>OV884020.1:54867612-64867612 GCA_930367235.1 Sarcophaga rosellei
GAAAATACTTACTCGTATAATATCTCCAACATCTTTAAGAGAAAGTCGTGTTTCTCGTTTCCTTCTTATAGCCGCAACATTTCTTAGTTTTTCATTCTATTTTCTCGGCGATTATTTTCTCCATCTTTTCAGTTGGTTGTTCTGTTTACAATTCAATTCGTGTTGACTTTCAATACTTAGATGCCAGTTTTCTTACTGCTGCTGCTATAATTACTCCGTTTCATAGCGCTCCCTACCACCTGTGCAACGTGAAACATTATTATTGTGTTGTATAGCAGTTGTGTGTTTACTGTTCAACATCAACATTGTAGAAGTTGTTGCTGCTGTTGCCATTGTAGGCTTTTATTCTGTAAAGTAAAGGACGTTGAAGGTGAACATAAACAGCAAACAACTGGTTTTACCACCTCTTTTATTGCCATATTTTTTTTTCTTTATTTATTTTTGTTGTTGTTGTTGTTATAATTTTTTTAATTGCTTTTTTTGTTTGTTTTGTTTTGTTGTATTTGTTGCTCTTAATCTTGCACGAAGTGGTTTAGTGGTGGTGGGTAGTGTTTTAGGTTGCATGATTGTTTGTGGTTGGTTGCATGAATGAATGAATGAATGGAATGAAATAGTCAATGCTGCTGTTGTTGCTGTTGCTACCTACCTACTTTAATAGTTCTTTAGTTCTCTAGAATATTTTATGAAGCATTCACAAAATTATGAAAAACACAATCGACGACTGGATTAACTGGTTCAAGAAATTTCCATTTTCCATTTTCTATTTTAATTTTAATTTTTTTTTTTTTTGTTTTTTCGGAAACACAAGCTCAGAATTATTTTCTTAATGACTTTCCTTCTCCTATGCTTGTGTGTGTGTGACTGATGTGCTGTTGTGCATGATGGGAATATCGCTGTTATGTCGATTGAACTTCAATGGGATTTTTAAAATTTCCATTAATTTGGAAAAATTGGGTTACGATTTTTGAAATTCTTTTATAAGTCGAGTGGTATAGGAGATTTACCTACCGGGTGGTTCGGTATGTATTGACTTTAATTTTGTAATTCATTGTCACATTGTTCTCATATTGCCGTACGTAAATTTAGTTCCATGTAGGAATGATACAGCCTGTAATGCTTTGTACCATACATTTAGTAATTATTCTGGAAATACTGGCGTTAATAATTTGATTGTCACATCCAAGTAAGCACATTCAAAGACCATACATACATACATAATTGGCCATTACAACCCTTCAGTCAGGATTACGGCTTAGCTTCTCAAAGACCATACTACCGTTAAAAGAGCACAGAAGTGAGGTACGCTAGTGCTGAAAACCTTCGTATAATTGTTGGCGTTTTAAGTTTTAGAAGACTTACAAATCGACGACGCATCTGATGGTTTTTGATGAAACTATCATAGCAGCAGAAATTCACACAATGATTCTGACTAGGAAGTATGAATTTCTAAGAACAAAGACACACTCACGGATTTGTATAATACTATCGCTTCAGTAGGCGATAAATATTAGAATTCACTTCATTGGTCCTTACAGCCCTATAGTCAGCACTCATGTTGTGTTGTGTTGAAGGCAACACCTTCATTTTTAAGTCAACTTCGAAAGACAGATTTATTGAAAAGCTTTTCATGGAAATTTTATTTTACTATCAAAGTTTTTGCCAGAAATCTGCTGAGAGGGTTTTGTTTTTTTGAGATATTTAAGCTGGGCTTTGAACCACATGCTCGCATCTAATAAAGCAACACACTGCCTACTAGTAAACTATATTGCTAATATTAGGAAGTGCGACAAACATTTGAAGTTGGCTGATTTTCTTGTCACATATTTGCTTGAGTCAATGGGGTAGGTCCTATACAAGTCTATACGGACTACACACTCACATACGCTACAGGTTCGAGAATGAAGATTATTGGTAGTGACCTGTCTTTGTTTTCATATTTTTTTTTTTGTGTGCGGAAATCTAGGTGCAGAAATCGTCGTCACCTTTCATGTACCAATACAACATATATGTATACCGACAAAAAACTCCTCTCCTCACCAGACAACTATTCCACCACATACGCATTACTTTATTTATGTTAGCCTACGTCCAGGTTTTATACGCTGGGTACTACTTGCCTTTCTACTTCTTCTACACCATAATTTTTTCTTCATCATAACTTCTAAGATTTGAATACGTCGTTCACTTCTCCCGTTCGCTAGTACACAGGGACTTTGTAGGAATAGGATAGCAGGAGGTTTCCTATGGGACCTTTGGGTTTCTGCAGACATGATTGTCCTGATATTAAACTTTATGCAGCGCTTCACGAGCAGAGGTGATGGTGATAATTTTAAAAACTGTACGTACAATGCTTGTTGAATTGAGAAATTTTTACTAAAAATCGCTTGATTTTCTCTCACGTAGTGTCAACGTCCGTCCTTATTCATGAATGCCGATTATTTCTCAGGGAAATTTCGGTTCATTAAAAGGTCATTCTTATATAGTTTTCGGGACTTAAGGATATCTTTTGTAAATTACATTGCTGATGAGATGGCCAAGGCCGGTACAAAGCTCACAGTCTCCGACATAGGTATTCTGATTGCCTTATGGTGTTTTCTTTTCTACAAAGAAAATGTCACCCTCTTACAAGGTGCATTAAAAAAATTGCTGACCAACCCTGTTATAATGTAATTTTTATTTGAGATGAACATAACACAAATATGAAAAAAGGGTATGCCCCGTGCCCTTAAAAATATGTTTAATTTTTTGATTTGTTTTCAATAAAATATGTAAACATAAAAAAGGTGTTGCCAGATTGCTAATTTTTCGATATCATTTTTTAGAGCTTTTTTTTATAACCAAATAAAATTTTTTGTTGCACAGTTCTAACACTGAATGCAATTTTTTATATTACTGACCATGTAGCTTTAATAATGTAATGTTCTCTTAAGGTTACCCCACAAAACAATGAAAAAATTACCTTCAAAATTGGATAACGATACTAGGCGACTTTTTTTAAATTTCATCTGGTAGCCCTATAAATAAACAAAAGTCATTTGCTTTACAGGGCATTATCAGCACTCTCGATTTATACAGGGCGTAAAATGCAATGCCCTCTACCATTTTCAAGTGCGAATTATTTAGAATAAAACATACCACCCTTTTAGAGGGAGAAACATTTTTAAGAAACAAACACAAAATTGCATTTTTTAAAATAAAGTGTTGGTAGAAAAGAAAACACCATTAGTCAATTTAAGTATAATCCAGTCGTTTTACAGGGAGGTTCGATATTGTTAGGCTCTGTTGATGAATACATGTGGATAACAAGAGGAGACCGGCTCACTTTTGACCCGTAATTGCATGACCATCCATTGGGCAATAGCAATTCTCATAGGCCACAGTCCTTTTGGTGGATATACCGATAGACTTAGCATTCCGGTAAATGACTTCTGCAGAAGCTATGTGTCTTTCATTTCATGTGTCAACGCCCTGTTATTATTATGGGAAGACGATGTTTTTTTTAACCTTTCACTATCTGACTTTCTTGATCGAGCTATCAATTATAAAGATTACTGCACAAGCACACTTTATTTTGGACTCGAATTGATTTCCACTAGGAGAAGTTTGATCCTTGTGTTGAATATTGATTGTGGCATCACAATGGGTCCAAAGTCCTGGTTCTTGGGAGAACTTTTCCTGATAATCTGGCTAATCTGAAGTCAGTTGCTTTTTAGTCTATGAGGGCAGGATTAAGTCCAATGGTTCGTTCATTGGTCTTGAAGGAAGTATTTTTGCAGTCTGTATACATTCCTGAGAACATAGAGTTGGTTTGGCAACCACTCGTAATGTTCAATTTTACATCAGCTAACGATGGCTGGAGCAGAAGACATTCTTTTATTGCTTATTTTACGAACCATCGCAGATGTTCCTATACTTTTGGCCTTAAGTGTTGTGTTGCAGCTGGAAATGCTAAAACGTCTATGGAATTTATTTCTTTATTTATTAACGAAAGAGAAAAAACGAAATGGAATCAATTGTTTGAAACTTTATGTGTTGAAATGAATTCATCTCGTACGTTACTGGTATTAAGAAGAGAAATTCCTAGAGAAACTACACCCACTCACCCACTCATACATTTATATTAAGACGAAGTCTATGGCCTATGGCCTATTGTTTTTATTATTTTTGTTGTTGTTGCTGTTGTTGCCGGTTGCAAAGCTCTGTTTGCCGGTTTAACAGCCAAATAAACAAACCGACGCCTCCGTTCTATAACATTCTCGAAAAAGTGTGTTTTGAATTATGACCTCTCAAAGTTTTCACGCGCCATACGACTATATGTGTATTCTAAATAGATTTTTCCCTATAACTTTGGAACGAATCGGCGCATCTTAAACAAATTTTGACAGTATTTAAGTTAGAGAACGTAGAATTTAAAAATACAAGAACATTAAAAACGTTCTAAGTACACTTAGAACGTTATAGAATGGAGGCGTCGAAATCCAGCCACGCAAAAAAATGTTTATCAAGTGAATGTGCACGTATATAGGTATGGAAGTGAGCGGCTTGCGAACGAGTGAGTGAGTGGCGGACGTGGCAAGTGTGTGAGTATGCTAGTGTGGCAACCACAATAACAGCAAAATAAGCCTTGTATAGTAACAACACAGCCACAACAATAATAATAGAGAGAGAGGGAGAAAAAAAAAAAAAACAACAATTATATGGCATATCTGAATAATAACAATGCCACAACAACAACAACCACAACAACAACAACCACAACAACAGCAGTAACAATCACTTGATAATAAAACGACAATAACAACAGCAACACACCAGTAATCACCGGGTAACAGCAACAGAAACAGCAACAGCAACATGATGTGATGAATGTTTGTGTGGCTTAGAAGTACTTGTGGCTTTATAGTCGCGTGTACAGAGCATAAAGAGCAGAAAGACAGAGAGAGACGACGTTATGTCGGTGCACTTCCTCGGTCGTTAACTTGCAAATTGCCAGTTACAACAAAAGCAGCAACAACAATAAAAAAACTGTTTAAAAGAAATGAAAGGTATTACTACTGTCTCGCACCATACGGAGAAAAAAAATAAGACATTTTCCAAGTCTATACAAGAAATAATGGCCACCACCAAACATGTATGAATACATACCACATGCCACATGCCATCTAAAACAGCCTACCAGCCCAACCTACCACAATACTAGGCTCTAATATTACCACATGCTCACGCTCTCTCCCTTTCAGTCGCTCTCTTCTCATTCTTTGTATTTTATTAGACTGTGGAAGTATTATGTTTCCTATTTTGTATGTGACTTTTCTTCTTCCCTTTCTTTTGGCCCTTTTACTAGGCTTTTGTACTTCGCCCACCTCCCCTTTTAAACCCTTTCCCTTTCTAAATTACTCACAAGCTTTAAATGCCGTTTTTTTGCTGGTAAAATAATGGAACAACCACCACATACTAACTTAAGCAATATGTTAAGGTTGAGATTTATTTTTGTTGTTGTTGCCGTTGTTACTCTACTTGTACTTGCCACTTTTTGACTGCTGCCACTGCTGCTGCTGCTGTGGCAAGCGGAAAGAAAAACAACCGGTGGCGGCTTAGAAAAAAAATACAGAAAAAACCCAATACTTTGAGCATTTGATTCGCATGCAAGTAAATGGGGAAACCGGCTGACTCGCCGCTGTTCTTGTTGTTGTTGTATTTTTTTAGTTTCAATATCCTACCACCGCTTACACCCAGTTTTTCTGTTTTGTTCTCAAGTGTACACAATTTTAGCACTTTTTTTAAATTCTTTCTTTTTGTTTTTGTTGTTGTTGTTTGAGTTGATACTAAGTATAGTGTAAAGCCCACCATAAAATATTTGTGGCACCCAGAGAGTTGTTATGGCCACGTATGTACATACATACATATTTATTATGCCACCGTATATTGTATTGCCTTAATATGGCGTAAACACATGTCAAATTTCGTTGTTACGCTTCTATGCATTTTGCAACAAATGAAACAAGAACAACAACGACAACAACAAGAACTATACCAAGTTTTAACAATTCATTTTTATGGGGAATTATTTGTAGGTTTTTCGTTTAGTCTAGGGCCAGTTGGATTAAAATTGATCGTTCTTTGAGTGACACTATCCATATTTAACTGTGAAATTCCAAAGGCAAGTCTAGAAGAAATTTGAATAATAATAATAATACAACCAAATTCATAAATATTGGAGGTATTATACTCTCTAAAGAGAACATATTTGGGTGTGCAATTCTACGATTGCATATAGGTGGACTTTAGGCCTATTATTAGACAGGACCAGTGGAGAATCGATGTGTGAAGATAAATTCGAATTTAAAAATCCAAGACGCAATCCATAAATTTTAGCCGCGACACATTTAGCGTTAACAGTGCAAAATTTTCTCTTAATAGAGTAAAATTTGCCCTTAACAGAGCAATGTTAATCAGAGCACTGAAAAAATCAATTTTTGGCCAAAAATATATGAAAGCTCTCTAGAGGATCAACAAAATTCAAAAAATCAATTTTTTAAAAATTGAAAATCTCAACTCTCTCCAACTCTACCACGGTTGGAAAGAGGACCCTCTTGACTACCATTTACATATAGTCTGTATGGTGTACTATTTCTTATATGTTCTAAAATGGCCACTGATTTTCTAGAGAATTTTCATATATTATTCATTCATATGGCCTAAAATCGAATATCTCAACTCTCAAAATTAATTAAGCGATTCCATCAGCTGAGTATGATATGGTACTCATAGACCTAGAATTTGTCCTAAAATTAGCTTCTGAACAAATGGGCTTGTTCAAATGGATACTGTTAAACAGATAACAGTGCTCTGTTAACAGAGCAAATTTTTCTCTGTTAACGCCAAATGTGGCGCTGCTAAAATTTATGGATTACGTCTTGGATTTTTAAATTCGAATTTATCTTCATACACATGCAGAATCTATGGTGGTGCATCTCCTATGCAATATGCGTTAGTTAGGCACTATGCAAAATTTTTGAGCTTACCATTCCATTTCATTTTCCAAAATACAAATACCGCTGAATGAGTTTTATGACGGACTCTTTAGGCTATAAGTAGCATCAAGTCCCCTATTTCCACAACGCCTAAGAATGTAAGATTCTCCGACATTGTTGAAAACATTAATTTTTTTCTTTGTCAAAGTTTCTTAATTTTTAAACCATTTAAGGGGTACCAGTGAAATTTTCAAGGGATGAGATACATACTATTCCATGCTCCGATTTCGTACAAGTAAGTGATTACTTTCATATCCATTTTTTTTTTGTAAGTTCTGTTAAACATTGCTTAACATTGTTCTGTAAACTCTAACATTGGCTCATGTCAAAAATTTTGGGTTTTGTCTTTGCTAGTCAATTTCGAATTTATCCTCGCACACTTAGAACAAGAACTACGACCGGTATTGCGGTATCGTTAAGCGAAAAATTTAAACACTGTTCCTATAGCATTGTCTGTCTGTTCCCAATGTACCCAATATCTTGCAATCAATAAGGGCCGGTTATGCTAATCTACCAATCCATTTACATATGTACATTTCTTACTACCTTATGTGGAAGCATTCAGCCACTTGTTCTATTATAGTTGCGTAGCAAAAGTTTAGACTTTCTCTCAAATCCCTTGACTAGAGTCTTCGCTAAGAGAATAGAAGGGTTCTAGCTTTAGTAGAGTGAACTCTAAGATGCTCTCCTGTCATATTCATTTGTCTGTTTAATCCCATGTATTTCTACATTTCGGCCCTTATTTCTCAGTACTTCTAACCGTATTTCGTGAAATCCGTTTGTCAGTAGCTCTCTTTCATACTTTAATTTTGGCTCACCTTGAGAGGAAATACCCTTATAGGATAGTCAGATTGTAATGCAATTGCTTGTTATTTGTACTTGCTGCCTAAGTTGTATGGAGAGTATCTTCCGAGGGCTTAAATCGCAGCTTGGGAAATGTTTGGGACTTTCCATGCCTTCATATACTTTATTCTAGACCCGAAATGTTAGACCGCCCTCTGTTGTTAAAAGGTTCTAAGTTTACATACAAAGCTCAAGGTATTCCCCTGGCTATCTTTAGTTCCTCGCCTCTTTAGAAGTCGCCGTGGTCTAGTAGGTAGTGTGTTGGCTTATTAGACGAAAGGCCCGAGTTCGAATCCCAGGCCAGACATCAAAAACAAAATACAAAAAGTATTTCTTCGGCGACTTCCTCTCAGCAGATTTCTGGCAAAAACTCTGAGAGTAAAAATTGCCATGAAAAGTTTCTCAAAAAAAATCTGTCGTTCGGAGTCGACTTTAAACTGTAGGTCCCGCCACTCATGTATAAAATTAACGCACACAACATGAGTGGTGTTGAGAAGCTAGGCCGTAATCCTGACTGAAGGGTTGTAATGAGCCAATTATGTTATGTATGTATGTATCTTTAGTTCCTCAGTCATCGACTTTTGTAATTACGTCTGCATACGTCGAGCTATTTTAAGGTTACAAGCAAACTCCACTTTAGGCAAAGCAAATATGACCTGCTGCTGCCTGGTTTTGCTATTTAATCGAGTCTCGAGGCAAGAATGCATAGCCTAGACATTTCAAAATACCCGTAAACAACGACATGTGAGAGGGATGACCGGTTATCTGTAAGGATTCATTAATACGTCTCACGTACTTTGTTAGTTCATAGCTTTAATTCTAGAGGTCCTGGTTAAAAATCCCTATTGGGAGTAAAGTCGTCGTAGTCTAGTAGGTAGTGTGTTGGCTTATTAGACGTAAAAGCCCAGGTTCGTATCCTAGGTCAGACTTAAAAACGAAATGTGAAAAAAAAAAAAATATTTCTTCGGCGACTTCCTCTCAGCAGATTTCTGGCAAAAACTCTGAGAGTAAATAAACATGGCATGAAAAAGTTCCTCAAAATCTGTCGTTCGGATTCGACGTTAAACTGTAGGTCCCGGCACTCAAGTATAAAATCAACGCACACAACATGAGTGGTGTTGAGAAGCTAGGCCGTAATCCTGACTGAAGGGTTGTAATGGCCAATTATGTATGTATTGGGAGCAAAGACCGCTTTTAAATCCTAGGGCCCCCCATTCTCCCAATTCTCATCCTTAATAGATCAGTGAGAATATTTGTATAGTAGAAGCCCAGTTGCTTAATTTTGCTACAACACCATGCTGGACTTGTAGCCTCTCGGAGATGAAGTGCAGTTTTCTCCCCTTTTCTAGTTTCTATAGTACTTGGCAATGTCGTTGGAGATTTGGCCAAGACCAATATGACTCGCATGACTACCCAGAATGGAATGTCCCAGAGTGGAATGTATTTAGTGACCAATTTACTCGTTCTGTAGTTTTCTTGAGATCCAAAATATCCCCCTGTGCACATGTGTTGTCCGAATATTCCGCTCTGTCATCTTGTTACGAACTGTTCGACAGCTGTAGACCGTCCCAGAGGTTGATATTTTTAACCCCAATGGCAGGACTCCAATGTTCGTTTTCCGTGGTAGACTGTAAAGCGCAAAAAGCTTTGAAAAAAATCCGAAAGCATTTGAATTTTGTTCACAATCTCTTCAGCCAAACTGACAGACACAGAGTTGCAATTTCAAATAATATACGAGTGTTGCCATCGTTCACATAAATAAAAGAAAATTTAATGTTTGAAATCGGTTAGTTTAGCTCCCTCTATTCCCTCTCTATATTCGCTTAATTTAGATGTCAATGTGTGACTTACAAATGATAAAATTGTTGTTTTTGTTTTCGTTTTATTTTTATTGTTTTTGTAAGAAAAACTTCGACAGGAAAACCACTTGAATTCGTAAAAACTTTAGCCAGAATGTAAATAAAACTGCTTAGCACAGCAAAATAGACAGACAGTAGCACATTTGAAGCATGCTTACGAGGGAGGTTAAGAAATTTTCTTGAAAGATTTTTTTCTCACCTACAATTGTGTTTAGAATTGCAGGGCTTTCCATGACTTCTATGCTTATTTACACCTTTTCGTTGAGAGTTTGAACCAACAATCCTCGTATGGAAAACACCTCCTATACATGTGTGTACGTAAACGTTGATAGCCTGTTACTTGATATGTGGCCTGGTTTGTTCACTTGTATGTATGTATGGCTTTGTTACGTTGAGTATAAAATAAAAATTTACACTTTTAATTAAAATATCCAGCTGTGTTGGAAGGATGTTGAACCCATTCAGAGCTCGTAGCCTGTCAGCCATACACTCTTGTCAGCATATCAGCAACAGCATTGACAATCAGACCCGAGTAACCAGCAACCACTCCCACCAATAATTGTGTTACAATTTTAACAAGTTTTCTGCTCCTCTTTATTTTTGTTGATTTTTTTGTTTTTGTAATTTTAATTACAATGCAAATGTTTTAAGAAGAAGACAACTAAACGAAGCCAGGCAAAGTTAAATGTCACATTGGAATTCAAAGTATAATCTGTACTATTGAGTTACAATGCTGCATAGGAGCAACACCCCCTAAAAATGGGGAAACTAAAGGAATTTCAAAAAGTCTAACAAAAGCAAGGAAAATGTAGCAAAAAAAAAACAAAATGTAGGGTTCCTCTTCTATCTACTCTAACCTAAAAAGACAAAAAAAAAAGTACAAAGAAAAACCACACGAATTTTTATGCATAGATTGTCTCTCCTCTTCTTTCGGTACAAAACAAAAAGGTAAAAAGGGAAAGTTTCAAGAGAAATCTAGTGAAGTCAAGAAGGCGTTAGGCAATTGTGGAATTTGTCTTTTATGTGGCATGTGGTGTATTGGTTCAATTTTTACGCACAGTTTCCCGCCTTTAAATAATCCATCCGTAAGATCCCTCATGGATTATCAAACAAGCGCATCTTCCGGCCATGAATTGTGAATTAAATTGTCTAGAGGCGGGCACTGACTGCGAAGGGTATGCCGATGACATAGCTCTGGTCTGGAGGTTGTAAATCGGTGATGTATGCTAAGAGAGTTGAGGCGCAACTCTAGTCAAAACCATATCAGTACATTTTACGAAAAAGGAAAAAAGCTTCTCTTTTTCTCATTAACCGTCTCTTGGACAGGACCAGTGAACTCTAAGATTTTGGAAAATTATTCGCAAGAAGACTGGGTAATGTAAGTGTAGGATACATTCTCTGAGACCATTCTGTGATACGGATAAGTTATCGACAGACAATGAATCAGCAGCGGTGGTATTTGGTCTCAGGCGCCATAGGAAACCTTAAGGGTATCTTCCATCGAAAGGTGTCCTCCATTCAGTTTGAACAGAAAATGTAGAGGTTGGGAATACTATCTGGCAATTAGGGCGCTATCCCTATTTTTATATATTTAGTAATTAACAGCGGAGCTGAATTTGACTGGGCAAGAGAAATATGTTCATATTTATCTGGGTCTCAGGTTAAGTAGGATTTTAAGGCAGGGATTTGCCAGGAAAAGAAATTTCATTACGCTGACAGGGCCAGAATCCTCCTTTGAAGAGAGAATAGAACTTTAAGGAATGTATGCTGAATAAAAGGGAATTTAGAGAACGGTGGAAACTCTTCTCAAATCGGTCGGATATGAGACAATTTAAATTTATCCTAAGAAATCATAAAGATTTAGATCTGGCGTCAGAGTGTCATTAGAAGTCCTTGTAGTCAAGTGAGAAGTGTCTTAGCTTATAAGACAGGAACAATTGTTGCAAACCCCAAAGAAATGTAAACAAATATTTCGTAGGCGACTTGCTCTCAAGAAACTCTGAAGCTAAATATAATTGCCATTAAAGTTACTCAAAAATCTGTCATTGACTTTGAACTGTAAGTTGCGCTATTCATTGATTAAATTTATGCACATAACATGGGTCTGTATGACCAACTAAGCATGTTATGTAAATCAAACTTTCGGAGAACAGCCTCATAATAGTAACCGGCCTTCTGACCGCACAATTGAAACTTAAGGCGCATTTGCTCAGAACAGAAATTGGGTCGAGCCCTATACTATGCTATGGATAAATTCTCAGAATGCGATTATGATGAGTGCATCATAAGGAAACATATGAGTGTGTATGAAGTTCTTTATCGTAAGTCTGTTTTGGCAAAGGGCTGTGAGAGATACACTATATAGGCTGAGGGCAGTAAATAGCACATATGGCCGCATTATTCACCCCTATGAGGAAATAAGAGTAATAGTCGTAGGCTCAGATGGTGCCACATCTTGCTAGGTGTGGTATTAAATTAACCAAGTCCTACTCATTTTCACGAGGCCGTTGCTCTTAGACAACCATAGACTGGTAAATATATTATCGTAAAAAAAAAGAGGCCATAACTGCATAGCTATTCAGCAGATGCTTTTATTCGCCCACCCACCGTACGTAGCATGGAATTACGTTAACGTTTGAGTTTGTGGGAGTGGGTAGGCATACCCAAGTCCGTTCATTTATACCTGTGTTTCTAAACCTTTAAGAAACTAAACTATTCTGCCATCTGGTTAAGAGACAAGCAATATTGGAGGACAGGTCCTCAGAAATGAAAAGGTCAAAGCCAACTTTCAGTGTATGCATTTGCCAAATTCGTGAGAAATAATTTCTTCTTATCGTGTTGCATGCAAGGATTCCTGCCTTTATTTTCTGCTTATTTACACAAGGATTGAATATTCTTAGAGAAGCCAATTTTGAAGAGACAATACCAGGCGCACAGTCAAATTCTTTATTAAGAACCTCCAATAGAAGAGTAGAAGATCGATTAACTCTTAATGGATTACGGATTTTTTTTTTCAATTTAGGCCAATTTCCCAGTTTATTTTTCTCTTGCAACAATGATTTCAAAAAATGGATCCATTTACTCTTTATCTCTGGAAAGAGATACGGAAAAATAGTTGGTATTTCTATTTTATTTCTTTTTTTAGATTCATTTATTGTTCTGGTTGGTTAAATTTCTGGCCAAATGCTTTTCATTGTATGTATTCGAAACAATCTCTAGCCTAGTGACTATTGTTACTACCACTACTACTGCTGCTGCTGCTGCTGTTGTTGTTGTTGCAGTTGTTTTGTTGTTTATTGTAGGCGCTTGTTTGTTGCTGAACTAGGGCTAACAATGCAAATATTTCTCATAAAAAATATTTGAATTGGAGTGGTCGCCGTTTAGTAGTGGCCATTCTAAATGTTCAACCGTGTAGCAGAAATATAATGGATTTCTTGTTGTAGGAGAATAACGACATCAAACATACACTCCACTCTCCACCACTCAGGTATTTTTGACAGAATAAAAACAGAAGAAGAAGTAAAAAAACTAAATACATAGGCAAACGCTATAAAACATGAAATAATTGGAGGCAAGCATTGAAATGCAATTGTTGTGTGTTGCACTATGGCCCATGTGTGTGAAGATAAATTCGAATTTAACTAGCAAAGACAAAAACCAAAAATTTTAACAGAGCTAATGTTATAGTTAACAAAGCAATGTTAAGTGGTTAACAGAAAATATATTAAATAGCCAAGGAAGAAATCACTCATTCCACCCATATTCCGTTACTTAAAAATTATGCCACACACGTTGTTGAGTGGAACAGCTTTTCTGTTAGCTCTGTTAAAAATTTTTGGTTTTTATCTTAGCTAGTTCAATTCGAATTGCTATATTCCTAGTAGCTAGTGACGCTTACGACTTCCCTTAGATGGATTCCATACTATCTGACTGTCAGAAAGCTTTCAAAGCACTCGGTATCGTATAGGGTTAAAGTGGGCATAGCATGGGAACGTCTGGTCATGGAACAAATCCGCAATTTAATACTACGGAAGGCAGTATAATGGATCGAATGGGAACAGTACTCTAGCAATTCTACACTACTTTCTAGTTTAGTTGTGTCTGATTGAAAATAGTAATGCCTGTCAATGAGAAGGCTCCACTGTTAAACTTAATGTATAGCATTATGGGACAGTTTTAACAGACATTCATTCAGAAAGTGTTTGTTGTTTATTTCTAATGTACTCTTAATTTTTAGTGTAAGTTCTAAACCGCAATTTCTAACGGAATAGTGCGTTGCACTATGGGACTTTAAACTGAAATCCGAGGAATTAAATTTGTGTTCAGATTTAAGTTAGGTTTACTTATCTAGGTTCTAACCTAATAATGGATGCCGCAAAATATTGCACAGCCATTGAAATTTCGTGAGAACTCCAGCGAAATTCTGCTAATTTGCAAACATTTTCCGGCGAGTAAACAGAGTGGCATCCATTATATACATACATACATAATTGGCCATTACAACCCTTTAGTCAGGATTACGGCCTAGCTTCTCACACCACTCATGTTGTGTGCCTTAATTTTATACGTGAGTCGCGGGACCTACAATTTAACTTCAACTCCGAACGACTGATTTTTGAGAAACTTTTTCATGGCAGGTTTATTTACTCTCAGAGTTTTTGCCAGAAATCTGATGAGAGGAAGACGCCGAAGAAAATGTTTTTTCATATTTCGTTTTGATGTCTGGCCTGGGGCTCGAACCCGGGCTTCACGTCTAATAAGCGAACACACTACCTACTAGAATACGGTGACTTCATCCATTATATATGCAACCAATATTCATAAATGTGTTCCGATAATGTCGGTTTAAATAGCACTTCATTCCTAGTGCTGCCTTTAAAGATATCTTACTATAGTATAGAAGGCGCAGTATATTGCACTATGGGACTTTAAGATATTAGTTGTGGATCTCGTATTAAATTCCTTTTCATTTTAAGTGTTACATTGCAACGTGCTGTTTCTTAAAAAAAACCCTCTGTTGGTGCTTAGAGAGAGCACTTGGTATACATGCACTATGGGATAGTAAGTTATTTAAAAATATACAATGATTTTTATTTCTTGAAGAATTTTCTAATTTTTATGTTTGTATAAAAATACTTTTCCGGCCATATTGCAGCGATTTGCATCAGTTGCATATGTACTGGAATCTAAGCCAGCTGTCAACGATACTGTTAGGATTTACTTTTAATGCGGATTTATTGCACTATGGGACTATTTGCTATCACATTAAATATTACGATTTTTTTCTATCAACTTTTTTGTTTAAAAATATTTTTTTATTTCATTTTATTTGAAAATCATACTTTTCAGGCCATTGTGTCACACTTTAAACGCACACTCATTAGGGTGGCACCAACTGGACTTTGTTTGCACTAGAAACTCCTAAAGTTTAAGCTTTTTTACTCACATGCAACATTCAGTTTCTAATTCCTCCCTTAATACTCTGACCCCTTATACCCTGTGTACCCTTCACCATCACCCACCATCAATTTTGTTAGTGCTGCGTTAAATGCTTCGTTTTATTCATTCAATCATTCATTCATTCATTCAATTTCGAGGGGTGGCACTTCAATTTAAAACGATTGCGATTTCAATTGACCACTAAAACATGTCGAGTGTGCAACAATCATTCTTTTTTATTTTTTTGGATTTTTATTGGGTGTTGTTTTTATTGTACGGCAATAGATGTGTATACATTTCTTGTTGTTGTTGTTGTTGTTGTTTTTGACTTTCAGCTTTACTGTTGTTGTATAGAGAGCAGCAGCAGCAACAACAGCAGTTGTTGTTTGTAAATTGAAGCATGAATCATTAAAAACAAATACTTGCGAGTGCAACACAATGTAGGAGTGTTTCAACAATGAGTGCCTCTGCCACACAGTATAGTATATTCGATTTCATTTGTTGTTGTTGTTCATGTTGAATGTTTAGATTGTTTGGAATCGGATAAGAAAATAAAAAAATAAAAATAAAACGATTGAAAAAAAGTTAAAGGATCTCTATACACATATGAATGCGAGCATAAAAATACAGTTGAGTGATTACGTGAAATGTCGATACAGTTGCGGAGCTAAAGAGTGCTCTAGAAAAGTCTGAAATCACCACCGTTAGATTCCTTGATGCATCAGTTTGAGCCTTAACCTTTCTTATATTCTCTGAAGCAATCCTAATACTCCTATCAACCCTAGCCGGGTTGCTTTACATCTGACAAGAAAAGCAGCAATGGGGTAGTACCACTGATTATATCCGGGACATGAACCCATGTACGCGTCTAATCATTTGTACTATGCAGATGGAATTTTACAACATTATTGATGCAGTAATTCAGCACTGCCTATTGTGGTGTGATGCATACATTATATTGCTCGTATAAACAAAATGAACTATGGGCGCACATTCACTTCTTTGTAAATCCTGACATTGACTAACTTTTCTCTGTAATTGTCCATATGACGATAAGCAGTAAATGATGTGAAACGCATTTGATTGGTAGTAATCCTTAAAGTGCGGACAGGATAAGGATGGCCTTCCAGCTAGTAGCACGGGCATAGGCTTAAAAAGAAATCTTGATTTGAACACCCAAGACGCAAACCATTATTTTTAAGAGAGATACTTTTGGCATTAACAGAGTAAGATTTTATATTAACAGAATAAAATTGGGCATTAACAGAGCACTGTTAGTCATTTAACGGTATTAATCAGTGAGCCTGTTTCAAATCGCGTATGACGTGGGACTAAACTCCTGCGTGCCTGAGACGGAAGTATGGGGACCATATGGGCTGTTGTGATGAGTATTTGCAAGAGTAATTTTCCCTTCACTACCTTCGTGAAGGGGTGCGATCAATACTATGACCATATCTATTGTACTTCCCCTAAATTATACGGTGTCCTCCCTATCAAGTCTACTCCAAACCTATTGCCCTGAAAAATTTCTGAATGCTGCTTAGGATCAACAATAAAATTTCCCTGCCTTGCATCTGATATGAATTCTGGTATGGATTCATAATCAAGTTACTGAATCTACATATTGGGCTCTAGACCATCCCCTTTTGATAATCAGATGCTCTTGAGGGCACTTGGTTTTCACGTAATAATCTCGAGGATGGTTTCAGACTGCCGCAACACTCTCGCTACTATAATCGAGTGGTAAAACATTTACCTTGTATATGTAGGTGCGGAGATACAGCGATATTCGTAAAATTGTAAAGTGAATGAATTGATCAGACGTGGTCAAATGACCAAATTTTTGGGATAATTTTCAAGATCCCATAAGCAGCGTGCAAGTCAAGACATGGCAATACGATATCAGATTCCCTTAATGTCGCATAGTTAGCTACGGTTGATAGTGCTGATTTAGACAAAGCTAGATAAGGATCTATGTTAGGTTAGTGTGGTAGCTTCATACCAAAAGCTCACTTGAGCACGCATAGCGGCCCGTTGTGACGCCACAGGTGAACGCAGTTCCTGTACTGACCAAGTTCCCCCGAACCTAGGACGGAGAGGTCGGTCAGCGCAAGACCTGCACTAGATAAGGAGTAATCGCCGTAGTCTAGTAGGTAGAGTGTTCGCTTATTAGACGCAAAGCCCGGGTTCAACCCCAGGTCAGACATCAAAACGAAATATGAAAAAAAAGACTTCCTCTCAGCAGATTTCTGGCAAAAACTCTGCGAGTAAATAAGCCTGCCATGAAAAAGTTTCTCAAAAAACTTTCGTTCGAAGTCAACATTAAACTGTTGGTCCCGCCATTCACGTATAAAATAAACGCACACAACATGAGTGGTGTGAGAAGCTAGGCCGTACTCCTGACTGAAGGGTTGTAATTACCAATTATGTATGTATGTATTATGTATGTAGATAAGGAGAACATAAAGACTAGTCCTTGTAGGCTAGCAAGTAGTTTGTTATCTTATTAAATGACAGCCTGTAGTTCAATTCCCGGTTCAGAAATTTTCCTTAAAACGAAGTATGAGAAAATATTTCTTCGTCTTAACAGTCTTCTGGCATAAACTCTGCCAGGAAAAGGTTTCCCAAAATGCTGTTGTTCAGATTCGTCTTTAAACTGTAGGTCCTCGCGCCATTCATGGATAAAATTAACACACACATACAAAGTGAGTGGGATGAGAAGCTAGGTTGTCAGCCTGAGTGTAGGGGTTTTAGCCACCAATTAAGTAAGCATCGAGTCGATAGGGAGCGAAAGGAAAGTATGACAGCAAGTTCCTTTCGATATACGTTGATGAAGTTATTGCTGAAGAAGGCATGCTGGGCACTCATGTTAGATGGATTTGGTGTTGCTCATATGGTCGCACGTCTTCTGCAGAAGGTGCAGAGGCCAAGAAGAGCAGAAAATGGTTCCTTTTAATAAGAATAACGGCATCCTTGTCCTATTAGAGAGGTATATGGTAATAGTTGCCACTGTTTTGACTCTCGCTGTATATTTCAAAATCTCTTGTAAAGAGAGACACACACACACACCGTGTGTATTTAAATCGTATTTTTCTACTTTTTAAAGCAAATTTGTAGTGACATTTGAACAAAATGTTTCGTTAAACTCTTAAAATTGTTTTTCTTTTTCATTATTGTTGTTGTTGTTGCTGTAGTTGTTGTTCCAATGATGACAAAAAAAACTAACAATTAAATTGAATGTTTGTTGTCTTTGGCTATTGTTGTTGTTGTCGTTGCCTTTGCAGAGAACTTAATTGCAAACATGATGTTGAAACAATTTGAACAACAATGATGAGATGAAAAAACAAAAACACAGAAACAATCTATACATGGATATGGTTTCATTGACAGCAACAATTACAAAAACACAAACAACAATAACTAAGCTACAACATTTTTAAAATTTTGTTTGTTATATGAGGCCTTGATTGTGTATGCTCTGGAGTCTGTATTGGGTAGCCCTTATAATACGACGGATATGTGATGATGATATTTGGTTTTTGAGAAGATATTGTAGCATATTGTTGTTGTTGTTATAGCTTAGAATATTAGTGGTGATGTTTCCCTACTATGCTTATGGAACTAATAATGGAACACTGTGCTGCATAGAAAATCTTTTAGGGGGAATATTTTCGTAACAAATATATGAAGTAATCTGTGGCACATTGTCTAAATGAGGCTTTAATTGAGCAGCAACTTGCCAGATGGAATTCCTATTAAAATTTCCATATTTTTGGATAAGAAAACTTTTGTTGTACTTTTGTAGTACAGTGTAATTTGCACCATTATGTACATATGTAATCACTCATCGACCCATAACCAGACAGACAACTCTGTGTAATCATTATTGACATTTTGCAAAATGATAATCGGCTTCTAAAGGGGGTTTAGTTTTGTTGGTGCAAATGGGGTGCCTGGAGTTGGTTGCCTTGTTATCGTGGGGCATATGAATTTAATGGTTGGTTATGAAACAACAAACGACCAATGACATGACATGTCACACATTTGTTGTAGAACATTGAACAAAAAAAAAAACGAATTAAACCGAACATAATGACTAACTTTGTGTGAATGACCGTCATGTTGTTACTGTTGTCCAACTACTATAAAACTCTCCGTGTGACATTAAATGTTTTTAGCAGTTGTAAAGACCTGTCCGTCCGTCTGCTAGTTTCCTGGCAAATTATTACAAGTCAAAGAAGGAAAAAAAGGATTGTAGACTAGAAAAAACTGTAAATAATTGTTTTGACTGGTAACAAGAGAGCGTCAAATAGGCGCCATCATATTTAATAACACCACCCTTCCACTACCCCATTATACATTGTGACATACTACATACAATACACATATTGCTGCTATGGCTGCTTTGACTGCTTTGGGGAAAGGAACATACATTTTTGTTATTGTTTTGGCCAGGAATTATGAATGTTTTCTGTTGGCATGGTTGGTGGTGTTACTACAAATGGGTGTAGGAAGTAACGTTGAGAATTTGACATTGAATAATAGTAGACGATAAAAATGTTGCATGTTTGTAGCATACATTTAAGGACTCATTAGTTAATCGTGCGTTGGTTCCTCACTTTTAAGTTGCTAGTTAGCAGCCGACACACATACCTAATTGGCCATTACAACCCTTCAGTCAGGATTACGGCCTAGCTTCTCACACCACTCATGTTGTGTGCCTTAATTTTATGCTTGAGTGGCGGGACCTACAATTTAACGTCGACTCCGAACGACAGATTTTTGAGAAACTTTTCATGCCAATTTTATTTATTCTCGCAGAGTTTTTGCCAGAAATCTGCTGAGAGGAAGTCGCCGAAGAAATATTTTTTTTTCATATTTCGTTTTGATGTCTGGCCTGGGGCTCGAACCCGGGCTTTTCGTCTAATAAGCGAATACACTACCTACTAGACTACGGCGACTAGTGTTGCATAATGTTGCATAAATAGTCGAATTTAGACACAGGACCTAAGAAATTCTTTTTGAATTTTTTAAGCTCAATTTTTAAAGTTCCCAAATTACTTGGCTTATACCACTAATTGAATTTTATTAGGGATACTTTAGGCTGCAGTTTGTATATATTGGGATATCTGCATCAAGTCCGTCCCCCATTTCCACAATATAGATCATCCTCCCCAGACATTCTGAAAACAAATACAATTTTTGGTGTCAACTTTTTTTAATTTTTAAAAGTATTTCCGAATTACCAGAGAGGCTATTCCACTCGAAATATGTAGGACAGAATTTTATGGGTATTCCATTCTCCGTTCTCGTGTATTTGGGTAATTTTTTTTCCATGGCCTTCTTTTGTATGTAAGTGGTTAACAGAAACCACTTAACATTGCTCTGTTAACTGTAACATTAGCTCTGTTAAAATTTTTGGTTTTTGTCTTTGGTAGTTAAATTCGAATTTATCTTCTGACTTTTTATTCTAACTAGAAATCAAAAGACTAAAATTCGTGCCTAATATTCCACTTAGAAAGTGCTTTATCTTTTCCGATTCCTCACCAGAGAGGATAACATCAACAAAGACTATTTCAAAAGAAGGATAGGCAGCGATAATTCTTCAAATGCAATAAACTTTGTTCTTCAGCATTATACCCAAGTTCATGTCTAGAGAATACGTTGGTTCTAGGCAGTGAAAGATGGCAACTCTATTATTCTAGTACTAGCTGCATTAAATAATAATTTGCTTAAGTTAGGTTAGTTTGTGAGGTAAGCCGCCCTCTTGTCATAATTCGTTAGTGATGGGTTTGAACCACCCCGAGCTCCGAATGAAACCGGCGAGTTCACTTAGTGGCGCGTTCGTCAACAAACCCAAATCTACAAACATTCTGTCACTCAGAAACCAATGACGTCTGTCCTGCAGTGCACAATACTCGCATAATAAATATTGTACCGATCACGTTTTTTCAACATCATGGCAGCTTCAGCAGTGCCAGCAGTGGTGGGGCAGACCGAGCTTGTCAACAAGACTGCCAAATAGTACAGTGTCTCGCTAGATTGCGTTCAGTTAGATTGCAAACTCTTGTCGAACTCAAGTAGCTCCCTGGTTCTCCCGCTGTCGACCTTCGAAATTTGGCAACCAGGTATGTTGGACCACAAGAGTTTGTTAGCTTCTCACACCACTCATGTTGTGTGCCTTTATTTTATACTTGAGTGGCGGGACCTACAGTTTAACGTCGACTCCAAACCCGGGCTTTAAGTCTAGTAAGCGAACACACTACCTACTAGACTACGGCGACTTCGATCCTACTTTTTCCAATTTGCTTAGATGAAAAAATTTGTGGTCCCACAATGATATATTCCGAGTCCATGGGAAAAATCACTTGTATCTTCCAAACGCTAGCCTATACCATTGAAAGATGTGCTCAATTCAATTTGGATTGAAAGTACAAAAGGCAGCATAATACTGGCGGTCAGACTGATACTTGAGCAGTCGACATTTGTGAGATTAAATCGAAGATAGTATGGCACTGTCTGGAGAAGCTGAATCGGTAAGGTAGGAAAAACAATATTTTTTTTTTGCTGGGCCTCAATTCACGTGGAAATTCTTCGCAATGAGTAAAGAGAAAAGCTTTCGAAGAAGGAGCTTCCACGCTGTGGGCATGGCTAGAACCATTTTATGGAGTGGGGGCGGATGTTTAGAAACTTAATGAAAAGAACGATAAAGAGAGGCAAATACTCTTTTCATGTACTCAGACAACAAATAATTTTTGTTGGAAAGTTGTAATAGCAGGACATCTGAGTCATGCATTAGATTAACCAGGAATGAGCCGATGTTGGTAATTAAGTTTTGACAGCTGACTGTAGACTCAAAGTATACTTATGCAGAATGGTGGTTCTCTCAAACTCTATATGTAAATTATGTCAAATGTCAAAAGGAATCATCGGAATAGATTATTGGTTTCTCAAGCTATGAGGCATTAATGCATCCCAGGAAGAAACACCCGGATTCATATCAGACGCTAAGCAAGGAATTGCCATTCTTGACATCGAGCAGCTTCCAAAAATTTATCAAAACAAGAGACTTATAGGGACTTATAGAGACTTAGGGGAATGCAATAGATCGTAAGGCCACGGCAGCTGGTTAAACAGAGATGTATGGATCTGTTGCAATAAGAACGAGATCCGTATCCACGGATGGGTCATGATTGCATTACTTAGCAGAGGAGGCAAATGCTCTTCAAAGAAGTTGAAGACAGTTCCATTTGCAGGAAATCAATAATTTTTTGGAATGCGCCTGCATAATTTTTTTTTATTGGGACTAACATTAAGCGGATGCTACCCTGTACTCATACAGAGAGTTGTGTCAGTAACAGAAAGTAGTTTACAGGACAGAGGAAGGGAGGCGAGAAGGATGTTGGTTCTTTCTATATTTTTTTGACGATCAGTGCCTATGCCTCCTACCCGAATGAAATTCATTAAAAAATTCTTCACACTATGGCCTGTGGAGGGAATCGAACCCAAAGTCTTTTTACTTGCAGACTATACACCATATTTAGCTTCTTTGAATTAATTTCAATTTACAGACCAGAACATTTTTTTCCGGCGGCAAAAGATTGATGCTTGAAGTCTGTGATTGATGGTTTTCCTTATAAGCTTGACGGAGACATCTCTTACTGTGAGCAAGATCTCAAAGCTATTGAATATTATTGGGAAAAGTGATTGCAAAAAGGAATAAAAAAAATTTGTTTCCTGTTAGGTCATCTGATTTTGTTACGGCCCTCGTATTATGATAAATTCAAAATGTTTTTTTTAACAATTCTTGCGAGTATTAATTCAACAAAAGATAATAAAAATTCATCCGCTATTATCTCTGTTGGTGCTACAATAACGAATATTGTGCGTTTAATTTCCATTTCCATTTCCGATTGCTATTGTGGCTTGGCACGCCACATCCATTTAGTCATTCAGTCAACTAACAGTCACAGACACACCTGCTGTCCCATAAACACTTCAATCAAGCCATCTGATTGAAACAAACGCATGTGAATGTGTGACGAGACTGAGTGGCCGCCTATTGAAATGAAAATTTATTTTTATTCACAAAGAATTTAAAATCCCATAAAATACGAACATAAATAGATGGACAGACTGACAAGAATAACTATTTAATGTTGAGATTTAATGTTTATTTATTTATAATTTCCGAAAATATGTGATAAAACAGATGAAAGGCTTTACACGAAGTAAAATAAAATTTATGACTCGTAAACGACAACAACAGCAGCAGCAGATGAGAAGATTATCAAGTTGTTACACTAAAAATAAAAATTCGTCGGATCATTAATGTACTTCAGTGATGATTGGGGTTATGGTGTGTGCGTGTGTGATAGAGTGCTTAGTGATTAATAAGTATACGATTGTCTTCTCCAATGCGTTTCTATTTTGGCAGCTTGTTGGCATGTTGCTTCTTATAGTTGCACTATAGATTGGTGCCTATAGAGTACTCTATCGTACGTAGAATAATCACTGATTCTCGGAATTGTAGTTTGCGTAGACGTCATACTTATTGACTCTAAGTTATCGTTTGATCAGTTTCTGGAATAAGTGTCTCGATTAGCTAGGTTTTGAGAAGTGTGCTATGTTTCAATGCCAGCACACTTTATAAACACAACACTCAGCACCGTAAAACACTTTGTGTTAACTTCGGTCGGCATGGACCAAAATTCCATTCATACAGTATGTTAAGCAATACGCCAACGCACTTTATTTCAACTCTAGGCTCAGTTCCCCACCCAACTCTGATGCCTCAAGTAGGCAGTAAACTTTTTATAACATGCAGGCTATCTTCGCCATTTTGAATGTAACTTTCAAAGAATAATCTGATGTCCCAAGCTACAAATGTTTTTGCTCAAGCTTCCTCATCTTATTAGGAACACAGCTCAGGCATATCAATGTCGGCGGTCCTTAATAACACTTATTAATGCAGGCCATTGGCGCCAGCTATAAAGTTTACTTATAATTGCCTGAAGCTGCTTTTGTTTGTTAGGCAATGTGTTTTTCCTCAAGCTTTCTCATCTTAACATCAATCATTAACGAATGCCATTGTCACATACATACATACATTTACAACCCTTCAGTCAGGATTACGGCCTAGCTTCTCACACCACTCACGTTGTGTGCCTTAATTCTATACTTGAGTGGCGGGACCTACAGTTTAAAGTCGACTCCGAACGGCAGATTTTGAGAAACTTTTTCATGGCAAGTTTTTATTTACTCTCGGAGTTTTTGCCAGAAATCTGATGAGAGGAAGTCGCCGAAGAAATATTTTTTTTTTTCATATTTCGTTTTGATGTCTGGCCTGGAGCTCGAACCCGGGCGACTGCACATTATTAGGGACACATCAAAATCATATCGATGACGGCGGGCCTAACATCCCTCATTAACGAAGACCATTGGCGGCAGCAATAAAGTCTACTTGTAATGACTTGAAGCCTCTGTTGAGTGTTTTCCTCATCAGATTAGGCATGTCGATGTCGTCGGGCCCGACGCCACTTATTAACGAAAGCCATTGGCGGCATCAATGACTTGAAGTCGCTCTAGTGTAGTTGATAGTGTGTTGGTAGATAACATGCGAGTCCGTAGTTCAAACCCTACCTAAAACATCTCAATCAGAACAAAATATGCAACACATTTCTTCAGCGACTTCCTCTAAGCAGATTTCTGGCAAAAACTCTGAAAGTAAAATAAAAAAATTTCATGAACATTTTCTCAAAAATCTGTCTTTCGGAGTCGACTTTAAACTGCAGGTCCCTCCAGTTATGGATAAAATTAACACGCACAACATTGTTGGTGATAGAAGGTAGGTTGTTATCTTAGCTAAAGTGTTGTAATGACTAGTTATGTATGTTAACTTGAAATAAGCAGTGAGTCTTAATAACTGAAGGATAATATCTCATATATCCTACCAAAATATTCGTCGCCAATCCAACCATCCATCCATCCTGGTTTTCCTGTTACCATTTGATGGTGTTCACAAGGTTTTTTTTGTTGGTGCAGCTAATATCTGCTATGTACCATGACAGTTTTGGAAGATATAGTGTGATAGTTGCAACGTACCCATTAAAATATTCTTCCAAAAATGAAAAGTTTTCTCTTCTGAGGTTTGGTACTCCGGAATGAATGAATTGTAACCCTGCTTCAGCAATTTTTTTTTTATGTTTCTTGATGTTCCTTAAAGGGCTCTTACAAAGCTAGCTCGTCTGTTTATTCTTCGAGTAATTATTTTCGCTGCCTTATTTCTATTTCACAAGGTTTGCCAGTGAAGCTGTAAGTTCTAGAATGCCAGAGTTGCCATATGTTGTTGCCTAAAACTCTACTACTGGCTATGCAAGACTATGTCGATATCTTTAGTGACTGTCCGGTTTATATCAGAGCAATAATGAAAAACTAGGCCTGTTTTGAAAAATTCGAATGTAGGCGCTTCCTGTCCATCGATATCTACCACACAATTGAAAGACAAGGCAGTATGGGTCTAATTAGGCTTCTGCAGACATTATCAAAAAGTTTTTCCGATATTTTGTGGGTTAAAGAGCGAGGCACCGGAGTTTTATTGAGTAGGTTGTCCTGTGTTGTTGCTTCACTGGTTGAAAGTCGAATAAATGAGTAATAAATAGCCATATTAGAGCCATAAAAACAACGGACTTGGCTTAGCATATTTACATATATGTATCTGAACTTTGGAATTTTTAATACCTTTGTTATCCAAGGGAGAGGTTTTCGAAAATTTTCCCCATTTTTATGATTCCAATCCATTACAGATCTGTTGTTAATACGAAACATAGACCATTGCCAATATAATGGCTATTTAATAATGCGTTATTGTATGTTTTCGTATCCTCCTCTTTGTCGCGACAAACTTTCTTCTGCGAAAGTACTTTATGGGGTTGTTCAGCAGCTACTGTGGCACATGCTTTGCTCTCTTGGCCGGCCAAACAGGATGGCAAACATCAGCTACTTTCTTTATGACTTGCAAACACAAACTATCAAACTTAATTTATCACTCTATTCACTTACAAAATTTCGCAAAGGCCACCACGATAAATTCATATCTCAGTGTGTTCATTAGAAATGGTTACTTCTCTTCTGCTTCGTCTACTCCTGCGTCTTCAAAAGAAAACAAAAAAAAAGCGAAAGAAAAAACTGAAAGAAAAATAATTTTTATGTTGTGGTTCTTATCATGATTGTCGTATAAGTCAGCAGCATCAGTAGTAGCAGCAGTAGCATTAGCACAGGCAACACAAAAAATATGTTGTTTGCGTAAATGCCATTTCAACGTATCTTTACGATGCCCACAGCTGCCAGTATTTCAGCCAAAAAGCCAGGCAGCCAGTAAAAGTTTCTCTTTTCGCCATACTCCATGGCCCATAAAATAGCATGTGAGAGCAAAGCGGTAGAGGCGGCAAGAGGGGAAATTGCTCATTTATGTTGAGTACGTTGGCTAGTGGTCATGGCTGCTTCATGTACTATGTAAGCATAGAGATGAGAGTACTTTATGAAAGTAAAACAGCATCTCTGGCGTAAACCTCCGAACTATTTGTTCTGGTAATTGTCTAATTATGCAAAATTTATTTTACACAACCACTGTGTGTGTGTGTGTGTGTGTGGAGTTCATGAAACTTCTTTAAAATGAAAAGATGCTCGCTTTTACTGCCAATTCATTTAAGTTTTGTTAGGAGATTGGCCTCTTTCTCTAAGGCCATTGTTGTTATCTCAAGTGGGTTAATTGATAAGTTTGTTTTCCTTTCACAGCTTCAATAACCCAGCAAGCATTGTAGGCCGTGAAATGTTTCAAATTACATTGCTTGAGGTTAAAATGAGAATAAGAACTCTCAGATCAGGTTAGATGGGTAAACTGGCGGCCAGTAGGATCATCATCATCATCTATTTTTAATATCTTTCATACCACATTACACATGGAAATAGCCACTGCATGGTAAGGCCATTGGTAATGTATTCGTGATTCCGAAACATCATCCTACGTCTCATAAAAACATATTTCTGACAATATTGCCAAGTATTGCGTGAAAGATGATCTGGAATTACTTTCTCTCTGGAGCTAATACAACTCGATCTTTGACCTTACGACCTTCGCTGTTTCATGTGGTAGTCTGTAATAATTATAAGAAGTAATGGTCTGCTGTACAAGCCACCAAGATATAGAAATTCTTCCGATACTCTTGGTCAACCTCATTAGTTCCCATTGGGCATGTTTTCCACTTATTTGACGGCATCCTGCATTTATATCACAACGTGGTGTAATATTTTGTACGATAAGATGTTCATCATTGTGTTTCGTACCTTAAAAATTGTGAGAACCTCTTATATTACAGAGAGAATAGCGGCGAAAGCAAACAATGGGAACATTAGATAAAGATAGTTGGCAACCCTATCATTCTAGAAAATTATACAAAGTTTCAGGAGGCCTCCAATACCTTTATACTGTTCATTCGTTATGGATTCATATGCAGTATCAGATCTGTATACTGCGAAACTATTTCTTCAACAGGATACTTTGTTACGAATTCGGTATTGATAAATAGTCGTATGGCAGGAGTTACGAAAGATTCTGCTCTAGGGCCACTGTTGTATACTACTCTGTAGGAAGTGCATTTCTGTTTGATACACTTAACACAGACCCTGGTATTGATTCGTTCTATGGAAAAATTGTGACTTCAGTGAGTATAGCAATTCCAGTTAAAGAGTTTCACACACATCGTCTCTAGGCAACGGGAGATGATAACTTCATGATCCTATGATCTGCGCTATATGTAGGAGAGCCATAGTTTCCGAATTGGGTATGACCTCGAAAATGAAGCACTGGATTTACAGAAGCCTAATTGAACTCATACTACCTTGTCTTTGCGGAGGACATCTATGGATAGGAAGTGCCTATATGAAAATAATTTAGAAGATCAAAGAAGGTTAGGTTAGGTTAGGTTTGAGGACGTGTACTTGTCAACTGTGACAAGTACAGTACCCGGAGGTCGCATTGAACCATTGTACAACGTCCTAGCTTCTCACACCACTCGTGTTGTGTGCGTTAATTTTATACATGAGTGGCGGGACCTACAGTTTAAAGTCGACTCCGAACGACAGATTTTTGAGAAGCTTTTCATGGCAATTTTTACTCTCAGAGTTTTTGCCAGAAATCTGCTGAGAGGAAGTCGCCGAAAAAATATTTTCATATTTTCCGATAAGTGGAGCGAAGAGAACATTACCTTCAAGAGGTATATAAAGCAGGGCTAGTCCGCAGTCCCTTACCGAACCATAATGACGATTAAAGTCAGCTGTAAAGTGTAAAGTAGGTAATGTATTAGCTTATTAGAAATGATGCCACGGTATAAACCTCAGGTCAAATATCTCGAACAAAATAAAATATGGAAACCAAAAATATATCTCTCGGCGACTTCCCCTCAGCAGTTTTCTGGCAAAAATTTTGAGATTAAAAAGATATTGCCAACAAAAGTTTCTCAAAAATCTGTCGTTCGGATTCGTTTTTAAATTATAGGCCCCTCCACTCATATATAAAATTAACACACAAAACATAAGTGGTGTGAGAAGCTGGGTTGTAATCCTGACTGAAGGGTTGTAATGACCAATTAAGTAAGTAAGGAAATGAATTGCGAATCAACAGTTCTCAGCAAGGATTTTCAATTGAGGACTGAGAAATATTTGCATTTTTCTCTCATCGTACTTATTGAACACATTTGTTGCATGGAATTATTCCCGAGATGGCAACTCTAACAACATAGAGTTCAGAACGTGGGGAAAAAGCTTGTTTAATGAAAACACAAGCTGAAGGGGAACGTTTTTTACTTCCTCTTTTTTTTGTTAGCTTACTTTCCAATTAGCCCACCCACGTACACTGTAAATATTCCATTTTTAAGTGTTTTTCCAAAGATTGTGCGCCTACTTATAGGGATTTGCTTCACAAACAACAATGGCTTGTTGCGCTCTGCATCACTTGAAATTTTATTACCCCATTACCAGCATCAATGCTACTTACAACTCCTTTGTTGAGTTGTTGAGAGAAATCCTAGTAAAAATTTTTGCAAATAATTGCCATAAGAAGAGTTGCTCTGGAGTTGCATTGATTTTAGAGAATTTTGTTTTGTTTTCTTTAACAATTTTGGTTCATAACGAAACTATAAATTTGAGTCTCTGCTTGCTTTGCTATACAATACATGGATTGACTTGCATTGTTGACTTGCTGTTGAACCGAAAAAGAAAGCAAAATTTTCAAATCGAAAAAAAGAAGAGAAAGGTATAAAGAATAAGAAAACTCGACAGTAAATTAAAAATAATAAATCTATTATTCATTTTAAAAAGACTTGAAGCGGAGGAAGGAGGGGAGGCGGAAAGCTTTTCTTGGCTTTACAAGTTTATTTATGTTTGTTTGCCAACTGAATCCTGTGCAAGTTTTATTAGCATAAATTCTCTTCTTTGTATCTTTTTTCGTTCTGCTGCTGCTGCTGATGCTGCTGCCATTTAGACAACAATTGCGATAAAACAAAGAATCTATCTCATCCTACAATTGTTTTCTTAAAGATTCTTTTCACAATTCCTTACAAGCAAAACTATGGTTGGGTACGCTATTGTATAGGGTGAGTCATTTAAAGGTTTCAAATTGAAATGTTTAGAACTTTAATTTTTTGTTGTTGTAAAGTACAATAGTTCCGGTTAGAAATGGAATATTATTTCATTCATATAGCTGCCGCGGCTGACCTCAGAGTACCTCATTCGAATGGACCAATATTCGTGCACTTTTTCGACGATATAGGTTCGTATCTCCGCAGTGCTATCACGAATGTTGGCCTTCAAATGCTCAATTGTCTCTGGATTGTCGGCATACATACATACATATATACATACATAAATAATTGGCCATTACAACCCTTCAGTCAGGATTACGGCCTAGCTTCTCACACCACTCACGTATAGAATTAACGCACACAAAATTCTCTCCGTGAGTGGCGGGACCTACAGTAATCGAACGTCAAATTTTAGAGAAACTTTTTGATGGCATGTTTATTTACTCTCAGAGTTTTTGCCAGAAATCTGCTGAGAGGAAGTCGCCTAAGAAATATTTTTTTTTTTCATATTTCGCTTTGATGTCTGGCCTTGGGCTTAAAACTGGGCTTTACGTCTATTTAGCGAACACGCTACCTACTAGGCTACGGCGACTACTTGTCGGCATAACAATTTTCTTTAACGACGCCCCACCGGAAAATAGTCAAATGGTGTTAAATCGCAGTTTCTTGGCGGCCAATTGACATCACCATTTCGGCTAATTAAACGGCTATCAAAAGTTTGTCGCAATAAATCGTATGTGGCATGAGAGGCGTGGCAAGTTGAACCATTCTGTTGACACCAAACATCGTTCACATCCGTATAATGAAGAGCGGGTATAAGAAAATCGGTTATCATGGTGCGTTAGGTGTCTCCATTGAACGTAATGGTTGCGACGTCCTCATTTTCAAACAAATATGGGATTATGATGCCTCCGCTCTACAAGCTGTCTTAAACAGTCACTCGTAATGGGTGCAATGGCTTCTGTAAGACAATTTGCTTATTGACGCACCCATACATACATATTTGGCCATTAAAACTCTTCAGTCAGGATTACGGCCCAGCTTCTCACACTACTCATGTTGTGTGCCTTAATTTTATACTAGAGTGGATGAACCTACATTTTAACATCGACTCCGAAGGACAGATTTCTGAGAACCTTTTTCATGACAGGTTCATTTACTCTCAAAATTTTTGCCAGAAGTCTGCTGAGAGGAAGTCGCCGAAGAAATATTTTTTTCATATTTCGACATCAGGCCTGGGGCTTGAACCCGGGATTTACGCCTCATAAGCGAAAACACTACTTACTAGACTACGGCGACTACTGTTCCACCAAACAGTCACTCATTATGGGTGCAATGGCTTCTGTAAGACCACGTTTGGGTTTTCTGAGCCCCAAATATGGCAATTTTGCTTATTAACGGTACCCACCAAGATGAAAACGAGCTTCATCCCAAAAGAAAAGATTTTTTTTTTGGAAAAATTGCCGCCGTCGTACAGTTCCTTGGTGGGCCATCTAGTGAACCAATTGAACTTTGTAAGATCTAGATCTCTTCGCAAAATTCGACGTAAACCGGCGCCTGAAATGTTCAATTCTTGAGAACGATGACGAATTCATGTTGAAGCATTCTCACGCACACTCTCAGCCATAGCTTCGATGTTTCGGGTGCACGCACTGTACGTGTATGCTCACGTCTTGGCGCATCAACAATGAAGCCAGTTTGACGAACTTTAGCAATAAACTTGCTTATACCGGGCACCGAACTGAATTGCCTATAGACTCGACTTGAAACCGACATTTGGCCCACCCGATAGTTTAAGGAAAAATCATTGTAAACGAGGGTAAAAACTATAACTTGTAGTCGTAATAAAATGTTTGTTGTTTGTGCTTGTTTTTCTTTTTACCATTTTGAAGCTAAGCAAAGTTATTTCTTTAATTTGGCTGGCACTCTGTTGATAGTTAAAGTTTCTATCATCATTCATTATTTTATTATATTATGTTGTGTTGCATGCAGCAAACACTTTATTGTAGTTGAAACAGGATAAACTGTTTCAAGAGTTCTGTTTCTTTATTTTCACGTTGATGAATATGCCATGGGTTTGTTTGCTTCGTTCTTTTCTTTCTTTTGGCTTTTAATGGTGGTTGGGGTTGGGGATGCGTGTTTAGTGTATAATAACTTGTGAGTTAAAATATTAATTTAAAGTTTTATTAAATATTCTCTCAATACATACGTTTTATGCAAATATGTAATAATTTTTCTTCTTTAATTTCTTCTCTTTGCAGGTGAGTTTCTGACATCTCTAATCTGTTTTTAAGACGTTTTGGTTGCATTTGATTTATCTCTTGGGGTGATGCCTCTGTTGTGGGTTTGTATAGTCTGTGCTGAAAAGTGTGAACATTTTAATGATGAAAGTGTTATAAAGTATTTATATGTCAATCAAATTTGCCTCTCTAAAAGTTTAAACTGAAAATAATTTGAAATTTTGTAGAAGAAAGTTTTCAACTTTCTTATATTATGTTCAGACATGCACTTTTATTGAGCCAATAGTCGATTATTTGAGTACAATATTTTAAGTGTTCAGATATAATATAAGCAATATTCATTTGACTGCTGGTAAATTTTATTGAGCCAATAGTCGATTATTTGAGTACAATATTTTAAGTGTTCAGATATAATATAAGCAATATTCATTTGACTGCTGGTAAACAAAGCAGCTGGCTGTTTCAACAACATTGTTGTTCTTTTGGTTTTTTTTTGTTTGTCGTTGTTGACATTTGAGTTGTCAAATATCAACAGAAAGTGTTCGGAAAACTGTAATATGCTCACTGAACATACTTATGACAGTGTTGTATTTTAAGTTTTAACCAGTATTATATGAAATATATTATATATATATATAATATATTCTGGACTTAGTAAATCATATTTGAATGTGGTCTCTCGGCTTCAGTTCAAGTGGCACCAAATTTTCTAACTTTTGAATTCGCGCTGCTCTTAATCGCTTTCAAATGTCTTCTTGATGCATGTCTCATGATTGTGCATGTCCTTGTTGCGTTTGATACAAATCTGGATTGAGTAATGTTTCCAAATTGTGGTCTTCAAATTCTTTTATCTTTGGCTATAAAGGACCCGTTTCGTCTTTGATATCAAAATCATGATAATTTTTGAATCTCCCGAACAGAGATCAGCAATGGGTATTCAAAAAGATTCGAATCATATTCATAATTTCTGATACTTATATGCATTCATACTTATTTTAATATCATACTCATATGTACTACTCATATTCAAAGTTTGAAGTACTCAACGTACTCATACGCATGATGTTGTTGATTTTGACTCTCCTTTACTCAACATTTACAAGAATCACAAAATAAGTTTGATTCGCTTACGAACACTACAATACTCACTAGAAGGTTGTGTGTTTGCTTTGTTTGCTGTCAAAGACTGTACATTTTGACGAATGATTCGAATCACTCGAATTATTTATGAGTATGTATTATAAGTATTTTTCTAAATTTATGAATCTGAATGAGTAGGCCTATGTTATGAGTTTGATGTCAACCTTGTGCTCATACTCATAAGTACGTACTCATTGCAAGCTGTACTTATAAATCAATGTTGCAGTGAGTACGAATGAATCAGAGTAGTTGAATTTCAATACTGTTGGCTCACTAATACTCAAAATTTCATGAGTACTTATGAGTAGCGAAAAAACGATTCATTGCTGATCTCTGCTCCCGAACCCCTTGATAGAGCGTCTGCTCACTGTATAATTTCACAAGTAAACGATGACTCACACATGCAGTTTCCTTCGCAGAAAAAATGGTTCAAAAAACTTCCCCAAATTCTGTTTGATTCGTCCATTTGAAAGAAAAATATTTCTCATTTTGACTTCCGCCACCTGTATTTACTGGTCTCCTAATCTTTTATTTTTCTATTGTCATATGAGTGGCAGCAGATGAAAAAGTTATCAAGACTCGATAACTTCTTGATAATTCTAGATCCATTTAATTAGAATGAATGGAACTGATCGCGACCTGCTTATTCGGGAGGGCATGCCTAGTATTTCCCGAATGCCTTACAATTGAACAAACATAATAGATTAAATGTCGTATGTCACCTTCCATTAACACTCTCATTTCACATCCTTAAGATATTATTATTCCCCACATTTGTCTCTCATCTCTAATGCATTCACTTAAGTGGCGTTTATTTAAAAGCTATACGCTGCCATTTTAAAATGGCATATGTATGCATATTTTAATTTTGTTGTTGTTTATATTTGCATATGCGCGGTATGTTTACATTGCTTAATATGTTTAGAAGTGTTTGTTGTTGCTGCTGTTTTATTGTTTTTTATCATCATTAGTTTTATTATGGAAAGATTTAAGTGTTCTTTGCAATTAAAATACTTCAGAAGCGATTTTATTGACTGTTAATAGCTAAAAAGAATAGCTAGCTGCCTCTACCACTATTTGTGCGGCATGTTTTCCACAAGCTTTTTTATGTGCTGCTGCCAGTCTTTATGCAAATTTCTCATGATTTCCGTTAAACTCATATGTATGTACGCTATTTAATATATGTGTGTGTGCATGCGTTACGTTACGTACATCACTTTGCCTTTTTATTGTTCGTTCTATTGAAAGTCTAGGGTATTTAGATAGGAGATTAACATACGGTTTCATATAGCAGAAGCTACATACATGCGGATGTTGGTTCATATCGGGGCGGGGGGTAAATGGTACAATTTATGTTGAATAAAACATTTTTGATTTAAAATACTATAAACAATCTGGAGAATTAGTACAGTGATAGGCAAAAGTTATCATTCAAACATAGGATTGAAGTCATTAATGAAAAAGGTATTCCATTCGTAGTGTTCTTAACCATCCAGAGGTGTTTTAGGTCTTGTTTGTATTGAATATATTCTGATTTTGAGATAAGTTGTTTGAATGATACATTACTTATGTTTGGCTAGTAAAAGTACTTTCTAAATCACTAGGTTGCATCGTAGTTTGGGTAGTAGAAGAGTTCAAAATATATGTTTCGAGCGGTTTTGTTTATTGGGCAGCAACTGACAGAACATTCATCGTAGTTTAAAGAATAGAACAATTCTGAATATACGTTTCAAGCGGTTTAGTTTATTGGTCAGTAACTAACAGAAGATTAGTTCATTACGTCACGTGTCACATGAGATAAACTCAGCACAGATATCATACAACTTGGTTGTCGCTCCGTTGAGTTGCTGCGGGCTTTTAATCATTATTGCTGTGATCGCCGAAGTCTTGTTGATTGTGTGTTGGCTTATCAGACATGAGCCTTTAGTTCACACCTTAGCTTAGACGAGCTCGAACTATGAACATTTTTCTTCTTCGATGGCTGTCTCTTTGCAGTCTTCTGGCAATATGTAACTCTGAGAGTAAATCAAATTGACATGAAATGTTCCTCAAACATTTTTTGTTTGGTACCGCCATTCATAAATAATATTAACATACACGCAACATTGTTGGTGTGAGAAGCTAGGAGGTAATACTTGCTTAAGGATTGTTATGACCAATTATTGGTCATGTGAATAACAATACTGAAGAAAGGTATTAGCAATGATTGGTACCACTGTATATCTCTCCATTTCCTTTTACTTTAACAACAAAGCACCCTTCCTACTGCATGCCATGGATCCAATATCGTCCCTCTAGTTTTATAGTGATGGGTTTAAAGTAGTCGCCGTAGTCTCGTAGGTAGTGTGTTCACTTATTACACATAAAGCCGGGGTTTGAGCCCCAGACCAGACATCAAAACGAAATATTAAAAAATTATTTCTTAGGCGACTTCCTTCGGTGGTGTGAGAAGCTAGGCCGTAATGGCCAATTATGTATGTGTATGTAGGTTTGAAGCCAGAATAGATTATAATTGTTGGTGTTTTACAGAATTTTTATTAAACAAGATGGAATCATTAAAGTACTATGACTCCACCTCCACACCACACTGTCCTTAAGAACATTCATAATGTTATCCATCTCAAGGTGGCGAAGTTGTTAAATTTGATGTTAGTTGAGCATTCTGCGAATCTCTTATAGTCTATGAAGAGTTCAATTACAACTAATTTTGCAAAGTTACATTCACTTTTTCAATGGTTAAAAGAAGGCCACAATTTTCTCTTTCACGGTTGAATCAAGGGCAGGTGAAAAAAGTGAGTCAAGTTTCATCCACAGTATCATCAGTTTGAACAATGAATGGTAAGCTGTCATGTCTGAACCTGATCTTGAGTAGAAATGAGTAGAATGAGTGAGCATCTACCCCTGCCAGAGGCCGTCCAACGGATCCACTACTTAACTACACACAAATCCACCGAACTGTCAGTAGCACCAGCTGTGGCCATTAGATCTGCAGCTTTTCTACAGATCTTGTCATCGCAATGACAACTTGCCCAAAAAACAGTTCAGAGTGCGCTACGTAAACACAGGGCTGTATACCTATGTATGTACGCGGATGTCAGACACACATATGAAGAGAACGATTACAAGACAGAGCATATATGGTGCGCAAATCAAATATTTCTCTAGTAAGTAAGTTTCTCCAACTAGACGGTAGTGTGTTGACTTATTGGACTTAAGGCCCGAGTTCAAACCCCAGGTCAGACATCAAAACGAAAATTTGAAAAAAATATTTCTTCGGTGACTTCCTCTCAGAAGATGTCTAGCAAAAATCCTGAGAGTTAATAAAATTGTCATGAAAACTTTCGCAAAAAATCTGTCGTTCAGAATCGAGATGCTCCACTTGTAATTTTTTGCCTTCTAAGTACCACCAAAAAATTTATGGATTCTGCCCTACAGCAAGGGTCCCGTTGTCTTGATTATCATACCAAGGAAATGTCAAGCATCTGTCAAAAGTACTTGGTTTCTCTCTGTCTGCCGGACTACTGCAGCGTGTTTCAGGTGGAGGTGACGGCAATTTTCCGGGACGCTCAATGGATCCTCGTCAACGGTGTTCCTTTCACTCACGTCTCGGTGTTTTCCGATAGTCAGGCCGCGATAAGATCTCTATCGGGTTTCGTGTATAACTCTAGGCCAGTTAGCGAATGTCGCCTCTGTCTCGACCTTCTTTCTGGGCGCTTCAGCAGTGTCTCACTGGTGTGGGTCCCCGGCCATAGTAACATTCCGGGAAACTGTAGGGCCGACGAGCTCACTAGAGCTGGTGCGCTCCTTCCGGAATCCTCTTTGAATGAATTGGGTTGGTTCGGGACACCAACCTATCCTGGGTCAATGAGGAGCCCTGCTCCACCGCCAGACTCACCTAGCCCTCGATGGATAGAAGGCGTGCCAACCAATTACTTGGTCTTCGTCGTGACGTCATCTCAACCACAGTTGCGGTGCTTACAGGTCATTGCGTTATGGGTAGACACGCGGAAAGAATGGGGCTCCCATTTAACGACTTATGTCGTGGATGCAGATCCGCTGAGGAGGAGGAGACTGTTATATTTAGCTCCCCATTTCTTGTCAGCTTGACGGGGCTATCATCTATTAATATCAAGGATATAGCTTCGTTTATCAAACTTTCTGGCTGATTTTCCAGTGTAGTGTAGTCGTGCCTTTGATGTGCAGCCCTTGCGCTGACCAACTTCTTCCTCTTCCCTGGTTATGGTGGAACTTGGTTAGTACAGGGACTGCGTTCACCCGTGGCATCACAACGGGCCGCTATGCGTGCTCAATTGAGCTTTGTGATATCAGAGCTACCACTCCAACCTAACCTTACCTAACTTGGGTGAGGATTCAGGGCAACTGGCCACAACTGGGTTACTTGTTTTGGAAAGATTGAACGCTTGTTGTTCCAATTAATTTAAATTTGTTGCGGTATAGAAGGGCTGTTGGAGAGTAATTCTTTGAGTAACACATTTTGTACAGCAAAAGTTAAGGAATGCGTTTTGTGCTCTCTACACATTTGCTTGTCACTGTACTTTTAAGTGTAGAGACACAGAGGAGAGATAAAAAAGTACATTCGCATACACTTCATTGATCCATTAGCATGCGATAAATGCTTATTTACTCAATGAATGTATTTGTTGTTGTTTTTGAATTGTTGTCATTGTTGTTTTTAAATTTATTTCTCATTTTTTATGATGATGACGATGACGATGTTGATGATGATGGCAATGGTGTCGTAGTATGTTTCTACAACAATTTATGCATGAATAAGAAAATTGCAATTTTTAAATATGTTTTATATAACATGTACACACGCACATGTACGTACACTTACTCGTACTGTGTCACCCTCTCTCTTTGTTTATTGCTCCATTGTTGTATATTGAATTGGAGTTAATTTTTTTTCTCTCCTTAGTTCATTGTATCGTACATTTATACCTCAATGTCTGATATTTAGTTCCATTATTGTTCCTATGCACTGTTGACGTATTTAACAAACGTTGGGGGTATACAAAAACAATCAATTCAACGAAAAACAGAGCAAAAACAAAAGCGAAAAAAAATATTGTCGATATACTCTTATTCATGAGTCTGATATGTGATTGCAATTGTGTGAGTATTTGTGCTTTCGTTTGGTATGTATTTTCATTTGACTTGATTTACAATTCAAATTAAATAATAAAATGTAAAGCACCCGAATTAAACAACAACAACAGCAATAGCAACAATAGCAATAACAAAAGTGTGAAAATAACAAATATTCTGACGTTAGGTACGCAATAGTAGTTAGTAAATCAATATAACCCAGCAAACATTGCCAGCAATAAACAATATACATATATACAAAGTATTATTGAATAAAAAAAAATGAAAATAAATATGGATTCCGAAGTACATTACAAATATACATACGTGTTATGCCAGGTTGGCTAATATAAAATTAGGAAGAATGCGAAGAGCCAAATGCATTGTTACTCTCTAATACAAAACGCCCTAACAACCTTCTTTCATTTTCAATCAATCTATATTGCTTCGCCATCACTTTTATTTCGGGTCAAGTTAGTCCCGAATTCTAATGCTATTCTCTTTCGCCTTTTACGACTATGAAGATTCTAACAAATCGACATCTATCATCACGTGATCTCCTCAAAACGTGTCCGATCCAATCTATGTATTCCTTGGTTCTAATTCCTTTGCATATTGGTATTTTGTCTGTTCCCAGAGCTCTCCGTATCAAATTATTTATTTCAATCTGGAATATTTTAAATATTCTACGATTCATAAATGGTTGAGTCGCGATTGCGAGATTCTCAAGGTTCTCAGACATCAAAACGAAATATGAAAAAAAAGTATTTCTTCGGCGGCTTCCTGTCAGCAGATTTGTGGCAAAAAACTCTGAGAGTAAATAAAAAAATTGCCATGAGATGGTTTCTCAAAAATCTGTAGTTCGGAGTCGACGTTAAACTGTAGGTCCCGCCACTCAAGTATAAAATTAAGGCACACAATATGAGTGGTGTGAGAACCTAGGCCGTAATCCTAACTGAAGGGTTGTAACGGCCAATTATGTATGACTGTCATAATAAAGGGTGATTTTTTAGCTATTATCTCTTTGGCAACACTGGTTCAAATAGCTCACTCACGTTTCGTGTTTTGTTTCACTGTCAAACATCTTCAGTTTGGTCTATAATTTAACCATGAATCATCTTACAAACGAAAAACGCTTGCAAATCATTGAATTTTATTATCAAAATGCGTGCTCTGTTAAGAAAGTTCATCGCGCTTCTTCCATTTTCGACCCACTGAAGCGGCTATTCGGGCTATTTTGGAGTGAAGATCGGTCAATGCGTCACAGTTTGGTGCGGTTTATGGACTGGTGGCATCATTGGACCGTACCTTTTTCAAAGATGCTGCGAATCGTAACGTAACTGTGAATGGTGAGCGCTACCGTGAGATGATATCCAACTTTTTTTTGCCCAAAATGCAAGAGCTTGACTTGCATGACATGTAGTTTCAACAAGACGGTGCCACATGGCACACAGCACGCGTAACAATGGACTTATTGAGAGGCGAGTTCGGCCGCTTAGATCGTGCGATTTAACGCCTTTAGACTATTTTTTGTGGGGCTATGTTAAAGCTCATGTCTACACAGACAAGCCCGCTTTGACGCATTGGAAGACAACATTGAAACATTTATTCGTGAGATACGGGCCGAAATGTTGGAAAGAGTATGCCAAAATTGGACTAAGCGGATGGACCACTTGAGGCGTAGTCGCGATCAACATTTGCATGAAATAATCTTCAAACATTTAATTATATGGACCGTACTATAAATTCAAATAAAGATTTCGTGAATTTTTCTGAATTGTATGTGTTTTTTTTTAATTTTCCTATAGCTCTTAAAAAATCACTCCTTACTTATAGTGTTGATACGATTATACTCCCCACTGTCGAGGTTTTACTTCTGAGTAGCAGAAAAGTTCCTAAATGTTCTGTGCTAGGTTGATTAATTTTGAGGTTTTCAATACTAATGGCGCGTTAAGCTTGTAGTCCAACCACCAACAAAATTCATATAATATGCGATCAAGTCGGAAAGTGATTAAATACCGACGTAATAGCCAGGATCTTCAAGTCGACCTATCATAACCCATATGATGCCCCTTCGAATCCTGCAATTTAGAGTCTCACTATTTCTGTGCCATAAGCTGCAACGGCTTTTATCCGTTCCGGATCCTTAATGGCCTATATATCGGGTTTTTTCCGATATTCTCAGGACCTAGGATTATTGTTGTTGCATGGTAACACACTTATTAAAGCCTACGTATCTATAATTATAACAAGTTTTAGTTAAAGATTAAAGTTGGTGGCTACCATTTGTAATATTGGTTAGATCCATACGCTACTCTGACAAGCTAGGCCGTAATCCTGACTGAAGGGTTGTAATGGCCAATTATGTATGTATGTATACGCTACTCTAAGATTGAAATACACCACAGTAGTCAAGCTCCAGTCTCCATGATGTCTCCAGTAGACAATTTCTGCTGAGAAGTTTGAAATCCTTGCTTTCATCTTTAATCTGTTGAGAGTTATCACATCAATTTCATTCACACTGTAATGATGGTTCATTGGGTAATTTGTGTGAACGAAGCTGCTGGAATGCATTATTTCGTATGTAAACAGTTTGAAATGAGACCGGAAGTCTAATTTATTTACACACGCACACACAATAACGTTAACGTTACGCTTAAGCATATTCTTCATGTCGTTCTTATCTTCTTCTTGTCTGTATATAAAATCCGATTTTTAACGTTTATTGAACCTTTTGAAAGCATCGCTCTTTTCGTCTTTGGAGCTGGCCTTTAAATACCAAACGAAACGAAACGAATTTATAATTCACTACAGTGATGATCATATATTGTATGTGTATACACGCATACATGTGCATCATTTAATGCAAATGAGTCTCAGTGAATTTCATTTAAACTAATCTGTTTATAATTGAATTGTCACAAGAGAGAGAGAGCAAAAAGAAAAGGAAGAAAATATTTCATATCTCTTATGCACTCACAACCCACTGACTCACACTCATGCACTCCTACACTAACTCATATGATGCTCACATGCTTGTCACATGTCATGAATAATGAAAGTGCTTAAGAGACACACAGAGAGAGAGAGAGAGAGAAGCATTACAAAAAGAAAAAATGCATCACAAATGATAATTTCTCTCACTGGTCGGTTGTATTTATGAAAACCGAAAAAGCCCATAAGACTGACTACTGCCTCACTGAGTGACTGACTGGCTGCATGACTGGCTGTCCAGTTGTGTTGCTGGTTTTGCATGGTAACTGTGCAAGCAGGCCTGCATCATGTTTTTTGCAATTTTATACTGTCAGTTTGTGTGCATCCCTGTGTGTGTACATCTGTGTGTGTTTGACACTGATATTTTTAAACTTGACCACTTTATGGAGGTTTTATCAAGTCCAATATGACATTCTCTATCTGTTCTTCACTACCTCACCTCACCTCTCTTTGTATTTTTCTTTTTCTCATTCATATGACAACGTTTATCATCATACGGTCTTTGTGTCTGCTGGTCACCACTCCAGTCATGCACTCCATAATCTCTGTTCCTTTGTGTATGTCTGTGCCAAAGTGCACTGAACGATTAAAATGCCATACACTCCCCACCTCCCCACACAAAGAAAAAAGTATATGAAGATGACACTGAATGTCCAGAAATGTGTTGCAAAAGCTATTTTGCATTCTATCTTCCTCTACAATGAATTCGAGTAGTGCAGTATGCCCAAAACTGTGTATGTAAGTGCGTGCAAACAAGTTAACCAGCCCAGAGTGTTGTGTGTTGTATGGCTTAAATGTCTAGTTTTGACTCGATACTCGACGCCTTCTTTAACACAAAAATATTAAATGAGTTCACTCACTAGTGCGTATATACATCTACATCGTATGGAGTCATGATGTTGTAAGCATGCTTGGGAAGGGGGAATGGTGGCAATAATTATGATGATGTTGTATCATCTGATGTTCTTTTGTTATTGTAGCAGCATGTAATGTAGTGTAGCACTACACTATCTCGGTACATACTCATATTCGTATGTTCATTTCAAATTAAGAAGTTTTTTCTGGTATAATAATGAAATGCAGAACCTTAATAGAATGAAAACAAAGCTGATCCAGTCGAGCATAATTCACAATGGAAAATATACGCAAAAGCAACTAACAAGGGCATGCATTCCTTCCCACAGAGAAACTTCTGCAAAACATCTGCAAGATATCCTGCCTTCATTTACTTTGAAATTGTCATCCTACTTAACTGATCCTCTGTCTTGCAATACAATATTGTAGTCATAGTCTCCTCTGCAACATTACTACTTCAACACAAGTCGATGTTAGTAAGCCCTAATCTGCTCATGAAAGGGCATTGGCCTGTAATTACAGACCTACTAGCTAATGGCAGATGGGTCTCTTGCTGAAGAAGTCTTATGATTCCAGAGAGACCAATCATTGTTTAAAAGACGTTTATTGTTCATCTGTCGTGCATGTTTATTTCCGCAGCATATTTAAAGCGATGTAGTGGGACACCAGTTAATGTCCGAGACCATACATATGTTTGTGTAATAAATTTCCTTCGATGCATTAATGTTCATGGCTACAGACAATACATATACTGGACAATACCTAGCTGTATTAGTGGATACTTCAGTTCGATATGCTGTGCTCTATTCCTCCGATGCAAAGACCATAGCCATTCGTACAGACCTTTGTTGAGATTCAGCGTATTATAAAAGCGTGATCGCTAATAATCTGCAGGGAGGTATCAGAGTAGTTTTGGCTTCTGACAATTGATCTTTTCGAAAACAAACCTGAACCAAATACAAATTCATACATACAAATCTGTACTCAACCAGTCTCCTCAACAAGGACAAAGATTGAGCATCAGGTTGGATGTTTCGAAAAATGTGTGCATGGCCTCCGCGGGCTCTATAATATTTCACGACGGCGCCAGCCTATAGATCATTCGTGGCTTCCTTTCGCTCGATATTTCATTCAGAATGTTAACGCCCAGTTGAAACAGAGGTTTTACATTCATATGGCGTACCGCAAGTGCTTGTAATATGTACATGTGTATGACAAGTATGACGTTTGCTATCAAGAGCAGACTAAAGTGCGGTTTCTGTTAGCCTGCATGTGACTTAGAGTTCATCCGAAATATAGACAAGGGACTGTGTCCGGAGCTTCCTTAACACGTTCACGCCGGCGCTTTAATTCATGCTTGTCTCCTACGGGCGGCTGTTATATTTATAAGACGTTATTAATTATAATTGTTATTAAAAATAAATTCTCTTAAGAGAACGTGAGTCAAGTATTTTTTTCAACATCCGAAGTGTTAAAGATCTAAATATTTGGTATTACGTATCGTCTAATAACTTGATCAATTGCAATTGCAGTGCCACCGGTGGTATACGCCGCCCGATAAGGCAGTCTAGTGCGGGCCACGGTTGGTACGCGCCGGCGTGAACATGTTAAATGTCCTAGGATTTTTAAATAGCTTAGGCTTCTCAAATATTGTAGACATTTTTCAAATCTAAAATTGTCGATCGCTAAAATGGCAAATAAAGAAGATGAACACTCAGTCCAGATATGAAAATAATTTCGTATTCGGGAGAAAACAAAATAAATTGTCATCATGGCTTTAGAATTTCAGAAATCAAGAAGCTTAAATTCTCCTTCAAATAATCACCCTAAGAAGCCCATTGACCTTCCAGAGAGAATATCTTCAGCAATGCACGTCAAAGGAGATCAGGCAACGAGCTGCCACCAGAAGAATGAGAGGACACAATGAGTAAAACTCATCAACATACGCAATCACTATTTCCGCACGCAGTAATCCAGTAGATTTTCGCAGGAGCTAGCTCCTTGAAGATCTTGATTCATTGAACTGAAACAAAACAATGGAATAATTAGAAGAACCTCCTTAAAGGGGAAGGTGGAAGGAATAAAAACTTCGATACCAGTAATCATGAGCCTAGTAAGAATAGTGTGTTGGCTTGCTAGGCAAATACCTGTGGTTTATGTCCTGGCTTAGACACGCCATCTCTATCATCTTGAACTTTCCTCTTAGCAGTGTTCTGTTAAAAAAAACTCTGAGAAAAAATCTCGTTCGGAGTCGACATAAAATAAACACACGCACACATTATAAATGGTATGAGAAGCTAGGTTGTAAGCCGAACTAAAGGGTTGTAATGTCTTCTTTAAGTAAATATGCAACAATGAGCTGCAATTGCAAGTTTAAATACATTTGGTCCACAACACACGTCATTGAGATTTATTACCTCGTACTTGTTTTCCCTCAAGACAGTGAAATGTTAAAAGCAGCCTCTTACAGAACTGGCTTTCAGAAATTTTCTCATGAATATTGAACTGAAAATTTGAATTTGAAATTCGTTAACGCCCAACACCCATAACGATTATTCCTGAAAAGGATATTGTTTAACATTGATAAGGTTTTACAAAATGGCAAAATGACAAAATGACCCTTATAAACAAACATCATCATAAAGAATAATAAGAAAGAAAGAAAAAAACGCTTGTAATGCAAGCATACACACATAATTCTATGCAAACAAGGCACCAGGGCTGCTCTTCATATATGATGCCATATTGCAATCTAAAGAGCTCAATACGTTCTGCAACTTGTAGCACAAAAGGATGATTTCCTTTATCCTGGTAGTATGTTTTAAGAACGTTCTTTTGTTTTTCGTCCTTCATTTGATATCCTTGTCAAGGGGACCCATATTTGTGTTTGTGTTCAGTTCAGTTTTATCAACCAATTAATTTTGTGTGTAATTTAGTCAATTTCATTTCTTTTGCTGTTGTTGTTGTTGTTGTCTCATCAATTTTCGATTAGTCGTAATAAATTTTTCCTCTTCACTCTGTTGTTGTGTGCGTTGTTTCTTGATTTCGTTTTCACATCATGAACGTTGTTATTCAACTTTTCCGAATAATTTCTTTTGAAGTTTTTGTTGAAGTTTTCTTCAACTTTTTTTTTAGATGTGTTGTTGTCGTTGTCGTTGGCGTGGTGTGCTATGTATTGAGTATGTGTGATGAGAATATAACTTTGCCTTATAAGACAACAAATTCCCCATGGACAAGGACTACTAGGCATTACTATTTCTTATTAGTTTAACAAGACAGACAAACAATATTCTTCTTCCTCGTCTTTCGTTTTGAACTTGCAAAGAAGTGTTGTTTTGTTTGTTTGTTTTCTCTCTTAAAGAGAGAAGTCACGTTAAAATTTGTTTTTGTTTTGCGTGACTATTTCCGGAAAACACTTGAACGACGCTCTGTCGCTCTCGTTATGTGTCACTATATTAGTTTTTAATTTTTCCCAATTAAAGTTGATTACGATTAATTCATTGGAGGTAGAGATTTATTTCGACTGATAGTTTCTTCAAACACAATACTTCTTTTGTTCTTCTTTCCTTTGTTCTTTCGTAGTGATAAATGCGATCTTTATACTCATGGAACAGATCTAGTCAATGTATGTCTGAAATTCCTTAAAAGGCAGCCTCCACCGAAAGGAGTTCGTTTTTGCTCTAAAAGAAGAGCAAAGGTTTGGTTAGGTTGTTTAGTTAAAATACGTAAGCACTGCTTATCTCTCGTAATTCGTTTCTAAATTTCCTTGATGGGCAGTCAGTCCTTCCGCGAAATACCTTCTTTCACTTCGTCATACCATGAGAGATATCAACTTTGACGGTGGTAGGTAACTTTGAATATTTTAAATTCGGCTTTTCTAGGGGAATATATCAAATGCTGCCGAGTGTCTCTTGGCTGTGAAGTTGCTTTTGCAAAAGCAAAATTGTTTTTGCAAATACAAAATTGTTTTTGCAAATAAAATTGTTTTTGCAAAAGCAAAATTGTCTTTGCAATTACAAAATTGTTTTTGCAAAAGCAAAATTGTCTTTGCAAATACAAAACTGTCTTTGCAAATACAAAATTGTTTTTGCGAATAAAATTGTTTTTGCAAAAGCAAAATTGTCTTTGCAAATACAAAATTGTTTTTGCAAAAGCAAAATTGTCTTTGCAAATACAAAATTGTTTTTGCAAATAAAATTGTTTTTGCAAAAGCAAAATTGTCTTTGCAAATACAAAATTGTTTTTGCAAATAAAATTGTTTTTGCAAAAGCAAAATTGTCTTTGCAAATACAAAATTGTTTTTACAAAAGCAAAATTGGCTTTGCAAATACAAAATTGTTTTTGCAAAAGCAAAATTGTCTTTGCAAATACAAAATTGTTTTTGCAAATAAAATTGTTTTTGCAAAAGCAAAATTGTCTTTGCAAATACAAAATTGTTTTTACAAAAGCAAAATTGTCTTTGCAAATACAAAATTGTTTTTGCAAAAGCAAAATTGTTTTTGCAAATACAAAGTTGAATTGTAACATCTAACTCGTTCGGTTGAGTCTTAATTCGAAAGGTTTTGGTCTTAGTGTTTTACAGTGTCTCAAATATAAAATTATAAATTATTTAATTTTAAAACGTCCTTAAAAAATATTAAGGATAAACATTTTAAAAATTTTGTATTTGCAAAAACAATTTTGTATTTGCAAAGACAATTTTGTATTTGCAAAAACAATTTTGTATTTGCAAAGCCAATTTCGTATTTGCAAAGCCAATTTTGTATTTGCAAAGCCAATTTTGTATTTGCAAAGCCAATTTTGCTTTTGCAAAAGCAATTTGGTATTTGCAAAGCCAATTTTGATTTTGCAAAAACAATTTTGTATTTGCAAAGCCAATTTTGTATTTGCAAAAACAATTTTGTATTTGCAAAGACAATTTTGTATTTGCAAAGCCAATTTTGTATTTGCAAAGCCAATTTTGTATTTGCAAAAGCAATTTTGTATTTGCAAAGCCAATTTTGTATTTGCAAAAACAATTTTGATTTTGCAAAAAAAATTTTTTGGATTTGCAAAGCCAATTTTGTATTTGCAAAAACAATTTTGTATTTGCAAAAACAATTTTGTATTTGCAAAAACAATTTTGATTTTGCAAAAACAATTTTGTATTTGCAAAGACAATTTTGTATTTGCAAAAACAATTTTGTATTTGCAAAGACAATTTTGTATTTGCAAAGCCAATTTTGTATTTGCAAAAGCAATTTTGTATTTGCAAAGCCAATTTTGTATTTGCAAAGCCAATTTTGTATTTGCAAAAGCAATTTTGTATTTGCAAAGCCAATTTTGTATTTGCAAAAACAATTTTGTATTTGCAAAAACAATTTTGTATTTGCAAAAACAATTTTGTATTTGAAAAGACAATTTTGTATTTGAAAAGACAATTTTGTATTTGCAAAGACAATTTTGTATTTGCAAAAACAATTTTGATTTTGCAAAAACAATTTTGTATTTGCAAAGCCAATTTTGTATTTGCAAAAACAATTTTGTATTTGCAAAGACAATTTTGTATTTGCAAAGCCAATTTTGTATTTGCAAAAGCAATTTTGTATTTGCAAAGCCAATTTTGTATTTGCAAAGCCAATTTTGTATTTGCAAAAGCAATTTTGTATTTGCAAAGCCAATTTTGTATTTGCAAAAACAATTTTGTATTTGCAAAAACAATTTTGTATTTGCAAAAACAATTTTGTATTTGAAAAGACAATTTTGTATTTACAAAAACAATTTTGTATTTGAAAAGACAATTTTGTATTTGAAAAGACAATTTTGCTTTTGCAAAAACAATTTTGTATTTGAAAAGACAATTTTGTATTTGCAAAAACAATTTTGATTTTGCAAAAACAATTTTGTATTTGCAAAAACAATTTTGTATTTGAAAAGACAATTTTGTATTTGCAAAAACAATTTTGTATTTGAAAAGACAATTTTGTATTTGAAAAGACAATTTTGTATTTGCAAAAACAATTTTGTATTTGAAAAGACAATTTTGTATTTGAAAAGACAATTTTGATTTTGCAAAAACACTTTTGTATTTGCAAAGACAATTTTGCTTTTGCAAAAACAATTTTGTATTTGCAAAGCCAATTTTGTATTTGCAAAAACAATTTTGTATTTGCAAAAACAATTTTGTATTTGCAAAAACAATTTTGTATTTGAAAAGACAATTTTGTATTTGCAAAAACAATTTTGATTTTGCAAAAACACTTTTGTATTTGCAAAGACAATTTTGCTTTTGCAAAAACAATTTTGTATTTGCAAAGACAATTTTGCTTTTGCAAAAACACTTTTGTATTTGCAAAGACAATTTTGCTTTTGCAAAAACAATTTTGTATTTGCAAAGACAATTTTGCTTTTGCAAAAACAATTTTGTATTTGCAAAAACAATTTTGTATTTGCAAAGACAATTTTGCTTTTGCAAAAACAATTTTGTAGATATTGTCCTGAGTGCTCTATAAATGTTTGAAGCATGTGCTTTAAAGCATTCGAATGTTGCGTAACTTTTTCTAACAATAATTTAAAGTGAGTCCAGAGCATTTTATGCATTGAAATACCAAACAATTTGTATACATTTCAAAATTACTTTTCCTCGTCAAAAAATTTCATGAAATTGTGCCGACACAACTACAATAAAAAAGAAACACGAAATTCTTCTTTAAAATTCATTACGTGGTTGCCAAGAATTTTGAACACACATTCTTATACTCCCCATTGAATACTAGACTAGCACTCTGGCTCATATTCGCTCAATTCATTCATTCATTGTACTATCACACACGAGACTATTTCATCTGGCATAAAATTATGTACATGTACTCTGTTTTGTGTGTATTAGTTTTTTTTTTTACTTATTTTTACAAAACGTAAATATATGTGTATTGGTTTTGTGCTGTTTATGTATTAGTTTTTGCGGGGTGGTTTATGCCAGCGAAAAACCACTCTCCTCACTCACCTCTCTTGCCAGCAAGCTGCCATTTTGTGGCAGCATAATTGTTCTCGTGTGTGATTGCCCATTCATTCATAAATAAATAAACACAAATACAACTTTAAAGGCTCATACGCCACCTATGTATGCGTGTTGGAAAAAAATCAAATTTAAATTGCAAAAAATAGAAAAAAAAAAAAATACGCCGCTGGGGTGGTCACCCTTCCACCTAACTTCGATTGCACATATGTACGTACACACCAAAAAAAATAAGGCAGTTAGTATGTGTGTGTATGTTTTTTTTTTAAATGGAAAACATTTACGCAATTGTTTGTAATAAAATAAAAGGAAATTAAAATTAAAAAAATGAAAAACAAACAGAAACACTTCAGCACGCACAAGGTATCATGCTTTAATATAGTGAAAGCAATTACGTGTGTCAGAAAAACACACACACACCAACACACCTACCACCACACACAGAGGAAGAGGATATTAAAAAATTATTTCAATTCGTTTATTCGTTTGTGTATGCTTAGCCTTAGCACAAGTGATACAATTCAACTTTTAAATGTCACCCCACTTGTTATCAACATTTATAGCTGACAGACAGTATGACTGACTGCTTGGTTGCTCTAAACAATCCTTTTTTTCGTTTTGTTGTTGTTGTTGCATATTCTCCATAGAAATATTAATTTAAGTATGCTGACTGGGTGCTGCTAGCAAATTGAGGCCTAAAATATACGACGACGACGACGACCAACCTATACAAATATTTAGGTAATGTTTGTATTATTGTTGTTGTTGCTATTGTAGTTGATATCATGTGTCATCAACACAAAAAAATTACACACGTACTTTTAGGTCAAATGTTTTCCATATTTTTTATTAAGGGGCGAGAGAGAGAGAGAGAGACAAATTTTTTTTGTAATGTTTGTACAACAAGACCCTCATTAATAATTTAAAACGTATTTACACTCATACAAAGGCACTTGGAATAAACACCATGTCTCTATGTGAACACTACAAGGTAATGTCAATTTAAAAGAAGAAGAGTAAGCCTTAAAAGAGAGTAATATAGTGTAACATAGTCTTAAAGAGAAAGTTGAATATGTGTAATTTTATTTTAATCCACCACCTAGTTTGTAACTTTTGACCACGACATAGAAATTGTGGACTATAAACCAACAGACAAGTATTTTTTCTACATACATAGCTTTCTTTCTCTCCCACTTTCTCTCTCTCTCTCTCTGCTTCTTACATCGTTAAAATCCTTGATTTGTTGCATAAACAGCACTTTGTTTACATTCATAACTGAACTCTCTTATAACATTTGTAGCATGTGGTGGATTGCCTTAAAAGTAGGGCTCTAGATTTTTTTTATTCTCTTTTGTCTGTAAGAAATTTAAAATCTTTCCAATGATGTCAACTCTTGAAGCACAAAAAACGCGATAATTTTGTATTAAATACATAAGTCTTAGGAATTTTTCATCTTTTTGGTAAATAAAAATGCTGGTACTTTAACTGAACCGAGTCGTATTAGATCACGTTCCTATACATACATAATTGGCCATTACAACCTTTCAGTCAGGATTACGGCCTAGCTTCTCAACCCCACTCATGTTGTTTGTGTTAATTTCATACAGGAGTGGCGGGGGACCTAAGTTTTAAAGTCGACTCCGAACGACAGATTTTTTGAGAAACTATTCATGGCAATTTTATTTACTCTAAGAGTTTTTTGCAGAATGGAAGTCGCCGATGAAATATTTTTTTTTTATATTTCGTTTTGATGTCTGACCGGGGATTTGAATCGTGGCTTCGCTTCTAATAGGCCAACACTAGACTACGGCGACTTCCTATACCTTGCTTAAATCATTAATTGTGTTATTTTTAAATCGGGAAGGGAAAACTAGTCTACTCCCAAGAGCTGTCATGGGGCACTGGCTAGCAAATCGTTCCAAATCGTATACGCAAGCCTAAGCTTTGTATTCTGGTAAAAACAAGTGACCTCTTATGTCCACAATATCATAGCACATATAGGTTTACTGACCCGTACTGCCTGCACCAACTCCTTTCGTACTCGATCTGCTTTTATTTTATATCAGAAAAAAGGGAAACTAATCATCAAATATGCAGCATATCGGTAATTAAATTTCCTTTGTCTAGGGAAACATTAAAATGTCTGGACATTTAATAAAATTATGTAGTAAATGGCATAACGAGTTCGATGATTAGCGAGAATTTCGAATGGAGTGGACTTGCTCTGTTGAGCTCAACGGCCATACGGTTATCTATAATATCCCTGTGCCCAGGCACCCAGAGGAATGGAACAATGAAGCGCCCCGAAAAAATGTCGAGACAACGGTGACATTCCCTATCAGTTTTGGAGTTGATCGTAACGTACGAGAGGGATCTACTAGCACCTTGGATATTCGAAAATATTGATATATAGGTGAAATAGTATCTGCTGATCACGATAAATCTCATGGAAACACCTTCCATTGTGAAGCTGTTTAGTTATTTGCAAGCAATGTTTTTCATTATTTACTTGGTAAAGCCTTAGACCTGTGGATTGCAATAACTTACATTGTGAGAATATTTTTATCGTCTCTTAGCCTGAAGTTAATCTTGTTGAACATTCTCGTTAAGCTGGTGTTTCTTTCGTCGTCCTTTCTCATATAGGCTTTTCGGATTGCCTTAGCTTCTACCGAGATTGTCTTGATTATTTAGTCACGAACTTCTCCACTTTGTACTAATTCTTCTCGGAGTATCACGAGATCCATTTGATTGTCTATCTGTAGAAGTTGATCGATCGCAAATTTAAAACTCTACTTGATATTCGCCAAATCCTGAGTATTTCAACACAACGTGTTCTGCAGTTTTGTGGTCATTTGGACATTGGTCCATTTAAAGGCGACGTCATTATAAATATGAAGTCGCCGTGGTCTAGTAGGTAGTGTGTTGGCTTATTAGACGAAAGGCCCGAGTTCGAATCCCAGGTCAGACATCAAAACGAAATATGAAAAAATATTTCTTCGGCGATTTCCTCTCAGCAGATTTCTGGCAAAAACTCTGAGAGTAAAAATTGCCATGAAAAGCTTCTCAAAAAATCTGTCGTTCGGAGTCGACTTTAAACTGTAGGTCCCGCCACTCATGTATAAAATTAACGCACACAACATGAGTGGTGTTGAGAAGCTAGGCCGTAATCCTGACTGAAGGGTTGTAAGGGCCAATTATGTATGTTATGTATGTCATTATAAATAACTTCTTTATTTGTTATCTCGATTCAAACACAGAGTTTCGTCCTTTAATTTTAGTTTTTACGTCCGCTAACCTCTGGAATTGTTTGCTCATTTTGTATACTATTTTCACCGAAATCTTTTCACTAAAACGAGGGTCGGGAACAAGATGAAGCGGTCAATTAGACTTTCACAGGCCTGGCACACCTGATCGATAAGCTGATCAGAGGGTATAGGGGAGAGTCACCACTCTACTATGGCCCATGTTTAACTTCGATCTCGAAAGGTTTTCTGACTTGTTTTTTCTGCCTTGTGGGTAAGGATTAGGACAGCGGAACTCTCTTTTTTCTACACCTATCAGCAACTTGTTTCCTTGCTGTTCGCATCTTGGGGTAGGGCGTTTGATTTTCAATTGTTCCTTATCGTGATGAAGGGTCGCTTTCGCATCGATTTTTGTAACGTGCGTGGGCTGACAACTACTACTCCTTCTTTCCACCTTCCTATAACCTATTTTCCTAAACCTACACAATGCACTGCATGAGTAGGGGCCATCCCCTGAGTGCTGGTTTTACAAAAAAAAAAAAAATAGGTCTTATGGTATGGTCAGATATAGCATTATAACCTAAAAAATCCTGGCAAATTTCGCCAGAGCCTTGGCGACCATTTGACGGATAATTTATAGCAGGTAGTGTTATGGCGTATTAGACGTGAGGCCTTGGTTCAAACCCCAGGTCAGACATCAAAACGAAATATCTGAAATGTTTTTTCGGCGATTTCCTCTCAGCAGATTTCTGGCAAGAACTCTGTGAGTAATTAAAATTATCATGAAAAGCTTCTCAAAAAATCTGTCATTCGGAGTCGACGTTAAACTGTAGCACCCACCACTCAAGTAGAAAATTAATTAAGTGGTGTGAGAAGCTAGGCCGTAATCCTGACTGAAGGGTTGTAATGGCCAATTATGTACATATGTATTCAAGTCTGGATATTTTGAACATACTTTGTGTCATATTCCTGAAGTAAAGAGGCGAACATACAAGATATTTGGCCAAAGTTCCTTCAATAGCCTTTGTACGTTGGCCTCTGCTAGAAAATCGAAGAATAAGAGTATAATTTCAGACATTAACTGCCTAGTGAGATGACATTGTTTCTTTCTCTCTTTTCCTTTTATATTTGATTCTTCTCCACTTCTGCATCACCTAGTCCTTGTCTGTTACTATCTCTCCGCTTTTCTATTGTGTAGTACAAAGTAGTTTGAACCCCATTCTGTAAGGTACATATCTAAATGTCGGTATGGGAGTGCGTATATTTTGTCCTACAACTTCCTAGTTTTCCTTCACCAGATCTCTGTAACTCTATTATTTCCTTTGCTGATATATCGATAGCAATAATTTCAGCTACAACATTGTAGCCGCATTCAAAAATATGGTGCGATATTCGCTATCCACCCTAAATAAATTTCTTTAAAAATTGCTATCATGGTCTTCTTGGCTATATTCATCAGGATTCTTTTCGATACTGATAGTGCGGTAACACTTAAAAAAATGGATTGGCATCACTGAGTTTTTTTCTCTTTCTCTCCAAATTCTATTATTTTCTACACTTTTCCATCTTTAGCGCCAAATTTTTCATTCAAATTTAAGAGTGTGTGTGTGTATTTTGTTTATCCACACTACATACATGTTCATTTTTATGTAATTGGTGCCTTTTTGTGTGTGTGTATCTGTGTGTGTTTTTATTTATTTTTCTTTTTTACGCCTTCATGTTTTTACACACAATGACCAAATTCCTTAGAATATGACTGTGTGTGTGTATGTTGGCTGACATGTCTCACTGGCTATATTTGACTACGTAATCATAGTTCCTCTCGGAATGTTTCTATTGTTGTTCTTATTGTTTCTTTTATTCTCTTTTTCTCGTTTTGCTACAACTATACAACAATAGCAACGACTATCAGGAAATTCTTGTGTGTTTGCGTGTGTTGTGCTTTTAAACTAGCACACACAATTAAATTTTTTGAATATGCGATGTGATAATTGTAACGAAGGAAAGAATCTTTAATGCACAGTGGGTTAGAAAGGAGAAAAATAGTCGTTTGTCATAAACATCAAGAGGAGTTTTTTGGGTTTTAAGTTTTCTTTTGTCGGTGAATCAAAGCTGCAGAAGCTTATTTATTCAATAACTTCTAAGAACTCAAGCCATATTCGAACATTTTGTCCTAAAAAATCTTTCCGCACTTTCCGATTTTTTTTTTTTAATAAAAAAAACCCTGTGAGTCCCACGTTATTTTGCATCCTTTGAAGGAAATACAATTTTTAAACAAATTATTTGAAAGAAGAAATTTTGAAAATCTTTGGAGTTTTTAAATAAAGGACGCCAAATGTTTAGTTAATGCAGATGGGGAACTCATAATTGATAGGGTGTTACTTTAATTTCATTTCATAGTTGTCGTCATCAGAGATATAACAAACCATGCATAGATTTTGTCGCCGTAGTCTGGACGCGACCCCATAGTTCAAACTCCAGGTCAGCCATCTCAAACACGATGAGATAATGAACATATTACTACAGAGACTTTTCCCTGCAGTCTTCTGGAAAAACTCTTTACAGTTTCTCAAAAATATGACGCTCGAGTAGACCCCGCCACTCATGGATAAATTTAAAACATTTTACAACTGTGGTGTGAAAATCTTGGTCGTGATCCTGGCTAAGGACCAATTTAGTAAGCAAGTATAAATATATGCTGTGATATAGTTTTACTGTTAAGGATAATCAAGTAGATGTTGCTATGTATATGCTTCACCAGCGTAGGAAGAAATTCTAAAAAATACAGCCAAGAAGAGAATGTTATCTATTTTTTATAAGCTTAGCGAATTTCACACCAAATTTTTTGAAATCGGCTATTGCTGTAGCGGGAATTATTCCCTTAGATACGGCAGTAAGAGAAATGAATCTGGTATAAAGGGTGATTTTTTAAGAGCTATAGGAAAATTAAAAAAAAACGCATAAAATTTAGAAAAATGCATAAAATCTTCATTTGAATCGATAGTACGGTCCATATAATTTAATGTTTGAAGATTATTTCATGCAAATGTTGACCGCGACTGTGCCTCAAATGGTCCATCCGCTTTTTGTCCAATTTTGGCATACTCTTTCCAACATTTCGGCCGGTATCTCACGAAAAGATGCTGCGAATCGTAACGTAACTGTGAATGGTGAGCGCTACCGTGAGATGATATCCAACTTTTTTTGCCCAAAATGCAAGATCTTGACTTGCATGACGTGTGGTTTCAACAAGACGGTGCCACATGCCATTCAGCACGCGTAACAATGGACTTATTGAAAGGCGAGTTCGGTGAACATTTTATTTCACGTTCGGGACCGGTCAATTGGCCGCCTAGATCGTGCGATTTAACACCTTTAGACTATTTTTTGTGGGGCTATGTTAAAGCTCATGTCTATACAGACAAGCCAGCTTCAATTGACGCATTGGAAGACAACATTGAAGCATTTATTCGTGAGATACCGGCCGAAATGTTGGAAAGAGTATGCCAAAATTGAACTAAGCGGATGGACCATTTGAGAGGCATCTTCAAACATTAAATTATATGGACCATACTATCGATTCAAATAAAGATTTCATGCATTTTTCTGAATTTTATATGTTTTTTTTTAATTTTCTTATAGCTCTTAAAAAATCATCCGTTAATAGTGCAATACGTGTCGGCAACACTTACTGTTGTTAAAAAACACTCACTTTTTTTTGCTTCATTCTGCTCAATGACAAATGGCAACCCTATTATTTTCGAATTTATTAAAATCGATCAATAATTTGCTTAACTGGAACATAAGAGCAAGTTTCTTGTTCTCCATTATACCTCTACATGGAGGTCAATTTAAACCCAATATTTGTCAGCAACACTTACTGCTGCTAACCATAAAAAACACTCACTTTTTTCTGCTTCATTCTGCTCAACGACAAATGGCAACCCTATTATTCTTGAACTTATTAAAATCGACCAGATGTCTTCCAGGCTAGAAAAAAACTTGAATCATGAAACTAAAGCAGATTTGAGCACAAAATGAGGGAGATGCTTCACGACAACCTTTTCTTCCTTAAAGGAATGAAGAGAAGTAACTTATTATGCTATGCTAACCTATTAAACGTTCTGTAACCTGTATGGACATCGCAGATCATGTTCTTGAAGTAAAATTATGCAGTCTTGAACACAAATAGAATAACTGTTCACGTTGCGAAGAAGACTTTGTTAACAGTTTTACAAGTTCCATCTGTTGTAAGGACTTTAGCTGAAGGAAAAATGAATCAAAAGTCCGAATATATTCGATATTCTGCAATTATTTTCTTTGACTCGATATTCAAATACTAATTGAGATAAAGTGTGAGGTAAACACCGTGGGTACTACATTGCTCTAGGCTTGTTTTTTAGGTATTTGAGGTGCTATAGTACTCCTCCATGTGGATCGATAAAACTTTAGAATTTTACTTTAGTTAAAGCTGTCTTATCATCAATCCAGCGGCCTTATCAATATTTTTGTCTCAAATTCGTTGGTCATAACCTATAAAAAAAAGTGCAGCCGTAAGCTTTTCAATCGGTGATGTACAGCGATAAGATATAAAGTTTTGAAAAAAAAAAATCTTTCTTAATATTTAAGGCGATTCTAGATGTTTAAAAATTCCTTTAAAAGCAACATTAAAATTATTTCAGAAATTAAGTGCCGTTCCATATCGTATGAGTTTCAAAAATTAGTGATCATAAGAAATCATTGTCTTACATTAACTGTGAGGAAATTCGTCATTTAAAAATTAAAAAAAAAGAAGAAAAAAATATCATCAACTAATAAACAATGGCACAGAATATAAGGAAGAATGGCAACAGAGAATAATTTTTTTTTTTTGTAAATAAAACTTGAGATCTTTGCGTCATTAAAACTGCACAAAAAAAACATTTTGCCAAACAACAATCGCATCATATTGTGTTGGAATTAAAATGCAAAAAAGAGAAAAATAAAAACATAAACAAGAAATCAAAGCCAATCAAAAAAATGTATTAAGAAACACATAAAAAATAAAAGTTTTTCAACGATCAATATCGATTACATGATAGCCTACACATCACAACGTTCGTTTTATATGCCCATCATCACTAGACGTATGTCTTCAAGCGATAAGGAGCATAGAAACGTAATTTTCCATTGGCATTGGCATTGCTAGTTCTCACACAATCCTCCCATAATAGTAGAACTGAGGGCTGGAAGTAAGTTCGATCAATCCAGAGTAAATATTTTCAATGACTCACTAAGTTTCTTCTAAATTTATTGCCACTACCAGCAAACAAAGTAGGGCCTATACTAGCCTATAACCATCTAACAACAAACTAGAAGGAAATTTGAACACACAATCCAGAACCAATAAAGTATTAGTACTGCTCTATCAAAATCCAATAGACATGAATCTAGTCATTGAGTTTAAAAACTTTTTGTGTCTTTACTAGTTTGGACTCAAACCAATACTAGTTTGTATAGTGTGATTGTTGACTTTGCTGAAGCTAAGCCACCTTAACTGAGTGCATTTAAAGCTCCTTTGTGTAAGGCATTGTTCGCTATTCTTAACTGATCTAGTCGGGCTAAATCCAAAAACCTTACTTGATCTCAGTTTTATCACTTATGCCTACATCTCCCAGATCACTCAGCATTTCAACCCTTTAGTCTGGATTACAACCTAGCTTCGCACAGAACCCTTGCAGAGTCTGTATTGATTTTAGCCCTGTGGGGCGGGATCTACAATATAAGATCGACTCTTTTTTTTTAGAGGACGAGTACTTGTCAACTGTCACAAGTACAGTACCCGGAGGTCGAATTGACCCATTGTACAACGTCCTAGCTTCTCACACCACTCGTGTTGTGTGCGTTAATTTTTATAGATGAGTAGCGGGACCTACAGTTTAAAGTCGACTCCGAACGACAGGTTTTTGAAAAGCTTTTCATGGCAATTTTTACTCTCAGAGTTTTTGCTAGAAATCTGCTGAGAGGAAGTCGCCGAAGAAATATTTTCATTTTGATGTCTGACCTTGGATTTAAACTCGGGCCTTTCGTCTAATAAGCCGGCACACTACCTACTAGACCACGACGACCCGGAACGACAAACGCGATACACTTTTCATGGCAATTTCGGAAGAAGTCACCGAAGAAATTTTTTTTCATATTTTGGTTTTGTTCGAGATGTTTGAGATGCGGATTTTAATCACAGGCTCTCGTGTAACGCGTGCCAAAGCGCTGCCTACTAGACATGGCCAATTCTAAACTATCGAATCAATGTTATATTATTTATGCTGAAATAATACGTTCAGAGATAGCCACAGAACAACATCATCACAGTTTTATAAGTTCCATCTGTTGCATGGACTTTAGCTGAAGGAAAAAAGAATCAAAAATCCGGATATATTCGACATTCCGCAATTAATTTTTTTGATTCGTTATTCAAAAACTAATTGAGGTAAATTGTGAAATAAACACCGTGGCATTACTCTAGGCATGGCTTTTAGGTAGTTGAGGTGCTATAGTACTCTTCCATGTGGATCGATTAGACTTTTGACTTTTGATTTAGTTAAAGCTGTCTTATCATCAATCCGGCTGCCTTATCAATATTTTTGTATCAAATTCCGGAGATGTCATTTGGAGGAAATTGCGCCACATCTAACGGTTACTCGGTTGATGCCTAGACACCTGGATGAGGGCATAAAGCTGATCATAATATAACTGATGCAATAGAGAAACTAGCTCGAATTAATTCAGGAATGACACGCATATCTGGCTCTCTCAGAACACACGAAGGACACGATTTGAATCAAATCGACTTTGACTCTATTTTGAGGAAGCACGTAGTGTTGGGTAAAGAATCACAAACCTTTGGGGATACACTGCTAAAAGCTTAAAATATCCTCCATACCATCTGCAAAAGATCAAATGACGATGATAAAATCAAAGTGTTTAGTAATCTGTAACGATCTGTCTTTAACGACATAACTTGCCTAACCGGGGATGATTTGGTTCGTATCTATACCTTCACGAAATGTCAGTCAGGCTTATGATAGATTTCTTGTCTAATGAGGCGCCCTACACATTAACCTAATAGAGGGAATGATACGTCCCTGTTCTCTAATAAAGGTAATTTCCTCAGATTGCAGAAACTGATAATTCCTCTGACACAGTTGTTGGTGAGCCTTAAGTAGGGTTTTCTTTAAGTTTTTTAGGAGTACCATATCCATACTGCAACCAAAGCTATGTATGCTGTTTGTAGGGTTATCATAATGAATGTACATAAATGCAAGTGATATGACGTTGTTTTATTGGTGTTTTTTTTTATTATTTTATTGCAATTCGCATGACTATTAAAAATTTATTTAAATATGTGTTTACATATCTGTGAGTGAGTGTGTGCACAGGCATTTCCCCATTTGGCTGCCAGCTTTAATTTCTTATTTCTTTTGTATATTTGGTGTTTCTCCCGCTCACTCTCTCTCACGTAATGGGCTCATTTATTTAACTTATGAACAGAAGTCGTCTACCACATATGCACGTTCATAAACAATCATGTTGCAAGCGCTCTTTGAGATCCCCGTCTCTCTTTCTTCACTTAATTTATGCACAATTTAAAAATGCAAAGAGGCGCACGAAATGAAGAATTTGAGTTTAAAATAAAATGTGAACACACCACACCACATACTACACGTATAAACTCATGATGCAATGCGATTAAAAGAACGATGCAACGAAAAGTGGAAAGAAACAAAAATTGAGAAGAGAAAAAAAAACGGAAAAGAATCATGCAATTCCTCCATAAGATAAATTAATTCAAATATTTTAAAATGAATCATCAACAGAAACGGCGACTACAACAGCAGCAACAGCAATAGTAACATCAGTTGAGTTTTCGTACAGTGGAGCAAAGACAAGAAACAGGGAATTAAAATTGTGTTGTGAGGAAAATGGGAAAAATTATGAGAGTTTCCGAAAATAAAATGTTTCATGACACTGATGAGATGATGTTTCATAACACTATCAGTGAATATCGTAGGAAGATCAGCTTTTTAAAGAGAGAGAAAGAGTAGGGACTCAATTAGCAAAGTTTCTTACCACTCAATCTTATACAACAACCCTGTCCTGAGCATTTTCACCTTCGACAGTGATAGTCTGTTACTCGGCCTAGGTTCTCCCAAACTTGGCATTATTCAAGTCAACTTTCGTTAATTGATCAGAATCCTGCAAGCTTAATACAAGTGCCTCTTAAAAATATATGCAGGGATCGTAGAAAGTTCATGTCACTAACTTAAATCTTCTGCAATTTGCTCCTTTTTTCCGACTTATACGAACCGCTTTTGTCTTATATTTTGACAGATTTGTATTCGTTGTTTCCCTTAAGAGTTTAATCATCCTAAATCCTTTCAATATAATTTCCCATCTTCCGCCAACGCCGAATCCTATAAAGTTTCTTAAAAAGTTGTTGTACCGAGCCGACTTTAAACTGTAGGTCTCGCTCACTCATGGATAAAATTAACACTCCAGACAAGGGTGGTGTGAGAAGCTAGGTTGTTATCTTGACTAAAGGATTTTTTTTAACGCCGAGGAGGGGTGAATGTACCTAACCGCACTATAGAGGAAGTCGTCACATCCTCCATGTGTGGGGCCCGCACCTACTAAATTCCCCCCTCCGTCTAGTGGACTTGTTGTGCCCACTCCGGAACTACGGTGGTATTACTTCGGAGTGGAGTCCTTTTGGCCCCTGCGTGTTCATATCCGCGTCCGGATTGCGTGTCGAAAGTTTAAGAGGCACCTTCGTGTCTCCACTATTCCTTTCGTCCAGGTCCCTGTGTCGGATTCCGTTTGCAATTATCATCTATGCAAGCGTGCCTACATGTTCTTCAGCCTCGAGATCTCTCCTCTTCAGTCTTAGGATACGCTCCACGTAATTCGCCACTGAAGTCCAATCCTCTCCACTCGCAATCATAACCCCGATCTTGACTAAAGGATTGTAATGCCGGAAACTTAAGTAAGTAAGTAATGCGGAGTTACCTCCATGAAAGGATTTGCCAAATCCGTCATTTGGGGATCGTTTTGTCTTTCCGGTTTAGGGCTCTAAGGCAAGAGTTGAAAGAAATGCATGTGGTTGGCTGTTGTTACTTGCTTTTGCCCACTGTGGCGACTAGACTAGACACTGTAATCTATATGTGCCTCAGCATACAGGTTATCCACACACACTACATCTATTGTAGAAGCTGTTTAGGATGTGGGCCAAGGAGAGCCGGTACAACATTTGCTGTATAAATGTCTTACTCTATGAATAACTAGACTAGAGCATTTCGGTGCAGCTAGTTGTTATAAATGGAACTCTGTCAATGGTGGTTCCTCGAGAACCACTGTCACTGGTGACGTCTCCACTAATCCAGTCTCATGTATATTTCATGTGGTCTCCTCGAGAACCACTGTCACTGGTGACGTCTCATAGGGTTTGTAACTAATACTTCACACCAATGGCAGTGGTTCTCGAGGAGACCACATGAAATATACATGAGACAGGATTAGTGGATGGTGTTTTCTGAATATCTATCACTATGGGCCATGTAGTCTCAGGGTGATCTTGCGTGATCTTGCGAGAAAAACTTGAAATTAAACCTCATAAGCTAACGTAACCCATAAGGGTGAATTTCGGCTCACAATGTAGAGGAGCTTATATGAGATATTGAGACGGCCACTGTCAAATTGGCAACACAATGCGATGAGAAAACTACCTTGTAAGTCGCGTAGAGATTCCGGTTGTTACGCTTTGTATTTCACTTAACTTTGGTCAGACGGGGATACTGCTGGCTTTTCTTAAACCCCACAATAGAAGATCCATTGTAAATATTGTTTAACACGTTGACTGTCGCGGCAATTTTCAGAAAACTGGCCACGCACGCCTACATTGACTTTTTGTTCCTTTCCGAAAGCCATTTATCCATGCTAGCACTGATATAATACGATTTTATTCGTAGCTACACAAAAGTGGCAGGTTTGTTGAGTACGAGATAACTCGTAGATTGCGTTCCCTTCTAGGGTGCCAACTACGACTTATCTCATAGTCGGCAGTCAAGGTGTTAAATTGTGATTCAATTTCCTAGGAATGAATGAATAACGTTCAACAAATTAAACTCTGACGAAATGTACTTATGTGCTTGTGTAGAAATTCTTTCTGTACAATACGTTCCACTTTAAGAAATCACCACAACTGTGGATGGTCTATTTATGAATAAGAAAAAAAAAATTAATGTAAACAAATACAGTAAAGAGATAGTATTTCACCAGAGAAGAGAGAGATTTTGAGAGTAAAAATTTGTGGTTTGCCTTGCGTATTTATTTGTTGTTCTCTGATAACAGCCAACCAGCCAGCCCGTTATTGTGAATGATTTGCTTTCAATTACAATTTTGTTTAGATTTTCTGCCTCGACTTTTAATACACTGCTAACGCTGCTGCTGCTACCGTTATCGCTTCTGTTTTATAGTATTTTAGTGGACGACGACCGACGACCTTTTGTATTGAAATTTGTTTTTGAATTTCTGGCTGTTTGTAGCTGAGAAATATTTGCTTGTTTTTGTTTTGCTTGCTCATTAGGGCTGCATTGCATTCGTTTTCATTTTTTTTTTCTTTTCTTTCTACCATCACGTTTCAGTTTATAAATGAGCTTCGAGTTAAACGTACGCGTACGGTTTTAAACGGTTGAACACAATTTTTTTCTTAGCGTTCGTTTAGCGTATAAATTGACGTGTATAAGCGGTATAGAAAGAAAGCAAAATAAAACAGAGTGATTATCACGCGTTTTACTTTTATATGCATATGCGGGCTACAAGTGTGTGTTTTACGGTGAATAAAAATAGACAAAATAAAATGTTGTTTTTTCTATTTTTTGTTGTTGTTATTGTTTTTCTAAATACAAATTTGTAAGAAATTTACGCATAGCTGAGCTAAAAATATAAAACCTGCTACCGGTTGAATTATACAATTTCACAGTGTTTTATAGAAAAAAAAAAAAATAATTTTTTTTATTTGTTTTTTATTTCATAAAATGTCTAGGAAGGTGTTAAAAAAAAAATGAAAAAAATAAAATAAAAAAGTAAACATAAAACTAAGTTGGATGAGACATGATTTGTATGTGAATAAATCAACATTAAAAAAAAAATAAAAAAAAAACGTCGATAAAAATCTTTAAATGTTAACAAAAAGTGAAGTTAAAAAATTTAAAAAAATAAAATAAAAATAATTTAAAAAATTAAATTATATTCTTATACAGTTTCTTTGTTTCGTTTTTTTTTTCACTTAAAAACGCGTTTTTTTCTCATTTGTTTTTTTTTTTGTATTATTTTGTATGATATTTTGAGTTCAGGGTCGTTTGTTTTCAACTCCATCTTTATGATGCTTTTGTTTGCTTGTAATTCTGCTTACTGCAGTTTTATTTATTTTTTTTTAATGTTTAATCGAGTGTAATTTTTTGTTTCCATTTTAATATCGTAAGTGGTGATGGTAGCCATAAACTAAACAACAGTTTTAGAGCTGTAAATATAATATTTACAACTACAGATAAAACACACACACACACAAAATATAAAGAGAAATAACTGGAATTGTGTGACGTAAATAGCACAAACAATTTTGTTCCGGCTTTCCCAAGAATCATCCTTAACAGAAACACACAAGAAACTGCAAAATGTGTGTCAAAGGAGCCTGCATCTTGTTTCACTTGATAGATAGTCTTGCCTTGAATATTGCAAGAAATAAAATTTAAAATTTTTTAAATTATTAAATCCAATTATATACGTATGCATTAAATTACTTTGAAAATAATCAATGGAATTCATTAAAAATTTATTCATAACCTTAACAAAAAATATTTCCTTCAATAACATTTTTCTGCAAAACTGCAAAGGAGCGTGTGTGTGTGTGTGAGAGAGAGACAAAGGTTAGAATTCCATTAAATTCTCTGTTTATGTACATGCTACTCTTGCTTTTTGATTTGTTTTGTTTTCTCTCTCCCACTCTCTCTCAAACTGTTTGTTAAGGACTCTCTGTTTACAAAATATTCTAAGCAGTTTTGCCTACAAGTATTCGAATAAACGTCAATGACAATTTTAACGTAAAGGATTATCACACATTAAGTTGTGATTCCGATGACACTCTTATTTCATAACAAGGTTTGAATAAAAACAAAGATTTGAACTCGAACACTGTGTAGAGTTTGGTATTGCTCGACCAATTCACTTCAACCGAAATCTAGAGCTGTGGGCTAAAAATTATACAAGACAATAATTACACAGCTTTTATCACTAGCAAGACGAAAGAAAGCAGCTTCACTGCAATACTGACAAAGCATTCTTTAAATGTGCTACATGAGTTAACAGTGCTGGTCCTAAACAGTAGTTAGTGATGTAGTTAAAGATCATCTAGTGAAGGCAATTATCAACAGAGATGATGTAGATGGACAGATAGAGTTTTGTTGTTTAGGATTTACCAAGTCCTTAAAGGATTTAATTCAGGTTCTAAACGAAAGCATAAGTAAAGGTCATATCTGTTATAGATCCCTCATATCTAACGCATTATCTATCCATTCCTTCTCACATATGTATGTATATCCTTTATTATCATTCAAGTCTTTCGAGATTCGTTTACTGTTAGCTGTTCCTTAATCAACTTCAATCAGAACCTTTCTTTATCGACAACATTCCACTGTATTCGATAACTCTTACACAATTGCTCCTATCATAGGTCATTGGTAGCGTCTTGGCATGAAAAATCATGTCCACAACAAATGACATAGGAAACCTTAAAAACCCTATCGCTAATCAGGAATTCGATTAACTTGAAGTTGTTCTCTGTTTCGCTAGGCTCGCGCCTAGCTCGTGGTTCGAACCCCAGCTTAGACATCTCGAACAAAGCGAAATATGAAAAAAAAGTCATCGGAAACTTCCTCTCAGCAGTCCTCTGGCAAATACTCTGAATGTAAAATAAAATTGCCATGATAAGTGTTCAAAAATCTGTCGTTTGAAAAAATCGCTTTTTGGCAGGTCTCGCCACTCATGGATAATACTAACAAACACAACATGGGTGGAGTGAGAAGCTAGGTTGTAATCCTAACTAAAGAGCCGAATTAAACAATTTACAATGTTACGTTCCGTACCATTTGATCATTTTTTCTTTTCATTACCCCTCTTTGGAGCATATGTATGAGTCCCATAAAGCATTTTCCATCTTATCCGGTTGGTGTTGCAGTTGTTCCCATATGTCTCTTGATTGTTATTCTGCTTTGTTTCTAGCCCTTTCGTTAATCTATTGTTGTTTCAGCTAAGCAGGAGATAGGCCTGCTGTAGCAGGTCCTAGGAAAATGGTGCTGCCATCTATCGTTGCCTAGAAAAAAACGCCCTCCAAATATGTGCTGTAGTGTTGGTGGTGCTAACCACTGATTCCTACATTTTCTCCGCTTTGATCCTATTTAAGGAGTACTAACTGATTACTTGAATTTGGTAGTACTCTGGTATATTTAATTCAATTCAATGAAGTTAGCAACATCGAGTATAGCACTTATGTATGTTAGCAACACTGATTTATTTGTTATTCCCTTATATTCACCCTCGCTCTCTCTCCATTTCTCGCTTCAATTACATCCCTTTGAGCGGTGTTCTAGTTAAAGAAAATACCATTACTGCTAGCATAACTGTACTTACTCTCTGTTAATTTAAAACATTGCTTAACAGACTTTCTTCTTTTTCTCTCTCTCTATCTTTGTTTAAACTGTAGTCATTTCTCTTAAACTCAATTGCTATATGAGTCTCTTATACTCCTTACAACTTCTGCACATATGTGAAACACACATGCATACATATACATATTCATTCTCATTTAATTGCTGTAGTGTGTGTAAGAGCACAACACATTTCGTAAAAGGATTCTCCAGTTTTTTTTTGTAATATAATGCTGCTCCTGTTTCTGTTGTAATTATTTCAGTGTGGCTGGCTGCACAGCTGTGCAGCAGCAATAGTACGTACTACGGACGTAAATACTAGTATTGTCGCCCTCCAAATATGTGCTGCCTGCCTGCCTTTACTGTGTAATGGTAGTGGTGGGGTTGTAATATATATTTTTTGTACGTGTTCCTTCGTTGTGTAGTAGTAGTATTAGGCAGTGGTTGTATTTCTGTTTCTCTGTTTTCTCATGCCATTTGTAGTTGTTGTTTATAACGTATAACGGTCGTATCGTATCAATGTTGTGTTCAGCTATCTTGTTGACCTCATTTTGTGACGGTATCTCAACGCATCCAGTCTTGTTTTCGAGAACGGCAAAAGAATTTTTTTGAATTGTTTGAAGAAAATTACAACAAAAAAAAAATACAACAAATCAGGAAATTCTGATAGTGAATGATAGAAACGAGAGAGAAAAAAAAACAAAAAATTAAAGGAAATCAAAAATAGAAATTGCTTTACAATGAAATGAGAAACTATAACGGTATTTGAATATTTAAGTGTCCGTGTCGTGTGTGTATGTTCGTGTGTGAGCACGGCAAATTATTGTTGAAACCAAAAGAAAAACAAGTGCAAAACCAGTTTTCATATTCCAGTTATACCCGGTCAATTATTTTTGTATGTGAAGGATAATCGTTTTCTTCAATTTGTAAATGTTGCTAATGTGAGTGAATGGGTGCTAATCGGTGTGTATGAGTGTGTGTTGTACATAAGTGTTAAAGTGCTAGAGAAATTGTAAAAAAAAAATAATGATTCTCTTGGTTTATTAGCACAAGGTGAACATTGCGAGAAATTAAGAAAAAAGAATTGAAGCTTAAAGAGCAAAAAAAGAAGAAGATGCAAATTATGGGGCAGAGAATGAATTTAAGATTCAACAAATTTAAGTTAAAAAATTTAAGAACTGCATAGCAGGGCAGATTTCTGTATGTGTACAGCAGAGGAAATTTATTTCAAGCAATTGCTAGGAACTGTTTTATGAAAAAGCAATTTAATTTCGTAGAGAAAATGTTAAGGTTTTGAAATGTTAGAGTTTTATAGCTTAGTTTTATCGGAGAATACCGTCTATGATGATTTTTGGAAATTTGGAAAGCCTGTCGCTATTGTATCTCCTAAAAAAATCATATGGTCACCTAGCTTTACTGCGGGTTTGAAAAACTTTCTAGTTTCCAATCCGGCACAAACAAATTTCTTAAAGTTTTGGGTGCTGCTAAGCATCATTTTCTGTGCCTTAAACGCTTAAATTTATATTTAAGGATGCTAAAGCATCTTTAACCACCGCTACCACTGGTTTATGTTCATGAAATATTAAATTTTCTTTTAATTTCCTTCAATTTTTTAATATAAATAACTAGAGAAAGAAGGGACACTGAAGCTTTTGTGTAGACTTTAGTGGATATATTACAACGCTCTTAGGAAATGCAAACGATTGTTGCATGAATTTATTTCACGGTCTCGAATAACTGTTTTTTGCTTATTTGATATGATATCGTGGCGTTTGATAACAGATGTGACCTCTTCTCACAAATAATAGACTTTGGTGTGCAAGTGACATTCTTTTTTTTTTATTAACACGTTGACTACCGCGGCAATTTTCAGAAAACTGGCCACGCAAGCCAACATTGACTTTTTGTTCTTTTCCCAGAAGACATTTATCGATACTAGCACTGATATAATACGATTTTATTCCTAGCTGCACAAAAATGGCACGTTTAGTGAGTAGGAGATAACTCGTAGTTGGCACCCTAGAAGGGAACGCAATCTTCGAGTTATCTCGTAGTCGGCAGTCAACGTGTTAAATAATTTAATGCAAAAAGTTTCTTTAGCATCGTGGTAAATCTGTATTAAAATTTGTTACATGAAGTTTGCAAAATATGTTGTTACAGATGCCTGAAATATGCCGCGTACTTTACGTTGTTATATTACATTGTGTTCAATGTACTAAATAACTAAAAGTTAAAGTAGTGTACATTGAAGTAATTTGACAATTATTGCAGTCAATTTATTAAAGGCTTTTTGATTATTCAAAATGTAAATAAAATTATAAGCAGATTATTACCCATAATAAAGCTGAAATGGCAATCCTAAGAATTGGACGCCTGAGTTTGTTTTAAACAAATTAAACCAGGAAACTGTAGTTTCATGTTGGAGGCATTGGTAGAAATTGTACTTGCAATACACTCAATTTGGAAAGTATCAGATTTATTATTCAACTATAAAGGGCTTGTTTTTCTTAGGTAGTAAAGCTAATGCAAACCTACTAAAGGAAACCCCTGATATGATATACTTAAAGATCGACTAAAATCGCTTTACACGTGGAGAACTGAACCTCAAATTACTACTCAATTTTGGACAGAAGATAATATCTTTGTCCGCCAACATGTTTGCTTAAGATGGCAACAAAATTTCTTCTGTTGACAGCATGTAAACAATGCATGTCCACACATCAGAGATGTTGAAGCTGGCCATTCCATGTAAGGAGAAATTGTTGTCTTCGAAATCAAGCGGCCAAACATTGCTGTGCAGATTGCCAGGGCACAATGTAGATTAATCCGAGATAGTTGATGAACTTGCTTATTAGGGGACTATGACAGAGAAATTCATAGAACCGCATCTCAATACTTACTATTAAGCGAATATTACCACGTAATTTTCTTCGATTGTACCATTGTAACCAAACTTGAGTTGGTGTAGTATAATGGAAACTCTTCACCTTCAACTTCAATGATTTATTGAATTTCGTGACTATCATAGAACAACCACGGAAGAGTAGAACTCTTTGTATGTCTCCTTTAGGTCACTGCACCAGACATGGCACTGGTCGATCGAAAATTGAAAGTGTGAAAAATTGTGAAATGCTACAGCTGTTTACAGTTTGTCTGTATGCTTACTTGGGTATGAGAAATTTTACCGCAAGATGTGTGTGCCGCCACAAACACAGAAATTTCAGAAATTCGCAAAAGTGTTTATCATTGTTTAACCACAATCTGAACTCGTTTTTGCTATGATTCCTAACAATGCACGAAACGTGAACCTACCCACCGCAATACGTCAGAGACCAAATAGCAGTAAAAACTGTGAGTTTCTCAGTGGGAATAAGCGTCAAAAAACCTCAAAGTCTATAAAAGTACGGTAGCCGGTGCATTATACACATCGACTACTTTTAAAAGAGTGAGACAAGGAATAGTAATAAAAAAACAAATCCAGCTGGTTATTCGGCATTTGGGTGCAAAAACATTCAGTTTCCACAAAAAAAAAAAAAAGACTACGAATTGCTGTTTAACCTTTTGAGATAATTTCTTCTCTCCAAATTTGTAACAATAACTCCTAGGACAGAGATTTTGATCCAACTATGAAATAATGAAGTCACCGTAGTCTTGTAGTCGAGTGTCTTGGCTAATTAGACAAGAGCAAAAGGTTCAAACCCCAGCTAAGACATCTCAAAATATTAAAAAAAATTCCACTCGGCAGTTTTCTGGTATAAACTCTGAGAGTAAATAAAATTGCCATGAGAAGTTGCTCAAAAATTTGTTCTTAGGAAACTGTAGGTCCTGCCACTCATGTATAAAATTAATGCACACAACACATGAATGGTGCGAGAAGGTAGGTTGTAATCCTGACTAAAGGGTTGTAATTACGTTAGTAGGATAAAATAATTGGCCAATTCACACGACTTTGTATCGTTTATGTTGTATTGAATACACTTGGTTGTTTGTGAACGCTCAATGATATGCTGTATTGTGTATTTCGTATTCCAAATGTCATCTTTTTATTCTTCTTCATAATTTTTCGCATTCAAACAATTTGATAGCACGTAACCAAAACAATTTTTTAAAAACATGTGAAAATAATGTGTATAAGTGTATCGGATTTTTACATGAAAATTATCCGCAACAAGCATACACTGTTGTATATTCGTATAATGAATACAACGATACAACGGCTTGTGTGAATTGACCAAATATTTCAAAGAATTCTTATTTTTTGAAGGGGTAAAGAAGTTGAGTAAATGAGACAGAGGCATAGAACTCATGGGGTATTGAAACGAGGGTTCCATTAAAAACTTCATGCCTTCGTAACATTAGCTAACAAGCATGTGCCCATATGAATTGAAGTGACAGATTGTAGGTCTTAATACTAAGCAACTCTGACAAAAACATTCTATCATTGGTGTTAAGCTTCATCATCACCTAATCAAATTGTTTAAAATCACTTTTAAATGGAATTGCAAATTATTTCAAAGGAAATCTCTTTGTGTTTAAAACGATCTTTTCTGATTGTTCGATTATTAGAAGCGTGAGCTAAAAATTTCTTTGTAACACTCTGAAATGTGAATGAACTGCCTGCTGCTTGCCTACTTTTAGATTCATTCTGTACGTGACGCTATTGTGTTGTAACTCTTCTGAACGTGATTCTATTTAAATATTCAATTAAATTCGGAATTGGAAAATCATTATTCTCGTGAATTATTAGCAGATTAAACAATAGATTCTCTCAGTGTACAATATCTTCTTTAAGTTATTTTCCTGAATAATTTTCGCAATTCGATTCGCTGGCTTTAATGTGTTGGTTTAACTCCTATTGTGTTAGAAAATATAGTGTGACTAGTCGATACAAAAGTTATACCTACACTCCCCAAAAATGAATATAAAATATTTTGGAAACCATTCCAACAAACGCAGCTAAGTAATCTTAGATGCATTGCCTGGTTGGTTTCCTGCAAGACATGGCTCACGAACTCCTCAGTAGTTTTTTTTTGTGCCAAACGTACTTTCCCATACACTTGCATTGTATTTTATAATGTCTTTGTTGTACACTCTTGCCAGTCTGTATTTATTTTAACTTGTTTTAGTTTAACAATTTTTTGTTATTGTTTTTGCTATTGTTGTTGTTGTTGCTGTTGTCGTTTGGTAGACATCTCGTAATCGAATATTTTAAATAAAGTTTTTCAGTTTTATGCAAATTTAATCTACGAATTTATTTTTGTATACGAAATAACAATTGATTTTTTATTGTTAAAGACAGACATATAAAGGAGTGCAATGTACACTTGAAATCATAAAATTTTTTGTGGAATTTTACATATTGAAAATGCTTCGGAGGAATAAATTTTTGTCGAAGTAAATGGAAAAGCAATCGTGTGGCTAGCTTCTTGTTTGTTTTGAATGCAAATGAAAACACAAATGTTTCTAGAATTTTGCCAACTTTGCTTGTCGAATTTGTTTTGGAAAGTAGGATGCAAAAAATCCAGCTAACATAGGAATTATACCGGGAATACCTAAAGCCTAATATCGATTTCCTATAAACTTGTGATGACTTCGATGGTACGATGGTACGAAGCGATCTCTTGGAATGATTGTCAATCATCCCACATACATAACTACCGAGAGACTTCATTAAGTTAAGGCCTTATGGATGTCAAATTCTTTTTCTTTTATTTCTCTTGAAAATATAAGAACTTTAGAAAACATCCTAATCTTACCTTAGGGTTCACATTTGAGCCTTCTCATATATAGTAGCATTATCCGAACTCTTGGATTATCGTGCATTCCAAAAGTATCTTTGCGTTAATCACATCACTGTTGTCCTATCTTTGTTATGCCATTAGGCTTCCATTGTTTGCATTTGATTTGCAGCAGCATGAGGCCTCTTTAGTTATATGGCAGAGATTCATGCTGCTGATGGTTTTTTTGTCAAACTATTTTGCAAATGTCTCTGAGGCATTGATTTTTGAATACAGTTATAGCTTTTGTGCGATAGTGTATCCTACGAGTACTCTCTTCTAAAGAACTCTGACGATATTATTAAAGAAATATTTTTCTAGGGTACTGTCTTCTTTCTCAATGCTACATATACAGGCTGTCTAAGGGCGTTAAAATCTTTCTTGAAAGCGATATATAGTAGACCAAAAAGAATATGCCATTTTCAATTTTTGTAAATTTTTATACGTAGGGCATTAGCCTGATCTAACGAAGCTCATTCTACCACTTCATTATTTTCTATTTTACTTTGATGTCTTTCTAGTATCACAGGTCTTAGTTGCTTTAAGAAACTGTGGATTGTCACAAAGCATTTTTAAAATCTTCTTACGGTTTAATTATTCAAATGCTTGGTGTACTGTGGCAAGTTCTAAAATTATAGAGTTGTCCTCTATTGTCGCTGAGAAAGTATGCTCTCTAAGAGAATATATAATTATTCATTGGGTGTGTTGTTGAGCGGGTTTTCTGATTGTGTTTTAAGCTTTCTTTAGAGCCGGCGGTGCCTATTATCCTCTGTATAGAAATAGAACTCAATGGGCTTCTCAGATAGATTATTAATTTCATACATTCGCGGTCCATAATGAAAATTTAATTTCCTTTTTAGTGGATTGAATATGAATTTGTTGTGGCTTGTTGGTGAGCACTTTAACTTCTACACCACGCTACCTCCTCGTATATGTTGTTTGGTACAGTAAGTCCACTCCATGATTTTCTTTTCTTTCTTCCCTCCTTCGCTAATATTATGATATGAAACCAAATGAGATCAGCTACTCCGCAGGCCGAAAACATTATTCAGAAGACAACTCAAATTTAGAATGTCTTGATTTAGAACATGGTTTATTAGGTTAAGTAGAAATTGCTTTTCTGCTTCGATTACATTTTCGATTAGATTGTGGATTTAATAAATCTTGGCAGTATTTTCTCAATTTAAAGGCAATTTTTTCTTTCGATTATTCACAGTAGGAAAGCCTGACTTTGCTCTTTCAAATGACATAATGTCTGAGCTGTTGGTACGATCAGTTTTAATCAATCTCTGGCTTTGGTTCTATGCTTCGGAAGTTTTTATCTTTGCTAAGCCTATGAGATTCTTTAGGCCTGTGTTAATTTAAGGATTTTGTTGTTGTGTTTTCCGGATTAGTTGTATTTTTCGGGATTTTCTGGTCTATTTTTCGGAATTTGTTTTTATTCTTCGGGACTCGCTTGTATTTTTTCGAGATTTTCCTGTTTTTCGTGGGATTTGCTTGCATGTTTCAGGATTTTTTTTTATATTTCCAAATTATCTTGTATTTTTTAGGATTTCCTTGTATTTTTCGCGATTTTTTTGTTGGGATTTGCTTGTATTTTTCCGGATTTTCATGTATTTCTCGGGATTTTCTTGCAGGTTTTGGGATTCTCATGAATTTTTTCGAGATTTTCATTTATTTTTCGGTATTTCTTTTTATTTTTCGGGATTTGCTTGTATTTTTTGGAACTTTCATGTATTTTTCGTAATTTGCTTGTATGTTTCATGTTTTTTTTTTGGGATTTGCTTGTATTTTTCCGGATTTTCATGTATTTTTTAGGATTTGCTTGTATTTTTTAGGATTTGTTTATATTTTTCGGGATTTATTGGTATTTTTTGGGATTCTCATGATTTTTTTTCTTCGAGATTTTCATGTATTTTTCGGTATTTCTTTTTATTTTTCGGGATTTACTTGTACTTTTTAGGACTTTTGTGTATTTTTCAGAATTTTCGTGTATTTTTTCGAATTTTATTATTTTTGTATTTTCGGTTTTTTATTACATTCCTTTAAAGCTCTGCTTTTGTTTTTTCTTCTTTTTTTTGCCTTCAAAACATTTCTAATGAACAATATTTAAACAAGTGTTTCTCGGAAATAAATAGAGTTTGTGTTTAAGCGAGAAGAAACAAACAAACAAACAAACAAACTGTATAAGAATGTATGAAAGTGAGGGTACAGAAACGTGAAAGTAAGTGCAAAAGAATAAAATAAATTTTTAGATAAAAATCGTAAATAATTGAAAAAAAAAACACAACACGAGCAATAAATAAATAATAAAACACGAATTATTAAATTATTTTTTTTTTATTAAATTTCATTCTTTCACAGTGTATACTCTAAACATAACAGAATATGAAGAGTAAATAAAGAATATAAAATAAAGAGAAAAAAAAACACGAGATACAATATAAAATCAATATGATGTAAACAAATGGAAAAATAAAACAAAAAAAAAAGAACTCAACATCTAATATAGCAACAACTTCAAGAATAATAACAAAAAATTGTATTTAAAAAGAAAAAAGTAACACATGCCCCTTAAGGCATAAAAACAACGAAAATTATTTGTTAATACAACAGCAGCGAAAGCAGTGAAGTGAAGAAGTACGTACGTACCACCACAACACCACTCTTTAAAGCTAAAACAATAACAAAAAAATTCAACAGAATCTCCTTATAAGTGTTTACAACTGTCTAAGAGAAGAGTGTAAAGTATGTTTGTGTGAGTTGCAAAACGCCGTAAAGTGGTATTAAAAAATACAAAAAAAAAAAATACAAATACAAACCAATACAGACAAGCTTGCCATATAGTATTTGACCTCGTTATTGTGTCGTCAGAAAAACTGCCAACAATAATAACAACATCTTAAGGCCATAGACAATAGAAGAAAAAAAACATCTCTACAGTAGCAGCAATAGCAACAACAACTACAACTACAGTTACTTATGAAATGAATATCATTTCTCTTAAACTCTAACTCAATACAACAACAATAATAAAAGCAAAAACTTTGACTAGAGAATTTTCCAAAAACAAAACAAAACAAAAGAAAAAAAATTCTCGTCCTTAAAGCCAAGCAAAGGGTCTTTCAACCAGAGAGTATCATATTGTGTGTGTTAAAAATACAAAAATAAAACGAAAACAATTCCTCTTTAAAGAGAGTCTACCACACAGCGTATAGTAAGAGCGAAAAATACTTGTTTTTTTCTATTTTTACAACAGAATTCCTGTTTCCTTATATTTACAAGAGTAAAGTAAATAAATACGTATACTTTGCTAAAGCCAGTGTTTGTAAGTGATGTGAATAAAAATCAAAAACAAGAAGACGAAGCTGATTTATTATCTTCTTTATGCTCTGCTCTCTGTTTACTTTTATATCAGACTCCTTGTGCTACTTATAAGAGAGAGAGTGTTTTCTAAAGTGTGAGTGTGTGTGCGGTTTTTTTTATATTTTGTACGCGTAAACAAATGGATTAAAATTGTATCAAAAACGCGAACAACAACAACAACAAGACTTGTTTACTTTAATTGCTTTTATTGTTGCGTGTGTGTGCGTGTGTGTGACGACGAGTGTACATATGACAAATCATATTAAAAGGAATATAACAACAATACAACAGTGTTAACAAATCATTTGGAATTTTGTATTAAGAAACGGAAATTTTGAATTAAAAAAGTGTTTTTGGCAACACTTTTTTTTTTTGTTGTTGCTGTTCTTCTTCTGTACACCAGTTTATAAGATACCACCATCAAAATTGCTGAGTTCATTAGTTTGAATCATATCGGTGGTACTAATTTTAGTACCACTAACAGCAGCATCATGTTGTCTTCGACAAACGTTAAAATCAACAACAATAACTTGGGTAATGTAGCAAATGTTTTGAATGTCTTTTTTTTTTTTTTTTTGTAATTAAAAATACAATATATATATATATATAATAACATTAAAAAATTATTGTTGTTGTTGTTTTTTATATAAAAAACTAATAAGCAATATCAGATCAGATCAGTGAAGTTCATTTGAAAGCATAATCTCTTGACCTCCAAAGCATAGGGTGTTGTCGAGTTTTCAGTTTCAAAAGTAAAATTAAATAACAGTAAAAACAATAATAAATCCTTTGGTTTCGAAGGAATTTTTATTTCTTTTATTATGCTTGAACTCTGCCATTATGTACGACTTACATATAATATAATTTAAATGACCAGCTTTCGATCATATTTTCGTTTATTTCAAGCGGTATCAGGGCGGTATCTTTACGAACATTATGTAATCAATAGCTAAATCCAAGTATTGAAAAGTATTTCCAATTGGATATAGTCCCGTAGTCTAGTAGGCAGTCTGTTGGCTTATTAGACGTGAGGTCACGATTCGAACCCCAGATCAGAAATCTACAATAGCTACTTCCTCTCAGCAGATATCTAGGAAAAAACTCTGAGAGTTAATAAAATTGTCATGAAGAGTTCCTCAATAAATCTGTCGTTTGGAGCCGACATTAAACTGTAGGCACCGCCACTCATGTAGAAAATTAACACACACAACATAAGTGGTGTGAGAAACTATATCATAATCCTGACTGAAGGGTAGTAATGACCAATTACGTATGTACAGTGAGCGCCAAAAGTGAGTAAACACCACTGAAATAATTCATTTTCTTAGGATAGCGAGAAAAGTAAATGAGAATAGTCGAATAAATTTCCAAAAATAAAAACGTTTATTTATTACTTATAAAATGTTAAAACAAAAACAACAATTCATGCTAAAGGCACCCTTTTTTTATACTTAAGAACATAATAGAAAATTTAAAATTATAGTGGGTATTGACTCACTTATGGCGCTCACTGTATGCATGTATCGTCTTTGATGTTGCCCTTCAAAATAAGTCTAACAACGCCAAACCGCCTTATTTTGTTGATCCATAGGCGTTGTCAAAAGGTAAAATAATCTTTCGGTACGTTTCTCATGTAATAAAGCCAATATCGGCCATGTCATGTAGCATTTAGAAGCGTCTTATTTCAAATTACATACCATCCAGTTTATAATCCTTAATTGTAGGCCACATACGTTGGTTGGTGGATATCAAACAAACACCTCTTCTGCATATAATGACTTTTTCACAATCACCTTCCGGTCCTTTGCGTCTCTCATATGCGATAATTCTTCATCTTGATGCAGAAATTGTAAGGAATGGTACTTCTGGATCTAGTAAAGTATATCCTATAATTAGCTCCTAAATCTATGGGTTCTTTCATATCAGTTCTGTTAAACAGTTAACAGAGGTCGTCTGCTAATAGCAAAGTTTGTCTTGTTAAAGCGAAATTTTGCTCTGTTAACGTCAAAAGTGGAGCTGCTAAAAATGTGGGTTTACGTCTTTGGTTTTAAATTCGAATTCGTAATATATCCGAAATCTCCAAGCTTCATATGTGCCAATTTTGCTTGATAACGTAAGCACCAAGTAAGAAATTGGCTTTAACGCTGAAGAAAACTATGTTCGAAAAACCAGCGTTGCATGGTTGCTGTTATAGCATCCAATCGACATATCCACTCCGTTGTGCACGTTCAGACAAATTTAAGTTTTGCGTGCGTTAGGCTTGTTATGGATGGCGAAGCCGCAACATAAACCGAACTGCTGAGAACTCCAGACCCGTAGGACAGCTATAATGACCCTATTCACTCCAAAATACCGGACACTTTGTCCATGTTTAAATCACCAACTATTTGAAGCATTTCTATGCGTTCTTTTGTAGAAAAAAAAAAAACGATATTTACAAATGGCAAAGCTTTCACTAAGTAAACAGACAGCTTTGCCTGTCCGGAGTATAGGGCATGAGTAAATTTGTTAAACTAGCTGCTGTCTTGTAATATTCTCTTCTGACCATCACCATTCGTAGCTTTTTTTATTTCTTGTTCCTGGTCTGGCAGCAGAAGAGCAACTGCAGGTTGTGTAATCGAGATTGGTTAATAAACGTCATTATTGAGCTCAGTATTTCATATACAGTTTCAATTAATTATTGCGCAATAAATACGCAAATTGTTATAATATTGACTGAAACTTAAAATACAGCACTGTCATAAGTACGTTCAGTGAGCATATTACAGTTTTCCGAACACTTTCCGTTGATATTTGACAACTCAAATGTCAACAACGACAAACAAAAAAACAAAACAAAAACAATGTTGTTGAAACAACCAGCTGCTTTATTTACCAGCTGTCAAATGAATATTGCTTCTAAGTATTATTTGAATATTGACGCAATAAATGTTCATGTCTGAACATAGTATTACATTTCCCATGTAAATTGCTGATCTTTATGTAGAGTACTTTAGCGTACAGCGCCTAAGACTATAATTTAGAAAAGTAGTTATAAGACACAAGCTATTGCCAAAGCTGACATACTGATACGGGCAGTGATGTCTTAAACACATCAGTTCCAAGAAGTCTGCAATATTTCCAACTGCTGAATATGCCTTGTAGTTTTGGCGCTCTGCGTTTTCCTTTTCCTTTTTCATATTCATATTTAAAATTAATTTTCCATTTTTATTTTGATTTTATTTTGAATTTAATTTATAATAGATTGAAAGGCTTCTGTTTCCCTTTGGTTTGGTTTTGTTTGTTGTAATCCTTTGGGCATGTTTTTGTCGGTTGGCTTGAATATAATCTGTGATTACTTTGCGTATTAATGGTTTCAGGCAAAATTTAATTACAACAAAATATTGAATTTTATTTCTATAGAAACAATAAGAAGGTTTTTTGTTTTTGTTTTTAAATACAAAAATCAGATTATTTGCTAAATGGCAATAAATACACTGAAAGAAAAAGCGGGTAAATCTATTTTGAAACTGATATTCCTTTAAACAATTTTAAACCGAAAGGGGAAAACCTAAATAACACGCCGAACATATCGCTTCTGTTAAGGAAAATGGAGCGTATAATTGGAATTTATCGCATCTGTGTCACTATCATTTGCTCCTACATTCAACTCACTTGCTTAATTTCGTCATTATAGCCCTTTTAGTCAGGATTACGATCTAGCGTCTCACATCAACCACGTTGTGTATGTTCATTTTATCTAAGAGTGGCGCCTCTGAACGATTTTTTTTTTTTTTGAGAAATAATTTTATTTTACTCTCAGAATTTGTGCCTTTAAGACTGCTGCGGCTCTCATCTAACAAGCCAATACACACCTACTAGACTATGGCGGCTTTAAAGTACATCTCCTTCAACAACTAAAAGCGATTGACGATACACAATGCTGTATCTGTGCTGATGGGATGCTAGAACAGCAAGTACTGAAAGTTGATTTTACATCCAAACATTTCTTCTGCGCCGAAACTCATGTCTCACTCGGTGTTTACGTCAACAGATAAAATTGTCGCACACAGAAGTCGGAAATTATTATGGAAAAGCCATTGCATACGGAAAAAGTGGCCGTTCGGTTGAAGGTTTAATTGTGCAGTTTTCTTATTATAAATTAATGGCTACATCCACTTCAGCGGCTATGGCCTGCCGTATAACAACCGACTTTTTTTGACCTGCAATTCATGATTATAATCTAAACGGTTTCGGTGGTTTCAACAAGACCGTGTCTCGAACCATATTGCTTGATCCAATTTTGGCTTTTCTGCATAAAAATTAGTCGCCGTAGTCTAGTAGATAGTGTGTTGGCTTACTAGACGTGAGGCCACATTTCCAACAAAACGAAATATGAAAAAATATTTCGTCGGCGTCTTCCTCTCAGCAGATATCTGGCAAAAAGTGTGAAAGTGAAATAAAATTGCAATGAAAAAGTTTCTCGAAAAAAAATCTGTCGTTCGGAATCGACTTTAAACCGTAGGTCCCAACACTCATGTATAAAGTTAATACACACACATGAATGCTGTGAGAAGCTTAGTTGTAATTCAGACTAAAGGGTTGTAATGACTAACATAAATGTAGTGAGAAGCTAGGACCAATTATGTATGCATGTATGTATGTGTGCATACAAAGTATCGAGAAAGAATAACTTCAAGTTGTGTTTCAATTGGCCATCAAGATTATACGATGTGAAGCTGTTTGACCCTATATTTGTAGAGTTTTATAAAATGATTCTATTTAGGCGGACAATGCCCCAACGTTGGAATAAGTTGCCGTCATTATAACTCCTTATAAGTCGCAAGGAATTAAAAGAATTGCCTGTTGAAATCTATTCAGAGAATTGAATTGAATTGTATTGTATTACGTACGTAATGGCAAGGACTAAACCATTATAAGCTAACAAAAGTTTCATAGAAATTATGTGTGTTTCATTTGTGCTTTACTTAAGAATTAGCCGAACGTTCACGTAAGGAGATGCGAGCTCATATCTAGCATATGAAAAGTAATGGGAGCGACTATCGAACCGTAATGTAATTGCGATAGGTATTTACGTTGTTTCCGTATCGCATGTAATGTTACGTTACGTAATATTACCTTACGCAATATTACCTTACGCAATATTACCTTACGTAATATTACGTTACGTAATGTTACGTTACGTAATGTTACGTTACGTAATGTTACGTTACGTAATGTTACGTTACGTAATGTTACGTTACGTAATGTTACGTTACGTAATGTTACGTTACGTAATGTTACGTTACGTAATGTTACGTTACGTAATGTTACGTTACGTAATGTTCCGTTACGTAATGTTAATCTGTGATTACTTTGCGTATTAATGGTTTCAGGCAAAATTTAATTACAACAAAATATTGAATTTTATTTCTATAGAAACAATAAGAAGGTTTTTTGTTTTTGTTTTTAAATACAAAAATCAGATTATTTGCTGAATGGCAATAAATACACTGAAAGAAAAAGCGGGTAAATCTATTTTGAAACTGATATTCCTTTAAACAATTTTAAACCGAAAGGGGAAAACCTAAATAACACGCCGAACATATCGCTTCTGTTAAGGAAAATGGAGCGTATAATTGGAATTTATCGCATCTGTGTCACTATCATTTGCTCCTACATTCAACTCACTTGCTTAATTTCGTCATTATAGCCCTTTTAGTCAGGATTACGATCTAGCGTCTCACATCAACCACGTTGTGTATGTTCATTTTATCTAAGAGTGGCGCCTCTGAACGATTTTTTTTTTTTTTTGAGAAATAATTTTATTTTACTCTCAGAATTTGTGCCTTTAAGACTGCTGCGGCTCTCATCTAACAAGCCAATACACACCTACTAGACTATGGCGGCTTTAAAGTACATCTCCTTCAACAACTAAAAGCGATTGACGATACACAATGCTGTATCTGTGCTGATGGGATGCTAGAACAGCAAGTACTGAAAGTTGATTTTACATCCAAACATTTCTTCTGCGCCGAAACTCATGTCTCACTCGGTGTTTACGTCAACAGATAAAATTGTCGCACACAGAAGTCGGAAATTATTATGGAAAAGCCATTGCATACGGAAAAAGTGGCCGTTCGGTTGAAGGTTTAATTGTGCAGTTTTCTTATTATAAATTAATGGCTACATCCACTTCAGCGGCTATGGCCTGCCGTATAACAACCGACTTTTTTTGACCTGCAATTCATGATTATAATCTAAACGGTTTCGGTGGTTTCAACAAGACCGTGTCTCGAACCATATTGCTTGATCCAATTTTGGCTTTTCTGCATAAAAATTAGTCGCCGTAGTCTAGTAGATAGTGTGTTGGCTTACTAGACGTGAGGCCACATTTCCAACAAAACGAAATATGAAAAAATATTTCGTCGGCGTCTTCCTCTCAGCAGATATCTGGCAAAAAGTGTGAAAGTGAAATAAAATTGCAATGAAAAAGTTTCTCGAAAAAAAATCTGTCGTTCGGAATCGACTTTAAACCGTAGGTCCCAACACTCATGTATAAAGTTAATACACACACATGAATGCTGTGAGAAGCTTAGTTGTAATTCAGACTAAAGGGTTGTAATGACTAACATAAATGTAGTGAGAAGCTAGGACCAATTATGTATGCATGTATGTATGTGTGCATACAAAGTATCCAGAAAGAATAACTTCAAGTTGTGTTTCAATTGGCCATCAAGATTATACGATGTGAAGCTGTTTGACCCTATATTTGTAGAGTTTTATAAAATGATTCTATTTAGGCGGACAATGCCCCAACGTTGGAATAAGTTGCCGTCATTATAACTCCTTATAAGTCGCAAGGAATTAAAAGAATTGCCTGTTGAAATCTATTCAGAGAATTGAATTGAATTGTATTGTATTACGTACGTAATGGCAAGGACTAAACCATTATAAGCTAACAAAAGTTTCATAGAAATTATGTGTGTTTCATTTGTGCTTTACTTAAGAATTAGCCGAACGTTCACGTAAGGAGATGCGAGCTCATATCTAGCATATGAAAAGTAATGGGAGCGACTATCGAACCGTAATGTAATTGCGATAGGTATTTACGTTGTTTCCGTATCGCATGTAATGTTACGTTACGTAATATTACCTTACGCAATATTACCTTACGCAATATTACCTTACGTAATATTACCTTACGTAATGTTACGTTACGTAATGTTACGTTACATAATGTTACGTTACATAATGTTACGTTACGTAATGTTACGTTACGTAATGTTACGTTACGTAATGTTACGTTACGTACTGTTACGTTACGTAATGTTACGTTACGTACTGTTACGTTACGTAATGTTACGTTACGTAATGTTACGTTACGTAATATTACCTTACGTAATGTTACTTGAACGTTTGGCTAATTCCACCAATAATTCTACATTTGATTGCATTTGTTTTCGTACATCTTTTGTTTTTCGAGTGTATTTTGTTTGCTTTTTCATTTAAAAAATACAATTAAATTTACATTAACAGTAGCACCAATTAATTACAATAAATAACTGCAAATAATAAATAATTTTTAATATTTTATTAACAAAGTAAATAAAAATAAAAACAAATATGACGTATAACAGCAACAGCAAATGTTTACGAACGACCAATTAATGATATTTAAGGCATAAACAAATGCCTGAAATTATTTGTAAACTTTTATTGGCATAAAAAAAATAGGAAAAAAGTATATTAATTATGACAACCAAAAATTACAAAAAAAAATGGGAAATGGGAAGGAACTTTAACGTAAAATATTTGTTTAAAAAATAAAACTCCAGAGAGCAAGTCAAACAATACCAGAGAAAGTCAAACAATACCAGGCCAATTCATATCTCCCAGCATAAGTTAATAAATAGTCAGGCAGTTTGCAGTGAGTGGTATAAGTATTCAGACCTTCTTAATTAGTTTAGGGATTTGTTAAATCAAAAGGCCGCTAAAATGCATGTTAAAAGGGTCTTTAAATCTACAGTTCCTGTTAAAAAATATATGACAATGAACTTAGTTAAAGGTTTTTCCATTTCCATTTTTTGCTTACAAGTTTAACTATGGAAAACGGAATATAGTTTCAAACAAAACCAACCAAGGCACCATAAAGATTCTTCCTTGCCTTCTTACAAAATTTTTTTTTTTTTTTCAGTTTCTTTAATAACTTCTAATTAATCAGCTAAGTAGTCTACTCTATGTTTAGCTCATTCGATCATGAGGTTGTCAAATAAGTTGACATGATGTGTTGTGAGCATAGACGAAGAATTGTACTCATTGAGATCTACTCTTTCTCAAGAGGTGGCTCTGTCGGGTTTTCTTTGCCTTCTCTAGAAATGGAAATATCTTCACTCGTTATCATGTTGCTAGACTTGTCGTGATGTTGATATACTCGTCATGATGATGATAGACTCATCATGTTGATAATAGACTCGTCATGATGATGATATACTCGTCATGATGATGATAGACTCGTCATGATGATGACGGACTCGTCATGATGATGACCGACACGTCATGATGATGATAGACTCGTCATGATGATGACCGACTCGTCATGATTATGATAGACCCGTTATGATGATGATAGACGCGTCATGATGATGATAGACTCGTCATGATGATGATAGACTTGTCATGATGATGGTAGACTTGTCATGATCATGATCATGATAATAGACTCGTCATCTATTTTTACCTATTTAAGGTTGTTGTATTAAGTGTAGTGGTGGGCAACTTGACTCATTTAATCCTAACCTCGCCACATCTTTATGGCATACGCAACATTTTTTCGTCTTCTCTCAAAATGTAAATGGTCTACAATAGTAGATTAGGAACTAAAATAATAGATTTGCTTTCTGGTTTTACCTAAAGAATGTATTGGGTTTCTGTTTAAAATGTTTTGGGTTGTTGTACTAGGTGCAGTGGTACAAAACTTTACTTATTGAGTGCTAATCTTTGGCAAAAAGTGTTTTCCTCACAGTTCTTCATATATTTATTGTTGGCTTGTGGTTTTATTATACAATTTATTGGAAAATTAGTTCTCTGACACCTTCTATCCTACGAAGCTGTCTTGATGACACCAAGATCTGCAGTGTGTAGGAAATAAGTCATCGCTTAGTATTTCTTTACTCCGATAATTATCGTGTTCTATTTGGGAATCAGGGTTATGAGCTATTAAATCTGTTGTTTATATTGGTTCTGTGCTTGCTAGGGTCCGTCTGGCTGAAGTCCAGAAAAAACTAGGCATTATTGAGGATAGCATTGACAATACAACAAAAACAATGAAGTCATATTTGGGGCCTCTAGAGAGGCCCGCTGGTGGTTGTCCTGAATATATAAAGGCATTTGTTTTCCTCAACATTGTTATTCCGCTACAAGGACGATCTTCTTAGGGCATAAGAACAGAATTCAAAAGGCAAAACATGTAAAAGGGACTTTTAACAAAGATACGAATGTTCTAGAGCACTGTTAAGATCTTTCCGGTGTCCATAGGTAAAACATAGATCCCACCGATGTCGGCATGATGTCAAGTTTGTTTTCCCAGAATATTGTGCGCCTTAGTTAGTGTTGGATTGCTAAGCCATTAACTCCTTTTAAATAAAAAATTCGCTCACTTCGGACGTATTGTGTAGGACAAGAGCGTCTCCAAGTCATAAGAGAGGCTCCAGGAATGTTGGAAGGCCACACCGGACACTGAAAAGGTCTTTTAGCTTAAGGAATTTTTTTTTAGCGCAAAAGAGTTAAGGGTTATATTGGAGTGGTTGGACTCTCTCTGAAAATTTAATTTTAAATTCAATTTTTTTTCTTGTTTTTATTTCTTAAGATAACTAAAGTGTTTGAAAACTTTTGTTTTGCACTGTCTATGTATAATATTGTTGTGATAAATATATATACCTGACCTGATGTGGTTTTGTTTGGGGTCTCTTGTATTTAATTTATTTATAAATTGTAATACAAATTTAGTTTAAATATTCATTAAACGTAACACAAAATATTCAACCATAAACATGCAACACACAGAGAGGGAAATGTAAATTATGGTTAAAATATCGAACACACGCACACACTCAAATACACACCTACATATGTGGATAAAATATTAAAAAAACAAAATGGAACACATTTTATTTTGCAATAAAATCCTTATAAAATATCCTATGGATGATACAAAAAGCCACCTACACGTACATATGTATATACACATGTACACTCAGGTATTCACATATAGACACACCTCAACTTTCCTTATCCTGCCATATGGACACGTACAGTTCATCATTGTCTCTGATGAGACACTGAGAGTCTGATTGAATGTGTAGGTGACTGAGAGAACTGACCGTCTGACTGACTGCCAGTCAATTATTATTCAGTCCGGTCATTGATGAAGCATAACCGAACCATATTATGATTTTTCATTAAGCCTTTCTGTGGTTTTTACTTGATAACCACTGAGGCTATTGTGGTCTACAGTTTCACGTTTTTTTCTCTCTCTCTTTCCTTCGTTTTTTCTGTTTTCCCTTTTACTGCAAATGATTTTAATTTTTTGTGCTGCAATTGCAATTATTTGTTGCACGTTTAAATAAAGGGAAATGTGAACGGCATTATGTATGTAATCATGCTTCGTAACATTTTATATTGAAAGCGTGTATGTGTGTGTGTCTGATTGGCACAATTTGGGTATTTTACCTCTTTCTTTTCCCACAATAATTTTCATTGTCCTTTTACGATCTGCTTCCCTCTCATGATTTCCATGTAAATTTTCACTATGTGTCCAGTAGTGGACTGTGCCTCACTGGCTGTTGGGTATTTCAATAATATTTTATTGTAATACAGATACATAGATATGTTTGTATATATGTATGTATGTATGTATGTGTGTGTGTGTCAGTGCTTTTTAATTAATAATTAAAGTGAATATTTTTTGCTGTCCTTGCAATTTTCACCATATACTGCCTCTGCCTTACCTACCACTGAGGCATTAAATTGTATAATTTCGCCTTTTCTTCCTTCATTTGCTTCTTGCTCCAATCAGTGGAGATGAAGCAGCATTAAAAAATTATTTAATTTTCATTAAAGTCTTCATTAACAGGCAGGAAATCCACTTGAAGTTAATTTAAAAATACTTGTTAGCTCATGTCACATACATACATACATCATTCAAAATATTTAAAGGAACTGGTTCGGTTATGGACAGTAAGATTTCTGTCCATCAACGTCCCAGTAGATCTCTTGAAAATATTACTGCCATGAATGACAACTTCGTTCGCAGTGAATTTTGACCTCCCACTTCTTGTATGCAAAAACCAGCTTACACGCTAGCTCAAACCCGCAAGACAATTCAAAGTACCAGCAGTTCGTTCAATGGATAATGAAGCAAGGTAAAGTCGTTTCTCGAAAAAAAAAATCATCTTCTCCCATGAAGTACATTTCCATCGAAATGGCTTAGAAAATTCAACCAATTTTTGAAGTAGGAACTCAAAAAATAATCATGCATTCCATGAGTTACAACTGCACTAACAACGATCAAATGTCTTGTATGGATTTTGCTCAGGCAACTATCGTTGGGTTTTGAGTCTTCCATTAATTTTCTGCTACACAATCACGATAACATAGTTCTTGTGCCTTCACATGGCCATCATAGATCTGTACGGCATGTGGTTTCTGCAAGATGGCGCTAGTTGCCAGACCTCGCGAACAATAATCAATATATTGCTGCAGATTTCCTAAATGGATTATCTCGGATGTCCAGTGCGGCTTAACGCTTTGCCTTATATTTTCAAGCTCTTATGATATCTCGGGTTTATGGAAATAAAACAACAGTATTTCCTGAATTCAAATCCGAGTTACAACGTCTCTTCAGTAAAATACGGCCACATTTCGGTGGTAAAGCCAGAGAAGACTTCAGGAAAAGATAAATTGCCTGGAATCAGAATCATGACAACTATTTGCTGGATATTTTATTCATATTTAGTCAGAATATGTCTTCTTTCAAAATCAATAAAAGGATTACAAATATCTTAATAAATAGGTTCTTACTGAGACCCCCTATATTACTTCACAGTTAAATTCCTTCAGGAATACAGGAAATTTGAAATCGCCATAGTCTAGTAGGTAGTGTGTTGGCTTATTAGACGTAAGGCCACGGTTCAAATCCCAGGTCAGATATCAAAACGAAATATGAAAAACAAATATTTCTTCGGCGACTTTCTCTCAGCGGATTACTGGCAAAAACTCTGGGAGTAAAAAAAAATTGCCTTCAAAACTTTCTCAAAAATCTGTCGTTTGGAGTCGACTTTAAACTGTAGGTCCCGCCACTCATGCATAACATTAATACACACAAACATGAGTGGCGTGAGAAACTATGTATGTAGACTCAGAGTATGTATGTAGACTCAGAGCGCCTTTATTTAGACGTTTGTATTAAGCCTGACATGTAGAGCCTGTGATGATGAGAATGAATGGCAATTTTATCTGGTTGATGATTTCACTTGATTTTTCGTCAGTCTCAGCTTTAGCTTCTCAATTTCACAGATGATAACAAGCTTTCTGAGCTTATGTTTAAGCCAGTTGTGTATTTCTCTACTTACTGGATATTTTAATCCCTTTGTATGGCTACCCTCAGTATGTATGAGCAGACATTTATTGTGCAAGCTTCATGCAACACATTTTTTTTACTCAGGGGATGTCCTCTATTCATGCTTTGTATTGTGTTGGTATAAGTGATTCGCCAAACTCAGTTTTTTGTGTATTGGTTTAAAATTTATGAAATTGTTCCTGTCTGCGCTCATGTGAGTTGTGCAGCCGCTATCTAGACACCAATAACTTTTGTCGTCCTTCCCACAAAAAAGTGCTGCCTCTACCGTATTGAACATTGACTGCTGTTCGCTGACATTACTACCTTGCCTCTCTGTTGTTTTTGTTTTGCAGTTTCTTGCACAATGGCCCGGCTTGCCACACTTGTAACAATTCATCGACTGTTTCTTGTTGTTGCTGCGTTTGTGGTCCACTCTGTTGGCTTTTGAAAAATGTTTTCCACCTTTGTCTGATTTGACATATAACGCATTTTGTTCCGTTCGCTCTTCGGTTGCTTTGCGTGACTGGCTCTCCTCTAAAATTTTCACTCTTAAAATTTCCGGAGATGGAAGCTCATCTCTAGTCTCGAGAGCGCAACGAAATGTCTCATATGACGTGGGGAGACTGTACAATAACAATATGGCAAGTAAGTCATCACCTACTATAACATTGATCTCCCTTAATTTCTTAACGGCATCGAAGAAATTGTTTAAATGGTCCCTTATATTTTGACTCTCGGACATTCGCGCCAATGCAATCTGTTTCAAGAGGGTAGCCTTTCTTGCTGGTCCCTTTGACTCGAACGTGTCCCTCAATTTCAACCACATTGCATTCGAATACTGACATTCTGCAATTTGATTCAGCTCTGATGGGGATATGGATAACGTAATATCCGCACAAGCCTTTTGATCAAAGAGCCTCCACTTATTAGCATCAGCCTCTGCTGCTGGACAGGGAACTGATCCATCGACATATGACCACAGATCATTCTTAATTAGAACTGCCTTCATTTGAAGTTTCCATGTGTCGTAATTTTCAGCATTCAATGGTTCAATGCGCACCACAGAGCCCGCCATAGTCTCAATTACTTCCAATTAACTTGATGTGGATGAATATATATAATACGCTTTAAGATCGCACTGGGCCCATAACCTATAAGTGATTCAACAGCGTGTTTTCCGTTTATATAAAAATGGCTTCTTTATTTTATGAATTCAAGTTGACGAATGAATAAAATAATATTGAAAAATAATAATGAAAAATTCTAAGCATACTATATAATATACATATTAGTAATTACAAGTTCAGGGCATACTTAGAATAGAATTATAACAGGTTGCATTCGCAACACTTCGACCTCTAACAGTTGGAATATAGAAGAAGTAGTATAGAGGAAAAAGAATAGAGGGCGTAGTAGACGATAATTTTTATTTTTTATGAGAAGTGCATTTACATTCGTCGCTTTAATTTTTAAGAATTGCTTTTTAGTAATAATTCTCACTTTCTTTTTTCTATTGTAAGTAATCACACATATAATGTCAGGCAACACCCTGAGTCTCTGGTGGTAATCGAACTCACGGCCTCGGTACTTGAAGTTTACCAATTAGTCCATCGGGGCAACCGACAATGACATCGTCTTTCTTTCTTTGTTTTTCTGTCTCAGCATATGCCTGGTGTATTGCTGAAATTTTCAGAATGATATGGTTGCCCTGTTTTTTAAACTAAAACCAGCCTCTATGGAAATGTCTTGGAGTAGTGTTGTCAACATATTTTGTTTTATTTTCTTTCTAAAACCCGGAATCACTATCTAAATTCAATGTGATTGATTTTCTTGTAAATATTTTGTCCTTATTTTAAAAATCGATTTTTAAATAAAAATTTCAATGAAATTTTTCTTATTTTTAAATAATGATGTCGTCGTAAATAGGCGTTAAAACTTGATTCTTTAATTAATAAAAACATAAAAAATTTTTTTTTTTAACGACATTTCTTCGTGCGAAGTATTTTTATTTGATTTCCATCATAAAATGATTGGCTTCCATTAACGGAAGTCATCATTGGCTTCCATTTATGGCATCATTATTACTTTTTTTCTTTTTTTTTAAGTCAATTTTAACGTCATTAGTCATTCGAAGTACATATGTATTCATAAATATTTAAATTAAAATTATAATGCCGGTATATATTAAAAACATATTGTGGAGACCTGGCAATGCTGATTGCTAGTCATGCAACATTACACATCTGGCAACGCGGTTATTTCAGCAGGGAATTGTGTGAGAGTTCTTCTAGAAAGAAAGCTGTTGTTGAGAGTATGTTGAATTGAATTAAAAATTGAAATTGAATTAATAAAAAGTAACATTGGAGTTATTCTTAAAAATAAATAAATATTACTGCGTTTTGTTTAATAGCGAGTTATTACATTGGCGACGAAGGTAAATTATTAAAAGAGAAAAGAAGAAGTGAAAATATAATTAATAAAATTGATCAAATGGCGGCATAGCAAAATATGTATGTATGTACAAAATGGTTACATGTATGTATATGTGCATGCCGAAATCTGTTGAATTGTTAGTTTAAATTCAAAAACGAAACAAAGCATGCTATTGAAGTTACATTTGATTGTGACAGATAAAGAAAACATTTAATTGTTTTTCAGATTGAAAAAGATTGAAGCTAACATTAAATAAGTCGACCACAAAGGAAATACATTAAATTGTGTGAAATACATTAAATTGTATGAAATACATTAAATTGTATGAAATACATTAAATTGTATGAAATACATCAAATTGTACTAAAGACATCCGTTGAATTGCAAAGTGGTGAGTAAATAAACAGCAATGAAACAATCCTTTAATTTATGTATGGTGTTCATTAAATTGTTTCACAGGGAAGTCATTAAATTGATTTGCATTAAATTGCCAAGTGGAAATTGAATTGGTGGGGAGAATGAGTACTGCAAGTATAACACCTTTTCTTTGCGAAGTCATAGACAAATCGCTCCTTCGATCGGAGTGGGAAAAATGGCTGCGCGCGTTTTCTATATATCTTGATGCCGAAGAAATTATAGACCCAAATAAGAGGAAAAATAAATTACTTTATTTAGGCGGCACTCAACTCCAAGAAGTTGTTTATACTATCCCAGGGGCTCTTGTTGAGCCTGAAAAGCTTGGTGACGGAATAGACGTATACAAAATTCTTGTTGAAAAGCTCAATAAACACTTTTCTCCAGAAAGAAATTCCACCTTTGAGAGACATTTGTTTCGTACGTTAAAACCTGAAGAGGGGGAAAGTTTGAATAAATTTCTGGTTAGATTAAGGAACCAAGCTGCCAAATGTCAATTCGGAGAGACAAAGGACGAAATATTAGCCATTAACCTAAAAGATAAACTTATTGATGTTTGGGCTCCAAATGACCTAAAGAAGCGATTATTAGAGAAAGAGTACACTTTGTCGGAAGCCATCGAAATGTGCCATGTACATGAACAAATAAATAACCAGTCCGAGACTATGAGATTGCCGAATGTGTCGTTAGAAGTTAACAGAGTGGAAGCTAAAAATCAAATCTCCGAATGCGGCAGATGTGGCCAACGAGGACACTCAGGAAACAGTGCTGATTGTCCCGCGAAATCATCAAAATGCAACAAATGCGGTTTCATGGGCCATTTTGCCCGCAAATGTAAGACAAAAGGAGTTAAGCGCAAATATTCTGGATTCGGGACTACGGACACAAAAACCCGGAAAGATACTTATTCCAATATTCGGTTTGTCTCAGATAACAGCACAGAGACAGTCAATACGCACAATGAGGATAATGAACATGATTGCTTCCAAGTAACAGACCAATTTAACAATCATATGAGTGAAATAATTGAATGCTATATTGGTGGTAAGATAATTTCAATGTTGATTGATTCTGGATCACAACATAATTTATTAAGTGAAAAAGATTGGGAGTATCTCAAGAAGAGTCGAGCCACATTGTGGAATATTCGGACTGAGTCTGAGAATCAGTTTCGTGCTTATGCTGGGAATGATTTACTGAAGATAAAGTCGGTTTTTGAGGCTGTTATAGGTCTTGATGTAGTTTCGAACCTAATTTCGACCTTCTATGTTATTGAGAATGGTGGTCAATCTCTGCTGGGTCGAGATACTGCGATTCAATTAAACGTTTTGAAATTGGGTCGGGAAATTAATAAAATTGGAAATTGTCAAATATTCCCAAAAATTAAGGGAATAAAGATTTCACTTTCGATTGATAAGTCCATTAAGCCCATTCAACAACCATTACGTAGAGTGCCTTCGGCTTTAGAGGAAAGGGTGGAACAAAAATTAAAAGAAGCTGTTGATCAGGACATCATAGAGCCCGTTGAAGGTCCCAGTCGATGGATATCTCCCGTGGTTATAGTATTTAAAGGCAACGGGGATATTCGGTTATGTATCGATATGAGACGTGCTAATACAGCTATATTGAGGGAAAACTACCCGCTTCCAACTTTTGATTCCTTTGTGCCAAAACTTCAAGGAGCCAAATATTTTTCCAGACTTGACCTTAAGAATGCGTATCACCAATTAGAGCTCGACGAAGAAAGTCGTGAAATAACTACATTCATTACGTCCAAAGGACTATACCGGTACAAAAGATTATTATTTGGCGTAAATTCAGCACCTGAAATTTTCCAAAGAACCATGGAAAATATACTGGCACCTTGTAACTGTGTGTTAAACTATTTGGACGATGTTATTGTTTTTGGAAATTCTGAATTGGAGCATGATAGAAATCTGGAAGTGGTTTTGGCTACTTTAAGGGAATATAATGTTTTGCTGAACGATGAAAAATGTATTTTTAAAACTGAAAAACTGGCTTTCTTGGGACATATTTTGTCAAACGAGGGAATAAACCCTGATCCGGGGAAAATAGATACCATTATGAACTTTCGACCACCGAGCAACAAGGAAGAACCAAGGAGTTTCTTAGGGATGGTAACATACGTTGGAAAATTCATTCCAGACCTAGCCGATTTAACCGAACCCCTCAGAGTTTTGACCAAGAAAGATGCAAAGTTTATTTGGGGCCAACACCAAGACAAAGCTTTCGAAAAACTAAAGGGTCAGTTGAACAAAATGCCTACATTGTCATATTTTAATCCGAGGAGTCGTACTCGGTTAATAGCTGATGCCAGTCCAGTAGCTTTGGGAGCGGTTCTTCTTCAATTCAAAAATAACGTTCCTAAGGTGATAGCATTTGCTAGTAAGAGCCTATCTCAAACTGAACGAAGATATTCTCAAACGGAGAAAGAAAGTCTCGCATTAGTATGGGCGGTTGAGCGATTTTACTACTACTTGATGGGAATAGAGTTCGAGCTTGTTACGGATCATAAGCCGTTAGCGACCATTTTTAAGCCAACGTCTAAGCCACCGGCCCGTATAGAACGATGGGTTCTTCGTCTTCAATCTTTCAAATTTAAAGTAATCTATCAGCCCGGCAAATATAACATCGCAGATTCTCTGTCTAGGCTATGTAAAATTGAAAGTTGTTCGTCTTTCGATCAACAAGCTGAAATCAACGTATGTGCGATAGTGAAGGAAACTGTACCACGAGCACTCTCAATTCTGGAAATTGTCGAGAACAATAAGCTGGATTCAGAGCTGATGGAAGCAGTAGATTGTTTGAAAAACGACTCATGGTAATCAAATACTTCGAACAGGTTTTTCCCCTTTCGGTTGGAGTTATGTACAATGGGTAACATTCTACTTCGGGGAACGAAAATTGTTATACCGTTTCGTTTAAGAACTAGAGTTTTGGCTATAGCACATGAAGGTCACCCGGGTGAGACTGTAATGAAACGTCGTGTTCGATCTAAAATATGGTGGCCGTTGATTGATCGAGATGTCGAGAAATATGTAAAAAACTGTCGCGACTGTTTGTTGGTGTCAAGACCTACACATCCGCCTCCAATGAACCGACGAAGTTTGCCAACAGAGCCATGGCAATGTCTGGCAATGGATCTGCTGGGACCCTTACCAAATCATGATTTTATATTTGTGGTAATCGATTATTACTCAAGATACCAAGAGGTTAAGTTCTTAAGGAAAATAACTTCGAGCGCCATTATTGATTTCTTGGATGAAATTTTTTCAAGACTAGGCTTCCCGAAATCCATTACCACTGATAATGGTCGGCAGTTTGTCAGTGACGAATTTAGAAACTTCTGTTCAGACAAAAATATCGAGATTTTGACGTCCCCGCCATACTGGCCGCAGGCTAATGGTGAGGTAGAAAATATGAATAGATCTCTCGTTAAACGGTTACGAATAGCACATAGTAACGGAACAGATTACAAGAAAGAAATCCAAAAATTTCTCTTGATGTACAATGTTACGCCCCATGGAACAACTGGGAAGGCCCCAACAGAGATGCTTTTCAATCGGGTAATTCGTGACAAGTTGCCATCAGTACACGACATTGGGGAAAATATTTTAGATGCTGAGGCAAGAGACTTAGATATGCTTAACAAAGAAAAAGGGAGAAAGAGAGCAGACAAAGATCGCAAAGCAAGAGATAGCGACATAGAAGCTGGAGACAAGGTGTTACTTCAGAATGTGGTTTTTCCAAATAAGTTAACACCGAATTTTGGTTCAGAAGAATATGAAGTAGTTGAGCGGAAAGGCAATGATGTTACGGTACGCAATGGTGACAAAATCTTTAGGCGCAACATCAGTCATTTAAAGAAACTGCCAGCAACATCGGAGCCTAACAATAATCCTAGTCCACAGATATTTGAGACACAATCTGAATCTGAGATTTCTAAACCGAGGTTGACGCTGAAGCTTAAAAACATTGGAGGGATGTGGAGACCTGGCAATGCTGATTGCTAGTCATGCAACATTACACATCTGGCAACGCGGTTATTTCAGCAGGGAATTGTGTGAGAGTTCTTCTAGAAAGAAAGCTGTTGTTGAGAGTATGTTGAATTGAATTAAAAATTGAAATTGAATTAATAAAAAGTAACATTGGAGTTATTCTTAAAAATAAATAAATATTACTGCGTTTTGTTTAATAGCGAGTTATTACACATATTATTTTTATGACTTTTTTTGTTCTGTACCGTCAGGTATGTATATATTGTTTGTATTGTTTGACACTTTACAGCGAACAAATCTACAGCACATGGAGATGATTCATGTTGAAATAAATAATTTCATATTTAAGCTTCATCTTGAAACACATCCAAGACAAGTCTTGAATATATAAATTGCTTCGTAGCAAAAATATAAGCATTTGACTAGGAGTTTTGTTTTGGTGCTCAGTTGTAAAAAATCTGTTTCCGGATTGTCATTATTGTCTGAGGAAATCTATCATGATCTAGAAGCAACAACAGTTTCTATATGCTGATAAGGAGAGTAAAGGACAGCCGCCGTATGTATACTAGGTAGTGTGTTGGCTTTGTAGACTCGAGGCTACAGTTCAAAGCCCAGGTCAGACATTTTCAACAAAACGAAATATGAGAAAATATTTCTTCGGCGACGACCTCTCAGCAGATTTCTGTCAAAAACTCTGAGGGTAATTAAAATTGCCATGAAATGTTTCTCAAAAACCTGTCATTCGCAGTCGACTTAAGCTGCAGGTCCCGCCACTCATAGATAAAATTAACACACACACAACATGGGTGCTGTGAGAAGTTAGTTTGTAATCCTTACTGAAGGGTTGTAATGACCAATTATGTATGAATGTAAATAACAGCAGAAACAGTTTGAAGATGAAAAATTTTTTTCAAATGCCAGCAGAGATAGTAAAACCATTTATTCAATGTTCAGCTGGAAACTATAGGTATTATTAACCCCTTGCCTTACGATTTAAATGCGAGGAAAACATTATTTGATTTTAAGGCCAATATGTGCAATGCGAGTAAAAATAGAATTTGAACAAATCTACTAGCCTAGACGCAAACCTTTAGTTAACAGAGCTATGTTATTTGTAAATTTACAAACAGTGAAGTATATAGCCTTGGAATGGTATTATAATTGGATAAGAATGCTTTTGATCACAATTGCTCTGCAACAGCAAAATGAAACTTCTGGAGCATATTAAATATATGGCGGGCAGCCTCAGCCTAACAGCCTCAGAATCATAAGCATGATGATCTGATCCAAAACATGTAGCAAAACAGATCTTTGGAACTTGACCAATGACGCATACCAAACGTAGAAAACTGATAAATCATGACAATATTATAAGGTTAGCTAGGATAATCCCCCACTATTGTATTACCAATACTACAATCCAAATTTTTTTCTGAAATTGTTCTTAAAGAAATGAATGGAGGATGTTGTGTGACATGCTAGTGACAAATCATGGTTAGGAAGAAGCTGAGATTTCTGGGTTTAGTACTCTTTCATACATTAAGGAGGTTAGAAAACGTCAATACGGAAAAAATCATAAGAGTGGTAAACACATGGGGTAGTCTGTAGCAGTTTCCGCCGAAGCCAAGCGAAACTTAATATACAACTGCCGAAATTGGGAGATGCGCCGAGTATTTTGGCATCAAAGCGGATCGAATCAACTCTAAAGGGCACCACACCTCGTATGTCGGAAAGCCTTCTATGTATTCTCTTCACTCAAAAGATTTACAGAAGTGAGAGTGTAACCTTCTCCTAAGGATTATCCCTTTCCGTAGACTTGCTTATTTTATTACCTCTTCGACTGGGATTTACACACTTGCTGTTTAAGATGTGCTTTGTTCAGTAGAACAAGATTTAAAGAAGAACAACGTTCTTAAATGCAACAACTACTGGTAGTAGCTTTATGCTATGTTCACACGAGCCTTCGAATTACTTCGCTCTCTGTTTTGAATTACTTATTTGATTTATCATGTTCATGTTTGTAATTCTTTTTGACAGTTCTTCTTTTCTTCTTCTTTTCATTACTAAATTATTATTAATATTTTTAAATTCTAAAATTCATACAGCTTCTTCAAAAGCTGGAAATACTTTTCCTAAAGATTTAACAGGTTTTCTAAACATATACATAGTGGCTTCCTTCGCTAATATCGCGAATAACTAACATTATTGTTTATTGTTTACAATATTTTTTGTTTAGATTTTTTGTGCTTTGACAGTTGGTGATGGCAAAAATACGATTAAACTTAGAGATTACATTGGTTTTTAAATAATTCGCAGGTTAATAGAAATTGAATTACACACAATTTGGGTAATTCGCTCACAAAATTTTGTATGGTGAATTACGTAATTCAGCACATAATTGGATGTTGAATTACGAATGAGAGAGCGAATTACGAAAAATTGCTGCCGTTCGAACATAGCATTAAATTGCTAAATGTTACTTCAGAAGCTTTGCAAATATTTGACACTATAGCTTGATAGCTATTTTGCTAGATCAACGAAAATCTTTAATTGAAATTGTACATTATTTTGATGAACAATTTTAATCAATTTTTTTTTAATTTTTTCGATTTTTTATTGTATAATTTTTTAGATTTCAATTATTATTTAATATTTTAAGGCTAATTTTTAGTTTTAATGAACCTTGAATTGATGTAGAATTTAATTAAAGTACTTTTATATCGTATTTCTGCAACAAAAATTTAATAAATTTTTTCTTTTTTTCTTTTGTTTCTTTACAGGTGAGTTTGAAATTCCAAAAAATTGCTAACACAGAAGAGGTATTTAATGAAAATGAAAAATTCCAATTCAAATATGTTTTACTTGAAACTCGTGATTTTCGTTGGTTGGTTTTCCATAGCAAATGAAATTAAAAACTTTCCAACAAAAATTTTTCCTCTCTGTGAGTGAGTAACAACTCAATTGTAATTTGAAACTTTTGACTGTTTTTGTTACACCAAAAACAAAAATTGGAAACCAAACGTAACAGTTGCAAATTATTTTGTTGTAAAACAAATTTTAATTATTTTTCCCCGTTTCCTTACCCCCTCTGCTAAACACATGATTTTTTTTTTCAAAACAAAAATTTTTTTTTTTAATTTTTTACCTTCAAAATGCAAATAACAAACACGCTCGTAATTTAAAATTGTATTTCAAAATGTATTGCATACACATACTCTTTCTCTTTCTCTCTTTCTCATATTTTATTGTGTTTGTTGTATTTTTTATCATTAATTATTGAAATTGAATTGCTATTGTTTAATAATACTTAGTATTTGTGGTCGCGCAATGTTTCCGTTTTGTTGTTGTTGCTGTTGTTGTTTCCTATCAATTTATACAGAAATTATTTATAAAAAAATGATTTTTAATTTCTATTGTTATTTTTAGATTTATTATTGCTTTTTTGCTTCACTGTTTTTGCTGTTGTTGTTGTTTTCCATTTCAATTTCAAGTTTCTGTTTTTTTTTTTGTTTTGTTTTTCGTTTTGCAATTTTGTAAGCGTTTAATGACAGCAGTTACAATGCTTATGACATAATTATTATTTAATAATGCATTGCACTGGCCTAAAGTAGCTATTTCAACACCATTTCCATGGAAAATTCAAGTAAAAAATATCGTATCTGTAGGATACATATGCATTAGGGAGAGAGATAGCAATAGGAGGGCGAAAAGCATGTATACTCGAGTACACATACTGGATCATTATGAATCGGTCTTGAATTTAAACCAATCCAGACTTGAGGCCACGGTTCAAACCCCTGGTCAGACACCTCTAACAAAATGAAACATGAAAAAAAAATATTTCTTTGGTGACTTCCTCTCAGCAGATTTCGGGCAAAAACTCTGATAGTAAATAAAATTGTCATTAAAATTTTCTTAAAAATCTGATGTGTGTGAAGTTAATTGGGATTTAAAACCAAATATGCAAACCCACACTTTTAGCAGCGCCACTTTTTGCCTTTAACATGGAAAAAATTGCTACTAACAGAGCACTGTTAATTGTTTAACAGTGGCAATAAGTAGATTAGTCTTCTACTTTGAAATTATTGCAGACTACTGACATAAAATTTAATTCTGATTGTAATCATTATTATTTGTGAATAAAAGTGTTGAAATCAAAGGGACGGTTGGTGGGGTATGTTTTTTTTTTTTTTAATTTTTGTTCAAATCAAACCACTACAGCGGTTCGAAAGAGATCCCTCCGGACTACCATTTGCATATAGTCGGTTATTTCTTATATGTGTCAAAATAGCCACTGATCTTCTAGAGAATTTTAAAGCAAACAATTGATAGTTTCAAAGCCAATTTTCTCAATAGCATACCACTTTATATGTGACTATATTTCTGATTATATTAAGAGTCCTTAGAACTTTCCTTTGCATACGTATGGTACTCATAGACCTAGAGTATTTCCCAAAATTAGGTCATAAACAAGTGAGCTTGTACAGCTGGATTCTGTTAAACAGAGAATTCTGGATTCTGTTAAGAAAATTTTGCTCTGTTAACGCCAAATGTGGCGCTGCTAAAACTTATGGATTGCGTCTTGGATATTCAAATTCGAATATATCTACACACACAAAAAAATAAAAAATCCGTCGTTCGAAATCGACTTTAAACTGTAGGTGTCCCGCCACTCATGCGGAAAAATTAACACACACAACATCAGTGGTGTGAGAAGCTAGGTCGTAATTCTGACTGAATGGTTATAGGGGTCCATATTATGTATGTATGTATATATCTTTAAAGCTAACGAATTTAGTGTTTGATCTGATACCAAGTAACGATAGCTCTTTTGGACTTTGGTCGTGAGGGGATGTACTGAATGAAAGAAATCTATAAGGACAGACAGAGATGTCCTTACGATCCAATTGAGGTAGTTGATTGGTACATTTCCTAATTAAATTAGGCGAGTTGAACCTTTTAAATATAGAAGACTCAGCCGAAGATTTGTTAGAGGCCAATAAAACTGCCGCGATATTCGATTAAGGAAGTTACGGCATATCGCTAACCAGTTTAGACCTGAAAGTAGTCCACGAAGCGAAACACGCTTGGCTGTAAGAGAGGTTATATTAAATACTTTACTTATGATCAGATACACAACAAAATATGTGCCTATCACACATTTAAATGTTCTATCATCTCACGCCATCCATGTATGCTGAGTATATTAATATTATCCAAGAGTGGTGGACCTACAGTTTAAATGCCGAAACCGAATGATAAATTTGGGGTAACTTTAAATAAAAATTTGATTTGTTCTTAAAGTTTTTGCCACGAGAATGCTGAGAGGAAGTCGCCGAAAGAAATATTTTTTTTGTATTAAAATTTTATTTCGTTCGAGATGTCCAAGCTGGGATTTGAACCACGGGCTCTCGTCTAATAAGCTACTACAGTACCCACTAGACTACAGTGACTTCTTTATAGCTATTACCTTCCCTAATAGCCTACTGTAGTAATCAGGGAGACGAAGATATAAATTTAGATTTAGCCTTTGGGGAGAAAATTCCTCAGCCAAGATATGAACCAAGCTTAGAACTGTTCGTGTAGATTTTTGCCCATATCAGGAGAGTCACTCGCCCTTGCCTGGAACACTAGTGTGACATCTCCTAGCAAGTCTAGGCTCAGATGGGGAAGTAGTACACATGAAAGCTTTTTAATTTTTTGTTTTGTGTTTAGCAATTAAAAAAGTTTTCTAAAGGAAATGGTGTAGATTTCTGTATTATTTATCATTTAATATGTAATCGCGTTTATATTAAAAACAATGTATGTATAAAAAAATAATGCAAAAAAAGTAAAACAAAAAATCGTTAATAAATAACTTAGTGTGTGTGTGTGTGCTATTGGCATTCAATGATTTATGAACTGCGAAAAAGAAAATCGTGCGGCATGTTATTGAAAATATTTTTAATCAGAAAATCATTCATTTTTAATGTCGACAAATAACCTGCGTTTTCTGTTTTTCTTCTTATTTATCTCAATCAATTTATTACGGAAGTATTTTCTTTTTTTTTTTGTGTTCTAAACGATTATTTTTAGAGTCCATTTAAGATCGTAACCATAATTGCTTTGATGTTTACTTTAAACGTTTTCTCATTGAGATTTAATACATGGTGGTACTGGTTGCAGAGCTGGGAGCATAGTGTTGCAATTTCACTTGATCGATAACTTTTTTCCAGCCAACAGTGTTTTGCCATCGTTGTCTAGTTGCGTGTACTAAGGTTTCTTGCATTATCACAACTCAAGTCTATCTAACTCCAATATCGAGTGTATCCACTCGATTCAGGTCAACCATTTATATCTTATGTAAGTTTAGTAGAAAATTAAGTAAAAATCAGTGGAAACAATTCATGCCTGAGAGGGTCACTTAGCAACTCTGCTATTCGTGCAGTACTCGCGATTAGTTCACAAGCAACACCCTTGCTTTCAGATATGTTTCAGAGTATTTGATTAAGTTAGTGTTTAAATGCGATCAAATGGAACGTATTATTCTATGGAGGTATAGGTTAGTACACATTGGCCATTTCCGATTCTTTCGCGATGCATTGTCAAGATTTACTAGGTTGAGTTGACTAGTCACCAGGAAAAAGGGGTCAAGAGCATCAAATAGATTCAAATGATGTTCTAACACGGTTTTCAATTCATTCCCTAATACTATGTTCAGATATGCACTTTTATTGAGTCAATATTCGATTTATTGAGTACAATATTTTAAGTGTTCAGACATAACAATATACGCAGTTCAGCTGCTTATTCAATATTCATTTGACAGGTGGTAAACAAAACAGCTGGTTGTTTCAACAATATTGTTTTTTTTCGTTTTTGATATTTGAGTGTTCGGATAATTGTAATATGAGCACTGAACATACTTATGACAGTACTGAACATTAAGTTTTACTCAATGTTATAACAATTTGCGTATTTATTGCACAATAATTAATTGAAACTTTATATAAAATATTGAGCTCAATAATGGCGTTTATTGCCATTTACGTAATAATATTATGTCTGAACATTTAAAATATTATACTTAAATAAACGAATATTGACGCAATAAATGTGCATGTCTGAACATAGTATAAAGATGCAGATTTGAACACCGTATAAAACTACCGTTGTATAATATCATTTTGGGTAGAAAAGTTTGATTTGAAGAGATGACTTCAGTGCTTGATCATACCGCTTGATCAAGCCGCTTGATCAAATCGCTTGATAACTACAGTTTTTGTAAAATTGTAAAGTGGATCAAAATTAAATAAAAATTGTTTCTGATCTTTAAAATAAATATAAATTTATACCGTAGAGAAATTGAATAAATAGCAGCCGAAATAATAAAGAGTGAAAGCTATTGTTGTTAGTTTTTATGTAAATCAACCACGATTGAATTCTTTAAATATTCTTAACACACTGTCATTATCTATTTAACAAAATAATTCAATTTAAATTAACAAAAGACCTAAATTATATTCATTCATATGTATACATACATACATACATACATACGTCACTCACTTCATTCATAATTTGGTCATGACTGCTACTCTTGCTACTTGAGCCTGAATTATAGCATTCACGCAGATAGGCAGGCAGGCAATCAGTCAGTCAGTGGTCGTTTTCGCATGCTTAACAAACATTTTATGGTTGTGCTGGTCGCTCGAACGTCTCTCTCTCTCTTTCATAGTTAATGAACACTGACCATGAGACCAAATAATAATAAAAAAAATAGAAAAACAAGTGGAATAAAATAATAAAAATAAATAAAAAACGAAATGAAATGAAACGAAACAATAATAAAATAAAAAGCAATTTAAAATTCAAAACAAAATAAAATTTTTGAAAAAAAAAAAAAACTTGGGCAAACTGACAGACAGTCATACCATTCATACATGCAATCACCATGTTATTGTCTGTCTCTGCCTATAATTCATCACACACTGTAAAATGTTTTTATTTCTCTATTCTCTCTGATTGTTTCTGTTTTTGTCTTTCATTTAATTTTTGCGTTACTTCTGCTGAGACACTCACCAAAAAGTCAAGGTTAAGTGCTGTGACTAATTTAAGTTTCTTTCGCATGTTGCTGGTGCTGCTGCTTTTTTTTGTGTCATAAAAACCCAGAGAGGTACTTGCACAACTACAACATTTCAAATCATTTGTTTGTTTTTCTTCGTATCACTTATTAAGAATCTTGTATTACCCCCAGTCTAGTGTTTGCTACAGTGATCTTGAAATGGGGGTTAAAATAATTTTTAGCTTTTCTATTAAAAAAAAAAATAGCCCCTTATGCTTGACCCTAAGACAAGCACTTGTGCTTATTTTTCAAAGTTTTCTCAAATTCAAAAATACAGTGTCAAACAAATGTGCACTCCACTTAGCATACAAATTATTCAATTTTGTTCGAGCGACTTAATGGCTGATGCAATCAAATTTAAAGTGACTTGTCTTGAGAGTTTCTGTTTGAGAAACTTGCAGCAATGAGTGTTCTATGACGAGTATTATACTAGCCGAGGTCTTATTCATCCATCTTGCTGGCAGTTTGCTAAAGTAACACCAAAAGCTAAATATACTGAATCTACTCAAATTGAAAATAACTGCCCATCCGTCATATGTTCCACGCTTATAAGGTTCTGGGGAGTATGAAAAATTGTCAGTTTTTGAAATAATTTGAAAAAGATGAAGACAGTCTGTCAGACTATTTTGAGAATTTTGAATACGTGTAATATTGCTAAACTCTGCTGGACGTGTACTTACATGAAGAGTACTGAATCACTTCTGTTTTTAAATCGCACAATAGCGATTCTCTTGGCCCACTCCACTGTTCTTTTAGTAGGTATGCCGAAAGACTTGGCATTCAGACTAATACAGACTTCAGCAGAAATTGTGGGTCTGAGGAGAAAGAGTGGAGTGTCTTTTACCTCATCTGTCATTGGCTAAATCTTGTGATAAAAAAATATGGGAGTTTCCAAGCAATACATACAAATGTAGTCGCCGTAGTCTAATAGGTAGTGTGTTCGCTTATTAGACGTAAAGCCCGGGATCGAGTCCCAGGCCAGACATCAAAACGAAATATGAAAAAATAAAAATATTTCTTCGGCGACTACCTCTCAGCAGATTTCTGGCAAAAACTCTGAGAGTAAATAAATGTTAAGGAGTTATTACGAAAATTCATAAATTTATCGTTTCAATTTTCATTGACTGTTATATTATATCTTATTTTTTTTCTTTGTTTATATTTTGATTAATTTAATTTCAATGTATTATGTAACTTATTTGATTCTGGTGCTGTAATTTATAAGATAATTGATCTTGTTGCATCAGAAAAACATTCATTATAATAAATAATATTTCTGTTCGCATTTCTAAAAAAAATAAACCTGCCATGAAAAAGTTTCTCCAAATCTGTCGTTCAGAGTCGACGTTAAACTGTAGGTCCCGCCACTCAAGTATAAAATTAAGGCACACAACATGAGTGGTGTGAGAAGCTAGGCCGTAAGCTTGACTGAAGGGTATATAAATAGAGGCCAAACCCTTAGTGTCGATCCTAAGTATCAAATAAAGATTTTCACAAAATTTTCTCGCTAGCAAGACCTTTCTGTATTCGACGCCTTATAAAATCAAGTGTTTCTTTACTTTTGTTTTGTACTGTATGTACTCAACGTTAGTTTCATATTAAAATTGAAACAGTTTTTCATTTTCATTTTACACTTTAAAATTTTCTGAAGAAATACACATGAAAAGTGGTGCTGCTAGATGTCAACGTTCATTTCAACCTGTTTTATTGAGACTCTTTTGCAAAATGAACATTTTAGCAACAACAACAATATAAAAACAAATACAATAAGTTTAATTTTTAATACCCTTACAACACAGCTAGTAAAGGCTTTATTACGTTTGAACCGATTTCTGTTGAAGATCGTGAGAATGCTGTCTTGTCTGGCGGGAATTGCTGTTTAAATTCGACTTTGAGCGACAGATCTTCGAGAAACTTTCTCATGGAAATTTTATTTTACCCTCAGAGTTTTTGTCAGCAGACTACTGAGAGGATTTCACCGTTGAAATATTTTTTCGTCTCAGCTAGGATTTGCACCACTGGCTCTCTTTGAATAAGCCAACTCACTACCTACTCTACTACGACGACTATACATAAATAATTGGCCATTACAACCCATCAGTCAGGATTACGGCCTAGCTTCTCACACCACTCATGTTGTGTGCCTTAATTTTATGCTTAAGTGGCGGGATCTACAGTTTAACATCCGAACGACAGATTTTTGAAAAACTTTGTCATGGCAGGTTATTTACTCTCAGAGTTTTTGGTAGAAATCTGCTGAGAGGAAGGCGCCGAAGAAATATTTTTTTCAAATTTCGTTTCGATGTCTAACCTGGGGCTCGAACCCGGGCATTGCGTCTAATAACCAAACACACTACCTACTAGACTACGGCGAATATACTTATTCAAAATAGCTTAACGTTGAACCCATCGGCCTGAATTAAACCACCGCCAACGGGTGTCGAAGGGCCAATTTACAAATACGATTTCTACTACATTCTATTTTGCTGTGCGACCTTCATCCGCCCGTAAATATGTGAATAACGTGCTATGGTAGACGAGTTAACTCGTCATAATAGGATCTTTACGGTATTTTTCCCTTTTTTTTACACAATCTGGATCCAGAATGGATATCGATATCTATAGAGAGATACAAACCAACATAACCTATGGTTTAGCTCTGGCTGTGGATCATGTACTCCATGCTTCGTTGCTGCATTCTCAACTGCTTTGTACGTCAATCCGTCTGCTACTATCCATATACATTCATGATTTTCCTGTTCAGAGCAAAAATACCCAAAGGAGTGTAGTAATCAAGAAAGTCTATAATTTTCTACTCTATGGACTTGGTTCCCATAAAGTAGATTTTCCATATGAGAGTCCCCTTTGCATTCAATACATATAAATTGTTTAAATGCCAATATGAACAATACAGAAAAAAAACACATGTCATGTTTATTGTTACATCCTTAAAATCCTTTTAATGAATTTACACCATCGCCCCCATGTGTGTACGTGTTGTTGATTTTAATCATTAATTTGTTCACAATTTTAAATGACAAGTTTCAATTAAAAACAACAACATCAACAAATGACAACAATGGAATTGGCAGTGTCAGTGGCAGCGGTAGTAGTAGCGGTAATGGTGGCGGTAATAGCTGTAGCAATAGCAATTGTGACTGACAGCGTTAGTGTCAGTCAACATCAGCATCATCATCAGCATCATCATTCATTGCACACAACATTACAGCTTAACAAGTGTCGTATTCGTGTTTTTTGAAGAGAAATTAATCAGAGATTGATTTAATCGCAATGCTATTTTAATTGTATAAAGGTGTTTCCTACTACAACAACAATAAAAACCATTAACAACAACACAATTGTTTTCCCCCCATTTAATGACGAAAAATGAGCGGCAAGAAAAAGCGAAAAAAAATGAGAAGAGGAAAACAACCGACCGACACACAATCAAAATGTGTGATTCTGTTAATTAGGCTGAGAGGAAAACCAGCAATTTTTCACACATAAATTTCTAGGAAACCATACACCCATCGCCACCACATTTACGAGGGGGTGCCACAGAGTGGTGTTTTGTTTTTGCAGCGAAGGGTAAATTGTTAGAAATTGACTGTTTCTGGTGTTATTGAAATTAATTTTCAATTTGCGTTGGGAAACGTAAGAAAGAAAAGATGAAAAATACGTCCACAAACACACAAGAGAAAGCAGCTACAGCCTATGTGTCCTAGTACGTCGCAACCAGCTTCAACTACTTAAAAATCTCTGGAGGGCCGTAATGTAGCCTCTGCCCTAATATTAACCTTATTATACTTTGGGCTGGACTGTTGCAAAGGAGGTGTTCGATAGTCTCAAATTCCTCCTCGTCACCCTGCAATAGTCCAACTAGGATCTACTCGAGATCTTACCTCGCATGGAAAAATTCAATAACTAACCTCAGGAATGATCAAAATTATGATTAAATTTAAGGAGACTGGAAGCATTATCATTGCAATTTACAAACTGCAGATAAAGTCATCGCTTCTGTTATAGAAAGTGTGACAGATAATCCAAAATTTGTCAATACTATGGCGTTCTCAGCCATTGGGCTTATCTTAGCGCTAATAGTCACGTAATCTTTATTGGGTTTTGCGACTCCACTGATGTAAACTCCAACTCACGACACAATTATAGACGTGTGTGGAGATAAATTCAAATTTAACTAGCAAAGACAAAAACCAAACATTTTAACAGAGCTAATGTTAGAGCTAACAGACCAATGTTAAGTGGTTAACAGATAATACGAAGAATATTCAAGGGTTTTAGTAGGGACACCTTAGGCTAAAATTTGTAGATAACTAGCAAAGACAAGAACCCAAATCTTTAACAGAGGTAATGCTAGAATTAACAGAGCAATGTTAAGTGGTTAACAGATAATACGAAAAATAGTCAAGGGTTTTATTAGGGACACCTTAGGCTACAATTTGTATGCAGTGGGGTATGTGCAGCAAGTCCCATTTTTCCACAATTTCCATCATCCGTCATCCTATCCAGGCACTGTTAACATAGGGTATATTTGAAGCCCAATATCTCCAGTTCCAAAATTATTTGGGATATTCCACTTATTGGGTTTTATTAGGGACATCTTAGGCTAAAATTTTTATATAGTCCTGTTAACTGTAACGTAAAAGTAACTGTTAACCACTTAACATTGCTCTGTTAACTCTAACATTAGCTCGTTAAAAATGTTGGTTCTTGTCTTTGCTAGCTAAATTTGATTTTATCTTCACACACATCAATTATAGCTGGAGTCTCATTCACAACACGGTAGATATGCTAACTAGGCTACTAAAAGCACTAGGCTTTCTATGCTGATTTTGGTGAGATGAAGGTGACTTAGTGTTACGTCAACAAGCAAAATTTTCGGGAATCGGAGAATCCAAAAGTGGGTGTTGAAAGCCACTTTTTAGTCAGAAAAGGCAACGGTTTGGGTCGTAGTATTGTCTGCATGTCTCATTTGTCCGCATTTTTTGAAAAATGATTCTGGTAGAATACCTAGCGTGCTACACTGAATGCTATTTTAGTACGATAACTGACTTTTGGCCATTATATGGTTTATACTAGAGGGTGCCGCGAACCACGCTACATTACTGATTTTGTTTTTATAGCCGTAGATGCTATCGGAAATATTAATTCCACGTTTTGGTGACATTAATTGGTCATTAAACTCGAGTGATTTGATGTCGTTGGACATCGTCAAAGACCGTCTCTATGCGGTTCGATTGTTGCACCAATTCAGATTCTGTAATTTAAATGGCGCTGTATCTCTTAATTAATAGTTAAGGCCAAATATTATTGTGAAATATAACTTTCAGCGAAAAAATAGCACGAATTGAGGGTGGAGATGGTGTGAGTCAGCGATTCAAGTGCTCGTCTGGAAATCCAATCACTGCAAAGAGTCTTAATTTTTCTCTTTATAATATATTTGGTGGTCCCTACCACCACCGAGAAGATAGTAATAAGGTTCTGGAACATGCTACTCTGGACTAATCAAGCCTTTAGTCAGGGTAACCATCTAGCTTCGCACACCATCCATGTTGTGAGTGTGATAATTTAATGGCGCGGAACCTATAGTTTAGACCTCGACTCTAAACAACGGATTTAAGAAACTTTTCATGGCAATTTTATTTTTCTCTCAGAGTTTTTGCCAAAAGAATGCTGAGAGGAAGTCTTCGAAGGAAATATTGCTTTCATATTTTGTTTTGTTCGAGTCGTCTGTGATGTTCAGGGTCTGAATGACAGCCTTTCGTGTAATATGTGAAACCATTATTTACTAGACCACACATACATACATACTTAATTGGTCATTACAACCCTTCAGTCGGGATTACGGCCTAGCTTCTCACACCATTCATGTTGTCTGCCTTAATTTTATACTTGAGTGGCGGGACCTACAGTTTAAACTCGACTCCGAACGACAGATTTTTTGAGAAACTTTTTCATTGCAGGTTTATTTGCTCTCAGAGTTTTTGCTAGAAATCTGCTGAGAGGAAGTCGTCTAAGAAATATTTTTTACTTCATATTTCGTTTTTTTTGATGTCTGGCCTGTGGCTCGAACCCGGGCTTTACGTCTAATAAGCGAACACACTGCCTACTAGACTACAGCGGTAGATAAATGTGAAGCGAGGCAAAGAACAGATTGCTTTCTGTCTCACATGACTTTACATGAAATTCTGTTTTTTAATATGTTTACTTTTGCTTCGTAGTGTATATTATTTCTTTCTATTTCGTTGCCGCTTGCTGTACGTTTTAAACATGTTGTATAACATGAAAATACATGTTTAAATTTAAATTTTGTATGCATGTATTGTTTGATGTGCTGCTGCTGGTATAATGTGTGCTGCGAACGTACATATGTATGTAAATGTGACGAAAGAGGGCGAAATAAATAAATTAAACATCATATGAAATGTTAAAAAAATATAACGTTTTTTTTAACATGTTCGGCTTAAAGCATGAATAAAAAAGTGAAAAAAATAAAAATGAAAAATTTACGCAACAAAGTGTTTAAAAAATTTGTATTACGATTACGATTTTATAGAGTAATTAAAAGGTACAACAACAACAGCAATAACAAAAGAGATGCCAACTCAAACATTTAATGGAAAAAACTGAAAGAAAAAAAAAGATTTTTTTTTTTTGTTGTTGTAATAAAAACCTGTTATAATTAAATTTTAATGATTGTTTTAATTTTTTTATGTTTTAAATTTAAAATTGTTTTCTATAAATTTTTTCTCTTTTGCTTTTGTGATTTCCATAACCAATAGCAACAGTGGTAATTACAACAACATTAAATAGCATAATGTCAGCATGTCAAAGGGCACTCGGCCAGAAAAAACGGCAGACATTTTTTCTCTTCTCTTTATTTTTTGTAAATTTTATTGAAATTATTGCCTGTCTCGTACACAATATTTTTTTTTCTAGTTATTGGAGGCTCTGCTCTGAAAAACTAAAACATGTTTTAATTGTCGACACGACATTGGTAAATAGAAGGGAGGGAGGGGTAGAGCGGCAGCCTAGTCATTAGAAATTTTTGCTTTTAATTGCTGATGCAGTAGTTAAAGCAAAAATTGCTGACTTGTTGTAATTGCATTACAATTTTCAAAGTGTCATTTTCAATTATGAAGTACATGCCTCCTTTCAGATCATACATTTTTCTCTTTCTCTCTTGTTTTTTGTTACACCCAAAGCAAAATGCTAATCATTTACAAGAAATAGTTAGTAAATATTTCACTGTTCAGGTTCTCGAAGAGGAAATGAGGATTCTACTTAAAGAGGTCATTTCGTCTGCTGATTGATCATGTGGCAACTTGAGTTTTAGCAGCTTTCATAAGAAATTTTTTTCTGAGATTGTGTTTTGCAATAATACTTTAAGTGTAAATGACAAAGAAAACAAAACAAAAAAATTATTTCATAATTTTTATCATCAACCGACCAATGACACACAACTTCCACAAGGTTTTACAACAATGTGAGTAGAGTCCCCTTAAACTGAATAAAATAAATGTCACAATTAATTGTGGAACTTAGAAACCGTAAGGTCATTAGGTCGGAGTGGTAGCTCTGATATCACAAAGCTCACTTGAGCACGCATAACGGCCCGTTGTGATGCCACGGGTGAACGCAGTCCCTGTACTAACCAAGTTCCACCATAATCAGGGAAAAGGAGGAAGTTGGTCAGCGCAAGGGCTGCACAACAAAAGCACGACTACCCCACACTGGAAAACCAGCCAAAAAGTTTGATGAACGAAGCTATATCCTTGATGTCAATAGATGATAGCTCCGTTAAGCTAACAAGGAATGGGGAGCCAAATAACCTATATCTACACCTAGCAAGAGACGGGCACTGGCAGAGAAAGTGAACAACAGTCTCCTCTTCCTCAGTGGACCTGCATCCACGGCAAAAGTCGTTGAAAGGGAGCCTCATTCTTTCCGCGTGTCTACCCATGACGCAATGGCCTGTAAGCACGGCCACTGTAGTCGAGATGACATCACGACCAAGACCAAGTAATCGGTTGGTACGCCTTCTATCCATCTTGGGACAGGTGAGTCTAGCGGTGGCGCAGGATAGGTTGGTGTCCCGAAAGAACCTCCGCGCAATGGTCAACTTGACCGAGGCAAGTGGCATACCCAATTCAACAGAAGAGGATTCCGGAAGGAGCGCACCAGCTCTGGCGAGCTCGTCTGCCCTACAGTTTCCCGGAATTCCACTGTGGCCGGGGACCCACACCAGAGAGATACTGGTGAAGCGCCCCGAGAGAAGGTCAAGACAGCGGCGACATTCCCTAACGATCCTAGAGTTAATAACGGGACCCGATAGAGATCCTATCGCGGCCTGACTATCAGAGACTAGAAACCGTAAAGAGGCCAATAAAAATATCATACCTAGACGAAATTTCCAATACCATCGGGATATTATCTTTCAGAAAGGGAAGGGAAAATCGGATAATTAAAAAATTAAAAACCCGGCTGCGGAAGACCATTAAGCTGCTCAGTTGACAGAACTTTATAAAACTGACACAAAACAAAATAAATCGTGCGAAGTTAGAAGATAAATAAAAATAAGGAATACGTTTCGAACCTTTAGTTGTCTACCAAATACGTTATAGGACGCCTTCTCAGAAATATGATGTCATCTTGAAACAGTCAAGGTTTGCATTTCACGAATATGAAAGGATTTATGGTGATACGCTTGACATGAGCTGTGCTTTAAAAATATTCTATATTAACAGACTAGGAGTATTATATCGACTTTGAGACGACTTTTATTCTTGAGTTTGTTACGAACTGCTACTATTATCGTGATCTATTCTTGCAGCAGTTCCCGGTGTATACGATTAGCTTGCTAGAAAAGATATTAATCCACTGCCGAATATCCAACCATTTGCCTGCGTTCTAAGGCAAAACTATCAGTGGCTGCTGACAAATCTTGTTTTTGTTGGGGAATATTCCGCCATCGAGAGACCGAGCAAGTCTCTAAATTGAACAGAAAACGTGCTAATCTACAATTTAAACAACAGGTTATTGGGCAAAGGTATAGGAATGCACGGAGACTTCGCCTGAAGGTCGGTCTAGACCGAATAGAACGTATGCGAAATTTTGGCTATGGCTCAACGTAAACTTTGTTTATTTCCCTTGCACTGTTGCATATAGTTTAACATTCTAACAATTGCTAGTTTTATTAAACTTACAGACTTGTAAAGACCACGCCTAAATACTGATTTTCGAAGCCGGTCTACATGGACTTACAAATTACATCAGAACCATTGCTTCATATGTAATCACAACGCGTTACAATGTGTTCTCAAAATAATTTTTGATTTTACATAAGCAAAAAAATATATACTAAGTGCCCTTGATAATCCGAAACTCGAAATACATCTGCATCTAGTACTTCAGGATAAAATTGAAAGCCAGAGGAGTAATCGGGTATAAACAGCTGTTTCTAAGAAACTTTTTATGGCAATTTTGTTTACTCTTAGAGTTCTTGCCAGAAATCTGCTGGAAGGAAGTCGCCGCCGAAGAAATATTTTTTCATATTTCGTTTTGTTGAATATGTCTGACCTGGGATTTGAACCGTGGCCTCACGGCTACTGGGTCAACACATTACCTACTAAACTACGGTACCTAATTTCCTTTAATGCAAATATTAAAAAATAAAAACTGTGTAACGGATTATAGGTGTTAGAGGATAATATTGTTACGAAAATGGAAAAATGATAAACAGAAGCTACAAAAACAAAACAATGGACTTGTTTACATGATCAATGATTAAACAAAAACATAGAAACAACATCCGTATAACAAAAAAAGGGGAATAACCAAAGTACACAAACAGGCAACAACAACACTGCAAGGACAAACGTAAACAAAATACACAAACAACAATAACTAAAACAACATGTTTACATTTATAGAGATTTCGCGAAAGGCAAGATCATTCTCATTTGAGAGCATTCATCAAACTATTTACCCAGCGATATAAAAGGCCAGACAAAACAGGCAAGCAGGATCAGAAAGAATTCAGTCAGTCTTGTGTGAAGATGCGTTGCGAGAATAATCGTGGTTTGAAGATCTCCGTTGTGAGCACAAATTTATTTTTATTTTATTTGCAATCTACGAACTCATATTTTTAATGTTTTTAAAAGAGAAAAAACGTAACAATATTTAAAGTTATGGTAACCCTGGCAACTAGCTGATTTAAAATACATCAGCAGAGTCTAGACTTTATCAATTCCTTATAATATTTGTTTTAGTTGCTTGGTTAAAAAGCTAAGAATTGATCCAGAAATTGCTACAGAAATAAATTACAAAATCTGATTAAAACTTTTACTTGACTGCACTGCATTGAAGTTCTTCTTGATTAAGAGTGACAAACAAATTTATTTTGTATTTTCTTTATTTATTTGTTTGTTATTCATTATGTTTTATTTGTTATTGTTTTTGTTTTTATTAGGCGCGTGTGTCAAATCATTTTCTTACACGCCTGTTGTCACCTGTCACTGAACCAACAACGTCCCAATCACACCTACTCTGGTGATAATAATTCGTTTTCAAATCTCTTACTGAGTGAGAGAGTGTGTTAATGTGTCTGGTTTTCTATGTAATGACGCATTCATTCACTGGTGGTGGCATCATTGTCGGTATTTTGGTTTGTTTAGAATTTGGAACAGAAAACCAAAGAAACATAATAAATTATGGTTTATTAAGTAATAATTTCATATTTTAAATAAAAAAAAAAAAAATTTTTAAAAATAATTGCCAATTAAATGCCTGAAAACAAAACGAAAACGAAGAATATCATGGCAACCACCTTGCCAACACAGGCAATAACACCTTTAACTGAAGCAGACAAACCCACTTATGTATACAGAAGAAAAAATTTCAAATATTTTTTCATTTAATTTTGATTTCATTTTAAATTTATTAATAATTTTCACTTTTCATTTTACACAGCCGTCTTGTGTTTTCCGTTCAGTCGTATTCATTCATTCCCCTTTTGATGCTTTTTTCAACAGAAATTTTATTTTCTTTTCTTTCAATTTTCAATTTCGATTTTCACACCAGCCACCAGTAGAGAATATTTTTTGCATGCGAAGAGAATTAATTTTTATTTTATTTGAAAATTTTTATTTTTTTTTCTGATTTTTCATGCAATAAATTCTCTCATAATTGGCTTAATTCCAAGGAAATGTTGATGATTGTTTTCCATATTTTGCATGTATGTACTTTGGCTGGCATTGTGGGGCGACGAGAAGAGTTCTTTCGACTTTTTATATTGGTTGTATAAATTAAAAATGTGGCATAAGCCACAGATAGCTTAAAGTTTTGAAATTGTTTGTGTCCTCACTAGTCTTACAATGCCGGTTTATTTTTTTTATTTTCACATATCACTGAAGCCACCCTCACTGGTTTCGAAAGGATTCACCTGAATGAGGAGTTGAGGAAATGGTCAGCATACATCATAAGGAAATATTGAAGATTTTCTCAGTTTTGACACTCGAAGAGACGTCTTTGATGGAACACTGAACATTAATAGCTTCAGAACACATTCTGAAACACTTACAGGAAACTATGTCAATGCACACGGGGTGATCATATCTGTTAATTGAAGGAAAATAAATAGAAGTGAATGTCTACCCGTAGTCTAATAGGTAGTGTGTTCACTTATTAGACGTAAAGCCCAGGCCAGACATTAAACGAAATGTGAAAAAAAAATATTTCTTCGACGATTTCCTCTCAACAGATTTCTGGCAAAAACTCTGAGAGTAAATAAAAACCTGTCATGAAAAAATTTCTCAAAATCCGTCGTTCGGAGTCTGCGTTAAGCTGTAGGTCCCACCACTCAAGTATAAAATTAAGGCACAGAGCATGAGTCGTGTGAGAAGTTAGGCCGTAATCCTGACAGAAGGGTTGTAATAGGCCAATTATGTATGTATGTATGCCAATGCACACGGGGTGATCATATCTGCCAATTGTAGGAAAATAATGTGACTGTCTACCCAAGGCAGTCGCCGTAGTCTAGTAGGTAGTGTGTCGGGCTACTAGACGTGAGGCCACGGCTCAAACGCCAGCTTAGACATCTCCAACAAAACGAAATATAAAAAGAAATTGCTTCGGCGTCATCCTCTCAGGAGATTTCTGGCAAAAACTCTGAGAGTTAATAATAAATGTTCATGAAATGTTTCTCAAAAATCTGTCGTTCGGAGTCGACTTTAAAATGTGGCTCCCTCCACTCATGTATAAAATTAATACATGCAATATAAATGGTGTGAAAAGCTAGGTTGTAATCCTGACCGAAGGGTTGTAATTATCAATGATGTATGTATGTATGTAATGTATGTATGTATGAGACTGTCGACCCACGAGAATCGGAGGGTACCAATGGTAACGAAATGATTGTCTATTTCCTCTTTAGTTCTAGAACTATTCAGAGGTTCTGTTGCAGCCACTTAGATTTGTAATGTCTGTTCGCGGCCATGATTATTAGGATCATATGTGTAGTACAAACCAATATACATTCTTCTTCTTCTCCGACATAGCTCTAAGCATGTACCCAAAAAATGAAGAACTGTTTTTTCCTCTTTCTCGTCTCTGCAGCTTCTGTACAAATCGTTACTTATAGTTACACTATGGAGCAAAAGTGAAACTTTGATTTCAAAAACGTTCACTTTTGGTTTCACTTTTTAGAAACTAGAAAACTGAAGTCGCCGTGGTCTAGTAGGTAGTGTCTTGGCTTATTAGACGAAAGGCCCGAGTTCGAATCCCAGGCCAGACATCAAAAACAAAATACAAAAAGTATTTCTTCGGCGACTTCCTCTCAGCAGATTTCTGGCAAAAACTCTGAGAGTAAAAATTGCCATGAAAAGCTTCTCAAAAAATCTGTCGTTCGGAATCGACTTTAAACTGTAGGTCCCGGCACTCATGTATAAAATTAACGCACACAACATGAGTGGTGTTGAGAAGCTAAGCCGTAATCCTGACAAAGGGTTGTAATGGCCAATTATGTATGTATGAAAAAAGGGTTCAGTTATGCTCCATAGTGTGTGTCCATATCCACCCCCTTCGGGATTACAGCAGTAGTTGCCATAATGTGGAAGAAACGGAATCGGTACAACAGCTTTTATGTTAGTGCTCTAGACTCTAACACAGACGTCATCGGTTTGCGAGTGACTAAACGTTTGAAGATCTGGGCATTGTGGTGAACGTGCCGCTTTCATGGAAAGGGGTAACACAGAGAGGCCAAATAGGCTATAGAGTGAACGGCAAGCTACCCGGTAACCTAATCTAATCTGTCTAAAGCGTATTGAGTCAATGCCCATAACCTGTCGTTTGGAGTTCGAACAGATTTTCGGTGAGAATTTTTCCATCCATCATTGCATTGTTAATTATAAGCTTACGGGTTTTCAGTGCCTAACATTAGAGAACTTCTCAGTACAATAGTCGTATTCAATTGCGGAATATTTCATCTTCGGTACACCCATATGTTCTGAACGTCGAACTGTTGTGTTATCTCAAGAAGAGCTACCATTCTTAGAGGTTGTCATATTAGAATCCACTGTTGCGACAGCTGCCAAATCTCTCTATCCGACATGGAGGGTTTGATCGATCTTGTGTTGATGGTTGAAATTCTATCTCCTTGCTCGAGTGAGCAATATTTTGTCTTGATATTCGATATCTGCTAATAGCACCTAAATATTGTGCTGTGGGGAAAAGAAGTTGTGGGCTATCGCCTCGCACACTGATTGGAAGGCGGGAGAACATATACATCTTTTACCAGTACACCCGTACTGATGAATCCATTGCATGGTGACTTCTGACATACTTGTCTGGAGGCGAAGTTGTGTATTTAGACGTTGAGACCTCTTTTAGAACTCTAAATACATTGAACTCATGTCCTCCAGGCGAATGTTTATTGATGGTAGCACACAAGGGAGCGAGACCTTAAAAGAGGAATTTGGTGCTTAAATACCCCCAAAAAAAGTAATTTTTCCATCGTATAATTTCGGGCAGGAAAGAAATGGGGCCCTGAGAACAGATAACTCTGAATCATCGCCAACGCCAAATACCCAATATACCCAGGATGGTAGAACATAGAGGGTCTCAGACGATTATCGAGCTGTTATATCCCACACAATTGATTGGTTTGAAAGTAAGCGAATTTAGTAAAGTTCCACCCTGGAATGTGATGCTAGACACAAGGATCGTTATAGCTCAGAACTTGTGGTTTATCTTGCCCTGGAATAAACACTTGAGGACAAGGTAGCCGAAACTTTTTGGATTCATTCTTGGCCTCACCAGAATGACATTCACTTTGCACTAGGAATCTATATGTTATCTGAAAGATGGAAAAAAATTCACAAAACGCTTAATCAAAAATCCCACAATTTTTATTTTTACACCCAATATATGGTTAAACTTTTAATACATTTTTTTTCTTTTTTAACTTTTTCTACAATTTATCTATGTAAACAATATTAAAATAAATAAACCATATTTATAGTGGGTTATAAAATTAAAACTACATTAAATTGAATTTTCAATATTTTGTTTTTCTTTCATAGAATATAATAGTAAATGTAGTTGGACTTTTTTGCTACACTGTCGTGTGTTAGTTTTTTGTGTTTTGTTTTGCTTGCCACATACTAAAAATTCTATTACTGTTCCGTTCTTAATACCAAAACTTTTTGGGGTTTTTTTTCACATGTTTTTTGTTGTTGTTGTAATTTCGCCTGAATTGTGTTAAAAGCACTTAAAATATGATTATTTTTAAAATAAACACACACACTCACCCATACTTTTTTGTTGTTGTGTTTTTTTTTGTGTATGTTTAGACATTTTTGATACAGACTGTTAATTGTTTTAAAAGAAAAAATAAAAAAATTTTGTTTGGAGTTGGTTATGGTCGACTGTATAACACCTTACCTATGTATCTGCTGTTGCTTTTGTAATATTTGGCGGACTCACAGGCATTAATAAACCATTTTTAGACTACTTAATTAAAACCGACCTCAGAGTTCTTTGGCCCACAATTTTGTCTACAGCCAGTTGAATCAATCAAGGAAAATTATCTTCAAAGTGACTATCTTCACTATTCATAGGTTTCTGGAAAAGCACGCAAATTTTATTGGCATAAGTCTAACGTTTGTCAAGCAAAAAAATGTTTACTTGGCTCAATTTATTTTCACAAACATGAAAGGAGAATGAGAGACATCAAACCCGAGAAACTTATGGTCTTTCTGGGCTCATCATCAACCCTTATTTGATAACGTCACCTAGACTGACATTCGAAGCTTTCTATGATTAAGATTCTCTAACTGGCCTGAACAGAATTCGAAGCCATCATTGCACAACATTCAGGATTTAAACGTGCTCAGTATCAGGTACGTCAACTACGTGTGAATTATGATTTGGTTAATGTAAATGTAAATTTATCATAAGAACGTAGAGTGCCATGTCATTTTGTTTATACTTCCGATTCTACTTCTGCAATGATTTTGGACAGGCTGAACAGGACAATTTAAAATCTACTGCAACGAACATGCGTTTAGGTTGGGTTATGTAATGGTGCAAACTCCCCTTGAAAAAAGAAGTCCCACATTTAGGAAAAGTTTCCCGAAAAACAAAATTTAGTCGTGTGAAGTCAACTTCAAAGTGTAAGTCCCGCTACTCAGAAGCAAAATCCGCCTTTTAACCAGCCAATAAACTTTTTTCAACTCGTTTCAAAGGGGATGTATTCTTATCATTTCACCTTAAGTAATAGAAGGAAATTTCCATGACGAAGCAAATCATGCATGACGAAATATCTCGTCATACGCAGTTAAGAGGTTAACACTCTCTATATGTGTGGTGTTTAGAAGGTATGTTGTAATTTTGACTAAAGGGTTGTAAAGACCAATTAAGCAAGTATATAAAGAAGGTAGTCAATACATATTTTACCACGTAAAAAGCTTAACAAAGCACAATCAATATTCAATCCGGTGATCAGACATTTCCTAGAGAAGGAAGGTGAGCCGGTCCTCATAAGTGTCCAACAGAGTCTAGCAATATTGTACGTACCCACCTCGTTGGTGGATAATATTAAAATTGACTGAGGCAATCAGAATATCTATGCCCTGTAATGAGCAATACAATTTCCAATGATATCCCTATGTCCCAGAACCCATATAAGAGTTCCGAAATTTCCCTGTGAAATCCTCCGCATTCATTAAGAAGGCCGGATGTTGAAATTATGTTCGTTACAGACTTAATCGAAGCCCGGCTGTCTGAGTAAATCAAGAGATTTTATAACGAACAAATGGTAACCTGAGCCTCGAGCTTCTTGTCTTGTTTTGGGCGCAAAAGATTTAATGTATTCGGCCATAATCTGGCGCCCATTACAACTAGATTTGTAGTCCAATATTTAAAGGTAATAAAGCATGTAAGGTGTTACGAAATTATGCTAATTTCGTTTCTCAATCTGTTTTCTTATTGTTGACAGCCCATTGCCTTTAACCCAATCTACCTGTTGTAGGGCATTTAAGACATGCAGGGAAAAGTTAATTTTCTTTAGCCAATTTGAAAATGAATTTTTTTTTCTTTCTTTCGAGTCTCCAATCGTGTCATAACAAGACACTTAGAAAAACATTTGGAAAAGAACAACAACGACAACAACAACAATATCAACAACAACAACACAATATTTCTGACATCAATTTAAAAATATTTATTTTTGTTCATAACAAAAGAAGCAGAAAGAGGAGGTGGAGGAGGTATAATAGGGCCGTATACCAATAAAATGTCAAGACGAAACGTACGTCATGGTGTAATTTAGTTTCATTTGTTTTAAAAACATGTTTTAAAATGGCATTTGAAATTTCAACTGCCGGAAAAAACAATAAAAACAACAACAAATTAATGGCGCTTAAAAAATGAAGAGGAAGGAGAGGAAAAAGAAAAACAAACAACCAGAAAATTTTGGAAAAACATTTGGCATAACAACTGATCTGGTCAGGTTTTTGTTAACAAATGAGAAGGTAATGCGTGTAGAAAAGATTTCTAAATTGGACGCAGTGGAAATGTGAATAAAATTCTGGAATTGTAGTTAACCGAGGGCAATAAAAGAATAGTCTAGAGGTGTGGAGGATTTCCGTATCCTTATAGATAATGAAGACCTTATAAATTATAAAGGCATTAAGGGGGTTTAATGGAGACGCATTCTACATTAACCCTTGTCTGTATAAATGCAAATGCAGTCATTAAACTGCGGAAGGACTGTGAAAGTTATACTCAAAATTATGTGTATGAAGATAAATTCAAATTTAACTAGCAAAGACAAGAACCAGAAATTTTAACAGAGCTAATGTTAGGGTTAAAAATAGTCAAGGAAGAAATCACCCAAATATGCTACAGATATCTGACTATATACAAATTGTAACATAAGGTGTCTCCAATTAAACCCAGTAAGTGGTATATCCCAAATAATTTTAGAACTGGACACCTTGGGCTTCAAATATACCCTATGGATTTTATTAGGGACACCTTAGGCTACGATCTGTGTATAGTGGGGTATGTGCAGCAAGTTCAATTATCCCACAATATCGATTATACTACCCATGACTATTTTCTGTTAACCACTTAACATTGCTCTGTTAACTTTAAAATTAGCTCTGTTAAAATTTTTGGTTTTTGTCTTTGCTAGATAAATTTGAATTTATCTTCACACACATCTCAAAATTATATGTTGCGGCCTCTGGGTACATGATTGGTGTTTCCGTTGTCTAACTTAAAGAAGCGTTCGAAGAAGTAATCCGGTTGGATTAACAGAGTTTATCGAATTTTGGTTGTGATACAGCACTCAGCCGTGCTCTGACTGATGTTCGAGGCAGCCACCACCCTCAAACAAGCAGACTGCGATTTAGTCTCTAACGAATATAGTTTCAATGTCCGTCCTTGCCTACGAATGACAAGGTAACTCTTCAGCTCTTCAGCTTCCGGGACATAGATCACTATCTTTGGAAATTGCATTGCTAATGAACTGGCCAGAGGAGGCATAGAGCTTGCAGTCTCTAACATGTTGCAGGGTATAGGAATTCCGATTTACTCGGTTAAATTATCTCGTTTCAAAGGGCGGCTTAATCGCCTTAGCAGCAGGAGGGAGGATACATGCAATATATTTTTGGTCTCTATTGGACGTATATGGATAAGAATAGCACACCGACATACTCCTATCCACAAATCGCATGGCCATTTACCGTATAATACCAATTTTCATGGGCCGCTGTTCATTTGGTGGAAGTGCCGAAAGACTTGGCATCCTGGCATATAACTTCTTCAGTAGCTATGGGAGGCTGAGGAGGAGTAAAAGATTGGCATTCTCATGTATCAGTACCCTGCTATTGCCGAAAACTTTTGCATTCAAGAAAATGGCGTCTTCAAGTGCTGTGGTTCTAAAGAGGAGGAAGAGACTTTCGTCTCATGTGGCAGTACCCTGTTATTGCCCAAAAAGTTGGCATTTAAGAAAATGGCGTCTTCAGGAGCTGTGGTTCTGAGGAGAAGGAAGAAACTTTCATCTCAAGTGACAGTTTACCCTCATCCAAGCAACCAACAGGGGCTCGCAAGTGAACTTATCTGTTACAACCATAACTTTAAGGTGTCACTTTATTTACAATTAAAGCCAATATCACAATGCAGAATTGTAGAGCACCATCATCTCTGTAGAGAAAGTTCAATTTGTTTATTCTGTATACGAAGCTATTAAAACATATCGTACATTGTTTTATTGCCACAACAACAATTTGTTGTTGTTTTACTAACCAACAATACACGCACACACACAGTTCATCAAAGTGTTAATGGTCAGTTTGAGTGAATCAAGCCTTCCAGTACAAGCATTAAATAAACAACACCGAGTATAAACGTACCACCACCACCACCACTACACATGTGTCAAAAAACTTTTGAACCTGAAACCATTTGCCATGTGCCACAGGATATAATAGTAGTAGTACAACACAATACAACACAATGAAAATTCTACACTTTTTGAGTTAAAAACAACTCCACACACACACGCACACACACACTTATAGGCAGTGAAAATAATTTCTTTGTTACAATGGATGGACGGATGTATGGATTTGACAAAATATACCAACAAGTTGGGAGCGAGTGTGGGGCAATGAGCTCTTCTAGAGTTTTGGTATGATGTGGTGTGTGGTGTTGGTGTAAAAACAATTTTTATTTCAATTTTATTTCAGTTTCAGTTTCTTTTGTACAGAAAACATCATTTGGCTGGCCTGGCCATGTTTGCGACGTCAATTACGTTGACCAGTTATAGGCTTTGTTGAAACAATTTTTTGCATTTTGTAAGGGGAGATGGGGCGGGGGGTTAGCACGGTCAACATACCATCATTGTTAATATTGTATTGTATCATACTGCTGTCGTAAATGCTTTTGGGCTTTTTCAATTATATTTTTGCCATTTGCATATAAAATGTTTCATTATTTATGATTCTAATGGATTTCGGTTGCCATTTTTTGTTTGCCTCTTTTGTTTTGTATTGTTGTCTGTCATTCAATAATATTTTGAAATATCGCTAAATATGCAAATTGTAATTATTATTGTTTGTTGTTGTTGTTGGCACTGTTTTATAGGGTTGCAAACAAATTTTAGATTTTTTTTTTTGTGGTATATAGAAGGAGGGGACTATAAATTGATTGGCAAAATTGCAACATTTTATTATTAAAGTTGCAACATTTTAAATACATATATGTACGCTTACAGAGCGTAAAATGTTAAAAAAGACAGTCAGAGGTGTCATTACGAATGCATGCCAAGATAAATTCGAATTTAAATACCTAAGGCGCAAACCCACCAATTTAGCAGTGCCACTTTCTGCCTTAACAGGGCAGAGGAACCAATAATCGATTTTTTTTAAAATTCATTTTCTCAAATCCCAAAGTTATTCCAGCTATCCCACTACCTCTGGACTGCTATTTATATATAGTCGGGTACGGGTACTATTTTTTATATGTTCCAAAATGGCCACTGATCTTCTAAAAAATTTTAAACAAGTGAGCTTGTTCAAATGGATACTGTTAAACAGATAACAGTGCTCTGTTAAATGCAAATTTTGTTCTGTTAAGAGAAAATTTTGTTCTGTTAATGCCGAATGTGGATGTGGATTTTCAAAGTCGAATTTAACTTCACACACATTCGTTACGACAGCCAACTATTTTCATTAGTGACCTTCTCTCTTTAACTTCTAATTTTATCTGATATTTTGCAGTTGACAGCAATATTTGTCATTCATATCCTTTTAATTGTAGGTCGAGCGCTTTGGGTATTGAGGCAAAAAGACGTGATATGAATGACTCACGCACATCCGACATGAGGTCAATCTCTGAATGGGTCCGGATATATAGGTTGATCGACTTACTGGTACATAAGGGCAGCAATAATAATGCATCACCTACATATACGGGTGGTGTAAATACTACGGAGTCAGAAGCTCTTGATGATCTGGGCATAAAAGTTCAGTGTGATATTCGCTGGAACCAGCACAAGTCTTTCAGGTGTCGAAAGAAGCAGACGGTGCAAGAAATACTTCACTTGATCTGGTCTTCTTACTATATACTGCACTTATATCCGACCGAGAATGGAATACAACTCTCGGGGCCAGTGCCTCGAAATCTACTTTAAGGCTTTTCGACCGCATACAGGAGAGGTAACAAGGTGCTCATCAATGACGGTCGAGTATCTAACTCTATTGATTCATTCGAGCATTGTCGTTTCACCGTTTTATCGCTACTACAACGGATTTTTCTCTAGCGAAATAAAGGGACTTGTTTCCGAGAATAATGTATTCCTACGTAACACATTCGTTTGTGGTCGATTGGCCACTGGATAACACACTGCATTATAGACAAAATTTTGTACAGAGCATTTGCCAGAAATCTGTTGAGAGGCCAGTCATCGAAGAAATATGTTTTAATTTTTTATTTTGTCCGAGGTGTCGTATCACGTCTAATAAGCCAACACAGTATCTGCTATACTACTATGATTTCATCAAAATCCATCAGCTGCAGATAATGTCCTCTATTTTGTTAAGGAATATTTGTCATGTCAATAGGGGACATATTAAAGAAACGCTGTATATATTGGATCTATCATTAAGTGCTTTATATTTTTGGAAAAACCAAGTGTTTGAGATGTAATTGAAATTATTTTATCCCTTTGAAAGGCCTATTGATGCCATTATTGTTGACTCTTTGGGTAAAGCTCAACTCAATTTTCCGTGACATAAATATATCATAAATCAGGCTTAATTTAAACAATGCAATGAGGAGTTATGTTGGCTCTGAGGATCTCTGTGATTTGTAGTTTATTCGCATACAACTGTGAACTAACATAACCATACAAGAAAAAAAATCTAACAGAGTCAAAACGCAATGATCAGTTAACATAACCTCCACAGGAGATGACACGCCCACTAATCGGTCGTAGAGAATATCCAATATCCAATGCGAGTTGCCATCTCTCTATCCTAATTAATTAACTTGCTCTGCATGTGCTGAGTTTTAATTTTGGGTGCAGAGATGCAGTATGTAACGCATTGAGTTCTAATCTTGCCATTGTCTGATTGTTTTCTTGTATGATGATTGATCGTTAGTTATGCCCATTCTTTCAGGCCGTCGTACTTCCAGAATAATTTCAGATGAGAAAAGATCTTAAAAATCATAATGGTATTCGAAATTTTAATATTCGGTTTTACAATCAAGCACTTTAATCACTGCCACGCATTAATTCAGAAAGTTGGGATGCTTTTAATTTTTAAGATTCTACAAACTGTCGCACTAGCCATTCTGAAAACTGTGTGTGTGTGTGTTTTTCTGTATTTGAGTTGAAGATGCTGGGTGTATAATCAAGCGCGGTAAGGTTCATTGTGGTTGACTGTTACTATTCTTGGCTGAGTTTGTGGTTAATGGCTCAGTGCAAATGAGCACGGACTTGAGTTAGTGGTTTGTTCTAAGATATATATACATACATACATAATTGGTCATTACTACACTTCAGTCAGGATTACGGCCTAGCTTCTCATACCACTCATGTTGTGTGGGTTAATTTTATACGTGAGTGGCAGGATCTACAGTTTAACGTCGTCTCCGAACGACAGAATTTTTTGAGAAACTTTTCATGGCAATTTCATTTATTCTCTCAGAGTTTTTGCCAGAAATCTTCTGAGAGGAAGTCGCCGAAGAAATATTTTTTTTCATATTTCGTTGTAATGTCTGGCCTGGTGCTCCAACCCGGGCTTTACGTCTAACAAGCGAACACACTACCTACTAGACTAAGACGACTTCATTATGACTTACGACTTGAAAAAAAATGCTCTCTGCAAGTCTCATAACTCCTGCCTATTATAGGATATATTTAGCAGCATCGAATATTATAAAAAAGTCAATAAGCACCACGAGCGCTGGGACTCAATGAGCATCCAATACAACAACCCAATCTATTTATGTGAAGAGTGTCGTTTGCGGTTTTTGGATCCTTAAAACTTTCAGTTTTTAATCGGACGAAACCAAAATCATGACGTTTTGTAAAAGTCGAATAAAAGTCGACCTTAAAGTCTTCGAAACATTCTCACAGAGATGCTGGCTGGGCGTAGCCCTGTAATCACCATACCACTCGACATCATTGTGGTTTATTGTGCTTAACTTTTACCAGCCTTGGCTGACTTTGTGGTTAACCTTACAGTGAAAATATTATGGACTTTACTTCTATGGTTTGTTCTGCAATAGCTCACGTCTATACTTAATAAAAGTGGCACTAGGATTTTGCTAAACACTGTTGTCAGTGTAAGGAAGGGCATTGTGAACCCCAGGATGCATTAAAAACCCGTTGACTGTTTTAAAAAATTTTGTTTTCCAAAAAAAAAAAAAAAAACCACTGATCTACCATCCCTTCCCTAGCTAGCACTTTGGGTTGACTTGTACATTTTGTTTTCTTCTAAATTTTTAATTGAAAACAATTAACAAAATTGATTGTGAATATTTATTTGTTTCGATTGCTTTTAGTAGTCAAATCAATTGTTATTTTATTGTTTTAATAATTGATTTGATTACTTTTTTACATGTCATATAGTATAGTTTTACTACAAAAACTCAAATAAAAAACAAAATTTAAATATTTCTTTATCATAATCAATTTAATATATTTTTTGTTGTTGTTGTTGTTGTTGTTTATTTTCTATTCAATTGTCAATAAAAAAAAACCCCTTGCAACCAGTCATAAACCGTTTGAGTGTGTCTCTATTCAAAAAATGTCAAAGTAAACTCTATAGATTTACGATTATGATGCACAGTGTTTAATGGGTTTTCTATTCGTATGTTTAAATATTTAATTTTTTTTTTATTTATTCATTCCTACACAACTTTACTTAAAAGCAACAAAATTTCAGTATTTTTTTTTTTTTTGTTTTTATTTTTAAATATAATTTTTATTTTTTTATGTTTTAACTCTCTCTCTCTCTCTCTCTCTGTCTCGTCTAATAACATGTTGTCTAGTCAAACATAAAATGGCATGCCAGCCTGCCAGCCAGCCAGCCAGCCATTGAGAGGAGATAAAATATTATATTTTACAACAACAAAATCAAAATGAAAATATTTTTAAAAATCTAAGGAAATAAGTAAAAGGCAAAGAAGGGAAGAAGAAGACCAGAAATTCTATACATTTCAATATTCAAATACTGTTGTGTAGTGTCTACGACTCTAGAAAGAAATGCCAAAAGGGAAATTCTATTCGATTCCATTCCATTCCAATCTATTCTATTCGATTGATGTCATAGTGATACAAGATTTCCTTTAAAAGCCAACCTAGCTAAGCCAAGACAAGCCATTGGTAGAAATATTTGAATTTTTATTTGTTTCTTTTGCAAGAAAAATAAAGTTCAAGTTGAACAAAATTTTGAAAATGTCTCTGCTGGTAACTATGATTTCCCCTGTAGACTGTTGAGAAATTGTTATTGAGGAAGGTTGTGTCGAAAGTCATATAAACCGTCAGTTAAGTTCTCAATTTGCATTGTCTTAGCATCTTACATACAGAAGCGGCCAATGCATCCCTTTAGTCAGGATTACCACCTATGTTTTCCCACCCTTTATTTTGTGTGTGTTAATTTTACACATGAGTGGCCAGGGACCTACATTTTAAAGTCGACTCCGAAGAATAGATTTTTGAAAAACTTTTTCATGGCAATTTTATTTGCTCTCAGAATTTTTGCCAGATGTCTGCTGAGAAGAAGTCGCCTAGGAAATATTTTTTCATATTTCGTTTCGTTTTTGTTAAAGATTTCCGACCTGGGGTTTGAACTGAGGCCTCATATCTAATAATCCAAAACACTACCGAATAGGTTGCGACGACTACAGCATGCTAATTCGCTTATATTTGCACATCACCCCTCGAGTACAAGTGGTCGCGAGACGATTTGGTTATGGTAGACAATTATACTTTCCAAAGTAAAGTGCCCAACTGTTATAGCCAGTATTAGCTGGTGGTTCACAATTCATTTCGAATTTTCAGAGTTTAAAAAAGCATCATGACGAACCCCCTTAATCTTTGTGGTTGCAAGAAAAGAAAGGAAATAAACAATTTAATACAGCTTACACAGTGGGTTGTATGTCATAGAAACTGTTACCAAGACACCCTAAGACTTCCTAACTAATACATACATACATAATTGGCCATTACAACCCTTTCAGTCAGGATTACGGCCTAGCTTCTCAACACCACTCATGTTGTGTGCGTTAATTTTATACATGAGTGGCGGGACCTACAGTTTAACGTCGACTCCGACTCCGACTTCCTAACTAATACTTGATGTTAATTTCCAATCGATCATGTATTGGTGGATCAATGGTCTGCATCCATAGCTATAAGTTCAAAGGTTTCATCCAATCTTCCACTACATTTGATGTCAGTTAATTACAACACAGGCTTTTTGTACCATTTTCGAACGCAATTTATCGAGAAGTAAATTACGAAAAAATGGATCGAATTACACATGTTCATCCGTCTTGATTTAAATTGATTTTTTTTGTGCTTAAAAAACAATTCTACAGACCTGCTTTGCTGCTACGTATTCAATGCTTTTCTAATTTTTGAATTGTTCCTATTGATCTCTACAGCATCAATTGCTTGTCGTTTTGCAAATCGCCTACCTTCTGGAGTCTCGCGATTATATTCACTTACCTTCAATGCTTTTCCCATGACCGATTTCAGGAGTTCTAGTAATGCCAATTCCAACAGATCAAGGGTACATACTTGTTCCTTACAAGGCATGCTATATTTCCCTAAATAAGAGGTTCGTGGATGAAATTTTACTTAAGCAACTGTCCAATCGTTAGTTAGATGAAGTTAGGAACCTTTCCTGAAGATAAGAACTAACCTAGGCTAGAGATTAGCCCCAGTGTTATACCACAAACTAATACCCAGACCGCGGATTAAACAGTGCCTATGGAAAACCATAACGTTGCCAAACTAAGCCCATCATTGTTGTAATTTTTATTTCTGCGAATTCAATCAAACATGATAGAAAACAAGACAACTTCTGTAAGAATCATTCGCCAATGACAAGTCTATTGACATACTTTTCCACAGAACAGTTGTCCGTGAAAACCGCAATAGTGCAGTTGATGGTCATGCTATTGAAGAAATGAAGGCAATAAGTCTTCCACTTATTCCGATCAGTCTAATGGAGTTTGGCAATTTAGCGCGTGCATTTATACAGCCGACGAAGTTGAGCCTCCCTGCATAATGACCAGGTATAAGGAAACAATCAGCTACCCCTGTAACACTCTTTAGCAGCCCTGGCCAATGCAACAAACAATGCAATTTCCGATGATATTGCTATGTCTCGGAACCCACTTGATGGTTCAATTCGAATGATATGAAATTTCCTTGACGAATCCCCGGCATTAATGGATGAAGGCGGATATCATGACAAAGTTCGTGAATGATGACTTGATCTCATATTTTCGGAAAAAATTTAATCGCACAACAAGAATTGCGTCGCTTTTAAACTGGCCATCAGCCACGCATATAGTGATCAGACTGGCTAAATGGAAATCCAATGTCAACCCTGAGTACATATGCCGCAGCCTCCTTTGAAGCCATTTGTATATTCCTAAAGCACATTGTCGGGAAACTCCAGATTATCACTCATATTGGATGTTCGAGTAAATTAGGAGGTTTTCGGAGAAAATTTAATAGCACAACAAGCATTGGGTCTCTTGAACAGGCCATCACTGCCGCGTGCAGTGGTCAGACCGGCTATAAGGGAGTCTAATGTCAGAACCCATAATACATATGCCACAGCCTACTCTGCCTAGTATTTTGGAATCATTGGTATATTCCTAAAGCACATTGTCGGGAAACTCTAGATCATCAAATCAGATGACCACATTGGAATTCTAAGGATCGTAAAAATTACAGAAAAATATGTACATGGCTAGCCTACATTGCCTAGGTGGCTAGGAGAGCTGCTTAAATTTTAAATTTTTTTTCTGCCAACCAGAGGCAACTTACCGGAAATTTTCGAAACCGTATCGAAGTATCTAAGTTATGTAGTCGGGATTTGTAGATTGGGATACAAATTGAAATCAACTTGAATGGTTCTTATCTGAAATCCGATTGAAATCTAAACCTAACAAAGTGTAATAGCCAGTCCTGTGATCTCAACACTGTCCATTCAAAGGCGAGACAATTAAAAAAACTGGTCTTCCTTGTTGGAAAGGCTGTTTTTCTCTTAATCGCGTGTAAAGTATCCCAAATGGGATCATCTGTGGCAATGTCGCGATTTCAAACAAAAACTCTACGGTGGTCTTATGTCATGTCTGTAAAGAAAAATATATGAGTTACCTCTGTGGCTTAAGGGGTAATCCCCTCTCTCCAGGAACCCCGATAGATTAATTGTCTGTTTATTCTGTGCCATAATTCTTTTAAATAAAGACGACTTTATAGCCGTAGATTTTTAACACCAACCTCGTAGTTGTTAATATTTTATGTTTATTTTTCAATTTATTTTCCTCTTGTTGTTATGACAACAACAACAACCACAACAAATAATATATAATAAATAAACACATAGTACTTGTCATTATTAAATGGTCTTCCAAGAGACTTTATTTGGAAGTCCATCACAAGATTAGTGTATTACGCACTCCCTCTCTCTCTTTCTGTGCATTTACCCAAGACCGGAAATTGTTGAGGACAATTTGTGAGTATGTGTGTGTGTGGCTGAGGCTTTGTGGGTGCATATAACCGCAGTGTGTTTATTTAAATAGAAAATTGCATACTTTTTTGCATTTCTCTCTCTTGCTCTTTATATGACTTGCTTCCTTTTCTTTTATTTATTTATTTTTTTGTTGTGCTTATTTAATAATCATTTTTGTACACTTCATTGCATCTCTTCATCTCGATTTTTGTTTACTTTCTGGGTTTATTTTCTAAACGAATATGACAATGAAAATATGCTACTCATTTATGTAGATTATGATGATGATGTTCCTGAAGTCGTCACCACTTATTCAGTGTTCGTTAGTCTCTTTCTCTTTCTCTTTTTTTGTTTTCGTCGGTGGTTGTCATTGTCATGTTTATAAAAGATTATCGTTTTTTGTTGTTGTTGTCACTGTTATTTCCACTTCTCTTTATTTATTTTGATTATTTTTCATTGCTATCGTTGTTGTTTTAAATTTTCTTAACTGCTCTTCATTTTTTTCACAGGAAAAAATTCATTTTTTTTCACTCACACTCCCACAGCTCTTGTCTTAGACTGTATGATGAGAGTGAGTGCTTTTAGGAGGGAGTTTGAAAATTTATTTCTTCTGCATTAAAGTCACGTTTTCATAAATTTTTTTTTTCATCAACATTATTTTGGGCGAATGATAAACGTTAATCATTCCTCTCTGCTTCATCCGGTTAATGCTGGGAACATTTTCGAAGCTTACGAGAATAGGTCTTGTGTTGTTTGTTTGTTGTTTAAAAAAATCATGATTATTATAATGATTGCTTTGAAATTATTTAATGATGCTTGAAAGATATGAGATAACGAGAGCTTTTTGCAAGAGCATTACAGGCAATTAATCTCACTATCATTGTGTGGGAAAGGAGAGATTATGGATGACATGTTGCATATGGAATACAGTAAGTGACAGGAGAGCGAAATATCTGTCAAGACTAGGGGCTTATCTATCTATTATCCCTAATGAACCAAGGCGAGGGCAGTATTTTTTTTGATGAGCTAGATCATGTGATGATCATGCTGATCAAGTCTTGGCATTCAACACTTTGTTGTTTGTCATTGTTAGACTTTGAGAAGGCTTCTGATACTCTATCCCAGGAAGCAGTTTGGTTGGCTTTAAGACGTAAGTGTGTTTAGGAATAACTAACGCATCCCATATGAAACATTTGCAGTCTGAGTGAATCCATGGAATATCAGAATTATGCAAATGACATTTGTTTACTTCTGCATAATCTTACTGATTTACAGGAGAAGCTAATTGTGGTTGAGTCAACGCTAAGGTCTAGGCTTGGATTGAGAGTATACTCTACTGAATCACATACAATGATGACAATTATCGAGATCACCTAATAACTAATGCTGTCCGATATGGAATGTGACTTTAAAGAGTTTTTCAGTGAGTCCCTTCCAGTATATACATACTGCAGGACAGAGTCTATATTAAGGGTTTTGACATTGGATTTTTGTGCACGTTGCAGCGTTTTTCATGCCGAGGGCGTGGTCCTATTTAAAGCCATATTGTGCGATGGAAGTCCACCTGAAAGTCTCTTAATTTACGCGGATAGGCGACCAAGTTACTAACGATAGTCACTTCAACACTCCAACACGTCCTCGACCATGGTAGGGATTTCACAGGGAAATTTTGTATTACTTTGAAGTCCAGATCTTGTACAGACATCGTACAGCACACATGTGTTCCGTTTGCCTTATTTAAACTGCCTATTCTCTGGTAATTTTTCTGAAAGACTCACTTTTGTTAGCAGGAGGGGGGTAATATTGCCACGCTCTGCTGGACTGATAGGAATAAGAAGAGGAGTAATTAATATAGACATTCATCGCAATGTTGTGGTTCCCACAAGCCACTGTTCCATTGGAAAGCATGCCAATAGACTTGACATTTCCTCCTATGGTTGCGGCAGACACTGGGGATCGAAGGGAAAGGAAACAACAGACTATTTTTCACTTCACTTGCCAGTGCCAGGTCCAGGCCATGATTAAGGTTTTTCGCTTTTTATTTTGAGTCCCTGATGACTTAGCTTTGGAAGATAACGATTTAATGCAATTACAAGGTCGAAATGATTTTCTAAATGAAATGTGAGGGTCCGAGTCGAAAATTACGATTTGGATTGAACTGCTGGAATAAATGCATACACATACACACACACATAATTATGACCTATCCTCTCACGCCACTTACATTGTCGGGCGACCTACGTCGAATCCGAACCACAGAATTTTTAGAGACTTTTCATGACTTTAGCATCAAGCATGGAAGAGCTTTGGTCTTAAAGGATTGATGGAAAATGCAAATCTTTATACGAATTTCCAAGACTTTTGAAATAACGCATATGACTGAAATTCACTGGATACATATACATACATAGTATAGATTGGGTACAGTCACTTCTATTGCCAACCAACTTCGATTGTATTTTCGAGAGAGATTATCGAAGGAAACCAGTACGGAATTGAATATTAGTACATAGTCTGAAGAATTTTAAAGGTTGCAGGATTTTTGTAGCCTGTACTCCTTAACAGACACACGGACATATACTATATCTATTTGCTTTAGTTTCCTTGGTAAGGCTTCTAGATTCTGGATTTTTCACGCAATGATTGTGAAAACATTTTCTGGAAGAAGAGTATGAACCAGGCACCAATTAATATGGGTATTATCTTCATGATCTTTATTTATTCCTCATGAGCTTAACGTTTTGATGGAATGTACAGAAGACAGTCGGTTTATAAACTACGAATGCTACACGTTTAATCAACCCAAAGTTTACATGGTACATCACAACGGGCAGCTATGCATGCTCAAGAGAGCTTTGGTAATCAAAGCTACCACTTCAACCAAACCTAACCTATGCCTAAAGTATGTCCTATGTTCTTTAATGTAGGGTATTTTATTTGTTCTCCTACTAGTTTTTATTTTTCTTTTATGCTTCTTCATTAATTTTATGGAGACATTTTTTTTATTTCTTTTATTATCATTCAATTAAAACATATTTTTTGTCTTTTTTTTTTTTGTCTATGAATTTGCCTAATTAGCCTCGTTACTTATGCGTTAATGTGTTAGGGCGTGTGTGTGTGTGAGGATGCCCAGTCATTAGCAAAATTACATATTTAATTAATGATAATTGAAGTATACATTTTAGAAATGCTCTCCTACCATCTTGAAAATGTTATAAAAGCAATTTGTAAAATTAAATCATGTTAGTCAACTTCAAAACACATCACAACACAAAACGATGTGGCAAAAGATGGCGCCTAGTTATGCAATGCTTTGTATGGGAATTACGGCAAATATATTGCGGAAAAGGTACAAGGGCAGGGGAGGGGTTAGGTTGTGCAAGTGGGGTAGGTACAGGACTGCGGAATGTGTATTGAGATGAGATATTCTTATGGATTACATGCTATTGATAATGGTTTTCGATGTTATTTTTAATATAAGTCGCCCAGAGATGGGAGGAGTAGAACCAAGTTGAAGGGAGCGGATATTAATCGTTGACGACCCGCCTTTGGGTAGAAATTTGCTGTACGATCTAGCCTGAAGACGCAATAGGTTGTGGCTTAGATTTATTCACCTTAAGTTCAAAATTTATATACGATTGAAGATGGCCACTGCCAATAGATTTAAGGTTTAGGCAGCACTCTAGTTGTCAAAGGTATATAGGGGAAATACTAAATATAATTATGCCTTCAAATTCCTTTGAATTCGGAGAAGGTGTCTCAATAAGCAATGAAGTATGAAACGCATTCTCTCAAACAGCATGAGACTGGATGGCATGGGACTAATTTCTGTGCAAGTCCAGTGAGCGTCAACGGGAACTGTACACTAAGTATACAATTCTAATAATTATCAAACTCTACTTTTACCACTTAAGGAGAGTGCCCGAAAAAATTTGACAATATTTCAAAATGTTTTGTAGTTTTCTTGCTTCAATTTTAAAAACAGGCAATGAAACACTTTAATGAAAATAACAGTAATTTGTTAATGTATATGTTTTTTAATATACAGTTTCTTTTGGCGCTCCCTGTGTATGTGCAAAGATGACTTAAATTTAAATGGAGAATTTGAATGTCACGAATTTATACTTAGTCCTGGACCAATTTGGTACCTCTGAGGCGTAATTCAGTGCTATCCTGATTGCTGTTAAGTAGCTGCTCAATAGCAGCATTTTCCCTAAGGACAGCAAGGCTATGATAAAGTCAATTTCGAATGTCATATCGTCAAAGCTAGTCACGGAATGTCGCCTTGTTCTGCGAGACTCTGTTGAAAACTGTGTAGTGGACGTATGTCCGCCTATAGAGGTCCCCTTGGTGACGACTAAGTTGGGAATTAGGGTGATGTTCTACATTTTGACTAATGCTTCTTTGGTAGAGGAGAGGAGACCTAATTTACTTCTAATTTAAGCTGACAATTGTTAAGTCTTGGATGACAAAACAGTAAATTTTTCTTCCCCGATTTAACATTAATTAATGTATGTGAAGATAAATTCAATTTTAAAATCCAAGACGCAATCCAAAAATTTTAGCAGCGCCACAACAGAGCAAAATTTTCTATTAATAGAATAAAATTTGTCCTAAACAGAGCACTGTTATCTGTTTAACACTATCCATCTGAATAGACGCAAACCAAAAATTTTAGCAGAGCTGCATTTGATGTTAACAGAGCAAAATTTTCTCTTAACAGAATAAAATTTGTCCTTAACAGAGCACTGTTATCTGTTTAACACTATCCATCTGAACATGCTCACTTGTTTAAGAGCCATATTCAAAGGAAGATTCCAAGGCCTCTTAGTATAATCATCTTTATAGTCACTTATAAATTGATATGATATTAAGAAAAATGGCTATGAAGCTAAGAATTTTTGGCTTGAAAATTCTCTAAAAGATCAGTGGCCATTTTGGAATATATAGGAAATAGTACGCCTACCCGACTTTATGCAAAGTCCAGAGGGCCATTTTTCGAACTGTGGTAGTGGGATAGCTGGAATAATTTCGGGATTTGAGAAAATTAAACCCCACCAACCATTCCATACATTTCAACACTACAAATAATGATGATCATAATGAGAATTAAATTTTATATGAATAGTATGCAATAATTGTAAAGTAGAAGGCTAATCTATTTATTGCCGCTGTTAAACAGTTAACAGTGCTCTGTTAGTAGCAAATTTTGCTCTGTTAAAGATAAAAATCTATTTATTGCCACTGTTAAACAGTTAACAGTGCTCTGTTAGTAGCAAATTTTGCTCTGTTAAAGGCAAAAAGTGGCATTGCTAAAAGTGTGGGTTTGCGTCTTTGGTTTTAAATTCGAATTTATCTTCACACTCATTATTTATTATGCAGGCTCTGGAAAGAATTCCCGTAAGCACTCTCTTGTGATTTCTACAGAAATAGGAACTAGAAGATGGCGCAAGAGAACATCAGCCACTTAATGTATCACAGTCTAGCGGTATTGGGAACGCATGCATTAATGTTGGACCAACATATCCTTGTATTGTCTGAATTTAGCCTGAATGTATTGAAATAGAAGTCTGCTCCTAACGATGCACATGATTGCCTTTGAATTGTATGCAATCATAACACTTTCACATTTTTTGAAATGAGAAAGTGCTTAACGGAAGATATTTTAACTCTTTGATTGGATAAAATTTGTAATTAAAATTTCTTTTCTTTCTTTCTTTCTACTTTCAGGTGTCACCATGCGGGAGAAAAAAGGTGGTGCCCTGCAAAAGCTCAAAAAGAGACTCTCACACAGTTTCGGAAGACTAAGTAAGTACCCACCAATCTTGTAACTACTATTCGAATATAATAATTACCTCTGCGAGTTATTTGAAATTCTTACAAATCTTCAATTGGTTTTCAAATTAAATAAGCCACTTAGAAACCAAAATTCAATGTCTTCTGTAAGTGTGCTAAAAGAAGTGTTGAGAAAAAAAAGTTGTCTTTTAAATCAAGCTACTCTACTTAATATATCAGAATCTCTTAAGCAGATAATCGCTTTATAAAGAAGAAGATGATGATGATTTACTGATTTCGGTGGTGATGGTATGTGTTGAGAGTGATGCTTTCATCACACCATTATCTCCTCATGTCGCCTTAAAACGACAGACACATTGTGTCAATTTTATTATCGTCTCTGTGACATCTCAGGCGCATATTGCTGAATAGCTTTTCAAATACATGACACAAACAACAATACCACCCCGATTTATACACACCCCCACTCGTTATCAATGTTAAGATGAGCAATTGTAGCAAAAAGTATCGAATGGAAGCGATAAAGCGGTTGAAAGCATTGTTTTTGGCTTATTTTTGTATTCCATTAATAATACATCCATCCAAACTCTGTCAATATTTTTATTTTTCTCTTTTGGTTTCTGTTTCTTTTTCAGATTTTCTAGTTTTTTTTTTGTCTTCATCTTCTTTCTTTCTTTTAAAAATAAGAGGGAAAAACCTTAAATTTAGGGAATCAAACTACAAAAAAAAAACGTATTCCGAACACGAAAATACTTTTAAAGGAATACTTTTAGTAACGATTTAAATCCAAGCGACTTAATAAAAAAAAAAAAAAACATAAAATTTTCGTACTAAATTTGGCTTTGAAACCTGTTTAGGCATCAAGGAAAGATATTTTTCTCAGTTTTTGTTGTAGAAAAAAATGAAAAAATCTTGCATTCGTCTCCCAGTTAATTCAATCCTGTAATACTATGTTCAGATATGCACTTTTATTGAGTCAATATTCATTTTATTGAGTACAATAATTTAAATGTTCAGACATAACTGTTCAGCTGCTTGTTATAAACAAAACAGCTGTTTGTTTCAAGAACATTGCTTTTTTTTATTTGGCTTTGTCGACATATGAGTTGTCAAACAGAAAGTGTTCGGATAACTGTAATATGCAAACTGAACAAACTTATGACAGTGCTGTATTTTAAGTTTAACTCAATGTTATAACAATTTGCGTATTTATTGCGCAATAATTAATTCAAACTTTATTTGAAATATTGAGCTCAATAATGGCGCTTGTTGCGATTTACGGAATAAAGGTGCATGCATATCTGAACACCGTATAAGCCAGCATAGCAGTGACCTTTAGTAATTTTATAAAGTAGCTCCATATCCCCCTTGTCTTTGTTGATCCTATTCAAAACCCTTGAATTTCTGGTGAATACTCAATTACATTAATCACTGCCATAAGGATCGAATTACATACACTTTATTCGCTATTACTATGAACCTTTTGGCATTAAAACCACACTTTCCCTAGCTAATCGCTTGTGTGTACATTTGACATTTGTTAATATTCTTTGCCCTTGTTTTGATTGAAGATACCAAAGGTTTCGCGTCCGCTTGCCTTCAAGACCAAAATTGTATATCAAATCCGTCTTCCAATTCATGGCCGAAATTTCCACCCTTCCGCACTCACTGATTAATATGAAAAATCGCAAATCTTTATAGAAAATGCCAGCTCCTACTCTCTAATCCATTTCTAAAGTATCCGTGAAGGCTAATACCTGTGACTAAGGATGCCAATCGTGAAACCCCGGTATATTTCGGGATTTTGAAATCCCAAATACCGGGATTTTTAAAAATCATTCACATTTGGGATCTCTAATGGCGGCAGAGCACGCAAGTTGTTCATTTCTGCAGAGCCGGTACTTGTTGAACGATTTCTCAAAAGCCATAATCGGCTAAATGTATGCTACTGACTACCTTCATTCAGAATATGCAAGGTCCTATCTGACTCAAGCCCCGATTAGCCAAACGTTCACAGAACGTACGTTCGTTTTTAGCATATGAAAAATAATGAGAGTGATTGCCGAACACTAATGTATTTTCGATAATCATTTACATTGCTTTTCATATGCCTGAAAACGAATGTACACTTCGTTACGTTCCATGAATATTTGGCTAACCGGTGCTTAGGCAATGCTGGTTGCTAATACTGATTCCTAAAGTTGAAATTTGGTGAATTCAAACGTAGTGTCTTCCTTTTATCTCTGAATTCGGTAGAAAGCAAACAAATTGTCACCATTGTTTTTATATTTTTAAAAATAAAGGCTTCGAGACTCCGCACTGAGGATAACATCGACGATGGCTATTTTAGGAAGGTAATGAAGTCCCAACTTTCGAAACACAATGGAGCTCTCTATGAGTAAAAGTTCTTCACAACACTAGACACAATCCATTTTCAAGTAATGACAAATGGTAACTCTCTTATCCTAGAACTTGCTCAGCTATAGATGCACATTCTCTTCCGTATTATGGCGGCTCTCTCCGATTATCTGCACCGGCTTAAACTGACATACTTCACGCTTGTATTCGAGTTCGACAGATTCGCAGAAGAATGTCAGGCATTAGAGGGCTTTTAGGCTTCATATCTAAAGTTGAAAGTCTCAGTACAGAAAACTGCTAATCGAGTGACAAATGAAATTGCGACCAACTGGGCCTTTGATTAAATTTTAGAGTGCTGTAGCTATAGTAGATATAACAGCGTTAATAACTTGTCAAACGGAAGCTTCTAGAAGATAGCGTGTAGAGACAAGGAAATTGTCACGAACACGACATTTGAGCATGACGCTCTGGACGCGCTTCTGACGTAATACTTAATAAGTGGTTCTAGCAGGATCTCATCATCGCAGGTCTTAGTAAGTGAAAGTACGAAACTAATAGAGTTTCAAGAAATTTACATCTCATTAAAAAATATCACAACAGAGAAGTTGCATTCAGACTGATGGCTCTGCAAATCAGGTACTGGTCATTTAGAAAGCAGTTGTACTACAGTTTAATAGCCACTGTCGTGTGACAACGTGGAAGATATCCACTTCTTTTAACTATCTGTTCAGCCCTTAAAATAATCACCAATATACGATATTTGGCGTGATGTTCTTGCAACACATTTCAGGGATATATCAAGCATTGATATATCACTAAGCCTCCTGATCTAATGTAGTGATTCTAAGTTATACACAAGTGGTAATAATTCCAAAAAAAGTGTCTCATACCGTTTTTACCTTTTTAAAAACGTTTCTAATATGAGTTCGTTGATTGGAAACAAAATAACAATAAATTGGAATTTAGTTTCAATTAAATTCTCTATTATTCGCACTACTTTTGAGTGCCACTGTTTACAACTTGGCGTATACAACAATAAATGCTTGTTCGCTATTCTTCTTTGCTTACAACGGAGATCTTCAAACCACGACTGTTCTCTTCACACGCAACGTGTCTTCACACAAGACTGACTGAATTCTTACTATTCGTTGCATGCTTTGTCTTGTCTTTTTATATGCCCATGTAGACAGTCTGATGAATGTTCTTGAAGTCGAACGTTCGTGTCTTCGCCTTCTCGAAATGTCTATCATTGTTTCATTGTTGTTTGTGTATTTTGTTTACGTTGAGTGTTGTTGCCTTCTTTCTTACTTGTCTATCCCCGTTTCTTTCATACTGGTGTTGTTGGTATATGTTTTTTTGTTTTTGTAGCTTTTGTTTGTTATTTAAATGTTAAACGATGTTACACCATTTCCATTTTCCTAACAATATGAAATAAGGTATACAGAGCTTGAAATCGTATCTTAATAACTCTGAATTACCCTTCAAAATTCACTTGCAATCTATAGCCGTAGGAGGTGAACGTGCCATTCTCTTTGTGTTTCAATCATCTCAAGAAGTCTAATATAGGACTAGAATTTCTCTTTTTATTATAACAGACTAGAGACACAGCATTGCTATATGAAATGTCTAGAAGTTATTATGGCAGCCATGTCTGCTGCTACAAAATCGTAGTGATTCCGAACTGCACATATGAAATTTAATTTTTTAAGTTGATGAATCCTATTCAGGACAGTTCCTCGGAATTTACTCATTTCGAAGTTAAAAATGGCCGATATTTCCCCTTTAAAATACCTTAAAAGATGTTAAAGGACCAAAGTTTGTTTTAAAGCATGTCATATGTTCTCAATTCAGCATTTTTAAGTTATACCCCTAATATCTATGCTATACTCCTAATATCTAATGTGTATGTTTCTTATTTTATAATAATTTTTCCATTTTTCAAAAAAATTTCTTTATTTTTGTTATTCATTTAAAAGCACATCATTATTAACAATTATAGTCCTTCGAACCGCAACAAAAACTTGAAGAATCATTAAAACTTTTTTAATGCTCTCCTCCTTTTTTATACGCCAAATTTAAACTCCAACCAACATATGGCAGGAAGGGATTTTTGTTGTATAATACTTTCCTAAATACTCAAAAATAAAAAAGTACTTTTTCAATGATTATCCTCCCTCTTAAAAGGAAATCCTCTTGACTTTATTTCAATTCGCTTGGTTTTTTCTTCGTATAGTATTTTATTCGAAAAGCTTTTAATGTTTCAAACTTAAGGAAATAAATTCTCTTCTATTCTAAGAGAGTTTTTTTTTATATTTTATTTTATTTTTGAATGTTTCCATATTTTTTGTTTGTTTTCTTCTTCTCTTTTTTTGGAGTTCTTTTAACTTGTCTAGTGATTTATTAGCCAAAAAAATTTTTCGTTTTGAACTTAACCATGAAGGGAGATACGTACTTCCCATTCATACTCTTAACAGACACCAAGCATCTGTAGACTACACATATTGGGAAGGCAACAGAAAAAAAGAAGCGAAGAAAATCATTGAAATTGTTTTTTTACACAATAAAACATGCACATGACGTGTACAATTACAATAAAAACAACAACAACAGCAACTGGAAAATAACAATTATATAACAATTTCTTTTTTTAATTCATTTTCGAAAAATTCAAAAGATTTTCTTGCTGCCTGCCTGCCTGCCTTGAGTGGAATGTTTATTCGTAACGGCAGCAGCAAAGAATTTCAAATTTCAGTTTTTGGAAGCGAATATCATGCAATGGGATGGGTAACTGCATACATTTAAAACAGTGCATTATAAAATAAAATGTACACCCAAATATTCGAAATAATTTTTCTTAAAAGCTGACATGCAAAAAGTACTTTTTTTTGTACTTTTTGAAATTTAGGTTTCATTTTAATTGAAAAAAGTCATCTGTATAGAGCAAGCGGTTGAAGAAGTTGTTGATGGCTAGGGAGCCTACTGGCTCGTGTGCTAGTATGAGGTTCGATTTTCACCCTAGACGGGTTTGTTGCGCTATACTGAACATATGGACTTGGCTTGTTCAAATTGTATGCATAAAAAGTACCTTTTTTTAAAGGTATTAAAAAGTACTTTTTCACCTTTCTTAAAACTTGTATAAAAGAAAAACTAATAGGCCCTTCTTAAGGGCTTCAATACAACAAAGTATGTTTAATAGACCGATTGATGTCTGATTGTGTGGAATATAATATGCTTCAAATGTCCGCCATGGCTTCTCTCTGAGTGGATTGCATTCTAAAATATTAAATTTTCCACTAAACTGGCGCAGAAATCAGGCTGTATTTGACAGATAACATTTGTTATATTGCCATTGAGGATCGCTATAGCTGGTGGCTAATTCCCATAACCCTGTCACTTGAGCAGTGGAGTGGATTGCATTCTAAAATAATCAAGTTTCCGTTACTCTGCCGCATAAATCAGTAGTTGGTGGCTAATTCCCATAACCCCACACGAAAATAATTTAACATCGTTAAATCGCTCGAACTCGATGGATATTTCACATTGCCTCCACTTGCGATGCTTCCTTCCGCAAATTGTACGTGCAGAATATCTCATGTAGCATGAGTTGTGTGGCCCGTAGCGGCAAACATGTCATTTGTATCCCGATCATCCCATGCAGGCCAAAAGAAGTTGCTTATCATCGACTATATTATGTTTGCCTTTGACAGTGATAGCCATTCCAATTTCGTTCCCAAAATTCACACGAAACGGTAGTGGATTATTATCGTCCTAAATTGGAAAATTTTGTTTATTAAAGTGTCCAGTCATCCAGAAATTTGTCTCATTGTTGCCCGAGCTGAACACCCATTTTAATGGAAATATTTTTTCGGGAATATATAAGCAATTTAAAAAGCATCAAAAAGTACTTTTTTCAAATAGGAAAATTTATAAGCCCTTAAAAATTGCAATAACATGCCAAAGGTAATCCTTATTTGAAACAGAAGAAAATTTTGGGAAGAAGAAGAATTTGAACAATTTTTTTCTAGCGTACTTTTTCTTTTTTATCCGTGCGGAAAAAGGTACTTTTTTAAGAGTTTTGCAAAAATGGTATTCTTTTTATGAAAAAGTTTCTAGTTTTCATAAAAATGCCTATAAAAACCTTTATCAGAAATTAAGTATCAAAAAAGGTACAGTTTTGTTAAAAGGTACAATTATTTCGTTCTTATGTATGTTTGTTTTTCGTAGAAAACAAATGTTCGAAGCAATTTTGCACGAGAATATCTTTTTTTTTTGTAAGGAAATTCACCTTTTCAAAAAGTTTCAGAGGTACTTTTTATTTTAAAATATCATTAGTACCTTTTTTGAAGTATTTTAAAAAAGTACTTTTTTGATAAATACCGAAATATATTTTCGCGTTTAATAGTCAAAAAATATATTTGAGCATTAAAAGTTTATGAAATATTTTAAAAAAACCTTTATAAGAAATTTTTTTAGAAAGTACTTTTTAAAAACGTACTTTTTTTTAAATAAATACATACAATACATACACGCCAAACAGTAAAAAAAACTGTACTTATGTGCTCAAAGGCACAAAAGTCTACTTTAATAGTAAGAATTTTTTTTTTTGAAAATTACATGTGGAAGTGATTTTCTTCAAAGAAGTACTTTTTCAAGTACATTTCTAGTGCGGAAATAGTTCTTTATAAAAGCTCAAGAGTTACATAGTGCTTTTTCAAGTACATTTCAAAAGAAACACAAAGTTATGAAAAAAAGGTTTTTCTACAATACAAATACATATACCAAAAGGTACCTTTTTTTATAAAAGTACTAAATGTTTAAATTTTTATTTTAACAGTTTTACATTTCATTCCTTTAATTGTATGACTTATCTTTACTTCTTTTTTTTTTCGTTACGTGGTGTTACTCATTCGTGTGTGGTTAAATAACATGTGTGGGGGGTAGTACCACATAAAGAAACTGAAGCTGATATCAAAGTATTGTATGTAGTACGTGGTGCTAATCTAAATTTCATGAGGCTCATTACCTTCTTCAGTTATTCATTCATTCAGTTGCTGTGTTCATTCATTCACAGTTGCGTTCATACAATCAAACTGGTAAAACAGTATTTTTTTTTTCTTTCATCTCAGCTCCAATGAAACGATGCTGTTGTTTTAACCACACCAGTACCAGCAACATTGCCACGAAAAGTACCAAAAAAATCTTTAATTTCAAAATGCTTTATATGTTGTAGTTGTTGTTGTTGTTGTTGTTTGTTAAAGAGACTTAATGATTTTCGAACATGCTTGTACGCTATCTTTGGATTTTCTTAGGAGGCAGAGAGAGGAAGAGAGAGAGAGGGCGAACCTAACAGCAATAATAGCAATTGCTAGGAATTCCTTTACTAAGCTAATGCCACCACCCCCACCTTCATCGTTGCTATCATCCTTAGCTTTTGTGTTGATTATACAGTGCATAACTAAAGTAAAACCACTAGTTAATGCACTGCTACTAACATAAGTGTTTGTGTCACCCAAGCATTTAATATTGGGTGGCACTACTAGAACGCTCTGGAATTCAACGTGCACTGCTGGTATGCGTGCATGGATTTTTTGGTTTTCTGGTTTCCTATCCGGGGCCCTCTGTACGAAATGAATGTTGCCATTGCATTTCATATACATACAACCATATGGCCTGATTGTAAGCAGTCTGTAAAATGTGTTGCCTAAATTATTAATGAAATCCAAACATACGACCTAGGAAACATTGCTGCTTTGGAGAATGGCAGAGAAATTCTTTTTTAAAAATTCATTCCATTTCGTGTACTTTACTTTCCATTGCTGTGTTGTATTTTGTGCTGTATTTCTTCTTAAAATATTTACCGAAATTAGAAAATTTATGTATTTTCTAATACAAAACAATTTATCAAATAGATTTGTACGAGAACAACCAAACGAACGATTTTGAGCTTGGACGTGTGCCACTATTACTCCATAGGCTGTGTCAGGTTGTTTGCTTCGCTTTTTTTTGGGAAACAAATCACTGTCAAGTATTTTTTTATTGCTGACAGTATTTATTTTTATACCCTTGTCCTGTTCTTATGTAGCCAGGAAAATGAAAATTTATTTTGTGTTTGATTTAGAACAAGAGTAACACATCATTTAACAGATTTCCTTTGAAAAGAATTTCAGTATTCCTATCAACAAATAGCCTGTGGTCCTTATGTTTGTTAAACATTTGTGTTGAACACAGTTCTTGTTTTCTATGCAACATACAAAAAGACTCTGCTTAACTCCTATATATAGACATTCGAAATAGTTAAGTGAACATGAAATTACCTAAAGGGTTGACCCAAATTAGAGAGAATATTTTAAAAATAATTAAAGCTTAGCGTTCTGACAAAGTCGATCGAACAGGATAATAAATTCATGAAATTTTTTCTTTTCTTCTCAAAACAGTACTTTGACCCTGTGATACCCTGTACATAATTAGGTACCCTGTATATAATTCGGATTTCTCACTATGTGGAGTAAAATTTGACGAAATGGTTCCATTGGATGAATCAATTCGAACTTTAACTTACTGACACCCATAAACATTGCAATGTTGGCTGTTTGCACTGCCGCGATGTCTTGACGTAGCAACACTTTCTTATTAACCAAACGTGTTTTAGCTCGTAAACATTGCAATAATTTAACAGAAACCAGTGCCATTGAGTGAACTGGCCGGTTTCAACCCGAGCTTGCGGTGTTTCAAACCCACCACTAATGGATCATAACCAGCAGGCTTACCTCACACTGGGTCATATAGGCCGAACTTGCCTGTGAATGTACCATTGTCTGAGGTACGAAGAGGAGACTAATTTCCGATCTACGGTCTCCAATCATAACAAAACTAATTTAATTAGTCATTACAACTCTTTACTCAGGACTAAAACTTACATTTTTACACCAAACATGTTGTATGTGTTCATTTTAGACATGAGTGGTGGGACAGATTTGCTAAACTTTTCAAGGCAATTTTATTTACTCTCAGAGTTTTTGAGAAAGGAAATCACCGAAAGATTATTTTTTTTTTTAATATCTGATCTGTGGTTTGAACAACGGACTCTTGTCTAATATCTTAATTTGCAAATAAGTGAAGTCGTGAGCGATTATTTTTTTCCCAACAAAAATTCGTTCGTATCAGCTCATATCGATGTGTATCAGCTATCTTGTTGAATTGTCTCCATTACATTTTTCTTAATCATACATACATGGATACATAAGTGGCCATTACAACCCTTCAGTCAGGATTACGGCTTCGCTCCTCACTTTTTCGTAATCTCTACCAGAAATATCCAGCATTCCCGAAACAATCTTTTATGTGTGTTATTCACACTCTCTAGGGTTCCAATGACCACTCTATAGGGTTCTAATGATTTCTTATAGTTTGGTAAAAGTATATGTATCTTTATTTTACACATTACAAATCTAATTTTGTACAGCGATTTTGAAAATTTACTTCTGAAAACCAGACCCCATGATACTAAATGGCTGAAGGAAAAAAAAATTGTTCACTCTGCAAATTTTCTACTCAGAAACCGCCTGACTTTCTAGGAAGGACAACATCAACAAGAAATATCTTAGAAGGGCCAGATAACCTCACCTTTTGGTAGGACTCTATTCAGAAAGTTACGCACAACGGGTAAACAATTTTTTTTAGACGGAGTATTTCTTACATGTTCAATAATCAAATGTTTAAAAAGGCTGCGCAAAATTGTTCTGTTAAATTCGTTTATAATTTATTACCATAATAACCATTTTCAATAGTTAAACTATTGGGACACTGTATCTTTATCGTAACGTCAAAAAGCCTTTTTCTACGTTAAACTTAGCTTCGATGCTTTCTCTCTACCTTAGCAGCATGGCAGGCCATGCTACGCTACCAACTATTTTACTGTTGTCATCATTTTTGGGTTCATATATGTACCATCCGTTGGGCTTTTTCACCACATATAGTGAGGGCCAAAAGTGAGTAAACACCACTGAAATAATTAATTTTCTTAGGATAGCGAGAAAAGTAAATGAGAATAGTCGAATAAATTTCCAAAAATAAAAACGTTTATTTGTTACTTATAAAATGTTAAAACAAAAACAACAATTCATGATAAAGGAACTTTTTTTTATACTTAAGAACATAATAGAAAATTTAAAATTATAGTGGATGTTGACTCACTTATGGCGCTCTCTGTATGTACACTGCTGTTCAATAAAATAGATTCACCATGATCAACATCTTGCAATTAATTAAAGAAGAGTTACGCTTCAAATTTTTGAAATGTATCGGAATTATATTCATAAGAGGACAGTGAACAAAGTGCAGTTACTTATTTACATATACTCTTTGCATAAGAGATGTCTAGTAAACCTTTCGGAGAACAGGTGAATCTATTTTCTTGAACAGCACTGTACATAAGGTCATTTAGTTCGAAGTCCACTGAAGGTGTAAACAAATATCATTTTAAAAGGAAATGTTTTGCAAGAAATGGAATTTAATTGGAAACTTAAGACGAATCCATAAGGAGATTGGTCGAGAAGAGCTTCAAAGTTCTATTCAAGTTTAAAAAATTAAATAAAATTTGTGAATTATTATCTTAGTTGGGATGCAAATCAGACAAAGATACACTTTACGCCTCTTTACCTACGGATCCGCATCAGTATTTATGTAAAGTTTGCTCGTAGCTATGTTGTACGTGGTTCATTTGTGGGCTTCAATTTGGTCTAATTTCTCCTGCATTTGGACTGTTATATTATATGTATGTCATACATACATACATATAATAAAGAGCAGTTGTTGCAATTGTAATTATGGGCTATCATAAAAATGTCTCGACAGTTGTTAAGGTTTCAATTCTGTCTGTTTTACTTTCAATAAATTCACAGAAAATAATATATGACGTCATATCGAACAACAATAAGAAAAACAATACAGCATTTAACATAATTACTTTATGCGTGTTTATTTACTTTACATAAGTACATACATTCATATATTTTTCAAAAACCACTATTTAAAACCCCTATTAATGAAATTCCATTGAAAACAATGTCAAAGAAGGTCAGTAACATTGAAATTTAAAAACAACAATTGCATTCCTAACTTCTAAATACTCTGAGAACATTTTTGATTGATTTCTCACTCTTGCAGAGTTTACATGAAAATTTCACAAACACAAATCCTATTACATGAACTGAAATAACCGTTTTCGAGAGTAAAGCACATTCAAACGAACATACTTATGTTGTGTTGTTTTTTTCATTCATTCATATTATGTCTTTTTTGATTTCTTTCTTCTTAAATCATAATTTCACAATACTCTGAGAATATTTTTGATTGATTTCTCACTCTTGCAGAAAAAAAATTTCACAAAAACAAATTCTATTAGAATGAACTGAAATTAACCGTTTGAAAGAGTAAACCACATTCATACGAACATACTTATGTTGTGTTTTTTTTTCATTCATTCATATTATGTCTTTTAATTTCTTTCTTCTTAAATCAATATTGTCAGTTGCATTCTTGTGTCTTGTGGTGTTAACATGTGATGTTAGTGCGTAGAAATTAAAATGTAGTAAGTGAAGGAATGAATGGAAATTTTTTTTTTTGATGTGATGTAATTAAGTGAAGTAAAGTGTGCTGTATTGTTTAATAAATTCGACAAATAAAAAGCATAAATTATTCTTTAAATGGTGAGTGGAAATACATATATCGATTTATAATTTATTTATTTCTAATTTACAATTTATTTTGTTTCTTATTATAAAAGTCTTATTATAAAATTGTAATTTCCCCATATTTTCTTGAAGTCATTTTTTGTGGAAATTTGTTTCTAATCAAAAGGAAATTTTTATACTTCGACATACAAACTGATTATTATATACAAAGTCTCCTATGTACATATGAAAAAAAAACTTCTTTTAAAAATCATCCTACAAATTAACGGAATTTATACAAAAAATATTCGTATCAATATATACTACACAGCTTTAACTTTCGTTCAAACTGATGACGTCATCGAAAGAACTTCTTTTAAAATCATTCTATAAAGTAGTGGTAATTTATAAAAAAAAAATATTCTTCTTAATATATGTACTACACGGCTTCAACTTTCTTTCAAACTGATGACGTCATCAAAAAACTAAAATGTTTAATTCTTATAAAAATTTATTTTAAATTTAAATAAATAATCAATTTTTACTGGAATCTTTTAAAAATGTAAAAAAAAACTTATTAGGCTTCCATGTAAATTGGTTAGAAATTTTGGCCAGGAATGCAACACTTTTTTCTTATATTTGAAGCGAGTTTTTTTTTTATCATAAATTATAATTTCCCAATATTTTTATTAAAGTCCTTTTTATGGGAATATTTTTTTTTATCAAAAATAAATTTTTATACTTCGACATATAAACTGATTATTACATACAAAGTCTCCTATGTATACAAACATATGAAAAAAAAACTTCTTTTAAAAGTCATCCTACAAATTAACGGAATTTATACAAGAAATATTCTTATCAATATATGTACTACACGGCTTCAACTTTCTTTCAAACTGATGACGTCATCAACAAAATTAAAATGTTTAATACTTATGAAAATATGTTTAAATTTAAATAAAAATCGAATTTTTATTAAATTTTTTTAAAAATGTAAAAAAACTTATTAGTCTTCCATGTAAATAAGTTAGAAATCTTGATGAGGAATGCAATACTTTTTTCTTATATTGGAAGCGAGTTTTTTTTATCATAAATTATAATTTCCCCATATTGTTATTAAAGTCCTTTTTTATGGGAATATTTTTTTTTTATCAAAAATAAATTTTTATACTTCGACATACAAACTGATTATTATATATGTACAAAGTCTCCTATGTATACAAACATATGAATAAAAAACTTCTTTTAAAATCATCCTACAAATTAACGGAATTTATACAAAAAATATTCGTATCAATATACTACACTGCTTCAACTTTCTTTCAAACTGATGACGTCATCAACAAAATTAAAATGTTTAATACTTATGAAAATATGTTTAAATTTAAATAAAAATCGAATTTTTATTAAATTTTTTTAAAAATGTAAAAAAACTTATTAGTCTTCCATGTAAATAAGTTAGAAATCTTGATGAGGAATGCAATACTTTTTTCTTATATTGGAAGCGAATTTTTTTTAAATCAAATATGTGTCATATTTTTCCAAAATATTTTGTCAATTTTTTTTTTTGTAAAAAACCATTGCTCCATATGTGTTGAACTTCTGAATTACCTACGAGAAAAAAATGTTCAACTGCGTTTTGTAGGCATGTACCGAATTTAAATTTTTCACCACTAAGAGACTTCGGCACTCGGGAAATCTAATGATAATCTGAAATTACAAGGTCTAGACTGTATGGCAAAAGCATTGAAATTTCTCTGCCAAACTCATGTCATATTCTGTAAAGTCTTAAAAAAATGTCTGTGGTCTGATGTTAGTCTAATGGAACATAACATATTTTTTCTGCCCGTTTCAATTAAAAATTTTCGATATCTGGCCATCTCAGCATTTCGATATGACCTATCTTCGTATTATTGTTTGGGTTTGTTTCAATTCTGTTGAAATTTTTTGCCGGTGTATAGGCGATTGGTCTAAATGGTCATAGAGTGGTGGGGTTACTATGTTGTTACTTAAAAGAAGTGTTCTCTGTTCAAATGCGTTGGGTTGTTGAATTGGATATAGTGGTGATAAGCTTTGCTCACTGACTTTTGTCTCTCCTTAAGAAGTAGCTTCCTTCTAAGGCGATTGCTGTTGATTATATACTCTCTGGAGGTCAAGGAACTTACTGACCCCACTTCAAGGGTAACGATGTCTTCGAATTTGTACAATTCGGTAAATGTTCTCTGTTATAACGTGTTGGGTTGTTGAATTGCATATAATGGTAATAAACTTTGCTCACAGACTTTTGTCTTTCCTTAAGAAGTAGCTATTATCTTACCCTTCTAAGACGCTTGTTGTTTATGATATTCTCTCTGGGAGTCAAGGAACTTACTGATCCTACTTCAAGGGTAATGATGTCCCTGAATTTTTACAATTCGGTAAATATTCTCTGTTAAAATGCGTTGGGTTGTTGAATTGGATGTAATGGTGATTAGCTTTGCTCACTGACTTGTGTCTTTCCTTAAGAAGTAGCTATTATCTTATACTTCTAAGGCGATTGCTATTGATTATATCCTCTCTGGGGTCGAAGGATCTTACCGATCGTGCTTTAAGGGTAACGATGTCTCTGAATTTTTACAATTCGGTATGTAGTCATGCAGCACCCTATATCTTCAAATTAAGATCTTAGCATTTGTTCTGGATCTCGAATGTGGCACAAAATATGCAAAAACTGTTCTTTCGTTAATTCCAAAGTATTGCCTCTAGAGCAACTTTTATTTCCAAAGACATCGTAATGGATCTAATGGCCTCTAAGATAACTCATACACCACATTTTGTGACAGCTTTTGTTGTTTCATACCTACACAAGGCAGTCAATCTTCTTGTATCGGCATGAAGTCTATGAACGGAAATTCTCTCTCAAAAAATTAAAGAGGTTGACATATTGAAAATTTAGTTTTAAACGAAATGTCAAATTGTGTTTTAAATAGATTGGGTTTTTAAGCCTTTTATAAAAATCGAAATGGCCTTTCATTGCCAGACGAAAAGAAAAGATTTCGAAAACTGCATTGTTTTCCATTTATTTTAAAAGATTCTTCTTTAATTTTTTTCTTTTTTTCCTCTGGAAATGCTAAAAAGCCAACCAGATAACGTAAAAGATTATTTTTTTATTTTGTTTTTTTATTTTAAACAATCTTTTCTTTTATATTTTTTTTTGAGCTTCTTTTTCTTTTTTTACTCGAGAGTCCTTTGTAAACAATTTTATATTCCAGTTCAAGCATATCAAGCACCACACACAATATGTTTATCGCAAAAACGGAAACAATATGTGGCCCTGGGCCATCTTGACTAATTCAAACGAACATGCATGATTGTTAGTTCTGTTCTGTCATTTATTGTTCAATTCCTTTTTCTTCTTTCTTTTGATTTCTATGTTCTTATCTCTTTGTAAATGTCCTTTTTTTTCTTATTTTTGCTCCTTTAATTCTGGAAATTTTTTTCTATTTTTTTTTCTCTTTGAATTTCTGCCTCCCTGCCTTCCTGCCTTCCTGCCTGCTTGCCTTGGCTGCTTTATATCAGTTTCGAGAGATGCTTATTTTAAAGGACTTTCTATGGGGATCCATCCACTCCTTTAAATATGGAGTTCTTTTTTCGGAATAAATTTGTATTTTTTTTATTTCCTGTGTTGTATCATTTTCGTTAACAACTGGTTAATGGTAGTAGTTGTTGGGACTCGTTTGACTTGCAGTCATGTTTTCACACTTTGGTCTTTTGTTTCGTTATTTCTTGTTGCCTTTTTTTTCATCATTTTTATTCCTGTGCAAATCTTTTTTAATACCCAAAATGGTATTTATTGTTGAAGTTCCTTTTCTTGTATTCCTGTTTTTCTTTTAAAAGAAAATGTTTTTTTTTTTTTTTTTTGTTGCCCAAAAGTCATGCCAAGTGAGCCCTGAAATGTTAAATTCCATTTGAATGAATCCCATTCGTTTCACTGGTTAATTTTTGATTTCATTTGATTCTACCCTACACAGGCATAAGTGGGAATATAGAATTTATGGCTTTAGTCATACTGATCGGTGCTACGTAACGTAACGTAAGCACTGCTTAGCTTACGTTCATGTGAACTTTTTAACCAAAGGACGAAATCTTTTGTTTTCCGTCTAAGGCTACGAATACCGATCATGCAAATGTATGTCCAGAAATCTGGTTTTCTCAAGCAAATGCCTGTAAACAGGCCTTTGCTGGCTTGGAATTGCACTTTGCAACATTTTATCGAATTTAATGCACATCTGCATGTAAGAGATCCATTCTGTTTGAAATCGGTGGCGCCATCAAATCGGATTTGTCATCAAGATCGTTTAAATCAGTTTAGAATTTTTTTATGCCTTAAAATAACAGCCCTTATGGATATGTGTAGGGTTATTGTATTGAGTACAGTGGTGCAGAACTTTGCTTACTGTGACTTAAGTTTTGTTAAGAGAGCCTGAAGGCTAAGCGTCCTATAATTATCGGTCTGGATGTTATATTAGAGCTTTACCCTTAGCACTAGATCTCTACAAGAAACCAATACGTTTACACAAAGGACGTTGATTGTAAATAACGTTAGATGGTAACCCTATTAACCTAGAATTTGCTACATTATTACCCGCTTGGCTAAAACTAAACCAAGGCAATGAAATTTTGGTTAAAACGATAAAAAAATAATAAAAAATTTATCAACACTCAAGAGAAAGTAGTGCATTACAGTGAAACTATAGCAAAGGCGGTGAAAAGAGGGGAGTGGTATTTGCGGGCGTACATTTCAAATATGTTTACTTTCGGAGAAGACACTAATAGCATCAGTGCCATAATAATCTAAATGGGATTTATCTCTTACAGAGTAGATGGTGTGGTACAGTCATCAATTTTTGCTTGATCGACATTTCTTAATACATGTGATACATGTGGCAGTACCCAGACAAAATTCTGACGTAACGGTGAACAATTATCGAAATCCAAAAGTGTTGTAGAAGATTTTGTCCACCATTGGGACTACATCAGAAACTTCTAGGCGACTAAAAGGTGCTCTTTGTGGACTGTGTGTGAAATCCGCAACGTTATTGATCTCTAAAAGGCATTTACTTTAACCCTCATTAGAGCATAGGGCACCTTTCTATAAACAAAGGTCGTTACCTTACCCTCCGGTATATTAAAACCGATTTATTTGCGATTCTAATAATCAATCCAATCACACGCTGTAGGCATATTTTAGCTGATTATGCTGAATGTAGTAGGACATATTTCTAAGCATTCAGAATACATGGCTGAAAAGCCTTCTAACTTCAGCTACCTTTGAACGATCTTACTTATTTGGCAGTTCTGACACAGGAATTTTTGTGACCACCTCAGAATGACTATCAGGAAATGTCCATCTTTGGGAAGAGTCCTATCTTCTAATTGTCAGTCTTGGTCTGAGTGTAATCATCTAAGCTTTGTTGGGGTTATTGTGCAAACCGTTTCGAGGGTACAAACTCATGCCGTGCTTTTTGATTACATTAATATTCGGCTGCTGAATTATTTTATTTTATTAATTTATTTATTAATTAAAATACAATTACAAATTATATATAATTATTTATTACGAGCTGAGTAACTTAGGCCATATGCTCGGTGTAGTGTAACAGACCAGAGCCTCTGGTGGGAATCGAACCCATGACCCTCACGCTAACAGTCTAGTACACTACCCACTAGACTACCAGGGCGCCCTAAATTATTTTCTGTGATTTCTTTTTTTGTTTGACTTCACATGTGGAAGACGTGTTTCAGTTATCAGCTCATTATGGACACGGAGAAGTTTTCTCCCCTAGCATCGCGCTATCATACAAGTACATTTAGGCGTTCTGGCTCTATAGAGAGTCTATTGGATAAAATGTCGGGGCTTCCGTAATTATTATTTTTTGATTTCAAGAGAAATCCTTGCTGGGGTTTGTTGTTCTATTTTTTATTGGACCAGTTTTAGGTTCTTAGGGCCATTGTTACAACTTGTCGTTAAATTTGGGGTTAGTTAAAGGTACCTTTAGCTAAAGGGAAATGGAAAGTTACCTTTAACTTATATTCGTTATTACAACTTACAGATAAAATTTCTCAAAAATATGGCAGTACCGGAGCAACATCGATAAAACTGATCAATTATACAAGTTTTTTTAACGCAGTGGCAACCGCGGGCTTCGTTTTTTGTTGTATATGCTCATTTTGGTAAAATTTGAAGTTGCCATAATGAAAATAATATATAATATGGCAAGTTCAAACATAAAGTAACCTTTAAATGTTAAAGGTAGGATGATCCTCCCTTTAGCTTAACGATAACATAAAAAGCATATAACCTGTGATGGGGTTGTCCGTGGAAAGACTTTATTAGCGCAAAAACTTGTTTCATATGTAGAGATTTTGAATTTCTACACCATAGCCTCGCGCTCGAAAAGATTAAGTGAAGGTAACTAATAATGGTAGTCTAGCAGGCAATGTGTTGGCTTATTAGACGAGCACTCGTGATTCAATCCCTGACTCTAACATATCGAACAAAGCGAAATATGTTGTCGGCAACCTGCTCTCACCACACTTTTGGCAAAAGAGACTAAATTAAAATTACAAAAAAAAAATGGGCGACAGTGTTGCTCCCTCTACTTATAGATATGGGTGGTGTGAGAAGCTAGGTTTTAACCCTGACTAAAGGATTGTAATGGCGAATTATGCAACGAATAATTTTTTTTTTCTCTTTTTCGCGGGAAGGAGGGAAAATGCTTTATGCATTCATGAAGGTCGTCACCACATAGTATGTCGGACTCTCCCACTGGGTATACCGACTAAAAACCCGCCTTGTCTCCTCACCGGGGTATCATTCCACCTCGGAACCACGGTTGTATTACTTCGAGGTGGACCCCTTTTTGGCACCTGTAGCAGTTCCATCATTGTAAGCCTACGTCCAGCTTCCGCTCTTTTCCTATTCTACTGCGTCTAGGTCACATTTTTTCCTTCGCAGGACATGTTGCACAAATTGTTTTACTGCATTCCAGTTTTCTCTGCTGTTTGTCATTTCCAGCACGACGTTTTTAGCACTAATAATACCGATTTCAGCCTCGAGATCCTGACGTCTTTCGGCCCAGCGACTGCAGCCGAAGAAAGTGTGTTCGGCATCGTCTAACATTTCTTCCTCCTCGTAGATGCAGAATAACGAGCGACATTTCCCCATGCGATGCAGGTACTCTCTGAAATGTCCATGACCGGTTAGCATCTGGGTTATATAGTAGTCTACTTCGCCGTTTTTTCTGTATGCAACGAATATATGGAACTTGTAAGCTTCTAACAGAAAGCTTCTGTCGTAGTTGCCTTCAAAATATAACAGAACTAGGGACAAAGCAAGTATGCTACAAGTGATTTTAATTTCTTGGGTTGCCTTAGACTCCACTCCCATGACTTTGCAGTATTGAATTGTAAGCAGAAATAAAGTTTTTTGCCCTGTAGCTTTCGAGAATATTTTTCAACTTTTTTTCACACTTTGTCTTACCAGAGCCTATCAAATGCTTTAACTTTTCTGACTGGGAAGTTTTAGTTTTTCTTTTTCTTCTTTTATTTATTTCTTTTTATTTTCTTTTTCGTCTTATTCTTATCACATGATAGAGTGGAAAATCAAATATTCATTTTATTCAGTGCAAAAAGTCATCATAAATTATACTCTGATGGTTGATGGTATCAAAAATAATTTTCTTTTCCACAGCTTATCAACAGCAACAGCATTTGTGCCTCTGCACACTGTACGTACGCATGTACTACGTACACTACACACACACACTCTAAAAAGCACTTGTGTGAGTCATTAAGCCAAAAATCATGAGTGAGCGAGTGACTATCAGCACACACAGTGTACAAAGCTGACTGCATGGACGAAGCTTATCTTTTTAACAGAAAATGAAACAAAAAAAAAATTTTTTTTGTTTTATTTTATAAACAAAAATTTATATTTTGTTGTTCTCTCGGCTATTTATAGATTTATTGAGTGTATAAATAGCCAGCCAGGCAACCCCTTGATCCATGCTAACAAGAATAAAAACCTATGAAAACCTCGCACCTTGTAATCGCTTGTATAGGTATTGATGTCTGGATAAATTTGAAGCAAATGACTGAGTCAATGCATGAATGATTGAATGAATGAATGACTCTGTGTAGAGTGTTTGTTTGTTGGTTGGTATGTGTTAAGAAATGCCTAAAGGAAGTTGTTGGTTCCAATTGATAATTGTTGCTGCTGTTGTTGTTGTTGTTCGTTAGTTGGCCCTGTTTCATAGCTGATAAGAAATATTACAGGCGAACCAAGAGCTTTGACGGCTTCAGAGTTTATCATCGGAGTATTGAAAGTGGAGTGCTAATGTTGAGGATGAATGAAGGCAAGCAGTAGTAAAATTTCAATATTAATGCTGCTGCTAATGCTGCTTCTGCTACCGCTTTAACTGTCAATGATTATCATTATTTATATGGTTATTGCTATTGTTTTTGTTTCTGTTCTTATTGTTATTGTTGTTGTTGTATTTTATTATTTATTTATTGTGTTTGCTGATAACATTAACAGTAATCGAACACATTGTTGTTGTTGTTGTTCCTGTTTTTGATTAATAATCCATTTTTAATTATTTTTAATTCAATAATCTCTTCACTATTAAATGTATGTATGTGCCCATCCATCCCTGGGTTAAAAGAACAAAAGTACTTTTATTTGTAAGATTTCAATAGGCTTTCTTCCATAAGATGGATGAGAATTTCTTTGATTGTAATAATTGATGTGCCTTTGTAGGGCTTTCTGTGGTCAAGTGTGGTAACGTAAGGTTGGCTGGTGGCCACAAATTAAAAAATTGCACGCGACGCGGATTTTCCATTATGATGTCGCAAACCAATATCACTTGCCGTGAATAGAAAAATTCCTATAGAAAATCATTCTTATTTTGAAGTGTGTTGAGTCAAATGTAGTAGCAACTGCGGAGTCAAGAAAGTACGCCTCGTCACAAGAGGAGCCAGGCATTGGGAGGTGAGGCCTTCCTTTTCCTCACACACATACCTCTTGCAAAAGTCATTTAAACAAATGCCATAGTTGTCTGTGTACCTTCTAATATGACAGTTTCTTGTAGCAATTGATGAGTACAGCAGATACTATCAATACTCCACGTACACAGACAGGAGGATACCCAGTTTAACCGCAATTATCACGACATTTTTACCCTTTAGGTTAGGTTAGAGGACGTGTACTTGTCAACTGTGACAAGTACAGTACCCAGAGGTCGAATTGACCCATTGTACAACGTCCCTTTTTTTTACCCTTTAAGAATCCTGAATTTGTGAGCTGCTTGAAGTCGCCGTTGTCTAGTAGGTAGTGTATTGGCTTACTAGACGTGAGGCCATGGTTTAAACCCCAGATCAGATATTTCCAACGAAACGAAAATTGAAGAAATAGTCCTTTGGCAACTTCCCCTCAGCAGATTTCTGACTGAAACTGTGAGAATAAATAAAATTGCTGAGAAAAGTTTTTCAAAAATCTGTCGTTCGGAGTCAACTTTAAACTGTAGGTTCCGCCACTCACGTATAAAATTAAAACACACACAACATAAGTGGTGTGAGAAGCTAGGTCGTAATCCTGACTGAAGGGTTGTAATGACCAATCATGGATGCATATATGTTTGTATACTATCCCTAGCCAGCAACGGAATATACAATCCAAAGAGTTACCTTTTGAATGAACCGACATTTTCATGAGAAATCCCCATCACACATGCATGAGGATGATTGTCGTAGTGACGTTCATAAGTGACTTGATTGCATTTTGGCACTTCAAGTAAATTTATTGATCTTCAGGATGAATTTCATTAGCCAACGCTTTCAACATTGCTACGGCATCCACATGACTGCAGTGGTCAGGAATGTTAAGGTCTCTTAGAAATGTTAGACATGAGCAGATTTTGTCTTAGCGTCTGTGTCTTAGCAACTGAGGTTGCAGAAATAAAACGAAACGTCTATCAAAACTTAATGCAGTCACAAGTTCTTCCTCATGGTTGGTATTAGAGTATAGTCCGTTGTAGCAATACTTTTTGTTACGTAAACATACTTACTTTTTAGTGAGGATTAAAAACTAGTTTCTTCACTACCCGTGTTGTATGTGTTAACCTACAGTGGTCGAACCTATAATTTCAACTCCTTTCCGAACTGCAGATTTCTGGGAAACTTTTGTTAGCAATTTTATTTACCTCTCTAGAGTTTTTGGTTGAAGACTGCGGAGAGAGGGTCGCCGAGAAAAATTTTTCTTTTAATTTTCGTTTTATTGGAGACGTTTGAACTGGCATTTGGATCACGAGCTCTCGTCTAACAAGCTGAGACCACCCTACATACTAGACTACGACGACTTGCGAAATTATTGCTGAAATTTATAGCGAATTCTGTTTGGTTGGGTGTTATTAAGACGCCTCTCCTTGTTGCAGGAGCTATACTATGTACTCATATGTCAGATTAATTTATTGTACAACAAGAGTTTTGCATTTCAATATAAATATTATTCTACTCCCCCATCCCCGCTACCACCTCTTTGTAATTCTCATATACATTAACACTCCAAAACGAATGTCAATGTAGTGGAATGTAGTTTTGATGTCGATTTTTTTGTTGTTGTTGCTGTTGTTATTGTTCTTGAATAATCTTTTAATGAAACAACATTAAATGATGGATGTTTTCTTATTGTTATTGTATTATTGTTATTGTTGTTATTTTTGTTTATTACTTTTGATACACTCTCACGTATGAACGAAAAAAAGTGAGAATTGTCTACGACGTGCGAGTAGTTTTTGTTCCCTTCTTTGTTACATTTTAGTTGTGGTTGTGGCTGTGGTGTGTGATGGAGGCGATGTTTTACTAAAAACTGCATGTTTTTCTCACTTGTACTCTGGTTTTCTTTTTTTTTCTCCTGATTTTGTTTTACGAGTGTATTGGTTTTATTTTTATCTTGTAAGACGTGTCTAAAATATTGATTTTCGTCTGATTTTTCCAATGTTATAAAGAAATTGGGGAATAATGCAGGGTTTTTTATAAAATTTAAATTTTTTTTAAATATTGGATGTCTGAGAAGTAAGGATCATAATTGCATCATTCGAAAACTGATTCCTTAATTACGTTTTTTGGGAATTTTTCTATTTTAACTGGGAGTAACATTTTCGCGAAATTACATCTCTAACATAGGATAACTTGTTGGAACTGCAGTTGCAGGATCTGCTGTGGCCTATGTATGTCTCTTATCGTGGGAATACGTTAGCGGAACCGTTATCTTCAACCTATGCATCGAATAATGGATTGCGTACTATAGCTACACTAGCGCTGGACATAATTTCACGATTTTTCCCACTGAACCTCTATTGTAAAGCCCCAGCAGCTAATACTAGTCAAGGAGTATGAAAATAATAATGATAATGATAATGCCACGGATAGAATTATGGTTTCTCGCGGAAGTTCAGAACGTCCTCTTCAGATAGAGGGGAATTCGAAAATGTTGAATGAATGACTGTGTAGAAATCTTTTCAAAACTGCACAGAGCTGTGACTGGATACATCTTCTTGGAGTCGGCAGGTATAACTCATTCAATAAGACTACCAGATTACATTACAGCGTGGTTGAGGTGGATATGTATATGTACCACGGTATGGACGCCATATGTCTATGTACTTATATTATCAACTCATCTAAAATGTTTTTACGCTTATTCCAAAGCTCTCAAAGCGACTCCACTGCATTACAATTTTTGCATTGCATGTATGTCGGGATATAGCGGCATTCGGAAACCTGTGCGACCGATGAACGGACCAGTTGTAGTGAAACCATCGAACTTTGCGATGATTTTCCACTTTGAAAAACAAACTGAGATCCCGGTAGCTCAGAACTGTTAACGCTGCTTGTATTCCTCCTATACAGGCAAGATAACACAGCAAATTTGGCAAAATCTTGATGTTCAAACTCCAATAGAGCATGTCGTTGGTCTCATGTAGAAAGGCAATAACTCAAAATTTTTTCGAAATTGATTTTTTTTTTTTGTGATTCCAATGCATTTAACACAAATACACATTGGAGTCACAAAAAAGTCAATTTGGAAAAAAATGTGAGTTAGGGCCTTTCTTCATGCACTCCGGATGTCCTACCAAATCCCGAATGATTTGTGCCTTTGGTGCAAAGGGGTTATGGAAAGTGGAGAAAACTGTTCTTTACCTCTTGGGCACATGTTCAGCGTTACTTTTTGCTGTCAGCAGATACATGTACTTCCCTAATTATTACATCCAGATACCTTTCAAATAAAATCTCGTCTTTCTGTAGTCCGTCTTAGACCAGAACTGGTAAGAGTTCCGAATTAGGGAGGAATCCGAGGATATGTATTTGTTGACTACTGTTCAACTGAGGAGCCGTTTGTTGTGTTTGGTATATCTTAACTTTCCTAACTACAGCGTACCTAAATGAATTGAGACTAAAGTACGCAAACGCAGTTAGGCTGACATTGACAGAATGCTTAGGCGAACGAAAGAGCTCTCTTGAGCCTTACCATGAATTCAATCGGTCACCTTAAGGATGTATTGGATGTAAACTACTGAACACTATAAGCGTTTAATCAAAACGGATTCAAGTCTCGTGCAGATTATAGGGCGAACTACATAAGTACTCTGCATTCCGTATCTCCTTGTGATTGGTATCAATTCAGATTCGCTTGAATACTCTCCCATTTCATATTTGTGTTGCATCATTAAAATGATAATTTCAGCAGAGATTCCATATGAAATTTCAAATTAGTGCGAGTGTCTTACTTTACATGGAGATCTTCCCAGTAGCTGCTTGTACTGCAGTTTATTTTAGTTTGCGTGGTTGTGATTGTTTATTTTATTTACAATACAATTTTATTTATTTATAAATAAATTTATTTGTTTTTATTTTCATTTTTGTATTTAAATTTATAAAATCCCAACAACAACACCATCATGTGCTTATCCCCGACCGCCATTCATGTTGTCTAGTCGCAGCCGTGGGTACGAGTATTTTTTGCTGATATTGTGATACAATTTTAAGTTCAATGACTGATTGTGAACACTGCATTGTATCTGTCTGACTAGCTAGGCTGGCTAGTTGTCTGTCTGTCTGCTTCTCTTAATTTTATTTCTTATTTATTTTAAAAATTTTTTTATTTTTATTCAATTAAATTTCATTGCAATTTAAACAACAATACCTAGAGATTGTTTTCAACATTTTTCGTTTGTCTGTTTTAAATACATTGTTGGTGGTGACATTGACTTTGACCATGTCGCAGGCGGCGTAACGATAAGAATTTTACACGTACGAATAGTGTGAAATTTCAAGACTAAAAAGCAGTTTTTTCGTTCTTCTTTTTTTTCTTTATTGAAAATTGTAAAGAAAATGTAGATGAAAAATATGCTGCATTTTGTTGTAAAAAAGAAACGATTTTTTCTTATTCTTTAGAAAGCAACACCAACAGCCGCTGATGGTTTCGACTTGTTTCTCAAAGAAAAAAATTTGATTCTTGCCGTTAAATCGTGTCATACATTATTTATAGGAACTACCTTTGAGCTTTTGAAAATTGATTTTTCTCAACCTTCTGCTACTGGAATAGTAGGTTGGCTTCATAATTTTCAAATAGCTTTACATACGACGCTTTCAAAATTTTAACAGTAAAGTTGACGTTCCAATACATATGTAAACTGGAGAGACATTTCCTTGTCAAATGTTATTTTGCCTATCCGTTGAATATAGGACTTCACTTTATTTAGGATTTATCGATTTTGGAAGAGTATGTGACAGTGTGTTGGCTTATTAAACGTGCTTCTCGAACGAAACGAAAAGAATGCTACTTCTTCTCACCAATCTGCGAGTAAATAAAATTGTCATGAAAATTTTCAAAAAAATCTGTCGTACAATATAGACTTTAACACGTTCATGCCGCCGCTTTATATCATTCTTGTCGGCTACTGGTGTCTGCGCTAAATGCTTTTCGCTCTATATTTTTCTTCGTGAATTCATCTCATACTCGTTAAATTTTTTGAATATTTACCGTAAAAATAGAACGCCGCCGGATGAGGCTCTTTAGTGTGGGCCACCGGTGGTACGCGCCGGCGTGAATGTGTTAACCACTGTTGGTCCCGCCGCTCACACAACAAGGGTGGTGTAAGAGGCAACTAAAAAGGTGTAATGAATAACCAATCTTGTTGAAACCTTGTGTGCAAATTTCTTCTACAGAATCTTCCGCGATGCTACACTGAGCTGCAAAATTTACTTTCTTGAAGATGTAAAACAGAGTGGTGTCCACTCCCGGAACAGTATATAGAGTAACTCTTGCAGATTCCTTTGATAGTTGGAAGAAGATCTGCTTCATAATGCCAGAAAATACAACAGAAAAAAAATTACATACAGGATTGTAAATAAATGTCAATAAAATAAAGCTGATGTCATTCACCTGACACTTTTCATCTGTCATTGACACATTTCACCTGTCATTGGCATCTTTCACAAACGTCACGCTATCAATTGATAATTAATTGAATTGATAGAATGTCAAAACCCCACTATGAAATAAATCACTGACTGAACTGAAGTCAGTGTGTGACCAGAAATCATGAGTGTGTACGCTAGAAATCATGAGAATTTTTGCGGTCGTGCAATACATAAAGCAGTTTTATGTAGCGTAACTACCACAGGAAATACCACTGAAAAAGTTAAGAGATGGTTATTTTCAAATAGAGGAGATTAGACTTTCGCATCTTCTTATTTCTTTGCTTGAGTTTCTATAACACATTTTCTTTTCTTTGGTTAGGCAGATGATTGTACTACCAAAGTAGATTCTAGGATCATAGGGTTGTTGCGGCCTGACAACTTCTAGAACTCATTGTTGATTTGTCTTTGTAATTCTATTAACTGCCTTTTTTTCATAGCCTTGCTATAAAGTTTTGTACATACATACACACACATACACACATAATTGGTCAGTACAAGCCCTTTAGTCAAGATTACTACCTCACTTCTCACAGCACGTGTGTGTTAGTGTGTTAGCATTGTGTGTGTTAGTTTTATACATTCATGGCGGAACCTACAGTTTAAAGTTGACTCCGAACGACAGATTTTTGTGAAACTTGTTCTTGGCAATTTTTTGTTTACTCTCAGAGTTTTTGCTTGAACTCTGATGAAAGGAAGTCGCCTAAGAAATAGTTCTTAGTATTTTGTTTTGGTGGAGATATCTGACCTCGACTTTGAACGTCTAATAATCCAACACACTACGTACTGGACTACGGCGGCTCACTACTGTTTATTTTGTCTTCGCAACAGTTACGGTCTGTATTGTTTACTTGTGAAAAAATAAAGAATTGTTGGCCCTCTACAATACCAAATACCGAAAATCTGTTTGCAAGGTGTCAATTTAGAGAAGAATAGATACCTGACTTCAGTTGTCATTACAAAATAAAATAAGAAAAAAATATATTCTTCACGGCAGTAAAAGTGGGTATTGCCCAGCCACTCAGCTATTACATACATATACACAGAAAAATACTCAACCCAAGCCTGATTACATTTTTCAAGTTTAATCAAAGCCTTTGTAAGTCACCAGAGTTACAATAAAGCTTATATTGCTGCGTCTGGAACTGCTGGGAATTTTTCAGACACTCCTCGCCTATTGATATATATGTCTTCTATTGTATCTTTTTTCTGAGGCATTTCTTCTTTTTTTAATGTTTTCTCTTCTCTTTCTTTTTTCTTTTTATGCTCGCTTACAAGTTTTAACACTTTCTACTCTTCCTTTCGCTTGCTTCTTTTAATAATTCCTTACAAGCATCTTAGATTGTTGCCATTGTTGTCATTATTATTGTAGGTGTTGTTGTTGCTGTTGACACCTACGTACATATAGAAGTTGTTATTGCTGCTGCTGCTGGTGTTAACCATGCAAATATCCTTACATTCATTTCTTTTTTTGCAACAGCAATATTAACACAAAACAGCAACAAAATTGTAGTAGATCTGGTTCAAGGTATGCCTTGACATTTTTTTCATTTTTTTTTTTTGCTTTTAAGTTCACCTTTTCGTTTTGCTCTTATTTTTTCTTCTTGCCCAGGTTGTTTAGGCTTCCGGCACTAGTATCATCTCTTGTGTTGTAAATGATGCCTCCTATTCTCACTTAAGCCGTTTGTTATGAAAATAGCTTTTCATTTAAATGTTTCATTCATTCTTACCTTCCGTACTTTTTTTTCCTTCTTTCTAGGCTGATACTTTATTTCGTTGTTGATTTCTTCTTTGTCTTTACAAAATATACAGTGGGTGTTAGAAATTGTGGTACTTTCAAATTGTCTATGATTTTAGATGCAGAAATTACGTCGAGTTAAAGTAGCACTTTTCCATGGTGGCCCCAGCTTAAATCAGTGCTTATGAGTGACTTGTTGGTTTCCTTTGCTTTAAAAGAATTTTTTTTACAGAATTTCGGCATTTTTTGTGAATTTAATGTCCTTGGATTTATTATATCACCGTTTACTCTTAACTTTTCCCATCCTCTGATGAAATGTATATGATTTTACAACAGGGTTTTCAAACTATGACTGCCACGTTGTTCAAGCTACGTCTGTCGAGTTACATACATAATTTGTCATTACAACTTTTCAATCCGGATTACGACCTAGCTTCTCACACTACTTATCTTTTGTATGTTAGTTTTATACATGAGTGGCGGACCAACAGTTTGATGTCGTTTCCGGACGACAGATTTCTTGAGAAACTTTTTCATGTCAATTCTATTTACTCTCAGAGTTTTAACCAAACATTTGCTGAGAGAACGTCGCCGATGTTAGAGATGTCTGGCATGGGCTTTGAACCGTGGCATTACATCTAATAAACCAACATACTACCTGCTAGACGAGGGCATCTTCACATCTGTCGATGTAACAGCAGGCGCAAATCCAAAAATTGTTTTGCCAAAACGAATCTTTTTGTTGGGGAACGTTTTCATCGCAAAATTATCTTCAGCGATGATGTCCATTTCTGAATAAATGGGTAAGGAAACAAGCAAAAGTGTCCAATTTGGAACGATACCAATCCAGAAGAGATCCAAAAGCATTCAATGCATTACGAAAAAGACACTGTTTGGTGTGGATTTTGATGATCGCTTTATATTTCTGGGAGAACGGTGTTTTGACCGAAATATTAAATTTTCCATGACTGTCTGAATTTGACCGATGACATGGGTTATGTTGGCCTTAAGGACCTCAGTGACTTGTAGTAGCATGCACCTGTGAGATCTCACATGAATTCGGTGGAGAATTTATGTCATCTCCACATCGTATACCAATGTCATCAAAACGCTTGTGCAGAATATTGAATTTGGCATGACACGTTTAACCCTCAGCATCATTCAGTTGAAACGAAATGGTCAAAAGAAGTTGGCAATCATCATCCTATACGCACTCTTAACACTGATGGCTTTAACCAATGTCGTCCTCAAAAGAAATATGGGCAGATAAGGCCACCAGCCTGAAATTAACAATGGCATGTGGTTTCAATAGTTCGACGCTCACTTTGAATACTCTGCAACAGCAATTTGAGAGCATGATCATTTTAAGTGAATGTGATGTGAACTGACGCCATTGAAATCATGTTATTTGACTCAATTAGACGTTTTATTATGGGGTTTTCTTAAGTTGAATGAAAATTATGTGAATGGGTCACAACAACAGTGGTTCTCAAAACCAACATAATCCATGTAATCAGTAAACTTCGCGCTTTTTGTGACTTCAAATCAGCATTTCGGATATATAAAATCGTATTTTAATGTCACTCGACTTTATATTAGTTCTTCTAGAGTCTTAAAACAATCTTCATGGAGTAGTCATTACCACTATTGAGGTCTTCGTACTGACCTATGCCTCTTCAGAACTATTTCGCGCGTTGATATTGAGGTCACATGTTCAAGATAAGCTTCAGTAAGCATGGAACTTGCCTGAACTATAAATTTTCTTAAATTTTGTTTTAAAAATATGGATGTAGTTTACACTACTTTGTTCACTGACCTTCCAAAATGTTAACTGAGTTATTAAAGACATAAACCACAGGTAAAATATACGCTAGCAGCACTTCGATATTACTTAATGAATTTCAGGTTGTATTTGTTGCTTTGTTTTAGTTTCATTAAAATTGTTCACAGTTAAGCAGGTGATTGGCCTAGATTAGTAGGTTCTAGAATGATAGGGTTGCTAACATGTTAGAAGTTACATACAGCTCGGAGCAGCGTTCTCGCTAATAATGTATTGGATATACTTATTACTTATTATTAACTAACTTTATGTTAATTCTCGATGTTGTTATCAAATGCCAGCGATTTTCTAAATGGTTTATAGTGGGTGGTCCATATAATTATGTTGCCAACTGTATGTTGCTTAATACATATTTCTGACTTTTTAACACATTCATATTCCCTTTGACTTCAATTTATAACTCCTATGGGTAGAATTTTAATAATAAATAAAAAGGCATAAAAGAAGAAATATGTACACTTTCTGTGACTCTTTTTTCTCTCCCTCTTACCTCCACTACTCTCTCTCTCTCTCTTTCTCTATGGCAGCCTTTCTTTCCCTTTATTAAAGTACAACATTTTAACGTTTCTTTTTCTTTACTGTGATGGAATTGCAATTTTAAAACTTTTTTGTGTGGCTTTAACGGCCTTATTGTTTTTCTCTCTCGCTCTCAATAGCAGTATCAGAGTTTCTTCGTGCGCTGGTATTGGGCTTTGCAAAGGGCAGATATTTTTTCCTTTTTTTCTGACTTTTACAAGTCATCGTAGTAATAAAGTTTAAAATTCATTTTTCTTTTTGCGCTCAGTTTATATGCTTGTATCACCGTTGCTTGCCTTTTAAACGAGTTTAAAGTTCTTAAAAAAGGCAACATTTTACCTGAAATATGTTTCCTTAGACGTGTTACTTTTACCTTTTTTTATTTCAAGAGAAAAATTTGATTTTCCTTTTAAAATTTTACAAGAAAAGAAAATTTCAATTATAATACATGGTATGGTGATGATGATTAATAATTTCCATTAAAAGTTTGCATTCAGTCGGTGATCAAAATAAGTGTAACGGGGAGGGTGTTAGCAAGTTCCTGGGTGGATTGTTTGCTTCACGTCAGATTACCTGAAAAAGGTGTTGACTGTTGGAAAAGATGTTGTTGCTTCTGTTGACGCAGAGCGCTTGTTAACATAGTAGTACAGCTACATATGTATGTAATATGTTAACATGGTGAATTTTTCAAGCCCAATATCACAAATTCCAAAATTTTTTTGGGATATACCACTTATTGGGTTTTATTAGAAACTTACTTACTTACTTACTTGATTGGCCATAACAACCCGTTGAACGGATTTCGGCCTGCCGCAACACATCTTTATAGGCGCCTCTGCTTCTTGCGCGCCTACGCCAGTTGGTCACACCAATCGATGACAGGGCTTCCTCGATTTGGTCCTTCCAACGGATACAAGGTCGTCCTCTTCGCCGACTTCCGCAGATACCCGCATCAAATACTCGTCTCGCCGGAGCATCCTCATCCATTCGAACGACATGGCCGAGCCAGCGCAGCCGCTGGATGTTAATACGCTGTACAACGTCAATGTCGTTGAAGAGCTCAAACAGCTCACTGTTGAATCGGATATGGAAATCATCGCCAACACGCACTGGACCGAAGATCTTACGTAGGACTTTTCTCTCGAACACTCTCAAGGCCGCTGCATCAGTTCTTAATAGGGTCCATGCCTCAGCGCCATAAAGAAGCACGGGTAGGATGAGTGTCTTGTCGAGTGTTAGTTTTGTCGCACGAGAGAGGTCTCTGCTACTCAATTGCCTATTGAGACCATAGTAGCTCCTGTTGGCAAGAGTGATCCTACGCTTGATCTCCAGACTGACATCATTTTTAGTGGTAACAGCGGAGCCAAGATAAATAAATTCCTTGACTGTTTCAAAAGTATAGTTATCGGCCGTAATCTGAGAATCAATACGCCGCACGTCTCTACTTGTCGATAACATATACTTTGTTTTGCCCTCATTTACTGCAATACCCATCTTTGTAGACTCCCGTTCAATAGCACTAAAGGCAGCAGTAACATCTCGTTTGGTACGCCCTATGATGTCAATGTCGTCAGCGTACGCAAGCAGCTGTACACTCTTTTGAAAAATAGTGCCGTTGCGATGCACTTCCGCCTTTCGCAGAACGCTCTCCATGACGAAGTTGAAGAGGTCTCATGATAAGGAGTCGCCTTGTCTGAAACCTCGCACGGTATCAAAACGTTCGGAGAGGTTTTATTAGAAACACCTTAGGCTATAATTTTCCATAATATGGATCATCCTATCCATACATTCGTAAAATAGATAAATTTTTTGTCTAAGTTTTTCAATTTTCAAAATCGGTTATTACCAGAGCAGCTATTCCACTTAGGAATGTGTGGAGCGCAATTTTAAAGGAATGGGTTAGGTATTCAATTCTCTGATATTGTACATTTATCTTGACTGTTTTTCGTATTTTCTGTTAACTTTAACATTAGCTTTGTTAAAAATTTTGGTTTTTGTCTTTGCTAGTTAAATTCGAATTTATCTTCACATACATGACAACTCCCCTTCTAAATAAATGCAATCGAGTCCGCAGAGTCTTGTCAAAATATCAGTTACCAACCTCAAGTTATTTCTGGATAGTCTGATGTATGATGCAGATCTCCTCCTACAACAAAAGTTTTGATTTCCTCAAACCAACTTGGTTTGAGAAATATCCACTTGTACTTCACAGAAGTCTTCAACGACATGGAAGTTCCCGTCCTCGCCAGCTGATTGCTCATTGATGACTCATTGCAGAGAATTCACACGTGACCTGGAACCCATCTGAGGGTAACATTATCCAGTCCACTTAGCTAATTTAGTTACTTCAGACAGTCTCACACTATCTTGGCTTAAATTCTTTAACAGCCAATCATTGCTATGTCCTGACTTTTTTTACTTCCTATCCATGTTGAATTAAGCACATCTTTCGACGGTATAGATTTCTGTTTAGAAGATACACGCGAGTCTCCATGGTCTCTGATACCAAAAACTCATGTTTCTGTAACAAGATTCGTTCTTGAGCCATAATATCACAAAGTATTCGCTCTTAAATCGCATTGTAAAGCATTTCCTAAAATCATAAAGTCTACTAATCTTGTCTATTCGACAGCTAAGGAGTGATCTATCAGCCAATCGATGCCTTAACTCCCAGAAAGCCCCTAATAAATTTCATATTAGACTTGTGTACTATCATCCATGCCCCACTTCACCTCATTTTTGGCCTTCACTACCATATACAGCGATCTTAAATCTAATACAACTTCCGGCGCTGCAGAGACAATCGTTCACTTGCTTAAACTATTTGTGTGTGTGTGTGTGTGTGAACTAGCCGCGGTGAACTCGTCTCTTGACCTTAGTTTAATTCAATAGTTTCATGTAAAATTGTACATTACTCCTTAATTGACCTAACATATTCTTAGTATTGGAACCAAAACAACGATAGTAGTGGAAAGGAAATATGGAATTCCAGTAAGGAATAGTTTTGGAGCAATAGATTGACCTTTTAAGTTAAATGGCTTTGTTGCTAACTCTAGTGACTGTGAATCAATTTCTTGTGACTCTGGTCAGGAAATATGTTGTTCTTTCATGTCATACCTTATCCAGCCAAACCTGCTACACAGGCTAAATCAGAATTTTTATACCAATTTGATTCAATTTATCATCCGTACATTATTACCGCGGGCTTTCCGTCTTTTTATTAACTGATGGCAACACTATCATCCTAGAACCTGCTATAGTGGGTGAATAAACTTGAAAAAACACAAAAAAGGAAGCGGAAAGCGAATAACAAATTAGAGATGCTCCCTGACAGTCTTAAATAATGAAATATATTCCTGTCTGAACCATGGAGCTCTGAAGATTCTGTTTGAATTGTTTGTCAACAAGCTCGGCTTCTATTCTCTGTGGGTACACTTATCAAAATTTCACTAAATATCGATTATTTTAACGTTTGTAGAGCGTGTTTCTTGTGACAGAGGCTCATAAAGTGGACAACATGTTGCTAATAGGTAATCAAGTTTCACTATTGCCAAGCAAATATTGTGGTATTGTTGTAGGACGCAAATTTGATCTTTTAGGCTAGTTGGCTACCTAAAAAGCTGAAATATTTTTTTCTTTTGAAATTATTGTACGCTGTAAAATGCGTAGTCAGTGAAATGGCTACACATCTTTTAAAAGTTTTTACACTGCCTGAAAATCTATCGCCCCCTTCATAGTGTACTTTTCGGGCAGTGTGTACAGCGGGTAGACACTGTTTATAGTTTTGTTTTGCTCAATAAGAAAGTTTCGGTTTTAGACAGTCCCCAGAGTAAAGAGGAGTAAGTCAATGTTTCGCTTTAAATCAATTTCAGTGACAATCAAAATTAAATTTTATTCATAAAATTTCTTTCAAAACCACGATTTGCTACATACCAGTTAATTTTATTTGAAACTTATTTCATAACCCCTCTCCTTATATTTTTAGGAATACTGGCAATATGCAGAGTAGAAAAAAAGTTGTGTTTGCTACAGTCCCTGTGGGAAGTAATCACAAAACGAATGCATTTACTGCCAGTATTTCTAGTGTGTATAAACCAAAAAAACTATACAAAAAGCGTTTGAAAAAGTTTTTTAAAATCAGTGAAATTTTTTGTGTCTGTTGTATACACTGCTAGTATTTGGTGGCATCACATTTTGTTTGAAATCTGTCTGCAAGGATTTAATGTCAACCGGGTATTTTCGCTGCTGTCAACAGCAATCGTGTGCACCCTTGTAAATGTTGCAATAATTGTTTGTATTTTTTTTTTTGTTTCGATAACGTTGGCCACTTTAACGCGTGCCTTTGCTATACATTTTCCGCTACAATTTTCGCTTTATTTCACTTCCGTTAAGGTTTTTAATTACATTTTCGTTTGTATGTAACTTTACGCGGGTTATGAAAACTTTCTGTTGCGGTTTTCATTGTGTTTAACTTGTTTAATGGTAAACAATAAATGCAAACGGTAATGTTCATACCAAAAAAACAAACAAAAACAAACAAACAAAAATCCACTCAAATAATGAGTGTTAAATGAAATTGTGCAACATTTTTTTCGCTATTTTGAGATTCTCAAAATTGTCTATGAAAACAGAGCCTCACATAAAACTGCTGTAGACTTTACACTTGAAAAGCCCTCACAGACAAGTTTTTCGTTTTTGTTTTTGTTATTTGTTTGCTAACAGACTACCAGCCAGCCAGCCAGCCAGCCATATACTTAAAGCTGGACAAGTGGAATTCCAAAGCCTGTAACCATTCAACAAGAGATTGTTTTTGTTTTTTTAACTTCAAATACCCTACTTTATTGCCACGGATATTGGGAGAATATCTATTGGGTTGGTGCTATTTATTTCAATACATTTAAGATACAGGGTACTAGATCCGCCCTAGAGTAACTGGGTAACTTATTCTCGTATAGTAAGAGCAAACTCCTCTAACTGGAACCTCAACTGTGTACAAATCATTGGTCATTACGATTAGAATTTATCGAGGAAGTCGTCGCAGTCCTCAGGGTGGTATGCTGGTTTAGTGGACGCATGCCCGTGGTTTACACCCCACTTTAGACATCTCGAACAACACGAAATATGAGAAAAATCATTTTTTTTCGGCAACTTCCTTCCACTACAAAATTCTGGTAAAAACCCTGTTTCTCAAAACTCCGATTTTCAGAGTTGACTTGAAACTTGAAACGGCGACTTCCGCTCAAAGCAAACTTCTGGTAAAAACCCTGGGATGACAATAACATTGCCTTGAAAAGTTTCTCAAAATTCTCTCATTCGGATTTGATTTTAAACTGCCCATAACTGCAAAGTCTTGCTTGACATTTAAAGCGATTTTATATGTGTGAAGATAAATTCGAATTTAAAAACCAAAGACACAAACCCACCAAAAAAAAATTTCCTATTAACAGAGCACTGTTAACTATTTAACAGTGGCAATAATTAGATTAGCCATCTAATTTGCAATTATTGCAGACTATTGACATACAATATAATTATCATTCTGATCATTATTATTTGTGAATAAAAGTGTTGAAATGTACGGTTGATGGGGGATGTAGCCCCTAATTTAGGTTAGGTTACGTTAGAGGTTACGTTGTCAACTGTGACAAGTACAGTACCCGGAGGTCGAATTGACCCATTGTACAACGTCCTAGCTTCTCACAACACTCGTGTTGAGTGCGTTAATTTTATACATGAGTAGCGGGGGCTACAGTTTAAAGTCGACTCCGAACGACAGATTTTTTTTGAGAAGTTTTCCATGGCAATTTTATTTACACTCAGAGTCTTTGCCAGAAATCTACTGAGAGGAAGTCGCCGAAGAAATATTTTCATATTTTCGTTTTGATTTCTGACCTGGGATTTGAACTCGGGCCTTTCGTCTAATAAGCCAACACACTACCTACTAGACAGCGACTTCAGCCCCTAATTTTCTCATATCCAAAAATTATTCCAGTTAAAGCACTACCTCAGTATAACAGAGGACCCTCTGGACTACCATTTGCGCATAGTCGGGTAGGTGTACAATTTCTTACATGTTCCGAAATCGCCACTGATCTTCAATAGAATTTTCAAGCAAAATATTGATATTTTCAAAGCCAATTTTCTCAATACCATATCACTTTGTGTGTGCCTATATTGCAGATTATATTCAAAGGCCTTGGAACCTTCCTTTGAATATGGTAGGGTACTCACAGACCTAGTGTATATCCTAAAATTAGTTCTTAAACAAGTGGGCTTGTCCTGTTGAATAGGTAACAACGCTCTGTTAAATGCAAATTTTGTTCTGTTAATGTTTAAATGTGGCGCGGCTAAAATTTATGGTTTGCGGCTTAGATTTTCGAATTCGAATTTAACTTTACGCACACATAGCGATTTTGATGTTTCAAAAAGTGGCTCTCATTAAGCCGTTGTGGACCGTATGTAGCTTTTTTTCTTGTATATTCATTTTTTATTTCTTTTTTTCTTTTCTTATACGCTATTGTAGTTGAAACTCCTCAATACTTTCTGCTTCATGTTTGCATTTGTTTTTCTATTTCAGTTTTTTAAGGCCTTTCTTATAGAAATTTGGTCTTGAAATTTTTTTTCTATTCGTCATTCCCTGCTAGTCCATTGCCAGCATCACCAGCATCACCATCATCCTCATCTTGTAAGATTTAATGTTTAATATTTGCTTCAGTTGGGCTCATTGTTTTCTGAAAATGTTTCTTTTGTTGTTAAACAAAATGCCAAGAAACAAAAATAAAAACCAAGAAAAAATAGATTTTTTTTTCTGTTTCCTTTTTTTCCCCAATGAAAAAAAAAGAAAAATGAAAATAAAAACTGATGATATTGTTTTCTTAAAGTAGCTGTAAATTTCCTTATTTTAGTTCTCTTTCTCTATTCGTTTTCAGCTTTTTTCAGGCTTCTAAACAAACAGGGGGTACACTCAAAGAAAAAACTCAGTTGATTTGATAGCAAGATGGCAAATTCGCCATGGTTCTTGACCCGAGTAAATTTTTATTGTGTTTTAAAGCTTATTTTTTTTTTTTTTTTGTAATTCTAGCCTTTAGCTTGATTACAGGGTTCTTGTGACCCCAGGAAAGCTTTCTGTGTAGGTTAGAAATACATTTTCCGTCGATTGTAATCACAAGAAATTTTTTGTTCAGAAACGTTAAGACTATCACAATAATTTCCCAAATGCCATATGCAAATTAAGCAATTTTTTCTAGCTTTCAAATACATGATACATGAATTAACTAATTTTTCTTTCTTTCTTATCTTTTCAGGTAAGTGTTGCCAATTAATTTGCCTTAATTTCTTAATTAATCAGGTATTTATGAAATATTATTGTGAAATTGTATTAAAAATTCATTGATTTGCACCATTCTATTGCGCCATTGTTTAGTAGGTAATAAGTTGGCTTATTAGATGAGAGTCCGTGTTCAAACAACTGGCTGAGATATCTAGAACAAAACGAATTAAAAAAAAATTATATTTTATGCGGCGGCGATTCCCCTTCAGCAAATTTCTGGTAAAAACTCTGATAGTTCATAAAACTGCCATGAAAAGCTTCTGAAAACTTTGTCGTTCGAAATCGACTTTAAACTGCAGGTTCCGCAACTCATGAATAAAATTAATAAACACTATACATAGGTGACGTAAGAATCTGGGTTCTGAACTTGACTAAAGGGTTCCAATAACAAAAATAATAAAATTAAATGCCATTCGATTTGAATTCGAGAGGCTAAAGGATACTCTACAGTATGTCCGAAAATCTATTGATTGCCGTAATAAAAATTAATGTTTTCTAAGTCTTCGCGTAAGTCTCAGAATTTTGAATTTTAGTAGCTAACATGGTCTTAGATTTCGTCTAAGAATTGCTCCTCAAAGATCCTAGGCTAATAGTTTTTAAGCGGCTTAACTGTTGCTAAGGAAGCGCTCAACTTTCTTCTTCTCTTCTACAACGTCACAATGGTGTTACGTTAAACTTGAATTCAATCCACTAAGCATGATCTCCAATCGATAAATAGAGCTGTCTGTCTGCATAGTCTTCCAAACTGGGACATATGAGAAGATTAGAGCCGATTTCCGATTTCATATTTAGCCTGCTAAGTCCAGAGGTAGTACAGAAATCAAGAGCTCTCTAGCTTGGATTTTATAATCTAGGCTTGTTTGACGCTTGCCATAGATTAGAATTATAAGAAGTAGTGATGATCAATAACATTAATTGAATCTTAGTTGACCTATGCAATACTAGTTATAAAGATAGCTCCATAACAAGTTCAGCTGTCAGGGTATATTGACTAGTCTTAGGAGGTGTACTCACTGCTAGTCAAAGCGGCCATTATTACTCTACATATTATGCATTTCACATCGCAGATTATACAAAAAATGCAGAATACTTCTAGAGGATCTGCATTCTATCCCTAGACTCGGAAATGTAAAAAGTATCCGACTAATTTCAGAATGCTGATCAAACTACTTAAGCGAAAGATTGGCAGGCATTGCTCTCTTTGATTTCAAACAGATCCTACGCCAAAAAGGAGAAAATTAATACCCTTATATAGGACGCAGATGAATCTGGTCCTCTGTGACTACTTAATGGATAAGATTTGCATTGAATTGTAGCCTATAACAATTATTGATAACAGTGGAACTACGGATGGTAGCTGAAAACCAATATTTTGTCGTCAACTACAGTTTTTGCGACAAGGCAACAGAAGCTCGATTGTCACCCATAAGCCATAACGTTATAATGGGCCAGTCCCTAAGTTACATGCTTTCAAAGTCTCAAAACATTCTTAAACGATTTCTGTGAAAGTTATAATGAAGACCAAATCCCCGACATTTGGGGACTTTAGGCGCAAAATTTTCCATCACTTGAAACGTAAACGGCATAACCTATCTAGCCAGAGGTTATTTCGATGAAATTCTTATCTTCCCACAAATATGGTAAATTCAGTCAAATAGTATTGCAACGAAGATTTTGTTTGGACCCCAGAGAGAGCCACAGCAAATCCCTTCTTCCTTTTTTTCCTCACTTGACAAAGATAATCAGATCTCAATACTAAATTGCATTGATTTTTTGTAGTAAAATATGTGACAGCTTAGAAAGCCTTGGTCCTAGTAAAATTCGTCTAAATGCCATCTGTAGCATGTTCTAAAATGATAGGGTGGCTGTCAGTTTATTTCTAGAAAGTGTATTGGATTATCATATTAGATCTATTGGGGTGGTGAACCTCGCTAATTTAGTTCTACTTTTTGTTATCGATGGTAATTCTTATTTCTCTCACGATTAATTATTATTTTTAATTGGAATAAAATCTCTTTAAATTACTTTAATTGGAAACAAGTATGACGAATTGTTGGCCCAAGTGCTTAAAACACTACCCCACGTTACAGCAAATAAAGTCATTACCCTCTACATACATACATATGTATAGTATATGGATCTTTCTGTATCTTTGTAGGACTGAAGGATATCCTTACCAACTAGACATCATTTCTTGATTAGTCACTGATTATCTTCTACTAACTTTTTTTACGAGTGTAAATATTTCTTTGGAATATTTAGTGGTTCTTGCATCGTTACACACTTGCCAGTTAAAGATTCTTAATAATGCAAAAAAAAAAAAAAAATGCAAGAAAAACAATAAAAAAGAAAAATATAAGAATGAAGAATTCAAAAGAAGAGAATAAAAAACAATAACAATAAAAACAATTGTATCTTAAATTACACCAACTCCTACGGCTGTGCTATTTTTAAAAATAAAAACCATCTAAAAATTGCATTCACATTTTTTATTTCATCTCTCTTACATCCTCTGCCTCTCACTCCCTCTGTTTCTGGCCATGTTTCATGCTTGCAGTCAGTCTTCTTCTTCTTCTTTGGTTTTCTTTTTATGCTGGTTTTTTATTTTGTACTTTGTTTTAATAAATATTCTTTTCATATACTTTGGCGGAGTTGAACAAATAAATATCACAATATAGGTATCTTGGCTATGGAATGTTGAAGACGTAAGAAAAAGATGGGAGGCGCCTTTAATATCATCCAGACGAAGTTTTGTTTTTTTTCGATTAGGTTCAACGATTGTAAGCAGACCGAGGATCCATAAATTTAGAAATTAATATCGAAATTTGAAGTTTAAAACCTGAGCATAAGGTGTTGAGAAAGATAATGTCGGTTGCATTATTTTCCATTTTTAGAACAATCAGTCGTCAACACATGACAACCAATTTCGTTTGAAAAATCTCGTAAATTTTAAACCAAAAAAAAAAAGAAAAGAAAGAATTTAAAAGAAAAGAAACACTTCCTTCCCATCATGTTATTCCTGTATATCAAGTCAGAATTGTATTTGAAAGTAAGCTGAGGTATACTTCCCCGTTTTAAAAATCTCGTATATTTTAAACCAGAAAAAAGAAAACTAAAAAAGAAATACTATCTTACCAACAAGATATTTCTGTTCAAGTATGAGCGGTATAAGAAAATAAGCTGTAGTAGACTTCCCAATTGTGTTATGGTATACTTCCCCGTTCTAAAAATCTCGTAAATTTTAACTAAAAAAGAAAAAAATTTAAAACAAAAGCAGAACTTCCCCAAAGAAGATATTTCTATTCAAGTCAGAGCACTATTAGAAAATAAGTTTCGGTAGACTCCCCCATTGTGTTATGAGGCAAAAAATGTTTTTCCTTTGGGAAGATGGTAATGTGGTTACGTTAACATTTGTATTCATGTCAGAGAATTATATCATGTACTTTGGAATTAATTTCTTTCTTTTTTGTTTTCTGTTTTTTTGTTTTTTAATTCAAACCACCAACGCCAACTTAATTTATCAACACCTTACCTTATCTTACGCCCATCGTATTCTTCTTTTGAAATACATATTAGCCGCTGTAAAAATTTTTAACTCCCTGCCACCAAACGCACCTTTTCGCGATTTGAAATATTAGCCGCATTATAAAGTGGATTCATAACATTTGTAATGCAAGAACAAGAATTTAATTAATTTCTGGTAGTTGGGCAGACTAGAGTAGTGGTTTAAACTAGAAATTTAATCTAGTTTAACTAGAGGTATACTAATCTATTTTGATCTCTCTTTAATACCAAAGTTAATTGGCATACACATTACTGCCACAGAGCTTGACTGCAAATCAAAGCAGCCCAGGTTCAAATACGGTTAAAAACCATACAAATTTTCATCATTGTTTATCGAATTTTACGAAATTAAAACAGTCCATACAGAAGCCCTTTGCGTAGGAAGGATAATATCAACAACGAACATAATAAAAGATTCCAGACCTTGGGAATTCTTGATAAGAAGATGAATACAATTCTGTGACAGCCATATGATCTCGAATCTGAAGAAATAATCGTACTTTGGTGTGCCTCTGTGTGTAATTCGCCCTGCATACTACTCATAATTTCACAAACTCACTGATCTGGTAAAACTTTAGTCAGGATTACAACCCAGCTTCTCACACCACTCATGTTGCGTGTGTTAATTTTATACATGAGTGTGGAGGAGCCTAGAGTTTAAAGTCGTCGCCGAGCAACAGATTTTTGAGAAACTTTTCATGGTAAATTTATTTTACTCTCAGAGTTTTTGCCAGAAATCTGCTGTGAGGAAAACGCCGAAAAAATATTCAAATTTTGTTTTGTTGGTGAGGTCTGACCTAGCTTTTGAACAGTTGCCTCGCGTCTAATAAGCTAATAAAATACCGACTAGCAGGGCAGTAGCGGCTCGCACTGTACCCCATTCATATTTCCACAAACCCATTGAACTGATAAAACATTATATATTGATTTATCGCAATACAATTATAAATTTCATTGTAATTATTAGTGAAAATCGAACCCCCCAAGATTCTCAACTAAAAGTCTAGTGGGTAGTATCCTCCGCTCAATAATAGAACTCAGTTCGGTTAAATGACTTTCAACTGAACATATGGAGCCTTCTCATACAAAAGATTTTCCAATTCAAAATTCACAACTCAAAAGCTCTTTATAGGAACTGTTACCTAATTTGAAATAATTCCATACAGTCGCGGAAGTGACCGTAAAGTCCTCTTCTAAATCAATTTGATTGCTGCAGGAATCAATATGCTGAAGGCGCATCATTCTTTCCTAGATGTGCATTACGTTCTTAAGTTCTCAAAGCTGAAAATCTTTTGCCTTCTAGCGCATTGAACTGTCTTTCTTTGGCTTTTGATCTAAGTCTTAGCCCCCTTATATACGTACTTAATTAAACCCTGAAATGGTCATTACAACCGTTTAGTCAAGTTTACAACCTAATTTCTCACATCACCCATGTTACATGTGCTAATTTTATCTATAAAGTGTCTGAATCTACAGTTTAAAGTCGACTACGTTCAATAAATTTGAGAAACTTTTCATGGCAATTTCATTTACTCTCCGAATTTTTGCCAGAAGACTTCTGAGAAGTCACTGAAGGACTTTTTTTTTATTTTTTGTTTTATTCGAGATGTCTAGTCGGGGGTTTGAACTAATAAGCCAACACACTAACTACTAGACTATATCGACTTTATCAATAGCGATTACAATAGTAATTATACTATATCGCCTAGCCTTACTTTTACAGGCGATCTTAAAAGTATTTGCTCTCTCCAGACATTTGCCTACACTAACCAGATAGTATAAGGGGTTGTGAACTCGGATTGTAACGACCCTGGATATGATTTTTTTTTAAATTTACGTGTTCGTTTGTCCTTTGATATGCGATAGTCAGTCGCTATATAAACGTTTTTATTTTAACGTATTAAATGAAAATTACACTGTGCTACAAAAGTCAGGAAAAATAGTCAAATAATTCTCTGAGAAAATAGCAAAACTTGGCATTTGCCTGTGCTGTGAATATCTACAAAAACTATTTGCCATATAGAAATCACTTCAGATTATTAAGTTTTTTTCTGTTGCACAGTGTTCTTATAGTTACATGGTGTAGTCGTTTACAAATATTTGCATTTTTAATTTCCTAAAACAATAAAGGATTTTAACACAAAATGCAAAGCAAAAACGTAGTCCTATCCAGGCAATAAATTATGCAAACGAACTTAAATGGCTGATTGACTGACTGACTGAAGGACTAGTCTAAATTCAAATGACTGATGATTGTCTGTCCTGTTATGGTTGCTTGTATACATAATTTTCAAACACCATAGCGGCCAACTAATGAGATTACATTTCATTTAAAAGGTTGGTATTTCAAAATCATCATTTAAAGTTGAATTTATAATTCCATTTGCAAGCAGACGACTGACTCACTCACCTCCAAATCCAATTGTAAATTCAAACCCTCAATTATTTGATTTTTTTTCGAATTTTTTTTTTTAATTTCTCTTCGAGTTCATGTAACATTTCTGTAGAAAAAATGTGTGTAAATATTTGTGTAGTTGAGTGTAATTTAATAGCGTCAGCAACTTTGGTAATAATTTAAAATGAAAGTGGTTTGCATATCCTTATAAGGTAGGTGCAGAAGTGATTTCTTTCGAGGTACAAATAATTAAATTTTCTATGATTTTTTAAAGGCTTAGGAGGGTAGGCTTTTGAACGATAGCTTTACAATGTTTTTATTGACTTTTTAGGGTTTTCATGTTATGTATTTGAAGATAAATTCGAATTTAAAAACCAAAGACCCAAACCTACACTTTTAGCAGCGCCAATTTCTACCTTTAACAGTGCAAAATTTTCTAATAACAGAACACTGTTAACTTTTTAACAGTGGCAATAAGTAGATTTGTTTTTATTTTGTAATTATTGCATTCTATTGCCTTAAAATTTAATTTTGCTTGAAGGTTAGTGGGGTATGGAGGTGGCAAATTTTATCAAATCACAAAATTATTCAAGCTATCCCGCTACCATCGTTCAAAATATTGGCATGGTTGGTGGGGGATGAACCAACTAACATTTACTGTAGTCGGGTAGATGTACTATTTCGTATATATTCCATAATGGCCACTGATTTTCGTATTTTTTTTTACTAAAAATCGATTTTTTCAAAATTGGTTTTCTAAAATTCCAAGTTATTCCAGCAATCCCACTACCACGGTTCGAAAGAGGGCTCTCTGGACTACCATTTGCATATAGTCGGGCAGGTGTACTATTTCTTGTATGGTCCAAAATGGCCACTGATCTTCTAGAGAATTTTAAAGCAAAAAATTTATAATTTCAGAGTCAATTTTCTCAATACCATATCAGTTTATATTTGGCTATATTGCTGATTGTATTAAGAGGCCTTGGAACCTTCCTTTGAATATGGTTTGGTACTCATAGATCTCTAGTTTATATCCTAAAATTAGCTCCTAAACAAGTGAGCTTGTTCAAATGGATACTGTTAAACAGATAACAGTGCTCTGTTAAATGCAAATTTTGTTCTGTCAAGAGAAAATTTTGCTCTGTTAACGCCAAATGTGGCGCTGCTAAAATTTTTGGATTATGTCTTGGATTTTCAATTTCGAATTTCTGTATCCTTACACAAATTTTCAAGTTTGTGTTCCGATTTTGCATGAAAACTGTTTGATTTTCATTTTTAAATAGGAAAAACTTTAGCACCTATCCACTATATGTTTATAATCAGCAGCACACAACATACGTAACATTCCCAACTTACCATACAAAAGAGTTGTACACCTTCCGTCTGTTCCATTCTCTTTTACAGTCTTTTCAGAGTTTTTATTCTCATGATTTATAAGGGTTGATAATGAAAGATGGTTAAATGGATTATTTTTTCCTGTGCATACTTTTTTTTTATTAATTTTTTTTTCTACTTCGTCCATGCGTCCCTTTTTAAACCCACTCAAAAAGTTGTTACACATTTGCATAAACGAATTGGAATGTAAAGAGAAACAAAAATCACACAAAAAAAAGAAACCAAACTTGTCATATTCAAAAAAACAAAAAAAATCTCGTTAAACTTGTCGAGGGCAATATTTAGATAGCAGGGCAATGGCAAAAAAAAAATACTCATGAAATGAATACCCCCATATGCTGTAACAACTAAAACTTTTTCGTTTTTCTTTTGCATGGCCCTTTCAAAAATTGTTAAAGAGAATCAATGTACACGCGACAACAAAAGTATACGAACATCCACCCATGCAGTGCATAGCTATACTATGTGACAACTAAAAAAGACTTTCTATCGTCATAATGCTTGGCGTATGACAGTAACGATAAGCATAATACTAGTGATGATGGTGTTGATGTAACTTGAAAATAAAAATCTTAAAAAAGTAAAGCTCAGCCTAGCTGTGTGCCTGCCCTTTGAACTTACGAAAAATGATTTACGGTGTTAAAAGTAGTTGGTAAAGTTTCTTTCCTTTTGGTTTTTTTTCCTTCTTTGCAAAAGGAAAAAGTTCTTGTGTGTTAATCTTTTACGTACTCACACACACGGAATGACATCCTTTCCATGTTTTAAATTGAATTGTTCTGTACCGTGACCGTCTTCTTTGTAGCTAAACAGGTTAAAAGTTATTACAAACTAAACACAGGGTGCATGCAACATATTAAGGCATATTCAACGAATAATCATATCTTTTAAAACTACATTTTGTTGTGTATAGAAACCTCGAAAATTTGCCATGTTAGACACGAGCCCGTGGTTCAAATCCCAACTAAGTTATCTCAAACAAAATCGAAATTCCAAAACACATTTCTTAGGCGACTTCCTTGGAGCAGTGTTCTGGCGAAAACTCTGAGAGTCAATAAAATCGCCAAGAAGTTTCTCAAAACTCTGTCCGTCGGAATCTACTTTAAGCTGTACGGCGCGCCACACATGGATAAAATTAACACGCTCAGACATGGGTGGTGTGAGAAGCTAGTAGGTATTCCAGGCTAACGAGATGAAATGACTAATAAAAACTCTCGCTTTGGATCACTTTTCTCTACATTTCGGTCCCTACAGCGGCAGTTACATGAAGGATGTTGGTTTTCAAATCCTCCAATGTTAGAGGATTATCTGCAAAAATGAGGCTGTCAAGGTAGCTCAATAGAAAGGACTAACGGCATCAAACCCCACAGTATGGTGGCTGAAAATCATAACCGGTTGTGTTATGTAACTCGTGACACTGTCGTGTTGCAACCACATACCATTCAGTTTATAATCTTTATAATCTTCAAAGATTCCAAAGAAGTCGGTTATCATATGATCATATTGATGGTAACGTGTCTTAAGGGATGATTTTGTAAAACTACGGCCTAATGACTCCGTTAAACCATTATGCTCATCAAACAATCACTTTTTTTAGAAGCAATGGTTTTTTCACAATTATTTATGACTTCACAGAGCTCTATAGGCGATAATTTTGCCTGTTAATGTAGACACAGAATGTACTTGATTGCTGAAGAAAATTTTGTTGCAAAAATTTGACTGGAAAACCTGTTGATCCAAAGCTACCAATCAGTATATCTATGGCATTATGTCTAGCCATCATGGTGTTAGCTAAACTTTATATTAATTGCGATGCATAGCCAAACGTAAGATAGGTCGTAAGGAGCTGTAAGATAGGTCTGATTGCTGAGAATACCACTGAATGGACAAATTTATTTAATTGCACAGTCGATTAATTATAACGACCATAATTATACCGCTACTTTTGTAGTGAACTTTGCACTGTTTTTATGGGTTCTTCAGTGGTCAAAAGATGGCAGACTTGCCAGATTAGTTGTTTAGAAACCACCAAATGGATAACCCAATACAATAAAACTGAATTCAAATGTTGCATGTGACCTTCCCCATCTTAAAAGGAATTGCTTGCTCTTCATATTAAAGACGATCTGTTCTGTAGAGAAGTGCATAACAGTGATACATTTCTATAAGCATCGAAACAAAGAATAGTCAATTAGATGGAGGATGAAAGCGGTAAACTTTCTTAGTCAATATTTTCTAAATATTTTTTTGGCTTCAGGCACAATTTCCCAGGGGCATGTGGCCCCGTTTATTCACAAAAATTGATATCGCACCAAATACAGTGTTAATAATTCTCGGTGCCATCAATATTTGTCTCCGGAATGGTTTTGGCTAAATACTCAAGCATCATATACGATTTCATGTGCTTTACCGCGTGTTTTCTCGTTTTCCCCTTTTTCTTTGCTGAGTTTTTCATTGCTTTTTCACTAAGTTTTCTGAACTAAGCAGGCAATAGGTTACCTGGAGCATCTTCTAGGATGTCAGGGTTGCCAAATATCGCTGATTATAGTGAAAGCCTTCTGTTAGAATGTATTGCTACATTCCAGCATTCCATACATTTTGCGAAATATCTAGTTTTGGAACTCATATCATCGATAATCTATACCTATAAATGATGGTATTTAATAGCAAAGCTAAGGCTTTAGCAGCATTTATTTCTCTTGAGCATTTCTTCTGAAATTTCTTTCTTGCTTCTGCAAACGTAGCTCTTCTACAGACTTACATAAATGTAGATTTGAATTTTTTTCGGTTTCCCTTTAATTCTATAAATTTCAATTCTATTGCGCCGCAAAGCACACAACAATTTTCTTCAAGTTGGCATTAAAGTGATTTTTTTTTTATTCTTTTTGGCGCCCTGCTGTTATGCAGCAGAATGACGGGAAAAAATCTTTATAGTTGCGATGATTACTTTAATAAAATCTGAAATAATTTTAAGGGAGCATATGCAATTATAAATAATATTTGCCTGCTCTCTTGTGTTTGGCAGTCTAACTTTTGGAAAATTTATTTGCTTGTCAATACAACAACATTCGTTGGCATCTTTTCTGTTTTTGGTGTATTTAAAAGGAAGGAAAATGAATGACAAACTGTAGTCTATTTACAGGGTTGAGTATAAAAATTTCAAATGAAAAGTTTGCTAAGCTTAGTTAATGCTTTTTTTTACTTTTTTTTTAACTTTAAGTACCATCTTGTAATGTTCAGGTACTTTTTTATGTACGTTTTTTGTTTTTATTTTTGGCCATAAATGACTTTTTCCTTGTTACAGTTTTTTGTCTTTTATTTTCTATACTTAAAGGCACACGTGCCGGTACTTAACTTTTCAATATCAACCATCACCACGAACGTATTTCATAACTAAAGTCTCTTCCTATTTCTGGAATTTCATTTCTTTTATGTTTTTTTTGTGCAGGCTTGTAGTGCATTTGGTTAAGTGCATTCACTCACCCTTATGTTCTTATAAAAACACAAACAAAAAACCCTGCAGGGTCAATACATTGTTATCATCCCTTCGAATGGTATTTTTTTTATCACTTTGGTTGCTAAACGAACGTATTTTGTTAAGCTTTTGTGCACAATTTTTGTGGATTCTGAACAGCCATTACCAGTTTGTCGTAATCAATAGACCATAAAACCAGTTTTATTTGCAATATTTTAAAGAATTTTTCTCTTCAAGGATTATGGGGTTAGCAATTATTTTGTTGCATATTTTTAGGAGTTCAAGATGAAGTCTTTAGGATGAAATATTTCATTCCAGTCTTAGGACAAATGGGCCGTATGTATTTTTTAGCGGCTCTGTAAAAGTATATCGGCTTTTTGTATTGCACCCTGGTTACTAGCCGGATAACATGGGGCACTAACTGAGATGCGACCTAAAGCTTTACAATACTGTCTATCCTATCTTAGACCCCTTAGCTTTGGAGCGAGTTTGATTATATGTACTTCGTTCGTGTCTAGTCTTGATAGGAAATTTTACTTTAAAATTCATATTCCTCTGATATGGTCTTCTTTTGGTATTCTACATGGGTATGAGAATAAGGTACTGTAGGGAATGAGAATAGTTTCGCAGAAGAGCTCAATCTCAGGATACCTCTCCATCTCCCTGATTATTGTACTGTGTTCCAGACCAAGATAATGGCCATAAGCAACGAAATCTTTTCTTACAGCCAGGTCGCAATCAGATCTCTTTCGGAAATAATCTCCATGTCTATACTAGTTGGCATATGCTGCGACTGCTTTGTTCGGCTCTTGCGTCCATTTTGTGTCAGTCTAATAGGACTTTCTGATCACAAGAACCTAATTGAGTAATTAAGTAGCTTACACTCTTGCTACATCAGACACATTTCTTCTGATCGTCCATAGATCATAGCTCCTAGCGTTAGGCTAGCTAGACCCTTAAGTAAACTTTAAACATTTAAAGCATTTTAGAAACAGTTTATGACTGCTTTAATATCTCTTTTACCGTTCCATTCTCTAACTTTCTCGGTAAAAGGAGGATGTTTTATTTTTTGGGTAACTGGCCTGTCACGTTTTCCTATATATAAACCAAAAATACTTTCCAATTTTTGGTTTCAAGTCGCAATGGATTTGTCTATAAAGCAGACGGCAATTATCTTTACTCCTTTACCAAGCTTCTGGCAATGTTGAGAATTTCACTTTTTATATGCAAGAGCAATGATATTGTAGTATATCCAAGAGCTAATGGCTCGAATGTGGTTGGAACAAGTATGTTCCAACAGATATGAAATTTTCATTAGTGGGGATAAACAATGTTTGATTTTTACAGCAGCTAAGGTAAAATGTGACGATCACATACTGAGTCGTAGAGCCCGCCCCAAAGTTTTTCGTGCACTATTGTAATCACTTGTATTAGGTTCAGGCTTTCTGTAATCGTTTAAACGATTCGAACTGTTCAATCTTCTGTTCCAAGTTCATGTTGTTGATTGGTTATATCTCTTTTTTTTCTAGTTTTATAAGAGAGATTCACTATCGAGGGCAGATAAAATTGCATTTGAATGTACTTACTAAGCATTTTTTATACGGATTGGCAGATTCTTCATCAAACAATTAAATTCGCACACTTTAAAACCATTCAGTCATTCAGCACTAGGGACCTATCAAGTTAAAGGATATAAAATTACACATCAGAAGGTCAGATCTTTAAATTTTGAGGGGATTTTTAAGGGATTGCGGGAAGTCGCTGTAGTCTAGTAGGTAGTGTGTTCGCTTATTAGACGTACAGCCCGGGTTCGTGCCCCAGGCCAGACATCAAACGAAATATGAAAGAAAATATTTCTTCGGCGACTTCCTCTCTGCAGATTTCTAGCAAAATCTCAGCGTAAATAAACCTGCATGAAAAAGTTTCTCAAAATCTGTAGTTCGGAGTCGATTTGAACTGTAGGTCCCACCACTCAAGTATAAAATTAAGGCGCACAACATGAGTGGTGTGAGAAGCTGGGCCGTAATCCTGACCAATTATGTATACATACATAAATACGCACACATGTAAAGGAATTGCGGTTTCAGAAGTGTACATAATACTTTGCCTCGCGTTTTTTTCTTGACGTGTCGGTGTCGAAAGCAAATTTGTATTTCTCATGTACTTTGATTTGCTTAGCCTGTAAAGTCATATGATTTGTCATATGATATTACATGTGATGTAAAGTCATATGATTTGTCATATGATATTACATTTGACAATCATTGTGTATGTTATGTACACAAGGGATTTTTGGCTCGCAGTCAGCAAACTTGCTGTTGAGAGCAATTAGTAAACTGGGCCATTGTTTTGGGATGCTTTCTTACTTACACTATTTCTTCCTCTTTATCTACGTCTCTTCAAATATGTTTTCCATAAAGTTATGGTGGAATTAAATTAAGAAACAGAAAGAGAAATAAAAAAAATTTTTAAAACAAGTTTAAAAATGAAACTTTTTAAATTTAAAAACTAACAACAACTGAATGAGAAATTCAAGTTACGGTTGACTTTACAAATAAAATGAAATAACAACAACAACAGCAACACAGTATAGTAAAACAAAATATAGTCGACAGACGAAATAAAAAATTCTAAACAAGTCACACTACACTGTTGGGCTGTATGATGAAGCGAGCTGAGTTTGGGTTTGAATGGATGAATGAATGAATGATGGTGATGGTGATGGTGGGCTGAGAGCAATGAGTTGGTGGCCTGATCTACATAAGAATGATGTCAATAACACTGTGCAAAAAAATATAGAAACGAAAAAAATTGCAGAATAAATATCGCAAGAATAAACCACGAGAATAGCAATGGGAAACAGAAAACAAATGAAAATAAAAATAAAACAACTCTGAAATTGATGCACTTGAAGTTAAAGATGTAAATACGGATTGACAATCGCATCGCCTGTACAGACATACAATAGCCAGCCAGCCAGTCAAGCAGTTAGTCAGTCAGTCAGCGAAGAAGCAACAGCAGCAACAGTAGTCAGCAAATGAAACACTCACAAATTCATTCAGCATTTTAAACAGTTTCTCGCTGCCATAAAATAAAATAAAATCGCAAAGGCAAAAAAACAAACAAATTGAAATGAAATCTTTGCCTAGAAATAATAATAGTAATGAGAGGAGCAGCCAGAAATTTATACATAAATGACTTGGTTTGCCTTGGCATGGCTCATCTCAGCTTGACTAGAGATGTTTCAGCATAAATTATTTGAGATTTTTTTTTCTTCTTTTATTTCGTCCTCAATTTTATATCAAGAAAAGAAAATTTGTTGAATGCAAATAACTATCTAAAGCTGAGGAGTACTTACAACAACAACAACAATAACAACAAACTGTATAACTTGTGTACTTTGTTATTACAGTTATGCTATCACTAGTAGTTGTTAAAGTAGTTGCTGTAGTTTATTTAAATATCTCAGAAGTTGGTGAGTTTTTTTTCTCGTATATTTTTTCTTTTTGTATAACAATACTCTCCTCAGATTTATTTCTATTTTTATCACTGCATTTTGCCTTCTATCTTTATTTGTTATAATTCATAATATACTGCTGCCTTCATTTTGCTACTGGTTGTGGTGATTTTTGTTTTCTTTCTGCTCCTTTTGGAAATCATTACAGTTATGAAGGAAATGACAATAATTACGGCTTAGTTGATATTTCTTAGAAATTATCCTCTTGTTTGGTTTTCTTATTTACCTATAATTTGCCTGTGTTTCTTTTTTTCTCTCATTTTATTGAAGAAACAAAATTTAAATTATTTTCTTGAAGTTATAAAATCATGTCTTCTATGTCAACAGTTTAAAGAAATTTTGTAGACTTTACGTTAAACAATCTTAAATTGTAACGCAGTGGCATATAGACACTGCATTTCTCTTAAGACACTGAAATGTGGTCAAGAAATTCAATTTAAAATTTTTAAATCCCTTTGAGGTGTAATTAAGATGTTGACTTCTTAGTCTACTAACGAACACTGGTTTGAATGTCCAGGACTCCATTAGTCGGGCTCCGTTAGGTTTTTTTTTTTTTGGTTTTTTATTTAAGCATTTCAAGTTGCTGTAGTCTAGCAGGTAGTGTGATGAGAGCTCGTGTATCAAACCTCAGCAGAGAATTTAAAATATTTATTCTCCGACTTTCTCTCAGCTATCTTGTGGTAGAAACGCTAAGAGTAAATAAAATGTCTCAAAAATCTGTCGTTCTAAGTGGATTTTAAACTTTAACATCTGCCACTCTTGTATAAAATTAACACACACACACATGGCTGATGTGAAAAGCTAGGTTGTAATCCTGACTAAAAGTGCTGTAATGATCGATTAAGTAGGTAATTAAGTAGCAGTGTTAGAAGTGCAATTTTAATTTCATGCATTCATATTGAAGATTCAAAATCACCTCATAAATTGAATTACCGACGAGGTACATTTTTAATACAGCTTTATTGACAATGATCTGACTGATTGGTATGTCCACCGAGTGACACTATCATTAGGTTTTTAGTAGTACAGTCCAGCCTCGATTATCCGTGATCCAAAGATCAGTCTATAAGTTTTTGTTTGCAATGTTTTCAAATTGTTTGCTTCGATTAATCGTGATTACCTCCGTATTATCCGTTATGGATGAATGTTGAATTTTTTATTAACTTGAAATTCATATCCATTTATGTATGTACATTAGAGCGACTCACCAAAAAAAGTGCTCGATGTACCCTCCTAAAAATGAACCTTGGACTTTTTTAAGATGAGATTTAAAATATTTCGGCTCCAGCTTTGACCTCTCGTGAGCTGGACCATTTCGAAAAAGGGTCTATTTTTCGAGAATCTGTTTCCTTACCAACATATACAATATGGGTGTCATAAGAAAGGTTTTTTCAATGCGCGTCCAACTGTATATACAATTTGTCCAAGGACGATCATCCATGCCCTTTTTTTAATGATATTCTGTTAAAAAGAACGGTTTTTGAATTTTTTCTTCGGGGTTGTTTGTAATAATATAACCAATTAACATATTTTAATCTTTAGTTGATTTAATTAAATACGGGTCTTAGCTTTTTTTGAAATTCGCCCTAGTTTGCGTTTTTTGAGTATAGTTTTGTAAATATAAACAAAAAAATTTAATACCTTTTTTTAATTTGGGAAAAAAATATGCCCACAAAAAGTCGTGGATCATTTCTTTTTTTCTTTCTTTAGTCCTATTTTCATCCAAACATCATCTAGAAACTAAATCCGCCATCATATTAGAGTTAATTTGGTTAGAAAAGAAGAAAAGAAAAAATTCAAAAACCGTTTTTTACAGAATATCCTTAAAAAAAGGACATGGATGATTGTCCGTGGACAAATTGTATATACCTCTGGACGCGCCTTGAAAAAACCTTTCTTATGACACCCATACTCTATATGTTGGTTAGGAAACAAATTCTCAAATTAACAAAACATACAAAAATAGACCCTTTTTCAAAATGGTCCAGCTCACGAGAGGTCAAAGCTAGAGCCGAAATATTTTAGATGTCATCTTAAAAAAGTCCAAGGTTCATTTTGAGGGGGGTACATCGAGCACGAATTTTGCTTCCATACAACTTGAGTCGCTCTAATGTACATACAATACATATAATAAACAAGAAAACGGGAATTCCCTTGTTTGCATACGATGAGTCAGAAGCATTTACAATGTACACCAATGTTCACTTGCTAAATAATAAAAATATTAAAAAAAAACTGTATAATAAAAATTGTTATTCGATTAACCGTGAAAATCGATTATCCGTAATGCTTCTGGTCCCGACCTTCACAGATAATCGAGGCTCGACTGTAATTGATTCTATTATAGTTATAATGCTTTAGAACGGTCAATAACAGACTTGGACAGTAAACATTTTATAAATTCCTCTCTGGAAAGAAGAATTGAAAATCATTTTCTTTTCTTGCTGCATAATGAATTCCGAATTTATAGAAGAACTATTCTTTAAATTCTCACCAGAATTTTGTCTCCACAAATGGAGAAACTGCTATATGGCTGTGCCTTCTAACTAGTTTAATGGTCCAACAGCAGGAAGATAGTTTTTACATCTAACAAGCCATTTCCGAAGAGATATTCTACTTTTCCCAATAGTGTGTACACATATACACACTTTTCCAATACGATTATATCCTCATGTGTTCAGCTCTCTATAGGAATAATTTAGGCCGCAACACTAACCTCTTCCAAAAATAACCATTGTCAGGCTTAGGAAATATTGGACAGACTACTCTTAATTGAGTTTTTAAATTATTTTTTTTGTTAATTAGGCCCGATTATATGCAATGATTTTTTAGTAGCCTGCTAGAGTTTCGCATTCTGCTAGAAAACAATTAATGCGTTGAGTATTTATACTAGCCTTTATTAATAATGAAATTCAATTTAAAAAAAATGTTTTGCTTTTAACAATAAAGATTCATTTTTTTTCCAAATTTTGCGCCTAAAATTATGCCATGTTTGGTTAATATAACCCTTGCAACCATTAAATTACTTTTATAGTCCTTTTTTCAATGGAATTTTTGTTGTATTTAATATAATTTTATAACACCCTCCTTCCGTTGAGCTGCAATAAGTTTACAATTAATGTAAGCCTAAATATATGCAATTATTTTTAATATTTATATTCTCTAGGGAATTTAATTAAAAACCTGTTGGGAGAATTTATTTATTTTTTTGTGTTGCCTGCCATGTTACGCGAAACAAAATTTTCGAGCTTTATTTCTGATTAAATTCTTTTCCGCTGAATTTTTTTTTTAATTTTTTGCCTAGAGAGGTTTAAAATACTATTGCTTTGAAGTTATCAAGGCTTAGTTTAATTGTTTTTATATTTAATTGTTATAAAATTGTTTCCTTTAGTATTCCATCTTTTCAATTAAATCACCCTAAACTATGCTGCCTCATTCATTTAGTTTTTACCCCCTAACGTAGGCTACATATTTTATATTTATTGTAGAATAACTAGAATCTATGTAAACTGATGAAATCATGAAAACATTATTTTGGATGCATTGGATGTGTTAATTCGCTTTGAGTTAATAGGAGTTGATTTAGGGTAGTCCATCTAGCATTCAGGCGGTCACCTTCCTCCGTAGCTGCTTTGTTCATTTGGTCGTGAATCCAAGTCGCTTGTGTCTACTTGCAGGTTTTTTCTTTCTTTTAGATGGACCGTAAATGTCAAATTAGAGCGCTACAATTATGGCCGATCTGTATTTGTAATCAATAATTAATTATAAAGCCAAGTATTGGGAAAACTCCCCAGAATTTTTAAAGCCATTAAAGTACTTGCATGATTTTCTTATAAAGCACAGAGCCTTAAAGTATGTTAAGAAGTTTATGTAATCCATTCTAAACATTATTTATATTAAATAGGCCTCTGCTGTGTATATTAAAAATCTGTTCATTACTTATGATTTTTTGGCTTTAAGTAGCATTTTAAAATCAAATCACCGGAAATCAGCAGTTTAACACACATATTGTCATACAAATTACTAACATGTCGTATAAAACTGGAAAATAGAAATTAAATGAGACATGAAGTCAAAAAAATAACACGAAATGGCATCTTTACTGCTGACAATCAGTCACAGGCAAAAAAAAAAAAAAAGCAAGAAAATAGACGTAGAAACAGGGAGAGTCAGTCTTGACATTGTTGGTGTTGTTGTTGTTGTTAAAAATCATTTCAAGTCATGATTTCCATACATTTCGTGTATTTCCATAAAATATACAGACACACACACCCAACAGCCAACATGTCAGCCAGACTGATGGCGTCATCCTCAAAGGAAACACTCAATTTATGTAAATTTTGTAATGCGATGTAAATTAGTTAAAATGTCATGTTACATAACAAGTATAAAATGTTACATGCCGCCGCTACAATGATTTCATTTATAAAACGAAACATTCAACAACTTCAACTTTCAAATTCGGTAATTGTCATTAAGAGCCCCGTAATTAAATTAAGAAGCCGAGAGCTTTTCATACATGGCAACAATGACAACAGCCACAACATTCCGCCACAGCAGCAGCAGCAGCAGAGGCACACAAGCAGTATTGTAAACGGCGATAATTATAATGACAACTTCAAGTGAAACAATATTGATTTTAATACAACATTTCAATCATTCTCTTCATATTTAATGAGCCTTACATGCGCTCTCATTACAATGCTTGTGCATAATTTTGAGAAAGTTAATATAACGCTCAAATTAACATAAATAAATTAAAGCCTACATTAAGGGGCATAACGAAATTGAAAAGAAATAAATTATGTCTTCATTTAGGCACTCAATGTTTGAACAAAAGTGCAGCATACTTTAACGCGTTAGGAGGAAATAAAAACTGTGTCAGAATTTAAATGGTGTTTAAAATTTAATGTGAAGAACAAGAGTAGAGGCTATCAAATAAATCTGAAAATATATGGAAAAATGGAAATACATATGTGTAGTCCAATACTTGCATTTGTTAGATTATGGAAACCATGATATATTCTAACCTCTGTATCCCTCTCTTCGGGACTATAGAATGTTTAATGCCTAGATTTACATCGTAGAGAGAGAGATAAAATGGCAAACGATTTAGACCGCTTTTATGTTACTATTCTTTAGTCTTTGAAGGCAAAATATTTTACCTCAGTCCACATTTTACTATTGACGGCTATTTGCGCGTCAATCAATTTTCTTCACATGTTACTCTCCTTGTGATAATGTTATGAGGTTTTCTTCGATGGTGGCCACTTAAAACTCGGTTGTTGTCAAAATCATTCAACTATGTTTTCTTCACGATGGAACATCGTTCAAACTATCGAAAAAAGCTCATTTCATTGAGCCACTCTTTTGCAAAGGAAGCTTCACGCTCAATCAAAACCACAGCGCATCATGGGCTTTGCGGGTTTCAAAAGTGATTTCGGCATCTGAGGCAGATAAAGATTTGAAAACCATAAATTGTAAACATTACTCGATCAAGATTTGTATTAGGCGCACGAAAGTCTGGCACACTCACTCAAAAGCAAGGATGTTGGGGAGCCTCATGATCTCAAACCGATAGACGCTGTAGGATTATTTTGCACCTAAAATATTTTTACATCGAATTAGAAATGGCGGCAAAAATCCGATACATTACGACAACACCGAGCACAATAACTCGTAAATAAAGCGTGTGCAACGAGCAAAATCTACGGCCAAGCAGATGATCTACTGTGTCAGGGTAATATTTTGTAGTTAGTGGAATTAAAAGGAAAGGATCGAACGGACAAAAATTAATTTCGTATGAAGCGAGTTTTAGATAAAAAAAACGCCCTGAATATGAAACAAGATAGATGGGAGGTCGTAATTTTCCATTAGGACTACACTCGATCACATATGGCGGCAACAGTTAAAAAACTATTTTGATGGGAAGTTTTGCTTAGTATTGCACACACCGTGCCAGATCGCTTCACTTCAGAGCTGGGTATCCGAAATCGACTCAATTCATTCTTGGCCTCAAAACACAATTTTTGTTTTTTTTTTTTTATGAAAAAGAAATATAGGAAGAAGTCATAGCTTAGGTTAGGTTAGGTTAGGTCGAAGTGGTAGTGGTAGTCACAAAGCTCACTTGAGCACGCATAGCGGCCCGTTGTGATGCCACGGGTGAACGCAGTCCCTGTACTGAGCAAGTTCCACCAAAATCAGGGAAGAGGAAGAAGTTGATCAGCGCAAGAGCTGCACATCAAAGGCACGACTACCCTACACTGGAAAACCAGCCAGAAAGTTTGATAAACGAAGCTATATCCTTGATATCAATAGATGATAGCTCCGTCAAGCTGACAAGAAATGGGGTAATAGCTTTTATTGGACAATATTTAGAAGGACATGTTCCTTAACCCATATGTGAAAATCTGGTTACCTCGATGCCTCGCAGAGGCTGTCAAGCTGTTATAGACAACAATGGTTTTGCAACAAAATATTGATTTTTTTTTCTTCTAATAAATACATGTTTTTCATAAAGTTTACGGTGTGTCCTTAATTATATGCACGAATGAAGTCAATATTCTTTAAAATATGGCTCACAGCTTTATTAATAATACATTATTTGACACAATAAGCAGTTATTTTCTACGACTAAGAGTTTAATTAACTAAACTTGGACAAATATTGGCAATATCATACAACCATTTGTATTTTTTGCTTTAAGCTCACATGTGAGCTTCGTGTCCTTAATTAGTTGCACGCAGCTGTATGTCTGACATGGCTCATGTAGAACTTCTTAGCGTCAGACACATATGACTGACATGGCGATTAACGTGTTAAAAAACTATATTAATAAAGTATTTGTTGCCAATAAACATACACGGGTTATTAAAGTTTTGCTATCAATAACTCATGTCAGACTCAGTGAACTGAAGAAGTTTGTAAAATATGCAGACTTTCTATAGATAATATTCTCAGCAAGAGGCTTTATATTTCTCTATATTAGTTCTTATCGTTTATTTATACAAATACAAATTCACAAATGTTTGTCCTTTTTTTTCCCATGATATTCTTAAATTTGTTAAAGAAAAAGGATTTCAAGAATTTTTTTTTTGTTTTGTTTCCTACTCTCATATTTTGTTGTCAAGTGTTTGTTTAAATTATATAACAATGCAATATTGTTATTTAACAACAGCAAGAAGATGAACAAAATCCTTGTAAAGAATAACGTAACGTATGACGCAAAAAAAAATTTCAAACACGTTACAAAAAAAATGCATACAGCACCAGCATCATGTAGAGGAGGAAAATAAGAAAAAAAAATGAGGAAAAAACGGAAAAACAGTCAACATCACGAAATCATGACAAAAATCTAAATAAAAAGAAATTTTATAATTTTAAGCAACAACACCCCCCCACCCCCCACCATCAAAATAACACAATGGGGGAGAAGGAGAAAAGGAACAAAAAAAATGGAGTACAAAAATATTTTTATAACATTCTCCATCCAAATCATGCTTCTTTCGAGCTCGAGCTTGAGCTCGAGCAGACTGACTGACATTCACATATTTGTTTGCCATGAATGTATGAGGAAGGGATGCGATGAATACTTTAAGCCAGTCATGAGAGTGAGAGCATGAGAGAGAGAGAGACACAGTATAGGAGTGGTATGTGTGCTGCAGTTGCTGTTTGATTTTGGCTTATACACTGCCATGCATATTTGGCTCGTTTTTTTTTATTTCGCATATAAGCACATAAAGCATATGAAGCACTGTTATGCATTTGATTTTTCCATTTTCCTTTTTTTTCCTCCTGTTATGTCGCATTCTAAAGCGTAATGCATGCTGCTGTTGCTGCTGCTGCTGTTCTATTTTTGTACTGTGCAGCCAATACACTCTGGTTCGCTTATCTACAATTTAAGCAATATTTCCCTTGTATCTCTGTGTATGTGTGTGTGTGTGTGCGTATGTTTTTCTTTTTATCTTTAGCCAACTAAGCTAGCAAACCAAGCATCTAAAAATAGAAAACTATTGTTCGTTCGTTTGTATATCAATTTTTTTTTCTCATGATTTTTAACAAGTTTTTGTTTCTCGTTTGGATTTTTTTTGTTTGTTTTATTATTTTTCATACGAAAAATATTTTACGAATGTTTCCACAAAAAAAAAAAAAACGTACAAAAAAAGAACAGTAAAGATGTATTCATGGTCCACAGGATTTGAAAAAGCTAAAGAATATTTCTTTCATTATAAAATAATATTTCAATTTTTATTTTCAAGAATCTCATGAAATATTTAGAGAAATAAAAAAAACAAGAAACTATTCTTTATGCGCAACTTAAAAAAAAAATAACTGAAACAACAATAACAACAACAATGTTTTAATAAAAAAAGAAACGAACAAGCATTCTCATCATCAGCATTTTTTTAACAACTGAAATCTAAAATAAATAATTGGAGTTTCATTTTCACAACACAAAATAACGAATGATATGCACTGAATTAATGAGGAAATATTTATCTGAAATATTCCCTGGTAATAACTTGCGATGATGACAGGCTATAAATCTACACGCATTAAGCGCGAGCATATGCATTAAACCGTGCAATAATTTGAAATCTTGAACAAGTTCCTCTCATTGTATTGAGGAAGATAAGCCGAAAAGGCGAATAGTATTACTTGGCGATGTGGTTGTTTCAGTATACAACCATTTAGTCAGGATTACAACCTAGCTTCTCACACCACCCATGTTGTGTGTGTGTGTATTGATTATATTCATGAGAAGCGGCACACCTACAGTTTAACCGTCGACTTCGAACGATAGGTTAGGTTAGGTTAGAGGACAAGTTCTTGTCAACTGTGACAAGTACAGTATCCGGAGGTCGAATTGACCCATTGTACAACGGCCTAGCTTCTCACACCACTCGCGTTGTGTGCGTTAATTTTATACATTAGTAGCGGGACCTACAGTTTAACGTCGACTCCGAATGACAGATTTTTTGAGCAGCTTTTCATGGCAATTTTATTTATATTCTCAGAGTTTTTGCCAGAAATCTGCTGAGAAGAAGTCGTTGAAGAAATATTTTCATAATTTCGTTTCGATGTTCGACCTGGGATTTGAACTCGGGCCTTTCGTCTAATGAGCCAACACACTACCTACTAGACCACGGTGACTTCCTGACTCCGAACGATAGAACCTTTTCACGACAATTTTATTTACCTCTCAGAGCTTTAGTGAGAAGACAGCCGCCAGTAAGTCTCCAAAAGAAATAAATTTTTTTCATATGCAGTATTTCGTTTTTGTTCTAAATGTCTCAGCTTAAGTTTGAACCTCGCGTACGTGTCTAATAAGCTACTAGACTACAGCGAATATACTATGTATGATGTTTTGTCGTAATTTCTCTGGCTGGAGCCTACTCAAAAGGTTCGAGAACTACTGTGACTTGTAGCTTAATCGCATCCGCCTGTGTTTTTAGAAAACCGGACACGAAAAAGTTCAACGAGGTTAAGTTGCTTAATGTTTGAGTTATATTTTAAATATGCTTTCCATCATTTGTTTGCTATGTCTCCCAGTTGCAGTCATTCGATGAGTTCAATTTATGGCCACTGTTTCCCAAATATTTGGCTTAAGTGAACACTGGAAGGAACATTGCTCTTTAGTCATGTTTCCCGAATGACTAAATTGATGCTTATGTTCTGTGTTATAGGCACTTAATCCAAGACTGTCGAACACAATAAAGACCAGCAAGTTGAAAACGGCGACAAACCGTTATTTCAGAACATTCTTCAATACTACGCTCTGCAGCAGCTGCATTCACATTCTTTTTCTAGTTCATGGGTTTTGAAGTCGCCCGTAGGCTAGTAGTAGTGTGTTGGCTTTTTAGACGCGATCCCAAGCTTCAAACCCTATCTCAGACATCTCGATCAAAACTAAATAAAAAAAATTATTTATTCAGCAGTTTGCTGACAAAATCTCTGAGAATAAATAAAAAAAAATGCCCTGGAAAGTTGTTCAAAAATATGTCGTTCCGAATTGACGCGACGTTCAATTGTAGGTCCTGTCACTGATGCATAAAATTTCCACACTCAACATGGGTAGCGTGAAAACAAAAAATTCCATTATCACTCTACCATATCTGTATTGATCATACAGTGGGCAAAGTGCTCCATTTTGTACGTATTTTTGCTAAAAACTTCACTGCAAATTATTTGACTTTGCCGAAAACCATGCCATATTTTTTTTCTCTCTTTGTAAAACATGGCTATGAAGGTGGGTAAAAACAAAATAAAAATTAATTGTTTTTAAAAAGGCAATGTTCTTGAGTTTTACTCATCATTTCTTTCAAATACTATACATATGTCTTCTCCTTGCCTTATAGAGTGAATGTTACAGGCATCAACGTGATACATAGTTTTAGGCGCAGTTCGACAAAATTTGGTTCTTTTTGTGTGTTAAACTGGGCTACTATTACGATTTTAAATTATAAATGACTTGCATAAAATAGTTGAATGAAGAGAGTAAAACTTGACAAAATTTGTGTACAACAAAAATGTTTTAGAAAAATTCTTCCTTATCATGAACCTTGTGCCGTTAGAAGAAATGCCACAGAAATGGCAAGAATGAAAATTAAAAAAGATAACAAAAAATTTCATTTAATAACAATAGAGAAAGAAAGGGAGAGAGAGAGAGAGAGAGAGAGAAATAAAATAAAATAAAACGAAAATCTATTGGAATATTCTTTAATTTTTCTTACATTTTTTTCCCTTTATTTTCTTCTTCTAAAACATATAAAATGTGATCAAAAATTTATAACGAATCCTTGAACAGGCAATAAAAATACAAAGAAACACGCTAATGAGGTCAATAAAAGAAGAACATAATTGACAAGAAATTTGTTTAAAAAGATTAATACGGCATAGTTTTAGGCTAATATTAATAAAAATTAATGCATGCATACTTTAGGGCTTGAAATAATGAGGATCTTTATTGTTCAAATGAAATTATTTATTAACCTGGAAGCTTTTTTAAAAAATAGTGCCATTGCGATGTACTTCCGATGCATGTTTTAGTCTGAAATGGATCATCTGGACACCAGCGATAGGTGATTTCAACAGGACGTCACTACCTTTCACACAGCTCATGTTGCTCTTTCGCCAACATTTCCTTGCATAAGTTAGTCACTCCATATCTTATTCTATTTTTTAGTAGGGTACGGCAATATTAAGTAGGCAGGATGATTTTACTGATAGGATCTTCTTATAATTATATGTGGTTGACTCCATAACTCATGCTTCGGACTCACATTATATAGTCCGATTATATAGTCCATGACTGGTGGCAGGAAACTATCCAAACCGACAATAAATTAATGTCTCAATATCCCAGTAAAATCTTCGGTTATTAAAATATGTTTACATGAGCATTTTTACAAACCATTGAAGTGAAATTCATTAGAGAAACTGAAATGTATTCAACATGTACATATTCTGCATTTTATTTTACAATATTATACGTTTTATAAGAATTTTTATTTTATGGTTACAATTTGAATTTGCATTGAATTATTATCACTAAAGAGGAGAGCACTATTGATATTTTTATTTGTATTTCGTGAGTTTACATATTCAGCATCATATTGAAATTGTTTCCATCGAAACCCAAGCTATGCATACATATGTGTATCAAAAACTATCATACAATTCTGCTGATCAAATGTATGTCCGCCTTGGGGATTACAATATATCTTGATATCCCCTCTATCGATGAATAACTCCGTACCATTTTTATATTTAATCTCGCCATTCACAATTTCTGCCGAACAAAGAAAACCAAATTTTTCGGAACATGGCTTATTGGCAATTTCCGTCTCACTCTTGTGACTACGCAACAGATATCCCGTTCCGTCATATTTACATTTTCCTATCCAAAGAGATGGTACATAACCTTCAAAGCGAAATAAAAAATTGAATACGATATTCAACAAAGTTACACACAGACACAATAGCTGTCATCTTAGACTGTGAAACGTGTTTCAAATTTCAATTTTGAGAATTTTTTAGTATTCCAACTTACCGTAGAATTTCTCAAGGGATTGACTCAATTCGATTGGTTCAACGTAATTTAAGTCAGTAAGCATTCCGCGGCTTTCACAAGATTGAAGGGTGTCGTTCGCAGTGTACTAGAAAATAATAAAAAGAAAATGAATCTCAATTTTATGTCTGATTTTTGAGAAAATTACGAAATAAAAAAAGTTATCGGTAAAGCAGATTTAACTAACTATTGGCCGATTGAATTCGAGATCATATGATTCCGGTTGAACGATATTGTCGACGATCAATCAAAATTTTTCGCTTCTCACGAAATTCCAGTTTATCACAAAATTTTTTTTTGTCACAGACAGGAGTAGGAGACACTTTTACTTGGCATTAGGCGCTAATTATGTGGAAGATGGAGAAAATCTCAACAGTTTCAATGCATTTCACAAATCGATGGTGTTTTATATCGTGCAGTGTATGAAGTTGGAACTCGGAAAATATGGGTTTGAAGCCGTTTATATTGTAATTGAAATAAAGCTTTTTAAAGCAATTCAATGTCAACGGATGTTATCCGTTCAATTCATTCGAGCACATTCCATGATAGTAACTCTAGAGCAATGAATCACAAGCTAAGCTGCGGTGTTGCTCTGTTGAATCACGAGATTTGAGTGCTGTACTGTCCCATTAATGAGAACCTCCTCGGCTCACAACATACCTGAATATTGCATAAACAGACCTGATGGAGAAGTATGTCTTGCAATGCGTTAAAACCCAAAGACACTTGAGTGGTGGTGCCAACAAGCTTAGATTAATTTATGTGGAGTGCACAGATACTTGTGTGCTGAAAGACTCCTCCTCCCTAGACTCCAAAGCTCCTGCAGAAGTCATTCAAGGGAATGGTTCTAGCAAACATCGCATCTCATCTTTAAACCCCGAACATGAAAATCATTTGTCTCGTGAATACGTGAACCATGCACAGTCATAGACGATGTATTATTGGACGATGTATTATTGATGTCGGTGGACCATTAAAATCATCCCTATTGGGGCAGGCAAGCAGATCGTATGTGACTAAATCAATCATACTAGACATTTTCGGCTCAATCAGTGAATCCCGGTTCGTTATGCTCTGCAAAATCATCCACGAAGTGGATTTAGTGTCAATGCAAATGAAAAGTTCTCACACAACAATCTTGCTCGATAATTTCATTGACATCCTTAACAATTAACGTTTCACCGAGAGCACGAATTCAAAATTACGCATATATGGTTGCAAAATGCAGCACAAGGACTACAAATGATGCCCAAATTTCATTTTTAAAGAAACCCAGCAATGACGTGTTTGATCTTTGCGAACAACAAATAAGTTCAGCATTCTTGATGAATATTCTTCCGATATAGGCATCCGACTCAAAATCAAATTATCTTATCGTCTGATTTTGTGTTTCATTCCTCACTGTCCTTAAGTGTATTTTTTAAAGTTTTTAAGAAAGAATTTTAAATTTTATTTATTCACCTTCTGTTCCACTTCAATGTAAAACAAGAGCCCACCGATAATATGCCATTTTTTAGCCTCACTATTTTCACCGCGGATTATTTTAGAACACAATACGAATGTGAGAATTAAAAGACGATGAATTTGATTGAATTTCATTGCGTAAAGAACTTGTTCGTTTTAAGGTCTACCGAATACTGTGCAATATTTTAAACGGAGGCTTATATACTCGTATTCTGTAATGGATTGTTGTTGATATCATTAACCACAAAAAAATATGTAATCTTTAGAATAATATTTATAGCAGTCTTATACTGGACTTGTTTTTACATTTCTAATGCCCCATCAAACAATGATCATCCAAGCAAGATCATCGAACTACTGTGACAACCAATACTACTCATACTCCTCTCTTGAAATACTCGCGATTCACATTTAAAAATCGGATTGTTTCGTAACAATTAGCGTTTCAATACATAAGGCGCTCTTTATGGCCAGGAAAGTTCTTTTTTTTTTCTTCATAATTTTCAGGAATTTCGGTTCCATTTCCATTTGAAAATGTTTTGGATTGTCATCTATTCCGGTTATGTTTTGAAAACACTTTTATTTGTCTGAATTCCATTTATTATCCATCATTCGTATAGTATTTCTATTATGTTTATTAAGTTTTTTTTTTTTAATATTTGTTAATAAATTTGCGGTTAGACATTCTAGGCCAATAAATTGCCGAGATTTATATTAAGCAATGCTGATTGTGACACAATACTTTATTAATTTTATTTATATATCACAATGGGCATGTAAGTATGTAGAGAGTTAAGAATACGTAGATATGGCGAAGGATATACATTGATTTTTGAAAAACTCTCGTGGTAATTTATCGCTACAGCGAATTAATTCGATGTTTTTTTTTGTTTTTTCTTGTTAGTGAACATTGTTAAGAAAAATAAAAAACGAAACTAATTATTGTTTTTGGCGAATTTATTACGATTCCATAAAACCGCAGTTCATTATTTTTATTTATTTTTTTATTTACTAACGCCTTAATGTAGGCAAAAATATATTTACCCTTTCGTTGGATATCTTTACTAATTCAATTATTTTACTTTCTCTCTTTTTTCTTTGCAGGTAAGTCCCATTTCTTCTTAATTATTAAATATAATTTGAAGTATTCCTTGATCGGCAAGTATTTTAAAATGTCCTCCGTAAAGTCTTAATAACTGTTTAATTTAAATTATTTTATTGCTTATAAAATTTTTGCATGGTCACAGACGCCTTAAAATATACTGTGTTGTAATGGACAATTTTCTTTATTGTCTATATAGTCAGCAACTACAATTAATTAAACAAGTCTCGCCGTCATTCTCTCTCTCTCTCTCTCTCTCTCTCTCTTTATTCCTGACTATTCATGTCATAAAGTTGCAAATTCTTATTTACTTGAGACTTTCATTTTTTTTTTGCGAATGCTTTTAAATTACAGGCTCGAAGCCTCTCTGTGTTTTGTACGACTGTGGTCATTCTTGGTGATAATTAGCAACACCATGTTCTATGTTTTTGCGACTTTAAATCCTCTGGAAACAAATATCGTCACGTCGTTGATCTGTCAAGGCGGAAATAGAAAACTGAAAGCAGAATGAAATTTTAATTGAAGTACGAAATTTAGAAATTCAATAAATTTGTTAAGAGAGTGTTCCTGCATATACATACCTCTGCAGTACTATTCTATGCAGAGTATTAAAGGATTTCTTAAATCAAAATCCTTTATAGACCAGTTGCCAATTGTGCAAGTAGATATCGAGATTTAATTCGATTTTGTGAAATGCATTCAGAAACTGCGGTAAAAGGCAGATATTAGCATGGGAGTGTTTAACAATTAAAGGTAAATAATTAATAGCTCTTATATCGACGCCTCCATTGTTCTTGTATTTTTAAATTCTATGTTCTCTAACTTAAATACTGTCAAAATTTGGTTAAGATGCGCCGATCCGTTCCGAAGTTATAGGGAAAAATCTACTTAGAATACATATATAGTCGTATGTCGCGTGAAAACTTTGAGAGCTCATAACTCAAAACACACGTTTTCGACTTAGAATGTTATATAACGGAGGCGTCAATATTAACTATTGTAGTTGATTTCAGTTTCTAGTTATACAATAGAGTATTGAGGCTCTGGTATACGAAATCTAATAGAAAGTCCTCCACAGCCACCAGATAGACCTGAGTTCCGTTGACTATTTTTCCATTTACTGAAACCAAAAATACCAAAACCATACTTCAAGCAGTATTTCCTAAAGAATGGGAAACACATTTAATCTTCTCATCTCTTTGAATTTCTAAATAAAAGTTTTATTTACAATAAATTCAAATGAATGCCCTTTTATTTGAATGCTCAAAATTATCATGTATTTTTATAATTTTCGTTCTTGTACTATATTTTCTTTAAAAATTTCTCGCGGCATCAGAATCGAGAACGATCAAACAAGTCTCTTGATCCAATGTATGTCCGCCTTGGGGATCACAATATATCATGACATCCCCTCTATCGATGAATAACTGCGTACCATTTTTAAAATGAATCTCGCCATGCAAAATGTCTGCCGAACAAACAAATCCAAATTTTTCAGTGCATCGCTCTTCGACTAACTCCACTGGATGATTCAGCTGTTTACGCATCACAAGCCCCCCCTGTAAGTTAGATTGACAGTGAGGGTAGAGCCCTACCCAAAGCATTGGTACGTAACCTTTTAAGGCAAACAGATTGGGGTATTCATTAAAATTAAACATATTGTATATCGTCTTAGATTTGTTTGATGTTTTACTTTTAAATTCTGTGGAAGTATTTTCAAAGATCCAATTAAAAGAAATTTTTTGTATCAACTTACCGTAGAAACTCTCAACACGTTCAGCCAATTCGTCTGGGTGAACACTCTGTTTGCGGTTAACCATTCCGAGACTTTTACAGTGTTGAAAAACCTCATCTGTACCATACTAAATGAAAAAATAAAAAAAACATTGTATAAGATATAAGAAAATTTCACATTAGACGATTGCATTCGATTCCAGTTGAACGTTATTATCGGAGGTCAATCAAAGTTTTACACCAAAACAATCAAAAACTTTTTTGTCAAACTGGGCGAGTGAGGATTGTCGCGATTATTTTGAGAAAGAAAACCCGATTTTTTTTAAAGGAAGGAAAATTATTGTTACAAAATGTTCTCATTCAGATCAGACTTAATTAAATGATTTGTCTGCTCTTCGAAAGTAAATAAATTCTTGATTTTTGATGTAGATTTCGCAAAAAAAAGCCTCTTGCATTTCGCTTCTATGCTCCACACACATTCATTTTAAGTTGCCTTTTTTCTCTTAATAAACTAAACCGTGTTATGGGATTACAACAAATAAGTTCTACACATTTGATGTTTATTTTCTACGATGGGATGTTTTATACTTCATTACTCATGGTCCTTAAGTAAATTATTTTTTTTTTTATTATTTCGCTAAAGAATTTTCAATTTTATTTATTCACTTTACCTTCTGTTCCATTTCAATGTAATACAAGCGACCACCGTGTATACGCCATTGTTTAGCCTCACTATTTTAACCGCGGATTATTTTAGAACACAATACGGATGTGAGAATTAAAAGACGATGAATTTGATTGAATTTCATTGCGTAACAAACTTGTTCGTTTTAAGTTCCAAAGAATACTGTGTAGTATTTTAAACGGAATCGGATCATACACACTCATATTCTGTAATGCATTGTTCCCGATATTGTTACCATTATTTTTAACCGCAAGGACAAAATACTAGAAATTTAGATTTTAGAAATTACTTTTGCCTATAAACACCAGCTCCTAAACACTTTACTTGTATTTATATTTCTAATACCAGAAGACTTGATGATAGTCCAAGGTCATCGAACGGCCGTCAAGTATTTACTTACTTTGCTTAGTAGGGCTACGGGTAAACTCATCTGAGACCAGAATGCCACTACTTAGAGAATGAAAACATAATACATAACATAATTGGCCATTAGAACCCTTCAGTCAGGATTATGGCCTAGCTTCTCACACCACTCATGTTGTATGCCTTAAATTTATACTTGAATGGCGGGACCTAGAGTTTAAAGTCGACTCCGAACGACAGATTGTGAGAACCTCTTTCATGGCAGGTTTATTTACTCTCAGAGTTTTTGTCAGAAATTTGCTGAGAGGAAGTCGGCGAAGAAATATTTTTTTCACATTCGTTTTGATGTCGTGCCTGGAGCTCGAACCCAGGCTTTACGTCTGATAAGCGAACCTACCTACTAGACTACGGCGACTACGAAAATCCATGATAAATTGTATATGTATTGTTAAATTGTAAATTTGATGCCAAAAATTTCATAATGATATGTCAAAGTCCTGTGCACTGGAGTTATGTCTTGATGGTCAGGTAGGCTGAGGGCAATATTATAAACAGATCATGTGGTCCCTGATACTCAAGTTAAACTAAATTGGCTTCAAGCGAATAATTTCTGCCATAAGTTAATCAAGTCAATAATTTTTCGCTTGTTGTGTAGGATGTTAAGAAGTTCGTCTGATAGAGTATTCTTTTCACATGTTCAGCTTTATAATTTCATGTGGTAAATCATATTCCTCATGTTTTAAACTTGAAGTATACACGTTCCACATCTGATTGTTTTGTGACCATTTGTAGTTCAAATAGCAGCTGAAGCGAAATTATGAACATTGACTTAAAAAAAAATACTTTTCGACCACACTTAGTGCTCATGCGATAATGAGTCATAATTATTAACATGAAGCATCTTATGCCAGAATTTTTTACAATGCCTTAAAAACCAAAGGCATTTGAATGCTTCTTTGGATACTTGAAATATATGATGGTGCCAGCAAGTTTAGATTAAATCATGTGGAGTGCACAGATACTTGTGTGCTCAAATAAGCGATATCTTTCTCCTCCTCAGACTCAAAGCTCCAAGTGAATGCTTTTAGCAATCATCGCATTCCATCTTACATTCTCATGAATATGTAAACCATGTACAGCCATAGATGATGTATTATTAGTGGCATACTTATGAGTTGGCAAACAATAATTTGTCGGTGGTCCATTAAAATCAACCCTATTGGGGCAGGCATACAGGTCGGATGCGACTAAATCATTCTTAGTAAACTATCCCGATTCATTATGGACAGAATGGAATGGGAATTTTCTGCTTTTCCAGTACATCCGAATGGATTTAGTTTCAGTGCAACAATCTTGCTCGATAATTTCATCGACATCCTTAACAATTAACGTTTCAACGAGAGCACGAATTCAAAATTACGTGTATGGTTGCAAAATGCAGCACATGGACTACAAATGATGCGCAAATTTCATTTTTAAAGAAACCCGGTAATGACAACAAATAAGTTCTGCATTCTTGATCGACATCCTTAACAATTAACGTTTCAACGAAAGCACGAATTCAAAATTAGGTGTATGGTTGCAAAATGCAGCACAAGGACTACGCGCAAATTTCATTTTTAAAGAAACCCAGCAATGACGTGTTTGATCTTTGCGAACAACAAATAAGTTCTGCATTCTTGATGAATATTCCTCCGATATAGGCATTCGACTCAAAATCAAATTATCTTATCGTCTGATTTTGTGTTTCACTTCACCTCACTGTCCTTAAGTGTATTTTTTAAAGTTTTTAAGAAAGAATTTTCAATTTTATTTATTCACCTTCTGTTCCACTTCAATGTAAAACAAGAGCCCACGGATAATATGCCATTTTTTAGCCTCACCATTATCACCGCGGATTATTTTAGAACACAATACGGATGTAAGAATTAAAAGACGATGAATTTGATTGAATTTCATTGCGTAACAAACTTGTTCGTTTTAAGGTCTACCGAATACTGTGCAATATTTTAAATGGGTGTTTATATACTCGTATTCTGGATTATTGTTGATATCATTAACCACAAAAGAATATGTCATCTTTAGAAATTGTTTTTGCTTTCGAGCCTTAGACCTTTAATAAATATAACAGCAGTCTTATACTGAACTTGTATTTATATTACTAATGCCCCGCCCATCAGTGATTATTCAACGAAGGCCATTGAATGACTGTGACAACCAATATTACTCATACTCCACTCCTGAAGTACTCACGATTCACATTTTAAAATCGTATTGCTATGTAACCATTTGCGATTCAATAAAGAATGCACTCTTAATGAAGAGTAAAATTTCTCTTTTTAAATAATTTCTGATTATTTTTTATATTCGATATATGTATGCGTTAAAGATGTTCGCTGTTGTTGGTCTCGCGATTATTTTCGGAATTTCTTATGTCCGATTATATAGTCCATAACTGGTGGCAGGAAACTAGCCAAGCCGACAATAAATTAATGCTTCGATATCCCAGTAAAATCTTCGGTTATTAAAATATGTTTACATGAGCATTTTTACAAACCATTGAAGTGAAATTGCTTAGAGAAACTAATATGTATTCAACATGTATTCTGCATTTTATTTTACAATATCATACGTTTTATAAGCATTTTTATTTTATGATTATAATTACGAATACAAGCCAATTGCATTGAATTATTGTGTGTAAATAGGAGAGCACTATCAATATTTTTTTTTTTTTTATTTTATTATATATACTCAGCATCATATTGAAATTATTTCCATCGAAAACCAAGCTATGCATACATATGTGTCTCAAAAACTATCATACAATTCTGCTGATCAAATGTATGTCCGCCTTGGGGATTACAATATATCTTGACATCCTGTTTATCAATGAATAACTGCGTACCATTTTTATATTTAATCTCGCCATTCACAATTTCTGCCGAACAAAGAAAACCAAATTTTTCGGAACATGGCCTATTGGCAATTTCCGTTTCACTCTTCTGACTACGCAACAGATATCCCGTTCCGTCATATTGACAATTTCCTATCCAAAGAGATGGTACATAACCTACAAATCGAAATAAAAAATTAAATACGATATTCAACAAAGTTACACACAGACATAATGGCTGTCATCTTAGACTGTGAAACGTGTTTCAAATTTCAATTTTGAAAACTTTTTGTATTCCAACTTACGGTAAAACTTCTCAAGGTATTGACTCAATGCGATTGGTTCAACGTAATTTAAGTCAGTAAGCATTCCGCGGCTTTCACAAGATTGAAGGGTGTCGTTCGCAGTGTACTAGAAAATAATAAAAAGAAAATGAATCTCAATTTTATGTCTGATTTTTGAGAAAATTACGAAATAAAAAAAGTTATCGGTAAAGCAGATTTAACTAACTATTGGCCGATTGAATTCGAGATCATATGATTCCGGTTGAACGATATTGTCGACGATCAATCAAAATTTTTCGCTTCTCACGAAATTCCAGTTTATCACAAAATTTTTTTTTGTCACAGACAGGAGTAGGAGACACTTTTACTTGGCATTAGGCGCTAATTATGTGGAAGATGGAGAAAATCTCAACAGTTTCAATGCATTTCACAAATCGATGGTGTTTTATATCGTGCAGTGTATGAAGTTGGAACTATAAGATGCTTATGGTCTTATGGTCATTAGTTTTGAAGCCGTTTATATTGTAATTGAAATAAAGCTTTTTAAAGCAATTCAATGTAAACGGATGTGATCCGTTCAATTCATTCGAGCACATTCCATCATAGTAACTCTAGAGCAATGAATCACAAGCTACACTGCGGTGTTGCTCTATTGAATCACGAGATTTGAGTGATGTACGGTCTCATTAATGAGAATCTCCTCGGCTCACAACATACCTGAATATTGCATAAATAGACCTGTTGGAGAAGTATGCCTTGCAATGCGTTAAAACCCAAAGACACTTGAGTGGTGGTGCCAGCAAGTTTTTCAAAGAAGCGATATCTTCCTCCTCCCTAGACTCCAAAGCTCCTGCAGAAGTCATTCAAGGGAATGGTTCTAGCAATCATCGCATTTCATCTTAAAATCTAGAAAAGCATTTGCCTCTTGAATATGTAAACCATGCACAGCCATAGATGATGTATTATTAGTGGCATGCTTATGAGTTGGCAAACAACAATTTGTCGGTGGTCCATTAAAATCAACCCTATTGGGGCAGGCATACAGGTCTGATGCGACTAAATCATTCTTAGTAAACTATCCCGATTCATTATGGACAGAATGGAATGGAAATTTTCTGCTTTTCCAGTACATCCAAATGGATTTAGTTTCAGTGCAACAATCTTGCTCGATAATTTCATCGACATCCTTAACAATTAACGTTTCAACGAAAGCACGAATTCAAAATTACGTGTATGGTTGCAAAATGCAGCACATGGACTGCAAATGATGCGCAAATTTCATTTTTAAAGAAACCCAGCAATGACGTGTTTGATCTTTGCGAACAACAAATAAGTTCTGCATTCTTGATGAATATTCCTCCGATATAGGCATTCGACTCAAAATCAAATTATCTTATCGTCTGATTTTGTGTTTCATTCCTCACTGTCCTTAAGTGTATTTTTTTTTTAATTTTTAAGAAAGACTTTTCAATTTTATTTATTCACCTTCTGTTCCACTTCAATGTAACACAAGAGCCCACGGATAATATGCCATTTTTTAGCCTCACTATTTTCACCGCGGATTATTTTAGAACACAATACGAATGTAAGAATTAAAAGACGATGAATTTGTTTGAATTTCATTGCGTAAAGAACTTGTTCGTTTTAAGGTCTACCGAATACTGTGCAATAGTTTAAACGGAGGCTTATATACTCGTATTCTGTAATGGATTGTTGTTGATATCATTAACCACAAAAAAATATGTAATCTTTAGAATAATATTTATAGCAGTCTTATACTAGACTTGTTTTTACATTTCTAATGCCCCATCAAACAATGATCATCCAAGCAAGATCATCAAACGACTGTGGCAACCAATATTACTCATACTCCTCTCTTGAAGTACTCGCGATTCACATTTAAAAATCGGATTGTTTCGTTTCAATACAGAAGGCACTCTTAATGGCCAGGAAAGTTCTTTTTTTTTATAATTTTTAGGAAGTTCGGTTCCATTTCCATTTGAAAGTGTTTTGGATTGTCATCTATTCAGGTTATATTTTGAAAATACTTTTATTTGTCTGAATTAAATTTATTATTCATCATTCGTATAGTATTTCTATTATGTTTATTAATTTTTTTTTTTAATATTTGTTAATAAATTTGCGGTTAGACATTCTAGGCCAATAAAGTACTGAGATTTATATTAAGCGATGCTGATTGTGACCCAATACTTTATTAATTTTATTTACACTGCTGTTCAATAAAATAGATTCACCATGATCAACATCTTGCAATTAATTAAAGAAGAGTCACGCTTCAAATTTTTGAAATGTATCGGAATTATATTCATAAGAGGCCAGTAAACAAAGTGCAGTTACTTTTTTACATATACTCCATTGCATGAGAGATGTCTAGTAAACTTTTCGAAGAGCAGGTGAATCTATTTTTTTGAACAGCAGTGTATATATCACAATGGCCATGTAAGTATGTAGAGAGTTAAGAATACGTAGATATGGCGAAGGATATACATTGATTTTTGAAAAACTCTCGTAGTAATTTATCGCTACAGCGAAATAATTAGATGTATTTTTTTTTTTTTTGTTAGTGAACAACATTGTTAAGAAAAATAAAAGACGAAAGTAATTATAGTTTTTGCAAATTTATTACGATTTCATATAACCGCAATTCATTATTTTTATTTATTTTTTATTTACTAACGCCTTAATGTAGGCAAAAATAAATTTACCCTTTCGTTGGATATCTTTACTAATTCAATTATTTTACTTTCTCTCTTTTTTCTTTGCAGGTAAGTCCCATTTCTTCTTAATTATTAAATATAATTTGAAGTATTCCTTGGTCGGCAAGTATTTTAAAATGTCCTCCGTAAAGTCTTAATAACTGTTTAATGTAAATTATTTTATTGCTTATAAATTTTTTGCATGGTCACAGACGCCTTAAAATATACTGTGTTGTAATGGAAAATTTTCTTTATTGTCTATATAGTCAGCAACTATAATTAATTAAACAAGTCTCTGCGTCAGTTTCTCTCCCTCTCCCTCTTTCTCTTTATTCCTGACTATTCATGTCATAAAGTTGTAAATTCTTATTTACTTGAGACTTTCATTATTTTTGCAAATGCTTTTAAATTACAGGCTATAAGCCTCTCTGTGTTTTGTACGACTGTGTTCCTGCATATACATACCTCTGCTGTACTATTCTATGTAGAGTATTAAAGGATTTCTTAAATCAAAATCCTTTATAGACCAGTTGCCAATTGTGCAAGTAGATATCGAGATTTAATTCGATTATGCTTAAATAAATCGTATGATTCTAAAACTACAAATAGAAAATATGAAATGCATTAAGAAACTGTAGTAAAATCGTCCCTCCTAGGGCTGATGTTAGCGTGGGAGTATTTAGCAAGTAAAGCCTAAATAATTTACAGCTCTTATACTTATTAACTATAGTAGCTGATTTCAGTTTCTATTTACACATTAGGGGATTGAGGCTCTGGTATACGAAATCAAATAAAAACTCCTCCACAGCCACCAGATAGACCTGAATTCCGTTTATCATTTTTCCATTTGCTAACACTAAAAATACGAAAACCGTACTTCAAACAATATTTCCTAAAGAGTGGGAAACACATTTAATCTTCTCATCTCTTTGAATTTCTAAATAAAAGTTTTATTTACAATAAATTCAAATGAATGCCCTTTTATTTGAATGCTCAAAGTTATCATGTATTTTTATAATTTTCGTTCTTGTACTATATTTTCTTTAAAAATTTCCCCCGGAATCGGAATTGAAAAAGATCAAACAAGTCTCTTGATCCAATGCATGTCCGTCTTGGGGATCACAATACTCAATGACTTCATCTCTTTTGATGAATAAGTGGGTATCATTTTTAAAATGAATCTCGCCATGCGAAATGTCTGCCGAACAAAAAAATCCAAATTTTTCAGAGTTTCGCTCGTCTGGGTGAACACTGCTGTTAGCCATTCCGAGACTTTTACAGCGTTGAAAAATCTCATCTGTACCATACTAAATGAAAAAATAAACAAAAAAACATTATATAAGATATAAGAAAATTTAACATTAAATGATTGCATTCGATTCCAGTTGAACGTTATTATCGGAGGTCAATCAAAGTTTTCCACCAAAACAATCAAAAACTTTTTTGTCAAACTGGGCGAGTGAGGATTGTCGCGATTATTTTGAGAAAGAAAACCCGAAAAAATTGATTTTCGTAGTCCTCTATTCAATTTTATCAACGAAATTACTGTTACAAAATGTTCTCATTCAGATCAGACTTAATTAAATAATTTGCCTGCTCTCCGAAAGTAAATAAATTCTTGATTTTTGATGTAGATTTCGCGAAAAAAAAAATCCTCTTGCATTTGGGTTCTATGCTCCACACACATTCATTTTAAGTTGCCTTTTTGTCTCTTAATAAACTAAACCCTGTTATGGGATTACAACAAATAAGTTCTACACATTTGATGTTTATTTTCTACCATGGGCCAACCAAAAAAACAAATTATCCTACCGATATACAGTGTTTTATGCTTCATTACTCATGGTCCTTAAGTAAAATAATTTTTTTTTTATTATTTCGCCAAAGAATTTTCAATTTTATTTATTCACTTTACCTTCTGTTCCATTTCAATGTAATACAAGCGACCACCGTGTATATACCATTGTTTAGCCTCACTATTTTCACTGCGGATTATTTTAGAACACAATACGAATGTAGCAATTAAAAGACGATGAATTTGATTGAACTTCATTGCATAACAAACTTGTTCGTTTTAGAGTCTATCGAATACTGTGCAATATTTTAAACGGGGGCTTATATACTTGTATTCTGTAATGGATTGTTGTTGATATCATTAACCACAAAAGAACAAAAGAATATGTCATCTTTAGAAATTGTTTTTACCTTTAATAATTATATCAGCAGTCTTATACTAGACTTGTTTTTACATTTCTAATGCCCCACCCATCAGTGATTATTCAACCAAGGCCATCGAATGACTGTGGCAACCAATATTACTCATACTCCACTCCTGAAGTACTCACACATTCACATTTAAAAATCGGATTGCTATGTAACCATGTACTCTTAATGGCCAGGAAAGTTCTTTTTTTCATAATTTTTAGGAAGTTCGGTTCCATTTCCATTTAAAAATGTTTTAGACTGTCATCTATTCAGGTTATATTTTGAAAATACTTTTGTTTGTCTGAATTCCATTTATTATCCATCATTCGTATATTGTTTCTATTATGTTTATTAATGTTTTTTTATTATCCATTAATAAATTTGCGGTTAGACATTCTAGGCCAATAAAGTACCGAGATTTATACACTCCCCGAAATATTTATAAGACCAAACGTATTTCTCGAAAACCTTAAAATCTTTTAGAGCAATTCGTACCATTTTTGGGTTAAATATAATTAACTATAATATAAATCTTTTTTTGTAAAAAAAATATTTTTTTCTTTGTTTAATAAAAGGATAGCACAAAATGAATTTCATTTTCAAACGAAAAAATTATAAGACCAAAATTAAATAATATTCACCTAAAGCTAAAATAGCAATGGTAAAAAGCAACTACTGAGTAATTTTTGTATTTATTAGTAATTAGTGTGTCCACCGTGATTAATAATGACTTCCTGAATTCGACGGGGCATAGAATTTATTAAATTTTCAATGCAATTGTGACCAATCCTACTCCATTCTCTTATGATGGCACTTTTTAAACATTTTACATCCTTATACTGAGTGTTATTATTGAAAACTTGGTCTGATAGTATTGCCCATAAATTTTTTATCGGATTTAGATCTGGACTACATGCCGGCCAATTCAAAACTGGTATGTTTCTGGAGGACAGAAATGATTTTGTTGCTTTTGATTCATCCCCAAAATTAATTAAAACGTCATCTAATAATTCAATACACTTCTCGCTATTCATTTTAGTTGATATAAAACAAATAGGAGTCCTTCCCGTAGTCGAAATCCCAGCCCAAACCATTACGGTGCCTCCACCGAAATTTCGCGACATTCGTTGATTTTTTTTTTACGTGAATCCATCCAATATTTTTGGGAACCATCTGGACAATCTAAATCAACTTTTTTTTCATCAGAAAAAATAACTGATAACGTTAAATAACTTCAACGAATGTCGCGAAATTTCGGTGGAGGCGCCGTAATGGTTTGGGCTGGGATTTCGACTACGGGAAGGACTCCTATTTGTTTTATATCAACTAAAATGAATAGCGAGAAGTATATTGAATTATTAGATGACGTTTTAATTAATTTTGGGGATGATTCGTTAGGCAACAATGGGATATTTCAGCAGGATAACGCCGCAATCCATAAATCAAAAGCAACAAAATCATTTCTGTCCTCCAGAAACATACCAGTTTTGAATTGGCCGGCATGTAGTCCAGATCTAAATCCGATAAAAAATTTACGGGCAATACTATCACACCAAGTTTTCAATAATAACACTCAGTATAAGGATGTAAAATGTTTAAAAAGTGCCATCATAAGAGAATGGAGTAGGATTGGTCAAAATTGCATTGAAAATTTAATAAATTCTATGCCCCGTCGACTTCAGGAAGTCATTATTAATCACGGTGGACACACTAATTACTAATAAATACAAAAATTACTCAGTAGTTGCTTTTTACCATTGCTATTTTAGCTTTAGGTGAATATTATTTAATTTTGGTCTTATAATTTTTTCGTTTGAAAATGAAATTCATTTTGTGCTATCCTTTTATTAAACAAAGAAAAAAATATTTTTTTTACAAAAAAAGATTTATATTATAGTTAATTATATTTAACCCAAAAATGGTAGGAATTGCTCTAAAAGATTTTAAGCTTTTCGAGAAATACGTTTGGTCTTATAAATATTTCGGGGAGTGTATTAAGCAATGCTGATTGTGACACAATACTTTATTAATTTTATTTATATACCACAATGGCCATGTAAGTATGTAGAGAGTTAAGAATACGTAGATATGGCGAAGGATATACATTGATTTTTGAAAAACTCTCGTAGTAATTTATCGCTACAGCGAAATAATTCGATGTTTTTTTTTGTTTTTTCTTGTTAGTGAACAACATTGTTAAGAAAAATAAAAAACGAAACTAATTATTGTTTTTGCGAATTTATTACGATTTCATGAAACCGCAATTCATTATTTTTATTTATTTTTTTATTTAATATTACGGAAACGGGAGGTAAAATATCTGGTAATATCCATACATACATACATACATAATTGGCTATTACAACCCTTCGGTCAGGATTACGGCCTAGCTTCTCACACCACTCATGTTGTGTGCCTTAATTTTATACTTGAGTGGCGGGACCTAGAGTTTAACGTCGACTTCGAACGACAGATTTTGAGAAATTTTTTTATGGCAGGTTTATTTACTCTCAGAGTTTTTGCCAGAAATCTGCTGAGAGGAAATCGTCTAAGAAATATTTTCTTTTTTTTCATATTTCGTTTTGATGTCGTGCCTTTGGCTCGAAGCCAGGATTTACATCTGATAAGCGAACCTACCTACTAGACTACGGCGACTACGAAAATCCATGATAAATTGTATATTGTTAGATTGTAAATTTGATGCCAGAAATTTCATAATGATATGCCAAAGTCCTGTGCACTGGAGTTATGCCTTGATGGTCAGGTAGGCTGAGGGCAATATTATAAACAGATCACGTGGTCCCTGATACTCAAGTTAAACTAAATTGGCTTCAAGCGAATAATTTCTGTCATAAGTTAATCAAGTCAATAATTTTGTGTTGTGTAAAGTGTTAAGAAGTTTGTCTGATTACAGTATTCTTTTCACATGTTCAGCTTTATAATTTTATGTTGTAAATCATATTCATCATGTTTTAAACTTGAAGTATACTCGTTCCACATCTGATTGTTTTGTGACCATTTGTAGTTCAAATAGCAGCTGAAGCGAAACCATGAACATTAAATTAGAAAAAGAAAACTTTTCGAATACACTTAGTGCTCATGGGATAATGCGTCATAATTATTAATATGAAGCACCTTATTGCCATAACGATAATGAGTCGCAATTTCCTGGTATTCAAATCGAAACATTTAAACATTCCTTTACCACTCTTTTATACCTACTCATGGTTTCGTCATTGCGTTCCGAGTCATCACTTTGAAACCTTTGTTCCCTAATAAGTCTCCATGTGAACATTATCACCAATTATTGAAATGAAATTGATTAGAGAAACTAAAATGTATTCAACATGTATTCTGCATTTTATTTTACAACATCATACGTGATTACAATTACGAATTGTAAGCGAATTGCATAGAATTATTATCAATAAATAGGTATTTCGCGATTTGCATATTCCGAATCATATTGAAATTATTTCCATCGTGTGCCAATCTATAATAAAATGTGATCGAAAACTATCAAACAATTGTGTTGATCAAATGCATATTCGGATTGGGGATGACAATACTCAATGACTTCATTTCTGTTGAGGGATAACTGCGTACCATTTTTAAATTGAATTTCGCCATTTAAAATGTTTGTCGAACACACAAATCCATATTTTGCATAACAATTCACAAAGTCGAATTTCGTTTCATTTTTCATCACTCTACGCAGCAGTCGCATCGGTCTGTCAGTTTCACAATTATCCTGATTCGCTGACCAAAGTGATGGTACGTAACCTTCAAAGAAAATACGATTACATAGGGTATACAACAAAATGAGACATATTTCATCCGTAGTTTTTGATTTACTTTTAAAATTTTGTGGAAATATTTTCAATGCTCAACTTTGAAAACTTTTTTTTTTTACTTCAACTTACCATAGAAACTCTCAAGATATTTTCCAAAGTCGGCTGCATTTGCGTACCCTATGTAATTAATCATTCCGATGCCTCTACAGAAATGAAACGCGTCGTATGTGTTATACTAAAAATAAAAAAATAAAAAATAAAAAAATTATTCGATGAATAAGATTCAATTATTGGAGGCCGAGTGTGCAGCGCATGGAGTCGCCGCTAGGAAAATAAGCTTTAAAAAGGCGATAATGGTGAATATTTTAGCATTTTCAGAACATAATAGTAGCATTGGATTAGTGCAACACTAGTTACATTAGAATGGTGGCACACATCAATCAGTAGAATTGGATACCCTGCTGCCACAAGTCATGTCATGATCAGATGGATGAAGTTTTTCTTTCTCGAATTCTTAAGAAGGTAGGGACAGTTAGTTGAATGCTTCTTTCGATATTTGAAAAGTAATGCTGGTGGTTCCAGCAATATTAAGTTTGGTTAGCTGATTGTCAGAACAGTACAGTCAAAGATGACAGAGAGTAAGGAGTCAAGAACCTACGCCTCTTCTTGTCAAAAGCATGGTACTTTTGAAAGCTAATCCTTTGCTCATTATCATCCGATACATACTTCATGCAGAAATCATGCGAGGGAATGATGCCAGCTAACGTTGATGTGTTGAATTTTCATTCCCAGAGCGCCAAAAACATCTGACTCTCCAATATAGAAGCCCCAGCGATTGCCACAGGTGATGTAAAATTAAAAACTCAGTCATGAGTTGGTAAATAATAATCTTCCTTAACTCTACAGGGATATTGCCTGCTGTTATATGCTAGTAAATAATTTATATTTTCAATCTGCAAACATAGCTAAACTCGATTCAAAAATGTAACCTCAGTTCATTAATGATCGAATTAATTAAAAGTGCAGCCTAGATTAGGTGCAATGCAAATGAAAAGTTATCGCGTAACAGCTTTACTCGATAATTTCATCGAAATCTTTAACAAGCGAAATTTCACAGAGAAAACGCAATCAAAACTAAGCATACCGTGAGCGTCAAAAGAAACAGTACACTATGGACAGAATTCTAATAATCACTAAACTTAGCTTTTACCAATTAAGGAAAGAGCACGAAAAAATGTCGAAAATTTAAAAAATTTTTTTTTGTTTCAATTTTAAACACTGGCAATGAAACAATTTTAAAATAAAAATACTGGTAATTTATTAATTTATATTTTTCTTTAAATGTACAGTTTCTTTTAACGCTCACGGCACATTAGGCTGTCTCATCCTTGAATGACAAAAATAGAGTTTTGAGCTACACTTTCGCAAGAGGTATCCAAATTTGCGTAATTTTACACAGATTACAGTAAAAGTAATAAAAATTGAATTACATGCCATCTTGGGGGCTCTACTTTTGAAAACGTTTTTACAAACTTAAACCCTATGCTTAAAATAAAAATAAAAAAACGAGATACAAATTTATTTTATTGATATATTTTATACTTGCAATTAACGTACAAGAAAATAAAACTTATAATAAATGACCAAAACTTAAAAAAAATTTAAACATATTTTTTTGACCAAAATTTGACATTCCTGCTCGTGATTTCAACTAAGTGATTTCTAATAAGGCCATCGCTAGAAGCAGCGTTAGTTACACATTGAGAGGCTTCTGTTACCAGTTTAACACATCTTTCGACAGCTTGTGTGTGACAAGGTAAGTCATAAATTTCCAAGCTGTTATCTTTTGCTATGATTTGAAGGTCCTCATTGGAAATATGCCGAAGAACAGGTGGTGCTGTAACCCTACACTCGTGCCATATTATAATTTCTGTGTAATCTCCAGCAAAGAGATTAATTTTTGGTGTTTTAAATATTCTGTATTTAGTGCTACTTTCAGCTTCTCTAGCTTTGATTATTCTTTGCAATGCCAGCTCCCGATATGGTCTCTATCATCACACAGCATTTGTCAGCTCAGGACCACAATAACCAGTTTGTACAGCTTTACATATCTCATAAAGAAATTTTTGATTCGTACTTAGTTGATCGACCACATTTTTCGGCAAGTCAGGCAAATTACCAGCCACCGGACAAAAATACACCGTTGATTCATTATCACAAGTAGTTAATTGTTTTCCAATAAGTCCACAATATTCTCTAGGTCCCGAAGTGCAACCATCTAAAGTCAAGAATAAATGACGAAGGGGTAACTCAATGGCATGGAGCATACAAACACACTATTGTAGCGGTTTCTTCAAATACTCCTCCAAATGTTGAATAATACCAAATATTTCCGTAGAAATTAAGCCGAAGTCAGTCAAAACCGCAGAAGCAACAGCAGCAGCAGAACGAGTCGTTAAACCGTATCTATCACAGACCTTACCAACTGTTGGCAACGGCAATGTATTCCGATTCGTCGTTGAAGTCAAAGGTGTATCTGTCGAAAGTGTGTTAGTGGGAGATGTCTCCGTTATCGGATACGTTTCTTGGGAAGATTCCCGCAGTAAAACTTCATCACAATTTTCTGGGATAGAATCGGTTTCTTGAGTAGAACGCTCCTTTTTTCCGGATTTTTTTTTTTTTTATAAAAAATTCGTTATAAACGGTGTACGTTATAAACGAACTCCACTGTGTCTAGCAAATTCGTAGTCGCCAGTAAAGTGTTGTTGCTATACATAGTCGTGGCATATTTAGTTTAGGTGTCGATATTAAGGATAGCGAAATATAATCATGAAAATAACTACTTTTCTAAACTTTGAAGATTGGTGGAACCCTGAAGATATAGTTTCATTTTATTTTTAAAATCATTTTGGTAATCTACGATCAATTACGCAAATTTTAGGAGGTCTTGCGTTAGTTAAATCTATGAAAAAAAAATTCGGGACAGCCTACCGTACATGGATAGGTAATGCAGCACAGCAGTACAAATGCAATACAAATTAACTTTCAATTGCCGTTTTGCCGTCTTTTAAAGAAACCCCCGGATAAAATATGATGTGTTTTGATCTTTGATTCTGCATATTTGATGACTATTTGTCGACATGTAGCAACTAAACAAGGAATCAATTTTCATTTTTATTTTTTCTTTTATTCACCTTCTGTTCCACTTCAATGTAATGCAGAGTTTCACCGAAAATATGCCATTTTTTGGCCTCCTCACTATTGTCGCCACGTATTATTTTACAACACAATACGGATATAAGAATTAAAAGACGATGAATTTGATTGAATATCATTGCGTAAAGAACTTGTTCGTTTTAAGGTCAACCGAATACTGTGAACTATTTTAAACGGTAGTTTATTTACTCGTATTCTGTAATGTATTGTTAATAATATAAAAAACCACAAGAAAATAATATATATACTGTATATCTTTAGAAATTGTTTTCTGCTTTCGAGCACCACAGACTTTTAATAATTTATAATAGCAGTCTTATGTTGGTCTACTATTTATATTTCTAATGCCAAAACAACTAATGGTGATCCACAATAATCGAACGTCTGTGTTAACCAATATAAGTCATACATTTGACTGCGCTGTACGCAGCACAATTCATATTTAAAAATCAAATTGTTGTTGTGTGATTCAATAAAGATCGGGGGTTTTGCGCAATTAATAACACATACCTCGGAATGTAAATAAATCTGTTTGTTTTTTCATATTTCATTAATATTCACTCCATAACATGTTTTTGTTTTGGAAACATATTGTCAGCTTCAAACCATTAGGTTTTAATAACATTACGATGCAAGACAAATGAAACAAAAAAAATGGGCATAATTTTAGGGGTTGAAGCCCATTAATATTTTTTGTTGTTGTTTGTATTTTCGATATTACGAAAATCATTTGTTATTAGTCCTTCATATCATATGTGACATGTCCTTCTCCCCTAAGCTATGCACACTTAGATCTTTTATCTCAATATGAAGGGGGAAAAAATATGAAGGGAAAAAAACTTTTTCTTTTTTTTCTTGTGCCACAATAAACACCATGAGAAACATGGATGATGATAGTGATTATGATGATTTTTATAGCCTGTAAAGAAATATTTCGAATTTGATGTGGTTATTGAAATACTATTTCATGCGCAATGATGTTTCATAGATTTTTGCTTTCAATGATTCTTTATTCCTTTGATAAAAAAAAGAAAACTAAGAAAGAAATAATAAAACGAAATATGAATTCCATTTGATTAGATTTTGTAAAAATATTTGATTTTTAGTTGCCAAAAAAATGGAAAAAAAGTCTTTTTTCATCAATGACTTCTTTTTCTCTTTGTGATGTGTTGGGGTTTCCTTAAGAAAACTCTTGGTTTTCTTTTTCCATTTTTATTTGTATATTTCTTGATATTTCTGTATACATTTCATATTTTTCCGAAATTGCTTAAATGCGTGCTTGAATTGCTTTCGATAGTCTTATTGGTTTAATCTTCCCCCTTTTTCAAATTATTGGATTTTTCTTTTCACCATCATTATGATGATGATGGAAAAGTATGCTGAAGAGCACTGTGTTTTTGAAGGCGTAGTATGTAGGCTGTAATGATATGTTACAAGGGATGAACGTGATTTTCTTGTGGTATTTTATTCTGATGTGTTTAAAAGTCAAGAAAGTGTTTCTAATAAATGATTTCATATTTAACGTCAGCTCCTCTCCTCCTCCCTCTTTTTTCCAGCTTTGATTGTCTTTGATTAGATAAACAAAATTTATGGTCAAAAAGCTTGTTTTTTATTATTAATTTTGCTTTCCTTTCTTTTACCGGGGCTAGCAAAGCAAAGATTAAATTCCAAAAATCTTAATATTTGATGGAAATTCGGCCACAAAATTTCTTTTTGAATTATTTTACGCTGAAAATGGTCTCTTGACTTGAAGAAATATTTTAACAAAAGCTCTTCCCAAGCATTGAACAGAGTTTAACATAAACGTAGAACCTTGCGCTCTGTTCTATGCATTAATGTTTGATTTTGAAAATAATTTTACGATTCAAACTCGGTTTGAGCCTTAACTCAATAAGTCTTTATAGAACCCTAGTAAGTTACTCTTCTTAAGTTGGTCGCCAATTAAACGTAGGTTTGATTCAAGTATTCATACAAGTTACGACTAAAAGCCAGTTGCTAAAGCTAGTAAATCTCAAGTTGAGCTTTTATGCGATATTTTGCTACGATAAAGGGTTGTTAAAGGTCCCTGCGCGCTTGCCCCTAGAGGGCCTTGTTTTACCAAACACTTTGCCGAAATATAAACGCTTCATTTGATTGTCTAGAGCGTTATGGTAATATTACGTGCTATAGTGGATAAAGTACTTCGCGATAACCCAGAGCAATCCAAGTCACAAACCGGTTGCTGATAAAAAATCCGTTCTTAGTTTTCGAAATTTAAAAATTTTAATTTAAGCATTCATGCAGAAGGCCTGTTCGGCCTGCCACTACTTGGATAGGGGTAGCAAAAACATTTCTCTCCAATGCATCCAATACAATAACCCAATGAATTTGATCAGAAGACGTTGTTTCTAGGCAAGGACAAAGGCAAGACAACGCTCCCATCGTCCAAGGACTTACTTGAATTACGTAGTTAAATAAACTTTGGTAGTGGATAATGTACTGGCGAGCCCGTAGTTTAAACATCAGCTCAGACATTAGGACCAAAGCGAAATCTGACATTCTCTAAGGCTATGTCTACAAGGCCTTATGAAACAACTTCTCCTATGCATCAAACCTATACACATAAACAGTCATTAAAAATGACAATCATAGAAAAAGTACCTAGGGTGCCCAGATAGTCATTTTCTCACCAGCCGCTGTAGTCTGTTGCACTTAAAAGCAAAAAAGGTTCGTGTTCTTCTTTTACAATATATTTTTCCAAATTCCAATCCGAGGGCCATTCCTTAAGTGTTGGTTACAACTAAAAATAAAATTCTTCATGCAAGCCTTTAAGGTCATTTAAAGTCTTTAAACAACAATTCTTTCTTTCATGTCTAAAACGACGAAAAAAAATACTTCAAGATATGGAGATAAACGTCTAGAGATGACAGCTGAAGAGACATCAATTAAAATTTTCCTGAAATTAAAATGTTTTTCACTGAAAAGCTAAATTCTTTTAAATTTCTAAAACGATCAAAATTTCAAAAATCGATTTTGCCTCTCCGGCTTAGTCACTCACACAACAAAGTTTGCACAGCATTTTATATTAATGAAGCCACTACATTTTGCTGATTTTGTATTCCATGCTAGACTAGCAAAAACACATATAACAACTACAACAATAACAGCAAAAAAAATCTCATAGTACTTCCTTGTTTAACACGTAGAAAAAGAGCCCTTTTTGTGTATGAAATGTTGTTCATAAACACTCTCTTACAATACAAATGAGAGTAACAGTTACGAATAACAACTACTCACGCACTAAACACTTGCATACTTTTAGGCATGCAAGTGTTGTTTTGTTTTTTTGTTATTGTGTTCAAAAACACTTTAAGGGAAGTTTTTGTTGTTGCCTCTGACATACACATACACATATGAATACACATACTGCATGTTTAAATTGTTTCCAAATGTGCATTTTAAGGAGGGGGCGAACTCTATACGTAGGTATTGTACGTATTGAGTGGAATGTATGTGTTAAAGTATTTAAACGAAATAATATAGTGTTAGTTTATGTTGTTGTTGTTTTTGTTTAAAGCATTTATATTTTTTAAGTAGATTTTCATGTGTAAAAAGCTTACACTTTGCTGTTCTTATTTTATAAAAAAAAAGGAAAAAAATTCATCTTGATTGTCGCAGTGGTGTGTAGTAGTTGTAGTACTATAAGCAGGAGTAATATTCATTGCTGTAGCCATATAGCATACCTTTAGGGTTAGTAATTATAATAATCGTGTCAACGTTGTTTATTTGCAACATGTACACACCTGAGTTGAGTTGAATTTACGACATGTGGCGGAATAAACGTGTTAAATCTGCACAATTTCATCTCTTAGCAAAAAAAAAAAACAAAAAAAAAAAATAGTTAAGGAAAGAGAAATAGAAAATAGAAAATGAAAACGAAAAGAATTTCTGAGGGTAAAAGTAGTCTCAAGTAACAGCAAAGGCGTGTTTTATAACTGTATTAAAAGTTTAAACCCCTTAAGAGTTTGCAGGAAATAATGCATTTTGTACCACCCCGAAAGTATGCTTTCAATTTTAATATTAAGTTTCTCTCAATTTGTTTGAAATTCCCAGGCCTTTCTCGCCTAGTATCCCCGGAAAACTGCAGAATCGTTCATAATTATTCTAATGTATTCTAATGTGTATACAAAAATTTGATAATCAATAAAGTTTCCAATGATGTGGCATCACCCCTAAAAAGTCTAAGAAAGGCTTAGGGAGTACCAGGATTTCTACTTCCACCCGGTGGTCGTAATAGATTTGTTAGTTTTTAATGGTAAGAAGAGTTGAATGGTTTAACTGGTTGTAATGGCTAAAGTATTTAACCACAAACCTTAGCAATCCAGCCTTGTATTCAAAAGTAAAACAACTTCTCACACCACTCATATTCAGTGTGTGTTAGTTTCAGCCATGAGTGGCGGGACCTACTATTTAAAGCCCATTCCGAATGACAGATTTAGAAAATTTTTTACTCAGAGGTTTTCCCTAATTTGGTTTTGTTTAAGATGTCTAAGCTGGGCATTGAACCATGGGCCTACTAACAACTCACTAGATTATGGCGCCTACAAACCGAAATTAAATAAGTGGCCATTTAATTTGTACTGTTTTAATGTTATTAGGTTGCTTGTTTATCAGTAATCAATCTGCTGTCAGTACCTCTATAGCTGCGGTTCAGAACACGGTCAACGTGTAACGAAATGTACACTACTGCGACATAAAATTTCTCCGACTATTTGCTATTAAGAATATCTTCTTTTTCTATACGTTTTTGATGCGGAAACATTACGCAATGAGATGTTTTCTAAATGAATTGAAACTCATGGCCGCTCTATTAAATCCATAAATTAAATTATAGAGTCTACTATTAGGCTTAACTAGAAATCTTCTATTCTTTACAGAATTTGAATAAGATTTTGATTTAAATCTTATAAAATAAGCAATTTTTCAATTTGAGAAAATTTTGTCAAAAACTTCAAAACCTTGGCATATTTTTAGGCAGCATTGAGCAATATTTTTTTATTGTCTACTTTAAGGACACTCTAACTTTTTTTAAACATGTTCATTGTATATATTTTAACAGGAAGTTAATACTACAAAAATAACTTGTCAAGTAGTCTTGAGCAATAATTTATATTGCCTACCTATAATGTAAAATGTAAAATGTATAAGGTAAAATGGTTTTTTTTATTATTTTTTTTTATAAAGGTTTCCTTTTCTTCGAATAACTTTAATCGTTAATTTTAATGGATAAAGAAAAGATATCGCAGTTCTAGTTTATGAAATACAAAAACAAAATCCATTCGTCGTTTTTAAGGCGAAATTTAAAAACAAAATAATTTTTAATGTTACATTAGCATTTCCATTAGATAGTATATGTTGCCTAAATTAATATTGTTTTAATTAAAAATCAATAGAAATTTTTTTAAACTTTCAAAATAAAGTTAAAAAATCTCTTCCATGCACTTGCATATTTTCAGGCAGCCTTGTGAAATCGGCTCAGATGCAAAATTAATAAATTTAAGTAAAGTTTTTCCCATTAAAATTTAATGTCATTAGCAATTCTATATTCAATATATCAATTGAGTGATTTAAATGGTTGCATATTTTAAGGCTGTCTTGAAAAATGATTTTTAAATGCCTTCTTTAAGGTTTTTAAAAGTATTTTATGAAGAAATTTAAACAAATATGCTACATAGCTAAATAAATTACCTGCTATTTCCTGTGGTCAATTAATAGGCAACTTATTTAAATTTCTACTCCCCTTTAACGCTAATTAACAAGCTTAAATAAAAGTCTAAAATAACGAAAAACCAAAAACAAAAAGTGAAATGAAATAAAAAATTTAAACGAAAATGAGAAACTCCATATAGAAAATCTCGAAAACAAAAGGTAGTTTTTTGCAATGGAATGCAAATGAAAGTTTATGCTACAAGTCCAAAGTAGTCATAGCGCAGACAATGAACATGAGAAGGACATATAAAATGTGAATCCGAAACGAGTAGTGAATGAATGTTAAATTAGCTCATTACCACAGTAAAAATAACAGCGAAAGCTACTCGTTCTACGAACATAACAAATAATGGTCACCAACAATAATGCCCTTCTCTTCCTAGCTTCCTTCAAACTCCTGCACTCCAACTAATTTACAAGGACTGCAACAGTCGTTTGGTGTCATTCAAAGCCTTAGAAAAGGAAACATTAAGAACGAATGCAGAAAGCAAAAAAAAAAGAAAGAAGCAAAAGAAATTAAAACCGATGGTTGACATGACATTAAGAATAGAATTACAGGCAAAACGAAATGAAAAACTTTACATTTAATGAGGAAAATCGTGGCAAAAAAGTGTATGAAAACCACTAAAGACTACTTTTACTAGAGTCCTTCATTTATTTGCCTGCACTTAGATGAGAGAACCAAACGGTGCGGAGAACCAAATCGGTAAAAAGAAACTGGAAATAGTGAAAATTGGTTACATAAAGCACTATTAAAAACCACAATTACTGTCTAGAGAGTGATATTAAAAGAAAACATGAAATACAAAAGAAGAGCAACACAAAAAGCATCAGGATTAATTAAAAGTAGTAAGAAATTGCATAAAGTAACTGACTGACTGACTGAGTGAACGACTGACGCGCTATATTATACTATTGCTACACATTAGAACAAATTGTTTTTTTTTTTTTCTTTCTACACTAAGAGCTAGAAAGAATATGAATTTTAAAGTACATCCATGCATACATAATTGGCCATTACAACCCTTCAGTCAGGATTACGGCCAAGCTTCTCAACACCACTCATGTTGTGTGCGTTAATTTTACACTTGAGTGGCGGGACCTACAGTTTAAAGTCGACTCCGAACGACAGATTTTTTGAGAAGCTTTTTCATGGCAATTTTTACTCTCTGAGTTTTTGCCAGAAATCTGCTGAGAGGAAGTCGCCGAAGAAATATCTTTTCATATTTCATTTTGATGTCTGACCTGGGATTCGAACTCGGGCCTTTCGTCTAATAAGCCAACACACTATCTACTAGACCACGGCGACTTCTGTTTAAAGTAAATATTTAAAATAGTTTGCAAAAAGCTTTACAAAAATGATAGCATACTTTTAGGCAATGCAGCGTATTCCTTAATGCAATTTTTAAAAATTAAATTTCAACCGAAAAAGTTTAAGAAATTTTTGTAAATTTGGTGATTGATTTTTAAAGTATACTTTTAGGCTTCTATACATGCTATGTATATTTTTAATGCAGTGTTGTTATAAAAAGTAATACAAAATAATCCCTAAAGCGAGTTCTTTTAATTTGCTACCTGTGATTTGAAAAGTTTTAGTTTTAAACAACACCGTGGTCTCTACAAAATATGAAACCAATCTAGAACAACCTTACGACTTAAATTGATACTTTGAAAAGAAAGTGGAGTAACTTATCCGCAATTTATCGATTTTACATACCTCTGTACGTAATATTGATATTCTTATTATTTTTCACATTGTACGTTAGATTTACCTATACAGTGCTACTACAATTAAAAACACTTTTTTTTTGTATTTGCTCTTCAAGAAGTGGAAATTTCCTGTTTGGGGAGAGTTTCTTCCCTTAAAAAAAACCTACTGCATATTTTAAGGCGTTTAAAAATCTTATCACCTCCCGTCTCGATAGAGTGCTAAAGTGTTACTTGCTCTAAGAAAAAACTACAGTATATTTTAAGGCGTTACGAGTTTAATACACCGCAATATTTTATCTTACCTTTTCCAAAATTTACCTGATTTAACATTTGAATTGCATTCCATGGCTTGTAAATTTGTCGCTTGTTTTTCGATGTGTGATTCATTAACAAACAAAAAAGGACAATTTCTCTTGTACGCCGTTTTGAAAACCATGGCTTAATGTCAGTGGCACTTGAAGCCTTTAGAATTTGAATTTCATTTTAAGCATGTTGACAAAGTCAATGTTAACTTCCTCTTGTAGCCTTTATGTTTAATATTCAAGTAAAAGACATCACTTGAACACATCTTTTAACCCAAATGCGATGCTGGGTATGCTTTCAATTTTCTTTAATTTTTTTTTTAGAATTTCATGCAAGAAGCAACAACCCTTTAATAATTATGGTAGCTCTTTGAAGCATCTTAATGATTTAATCAGTTTGTCTCTTTTTTTTCATTTTTTTTTTCCTCGTTCTGCCTTCAAACATAAGATGCCTTCATTTAATTGAAGTGCTTTTAAGAAGTTAAACATGTGCGTGACATTATAAAATTTTATTTAAAAACATAAAACATGATCATTATGATGTTATATAGACAACGTCGTTATTATCATCGGCATCATTATATGATAGGAAGACAAATGCAAAGGAGGGGATGGGGTATGTCTCTCTCTACAGCCAGCTAATGTTGTGAGCATTTTATGCCAGCAACCAACCAAACAACAGCAGCAGCCCATAGAAATTTAATTAAACAAAAGCATTCTGGGGAAAACATTCCTTAAAGACTGCCACCCGAACCACTCACTCACTGATGGTGGTGGAAGCGTTGGTGTAGTTGCATGGTTGAATTGGTAGTCTGTATTGAGCCTTAAAGCCAAAGAAGTGTTAGTTAAACGCTGTGAAAAAGTTTTCTTTTTCTTCTTTTCTTAAATGTTTGTTTTGGTAACTTTCGAGATCCTTAAAAACATACAAGTATCCTTTACTGCTGCCTTTATGTTATGCAATACAACCAAACACCCGCACACACACACCCACCCGCACTTATGTATATGCATTCTCGTACTTGAATATTGCTTTTGTATCTTTGTTTCTTCTGTCTTGAAGTTTTGAATTTCCCATGAGATTAACAAAACGGAAAAGGGAATAGAAATGAAGGTTGTGGCTGCCTTTTTATGAAGTTAAAGCCTCGTGGTTTGTGTCTATGCTATTTTATTATTTTACTTTTACTTGTATTGTATTTAATATTTTATAATCATTGTTTTAATGCTACTATTTGCGCCGTCTAAAGCCGTTTTTAATAATTTTCTTACCCTTTTCAAGCGTTATTTGTTTTCTACTTATAATGGCAGGAACGAAGTTTAAACGTTTCTTGGTCTTTTTTCAATATCGTAACAAAGAATAACAAAAGTATTCACGGCTTAAAAGTTAGCCATGAAATTTGCCACTTGAGGAGGCAGTATTGACGAATTTCAGTCGAGAAGAGGCTCTTAAGCTGATAATATTGACAAGAATTTTCTGGCGTCTAAAAGCTGCAATAACCAAACCAAACAGTTTTTTTTTTTTTTTATCAAATAATTATCATCAAGAAATTCTAGAGCATTAAAAGAGGCTCAACTGGGTAGAACTCAATGCGCAAATTGTTTCTCTTTTACATTCTACACCTTTTTACTGTTTCTTTGCAGTTAATAATGTCAGCCCTATCGTTCTAGAACTTGCTAGTAAACATTAGACACAAACTTAACCAAAGAACCGAGCTACAGAAATAATTGGAACTTGAAGCAATACTCTCGAAGTTGCCATAGTGTAGTAGGTAGTGTGCTAGCTTACACGACGCGGCTTGCGTGGTTCAGAATCCAGCCAAGGCATACTTGTTAGGCGACTTCCTCTCAGCCGGTTTCTGGCAAAATTCGTAAAAGTAATTGAAAGTACCATGAAAAGTTTCTGCAAAATCTGAGATCAAACCCCACTTTAAACTCTAGATGACACCACTCATGTAGAAAATTAAAACACACAACATAAGTGGTGTAATAGAATATGTCGTAATCATGCCTGAAAGCCAATTAAGTTAAATCCAGCGAAGTTATCAGATGTTCAATTCAATTTCTGTGACCTCTTGGTTATTTTCCTAGTGTTTGTTGTTGTTTAGGCATTTTCAAGCCAATATTTGCCGAGTTATTACCATTTGTGTAAACAGTATTCCAATAAATGTATTGTAAATCAATTTGTAAAACATTGACAAGCAAGCAGCAACACCAACTACACAACTTTTTAAAATTTTCCATTAAATTAAAGCATAATTTTAGGCGTATAACATTACCAAAATGAAAGTAAAACCATGGCAAAACAATAGAATTCAAAATCATCACTGTAAACACAACAAAAAGACAATAATAACGACAATAACAACAATAACAATAAATATCCAATTAAATTTCTCTACAACAACAACCAAAAACAAATACAAACTTTTATTCATTTGTTGTCATAGTGGTGTTGTATGTATGTGAGTAAGTGAGTGAGTGTTTAACAATTTTTGGGTGTATGTGTATGAGTGTGTAAATTTTCAAAATTAATTGCAAAAACAAAAACAAAAAAACCTGAACGTAATAATGATGTGTGTTTACAAAACATAACAAATTATTTGGGTAAACAGTCGATGAATACACTTACACTCACACACATACGTATGTATGTATGCATTTGAGTACATGTATTCGTTTACCCATACTGTATTACATACACATGTATGTATGTATGTGTGTATTACCAGGCATTTGTTTAAACGCAATTATAAAATGCAACCTCCTATACATGTGCACATACATACATATATACAACCATGACAACATGTGTACATGAAATGTTTATTTATACTCACTTTTCTTTTCTCGCTCGCTCTCTGTCGCTAACCTCTCTCTCTCTCTGTCTCTCTCTCACTCTCCTCAAAATTTATTTGTATATAAACCGCGTTTGTTTTCTTCCTTTTTTTTTTGTTTTGAAAATCACTTCAACCGACAATTTTAAGTTTTTTGTTTTTTTTTCCTCTTTAAAGAATTTTTGCAAATCACTTACAAATTACGTGTGTATGTAAGAGTACGTGTGTGTGAGTGTGCTCGTTTGTTTCTGTAAGTGTTTTAATTTTACAAAATGAGTATTTGTTTGTGCTGCTTCAATGACTGAAGAGGAGTATAAAAGAACTTCCGAAGCTAATGTGCAGCATACTTTTAGGGTGGAAAAAAGTGTATTTAAAGATTTTCGAGGTTTCCATCGTTTTAAATTATAATTTAGAAGCTTAATGTTTCATAAAAGATAAAGGACTTTTAAACACGGCATTACTAGACTCTAAATATCGGAGGATATGAATAAAGAACACAAATTATTGCGTACTAAATAATATAAGGTATGCGTTGAGGCGGTGTATTAGCAAGATTTTCAATTTTTTTATATAAAAGAACGAATCAATATTTATCGCTTTGAACGTGTATTTAAATTAAAACCAAATCAGGTAATCATTAAAACCCAGGGCCCTTAATGACAGCGCAATTTTTTGATTAAGACTTCTTATCCCAATCAGCAGTTGTTGTGTTGTGTTGTGGCTCTCTACACTTCATTGATTGCACTCCAATAATTTTATTCTCTACAAAGTTTTGTTATTTGACAACAGAAAAGAAGAAAAAATCCATTTAAATCCACTCAATAAATAATGTTTTCTTTGTTACAAAAAAACATTGGGGCAATTCACACAACTTTGTATCGTGTATGTTGTATTGAATACATTTGTTTGTTTGTGAACGCTCAGTGCTATGCTGTATTGTGTATTTCGTGGCATTCAAACAATTTGATAGCCCGAAACCAACACAACATATGAAAACATATACACATTTTTTTCATTCACACAATTTGATAGCACGAAACCAATACAACCTTTAAAAACATATGGAAAAAATGTGTATAAGTGTATCAGATTTTTATATGAAAAATATCAACAACAATCATACACTGTTGTATGTTCTTCCAACAATACAATGAATACAACGATACAACGGTTTGTGTGAATTGACCAATTGTAACTGCTGATGACATTTCGATGCACGACGCTCACGCATGTCTGTCTATCGTATTATGTACCAAAGAAGTGTGTGAAATGTTTAACTCACATTGACAGACTATTGCAAACAAAGTACTGTCGATTATTTATTCATTTTGACTGTTCCTAACGTGAATAGAGTGAATTGCGAATGACTTTTTTCCACGTTTCTTTGCAAAATACAACAGAGATTTACAAAGTGCCCAGGGCGTAAATAAAAAGTATCGCTCGCTTTTAAGGGAGTGTAAATGAGACCAGATTGTGGTTTCAGGCGTGCAGAGATTGCAAGGAATGTGTTGTAAAATTAAAAATAATTTCGCTACAATAGCTTCTTTAAAAAGCTATGGGACTTACAATGGCACACTGAGCTTAGAATAAATCGAAGACTATTAGTCTTCCAGCTTGTTTATTTTCAAGGCATCTCTGATGAATCGTGATGATATAACAGCCATCCATCCTGGCAAATCCATTTTAACATAACCTAAGCATTTCATGTTCAGATCGAAAATGAAAAACGCCATGTCTGCCCTCTGTCTTCCCTTTCACTACCATCTCTTTATTCAACAGATTTTCTCTGCCCACTTTCTTTTCTATTCGTTTCGACATCGGACATTTCCGGCACCTCCACCATCACAATGTCAACGACTTTTGAGGCATTTAAAAGTGGAACATGGTAATTTCTATAACCACCGCTTCTCGCCAATTATTCGGTTAGATTGTAGCTGAACTCGTTTGAGCAAATTTTTTATATCTGGCTTTGGTTTCTTATAAACCTACCCACTGATCATTAGGCCATGATGATGATCTTTGATTTCGCTCAGAGACTTAGGATTCTATATCTTCAGTGTAAAAAAGAGTAGATCTTCAATGTAAAGGAAGAAAAGAAAACTCCCCCCCCCCCCCCTATGCCACCAGCTTCTGTTCTATACTCTGCCGTGTAGTTAGATTAACTACTATAGAGATGAAGTATTTTTGGAATTGGAAGAAAATTTTGATAAAACATTCGAGTCGACAAGGCAGATCGGTCGGAAGTCGGTATCATTGTATTGCCGATTATCTCTCTTCTTTATAAATTACTGCCCCAATTAAAGAGGTTTTGTTATCCTAAATGCTACTATGGCTTCCAAGATCAATTTTACTCTGTTGTTTAGACAGCCATTTTATTTCCAAATACATATATCTCAAGCCTTACTTAAGTTAATTGGTGGCTACAACTCTTTTAGTCTGGATTACATGCTAGCTTTTTACACCATCTATGTTGTCGGTGCTACTTTTATCCATAAGTTAGAGGATGTACAGTTTAAAGTCGACTCCAAACATTAAATTTTTGAGAAGCTTTTCATAACAATTTCATTCACTCATAGCCTTTCTGCTGCTGGACTGTTGAGAAGCCGATTATCCCTCTTCTTTATGACTCACTGCCCTATTAAAAGGATTTTATTATCCTGCACGCTACTATAGCTTCGAAGATCAATTTGAGTCTGACGTTTAGGCAGCCATTTTATTTCCTTGTATCTCTTAGTATTTCGATATTCAGACTAGCTACGCAACAAATCTTACTTACTTACTAATGAGTCGTTACAACCATTTAGTCAGGATTACAACCTATCTTCGCACATCATCCATGTTGTAGCTACTGTTTAAAGTCGACTCCGAATGACACATTTTTGAGAAGCTTTCCATAGCTATTTTGTTTGCACTCAGTCTGTTTGCCAGAAGACTGCTAAGAAGCCGCAGCTAGATTTCTTTGGAGTCTTACGCATTGTCATAGCGTCCTGTTAAATAACTGTTGCATAGCTTAAGGCTTAATAATGTTTATTATCCTATACTGCATTGTGCTATCATTGTACGTTTAATATTTGGGGTAGAGAGAAGATGTGCATCAAGGAGTATAGAACCGCAGAGAAAAGTATGCAAATCTCAACGCTGTAACACTAACTTAAAGTTATTGTCCATTGCCCCATTTATTTTAAAAGAATGGGAAGACGATAAATCAAGACCCTATATATAGTTTTTTAGGGTTATTAGTTGTGGAGTACAATATAAAAGAGGCGAATAACAGCGCCGACACGGGCATTAGCGAAGACATAAACCTTTATATGCAAGACGATTACGTCATATTTTCTTTCTTTTTTGTGAGACATCAGCAATAACTTTCATGTCTTATAATGCTTACTCTACGAAGAATTGCAATACTTGAATTGTATTACAGACTAGACGGTAATTTGCCTACGATTTTAAGAATTGCTTGTGTGCTAAAATCTTAACAGAAACTCAAGAACCTCTTTTCACATCATTCCTCTTCTCAATTGCTTAATGTTTTGGTATTTTAGAGAGCCTATTGAGGCATTTTAATTTTTTCTAAATGCTCATTGTGGGGTCATCACCTCCTTTGGATTTAATACCTTTTAATAGCTTTCGAGTTTTTGGTCAGGATTTCCTATGGAGACTATTTACATGTACACTCTCCAACACACTCCATCGAAGGGGAGGGAAATTTATTTAAAAAAACATACACTCTCACACTCCAGACACAGAACAAAAAAAACAAAAACGCAGCTTTTTTTCTGCAGATTGCCACATGCATGTGACATGTGTGTAAGGTTTACAAAAAAAAAGTGCCGAAAAAGAATTGCTACAGAGACAGACTGAAAAAAATGAAAGCTTTTAAGTACTTTAGACAGTCTGACTGACAAGAATGTCGCTGTAAAATGTGTATGTGATGGAGCTGATGTGAAGATGACGCGTCAGTATTTCCTTTTTAGTGTGGGTTTGCAACGGAAATTCCTGAAATTGTTTCCAAAAAAATCAAATAAAAAAACCCCTTTGCCTCTAAGCATATTCCAGCCATTGGCGTAAGTGTTATTATGCCACAATTCTCAACACCTTTTGGCAGTTACATCATGCAAAAACAATAAAGAGAACAACAAAACTTTTAAATATCCTTTCAACACTTTGAAAACGAGCCTTCGTCGTCTTCGTCTTCTTACTTGCAATAATAAAATGCCAGTTAATAAAGGCAAACACAACAAAAATTCACTTCCAGGCATGATGTGGCAAGAAATGATTGCAACAAAAGCTGTTGTCAATACAACATCATCATCATTGCCAGCAATTTTCAGTTTTGTTTGCAACACTTACAAAACTAATGGCTTTTAAATGTAGTTTTTGACTGTTATTTATAGGACTAGGGAAGGGCTAAAGAGAAGACACACGTACGTGTTCATTTCAGTTTCATTTCATGTCTCAGTGTCATTGTCAAGAGCCTTCAAGGAAAGCAATAGTTTCGTCTAGCATTTGTTGTTGGCTTCGGTTACTCTTCGCTTGCTTTACTAATCAAGAGGGGAGGTTTATTTAACTCATTAAACACTTGTATATTATAAGCTTTTATTGTTAAGGCGGATTTTTTTGTGAATTTTATTTAAAACAGTTATTCACTGCGCCTTAATGTATGCTAATGAACAAGTTTGGTAATGACACAAATTTAAAATTGTAATTAAGAAGGCTTGTAATGCAATCAATGCTCATATCCTACAGTATTACACGCCTGAGAAGAATTGTAACGCCTCATAACTTAAAAATCAATGATAGGTATCCAGTATATAAGCCCAGTCTTATGCGCCCTGGTGTATGCTATGGTAGATTCATTGAATTTGATAGAAATCTTATTGTGACTTTTTTAAACCTTCACACCTCTTTTTAACGCTCAAAGCTTCATCTCCAGACTAACATAATTCAAGTCATCCGCGTGGTTCTTCGTTATGCTTAATATTTGTTTTCAAGGTGATGCCCCTGACATTATTAGTTCTGCCTTGATTGATCCCAGCCTATCTGATTATGGAAATGCAATTCTTAAACAACGCAGGCCATATAAAGACTTTTTTCGAAAACAATTTCAAAAAATAATTACGTCATGCTTGAAGTCATTTTCGTTCCCTCTTGTGAGGTGTTGAAGAAAAAAAAAGAAGAAAGCAGAGTGGCAGGAGTGGGGAGCGGTAAAGACTTCTCAGCCAAGAAAATTGGATAGACACACTTACACCACACAGGGCCCATTGTAATACCACAATTTTTCATTATCCCAGAACCACACGGAGTTTGTGATGATGCGATAGTTCCTCGAAATCGTCTATATAGTAGGCACCAAGCTGTCTGTTTTGCCTGCGACAGTGTCGGGCATGAAAAACAGTATATTTTTCTTAGTCATCTCTACAACTTCTGCAGAAATCATTTGGAAAGTCTCCGAGAACAATTCGCCCTGCATGTGTACCTATAATGCCTAATATCCTGTAATGACCCCGGCAACCATACTGAGCGTGCTTCTTTGGATTCTTTGGACTTTAATCGGGTTTGTCATGCCCCCACCATCCAGTTTTGGTCAGTTTTTCTCCATGTCCGAAGCCGACAATATTTGGTTGCAGGAAGCGAAGTCCGCATGCTAGTCTTTTTCATATGGATTCCCAACATCGAGAAGAGTGTTAATCGCCCATAATATCACTCTGGTTGCATCTCAATAGTAGCTATGGTATCAAGGATTCCTAAACAGCTTTCCTTATGGTCGTGCGTTGCTTGGGATCGGAGATATTGCAATTCCTTATATGATTGATGAAATTGATTGATGATGATTGATGTGTAAAACGTATCGAAAATATCTAGATCCTATGAATTGTAAAACACAGCCTTAGACCGTGTACTGTATTGCTAACCTGCTTTGAGTTTCCACGAGTACACGTTAGTGCGATAGGCTACCGTGAAGTTTAATACTCTCAAAATAGGTTACTGGATGTATTAATTAAGTCACGTACTGTAATAATGATAACAAAAAAAAAAAAAAAGGGAAGTGCATATAAACTATCCAAAATCCTATTTCTGTAATACAAAATCAGTTACAAAAACTATCCTTATTTTAAGGACATTGACCGGATTAGACGTTATTGTGAGCTATTGTAGTCGCCGTAGTATAGTAGGTAGTGTGTTCGCTTATTAGACGTAAAAGCCCGGGTTCGAGCCCCAGGCCAGACATCAAAACGAAATAAGAAAAAAAAAATATTTTTTTTGATGACTTTCTCTCAGCAGATTTCTTGCAAAAACTCTGAGAGTAAATAAACCTGCCATGAAAAAGATTCTCAAAAAATCCGTCGTTCGGAGTCGACGTTAAACTGTAGGTCCCGCCACTCAAGTATAAAAAATAACACACACAACATGAGTGGTGTTGAGATGCTAGGCCGTAATCCTGACTGAAGGGTTGTAATGGCCAATTATGTATGTATGTATTGGTTTATTAACTAACTATAGCATAACTTAAGGCGAAACAATTTTAATTGTTGTAGAATGTGCCTTATAAATTTATCCTTATAAGGACACAGTATTTGTAATATTAAATTATAATTATTGTAAATATTGTTTTATTTTTATTACTAAAGATGAAATTACAATTAATTAAGAAAATATGAAATTTAATTTTTCCTTCTGCCTTCGAAAATAACTCCCATAAGTAATGAATACTTTTGTTAGTTTCTTAAATGCTGTATTGAAACTTTAAATTGTAGTATGAGCAGCTGAAATGCTATTGTTTATTGTATTGTTGTTGTTGTTGTTGCTGCTGCTGCTGTTGTAATATAAAGGATATTAAATAATAATTCCATTATTTTGTTTCAATATTTAACAAAAGGATTCTTATTATAGCCTCCAGCTGTAACTTGTTACTTGAACAACAGAAACATTTTCTAATTGGGCACTTTAGTAAAAGCAAAAACGATTTTTGTTGTTGTTGCCTAAATTAAGAAATATATACCAAGGAAATGTTTCTCTCTCTTTTATTTTCAATTTAAATTTCAATTAAAATTTCATTTATTGAGTAGCAAAGTTGGCCGCTCTTTATGTTAAAAAGGAATTTAACATGATATTGTAGTTATTATGGAATTTATTTAATTAGCAGCAATAATAGTTTATGTTGCAGTCGCCGTAGTCTAGTAGGTAGTGTGTTCGCTTATTAGACGTAAAGCCCAGGTTCGAGCCCCAGGCAGACATCAAAACGAAATATGAAAAAAAAAAAATATTTCTTCGTCGACTTCCTCTCAGCAGATTTCTGGCAATAACTCTGAGAATAAATAAAATAAAATTGCAATGAAAAAGTTTCTCAAAAATCTGTCATTCAGAGTCGACTTTAAATGGTAGGTCCCACCGCCACTCGTGGATAAAATTAACACATACAACATAAGTGGTGGGAGTAACTAGGTTGTAATCCTGACTGAAGGGTTTTGTATTTCTGAGTGTTTCGAGCTCTCCGTCAGCTTTTTAAAATGATCAGTTGTAGGGAATCACTTATTCCTTTCCTATTTAACCAATATTTTGACAATAATCTCCAAAGTTTTAGTGAGAAACTCGATTGTAATCCAAACTAAAGGGTTGTAATGGCCTACAATGTATGTATGTGTGTATACATAGCTTTTCATTTATCTTCCTTTTAAATTAAGTTGAAACCACAAATCTATTTCAACATAACCTTACAAAACCAAAGGAAAAAAAAATATTAAAAAACTCTGCATGAAACAAAAATTATGAAAAATTCATAAAGAATTTATGAAAGCCTTTTTACGAAGGATTTTCATTTATGAAAGCCTTTTTACGAAGGATTTTCTTTTTGTCCGGTTAAAGGGAATTATGGACTTTTAACTCTGCAGAGTAGTGTTATGCATACACAGGATACTAAACAAAATTAAATTTGAAATTTTTCAAAAAAAAAAAAAAATGATAGAAAATAAAACACATGGAATTCAACCTTTAACACATAAACGGACACATTCATTTGGGTTTAAATAGTCCTGCATATTATTGTTGGTTTTTGTTGTTGTTTAAAATAGAGTTTCTATAATAAGGATACCATACATAACCTTCTGGTCATACATACATACACTGTGGTGCCTGTGTAAATGTATGAGTATTTATGTTTCAAAATATTATTGTTATTATTATTGTTGTTGTTCTTGCTTGTTTCTGTGTTATTTGAAACCATAACGTATGATGTTATAAAATGTTTATAAATATGTGATGGGACTAGTAATTGTAATGAATAACATCGATGTGTGCATGTAGAGTGAGAATACATTGAAGCTGGAACAGAGAAAATCCAATCCTATGTATGTATGTATATGCATACACACGTATAAAGGGAATCCTGTAAATATGTACATATTTATGATTATTATACCCATACACTGTGAACACACAGAGAAAAAATAGGAAATAAACGAGATCTACATTAGGTATACAACCCAGGAGCAAAATAAAATAAAAAGGAAGCGAAACTAAAGCATACATTTTGGCTTAAACATAACCAAATAGTTGCAGTAGCATAACAAACGGGTCATGTTTAAATATTTATTAATATTTTGTAAATTTTTATTTGCTACAGGGAGATTTGGTTGCCCACAATTCTGCTAACAGCACACACACAGGATATTGAAATGAATGAATGCAGCAGGTTTATTTGGTCAAAATCTTCTCCCTTTTTTTTTTTTTTTTTTTTTTGTTAGAATTATAGAGAGAGTTGAGGAGTGGTTAGTGGAGTGGAGTGGAGTGTCTGCTACTGAATAGGAAACATTTATGAAATATAATGTAATTACATTAAACTCTATTGAATGAGCTTTATGGCTAGTTTTATACCCAATAATTTCAAACCCCCTTTTATTTTCTATTTGATTAGATCATCATATACAAGTTAAATTGAAAGAGTTTTACAGCAGTTTGAGTGTTTCTCTTTATCTTTATATGAAAAAGCAATTTTTTCCCCATAATAAATAGATGACCATTGGAAATACATAAATACATATATATTTCAACATTTATGATGAAAATTAAATGGGACCTTTATGGTTTATACGGTAAAATAAATAATTTTGTATATAAAAACTGTAATAAAGGAAATTTACAAATATTTAAAAAAATAAAACATAATTTTAGGAGGCATTTACATATAAAAGCCCGCATAGTTTAATGCTGCCAATTCTAAACTTGAAAAAATTAACAACGCTTGGTGCAGGCTCGTATTTCATTTAGAATTATTTAAATTTACCTTTTTTTTAATTTAATTTTAAATTCTTTGCATACTTTTAGGTGTTGGAAGAAATGTATTTATAAGTTTTAATGATTTTGTCCTAGAAAAAAATTCTTAAGGCCACTCACTCTATTTTAGAATTTCTTCGCTTTACAAAAAGAAATTACTTTGAAATAAGTGGGCGTGGCACACACACATATTTATTAAAATTGTATGAAATTAGCAGTTTTCTACATTTCTACTTTGCTATCAGTCTTTTAAGAGATTTGCTTAAAGCAAAATTATTAAAAGAGATTCGTAGAATTTATTTTCTTAGCATAAATCAAAGTATTATGGACTCTTCGTTGCTAGCAGCTAGAGTCAGTTCCAGAGCTGCTAATGCACTCCATGAATGGGACAATTTGTATCCAATAATATCATGGGAAGTCGCCCTAAATTACCGGGTAGTGTATTGGCTAATAAGAAACGAATTCGGGAACCCTAGCTCAGATTTATAGAACAAAATGAAATATGAAAAAATATTTCTTGCGATAACTGCCTCTCAGCAGATTTCTCCACAAATCTTCTTGTTAAAAAAAAAAGTTCAGCAAGTAGACACTGGAACACTCGCTTCGGTTTTAATTTTTTTATAGCTCTGTTGATCAATCCAAGGGATACCCAAAATATATTCATTAACGTTTCCCCAGTTTGATAATTTAGAAGCTCGAGATCTCTTCAAGTAATCTGCCCACCAAACAGGATACAATACATAACGAACATCATAGGGAAAGTAATCATCGCCACCTCCTGCGAAAGAGTATATATAAATCAGCAAAGTTCCTCACCATTAGATTCAGTAGAAGACCCCAATCCAACTTTAGGGAACCATTATTTCAGATTGTTTTGTTTTGCTTACCTCTACTGTTAAGCTTTGATTTCCAAGCGATTGGGTTTTACTTGCAATCTTCGCAATAAAACGTTATTAAATTCTTAAGGACAAGTTCATTGAACTACTGTATAAAAAAAAAGGAGTTACAAATTAAATCCATTCCTCCCTAAAGTATGCTTTAACTTTTGTTGCCCCTTTCACGTATACCTTTAAACACTTTTAAGCTTAAAAACTTTGAAACAATCAACCACATGAGCAACCACATGCCCTGTTGACGTCTTGGTCATTCATTTGCAATCTTTACAAATCATTGTTTTGTGTCCTTTAAACCAATCAACTCAGATTGAAGAGAAAGTTTCTCTTTTGATAAGAAACTCTCTAACAAATCTTTTCTACTTTTGAAGGACAAAAAAAAAAGAGAGAGTGATGGAGGATAAAAAGTACGTGCTTTTTAAGTTTCACACATAATTTTCAAATTCGATTGCCATAAATTTTTTTTGTTTGTTTCTTTTGCTTTATCAGGACATACACATTTCTTATTTAGATCTTAAACGGATTTAGAGAGAGAGATTTACAATTGGACGAGTGATGACATTTGTTTTGATTTAATTTTCGACGTCTGTCTTCTTACTCGTTTTTTTTTTTTTTTTTGTATGACTTGGTTTTCAAGATTTATATACGGTGGGGCACAAATTCTATAGCTATTGTTATGTGTATGCCAAACAAAGCAATTCTCCACCCAAATTTCCAACGTATTCTTTAGAATTAAGTCCCTTATTAATCTGTAACCTTTTCATTTTTAGTCTAGCGAAGGATAAAGAGATTTTTCCCAATGATTTCATTCAATTTATTGCTCCATCAATAGTGGAGACATCGTGTCTAATGGCAAGAAATTTGTTACTGTCGCCTTCAACTAACTGTCTATCCATCTGTCTGTCTGTATATTGCCTTCTCTATTGATGGCACATGTAAGTTGAGGTGGCTGCAATTATTTTTTCCAACTTTTTTTCTTAACCGTGTTTTATCTCATCATTTGGTCTCATAGTTTTCGAAACCACTACTCTTCTCTGGTAGGTACATGTCCAAGTGTGTGTGTGTGTGGTTTTGTGGTTAAACCAAACGAAAGGGAGAGACAGAGCGAGCGAAAGAAATCAAACTGTCAAATAAATTATTGATGCAATATGTCTGTCGTCTGTCATAGTTTATTAGTTTTTGTGGGCGTCTTCGGCCAATGGAGGAGTGAATTGAATGGTGGTTGACAAATTTATCAATAAATAAGCATTGATTAATAAGAACGATACAAACCAGACAGGGCAGGTAGTTTCGACAGCGAACTCATCAAAGTTTGTAAATTGAGATAAAGTTTATAGTTTGTGAATTGGAAATTTATAACGACCAAAAAGTATGCAACAGTTTTTTTAATTATTTAAGCAACTCAAGGTATACTACAAAATTTAATTTGAAAAAAATACGTTTTCTTGATAGTTAAGGAAAAAATTGAATAAATTCAAATGAATTAAATTCCTCCTAGTCTTGTACACTGCTGTAAAGGTATACTAAAGAATTTTGATATTTCCACTAATAATTAAATGAATATAATGTGATAATAACGTATATATCGCCTCAAATAACTTGAGTTTGATTTGAGAAGTTTTCCGTTTTTTTTAAGTTTTAATCCACTACTCAACAGAATAACTTACCTCATGGCACTGCTATACAGAGCACAGTTGTAGAAACAAGATCTACCCGTTCACTCTTTTGAAAGACAATGGCAAGTATCTACAATGACAATTATTTCTAGTTTTCCGTATATGAAATGTGTTCTATCTGTTTAAATCATATTTTCCCAAGCAATCGATAGCCTAGTCTTTTAATCTTAGACAAATACCAAGCTTTTCTTAATCAAAATTATCTCTTAAGTCAAATTATTATATCATTTGTTTCATAATTTCTTTTACCACAGCCTTGTGCCCTCAAAAGTATGCATTGAAATATATTATTTTAACGTTTAATGGTTCTCTATTGATGAATAATTGTCTGGCAACGTATATTGTAATTTTTTAACAATTTAATTGACCTAAAAATATACTTTAAATACGTTTATATCTAAAGTTTAAAAGGTTGCAGCTTTTGCCATGACAGAATTCAAAGGGAGAATTTATCCGGTATGCGAATTTTAAACGAAATTTAATACTCATCCAAATAAATTTGAAGTATACTTTTAGTTGATTGTGACATACTCTTTGGCTCAGTTGCATTTCCTTTCAAGCTCGATTATTATTATTAAACTATTAGAGATTGCTTCCACAAAATTCTTTCTTAAAATCGTTTTACATTTAAAACCATCTATTCGTGAAGTAATCTGTACCTTAAACATTGTATGCAAATCCCTAAACTATGCTTAAAAATAAATTACAATTTATTTTTATATTAAATAAGCTTCTCTGTTACTTTTAAGAATGAATCTCTAACAAATTTTCCTTTTTCTAATTTTATTTTAAGCCCCCCCTATAACTATGCTATATTTATGCTATACATTGTTTATCCCTTATGTTATGCTTTACTTTTCAATTGCATACATAAAAGCCAGTCAACAAACCTTGCAAAGGTTAACAAAGTCCTTCTCTTCAAGTAAACTTTGTACTTTAGTTACATTAAAACTTTCACCGGCAGCTATGATGAGAAGTACTTTTCATTCACAAGTTTGCTTTCGTTTTTGCATAGCATAACTTAAGAGCGGCCAAGAGTGTGCGGTAGTCAGCTTTCAAAAGTATTGACTTTCTTTACTATGTTCTCCACAGACATGCAAATATTTATAATTAAATTAGAAGAAACAATGTTTTTAAATTATTCTATAGACAATATACAATAATAACAACAACACCAAAACTTGTTGTAAGGATTAGTGAAAGAACTTGTTGTCTCGGAAGATTGTTATTTTTAATTACCAAAGAATTCTTTGTTATTTTGCTGTGGGATAGCAAACGAAAAGTGTCCTTTTCCTTGACTAAAGTTTCTCTTCTGTCTCTGTCTCTCTCTTTCTCTTACTTGTTTTCAATTATTTTAATCGGAGTAAAAGCTTTTGTAAATATCCTGTTTATCTATTATACTCTGCATATTGTTTATCATCTCAAATTACCTGAAAAAGTAGAAGAAGGTTACCATCACGGTAACGTCTTTACCTGACAGGCCCTAGTCTCTATTATTGTAAGTAACATAAACACTCGAAAATAAAAATCAGTATACTTTAGAATTTTTATTCATTTTTTAATAGGGCGACCGTGAATTTGATCGACACTATGAATTGCTCTGTTTATGTCCAATTCTGCGATTTCTGGCGGTTAGTACTTCACTACGTCTCGTAGGCGTACCACAATGGAGTCATTGATGTTTGACCACATTGGTTCACGATATAGGTCGATATTTTAAAAACACGCGATGTAACTCATCGATACATCGAAACAATTCGATGTTTTTTCTATTGATCAACATCGATAAAACAGAGAAGGGCTTGCATTACCTGTCCTTTAACACGTTGACTGCCGCGGCAATTTTCAGAAAACTGGCTACGCAAGCCATACTGATACGAGTATAATACGATTTTATTCGTAGCTACACAAAAATGGCAGGTTTAGTGAGTACGAGATAACTCGTAGACCAGTTATCTCGTAGTCGGTAGTCAACGTGTTAACAACGCTGTATACTCTGTCCGATTTAAGACCTTCACATACATAGGTAGCGAGGACCCCATAGTCATGGAGAGTTTGGCTAGGTTGACGAGAGACAAGTCTATCGCGATATTCATTAGGAAGTATCGTTGCCTGTCGAATAGAATGCTGACCCTATGATAGTAGGACAGTGAATACAATAATTTGCTGTTGAATGTTCTTTTAAGAGAGAAACCATTTTGTGATATATGGAAGGCTCAAGGACATGTACTGAGGCAGATTTAGAATGAAATATTCGTTTGCCAGCAAAACTTTACACCATCGAATGATGTGTTCATTTAAACTTGGGCAGAAAATACAGAGAATGGCACGTAGCATTGCTATCTGACTGTCAAGCCGAGTTCCACGCACTAGTTTCCTATGAGGCTAACTCGAGATTAGAATGGGAAGTCGAATCAGATAGGCAAGACTGAATCACCAGTCAAGTAGGAATTCGCGACCATTCCACATCACCTTCCACCTCTTTAAGCAGTAGTAAGAAGGATTTGGAAGGCTATTCGTGGTGAAAAGAAAGATGAAAAGAGGTGCGAACACTCTTCTTAATTCGAAAGTTTATGAGGCAATCGTAACTTTTTGTTGGGTGGGCATTTTTTTTCGAGTGTAACTTCATATTGTTTCTTTTATTATAAATGGTTGTTGTCTTTATTGTCCTCTTTACTATTTACAAACATAACAATAACAACAACAAGGATCAAATAATACGTATATACTCTCTCTCTCTCTCACTCACATCTCGGCTCTCGAAATCAACATTAAAAAGGTGCTGTGTTGACTTGGCAGGCTGGTGTTACATGTCAATTGATATTGTGACACACCTTATTTTTTGTATTATAACATAGCAATGTTGTTGTTGTTGTAGTTCTTTTTATAGTCTATTAATATCTATTTGTTTTTGTAAATGTTATACATTTAATTTTCAATGTATGCGTTCCTATGTTTGTGTGAATGTATACATTTTGAAAAGTATCATTAAGGATAACAAAGTTGATGTCTACTACTACATGCCTACTCTATATTTACAGTTTTTATAATTGTTCCTCTCCCCCATTCCACTTTGTTTTGGTCAATTTAGAAAAAATAAAACACACATACACAAATACGCACACACATACGCCATTCAATGTGTTGTAATGAAATGAAGAGCATCCGCACAAAAATGAGTGAGTAAAACATCATTAAGCCGTAATTAGAATTTAATGGTTTCGAACAGACAAAAACAAAAAAAAAAAAGCGTATAATGAAAAACGACAACAACAACAATAACATCAACAATATAAGTAGCAGCAGCTTGCTCTCTGGCATATCCTTTTAAACGAAATTAATTTAAATTCATTTAAGAGACTTAAAAAATTCTTAAGACAGCTTAAAAGCTAGTCTAAGATATGATAAAACTATCGCGGAGGGGATTGTTTAATATTTTTCCCAGCTAATTTTGTAGGTTAGGTTTTTAATATTTGAGGTTATAATTTCTATGACTATATTTTAACAAACAGGCAGGTACACACTAGCAGTCTTAAGCTTTCTTATGGCTTTAAGATTAAACCTGATAAATATATACATAAAAACATTTTTTTCAATATTCTCCGTATTTGATCAAATATCATTTGAGATACTACAACATCCTTAATCTTTGGTAGCAAATTTTTAAAGTTTTTTCTTAATGAAGCTGTTAATACAGCTGGCTAACTGGCTAGTATAGCTGGCTAACCGGCTATTATAGCTGGCTAACTGGCTAGTATAGCTGGCTAACTAGCATGTATAGCTGACTAACTGGCTAGCATAGCTGGCTAACCGGCTATTACAGTTAGTAAGCTGGCCACCTGCCAAGTATAGGTGCCTAGTGTATCGAGTACAACAGTAAGCTCGCTAACTGGCCATTACAGCTAGCGAACTGGATAGTGTAGCTAGGTTAGCTGGCTAGTGTAGCTAGAATAGCTGGCTAGTATAGCTAGCTTGTGTAGCCAGTATGGCTAGTTAGTGTAGCTAGTGTAGTTGGCTTTCTGGTTAGTATAGCTAGCTAACTGGCTAGTGTAGCTGGTTAGTATAACTAGTATAGCTGGCTAACTGGCTAGCTGTCTAGTTTGGCTGTTTGTATTGCCTATTGTATATACATTAGACTATGCGCACATCTATTCGACCGCAAGTTAATGCAGTTTCCCAAAATAAAAGAACAAATTTCTCCTTAACTTTGTATCAAAATTGGTTTTTTATTATTATACGTCCTTTTTTATATGTAAAAAATTTAACTCAAATTTAGGAGCAAACAATTGAGAACAAACGTTGGGGTGGACCCGTGTATGACTTGTTCTGCAATGAGTGAACGTTTTGCCAGTTGATAAATGACGCTACCCAAGAGGCGGGGAATTTGTACTTAAGCCCAGAAACCATCATAAGATTTGGCAGATTTCTTTAAAGTTCCAGCATTTATGTATGTATTCAACACCCTTAGCCTTGGCCTAATCCCAATGTGATTGATAATCAAATATTGATAACCCGTAATTTTTGGGCGGGGAATGCGCTTCAATCTAGAAATAAAAAAATGAGTACAGGTGAGTGACAAAAATATTAGTAAATATCTAATATGTTTAAATCAGTCAAGTTTATCCATATGTAAACCAGAGGTATAGCAAGTACAGCTGGTTAGGTTCGCTAGTATATCTGACTGGTATAGCTGGCTAGTATCCAGCTGGCTACAATAGCTGGCTAGTATAAGTAGCCAGCCGGCTATCTGGCTAGTATGTGTAACTAGCTGGCTGTCCAGCTGGCTAGTATAGGTATCCAACTGGCTAGCTGGCTAGTATAGGTATCCAGCTGGCTGGTATAGCTGGCTAGTATAGGAGCTATCTGGCTAGTATAGGAGCTAGCTGGCTAGTATAGGAGCTAGCTGGCTAGTATAGGAGCTAGCTGGCTAGTATAGGTATCCAGGTGGCTAGTATAGCTGGCTAGTATAGGAGGTAGCTGGCTAGTATAGGAGGTAGCTGGCTAGTATAGGAGCTAGCTGGCTAGTATAGCAGCTAGCTGGCTAGTATAGGAGCTAGCTGGCTAGTATAGGAGCTGGCTGGTATAGGTATCCAGCTGGCTAGTATAGCTGGCTAGTATAGGAGCTAGCTGGCTAGTATAGGTATCCAGCTGGCTAGTATAGGAGCTAGCTGGCTAGTATAGGAGCTAGCTGGCTAGTATAGGAGCTAGCTGGCTAGTATAGGAGCTAGCTGGCTAGTATAGGAGCTGGCTAGTATAGGAGCTGGCTAGTATAGGAGCTAGCTGGCTAGTATAGCTGGCTAGTATAGGAGCTAGCTGGCTAGTATAGGTATCCAGCTGGCTAGTATAGGTATCCAGCTGGCTAGTATAGGAGCTAGCTGGCTAGTATAGGAGCTAGCTGGCTAGTATAGGTATCCAGCTGGCTAGTATAGGAGCTAGCTGGCTAGTATAGGAGCTAGCTGGCTAGTATAGGAGCTAGCTGGCTAGTATAGGAGCTAGCTGGCTAGTATAGGAGCTAGCTGGCTAGTATAGGAGCTAGCTGGCTAGTATAGGTATCCAGCTGGCTAGTATAGGAGCTAGCTGGCTAGTATAGGAGCTAGCTGGCTAGTATAGGAGCTGGCTGGTATAGGTATCCACCTGGCTAGTATAGGTATCCACCTGGCTAGTATAGGTATCCAGCTGGCTAGTATAGCTGGCTAGTATAGGTATCCAGCTGGCTAGTATAGGAGCTAGCTGGCTAGTATAGGAGCTAGCTGGCTAGTATAGGAGCTAGCTGGCTAGTATAGGAGCTAGCTGGCTAGTATAGGAGCTAGCTGGCTAGTATAGGAGCTGGCTAGTATAGGAGCTGGCTAGTATAGGAGCTAGCTGGCTAGTATAGCTGGCTAGTATAGGAGCTAGCTGGCTAGTATAGGTATCCAGCTGGCTAGTATAGGTATCCAGCTGGCTAGTATAGGAGCTAGCTGGCTAGTATAGGAGCTAGCTGGCTAGTATAGGTATCCAGCTGGCTAGTATAGGAGCTAGCTGGCTAGTATAGGAGCTAGCTGGCTAGTATAGGAGCTAGCTGGCTAGTATAGCTGGCTAGTATAGGAGCTAGCTGGCTAGTATAGGAGCTAGCTGGCTAGTATAGCTGGCTAGTATAGGAGCTAGCTGGCTAGTATAGTTGGCTAGTATAGGTAGCTAGCTGGCTGGTATAGCTGGATGGTATAGCTGGTAAGTATAGCTGGCTAGATGGCTAGTGTAGGTGACTAGTATAGCTGGCTAGCTGGATGGTATAGATGGCTAGTATGAAGGTTTCTAGATGGCTGCTAACGCTGGCTAGTATAGCTGGTTAGTATAGCTGGGTAGATGGCTAGTATAGGTTGCTAGTATCTGGCTTTCTGGGTAGTATAGCTGGCTAGTATGAAGGTTGCTAGCTAGCTGGCTAACTGGATGGTATAGCTGGCTAGTATAGTTGGCTAGATGGCTGGTATAGCTGGCTAGATGGCTTCTATCGCTGGCTAGTATAGCTGGCTAGATGGCTTCTATCGCTGGCTAGTATAGCTGGATGGTATAGGTGGCCAGATGGCTGCTATCGCTGGCTAGTATAGCTGGATGGTAATAGCTGGTTAGTATAGCTGGGTAGATGGCTAGTATAGGTTGCTAGTATCTGGCTTTCTGGGTAGTATAGCTGGCTAGTATGAAGGTTGCTAGCTAGCTGGTATAGCTGGCTAACTGGATGGTATAGCTGGCTAGTATAGTTGGCTAGATGGCTGCTATCGCTGGCTAGTATAGCTGGATGGTATAGCTGGATGGCTGCTATCGCTGGCTAGTACAGCTGGATGGTATAGCTGGCTAGCTGACTAGTATAGGTTTCCAGCTGGCTAGTATAGTAGTATAGGTAGCTAGCTGGCTGGTATATCTGGCTAGTATAGCTGGCTAGATGGCACTTATAGGCGACTGGTATCTGGCTTCTAGGTAGTATAGCTGGCTAGTAAGAAGGTTGGTAGCTGGCTGATGGCTAGTACCTGGCTTCTAGGTAGTATAGCTGGCTAGTATGAAGGTTGCTACCTTGCTGGTATAGCTGGCTAGATGGCTCGTATAGCTGTTTAGCTGGATGGTATAACTGGCTAGTATAGTTGGCTGGATGGCTGGTATAGTTGGATGGTATAGCTGGATAGTATAGCTGGCTAGCTGGCTGGTGGTTAGTATCTGGCTTCTGGGTAGTATAGCTGGCTAGTATGAAGGTTGCTAGCTGGATGGTATAGCTGGATAGTATTGGTGGCTATATGGCTGGTATAGCTGGCTAGATAGCTGGTATATATGGCTAGCAGAATGGTGTAAGCTAGCTGGCTGGTATAGCTGGCTAGATGGCTGGTATGGCTGGCTAGCTGGATGGTATAGCTGGCCGACTGGATGGTATAGCTGGCTAGATGGCTAGTATCTGGCGAGCTGGATAGTATAGCTGGCATAGCTGGCTTTCTGGTTAGTATAGCTTGCTGGCTGGCTAGTATAGCTGGCTGGGTATATGGATATACTAACCAGCTATACCAGCCAACTAGTCAGCTATACTAGCCAGCAATACTTGCCAGCTATACAAACCAGTTCGCCAGCTATATCAGCTGCGATTATTAATTGACTTTCTTTTCTCAGTTTTGCAAATTTTTCAATAATGTTACCAGTCGCTGTTAATATGACGTTCACTGTAAAAGAAAAAAAAAAGACTTACAGACATTTTGTGAATGCTGTTATCAATTAATCTTACTATAAGATGAAACTTAATTATATAAAAAAAAAAAACCAGTTTAACCTCAATTCTGTGATCTAAATAAACCAGACACAAATGTTTACCAAACAAATATTCAATCAGTTACACAGAGACATCGTATAAGGATTGGTCAAATAATTTTGCCTGTATTCCGCTTTAAAATCATTTTTGCAGACGTGATGTTAAACATGAATGTATTATGATATGGTCTAAGGAACATAAGATAGGTTAAACCCCTGGCTGAGGTGTCTCCGCAGATTCCTGGCAAAAAATCTGAGAATAAAATAAAATTTCTCAAAAATCTGTCGGTGGCAGTCGACTTTAAACTGTAGGTCCCGGCACTACTCATGGATATAATTAACACACGCAACATGATTGATGTGATAAGCTAGGTTGCGATCATGACTAAAGGGTTGTAATGGGTAAGATCTAAAATTAAGCATATCATTGATATGGAAAATTCCTTTCACGTGATACGATTTCACTACTTTCTACCCCCAAAATGAATTTAAACAGGCGTTCCCTATTTGCTATGTTTTCTAAATATTGACAGAGATTCTCTTAACGTTTTCTATGCCTGGTTTAAATTACAAAAAAGGAAAGAATCTTTTAAAATAAATTATTGGAACACGAATTTCTATAAATCTGCTGATAAAGTGACATAAACCGGCAGATATTCAAACAAAATTATTCATGATTTTTAAGAGCGCTTGTTTCCATCATCAGGCTGCTCTTCCTCTTCTGCTGTTGCCTGCCCTGCCTATACAACAAGCCGTAAAGTGCGAGTACAAATATTTTAAAAGTAATTTTTCCATTTACGTTAAGATTTATTTATTTTTTTAGTTGTTGTTGTTGTTGTTATTGTTATTTTTGATTTATTTTTCTGTGTTGTATTTGGTTGACTTTTATTGTATTACTCTTGTCGTTTTGTGAAATTTTGATAAATTCTGTTGTTTTTCAATGTTATTTCAGTTCTCACCATTTCTGCACAGGTCTACGCCAACACTACCAACACCAACCAACACCCACAATTTTAGTTCCGTTTTATATTTTGATTTGAAGAGTTTTTGAGAAACAAAAAAAAAAAAGAATGACGAAAATGGCGAATTTTCTGGCTTACAAATTTCCATGATTTATGGCTAAAATGTGTGACTGGAAAATTTATGGTTTAAAAGGCCAAATTAAGTTGAAAAAAAAAAAATAAAGAGAGAAGAAAAAAATAAGAGAAAAATTGTTTGTAGAATTTAAAAATGCTTGTTTTTTTTTAGCAAATATTAAACGTTTAGTGTTCAACACTGGTACTAAGTGGTATAAATTTATGCGTAGTATTGGCCATGGCTAGCTGTGATCTTTTCCTATCCTTTCGAGCACCAGTCAACCATCCTAACTGGTGTGTTCGATTAAGATTTCTTGCATTTCAGTTGCTCCTAATGCAATCCATTAATCATCTCCAGAGATTATACGATGCACAAACGACTTCATTTTAGTGCATTTAAGCAGTATTTCAGACTTGCAAAATCGTCAATTTCAAATGTGTCTCGGCTAAAATTTTAATAGTACCTATTATCCATCCTTTTGAATGAATCCTGCTACTGACAAGCTCTTCAACGATTTAGCAACATCGTCTTGAGTTTGATAACAATTTTCATGGAGCAATGTCTTCGTCTTTCGTCATGATCATCGATGTTTAAGTAGCATTTCAGACTTTCAAAATCGTCTTTCAAATGTGTCTCGAATACAATTCACGTGGTAATAAAATTTTTGCTTTTGTATGAGTCCTGCTACCGATAAAGTCTTTCAAATTGCTCCCCGAGTGGCCTTCAACTATTTTTCAACTGTTTCATGTGTACGACAACAATTCCAATGGAGCGAAACATCCATTTCGTCATCATGCCGTGTTTAAGCAGCATTTCAGATATACGAAATCGTCTGTTAAGTGTGTCTCGAATACAATTCGCCTGGTAACCATATGCCTCCATTTTGGCACGATCATCGATGGTTAAGCAGCATTTCAGACTTGCAAAGTCGTCTTCCAAAAGTGTCTCGAATACAATTCGCATGGTAACCATATTTCTTGCTTTTAAATCAATCCTGCTACTGACAAACTCCTCAAAATTGCTGCCCGAGTGGACTTCCACAATTTTGCAGCATCATCTTGACTTTGACAACAATGTTCATGGAATAGTGGCAGCATTTCATCATATTCATGCTTTTAAGCAACATTTCAGGCTTACAAAATCGTCTTTCAGATGTGTCTCGACTACGTTTCGCGTGCTACCCATGTGTCTTGCTTTTGAATCAATCCTGCTACTGATAAACTTCTTAAAATTGCTGCTCGAGTGGCCTTCAACGATTATGCAACATCTTCTTGAGTTTGATAACAATTCTCATGGAGCAATATCTTCATTTCAACATCATCATCGATGTTTAGGCAGCATTTCAGCAATTTACGTTTTACCCACCTCTTCATGGAGTTATGCCTCCATTTCGGAATGACCGTGTGCTTTAGCAACATTTCAGACTTGCAAAATCGTCTTTCAAAAGTGTCTCGACTAAAATTCCCATGGCGCCCATTTATCTTGCTTTTGAATAAATCCCGCTACTGAAAATGTCATAAACATTGCTGCTCGAGTGGACTTTAACGATTTTGTAACAACTTCTTGAGTGTGATGGAGCAACACCTTCATTTTCATCATGATCATCGATGTTTAGCATTTCAGAATTGTAAAATCCTCTTTCAAGTGTGTCTCGACTACATTTCGCTTGCTACCCATGTGTCTTGCTTTTGAATGAATTAAGCTACTGGTAAAATTCGTCTTTAGTTTGACAACAATTTTCATGGAGTATGATCAAACTTTTTTGATTGATTAGAACAATTATTCTTTTTTGGGGTCAAAATTTGGTCTCTTAAACCGTCGAAAGGATAACCTTTAGTCTAGATTACAACCACCCATGTTGTGTTTATTAAATTTATCCATGATTAGTGGGATTTACAGTTCCAAGTCGACCCCGAAAGACAGATTTTTGAGAAATTTATCAAGGCAATTGTGTTTAAGCACCAGAACACTGCTTAAAGAAAATGGCCGACAAAATAATTTTTTTATAGGTTTCGTTGAGTTCGAGATGTCTTAACCCCAGCTAACCATGAGCTCTCACTAAATAAGTCAAGGGCGTATTGGCTAGATCAGACTACAACGACTTTATATTCATTTGAAGAATCCAAAATGCCCCCCAAAATTCAACTACAATAGGCTCACAAGTTATTAAAGACTGAAACCCTCTGCAAAATCGTACAACATCTGTAGCTCCGCAACTCCGCATTATTACTAGCACAGCATATTTTCCAATAATTGAATCAATTTATCAAAATTTTTTTTTACTCCACAATACGGCATAATAATGTGTTTTTAATTGAACACTGTTCGTGGAAATACTTGAAAATATCCGGCCAACTACAAGTGCCTAAAACTGTCATCAACGGTTAATTTTCACATTTGCCTTTCGTTATTCATTAGCTTGGGCTGGGCTGGCCTGGCCTGGCCTGGCCATCAATTTGTATTTGAACAAACCCATCTCTTTAACGTTAGCTACCACACAACAGGTAAAATGAGTTCAGTGAACAACAAGTATTCATAGATTCTCTGTATTGCTGACTGCTGCTGCTACAATTGCTGTGGCTGATGTTGTCGTTTTGTTTAATGGTACATCCTACAACAACAAATACCAGCCGTTAACAATATTACGGTAATAATTTTCCAGCTGTTCTGTCTTCCCTCTAACCCCATGCCAAACTACCATGAACAACTGTTATTGCTACTGCTGCTGCTGCCTCAATGTGTACTTGTCTAAGAGTATAGGATTGGTAACTGAGCTGACTGTGATGACCCAATTAATTATTGGCTAAAATAATGAATTTAATATTGATGTCAACTTGTTTAAGTGGTCATTTGGTAATAAAACCCTTATTTACAAACGTACATACACATTCATGCTGCACACACACAAACACACTTACTTATTTACATTTTTAAACATTCATATTGAATGTGACGAGAGGCTAATAAACCAGGACATTCTGGCCTGACATGACGTCTGGTTAAAATGATTTTAAAGTGGAATACTTGTCATGACAATTTAACAACTTTGGTATGAGACTTCTCTGTATGGAGTTGTATGATGTTGGTTGAATGTTTGAATGTCTGTGTCAAATATTTGTGTCTGGTTTATATGGGTTTTTAGCATTTGGGGTTAAACTGTTTTAAATAATTAAACTTTATCAATAATAACTGTTAATTAGTAACACTCAAAGAGTTTGTTAGTTTATAAAACAGAAAATTCTATAAATTAACTGATAATTGCTCTAGGCGGATAGGGGTAGTGCTGTCTAATCAAATGGTTTGAATAGACGTACTTAGTTCACATAAGACCACAGTTTTATATTTCCCCTAATCTCTGAACAATCTAAGATATTCGAAGATATTCTTAGCGAACTGATTCGAGATTTCGATGATCGCCTATCATTTGGCTAGTTCGTCCGCTCTACAGTTATCGAGCATATCGGTACGTTCTAGTAACCACATGAGCGTCATACTGATCTGCTATCTTGTTGCGATGTTGTGTGCTATAACCAACTACCGTCTGGAAGTTCATTGCTTTGGAATCCATTGTTTTTTGTAGCCTGGTGATCATAAAGTACGATAATATATTTCCCGAAGATATTACCGTCTTTTATAATTCTCGCCGACACTTGCAGCTCCATATAATTTGAAGTTATCAGTAAATCGTTCTAAATATGTACTGCATCAAACCTCTTTAGGCAAAATGAAATTCCCGAACTGCCCAGAAAAGTCATATTGTAATATCCTTTAATCAATGCCACGCACAATCCTGAATTTGCTCAGGATTTTCACGTGACCAGTATTTAATCCAAGCCAGTATACAATATGATCGCCCAGGCGAGCCTACTAATCTTAGTAGCTAAGGCCCCACAGGAAAACTCAAGTGGAAGGAGGCATAAAATTATCTCCATCGCTAACAGAGATATACGTGGGCAGGCAGATCTCTGTATCCGCAGTATCAGATTCAAATCGGTAGTCCCATCAAGGGATTTCTATTACACAACTGCGGTATGGGTTCAGTGATTCAGTTTCCAAATGCAGTCTTCTATCCAGAATACATACACACATACATAATTGGCCATTACAACCCTTCAGTCAGGATTACGGCCTAGCTTCTCAACACCACTCATGTTGTGTGCGTTAATTTTATACATGAGTGGCGGGACCTACAGTTTAAAGTCGACTCCGAACGACAGATTTTTTGAGAAGCTTTTCATGGCAATTTTTACTCTCAGAGTTTTTGCCAGAAATCCGCTGAGAGGAAGTCGCCGAAGAAATACTTTTTGTATTTTGTTTTTGATGTCTGGCCTGGGATTCGAACTCGGGCCTTTCGTCTAATAAGCCAACACACTACTTACTAGACCACGGCGACTTCTATCCAGAATAAGACCCAAGAAATACAATACCCGAGAGAAATTGTGGTAAATGTATAGTCGTGAAGAGTACAAAGATTAGCGCTCAATACTTGATCCAATGACCACTCGCTATCTTTCCTTACAACAAGTTGCATCCTGTCTCTAACAGTTGCAACAAATCTTCCCGAAATTGCAAGAACAATGTCATCCGCTTAGGCTATTGCTCCAGAGTCAGACTAATGCAGCATCAGTAGCAGCTCATTCATCACAAGATTCTGTGAAGTTTCCCCTCCTGTGGCTCTCGTAATGTGCGAATTCCCTAAGTGTCGAATAGATCGTTCTAAAGAGGAAATGCTTTAGATAAGTAATTCACCAGTGTTTTGTACTTTACACATTGTCATTGTGCCGGATATAGTGCCTCATTGCCCATTGTTGAAGGCTTTCTCAATATCCACGAACCGATTTTCTATACTTTTAATCTGTAAATCCTCTCTTTCTGCCACTTTTACGTTTTCCTTCAATATTCAAGAGTTTTTGAATGTTGTGGAACCAGTAACGATAATAATTTTTGTTCAATCACAGTAGAAACTATAAGTCTAGAGTATGATAACATCTTTTTTTATGCTCATTCCTTAATTTTTTGGCATGAAATAACATACATACATAGTTGGACATCACAACCCTTCAGCCAGGATTACGACCTAGTTTCTCACGCCACTTATTTTGTGTGTGTGTGTGTGTGTGTGTGTTAATTTTATATATGAGTGAAGGGACCTAAAAGTGGAAACGACAGGTTTTTGAGAAACTTTCCATGGCAATTTGTCATTTACTCTCAGAGCTTTTCGCCAAAAATCTGCTGAGAGGAAATCGCCAAAAAAATATTTTTTCATATTCAGTTTTGTTCGTCTGACCCGAGGTTTGAATCGAGCCAACACACTATCTACTAGACTACGGCGGCCACTGTACATACATACATACATAATTGGCCATTATAACCCTTCAGTCAGGATTACGTCCTAGCTTCTCACACCATTCATGTTGTGTGCCTTAAGTTTATGCTTGAGTGGCGGGACCTATAGTTTAACGTCGTCTCCGAACGACAGATTTTTTTGAGAAATTTTTCATGGCAATTTTATTTATTCTCTCAGAGTTTTTGCCCGAAATTTGCTGAGAGGAAGTCGCCGAAGAAATATTTTTTTTTTCTTATTTCGTTTTGATGTCTGGCCTGGGGCTCGAACCCGGTCTTTACGTCTAATAAGCGAACACACTACCTACTAGACTACGGCTACTTTAGAGCCATTTAATTGTATGACGCGACCGTAACCAGGGATAGAAATTAACGCACAGAATATGAATAGTTTGAGCAGCTATAGCACCAGCTGTTGCTTACATATTGTCGCTATATATTCAACGACTACAATTTGAATTAAAAGAAACAGTTCGCCTGTTATTTTATTAAGGGTTTGTTTAATTTCTTTAACGGCACACTTTCGGTGATAACACTGCGTTATCAATTTCTATTACGTGAACATTTATAAAATTAACATAACATATAAAACTAACAGCAAAATTTTCAGTACAAATGACTGGCACTATTAGCATTCACTCTGTTTATACTTCGCCACATTTGTTTCTGATCGGGCAACTTCTAGAATTTTGCTGTTGTTTTTAAATTGTTATTGTTTTCTACTTGATTCTGACTAAAGGATTGTAATGACCAATTACACAGCCCTGCAAATTTGGACTCTTTTAAGCAAATAAGATGGCTCCAGGTGTTTCGGCGCTAAACACGAATCTGGGTTCAAAAACTTTCCATCACGTTAGGTTTTCGAGAAAATGGGGGTTGAAACCCCTAAAAATAGTATTTTTGGCCATTTTTGAAAAATTGTAGAGCTAAACACTGACGTGCTAGAACCATCGCTTTTGTCAGAAATTGACAATTGATCTGTGCCATAAAGTAGGGGGTGGATTTATGTCAAGGGCTGCAAAAGAAAAAGAAACACATTACGGAGGTCCTTAAAAATTAATCAGATTTACTTGAAAATTGTTACTTGGGGGTTTTTGGGGTCGCTGATTACAGATCTCCATTCAGATTTAAAAAATTCAAAATGGCGGATCCAATATGGCGGTCGAGGTTTATAAAAATTAATCAGCTTTACTTGAAAATTGTTACCTGGAGCCATCTTATTTGCAAAACCCATACAACAAGGCTGTGTTATGTATGTATGTATTATGTCTTCGTGACAGTATGTTTTCTTTAATACATATGATGACAAAAATTATTTAAAATTTTTGTTCAATTTCAATTATTTAAGATACCATTTAAATAAGAATACATACATTTGTATTCGCAAGTCAATTAGAGCACTTAAAATATGACCCAAATACGATTTAATGGACCAGCATATGAAAAATTGTATCCGGTTGGAAAACAGAAACAAATAAACGAAGAGAAAAAATTATTTATTTTTATCACAAAATGATATAAAAATTGCTACTCTTTTAACCCCAATAGATGTGATTCCATTAAATGGAAAAGTATACACAGTTTTGTTTTTTGAAAAGCTCTCCTCTCAGCCTCCATACCAAAACCAAAATTTGTTTTTAAATAAAATGTCACAATTTAGCCAAAACAATACAGAGAAAGGGAAGTACATTGAGAAATGGTAAGTTAAACTGGGTTAAAATACAAACAAACAAAAAAATAAAAAATGGGCAAAAACTATATGCAAATTACTTCATAAACAACAACAAAACATTGTTGAGCAACAGCAATAGCAACAACAAGAAAAAACAACAATGATGACAGCAGTCATAATACAACAATACAACAACAATAAACGGCAAAATATTACAACAAAAAGAAAGAAAATGGAAAATATAGAGCGACAGGAAATCCTGTGTTTGTATACAATAGAGTTGACAAGGAGGAGAATACGCAGAAACCGTTGAAACAAAATAGTCCTCCTGTTACAAATTGCAAATCTAGAATGTACTCGTATACGAGCCATAGGAATAACGGTATTGCGACCAACTATAAGAGCAAAAAAATAAAAAGAAAAAAGCAGGACAAATCCTACAATGTTAGCAAAAACGAACTGAAGTTTGATTGCCATGAAACTGGATATTCTAGATTTGCACAGAAGATTTATTTGCATAAATTTAAAAAAAAAAAAAAAAAAAAAAAAAATACAACAATAACAACAACAATCGTTATGCGATATATGTACAGTAAACCCTCCTATAACGCGGTACTTTCAGAACGCGGTTTCCATATAACGCGGGACTGAAATTGCGACGCCCTCCTATAACGCGGTACTTTGAAAGCGCGGTTTCCATATAACGCGGAGCCCTCCTATAACGCGGTACTCTTACTGCGCGGTTTCCGTTCAATAACATCCCATAAGTTCCTTGCAGTCTTTTAATTTAATTTTTATTTCAGTTTTTTTTATCAATCCTTATATGAACTCTTGAATTCAATAAAAATAATTTATAATTTATCTTGCCTTTTGAATTTCTTGGTCTCCATATAACGCGGTACGAATGATGGGAGTTGTACTAACTCTGAGTTTCTTATAGCGCGGTTTCCATACAACGCGGTAGACGGTTTCCATAGAACGCGCTACGAATTAGCCTGGTTTGTACGGTGAAATCCGTGATTCTTATAGCGCGGTTTCCATATGACGCGGTACGCACTCACCGCGTTATAGGAGGGTTGACTGTACATAATTACTGGTAAAAGTGACTTAAATCTTGCCCTACGCAATAGCAGCAAAGCATAATACATATGCTGACCTTGTTTTCACGGCGGAGACTTTGTCCATTTTGTTCTGCTAGTTTTTCTTCAGCTTTGTGAGCAAGAAAAATTACCAGAAAGCAAAAGATCAAGAGTGGCTAATGGGCTTTACTTAAAAAGCTAGAAATTTAGCTTTGAATCTATATTAAAAGACTTAAATTCATCATCAAAATTTTTGAGAAACTTTTCATGGCAATTTTATTTACTCTCAGAGTTTTTTGCCAGAAATCTGCTGAGAGGAAGCCGCCGAAGAAATATTTTTCAAATTTCGTTGTGATGGCTGACCTGGGGTTTGAAACGCGGCCTTACGTCTAATAAGTTAACACACTACCTACCTACACTACAATTTTATCGAAATTAAACAACTTCAAAACAAATTTCATGTATAATACATGGACTGAAATATAGAACTACCATGTCATTCAATAAGCAAGCATTTTAAGGGGGGAACTTTCCTACATCACGAGAGAGTAACTCCTTTGGTGAAAAGAATTTCTTATGCACTGATGAATAAGAATACAAAAATGTCGCGGGTTACGATTGATTATAATCCTTTGCAGATGATGTTAGCAACTTCATTAGAGATATACCCAGTAAGCGATAATTGATGAGTCACCTTAATAAATTAAAACTCCTCTGCGTAAAAAAGCATCGTTTTACAGCTTGAAAATTTAAATAGACCCACTGGCACCTTTTTTACAAAGATAAACAAGGTTTACTTATTTAATTAATTGATCATTAAAATTCTTTAGTCAAGACTACTACCTAGCTTCTCACACCACCCATGTTGAACGTGTCAATTTTTTTTATGAGTGGCGGGTATTACTGTTTATAGCATACATACATTACAACCCTTCTGTCAGGATTACGGCATAGCTTCTCACACCACTGTGTGTTTGAGTAGCGGGACCTACAGTTTGACGTCAATTCCGAACGACAGAATCATTCATCAAAATTTATATTGTAGTTATTGTTGCATTTACAAAAAAAAAAAAAAAAGAAGAAAGAAAAAGACAAAGACAGCAATCAAAGCAAACACACAACCTTCTAGTGAGTATTGTAGTGTTCGTACGAAAATCATACTTATTTTGTGATTCGCGTAAGTGTTGAGTCAGGGAGAGTCGAAATCAACAAATCATACGTGTAGTTAAGTATGAGTATGATGAGTACTTCAAACTTTAAATATGAGTAGTATGAGTATGATATTAAAATAAGTATGAATGCGTATAAGTATCAGAAATTATGGGTATGATTCGAATCTATTCATCTTTTTGAATGCTCATTGCTAATCTCTGATATGAAAATCATAATTTCTTAAAAGGTCATCCTGAAGTTCAACAGCTTAAAGAAGTGTTGAAATTAATAAAATCAAGACAGTTTTTCACTAAAATAAACTGAATTGTAGAGGTACTATGGAGTTCCTCATCCACTTTTAATTTCAAACTATGCACCCCCTTCCCCCCTAAAACAATAAAATGATAGCCAGAAAAAGAACGAGAGAGTGAGAGAAAAAAAGAGTTAAAAGAGTATTTATTACTCAAATCCATTATTTACTAACTCGGTATGCAAAATCGCATATCAAATAAGAGGCTATAAAAAAAAGTAATTTTTATTTCAACAAAATACGGCAGCACACACAGAAAAATATTTCAAAAGTTTTCAAACGAATTTCGTAAAATATTCATGTGGTGTTGTTGTTGAAAGTAATACTTGTACAATAACAAATGAAAAAAAAAACAACAACAAAAAAGGCAAAACACAACAAACGTTTCTCTTTGACATACACAAGTACTTTATTAATGAATCCTTTTTGATTTCGTACTTTGTTGTTGAACTCCCACAAAAAAGGGGATATTTTTTCTCTCCTCTACTGTTTCAGTTTTATTCGGTGAAATCAGTCAGGCAGCCAGCCAGCCAGTCAGTGTTTTGCACCAAATTCTGTTTGTAACTGTAACCGGTTTGTTTTTCATGCCCACACTCTCTATCATTTGTAAAACACTTTGTGTGTGTGTTTGCAAATTGTATGTGTTGTGTCGTCGTGTGTGTGTTTGTGAAAACCCTTTAAAGTATCAAAACGAAAAACTTCTTTTTTATTGTTTTTATTGTATCAAAGGGGGGAAGGCCTGCAACATACACAGTAAAAGTTAAACTTTGTTTTGTTGTTGTTGTTATTGTTGTTCTGTTTTAAATCTCTATGTGTCTGAGTTCGGAGGCGGTAAAGGCTTGTTTGCGGAAAACATTTTTATTTATTTTTTTTGTTTTGTTTTTATTGTCATTGTATTGTATGGCTCACCCTTTAATTGTTGGTTTGTTTAGCCACCCAATCTCTCTCTCCCTACTGTCTCTCTCTCTCACACTCTTTCTTACTATCTGTGAGTCTCTTTGATTTTCAATAAAACCATTGCATAATTTTAGGTTTATTTACAAAGGCCAAAAGACACACACACACAAACATACACTGCTCGCTCTTTTAAAGTAGTCGTGACAAAAAACAAACTCTTTTACACTCGTTTGCACAAACACTTGGTTTTTTTATTCGTTTTCTGTCACTATGCCTCGCTCCATCTGTCCCTCTCTCTTCCTTTTGTAAAAATAAACGTGGCTGCTCAAAGGTAAATTTTTTTTTGCAACTGCTAGTACTTTTGTAAAGCCTTTTTACGCTGAAACCCTATTTCTTTAACTGTCTTTTTCTTTTTAATCCTTTTTTTGTTCTCCTTTCCATGTGCGCACTATTTAAAACACTTACTTTGTGCGTACCCACTATACAAAGGATAAAGTACTTGAGGGCTGGAGTATGTAGAATTAAAGAAACGTATACACTTTAGTGTTGGCAATACACACACAAGAAAAATGTATTTAATGTTAGTCAATTGGCTTTTAAAGGAGAATTTCTAAAGGATCTCTCTATTTGAAAGGATAATTTCTTTTTCTTAATGCCATCTGAGGCATCCTGTTTGTTTTGTAAGAGTCTCAATGTAGAAATTCAATTCTGAAAGAAATTTAAATGCCTTAAACGAGCAATCCAAACTGTGGTAATACGATGGGCCCTATGTGGCCCAAGTGTTTCCATTCAACTCTCTTAGATGGTCATTCGCCTCTACCTATCTACCATCCTACCAACGAGCAAGCTTCTCTACATAATTAGGGACACCAGAATGCTACACAAAGGCCAAGCATTTCAGCGATTACAATCGAAGTGAATGTTTCTTTCTCTTTGGGAGTACCAAACAGTGCAGCAACAATTAGCATTTAATGGAGCTCTTGAGAAAAATAATTGATCGCTCTTAAACTAACGCGATTGATACTATTTTGTTGTCACTTTATTTATAAAGACATTGCAGCATACAAGTAGCCCTTCAAGACAGCCTAAGCATCAGCTTAAACGAAAATAATAAAAATTAATACAACAAATACTACCGCTTCCAGCTCCACTTTCTGTAGCAACCAAGGTTCTGTAACTCAGCTATCTAAGTTGTACAATCACCTTCAGGCCATTTAGTCGAAAAGGAATAAGAGGATGTCTTCTGGCATACGGTTATGAAGCCCGCATGATTCTAATATTATTGCTCTCGAGCTGGAAAATAATGAACCATGATATAGTACAGCCCCTAAAGGCGACTTTAATTTTTGCCTATAAAACCTTACAATAAATGGATAGTTTAAGGATAACAACATCTGTTTCCACTTCATATGGATCCACTTATCAACAGAACAATAGTGTGGTTAGCAGCATACATTGGGAAATCTAACGAGAAAGGAATATAATTCACTTGCCTTTGGTAGGCAGATATTAATCGAAGATTTTAAGTCGTTGCGTTTCAGTATTAAGGTGCCGCCAGAAGAAATTTCAGCGTTTTCGTAATGACAAAGACAGGTTAGCGCCTGAATTTTATTCATGATGACACCTTATCTACAGCTTACTGCTCAAGCAGTTTGTGTGGGTCTACTCACCACAATGAACAGCGACCAACCTTACCCACCACACCCACTAAATTTTTACAGACATGTTGTTTTTAGACAATGACATATGGTAACTCTACCATCTTGGAACCTTGTAAGCTAGACAAACTTGATCAATAGAACTGAAGCAAAGCAAACAAACAACAATAATATGGCAGAGGCTCTTCGTCGCAAGCCTGTGCTGCTTAAGGGATACAAAATGTCCGACATGTAAAATTTTCTGTCACTAATTTTTCTCTCTCAGAGGTTTTTACTCGTAGTCATAATAAACTAGATTTAATCGGGCGATAACATGCCGTTTTGATGTCACACTGGGCTCTTCAAACATTTTCCTGCGAGCGCTCTAACAGGAATCCGGTGTGGTCCTCTGAGTCACTTTACTTAATTGGCCTTTACTACCTTTCAATCAGGATTACTATCTAGCTTTTCACATCACCCATGTTGTGTGTAATAATTTTATCTAAAAGTGGCGGGATCTACATTTTAATGACGACTCCGAATGACAGATTTTTGAAGAAACTTCATGACAATTTTATTTATGCCCAAGTATTTTCCGCTAAGACTACTGGGAAGTCGTCGAAGAAAAATTTTTAATAATTCGTTTTGTCGAGATGTCTGAGCTGGGTTTTGAACTATGAACTCGCATCGAATAAGGCAACACACTACTAATAAGCTTACGACAACGGTTGTCTTATAGTATATACCAGTTGAACAGAGGCTCTTCTAATGTTTACTGGGCTGTATAAGTTTTTGTTTCTCTTTTAAAGCAGAAGTGGAGCAACTGAGGCATATATTTGATAATGCTTTGATAACAGTTTTTACAGATTAGGAGTTGCAGTCAAATCTGGGTAATTTGTGCCTCAATTTTGTGATAGATTGAGGGAATTGTTTCGTAACCACATTCTATTCTATTTGAATCATATTCTGTGTCCAAATAGAATTACTTGCTGAGTCAACTCAAAATCTATATTAGAATCCTATTGAGGGCCCTTTCGGGTCTTCTTTTTTTTACTGTTGTACCAGACTCCTGCAGTATTATTTATGATGGGTGTAGTAGTTCCCGAACTTGCTTAAAATAATAATTCTGTTGTACTTCCCAAAACGTTAAGAACATGTAGGCTAATTTAAGGCAAAGTAATTGAATATATTTTTAGTATTTTGTATATGCATAAATGCGGCTTTCAAAATAATGTAATGTATTTGGCTTATACGACTTTATTATAAGGCTTATAATGTAACATAAAATTTGTCGAACCAGTCAACCTGCGACATAAACAGGAATTTATATCAGATTACAGTAGATTGTCTCGTAATACTACAACCGTAAGATTCCTAAATGTATGCTAGCAACCCTTAAATGTATGTTTATTGATGTAAAGTCTAAACTTTAAACCTTTCAAATGGCAAACAAAACAAAGTTTCTGTTCAAAATTTAATTTCATTCAATAAGTGGATGTCACTCAATTTAAACAAGCGACAGTGACATGTCAGCAATAAAAAAACATAAAGGAGAGAACGCTTTTGTTAACCCTTTACGAATACATGTGATACATATTAGATAACGGTAAAATGGTTTTAACATTGACTAAGGGTTGGGTGTATAGCTAAGGATGAATTTTAAAATTCTCTGCATTGCAACAATAAACAGGTTTTTAAAACAAATTCTCTGCAACAAATGGGGTAGGAGAAGAAGAGAAAAAAAAGGGTAAAAGGATTTAAGGGGACATTAAAGGGATCATTTTAAAATGACGACATTAAATTGAATTTTGTGGTTTGATATGCTACGGTTATTATCAACCAACCAACCAACCAACTGGTTGGGGTGATTGTTACAAACGGCGTGATATCTGCCGACATGAATTATAAATGAATTGTTATTTGCATTTTGAGTTTTTGTATCCTTTTCTTTCTTTTTAGATTTAAAATAATACTGAAATTTGTTATTAAAGTAATATTTTTATTCATTTGTCTTCTACTTTTTTGTTTTTCTAGCAATATCCCGCGAGGATAACGATGATACACACCATCATCATCATCACCATCATCGAGGTGGTCATAGTCACAATCACGGTAATAAAGTTCCCTATAATGGTTACAATTCCGAAGAGTATTTGGATAGACTGGAACCAAACGGTAATATACCAACAGACAAAACAAATTGCAGATATGGAGGTGAGTTCATGCTTAAATTTCTACGCATTCATACCCTAGCTTAGCAAGCAATCATGCATTCAATGAATTTCAGTTTAACCACCTTGTGCTTGTTGCATAAACCATTGCATTCAATAAACATTTTATCACGAAAAATAAACAAAAAAAAGTCTTTGGAGGGCTCATTCTTAACAAGGGTAAGGATCTGGGTTAATAAATTTGATATTCGTAGCTAGTATAACTCTCTCATTCTTATCTTTAAAACTAGAGAGAACTCTTTTTATTCCAAGCATTAATCACACGCTGTATTTGAGGCATTATTCACATTTCATCTTTAAGTATTGTGTAGGCTGTGACGAGTTTGCCTAGGCAGACCACTATCATCCTCAATACCACACTTGTAGAATGCGTTATTCTGTAGTATAATGTGGGGCCGGTAAGAATTAAATTTTTAATACACAGCTCGTAAGCTAAACGTATTCCAGTTGGTACAATTCCAATTCAAACAAAATAAACTGTAGTCAGCAAAACACTTCATTGCCAATATTATTAAACAGATTTTAACTGGACCAGTGCTATCATAATAGAAAATTATGTGTTCGCTTCTAATCTCACAGTCTTGTATGTTCGATAATGTTCTACTGTTTCTGTAAGTTCTGACACCCTTTTGTCGACGATCTCAACTCGTTGATTTGGCGGCTTAGATATCGAATACTACGTATATATTATTAGCCAACACTTATTTGCTTACTTAATTGATTATTAGAACCCTTTAGTCAAGATTACAACATAGCTTCTCAAACCACTCATGTTGTGTTTGCTTATTGTACCCATGGGTATTGGGGAACCTACTCTTTGAACTCACTCGACTCTGAACGATAGATTTGAGCCAAAATCTCAGAGAGTAAATAAAACTGCCATGAAAACATAGGTGATGTGGAAAGCTATGTCGTAATGTTGACTAATGGCTTGTAATGACCAATTAAGTAAAGTAATGCAACTGTACTTCAATTTCTATGTTTATAGTATGAAATGTAGATTTGACAGCCTAATTCTTTTTGTGTCGCTTGCATTCTAAAAAGGCAAAGAATATGTTGTGAAAGGAGTGAGGTTCATAAGCACTTTCTTCACCAGAAATATGGAATAATTTCAGTGACAACTATTTCTCACATCAAACTTTAAAACGCGTTTCAAGTGTATCCTGTTCGCCAAACTTTTGGGGTTGTATTGACATCAGTGGTAAGCTTTCGTTCAAATCTAATCTAATGCAAACAAACTTTTCTAGAGTATAGATATGACTTTCGAACCATGAGGCTAACAATTTTAATTCACGTCAAAACTATGGGGCTTCTGTTTAAATGTGAGTCGCCAGAATCATAGTTCACTTGGATTTTATATGACAACTCTTGTGGTAATACCAGTGAACATATGAGATAATATATCAATAGCTAGCAATTCCAAGCTGGCTCATGCAATTCTTCATTATTTCGGGTCAGATTTTGGTAGATTATGCCAATAATTTTATGTATGTTCAAAACTAGTTAATCAAGCAAATCCCCTAACGGGTATTAGGCATTACTATGCGAACATTTAAGAAGTCGGCGTAGCCTAGTAGGTAATGTGTTGACTTATCAGGCGCATGGCCACGGGGTTCAAACCCTGGTCAGACATCTCGAACAAAACGAAATATCAAAAAATATGTCTTCGGCGTGTTACTCTCTCAGCAGATTTCTGGATAAATTTCTGAGAATAAATAAAAAAATTGCCAAGAAAAGCTTCTCAAAAATGTGTGATTCGTAGTAGACTTTAAATTGTAGGGTCACACCACTCATGCATGGTGGTGTGAGAAGTTAGTCGACTTTAAATTGTAGGGTCACACCACTCATGCATGGAAGTTTGTTAAGAATATTTGAAGGACATAAATAGGTTAGGGAGAAAAAATAAACAGTTTAATGGGGTGTAGTAAACATGTGCCAGCAAAATGATAACAGTTAACATAGTAAAGGCCGTAATGGAAAGACCTTCAATAGGATTTCATAAAGATTTAATCAGTATTTAAGAATTTGAAAAAGTGTATGACCAAATTTTTTCGTAAGCTCTCCTCAAATATTGTAATCTGTGAACATAAACGAAATGAAATTTTTTTGGCATATTGAGGTGCCACAACTTGACCGCAATCTGAATTTTTAGAAAACTCTTATAACCATTGCAATAATGAAGTCTACAGCAATTTTACCACTGTTCTTATGGTCCTATGAATCAATCATTTATAAACCAGACATTATATTCGAATATATTCGTTAAATATTTCCTACATGTTTTGAGGGGCTTTAATCAAAATCATATTTTCACATGTAAATATTTATCAAAGTTATGTATGAGCCTTAAGTTATTATTATAATAATAATTATTATTTTTGTTGTTGTATTATGTATGGAATTAACCGAAACTAATTAGGAATTTCCTTCCACAAAACATCACACATAAAATAACAACCACTCTTCATGTGTCAGTAGTAGCCCATTATATTGTATTTAATTCAGCAATTCATAGAATTTAATTTATTCAAGAGGAGAAATAAATAAGAAAACGGGGTAGAATTTTTTTTTTGTATTGAAGAAAAAATATTGGCAACATATTGTCGTTAATGTGGTTGTTGATGCTGTTGTTGTTGTTGTTGTTGCTATTATTATTATAATTGTCTGAATTGTCTGTGCAATAACATGTGTAACCGACAATGTTATACAACAATTTGTACAAGGAATACATACAGAAATACAGAAATAATATTCCAATAGCGGCTAGCTATCGCATGTTGTAAAGGGTGGTTAAATAGGAGGTTTTCTTTTACATCACAGTTTCAGGAATTTCTCCTACTTGGTGACTTAATTTCCGAATTGCTTGGTGATTTAACAACAAATTTGGAAAGGCGTTCCTGGTGCTTATTTCGTCTATTTTAATAAATTTTCAAAACCGCTTCTCAACATTTGTTTTTCCTGGCACAAAATATTGGAATCACGTTTACCAAGCCGAGACATGGCTTTACAAGCGTTTTTAAGACAATTCTGACTTTAGGTACACCTATTTTGAAGGCGATGGCAAGCTTCCCTAGATAGACCATTTCCGTCAATGCAACACTTTCGTCAATACCACACCCGCCGAAAATAGCGCCGTTATCCGGTAGTAAATTGTGGGGCCACTAAGGAATAACGCCAATTTTTAATACACAAGTCCAGAAGCGAAACGTATTGCAACTGAAACAAACCTCATAAATAGTACTCAGTAACAAACATCGCAGCTAATATTATTAAAGCAGTTTTAACTAGGCAAGTAGTCATAATACAGAACTATATGCTCGTTTCTACTGCAACAGACTTGCAAGTTCCACGTCTAGTACTCAGCAATAATATTATTTAGGCATCTATTGTTTCTAGAAGTTGACATCCTTCTTTTTTCATCTATTTCAATGCATTGATTTGGTCTCTGCACAGCTCTTTATTCAGGATTACGGCTTGGCTTCTCATACTCACGATAGTATTTTCTTTCCTCCAAAAGGTTTATCCTATGATCCTTCCCACCATCCATAGTTACATTGAATATTTTTTTCTTTTCAAACAAATATTCTCTTAAATGGTACACCCTATAGAGTATTACAATTATTATTTATTTTCATATGTTAACGAGTATACTTTAATGTCTTCCAATGATGCCGCAGCATATTTCTCCCTCACACTCTGGTCATACTCTTCTCTCCCTCTCTTTTGACGTAATATATGTGTATGTATGGTTATGAGAGGATGTGTTTCTCCCCTTGGGGGAAATGAAATATTATTTAAGTCTTATATCATATACACGTCCACATCCGTATACGCTTAATTTATTAAATGTTGCGGTTTCATAACCTCAATTCTTTATTTGTAGTCAAAATAAATGTCATTTTTAACTGTAAGACTAAAGAGAGCTATACAGTGGGCTCTAATAGTATGACATCTATTTGCAGGTATACTTAAAGGTTTCGAAAACGTTAATGTTGTTGTTATTGAGTACTTACTATCCATAGTAAGAATTGATATTTTTATGTGTGAATAAAAAAACATACATACATAATAATTTCAATCTTCGGATGTATACAGTGGGGGCTAAAAGTATTTCCCAAGGAATGGTTTAGTCCATATTATTTCTTTCCTTTCTATGCATTATTCTATTCTGCACTTACTTACTGGCCAAAGTTGTCTTTACAACCCTTTAGTCAGGATTACAACATGCCTTCTAGCACTACCCGTGTTGTGTGTGGTACAGTTAAAATTTGTTTGATTACAGCATGGCTTCTTGCACTAACCGTATTGTGTGTGGTACAGCTGACAGATTTTTTCGGGAACTTTTAATGGCAATTTTTTTACTCTCAAGCTTCTTGCTAAAAGACTGCTGAGGAGAAGTCCTCGTAGAAATATTTTTTCATAGTCCGTTCTTCAAGAAGTCTGAACTACGGGTTCGCGTCTAATAAGTTATCATACTAGCAACTACGTAGACTAGAGACTACATGTTGCTAATAAAAAAGGATTTTAATTCTTAATTGTTTAATAAAGTTTGCTGATGATTAAGAAGATTTAAGAATAAGTGGGCGTGGCTTCACTTTAGCGACGTATGAGCTTTATTCCATACTCAATTGCAAATTGTTTATTTCTTCTTCTTCATTTAGGACCCACACTGTATAAAAATTTTATGTTTTTATCTTTCAAATCCGAGGTAAATAGTATTGATTGTTGAAATTCTTTCAATACTATCTTCTTCAAACTAGTTTCACTGTTTATTATTATTTGTGTTTCCCACTATAAATCAATTTGTTTCTCAATTTAACGATAACAACAGCAAAAATAAGAAGGAAAAAACATCTCCCTTTTAATACACAAACTCCTCTACGAGCGGGTGTCTTCAGTAGTAATTTATCACAGCTTTTAAGTTTTTATGGGTCATTAATTATGTTTGTTTTTCCTTCTACTCTCTCTCCCTCTCCTGCACTCCTGCGCCTCTCCTGCTCTTCTTATCTGTTGTTTTCTTCATATTTCCGTTTATATTTCATACTTTTAAATTGTATTTCTTTGGCAGAAAACATTTTTATTTTTTTTTATTTTCTTGGCACAAGGTTGTGTCGTCGCATGTTTTTCTGGCTCTTTTTTTTTGCAACTGAACCTAGCCACACAACGTAAGAACACACACACACACACACACATACCTACAATCTTATAAATAAATTGAAGTTTTTAATTATTTTTATGGATCCTACTTTTTATTCGCCTTCTCTCTCTCTCTCTCTCTCCCCTTCCTTGTTTTTAACAAGCAAGAGAACTTTGCCATCAACAAAGTTTCCATAATGAACCATAGAAAGTAGACTTTAATGTTTTGCTGAGACTTTAAAATTTATTTTATGAGTCGACATACTTTTTACAGACTATACCCAGAGTATAGAGTGTAGATGTAGGTTGAAAATAATTGTGACTATTTTTGAGATCTCGGAAGCCATTGAAAATTCTTTTACAAATGGCAAAGAGGAGAGGAGTAGGGTATATACAAGACATTAATCTAAATAATCTGCTTACATTATAAGGAAAAGGAAACTTTTTCTACAGGAAAAGTGGAAACTACTGTCTTTTATACTTAACTTATTAAGCACTTTCGACTTCTTTTGTTAAGGTCGAGAAATTTTAAAATATTCTAAAAGACACCGAGCCCTAAATGAAAGTTTTGTTCCTTTTTTTGCCTTATAAAAGACAAAGTACAAAGAGTAAGTATTGCTTTAGAAGTTAGTATTGCTTTAAAGTCGCCGTGATCTAGTAGGTAGTGTGTTAACTTATTAGACGTAAGGCCCGAGTTCAAAGCCCAGGCCAGACATCAAAACGAAAATATGAAAAAATCTATCGTTCGGAATCGACTCTATACTGTAAGCCTCACCACCACATGTATAAAAATTAATGCACACAACATAAGTGGTGTTGAGAAGGCCGTAATCCTGACTGAAGGGTTGTAATGGCCAATTATGTATGTATGTATGTATGTATTGCTTTATAAAATCTAGCCGTTTGTGATTAGCAAATCGAATGGTTCGCACTCCCTTAACAATACTTACACCAGCCGAATGAGTCTGGTGGATAGTGTGTTTCTTTATTAGACGCAAGAACGTAGTTCACAAACCCTTGGCTCAGGCATCTCGAACAAACCGAAATATGAAAAAAACAATTTATTTTAGGCGACTTCCCCTTCTGACGAAAACTCGTAGAGTAAAGAAAAATTGGCATGAAAATTGGCTCCTCAAAAATTTGTCGTTCGGAAGCTACTTTAAACTTTGGGTCCCACCGCCTTTGTATAAAATTAACACACACCACAAGGGTGGTGTGAGAGGCTAGATGGTAATCCTGACTAAAGGATTGTAGTAACCAATTATGTATGTAAGTAAGTATATAAGATTTTACCTAGCTTAGATGTGCCAAAATCATTTGTATTGTGCCTTATCAATGGGTCAATTCGACCTCCGGGTACTGTACTTGTCTTAATTGACAAGTACACGTCCTCTAACCTAACCTAACCTATCGGGTCAAACTCTGGCTTGGCGTATAGAAAAAAGTATTGAATGAATAAGACAATAATATATGGTGCTCTTTTCTTGTGGCAGAATTGGCTTTGCTACCTCTGTCTGCTAAGATTTTCCTCCATGATTATTTTCTAACATTATTGAAACGCTTTTCATGGTATTATGCCTTATGGGGTCAAACTCTGACTTGGCGTATAGAAAAAAGTATTGAATGAATAAGACAATAATATAATGGGTCCCCTTCTTTGTGAAAAAACTGGCTTTGCCACCGCCGTCTGCGAAGATCTTTGTCCATGATTATTTTCGCATATTATTGAAAGGCTTTTCGTGGCCCATACCTATTCGTTCGTAATCAAACGTATGGTACGTTCGGTTTTAGCAGTTAATTGCAATTGATCTCTTCAATGATCCTCAAACATTCGTTTTCTTGCACAACCAATACTAGTGGGCCTCTTTCGAATCAGTACATTGTGTTGGAACTTGGAAATAAGAGATTGGATAGGAAGGGTCCATAGACACCCATTCCTTAGATTAGATTTCAGTCTCTATATTGAGACAGCAAAAACGTCTGCTAGAATATAGTTCCACGGAATGACAGAGCGACTAAAGAATGAAATGCTGTTCAATGGCCAAGAGACAATGAGAGAAAAAATATGTAACTTTCTAGAAATAATCTGTTGTACTATCAATAAAATGAAATCGCCGTAGGCTAGTAGCTAGTGGGTTGGCTTATAAGACGCGAGCCCGTGGTTTCAACTCAAGCTAATACATCTCGTAGTCTAGTAGGTAGTGTGTTCGCTTATTAGACGTAAAGTCCAGGTTCGAGCCCCAGGCCAGACATAAAAACGAAGTATAAAAAAAAATATTTCTTCGGCGACTTCCTCTCACCAGATTTCTGGCAAAAACTCTGAGAGTAAATAAACCTGCCATGAAAATGTTTCTCCAAAATCTGTCGTTCGGAGTCGACGTTAAACTGTTGGTCCCGCCACTCACGTTTGCAATTAAGGCACACAACATGAATGGTGTGAGAAGCTAGGCCGTAATCCTCATTGAAGGGCTGTAATGCCCAATTATGTACATATATACATATGTGTGTACTTCCTCTCAGTAGTATTCTGGTAGAGAGGATTCCTCAAGAATCTAGCATTTGGAGTCGACTTTAGAGTATAGACCCACTGTCACTTATGGATAAAATTAACACACATAATATGGGTGATATGGGAAGCCAAGCTAAAGCCTGATTAAAACTAAATAAGAATACTCATCAGGCGACTTAAAATGCTTTTGAAATTTACGGAGATCAGAGTCCAATGAAATTATGTTAAGAAAATAGTGTTTAGAATTGTTTATAATTTCTATTTTATTCTCTTTAGAAAACTTTAAATTTATATCCAGAATCCCTGTCAATAATTTCGTTTGTATTTAAAAAATTATCTTAAATTTAAAATTTTTTTTGTTAGAAACGTTTGCAAGAGAGTAAATACCTGAACCTTTTTTCGTAGCTATGTATTTCCATAAAGTGTATTCTTATTTTATATTTTAATAGGCTTATTTACTTTAACAAAAAATTCTATTTTAAGCCTTATTTTTAAAGTAAACTTCCTTAAAACCATACCATAGCATACCATACTACGATAAGCTTACGTCTGTATGCGTAAGAGATTTTATTTTAAAGCAAATCCTTTTGAAAACAAAGGAGATGCCAACGAGAAAAAATAAAAAGATGCCGAAAAAAAGGCTTTAAAAAACCCCACCACATTAGATGGCATTTTTGTGGCGTTAAATTAAATTCTTTAAGCGTTGCAAATAAAGGAAAAGGAATTTAAATTTAAAATTGTCTTCTCGCAATGTAAGGGTATAAAATTAACTGCTGGGCGGACCTGGCATTTGTTTCCTTTAAACGTATGTATGTATGTAAACGTACTTGGTTTCCTTTAACCAACGTAAGAGGATAGGAAAAGGATTTGTTTTGCAATATTTTGACATTTTTTGGTGTTTATTTTACACACTGAAATCGGTTTGAAAAAGGATTTTGAATTTAAAAATTGTTTTTAATGCAAAACGATGAAGGGTTTTTTTTTTTAATTTTTAAAGAGGAAGGTGGGTGAGGGGTTAATAACTCGGGGGTTTAAAAAACAATTCTCTCTTAATGGCTTTAATATTTCAAATTTATTTGTAGAAATTTGTCGAGTTTTATCATTTTTTCTATGTATTTGATTTGATGCTTTTGAAATGAAAAACTTTTCTTCACCAAATTAAATAAAATAAAACTTTTTTAATATTTTCTAAATAAATAGAAGAAGACAGACAACAATTCCATTTTGTTTTTTAATTTTAATTTAATATCATATCATATTATCAAAAATATTATGAATGTGTTACTCTGGCATAGCTTTTTAGTGAGACCTTGTTAGAGCATAGTAATCATTTCAGTTTTTCTTTATTCTACCAAACAATTGGAAAGACAGTCAATTAAAGGAATGAATTCAACAAAAAAAAACCATATTTTGAAAGAACTTTACAGTTATACTAGATCCTCAAAAACTTTTGGAAGAGCATTCTTCATTCTGTTTCTTCATTCAGCTTAAGCTTAAGAATTTAACTATTTTTTTTTTAAATAGAAATATATGTAGTTTAGTAGTCTCCGTAGTTTGGTCAGTATGAAGAATTATTTCTTCGGCAACTTCCTCTTAGCAGATTCCCAACAAAAACTCTGAGAGGTAAATAAAATTGCCAGGAGAAGTTTCTCAAAAAATCTTTCAATTGGGATTGATTTACAACTGTAGCACACGCCACTCATGTATAAAATTTACACACACACATGGCATAAGTTGTGTGAAAAGCTAGGACGTAATCCTAACTAAAGGGTTGTAATATGTGAATTGATATTCAATAAGCTAAGGACGTAATCCTGACTAAAGGATTGTAATGAACACCTAAATATGTAATTAAAATATGTACTATTTGAACTACAACATCATTGAAGTTAGCTTTTCCGTAATATTATCGGGAAGTATTTAATTCTCTTACAGGCCGAATTGAATTGAAACCATAACAGGAATGAACTATCTATGAAGCCGTAGTCACTCTTAAACCATTTAGAGATTCTACTGACATCCACAGATATGAAGTTAGCATTGCTATTTAGGGAGTATACCTTTCGATAACTTCACAGATGACAGATGATAAATGCCAATTCCCTGAAGCCCCTACACAAAAGCAATGATGCGAAAAACCTAGCCTTCTCTCATAAGGCAGAATCCCAGGCGTAGGCACTTGTATATTAGAATAATTTCTTATTATCATAGAATGGCTAGGTCTCTGTTCCTCTTAGCTTCCACTAACTTAAGTGAAATGTGAAGGGATACCAGTCATGTGATCAATATTTGTAATTGATAGCTAAGTGCCTGCCTGAGCTAGCATATCAGTGACATATACTATCATTTCACCTGACCATTCAGTCAGTGACAACATTAGAATTTCTCACGAAGGTTTTCTCGCAGAGGCCTACAACATGTATTTGATCAGGATTTTACACTCCAGGTTTATGCTGGAAGCCCGATCATTGCACATATAAAACGTTGAGTTTATGTCTTCTTACAATAAAAGCAGTACTCAAGTGCATAACAGCACTTACAGAATACTTTCCAGATATCAAAGAAAATTACATTGGTTACCAGGATATAACCTGCACTCAATTGCTTAACATCACTAAGAATGTTGAATGAGATTAGATTGGCTAACAGTACGTAATCTGCTTGTGACCACTGACAATTTAATTTTTATAACCATTACGACATCCGGGGATTTGAACCTACATTTCTTGACTTTGTAGCACTTTTACCTCTTCAACATGCCAATCACAATCAATATTTAATGGAAACAATTAATATACGATGAGTAGGCCTGATGAAGTCGCCGTAGTTTAGTGGATAGTGTGTTGGCTTATTAGACATGAAGCCATCATTAGACCAAACCCCCAGCTCAGACATGAAAATATATTTCTGTGGGGACTTCCTCTCAGCAGTTTTCTGGCAAAAACCCGGAAAAATCTGTAGGTTCCGCCATTTATGTATAAAAAGTGATGTGAAAAGCTAGGCTATAGTCCTGACTGAATGGTTGTAAAGACCAATTATGTATGTATGTATGAATGTTATATTAGTTGGCTTCTAGTGGAAATTATTTTTAAGAAATACATGAATTCATTACTTTAAGCCCCTGAGACCTACTTATATGTGACTTCAAATGTTAATATTTTATGGCTTAACGTTTTTCGAATTAAAGCAAGAAACTACAACTACAAAACAAAAACAAAAAATAGAAAAAAAAGTAAGAATAATATGCAGAAAGAATATGAAAAAGTAATAACAGTCTGGTTTGTCTATTTTTAATTTTACTGTCTATCACTTTCATAACCATTCTCTGCTTCCTTCTCGCCCGTTCCTTGTTGGTTTGAACATGAACAAATTTGACAATGAATAAGACACCGACCGAGACGACGGAACGTTTTATTATTTTTTGCATCTAAAGAGGCAACATGCAACAGAAATTTTTTGATGAACTGAATTGTCTGTAAAGTTCAACAATAAAATGTTTAAAGTGTTGTTACTGCCATTCAGCCATAACCTTACTTTTGTAGTTGTTATTGTTACATTTCCATTTACATTTTATTTAGATTTGATCGCTTTTTTTTTGCATATTTTTTTGTTAGTTTAAGTCTGAAAGAGTCTAGGGGGTTGAGTATGGATTGTGTGACTGCCATTAATCTCTAGGAAGTATGCACAATTTACCATTAAATTGACTTTTGCGGATTTAATTTTAAATCAAAATATTCTCATTTTTTGTTGTTGTTGTTGTTGTTGGAAGTTAAATCCAGGAAAAAATATTTTCATGGGGATTAAATTCGAAAAGCCTTACAATGCTGTATCAAAAGTTGTTGTCATCCAATGAAATGTTTTTAAGAGTAAAGGAAAGAGAATTCAAAATTTGGAGTCATTTGAATTGAAAGTTAATTCAGTTACGAGAGTTAATTCAAATGGAATTGATCGCAGTTGAAACACAAAAAATTTTTGAAAGAATTTCTCTCTCGATCTGTTTAAGATTACACTAGCTTTCTCAGTTTCGTGATTTATGCCGCACGTAATGCCTATGCGGGTAGTAATATTAAGAGGGACTACAGGATTTTTATTAAAAAATTAAATTAAATTGTCACGAACAGTTTCTCAAAAATATATCGTTCGGAAACCTTTATACATGGTCTCCACATTAATACACACAACATAAGTGGTAGGAGACGCGAGGTCGTAATCCTGTAATGACGAATTATGCACGTATGTATGTGTCATCTTGATCGACAACCTGAAGCTTTCCCTTGTTCAACTGTCCATTGCACTCGAAGTTATACTGCAACTGCGGTGTAAAAACTTGTAACCTGCCGTGTGATCTTCAGTTTCCTTTAATGGGAATAAGATTGCTGCAAAGGATCTTTTCCGTCTTCCTATTCAATTTCTGGCTTTGCTTTGGTTCCGATTTATTTTGATCGAATTTATTTCAACGAAGTAAATGGTTAGTCTATTGTACATTGTTATAGAATGTTAGTGCTCTCACATGACTTTTCCTAATCTATGTCCTGTTGAAAATATGTACATCGGGTCTCATAACAGAGCCTTCCAACAGGGCCACCTTGTTAAATCAGCATCAAATACGAGTTCACTAATTCAGTAAAAGATTAACTTATACTCGTACCTCGACGAAATGCCAAAACTGCCGAAAACATTGCCGTTGTCTGTAAGAGTGTCCAGGAAAATCCAAGACAGTCGATGTCGTACAGCTCTCAAAAACTTGGTCTTTCGTAGAGTACACCTTTGAAATTGAGTTTGCGTAGTGCCTTGGGCCTAGACTCGTACAAATGCAGGAAATGAAGGTTAACGGCTATAGACAATCACGTATGTTTGCGCTCAATGGACGGTGGAATACTTGGCAACTTCGTCGATCATGAACAAAAGAAATTGTCGAATTTAGGACGATATGAATTCACGTTGAAGCCAAGAGCAACCAATGCATCTGGACAAAGTAACTGTTTGGTGTGGCTTTTGGGCTGGCGTTGTCATTACTTCATACTGCTTTGAGAACGACTTTGGGGACCACTACAGATTCTTGCTTATCAACTTCTTTTAGCCCACACGAACGACTTGTGGCTTCAACAAGATGGTGTTACGTGTCGCACAGCTCATGCCACATTTGATATTTATCACGAATGATTTCATGGTGTGGTCATCTTACGTGGTAAAATTGATGTGTGATATGTCCTCTGAGATTGGACGATTTGATTCCTTTAGATTTTTTTCTTGTGAGGTTTTCTTCGCAGGAAACTGCATCTGTTCTCAAAGCCAGAAAATTCAGCCTGATTTAGGGATTTATGGAGTCATGGTGGTTTCGAATATGCCTCACCTAAAGAAATCATGACGTACATATTAACGATGTTGTGCTCTACACAGGCACTTTGTTTTATTTAAGTCCAAGTATGGGAAGCACTCGATTAAAAGACTCTTCATTTAAGAGCACCTGGTGTCTGCAATACCAAGTTTTACCCTAAAGAAGGTAGAATCCAGTAATCCGGGTATAGGTTTATTGAGACTTTTGACGCTCTTACAACGCAGATAAATATTCGAAAAAATAGCCATCGTTGATCCAATTCCTCATACACAATTTATAAAAAATATTTAAACATTACTTGCATACGTTTTGCAATACCAAAAATTTTTCTTTGAAAGCAGCTTGTGGGCCATGGATAATTCTTAAGGACTCACTACTTAAGTGTTCTTCAATACTCTTCATTGCCTATACGAAGCCTTGAGCAACTGTTAGATTTATAGGTCCTTGTCATCAGCTTTTTACATACATACATAATTGGCCATTACAACCCTTTAGTCAGGATTACGGCCTAGCTTCTCACACCACTCATGTTGTGTGCCTTAATTTTATACTTGAGTGGCGGGACCTACAGTTTAACGTCGACTCCGAGCGACAGATTTTGAGAAACTTTTTCATGGCAGGTTTATTTACTCTCAGAGTTTTTGCCAAAAATCTGCTGAGAGAAAGTCGCGGAAAAAAATTTTTTTTTTCATATTTCGTTTTGATGTCTGGCCTGGGGCTTGAACCCGGGCTTTACGTCTAATAAGCGAACACACTACCTACTAGACTACGGCGACTACTTCGGCTTTTTAGAGACTCTTTATTTGTCGGTTTTATTTTAAGTTCGAAATTAAATTTTAAATTCTACCTTTGCTCTGTACGTAAATTTTTCAAGAATTAAAAACAGAAACCTTTTTCAAGTTTTATTTGATATTTTTAAGTTCTATTAATCATTTAATATCTAGATTTAGTTTCTTTCTTTTTTCTTCTTTCTGTTCTTTTTCTTTCAAATAAAAATTTAATACACTTGTACCGAGGTATGCTCTCTTCGTCTCCTTGGTTTTGTAATCATAAATAATATTTCAATTACATCGTAAAGGAAGAGAAGAAAAAGAGAAAGAAAAAAAGAAATTTAAGCTGAAAACTACGGGTATAAGCAATTTATTGCAACGACATCCCATAAACCCTTAACGGCATGCAACACGTTCAAGCTTTTTACAACAGCAACAGACAGAAAAAACCCCAGAAATGAAGGAAAAATTCTAGCAAAGAGAGAGACTCCGGTAAAATAATTGCGCGATAAAAACCAATTGCAATGACGAAATGTAAAGATTTATTACGATTTTATTACGTTTCGTTTTTTCTTATAAACAATCCTTCTCCTCCGGCTCTACTCATCTCCCTGTAGCAAAAGCAATAACCGGGTCTGTTTCAAATTTCGTTTCGTCAAGAAACAATAAACGAGCGAGAAGGCAGGAAAGACAATAACAAGTCGAGTAGATCGTTGGAAATGCCATGTGAAATGCTTTCGATGAGGTGGTTTTTAAAGGCTTTAAAATCGTTTTCCTTTTCATTTATTTCAACATTCTTGTGGCCTGTTCTGCACATTGCATTGAGAGGAGGATATTGCAAAAGAAATGCAAGATTCTTCATCCCTTCTCAGTTACTTTTCTTTATCACGATGCTGCTGTTGTTGTTGTTGTTGTTGCTACAGTTGTGGTTGTATCATCTTATATTTCCGCGGCAATATTTGTTGCTTAAACTTCTAAAAAAAAATGTCTTTAAACGTCGCAAATATTGAGTAACGATGTTCTAAAGGATACGATTTGCCATGCCATTACTATGCAACAAAAAGGTGTATATGTGTTTGTGTGTGAGTATGCTAGTATTTGTTGCACATTTTCATTATATCAGACATACATATTTATGTGTGTATTCCATTGCTTACACAGTCCAAAGACATTTCAACAGACAAATAATATCTGTGTTGACAAAAGCTTATCATGGCCACAAATCCATTTCATTTCGTTGCCATTATTTCGTTGCCAGTATTTCGTGTTTTGTTTTGTTTTCTTGTTGATTTTATTACTCTTGTTGGTTGCAACGTTGTCATCATTACGATTACATTTCAAAGCAATCAATTTTCCGCCCGGGTTTTTGTCTCGATTCTCTTTATGTAATTTGACAGCTGCATTATGTAAGCAAGATAGATAGATAGAGGGGGAGAATGATGATGATGTTGGCGTTCCAAGGAAATTATTTTTAAAGCCTTTATTAAATAACCGATAATAACAGAAATAATAACGTTTCCGAAAACAAATTCCAATGGGGTTTAAAGACCATCAAAAATATAGAATTTATATGAAACAAATGAACCTTGAATGCCTATTTACTTAAAGCATTCAATCGAGCAAAAGTGTATACAGGGGCCTATTAATAGAATGATCTGATTAAATGTATATTCTCTTCTGAAATCACATTCAATCGAGTAGCTTAGCTCACTTACGGGGTCACATAAAATAAGCACGTAATTCTTACTTATTTAATTGGTCAAGATTACAACCTAGCTACCCACACCAACCATGTTGTGTGGGTTAATTATATACATGAGTAACGGCACCTACACTTTATTTATAGATTTTTGAGAAAATTTTCATGGCAATTTTTTTTAAATCTCGAGAGTTTTTGCCAGAAAACCTGTTGAGATGCAGTCGCTGAAAGAATTATTTTTCATATTTCGTTTTATTCACGATATCTGAGCTAAGATTGAAACCAGGGTGTTTTCGTCTAATACCAACCAACAGACTACCTTCTAGACTACGGCGACTTTATACTCATAATTCAGTGAAATTGAATTAAAGATCCAATGCTTCTACTATTATTTCTACGAATCGTTGTGCATCGAAAAGTCGCAGTAGTCTACTAGGTAGTGTATTGGCTTATTAGACGTAAGGCTACGGTTCAAACGCCAGGTCGGACATTTCCGACATAACGAAATATGTATGTATAAAAAATATTTCTTTGGCGACTTCCTCTCAGCAGTTCAAACGGTCGTTTGCAGTCGATTTTAAACTGTGGGTACCCACCACTCATGTAAAAAATATGTAAGTGGTGTAAGGAAATAGGTTGTAATCCTGACATTAATTATGCAGTCTTATACCATTGATTTGGTAGAGTTATTCCAAATGGAGAATAAAATCATTGTGTATGGGATACGAATTTTGAATCCTATTGCCTTGGAAAATCCACTGTGGTGGATATATGAAGTCTTGATGACCGTATTTAGAAGAGGGGAAACTATGCCGGATGCAACTTACAAAGCGGTTCCTATGACATTGATGGTTGAAAAACTTGCTTGGTCTTTCTTCGGGACCTATCCGCCTTGATAAACTTAATTGTCTAAGAATTGTTTTGTTTGTGCGGTTTTGTGAGGCGATTACCCATTTCGTTCGCCTGTTCAGTTACAAAATAGTTCAGAAAGATTGTTCGTAATGCGGTATTGCACAATACTAAACTTTACCGTAATCAACGCGATTTTCTCATAACCAAGTAAACATTCAAAACAGAAACCACTAAGCCACGTGAGATGCTTTCCGCAGTCTTTCGCACTTTTAATTTGCAGAATTTTTTTGCGAAAATAAGTCTTGATTGCCTTATGAAAATTATTTTCTCCATTTTCTTCTTCAATTACGTGGTAGTCTAATATGATTGGCAAGGAAATATGGACAGTGTTACAAATTCAAAAGGTTAAGAACTTATCTGATCTTTTGCTTGGAGAAGTTTGTAATGCTAACGCGGGGTATACGTTCCAAAAAGTTCCAGCGTTAAACGAGAAAGCGTTAAATGAGGCAACTAAGAAATCAACTGTGACGCAGGAAAGATGCGTTCGTACTGTGATTGCGACTTCGGAAAATACATTTGGAATCTTTATTCTGGACAGACTAACAAAAGAGTGCAAAAGATATATAGTATACACCGTAGCTATATAGTGCACCAATTTTGTTCTACCGCGTAATACTGAAGCAGCGTTAAGCGGAGCAGCGTTAAGTGGGGTCTTACTGTACTCTCAGAATTTTTGTTGAGATGTTGGGTTTTGAACCACGGACATTCTTATTGGACTTAGGACAAATACTGATGCTTTTAAATGTTTATTCAATTTCTTATATAATTTCACAAATAAAATATGTCATAAATATGTACCTGATTGATTAAGAAATTAAATTTTTAAGTGGCAGCACTTACCTGAAAAGATAAGAAAGAAAGAAAAAAATGTTAAATTATTTGATATATTTGGTGTATTTTAAAGCAAAGTTTGGTCTCTCTAAAAAAAATAATTGATTAGTCTCCATATGCATATATTTGTCGTTTTCTTTGAGAGGACAAAGCTGGGGATTGAACTCACTGGGGGCTCTTGTCTAATAAGCAAACACACTGCCTACTAGATTCAATTTTAAAAAATGTAATGCCCCCTTGCCGTATATTAAGCAAAGACAGCTAATTTTGTGGTAATGTGTTCGCTTATTAGACGTAAAGCCCGGGGTTCGAGCCCCAGGCCAGACATTAAAACGAAATATGAAAAAATACTTCTTCGGCGACTTCCTCTCAGCAGATTTCTGGCAAAAACTCTGAGAGTAGATAAACCTGCCATGAGAAAGTTTCTCAAATATCTGTCGTTCGGAGTCGACGTTACACTGTAGGTCCCGCCACTCAAGTATAAAATTAAAGCACACAACTTGAATGGTGTGAGAAGTTAGGCCGTAATCCTGACTGAAGGGTTGTAATGGCCAATTATGTATGTATGTATGTATGCAGCTGATTTTGTGAAAAACTTTTATTTTTCTTTTTGTTTGAAAACGTTAAAATTACTGTTCGTGCAGTGGCCATATTTTAAATTTCCAATAAAAATCCTTGAATTCAAGCATGAATCGAAATAAATGCCAAGCATTAGTGTTTTAATACGGAAAACTAACGAAAAAGAAAAGACTACCGAACAAACCACTGAGGGGACCGACAATAGACAGAAAGAATGAAAGAAAAAATCAATTGAAGCAAGTAAAAGAAAAACTAACAAATATTTGTGCAAATATTCATCAAATACCATATAAAAATGTAATATAAAGACGACAGATGGATGGATGTCTGGATGGATCGATGGATACACATACGACGGCCATATCGTCAATGCCAATGCTAGCAATGTAACCATCATAGTCGAACGGGCAACTAATGGCCATCAAAATATTGGCTATGCACACTGAAAATGTAAGAAAAAAATGAAAACGAACACAACGAACAAATTCCAAAGAAATAGGAAACGGAAGACGAAGTAAAAGTAAACACATATTGTCAAACACATAGAAAAAAAGCGGAAAACATTTGGCCATTTACTCGCATTATTGATTTCATTGTGTAAATAATGACACATGATTAAACATTGGTAACGGACAGACAGACAGACGAACATAATACTCATACTCAGATCGGCAGATAGACAGACAGGCAGGCAGACAGCCAGTTCAATAGTTAGTCTAACAGTTATTCAGACCATTTGTTACAGGCAGTAAATCAAATTCCTCGTTATCAGGATACCTTCATTTTCCAACTGTCCGCCATAACCTTCGCTGGTAGTTGTTGGCTTCACACAGGTTGTTAAATGAAAAATAAGGAAAACAACAACAAAAACACGTCAAATATTAACGGTCAATTTTGTATTTTCTTTACACTGTTTTTTAAAGGATTTTAATGAGTTTCCCTGTTTATTTATGGGAAATTTTCTGTATAATTATGAGAGCAGACGCGTCGTCATACGTTCATTAATTCTTGACGCCATTATATTTTGATTGTGAAAAATTGAAATAAAATTCTCATATTATATTATCGTAATGTGCCAATAAGGCGGCAATAAAATTCTCTCGACAATGGATTGTAAGGAAAAGGTGTGAAAGATTGAACTCTTATGTTTTATACTCAACAGAATGTAAACAAAGTGGTGTGAATAATTCTGACACAGGCGGGACAGAGGGATATCGTTGGCAATTGCATTGCTAATGAGCTAGCCTAGGCCGGTATGGAGCTTGCAATCTTGGACGTGATACAAACCATAGGTACACCAATTGCCTCAGTTAAAATGGAAGTTATCGACTCATTTTACGGGGAAACTCAATCGCGCTGGTCGCAAGAGTAGGGTACATGCAATGTTACTAGACACGTATGGATAAGAATTCATGGCACAATACTGATTCTCCTTGGTCACTGTCCTTTTGGTAGGCAAATCCTATAAAAGACTTCTGCCGGAGCTCTGTGTTGTCTTCAAGTAGGAGGTGAAGACTTTCTTTCATTTCACGTGTCAGTAGCGATCCGCTTTTGTCATTAAAAGACAGAGGTTTCTGCCCTCTCAATTTGCGACATCCTTAACCGAGCTCGCTAACAATAACGATTACTGCAATTGCTAGATTTATTGTAGATTTGGATTGGTTTACTCGGGTTGAATATAGTAGATTGTGGTTTCACATTGAGCCTAAATGCTTAGCCTAAGTGGCATCTCCTCCTCTATGGAGGTCCGTCACCTTACCTAACCTAACCTAAATGATAGAGTACCACCGCTGTCAGTTCACTCCTGCAAAAATTTGCACAAACTTCGTCATTCAGTTTGTGTTTGACAGTATTTAACAGCAGACTACCGCGTGATATCATGTGGCCTCTCCTCTGGATTTAGATCCCAAGAGACTATGATGTAGCAATTCGTAGCTATTCAGCAACTCACAGCCATTCTAACCTCGTTTCAAGTAATACTGATCCTTTGGTACATACGAACTGTTTGACCATTGATTGAGCGGAGTGTAGCGTTTCATGCTTCAGATCCATTGTTATTGCAGATTTGAATTTTGATTCCTGTAAGAAGTTAGAAAGAACTCGATGCCGGGCTAGGTATGGTTGCTTTTTCAAGTCCGCTGAGACGAGTTTCGAGGGCAATATTTGAATATTTTCTGCTTATATTCAATGCGATCCACAAAAATCAAACGAAATCAGGTGTAAAGGCTCTTCATTTTCTCAGAAGCAACCTTAAAACTTTACACCCAAATAGCTGTGGGTTAGAATTCGGAAAACCTCTTGAGATTTCTGTCCAGCAATGTTGCTGTGAAACTAGTGACGTGATCCGCGCCTAACTTTTTGAATGGAAAAGCTTCCAGTACTTGTCTTAATGCATCTCACTTAGATACAACCAGAAAACTGTCTACGACTCTGTATAGCCTTCCAGGTTAAATATCTAATGACGACAGTCCAAATTAAAACAGGTTTTAATTTAAACTTTAACAATTGCTATGTCAGATGACTTTTACAGAGACAAATTTTATTGATTTCCAGCATATGTAAAGTCAGATGTAAAATACATGCCTTATTAAAGTTCCTTATTGTTGTAAGTTGTAAAAAAAATGTTTAATTTTTTAAGAACTAATTCCTCATATGGAGCCATAATTTAGATGAGTTTGAATTTAGAAATTTTGTAAAAACCTACTTTAAGAGATTTTGTTTTCAATTCAAGAAACTTCAAATACTTAACAGCTTTTTTTTTTGGAAATATGGTTGCCTTGTTTATGGTCTTATTGCCTGAAATAAAATATGTTTTCGTTGTTGTTTTAAACATACTCCTACGCCTACGCCTACATTTGTATGTGTATCACGTTCACCATGAAATTGCTACCCATACAGTCATATAAACAAGCCCCCCTTACCACATAAGAGTTATACCACCATAAATACAGGGTGTCGTAAAAACTAAAAACAACTAAACCGTGATGAAACAATTTTCAATTTAATTCATGAAAATTGATTTCTTATAAAACAATATCATGGCACTCCTATAAAGAAATAACAAGGATACCTCCAAAGTAATCTGTTGAGGGCAAAATAAATCCTATGTAAGGACAATAAAATCCACTCGATACTGATTTGTGAGGAGAAGGTGTAACAGATTGAACTCTTTTGTTTTAAACTCAACACAATGTGTATAAATTTGTGTCCATAAGTCTGATACTTTTTATGTGGGTTTCGTGAGATAGGGTCCGGTACAAAGCTAGCAATCTCCGACATGTTACAGGCCATAGGTACTCTGATTGGCTCAGTTGAATTGGAAATTATCGATTCATTTTACCGGGAAGCTCAATCTCGCTGACAGCAAGACTGTGGTACCAGCAATATTACCAGACTATGCTGAACACGTATGGATAATAATTCATGGCACAATAGTGATCCTCAAGGGCCTCTGTCATTTTGCGAGGTATTCTATATAGCTTGACTATAGCAATACCCATTTAGTGAGTGATAATAAACTTTGTTTCGATGGCTTGGGAAACAGCAATTTTACATCACCGACCATACGATCGCTTTGGACGAATAGGGGGCTACTGATGCTTTCTCTGTGGGCTCATTATTCTCGAGTAGCAGCGTCTATAAGCGTCGTTCTTACAATTGACGTTTTTTAACGTTCAAACCCTTCCAAATTAATATTCTTTTCTGCAGCCGATAAACTCTCCTTCATTGGTTTTTCACCTCCGATACTAAAGCCCAACACTCTCTCACAGAATTCATTGTTTCTAGGCACTAAACGAAGCAAAGCGAAGATAGTGCTGTGAATGTAGAGCATCGTAGTTCCAAATTCTTAATCTTTGTCTGTGGATATTTCTATGGATTCTGTAAATAACTGAAAAGAGTGAAGAGCAATGCAGTCCTCCACAACATTCTGCATTACTTCCATTATTCTCCATATTTTAACATTTTCGGCAAAGAGAGCACAGTCAAGGTAAAGATACTTGGCTCCAGCAATGTCTTCAGTAGCAATAGCATCTTGCTCTGCCTCTGGCGGGATTAGACACTTTACTACATATGTTCACTGAAGCGCTGTCTACCACGAAAGAAATGAATAGAGAAAGGCCAGGATTTCTGTGTTCGTGTCTTACAGTCTTTGAGAGATGGGATAGGGCTTAAACCACTAAAATTTATTACCTCTGCTGGTAGGATTACAACTTTCTGTGATAGTGTACATAGCTGCTAAGAGCCAAGGAGACGATGAAGCTCTGTGTGCATTATTTTCTTAATCTAGTTCGCTCAACACAGTGATTTTGTTGGGAATGAGACAGTTGATGAAAAGCCTCAATCAAGTAGAACATTTGCTGTCTTATGACTGCTGACAAGTGGGAATCTGTAAGGGCAAGGATAAAGAGGAGCTCCGCCTCCTCTTGAGTTGTTTTAAGAGCCTTCTGCACTCTTTATGGTATGTGCTCCTTAAGAGTCTCTTGTCCCTCTTTGACAGCGAAAGGCTACTGATACATCTAAAGGTTTCTTGCCACTCAAATTACAACATCTTATTTGGATATACGACTCATCGATTGATATGAGGATGATAGGGTCTTACCCCGTAGCCATCACTGCAGAAGTAGTAGGGACTCATCCGAAAGGTATACAATCATTAATTTGCATGTATTAATATCCAGCTTTGGCGTTTAATCCCCTCGATTTTCTCCATTGTATAAAGAGCTTCAGGCAATTGTAAGCCTGCTTCCATCCTCTTGATTTGAGTAATTCATTTGGCTTACATTTGGTTGTAAAGCGACATTCTGGTGCTAATGTTATTTATTCTGCTTTCTGTTATTGGGCAATAAACTAAGCTGGCAACATTGTCATTCTAGAACTTGCTACAAGTGGACCAATCTTAATGAAATCCTAACAAAGCAAAGATAATTACAGAAACTGAATAACAACAAGATGGAAGCTTAAGTATGCTTTCCAAGGAAGTATACTCCACATGTCATTTGTTTTGATACACCCTGTATGTATATGTGAAAAGCAGAGTGTACTCGTATGTATTATTTATTTATAATTAATAGTTCAGTTGTTCGTTCGTTCATTCTTTTAGTTTCAATTCAGCTGTCAATTACAAAAAAACAAACACGAACACAAACAACAGCAGCCAGAGAGTCTCTCTGAAGCCTCAATTTCTTTTATTTTCAAAAGCAGGATGGAATGGGGGGTTTATTTATTTTTGTTTTCTGTAGAAATTTAAGCTCCAAAAGGATTCAGAAAGAGATTCATTCAGTGTATAAAACAGTAGTAGAAGCCAAATAACAATACAGATACAGATGCTCGATAAAAGCTTTAGCAAACAACAAAAACAACAACAGCAACATCAGGGGGATAAAGTTTAATAATGGAAATATGTATTCTGAATGAGAAAAATAGAAGGATATTGCCGCCATCAAAGGATATATGTATGTACATATGTATTCATACATGAACAGCAACAAATACATTAACAATAAAAACAACAACATAACATGTGTATAATTGAAGTACAAACAATATTACAATAACAACGACAACAACAACAACAATCACATAGACAATGATGATAACACAATATTATTTGTTTTTATTCTACTCCTTTACGGTCGGTAAAGCCTATAAGCGGAATAACATTGTGTTTGTTTAAGTGTACAAAATTCACTGAATAACAACAACTACTTATTAAATTAATCAGTATGAGAGAGAGGGAGAGAGCAAGACAAAGAGAGAATAAAACTGCTAAAATTACATCAAATCTAGAGTGTATCGTACAAAGTTACAAGATACAACAGAAGAAAATTCCATCGATAAACTACATACGATAACGATAACTCACATACCAAACAAACGAACAGGCGGCGAAGGTGCGGGTTATGTTTGTAAATTATATGACTTGTTAAGGATATTTCAAAGAGTATACAAATTATATTTACAATACAACAATAAAATTATGAGTTTATCTAAGCCAGTATATGTATTCGTATGCGAGTAAATAAATATCCACGCATTTGCTTAAATGGTTTGCATAACAATAATTAACAGCCGTCGGGAGCACTTAGATATCAACCTTAACGGCAACGACAATGGCCATGACAAACAAGACAAAACAAACTTTTAATTTGTTAAAGTTTTACAGTCAAACTAATAAAGCGTCAGAGTCATCACATCCCCTTCTTCTTGCCATTGAAAAGACTCACCAGCTACTAATGGCACTTTAAATAGTCAACCATCAAGCATAAACATCACAATGTAAACTTTTGTCTGATGATGGATATTCTGCTTAAGAATTATCAGCGCTCGAAGAGAAAGAGAGGGTGGGAGTAGGAAGGAGTGTAGATAAGAATATCTTACGAGTATGTATCAAAATTCAAGTGGAGTCTTTTGAAATTATAATTGACATGATTTTTTCAAATATTATTATTCCTATTGTAGTTTAAAAAATTCTAATGATACGTCTTTAAATTAGAAAAAAAAAATCTGCCAAACTAAAGCCAATTAAGAAAATGTTTGGTCTCAAGAAATCTGGCATCCATATGTAACCCTCTCACAAGGAACTGCTTTCTAAGAAAAAGACTGCGGCTTTGTTCTAAAGTGAGAGTTGTTTTACAGTTTAGCCCGTTCTGAAGTGAAGCGTATTCCAGTGAGGGTATTCAATGAAATGTTTCTTAATCGAAAGTGCCACGGTATGGTTTGCGGTGTGGGGGTGCGATTAACTTTTATGATCTCACAAAATAAAGAGCGTTAACTTGACTTTGGCGTTGGTACCACAGGGCTCCACGCTGTTCATAGTCAGAAATTATTTGGCGAATTTTCATAGTTTTAGACAACATTTCTTGTTTTTTTTACCCTATCGCCACCGCAACATACACATATTTAGCGACAGTAAAGCGGCCATACCTCAGATTGTGCAAGAATGCCGTATGCCTATGGACATGATAGCAAGGCATTTGCCTTAAAATGGATTCCTGAACACAGAGACAATGAGGGTAATAATAAAAACAATGCTTTTGCATAAATTGCCACAACGAAGAACTCAATGGAATGTGCAGCCCTTTCGCTGACCATCTTCTTCCTTAGTTTGGCGGAACTCGGTCAGTACTGGGACTTTGTTTCCCTGTTCCGTCACAACTGGCCGCTTGGCGTGCTGAAGTGAGCTTTAGTAACCAAATTCGTCCTACATACATTGGCAAAGGTAAAATGGAATAATAAAACCACTTGTTGAGACAACAGACAGATCTAGCCTGACACAAATGTATGTCGAACCGAATTTGCTTTAATCCTATCAAGATTCCATTTTATTAACCTCATAGCAGTTATAGCGGAATACTGACCCCTGGAAGACTGAAAATTTCTGATAACGACTCTTGCAGAATCTTCAAGGTCGAGGAAAAAGAGACCGCACAACATTCTCTCTGTCATTGTCCGTGTGTTTTGGAACCTAAGAAGAATAATTGTTGGACACACAGAATTTAGTGAATAAACGTGGTCAGCCAAAGGCTATGTTAGCAAAAATCACATCTTCATTACACTCTCAAGGTGGTTAAGGGAACTGTACTGCGGGAACAAACCCGGAACTGTAATTATACTGCGGAAAAGGTAATATCGGTGTTACAACAGCTACCAAAGCAAACAGTGCCCATTGATAAGACTGCGTGGTAAACCTAACCTACCCTGTCTTCAAAAATATTTTTTTTTTTCATTCAGATTTCAACCATGGGCTGTCACACACTACCCACTAGACCCTGGCGGCTTCCTTGTATACATACCAGAGATCAGAAATGAGTATTAAAAAAGATGAGTAGAATCGAATCACACTCATAATTTCTGATGCGAATACGTATTCGTACTTATTTTAATATCATTGAACCTCTACACATATTTAAAGTTGAAAGTACTCATCATATTTATGCTTAACAACGCGTTTGATGTTGTTGATTTCGACTCTCCAGAACTTAACATTTACAAGAATTACAAAATAAGTGTGATTTGCGTACGAACAACTACACTAGAAGGTTGTGTGTTTCCTCTGCTTGCTGCTCTGTCTTTTTTGCTTATGTGTCTTTAAATGCAACAATAACTAAGATCAAATTTTGATGAATTTCTAAGTATTATAAGTATTTTTCTAAATTTATGAATCTGAATGAGTAGGCTTATGAATCAAACATATTTCGAATAGTATGAGTTTGATGTCAACGTTGCACTCATACTCATTGCAACCTGTACTTATAAATCAATGTTGTAGTGAATATGAATGAATCAGAGTAGTTGAATTTTAATATTGTTTACTCACTTAATACTCAAAATTTCATGAGTACTTATGAGTAGCGAAAAAACGATTCATTGCTGATCTCTGATACATATATATAGTACATAGTTGGTCATTGCAACCCTTCAGTCAGGATCACAACCTAGTTTCTCACAGCACTTAGATTATGTATGTTAATTTTATACATAAGTGCCGGAATCTACAGCTTAAATTCGACTTCGAACGCCAGATTTTCGTTCAAGATGTCTGACCTGGGGTTTGGAAGCGTGGCCTCACATGTAAGCCAACACACTAACTACTACACTCTGGCAGCTTAATTTTATAACACGATTCATAATTTCAATTGAAATAAATTCATGCAACAAGTCGTTGGTGGAATTAAAGTGTTTCTGCATAATGGCTGATTAGAATGGATCCATTTGTCTCAGAAACTATTTTCGTAGCTATAATACAGTGAGGAGTACATGGAGAATATTTTTGTAGTTATGTGACTCATATTTTAAATTTTATCTTTTATATTAAACTTGTCCATACCATACCACTTAGCCTGCCATTTACTATCGTAACTTGACGTAAATTGCTTTTCTTTTTTTTTTAGCTGTACAGAATAATAATAAAAGAAAATCTACCAATAAAGGCCACTTTATAATTATAATTTTTCAATACACAATATGAAAGTGACAGCTGCTCTCTCTCCTACTGCTTTTCCCTGCTTGTATCACTCTCCCTCTCTATCTCTCTTCCTTTCTGCCTTGTATGCCTTCCTTTTCTACTTCCTTTACTTTTATGTTTTCTTTGGCAATAATTTCAAACAATAAATTAAAAAAGCACAGGAAAATTAATTTTAATTTCTTATAAAAAGACGGGCGGCGGACTACGGACGACAGGCAGGAACTTCATTTCACTGGGATTCTTTGTCTATGTGGGTGTTTGTATGGGTATTTGTATGTGTTTGTATCTAAAGAATCAATTTTTATTACTTTTTGATTAAATTGTCCATCCAGCATAGTTACAGTAGTGTACATAGGTAAGGGAAATGGTGGGGAATTATTGTTTTTGTTTTCTTTTTAATGGTTTCTCCTCTAAGCGGATATTAAAATATTTGAAATTTAGAACATTCTGAATATCGAATACATAATTTTAATTGAATTGCTTTAGAAAATCTTCCGCCTCCAGCCTTACCCTCGCCACAACCAATTCTGCTCTTCCGCCCTAAATTATTTGCTTTCTTTGGGAAAATTGAGCATGAATTATTAGATAACAGGGGGTCGAAAAAAATCGATAACATTTGAAATAATACAGCAGAAAAGCTTTGCAAAAAAATGCAGGAGATTTTAGAATCAAAATTTAAATTTAAAGTACATTTAAGTACGTTTTTTCTAAAAAAACTTCTACAATTACTTTAAAGTTTCAAACAACTGTCAAAACATTGATACCAACCAAATACACACACACACCGAGAATATAGATCGGTTTTGCCTTTAATAGTCATCTTTTCAACAGCATATGCCAACATGTTCTGGCTAAAATTAAAACACAAATATACCGACAACATTTTATACGAGGTTGCCTAGAAAATTCAATGAATTTTTGCGAAAAATCATAATAAATATACACAACAGTTTCACAAAAATGTTCCTATAGCTCTACCTACCCTGGAAAATATTACTCAAACTCCCTTTATATAGCCAGATGAGCATAAAAGCTTTTAAACTTTATTATTTAAAGCAATAATGAAAACCCGGTGTGCTTCGCTGCTCTGATTATATAAGCTGCAGAATAGCTGCGAACTAGAATAAATTTTAGAAACATTAACATTGTAGTTTTAAAGACGGGAACTAGGTTATGTTGGTCGTAAACCTCCTGAAAAGTATATATAATCAGACATGTGATTACAATCCACAAGGGAAAAGGTAACAAGGACGGCAAAAGAGAAATGTAGAAACCATCCACGCTTATACAAATGTATCGCAATGTCCTGCAAGCAATTTTAATAACATTCGGGAGGTCATAGGTGTAGCTACACATATGGAATAATACCACACATCCTATGGCCACAATAAAAGCAGCTTGCAACCTGAGATTGAAGTTTGTAATCAATCTAAGAACGATACATATATAAAAACAAAGCCATTCGAACTTAATTTATCCGAACGTATGCTCGGCATTTTTAGAAAAGTTTAGTGATAACATCTTGGTCAAACTGTACTGTTTTGTTCCATAACTTCGGCCGCTAAGAAGGTTCCATTATATTATTTTTTGCTTATAAAAACGCCAGAGAAAAACTGTTCAAACTGTCAGCTGTCATACTTTCTCCCCTAATCGGTCATTACAATTATTTAGTCAGAATGACAGCCTAGCTTTCCACACCACTTATGTTGCGTGTATTAATTTTATCCATGAGTTGCCTCCAATCAACAGATTTGACAGACTTATTATGGCAATTGCTTTTTACTCTTAGAATTTTTGCCAAAAGTCTCAGCAGGCTTCTGAAAGTCATCTAAAGAAGCAGTTTTTCATATTTCGTTTTGGTCGAGAGGTGTGAGCCAGAGATTGAACCATGGGCACTCATCTAATAAGCCAACACACTATCTGCTAGAGTATGGCGACTTGTTATACATTGGCTTCCATTATACTGGGACCAGAAAAGAACTTTGCCTAGCCCCTACTGATACTAACTGTGGTAATTTGGAATATATTGCCTTGCCCTGAGTTCCAATAATTACAGTTTTGAATTCAGAAAATTAAAACGCAGTGAATTTGAAGACTCTTTTACTAAACATGCGATAAAATTATTCACTTTTTAAAGGAAATGCTCCCCTTTAAAACCATAGATAACGTAAACCATATCGTTACTTCCAGGATATTGCTCTAAAAAATTCAATAATATCTGTGCACTCGTGTTAATATAGTTTTTGAACAAACAAACAAACATACCACATACATATATCGATAAAAAAAATCAACTCTCATGTTGTATGTGTATGTATTGAAAAAAGAGAGAGAGAGAAAACGAAAATAAAAGAGTTTAAAAATATAAAAAAATATGCAACTTTAGCAAAACTATACTGTATGTTGCCACGTTAAAGAAGCCGTTATAAATTTTATAATAACCACCATCATCAACAGCATTGCAACACACACATACTGCATGCCATCATGCAAAGGATTTTCATTCACACGAATATGATACCGGCAAACGATACCCCATCATCATCACCGTCATCAGTCAGCCAGCCAGCCATGCAGCCAAACAATTTTGATGGCTGTGCTGAGTGATGGAATCTAAACGTCGAATAAAATAATTTCACTAAAAGCTTGGAAAATTATTAAAAAAAAAAAATAATATTTTTAAGGAAAGTGGCAGAGGCGTTGCAACAGCCAATAGCGGTAATTCGAATGCACAGTTATTTTTCTTATTAAGAATATAAAACAATATGACTGGTTGGGGACTGGACGTTCAGTCTACCGGAAATGAAAAAAAATTAAATTCACGTCTTAAAGTTTGACATGTAGTTTGCTTTCATTCTATATTGCTTCGGCAAGAGCTGATTCTCGAAAATTTCCTGTGACTGAAAACGACTTTAAGTTAAGCTATGTTTTCTCCAATCAATCTGTATTTGTTTGTTACCTATCATAATACGTGAGCCTATGGTTCAACTCCTGCTTAGGGCATCTCGAAATAAACGAAAAATCAAGAAATATTGCGTTCGGCGGTTTACACTCAGCAGTCTTCTGGCAAGAAAATTGTCATGAAAAATGTCACAGAAATCTGTTGCTCGGAGTCGACTTTAAACTATAGATCCTGTCGCTCACAAATGAAATTAACACACACAACATACACCAGTCACATTGAGTGGTAGAAGGTAGGTTGTTGTCTTGACTAAAATGTTGTAATGAATAATTAAGTAAGTAATGCGCATTACAAGAGCTTATCATCGCTAAAGGATCCATGGATTTTACTAAATCTCTGGAAATCTTAATCGAAATTATATAATGAGTGTTGAGCGGTAGGTTGTTGGCTTGACTAAAATGTTAGCTTATCATCGCTAAAAGATCCACGTATTTTACTAAATCTCTGGAAATCTTTAGCGAAATTATAAAAACATACGCTGCCTTAAACCAGCAACTCGCAGAATATTTAGTTGCTTCAGATTTAAGTTTTTTGCAATTTATTTCAAACTGATTTTCTCCATTTCAATTTAAATATTCATACTCTGTTAAAACTATCAATATCCGTGTTATAGCGTGACGGTATGTGAAAACTGTTTGAATAGTTATTAAATTTTCATTAAATAGAGTATAAATCTATGTATAATCGTATGTTCGGAGAGTCTGTATCTAAAGAATATCTATGCATTGCTTGTGATGAACATTTTCATAACTCTGCACCACCGCGATACTTGAATATTTAACACAGTTTTATATACTTGTCTTCTTCTCTAATATACGGTAATGCTGCGCACATACTTGCAACATTAAACTTGCCGCAACGTCAGCTTCATTTGTATACGAAAGAAAGATTTTAACGTAATAAAAATGAGTAAAACAATTAACTTGAGGCATAGGCGACTGGAAGATACGTTACAGTTGAAACTGAGTTTTTCTGGACTAAGTTTTTCATCGTGAGATTTTTTGAAACAAATCTGTTGCGATTTCTGGGTAAAAATGTATATCCCGGATTGAATCAACATTCATGCCTCATATGTATACATATTTCTATTGCTAGAGTTTCAGGTTAGAACCAATGACCACAAGTAAATTCTTCATCTGTTGCTGCATCAGTTTCAGAACGAAACAAATCAGTACAGTCTCAGGAACTTTGAATTCGAACAATCGAATCTAGGTAGAAAGGGTGTTCTTCCTCTCTTTCAGCCATATTGCCATCTTGGGTGTATTATCCTGATATAGATTCAATACATGGCCGACGCAGCTTCATTTGCTCTTTGCAATGTCGTTATCCATTGATCCAAATATCTCTGCTAGAAATTGAGTTCTTTCAGAATAGTTTTTGCAAACTGCTATTAATGGATATATGCAGTGAGTGTGTATCATTTGCAGCTTAACTGCAAGATTTAAAGCCGCATGAGAGCCTATATTTCTTGTTGGACAATAAAAAATTTTAGTTTTTAAATGTATTTCAGGCGATTTCCATGGCCTCTTTAATGCTCCGAATCATTGATTTTCTTTTTGAGCCCTCAATTGTGACCATGATGCTCCTAAGAGTTCTATGTCGCCTAAGAGTTTAGAAAAGTTGCCGGTGTGAATAACCAAGATCTTTGTTTTGTTGACGTTTAGATGAGATCTATATCCATCTATATCCATTCGATGTTAATTTAGCGTATATGTCGCAACACTCGCCATAGTCTTGTAGGTGGTAGTGTGTTGGCTTATTAGACGAGAGTCCGTGGTCAAACCCCTGACTCAAATATCTCGACCAAAACGAAAAATATGAAAATATATTTCTTAGGCGTCTTCCTCTTAGCGGATTTCTGGCGAAACTCTGAGAGTAAAATACAAAATTGCAATTAAAAGTTTTTTCAATTCGGTGTCGAGCTGTAAGCTGTAGGTCCCGCCACTTATGAAGACAAAAATTAACATACTCCTGACTAAAGGATTGCAATGACGGAACAGATGTAGACAAGTAAATTAGTATGATCACCATAGTCTAGATCGTCAAGCCCCTATTGTGTTGTCCTGCTTGCTACACGATCGAATACAGTAGGATGTCTTATATTTTCGCTGCCACTACTTAATGCAGTCAGAATTTCTTTGAAATGCTATGTGTTTCAGATACCTTGATGATGATGAAACTTGTGAAAAGGCTTGACGAAGCCATTAAAAATTTTCTAAGGCAGATTACATCAACTGCACTCTGATTCGAAGGCTATTATTTTCCTGACCCATCCAGTTTTCGGCTTTCTAAGGCATTATCCAGTATGCTGAGGAATCCTTACCTCTAGCCAAACAGCTTTGAAGCTTTGGGATGGAGACTGCATTTCTTAATGAGCTGGCAAGTCATTTATCTTTTCTGGCTGTATGGTGGTCATGCTAGCATGCTGTGGAGCATGACCTTTCAAATCAGACGGCTAGAGAATCTGACATAGCTGGCATGATACATTTGCTATTACTTTCACAGAAACCTCGGGAAAAGCATGTCTTTCGTAAAGTACCTTCTACAGAAGCTCCATTGCATCTTAACTTCTTGACGAGCGGTGTACGAATTTGGTTCTTACCAATTGTTAATTGGAAATAAGCTTCCTTAGGCCTTCCTGTAATTCAATGCACATCTGCTAAATGACAGTTTCTCTTCAACCTACATAGGTATGATCCTTATAATTTGTAATCGAGTAGAACTCCGATCAGTATTTTTTTCTTTCATAAGTTTTTCAATATGAGCAGTAGTACATCGACTTTTTGTTGAGGTGTTTCTCATTCTGTTTAGATTTGGCGAGAGATTGACTCACTTCTCCTAGACATAATTAAAAGTAGCAAATGTCGTCCTTGATCTTTAAGCCACTAAAATCTGTTTCATTATCTTTTAGGAGAAAAGCTTGAAATTTAATTGCAAAATGTGTGAAGAAAGGAGTATCAACGGACGCGTACACTGTCCACAGGATCCAGTGGTTCTGGAGAAGATGCCACTATCAGCTCAATTTAAATACGTTACCGTATCTAATTGTAGAGATCACACAGATTAGAGTGTATCAGTGATTTTTATAAAAAACGAACCCGATTTTAATGTATGTAAATTTTAAAATGCAAAAAAATGCCGCTGCAACGGTGTGTTGGTATGAGAGCACATTTAACAGCATTTTTATTGCATGCACTCACACACACACACATTAATGTGCAGTTATGATTATGTGTGTGTTAGAGAATCACATTACGGTTTAACTACTTTTCCATTAGAACTTTAAATAGACTCTCCCGGCATCCATATACTTAAGGCATAAAAAATCACAATAAAACCACAACTTTTTCTGCTGCTGCACTCCATTCTTTAGCATAATATTTCCGTTTCCTCTGCGTTTTTGTTGTTGTTTTTTATTTTTTATTATTATTTTTACTCCATTACTATTATACTACAATCTGTTATAAAAGGGTAAGACTGTGTATATGTGTGTATAAGTGTTTTAAAGTAAATCTAATTTGAGCATAAATATGAGAGTGCATACCATGCATGCATATGTACATACACTATATGAGTGTGTGTTTAGTCATGTAAATATTTTTGATTATAATCAAGTGTTTTATATGAAAATCTCTTTCTGTAACATATGACTTATTCTCCTACATTCTGTACATTCTTCTGCCCCCTCTCTCTCTTTCATTCTATCTTGGAGTTATTTCAGATTTTACTTGCATTTAATGTCTGCTAACGTTATAAAATAAAATAAGAGAGAGAGACAGAGAGGAAGAGTACAGTGCTTTGTTATTTTTTGCATAGTTTTTCTTTTTCACGGTAACGGTAACGGTAATGGCAATGTCATTGTCTTCTTGTCTATATACCATTATACATATACTATAAATGCCTTAGTATATGGCTATAAGAGTGCGTATGTATATATGTGTATTTGTATAAGTATTAGAGTAGATTTTTGTATTGTTATTGCAATTTGCTTAAGAAAAAATATGGAAAACTTATTATTTCCGGTAAATTTAGTCAAGTGAGCAAACAACGTTAAGTTTTCTTTTGTTCAAATTTATTTTCCTTTTAAGCTGTACTCCTTCCTGCTAAAGTCAATTTTCAAGTTTAAACAGTCAAAACTTTAAAGATGACTGTAAAAAGAAGTTGTTTTTTTTTCTAAACTTAGAAAGTTACAAATATTTACTGCATATCTCAAGGGGCTACAAGGATTATTTTCAGCTTAAAATACTTGGTAATTATCAGGACGTAAGTAGAAATGGCCTGATGCAGTAATCGACACAATATACGGTGGAATATAAAAGAATATCACAGAAGAGCTTGGACAATTTTGAGAAATAGTTGGAGGGCAGTTGAATAGCATTTCTAGATCATATATATTCAATTAGCGATGTTAAAAAATAGCAAAAAAAAAAGGACAAGAATGACAATATGTCTCTGTAGAAGCTCATTTATACCTCATCTAATGCTTCAGTAATGTGGTGGTAGGTCCAAAAGCTTTCTCTACCAGGCCATTGGAAACAATATTGTTTATACAATAGATACGAATTTTATATGAGGTTGCTATGGGGGTTTTTATCAACCAAAGACACAGATTGTTTCAGCAGAGTATAATTGGCATTCTGGACAGATACTGACTTAACGGAGATAGTATGCTTAACGAAATACTCGCGATCAATTGCATCAATTTAATACAAGATCGACTGTTTTTTGGTTAAACAAATTCATTGCGCAGATGCTCATGGAAACTAGTTGTCAGAAGGATGGTTCTCAATATGGAGATAGCAGGGAAAAGCAAGAAAAAACCAAACTATGCCTCCAACTACTGGACAAGGTCCTTCAAGTGAAGGTACGTGCGGTTAGTAAATGTGTGTATAATCTGGGCCTGTGATTTGTTAAACTTGTCATATAAGAATTCGAATTCGAATTTACACTGATAATCACATGTAAGTTAGGGCAATAAGATCTAGGCATATTGTATCAAGATTTGTTCTGGTATATAAGAAGGCAATAGCCAATTATTCCCGGCATGCCACATACATACATACATACACACACATAATTGGGCATTACAATCCTTTAGTCAGGATTATGATCTTGCTTCACACAACACTTACATAAGTATGTTGTGTGTGTTTATTTGAAATAACATGAGTAGTGGGACCTACAGCTTAAAATTAACTCCGAACGAGAGATTTTTGAGAAACTTTTTCATGGCAATTTTATTTATTTTCCGATTTTTTTTGCTAGAAATCTGCTAAGAGGCAGTCCCCGAAGAAATATGTTTTCATTTTTCGTTTTGTTGGAGATGTCTGACCAAGGGTTTGAACCGTGGCCTCACGTCTAATAAACCAACACTCCACCTAATAGACCACGGCGACTACCAATGCCTTTTAGAGAATTGAAAATTATGCTACAAAAATGAACCTAAACATCACACCGACTATTGCGGAACAATGGCAGAAAAGAAAGAATTGAAAAGATACTGCAAGGCGTTCCTATTTGTGGCACATAATGAGTACATTCAGACTGAGTGACAACGGTGCACTGATGAACATACTTACAGGCCACCACGCCTTACACGTACACCTGAAGCGGGTAGACGCGATAGATAGTAGTCAATGCATCGATATAATAGCACACTTTTTATGTCACTTCCAGTAAGCTCGAGATCCCATTATTTTAGGAAAGACAATAGGCAATAGACACTAGACACCAGATATAATTCATCTCAGAGGAATGGGCTTTAAAATTCTTCTGGAAGTACGTTGGGTACCTATAATGATGAAACGCACAAGCAGTCTACTTGATGCCTTACATGTAAACCCTCCTATAACGCGGTACTCTCAGAACGCGGTTTCCATATAACGCGGAGCCCTCATATAACGCGGTACTCTTACTGCGCGGTTTCCGTTCAATAACATCCCATAAGTTCCTTGCAGCCTTTTAGTTTAGCTTTTATTTATTTGATTTCTTTTATCAATCCTTATATGAACTCTTGAATTCAAATTCAATTCTTTTGTATTTTTTGGGCTTCATATAACACGGTACGAATGATGGGATTTGTACTAACTCTGAGTTTCTTATCGGTTTCCATACAACGCGGCAGACGGTTTCTATAGAACGCGCTACAAGTTAGTCTGGTTTGTACAGTGAAATCCGAGTTTCTTAGAGCGCGGTTTCCATATAACGCGGTCTGGAATTTCTTGTTCTTTGTATGAAACTACTGGCTGGTCTTACACAGTATAAGCGTACTCTTATTCTATTTTGTTTGCCGGAAACAGGATCTGAAGAGTGTTATGTGGCCCTAGCCGTCATTCCCAACTGGGTATAGTAGAGGTCTTATAAACTAATTTTTATTTAATGCGACTAATAACGCCGAGAATGCTTTAAGAAGTCTATGTTTCTTCAATTTTATATGAGGAGAAACAATTTAGAGCAAGTACATACAGTCAAAGAAAAAAGTCCACATACACCGGTGTATATAGATTTTTTTCCATTAATTTTTATTCTTTTTTCCAATAATTTCTATGATAAATTTTTTTTAAGTTTGCTTTTTCTTCAAACATTCTTAATTGTAAGTGCCTTAAACAACTCTATAATATCTTCTTCAATTTAATCACCGATGTATGTAAACTTTTTTCTTTGACTGTATATTTATACAATCTTTTTATTCCTAACATATGAACGTTTTAATATAATTTTTATTTCTTTTTTTATATTCAAATTAAAATTTTCCATTTCGCATTCTTCTTCCCCGTTTGCTAGCGATAGTGTAATAAAAACTTTTGTGGTCACCCCCACCCCAAACCTTTTTTTTTTTGGCAAATTTGTAACAATTTTTCCAAATCATTTCAATTAATTTTTATTTCCATTCTTCTTCGTTTTTTCTTATAAAATATGGGAATATTTTGATTGAATTTCTTTTATTTTGTTGCCGCTTCGTTTCTTCTAAACAATTTCAATTACGGCAAAAGAAGAATGACAATTACTTTCTTTCTTTCTGAGTTTCTTTTTTCCAATTTGTGATTTTGATTGCAATTCCCACAAATTGATGTGAAATCGTACACAATTAATATTAAATTGAAGTCATGTTTAACCTCCCCCCCTCCACAATCACCCTGTCTCTCACTCACTCCTGAGTAGTAAATGGTAATAAATAAGTGAATAAAATGAGAGAAAAAATCGAAAGAAAAAAACAAGAAGAAAATGCAATGAAACTGAAACAAAAGTAAAATTAAAATCAGAATGAAAATCAGAATGAAAATCAAAATACAAAACGTAATGAAAATAAATGAAATAAATAAAGAAAATTGCTACAATTAAACAATAAAATTCAAGGGAATCTAGGGAAGTATGGAATCTGAAAAAGGAAAGCAAGCAAGGAAGTCAGGAAAAGGAAAGACGAAAAGCAGGAAGTTAAGGAAAAACCCCAAATGAAATCAACATTTAATTTCGTTTAGAATTAAAAGCGTTGATTTATTTTTTTTTTCTTCTTACGAAAGTATTTCCTTCTGTTTTATTAATGAATTGAAATTAAATAAAAACGTTCTTAGCCAAGTCACAGGCAATTCCTATGTATGCTGCGTACAAAATTAAGCAATAAGTGAATGCAAAAAAGTAAATATATTTTATGTTCAATAATAACTACACCATTTCCATATTAAAATACTTAAAAATTCATAGCGAACCTGTATGGGAGGGGGGAAACAAACTTGTCTTTAATTGTTTCAATTCTTTTTTTTTTGTTTGGGGCACTTAGGGTAAAGTTTGGAGTGCCCACGAAAAAACTTGGTCACTTATTTTGCCTTTCTTTTGTTCTTTTCAAACTTTTCAAAAATCTAAACTTAATTGTAAATCTGTTTCAGTTCTCATTTAAATTTAAGAAAACATTGTTTAAAACGCTGTAATCTCATAAGCGAAGATTAAAAACTAAACTGTGGCAAAAATATTTCCTTCGGCAATCTATCTGAACAATTTTTTTTTGGCGAATTTCCATGAAAAACTTTAGGAATTCTATCGTTCGTAGTCGATGTTATATTGTGGGTAATGTCCCAACGAATCAATATAACACCAAAACGTGGGTGGTGTAAGGAACTATCTGTAATATAGTAGATATTATAAAATACCCTGTTCATAATACATATGTAGGTCAGACAGGGACAGACCGTTCATCTGTCTGCTCAAATGAAGAATCTACCGTAGACTTTCATATTTTCATTCTTGAAGAACTTTTTTTTTAAGATTCAAAATAGAAAATCATCCATAGGGCGGCTAAATCTGACAAATAACTTTGTTACTTAAGAAATTCGCTGGTTTTACCATTACAGTAGGTTATGTACACTTTCTTTTCGCCTATATGTGGCCTTTTATTCTTTAATTTCTTCACTTGAAGGCTGTAGTGAGTTAACTTCGCATTGGGTCTTTCTTGGGACCTTTGGTGTTTGTGGCTTATTCCCTTACACCTGTGACTTAAGAAGACCTTTTAAGAAAAAGGATACTTCGGTTAAATAGCACGATCTCGAAGGCACATCACCCCAACGTGGGATAACCATCCTCCCAAGTCGCTCTTGCAGAATTCCAAATGCAGCATGAATCCCACTTGGGGAACAGATGTCGTTGTTGTCCATATCATCTCATTCAGGTCAAAATAAAAACTGGTAATCATCGACCATAGCGCCCCGCCGCTGCTTTTGATGGCCCGGTCAAAAAAAAAAAAAAAATATGGACCGCACAAACCCCACACCAAACAGTGACTTTTTCGGGATGCATTGAACATTCTTGGATCTTCTGTTGATTGGCATCGTCCCATATTCGAAAGTTTTGTTTGTTCAACGATCCAAACATACAGAAATATTAATCCTTGCTGATTATGATTTTGCGATGAAAATTGCGATCAGCCCGCCAACTGCTCCAGAGCTTATTCAGTGAATAAACGGACGTATGCAACACTTTTTCTTGTCATTGCTAAGCTTTCGTAAGCTCAAGATCCTAATGTCTTATGAAAGAAAGAACTTTGCTTAGAGGAGTGAACTAAAAGAAGCGAAGAAAGTTGGTACCAGATAAAGACTTCCTATAGAACATATGGGTGGCAAACCTTAATGGTGAATGCCAAAAGGCATGAGATCGGGGACTATACCGTTGGTGTCCTCATATACAAACAACTTTCCACCATACCTGTAGAAAAGGTAAACGAAAGAACAGCCACACATTTCTCAAACAATCCAAACAAATGCAAAGAAAACTGGATCTAAACTCCTAGTGCATAATTTTGTTGGCCTATTCGCATTTCTTTCGTTTCTCGCCTTCATATCTCATTTAGTTGCTTATAGGGTCATTATAGTTTATCAACCAATGTGATATAGTCGGCAAATGGAACATGAGACCGCTCCAGAATGAAATCAAGCTGAATATTATGAGATCTTCTTACTTCCTTTTCAAAATTTTTTAGTTTCATTAATAACTAAATGGTTTACTGGAGTAATTTCTAGAATGATAGAGTTGCCATATTTCTCTCATTGCCTGCATATGGTGAAACTGTATTAGGTTGTTGCATTTGGTGCAATGACAAGGAGTTTTGATCTCTGAGTCCTATTTTTCCATGAAAACATTCTGTCTAAGCTTTCAATGACGTTCGCTGTTTATTTTAACTCCTTAGATAGCTTATACGGGAAAGAGGTGTAGGGTCTCACCATGTTGCGTAATTATTTTTCTACTGCTTTATTTGAATCTGTAGTACTTGAGTGGTGTGGTCAGGCACTTATTTTCCAAAAATTCAATTTCAAGCTGTAGTACTTCAAGCTACAAATTTTGTTTAAATGTCTTCATTTATATCCGGCCTCTGGAAATGGTGTATATTTGCAGTCATACACCAGCTATAAAAGTATTAATTGAAGGAAGGTGGTGGTGGTGTTGATGGTAGTTTAGTGGAGGGTAAAAATTAGGGGACATTAATGTTGTTGTAAATTGGTATTAAGTGAGTGTAATTACTCATGCTTTGGCACTCTAAATAAAGCAGCAAAAGAAAAATAAAAAGGGAGAAAAATAAAGGAAACCAACAACAACAACTAAATGACGAAAAACTTTTACTAGCAAAACGTGCAAAATCTTCTCATTATGTTGAGGAGTTAAAGGCTGTCTTTGTTGGATTTATTTCCTTCTTTTTTCCCCTGCTCTTATTCTCTTTGTCACTTGTTTAGCTTTTGACAGATTTTATTCGGTTTCTTTTTTTTTCATCCTTAAGATTGCTGCTGCTGTAATGGCTGACTGGTGTCATTATGGCAGTAATTTTTTAAGTACCAAAAAACTTTTTTTTGGTACTTTTTTTCCTTTCCTTTTCTTTAAATCTTAATGAGCGGGAGTTGTTTGTCGTTTTGGGGGTTTTTTGTTTTATTTTGAAATATTTTTAAAGCATGACATGACTTGACAATATTTTCCTTTATTTTTATTTTCAAATGCTTTTCATTCTCCTCTTTGTGTTCCTTATTCTATTATTCTTTGGTAAATATTATATCGTCATTATTAATATCCAGTCATTTTCATAGATTTTTAATTAAAAAGAAGGGGGTTTTTGCTCATTTTCTTTGTTTTTCTCAGCTGTTTCTTTCTCTCTAATATTTTAACTCCGATCGGATTTTGTTTTCTTTTTTAATTCTTTTCTTTTTTTCTTGTGAGTTTAAAAGTTTTTCTTTTTTTTTTCTTCGTATTTTTGTCGCTTGTCGTCATAACTTGTCTGCCCGCGTTCTTTTTTTCAGATTTTCTGGCAGACAAAGATTATTTTTTCCGTCTAATTTCTCTTTTTTTTTTCTCTGACGTTTCTGTTCAATTTTTTTTTTGAAGTTTGTAAAAATATTTCACGGTTCTGCTTTGGTGTTTAATAATAAAATGCGATTTTGGTTTTTAATAAAACAAAAGGACTGAGCATAATAATGATAAATCAGGGTAAAGCAGACAGGCAGAAGTATGTGTAGCCGTCTTAAGTTTTTCGACGTTTTTACCAGGATTTAAGTACATCTTATGGTTTGAGATTACTTTCCATTATGTTTTTAAGAAGATTAAAAGCAAACAAGCAAACAACTTATATAAGCACCCTGTATTTGAAATTTTTTACAAGAAATTGTTTAAAATCTTCTGCAATCATGCACTTACAGGGGTCGGTGTTCGTATGTTAGCAATTACGCGTACAGTACAACTTCGATAGTCCGGGCATGCGCCAGTCCGGACACTCCAATAATTCGCACGCTTTTACATTTCCGACAACTTAAAATTTTTACCTCTACAATCCAGACAAATTTTTTTATACAAGAAAAAAAATTAAATTCCGCTGTTTTTTATATAAGGCAACTAATAAAGGATGGATGTCAACGTACCTTTTCTTCGACTGGTTCAAAAACCATTTTACTCTAGAAGTAAAAGAGAGAAGTAGTAGGTAGTGTGTCGGCTTATTAGACGACAGGCCCGAGTTCAAATCCCAGGTCAGGCATCAAAACGAAAATATGAAAATATTTCTTCGGCGTCTTCCTCTCAGCAGATTTCTGGCAAAAACTCTGAGAGTACAAATTGCCATGAAAAGCTTCTCAAAAATCTGTCGTTCGGAGTCGACTTTAAACTGTAGGTCCCGCTACTCATGTATAAAATTAACGCACACAACACGAGTGGTGTGAGAAGCTAGGACGTTGTACAATGGGTCAATTCGACCTCCGGGTACTGTACTTGTCACAGTTGACAAGTACACGTCCTCTAACGTAACCTAACCTAAAAGAGTTTCTAACACAGGCTAACAGACCACTCAAAGCATTATTGAAATCAGATAATGCTCCTTCAACTCCTAAAACGGATGAAATTAATTTTGACCCAAATTTGAAAGTTATTTTTGTACCACCAAATTGTACGGCAATATTACAGCCTATGGATCAACACAAAAAACAATTACTGGACTTAGCATGGCAAAGCATTAATGAAAAATATATTCAGGAAAGCTAGACCAGCATTATGGCCAAGAACTGCATCGTGCTGGAATGATGAAGATATGTTACCGCTTTAGGTTCTGCGTCATGAACTGCAGTCTGATAGCATCTATGATGGCATAAAATACATCCAAAATATGATTGGAGCTATGAACATCCGTAATGACATAACTGACGAAGATATCAATGATTGGGCAACTGGTGCAAATGAATTTTCATTAGATTTCTCCGATGAAGAAATAATACAACACGCTAAACGAAAAGAATCCCCAGTGCTGCTCACAGACTCTGAAGACGACTTTGTAGAAATGGATGTAAAAACAAAGATATCTAATGCAAATGCAAAGAAATCATTTTCAGTTTGTATTCAGTGGGCTGAGGAAAATAATATAGATATGCAGGATATTATATTGTTGAAGAGGCTAGGACAAAAAGTACAAATCAACCACCTTAAAGTTAGTCAACACAAAATAACTTGGTTTTTTAATAATTTATAGTGTGAATGTATTTAATTACTTAGATTATTTTAATAACTTTCACTACTATAGTCCGGACAATTCGATAATCCGAACGTACCTAAAACTATATGTGTCCGGATTGTCAAAGTTGCACTGTATTTCATTTAATTTTAAGAAGAATTTTTATGTGGTCTTTACAAATCATATGTTGATAGTAAATAAGAGATGATGATAATGAATAAGAGATATAAAGAATAAGGTACATAGTTTCTAGCTCTAAGATAATAAAGAAAACACCTATCAGTTTACAAGCCTTTCCTGCAGTCAGCAGAATTTATTAAATTTTGGCTATAATCGACTTTTATTTTTGGTTGTTTTACCATCAATAAAGTTTTGCTGTGAGCAACAGAGTATGTTTCGTTTAATTTTATTACGGAGACTTTGTAGGTCCTCAAACGAGATCCATTAAATTCCGGGAAACTGGCAATTTATTCAACTGTATTCGTAGTATTGTGTTCGACTGTAGTGTAGCCACTCATGTATAAAATTAACACACACAACATGAGTGGCGTGAGAAGATAGGCCGTAATCCTGACTGAAGGGTTGTAATAGCCTATTATGTATGTAAGTATGTATGTTTCGGCCAGATGTTTTCTATTTGATGAACATTTGGTACGGTAACGATGGATGATTGTGGTTAACTGACAGCCAGCTGCTATCGGCCTTGTAGTGGCGATTGTTTAGGTGTGACGGCAATTCAGCATTCTTAACTAAACTTAGACACGAAAGATCTTTTAGGTCTTAGAGTCTTTGTGAAAGGCAACTACTGGAAAATAATAAAAAGAAGTAAATGGGTTGGATTCAGAGGACGATTGTCCAAAGTCTAATGGAAAAATCAGACTGAAAACGATCTGTTAAAGCTTAATGTGAGACATTGGATGGAAAGCGTTTGGGTTCGGAATGTTTAATATTCTTTTTAAATTCAAACTAAAGCCCATAGGATTATTAAGTATCAATTGAAGAAGAAGAAGAGATAGGTCGCTCATTCTTCTAACTGGTATACCTTCTATTCCATATTCTTAAGTAGCTTTCTGCACCGTGTGCTGACTAGAATAATTTTCCAAACGATCCATACACTAACACTGAATTTCATGCTGATTACGTCGCTAAGTATTTGGCATTATTCTGTCCCTTGCTTTTATTGTACTCCAATACTTAACGGACTGCAAATCTGTTATATTCCATCTCTGCTACCAATTCGACTTTTTAGCGTCTCTTTTTCTAGTTTTCAATTAACGAAGATATTTTTTAAACTTTTTCTCCACCAGAATTACGCTGTATTGAGGGTCTAGTTTGCCTTTAGCGAACTGCCTTATAAGCACTCGTTTGCACACCTATTTCGAGTTAATATTTTTGGTACATGGTAAAATCATTCGTTCATGCACTTGTGGCACCATATTTGCTGACATTATCTTTTCGCTCGATTGACTTTCGGACCAAAGAGTACAAATAACTTGGACACAATCAAGTAAAACAGCGTCCTAGACGCTCCAGCAGACAATACTAAAAAAGGTCTGCTATGTTATCGGTTTCATAGTTCAGTTACTTAAAGCCACCATAGCCTAGTAGTCAGTATGTCGGCTTATTAGAAGCGAGCCAGTGGTTTAACACCCAGCTCAGACATCTCGATCAAATGAAATATTAAATAATATTTCTTCAGCGACTTCCTCTCAGCACATTTGTGACATATTTGGAGTAAAAAAAAATTTGCCATGAAAAGTTTCTCAACTCAAATCTGTCGTTTGGAGTCGATATTAAAGAGTAGGTGCACGGTCACTAATGGATAAAATTAACACACACAACATATGTATATAAGTTCTAAGAGAAGCTAGTTTGTCATCCTGACGAACAATTGTAATGACCCATTATACATGTATGTATGCGTTTGTACCACACATTACTTTAAAAAATGCCGGAAGCAGAAATGTGATGCAATAAGAAAATTATCAACAGTGTATATGAGGAGAGCTATACAGAGGCAAATGAGTACATATTCACTTAGCGTCAAAAATTTACTATTGGTGCACCCTACCAATAACTAATATTCAACAAAATATGTACAAGATCAACAACGTGACAATATTTGTTTATAGAGGATTTAAAAGTCGCAAAACCACAAAATACAACAGCACCACAGAACATGGTGCTGCCAATTAGCACTAATAATGGCCATAAACGAACAAAACACAGAGAGAGAGTCTGGTAGTTGGTGATTTAAAAATGTTTGCAAAATATAAAATTCTCAAGTAAATAAGAATTTATAACTTTATGACATGAACAGTCAGGGAGAGACAGAGAGATAGTTATTAATTTAATTGTAGTTGACTATTAGAATAAAAAATGTTTCATTTCAGTACAATTTATTTAAAAGCATTTGTGACCACGCAAGCAATACTTAGCAATAAAATAATTAAAAGTTATTAAGAGTATTAAAAATACTTGCCGACCAAGGAATACTTTAAATTATATGTATTTAATCATTAAGAAGAAAAGGAGCTTACCTGCAAAGAGAAGAGAAAATAATATAATTAGTAAAGATATCTATTGAAAGGTAAAATATTCTTTTCTATTAAAGAAATTTTAGAAAATAAAATTAACCGATCTAGAGTTAGATCGTAATCCTGACTGAAGAGTTGTAATGGCCAATTATGTACATATGTATGATCTAGAGCAGGGATGGCGAACCTTTTTTTGACTGCGTGCCAATAAATATTATTTTTATAAAATTAAAATACTTGCGTGCCAATAAAAATAATTTAATTAAATGGAAATACATGCGTTTTAAAAATTATAAATAGATTCATTTCAATAATATGCTGACATATTTTTTAATGGGATTTTTGTTGCTGAATATTTCTCGATAATGCATCAATATCCGGATCAGAGTTTGACAATTTTAATGAAATACAAGCCTTCTCACATTCATCGGAAAGTCTGTTTCGTACATCAGATTTTATATTATTCATAATCGAAAATAGACTTTCACAGCTATACGTTGATGAAAATATTGTTAGAATAGCTAAAGACAATTTCTTCATCGCATTAAATGTTTCTCGGAGCGAACACCATGTCTTCAACAACATATTATTCATGTTTTCGTATTCTTCTTCATTAAATCATTTTTTTCATTATTCTCTATTTCTTGTCTCAACTCTATAAATTTCTGCTTCCAAATAGAACTTGATTGAAACTCTGCCAACTACATAATATACATGCCAACTGTATTTCTAAATTCACCAACTTTAACCATTCTAATTGATCCATTTTAGGAGTTTCCAAATCAAACTTGTCTGGATATTTACATACATAATTGGCCATTACAACCCTTCAGTCAGGATTACGGCCTAGCTTCTCAACACCACTCATGTTGTATGCGTTAATTTTATACATGTGTAGCGGGACCTACAGTTTAAAGTCGACTCCGAACGACAGATTTTTTGAGAAGCTTTTCATGGCAATTTTTACTCTCAGAGTTTTTGCCAGAAATCTGCTGAGAGGAAGTCGCCGAAGAAATATTTTTTCATATTTCATTTTAATGTCTGACCTGGGATTCGAACTTGGACCTTTCGTCTAATAAGCCAACACACTACCTACTAGACCACGGCGACTTCATCCAAAGCATACTATGTTCATTTAATTATTTTTTTATATTTAAAATCACATATTTATACTTGTACATACAAATAATATAATTATATACTAATGTTATGAATAAAGGCGTCAGAAATCTGGAAGTTTGTTTTTAAATATAAAAATTTAAACATTATACAATTTTTCAACATCAAAAATGCATTTGGATTAGCCAGTACATATTTATGAAAATGAAAAATATTATACGTGCCATCGAAAATTTATCTGCGTGCCACTTTGGGCACGCGTGCCATAGGTTTGCCATCCCTGATCTAGAGCATTATGAGCATATGGAAAATGTATGTATATATATTGGTTAATGCAGAGTCACAATATTGGACACTAAGGGCCAATATTACAACTTGCCGTTAAACTTGGCTTTTGTTAAAGGTACCCTTTAGCTAAAGGGAACTGTAAAGTTACCTTTAACTTATTTTCGTTACTATAAATAAAATAAATAAATTTAATTTTCAAAAATATGGCAGTGCCGGAGCAATGTCAATTACACAAGTTTTTTTAAACGCGGTGGCAACGAATGGCCTCTTTTTTGTTGTTGTATTTCCTCATTTTGTTTATATTTTAATGTGGCCATATTGAAAATAATATATATATAATATGGCAAGTTTTACTATAAACTTAACTTTAAAAGTTAAAGATAAGTTGATCGTCCCTTTAGCTTAATGCTCACTTCTACATTATTGGGTACTCATAATAATGAAAACAATGTATCTGCTCGTTAAAATCCTCCCTTTAGTTGTAATGGTAGCCCTAATACGAACAGATATACGTCCTATATATTTACAAAGTGACACAATAAATAAATTTTTCATCACGTTTTCTGTATTGAAAAAAGGCGCTGTAAGCTATTAGTCAAGGGGCTTTATTAGTTATCATAGAAATGTTTTTAGTTTCAGAAAGCCACCTGAAACTGTTCGATATGTTCTTTATTCTTTAATTTACACGTGTAGAGATCCTTAGGAATCAATATATAATTGTATACAGGTCCTTATGGCAATTGTGCTCTTATCTGGCGAATAAATTGCAAATATCTTGTACAAAACTAAGGTTTGGGATACCTACTTTTAATTACAGGCATTTAAATACATTAAATTGCTTTTAATTACTATTGATTTCTCCAACAAATACTCCCATAGGAATCAATACGTAAAAAAAAAATGTGATACTCATTATTTATTGTGATACTCATTATTTATTGCTCTAGAAAACCAATTTTAATCCACAATAAATAAATTGTACGTATAATATATATGGATGTGTGTATGTGTCTAAACTAATGAAATACAATAAAATTCACTTAAAGAAGATTTGTAACACCAAAAAGCAAAAAAAAAAAGCAGAAAATGAAAACATTTCCAAAGAAGAGCTCTCCAGAACAATTAATCACGGCGAATATGTACATCTATAAAGCAACAGCATAAAAGTTTTAAAAGGTGAATTGAATAGAAAATCTCAAATCTTTGCAGCATCTTCTTCAGCATTAAACAATAGGAATGACAGTAAAAGCGTAGGAAATAAAACCAACAAAAGCGGATATAAAACAGGAAAGAAATAATGAAATAAGAACTGCAAATAAGCAACATCATGCCTAAGGAACATAGAATAGGAAAACGAGACGTACAATAAATGTTTAATTTATGATCACATGTAATCCTACTCCCCCCTCCTCCCCCACACACACACACACACACATGAACAAAGTTATACAATAGGAAGTAAAGATGCTATTATATGGCTTTTATATCCTTTCTTATCTTATCTTGTAAATCCATTTAAAATGTATCGATTATTGAAACGTGTTCCTGCTGATTATTATGAGCCCCAACCAACGTTTTATATTTATTTTCGTTTTTATCTAAGGAATATGTACTTATTAAATATTTAAAGCATCTCCTTTTTATTTGCTTTATGAGTGTGTGCGTGTGTGTGTGTGTATCCGTATATCTCATAAATTATTTCTGAGCCTTAGTTTACGATACCATTTCATAGACACATTTATGGTTGCAATATCTCAGACAACCAGGAAGCTGGCTACCATTGTGTGTAGTCCTAAACAAATATTACCATACAGCGAGCATATCATCATATCTTATCATAAATATTCTCTCTCTCTCTCTTTCTTTATTCCTCCTGCGTTAATATATTACAAAAAATAAAAAATTGATTTCAATTTAGTGTTTTTAAATGACAGCTTTTTATGTGTCCCTTTCTCGCTCTAGAAATTTTACTGATTTATTGTCATAAAATACGGTTCTCTTTGTTTTATTTCCGTTACATTTTATGACCCTCTTGTTCCATTTAACAGTGGTAATTTCATTAATATTATATGTTAAGACGATATGCTAATGCGATATGCTAATATTTTTAAGCTGATTTTATGTTTAATAAACTTACAATATCCCTTCACTAAAACTCCAAATAAATCTGAGCAACATTACTGAGAAGTATCATTTGCGACACGCAGCTAAAGCCTGAAATAAAAAATTTTATGTTTTCAAATAAAATGCGAGTCCTCATCATCTGATAACAAACAATTTTACGCAGATTATTGGCTTTGAATTTATTCTCGTAAGATTTAGATGATGAGTAAAGAGATACCCTAGTTTACAGGGTAAAAGCCAATGTAATAATCAAGTAATAAACAGGGATAATCGCCTTAATCCCCTTATCGTACTTATTTAGTTGGTTAGTCATTAAAACCCTTTAGTCAGGATTACAACCTAGCTTCCCAATACCATCCATTTTATATGTGTTAGTTTTATCCACTGGTGTGATCTTTGATTTCACGTTGACTACGAACGACAGACTTGAGAAGATTTTCATTGCAAACTACTGAGAGTAAATTGATTTCATTTTATTCGAGTTGCCTGAGCTGGGTTTTGAACCATGATTTACGTCGAATAAGCCAATGCACTATCTACTAGACTAGGGCGACTACTACAACAATTGTGGCCTTTTAACATATCAACAAAATCACTAACTCTCACTCGTTCGATGGCCAGGAGTTTTAATGAACCACGGGTTCGCGTCTAATAAGCCAATACACTATCTACAGGACTACGGCGACTACTACTACAGTGGCCCATTAGCATATCAACAAAACTACAGACTGACTCTCACTCGGTCGATGGCCAGGAATTTTAATAAACCCATCTTGATCAATAAGTAACCAAAAAAAATTCAAATTAATCCAGTAAATTCACAATTCTACCTGTAGTTTATCGGATACGAATGGACTACCCAGATCCTTACGGCTATTACAACATTTTGATTAATAAATGCCGGACATATTTTATACAATGACTTGATATTGTAATCTTACTCTTGCCCTTGATGACGAGTCACGTGGGCACAGCAGAAAACTTAAATGCTGACTGGGTTAGGTAATTGAACGCACTAAGCTGTCAATCACGGACATTAACCATTTGATCGTCGTCTCGTGCTGTTTCCTAAAGATTGGTAGATAGCACGCTGCAGAACTCCAGAACTCTTTCACTTCGTGAAAGATGGACCGCCTATGATCATAGCAGATCTTTTGTTATTTGTTGTTGATTTTTTTTAACTAGAGATGCGGCCAGCACATATTAACTAGGACGATTACTTGTCATTGCCTCCTGCTTGCCTTTTTGAGAAGATTGCTTATTATATAAGGTGGTCCTTTGCACAGACTGTAATAATGTACAGATGGACCAAACTATAAATCCCCTCCTCTATCATTATCCATTATTATGACCACGAAAATATTACTAGCTAGAGAAGCTTGTCGTGACGGAACCCACAGTTTAAAGTCGACTCCGAACAATTGATTTTTGAAAAAAATCTCATGGGCATTCTAATTTTGCTCAAGGTTTTTTCACGAGACGGCTGAGAGGAAGCCGCCAAAAGAAATATTTTTTCAAGTTTCGTTCGAAGTCTGAGCTGGGGTTTGAACCACGGGCTCTCGTCTAATAAGTCAATGCATGACCTACTAGAAGACTACTTTAAATTTTATTTTGTTCGAAGTCTGTGCTGGGGTTTTAACCACGGGTTCTGGTTTAATAAGTCAACACCCTACCTACGCTGAGAAGAAGTCGGCAAATAAATATTTTTTCAAGTTTTGTTCGAAGTCTGAGCTGGGGTTTGTACCACGAGCTCTCGTCTAATACGGCAACACATGACCTACTAGACGACTACTTGAAATTTAATTTTGTTCGAAGTCTGAGCTGGGGTTTGAACCACAGGCTCTGATTTAATAATTCAACACCATACCTTCTAGACGACTACTTTAAATTTCATTTAAACTACGTCCCTACTAGACTACGGCATTTCTCAAAACCTCAAAATATTTTAATCGTGACTGGGTATTGTTGCAAAGTCAATTCATTTCGTTAATGTATTGACTGAGGTCCGAATCGGAAATATGTTACCAGGGGCCAAATCACCGCATTTGATATCGAATGCGCAATCGAGTACACACTATTTTCGATGGCCACAATTTCTTGGATCGCGGTACTCGATCGTAATTTATTCCGATTATTAACTCGATGACCAGTTACAAATCGAGTGCAACTTCGAGCAGGTACGTTACGGTAACGATTGCCGGGATCCACGTTAACCACATTTCGATAATAAAGTACTCGATATCGAATGCGGTGATTTGGCCCCAGATCTTTCCTGGTCATATACCAGAATTTTTAGACCATATCGTTAAATGTTTTATTACCCCTCTATTCTGTACTAACGGTGTTATGGTAAAATACCCACTCAAGTGGACTTGATACATTTTCCCCTGAGATATTCAATAGCGTAAATTTTTGGTTGAATTATTTCGAAGGGGGATGGTATCCCCCTTTAAAAAAAACAAACAAAAAATACGATCAAAAATTGTTTCTTTTTTTTAATATTCGAACCTGTGAAGCTTGGTTTAAAAGTGAAACAAATTAATACATATTCCCGTTGAGGTTTTCAACTATTCAATGCGATTTTTGATCAATTTTGCCATCAAATATTAAATTTTGAACTTAAAAACTTTAAGAATTAAGAATTACTGACGTTTCCTGGAAGAATTCCTTTAAAGCTTACTCTCACCCAATCACATTCAGTTAAGATTTGCCAGCCAACCCCCCCTCGCCTAATGATTATTGAACACAAAAATGAAATCATTTTCGACCAACAATTCAATTTGGCTTAAGATGATTATGTGTGAAAGGGTAGCGTCTTGTCTTAAGAGGTAAGAGGGGAGAAGATAAAGTTACAGGTGCTAGAGAAGGAAATAAGGGACTTAATATTGATCGAAGAATAAAAAGAAAGAAATTCCTTAAATTATTTTCCTTTTTTCCTTCACCCCCATCCACCCACTCCACAATTAGATGTCATTGTATTGTAGTTATTGCTGTTGTTCGTGTTTCCTTTTTATAACTCAATCGTATCGTAGCGTATCGTTTCATATCGAACGTAAGCAATTCACCAGAAAAAAGTACGAAAAAAGAAAATAAAAGAATAGAAGAGTAAAATAGAATGGAGAGTAATAAATAAATTCTTTGCAGCATTATTATTTGATTTATACTCTCTTTTGGTTTGTTTTTGAAACCGTATTCTACCATCTCCTGCGTGCTCCTCCCCCCAAATACTTTGAACAATTTCTGCTAAAGCTTCTGAGAGATTATATATATGTATGTATTTGAAGAGGTAGTGGAAGTGGAAGTAGTATTCGTATTGGTATTGATAATAGAAACGTTAAAAGGTAAGGGTAATGGATGAGAAGGTCTATTAAAGGATATATTTGTTGTTGGGGAGGGATTTCAAAACTTAGGATTGGGAATGGAATTGAGAATGTGTTGTTGTTGTTGTGTTGTGAGTTAATAAAGCTTTATACTTAAATAAGAGCGTACTGGCACTGCCCGCCTGGGTGGGGGTTGGAGGAGGAAGATGGTTGGTGTAATAAATTCCTTGTAACATGTTACTAAATTAGACAGGTTGTTGTTGTTGTTATTGTTGCTGCTCCTATAATATTCATTCACTTAAAAGAACTTTTTTTCCTTTTCCCCTCATGACCCTTTTCCTTATCTTTTTTTCCTTATTTTTTTCTTTTCTTTCTTTCTAACTTGTTTTTATCGGTTTTTAGCTTTTATTTGTATTTTTGTGTTATTGGCATTGATGATGGTTGTTATTGTAGGTGCTGTTATTGTTGTTGTTATTCTCTAATCATACGAAAAGCAACTCCAATGATATGGAACAAACAAAACAGAGCACAACACAGCACAAATAAAATCAAGTGAAGAAATTATTAGGGATTCATAGTTGTTGTTGTTGTTGTTGATGCTGTTATTGTTTTGTTCAAAGCGAATTAAGCCAAATTAGTCGATTACAAGTGGTTTTGTTACTGGGATTCAATTACCATTGTATGAATGTATGTTTCTCTGTACAGTCAAGGGCAGTTAATTAGCATAAGAATGTTGGAAAATTGAACAATTTTAAGATTTTTGTTTCTTAATTACAACAAAACGAGTTCCTTTTACATTTCATTATTAAATTTAATTAGAAAGTTAAACAATTGTAGCAAATTTTGAGCAGTTATTTAAGGTGCTGCACTATAAACTCAGGCAATCTATACTCGAATATAGCAGAAGACCAACAATTATCCATCATATGAAGAGAGTTTGTTCTTCTTCAAATACATACATCCATACATAGTTGATCACTGCAACCCTTCAATCAGAATTACGACCCAGTTTCTCTTCTTCAAATATTCCAAATAAAGGCCTTGTATGCCGGCACAGAAGTTAACATCATGGAAAGTTCGGTCAACACTAACACTTAGGAAAGCCTAGGACACAATCAGCAAAGGTTTTCTCATTGTATTACATGCAACAAGAAGTCGCCACGGTCTAGTAGGTAGTGTGTTGGCTTATTAGACGAAAGGCCCGAGTTCAAATCCCAGCTCAGACATCAAAACGAAAATATGAAAATATTTCTTCGGCGACTTCCTCTCAGCAGATTTCTGGCAAAAACTCTGAGAGTAAAAATTGCCATGAAAAGCTTCTCAAAAATCTGTCGTTGGGAGTCGACTTTAAACTGTAGATCCCGCTACTCATATATAAAATTAACGCACACAACCCGAGTGGTGTGAGAAGCTAGGACGTTGTACAATGGGTCAATTCCACCTCCGGGTACTGTACTTGTCACAGTTGACAAGTATATGTCCTCTAACCTAACCTTACCTAACCTACATGCAACAAAGCAATATATTTTCATAGAGGGAGCACATTGTTTCTAGGCAACGTTAGATAGCTATCCTATCATTCTAGAGCTCGTTATATTACACCAATCACCCGTTTATCAGACAAAAATTGTACAATGTCCTTAAGCAAATTGAGAAAGAGGAAAAAGAAACTGTAACATCATTATCAATGACCTTTTTTCCATTGTTCTAAATACAAAAGGGATTCGCTCATATTTTGCAGCTCCATTTTTATATAACCTGTTCAGAGGTATAGAACATTCTGCATCGATTCAAACGGATAGTAATCGCACAGAACCAAGTCCGTGATCTGAGGCGGTTTGAACATAAAATTCCTAAACACTATTTTAAACAGTTTTTCACAGATTTTTTTATATGAGGCACAGTCACTTGGTCACATATTTAGAGAATTTTGATTCGCAGCACGCACTTGCAGCGAATCAATTGATATCAACATATCATGTTAGAAAGTCGTTTTGGTGTAATAGGTACTGTGTTGGCTTATTAAATGCGAGCATCCGGTCAGACATTTCGAAGAAAAGGAAATATAAACAAATATTTTTCCAGCAACTTCCTTGCAGCAATCTTCTATCAAGTTCTCTGAGAATGCCATAAAGAGTTTCTCAAAAAGTTTGTCTTTCGGAATCGACTTTAAAACTGTAGGTTTCTCGCCACTTATGAATAGAATGAACACACACGATAGGGCTGGCGTGAGAAGCTAGATTGTAATACTGTCTAAAGGGTTGGGCTTTCCAGGCTCAACATTACTTTCATACCATTGATATGCATTTATCTTTTGAGTTGAATTGATTGGTTGGAACACAATTTCTTAATTTTCGAGTCGTTGCCAGTAGAGCTTTGATATAAAAAGGATCGTTTTTAAGCTATTCAAGCGGCAATTTTGGCGTGCAAAATGCATCTTCATTTCAATATGTGCTCGTTTAAAATTGCCTTAAGAGGGGTTCCCTGAAATGTTACACTATTTTTTTTTCAATTTCCTGAAATAATGTCTTCAATTCATCTTTTTGGATTTTGGAGCACAATACTTCAGTGTAAGTTTCCCTCTTGTAGATGGTTAATGTATTGGCTTATTAGACGACACCTCGTGTTTCAAACCCCATTTTATCCTACGGAGTCGACATTAGGTTCCGTTGCTCATGGATAAAATTAACGCACACAACTTGGGTGATATGAGAAGCTAGGTTGTAATCCTGACTGTCCTCAGTAAATAAATAGGATGCTACAACTGTAATATTTATTAAGAAATTCGCTTTCAATAAGTCATATAAGGACCAAGGATTTAGCTTTTCTACTGCCGCAAAGAGGCTCTTCCTATGGTAACAATAATAGCAGATTGCTAAAGTTTTCTTTTTCTTAAAGGTTTCGACATCGACTACCTAGTCACCAGATATCATTATTAGGATAATTTGATATTCAACTTATTACAGCAACAGGAAATCCCCCAATTGTACAAAATCAATTGTTTAAGATTCATAATACTACTGAAAACCTAGAACCAAACGATCCGAAATCATTTGAAATTAGTGAAAAGACTGTGTGGTTCTTTCTTTACATTGATACCTAGAGACACAGATGTGTATGAAGATAAATGAATTTTTCAAGCCCAATTTCTATAGTTCCAAAATTATTGAAAAAAACACTAGTTGGGTTTAATTGGGGACACCATAGGCTACAATTTGTATACCTTCAGCAAGTCTCATTTTCCAAAATATCCATCATCCTCCCCATACAATGTTAAAACAGATACATTCTTTTTTGTCTAAGTTTTTCAATTTTCAAAAGAATTTCCGAATTACCAGAGAACCTGTTCGACTTAGAAACGTGTGGAGCATAGTTTTTAAGGAATTGAATAGAGATTCCATTCTCAATTATCGTATAATTATTTTGGGTGAATTCTTCCATTTCCATTCTTCGTATTTACTGTTAACCATTTAACATTGCTCTGTTATCTCTAATATTAGCTCTGTTAAGTGTAAGATTGGTTTTTGTCTTTGCTAGTTAAATTTGAATTTATTTTTACACACATGAGACACAGCTTTAGGCTACTGGACGAGATATGTGTGAACACGTAACTGTCTTTGTGAATCTGTATGGAAATGATATATAATGTAGACCATGTTCATATCATAGTGCCAATTACGCAGTTGGGAAGTATGTATAGGCGTTTAGTGTTTAAAGAATTATTTTCGAAAGCTTATTACATTTGAAAATCATTACCGTTTACAGCAAAATTTTCATCAAATTTTCTTAAACAACAGTGGTTCGTAATTTTAGAATTTATTTGTTTAGTCATGCTGATACCGTTTTCTGAGCATTTAAATTACAAGAAATCTTTTAATAGAAATTAATTCAATTCATTTCCATTTAATTTACTAAGACGACTACAAGGTTTTTATTATCATCACTTGCAATCACCACCACCATACAGCACCACCACACTTCCATTTCAATTGAAAGCCTTTGAGAACATTTCTTTGCTCTTATAAGATCACACTCCTCCAACACACGCTTTCTCAGTATAGAACATGAAAGAAGGGGATGGGTATTCATGTTGTATTGCAGTTTAGGAAATAAAAGAAGAACAGAAGAACCGTTTGATTTCACAGATACATTCTCATTCTCTGTTATTCACTTCACTATTTGAATAAAAAAATCGGCACCCTTTGCATCGTTTTAACTTTCGTTTCCTTCAATTCATTTTATTTCTCTTGACTCTTTTTTTTTGTTCTCGTTTTTTGTTTTGACTTTAATGAAGTAAAAGCTGGCCTTTTTCTGCTTTCCTTTCCTATCCTAATTAACCTCTAATTAATGTTTAATCCTGTGATGCTTTTAATTTATAACTAAACGACTAACATCAACAACAACAACAACACAACATAAATAAATAAATAATCATTGTAAAACTCTCTCCCTCTCTCACTCACACTCACCCACTTACGTTCACCTAAACTTTTATGAAATTTCTTTATTTTCTTTATGCCTGTATTCCTTCTGTTTTTCATTATTTTTTTTTTTTATTAATTTTTGATTTTTTTAATTCCGTTATTTATTTGGTCCTTTTTTTCTTTCTTTCTCTGTTTCTTTCCCATCTTTTTTAGATCCTGAACCTGCGAATAATGAAAAATCTAAAGGTATTTTTCCTCTCTTTTTTTGTTCTTATATTTTGTGTGTATGTGTGTGTGTGTTGTATTGTATTGGCAGTCATTCGTAGTGTGGTAGCAATAGTAGTAGTAGTAGTAGCAGTAGTATTAATAATACACATACATTTGTGTTTGTAGTTGTTGTATTTGTATGTAAAATTTAAATATTTATAAGGATATTCAATTCTGTTTATTAATTCTGTTGTTTCTACTGCTGATTATTGTAATGATGCTGTATAGCAAGGCCCCACCATTTTTAAGGGTCCTTAAACATTTCAAACGAAATGTTGGGCAGACGGGTAGCTTCTAAAAGCTTTTAAAGAATTTTTTAATTAAACTAATGGTGTGAATAAATTATAAAATAGAAAGATTTTTGAACATCGTATACAATGTAATATTGTATCTCAAATGAAAATGGAAAACAAAAATTCGTTCTTTCAAAACGACTAAGAAGCTATGAATGACAAGCCCTCTCTCCATGTGAACTGAGAAATTAATATACAACAACAATATTAAATCTAGTTGGACGTAATGTCTTTGGGTAGTATGTCGGCCTACTAGATAGGGGTTTGTGGCTTCATAACTTAAATATTTATTTCAGTTCTTTCAGCAGTCTTCTGGCCAAAGCTCTGATAGCAAACTAATTACCATGGAAAGCCTATTAAATCTGTATTCTTCAGCCGACGTTAAACTGTGGAACACGCCATTCAGTAATAAACACACCCAATAGTAGGTAGTGAGCTGGCTTATTAAACAAGAGTCCTTGGTACAAACCTCAGTCCAAGCAAAACGTGAAAAAATATTTATTCGGTGCCTTCCTCTTAGCAGTTTTCCAGCAAAAAGGGTAAGTGTAAAATAAAAGCGCCATGAAAATCCTCTTAAATCTCTCGTTCGGAGTAGACTTTAAGTTGCTGGTCCCGGCTCTTATGAATAAAATTATGGGTGGTATAACAAGCTAGGTCGTTATCCTGACAAAATGGTTGTAATGGTGATGGTAGCTACAACAAAATGGCCGTTATCAACTATCAAAGATTTCAGTTTTTTTGTTGGAAGACAAAATATTTCTAAAGCGAATGATTACGTGCGGTATTAAACGTGATCCGTACAGCAATAATGTACCAAAAATATTATTGACGAAGGAATGTGAAGCTTTGCAGAAGGTGGCAAAGGTAATGCTGTGTGTCTGGTGGGATTAGATTAGAAAGCCAGGTGAAGCGATTGATTCTGATCTTTACTATCAACAATTTGTGAAATTGAAGCAAGCATTTCACTTCAAATGAATTGGTCAACGGAAATGGTACTAGTTATAATCCACCATGACAACGACAGACTGGGTGCATATTTGATAATCCTGCAGAAACAGTTGAGCTGCTGCGTAATACTTTTCGAGTACTACGTGGTAATTATGGCTTTCCATTGTCCAAATAATTGGCAGAATTCTAGACAATTTTAAAGTTCTTGAAAACTTTATAGATGTGGTCAAGCCTGTACATCACAGAAATTGTAAGCATGGTGCTGAAAGTCAAATCAAAGCGCTGTGACCGTATGATAACCGACTTTGTTTAGACTGCAACTGAAGACTATCAACTAAACGGGGTATGCAATTTAAACAATACTAAACCGCCAGCCACGCAATACTACTGATTTCAGGTTTACTGCATGCAATTACAACACTTTAGTCAGGATAGCAACCTAGTTTCTCAAACCACTCATGTTGTGTGTGATAACTTTATCCATATTTGGCGGGACCTACAGTTTAATGCTGACTCCAGACGACAGATTCGTGTAACTTTTCAGGACAATTTTATTTCATACGCAGAGTTTTTGCTAGAAGACTGCTGAGGATAAGTCTTCGTAGTAATTTTTTTCTTATTTTGTTTTCTTCGAGATATCTGAGCAGGGGTTTTAATCACGCATAACGTGTAACGTGTAACAAGTCAACACACTAGCTGCTAGACAATGACGACTTTACATTACATATTTTAGCGATTTTTTTTAATTTCCCATCACGCAAAATCGTGAGGCGTTCCACATTTCTACAAACTGGGTGACACGTAGAGCCACCGAGTGAAGGCACTTGTGAACGGCATGCTACTCGCTAACCTAACCTCGCCTAATTTCTCATCAAGATTATGCCATTGGAAGCTACTTTTGAAGACCACTTTTTTATGAGACAATTTGCAAGACCTGATCTACGTGCGTAATATCCTATTCTTTTTGAAACGCACAAAAATCGAAAAATGTTTTAAATGTGCGAAAAAGGAATTGAGAACTATCGCTAAAGGATTGACAGCTGCCTCTAATCCAGAGGCCAGACATTTAAATTGAATTGTGAATAGTGTAATCGGGATTATTAATACAACAACAAATAATCACTCAAAATAGAACATGAAAGGGGGTGGGTATTCATGTTGTATTACAGTTTAGAAAATAAAAGAAGAACCGTTTGATTTCATAAGTATATTCTCATTCTCTGTTATTCACTTGACATTTGAAAAAAAAATTGGCACACTTTGCATCGTTTCCTTCAAATCTTCCGAGTTTGAACCCCAGGTCAGACATCAAAACAAAAATAAAAAAAAAATATTTCTTCGGCGACTTCCTCTCAGCAGATTTCTGGCAAAAACTCTGAGAGTAAATAAACCTGTCATGAAAATGTTTCTTAAAAACCTGTCGTTCGGAGTCAACGTTAAACTGTAGGTCCCGCTACTCATATATAAAATTAACACACACAACATGAGTGGTGTGAGAAGCTAAGCCGTAATCCTGACTGAAGGGTTGTAATGGCCAATTATGTATGTGTGTATGGCGAGTCCATATTTCGAAATATTCTAAACGATTAAACAACAACAAATAATCAACGAGGTTTGCTAATAATTTGCAATATCCTAGCTTTTGCGTTTTCCGCTATTGCCCCCATGGAGTAATTTTCAATTTTTTAGAAGCGAAACAATGACGACAGATAAAACAATGGCCAGTTTGCAGAGTGTAAAAAAATTAGAATAATTCTTTGCCTGCATTGATATTCTTTCCTTTTGTTTTCCTCCAATTCTAATTTGAGGCAGTAATTGCCTGCATTCGAATGCTATTGCTTCTTAATTTTTTCTTTTACTCCAAAAAATCTGACAAATTTATTTCATTTCTGAGTATCTTTCTGTTTGTAATCTCTTTCAAATTTATTTATGATTTTAAAGAAAAATGAAGATATCCGGCCTCTGACATATTATTGACAGGGAAAATAATTCAAAGAAAATTGATATTTTTGTTTTCCATTATCAATTCTAAAAATAAAAATTACAAAAATCTTATGAATGTTTGTGACTTAAAGTCGATTAATGTTGGGGTACTCTTTTCTTCCCCGTTTATGAAATGAAATTGTCGTAAAGAAATATACGTTTCAATACAAAAAATTTGTTGTCCCTTTACCTGAACAAATGAAACTTCATATCACATTCATAACTAATTGAATGACTGTGACTGAGTGACTAACTGAACTGACTGTCTTAACATTTGCCAGACTCTATCTGTCTTGCTACGTATACAATTATTTTGCAATTGCATATTAAAAGACACGGTAAAGTAATGAAAAAAAATCGAGAAAAAAGAACTTCATCGTTTACTCCGTTTAATAAATTTCCGTTTTTCTTGCATTGCAAACTTGTTACACGTCATGGTCTTGTTGCTGCATGTTGCAGAAATTGCAACTCCAACTTCAATCATTCTCTTTCTCTGTGTGTCTCTCTCTATGTCTGTGTTTGGCTTGGAGTAATAAAATTAATTTAATTTCGTCTTCTACCCTCTTCTTCGTTTTTCAACGTTTTCTTTTGTATAATAAATCACATCAAAAATGCATTCATAGCGAGTGATTCACTCAGTCAATCATTCATTCAAACTTTCATTCCCTTTTTTTCATTAAATGTTCAGGTATTTGCCGTTACCAGCTAGAGGTAGATGGTGTGTACATGGGAAGCTGGGCAGGGAAACAGTGGGAATGGGAAACGGAAGATTAAAAGCCAATTTGAGAAATTAAGATTTATAGGAATTGTAAAATTCCTTTTGAAGTCCTTGCAAGAAAGAAAATATTGCAATCTATGATCCGCTGCCGTATTGTATATGAACTCGCTCGCCTGTCATTCAAAATTAAAATTAAAAAATAATGAAAATGCCGTGAAATTTTTAAAGAAGCTTTAAACGTTTTTGCATATTATCATACAAATTACAACACATTGTTTTCATTTAAATATGGTGGCAAAAAAAAAAACAAAAAAATTAAAATCCGCGTAAAAAGCCTATTTTGGCGAGAAAAATTAAATCCTTTATTTTCCACCACCACCCCGTGAAAATCCCTGTGTAAATTCACAAATTCATCAGCATTTTTATGGAATCTTAATTGCAAATCTCCAGCATTTGTAACAGTTGTTGTGGACTTAGCAAAAAAAACCAACAACAACAACAACAACAAGTACAATAATAATGTAAATAATAACAATAACAAAAAGGAAAACAGAGAACAAAAACACAAAAACAAGAAATATTTTTAATAAAATTGTTGACAATGTTTTTATACAATATTTTGTCATGATTTGTTTGGATTTCTTTTTTTGTTTTTTGCTACATGAATTTAAACAGGACTAAAAGCACACACACACACTCTCTCACTCACACATGTATGTAAATTTGTGAAAATTTTAAACAAATATTAACCAACTGGCAATATCCCAAACATTACTTGATACAATTCGTACAGAATGTAAACAACATCATAAATACTCGCACAAAACTGAAATTACCCAATTGGCCATGATATTCAGAAAACAAAATAAATTCATAATAAATAGAAAAGACTCATAGCAATATTGATCCCTTTTGTTTGTTTAATTAGCATAAGGCGGCAAGCACAAGCCTTATCCACCATTTTCTTTATATTTTACGGATATGATTCAGCTTCATTACTCAAGGTTTTTCAATACAAGACCTGATAGTTGTACTATAGTCGATCCAAGGATAATAGCGTTGCTATTATTTTTATCATTGTCACTTGTAGCCTGCACACGGCTACATGAAGCACCCTAGGGCTGAGTCAGCTTGTTAAACGCATTACGTTTCGTCTCTAAATCCAGAATTCACTCCATACAGCCTCAACATGTGAAAAAGTGGTCATTACAACCCTTGGTCCATTGCACCCTTCCGTTAGGATTACGACATAGTTTTTCACACCACTTATGTTGTGATACATAGGTGGCGTAACCAACCGTTAAAGTCGTCTACGAACGACAGATTTTTTGGAAAACTTTTCGTAGCAATTCTATTTACTCTGTGTTTTTGCCAGACCTTTTTGACCTGGAATATGGCCCGTGGCCGCACGTGTATTAAGCCGACATTCCACCTACTAGACTATAAGGACTTCCGTTTTGTTTCCTTATAAAAAGTACCACCCACGTTTTTCCGAAATATATCGCTGGCCGCGACTAGATGTCAATTTATTAACTTTCCCCCAATGCATGTAGGTAGCATCCTGCCTCTAAAAAGATTCCAGAATCTATAGTCGCTAACAGTTCGTTCATCACAAGATTTCACAGGAGGGAGAAAAACACCTCCCTTGTGGGTTTACTCTTTTTGTATTTCTTGTGATTTTTTAGATTCGGATAGTAAAATAAAATTGCCTCGAAGTTTTTTAGAAATCTGTCATTCAAAGTCGACGTTAAACTGTAAGTCATGCCATACTCATGGATAGTATTAACACACACAACGTGGGTGGTGTGAGAAGCTAGGTTATAATCCTGGCTTAAGGATTCTAATGGCCAATTAAGTAAGCAAGACATCTTCTAATAGAGCCAGTTTTGTGAGCCCATTACGGCCGCAATAGTTCTAAACTATAAAAATCTACCTTAATTTTCTGGCATATAGTCAGGGTATGTTTCCATTGTAACAGCAGCAATTTGTTACTTCTCCATTGTGTATTTTTTGCTATATGAGACGATCTCAACAGACTTGCCCTTGTTGCGAGCGTATAGTTCCTTGGGCAGATAATTACAATCTAAATCCAGACATATGACACATGATTCTGCTCATCATCGCCGTCAATAGCAAGCACAAAGAACTGCTGAGTCTGCTGTCCTCAAGAGAGGTGTAGGAGATGCATTCCATTCCGTCAATACCAAGCAGAAAGGACTGCTGAGTCTGCTGCCCTCAAGAGAGGTGCATCTGATTCCATTACAATAGAATGTGATTCGAACGAAGAATAGGAATATCACCCTAAAGAGTTATAGAGAGACTGGGTATATTCCTGCCCAGAGATTTACGCAGCTAAATCCTAGGAATTTTCCTTTTAATTCCACTTTCATAAATATGGCACGGGCTGAGCACTTGCATACTGAATACCTGATGGCCGAATGAAAAGGGGGTATCCACAAAATCTTCTCGAATTTTCTTCTCCAAACCAAATCATAAGCCGTAGCTTCTTTGGTATCTCCTACGCTATGTACAACGGTTCCGCTAATTACTTCAGAAACTTGTCCATGAATCCATCTCCTAGCTTATCTTGTTATCTTCTTGTAAGTACACATTGAAGCTTTATAATATTCTCAGTATTCTGTATGTTCTTATTTTAATGTCGCACTCAAGTACCATCATTCATAGCCAAGTTAAATACGCATAGCAGTCGCCGTGGTCTAGTAGGTCGTGTGTTGGCTTATTAGACGAAAGGCCCGAGTTCAAATCCTAGGTCTGACATCAAAACGAAAATATGAAAAAATTTTTTTCGGCGACTTCCTCTCAGCAGATTTCTGGCTAAAACTCTGAGAGTAAAAATTGCCATGAAAAGCTTCTCAAAAATCTGTCGTTCGGACTCGACTTTAAACTGTAGGTCCCGCTACTCATGTATAGAATTAACGCACACAACACGAGTGGTGTGAGAAGCTGGGACGTTGTACAGTGGGTCACTTCGACCTCCGGGTACTGCACTTGTCGCAGTTGACAAGTACACGTCCTCTAACCTAACCTAACCTAAATACGCATAGCATTAGAGAATCGCTGTTTTGACCTGTTTAACTACAGGACCAAGCCACTTAAATTTTGAATACATATTTCTTTTCCTTTCTGTTGGTGATATTGATTATGGGGCACACAACTGTGAGGACAAACTGGACCAGAACACAGCGATGCGCAAAAGTGAGTCAAAATAAAAATAAAAAATAATAAAAAGTCTTTGCACTGAAAGATGCTTATACTTTGCTTAGTTGAGGTTCAGGCAGTATTAAAAACTGATCCTTTAGGATCATCCGCCGCTATATAGTATTAGGTCTCCCGCGTCATTTAAGTGTTGCATAGCAACTTTCATCTCATGTCAGCTTTTGGCGTTGTATTGAAGAATTTACTACGTTCTGGTGTGGAAGGTGGAGCAATTCTTCGTTTGGGATGGTATGAAGCCACGATATTCTCAACATACAGCAGGATTTTGTCTAAATTAAAAACTTCTCTTCAATTTAAAGTCGAGTGAAAATTCGAAACTCTAACTACACGTTTAATGTCATTGCAGTCATTCTATATTGATAAAAAAAACAAAGAAAGAGACTGTTGTCTTTGGCTTTTGCTAAACTGGACTTCTACAGACCAAACACCAAATTATATGAATACTATAAAGTCGGGAGTCGAGCATTATGTCACGATATTGCAAGGCAGCCAGATATTGGCGGGACTCCACAAGATAGCCGCCAAGGCAATGGAAATTGCTATAAAATCAAAGCAACACCATGCGTACGGCCAACTGGGTATTTGGATAATCAAATACATTTGCGTATGAGTGCTCATGGAATGTATATACATATAGGTGTGTATGTACGTACATATGTATGTTTGGTTTGTGTATGTGTATTAAATATTATTTGTATTATTATTGTGGCAGCCATGCAAAAATGGATAAATATAGGTTGCTATTGTAGTTGTTATATTTTAGTTGTTGTATTATCCATAAAACAAATATGCAAATGTAAACAAATACACACATATCTACATATGTACTTCTATACATACATTTAAAGCCACATATACAGGCTGACTTTAATATAAAAAATTTCATTTGAGTATCCGTTTTATTCAACAACACCCAACCACACCCACAAACACACATGTACTTCTGTAGTCGCATTTTATGTACTTTATGTAGTTAGAGAAGAGAGAGAGAGCGGGAGAACGTTAAAGAAAATAAAAAACAATAATAAATGTAAACAATAGTGCCAGGAAATGCTCATAAAATATTATGTAAAGAGAGAACATAAAATGAAACATTTTTTATTATTTTCATTTCCTTTGCTCTTCTCTTTGTTTATCTCTCTTGCTGTTTCTGTTGTTGTTGTTGTTTAAACCCCGTAAACAGTTTTTGGCTTAAAAGTACTATGAAATAAAATTGAACAATTTACGCACTTTCTTCTTGTTTCTTGTGTTCTTTTTATTTTGTTCTTCAAAAGATAAACAGACTAAAGCAGCAAATGCTTCTCTATACAACAGGATAAATAAAGAATATTGTGGTGTATTTGATAAGCCAACAAGAAGTGGCCAATTTAGAAGGGATGAAACAATATTTGGAGATTAACAAACAGGAGACCTAAGAATGGTAGCTTACTTTGATATTTTGAAATTATGCAATTCAAGGACAAATTAAATGTTTAGCATTTAAACAAATGCTGCAAAAAGAAAAAATTAAATTGACAGAATTACTAGTTTGACATCTAAGCTCGAAAGCATATGAGAAAACTAATGAGGCAAAATTAAATGAATGTGGGAGGGGGAGTTACTAAAATCTGAAATCTAAAAGTATTAAAATGCAGTTTTTAATTGGTGATTATAAATAACCCTTTAGTCAGGAATACAACCTAGCTCCTCACATCATCCAAGTTGTGTGTGTTAATATCTTCTATGAGTGATCAGACCTACAGTTTGCTGCCGACTCCGAATGACAGATTTTTGAGAAACTTTTCTTGGCAATTTTATTTACCCTTGAATTTATGCTAGAGAGAAAGAGAAACCATTTTTTGCTCACATTTCGTAGACCCAGTGAGCCCCAGGGCCTCTCGTCTAATAACCCAATATACTACCTACTAACCTGATACGACTTCATATAATTTTATACTGGCGGCTAAGGATGTCATTGGCCGAAAGATAGAACCAGTTCGTCCATCCTCCTTTTGTTGGCAACAAAGTTGTGGCTGTAGACATTGTCAATACATTTTGCAGGCTGTAGCTCGGTACACATTTAACGAAACTTATGCGATGTTTTTGTAAGACAGGCAGTTTCACTTGCTTGTCTGTTTATATGGAAACCAAAAAACACTCAAATTTGTTTGTGTATTGGCAGTTGTTGTTTCTCTCGATTCATGACGAGTTTACTCGTCAGGGAACATCCGGTATGGTATGTTATATGTATATGGAATACAAACAGTCTAAATTCTGGTAAAACTCCAACTTTTTTATGGTTGCTCTTTAACACTAATACTATCAACTCTTTCAAATGACTGCAATATTTGCCATTGAATCTCTCAAAAATTTCTAACATGAATTACGCACTTTCACAGAAATTCCACTAAATCTCTGAATTGGATCGTAGAGTACGTGTTATGCCTGTACAACCCGGAGTTGTTTTGTGTCTCCTGACTGCAATTAGTAATAGGTTGTCTGTGGTCGCAGTAGTATAGTAGGTAGTATGTGTATGCTAGAAGAGAGCCTGAGAAAAGAATATTTCTTTCGGCCACTTCCTCTAAGCAGACTTCTGGCTAAAACTCTGAGAATTAATAAAAATCACAATCAAAAGTTTCTCAAATTTGTTAAACTTAAGGTCGACCCGCCCCTCATGGACAAAATAAGTACACACATGACATGGGTGGTGTGAGAAGCTAGGTTGTAATCCTAACTAAAGGATAATAATGATCAATGAAGTAAGTAAAGTATTTGTCTGGCCGTTTATTGATCCTGATGTTTTCCAAGAAAAAGTTTTTCCCTGGTATCCCTATGTGGAACGGTAATATTTTCAAAAGTCGAATCAGGCTGGGTAAGATAGGGAGTCAAAGTGTGCCATAACCCAGTATATCTGAACGCTCTGATTATAGTGGGTTTCATGCTTTGACCAGAATTCGCAGACAGATGTAGCACAGCATATTATTTAAGGTGAATTCTTTTAATAATCTTATCGATTCTCATGCAAGATACATATGTGGTTCATGTCTTGGCTTGTAGGGACTACAATCGTATAAAGGAATATGAGATGATCATTAATTTCCTTTGTCAGCATTGTACAGCATTGTTGATCAACAACAGCGATAGAATGCTCGGTGTCTGGAAAGCTTTGCAGACCTGCCGTCTTTGAACGTTGGAAGGTTATATGGTTTTATCAGAACTTCAAAATGCTGTAACCATAACCAGGCTTTGTGAATCGGGAATATGTTACTAGTTTTTCCATGTAATATTTCCGAGATATTGCTGATTTTTTGTGCAGTATCTGTACGGGCTTTACATGGTTTAGAGAGAATGACTACAAATCCAGTTTGTGGTGGTTGGTTTCTATGTGAAACGGTGAATACAATGGGTACCGAAGGTTTCTTAGAAATTTATTCATTTTTCAAATTCCGTGCATCAAACCCGACCTACATATCTTGTCTTTTCGTTTTTGTAAATTTTCACGATTAGTGTTTGATTTCGATGTCATAAGCATTTACCAATTATTTGTCACTCTCTTTGAGCCTATCATCAACATTGGCCATATGATGGAGAAAGAAAATTAACTGCAAATGCAATTCTTAGTACCAAATCAATGATTTCTCTAAAAGTAGGTGCTAATATATACGCAAATTCCTTAAATTTGAAGACATTTTTTGAAGGTATTTTAGATTCTAATTTTAAAAATCGTTAGAGCCGACTTATTTTTTCATTTAATTTGTTGTATTACTCAAAAAATTCTCAAAAAATCTGTCGTTCGGAGTCGACTTTAAACTGTAGGTCCCGCCACTCAAGTATAAAATTAACGCACACAACATGAGTGGTGTTGAGAAGCTAGGCCGTAATCCTGACGAAGGGTTGTAATGGCCAATTATGTTATGTATGTTGTTTTATTACTTAGAAGAGATATGAAATAACCTGAAATGAACTCTAGACTGTGTTTCTATGTTAGAAAACAAAAATCTGTGAAACTATCATCTTTGTCCTTATAATGTTGGCTACGTTCTGTAAGCGTTTTTTATTATTATTATTATTTCTAAGCCTTCAAAATCATACTTATGAAAGAAATTATTAAAATACAAAACCTCTATAATTGCATTTTAAAATCAAATAAAGTAAATAGATGCAGAGTGGGTTTCTTACGATTTGCTACAAAATATTATTTCTTGAAATTAAATTGATATTTGAAATTTTGATAAAATATTTTAAATAAATTATTGAATATGACAAGATTTCCCAAGAAAGTTGAACAAAAAACATTATCATCTCCCCTAATCTTTTAAAAAACTGACAAAACGAACGAAAAAAGAAAGAAAAAAAACTTAATCCTGTTGTACAGAATAGCCTTCACGTTATATTGTGAAGACAAGAAAAAAAATCCGAAATGAAATGTTAAGCAAGTTAAACATTAGAGAAGAATGATTACCTTTTTCAAAAAAACAAAAAAAAAAAAACAAAAAGGGAATGAAGTCCTTCCTTTTGCTGAACAAATGTTGCCCTTAAACCATTTAAAAACTACAAACGACTTAAGCAAGGTTGGTTAAAATAAAATATTAAAAATAAAAACTAAAAAATTCTGTACGGAGGACTCCTTAACACGTCGACTGGCGACTACGAGATAACTTGTAGATTGCGTTCCCTTCTAGGGTGCCAACTACGAGTTATCTCGTGCTCACTAAACCTACCATTTTTGTGTAGCTACGAATAAAATCGTATTATATCAGTGCTAGTATCGATAAATGGCTTCAGAGAAAAGAGAAAAAGTCAATGTTGGCGTGCGTGGCCAGTTTTCTGAAAATTGCCGCGGCAGTCAACGTGTTAAAATGAAGAAAAGAGTGTTGTATTCTTGGTCAAAATTTCTATCTATTTTTCTACCAATTTAATTGGAAGACTAATAAGTTTTTTATATTTTGAAAAGATTTAATAATAATTGATTTTTATTTCAATTTAAACAAATTTTTATAAGTATTAAACGTTTTAGTATTTTGATGACGTCATCAGTTTCAATTGAAGTTGAAACTGCGTAGTATATTGATACGTATATTTTTGTATAAATTACCACTATTTTATAGGATGATTTTAAAAGAAGTTTTTTTTTCATATGTTTGTATACATAAGAGACTATTTTATACAATGATCTGTTTGTATGTGAAAATATAAAAATTTCCTTCTGATTAGAAAAAAAAATTCCCATGACAAATAATTCCATTAAATATGGGGAAATTATAATTTTATAATGACTCTTCATTTTGATACAAAATCAATTGTAAATTGGAATTAAATAAATTATAAATCGATATACATATGTGTTTTCACTTACCATTTGAAGAATAATTTCCACTTTTTTCATTTGCAAAATTTATTAAATAACACAACACTTTACTACACTTAATTACTTCACATAAAAAAAAACTTCCATTTATTCACTTACTTTCGTTTTTAACTTCCACGCACTTTAATTAACTTTACATGTTAACACCACAAGACACAAGAATGCAACTGACTTTAATTTAAGAAGAAAGAAATTAAGAGACATAATATGAATGAAGAAAACACATATGTATGTATGAATGGGCTTTGCTCTTTAAAACGGTTAATTTCAGTTCATTGTAATAGGATTTGTTTTTGTGAAATTTTTTGTGTTAACTCTGCGAGAGTGAGAAATCAATCAGAAATGTTCTCAGAGTGTTGAGAAGTTATGAATCAAATTGTTGTTGTTAAATTTCAATGTTATTGACCTTCTTTGACATTGTTTTCAAAGGAATTACTTTAATAGGGGGTTTTAAAAAATATACATATGTAAAGTAGATAAACATGTATAAAGCTTTATTGTTTTTATTATTGTTGTGTGATGTGACGTCATGTATTATTTTTTGTGGATTTATTGCAAATAAAACAGACACAATTAAAACCTTAATTATATTTAAAATAACAACAAACAACTGTCGAGACATTATTATGATACCCCATAATTACAATTGCAACAAGTGCTCTGATTATATGGCGCAACATAACAAATGCAGGAGAAAGTAGATCAAATTGGGGCCTACGAATGAACCACCTATAACGTAGTCATGGGCAACCTTTACATAAATATTGATGAAGAGCCGGTAAAGCGGCGTAAAGTGCCTCTTTGTCTGATTTGATCTGATTTGGACTAAGATTCTTATTCACAGACTTGATATCTCATATTTAAAACTTCTATGTCACGGAACTTTGACACTCTTTCAGATCAAGCTCCTTGTGGATTCGTCCTAAGATTCCTTGGCAATATTAAAGGCAGAGTTTTGCAGCGAATGCCCAATTAAATTCCATTTTTTGCATGACATCGCCTTTTCAATTTTAAAATTTGTTTGCACCTTCTGTGTATTTCTAAGACAAGGTCGGTCGGACAATATCGGTTATGCAGTCAAAAACCATGATAACGATAGCATTGCTAGTAATAGGGTCTCCCTTGCTGATTAGGTTGTGACATGGCACCAAAGCTTAGTTTGTGGTCTAGTCAACATTGATAATATCTCTATCAAACAGAGGTCTGAACTTGAGATAAAAACACAGAGTTCTGTTGTTTGAATTGTTATTGGATCCATAGGAGCTTATGAAATCTGCTCCTTACTATGTAATAAAAAAATTGCTAAAGGACTTCGCATATGAATAGTTGACTTTGAGGACGAAGAATAATTATATTAAAATGGCGACATTGATCACAGATGCTCTAATAACTACTTCGCCTATGAAATTAAGCTGGTTTGAAACCTTTCTCATTGAGTTCCTAAGGGGTGGGGCGGCTGTCTTTCCCTCCTAAGATATTTGTGATTGATGTTATTCTCTTTGGGGTAGCCACACAGAGAGATTCTGGATGGAACATTTGGGTGATGAAATATTATGGAAAATTGTTTGGCTTTCAGTCGCAACTGATGGACAAAATTAACACACACAATGTGGTTTATAGTTTTGAGTAAGAGCTTGTAATGACCGAAATGAAGTATGTAATCCAGCCGTAGAGGCCAGAGAAAATTTGCTTCTTATAGATACATTGGGGACACGCTTAGAGACCTTAAAGGGTCATAAAAAGATACCGGGAACTAGTTATACACGCCCAAGGTATAAAAATATTTTTGAATGCCTGTAATGACGAAGAATAAGAGTGAATCACTGAATATTTCTTCTGTGATTGCCCAGCGCTTGGGAAAATTAAATATTAATCGCCTTTGTCTAGGCGAATTAGATAGATTCTATATTTTCATAAGTCGCCGTAGTCTAGTAGGTAGTGTGGTTGCTTATTAGACATGAGCAACGGTTCAAACCCCAAATTAGACATCTCCCACAAAACGAAATATAAAAATATATTTGTTCAACGACTTTTTCTCAGCAGATTTCTATCTGAGAGTAAATAAAATTGCCATAAAAAGCTTCTCAAAAATCTGCCGTTCGAAATCGACTTTAAACTGTGGGTCCCGCCACTCATGTATAAAATTAACACCCACAACATGAGTGGTGTGAGAAGCTAGGACGTCACCCTGCCTGACTAAAGGGTTGTAATAACCAATTATGTATGTAGTCGCCGTAGTCTAGTAGGTAGTGCGTTCGCTTATTAGACGTAAAGACCAGGTTCGAGCCGCAGGTCAGACATCTTCAACAAAACGAAATATGAAAAAAACAAAAAAAAGTTTCTCAAAATCTGTCGTTCGGAGTCGGCGTTAAACTGTAGGTGCCGCCACTCATGTATAAAATTAAGACACACAACACGAGTGGTGAGAGAAGAGAAGCTAGGCCCCTGAAGAGTCCTGACCGAAGGGTTGTAATGGCCAATTATGTATGTATGTACATAGGGTTCTACCAATCCAGTCATCCGTTGATTGGAATTTTATTTGTTTGTTGCAAGTGTAAAACAGTGAACCTATGATGTCACTTCCATATTACGAATTGGTGCAAATTAGTCAGCTTTATATCGACGAAACGATGTCGAACCACCACAATATTTTGTTCTATTGTCAGCACACTCTGCAAGGTTAAGTTAGTTTAGTTCGAAGTGGTAGTTTTGGTTACAAAAGTACACTTGAGCGCGCATAGCTGCCCGTTGCGTGGCGGCATAGGTAAGCGGAATCCCTGTACTGACCGTATTCCACCAAACTCATCGAAGAATTCGGTAAGCGCAGATGCTGCACCTATGCCCTTATACAGCGTTCGGCTTTTTCGTCTTCGAATTTTCAGTTCATATGAGATATAAAGCTTGCTTCTTAATGCCTATCATTTCAGCAGGCTCCCCCTCGTTCAGTTGACGATCATTTAATACCATTTTGTGGTATTCGTCTGGGCAGCTCTGAATCTGTACTATGGGGTTTTTATTAACAGAATGAACAAAGGAGACTTCAGCAGACACTTTGAACATTAGTTGGGTTGCGATCTTTCAAGTAAAACTCTTGAAATGCTTAACGGTCATCAATATTTTCCATGTTTACAAAATCCTGGTAATTTATTTTTGTTGGTCCTAAACAAGTATCACCATGTGTTTCTTAAGGTTGCCTGCTTTTTACGAAAGTAAATATTTTGAAGACGCCGTAGGCTAGTAGGTAGTGTGTTGGTTTATTAGTCGTGAGGCCACGATTCAAACTCTAGGACAGACATCTCGCTCAAACCGAAAAATTAAAAATATTTTTTAGGCGGCTTCCTCTCAGTAGATTTCTAACAAAAACTCTGAGAGAAAAAAAAAAACTGCCATGAAAAGTTTCTCAAAAATTTATTGTTCGGAGAGGACTTTAAACTGTAGATTCCGCCACTCATATATAAAATTAACACAGAGACAACATAAGTGGTTGAGAGTGGTTACTAGGTCGTAATCCAGACTGAAGTCTTGTAATAACCGAATAAGTTATATATGTATGAAAATATTTTTAAACTACTGCCGCCGACATCTAGATGGGTCCACACTCGTTTATCCAATGTATAATGGGACAATTGAAACCGTTTGTGTTCTTAATTTAATTCCATTCTATATTCTTATAACTTTTTGTTGTTGTTTTGCTTTTAATCTGTCTGTCCTTATTTTAAATAAAAACACAACAAACGTTTAACATTTCAAGAAATATTTGCAATTCTAATTATCACCACAAACTCTCACAAATTCCGCAGAATTGTGCTTGTGCGGTGGACATACTTTTGGGGCACGGTAAGCGCGCTATGCCCCATATAACTTTTTGCAACTGTATTTACACGGAATACAACGAATGAAAATGAAAATGTTATACAATAAATTACATGAAATTTATTTAAAGAAAAATGCAAAAAGCTGTGCGAATCATAAAAGTGGAGGACGATAAAAGAGGGACGACTACGAAAGGGAACGAATCCTTTATCTCGTATTCATAAATGAATTCATTTGAATTTTATTTTTAACAACATTTTGTTTCATTTCCTTTTGCAAAGCTATGCGCTGTGTGTGTGCGTGTGTGTGTGGGCATAATAGAGGTATTTCGTCAACAGCAACCTTGAGTTGAAGAGCATGGAATTTGTATAATACGAGGCAACAACAACAACAACTACAACTAATACAAGAGTGTGGTATCAGCTTAACAAAACGGACGAAATCCTAGAAAATAAAAGCTGAAGCACAAAACAAATCAAGAGTATCTGATATGCAGAAAAAAATTAAATCTACTCTGCCTGCTCCTCGTTCTTGTGAATTCATTTATGAATTGAATGGAATAAAAGAAAAAAATGGAAAAGAAAAAATTTTTTTAATCCAACCTCTATTCGAGATAACGAGTTCTAATTCTCGGCTATACAAACACTACAATTACAAGATACAGCAATATTTGTATATCCCATCCCTTTCCTTATTTAAGCCATATTATGCAACCAATAAAATGTTTAGAATTTTTGCTTTAAGCGATTGAAATTAAATTTTGAATCTGAGATTTATAGTTCAACGATGTGAACGATGTAATGTATGTTACACAATAAAGACACTTAATTCAACGAGCAAGGCAATCACATAATATTTATTAAAGGGTCTTGTAGTGCACAGAGCGAAAACTACCTAATAAAATCAAGAAGATTTTCTCTACGAAACGTTTTTGGAATGAGGGGTATTACAGCAGAAAGAAACGAAAATTTTTTCGTAGAGAAATCTTATTATTTTTATGTGATAAATCTTTTTAATTTTTTCAAGAAGTAAAACACATACATTTAAAAAGAAAACTTGTTATTAACTATTTTTTTTACCCAAATTCCGTAATTTTTGCCACAAAAAATACAATCCATAGAGAAAAACTTATTGATTCTATTGTGTTTTCTTCTAAATTGTATAAAACAAGAATTTCTTATTAATTTCATTGGGCTACCTAATCAATTTTTTCAAAAAGGTTTTCCTTAAAGATTTCATTAGGCTACTTAATAATTTTTTTAAGGAGTATTCCTTCTTGATTTCATTAGGTTTCTATTTGATCATGTGTAAATTATCTTATAAAATTTTTAGTTGAAAGTGAACAAGTGGCAAGTGGAAAATAGTAAAAAAAATATTCTTTCTTAAAAAAAACAAAGTAACAAAGTAAACCAAGTAAACAAAGTTTAAATAAAAAAATTTAATTGTTTTAATTTCAACAAAAAAGTGTTATAAAAAACAAATAACATTTTGAAAAAAATAATTATATTGACTCAAAAAACCAGAAGATATTATTGAAAAGTATGTTGGCACAAGATCCAAATTAACATACGTAGAAATGGAGCAATGGTTTTATGCTATCTGCGAAGTATTCCCTAAAGAAAAACCGGTAAAAAATCTAAACCAAATTTTATTTAATGCACATATCTTTTTATTAAGAGTTTTTGTTATTCTAGGAAATATACTTTTTGACGCGGAAAGATGGGAAGAAAAATCCAACAGGAAAGTTAATTTCTCGTTGGACTAATGTTGAAAATAATATTTACTTTCTATTATATTAAATTTTTATTTTTAATACATTTTTACTTACTGAAATTAAAGCTAATTTTAATTTTTATTATTACAAATATTAAATTAGTTTCTAAGTAAATATATCAATAAAAAAAAGCTACAATAATATCAAGCAAAAACAAGAAGTATTATTTAAAAAATAAAGGGATAGTCTAATAAAATTAATAAGAAATTCTTTTTGAAAAAACAAAGAGAAAGCCTAATAAAATTAAGGAGAATACCTTTTTAAAAAAATCAAGAAGACTATCTAGTAAAATCCCTAAGTTTTCTTCTTGATTATTTCAAAAAGGTTTTCCTTATAAAAATAATAAGAATCTCTTCTTGAAAAAAAACCATAGAGAAATCTTATAAACTTTGTTCTAATTTACTATGTATTTATTAGGTTCAGTTTTCTCTGTGTGTAATGCGTAGCATCTTCAACTGCTTCAATACTTTCTCCAACTAGATATCGCTAATGTAGCCAGAATATCGAGTCCTTTTGCCTTCCTATTGCCAACGACGAGTATACTCGTCTTTGGTTTTTTGCTTGTAAATGATTATGTATGATAATATATGTATGTGCTCTTACCAAGAAATAACAGGGTTTTGGTAAACATAACACTCAAAATAAATGGCAATGGGAATGACTTCACTTAGGCTTGGCAGCGAATGGGTTAACCACTCCATATCGCTTTGTTCCCATTGGGCTCCATTCAATCCATAGCCAAGTTTTGGTTTTCTTGGTTCGAACTCCTAGTTTGCAGCAGATTTGAACTTATTAATGCTTAGCTCTCGTTGTTAGAAGAGCACAGTGTATCTACTATTTAAAAAGGCAGAGGGAAATACTTGTCCGATGTGCGAGCATAATCCACATCTCTATGACACTCAGGTTGAAAGTCTGCATTTCTACCGCTCATTGTGCTTTCAAATCCATAGTCAACCAGCCTAAAAATCATCGTAAACGCAACCATGATTCTTCAGTCAGGATTTCAAACTAGCCACTTATGTGCGTTGGATGTGTTAATTTTATACATGAGTGGCGGGGGACCCCTACAGTTTAAAGTCGACTCCGTGCGACTGATTTTTAAGAAACTTCATACTCTTAGGGTCATTATTACAACTTGCCGTTAACTAAAGGGAGGATTCTAACCGGCAGATAAATTGTTTTTCATTATTATAAGTGGACAATATGGTAGAAGTGAGCGTTAAGCTAAAGGGAGGATCATCCTGCCGGTAAGTTTTAATGTTAAGTTTATGTTTGAACTTGCCATATTATAGATTATTTTCAATATGTGGAAACTTCAAATATAAACAAAATGAGCATATACAACAAAAAAAACAAAGGCCGTCGTTGCCACCGCTTTTAAAAAAAAACTTGTTTAATTGAGCAGTGTTATCGACATTGCTCCGGCACTGCCATATTTTTGAAAAAGTTTACTTTATTTTATCATTAGGTTGTAATAACAAAAAGAAGTTAAAGGTGGCTTTAAAGTTCACTTTAGCTAAAGTTACCTTTAACTAAAAGCAACTCTAACGGGAAGTTGTAATAATGGCCCTTAGAGTTTTTGCCAGAAATGTGCTAAGAGGGAGTCGCCGAAGAAATCTTTTCTTCATATTTCGCTTTTAGGAGATGTCTGAGCGGATGTTTGAACCGTGGCCTCAAGTCTAATAAGCCAATACACCACCTACCAGCACACTACCCAGACTACTTCAAGGGACTAATATTTCACGAATCAAGGAATCTATTTTCCAAAAGGAGAAAGAGGCTGGAAGTCTTGATATATGAAAATAAAATATGAATATTTGACCATATGATCTGCTGGTAAAAAGTCAAGATTTAAGCTTCGTTTTTCGCCATCAATAAGAATGGATACTATTCACATGTGCGCCCCATGTGCGTATGCGTCGATGATGAACATATCAAATTTCCTTATATCGGATACTATTCACTAGAGGGCATAAACCAATCCATTGGAGTTGTATGACGTAAATCTTCGTATCAGGGATGAAACTCACTTCATGTGGTTTATTTTTAATACGAATCTGTCTTACATGCTGAATATATTCAGAAAGGGTTCTATTACTCTTGTAATGGGCTTCCAAAGTAATGAACTGTTGTAGAGAAAAATAGGGTTGCGGTCCTAGGATAAGTCATTGCAAGTCTTTTGGCCTAAACACATACAAAGACCCGCCTGCTTTCGAGATCGAATATCGAATAGCATTAGAACCGTGAATATTTTTTGCATAATACCACACAAAGACTTTTCCGGGAAGTTCAGAAAAATCCAATCCGAATATAGGAGAAATATGTGAGGTTCCTTGTAGACAACTTCGATCAGATTTTCATGGGTTCGAAGCTGTCTATAAAGGAATTTTTTGCAGCGTCTTTTGGGCGGAATTTGATTATTAATGATGACAATATGTCTAGAAAATACTTTCTAATAGACAGCCGGCTATCTAGACACTGGGATCTAACATAACGACTTCTAAAACGGTCTACGGCTACAACATAGCTCTCTCTTAAGTGCAGAGAATTAATAGCAATACCAAAAAAATGTGAGCCGGTTGATCATGATAAGGAGGCTTATCCGCTAACTTAACCTAATCCAACCTGAGTTGGCCAGATATTGACGTCGGGTGGGTTCTCTATGTTCGGGAGATTAGAATTGATATTGCAGTAGTAGATTCCACAAGTGCAGCCTGGGTGTCTTCGAATAAAGGCAAGATAGGCCAGCAAATTCACTCAGGGCTAAATGGCGAGCGCTTGGAAAGCCTGCGCAAATCCGACAAGAGCATACTTAGTATAGTTGTTGAAGTCATTACTGCATATTACATTCCGGGTACTCGTCCGAGGCCCAATGCTCTTGACCCTATAATAATCAATGACATCTCCTGGTGTCTTAGAGATAAGGAAGAGGAGGAAACTGTTCTTCACCTTTGGGTTACTTGCCAAACATTATGTCGTAGGAGAGGGAAATATCGGGTCTTCTAGAACAAAAATTGATGGAAATTAGTTTGATAAAAAGCTCCCAAGGGTCCCAGTGTTAGGAGAACACAACATAAAAAAGCAAAAAAAGGTCAAGAATCTATACAAATGTGCGACGCTTATTTTTACATCTGGGACTTTTATAATTTTATAGATCGTGCTCGAATTAGTTCAGCAATTATTAAATACCTCGTACACTTCTAAAACCAAGAAAAATAAATTTTTTTATAAAAAGAAACGAAGCAAACTTGTTCCAATTATTTTTAGTAACTCTGTTGCTGCATTACTTTCTTTATGCATGCCAGTTCCCTATTCAGTTTCGGTAGCAAAGGTAAATGTCTTCAGGTTACGGGGTGACCTATAAATATTCACAAACATGCTATACATGTACACACACACACACTGCTAAACTATCAAAACAAGGATGCTAAAGAAAGGTAGCTGCACTACATCGTGATAATGGTTAACACTCGCATTGTACACCAAAGAAATGTGGGTGATGAACAAAAATTCGTTTTCTTTCTTTCTTTGAAAATTGTTTCTGCACATGTTTACCACATGTTTTACTACTGGATTCTGCTATTCATAAACCACAATTGCCAAAAACGAAAGGCAAAGAACAAAGTATTCTCTCTCCTTCTCTCTCTCTCTCTCTCTGTCTCTATCGTGCATATCCTTAAACAAAACTGTTACGAACGAGCATGTAAACATATTAAGCCAGCCATAGTGTTGTGTGTTGCAGTTGTATTCATAAAATAAGGACCCAACTGCTGCTGGTGTATGTATGTGAAAAATTTATATTTTTTGAAAGAATAATGTGGGTTACTAAAGCTGGTTGTTTTATAAAGAGTCGACGGACGACAGACTGAGAGAGAGAGAGGTGGGTAAAGTTCATATACATTTTGTTGTATCCCCTACTTTTACGGGTCAATTTTATTCATATTTTTTTCAATTTTTTCTGTTTTTTCTTTGTTTATGACCCTAAACTAAATTTGGGTTTTGGAAGGCAAACTTCTTCATTTTGCTAAGCATAGGAGGCTTGTGTAATAAGTTTAAAATAGCAACAATATCATCACATATGCTGCAAGTTTTCAAATTTCATTTCCTATTGAAACTTTCGTAATCGTGAGCAGTACTTATTTGGGAATCGAGACAATCCATCATATTCCATAATGAATTTGAGCGAATTCACAAAGTTGTGGTGTTAAAGACATTGTTGTTAGCAGTCAGTACAGTATAGAAACCATCTAACATCAGATATCGGGTTAATTGAAAGTCCATGTTGACTTGACTTCAAGTGTATCCATCTTTACATATTTGGTAAGTTCGGACATCAGGGTAACACCCTTTATCAAACTACACGATTTCGACAAGAGAACCGTTTGAAATGGTGGGTCTCGCCTTGTTATTTTTTCTGCTAAGTAAACTCACGATCATAACACACCATTAGGCATAAAATATCACAATCGGAACAGAGAATCATTTGCATTACAATAGGACAGGTACACTTCGCAATAGGCAGTTTCGCTGGCAGGCTTGGTCTGCCCCACCAGGATTACTGCAAAAGCTACCACGTTGTGGAGTGAACGGAATCGGTAAACTACCTTTCATACGAGTGCCCTGGCTTTAAGTACAGGCGTCATCGATTTGTTAGGTGACAGAATGCGTGAAGGTCTGGTCAGGGTGGCGAACGTGCCACCCAGTACGATACCCTTTAGTGAGAATGCTAGGCAGTGAGACATTAAGTGGTTTTTCGTTCTTTTCATACTCGCAATTTCTTTCAGACTGAAAACTTCCTAACGCCTGTCGAGTACTTGATAGGAAGTTAAGTTATTGACCTACTATTCGTTAAGGGAGAGACATTATTGGTTAACCTTATATAGGCTAAGCTTAGTACAATAGATGGTTTGCTACCTCTACATACATACCTACATACATAATTGGCCATTACAACCCTTCAGTCAGGGTTAAGGCCTAGCCTCTCACACCACTCATGTTGCGTGCGTTAATTTTATACGTGTGTGGCGGAACCTACAGTTTAACGTCGACTTTAAACGACAGATTTCTGACAAACTTTTTCATGGCAGGTTTATTTACTCTCAGAGTTTTTGCCAGAAATCTGCTGAGAGGAAGTCGCCGAAGAAATATTTTTTTTCATATTTCGTTTTGATGTCTGTCTTTCGGATACAAACCCAGGCTTTACGTCTAATAAACCAACCCACTAGACTGCGGCGACTACAACCTCTACGCAACACAATTATAAAAATTCAATGTTAAGGTTTTGTTTTGAGGGAGTGAAAGCTTTTTTCAGGCAAAATCATCTTTCGATGGGTAAAAGGATCTGCACTCAATTGCCTTGCTTTTCGATTATGCCCAGTTCTTCTTAACGCCTGAATTTATTGTTCATAATTATTCCACCAGTTTCTGCCTGTAGTCGCCATTGTCTAGTAGGTGGCGTGTTGACTTATTAGATATGAGGTCTCGGTTCAAACTCTAGGTCAGACACTTCCTCCAACAAAACGAAAATTGAAAAAATATTTTTTCGGCGACTTCCTCTCCGCAGATTTGTGGCAAAAGTTCTAAGAGTAAATAAAATTGCCATGAAAAAGTTTCTCAAAAAATCTGTCGTTGGGAACTGAATTTAAAATATAGGCACACATCATATGTGGTGTGAGAAGCTAGGTCGTAATCCTAAGAGAAGGGTTGTAATGACCAATTATGTATGTACATACACTGCTGTTCAATAAAATAGATTCACCATGATCAACATCTTGCAATTAATTAAAGAAGAGTCACGCTTCAAATTTTTGAAATGTATCGGAATTATATTCATAAGAGGCCAGTAAACAAAGTGCAGTTACTTTTTTACATATACTCCATTGCATGAGAGATGTCTAGTAAACCTTTCGGAGAGCAGTTGAATCTATTTTTTCGAACAGCACTGTATGTATGTAATATCTGCCTGATTGCGGGCATATTTTTTGATAATACTACTTTTCGACTGACATGTATGCTCCTTATTACGCATCTAGAACTTAAAATTCTACTGAATATACAATGACCTCAATAAAATAGATTTCTTTGAAAAGTTTCCCTTGTCCCATAAATTTTCATTTTTTTTTTTGAACTACTTTTCTCACTTTAGAAATTTATTGCTTCTGAATCAAATTTCTCGGTTTTCCCCATTACAACTTTAATAATTTTCTACTTTGTTTTTTCTAATGTTTCGTAAAGAAAATATACAAATTAAATTCAGTTTTAAATAAATTCTATTAAAAATAACAAAACAACAAAAACAAATAAATTCTATTCTATGCTGTGGTATGGTATTCGGGTCATGAAATTTCTCTCTCTCTCTTGCTCTGTGGCATTGATGACCCAGTAAACACTTTAGTTTTACACTGTAATTAAATAAAATGAAATGCATTTTAATTGGACTTGGACTACACACTACACACACAACTCTTGGTTTCCTGTTTTTGTTGTTGTTGCCCCGATGGCATGTGGGGTGGTGTTTAAGTCATTCATAAATTAAATATGGACCGAAACGAAAATGAACAAAAAAAAGATTGTATAAAAATAAACACACAATGAAAAACTTTTTAAAAATTGTGAAAATAAAACAGAAAACGAAAGAAAGAAAGAAAAAACAAAAACAGAAAAATTAATTGAAATTTTTTTTTTTTTTGTTTTATTTCAACTGCAACTGAACCTCCAACCAGAAGGAGAGTTATAGCAGTAGCAGTTGCGGCAACAGCAACTGTATTCAACATCCGGTGCTGCTGTGCTCGAGTTGGGCATTCATTTCGTTCATTATTTTATGCAACTCGTGAAAAAAAAATTTACAAAAAAAAAAAAAAGGTTTTTAAACAAATAATTGATGCAGTGTCCCATTATACACTAGAGGTTGTAATTATAAGTACACACCATAGAAATTGAAATGCAATTTCTTTATTATTTTGTAATTAATGCACCTTGTGTTGTATGCAGATATGTTGCCGGCTGCTGGGTGACACACACACAACTCTTTTTGAAAAGTGTGTCACTGTATCAAATTGTGGCAAGGAATTTCATTTTCTTTCTCTCACTGGCTCTCTCGATTCTGTTTTTTTTTTTTTCTTTCATTTCATTCAGAAAAAGTTTAAATGAATGACAAATTAAGAATAAACTCTTGGTTTTCTTTCCTTTTTTTTGTCTTGGTTTCCTTTTAATTTTCCATTTTATAGTTTTCCATACAATTAAGGAAAATTGTTGCCGGGAAAAGTTGTCAACTTATGTTTTAAATTTTCAAAAAAATATTCAATTCAGAATTTTTTTTTTTGCTTATTTCAGACTTAAAATGCCTTATTTAAGGTTTAAAACTGAGGTATTTAGATCAGTTTCAAATGATTTTCTTTTATAATGTAAACACGGCCCGTTTTATTTTTATGCCTGTACCATAAACCAAGACCTAGCCTTAGATGAGAGTAGTGGTCCTATCGTTTTTCCCTAAAAAAAAATATCAAAACATGGTTTTTCTAAGAGTTTTATTTTACAAATTTTAATATCAGATAGAAACATCGATTAGAAGTTTCTTTTGATCTCTCAGCAGGCATATACAATGCTATATTCTCTAGTGGGTTAGGTTTAAATTTGAACCATCGGTTATTTCGAATCTGGCAATACTTATGTCATTCAAATTCTAAAATTCACTGAATTCACTGATCGTAATGTATCGATTTACGATTGAGCAACATTAGGATTTATTGGAAATTTATTTCAAAAATTTCGTACAAAATCTGGTCGCAGGGAAGAATCAATACTGCCCGGTATACGCAAGTTTATTGCAAAAGTTTGTGAGATTGGTTTCATTGTCAATGCGCCAAGACGTGAGAGTGATCGCGCACCAGAAAATATCGAAGCTATGGCGGAGAGTGTGCGTGAGAATCCTTAAGCTTCAACTCTTAATCGTTCTCATAAATTTAAAATTTCTCGCACCAGTTTACGCCGAATTATTCGAAAGATCTCGGTATGACGCCTTACAAAGTTCAATTAGTTTAAGAGTTGAAGCTACAAGACAATCCGCTTCGTTTTCTTTTCGCTAGATGGACTAACGAGAAAATTCACGATGATGTCGATTTTGCCCAAAAATAAAATCTTTTCGGATGAAGATCATTTTCACTTTGCTAGGTACATTAATATGCAAAATTGCCATATTTGGGGCTAAGAAAACCCACACGTGGTCTTATAGAAGCCATTGCACCCATTACGAGTGACTGTTTGGTGCGGCTTATGGACCGGAGGTATTAATGGCTCAAATTTGTTTAAAAAAGAGGCCGGCGCAAACATTTCGGTCAATGGAAACACCTAGCGCACCATGACAATCGATTTCTTTGTACCCGCTCTTCATAATATTGATGTGAACGATGTTTGGTTTCATCAGAATGGTATGATGGTGCAACTTGCCACACATCTCCTGCCACATCTCCTGCCTGTCGCCGTTGAACTATTTTCTGGTGGGGCGCCATTAAAGAAAAGTGTTATGCCGCCAAGCCAGACACAATTGAGCATTTGAAGGAAAACATTACTGATGCCATTGCCGAGATACAACCGAATACACTCAAAAAAAGTGCACTAAAATTGGTCCGAGGCCAGCTGCGGCAGCCATATGAATGAAATAACGGAACAGTACAATTGTTTTGTTCACAACAACAAAATAATAAATTTGGCAAAATTTCAAATCGTTCTTGTTTTATTGCACTTTTTAAATTTAAATTTTTAAATCACCCACCCTATATTAAAATGCCTTAAGAGTTTTTAAACAATTCATCTGAACGCATTCTGCATCATATGGGTTCAGGGAAAATGATGCATTTGCTCAATAAGTTACGGATAGTATTAATGAAACACTAAAGTTTTACAAAAAATGCTTACAACTAGGGCACTTACCTTTGCAATATGGATGTCAGTGTACTTCTGATGTAATTATGTAATTCAGCATCTGAAAATATAAAACAATGTGAGGCTAGATTAGTTTCGATTGCAAAAAGTATTTGAATTTAAAACTCTACCCAGAGACCCACCCGAATACTCCATGGTTGATTCACTCGATATCTCATGAAAACAAACGAGTAAATAAAAAGAAAAGAACGAATGAATAACGATTAATGTATGGCAAATGGCAGAAGTGAGAAGCTAGGCCGTAATCCTGACTGAAGGGTTGTAATGACCAGTTATGTATGTATGTAAGTATGTATGTAAATGGCAGAAGTTAAGGAATAGGGATAGCTTGAGTAGGAGGAGCAGTACAAAGACATGCCATCAGTCTATTAATGCCGGTCAGATCTCTTAATAGAAGATAACTTCCCAAGACTATCGAACAAACTCTGGCAAAGTAGCCAGATTCTTTTCCCCGACAGTCTCAGGCGGTCCAACAAACCCTGCAGAAAGAAGAAGTGCCGATATCGTAAAAAATACTCTCAATCCACATTCCATACATTCCAATCCATACCCGAACGATCGAACCTGTCCCATAATAGCCTGGAATTATGAAAATCTTTCCTATTCCGCCAAGAAATGACCACTCTGGGTCTATGATCAAACAACCTGAAAAAGTTCTTCAACGGGCCAGACCTACACATTTTGCCCCGCCATCTTTTGCCAACACATCCACAATCCCATTGCACGCAACTTCACAAATGCCCTGAATCACAGCTTAGTACAGTACTCTATCTGTGCCTGTGCAATAAACTTATATGTGCCTTAGTACAGACCAAAACCAACCCAGTCCGTACTTTCAAGGCAGCCTAGCTATCCACATAAATAGCTACGCTATCAATCCGCTGCCGTGATGGTTGTGAACACCTCACTTTGCCCACTGTGTTGGCCAACAATAGTTAAGGGATAGTTTTTAGACACGTCACCATTATTCAGGACCATGATTTTTAAGGAATATTGCTTCCAGGTAAGGATAGCAAGGCAACCGATCATTATGTTAATTTAAAGCCATCATGTGAAAAAATAATTGAATTTAATTCGAAAGCAGGGTCTGGACGATCTGTTGAATTTAAATCCGTTGCTTATGGTAAAGGCAGCGGAGCTACGTAGATCATGGTTAAGAAAATGGAAGACAAGTCTAAAGCGAGATTAATCTGAAAACATTATTGCACGACAAATCGCTTGGCTAGTAAACTCTATGATTTTGGGAAATACTTTGCTACGGTATTAAATAATAAGAGTAAAAAGTAGAGCAATTTGACGGCTGCATACTCTTTGTGGAATGGGGATGGCCTAAGGACACATAATGGAATATACATAAGTAGGTTGAAATATTCGGAAACCAAGAGAAAATCGCAAGCAATTTCCCAACGGAAATTTGTCTTGGGACAGGTTGTACAGAGGCCCAGTTGTGGCATTGTAATCTGACAGTTAGGCCGCCATCCGAGCACTCAGCTCATATAGAGTTGATTTGAGTACAGAAATAGAGTATCTAATCAAGCTGTATCAGACAAGCAGGGCGAATACTACGATCATTCTCCGCTAGATCCCACTTCACGTTTGAATTCGTGGTATTGAGCAGGGAGAAGAGCTTGCAAGTAGGAAAAGAGCCATGCCACTCGCCCTATAAGAACCTTTCTGTGGAGTTGGACGAGTCGTATGAAAGCGTATGCTCGGTAAAAGAGGAGATGGGTTTGAGACAATCTAAACTTTTGTTATACAATTACAATAGAAGCGGATTTATGTGATTATCTAGAAAGTAGCTGGGAAATTGTAATGAGCGCTAATGCATCTCAGAAGGAAACAATTGCTAGGCAGGGAGTTATCCTTAGTGCTATCGAAGGACATGTTAAAGAGATATGATCTTTTCTAGCAGAGATCAGCAATAAATCGTTTTTTCGCTACTCATAAGTACTCTTGAAATTTTGAGTATGAGTGAGCCATACATACATAATTGGCCATTACAACCCTTCGACAGGATTACGGCCTAGCTTCTCAACACCACTCATGTTGTGTGCGTTAATTTTATACATGAGTGGCGGGACCTACAGTTTAAAGTCGACTCCGAACGACAGATTTTTTGAGAAGCTTTTCATGGCAATTTTTACTCTCAGAGTTTTTGCCAGAAATCTGCTGAGAGGAAGTCGCCGAAGAAATACTTTTTGTATTTTGTTTTTGATGTCTGGCCTGGGATTCGAACTCGGGCCTTTCGTCTAATAAGCCAACACACTACCTACTAGACCACGGCGAGTGAGCCAACCATATTGAAATTCAACTACATACTCTGATTCATTTGTACTCACTACAACATTGATTTATAAGTGCAGGTTGCAATGAGTATGAGAGTACAACGTTGACATCAAATTTATACCATTCGAAATATGTTTGATTCATACGCTTATTCATTCAGATTCATAAATTTTTAGGAAAATACTTATAATACTCATAAATGATTCGAGTCATTTGAATCATTCATCAAAATTTACCAGCAAGCAAAGTAAACTCACAACCTTCTAGTGAGTATTGTACTGTTCTTATGCGAATCATACTTATTTTGTGATTCTTGTAAATGTTGAGTAAAGGAGAGTCGAAATTAACAACATCATGAGTATTGTTAAGTATGAGTATGATGAGTACTTTAAACTTTGAATATGAGTAGTATGAGTATGATATTAAAATAAGTATGAATGCGTAAAGTATCAGAAATTATGAGTATAATTCGAATCTACTCATCTTTTTGAATACTCATTGCTGACCTCTGTATTCTAGATAGGAAGAGCCACTGTACTGAGCAGCTAAAGTCTTGCAACGAGTTTACTGAGCATTTTCCTCTTTTGTTTCTTCATTCAAAGAAGTCTAAACGCTGCCTTCGTTTCTAACCTCAAAACTGGCATAATATTTTGTGGAAAATTTAAATTTTTAAACGTGTTATGATTCTCATAACTCAAGGAGCGATTTTTTTCCTGAATTATTTAAACCCAAAAAAAAAAAAATATTTTTCTTTTTTTTATAATTTTCAAATAAAATTCGTATTTTTATTTTAGAGTTTCACCAGAAGCAATTTAAACACACGAATAATAACATCAAAAAATGAAGTGAAATTAATTTCATTTTAATATTCACACGCATTTACAACAGAACATAAGTTTTTTTTTATTATTGAGAAGGCAAAGCTGGCAGTGGCAATGGCATATTTTGCTTGCCTGCCTTCCTTGCTGCCTTCCTTGGGTACTCGTGGGAGGTGTATGTATTGTTAATGGCAGTTGTTGCTTTAGTTGCGCTGATGCATTAGTTATGAACTGTGAATCACAAAATTAACAACAGAAATCCAATGCTCTAGGGATATTGTTGACGAAGGCAAATCTCAACTATAAATAGCGAGCGAGCCAGCGAGCGAATATACATATTTGAGGGGAGAGTTTATTGCAAATGCTGGGGCGGCAAAACTACAGAATAATGATAGACATTTTTGAGGCTGGCTGGTAAAGGTAATGGCAATTGGGAAAAATGCCTTAAGGCCAGGTGTATTGCCAGGCTACTTTTTCACATTGTAGTGTTGCGTTTCGCTCTGATTTTTGTTTTTCTTGCTGACTGGCCACTATGAATGAATAACACAATTCGTTAATGGAAATCTCACGTTCGAGTGCTGGATAACAATGAAGCGAACATTTTTGTTTTTGTTGCTTTTGGGAAACATTTTAAAAAATTTGTGAAAATTTTATAACTGGAGGCTGTTTTTCTTTTTTGGAATATGACGTGTAAAAAAGTAGATTAAATCGCTGATTTTTTGTATGTTTTTTAAAATGAAAATTGAAAGCATTTATGTAAAGAGTGGGGGGGACATACTATTTCTAATAGTATAAAAAATAGAAAAGGATTTTAAAAAAAAATTTTTTTTCTTTTCCTTTCTTTGTTACACTTGTTTTGTGTTTTTGTAAAATGTAAAAGAAAACATTAAAAGGAAATATTTTTTTGTACATACATTTTTTAAGTGATTTATTCTTTGTCTTTGCATTGCATTGCATACTCTGTTGCGTTTGAAGCTTTTATTTCTTCCTCTAAAGGGTCCGCCAAATAACTTTTTTTTTTTTTGAAAATGCTTTAAAAAGAAAACTACTGAATATTTTCTCAAATTTCTTTTTTTATTTGAAAGTACAATCCTTCTGGTTAATAATGGAAAATAATTTCATTCAAATGGCTGCCTCGGCTGGCCATGCAGTAGCCTACACGATCGGTTCAATTTTTAAGCACATTATCGATTGTGTTCAGCTGCATTTCACCAATGGCTTCACGAATATTGTCCTTTAAAGCGTCAATTGTCTCTGGCTTGTCGGCGTAACACTTATCTTTGACGGCACCACACAAATAATAGTCCAACGATGTCAAATCACAGCTTCGAGGTGGCTAAACGACATCAGTTCTGCGGCTGATAATGCGGATCTTCAAAAACAGGGCGCAAAACATCGAGTGTAGCTTCGGCTGTGTGGCACGTAGCACCGTCCTGTTGAAACCAAATGTTGCCAATATCCTCCTCTTCAATTCTTGTGAACAATAATTCGTTCAACATGGCCCGATAACGATCGCCATTGACTGTAACGGCCACTCCTTGCTCATTTTCGAAGAAAAATGGCCCAATTATGCCTCTGGACCAAAATCCGCACCAAACAGTGACTCGTTTTGGGTGCGTCGGCTTTTCAATGTATGTGTGCGGGTTTTCTGTGCCCCAAATTCGACAATTTTGCTTGTTTACATACCCGCCAAGATCAAAATGAGCTTCATCTGTAAAGATGATTTTATTGTCAAAATCGGCATCTTCTGTTCAAAGTACTGTCGCAGTATTTCCCAGCGTTGTTTAAGCGTATACACAACCATATTCGTTCAGCGGAAGGATAAAACTAATTATCTGTCAAATCAGACATGAGCTCAGTGTTACCATTCACGAAATAAGCACTAGTTGAAAAACAAAAAAAACATTAGATGACGAACCCTTTATTTCGTTATTTTCTTGTTTTTTTTTTCTCAAATAAAAAGGAAAACATAAAAAGGCCAAAAAGCGGAAGTAGTTTTTCTTTTTGTTTGTCAAGTTCTTTTGCTTTTAAAACTGCTCTTTCTTTTGTTTTCTTTTCGGAATAGTTTTGTGTCACCCAAGTTGTTTTTTTGGTGTGTGTGTCTGTTTTTCATTGTTTCAAGGAGTTTCTACTTAAATTATATTATCCTTGAACTATTTACGATAATAGTTGTTGTAATGGCTGCCCACTTTTTTTTGTGTGTTTTAAAAACTTTTTCTTCGTTTGTCAAGTAAAAAAGTTTCAACAACTTCTTGTTAAACTGAAATTTGTTGTCATCCATCCAAATGGGGTGATAAATTATTTAAAAGAATTTTTTTTATTTTTTTATTTATTGTTATTTTTGTTGGCTGTTAGTAAATTTATTGATTAGCTAAAGTTTTCTATTTTTATTATGAGTAAATATATTCATGACTTCTTTTCATTTTATATCTTTTTTCAGACTGGCGTAGCACAGATAGTGGCGACCATCATGATCGTGTCCAAAGACAATTATCCGTTTCGTCCGATAGCAAATTATTAGATGATGATATCAGAGAGGAGGCACGCGTCATAATGCGTCCCAAGAAACCACCCAGACCCAAATCGGAAGTCTTTCTCAACAAACAAGATCCACATCCGCGTCGTAAACGTTTCAGTGCATTTGGTGTAAGTATGACAACAACAAAAAAATAAAAAATTAATTTTTATTATAAGCTATATCTACAGAAGGTGTAGTAAGAAAAATCCATTCTGTTTGTATAAAATTTAGGGCACATATGCGCCATTTTGTTGGGGCATTGCTCATACTAACAAAAATATGAAAGAATCGAGCTTCACAGGAAATTTTTCACAAACTAAACTGTTCTTAACAGCAGCAGAATGCTTAATGTTCACAGAGAAGTCAATACGGTCTTTAGGGTACAGAGATACATAGGAAGTATAGAAAATAATTGGGAAGCCTGCATTATTGAAATCAAAAGTCACCTAAGCACACATAGTAACACTTTGTGACGCCATATGAAAGAATGATGCTACAAAGCCAAGTGACAAAAGTCCGAATTAAACTGTTTTGATACTCAAATCGGAACTTTAAGTCCTTAAAAACTATCCTTAAAATTTAATAAGCCCCGTCGTACTCGATACTCAAATATATGTATGCGTTCGTTATTTACTGTGGAGATTTGCCTTCAACTTCCCTAGAGCATTGGATTCTGTTGTTAATTTTGTGATTCACAGTTCACAACTAATGCATCAGCGCAACTAAAGCAACAACTGCCAATAAAAATAAACCTCCCGCGAGTACCCCAGGCGGGAAGGAAGGCAGGCAGGGAAAATATGTATGAAAATCTCCAAACGAAACTCTTGAAGGTTTAGCCGAATGATTGTTGACGATATAAATGAGTTGTTTTTCAGCCAGATTTAGCATTTGTAGGTGATCACTTTCTTCAGATAATTCAAATTGTATACATCCAAAATAAGCGAGTAGAAACCGCTCCAGTTCCTCCAAACTCATTGACATTCATGCGCGTCAAAACCGACCTATTTAAACTGTCTTTTGGCTCCAAGCGATTAGAACACAACGATTTTCGTTTGAAGTCATAGTTATTTCAGAATACGATTCGCTTTAGTAATCGATTCGATTTTCTTGCATTGCAACCCTCAAATTCTCTCCAGTCTTTTTAAGTTGATTTAAAGTGGCTGTTATTGCAAAATTTGCCTTAACACCAATCAAATCAAACCTTGTTCAAATGACCGTACCGTATTTAACAAATTTTCCATCATTTTTGTACTAATTGAAGTTAAACGACTAGTAGGCAGTGTGTCGGCTTATTAGACTTGAGACCACGTTTCAAACCTCATACGAAAAAATGTTTCTTCGCCGATTTCTGGCAAAAACTCTGAGTAAAAATAAAATTACCGTGAAAAATTTCTCAATAAATCTGTCGTTCGGACTCTACTTTAAAATGTAGGTCCCCCGCCTCTCATGTGTGTATAAGATTAACACACTCAACATAAGTGGTGTGAGCAACTAAATCGTAATCCTGTTGAAGGATTGTAATGTAATGCATATATGTACGTATGTATGTTGTACTAATGCCATAACCTTCAAAAATGTAGCATAAAGGAAATACAAATTGATGTTCCTTTTACCACAAACGTTCACCGGTACCTACCGCCCCACTTCATTTAATTGTTTCCCAAATTCTTATTAAAGGGGGCATATCAAAAATTATATTCGAACTGCGCAACTCTACTACTTTTAGAGAAACACGCAGACGGATAGTTATTTTGAAAGCATATTTAAGTGAACACTTGTAAATTTGATACATTGATTTAAACAGTGATGCCAACTTAGCCCTTTTCGGGCTAGATTTAGCCCTTTTTGAAGCATCTTTAACGCGAAAAAATTTTTTTAGCCCTAAACTAAAAAACGCGCAATTTCAGCCCTTTTCAGTATTTTTGTTTAGGCCCTTTTGCCCGTTTTCCTTTAACTCTGTATGGAAATTTTATCTTATGTTTCTCTGGTAATGTCGAATTGTAAGCCAATTAACAAAAGTACCGAGAAACACAAGCTTTGCTGAAAGTTTAAAATCAGTGATGCCAACTTAGCCCTTTTCGGGCTAGATCGAATTGTAAGCCAATGTGACAGCACTTTTTCTTCTATTTCTTGTTTTCTTCTTTGTCATTTACATAGAATTAACAAAAGTACCGAGAAACAGAAGCTTTGCTGAAAGTTTAAAATTGTATTTACCTAACAATTAGGCATTGATAAAAAACATATTAATAAGTATAATTCAATTAAGTCATAATTTACTATTCTTGGATGTGTCTTTAATCTAAATGTTATGCTATGTTTAGATGGAGCGCTACACGCAAAGATATCGTAAAATTTGGGAGACAGATCCCCTTTTTAAGAAATGGATAAAGCCTTGTAAAGATTAATCTAAAGTAGTATGTATTTACTGCAACACGCAAATCGTCGCTAAACACTATGACCTGGTCAGACATTCAGAAACGAAAAAGCACAAAAAAGCGTCCGAACCTTTAAACAGCATTAATATGGTACAACCACAAATTTGTTTTACACCTGCAGTGGTACCTTATTGTGATACTACTTTAATTTTAGCCCCCCTTTTTGCGCCTTTTTGAAAAAAATTAAATTGTATTGTACTAAAAACGTAATTTTCTTCAATTTAGCCCGTTTTTCATTTTTGTTCACGCGTTTGGCCTTCTAAGAGTTGGCATCACTGGCTAACACCCCACTTCATTTAACTGTCTCTCATATTCTTATTAAAGGACATATCCAAAGTTATATTCGCATTGCAACTCTACTACTTTTACCGGAACACGCAGACGCAGTGATGCCAACTTAGCCCTTTTCGGGCTAGATTTAGCCCTTTTTGAAGCATCTTTAACGCGAAAAATTTTTTTTAGCCCTAAACTAAAAAACGCGCAATTTCAGCCCTTTTCAGTATTTTTGTTTAGCCCTTTTTGCCCGATTTTCCTCTAACTCTGTATGGCAATATTATCTTATGTTTCTCTGGCAATGTCGAATTGTAAGCCAATTAACAAAAGTACCGAGAAACACAAGCTTTGCTGAAAGTTTAAAATTGTATTTACCTAATAATTAGGCATTGATAAAAAACATATTAATAAGTATATAAGTGTCTAACTTTAAGTAAGTCATAATTTAATATTCTTGGATGTGCCTTTAATCTAAATATTATGCTATGTTTAGATGGATCGCTACACGCAAAGATATCGTAAAGTTTGGGAGACAGATCCCCTTTTTAAGAAATGGATAAAGCCTTGTAAAGATGAATCCAGAGCAGTATGTATTTACTGCAACACGCAAACCGCCGCTAAACACTATGACCTGGTCAGACATTCAGAAACGAAAAAGCATAAAAAAGTGTCCGAACCTTTAAACAGCATTAATATGGTACAACCACAAATTTGTTTTACACCTGCAGTGGTACCCTATTGTGATACTATTTTAATTTTAGCCCCTTTTTTGCGCTTTTTTTGAAAAAAATGAAATTGTATTGTACTAAAAACGTTATATTTTTCAATTTAGCCCGTTTTTCATTTTTCTTCACGCGTTTGGTGTGCTAAGAGTTGGCATCACTGCGCAGACGGATAGGGATTTTGAGCATTTGTAAATTTGATACGTTGATTTAAATATTCATCTTAAAGTCTCCTATACAAAAAACATTTCCTAAGACTGAAAATCTATCGCCTCTAACCATATCTGAAGCAAATGCTTGAAATTTATTTATTTATCGGGACACTCAATGCTCAAAGACCATAAAGATCTATTAAACAAAGGGTCCCATCATGAGAAAATAAAAAGAGATAAAATTTTTTGTTCAAACTGTAGATGAACGTAAACTTTGCTTACTTGTACAAAATTGAAAATCAACTCAATGAGAATTACTTGCAAAAGAAACTCAAACGAATTATCATCGTCGTTTGTAGTTTTGTTGCTGTTGTTATTCCAAAAGCAAAGCGACAGCACAAAAAAAGTGGTTGAAGTAAATTAAACAACAACCACAAGCGTGCAAACGTATTCTGATACTGGTATACAACGATTAAGTGTGCTGTTCTGTGTGTGTAAATTGTGTGCACTATGGGTACGAGTGCGAGAGTAAAGGGAAGAATAAATAGTAAATAAAAGTGTGCATAATTTTTTAAAATACAATAAAATTGTATTGTTTTAATTCAATTATTAATTTTGAAATAAAAATAAATTATTCGTGTGCTAATCTCAATTTATGGCCATTATTACAAGTTGTCGTTGAACTTAAAGTTGAGTTAAAGGTACCTTTAGCTAAAGGGAACTGTAAAGTTACCATTAACTTATTTTCGTTATTACAATTTACAGATAAAATAAAGTTAACTGTTTTCAAAAATATGGCATTGCCGGAGCAATGTCGATAAAACTGCTCAATGAAACAAGTTTTTTTAAACGCAGTGCCAAGGAAGGGCCTTTGAAGTTGCCATATTGAAAATAATTTATAATATGGCAAGTTCAAACATAAACTTAACTTTAAAAGTTAAAGGTAGGATGATCTTCCCTTTAGCTTAAGTCCACTTCTACCTTATTGTCTACCTATAATAATGAAAAACAATTTATCTGCCCGTTAAAACCCTCCTTTTAGTTAAAGGCAAGTTGTAATAATGGCCCTTAATGGAGTAAAATGTATACATAAGACAAAGGATGTCTGATATCTTTTGACGATATTTGAGGGTTGTTAAGTTTTTTCTGAGCAGACTATTTTATACAACAACAGTTGTCTTCAGAAACTTACAACTGAAACATTCAATGATGTTTGAGAGCAAAATAAAAAAATTTAAATTGTCACAATACATACATATAAATGTACATACATAATGGGTCATTAAACCCTTTCACTTAGGATAGCGACCTAGCTTCTTGCACCACTTATGTTGAATGTGTTAATTTTATCCATAAGTGACGGGACGGACCTACAGTTCAATGTCGATTCTGAACGACAGATTTTTTGAGAAACCTTTCATGGCAATTTTATTTATTCTCAGAGTTTTTGACAGAAATCTGCTGCGAGGAAGTCGCCGAAAAAATATTCTTTTATATTTCATTTTGTTCGAGATGTCTGGTCTGGGGTTAGAAGCCAACACACCATTTACTAGACTACGGCGACTACATCTGGCACAATAGAAACAGAAATCAATGTGTCCACATTTTGGAAAATCAATTTTCTACGAAAATTTTCCACGCATAAATTGCCATTGGAATATGTAAACAGCTTGGCTCTTTTTACTTCAAAAGTGTTATGTGAGGCCTTGAACTCTTTCCAACATGTTGGGAAAGTTGAACACTGTTACATTGACTTCTGTATCGGTACATAAGGGCTATAAGGATAACGTGATGGGTAACGATCTGGTGAAACTAAGGACAAATATACTCCCACTAGGCCCTAACCCATACTGAGGGTTTTCCAATTTCCACAAAAATTTGGGAATAGAATAAATTTCGAAATAGACTGTAAGCGTGTCGAGCCGGAACGCTCCGGAACGATCACGACCACTAATATTGTCGGGGTTGTGATTGCGAGAGGAGAGAATTGGACTTCAGTGGCGAATTACGTGGAGCGTATCCTAAGACTGAAAAAGACAGATCTCGAGGCTGCAGAACATGTGGGCACGCCGGCATAGATGATACTTGAACACGTGTCAAACGGAATCCGACACAGGGACCTGAACGGAAGGAATAGTGGAGACACGTAAATGTCTCCTCAACTTTCGACAGGGGCCAAATGGTCAAAAGGACTCCACTCCGAAGTAATACCACCGTAGTTTCGGAGTGGACACAACGAGTCCACGAGACGAGGGGAGGAATTTAGTGGCTGAGGGCCCCACACACGGAGGTTGTGACAACTTCCTCTATGGTGCGGTTAGGTACATTCACCCCTATTCGGCATAAAAAATAAACAGCCACAAAGGCTTAAAAGTTAGAAGGCAACCAAATTTTAAATATAGCTGATCATACTCTGCCTGTGGACAACACAATACTTTAATTTATTCGAATTTCAGGACGAAAATACGTCTCTCCATCTCATGATAAGTGTTCACACTTGCCAGAGTATGTCATCTAAATATTTACCACGGATTGATTCTTAAATTGGCGCTTTAACTACACCATTACTACAGTACTATTCGGACTGTACCAATCTAGTATCAGAATATATTGTGTAGGGATATAACATAATGATCAGCACACTACTCTATTATATCACCGGTATATAAAATACATCACCGGTATATAAAATAAAAATGTTAAAATTTCTTTAAAAATGTTTCTCTTTTTTTTCTTTACAGGGTGATTCACCGTTTGGTAAACAGGATGCCTACGTTAAATTGGAACCGTTAGGAGAGGGCTCTTATGCCACCGTGTACAGAGGTTTTAGCAAGTGAGTAAACAAATATTTTCTTTTTTCTTTTTCCTTAAATTTTCAATATGATACATAAATTTGTGATTTTGTTTATTACGAACAAAAAAAAAAACAAACAAAAAAAATGATGCCAGTAATCAATCATCATAAAATGGATGTTACCGGACCCTTTTTTCCGATTATTTGTTAACAAAAATTAAATTTTTTTTTTCTTCTTTTCTTGCGATAACTTGGTGACAAATACATATTTGTCAGAAAAGAAGGCAAAAGAGTAGAAAAAAAATTTCCATTTCATTTCCTTTACTTAAGGGGTTCATGAGGGAGTGAGGGTGGAGTAAACTCCACACATTCCATTGTTGACAGTAATGACCACATTGCAGAGATTTATTTGTGAATGACACTGTAGTCTTACCAACATAGGGGGGAGGGGGCCTATTTTTCTGTTCTTTTTTTGATGGCTGATTCTATTTAGTACACGTTTATATACCGCCTGTATTTCTGTGTGTTTAGGGTTCTTGAAGGGTTGATTGCATGGGCGGACGGGCGTCAATGCCTGCTGACTGACAGTACTGTGACAAAAGATATGAGAAAAAGGAAAGCGGGAGGTAGTTAATAATGTCTGTTATCATTCAACATTAGCCAAAGTGTTGAAATATAACATGTCTTCTGTCAATGTCACATTTTTGTAGTGTTTCTTGTCTTCATAAGCAAGTATCCTTTTTTTGGTCCTTGTTTGTATGCTTGTTTTGGCTTCCTTTATTTAAATTTCCTTCAAAAAAAAAGTGTTGCTTTAGAAAGCTTCTGATGTCATTGAAAAATATTACGCCATTATTTAAATTGTAGAAAAAATATATAGGCTGGCGTGGCGTGGCCTGGCGTGGCTGTACAAGTTACAAGTGATTGATGTCTTGCAGGCACAACATGTCACAGCCACTGATGTGTCACGGTGACACAAAACTGTGTGGCTGTTTTAACCCAATTTTAAAAAACTTTTTTATTTCATTTTTAAAACTGATTTCCTTTTTTTTTTTGTATAATTGTTGGCCGCATAGCCTTTAAAGCCTATACAAAGTCCAGCAAAAATTCACAGTCGAAAATCTTTGGCCATAATTCTAATCCTATTACATGGGAGTCGTGTTTTTATTAAAAACTTTTTGCCTGTTTTTCATTTTCGTTTCTCCTTCTCTGTTTTCTTTTGTCTTTTGAATTATTCATTGTGGTTAATTGTTCATTCATTTTATATTCCTTCTGGGATTTCTTTTATTTTTACATTTTTCCTTCTCTGCTTTTTCTTGTTACCCCGTGTCCTTTTGTTGCGTAGTTCGTAATTCGTAAATTTTGTTGTTGGTTTTATTTTATTTCTCTTGTCTTGCTTTTTTAGGTCATTTTATGAATAATTTTTTGTTTTAATTTTTGTTGTTTTTGTTGTAACTTTAATTTGTTTTTATAACGTTTTAATTCAAGTGGCCTTTATGGCAAGCGTTTCAATTAAAAATTTTATTAAAAAAAATAAGAATAAAATATAAAATGGAAAAACGTTCCTTCAAAGTATAGGAAATTAGTTAAAAAAAAATTAAAAAAAGAAAAACTTTAAGCTGGTAAGGCTTGCAGAGAAAATTTAATTTAAATTTTAATTCTTCTTTGGAATTCTTTAAAATTTTATAGAAACTTAAGGCATAAAATTTATCCACGCATTGCTGGTGTTTTGTAAACAAATTCGGTGAATATGCACAGCAAACCAAGGTGGACTTTGAATACTCAATCCTGAAGCAATAAGACTCTTAACTACAAGGGCATATAAAAGTTAGAAGACATAGTTACGATAGAATATTTGGTATAGCTGGTGATCCCGCTCATGGATAAACATTAACACACCAAACGTATGTCCTGTGTGTAAAATAAGGTTTTCATCCTGACTGAGAGTTGTAATGACCAATTATGTTATAACTCATCTAGTAAGCACCGCAAAAAGACCTCTGATTTGGCAAAAAATAACATCAGCTATGGAAATAACAGGAAGGACTGGCTGCAGCACCCTTTGTGGAAGATTAAGAGCCAAATGGCAATCTTTTTTGTTGCTATAAGAACTTATTTCCACTGGCTCTCTTTCTAAAGTGTAGTCGAAAATAGTTCGGAAGTTTTAATTACAAACAGCAAATCGAATATTCTTCTGTTGTACATCACAGATATTAAACAGATTAACCCCTCATGTTAGCAAACATACATATCATGAGTAAATTATTGGTCATTATAACAATTTAGAAAGGATTACGATCTAGCCTTTACCCACCATCCACGGCGTGTGTCTATCAGAGATCAGCAATGATCCGTTTTGTCGCTACTCATAAAATGAAATTTCGAGTATGAGTGAATCAACAGTATTGAAATTCAACTATTCTGATTCCTTCGTACTCACTACAACATTGATTTATAAGTACAGGTTGCAAGAAGAATGAGTACAACGTTGACATCAAACTGGTAAAATTCGAAATATGTTTGATTCATACGCCTACTCATTCAGATTAATAAATTCAGAAAAATACTCATAAATGATTCGAGTGATTCGAATCATTCATCAAAATTTACAGTCTTAGTTGTTGTTGCATTGTGATTCTTGTAAATGTTGAGTCGTGGAGAGTCGAAATCAACAACATCATGCGTATTGTTAAGTATGAGTACTATGAGTACTTCAAACTTTGAATATGAGTTGGTATGAGTATCAGAAATTATGAGTATGATTCGAATCTACTCATCTTTTTGAATACTCATTGCTGATCTATGGTTTGCACCTTCCAGAGTATGTCATATAAGTATTCACTCAGGGACTGAGTGTTAAATTATCCTTGAACTACACGATTACATACATACATACATACATATGTACATACATATATACATATATATGTACATACATACATACATATATACATACATACATACATATGTACATACATAACTGGTCATTACCACCATTCAGTCTGGATCACGAACTAGATGCTCACACCACATATATTGTGTGTGTGAGAGACTATCGTATCAATTTTGTTTACTCTCAGAATTTTTGCTAGAAATCTGCTTCTGAAAAGCCCAAAGCTTTTAAAACCACCGTGTTTATTTACCGCATAGATTATACGGTAAATTATTCCCTTAGCAAATTCCCTTCATCGTAGACCGAGTACTCATTTATCGCTCTTTTACAATCTAATAACTTGAAGTTGAAGTGACGTGACTTTGTGCCTAAAGTGTCTTACTAAGAATGCTAGCATCTTATAGTGAAACCCTCTGAATCTTCGAAGAGAATAACGTCTTAATAGAGAGATTCTAGATAAAGCCAATTTAAATCCTATATTAAGGACCTTCTGTAAGCCTATGATCTGGTTAGTTGGGAGACTTTGACTAATAAAACTGAAACAAGGCAACGACAAGAGGGATAATCGAAATGATGCTTTAGAATCGTACAGTGAAGTGCGCTTTTTAAAAAATGAAGAATGAAGCTTAGCAGCCGATTGAATGTCAGCCGAAATGGAATGTTTGTTTGAAGAACTGCATTCTTGTCAAAGTCAAAATATGCTTTAGCTTCTGATTACTTAATAACGGCAATAGTTTTCTAATTTTCCACAAGCTTGTTAAACCTTAAGCATCAAATCAAGCTACCATTTAATCTAGCAAAACAAATTGAAAAATAGTTTTCAAATGGTTTTATTTCTCTTAGTCTTTAACCCAAGCTAAAGAAAAAAAGAGAAACATTGTAATTTCCCCAATTTTTCTAATTTCCTTTAATTTGGCAAAGAATACCTGATGCAAAACAGTAACAGCAATTTTCAAAAATCATTCACTAATGCAATTAACATGCATAACTACAGATCTGTGTCACATTTACCGTTTGATTATAACGATAACAATAATGGCAGCAGCAGCACATCATTAATTCTGCTTCTTTTTCTGCTTTTGTTTCTCTCTCTCTCTCTCTCTCTCTCTCTTGATTGAGAACAAAACAAAAACCCTTTTTGACTAGCAAAAAGGCACGTTTCTCTCATTCTTAATCCAAAAAAAGACGCAAATTTGTAGTGTTATTACCGACAACAACAAATACAAAAGAAATGAAACCATGAAAATCTCTACTCTTCTTCTCTTCTCCTCTATCTTATCTTATCTTATAATCTCTTATATCCGTACTGAACTTATTACACTAATATGAACAAAAACAACAACAGAAACAACAGCAACCGGCAAATAATACAACAACAAAAGTTTTCTTTTTGTAATAATTTGCACACGAAGAGCACACATGTGCTCCAATTAAAATGTGATTTTCCAACTACAAGAGAAAGAAAGAAAGAAAAAAATACGAAAATAATTAAAGAGTAGAAAAGATAAACAAGGATCAAAGGATCATCATGACTCAATATACATACTCATATGACTCTTAAATAAACACACACAAACATTCTTTTATTAGAGAAAATCCCTCGCCCCATTGTTGTTTTCACTCTTAAGTACATACATGAGAGATGATAACAAGTGAAAGTGAACATGAAACCATGAATGAATGAATTAAAGTGGATGTGTGATGAGTATCGTAAGTCTATTCAGAAAAGTTTTTGGTTTTTTTCTTTTCATTGAGTTTAGTTTAGTTTGTATGAAAGAATGAACATCAGCAGTTTCATTATTTTCATTATCTTGTCATCATTTAGCAACGTACAGTGCGCTCCTTTATGATGCTCAACAATAAAAACAAAAAATTTTCTTTTACTTTTACTTTCGCATTATTCCTGCCTTCTTGTTTCATTATTAATAATTTACTTCGAGAAAGTAATGTTTAAGTCGATAGGGTGTAGCATAAAGGGGTTTACTTTTAAGCATTAATTAATGAATTTTGTGCGTTCCAATTGTTAATCCGTTAATAGAAAAGGGGCACTTGAAAACACTTCCCACTTGCATTATAAGACAACAGAACATGTATTGCCCGTCATTGTTATTATGGCCAAGATATGCTACTACCAGCCAATCTTTACAGGAATGGTATCCCCAATAATGTTACCCCGAGAAATTTCGGGCACAGTTTTAGTTTGGCTAATTCTCTGCCTAATAATTGATAAGTATCCTGGTGTTTTCTTCTGAGAGGCATTAATGTCGTATAGGTTCCAATGATGTGTCCTAAAAATTCATTTTAATTAGCGAAGAATTCGTAGACTATGCCTTAAGCGTCCATTTTTGAACAAATCTTCAAATTATCTAGCAATCGTTTAGATTGTCTTGTGCCTAATCGCATAAAGATAGGCCTGGTGTCATCAGTTGCATTAGTCTCCAACAACCTCATAGGAGCTGAGTTGCACAAATGGTGGCCTAGCTGCAGATAGGAATACTATATCCGCTCCTTTGTAAACTTCCTATGTTCTCGTAATATTTCATTCTCATTTACATACATACATAATTCTCATTTACATACATACATACATACATAATTCTCATTAACATATTTTTAATTATTTAATTTGCAGTCTTAGTTGTTATTACATACATACATAATTCGCCATTACAACCCTTCAGTACGGATTACAGCCTAGCTTCTCAACACCACTCATGTTGTGTGCCTTAATTTTATACTTGAGTGGCGGGACATATAGTTTAACGTAGACTTCGAACAAAAGATTTTTTGAGAAACTCCTCATGGCAATTTTATTTACTCTTAGAGTTTTTGCCAGAAATCTGCTGAGAGGAAGTCGCCGAAGAAATATATTTTCATATTTAGTTTTGACGTCTGACCGGGGATTTGAACCGTGGCTTCGCGTCTAATAATCTAACACACTACCTACTAGACTGCGACGACTTATTTGTTTTCCATAAAGTGTCGCTTTCCTAAAAGAGTATGCACCCTCCAAATGGCTTCATCCACTCTCACAGTAAGGATGCAAGTCGTAAACAAGTTCCTTTCTGAATAAACGAGTTTGTTCAATGAAATTTTAACCTGCTAATTAGGTACTTAGTCACTGCAGCGGCTCCTAGAATAATAGAGTTACCAACACTCGTATAAATATTGCTCTCTGCGATAATGCATATCATTTTTGTATTGGGTGTAGTGCTGAGAAGGCTTACCCATTGTTTACTACTCTAAGTGGTAACGCTGTCTAGTCTTTCCACACGTCCGTTGTTGGTGTTTAAGGGAAGGATTGAATGGCTTTTCGTTTTTAAAATCAAAAAACCAAGACGAACATTTTTTTCATCTCATTTTTATAGTCAAGAAGCTTAACCACTACACCTTCTATAGGAGGTAGAATTAAAATTGTTTTTACATTAAATTAAAATTGTTTTATATCTGCCCCAGCTAAACCAAATAGGATTTAAGACTCTGCATACATTGAAGCGCCGTAGTCTATTAGGTCAGACATCAAAACGAAATTTAAAAAAAAATATTTCTTCGGCGACTTCCTCTCAGTAGATTTCTGGCGAAAACTCAGAGAGTAAATAAACCTACCGCGAAAAAAGTTTCTCAAAATCTGTCGTTCGGAGTCGACTTTAAACTGTAGGTCCCGCCACTCGTGTATAAAATTAACGCACACAACAAAAGTGGTGTGAGAAGCTAGGTCGTAATCCTGACTGAAGGGTTGAAATGGCCAATTATGTATGTATACATTGACAGACTGATCATATAAAGATACAAGCTCCGGACTATTGGCAGAGGCAGATGACTGCAACGTCATCTAAGATGTTGCGTTGCTATAATGGGGAAAGGTATTGTGACCATTCCTTTAATCAAATCTGGTCGTTTTAATTGAATTGTTTGCTTTAGTCTCATATGGATCCGAATTAATTGTTTGACAAGGTCGTCATCCTGTTTCCACCATAATCTTTTTCGTTTATTATTCGTCGCCTCATTCTGTTTTAACAATGAATCGTGAAATTTAGTCCATTTAATGTTTCAATGTTAACTCCAGTAGCACCCAAATATAGAACTTCTTTCTGTACGCCGTTTTTTTTTTAAATACATACAGTAAATAATTGTCTGATGTTGAATGGTTGTTTTGGTGCCAATGTTCACTCTGTTTATGGGCCGATTTTTCTTGATTTTCTTTGATCATGACTTCAATGAAATTTTACGTGATTGCTAACCAGAGCGAGGAGTATCGTTAGTATCAAAATTATCGGATAGCAAACTAATCGCTCCATTTTTATCATTTAAGGGAAACAATTGCTTACGAGCCCAGCTTTGTATATACATTGTAATTCTCTTCTTCCGGGCCCCAGATCAATTCCAACCGAAACGAAGCTCAAAATATATGCTCCAGTTTCAGATAGGAGAACTATTCTAAAGAAGTATGCTCCATTTTCGTAAGGCCCTATGAGACAATGTGGGTAATTATAGACTCCAGTAACATCATATGCCTGCTGTTTGTCCTCATCAAGAAGCATGAGAGTTCATTGTCATGATGAGGCCATAACTGCCAGGTTGTACTGTGAAGCCGCACCTCTATTAGCCTATATCGGTAGTATCACGTCGCAGTTTGAGTTTGCTGGAGAGCAAAAGCACACCCTAGCTTTTCACATTCGGTGGTACCCGTAAAGTAGTGTCGGTCCCAGTGCCTTAATATTTGTAGCATATATTGGAATAGCAATTTCAATAGGAATTTAATTTCCATATAATTGGTGTCCGTAAGAGGGCAGAGGTCAATAAGTTCAAGTTTTTTTGAATGAAATGCGAGTTTTTGAACCAAAAAAAAAAATTATTTTGTTCCTTCGAAAAAACCAATGCGCTGCTGTTTTTCTAATTTCAGAGCTGAGGATTAAACTCACGTATCTTTGTTTACTAAACCAAAACACTACCTATAACACTTATTATCTTATTTAAAAAATTAAAATAATTTTTTTTATTCATTTGGATAAAGGATTAAAGAATTCTTAAATTTCTGAATTTTGTTTTTAAAGTAAAAAAGTTGCCGTAAAAAATTATAAAAGTTTTTAAGAAAAGTTTTTGAAACTTATTATAGTCTTAGTCACGACCAATTATAGTTTCCTTACAATTTAATAGAGTTGATTAAAAAAAACATTGTTTGTATTTATGCAATCATGATTTACTACGAACAAAAAAATGCCTACTCATTGGCTCAATTTAAATTCCTGCAAATCATGCAACACATTCAATCAATTGATCTCTTCAATCATTCTACGTTCAATCTATAAGAATGACACAGAATCCAATTCAAATAATTTCGTACGAATTTCGGATTTTTTATGGATTTTTATTACGTGTTCACTTGAAACGAGATTCTTGTCTTGACGATGAGTTTTAGCAGTGAATTTATCTTTAAAAGCCTCTAACAAATCTTAAGTAGTGGAAGCCAATAATAAAAGAAAAAAAGAAAAGAAAACATTTTTCTTGAATTAAAATAAAATGAAAACGAAAATAAAATGAAAATAAAGCACACAGCACAAGTAGATTAAAAGGGAAAAATAAATAACAAGAAAAATAAAGAAGAAGAGAAGGAGAAAAAGAAGAAAAGAAATCTTAAGTGATTGATGTTTTTATAACATACTCACGCCAAAAAAATCTTCAAATCTGTGGAAAAAGAACAGAAATTCAAGTATTTTTTCATAATAATACAAGAGCGAGCACAAGCAGAACAGATCCCTAATGATTTTCGTGCTTAACTTTGTGTCCTTTATGGCTTTCGCACACACTATTTAAACACAGCCAGTCACTCACACACTCACCCTCACTCACTCACGCTTATTTAGTGTACTAAAGTGTCATCTATGAAGGATACTTTAACCATACAAAAGTGTTAATATTTGTTTAATACTAAAAGCCTATTCCCCACTCTCTCTTTCTCTCTCTCTCTATTTGTCTTCCTTCACTTTCCTTTTTTTTGATATTCAAACTCTCTCTTTAAATAAAGAGGTTTAAGGACAATGCAGAAGACCAGACGTGTACGTTGATACATAATCTGTGTCATTTCTCCTCTCCTCTCCATCACACGCCTTTTAATAGTTACTCTTCGTCGTTCTCATTATTCTGATACAGGCAATGACATTTTATTTCAAAAATGTTAAGAGACTCAACATGCTCCTCTTCTCTTTTAATTTAAACTTTTGTTTTACCATGTCAGTGACCCAGTTTTTCACCCTTTTTTTTTGCATTTCTTAACAGCTTGTCTAGGGGCTTTAAGTGTTATATTGTATATTAAAAAAAGAAAAATATATATAACAGTCTTCAAACAACCCTCGTATGCTTTAAGAGCCAACTAAAGACTTCTTCTCATGTCAAGTTTTTTCTCTCGTTTCATTTTTTTTTATTTCTTCTGAAAACTTTACCGCTGTGAGTATAGGCTCCCTGGTTCATTTAAATTCATGTTAATGATTAAAAAGAAAATGTTTTAAAAGCACAACAACAATTAAAATAATAATGAATGAAAACGAAAGGCTCAAACACACAATTTATATACACAATTAAAGAGTGAACCATTCAAGGGAAAATTTATGATTTTAACTTGAAGCACCATAGAAGAGCTGTTGCAAGGCATTTTCATCATATTGCGGTTTCATCAACTAAACTTATCCTATTTAACCGATCCAGTGATTACCGACGTCCCTTTTTATCCAGAAAACGGAATGGTTCTGATGCATTAGGTATAGTGATGAAGAACTTTGAGTATGAGTCTTTGAAGCGACAATGAATCTGACTTTATTAATCTTTTTTTCAAACAGTGTGTATGTGTTGGTAATATTTTGTGCCGACCCATCTTAGTGAAAGTATTTTCTTAAAATGCTAAGGTTTGAATAGGTTAGGTTTGAGGGCCTATACCAGAGATCAGCAATGAATCGTTTTTTCGCTATTCATAAGTAGTCATGAAATTTGGAGTACGAGTGTGTCAACAGTATTGAAATTCAACTACCCTGATTCATTCGTACTCACTACAACATCGATTTATAAGTACTGGTTGCAATGAGTATGAGTACAACGTTGACATTAACCTCATAACATTCGAAATATGTTTGATTCAGTCGCCGTGGTCTAGTAGGTAGTGTGTTGGCTTATTAGACGAAAGGCCCGAGTTCGAATCCCAGGTCAGACATCAAAACGAAAATATGAAAATATTTCTTCGGCGACTTCCTCTCAGCAGATTTCTGTCAAAAACTCTGAGAGTAAAAATTAAAAAGCTTCTCAAAAAATCTGTCGTTCGAAGTCGACTTAAAACTGTAGGTCCCGTCACACATGTATGAAATTAACGCACACAACACGAGTGGTGTGAGATGCTAGGACGTTGTACAATGGGTCAATTCGACCTCCGGGTACTGTACTTGTCACAGTTGACAAGTACACGTCCTCTAACCTAACCTAACCTAACCTACGCCTACTCATTCAGTTTCATAAATTTAGAAAAATGCTTATAATACTCATAAATGATTCGAGTGATTCCAAACATTCATCAAAATTTACAGTCTTAGTTGTTGTTGCATTTACAAAAAAAAGAAAAAGACAAGGACAGCACACACACAATCTTCTAGTGAGTATTGTATTGTTCGTTACGCGAATCATACTTATTTTGTGATTCTTGTAAATGTTAAGTAAAGGAGTGTCGAAATCGACAACATCGTGTGTATTGTTAAGTATGAGCACAATGAGTACTTCAAAATTTGATTATAAGTAGTATGAGTATGACATTAAAATAAGTATGAATGCATATAAGTATCAGAAATTATGAGTATAATTCGAATCTACCCATCCTTTTGAATACTCATTGCAGCATTGTAAACTCGACCAGGGAAGGATTTCTGTATAGCTTGGTCAACTTGATGTGAACTGTGATCTTTAGTAGGGGCTTTATAATAGGATAATTAGTATATGATTTGAGATCGTTTGACTAATATTGATGCCCAGAGTTGGATAACTCATAATTTTGTAAGAATAATTTTTAACTAAAATTCATAAATTTTTACTCACTTTTTCATAAAGAAAATTTAAAATTTGTTCACACATTCAACATGTTCACACTTACCTGAAAAGAAAAGTAAGAAAGGAAACAAAATTAAAAAAAAAATATAATTTTAATAAGAAATTTTAATTTTTTTTCATACACCAAACCCAACAAAGTCTATTACAAATGACAGTGACAGCAAAAAAAAATTCATCATAATTTTCGAATTTTCAAAAATTAAAAGAGCTTCACTTGCTTAATTTGGTCAAGATTAGAGTTTTTCAGATATCCTTCTACTATACTATTCGTCCGCTCTTCTAAGCAGCTAAGAGGTAATGATTTTAGCCTAATCCCGAACGGAAGAGTATTTAAACACGAGAACAAAGTAAACTATTGCCAGCAGAAAAATATACCCCCTACTAAGGGAAAAGGAATCAGTGGATCAGCGCACCTGACGAAGCACAAAAGTGGAGGGATTTGTTGGGCAAATGAGAGTTCACCGCCAAGATGAGGCCATAACTGCCTGGTCGTGTAACGTTATTCTAAGGAGTCCGTCTCCGTGAAGTTTAAGTGTGCTGGAGAGAAAGGCCGAATCCATGTCTTCCATAATCAATGGTACCCGTAATATAGTACCAGCCCTGGAAATCTCAATTGCCTTTACATTCTAATCACATAATGGAATTTCCTTCAAAATGGCAAGAGGAGATTATCTTTTAAGAAATTGGGCATTTTTCCAACTTCAATAAGAATTTAATTTACGTGTAATTGGAGTCCTTAAGAGGGCAGGTCAATAAGAACAAGCCGTTTTGAATGAAATGCAAGTTTTTGGAAAAAAAAATTCATTTTCATATTCTCCTGCTGATCTCTTTCCAAAAGCAAATTTTTCATATTTGGTAACGAAAAATAGCCACTAATTTAGTGCCAAATTAGGAGAATATTGCAAATGAGTGAGGAATTCGCAGCGTAATACAGGGCTGTCGGATCTTGATGTGTCCTATTTCAGTTGGGCTCTTTTTTTCCTTTAAATCCTTATTAAGTCGGCCTAATATCTTGTGCTGCACACAGTCTTTATTGGCTGACAATTCCTTGCTGTCGTTCTTTCGAGCTTAAAAAGTAATTAAGAAAGGAATTTGGAACTGAAGAAACACCAAAGGCTCCTGCAAAATTGGTATTCATCTTAAGGCTTTTTGTCTAATTTCATATCATGAGTTATTTCCCTTTTTTTGATGTTTTCCACTTCTACTGGACGTCCAGAACGTTGTGCACCTTGCAGAATGAAATTCAATGAACCAACTTTTATTCATGACTCAAAAAATAATGCTTAATGAGCACGTGAAATTATTTTTTATTATTTTGCTCTCGCACCTTATCAGTGCGGCTTCAGACCTGGCAAGTCCACCATCGACCAGATCTTCACACTACGCCAAATCCTGGAAAAGACCCATGAACAACAAGTCGTAACACACCATCTTTTTGTCGACTATAAGGCAGCCTTTGATAGCCCCATAAGGGATCGTGTTTTTGCCGCAATGTCTGAGCTCGGTATACCTGCGAAGCTGATAAGGCTATGCAGAATGACGTTGAGCAATTCCTGCAGCTCCGTCAAGGTTGGAATGGACCTCTCCGAACCTTTTAATACCGTGCGAGGTTTCAGACAAGGCGATCCCTTATCATGCGACCTCTTCAACTTCGTCATGGAGAGTGTTCTGCGAAAGGCGGAAGTGCATCGCAATGGCACTATTTTTCAAAAGAGTGTCCAGCTGCTTGCGTACGCTGACGACATTGACATCATAGGGCGTACCAAGCGAGATGTTACTGCTGCCTTTAGTGCTATTGAACGAGAGTCTACCAAGATGGGTATGGCAGTAAATGAGGGCAAAACAAAGTATATGTTATCGACAAGTAGAGACGTGCGGCGTATTGATTCTCAGATTACGGCCGATAACTATACTTTTGAAACAGTCAAGGAATTTATTTATCTTGGCTCCGCCGTTACCACCAGAAATGATGTCAGTCTGGAGATCAAGCGTAGGATCACTCTTGCCAACAGGTGCTACTATGGTCTCAATAGGCAATTGAGTAGCAGAGACCTCTCTCGTGCGACCAAACTAACACTCTACAAGACACTCATCCTACCCGTGCTTCTTTATGGCGCTGAGGCATGGACCCTATTAAGTACTGATGCAGCGGCCTTGAGAGTGTTCGAGAGAAAAGTCCTACGTAAGATCTTCGGTCCAGTGCGTGTTGGCGATGATTTCCGTATCCGATTCAACAGTGAGCTGTATGAGCTCCTCAACGACATTGACGTTGTACAGCGTATTAACATCCAGCGGCTGCGCTGGCTCGGCCATGTCGTTCGAATGGATGAGGATGCTCCGGCGAGACGAGTATTTGATGCGGGTATCTGCGGAAGTCGGCGAAGAGGGCGACCTTGTATCCGTTGGAAGGACCAAATCGAGGGAGCCCTGTCATCGATTGGTGCGACCAACTGGCGTAGGCGCGCAAGAAGCAGAGGCGCCTGGAAGGATGTGTTGCGGCAGGCCGAAATCCGTTAAACGGGTTGTTATGGCCAATTAAGTAAGTAAGTGAGCTCTCCCACTTGACAAGATCCCTGTCAACAAAAAGGGCTTTGTTGACAAAAGTTCAGAGATAAACAATTGCTCGTAATTGCCTCACCCAACTAACTCGCCTTCAGTACAAACTAGTTTTATAACTCAAAGACTCAATTTTGATTTTCTAATAAAACTTATTTATATTTTGTATCTCATTTCAATAATTTCTTGCAACTTTTTTTCTTGCCACAATGCCTTCAATTTTCATAAATAGATTGATACTCAAAACTCAATGCCAACTCCTTCTCCTCTACTCCACCACTTCACCTTCTAAAGAGTTTTGCATTTCAAAAATTAATTGAGTCACTCATGTGTCTAGTACATTGGCTGCATTGCTCAACATTGCAACTTCAAGTTGCAAAAGAAAACTTTTTTTATTTTTAAAGTCAATATATTTTACATTTCAATTTGAACTTTGAAAATAGTTTCTCGAAATACTTGGAATTTATATTTCTATTGATGGTTGGTGGTTGAGGCAATAAAACTACATGCTACATACCGATCACACACATGTGAATGGGAGAACCTAAGGCGGCGAGGAAACATACACACACAACGGGGGTAATAAAGTTTTGCTCCATTTTCTTCTTCTTATTTTCCTCGTTTTTTTCGAGTTATTATAAGAATATTTTGTTGGTAACATACACACATAAAAAGCCAAGACTAGCTGGAATAATACAATATATCGTCTGCAGTATGTATACGAAATAAAACTTTCTTAATTTAAGTTCGGTTTTTTTTCGGGAGTTTCTTTTTTTCTTGTTGCATAAGAATATCTGAATGATGACAATAATAACAATTTATTCTGAAGTATAGAGGGTCTGAAGAAGAGGTTATGATTGTAGGAGTATGGTTGGAGTGAGTATAGCAGTGCTAGGGACAATAGTCTCCATCAACCAACTCGGGCAAAAGTCATAAAATATGAACCACATGTGCTGGTTAAAGTTTTCAGATGTGGCATGGATTTGGATTCCTTTCTTTTTCTTCATTGAATATACATATGTATGCTTGAATGCTTACTCCTTTTTCCTTATTCCTTTCGCATGAAAATTATTTTGTAGTTTATTTTCGTTTACATTTGCCGTTGAGACATTTTTCTTTTGAATTTTTTTTCTGGCCGCCTTTTATACATACACTTTTAATGCCTTTTCAAAAAAACCATTGAAAAAAAACATCGTAACGTAACGTATCGTTACATTAGAAACTGCGAAAAGAACTGAGCAAAGGTGTCATAAAATTTAACCTAATTTGACACTTTTAGTTCTTTATTTTCCTTCTTCATTTCCTTCTTTGCAACTTATCACACATAAAGTTGTTAAGTTTATAGGATTCCTGAGTATACTCTGTTGTTATACTCTGGGGAAATCGAATAAGACTTTACATACATACATAACTTTTTTATATGGAATATTCAGTTTTACGCTTTTAAAGCTAAAATCAAAGTCCACTACAAATATTTGTTTCTCAAATGGTTCTTGGTCTTTTCCCAGTATTTCTGCTGGTATCTCACCACTCTTGGTTTCCAGTGCGGATGTTGCAGTCAGCTTGTCTCTACACACAGAAGAATGGCATTTATCCAGACAGAAAGAATCTATTACCGTAGCAGTCAGTGATCTACTCCATACACACATACATAAGTGGTCGTCACCAGAGATCAACAATGAAACCTTTTTTCGCTACTCATAAGTACTCATGAAATTTTGAGTTTGAGTGAGTCAACAGTATTGAAATTCAACTACTCTGATTCATTCGTACTCACTACAACATTGATTTATAAGTACAGGTTGCAATGAGTATGAATACAACGTTGACATCAAACTCATGCCATTCGAAATATATTTGATTTATACGCCTACTCATTCAGATTCATAAATTTAGAAAAATACTTATAATACTCATAAATGATTCGAGTGATTCGAATCATTCATCAAAATTTATAGTCTTAGTTGTTGTTGCATTTACAAAAAAAGAAGAAAAAAAAAGACAAAGACAGAAGGAAAGCAAACACACAACCTTCTAGTGAGTATTGTAGTGTTCGTACGCGAATCATACTTATTTTGTGATTCCTGTAAATGTTGAGTAAAGGAGAGTCGAAATCAACAACATCAATCGTATTGTTAAGTATGAGTACGTTGATTAGTTCAAACTTTGAATATGAGTAGTATGAGTATGATATTAAAATAAGTATAAATGCGTATGAGTATCAGAAATTATGAGTATGATTCGATTCTGCTCATCCTTTTGAATACTCATTGCTGATCTCTGGTCGTCATAACCCGTCAGTCAGGGTTACGACCTAGCTTTCTCATAGGACTTATGTTGTGTATGCTAATTTTATATATGAGCGGCGGGACCTACGGTTCAAAGTAGATTCCGAACGACAAATTTTTGGGAAACTTTTCATGGCAATTTTATTTGGTCGAAAAATTTTTGCGAGAAATCTGCTAAGAGGAAGTTGACGAAGAAATATTTTTTCATATTTCGTCTTGTTGGGGATGCCATACCTGGGATTTGAACCTAATAAGCCACCACACTGCCTATTAGGCTACACCGACTTGAATTCGATACGTGATTCTTTGTATAGAATCTTCAGTTTTATGTCTTTAAAGCGAAAAATCTAAGTCCCGTGTTCACTCACTCTAAATTAGCGTTGCAAATCTCGTTTGGGGTTTCGAAAGTTGAGAAGAGAAAAAAAAAACGTGGAAAAATTCCGCAAGTGATTGTAATATTTTCTTGGATTGATTAATGAATGCCAGCCAAAAATTGTTGCATGTATTCCAGCTTTGTGGTCTAATTTTTGCCGCCCTTTTCTAGGATTTTGCCCGATATCTCACCATTATTGGCTTACTGTGAGACTATGAGTGGATTGCATTGCAGTTAACTTGTTCCTGTATTCAGGAAACTTCATTTATCAGTAAAAAAAAAAATTTTTTCTTATTTAATAGGTCATTACAACCCTTTAATCAGTATTATAACCTATCTTATGTGGCGTATGTTAATTTTACGCATTAGTGGCGCAACCTACAATCAAAAGTCAACTCTGTACGACAGCTGTTTGAGACACTTTTCATGGCAGTTTTTATTTTACTCTCTAATTGTTTGCCAGAAGAGGTGGCTGAGAGAAGGTCGCCGATAGGAAATTTATTTTCGTTTTGTTGTTGACTTCTGAGCTAGGGTTTGAACCACAGGCTCTCTTATAAAACGTCAACATACTATCTATTAGTCAATAGCGTATATAGTCTTCGTAAGGTCAAGTTGCATGATCTCAACGACCAATAAACTGCTCATAATGTAAGGACAATTGCTCACCAATTGCACCTCTCGCCGTCTTGTTGCAACTACACCATCAGTCTTTCAGAAATTTTCTTCACAAATACTGTCGGCCTATAAACCAACCAAACAGCCCATCTTTCGAGATTAAGCTATGACCTGTACCCAGGGAGTGACCTCTATTAATGGAGTTCTATATTGGAATTCGAAAAATAAGTTTTTGAGAAAAGAAAAATGGAGTAATGTGCAGCAAATTTGAGTTGTTGTGTTTTTTTCTTCTTTTAATGTATGCCATAACCATTATTGAGTATACAGTCGCGAAGCTACTTCGAGACACTGACAGCCCTCTGGGCGACGTATTCTAGTTCCGATTAGCCGCACATATCTAAACAAAAGTCTGAATTCCTGCGAATATTTAATTGTATCCTCAGCTCCAGAATATTAAAAATTTATTCGCTCAATATTTACACGCTTTCGCTCAATCTGCATACTTAAGCATGCTCAGTTGATGGGAACTGTGTATGGGTGATTTATGTGTCCTAACCCTCATTATACGAATAGCAAATCTTGCTTGGCATCTTTACAAGAAAGATTAGGATTACCGCGCACTGATACGGAATTAAAACGTATCTTTGAGGAGCTTTATTATTGAAATAGCATACATAATTGGCCATTACAACCCTTCAGTCAGGATTACGGCCTAGCTTCTCAACACCACTCATGTTGTGTGCGTTAATTTTATACATGAGTGGCGGGACCTACAGTTTAAAGTCGACTCCGAACGACAGATTATTCGAGAAGCTTTTCATGGCAATTTTTACTCTCAGAGTTTTTGCCAGAAATCTGCTGAGAGGAAGTCGCCGAAGAAATACTTTTTGTATTTTGTTTTTGATGTCTGGCCTGGGATTCGAACTCAAGCCTTTCGTCTAATACGCCAACACACTATCTACTAGACCACGGCGACTTATTGAAATAGCATTTGAGGTTTAATTAAAAAAGAAGACGAGCAATGCTCTTTTGTACTACAACAAGCCAATACATTTTCACAAAGAGTGTCGTCTCTTCCCTAGGATCAGTGTTCTAACTTCTTCAAGCATTGAAGCATTTTCAAAACACGTTCAGTGTTTTGTTATCTTAGTAAACAAGGCTGAATATGGAAGATAGTGGTGGAGGTGGTGGTGGCGTTGGTGTAATGTTGCACAGTGTTGTGTAAATATTTTATTTTAAATGTTGTATCCTAATTTAGGCTTTACATACGACAACTACATCGTAAAGTACAAACTTGTAAAATATTTTCTTGTTATTTACTCCTGCATAAGTTGACAGTTGGCCCCTCGTCTTCTTTTTCTTGTGTGTGATGTCTGTCTGTCTGTCTGTCTGCAATTTATATGTATGTAATCATATATGTATTTGCCACATATTCCTCTCTCTCTCTCTCTTCTACTTTTGTGTAAGTGTTATTTGTGGCATGTAGTAGTCATAGTAGTAGTGTGATGGCGGTAGTGGTAGTGTTTATAACAGTAATTGTGTCATACATTCTGTGTTATTTTATGACTTTTTTTTTGTTCAGTTTTTTTTTTCTTGTGGATCTCTTTGAAAATGTTGTTAAAATGTGACATTCAACAGAGGTTATTTACATTAGATGAAAATGCTTTTCTTCTCTACTCTCTCTCTCTCTCTCCCTTTAGTTTTTTTTAACTTATTTTTATTTAACGCAACGTACTTTTCTTCTGGTAATAAAATAAATTTATTTGTATCGTGGTAATATTCGTCTTAAAGCTTTTGCTTTTATTGCTTAAATGGTATGATTTTAATAGGCAAGGAATGTCGTGCGTATTACAATCGCGTTAAATGAAGAAATTTGTGTTGAACCTGCAAAATGTTGTCAGTTTTATGTGCTTTAATGAATGGAACAGATTTTGCTCTTCTATGACCTTAAAATCAAAGTTTTAGAGAAGAAAATGAAGCGATTTAATGTGTGTTATTATAGCACGTTGTGCGGGGGAAGTATTCATTTGAAAGAAATTCTAGAATGCAATAATGTTTGCTTGTAGTCAGAAGGTTCAATTTAAATTTTCTACAGATATTTCCTAGCACAAACAATATTAGTCCTGCACGCAATAAAGTCCATTATGAGGAAAATATTTTTTCTTCTTTAAAAAAACGTATCAGCACTGGAAAATATATTGGCAGAGGGTAAGGTGTTCATGGAAGATTGTTCTATGAGTAGAGGATACTTCTAAAAAACCAATAGGTCTTGTAATCAGTGTTGCCAATTTAGCACTTTTGGTGCTAGATTTAGCACTTTTTAAACTCGTTTAGCACCAAAAAAAGTAATCTAGCACCTAGCACTTTTTTTGGCATTTTAAAATTTTTCTCTAGCATTTTTATAGCATTTTTTACAATTTTTGGTATTTTAATTCATCTATATTTACTTTTTTTGAAACCAATTCTACATGAAATACAAACTGTTAACAAAGCCTTTCAAAGCAATGAAAGTGACCCAACTCGCCTTTTAAAAGAAATAACTCTATTAATTAACCTTCTTAAAAAAATAATATGGATGATGAAAATATAGATGTAATATACGACGATTTCGAAGATACAGTTTTGTACACTTGTAGTCTTGGCCATGAATTTGAAATTCAGGTGGAAAAATTGAAAAACACAAATAAAATTCTTAAAAATAAAGTACAAGAAATAAGAAATAATTGCATTAACTTCGTTGTTGGATTAATAGACCAATTAAAGTAAAGGCAAGATAAATATAAATATAAAAAATACATAAACTAATCCCTTCTTTATTTAAGATTACCAAATAATATAAAAGTTTTACAAAATATAGATTTTTTTCGGTACAAAACGTTTTAAGTTCCCAAAAAGGTGATATTTTACCAATTTTAAAATTATTTTGTATAAGCGAGGAAGAAATTGGAAAAATAATTGATCAATAATCCAATATTCAATATATAAAATGGATTAATAAAAACAACACAGTATCATTCTGGTCAGAGGTAGAAGCATGTAGAGATGCTGGAGGAAACAAGAGATTCGAGGAGATTGCCAATTTTGTTTTAAAACTTCTCAGTCTTCCATGGTCTAATGCAGACGTAGAGCGTGTGTTCAGTCTACAGACAGTAAATTCTTCTTTTAGCAATTAGATATAACTTTAATGTTAAATTTTTATTTCTTAATTTTATTATATAATAACATTTTAGATACGGATTAAAACGAAGTCCCAACAAGTTATCTGAAATTAATTGGATCTAGTGAAAGTTATGATAATAATGATGAAAATGACGATAATGATGACTGGATTTTTTAAATTCATCAAATTGTTTTAGTCATCTTAAAACTTATGTGAACAACTATGAATTTAAAAAGTTAATGTTTAAACAGTAATTTGAAGACTTATTGCTTTTTAAGAATTTACTTTCGATTTATTGTTTTTAAAAATGAATTGAACATGTTATTTTTGATTTTTTTTAATTAAATTTCAATTTCTTTATTCATATTTAAGTATAAAAATGAATTTTTAAGAAATACAGATCTCATAATTAACTATAAATCAATTTTTTTCTATTAATTTTTGTTAGCACTTTTTTTTTTGCACTTTTTTAAAATTTTTAGCACTTTTTACAACCCTATGCTCCTTAGAGGAACTAAAGAAACGATAAAAACACAAGAAATAGTATTTTGCATTTCATCCATCTTCATTCATCCTTCAAGTCCGCACATCGTGAGGCAATCCGTATTCTTGTGCCCCATTGCAGTAGGTGATAAAGTGATCTATCGATAACTTTTCGTTAAAGGACTATCTACCTCCGTACTGGTCCTTATGAGAGGCACTTTTGATTGCCAAACTACTAGATGACTCTTACATTATTGAATACCTTCGATTGCTTGGTAAAGTAAGTTTGAGGAATAAAACTTCGAAAATTTTAAAACTCCTTACTTTAAGGCAACAAAAACATCGACTACGTTGTATCATTACAACGGACATTACATGACAATTTGAACAATGATTATTTGATAATAGCCGTATTCTGCTAATGACTTAAAGCGATTAAAACTTTTATTTATTGGTCCCACCAACTATCTGGCCTTTATGGCAGGACTAACAGCTTAAAGTTGACAAATTTTTCTTGAGAAACTTGATATATGTACATCTCCGTTATTTGTAGTACAAAAATAAACACAAATTAAAAAAAAAACGATGATGAGTAGCATACATACATACATAATTGGCCATTACAACCCTTCAGTCATGATTACGGCCTAGCTTATCACACCACTTATGTTGTGTGCCTTAATTTCATACTTGAGTGGCGGGACCTACAGTTTAACGTCGACTCCGAACGACAGATTTTGAAAAACTTTTTCACGGCAATTTTGTTTTACTCTCAGACTTGTTGCCAGAAATCTGCTGAGAGGAAGTCGCCGAAGAAATATTTTTTTTCATATTTCGTTTTGATGTCGAACACATTACCTACTAGACTACGGCGACTACAAGTGAGTAGCGTACGGTCTCTAAAAATTTTTAGCATTTCTATGTGTCTCCGACTGATATTTAATTTGGTTTCAATTTGAACATTGTGGTTCGAATACGTCTCTTTCTGCATCTGATAGAAGTCTTAAAAATATTGCCAATTCAAGACCATTTTCATCTACGTATCTCTAATTTTATAGAAAAATAATTTCGTTATGCAACTGGAATTCATTCGAGAGCCATTGACCATCATAATTTAAGGATTGTTTTCAATCTTTTAAATTTCAAAGCACTATAAAATGTGTTGCCGATTTGGTCCCGCTACTACACAGTCTTATTGTAGCAGAAAAAGTGTAGGGGATAATATAAACTATTGCCTCACGACTATCGCTGGTTTTTTGCCGTTAAAATGGACCTTAGACTGCGTATCTTTGTATAGAGTATATCGAAGAGTAACTACCATTTTCAATATCCCATAAGTTTAGACAATAACTACTCACAGCATTAAGGAATATCGTATTGAAAGCTACGAAAAGAAGCTATAGATACGGGTTTTATTCAAGCGATTGCTCAATGATCATGTAATAATTATGATCCACATTTTTCTGCCCATAAAATTATTTATGAGCACTCCACGGTGATATTCGATCCAATGTTTGAAATAAATCTCTTCCAGCATTACTCATGCTGGTTGTGACATTCATTTGATAAACGTATGTATATACGTAGTCGCCGTAGTCTAGTAGGTAGTGTGTTCGCTTATTAGACGTAAAGCCCGGCTTCGAGCCCCAGGCCAGACATCAAAATGAAATATGAAAAAAAACAAAAACATATTTCTTCGGAGACTTCCTCTCAACAGGTTTCTGGTAAAAACTCTGAGAGTGAATAAATCTGCCATAAAGAAGTTTCTCAAAAATCTGTCGTTCGGAGTGGACGTCAAACTGTAGGCCCCGCCACTCAAGAATAAAAATTAAAGGCACACAACCTGAGTGGTGTGAGAGGCTAGGACGTAATCCTGACTGAAGGGTTGTAATGGCCAATTATGTATGTATGTATATATGTATGTGTGTATATATGTATTGGCTTCTGTAAGACCACATGTGGGTTTTCTGAGCTCCAAATACGACGATTTTGCTTATTAATACATATACCCACCTAGATGAAAATGAGCTTCATTCGAAAAATGATTTTTTTTTTTGTGAAATCGACATCATCGTGCAGTTTCTCGTTGGCCCAATAAATCCCAATGTTGCTCAAATGTTAATCGATTCATTACATTCAGTGAAGATAATATACTGAATTTTATGACAGAATAGACTGACATACCTAAGTATTGTCAGATTCGAAATAACCGAAGATTCAAATTGAAACCAATAGATCGCCCATCCTATATCATACCGACAACTTTTATCCAAAGCCTATAACAAGCTTGATAAGCTTTAAATCACCTACTTGGCTATACTTCTCTAATTTTTAAAATCTTTTAATCTTTACGCTCTTAAAGCAAAGCAAATGGAAAAATTATATTTTTTTTTTATTTGAAATTTAATGTTTCACCTTTATAATGACGACGATGACGACTCTGCTTAAATAAAATTATTGCCATAAATTTAATAACATTAACTGCACCCCCTCTATCCCCTACCCAGTGACAAAAAGATGTTTATGATATAAACATTGGGTAGTAAAAAATATAACTTTTATTAACAAACCAACCACACGAAATTATGAGCGTGGTCGCCGTTGTTTTTATAACCCAATTACAAGAACAACAACAAGCAATAAAAATGGCGCTTGTGTAATAAAATAAAATATTTTATTATTAATTTTGGCATTTTCATTTCATTTTTTGTTTTTCAATTTCAGACTAACTTATCAACGTGTTGCTTTAAAGGAAATCAGACTGCAGGAAGAAGAAGGTGCACCATTTACAGCGATACGTGAAGCCTCCCTATTAAAAGAACTGAAACACTCAAACATTGTAACACTACATGATATTGTGCATACGAGGGAAACCCTAACATTTGTATTTGAATATGTGGTAAGTGTTCCTCACCATACAGTGTTTGACAGTGACTCTATAACTAATTTTCCATTTTTTTTATTGTATTCCAGAATACGGATTTATCACAGTATATGGAAAAGCATCCCGGTGGCCTTGATCATCGTAATGTTCGTTTATTTTTATTTCAATTATTACGTGGCCTCTCCTACTGCCATAAACGTCGTGTATTGCATCGTGACGTTAAACCTCAAAATCTCTTGATCAGCGATTGTGGCGAATTGAAATTGGCCGATTTTGGTTTGGCGCGAGCAAAAAGTGTACCCAGTCATACATATTCACATGAAGTGGTTACGTTATGGTACCGTCCACCCGGTAAGTGACTGTTTTAAATTAATTCCATAAATTTCGTATTCAGACAAAATTTATTCTCGACGTTAATTGAAGTGATTGTCATGCAAATTTTTTTTTTATTTATTTTGCCAAGTGAAAAAGTTCCCTTTTCAATTTTCCTTTTAAGGAAATGTTATTTCTTGTTGTTAATTAGTGTTGAAAACAAAAATAAAAAAACAGAATTTCTTTTGTTTTTACGCAAAACTTTAAATTTTATTTGCATTTGTTTGTTCTCGTGAAAGTTTTTCTGAATGAAGAATACAAGTTTCCTTCTTCTTTTCGTTTTGTTTTTTTTGGTAGTTCCTTGCAAATCAAACAAATGCTTGTTTTCATTTTGTTGTCTCTCAAGAGACAAAAGAATGACATTAAATGTCTCAAAAGTTTTTAATCACGCTATAAACGGTCGATTTCGCTGCATGAAAAAGGAAAGAATTAAAGAAAACTATTTTTTCAGGGTTATTTTTGCAATGAAATCGCCATAGCCTCTATAGGCAGTGTGTTGGCTTACTAGACGAAAGACTGTGGTTCAAACTCCAGTTCAGACGTCACAGCAACAACGAAGTATAAAAAAATACCTCTTCGGCGATTTCATCTCAGCAGTCTTATGGCAAAAATTCTGAGAGTAAAGTAAATATTAAAGTGCCATGTAAAACTTCTAAAAAAAATTTGTAGTTAGGAGTCTACTTTCAATTTTAGGCCCCCCCTCCACTCATTGACAAAATTATCACACACAATATTGGTGGAGTGAAAGAAGGATTGTAATAGCCAATTAATTAAAGAACACATTGTATTAGTCTAAGCAATCTTGGTTTAAAGTTTACTTCAAATGTGAAATGATATCGAATATCGAAATTTGTTTATTTGTAAGGGGTTATCCATTTTACGGCATCAAAATTAAAGTTAATTAAAAACACACATAAAGCTATGATTTCAATGAAGCTTTTGTTTCATTATAATAGTTCGACCTTGCTTGGGATTAATTGCATACTGCAGTCTATCAGGGTATAATCTGGGCGATAACTTCCCATAAGAGTCTAACGGCCCCATTCAATAAACCTGAAATCGGTTTTATAATTGGGTTCATTGCGCCTTGTTATTAAAACCACATACCGTCGACTGCATAATCTTCAATTACATGCCAAAAAAAATCTCGATTTATCATACTGAATTGAAAGTAATGGGTCTTCTGGGGTAATTTACGTACAGTCACCTTTTCCTAATGTAATGACTTTTCGCGATCAATACTGAATTCTCCGAATCTCATATGCGAGAATTTTGCTTGTTGACGTAACCTTTAGGTGAGAAGAGAGATTCGATGAGGTAAAGAAAATTTTGTACGAAAAAATTGGCATCGAAAGCGTCTTACTTTAATACGCCAATCAGCATATCTGCAGTCAAGTCAAGGCGAGTTGGACTTTGTCTGGATGTAGATGCAAGTCCGAATGCAAAGAATCATTCAAAGATAACTCTTATATGGTTGCCGGGACCTAGAAATTGCATTGCTAATGAGCGGGCCGGGGTCGATACGAAGCTTGCCATCTCTGACATGTTATAGAGCATAGGTATTCCGATTGCCTTAGCTAATTCGAATATTATCTACTCTTTTTACAGGGTGGCTGAATATGGTAGGCAGCAGGAGGATACAAGCAATATTGCTAGACTCTGCTGGACTCATTTGGATAAAAAAAAAACTCTGACTTCTGCTCTTAAATCTAATGGCCATCCATTGCACAATAGCAATTCCCAAGGGCCACTATAATTTTTCGTAGACAAGCCAAAAGACTTTTGCAGGAGCCAAGAGTCTAAGAAGGAGGGGAAGACTTTCTATCATTTCACTGTTCTGGTCATGGAAAGACGAAAGTTTTTGGTCTCTCAGTCCCTGATACCTTTAACCGACCTTTCAAAGCTAAAGATTGCAAGATTTAATCGTGTTGAATATTAACTATGGTATCACAATGGGCCTAAATGCCAATCTTGCTTTTCCGCCGCCACATTACCTAACCTAACCTAGCTTGTGATAAATACAAGATGCCTTATCTTTCTCGAACTATAATAAAGATTTCAAAAATAGATCTTTTCCTTGGGTAGTATGCCCATAGAAGTTCTGTTTTAGTTGGCTGTGAATCAGAACCCAATCAATTTTCAAATCTTAAAAAATTTAATACGAAACGAGCAAAGGAATTGAAGGATAAGACCTTTCGCAGTGCTGATGATCAATTTTTATTATCGATTTGTGTGTAAAATAATTTCATGCTTGGAGTCATACGAACCAAACATACAAGAGACGATCACATTACAACCCTTCAGTCAGAATTACGACCTAGTTCCTCACATCACTTATGTTGTGTGTGTGTTTATTTTATGAGTGGCGGGACCTACGGTTTAAAGTCGACTCAGAACGACCGATTTTTTTGCGAAACTGTGGCAATTTTTTATTTACTCCCAGAGTCTTTGCCAGAAATCTATTGAAAGGAAGTCGGCTATATAATACATACATACATAATTGGCCATTACAACCCTTCAGTCAGGATTACGGCCTAGCTCCTCAACACCATTCATGTTGTGTGCGTTAATTTTATACATGAGTGGCGGGACATATATGGCGGCTATATAATATTTTTTCATATTTCGTTTTGATGTCTGTTCTGGGGCTCGCACCCGGGCTTTACATCTAATAAGCGAACACACTACCTACTAGACTATAGCGACTTCAAAAGACGATCAATTGGGGCTAAATCTGATGATGAATCAATTCGTAACCATATTCACCTTAAATCACAAGGGTAGGCTACTATCAATGTCTGTCAAACATAAACTAAATGACCCAACATGTTCAAATTTCAACAACTTCTAACCGACAGATGCTTGTGGACAGCAGCAGCATTCTAACTGCATGGCTGGAAATTTAGAAAAATCCCTCACTGAATGTCTCTGATTAAATCAGTACAGCGCTCTCCATTATTCGTTGAATTCCTATGTAAATTGATATCCTTTTCTCATTTTCATTGTGATTTTAATTTTTATTAAATTAAATTTTTAATCCTATTTTTGTTGTTGTTTTTTCCGCGTTTGTCTTCCTGACTGACATTTAATTTTCTTAATACTTCCACTAATGCACTATTACTCTTACTCAAGAATACTCTCCTGCATGTGTATGTATGCATAAGGACTTTTATTTTGCCGATTTCTCTGCATAAAAAAATATTCCATTAGAATGGGAAAAAAAGATTTTCATTTTCAGAAAAGCATTTAAGAAATGAGAGAGAAAATGGCAAATCTTTGCATAGAGATGAAGGCAAAAAAGCAAAAAAAAAAATCATTAAAAAAAATTCCCTTTTGAGCATGGATGTGAATGTTGATTTTTCGTCGTTTTCCTTTAAAGAAGTTTTCCTTTTTCTCTATTTTATTCTTATTTTCTTTACTTTACTTTACTTTACTTAACGTCTTTCTTTGTATTTTCGTCTTCAGCAAATATTGTAAACAAGAAAAAACGGAGTTTTTTTTATGTTTTCCTTCCTTCTACTACATGCATTTGTAGTTGTTCGACTATTTGTTTTTGTTTCATTCGTCGGTATTTATTCATGTTAACAAGTTAAACGTTTTCAGAATATTTAATTTCATGTAAAATGCTAAATAAACTTTTAAAAATACAATAACAAAAAAAAATGTAGAAGAAGGGGAAAAAAAACAAAAAACAAATGAAAGGAATTCATTTAAAATAAATTCTTCTAATTAAAAAGGAAAATAAAAGAAAACACAAAAGAAAATACGACTAAGAAATATTGATTTACATATTGATGTACACTGTACACTCGAGGAAAAATGTTAGTTTAAATCAGAGATCAGCAATGAATCGTTTTTTTCGCTACTCATAAGTTTTTATGGAACTTTTTGTATGAGTAAGTCAATAGTATTGAAATTCAACTACTCTGATTCATTTGTACTCACTACAACATCGATTTATAAGTTTATGTTGCAATGAGTATGAGTACACCGTTGACATCAAACTCATAACATTCGAAATATGTTTGGTTCATACGCTTACTCATTCAGATTCATAAATTTAGAAAAATACTTATAATACTCATAAATTATTCGAGTGATTCGGAATCATTCATAAAAATTTACAGTCTTAGTTGTTGTTTTGTTTACAAAAAAAGAAGAAAACAGAAGACAAAGACAAAGTAGAGTCGAAATCAACAACATCATACGTGTTGTTAAGTACACTGCTGTTCAATAAAATAGATTCACCATGATCAACATCTTGCAATTAATTAAAGAAGAGTCACGCTTCAAATTTTTGAAATGTATCGGAATTATATTCGTAAGAGGCCAGTAAACAAAGTGCAGTTACTTTTTTACATATACGCCTTTGCATAAAGAGATGTCTAGTAAACTTTTCGGAGAGCAGGTGAATCTATTTTTTTGAACAGCAGTGTATGAGTACGATCAGTACTTCAAGCTTTTAATATGAGTAGTATGAGTATGATATTAAAATAAGTATAAAATTATGTATAAGTATCAGAAATTATGAGTATAATTCGAATCTACTCATCTTTTTGAATACTCATAGCTGATCTCTGACCTGTACCCAGCATGGTAATCTCAACCAGAGAAGCATTTCTGTAGAGTTTGGTCGACTAGATATGAACATGTGATCTTCAGTAGGGGCTCTATAGGATAATTAAAATATGATTTGAGTTTGTTTAACTAATATTGATGCCCAGAGTTGGATAATTTATAATTTTGTAAGAATAATTTGTAATTAAAATTCATAAATTTTTACTCACTTTATCGTAAAGAAAATTTAAAATTTGTTCACACACATTCATCATGTTCACACTTACCTGAAAAGAGAAGTAAGAAAGAAAATAAGATTAAAAAAATAATTTTAATAAGAAATTAAAACTTTTATGATTAAAGTTCTCATAAAGTAAACTCAAAAAATTCTAGTTCTAATGACAGTGACAACAAAAAAAAAATTTCATCATAATTTTCGAATTTTCAAAAATTAAAAGAGCTTCACTTGCCAATTTGCTCAAGATTAGAGTTTTTCTTGTGGGATTCCCTTAAGTCTCGCCGCATGTATACGAATAAGCTACAAAAGCACAGCAGTCCTCGAGGGCAAAACAAGCCATACCATCGTGCAAACTCCTCCTGATTTATGCGTCAGTATCATTGAAAATTTTGGATGAGCTCCGCCCAAAGAAGCAGAAAGAGTGGCTCAAGGAAGATAATTAGGTTTTATAGACAGGCGGATATCTCAATAACAGTTTCGTAATGATTATCGATAAAGTAGGAGGAGATAATTTTATTCAATAGGAATCATATGTAAAGCATTTGATAAGGACTTCAAATTGGGTATTAAAAATGAAACAATCACAACACCAAAGACGGCTAAGAGTCCGATGCAGGTGACGTTAGTTGTTGACCACGAACCCGTTTAATTCAAAATGTGAATCTGAGAAAAGATTGAAAATTTAAAATAACCCGTCTTTGAGGTCCTCTGATTCTCCAGACAGGTGTAATTTTAAACGAGTTTTGTAACAACATTTGTACGATAACTACAGACAGCCATGAATACGCTTTCACTGGGGCTTGTTGCAGACGTAAAAAATTTACAAAAATTATCTGAAATTTTCGACATTTTAATTCTTCTTGGGTCATTTCTAACAAATCTGTCCAAAGTTAAGTAGACTACACACTGAAAATCGGTTCAAACTCCAAAAGAGTACTCTTAACATAGTGATCCAAATTAATACTGGCTTTTGGGACTCATGCGAGGCGCATGACAGCAATGTTTTCTGCTGGAGTTACAAAGAACAACTGGACATGTATTGGGCAAATATTTGAAGAATATTGAGTACATGTGTACAGCTATATGTCGAACAAAAAGAAATCACCTGAGCTTCGACTATGCCGATGTACTCACTGCAACTCAACTAGTTAAACTGTCATATCACAACTGACCATATCTAATGGCCTAAGCTTGCCGATCCTCTTAGATCGCTATCCTCTTAGATCGCTGCTAACTACTTACATATGTATGTATGTACATACCTATAGCATAGGAATTTCTGATTAGTGGAGTCATTTATTTTTTCCCGTTCAGATCCTACAACTTTTCGAATTAAGATCTGTACAGTGCCTTGCACTTCAGAACAGACTTCATCGGTTTTATTGGGTGAAGGTCTGGACATGGTGGCGAAAGTGCCACTAAGAGAACTGGCCGGTTCCATCCGGAGGTCAGGGGGCTGGTTCAAACCCACCACTGACAGATCATGACAAAAGGGCTTACCTCACACTGTGTAATACAATGGGTAATATGGGCCAAAGAGTGAATGAGTGAGTTTCTGCGTACTACAAGATGCCCGCCAACCTAACATAACCTAAAATCTGTACAGATGGATCTTAATTAAGAGCATGAATCGATGATTGCCAGAAATCTGCTGAGAGGAAATCGTCGAAGAAATATTTTTTCAAATTTCATTTTGTTGGAGATGTCTGGCTTGGGGCTTGAACCGTGGCCTCACGCCTAATAAATCAACACACTACATACTTGTTTAGTAGCCGACTTCGACAACCTTTAGCGGTTGTAAATCGCAAAGCTTTATAGCTTCATTTTCATTATCGCACACTACCTACTAGACTACGAAGACCGGAACATATGATTTAAAATAAATTGCGCAAAATGGAAATGGAAAATGTAGAAATCTTATATGAAAGGCCAACGCTGAATTGTAGTTGAAATTCAGTCATTTAATTATTTATATCGGTGTTACAGTGGATACCTTTTTAGAACCCAAATCCGCTAGGCTCAAAACTTAATATATAAAGGGTCCGCCAAATAACTTTTTTTTTTTGAAAATGCTTTAAAAAAAACTATTGAATATTCATTCAAATGGCTGCCTCGGCTGGCCATGCAGTAGCCTACACGATCGGTCCAATTTTTAAGCACATTATCGATTGTGTGCCGCTGTATTTCACCAATGACTTCACGAATATTGTCCTTTACAGCGTAAATTGTATCTGGCTTGTCGGCGTAACTCTTATCTTTAACGGCAGTCCACAAATAATAGTCCAACGGTGTCAAATCGCAGCTCCGAGGTGGCCAAACGACATCAGCACTGCGGCTGATAATGCGATCTTCAAAAACAGGGCGCAAAACATCGAGTGTAGCTTCGACTGTGTGGCACGTAGCGCCGTCCTGTTGAAACCAGATGTTGCCAATATCCTCCTCTTTAACTTTTGTGAACAAAAATTTGTTCAACATGGCCAAATAACGATCGCCATTGACTGTAACGGCCACTCCTTGCTCATTTTCGAAGAAAAATGGCCCAATTATGCCTCTGGACCAAAATCCGCACCAAACAGTGACTCGTTTTGGGTGCGTCGGCTTTTCAATGTATGCGTGCGGGTTTTCTGTGCCCCAAATGCGACAATTTTGCTTGTTTACATGCCCACCAAGATCAAAATGAGCTTCATCTGAAAAGATGATTTTTTTTTGCCAAAATCGGCATCTTCTGTAAGTCGATCGCAGGCCCACTTAGCGAAGCGAAAACTCATTGGATTCGTTCAGCGGAAGGATAAAACTAATTATATGTCAAATCAGACATGAGCTAAGTGGTACCATTCACGAAATAGGCACTAGTTGAAAAAAAAACGTTAGACGGCGGACCCGATATTATTTTTGTTCTATCCATCCCAACTGTGTGCAAGGGATAGTTACAATATCATCTCATCAGTCCTCCCCCTTTATCTGAGGCTTAAAAACGCTTTGAAACTGTCTTATGAGTTCACAAATCTTTACAGAGAACTCCAGTCACCATACTGATATCAGTTACTGTTAAAATCCTAATAAAACTAATGGTACGCTAATGGTGGGCCCCGATAAACAAGTTCACTTCTTAACTATCCCTGCAAGCGACAATATTTCAAACAGTTTATCGAATATAAATCGTTGCAACATGTTCAGTTTGAGTGTAAAACAATACACCAAGCTTTTTGAGTGTGTGCTCTACATGGGTAGGTTTAATTGCGTATACATATATTGTTTACCGTTACGTTTTAATGCGAGTGAGTTCAATAGATCAGTTTACATAATCATTAAGCTTTTACTGATGAAATGTATTTGAAATGTTATTTAACGTTTAACACTCTTAACCCCTCAATAAGGATTAACTATGTCTTATGGATTATTTCTAACCTAAGGGTGGGTGAAAGGAAATAATTTAAAAGGAATTTAAATTCTTCAAATTCTTCATTTCCATTTGCTAAAACTGTAATTGAATAAATAAATAAACAACATGGAAAACCTCAGTAATATTTTCAATTACATGTTGCAAAGGCGGCTTCATGTACAATTCAACAGTATGAGGACGTGTCCTTTAATATTATTCTCAAGATATTTTTGTAATTTTTTTTGAATATTTTAAATACAATTTACAAAATTATACTTTCAATCAATACAATACGAAATTGTTGTTGCTTTTTATTCCATGCATTCCTGTTCAACTTTAATGCTCTTTAATCCTTACAAATGCTGATTGTACTCGATAGCTCAAAGGCATGTGTAAAGTTGCATGTGGCAACATGCATGAACATGGCAATATGGTTAGCAATCTTGCATTATACGTACATTCTTGGACATCTTCTGCAGAAGTGTATGTACATGTGATGAACATGTTTCATATGTGTTTAGTTCATGTCCCCCCCAAAAAAAATTTGAAAAACAAGTTTCTTTACCCTGATTAAGAAGAGAAAAACCAATAAAGATTACTTTTAACCATTATTTCTCATGTTGAGCTATTTGTGCATGACTGTATCCTGAGTCTTAAGATCACATCAGATTATAGAATATTTTGGCAATAAATAAATACAAAATTGTTGTTGTTCTTGTTGCCAAATTGAAAAAAGTAATTTCGTTTCAATTCGAAATTATTAGGAAATACTTAAGCCAGATGAGTAATGTTGAGATACCAAAATAACCACAATTGAATACAACAACAACAACAACTACAATAAATCCTTCCTTGTTTCTAAAAGTATTTTACAGTACAAACGAGGGCAAATTGATAAGGGTGTTGTGTATAGTTTTTAATTTGTATGCTCATGAAGCGGTATAAATTACAACCAACCACCTAATAGTTTAACAGCTTAAGTGAATCCTTTAAGGTACACGTTTTTGTTTAAGTATATCTGCATAATGAATTCGAATAAAGGGCTACTTTATAATATCTAACATATTATCTGAATTATTCAAAGCTGGGGCACATACAGTGGACGTCTAAAGAAACTGTACACTAAGGATAAAATTCTAAGAGTCACCAAACTCAACTTTTTCCACTTAAGGAGAACGCCATGAACAAAAATAACGGTATTTTAATTAAATTATATTTTTTTTAATGTATAGTTTCTTTTGACGCTCACTGTATGTATTTATGTACCGAATATTCTCTGGCATTGCCTAGAAATTGTAAAAACCTGTTCTTTAACAGGCATTAGTGGAATAATAGCAGGCGTTGTTGTGGCATGGAATCCAAAGAGTAATGAGCAGTGGTCTAGCTTACTAGCCTAGGACTCAAAATTTCAAAGCAGAAAAAGAAATATTACTTTAGGGCAACCTAATCTTCTAGAATACCTTTTGAGCTAAAATCATTACCATGAAAAAGTTTTCCAAATCATTAAATCAGAGTCATCGTCACGCTATACATGGATAAAATACACACCAAAGATCAGCAATGAGTATTCCAAAAGATGAGTAGATTCGAATCAAACTCATAATTTCTGCTACTTAATCGCATTCATACTTATTTTAATCTCATACTCATACTACACATATTCAAAGTTTGAAGTACACATCGTATTCATACTCAACAATACGCAAGATTTCGACTCTACTTTACTCAACATTTACAAGAATTACAAAATAAGTCTGATTCGCGTACGAACACTACAATACTCACTAGAAGGTTGTGTGTTTGATTTGCTTGCTGTCTTTCTCTTTTTCTTTCTTCTTTTTTTGTAAATGCAACAACAACTAAGTCGCTGTAGTCTAGTAGGTAGTGTGTTCGCTTATTAGACGTAAAAGCCCGAGTTCGAGCCTCAGGCCAGACATCAAAAAGAAATATGAAAAATAAAATATTTCTTCGGCGACTACCTCTCAGCAGATCTCTGGCAAAAACTCAGAGAGTAAATAAACCTGCCATGAAAAAGTTTCTCAAAATCTGTCGTTCGGAGTCGACGTTAAACTGTAGGTCCCGCCACTCAAGTATAAAATTAAGGCACACAGCTTGAGTGGTGTGAGAAGCTAGGCTGTAATCCTGACTGAAGGGTTGTAATGGCCAATTATGTATGTATGTAACAACAACTGAGACTGTAAATTTTGATGAATGATTCGAATAACTCGATTCATTTATGAGTATTATAAATATTTTCCTAAAATTTTATGAATCTGAATGAGTAGGCGGCGTATAAATCAAACATATTTCGAATTTTATGAGTTTGATGTCAACGCTGTACTCATACTCATTGCAACCTGTACTTGTAAATCAATATTGTAGTGAGTACGAATGAATCAGAGTACATAGTTGAATTTCAATACTGTTGACTCACTCATAGTCGAAATTTCATGAGCACTTATGAGTAGCGAAAAAACGATTCATTGCTGATCTCTGATACACACACACCGTAGATGGTGGGTAAAAGCTAGGTCGTAATCCTTTCTAAACTGTTTCAATAATGACCAATAATTTACGCATGAAATGTATGTTTGCTACATGAGAGACTAATCTGTTTAATATCTGGGATGTATCTTTAGGACAACAGAAGAATATTCGATTTGGTATTTGCGATTTAAATTTCCGAACTATTTACGACTAGATTTTAGAAGGAGTGACAGTAGATGTGAGTTCCTATAGCAAAAAAAAACAAGAGTTGCCTAGAACCAAGGATCTTTGTGAACGTGTATTGTGTGAGTGTAGTAAAGAAAAAAATTTGTTCAGTGGCTCTTAGTCTTCTTTGGTCTTTTTGCAAGACCTACTAGATGAGTTATAACATAATTGGTCATTACAAGCCTTCAATCGGGATTACGACCTATAATCTCACACCACTTAAGATGTGTGTGTGTTAATTTTATACATTAAAGGCAGGACCTACCGATTAAAGTCGACTCCAAAAGTCAGATTTTTAAGAAATGTTTCATGGCAATTTTATTTAATCTCAGAATTTTTGCCAGAAACCTGCTGAAAGGCACTACCTACTAGACTACGGCAACTAGACAATACGGAGGGAAATTAACCTCCAAACAAAAAACTAGACTGGGACTGCTGCAGAACAACCATTGCATTGCCTAAGAATTTTTCTAAAATTCCTTTGCTCACATACAAGAGTAATTAGTGCATGGGTTATAACGAAGCAAGAACATCATTGGTAACGGTTTCACACCTGCACTATTCTCCCTTGGGACCCAATCACGATGGAAATACAACTAAAGCCATTGCTTTGCCTTGATAAACAAAATGGAACAATGACGGTCTAACAAGGTACAAAGTACATAAGATTCATGAGTACATAGTGGACTTTGCTGTTGATGTTTGATCGAGAAAGATTAGACGATTATACAGTATATTTTATAAGATTTTTGACACTAGGGGACGATAACGCGTTTCCTGAACTTGAAGATGCCGTAGACGCTAGAAAATATAATCATTTATCTGCTGTTAAATGCTGTGGATGTCTTAGAAACTTTATTACTTAGAATGTAAGACTGAGGTTAGCAGAATAACATGAAGGTCTGGAAAGCTTTAGAAGTCTAAAAGAGCACATCTCACCACAATTCCGATGTTCAAACATTATATGTATGCTTGTGGGAAGAATCCCAATACAAAGCTACGCCATATACAATATTAGACATAGCGTACAGGGTTTTCATGAACGTACTTTTCATATGTTAAAATATCAGTGATTTCTTCTTTAACTTTAATCCACGTTTTATCAAATCAAGTATTAGGTCTGTAAATCGATGATTCTAACGTATTGTCGTAACTCCCAGAGATAACTTCAGCTCCTAGTTACCTTCCTAACCATACTTTCTCACCATACATTTACGTAGCCCTTAATACAAGAACTCTGGGTATTAAATTTATCTATGAATTCTTCGCAATCAAATGTCTGCTTATATTATCGCGTTGTGTAGTGACTGAAGTGCTCGTATACAAAAGGGAAGAATACAGTTCAAATCAAGGCTGACAATTAGAAACTACTTGCTTTGCTAAGGAACACCATAGGAAGGTCTACTCATTCCCAAGGGAATCGAGTAGGCATAGGAATCAAACATATTTCAAATGTAATGAGTTTGATATCAACGTTGTACTCATACTCATGGCAATGTTGTAGAGAGTACGAATGAACCAGAGTACATAGTTGAATTTCAATACTGATTTCATGAGCACTTATGAGTAGCGAAAAAACGATTCATTGCTGATCTCTGATACACGCACACTCAGTGGATGGTGGGTAAAGGCTAGATCGTAATCCTTTCTAAATTGTTACAATAAGCGAACACAATAATGAATTATTAAAGTATCTCACCTCTACATCCAATAAAACAATCAAATGCAAAGAGAGCATTGTTTCTAGGCAACGAGATATGGCAACTCTATCATTCTAGGACCTGTTTTACTGCTTCAGTAAAAAGTTACTGAAAAATTTCGTTCCATGTCAACTTTTAACTACACGTTCCCCTCATCCATGGATAATACTGAGACAACCAACATTGGTGCTTTCAAGCTGACTTTAGATAGGGACTCTTGCAATCCATATTTCTTAACGTATTTTCTTTAAAAGTCATTGCATTTCTTCAAGCTGCCATTGAATTCTAAAAAACAAAATTGTCTCTTCTTTTTTTTCATTTCAGATGTTCTGCTCGGTAGTACGGAATATTCCACATCGTTAGATATGTGGGGTGTGGGTTGTATTTTCGTTGAAATGATAACTGGTATGCCAACATTCCCGGGTATACGTGATACGTACGATCAATTGGATAAAATCTTTAAACTATTGGGTACACCAACCGAAGAAACGTGGCCTGGGTGTACACATTTTCCCGGTTATAAACCGCATAAATTGGGTAAGTTTGTTGTCAAATTTACGAATAAACCGTATTTAATTGATTAAATGTATAATCGTTTTCGTTTTTGTTTTGTAGGTTTTTATCGTCCTCGCAAATTGGGTCATAATTTTCCTAGACTATATGATATTGTTGAAGGTGAAACGATAGCGAATGCTTTCCTTCAATTGAATCCTGATGAAAGAATAGGCGCCGAAGAGGCGTTACATCATCAATATTTTGCACAATTACCAAAAAAATTATATGAATTGCCTGATGGTAAGTAAAACACATTTAAAACAAAGCTGTTTTGGTCATAATGTAATGCTGTTAGTAGTAATGAGCCTTGGTGCTTACATTATGTACTTTAGAAACCATATGTTGCAGTTGCACAATTTCCCAAAAAAGAATTCTTATTTTTCGTTTTTAATTTTTGTTTATGCCACAAACAGTATACATTTTAGATTTACTAGGTTACCGTAATAATGCATCCTGCTCTACTAAAAACTACTCTCTTGAAACATTTATGCCCTCTGTTCTCTGTTGTCTTTTTTGTGTTGCATTAATCAACGTGTTGCAGAAATGTATATGTATATGTATATCCGTGTTTATTTTCCATATTTCCTCTCGTGTTAATTACTGTGAAAATCTCTTTACGGCTTTTCGCGCTAAACCACTTATCCAAACCTAGCACTAGCAAATTACACTTGCAACATCTGCTCATATGTAATGGCAACATACTACATACTTAGAGAGAATTTACGAATTTGCCTGTTACTGCTACTGCTGTAGAGCGCATCATGTGATATTTGATTATTTTTATTACATCCACCATAGGAATGTACATATGAATCTGTAGCATGATGTAAGAGATTATCAGGCCTCATTATCATTCACTGGTGGTGGTGGTGGTGGTGGATATGATGATTATAATTGTATATGCCATGCGCCTATGTACATATTGTATGTCTAAATATTCGTATGCATCTGTCGTGTTGCAATGTGGAGCTTCTTTTAATATTCATTAATTCTGTTGGCATATTATTTGTGTATGTGTGAGTGTATTGATGGAATTATGTGCGAAATTAAATTTTAATTTATACAGTCAATCTGTACAACAACTAAAGGTATGTGTGTATTTGATGTACATGTGGTTTATAACTTTGCAAAGTGATTTAATATTTAAATCTGAAGATAAATTTCCCCAAAAAATGTTACAGCATTTGTAACATGCATGTGCTGTGCATGCAATCAAGCCATTTGTTTGTTTGTTTGAATATCATAATTTATGAATTTATTTTTGCATCAAATCATGGGATTAACTTTATTAAATAGCAAGCAACTGCAACAATATTTGTTTAAAACTAAAAATGTTCAACCGACCAATCGACCACTTATTTGCCTTATGACCGACCACTCTATTGCCACACTATCCATAGAAATGCAAACGCAAATGCAAATATTTAAATGGAATACAATAAAATGCTTCAATTGCAGGCAATTCTTCTCGTTTGCCACACAGTAAATATTTATTAAATCAACATCAATTTTTCTCTTGTTTTTCTCTGTTTGAAAATTGAATGCCTGAAATTAAAAATGGCAACTGCACTCAATTAGTATTCGAGAGTGGTTCCTAAAATAAACGAACATTTAAATGACGTATTTCACAGCAGACATACCCCTGTAACAAAACTGTTGTTATTCTGTCACACTGACTGTGTGTGTGTTTGTGTGTGTTGTATTCGATATCATTTCTAATTGAGTTTAAATTAAATTTAGTGAAATGGAAACTTGAAATTTGGTAAATGAAGTTATCGAACACATCTATTAAATTAGGGAGGCATTGCATGTGCAATTACTAGCATTGATAAAATATATTCCATGTCAAGTGTTTGACAACCATGATGGTCAATGTTTTGTTTACTGTTTTAAACTAATTACCGGTTCCACCAAATATTGCAGAGATTTGAAGCAAAAAAAGTGGTATTCATGCTTCGGTAATCTGCTCGTATCGATATACTGCCCTAGAACTGAACCCACTTGCTGAAATTTTAAAACAAAAAACCCAAAGAAACCCTGATTAGACTGCAATTAGCCTCCTCAAGGTAGCTTCAGACCTGACGATACTTTTTAAAATCGGCAGCAAAATTCCCTTTCGGAGATTTAAGGAAATTAGAGCTATAATCGTGCTGCAGTCTGCGCCTACTTGTTGAGATCGACAGCAAAATTGATGCTTAGGGAAACTATAATATTGATCTGAATATATGTATACGAAGGGACCTGATTTGATTGTAAACATTTTTTCGATTATAAATCACATAATTTGGAAGACACGGTGACAGATCACCAACAGAGTTAGTCTATCAGTACTAAAGACCGGCTTTAAATTTGCAAAATCCGATAATGGGAGACACACGGTGACAGATCACCAACAGAGTTAGTTTATCTGTATCTAGAGATCGCCTTTAAATTTTCACTGATATGCCTTGATCGGCACATCGGTAAGCTTAGATCAACAACTGCGATAAGTCAAAACCCATTTATATCCACACGTAGGTTATTGGCCAATACAGAGCGATTGCTTTTTCAATATCTTTTGCGAAGATGAATTTCCCCTATTAATATTTCATGCATCGCTTTACTTACTAAATACTCTTGTAGTTCTTTATTGCCCATCAATTTACAGCACAGATGCTAATTTAATGTGCGAAAGGATACATTTCTGGCAGATACAGGAGACTTTTGTATCTTGTAGGAAATGTTCTACAGTGTTATTATGATATAATTATAGTTTTTGTTGTGTGGTACAATAAGAAAAAATTAAAAATAAAAAAAACAAACACTTTTAAATGCAAACATTCCCGTCCTTCAATTTGTTTATAAATGTTCGTATTTATTTAAAATATTTGCATGAGAAATTGTTTGCTAAGCAAATAACAGGTATACGCCCGTATGCTCGTAGTCGTTATACTGCGATTTGCTGCAGTATTTACCGAAGTGTGTAAATATACAAACAGATTTTAATTTTCAACTAACACTGCTTCACCTCATCCTTAAAATAATTTTAAACTCGCATTATAAATTTGATGAGGGGATTTTCCCCCTTCCCTATCAGTATAAATGAATGTATGTATGTATGTATATAAGCGAGCTTTTTACCGAAAATAGTTATTTGCGGTCGTGGTTCCTTGCCTTAATTTCTCTCTCTCCGTTTGTGTGTGTAGCAGTGTAAATAAATGAGTTGTTTTTTCTCTTACTCGTGAACATTTATTTTCGTTATCCTTGTTGTTGGTAAATCATTTTTTATTAATGAATTGAAAATTTATTTTAAATTTTAATTTCATGTTTTGGTTTAATTTCTCTTGTTCGTGTACTACGATAATAATTAAATTGTTTTTCTTTTAATTAGAAATTTTCGTTTATAAAATTTATCGCTTTTTTTTGTTTTGTTGTAAAACGTAATTTAATTGAAAAATTATTATGTTTTGTTAAAAAAAAAATAGTTTGAGTTTAAATTTATGCAGCAAAATACATTCAATTTAGCCAAAAGTGTGGCTTTTGTGGCTAAAATGATTATCTTTTACATGAACTGCTCTCGTATGAAATTTTATTTAAAAAACTTTAAAAAAAAAAAACATTTTTTTTTATTCCGTCTGTAGTATTTATTTAATGGCAGATTCAGAATAAAAAAATTTGTTGGAAATAATTTAACGGATGATTTAATTTTAAATAATTTTTAATATGAAAGAAAATTGTTTTCATTATTTATCTATTGAGCAATAAATTTAATTTACCATTGTTAAAAAGAAAAAAACTAATTTTATAGGGTCTTCTCTTAAGCATTTTCAAAATAATATCGACATTTTTTATTCGTTAAAAAGGTCTACTATAGACGTGTTTAATTTAAATATCCATCACGGTTTATCTGAACGGAACTAATCCGAAATGTTCAAATTCCCATCACATACACACACATACATACATGTTATGTTATGCTATACATACATAATTGGTCATTACAACCCTTCAGCATTACGACCTAGCTTCCTACACCACTTATGCTCAAGTGTGTTCATTTTTTACATGAGTGTCGGGATCTACAGTTGAAAATCGACTCCGAACGACAGATTTTTGAGAAACTTTTCATGGCAATTTTTATTTATTCTCAGAGTTTTTGCCAGAAATCTTCTGAGAAAAGGTCGGCGAAGAAATATTTCTTCGTATTTCTTTTTTTTGGAAGAGTCTGACCTGGGATATGAACCGTGACTTAGCGTCTAATATCCCAACATGGGAAATTCAGCATAAATCAGGCTGAATTTTGCCGATATCATGGGTGATATCGAATTTGAGAACCGCTGTGCTTTGTAGCTTGCTCATATACTCCTGTGGCTAAAGAAAACCATGTGACGAGTTCCATACATGCTTAGTCGACGAGAATCAACTAAAACAACATGGAAAACAATTTGGAATGAAACAATCGTAAGTGGAGATTCTATCTAAATCGACAATGTTCCTGTTGGAATACGGTTGAAACTGATGAAAGCATAAGGATGTACAACTATTGGAGACCCCAGGTTTACAATGCCAAACGAGTTTAGAGCATCTACCAGGGATGCTGCGCAGCATTATGTAAAAATTGTTACAAAAATGTTTTATATCTGCGAGCAAATATCGTGTATGCCTCCATAAATATTTCCTGATTAAAATATTTTCTTAACTAACCTCACATTTTAAAAAAAAATTTTTTAATTTGTTTTTAAAATCACTAAATAATGTTACCTACAGTATTAATTTAATTTCTGTTTATTTTGTTTTTTGCATTTCAGAAACCTCAATATTTACGGTTGAAGGTGTGCATTTGTATCCGGAGCCCAATCGACAGAATAAATGAAAATTAAAGCAAGTCCTATCAGTAGATGGTGTACGTTTCTACTGTTAGCAGTAACTAATACAGACAACAACAACAACAATAAAAACATTACCTAAAACCATATAATAAAAACAAAAACAAAAATTTAAAACAGACAACAAACTACTGATACCAACCACTACAACAACAACAAAAACAACAAGAACACAGCAGCCATAAATATAAATAAAAATTGAGAAAGAATGAAAGAAAAAATATGCAACAACCAACAACCACATACACTAACTATACTACAATTAAATTTAGTTTTTAAAAAAATTTAAATTTAAAATTAAACTAAGTAAAGAAAACAAATAAAATGTCAAACATTATCAACACAATTAATTAATTAATGAATTAATTTTTTTTTATATTTTTAAATTAATTTCTTATTAAAGAAAAATAATTTTTTTTTTCTTTCCTTAAACAAAACTACTATAATTAAAAAAAAAAATATTAAAAAAAATAGAAGAAAGAAAAAATTATAAACAATTTAAGAAAAGATTTCCTCAGATTAATAATTGTTTTTTTTGTTTAGAAATTTTATATATTTTTCTAATTAATTATACCTACTAAAGTTTATGATACAAAAAGAAAAAAAATACTTTAATTAATTAATTTTAATTTGTCTCTAAATAAAATTTATAAAAACAAACAAAACAGACAAAACAGACAAAGAAATTAAAAAAAGAAGAAAACTGCAACTAAAAAACAAAATAAAATAAATTTTTATTAAAAACATAAGAAAATAAACACGGAAATGATAAAAAAAAAAAAATATTAATAATTAGAACGAGAGTAAAAAAAATGTTTAAAATATATATAAAAAAAAAGAAAAACTAAATTTAAGTAACTAAATTTAATTACAAAAACAAATTTAACTAGTTTAACTAAATAAATAACAAAAAAAAAAACCAACAACAAAAATTAAATTCAATTTTAATTGAAACACAAGAGAAAATTTCAAACGCCAAAAACAAAAACACAGAACAATTCAAGATAAATCGAATGGAAAAACAAACAACTTTTAACTAAAATTTAAAGAATTATTAGACGAACAACAACAACAATTTAGTGTAGTTATAAATTTAAACAAAAATATGAATAAATTAATTAATTAATTAAACAAAAATAAAATTAAAAATTAAAATTAAAATACATTTAAAATAAATTTTAAACACGTGCCTCCAGGTCCTCAGGTCCTTGATGAGCGTTAAGCACCAACCAACAAAACACAAAACAAAAAAAACCTTAAAAATAATACGTTTCAACACAAAAAAAATTAAAAATTTACCGAAAATTTAAACCTCAAAACTAATTTTAAACGCCATTATTTAAATTTAAAAGAGAAAAAAACAACACAATTTCAAAAAAAAACAAAAAATTGAACAATTTTAGGCAATAATTGATGCTAAATTTTTAAAGCACTTTTTCAATTAGACAAAACACAAACAGACATCGACATCGACAAATAAAATTCATTAAATAAAAAATTCAAAATTGCTACATATTTTCTTATGTTCATATTAAGAGGGGAGAGTAAAAAGTTTAAAATAAAATTTTAAATTCAAACATTTTTTAACACCACAATGATAAGTAAATATATTAAGTAAGAATCAGAAGATTTGCTTAAGGTAACAAAACTATTCCAAAAGTATTCAATTACACCCGTCTGTCCTACTTGAGGTTGTTCTCAATACCTAATTTATTTTGCCATACTATTCAGTATCTAATTATACTTCTACACAGCCAAGTCTGTTATCCCTAGATTGTTGTACCTCTCTTTAGAACTCCAAAAGCGCGTGCCTCTGCATATGAAACATCTACTTGCTTTCACATCACTTTCCTTTAGAGTCTATAATTCCAATCCGTGATAACACTTAAGTATTTAACCCGATTAAATATCTTGATCCTCCTTGTCAAAGAAACGCGGGTTATTACAAAGTGCGAGCCTCACTTTCCTTTAAACGGATTTAAGTCAAGTTCCCTTCGACTTGCTAGATTCATTGCTATTTCAGAGCATTTTTCGAATTCTTATCCCTCACCGGTTAAATATCTTGATCCTCTCCTTGTCAAAGTAACGTGGCTTGTTGCAACGTGCAACCCCCTCTACGGATTTAAGTTAAGTTCCTTCGAACTTGCTAGGTTCATTGGTATTTCACAGCATGTTTCGAATTCACATTCCTTACCGGTTAAACATCTTGGTCCTCCTTGACAAAGAAACGCGGATTGTTGCAACGTGCGACCCTATCACTTCCCTTTCTAAGGATTTAAGTTAAGTTCCCTCGAACTTGCTAGATTCATCGCCTTTTCAGAGAATCTTTTGAATTCACATTCTTTCCTCTCAATAGTAGCAAGACGTCGTTTGCAGAACGAAAACTATGTATTGTGATAACCGAAAGTACAGTTGGCAATATGGATTTATATGGTGCACTCTTCACTGAATATTTTTGTCAAATAATCCACAACCAATCTCTTATTGACTCTTCAACCTCAACCTAATCTAAGGATACATTGGACTAAGATCTAAGGACCTTAGTTGTTGAAGGCTCTGTCAATTTCAATGCATATTGCAAGATAGTATTCTTTGGCATTTAAGGAGCCTTTCGATATCTCAACAACATCTCCTCTGATATCAGCATAGCACATCAGCAGATATTTCACCAATGTTCTTAAGTAAGAGCGAAGTTAGGCTAATCGGCCGAAACGTCTTTGGGGTTGGACAAGCTCAGGTTTAAATAATGAATTTAGTCGCGCCTATCGATCAGCAATCATTGCACATGCTCACCAGATGATTTGATCTCGGCTCTATATACGGTGGTGTTAGTTTCCTTATAGACTAATGGGGTCTTCATCAAGCATTTGAAAGGTTCTATTTTTCAGTGTAATTTTCAAACACTTCAACGCACATGTTCCAACGTTTTATCCTAATCTAACATAGCATTTAAAAATGGCTCAGGAATGTCTTCAAAATACTCAAGTATAGTTGTGTAATCGCTTGGAAACAGATAGTACTTACTAGGAGCGAAAATACATTTCCAAATACGTGCATTGTCCTAATGAAGGGCAATCGAAAGGGTGGTAATAATATTCGCAGTTACAAAACTGAAAATCTATATCTGATAGATACTGCCTTACGCAATTCTTTCTCTTCTTTCTTAACGACGTCTAAAATTCTGTTTACTGCGATTAGAACTATTTAAACATTTTAAAGATATCTATCTACCTTCGTAAGGATATTAAATTTGTAATCAAGTGCCGCACCATCACTTATCGTACACAGCCTTCTTGATAAAAAAAAAAAAATATGAACTACGCGTTTAATTAAAATGTCTATGGAATCAAAAGTTTCAGACAAGCCAGTCGTCCAATATCTACCACCATATCGTAGATTTTTGATTAAATTCTGTTGTTTTTTAAGTTTTTTATCTTTAAGGCTGCTACAACAAAGTTTAAATTCATCAGCCCAAAATTGAACGTTACATATTGATGATGGAATCCTCCTGAACTCCTCTTAATACTCATTAAATAAATCTCTTTCGGTTATAAATCACTTTGAAGCGTTCTAAACACACACGTATGTTCTGCGATTCATCGGAGGCCGTGAGGATAGCATATTTGAAGATGACCTAAAATTCCACTTGATATTAAATTTTCATGTGAACAAAAATTTCAGTTCACTTCTACATAATACACTACGACAGTAAATGTATTGAATACAAACTCATTATTAATTTGAGCGATTTCAATTTGTTTGTTTACGTTATATATTTCTAGAAACCTATATCTTGTTGCAATAGTTGGCATACTTTTAGGTGGTGTAATTATAGCAATTCTAGTATTTACTGTATACGAGTAAAAAATAAATTCTTGGTATTTCCAAAATTATCTTAAAAAATGCAATCTTAATTAACAGAAACTTTTAAAATACAAACAATTGCGATCTAAAGTAATTAACAATAACCACACATTGGTTTGACAGAATTATAAACGATTAAATGTGAAGCATACCATTAGGCTTTATAAAAAATATGTTTATATTGCATAAGTAGTTTAAAAAAATACATTCTTTGGACAAAAAGATTTTTAAAAATTCTTTAAGATGTTTTAAAGTTTAAAAACCTCTTTTAAATTAAAAATTCTTTAACTCTCCCCTCTAAAATAATTTAAAATTAATTAAAATTTAAATTTGTATGCCGATGCAAAAAAAAAATTAAATTAAAATAAAATCGTATTAAAAAGAAAATCATTAACACAGACAAAGTATTTTTTACAACAGAATAATAAATGAAGACTTAGAGACACAAAGTTTTATTGATTATACACACATAATTAGATTTATGACAACATGTGAATTATTATTATTTTTACTCTTTTTATCATTTTTTTTAATAAATGAAATAAATTTAATTTTTTTTTAATTATTTTCATTTGAATACGAAACTAATTGTTTTTTTATCTTAATCTCCTATGCAATGTATTATTGTAACTTTTTATTTGACTTTGTTTTTTATATAAACAATATGTATGTATGTATGTTTATGATAATTTTATTATTTCAATATTCTTTTTTTATTATTATTATTATTTTATTTTTATCGAACTAATGTTTGCCAATAATTTAATATTATTTTATATAATTTTTATAGTATAAATAAAAAACTACTGTATTATAGTAAAATTTGTAATAATAAATTTAAAAAGAAATTAAAAGAGAAAATAATAAAATTTTTTTTTATTAAATTAAATTCATTATAATTTAAATACGACAGTAAAAGCAGAAAGTAAATGTTTATTTAAACTTTTAAAAATTTAAACATAATTTCCTAGATTTTTTAGGGCAATTATTACAACTTGCCGTTAAAGTTGGGTTTAGTTAAAGGTAACTTTAGCTAAAGTGAATTTTAAAGTCACCCTTAATTACAACCTACAGATGAAATAAAGTTAACTTTTTTCTATCCATTCTGATTTGAAAAACTATAAATATATTAACATTTATTTTTCATTAACGAAGGCACTGCATAATTTTAACTTAGTACTATCACTGTACCATTCATTTGCGCGCTAAAAAAGAAAACTTATGACATGTATACTTTTCATGCCCTGCATTATGACTAAAGATTATTGAAATGAGCTGTCATGCGTTGGCATTGGCTATTTGAGTTGCCATATTGAAAATAATATATGCATATAATATGGCAAGTTCAAAGATAAAGTTAACTTTAAAAGTTAAAGGTAGTATGATCTTCTCTTTAGCTTAACGCTCACTTTTATCTTATTGTGTACTCATAATAATGGAAATCAAGTTATCTGCCCGTTAAAATTTTGACTTAAGTTAACGGCAAGTTGTAATAATGACCCTTACATTATCAACTAAGCTTCAGGTGTGCATTGAAGTTAACAAAAATTGATTCATTCAATTGCTGTTCACATTGCATTCATAATGAAATAAATTTTTTCCAATGAAGTGTTAAAAAATTTAACAAAAGTGTACATTAAAATATTATTTTAAATATACTCATAATCTATTCATTGACTTTCTGCCTAGACTGTTGTTAAGCTCTTCCTATAATTTGTTAATAATTAGCAATTTTTTTTGTTTCAAATTGCAATTTTATGGAAATCCTTTTTATTTAATTTTGCAATTTGTTTATAATAATTCTATTATTTTAAATTAATTTGAGTTTGTATGTGTGTGTGTGTTTGTATGTGTTATCATTTTATTATTATTAGTTTATGCAATTAGTGATAAAACAAAAAGTTTGTATGATAATTAATTAAAAATAATTCTTTTTTTCTTTTTTGTATTAAATAACATGAATTTAAAAACAATTTTTAAGTGATTAAAAAGAATAATAAAAAAATTAAAAACAATTAAAATTATGTTATTTTTTGTGTTGATTTTATTTTATTTTACTCCCATAATATTAAGTTTAAATTAATTTTTCATTTATTTTCTTGTGCAATTAAATGAAAACATTTGTGGAAATGTTAAAAAGTTATGAGAAACACCACCCCCCCCCCCCCACCACGGGTTGGAGTATTTCAAATTTTATTCTAATATTAGAATTGTTAAACAATTTATGTACATATATGCGGTATAAAAGTAATTAATCCTGTTAATAGGCAACTCCAGCCTATATTTGAACAAGCCTTGTCATTTAGCTTTCGCTTGAAACACACCATCGTTGTGTTAGAGAAGAAATTTGAAAAAAGGAAAATGAATTTTATGTTCACATTAAACAACCATCGCTGTTGTAGCTGAGATCTCCACATCCGAAACAATTAGAAAACTCCACAACTTGATGTAGATCTATCGCAGATTGAAAATGCTAGAGATTGTAAAAGCCAAAGCCATAATTATATCAATTTTGAATGATCACTTTGGTTTTGGAAGGCTTGCACAGCAAGAATTGCTATCAATTGACCATTAATGCAATCGAGTGCGTAGCAATAGGTCGTAGTGGTCCAACACAATACACACGAGAATGCATCGAGAAGGCCTAGTTGGTAGTGTGCTAAACTTCAAGTGCTGAGAACGTGGGTTCGATTCCCATCAGAGGCTCTGGGTGCTTGTAATTGTGATAGAAAACAGACAGTGAGAATTATTACTAAAAAGCAATTCATGAAGAAAAGGTGACGTAGGCATATACACCGATCATTTAAAAAAATTGCAGTACACTACCCCCTCCCCTCTTTATATATACATATATATTCCTTTTACTCCTCTAGGGAGCATAGGGCCGCGCCTCCCCTCTTTGCTTTATCCTATAAACTATCTTTCCGGTATTCTAGGACAATGCATTAAATAAATAGGGGTCATCTCTTGAATTCTGGCCTCAAAAGAAATAAAACAAAATACACAAGAGCCCAGATAGCAGTCAGAATAATTAATTTAACGAGTCAGATTGCAGCTTAACCCATATGTGCTAATCGCCCCATTTTTAAAACGGTAAGATATCGATCAGCTGTGTGGTATACCATATAGATTCCAATAAATACAAAAAATCCATGTTTTTACGAGAAAAAAGTTGTGCTAAAAAGACCTACGTGGGTTCTTCACCCAATAAAGTCATGGCAAATTTTTTTTTGGGAATGCGCGCTGTATAATCCACATAAACTGCTTCCACAAGGATAAACCGATTAATGGCGAAAATTATTCCAACTTGTTTGATTAAATTAAGAAGGTTTCGTAGAAAAGGATGCATTTTGTTAAGAAAAAAAGTTCTACTGCCATAAGAAAATAAAAACATGACAATCCATGAATAAGGCATCGAATTTTGCTCTAATCCGGAGGTATTAAGACCTAAGTGAATTTTCTTGTGAAAATTTCTTGTTTCTAAACATAAAGAAATAGGTCAGCAGTAAGAGGTTTGACTATAAATCGATGAAATCATCTCAAAAACAAATTAAAACATTCCAATTGAAGCGGTACGGTACCTCAAACTAAGAACATTTTAAGTGAACTAAAATTGGCTTCAGTAAAGTTTTATGCCGGAACACAATAAGGACCATTATTACAACTTGCTGTTAACTAAAGGGAGGATCTTAACGCGCAGATAAATTGTATTTCATTGTTATAAGTGGACAATAAGGTAGAAGTGAGCGTTAAGCTAGAGGGATAATCATCCTACCGGTAACTTTTAAAGTTGAGTTTATGTCTGAACTTGCCATATCATATATTATTTTCAATATGGCAACTTTAAATATAAATGATATGAATTAAAGAACTTCAGTCTCCTTTTTGTAATATACGGTGTACTATAGCCGCAATCGGCTACTCCCGTGAGGATCATACGATACGCATAAAAAAGTAAATTAGACGTTTGACACATTACAGAAGTAGAGGAAATCATCTCAAATATATCTTGAAACGAACGAAAATACAAAAAAATTTAATGTAATCCCAAATCCTCATTGGCACACTTTTCTTTCTTTTTATAACAATTTTTTTTGGTATTTTGATAGGATAACTTTTCTACCGAATACTTGGCAGGCAATCAGCATCTCAAAATCTAAACATAAATATATGTGACATCCACAGAGAAACGTCATTACTTTCCTTTTTGAATTAATTAATTAATGCTATTGTAATGTTGGTTGTCAAAAGTTATCGATGTATGTAACATCTTCAAAATCTGAAACTCTAATTGTATGGGCCATACTGCACTTTAAAAAAAAAGAAAGGATAGACCATCTGAAATAATGGATCTCAATTACATTAAGAAATTAAAAACGAGGGTTACTAAGCCGTAGTTGTATTTAACCTTCAACCATTTGTCTGAATCAGTGGCAGGCTTTGGCTCTATTAGTATTTCCGCTAAACAGGGTGTAAAATTCATTATACAAGCTTAGTAGGGGCCTTTACCCCCTGATTGAAATTAAACATTTAAATATTTCATATGAATTCCTTAAAATATGTACATAATTGCACAACAACTATCTTTAATTGCTCCTCCTTTTTAATTTAATTAAATTAATTTTTCTTTTCACAAAATACAACAATAAAATAAAAAAACTTTACAGAACAGGGACAGAGTTAAAATAACAGGGCCGGATAAAAAAAAAAGATTTAAAACCAACACCACCACCATCATCAAGAATTATTATTATATTATACGGTAGATAAAATACAAAAACAAACAAAATATACTAAATATTAACAACAACAACAACAAAACTGATAAATAAAAAAATACAAAATACTAAAAAATAATTAGTTTCTATAAAAATATGAAAACTCTATAGAAATAATTAAAATAAAATACAAAAAAATAAACAAAATAGTTTAAAAAAAATCAAAAAAAAGGACAAAAAAATTAACTTTAAATATAAAAATAATAAAAAATAAAACAAAAAAAAACAACTTCAACTTCTACATCAACAACTACCAAAAACTCACAACAAAATTTTAACATGAAATCAAAATTTCCATAAAAATTAATTTTAAAAATAAACAATAAATTAAAAAAAAAAGTTAAAAATACACAAAAATTAAAAAAAAACCATTGAGACGGTCAATAGGGAAAATATAAGAAAAACAAATAAAAAATAAAATTTAATTTAATATCGAAAGCAAAAAAAAAATATATATATTATTAGAGCAGAAGAAAAACAAAAACTAAAAACAAAACTCAAAAATCTAAAAATAAAATTTAAACTAAACAATGAAATGAAAACCAAAACCTCAAACCTTAAATAAAACAAGCAAACGGAATAGGAATTTTCAATTTCGGTTTAAGCAAATGTAGGAAAAATTTAAATTAAAATAAAAACTAAAAACAAATCTAAATATTGTAGATGATCTATTAGACAAAAAAAACCAGTAGAGGAAAATATAAAACATTATACACAAACACAACACACATAGCCAAATTGGCCAGTATCAAGAAACCCAATGAAGTATAAAGTTTTTTTTTTTATTGTAATCTCTACCACAAAGAAATTTTAAGAAATAATTGCACGAATTGAAAATATTTCAATTGTTTTCAAATGAACTCGTGGTTCCCAAATTGTTTTCCTTCCTCAAGTAGCATGCAGTAATTCTAATTATTGGGGCACCGTTACATTACTGACTATTACAACCTAGCTTCTCACACAACCCAAATTATGTGTGTTTAATTTATCCATGACCTAGCGGGACCTATAGCTTAATGTCGACTCTGGACGACAGATTTTTGTGGCAATTTTATTTACTCTTGGGGTTTAGCAGATGACCCGCTAAGCCGAAGATGGCGAAGAATTTTTTTTTCATATTTCATTGCTCAATATGCCAGAGCTGGGATTTGAACCAAGGCTAATTAGACAATATACTACCTATTAGACTACAGTAACTTGTAGGACCGTTATATCGTTTTATAATAGTATAAACGTTTAAATATCCATTGAACATAAAGCTGGAGTACTCTAATATTTTTTGAAAAAAAAAAAAATGTTACTTCGTGTGTTAGCTCCAGCGGTAGCCACTTTGCGGTAATTTACCCTATTAAGCCACCATATTCGTATAATATGTTATGCAATTTACACTCTTAAAGAAGTTGCTCTGGTAGCATATTAAGTAGGATACAAATTGCAACTGTGGAGGTTATGAACTGGATTTCCAGTTGAGACTCTGATCGATTACACTTTGGTATAATTTGTGAATTGGGAACTAAAACCACTAGTTATTAAAAAAAAATTAAAAACAATTAAACGTACATTCGTATTCCGTCTTTCACTTTTGCTCAAACTATCATGCAGAATTTCATTCAATCTGGCACTCACTAAGTGTGGGTCTCAGTTGAAAAACCATATGAACGGTCTATAAACCATATAAATGGCCCCCATTGCTGGTCTCAATACCCAACTAAGACAGGCAATATAATTATTTACAGGCGTTTGAAGATAACTTAGTAAGACTACTCTTTTTAGATGATATTTTGTCATGTAACATACTAGAATGGCATAGTAACGATCGAGTATAAGCTCAAGCTTCCTTAAGCTCGATATCCCAAAAGTCTATGAAAGACAATACCAGGAATAACTCATCTCGGAGTTGTGAACTGGAAGAAGATAAGTAAGTTTGTACAAATACACCCCAAAAAAGATATGATTGGTACACCTAACAAGCCTACTTGAGGCGATAGGTGTATGCCGATAGGCTTAGTTCATCTCCTCCTCTCTCTCAATCAAACCAAAGCAACCTCAGAATGGAAATACTTGGATAATGTAGGCCGTTGTCATAAAGATTATAAATTATAAAAACAGAATCAAAAGCCAAGAGAGAGCGATTCAAAATACGAATGCATCATATTTTTGCTTAACCATGGGTTTTATACTTCCATGCAACGATGACGTTTTGTCTTATTACGTTATATACAGCTGCTTGTTTCGTCAACATCTTTGGTGTTAACCAGTTAAGGCTAGTAAGCTAGTTATTAAAATGAATATAAAAAAAAAATTGTTGTAAAACTGATGTAACGGGTGTGACATATTTTATGCTATAAAATTTAAATTCAGTTTTAATAAAATGTTGTCAACCATTAAATTTAAAAACATAGCTTAAGAGATACAGAACTTTTTTAAACATTTTCATAATTGTGTTACAGTTTTTAGGAACGTAACGGATGTGATGTATGTTTAGAAATATATTCTAAATCTTAAAATTAAATATTTTCAAAATTGTTTTACTGTTTTAAGAAAGTAACAGGTGTGACATATTTTTAAAAAAAAAATTTAAAATGTTTATTCTAATAAAAACATTAATTTTAAATTGAGTTTTTACATTAAAAACATTTGGAACCGTTTTTAAAAAACGTAAAGGGTGTGACATTGATCCACACAATAGTGTGCGCATTTATTTTATGAATAATAAATGCTTTTTATTTGGCCCGTAACCCAGGCCTTAGACATACATGACGGGCATGACATAGGTTATAAAAAGTTTTAAAACATTTCTCAATTTCTCAAAAAAATAAAAAAGAATAATAATATTGGTAGAGGTTACACAGTATTTCAGATTATATGGGAACATAACGCAAAATACGGCAGATATTTAATAAAACGGTTGTAAGAGACAGTCATGAAAGAAAATATATTGAAACAGCAAAAGAGTAAAGCAAAAGGTAATAAATAAGACACCAAATTTAATACGAAAAAGAAAAAAATTAAATGATTAAAAAAAACACACACACAAAAAGAAACATTTTAAAACTTAAAAATATGCTGTGATTATCTAAAAATAGAACAAATACAAGAATAGAAAAACAAAAAACAAAAACAAGAAAAACAAATAAAAACTTAAAACTTAAAAAATTTAGACAACTTTTTGCGCAGCACCAAATAACTTATACATTTAAAACTATTTATTAAAATATTAAATATGAAAATTAAAAATAAAATTAAAATTAGAAATTAACAAAATAAAAAAAAACTACTAAAATAAAACCGTTCGATTAATAAAAATACAAAACAAACAAATAATTAAATTAAAACCAACACCACCACGACCACTTGGCACCCTGAATATTGTTGATATAACGATGGAAAAAAATTGTTTTATTTTGTTTCTTTTACAAATTGAAATTGAAATGTTAAGTTTAAATAAAATTAAAATTAAATTATTTGTTTAAAACAATAATTTTTCTCGTAAACATTTCCGTTCATTGAAAAACAAGGAATTAAAAAACAAAAACAAAAAAAAAAATTTTAAAAATTAAAAACAAAAACAAACGAATTGTTTACTTTTGTGACACGGCTTTAGTTTAATGTTTTTAAATTTTAAGCACATTTCAAAATAATAAAAGAAAAATTAAATAAATTTTAATACACAAACAAACCAAAAAGAAGAAAATCTTTGAAAGAAAAAAATGTAACGCACTTTTTGCACTTTCCCATCCCGGAGTTACGTCCATAGCATTTAAGTAAGTTTTGTTTCGTTTTTTTTAAAGAAAATTTTAATTGTTTTTGTATTTTTTTTAAATAGAAATAAAGGAAATTTAGAAATTTTAAAGCTTAGCTTTTTTATATTTTAGTTAATAATTTGAAGTTGAAATTAAATTTTTATTTTATTTTTAATTACAATTGTTTTCAAAATTCTATTTAAAAACAAAATAGGCTTTTTACATGAAACGATATTTTAAGCACAAAAACAAAAATAATAATAATAAATACTATAATTAATAAGAAAAATAAAAAAAAAAAAATAATGAAAAAATGAAATCAACAACAAAAATCTGTGAAAACTTTTAAAATAAATTAGAAAAACAAAAATTAATATTAAAAATAACGGTACATTTAATTAATATTTTGATTTGATTAAAATCAAAAATTTAAATTCTAGTGGTTATACGAATAATAATAATCTCAATAGTAGGAATGAATTCAATATAAAATTAAAAACAAAATAAATTAACAAATCGTATACATTTTGAAAAAAAAAAAACGTTCTTTTTCAAGAAAAAAAAATACGTAAATTTTTTACGATTATGGTTTTAAGTTAAACATTTTCTATTTGCCCTATTTCCTATGCGGATTTTAGCAATCATACATTACATTACACTTGATAACATATGTATATACATATATGTATATGTATATGTATATGTATATGTATAAAATGTTGTCTATTTTAGAGAACATTATTACATTTGTTCTGAATGTTTTTCATCCAAAATTCTCTGTTTTCTTCTGTTGGCCGCTTTCTTCCAACATTAAACGGAAAAAATATAAAGGCTGGGTCCGTTTTTGTCGGATTTAGGACTTCTGCTCTGCTCTTAGATATTCTGAATCCTAATTCGGGTCCACCCCAATCACTCAATCGAACATATTTCTCCATTACACATATTAACGTTTACATGTACAGTGAAGCTATTTAGTTCAGGCATCCACACAGGAATTTTATTTGCTGACACCAGCTGAATAATACCTCCTACCACTTTCCTTTTTTAGTTAACTCCAATCTTCAAATTTTGTTAGTTTGAAGAAAATTATTTTAGAAAGAAAAGACTGTACGCCGCTACTCATAAGTACTTATGAAGTTTTGAGTATAGGTGAGTCAACAGTATTGAAATTCAACTTCTCATATTCATTGGTACTCACCACAACATTGATTTATAAGTACAGGTTGCAATGATTATGAGTACAACACAACCTGCTAGTGAGTATTGTAATGTTCGTCGCGAATCATACTTATTTTGTGATTTTTGTAAATGTTGAGTAAAGCAGTATCGAAATCAACAACATCCTGCGTATTGTTAAGTATGAGTACGATGAGTACTTCAAACTTTGAATATGAGTAGTATGAGTATAACATTAAAATAAGTATGAATGCGTATAAGTATCCGAAATTATGAGTACGGTTCGAATCTATTTTTGAATACTCATTGCTGATCTATTATAACCCCATAGTCAGGATTACGATCTACCCTCTTAAACTACCCTTGTTGTGTGCGCTAATTATATTCATGAGTAGGTCAATGTATCCGCAAAATGCTTGCAAGAGCTGAACTAAATGCTTGTATGACTTTCTGTACCGCACACTTGTTTTAAAGTGATTTTTTGTGTACCGTCTGACAGTGGGTTAGATCTACATTTTTGAATTTTGTTTACATGTTTTGTACAATTTTACACACTCAATTTCAATGTGAATTCACTCAGTTATTATATTTTGCATAACAACATCAAGTGACTTCGCGTTTGTAATGTTTTAGCGGACGAAAGAAGATAAACGAATCAATTTTCTCAGAAAATCAGCAAGGCTTTGCTGCAAAATTTTTTAAACACTTTTCAAATAATTTCAAGACACGTTTCAAAATTCATTATTCTTGTGCATATATAGGAAGAAGAAAAAATATCATTAAGAAATCATCAAAGAATTCATTACAAACAAACAAAAAAAAAAAGGAAAAAGAAACATTAATGCATTGATTTATAAATTTACTGTACCTTTGTTTAAAACAAATGAAATTTAATAAATAAAAAAAATATTTATAGAAGAGAAAAAAAAAACACAAAATAATTATAATTTAAGAAAATTTTATAAAAAAAATGAAATAATGAAATAAATTATTATAATTATTATAATTAATTATTGAATTAATAAATTAATAATTAAATATATTTTGTATAGTGAAATTATACTAGACATTATGCTCTCTAATAATAATAATAATTTGTATATAATTTTTCTCTGAAAATATATAAAAATTACAAAAAAAAAAAACCTAAAAAAATACTTAAAAATATATTTGTTGTCTCTTATTAAAAAAAAAAAAATATATAAAAAAACTTGAAAAAAAGAAACATATTTTTATTATTAAGTTCAATTTGTACAATAATTTCACCAAAAACGATAATAAATTTATAACAACGTGTTGAATGTTATAAATTTTTATAAAATTTAATAAAAAAAAATAAAATGAATTTAAATAATTATTAATTAATTAATAAATTTAAAAAAATTTAGTAAACAACTATATTAGTATTGTGACAAAATAACAAAAACAAATAAAAAAAAAATTAATAATTCTTCTTCTATTTTCTTCTGCTGTAGAACTGTGGATTTTTAAAACAAAACAAAAAAAAATTAAAAAAAAAAATTAAATGAATGGTAATTAATTTAAGAAAAACGTAAATGAAATTGATACTAAATAAAATTTAAAATTTAAATTTAAAATTAAAAAAAAGAAAAGAAAACTTAAGAAACGGTAATAAAGAAAATAAAAAAAAATAATTATTGTAACGTAACGTAATAATAATATAAGAAAGAAAACACGCAAAAAAACAAAAACAAAAATTATGAACAATTTCTTTAAATAAATGACGTATTAAAAAAACCTTAAGGTTGAAAAAATTTAAAACCCCAAAGAGTTTTATTTCATTTAAATAATAGTGGAGAGCGATTTATGCCTTATAGACTGCTTGATTATGTACTTCGATGACATGACCAGGCTCTTCAAAAGGCTGAGCAACACATACTTTGTAAAAAATTTAAAGTAATTTTTCTCATTAAATTATTGGATTTCAAGAATAATTTTTTCATAAACTGCAGCAGCATCCACATCGGGAATGTATACACTTCCACTCTGTCGCAAGTGTTAAAATATTATTTTGAACAATTGATTGCAAAGGGATGTAAACATACAGGATCTAGTATGTATAAAATTATACTCTTCATTTATCACGAATCTAACCTGAAGTCGCCGTAGTCTAGTAGGTAGTACGTCGGCTTATTAGACCTAAGGCCACGGTTCAAACCCCAGTTCAGACATCAAAACAAAAATATGACAATATATTTCTCCGGCGATTGCCTCTCGGCAGATTTCTGGCAAAAACTCGGAGAGTAAATAAAATTGCCATGAAAAGTTTCTCAAAAATCTGTCGTGCGGAGTCGACTTTAAACTGTAGCTCCCGCTACTTATGTATAAAATTAACGCACACAACATGAGTGGTGTTTAGAAGCTAGGTCGTAATCCTGACTGGTGGGTTATAATGATCAATTATGTATGTATTTAACCTCCTAGTTACCGTAGTCTAGTAGTCTCTGTTAGGTTATTAGAAGACAGCTCGTAGCAGCTCAGACAAACGAAATAAAAAAAAATATTTCTTTCATCGACTTTCTCTGTCAAAACGTCACGGCACTCATAAATAAAATTAACACACAGTAACATGGGTGGCATGAGAAGCTAGGTCGTAATCCTGACTGAAGGATTGTAATGACCAGTTATGTATATAGGTATGTATGTATGTATGTAAAAATCATGTTGTTGTGGCATAGAAACGATAAGGCGGACAAGCTGGCATGGAAGAGATCGAAGATGTCTGAGGAGGAGATGATCAGGGGGTCTACGCACCTTTACAGGAATCCTTTTTCATATATTGAAACGAAGAATGAAATTCAATAAACCGTGGGTAGCCCGACATGCCTGGTTGACGAATTTCAAATTATTGTGTCCAGTAGTGGACAGCGAGAGAACCAGGGAACTACTTGAGTTCGACAAAAAAAAAACAATTCGTATTACAATATGAGTTCTGAAGATATACTGCGCTATTATTATTAATTTCGTTGATGAGCTCGATCTGCGCCACCGGGGTTACAGCACAAGCTGCCATGATGTAGATGGCATGGTGGCGAACATGCCACTAAGGGAACTGGCCGGTTTCATCCGTAGCTAAGGTTGGTTCAAACCCACTACTAACGGATCATGACAAGGAGGCTTACCTCATACTGGGTAACATAATAGGCAATATGGTCACCGAGTAAACTAGCCTGTGAACGGTAGGCTACCGGCTAAACTAAACCTACTGCGCACTCGAAATTTAGCTCACTACCAACTAGTTCATCGGGGCACCCAAAATGTGTTCAAAGCTGTATTGATTCCTTGCAGACCTTGAAGGTATTGGCCACACAGATGGCAAAAAATTTCGAAAAACTATTTATAAGAAGCAATGTTTCGTATAAACTTTAGAACTGAAAATGTACAGATACGCCCGTATTATAAAAAATAATGAAGTTTCATTGCTTTTGACTCCATTGACATTTATCGTAAAAAAAATCTAAGCTTTATTACTTCTGTGTGCCAATGTTTAATTAGAAAATAATCAAAGCTTTGTAATCCAACTAAAAGAGAAGATATTTTGTTGAATCTTCAACCAAAAATATGATCAGTTTGATATCAAATTTGTTTTGCTAAAATTTTATTACCTGGGCCCTCATCTGCTAAATGGAGCGACAAAATGTTAAATAAAAATCATGATGAACATAATAATTATTAAATTAAAATAATAGCAAAAACATGAATCAAGATAAAGAGTAATAATAAAGCATTGTTCACCTAAAATTCGGCCAAACTACAGAAGCATTTTGTAAAAATGATGTCAATACAAATACAAGAACCAAATTACAGTTGTATTCTAAAGAGCGCCGTCTCACCCCTTTTTGCCTGTTCTTCAACAATGATTTCAGATACGTATGTATGTGCATTAAATGAAACCTACAAGAACCTTTCCTGTCTTTTATTGAAATTCACCACGATAAACTTTCTCTTGTCACGTTTCAAAAGGTGGAATGGGATTGTTATCGAAAAAATTAGAAAGACTAAAGCTCAAATAAAGAATGGAACTATAGGATAGGACCATAAAAGCTGAGCCATTTAAATGAATTTTAATTTGTTGTATTCGCTTGGATCTCTAATTCGTTGTTTTCATGTGTGCAAAGGACATATTCTTTGTCGCCTGCTATTCAAATTACAATTTTTTGTTTATCTTGACAGAAAGACAAAATGTTTTGCCCACTTATCCTCATACTCTGCGGTGAATTCTCCTGATTGCTGTCTCAGTTTTGATCACAAGAGTTTTTTTTTTTTGTAATTGTGATGAATTCTTCGTAGCCAGTTATTCACGAATTTTCGTATTTTGCAGCATTTCGTTACTCACATCCAGAAAAAAATTGAGTTTCCTTTGGAGTTGAATACGGTCAGTTAGGATTTTTATGATATGCTGCTCTATTACCACACAGCTTCCAAATGTAGGTTCTTCCGATATGCCACTTCTTGACTCTCTGGACTTGCAACGGGAACTGCAGCAATATGAATAAACTTTTCCGATGACTTCGTCTAATATGTTAACGCATTCGGTATGTGCAAGTTTATTCGTCTCAATTTAAATTTTTACCTTGATTCGGGTAAAAACTGACTTGAAAATTTAAGAATGGATGTCACCAAGTAATGTGTCTGCAAATACACACATTATACTTCAAATTTTTATTGACTTTACTACGTTAAAGTAATCGGGAATAAACATTAGAATATCTCGACTCTACAAGATCAGTTGTTGACCCCGTAAACTACTCGGTTTTTTAGTGTAATTCAAAGTGAAAAAATTGTTAGAAAGACAGGCTCAGAATAAGATCAGCATCAGAGTTTATTGAGTAGGTATACACCCATACTTATTGATAGCAATGCCATTAGACCCCTAGAGAGTCTGAACACCGTATAGAAGATTGTTCAGGAAAGCTGCATATTTCATTAAGAGATCGCGAAACAATAAATGGTTAGAAGGTGACAACGTTCTAATGCAAGGCAACAAAATAGTACAAATGAATAGTCATTCCTCTCTCTGTAGAAAAAAGAAGATCGTACAAGACTTCACTTATTCTCATAGGAATAAAATCAACATAGTCTAGAAGGTGGCGTGTTAGTTTATTAGACGCGAGTCTGTGAAACAAAAAGAAATATGAAAAATATTTCTTTCGGTAACTGTCTCTGAGCAGTCTTCTAGTAAAACCTTTGAGAGCAAAATAAAATTGCCACGAAAAGTTTCTTAAAACTCTGCCGTTTGGAGTCGACAGTACACTGCAGATCCCATCAATGCAGTGGATAAGAGTAACACATACAGCATGGGTGATGTGATAAGCTAGAAGAAACAAGATTGTACCCTTGAATAGAGGTTGTTGTAATGTTGTTGACTTAGTCCAAGCTGGGTTTTTGGGGGCAGAAACAAATTTGCACGGTTAATAGATCCATCAAAACAAAAACAAGAATTTTGTAAAAAGGAAGGAATTGTATTTTATCTCTTCCTCCTATATTGTTTAATTTTTGGCATTAAATTTGAGATATTTATGTAGCCGAATTTTATGTGAACAATACAATACAGATTTGCTTTATTGCTTCTACGTAGTAATGTTTTAATAAAAAAAAAATAATTTATTGATGCGTTTTCCATCAAAGGGACCCTCAAGCTTATTCTTAATTTGTTTTATTACTTTTGATTACTTTGTGCCAATTTAACTCAACTTTATCGCTATATTCAATAAATTAAGCAATAAAATGTTGAGCAGAAATCTTCAAAATAATTATTAAATTAACAACAATAAAAAAATCATGAATCTTGATAAGAAAAATAAATTATGGAATAAAAATTAAATTTTAAATAAAATTTTGATGTACCCAAGAGAATCAACAACCACTAACATTATGAATTTAACAGGCAACTGTTAACATTTAAACAGTTTTAACAGTGCAACGTTAATAGTATTCTGAGAATACCAAATAAAATTATGCTAAGAAATGTTAAAAAAAAGCTTTTTAAAGCTTTATAACGTTTACAACGTTTGTACATTTCAAATAGTTTTTTAAATCAAAAATTTTAAATAAATTCTGTTAATAATTAGTGTCTAAATGACGTCATGTTTTTTTATCATCTTTAAAAATCAATTAATTTTTCTTCTTCTTTTTGTTCCAATACATATGGTTTTAATTAAACCCCCATAGGGGCGCGTGAAGCATTTTTTTTTTATTCAAAATTTTGTTCTTGAACTTTTCGTTTTTTCTTTCTCTTTTTTCAATCGGACGTACGTACATATTATAAACAAATCATTTAAAGAAATAAAATAATTTATAAAGTAATAAAATAATGAGCACAAGCGTCTATGTTCTATGCGGTGTTTATTAATTCATGGGTTTTTTTTTCTATTTTTTGTTAACTGCTCTGGTATGGTCTCTATCTAGTGATGCCTGATAAACCAATAAAAATGAAAAGAAAAATAAAAAAAAAATCTGGAAGCAATTTAAAAGCTATTCGCACTATAATTAAAGAAAACATGTGGGCTAGTTTAGATATAAAACTAGAATTTACTAGGCCTGTTTAATTGTGTTGTATTTAAATAAGGCATTTTGGCTGACGTTAATAGCTATACGATCATTCTAATCAGGATAATTCTTTCAGCAGAGTTTCATTTAATTGTTCGCAGGATTATCTCTCAAGCAAGTTAATAATCACAGGGAAATAGTGAAACAGTTTATTGCCTGGTGTTCAACACCATCAGCATTCCTCGACTTTAAGGAGGATTTTGATACCCTATCATACAAACAACAGCGCATTCTATAAAATTAACCTTTACTCCGATGCAAATCTTTTAAAAATATGTATGTATGTATTTAGTGATAATCAGAAGACACCAAAGGAGTGGTCGTCTTGATGCCAAAAGCTCACACGTAGAGATTCGTTGTGAAGCCACAGGTGACACATCAAACTAATAATCGAATCAGATCTGAAGATTTGGATTATGTGGATGACCGTTGTCCAATTACCTATAACCTTACAAAAAGAGGCAGAAAAAAGACAATTTAGCGCATATAACACCTTGTAATAAAAGGCCAATAACACTTTTGACTTAATGTGATAACAAGCGTAGTGTATTGTATCGGAATTCGAAAAGTATGAAGAGAAAAAACTTAAGTAGCATGTGTCGAGATTTAATATGTTTCAAAAATTTTTATTAATAAGCTGCAAATTCAAAAAGGCAGTGGTGGCAATCGAGTTTATTACACCAACACAGACATGGCTTATTTTACGCCATCTGAATATCTGCTCAATTCAATTTGGGCAAGACGGTCTTCGAAACATTTAATCGCTATAAAAACGAATAGAAACTAGTAAGACACTATCTGAGGCAATCCAAATTAACTTCTCAGGAAAAATAAGGCCGCTCTTCGTTAAATTACAAGTTATAAAGGAATTCAAAGTACTGCACAAACATATAAACTTCCCTAAAAGAGAGCTCTTCAGTGGAACAGGGAGAAAAGTTTGGGAATGTTACGACAATGGAAACCTGTACCATCGTTTAACATTAAAACGATAAACAAAAGTCACACAAACACATACAACGAACTTGTTTGCATATACCAACAACATCCATATGAAAGAAAAGGAAACAGACAATTAAGAAAGAAAGCAACAGCAAACAACATAAGGAAAGTACACAAACAACAATGAAGTCGCGATAGAGTTCTAGAGAAGGCGAAACCTAGAGGGTTTCACTTCAAAAACCTGCGTCGGACTGATTACGTAGGCATATAAAAAGACAAGAGAAAGCAAGCAACGGGTAGTGATAATTCAGTCCGTGTTGTGTGAAGACGCGTTGCATGTGAAGAGAACAGTCGTGGTTTGAAGATCTCCGCTATACAGGTGTAACGCACAAGTGTCGTTGCGTACGCAAAGGGTGTGACCACAGAAGAATAACGAACAAGCAAATTATTGTTGTATTCGTGAACAGTGGCCCAAAAGTAGTGCGAACAATAAAGAGTTTAATTGAAACTAAACACGTAATTATTTTTTATTTATTTTGCAATCAACGAACTCATATTCTAAACGTTTTTAAAATGGTAAAAACGTAACAGGCCAAAGGAAACAGAAGCGAAGACTATGCTATAGTCAAATGGGTTTGATAAAGTCTAAACTTTGACTAAATAATTATAGTGGGAGGAGATTTGAGTCTTACATTAGATTATACAGAAATAGCCTTAGAATGGTATACGGGCTTTCCTACCGAGCATCGTTAACTCAAAAATCACTTGCACAGAATAAGATACACCGATGTATGTAGACTTTTTTGTTGGAGCGCTTCTCATTCTGTTCTACACAGCGGTGTAGGTAGACTTTTTTTCTTGAAGCGCGTCTCATTCTGTTCTATAGAGCGGTGTATGTGGACTTTTTTCCCTGCGTTTTTCGTCAAATTGAAAAAGGGTGTTATAGCTTTGTTTAAGGCACTTACAGTTAAGAACGGTTGAAGACAAAAATGGATATAAAAAATCTAACCTAAAAATTATTAGAAATGAACAAAAAAATCAGGGGGGAAAAAGTCTACATACGAGTACACCGCTGTATGTACATACCGTTGTATGTAGACTTTTTTCTGTGACTGTACACTCTGTGTTGTAGTAGTCGCCGCAGTCTAATAGGTAGTGTATTCGCTTATTAGACATAAAGCCCGGGTTCGAGCCCCAGGCCAGACATCTGAACGAAAGATGAAAAAAAAAATATTTCTTCTGCGACTTCCTCACAGCAGATTTCTGGAAAAAATCGACGGCGTTAAACTGTAGGTCCCGCCACTCAAGTGTAAAATTAAGGCACACAACATGAGTGATGTGAGAAGCTAGGCCGTAATCATGACTGAAGGGTTGTAATGGCCAATTATGTATTTGCAGTGAGCGCCATATGCGAGCCAACACCCACTATAATTTAAAATTTTCTATTATGTTCTTAAGTATAAAAAAATTTCCTTTATCATGAATTGTTGTTTTTGTTTTAACATTTTATAAGTAATAAATAAACGTTTTTATTTTTTCGACTATTCTCATTTACTTTTCTCACTATCCTAAGAAAATTAATTATTTCAGTGGTGTTTACTCACTTTTGGCGCTCACTGTACATACTCTGTGTTGAGTAGAATAAATTTTCAGAACACATTCTTGAAATCTGTCCAGCGTTAAAACACTTTAGCAAGCAACTCCATTGTACTTATCAAGTTCTAGGGTGTCAATAAAATGCAGTTGGAGGATACATTATTGGGTATCCTATATACTTAGGTCAAGGGCAGTTCAATAGATGTTTTGTTAGCAGAAATTCAGTAGCTGCATGCGGCAGTAAACAGTTTATTAGAATATTTTTGTTTACTTCTTTATTATGAAAATAAATCAATTGACATTATAATTATAAAACGCTAAATAATGGATTTTATATTAAAAATTGCACAACAACAATAATAAAGTATATAAATATATTTTCTAGAAGCATATGAAAAAATAAATAATCTTTAAAAGGAACCTAAACGATTAAAGTTATTTTTTAAGAGATATTTGAATATAATAGAAGTGGTCTTATAATTTTGGAACGCACTATGTAGTAAATTGACCAAACATGCAAAAAATAAAATTTTAAAACTAAATTTTTTAACGGTTATTTATGTTTAATTTTTTTTTAGAACTCAGGAAGCTAAAGGAATTCAATAGCTAATGTTTTAAGTGAAAATGAAAATAATTCAAAACAACAGAAAATGAAGATGAGAATAAAAAGTAATAAATTAAAGTTGTGTAAAGAAAACAAAATACATACAGTGAGCCCTAAAAGTGAGTAAACACCACTGAAATAATTCATTTTCTTATTTCCAAAAATAAAAACGTTTATTTATTACTTATAAAATGTTAAAGCAAAAACAACAATTCATGATAAAGGAACTTTTTTTATACTTAAGAACATAATAGAAAATTTAAAATTATAGTTGGTGTTGACTCACTTATGGCGCTCACTGTATGTACGTACGTAGATGGGTGTGTTTATATTAATCGTTTTTTTCTAATTGTATCAGTTAAAAAAATTGTTTAATAATACATAAGATTTACTAAAAGAAAAAAATTTTTTGCTGAAGCAATTTCTATGGAAACACAATTCTTTCATTTAAATTGAAAAAGCAATTGAAATCGCAAAAAAAAAAACCAAAAATATTTCAAAAAGAATTTGCAATTCGTTCTACAATACAAGCAATAAAATAATAACAATAATAATAATGAAAAGAAGAAAAACAATTAATTAATTTAAATATTTATAAACTTATTTAAGAATATGTTTCTTATCACTTTCAAACGCCAGATGTTAGTTTTATTCGATTCCTAGTCTTATAAATTAAATTGTATTTCATCAGAAATTAATAACAATTGATTGTTATATTGATTAACAAGAAATCTGAAATAAATTGTGTGGTATTCGTTTTCTAATAGGTCTGAATGAAATTTAAATGCACGCTGCTGTATATTAAAAAAAAGAGGTTTCATATCATTTTAACAACTTTTTAATTTCACGAATAAAATATAATTTCAAAAGAATATGTCGTTTAAAAAAATGACACAAAGTCATATAAAATTTAATTCCATTTATTTATTATAAAAGAATGAGATAATACAACATAATGAGTCATTATTTTATTAGACAATCATACTACAGCGTACATGGTCTTCAAGCACCACGAATATAATTTTCAAAAGAATTTTATATTTTTCTTTATTTCATATTTTCATTTCATTCATTTCATATTCACAAAATTTTTTTGTATTTATGATCACAGTAGACTTACTCCTCTGAAGCAAAGTCATAAAGTTATGATACGAAATTTGAAAACAAATTAACAGACACTAGTGATGGACGATATACATCGATATTTTAAAAACGATAATATAGGGTGGGCCCTATTATCTTTCGAATCTTACAATACTTATGGCATTCTATTCAGTCGCAAAATTCAATATATTATCTCCAGTGAACGTAATGAATCGATTTACGCTTGAGCAACGTTAGGTTTTATTGGGACGAGCAATAATAATAATAACGAGAAACTGCACGATGATCTCGATTTCGCTAAAAAAAAAAAGAAAAACATCGTTTCGGATGAAGCTTAATTTTATCTAGGCGGGTACATTAATAAGAAAAATTGCCGTATTTGGGACTCAAACAACCCACACGTTGGCTTACAGAAGCCAATGCACCCATTACGAATGACAGTTTGGTGCGGCTTGTGGAGCGAAAGCATCATAGGCCCACACAGAGCGAAAACTGCCTAATAAAATCAAGAAGATTTTCTCTACGAAACGTTTTTGGAGTGAGGGGTATTACAGCAGAAAGAAACGAAGATTTTTTCGTAGAGATTTCTTATTATTTTTATGTGATAAATCTTTTTAATTTTTTCAGGAAGTAAAACACATACATTTAACAAGAAAACTTGTTATTTACCATTTTTTTTACTCAAATCCCGTCTTTTTTGACACAAAAAATACAATCCATAGAGAAAAGCTTATTGATTCTATTGTGTTTTCTTCTAAATTGTAGAAAACAAGAATTTCTTATTAATTTCATTGGGCTGCCTAATCAATTTTTTCAAAAAGGTTTTTCTTATAGATTTCATTAGGCTACTTAATAATTTTTTTTATGGAGTATTCCTTATTGATTTCATTAGGTTTCTATTGGATCATGTGTAAATTATCTTACTAATGTTTTAATAAGAATATCTTCTTGATTATATTAGCTGGCTTCTTATTTTAAATAAACATAAAGGCAATTTCTATCTTTGTTTTCGTACCGTTATAATTTTTTTGCGTCCTTGCAATTACCATATTAAAATCAAATTTTTAGTTGAAAGTGAACAAGTGGAAAGTAAAGAAGTGGAAAAAAGTAATAAAAATATTCCTTCTTAAAAAAACAAAGTAACAAAGTAAACAATGTAAACAAAGTTTAAATAAAAAAAAATTGAATTGTTTTAATTTCAACAAAAAAAAGTGTTATAAAAAACAATAAAATTTGTGTAATGACCGATCAAAGGAGTTTAACAGAAAATGGAGATATTGTCCCAATTTTTAAATCCTGGGAGCTCCGTGATGAAACGTGCAACATTCTTTTAACTTTTGAAATGACATCAAAAAAATGGAAATCGAAGACGTTGAAAATTTATTCAAGAAGGTGGACCAAAAATATACTGGGGAGTTGATTAAATTCAAAGCAGGCCTAAGGGAATGGGGAAGAAATAATTCTATAATAATATAATATAATTCTATATGCGAATTCTTTCAGCAGGAGTTCTATTTCGAAGAAGTGCAGAATATTGCACCAGTTAAGTATTCAATAAATTTTACTAATCTTCATCTGTATGAGAGAACGAATAAAATAGTTTTTCGTAGAAAAACGTTTAAAGTCAATTAAATAGTCACTATAACTAAAGATGTTGCCCTAAATATTTATGAAATAGTCGATTTTTTATACAAAGAAGGCAATATAAAAATAGTTTGTAAGAAATTTGTATAACTGAATTTTTCACAAATTTTTCAATCTTATTTGGTCGGCAATGAAACCGAAACATTTGACGTCATTGACTTCATCGATTTAGACGGACGTCAATCCATTTTTACTTGCTGAACAATGGACTTAAAGTTATTCGAGTAAAAAAATACTGGAAATAATATTTACTTCTACTTTTTTTTTTACTATTATATTAAATTTCTATCTAAGCAAATATATTTTATCATATTTTTAATACATTTTTACTAATTGATTTATTACAAATATTATTATTACAAATATTAAATTAGTTTCTAAGTAAATATATCAATAAAAATCTATAATAATATCAAGCAAAATCAAGAAGTATTATTTAAAAAAATAAAGGGATAGTCTAAAATTAAAAAGAAAATCTTTTTGAAAAAAAAAAACAAAACGAGGGCCTAATAAAATCAAGAAGAAAACCTTTTTGAAGAAAACAGAAAGAAAGCCTAATAAAATTAAGGAGAAAACCTTTTTAAAAAAATCAAGAAGACTATCTAGTAAAATCGCTAAGTTTTCTTCTTGATTTTTTCAAAAAGGTTTTCCTTATAAAAATAATAAGAATCTCTTCTTGAAAAAAAACCATAGAGAAATCAATTTTTCTCAGTTCAGTTTTCTCTGTGCATATTTTTTTGGAAAACGAGTACGGCGCAACCATTGCGGTCAAAGCAGATACCTATCGCACCATGATAACCGATTTTTTTGTACCCGCTCGTCATGGTATTAATGTGAACGATGTTTGGTTTCAACAGAATGGTGCAACTTGCCACACATCTCATGTCATAATCGATTTTTTGCATCAAACGTTTGATGGCCGTTGAATTAGCCGAAATGGTGATGTCAATTGGCCGCCAAGAAGCTGCGGTTTGTCAGCGTTTAAGTATTTTCTGTGGGGCGCCGTTAAGGAAAAGTGTTATGCCGACAAACCAGAGACAATTGAGCATTTGAAGGCCAACATTCGTGAAGCCATTGCCGAGATACGACACCATACACTCGAAAAGCGAGCGAAAATTGGTTCGATCGAATGAGGTACTGCGAGGCCAGCCGCGGATGCCATATAAATGAAATAATATTTCTAATATTTCTATTTCACAATAAAATAATAAATTTGGCAAAAATTAAAATTTATTGCACTTTTTCAATTGAAACGTTTAAATGACCCACCCTATATTTTCTCTTCATTGATCAAAAACGCGACACCATTTGTTTCGAGAGAATTTAAAAGTGACAAAAGCACAGAACATGGTGTAGCCAATTATCATTAATAATGGTCACAGGCCAACAAATCACAGAGAGACTTATAGCCTGTAATTTAAAAATTTAATGTAAATTAAATAAGAATTTACAACTTTATGACATGAATAATCCGCGAGAGAATGAAAAAGTGACAGAGAGAAACTTATTTAATTAATTGTAGCTGACTAAGGGATATTATTACAACTTGCCGTTACCTAAAGGGAGGATTTTAGCGGTCAGATATATTGTTTTTCATTACTAGAAGTCGACAATAAGATAGAAGTGAGCGTTAAGCTAAAGGGAGGATCATCCTAACGATAACTTTTAAAGTTTTGTTTGAACTTGCCATATTATACATATATTGTTTTCAATATGGCAACTTCAAATATAAACAAAACGAGCATACACAACAAAAAAACGAAATCACGTAGGTGACTTTAAAGTTCACTTTAGCTAAAGTTGCCTTTAACTAAACCCAACTTTTACGGGAAGTTGTAATAATGGCCCTAAGAGAATAAAGGGGTGTTCATTACAACACAGTATATTTTGAGGCGTCTGAGATCATGCAAGACTTATAAGTAATAAAATAATTTAAATTAAACATTTATTAAGAGTTTATTTTAAAATACTTGCCGACCAAGGAATACTTCAAATTATATTTAATAATTAAGAAGAAAAAGAGCTTACCTGCAAAGAAACAAGAGAAAAAGTAAAATAATAGAATTAGTAAAAATATCTATTGAAGGGGTAAATTTATTTTTGCCCACATTAAGGCGTTAGTAAATAAAAAAATAATTAAAAATAATGAATTGCGATTTGATTAAATCGTAATAAATTTGCAAATACTGTAATGAATTCTCTTTTTTACTTTTCTAAAAAGCCTAGTGCTTTGGATTATTAAACGAGAATTAGCGGTTCAATTCAACCCTCCGACATCTCAAATAAATCAGAAAATGAAAAAATATTTCTTAAGGCAACATCCTCTCCCAGCAGCCTTTGAAAAAACTATATAAGAGCAAATAAAATTGTCATAAAAAGTCTTCAGCTGCCATCAGGAAATTCAGAAAAATTACGGAAGACTACCTGGATACATAACTCAGCAAATTATTATCAGAATCGAAAATAAGTATTAGGGAGATGGGGAAACTTTCGAGGGCTATACATACATAACATAGCTCCTCACACCTCTTATGTTGTGTGTATTTATTTAATACATGAGTGGCGGGACCTACAGTTTAAAGTCGACTGCGACTGCGAACGACAGATTTTTGAGAACCCGTTCATCGAGGGCTGCACCAGGGGAAAAAAATTGTTTTCGATTATTACTGGAGTTAAGAAAGGATAAGAGCTTCTAGGAAACAATTTACAAGAGAGCTTGCTATGGTTTATGGTGTCAAATGGCTTCTCAAACATCTCAAAGTAAGCTGATCCCAGCTGAGTGCCACAGAATGGATTTTAATCAATCAAAATTATCATGTTGTTTGATTTACAATCATTCAACACAAGTTACTTCGATATTTAATTTGTTTTTAATTAAATTTTAATAATATTTTGTAAAAATAATAGAAAAGATTTATCTGGGCGGAGTGCCTTCTTAATTCAATAAATCGGTATAAAAAAATGAGGTTTGCATACATACATACATAATTGGTCATTGCAACCCTTCAGTCAGGATTATGGACCTAGTTTCACACACCATTAATTTTGTGTGTTAATTTTATATTGAGAGGAGGCCGCAAAGAAATATTTTTTTCATATTTTCGTTTTTTTTTGTGGCCTCACGTCCTATAAGCCAACACACCACCGACTAGGCTACGGCGAGGTTTATTCCTTATTAATTGGACTAAATTTCGATCAATTGGTTAAATGAAAAGTTGGTTGCAACGTTCGCATGAAAAACTGACTAATGGAGCCATAATGATTCCACCAACAAATCATATGATATATTTCAACAAGAAAGTATAAAAACCTTCTTATAACGTTAAATGCATTGTAGTTCGCTGACAAAATTCTTTATCGAATACCTTTTCAAACAACAATTTCCAATAGTGACTTAAAATATTGAAGCATTGTCACCCACGAAGGTTGTTTTTATCACGGCGCTACAGTATTTCAAGTGCTCATTTGCATATTTCAACTGCTGTCTCGAGATTTGAAGATTAAATGAATTTTTCAAATAAAACTCATGAGTAATTGTCTTTTAGTTATTACGACAATAATTTTAAATACAATTTTATTTAATTTTTTTTATTTTTGTAAATCTATTGTTAAAAACATTGTAAAACAGGGCGTGATTTAAACAATATTCTTTTTTTTATTGTTATTGTTATTATTTTTATTTTATTTTTATTAAATTTGCATAAATCTTAGACCTTAAAGTCTCCATATTAAGGCATGTTTAACAGGCCATAAAACAAAAACCCAATATTACTACAAACCTCATTTAGATTGTCATCTAAAGTGCTGATGTCATTATTTATGAGTGTAAAATAAATGAGTTTTTTGTTTTAATAAAAAAAAAAACATTTAATAATTATATACAAAAAATGTATTTTTTTTACTTTGGTTTGGGCATAAAATCTTCAATTCAATTAAAAATAATGATGAATAGCGAGCACATAATAAATTATGAAAATTTCATTTTAAATTGTTTTGTTAGAAATAATATGGCCATATGACAGTTGTATATTCATACAAAACGATTATAATTATTCATCATTTAAAATGTAACATATACATACGAGTGCAGTGCAAAAATTAGTCAAAAATACATTCTTCGTCAGCTGTTAAGTTCCGTTAAAAATTTATGCACGGCTTTTATACATTGTATATACGAGGGCGGAGTCGCCGGAGGCTTTTGCGACTTCATCTCAGTAGATTTTTCGCAAGAACTCTGAGAGTAAAAATAAAATTGCCATTAAAAGTTTCTCAAATAATCAGTCGAAGACGGCTTCAAACTGTAGGTTCCCCGTCACTCATATATAAACTCAACTCAACTTAAGTGATGTAAGAAGCTAGGCAATAATCCTGACTGAAGGTTTGCAATGATCAATTATGTATGGACCAGAGATCAGCAATGAGTATTCAATAAGATGAGAAGATTTGAATCATACTCATAATTTATGATACTTATACGCATTCATACATACTTTAATATCATACTCATACTACTCATATTCAAAGCATGAAGTTGTTGATTTCGACTCTCTTTACTCAACATTTACAAGAATCACAAAATAGGTATCATTCGCGTACGAACACTACAATACCCACTAGACGGTTGTGTGTTTGCTTTGCCGTCTGTCTTTGTCTTTTTCTGTCTTCTTTTTTGTAAATGTAACAACAACTAAGTCTATAAATTTTGATGAATGATTCGAATCACTCGAATCATTTATGAGTATTATAAGTATTTTTCTAAATTTATGAATCTGAATGAGTAGCCGTATGAATCAAACATATTTCGAATGTTTGATGTGAACGTTGTACTCATACTCGTTGCAACCTGTACTTATAAATCAATGTTGTAGTGAGTACGAATGAAACAGAGTAGTTGAATTTCAATACTGTTGACTCACTCATACTCAAAATTGCATGAGTACTTATGAGTACTCTGGATATGGATTCTCATTTTTAGATATATGCGCTTTGAATAATTCTTGTTTCATACCTTCGATTCTGAAAAATAATCAATTGCAAGTACTATGCTAACATGAGAGGCGGCGGCATGGTGTAGTTGTTAAAAAGCTTGCCAAACTTCGGATAATCGGGGTTCAAAGCCAAAAGAAGACGTAGAAATTTTCATCATGATTTTAGAATTTTAAGAATGAGGAGATTTTACAGAACAATGAACATTATATGAAGGTCGGGCAAAGGCACCTACTGAGAGTTGTTCTCAATCAGCAGTATTCCTCCACCCATTACATGAAATTAAGGATTACAGGAAAGTTTTTTCTAAGCATTGACACATGTCAATCCTATCACCCTAACGTCATCCACAGTGCACCAATAATCTGCTTAGTTTGAGAAACTTGAATAACAAAACCGGACGAATTTAAAAGAAATTATAGAACGGAGAGGGAAAACGTTTGTATAAGTCTATGTTTCTTAACACGTTAACTGCGACGGCAATTTTCAGGAAACTGGCCACGCAAGCCAACATTGACTTTTTGTTCTTTTCCCTTTTTTTCTTTTCTTTTTTTTATCGATACTAGCACTGATATAATACGACTTTATTCGTAGCTACACAAAAATGGCAGGTTTAGTGAGTACGAGATAACTCATAGTTGGCACCCTAGAAGGGAACGCAATCTAAGAGTTATCTCGTAGTCGGCACACGCAAAGAAAAAACATGGTTGAATATTTTCATTGCGATCAAATTATTTTCCTAAATGTCTCATATGAGTATTACAATAAAGTTATTGTGATTTTATACATATTATAAACAAACCTTAATTTATATAACCATATTCTATTTTATATTTTAATATAAGATGGTCCCCGTGTACGAAATTTATTTTATTTTTGTTACAAGCAATTGAAATTATTCCTACAACAATCAATTTGATTTTTAAATGGTATTCAAAATTATTGAACATATTTTAATTAATAGTTTTTCTTTTAAAGTGTAAACAGCGTGTGTTTCGCAAATTGTGTAATACTTATTAAATAAAAACACAATATATATATTTAATGTAGAGTAAGTAATAAAAAGTGTGATTTGTAAAGTTTATTAACACTTTTTGATTTACAACCAGAAATAAATTTAATTTACGTAAAAAAAGAATCTTAATTCATTTTAAATTTACCTCTACGTTTGTTTATGTTTTAAAATTAATAACAATTTTACAATTTGTCTTATTAAATGTAATTAAAAGTGTATGTTTTCTTATTTTTATAATAAAATAATTTAATTTACATTTTACTTCAAATTTCCATACATTGCTTAAAAAATTATGTTGTTGAAAAAGACGCCGAAATTCAAACATGTATTGTTTACTGCCCCCAAGTATTTTCAATGTAATCGTTCCCATAATCGTAAAAAAAATAATGATTAGAAGAACAAAATTATAGTTCAACATGTCACATTCTCTCTCTAAAATGCTATCGAGCATCATTTCATAATAAGTACTAAAACCATAAAGACGTGTAATAAGTAAATTAATAATGAATGGAATTAAAATTATTAAAACTGTGTTTGAAAACAGAAATGAAACAATTATTTTGAATTTTAACGAAGAGATTAGTTACGATTCATTTGTGGAAAAAGGTAAAATAGGCAATGTATTTTATAATTGTTTTATATTTCTATTTTCTTATTTTATTTGCAGTAAAAATCATTCACAAAATTCCAACGAATGTGGCAGTTGATATATTTAACAAGAACTTTATAATAAAGCCGGATTATTTAATAATAATACTGTAACAGTTCATAAATTGTGTAGATTTTGTAATAGAAATTAAACTATGTAAGTAAAAATTAAAACTGTGAAACAATTTTTAAAGTAACAATATGAACATATAGTCTATAAGCCTGGAATGGTAGTACATATTGGAGAATATGAGGACGAAATCCCAGACATTTTCTTATCCATAAACATAAAATCTGATTTCACAGCATATATTTGCACATCAAAAGATTGTATAATGTTCTTAAATTGAATCTGATCAAATTTATTACATATATATTGAATTTCTTTATATTTATGGTTTTTTATGAAAGTTTTATTATTTTAAATAATTTTAAATTAAAATAAAATGTCTCATTGAAGTATTGCGTCTTATTACTGGGGGTACTATTTAAATAAAAAATAGAAAATATTATAGTCATTCGGAGTATCATATTATGGTAAAATAAAAACAATATTATAATTGTAGTGACCATTTTATGATAATCATAATATAATTGTAGAAATTATATTATAGTTGTTACGGGAACAATATTATGATAACCTACTGGGATCATATTATGTTCTGCATAGGGAACTATTTTACATGGTTGTACTAATTATAATACTAAACATTAATGATAGTTTCAGTTTATGGTAGCCCGAACCATATTTCTTCTTTGCGTGCAGTCAACGTGTTAATGGTACAAGAAATTCTATGGTAAATTATTACAACATTTAAATGATGCAATTGGAGTACAATAATGCTATACAATAAAAAATAAAGGGATGTTTCATCAAGGCAATGCACCAGTTCAAGCAGCCACTATTGCGTTGAATAAAATCAATTATTTGAGGTTAGAATTGCTTGATCGCGTACCTTGTGGCCTAGATTTAGCAAACTCGAAAGGATTTGTCGACGCGGACAGTTCTTACAATAAACAAGATATGAAAGCTATGAATATTTCATAGAAAAGTTTATCGCATTAAAAGAAAATTATGTTGTGGAATAAAGAAAAAGTTTCGCAATTTTATTAAGGTTTTTAATAGGCAGTGCATTCAAGGACCGCCCTCGTATGCAGATAGTAATTTAGATTGTAGTACAAAAAAAATTTTAAAATGATAATGACATTAACAGCTAGGGGGCTTGGGGAATACCTTTCAAGGGGGATTTAATTTTATGAGTAATACCCGCTATGGAGATAACAGAGAATTTGAAATTTTAAAATCTTATCTCTGCAGCAGTACATTAAAAAAATAATAATAAGCATAGTAAAGAACGAGAGGTGTTTGAGAGGCAGCCAACTGAAAACAAATAGTTTTCTAGGCTCTAAATTCAATATGTAGCTTTTCCACTTTACGTTCACATTCACAATTTTCGAAATAAATTGGAAAAAGTGGAATGGAATAGGTGAAAATGGAATAGGAGATAAGCGGTCCAAATGAATTAAAAACTGATCGACATGATGATAAAATGATGGAGAATTGTTTAAAACATATAGTTGATCACAAAGAATGTCAAAACAAATACTTCATGTGAATTTTATCAAAAGCAAGGGCCAATCCACAAAAAATCTGCTACTGTAACGTCTAAAGAGGGATTAAGAACCTAAAGTCATCGATTAGTTTGGGTGTCGTTCGGATATTTTCAATCATAGGAGGGGCCACACTTAAAACTCTTAATGAAGTTTCTTACGAGACATCATGGATATGTAGGTTTAAGAATGTATAGGGAGAGATGGCCTCTTCTACTTACAAGTGTTCTTTAAGAAAGATATTGATCTGCTAAATAATATGTAGACAAGATGAACAAAATAGTGCTGAAAGGACAAAATGTCCTGTAACTGTATATCCCCACAGATCGTTTAAAAATCCCAGTTTATGGTTCTGTAAACGGTTCGAAAATGTAATGTTTATGGGTTCAGGCAAGACTTAAGCTTTAGCAAAACTTTAACTTGCTTGAAGAGATGACATTCAAAGATGTACTTTTCTATCAAAAGAACAACTTTGTTCTATCAAAAGAACAAGGTAGTGTAGCCATAGTCTAGTAGGTAGTGTGTTCGCTTATTAGACGTAAAGCCCGGGTTAGAGCCCCAGGCCAGACATCAAAACGAAATATGAAAAAAAAAAAATATTTCTTCGGCGACTTCCTCTCAGCAGATTTCTGGCAAAAGCTCTGAGAGTGTAAATAAACCTGCCATGAAAAAATTTTTAAAAATCTATCGTTCGCCACTCATGCATAAAATTTAGGCACACAACATGAATGGTGTAAGAAGCTAGGCCGTAATCCTGAATGAAGGGTTGTAATGTATGTATGTCTGTCTAAAGAAAGAAAACTCCCCATCATATGCATATGTAAACATATGCGGCAAACAGTGAATGCAACTCCTTTTGTGTCATTTTATAAAGGACATTGTACCAGATAACAGTACTTTAAGAGAAAAAAAATGCATAAAATTGAGGAGACACACCCACACCACATACAGATTTTTTGAAAATTTTTGCATCTTTCATTGCTGAAGGCTTAAGAGACCAAAACGTTGGCTTAGGTGTATGCCATTTTGAATTATGAAATCCACTCTTTAACCTATCCACCTACCTATCTACCTACAAATGGTACTGATACAGAAACGTTTTTTGCAAGTTTAACGGTGAATTGAATACCACTATTACCAAATTAATAAACGCTGAAGTTCTATTAAAAAGCACCCCAGTTTCGAATGCCGTTGAAAGCAAACTGCGCTTAAAAATTTTTAGCTATTAGGAACATTATCCAATTCTTAATTTTTCTGTTATAGAAAAGGTAAGAATGTGTCAAAGGCTGTTTAAAATATTTCTAAAGTTTTAGGATGCGAACTTAAAAGACAGCAGTGAAATGGTGTGCTGGTTTTCGAACTGTTCAACCGATCCCTAGAAAATCGATGAAATTGTGAAAAGAAATTGAGAAAGGTCGTTCATTACCAAACAGTTAACAACAACCATTCGAAGAAACAAGAAAAGAATTAACAGTGAAAAATTTAATGTACCGAACACTCCCATTTGCAATTCAATTCCTAAAATGATCATGGAAAACAAGGCAGACTGTGTGTCTAGTATGATTGGAAGGACATTTTAATTCATGAGATTGTTCAACATAGTCAAACGACAAATTCTCACCTCTACTCGCAACAATTAACGAAACGCAATAAATAATTAAAACAGTCAGAAATTTCTCCGCAGAGAATATATTGTGTTCCATCAGGCTAACATCAGACCACAGATATTTTTTACAACTTGGCAGAACCTGATGAGAGTTTGGCAGAGAAGAGTCTCTTAGTGGTGAAAAACTAAATTCGGTAAAGGCCTACAAAATGAAAATGGAGAGTTTTTAATGGTTAAAAAAAAATGCAAAATATTATCAATAAATATGACACATATTTGGTTTAAAACTAATTCGCTTCAAATATAAGAAAAAAAGTGTTCCAATTTTGGTCAAAATTTCTAACCAATTTACATGGAAAGCTAATAAGTTTTTTATACGTTTAAAAGATTTAATAAAAATTATTTTTTTTTTAAATTTTTATTTTTATTTAATAAAAATTGGTTTTTATTTAAAATTTTTATTAAAAATTGATTTTTAGTCAAAATAAATTTCTTACATGTAAGTATTAAACATCTTAGTTATTTTGATGACGTCATCAGTTTGAACGAAAGTTCAAGCTGTGTAATATATTGATACGAATATTTTTTGTATAAATTACCACTATTTTGTAGGACTTTTTTAAAAGAAGTTTTTTTTTCATATGTTTGTATACATAGAAGACTACCTATACAATGATCTGTTTGTATGTCGAAGTATAAAAATTTCCTTTTGTTAAAAAAAATTCCCATAAAAAAGAACTTTAATAAAATATGGGGAAATTATAATTTTATAATTACTCTTCATTTTGATACAAAATAAATTGTAAATTGGAAAGAAATAAATTATAAATCAATATACATATGTATTTCCACTTACCATTTGAAGAATAATTTACACTTTTCATTTGCAAATTTATTAAATAATACAACACTTTACTACACTTAATCACATCACACATAAAAAAAAATTCCATTTATTCACTTACTTTCGTTTTTAACTTCTACGCACTTTATTTAACTTTACATGTTAACACCACAAGACACAAGAATGCAACTGATGATGTCGATTTAAGAAAGAAATTAAGAGACATAATATGAATGAAGAAAACACACATGTATGTATGAATGTGCTTTACTCTCGAAAACGGTTAATTTCAGTTCATTGTAATAGGATTTGTTTTTGTGAAATTTTTTGTGTAAACTCTGCAAGAGTGAGAAATCAATCAAAAATGTTCTCAGAGTGTTGAGAAGTTATGAATCAAATTGTTGTTGTAAAATTTCAATGTTATTGACATTCTTTGACATTGTTTACCAAGGAATTACTTTAATAGGGGTTTTTAAATAGGGGTTTTTAAAAAAATACACATAAGTATGTAAAGTAGATAAACATATATAAAGCTTTATTGTTTTTATTATCGTTGTGTGATATGACGTCATGTATTATTTTCTGTGGATTTATTGCAAATAACCGAGACACAATTGAAAAAAAAAACATAAAACTGTCTAGACATTCTTATGATAATAGCCCATAATTATAACTGCAACACCTATAACATAACCAGGGGAAACAATAATACTGATGTGAGCCGGTAAAGAAGTTTAAAGTAACTCTTTGTCTAATTTGCATCGAACTAAGATCCTTATCACAGGCTTTATTTCTTTTTTAAAATGCTATGTCATGCAGCTTTGAAACTCTTTTAGACCAAGCTCCTTGTGGATTCGTCGTAAGCTTCCCTGGCAATATTAAAAGCAGATTTTTGCAGCAGTGCAGTGCCCATTTTTTGCAATATATCGCCTTTTCAATTGAAATTTGTTTGCACCTTCTGTGTATTTCGAAGTTAAGGAGGCTATGGAGCCATGATGATTGAGACAAGGCACCAAAGTTTAGTTTGTGCATCTAGTGACCATAGATATCATAACTATAAAACAGATTTTTGACCTTGACCCAGAACCCAGAGTTCTGTTGTTTGAATTGTTACTGGAACTATAGGAGATGAAGAAATCTGCTCTTTATTGTGTTATAAAAAATTTACTAAAGGATTTCGCGGCTTAGTTGTTGACTTTGAGGAAGAATAATCATTATATTTAAATGGCGACATTGCTCACAGATGCTCGAACTACTACTCCGCCTAAGAAATTGAGCTGGTTTTGAAACTTTCCTCATTGAGTTCCGAAGGGGTGTGGTTGTTTTTCCTTCCTAAGGTAAGAAACCCTCAGAGAATGGTAGAATGCAGAATTTGGATGAACATATATTCTTTGCCTTCAGTCGTATACGATTTTTGGGGACTTTTTAAAAGAAATTCAAAGTAAATTAATTTACTTCGATCACAGTCAATCTTGGTAAAAATACATATGTATATCTAAGCTCTTTTTGTATATATGTATATGGTTAGGAACCATTAAACAAACCGTCATGCATCCAAGTTATAGCCTCGCTTTATTAAGAGCTTTAACTGACTACTACCGTGTGTGGTAGCTTAGAACCTAAAGTAAACGCTATGAACACGAGAAGTGCAACAGCTATGATCATCTCCCACACAATACTATTCAATTATTCACTCAGGAATCAAAATCACTCTACAAGATCAGTTGATGATCTCTTAAACTACTCGGTTTTTTAGGTTGCTATGAAAAGTTTCTCAAAAGTCTGTCGTTAACAGTCTACGTTAAACTGCAGATAACGCTACTGACAGATAAAATTAACGCAACATGGTTTATATAGTTGTTATGTCCCAATTAAGTAAGTAATCCACTTGTAGGACCTGATATTGTTTGCTGTTTATATATTAAAAAAAGCCACATTTATGACAAAGGCCTAGCAAGCTACGACTAGGATGGTAACCAATTTAACCTAACATATGGATGTGTTTTAGAGTGATACTTTTAAGGTTACTTATTATCCAATTATCATAAATATTACACCCTATGTAATTAACAATTTTATTAATACATATTATTAAGCCTGATAAAATTCTAATTAAAATTTTTATCTTTCAATTTGCATTTTGCAAAAGAATCTCAAGTTTGAATAAATGTTTGTAACAAATACGTTTAAGCCTGTATTTTTTCCCCTCCTGTCTTTTTTTGATAATGTAAAAATAAGTTGTTTTTTTTCAAATTTATGCTTCAAGGTTCAAGTTTAATCCGCACCCATTATACATATTTTAAAGTGCTGGCACATGTAAGGTTTTTATTGTTTGTCATTACTTCGATTAGATTGAATGCCAGCCTGTCGTTGTATGTATGTATGTAATGATCTAATATTTCTTATACGTAATTCTGTTGTTTCATTTCAAATAAACTTTAATGTTCCATGAATAATGAAACTATTTCTACAATAATTAATATTTATAACCTAGATTTTCTTTATAAAAATAAATATTTTAAACGATCAACGAATGTTTTTCTTTGTAAAAATACAAAATGCTCACACAGAATGAAAAAACCCGGTCAGTGTAAAGTATTTTCTTGTCATCAAAGTAATTGAGCGTTTAGGGGGCTATGATTTTATGAATGAATTTCGTATTTTTCTTTATTGCTGCTTCCATTTAAGTTCCGCAATGACTATTTCAATTTGAATTTTTTTTTATTTTTTTCATTATTTTGTGCCTTTCGAGTAATATTATTTGCAACAAACTATAAAACGTTGAAGCATTTTGTATAATTTTTAATTACTTGAAGATTTATTACACCAAACAATGACAAATAATAGTGAATATGAGTTTTTGTTTTCCATAATTTATAAATAATTTTTTTTTTTCGTTTTGTCCGTTTTGTGCTAAAAATAATGATTTTGTAACAAAAATTATGTTTTTTTTTTTGTTTGTTGAAACAGCATCTGTTTTCTTGAGCACGAAAATTCTTCCGGCTGCAAATATTAAACGTGATATTCTCTTAGTAGGGGGGGTATTCACTTCAATATTTTAAAATCTCAAACTATCGATTACTAAACAAAATTTCGATTCAAGATACTAGAAGTGATATCGACTTGCTAGTAATTCAGTTCAAAATTTCGTTTTTTTTTTACTAAAAGAACAACAAAAGAAGTCGCCGTAGTCTAGTAGGTAGTGCGTTGCCTTATTAGACGTGAGGCCACGGTTCAAACCCTAGATCAGACTTCAAAACGAGGTATGAAAAAATATTTTTTCGGCGACTTCCTCTCAGCAGGCGTCTGACTGGGGTTTGAACCCTGACCTCACGTCTAATAAGCCAACACACTACCTACTAAACTACGGTGACTTTCTATTCCTACTTCATTGGCTTCTCCAACTTCTTATATGAGTGTATTGGATTGCTGGATTGGTGGATGGATACCCCAAGAATATGTACTTTTCCATACCTGAAGAGATCGTTATTCCGGACAGAACTGTTACATACACACATAATTGGCCATTACAACCCTTCAGTCAGGATTACGGCCTAGCTTCTCACACCACTCATGTTCTGTGCCTTAACTTTATACTTTGAGTGGCGGGACCTACAGTTTAACGTCGACTCCGAACGACAGATTTTATGAAATTTTTTCATGGCCCTCAATGTTTTTGCCAGAAATCTTCTGAGAGGAAATCGCCGAAGAAATATTTTTTTTGATCATATTTCGTTTTGATGTCTGGCCTGGGGCTCAAACCCGGGCTATTAGACTACGGACAGCACTGATCTATATGTAATTTGGTTGCCTGCTAAAAAAAAAAAAACTTCCTGTACTATGATTTCGCAGATGAAAGCATAGCTTGGTTTCTGCTTTAATTATATTGAACTATCAGCCCATATTATGAGACATCCATGTAGCGAATAATCCCCACTTGTAATGGCGATATGGCTATTTCTGGAAATATCTCTTTATGGGAAAATATGAATACGGAGATTTTGATGCTGCAGTACATTCTTTAAATATAGTCGTTGATAAAATGAGAAAATAAAATTTGAAGAAGAAATTGATACTGAAACCGTTGAAGCCCGAATGGCCATGTGAATGAAGAAGACAAGATAAGCATGGAAATGACAGCGAAGCGCATGTACGCAATTCTATGATTATAAAAAGTGGTATACCGTAATGTTCTAGAAGTTTTCAGGAGGAAGTAATCACAATACTCATGAAACTGCAAAAACCACATAAAAGGTAAATCGACATCCAAATTTATGCCACACTTGGAACCTTGAACCTGACTCGAGATTTCTGTGGCCATGGAAATTTCTATACCTATTTGTACAGATGCCATATAAAAGGGCATGAAATATGCAAAGACAACGTCAAACATCCTCTTTCCAGTGCAAAGGCTAGGAGATCCATACGGAGACATGCAGCATATCATATCTGACGAGCATGCCAATGTAGGAATTGGTTTGTCATATGAAGGCAACCAATACTGAATGGTCAAATATCGCAACATTTACGGAAGAAATAATGAAAGCGAAGGCAGAATGTCTGCTAATAACAGATGCGAACCCATAATCACAATACAAACGTATGATGGATGGAATAGTTGATTAAATGATGGGAACTATATGGCCATGTACATGAACTGTATCTGGAAGTAATTCGTGAACGTATTGACAGTGCGCCATTATTACAGACAGGACTACAACCTAGCTTTTCACACCACTTATGTTGTGTGTGTTAATTTTATAAATGAGTGGCGGGGCCTACAGTTTAAAGTGGACTACGAACATTAGATTTTCAACAAAGTTTTTCATGCCAATTTTATTTATTTGCCAGAAATCTGCTGAGAGAGGAAGTCGCCGAAGAAATAATTTTTCATTTATCGCGTTGTTGGAGATGACTGACATCGGATTTGAATCATGGTCTCACGTCTAATAAACCTCTACTTAATAGACTACGGTGACTATCTATTACATACATAATTGGCCATTACAACCCTTCAGTCAGGATTACGGCGTAGCTTCCTGCAGCACTCATGTTGTGTGCCTTAATTTTATATGTAAGTGGCGGGACCTACAGTTTAACGTCGACTCCAAACGACAGATTTCTGAGAAACTTTTTCATGGCAGGTTTATTTACTCTCATAGTTTTTGCCAGAAATCTGTTGAGAGGAAGTCGCCGAAGAAATATTTTTTTTTTATATTTCGTTTCGATGTCTGGCCTGGGGTCGAACCGGGCTTTACGTCTAATAAGCGAACACATTACCTACTAGACTACGGCGACTATTACGGTGGCTATTTATTACGTTCATAAAAAGAGTCCATTCTAACCAGCCTGGAGTCGCCATGCTGAGAGAGCCGTCACATATCGCAACCGTGTCTTAATTGGCTAGACAAATAGTTTGGTTGCCAATGACCTAACATTAAACCTTCTGTTACTTAGCCATACTTTACACACTATTGACTTACTCTTGATTTTGTATAAACATTTTAAAATCATCCAGAGTAACAAAAAATCTTCCGTTTGGAAATAAAATCCACTCAGAGGCATTAGTCAAGAGCACAGCAATAGCGTCGTACAACAAATGACTGATGAATGAATGATTTTTTGTTTTGTTTTTTTTTTTATTTTGTTATACAGAGAGAGATGAGTTTTTTATTTATTTATTTGTTTATTATATTCGTTGTTGTTGTTTGTGTTGTAGCAATTGGCAAAAGTATTTTTTTATTCTTAAAAATCGCTTAAACGATGATCATCAAGTTTTCAGTCTTAAAACAAACGCTGAACGAAGCGGTTGGCAGTTGTCGGTTGGCGGTTCAAATTAATTGTTATTTTTTCAATATTTTTTATTGAAAAAAAAGACAGAAGAAAGAAATATTTTTAAAGAATAAAATAGTGATTGTGTGTGTGTGTTTGTTTATAAAAAAATAAATAATTAACTAAGTTTTTAAATAATGAATATGTTAAATAAATTTAATTGCCACCTTTTGGTGGCTATTTTAATGATTTTATTCATCAATTTGACAAGCTGCCATGTGCAAGAGGCGTCTACAACGGCACCTGTCACTCAGACACACTGGCAGCGACCGGCTCAAACGCAACGCAATACGGTTACACGTTGGAAAGCGGTGGGTGTGAGTGTTAATAAAAAAAAAATAAGAAATTTATTTAAAAAATAAAAATAAAATTTTTTATAATCAAAAACATTTGTAAAGTTAAAATAACCAGAAACAACAACAACAAAAAAACGAAGAAGGTTGAATAACCTTTAGAAGCGATGATGTAAAGTTCGATGTGAATTGAGAAAAAGAAAACAAGAAATCTTCTTCAAAATGTTATTAATTAGGGAAGAGACGTCAATACAAAACAGGCTTTTAAAATTGAAAAGGAAATAAAAAAAGAAACGGAATAACCCGTTAAAACAAATGTATTTTAATTTATGCCTTGAACTTGATTTAAAAAAAAAACAAAAATTACGTTTGCTGTGATCCTTGGATTTGGTGATCTGAAACAGATTTTTTTATTTTTTTTGTTCAAAACAACTTCAAACCAATTTATTTTTTTTTAGAATACAAGAAAACCAAAAAAGAATGAAAAAAAAAATATTTACGCATGCGTAACAGAAAAAGAAGAAAAAAAAATTAACCGCACAGCTTAATGATCTTGAAAAATGTGCCCAAAAAATACTCGTACAAGTCAAACAACTTTGATCGTTTATAACCTTTTTGTTCTTCAAAGATTATTTACAAATACTTGTACAACAGTTTACCATATATTCAAAGTTATTGTTTTCAATTGAAATTACAACAACAAAATTAAAAAAATAAATAAAAAAAGAATTAATTTTTTTTCCGTTTGTATGTCAAACTTGATTATCTTTTAGAATCAATCTTCAGCCTCTAGCCATAATTGTGACTACAAAGAACTCATAACGAGTCTACATGATCGCGTCAGATTATTGGCCACCGTTGATGAGGATCTGCGTTTACGTCTCGATAATATTGAAAAAAAGTGAGTCACAATTTATTTGATTTATTCTTTATTCTTTAATTTCATTTCATTTATTTAATAAAACTCCTCAAGTACATACTCATACACATTTTTGTCTGTCTGTAGGTCGTTATAAAGGATGAATTTTAATTTTTGAAATTCTGATCAATCAACTCAGTTGCATGCAAGTTGCTAAAGCCAGCCAAAATGACACTAATATATGGGTTTTAATTAAACATAGGCATTGACTTGAAATATAAAGTATAACAACTGATGATGATTACTCAACTGTTGCACAGTGTTTGCTTTGATTGTAAAAATGAAAGACTTTAAAAAATTTATTTCAATTCCTTTAAGGTTGTTAAGAACTCTTATACAGTGATCAATAACATTTTCAAGCAGAAGGTAACGACTGATTGTACAATAGTGAAAGAAATAATAGGGACACGTATAAAAATTTGAAAATAATTTTTTTTTAAATTTCTAAAAATATACCGTCCCTTCTGCGTTCTTCTTGAAAATAAATAAATTTTTTTAATCTTTTGAAATAAATAATAGGGACACTTAAAAATTTTATATTTTTTTTTTTTAAATTCTCAAGCAAAACAAAAAAAAAGTACGGAAAATTGACCCTCCTCCTGCGTTCTTTAAGTTTTTTAATCTTTTGAAATAAATAATAGGGACACTTAAAAATTTAAAATTTTTTTAAAAATTTCTAAAGAAAAACAAAAAGAAAAAAAGGAGAAAAATACCTCTCCTTCTATGTTGTTCTTGCGAATAAATTAATATTTTTAAAGAAATATTAATATTAATAAAAAATAATAGGGAGACACATTTTATAATTTAAAAAATAAAACGTGTTTCGAAAATATTAAGAGTCGTTGGATGGCTTTAGAATGTAGTAGCTTAGGTTATATTGCACTCACAGAACAATGTATGTAAATTGTTTCAAAAGCGACATTTTAAACATCGCTCTATAAGAAGACATTACTCACAATAACAATATTCTGCCGAAAGTTAATTTATACTTCATAACAGTTCTGAATTGAAGGGAAAGGTTCTTACTTAACATACTTTATTACCACCCTTTTGTCTGAATTTCAAGCTACCTCCCACATGCTATATCACACATGAGTGTTAATTTAATCATGAGTGGCGGAACCTACTCTTTTACATCGAATTCGAATGACAGATGTTAGAAAATTATTTCATGGTCATTTTATTTACGTACATACATACATACATAAGTAATTGGTCGTTTCAGACAGGAGTACAACCTAGCTTTTTACACCAGTTTTTGAGAAACTTTTTCATAGCAATTTTACTAACTCTCAGAGTTTTTGCCAGACATCTGCTGAGAGCCGATCGCCGAAGAAAAATGTTTAATTTTTTGTTGGAGATGTCTAACCTGCGGTTTGACGTGGTCTCATGCCTAATAAGCCAGCACAATACCTACTAGACTACGACAACTTGTTTTTTTTTTTTTTTTGTAAGAAAGAGGCTGCTGCAAAAATTTGTGATATAGTTACGACGGCTGATAAATGATTTTGATACCTCGAGCAATCATTGAAAATGAATCTAAGCATTCTTCATTAACCATTTAAAGAATATCGAAAGAAGTTTATTGCTAGGATGCCGCAAGAAATAAAGATGAAGAGAAGTGTATTTATTGAATCGAATTTCCGTTTACGATTCATTGCTAAAACAGAACGAAGTTGGCCTTCCACCGAAAATAGCAACATATTTCGATTCAAACGGCACATATTTGACTTAAAAAAGTTACTTTCAAACACAAGAAATAGTTGTTTCGTTTTTATTTAATCTCGAACACCAATATTGCCACATCACCTAAGTATTCCTTCAGTAACTGATCGAAACTTTTATTGTCTTACGAGAGGATTACATTTACATGGCATCTATTCTAAGAATTTGCAAATGAATGAAATGGATACATAGGTTAGATTAGGTTAGAGGACGTGTACTTGTCAACTGCGACCCGGAGGTCGAATTGACCCATTGTAGATACAACGTCCTAGCTTCTCACACCACTCGTGGTGTGTGCGTTAATTTTATACATGAGTAGCGGGACCTACAGTTTAACGTCGACTTCGAACGACAGATTTTTGAGAAACTTTTTCATGGCAAGTTTATTTACTCTCAGAGTTTATGCCAGAAATCTGCTGAGAGGAAGTTGCCGAAGAAATATTTTCATATTTTTGTTTTAAAGTCTGACCTGGGATTGGAACTCGGGCCTTTCGTCCAATAAGCCGACACACTACCTACTAAACCACGGCGACTTCTTTGTCAGACATTAGCTGAGAGAAGAAATAATTTTTCATATTTCGTTTTGTTGGAGATGCCTGACCTGGCATTTGAATCAGGCCTTACGTCAGCACACTACCTACTAGACTACGGCGACTTCGTTTCTTTTATAGAAAAGATAAAAATGCGTGGTAGGCCGCTGCAAAAAAATTTTGAAGAAGACGTTATGACAACTGATGAAAGATGTGCTCGTTTCCAATCTGCCAATTTTGATGTTGGTGTTGGACCAATCATTGAAAAAAAATCTAAGCATTCTGCACCAAACATTTATTAAATATTTGAAGAAAATCTAAAGAAGTTGGATACTAGGGCGTCACATGAATTAGAAGTGAATGAAAGTAAATTTAAGTGTACAGACTGTCCATTTGCAATTCATCGTTAAAGCAGAACACAGAACGAATTGCGGACAGAAATAATGTATGAAAAAGATACAATTTTATTTACTCTCAGAGTTTTTGCCAGAAATATGCTGAGAGGAAGTTGCCAAAGAAAATTTTTTCATTTTTTGTTTGGTTGTAGATAGATGTCTGACCTGAAGTTTGAACCGTGGCCTCACATGTAAAAATGTAAGGTTACGACAGCTGATAAATGGTTTAGTCGTTTTCGAAGTGTCAATTAATGATTATATAAAATATAATTTTATAATACAATTATGGTATATGCTACACATAGAAAATTTTCTACCTCAAGCATTTAAGGGTTAATGCTTTTTGTTCTTTTTTTTATATCCACTTTTAAGAGAACATTTAAATTCAAAATTGGCTATAAAATTGATGTTATCTTTTTGAAAAAAAAAATAAAAAAAAATAATTTATTTTAAGGCCTTTGTTTCTAACAAAATCTTTCACATCTATTTTCATGATGTCGCATAAATTATTATGTCGTTCTATGAGTATTTTTAAATTTAAATTGAATGAAAGAAAATGTTTAGAAGATCAAAAACTATGTTTGTTTTCATATAATAAATTCTATTAATTTAAATTAAAAACAAAATATTAAAACATTCTCTCTTCTAATATGTTATTATAAATTATATTAGAAATATAATGCGTCATTAACAGATTAATTGATTCGTCACAACAATTTATTATTGTGATATAAAATTATGTCAGTGATTCCATTATAAACAACAATTGTAAATAATTATTAAAAATGTGTTCTTCTTTAACATATCATTACATCAAATATATTTTGAATAAAGTATGGATTAACTGCACTTCAATGAGAACAATAAAATACTCTCCCAGATCAACCCTAATATTGATATTTTGCCTCTTTTAGAAGATCGAGCTATTGAATGTAGTTTTTTAGTGTAAACACACTCAAAATAAGTGGAACTCCTTATTGCAAGATTTCCTCTAAAAATGCAATTCATAAAGAAAAGTTTATGTTAACGCTCGCATTGAAGGAAGAACTTTCAGTTACATTCTGTTTCGGTGAAGTGAAGAATGTTGTTGGTCAAAGAAAGTAGTATTGGCCTTCAGATGAATATCAATAAAACCAAAGCCATGAAAATATCTGTGCTGCGTGACATTAAAATAACTAGTCGAAGACGTAGATACGTTCTGTTGTCTAGACATTAGAGCGATAACGTATTGCATCACAGAAAAAAAAACACATCGCAGCAAGCGCAACAGAGAGAGTGTTGCACATGCGTCATTGTGATCTGGGCGTATTTCGAATGACAGAGACTTTGAATAATTCGAGGTAAGTTTGTGATACGAAAGGAAAATCTGGCTAATCTCTTATATAATCATGCCTAAACTACAGTTGCCTCCGATTCATATTTAGGTTATTCCTGTCAGCAACACAGATCTGTAGAAGTAGAAAAAAAAACCTTTAAAATGCAGTGCGCACGGTTATACCATAACACCAAGAGATGTTTGATGTTTTAAGGAAAAGTATGATCAGACATATCGATCGAAACGAAATATGAAAAAATATTTCTTCGCAAAATTTCTGGCAAAAATTTTGAGAGTAAATACAAATTGCCATGAAAAGTTTCGTAAAAAGATCTGTCGTTCGGTGTCGACATTAAACTGTAGGTCCCGCCTCTTATGGATAAAATTAACACACACAACGCATGTAAGTGTAAGGCAACACACATAAGTGGTAATCCTGACTGAAGGGTTGTAATGAATAATTATGTATGTATGTATGTATGCATGGCGCTAGGACAAGTATGATCTTATAATGGGAAGGCAGTTGAAGATGCTTTATAGTAGTCCTTTACTCCCACGGTGGGTAATAAAACAAAGACAAAATAAAAGTAAATGAAACGTTTAGAAAATTCTTCATCAGGCTATAAATTTCCTAAGCAGACCATGAAGCAAACTAAAGTTACTAAAAACTCGTTTTTAAAGACGCTTCTGAAGAGTAGTTTCATTTCGAGAATCTGTTTTTTTTTTGTTATTAATTTTTTCCACTAAAATTTCGACAAGTATCGATTGCCGAGCATTTAAAAAAATTCAAAGTTGCTATACATGTTATAATGCGGACGTTTGTGTTTCATTATATGGAATATTTTTGCATAAATTTTATGTAAATTTTTCAACATTTTTCAACAAGAGGATATCGAAATTAATATTCAAATATAATTCAAAACATCTGATATTAAAACAGTTTCAAGATATATATAACGATTTAATTATATTTAAATAAAGATGTTTTGTTTTGTTTTGTTTTCTTTTGGCTAAAAATTTCAAAAACATATTTATAAACAAAAGACGATGATATCTCCCCTTCTAACTGGTTGGCATTATGATTTTGTGGTTTTAAAAAAAGTAAGATTTTTTTGAAATATTTAAAAATAAAAAAAAAATTATTTAAAACAACATAAAACTATACATTTAGCTAATAAAACTTTAATTAGTATAACACTAAAACCAAAAAAAAAAAACAAAAAAAAAATAAAATAATTAAAAATTCTTAATTACTTTGAGACTGATCTTGTATCTTGTCTTAAACAATGTAGTTGGCAATAAAACTTTTATAGAAGTTAAAATTTTGTTTTTTAATTTAAAAGGGTATTTATAATACAACTAATACTGTCAGTTAAAATGGTAATTATCTTGACGTGTTTAGACGCCAACCTTAGGAAATAGTTGGTAATATTAAAAGAAAAAAAATTGTGTTATGTTATACATTCAATAAATTTTCTAATTTATTAATTGACATCACTATCAAATATGTACAGATAATTTGCAAATTTATTGCATGTTTTATTTATTTTTATTAAAAAGATTATTTAATTCAAAACGAATGCAATTATATTTGACATACCAAACCTTAATTCCCATTTATTTTTTTTTTATAATAAGATTGTTATACAAGCATGCATATGCTTTTTAAATTTTTTTAAATAAATTCCTTTAAATTTTTCTTTTTATATCAAAAGTACATCTATAGGGTGTTTTTTATAGAGGTATAGAACTTTAAGTTGGCATTACTTTTCAAGATGGCGACCGATTTAACAGCTGTCAAGTGATTTATTCTCAGTTTGGTTTGGCAATTCATCATGAATAGACTCACGCCTGAACAACGCTTGCAAATAGTGCAATTTTATTTCGATTTATTGAAAGACACGTTTGGTGACCGCCTAATTTCACGTTTTGGACCTGTGAATTGGCCTCCAAGATCTTGTGATTTAACACCGCTAGACTACTTTCTGTGGGGCTATGTAAAGTCATTGGTCTATGCGGTAAAGCCACAAACGCTTGACCATTTGGAAGACAACATTCGCCGTGTTATTGCCGATATACGGCCACAAATATTGGAAAAAGTCATCGAAAATTGGACGTCCAGATTGGACTACATCCGCGGCAGCCGTGGCGGTCATATGCCAGAAATCATATTTAAAATGTAATGCCACAAGATTATCTTTCGGATAAATAAAATTCATGTCAATCGAATAATCCATCGTTGTTTTATTGCAACTTAAAGTTCTATACCTCTATAAAAAAACATCCTATATTTACAGTGTGGCACGAAATACATACATACATACGTTATTGGTCATTAAAAATCTTCAGCCAGGATGACAACCTAGTTTCACTCATCGTTTATGTTATGTGAGGTAGTTTTGTTCATAAGTAAAGGAATCTACAGTTTAAAATCGATTTCGAACGACAGATTTTTGCGGAACTTTCTCACAACAATTTTATTTACTCTCAGAAATTTTGCCTGAAGTCTGCTAGTATGCAGTCGCCGAAGAAATTTTTTTCATATTTCGTTTTGTTGAAGTTTGAACAGTTTCAATTTTATTAAACAAATTTTTCCAGTTTAACAGGTGATTGGTATATTAAACAAGTTCTAGAATAATAGGGTTGCCGTCTATCTGCAAATTCCTATATAAAAATGTATTGGATTGTTGAATTAGGTGTGATAATGTGAAATTTAATATTCTATCCCAATACGGAAGCACTTTCTAGCTTCTAAAATAATAAAATACTGCTGATGTTAGCCTCTCTGTGTGCTCAGAGAGTTTCTAGATGGATAAGGAACGGAAAAATCATGACAAAAACTGTCTTTGCTTTCAACACTATTCGCAACTGGGGGGGCTCTTAAAAAGAAATTCAATGTAAAAAGTCGGAATGTATGTTCATTTTTAGCATATGAAGAGCAATGTAAATTCTTACCGAAATTACATTACGCGGTTCGGCAAGCGTTCTTATTGCTTTTTGGTATTATAAAAACGAACGTACGGTTAATGTACGTTTGGCTAACCGGAGCTACTTTAGCATTACGTTTAACATGTTGCTACCGCATTAGTAGTAGAAAAGCTCAAACCATAAAATATTAATAATAAAAAAGTACTGAAAGTGTTGAGGAGGTACTTTTGAAATAGAAAAAGTACTGAAAAAAGTACTAAAGTACAGAATTTTTCAACACTGTTGCAAAGTATCACCTTATCAGTTGAAACAACTAGAACAACGTTCCAAACCATGTAAAAAGTAGATTCATTTGTTTGGATGAAACGAAAAATTATACATGAATCACTCTCATAGAAAATGTGGCTGACTTCATAAACGCAGTTTGCAATGCAACACTGCAAAGAAATTCATTTACAAGGCAAAGCAATGTTTTATTGCAACACTGCTTTGTCAAATAATGAGATGACATTTTAATACGTTTATGAACGCGAAAACTGTTGACCCTTGTATGACTTTTTGTATAATTTAATTTTTTAAAATGAATATTCAGAAAAAATGCAGTCTTCTTTTGACAACCGTCTTCGGTTTGGCTGATAATAAAAATTCAAGCAGTACTTTGATCAAAAGTATTTTAAACAAAAGAAAGGGTCGTCGTATAGCATTATTAACTAGCGAGAGAAAAATTCTTAAAACTTTAAAATTTGTGTAAAATTATCGCAAGCATGTAGGACGATGAGATTTATTCTCATTTTCTAATAAAGAAAAGTACATTTCAGGTATTTATTACCAAATGGTATAATTTGATAAAACTAATTAATATTTTAAATCTTAAGAAGTTGCAGATTGCGATTAAACCCTGGTGGTATTCACGTAAAACTGGACGTATTGGAATAACGCTACAAACAACAATTTGGAAACTGAGCAATAATTGTTCTTTCAAAGATGTGCTATCAATTTCCTTAATATCCCGCATTATTTGTTTCCAAATTGAGATTTTTTGCTAACGCACTTTTATGAGTAGGTTTTTTCTTTCATGATTCCATTTTTTTCTCTATATACAAAAAATTAAATGTTAAATCACATTTGTACTTTTATTAATAAAAAAGTTAAATTACCAAAAATTTGTCATTTCTACCACAAAATTTTTGCCGCCAATAAATGTTTACAAAGAATCACAAATAAAAACCATGCACGAAATTGACAAATAATGCGCACTGAAAAGCATTGCCATGCAATAATGAACATGAGGCATTGCCAAAACAAATTTTACTGCTTTTATGAACACCATGCATTGTATGGTTGCATTGCAAACTGCGTTTATGAAGTCAGCCTGTATGATAAACTATAAAAAAAAGGACAATTAGGCAGGACAATGCACAGTGGTATGAATTCACGCGTTTTTATGCAAAAAAAATTTAATAAGTGGTGCTAGACCATTTGAAGCCGGCACTGAGAAAAATAAATGGAAATTTCATCAAAATTGTTCCTGGCCATTCAATGCATTGCAAAGTTTTATTACAACAATCCTGCACATCAATTGATTTTTATTAAAAAAAAAACACAGAATAGCCCTGTAAAGAATTTCCTAAAAGGAGGAAACTGCCAGTCATTTGATACGCGCCTTGGCGAATCTCAATGCCTCTAGTCCTTACTACCATATGCAACGTACTTAAATTCAACAGGATCTTCAGCGCTGTTATAGGGCAGGCAATGAACTTTAAATTCGTAATTCAGACCATGAAGAAGAACCATGCTTTAATCAATTCAACCCCGTCTCGGAGTTTTTTCTACCTGTGCTGTTTCAAGCATGTATGTACTTATAAAAAGTTTTATGCGCAGCATATTGCATTTGTATAAGTTTTTGTATTGTATTCGATGTATCGAATAAAAGGCATCGATGTTGACCAATAGAATAGTCTCGATGTGTCGATAAATTCAATCGAGTGTTTTTAAAATATCGTTTTTGTAAAAAATTTCCTGAGAGGAAGTCAACGAAGAAATAATTTTTCGTATTTCGCTTTGTTGGGGATGGGGATTTAGGATTAGGACCTAGCATCTCACACCACTTATATTCAGTGTGTAAATTTTATAATTTTTAAAGGTTTTTAAGAAACTTTTCATGGCGATTTGATTTACACACAGAATTTTTGCCAGAAATCTGCGGCAAGGAAGTCGCCGAAGAAATATTTTTTCATGTTTCGTTTTGTTGGAGATGTCTAGCCAGTGGATAAGTCGCCGTAGTCTAGTAGGTAGTGTGTTGGCTTATTAGACGAATGGCCCGAGTTCGAATCCCAGGCCAGACATCAAAAACAAAATACAAAAAGTATTTCTTCGGCGACTTCTTTGCCGCAGATTTCTGGCAAAAACTCTGAGAGTAAAAATTGCCATGAAAAGCTTCTCAAAAAAATCTGTCGTTCGGAGTCGACTTTAAACTATAGGGCCCGCCTCTCATGTATAAAATTAACGCACACAACATGTGTGGTGTTGAGAAGCTAGGTCGTAATCCTGACTGAAGGGTTGTAATGGCCAATTATGTATGTATGTCTAGCCTGTGGTTTGAATCGTAGCGTCACATCTAATGAACTAGACTACGGCGACTGCAGTGTGAAATACTAGACCGTAATTCTGACTAAAGAGTAGAGGCCACTAACGTCGGCCTGTTTGTTTTAAAAATCCCAAACGTCCCTATTATTTATTATTCATTTTCGCGAAGTATGCAGAAGATTTAATTTTTTATATTTTAATACAAATTTTGAAAAACTATTGAATTTTTAATGTGTCCCTATTATTTCTTCCAACAGTGTAATATTTTTGAATTTAACATTTAACGAAATAAATAAATAAATATTACAAAAACATAAAATATTTGTCACAAATACTCACAGACAATGAATAATTTTGTAAGTCTTTACAGCAGCTTCATCATGTGGTTTAAACGTCATCAATATAACATGACATTTAAAAATACGCCTTTCATTACTGCTTCTACATGTTGACGGTTGTCTGTTGTCGGTTTTCGTTTTGTTTTCTTTTGATTTTCTTTGATTTTGTATAGAAATGAAATTTCACATGTCTTTTGCAACCTATTGTATGAGCGAGTACCCCCCAATGGTAATCAAATTGTAGGCTACACAGTGTGTAGTAGGAATTGTGCATAACAAGTTTATTTAGTTTCCAGTTATAACATGTAAAATAATTAACAGGAATCATAATTGATGTTTGTCCTTCAGACAATAATGTTGTAAACAACAGTTCAAATAGCTAAAAAATGTTGTACTCCATCAAGCGTATCTACAAGATACTCGTACTGTAAGGCACATGCGAAAGTAGTGTTGTGTAGTTGGAAATTTTCTCGAGTTATGCAAATCATAACAGCCAGCCTGAATTATTTTTAATCTGAATTATCTCTTCCATCAGATATGTTGGCAAACCTTCCAGTCACGAATGCATAGGAGTACGAATGCTTTGGTTATACCAAAATCTGTGGTACTATTGATTTAAACCTCTGTTTGGACATACATAATTGGTCGTAACAACCGTTAAGTCAGGATTACAACCTAGTTTCTCACATCACTTATGTTTATATATGTGTTTATTTTATGCATCAGTGGCGGGACCTACAGTTTAAAGGCGACTCCTAACGACAGATTTTCGACAAACTTTTTCATGGCAATTTTATGTTTTCTCAGAGTATTTGCAAGAAATCTGTTAAGGAGTAGTCGCAGAAAAAGTATGTTTTAATTTCGTTTCATTGGAAAGGTCTGCTCTGGGGTTTGAAACGTGACCTCACGCCTAATTAGCCAATACACTTCCTTCTAGACTACGACGAATACATGACTAATTGCCATTAGACCTCTAAATAATGCTTGTTTTTAGAGATGTTATACGGATACCCGCTCTTCTAGACGTACATGTAACGGCATAGTACATAAGTTCCACTGGAAACTGAACACAGTTACTAATTTGAACAAATTCTAACTGATATTGATATTTTATTCCTGAGAGTCATATAGACTCTTGCGAATAGAATATATGGGAAAAATTAACCCAACAGAGTCCGTATAAATCTGGACGCGATTTAGGCATACGCCACTAAAGTCGGACTTACACTACAACAACTTCTAACTGACAAAGAAAAAGGGAAGACCTTTATCTTCTATCATTTTTCAGCATTTGGTGGTCAAAGACGATTTATGGCCACTCAAAAACTATCGTGAGAAGCTAGTTTCTCTATATTCAACATTCAATCGATGATCCCTATAAGTCAAGTGCCATTTTTTTTTAACTATAAAAATAGATCGTGTCACTAGTTGTTAGAAATGTTCGTATCGCATCCAATTATGCTGCAAGCTCCAGCAAAAACTTCTGATGAAAGACCGTTTCACTTGCACTTAGGGCAACTAAAGAAATTTTCTAAAATCCGTTGACTAATCGACTACGAAGGGGTATAAAAACAAATCTCTTTACTTAACCAGATCACAATCCTTTATAACAGCGATAGAACAGTGAAACACAGTATAGTGTAGTATTGTGATGGTGTTACAATGAATCAATAAAATTCGATACCCTACCGTCATTAATGGACCTCTTCGTCCTTCATCGTTTGTGATCGAGAACCCTCCAAATAACCTTAGAGATACCGATCCGGAATTGGGAGTTTTATTCCATTTATGGTCGGATATAAATGCGAACGAGATCAGAAGCCGTTGTAGTTTAGTTGGTGTGTCTTGGCTTATTGGACGTAAAGCCTCGGTTCAAACCCCAGGTCAGACATCTCCAACAAAATGAAATTTGAAACAATATTTCTTCGGCGACTTCCTGTCAGCAGATTTCTGACAAAATCTCTGAGAGTAAATAAAATTGCCATGAAAAGTTTCTCAAAAAATCTGCCCTTTGGAGCCGCCTTTATGCTGTGGATTTCATCACTTATGTACGTATAAACGTAACATAAGTGGTGTGGGGAACTTGTTCGCAATCCTAACCGGAGGGTTGCAATGAGGAATTATGTATGCATGTATGTATACCGACCTGTGGGAGTTTCATTCCACATTCGGTCGAATATAAATGGAAAAGATATCAGAGGGAGTGAATTATTTTTTGCATTGCCTTGAGTGAACAAAACATTTGAATGCTTCTCTTGAGGCTTTCCGAATTTTGAAGCCAGGAATATTAAGATACTATGTACATATACATAACAGTCGCGCCACTTATAGGCCCCGCTTACAAGGCAATAAACCAGCACGTGAGATTTTTGGGCATTAAAATCAACAATATTCTCACAGTGCTATGCGCAGATTGACTGTTGGTTAAATGCGTGTAAGTAATTCAATCTTTTTCCTCAATTTATCAAGGTTCTGACCTAGTATGAAATCGCCGCGGTCTAGTAGGTAGTGTGTTGGCTTATTAGACGAAAGGCTCGAGTTCAAATCCCAGATCAGACATCAAAACGAAAATATGAAAATATTCCTTCGGCGACTTCTTCTCAGTAGATTTCTGGCGAAAACTCTGAGAGTAAAAATTGCCATTAAAAGCTTCTCAAAAATCTGTTATTCGGAGTCGACTTTAAACTGTATAAAATTAACGCACACAACACCAGTGGTGTGAGAAGCTAGGACGTTGTACAATGGATCAATTCGACCTCCGGGTACTGTACTTGTCCCAGTTGACAAGTACACGTCCTCTAACCTAACCTAACCTAGGATCAAAAGAATATGAGTAAAGATTACTACTGTCGGCAAAAGAGTGGATAGGATTGGAGCTAATCATCGGTGATTTTGGAAGAAATCTGTACCTTTATAAAATTGACAATGAATGGTGAATAATAAATAGACATAATGGAATTACAAAGGCAGCTTCAATAAGCTGGCTACCAACCAATTTAATCTGATTTAAACTGCATTGCCTGAATATATTTTGTATCACACCATGTGCTTTTAAAGTTTCTTAATATCGTAGAAGTTACTGTTTTTTAATTTGTCATTGAAATAAAAATTTCATGATCAAGATACATACGTGTACGTTGTATCAGTTAATTCACTTTAATCTTAACAGGAAGCTTCGACATAAACGAGGTCAAATAGTGTTGCGATTTAAGAAATACCAAGTGAATCATTTCCTTGTATTGAAATTCTTTTCTTTAAAAATTATTCTCAGAATTTTAACAGAATTCTTATTTGCAGAAATAATCAAAAGGGGATTCCCTTCTTGGTTAAAGTCAACATAGGGTATTTAACCATTCCTGTTAACCGCATTGAAATTTTCCACACACATCTGAAACTGTGCCATTTACTTTTGATCTTTTAAGTGAAAGAAGACAAAAACCAGATACATGATAAAGAAAAAAAAACACACGAAAACAAAATAAAAAATTAAATTATCCATTGTTTATCAAGCAGAAGCAGTAAGAGAATGGTGAGGATGACGTTGTTAATTTTGGGCAAATTTATTATTGTTTGCTGTAGCACCACACCGGTTGGTTGGCACATAAATTTCTCTTGCCAAACGTATTTTATTGCCTTTTTTTTTGGTTTGAATTTGTTTTTTCCTCAATTCTTTAAAGAAGCCAACAGTTTTAGCATACATATGTTTTTGTTAATGTTGCTGTTGTTGTTGTTGTACTATTAAAAATCTATTTTAATTATAAACAAATAATATGTGTTTCCTAAAAAAACAAAACAACAACAACATCTAACAAGTGCACGCATGAGTATATTTGGATACAAGATAGTTATACAAGATAGAAGTGCTGTTAGGTATGTATATACAAATGAAACGACCTTGATGAGGTAAACAACAACAACAATAAATAAAAATACAACAATAATTATGTATACCAAATTTGTATACAAATACGGGCTATGCAAACAATTTTTTAAAAAATATTTTTGTTTTGTAGTCTTCAATCTACACCATAATGAGTCAAATTAAAATGCGTTCGTACTCTACATGCTAATTAAACAACTGTTGAGTCAACAACAATAAAACAAAACAAAACACAACAAACAAAAATATATTGAGGCCCTCATAAGCCATATTGAAACTGTTTTTTTTCTCTTCTGCTTTACTAACCAACTATCCGTGCGACTGCAACAATGACACAGTATTTGTTTAAAGAAGGCTTTCAATACATGATTGATTGTTATTGGACATGAAATTTGTTTTGTTTTGTATTGTTTTGGCAACAAAAATGTGTTTGAAATAATTTGTGAGAATTTAAATACCCACGACTTTAGCAAACGTATACGAGGTTAGTGCCAAAAGAATCGTGATTTTTGTTTATTCAATTAAACAAGCTACACGTGTCTGTTTTTAACATGCTTTGCATCTTTAACAACTTAGATTAGAGGTTAAGATTAGGTTGTGCACGGCAGGAAAAAAAATGAAAATAAACTTTCAAAGCTCACTTGTATCCAATCTAAGGAGATGATCTCACTGTGCTTCCGCAGCATAACGAACGGAAATTTCTAAGGGATGCTGCGTAAAACAATGTAGTGATACGTGATATTGGTCAATACTACCCATCAAGTCATGAATGGCTGATGTTATAACTGTTTTTAGATAAACGGTAGGATAACCAAGCTTTATAGAGCTTTTTCCAGTTCGCTAACAATGCTGAATAATGACAGAGTTAGCTCTACATGCCAAAGCTTTGATAGTAGGCAACCTAGCATTCTCGTTAGACCAGTAATTACCTCAACTACTTTGGAAAGGCCGCATCTATCAGTTCTAGTTAAAACATAAGCTCAGCAGCGAGATATATAACTTTATATAACAGATAGTTTTACGTTCCTATTGCTCCTCACTGACCGGACAACGATCCTATGTATTTAAGTTCTCTTGTCAGCGAATTGGTTTCGCAGATTGCCAGTGTAACTAGTTCGATGGTTAAAGGTAACATTACTGTGTCTCGTACTCTCATTATGTGAAGTCCCTAATAAGCGTGGACGTCGTACAACAGACCACATACTCATAATATTACATATAATAGCACTTAACGTACATCGGTGAGAAATGTGCGGCGACGACATGTGCACTTGCCCGATTAATGCCTAACCTAGGAGGCCCGAAACAGGAGAGAAGACGGCTACTGATGAAAGTAGTGACATCGGTCGCCATATATGCAGCCCATATATGGGCCGAGGCTATGGATAGGAGGACATATAGAGCAGGAATTGAAACGGCCCACAGGAGGTCAGCTCTCAGGGTAATCTCCGCCTTCCGGACGGTGTCTACTGATGCAGCACTAGCTATAGCGGGAATGATGCCCCTGAAACTAGTAGTAGACGTAGAGAAGAGGAAACAGGATGCAAGGAGGGGGCCGAATCTTTTAAACCCCGTGCAAATAGTTGACGATGCCATGGATAGATGGCAACAAGACTGGTCCAATTCCAGCAAAGGAAGATGGACCTACAGACTCATCCCAAGTATAGGCGAATGGACCAAAAGGAAACACGGCCAGGTGAACTTCCACCTGACACAGTTGCTAACGGGCCACGGATGTTATAGAGCATATCTCTATAAGTATGGACACGACGTAGATGAAGCATGCCCAGAATGCCGTAATGAGAAGGAGACGGCGGAGCATGTTTTCTTTACCTGCCCGCGGTACGACGATCAACGAATTTGCCTGGTGAGGACATTAGGATCCCAGGTAACACCCGATAATGTGGTTAGGCTAATGCTAACCTCAAGTGACAACTGGAACGCAGTATGTGTTTTCGCGAGGAGGGTTTTGATGCGGCAAAGATTGGCTGAGAGAGCAAGATCAGCAGATTCCCAAGATTTCCAACCTTTAGCTCGTAAAGCTATAAAAAAAAAAAAAAAAAACATATAATAGCAGCGTTCTTAACGTACCTGACTATTACATCGAATTCTATGAAAAAAAAGTAACTTTTTCTTTGACCGACCAATATAAAATATCCGACCAATATAAAAGCCAAAAAATTTAAGCTCTGTACTTAGTAAAGCCAGTACCGTCTACAATAGAGGAAAGCTTATGTTGCTTATGTTATGTCTACAATAGGGCAAAGCTTATGTTGTGTGTGTTAATTTTATACATGAGCGTCGGGACCTATAGTTTAAGGTTGACAGATTGATAAACTTTTTCATGGCAGTTTTATTTACTCTCAGAGCTTTTGCCAGAAATCTGCTGGGAGGAAGTCCCCGAAGAAATATTGTCTCATATCTCGTTTTGTTTCAGATGTCTTACTTGAGGTTTCAACTACGGCGACTATCTTAATAATGCTACACCTAGAAGCATCAGTCTTAGCTTTCTTTTTGACTATTTGATTAAACTCTGTAGAAGGAAAGAACTTTTGCTTTGAATCGATTACCTAAATCACTCTATTAGATGCCCGACTGACAGAATATATGGCTCAAAGCCAACAAAGTAAAGTTTTGCATTTAATGAAATCAGTACCATCTCTAATAGGGAAAGGCTAATAGCCATATCGTGTGCATAATTGCAATTACTTTGATCAAATCGTTTGAATCGTTGATGTCAACCACTAAACAGTGTTAGGGCAATGCTCACTTGAGGTTTTATTTGAATGCAATGAAACCATCTTTCCCGATATACGTTTTATATCTTAAATATCAGAAAAAGCTGCTCAATCGAGGCCTTGTTGCATTGATAACTTCTATAGTGATCGTTGAACTAATCTCCGAACCTTTATTTCTAAAACATTTTCCTCAGTCTTTTTTAAAGAAATACAATACATATATACATAATAGGTCATTACAATCCTTCAGTCAGGATTACGACCTAACTTCTCACACCTCTTATGTCGTGTGTGTTAATTTTATCCATAAGTGGCGTGACCTACAGTTTAAAGTCGACTCCGAACAATAGATTTTTTGAGAAACTTTTCATGGCAATTTTTCTCAAAGTTTTTCCAGAAATCTGCTGAGGGGAAGTCGCCGTAGAAATATTTTTGATATTTTGATTTAATCGAGATGTCTGACCTGGGGGGGTTTGAACCATGGCCTCACACACTCTGCAATACTGTGGATAACTTGTTTATACACGATTTTTTTGCGATTTCGAAATCGATTTCTTAAAATTTATTCGTATTTTAACCTTCAGATTAAAAATAGTTTTCGAAAACTGAGTTCACTTATGGGAAGTACCTCGCATATGCGAGGTATTATGATGTTAGATTTTCGTATTTGCTTCCAAATTAAATTAAATTAAAAAAAAAACTATGCGTACTTCACGGAGTATATACAATTTTTAATACTTTCTTTACGGTTTTTTAAGAGCGGAAATTTTTCAAGCAGTAAGCAATTTGGCAACAAATGAAACCATGGGCGGTATGGCAGTGTGGTTTCATTGTTTAACACAATACATAGTAAATAAATAACACCTCAACTAATTTGTAAGCATCATTTTCAAACAATGAAAAGGAATTAAAAAACAATATTAATGAAAAAAGTACTCTTAAAAAATCATTAACAAAGATACGGTCGATAAAAATCTACCATATGTAATCCAACACCGTAATGACCACTTTTTTTTAGTATTTTGTAAAGCATTGAAGAGAGTTTTTTGAGAGAGATATTAAATACACATCAATTTTACTATTTCCATAGAAAATTACAAGACCATGCATACTCGTATATTATATATATATATATAAAATATTTTTTTATTTCAAATATTTATGTATAACTCCTATAATGGGGAGTGAGGTTCACTGCATGTATTCTGAGATTAATTTTTTCAAAAGAAGTCATAAGCATTAATTATAAGGACATAAAACTATTGTGTTTCTTTCCTTTGTAGCTGTACAGAGAAGTGTACATAGTTATGTATGTATATGGGGTGGGTCATATATCGGTTTAAATTTTGAATCGTTGGTTATTTTGAATCTTACAATACTGATGTATGTCATTCTATTCTGTCACAAAATTTAGTATATTATCTGCACTTAACGTAATAATTTCGCATTCTTATCGCTTCGCTAGATGGGCCAACGTGATGCATGTTGGATCTCACATTACGGCCGATAACTATAGCTTCAATCTTGTCAATGAATTTATTTATCTTAGCTCCGCCGTTACCATCAAAAATGATGTCAGTCTGGAGATCAAGTGCAGGATCACTCTTGCCAACACTTGCTACTATGATCTCATTAGGCAATTAAGTAGCAGAGACCTCTCTCATACGAAAAAACTAATACTCTATAAAACGCTCATCCTCTCCATGCTTCTTTATGATGCAGTGGCATGGACCCTATTAAGCACTGATGCAGTAGCCTTGAGAGTATTCGAGAGAAAAGTAAGATCTTCGGTCCAGTACGAGTTGGCGATGATTTCCGCATCCGATCCAACAGTGAGCTGTATGAGCTCCTCAACGACATAGACGTTGTACAGCGTATTAATATCCAGCGGCTGCGCTGGCTTAGCCATGTCGTTCAAATAGAGGAGCGTGCTCCGGCGAGACGGGTATTTGATGCGGGGATCTGCGGAAGTCGGCGAAAAGGACGACCTTGTTTGCGTTGAAAGGTCCAAATCAAGGAAGCCCTGTCATCGATTGGTTTAACCAACTGGCTGGATGTGTTACAGCAGGCTGAAATCCTTTAATCTGGTTGTTAATGGCCAATTAAGTAAGGGTGGACCAACGAGAACACGCACGAATATGTCGATTTGCCAAAAAAAATAATCTTTTCGAATGAAGCTCCTTTTCATATTGGTGGGTAATAAGCAAAATTGCGGACTCAGAAAATCTACACATGATCTTACAGATGCCAATGCATCCATTACGATTGACTGTTTGGTGCGGTTTGTGGAGCGGAGGCTTCATTGGCCCATATTTCTTTTAAAATGATACCTATCTCACCATGATAACCGATTTTTTATACCCACTCTTCATGATATTGATGTGAACTATGTTTGGTTTCAACAGGATGGTGAAACTTGCCACACATTTCATGTCACAATCGATTAATTTCGTCAATCGTTTGATGGCCGTTTATTTAGCCGAAATTGTGATGTCAATTGGCGGCCAAGAAACTGCGATTTGACGCCGTTGGAATCTTTTTCTGTGGGGCGCCGTTAAAGAAAAGTGTTGTACCGAAGGCCAATATTCGTGATGCCATTTTCGAGATACCACCTCATACAGTACACGAAAAATGGTCCGATCGAATGAGGTACTGTGAGGTCAGCCACGTCAGCCATATGAATGAAATAATATTCCATTTCTAACCGGAACAATTGTACTTCACAACAAAAAAAAAATTAATTTTGCAAAATTTCAAACCGTTTTGGTTTTATTTTATTTTTTAAATTTAAACTTTCAAATGACCCACTATATACAGCCCTATGCTCTCTAGAGGAGTAAAAGGAACATACATATACAGCCACACAGATAATTATACGTAACCCCCTAAAAATCATTTTTTTTAAAATGATAATATATGGACAAGTCAACTGATTTTTGCGCCAAATTTTTTGTTTTCCGTCACAGCCGAACAAATTATATTTGTTCTCATCACTAAATATTACATTCGCCCAAAAATCAGAGGACTTGTCCATATATTATTGGGCAAATTCCAATCGTGGCTTTTTCTCGGCACTCGGCTGCGGAAACCGTTCTTTCTCAAAACACTTCGAACTGTTTCGGAATGCACAATAACATTGTGATCACTTTCCGAGGTATTTCGTATTTCTACGGCTGTAGTCCTAGGATGTATTATTCACAAATGTGTGTGAAGATAGATTTTAAAATCTATCTCTCCATGTTAGCTAACAGAGCTCTGTTATGTTATTCACAGAACTAACAGAGCTCTGTTATGTTATTAACGGAACTCTGTTAAATAATTAATTTAAGACTGGGAAAGAAAAACAGGAAAAATTAATTAAATTCCTTTGTAAAATAAGAAAAAAAGCATAAGTTGATAAATTTAAGTCCTATAGTTAATCACTGTTACAAAATATTGCGTAAAAAGAACTACAATTAACAGATAATCACACATTTCGAAAAGCTATTGTACTCCGATAAATAAATCAATATTGTGGGAAAACAGGACTGAGTGGGCGGACAAAGTAAGTTGTTTTTAAAGCATTGTACGTCCCTTTAACTAATCCAATCGCCAGAATCTTACACAGAGCGTGTTTTCATAGTAGATTTTGAAATTTTCTCAGATTTCAGATTTTAAAATCCACTGTAAGTCCTTTTGTGGGAAAACAGGACTGAGTGGGCGGACAACGTAAATTGTTTTTAAAGCATTGTACGTCCCTTTAACTAATCGCCAGAATCTTTAACAGAGCGTGATTTCATAGTAGAAATTTTCCTAAATTTTAGATTTTAACAGTACAGATTTTAAATTTTAACAGTACAGATCTCTGTTTTAACAGAGAAACGGTACTGTTTCTAAGGGAGAGAGCAGAAGAACATTAGGTTTTTGTTGAACAGGTTATTGTAGTCGGTATGCAGGGGATTTGTATGAAGTCGCTGTAGTCTAGTGGGTAGAGTGTTGACTTAATAGGCGTAAGGTCACGATTCAAATCCCAGTTCGGGCGTAAACAATTTTTTTCTTTTTTTAATTTTTTCTAATACATATCAAATATATAAAATTTTTTAGTATATATATCAATATATTAAATATATGTATTTAACAAAATTAAAAAAAGGAAAAAAATTACACAAAAAGCCCAACTAGGGCTTGAACTCGGTCATGATTGAGAATAAGCAATCGAATGTTAAATTCAGCATTCAAAAGTGTTCTCAAAAATTTTGTATTTTATTAACTATAATAATATGTAATACATATTAATTTTAATAATTACATTAAATAATAAAAATTAAATTAAATTAAATAATAAATTGAAAAGAAAAAAATCATACAAAAATTTAAATTTTCCATGACCCGAGTGAATTTGGCCGATTGCATAAACCGCTTTGTAGCTTGTTCGAATATACCTTCTACTCATGACAACCAGACAAGAAAACATGTAACCGAGTCAAATCGCAGGTTCTCGGTGACTAGAACACATTACCGCTACGTGAGAGGATCATGTCCTCAAATAACTGGTACAGAATATTCAATGTGGCATAGGTTGTATGGCATGTTGTTGCTACAGTTGTTGTTGTATCAAAAATTATAGAAGATCTATGATAAGAATTGAATTTCCTGCAACTCGATTTTTCAAAGTGTTGTTTTCTGTGTGTTTTTTTTTTTTTTGTTTTGTAGTGCGGTTGTCACCATCAGGTGTTAGTACCACCTTGGAAAGTTGTCAAAATGTGGCGTCCTTGATGTTGAGGATTATAAATCAAAAGACGGAAAAAAGGGATACAAACACATTGTAAATAGAAAGACTGTAGCTAATGGCTACTGAAATGTTTTATTTTTAATGAAGACAATAAAAATGTAAGACCTTAAGACTTCCACAGAAGGTTTTATTTTTTCGAGCAGAAATAAAAGTTATTTTTTGCTTCAATTCATGATGAATTCATAATATTTATTAAAAAATTCTTTAAAAAAATTAAAGTAATTAATGTCAGAAAATTATTAGAATTAAGTTTTGGGTATAAATCTTTGGTTTGAAAAAACGAAAATATCTTTTATTACTGCTCTTAAAAATAAAAGTCAAAAATAACTGCTATTTCTGCTCGAAAAAATAAAAGTCAAAACATAACTTTTATATTCTGACTTTTACGATAAAAGTTATAACAGTTACGGTCCCTGGTTATAAAGTCTAGATTTAAGCAAGGTTTGTTGGTCGCAGTGTTGGTGGTGAGGTTAGTGAATGAAAAAGTGCTGAATAAATAAATGCTGAATGCTTATAAAGAAGAAGAAGAAGATGATATGATGCACATTATGGATATGATGCACATCATGGATATGATGCATGCATTATGGATATGATGCACATCATGGATATGATGCATATCATGGATATGATGCATATCATGGATATGATGCACATCATGGATATGATGCACATCATGGATATGATGCATATCATAGATATGATGCACATCATGGATATGATGCACATCATGGATATGATGCATGCATCATGGATATGATGCATGCATCGTGGATATGATGCACATCATGGATATGATGCACATCATGGATATGATGCATGCATCATGGATATGATGTGCATCATATCCATGATGTGCATCATATCCATGATGTGCATCATATCCATGATGCATGCATCATATCCATGATGTGCATCATATCCATGATGTGCATCATATCTATGATATGCATCATATCCATGATGTGCATCATATCCATGATGTGCATCATATCTATGATATGCATCATATCCATGATGTGCATCATATCCATAATGCATGCATCATATCCATGATGTGCATCATATCCATGATGTGCATCATATCCATGATGCATGCATCATATCCATGATGTGCATCATATCCATGATGCATGCATCATATCCATGATGTGCATCATATCCATGATGTGCATCATATCCATTATGAATGCATCATATCCATGATGTGCATCATATCCATGATGTGCATCATATCCATGATGCATGCATCATATCCATGATGTGCATCATATCTATGATGTGCATCATATCCATGATGCATGCATCATATCCATGATGTGCATCATATCCATGATGTGCATCATATTCATGATGCATGCATCATATCCGTGATGTGCATCATATCCATGATGCATGCATCATATCCATGATGTGCATCATATCCATGATGTGCATCATATCCATGATGTGCATCATATCCATGATGAATGCATCATATCCATGATGTGCATCATATCCATGATGCATGCATCATATCCATGATGTGCATCATATCCATGATGTGCATCATATCCATGATGAATGCATCATATCCATGATGTGCATCATATCCATGATGTGCATCATATCCATGATGTGCATCATATCCATGATGTGCATCATATCCATGATGAATGCATCATATCCATGATGTGCATCATATCCATGATGTGCATCATATCCATGATGCATGCATCATATCCATGATGTGCATCATATCCATGATGAATGCATCATATCCATGATGTGCATCATATCCATGATGAATGCATCATATCCATGATGTGCATCATATCCATGATGAATGCATCATATCCATGATGTGCATCATATCCATGATGAATGCATAATATCCATGATGTGCATCATATCCATGATGAATGCATCATATCCATGATGTGCATCATATCCATGATGTGCATCATATCCATGATGCATGCATCATATCCATGATGTGCATCATATCCATGATGTGCATCATATCCATGATGCATGCATCATATCCATGATGTGCATCATATCCATAATGTGCATCATATCTTCTTCTTCTTCTACATCATAGATATGATGCACATCATGGATATGATGCACATCATGGATATGATGCACATCATGGATAGGATGCTCATCAGGGATATGATGCACATCATGGATATGATGCACATCATGGATATGATGCACATCATGGATATGATGCACATCATGGATATGATGCACATCATGGATATGATGCATGCATCATGGATATGATGCACATCATGGATATGATGCACATCATGGATATGATGCATTCATCATGGATATGATGCACATCATGGATATGATGCACATCATGGATATGATGCACATCATGGATATGATGCACATCATGGATATGATGCACATCATGGATATGATGCACATCATGGATATGATGCCCATCATAGATATGATGCATGCATCATGGATATGATGCACATCATGGATATGATGCACATCATAGATATGATGCATGCATCATGGATATGATGCACATCATCATGGATATGATGAATGCATCATGGATATGATGCACATCATGGATATGATGCATGCATCATGGATATGATGCACATCATAGATATGATGCACATCATGGATATGATGCACATCATGGATATGATGCATTCATCATGGATATGATGCACATCATGGATATGATGCACATCATGGATATGATGCACATCATGGATATGATGCACATCATGGATATGATGCACATCATGGATATGATGCATTCATCATGGATATGATGCACATCATGGATATGATGCACATCATGGATATGATGCATTCATCATGGATATGATGCACATCATGGATATGATGCATGCATCATGGATATGATGCACATCATGGATATGATGCATGCATCATGGATATGATGCACATCATGGATATGATGCACATCATGGATATGATGCATGCATCATGGATATGATGCACATCATGGATATGATGCATGCATCATGGATATGATGCACATCATGGATATGATGCACATCGTGGATATGATGCATGCATCATGGATATGATGCACATCATGGATATGATGCATGCATCATGGATATGATGCACATCATGGATATGATGCACATCATGGATATGATGCATGCATCATGGATATGATGCACATCATCATGGATATGATGAATGCATCATGGATATGATGCACATCATGGATATGATGCATGCATCATGGATATGATGCACATCATGGATAGGATGCTCATCATGGATATGATGCACATCATGGATATGATGCACATCATGGATATGATGCACATCATGGATATGATGCACATCATGGATATGATGCATGCATCATGGATATGATGCACATCATGGATATGATGCACATCATGGATATGATGCACATCATGGATATGATGCATGCATCATGGATATGATGTGCATCATATCCATGATGTGCATCATATCCATGATGTGCATCATATCCATGATGCATGCATCATATCCATGATGTGCATCATATCCATGATGTGCATCATATCCATGATATGCATCATATCCATGATGTGCATCATATCCATGATGTGCATCATATCTATGATATGCATCATATCCATGATGTGCATCATATCCATAATGCATGCATCATATCCATGATGTGCATCATATCCATGATGTGCATCATATCCATGATGCATGCATCATATCCATGATGTGCATCATATCCATGATGCATGCATCATATCCATGATGTGCATCATATCCATGATGTGCATCATATCCATTATGAATGCATCATATCCATGATGTGCATCATATCCATGATGTGCATCATATCCATGATGCATGCATCATATCCATGATGTGCATCATATCCATGATGTGCATCATATCTATGATGTGCATCATATCCATGATGCATGCATCATATCCATGATGTGCATCATATCCATGATGTGCATCATATTCATGATGCATGCATCATATCCGTGATGTGCATCATATCCATGATGTGCATCATATCCATGATGAATGCATCATATCCATGATGTGCATCATATCCATGATGTGCATCATATCTATGATGTGCATCATATCCATGATGTGCATCATATCCATGATGCATGCATCATATCCATGATGTGCATCATATCCATGATGTGCATCATATCCATGATGAATGCATCATATCCATGATGTGCATCATATCCATGATGAGCATCATATCCATGATGTGCATCATATCCATGATGTGCATCATATCCATGATATGCATCATATCCATGATGTGCATCATATCCATGATGTGCATCATATCCATGATGCATGCATCATATCCATGATGTGCATCATATCCATGATGAATGCATCATATCCATGATGTGCATCATATCCATGATGAATGCATCATATCCATGATGTGCATCATATCCATGATGAATGCATCATATCCATGATGTGCATCATATCCATGATGAATGCATAATATCCATGATGTGCATCATATCCATGATGAATGCATCATATCCATGATGTGCATCATATCCATGATGTGCATCATATCCATGATGCATGCATCATATCTATGATGTGCATCATATCCATGATGTGCATCATATCTATGATGTGCATCATATCCATGATGCATGCATCATATCTATGATGTGCATCATATCCATGATGTGCATCATATCCATGATGCATGCATCATATCCATGATGTGCATCATATCCATGATGTGCATCATATCCATGATGTGCATCATATCCATGATGTGCATCATATCCATGATGTGCATCATATCCATGATGTGCATCATATCCATGATGAGCATCCTATCCATGATGTGCATCATATCCATGATGCATGCATCATATCCATGATGTGCATCATATCCATGATGCATTCATCATATCCATGATGATGTGCATCATATCCATGATGCATGCATCATATCCATGATGTGCATCATATCCATGATGTGCATCATATCCATGATGCATGCATCATATCCATGATGTGCATCATATCCATGATGCATGCATCATATCCACGATGTGCATCATATCCATGATGTGCATCATATCCATGATGCATGCATCATATCCATGATGCATGCATCATGGATATGATGCACATCATGGATATGATGCACATCATGGATATGATGCACATCATGGATATGATGCATTCATCATGGATATGATGCACATCATGGATATGATGCACATCATGGATATGATGCATTCATCATGGATATGATGCACATCATGGATATGATGCATGCATCATGGATATGATGCACATCATGGATATGATGCATGCATCATGGATATGATGCACATCATGGATATGATGCACATCATGGATATGATGCATGCATCATGGATATGATGCACATCATGGATATGATGCATGCATCATGGATATGATGCACATCATGGATATGATGCACATCGTGGATATGATGCATGCATCATGGATATGATGCACATCATGGATATGATGCATGCATCATGGATATGATGCACATCATGGATATGATGCACATCATGGATATGATGCATGCATCATGGATATGATGCACATCATCATGGATATGATGAATGCATCATGGATATGATGCACATCATGGATATGATGCATGCATCATGGATATGATGCACATCATGGATAGGATGCTCATCATGGATATGATGCACATCATGGATATGATGCACATCATGGATATGATGCACATCATGGATATGATGCACATCATGGATATGATGCACATCATGGATATGATGCATGCATCATGGATATGATGCACATCATGGATATGATGCACATCATGGATATGATGCATGCATCATGGATATGATGTGCATCATATCCATGATGTGCATCATATCCATGATGTGCATCATATCCATGATGCATGCATCATATCCATGATGTGCATCATATCCATGATGTGCATCATATCCATGATATGCATCATATCCATGATGTGCATCATATCCATGATGTGCATCATATCTATGATATGCATCATATCCATGATGTGCATCATATCCATAATGCATGCATCATATCCATGATGTGCATCATATCCATGATGTGCATCATATCCATGATGCATGCATCATATCCATGATGTGCATCATATCCATGATGCATGCATCATATCCATGATGTGCATCATATCCATGATGTGCATCATATCCATTATGAATGCATCATATCCATGATGTGCATCATATCCATGATGTGCATCATATCCATGATGCATGCATCATATCCATGATGTGCATCATATCCATGATGTGCATCATATCTATGATGTGCATCATATCCATGATGCATGCATCATATCCATGATGTGCATCATATCCATGATGTGCATCATATTCATGATGCATGCATCATATCCGTGATGTGCATCATATCCATGATGTGCATCATATCCATGATGAATGCATCATATCCATGATGTGCATCATATCCATGATGTGCATCATATCTATGATGTGCATCATATCCATGATGTGCATCATATCCATGATGCATGCATCATATCCATGATGTGCATCATATCCATGATGTGCATCATATCCATGATGAATGCATCATATCCATGATGTGCATCATATCCATGATGAGCATCATATCCATGATGTGCATCATATCCATGATGTGCATCATATCCATGATATGCATCATATCCATGATGTGCATCATATCCATGATGTGCATCATATCCATGATGCATGCATCATATCCATGATGTGCATCATATCCATGATGAATGCATCATATCCATGATGTGCATCATATCCATGATGAATGCATCATATCCATGATGTGCATCATATCCATGATGAATGCATCATATCCATGATGTGCATCATATCCATGATGAATGCATAATATCCATGATGTGCATCATATCCATGATGAATGCATCATATCCATGATGTGCATCATATCCATGATGTGCATCATATCCATGATGCATGCATCATATCTATGATGTGCATCATATCCATGATGTGCATCATATCTATGATGTGCATCATATCCATGATGCATGCATCATATCTATGATGTGCATCATATCCATGATGTGCATCATATCCATGATGCATGCATCATATCCATGATGTGCATCATATCCATGATGTGCATCATATCCATGATGTGCATCATATCCATGATGTGCATCATATCCATGATGTGCATCATATCCATGATGTGCATCATATCCATGATGAGCATCCTATCCATGATGTGCATCATATCCATGATGCATGCATCATATCCATGATGTGCATCATATCCATGATGCATTCATCATATCCATGATGATGTGCATCATATCCATGATGCATGCATCATATCCATGATGTGCATCATATCCATGATGTGCATCATATCCATGATGCATGCATCATATCCATGATGTGCATCATATCCATGATGCATGCATCATATCCACGATGTGCATCATATCCATGATGTGCATCATATCCATGATGCATGCATCATATCCATGATGTGCATCATATCCATGATGCATGCATCGTGGATATGATGTGCATCATATCCATGATGAGCATCATATCCATGATGTGCATCATATCCATGATGCATGCATCATATCCATGATGTGCATCATATCCATGATGTGCATCATATCTATGATATGCATCATATCCATGATGTGCATCATATCCATGATGTGCATCATATCTATGATATGCATCATATCCATGATGTGCATCATATCCATAATGCATGCATCATATCCATGATGTGCATCATATCCATGATGTGCATCATATCCATGATGCATGCATCATATCCATGATGTGCATCATATCCATGATGCATGCATCATATCCATGATGTGCATCATATCCATGATGTGCATCATATCCATTATGAATGCATCATATCCATGATGTGCATCATATCCATGATGTGCATCATATCCATGATGCATGCATCATATCCATGATGTGCATCATATCCATGATGTGCATCATATCTATGATGTGCATCATATCCATGATGCATGCATCATATCCATGATGTGCATCATATCCATGATGTGCATCATATTCATGATGCATGCATCATATCCGTGATGTGCATCATATCCATGATGCATGCATCATATCCATGATGTGCATCATATCCATGATGTGCATCATATCCATGATGTGCATCATATCCATGATGAATGCATCATATCCATGATGTGCATCATATCCATGATGTGCATCATATCCATGATGCATGCATCATATCCATGATGTGCATCATATCCATGATGTGCATCATATCCATGATGAATGCATCATATCCATGATGTGCATCATATCCATGATGTGCATCATATCCATGATGTGCATCATATCCATGATGTGCATCATATCCATGATGAATGCATCATATCCATGATGTGCATCATATCCATGATGTGCATCATATCCATGATGCATGCATCATATCCATGATGTGCATCATATCCATGATGAATGCATCATATCCATGATGTGCATCATATCCATGATGAATGCATCATATCCATGATGTGCATCATATCCATGATGAATGCATCATATCCATGATGTGCATCATATCCATGATGAATGCATAATATCCATGATGTGCATCATATCCATGATGAATGCATCATATCCATGATGTGCATCATATCCATGATGTGCATCATATCCATGATGCATGCATCATATCCATGATGTGCATCATATCCATGATGTGCATCATATCCATGATGCATGCATCATATCCATGATGTGCATCATATCCATAATGTGCATCATATCCATGATGCACATCATGGATATGATGCACATCATGGATATGATGCACATCATGGATAGGATGCTCATCAGGGATATGATGCACATCATGGATATGATGCACATCATGGATATGATGCACATCATGGATATGATGCACATCATGGATATGATGCACATCATGGATATGATGCATGCATCATGGATATGATGCACATCATGGATATGATGCACATCATGGATATGATGCATTCATCATGGATATGATGCACATCATGGATATGATGCACATCATGGATATGATGCACATCATGGATATGATGCACATCATGGATATGATGCACATCATGGATATGATGCACATCATGGATATGATGCCCATCATAGATATGATGCATGCATCATGGATATGATGCACATCATGGATATGATGCACATCATAGATATGATGCATGCATCATGGATATGATGCACATCATCATGGATATGATGAATGCATCATGGATATGATGCACATCATGGATATGATGCATGCATCATGGATATGATGCACATCATAGATATGATGCACATCATGGATATGATGCACATCATGGATATGATGCATTCATCATGGATATGATGCACATCATGGATATGATGCACATCATGGATATGATGCACATCATGGATATGATGCACATCATGGATATGATGCACATCATGGATATGATGCATTCATCATGGATATGATGCACATCATGGATATGATGCACATCATGGATATGATGCATTCATCATGGATATGATGCACATCATGGATATGATGCATGCATCATGGATATGATGCACATCATGGATATGATGCATGCATCATGGATATGATGCACATCATGGATATGATGCACATCATGGATATGATGCATGCATCATGGATATGATGCACATCATGGATATGATGCATGCATCATGGATATGATGCACATCATGGATATGATGCACATCGTGGATATGATGCATGCATCATGGATATGATGCACATCATGGATATGATGCATGCATCATGGATATGATGCACATCATGGATATGATGCACATCATGGATATGATGCATGCATCATGGATATGATGCACATCATCATGGATATGATGAATGCATCATGGATATGATGCACATCATGGATATGATGCATGCATCATGGATATGATGCACATCATGGATAGGATGCTCATCATGGATATGATGCACATCATGGATATGATGCACATCATGGATATGATGCACATCATGGATATGATGCACATCATGGATATGATGCACATCATGGATATGATGCACATCATGGATATGATGCATGCATCATGGATATGATGCACATCATGGATATGATGCACATCATAGATATGATGCATGCATCATGGATATGATGCACATCATAGATATGATGCACATCATGGATATGATGCACATCATAGATATGATGCATGCATCATGGATATGATGCACATCATGGATATGATGCACATCATGGATATGATGCATTCATCATGGATATGATGCACATCATGGATATTATGCATTCATCATGGATATGATGCACATCATGGATATGATGCATTCATCATGGATATGATGCACATCATGGATATGATGCATTCATCATGGATATGATGCACATCATGGATATGATGCATTCATCATGGATATGATGCACATCATGGATATGATGCATGCATCATGGATATGATGCACATCATGGATATGATGCACATCATGGATATGATGCATATCATGGATATGATGCACATCATGGATATGATGCACATCATGGATATGATGCTCATCATGGATATGATGCACATCATGGATATGATGCATTCATCATGGATATGATGCACATCATGGATATGATGCACATCATGGATATGATGCATGCATCATGGATATGATGCACATCATGGATATGATGCACATCATAGATATGATGCACATCATAGATATGATGCACATCATGGATATGATGCATTCATCATGGATATGATGCACATCATAGATATGATGCACATCATGGATATGATGCATTCATCATGGATATGATGCACATCATAGATATGATGCACATCATGGATATGATGCACATCATGGATATGATGCTCATCATGGATATGATGCACATCATGGATATGATGCACATCATGGATATGATGCATGCATCATGGGTATGATGCACATCATGGATATGATGCACATCATGGATATGATGCACATCATGGATATGATGCATGCATCATGGGTATGATGCACATCATGGATATGATGCAGTGGATTTTAAAATCTGAAATCTGGGAAAATTTCAAAATCTACTATGAAATCCCGCTCTGTTAAAGATTCTGGCGATTGGATTAGTTAAAGGGACGTACAATGCTTTAAAAACAACTTACTTTGTCCGCCCCCTCAGTCCTGTTTTCCCACAATATTGATTTATTTATCGGAGTACAATAGCTTACCGAAATGTGTGATTATCTGTTAATTATAGTTCTTATTACGCAATATTTTGTAACAGTGATTAACTATAGGACTTATTTTTATCAACTTGTGTTTGTTTTTTTTCTTATTTTACAAAGGAATTTAATTAATTTTTCCTGTTTTTCTTTCCCAGTCTTAAATTAATTATTTAACAGAGTTCCGTTAATAACATAACGGAGCTCTGTTAGTACTGTTAATAACATAACGGAGCTCTGTTAGTTCTGTTAATAACATAACAGAGCTCTGTTAGCTAACATGGAGAGATAGATTTTAAAATCTATATTCACACACATTTATTCACAATACATTTTATATACCGGGCTACCCTTGGAGAAATTGTATTAGAAATATACGTCGTACGTATAATTTTCTGTGGTGCCATATTGGTTTTAAGCAAACTGCAGTCACAAATTCATAGATTTTGGGAATCTTTTTTCTTTATTTAAGTAAATGTGTCGTTACAGACGCTAATGTAAAGAAATTTTAGATTAGAAGTTCATTACTTTTTAAGAAAATGATTTTTAGGGGCGTACGTATAATTATCTGTGTGACTGTATATAGAAAACAATGCATGTCCGTCCCCCACGAACATATTTGTCAGCTATCGTGTATCATTCATAAATTCCTAGTGTTGTAGTAAATATTATAATCACAATACACGAAAAATTTCTTTCATTCATACTTTTCTTACAGAATCGTTCAGTTCGAATCGAGCAATTTGGCACGCATGGATTCGTTAAATGTACAACAGATGGACTTTGGCAAACGTCTCGATGTTAGCGAACATATACAACGTTTGACACGTCATGGTGTCGATCAATTAATAGGTGAATTCGAAGAATATATGAAATTATTAAATCATACACAAATAATCGATAACAGAACTCATTTAAATGACGACACAAATGGTAAATAATTGGTAGTGGTGGTTGGTCTTGTACAATATTTTAATCTCTTAGACTATAATCATTATTATAATTCTTCAAAATTAAACAAAAACAACAACATACGTAATAATAATAATTATATTTCGTAATGATTAGCTCTATTAAATGTGATTTTGACTAACAATCTCTAGACAAAAAATAGAAACAGAAAACTGAAATCTTTTTAAATATTTTGCTTTAATTCTCTGTATTAGAATTGAATAATTTACGTACAACAAGACAAGCCGCTCAAAATCGACAACAACAACAACAACAGCCTCAAATACAATCCCAAATACCACAGGGTGTATTCTCAGCAAGCGACTCACAGAAATTGGATGCTTTGGCCACATTGCTAGCATCGACCAGAGTCGCAATTAATGCATTGCAAGCACAATTACAAACGAATGTCACCAAACTGATGCAAACAACCGGGTAAGTTTAATAGCAGCAAATTCCAAAGGGTGTAACCACAGGAGATGGAAATATTAAAAAAATCTTATTCTCACTTGTTTAAAAACATCTGTGTGGGCTCTACCCTTTTATATAAATTAATTGTATTAAAATAACAATTGAAAAGGTATTTAATAGCGGTTAAGATCATAGCCAAGAATAGCTTAAATAGCTTAATTCTTAAATATTTATGCAGTTTGTGTGCTGTGCCGCTACAAGTTCACATGTCTAATGGCCATCAGTCAGTCAGTCAAGCATTTGAGCCATTCATAGTCATTGATATGAAGCTTTAAGTGTGCTGGCATTTACTACATACTTATGGATTTTATTTTTTTTTTCTGTTTTTCGATGGTAACAAAGAGGTGGTGTTTTTTATTTTAACACTTCTAATTAAAAAAACATTCATTATAAAATCAATTAAATGGATAAAGATTAGCAATTTTTTTAAAACTAATATATAAAGAAACAGGGGAAGTATCCCTAAAGCAAAGAGACCAATAATATCTTTATACATACGTACTTACATAATTGGTCACTACAAGCCTTTACTCGTTCCCACGACAATCGGATCTACGCTCAGGAACGATCTGATCCATCATTAGCCAAGGATTGTCAACCCAGCGAAAGCTGTATCAACCGTAAGTTTTTTCCCAAGGGACATACTTTCGGAGAAAACAGCAGAACTGTTACAACAACAAGCCTTCAGTCAGGATTATGACCTATGTAGCTTCTCATACCACTTACGTCGCTTGTTTTAATTGTATACATGACTAGCGGGCCCTACAGTTTAAAGGCGACTTCGAATGACAGTTTTTGTGAGAAACTTTTTCATGGCAATTTTGTTTTACTCAGTGTTCGAAAAACTACTGTACACTAACCATTGTGTACGTAACTGATAAAATACTTTTAACTTTCATTTAAGTGTTTGTGAACTCGTACGCAAACACATTACATGTACACAACAGATGAACGCAAACTCTAACATAACGTACTGAACAGAGTTCACAAACACTAATTTTTACTGTTTGTGTACAAAGTACGCTAAAAAGATCAGTACACCACGACATTCAGTACAGTATATAAACGTTGCGTTCTTTAGAGTAGTTTTTCGAACACTGGTTTAACTCTCAGAACTTTTGCCAGAGATCGGGTGAGAGGAAGTTGCTGAAGAAAACTTTTTTGTATTACATGTGAATCATGACCTCACGTCTAATAAACAAATACACTACCCAGTAGGCTACGGCTCCTTCTTTATCAATATTAGGCTTGAGCATGATGCTTAAAATATGCTTGACAATCAGCACAAGCCATATTAAGTACGAATATAATAACGGGTGATTTTTTAGCTATTATCTTTTTGGCAACACTGGTTTAAACAGCTCACGCACGTTACGTGTTTTGTTTCACTGTCAAACATCTTCAGTTTGGTCTATAATTTAACCATGAATCGTCTTACAAACGAACAACGCTTGCAAATCATTGAATTTTATTATCAAAATGCGTGCTCTGTTAAGAAAGTTCATCGCGCGATTCTTCCATTTTATGGTCTGTTTAATCGACCCACTGAAGCGTCTATTCGGGATACGTAAATAAGCAGAATTGTCGATTTTGAAGTGAAGACCAGCCAGAAGCATTGCAAAAGCTACCAATGCATCCAGAAAAAGTCACAGTTTGGTGCGATTTATGGGCTGGTGGCATCATTGGACCGTACCTTTTTCAAAGATGCTGCGAATCGTAACGTAACTGTGAATGTGGTGAGCGCTACAGTGAGATTATATCCAACTTTTTTTTTCCCCAAAATGCAAGAGCTTGACTTACATGACATGTGGTTTCAGACGGTGTCACATGCCACACAGCACGCGTAACAATGGACTTATTGAGATGCGAGCGGTCAATTGGCCGCCTAGATCGTGCGATTTAACGTCATTAGACTATTGTTTGTGGGGCTATGTTAAAGCTCATGTCTATACAGACAAGCCCGCTTCAATTGACTCATTGGAAGACAACATTGAAGCATTTACTCGTGAAATACCGGCCGAAATGTTGGAAAGAGTATGCCAAAATTGGACTAAGCGGATGGACCATTTGAGGCACAGTCGCGGTCAACATTTGCATGAAATAATCTTCAAATATTAAATTATATGGACCGTACTATCGATTCAAATAAAGATTTCATGCATTTTTCTGAATTTCTAATTTTATTTTCCTACAGCTCAAAAATCACCCCTTATATTGGCTGCATGATGAGAACTACGAGTTAAATCGGACTACACAAGAGATATAATGCGGACCCTATACATTAAGATTAGTTAGACAAGTTGAATCAATAGTTGGTCGTCTTCTTCACTCGTTTCTCTGTATCAACAAAGTTTATTTATAAATTGTTGTTGTAGCATCGTATTCTTCGTCGGTTGAATGTATCATCATCAAACATTTTTCCAACCAACGGACTACCAACCAGTCATTCAATATAAGAATTGTTTGTACACAATTATAAAGCTGTACAACCAGTCGTACTCTGAAACCAACTTAGGCAATATTTTCTGTGAGCTATTGGCTTCTCTCTGATCTGACACTGAAGGAATGTGAGCTGAGCCGATGGCAGTGAGGTTCAATGCATACCCCCAAACCGGTTAGCAAAGTCATAGAAAGTCATACCATTATTCGGTTCTAGTACATGCATACATACATAATTGGCCCTTACAATCCTTCAGTCGGGATTACGGCCTAGCTTTTCACGCCACTCATGTTGTGTGCCTTAACTTTATATGTACTTTGAGTGGCGGGACCTACAGTTTAACGTCGATTCTGTACGACAAATTTTTTTGAGGGACTTTTTCATGGCAGGTTTATTTACACTCTCAGAGTTTTTGCCAGAAATCTGCTGAGAGGAAGAAATATTTTTTTGTTTCATATTTCGTTTTGATGTCTGGCCTGGGGCTCGAACCCGGACTTTACGTCCAATAAGCGAACACACTACCTACTAGGCTACAGAGGCTACTTGACACACTACCAACTAAACTACTGCGACTGCTTCTCATATCGATTAAAGAATTAAAAATTAATAGAAAATGACAATTCGTTTGTCCCTTTAAAAATTTATGAAAAAAGTGTCCACCCATTGAAGTAAAGTTACACAACACTTTTGCCTATACGCATACCTTCCCTTTATTTGCAAATCTAAAGAGTATTTATACTCATACGTGTTGTAATTTATAAACATTTCATCGATTACGTATCATTATTATGCATTTGGGAAGAAAAATAAACAACAACAAAAAAACAGCAATTTTTTATTCAAACAAATTCAATGTCATTTACAAAAATGACGTTTCCAGCTTATAAAGTAAACAAACTAAAGCAATAATAACAACAACAACAACAATACTATCAAGTATACTACTGTTATTAAATATGCAATTGTTATAATTGGTCTATAATTATTACACTCACAAAAATAATGTTCGTTATTCACACATGAATTTATTTCGTTTTTCTAACAGAAACCTACAAAGGCGCTTCAATAACTTGTATAGACGTCAACAGGGACAAGCCGCAGTAGTGCCCAACTTCTATGCCACTGCCACTAGTCCCCAACAATTGACAACCAGTTGTGCTCAGGGTGCATTACCTACGAATGGCATTTTAAAACTGCAATTAACGGCCACCTCTGACCCCTTCTATGTGCTGTGTGATGAAGAGCTGTTGGGTGGCGGTTGGACTGTCATAATGAATCGCTTCAATGGTGACATTAATTTTCAACGTGGCTGGTTGGAGTACAAGCATGGTTTTGGCAATTTAGCCGGAGAGTTTTTCATTGGCTTGGACAAACTGTATGCTTTGACCGCTTCCAATGTACATGAGTTGTTAATCACATTGGAAGACTTTGAAAATCAACGTCGCTATGCACGCTACAATCTGTTTGCCATTGGCAATGAACAGGAGTTGTATGAATTGAAATTGTTGGGCAAATATGAAGGTGATGCAGGCGATTCGTTTAGTTATCATGCCGGCAGCAAGTTTTCAACGTTCGACAACGATAACGATGGCTGTGTCGATTGTAATTGTGCTCAATCGCATAAGGGCGGTTGGTGGTATAATTATTGTGAGCAAAGGTAACGTATTTGAGTTAATTTTTAAAATTTTTTCTTAAACAACAAAAATTCTCTTTTATTTAGCAATTTAATGGGTCCTTATCATGTTAAGGATTATGATCAGATTGAACAATATCGTGGCATATATTGGCAGGATTGGTTGGGTCCCAATTACTCTTTGAAATCGGCCAAAATGATGATACGTCCTCTTAATGTCGAACAGGACACAAGGCGTTAAAATTGGTTTTACAACTACAACTACCAATTGCTCCATTTATGTGTGTGTGTATGTGTGTGCCTATGTATTTAATTGTGTTCAAAGTTCATCCATTCTCATACTCATACTGTAGATGAATGGTTTGGAGTTTTTTTTTAATAAAATTTTTAATTTTTTTTATAACAAAAGTGTGCCACATGTTGGCGTTCATTACGCTCGTGCTTTTAATTATTAGTGGGTCAATGTGCCACATGTGGCTGTTGTCTTCGTAAGTGTTGCATTTTGTAAATTGTATTTATATTTTATTTTTATTTTTTTTTTATTATTTAAACTTAAAAATAAAATGTGCATTTTTTTCTATACTTTACGAGTATTCTCTTCTTACTATTGAAATATTTGTATTTCAATGCTCATAATAATGATGCCTGGTTTGTATGTATAAAAGTGCGAGTATTTACTTTGGAAAATTATTTGAAATTGTTTTTGTTTTTTTTTCGAATAAAAATATTCGAATTGTAATTTTGCGTATGCAATGAACCAGATATTGTAAGTATGAGTGGGGGAAAGAAACTCTAACATGAGATTACTTTTAAAGAGGAATTTGTCATGGAATTCTAATTAGATTTACTGCGGTTATTTACGTAGTATTTGCTGACTTTATGACTTATGACTTTGTCAGTATTTATTGGAATAAATTTAAGGCGTTTTGAAAACAAATCCACTTTTTATGGGCAGAATTGAAGACTTTATTTAACGTTGTTAGAATAATATGTGCAGTTAAAGGAATGCTACTCTAAATTTCTGGCCATAAGAGACAAATGTTAATCACTCGGTGCCTTTTTCTACAGCTACCATAGCGCCTTGTTCCCTAATAAAGGGCTATCCATTTCGTGGTTTCAAAAGTATGGGATTGGAATTCGACAGCCGTCAAACTAAGTTGTGAAACCAATTTTTTTCGTTTCAGTTGAAAGTCTGACATTGACGAAAATGGATCGCTTAACTATCACACAACGCATAAAAATTATCAAAACCTACTACAAAAATGGTGATTGGCGGTGGACGGCAATTTTTCGAACAAAATTTTCTTCAGCGATGAAGCACATTTCACACTCGGTGGGTATGTTAATAATAGTGTTTTCACACCGAGTGGTTTTAACGCAAAAGTTGGTTTTAACGTTAAAATCAAAAATAAAACCTGCTTTTACCATACAAAATTATTGTGTTAAAATCAACTTAAAACCTTTTTTGAATTGGTTTTAAGTTGATTTTATGAAATACAACCTTGTTTTATGTACTAAATCAGAGCTACCAGCTCTGAAATGGTAAAAACAGCTGATAAAAATTAAATAAAAACAAAATAAAAACAAAACAAATGTAAAAATATAGAAAGCCGGTTGTATAAAAATGTAAAATTTCAAATAATGAATGCTACAACAATAATAAATAACAATATTTTAACAATAATATTAATAATATTAATATTATTTCTTAATTTTTCATATCTTTTGTTTTTTCTTAAACAAAAACATTTCTGTTCCGTCATGAATGTATGAAAGTTAAAACCTGATTTAAGAAAATTTGCAGTGTGAACGCAAAATCAGCTGATTATGGTTTTAATGCTAAAATCAGGTTTTAACTTTTGGTGTGAAAACACTATAAACAAAATTGTCGTATTTGGGGTTCTGTGAATCCTCAAGTAATTGAAGAGAGGCCATTAAATCCAGCAAAAGTCACTGTTTGGTGCGCTCTTTGGTCCGAAGGTGTGATTGGACCTTACTTCTTCGAAAACGACAATGGAACGACTGTCACCGTCAATTCGGAGCGTTATGGTCATATGATAACCGACTTTTTTTGCCTGCTATTGAAGAATACGACTTGGAGAATATGTGCTTTCAACAAGACGGTGCCACATGCCACACAACCCGAGCTAATATGGCTTTATTGCAAGAGACATTTCCTGGCCGCGTAATTTCTCGTCGTGGCGATATCAACTGGCCACCAACATCATGCGATTTGATACCATTACTCTTTTTTTGCGGGCCTACGCGAAAGACCGTGTTTATGCAGATAAACCTTCAACTCTTGAGCACTTAAAAACCAACATTCGTCAAGTTATGGCTGAGATACCGCCCAATATGTGACAAAAAGTGGTCGAAAATTATCTCAAAAGAATCAATGCTTGCAATGCAGTGTGTCACACATAATGTCAACGTTCAAACGTTACAATAAAAAAGAAATATCATGAAAAAAAAATATTTTATATGTGTTTTATTTACGTTTACTTTTGAAACCACGAAATGGATAAGCCTATATTCTATGGGCTCTAACTGCCTATGCCACTGTAAACTGATACGACAAAATGCGCTTGCAGTCAGCTGTCCTGATCATCAACCTGCTCTCTCTTTCTCTCTCTCTCTCAAACCAACTTAAGCAATATTTTCTGTGAGCTATTTGCTTTTCTCTGATCTGCCACTGAAAGAACGTGAGGTGATCTGATGGCATTGGAGGTTCAAAGTCATAGAAAGTTATAGCATTATTCGGTTCCAGTACATACATGCGTACATGAATGTACATTACAACCCTTCAGTCAGAGTTACGACCTACTTTCTCACAACACCACTTATGTTGTGTGTGGTAATTATATACGTGAGTGGCGGGACCTATAGTCTAAAGTCGACTCCGAACGACAGGTTTTTGAGAAGCTTTTCATGACAATTTTATTTACTCTGAGTTTTTGGTAGAAATCTCCGAAGAAATATTTTTTTTTAAAATTTCGTATTGTTGTAGATATCTAACTTGGGGCTTGAGCCGTTGCTCATGTCTAATAAGCTAACACACTACGTACTACATAGACTACGGCGACTTATAAAAATATAGAATTTATCTAATTCACCTTTGGCGAGATAAGTTTTGATAATTCTTTCATTTTTGCCAAGCGCTGGGCAATCACAGAATAGTTATTCAGTGGTTCACTCATCTTTTTCGTTGTTATATACATACACATACATACACATATATATATACATATATTGTATATATATATATATATATAAATATATATATATATATTGTTTTCAATATACACTGTTGAGAAGAATTTGGCAGAGAAGTTTTAATGCTTTTGCCATACAGTCTAGACTTTGTACTTTCAGATTATCATTAGATTTGACCTCTGCCGAAAGCTCTTAGTAGTGAAAATAAATGGCTTCGATACAGGATCAGAAGTTCAACACTGATAGAGTAATAGGTTTACATAAAAAATTTCAAAATATTATCAATTAATATGACACATATTTGGTTTAAAACGTTGACTGCCGGCTACGAGATAACTCGTAGATTGCGTTCCCTTCTAGGGTGCCAAGTACAAGTTATCTCGTGCTCACTAAACCTACTATTTTTGTGTAGCTACGAATAAAATCGTATTATATCAGTGCTAGTATCGATAAATGGTTTCTGGGAAAAGAATAAAAAGTCAATGTTGGCTTGCTTGGCCAGTTTTCTGAAAATTGCCGCGGCAGTCAACGTGTTAAAAATAATTCGCATCAAATATAAGAGAAAAAAAGTGTTCCAATTCTGGTCAAAATTTTTAACCAATTTACATGGAAGACTAATAAGTTTCTTATATTTTTAAAAGATTTAGTAAAAATTGATTTTTATTTAAATTTAAACATATTTTTATAAGTATTAAACATTGTAGTTTTTTTGATGACGTCATAAGTATGAACGAAAGTTCAAGCTGTTTAGTATATTGATACGAATTTTTTTGTATAAATTACCACTATTTTATAGGATGATTTTAAAAGAAGTTTTTTTTTTCATATGTTTGTATACATAGGAGACTATTTATACAATGATCTGTTTGTATGTCGAAGTATAAAAATTTCCTTCTGATTAGAAAAAAAAATTCCCATGAAAAGGAATTTAACAAAATATGGGGAAATTATAATTTTATAATGACTCTTCATTTTGATGCAAAATAAATTATAAATTGGAAAGAAATAAATTATAAATCGATATATGTCCACTTACCATTTGAAGAATGATTTACGCTTTTCATTTGCAAATTTATAAAATAATACAACACTTTACTACACTTAATTACATCACATAAAAAAAACTTCCATTTATTCACTTACTTTCGATTTTAACTTCCACGCACTTTATTTAACTTTACATGTTAACACCACGAGACACAAGAATGCAACTGACTTTGATTTAAGAAGAAAGAAATTAAGAGACATAATATGAATGAAGACCACACATACATATGTATGTTTGTATGAATGTGCTTTGCTCTTTAAAACGGTAAATTTCAGTTCATTGCAATAGGATTTGTTTTTGTGAAATTTTTTTGGGTAAACTTTGCAAGAGTGAGAAATCAATCAAAAATGTTCTCAGAGTGTTTAGAAGTTATGAATGAAATTGTTGTTGTTAAATTTCAATGTTATTGACATTCTTTGACATTGTTTACCAAGGAATTACTTTAATAGGGGTTTTTAAAAAATATACATAGGTATGTATATAAAGTAGATAAACATATATAAAGCTTTATTGTTTTTATTATTATTGTCCGATATGACGTAATGTAGTATTTTCTGTGGATTTATTGCAAATAAAACAGACACAATTGAAAAAAAAAACAGTCTAGACATTCTTATGATAGATCATAATTACAATGGTGCGACATACGAACTGCAGGGGAAAGTAGGCCAAATTGATGCCTACAAATTAATGATGCCTACGGGTAACCTTCGCATAAATACGGATGTGGAGCCGGTAAAGAGGCGTAAAGTACCTCTTTTGTCTGATTTGAACTAAGACCCTTATTCACAGGCTTTATATCATTTTTAAAATTATATGTCAAGGACCTTTGAGACACTTTTAGACCAAGCTCCTTGTGGATTCGTCTTAAGCTTCTGTGGCAATATTAAAGGCAGATTTTTGCAGCGAGTGCCCAATTAAATTCCATTTTTTGCAAGACATCTCCTTTTCAATTTTAAAATTTGTTTGCACCTTTTGTGTATTTGGAAGTTAAGGAGGCTATGGACGTAATAACTGCTATGCATTCAAAAGCCATGTTAACGATAGCATTGCTGGTGGTAGGGTCTCCCTTGCTGATTAGCTTGAAACATGACACCGAAGCTTAGTTTGTGATCTGGTCAACACTGATAATATCCCTATCAAACAGGTTTCCGACCTTGAGGTTAAGACACAGTGTTCTTTTGTTTTAATTGTTACTGGAACTATAGAAGGCGAAGAAATCTTCTCCTTACTATGTTATAAACAAATTATTGAAGTATTTCGCAGTTTAGTAGTTGACTTTGAGGAAGAACAATGGTCACAGGCTCTACAACAGTGTGTATGTAAAGATTGCGTGTGGCTACGTTGTAGGTGGTTCATTCGTAGGCTTCAATTTGGCCTACTTTTTCCTGCATTTCTTATGTGGCACCATAAAATAAATAGCACTTGTTGCAATTGTAATTATGGCCTATCATAAGAATGTCTCGACAATTTTTTGTCGTCCAATGTTTTAATTGTGTCTCGTTTATTTACAATAAATCCACAGAAAATAGTACATGACGTGATATCGGACAATAATAATAAAAACAATAAAGCTTTATATATGTTTATCTACTTTACATACATACCTATGTATATTTTTTAAAAAACCCCTATTAAAGTAATTCCTTTGTAAACAATGTCAAAGAATGTCAATAACATTGAAATTTAACAAAAACAATTTCATTCATAACTTCTAAACACTCTGAGAACATTTTTGATTGATTTCTCACTCTTGCAAAGTTTACCAAAAAAAATTTCACAAAAACAAATCCTATTACAATGAACTGAAATTTACCGTTTTAAAGAGCAAAGCACATTCATACAAACATACATATGTATGTGTGGTCTTCATTCGTATTATGCCTCTTAATTTCTTTCTTCTTAAATCAAAGTCAGTTGCATTCTTGTGTCTCGTGGTGTTAACACGGTAAGTTAATTAAAGTGCGTGGAAATTAAAAACGAAAGTGAGTGAATAAATGATGGAAGTTTTTTTTTTTTTTATGTGATGTGATTAAGTGTAGTAAAGTGTTGTGTGTTATTTAATAAATTTGCAAATGAAAAGCGTAAATCATTCTTCAAATGGTAAGTGGAAATATATCGATTTATAATTTATTTAATTCCAATTTTTTTGCATCAACATGAAGAGTCATTATAAAATTATAATTTCCCCATATTTTATTAAATTCCTTTTCATGGGAATTTTTTTTCTAATCAAAAGGAAATTTTTATATTTTCACATGCAAACAGATCATTGTATAAATATTCTTCTATGTATACAAACATATGAAAAAAAGTCTTACAAAATAGTGGTATTTTATGCAAAAAATATTCGTATCAATATACTAAACAGCTTGAACTTTCGTTCATACTGATGACGTCATCAAAATACTAAAATGTTTAATACTTATAAAAATATGTTTAAATTTAAATAAAAAGCAGTTTTTACTAAATTTTTAAAAATATAAGAAACTTATTAGTCTTCCATGTAAATTGGTAGAAAGATATTTTGACCAGGAATGCAACACTTTTTTTCTTATATTTGAATTATTTTTAACAAACAAATTTCAGACAACTGGCCACGCAAGCCAACATTGACTTTTTGTTCTTTTCTATGAACCCACTTATCGATACTAGCACTGATATAATACGATTTTATTCGTAGTTCCACAAAAATAGTAGGTTTAGTGAGTACGAGATAACTCGTAGTTGGCACCCTCGAAGGGAACGCAATATACGAGTTATCTCGTAGTCGGCAGTCAACGTTTTAAACCAAATATGTGTCATATTAATTGATAATATTTTGCAATTTTTTATATAAACCTATTACTCCATCACTGTTGAACTTCTGATCCTGTATCGAAGCCATTTATTTTCACTACTAAGAGCTTTCGGCAGAGGTCATATCTAATGATAATCTGAAAGTACAAAGTCTAGACTATATCGCAAAAGCATTAAAACTTCTCTGCCAAATACTTCTCAACAGTGTCTGTCATGTCGTAAAAAATGTTTGTGGTCTGATGTTAGCCTGACGGAACATAACATATTTTGTGGGGGCAAATTCTGACCTTTTCAATTGAAAATTTTCGATAATTATTGAGAGTAGAGGTGAGAACTAGACTAGATTGAACAAGCTCACGATGAAAGATTCCAAAAACACAGACTTACCTTGCTTTCAATGATCTTTATACAGTTAAAAAATGTTTCCAATTGTTTCCATTTTAACAGTGAATCACAAATGGAAGTTTAGTTCCTTAAATGGTTCCTGCTGATGGATTCAAAAATCTGGAGAGCAGATGTTAATTTACTGTTCGTAGTTTTCTTAGAAACACTTTTCATACATGTTTACCGAGTTTGAATATTAATAACAACGAATCGCGTGCACTAATTTTTCCACATTTAATGTTTTTTATTTGGAAATTTTATACGTACATATTTCTTATAATTTTAAAACCAAGGCAAATTCATATAATGAATTCCCTTTGTTTAAAACTTTTATTTTAAAATACTTTCACTCACTCAACTGCTAGAAAAATACTATGTACTGCAATCAGCTGTTCTATTTCACCAAAATACTGGTTATTATACCGTGGTGAGTTACGAATTCAAGTGTAAAATAGAAATGAGCCAAAATGCTAACATGAATAACTAGTAATAACGGGATAGCTACTGCCTAAACGGTATTTTAGTGTTCCGCGTCTAAATAATTTAACTAGAAGAGCTTTGACCCACAGAAAGGATTACAAAGTGAAATAGTAGCAGTCGATGAGCAAGAAATTCAATAAATTTCTAAAGAGGGTTTTGTTCCTAGGCAAGGAAATACGATAAACGAATGAACTAAGGGCCTAACAGTATTACAACCTAGTTTCTCACGCCACTGATGTTGTGTGTGTTAATTTTATACATTAGTGGTGGGATCTGCAGTTTAAAGTCGACTCCGAACAACAGATTTTTGAGAAATTTTTTAGAGAAATTTTATGCTACCCTCAGAGGTTTTGCCAGAAATCTGCTGAGAGAAAGTCGCCGAAAAAATATTTTTTTCATATTTCGTTTAGTTGGAGATTTCTGACCTGGAGTTTGAATCGAGCCCTCCAGTCTAATAAACCAACACACTATCACTAGATCACGGCGACTATGGGCACACGCCTTGTCTTAATCCTATACGTGGTGATGGATTCAAAAACCTGAAAAGTAAATGTCAATTCACTGTCTTGATGAAGAAATCACGAAAGTTCTGTACAAATCCTTGCAAATAAATAGGGCTCAATGCGTAAAAAGTGTATTTATGTCCACCGGTAGACATGAGTACATATTTGATTAACTTGCATTCGAATGTATCAAATTAAAGAGAAGAACGAATGCATAAGTACGTCAGCAAATTTATTTCCAAAATTGCTTGGAAATAGTGTGATCCAGACAAAATTTGTTTTAGACACGCACTTGCCATTTGAAAACGCTATAAAGTCTTGACCTAGAACATCTTACAACTCTAACACACACATCAGTTTCTCCCAGACTTTATAAGAGACACGACATTAAACGGAAATTTTTCAAAATCATTTGCAGAAAAATGGAAAATTTTAAAATAATTTTACTATTCAACGTGGGCCTATTAATCATGCAACATATTGATGCAGCCAATATTGATAGTTTGGTGCAGAAGGCCAATATTTATTATCAACAGCCGTATGTAAAAATCTTACTTTCTTAAGAAATCTTAAAAAATTTTAATAAGAATCGATTTTCTTAGACTTAAAGAAGGCCAAGCCCATGAATTTCCATTGGAGGCTATACAAGAGCTGCCTACCAAGACGGATATTAAGGTTATCGTGCATGGTTTCTTGGGTAATCGTTTTCATACTTCCATAATACCTTTGAGAAATGGTAAGAGAAAGACGATTTAAATCGGTTTCAAGCCGAAGTTTAATTATTTTATATTGTATGGCTTGCAGCTTATATGGCCCAGGGTAAGGAAAATGTTTTCCTCGCTGATTGGGAAAGTGCGGCCTCTTTAGATTACAGCACTTCAAGAAGGGCGGTAGCCAAAGTGGGTAATTTCTTGGCCAAATTGTTGGAAAACTTCCTAAAGTAAGTCTTGTTACGAAAAAAGGTTTACAAGTTTTAAAAGAAAAAATCCTTCAAGCAAACATGGCATACCCTTAACTGAAGTCCACATAATTGGGCATAGTTTGGGAGCCCATATAGCTGGCAATATGGGTCGTTATTTTAACGGTTCTGTGGGACGTGTTACTGGCCTAGATCCTGCTTTGCCTTTATTTACTGCCAATGCTGCTGATAGTCTCCACTCTAATGCCGCCTTATTTGTGGATGTAGTGCACACTGATTTTCCGCTCTTTGGCGATGCTACACCAAGAGGTTCGGTAGACTTTTATCCGAATTTCGGTCACACTCCACAAAAAGGCTGTGATGATGACATTATAGCCGCCAGTAGATTGATTTTTGAGGCTTGTAAGCTTTCTTTCAGAAATTCGAATGAAAATTTTTAACTTGAAAAATATTTTTTTCAGATAGTTGCAGCCATAATAGGGCAGTTCTCTTATATGCGGAAACTATTGGTGCCCCATATAATTTTCCCGCTATACCCTGCTCTCTGCAAGCCATACGTACACGTTCGGCTAATATGTGTGCACAGAAAATTAAGGAAAATAGTTTAACCAAGGTAGCCCTTGCAGATGCAATAGCTGAGAAAAATGAGCAGGTTATTGCCTATATGGGTGAAAATGTTGCAAGAAGGCAAGCAAGCAATAAATACTTTTCCAGAAAATTAATTTTTAAACTTTTTTTTTAATTTCAAATTTTTAATATTCTAGCGCCTCGGGTATTTATTTTCTGGAGACTAACGAACTGCCACCTTACGGCATTGGTTTGTATACTCAAATCAATTGACTGTATAAAGAAAGTATTTCGTTATGGTTGCTGGCTTGGCTAAATAAAATAATTAAAGGTTGGTAGCTTTAGTAGAAAGTAGAAAATATATTAGACTCCCTAAAGCATGCAATAGAATATAATATAATAAAATACGTATGGTTTAGTAGAGACAAATACTTTTTTCTTAGAAGGGGTTTTGCAAGAAATAAATTTCATATGAAAAGAATATTTATTAAATAGGCCTTCAGTCCATAAAAAACAATAAAATTGGAAATCGCTAAATAGGCGCACAATCCAAAAAATAAATTTATATGTTACGTGTTAGGCTTTTATGTGAAAACGAAAGTCACTTCAAATCATGATTTTCAAAATGTTAATGCATTTGATAGGTCTCTTATTTAAGTGAGACATCACCGGAAAATGATGTAAAACAGAAAATAGAATGTGAGGACACCTACTTAGCGTTAAAAAGATGTCGGTGTAATAAAATTGAAATACACTGTAACAGTGCTATTCTTGGGAAAAGAAAATAAAAGAATGCCCTCCACTCAAGAGTCAGAGATAAACATGGCTCTCTGGTAGCACAAGCCGAACGTGCACTTGGGCGGCGGACGAACCACTATTCTATGCTTTTAACTGAGAATTAAGAAATTTCGCAAGAGGTGAACAGGTCTTTTATCAATAACGATATTAATGTACAGCTGCCTGAGTTCTAGAAATACGCTATAACCTGGCTACAGAATTATAGTGAATATCACCTCAACTATTGTACAAAATATTGTCTAAAGAATGTTGTGCCCTATTCAACTCTTAGGCTTGTCTCTCCTGCCTAGTATGAAAGCGTTTTTAGATAGATTGAGTCCACCAATAGTGTCGCTGTAGTCGAATAGGTATGTAGTGGGTGGGCTCAAACATCTCGAACATAACGAAATATAAAAAAAATTATGTATATTTATTGCGACGATTTCCTCTCAGCAGTCGTCTGGCAAAAACTCAGATGTGTAGTTCGGAGTGGATGCTAAACTGTAGGTCATGACGCTCATGCATAAAACTAACAGCCATAACATGGGTAGTGTGAGAAGTTAGGTTGTAATCCTGGCTAAAGGGCTTTCTTCTGTTGGTATTGTTGGTCCATTTAATTTTTTTTTTTTGTGGGTTCCTCATTGGCTAAGTTGTAGAGATCTGTGTTGTTGATAGTGCCGAACTAGAATACCCTTTATATGATTCTGAGGTATTTGTGTTAATGAATGCCAATAGCTTTTGTTAGTCTGTGTTCCACGGTGTTTTTTTGGGAACTAATTTTCATTGAAAAATCATCTTCACCGATGTGCACCATGGCCCTCATGGTCACTAGTCAAGGCCTGATAGGCTTGGAGTATAGATGACAACGTCTGTTCGCCGAATTGCCTGCCAAGTACTCCTAGCTTTCATTGAAAAAGTATCTTCAGCAATAACAAAATTGTCGAATTTCAGACAATAGCAATCCACATGAGATGCAAGAGCGTTAGATGCATTCCGTAAAATGCACTGTCTGGTGTAGACTTCCAGCTATCGGTGTCAATCTTTCAGTATATTTTTGAGAACAACGTTCGCCACTGTCAACCGTGAGCACTATAGGTCGATTATTATAAATTTATTTGAGCCTCATCCAACGACACGTAGTTTCAAGACGACGACGTGATTTCAAAACATAGCTCACGGCATATTAGATTCCCTGTGCTTTCGTTGGATTTTCTCTTGTGGGCTTTTCTCAAGGTGCAGGTGAATGCGGTCAGCAAGGCTAACACAACCCAAGCCATTGCTTAAATTCAGCCTGATCTACGTGCTAGAGTCTTAGAAAATTCGGATATGACTTTAGAACGATGTTATATATCACACATAATGACAATTCTAGGGCTTGCTTAATCCCACACAGACTTTGTTTTATTTAATTTTAATGGAAGGAAGTGCTTATAGGGCCCGATAGTTTTACTTGCACGGTAAAGATCTTGTGCGAGAATAGGGAAATATCCCAATCCTCTCGTTCTAAGAATGATGCCATGTAACTCACACTAAAGTTTGAAGATTATTATTGTCGTTCTTTTGTAAACATATCTCATCGGGGCAATTGTGATGATTTTTTGTAAATCTATTAACCTTACAAAATAGGCCTTCAACAACAAAACTTACCATACTGCCTACCATTATTTGAAGATACTTGCCTCCTAACTTTGGGTGCATAGAACCAATTTTTTTGGCAGTCATTTGATAATTTTAGTTTTTAATTTTCGATAGAACCCTTTGAGTATGAAAAATAAATCCATTTCACTTATAATTTTATATTTTCAATAAAAGAATTAGAGAAAGAAAGAACGAAAAAAAAAAGAATTAATAAACACCACACATTATGAGACCTTTTAATCTCCACAGTAGATGACTTCTGTGTTTGCGAGAAGTTTGGAAGCACGACAGACATAATACTTCTATTGTGAACGTATACAAGAATGGCAGCGAATGTCATTAAAATCCTTTAATTTACTGTACAAAACCCTTAAATACAATGTAATAAAGACTACAAATTATGACGCGTTTCAAACTACTCGTATTAACATTGCTAACGAAACACAATAAAATTTTAAAATCATAAGCAAAACGAATTGAAACCACCTCTAGGCGATTAACACAGAATTAATATTTGTTTAGACACCTTAAATATGATGATTCCTATACAAACTCCATAGAAAGACAGAGAGGCAGACAGACAGACAGAGAGACAGACAGACAAATAGTGTAGCAGAAAACAATGCCTATTGAATGCCTTTGTATGGCAAAGAGGAAATGTATTCTCAGCTAAAGGCTGTGTTGCGAGCATGGCTATTTACTGGCTATTTAGTTAGCCTTTAAGTGTGCGTCTTCTGTCTACCACATGATGTCTCCAAAAGGTGTCAACTGAAAATGTTTTTCTTTTTCTAGTTCTCTTATGGTATGGTACCAGGTATCGTTTGGTTTGCTTTGAAAATTTAATGTGTGAACATTTTTCTTTACAACTTGTCTTCTGTCCACTTGCTATTGTTGGTTTGCAGTTGTAAAAAGTCATAAATTGTTTGCGTGCTCTACTCTGTGCACCAGGACATGTGCTCTCATGGTTAAAAAGTTTTCAAAAAAAAATGAATTTTTTTTCTTCTTCCTCAACTTGATCTCTAAAAGGGAATGACGTAGTATGAATGAATACAGTTTTTATGGACATTTTATTATCGTACTTTAAGGACATAAAAGACAATTTTATGAGCAAAAATTAACAAAAAGTGAGAAAAAAAAACAACAACCATAAGCTCATAAAAATCCCATTTAAAGATGATTTAAATTGAAATTTGTTTTGTATTAGAAACGAAAACCAATAAAAAAAAATATGAAAAGAAAAACAGATGTAAAGTAAAGTTTCAATAACAACTTGGTATAGTTTGTCTCAAGTTATAGGCAATAAAACTGAGTACCATTCTTTTGATGTGAAATTTTTTAAAATTCGTATTTAGGGGCCCCTTAATTGGACACCTGTTGAAATATTTTGAAGAAAATGTTGCCTACAGTTAGCAGGAGCCCATCTTCATTAATAGCGATTTTCTTTATAAACCCGACTAAATATCGATCAATGGGTACTAGAACTAAACTATAAGATGCATACAGAACAGAGATCAACAATGAGTATTCAAAAAAAAAGAAGTAGATTCGAATCATACTCATAATTTCTGATACTTATACGCATTCATATTAATTTTAATATCATACTCATACTACTCATATTGAAAGTTTGAAGTACTCAACGTACTCATACTTAACAATACGCATGATCTTGTTGATTTTGACTCTCCTTTACTCAACATTTACAAGAATCACAAAATAAGTATGATTCGCATACGAACTCTGCAATACTCACTAGAAGGTTGTGTGTTTGGTTTGCTTGCTGTCTTTGTCTTTTTCTTTCTTCCTTTTTTGTAAATGCAACAGCAACTAAGACTGTGAATTTTGATGAATGATTCCAATTACTCAAATCATTTATGAGTATTATAAGTATTTTTCTAAATTTACGAATCTGAATGAGTAGGCGTATGAATTAAACATATTTCGAATGTTATGAGTTTGATGTCAACGTTGTACTCATACTCATTGCAACCTTTACTTATAAATCAATGTTGTAGTGAGTACGAATGAATCAGAGTAATTTAATTTCAATACTGTTGACTCAATCATACTCAAAATTTCATGAGTACTTATGAATAGTGAAAAAACAATTCATTGTTGATCTCTGATACAGAACAACATCTTAACTTAGTTTTCATTTCTTCAGGCAATACACTATTGAATAATTTTTCCTGTTATAATGCTTATGAAACATACTTTTCTCTTCTCTCTGCCTTCTTGACCAAAGCGAGTGAAATCTTCCATTAAACGGTTCAATTAAAACGTACACAGAAAGCATTACAAAGCAAGTCTAAGTAAATGAGTCTCTTCGCAATATAATTCCACCAACTTATTGGCTTATTAGACGTGAGGCTGTGGTTCAGTCCTTGGCTCAGACATTTCGAAATATAAAAAGAAATATGCCTTTGGCGACTTCCCCTTAGCAGCCTGCTAACTGAAAGGTTAACCAATTATATATGTATGTATGATTGCCTAAAATTACGGTCCCGTTTTTGAAGCTTGAGAAAAATTTGGCGACTACATCCGAACCATCCCTTTTATGCCTCACCAAATTTTTGAAAGCAAGCATGTGTTCTTTTTTCCTTATTGTGAACATTCAGTTTCCACAAAGCATTTTTTGCTACTTACTTACTTTGTAAGATCCCAATGTCTTCAGTTTGAGAGTAACATGTTGTCTGCAGATATTCTTCAGTCTACCATGGCTTCAAGATTCTTTTGAGGACTTCATTCTTGAGATACTAATGGTATGGCATAACCGTCTCGTTGTATGGGTTCAAGAGAACTGTATTTGCTGATGGTGTTGGGCTTGAATTCGCCGTAGTCTAGTAGTCATCAGTCGACCATGACTTCAAGAGTCTTGAGGACTTAATTCTCGTAATACTGATGGTGTGGCCTATCCGTCTTGTTGGATAAGTTCAAGAGAACCCTATTTACTGATGGTGTTGGGTTTGAATTCGCCGTAGTCTAGTACCATAAAATAAAAATTGCCATGTAAAGTTTCTCGCAAATCTGTCGTACGGAGTCGACTTTAAATTGTAGGTCCCCCACCACTCAGATATTAAATTAACACACACAACATAAGTGGTGTAGGAAGCTAGGTCGTAATTCTCACTGAAGGGTTGTAATGACCAATTATGTATGTATGTATGTCATGTAAGTGTTGGTCTCGAATATACTCGATCTGACTGTGAAGCATTTATTGTAGGTGTGGTAGTTTTTGAGAGATTGTGTTCGATTCTACTTAGATGTCATGTCTGTATAACAAAGTAACTTCTGTGTAGATTAAGTAGGTTACAAAGCTTAACACACAATCAAATTCATTACTTCCGGCATCAATACAGAGTATGTATGTAATGCTTGGGAAATCATTTCGATTTCTATTTTACACATGATTTGGAACAAATCAAATGAAATCAAAAAAGACAAAAAAAAAAAAACGAAGTAAAATTTTTTATTTAAATTCATTTAAGCATTTAACACAATTAAATCTAACAAATAAATAAATCTAATAAATAATACTGTATCAAGCAAAATGACCACTCTAAACATTCGATTCTTCTATGTAAACAACTCCGTTTTGTTGTTTTTTTCTTTTCCAATTTCAAGCTTCACTAATTTATTGATGGAAATGATTCTTCTTTTTTTTTACGTTTTGTGTTCATAGAAAACTAAAAAAATGTTTTAAATAATTGAGCACAATATAAACAAATATGGCATTAAAGTATGTTAAAAGCTAAATTTAGTACACAACCGGAAACTTTAACAAAAAAAAAATGAAAAAAAAAATGTTCATTTGCAAGAACAATATTTTTGTTCCTACAAACAATGTCTGTGTGACACTAAAACTTACTCATTTACTATGTAATCGTATTGTAAAATGCATAAAAAGAATACAAGAATACATGAATATGATGTATAAAGAATCGTAGTAATATGGTATGAGAGAAGCTCGAAAAAAAATCGAAATTCATTGATTACTCGTGGAATATGTGAAGCAGAAAAACTTTTTACAGTGAAGATAAAAATTAGTATTACTAATTTGGTTTTTTTTTGGCTTTTATGTCTATAGCTTTTTTCTCTCTGATACTTATTGTTGTGGGGTTACTTGGAACGTGTTCGATGTATTTGTTAGTGTGTATCTGTGTCGTGTGTACTGTGTACACATACTCATACTCATGGTCTTTGTTTTTGTAGCTTTTGCATATTGTTTATGATGAACGATGTTTTCCTGTGAAACGATATTAGGTCGTTTCCATTTGCGTAACAATATATAGAAAGGGGAATCAGATTTCTCAAATTAATTTAGAAATTCTACCTCTTGGTAAACGTATCAAGATGCAAAAGTTCACTTTAGCATTCTAAAAATTTCTGACTTGTACTCTTACAAGCCACTTTCATGAGGTTAGAATGGTTTATCGAGTCTGGAATTAATGAATTTCATCTTCAGCAGAATGACTTGGCGAACGTAGTGATTCTCTAAGATAGATTACAGCTTGAAAATTTTGTGTACAACCAGCATCATACATCTAAGATGTCTGAAACAGCCATCCAAGGTTACGTTTTCATATTTATATTCAGGTTTCTGAAAGAAATCATATTTCAAGTTTGTAATCTCTAAGTGGTGATAGTGAAAGACTTGAGTTTCCTTATTAAGAGTTCCACGACAGGGATATGTAGTCGTGGTAGTCTAGTAGGTAGTGTATTGGCTTACTAGGCATGAAGCCACGGTTCAAACAAAATATGAAAAAATCCCTCAGCAGACTTCTGTCAAAAATTTTGAGAGTAAATAAAATTGCCATGAAAAGCTTTAAAAAATCTTTTGTTCGAAGTCGACTTTAAACTGTAGGCCCCCCGCCACTCATATATAAAATTAACATACACAACATACGTGTTGAAGTCCAGTGTAATCCTCACTGGAGGTCTGTAGTGACCGAGTAATTCTTGAGGGTTCTTGTATTGGGAATAGTGGTGCTTTATTCTGAGATGCAGTTACTGCAATGTAACTCAGCGTATCTTTGAGAAGTTAAAGCGATCACTCAGTTACTTTCAATATCTCTAAGAAATAGTGTCAGATTCCGCTTGTTACCACTGGAGATTCTATTATGATTGAATACGTTGTATTCTTTCAGTGGCGATAGGGAAGGCCTTCAGATCAGGGCTTTCATTATCGCCACTAAAAGATTACAAAATCTTTATGGCCTTGTCAGGATCATAATAGAATCTCTAGTGGTAAGAAGCGGAATGTGACACAATTTCTTGGAAATATTGCCAGTAACTGTTACTGATTCACAGAATTCACACTTTGATCATACAAACGGCTTATCAAGAATCCTAATCGAAGAGACGGGCACCTCATAATATTTCTCACTCAATTCCTGCTATACTTAGGCTCTCTGCCTAATGTATTTACGACCAGGAACGCCAAAAGATAAGTTGTCCTTGGTAAGTCTGTGGCGCACATGTGTATTTCAGGTCAGACACGTTAAGATTTTAACCTTATTCACAAAGAGGAGATAGTACTTCTTATTTATTGTGCTCCGCCAAACCAAAAGTGTTTGAGGTTCCATTTTTAACACAACATTCCTTTACAAGACCAAAGGCGATTTGCGTCTTACCTTACTAAGCCAATTGAAGTCTAGTTTGCCGGCTGTGTAGCAAGTGATTTACAGTGTGCAGAAACAAGGGCTTTTGCTACTACGTTGCTATCGTTAAATGATGTAGTCTTACGGTTGTAGTCGTGCACTCTCTTTAAAACGTCACATACCCAGAAGAATCTTCTGCTCGGGTTTGGTTTGTATTCTGCCAGTACTAAAGCTGGACGCAGGTTAACATGCCGTTCACATACATACATGTATAATTGTTCATTACAACCCCTTTAGCCAGTATTACAACCTAGTTTTTCACACCACTTTTGTTTTGTGTGTATTAATTTTATCGATAAGTGGCAGCACCTGCAGTTTAAAGTCGACTCCGACTCTCGAGAGTTTTAGCCAGAAATCTGCTGAGACATTTACTGTGAGACAAATATGACATCTTGATCACTTAGAGATCGATAGTGCTAGGCTTATCGATAACATCTAACATGGAGATCAAATCTTATACGAGGCTTTGGTGCATTGTTCTTAGTTTGGTTGTTGGACAACCCGTATAGTAGACTATTCCGCTACCGTCGGCATATATACATAAGTTTTCATGAAAAAAAATTTTATTTGATGATAAAAATTAAATCGTTTTTATCGTTAAAACAATTTTCTAAAACTGGGTTGTAAAAATTTCCACGAATTTTCCATTTTTTTTCGATAACAGTTTCTATTTCTTTTGAATAATCGAAAATTCTTAGAAATCGAAAGACTATATCGTTAATAATAATGGCCTCAATGTCAATTGCTCATCATTCTAATCAATTGGATTTAATCAGTTTTCTTTTTAAAGCTTATCGTTAAGCCAACAAATTGTACTATTCGCTGGAATGGCCAAAAGATTATGGTGTTTATTTTTATGACACCCACTGTAGATAATCAGACAACAAGAACATACATACATACATTGAGACTTTTAGTCTGACTGATTTAGTTTTATTTTTCCCATTTTTTTTCCTGTTGTTGGGCAAACAGAAATGCGTAAAACAAACACAATCAACCGAACAAAGTCATCATTTTCTTACGACTGTTGACGACTGTCATTCAGTCATTCATAGTCAGTGTAAAATGTGTTGTAAACAGCGTTTAAATTTCATTCATTCTCTTGTAACTTAGACCGCCTGGCCTATCAGTCTGTCTGCCTGTCTGTCTCTACGACTATTTGCCTCTCTATATGTTTTCTTCTCTATGACGTGGTGCTGTGTGTGCCTGTGTGAGTTAGATTTTCTATTATTTGCCTGTGTATATAGTGCACTACGCCGTCGTTTACACTGACGACATTATTTCCACTTCCATGTAATTTTTTTTTTAATTTTTTATTCCACATTTTCTATAACATTTTACGCATCACATTCATGTTTATCATCGATGGGAAAGTAAAACAATCACATTTTCTTTTCGTTTTCGTTTTTTTAATTTTTTTGTTCCTTTTTTCTTAAATTTTCTGCTCTATTTCAGTACCATGTTTACGTCTGATTGAGCGTGAGGGTGCTTTTTTGGTATAGACGGGGGCTGTCTAAGTTCTGTTCATTCTTTTCAAAATATTTACTCATCTAGAGTTACATGGATCAATAAACCGCATATCAAAAAGGGTTAAATGTTTGAATACCTGTAATGTAATAGTCACGATTGCAGCAGTGTCTGCTCTTAGTTTAGTTTTGCAACTGAATTTATGATTTTTTTCCCGTTTGTTGTCATTTTATCTTTAATCAATATTTAATTATGCTAATTATTATTGGTTTGCAGCTTTTTTAATTAGAAAAAAAAAACTATAAAATTTCATTTTAAATTTGGAACAAAAAAGGAAAATCAATTAAATTTACTGAAAGATGTTTGGTATCATGAAATACTTTAGGGTGTCTCAATAATAATACCCCGCGTTTAAAATTCTTTTGGTGTCTTCTAAGTTAAATTACAACTCGCCTTAATATACGAAATTTATTTTCAATAGCAATGAAACTGGAAGAGGCAAATATGCCTCACAATCTAAATTTTCACTTATCACACACTTATCCAAGCAATTGTAACCGTATGATCCCATTTTAGTGGTTAATTAGTAAGTCATATACAATTTATATATACGAGACTAGCAATAAAGTAAAATTAGTTTCTTCGACCAGTATATGTATGTCCTCGATGCTTACAGGTCATTGTGTTATGGGAAGACACGCGTAAAGAATGCAGCTCCCATCTAACGACTTCTGTCCTGGGTGCAGATCCGCAGAGGAAGAGGACACTGTTATCCACTTTCTTTGTTAGTTAGTTAGTTCCAGGTTATTTGGCTCCCCATTTCTTGTCAGCTTGATGAAGCTATCATCCATTGATGTCAAGGATATAGATTCGTTTATCAAACTTTTAGGCTGGTTTTACAGCGTGGGGTTGTATTGCTTTTAATGTGCAGACCTTTCGCTGACCAACTTCTTCTTCTTCCCTGGTTTGGAGGAACTTGGTCAGTACAGAGACTGCGTTCACTTATGGCGTCCCAACGGGCCGCTATGTGTGCTCAAGTGAGCTTTTGGTGTCAAAGCTACCACTTCAATCTAAACCAATGATTACCATTTCATAGCACAATTGTGCAGAGCGAATTTACACACATTGCTTATGCTCTTTTATTTAGTCGTCGATCAGACTGCGGCGAGTGCTCATGTCGGCGGAAGCTACAACATTTTTTTTGAGGGTTACACTCAAAAAATATTTTATGTTAAAAATGCTTTTATTAAAATCCAATGTCTTATATGTTCTTAAAACACATTTTGATTGTTTTAATAGTCAAATACATAATTTAGATGTTATAAATAGAGAAATACTTTTTTATAGACATAAAGCAATATTTTGGAAAAATTAAAAGGTTGGTTATTGGTAGGAGAACAAATTTATGGACCAAAATTAGATCCCAACAAATATCTAAAAAACTTTCCCTAATTATTAAGTCAAAGATGTATAACTTTATGTATGTTGATGAAATGAAAATCGAAATAGCGTATACATATTACTTTTCTATGACTGTAAACTCTCGCCTTATTTTCGCTCTCTTACTCACTAATACATAACCAAAAAATTTTTGGTAATCCCTGATCTAAACCTAACCTAAAGTATATGCCATCGACCGAGAAATACTTTTGCTTAACAGGCAACATAACAGAGAACATCAGTTTATTCATGTTCATATATATATGGATTGGTATTCAGTAGAAGTCTGCCTTCTCTAGCAAGTCTTATTTAACTTATACTGACATAAAACTACCATGAGAGTTAGTCCCTCTCAAATCCTGATTATTATTTTTTTATTTTCTTCCGAATTCTGGAGAGGTTTGGTATTTTTTATCCAACAACTTTGTCAAAAACACATCGTGCTTTAGCAAGCCCATTTTCGTTGTGTCCGTTCATTACATATGCTCTGGGTTACACAAAAATCCTTTAAAAACCTCTTGAAATTTCGATATGTACATACGTCCCATGCGAGTTAAAGCGATCATAATTTACATTTTCAAATCTCTAATGAACTAAAACCATATCTACCCATTTCTTGCACACATTAATAATCGATTCTTATGTGTTATTCTAACGCGAACGCAAACCACGGGTTTTCCGTATGTTTGTTAGAACTAGCAGGGGGATAATCAGTTTAATAATGTTCATCAAAGATTTTCATGGTCTTTTGCAGAAATTGTAAGCTTTATTTCTACTGTCTACTGGCGGATAGCAAGATGCAATTTTACATAAACTCCTTCCAGTCTCCGATAAACTTTTTCAATGTTAACGTCAGTGTTAATGTCTTTCAGGCATTAGCTTCAAACAGCTAAACATACACCTAAATGCGGTCCGTACTCGATAATCTGAGTTGTATGCAACTTCCAATGTAACTGAGCTCAAAACCATGATCATAGACTTTGATTTAATGAGTCAACACTCTTAAATACTGACTACAAAAACAATAACTCCACTATGATGACATCTTTTGGATTTAAAGAATGGTTTCCAAAAGAAATTTCTTAGCGGAAACAGAGAGGAATTTAGTTGACGTTCTGTATCCTCGAGAATTTTTTACATTCTAGTATATCTTCACAATTTTCTCTCGGATCTATATTTAATACAATTAGATTGTCTGAAGTTGGCAATCATTCTCAAGCAGCCATCTTTAGACAATTAGAGGGGAATTGTGTGGTATCAGGGCTACGGTCTAGCAATACACATCGATAGTATCTCGCTTGAAACGCACTATGGTGCGGTTATGTACATTCACCCCTCCTCGGCGTAAAAAAAAAAAACATAAAATCTCGCTTGAAACTCGGAGAGTTGGTTTTTTCATAATCACCTAAGAGATTAAACCAGGCACCAATCCTAGTGATCGCTTTCCGTTTAGCACAAATAATTTTATTTGTGATTCAATCCCCGGTAAGACGTCAACATAAAATATGAAAAAAAAAAAATATATTTCTTCGGAGACTTCCTCTCAGCAGATTTCTGGCAAAAACTTTGAGAGTAAATAAAATTGCCATGAAAAGTTTCTCAAAAAAATAATCTGTCGTTCGGAGTCGACTTTAAACTGTAGGTCCCACCACTCATGTATATAATGAACACACACAACATAAGTGGCTGTAGTCCTGACTTAAGGGTTGTAATGGCCAATTATGTATGTTTCAGTTTATTAGCAAAATGGGCGAAGACATAATAGGACTACCTTCAAAATAGCACCAAGTTATCCACCAATACAATGTTGAAATCGAATAGAATCACTCTTACTACGCCTGATAAAGCCTTTAACTTCATGAAAAAGAAAACATATTTCCTTTAGCTGTAACTAAGGTTTGCGTAGACTAAATTTATTTGTCCCTCTACGGAGTAGACAGTGGCAATCTCATGTATAACCTTTTATCACGCACTATTTCTTGCTTAATTTATATCCTTCAAATATTTCTCAAAGCATGCAAATAAGACATCTTATGACTGCCACGGCCATGTAGCCAGAATGTTTAAAATCTCTAAACTTTTGCTCGAATTTATTGTTGTAAAAAAACAAATCAAAATTAAATTCGGTAGTGCAGTGTTTGTTTACAATATGACGTCAATTAATCAATTAAGGAATTTCAAATTTATTTTTGGAACTAATTTGTCATCTAAAAGGTTAATAATATGCACTGAGACAGTTGGAACCAAAAAAAATTTTGTTTTCAAATCCAGCGACCGATTCGCCACATATAAAAAAAACGTTGAAGAAAAATACTAAAACAACCACAACAACAACAACAACAATAGGTAATAAAATTAGATATCACAGTCCAATATGTACAACAAAAACACTAGCAAATCAAATCAAATTATTATAAATAATGAACTCCTATTAAATAAGTGACAGATGAGTTATACGTGATTGATCACAGCACTTTTCTTATTTCCTCTCACTCACTCACCTACTGCCTGTACCCTTCAGTCATGCTCTTTCTTTCTCTTGTTTTACTAACAATGTTTGATCTTATTGCTGCTGCTGCTATACGTACATACTACTGTATCTAAATATGTTCTGCCTGAATGACTTATTGTTTCCATCTCTGACAATTGGCTTAAAATGTATAGGTTGTGTGAATGGACCTTTAACTGATTGATGCTGCTACAGCGGTACAGCAGCCGTTGGCCAAATGTTAAATGTTGAACTACAACATCAAAACAAAAGTAAAGCAACAACAACAAATAAGAAAAATAAAAAAGGAACTGTCACAACACAACCACTACAATTGTACGTATAATGATGTTTAAAACAGATTTGTTTTTTTTTAATGTTTAACCGCAATATTTAAGGCGACATCTTGACGACAATTGTTGGATACTCACAGAAGACTGCTACAGATACTCACACTTAAGATATATAAGTACACTCACAGAGTAACAATTATACTCTTACAGATATATTCCTAAAAATATCAGAAAATCAGTATTGCCATTGATTAATTTTCTTATTAAAAATAAGGGTCATACGAAAGTTGTTGTAGGTCAGACTACAGGCTCAGATGGGGTGCACTCGGATTTACACCACACCACTGATTTGATTGCTTGATAGACCAAAATAATAATAAAAATGTCATAAAGACGACTATATTGTTGTTTAGAAGTCGCCGTAGTCTAGTAGGTAGTGTACTGGTTTTTAGACATGAGGCCTCGGTTCAAACCCCAGGTCAGATATCTCCAAACAAAATGAAATATGAAAAAATATTTCTTCGGTGACTTCCTCTCAGCAGATTTCTGGCAAAAACTCTGAGAATAAATAAAAATTGACATGAAAAGTTTCTCAAAAATCTGTCGTTCGGGGTCGACTTTAAACTGTAGGTCCCGCCACTCGTGTATAAAATTAACACACACATCATTAGTGGTGTGAGAAGCTAGGTTGTAATCCTCACTGAAGTATTGTAATGACCAATTATGTATTGTTGGCTTTATGACCAGAATAAATGATGCAGGCCAACAGGCGCTTCCGAACTTTGACATTTGATGAAGCCATCTTGTTGTGGCTGCGGCTATAAAATTAGTTCGCATTTGTTCAGTTTCTTTAGTCAAATCATCGTGGACAGATATAGCATTCAACAACTCGTGAAAATAATACATACATACATAATTGGCCATAACAACCCTTCAGTCAGGATTACGGCCTAGCTTATCACACCACTCAAGTTGAGTGCCTTAATTTCATACTTGAGTGGCAAGACCTACAGTTTAACGTCGACTCCGAATGACAGATTTGGAGAAACTTTTTCATGGCAGGTTTAATTACTCTCAGAGTTTTTGCCAGAAATCTGCTGAGAGGAAGTCGCCGAAGAAATACTTTTTGTATTTTGTTTTGATGTGTGGCCTGGGACTCGAACCCGGTCTTTACGGCTAATAAACGAACACACTACCAACTAGACTACGGCGACTTGAAAATAATAGAGTTGTTTTATCAAAATGGGTCTGGACAACCAAACCTGATTTCCTCAAAAAAAAAAAGCGTCTTTAGTGCTGAGTTCCATTTCTGAATGGGTACGTGAACAAATAAAATTGTCCAATTTAGGATGGTACCAATCCACATGAGATTCAAAAATATCCAATGCATCTCGAGAAAGTCAATTTTTGAAGTGTTTTTTATGCTGGCGGCGTCATCGCTCCATATTTCTTTGAGGACGACTTCGTCTACAGGTCGATGATTACCATTTTTTTTGACCGGAATTGTCCTTTCTTGACCGCATGTGGTTTCAACTCAACGAGACTACGTGCCACATAACCCACAGCCACATTGGATATTCTGCACGAGCGATTTAAGGGCATGAAGTTGATGTGAACTGGCCACCGAGATCGTGTGATTTGACACATACATACATACATACATAAATATTTGGTCATTACAACCCTTCGATTAGGATTATGGACCTAGTTTTTGTGTGTGTTAATTTTATACATGAATGGCGGAACCTACAGTTTAAAGTCGACTCCGAAGGACAGATTTTTTGAGAAACCACAAATCTGCTGAGAGGATGTCGCCGAAAAATATTTTTTTTCATATTTCGTTTTGATGTCTGACCTGGGATACGAACCCGGGCTTTACATCTAATAAGCCAACACACTACCTACTAGACTATCAACACACTACGACTCCCAAAGTGCGGCGTTCAGTGCAATTTGACAGCGTTAGTTTTTTCTTGTGTGCTTTCCATAAGTCGTAGATAGGCGAGAATAAGGAACAAACGACAACGGTTCTCAAAATTATCATAACCCATGCCATCGGTCAAATCTAACCTGATTTATGCGCCATAGTCATGGTAATTTGAACATTTCTGATATACACCACACATAGAAGCCGTGACAGACATTTGAACGTTAATATATTGCACACATAATGGCATAAATTGATCTTTCAAACAAATAACAAAATTTCGATGATATTTCACCCACACAATTTTATACGTGAGTGGTGAGATCTACAGTTTAAAGTCGACTCCGAACGACACATTTTTAAGAAACTTTTCATGGCAATTTTTTTATTTATTCTCAGAGTTTTTGCCAGAAATCTGATGCGAGGAAGTCGCTGAAGAAATATTTTTTATATTTCGTTTTGTTGAAGATGTCCGAACTGGGGTTCGTACCGTGGCGTCTCGTCTAATAAGTCAATACACTACCTTGTTTTATTTAAATTTAAATAAAGTCTGCGCTTAATGAATAAGTCGAGAGGTTTGCCACAAAGATTGGTATTTTGTTTTACCTTCAAGACCTTCTAAGTATTTTGTAGGAGGCGCTATTTGTTGAGGCTGTATAAGTTTTCTAAGCCGATTTGTTTATTCCTTAGATCTTATTCTATATATTGAAGGTATCTGTGCTGCTAATTCTTCTTTTGTCAGAAACGAATCATAGCACGTCTGTACAGAAAATCATTCATTCAAACAATGACAGAAAACAAGTTCAAAGATCAGTGGACTGTTTGCAATTTGCATGCAAGTCGGAAATAGACAAGCCCATATCCTCTTCTTAGATATACAGGGTGGGTCATTTAAAAGTTTAAATTTCAAAAAATCGGGCGTTACTTTTTCTTGTACTTCTTCTCCTTCTCCAGGATCTCTTTTTCTTTTACTCCTGCCTTTTGTCTCACATTAATCGTTATTCATTCATTCGTTCTGTTATTTTTCTTTCTTCGTTGCTTTACATGAAATATCGAATGCACCCAATATGAACTATTCTGGTCTCTAGGTGGAGGTGCATATTCAAATACTTTTGAAATCGAAACTAACCTAGTCTTACATTTTTTTATATTTTCAGATGCTGAATTACATAATTACTTTGTCTGCCAGTCTATTTTATACATTACATCAGAAGTCCTTAATAGACTATAGAGAATGTATTGCAATGGTAAGTCACTTAGTTGTAAGCATTTATTGTAAAACTTTAGTGTTTCATCAATCCTATCCATAATTTATTGAACAAATGCATCATTTCCCTGAACCCATATGATGCAGAATGTCTTCTGGTGTATTGTTAAAAAAATCTAATGGGTTTTTAAAATAGGGTGGGTAACTTCAAAGTTTAAATTTAAAAAGTGCAATGAAACAAGAACGATTTGAAATTTAATTTTTTATTTTAAATTTATTATTTTTTTTGTGTGAAGTACAATTGTTCTGGTTCTAAATGGAATATTATTTCATTCATATGGCTGGCCTTACTGTACCTCCTTCGATCGGACCAATTTTCAGGCACTTTTTCGAGTGTATTCCATCGTATCTTGGCAATGGCATCACAAATGTTGGCCTTCAAATGCTTAATTGTCTTTCGTTTATTGGCATAACACTTTTCTTTAACGGCTCCTCACAGAAAATAGTCCAACGGTGTCAGATCGCAGTTTCTTGGCGGCCAATTGCCACCACCATTTCGGCTAATTCAACGGCAATCAAACGTTTAATGCAATAAGTCGATTGTGGTATGAGATGTGTGGCAAGTTGCACTATCCTGTTGAAATCAAACATCGTTCAACACCATGAAAAGCGGGAACAAAAAAATCGGTTATCATGGTGCGATAGGTGTCTCCATTGACCGTAATGGTTGCGCCGTTCTCCTCATTTTCAAAGGAATATGAGCCAATGATGCCCCTGTTCTACAAGCCGCACCAAAAAGTCACTTGCATTGGGTGCATTGTTTTCTGTAAGACAACGTGTGGGTTTTCTGAGCCCCAAATACAGCAATTATGTTTAATAATGTACCCACCTAGATGAAATGAAGCTTCATCCGAAAAGAACTCGACTTCATTATGCAGTTTGTCGTTGGCTCAATAAATCGCAACGTTTTTCAAGCGTAAATCGCTTCATTACGGTCATTGGACATTCAGTAAGACCCCGCTTAATGCTGTTTCAGTATTACGCGGTAATATTGGGATTCCCCTAAATCGCATACTGTATTGATACTTGTTGTATATGTGTGCAAATGAAATGGCCATTCACCAACCAAAAGCGGTGCACTATATAGCGACGGTGTATACTATGCTTTATATACTTTTTCAACGCTCTTTTTTTAGTCTGTCCAGAATAAGGATTCCAACTGTATATTCCGAAGTCGCAATCACAGTACGAACGATGTTTCGTTTAGCGTTGGAACTTATTGGAATGTATCCCCCGCGTCAAGCGGGGTCTTATATATACTGAATTTTGGAAATAAAATAGTATAAGTATTGCCAGAATGGCATAAGTATTGCCAGATTAATGCCAAATAACAGATGACTCACATTTAAACCGATAGTAAGACCCATCCATAATACTGTCCAAATCTGTGCCGTTTTTAGAGCCTGTTTACCAAGTACTAAGTACTTATTTTTCAGTTTGAAAGCCTATTTATCAAATCATAAATAAATTTAAAAAATAATTTTAAAAGTTCTATGATTTTAACGATTCTTTGTAGCTGAATGCTTAAAAATCAATTATTTTTGTAATTAGAGGCCTATTTAACTCCAGTGAATCGCTTCATACAGCTCTTGAACATTATTAATGGCATTAAAATGTAAATCCCCCCGATATTATATGTCCGATATGGATATTTTTAACAAAATATTCATTTTTATCAGACATTTCTTTTTGTTTTTTCCTTTGATACTCGTAAAATATAATCAGAAAGAAACAAAACTTGGACAACAATGTACAGAGAGACAGACAGACAAACAAAAGACATTTACTGCTAAACGTTAAGATCATAAATTATTTCCAATGTATGTACTCACTGCTCGTACACTATGTTGGCCATACGTGAAAAATAGTCGTTTTAATATTAGTTTCGACAGTAAAAACAACAACAACAATAATAAGAAAAGCTATTATTACATTACAACAACACTAATATAAAAAGTCAACGGAATACTAAAAGTCTGATAGTGAAAAATAACTGTAAAAATATATCATGAAGAAAGAGAGTCGAAGGATACTCTACAATACTGATATACAATATCTGACCATAAAAAGAAATTTATAAATATACTGCTACGCGCACACATATACATATACGCATGTACATATATAGATACACATACATACATTATATGTATAGATAGAGAGAGTGTATTGTGTTAAAAAGTAAGCGAGTATTTACAATAAAAACTTGTTTCAAGACATCAAATACACTGAGAAATATCAAAGAGATTTTCTTTTCAAAGTAAGTCAGTAATATCGTACTCATAAAGCTATGATTGCTATGAGATTTTCATTCCATCATAGTGGATGGCAAGGAAAGCAATAGATTGAAACCCCCAGGGAAGCAGGCCACCATCGGACGACCATCGCACATCTGGAGGCGCCAAATCACAATCGAATTATCCAAACTACGTCTACAGTGGAACGAAGTCAAACACCGTGCCGACGATCGAGCTCATTGAAGCCAACTTGTTGCGGCCCTATGCTCCCTAGAGGAGTAAGAGGAACATATATACATACATACATATATATATAGTGGATGGACCACATCATTGTGTACGAAATAGAATGTCATTTATATGACCGCCTTTGAATTGGTTGAAGCAGTCAATCATCTTGAGGTAGTTTTTGATAACATTTTCCTATATTTTGGACATTGTCTCTGCGGTAACTTGATGAAGATTGGTTTCCAAATTCTTCAACTTGAACGCAGTTCCACAAAAAAGATCTTAAGGCGTTAAATTGCATAACTTTGATGGAAAATTTACGGCACCAAAACGAAACTTGAAATACAACAAAGGAAAAATCGGTTGCTTGTTAAAACCACTTATCGTGCAGTTCGTAACCATGAGTTACAGACCCAAAAAAGTATTGAATTGAGAGTAAAGAAATCTCCGAATCATAATGTGTATCAAACAGTTACTTTTTCCGGCTGCAATGGTTTTTCCACAATCCTTTTTGGATTCTTCGAGCTAAAGCGAGAGCTTTGTTTGTTGCCATAACCAACGTATGTGAAATGAGCTACACTGGTGAAGAAAGTTTGCCACGAAAGTCAACATTAAAGATCTGTTGTTCTAGCAACCAATCAGCACAAAGACTACAGCATAAGGCATATCAAACAAAATCGGGTATTTCCAGCGAATAACACTGAACTCCATAAAACAAAAATGTCTCTCAGAAACAGTTCTTCAGTGAGTCGGGTATACAATCAGAATCTTAATCCATAAGCTTTCAATCATGCCTTTTCCCTCATGCCCTTTCAATCATGCCCGCATAGCGAGCTAGTAAATATGTCAGGGGTAATAGAGTATCACAATAGTGACTAGGAGGCAATTTAAAATACCTTTTTGTGTTCAATACATACATACATAATTGGCCATTACAACCCTTCAGTCAAGATTACGGCCTAGCTCCTCAACACCACTCATGTTGTGTGCGTTAATTTTATACATGAGTGATGGGACCTACAGTTTAAAGTCGACTCCGAACGACAAATTTTTTGAGAAGCTTCTCATGGCAATTTTTACTCTCAGAGTTTTTGCCAGAAATCTGGTGGAAAGAGGAAGTCGCCGAAGAAATATTTTCATATTTTCGTTTTGATGTCTGCCCTGGGATTCGAACTCGGGCCTTTCGTCTAATAAGCCAACACACTGCCTACTAGACTACGGCGACTTCATCTTTCTGAATACCTTAGAGAATTGAGCTATTGCTGAATACCTTTAGTTTCCTTCTCCGCTTACATACATACATACACAGTGGTGTTGTCGAGCCGGAACGCTCCGGACCGTCGTTCCGGTACTTCCTTTTTGGACAGGAACGCGTTCCGGAACTAAAGATGATTTCTGATAACGAGAATTGGCTGACGTTTTGAAAAAAAATTAAAAAAAATTGGTGATTTTTTTTTCTAATTTTTGACGAATTTTTATATGTATTTTTATAAATAAGGGCTTGAACCGAACCCGAACCAGAACGAACCGGCTTGTTTTTCCGAACCGTGAACCGGAGTCCGGAACGTTTTTTTCTGCTGAACCGGAACGCGTTCCGGTAAAAAAAAAATTAGCACAACACCACTGTACATACATATATAATTGATCATTACAACCCTTCAGTCAATGTTGTGTGTGTTAATTTCATACATGAGTGATGGGACCTACAGCTTAAAATCGACTTCGAACGAAAATTTTTTTGAAACTTTCAAGGCAATTTTATTTAGGTGCGGTTAGGTTAGGGGGTAGCCTGCCTTTCACAGCAAGTTCACTCGGTGGTCATATGGCCCATTCTATAACCCAGTGTGAGGTAAGCCCCTTGTCATTATCCGTTAGTGGTGGGTTTGAACCAACCCCGACCATCAGATGAAACCGGCCAGTTCGCCACCATACCCAGATCTTCAAACATTTTGTTACCCAAAAACCGATTACGTCTGAAATGCAGGGCACTAGCATAAAAAGTGTTGCGCCGATTCCGTTTCCTCCAACTGATGGCAGCTTCTGCAGTACTTCTGGTAGGGCAGACCGAAATTTCGAATAGCGCAGTGTTCAATCAATCGGCTTTTATAATTGATGAGCTACGAGGATGGAACTACAAATTCCACTGCAAAATATGCCGTTATGAGTCATAATTTGAGGCCTATTGTTGCCAATGCCATGGAATCTTACTTACTTACTTAATTGGTTAATAGAACGCATTAATCGTTGTTGTGACAATCTAACTTCTCACATCAACCATGTTGTGTAGGTTCATTTTATTCAGGAATGTCGGAACTTTTAGTTTGACGTCGACTCAATTTTATTTCCTCTCAGAGTTTTTGCTAGAAATCTGCCTTATGGACGTCGCCGAAACCAAAGAGTCTTGTCTAATAAGCGAACACACTACCTGCTAGACTACGGCACTGTGGAATCTATTAATTCGAATTATTCTCCGCACTTTCTCTAACCGAAACTATATTTTCAGCAGTGCACATTTACGACGATGCACCGGCATGGCTATAATTATAACCCTTCCATACTCTTCAGATATCGGTGGCATTTATTTGCACAATACGTTGATTATTATTATCATTTTATTGTTATTGATCATAAAAAGCTCGTAATGCTCGAAAAATGGCCACGTTTGACTCACAATTTATTTAGTCTTGGATTGTGCAGCCCTTACGCCGGCCAACTTTTTCGCTAGTTTGGTGGAATTCGGGCCACTATGCCTGTGCTCAAGTGAGTTTTGGAACTAGCACTTCGACCTATCTAGTCTTGAATTTGCCTTAAATATCAAACTGCCCACTAAATATAGGACACTTAAGATGAATGATATTTGATAGCTGACTGCCTTACCAGACTGGTGATTTGAATACCCTAAATTGCTAATCCGATATTTTACCACAAACACTCTTTTCCTTTAATTTTCTTCATATTTTTCTCAGTGTATTTCGTTTTCAGCCATTATTTCTTAAGGATAGCGTGTTAAACTCATTTAGAGGCCGTATTTGTCTTGTTTTTTTTTTATTCTTCTAACCCATCACTCCATTGTTTTATTGTGGATAACACTGTACTACTGTTTTATGTTTTTGTCTAAAATTCTGTTGGCCTTTTAATAAAAAAGGAACAAAAAAAAAAGGAGAAGAAATAAAAGAAGAGTATCATCAATAATGTGTTTGAAAATGTTTTTAATAGACGACTCGTGTTTGTGGTTAGACATGTGAATAACACCTTCGCTGCCCCCTCTCCCTTCTTCAGTATTGCTTTTTTAATGTGAGTTTTTCCTTCTTTTTTTCCCCACTCTATATGAATATTCCTTTTTTTTTAGTGGAAGTGTGGCAAAAACTGGCATTAAATTTCAACACCCCCACCTGCTACAAAATGGGAACACAGATCAGTTAAAGACTGTAATTTTCTTATTATTAAATAGAAACTCTAAAATGATATTCAAAAAGATGTCGTACTTTCAAAATGAAGTGTATACAGGTTCTTGTTTTAGTTCTAGAAATATTTCCACCATATTTTTAGATTTTTTAAGGGCATTGTTAGGTCTGTTGAGAGGGTATCGACAACAGTATGAAGTGCACGAAGTATCCAGATATCTCAACCTGTCATCTCTCTAGGTTAGGTTAGGTTAGAGGATGTGTACTTGTCAACTGTGACAAGTACAGTACCCGGAGGTCGAATTGACCCATTGTACAACGTCCTAGCTTCTCACACCACTCGTGTTGTGTGCGTTAATTTTATACATGAGTAGCGGGACCTACAGTTTAAAGTCGACTCCGAACGACAGACTTTTGAGAAGCTTTTCATGGCAATTTTTACTCTCAGAGTTTTTGCCAGAAATCTGCTGAGAGGAAGTCGTCGAAGAAATATTTTCATATTTTCGTTTTGATGTCTGACCTGGGATTCGAACTCGGGCCTTTCGTCTAATAAGCCGACACACTACCTACTAGACCACGGCGACTTGTCATCTCTTTACATCACTCGGAATTACTTGCACTGAACCATACACTATCACTACAACCTTAATTAGCATTGGCGTAACATACATACTTAGTTGGTAATTACAACCCTTTAGTCAGGATTACAACCTAGCTTCTTACAGCACTTATGTTTTGTATGTTAGTTTTATACATGAGTGGTGCCATAGTGTAGTAGGTTGTGTGCTGGCCTAATAGACGTGAGGTCACGCTTCAAACCCCAGCTTAGACATCTCCAACAAGACGAAATATGAAAATATATTTCTAAGGCGACTTCCCCTCAGCAGATTTCTAGCAAAAATCTTGAGAGTAAATACAAAAGTTTTCATGAAAAGTTTCTTAAAGGCATTGGCGTAACATGTTTACTAAATCTCAAGAAAAAGGATCTGTCCTTATTTCTATAAAGGACGACATCATATCTCAAGGTCAACCAGGATCACTTCCTGATAAAATGACTTGGTGAGCAAAGTTCTTCGCCATTGAGCTCCATACAACAACACAAAACATATGTCTTCCACACGACCTTTAGATATGCATTAAGAGCCAAAAACCCTTTTACAACAGCAAAAACTCCTTGTTATTCACCAATGTACCTCGTGTGTAATCTACAACTGAACATCTTCCAGCATTTGTCGTTTAGCTTAGGAAAACTGTCGTAGGCCTTTCATTTTGGGTTACTTTAGATAATCGTATAGACATGAAGTCGTCGTATTCTAGTGGATAGCGTGTTGGCTTATTAGACGTGAGGCTACGGCTCAAACCCCAGGCAACTTCTTCGGCGACTTCCTCTCAGCAGATTTCTGACAAAAATTCAGAGAATAAAAATTGTCACGAAAAGTTTCTCAACAATCGCCAATTCTGTATGTATGTATTAACAAGACTTAAAATAGCCTTAAATCAGCTCAATTTTTGGCCAAAAAAATTCATTTTATCTACAGGTTCTACAGGGCAGCCCTTGCGCTAACCAACTTCTTCCTCTTCCTGATTTTTGTGGAACTTGGTCAGTACAAGAACTGCGTTCACCCGTGGCATCACAACAGGCCGCTATGCGTGCTCAAGTGAGCTTTGTGATATCAGAGCAACCATTCCGACCTAACCTAACCCAGGTTCTACAAATAAAACTTCTAGAATGTTGAGGATTTTGGTTCAAAACTAGACTAAAATGTCATTCTTATACCCACATTGAATAGAATTTTAAAACGATACATTGTGGAGTGAAGTCTAACATGATTTGTCATCATTTACTTGTGTGTTAAACAACCATTAGTTCACAGAATGTTAAACGAAGCTTTATGAACTAACAATGATTATGTGAACATTACACTCCTTTAGACCTCTGCCGAAACACACAACAAAATTTAATGAACTGTCTTGTGAACTAAGAAAGTCATATATTTTCCCGAATTGTGTGTTCAATTAGTTAATGAAAATTTTCAAATTTTACTTTCGGACACTTTCCATCACCCTCTTTTCCTTTATTTGTCTCCACCTTCGACTCGAAAAAAATACCCTGCATGCCTATAAAGCTTAGCGTGTTTTCGGATACTTTTCTGGCAAAGTATCCAAAAAGCAAATTGTCTGTTTTAATTTGGAACAAAATAAAAAACATTGTACAACTTTTTTTTATGTTGTATTGTATTGTAGATTAATGTTTCATTTATGTTTGTTTGTAATTTTATTTTTTATTAAAACATGCTACTTTGTTACAGTTGGTCAACAAGACTGTGGGGTACTATAACATATAGTACATGCTTGGTCATCCTTCAGTCAGGATTACGACCTAACTTCTCACACCACATATGTTGTGTGTGGCATGAGTGGCGCAACCAACAGTTTAAAGTCAACTCCAAACGATAGATTTTTGAGCAACTTTTATTTGCAATTTTTTTTTTCTCTCAGAGTTTTTGCCAGAAATCTTCTGAGAAGAAGTCGCCGAAGAAATATTCAAATTTCGTTTTGTTGGAGATGTTTAACCTAGGGTTTGGAACGTGGCCTCACGTCTAATAAGCCAACGCTCTACCAATTAGACTATGGCGACTACCTAAGAAACAACACGGTCTGCGGCAATAAAATTAGTTTAGTGGTGAGGAAGTTTGTTGATTGAATGCAATTCTCTCTTAGTGGATTAGACACACTTAGGCCAAGTGTGAACCAATGTGATACTACAGCGATTCTCTCTTAATCCTGGAATCAACCGGGGCTCTAAATAAAGCCACTGAGTCACCTTATGTCAGTCACAATGTCACAGATTATTGCGTTGAACTATCTAATAAAAGTTCTGGTGATTCATTTCTCTGCGGCATAAGGCTGGGCTTGTTAGAAATATTTGCTACTCTTTCTCATCTTTAAAATTCCTCTAGAAACCCCTGGCCATATGATGTAAGATTGCTCAGAGTACAATATGTAGTTATGACTAGAACAACGGCCATGATGGTACTTCTTCAGAGATTTAGAAGACTTTCCCAGGCTTCTCTATTGAACCTGACCAGAGATCAGCAATAAATCGTTTTTTCGCTACTCATAAGTACTCATTAAATTTTTGAGTATGAGTGAGTCAACTGTATTGAAATTCAACTAATCTGATTCATTTGTACTCACTACAGCATTGATTTATAAGTACAGGTTGCAATAAGTATGAGAGTACAACGTTGACATCAAACTCATAACATTCGAAATATGTTTGATTCATACGCCTACTCATTCAGATTCATAAATTTAGAAAAGTACTTGTAATACTCATAAATGATTCGAGTGATTCTAATCATTCATCAAAATTTACAATCATAGTTGTTGTTGTTGCATTTACAAAAAAAAGAAGAAAGAAAAATACAAAGACAGCAAGCAAAGCAAACACACAACCTTCACGTGAGTATTTTAGTGTTCGTTACGCGAATCATACTTATTTTGTGATTCTTGTAAATATTGAGTAAAGGAGAGTCGAATTCAACAACGTCATGCGTATTGTTAAGTATGTATGAGTACGATGAGTACTTCAAAATTTGAATATGAGTAGTATGAGTATGATATTAAAATAAGTATGAATGCGTATAAATATCAAAAATTATGAGTATGATTCGAATCTACTCATCTTTTTGAATACTCATTGCTGATTTCTGAACCTGACCATCTTGCTCATATCCAGAATAAGAAAAAACACAAAACAATAGACAACATTGGTTAAAATTTGTTCAGTTGGTAATATTGACTTGCTATTGGCGCTTTTTTTTCCAAGTCATCGTTGTTACCAACGTTATCTTCTATTTACGAATGATTATGAATTTTGTTTTAATTATTTTTTTTTATTTTTTTTGATTTTTGTTGTTGTTAATTTTTCTATTTTATTTTAATTTTCACAAGGTTTGAATTTCGCTAGAAATGTGTTAGAAAGTTCTTGAAAATGAAATACAAAAACAAAAACAAAACGTAACGAAAATGAAAAACTTATTGACAAAACAAAGAAAAAAAAACGAAAAACGTTTAAATGGAATTTTTTGCTGTTCTTGTTAAATTGATAACAACGTACATAGCTGCTCTTTTTTTCATATTTAAAGACATTCGTACTTATAAAGTTTTTATTGTAGATTTCATTACAGTTTTGTTGTTTTCATTCCCGTGAAAATTATTTAAATGTTCGATAATTAAGGGGGAGCGGTTTTAATTATTTTAAATGAAAATTAAATGATTTTTTCTTTTTGGTATTTACACAGATCTTAAACAGATTAAATCATTGTTTTTGGTAATAATTTTTGCAATTTTTTTTATAATCTTACGTTCCTATTGCAAAATCCTCTTGTCTGTTGCTTACATACTTGTATACACAGACACATACATACATAATTGGTCATTACAACCCTTTAGTCAGGATTACGACCTAGTTTCTCACACCACCCATGTTGTGTGTGTTAATTTTATACATGAATGGCGGGACCTACAGTTTAAAGTCAACTCCGAACGACAATGTTTTTTTTTTTAAACTTTTCATTATAATTTTATTTACTTCTAGAGTTTTTGTCAGAAATCTGTTTCTGATTATATTTTATATTAAATTAGCTGTAGCCTACGCGCGTTGTTGTAAATTTTCAGGAAAGACATTACACAAATATCCGATTAATTTTGAATCATTTTATGGATTATGTTTCCCGTTGTCCAGACGATTCAGACGAACGGGCCTGAGTAGTACGCATTCGATCAGTTTCTAATCACACTTGTCGTTGTTCAAGTGATTCATGCGAACGGGTCTCAGCGACTTGTACTCGAAGATTTTCGAGTCTCAATGCTTCTTGATCCAATTGAACTCAACAGCACTTTTAAAAATTTTCCGAAACTAAAATGTTTCAAACTTATGCTTGACATTTTGCGGGAATGAGTTATACTAAATGTTATTAAAATCATAAATGATGAATCCTAAAATGTCTGGTATTTATCCGATTAACACATAATCAAATGCATAGTTTACGATTCAATTCATTTTAAATAATTTTCAGTAGCGCTATCTATCGGAAATTAATCGCACTAACTTAGAAACCGACTAAGTCGTCTTATGTGCAACAACTTTGCTAAACTTCATATGATGATCAAATGCACAGTTTACGATTTAATTCATTTTGAGTAATTTTCAGTGGCGCCACCTGTCGAATATTGGTCATACCAACTTATAAACTTTCGTCGGCTCATGCACAACAACTTTGCTAAAGATCATAACATGATCAGATGAACGGTATAGGATTTAATTTATTTTTAGTAATTTTCGGATATTGACCATACCAATTTAGAAATCTTCCCGGGCTCATAAGCAACAACTTTGCTGAACATCATAACATGATCAAATGCATAGTTTACATAAATACATAATTGCCCATTACAACCCTTCAGTCAGGATTACGGCCTAGCTTCTCAACACCACTCATGTTGTGTGCGTTAATTTTATACATGAGTGGCGGGACCTACAGTTTAAAGTCGGCTCCGAACGACAGATTTTTTGAGAAGCTTTTCATGGCTTTCTCAGAGTTTTTGTCAGAAATCTGCTGAGAGGAAGTCGCCGAAGAAATATTTTCATATTTTCGTTTTGATGTCTGGCCTGGGATTCGAACTCTAGCCTTTCGTCTAATAAGCCAACACACTACCTACTAGACCACGGCGACTTCATAGTTTACGATTCTATTAATTACATACAAACAAACATTCATTTTTATATATATAGATGTGGGCGTGGCACCTCACTTACTTTAAATTTGAAAATAAAAAGTGGCCTATAGTTCCTTCCAGACATACATACAAGAAGGTACTGTTAAAATTTCAAGAAATCGGTCCAACCGTTTAGCCGTCTATAGACTTCGAACAAACCCACAAACAAATAAACACACATTCATTTTTATATATAAGATTGGAATTAAATTTATATTTACTTATAACCTCGAAATATTGGTATACATTTAAGAACTTTGTTCAAAAATTTTCCAAAGCGCCATATAAAAAATATGTATACAATAAATTAATAAATAAATAAAGCAATAAATTAATTGATTTATAAACAATAATAAATCAACAAAAAAAAATCAAATATATAATTCGTTAATAAGTGATGAAACTTTTATGATTAATTTTTATTAACAAAATTCACCAGAATTTTTATTTTTATTTAAAGAAACTCGCAAAATATTAATCAGTTCTCATAACGTTTTAAAGAATATCGGAGACGACTGCAAACTGTAGGTCCCTTTACTTGTGGATAAAACTAACCCGCATAATATTAGTGATGGGAGAAGCTAGGTTGTGATCCTGACTGTAGAGTTACAATGACCAATTATGTATCCATGTAAGTAAAGGTTTGCTTATGTTGACGTTTAGGCGCCTTTTATGTCAAATCGAATCGATATTTTAAACACTTTTAAATCTTTAATTTACCGTCGGTATACCCCAAAACTCTCGATATAAATTCAAATTTTCTTAATCGATAAACCCATTTCCTTTAAAATTCTATACTAAAGCAAGTGAGTCCAAGAGTAGAAACTGTTTTACCACTCCAAATTTATATAAAATTGCCATTTCGCTTATGATATTGCTTATGATGTTGCTTAAATTAGTTGTTTAAAATTTAAAACACTGCAATCAATATATTCTGCAATGCATTGCTTAAATGAAACTAACCATCACTGTTATTCCGATTTTCAAAAGCAATGTTCCCAGCAATTATGAGGTCTAAGCATTCTCAAAACATATTTTAGAGATTATGATTCTCTTCTTGGGGCAGACACCGCCAATAACAGGTAATTGAGAGTGTCATTTTGCTTTACCCGATAGACCACATTAATCTCGAAAGCAGTTCTAGAGAAAACAATTTCCACCTTTCTATACCAAACCACTTTCCTAGCAGCGTATCCCTCGAGTTGATTACCTTAGAAGATGTTTTTTTCATTACTACTTTCGTCAGGATTACAACCTAGCTTCTTAGACCATGCATGTTGTGTGTGCCAATTTTTATACACGAGTGGCATGGATCTACAGTTTAAAGTCGAATCCGAACGACAGATTTTCGAGAAACTTTTTAATGGCAATTTTATTTGATTCTCAGAAGTTTTGCTAGAAATCAGCTGAGAGGAAGTCGTTGAAGAAATATTTTTTCATATTTTGATATCTGATCAGGGTTTTGAACCGAGGCCTTTCGTCTAAAAAACCGACACTCTGTCTACCAGATTACGGCGAATTTAATTTTAACTACTCTGGCGCTTAAAGCACGGGCTCGCGCTTGATAAGCCAACTCACTACCCATTAGAGTACGGTGACTTTAATAGCACTGCACCTAAGGCACTTTTTGATGTTTGTCTAGTTTAATCAGAATAACATTAATATCTCTTTGAAATAAAATTCTTGTGCAGCTTACCTTCTCGTAACGAATACCAGGCCAATTTCTAGTTTGTTAATTTCTCTTTGATGCATTCAAGATAGCTTCTGTTTTATTCAAACTGTCACAGGCTTATTGGTGCCTTCTTGTAAGTCCATTTCAGACAGATTTACTCCAAGCTCATAAATATTTCAGAACAAATTTGACACAAATTGCAGAACTTTAAAAGTAACTTTAGGATCTGTGCTTGTAACATGTCGTCTGTGGTATGTAAGTGATAATCGTGTTTATATTCAGATTCGATAGCCAAAATTTTAGTACATCTCCTTGTCATGTACCCCGAACTACGGCGCCTGAATTGCCAAAGGGTTGATTTGATGCGCCTTTATCTCTTAACAGTCTTGTAACAAATGAGATGATTCCAAACCTGATGTTCAATTTAATATGATGTTAATAACAGACAAGGCTTTTACATTATTGAAGTCACCATATATATCATATTGTACCTACTTGAAGTCGTCGTAGTTTAGTAGGTAGTGTGTTGGCTTACTAGACATGAAGTCACGTTTCAAACTGTCGTTCGAAGTCGACTTTAAACTGTAGGTGCCACCACTCATGTATATAATTAACACACACAACATAGGTGGTGAGAGAAGCTATGTTGTAATCCTGACTAAAAGGGGTGTAATGACCAATTCTGTATGTATGTATGCTTCTACTTTAGGAGAGATGTTATTAAATGATTATAATCAGGCCTTAGCTTAAAAGATTGCATTTATTTTCTTAGGAAATTTTCCTTACTTTACATACTACAATTTTCCTATGTTTCTGTGTGGCCCAAACTGAAAATTTGTATGATTTATTGCTACTAATTTTTTTATTCACATTTTTAATAAAATTTTCTTTTTTAATTCAATGAATAATTAGATTTACCGTTTTTATTTAATAAAAATAAAAAATCCAGTAAAACTATATAAGTAATGTTAAACGAATGATAATCAATCATCAGTTAAAGATGTTGCGTTTCATGGTGATGATGATGATTATGATTATGAAAGAAAGAAAAAAAAACGTAAATTTTTGTCTGGTAAAGAAAACGCGCCCGTAACGCCCCCACACTCAGCCCAATCCATATAAATAGAAAAACTACAAACCAAACAGAAGAATAAAAATAATGGCAACCAACCAACCAACCAACAAGTCAAGTAAACAGACAGTCAGTCAGTGAGCCAGTTAGTCAGTTTATTTATTATGGAACTTAAAGTGCTGAATACTGAATAAAATCAAATAAAAAAAAAAACAGGGGAAAAGACAAAACAAAACTAAAGACAACAACATTCAGTACAAATCTAACGCCTTGTAAATGAAACAAATCAAATAAACAATGAAAGAGAAAAAAAAACAAACTGATGTTCATGCAATTTATTAGACTTTAAAGCTCATACTGTCAGCCTTTAATAACAAAAAAAAATTTTTGAAAAAACAGCCAGAAAATCATAAATAAAAACGCCAACCTTTTTCAAAAAAACTATACGTATTCGTACTCGTACTCGCATGAGTACTCATACTTAAGTAAGATGAGCGCGATCATAGCAGATCATTTTTTATATCAATTTCGAATTATTTAATAACGTACAAGACAAAACAAAACATAATTAATTTAATTATAATTTTTCTTAATCATTTCAAAAGCACATATTTGTTTTCTAACAGCTAACAACAACAACAACTACAACAATAATAACAAAAAAAAAAATTAATATTCAATTCACAACACAACATGCGTAGGATGTCTTTGTCTCTAACAATAATCAGGGTGATGATCATCATAATGAGCCATAATGCGGATAAAATTAATCATGACTTCCACAGAGTATCTCAGTTTTTTTTTGTAGCTCACTATCGCTAAATTTTAAAGTTATTCTAATACGTTTGTTCAACAGTTTGTAACAGAAAATCAAACTCTGAAACGTTTCTCAAAAATCTGTCGTTCGGAGTCGACATTAAGCAATAGGGGTGCCCCCACTCATGTATAAAATTAACACACACAACATAAGTGGTGTGAGAAGTTAGGTTGTAATCCTGACTAAAGGGTTATATTGACCAACTAGGTGTGTGCGATACGATTGACACTATTTACTCGGTCGTTAGACCTCTTAATATCATTATTTTGGAAAGATAACATCGTTTAAATGCCCTCCACGGCTTTTCGGAGTGGTGAACATCCGAAATGTCATATTTTCGATGGACCCTAGCACATTAATCAAGCTAAAGATGAGTGAAGACATAAGTTATATTGACACTAAAGTGAACTGTGGGTTGTGGCTTATTCGAGTACACCAACGACCTAAGAAAACCCCACAAGAAAAAGTCTAATGTGGTCGAAATGCACGATCACAGTGGTTAGTTCATATCACCTCCACGTAAGATGTCCATGACCTCAAATCTTTCGTTCAGAATATTCCATTTTGCTGTAAGATTTGGGGCACGTAGCAAGTCCTGGTATTCAGATCATCTAATTCAGGCCACAAGAAGTTGTGACCTATAGTGCTTGACACTGACAGTGCCGTCCTGACCTATGGCGTTTTCAAAGAAATACGGACCGATAACGTCTGCAGTCCCAAATTAATATCAAACAGTGACTTTTTCGAAATGCATTGGACACTGTTATCAATGAAAATTAGGGTCAGTTGTCAACTACAGCAGAGCCCATTTAGTGAACAAATGTCATTGTCTGTGCTTTCTGGGTCCGGCGAATTTTGTTTGTGTGCAAAGTCAAGGCGCTAGTTGTAGTCTGCAAAGGATAGAGTTCATGTGAGCATCACGAAATCGATACGATACACAGCGGTGTGGTTTCGGCAGATCTTGAGTATTGTTTACGGACAGATGTTGGTCGGTAGTTTGCTGAGGTAGTGGCCTCGAATGAATCCTTCGCAATTGCGAATAGTGTTCTCGGTAGGACGAATATGACGATCGTAAAAAGGGCAAATCCCCCTTTTTGCAATGTCAACCATCCGTCTACGAGGGTAATATTACAAGTTCAAACAGGCTTTTCTAATCATATAAAATTTCAATTAATTATTGCGCAATAAATACGCAAATTGTTATAATATTGAGTAAAACTTAAAATACAGCACTGTCATAAATACGTTTATTGAGCATATTACAGTTTTCCGAACACTTTCTGCTGGTATTTGATAACTCAAATGTCAACAATGACAAAAAAAAAACAAACAAAAAATAAAACAATGTTGTTTAAGCAATCAGCTGTTTTGTTTACCAGATGTCAAATGAATATTGCTTATATTATATCTAAACACTTAAAATATTCTACTCAAATAATCAAATATTGGCTCAATAAAATTGGATGTCTGAACATAGTATAAATCACGCAGACAAATGAGGGGAGACCTCTACATAGCTCAGTACGATATGTAGGCCACGTTTTGACTACCAAAGGGGTGTAGTAATTTGCAAACTCAGTTTTCGATAATGTTCTGGTCGATTAAACAGAGGCTTTGTAAAGAATTTACGGACTTTTGAGTTATATGTGGCATATAAACAACACAAATAATGATGGACGCTTTGCACTAATAATAGAGGCATACCCGGAGAAATTCTATGAAGATGTCTTGGTGAAAGAGATTTATATCTTTCGAGTTTCATTGAAAATCGTGCTACACAGGCGTCAAGCAATCAAGATCAGTGTATATTTCAGTATATAAAACTGGGCTTTTTAATTTTAAATCGCCGTAGTCTAGTAGACATGAGGCCCAAAGCCCTGGTCAGGCGACTTCCTCTCAGCAGATTTCTGCCAAAAACTCTGCGAATAAATAAAATTGCCATGAAAAGTTTCTCAAAAATCTGTTTTTCGGAGTCCACTTTATCCACGAGACCACTGTAGGTCCCATGGCATGAAAAGCTAGGTTGTAATTCTGACTGAAGGGCTTTAATGGCCAATTATGTATGTATGTAAATCTGGACTTCATGTAAACACCCATTTTCAATTTTTGTATAGTCTTTGTATCAATACTTCATGTTGGTAGCACACAACTAATTCGCTGCAACCCATTATGCAGGAATTACTCAATGAGTTGCATAAGCGTATGAAGAATAAATATTTAACTCTGCATGATTTTCCATTTTTTTATTTTTTTTTATAAAATTAAAATTAATCATATTAAAGGATTATAAAGAACAACACAAAAACAAGAAAAAAAGCAACTAAGAATTGATGTCAAACTAATACTTCATTCTAAGCATATGACCGAATGAAGATCACAAATCTAAAAATCAGCAGGTATTCTTCACAACGTCAAGAGCAAATGATTTGAATTGAATTTCGACAATGAAAACTAGAAAGACTAAAAAATTCAATAATCCAGCATAATTTACATGGAAATAACAACACCAAAGGAATCATAACACTTTCAATATTGGTTATCTAAACAAGCTCTAGTTGGTCTAAATGAAATTCATTCTAGAAGTGGTTCTTGGTATTTGAATTGAAAGAAAAAATTTAAATTATGCTGAGTAATTTAAACAAATATATTGGTTAAGGGAAAAATAGTTTACATACGTACATAATTGGTCATTACAATTTATCAGTCAAGATTACAACCTTGCTTCTCACATCACTTATGCAGTGTGTGTTAATTTTACACATGCGTAGCGGGACCTACAGTTTAAAGTCGATTCCGAATGATAGATTTTGTGAGATACTTTTCATGGCAATTTTTTATTTACTCTCAGGGTTTTTGCTAGAAATATGCAAAGAGGAAGTCGCCGGCGAAATATTTTTTCATACTTCGCCTTGTTGCAGATGTCTGACCCGAATTTTTGAATGTGGCCTCACGTCTAATGGGCCAACACACTACTTATTAGACTACTGCGGGTTCAGAACACACTTTTTCCTGCAGTTATCGAAACAAAGATAGGAAGATGTTATTGGTCATGGCATGTGTATGGTCTTGTGCCTACCATTAGTCTCTCTTTTTGAGAGCTCTAATTGAGCTGTTTTCAGATTAGTTCTCTCTGCCAAGTCAATTGCCCCATAGTCTGACTACCACAGTATACATCTAGTGCATTATTTCTGGGTTGTAACCCTATAATTTGCCTGTAAGCCCACTATATACAATTAGGGCACGTCTGCTCCTTCCTAAGAGGCTCTCTATGGAAGTATTCAATGTCAATTTCCTGTCAAGTATTATTATGAAGTTTTCTACCATTAGTCTGTCGTTAGTCTTCATCCAAGCCTTCGTTTTCAATCACGTCTATTTCAGTTCCACTATATCCGGATTTCTACGTCGGATTCGTTAACAGTTTTTACATTTAAAGGAAATACACCCGGTGTCGTCAACAATATATTGGACTTGCTGTAGGCGATAAGCTTGTTGCATCTAAATTTAATATAGTTTACTAACCCTACTCTACTATAAATCCACTTATCGATATGCCCATCTAAATTTCGTGTTCCTCTTTGCCTATATTTGTCTTGCCGTCCAGTCAGAAAACGATTTTCAGTGTGGAGAAGTCTTTCGATAAAATTTCTTTTATAATATAAGCCTCCGATAACTTTGCAATATTGTCCTTATATCCGTCTTAGAATGCAGTTTTTTCACTCTAAATGTGCCTTCATAATCGATGTTCCCACAGATCTGAATCCAAGTTATATCGCCGTGTTGCTCCCGATATTACTGGTCCTCAGCTATGCTGTATGTAAGCTCCTTGTCTCGTGCATACCCAATAATTTGAAGACGCCTGGCCACCTGAAGCCAGATCACATTTGGAAAGAAAAATTAATAATCTGGAGAAATAATTCAGTTCTTGTACTGCCTGGGCAAAGTATTGGGTCTTAGGGGACTTGCCACGCCGTCTATAGTGATAACATGCTGTCTTGTTGTCTAGTTGCCTAGTTGTCTTTAGTAACTTAATGGTGTCGTGGTGAAACGATTGTGAAGACTGGAAAATCAAGTCTATCAACTTATTATAGCAAGGCTCGCTTTCAGGCGTATTGACCATGATCACCATTAAAATAGTATATGAGTATCAAAATATTCTTACACCCCCGTTACATTGTGTTGGATTCCTGGACATGACTTTTATGTTTGAACTCGAGACATTCTGTGTGAAATCCTTAAAATGTGGAAGAGAGGGAATTCCCTGCTCGCTGGCACAGAACAAATTGTTTCCTTCTACTTTACAAGAAAGCTGATAAATAGCGCAGATTAAAGCCATTCGAAAAGGGTTATTACGGGTCATTGTAACCTTTGGTACCAGCGGCTCTTTAAGGCTACTGGCTCCTGAAATTATTTGCGCATTTTCGTAGTTAGACAGACTAATGCGGTATTCAGATATGTACCTTTATTGCGTAAATCGCAATAAACGCCATTATTGAACTCAATATTTCATAAAAAGTTTCCATTAATTATTGCGCAATAAATATGCAAATTGTTATAATATTGAGTAAAACTTAAAATGCAGCACTGTCATAGGTACATATGTTCAGTGCTCATATTACAATTATCCGAACACTTTCTGTTGATATTTGGCAACTCAAATGTCAACAACGACAACCCAAAAAAAAAAAAGACAACAACACAAAATAAAAACAATGTTGTTGAAACAACCAGCTGTTTTGCTTACCAGCTGTCAAATAAATATTGAATAAGCAGCTGAACTGGCGTATGTTGTTATGTCTGAACACTTAAAATATTGTACTCAATAAACCGAATATTGACTCAATAAAACTGCATATCAGGACATAGTATAAGACTTCATTACCTTGATTAAATTGTAGTGTTTCCGCACAAATATTTGAATTTCTTGTCGGATGCTTCTGGATAAGCGGTTGATGTAATTTTACGAAATTACTATTTCTATAACCCAATAATAATATATATCCATTTATGAGTACTTCTTTAAGTTGTAACAAACACCCGGCTCTTAACGTTTTACATGCTGATGAAAATATCTGACACCCTTTAAGTGATAGTGCTCACAGAGTGAGTGATTTTATTGGATGAAGATCACTTTCAATGAATGAACATGGTTTACATATGTACGTGGTTTAACGTTATTTACACGTAATATGTTACAAACATTTTGACATGATCATTGAAATTGGAATGATTTTTAATTTGAAGTGTTTCTACCATCATCAGCTCATTAAGGCACACTTGGAAATCATGTTTAATAATAATGATGGCAGTGATGAAATATAAAAAAACAAAAAAACAACGTGAGGCATGAGGCATGAGGCTATTTGTGGTCTTAAGCACGCGCTAAAAATTCAAAATAATTTTTAGATTTTTTTTCTTTTTAATTTCCTTTCAATTGATAAAAACTCTGCATGAAATTTAAATTAATTTTTTGAAAACTTAAAACCCACTTAATCGTATTGCTTCACTTTATTCATTGAAATTGGATTTCGTCCGTAGACATACATAAGTATGTAACCCAATAATCAATGCTACATGGCATTACATGAAGAGGATTTCACCCAAAAATTTTCTAATGATTATGGGTGCTGTTGTTTTATGTTTGTATTTCATGTTGATTTGATTTGTGTTTTTTTACCCACCAGTCAGTCTTCCAGTTGTTTATGGATTTGATGATGTTTTCTTTAATTGTCTTCAGGTCAAATGTCTTCAAAGTAACCATGTTTTATTAATTTCAGAGTGTTTCATATGGAAACGTGTGGGTTTCGATTTCGATAAATTTGTTAAACAAAATTGTCTACAGTTTTCAATTAACACACTTTTAAAATTACAAAAACAATCGCGTTTTTTGTTTATTTTAAAATGTTTCATCAAATTCAAGTTTATTTATAAACGAACCTGAGACAGAGGCAATTAATGCTTCTCCTTGCCGTTTTTATTTGGTTTTATTTGCTCCAACGTGGGTGAAAAACTTATCTATAATATGGGCTCACACTTTCAACTATTCAACATGTAAGGGTAAGAAGGTTTCAAAAAATGTTTCTAGTGGTCAAAGAGATTAAGGAGATCCCAGATCAGGCCACGATCAATCCAACATCACAACTTCTTATGTGCAGAACAAATGAAACTTGGAAGAAGTGTTTTCAACTATATGAGTAAATCTTCTATCTTTTTCTCCTTTTTTCCAAAGAGTAAACAAAAGAGTCTCAGCATTCCGATCAAATAGATCGAATGTAAAAACATCTAACACGTGATCAGTATATAGTGGAGCACCGTTCGTCTAAGAACATTTTGTAAGAATCGGGTTTTTACATAAAAATTGCCTTTTTCATGGAGTGTCAACTCCAGTCTCCTACAATCGACTCTTATAGGACACATGAAATTGTGTAGTGGCTTCCAAGGCAACATACAGTGAGCGCCAAAAGTGAGTAAACACCACTGAAATAATTCATTTTCCTAGGATAGCGAGAAAAGTAAATGAGAATAGTCGAATAAATTTCCAAAAATTAAAACGTTTATTTATTACTTATAAAATGTTAAAACAAAAACAACAATTCATGATAAAGGACTTTTTTTATACTTAAGAACATAATAGAAAATTTAAAAACATAGTGGGTGTTGACTCACTTATGGCGCTCACTGAATGTACATACATACTCTACACGGGTTATATTCTGATTTAGCCAATTGTAAAACACCGTTCGTCCTAGAAAACTTTTTTTCTTTTTCATAAAAATTGCCTTTTTCATTATGTCACCAGTTGTTTACAAGAAACCCGAATGATCAAGATGTGAATCTGAGCAGAATCATGATGTACAAACCGTCCGTTCAATTATTACATCCCAGAGGAGATAACGTCCATACCATAGGGTTACAACACCTCCTAAGAAAGAGTAGGACATAATAAGTGAAGTTTCTGAACGACACACAAAAACCCAATACAATTTCACAGAAGACATTGTTTCCTAGTATTCTAGAATCAATAAAAAAGTTTCTAAAAAACTATCGCCAGCTTCATATTTGCTCCTCTATGAGTCACTATTTCTCACACAGTCCGTGTTGTTATAACGGCCTTTCAGGTTTTTACTGCCATTAGCAGTACTTCGGTTTCAACTTCTTTACAGAGTTCCAGCCCTTCGTCGGCAATGGCAGCGCCTCCTTTGCATTGTCAGTCGTCCGATAATGGATTCTATTTCCATTCAATATTTGCAAACTTCGAGCTTTTCTGCACAGCAGAAAAGGCTCCTTTACTTGGCCAGTGAGAATTATTGATGAGAATTTGTTATCTAAGGTATTTAAATATCTTTTATAGCCATCATACAGGCCAAAGAGGATGCTTCGTAAGAAAAAGTTTCAGAAAAACTTTTGCCAGCTTAATATTTGCTCCTCTCTCAGTAACTCTTTCTCACACAGTCCGAGTTGCTTTAACGACCTTACAACTTTTTACTGTCATTAGCAGTACTTCGATAATGAACTTCTTTTCAGAGACCAGCTTTTCGAGGGCAATGGCATCGCCTCCTTTGTATTGTCTATCGTCAGCATTTGGCCAATAACGGATTTCATTTCCATTCAATGTTCGCAAGTCTCGGGCTTTTCTGCATAGCATGTTCCAACAGTATCACCTTTATTTGGCCAGTTAGAACTCTTTATGAGAATTTGTTCTCTAGGGTATGTAAGTATCTTATGATGTCCTGTAAGGAATAATCCATCTTATGATGTCCTGTAAGGAATAATCCATCTTCTGTTGGCGAACGCAACAGAGGATGCTTCGTCAGGCCCACATGTAATAATTCATATTTCACAATAGTGTTCCGAAAACAGAACTGACGAACCACTATTGTTGGATTCATAATTCGTATTATATAGGGTTATCCATTTCGTGGTTTCAAAAATAAAACACATATAAAATATTTTTTTAAAGATATTTCTTTTTTATTGTAAAGTTTAAACGTTGACATTATGTGTGAAACACTACATCATTTAAATGACCTCCATGCGAAGTGTTGCAAGCATTGATTCTTTTGAGGTAATTTTCGACCACTTTTTGACACATATTGGGTGGTATCTCAGCCAGTAAGGTTAAATCACACCTTCTGACCAAAGAGCGCACCAAACAGGGACTTTTTCTGGATGTAATTGCCTCTCTTCTATTACTTGAGGATTCTCAGAATCCCAAATACGACAATTTTGTTAACATTACCCACCGAGTATGAAATGTGCTTCATCGCTGAAGAAAATTTTGTTCGAAAAATTGCCGTCCACTGCCAATCACCATTTTTGTAGCAGGTTTTGATAATTTTTATGCGTTGTGTGATAGTTAAGCGATCCATTTTCGTCAATGTCAGACTTTCAACTGAAAACAAAAAAAATTGGTTTCACAACTTAGTTTGACAGATGTCGAATTCCAGTCCAATACTTTTGAAACCACGAAATGGATAGCCCTATATCATATTTCACAATAGTGTTCCTATAATAAAACTGACTAACCACTATTGTCGGATTCGTAATTCGTATTATATTAGAGACAACAAACAATCTCAGATAACAATCTCAGTGGCAGTATGCCACTACGGAAGGGTAGTCAATATTATTATACTATGTTCACACATGCACTCTTATTGCGTAAATCACAATAAACGCCATTATTGAGGTCAATATTTCATAAAAAATTTCAATTAGTTATTGCGCAATAAATACGCAAATTGTTATAATCTTATATATAAAAATGAGTGTGTGTTTGATTGTATGTTTGTATGTTTGAAGTTTATAGACGACTAAACGGCTGAACCGATTTTCTTGAAATTTTCACAGTATCTTCCTGTATGTCTGGAAGGAGTTATAGGCTACTTTTTATGTTGATATTCCAAATGAGCGAGGGGCCATGCCCATGTATACTACATACTACATACTTAATATTTAATTGCATTTGAAATATATTACTCATACGCATAGTTACCCCTAAAGTATGCTATCTATGATTCCTGATGTATAAAACCAAAGAAAATAAAGTATAAAGAATGTGAACTTTGGTATATGTATTTTGGAATATTTTTCAAAAATATTTCACGACGCGGGAGGAAAGATAGAAGGGAACGATAAAGAAACCAAGAGCGTAACAATGTTCTCAATTGTTCTCATCGTGCGTTTTTGTTGTTTGACTAATTTTTTATTTATTCTTCTGAAACAGTGTTGCCACGAAAAAAATTTTGTAACCAACATTTTTGAAAAAATCACCAAATAAGAAAAAATATAACCAAAATTAAACTCATAGACTTTTGTTTTATCCTAAATAAAGCATATTTTCATTGTCTAGAACGCTTTCGATTATAAGTACATTCACACACACTTATAGTAAGTTAGCTTTTGAATAACTGTTTTATGCAGTGTATTACAATAAATACATAATGCGACCTGTTTTGGGCAATAAAAAAAATCAATTTTGGGCGGGAGTTCGCTGGGTCAGCTAGTATTGATTAAAATTTCAAATGCAGCACTGTCATAAGTACCTTCAGTGAGTTTTCGGAACACTTTCAATTGATATTTGACAACTCAAATGTCAACAACGACAAACAAACAAAAAAAAAACACAATGTTGTTGAAATAACCAGCTGCTTTGTTTACCAGCTGTCAAATGAATATTGCTTATATTATATCTGAACGTGCAAAATATTGTACTCAAATAATCGAATATTGACTCAATAAAAGTGCATGTCTGAACATAGTATTAGCACGACTAAGAAAGACGATTTTTATTTGATAATTTGTTTGATGTACAACTGGCCGCAATATACATTGGATTGTCAGCTCTGCCATCTGGCATAGTGTTGTCTCAGTATGCCCTGGAAACCTGTAGATGATTATGATGCAGCAGATTAACGGAGCAGCATACAACATAACTTTGAACGCAAACGGAGAATGATATCCACGATTATAGCCTCGCAACGATTATGGCTCTGAATACTTAAAAAAGAAACGTATCTACAGGAAGACTTAAGTTTTTATAATCAGTAACTGGTTAATGCATTTGCACACACAACACTAGCCTCTGCGTAGAGGGAAGTTCAAATGCGGACGAACTGGCATGAAAGCGAGCGGTGATATCTGAGGAGAAGGAATCCTGCGTCTCTACAGAAATACTTTTCCAAATTAGAAGAAGCAGCATGAAATTCAACAAACCGTGGGTGGTCCAACATATCTGGTTGCTGAACTTCAAAACTGATGTGCCTAGCAGTGGACAGCGTGAGAACCAGGGAACTACTTGAGTTCGACAACAAATAGGCCCAACTGGAGTCCGAATGAATCTGGTGAATATCACTAGAAAATCTAAATTTTTCGACCACTTTCTTGTTAACAAAAATCTGTTTCTAATAACCCCTTATTAAACTCAAAAAATTTCGTGTATCTTACACATTTTTTCCCTGAAAACCTGTCAATTCAAATGGATTTCTTCCATTTCAGATTTTCAAAGATTTACATGTCCAACCTCCTTTTGCTCTTTTACGTCTGCAATTAATCAATATTGCCACCGGAATTTAAAAAAAATGCACATTTGTCAACTGGTTGATGCCTTCAGAGCAATTCCAAGTACTTTACTCGTTTACATGTTCCTTCGTTTTCTTTTTTTTTCCTTCTGCTGCTGCTGTCTGATGCTGGTAAACTTTAGATCTCAATCGAGTGATACAAGTGAGCTGGAAATGGTACTCCGGCAATTTGACACACAAATCTGTAAATCAACAGACGCATTTCAAATTCAAAATGAAATGGAATCGCATCAGAAACAGACAGACAGACGGAGATACAGACAGATGGACAAAAAAAAGAGAAAAATCGACGAAAAATTTACATGAAACCTGTTGTCTCATACAGTCAGTCTCTCACACACTTGCAACAGATCTTATCTGCCGGTATGACTGCAATTGGACTTTCTTATGCCCTTTTCCCTTGTTGCCCCTTCTTTGTTGTAGTTGTAGTAATGGCTTGTGAATAAATCAACGAAAATACCGCAGCAGAATAAAAAAAATGTTAAGAAATTATCAGATGCATTCAAAGTCTCTCTCTCTCTCTGTCTGACTGTGTGTGATTACTTTGTGGCATGATTAATTACAAATCAGACGCATAACAATTCGTTTTTTAATAAAAAGGCATCGATCTTGTACGAGTATTTTTGTTTCTAAAGGGAATCTCGTTGAATGCAAGCATGTTTCAATGCCGGTTTTCTTTTTTTAGTGTCATTATCAATGACAGTGTCACGCTTCTTAATACAAGTGGCTGCTGTTTTGAGGTTTTTTTTCCTTCTTAACGTGTGTTAGAGTGAGTGTATGTATGTGACAATGACAGTGTTGTTTCCAGAGAGTGTTATTTTATGTCTCTTTGCTGTTGTGATCAATACAATTGATGTATGAAATGATTTTTCAATTTCAACTTTGAACATTTATTGGTGTGGGGAAAAAGTAAAATAAAATTCAGAGTTTCCCTCTAGTCACTATACATTGGTATCACATGATTCAGAAATACCGACTGATATAGAGGCACAGACTGATTTTAGATTTTACTTTCTGTAACGATGCTATTCTATTGAACACAGTTATGACACATTTACCCAAATTCGGATCATGTAGTACGAAAGATATGATTGAATTCTTGTTTTTGACAAAACAAATCAACGATTAATATTGAATTTAAACTAAAGATTTTTCGAACAATCAGACATACAGGCACTGAGATGACAAGTTATTCAGCTACACCTCCTGTGGTGGTTCATTGATTCTCCATGATAATGTTTACCCCGTTAAAATGTTATCATCAATTACTGGTGGACTCTATGTAAATGGCTAGGACCAAGAGATAGTGAGATTTTTCAATTTCGCACATACACATCAAAGGAAATAGGACTCTAACGAGGACATTCAAAGCAATCCAGCGCTTCGATAGTTAAAATCGAAATGTTCATCACATCTGTAGAGTGTGTGGAATATAACACATAAGAACCTCAGTTGGCTCGTACTAAGGCCAGTGTGTTAAATAGTTTGAACAAAAACCTACGAATATGGAGAATCTCTGAACACATCTCCAATTACACTAAAAATATAGAACAGAAGTGCCTCCAAGATGATGTTATAATTGACTGGAACTCGTAATACAAACAAAGAAAAAAATACTGAAGGAAGCAAATCGTTAGTCTTTATATCGTAGGTCCTTATAGGACCCATACATACATAACAACCCTATTAAGTGAAAATTACGAACCAGCTTCTCAAACCATCCACAATGTCCACCACAATTTTATCCAAATGTGGTGAGATTTACAGACTTCACAAACTTTTCCAAGGCAATTGTCAGAAGATTGGCATGAGGGCACCATGAAAACTAATATTTTTTATAAATTTCCGAAATTTGAAGCAGGGCTCTTATCTAAAGCACCCACGCATAGGTCTGCTGTGACCACAATTTCAATAATCCCAATCATTTCGCCTGGGTATAGGCTGCATCACTTTCTAAGTCAAACAAAACACCCTTCTGGATGCGTGTGTAAATCCGGTAGTCGAAGTACGGGCCCACTCTTTGGAATACTTTGTTAAAATTTCAACATGTTTGTAGTTGGAGCCCCATTATTATTGTTTAATGAACTTCTCCTGAAAGTTTAAACTCGTCTCAATTGAATTATTGCTACGAGCTTACATTATATAAACACGAGGTGTTAACTTTATCCCAATATATGTACTTCCACTTGGGTCCAGAAATAATGAAACTACTGTAATGACCGTTATATTGACTAGTCCACTGAAAGTAATTCTAGCAAATAACACATCCCAAGTTCTACACAATGTTGGATATTGTATTATAGTAATATTATTATTCCGGTAAAGGTTCCAGTGATCAGTTTCTAATATGACCACCATGACGGTGTGGTCATGACTGTGTGGTCATCGTGGTTATACCTTAAATTGGTAATCGCTTTAGGCATAACTCACAAAAAATTCATCTGAGGTTTCCAATTGACACCCTTTGGAGGGGAGCTATTTAGGGTCTATTCTTTTTCTCGTCATCATAACATCTGCAGAAGTCACTTTAGAATATATGCCTCGGAGCCAGTGTCCAGTTCCTCGTATACCCATAAAGAGACAGATTTGTGTGGTTTTTGTTGAAGTGGATCCATTGCCTCATACATACATACGAGTAGCTTCTCCACCGCTTATGTTGTGTGTGTAAATTTTATAAATGAGTGGTAGGGACATACAGTTTAAAGTCGTCTTCGTACGACTAATTTTTGGAAAGTTTTCATAGCAATTTCATTTATTCTCAGAGTTTTTGCCAGAAATCTGCTGAGAGGTAGTCGCCGAAGAAATATTTGTTCATATTTCGTTTTGTTGGAGATGTCTGACATGGAGTTTGAACCCTGGCCTTACGTCTAATAAGAAAAAGCACTGCCTTCTAGACTATGGCGATCTCTGAATGAGTGGAGTTCATTTTGAGAATAAGTGTGATGCATGAGTACGCTCATTTGTTTGTTCCTCAAGAGAGAAAAGTAGGTATCTGTTCTGAATTTTTCGAATTAATAGTTGAGCCCTTATTGCATCAGGTACATGCGAGAGAGTATCCATTGATTGTCTGTCTTGCTATCTACTCCAAGGAGACATAACATTTTTGGGTACACGGAAATTTTACAGTCATCCCTGTGAAATAAACCCTGACAGTGGATTTGTTCATCAGTTGTCTTTATAATCGAGTAGTTTAAGTGATCCGAAATGATTTCACATTTGATCCTGTTTAATGATCTTGTACCGGAGGTTGCTGTAAACTATTATTATGTGAGAATTTCTGTTATCCATCGCTTGTGCAATTTTTCAATTCTGCATACTTGAAGTCGCCGCAGTCTAGTAGGTAGAGTGTTGGCTTATTAGACGTAAGACTCAAAACCTAAGGTTCAAACCTAAGATCAGGCATATCCAACAAATCGAAATTTGAAAAAATATTTCTTCGGTAACTTCCTCTCAACAGATTTCTAGCAAAATCTCTAAGAGTAAATAAAATTGCCTTGAAAAGTTTCTCAAAAATCGGTCGTTCGGATTCAACTTGTAGGTCCTGCCACTCATGTATGAAATTAACACACACACAAGATGGGTGGTACGATAAACTAGTTCGTAATCCTGACTGAAGGATTGTCATTACTTTTGTTTACAAGTAACGCTTAGTAGACTAGGAAATGCTTTTTTCCCCTCACCAATATTTAAGTGCATTTGATTTTGATTATGTTTTATTCTTTTAAAATTTTTTTTGTTTTTCTTTCTTTCTCTTTGTGCTGTGGTTGATTGATTTCTTCAAAAACATCAAATAATCGAAATTGTTTCAGTTGTTTTGTGAATTTGATTTTTGTTTTCCAACAAAAGAAATTTATGATATCGGTTCTTAAGATATTCAAAATAATGGAATCAAGCATGTAAATAAACAAAAAGAGAAAAAAAGAAGAAAAAAATTTCAAAAATATTGGAAAATTATACGAAATCGAAGAGACTCTTCGATATCAATTTTTTTTTTGTCGAATTTAATGATTTGTCACCCTCTTCTGGCTGGATTTCGTATGAAAAAATTTAATTTTTTTCAATAATTCAAGGCATTACAAGGCAATTTTGTGTTTTGTTGTGTTTTGCCACAGCAATTTCATAAGAATTCAATATAATTGACAATAATTTTGAAAATAATTTCTTTGCTTTGCTTTGCTCTTCATTTATTCCCCATTGGATTATGCTTGAGCGATTAACATCTTCAGTGATTTTTATGAATTTTTGTATCATATTCTTCGGGCCTATCATTTTGAAATCTTTTTCTTTTTTGTTTTTTTTTTGCTCCCCAATTTGCCACACACATTGTGGACGTTTATAAAAATTTCTCTAGAAAATTATGAATTTCAAGGGATTTAAATGTAAATTAAAATGAAATGATGGAAAACAATTTTTTTGAATTTGAATTTTCAATGTAAAGGCAACCAAATAACCAACCAACCAACCAATCATCTCTACACAGGCAAATTTGAATATTTTTGCCACTCAAATCGTCAGCAACAATGTTTAATGAGCTCATGTAACGAACAGCAACAAAAACACCCACTACAACACTAATAATCCATTATAAACAGCAACAACAACAACAACAACATCAAAAATGTGGCATTTAAGATAAACACAGGGTCTGTTAAATGAACGCTAAATTCAATTCAAAAGAAAGCTACCACCAGCTCCAAAGTAAGGGGCGGAGGTAAAGCCAGAACTCCAAATATCTTTTTAAATCACTAAAATGGAGCCACCATATACATATATCGCATGATATCTGAGAAAATGATTTGAATATTCCTCCAACTACATATTTCTTGAACCGGAGTCTATGTTATGTATCCTGCAAATGGTGTTTAATCATCAGGAGTTCCCCACAGTCAGGCCATTATTATGTGTGCTCGACATAGTTGGTAAAGTGTTTGAGTGACTAACGTGTAGTCGGCTCCAGAATACCTCGCATATTCGAGTAACACCTGCGAAACACAATTCGGTTTCCGTGGACGATGTCGGTGACAGTGATAGAAAAAGACGAGTATAGCGCTGGTCACAAGAAAATAATTTTTTTTTTCATGCGGTAATCACTTTGGATGTCGAACAAGACGTCCTGTCGTCTCTGAAAGGTTTTAGGCAGTATAAGTACTTACTACCACCGTAGTCTAGTAGGTAGTTTGTTTGTTAATTAGACGTAAGGCTATGGTTCAAACCTCAGATCAGACATCAAATCAGATCAGACATTTCTTCGGTGACTTCCTCTCAGCAGGTTTCTGGCTAGAACCCTGAGAATAAATAAAATTGGTAGGAAATGTTTTTCGAAAATCTGACGTTCGGAGTCGAGTTTAAACTGTAGGTCCCGTCACTCATGCATAAAATTACACACACACAGCATAAGTGGTGTGAGAAAGTAGGCCATAGTCCTGAGGAAGGATTTTGATGATCAATTACGTTTGTGTGCCAGAGATCAGCAATAAATCTTTGGCTGTGAATATGATATTAAAATAAGTTTAAATGCGTATAAGTATCAGAAATTATGAGTACGATTCGAATCTACTCATCTTTTTGAATACTCATTGCTGATTTCTGATTTGTATACCGTTATACACAACCGTTAGAAAAAAACGCGGATGTCAAAGAATACAAGTTTGCAGGAGGCATTTCACAGTTCACTTTACTTTTACCAACATTGTTGAATGCGATGTACGATGACATATTGAGGCTTATGAATAAGGCTCCAGAATGTCATTCTGTGGAAGCGAAGTGCAAAGATTCGGTACACTCTGTGACATTAAGGCTGCGCGTTTAGCGCTGAATATTGGTGGCCTCCCAGGTGAAAAAACAGACAGACAGAGTGCCAATAACCACGTGAAAAAATTAAGGCGAATTTGTAATATGCTAGAGCAGCGTAACACGTACATACATACATACGTACATAATTAGTAATTACAACCCTACAGTCAGTAGCACAACTCAGCTTCTCACACCATATATGTTGTGTGTATTAGTTTTTTGCACGATCTACAGTTTAAAGGCGACCTCGATCGACAGATTTTTGACAATCTTTTCATTACAATTTTATTTACTCCCAGAGTTTTTGTCAGAAACCTACTGAGATGAATTTGCCGAAGAAATATTTTTTCATACTTCGTTTAGTTGGAGACGTTTGACCTGGGGTTTGAACCGTGGCCCCAAATCTAATAGACCAACACACTACCTACTAGACTACGGCGACTACTACGAGCTTGCGTTATGATATTAAGGGAAATCAGTGAAGCACTCAGTTTGTTAGAGAATGTCAGCAAAAGTGAACGACGTATCAGAATAGTACACAGACATATGGCCTTACTTTCTGTGTTAAAATATGGATTACAAGACCACATGGCGAATTGGATTATTACCCCATATACATAGATCCTGTCTGATCTGGACTCTTCCAGATTGGGTTTTGGTTTCGATGTCCGCGAATACATCCCTTAGACCAGCGGTCGGGGAACCGGGGTAAATTACCCCAAATGGGGTAAAAATGAAACTTTTGTGGGTAAAAAATATTGTTACGAATCTTTCAAAAAAAGTCAATTGGAGAAACATTTAGATAATTTACATTCACACCTATCTTCCAAACCGCGAGAATACTTTGCAAATTTAGAAATATCTGTTAAAAGACAAAGATTGAATAGCAACTTGTTTGGTACATTTGATCAGCGTTCAGCATCAAGGGCTAGCTTTGACGTTGCCTGGTTGATTGCTCGAAATAAAAAACCATTCACTATTGGTGAAGATTTGGTTAAACCAGCTGCTGTAAAAATGGCAGAGATTATGTGTGGTCTGCGAGAATTGTTAAAGAACGAATTTCTATATTAGTGGAAAATGTGAAGGAAGAGGTTATTTTCGCATTAAAACATATTTAAATAGGAATTCACAGCCAATGGTATATGTTCGCTACAAAGGTGCAAATAATTTTCCTCTCGAGTTGAGATCTCGTGGAGTTGATGTCTACAATAAAGTAAATGAATACTTCAATACGCAAAGTTTAAAATGGGAATACTGTATTTCTGTATCTTTGGATGGAGGTCCAGCTATGCTGGGTCATATTAATAGTTTTTCGGCTTTCGTAAAAAAATAACCGAAATATTGAAGCTACTCACTGTATGATCCATCGCCAGGATGGATACTACTTATACAGAAGTGAGGTGGGTCTCTCGCGGAAATGTACTAAATCGAGTATGGACTCTTAAAACTGAAGTCGAAATTTTTATGGTTGATCAAAAAAATATTCTCGCAGATAAGTTTAAAAACTCTTCCTGGGTTGCATATCTCGCAATTGCAAGGAAAGAATATTAATATCATTTCAGCGTTTGGATTAAAGCTGCAATATTGGAGACAGAACATAGAACACAACAAGGTAGCTTCTTTTTCAAGGTTAGCTTTGTTTTTGAAAGATTGCGAAAATATTACTTTTGCTGACATCAAGGATACAATTGTAAAACATATTATCAAACTCAGAAAGCGGTTTTCAGACTACTTTCCAGATCTTGATACACGTACTGTCAGTTGGATTGTATATCCTTTTAAATGTGAAATTGCTATGATACCAGAAGAACCTTCAGATTTGGCAAAAGCAATTCTTGAACTTCGATCTAATACTGAAGCACGTATTCAATTTGAGAGTAAACCAAATCTGTCGTCTTTATGGATGTCAAAAGCTTTCAAAATTGCACATGAAGAGGCGGTTTAAAGATTGCTGTCATTTGGAACAACATATTTGTGCGAACAAGGCTTTTCCACTCTAATGAACATAAAAACGAAGAACAGAAATCGATTAAACGCCGAAGACTGTATTCAAGTCGCTCTAACATCAATAAGTCCCAATTTTGAAGCAATTTTATCGAATATGAAACTACATCATTTCTCCAAAACGTGAAGGAAGAATGTTTTCAATTTTTCTTTTTTTCTAATTTTTTCAATTCTAATTTTTGTTTGTACAACCATTATTATTATTATTATAATTTGTTACAGTACTCCAAATTGTCAATCCTCAATTGTACCTCAATGGGTTTCAATTTGTTATATATATTACTTATATTACTATTATTACCATTGTGTATTACTAGACATTACATTGATAAATTGGATAAATGATGTTTAAATTAAATTTTTAGTTATTGTTTTCTTTCGAAAATTATGATGGGGGGCTATAATATGAAAGATGCTAAAAAGAGGCGATTTCGTTTTTTTTTGCTCTTCGCCATGGGGTAATTCAAGTCAACTTACAAAAAAATATTTTGGGGTAATGATTAAAAAAGTTCCCCGACCGCTGCCTTAGACAGTCATTGCTTCTAAAAGTATGCGATCCTTCCATATTTAGTTGTATTTTTTAGTGTACAAAATAACACCACCTTTTTAGAAGACCCTTTGATTATTTATTTATGATAAATTAAATACCATTGTTACTTAAATTAGACATTAACCTACTTTTACTTTATCTATCGCTCTGTCTATCTGTCTGTCTCTCTTCGTCTGTCTCTCTTCGTCTGTCTCTTCAACGTTTGTACATGTGTGCTGCTAGTCGCATTGTCACTTTTAAGGCTCTGCTTTAGAGGCCTCAAAAGCATGTCAAAGCCTGCTTCTTCTTCTTCTTCTTGTTTTGCTTCATGTTGCCCTTCTTCTACCACTTCATACAGCGTTATTTTTTTTGCCATTTTTGTCATCATCAGGGTTAGAAAACAAACGATTGTGTTGTGCTTCATTAATTATTTCTTTTGGCTTTTTTTTGTTGCTTGTTTCACTCTGACAGTCTGTCTGTCAGTGTGTTTGTGTAAAAATGGCTGCTTTTAATGCAAATTCTATGCTAATTGTATGGAATTGAATTTAATTTTTTATGAGCCGTTTTTTTTTCTTTTTTGGATTAAAAATTACTTGAAAAAAATTAATTGTCTTGGCACGAAGAACATAAAAAAAAATTTTATTTTAAATTAAAAAAATAAATTATTTTATAAACTTGAAGTGTTAAAATGTATGTTTTACGAGTCGCACTTGAATTAAAAAAAAAAAAAAATTGGAAAAATTGGAGATTTACAGCGGTTCTAGGCAGGTTAATTTTTACGAAAGTAGTTCCGCGCTTAGTATCCCAATGCCTACAGCCAAAACTGTGTCTAAATTTGTATTGCAATTTGTCAACTGCCATTGAAATTATTTAAGCACCAAATTACAATGAATTTATCACACTGTCATCATAATCGTGATCCTTTTTCTTATTAATTTCTGTTCCTATAAGGGATAAAAGCCTGCCACGAAGCATGTGACAAGATTGCTATACGAGGCTATATAGAAACAGTGTCGGTTTTGGGCGTAGCAGTAAGAGATATCGGCCCTAGACTGATGTTGCACTCTCTCAGCAGTGTAAGCCTGCCGCGAAGCATGCCACAGGATTGCTTTCTGACGTTAATTTAGGAACAACGCTCTCTGCCGAAATATATTCGGTTTCATACTTAGCGGTAAGAGGTATAGGCCCTAGACTTTTCCATGTTTTTTTTTTTGCTGATGTTACGCTCTCTGAGGAGTGTAAGCCTGCCATGAAGCATGTCACATGATTGCTATCTATGGTTTTTTTAGGAACAGCGCCCTCTGTCGAAATATATTCGGTTTCGGGAGTAGCGGTAAGAGATAGCTGCTTCAGACTTTCCCATGGTTTTTTTTTTGCTGATGTCACCTACTTTTAGAATCAGTGTTTAATGAGTCTGGACTCTTAAAATCTTAAAATTCGTAAACCACAATAAAAATTATTTCGTTTTCTTCTGAATTCGAAGCAGATCTTTTGATTTGTAGTTGAAACACTTACTAAACTCACTAACTCTCCATGACCCTGCTTAAACCTTATGTTGATCTGTTGCCCAAATGCAAAATAAAACAATTGTCGGGAAACAATCAGAAATAATTGTAAACAAAATATTGGAGTCTTCAACCTCTTTAACCTATTTTAGGCTGAGGGACAAAGATAGATTTGGAATCACCTTCTTGATGATACATCTGCCAAATTAGTTGTCATTTATTCAACCACCTTTTTGTTATATCACCATGGACGGATAGACCTGAACCATCGACTACGAGGCTTCGCTTAATGAGCTCTGTAATAGTTGACCACTGACACTAACTTTCATTGAAAAATCATCTTCAGTCATGAAACCTATTTCCGGATGTTTTGGGACGATACCACTCCATATGAGATCCAGCAGCAACTAATGAAAATATTAACGTTATCGATCCGTATTTCTCTGAGGGCGACGTTGCTCAAGCCGGCACCGCCAATCACGAGGAGTATAGATCGATTATTACCGAAATTGATTGATCTGGACACCAATGAAATGTGATTTAAACAGGATGGTATTTCGAGCCATATATCTCAAGTCACATTGAATACTTTGCATGGGCGACTTGAGGATATGGTCAACTTACACATGTACATACACACATAATTGGTCATTGCAACCCTTCAGTCAGGATTACGACCTAGTTTTTCACAAAACATATGTTGTGTGTGTTAATTATTTACATGAGTGGTGGGAGCAACAGTTTAAAGTCGACTCCAAACGACAGATTTTGAGCGCAACTTTTCATGGCAATTTCATTCACGCTGAGAGTTTTTGCCAGAAAACCACTGAAAGAAATATTTTTTTCGTAGGAAATATTTTTTCGTATTTCGGTTTTCGGTTCTGGAGTTTGAACCGAGGCCTTAATTCTAATAAGCCAACACATAATCTACTAGACTGCGGTGACTTCGAGAATTACTTGTTTATATGATATGATTCCTATCCTTCTTCCTATTCTACTTCAGAGACATTTCTCGATGCTACATAGAATTGACTTATAAAGGGTGTTTTTTATAGAGGTATAGAACTTTAATTTGGCATTACTTTTCAAGATGGCGACCGATTTAACAGCTGTCAAGTGATTTATTCTCAGTTTGGTTTGGCAATTCATCATGAATAGACTCACGCCTGAACAACGCTTGCAAATAGTGCAATTTTATTTCGAAAATAATGGTTCTGTGCGGAAAACGTATCGCGCACTACGTCCATTTTATCGTCGACAGAATCGTCCATCAGAGCAGTTAATTCGATTAACCATGGAACGTTTTCGCACCACGTTTACTCTTATTGATAACTCGCATCCCCAGAGACGCTGTATGGTGCGTACAGAAGAAGCTATTGCTGTTGTAGAGCGTAGCATTGAAGAAGACCCGAATGAGTCCATCCGCCATCGAGCACAAGAATTGGATCTGTGTCCATCCACTTTATGGAAGATTTTGCGGAAGGATCTTGGTTTGCGTGATTACAAAATCCAACTGAAGCCAAACGATCATCAAGTAAGGCGTAGATTCGTCGAATGGGCCCAAAACGAGATTACCGTTGTTCCCGATTTTCATAAGCGAATTTTGTTTAGCGATGAAGCGCACTTCTGGTTGAATGGCTACGTCAACAAACAAAACTGCCGCATTTGGAGTAAAGGTAATCCTCAAGTGTATGTGGAAACACAGTTACATCCAGAAAAACTGACTGTTTGGTGCGCTTTATGGGCTGGTGGAATCATTGGTCCGTACTTTTTCAAAAACGATGGTGGCCAGAACGTTACAGTCAATGGTGATCGGTATAGAGCCTTGATTACTAACTTTTTCCTGAGTTTAATAACCATGATGTCCAGGAGATGTGGTTTCAACAAGACGGCGCAACATGTCACACAGCTCGTGCCACAATAGACGTATTGGAAGACACGTTTGGTGACCGCCTAATTTCACGTTTTGGACCTGTGAATTATCCTCCAAGATCTTGTGATTTAACACCGCTAGACTACTTTCTGTGGGGCTATGTAAAGTCACAAACGCTTGACCATTTGGAAGACAACATTCACCGTGTTATTGCCGATATACGGCCACAAATGTTGGAAAAAGTCATCGAAAATTGGACGTCCAGATTGGACTACATCCGCGCCAGCCGTGGCGGTCATATGCCAGAAATCATATTTAAAATGTAATGCCACAAGATTATCTTTCGGATAAATAAAATTCATGTCAATCGAATAATTCATCGTTGTTTTATTGCAACTTAAAGTTCTATACCTCTATAAAAAACACCCTTTACTATGTTCAGACATGCACTTATATTGAGTAAATCGCAATAAACGGCATTATTAATCTCAATATTTCATATAAAGTTTCAATTAATTATTGCGCAATAAATACGCAAATTGTTATAATATTAAGTAAAACTTAAAATGCAGCACTGTCATAAGTATTTTCAGTGAGCATATTACAACTTTCCGAACACTTTCTACTGATATTTGACACACAAAAAAATAAAAACAACAACACAAAATGAACACAATGTTGTTGAAACAACCAGCTGTTTTGTTTACCAGCTGTCAAATCAATATTGAATAAGCAGCTGTACTGGCGTATATTGTTGTGTCTAAACACTTAAAATATTGTAATCAATAAACCGAATATTGACTCAATAAAAGTGCATGTCTGAACATAGTATTATTAGTCTAGTTTTAAATTGAGCTGGACATTCACACAGAAAATGCAATATATTTTCTTCTTGTTCATCATACACTGCTGCCACAATGATAGTGGTTTGGATAACCTACAGTAGCGAGCATAAAAAATGCAACGCTAAGCCAATTAATCTTTATGTGCGCCTCTTTCGAAAAAAAAGTACGGAAATTAAAAACTTTTTTTTATTTTGATGCTCCAAAAACTTAGTTAACAAATGCAGGTTACAATATCAAAATTCTTCTATCCACTTATTTTTATTTTAACATTTAAGAAAAAAAGTGCCAAATTTCAGCGAGCAAAAAAAATGCAACGCTATGTTATTCATAACTTTATTTAAATTAAATTTAAATTCTTACAAAATGTTGGTTAAAAATATACTTAAAACTAATAATTGGTTACGTAGCCTTCATTTTCTATTACCGCTTGCAGTCTGGAGGGCATAGAATCCACTAGGGGCACGATGGTGTGTAGGGGTATTTTTTCCCATTCTGAGTTCAAAATTTTGTCTAATTCCGCCAAATTTGAAGGATTTTTCTTCTTAGCTTCCCGATCTAAAGTCTCCCATAGGTTTTCTAAGGGGAGATGGTGACGGCTAATCAAAAATTTTCACATCATGGTCGCTTAGGTAGTTACGAACCAAGCGACTAGAGTGCTTCAGGTCATTGTCTTGTTGGAATATGCTGTTTGGGGGCATTTTTTCCAGAAGATGTGGGAGCATATTTACTTCTAGGATCTCCTAGTAATTAGTGGCATTCAAAATACCATCGATTTTCACCAGCGGACTAACTCAATCATGAGAAAACGAACCTACCAATAAATTCCTTAAAATAAAGAATTTCGGTGAAAAACAAAAGTCACTTACCCCACACCATTAGTAGTGAAAGTAAATTTAATCTTTCTGGATCTGATGGGATAAAATATATTAGAAGACCATCTGAGCAGAGATATTCTCCCAGATATCAGCTACCAACAGTAAAACATGGCTAATGGTGTGGGGTAAGTTACTTTTGTTTTTCACCGAAATTCTTTATTTTAAGGAATTTATTGGTAGGTTCGTTTTCTCATGACGGAGTTGGTCCGTTGGTGAAAATCGATGATATTTTGAATGTCATTAAACACTGTGAGATCCTAGAAGAAAATATGCTCCCACATCTTCTGGAAAAAATGCCCCCAAACAGTATATTCCAACAAGACAATGACCTGAAGCACTCTAGTCGCTTGGTTCGTAACTACCTAAGCGACCATGATGTGAAAATTTTGGATTAGCCGTCACCATCTCCCCTTAGAAAACCTATGGGAGACTTTAGATCGGGAAGCTAAGAAGAAAAATCCTTCAAATTTGGCGGAATTAGAAAAAATTTTGAAGTCAGAATGGGAAAAAATACCCCTACACACCATCGTGCCCCTAGTTGATTCTATGCCCTCCAGAGTGCAAGCGGTAATAGAAAATAAAGGCTACGCAACCAAGTATTAGTTTTAAGTATATTTTTAACCAACATTTTGTAAGAATTTACATTTAATTTAAATAAAGTTATGAATAACATAGCGTTGCATTTTTTTTGCTCGCTGAAATTTGGCACTTTTTTTCTTAAATGTTAAAATAAAAATAAGTGGATAGAAAAATTTTGATATTGTAACCTGCATTTGTTAACTAAGTTTGTGGAGCATAAAAATAAAAAAAAAGTTTTTAAATTCCATACTTATTTTTTTGAAAGAGGCGCACATAAAGATCAATCTGCTTAGCGTTGCATTTTTTATGCTCGCTACTGTATATGCTCAGATTAGTCATAAAGAGCCTGGACTTTGACTACGGCAACTGTGGTCATCTCAGGTGGAGATATTGTGAACTGGCCACCGAGATCGAGTGATTTGGTTCCATTAACTTTCCCTAAGCCCCTTAAGAAAACTATCGAATTTAACATTTAAATAACGCGGATCTCTAGTGGTGCCTCATGCCATCGCAGAATGCTATCCTTTACTATTTTTATGCTCTTTGACGACTGTTGGACATACTGGCCAACCATTTGCATATTTTCCATGATCATTTTGACAGTTTAATGTATTCGAAAATATGAACAACAAAACAGAAAATACTCCGACTGCCATGTCCAATAGTCATGTCCAACAATATTGTGGCCTTTTATTCCACTTTTTTTCGTTTTTTTTTTCTTCATAATTTTTTTTATGTTCAGTTTGGTTACCCGGAGACCCCAGTAATAAAATTCAATTAAAATGCTTTAAAGCAGAGGGTGTGTTTTTCTTTTAAATGTTAAAATGTGGTTGATGTTATTGTTGTTGTTTTTCTTCTTGTATTTGTTGTACAAGACAATATTTCTTGTTAGTTTTTTTATTTTTCATTTTGTTTCTTAAAATATATGAAAATAAATGCTGGTGGTTTTACAAAACTTGCTGCAGATCCGTATGTTTCATGTCCAAGATAAGAAGGACACAGTCAAGCAAATAACAAAAGCAACAATAACCGAAGCGAAATAAATAAGAAATTGTTAGAAAATATTAGTTTTGTTCTTATTTGTTGTTTTTGTTGTTTTTCTTCTTAATGGAATGGATAACAAAGTTGCAAATATTGCGAATGTAAAATATCTGAATAAGCCCCACCCCACCCACACACTCTCTTTGTTTTTTTTTTAATTGTTGTTCTAGAATTGTAAGAGAATGACATTTAAATTAAAAGAAATACAAGTATTTTTTAAAACGGATATGATTTACAGCCTTTAAGGCAAAAATATTGAAAAAAAAAAATTTTTTTCGCAAAAACAAAATCAATTCCTTTAAGGTGTTGAATCACAAGCGAATTGTTCTTATTTCTGAAGCATACAGTCACTACATAACAGCACTAAATTAGGTTAGGTTAGCTTGTAATGGTAGCTTTGTACTCACTTGAGCACGCATAGCGGCCCGTTATGACACCACAGCTGAACGCAGTCTCTTTACTGACCAAGTTCCTCCAAACCAGCGAACAAGAAGAAGTTTGTGAGGGCAGGGCTGTACATTTGAAGCACGACTATCCTACGCTGGAAAACTAGCCCCGGAAGTTTAATAAACGAAGCTAAATCCTTGACATCAATGGATGAGAGCTCCGTCAAGCTGACAAGGATTGGAGAGCCAAATAACCTACATATATCTGCACCTTCTAAGAGATGGGCATTGCACCCGCGGCAGAAGTCATTAGATGGGAGCTGCATTCTTTCCGCGTGTCTTCCCATAACACAATGACCTGTAAGCAGGTCCAGTTTCCCAGAGTAGACTCCGCTACCAAACCCCGTTATCGAGTTTAGAGCCATCGGTGTATACATCCAGGAGTTTCGGGGGGGACGATCTGGTCAGGGTCCCTGTCGTCCCTGCTCGGAATTAGAAAGTGAAAACCATAACATCACAAGGTTAACAGGGTTGTAGTCGAACCATAATCACCAAACTTGGACGGAGTCTTAAAGTGGATTTATGGTTTTTGCAGAACGAAGTATTCGTCTACAGGCGGAAAACTTTAATTATTTTCCACCACAACAATATCAGGCCACTAACACCGTTAGAGACTCAGCTTTAGTTTCGGAAGTTCAACTTGTAAGTTCTTTTGCATTCATCTTATAGTCCCGAAGGACGAAAACTCCCAAAATAGGTCAACTTTCTTTGCTTAACTGGTCCCAACAACCCTTTAGTCCGGATTACAACCTAGTTTTTCACAACACCCATATTGTGTTTGTTAAGTTTATCCATGAGTGGCGGGGGACCTACAGTTTAAGGTCGACCCCAACGACAGATTTAAGAAACTTTTCATGGCAATTTTAATTACTCTGAGACTTTTTGTCAAAAAACTGTTGACAGCAAGTGGCGACAAAAGCTCTGCTTTTAATGTTTCGTTTTGTGTGAGATGTCTGAACCGGGCTCAAACCCCGGAATTTAGCGAACACACTAGACTAAAGCAACATCACAGAGAACCAATTTTGACCAACGGAAGTCACTAGAATAGCTTGAATTTGGTTTTGTTTAATTTTTCAGAAGCGAAAAGTCTTCCAAGTATTCTGTAAATCCAATTGGGTTCAGTCCACTCAAAAGGGGTATTCGGCAAGGTTTTCTCATGGTTTTTGTAGTTATTATCTGTCTTATCTTAACTTAAATTAATTTTTTTTTCTGATATTATGTGGAAACCCACGTTCTCTTGTCTTTGTGCCTGGAAGGAACGAATTGAGTTTCATTCTCTTCTATACACAGCCAGTGTCTGCAACTTATGCCGTGATTTATTTATCTTCGCTGTTTTTATTTCCAACAGTCGAGACCAGATGAGGATTGGGCATCGCCCCTATGGTTCCTTGTGGATTTTAGTTATTTTTAATTCCTGAATGCTTCGGACAGAGATCTGCTCCCACCTCCACTTTAGCATTCATAGCTCACTCTCAATTGCGATTGACTAGAAAATCAAAGAAAAAAAATTTGGATTTCTTTGAGGCAACAACAGGCCTGATTGATTCCATGCTTGATACGAATACAAGAAAGCTGAACTCACAAAGTTTTTAATAAAATATTCATTTATCGGGCTACATTAATGTCATTTTAAAGGTCTTCTCTGGGGCCTTCGTTTATTGAAATATTGCTCCTCACATTGCCGAACGTTTTCATTAACCAGATGTCGCTTGCAATGCGCAATTGTTGAGCTACCTCGTATTAATACTCATAACCATGTAGTGCTGCGTCGACCTCAACTTTTGCCACTTTCAACTACATATCGGTAAGTTGTACGACTGCAGTTAGAATGAGATATTCCAAGTCCATGCAGGTATCTCCCAAGTGGAAGTCTATGAAAAATTTGTTCAATCCAACCTGAAGAGAGCGCATTAAGCACGCCACACAGCAATACTCTCTGAAACTCTGAGAGTAAATAAAATTGCCATGAAAAGCTTCTCAAAAATCGGTCCCGCCACTCAAGTATAAAAATTAACTCACACAACATGAGTGGTGTTGAGAAGCTAGGCCGTAATCCTGACTTAAGGGTTGTAATGGCCAATTATGTTAGGTATGTATGTATGGGACAGTTTGGGAAAACTGAATGAGATTGGTAGGGAAATAAAATTACCCTCTACAGGATTCTAGATTTGGTTTGAATTCGCAACAACGAGCAATGAGCTTGCATGAAGGAAAACTTCTGGGCCATAACCCTTCCATGGGGGCAAATGCTTGGAAACGTATGCTTAACGAATGAGAAAGTAAACACAGGCAAGACTAGTAGGTAGTGTGTTGGCTTATTAGACGTGAGGCCACGGCTCAAATCCCGGTTCAGACATCTCCAACAAAGCGAAGTATAAAAAAATATTTCTTCGGCGACTTCCTCTCAGCAGATTACTAGCAGAATCCATATAAAAGTGCCATGAATAGTTTTGCAAAAATCTGTCGTTCGGAGTCGACTTTAAACTGACGTCCCCACCACTCATATATATATATATAGAATTAATACACACAACATAGGAGATATGAGAAGCTAGGTCGTAATCCTAACTAAAGGCTGGTAATAACCAATTATGTATGTATGTATGTGTATATGTAAAGCCTCTTCACGAACCATGTGAATTTAGGACAATAAAAACTTTTGTTGGAAGATTACAATAAGAGGAGATCTGCGTCATGCTATTGACCATTAAGAGATAACCTGAAATTAGTAACCAGTTTTTGGCAGGGCACTGCAGACTCGAGGGTACATTTAGTCAGAATAGAGGTTGTTCCAAGCCCAACATGTAGATTCTTTGACAAGAAGAATGAGTCATCCAGACACATTCTTGGAACCTGAAGGGCATTAATCAATTCCAAGAAGGAATATCTGAGTGCAAATCAAATTCTGGGATGAACACCATCATTGTGGGGTCTCAGCAGCACCCTGAAATTTGTCATGGTAAGGGGAGGAGACACTTTGAGAATACCATATATAAACTGAGACCCTTACAATAGATTGCATAGTCTCAGTACTAATAATATGTATGGAAGTAGAAAATAGGTATTAAATATATTTTATTCGTATTAATTTTCGTTTATTTCTAAGTAAGTCTTTAGAGTTTTTATATTTGGCTTTTGAAAAAACCATCAAAATTCATTAATTACCACCTTTATGGTCAAATCTAAATTCACTCCTAAACACAGATGAGCGTTGCTATCCCCCAAGCATTTCTTTTAAAAAGTTTCACCCCATAAATGGTGAGTTTCTTCTTAATGGTTTTCGTTATTAAAACAACAACAAAAAATTTTTAACTGTAAATTATACTCTCACAAAATATAACAACACAACACAAACAAAAACACAATACTACTAATGAATAACTATTAAAACAAAACAATAGCACAAACATTGTTTTTGTTTTTATTTTCTCTCTGTGTGTGTGTGTGTGCGTTAGTCACTTTAATTTGTTTTTGTTTTGCTTTATAATGTCCAAGTTTATGTGAGTGTGTGTTAGTTTTTAGCGTTTCTTGCTGGAGAAAGAAGAGAGCAAAGTAGTGTTGTTTAGTTTTTAAACAGCTCTTACACTCATAGCCATTGTTAAGCTCCAATAACTCTCTCTTTCTCTCTCACACTTGCCGTGTAGTTTATGAGGAAACTAAGGAGAATATATTTCTCTCTTTTTGCCTTGTACCACAGATTTTTGTTGTATTTCTTGGCTATGCGATTGGTTGTTTAGCTGTTAGCCTCTCCTCCCCAGCATGAATGGTTTTTTGTATTAACTTTGTGTGCAAGTGGGCACCGTTCTTTTTTTTCTTTTTCATTACTTTGCTGGTTAATAGTGTTGCTAATGTGTTGAATTTTTGTTTTTTTTTGTTTAGTTTTTCCATTAGTGCCCGCGTTTAAGGGTGGTTTTTTACGTGGTTTTGTGTGTTTTTCTTCGATTTCTTTCATTTTTTTCATTATTTTTCTTTTATTTTATAACGATTTCTTTTTTTTTTACATTAAAGTTACTTTTATTTTGTAATTTTTTCTTATGTTTTTCAGAAATTCTTGTTAAATTTCATTGTTTTCGCGTGCGTGTGTATGTGTTTTTTGTAAACATTTTACAATTATTTGGCGTGTTTGCCAGTGATTAAAGGTGAGTGAACAGAATTCTTTTTTTCTATTACATATTATTTTTTCTTTATTTAAATTGTAATTTTTTATTTAAAGAAACATGTTTAAAATGCATGTAAACCGTATATAAATAAAATTTATGAGCAATTATTCTATTTAATAATGAAAAATTTTATATTTTGTATACAAAAATTGAATTTAAGCTGGGAAAACATATGATATTTAAGGTTTGATTTGCATACCTATAAAATTATTATCAATGAACTATAGGTCCTAGAGTTCTATTTATACAGTTTAGACTAGTTTATTGCTTTCGATAATAAAAATCTAGCGCTGAAATCAGGCTCTAAAAGCCAAATAGCTGCTAAAAATTAAAAAATCCCAAGGTTTTCATATGAAACTTGTTCGAAACGAGGTATTTTTATTTACTTGACTACGGTAGTATGTTACGCGTCGAGATAATGATCATAAATCACGCTGCAGATCGTCGGATCCAATTTTCATTTCTAAACCGGTTGTCTCCCTCTGAGATTCTCTTGACATTTTATTACAGCATTTTTGTACCAGTCTCATATGAGCTAAAAGAAATAGAAATATACCCGGTATTTCTGTATCCAATGAAATTGCCTAGAACATGTACACTTCTATCAAATACCCATCTGGAACAAATACCTATCCTTTGGAACTATTCATCAGACAAAGCTATTTATTGAACGCTGGGCTAAGGAGAAATCTTGTGCAGAACTAGACAAACTTTTTTGTAGGAATTAATTTCAAACCAATGCCTAGCTAAACCCAACATGCCTTCTATTACCTCAACTCTTCACCATCGTGCTGGAAGACCTCACAAGTGAATTCAGCTTATAGAGAAGGGGAATTACATAAAGATCTTTAAGATTTCGATTATGATGTTGGCAGGGAAGTGAAGTCCTCCCCTGGACAACATTAATAAAGAACGCCACTAGAAGAAAAAGTATGATTCAATAAAAAGTATTCTCACCGTACATCTTGAAGTCGCCGTAGTCTAATAGGCAGTGTGTTGGCTTATTAGGCGCTTCGAACCCCAGCTCAGTCTTCTCGAATAGAATGAATTTTGAAAAAAATACTTCTCTCGGGTGCTTCCTTTCAGCAGTCTTCTGGCAACAATTCTACGAGTAAATAAGATTGCTTTGAAAAGACGTCCAAAATCTGTCGTTCGGAATCTTCATTAAAGAATAGGTTCCACCAGTCATGAATAAAATTAATACACATAACAGGGGGTGTGAGAAAAAAGGTTATAATCTTGTCTAAAGGGTTGTAATAGCCAACTCAGTAAGTAAGTCATACAGTTTCATAGAAAAGCACATTTTTATTCAACGAAGTTGGTAACCCTATCATTCTAAAACTTGCTACAGAAGACCAATAAACTCCCTTATTGGGAGAAACTTGATTAATGAAAAGAAAATAAAAAAATAAAGCAATGAAATAATGAAAAAATGGCACGCTTTCAAGCGCCTTAAACCAGATTCCAAACAGAGCTAGCCTTTACAACACGGAATAGCAGCAGTAGATATAGTGTGGCAGACAGCACTTAATCTCGTTTAATGCTATCTGCTGTACAAGTTTAGATTACTTTGCCTTGAAAACAGATTTTACACTGTGCATCATATTTGTGTAACTGTTATAAGACTAACAATCTTTTCTTGGACTTCTTATGATCTGGTTTCTTACATTCATTTAATATTTGACCATTAATGCTTCTAAAGTTCATTATTTTTAAATAATTTTTCTTTTTCATAAGCATTAATGTCCCTAAATCGATTTGAGTTAATTTGTTTCAAAATTATTACAAAAATTTTAAAATTTTTGATTTCTACCACGTATGCTCTTTGATTTGTACCCCCATCATGTATCCATGTACATACAATGTATGTACGTGTGTATTAACTACGCATTTTACTCATAATTAAATTCGATTTTCAAAAATAAAACTTCGTTTCATTACAACAGTACCTACCAACGGTAAATAATTACAGCCGAAATCCAATACCATTTTAACTGAACGACTTCTAAAGAAATTCCCTTTTTCATTACACATCTCTTTATCGGGTATTACATGAAATCCCAAGACTTCAATGAAAAATAATAGAAAATCATGCCAAAAATATTCATCAGATTTCTTAGCGAAATTGTTTAACTACCACCAACCACCACACCATGCTCATCATAATGAGCCAAATAGATCATCAACTACAAATACATCAGCATAAGCAATAATGCGATCATCATCATCATCATTACTACACTTGAGAAAGAGAGAAGAACAATTTCATTCATAAAAATATTTTTTTTTATTCCTTTTTTCTCTCTTTTATCTTCTTTTTTACGTTTTACCTCATCTTCTTTTTCTATGCTTTTGTTTTTGTTTTTATTGATTTTTTAAGAAGAAGTTTAAGGTTTTTAGGACTTTTTTTAACATCAAAAGCAACCACTACATATACAAAAGCATAGAAAACTCTTATACTATGGGCAAACATCAAACAATGCATTAAGAAAAGCTCTCTTTGAGAGAGCATTTTAGAGAAGTAAAATAAACTTAAGCAATGTTGTCAATTTTAGGTTTTTAACAGAACAATTTTAACGCTTTTCTTTTGTTGTTACAACCTACACGAGTACTTCTTGATATTTGCGTGCCACATGAATTGAAGCAAAATTGATCACAATGGGCTTCATATCCCAAAATGACAACAATAATAGGGCAATCAGCCTGCAATCGAAGAACCGTTGAAAACAACGTGATAAAGTTTTGCTCCGATGTATAACGACAGTTTGATAGCAATATCATGAGGCAATATGTGAAATATCTTACTTATTTAATTGGCCGTTAACAACCCTATTAACGGAATTCGACTTGCCTTAACACATCCTTCCAGGCGCATCTGCTTCTTGCGCGGTCACACCAATCAATGACAGGGCTTCCTCGATCTGGTCCTTCCAACGCACTTTGCCCACTTACGCAAACACACACATCAAATACCCGTCTCGCCAGATCATCCTCCTCCAGTCGAACGTCGTAGCCGAGCTAGCGCAGCCGCTGGATGTTAATACGCTGCACAATGTCCATGTCGTTGAGGAGCTCATACAACTCATTGTTGGATATCATCAAATTTGTTTGATGACAGTCCCATAAATCTGGCCTAATTTGACCAATGGAATGGCTTATCTTTCCTTTGAGGACTGCTGTGGTTTGTGGCTTATTCGCTTACACCACAAGAAAAAAAATCTAACGGGTTCTAATCGTGATCCCAGATAATTTTTGACCGGCTCAGCAAAATGAGTGACCGAGCGTTTCGATAATGAAAAATTTCGGCCTCGTATATGGCTGCATATTCAGGACGTTTATCGGCAAATGGTCTCTTCAAATGAATTAATCTACATCGGTCTGCCCCTATAGTAAGGCCCGGTGTTAGCAGCTTATAATGGATCACTTCCTTTTGATTCTACCAAATACAGAGCATTATCTTGTTGCAGTGAATACTCTACTTGGCCATAGATCTTGCTCCATGCCAGCTCTTCACGTATGTTTCCTTGGGTTTGAGGTTGTCCGTGCAAAAATAATTTCTTTTATGCGATCAGTACAAAATTATGAGCTCAGCGAAATGCTTAGGTTTAGTATTATATGGCTAACTTTCAAATAGCAGTGTGGCGTTATCATTGCTATTGAATATTCAGAGTGAGAATTTTTTTTTTGCTCAATTCTACCTTTGCTGAAAACGTAGAGCTGCCTGATCCTGTTTTGATGTTCGTTGTTTTCTGTTGTTTTCTTCAAAGAGGAAGACATAATTTTTCTGCTTTCAGTATAATCCAAATCTTAAAGCTCTCCATGTTAAGCCCCTTCTCTAAAAAATTGACTTCGCTTTTGAGGTCATCCGGCACGATGCTGAAGGATTGAGGTAGGTAGGATAGGGTCGCGAACCCGGTTATAGGCAGGCATTTGTTTGAAATTAATTCCTACAAAAATCTTTGTAGAGCTTGTATAGTTTTGCACAAGATTTCTCCTTAGCCCAGCGTAGATACCTTTATCTAGTAGTTTCATACGGTAGTCACCTGTTTCCAAAAAGATATAGCTGAAGTGCATCTATTTTTCTAAGTCTTCAAAAAGTCCATACCATATCAAAAGTTGTTGGGCATTCTCTGTTTTTGTCTATATTGCTTTAATGTTAATAGAGTTCAGTCGTGATTTTACTTAAGTGGCCTCTAAAATAATCATGAGTAGCTTATCTGATAACTCCGTTAGAATATGCATTGCTCAGTAGATGTCATCTGCATAATCGAAGAGTATTTTCAAGCCTCAAAGAATCTGAATTGACTTGTGGTATACCCAGCGATGTTAAATAATAGAGGCGATAAAATGTAAACCTATTTACGTATTACTCAATTGGTTCTCAAGCGGTACTAGGTAATTAATATCGACTCTGTGTGTTTGGTCTTTAAAATGCGTGCATTTTTCCATGCATTTTGAAACCATCAACGCAATTTAATGTGATACAATTGACGTGGTCAACGTATGAATCTCCGGATCTTCTACCTTAGTTAACCCGGTAGCAAGACTTACTGTTCTCGCATTTGGTGTGGGCAACTTCTTTCAGCAATTTGAGGATCCTTAAGCATCCAAGTTCAATATCAACTATAAGGTTCGCATAACGCAAGGTTAGTCGCCGTAGTCTAGTAGTGTTAGACGCGAAGCAACGGTTCAAATCCCCTGTCAGACAGGCTTCCTCTCAGCAGATTTCTGGCGAAAACTCTGAGAGTAAATAAAATTGCCATGAAAAGTTTCCCAAAAAAATCTTTCGTCGGAGTCGACTTTAAACTGTAGGTCCCGCCACTCACGTATAAAATTGACATAAGTGGTGTTGAGAAACTAGGCCGTAATCCTGACTGAAGGGTTGTAATGGCCAATTATGTATGTATGTATGGTCCAAGGGGTAAATAACAATAGTTGTGGAAATAGTTTCCACGAGACAGGCCTAAATATGCTTTCTTCCAGTAACAGTATCAAGTTATCATACAAAATGAGTCATATTTGTGCTGAATGCGATTTTTCTAACTCCGATAGCAGGAGATAAAGCTATTTAGCCACCTTTTGCATCGGCCTATACTCGGCCGTTATTTTGTCGTGAAAGATTTCCAACAATTTTTATGGCTCATAATTAAAAGCGTTTTTTTTTCAATTTAAGCGCTTTTTTACACCCTAAAGTGGTGAAGATTGCTTGGCAGGTAAACAAACAAAATATTTTTTCTTATTGGAAACGATGGCTTCTGATAAGAAATTCCTAAAGAGCGTAAGAGAGAGAGAGGCTATAAAAGTGAAGAGTAAAATATAAGAGTTGAAAACAGCGTTGCCATTTTGACCCTTTTCGGGTATTTTTTGACGCTTTTTTAGTCTCGCTACCCTTTTATTTTTTCGAAATACGCTTTTTTGAAAAAAGGGTATTTTCGACGCTTTTTTAATTTTTTGTGGCGCTTTTGATGCTTTTTTATTTAACTATGTGATTATATTTTTGTGGTTTAATCCTTTTTTCTGCAACTATGAAATTTAAATATTTTGTTTGTCATTGCAATATTTGTTAATGCTGCGTCCACAGGTGTTGTATTTTTGTATACATTTTTATATTTTGTATACAATTTTAAGAACTCTTTAGGGGAGAATCCCTTCCAAGAATTAGCAGACTGTGTAATTTCCATACTATCGTTACCTTACTCGAATGCTGAGGTCAAGAGAACATTTAGCTTAATGAATTTTTTCAAACCAAAGATAAGAAATCGACTTTCCTTAAACTCGGCTAATTCTTTGTTGTACATTAAATACGGTCTTAAAAAAGAAAATGTTTGTTGTTACAATTACAAATTGCCATCTAGTGTTTTTCTAAAAATAAATTCAAATCAAACATATAAACGATCTCAATATTTTATCAAACAGTTTGATGGCCCGATGAAGAAAATAATGAGGCCAATATATTTGAAGATGAAATTGTTTTACTATAAAACGTTATTTCCATATTTGTTTTATTTACTTTAAAAAATGAAGCTTTATTTAAAGTTTTTGTAAAATTCTTAATTTTTTATGTTATTTTATTCAAAGTCTTCGTTATTTTTTGAATTATAATGAAATATTTTTATTTTTTAGTTATTTTATTTTAACTTTTTGTTAACTACTGAATTATATTAATTTATTTTTTGTTACTTTGAATTTTTGTTAAATAAATCATATTTTATTTGTATTTAATGTTGCTTGCATTTTTTCCCCGTTTAAGATGGTTTATACGCAGTGGTGTTGTGCTAATTTTTTTTTTACCGGAACGCATTCCGGTTCAGCAGAAAAAAACGTTCCGGACTCCGGTTCACGGTTCGGAAAAACAAGCCGGTTCATTCAGGTTTTTGTTCCGGTTCGGGTTCAAACCCTTGTTTATAAAAATACATATAAAAATTCGTCTAAAATTAGAAAAAAAAATCAGCAATTCTTTTTAATTTTTTTTTTTTTTCAAAACGTCAGCCAATTCTCCTTATCAGAAATTATCTTTAGTTCCGGAACGCGTTCCTGTCCAAAAAGGAAGTACCGGAACGACGTTTCGGAGCGTTCCGGCTCGACAACACCCCTGTTTATACGCAAAGCTAGATAGTATAAGTATTTGAAAATGATTTCCATTTTTTTTGTTTCTTGTGACGCTTTTTACCCTATTTTTCTGAATTATTTTACCCTTTTTACCCTTTTTTGCTTTAAGCTTGACGCTTTTCTGCATTTCCAAAATGGCAACACTGGTTGAAAATGATCACAGAAAACCAGAGAAAACAGAGAGAGAAAATAAGTGAGTGTGAGTATGTGTGTACAAAAACATATGCTAAATTTATTTACATCACCTGTAAAAGCAAAAAACAACAACAAAACAAACAAAAATAAAATTAAATTAAATAAACAGAGAAAAAAACATTAAAAACCCCCAAGCAGCCATTCAGCTTTTAATAATGACTGCCAACCGATTCACAACACCGAACCTATGGAGTGTTGAATAGTGAATGAATATGATTGTGGCTCTTGACTGTTTAACTGGCTGGCTATGGTGGTACTGTTGAGAGGTGGTATAAGACATTAATACTCATACCTGTACGTAGACGTGTATGTGTACGTATTTAACATAGGAAATGTGATGTTATTATTATTGTTATTGGTGATAGTGATGGTGCTGGTACTGGTGGTGGTGTTGTTTTTGTTTTTTTTTTTTAATAATTTTTCGTGTGGTACGTCTAAGCTGAACCTTTTCTTAGCCAGTCATTCAGTCTGAACTCGGTTACCGACAGCGCAAGAAAGTATTACGGCCAGTTACGCGCGTTATTCAATACACTGTGTAACAATGAATTCTAATTTATAATAACTAATCGAAAAAACAGCAACAACAACAACTACATACGTCGATTATTATACGTTAACATATGTAATAACAAATAAATAAATAAATTGGGAATATTTACGTTAATTTTTTGTTGTTGTTTTTTTGCTTTTTTTTTAAGTGTGTGCGTGTGTGTACGTGTGTGTAACTTGTGTAGAGAGTTTTGTTTTTCATTAGGGTTTGAGAAAAATTCAAACGAAAAAAAGGAAAAACGGAAAACCTAATGAATGAAAAACAAAAAGAAAAAAAACAACTAAAGTAACGTTAGTTTGATAAGCAAGAAACGAAGAAGAAGAATTTATTCTAAACAACAACAACAAAGTTACCCTCCATTTATTCTAGCCAACGAACCAACCAACCAACCAATGCTAGTATTTGCTGGCCGTATTCATGCCAAATTGTCTGGCAGGCGGACTGATTGACGGGACGTTGTTTAATTTTTTGTCTTGGTTTTTTTCCGTTTAAAACGAACACCAAACTCTTCTGCTTTAACGTGTGTGTTTGTTTTTCCTCAATTTTTTTTTTCCTTTTTTGGCTTTTTTGCCAATGGGAAAATTTCTTTGATATTGAAATACAGAAAAGCGGATGAAAATTACGAAAAAAAATAATTTTTTTTTTGGTGGAAAAAATCAAAGAAATTCAAAGAAATTTAAATAATAAAAAAAGAGAAATAAAAAAAATAAATTTAAATCAATAACAGTAACATGAGTTTACCGACGCTAAAGTGATAATGAAAATAATTTCGAGGAATTATTTTGAAAGCAAAAAATTTTTAATGAAAGTTTTAAAGAAAATTTGAAAAAAAAAAAAAAATACAACAACAATTGTATAATAAAGTGCCTTAAAAAATAATAAAGATGTAACAAAAAAATTTTACAAAAAAATCTTACTAAAAAATTTTTCCTATAAAAACTAGAATAAAAGACGTAAAAAATTCGTAAAAAAAAATGAAAATTGAAATATCTTTCAAAACTTAAATACTAATAAAAGAAAAATTAAATAAAATTTTTCTATTAAACGTTAAGATTTTTAATAAAATAAAAAAAAATAAAAAAAAATTAAAATAAAAAAAATTAAAAAAAAAAAATACTTAAAAATTTATAAGAAATTAAAACAAATATAAATCTTAAATAAAAAAGCTTTTAAAGTGCCATTATTTTCATATAACAAAATCCTATACCCTAAAGTGCCTTTAAAAAATAATTACAAAATTCAAAAGAAATAAAAATTCAAATAAAATCAAATTTATTACAAATTTTTATTGCAAAAGATAAAAGTTTAAATTAAGAAAAAAAAATTAAAAAAAATTAAAGAAAATAAGAAATTATTTTAAAAAATTTATCAGTTTATTTTAAAACAAAAGCTTAAATGCATACGGATATACTGATTGGAGATCCTTTTGTACAAACAACAAATTATTGGGTAATGCAGGTGAGTTGAATAAAAAAAATTTGAAAAATTAAAAAAAAAATTTAAATAAAAAATTAAAAATAAAAAACAAGAAGGAAAATTAGTGCAATTTTAACGGAGTGAAAATCCATAAAAATTTATATTTTTTTAATGAAATAAAAATCTTCACATCGTCGTCGTTACATTTTGCATTAACAATTGAATTAACTAAAGTGATTGTTGTTGTTTTTATGAAAATCCATGGTTGAAGAAAAAAGAAGATTTCTTTCACGATTAAAATTTTTAATATAAATTTTCCTACTGTTTGGAATTGTTTGTTTTACAGAAACTGATAGGAAAAAAATCTTAAAATCTGTACCTGATGTTATAGCCAAAGCATAAGTTTAGTGATAGAAAGCATTGTAATCTAACTATTAGTCTCAGCGTCTTCTAAGTACATATTGATATCTGAACGTTTCTCAAAGCTATCATATCACAAATCCAAATCGGCTTTAACATTTTTCTATAAAGTCAGATTCTTGCCTTTCAGGCCAGCTTTCAATCAATTGAATTGGTAAACATACATAAGTGTTAAAGATTTTTGGAAAATTTCTTTTTCTCTACGGACATTTGTCTAATGTGTTGGCTTCTTAGACTTGAGGCCACGGTTCAAATCTCAGGTCAGACATCTCCAACAAAACGAAATATGAAAAAATGCATTTCTTTGGCGACTTCTTGTCTGAGAGTAAATAAAATTGTCTTGAGAACAGATTCTTAAAAAATTTTTCGTTCAAAGCCGATTTAAAGCCACGGGCCACAACATACATAAGTGGTGTGAGAAACTCGATCGTTATCCTGTCTGAAGGGATCATTTTTCAAGCCATCTTTGAACTAAAATAAGTTTATAGTTTAGTCTTGCGAAGAATCTGATCATAAGATTGCAGTGACATCCTCATGCCAATGGTTGGCATACCTGCTGTAAAAATTGTGTGAAGAATAGGTGCTAAAGCATGATTGCATGATTGATATGATTACAAAAATAGATAAAGGGGGTTTATCTCTGAACAATACATTTTTGCTTCTAACATTACTTCTGATACATGCTTCCATGTATGTATCTCTCTGATACCACCGTAGTAAAACTGTTATTCATCTGGTATTAATGTTCTTTGAATTTTTTTTTTCCAAAAATAGGATCAGTAACCTTGTTGATCTATAAGGCAATTAGCATAAAGACTTCCGACCTCGCAATTTCTCCTGAAAATTTCTAACTCAATATATTTTTGGCTTCACAAATAGAAATGAGAAAATGGATTTCATATTTTGTTGGCCATATTTTTTAGAAAAATTGTTAGAAATTCATTATTATTAACATATGGTGGTGGCATGTAAAAATTTTTATTTTCAGTTTATTAATTAAATTGAAATAAATTTCTGCCGTTTAAAAATTCCAAAGAAAGTCAAATTTCGTTCCAAAGTTTCTGAAATCTACATTTTCTTTAATAACCATGCGCCTAATCTGTGTACATAGTTTTCTACACTTGCAAAAGCAAAAGTTTCCTTAGAATTGTGGAAAATTGTTTTCATGCTAAAATTCATGAAATGATCGAAAATTTTCTTTTTAACTAAAAATACCAGCCAACACCAGATATGCTATGCTTGAGAGAAAACTCTCTAAATAATACTCGTATGTACTATGCTCATGTCGCAAGAAGCATTCAATAACAATCGATATAAGTCATTCTAGCTGATCTCTTTAGTATTTACATTACTTGTAGCCGATGTATCCAAATATGTTTTTAGGCATTGTGACCAAGTACATAAAAGAGAGGATGAAAGTGCTTATAAATATCTGTAGGATATCTAACTTTGATTTATTAGTGAACTTAGCTTAATGTGGTTTACATACATATTTGGCGATTACAGTCCTTCAGTCAGGATTACGACCTAGCTTCTCACACCACTTACATATGTTATGTCCGTTAGTTTTATATATGAGTGGCGGGACCTGCAGTTCAAATTCGACACTTAACGACAGATTTGTGATAAAATTTTTTTTTGGCGATTTTTTTATTTTACTTTCAGCGTTTTTTCCAGAAATCTGCTGAGAGGCAGTTGACGAAAAAAAATTTTTGTCGTATTTCGTGTTGTTGGAGATATCTGATCTGGGGTTTGAGCCGTGGCCTCATGTCTAATGAGCCAACACATTACCTACAACAGGAAAAACGTATCTATGTAATAACCTTCTGGTGATCGGTCCTAAATTGATGCTTTATTTCACAACAATTTCTGTTTGATTCGAACCTTATAGTTCAAAATAGACTTTTTAAAGCAAATGCTAGGGACCAGGGTTTCGTTTTGTAGTTGCAGAATCTTCGAAAATATACTTTCATAGAATTCCAAAAAAATTTTGATTACAATTTCAAAAAAAAATATCATTTAAAATTTTCGTAATCGAAAGTGAAACATTACCTTGACCAGCCCATATAAACCACACCAAATTTCCAAAATTATTTGAAAATTTTTGATGAATTACGGAAATCGAAAAATGAGTCATTTTGTGATAAGTTTTGATAAAAACTATGACTCCCATGTTAGCTATGGATGATGAATATACTTAAAAAAATATTTTTGAACTTAAATACATACTGAAGAAAGAATGGTTGCTTTTTAAACAACTGTTGTCTTTTTGTTTCAATAATCAAGTTTTGCCATTTAATCAGGTAATTGGTCTATTGTAGCAGGTCTTAGGAATTTAGCCAATTGCAGCCTACGCTTTCACAAGAGTAGGAAGGTGCCCCTACCTTTGGTATTGATTACTTGGAGGGGAGTTTAGTTAATTTTCAGATCATGTTAAATGAAGAAATGAAGTATGAGACGTAAGACCTCTGTTCAAACCACAGGTCAGACATCTCCAACAAAACGAAATACGAAAAAAATATTTCTTCAGCGACTTCCTCTCAGCAGATTTCTAGCAAAAATTTGGGGAGTAAATCAAATTGTCAAGAAAACAGTTTCTGCAAAATTAGTCGTTCGGAATCGGCTCATGTATAAAATTAAAACACTCAGCATAAGTGGTGTGACTGAAGGATAATTTGGTTAGTGACCAATTATGTATGAGTATGTGATTACAATTTATTGGTCTCTTTCACTGTTTCTAACTGGATTTTTACGGTTTGCAGTTGTGCTTCTTCAACCACTACACCATGCCACCTCACTTCTATGGTGTATATTGGTAGAATAGCGTTTAGAGAAGGTTCAGTTCCAACTGCAAGCAGGTCTATGGCTATTTTTTTGGGTATAATTTTTATTGTTTTATCCGATCTATTTTGCTAATTTATTGCAGCATTTATATAATGAATTTAAGAAAAAAAATTAACGAAAAACGGGTTCATCAAAACATGGCACCAGATCTTAACTACTAATATATTTTCGTAGTTCTAAACCTTGAGGTAAATTACGATAGGTTAGCAAATTTTCCTTAGAAATCTCTGTATAGTTAAGTATTAGTAAAGTATTCTTGCATAAGTTAAGTAAATGTTAGTTCCCTTACAGCGTTTCTTACTACATCTACACATATAACTTGAAACTAACAGGCCTTCTGTCACATAGAAGTTCTCTTAGGAGACTTAAAGATTTACTGTCCAACACAATTCACACAGTCATGATTTGATGTTGGGTAGTTGAATCCATTTCGTTATACTTGGGAATCCAATTGGTATACTTGATTTTTTCTCCATGTATCGTCAGATCTACTGCACTTCTTTTTAGTGTAGTAGAAAGGATTCGATTATTGTGGTGATTGTGTGTGCATTAATTCATACATATATCTCCTATAACCATTACTTACTTACTTACTCAATAGGTCATTACAACCCTTTACTGGGGACCTACAATTTAGTGTCTACTCCGAACAACAGATTTCTAAGAAACTTTTTATAAATTTTTTTTACTCTGACAGCTTTTACCAGAAGACTGTTGAGAAGAAGTCAACGAAAGAAATATTTTTTTTATAATGTTCGAGATGCCTGAGTAGGGATTTGAACCACGGACGCTCGTATAATAAGTCAACACAATAGCTACTAGGCATCGGTAACTTCGTACCCATTAAGTGAATGAATTAAAGTTCCAATTACGCCCAGTTTAGCAGATTTTGCTTCCTTGGATTATTTTCTTCTATCAAACTCGAAAAAATTGCTCGCTAACAGTGGAGAGGTAGAATCAAAGCTATTGTATATCTATAGGTAAAGTGTATAAAGAAACATGTTCTATAATTTGTTGGGTTTTCTGTAGTCGATTGACTAATTTTGGAGCAGCCGTCGTATATATACAACTACCACCATGAGTTTCAATGTCAAGCTCATGGGAGCTTGAGGTCTTAACCTCTGTAAGGAGCTGATATTCATACATACTGCATCTATCGTTGTGCATGTAATCGTTTGATTCTAAAGCTCTTAAAGGTTTTACTCGCTATGAGGAGCTGATATTCAGCGTTTTCACAAGTGTTTTTTGGAATTGAATTGGTTGTATGCAGCACACATAGTGCATCTATCCTCGTGCATGTAATTCTTTGATTGTAGGTATTTTTCCTCTTTCTATCTCTTTATTCCTGTCCATACTCGCCTTCATTCTTTCCTTGTCCTTTTCATAAGCAGAAAATTTCATTGAAATCTCTTTGAGGTTTCTGTTAAAAGTTCTTAAAAGAAACCTTAAGCGACATAGATTTCAAGCTCTTTTTTTGGTACTAAAATGAATTCGTTTAACTAAAAATATTTGAAAATAAAATAAATTGTCTGTCTTTTCAAATAGTTTTTTTCTTAGTATTTATTTATGCAGACGAGACTTTTTTATATGAATTTCGAAAACAAAAAGAAAAAATTTAATTTTCAAATGGAAGTTTTTAACGATTTTATGGCGATAATTTTGAATAAAAATCAGACAGGCGAGTTATGCGAAAAGAAAAATGGCAAATGGAGTTAAGTTTTTAAGAGATTATTATTGAATTTTTTCTCTTAACTAACAAAAATAAAAAATTGATGAAAAAACACGCAAAATTACGATAATTTGTCAGTGATTTTAAAATGCCATAAAAAAATAAAAATTTCAACAAAAAAAAAATAAAGAAACAATTTTATGTAAAACAAATATTTGTTAAAAATTTTCTTCTTTTTTTTTTGCTTTTTTAAACAAAATAAATTTTAAATAGTAAAAAAAATTATATACAGTGGTTAACAAAATTATAGCACTAGTAGAGGAATATTAACATTTATTCTTTTATTATTGGGTTATTTTGTGTGTACATTTTTTTAAAGTAAAAAAAAAAAACGGTTTGTGCCATGTGCCAATGATAAAAAGTAAGATTTTTAAAAAATTACAAGAGAATTTATTACCTCCCCATCTAATCTGTTTAGAAGTCTTCCAAGCCTTTAGAGATGATGACATTAACAAGAAATAGTTAGCCTTGTGTCAAGGTTTCCACAGCTGTAGGAACTGTAACAATTGAATTTCAAAGAATTTGATTTAAATTCTGATATTGAAATTTAGTTTTGAGGGTGCGTGAAAGACGTCATTGTCTTCTACTGCCATGCGACTTCCGAAAATAAAACCGTAGTCTTTGTGACTCCATTTTTTTTTTGAACGCATATACGGCCAGAAGTCTCCTGGGTCTAGTAGGTAGTGTCTTGTTTTATTAGACGTAAGATCGCGGTTCAACCCCAGGTCGGACAATCTCGAAAAAAATGAAATAGAATATTTCTTCGATGACTTCCTTTCAGCAGATTTCTGCGAAAAACTCTGTGAGTAAACAAAAAATCTGTCGTTCCGAGTCGTGTTTAAACTATACGTCCCTCCACTCGCATATAAAATTAACACACTTAACAAAAATGGTGTGAGAAACTGCGTTGTAATCCTCACTGAAGGGTTGTAAGGACAATTTATGTATGTATGTATGTAACTGCCAATATAGGCGCTGAACTTTTCTTAGAATATACATCATGAATGCTTGAATTGGACGTATTTTGCTGCTTTCCGTGAAGAGTTGTCTTTACGTTACAGGTGAATACATATATTCCGTTTGGTTTTCACGAATAAGTTCTTAAAATTTCTCTCAATTGTCCGAATGCTGACTGAGCTTTGTTGATACAGCGCGATATGCCATTTCTTTGTCCTCATAACTTGCCGTGCATACTATTCAAACTGCTAAATGAGACAACTCCTTTGACGACCCCGCGTATTATGCGATGGAATCCAGTATTTTGCACGTTTCCAATGTAAATTTTTATGCGATTTCAGTACGGTACTTCTTGTACTCGGTTAAGTTTAGCCTGCATATCTGGAAATAAGTAGGTGCAGACAAATATATCGTCTGCAGAGTCTACCCTTTAATCCCTTGGTGATGCCCGTTTAAATTCTAGGTCGTGCATAAAATCAAAGAGAGTGGATGACAGCAGTCAACTTTTTCGTGCACCAACGTTAGACAGTTAAGTACATATTTGTTCATTGAGTTTGTTCTTTTAAGCCATTCGATCCGTCGCTTTGGAAGGAGAGATATCGGGTTTTTGGCATTACATTTCTAAGCGAGAGTAAAAGATCTTCTGAATGCCTGTAAAAGAGAGAAGTGTGGTGACTATTCTACTACTATTTCTCAGCTGCTGATGTGGTCTGAGCTTGGCTACCTAATACAGTAGAACAAAGTGTTTTCGTACAGGCAAGGAATGAGGGCAACACTGTCTATAGGACCAAGATACTCATGTTAGCTGCAAAAAAATTAATTATTGAAACTGAAACAAGGCAAATGCAAGATAGGAGAGGTATAGATAGAGAGATAGATAGGGCGATATATAGAGTGAGATGTATGGAGAGAGAGAGAGAGAGAGAAAGTGAGAGCGATAGAGAGAGAAAGTGAGAGCGATAGAGAGATATATAGAGAGAGATAGTGATAGAATAGAAATATAGAGATGTTATGTGAAGTCTTGGCCTGTTAGTTTCATTATTTTATTGTCTGCCAATCTTTCTGGCACATATATTCCTTAAGACCTTTGAAATATTTTCTTACTGAACGATATTCATGCTATTAATTTCTCCGCAACTGTACATGTGGCAAAGTATGAAATCTATAAACATTAAAATGATTCATAGAAAGCCTCATGAGACTTAAAAATTGGGAAAAAAGCAGGAAAAAAATTGTTGTATGAGAAAGAACCGGCTGACTGATAAGAATTAATGAAATTATTGCACAAAAAATAAAAAAAAATTGTAAAAAGATTATGGTTATTGTATACCATTTTTATAACATTCTTTAAAAGTTTTTTTTTTTATTTTGTTTCTTCAAACGAAAAAATAAAAATCAATTGATTTCCAAAGTTAAGTAAAAAAAATATTGCCGAATGAGGGGGGTAAGGGGAAGATATTTTAGCAAAAAAAATGTTTAAAAAATTATTTCTTTAATAAAAAACAAAAAATGTTATAGAGGCTATAAAAATCACAAATAAAATAAAAATTTTAATCTTACACTTGAGGCGAAATTATGAAATTATAAATTCTTTTTCGTGTATAATTCTATTAAGGAAAGAATACCAAGAAAATATATTCAGTGATTTAATTAAGATTTAATTCGGTTTTCTTGTTAAAATTTTGTTTTAAAATGAATTGAAACATTTTTATGTTAAACGTGCTAATACGTTTGTATTTAAAAACCTACGGCTCCAGATGGCAGGAAAGGCTGAAGTAAAATTACATTTTGAACTCATATATTAGATTCTGCCTACTTTCTGATGCACACGCCTTATCAGATTCTCTTCTCCAATCGTATAGGATTTATTGCTTTTAAAATAGCAAATTTGAAACGATTTTTTCTTTCACTCCAAAGCACCTTCACCATTTTCGTTTGAATCTTTTTAATTTATAAAAAGTCGCCGTAGTTGGTTCAACTCCTGACCCAGACATCTCAAACAAAATGAAACCAAAAATAGAAAAAAAATATTTCTTTCGGCTACTTCCTCTCTGCGAACTTTTGGCAAAACTTTGAGAGCCATGAAAAGTTTCTTAGAAATCAGTTTCTTATAAATCAGAATTTCAACAGTATGTCTGGCCATTCAAGGATAAAATTAACACACATACAATATTAGTGGTGTGAGATGTAATCCCGACTAAACAAAAAAATGCGTTTCTGCTACTTTTTCTCAGCAGATTTCTGGCAAAAACTCTGAGCGTAAATAAAATTACCATGAAAAGTTTCTCAAAAATCTGTCGTTCGGAGTCCACTTTAAACTGTAGGTCCTGCCACTCATGTATAATATTACGACACCCACAATGAGTGATGTGAGAAGCTAGGTTGTAGTCCTGACGAAAGGGCTGTAATGACCAATTATGTATGTGTGTATGTATAGTTCTCCATGTAAGTCCCCTTCCCTATAAGCTGACATTGCTTACGAAATTATCCAGCACGGTGGTAAAGGGTTTAGGTAATACAGGGCATTCTGGTTTAAGGTTTGAAATTAATTCCTACAAAAATCTCTGTATAGTTTTGCACAAGATTTCTTCTCACCCCAGCTTCCAATAGATACCTTTGTCTGATGTATAGTTTAGCGAACGTAAGAGGTTTAGCTGCTTCCGGATGGGTTTTTGGGTGTAGTGTGTCTGGTTTAGCAAGTTCATTGGATACAGAATTTTCGGGTATATTCCTATGACTTTTAACTCATATGAGACTGTTACAAAAATACTGTGAGAATATATCAAGAGAATCATTGTGAAAGCCAACCTGTTTATAATTGAAAGCTGAATCTGACCCGCAGCATGATTCTTGATCATGATCTCGATTTATGATCATTATTTTGCTTTGAAACACACTACCGTAGTCAAACCTCGTTCCGAACAAGTTTGTTCTCTAAAGCACTGGATTTTCTCCTTTTTAGCACCTTTTTGGCTCTTAAAGCCTGATTTTAACATTAACTTTAGTTTTTTTTTAACTGAGATAATCAAATTTTCTCCCTCAAAAGATAGTTGATCTACGGTGCTTGATTCTAGGATGACAGAGATGCCATCCTTGATTTGTTTAGAGAGAACGCTACGTGAGTTTTCTATGATCTATGTTAGTATCATCTTTTGACAATCAAGGGAAGGAAGCCTTTAAAATGAATACAACAAGAATATTATTTCTCAACCCTTTAACGACCACAGGGACACATATGTCCCAAACCAAAAATTCAAAAAACTTGAATACTAAAAACGTTTCCTATCGTTTGTGGGCTGTATCTGAACAGTAATTCTTTATGTGTGATTATTTGAAGTTAATAGCTTTTTTTTGGTTTTGATTTGAACTTCTAGTAAATCATTACTACTTAGACAAAATGTTAACTTTGTCTCTTATAACATAATAGTCATGAAAGTGTTAAACCTAGAACCGCTTGGTGCCCATAGTAAGCCTGCTGAACTCGCCAATGTAACCATTGGTTGAAAAATTCTTTTCTCTTATTCCACCTCACTTCAACTTTTGCAGAAGTCGTTGGCCAGATGGCCTAGTTGTATTGCTTAAGTATCCAGTATACAAAGCTTGGATATATGAAAGATGAGGAGTGTACTTCTATCAAGATAGTGCAAACCTGTAGCGCCCTATCTATACGGTTTTCGGTAGATGCTGATAGAACGTGCTGCCATTGATATTTCTCATCCGAGGAATATAATTCCTAACGCTCAAGATCCTGTTATTTACCAAATATGATACTCAGCGAATGATAACCAATTGCTTATTACAAGCCTTCACTCAGGATAACGAATTAGCTTCTCATACCACTTTTATGTTGTGTGTGTTAATTTTTATACTTGAGTGGCGGGACCTTCAATTTAAATGAACGACGAATTTTTGAGCATATTTTCATGAGTTTTTGCCAGAAATCTGCTGAGAGGAGATGTCGCCGAAGAAATTTTTTTTCATATTTCGTTTTGTTGGAGATGTCTGCGGTTTGAACTGTGGCCTCATGTCTAATAAACCAACACACTACCTACTAGACTACGGCGACTTCATAATCAAAAATAACAGCTGCAAACTATGAATAATTGACAGTGGTTTGCTTTCCAAAAGGGCCGATGAAAAATTTAATATTTTTGAAGCACAGGCTTTATTAATGAAATTTCTTGGAAAATTTAAAAAAAATTTTATTTTTTTCGTTTTATATTGTTTATTAATTTGATATTAATTATCAAAAAGTTATTATTATTATTTTTTTGTTTTGATTATTTTCCAAATTGATTTGAAATCAAACAAATCCGCCTGGTAAAACTTTAGAATTCTTAAGAAATTTATTCAAGTTTTAAATACAAATCTTATCTGTTTTTATTTTTTTTTTTATTATAAACTGGCCTGATTTGTTTACAAAATTCCTAGAATTTCTATTTTACTCTTGGCTTTTTATTAAAAAAAAATCAATTTATTTTGTTTTTACAAATCTTAAAATAATTGTAAAATTATAAAAAAAAAGAAGGAACTAAAAATCAATATTTATTTAAAGAAAATTTCTAAAAAAAAGAACAAAAAAAATCTGAAGAAAATCATAAAATTATGAAATTCAATATCTCAAGCATAATTTCTTAGAAAACAACACAATTACAAGTGTTACATTAAAACAACAACATACAAAATCATGGAAAAAAAATTAAAAAAAAAAAAACCCATGAAAATGTAAAGATAGCACGCGTGGGAACTTGGAATACAAAAAAAAAAAAAAAGAATTTATTTTTTCTTTAAAGATAAGCAACAGAAAACCTAGAAATTCTAACATTTTTAATAACATTTTCATTTACAATGCAAGCGCCTAAGGTTGTTTATACATGGCTGTTATACAGCCGTTAATGAGTGTAATGGGAAGTAATTGTATGTCAATGTTAAACTCAATAATAAATAAATACCAAAACAAACAACAAATAGAGACGTAATGTCTACGATAATACATTACCCATTCAGTTATGCCAAAAAAATCAAAAAAAAAAGAGAGCGTTCTCTTACTCTCTCACCCTCTATTTAAGGTACATATTATTACTGTTGTTACTGTTATTCTTAAAATTATTATTTTTTGGTTTGTTGTTGTTGTTGTTGTTGTCGTTTCTTATAATGACTTATTGTTTTCTGTTCTGTTGTTCAAATGAATACATGAGTGTGTGTGTATGTGTATGTGAAAATAAAAATTCTCTTTGATGTTTAGCGCCACTTAACAACAATAAATATTTAACTATTAAGGCTTAATTAGTTCATAAATACTAACACCAATACACACACCTACACTTTACACTCTACTACAGGAGAAAGCAGTGTATAACTCTCCTCTATATGTTGTATGTGTATGCTTATAATAATTTTTTGTTTTAAATGAGTGATATTTTGTCATGAATTTATGGAGAGAAGACTTTGGAAAACTGTTATAAAAGCATAGGCAGCCCTGTTAAGAGCAATCTAAAGCACAGTAGGTATTGGGTTATAAAATTATGGGGAAAAATAATGCAAAAATCACGTGCAAAAATTGAACTTAAACGAATATTCCTTACTCTCAATATATACACTGATCGCCAAAAGTGAGTAAACACCACTGAAATAATTCATTTTCTTAGGATAGCGAGAAAAGTAAATGAGAATAGTCGAATAAATTTCCAAAAATAAAAACGTTTATTTATTACTTATAAAATGTTAGAACAAAAACAACAATTCATGATAAAGGAACTTTTTTTTATACTTAAGAACATAATAGAAAATTTAAAATTATAGTGGGTGTTGACTCACTTATGGCGCTCACTGTACATATCACAGTTGGCCCTATGTGATCTTTGTGTGACCACCCAACTTTGTTAGGTCAATAGTCATTCATGAAATTTTAATTTATTGAAGTCGCTGTAGTGTAGTAGGTAGTGTGTTGGCTGATTAGACGTGAACCCGCGGTTCAAACCCCAAGTCACACATCTCCAAGAAAACGAAATATGAACAAATATTTCTTCGACGACTTCCTCTCAGCAGATTTTTGGCAATAACTCGGAGAGTAAATAAAATTGCCATGAAGAGTTTTTACAAAAATCTGTCGTATGGAGTCGACTTTAAACTGTGGGTCCCGCCACTTCTGGATAAACTTAAGTAGTGAGAGAAGCTAGGTCGTAATTCTAGCTGAAGAGTTGTAATGACCAATTATGTATGTATGTGTATATGAATGAATTTTTTAATTTTAATTTATGCTTACAAGTTTGTACAGCTCTGTCGTGTGTTTTCTTCGTGTTGTTATTTCGGCCAGTTAATGTGTAAATAAAAATTCATTACAAAAAAATTTTCTTACTCTTCGAAAAACAAAATGTGTTGCTTGGTTTTCTTGCTAAGGAACAACTTGTAAAGTGTTATTTTTTATGATATTTTATGATTTTACAATAGAGATAATGACAGGAAGTACAACAAAATATGTCAATACGCATACGAACACAAATACAAGAAAAAAATATACGAAAAGAAAAAAAGAGAAAATACGTTAATTACGTTTTTAAAGAGAAGAGATTTTAAAAATTAAAAATTATTGCCTAGGCAGAGACTGAATTATACAAAATATCGATAAAAGAAAATAGAATTTAATAGGTATTCAAAGTGTGTCAATCCAAAATGTCATCGTAGTCTAGCAGGTAGGGCGTTGACTTATTAGATCATAGCCTCTGGTTCAAAACCCAGTTTAGGCAGCCCGAACATTCTGAAATATGAAAAAAAAATATTGTTTTCGATGATGTCCTTTGAGAGTAAATAAAATTACCATGACAAGTTTGAGTTTCTCAAATTAATCGACCAAAGCCGACTTTAAACTGTATGTTCCGTCACTCTTGGATGAATTAAACACACACACAACATGTGCATGTGGTCTGAGAATCTTGGTTGTAATCCTGACAAAAGGCTTTTATAATGATCAATTAAAAAGTAAATAACAATGGTATAAGGAATTAGAAGGTAGGTAGTGTGCCTTATTAGATGCTTCACGCGTCAAACCCCAGATCAGAGATCTATAAAAACGATATGAAGAAAATATTTCTTCAACGACTTCCTCTCAACAGATTTCTGGCTAAAACTCTGAGAATAAATACAATTGCCATGCAATAGTTTCTCAAAAAATCTGTCGTTCGGAGTCGACAATAAACTGTAGGTCCCGCCACTCATGTGTAAAATTAACACACACAATATACGTGGTGTGAGACGCTAGGTCGGAGTTTCTCGGAGTCGGAACGCTAATAGTGAGAGCAAAAGACTACCAAAGAGTGCCCTTATGGGTTAGTGGTTAGTGTACGCATCAAGTCAAGTCAACTGCCGCTACTGGATTATCCGAAACGTAAGCTTCTGAGGCTCCTCTATAAGCCTAAAATGACTGTATGGTTAGTGATGTTTTCGCGAGAAAATATCGGTTTTGGCGAATGAAAGATGAATGGCTAAAATTAAAGCAATTGCTGTGTCATAGCTTTGTTTATTTTAGATCGATTAATCCATTCTATATTTATAATAAATTAAACATACACAAGTTTTATGATTTTTCAAACCCCTTAAAACAAAACCCTTAATACTATGTTCACACATGCACTTTTATTGCCTAAATCGCAATAAACGCCATTATTGAGCTCAATATTTCATACGGCATTTCAATTAATTATTGCGCAATAAATACGCAAATTGTTATAATATTGATTACAACTTAAAATACAGCACTGTCATACAAAAAAAAAAAACAATGTTGTTGAAACAACCAGCTGTTTTGTTTACCAACTGTCAAATGAATATTGCTTATATTATATCTGAACACTTAAAATATTGTACTCAAATAATTGAATGTTGGCTCAATAAAATTGTATGTCTAAACATAGTATAAAAAATAAGTTGAAATTATTTGGAATACAGGTTAAAACTTTTAAAGGATTTCATTTGTAATCACAATATAATTAAGAATATCATGAGAAAAATCACTTTTTTCCCCTCTTTCGTTTCTTTGGTTTGAATATATCTTTCGTCTTTGATTTCTTAAATAAACAACACTTTCAATTTCTTTAACAATTTTCATTCTTTTAAGTTCATAAGACCCTTTCAAGAGCCATGCCATAAACCTAAAATTGTATCATCATTTCGAAATTAACACCTTTTTTTCTTACAAATACATACAAATAAGGAGGGAAACAACATAACAACAAAAAAATTTAATTGATGAGATAAATGGGCGATGAACGATGATGATGATTTGTAACAGAAAAACATGAAATAATCTCAAGACAACAATAACAATAAAAAAAAATCAACATGAATTGGTTACAGGCATGGTCAAAATGCTTTTAAGAATCGTTTACTAACCATTACAAGCGGTGAAAGAAATTCTTTGCACAGTGGTTTGGTGTGTTAAATTAATGACTGAATACAAAGTGCACAAATATTCATGTTTGTTCTGTTTGGTTTTAGAAATTTAATTTTAATTTTAATTCTTTGAAAAATTCATTAAAAATAAATTAAAATAAGTACTGAACAGAAAATAAGTATTTTTTTCTGCTCAGAACCCACTGTTAAGTACACATATTGGCTTCAAAGTAGTGTGCCTCCTCTATGTGCTTTTAAATAACTGTGTGTGGTACTTTTAACAACTCATAATGTGCCGACGGTAAATATAAACGAACTCCAACAAAAAACAAAACAAAAAAACCTGCCAAAATCAATAAAACTGTACGATTAACAACTAACAACAACAACTTAAAGGAATAAAACCAAATAAAAGAGTAAAATTTTCTCTCTCTCTGTCTGAGCCACACTTAAACTCTTCCTTAACATATGTACATCAACACTATTAAACACAACACAACACAACGGTTAAATGCAAATGTATGTGTCTCAAGACGTATTTATAAACAGTGTTGTAAACGACGATTTGTTATTATGTTGGTTGGTTGCTCTTGTTATTAATGTGTTGCAGTTATCGTTTGTACTTTAAATTTGTGGTTTTATTTTCTCTTAGTAAAGGATGCTCTCAGAGTAGAAACTCAAACGAGTAAACAAGTGAGAAAATCGCAAGTGGATTTGGAGTATGTTCTCAGAGAGGAACAATATAAGTTCGAAAAGTTTGATTGCAAAGAAAGTGGTGTCGCATATCGTAATGTCAATTTCCAGCGGTATTCGCTTTCTCGTAAGCAGTATCAATTCAGTTTTTTCTGTTACGAGTTTGAATCCTCTGTCCTCAAGCCATGACTTCGTTCTTATTATCACTTGGTTGACCTTTCTTCTAGCCTCTTCGACATTTCGAGCCACAATTATGGCCGCAACGTCATCAGCATATCAAATAAGATGCGTGCCATCTGGCATCTCAATGCGAAAGATGTCATCATAGGTTATGTTCCATAGGTCAGGCCCAAGAATTGATACTTGAGCTGCACCAGACGTAACCTGATTTTTCCTTCGTCCTTGGTTTGTGTCATAAATAAGTTCACAATCTCTGCATAATCTTCAGCAGGTAACCAGGAACCGCGAACTTTGTCCTCAGAGTATCAAGTACGTTAACCCACCGGAGGCTGTTGAACGCATTTCGGACATCCAAGGTCGCCAACGCAACTATCTGCCTCGAGAAATGGTTTCCGCTTTGGATAGCCTTCACGTTAGTCAATACTTCGTTAATGACTCCCACCGGCGGTCTACCCGCTGTAAACCCGTACTGTATTTCTGAGAGACCACATGCATTTACCACCGCTGCATTCAGACGAGATTTCAGTAGTTTCTCCATCAATTTTCCAGCACTATCCAGCATGCACAAGGGCCGGTATGCAGACGCTTGCGTAGGATCACCTTTCCCTTTTGTCTCTTCCATCTAATTGAGAAGACGCCTCGAATCAGATATGCGTTGTACATAAACAAGAGCACTTTGGGGCGTTCCTTGGCTATGAGCTTCAGTACTTCCGGAGGTACCTGGATCCTTATTGCTCCCTAGACTACGTGCCGCTTTTTGAAGCTCCTCGATGGTGAAAAGGGGTAGACTCGCAGCTGAGACAGTTATGTCCTCGTCTGCTCTTTACCCGTGGTTTGAAAAAAGCGTGTTTACGATGTTGGTCTTGCTTGACAATCCAGTTTAGGAAGGGGACAATTTGTCCCCAGTTTCTTCAGCACTATTTTGTATCCCAAGCCCCATGGGTTATTATTTAAATGACCTCGTAGCTCCTCCCATTTCAATTTCTTGCTCCGGCTAATGGCATCCTTTAGCTCTTTCCTTGCCATCCTAAAGTCTGCAGTTTCATCTAAAGCAGCACCATTTCGTTTTGTTCGAGTATTTGCCTTTTCCGCAAGCATTTTCGGCGTAGTTCCGCTATTTCATCTGTTCAACAATAAACTGGTGTTCTCCTTCCCCTTGTCGCCAGTTTCGGCATTGAGGCATTGCAGCTGCGCGTTATATGCCCCATAATATAGTCCACTAAGAGTAGAAGTCGTTATAGTTTAGTAGATAGTGTGTTGGCTTATTAGACGTAAGGCCCGAGTTCAAACCCCAGGTCAGATATCAAAGCTAAATATGAATAAAAATATTTCTTCGTCGACTTCCTCTCAGCAGACTACTGGCAGAAACTCTGAGAGCACATAAAATTGCCATGAATAGCTTCTCAGAAACCAATCATTCGCAGTCGCCGTTGAACTGTAGGTCCAGCTACTCACGTATAAAATTAACGCACACAACATGAGTGGTGTGAGAAGCTAGGCCGTAATCCTAACTGAATGGTTGTAATGGCCAATTATGTATGTTATGTTAGAGTATTTATTTTCGTTTTTTTTCTTTCAATGCTCGTTCCTTTTGCAACGATAACACCTCTGAGAGTAGCGGTATTTTATTAAAGGGTTTTTACTTTGTTTTTCATTTCTTTTGTGTTGCTTTTCCGTTTAAGCTCTTGATGAGAGCTTGTATTAGTAAAGCCGGGTTTTGAAAAACACTCTCTTCTCTTCTAAAATACTTTTCTTCTTGTTTTTATTTATTTACCTTTTAATTGTTGATGTATGTATGTATGCCTGCATGTTTTTGTGTTTTTTTTTTTTCTTTACACTCGAAATTTATTGACTAAAAGCAACGTAAAGTGTGTCTGTTAATGTTGTTGTATTATGTTGTGTTGTGTTGTTTTTTGCTTAATTATTAATATTTACTTGTGAAATTTTAAAAATAAATGTTAAAAATAAATTGAAACGATGGTTGTGGTTTCTTTTAACACGACAAAAAATTATATTTTAAGAAACAATTCCATTTTTTTTGGCATAATTTCGAAGAGTGACTACAAGAAGTGTGTTGTTTAACGCATTTTAAAGCAGTTTTGTTGCCAATTTCGTTTATAAATAAATTTTGAGAGAAATATTACGCACAAATGAAAGTAAAAGTAATAGGAAATTTTGAATACGCTAACTATAGGGTTTACATCTGTGAGTGTACAGGATGTGCAATTTAATGTTGAGGCGACATGTTACGCTTATTGCGATTCGTAGAAATACTGCAGTTTTTAGTATATACAGTGGTGGCCGCATAAATGTCATGCAATATTTATTATTACACTGAAAAAAATATCGTAGGTAATATTAACTAAAAAATTTAGTAAACCTTCAACGAAAAATATATTCAATTCTATAGATTTTTTATTCAAGTCTACACAAGTGTTCTTCAAAACTACATACATCTTGTTAAAAACAAAGACTTTTCTTCAAATTAACGAAATTAGTTTTATTTTTAAAATGTATTTAAGTCGGACCTGTTGATTTGAATAACATTTTGTTAAAAATAATAAATGTTGTGTAAATTTAACTAAAATTTACCCAAAATTAAATAAACCTTTATAATAAAAATAACAAAAAAATTTAGTTATTTTTTAGTCATATTGAATAATTATTTTTTGTTAATTTAGATATAATTTTGTAGAATTGAAGAAAATTTGTTAAATGTACAATGGTACTGTAAAATTAAGGAAATTTCTTCAATTTAACTCTTTTATTTTTGAAATTAAAAAAAGAACGAAGTAGGCGTTGGAAAAATTATTCTGAGAACGTTATTTATTTTTGAAATTTTAAAAAACCAAGTAAGCGCTGGAAGAATTATTGTCAGAATATTAGTTTCAAATGTGCTACGAAAGTGTCTATATTAAAAAATTGTATTTTTAATTACAAAAAGTGTTTTTTTTATATTAATTTAACAAAAATATGAAATGTTATAAGTGTAAAAAATTAAGACATATAATACATCTTGGTGATGCTGTTTATGACGATGTTAACACTGAAGTGATTTTGTTGCCTATTAATTCAAAAAATACTTCGAAAAAGACAATGTTTTATAGAATCTCGTGTTCTAGAAAATTCTATATGCAATCAAATAGTACCATTCCACGTGGTTGATAACTTGGCCGTTGATATGATGCATGACATGATCGATATGGATTTCATGCACATGTATCCCAAATCAGAGCCCATACGTAAATACTTTAAAACGTTTTCCTTAAAAATTTGCCCAGTGTTGGAGGATCGAATTAAAGACAAGACAAATGCAATTTTATTTAATACTATGAAAGAAATGACAATTATAAGTGAAAGTAAGTTTACTATAAATTTTATACTCTGCGCATGGGTGTAGATATGCATTAGATGTGTATTTTTATTTGTTTCAGATGATGTTATGTTATTGATGGAAAGAAGTTATACGAGATATTTTATTCGCGACTCCCAGCTAATTTTGCTGCCTGTGAAGAAGAAATACTAAAGGAATACGAAACTGAAATACAAATACAGCCCTTAGTATTAGTAGCAAACAAAATTTTAGAACCAAAAAAAAATAGTTGTTTCCTTTGAAGGCATAAAATATCGTATGCACTCAGCATTAACCGCTTGAGATATATGTTTTGAACTGTTTTTGTATTTAATTTAGAGTATCCAAAGGAATATATACTGGTTTAGTCCTTTATTCAAAAATATGTTTATAATATTACCACAAATACAGACAGATTAACACGTTAATTTTAAGTTTAAAAGTTTGTTAATTGTAAACCTAAGTTTTTTATTATATGTTTTAATGTTATTGAATTTACAAGTTCTTTTTTCGAAAATATCTTTAAGTTTCTCTTTAACTGTTCACAAGACTTTTTTACTAAAAGCACATATGTATTATACATGTATGTATATATAATAATTATAAAACTTTTTTAACTGAATATCGTTTTATTACATTTATCGTTTAATTTACATTTTGTAATAATAATATTGTATGTATATGTATATATTAATACATATAATATATAAATTATACAAAAACACTGATTAATAATATGTATTTATTTTAAAATTAACAAAATTTATTAACGAAAAATATAATACAATGAAATAAAAATTCTTTAATATAAATAAAAATTATTAGTAAATTCAAATAAAATTTCTTCAATATGAATAAAGTTTTTTATTAAATTCAATTAAATTTCGTCATATTTACATCCCTCAAAATAACGAAAGCATTTTATTCATATTGAAGAAATTTCTTTAATATGAATAAATGAAGAAATTTCTTCAGTATGAAGAAATTTTTTCAATATGAATAATTTACTAAATTTCTAAATTTTTAATAAAAAAGACGTAGATATGAATACACATTTTTGTTAGCTGATATATAACGAAATTTCTTCAGTTCTGCACCCCTTTTTACAGTATTTACGGAAATTTTTGGTTCAGTGTAGTAGTGCAACTGTGATGCCAAAAAAAAAATGTTTAAAAATTAATTATTTCAGGTATTGCCCAACACTGGCAACAAATATTGTTATGCTAATGACGTTAGTCTTTTAATACTATCTAGCCACTTTATGAAGATTTCCTATGGATCAATGCCAGCCGAACTATGTTGTTTCGAACGGATGAAGTGATAATTGGTCGGTGCAACTTCCAGGGAATTTGGCTGGTTGAACGTGTGAACGTTTTCTCATAGGTTTCAACTGGCTTAGCAATGCAAGATCGAATGTTATCCTATCGTAGAATAGCTTTCTCTTTTTTCTTGCGTAGTGGGGTACTCAGCCCACGTTATTGTACTCAATAACGTTCCCTACTTACTTAATATTTTGTTTGAAATAATTGCAATTTAACCGACCCACCAAATATACATACATTATAATCTCCGTAGGGTGAATATTCCTTTCTTTCCTTTGCTTTCTTACAGTGAATCATTTGTCATAACGACTAATGTTTCTAAGCTTTTAACTGGATGAAATCCAAGATTTTTGCTTTAATTTAATTTGATTTCTTGCTTCTGAATCATATAAACCGCTGTTTTTCGTTAAAAGCATCATCTTTAAAGTGATGGACCTAAGCAACGAACAATCGACGGCTGATTGTCATGTAGGAAACTGTAATAAACAGTTATATAATCATTAGAATAAAATTCCACAGCATATTGAAATATTTTCTTTCTTTATTTCTTGCACTTCAACTATTAGATCCATACTACGCTCAAATAAGGCACTCGAGACCGTAATATTATTTCCCCATTCTCACGATATATCTACGGTCAAGGGTTTTTAAATTGAATAAGAACAGCCTCAATTACTCTATTATAGTGTAGCTGTTTTTTAAGTTATGCCAACTGCAGATGGCAACCCTTTCATTCTAGAACCTGCAAATGTACTGAAATAAGGAACTAAAGTAACAACCCCATATGGCAACCTGCTATAAAAGTACTGAAAGAAGGCAACGAAAAAAGGTTATCACAGCTCCTGAATGTTATTTTAAAGAACAGAGAGCTATCAATAATTATCGTACTCATCTTTTTAAATCTTTGCATTGCTTTACTTCAGTTTCATTAAAGAAGTTTTTTCTAACTAAGCAGGCAATTGGTCTACTGTAATAGGACTGATAATAATAGCAGGTTTATTTGTTATTGCCAATAATCATCGGTTTCTGTTGTCATCTCACATTACCACCTTGGATGTTGGTTTAAGGTTTGGTTTGCTAAATACAATCTTCCTCAACAGTCAATGTGCTCATATTGAAAAAACAGAAGGAAAAAGGGTAAAAAGAGAAGGAGATAAAATTAGAAAGAATAAGAACAACTTAACAGATATTTGAGGATGCCATCACAATTCGTTGATAAATCTCAAGCTTCTGGCAAAAACGTCAAAATCTCGAAAAGTATTTATTCATATGCTACCCAGGCCTGTTTAGTTACGGAGGAGGTGGTCTATAGTCTTCAAATGCTCCTCATTACCATAATAATGCAATTGTCCACGTGTGGCCTATTTCAGATTCTTGTCAGCGACTAAACATCACAAAGTCTCATAAGAAACCCTACCACCATTGAGCCTTCGTTCATAGGCAGTCTTTAATAGATTAGCGAAATAATATTCTGCCAAATTAAGGGAGATAAATAAAGGACTAAGTGTAGAGTGTTCAATGGCCATAGTCTAGTAGGTAGTGTGTTGGCTTATTAAATGTCAGACATCTCCAGCAAAACTAAATATAAGAAAATACTTCTTAGGCGACAACTTCTTCTCAGCAGATTTCTGGCAAAAACTCTGAGAATAGATAAAATTGCCATGAAAAGTTTCTCAAAAAATCTGTCGTTCGGAATCGATTTTAAACTGTAGGTTCCGCCGCTACTCATGTATAAAATTAACTCGTACCACATAAGTCGTGTGAGGAACTAGGTTGTAATTTTGACTGAATGTGTGTATGTAAATGAAGGACTAACTGTAGAGTGCCTTACAGGCAGTATTAAAACTTGTGCTGTTAATTTCTTTGGGTCTGTCATTTTCAATGCCAATAAATTGTATCTTAAAATATATCTTTAAGTGCAGTTTAATGAATTAATAAATTTATTTATTTATATTTTATTTGTGGTCTTTTGAGCTTAAAATCAATTGCAATCAATAATAATCCATAATATTTTTTTTACTGCCAAATCATTAAACTTTTCTAACAAAAAACAAAAAAAAACCAAAACCAGTCCTTTATTTTCTTGGTGGTTTTAATAGGAATTACTTTTTTTTTATTAACTATTGATTAAGAAATCAATATTATTAAATCATAAAAATTAAATAACGACAACAACAATCAAATGAACATTAAAAATCATTCACTCATAATGATTTTATAATTAATTTGTCTTCAATTGAATCGCATAAAATCCAAACGTAAGTGGAAAATTTTATAACACAATACCAATCGTAATAAAAATTAAAAAAAAACAAATGAAATTGAAATTAAAATAAAAAACTGAACCATTTGATTATATTTATTAACAAAGACAAAATTGTTGTAGTTTTTTTTTTCATTTTTTTTTTTTTTTTATTTATTTTCTAATGAAAAATATTTCCGCTTTTAAGTGCACCAATACCACCACCACCATCAAATAACGTCTAAAACAAAACGCCACCCATTTTTTTCTTTTTCTGTTTTTTTTTTTTATTTTATTTGCCCAGAAAAGATAAAAAATTTTTTTTAAAAATTTTTCATTCTGATTGGTTGTCTTTGACGGTTGGTTGGTTAGTTGGTTGGTTGATTGGAGCTCATAATTAATAATTTAAATTCCTAAAACTCATTGAGGTTAATTGATAAGATTAAATGAAAATCAAAAACCAAAAACCATTTTTTTCCTTTAGCAGGGGTAGGGTATCCAGGAAAACGTATTCAAAAAACCCGGTCTTATTGATAAGATTAAAATAAAAAGAGTAAAAATCAATTCGAATAACTTTTTCAAATGTATAGAAATCCGATTCAAGAACCGGTTTTTTTTAACACAAACGGTTTTTGATTTATTCGTTTAAAATTATCACAATCTTTTTCAAATTTTTTAAAATCAGAGTTTCGCTTTGACACAGCATTTCTGTTGTAGTAACACATGTAAGCCATCACAACCCCTTAGTCGGGATTGCAGAGTAGTTGCTCGCATCAACCATGATGTAAGTGTTAGCCTTATACCTGAGCATCTATACAGGGTGTTTAAAACCTACTCTTGGATGCTCTTATATTAGTTGCTCTTGTTTGTACGGTTTGTTTTATCGTACCTATACTATTCGCTTCATTGACTGCCTTATTAAAGTTCTACTATGTTTCCCAGATTTTCTCGGACAGTAGCATCATCTTCATGGCATTGTTAGTAACAGGGAGTCAGATTTATTTAACCTCTTCAATACGCTCAGTAAAAACTCCTCATTCCGTTTGAGTTAAATGGATCAATAAACATGATTTTGGATGTTATTAAAATGGTGATGTTAGTTCACCTGTTAGTTTAATGACTTGGCACCCATTGCAGTTCAACATGATGTTGCTCAGGGTCTCGGTTTGCTAGCTACTGAAGCGAGATGGACACTCTGAATTTTCTTCATTAGATTTCATTGATTGATGCCATACTGTCTACGTATATATCGATAACTGAAGCCTTTTAAATGGGTGTACGCCCTTGTCCGAAAAACAGTGCAGTAAAGGGCAATCTGAGAGAGATTGAAAGTTCAAATGCCCGATCCTGTCGACATTTTCGTCTTCGAGCCATCAATAGAAATCGAGATCGCAACGTTCCGTAGAACGGGTTTCATAGACCAATTGTATGAATGTAATGGGCAATCTGAGAGAGATTGAAAGTTCAAATACCCGATCCTGTAGACATTTTTGTTTTGGAGCCGTCAATAAAAATCGAGATTGCAACGTTCCGTACACCAATTCTTTTTGAAAGGAATTCTAACTTAATTGGTCCTTCCGATTCTCACAGTTTACATAACCTTTTCATTGGTTCCTCACATGGCAATCGCGAAATTGCCACCGTCCGCCTAACTCATTGACGCTTAGCTTTTATATTTTTATTTTCAATCCATCGCATTTTGCAGCTAGCTGTACTGTATATAGCTTGTCTGCGAGTCCGAGAATGTGTGATTTAACAGGCAACAAAGGTAGTGAAAGGTAGTAAAAGTCCTCCAACCGAATTTGTACTCCCCAAACAATTTCTTTTCAGTGTGGTAGAACTTTAGAATATATCAAGGAGGCTGTTGAACAGTACATGTAACAGTAACAAGGCTCTTTCGAATTCATTTTTGGAAAGCAATGCCACTGCTGCTGTTACATTCCTCCATAAAGAAGTGCTCAATTGGCTTATTTTCATGAGGATACCTTTGTACTCGAAAGTATTTTATGGGAGGCTTTTTCTAAATTATGATGAATACTAGGAATAACAATAAGCGCATTTCCACCGATTTTCTTTCTTAATTGCTCATTACAAGCCGTTAGTCAGGATTACAACCTAACTTCCCACACCACACATGTTGTGTGTGTTAACTTTATCCATATGTGGCGTAAACTATAGTTTAATGTCGACCCGGAACTCAAATTTTTTGGAGAAGCTTTTCATGGCAATTTTATTTCTCTTTCAGTTTTTTTTCACATTACGATGATTTTGTTCGACATGTTAGAGCCCGGGCTTGAACCATGGGCTTTCGCCTAATAAGCCAACTCACTAGATACCTACATACTTGATTGCGGCAACTTCAACATTCCCTCTTGAGCTTTTTGACTTGCATTAACCATGTAAATGCTGGCCTTACAGAGGGTGGAAGCCCGCTTATTAACATCTTAAACTTGGAAGATTGTTTTGCTTCTTAGTTCAATACGGTAATAATCCTCTAACTTATCTAATTAGTCACGTCGCCTCATTGAGCATTGCAAGCATCCTTTTAGTTTCACAGAATGGGGCCACATATGACAGAGGATGTATTAATTCGTCACTGATGTTACAATTCATTATTTGTAGTTCTGGCCCAGTGTCATTCAAGTCAAGAGATTACTCACCTTAAGGTGGCTTAGTGACTCTGTGATGTATTTTGTATCGTTTTCTATGCATGAGCCTAGTAATTGTTGTACTATAAGCGTTGTTGGCAGCATGGTTGGTTCTATACCTTGTGGTGAATTCAGGTATTTTTTTCGTTGTTTGCAGGTATATTGGTGCTGTATTTTATTTCGAAGTTGCCGTAGTCTTATGTGAAGCGTGTTACTTATTAGACGTGAGGCCACGGCTCAAACCCCCCGTCTGACAACAAATTTACATATGAAAACATATTTCTTTGTGAACTTCCTCTCAGCATATTTCTGGTAAAAATTCTGGAGAGTCAATAGAATTGCCATGAACATTTTTTCAAAAATCCGTCGCTCGGAATCGAATTTAAACAGTAAACACCGCCGTAAGTGTTCTGCGAAGCCAGGTTGCAATCCTGACTGAAGGATTGTAATTTTCAATTATGTATGTATGTATATATGTACGTATTCAATTTCTAGACGCCAGCTAACTGCGTTTGAATAGAACGTTTCTTTAAAAGCAATATCCTGAAACTCATTCAACAAATTAATCGTGCATAACAAATATGCGCTACGAAATGGAATTTTAAACGCGGTTACTGAAAACTGTTTGAGTTAGAGTGGCCGTCTCTTTATCACAAGATTATGATAATTTTTCCGCTTAATTTGTTTTCGAAAATTTCAATTCAATTCATTTCTATTTTTAATTGTATTTCTTTGTGTGTTTTTCTATTTTTTATTATTAAACAAAGACAAATCAAATGATATTTGATTTGAAATCCAAGCCACAGAGTTACAGATTTTGATTCCGTTTAACTCCTATTGAAAACACACACACCCATTTTAATTAAAACTGGCCCGCCAGTAAAAGTTAGTTTTATTAATCGGTATTAATTTTTATTAAAATAAATAAAACAAATTAAAATAAAAATATAAAGAGAAAAAATGTTGAAAATGAAGTAATAAATGTTTATTAAATATTTTGTTTATATATCATATCGTCGTATGATAAGATATATGAATTAAAACTTAATAAAAATGGCATTTAAATGGCATTCATTCAATCATTGAATAGAATTATTGTGTTATTTATGGCTTCAAATTTATTTTATTCTCCTCTTAACAAATGAGATCATTTTCATATACTTTTAAAATTAATAAACTGTAATTAAAATTAAAATGGAATAAACAGCTGGGATTTAAACAAAACCGCAAGCAGGTCTTATTATTTTAAGAACCCAGTTCCAAGCGGATGCTAGAAAAGAATTCTATGTTCTCACTTTAAATGCAAACGAAATGGTAGTAATTTTGTACTTCAAAGAAGGACTTAAGCTGTCACGTTATAAGAATTAGCGAACATTCGTTTTAGCGGCAATGGAATGCTGGAATAATTTTTTTTATCCATTAGTTTGGAGTTTTACATCCAAAATTTTCTTGATTTTATCAACAGTTTTTTCATCTGAAGTCACACTTTTTCATTGTCCCTTTAGCAGCCTATGCTTATACGGTGTTCAGATATGCACCTTTATTGCGTAAATCCCAATAAACGCCATTATTGAGCTCAATATTTCATATAAAGTTTCAATTAATTATTGTGCAATAAATACGCAAATTGTTATAATATTGAGTAAAACTTGAAATACAGCACTGTAATAAGTATGTTCAGTGAGCATATTACAATTATCCGAACACTTTCGGTTGATATTTGACAACTCAAATGTCCAGAACGACAAAACAAAAATAAAAAGCAAAATAAAAGCAATTTTGTTGAAACAACCAGCTGTTTTGTTTACCAGCTGTCAAATGATTACTGAATAAGCAGCTCAACTGCGTATATTGTTATATTTGAACACTTAAAATATTGTACTCAATAAACCGAATATTGACCCAATAAAAGTGCACATCTGAACACACTATTTTACTGTTTGCAATTTATTTGTTTAGCAGTCTAATGCCTTCCCATGTAAGGTTCCACTGTCCTCTTGGAGTATTGTGAAACTGTTAATATTTCTTCTTGTCTCCAAAAATTAGGCTATGGCCGATCCATCTCCAATTGGTACATTTTATTTACTTCAGTGTGGAATTCCGCATCACTTAATTCCCAGAGATGAGGGTTGTTGAGAAAGTGAGACAATTATTATTAAATATCTGTAGTTTTTTTCAAGATTCCCTTCCATATAATAGAATTTATAAGGTTTTCCATATTGGTTACAATCGTTTGAAAGCTGCTTTTGCTTTTTCACTATACCACTACGACAGCAAACGTTAAAACAGCGTACTTGATTATATTGAAGGCTGTATTGAAAACGATACAGTACTGGAGTATAAATCGAATTGTACTGGCTTCTATTTAATCGGAAACCTTCAGTTTGTTCTGTATTTTACTTCGACCCTTTGTATCCATCAGCATATTTATTATTGTCGCGAAGAGGTGCCATAGTATTGAGACCATGCGAGCTATTGTAGTGCACTTACCCCTATAATGTCTCCCCCAAGCCTATTGCCCTGACAAACTTGAGGAAGCTGCTCGATGTCAATGAATATGATCGCTGGCCTAGCAGGTGTGTTTCCTGCTATTCTGACAAGTGTACTTTAAGTCTACAGTGCTCTGCTCGTGAATAGTCTGATAAATGACTCAAATCTCCTTCTAATACAAATTCCCAACAAGAATTTTGTTTGAATTAAACCCTTTTGGTTTGAAAGAAGTCACCTTTCCTTACATCTATATGTTTCCAATGAACAATGAAACATTCTGCCAAGCAGAAGCTCCCCTTCTCTCAAACTTATCTGTGTGCATACTGCCACGAATTTCCATTTTATATGGAACCCAGTAAAGCTGTTCAGTTATCCCAGACTGCTCCATATAATCTTCGATTTAACGCCATAACTACCGAGTGCACGGATGGTAACATGACTATCAGATAATATTGCTAAGTGCTGTACTTTGCGCTTTCTATCCAAGTTGAATTGAGTACATCTTTCGATCACCTAGACTTCTGCTTGGAAGATAAACTCGATTTTTCCAATAGACTCGAAATATTTTACTCTTGGACCAAAAACTCTTGATCTTGTTCCAAGATATATACCACCTTTTCTCATTCATTTTCGTTACTAAGTCTTGTTGCGTAACATTACCCAAAATAATTGAGTCTACTGGTTCTGTCCAGGGTAGAGTTAAGGAGAGTAGTGCAGTGAGCCACTTGATTCTTTAGGTCTTAAAGTCTGCTCACGAAATTTTGTATTAAACAGAGCTTGCTAAGCTCTGGTCGATGTGCAGCTGACTTTAATCCAACATTTGTATCGGTCGCTCTGCAAAATATGTACTCTTAAGGGCCATTATTACAACTTCCCGTTAATTAAAGGGAGGATTTTGCCGGGCAGATAAATTGTTTTTCATTATTATAAGTGGACAATATGGTAGAAGTGAGCGTCAAGCTAAAGGGAGTATGATCCTACCTTTAACTTTTAAAGTTAAGTTTATGTTAGAACTTTCCATATTATATATTATTTTCAATATGGCAACTTCAAATGAAAACAAAATGAGAAATCACAACAACAAAAATAGGGAATCTTTGTTGCCACTGCGTTTAAAAAGTCTTGTTTAATTAAGCAGTGTTATCGACATTGCTCCGGCACTGCCATATTTTTGAAAACAATTAACTTTATTTTATCTGTAAGTTGTAATAACGAAAATAAGTTAAAAATAACTTTACATTTCCTTTTAGCTAACAGTACCTTTAACTAAACCCAAGTTTAACGGCAAGTTGCAATAATGGCCCTAGGTGGTGTAAATTTAAGTTCCGCAATGGTTTCATAGGTTTTTTGCTCAATAAAGTCAGTTCACTGATGATATTATGAATTCACATTCGCCAAAAATATCTAAATTCTATCGATTAAATAAGCATATATCCGGTTAAAATAAGTTTGTTTGAGGAGTTATTTCTTAAAATTTGATTTTTTTCACTAGAAAAAATGCAAAATTCCACACAAATTTGTTGAGTAATTCCACTGTTTATAAGCGACCGCCCTGCATACCTGCTGTTTTTCTCATTATACACGATTAAATAATAACCAAAATAACATGGAAAACATTGAAATTTCTTTTGAATGAAATCGAAATTTATCAATGAACTAATTTTTAAGTAATTTTCTGCTTAATCACTTGTATTAAAATCGAAACAAAAACAAAAGAAAACGAGAAACGAAAAAATAAATCATTTTTTTTTAAATCCACTTTTAATTTCATTACGTTTGTTTTGTGAAATATTTTAACGAATTTTAATGTATTTTTTTTTTGTCGCTTTGCAAATACATATAAATTAAATCAGGTCAAATGAAAAATATCTTCTTTCTTAAAAACCATACCGTTATTATGTACATACATATATCAAAACAAAAGAAAAGGTAAGAAAATATTGGCAAAAGAACGGAAAGAAAAAGTGGCGGTGGTAGTGTTTGGTTGGTTGGTGGTTATGGTTGCACAGTGGGATACAATTCAATTAAATGCCAATATTTCATAAAATCGATAACAATAACTTTATGAAATATAAAACATAAAAACAAAAACAATAACGATTTTAAATAATAAAGCAATAAATGAACCAAATCATCATCATCACCATCGCCATTATCATCGTCAAACCTTTAAGTTTCTTTAAACCAAAAAAAAAAAAATTTTTTTGTTTTTCATTCCTTATTTGAAACAAAAGAATGGCACGTACGTACTCTATGAAAATATTAGAGGTCAACCAACAATGTTTACAAAAAAAAAAGAATCGAAAAAAGATATCAAATGTATATGGCCTTTTAAAAGCTTATGAAACTGAAGACCAACAAAAATTGTTTTTCTTTTTTTTAAGATTAATGAACAGTGACTTTTTAAGCAACTGCCACAAATTATAAAAAATTCAATCACTCACACTTTCGTTGCGGTTACTAAAGCTTAAGATATTGACAGGTAAGCGCAACAACAACAACAGCAACAGCAACAACATCAATAATAATAACATAACATTGACAAAACAACGTCAATATCAGCTGTGTAGCTTTTAAATATTAACTCTCTAAGCCATCATACAAGAACAACAACAATAATAAGGAATACAACAATGACACACAATTTTAATAAAGAAGAAGAAGAAGAAGAAGAAAAAAAGGCCAATCGTAGACAAAATCATCTATTCTCCCAGAGCCAACATACATATGTACATATACACTCATCCATAATAACATATCGTTAGAATGGAAATAATTTTAGGCAGAGCCTTAAAGGAATTCTTTCAAATTGTTTAAGGAAATTGAACTTCAAGGAAAGGTTAAAATACGAACTAAATATTGTATTTAAACTAAAAGAAATCATGTTGCAACATGTTTGAATGGTTGGTTTAGGTGATTCCCCCACTTAGGTTTTATCAAAAATGTTAAGAACCAACCTAATGCTCAAACTCACTGAATTTTTTCAGTTTGATGTTCCTTTAACACATGGTAGTAGAATGTGACCTTGATTCTTCTTAGCCATCCTAGCATACATACATACATAATTAGCCATGACAACCCTTCAGTCTTGATTACGGTCTAGCCTCTCACATCCTAGCGAAGGACACTAGTAGATGCGCAACCGGTTCAGTAACGCTGTTCTCTCCTCAGTTATTACAGGTTGATTGTATTTTCTTATGCCACTACAACTTGAGTGTTTAACCACAGTGCCTCGTATATCCTATTACTGCATTGGATATAGTTTTCATATATTGAACCGTAAAATATTTAGTTTCGTTCTTGTCGAGATATACTCTTTCAGCTGTCATTGGACTTTTACACACGTGAATGGATATGAGAACGAGCACGATCTTGTTAACTCTCGCATTTCTGTCTCCCGAAACCTGATATATATATGGTAACTAAACGCCCAGATTTTAGAAACATATAGTTTGGTCTTACAAAGCGCAACTAGCTTCGCTGTAGACTGGAATACTATTGCTATAGAGCAGTTTTTTTTTTACATTAGACTCTTGAATGAAAGTGTTCCATAATCCTTGCCTGATCTCACGTATCTTTACAAGAACCTATGAACATCTTTAGTGGGGTAGAACAGTTCCCTTACGAGCAACTCTTCTGCTTACCATTGGTCCTTTTGTAAGAAAGAGTTCTTTGACCTCTGCGTGATCTGACGTATTGCAATAAGGTCCTCTCAATGTTTCTAGTGGGTAACGATAAGAATGTTCATTGGCTTTCTTCTTTCGATATGACAGTGTCCTGGAACCCAATACAGAATAACTTAACTGCCTGATAAGTTAATTTGCTTTGTTTCAAGTGATTAGCTTCGACAATAACCTGAGTGATTTTCGAGTATAAATGTAATACTGGCGTTCCAGTTTTATGATGGTCTGCTTCTTCTTCGACTTCCTGGCTGACTCCTCCTCCTATTCAGGTGATATTCTTAGTTGGTTGGAATAGGTTTTCTTGTATAATTGCAACATCTTGCTCAGACAAAAGTTATCTTTTTAACATTTTGATTTTCGTTTGAGGTTCAAGAAAATTTCCACACAGTATTGAGCATAGCAAACGCTACTCGATGTCGAACATTATTACAATATTTTTAGAAGTTAGGCTGCTTCAATAAAGCGGTAAAACCCCGAGAAATCCAGGTTCAAATCCATTCAACACAGTCTGCATTATTTTTAAGTAGCGACAGATGATGTCCCGATTATTCGAGGATCTGCTGCAGTAGCTTATTTAGTTGATTCCCAAGAGTAAACTGATTAATTAAACTGAAGCGAATCAAAGTCGCCATAGTCTAGTAGGTAGTGTGTTCGTTTATTAGACGTAAAGCCCGGGTTCGAGTCCAGGCTAGACATCAAAACGATTTCTGGCAAAAACTCTGAGAGTGTAAATAAACCTGCCATTAAAAAGTTTCTCAAAATCTGTCGTTCGGAGTCGACGTTAAACTGTAGATCCCGCCACTCATGTATCAACATGAGTGGTGTTAGAAGTCAGGCCGTAATCCTGACTGAAGGATTGTAGTGGCCAATTATGTATGTATGTATGAATCAAAGGAATAATAAGGAGAGCGTAAAGCTTTCTTGATTGATACATGAACAACAATATAAGGGAGTATAATGTCTGTTAATGATTGTCACTATATTTCTCCGCAACCCATTCAATGACCATGTTTCATCATGAATCGACAAACCAACCAAACAGATGTTACGTGTATTATAGGGATCAGTAATATAGCCCTGATAGGTACCACATATGATTCTGTTTTCGTTGTCCTTAACATTCTATCTATGACGGCTTTAAATTGCTGCGATGAAGAGAGCACAGTCTAGGCTATTATATAATACTGAAATCAATTGCACCAATGGATAGTGCGCTGCAAATAACTCGATATATTGCACTTGTCGGTTTTGAATGATAAAGCCTGAGAAGCTTTATAATTTTGAAATGTTCAAAACAGATATTTGCTTTACTCAAGCAGCAGTACATTGTTTGGGATGGAGTCCAGATTATGAATGTTATACTGGAAGTTGTTTAAATTGTGAAACACTTGGAAGTATTCTGAAGGAAGAATTTCGATTAACGCTCTCCTTCTGCTAATATTTGTGCGAATTCTTAGCAAATCTATGGCATGGATGTTCCATTGAGGAGAACCAAATTTCTTTAATTTGTCAACGCAGATTTCAGAGCTGACGTTCGAAATTAATTGCCAGTCATTATTAAATTCATTTAAATCTGCTTTAGAGGCACATTTAAAATATCACATAAAGCTTCAAAAATCTTGGTAAAAAATTTTTTTTTGTTTAAAATTTATTTTTACATTTTATTTTGAAAAGGAAAAACAAATAATTTGAATCTTTTATCTTTTTTATAAAAAAATAATTATTTTTTTTTTAAATTAAATTTTGCCATTAAAACGTACAGCACGTGATCATGCTTCAAAGTGCCCTTTTCTTGAAAACAAAATAAAAATATTTTTTTAAATTTATATTTTTGTTTTTGTATTTTTTGTTAAATATTTTTTAATTTTGTTTCTTTTTATATTTTGTAAATATAAATACAACAACAACAAACCAAAAACTTATACAATATAGTTTTTTTATCTGTAATTTTCAATCATTTAATGATCAATATGATGTGTGCGATTGTGACTGAAAGACAAACACAATGAATGAGTGACTGACTGCATGAATAGAGCAGCGCGGTCTGGCTGGCTGGCTGGCTTGCTGGCTGAGTTGAATTAAAAATTCAGAGGAATTTGTCAAAAGTTTTTTTGTTTTTATTAATTTCATTATAAAAAAAAGACAACAGAAAATGAAACGTGCTTATGTTGTTTACAGTTTATTTTATTTTTTTATTAAAGGAAATGAAAGACAAAAAAAATTCATTGAATTGGAAGAAAAAAAAGTTCAAAAGAATGTTACAGTTTCTTGGTGTTTATTTTTTTCTCCTTTTTTTTATGGGAAACATTTTCTTAATTTTCTTTGAAATCATTAAGAAATAAGAAAAAAAAGACGTTAGTTTTTAATGATTTTATTAAATTTAATGAACTTTAAAGTTTTTGTTTTGATTTCTATGGAGATTTAGGCTTTCCTAGGCAATCATAAATCGAAGGAGACCCAAATCAAAAGAACAGGCAACTCTGAGTTTGAAGGGCGCTAAAAATCATACCTTTTTTGACAACAGATTTCAGATTATGGAATTTGGTTGAAAACCTTACAAAAAAAAAAAAAAAAACGGGTGACATTCATTCGTTTACGATTATAAATCCCTTTGATTTCGTAATTATTTGTTATAAAAACAGCTGTGAGGCAATCTTTAGAGAAAAAAAAGATTTATTTTTTTTAATAATAAAAATGTAATTTTTGTTGTTGTTGTTTTTTTCTCTTTGTGCATATTTAATAAACTTTTTATTACATTTTGTGTGTGATTAAGCCTTTATAGCCGTCTATTAAGTTGTAAACAATACTTGAATTAATTCTAATTGTTTAAACAAATAAATATTTTTGGTTTTTCCATACCATACCTACCATACCATAAGCCGTTATAAACCAGCTGGTAGTCGTCGGCTAATTTTTTTATTATGATTTCTATACTCTTAACCACAAAAACAAAGAAAAAATTAAAAACAAAACCGTTTATTATTAGCATTTTTAAATGACCAGCTTTAAGCAGCAAAAAATTTGTTGAAAAATCTTGTCGCCAGTGTGTAGTTGTCATAGAAAAAGTAAAATGATCGATGGTATATAAGGTTCATATTGATTTTGGTTGTAAATAAAACTAAAATAAAAATAAATTTCAATTTAACATTTAAATTTCTCTAATTTCTCTATAAAATTTTTGATTTCTTTAAATTACAAAACAACAGTTCTGAAATATTAACATTGGCCACTTGGAACATCAAGATGTACGTACATACGCTTCCCAAGGTAAGGGGTCACCTTAAATATAATTTAAAACTAAGACCAGATTCTTCTATGTTTCTATATGGCCGCGAACCTTGGAAGTATGTATTTTAAACTCCAGATCAGACATCTCCAACAAAGCGAAATATGAGAGAATATTTCTTTGGCAACTTGTTCTCATTCCATGAATAGTTTGTCAAAAAAATCTGTCTTTCGTAGTCGACTGTAGATTCCCACTACTGATGTATGAAAATAACACACAACATATGTACATAAGTGATATAAGAAGCTAAGTCTCAATCCTGATATAAGGGTTGCAATGACCAATTAAGTACGTATTCATCAAATATTAGCAATATGTATATTGAAAAAGATGAGTAAATTCGAATCATACTCATAGTTTCTGATGCGTATACGCATTCATACATATTTTAATATCATACTCATACTACTCATATTCAAAGTTTGAAGTACACATCGGACTCATACTTAACAATATGCATGATGTTATTGATTTCGACTCTACTTTACTCAACATTTACAAGAATCACAAAATGAGTATGATTCGCGTACGAACACTACAATACTCGCTAGAAGGTTGTGTCTTTTTCTTTCTTCTTTTTTTTTTGTAAATGCAACAACAACTAAGACTGTAAATTTTGATGAATGATTCGAATCACTCGATTCATTTATCAGTATTATAAGTATTTTTCTAAATTTATAAATCTAAATGAGTAGGCGTATAAATCAAACATATTTTGAATGTTATAAGTTTGATGTCAACGTTGTACTCATACGCATTGCAACCTGTACTTATAAATCAATGTTGTAGTGAGTACGATTTAATCAGAGTAGTTGAATTTCTATACTGTGGACTCTCTCATACTCAAAATTTCATGAGTACCTATGAGTAGCGATTCATTGCTGATCTCTAGTATGTATACACTGTCTTCAGACATTTCTTAATTTCAGTTCGCCAAAAATTACAAGAGTGTTCAGTATGTTTGTGATTTTTCGTTAAAGCTTTACTGCTTTTGTCAACAGACATCCGTCAGTAGACTCCTGTCAAAAGTTAAACAAATTACATGCTTCAGTTTGTGTTTGACAGTAAATAACCCCGTAACTTGAGAAGAAAATGAAATAACTAAATTTATATGGAGGATATCTTTAAGTAAAATAATGAATTATTTCCGACATACAAAAGAGGTCTCCTTGATCTAATAGGCAGTGTATTGGTTCATTAGATGAGAGCCTTTGGTTCGACGGTAGACTATTGGCCCCGCCACTCATGGATCAAAGTAATACACTCCACATGGGTTGTGTTGTAATCTTGACTAACGTATGTTAATTAAGCAAGAATACAAAATTAAAACGTAGGACTTTTTAATTGGAAATTTCGACTTACAGCTCCAGTTATCCAGGCTCACTTTTATGCCAGACAATGTTTTATCCTAATTTCAGGCAGTTACGTCAGAGACTTCAATGATGGGATTTCTGTGTTGCAACTTCTGCATTTCCAAAACGTTTACAAGCAGCATGATTCATTCAAAAGCAAGTAAATCAAACACTCGTTTCAAACGAAAGACTTTAAAAGACAATTTCTCTTCGGTCTGGTCGTAGTCTTGATTAAAGGCTTATAATGACCAATTAAGTGAAGAAAGAAAGAGATAGGAAAGACATGAAATAAAAGAAAAAGAATGCAACAAGACATGATGTTGTAATATTTTATTATGCCAACGTTCCACTATATGTTGCAAAACCACTTGAACAACAGTGCTGTGCTTGCCATGTTTTGCATCATTTTGCCTTTTAGTCTTGAACTTGTTTCGTATGATGACAATCACTGCAGAACTTTGTAACCGGAATACGTTTGACTTTACTTGGCTTTTGTCCTAGACTACACGGTGGCAAAATATTGTTACTTTTTTACCTTTTTAAAACGTTTAAAATATGAGTTCGTTGATTGTAAACAAAATAAAAATAAATTGGTGTTTAGTTTCAATTAAATTCTTTATTGTCCGCACTATTTTTGTGTGCCACTGTCTATAACTTGACGTATACAACAATAATTGCTTGTTCGCTATTCTTCTTTGCTTACAACGCAGATCTTTACAGCGGAGACTTCCAAACCACGACTGTTCTCTTCACACGCAACGCGCCTTCACACAAGACTGACTGAATTCTTACAGCTCATTGCTTGCTTTGTCTTGTCTTACAACAGCCAAGTAAAACTCAATAAGAAAAATTAACGAAAAAAAGTGGAAATAAATCCAAAAAAAAAATAAAAATATTAACATGGAATCATAAAATTAGAAAAGCTAGTCGACACAGAGACATTTGCACTCTGATCAGTTGGAGGCCATTGAAGCTTAAAAGAATTTTGAAAGATAACGAAAAAAAAAATCCATTAAAATTAATGGCTAATGGGCTCATTAAAGTGAAGAGGCCAAAAGATTAAAAACAACAGTTAAATTGTTACAAATCAATTAATTCAATGAACAGAGAGAGAGAGTATTTTTCTTTTCCTGTTGTTTTTGTTGTTTTTGGTTGTTTTCAGGTTTTTTCTTTTGGGTGTAAAAATTGGTTATAAAAGCTAAGCTTAGCTAGTTCAATAGACAGATTTAAAAGAAATTGTGATAAATTTTCAGGGAAAAAGCATGCAATTGTAGGGTGGTAATGGGGCAGGGGTAATTGTTTTTCACAGGCGGCTCATAGCCGTGCAAACAGATTGTCTAAAAAGAGTTCTAATAGAGCGTCTATTTAAGCAAAACTTTCATATTTTCATGACATATGTACATCATTACAATCCTTCAGTCAGGGATAACGACCAGAGATTAGCAATTAATCGTTTTTTTTCGCTACTCATAAGTACTCATGAAATTTTGAATTTAAGTGAGCTCCTACAATATTGAAATTTAACTATTCCATGATATTAAAATAGGTATGAATCAGAGATCAGCAATGAGTATTCAAAAAGATGAGTAGATTCGAATCATACTCATAATTTCTGATACTTTTACGCATTCATACTTATTTCAATATCATACTCATACTACTCATATTCAAAGTTTGAAGTACTCATGGTACTCATACTTAACAATACGCAGGATGTACTCATAATTTCTGATACTTTTACTCATTCATACTGATTTTAATATTATACTCATACTACTCATATTCAAAGTTTGAAGTACTCATTGCACTCATACTTAACAATACGCATGATGTTGCTGATTTCGACTCTCCTTTACTCATTTACACAAATCACAAAATAATTATGATTCGCGTAACGAACATTACAATACTCACTAGAAGGTTGTGTGTTTACTTTGCTTGCTGTCTTTGTCTTTTTCTTTCTTCTTTTTATGTAAATGCGTTGTTGCATGTACACTGTAAATTTTGTTGAATGATTCCGAAACACTCGAATCATTTATGAGTATTCTAAGTATTTTTCAAAATTTATGAATCTGAATGAGTAAGCGTATGAATCAAACATATTTCGAATGTTATGAGTTTGATGACAACGTTGTACTCATACTCATACGTACTCATTGCAAGCTGTACTTATAAATCAATGTTGTAGTGAGTACGAATGAATCAGAGTAGTTGAATTTCAATACTGTTGACTCACTCATATTCCAAATTTCATGAGTACGTATGAATAGCGAAAAAACTATTCATTGCTGATCTCTGATATGAAAACGTATAAGTATCAGAAATTATGAGTACGATAAGAAACTACTCATCTTTTGCTGATCTCTGATTATAGTTTCCACTATGTTGTGTGTGTGTTAATTTTTATGCATATGTGGCGTATCCTACAGTTTACAGACGACTCCGAACTACAGGTTTTGTTCTGAGAAACTTTTCATGGCAAATTTTTTTTATTTACTTTACTAAGAAACTCATTTCTTTCATATTTCGTTTTGTTAGAGATGTTTGGCTGACTGGGGTTTGAACAGTGGGCTCATATTTAAAGTCTGATATTTTCCTTATTCTAAATTTCTTGCGACCTTTATAATGCTGCATGAAGTAGGCAAAAAACGGGTTAATTTTTATAACTTTTCGTTTCTCTTAACGGCCATAATCAAAAACCATTGAACCAGTTGAATAACAAATTGTTGCATTTCTATGTTAATACGGCTGGGCACAGGGTTATCAAATAGTTTTGTAAACGAACGAGTAATATTCCCTTCGAACAAAATAATGAAAATAAAAACTTACAAATTTATAAATTAATTGCCCGCAAATCCTGTCGTCCACTACAGACAATAACAAAAAAGAAAGAAATTAAAACAAATTATAAATGATTTGAGTAGTCAAAGAAAAAAAAACATGAAATAACTGTTGAATGTGAAAATATAGCCCCGGTTTGCATTTACATAAATCGATCGACAGTGCGTATTGAACACAATTTCAAGGTTCAATGAACAGCCTATAAAATGTGAAAAAAAAACAAAAGCAAACAATTTTTTAAAGTTTTTTTTATTTCTTTTTTGAAAAACTATTTAAAGTTTAGCCTTTAATGTGTACGACAATGTTTTAATAAAAATGAGTTGCTCTAATCGGAAACCATTTAACGTACAAGCAAAATAACATACAGTGGTGTGGAGAGGGAAAATGTGGTCATAATTGATAAGAAAAAATGAACAATTTTATAACGAACATCAGAAGTTGTTTGATTGTTGTTAGATTCTCAAAAACAACACGTTTTCCCAAGCACTTTTATTAAACCCTTGCTACCTTTAAATTTAAATAAAGCAGAGTGTGTGTGTGATATCGAAATATTTTAATCGTTTAAAAGGCCTATTGATGCGACAAATGTTTGCCACTGTTTCTCGGGTAGGAATGCCTACTAAATGTCCAATTTTTCATAACTCTGAAGCATAAATCAAACTGAATTTAATTGATGCCATGGATTATGTTGGCTTTGAGGACCGTTGTGGTTTGTGGCTTATTTGCATACAACTGCGACTTAAGAAAACCCTAAAGGGCTAAAATCGCACGATTTCCGTGGCCAGTTTACATCACTTGCACATAAGATGAACATGCCTTCAATTCGCTTGTGTCGACTATCAAATTTGACATGAGCCATGTGGCAAATAGCGCCCTCTATTTCCAATCATATGCTCTTGGTATCCGATTATTCAATTCACAGCAAAAGAAGTTGGTAAGAGAAACATCGTTGTAGGAGAAACAAGTACAGATGATGCCACCAAAAACTGCACCAAAGACTTTCTCAATATTTATTGGACGCTCTTGTGGATTGTGATTGTAGACACCGTAGTCTAGTAGGTAGTGTGTTGGCTTAATAGACGTAAGGTCACGGTTCAAATCCCAGGTCAGACATCAAAACGAAAATATGAAAATATTTCTTCGGCGACTTCCTCTCAGAAGATTTCTGGCAAGAACTCTGAGAGCAAATAAAATTGCCATGAAAAGTTTCTCAAAAATCTGTCGCCCGCCACTCATGTATAAAATTAACACACACAACATAAGTGGTGTGAGAAGCTAGGTCGTAATCCTGACTGAAGGGTTGTAGTGACCAATTACGTACGTCTTGTGGATTGGCATTTATTTTGCTCGTTCACTTTCTCGTTCGTTTAGAAATAAATGCTCCTTAACGCTGAAGATGATTTTTTGATGAAAATAAGGGTGAGTTGCCAACCACTCCAGACCGTTACGGGGCCAGTTACATTTTTTGCGGGTGCAAGTGCAAGTCACGGCTCAAAATTTCCCATGTTGTGATCGAGTTTTTGTGAGCGTAGTAAAATCAATTGCCTCAACTTTTCCTGCACAACTCTCATGGATAGCGAAGATGTTTTCGTCAGATCTCACGTTTCATCGATTTACGGATGTTAGTGGATTGTTTATTGAACCAATGGATTCGAATTTATCCACCACATTGCTGCGAATAGTCCTCTCTATAGGACGATTATGGCAATCATAAAATAAACGGAGCGTGGGGTACGTTGCAGGACCAAAACAGCCATTTTGATAAAACCTACTAAATTTTAACAAAATTTGGGTATCTTTAATAACAAGAGATGGCAATCCTATCACTCTAGAACCTAATACAGCAGACATTGCTTAGCTGGAAAACCTTTATTAGCGACATTGAGGTCGCTGTAGAATCGAGAAAAATATGTTGTGAAAGGGAAAATAAAAGATGAAGCGACGTTTAAGAAGATTTATCATGCCTTGTATAAATCGGAAGTAATAGTCTAAATAGGCTGCTTCAATCCCTAACGAATGAGAACCCCAATAAGTCGAATGGTTAGTTGTAATTTTCATTAAAGGCTTTCAATTCTCTAGCAAAACAGATTCCATTGTCATGGTGATATTTCAAAGACAAATACGTCACATTGCCGCTATACTCCAATGAATCCATAGATCCGTGTAGACTGTATTAGTGAAGTGTACGTTAATTCCCGTAAAAATCATGCGTTAACAACCGTTTATGTTTTCAGTCGGATATGGGCAGCATAGCAGATCAAATGGTTCGAAATATTGATGTTCTTCAAGCTATGAGAATAGCTAACACACTTCGAAATAACAGAGACAAGATAAATAGGAGTCTATAAGTTTACATTTGGAATAAATTCTACAGCTTCTTTGCTTTTCCAAAAGCATTAACTGTGTCTGCACCCCTATGGTTTATTTGATTCTCTGATCGGAGATGCTGGGAAACCCAAGTCACTTTATGAGTTTCCTAGCATGGAACTAGGGAGGATTCTATTGGAAGATTGTCTGAAACAATACTATCCGTTAAAAGAGTGTGATTTTTAATAATTCTATCAACTCCTTACATGTCTATTTTAGCTTCAAATAACATTTCTGAATAATAAATTGATTTCCGTATTTAAATTGCAAGTTTTTGAAGACAAAAGCCAACCCACTGTGCAGCATAAGCAACAACTATTTTATTTACCCTACTTCCGTTTCGAAAACTACAAAAACGAAATAAAAATCATCATAATAATCGAAATATTAAACAGAAGAAAAAAAATGTAATTTAACCTCTTTATGGAAGTGAATTTCCATTTTCTTTTTTTTTTTTTTAATTCGATTTTAAAAATAAAATTTTCAGGCTTCAATAAACATCGTTTGGTTTACATACGAAGAAATAACTTCTAATCGATGGCAATACAAACTGAGTATGTGGAGGGGGGATGAAGTATTTCTTTATTTGCATACACAAACTATAAAAGGATGTCAATAAAACTAAAATTCCATAGAAAACAATGAAAAGAAAGAAACCAATTCTAATAAAAAAAAATTTTCAACAATTTTATTTGATTTTCCCATCGAAAATTTTCCAGTGTTTCTATGAAAAAAAAATAAAAAAAAAAACAAATAAAAAATAACTCAGAAAAAAGCATGTTTAATTTATAAGTTATTTCAGTATCAACCATAAATCATACGCATTTCATAACCTATTGACCTTTTCCTACATATACACACTTACACACACACAGTAGATGGTTAGGTTTTTTTATGGCAAAAAAAAATAAAGAGAAGGAATGAATGAATGAGATTGGCCAAATGAAAAATTGTTAAGAAAAATTGAAAGAAAAAAAAAGTTATTTTCGTTGTGCAAGAAAATTAATCAAAATTTCCTTTTGCTTCTGCTCCTATACAGCAACCGGTATTTGTTACAGTTGGCCATACAGTACAAGCATGTTTTTTTCTTTATTTATAATTTTTTTTTAGTTGGCAATAGAAAAATGCGGCCAATTTAATAAAAAAAAGAGGCTGTTTTTTGTATGCACTGTATAGGCCACTATACTTTTATACCCTACAGTATACAAAAGAAGTAAAGAAATGTAGGAATTCATTTAAGCCGGATTTGGTGAACTCATGAATGCACTCTTTGATGCATGATATCTAGACTCCGATATCCTCAAGCGCATGCAATCTGACGAACGCATTTTCGATTGTATGATATCAAGACTTCGATCTTCTCAGGTTCAAACAATCCATCGATTGTAATTTCCTGTAAGCCATTGGACAGAATGGTGGCGCAACTCAATGTCAAGCCAGATTTCTTTTCTCAGGGAATCTTGGAAGGCATACAAATTAAAAAATAGATTATAAACGTATAAGTATCATAGACATACATACATACATACAGAATTGATCATTACAATCCTTCAGTCTGGATTACAACTTAGATTCTCCCATCACTTGTGCGGTGTGTCTTAGTTTTAAACATGAATGGTGGGACCTACAGTTTGAAGTTGAATCCGAACGACAGATTTTTGAGAAATTTTTACATGGCAATTTTATTTACTCTCAGAAGTTTTAGTCAGAAATCTGCTGTTTTGTTGGAGATGTTTGACCAGGGGTTTGAACCAAGGTCTCAAGTCTAATAAGCACACTATCTACCAGACTACGGCGACTTATTATCATTCGAGGCTAGTTCTAGTATTCCATAACTTAAGTCGAGACACAATAGTGATCTCAACTTAGAGAAGCCTCTATCAATCAAATCTAATATAATTACAAAGAAAATAATCTGAGCTCTTACAGACATCCTCACAAAGTCGACAGAGGTTAAGTTGGTGCCCAGGAAAATTGCCTCTTTAAGACGATTAGGTCTGCTGTATTTAGCTACAGCAATTTATTGTTGATTGTCCTGCTAGGAATTAGAAATCATTTAGTATGACGCTGGTTGGCATAAATATGCCAGAAGGCATCAAATTTAATATCCTCTCAGTTTCTAAGTATTACGTTATGAGTCGACAGAATGCTTCAAAGCCAATTAAGATCAAATTTTCTCTTTATTTCGTCAACTAGTCATCTCATTTAGCTCTCAGCCTAATGCACAGCAAAGGTGTTAAGTTCCTTAACGTATGTATGTCAGAAAGGTTTAAGCACTTGCATACCATTTTCGAGATGACAGTGGTCAATTCAAGAGCTGTAAGAGTTATTTTACTATCTAAAAGCGTATAAAACTGTTGTAGTGTAGTAGGTAGTGTGTTGGCTTATTGTAAGTGGAGCTACCGGTCAAAGCTCCTGTCAGACATCTCCAACAAAACGAAATTCGCCGACTTCCTCTCAGCAGATTTCTGATAAAAATTTTGAAAGTAAATAAAAAATTGCCATGAAAAGTTTCTCGGAAAAAATTTGTCGTTTGGAGTTGACTTTAAACTGGAGGTCTCGCTACTCATGTATAAAATTAACAGACACAATATAAGCGATGTGAGAAGCTAGGTCGTAATCCGAACTGAAGGGTTGTAATGTCCAGTTATGTGTGCATGTATGAATGTAATTACAAAAACGTATGAGTATGATTCTGAGTCAATCCTTTCATACAGCACAACCTTTCTTGCCATCAATTCAACATTATTTGTCTCTGCGCGCACAACGTTTTAATCGTTTCTTCTTGGCGCTGTTTAATATGCCTCACTTGTATTTACCAGTGATCTTTAGCTGTAGAAATAGGGTAATTTTAAAGGCTTTTAGAAAGTAATTTTCTATCCAGGCATGTTCAAACGGTTCGAACAGATTGCTAAGCTTCTGGACAATTGAAACAGTATTTACATGAGCGTAGAAGTTGTTAATTCTTATTATCGCAGCTTCCATTAGTTGACATTCTGCCGCTTGAACCTTGTGGCATAAAACTCATGGGAACGGAACTGATGAAACCTACCGTTCGTCGAAGAAAATCTATAAAAAGTAAAAAATACTTTCTTTGCTGATGTTCAGACAAGAACTGCTTCAGAGCAGTAGGGAGCCAGCCAATCCAATATAAAACTTTGAATAATTTTTGTTGTGCTTCTGATCATCAAACAAAAGTCTTTCTCTTTCATTAATTAAGTTTCAGACTATTAGAGTTGTTATCTGAATTTGCATAGAAACAAAAACTCTGTAAAATTGTGTTGAATTTTTGTATTGCGCGTACTTGGACTCTTTATCAAACGTTGGCATTACGATATCTTCCAATGACGTTTGTGTTTGATGTTATCCACTTTGTGTGGATCAGGCGACAACTTTTTGGGAAAAAGCGAAAACTTCCAAAATACCCCTTAAAGTGTAGGGTATTACTTGGTCAAGGTGTTCTATTGTATCTCTTAAAAGTTTTTTTATATTTTCTTTGGCTGTTTTTCGTTAGCCACTGGTTGTTTGTTACTATTTGTTGATGACCTGTGGCGTTGATCCCTACTGTTGAAAATATTCCTGTTAATGGCCACTAACAGACATCAATCATAATCTCAATGGCCTGGAAATATTTTCTAAACAACAACTCTTTTAAACAATTTGACTGCAAAAAAGATAGCGAATGTATTTTTTTGCTTTTCTGAATGAAAAATAATAAAAACTTAATAAAAAGGTTTTAAGCCAGGCTTTAAGGCAGTCAAAAATTACTTTTTTTTTATGGGAAAACTCTTTAATTTTTTCCTTAATTGGAAATTCAATTTAAATTCTTTTTAGATTTGAAATGATAAAAATAATATTTGTTTTTAAATTTTTTTTTCAATTTAATTCCATTTTAAAAATTCTCTTCAATTGTGTTGTTTTATGTTCTGTTTTGTCTCTTAAAATATTTCATTTTAAAAAAAATAATAAAATTCTATCACGCTTAGAATGTCTAATGAATTGTTAAGAATAGTGAAGGGAGGTACCGGGGGGATATGAAAATGTTTCAAACTAATTAAAAATGGCGTCTAAATAGTTTGAATTCATGTGAATATTTAACAGATACAGACGGATAGATACATACTTGTACGAGTGTAGAGATATTATTTCCACCATTAAATTGTTCAAAAAGTTGAAAAGCGAGAAAACAAAATACAATAATTGAGTGTGTAAATTTAATCAGACATGCGCATAAACATACATTTCACACAAACTTATGACATCAAACGGTGGGTCAGAAGTAGGAAAAATGCAAAAAAAAAAATATATTTCAAATAAATTTTTATGCTTGAAAAACAGAAAAGAAATTAGAAATTGAATACAACTGCGAAAAAAAAGTGTTCTATTAAATTTTGTTTGGCGAAATAAATTCAAAGAATATTTTTTAGTGGCAAAACAATTGTTATCGAATAAAATTCTTTAAATAAAAGTTAAATAGTTGTTATCGAAAAAATGTTTGTTAACGATAAATTTTTATAATTGAATAGATTCTGTAAATGAAAAATTTCTGTTATCGAAAAATTCAATATTTTTATTATCGATAAATTTTCTTTTCATCCAAAAATATTTTTAATCACAAAATTCTTTTTGGATAATGTTCCATACAAAATCATTTTTAACGAGAGCTATTTTTGTTAATAAATCGATTAATTTTCTAACGGCTATCAATTGTAAGTAAAAATTTTCTATCGAAGTTAATAAATATCGAAAATATAGAAAATATTGATTTTTTTTAAGACATTTTCATAATTTTCATAATTTGTGTTTGTTATCGAATAACTTCAGAAAATTATTATTATCGAAACATTTTTTATTGATAAATAGTATAAAAAGAATTGTTGTTATTATATTTATGGAATTTTTGATTATCGATAATTTTTCATTATCGAAAATTTTTTATTTCTTAACAAAAATTGTTTTAAATGAATAAAAATTGGTTTTTATGATCAAAAAACTGTCTTTATAAACTTATGTATTGTTATCGAAATATTGTTTAATATATTTGAAATAAAGAAGACTATTGTTATCGAAAAATTACGATATTTTAGTTATCAAAAAATTCTATATAAAATGTTAAATTTGAAAATGTTTATGGAATAGTGTTGTAAATGAACATTATTCCATTGAAAATTAATAATAGATAATAATGAACAAAAACATTTTTTATTGATATTTGTTATCGAAATTTGTTAGTACAGAAATTTATTATTATAGAGAATATACTTTTTAAAATTATTGCATTAAGAGAGCACACATTATAAGAAATCAATGATGACACACTGACCCCATAAAATTTTGATTATCGAAATCTTATCCTTAGAAATTTAAGTTATCGAAAAATTTCCAGTAGAAAAAATTATTTAATTTTAATTTCATTTCTTAATAGAAAATTGTGTGTTATTTAAAAATAGTAAAAACTAAGTCGCTATATTCTAGTAGGTGATGTGTTGGCTTGTTAACTCCTGCTCAAACATATCGAATAAAGAAAGATATAAACGAGTATTTCTGCGACTTTATTTAGGCAGTCTTCAAAAACTCTTAGAGTGAATAAAATTACCATGAAAATTTTCTTAAATCCTTTCGGGATCGAGAAATTCTCTTAGATAATTTTTGTTATCGGAAAATTATTTTTACACAATTTTAGTTATCGAAAAATTCTCTTCATAAATCTTAGTTTTTTTAAACATTTTCAGGAGAAATTATTGTTATAAAATTAAAATGTTACACTTTTTCTAAAGAATATTTCCTAAAATGTAAGATATTTTAACGACATATAGCAATCGACTTAAAATTTGTTATTTGCAGCTCCACTGTTTGTGATTAAATCAACAGTATTAAGTTATAATAAATGGTAATGGATGTTATATCTGAATAATATGGAAATTACACTCACAATCTTTATTTTGTGAGAGAGATAGAGAGAGAAAAATGTAATTTAGATTACGCTGTAAATGTAACAAAATTAAATATTTTATATACTCACTAATACTTACATACACTTTGGAAAGAAAACAAAAAATTATAATAATAACGACCGCCACCACCACAACCACCCAATAACAAAAGCTTCCTCATAAAGTAAAATAAAAATAAACTAAATAGAGATAGGGAGAGAGAGAACGACAGAGAGTAAAAGAGATATTTTATAGAATGCTCCCCTTAAATGTAAATAAGTTTGTATGTGTAGGTTAATGTTTTACTATATATTTTTTAAACAATACCAGAACATGTTAGAAACTAGCAAATCAAATTTCATTTTTATTTCTCAAAAACATGACAAAGCAGAACAAAAATTTAAAAAAAAAAACAACAACAACAACAAAAAACAAAACAAATAAAACACTAATAAGAGCATGACTAGTAGTGTGTATAGTTTGAGTAATTAGAAGAGTATTACGGTACTTTTACTCAGTAACATTAGCAGTAGCAGCACAACCACCACAATTGGTACATGTATACGGTGGTGTTAATATGAATATTTAAAACAAATACAAGCATACTTGTAATGAGAATAATGAGTAACAAATGAAATATGCTGAGCATAGAACAATAGAAAACAAAAAGACAGCACAGACACTCTCGCTTATAAAATCATACAGTATGAGAACAATAAGAACTACAGTGTTTTTGCAGTATAAGAAACTTGAAAGAATGCATTCATAAGAATTTTTCATGTAAATTTTAGCGAATAATAGAACTGTAAGAGAAATTTTATTGAAATTCTTAAGTAAAACTAAATCGATTTGAAATATCATTTTCTATTTCCAATCAATGTTACATGAAAAGGGACTTTAAACTTAAATACTATTGTGTTCATTTAATATTCTAAAAGAAATTTTCTAGTTTAAAAAGTAAGAAAAAAGTATTTAGAATTGTAAACGAAAGTCGTAAATCTGTCTCAGTTGTTTTCTTTCTTTTTTTTTGTTTATTTTTATTTTCAATTGAAAGTCAATCAAATACGAATTGAAACGTTCGAAAATGTTGCTTCTGTCACACATTTCATGTCAAATAGCTAAGCAAACACACTCAATTAAAAGCAGACACACAGCGTTATTTTTTCTTCAATTACGTATTGATTTGTATTAAAACGTAATTAACAGGGAATATTTACAATTATTTTTTGTCTCGTTTTTTTTGTTTCAATTTTTTTTTGTATTGAATTGCCATTTAAAACAATTGCTGCTCGCAAATGTTTGATTTTATAATTCATTTGTAGATACAATTTGTTGTTGTTGTTTTTTTGTTGTTTTGTTTTAGCTTCAGATAAAGATACGCAATGTTGTTTAAATAATATTTTGAATTTCAATTTGTTTAAACACTTAATTTGTCAATCAAATCAAATATACAGATATTGTGCCAACAAATCATTTTTGAAAACGATGCGTCGTTGCTGTTGGCTGTTTTTTTTTTTTGGATTTGGATTTTATTTAAAAAGCTTCAGTTTTTAAGTGATTAACAAAAATATTGGGTATGTGAATAAATTTCAATTGGCTTTTGAATGACAGCTTCTGTTTGTCTAACTATTTAATAGATGACTAATTATGCGCAAATATTTTAAGTACGGAGGATTATTAAAGCCGTTCAATGGTTTTTTGTTGGTTTTTATAAGAAGACCTCAACGTTCTTTTTCTTGATTTGTATTACGAATCAATTTTTAACCTGGCTATATAAGATGGTTGCATTAGAACTGAGCTCTCAAACCGCGTTCTCAAATATTTCGGGTAGGATATCAGCAATAACTTAGCAAATGTTGGTTGAGACCACATACCAACATACATACATACATACATATGTATATAACTCGTTATTATAACCCTTCAGTTAGGATTACGATCTAGCTTTTCACACCACTTATACTATGTGTGTTAATTTTATAAAGGGTCCGCCAAGTAACTTTTTTTTTTTTAAATGCTTTAAAAAAAAACTACTGAATATTTTCTCAAATTTCTTTTTTTATTTGAAAGTACAATCCTTCCGGTTAATAATGGAAAATAATTTCATTCAAATGGCAGCCTCGGCTGGCCATGCAGTAGCCTACAGGATCGGTCCAATTTTTAAGCACATTATCGATTGTGTGCAGCTGTATTTCACCAATGGCTTCACGAATAGTGTCCTTTAAAGCGTCAATTGTCTCTGGCTTGTCGGCGTAACACTTATCTTTGACGGCACCCCACAAATAATAGTCCAACGGTGTCAAATCGCAGCTCCGAGGTGGCCAAACGACATCAGCTCTGCGGCTGATAATGCAATCTTCAAAAACAGGGCGCAAAACATCGAATGTAGCTTCGGCTGTGTGGCACGTAGCGCCGTTCTGTTGAAACAAAATGTTGCCAATATCCTCCTCTTCAATTCAATGCAAAATTCGTCTCAATGATGTCTCCGAAATGTTCAATTGTTGAGAACCACGCTGAATTGATGTTAATGGCGCTTCACGCACACTTTCTGTCACAGCAGCAATATTCTCGGGTGTACGCACTGTTCTTGGCTTTTCACGCTTTGGTTTATCGATGAGGATGCCAGTTTCTTTCAGTTTTTCACAAGATAACGAACATACGGAGCTGACGGTGCTTCTCTTCTTCCAAAATCCGTACGCAATTTTCGCACACATTCTGCAACATTACCATGATTTTCAAAGTAATGTCGCAATATTTCCCAGCGTTGTTTAAGCGTATACACAACCATATTCGTTCAGCGGAAGGATAAAACTAATAATCTGTCAAATCAGACATGCGCTAAGTGTTACCATTCACGAAATAAGCACAGTTGAAAAAAAAACGTTAGATGGTGGACCCTTTACATGAGGGTCCTACAGTTCCAAGTTCCAATTCCAAACGACAGGTTTTTGAAAAACTTTTCATGGCAATTCTATTTACTCTCCAGAATTTTTACCAGAAATCTGCTGGAGAGGAAGTCGCCCATGAAATACTTTTCATACTTCGTTTTGCTGGAGATATCCAACCAGGGGTTTGAACCGAGCCTACACATTACCTACTAGGCTATGGCGACTTTCATACGTGCCTACCAGTATATAATCTTTAATTGCAGGCCAAAATAAAGTGATTATGATGCAGTCATAGAATTCTGAGTTCACATTAACTATTCCCCCAGCGACCCTTATATTCATAGGTTAGCACAATGAACTACAGAGGTAATTAAGTATTCTTTTTATACATCATTATGCATTTTTATATTGTTTATGAATTTAATTCGAATTTAATCATAAGTATTCTACCGTTATTTGTTGAAATCAATTGTTAATTAAACGAAATTTTTATGATTTTTGTTTTCTTTTTTTTTTTTTGTCTTTTGGAAAGGAAGACAAAATAAAAATTAATTAAGCAAATTAGTGTCTAGAGACGTTATAAAAATCAATGAAACGTTAAAAATTTAATTTGTTTTTAATTTTCAATAAAACAAAAAAAAAAAACAATATTCCAGCGGCTTAATAACTGGGTGTTTTAAATCATTCCTTCATTTTATATGAAGAAGGCAAAAAAAAAACACACCGAAAAACGGTTTTTATTTTATATCATACAATAAATTGTTGTTGTTTTCTATATTTTTAATTAAATAAAAGAAATTTGTTTTTAACAAAATATTACTAAAAGATTTGTTTAGAAATTTATTACACAACAAAACAGCAAAAAAACAAAATCTTCTTAAATAAAGGGAAACAAAACAAAAAAAAATCAACAAATTTATGCCAATAAAACCATTAATGATGGCCATTAAAGTTTAAATAAATCTCAAATTAAAATTAATAAAAATTAAAAACAAAAACGGAGACAGAAACAAAAGAAAGAGAAGAAGTCAAGAATTCCAAAAAAAAAAAAAAAAAATTGTAAAATTTTTAAACAAAATGACAGAAATTCTAGTCATTCGTCATGCGCACTTGATCAGTCATGAAACATATATTTTTTGCTTAAGAAATGGTATCCGAAGCAAAAAATAGCAAATATTTTGCATGTAAAGGAATTAATTCTTTAAATCAAAACTAGCCTAAAAATGGTATACAATTGAAAAGTATTGTTGACTGTACACAGTACTGTAGAAGACAGTTTTAACCTTGTAGTATTTTAGTAACACGGCATGTTGCACTCTTGCATAAAGCCCTAGAAATTATGGTGAATTTCATTCCACTGGCTGTTGTGCAATGTTTTGCAGCAGCTGTTTATATGTTCAATGCAGGTACTAAACAGAGATCAGCAATGAATCGTTTTTTCGCTACTCATAAGTAGTCATGCAATTTTGAATATAAGTGAGTCAACAATATTGATATTTAACTACTCTGATTCATTCGTACTCACTACAACGTTGATTTATAAGTAAAGGTTACAATGAGTATGCGTACAACGCTGACATCAAACTTATAACATTTGAAATATGTTTGATTCATACGCCTACTCATTCAGATTCATAAATATAGAAAAATACTTATAATACTCATAAATGATTCGAGTGATTCGAATCATTCATCAAAATTTACAGTCTTAGTTGTTGTTGCATTTACAAAAAAAGAAGAAAAAAAGACAAAGACAGCAAGCAAAGCAAACACACAACCATCTAGTGAGTATTGTAGTGTTCGTACGCGATTCGTACTTATTTTGTAATTCTTCTAAATGTTGAATAAAGGAGAGTCGGAATCAACAACATCATACGTGTTGTTAAGTATTAATATGATGATTTATTGTTGGCACAATTCTGTGTGTCACTGTTCACAACTTGATGTAAACAACAACAATTACTTTGTTTGTTAATCCTCTTTGCACTCTTTTGCATAAACAATAACAGTTATTAGAAGACAATTGTTCAACTGATCATTGTAACCGAGATCTTCAAACCACGATTACTCCCTTTAATCACAGTAATGAACTTTTACTGACCCCGCTACCTGGTTTGTCTGGCCTTTTATGTCTGATGAACGATTTTGAAGTCGAATGTTCATGGCTTCGCATTCTCGAGATCTCTATAAATGTAAACATAGTTGTTTCATTATTGCTGTTTGTGTATTTTTGTTTACATTTAATCTTGCAGTGTTTGTTGTTGCATTTTTTGTTTACTTGTTTATCACTTTTTTATACTGGTGTTTTGCTGGTATATTTTTGTTTACTTGTTTATCATGTAAACAAGTGTATTGTTTTTGTTTAAACAATGTGAAAGCAAAACACCATTTCCATTTTCGTAGCAATTTAAGATCTTTTATGAAGTAATTATTGAACTCTGCCGAGCACTGTTTAAATATTAAATTTGTTTTTAAAGCTTTCCCAAAAACTTATAAAGCTAGAGAAAGTGTTATAATCCTGTAGGTATGGGGCTACACATTTGTAACTGTCATCATATATTTTGGTTTTTACTTGAGAATATTGTTGCTCTTTTCCCTTTCTTCTCTTCTCTCCTCTACCGCTTTGTATATTTTTAAAAATGCATCAGTAGCTGTTTGGATCTCACCATGTGGCCTTTCATTATGCCTTAACATCAACATCATCATCATCGCAGGTATTGTTTTTGATTTTTGGTTCTTGTTTGAGTTTTGTTTTCGTTTTTAAATGCATTGCTGTTGTTGTTGTTGCTGCTTCGTGTAATTTATTGTGTGAAATTGTCTCTTGTAAGTCTCACTTTGTCAATGTTTTTCTTATTTTTTTTATTGTTTTGTTTATCAAAGCTGCGTTTATTGCGAATTGTGCGCGTGTGGGAGTTTAAGTTGATGGGTGAATTTTTTTTTACATTCTACAGTGGGCATAAATGCAACAAATACACAAAGATTAAAGGTAAACCATTTTGTTTTTTTACATAAAAAAAGTCGAAAAATGCTCCTAAGTTATGGACTCGATCTCAGCATCAGAGATCAGCAAAGGGATATTCAAAAAGATGAGTAGATTCGATTCATACTCATAATTTCTGATACTCACATATATTCATACTTATATTCATACTTGTTTTAATATTATACTCATACTACTTGTATTCACAATAAGTTTGAAGTACTCATCGTACATATGGTCAACAATTCGCATAATGTTGTTGATTTCGGCTCTCCTTTACTCAACATTTATACGAATCACAAAATGTAAATGTCTTAGTCTTTTTATTTCTTTTTTTTTTTTTATAAAAGCAACAACAAACAAGACTGTGAATTTTTATGAATGATTCCGAATCACTCGAATCATTTATGAGTACAATTATAAGTATTTTTCTAAATTTATGAATGTGAATGAGTAGGCGTATGAATTAAACATATTTCGAATGTTATGAGTTTGATGTCCACGTTGTACTCAAACTCATTGAAACCTGTACTTATAAATCAATGTTGTAGTGAGTACGAATGAATGAGAGTAGTTGAATTTCAATACTGTTGACACACTCATACTCAAAATTTCATGAGCTCTTATGAGTAGCGAAGAAACGATTCATTGCTGATCTCTGCTCTGCATCAAATAGATTTTTCCAGTTGTTTTGTATCGTGTGCTATCGAAGTGGCATCAAGGAACGTCAAGGCCAACTGTTTTACATTTGTTGTACGCCATACAGTTCTTAGGTAACCACTTTGTTCTTTACAGTAAATCTGCCACCTAAAAGTCCTCTTTAAGACGTCTATAATTAATAAAATTTAGGCTTGCAGTAAAAATCCTGCAGTATTTTCACTAAAAACCTGCAGATACCCGAGTTGTTCAATTTAACCTAGTCTTACAAAGATTAGAGTTTGAATTGTTTCATCATTAAGCATTCAGAAGCTATTAAGCCGTTCAGTTTTTCGGGCGACATCTCGGCGATAACTTACTTGACAAGTGTTGATACAAGACGTTGTCCGTATATGGTGCTTATGTGTATATCACTGCCTCATAGGTCTTTATAAGAGAGGACCATGGCTTCCATGTCATGAGTTGTAAATGCTGAAATGAAAGAGAATGGTTCCTATAAATGTATTCTTTGAATAGCACATACGACATGATATCGGTTCTGTTGTGTAACGAACTGTCTATAAATTTACAATTTTTCTTACTTGTATCAATTCATTAAGATATTCCAACTAAGCAGGGAGGGATTGAACTAGTTTTAGGATAATAAGAATGCTATCCGTCGTTATATAGTGACGACATCTTTTGCGAAAATGCTGTATTGAGTGTAGTGCAGAGAAATTTTCTCATTGAATTCCAATCGTTCTTAAGAGGTCATCAGAGGGATTATTTTGAGAAAAGTTTTTTTAATTCCTAAAATTCGAAAACTGGCACCGTAAAACATCACCGTGCAGCCTCTGCGGTGACCAACTTCCTTCTCTTCCACGATTTTGGTGGAATTTGGTCAGTACAGAGACTGTGTTCACTCATGGCATCACAACGGCCCGCTATGCGTGTTCAAGTGAGCTCTTTGATATCAGAGCTACTACTTCGACCTAACCTAACCGTAAAAATTCCCCAAGCTCCTCAGGTAATCAAACACTTTTGCCACAACTGAACTCTACTTTCAATATATTACAACCTAAAAATGGTTTCAATGTGAAACTGTATCAATTGAGACTGGATCAACCTTTATTCGATTATATTCCGGGATGGCATCTTATAACGGGAAACAAAGAGTGGGATTATGACATTTGTTCCAAGTCAGCTCAGTTCCACTTGTCCACAATATAAAGCAGCTTCATAGTTGTGATTGTTTACACTAAGAACGAGACGTAAGTGAAGTCAGTCTCCACTGCTGCAACTGTGAAGAGTAGATCAGTGAGGAATTTATAGAGCTGAGGCATGGAAAAAGACAAAGCTTTCTGGGCTCACAAAACTCCCCTTCATTAAAGAAAGTGGAAGTAATAAGAAGGCATGAGGTTAACCTTAATCAACCAAGTGTCTAGTAAGCCTTAAGCAGCCCCTTCTAAAAACTGACAACATCCTTCTCTTAACTATAATTGTCATAATTTCTTCCCAAAATGATAAAGTAGCACTGAATTGGTCTCCCTTGACAGCAAAACCTATTTGCTGTGTGTAGGTTTTGCCTTTAAATACTTCGTTGCATGCCTGTAAGCATTGATTTTGAGTTTAAGATGAACGTCAATAATAACATTGAAACATTCGATAGACTCTGAGCAGTTTGCAGTCAATAATTGGCCATTACCATTCTTCAGTCAGGATTACGACCTAGGTTTTCATATCACGATTGTGGATTAATTTTATATATGAGTGGTGGGACCTACAGTTTAAAGGTTAGCTGTGGTTTAAAGTCGACTGCGGACGACAGATTTTTGAGAAACTTTTCATGGCAATTTTATTTACTCTGAGAGTTTTTGTCAGAAATCTGCTGAGAGGAAGGCGCCAAAGAAATATTTTTTTCATATTTCGTTTTGATGTCTGGCCTAGGGTTTAAACCCTACCCTCCCGTCTATTAAGCCAAGTAGATAGTGTACCTACTAGACTACGGCGACTTCCCTAATCGAACTTATGAAAACAGCTTCTGCTTAATGCTCAGCCATATGTAGATGCATTGACTCCTTTGTCCACATTTCGCAGCCAGCCTGACATGTTAAAACAACTCTTAAACGCTTTGGGTAATATTTGTAGCAAATTTATCGTTTATCGATTATTGCCAATATAGAAAACAAATTTTTAAACACATACTCAGTGGAGTGTTTTTTTTTTGTACGAATACCGCCTGGACAGCTTTAAGCGTTTAAGTTTTTAATTGAAAAAAAAAAAAAACTATGCCAACAAAATCTAATCATAATAAAAATTCCATTTAAAATTGACAACAACAACAACAACAACGACAACAGAAGCTTGAAGAAAAAAAAACCAGCAATTAGAAAACGTTTATGTGAGACACACTTTGAAAATAGTGGGTGACATTAAAACGGTATAAAAACTGTATATTGAACTTTGAACTCCAGCTAATCACTGGCCAAATTGAGTGGACAGAGAGACTGACACTGAAATACATACATACATACATACATATGTGTATGAGAGTAAAAGATTTCTAAGCTTAGCTTTAAACAACTGGTTTGTCTAGGAGGGGGGGTTCTAGAAAGAAAAAAAAAAATGAATTAAAAACTGTTTTTCAAATAGAAAACAAAAACAAAAACACAAACAAAAAAGTAGACAGCATTAGACAAGAGATAAAAATTTTAAAAACCCCAAGACTGTCAATTGATTGAAGTGTGTGTGTCCATTGATTAGATAGATACTCACTTACTCAGTCGTACGTTAAAACGTTTAATGTGGACACGAGTTGAAATGAATTTTTTTTTTTATTTTATTTTTCAAAACAGAAATTAAAACAAAAAAGAAAAAACGTAAGAACTGCTTACAGTGTTTTTATTTTAATTTCTTTAACAGCAATTTGTTGACACTTTTTGTGGTCACACAGAGTCGCTTTAACAAAATCGTTAAGAAAAAATGTGTCACTTTGAGAGATCAGAAATCAGAGAAGAAAAAAAATAATTTTAAATTTAAATCGAATAAAAGATTAAAAAATAAAAACCAAATCAAAACAATGCCATTATCGGACACTATTTTAACATAAATTATGTTTCAAAGAAAAGAAAAAAAAAAATCATTTTTCTCTCTCCGTCTTTACGTCAACCAAGCGCTTCGTTTTTAAAACGTAATTTTAAAGACACGCTTAACAGCTTCTTACCAATACGAAACAGCAAAAGAAACAATAACAAAAAAACACACAACAACTTTTAATAAAATTATGCAAATTAATCGATTTTCATTCAAGAATTGAAATACAAGACGATTAACAACCACAACATACATACAAGTTAACAAAATAAACAAAAACAAAAATAAACCAGAAACCAAAAATCAGAAGAAAAAAAGACCCCCAAGAAAAGAAGTCAATGATCACTGGTTTCATTCACAAAAATCATTTTAATTTGAAGAACAAGAATTTCTGATAAGAAACACAATAAAAGCGTCAGAGGCAGAAGTGTACGGTTTTTATTTTATTCTGCTTCCTCTCCCCCCGAACGTATTTCAGTTGCCCAAAAGAGCAGTCAGTCAGTCACTCACTAAACTACCACATGGCCTAATGGCTGAATGCCTAAATGGCTGTTCTGATGAATGATTTAACAAACAACAACTAAGACAAACAAATACAACACCAACAATAATATAATATTTATTATTGAAAAAAGTACAAGATATTTTAAAAAAGATTAAATGGTAATAAACTAAGACTGAAATTATCTCGGGCTGATGCTGGTAGAAATATAAAGGAACGTAATTATAGCACCCTGTATTATAAATATACTCTTGAGACGTTTTCATAAATTTTTTTGTTTGGTTTTCATTAAAAAATCATTGACGCCAATGCTGACGTCTGATTTCTGATACTTATACGCTTTCATACTTATTTTAATATCATACTGATGCTACTCATATTCAAAGTTTAAAGTACTCATCGTACTCATACTTAACAATACGCCTGATGTTGTTGATTTCGACTCTCCTTTACTCAACATTTATACGAATCACAAAATAAGTATGATTCGCGTGCGAACACTAGAATACTCACTAGAAGGTTGTGTGTTTGCTTTGCTTGCTAGAAAAATATTCATTACAGAAAAGACATATTCTTTCTTCTTTTTTTTGCAACAACAACTAAGACTATAAATTTTGATGAATGATTCGAATCACTCGAATCATTTATGAGTATTATAAGTAATTTTTCTAAATTTATGAATCTGAATGAGTAGGCGTATGAATCAAACATATTTTGAATGTTATGAGTTCGATGTCAACGCTGTACTCATATTCATTGCAACCTGGACTTATAAAACAATGTTGTAGTGAGTACGAATGAATCAGAGTAGTTGAATTACAATACTGTTGACTCAGTCATAAACAAAATTTAATGGGTACTTATGAGTATCGAAAAAACGATTCATTGCTGATCTCTGGTGTAGATAATTGAGCCTGTAAGCAGTAAGGCCAGAACGATTCTGTGGAGTGGGAAGAGAGGCTTGGAAGGATATACTCGTCGCTGTGGTCTAATTAGTAGTGTGTTGGCTTATTAGACATGGGGCCAGGGTTAAAACACCAGGTCAGACATCTTCAAAAAAACGTAATACAAAAAACTATTTCTTCGGCGACTGCCTCTCACAACTTTCTGGGAAAAACTCTGAGAGTAAATAAAATTACCATGAAAAGTTTCCCAAAAATCTGGCGTTTGGGTTCGCCTTTAAACTATAGGTTCCGCCATTCATATACAAACTTGATACACACAGCATAAGTGATACGAGAAATTAGGTTGTAATTCTGACCGAAGGGTTGTAATGATGTTATGTATGTAAATTAATTCTTGAGGGGCGTAATAAGACCACAGCATATTTCTTAAATTATTTTATAAAATGATAGGCCTTGAGCTTCATTTGAAATCTTTCCGCGTTTTTCAATGACCGATCAATGTGGTTAATTTGAGTCTTCCTTAGGGTCTGAACTATCGCGTTTAGTTTTCTTTGCTTCATATCTAAAAGGATTGGTTTTTTTGGTCTCTGTCAGCCTAAATCCGTTTTTAAATTGGGTTTGCTGTTTCGTTTAGCATGAGATAATTAAACAAATATTATGAGAATAGTGGATAAACATAGATAGAATTACAATAACAAAACTATGTGGAAAATACAACAACAAATCAACAGTAAGTTTCTAGAAGTTGTCTGATTGACTTCAAAGCCATTATGATGTCAGCTATTTCACATGTTGAAGGCCATTGTGTCGTGAGATAATCTGCCTTATATTACATTGTAGTAATCTCTATTTCCTCATCATATCGTAACGAAAGCTGTATTTTAATGTTTAAGCAGCTTACGAGATCAAAAACAATGTTTGACCAAAGCTTAGATGCTTGGTTAAAGATTCTGCAGGAATTCACTACCCAAAATTTACTAATCTGTACTTGCTCTTAAGACGAGAACTATTTTTCTTTGTTTGCGAATATTTCTTGTTGAATCCGGGATTCCCCGTATGTGCAAGGAGGTAATTATTAACTTTCCTAGATTGGTTATTGTCTTTACTTACTGCTGCGGTTTTAAAATGTAGAGTTGTAATGTGAAGGCCTAGGACGATTGTAAGACTTTTCAAACTTCTAAATATTTATTTCGATCTCTCGTTGAATCAGGCTGTTATATATAATCGTTTATCCTTCTAAGCAATACTTCTGCAAGGACTTCCAACTGCTATTGTTGAACTCTGGTTACTAATTGACTTTATCGGAGACAAGAGATTTATGTACTGTAGGTTCTAGATATATAGGGTTGCCATATACACTTACCTAGAAACATTTTCATCTTTTGAAACGTTATGGGTATTTGTCTTCGTTATACTGGTGATCCAGGATTCCTTATTAAGGCGTACTCTCTCGGGAGGGTCAGTGAGTTAATGGGAATTAAGTTAGGAGGGAACTAAGCCTCTCCGTTTATATTCAAGCGCTTTGAAAGCTGTACTATGCTATATGAGGCTTGAGAGCATAGAACAGCGATAAAATATGCTGAACTCATTATAAGGAGCTGGTATAATGGAGAGTCTCATTATTTAATGGGTGGCTTTACTTTATAAAAGGCCTTTTTATTTAATGCCAAATAACTTGATTTCCATGAATACCCTCTTTTAAGCCTCTGTTTATACATACATATTTTGTTTTGCTCCATGAGCCATAAAAATATTTTTAAAGTGGCTTCAATCATTGGACGGCCCGCTGTGCGTTTAACCACAACTCATGTGGTGATTTGTGTTGTTGTGCGTAGCAAATGTTTAATGCCACACTTGGATAAGCTTTTATAATCAATTGATGCCACCACCACCATCACCACAACAACAACAACAACCACTAGCAGCACTTACATAAGCTAACTTTGGGATGCTGCTGCCAGAGACTATGGTTGGTACGATATGAATTAGTGGGTAGTGAATATTTACTATTTGGTTGGTGGGACAATGATTTCCTCATATAAATTAATCTTGAATACAAGAAGCCCCATAAATTATTGCTTCTATTGGTTCTATTCGTTATTCTTATTCTTTACTTAACGTTTTCTTCTGTTCTATGATGTTCTGTTCCAAAGGCCTTTTTGTTGGAAAGTGTAATAAAAATTTGAAAATCGTCTTTCATTTAAAGAGATTTATAAGTCAGGAATATAAAGAAGCCAAAATAACCTGTAAGGCTTTTAGAAAAACACAAAAAAGAAGAGCAAATAAGTTTGAAGGTGTAAGTGTTTGAAAAATATTTCAAATATTTCCGCTTAAAGGAAATCAAAAATGGTTTTTTGTTGTTGTTGTTTTATTCAATAGGAAATATCTTCTAAAGAAAATACAAATTGCATAAGACAGTATTGTTTTGTTGTTGTTATTATTTTTGTCTGGCTTCCTTATGTTAATTTCCATGTCAGTTCATTAATTAAACAGTTTTTACTTTAAAACATCCGCTGCTATTGCCATACGAAATCTCAGCTTTTTTAAACGCTTTTTTTTTGTTTTGTTGTTTTTGCAATGTCACTGTCGTCTCTGGTTTGCATTGGCTTGGCTTAAAATCATTAAAACAAAAAAAATTTTTTTTTATTTAATTTCTGTCGATTTAGACGTGATTGCGTTCAAACGCACATTGGCAATTTATCAATGTTTTATTGAAATTTTACGCTGCTACAGTGTTATACTTTCGTTCAAAAACGCAGTAAATTGACTATGATTCCAAAAAAATATACGCAAGTGATTATCAGCACAGACAAGTCTGACATGTAAAAGTCCAATGATAATTGTGCGAAAAATTTAATTCAATTTTAAGTTTTGGGTTTTAGGGAAATCGATCGAGGACAGACATTTCAAAATTTATGCCAATTTTTGTGTGTGAAATTTTTTTGTAGTTAAATGAAAGACGTTTGCAATTAAAAATCATTTCAATTTAATATTTAGTTACTTAAAAAGGAATGAAATTAAGTAACACACTGTATTATCATTTATTACAGTTTTAACCAAAAACAAAATGTGGCAGAAAACTAAATATTTTTAATTTAAAAGTAATTTCAATAAAGTAATGTTATAAAAAATTTTTTTAAATTTAAAACTGCATTATCATTCAATCAAAAGTATTTATAAGCACTGCCTTACCATAATTATTATAAAGTCACTGTATAAGTGTAAGCTGCTTTAATAGAATTGCCAGGCTTTTTTAATTTTCTTAAGGAAAAGTAATTGCTAAGGACTTACTATTAATAAGCACTGCATTACCATGGTTATTGAAAAATCACTGTATAAGTGTAAAGTGCTTAAATAGAAACGACATTGTTAGTCCGAGGAATTTTTATTTTTTTAAGGGAAAGTTTTTGAGGTTCTGCAGCTTTTTAAAATGTTAAGGAATTACTATTAATAAGCACTGCCTTACCCTAATTATTATAAAGTCACTGTATAAGTGTAAACTGCTTTAATAGAATTACCAGGATTTTTAGCAGGATTTTTTAATTTTCTTAAGGAAAAGTTTTTGCTAAGGACTTACTATTAATACGCACTGCATTACCATGCTTATTATAGAGTCACTCTATCAGTAAAGTGCTTAAATAGAAACGATATTGTTAGCCCGAGAATTTTTTATTTGCTTAAGGAAAAGTTTTTTGAGGTTCTGCAGCTTTTAAAATGTTAAGGATTTACTATTAATAAGCACTGCCTTATCATTACTATTATAAAGTCACTGTAGAAGTTTAAAGTTTTTTAATAAAAACAGAATTAATAACCGAAGAGAAATCTTTTGCAATTCTGCAGCCTTTAAAAAGCTTACAGATCGTGGTTTTTGTTGTAGAATTATAATTTTCTCTAAATAGTCAAGATGACATCAGGATCATGGTATTGGGTCGTAATAACTCTACTTTAATTCTTTAGTTCTACGATAAGTGGAGAAGATAATGATTCTTAGCAATGGAAGATGATTGCATAGACATAAATATGTCCTGCAAACTGATGTACTTCCAGAATCAGATAATGTTTCTTAAAAATGAATGATCGTTGCATAAATATCGTTCCTGGAGAGTGATTTACTTGAGGGTCCTCTTATTACTGTTTTTAAAATTCTACTCCTATGACTGTCGTCAAACAGTCGGGCCCTACGAAAGTCATCAAAAATTCTTGTGGTATAACCAGTCATCAGGCGAAAAGAGCATCGAACAGATGCAGTTTCTTCACCCCCCGCAAATTATTTCGATAAACCCTTTCAAGTAGAAATCTTTCATTAACTCTGGACATCATTACAAGGTGCCACGATTTTTAAAATTAAAAATCATTTGTAAAAGCCGTTCCATATTAGTTTTTGTACGGTCTTAACGATCTCAGTACTCCCCAACCTTATAAGGCACAAAAATTAAACAATTATTGAGAAGCTTTAAGGAATAAGCTTACAGTCCCATGCTTAAGCGACATACACTTAAGCTATCACGTCGAACTGCCTTGTCAATGAATAACACCAACGCCTTAAAATTCATATTAGAGTTGTATCGTGCATCCAATTCTACTTCTCTTCGATGAGTAATAACTGATAAAGTTTCATCCACAAAATGTTAGGGTCCCAAAACCTACGCAAATATATGTATACAAAATCTTCCATCGTTCGATATCGTAACACAGGCTCCGTTTTCTTTTATGTGAAGACCTATGCAGTTCAAATCTATTAATATAGTCGAGTGTCATACTGTTCAATTTATTACAGGTATAATGCATTACATGGCCATGGTTTTTCAAATGTCTAACTCATCCCAAACTATCCCAATAATTTTGCGTGCACTGCTTAGGTCAATCTTGAAATTTGGTTTTCAATTCCTCGAAAGGACTTACTTACTCTCTAGTGTCTATCTAACGAAATACTATTCCGCAACAATTTTTACTCGTCTTTTTATGGTTCAAGACTGTCTAAGACCTTGTGGTCTTGGACATCACTACTTCAGAATAACATTTGACTGTCAGTGGAGGTATTATCATTCATTCTCCACTTCTCATGTTGGTTTCATGGTGATCCCATTTCTGAACAAGTGTACTTTAAGTCTACTTTGCCCTATCAGAAAGCGGTTACTCAGGTTATTCCCTGATAGTCCCATGCATGGCTCAAATCTTCTGCTATTGTAATTTCATAGTCTTCAACGCATTTATTTTGAGAAGAGTTTCTGTCCTTCTTTTCGTTGAGAATACCTTCCCAAATTTCATTTTCCATTTGATAGAAGTATTCTGGCCACATCGGCGGCGAGGAAGCTTTCCTCCTTGCAAATTCATCTGCCTGCTAATTGCTGTAAATCCGCACATGACAAGGGACCTTGCATAGATTGAGCTTTCAATTCATTTTTTTTACTAAGGCTCGAAGCGAAGTGTTTCCGAAAAAAACTGTAAGTTCAATAGGTTCTCTTTACTGAACAATTATGGACTCATTAGGTTACGGAGTCCTATAATAAGTCTCGAATTAGTGTACATACACACATATATACGTAATTGGTCATTACAACCCTTTAGTCAGGATTACGACCTAGCTTCTCACATCACTTATATTGTGTGTGTTAGTTTCATACAGGAGTGGCAAGGTCTCAATAATTGCAGATTTCTGAGAAACTTTTTTATGGCAATTTTATTGAACTCTCAAAGTTTTCATATTATCGTTGTGATCGAGATGCCTGACCTGGGAACAGTGGTCTCACGTCTAGTAAGCCAATACATTACCTACTAGACTACGGCAACGAGTATGTCCTACCAAACCTCTGTCTCTCTTCCCACTCGACAGAATCATTCTGGCCTTTTTAGTTACAGGCTCAAATACCTACTCATTGCCGTCAGTTCTCACATGTCCAACAGAGCATGACTGTGGCGACTTCACGTGTTAGGTTGTCTTCCATTATTCTAATGATAGTTTCAAGAGATCTGTTTCTCACTTCCATTCAGCGCCGTTATAGAACTGGTTGTCATTGTCCCTTTTATGCCAACACACATTGGATTTGTTCTGTCTAACCAAACCAACAGCAACTCCATAGGTTACTATTGGTCTGATCAATGGTAATGCAGAATTTGTTTAAAATTCATATTGACACTGCTTTACCATTGTGACACACAGCTAATCATTAAGGTGTCAGGAAAATTAATTTTTTTGGAAAATAAATTTCTTTTAAAAAACAATTTTTTTTTTTTTTTGAAGAAAATTTCATTTAAGTTTTATTGATTTTTTATTTTATTTTTTTGAAATTTATTTCTCACATCACTAATATGCACTGACCGTAAAATATTAGTGATGCTCAACGCATAAAAAAAATATTTAAATGTTTGCCGTAATCAAAAAAGCGTTTAAAGAAAATAAACAAACTAAATGAAATGAAAAAAAAAAAAATAATAATTATTTAAACAACAACAACAATAATAATAATAAAAAAATATGTGTAAAAAACTGTGTTCACACTACATCTTTAAACAAATAATGGAATGATGCTGAATGAAAAAGCACGTATGGAACGATTTTCAAATCTTTTTTTTTTTTTTTGTTTTTTTTTTTGTTCATTTTTATCAGCAGCAATGTTTTTCACTTTTTTCTCTCTTTTTATTTTTTTTTTTGTGTATTCTTAAGCAGTGACCGCAATATTTTTATTGACTCAATATAGCTGGACTTATGATGATGGCTTAAAAACATTATGCCCATGCATAAGCGCACTTTGATTAGAGAGTGCATAAGAAATAAACCAGCAAACATTTTTATGAGAGTTCAATAAAATTTTTTTTTTAATATTTTTTACGAGTTAGAGATAACCTAGGATTGCTTGTTCTTACAATGATTTTCAGGATGTGTTTTGTTTTTAAGGAAACTCCTTTCAAAAATGCTTTTTGGGTTGCCAATCATACGACAGCCGCCTCTGTATTATTGGTGTGGGATTTTATGACATGTGGTTTCTTGTGATAATACAGTATGAATAATGATGGTTGCAAATCTCAAGCCATGGCCAAGAAAATTGTCAATAATTTTTATTTGTTTTCTCTTTAAATTTGTATTTAAAGATTAATAATCTTTTACCAGCATTATTAATAATAATAATGATGATGATGATGAACAGCAAATTATGTTTCAAAATGAGATTATTTCCTTAAGATTTGGTAAATGAAAGCATACACACACACATACACACAAAAAAAATTATTATTAAACAAACAATGCTACCGTTCGTGTTTTTTTTTTTTTTTTTTTTTTTTAAAAAGGTACATTTTTCTTTTGTTTAAACAAAAAAACAGAAACAATAAAACGCAGAATATTTTATAACAAAAGCGTTTTTGTGTTTCTAACACACAAACAAAAGCTTCCTTGATTATAATATGCACAGCTTAAAGGCACGTGGCTTTTATTTCCAAAACAATCGAAAACGTTTATTTGTTGAAATCGTTTTTAAATCTTTTTCTTTTTAAACAAAGAAATTTCAATAAAACAAAATGAAATGAAATGAAAAGAAACCATAACAAATTTAATACATTTTTTTTTTGTATAATTTGCCAAAAACTTATTTAAGATAAAAAAAAGAAATAAAAAAAACAATCGCCTTTAAACAATAGCTTTGAAACGACTTTTAGAATAATCGGAAATGTTAAATGAAATGATTTATTACAACCTGCATTATCATAGAAGGAGAGAAGGTATATTAAGTTTATGTTAGATTTTGAAATTCCTTAATGCCTGAAAAAAATAAAGATCCTTACCATTCAGTGCAAATATTCCTTAAATTCATTACATTCTTTACCAACACATTCACTGCTAAATTAACAAATACATGGTATTGAAGAAGCGTACTGTATTACCATGCCAAATTATTAATAATCATTAATTTTAAAAATAAAAACTTACAAAGTAAAGAAAAAGTACAAAGTATCTCCTGCTTTACCAATTTTGACACTGCCTTACCAACGTTGTCAAACATATTTTTCTATGAAGCAAAAAAAACCCATTCTGGTACTCCATTATGTAGACATAAATAACTACAATGCCTTGACATGAAATTCCCTTTCTCCTCCTGTTATCCTTGAATACCAGTGAAACATAGAGGCTCCGTCTCTGTCTCATAAATACATACATACATACATAATTGCTAATTGCAACCCTTCAGACAGCATTACGATCTTGCGCTTCACACCACTTATGTGGTTTGTGTGTTAATTTTTTAAATGAGTGGCGGGACGGACCTACAGTTTAAAGTCGATTCTGAACGACTGAAATCTGATATACTTTTCAGGGCAATTTTATTTTTTACTCTCGTAGTTTTTGCCAGAAATCTGCTGAATGGTAGATGCCAAAGAAATATTTTTCATATTTCGTATTGTTGAGGATGTCTGATCCGGCCTCACCGTTTAATAAGCCTTCATGCTGCTCACTGGATTACGGCGTCTACTACTATACCTGCTTCTACAGTCTCCCACACCAGCTTTTATTGCGTTATGTTTGACAAACGTTATTACAATAGTAGTTTGCTTAAAACGGATCTTTTGATCTTCTTTACGTTCTAGCAGATACACCAATACACCAACTCATGAACCTTTTACTTGCGGATTCTTTCTAAGTCGTTGTCGAGCAATGTTTTCAGTTGGCTTTCGAATTGTGTAACCTATACTATACAACACTACTTCATCTCACATACCTCAACAGTAAGGGGATTAATGCTTTGCATGCGTTGCTGCCACCTAAATATGTATTCCAAATTTACTGCAGTTTCGCTCTAAATGTTCGTAGGAACGTCTATTGCACATGTATTTCACGACTGTAGAACAAGATACCAAAATACAGCGTCTCTCTTAAGCAGCTTCCTATCTTCAAAATTAAATAATACAAAATGTGTGTGAGACATTATCGAAATTTTTCATACGTTTAATGACATTTTATGTGGAATATGCTTATGTACCAGAATGGTCATTACAACACTTTAGTTAGGATTACAACCTAGCTGCTCACACCAGTCAATTTGTGTGTGTTAATGTTATGTATGACAGGCGGGACCTACAGTTTAACGTTGACTCCGAAGGTTAGATTTGAGAAACAAGATGACTGCTGCGAAGAAGTCGCCGAAAGACATATTTTTCATGCCATTAAGTGCGATACATGACATCGTTCAAATGTCCGTCACAGCTTCTCTGGGTGCAAGGCATCTGAGTTGTTAAATTTTCCATAACTCTGGCGCATAAATCAGGCCGAATTTAAACGAAGACATGGGTTATATTGGTTTGTGGTTTGTGAGTGATTCGCATACAATTGTGAATTAGGAAGAGGACGTGTACCTGACAAGTACAGTACCCGGATGTCAAGTAGACCCATTGTATAAAATACAAAGAAAATTAATTCTGCGAATTAAGAAAAGATCACAAGGAAAAGTTTCAAAGTATCAAATGACATGATCTTGGTGGCCAGTTTACATCACCTTTACGTGAGATGACCATGCCCTCAAAACGCTCCTGCAGAAGATAAATTGTGACATGTTCAGTGTTGCCCTTAGCTCTGTTCTATAGAGATCCTAAGTATTTGGAGAGCAGATCATATAAGTGCTTGCCATTGACAGTAATGTTAATTAATTACTTTCGTATCAGGTTGGACTGAAGTACTTCTTCTTCCACTAATAGAATGCTGAGTGTAGAGTATCATACAAACCCCCCTGAAGGGACTATAAGCCAATAAAGTGTTTCAATTTTAAGGTCATTTAATGGTTTTTAGCTAATTTTGCTTAATTTTTTGCCTCTCAACCGCAGTTATTTTGGAGAGAAAGTGCAAAACTATGATTCAGTGTAATTAAAAATAAAATAAAATATAAAAAATAAAAAATATTTTTAAAAGAGATTTTATCTCATTGACTGAATCAGAGCTCATGATTATGTTGACCCTCATCACCTCCGAAAAAAAAAAAATATAAAAAAAACTATAAAATTTTTGTTAAAAAATACAGAGAGACCCCCTTCTAGGATTGCTAACAAACGATTTGTGTCATTCACAAATAAATTTTAAAACTTCCAAAAAATATCTTAAAAATATAAATTATTAATCTGTTGAACGAACAGCTTTAGCTTTAGCTGGGAATTATTATGAGAATATAGGTATGTATGTATGTAGTCAGCTAAACTTGATTTCATTATCATGAGTCATAAATAAATAAAAAAATAAAGAAAAACAACAAATAATAATACACAAGAATTTATAAATAAAATAAAAAAATTAAATAAGAAAACATTAACAATTTGCATTAAAATCTCATTCGCTATCATTTTATTGGTCTGATGTTAACATAAATCTTAAATCAAGAAAAAAAATTAAAATTTTTTTTTTTTTTTTTGTCTATTATAGCAGATAGACGGAGATATTTTTAATTAATTTTTTTTAACAATATTGTAAAATTATTTTTTTCTTCATTTTATTTGTAATAAAAAAAGAAGATTGTTTTTTATTTAATTGAATCTCACACCAATGTATACAACTCAGTTTGACATTTGACTAGACAGACAACTGTCATTTGTTATTATTTTGCGTACATAGCTTGAAATAAAGTGAGAATTTCATTAAAGAAGTGTATGTAATTAGAAAATCAAATCATTTGTTTTATAACACTAGCAGAGAGCCTTTAGTGGTATTTACTCTACAAAAACCTTTATCAGAACATGGTGGGAATCTTTTGGCTGACATGTAATACCGTCAACAACCTAGTCACTGCATAAGTTAGCTTAGCCAGATACCAAACTATCACTCTCGAATACATGTTTGGAGTCTTCTAAAATTACAATTCCACAATTTAGATCGCATCTAGAAGTCGCCGAAGTCCGGTAGGTAGAATGTTGGCTTATTAATCTTGATACCGTGGTTTGAACGAAATATGAAAATTTATTTCCGCGGCAGATTTGTTCCAAAAACTCTGCTAATAAAACAAATTGCCATAAAAAATTTCCGCCAAGATCAGATATCTCCAGCAAAACGAAATATAAGAAAATATTTCATCGGCGATGACTTCCTCTCAGTAGATTTCTGGCACAAACTTTGTGAGTAAATAAAATTGCCACAAAAAGTTTCCTCAAAAATCTGGCATCCACTATTGACTGTGGGTGCCACCACTTCTGGATAAAATTAACACACACAACATGGTGTGAAAAGCTAGGTTTTAATCCAGACTAAAGGGCCGGTATGAACGATATACAAATGCCTTTGAATTCCTCCTCCTTTAGTTAAATTTTTTCAAAATTTGTTCGGCCGATCGGTGGTTGAAAGAGCTGCGACAATCACATGACGCTGTGCTTTTAATTTTGAATGATCAGTTGGTATACGATCACTTGGGTATAAGCAAACTTTCTGCAAGTTGGGTTTGACACAATTGGAGATTTATAATTCCAGATAGGCAGCCGGAATATGGACGAATTTATGTGACGTTTTGTAATCGTAGACGAAACAAGCATCTAACACAACCTACCAGAGACCAAACATCAGTTGGAAAGGTCGTTTTCTTGCAGTGAATCGTAGCTAAACGATATCAACGTGGATTTGTGATATAGTTATAACATTGCTATTAACTACTTTCAAGGGGTTAAGACAATCAATGGTGAATATTATGCTAACTTACTAAATCGGTCTAGTGCTGAGGAAAATGAAAAAGATCGCATTTGTCTTGGAAAATACTTATATTTTTAGAGGTGCAGTTATGTGCAGGCTACTTCATACGTCCTACTCTCAATTTTAGAGCTTTTATTGCCTCCATACTCGAAGAAATGTCTTGTCGGAAAGACATTTTTTATAGAATATATGGACTGTCTATGTAGGCGATGAATATAGGATTGCAATGGGCCATGAACTGTACATGAAAACACACAAAGTACAACGTTCATTCTCGGGGCAAGATTCACAGCCGAAACCTCGATCAAAAGATTAGGTTGAATGCAATCTTTCACTACTTAGTGCGTGAAATTGAGGCAAGTGCTTTTGGTGCTTGAAATACTAGTATTAATAAGGCTAAAAACCAAAGGAAACAGATTTGACTGCAATGTTTATCTCATTTCAAAACAAACCTATTTTGATGTCGTCGACAAAACTTGTTTTTGGATTCAAAATTGTGATACAAAATTGAAGTGTGTTCAGAATTTGTTTTTTCCGTTAATTTTTCGTAGAAGCTATGTGGTTCATTACTAATCTGAATGGGTGGTATTTTTTCCTCAGCTCTCTTTTAATTGTCGTGCATATCTACGTAGCACAGGGTGTGCAACCCTTACCCTGACCGACTTCTTCTTCTTCTTCCCTAGTTTGGTTGAACTTGGTCAGTACAGGGGCTGCGTTCACCTGTGGCACCACAACGGGCCCCGCTATGCGTGCTCAAATATCAAAGCTACCACTCCTACCTAACCTAACCTACGTTGCACAGGAAACAGATTTACTGCTGTCGGGCAAGGTACAAATAATTTGCTTGCTAACTCTGTATTAGGCAATTACCCTACACTGAGGTCGCTTTACTTTAAAGAAGTGGTCATAGCCAATTTGGGTTATTTAGAGGATTCCTAATACGGACTTCGATCTTGGCTTCTAATATTTGCAAAAAAGTTTTTTTTTCACTTCAAGAAATGGGGAAAGTAAACCAAACCAAATAAGAAAAGTAACATTTTTGAAACTATTTTCCAATTTTCTTAAAAAAAATTCGATTGAAATTAGTTTTCAACAACAAAAACTTAAATTTAAACTTTTTTCTGGTTCGCAAATTTTACTTTCGAATTAATTTTCGTATTATTTTTGTGTGTCAAGTTGTTTGCAACCTAATTAATGTGAATTTCTTATTAAAACAATCTATCCTTAATTTGTTGTCATTTTTGTTTTTTAATTTAAATTCCTTTTTTTATTTATTTTCAGGTAACTTTGAATTTAATACACAACGAAAATTAAATCGAAAAAAAACAAACTCGTTTGAATTTAATTTTTTTTGGCTTGAATTATGCTGCTTTTGTTTTGTTTTTGTCTTGGCTTATTAAATCGAATTCTTTAAATTGTTTCATTGGTAAGTCAACTTTTAAATTTTGTTTCATGTTGTTGTTGTTTTTGTTGTTGTTGATTTTTGCATAAGTTAAAACGCATTATAAAAATTAACATACAATTGCCACCTGTTGCAAGTTTTCATTCTCAAAAAGAGACAAAAAACAAAAAAAAAAAAAATAAGTTGTCAGTGGTTAGTGGCTATATTTGTAACAAACAAAAAATTGAAATTATATGTAAGACAGTCAATAAATAAATAATTTATAAAAATGATTTCCTGAACCACATAATAACATACGAGGGTGGTTGTATAAGGCATAAGAAAATTGTAAAACGAATTTTACTTCCAACAAAACGAAGGAGATTAATTCTTTCTAACGAATTGCTTGACTTTCCTATGATGATTGTCGTTAATGTTTTCCTCTCTGAGGAGTAAAAGGGTTTCATACCTTACTTTCACACTTCACTTATATAGCTTTGATTACTCTGGGTATTCAACCATTTAAAACTCTACACCAAGCCATCACACTTGCTTTTCAATAGAGTACATCAGTTACAAGAATTTCGGTTGAAACGATCTCTACGGAAAGCCTTTATACACGATTTTTGCCATTTTTTCGCTGCTAAGCTTGGGAGGTTTAATGTTTTGGTCTCCCATGATGAACTCTTGTTTGAAACTCCCAACAATAAAGGACTTTTGGTTCCCAATTGGACTTCCATTACCAAGTTTATTTAATTTTTAAGCCAGATTTCTCGACAAAGTGAAAACAAATTTCAAAATTTAAGTTCTTTGTCCTTAAAATCACACCTCGTATATTAAACATTTCATTTTAAAATTGTTTGGTTTTGAGGTCAGCATTTCTTGAACACGAGTGCTGTAAATTATTTGATAATTTAACTTAAGGATGTCAATGATACGAGGCAAAAAAATAATTACAGATCCGTTGAAAATTATGTCAAATATTTTTGCAAAAGAAATGTTGTTGAAGTGAACACTTTTTTGTTTCAATTAAAAAACTTGAATTTTGAATTCTTTTTTTCTAAGAACCTTAGCAAGTTTCTAACTTAAAATTATTCAAAAAAAAAAAAATTAACTGTGGCACATACAATGTCTTTTCAAATTGTATTTCTCTTATATACGTACAGTGAGCATCAAAAGAAAAGCTACACTTTTACCACTTAAGGAGAGTGCCCGAAAAAATTTTGAAATTTTGAAATTTTTTGTAATTTTTTTGTTTCAATTCTAAAATGAAAATAACGGTAATTTATTAATGAATATTTTTTAATGTACAGTTTTTTTTACGCTCACTGTATAGCTACATACGTGTGTATATATTTAAGCAATTATTTGTTTAGATGATTAATATTAAATTCCAACAAAAACTAGACAAAAACAAAAATATAAATAAATAATAGGGGACCGTATGTCACACGCATGTCATGTCATACTAGTTTATGGTATTTTTTGGTAACATAAAATCAACCCTTAACTCTTGCCTCATCCTTTCACTCTATTACGCATTTTATTATGGCCCTTATCTGAGATATGTTAACTTAATAATGATTTTAACCTAATTGACCTTTAGACTAACGGTAAATAACACTGTTTAAACACCATATTTATATATACTTATGTGCGTCTAACGCTAACAACAACAACAACAACAAAAATAAAATTTATTACAAAAACAGAAGTCAATGCGTATGTATGTAGGTGTTAAAGAAGAAGAGACATTTAGCTAGCTTGGTGGGGTGTCAAATTAAAAGTCGCGTGCTCATCTACAATTTATGATACTAGAAAACCATGGTTGTTGGCTATTTTCCTCCAATTTTGGCTTGAAGCTGACATAAAAAAGAAAGCCAAAAATATGGTAAAATTTTTTGGCAAATAATGGCTTAAGAGGGGGTTAGAGAAAAAGAGAATGTGTCATAGCAAATGTCAAAGATTTTGAGGAACTCTTCTACTGGAAATGAGTCTTGAGGGCCTTATAATATATGGTTAAGGGGAGTTAAAAATAGTTTATGTTACTGTTGATGTATTAGCCATCAATCATTGTAGTAGGAAGCATTAGGTAGTATGTCTTAAACTTGCAAAACTTCCAACAAATATTGTAAAGCGTAGGATTTTGTATTTTTTTTATTCATTTATTGTAATCTCACTTTCCTGTGTGCTACTCTAGCTTCAGGTGGTATAAATAATAAAACATACTGGCTATACTACATCGGACTCCGTGGCCCAAAAGACACGAATCACCAATCAACTTAACTAACTGTTCTCCTTGTTTAGGAGTTGAGAGTCTGGCAAAATTAAAAAAAAAAAAATAAACGGTCCAACTCATACTTTTTTTTTAAGTTTTTTGGTGCATTGAATCCGTATCAGACCTCAGATTTGTGAAACCAAATTTTAAGCAGACCTTTTGCTCGATGCAGCCATTAGTTCAGTGATGTGAAAGGCCTCCAAGATGTTTAGAATTGGAATTTAGAATTCTTAGAATTGCTCCATCGCCGTAGGTTTTCGAGACATTCTATCCTAAAACTGCAAAACAATGCTTTTGGTTGTATTCGAGTGGATATTACATCGCGAATTAATTTCTTTTTTGGTTGGGAGCACTAAAGGCTTTTATAAAAGTATTGTCTAGTTGCTGAGTTAAAAATGCTGTCGGCTTATGATCGATCCATCGAGCAAAAGGTCTGTTTAAAATTTGGATCGAATTACTGGCATTAAGTCTCTGCTAGAACTCCGACAGTCCTTTTCTTTCTCTATTTTTGGGAACTAAATAGTCCACATGTGATACGTATCCAGTAATAGTCTTGATGAAACACTAAGACTGTACATATGTATGTAGATTCTTAGAGTGGAGAGTAGAGCGGGTCGCTCTCTATGGACAAAAAAAAGTTGAGTCAGTCACCCCCTAGGATTAAAGGTATATGAATAACATTTCCAAAAATATAAAAATTATTTTTTTGTCATGCCTAGAAATACCGCCCTTTTTGTTTTTTATATACTACGTCGCCATTTTAGGTCCGATCGTAACATATCATATATCAGGGTTTGTGGCTTGACGGCAGCTACATTTCACTCTAAGACGATTTTTAATTAGACGACATATTCAATGCGCGACTTCTGATATCTCGTATCCTTCCCCAAAATCAGTAATTGTGGCTATGCAGGAATAAAGAGCATTTAATTATATAAAATATTCGCTTTTTAAAAACGAATATTTTATATAATTAAAAACGCTTTTTAAAAACGAATATTTTATGTAATTAAATGCTCCTTATTTCTGCACAGCCACAAATAATGATTTTGGGGAAGGATCCGAGATATCAGAAGAATATGACGTCTAATTAAGAAATCGTTTTATGGTGAAATGTAGCTGCCGTCAAGCCACAAATACCTATATACGATATGTTACGATCGGACCGAAAATGGCGACGTAGTATATACAAAACAAAAAGGGCGGTATTTCTAGGCGTGGCAAAAAAATAATTTTTATATTTTTGGGAACGTTATTACCATATCTTTAATTCTAGGGGGTGACTGGCTCAACTTTTTTTTCGACCCAACCTAGTGGACAGGTTAAAACTTTATTTCAAATAAATTTTTTTGTTTTGTTATCTTTTATCACTGCAGTCTTGCTGAGCTTGTAATTGTTGCTTATTTTTGATGCCATAAGTACTTAGACCGGTTCCAATTTATCTGTGACTCTTTGCTAGTATTTCTTAGCCATTCCTCTTCCATATGAATAAATCAATAAATTCTGTGTGCCTAAGATGTTCTTCGTCCTAGGAGCAAGTCAATGAAATAGCAGATGTGTAATACGTATATACATACATAATTGTTCATTATAACCCTTCAATCAGGATTACGACCTAGCGTCACATATCACTTATGTTGTTTGTGCTAAATTTATGCATGAGTGGTAGGACCTACTGTTTTAAAGTCGATTCCGAACAAAAGATTTTTGAGAAACTTCATGACAGTTTTTTATTTACCTACAGTTTAAAGTCGACTCCTCTGAGAGTTCTCGCCTGAGAGGCAGTCGCCGAAGAAATATTTTTTCATATTTCGTTTTGCTGGAGATGTCTGCCCTGCGGTTTGAACCGTGGCTTCATGTCTAAAATGCCACTGCCTACTAGAACACGGCGACACAAGCATATGTGCTATGTTCGTTGTTACAGCTTCTCCCCAAATCGTTGTGAAGTGTATGTACCTATGGGTCAGTGCCTAGTTATGACGGGTATAAGGCGCACAAGCTGGATTCTCAGTCAAATGTAATACAAATTTCTTTCTGTTATGTATGCTTCAAACTTACGGTGATTCGTTATCTCATCTTTCCTTTGCAAATGAGTAATATTTATGGGAGATCGCTTGTTTGCCAATCACACGTATTAAATCCTTCTACAACAGTGTAATCCCTAGACATCTCTGCGATCTGGAACCCATATGAAGGTAGCTTTTCAACATCTCGATGAGATCTCTTCCAGAGCGAAACGGCATTTTTGGACAATCTCGCACACACTTTAGGTTTCTACTGATCTTTTTACTGTCAATAAACATGACATACATATCTCTACATCATATACTGATATTGGATTCGTATAACGGCAAACATGTTGCAGTAGTGGTCGATCAATTAGATGATGCCTAGAACGTATTACTATTTACTAAGCTTGGCTTAAAAGTAATCACAATCAAAACTATTCTTATTTCGCTAAACATTGACAGTCTTTCTAAGTGTTTAATGATCGTATAAAAATTTGTGTGCAAATCATGCAAAGCTGGATGGATTCGAAATAAATGCACAATAGGCTGGGCAACGATATTAAAGGGCCTTGATGACTAAATGACTGAAGTCAAAGCACCTTTTTTTCGTTTTTTGGTCGCTTTTTTTATAAAACCGAAAATCTGTTTCGTCTGATGTATTCAATCATGGTGATTCAATCTTTTCATTTCTCTTCACCATAATTATGTGTTCAATCATTAACTAATTGATTGATTTAACAGCTGTTTTAAGTGAATCAGTCAGTTATGTTTTACAGAACATCTGTTCCTGTTAAACAATTCCGTTTTTTTCCTTCGAAATTCATTTAAAATTACTCCAGTTTATCACCTCAGACAAGAGTGGGTTACTCCTTAAAAAAACAACACAATTTAATTCATTAAAAACGTAACAAAAAAAAATACTGAAAAATCATAAACTCACACGCCATACCAACATACATACATACATATGTATCCTCAAAACAAGATCATCCCTTTTATGAATAAAGATGAGCCGACCATATGTCCGGTATACTTTGTTTAGAATTGCATGACTGGCTAAAGTTAAAGACTCAAAGAAGTAGAAAATAAAAAACAGAGGAATGAAAAGACCCTAAACGAACATAAAACCATGAGAGAGAGAGAAAAATAAAACAAAGATTACAAAGCAAATGTTTAACCGCACGTGCCACTCATTTATTAACACAGAAAAAAACGGAGGAAAAAAAAATAAAAAGCAGTCTACAAACAAGGCCTATCATTTTATTGGTCTGATGTTAACATAAATCTTAAATCAAGAAAAAAAATTAAAATTTTTTTTTTTTTTTTTGTCTATTATAGCAGATAGACGGAGATATTTTTAATTAATTTTTTTTAACAATATTGTAAAATTATTTTTTTCTTCATTTTATTTGTAATAAAAAAAGAAGATTGTTTTTTATTTAATTGAATCTCACACCAATGTATACAACTCAGTTTGACATTTGACTAGACAGACAACTGTCATTTGTTATTATTTTGCGTACATAGCTTGAAATAAAGTGAGAATTTCATTAAAGAAGTGTATGTAATTAGAAAATCAAATCATTTGTTTTATAACACTAGCAGAGAGCCTTTAGTGGTATTTACTCTACAAAAACCTTTATCAGAACATGGTGGGAATCTTTTGGCTGACATGTAATACCGTCAACAACCTAGTCACTGCATAAGTTAGCTTAGCCAGATACCAAACTATCACTCTCGAATACATGTTTGGAGTCTTCTAAAATTACAATTCCACAATTTAGATCGCATCTAGAAGTCGCCGAAGTCCGGTAGGTAGAATGTTGGCTTATTAATCTTGATACCGTGGTTTGAACGAAATATGAAAATTTATTTCCGCGGCAGATTTGTTCCAAAAACTCTGCTAATAAAACAAATTGCCATAAAAAATTTCCGCCAAGATCAGATATCTCCAGCAAAACGAAATATAAGAAAATATTTCATCGGCGATGACTTCCTCTCAGTAGATTTCTGGCACAAACTTTGTGAGTAAATAAAATTGCCACAAAAAGTTTCCTCAAAAATCTGGCATCCACTATTGACTGTGGGTGCCACCACTTCTGGATAAAATTAACACACACAACATGGTGTGAAAAGCTAGGTTTTAATCCAGACTAAAGGGCCGGTATGAACGATATACAAATGCCTTTGAATTCCTCCTCCTTTAGTTAAATTTTTTCAAAATTTGTTCGGCCGATCGGTGGTTGAAAGAGCTGCGACAATCACATGACGCTGTGCTTTTAATTTTGAATGATCAGTTGGTATACGATCACTTGGGTATAAGCAAACTTTCTGCAAGTTGGGTTTGACACAATTGGAGATTTATAATTCCAGATAGGCAGCCGGAATATGGACGAATTTATGTGACGTTTTGTAATCGTAGACGAAACAAGCATCTAACACAACCTACCAGAGACCAAACATCAGTTGGAAAGGTCGTTTTCTTGCAGTGAATCGTAGCTAAACGATATCAACGTGGATTTGTGATATAGTTATAACATTGCTATTAACTACTTTCAAGGGGTTAAGACAATCAATGGTGAATATTATGCTAACTTACTAAATCGGTCTAGTGCTGAGGAAAATGAAAAAGATCGCATTTGTCTTGGAAAATACTTATATTTTTAGAGGTGCAGTTATGTGCAGGCTACTTCATACGTCCTACTCTCAATTTTAGAGCTTTTATTGCCTCCATACTCGAAGAAATGTCTTGTCGGAAAGACATTTTTTATAGAATATATGGACTGTCTATGTAGGCGATGAATATAGGATTGCAATGGGCCATGAACTGTACATGAAAACACACAAAGTACAACGTTCATTCTCGGGGCAAGATTCACAGCCGAAACCTCGATCAAAAGATTAGGTTGAATGCAATCTTTCACTACTTAGTGCGTGAAATTGAGGCAAGTGCTTTTGGTGCTTGAAATACTAGTATTAATAAGGCTAAAAACCAAAGGAAACAGATTTGACTGCAATGTTTATCTCATTTCAAAACAAACCTATTTTGATGTCGTCGACAAAACTTGTTTTTGGATTCAAAATTGTGATACAAAATTGAAGTGTGTTCAGAATTTGTTTTTTCCGTTAATTTTTCGTAGAAGCTATGTGGTTCATTACTAATCTGAATGGGTGGTATTTTTTCCTCAGCTCTCTTTTAATTGTCGTGCATATCTACGTAGCACAGGGTGTGCAACCCTTACCCTGACCGACTTCTTCTTCTTCTTCCCTAGTTTGGTTGAACTTGGTCAGTACAGGGGCTGCGTTCACCTGTGGCACCACAACGGGCCCCGCTATGCGTGCTCAAATATCAAAGCTACCACTCCTACCTAACCTAACCTACGTTGCACAGGAAACAGATTTACTGCTGTCGGGCAAGGTACAAATAATTTGCTTGCTAACTCTGTATTAGGCAATTACCCTACACTGAGGTCGCTTTACTTTAAAGAAGTGGTCATAGCCAATTTGGGTTATTTAGAGGATTCCTAATACGGACTTCGATCTTGGCTTCTAATATTTGCAAAAAAGTTTTTTTTTCACTTCAAGAAATGGGGAAAGTAAACCAAACCAAATAAGAAAAGTAACATTTTTGAAACTATTTTCCAATTTTCTTAAAAAAAATTCGATTGAAATTAGTTTTCAACAACAAAAACTTAAATTTAAACTTTTTTCTGGTTCGCAAATTTTACTTTCGAATTAATTTTCGTATTATTTTTGTGTGTCAAGTTGTTTGCAACCTAATTAATGTGAATTTCTTATTAAAACAATCTATCCTTAATTTGTTGTCATTTTTGTTTTTTAATTTAAATTCCTTTTTTTATTTATTTTCAGGTAACTTTGAATTTAATACACAACGAAAATTAAATCGAAAAAAAACAAACTCGTTTGAATTTAATTTTTTTTGGCTTGAATTATGCTGCTTTTGTTTTGTTTTTGTCTTGGCTTATTAAATCGAATTCTTTAAATTGTTTCATTGGTAAGTCAACTTTTAAATTTTGTTTCATGTTGTTGTTGTTTTTGTTGTTGTTGATTTTTGCATAAGTTAAAACGCATTATAAAAATTAACATACAATTGCCACCTGTTGCAAGTTTTCATTCTCAAAAAGAGACAAAAAACAAAAAAAAAAAAAATAAGTTGTCAGTGGTTAGTGGCTATATTTGTAACAAACAAAAAATTGAAATTATATGTAAGACAGTCAATAAATAAATAATTTATAAAAATGATTTCCTGAACCACATAATAACATACGAGGGTGGTTGTATAAGGCATAAGAAAATTGTAAAACGAATTTTACTTCCAACAAAACGAAGGAGATTAATTCTTTCTAACGAATTGCTTGACTTTCCTATGATGATTGTCGTTAATGTTTTCCTCTCTGAGGAGTAAAAGGGTTTCATACCTTACTTTCACACTTCACTTATATAGCTTTGATTACTCTGGGTATTCAACCATTTAAAACTCTACACCAAGCCATCACACTTGCTTTTCAATAGAGTACATCAGTTACAAGAATTTCGGTTGAAACGATCTCTACGGAAAGCCTTTATACACGATTTTTGCCATTTTTTCGCTGCTAAGCTTGGGAGGTTTAATGTTTTGGTCTCCCATGATGAACTCTTGTTTGAAACTCCCAACAATAAAGGACTTTTGGTTCCCAATTGGACTTCCATTACCAAGTTTATTTAATTTTTAAGCCAGATTTCTCGACAAAGTGAAAACAAATTTCAAAATTTAAGTTCTTTGTCCTTAAAATCACACCTCGTATATTAAACATTTCATTTTAAAATTGTTTGGTTTTGAGGTCAGCATTTCTTGAACACGAGTGCTGTAAATTATTTGATAATTTAACTTAAGGATGTCAATGATACGAGGCAAAAAAATAATTACAGATCCGTTGAAAATTATGTCAAATATTTTTGCAAAAGAAATGTTGTTGAAGTGAACACTTTTTTGTTTCAATTAAAAAACTTGAATTTTGAATTCTTTTTTTCTAAGAACCTTAGCAAGTTTCTAACTTAAAATTATTCAAAAAAAAAAAAATTAACTGTGGCACATACAATGTCTTTTCAAATTGTATTTCTCTTATATACGTACAGTGAGCATCAAAAGAAAAGCTACACTTTTACCACTTAAGGAGAGTGCCCGAAAAAATTTTGAAATTTTGAAATTTTTTGTAATTTTTTTGTTTCAATTCTAAAATGAAAATAACGGTAATTTATTAATGAATATTTTTTAATGTACAGTTTTTTTTACGCTCACTGTATAGCTACATACGTGTGTATATATTTAAGCAATTATTTGTTTAGATGATTAATATTAAATTCCAACAAAAACTAGACAAAAACAAAAATATAAATAAATAATAGGGGACCGTATGTCACACGCATGTCATGTCATACTAGTTTATGGTATTTTTTGGTAACATAAAATCAACCCTTAACTCTTGCCTCATCCTTTCACTCTATTACGCATTTTATTATGGCCCTTATCTGAGATATGTTAACTTAATAATGATTTTAACCTAATTGACCTTTAGACTAACGGTAAATAACACTGTTTAAACACCATATTTATATATACTTATGTGCGTCTAACGCTAACAACAACAACAACAACAAAAATAAAATTTATTACAAAAACAGAAGTCAATGCGTATGTATGTAGGTGTTAAAGAAGAAGAGACATTTAGCTAGCTTGGTGGGGTGTCAAATTAAAAGTCGCGTGCTCATCTACAATTTATGATACTAGAAAACCATGGTTGTTGGCTATTTTCCTCCAATTTTGGCTTGAAGCTGACATAAAAAAGAAAGCCAAAAATATGGTAAAATTTTTTGGCAAATAATGGCTTAAGAGGGGGTTAGAGAAAAAGAGAATGTGTCATAGCAAATGTCAAAGATTTTGAGGAACTCTTCTACTGGAAATGAGTCTTGAGGGCCTTATAATATATGGTTAAGGGGAGTTAAAAATAGTTTATGTTACTGTTGATGTATTAGCCATCAATCATTGTAGTAGGAAGCATTAGGTAGTATGTCTTAAACTTGCAAAACTTCCAACAAATATTGTAAAGCGTAGGATTTTGTATTTTTTTTATTCATTTATTGTAATCTCACTTTCCTGTGTGCTACTCTAGCTTCAGGTGGTATAAATAATAAAACATACTGGCTATACTACATCGGACTCCGTGGCCCAAAAGACACGAATCACCAATCAACTTAACTAACTGTTCTCCTTGTTTAGGAGTTGAGAGTCTGGCAAAATTAAAAAAAAAAAAATAAACGGTCCAACTCATACTTTTTTTTTAAGTTTTTTGGTGCATTGAATCCGTATCAGACCTCAGATTTGTGAAACCAAATTTTAAGCAGACCTTTTGCTCGATGCAGCCATTAGTTCAGTGATGTGAAAGGCCTCCAAGATGTTTAGAATTGGAATTTAGAATTCTTAGAATTGCTCCATCGCCGTAGGTTTTCGAGACATTCTATCCTAAAACTGCAAAACAATGCTTTTGGTTGTATTCGAGTGGATATTACATCGCGAATTAATTTCTTTTTTGGTTGGGAGCACTAAAGGCTTTTATAAAAGTATTGTCTAGTTGCTGAGTTAAAAATGCTGTCGGCTTATGATCGATCCATCGAGCAAAAGGTCTGTTTAAAATTTGGATCGAATTACTGGCATTAAGTCTCTGCTAGAACTCCGACAGTCCTTTTCTTTCTCTATTTTTGGGAACTAAATAGTCCACATGTGATACGTATCCAGTAATAGTCTTGATGAAACACTAAGACTGTACATATGTATGTAGATTCTTAGAGTGGAGAGTAGAGCGGGTCGCTCTCTATGGACAAAAAAAAGTTGAGTCAGTCACCCCCTAGGATTAAAGGTATATGAATAACATTTCCAAAAATATAAAAATTATTTTTTTGTCATGCCTAGAAATACCGCCCTTTTTGTTTTTTATATACTACGTCGCCATTTTAGGTCCGATCGTAACATATCATATATCAGGGTTTGTGGCTTGACGGCAGCTACATTTCACTCTAAGACGATTTTTAATTAGACGACATATTCAATGCGCGACTTCTGATATCTCGTATCCTTCCCCAAAATCAGTAATTGTGGCTATGCAGGAATAAAGAGCATTTAATTATATAAAATATTCGCTTTTTAAAAACGAATATTTTATATAATTAAAAACGCTTTTTAAAAACGAATATTTTATGTAATTAAATGCTCCTTATTTCTGCACAGCCACAAATAATGATTTTGGGGAAGGATCCGAGATATCAGAAGAATATGACGTCTAATTAAGAAATCGTTTTATGGTGAAATGTAGCTGCCGTCAAGCCACAAATACCTATATACGATATGTTACGATCGGACCGAAAATGGCGACGTAGTATATACAAAACAAAAAGGGCGGTATTTCTAGGCGTGGCAAAAAAATAATTTTTATATTTTTGGGAACGTTATTACCATATCTTTAATTCTAGGGGGTGACTGGCTCAACTTTTTTTTCGACCCAACCTAGTGGACAGGTTAAAACTTTATTTCAAATAAATTTTTTTGTTTTGTTATCTTTTATCACTGCAGTCTTGCTGAGCTTGTAATTGTTGCTTATTTTTGATGCCATAAGTACTTAGACCGGTTCCAATTTATCTGTGACTCTTTGCTAGTATTTCTTAGCCATTCCTCTTCCATATGAATAAATCAATAAATTCTGTGTGCCTAAGATGTTCTTCGTCCTAGGAGCAAGTCAATGAAATAGCAGATGTGTAATACGTATATACATACATAATTGTTCATTATAACCCTTCAATCAGGATTACGACCTAGCGTCACATATCACTTATGTTGTTTGTGCTAAATTTATGCATGAGTGGTAGGACCTACTGTTTTAAAGTCGATTCCGAACAAAAGATTTTTGAGAAACTTCATGACAGTTTTTTATTTACCTACAGTTTAAAGTCGACTCCTCTGAGAGTTCTCGCCTGAGAGGCAGTCGCCGAAGAAATATTTTTTCATATTTCGTTTTGCTGGAGATGTCTGCCCTGCGGTTTGAACCGTGGCTTCATGTCTAAAATGCCACTGCCTACTAGAACACGGCGACACAAGCATATGTGCTATGTTCGTTGTTACAGCTTCTCCCCAAATCGTTGTGAAGTGTATGTACCTATGGGTCAGTGCCTAGTTATGACGGGTATAAGGCGCACAAGCTGGATTCTCAGTCAAATGTAATACAAATTTCTTTCTGTTATGTATGCTTCAAACTTACGGTGATTCGTTATCTCATCTTTCCTTTGCAAATGAGTAATATTTATGGGAGATCGCTTGTTTGCCAATCACACGTATTAAATCCTTCTACAACAGTGTAATCCCTAGACATCTCTGCGATCTGGAACCCATATGAAGGTAGCTTTTCAACATCTCGATGAGATCTCTTCCAGAGCGAAACGGCATTTTTGGACAATCTCGCACACACTTTAGGTTTCTACTGATCTTTTTACTGTCAATAAACATGACATACATATCTCTACATCATATACTGATATTGGATTCGTATAACGGCAAACATGTTGCAGTAGTGGTCGATCAATTAGATGATGCCTAGAACGTATTACTATTTACTAAGCTTGGCTTAAAAGTAATCACAATCAAAACTATTCTTATTTCGCTAAACATTGACAGTCTTTCTAAGTGTTTAATGATCGTATAAAAATTTGTGTGCAAATCATGCAAAGCTGGATGGATTCGAAATAAATGCACAATAGGCTGGGCAACGATATTAAAGGGCCTTGATGACTAAATGACTGAAGTCAAAGCACCTTTTTTTCGTTTTTTGGTCGCTTTTTTTATAAAACCGAAAATCTGTTTCGTCTGATGTATTCAATCATGGTGATTCAATCTTTTCATTTCTCTTCACCATAATTATGTGTTCAATCATTAACTAATTGATTGATTTAACAGCTGTTTTAAGTGAATCAGTCAGTTATGTTTTACAGAACATCTGTTCCTGTTAAACAATTCCGTTTTTTTCCTTCGAAATTCATTTAAAATTACTCCAGTTTATCACCTCAGACAAGAGTGGGTTACTCCTTAAAAAAACAACACAATTTAATTCATTAAAAACGTAACAAAAAAAAATACTGAAAAATCATAAACTCACACGCCATACCAACATACATACATACATATGTATCCTCAAAACAAGATCATCCCTTTTATGAATAAAGATGAGCCGACCATATGTCCGGTATACTTTGTTTAGAATTGCATGACTGGCTAAAGTTAAAGACTCAAAGAAGTAGAAAATAAAAAACAGAGGAATGAAAAGACCCTAAACGAACATAAAACCATGAGAGAGAGAGAAAAATAAAACAAAGATTACAAAGCAAATGTTTAACCGCACGTGCCACTCATTTATTAACACAGAAAAAAACGGAGGAAAAAAAAATAAAAAGCAGTCTACAAACAAGGCCTAAAGTATAAGCCAAAAACAACAATAAAATACTAACTCATCACTTCTTTCGTAACCATCAAAGCTTTAAATGGGAATATTTTTTTTAAGTCCTTATTTTTATTTCTGGAAAAGCAAACTACCACCACCCCCTCTCATTATATCACTTTTCATGGATTCACCACTTCAATCTGCCTGCCTTCACTAAACTAAACGAGTGTTTAGCTGACATCATTTCATATTTTGTTTAGCTGTGTAGCTTTGTTGACCATAAATGCTTTGACGTTTAGCACCTTTTGGTTTCTAAAGGATCGGATCCCTTCATTTCACCCTCTTGCTAGACACTAAGTGAGAAAAGAAATCCTTAACGCCGCACTAATAAATGTCAGTCATTGTGTCAGTTTGTGCGTGTATTTTTGTTTTTTTTGTTTCTGAAAACTATTTTGTTGCTCTTTACTACACCCTAAACAAAAATGTTCGTCTAATAATGGTTTTATATGCTGTTTAAACACTGTTAATGACCGTATGACTTGTGGCCGCATGTTATACACACCAATTCCCTGTTTAATCGTTGTATCTTAGCAAAGGGGGAGAATATCGTCTTTACTTTGACGCAAAGTTTGTAACAGAAATAGTTAGCGTAGCACTGTATTTCAAAGAAATTTGAATGCACTAAGGGTCACACATTTTGTCTCAGAGTTTTTGCTGGGGTTTAAACCGTGGCCTCACGTCTAATAAGTCAACACATTACCTACTCGACTACGGGGTAGAAGCAATTGCCCAATTTAGTAGGTTGAGATTGAATACTCTAAGGATCTGCTTTTGTGGATGGCAGCGAACTATATGACACACTGCAATAACACACTAACTGGCTATTGCTGGGTTTTTACATGAAGAGGCATAGGAATCATCTTGCAAAAGAGTCCAATGGAAAATTCTCATTTGATTCCGAATGAAGATTAGCCAGACATCAGAAGGAACACATTGTTTTCCGATTCCTTGAAGGAATCCATAGAACGTTTGAAGATCTGGGCATGATTGTGAACATGCTACTAAGGGAACTGCCCGGTATTTATTGCAATAATCGATGCCTCTTCGAATAAAAACACTTATTAGTAAAGCCTTTAATAATCCACCGAGTCATTGCCAAATCAATGCATACTTCTATTTGATCTACAAACTTGTGGTGCACTACACATCACACACGGGTACCTCTGACTAGTGATCAGTTGCTTTATTGTGATGGAGCCATAAACTGTTTTACAATAACTTCAAAGCATTTTGCCTTGCATGCTCCAATTTGATTTACAATCTTTTGATACATTACGCCACTGAAATGGACCTAGTGGATTGGATATCCGTGGGATCAAGAATTTCATAACAGTTCTTGTTACTGCGGGGCGTTACTTGGGACCGGTGATATACGCGACGAAGCTAAATGCTTTCTTTAAATGAGTAAAATGGAGCTCAATCAATTTTAATAATTCTCATAATATGCATTTATATGTACATATGTATATATACAAGCAAAATGTCGTATATTTCGCAAGCTGCATTTCTTTGGTAGATGACTTGTATCTTTTTTGGTCGATGACTTGCATGATTTTGGTTGATGACTTGCGGTTTTTGGTCGATGACTTGCATTTTTTGTGGACAATGACTTCCAGCTTTTTTGGTCGATGACTTGCATTTTTTGGATGATGACCTGCACTTTTTGGACAATGACTTGCATTTGTTGGTCAATGACTTGCATTTTTTAGGTCGTTGACTTGCAGTTTTTGGTCAATGACTTCCATTTTTATGGACAATGACTTGTAGCTTTTTGGTCGATGACTTGCATTTTTTTGGTCAATGACTTGCAGTTTGTGTTCGATGACTTGCATTTTTTTGGTCAATGACTTGCAGTTTGTGTTCGATGACTTGCATTTTTTTGGTCAATAACTTGAATTTTTTAGGTCGATGACTTGCAGTTTTTGGTCGATGACTTGCATTGTTTTGGACAATGACTTGCAGCTTTTTTTGGTCGATGACTTTAATTTTTTGGATGATGACCTGCACTTTTTTGGACGATAACTTGCAGTTTTTGGTTGTTGACTTGCATTTTTTAGGTCAATGGCTTGCATTTTTTAGGTCGATGACTTGCAGTTTTTGGTCGATGACTTGAATTTTTTTGGACAATGACTTGCAGCTTTTTTGGTCGATGACTTGCAGTTTTCCTAATATTTCCCATTTGTTTATAAGTACAACCTAGCCGTCATTTCGAACGAGTTACAAAGTACGATTTAGCTTTCGATTCGGGAATCGCTCTCGAAAAATTTTACTTTTCGAAACGAAATACGCGGTAACCCCCTGGATATTCAAGTAGATCAATCAATTTTTAGCGTAAATCTCATTATCCAACAAGCATTGATCGCTTTCAAAATAGCCCTGATTTTCATGTCTGAGAAAACAAGGCTTTAAAATATAAAAAATTTTAATTTTTTCCTTTGTATTCCAATTTTCATAAAATCTTGAATAATTTTGTGGCTTTTCTGAGCCATTTAAACGCCTAAAGCTATAAAACAGTCTTTATGGTTGTCCTACTAAATTAAATGCCACTCTTTTTAAAATATAACAACAATTTCCAATTTTTTTTTCTCTTTGACAAACAATGCTCATGAGTCACTCATACATAAGGAAAATGAACGTTATTCTGCCATAAGAAATCTCTAAACTTTAAATTGCGATTCTTAAAAACAGTTAAACTTCTTAGTGAAATCAAAAAGCTTTTGGGGTCTTTAACTGTTTTTCTATCGCCCATACTAAACTGTTGTTGTAGATGTTTGTATTGCTGTTGCTGCAGTTTGTTGTTGTTGTTGTCATTAGAGTCATTAAAGTCAATTGTATTGTGTATACACGTGTAGGCTCCAATTGGTCTACGCACTTGGTAATTTCCTTCCTTCTTTCCTGCTGTGGTGGTATTTCATCATCGTCATCATCATCGTCATCGTCATCAGCAACAGATTCAGCATCATCAGCCGTTTAGAGTCAATGAAGAAACAAAAAAGAAAAAAATTTACATGATTTCTTTCTAAAGGAAGTTTATAATTTTGTAACAAAATAAATACAAAAACACAACAACAAAACACATTAGAAAACCAAGAAATCAAAGTAATTGAACAGATGTTCAACAAATAAAAAATCTTTTTTTATTGGTTTTTCTTGTCTCTTTTTTTTGTTTTCCATGTGATTTCCTTTTTCAATTTAATGATGATTATGCAAAATTATTCTTCTTGGCAATAAGTTGCAAATCGTTTTTCAAATGACATGATTTTCAATATTTTCTTGTCTTTTGTTTTCAAGTTTTTCGTTTTGTTGTTTATTTGAATTTAAATTTTATGATTGAATTGCTTATGCATACTGTCAGATTTATTGATTGGTTAATAGCAATAGCAGTTGGTTAATCTAAAATGTGGGTGTTGTTAAACTATCGCGCTAGACAATGTTTGATTTATTAGAGTAACAGAAATTAAAAGAAAAAAAACAAAAAGGAAATCGGAAATTATGAAAATATTTTTCCATACCAAATTTATGAGAACAAAATGTTTTCAAATTAATTTAGCAAGAGCACCAAGAAATAGATTTTTAATAAACGGCTCATCACTCGCAACAATATGTCATTGCGTGTCCCTCATATACTGTTTATTAAACTAAGGTATCTGATTATGTCATCCGAACGATGTACAATTTCTTTGCGATATGTTGCATAATTCAGCAATCGAAAAACTATAGCGGCGGGTAAGAAAAATTACACATACATAAATATGTACATAATTAGGCATTACAATCCTTCAGTCAGGATTGCAACCTAGCTACTCACACCACTTATGCAGTGTGTGTTAATTTTATCCACGAGTGGCGGTGGGACCTACAATTTAAAGTCGACTCCGAACGACAGATTTTTGAAAACTTTTTCATGACAATTTTTTTGTCGCTGTAGATTAGTAACTAATTGAATTTTATGATCGTTATAAATTTCGCGGTCCACCGAAATCGAGTTGGCAGTTTTAGATTCAAGTATAGGCTATGTGCATAGCAACTATTTATATATGTATAGCCGTATGTGGCGAAACCTGTATCCGGGACATAATGGGCTGGATAGCCATAGTCTTAAGGCTTCCAAAACAACTTTCTAGCTGTATTTGGTACCGGAGATATAGGCGACGAACTTAATTGATGTCTTTAAAAAAGCAACAAAGGCAAAATTTAATAAGAAATGGTCCTAGTGTGGGAATTGGATCAAGTGATCTTGATAGACATTGTCTCAATGATTACAAAATAGGTTTCTTTATGGTCGTGTGTTACTTGGGACTGGCAAGAGCATAAGAGGAAAAATCGGATAAAAAATTGATCTAGTTGGACAAATGGACCTGGTGGATAGTGGATTGCCATAGTATTAAGACTTCCAAAACAGGTTTCCTTATGAATGAGCTTTACTTGGGACCTGAGATAAGCCGTCGAAGCTAATTGATGTCTTCAAATCAGCAACAAAGGCAAAATCGGATAAAAAATGGACCTAGTAGTGAAACGGACCCAGTGGGCTGGATAGCCATAGTCTCCAGGATTCCAAAACAAGTTTCTTTATGGTCGTGGAACCGGATATATGACAAAGTGCTCTATGTAAATACGGATAAAAATTAAATTTTAGTTAAATTTTAATAATTCTCATTGAGTTCATTTGCATTTATATGTATATATACAACCAAATGTCGTATTTTTCGCAAGTTGTATTTTTTTGGTGGATGACTTGCACTTTTTTTCTTGTTGATGATTTGTATTTTTTAGGTCGATGGCTGGCATTTCTTGGTCGGTCACTTGCATTTTTCTTGGACGATGATTAGCATTTTCCTTGGTCGCTGACTTTCATTTTTCTTGGTCGATGACTTGCATTTTTCTTGGTCAATGACTTGCATTTCTTGGTCGATGACTTGCATTTTTCTTGGTCGATGACTTGCATTTTTTTGGCCGATGACGTGTATTTATTGGTCAATGACTTTCATATCTTGGTCAATGACTTGCATTTCTTGGTCGATGATATGCATTTTTCTTGGTCGATGATTTGCATTTCTTGGTCGATGACTTGCATTTTTTGGTCGATGACATACATTTCTTGGTCGGTTTTGGAGTATTGACATAAGGCGACTGGGCAATGTCCTTGGAATGGAGGAGGAGGATGCTCTGGCGAGACCGGTATTTGATACAGGCCTCTGGGAGCAGGAAGAGCTTGTTTGCGTTGGAAGGGCAGGTCGAGGAAGCCCTGTCATAGATTGGTGTGACCAACTGGCGTAGGGGCGCAAGAAGCAAAGGCGCCTGGAAGGGTGTGTTAAGGCAGGCCGAAATCCGTTAATCGGGATGTTAATGGCCAATTAAGTAAGTAAGTAAGACTTGCAATTTTTTGTTGCAATGTACAGCATGTCAAAAATGTTGACGTAAATTTCAGTGATACATAAGCTAGAATTATGACGTTTTCTAATGCTTAATCTACGGTTAAATATGTATTTTGTTTGTTTGTTTATTTAATACAAAAGACTTAAGCAGCAAACTTGTTAATCTAGAAATTCATTGTTTAATTGAAATAAGAACATGTCTGCAGTGGAAATGATAACAGAATACCAAACAAATTATAGAGGACTTTGTGTTTATCGACATATATGCACACCTACATGATTTAAAAACAGATTTTTCCACTTGCAACAATTTCTTTTATCTTTCTTTAAAAGTCATAATGAGCAGATGGCATGAAAGCGCTCAAGAATCTCTGACTTTACCATTTCATTTCATGTTTTTTCTGATTATATTGGCTGTAATGCTAAATTCTTGTTCAGCCATATTTTTCTAAATCCCAATGCACCAATTTATTAAAAGAAAACAAACCAAAAAAAAGAAAAAAGAAAAGAAAATATAAACTGATGCTGCTTGCATTCCTTGTTTAATGCAATCCAATAAAACTGCTTTTGCAAAAGCCATATAAAGCCAAAGTAAAGTGGATAAAAAGGTAGAAAATAAAAATGAGCAAAAACGAAAAGACAGGTGAAATCGGCATTAAACAGCACACAGAGAGATGATGATGAACGATGAACAATGATGAGCGGTGAACGGTGTAATGATGCAGGGTAACGTAAATAGACAAAACAAGTACAAAACACTTGTTAGCTGGTGTTGGCAGCATAAATAAAATAAATACCTTAAGACAGCCATTGGAAAAGTGGTTAAAGCCAATAATTAAATTAATATGGTTTGGCTTGGCTGTAGCCAGAAACAGCAGAAACAACAACAGAAGAAATAAACGAATTAAAGTTTTACTTAAGGCCTGGTTATGGCATTTGAAACATTACAAAACTGCTTTCATTTAAACGCATTTTTGTATCATTATTTTATAATTTTATGCAGCCGTTTTTGTTGTTTTTGTTGTCGAGTATTTTTTTTTCGGTTTCTGGTCTTTGCCAGTTAAGGCTTTGGAAAAAAGTAAAAAAAAAAAATCCCGAAAGGAAAATACATATCCAATAAGAAGACAAGAAATAAAGGTCTATTAGGTCAGTATTGTCACGTTTGTTTTTAATGCTGTTGCTGCTGCTGTTGTTTTTGTTGTTGTTATTGTAACAACAAACACATTAACTAATCATCATCATCATCATTATCATCATCATTATCATCATCACTAAGCGGCCTTAGCAGCAGGAACTTTAAAAAAGAAGCGAGTTTGAAGTGTCGCGTTTTTTTGCTGTTGTCTCTCTCTCTCTGTCTACAGGCCTTACATTTTTTTGGGCCGTTTTCATTGAATATTTTGTGGATATAAATTGCATGTCTAAACTCTTTATTTTTGCTATTTTGAACTGCCAAAAAATATTTTTTTTGTCTTTTTTTTTCTACTTGAAATGAAATTGAATTTGTTAATAGTAGTACCAGTTGTTGTTGTCGTTGTTGTTATTGTTATTGTTTTTGTCGTTACGTTTGTCTACTTTAAAGTTTACCCCAATCATTGTTTAAACATTAACTAAGGTATTAGTTTAGGGTCATTTAAGTTTACCATTTAAGGCAACTCCATTGGCATGCTGAGTCTCTGCTATGAAATCCTCAGAAAAAAAAAACCAAAAATAAGACTCAAATCCACATAGATATTCTTGGCACTACTTTTTTCTCCTTCTTTTTCTTCTTCTTCTTCTTCTTGTTATTGCATTTAAGCCCGTATTAACGTTTTTAACAGACCGCTGGCTGGCTATGTTTGGTAAACTCCTTTACTCTGGGGCTGCCGTTAAGTAAGGCGCTGAGGTTGATGATGTTGATGAGGCTGAGGATGAGGCTGGTGGTAAATGATGTGAGACTGATGATAATGTCATTAAAAACAGCAAAAAGTAAAAGAATACTTGAGTAAAAGTTATATAAATTGCTTTAAGCACGATTTTCTTTAGTTGAAACTATTTTAATAGAAAATAAAAGTGATTTTTATTTTTATAGGAAATTGTCAGTCAATTTTTGCCCATTAATACTACCTTCAAAGGCAAGAAGGAAAAACACCAAAAAAAAAAAAAAAAAAGACGACAACAAATATTTCTTTTTAAATAATTATTTGTCAAATAAATGAAGAAAAACCACCGGAAAAATTTAAATAATGCCTAGGCATGACTAGTATACTCGAAAAAAGTTTGTTTCTTAAGTCTTTTGTTTATAACAAGCGAAACGGTTTTTTTGTAGCGCTTTTTTCAGCAAATTTCTTATAAAAATATTTGAGGAATTTCTAGCAAATCGAAAGTATTATAGGAAAACATGTATTTTTCAAGTTTTTTTTTTTTTTTTGTTTTTCTGCATTGCATGGGAAAATTAGTCAAGAAAAAAAGTTTTTTTTATTTTTTTTTCAAAAAATTTTTTAATGGAGAATCATTCAGATTTTTATGTAATAAATCTCAAAGGAATTCCTATGAAGTTTGTTTTCTAAATCTGTGCTTAATAAAATGAAAATTTTTGTTTTCTTTTATTTAAATTTTCGGTTAGTAATCGATATACTACATATAAGTGAAGTTGATTTGTAGTGGTTACAGAGCTTAATTACTCACCCCGTACTTTCGTACTATGGAGTACGATTTGTTCGAATACGTACATTTTAATTTTCGAATCGAGTTACGGAGTAACCCCAGGGCTGTAAAGACAAACAAATTTTCCAATAATTTGAATTTAAAAAAAAGAAGATTTTTATATCCCCAAATGAATACAGAAGTATCATGAGCATTTTTGTATTCATCTTCAGCAGCCAATTATGGAATTTTTATTGAGTTTTTTCTTTTCTTCGTTTGGATAATTCATCGAACCCTATGATTTTCATAAGATCTCGTTTAAATTCTGTCACTCAATACTTTATAGCCGCAAACAAAATAACAGACTTTCTTATAGTAAAATTTGAATGGGCTTTAAAATTGGTTGTACTGAGACGTTACAAATGAAAACACAGAATTCGGAGGTAAAAATGATAAATTAAAGTCGCCGTAGTCTAGTAGGTAGTGTGTTGGCTTATTAGACGTAATACCGCAGTTCAAACCCCAGGTCAAACATCAAAACGAAATTATGAAAAAAAAAAGTTTGCTTCTACGACCGCCTCTCCGTACATTTCTGGCATTCTGAGACGAAATAATATTGCCATGAATCATGCGGAGTCGACTTTAAACTGTGCCTACCGTCACTCATGTATAAAATTAAGACAAACAACATAAGTGGTTTATGCTATAAAAGCTGCAGGCTTCGTATTTATTTTACCTCTATACACCAGACAAGTGACTTTGATTTTTTCCGAACAATCTTCACAAATACACACATGTCCACAAGGCAGTATAATGATCTACAAATCCCACAATAATATGAAATCTTATATAATTACTCTGAAAACTATTTAATTGTCCATACCTCTCTTGGATTTATGTTGCACACAACACATAATTGATCAAGCGTCAGATTAATTGGACGAGATTTAGCCCGTCTTTCTTTTCTCTCTTTTTATAAAGTATCACGTATGCATCGTTCATCGCGTTTTTGTTTCTTTTTTATAATCCAGACTGATGGGTTGTAGTGACCAATTATGCTTATTTTTTTTAATGTATTGTTAGTAAAACTTAAAGCCTAGTCATATTGATTGGATATAAAGCCCCTTTTAAGATAGTTTTCTGAAAGATCACGTTACGACTCTTCTTCATCTTTTTGGCAATTAATGGATTCTGTGCCAAAATGATATCCCTCACCTCGAATGAATCGAACTAATATTTGATACCCTACTCTGAAGTGATGCTGTACTGAGGTTGAGCAAAAAAATTTTTATCCATTGTTCTTCAAATAGTTTTTGGCTATAGTGCTGCCATAATAAAAAGTTACACCCTGCCCCCGCTTGTGATTTTATGTTCAGTGTTTTTCTTCAAATGTTTGCTTCAAACAAATTAATTGTTGTCTGTACAAATTTCTCGTTGTAGTCTGATGCGTTTTAATAGCTCATTATGGACCACAGCCGTCGTAATAAGTATTCTGCTTTATTCGTTGTCCTCGCTTTACATATGATTGCTTGTGCTTGGGGTTGCTGTAAAAGATCCCTTCTTTATCGGCAGTACAATCCGGATACAAAAATTAGTAAAATTGTCCTTTAACATCTTTCGACTTCAGTTCACGTGGCACCCAATTTCCATTTTCTGGAATAATTTTCTCTACTCTTAAACGCTTTGAAATGGTTGCTGGAGTCATGCTTTTCTTGCATCTGTCACGAATCTTGATCGAGTAACGTTTCCAATTTTGGCTCTTCAAACTTTTTTGTTTGAGCTGGACATACTTTGTCTTTGGTGTCAAAATCAAAGCACAATCTACTCGATACACTGTAGCATGCTCACCGTATTTACGACAGATTTTTTGAGAAACTTTTTATGAGTTTCAGAGTTCTTGTCAAAAATCTGTTTGGAGGCAGTCGCCACAGAAATATTTTTACAATTTTCGGAATCCGTCTGACCTGTGGGTGTGTAAACTACACACACTACCCTACTAGGCTACGGTGGTTACGATTGCTTCGTATTGTTTAAAACAATTACCAGCTTACTTTGAATAATACATACATATTAGCCATTATAACCCTTCAGTCCGAAATACGGCCTAGCTTCCTACACAACTCATGTTGTGTGCGTTAATTTTTATACGTGAGTGGCGGGACCTACAGTTTAACGTCGGCTTCGAACGACAGATTATTGAGTTTTCATATTTCGTTTTGATGTCTGACCTGGGGTTTGAACTCGGGCCTTACGTCTAGTAAGCCAACACGCTACCTACTAGACTACGGCGGCTTTGAATCAGACCTCTTGTAAAGAGTAGGTTCTAGCATAAATTATATTCTCATACATACTTTCTACTTAGACCTTCTAGTTGCAATTAACTACGAAATAAAAATTCAAAACATAAAAAAATTGCTCTATAAAATATGGCTAACTATACGTCAAAGTGATTTATTTCAAATGAATTCAGAAAACAATTTAAATATCCACAGTTAAGATATAAAAGATCCTGTTCAACATACATATGCAAAAAAAAAACAAACATATCAATTTAATTGTTATTATTGTAATGGATATGTAAATAAATAAAGAAATAACAATTTATTTAAATATACTCAAACAATTAAATTTTATTTCAATTCTGTTTTAAATTATGCCAGTAAAAGAATAAAAAAAAATTGACAAAGAAAATTGGTCAATAAACTTTTTTTTATGGGTATTTTATAATTATTGGGCAACAATAACAAAAGAAACAAAAAATGAAAAATAATTTATAAATACTTAATAATAAAACATACAGAGAATAAATATAAAATTTTTTTGAAGCCATCATATAAATAAAATGAAAAAGAACAAAAAAAATAAAAAAAAAAGTGAAGAGTAGCACAACAATACTCGGCTGTAATATTAAAAAAAAAGAATACAACTTTTTAATAAATTTTATTAAAAACATTGTAAAGCAAATGCTTTGAATATCAATCATTCGATTTCATATTGAACACACAAAAAAATTAAAAAACCGCGTACAAATAAAAAAAAACAAAAGTATGCTTATGAATGTGTCTTACTGGCTAATAGTCTACAGTTTTTTTTTCTTCTCATTTTTGTTGTTGTTAAATAATTCTAAAGCTTTAAAAAACCCCTAAACATTTGCCTCTTATTACATTATGTTGTACGGCGAACAAAAAAAAAAAAGAAAAAAAGAAGAATTTTTATTTTCAAAAGCCAATTTTTTTTATTCTTTAAATACCCAAACGTACGTACACATGTACACACTGAAAACAACATTAAAACAAAACAATTTTAAAAGAAAAACAATAAAAAAAAATTATTTGAAAAAAATATTAAAATTCATACTTTGTATTGATAAGTGTACAACGTCATTTATTTTAACGCGAAATACCGTTCTTTTATGGTACAACAACAACAACAACAACAGCAATTACAAAGCAATGCGTATGAAAAGAAAAGAAAAAAAAACACAAAACTTTGTTTAAAAATAAAACAACTAGGAGAACCTTAGAAATAAGCAGCAACAAACACAAGAGAAAGAAAAAAAGTAACAAAAAAAAGTTTGTTTGTTCGTAAAGGAAAAACCCTCAAGTATTGTTTATAAAAGCTACACTGAGAGCTATAAAGTCAAGTACAAATTCTATAAAAAGGAAAATTTTTTAAATGAAAGATATTCAAAAGTTCCTGGAAAATTAAGAAATTTTATTGAAAAAAAATTGTTCCTCTAAAAAAAGTTCGTTTCCTAAGTCTTTTGTTTCGGTGGTAATTAAAATACAGCCGAACAAAATATTGAAAGTTAACGAAATTGAAAGTATAAAATTTGTTGAATTAGTAACAAAAAGGAAACATTTAAAAAAATAATTCTTTTGGAAAGCCATGACCAGGCATTCAGGTGCTTTTCTCTCATGCATGAAGTGGCCTTGGACCTACGGCTCATCCATAGCTACGAATCAAAAACTTGTCTGTTTAATAGTGAAATCGTCTGAACTGTAATAGAACATCTTCAAACGCGGTCTGAGCTCTCTGATCATAAAAGTATACTTATGTCCATAATGTAGTCGCCGTAGTCTAGTAGGTAGGTTCGAAGTCGACGTTAAACTGTATGTCACGCCACTCAAGTATAAAATTAAGGCACACAACATGAGTGGTGTGAGAAGCTAGTCCGTAATCCTGACTGAAAAGTTGTAATGGCCAATATTATACGTATGTATGTATGTCCATAATGAAAATTTAGTGCATTGTGCCACTGAACTTGTGCTTGTGTGTGAACTGAACAAGTGTTATGTGATTACCTTCCTTTAGTTATCTTTTGCACACAACGAGAGCTCTCTTTTGCAATGGAAACCTGGATAATCTAGTATGGAAGGGATCGGAGATATCTGAGTAGGAGACGATGCACCCTCCTACAATAATGCTTTTTCAGATTAGAAAAAAGCATGGAATTCAATAAACCGTAGGTAGTCCAATGTACCTGGTTGTCGAATTACAAAACTGCTGAGATCAGAGGAACTACTTAAGTTCTACAAGAGAACGGTTCGCACTCTAACAGGAATTCTAACGGTACACTGTGCTATTGGCAATTTCGTTGAGAAGTTTTGTCTACCCCCACAAGGATTACTGCAGAAGTTGACATGATGTGAGTGGGTTGCACTTCAAAACAGATGTCATCGGTTGGATGGATGATAAAACGCTTGAAGATCTGCGAATGGTGGCGAACGTGCCACTGAAGGAACTGATTGATTTTATTCAAGGTTCGTAGTGTTTCCAACCCACCACTAACCGATCAATACAAGGGGGCTTATATCACACTGGGTAACACAATGGACCATATAGGCCACCAAGTAAACTTGCCTGTGAACGGCAAGCTAACCGCTAACCCAACCTAATCTTTTAACATATAAAGATACGTTGTAATACTATTTGAAGATATGACCCATCATCATGTCACGCCTATCTTAAAATCAGACAGAAAATTTATTGAAATTAATCATCGATTTGACATGAATTAACGGTGGCTTCGTCAGACTTTTAAGAAAGAGTGCGCAAAATATGATTGGCGGACATTGACTGACCTCAAAACTGTGCAGCAGTTATTAACAGAGAAGGGACTGCTGACCGTTAACCTACCCATTCCCTAATGACCTATAACAGATATGTCCTACCTTCTAATTTAAAAAGTTGACTGATACTAGCTAGATTAGCCTAGCCTAGCGACCTGAAGGCATACTTATTATTATATGTTAATCGATATTTGGTATTTTCCTGTGCTGGGAATTTCACTGGCTACACAATTAACTGAGATATCTCTATGACCAGGACTGTAAGGATCGTGGATCTGATAACCGCTTAGTTTTTAGAGAGGATGGAAATACATACCAGTAGTTGGAGATTCGCAAATTGATCGATAGGCATTACTTCGCTCTGAAATACATCTGTCGCACTGATATCTTAATATTGGGCTCTTCAAAGACAATTCCACAGTATCAAGTTTAGAATCATTTCTGTAGACGAAAAGGACGGAGAATCTTGGTTGAAATATATCAAAGAAATGTTCGATCAATATTGACTTCAAATGAAATAGAATCAATTAAAATAACCCTGTTGTACGTACATACTTACATACCAGCGTTCAATTTGTTATCAGTGTTGTGTTACTCTGCCGAATCAATTCAATAATAATTTAAGTACTATAAATAAGTACAAGTGACAAACTGACTTAGTGACTGACTGGGTGACAAAGTCACATAGTGGAGGGAAAAACATGTATGTGTGTGTGTTCGTTTGAAGACCATAAAACATAAAGGCACACACTCATGCGCATACGCACACCAGACTAGCGCTCATCAATTGTATTCCCCGTAATCATCATCATTTACGACACTTAAGCAGCAGGCCATCGTATGTATACATACATATATGAGTTTTGTTTTGTGTTGTGTACGTTTTTGAATTTTATGGAAGTATTTAAAATTCTCAATTGGTTCTTTGAACGATTCACGTGTTACGCATGCTTATGAGGTCATTTGCGTGATTTTGCAAAACAAGTGCAAGTTAAAGTCTGTTTTTTTGTATTTCTTTTTTTATTTCAAAATATATCAGAGTATTATGATGTTTTATTAATTTTTGTTTTTATTTGTTATGCTGATAATATGCTTTGTTTTGATTATTATAATAATGGATTTATAAACTATTTTTATACTTTGTTTTCGGATACATCATTGGGTGATTGACCCAATGGTTGTTGGGGGTATTGATATTAGCGGGTTTTGTTTTTGAATTGTTAAATAATTTGTATTTTAATTTAATTTAAATTGATTTACGTCAATTTTTGATACGTTTTTTTCTGATCGAACCGACTATAAAGCCGCAACGACTATAAAGCCTTAAGAGTGGCATTTGGCTGGATTTTCTTCTTTAAATCCGTCTATATGAGCGTAATTGATTTGTAATAATTGAAGACTTTAGGTCAGTTTCAGCCAGAGTCATAAAAGAAAATTCTGAATTGAAATTCGATTAATTTGAAGAGGACACGTGTCCTTTTTTTCCATTAATCCACACTGCGACTAGTCTTAATTACTACTCACAGCTAGATAAATTGAATATTCTTTCAGAATACTGTTTCCATCAAACAGTACATTTGTATAAGAATATAAATCTAATCCGAGGTTTAATTGCATATCAATTTTCATGACAACTTTTGTCAACATTTTCTCTCTATAAAAAGCCTATTATTTGCTTAGTCCACAAATTAAATTTTGTGTTTTTGGACTGAATACATATTTCCCCAACCGTCTAAGTCGCATATGTATGTAGTCACGATCATATTACTTGTTTGCAAACTATGCATTCTATCAGCATGACAAACGGTTTTCCAGGCTACGAACGTCGTCAAGTTCAGTTTAACAGCACTCAGTACTCGGTAACTAAGCATGTGCATGGCTGCAGTGTAGTGTGGTATTTAATTATTGAGGTGGTATATCCCAGGTTTAAATCCGTTGCATATGAGATAATGGTTAGGTTGATAGTACATAAGTCTAATATGAACTTCATTTAGAGATTTCGTGCCTTAAGAAATTGTATATGTGATCTTTCCCTTCTTAATTGTACCGTGGACAGAACGAGGGCAAGTGTCTCGAATGAAGTAATCTGGTAGCTGAATACGCATACATAATTGCACATTACAACCCTTGAGTCAGGCTTATGAACTAGGTTCTCACACCACTTATGCTGTGAGCCTTTCATGGCAACTTTTTATTTACTCTCAATGTTTTTGCCAGAAATCTGCTGAGAGGAAGTCGCCGAAAAATAAATTGTTTCCTAATTCGTTTTATCGAAGATGTCTGGGTTTGCACTATGGCCCCATGCCTAACAAGTGAACACTACCGTTGTACCAACTATACAACGGTGACTTCCATACTACTTCTATAGACTAGAGATAGCTACATGATAAGTCAAAGACGGATCTTGGAACAGGAGCGGAAGTTTTTAGTCCCAAAAGCTGTCCTCAATTCAACTTATATAGGAGGTATAAAAAGATGACATAGGAATACTACGTGATTGTCAGGCCGCCATTCAAGCACTCGGTTCTTATGAGGTTAAATCGAAGATAAGGTTTGTATTGAGTAAGCTGTATAGGCTACGTAGGCAAAATAGGGTCGCTCTCTGCTGGGTTCCAGATCAAGTGGAAAATCTCGCCAATGTGTAAGCAAAAGAACTTGATAGTAGAGAAGTTTTCACATCACTGGTTGGACCAGAACCTTTCTGTGAAGTAGGGGCCAATGTTTGGAACTGTGTGCTCAATAAATGGGTAAATAGAGAGAGGTAAAGACTCTTGTCACATCAATTGTCAAATTTTTGCTGAAAAACTACAATCAGAGGAGATCTGTATGTACGCCTTGGGTTATCAACAAATAATTTCAAGTGCTAACTGGTCTTTTGACAGAGCACTGTAGGCCAGATAGTACCATGTGGGGCCGAATGTTTAGAACTGTATGCTCAACGTAAGGGCAAATAAAGAGAATTAAAGACTCTTGTCAAACCAATGTTTAGAACTGAATGCTCAACGTAAGGGGAAATAAAGAGAGTTAAAGACTCTTCTCAAACCAACTGGGCTTGATAAATTAAAATTTTAGTTGGAAAAATTTCAATCAAAGGGGATTTGAGACATGCATCAGGCTATGAAGAAATAATTCGAGGTGATAACCGATCTTTTGACAGGGCTGTGTAGGTCATTTAGCACCATGTCCAGTTGGTTTCTTCATACCTCAACACCGAATGCAATAAGCCAAACCTGTTTCACAGAGGGCTTAATTTTTAGTCAACGACAGATGGTAACTCTATTATTCTAGAATATAATACATTGTATCAATTAGCTGATTAACAGGAATATACTTGACTTATTATACAGTCACTACCTATACGGAAAAATAGAGAAAGTTAGGAATAGTCTTGAGGGAACTAGTGAAACGTTAATAAATAAAGAGGCCGACAAGTCTGTCGTTAGAATTTTACTCCAAAGTAATGATAACTTATCTACCATACATATGCGACTCAAAATTTTTAATCTATTTTCAAATCATAGCGTTCAATCAAGTCTACTTAAATGAATGTTTCTGGTTTTATTATTTTTTCTGTTCAAATATTATTCATTAAACAATTTAAATTAAATTCAAACTATAAACCCTGTTTGAATATAAATGTTAAAATATGAATAAATTGTGTGTGTGTGTTGTTTTAATACATTTTCTTGTTTTAATTTATGTTTAAAACATCATAACTATTTTTAACTTAAACACAAAAAAAAAAATAAATAAAATTATTTCTTGAAAATAAAGGGGTTGAGGAGGGGGGTCTACTACATTAATTTCAATTTTATGGCCAATCTAAAAGTCATAAATAAACAATAAACCCCAAAAATATCTTCAAAAACAAACACAAACAACAGAAAAATTAAATTTTTAATTCTTCGTCCGTCGTTTTTGGCTTAAAACTATTTTGAAAAACTTTAACAAATAATTTCTTTAAATAATTCAAACAAACTGAGAAGAAGAAGAGGGAAATATAGAAAACAGAAAACCAAAAATAGAAATAAAATTAGAAAATATTAAATAATATTTGTGAAAATCTTTAAATGGCTTTGAACTGTGAAAACATTCCAAACAGGCATGTTTAAATATGTATGTATACGAAAATTACGCCATAAATTATATGCACATAATTGTGTATGTATTTTCAAGTCTTTATCATTTAAATGGAGAGCTTAAGATACCTTGCAAGCGTAGACCCATTAAGAATATGTACATGCTTAGACGAATACCATGTGCGAATGGTGTTAAAGAAAATTGGTGTCTTCTACAACATGCCTAGTGCAGCTAAGCAGCAGTGTATGTATGTATGTATGTTTATTTACATACCCAAAGTAATTATAATAAAAATCACATAAAAATAAAGATTTGAAATAAGGAAAACGAATATAGAAACGAACGAACGAATGAACGAAAGGAATACAGAAAATCAAATAGAGAACCATAGCCTGCATACCGTGGTGGATATTTGGCATTCTTAACTGCATACAGTTAAAGGCAAAACTTAAGGTCGTAAGAGTTGTTTGAGGTTAAAGAAGTTTAAATAAATAAGGTATGTGTCTTAAGTCTTTCGGTTAGATATTGTATTTGTAGAAGATCTTAGTGCCATTATTACAACTTAAAGTTGGCTTTAATTAAAGGCAACTTTAGCTAAAGTGAACTTTAAAATCACCTTTAACTTATTTTTGTTATTACAACCTACAGATAATATAAAGTTAACTTTTTCAAAAATATGGCAGTGCCGGAGCAATGTCGATAATACTGCTCAATTAAACAAGGTTTTTTTTAAAACTCAGTGGCAACGGCCTGCTTCTTTTTTGTTGTATTGGCTTATTTTGTTTATATTTGAAGTTGCCACACTGAAAATAATATATAATATGGCAAGTTCAAACATAAACTTAACTTTAAAAGTTAAAGGTAGGATGATCCTCCAGTTAGCTTAACGCTCACTTCTACCATATTTCCCACTTATAATAATGAAAAACAATTTGACTGCTCTTTAAAATCCTCCCTTTAGTTAATGGCAAGTTGTAATAATGGCCTTTAATGTTATTAACGAAAATGTTTGAAATTTAAATTTCTACAGGGCATTATTGTCGAGCTACTTTTGTTCATTCATTGCTCATTTACCCTTCTACTTCATTTTTATTCGATTTATCAACTTCTGGAATCTTACTGTTGATTTGTTGTTGCTATTTTTATTTTCTTATCTTTTTTTCTAGAATAACTTAAAAGTTTTTTCTGTGTCTACATCATTGAACTGTTCCATCCTAGCTTCTCTTGCACAAGATTATTGAGGAATAGGAAAAACTATTTCTTTAGGCGACTTCCTCTCAGCAATTTTCATTGCAAAAACTCTGAAAGTAAATTAAAAATGCCATGAACATTTTCTCAAATCTGTTGCACTGAAGGAGTGAGGAGCTAAAATGATTTTTTTTTTCTTTGCATTATTCTTTTTCCTCTGTCGGCCAAAAGCAATACAGATTTTCTTCCATACAAATATTGTTCTTGGGGACATTATTTGTTTAGACAACAATTTTTTTTTATTGATTTGACCCTCCAGACGAGAGATGATCGAGAGCTTCTTAACTGTTCTGCCTTATTTTCGTCCAGTGGTGAAATGCCGAATGCGATCACCAACCTCTTCAATTGATTTGGATTGCTGAGTGGTTTTTCACCACAATCATGGTGCGTTTTCCTAAAGTTTTGATTATAAGGGCCTAGTGTAAGCTCCTTAACAAGTGTTCTGTTGTGGTCTTTTGCTTATTCGACTTGGCAGAAGTAATGGAGAAACTTAATCTTCAAATTGACAGAGTGATTCTCATCCAAACGCCAGTTCATGATCGATTTCTGTTGGGTATGTGAACAGATATTAGGATTGGTCTCCAAGGTTTGGTTAGGTTAGCTTGTCGCTCCCAGGCAAACTCACTCGATAGTCATATAGCTTACTGTGTCACTCAGTGCGAGGTAAGCCGACCCATTGTCATGATCCGTTAGTGGCTGGTTTGAACAACCTCGAGTTGCACTTTCACCATCATGCCCAGATCTTCAAAAGTTCTGTCATCCAAAAGCCGATGTCCTGTCCTGAAGTCTGTCCTGAAGTGCAAGGCACTCGCATAAAAGGTATTGAACAGATTCTGTTTCCTCCACATAATGACAGCTTCTGCAGTAATACTGGTGGGACAGAAACTGCCAATAGCGCAGTGATTGGCTCTTCAACTGATGCCAGAATTTCAAGAAAGATTGACTGAAAACAAATAAACTGGAATTCATGTTTTGTGGAAGAATTCCTATAAAAGCTCCGCATATTCAGAGATTTCTACGATATTACCCCTGTAATAGCTAAGTAGCAATTCAATAGTGTTGAACGAAACCACCTGTTGTAGTCATTGTCGACCGTTGATTGAATATCAAAGTCTGATGTTTTGAGAAGTTTATTGCAATTGGTAATGTCCTTAGGAATAAAGAGCACAAGCTTGAGTATCACAATACCACCAGTTCAACCAGCAGAGAATTGATTTTTGCTTTGATTTTCAAGACGCCTCAAGTTGTTTGTAGATTTCTTTCATCAGCTGAGGGCTCTATCATAACGTTTATTTGTTACCAGCTGTATAATACATAAATGCCTTCCCTTAATGATTTTATGGTTAAAAATGTGAACATATGGCACATATGGCATGTGTGCTTAATAAGTGTTAAAAGTAACACTTAATTTTAGGACTTTGTGGGGACTTAAGTCGAAAATATATTTTTATTATCACTCATGAAAAAATAGTTTTTTTCTTCTTCTTCTTCTTTAGAAACTAGAATATTCTTTAAAACTAAAAAAAAATATCCAAACCGGTATCAATAAAAAGTTTAATTTTCTGTTTTATTTTTTTTAATTTTTTTTTTTTCATATTCTTGTGGATGACAGTCTCCCGAATTAGACTATCGGCATGAGCTGATGGGTCGTTTGCATAAAATCGAACCAGATGTGGAATTGGAAGTATTAACAGCAGCAGCAGCAGCGACAGCCGGAACCGTTAACAATCATCACAGTCAACATTTGCATCACCATCATCATCATCATCATAATCATCAGCTGACACAGCATCATCATCAGCAATTACAACAGCAATATCAGTATCAAACAACGGCACATAATAGCGACAATAATCAACAACAATTTCAACAACAACAACAACAATTAACCACACAGCTGAGCAATAGTAGTACGAATAGCACAACAACTAGTAATAGTAATAATAACAACAACAACAATAGTAATAATAACAATAGCAACAGTAGCAATAGTAGTAGTACAGTTAGTGGTAGTGTTAGCAATACAACAGCTGCTAGTAATACGAATAGTACAACCAATAATCATAATTTAAATGAACAACAATGGCAACTACAGCAGCAGCAACATCCCAGTAATCATGAGCATAATAATTCGTCGACAAATCATCCCTGTAATGAAACAGCCCAACCTACAGTGCTGGTGGCAGCAGCAACAGCAACAGCAGCAGAAGGCTCAACATCTACAGTGGCGGTAACAACGTCATCTACCAGCGCCTTAACACCCACCGAAATTATCTCGAGAGGTAACAACATGAATAGTCCACCAAATAATACGTCACCTTTAACATCCAGCACAACAACAGCCACAACACCCGCCATAAATGCCATCACTGTTGCTGACAGTGTCAATGCGTACAATTATGATGAGACCAGCCTAACAAACTCATACTATAGCAATGATACAGCAGCAGCCGCGGCAGCAGCAGCAGCAGCAACTAACGATAAAGAATATTTATACGGTAAGTGTTTAATGGATTTTAATTTTCTCGATATTCTCTCGATCTTTAAAAGCTTTTAATTTATTTGAAAAATATTTCAAGATTTCAAAAAAAAAAAAAAAAATTTTTTTTTCTTCTTATTCGGAATACACAAGTAATTTGAAACGCTATTTTAATGTCGAAATTTAGGTTTTCTGTTTTTAATAATATTCAGCGTAAATTTAACGCTAGATTAACATTTCTATTATTGGCTTGACGTCGTCAACCGTCAAAACTTTGAGAAAACGTTTTAAAAAATCTTTGAAATTAGAAAAAAAAAAAAAAAAAACGAAAAAAACTCCTCAGTTGCTGTCAATTTATTTCCATAACGTTATTCGTATCTTTTTATTTTTTGTTTTTTTTTTTTTTTGATTATTTGTCACATCAGTGCTTATGATGTGCTGTAAGGCTTAACTAATGGTGTTTATTTTAACATTCATTATCAATATTATTCACATAAATTTTATACATATTTTCTATTTGTATTCGTATTTGTGTTTGTATTTGTATGGTTGTTGTAGTTGTTTTTTTTTTATTGCCAGCCGTTTTGTAAATCGTATGTGTGTGAAGAGCAGGAGAAATTTTATTTGTAATTTGATATTGTCATTTGAGAGAGAAACATCATGTCATATCATAAAAAAACAATTTTTTTAATCTAAATAGTGATTGTTGACTGTGTAAAACGAAAGACTTAAGACACAAACCTTGTAAATTTACGCACATGAAGTGTGAGAAATTGGTAACTAACTCTAGACAGGGTGATCTTTAAAAATAAACTTCAAGGCAACATAAAGAGAAGAGAGAGGGAGAGTGAATAATTGTAGGAAATGTACACAAAAAAAAAAAAAAAAAAAAAAAAAAAATTAAAAAGTTTTTCCAAACGTAAAACTTTCGAATCAAACTTGTGCAATAAACTCAAGGCAAAGCCACAGTAAGAAGGAAAGAGAGTAGGAAAATAGTGTTTTGAAAAACGTACTTGACAAAAACGACAGACAACATACAGACTTGTAAGAACATGTATTTGATATGAGAGAAATCTTACACTAGAGGATTACAATTTTCACTAAAGCATCAGACGAAAGGCACACGGAGAGTTTTAAATGGTGATACACCAGAGAGCGAAAAATTTAAAATACAAAATATCTGAGTAAAGTAAACTTACTTTAATTACGTAGCAAAAAAATGTTTGCCAACAAAGCTTATCATGAAATTTATTCTTCTGCCACCATTTGAAGTTTTTCAAAAAGTTTCCCGGTCACAAATTTGGGCAATTCACACAACTTTGTATCGTGTATGTTGTATTGAATACATTTGTTTGTTTGTGAACGCTCAATGCTATGCTGTATTGTGTATTTCGTGGCATTCAAATAATTTGATAGCCCGAAACCAACACAACATATGAAAACATATATGTACACATTTTTTTCATTCACACAATTTGATAGCACGAAACCAATACAACTTTTAAAAACATATGAAAAAAATGTGTATAAGTGTATCAGATTTTTATATGAAAATTATCAACAACAATCATACACTGTTGTATGTTCTTCCAACAATACAATGAATACAACGATATAACGGCTTGTGTGAATTGACCAATTAAATTCTGGATCAAACTAACCTTTTTTTGTTATTGTGTCGGTAAGCTAGATCGTAATCCTAACTGAAAGGGTTGTAATGAACAATTATGTACGTGTTGGTAAATAATACACACATGTATAGGCCGAGAAAAATACTTTTGTTTTTCACTAACTGCGTTGCATAATTCATATGTTCTGTTCTTCTTCACGACAACTATACAACGAAAGTATAATTTTGGTAAGTTGCAGTGCAACACAAAGCAAAACAAATATTACCAACACATATACAAATTTTATCAGTTAAATTCGATGTATCACCATGCGCCATAACAACGAAATAATAAAGTCGGATCAGTGTAATAGGCAGTATGTTGGTTTATTAGACGTGACCCCGTAGTTCAAACCCTGGATCAGACATCGCGAACAAAACGAAATATGAAAAACTTTTTCTTTGGCAACTTCCTTTCTGTTGTCTTTTGACAAAAACTCGGAGAGTAAAAAAATTATGGTAAAATTCCCATAAAAAGTTACTGAAAAATCTGTCGTTCGAAATATGTCCTACCATTCATAGAACACTAAAGTGTTGTTAGGAGACCAATTAAGCATGAAGTATCGAAATAAACAAGAATTTTTAAGCGGAATTTCTTAAAACTGTCCAGTATTCAACAGCGTTGGATTCTAAGAGACAGAATCCTTAGTAGGCGACAGAAAACACATGGGTATGGCAATCTGTTTAGTGTGTAGTCGGAAACAACACGAAAATAATTTTGAAATTAGAATCCAAAAGTATTTTACAAAATTGTTAAGAAGCAAAATGAATGATGGAATTTGCCTAACTAAGACAAGCCAAAGATTAAGAAATTGAAGAGAATATTCGCAAGCAACTCCAAGTTTAACTGACAGAATGCTTTCGAACCATTGTCAACCATTTTGTGAATATAAGATGCCCTATCTTCGATGTATATGCTTGCTGATCTTAGCGAAGTGGAATGGAACAAATTTTTGTATCAGAAAAGTGTTCTACAATCACAGGTCAGAGTAAAAAATCACTCTCCCAGTAACCTTACATACATACAAACATACACACATTCGTAATTGGTCTTTACAATCCTTCAGTTAAGATTGCGACCTAGCTTCTTATACCACTTTTGTTTGTATATTTTATACTCGACTGGAGCTCGACCTACAGCTTAAGGTCAACTCCGAATGACAGATTTTTGAGAAACTTTTTAGCCGAGGCCTCACATAATAAGTCAAGATACTGCCTACTAGACTACGGTGTCCATAACCTTATCTTCAAACATTTTTATTAAAAGAGGAACTACTTTCACCAAAGCATTTAATACATCGCCGACAGCATATGGCGATGGAGAAACTTCTAAAAGGCCAATAATTTCGATGACCTTGAATTACCTCAACAGTAGAAAAGTGACAAAAATACTGGTGGGGAACTATCGGGCAATAACCCGACCATTTATGTGTACTGGACTTAGAATCTCGTCTGTGTAAAGAGAAGGAGAAATTTATCGAACAAATTGTTTGTGAGTTTACGTTTGCAATTTTAAAATTGAAAAAAAAAAATGTTTACTCTTCTTGTAGTTGTCTTTTATAAGCACCACACTTTAATTGATAACACTGCGCTAAAAATTTTCTTACACGCTCCCTTTACTGCAAAAATCAAACTTCATTTTATGTAACAGAATAGCGTTTATACTTCGCATTTTCTACTACTACTGACTGGCAGCATTATTATTTGCTCGATTTATTCTTCAATTATTTTCTGGCAACTTCGAGAACCTCACTGTTGTTTTGTTATTGTTACAATTTTCCGTTTTCCGCATTTCGTGATGTTTAATTATTGGAAATATGATAACGAGATTGGAGATATGAAAACGAAATTTTTAATTGTTTGCGGCATCTATAAAGAAGGACAAGAGTTTCGATTAAATTTCAGAAATTTGGAAGCTTCATAATTTTACAACACTTTGTTGTTCTATATTTGTTTCTATATTGGTTTTTTTTTCCTTTTTGTTTCAGACACCAAAAATAAAGAGGCTCTTTGTAATCCCTATGCCAATATTGATGATCCCTATGGCCGCCCAGCACTATGGGAGGAAATAGCCAGCTCAATACAAAATATCGATCCTGAAAATGCTCCAATATTAGGCTCAACACAACAGCATCTGCTAGCAAATGCCACAATGTCTACGGCGGGCAATCCGCTACTTACGCAAGTTAAAATGGAAGCAATCGATGATACGCTACTGGAAACATTATCGACACCATTGCTCAGTCCTTTGGAGATTAAAAAAGAAAATGTTACAAATAGTCTGACAATGCAAACGCCAACACATCACTACTATGGACATCAGCAACAACAGCAGGCAACGGCATATCATACGCTGCATCATCAACATCAACAGCCTCATCATCATCATCATCATCACTTGCAGCAACAACAACAGCCTATAATGCCACATCATCATCATCATCACCACCATCCCCACCATCATCATCAGCATCATTTGCAGCAGTCCCAACATTTGTATCAACATCATCCCAGTTTAACGGAGGAACATCATTTGAGTTCTATGTTTACCAATTTGAATTCCCACAATCAGCATGGCCATGTTAATATGCATAGTCTGCAACAGACGACGACTCCCATCCATCACCACCAACAGCAACAACAGAATTTATTGTTGCATAGCAATAGCAATAGTCCTTCAAATCGTTGTAGCAGTACAGCCAGTAGTCATAATGCCGATATTTCGTTAAATTCGGAATCCTCTAACCTTTTAAGTCTAAATGGTACGGCCAATGATCAGTTGGCGTATCAGCAATATGGCCATAATAATTATTTAAATGATAGTCTAAGCATTACCACGACCATAGCTCAAAATTCATTGCAACATCAACAGCAGCAACAACAACAGACGCATCAACAACAGCAACACCACCACCAGCACCACCAACCACATCAGCAACAGGCACAGCAATTGACACCTTTAGCGGCTACAACGCCTTTAATTGGTTCCCAGAATGCTATGGCAGCAACACCAGCCTCAAATGCTTTGCAAAATTTAAAAAATCTCACCAACAACAATAACAATAACAACAACAATAACAATAACAGCAATAGTAATAATAATAATAATTACACCACGGCTACAACCACTACATACCCATGGCATAGCAGTCAGGTGAGTTTTATTAGCCCAAAACGAAATATTTTATTGTCAGCTTTTTTTGTTGTTGTTTTTGTTTTAATTCATTATTAATGTTACAATTCGCAAATGAAAAAAAAAAACTTAAAAACAAAAACAAAAAGTAGTTTTTAATAGCATTTAAAATAATGAAAGAAAACAGACGTAATTTTTTTTCTATATTTTATTGAGACGCAATTGTTGTTGTTGTAGTTGTTTGTAATTTTATTTCTATTTTTAATTTTTATTATTATTAATCTATTTATTTTTTTTTTGTATTTATTTTATTATTTAAACAGCCTTTTCATAGTAAATACCACCAAATACCCGCTCCACCGCCGCCACCACCTCATCATCACCTACAGAATGCACAATTATGTCCACCTGCTCTAATGCCAGCCGCACAAGCGCAAACGAGTAGTGGTAGTAGTGCGAGTAATAGTAGTTCAAGGCATATGTTTGTGCCGCCACTAACACCTCCCAGTTCTGATCCCGGAAGTCCGGGTAGTTCAATGGCAGCAGCTGCTGCACAGGCGGTAGCTCATGCCAATCACCAACAACAACAGCAACAACACCAACACCACCAGCAAACACAACAGAATAATCGCCGTTCTACACCACCACCTCCCTATCAACAGCAGCAGCAGCAGCAACAGCAGCAGTTACAGCATCAACAGGGTCATCCACTTGCCTCCATTTGTCCAAACATAATTACATTGAATTCAACATCTCCCACTGCAATGGGCCATCTTATGAGTCCGGGTCGTTCTCTAACAACATTGGGCCAAACCGGTGCTCAATTAATGGCCAATAGCAATACAGCAGCCAATAATCATTCAACAATTGCAACCACAAACAATAACAGCAACAACAACAACAGTAACAACAGCTCAATATCAACAACAAGAGGCGTTGGTCATACATTAGCAAATGTCTCGTTGTCGTCGTCATCGACAACGTCATCGTCATCACCATCAACAGTTACACCTGCTCATTTGGCCAATTTGATAGTGCCAACGGTGCGTACCGTACGTTATAATCGTCGTAATAATCCAGAGCTGGAAAAACGACGTATACATCACTGTGATTATGTGGGTAAGTGTTAATGGCCGTATTAATTGAAAGTGTTTTTCTTGTTTGCAAAAACAAAACAAAAAAGATTGTTTTTGTGTTGTTTTTGTTTTTCACATTTTCATGTTTGCTTCTTAAGTCTTTTGTTTTGCTTTAGTTTAGGCATATTAATTATTGTTTTATCTTCAACTTTAAAGGGAATTTAATGAAAAAAAGAAACATTTTTTAAGTTTCTATATTCGTGCATGTGTCCTAAGTCTTTTGTATGACACTCTTCTCGTATGTGTGAAAAGTGATTTGTAGGGTAAAGTAGCGAGTGCAAAACGCAGTTATAGTAAATCTAAGGTTAAATGGTGATTTAAATATTTTAATTTTCAAACGATGGATGCTATAAAATTGTATGCAAAATTCATTTTGTGCATTACTTTGTTGAGAAAATTAGACGATTAAATTAAGGAAATGCTATCAACAGACAAGCAGTACTGACTGCATATTAAAAAAGTAGTTTTCTTTTAGCCAAATTAAATCTGTGTGTGTCTACAAGGACATTAGTTTTCAATATTTGCAGGGAATGAATCAAATTTTTTGTCCGGTAGCATTCAGAAGAACTGTCGCTTATAAGCGACGTGCAAAAAATTCATAAGAATGTACAAGTAAATTAACAAATTAACCTTACATACCTTATTTTGATTCCGCCACTTTTGCAATTCATGGCGAAAAATGATTTTTTCTCCCATAAACACCCTTCCTAATTTTGAAAATACTTTGTCGATATCTTTTGAATGTATTATTTTCAAAATATCGACTTTGTTGATGCCGCATTCTATGAATGTAGAAATTGTTTCTGTTGAAATCAACGCAACCGCTTCATTGGATAAATTCACCGTACAAACTGTTTCCTGAAAAATGTTTTCCGACATTGTTGTTTGTTTATTTGAAACACTTTAATTTTTATTTTAATTATTTTAAAACTAAAAAGCTCACTTTTCACTTGTTTCACACCAACCAACTACTCAATACTGATCTCAATGATAATTGTTTGTAGTCGTAGTATAACCTTTCAACTGAATCACTAAAAAAGAGCGTTTTAAGTAAGTTGACTTACCTCGCGTTCAGGACATTCGATATCTCCCATGCTTGTATGATACTCATTCCTGAGCACGCATAGATTGTTAAAATCGATAACAGAAGATCGTCGAAGTCTTTAGGAAGAGTATGTCCTAATGGGCAAAATACCTTACCACAGCAACCAGTATAACAACCCAGTGAATATTGAAAGATTTCTAGGTAGTGGCATATGACAACTCTATTATCCTAGATCCTGATACAATAGACCATTCATCAGCTGAGCTAGAAAAACTTGATTAATGGAACTGGAACTAACCAAAGGTGAAATAAAAAGATACAGTAGATAGGTTCAACTAGGGAATGCATAAATAGGCATCCTTGGGTTCTAGTTGTAATACCAATATTACCTATTCCTTTGTATAATTATAGCTCCTGGTTGACATCTCTCAATCATTCCGAGAGTTTTATGAACGTTTGAATTTTATTTAAATCGCCTTTGGCTAGACATGTTTTGTGTCACTAAATTCTGGGTGTCCAAGAATTCTTTTTTTAGGTTGCTAAGCGCGGAACAATGTCAGAAAAGATGTTCTGTGGTGATTGAAGGTGATGCTCTGTGATAAAAACAATGTTAGGAATCCATTAGGTTAGCGGGTAGCTTGCCATTCATAGGCAAGTTCACTCGATGGCCCATTGTGTTACCTACTATGAGGTAAGCCCCCCCCCCCCCCCCCCTGTTATGGTCTGTTAGAGGTTCCCTTCCCGCGTTCGCCACCATGCCCAGATCTTCGGGTGGTCTGTTACGATGACATCTGCCCTGAAGTGCAAGACAGTAGCATAAAAGATGTTGCATCGATTCCGTTTCTTCGCCATCATGACAGCTTCTGCAGTAATCCTGGTGAGGCAGACCGTTCTTTTTTTTTTTTTTAAACCAGCACTCAGGGGATGGCCCCTACTCATGCAGTGCATTGTGCAGGTTTAGGAAAATAGGTTATAGGAAGGTGGAAAGAAGGAGTAGAGTTTGTGGACATTTGATTTAAATTTACCAATATCGTAACTGACAGGAAAAACTCCCGCAGGAAGATCATTCCACAAGCGAGCAGTGCGGGCAATAAATGAATTTTCCCTGTAATGCATTGTGCGGTTCACTGGACAATCAACCACAATAGGATGTGCTCTGCGAGAAGTACGTGTACCTCGTAAAAATATGTGATTAGCGGGAACCAAGCCCCTTATCTCTCGAGAACACCTCCCATTATAGTACCGATAAAACAATGAAAGCGAAACTGCCAATAACGCAGTTTCCCGCTAGAATTCTTCTTAGAATGCTAGCCGTTGTCATGTAGAACTCAAGTAGTTCCTTTGATATCCCGCTTTCCATTGCTGGACACAACAGTTTTGAAATTCGGCAACCAGGTATGTCGGACCACGGACAGTTTGTTGAATTCCATACTGCTTTTTTCACTTTAGAAAAGTATTTCGTCTATTGTCTCCTTCTCAGACATGTCCGATCCATTCCGTGCCAGATAGTACGCCGTTTCGTTCCTCTCTATGCCACAGTGGTCCAGTACCCAGTAGACGGGGGTGTTGTGTACGACTAGGAATCGTATTCAATGCAGTTACAGTAACGATTTTGGTCAGCCTATAGTTTACTCTTTTATTTGCTACGTTTAAGTAATTTTTTTTTTTTGAAAGGAGTTAGAAAAACAAAAGACTAAAGACACATGCGTTCGTTTGTGTTCGTTTACCATAAAACCTAAGCCTGAGAATCAATTCTTTTTAGAAAATTTTACGTTTTTTTTTTAAATAAAATTGTTTTGAAAAAATAATTAAACAAACCAGAGCATACATAGCATAGCATAGTTTTGTTAAGACATTTACAACAGCACAATAATAATAACACAGGAAAACGTAACCATTTTGACATTGTATGGTTTGTAACATGTCAAGTGTTACATGTGTGTGTACAAATATTGTCAGCATTAAAGTTTGTGTCTGTCTGCTTTTGGCATCATCAAGCGATATATGTATGTATGAACGAAGTCTTCGAGCAACAGCAACAGAAATGAAACAACGTAAGCCTGGTTGTATAACATGACATTAATGCTGAAAATCCACTTTTTTTTCAAATTTTTTTCATTTTTTTTTTCATTTTTTGGTTCAGCTAGTGTTATTATTATTGCTGTAGTTGTAGTAACTGTTGTTGTTGTTGTTTGTCATCTTTGTAACACTTGAAAAAAAAAAGAAAAAGGAAAAACAAAAACAAAAATCTCACATGAAGTATGTGTGTCGCTCTAATAAAACAAAATGTCTGAATATGTCTGTTTGTAAGGTTGGCTGTCTTTTGGTATGTCTGTTTGTCTGTCTGTCTGTCTGTATGTCTGTCTGTCTATCCCATTTGACTCAATGTCTAAACAAAGTACATATAAAAGAGGTGTAAGTGTATGAGCATAATTGTTAGTTTGTCAGTCTAAAAGTTTTCTGTTGTTGCTGTTGCTGTTGCTTGTTTGTATGGAATTTAGGTGATCCAAAGCAATGATTAAACAACAGACAGAACAGCAACAGAAACCAGCACTAGCAACATGCAACATGTAGTATAAACTAGAAACAAAACAAAAAAATTACAAACACTATGTATTTGCAACAATACAGCAACATGAACATGAGCAACATATTAACACAACAATATGACAAATGAAACAAAATGTTGGTGTCTGATACAAAGAAAGAAAATGTGTTGGGGGTGGGTGGTTGCCACAAAAGTGCAAAAATAACACTTTAACTCCTAGACTGTTGTGGGTGGCTGGTGGTACGTACTAGTGTAAAGAAATGAAAGAAAGAAAAAAAATAGTAAAGCAACCATAACTGCATGGCATTATTAACTTGTTGTGTTAACAACTTTCCTGATTTTTTTTCGGTTGCCTTCTGAGGCCAATTGGTATTCTGTGGCTTGAAAACTATAATTTTGGTTTGTGTTTTGTCGCTTAATTTTTAAAAGCGTGTGACATTTTGTTGTTGTTGTTGTTGTATGTTGTTGGTTTATTTTTTCTTTCTTCTGTTTCTTCTGTGTTTTTTTTCCACAAAAACAATTCAGCCAACCAAGCAATTATCATTTAAGTGGTAATTACTTAACACACACAGCGGCTTTTAGTGTTTTGTAAAGCCTTTTATAGGCAACGCCACCAAGTGCGTGCTTTGCACAACATAATAATTAATTATTTAATGTTTCAACAAATATGGCAAAAATGTATTAATTAGTAACGAATTATGGTCAAAGCTATTTGGCCAATGCAAACACACACACACACATACACATCAACACAATTAAACGAATTGAAAACATAAAAAGTGGAAGCAGAAAACAATTGAAAAAATCTGTTGTTGGCAAAACAAAAAAACAAACAAAAAATGCCTTGAAATTCCATTAGAAAAATAAGGAAAATTTCCCACGACTTTTCAACACAACAACATATAATCTTAGGAACAAAGGCAACAACATGTAACACAACAACAACAAGCAAAACTTAAAGTGGAACAATCAATTCTGTTTGTTTTTCTTGCTCTGCTAAAGATTCTTATCCTGCTTTAAGCCATACGTACTAAGCTTAACGTGCTTAACATGGTTTTTCCTTTTCTGTTTTTTTTTTGCGAACATTAATGTTAATGAAAATTTATGTTTAGTTCAATTCAGTTTATTAATATTATTTTCTAACTGTTTATTTACTTTATTAAGCAAAATTATGATTTTCACCACCAAACAGAGAGAGAGAGAGAGAGCTAATAAAAGAAAGAGGTTCGTTGCTTAAGTCTTTCGTTTTATGAAGCACTAAAATCCTACTCAAATGATCTAGTTTCAAGACAATTCTCTCTCTCTCTCTCTCTCTCTCTCTCTCTCTCTTGTCTTTGCTAATAAAGAAATATTCACACATAATTGCGTTTTTAGCTCTACAGACACACACACTTATATATAAACTGACAAACACTTAATATTTGCCAACACGGGCCACGAATATTAAAAAAAAATTTTTTTTTCGTTAGGTTTAGTTTATGCTTAAATAATAATATAAATTATGATACTTAAAAATTAAAGGATTTTTTATTTTAATTGCTTCTAATAACAAACAGAATATAAAACTGCTGGATCGTATGCTTAGTTAAGAAGCTAAACTTTCTTCGGTGGTGGTGCCTTTGCAACACCAGCAGTCACTGGAGGCAGTATAATGCTAAAGGATTTGTTTTCCATTTAGTTTCGAATTAGTTTTACCACCAACTAATAATATATACATATGTACATAATTGGCCATTACAACCCTTTAGTCAGGATTATGGCCTAGCTTCTCACACCACTCATGTTGTGTGCCTTAATTTCATACGTGAGTGGCGGGACCTACACGTCGACTCCGAACGACAGATTTTAAGAAACTTCTTCATGGCAGGTTTCTATTTACTCTCAGAGTTTTTGCTAGAAATCTGCTGAGAGGAAGTCGACGAAGAAACATTTTTTTTTCATATTTCGTTTTGATGTCTTGCCTGGGGCTCGACCACGGGCTTTACGTCTAATAAGCGAGCACACCACCTTCTAGACTACGGCATCTACACCACCAACTAATCACCATTGAAATTAAGAGAAGAAATCATTTAAATCTGTGTTCTACTTAAGCTTCTCCATAACTGCAACACTTGGTTTGTTACAGAAGACACTTGGCACTAGACTAAGAGTTTTTGTTAACAGCTTAGTTCATAAATAAAAATTTGATTAGATTTCATGTATACTTCATAAACGATTTTAGGAATTGTTTAATTATTTTTTTTTTTTTTTTTTGTTACAAAAAATTCACACATTTCACCACACTTGGTCGACATGGCAGCTGGTATTAACAAAAAAAAAAAAAAAATCTCTCTGACAGGCTTGTGGCATATTTGAGCATGAGTGCTGCTTGCATTAGCATATGAAAGTCTTTTTGGGGCATTTAAAGTAATAATTCTACTTTGACTTGTATCTATGGGCCTATAAAGGAAATCGTACATCGTTAAACTGCCTCAGTTTATAGTGTAACTTAGGAGGCAAGACTTGATTATAAGTCAATATTTGTTTGTATTTTTTGTTTTTGAAGTCGCCTGAGTCTAGTACTTAGTGTGTAGGCTTGTTAGGCGTAAGGCCACGGTTCAACAACATCCCAGATAACTTATACAAAACGAAATACGAAAAAAAAATTTCTTCGGCGTCTACCCTTTAGCAGATTTCTAGCAAAAACTCTGAGAGTGAAATAAAATTGCCATGAAAAGTTTCTCAAAAATCTGTCCTGTAAACTGTAGGTCCCGGCACTCATACGAAATAAATGGCGCGAGAAGCTAGATCGTAACTGAAGGATTGTACAGACCAATTATTTATGTATGTATGTCTTGGTTTCTATTCACACATATTCAGAAACATTTAAACTGTATCCTGAGACCTATTAAGATTATTTTCTGAGCCGCGAGAGTTGCGATATATATCGACACCAGATATCAGCAATGTCAGCTTAACGGAGTTAACATCCATTGATATCAAGGATATAGCTTCGTTCATAAAACTTTCAGGCTGGTTTTCAGCTTAGGGGAGTCGACTAATTTCTTTCATGAGTTCGGTGCAATTTGGTCAGTAGGAGGACTGCCCTTAGCCATGACATCACAACGAGCCGCTATGCATGCTCAAGTGAGTTTCTGGTATCAAAGCTACCACTCCAACCTACCTACCTACCTACCTACCTAACAGAGATGGGCAATGAATATTCAAAAAGATAAGTAGATTCGAATCAGACTCATAATTTCTGATACTTCATTCGTTCATTCATACTTATTTTAATATCATACTCATGCTACTCATATTCAAAGTTTGAAGTACTCAACGTACTCTTACTTAACAATACGCATGATGTTGTTGATTTCGACTCTCCTTTACTCAACATTTACAAGAATCGCAAAATAAGTATGATTCGCGTACGAACACTTCAATCCTCACTAGAAGCTTGTGTGTTTGCTTTGGTTGCTGTCTTTGTCTTTTTCTTTCTTCTTCTTTTGTTGTAAATGCAACAACTACTAAAACTGTAAATTTTTGATGAATGATTCGAATCACTCGAATTATTTATGAGTATTATAAGTATTTTTCTAAATTTATAAATCTGAATGAGTAGGCGTATGAATCAAACACATTTCGAATGTTATGAGTTTGATTTCAACGTTGCGCTAATACTCATTGCAACCTGTACTTATAAATAAATATTGTAGTGAGTACGAATGAATCAGAGTAGTTGAATTTCAATGCAGTTGATTTACTCATGCTCAAAATTTCGTGAGTACTTATAAGTAGTGCAAAAACGATTCATTGCTATTTAACTACGACAACAAGGAAGAATCTTGGGCAGACTATGGCAAATCCAGAATCAATGCTGTGTGTCTAGTGGTTTTTTCTAAGTGAGTCATTGTATGAGTTTCTACAACTTGATCAAAAGATCAATTCTGATTTCAATTGTCAGTTTTCAAAATTGAAACAAACAATTCAAATAAAATGATTAGAATAACTTAACAAAATAGATGTTGAGTTCCATTATGACAACGCTAAACGACATGTACCTTTAACAATCCGTAGAAACTGAGACAGTCAGGATTACGGTGTGAGAAGCTAGGCCGTAATGGCCAATAATTTATGTATGTATGTAGAAACTGAGAGGGATTGACTGAAAGGTTTTGATATACATATCTACTACACATTCACTGATCAAAAGTCGTAGTAGTCTACTAGGCAGTGTGTTGGCTTGTGGTTCAAACTCGAGCAAGAATAAAACGAAATAAAAAAATGTTTCTTTTTGGCGACTTCCTCTCAGCAGTTTTCTGCCAAAAAATCTGTTAAAAATTTCCGCGAAAAGCTTCTCAAATCTGTCGTTTGGAGTCGACTTTCTAGTGTTGATTCCGCCACTCTTGTAAAAAATTACATACTAAATATGGGTGGTGGGAGAGGCTAGGTTGTAACATTGACTAAAGAAGAATTCCCAGAAGTTATATACTCACCCATAGCTATTCTTACAGTTGTATGTCGTCATAACATACATATGTACAGTGGCGACATCTCAAATAGCACGTTTCATAAATGGAGAAATTAAAGACAATTTTTCTTTAATTGCTGCGATAAAGTTATAAACTTGTATTATATTTAAACCACCTATATTGTTGTTAATTAATTAATAGTGATTCTATTTTTATTTTTTGTTCATATATTTTTTTACATAATTTCTAAATGGGCCTTGTCAAAATTAACTCGGTTTATTCGATTTTTTTTGACACATGTGGTTTACGCCTGGCAATGCGCCCAAACAAGTTATTTTCTCGTAATCTGTTTTTTATTGTACTTGTGGATATGTTTAGTCCCAACTGTTCTTGAATTTTTTCCCGTATTCTTGGTACAGTTAAAAAAGGATCACTTTTGCTCATTTTAACTATTAATTTATGTGTCCTTTGAGACGTTATTTTGGATCTTTTTCGTGTGATGCTTTCAAAAGATTGAGTTTTTTCATAATGTTTGATTGCGTTATACACTTTTTTCTAGAACAAGGCACTTTCTGTGGTATTTCGGTAAATGTCAGGCCGTCCTTGCAGTATTGACGGACAAATCTTCGAAAGCTTGGATTAGCGTGTTGGCCACGCCCCATTCTATGAGAATAGTACTACTTTATATTTTAAATAATAAATTAGATAATAATTATCAACTTTATACCTTTTTTTCTAAATCACAGTGTTTATTTTGATCAAAATATAATTTTTTTAAATATCTCAAGACGTGTGCTATTTAAAATATCAGCGAATATAGCGAGAAAGAAACAATAACTTTCAGTTTCTAAAAATACACTTCTTTTTTTGACTAAGCTTACATTACAAATTAATAACAACATGTTATTAAACAAATAACTGTAAAAAGAATTTAAATAATTTAAGAAATAAAAGAGAAAAACTGTGTATGAAAATTTTTACATTAACCGTGCTATTTGAAATGTCGCCACTGTATATGGAATCTTTGTATCAAGTATGTGCCTTAAGTCTTTTGTTTTACATGCTCTAAATACACTCTAATTAGCCATGTTTATTATGTTAATAAAACATTTATTAACACTTTCTACCGGTTACCTAAACAAACAAATAAAAAACAAAACTGAAATCGAATAAGATTAATGTGTGTCCCCCTTTTTGTAATATTTTGCTGAATATTGTTTTGGGATAATTTCTTTATAAACATCAACCAACTAACAATCATGTTTTGTGCACTGGTTTTCTGTATTTTTTCTCTCTTTTTTTTTATAAAAACAACCATACCAAGATAAACTCTTATTGCTTTAAAAGATTAACTTTAATCGGGAAGAAGTGTTAGAAGAAGCAACAGAAAAAAAAAATTTGGTTTCAATATCATTAGAAGCACAAAATAGAAGCGAGTATAGAGGAGCGAGAGGAGGAGACGTAAGCAAGTGGGCTTAATATAGAAAATTGTTAAATAAATGTCTAGCAAAAGCATATGTGACAGACACGTTTATATACCAATTTTGGCACAAAAAGCCGGTAAACATGGTCTGAATGTCTGTCTTGAGTATGTGTAGCTGTCTCTCTCTGTCTGTCTGTCTGTCCATTGCTTTGTCCGCCTGCAAAAAAAACATTTTGATTGTCAATCTACCGTATAAGCTCGCTTAAGTTTCAAAGTATTTTTCTTATTTTTCAATATCATCGTCTTGTTCATCTATACATATGTAATACAGATGAGAGCAAAAACAAAAAGAGTACCTCGTATACGTTTGGTATTGTATTCATTCAGTTTACTGCTACCAAATGAAGTTATTATGACATAAATGCACGCATCAGATTGTTAAGATTGTCGATTGACATCTGTAATGTTGAATACCAAACAGATACTGTTTGTTCGTTTGTTTGTTTGTTTGTTTGTCTATTTGTTTGCTTGTTTGCTTGTTTCTTACAAGCCAACAACTAGTGGCAGAGGAACAATGTTCACAAACATGCCATACAAATACATTTCTGTTTGAACATTTTTTCCTCTTTTTTTTTGTGTCGAAGAAATATTTCAAGACTTTTGGAAAAAAGCTATCATGCGTACCAAAAAAAGTTTCTATGCATCGATGTATACGTCCATCTGTGTGTGTATGTTTGTTTCACTACAAATGGATGGATGGATGGATGGATAGATGGATGGATGACTGTTTAAATTCTTACGGTATTATTGCCAAAGTCTATTGTCTTCTATTGAAAACGTTTGTTTAGTTAAAGTTTACTGAAGTCGACAGACATTTCAAATATTTTGTACGTGCTGCAGCACTCTCGTTACATTGAATGAATTGAGGCTTTACTGGTAGAAAGTGGAAAAAAATGCGTTTTGTTTAGAAGGTTTTCTACACTTGCTAAGCTTTTGTTTTATTGTGGAAAGCAAAGAAAGAAAAAAAAAACCTACAAAGAATCTAAACATTCTAGAGACAATAGTAACAACAACAACAAAATGACAATGATAGTCCAAAAGGCTTTTGGCTTAAATTGTGAAATCCATCTGAAATTGTTGTTATTGAACATACAGAAGGGAAGAATGAATTTGTGCATGTGAAATATAAAGGAAAATCAAAGTATTCTCAACAATCAAAGACGCCTAGTAGATGTACTACAATGTTAAGTTTGTTTTCTAAAAAAAAGCCTGCAAACCATCCTAAGGGAGATATTGCTGCTGGAAAATCTTAAAAATTAGTCAAAAGGTTAGTGGCATAAATAGTAAGAAGATCAAATGAAGTCTAATACGGTGTTCAGATATGCGCCTTTATTGCGTAAGTCGCAATAAACGCCATTATTGAGCTCAATATTTCATATGAAGTATCAATTAATTATTGCGCAATAAATACGCAAATTGTTATAATGTCATAAGTGTGGATTTAGTGAGCATATTACAATTAAGCGAACACTTTCTGTTGATATTTGACACCTCAAATGTCAACAACGACATACAAAAAAAATGTTGTTGAAACAACCAGCTGTCAAATAAATATTGAATAAGCGGCTGTGCATATCTAACTTTCTTAAGACTGTTAGTTCTACGGACGTGATATTAAATTTACAGGCCCAAGAAATCACACCCCCACAGTTACAAATTATAAATTATTAACAACGTATTTATGGTTCAACAAATAATGTTGCACTGTTAGCACTTTAAAATCAATACAATTCGCACTATTTCATAGCTTGCATGGCAATCGGTTGCATGTGTGGAGGTACTCCGGAACTTAGACAGAACTGTCTAATGGGATAACATCTGTAACAGTCTCTAGAGTTCTGTCCCTGAGATATAGAATAAAATTCGAAAGGAGTGAAGATAATGTGTTACCCGCTTTTTGACGTACTGGAGACGTAGTAAACGAGAACTGCGAATTTAAACATCAGCTTTGACAGTCTTCTCGGAGAATAACTATTGACCATGAAAAGAACCTCTTAAATTTGTCGTAAGATGTCGACTTTAATCTGCAGATACGCCACCCATTGACATAATCAACACACACAATTTGGAAAGAATGAGAAAAGCAAGGCAGTAATGATGAGTGATTATCAAATATTTTAGAAATATTTAGAGCTGCTAACTGGGTCTTACGAAAGTGTTGTGCGAGATAATATCGCCAGCCATCGAAGTAATCAAAACAAGATTTAATTATTAGAGTCTAATCTCTAAGCCCCATTTTTTCTAATAAAGAAAATACAATCATTTGGGAGCTAAATCTGAAAAATAATAAGGATATGGTAGCAGGATATGTATTTGATGGACGTTTGCTATTTTTCTACAACATTTTTTTCAATTTTCAATTTTCTTTACAAAACACTCAGTTGTTTGTCATCAATTGCTGTTAACCACCAAGTGAGTGTCGCAGCTTGTTTAAATTTTGCAGCAGAGTTGTGCTTTCAATTAACCCTTTGCACTCGATTAATTTTCAAGCTCGTTGTCTGTCAACTTGTGTTTAATTGTAATTGAATGGTACTTTATAGTTAATTTTCTGTCTTGCATAAATGTTGGTTTGCTTTACAATATCTGCAATAAGTTCATCAGTGAAAAATCTTTTAAAAGATCTATTGGCTCAAAGTATTTGTCTGAAATTAAAGCCCGACATTCTTGTCTCCAACACTAAATATAATTTCTGCTGACAGCTCATTATCTTCTTCACTCATATCAATCCAACTTGATTCTGATATAGTGTCATTATCCCTATCAGGCTCTGGTATAGCATCACTTTCACTATCATGTGAATATTGTCCCGACTGTCTTCAAAATCCATTTTGAGGAGGAAATTAGGGTATGTTTATGTGTATTGAATTGGACAAAAAGAGCAAATTTCGTGCACGACTAACACTGGACTGACAAAACTTGACAAATTATTACAGTGTAACATCTCGAATGCCGCAATGTTATTGCTGACCTCTGGTATGAACCGTGGCCTTACGTGTAATAAACCAAAGCACTACTACACCACCTAAGCCACGTGGACTTCTGGGCATAAATTGGGGAATTTTTTCATGAGAGGTATAAACATTTATAGGTTGTGGACCTTACAGAATATCGGCATAGTAGTCAGCCCATATTATCTGTGGCCTTGCCATCTTTCTGGGACTTTTTATTCATAAACATATCGATTCAGTTTTCAAATGCCTGCATGTAGGGTACTTCTTTCTAATCACAGAAGAACAGTCAGTAAAACCAACTGTGGCAAAATCCAGACAAACTCTTTTGGTTTTAATGTCAACTCTATAACGATAATGTAACGTGCTTATAAAGTATGAGCCAAACAAGTGTATTAACGTTTAAAATTGTTTTTTTTTCTTCTCGTATTCTTCTACAAGTCAAGTAACTGCTACAACAAAAACAACAATATTGTGTGTGTGTGGAAAAATTCAAGACAAATATACAGAACCTGCAGTCATCTATTATGCGTAGCACGTTCAATTTATTTTAAACACGTCGAGGAGTTTTTTTTTCTGTATTTTTTTTTTATTTTATTTTTATTTCTATATATTTAAGTATTATTGTCAAGATTAAAACCATAATAAACTAAAGGTGCCAAAGAGTTATTTTTTTTGTTGTTTTTGCTTTTCTAGTTGCAAACCACCTCTTAAACCATATTTCCTACACTTAGCACTTGCACTATACATACGTACGTACATCTCATGGCATTCATTTACAAATAAAGTCATTATTAAAGAAATAAAAGAGGGAAAAAACAAAAACAAATCATGTAAATTACTGATTATAAGATTTTGTGTGTCTTAAAGAATAAATTTGAAATTTGGCAGTTTGTTTCACTCTCCCCAACCATAATTCAAATGTTAATTTTTCATTTTTATAAAAATCTAATTACCTTTTCAATAATATTTCTGCATAAGAAGGCATTCGTATTAAAGAAAAAAACACTCAAGTCTTTTTTGGTTCCATTAAAACATTCACTTGTTGTATTGTATGATTTTTGCCACTTATTATTGCCATTATTAGTGTGGCTGTGGCATTAGAATAGATTGCCATACACAGCAATGCAATGCAATGCTCATTTCATTTTTGGTTGAATTTCAATTCATATCGATCCTCTCTCATACAATTGACCCAATAAACAGCCTTAATTTGTGTTATTTTTAAGTTGGTTGCATTCAAAAACATTCAAATTTTCATTTGTTGCATTTACTGGCTAATATTTTCAATATTAACCATATCAAGATGCAAAAGGAAGCACAGACAAAAAAACAACACAGAAAAATGGAATACAACAAGAACCACACATAAAAATGGAATACAACAAGAACCACACATAAAAATTTTATTATAATAAGACATACGAGAAGAAAAAAATGAAATAAAACAACAACAAATAAATTCATAAAGCAATTCTATAAAAACAAAAATAATGTAACATTTTCCAGTCCAGCGATTTAAAAGAATTAAAATTTTAGATGTCAGAAACCTATTTAGGATTTTAAAGGACAGATAGCTTGATTTTCATTATTATGAGTACCCAATAAGATAAAAGTGAGCGTTAAGCTAAAGGGAAGATAATCCCACCTTTAACTTTTAAAGTTCACTTTATCTTTGTACTTGCCATATTATTTATATTATTTTCAATATGGCAACTACGAATATAAACATGAAAAATAGTTTTTCAAATCAAAATGGCGTATTTATTATATTTATTTTAAAACAAAAAACACAAAAATAAAAAACTTAAACCTCAACACCCCAATTTTATAAAAAAAATAAAAAGACACGTCGTTGCCACCGCGTGTTTAAAGCACTTGTATAATTGATAGTGCTATCGACATTGCTCCGGCATTGCAATATTTTTGAAAAAGTTAACTTTATTTTATCTGTAGATTGTAATAACGAAAAGGAGTTAAAGGTGACTTTAAAGTTCACTTTAGCTAAAGTTACCTTTAACTAAAACCAACTTTAACGGCAAGTTTTAATAATGACCCTTATTCTTAAATTCAAATAAAACAAACTCTAGGTGAGAAATCATCGAAATTGGTTTTATGGAATGCACTGAAATGTTCGATTTTCCATGGCTTTGTTTAAAGACTGTTTGTGACTTGTTCCCACACTCCTGCAACTAATCTCACGAAAAAAAGAACTTTTTTTAAATGACCACATTACCGAATAACTTCTTGTTGTCATTTGACAAGTTCAGCTTTCTTTCTTATTTTAAAATACCGACATCAAACATGCTGAGTGTATGCGATCATCAAATTTCATGTAGTACTATAAATGGTAATGAGTATTGCAAATACTATATAAAATTTGGCAAAGAAAAAATCTTTATTGTCTATAATGTTGTCCCCGTGCGAGGACCAAACTTTCAAACCGCTCGTGCAAAATATCCACTGTGTGTCACACAGCAATGTACTTTCGAGTTCAGTGGTAAAGAAATTTGTTCATCTTCCCACTATCAAAACTTCCTATGATGTGGGTGGGCCATTGATATTATACGCCCCCTGATCGTTCGAGTCTTCCTAGATAAAATAGTTAGAGATGTTACGAACGACAAAAAATTCAACTTAGTTTCTTCAGACTAACTTCTCCCTTATGAAAAGAAAAATTTTCTTAGTTTTGCCTTTGGTTTCCTATTTTCAGAGTTATTTGAATACAGAATATTTGTGAGTCCTGTATTTCATGGTTCATAAGTTAAATGAATGTTCTTGAAGACCTATGTTCATGACTTCGCCTGTAAATATAAATGTAAACGTCGTTGTTAACGTTTATTCTTGTAGCGTTTGTTGTTGTATTATTGTTTACTTGTTATCATTTTTTTACGCTGGTGTTTGTTGTTATATTAAGCAGTACGATAATTTATATACGGGGTTGCTTATTGCATTGCTTTGTTTTGGTATCTTTTGTTTATAATTTTAATGTTAAGCGATGTAAAAGCTAAACACTAGTATTTTGATTTTTCATTTTCGTAACACCATCAAAAAATTCGTATGTCTTTATTACAAGCAACTGGAAAGTTCACAGGACATTTCGTTTCGAGGAAACAAATTAGTCAATCTAAAGTAGTTTTTAACTTGCCTGACTGCTAGTAAAATCGAAGTTGTAGCATTTGGTGCAAGTAATCGTATGCTTAGCAGCAGAACCAATCAATGAATACCTTTAGAGTTCTGCTTCTTTTTAAATATATTTGGGTAACATTTTTTTTTGGTTGATCAAAAAAATATAATTTTTTTTTTTTGGTTTTTATTATTCAGAGTGAATATAAAACACGACAAGCAACAGGTTGCCAACATTAAATAACATGCAACATAATGGAAAAAACTCCTGTACATACCATTATTATTTTTATTATTAGAAAAAAAAGTACTTTTAAAGGTGTTTTTTCCCCTCTTTTTTCAATTCTGTTTTTATGATATTTTTCTTTTGCAACCACTTGCTACAACATTAAATTGCATTTTGCCACAAATAAGGCAGATTTATTATGTTTTTTTCTTATGTCTTTTCGTATATTTATTTTTTTTTCAAGTAGAAAATCAAGGAAAAACTCCTGCCATAACTACTTATGCATGTGGCACCTTTACAAAGCATTTATTTATACATTTATTTATGGGATTTTCTTGTAACAAATGGAAGAGAAAAAAATAAGAACAAAAGTAACAACAAAAGAAATATTATTTGAATTACAATTTACAATTGGAGTTTCCCGGTGTTTAACTTTCAAAGTAGGTGGCTTGCCTAAGTTAGCGGGTAGGTAGGTAGGAGGAACGAAAAAAATTTTCAAACAACAAGTGGCAAAAAAGGGAAGATTTTGTTTCTATTTTCCTTCGATTGTATGTTTTATTACAATAAGTCGTCTGCTGGTGCCACAAGAAATCGTGTTAATCGTGTTGTTGTGGTAAAAATTTATAACAATTGAAATGATTTCAAACAAAAACAAAACAAAAACTATGAATGTATGTGGTTATTATTAATTTATGAATTCGTTATTTTGTTTGTGGCATTATATGCGAATTGTATTATTTCTTCTGTTTTTGCTTGTTAACCTTTCTAAAATCAAATTTTTATTTCTGCTAAGATTTCTCATTCTATTCCGTTTTTCTTCTTGACAGGTTGCACAAAAGTTTATACCAAAAGTTCACATTTAAAGGCACACCAAAGGATACACACAGGTAAGCGAAGTAATATTTTTTTTTTATTAATTACCTTATAATTGTTTTTTTATTACACCTTTAAGTCTCCATTAAGTAATTTTAATTATCAGTCAAGTAATTAAAAAATACAGTTTTTTTCATGGCGGTTTTTTTATTGTTCCTTTTAATATCATATTGTTTTCGGTCTTTAATTGAGTCGTGCCTTAGTCTTGCCATAAGGTTATGGCACATAGCCAATGGTCAAACGAAAGACTTAAGACACAAACTTTTGTATTTCATATCTGTTAAAAAAAAAACGGAAAAATTTTATTGAATTTTTTTCCAATTAATAAAACTTTTAATGACGTTATTTTCAAATTTAAAAAGAAAATCGTAATTTAACGAATTATCGACTACATGCTCTAATTCCCATTACATTTCGTTTAATCTAAACGAAGTACATTTATGTTTGAAAATAAAAAAAAAACGCTTAAACTTGATACGCTCGAACTTGATTCAAAGTATTGTTAAGTATTGCAAACTTCCAAAGAAGTTCTTCTTTTATTTTTTGTTTGTTTTTAAATTAACACGTTAATCGCCACGATAATATCAGAAAAAATTTCACATGGGCCATGGTAACTTTATTACATAATTTAGTTAAACATGTATCAAGGGAACTTAAAATTTTTTTTTGCCAAAATTCCCGGAAAAACACTATTTTTTATGTTACACATATGTATATGACTGACATGGCCCTATATTAAAACTTTTTTTTCGATAAGCCGTGTCAGTCCTACGAGGTGTGATCAAAGAGTAACCCTTATTTTCAAATTTCGTGAGTTACGTATGTTCGATTTTCCCATTTTTTTCGGTTATGTTGGTACACATGTCTGTTATATACGTTGACAACATCAGCCATTTTGGATTGTCAGTTTGTTTTTGACAGATAAAAAGGTTAGTAGTGTTTTGGTGTGCTCTTCGGTTCTTTACTACTCGAAGAAATGGATCAAAGAAACGGTATTAAGTTTTGAGTAAAAAATAAAATTAAATGTGCAAGGACATTTGAAATGTTGAATGTGCAAGGACATTTGAAATGTTGACTGTGGCATGTTGTGGTATAACATCTCCTGAACGATGTCCATGCGACGTTGTTTTTGCTAAAAATTTTGTAATTTTGGGAAAATCTTCTCTGCCGCACGTTTCACGCCTAAAACATCCGTAAAAATTGCTTGGCACGAGCAGAATGATATTCCAACATCATCAGCAACCTCTCTGTGATTCGACGATTATCCAAAATCATTTTCTTCATTGCTTCAATGTTTTCATCAATTGTTGACGTGCTTGGGCGACCAGGACGAGCATCGTCATTGACATCTTCTCGGCCTTCCTTAAACCGGTTATACCACACTCATGTAAAACTTCTTAGCGTCAGACACATATGCCTGACATGGCGAGTAACGTGTTGATAGAAAATATGTAGCGAAATGTTTGACAAGTATTTAATGTCATAATTGTAATGCAAAAAATTCATCTCCTCTCATCACTAAAACGGCTATAAAATTCTGCAAAAAAATGAGAAAGATCCTTACTTAAGCATCTAGAACGGTGTTACGAAACTGGACTTTCATTGCCAAACAATTTGCATCCATTTAGAGAAAGTTGAATAGCCAAAAAAAACTCTGTTTTTGGGCCACACATGAAGCCCGATTAAAACGGAATGAAATCGTAATATTCTTGATAAAACTAATTGTTCATTACAATTCTTCGATCAGGATAACGGCATAGCTTCTCACACCACTATGGTATGGCTATCAATAATACTGCAACAACAGTTTATATGATTTAATAACTCAAACTCGGCATCCTCTAATCTTTTGAGTGAATTTGTCTTTAGTTTCGACATCGTCGCAACACTCGCAACTCTCAAAATAATCTTAATATGTCTGAGGACACAGTTTAAATGTTTCTGAATACATAATCTGTGTAAATACATACATACATAAATAATTGGTCATTACAATCCTTCGGTCAGGATAACGGCCTAGCTTCTCACACCATTCATGTTGTCTGAGTTAATTGTATGCGTGAGTGCCGCAACCTATAGCTCAGGTCGATTCCGAACGACAGATTTTTTTGAAAAAGTTTTCATGGAAATTTTTCATTGGCTCACAGAGTTTCTGACGGAAATCTGCTAAGAGCCTGACGCCGAAGAAATATTTGTTCACATTCCGTTATGTTGGAGATGTCTGGCACAAGGTTTGAACCGTAGCCTCACGTCTAATAAGTCAAGGCACTACCTGGTAGCCTAAGGCGACTTCATATTGAAAAAAAGTTGCTTATGATAAAAACTTGATCATGCAGACGGTTAACTTTCGAATACCTTTGTGTCCTTATGATCACAAATCCTGAAACGCTGCATCACCCTCGCAATATTGACGAAAGTTCATTGATTTATTCCCATTTAAATAACTTCTCAATAGAAAGATACACACGAATACCATGTTCAAACAGTAACTACTCTGTTGTCCGCGTAAAGTTCACTAAATCGCCAGTAAAATCAAACTATTTTTCCTCATCTCATTTAATACAGTTCGACGTGTTATGATTCTTGTGCGCTATGATTCTTGTCAGTGCAATATGATTCGCTCTGGTTTCATATTTTTCCAGACAGAAACTGTACTTTTGTTCATCTTCCATAATTTATAAAGCTCTTCTCCTTTCGAGGAAGGTCTTACAATCGTTGGGTATTGTGTAGTCTTCACACACACTCCCAATGTGGGAATAAAGAGACTGTTCCTATCTGTTCACACCTGGACTGGACATCTAATCAGATAATCTCTCAGTAGTGTTCGTGAGGTATATGGTCTGCTACTTATCCAGATTTCTCGCCAGATAGTCAGAAATTTCATTGTCAGCGATCCCGAATGACCCATTAAAGTATCCTCAACCAGTCTAGATTTTATCGATTACTATGATATTTTATCCAGTGCAGCTTAACTATTCAAAAATAGTAATATAGACGTACTCTTTATACCTCGTCTCTTACTTAATTAGTAATTATAACCCCTTAGTCAATATTACAACCCAGCTTCTCACACCACCCATGTTGTGTGTGTTAATTTTATCCATCATCAGCAGTTTAAATGTCGACTCCAAATGACTGATTTGAAAAGCTTTTCATGGCAATTTTATTTATTTTCATTTCCAAAAGTCTGCTGAGAGGAAGTCGTCGAAAGAAATATTTTTTCATAATTCTTTTTATTCGAGTTGTATGAGCTGGGATTTGAACCACAAGTTCTCGTCAGATAAGCGAAGACACTACCACCAGACTACTGCGGAAATAATTAAATGACTGACTTCATTTAATTTCTGAATAGCCAGTCTAATGTAATTACCCTTTCCTCCAGATCTTATTTGGCTATTTATCCGATATTTCATCGAAACATCGCCTTCATCGATGAGTCTTATTTCCAGATGAAGAAATCTATACGATATCCATGAGCACCCAATACATCCCCAAAAAATTAATTTTTTGGTATGGATTTGGGACTGGCGATATAATTGGTCCTAATTTTTTATAACGACATTGACCAGACGAAATTGTTTTGGCCTGAAGTGTATGATTTGGACAGCAACGACATGTGGTATAAGCACGCTAACGCTATGTGTCATACAGCTCATGGCACATTGAATGTTCTGCTAAGCGATTTAAGGGTATGTTACCGCAAGTGGAGGTGAGGTGAACTGCTCCCTGAAATCTTGCGATTTGACCCCTTTATAGTTTTTCTTGTGGAGTTTTTGTAAGCTCGAAGGTGTATACGAAATGGCCACAAACCACAACGGTCCTCAAAGCCAATATAACTCAAGCCACCGATCAAGTTCAGCCTGATTTATATGCCAGTTATTGAAAATTGGATTTTCCGTAAACGCTTCTCAGAGAGGCTTCTCTGGTGGATATTTAAACGATGATTTATTTCAAACATATTAGCATCAACAGATTATTCAAACGAATAATAAATTTCAACAAAATCTTACGCCCACTAAAGTGGTGCCTTAGTCTGACTATAAGCAAATAATATAGCCCATATTGCCAATGGTCAAACCAAAGACTTAAGACGAACTTTTGTATTGCACATCTACGGCCAACATTTTGATTCGATTTTTTCCCAAAAATTTTTAATGCTCTAATTCCCATTACATTTCTGCTTCAATATAAAGAAACAGTTTATATGATTTAAATTCCTCATTTGAATCGAAGTAAAGAAAACACTACTCTTTGTTCTATAAATTTTATTTTTTTAATTTTAGTTTGCTTGTGTTCATGTTCATAATTTCAACAGTGCTTAAATTGCATTCACTCACAATCTTCACAATATATTTCATATATATTTTGGCGTTCATTAAATTTTTTCAAAAAATTAGATCATGCTGCCACCGCCATTACTACCATTACTACTTACTTAATCACCCAAAAAGATATCGTTAAGAAGACTTTTTAGAAAAAATCCCATTCATTTTGAAAATGATAAAATACTTGATGGCATAACACCTGTATAAACTATAAAATCCAGATTATCGAGGCCAGCCAGCTATCATTAAAAGCAATTGTTCAGATTTAAACTTTCAGTGTTCATTATCTCAATTATTTGATTAAATCTGTTGATTTTCATATAGAACGTTCTCTAATAGGCCTGCAGAAATGCTATGATTAGTTGGTAAATATTTGAACATCATCATCATCAGCAGGCAGCAACAACATCAGCAACAATACAACATGATCCTCATCGACAATTGCAAAAATCAGTAGCAAAAAAGAAAAGAAAATAACAACGAAATTGGTTAAGCAAGTGCTTGCTTGTAAGAAGAAAATAAGGCAGGCAGTTAACAAAAAAGAGAAGAAAAAAATAGAAAAAACAACAACAGCATCAGAGTAAGTCAAGCACCTTTATGTGGCCACTGTACATAACATTCCACCGTGGAATGGACAATCATCATTAAACTACAAGTAGTACAGCACAATACAACAACAACACAACTGAAATGTGTTATGTATTCTTGTGCTCAGGAAAAATAAAGAAAACGATGAAGAAAAAGATGAAGAAAAAAGGAAGCAAAAACACATCTGAACTTAACTGAACGCAAAACAAAATGTAATTCAAAGGTTTCGTAATGAGGTATGGACACGTTCTTTTTAAACTAAATCTGTTGCACGCCTTGTGGTATGATAAAGCGACGTAACCAGCAGAAAGAAAACATGCTTCCCAAACACAGCAGCATCCTTTTCTTGTTTTGTTTTGTTGTTGTTTTTATTGTAGTTGTTTTTTTGCTGGCCATTACAATTTCTATAGTGTTGCTGGTTGCTGTTACTATTGCTGCTGTTGCTTTTGTTGTTGCTGTTGAAGCCTAAGCATTAAATACCCATTGCACCTCACCTCATTGGTTTGTGCTGTCTCTGGTATTATTTTAGCCAGTTTTATGGGTCACTGTGTTAAGTTTTGTGGTATTACGTTATAAACACTGGAGGAGCAACAACCAAACAACAGCAGCAGCATCAACAAACAAACAAACAAGCAAACAGAAACCGAAACAGAAAAAACACTCAATATTGCTGCAATCAGCGTAAAACTTACACATACAAGTGTCAGTGGCAAAATAAAATAACCTTTTATTGTTGTTGTTGTTGTTGCTTCTTTATTTTTCTCTCTCTTTTTTTGTTATTCTTTACAATATCAACAGCAGCAGCAGCCTTTTAAAAATTAGGTTAAGTGATGAATGAATGAATGAGTGAATAACTGACAGAATGAATGAATGAATGAATGAACGAATAAATGGACAACATCCCAAGCCCAGTATAAACAAACGCTTGTCTGAGAATGGTCAAGCAAATGAAAGCATAATAAAACGTTTTGCTTCACTCGTTTTCTTTTCTTTTGTTTTGGTTTTCTTCTTACTCCTGGTTTTCTTCTTTCCTTATTTTTTTTTCTGTTGTTGTTGTTGTTGTGGGGCAGACATACATGGACCACAATATATTGCAATTTATTCTCTTTTGTTATGAATTCCTTTTGTTCGGTTTTTAATAGCAAAAGAAAAGAAGATTTTTTTTGTTGAATTTTTTTTAATCATCTTATAACGTGGGCTGTTGTTGAAATGTGTATGAAAATTATTTCATCACTGGCATTTTAATAACAACAACAATCATCATCATCATCACTTGAGTGAAATGTTTAATTAGTGGATGATATTATTGATTAAAGTAAAGATATTCCTCTTTACAATTAAAATACTTACATTCGGTATACATCGAAATGTAAAATACCCAACACTTCATTCCAAGACTTTGAGAAAGCTTTCGATATCCTATGATGCGATATTAAAGGCTCAGATACGTCTGGTTGAGACTAATGTGTAAGGACACAGGAGAAAAACTAATTCATCTTATAAATAGAGTCTTCGGCGACGATAAGCGTTCTTTCTGTGGAAAACTGTTCAGTCATACGGATGCCAGATAGAGTTGCATATTATCGTCTGTATTATCTAACACTGCCCTGGTAAGATATGGTCAATCTGGTAGAGCTATCGTCTCAGGTATTGATTAACTTAAGTTAACAATTTTTATTATTCTGAAATGACTTTTTTTATGCGAGTTGTAAGGGGTGATTTTTTAAGAGCTATAGGAAAATTAAAAAAAAACACATACAATTCAGAAGAATGCATGCAATCTTTATTTCAATCGATAGTACGGTCCGTATAATTTAATGTTTGAAGATTATTTCATGCAAATGTTGACCGCGACTGCGCCTCAAATGGTCCATCCGCTTAGTCCAATTTTGGCATACTCTTTCCAACATTTCGACCGGTATCTCACGAATAAATGCTTCAATGTTGTCTTCCAATCCGTCAATTAAAGCGGGCTTGTCTGTATAGACATGAGCTTTAACATAGCCCCACAAAAAAAAAAAGTTGCATATCATCTCACGGTAGCGCTCACCATTCTCAGTTACGTTACGATTCGCAGCATCTTTGAAGTAGTACGGTCCAATGATGCCACCAGCCCATAAACCGCACCAAACTGTGACTTTTTCTGGATGCATTGGTAGCTTTTGCAATGCTTCTGGCTGATCTTCACTCCAAAATCGACAATTCTGCTTATTTACATATCCATTGAGCCAAAAATGAGCTTCGTCGCTGAACACAATTTTTCGATAAAGAACTTTCTTAACAGAGCACGCATTTTGATAATAAAATTCAATGATTTGCAAGCGTTGTTCGTTTGTAAGACGATTCATGGTTAAATTATAGACCAAACTGAAGATGTTTGACAGTGAAACAAAACACGAAACGTGCGTGAGCTGTTTAAACCAGTGTTGCCAAAAAGATAATAGCTAAAAAATCACCCTTTATTATCTTCTTGAGGTCTTTCAGTGAGCGAGAGTAAGAGAAAAAATCAACATATAAGACATGATCTTCAGTAATATGATTTTGTAGGAGTAGCAAGGATGCATAGTCAATTAATAGCTACATATTATGTTTTGGTTTGGATTTGAAATTTTTAATATGATACTTTTCAGAACACTTATTCATGGCTTAAGAATTCTATGTATTGCCTCAGCTGCTGTAATTTATAGATTCTGTGTATTACGCTATTGATTAGGACATCGTCGACATGTAATACTCTGCCTTTCTAAGGATTGATTTTTTTTTTACTGCCTACAAGAACTTGAAGTCAACTTGGATTTGATTGCTTTCCTAAACATCATTTTTTTCTCAAAAATATGCGGGTGTGGCATGGTTGCTGTTTTTTTCGTTGACAAAAATCAATGTGATTCGTGGAAGAATTCCTTTGTAGCCCTGAATTGTTTTGTCAATACTTCAAGGGTTTAATGTATTCCTTTCTATAAAGTGGGTATGAGTTCAAATTAATACTCCTTTTCGTCTAAATGTTCTTATTGTAAGAACTTCTACCCCATTATGTAAAGGCAATAAAAATAAACTGGAAATAACAACCTGATATTTTAACGAATTCTGAACGTTTTAATTTATCTTTTTTGGGTTCTTTATATAAAGTGATTGGTCTTTGTTTTTTCCTTATGCCTACATCCATCATTTTTATGCATTTTATATTAGATGGAGAAATCCGGATCTTTATTATCGCCTCTATGAAGTTTCTAAGCTATAGTCGTGTCTCGGTTTTAAGGGTGATATAAAGCAGATTTAAAACACACTCACTTAAGACATTTCTCGTGCACAAAATCTCCAGTATAGTATACGAATACAGTATACAGTAGTAGATTAGTAGACTCATAATTTCTGATACTTATACGCATTCATACTTATTTTAATATCATCGTAGTCAGACTTAACATAAAATAAGTATGATTCGCGTACGAACACTACAATACATGAAAAAATTTCATGAGTACTTGTGAGTAGCGAAAAAACGATTCATAGCTGATTTCTGCTATCGACACAATTATTCCTTTCCTTGTTTCTTCCTCCTTTACAGTCTTCATCAGTTGTTACTGTGCTCTGATGTGTAGAAAATCAAAGTTTTTCTCTGAGTTCATTTGACTATACGTAGTCGAATGTTATTAGCCACTATGAAATTAGATTTTTTTTTTGATACATAACATATAACACAATATATTTAAAAAGTATTTCTTACTTTATTGAACATTACAACCCTTTAGTCAGGATTACAACCTCGCTTCTTACACCACTTATGTTGCGTGTGTTAATTTGTATACAGCAGTGGAGAACATCCGTGACTTGCGTCGACCCTGAACGTCAAATTTTTGAAAACCTTTTTTAATTACACGTAGCGATTTTGTCAAAAGACGAAGCCCCCGAAAGAAATATTTTTTTATTTTTCGTTTTGTTCGAGCTGGAGTTTGAACGAGGCGCTTTCGTCTAATTAGTCAACTCATTACCTACTAGACTATGGCGACTTATTTATTTCATTTAAGAATTATGTGTCTTCTACTTCTGCCATGTTTTAGGAGACTGTATTAATTCCGGTTATCTGTTCAGTTCTGAATATTGCTTTCATACGTACACACGTATGTTGTGTATGTTATATTTATACATGAGTGGCGGGGCCTACAGTTTAAAGTTGATTCTGAGCGACGTATTTTTTCTGAGAAATTTTTCATGGTAACTTTATTTACTTTAAGAGCTTATGCCAGATATCTGCTGAGAATAAGTCACCGAAGAAATATTTTTTCGTATTTAGTTTTGATTTAATATTGTATTTTCATTGAATCATCTTATCTTTCTTTGGCCGTTTTACATTCTCTCGATTTTGGTTTTGAAACTTTTGAATTATACTCTATCACTTTCTTTTTATTACTTAATATATGCTTAATCTCTGTCATGGCATATTAAAAATTTTTACAGTTCAGATATCACTCCACTCCACTCACATTTAATGTTTGAAAGCTCTTTATAAAGCTAGCTTCTCATCAAACGATTTCAAATGGTGTGTCCTGATAAATTTATTCCAGATAGTGTGGATGTTTAAAGACACTGAAAGCTCTTCATCATCAAAATTAAGAGACTCAAATTTCCCTCAAAATATTTTATACAGGATATGTAGTAATTGTTTAAGAAAAAATAGTACAAGTGAGGAGCCTAATTATTTTCATATTATAACTGAAAGAGGAGTATTTTTTTTTCTTTCTAAATTTCAACAATTTATGTTTTTGTTGTTGTTTTATGACAGTGCATACAACATCATAATATTATAACGTTTATATACAGACTTCAAGCAATTGTTTTAATTATAAACGAATCCAACTAAAAGGAGTTCTTGAAAGCTTACAATAAAACTTACAATAAAAGATGTTTTGTTTTGTTGTAATGAAATATATGCCATGTCTTCAAGCATTTGTTTTTATGTAGTTTGAATAAAATTTGAAATAAATCACAACATAGCCTGCAATTAATTATCAGCATTATACACCATAAAAGTTAGTTATACACACGTACATACATACATACATAAATGTTGTAAATACAGAATATACCATGTACCATACACCGGAATGAGATGAATAAATGAATGAAATGAAAGCCTAACAGACAAATTTCATTCATTTTCCTTTTTTTATATTGTTGTTGTTGTTGCTGTTGTTGTTGTTGAAATAAATGCTGCAATTTGATTTTATTAATTTGAGTGTTTGAATTCTTTCTTTCTTGTATTATTTTATTTTTTTCATGGCAATCAAGCGTATGCAATATTATAAAAATAAAATGAAATGAAATGGAATCAAATGATTTGAAATGAACAAACATTTTGGCGCTTGTAATCTGAGTCATACGGACTCCTAGTGAAAACGATATAAAAACAGCCAAAACATTCGTTTGAATGCGGGATAACTAGCCATGAGCTGACTGACTGACTACTTACTTTGTTATATTACCCCATACAACCCATAAGCTGGGGTTTTCAACTATGAATGACTGCATAGCCAGCCAGCAAAGCTTAGAGGAGATCATGTTTAACTCTTTTTTGGATGCTGCATAATAAGATGTTTGCTGCTGATGATGATGCAACAACGCATGCTTTAAAGTCAAGAAAACAAGGCGTTCATAGAAAAATAGAAAAAGAAATCTTTACAATCCAAATCCAACATTTGGTTTTCTTTCATGTGGAGTGGAGTGGTGTGGCTTTTTGCAAACATTTATTTAATGCATAAAAATTTGACCACAAGACTTTAAATCACGTTTTACGAAATCTCCTCCGAAAAAAATACAACATAAAAAACCAAAAACTAAAACCCACTAAAAAAGCCATATCGTAATAACAACAAAAATTTTAAATTGAAAAATTATTTCGACAAACGGCAGCAATTTTGTACAAATTTTTCTAAGGCTGTTTTTGTTTCTTTGTTTGTTTGTTTGCTTTACAACTCTTTTTTTTTTTTTGTTCAGGAATATATTTTAAATGTATGTTGAAATGATATAATTTTGGACGCCCAAATGCTAAAATGGAAATCAATGTGTATAATTTTTTTTTGTTGGATGGGGGGGGAGTTATAACATCACAACTATAAAATGGAAAACTTTAGGTATTCCTTAGTAATTTATGGCAAATGAGCAGATCGTTTTATTAACCTAAAATTAAGGCATTAAAAGGAAAACAAAAGACTTAAGGCATCTTTTCCTTTTACTTCTTGCTCGTCATTACAGTTTCTGCAGAAGGTGTTGTAGGGCTTTTTTGCCCTTGTAGCCTATGTTTAGTTCCCCGTGTTCCCTTATGATCGCTTTACATTTTTATGAAGTCTGAAGTCCTTCCGAGTTAGTTCTTCTGCTCTTCTAAAGATCGCCGGTTTTATTGGATAGTCTTCGATGTGGAGTACGCGCTCTCTAAGAACGTAATAGTCCCGTAGTCTAGTAGGTAGTGTGTTGGCTCATTATATATGAGGCCTCGGTTCATACCCCAGGTCAGACATATGCAGCAAAACGAAATATGAAAAACAATATTTCTTCGGCAGCTTACTCTCAGCAGATTTCTGGCAAAAGTCTGTATAAGATTCTCAATCATTCCGAGTTGGTTGTTGCAGCATGTTGTGAACCTTATTGATTTCAAGTAATTGCGTTGAACATCAGTAATTTCTTCTGCAGATCGCCGGTTTAATTGAACAGTCTTGGAGGTAGAGTACATACTCTCTCTTTAAAAACGTTATAATCCCTTTCAGGTTAAAGGCATTAATGCCTATGCGCGCTAGTAATATTTCAAGAACAAGTAATCAAAGATGTTGATCACATACCATCTGTAAAGACAGTCGTTCTTATGCCAGTGTCACGAACCGGAAATGCTTTTAGTTTCTAGCACAGGATACAATGTGCAAATAACATCTCGCCAAATGGAAAGTTGTGCTGCAGCTCTATCCATAAATTCCCAAGAAGACTATAAACATTTCACATCTAATGCTTGAAGCAAATTTTTTGAAATGCACAGACATGGGCAGACATTAATAGAGATCGCCATCTGGTGGCAAGATCTCGATTGAAATCCATAGTGAGTAAGACACAGTGAAGTACCTTGATTCATGGATTAGACGAAAATTCATCTCGTAATATAACCTGATAAGAGATAAAGATCTTTGTAAAGTCCAGAAAAAGTGGGAAGAGTTTGTTGATGTTCTTTTTCAGAATATATATTCAAGTACATTTGTCTTTATTACATTCATTTATTATAAATTTTTAAAGTAACTGTGAATGCCCTGAAAGTCGTAGTTTCGATTCCCACCACCTACTTGGTGACACGAAGCTGTATTACAAGCGTCAAGCATCTTAATCACTACATTACTCCTCTTTAGTCTCCAAATTTATTGAAATAAAATTGTTCCTTTAACAGTAACCCCTAAAATGGTATTTGGGTGAACACAAATAGACCTATAGCCTGGCTATAATGTAAAAAAAAAGTTGACTGGGATCATAACGGATCGTCATAAAAAAAATCTTCAAACGTTTTGTCACCCAAAAACCGATGACGCCTGCCTTGCAGAGCAGGGCATTCACATCAAAGGTGGTATATCTGGCACATCCTGGCAGGAATTCTGGTGGAACTGACCGAGCTTATCAGTGAAACTGCCAATAGCTCAGTGAATATATGCTGTGGAGAGTCTATTCAACTTCTGACACACTTTGGTTATTGATGTCTTGAATGTCCACACATATAATAAAGTTTAAAGGAGGTAGATTCCTGGTTTGAATCACACGTGCTACTTGAAATGCACTGGCCTGTTTATGTAATCTGTATCAGAGATCAGCAATGAGTATCCAAAAAGATGAGTAGATTCAAATCATACTCATAATTTCTAATACTTATACGCATTTATATTTATTTTAATATCATACTCATATTCAAAGTTGGAAGTACTCATCGTACTCATACTTAACAATAAGCATGATGTTGTTGATTTGGACTCTCTATTACTCAACATATACAAGAATCACAAAATAAGTATGATTCGCGTACGAACGCTACAATACTCTCCCACACTCACTTGAATCACTCATATTATTTATGAGTATTATAAATATTTTTCTTAAGTTATGAATATGAATGAGTAAGCTTATGAATCAAGCATGCTACGAATAGTATAAGTTTAATGTCAACGTTGTACTCATACTTATTGCAATCTGTACTTATAAATCAATGTTGTAGTGAGTACAAATGAATCAGAGTAGTTGAATTTCAATACTGTTTACTCACTCATACTCAAAATTTCATGAGTACTTATGAGTAGCGAAAAAACGATTCATTGCTGATCTCTGATCCGCACGTATACATACATACATAATTGGCTATTACAACCCTTCAGTCAGGATTATGGCCTAGCTTCTCACACCACTCATGTTGTGTGCCTTAATTTTATACTTAAGTGGCGAGACCTACAGTTTAACGTCGACTCCGAACGACAGATTTTTGGGAACCTTTCATGGTAATTTTATTTACTCTCAGAGTTTTTGCCAGAACTCTGCTGAGAGGAATTCGTAGAAGAAATATTTTTTTCATATTTCGTTTTGATGTCTGGCCTGGTGCTCGAATCCGGGCTTTTCGTTTAATAAGTGAACACACTACCTACTAGACTTCGGTGCTCAAGTTTAGAAGAGTTAGATTCCTGGTTTGAATCACACCTACAACCTGATATGCGGTGGCCTGTTTAGGTAATCTGTATGACTCGTTTCGTGTCAGCTTGTCGGCATAGACCTCATATTCAGTATTACATTTTATTTTTAGCCATGGGGGAAGGTCGTTATATTACCGTCACCGATGACAGCTTCAGCAACCAATTCTTTCCAAGTAGTAGTGTGACTGCTGAATGTTTGTTCTAAAACAGTCTGTGGTACCATGTAGTCGCATCTAAAATGCGGGTGTTTGATTTCTACTTTATGCAGTATTGAAGCGTACGGTATATGGCCTCTCATATCTAAGAAAATACGCCTCAGTGTAGTTCTTACAGCCAAGTTTTGGTGGATACAAGACGATGTCAAGGCCAGGGGTGTGTATTTGAGGTCACCCTTTATGCCCAACCATGCCAACCTCTGTATGTACTTTGTTTAGCTGCAGTTTGTTTACTTGTTAACAGATTTTAACATTTTCTAACAAATATTTCTTTTATGGCACAATTATCAATCACACTTTGTTGCAATTTTTTTGTTATTGAAATCTTTTGCATAGGAATGCTGAATTCTTATGTTTTTTTATTTTTCTTTTCTTGAATTTCTTGATTAAACTGACACTATTTCAAAAGTATCAATTTTTGCTTGACTCCTTCTTCAATAATGTTTTAAACAGGCACCTTTTGACTTGTGATGATTAAGAAAAATATTCTGACATTTTCACTTATTTGAATAAAATTACATTTGAAAAAAAGTACAAATGTTTACACCCCAAATATAAATATAAAAAAGAAATATAAACTGACAGACATTTGTAGATGCTGTATTTAGTTTCATTTTTTTTCGTTTTTTTTTCATCTTTAACATTCGATAAATGCAGATATTATTTCAAGCAAAAAATAGTAGTCGTCAACACATTATTTATAAGCCACTGAAATAGCACATTAACTCGAGTGTATTTAAAAAATACCAAAAAGAAATATTTTTTAGTTAAATAAACAAATAAAAACAAAAAAAAAATGGAAAATTTTATAAAAAAATTTACATACTCATGCTCATACTTATCATTTGATAACTAGAGAGAGAGAGAGAGAGAGAGAGAGAGAGAAGGCATCAACTATAAGTATAATTGTGATTGCATTTATGCATAAACTATTTAAATGTCATTTGATATGAAAATAAATGAAACTTCTGTTTTTTGTATACTTCAGACTCTTTAGTTTTGCATATGACCACTCAACAGAAAGAAAAACAAAAAAGAAAAAAATGTTAAAAATATGAGGTTTTTTAAGGTTTATTTAAAAATGAAACGATGACATAATGACATTATTTTTTGGCAGTCGCTTTTATTTTTTAAGGTTGGAAATTATGTCTTGAAATATGAAATTAAATGGCAAAAATCTTTGATATGGAAAAAAAAGGAAAGGCATTCTTTCTATTGCTGTCACATAAAGAACTAGGTTTGTTGCTTAAGTCTTTTGTTCAGTTTTTAATACACCCTGTAGAAATAATTCATTAACAACATAAGCAAGTTAAGTAAACGATACGCTGTTTTAGCTCTTTTCTTTCTGATTTTGTGCATACACATACATAATTGGCCATTACAACTCGACTCCGAACGACAGATTTTTTGAGAAGCTTTTCAGGACAATTTTTTACTCTCAGAGTTTTTGCCAGAAATCTGCTGAGAGGAAGTCGCCGAAGAAATATTTTTTTTTCATATTTCGTTTTGATGTCTGACCTGGGATTCGAACTCGGGCCTTTCATCTAATAAACCAACACACTACCTATTAGACCACGGCGACTTCTATTTTTGCATAGTACAGTTCGCAAAACTTTTATCTCTTCAAGACATTCTATGCATTGAGCCTGCAATGAAACCGCTTCTTTTTAGGAATGATCTCCTCTTATATGTAGAATATAAGATCTTTTTTTTAAGAAATCATTTCTATCCAGACAAGACTTGTTAGGGCAACTCTATGTAGGCCGATGGTAGTACAAGGATTTAGTTGTATTACTTTAGTATCTTCACACTACAATATAATACGCTTAAAACAATCAACCAAGGCAGCTACATATATACAGAAATATATTTTTGACAGAACTATATTTGGAAGTCACCGTAGTCTAGTTGTAGTAGTGTGTTCGCTTATTAGACGTAAAGCCCGGGTTCGATCCCCAGGCCAGACATCAAAACGAACTATAAAAAAAATATTTCTTCGACGACTACCTCTCAGCAGATTTCTCTGAAGAACTCTGAGGGTAAATAAACCTGCCATGAAAAAGTTTCTTAAAAGTTCGGAGTCGACGTTAAACTGTAGGTCCCGCCACTCAAGTATAAAATTAATGCACACAACATGAGTGGTGTGAGAAGCTGAGCCGTAATCATGACTGAAGGATTGTGATGGCCAATTCTGTATGTATGTATGTATATTTGGAAACAGGAAACATTTTAGAAAATATTTAAAAGTATGAAAAAGTATTTTACGGTTACGGTGTTGTGGTTAAAGTTCTCGACTATATACCCGAGTAATATATATATGTAGAAGAAAACAAAAAATTTTTCATCATGTTTTACAAATCTTAAAAATTAAGAAAAGAAGCCGTTCAGGTAGCCTCCTGGCCACTGGTCCAGCAGAGTCATCTCCTGAGAAGAATAGAAATCAATGAGCAGACTTCTACACTTAACATAAGAAAAGCCTTGGCGAACATTTAAAAGATGGTATGTTCCACACATAATGACATCAAAGCTCTTTCAAACGATTTAAAAATTTCGATCATATCCTACACAGTATTTAAAATTTAAATTTAAAGATAGGAAACGCTTAGCAAGGATCCTATATAATATTTTAAATGAATTGACAATTTTATTTGCTCTCAGAATTTTGTCTAAAATAATACCTACCAGCCCTTTCGGCTATGGGACAAGAAACCTTCAGGGGAGTGGGGGCGGATGTTTGGAATGGTTTGGTGTAACGAAAGACAGTCTAAATTTTTTATTAAAGCAATCTTGTACATGTATGTACAATATCCAATCAGTTAAGCAGATCGAATTTAATTTATTAAAATTTCATTTCAAAATATATTCCTCTTTCTTAATACTTCCTAGTAATTAAGAAAATATATATGTTGTTGTTGTTGTTGTTTCTGTAAAATTATTAGTGATTAAAGTTTGATTTAAAAGTTGAAACTATTTCGTTTAAATACCCTGTTTAAATCATTTAAGCAATAAGGCACAAACAAATGTAAACGGTGTAGAGTGTATAGAAATAATTTATGCTCGAAACAATTTAAACTGATCGACTATAATTTGATGTCTTTAGTAATTTTCCAATTATTAACTCAATAGTTTTATATATATTTTTTTTTTATATTTTTTTGTAATATTTTATTTAAAAAAACAAAAAATGAAAAAAAAAACGAAGCAAATGAATAAATTTCGAAATATGCCAAGCAACTATTGTTTAAAGAGTATGTCAGACAATAAATACAATGGCAATTAAAATTGAAAACAGAAAAAAACCGAAAAAATTATCATAAAAAAAGTTAAACATCAATTTAACAACGAGATCATGTATAAGATTTCACCAACAGACTAATAAAGATTTGTCACCGGCAACAGTAATAAATAAAAATCCATAAAAAAAATCCTGCAGTAATAACAATACATACATACATATATAGAGAGAGAAAGAGAGAGAGAGAGAGAGAGAGAGAAAGAGATGGAAAGAAACAAAACTGTGTCATTTGTTTTATTTACTAAAAATTTATTTTCATCATAAAAAAATATGTGCTGTGCTGTGCTGTGTATTACTCAGTCTTGTAAAATAGGGTGGACCATTTAAAAGTTTTAGTTTTTGAAAATTTAATTTTTTTGTCGTGAAGTACAATTGTACCCGCTTTGAAATGGAATATTATTTCATTCAAATGACTGCCACGACTAGCCTTATAGTACCTTCTTCAATAAGACCAAATTTCGTACACTTTTTCGAGTGTATGGTGCCGTATCACGAATGTTGGCCTTCAAATGCTTAATTGTCTCTGGTTTGTTGGTATAACACTTTTCTTTAACAGCTCCCTACAGAAAATCGTCCAACGGTGTCAAATCGCAGCTTCTTGGCGGCCAATTGGCATCACCATTTCGGCTAATTGAATGGGCATCAAACGTTTGACGCAATAAATCGATTGTGGCATGAAATGTGTGAGAAATTGCACCATCTAGTTGAAACCAAATATCGTTCACATCAATACTATGAAGAGCGAGTTCAAGAGAATCGATTATCATGGTGCGATAGGTGGGTCCATTGAGCGTAATGGTTGCGCGATCCTCATTTTCAAAGAAATATGTGCTAATGATGCCCGCGCTCCAATAAGCCGCAATAAATAGTCACTTGTAATGGGTGCATTGACTTCTGTAAGACTACGTATGGGGTTTCTGAGCCGCAAATATAGCAATTTTGCTTATTAACGTACCCTCTAATATGAAAATGAGCTTCATCCGAAAAGATGATATCGCTTGACACAATAAATATGAAGTCGCCGTAGTCTAGTAGGTAGTGTGTTGGCTTATTAGCCGTAAAGCTCAGGTTCGTATCCTAGGTCAGACATCAAAACGAAATAGGAAAAAAAAAATATTTCCTCGGCGACTTCCTCTCAGCAGATTTCTGGCAGAAACTCTGAGAGTAAATAAACCTGCCATGAAAAGGTCTCTCAAAAAAATCTGTCGTTCGGAGTCGATTTTAAACTGTAGGTCCCGCCACTCACGTATAAAATTAACCCTGACTGAAGGGTTCTAATGGCCAATAATGTATGCATGTATATAAATCGATTCATTATGAGTGGAGATAATATACTGAATTGTGTGACAGAATAGAACGATGGTTCAAATTTAAACCGATAGATGGCCCACCCAGTACACTATAAGCAGAAGGCAACAGAAATGTACAATAAAAATTTCTACGAATTTTTTTCTCCTCTTTAAATATTATTTCGATTGTTAAACTTTTAATACGGAAATAAAAAATTAAATAATAAAAAAATAAAAATTATGCAAAAATAATATTAAATTTTACAGGAACTCGTACACACACTTACACACACACACATACACATTATTTTCACTAAAGTGTTAAAAGTTAAAGTAGCTTTTATTTGGCGATATTTTTTTGAAAATTCAATTCGTTTTTTTTCAAAGTTAATGCTGTAAAGTTTTTCAAAGTCGCCGAAACTTTGACTTCCTTACCTACATTTCGTTTTATTGCTTACGCTTGAATGTAACCAAAATCGTAACGTTGATCTCAGTGGCCTGAATGTCATTAAACAGCAAAGCAATCGTATAAAAACAAAAAACCAAAAAATTATTATTATTATTATTATGATTATTGTTTCTTTTATAATCACATTTAATTGTTAATGTTTTTATTCCATTGATGTTGTTGTTAACTCCCTCCAAAAGTAATTTCTAAAAAAAAAAAAAGGCCAACACAACATATTCTTATGGAGACAAAACAAAAAACACAAAAAAAAAGAAAAAAAATTCGGATAAAAAAATCCCTGTGTGCTGTTGTATTCATTTCGTGTTGGAATTTTGATTAGCTTAACCCAACAACAATAAGCTTTTACTTGAAATTGTTTAATTCGGTGTTTTTTTTTTGTAATTTTTTTTTTTTATTATTTTTTTATTTTATTATAGAAATGACAACAACAACAGCAAACACAACAACATTTATGACCAAAAATTGTAATAAAAGCCACAATTTAATAGGGATTTCAAATAAAAGCATTGAAATACATACATACTTTTGGTGCATAACGAATCGTCTGAATGTTAATAAAACATTGAAATTGAAACAAAAGAAATAAATATAATTAAAAAAAATATCTGAAATCTGTAGAGAAAACTTTCTCCGGGTTATAGACTAAGAAACTTAAGACACGTTCTTTCTTTTAATACAAAAAGAAAGCAAATTTTAATCCAACAAAAATTTATAAAATTTTAGAATAGCACTAGTATCCTTCCATTTACCAGAGCATCTTCCATTACAAATCTAAGAAATTCGAAGAAAACCAAATTAATTTTTTGTCAAAACCTCATGCTGTCTGATATTCATGTGATCTGCGTTGTTGATAAAAGCATTGCTAAAATGCTGGCATTATTTGAAAGTGAATTTAAGATTCCCTAGAATTAGAAAAGCTATGAGAAATGATAGGTTTTTCTGTCAAGCATCTGAGTGACAAGAATGTGCCACCTCTCCATCTAAATTGACGAGGTCATGTGACTATTACTAAGGAAATAAGCTTTAAAGGGGGCCAGTTTTTATATCTGTTCACAAGCATACCCTCTTCATTACATTACAAAAATTGTACACCCTTCCACATCACAGTATTTATCCATCATGCAGTAGCCGTAGTCTACCAGGTAGTGTATTCGCTTATTAGACATAAAGCCCCATGCCAGACATCAAAACGAAATATGAAAAAACAAAATATTTCTTTGGCGACTTCCTCTCAGCAGATTTCTCGCAAAAACTCTGAGAGCAAATAAAACCTGCCATTAAAAAGTTTCTCGAAATCTGTCGTTCGGAGTCGACGTCGACTGTAGGTCCCGCCACTCAAGTATAAAATTAAGGCACACAACATGAGTGGAGTGTGTCAGTTGTTCAGTTTCTATAAATTAGGCTGAGTTAAATGTATTTTTAATATTCAGTACAGAATGTGTTCTAATCTTACATTAATTTATGATCATCCTTCTGGCCATATTTCTAAACATGCATCATCATATAGCACGTAAATGAATGTGTTGGAAAGAATTTTTCCCGGTTTCCTCAACGATCTGAGGACTTGAGTAAATATTGCATTTCAAAGACATTTGATTAAGAGACAAATAACCTGTATGATTGATACTCCTGCTTTGTTTTAATTGACATTAACATAAACATGCATTTCTGTTTCTTCAATTCCACATGAAGTACGCCGTACCTTAAATGGTATGGTAAAAAATTTTGTCAGGGGGAACAGTTTGAACAAGTGATCGATTTGGATTAACAAATTTTTCAGTACGTAATAAAACTGTAATATAGTGTATCAAATTAGCAAAATTATTAAACCAAACTAATGTTTCATCTTTCTCAAAATTTTTGCATGTTAAAGATTAAAAAGAAAACAAGATTCGAGAAAAAAAAATGAGAAACAAAAAAATTAATTAAAAAGACTTCAAATAAAATCATAAATTTGTTCAATTCAATATTTCTGAATATTTCAATTAAATCAAGCCACGTTTTTTCTTTTGCCAATGCAATGAGAATTCAATTTATTTTTATGAAATATGCACCTTGCAGAAGGTAACCAACACCCTACGGTCATTACAGAAACATTTTGGACAAGGAAGTGAGACAAACTATATAAAGATAGTTACTTTGAAGATTTTGTAGTTAATCGATGGTGGTTCAAAAACGAAGGATTTGATGTATTGATCGCAGCAGTTGTAAGATTGATGCGCTGTGATTTTCAAGGCATCGTAAGTTGAAGTTTGGGAGCCATAAAAATATGCGTTCTTAGTAAAGTCTTAATTAAGGAACAACTTGATCATTGTTGTCCAAAAATTTTGAGATGCCAAAGCTGTGAGCAAAAACACGTCGAATTGTCGATTCATAAACTCGACTTAACTCAATTTTATGAATCGTTTGTTTTTTAAGGTATAGAAAATGGGTCCAGCCATTCGCAAAGAAATAATCGAAGCAGTAGATTGAGAGTATCAAGCCTTTGCTACACCATGCCCACCCATGTACTCATACCGCTGCCTATTTATCCGTCCAATGGGGCTAGTATACCGGGTACTTTACCAGATATCGAGGTTGATCTATATCAGTAAGATTAAGATTCTGCAAATTAGTGCCTGCAATCCTTCTAAGATCGAAACTCACTACTGTCCAGAATTTATACTGCCCCGGTAGCATCAGATCTATTGTACTATCGACCATTTACACATAACATACATACATAATTTGTCATTACAACCCTTCAGTCAGGATTACAACCTAGCTTCTCACACCACAGATGTTGCGTGTGTTAATTTTATATATGAGTGGCCGCTGACCTACAGTCCGAACGACAGATTTTTAAGAAAATTTCTCATGTCAATTTTATTTCCTCTCAGAATTTTTGTCAGAAATCTGTTTAGAGGAAGTCGGCGAATAAATAATTTTTCATATTTAGTTTTGTTGGCGATGTCTGTCCCTGGGATTGAACCGCGGGCATAGACTACTGCGACCGTTTAAAAAAAAGGGTAAATTAGTCATTTGAAGTTTGGAGAAATTTGCAGAAAAATTGTCGAAAGACAATGATGCTGAATGGGCTATTTTTTGAGAGAATATCAGGACAATATATGTATCTAAGGCAGCGGTAAAAGGTAATTGGAGATCGATATTAACAGAATTTTTCAGAACTAATGAAAAGTTATCGTAGTCTAGTAGCTAGTGTGTTGGCTTATTAGACGTGTGTCCGCGATTTAAACGGCAGGTCAGTAAACTCCTACAAAATGAAATGTGAAGCAAATATTTCTGCGGCGACTTCCTCTCAGCAGTCTTCTGCCAAAAACCCTGAGAGTAAATCAAAATCTTTAAAAAAAGTTTCTCCAAAAAATCTGTCGTTCGTAGTCGACTTTAAACTATAGGCCCCGCCCCGCCAGTCTTGTAAAAAATTAACACACACAACATAAGTGGTGTGAGAAGCTAGGTTGTAATCCTTACTGAATGGTTGTAATGGCCAAATATATATGTATATATCAGAAGTTAATGGGCACAAACCAAACTGCTGTTTTATCGTATTCATGCGTCCCCTATTGCTATGGCAAACATTAATGGAAATCAGTTTTCCAACTTGAACTGAAGACTGTCCCCTCTCTAGCAACATGGTATCCAGAAAGTATACCAAGCTACAAATTAGAGGATTATGTTGTGTGTGTATGCTTTCTTTCAAAGCTCTTTTTAATTTGAGACTGCCTTCACATTTCTAACAAGACAGCTATGAAGGCATGATGCTTCGTAGTGCATCTTATAATTCATTGTTACCGAAAGCCTTATAATTTATTCTCTTTACCTCGTTTACACGTACATATTTGACTTCATCTCCATTTACTACCAAATGTGTTTATATTTCTATTAAAAGAAATATAAGTTTTGTTGCATGTACGTATGTATTCGTATTTCTATTTCTATTACAATGATTTGTTTCTCTTGTGTTTTTTCTGCTTTTTTTTTCTTCTTTTGATTTGTTTTTTCATTTCATTTCATTTCTGTTTTATTTTACAATTGATTTCATTTTTATTTTTGTTTTATTGTCGATATGTCTGTATGGAGGAAAGCAAAAAAAAAATGAATCGTTTGGGCCAAACACGTATTAGCATTTATTATAGTTGTTGTGGTAGTAGTAGTTGTTGTTAGTTAGTTAGATAGCCATGTCTGTTAAGAATAATGGACTCAAACCCCACTATCATTCCTTTCCGCTATATCTTTAGTATGCCAGAGCAGCAATTGCAGCGGCAGCAGCAGCCAGCAGTAGTCTATGATGGTGGTTGGTTGGTGGTTTGATGTTTGGTGGCTAAGAAGTGTACGTACATGTTGCATTTATGTTCTTGTCAATTGTTTCAATGTTTTGTTAGAAGAACGTTAAACGAAACTCTATGTTGTCTTGTATCAAACGCTTGTTTTCTGTTTTAATTTTCTTTGTTTTTTTCGATTTTTTTTTAAATTTTTTCATTAATTTTTTTTTGTCTGTATTTGTTGTTGCTCTCTATTTTCATTTACAATATTTAGATTCTGTTTGCATTCATCCATGAATTAGAATTTATTGTGATTTTTTTTTTCTGTCTTTGTTTTTTTTTTTTCATCCAAAGTGCCTGGCTGGCCATTGCATTTGTTGTTTGATTATTAAAAATGTATAAAAAAACACCACAATTTTTTCTCTCCCTCTCTCTCTTTCACTCTACTGATTATTTTATTTTTTTTAACTATTATTTTAGCATACATAAGCCAAGTATGTATTCACAAAACAAAATATAGTTTGTTCATATAAAACGACATTTGACAAATTGTTTCTGATGTATTGTATATTTTAATTAAAACAAAGACAACAACAACCACATCATAAAGTAGTAATAAAATTCTCAAATAGCCAGAAGAATATGAACAAAAAAAACGTAATTTTTTTCTATTATTTCAAGAATAAAACGTGGGAAAAATTATTTACCGAACACGAGTGTTGTGATCTCATAAATCATAGCAAATGAATTACAAGACTTTAAAGAGATGTTGTTTTTTTTTACATGCTTTATTACAAACAATAGCCAATGGCGTTGATTTCTATTGTTTTCTTTTTTTTTATATCTTCAGATGAAATATTTTTAATTTACACCCTACGCCGTAAAGTGGTATAAAATGTTTATTCAAGAAATAAACCAATACTCCCAATAAGTCAGTTTTTCTTCTAGTTTTATAAGCGCTTTTGATGAACAGAATTTGGGTTATCATGGCCTTCTTTATCCTTTCATTTTTACAAATCTTCGCCCTTTCATAGGTCGTCGCCCCAGATAATTAAATCTGAAGTATAAATGCATGTGCTAGAAAGTCATGTTCAATAGTTATTGCGCAGGGTTCTTATTTTGCTGTTCAAATCAGGAATTGTTTTTGAAGCAGTGCTACACACCAGAAATCAGCAATGAATCGTTTTTTCCCTACTCATAAGTACTTATGAAATTTCGAGTATAAGTGAGTCAACAGTATTGAAATTCAACTACTCTGGTTCATTCGTACTCACTACAATATTGATTTACAAGTACAGGTTGCAATGAGTACAACATTGACATCAAACTCATAACATTCGAAATATGTTTGATTCATACGCCTACTCATTCAGATTCATAAATTTAGAAAAATACTTATAATACTCATAAATGATTCGAGTGATGCGAATCATTCATCAAAATTTGCTGTCTTAGTTGTTGTTGCATTTACAAAAAAAAAAAAAGAAAAAAATAGACAATGACAGCAAGCAAAGCAAACACACAACCTTCTAGTGAGTATTGTAGTGTTCGTACACGAATCATACTTATTTTGTAATTGTTGCAAATGTTGAGTATGAGTATAATATTAAAATAAGTATGAATGCGTATAAGTAATAGAAATGATGAGTATTATTCCAATGTATTCATCTTTTTGAATACTCATTGCTGATCTCTGCTACACACTTAAAGGTTGGTTTTCCAGCAATGCTGAAATACAATTCAATTTCTCCTTATTGGGAGTGTAATCTTCTAACAAGAATTTCTTCCTTCAGTAAAGTAATCAAAACCTTAGCATTTAATCGAGTTTGATTGAATGTGTTTGTTCAGTTTGTTGAATGTGGTTTGTATTTAGGGTCCCACATACATAATTGGTCATTACAACGCTTCAGTCACTTTTGTTGCGTGTATTAATTTCCTACATGATTAGCGGAACCTACAGTTTAATGTCGACTCCGAACAACTGATTATTGTGAGACTATTCATGACAATTTCATTTTACTCTCAGAGTTTTTGCCAGAAATATGCTGAGAGTAAGTCGCCTACGAAGTATTTTTTCATATTTCGTTTCTTGGAGATGTCAGAGCTGGGATTTGAACCGTGGCCTCACGTCTAATGAGCCAGCACACTACCTACTAAACTACGGCGACTTCTAAGACACTTGATATCCGAAGTATTTAGGTGATGAATGCCAAACCCAAAAATTTTTTTTTTAGATCTTAAAGAAATTTATTTGAATCCCTTCGAATTTAAATTATGATGTTGTGCTGTTGTAAGAACATATTGATTACTAAAATCTCTTTTGGAACGCCCTAGAACGCTGTAGAGACATTCGACTCTACGAAAAATTTATCAACCGTGAATTATGTAGCTCCACTTTTACATCCCCAGTTCAGTGTTTCAGTCCCTTATAGGGCATTGTGGTTATAGAAGTTGCCTGCATGTTTGCACCTACAATATGTCTTAGATACATACATACATACATAATTGGCCATTACAACCCTTCAGTCAGGATTACGGCCTAGCTTCTCACACCACTCATGTTGTGTGCGTTAATTTTATACGTGAGTGGCGGGACCTACAGTTTAACGTCGACTCCGAACGACAGATTTTTGAGAAACTTTTTCATGGCAGATTTATTTACTCTCAGAGTTTTTGCCAGAAATCTGCTGAGAGGAAGTCGCCGAAGAAATATTTTTTTTTCATATTTCGTTTTTGATGTGTGGCCTGGAGCTCGAACCCGGGTTTTACGTCTAATAAGCGAACACACTACCTACTAGACTACGGCGACTGTCTTAGATATGTTACTAAGATATCCTTAATGCCCAAATAAAGACGAAACTGCAGGACGTGTTGTGTACACATTCTCGGAATTTGGAGAACATTGCAAGGGAAATGGATTTTGTAATCGTGATAATATCGTTATATTATCTAATGCAGATAATACTACTGTCTGATCGATATTGAGATGCAGTAGAGACCTCTATTGAAACATTCAATGAAGCGCTGCCAAATGGAGGAAATTAATAAGGAGAATAAGGCTTTTACCTCATCAAGGGTAATGTGAGGAAGGCCAACATCACAGTACTAAATGACTAAATGTGGTGCAGAAGAATTCAATATAACTAATGAGGATTAGGACCTGCCAGAGTCCTATAATAAGTTTCCTTTCCACTATAAAAAAAAAGGAACAAGACACCGTACATGCAACATTCCAATCTACGCAGGCTGAGGATGATTCCAATTGCTACAGATGAATGGTGGTTAAAGGGAAAAAGAAAAATCCAACAGAAACGTTTCAAATTTTTCTGTTCGTTATGGATTGTGATAGGAAAACATTCTTTTTTTTTGATTTTGCAATGAATATAACACAACAAAGTCTTGGGTGTTAAAATCCATTATTCAAGCCCTCACATATTAGAACCCTACCGACACAAATTTTAAGATGCTCCAAATCCATTAATCAAGTTGCCTCAGCAGAGCTAATTGTTCATAAAAAAAACCAGAATATCTTCTAAATCCTTAGATTCTTAAAACCTCGAAGCCGTGTGCAATAAATAATAAAATAATTTTTTGATTTTTTTTTTCAAATAATTTTTTTCATTTTTCAAATTCTAAAAAAAAAACAATAATATTTCTTTCTTAACATAACAATAGTTAAACAACAACACTGTTATTGGAAAATAAATCATAATTTTTCTTTTTAAAACCAATCCATAACATTTCATCAAATCAATTAACACCGTTTACCAACAAACGAACCATATTTCAAAAGGCAAAAAAGAGTCTCTCTCTTGGCAAAACGTTTTCAAATTAAAAAAAAAAATTGGTTTTCAAAGTGTTATGATTCATGCATTACACCAATTAAAGTGTATTTCTTTAACACCTACGCATAGAGTGTTGTGGTGTGCTGCCACATAAACTATTTGAAAATTGTATCACCAACAAAAGTGGAGTGCACCAACAAAAATTGACAATTCAACACTACAAAATTGAAGTAAAGCTGCTGCAATCATTATTGTTACATGAACCATTTAGCCTCGTTTGTGAGTGTGTGTGTATGTATGTATGTATGTGTATGTAAGCTAAGCCATCGATTGATCAGTAGTAATATTTGGTTTTTAATAACCCTTACTGTCTGTGGTTGTTTTTCCTTTTTTTCCGATTTCTAAGGGGGCCCCCACAATTGGAGCATATACATACATACAATACAATATTACCGTTATCTTATGATATTAATGTCTAACTGACGTTTTACTAAATAATTTTTAATGCTACTGTTGGCGTGTGTATGTATGTGTACATGGATGTGTATGTTGCAAGTATTGTTAGCATTATTGTTGCAATTGCAATTGCAATTATGTGCCTATTAATGGACTAAATAAGGCGAGCGCACACGCTTATAAATGCTAAAATGCTGACAACATCAATCGTTTTCATGAACATGATTGTTGAATTTCTGTGGAAGAAAAACAACAACAACAACAGTAACAACAAAATAGAATTTCCACACTAACGAGCTGAATTTTCTTTTTTTTTTTGTTGTCTTGTTGTCTCCTATTCATTGTTGTTGTTTTTGTTGTTGGCACTAATAATGCCACTGCCACTTATGAATGCTCCACTTGCCGTTGTTAGCAGCAGTAAAGTGAGTTTGAGCATATGTATGTAACAGTGTGGATTTTTTGTTGTATATTTTGTTAAATACATTATAAGAGGCTGTCTGTCCGTCTGTCTATTTGTTTTGGCTGTAACAAAAGCCAAAAAACAGAATCCAAAATTTTTATCTGCAATATTAAAACGCCTGTTGAATTGTTTGTTGTCTGCTTATTTTGTGCTTCGCTGAATGCCTGCTGCCTGTTGCTCTGTTGCTTGCCCCAACACTGTGATCCTAATATTGTATTTATGAAAAGCCTGTCATACACATTATAAGGTTCATTTGCTATTGCTATTGCAGCCTCTATAAAAAAAGATTTCTTTTTCTTCATTTTCATTTTTATAATCGTACTTATGAGAGCATAAAGTGTATGCGAGCGAGTGTGTAGGCGGCATATTAGCTTCAATCAAAAAATCTGTTGCCAAATTTTGAGTTTCAGTTCTCCAGTTTTTGCTCTCCACATACAACATACATGTGTGACTCTGGTGCTCTGGTCTATTAGATTTTCTAGGGGATTTAATCAATGCTTTGCCTTACATTGTGTTGTTTAAAGCAATTATTGTGTGGAGATTTTTTTGTCAATTTTTTTTCTTTTTCTTCTCTGTGCTATCCGATCTACTCAAAATGTGGCAAAAATTTTCTAAAAGACGTCATTTAAACCTTTTTTGGTTTAAGGTTTTTACTAACGTGGCAGTGTGGTGGTGGTTGGTGGTTGGTGCTTTGTTGTCTGGTTGCTTAAGTAGGAAAAAAATCGTTAATAGAGTTGAGTTCTTGTCTGATATGGCTCATTGATTTGGTGGTAGGTAGGTAGGTAGGTAGGTAGATAGTTAGGTTGTTAGTTTCAAAGCAAAGCTTTCTGCTTTGGTGTCTCTTAAGCTGAAATACTTTTTTTTCCCCAGTTTGTAGCTTTCCTCTCTCTCTGCTGCTGCTAATGATTGGCTGTTTATGGTATTTTAGTTGGCGGCTAAAAGTAAAAAAAAAAAAACCGAAACGTAAAGATTTTTGACATTTTCCTGGCAGTTGTGATGATTGCTTTGATTTGTTTTGATTTGCATCGTTAACTATTATGACAATAGTAATCAAAGCCAAATTGCCAGCCACAGACAGCCTCAAAATTATTTTGATTTTTAATTTTCTATCGATTTTTATTTATTTTCTTTCATTATAGTTTCGCTTTGGTATTGGTTTTCTGTTTTAATAAAGGAAATTAAGCTGATATTGTTGTATTGATAACAAAAAAAAAAATTGTCAAATCTACATACAGATTATTTTACAGGATTTTTCTTCATCTTTTTTTCTCAATTTTTTGTTGGTTAATGTGTTATGCAATAGTTTTTAGCAAGTATTTGTTATAAGGAAAAAAAACGAAAGACTTAAGCAACAAACTTTGTGGTCATTTAAATGTCTTTTTGGAAAAGAGCAAACTTGTAAGGAAAAACATTCCATTTTAATTAATGATAATTATTCATACACAGATTACTAACAAATCAGGATATTTAATTCAAAATCTGGAGAAAAAAAAAATTAAAGAGCAGATACGATCATTAAATCTTGTACAGAAAATGCAACGAAATTTGAAGTAAAAGTTTTCAATGGCTTTAGGAGTCATCTCGTTGTTAATTTTATAGAATACAGTAAACAAGCTTGTTAATGTAGCTTCAAATCAAATTTAAAAATCAAATTTACAATCTCCTTGAACACTCACTGCGGACGTAAATCAAAAGTGTTGAACTCCTTTCATGATTGACAAGAGACTATTAGCGAAGCAAATGGTTACGAACATGAGATTGAATGCTTCAAAAGCATGAAAGTACGGAAGCTATCAGCATATTCAAATATTGGGCATATACAAATCGACAATACAATACCTGAATCCGCTTTTGATTCCTGAGAACGTCATGCAAGCATACACTGATGGATTCAGAGTAAAATCTGATGTGAATCTTAGATTGTACCCTGCATTACTAAATTACTGTAGTACGATGGAAATAATTCCTATTGCGATAGCCGCTGTCTAGTAGTCTAGTCGCCGTAGTCTACTGGGTAGTGTGTTTTCTTATTAGACGTGAGGCCTCGGCCTCAAATCCCAGATTAGACATTTCCAACAAAACGAAATATGAGAATATATTTCTGGGGGGACTTCCCCTCAACAGATTTCTGGCAAAACCTCTGAGAGTAAATTAAATTGCCATGACAGAGCTTCTCAAAAAAAATCTGTCTTTCGGAGTCAACGTTAAATTGTAGGTCCCGCCAGTTATGGATAAAATTAACACACTCAACATAGGTGGTATGGGAAACTTGATCGTAATTCTTGGTAAAGAATTCTATTGACCAATTACGTATGTATGTGTTATCAATTTGAATGGTAAAACCTCTGTAAGTCGATACAACACCCGCCTTTACTGGGTTCAGGAGCACTTAGGCATAGAGGGAAACGAAAAGGCAGAAAAACAAACACGGAAGAAAGGGAGGAGACAATAGAGGGGATATATGTGTCTCTACAAGGACACTTTCCCAAATTAACAAAAAAGGAGTATGGAACTAGACAAACCATAGGTGCTCAAATATGCTTGGTTGTCGAACTGAAACTGCTTTGTCCAGCAGTAGACAGCAAGAGGTTGACATGAGAACGGTTGGCATTCTGACAAGAATTCTAACGGACGCTATTGGCAGTTTCTCTGACAAGCTCTGTCTGCCCCACCAGAATTACTGCAGATGCTGACATGATGTGGAGAGGAACAGCATCGGTACAACACTATTTATGTGAGTGCCCTATACTTCAGAACAGGCATCATCGGCTTTTGGGTGACAGAAAGTTTGAAGATCTAGGCATGGTGGTGAACGTGCCAGTAGGGGAACTGATCGGTTCCATCCGGAGCTCATGGTGGTTCAAACCCAGCACTAACGGATCATGATAAGTAGGCTTGCCTGACGCTGGATGAAACAATGGGCCATATGGGCTAGCCGTTAAACTAGCTTTGGTCAATTTCTTTAGAGCCATAGCATATTTTTATGTATGTTGAACGTTCTTGATGTCCAATTTTAGCTTTACAACCGAAAAATATTTAAGTAATTCCCGGCATGACTTAATTCGCTGGCAACCCATGGAACTGAATGCTTTTAAATTTGAATGAAGATGGGTACTCAGAATCGAACGCAAATACAAACGTGTGACAACATTGTTTGGAATGTTTGGTATTTTTTAACTGCAATATGAACGAGTTTTCGCAATACACAAGAGATTAAACATGATCAAGATGATATTGGCAGTTTTTTTCACATTCACTGACTATCTCCAACTGGGGCAAATATTATGAGGCTCATTCGCTTGCTTTATATAACGAACGATAGCTATAACGTGGCCTATATACATATTTGGATGTAGAAATTTGTATCAGATTTCACTGTTATCCGGATCATGCATGAAAATATATGTAAGTGAGGACAGTGCTTTTAATTTGTAGGACAGTAAGACTGGTTTTTTTTTTTGTATGAGAACAACAAATATAAATTGGGGCTTATTAATGTATGCTGGCTATACGACTTTGCAATCAAACAAACTCTATTCTGCGGTATGGTGGTTGGCCTTAGAAAAGAAGAGTCAAACTCTTTATGTAAAGTTTATAAGGATAAGGGCCCTTAGGACTACATCACCAGAGGCAGACTTAGTATAATAAAAGTATTTTCAAGCTTTTGAATTTTGCTCGACAAAATAATGTGTTTGCCAAAGACTAATCTTTGTTTTAAAATTTTTTCAATAATTTTTTAATATTTTTTTAAATAAAAATAAATTCAGATTCTAAAAAATTACATTATCTTTCTTTTATTTTTAGGTGAAAAGCCCTACACTTGTCAATGGCCCGAATGTGAATGGCGATTTGCACGTTCCGATGAGTTAACGCGTCACTATCGCAAACATACGGGAGCGAAGCCATTCAAGTGCATCGTATGCGAAAGAAGTTTTGCACGCAGTGATCATTTGGCTTTACATATGAAACGGCATTTACCCAAAAATAAATAAACAAAAAAGGCCACTTTTCTGAAAACAAATATTAAAAAAATTTAGAAAAAAAAAATTAATCCTACCACAACACACTAATGATGTTCATTATTATCAAACAATCCAAAGGACTTTAGTTACATTAGTTTTTAATCATAAAAAATTATAAAAAAAAACAAACAAAAATATTTTAAAGTTAGCAAATTAAACTTTAATGAAATTAATTCCTAAAATTAAAAGAAATAATTATTATTTTAATAATAAAAGAAATTGTTTTTGTTTTTTTATTTAAATTTTAATTATTTTTTTCTTTATGTTTTTAACATTTAAAATGCAAATCTAATAAATTTTTATTGCCATAATTATTCGTATTATTTTAATTGTTTTAAACATATTTTTCTTGTGTATATTTTCTGTTTCTTTTTTATTTTTTTAATTAAATTATATTGTTTTCTTTTTGTTTCTTTTTTTAACCCAGTGTTTCTTGTCTATGTAATCGTGTAATAATTTTAAAAATTTTATTTAATTTCCTTAATTTAAAAAATAAAATCAAAAAAATCTAAAAACAAAATTGTTTTTAAAAGTGTATACGTTTCCTTTAAGTTCTTATTATTATAACTTCGTTTTAATAATTTAATAAAATTGTGAAGTATTTAAATAAATAAATTCTAAAATAAAACAAACAAATAAAAGTGAAGAAACAAGCATTCAAGTGTCTTATTATTAACCTAAGAAATGAATATCCAACGTGTCTTATTGTGTAAATTTAGTTTGTAACGATTTGTATTAAATTGAGTAACAAAACTTAATTGTAATTGTAATTTATAAACAATAAAAAATAAATGTTTACAACTTAATATTTAAATAATTATTAAAAACAATATTTAATTTTAATTTAAACAAAGAAAATCAAAATATAAACCTTTTAAATGTCATATAATGTGTGTAGAAAATTAAAAACAATAAAATATAAAATATAAAATGACAGAGAATACCTTCTAATTTAAATAAACTTGAAAAAAAAATTAAAGAAAACAAAAAATGAAAGAAACCACCAAAGTGCTGGCACAAAAATTTTAAGAAATAGAAATAAAATAATAAATAAACTTTAAAAAAATAAAATCAAAATCAAACGTATTTTTTTTATTTCATAGAACCGAAGGAAGTAAACTAAACTACTGCCTTCGATTGGATACAAATAGCAAAATAATATAAAGTATGAAGAGATCAAAAGTCCCCATTTGGTTCTAAGAGCATTATCCAATTGTATTCCCCATTATTACATTATGAAAGTATGTAGAAAAATTGTAGTAAACAAGAGTACCCTAGCTAGCTCTCTGCTAATAACATCGGCGATTCTAATAAACTCATAGAGTCTGCCAATGTTCATCTTAGCTTTGCCGCGAGTCTCAGTCTAATTCATCGGTGACCATAAACACCATCTATCGGTGACCATAAACAGCACAGCATTGACAAGCAATGGGTTTTTATTTGCTTCCAAATTTATGTAAATTGGTGCATTACATGATATGTTATAAGCTAATGCATTTAATCTATAAAAAAAGATTAAGTGGACGTGGAACTACTGGATGTTATAAGAAACTTAAAGTCCGGGTTTTTTGCTTTCATTTGCTGCCAAATTTATGAAAATTGGTGCAGAAGAAGCAAAGGTATAAAGTTTTAGATTTTAATTGTAAATATCTATAAGTGGGCGTGTCAAATATAATAATATTTACGCCCACAATGAAAGTACACATTTCTACCTTTCATTTGATACCAATTTTATAAAAATTGGTGCTCTACTTACAAAGTTATAAGACGTTAAAGGAAATTATTTGCCATCACCATGTTCCGCACACACACATCCGCACACGAAAATTTTTGCGAAAATTTCATGTCAAAAATTCTTGGTGTTTTACCAGGCGCACAGAATCGTGTAGCAAGGGGTAGTTTGGTAAATTATTTTCTTTAACTTCTTATAACTTTGGAACGAAGGCACCACTTTTTATAAAATTGGTATCAAATGAAAGCTACGAACGTGTACTTTCATTTGCGTATAAGTATTATAGTTTTTGTCACGCCCACTTTAAGATATTTAAGGAAATTACATTTAAATACTTATAACTTCGCTAATATAGCTTCAATTGTCATAAATTTGGCTGCAAATGAAAGTTTAAGGAATAGATTTTCATACTAGTGTAATGCCCTCTACTGCCACACCCAATGAAACGTATACAAACAGATAAAGTTTAGCAGATTTTAACTTAACATGTCTAGCACCCATTTTCATAAATTTTGAAGAAAATTAAAGCTAAGGACTTAGATTTTCACTTTCGTGTAACGAACACTACCACCACGCCCTTTGAAACATGTTTAAAGAACAGATTAAATGAAGGAGTTTATAACTTTGCTTGTATGGCAGTAAATTTAATAAATTGGGAAGCAAACGATAGATAGAATAGAGGATTTAAATCTGTGTGAATAAGTTTCAGAGGACGTGGCAATATATGGCATTATACGAAAATGAAATTCTTGTCCTTAATTTTTATTTTTTGCCAAATGACAAGTGATGTAGTAGAAACAAATTTATAACCTTTTAAATTGAATTTGTTAAATATCTATAAGTGGGCGTGGCAAAAATTACAATATTTACGCCTACAATGAAACTACACGTTTCTACTTTTCATTCGATACCAATTTTATAAAAATTGGTGCTTTACTTACAAAGTTATAAGTAGTTAAAGTAAATACTTTGCCATCAAATTTAATTTGTTAAATATCTATAAGTGGGCGTAGCAAATATAATAACTTTTCACACCTAAATGAAACTACAACTTTCTACCCTTCCTTTGATACCAATTCTATCACAATTGGTGCTCTACTTACAAAGTTATAAGAAGTTAAAGGAAATTATTTGCCATCACCATGTTGCGCACACACACATCCGCACACAAGAATTTTTGCGAAAATTTCATGTCAAAAATTCTTGGTGTTTTACCAGGCGCACAGAATCGTGTAGCAAGGGGTAGTTTGGAAAAATATTTTCTTTAACTTCTTATAACTTTGTAACGAAAGCACCAATTTTAATAAAATTGGTATCAAATGAAAGCTACAAACTTGTACTTTCGTCTTCACTATAAATATTATAATTTTTGCCACGCCGACTTGAAGATATTTAAGCAAATTAAATGTAAATACTTACAACTTCCCTAATATGGCATCAATTGTGATAAATTTGATAGCAAATCAAAGCTAAGGGCGGGGAATTTCATTTTCTTGTAATATCCAGTAGTACCACACCCACTTAATCATTATAAGATGGATTAAACGTATTAGCTTATGACTTCGCATGTAATACACCAATTTTCATAAATTTAGAAGCAAATTAAAGCAAATGATTTAAAGATTCATTTAACGCCCTCTATTGCCCCTCCCACTTAAATATATGTAAACAGATACAAATTTTTGTGCTTATAAGTTACACAATTTAGGAAGTATGTGAGAAGATAGGTAGTAATCATGACTGAGGTGCTGTAATGACCACTTATGTATGTATGTATATAAACCCCATGCCCATAGACGCGACAGAAGAAGACAGAAGCGAGATACTGGATTTAGTATATAGATGTAAAGTTATTATAGCATCTGGACATAATTATTCTCCACTAGACTGTTTTGTTTTGAGCGACTATTACTACCTAATTTTTGTGATCTGTTAATATAGATATTTAAATATTCATCAGCAATATAATATTTCTGGCATGTTTTTATCCGCCGAAGGTACGACTTAAATGATCCATTCGAACAGTCTAATTATTGACTACTTCTTCAAAAATTCGGTAGCAAATGAAAGCTAAGGATAGGGAATTTCATATTCTTGCAATATCCAGTAGTACCACGCCATCTTAATCATTACTATATATGTAGATTAAATGCATTAATTTATAACTTTGTATGTAATGTAACAATTTCCACAAGTTTGGAAGCAAATGAAAGCGTATGACTTAGAATTTCTTTTTAGTGTAACACCCTCTAGGGTCACGCTCTTTGAAACCTACTTACACTGATTAAATGAAGCCGATAGCCTTACAATTACATTTTAAAGTTTTCTGTGACGCCCTCTATTGCCACGTCTACTTTAAAATTTATAAACAGATGCAATTTATCAGCATATGACTTAACATGTTTAGCACCAATTTTCATAAATTTAGAAGAAAGGAAATCTAAGTGTCATTTTCGTGTAACGAAGACACATGTTTACAGAACAGATTAATTGCAGGAGTTTATAACTATGCTTGTATGGCATTAATTTTCATAAATTGGGAAGCAAATAATAGATAAGTAAATTTTATTTAATCTTTTATTTAATGTGAATACGTTTCAGCAGGCGTGGCAATAGATGGTGGTTTATGAAAATGAAAATCTATGTATTTAGTTTTTATTTGCTTCCAAATTTATGAAAATTGCTACAATACATGCAAAGCTATAAGCTGATACATTTAATCTATCTAAAAAAGATTAAGTGGACGTGGCACTACTGAGTGTTATAACAATTAAAGTCAAGGTTTTTGGCTTTCATTTGCTGCAAAATTTGTGGCAATTGATGCAGTAGAAACAAAGTTATAAACTTTTAAATTTTATTTGTAAATATCTATAAGTGGGCGTTGCAAAAGTGAAAAAGTGATATTTATGCTCACAATGAAAGTACACATTTCTACATTTCATTTGATACCAATTTTATAAATATTGGTGCAATACTTACAAAGTTATAAGAAGTTAAAGTAAATACTTTGCAATCAAATATAATTTGTTAAATATCTATTATAGGGGGTTAACAAACATTATAATATTTATTCCTACCTGGAAAGTACACGTTTCTACCTCTCATTTGATACCAATTTTATCAAAATTGGTGCTCTACTTACAAAGATATAAGAAGTTAAAGGAAATTATTTGCCATCACCATGGTGCGCACACATACATCCACACACAAGAATTTTTGCGAAAATTTAATTTCAAAAATTTCTGGTGTTCTACCAGGCGCACAGAATCGTGTAGCAAGTGGTAATTTGGAAAAATATTTTTTTTAACTTCTTATAACTTTGTAACGAAGGAACCAATTTTTATAAAATTGATATCAAATGAAAGCTACAAACACGTACTTTCATTCTGACTATAAATATTATAATATTTGCCACGCCCACTTAAAGATATTTAAGCAAATTAAATTTAAATGCTTATAACTTCGCTAGTATGGCAACAACGGTCATAAATTTGGTAGCAAATGAAAGCTTAAGGATTAGACTTTTATTTTCTTGTAATATCCAGTAGGGCCACGCCCACTTAACCGTTTTTAGACAGATTAAATGTATTAGCTTATAACTTTGCATGCAATGCACCAATTTCCACAAGTTTGAAAGCAAATGAAAGCGTATGACTTAGAATTTCTTTTTCGTGTAACGCCCTCTAGTGGCACGCCCTTTTAAAACTATTTACATTGATTAAAGAAAGTCTATAACATTGCATGTGTAGCTTCAATTTTCATAAATATGGAAGCAAATGAAAGCTTAAGTATTCGATTTTAAGTCTCATGTAACGCCCCCTATTGCCACGTCCTCTTGAAAATATATAAAGAGATGCAATTTGTTGACTTATAACTTATCACGTTATCCAGGCTGAAGGGTTGTAATCTCATAAAATGCTTCATATTTGGTAAAGTTTACAGTGTATATGACCAGAAAACCAAATTTTAAATGTTTCGATTGAATTAGATTATTAAAGTCATACTTTACTAAAAAATTGGTTAAGGCACATTAACAAAGTGTTGTGTTTACCTTTCAAAATTAAATTTTTGGTTTTATTTAATTTAATTTAAATAATACAAGACTTCCATGCAGAATTTCTTTTCCATTCTTCATGCTTAGTTTGCTGCAAAAAAAAATTTGAATTTAAATGAGACGTTGCATACATTAAGCTCTGCAATGCTTCCAATACCTGCATGCATTTGATTAAAATTGATTTTCCTTAAAGAAAATTTGAATGCAAAAATTTTTGGTAAAAAACCACGCTTATCTGTTATATAACTTTTGAAACGTTTATAATTTATTTAATTTAAATGAGCATATTAAAAAATTTTTTGTATTTTTATGGCCAATGTTGATTATCTTAAAGTATACAAGTAACATATAGCCATGACATGATATATTAGGCAACAATAAAAATAAAAAAAGAACACACATAATAAGTTTCTTTTTATTGAGTTTTTTATTAATAAAAAAAAATATTCATAAATGTAAAGAAGAAATAAACGAAACCATTTGTATAACCTTCTAAAAGCTTGTAAAATTTATTTCAAACTTTTGCCGAAAAAAACCAAAAGTTTTTGGATTTTGCAATACAAACTACAACTAAATTTTGCCGAAAAAAGTGCATAATAAATCTATAATTGTCCATAAAACTAAGAAAAATCATAATTCATTATGCATAAAAATATAATGCAATAAAAATAATAAAAAAAAACAAAACAGAGAAGGCCAATAAAAACAACAGCATTAATAAATAACAGACCAGACCAGGCCAGACCCATACTAGACCGCAGACAAGAGACAAGAATGCACCCGCATAAGCTAATGTTTATTTAAAAGTCATGAGCATATTTGTTGTTGTAAATCTGTAATTAAAATTATAAAAAAGAATAGAATTTTTATTATATTTTAAACAATTAAATCTTAAATATAATAAATTTTCTTTAAAAAAAAACTCTATTCTAACAGGATTGAAATAAATTCATTGTAATTAATCAAAGAACAATTCTTTGTTTTGTTCTCCATTTTTAATGTCACCCAACAATAGTTTGCAATTTTTTTTATTAATGTTGGTGTTTTTGTTGCTGTGGTGGCATTGTAATTTTTTTTAAACAATTTTTTTCTTTATTTCAAATGCTAATTAAAAATTATAAATAATTTTTCATAAAATATGTCCGTGTGTCATTATCAAATGCTCATTAACACTACCTACTGACCAATTAACACTGATCAAGTAACCGCATAACCAGACGACAAAAGCACCACCACAACTGTCCCCCAGTTTTTAAGCCAACCAATTTACAGCATAACGTGAAACTGTGCTGGATTTAGACCAATAAAATATTGGACATTTCAAAGTGATCCATATTGTAAGCAGATAGATTGCAGCACTTAAAATAATAATGCGCGGATAAAATGAATAGGGTAAGAGGCAGCGAACCTGTTAAAATGTTCGTTTTATTGACATAGAAGTGCCCTATATGACCATGCCTTTTAATAGTATAATCTCCGTCTGTGGTACACAATAATCTGAAGAAATTCAAAGTTATATGATTTTACATTTAATTTTCTTAAATACTTTCAAGTACAAGCATTGAAAGTACACTTTTCTACCTTTCATTTGATACCAATTTTATAGAAATTGGTGCTCTACTTACAAAAATATAAGAAGTTAAAGAAAATACTTTGCCATCAAATTTAATTTGTTAAATATCTATAAGTGGGCGTGGCAAATATAATAATTTTCACACCTAAATGAAAGTACACCCTTCTACCTTTCATTTGATACCAATTTTATAAAAATTGGTGACTTCGTTACGAAGTTATAAGAAGTTAAAGTAAATACTTTGCCATCAGCGTGTTACGCACACACACATCCGCACACACACATCCGCACACAAGAATTTTTGCGAAAATTTCATGTCAAAAATTCTTGGTGTTCTACCAGGCGCACAGAATCGTGTAGTAAGGGGTATTTTGGCAAAATATTTTCTTTAACTTCTTATAACTTTGTAATGAGGGCACCAATATTTATAAAATTGGTATCAAATGAAAGGCAGAAACGTCTACTTTTATTTGCGTATAAATATTATAGTTTTTGTCCCGCCCACTTTAAGATATTTAAGGAAATTACTTTTAAATAATTATAACTTCGCTAATATAGCTTCAATTTTAATAAATTTGGCAGCAAATGAAAGCTAAGGACAGGGAATTTCATTTTTTTGCAATATCCAGTAATACCACGCCCACTTAATCATTTTTATAGAGATTAAATGTATTAGCTTATAACTTCACATGTAATACACCAATTTTCATAAATTTAGAAGCAAATTAAAGCAAATGATTTAGAGATTCATTTAACGCCCTCTATTGCCACACGCATGTAAACAGATACAAATTTTTAGCTTATAAGATACACAATTTAGGAAGAATGTGCGAAACTAGGTAGTAATAATGACTGAGTTGTTGTAATGACTAATTATGTATGTATGTACGTAAGGCCCATGTACAGGGTCAGAAAAATATAGGAGAGAGGAAGACAAAAACAGGGAACTGAATTTAATATATGGATGTGAAGTTATTATAGCATCTGCACATAATTATTCCCCACTAGACTGTTTTGTTTGCATCGACTAATACTACCCAATTTCTCTGATCTGTTAATATAGATATTTAAGTATTCATCAGCAATATAATATTTCTGGCATGTTTTTATCCGCCGTAGATACGACTTAAATGATCCATTCGATCATTTTAATTATTGACGACTTCTTCGAAAAAATATCGTCACATAGCGTCGTAGTGAAGACATTGTAGTCTAATAGGTAGTATATTGGGTTATTAGAGAGACCACCACCGAGACCACGGATCACCCCAGGCTTTCATTTACTTCCAAATTAATGAGAGTTAATGGTAAACATGCAAAGTTGTAAGCTCTTAGATTTAATTTTCTTAAATACTTTTAAGTGGGAGTGGCAAATATAATTATTTTCATGCCTACAATGAAAGTACACGTTTCTACCTTTCATTTGATACCAATTTTTATTAAAATTGGTGCTCTACTTACAAAGTTATAAGAAGTTAAAGGAAAGTATTTGCCATTAACATGTTACGCACACACACTCCGCACATAAGAATTTTTGCGAAAATTTCATGTCAGAAATTCTTGGTGTTCTACCAGGCGCACAGAATCGTGTAGCAAGGGGTAATTTGGAAAAATATTTTCTTTAACTTCTTATAATTTTGTAACGAAGGTACCAAATTTTATAAAATTGGTACCAAATGAAAGCTACAACCGTGTACTTTTATTCTCACTATAAATATTATAATTTTTGCCACGCCCACTTTATGATATTTAAGCAAGTTAAATTTAAATACTTATAACTTGGCTAATATAGTTTCAATTTTCACAAGTTTGGTATCAAATGAAAGCTTAGAACATGGAATTGCATTTTCTTGTAATATCCAGTAGTGCCACGCCCATTTAATAATTTTTGGATAGATTAAGCGTATAGGCCTATAACTTTGCGTGTGTAGCCTCAATTTTCATAAATTTGGCAGCAAATGAAAGCTTAAGGATTCGATTTTCATATTAGTGTAAAGCCCTCTACTGCCACGCCCACTGAAGCGTGTACAAACAGATAAAGTTTATCAGCTTTTAGTTTACCACGTTTACCACCAATTTTCATAAATATAGAAGCAAACGAAAGCTAAGGACTTTGATTTTCAATTTCGTGTAATGCCCACTTCTACCACACCACACTTTAAAGAACAGATTAATTGCAGGAGTTTATAACTTTGCTTCTATTGCACAAATTTTCACAAATTGGAAAAGAAAAGTAAATTTTATTTAATATTTTATTTTAATTTATTTAATGTCTGTGAATAGGTTTTAACAAGCGTGGCAATAGATAGCGTTTTAAGAAAATTAAAGTCCATGTCCTTAGTTTTTATTTGCTTCCAAATTTACGAAAATTGCTGCATTACATGTAAAGCAATAAGCTTTTAAATATAATTTGCTAAATATCTATAAGAGGGAGAGGCAAATATAATAATGTGTATGCCTATAATAAAAGTACAAGTTTCTAGCTTTCATTTGATACCAATTTTATCAAAATTGGTGCTCTACTTACAAAGTTATAAGAAGTTAAAGGAAATTATTTGCCAATAACATGTTACGCACACACACATCCTCACACAAAAATTTTTGCGAAAATTTCATGTCAAAAATTCTTGGTGATCTACCAGGCGCACAGAATTGTGTAGCAAGGGGTAGTCTGGTAAAATATTTTCTTTCAGTTCTTATAACTTTGTAACGAAAGCACCAATTTTTATAAAATTGGAATCAAATGAAAGGTAGAAACGTGTACTTTCATTCTGACTATAAATATTATAGTTTTTGCCACGCCCATTTTAAGATATTTAAGCAAATTAAATTTAAATACTTATAACTGCGCTGATATGGCATCAATTGTCATAAACTTGGTATCAAATAAAAGCTAAGAACAAGGAATTTAATTTTCTTCTAAATTTCTCCAATATCCAGTAATGCCACGCCCACTTAATAATTTTTAGCGAGATTAAATTTATTAGCTTATGACTTCGCATGTTATACACCAATTTTCATAAATTTGGAGGCAAATGAAAGCTGAAGATCTATATTTTCTTGTCCTCCTAACACCCTTTACTGGCAGGCCCATTAAAACCTATTTACGCAGATTAAACAAAAGAGTCTATAACTTTGCATGTGTGGCTTCAATTTTCATAAATATGGAAGCAACTGAAAGCTTAAGAATTAGATTTTAAGTTTCGTGTAACGCCCTCTATTTCCATGCCCACTTAAAGATATATAAACAGATGAAATTTGTCAGCTTATAACTTATCAACTTTAGCACCAATTTTCATAAATTTGGTAGCAAATGTAACTACCATGCGATTAGAAACATGTTTAAAGAACAGATTAGATAAAGGAGTCTATAACTTTGCATGTGTAATGTTACTTTATTCCATTAACCTACAGTGTACAAACTATGTTAGTAATTTAAAATATTACCTCAGGCACTAAATGAACACAATCGTAGAAATAAAACATCGAATCAAATGAACAATAACAACAACAAGAAAAACCAGGCAACAATTGTCTGGACAAATGGACAAATAAAACAAACCAGAGCCAATAACTTTAATGTTCGTTAATGTAAAAAATTGTTTGAAAAACAAAAACAAAAAACAAATGTAAACGTAATTAATTTATGGCGACAATTAACATGACGTACATTTGATCAAAACCTAATCATGGACATTGCACAAAATGTCAATTTATCTTTGACTAAAATTTTTTAAGAAATTTAACAACGACAACAGCGACATTAATAAATAAAAATATCATGGCATGATATGATGCTATGGTATGGGTGAACAATATTTTATTGTTTGTTACACACATACTACAATACATAGATGTACGTATGTATGTATGTATGCAGTGTGGTGTATACAAATTTACAAATAATTTTTAATGGTGATTGTTGCAAAATAATAAATTGCATTAAATTTTTATTAATTTATTAAAAAACAACATTAAAGAACAACAACAACAACAACAACAAAAATCATTATACGTATATAAATAAATATTTTTGCTTAAAATTTCAGAGTATTTTTAAATTTTGCAGATATTTTGTATGTTTTTAACATTTAAGACTTTGACGACAACGTACAACTCGACGTTACATTTCATTTAATGGCACCGCCAAAAAAACACCCGAAAAATTGAAACAAAAGATTGTGTCTCCCATGTTTTTTCATTTTTATTGGCGTAAATGGAAAATTAGTCACTGACTTCATTTCATTCGTTCAATTGATAAATTTTTGTAGTCAGTTTTTAATGTTTTTTACACGAAAAATACTTGCGCAACACAATTCAATTCAATTGAAAGCAGAAAACATTGCTACAAACACTCACACATATTTTAATTTAATTTTTTTTTTTTTCATTTTATGTTTTGATAATAAAATAAATTTCTTAGAATTTATTTCGTTTATTTTCGAATTCAAAGCAAACAAATATTTGTTAATAATTTTCGTGTATTTATTTTTATTGTTTTATTTTGCAAATAAATTGTATACTGATGTGTAAATAAATTAGAAATCTTTTAAGGTTTGTTAAGTTTTTATTGATCTTTTAAATTTCAATATAAATTTTAAATAAAACGAAATAATTAAAATATCAACGATTAATAAGCTAATCAGTCTGCATGGAACTATGAATTATTCTTCTATCTTGTCTTGGACACCTAAGAATATCCAACAGCGTTTACATTACTGTTGAGTCAAATTTGGCAAGTCATCATAACGACGTTCAAGACATATTTAATGCTCTAATTACTTACATACTTAGTCAGGTCTAGAACCTAACATTTCACCCCACCCATGTGTGTGTGTTAGTTTTTATTGTTAAGCTTTCATTTGCTTCCAAATTTATGAAAATTGAAGCTACACATGTAAAGTTATAGATTCCTTTAATTATCGGTATAAATAGGTTTCAGTGGGCGAACAAGTAAAGGGTGTTATACGAAACAGGAAATCTATGACTTCTGCTTTCATTTGCTTATATATATATAGTTATAAGTTAATACTTTTAATCTATCTAAAAATAATTAAGTGGGTGTGGATAGCTTTTCACTTTAGCTTTCACTACTACTCCGCGTTCTTAACCTTCAGTTGACACCAAATTTATCACAATTGATGCCATATTAATGAAGTTATAAGTGTTTAAATGTAATTTGCTTAAATGCCTTAAAGTGGGCGTGGTAAAAATTATAATATTTATAGTCAAAATGAAAGTACGTGTTTGTAGCTTTCATTTGATACCAATTTTATAAAAATTGGTGCTTTCGTTACAAAGTTATAAGAAGTTAAAGAAAACAATTTGCCAAAATACCCCTTGCTACTCAATTCTGTGCGCCTGGTAGAACACCAAGAATTTTGAAATTAAATTTTCTCAAAAATTTTTGTGTGCGGATGTGTGTGTGCGCAACATGGCGATGGCAAATAATTTCCTTTAACTTCTTATAACTTTGTAAGTAGAGCAGAAATTTTGATCAAATTAGTATCAAATAAAAGGTAGAAACGTGTACTTCTATTCTCACTATAAATCTTATAATTTTTTCAACGCCCACATTAAGATATTTAAGCAAATTACATTTAAATAATTATAACTTCATTAATGTGGCATCAATTGTGATAAATTTGGTAGCAAATGAAAGCAAAAAACGCGGACTTTAATTTTCTTTTAACATCCAGTAGTGTCATGCCCATTTAATCTTTTTTAGATAGATTAAATGTATTGGCTCATAACTTTGCAAATAATGCACCAATTTACATAAATTTGGTAGCAAATGAAAACTAAGAACATAGATTTGCATTTTCGTTAAACGCCATCTATTGCCACGCTCTCTAAAACTTATTCACACAGATTAAATAAATTAAAATAAAAGATTAAATAAAACTTACTTTTCTATCTCTCGCTTGGTTCCCAACTGAAAGCCATGCAAGCAAAATTATAAACTCCTGCAATTAATTTGTTCTTTAAGAATGTTTCTAAGGGTGTGGCAGTAGTGAGCGTTACACGAAAGTGAAAATCTAAGTACTTACTTTTAATTTTCTTAAAAATTTATGAAAATTGGTGCTAAACGTGATAAGTTAATAGCTGCAAAACTTTATCTGTATATATACGCTTCAGTGGGTGTGGCAGTAGAGGGCATTGCACGAATACGAAAATCTAATCCTTAAACTTTCACTTGCTGCCAAATTTATTAAAATTGAAGCTATATTAGCGAAGTTATAAGTATTTGAATGTAATTTCCTTAAAAATCTTAAAGTGGGCGTGACAAAATACTAAAATACTTATACGCAAATGAAAGTACACGTTTGTAGCTTTCATTTGCTACCAATTTTATAAAAATTGGTGCCTTCGTTACAAAGTTATAAGTAGTTAAAGAAAACAATTTGCCAAAATACCCCTTGCTACTCAATTCTGTGCGCCTGGTAGAACACCAAGAATTTTGAAATGAAATTTTTGCAAAAACTTTTGTGTGCGGATGTGTGTGTGCGCAAAATGGTGATGGCAAATAATTTTCTATAACTTTTTATAACTTTGTAAGTAGAGCAGCGATTTTGATCAAATTAGTATCAAATGAAAGGTAGAAACGTGTACTTTCCACGTGGGCATAAATATTATAATGTTTGTCACGCCCACTTATAGATATTTAACAAATTATATTAAATGGCAAAGTATTTAATTTAACTTCTTATTACTTTGTAAGTAGAGCACCAATTTTAATACAGTGGGTATCAAATGAAAGGTAGAAATGTGTACCTTACATATTATTATATTTGGCACGTCCACTTATAGATATTTACAAATAAAATCTAAAAGTTTATAACTTTGCTTCTACTGCATCAATTGTCATAAATTTGGCCCACGCCCACTTAATATTTTTCAGATAGATTAAATGCATTAGCTTATAACATTTCATGTAATGCACCAATTTACATAAATTTGGAAACAAATTAGAACCAATTGCTTGTCAATGCTGTGCTGTTTATGGTCACCGATAGATGGCAGACCTTTCCATTTTACGTTGCAGTCGACAAATCACCTGCTTGTCTTGCATATTTAATTAATTAGACAGAGACTCGCGGCAAAGCTAAGATGAACATTGGCAGACTCTATGAGTTTATTAGAATTGCCGATGTTATTAGCAGAGAGCTTGCTAGGGTACTCTTGTTTGCTACCATTTTTCTCCATACTTTCTTAATGCAATAATGGGGAATATATTCGGATAATGAATGCTCTTAGAACCAAATGGGGACTTTTGATCTCTTCATACTTTATACTATTCTGCCACTTGTATCCAATCGACGGCAGTAGTTTAGTTTACTTCCTTCGATTCTATGAAATGAAAAAAATACATTTGATTTCGATTTTATTTTTTTAAAAGTTTATTTATTATTTTATTTCTATTTCTTAAAATTTTTGTGCCAGCACTTTGGTGGTTTCTTTCATTTGTTTTTTTTTAGTTTTTGTTTTCTTTCTTTTTTTTCAAATTTATTTAAATTAGAAGGTATTCTCTGTCATTTTATATTTTATTTTTAATTTTCTACACACATTACATGACATTTAAAAGGTTTATATTTTGTTTTTCTTTGTTTAAATTAAAATTTAATTTTTTTAATAATTATTTAAATATTAAGTTGTAAACATTTATTTTTATTGCTAATAAATTACAATTACAATTAAGTTACTTAATTTAATACAAATTGTTACAAACTAAGTTTACACAATAAGACACGTTCGATATTCATTTCTTAGGCTAATAATAAGACACTTGAATGCTTGTTTCTTCACTTTTATTTGTTTGTTTTGTTTTAGAATTTATTTATTTAAATACTTTACAATTTTATTAAATTATTAAAACGAAGTTATAATAAGGAAAACTTAAAGGAAACGTATATACTTTTAAAAACAAATTTGTTTTTAGATTTTTTTGATTTTATTTTTTAAATTAAGGAAATTAAATAAAATTTTTAAAATTATTACACGATTAAATAGACAAAAAACACTAGGTTAAAAAAAAAGAAACAAAAAGAAAAAAATATAATTTATTCAAAAAAATAAAAAAGAAACAGAAAATATACACAAGAAAAAATATGTTTAAAACAATTAAAATAATACGAATAATTATGGCAATAAATAATTACCCTCACCTGGGTAACGATCTTGTCGCGATGTGGGGGCTTAAGTGTACTTCGATTCACTCTGTGACCCAGGGTGAGTTGGGGTGCATGACTAAAGGTTACCCTAATATCGTGGGAAGACTCTGGTTTCGGATCGATGTCGTTCTTGATCTGTTCGAATCGTCGGAACACGTATATTTTTCTTTCATACCCCTAATCCGGAGTGTTATGCGACCCGTGCTCATCGGGTGGTTTGCAGTCAGGGGTCTAATCCGACTGTATTTTAACGGAGCCTCACTGATACCTGGGCGCCTCAGTGAGTATTAGGTTTCCTACCAAGTCCCTGTCATGCTATCGGGGGCTATGGCATGATCGACCTCCTTTCCCCCTCACTCGTGGGACTTACATGGACGAGAAAAACAATACTGACGAAATGGTATTTTTGAATGGACTGGACGCGTCCCAGCTCATTGCGCGAATCCAGGCGAGCATTGTTGACAACAACAACGAGATCGTCAGGAATTTCGCCCCAGCTGGCCTGAGGATTATGACTGTGGAGGAGGCCTTTGGTGAGGAGTCTGCTTTGGCGATCCTCACTTCTACGGAAGATATGTGCGTGGAGTCAGACTCTGTCTCCCCACTATCGGATGAAGACGGTGACAATACGGTCATCGAAAGGTTCCCTCTCACTCGTATCCAAATTGCCACTGGGAGCAATGAGGTGGTGACATCCCCTTTAAGGAACCCACTTGTCAGACGGGATGCTTCTGACCCACTAGTACGATCATCTACTGATCCGGACTGCATGGGTGGGGGTGGCTCGTCTGACAAGGGGGGTAGAACTGGGCGGAAACGTTCCGCTATGTATAAGGAGAGGAATTCATATCGTAGGGCTTGCACTGTCTTGAGAAGATTTGCAAGCTGTGATGTGGATTCCCTCTCTGTTAAGGAGCAGAGGATGCTGGCTCGACACAGAGGCACTGTTCTGCGGTATGAGAAAAAATACCCAGACAGTGCCCTCTCACGGGTCGCTGACTCTGATGGACCCTTGAGTGTGGACGAGAGCGTAGAGCCAACTGCTTCTACCTCTCAAGCCGCATGCAAGGGGCACAAAGGTTATACACCCTTACTCCCAGCTGGAGCAAAGAAGACCACCCGGGTTTTCAATCCTTCGGTGAAGAGAAAGGGTGGTGGTGTTACTCCTTCAAGGGATGGTGGAAAGGAGGTAGAAGCTACCGCCAATCCTTTATCCCAAAAGGAGGATGTAAGGTTAGAGGCCAAGGAGTTGGGGGGGGTCACTTCGGCGGATAGGTCTTCTGTGCAGGTTTCTCGCAAGGGAGATCGCATGAAGAGGAACAGGTCTGACGAGGTGCCTTCCTCTAGCTCCAAGCGTCCCAGGAAACAAGGGAGCCTAGGAACTAACCCTTCCCTTCAGCTGGCTTTCATCGACAGGTCGGATTTGGATGGTAAAATCTCTCCTGAAAGATGGAATCTAGTTGAAGAACGGCTCATTGAGTTCATAGCTGAGGAGAGTTGTGATGGCAGGAATGCTCGCATATCTTCTATTGGTTGGTCCAGGGGTATCAAGGTAGTCGACTGTGAAAACGAGGGAACTGTAAAGTTCCTTGTGGAATCAGTGAAGCGCCTTGGCGAACTCTGGCCCGGTGCGCGCTTGGAGGTGGTCCCTCAATCCGACCTCCCTCTACGTCCAATAGTGACGGTATGGATCCCGCCTACTTTTAGGCGTGTGAGTATCATACCAAAACTTGTTGGGAAGCAAAACGATGGATTGAACACCAGTACATGGGCAGTTGTTAACTCCCTGGCTGGTGAAGGTAAGAAGGGCTGCGATCTTCGGATCGCTATTGATCAGACCTCACTTCAGAGGCTAAGGGCAAGGGGTGGCGTGGTGTTGTGTGGGATGGCAAACCTAAAGTTCCGTCATCGGGAAATAAGGGGTGCCTAGGAACCCAGAGGAGGCTGAAAGTGGTGCAGATTAATCTGCATCACTGCGAAGCTGCCTCACACAACCTACTAACCACCCTACGCCGCCTTGAAGTTGACATCGCTCTTATCCAGGAACCTTGGATCCTTAGGGATAGGATCCTGGGTTTGAGCGATCCTGATTATAGGTTACTTGTTCCTAGAACAAGCGAGAAGGTAAGAACCTGTATATTAGCTAGGGGTAGCTTAGACTTGTTAATCACTCCTTCCTTTTGTACAGGTGACGTAACGACTGTGGCGTACAAAGATGACCTTGGGATCGAGTTGATGCTGTCATCTGTGTACATGCCGTACGAGGCTGCATCCCCACCTGATGACTTAATTGGACGACTGGTGGAGCATGCGGAGAGGACAAGATGTCGCCTTGTCCTGGGTTGCGATGCCAATGCTCATCACACCCAATGGGGCAGTGCTGACATAAATACTAGGGGTGAGTCGATTTTGAATTTTATTATTCTTAATAGGCTCAACATTTGCAACGTTGGCAACACGCCAACGTTTAGAAACCGTGTTAGGGAGACTGTAATTGACATTACGCTCTCTAACATGGACAGGTCTATGATTGAGGACTGGAGGGTTTCAGATGAGTGTTCTTTCTCTGATCACCAATTGATATCCTTCAGTATTAATCTATCAGGTGGCTTTAACAAGCCTTTTAGAAATCCAAGAAGAACCGACTGGATCAGATATGAGATGGCTGTGGAGGAGGAACTTAAGACCCTCAGGGGTCGTTCCACTCCTAGCGTCAATGATCGAGTTGGGTCTTTGACGGATATTTTGTTGTCTTGTTATAGAGATGCTTGTCCTCTCACTTACCCGGGTAAGAGGAACCAGCCAGTCTGGTGGAATGCGGAACTCCGTAGACTCCGCTGTTGTACCAGGAAACTCTTTAATAAGGCTAGGAAGTCGGGCAGGGAAGTTGACTGGTCTGCATATAAGGCCAGTTTTAATGAGTATAAAAGGGAAATAAAGCGCTCAAAGAGAACCACCTGGATGAGTTTCTGCACGAGTATCGAGAATGTTTCCGATGTGGCTCGTTTCCGTAGGATGCTGTCTAAGGACCCCAAAATCCTAGGCTTCATCCAAAAGAACGATGGCGCGTGGACAGCCTCGAGAAAAGAAACCCTAGAGGTTCTGCTGAGTACTCATTTTCCCAATTGTGTGGATCCAGAAAGCTATCCGTCGGGGGTAGCGGATCCCTTCTGTGATGCTGGCTTGATGCCCGATTTGGAGGATATCATTAACAGAGACAAGGTGAAATGGGCGATAAATAGTTTTGAGCCCTTTAAGTCGCCTGGTCCGGATGGTATCTTTCCGGCTCTGCTTCAGCGTGCTGGTGATATATTACACGAATGTCTGGTGGACGTGTATAGAGACTGTCTCCGACGGTGTGATATACCTGATGGTTGGAAAGATGTGCTCGTGGTGTTTATACCAAAGGCTGGTAAACCCAGTCACATCGGCCCGAAGGATTATAGACCGATATCCCTCTCATCCTTTCTTTTGAAAGCCTTGGAGAGACTTATCGATCTACATTTGAGGTCAAACATGGACCGGTCTCTGTTGAGTGGGTCGCAACATGCTTACATTAAGGGTAAGTCGGTTGAGACCGCTCTTCATGATGTGACAGGTTTTGTTGAGACGAATCTGGCTAGGGGTGAGTACACACTGTCGGCTTTCCTTGATATAGAGGGGGCCTTCAATAATGTCACCACTTCTTCTATTGAGAATTCACTGAGGGATATACATGCCCCAGATTTTCTGGTGCGGTTTATCATCCACATGTTGGGTAATAGACTAATCCGATCGAATCTGGGTGGATGTTCTATCGTAAAGCGTGCGACCAGGGGTACACCGCAGGGGGGTGTCCTATCCCCTCTCTTGTGGCTCCTGGTTGCTAATGTTGGTCTGAGGCTTCTAGAGAGTAGGGGCTTTAGGGTTGTGGCATATGCCGATGATGTGGCTATTCTGGTGGGTGGAAAGTTTCTACCGACGCTGGGGGAACTGATGGAGTCTGCTCTTGGAATTTTATCCTCTTGGGCTACGAACTGTGGCCTGGGTATAAATCCGGATAAGACGGACCTCGTCCTGTTCTCGCGTAGGTACAAAGTTGAACCCTTCAGGTTGCCGAGGTTAGCTGGTAGGGAGCTTCCGTTGTCTTCTGAGGTCAAGTACTTGGGTGTTGTCCTGGACAGCAAGCTGAACTGGAAACGAAACACCGAGGAAAGAATGAAGAAGGGACTGAATGCCTTCTACCAGTGTAGGAACTCCATAGGTAAGAGCTGGGGTCTTCCGCCTAGGGCCATTCGCTGGATATATCTGGCGATTGTTAGACCGGTTATTACCTATGGCTGCGTTGTTTGGTGGTGTGCCTTAGATAAGAGTTTTCAGCGGAAAATCTTGGATAAGGTTCAGCGGATTGTTTCCTTGAGTATCACTGGAGTGAGGAAGAGTTGCCCTCAGGCTGCTCTTGACACTATGCTCTGCCTGACTCCGCTTGATTTATATGTCAAGCGGTGTGCAGCGCGCTGTGCCATTCGTCTGAGGGAATCGGGCTGCTGGAAACAGCGCTCGACAGGTCACTCCAGAGTTCTGAATGTCATCTTTCCTGACGGGAGATATCGACTTTCGGAAAAAGCCACCGATTATGTTGTGCCTGAGGCTATGTTCCTGCCCGGTTTAAGGATACTTATACCGGAAAGGGCACAATGGAATGGTGGGGTACTCCAGGGACAGAGAGGTATACCCATCTTCACAGATGGGTCTAAGTTAGGTGGATGTACAGGTGCTGGGGTTTTCTGTAGGGAACTCGGTCTTGAACTCCACTTTAGGTTGAACGATGACTGCAGCGTTTTCCAGGCGGAGATTTTCGCAATCTTGAAAGCTATTGAGGCCATAGCTGGTGGCCCAGCTTCAGATTCGGAATCTTACGTGATCTTCGTTGACAGTCAGGCTGCCCTTAGGGCCATTGAGTCGGTCTGGTGCAAATCACGGCTCGTTCGCAAGTGCAAGGAGTCGTTGAGGTCCTTTGGACTAGACCGTATCCGTCTCTGCTGGGTTCCGGGTCATAGCGGAATACTGGGCAATGAGACGGCGGATGCCCTCGCTAGGTTAGGTTCGCTCTCTGGGAGCGATTTAATAGTTGGTCCTGACCCCCCGGTCTGCCACCTCTACGGTCTCATCAATAGATGGGTCGGGGAGGAAGAGCAAAGACGTTGGGGGAACGGATCGGGTTGTTTTGTCTCTAGATGTCTATGGCCTGCTGTGGACAGTAAGAGAACAGGTAGGCTGCTGGGCTTGGATAAGGCCAGCTTAAGGCTAGTTGTCGGGTTTATCACAGGGCACTGCGAGATTAGGTCGCTGACGGGGATCTGGAACAGATCCCAGCCGGACTATTGCAGGGCATGTTGCGATGAGGAGGAGTTGGAGACTATCGAACATCTCCTCTGTAACTGCCCAGCCCTTGGTAGGTTGAGGCTGAGGACCTTTGGCAGGGCCTTCTTTGAGAGTTTGAACTCTGCGTCGAGAGCCGACATCAAGGCTCTCCACAGATTCATTAGTGGCTTAGGCTGGTTGAGGGGCGCTAGGGCTTCATCAGGATAGTCGCGCTCTCCCTTCTTTGTTGGGTCTATGTTACCCCTCTGCTTCCCATTCTCCCTTTCCTATCTCCTCTCCTTTATATCCTATTCCCTCTCGTATCCTTCCTCTTTAAGGACGTTGTACAATGGGTCAATTCGACCTCCGGGTACTGTACTTGTCTTAATTGACAAGTGCACGTCCTCTAACCTAACCTAACCTATGGCAATAAAAATTTATTACATTTTTATTTTAAATGTTAAAAACATTACCTAATTAAAATTTAAATAAAAACAAAAACAATTTCTTCTATTATTACAATCATAATTATTTTTTTTAATTTTAGGAATTAATTTCATTAAAGTTTATTTTACTAACTTTTAAATATTTTTTTGTTTATTTTTTTTATAATTTTTTTATGATTAAAAACTAATGTAACTAAAGTCCTTTGGATTGTTTGATAATAATGAACATCATTAGTGTGTTGTGGTAAGATAAATTTTATTTTTTCTTGCAGGAAAATAGGGCACAATATTCTTATTTATTTTTCGGTAAATGCCGTTTCATATGTAAGGCCAACTGATTACTGCGTGCAAAACTTTTTTCGCATACGAATCACTGGAAGGGCTTTGCTCCCTTATGTTTGCGATAGCGATGTGTTAACTCATCGGAACGAGCAAATCTCCATTCACATTCGAGTCATTGACAGGTGTAGGGCCTTTCACCTGTAAATAAGAGAAAGAAAATTTAATTTTTTAGAATCTGATTTAAATTTTATTAAGAAAATTGTTAAAAAAAAATAAAACTGTTTGGTAGATGCTTCACGTGATGTAGTAATAAGAAAGTTTAACTATAAATACAAACAAACCAAGCTCAAATTCTATTCTATAAACCTGTCAGTTAGATTAGTCGGTAGCTTGCCGTTCATAGGCATGTTAACTTAATGGGTCATATGGGCCATTATGTTGCCCAGTGTAAGGTACGCCTCCTTGTCATGATCTGTGAGTGGTTTGTTTGAATCACTTCGAGCTCCGGAGGAAAACGGCCAGTTTGCTTAGTGGCACGTTCACCACCATGCCCAGTTCTTCAAACGTTCTGTCGCCCAAAAGCCGATGGTGCGTGTTCTGGAGCGCAGGGCATTCTAATAAAAAGTGTTGCACAGTTTCCGTTTGCTTCACATCAGGGCAGCTTCCGTAGTAATCCTAATGGGGCTGATCGAGATTGTCAGCGAAACTGCCATTAGAGCATTGCTGATGTTAGAATTTCGGTTAAAATGCGAACCTTTCTCTTATCGATCTTCCGCTATCCACAGCTGGATAGATAAAACAGTTTTGAAATTCGGCAACCAGATACTTTGGACTACCCATGGTTTGTTGAGCTCCATGCTGTTTCTATCAATTTGGAAAAGTGTTCTTGTAGAGGCACTTACATATATCCCCTCTATTGTCTCCTTAGTTGGCATCCTCGATCCTTTGCTCTATGCCACAATGTCCCGGAACCTAGTAGAGGCAGGTGTTGAGTCGACCTGTACGGTTTTTACCGATCAGATTGATAAAACAAAGTACTCAGAGAGCATAACATACATACAATTGGTCATTAGAACTCTTTAGTTGGGATTACAGCCAAGTTTCCCACACCATTTTTGTTGTGTGTGTTAATTTTATCTATGAGTGGCAAGACTTTTAGTTTAAAATCGACTCCGAACGACAGATTTTTATGAAACTTTTTGCCAGAAATGTGCTGAGAGGAAGTCGCCGTAGTCTAGTAGGTAGTGTGTTGGCTTATTAGACGAAAGGCCTCGGTTCAAACCCCAGGTAAGATATCAAAACGAAATATGAAAAAAAAATATTTCTTCTGGCTAAAACTCAGAGTAAATAAAATTACCATGAATAGCTTTTGAAAAATCTGTCGTTCGGAGTCGATGTTAAATTGTAAATCTCGTCACTCACGTATAAAATTAGAGCATACGACATGAGTGGTGTGACAAGCTAGGCCGTAATCCTAACTGAAGGGTTGCCATAATGATCAATGATGTATGTGCTGAGAGGAAGTCTCAAAGAAAATGTATTCTCATGTTTCTGGAGTTTGAACCAAGGCCTCATGCCTAATAAGTATGCATACTACCTACTACACTACGGCGCCTTTTTCCTTAAAATCTTGCCAATTCCTTGCACTGCAAGTCGTTTACGATGACCACCATCATCAGCCTGTAATTCACGAAATGTAGCCAAGTTTGCGTTACCACGCTTGAAGTTGCCTTTAATTGTTTTTGATATTCTACGGCTGTTAAACGATCCATATTGGTTGTAGCAAAACTTTCAAACTAAGGATTTTAAAACCACTAAAAGAATAACCCTGTATTACCTATTGTAACAGTATTGACACACAAAATAAAATTATTTTTCGGGAATAAAAATTTCAAATGCTTACCAACGTAACCATAATTCTTTAACGTTTTCACATATAAATGGTCAGTCAAGCGTTTCAAATGTCAACAATAGATCCGACAGCCAACACAACAAATAAATTCTGCATTTAATAATCGCAACAATAAATAATTCTGGGAATCAGTCATAGTAGTGGTAGTAGTGACCGATAATTATTCTCCAAATAAATTGCACAGCGATTTAAGGCGATTTCACAAGACGGTAATAAAATATTAAAAAAAATTTTATTATAAATAATAATAACGATATGCATACATACATATATTTATATGGTATTTATTATTAAAGAAAACATAAATAAATATCAAGAGAAATAAATAAATTTTAATAAATTGTTGCGATTGTTTATCATTTGATAAGCAGCAACGGCAGCAGCAGCAACAGCAGTAAGAAAATAAAAAATCAGCATGAAACAGACATGAAATGGACAAAACAAAAAAAAGAAGACCTCTTCTGTCCACCAGTTAAACAAATATGGATGGCCAAACCATACATCCATTAGATACAAACAAATAAATACAGATAAAGACACATACATATAAAATAAATTACTTGTAGGCTATTTTGATTGAACTCTTGTATAGGGTGGGAAATTGAAAAGTTTAAATTTAACAATGCAATCAAACAAAAATAAATGTGAAGTACAACTCTTTCCATTTCAAATGGAATCTTATTTCATTCATATGGCTGCCACAAATGGCCTTACAGTACCTCATTCGATCGAACCAATTTTCATAAATTTTTTTCGAGTATATGAGGTCGCATCCCGTTAATGGCATCAGGAATGTTGGCGTTCAAATGCTTAATTGTCTTTGGTTTGCCGGCATAACACTTTTCTTTAATGGCTCCCCACAGAGAAAATTGTCCAGCGGTGTCCAATCGCAGCTTCTTGGCGTCCAAATGACATAACCATTTCGGCTAATTAAATGGCCATCAAACGTTTGATGCAATAAATTGATTACGGCATGAGATATCTGACAAGTTGCACCATCCTGTTGAAACCAAACATCGTTCACATCAATACCATGAAGAGCGGGTACAAAAAAATCGGTTATCATGGTGCGATAGGTATCTGCATTGGGCAAATGATGCCTCCGCTCCACAAGCCGCACCAAACAGTCACTCGTAATGGATGCATTGGCTCCTGTAAGACCACGTGTGGGATTTCTGAGCCCCAAATACGCAAATTTTGCTTATTAACGTGCCCGCCAATATGAAAATCAGCTTCATTCAAAAATATGATTTCTTCGTGCAGTTTCTCGTTGGTCCAATCAATTTCCACGCGAAGCCACGGTTCAACTCCCCGGTTAGGCATCAAAACGAAGTGTGAAAAATTATTTCTCAGCAGATTTCTGGCAAAAACTCTGAGAGTTAATAAACCTGCGGTGAAAAGTTTCTCAAAAATCTGTCGATCGGCGTCGCCTGTAAACTGTAGGTCCCGCCACTCATGTATAAAATTAACACACACAACATGAGTGGTATTGAGAAGCTAGGCCGTAATCCGGACTGAAGGGTTGTAATGTCCAACTATGTTTTTTTTTTTTTTTGTCTTGAGCCGGAGGTGGGAATCTTCTAAAGACACTTTTGTTCCAACAAAAGAGTGCACGATTCACCATCACTGATGCCTACGTACTAAACCCACCCCCTACACACTTCAACCACTCTCCCCCCGCGGGACTGCCGTAAGGTATTACTTCCCGGAGGGCCAATTATGTATGTATGTATGTATGTGTGTATGCATGTATGTATGTAAGTATGTTGCTCAAGAGTAAATCGATACATTCATCAGTTGAGATAATATACTGAATTTTCTGACAGAATAGAATGACATATTTAAACCAATAGATTACCCACCCTATATGATTATTATTATTTTGCTTATGCTGTTTTGGTTTTTATTATTGTTTTCTTTTTTTTTTTTAGATAATTTTTTTATTTTTTATTATGTGGACATAATGCGTTTAGTTTGCGTTGTCCATTCATAGCTGCTGCTGTTAAATGACCAAATAATGTCTGAAAAAGCACTCACACTGATCGTTTGATGATGATTCGTTTCCCACGTTTAATATTGAAATTATTATGAACAAAACAAAAGCAAACATTCAAATGTATCGATCGGTCAGTTTTGTATTTTTTTTCTTGTGATTTTTCTTTTTTTTTATTGAATTTTTGTGTGAGAATATTATTTTAATTGTTGACTTAAATATTGAATCATATTATAAATGTTACGCTTGTTTTTCTTTTTTTGTTTTTGTATCATTTTATTGATGTCTCATTTGTGATTTAATAAAAATATCTCTATAAATTATGCAAATTATAAGGCAAATATGCTGCAATCGAAAAAATCTGTATTTATTTTTGAATTTATTGGGAAATTTATAAATGAATCAGCTTTTAAGAAATTTCATTGGGGGCCTTAAATTATGATTATGAAAATATTTACCCTTTTGTTTTTTACAAAGTTTTTAATGTCAACTTATTTGAATAATAATGCTGGAAAGTAGTGTGCAAAAATATACTGTGCTGGCATATGAATAGAATTAAGCCATGGAATTAATTACAGTACGGGCAATCTTGTCAATAAACTATTAATGGCGGTAAGATATACCGTTCTCGTCGCATTAGTCCAGAATCCCAATACGACAAGTTTGTAATAATATTTATCTAACACAGTGCCCAACCACTATCTAAGACGGAAACCTTTAAAAGATACAAAGTCAGTCGCCAATTCAGGTGAAAGTTTGATTGTAATTCCCAGTTTCGCTGTCTTCCGGGAAGAGCATTTACGTGGCCAGCCGTTAAAACCGCAAAAATTAATTAAAGTTTGTTAGATAAGTTAGCTGGCATTTAATCAATGCAGATTATATTACTTAACAAGTGAATGAAAGTCCAGGCTTTTAGCGCTCATTTGCTTCGAAATTTATGAGGATTGATGCTAAACATGCAAAGTTATGAGCTCTTACATTTATTTTTTTAAATACTTTTAAGTGGGCGTGGCATATATAATAACATTTATGCCTACAATGAAAGTACATATTTCTACCTTTCATTTGATATCAATTTTATAAAAATTGCCGCCCTACTTACAAAGTTATAAGAAGTTAAAGAAAATACTTTGGAAACAAACAGCATCAGCCGCCCACAAAAATTTTTGCGAAAATTTCATGTCAAAAATTTTTGATGTTTTACCAGGCGAACAGAATTTTATAGAAAGTGGTAGTTTGGCAAAATATTTTCTTTAATTTTATATAACTTTGTAACGAAGGCATCAATTTTTATATATAAATATATATATATATAATTTTCATAAATTTGGAAGCAAATGAAAGCTTCGTGTAACGCCCTCTACTGACACGCCCATTGAAACCTGTTTACACAGATTAAATAAAGGGGTATATGGCTTTGCATGTGTAGCTCCAATTTACATTAATTTGGAAGCTAATGAAAGTGACCGTTTGTTAAGCATTATTACCGGCGGGTGTCATGGATCCATATTTATTCGCAAATAAGCTTTGAAAGAACTGTTACTGTCAATTCACAGCACTATGATCGTATTATAAATAACTTCCTATCGAACTGCAATTTATATATATAATATTATACTGAACGGTGTAGGGTTCAACAAGACATTGACTTCATATAATATTTTCAATTACGGTTCAACGCTAGGTGGAGTGCCTTTTTGGAGTAGGTAGGTGTAGTTCATAAGGCGAGCTGCCTACGAAGTGTCTTTACGGAAAAAGTGTTCCTGAACAAGCGATAGAGCCTCAAATAATATATTTGAAGAACAGGCATCACTTCCAGCTCAATATTTTGATCATCTAGTAAGTAAAACAAATCACCAGTATATTTACTTGAAGCATTTGCACTGTTAATGCATATCAGAAATAAACATTTGAAGGCTTATCAAGTTCTAGGGATGGAGAGGCTCTTAATGTCATCGTATACAATCCTGCAGTTCATCAAGGAAACATAGTTGGGCTAGACATTATAGCGGTCTGTCTGGTGGCAATACTTTAGAACCTTAACATCACAACATTACAATACGAGAATACAATTTATTCCAGTAACGCTGCAGGCTTAGCTTCCGATTAAGCAAGATAATGCGGTAAAACTGACCAGGATTAGAGAGAGACGATGAAAAGTGTACTCAGACTTCAAACGATCACGTTCAATGTCAATGTTGGAGTTTGGAGTAACTACTGGACATTGTCTCGCATTATGTCGTTAGAGAAGAAAGCCACTGGTTTTCCGCCAAAGCGGCGATTTCACTGATCTGTGGAGGACACACTTTGGCTTAACTATGGTTTTTAAACATAAACAAAAGAATAAATATTGTACCACTATGAGCGCCTTTCTTGCCTACTAACCAGAGATAAGCAATGAAACGTCTTTTCGCTACTCATATGTACTCACAAATTTTTGAATATAAGTGAGTCAACACTATTGAAATTCAACCAGTCTGATTCATTCGTACTCTCTACCAACATTGATTTACAAGTACAGGTTGCAATGAGTATGCGTACAACGTTGACATCAAACTTATAACATTCGAAATATGTTTAATTCATACGCCTACTTATTCAGATTTATAAAATCAGAAAAATACTTATAATACTCATAAATGATTCGAGTGATGCGAATCATTTATCAAAATTTACAGTCTTAGTTGTTGTTGTTTTTACAAAAAAAAAAAAAAAAAAAAAAGACAAAGACTTGCTTGCTGTCTTGCCAACACACAACCTTCTAGTGAGTATTGTAGTGTTCGTACGCGAATCAGACTTATTTTGTGATTCTTGTAAATGTTGAGTAAAGGAGAACCGAAATCAACAACATCAGGCGTATTGTTAAGTATGAGTAAGATAAGTACTTCAAACTTTGAATATGAGTATGATATTAAAATAAATATGACTGCGTATAACATTTACAAGTCATGGAGAGTCGATGAGTACGTTAAACTTTGATTATGAGTAGGATGAGTATGATATTAAAATAAGTATGAATGCGTGTAGGTGTCAGAAATTATGAGTATGATTCGAATCTACTTATCTTTTTGAATACTCATTGCTGATCTCTGCTACCAACTTAATTCCATTAATCAAGTTCGTTTCAAAAACTAAATTTGTTTGCTTTTAAAAATATTACCAAAAGGTCAGAATGTTTTTCAAAAAATCAAAATTAAAAAAAACTATTCTATGGGAAATGCAAATAGTAGAAGGCGTACATTTAATTTGAATATTTCTATGCGAAAGCCCCCTTTAAAAAATGAATACCAACTCTTGTATATTTTATTGTCTATTTGGTGGCATGACTCAAGAAAAAAATATGTATTTGAAGGCCAAAGGGTATACAATGATTCTAAAACCAATACAGTCGACTACAAAAAACAACAATAACAACAAGCAAAACAACAGATATGGTAGTGATAAATCCCCCCTGCCAAGTCAAAGTGGCGCTATCGCAATACGAAATTATAATAAATTACCAATAAAACAGCCCCCCAAATCAACTGCTCGCTCATAGATAGACAAGATACCCGCTTCAAAAAAAAAAAAAAAAAAAAAAAAACAATTTATTTGTTTATTTATTTTTAAGTTATAAAAAATTGTTTAATTTTTCAATTTATTTGATTGTTTTTTTTTTTTATTATTATTATGGAGATATTTGCACGTGTACTCTTTTGCGTTCAATATTTCAGTTCGCATAGACATGCGAGCATATAGTAAACTACGAATATCAGTGAGTCTCTATACACAATGATGGATGTGCATGGCATTAGATAAACACTTCTGTAGTCTCTAATTCCTTTAACAATTTTTTAATTTTTTTTTATATTATTTTTTATTTTTTTTTGCTTGTTAGTGATAATAATAATGTGGTCAGTAAATATTTAATTTAACAGAGATTTCATAGCGTACGTTTTCTTCTTTTTGAGAAATTTGTTAAAAATTAAATATGTTTTGTTTTTGTGGCAACGATACGCATATGCTCATAAAAGTGTTACTCATATACGCGAAATTTTTTTAAATTTTTTTCTTATTTGCCACTTTAATAATAAAGTGTCGTACTATTTATAGCTGACAACAATTTCGAAAATATTTATATTGTTGCTGTTGCTATTGCTGTTGCTGCTGCTATTGTCATTGCTATTGCTATTATTGCTGTCGTTGTTTGCAATAAATACAGTCATAAAACAGTGATTAGTGTGTAGAGTATAGAGAGTTTGAATTGATGCCATAGGCAAATATTTTTTAAATAGTTTTTTTCTATTTGTTGTTTTTGTTAAAGAAATATGTCAATAAATATCGATACTTGACTATAAATACTTATACATACACTCATATTGGCACATATGAAAAGTTATAAATAATCTATACTTCCCAGTTAACATTTGCAAGAACGTTTGGTATATCCAGCCGGTAGACACCCAGTAGTCCTCTGGTATTATGCATGCATTTGTAACACACCGGAAGGAGAACCGAAATCAACAATATCAGGCGTATTGTTAAGTATGAGTAAGATGAGTACTTCAAACTTTGAATATGAGTATGATATTAAAATAAGTATGAATGCGTATAAGTATGCGTAGATGACTATGATTCGAATCTATTCATCTTTTTGAATACTCATTTCTGATCTCTGATACATACATACTTGGTCATTACAATCCCTTCAGTCAGGATTACGACGTAGCTTCTCCCACCACTTTAAAGTCGCCTCGAAACGATAATTTTTTTTTTTTAAACTTTTCATGCCAATTTTTTGCTAGAAATTTGATGAGAGGCAGTCGCGGAAAAAATATTGTTTCACATTTCCTTTTAGTCGAGATGTCTGATTTGAGGTTGGAACCATGGCCTCCCGTCTAATACCCCAACACACTAGCAACTGGACTACTACACTACCTACTAGTTAGGAAACCGACTTGACCTTATCTGCGTTAATTTTTTCTATGAGTGGTGGGACACCTACAGTTTAACATCGACACCGAACGACAACTTTTCGTTTTCAATATGTCAGAGCTGAGGCTTCAATGCACGAGCTCTCATCAATTAATTCAAATCACTTTCCACTTGCCTACGGCGATCACATCCTCATCTAGTCGTTATAATATTTCATGTAATGCCAAAGAGATGTCATGGTGTAATGGCTAAATTGCTTGCATACAATCCCTAACATCTTATATTAGAGTGTTATGGGAAGACACGAGGAAAGAATGCAGCTCCCATCGAACGATTTCTGCCATGGGTGTAGATCTGCTGCGGAAGAGGAGACCCTCTTAGGACGTGCAGATATAAGTTATTTGGCTCTCCAATCCTTGTTAGCTTGACGGATCTATCATCCATTAATGTCAAGGATATAGCTTCGCTTATTAAACTTTCGGGCTGGTTTACCAGCGTAGGGTGGTCGTACTTTTAATATGCAGCCCTTACGCTGATCAACTTCTTCTCTAGTTTGGTGGAACTCGAACTTCGAATTCAATGAGCGAAGGACCTTACCACTAAACTCAATAAATTTTGCACTGCGAGCACTATTTCTACTACTTATGGCAACTCAATACTTCTAAGACCTGTTACAATCAATTAAATCAAAGGCATTTGATCGTCTTATGCTCAAAATTTCAACAGCAGACGGCTAATGCTACCAAGAAAATGATACTCCAGTGTTCTACCATGAAGGTTATAGAAACTTTTGCCCGTAAAGAAACCCTCTTTCAATATTATAGTGATTGATTTAGAGGTCTAGAAACTAGTAAACAATCCAATACCACTGTTTCTTATTCCTTTTCGATTCATTAAAGGCTGTTACGAAGCATCTCCATTATCATCTTTTCATTTTGTGCTTTGTTTCAGTTAAATCAACCCAGAGTCCATCTAAAGAGCCTCAATCTACCCATCCATCTTAAGACCCTCATTATGTCATAGTAAGATCTAGGCATCTGCGTGTACACGGCTAGAGGTTAAAACATCATCATATCATATTTAACATCATATCAACGAACTGTGGTGACGAGGATAAAGAAGAAACAACTTGGGAACCTGAGATTATAAGTGGAATTTAGCTGTGTATAGCAGAGATTTATTGATAGGAAGTGTGTAGCAATGATAGTATGGATAAATGTCTCACATTCATAAAATGCTGGAGATAGTTCCGAAATCCCAACTAGAATGTATAGATATATGGCGAAACAAGCATAATTCGGTATTAAAATGGAAATTGTTAGGACCCAAGTGAAGTACATGAAGGTACCCAAGTAAGCACTTAACTTTTGCTTCTTTTTTAAGTTAATCAATAAAGATTTTGTGCTCAGTATGTGTACTCGTCGTAGTACAATTGGTAGTGACCTGGCCTACGGTTCAAACCCCAGGTGAGGCATCTCCAACAAAACGAATTATAAAAAAATATTTCTTAGGCGACTGCCTCTTAGCAGATTTTTGGTAAAAACTCGAAGAGTTAATTAAACTGTGTTAAACTGTGTTCGGAGAAGACTTTAAACTGTAGGTTCCGCCACTCATGCAAAAAATGAACACACACAACAGAAGTGGTGCGATAAGCAAAGTTGCAATCTAGAGTACCAATTTCTAGGCTAAACCCTTAATTTATTGAAGCATCTTATACTTTGAATCAGATAAATAACTCCGATGAAGATAAGATATATCGTGATAGGCTAGGTTAAGCTAGCGGATAGCTTGCCGTTCGCCGACAAGTTTACTCGATGACACATATGGTACATTGTGTTATCCAGTTTGAAGTAAGCCCCCTTGTCATAATCCGCATGAAACTGGGAAGTTCCCTTAGTGACACGTTCGTCATCATACCCAGATCTTCAAACGTTCTATAACCCAAAAAACTGTGACGTCTTTCCTAAAGTGCAGGGCGCTCACTTAAAAGCTGTTGTACTGATTCCGTTTCCTCTATATCATGGCAGCTTCTGCAGTAATTCTGGTGGGACAGAACAAAATTATCATAGTAATTGGCAATAGCGCAATGTCTCATCTGATTTCGTGTTAGAGTTCGAACCGTTCCCTTGTCGAACTCAAGTAGTTCCCTAGTTTTTCTGCTGTCCATTGCTGAACTCAGCAGGTATGTTGGATCACAGAACTCTGCAGTTTTTAAACAAGAAATTATACGGAAATGGAGTAATTCCATTATTTACTACAACAAACTGACCAAGATGGTCTGTTTCAAGGGCCAAACTGGGTCAAACCCACATGTGTAACTTTTTTCCACATAATCCATAATCAATGTTTGCTGGGTTTTTATAGTATTTTTATTACAGCAATAACAACAGCCATTAAAAATGATCAGCAAACAAATACATACAAAATAAAACAAAAACAAAAAGCTCAATAACAAATACAAAAGAACGCAGTGCACACAGTACAGTGAAAAACGAACGAGAGGTATTGAGCAAACAATCAAACACACTTGTCCTTAAAATGTCACCCAACAACACATTAATTTGCTATTATGGGCTGAGAGTTGAATACGGCAAATATTTCGCATACAACAGTCAATATGCATACAACGGCAGCAATTGTGGCAGCAAACGGCGCTTTAATAATAAATTTACACTCAAAAAAAATTGTTTGGAAAATAATTTTAAAAAAGTTTTGAAAATTTTTTTTCCATAGGAAAAGCTGTCGAATGAGTAATAAAAGTGGATGCTAGGAGGGAATAAAAATTAAAAAAATTAGTATGAAAATTTCTTCGAGTGTAGTTCGGATTATTAAGTATTAATCTGTGGAGTTAACAACACTTTGCAATGACATCGTATCGTCTGGTATGTATAACAATTTTACGTAATTTTGTTCAGTTTTCTGGTATGATAAGTATTTCCAGTGAAAACAGTTTAAATTTTGTTGTTTTTTCCTATTCTTCTCAAGATTTTTTTCATTCTGTATTTAAATCGCAAACAAAATGAAAACAAAAACAACAACATCGAATGAATGTCTATCATTAAAAATTGATCATGAATTTTGTGACAAACGTAACGAAGATATAAAAATATGAAATATTTGATTGGCACTCTGGCAGTGTAACAACTACTCACTGGAAATGTTGTAGTTGCATTGCATTAAAGATGCGTGTATGCAAAGAACTTTACGCTGTACAGTTCCTTCCTCAGTAAAGCAAATTGATGGATGTTATATGCCTCATACCTTAAATCTCCTACGCATTCTTAGGGATTCTTTTCGTTTTTCTGTTAATCTTAATCTCTTCTTTTTTCTGTCTTTTGTATTTTGTCTTAATTCTTATTCACAGTAGTTTGCTTGATTTCATGTAAGTCTCTGTACTTGTCTTGAAGTCCACTGCTATGTCTTCTGGCATTCAGTGTACGTTTATTGATCTGAATTTCGCTGTAACGCTTTCTGTTACCAAAAAAAAAAAGAAAAAAAAATGTCTAATTTGTGTTGTAGTTGTTGGCAATCAATCTCAATTGACTTGTGATCTTGTTGTGTCACCTAAAAGCGAACAGTGCGATCACAGAATTTAACATGCATGCGGACAACAAGTTTGAATATGGAAGATATAGCATATTGTGCTAAAGCGGAGCATATTTCAATGCTATTGCTGTCAAAGTTTAATTACAGGACGATATGGTGGTAGTAATCGTTTTATTATGCAAGAATATTGCAACATTTTCATGAAACTTGAAGTGTGTAGAAGTGTTATAGGTGGCTAAAGGCCTGTGCATTGCATCACAATGTGCCCTCTGAAGAAAATATCGGTTCTGTTGAAGAAGGTATAAGGGAAAAAATTCAATTTTTCATTTGTATGGTATTTTCATCATGAAAACTATACATATGTGCGTACATCCTTATATTGCCTTTTTCCAAAAGAAGTTGTCTCTCGACCAAATATGGTCGGTTTTTTCTCAAATCTACGAACCAATAAGTTAGCTGCCATTTAATCAATGCGGATTATATTGCCTAACAAATAAATGAAAGTCCAGGCTTTTAGCGCTCGTTTGCTTCCAAATTTAAGAGAATTGGTGCTAAATATACAAAGGTATAAGCTCTTACATTTAATTTTCTTAAATACTTTTAAGTGGGCGTGGCAAATATTATAAGATTTATGTCTACAGTGAAAGTACATGATCCTGCCTTTCAGTTGATACTAATTTTATACAAATTGCTGTTCTATTAACAAAGTTTTAAGAAGTTAAAGGAAATACTTTGCCATCACCATGTTGCGCACACACACATCCGCACACAAAAATTTTTGTGAAAATTTCATGTCAAAAATTTCTGGTGTTTTACCAGGCGCACAGAATTGTGTAGCAATGTGAAGTTTGACAAAATATTTTCTTTAACTTCTGATAACTTTGTAACCAAGGCACTAATTTTTATAAAATTGGTATCAAATGAAAGTTACAAACATGTACTTTCATTCGCATTGTAAATATTATAATTTTTGCCATGCCCGCTTTAAGATATTTAAGTAAATTTAATGTAAATACTTACAACTTCACTAACATTTGACATCAATTGTCATAAATTTGCTAGTAAATGAAAGTTAAGAATACGGAATTTCATTTTCTTGTAATATCGAAGTGTAAGTGCCACGCCCACTTAATCATTTTTAGATAGATTAAATGTATTAGTTTATAACTTTGCATGTAATGCATGAATTTTCATAAATTTTGCAGCAAATAAAAGCTAATGACGTATATTTTCATTTACTTTTAAAACCCTATACAGCCACGCCCACGGAAACCTATTTATATAGATTAAATGAAGGAGTCTATAACTTTACATGTGTAGCTTAAATTTTCATAAATTTGGCAGCATATGAAAGCTTAATAATTAGAATTTTAAGTTTCTTTGCACCTTCTATTGCCATGCCCATTTAAAGATTTATAAACAGATGAAATTTGTCACAGTAAAATGTACCATGTTTAGCAGCAATTTTCATAAATTTGGAAGCAAATGAAAAATAAGGACTTAGATTTTTATTTTCATGTATTAAAGTCGCCGTAGTCTAGTAGGTAGCGTGTTGGCTTATTAGACGCGAAGCCATGGTTCAAATTCCCGGCCAGACATCAAAACGAAAATATGAAAAATATTTTTTCGGCGACTACCTCTCAGTAGATTTGTGGCAAAAACTCTGAGCGTAAATAAAATTGCCATGAAAAGTCTCTAAAAAAAATTAAATTTAAATTGTAGATGCCGCCACTCATGGATAAAATTAACACACGCAACATAGGTGGTGTAAGAAACTAGGTCGTAATCGTGACTGAATTAACTGAGCTAAACTCACGGCTCATTACTCCATTACTTCATCAGTATTGTATCAGTATATCTACTGCATTGTAAAGGATCAACTGCATTTAATTCTGATGAAAGTTGAACTTCATAAGGACTCCAATGAGCCGGAGCAATGGAGTAATGAACAGTAATGGACTCCTTATAAAGTTCAACTTTCGTCAGAATTAAATCCAGTTGACCCTTTACAAGGCAGTATATGTATATACTGATATAGTACTGATGCAGTAGGTATACTAATATAATACTGATACAGTATATCCACAACATGTAATAAGTTTCCGAAAAAATTTTTTCAGCTAAGAATTTCACATCGCTCGCGATGATTACGACAATAAACAGAATTGCTTAGATATTTTGTAGAGTCTCACGGAATCTAAATTCCAATTCCTAAAACGTAAAATCTTTCTCTCAAAACCAATCGGTGCAATAGCAAGCATTTAGAAGAAAGAATTTTTGATTATTCCATTGCATGCTGGTAATTACAAAATGCCTTTTTAACCATGTAACACATCAACATCAATCACTTTATCCTATCATCTGTTTATTATAAGTTGTCGTTGATTATCTTTATATAAACCAAAAAGCTTTGCACAATTAATATTTTTATTACGCCAATGAAATCCTTTGATTATTGATGCAGAAAACAAAACTTGAAATCCTTGTAAATTTATTTCGTTTTACTAACTCTTTTTGTAACGACGTGATAACGTATTAAATTTTGCGAGTTATCTCGTAGTTGGCACCATAGAAAGGAACGCAATCTACGAGTTATCTCGTACTCACTAAACCTGCCATTCTTGTGTAGCTACGAATAAAACCGTATTATATCGATAAATGGCTTCTAGGGAAAAGAACAAAAAAGTCAATGTTGGCTAGTTTTCTGAAAATTGAAGTGGCTGTCAACGTGTTAACTTACCGAAATAATTTGCAAAGAAATTAAAATCCGTGTGGTATATTTACTGTTCAAGGCCTATTTACGAAAAATAGAAATTAATTTTAATATCCATTGTAGCGATTTGTTATCAACATTTAGCGAAAACTTCAAGTCATACTCAATTTGAATACAGATTTAATGTGTTAACTTCTTTGAAAATCAATTTTCGTTGTTCAAAGACCAACAAAAAAAAAAGAGAAGGAAAACTGTTTCTAATTTTATTACAAAACACAGCAATAAACAAGCAACAACAAAAAAAAGAACAACAAATAAAAATGAAAATCAAATAAAAATAAAATTAAAGTCACGCTTTTAATGGTGAATTTATGCACCCAAATTTGTTTTGTTTTTTTCTTTCTTTCTTTTCAACTCCTTTTTTTGCGGTAACGTCCATACAGTACGTATGTACATAAGTATACATTACGACAGTGTATGTGTCTTAAGTCTTTGGTTTTGTACCATTTCCATTTACAACACACACAACCACAATAATAATTATTGTGCACTTGTTATACAGCCAGTAAAAATAGTCGTGGCAATAATCAAACAAATACAACAACAATAATAGCAACAACAAAAACTACAATTTAAGTAGGAAATTTAAAAATGTTGTACAAAAACAATGTAAATGTCGAAATGATTTTTCATTTATAGCGGGAATGAATGAATGCATGAAACGAATGAAAGAAACATACACAGGACGACATTTAATACGTCCAGAAACAACACACAGAGAAGAAGAAGAAGAAATGTAAAGCAATAACAACAACAACAACACCAACAACACCAACAACAACATGTAAACTAAACTATCTATTTGCTGTTTGTTGTAGTTAAAATCAACATCAGTTAGAAGTTAAACGTTAGAAAAACAGCGAAGAAAACCGAAAGAAATAAAGAAACACCAACCACGTCTAAAACGGTGGCATTATTTAACACGAGCTGAATGCTGTTTTTTGTTTGTTTTTAACTTCCAATTTTTGTTTGTTTGTTTGTTTGTTTTTGATTCAGTCAATTGAAAAAAAAAATTGTATCTTCAATTGATTGGATTTCCTGTTTAAAATCATGTTTATTATTTGTGTGTTAAATTGTAATCAAATGCCTTTCACTTGCTCTAAACATTTTTAAAACGATTTTTCCTTTTGGTTGTTGTTGTTGTTTATCTTTTTTTTGTGGGGTTTTCTTTCATTTCAATTTGGTGCCTTTATTTCGTCGTGTAACGATTTCTAGACATTTGGCAAACAGACACCAAAAAAAAAAAAAAAAGTTGAAAAAATTCACTTAAGAAATGAGACATGAGGAACACATTGGCAGTTAGTCCGCCCATGTGATACCTTACAACACAATTAATTATTTGGCATTAAACTCTCTTTCTCATAGGGGTTAAGTTAGGTACTACGGGCAGGAAAGAGAGAAAATTAGTTGCCTAATGATTTCGAGATTCTAATGATAAAGCAGTTGAATGCGGTTTCTGTAGGACTTTCGTATACAAAAATCATCTATGATGTCATACGATGAAATCCTTCCAGAACCATCGATTAAGCGTGACATCAGGAGGACCTTAATGTTACATTTCCATTGTCACTGTATACTCATCGTCTTCTTGCAATGTCTGCCTGCAGCTGTGCAAGACTCGTTTGGGACACAGTTTTCCGCTATTCCAACTCTCATTCGATTGGGACATCTTGGAAACACCCGTGGGCGAACAGAATCTGTGTGAGGAAATAATCTATTTCGCCGTGTAGTGTAGGTATTTTAATCCACATTTTTTGCGTTCTTGTGATGGTATTGCATCCTGCCTATAACACTTACTTTACTTACTTAATCGGCCATTAACCACCCGTTTAACGGATTTCGGCCTGCCGCACCACATTCTTCCAGGCGCCTCTGCTTCTTGCATGACTACGCCAGTTGGTTACACCAATCGATGACAGGCCTTCTTCTATTTGGTCCTTCCAACGGATACAGAGTCGTCCTCTTCGCCTATTTCCGCGGATCTCCGTATCAAATACCCTTCTCGCCGGAGCATCCTCCTCCATTCGAACGTAATGGCCGAGCCAGCGCAGCAGCTGGATGTTAATACGCTGCACAACGTCAATGTCGTTGAGGAGCTCATACAGCTCACTGTTGGATCTGATGCGGAAATCATCGCCAACTCGCACTGCCTATAATAGAGCCGCCAAAACTCTCTCGAGTGGACATCCATCGGCAGCCTCCAGTTTATTACAGAAATTACCTCTTGGGATTGTGTACTGTGTCTATGTACTTGTATTATAGTGTATGAGGCCTATATAATTTGCGGCACATGCCCATAAAAGTTTCGAATAAAGTGTTGCCGACTTCCACAACCGTGGACAGAAGTCATTTTTCTTCACTCTAAGGACTACCAATATTCTACATTATATCCGCTAGAGCACGATTTATGCTCTAAGCGTTTACACAGACAGTTTTTTTTCCTTTTTTTTTTGTTTTTGAGATCAACACTCAGAGGATGACCCCTACTCAAGCAGTGTCTTGTGTTGGAATACAGGAAAGATAGTTTATAGGAGATTAGAAAGAGGGGAAGGCGTGTTTCATCACTTTTTCTTTTTAAATTACTTTTTAGTAATAATTTTCACTTTCTTTTTCCTGTTGTGAATCGAACCCACGGCCTCAGCACTTGATGCTTCGCAGACTATCAACTAGGCTATCAGGACCACCAACTGTTTAAGGCTTAATCTCTTATCAATCAATACGCCAAAGTATTTTATTGCCTACTAGTCCATGAGTTATATCACTTATCCATCACTTGTACATAATTATATCCCATGTCTCCATCTGTGCGTACTTAAGTGTATCGCTTTCGTTTTCTGTACAGCGGATCGGGGCCATCGACATCTCATTACATTTCGATATAAGAATGTCAAGTTGTTTGTCCACCAAAGCAACACAATATAGTCCACATAGCCCGCAATCGATGCACCATCAAGGAGAATAAACCGTATTATGCCACCGTACATGAAAATTCACACAGGTGGTTCAAATACACAGCCATCTAGGATGTCGCCTGTATCTCTGTCCCGTATTCTCTGACACTCGCTTTTGTTCCATACTGTGTGTGTATACTGTGACTAAAGTGGATACTTTTTATCTGTAGTAAAACTTTTAGAGATGCCAGAATGTTAGTCCAATTTACCGAATTGAAGACGTTCTTATCTAAGGATCTGCCTGTAGATCCTACTAACGTACGAAGACGTCTGTTTGTTCAGTCGTCCAGAATGTACTATTCACGAAACTTCGTCTGCAGACAACCCTTGGCAATGAAAGTGGAAAACACTAAATTGTAACGTTTTTCCATACCAATCAACCCCTATAACAGATGTGGTGCAGAATACCAAGTCTTCTCACATTAGGCAGTGACCAATTGTTGTTGCAACCGATATAAAGCAGCCAGATCTGTTGTGTTATATTACATATCGATTATTTAACCCAAATATCCACTGGAAACTTTCGTGCCACGTGATTTACCTCAATTATATAAGGCTCTAGAGTTTAAGGTCCTTTTACGGATTACGAGTATAAAGGAATAACACGTTTATGAAGCTATTTGTAATAAAATGGTTCACGACTTGGCTATAAGCTATACCTTGATTATAAGATTTCCAATTCAAATATAAAAAAAATTTTAATTTTTTTTCTTTGTGTTACAGGCATTAGCACCTGTTCATACTTCTAGTGCTGCTGTAGGGTATTGAAAACCGCTAAGATTTCAAGACAACTTAAAATGAAACGAAAATTAGTTGAAAATGACATGCATTTTTAAAATGTTGTTGACTGTATGTATAGCTGATGTCTGTTTGGCAAATGAAAAAATTCAAATTGAAACACAAATTTAAAGATTAACTTGAAATCAAACATTTTAAATAAAATAATTCATGTGTGGATGCATGAATTACGACAAAAATTTAGTTTTGAAATTCAAACGAAAATTACGAAATGTGATGTCAAATCAACACTTTGATGGAAGACTATTTTTGGAAAATTTTCATGAAGTCATTGGAAGATTTAGTGGATTGGTGGATGTCTGCACTAAAATTGGATCGAATCTGAACACCATATCTCTTCCATTTGAGGGACAGTATATACAGTGGAGTTTGATGCCCTTTAACAATTTAATTTTTAGTTGGATTCAATATGTTTTTCAAATATCGAAAGTGATAATCAAGTGCGTTTAATTTCCTAAATGGTTTGTAAATATCTTTCCTTCATTGGACCTCTTTACTGATTACTCCGCCTTATTTGGAAAATTATTGTTTAAAAATGAATTGATTCATTAAATAACAGATTAATTACTTACTTAAGACGTTAACTGCCGACTACGAGATAACTCGTAGATAGCGTTACCTTCTAGGCTGCCAAGTACGAGTTATCTCGTACTCACAAAACCTGCCATTTTTGTGTAGCTACGAATAAAATCGTATCATATCAATGCTGATATTGATAAATGGTTTCTGGGAAAAGAACAAGAAATCAATGTTGGCTTGCGTGGCTAGTTTTCTGAAAATTGCCGCGGCAGTCAACGTGTTAATTGTGTAGTCCTTGCGCAGACCAATTTCTTTATCTTCCCTTGTTTTGGCAGAACTTGTTCAGTACAGAGACTGCGTTCACATGTGGCATCACAATGGGCCGCTATGCGTGCTCAAGTGAGCTTTTTGATATCAGAGCTACCACTCCGACCTACCTACCTACCTACTTACTTAATTGACCGATTAACAACAGGATTAGCGGGTTTCGGACTGTCTTAACACATAATTTCAGGCGCCTCTGCTTCTTCCACGCCTTCTCCACTTGGTCACACCAATCGTTAACAGGGCTTATTTGATTAAGTCCTTCCAATGTAAAACAAATTATCCCCTTCGCCAAATTATGCAAATGCATGCATCAAATAACCATCTCGCCAGAGTATCCTCTTCCATTCGAACGACATAGCTGAGCCAGCACAGCTGCTGGATGTTAATATGGTGCATAATGCCCATGTAGTTGAGGAACTCATGCAGCTCATTGTTGGATCAAAGCCGGAAATCAACGCCAAATTGCACTGGATCGAAGATCTTACGTATGACTTTTCTCTCGAGTACTCTCCAGGCTGCTGCATCAGTGCCTAATAGAATCCATGCCTCTGAGCCATAAAGACGCACGGGGAGGATGAGCGTCTTGTAGAGTATTAGTTTTGGCGTAAGAGAGAGGTCTCTGGTACTCAATTGCCTATTGAGATCATAGTAGCAGCTGCTGGGAAGAATGATCCTGCGGTGATCTCCAGACTGACATCCGTTTTGAACAAAATTCAATTTGAAAAAAAATTTTTTCTGTCGGCGACTTTATCTCAGCTGTCTTCTGCAAAAAACTGTGAAAATAAAGTTGCCATGAAAAGTTTCCCAAACTGAACCGTAGACCTCGCCACTCAATGATAAGGTTAAAACAAACACAACATGGGTGGTGTAAGAAGTTAGGTTGTAATCCTGACTAAGTTCTGGCAAAGACCAATTAAGTACAATCGCGCATATAATGCGTCCTTACTAACAAGCCGTGCATCATATCTTGCTTCAATCAATATTTTGTAATTTCCTAAACGGTCACATGTAGAAAATGTGATTGCAAAGGGCTAAGAATATGCAACATTTGTTGCAGTTGCAGCAATAACAAGACAACTTTAATCTCCATATTACTGCCATTTAAAGTTGTTGCAAATGAAAGCCTCAACAACAGCTGGAAGAAAAAAAGAAAAACTTAAGCCACCACCACCGCCACCACCAATGGTGGTCCGGTGGTGATCTCACAAAGATTACAACATAAAACAGCATTTACAACAATAACCAACAACATTACCAGTTGCCTACATTTTCACATGATGTTACAAAATTTGTTTTGTGCTGAAAAAAAGCTTTTCTTTAAGGATTTTCTTTGAAGATTTTTTTGTTTCTGTTTTTGGTTTTTGTTTTTTTTTTTGCAGGGGATTTTGACTATGAATCCATTGCTGGGCCATGCAATTGTTTTATGGCTTAAAAACAGCAACAACAACAACAACAACAGGAAAAAGAACGCCTTAAAAGCAAAGAAAAGACAAAAAGAAAACAACGATTGAAACTGAAATAAAACGCAAATCTTTATTCATCATTGTTACACAATCTTCTCCTAAGAGCATAAGCTTAAGAAGGAACAAGAAAAATCTGAAAAAATAGATACAAAGGCCCCCGTGGTTGTATAGGATTACAACCCATTGAGCCGATTCCAAACAAAACACATGTGTTTATGGGAAAAAATACTCCAACAGACATACAAACAAACGAACAAAAATATTAATATCAGAACCAAAACTAATAAAAAAAACCCAAAAAAACAACAACAACAATAAGAAAACCTAAGATAAAAACAAATGAATTACAGCAATATATTGTAAATAAATTTGTTTAAATAAAAATTATTAAAATTGAATGCTGTTTGGCTGTTTGACTGTTTCATATGCACCGAGATACTGGCTAACTGAACTTGTGTTGCATGCCATACATCTGTACCTATATGCATGCATGGCAATGGGGTATTGATTAAGAAACATTGTATTAAACATGCCACATATTCTAATAAATCATCCAATTACATTAGATTAGTTGGTTGTTTACTTGTTATTTGTAATATGTATTCATTCATATTCACATTAAAATTAATACTCATAATTATTAATAATAAAAATTTGTTGTTTTTTTGTTGTTGTTTTAATTTTATTATTATTGCGTTGTTGTATTGCAAACAATGTATGGCAATGTCATGCATTTCAGTTACAACAAAAAAAAAATTAAAAACAAAAACATATAATTTTACACCGCATTAATAACTACTGTGCCATTGTTTTGCTGGTATCGATATTGATTATAATGAATATTAAATTGAGTTACAGTGGAGCCAAGTATTTAAATTATTGTAGCCCACATTTTCCTACTGATTATATGCGACTAAAAAGAATCGGCTTTCTGGCAGAAAAGGCACTTTTTTGTACCCAGCATCTCCTGATTGCTTTAGGAATCCTAAGGCCATTACAAAAATTTGCTCAAGTAATTCACATACGAAACTATGTACTTCAATTCAACAAGAAAACAGTTCGCATTCTAATGGGAATTCTAACGGGACACTGCGCTATTGGCAGTTTCGCTGATAAGCTCGATGTGCCCCACCAGGATTACTGCAGAATCCCCCAATGATGTGGGGAAGTGCAGTACCTTAAATGCGACTGCCCTGCTTATCAGGACAGACGTCAGGGACTTTTGGGTCACAGAACGTTTGAAGATCTGGCTGTGTTGGCGAACGTGCCTCTTAGGCAACTGGTCGGTTTCATCCGGAGTGGTTCAAACCTACCATTAACGGATCGCGACAAGGGTGCTTACCTCACTCTGGGTAACACAATGGACCATATGGCCACCGGGTGAACTTCCCTGTGAACCTCAAAGCTATCCGCTAACCTAACTTCATCTACAGTAAGACCCTGCTTAACGCTGTTTCAGTACTACGCGGTAGTACAAAAGCGGTGAACTATATAGCGACGGTGTATACTACGTATCTTTTTCAACGCCCTTTTGTTAGTCTGTCCAGAATAAAGATTCCAACTGTATTTTCCGAAATCGCCATCGCAGTACGAACGCACCTTCCTGGGTCACAGTTGATTTATTAGTTGCCTCGTTTAACGCTGTTTCGTTTAGCGCTGGAACTTATTGGAACGTATTCCCCGCGTTAGGCGGGGTCTTACTGTAATTCTCTTACGAATCCAGATACAATACTCTAAGGAAAATACGTGCGCATGTGATAGCATAGTTGTCTATGTACGTGAGATATGAGGTACGACCCTGCACAGAAACTAATGTCTAAACTAAAGAATTCTTCTACAAGATCTTCAACTATCGGTCTGAAAAGAGAAACGTAACACAGAGAGTACTGTAGGCTGGCAGCACTGGCAGCAAATTAGGAATTCTTCTAAAAGATCTTAAACGAACAGACTGGAAAGAGAAACATAACACAGAGAGTACAGTAGGTTAGCAGCACTGGCTTTGAGTTAAGAGATCTTCAACTAGCCGACTGGGCTTTAAAATCCATTTCACTATGAGGCGTTAAATGTAGTCACCCCTCGAAATTTTTAGATGAGTGAAAGAAAATATAGGAAAATAAAGGGAAAAGGCTGCTCTCAGGAAGAAGTAGCTGTAATCTTGTATGTAGGTTGGATAGGTTGGAGTGGTAGCTTTGATTACCACAGCCCACTTCAGCATACATAGCTGCCCGTTGTGACGTCACGGATAATTGCAGTCGTTGCGCTGACCAACTTCTTCGATGAGTTTGGTGGAATTTGGTTGCACACTAAAGCACTACAATCCTAGGCTGGAAACCAGCCGAACAGTTCGATAGTCTTATAGTTAGTGTGGCGTATTACACGAGGGCTCGTGTTTCAAACCATAGCTCAGACATCTCAAACAAAACGATATATGAAAAATATATTTCTTTAAACTACTTCCTCACATAAAACAAACAAACAAACAGGAACGAAATTGTCCTCTAAAAAATGAAAAAAATCTGTTGGCTGCAAATGGAAAGTTTCCAGAGCAAGATACCTAAAGTAAAAGCCATTTCGAAGCAATGCGAAAGCGGTCATGAGATGTTCAAACTCCCAGAGAAAAGGGGAATAGTTTTTCGTTGGTATTTTCAAAATGGTGGAACCCAAAATATCTCTAATGCCATGGCATTTAAGAGTGACTAAAATCATTTACCATCCTCGCCAGAAATTAAAAATTCAGCTACGTTCAGTACATCTAATCAACTTTTTCAGTTGAATGTTTTCATAGAGAGTGTCTTATCGAAAGCCACTTACGTTTGCTAATTTTGGCCTTCTAAGGAGATGTTATATGTTGTTAATATGCGCAGATCAAAAAGAATTCCTAGTATTTTGCAAAGAAAACATTTGACAAAAGATTCGACCGATTTCCTATAGCAAGATGGACTTGGTATTGCTATTATATATAAAAAAATGTATATCGATTGTGATATGTAAGGAACTCCATCCCTCCGTAAGTATGCCTTACTTTTTCCATTCTGTAACCGAAGTCCTGAGACAATCAACTGTTATCCAAATGACAAAGCCGATGTGTATGAAAGTCTACTGCATGTATCTTCATTGCGTTTAGCAAGTGCTGATTTATAAAAATTGTAAGTGTTTCAACAGGAACTTTCGAATTTTGACAATTGATAACGGCTATCTTGATGAAATCACATCTGTCATATTAATTGCCACTTATTAAGACTATTGTGCCAAATCAGCTTCCATAACAACACGTGTAAATAATACATTTTTATTTATTAAAATGACTGTTTTGTTTGAACAACTTAATGCGCGCTTTGCCTATTTGATGATCACCATAATTGCCCTACCGAGAGAACTTTTGCCAATATGATGGATAAATTCTACGGATGCAATAAGTGACGAGACATCAAATCGCTTTCAAAAACTTGATCAATTCACATGAGATCCAAGAGTGCCCCAAGCAAATTAAAAATTTAACTTTTAGCGTTTGATATGGATCTTGGACTCACGGCAGCATTGGTCCATATTACTTATTACATGCCATCACAGTAAATAAGGAGCAATTATGATGATTACCAAGATTTTTCTGCGTGAATTGGATGATATGTATACCAACGATATATACTGGATGGAATTAACAGGCCTTGTTTCAGAAAATTGCGCATTTTAGCAAGAATACTCTGAGTTTCCTGAAAATCTTTTGATCTACATGGTCAAATAGACTGCGATGTAGTCTCTAAAGAATGTATATTCAACGCACGTCCTTGTTCATAAAATTTTTGGATTTGTCAAGGAAATTACGGATCATTAATTTGCTGGCCAGTTCATACTGGTCAGGGTCAATACAGAGCTTGAAATCTCGATTTACAAGGACGCTGTAACAGGATTGACAGCAAGAGGTAGAGTGCAGTATTCCTAGATTTTCCTGGATTGCTGATGAACTGGACGATCTAACATGGTTGTAAGGTTTTCGATTTACATTTTATTTTGATGTATTCTAAAATTAAGACGTCGTGAATGAAAATTCAAATGTATTCAAATTCTTTGACTCTGAAATATTTTTGTTTAAGTTGCCTGCAACACCCGCACATTATTATTTCCTTCTACTTGAGTTCCACTGTATGGCCTGTTTCACATCACACTATGTGTTCTTGTATTATATTAATAATATTGTATAATATTACAACAACTACTAATTATTATCATTCCATACCCCCTCAAGACAATTTTAATTCATTTGATCGATCCTAACAATTCCATTAAAAATTTCAATTCAATTTATGTTGATGGTGCTGTTGCTGTTGCTATTGCTGTTGCAATTTGTAATTTTACAAATATTGTTGCTGTTGCTGTTGTTTATGTTGGTTGTTGTTGAGTTTGTATTTCAACTCATTTGAATTGAATTCCGATTGGTCATTAATCTAACAACAACAGCAACAGCTATAGCAACGACAACAGTCAGACCATTACAAGCATTTTGTTTAAATAAATTTGTATTCAAATTGCTTTTATTTCTATCATTGTGAGCAAATATTTATAAGAAAAACTACAACAAAAAAAATCATTTTTATTGTCTTATTGACATATTGACGCCATTTTGACTTTTTTTAATTTTTTTTTTCTTTTTGTTTTTGTTGCATTAAAATATGTTCGATTACAAAGTTAAGGGGTCTTGGCTATGGCGTCAAAATTTGCATTGTTTTTAACGATTACAACAATTCATGCAAAATGTTGTAAAACAGCAACAACAACAACAACAACAACATCAAAAAGGGAACAAATTTATTATAATTCTAAAAGTATGAAAGTATGTCTGTGGTTACTAAGTTATTACAAAGGGGGCCAATGGATTGACATCAGCTTAAATGGCAAACAAAACAATTGCAAATGAAAATAAAATTTCAAAAAAATTTTAAAAATATTCGTGGGAAATTGAGGGAAAACTATTTGAATTTCTCGTAACAAGTGGTGATCCATTTATATAAAATGATCTGAATTAGACACTCAAAGAGGTTTAAATTTGTTGCTATTTTGAAAACATTACGACTGTTTTGGTACTCGCAGTTCTTACTCGCATGGGGTCTTATCTTTATTATCGAAATATTTTATTGGCTCAAGAGATCTCTTGATGCCATTGTGTGTTGAACATTCATCGTATGGAGCTCACCCGAAATCAGATTGAATTTGATCGATGGCTTCATTTATGTTCGCTGTGGTATATTTTTCATTCGCATAAGCCTGTGTGTTAAGAAAACTTCAGAAAAGAAGTCAAACGTGCTCAAATCATACGATTTCTATGGATAGCTCCGCTCACCACCACATAACATAGCTATGCTTTCAAATCTCTTGCTGATAATCCAATTTGGAGTGAGCTGTGTATCATCCAATTGAGACCAAGACAATTTGATAATCATCGACATAGCACTATGAGTGCATTCAGTTGATACTGATGGCCTAGCCAACATCGTTCCCACAAAATAAGGTTCGTTGGTGAAGTCAGTCCAAAATCCACACCAATCAGGGACTTTTTCGGAATTGGAGTTTATGGATCAGAAATCAGCAATGAATCGTTTTTTCGCTACTCATAAGTACTCATGAAATTTTGAGTATAAGTGAGTTAACAGTATTGCAATTCAACTATTCTGATTCTTTCGTACTCACTACAATATTGATTTATAAGTACAGGTTGCAATGATTATGAGTACAACGTTGACATCAAACTAATAACATTCGAAATATATTTGATTCATACGCCTACTCATTCAGATGCATAAATTTAGAAAAATACTTATAATACTCCGCAGTCTAGTAGGTAGTGTGTTCACTTATTAGACATAAAGCCCGGGTTCGAGCCCCAGGCCAGACATCAAAACGAAATATGAAAAACAAAAATATTTCTTCGGCGACTTTCTCTCAGCAGATTTCTGGCAAAAAACTCTGAGAGTAAATAAAATTGCCATGAAAAAGTTTCTGAAAAATCTGTAGTTCGAAGTCGGCGTTAAACTGTAGGTCCCGCCACTCAAGTATACAATTAAGGCACACAACATGAGTGGTGTGAGAAGATAGGCCGTAATCCTAATCCTAATCGTAATGTATGTACTTATAATACTCATAAATGATTCGAGTGATTCGAATCATTTATCAAAATTTACAGTCTTAGTTGTGGTTGCATTTACAAAAAAAGAAGAAAGAAAAAACAAAGACGGCAAGCAAAGCACGCAACCTTCTAGTGAGTATTGTAGTGTTCGTACGCAAATCATACTTATTTTGTGACTCGTGTAAATGTTAAGTAAAGGAGACAACATCATGCGTGTTCTTAAGTATGAGCACGATGAGTGCCTCAAACTTTGAATATGAGTAGTATGAGTATCATATTAAAATAAGTATGAATGCGTATACGCATCAGAAATTATGAGTATGATTCGAATCTATTCATCTTTTTGAATACTCATTGCTGATCTCTGTTTGAAACCCGGTCATTTTGATAACCATCGACATAGCACAGACATGGCCAACGTCGTTTCCACAAAATATGTTTCGTTGATGAAATTAGTACGAAATCCACACCAATCAGTGACTTTTTCGGAATTGGTGTTTATGGATCTCATGCGAATAGGTATCGTCTTTAATTCGAGAATTTTGTTTTTTCATATACCCATTCAACTAGAAATGGGCCTCAATAATGAAAATGATTTTTCGATAAAAATTAGGGTCAGTTGCCAACTGTTCCAGAGCCCATTCATCGAACATACATATGTACGTCATTGTTTATGGTTGCCCATGGTGATTTAGCAAAACAAACTAAATGAATGAAAATTAATGTGTTAAACGTAGCTCTAACAAGATGACCGATCTCTATAGGAATGCTTTATGGAAGTGGACTTCAGTGTAATATACTGGAAGGATATAAAAGGCCTTTCTTTCGAAACTTGCATTTTTATAAGTACAGTTCTCTGCATTCATGATTTACTCGGTTAGCTAGGCTGCGATTAAGTCTCAAAAAGCGAATCCTTATCCATAAATGCCTAAGATTTCTCAGGAAAATATTCGGATCATTCTAAAGTAACTCTTGTGGGGTTCCGGGTCATAGGGATATCGTTGGACATTGCATCGCTGATGAGCTGGCCAGGGCCGGTACTGAGCTTGCAATCTCCGACATATTACACTGCATAAGCATTCCGATTACATGACACACATATATAATTGGTCATTACAACGCATCGGTCAGGATTACGACATAGCTTGTCTTACGAATTATGTTGCGTGTGCTGTGTGAACCTATAGTTTAAAGTCGACTCTAAGCGAAAGATATTTGAGAAACTTTACTGAGAGGAACCTGGGTTTTGAACCGAAATCTTACGTCTAATAAGCCAACACACTTCCTACTAAACTATGGCGTCTTCAAGCAGTCCAATTGGCTCTGTTCAATTTAATATTAATCACTCGTTTTACGGGGAGACTCAATCTCAATGGCGGCTAGAGAAACAGAGCAATGTTGCTAGACTTTTCTGGACACGTAGAGATAAGAAGAGGGCCTACTCACTTCTATTTTTAAATTGCACGGATATCTGTCGCATAATAATGATTATCACGGGCCACTATCCATTTGGTAGGTATCCCAAAATACTTTTCATTTCGGTATGTGAGTTCTGCAAATTCTATGGATCTGAGGAGAAGGAGGAGATGTGTGAGTGCTCTGCTCTATCATAAAAAGACAGAGGCCTTTGAACTCTTATTTTCTGTCATACATGACTTAGCCCTTTAATATAAATATTGCTGCAATAGATAGATTGGTTTCCTCCAGGAAACGTTGGATACCCAGATTGAATATTGCTTGTGATATCTCAATGGGAATAAATGCTGACCTTCAAGAAATGTCCTACATGCAAACTATTGAATGCATTTCATGTCACGCTTAGCTCTTAAGAGCCATTGTATGTAGAATACGTAGAATACACGAATTTTTTAAAACCTTAATGAATAAAGAGCGCAGCTCTTGCGCTGAGCAACTTCTTCTTCTTCCATGGCTTGGAGGAACTTAGTCAGTACAGGGACTGTGTTCACTTGTGGCGTCACAACGGACAGCTATGCGTGCTGCTCAAGTGAGCTTTTGGTATCAAAGCTATCATTACAACCTAACCTTACCTAGTGAATATATAATATAATGCCTAGCCTTCCTTGAATCCTACACTGAGTGGGGGGTGTTAAAATTTATTTTGAGTGCATATTGTAAAAAGTTCGTTTCTTAAGTCTTTCGTTTTAAGAGAATAAAACAAAAGAAGACCAAAATTAAAATGATTTTTTAAACAGTTTTTTTTAATTAAAAAACAAAATCGCAAATACAAACAACAATTGTTCACATGTAAGATTTAATCAACATCCTTTTAAGATCTTTATCAATTTGAGATAAAAATGATTTCTTCTTATTGTATGTTTTCATAATCTCTCTAGCAAATTTTGTGAAAAACTCTTAAAAGGTAATAAATTTTGTACTTACGCATGTTTAAACAACAAATTAAAGAGCGTTTTTTTGTATTGTTGGCTTTTAGTAACAAAAAGAAAAAACAATGAAAAAATGATGATTTTCATATAGCGGGTGTATGAAGAGGACAATAATAAATGCAAAGATTATAAAGGAAGAAAAATCAACAACCACTCTGAAAATCAGAATAAAAACTTTTAATTTTAAAAATCAAAAAACAGCATATTAATGTATGTATGTATAGTATATAGCAATGGAATATTATAGGAATAAAACGAAATAGAGGCGTATCTGTAGAATACAAAAGCCAACCAATTGTCTGCTGTAGATAATCTGTGATTTAAAAACTCCTACAGGTCAGGCGAGCACATCAATTACTTTGGCGCTCAAAACTAAACAAAAACAAAAAAAAAGCCGAATAAAACCATGGTACGTAAATATAAGCGATATACAACAACAACAAAAATATGTATGTATTACTTAGCATGTATATATAGTCATTTTAAGTACCAAGAAAAATCTTTGTACACCAATAACAACAACAATATTTCAACAAAATGAAAATAAAAGCTTTAAAGGAAATATTTTTTTTCAATTTTTGTCCGTATTTTTTTTTTTTTGTTTTAGTTCACAGCAGAACATAGTGCGGTTCAAACAAATTTGTATGCAGTATTACATGCCAACAACAATAACAACACCATCAATAATAATAACCCAGCAACTGCATCAGCAACAAGTGACCTCTCAATTTAACGTGGCATCAATGCTTTACAGCCACATACGAACATACTCGTCCCGTCCATACACTTAAAACAGCCATAAGTACGCAAAAGATAGAATTTTAACATGAAAAAAATAAAACGTATATGCGGTTAAGACCTCATACCGAAAACATTAACAACAATAAAGTTATACAAACATATGTTTATACTGCCAAGTTGCATATGTTGCATATGCTACGAGAGAAGCAAGTATGTATATGAACTTGCAACATTTGTTAAACATTCAGGAGAAACAAACAGAAAAAACAAAGAAAAAAAACAAAAAACAGTCAGCCAGCAGACTTACAAACGTATGGAAGGACGTGCAACCAACCAACAAACATACCAAAGTAATTTTCTGCTGCTGCTTAAACACAATTGCTGCTACAGGCGTACAGTAAGGTATGCCAAGCAATAATTGTTTGGAAAACTATTTGCAACATTGTTGCTTATTTAATTATATTTTCTGCATAAGTATGCATGTGTGCTATTTGTATTGCAAAAGCCTTGGTGTAGTAATAGGCAAGTAAACGTTTTAAGCTATTAAACCATTCGAGTAAAGTTCAAACATGAAACGTTTATACGAAACGAAACATCTTAATCTGTAAATTACTAGCAGATAATTTGTTTTGTGTAATTTTTATTGTTTTAAATTTGGTTTTCTTGGCTTTATATTAATTTGTTTGTTTGTTTCTTTTTCTTCTTTTTAAAATTTTAAATTAAAAAATAATTATTTGCCGCTTTGTAGTTTACATTGTGCTTTGACATGGTTTTAGGTTTCCCTCGAAATATCAATTGAATTGAAAAAAGCTCGTGTTAAACTACAAACAAAAATACAAAAGGATCTTGGCGCCCATTATCATCATCTTCCTCTAAATATTTATGTTTGTTTATTGTAATAAATGTTACCACGAAAGCACTGTGGTCTGAATAGAAACCTTAAAATTTACACATTTATGACTGTAATGCTTGCTTATGTTTAATGGCGAATTCACATAAGATCAAGATCTCTTCTGCCAAGTATTCGATGAGTGCTTTGTATTATTGTTGACTGAAACCAACTAAGCATTGCCCACTAATAATTTAATTCACTAACATGTTATACTATGTTCAGACATGCACTTTTATTGAGCCAATATTCAGTTATTTGAGTACAATATTTTAAGTGTTCAGACATAAACAAAACAGCTGGTTGTTTCAACAACATTGTTGTTTTTTTTTTTTTTTGAGTTGTCAAATATCAACAGAAAGTGTTCGGAAAACTGTAATATGCTCACTGAAAGTACTTATGACAGTGCCGTATTTAAAGTTTTACTCAATATTATACTCAATATTGTAACAATTTGCGCAATAATTAATTAAAACTTTATATTTAATATTGAGCATGTGTGAACATAGTATTAGACTGGAGAGGCAAAGTATAGTGGTTCAAGCACAAGACTAGACATTAGAGCACCCGCAGTTCGATTCTGGGAGAACCCATGATTCAAACACCAGCTCATACATCTCGACCAAACCGAAATATCAATAAAGTATGCCTTTTGGCGACTTCTTCCGTCAAAAATTGATGAAAAGAAAATTGCTATGGAAAGTTGACATTAAACTGTAGGTTCTGTCACACTCATCCCATACAATATTGACGACCTGAAAAGCTGGGTTATAATCTTGACTAAAAGGACAAATTAAGATTAAAAAAGACGAATTAAGAATGTATTTGCCGTAGTCTAGTTGAAGTCGCCGTAGTCTAATAGGTAGTGTGTAGTAGAGATGAGCGATATTTTCAAAACTGTGATTTAATCACGGTGATTGATAATTCACTGGTAACTACAGTGATTGAAATTGCCAAATAACAGTTACTAACAATGTCGTTCTTTCAAAATTGTTACATACTCAAATTTATTTCATTTTATTTTGAGCGAGGCAGAATTACTATTAGATGATGCTGATTATTTACTTTTGTCTTTTATACATGAACTTTCTGTGAAACTTAATTGTCAAACTTTATATAAAAAAAATTACATTAAAAATAACAATAACATTGATGACACCACTTTGATTTTGTTTAGTAGTCTTTTCGTAGTATGTATGTCATTATTGTTTTCTTTTGGAATACTGTGATCACAATCACTGTTTTAAAGAACAGTGATTAACAAATCACGTTCATTGAGAACAACGTTCTTCAAAAATCACTGGATCGCTCATCTCTAGTGTGTAGGCTTATTAGACGCAAGGCCGCGCTTCAAACTCCAGGTCAGACATCAAAACGAAGTTTGAAAAAATATTTCTTCGGCGACTTCCTCTCCAGCAGATTTCTGGCAAAAACTTTGAGAATAAATAAGATTTCCATGAAAAGTTTCTTAAAAATCTGTCGTTTGAAGTCGACTTTAAACTGTAGGCCCCACCACTCATGTATGAAATTAAAGCACACAACATAAGTGGTGGTGAGAAGCTAGATCGAAATGCTGACTGGAGGGTTGTAATGGCCAATTATGTATATGTAAGTATGTATATAAAAAAATAAGATAATCCGTCTAAAAAGCTCCTGCCAACTGGGCAATTGGGGCGTCTGCACCGTGTCATTTCTTGAGAAGGATTAGAACTCATTGAGGGAAGTTTGTCACCTCTATTCCCAATACAATAACCACTATTTATCATTTATACAGACGGCGTTTTTTGCCTGACCAATCTATCTCAATTTCGTTTTTCGCATTTCCGAATTTATGTGAGTGCATATCCAAAGCTATTCATTCGAAAACCTATCGGACCAGAACATTATTAAGATTCGTGCAAGTATTTATTCATAAAAATAAGCACTGAGTTTACGTCTTTATCACCTATAGAGGAGAACGGACTTAACACACAAGTATAAATTTCTTGCGGGTAGAGCATGATGTTGATTTTCCAGTTGCGCTGAAGTGGCCGAAAGCTTGACAAACTCTTATGATGATATTTGAGGCAACATTTGAGGCCTTCAGTCACTGTTATTACTTCCGTACCAGAGATCATCAATGAATCGTTTTTTCCCTACTCAGAGGTACTCATGAAATTTTGAGTATGAGTGAGTCAACTGTATTGAAATTCCACTACTCTGATTCAGATGAACTCACTACAACATTGATTTATAAGTACAGGTTGCAATGAGTATGAGTACAACGTTGACATCAAACTCATAACATGCGAAATATGTTTGATTCATAGGCCTACTCATTCAGATTCATAAATTTTGAAAAATATTTATAATACTCATAAATGATTCGAGTGATTCGAATCATTCATTAAAATTTACAGTCTTAGTTGTTGTTGCATTTACAAAACACGAAGAAGAAAGAAAAAGACAAAAACAGCAAGCGAAGCATACACACAACCTTCTAGTGAGTATTGTAGTATTCGTCCGCGAATCATATTTATTTTGTGTTTCTTGTAAATGTTGAGTCGTGGAGAGTCGGAATCAACAAAATCATGCGTATTGTTAAGTATGAGTACGATGAATACTTCAAACTTTGAATATGAGTAGTATGAATATCATATTAAAATAAGTATGAATGCGTATAAGTATCAGAAATTATGAGTATGATTCGAATCTACTCATCTTTTTGAAAACTCATTGCTGATCTCTGTTCCGTACACATGTGGTGTGTGTTAATAGTATCCATGAGTGGCGGGACGGACCTACATATTAAAGACGACTCCAAACGACAGCTTTTTTGAGAAACTTTTTATGGCAATTTATTAACTCTCACAGTTTTTACCACAAGACTTCTGAGAGAAAGTAGTAGAAAAAATATTTTGTTTTGTTCGAGGTGTCCAAGCTGAGATTTTAACTCGCGTCAGCACGCTACCCACTAGACTACTCTTGTACATAGAGGGATATATTGCATCATACGTCTCCTTTCATTAATTTCATCGTATTTCTATTAATTCCACGAACAACCTTTGAATAGTATATTTAGGGTTTGAAATGGCCAAAAAGGATTAAAATAAAATGGCGCAGAATATTACAGCACAGTGTAATGAGGATTGAAACTCATATATCTTTAGAAATACCACATGCTATCCTTAAAATTCATTCAATCAATAAAGCAAAGCTTTACTAAACACGATAACTACTGCAGTAACTGTAGGAGTTCTTACAGGTCACTCCATGATCTATGCTGTGCTGAATACATAGGAGCTCGCGGTAACAACTTTTCTGCCTATTGCAGTATTCTACCATATCGACCTGACTGACAGCAAACACAATTGTATGACGCCTGGATAATCGATAATGGTCGGTCGACTACCAAGTCCCCACAATATGCTTCTGTTATTAGTCGTTGGATCTCACATAACAGCATTCAAGATTATGTTACTCTTGGAATTCAGATGAAGAATGAAACTGCCTGGATGTTATTCAGTGGGGGCGGGGTAAAGCATACATACATAATTGGCCATTACAACCCTTCAGTCAGGATTACGACCAAGTTTCTCACATCGCTCGTGTTGTGTGCCTTAATTTTATACTTTGAGTGGCGGGACCTACAGTTTAACGTCGACTCCAAACGCCAGATTTTGAGAAACTTTTCGTGGCAATTTTATTTACTCTCAGAGTTTTTGCCAGAAATCTGCTGAGAGGAAGTTGCCGAAGAAATATTTTTTTTTTCATATTTCGTTTTGTTGTCTGCCCTGGCGCTCGAACCCGGGCTTTACGTCTAATAAGCGAACACACTACCTACTAGGCTACGGCGACTACATGGATATCATATAATAGCATCCAATATTATGTTACTCATGGAATTCAGATGAAGAATGAAACTGCCTGGGTGTTATTCGTGGGGGCGTGGTAAAGTTAAGCTCTAAATATGAATTTTGTAGCTTTGGGAAGCTACATCATATATCTGCTTAATCGTATTTTATTGTTTCTTGAACTGCTGATTGAACACCAAAACCGCTTTTAATAGCAGCCGAACCACTGTGCAGAATCTTTTTGAAAGAATTTCCTTCTTGGCGATACATCTGCATTTAGCACGCGGCCTTCTGCAAACAAATAAACGAATGAAAAAAAAATATTTATCCATAGACAGACGACCTAACAGACAGACACACAAACTGAGAGAGCAAAACACACAGTTCAGATGGAATACTTCATATTGTGGGTTTATATGCGTTGATTGTTTTATTATGATGATGTTAAATTATTGTAATCCATACTGGTAATCTTCAAAACATAGTAAAAGACTCACAGAGTCAGCTTCAAAGTCAATCGATGTAGAAAAAGAATAACAAACCAAAAAAATCAACAACAACAAAAGCAAAGAAACAAAAAAAAAATAGTATTCAATCGATAAAGCGAATGGTTTATTTAAGTTGTACTTCTCGTAAGAGATATATTTTCGTCATCGCCATCATCAGGTATATTATCATCATCAAAGGAATCACACAGAAATATTATCCACCAAAAAAAAAACATTTTTTGGAAAAGATAAAAAAGACGAATCAAAGCCATATTCTTTCTTAATGGTTTATTTGTTTAGGCCATCATTTTTGTTTTGATGGGCTAGGGATAGGGAAAGGGGGATAAGATTGAAAATTATTACGATATTTACAAAAAAAAAACATGCGATCACAATGTCGATGATGATGATGATGACAATGATCAGCGTTGATCAACGTTCTTCAACTCATCTTCATCATTGGGAAAGCCACCAAATAATACTAATACAAAAACAACAACAAAAACAATTGTAAAAAATAAAAGCAAATCGTAAAAAATAAATTTCAACGATAGCGATCAATATTCTTTATGATTTTCATTTTCATATTCATGGATTCCTCTTTTTTTTCGGAGATTGCACCCTACACTCGTTGGTAGTATTCAGATCTGCATTTTAGGTCTCAAATTTATAAGGATTTACTTTTAAAGGATTTACTTTTAAAGGATTTACTATTAAAGGCTTATGGAGGAAAATAACTACGTTCCTGAACATTATCCGTTTTCCTTATATGTTTTCTTTTATTTCTGTGTGATGGCCACAGAAACCAACATGGGAAAAATGTCTGAAAGAAATTAAGCAAAGCGGTAAGTAAGACGTTCAAAATGTCATTAAAGACGGTAATAAGCCCTGGAAAGCATTTGTTCCTTTTAGTTAAGCCGGTTTTATTCCTCAGGTTCTTAAGCAAAACTTAAGTAAATCTACTGAAAAAAAGTCTGCTTAAAACCCGAAGGCATTTTTCTGCTAAAGCAATAGGTCACGGATGATCTTTCTTTTTTCAAGTATTCAAAAAACATTTTGTTTTACTTCCTAAGATTTATACTCTCTCTCGTATTTTCTGTTGTAACAAGTATTTTTTTTAAAGTTTTTTTACATGGGCGTTTCACCATTTTTTAAAAGTGTTTCAAAAGATAGTGTAACAATTTTCCTATCATAAGCTTCTGTCCTAAACCCAACACAATGGGACTTCCAATCCATACTTTTGTACAAACCATTTATAGGCTTCTTAGAAGAAGACAATATAAGAAGTAATCTTGACATTCAACTAATTAAAGAACATCACTCTCTCCCTGTTGCAAAATGTGTGGCTGTGGCCACGATGACTCTGTTGCTAGCAATATATATTCATTTGAAATGACTAAATTCGAGGCTTTAAACAAGAGTTTGAAGCTATGCAATTCGATATTAAAACTTTCCACTCTGGAGCCTAACATTCGTGTTACCGACTATTGCTGGCTGCTAGATTCCCCAATAATTTCTATTATAGCAACTGAAGTATACAGACACGTAATTTTAAAATTGTCTGTATTATTTGCCCAACTATACTTAGTAATTATTTCTTTTCCACTCACTGCAGTATATTCCAACATATCGTTGGTTGTCGTTGACATCACATTGTTTGTGACAACAATTTTCGCTATGAGCACCTCAACTCTATACCATTAACCAATACGTGGTTAGGACCGAAATTATAAAGCAATTGAAAGTAGATCAGTTAGAGAGAGCTTTATAACTTAACTGAATTAGTCATTACAAAGCTTTTGGACAGGGTTACGAACTAGCTTCTCACACCACGCATTTAGTTTGGGATAATATTATCCATGAGTGGCGGAACCTACAGCTTAAAGTCGACTCCGAACGACAGATTTTTCTCAGAGGTTTTGCAATATTTCGTTTTGTTTGAGATGTCTGAGCCAGGGTTTGAACTGCGGGCCTTCTTCTCATAAGCCAATACACTAACAACTAAACTACGACTACATCTTAAAGCTCTATGACAAGCTCTAATACAAACCCGAATTTTTTTTGGCATACCTCTTGCTACATTTACCAAGACAAAAATCGTATTTATATGGTCTGCCAAATTACAGTCTTAGTATTCATAGAGTATCGGTTCTTTGTTATCTCATCATCTGAGGAAGTAGGTACGATACGATAAATATATCTTGCGAAGAACTTCTATTGATGTCCTTGGATATCAATAGTTGGATCAATCATAGAAAACTTATTCCTAATCCTGAGCTTACTATTTATCAGATTACATGTTACAACACTTTGGAAAAATTCACAATCTGGCCTCTCACAGCAAACAATATAGAGAGTGTTATGAGTGCAGGGGCTGGTAGATTAAAGTCGACGTCAACAACAGACCTTAGAATCGTTTTCTCGACAGAAGTTACGCTTAAACCCTTTGCCAAAAGACGGAGATCGCAAAGATTAACCATGAACGTATCAGGTCCTCAACTTCAAAAGAGAGACTAGTAGAGCCGTGTGGACGTTGTTAAAAGTAATATTAAAAGAACCTCTTTTAATTTGAATGCATTTATAGGGATCGATTTGCTAATATGCCGACAATTAACAATTCTCGTCCCATTTACTGTTATCAGTGAGATGTTCAAACTGGGCTTAAACTTACATTGAGCGGTACAATACCTTTTATGCAAGTGCTCTCGACTGTAGAACGGACGTCATCGGTTTTTGGGCGACAGAACGGCATTGTGGCGAACGTGCCACTAAGGGAACTGTACCCTTATATGGGCAGTAAACGACATCATACAACGATTTCCAACAAACAATTATGTATTCTTAACCAGAATATACCTTTTATAGGGTATAACTTGCATAAAGTTTAGGCTTTTTTTTCTTTTGTAATTCTAAGCTTTTATATCAGAGGCATCATCGGTATCATCTTCATTGAGCCGGCAATAGTGGTTGCTGTTGTTATTTTTGTTGCAACAATTCATTGCTGAAATAATGTTGTCGATGATTGTTCGTATATAAATGCGTGTGTCTGTGTTTAGTGAAGATATTATTGTTGATTGTTTTTGTTGGTTTTAAGTTATTTTATCTTAATGTTGATGATGCCCTATTGTGATAATTTTGGGTTGTACTTAAGGTACTTATTTAATATACAATTTCTTATTTTTTTTTCTTGTAATTTTTTTTAGTCTTTATTGAGTACGTCTTTTAGGCCTTTTTTGTTCATTTTCTGGTTTTGGGATATAAATGGTGAGAAATAATTTTTTTTTTAATACGATTTGTTTGTGTAGTGGTTTCTTCTTGGCAAAAAAACATTTTATTTAGTACAAACACTGCAAGAAGGTGTTTTATAAGCGTAGCCAAACAATTTTAATTTATTTACATTTCATTAGGGTTATAAAAAATAAAAGGGGGCTGTGAATTTCTTTAAAAGCGAAAACATATTTTGTGCATCACCACGAACTATGGCCATGGATGCACAGGTCATGCTGGTGGACTTTGTTCAATTGATTTATTAGAGTAGAATTCTTTTAAACGTATGTATGTAATCTCTTCCATCTAACTAGGAGCGGTTAGGACAACACATGTAAAGAGATTTCATAGAAATTTTTCTAGATGGTCATAGGGTACACGGTTTAAAGCGTAACCTACAGTCGAATAAGCAACCAGAGAAAGTTTACTTCATGGTCTATTTTTTCCACAATACATTAATGAATGGTTATGGAGCTCTCTCCTTGTTATTCCCTAAGTCGTCTTAGTCTAGTAGGTAGTGTGTTGGTTTATTAGACGCGAGGCTTCAGTTCAAACCTCAGATCAGACATTTCCAACGTTTCGTTAAAGAAAAGTGTTATGCCGGCAAACCAAGGACAATTAGGCACTTGAAGGCCAACATTCGTAATGCCATTAACGAGAGAAGAACGACGAGGTCAATGGAGATACTTATCGTACCATGATAACCGATAGCTTGTACCTCCTCTTCATGGTATTGATGTGAACGATTTTTGGTTTCAACAGGATGATACAACTTGCCACACATCTCATGCCACAATCGATTTACTGCGTCAAATGTTTGATGGTCGTTTAATTAATGATGACATGGTGATGTGAATTGGCCGCCAAGAAGCTGCGAATTGACGCCGTTAGACTATTTCCTATGGGGCGCCTTTAGAGAAAAGTGTTATGCCGACAAACCAGAGACAATTGAGTATTTGAAAGCCAACATTCGTGATGCAATTGCCGAGGTACGACACCATAAACTCGAAAAAGTGCATGGAAATTGGTACTGTGGTCGAATGAGATACTGTGAGGCCAGCCACCGCAGCCATATGAATGAAATAATATTCCACTTATAATTAGAACAATTGTATTACACAACAAGAATAAAAAATTAGGCAAAATTTCAAACAGTTTTTGTTTTATTGCATTCTTAAATTGAAACTTTTAAATCACCCACCTTATATATAAGGTTCCTTCTAAACCTTTACTATAAATGGAACGCTTCAATATCAGTTAACCCATGGTGAAAGGGTTAAACGATTTCAAAAGCCCCAAACTTAAGTAATTACAGTGGAACAAAAAGCTGTAATTTAGCAAAATATTTTCACAAAGCAAATCAAATCAAATCATTGTGAATATTTTGATAATCATCACGTAATTCTTTACACATTTCAAGTAAAACGTTTTGTCGATAATTTTTCCCAAAGATATTATCACACAGATTAAAAGAAAAAGAAGCATGAAACGATATTATTTTCAAAGAAATGAGTGGGCGATTTAAGGTTTTTGGTTACGAAAAAAGAAAAAAAATAAATCCAACAAAACAAAAACCCAAAAGAAGCGCAATTTTAATAATTTCGATCTGTGTTTTGTTTTCTGTTTTTGTAAAGCAATGAAAAAAAATTTCTCCTTCAACACTCACTTAATTATGTTGCGTACCAAAAGCCGATATTTTTTTTTTTATTATTTTGTAAAGAAATATTAACAATTTATGTTAATTTATTTTGTTTAAATAAAAACTGTTTTTGTATATAATTTTTCAACAGACAAAAAAGAGCCAAAACTCAATACAATTATTTAAAGCTGAAAGCTTTTTAATAAGATTTGTTGAAAATATTAAAAAAAATTTGAATAATTACATGCGCATGAATTATTTATGCGACACTATTTCCGGGTTAATTTGAAAAGAGGAGGCTTGAAAACAATTTTTTAAATATCTTGCAGTAATTTCTTGCAGCATATAATTGTGAGCTATTTCCGGGCCAGATTTATCGAAAGGAAAGTTAATCAGTAAACCACAGAGAATGTAGAATATTTTTCATGTCCACTACAACACGATAGATACTTACATACATATATACATAATTGGCCATTACAACCCATCAGTGAGGATTACAACCTAGCTTCTCACACCACTCATATTGTAAGCGTTAATTTTATACGTGAGTATAAATGTGTGACCTGGGGTTTGAACGCGGGCTTTACGTCTAATAAGCGTACACACTACCTACCAGACTACGGCGACTACCATAAATAAGATAGACAATTTTTCTCAGGCTTTTTATACTCTTCTTAAACACTTGTTGCTTAAGTAGATTTGATTTTTCAACTTTTTGTAGTTCCCAATGGTCTAGTAAGTAATGTGTTGGATTGTAAGACGTGAGGCCACGGTTCAAACTCCAGGTAAGACATCTGCAACGAAAAGAAAAATATTTCTTCGGCGACTTCCTCTCAGCAGATTTCTGACAAAAACTCTGGGAGTAAATAGAAAATTGCCGTGAAAGTTCGGTCATCGGTCATTCGGAAACGACTTTAAACTGTAGGTCACGCCACACATGTACAAAATTAACACACAACAAACGGTGTGAGAAGCTAGGTTGTAATCCTGAGTAAATGGTTGTAATGACCAATTATGTATGTGTATACTTTTAAGCACTCGGCCCAATATTTCCGATATTTTGAGGCGTTTAAATACAAAGAGTTTTCTAAATTTTACTCTCTCATAGTATTTAAATGAATGGGCATTAGCTTTACAGAAGCAGGCTCAAACAGCAAATTCAATGCAGTCATTATTTAGCGGGTTACATATGTATGTCGCACGTGAATATTCCGTTGAACAGAAGTGAAACTTGGTCAGCATCGAACCCAATGGAAGACGAAATAAAAACTTTGTGGCTTTTCTTAAGGGTGCTTGAGATATAATTGAAATTGTTCATTAGTTTGAAAGACCTCCTGATGTAATTTTGTGCATTTTCTGAGGACGACCTCATAGCTGGTCGTGCTTCCACAATTTGCTACTTCTACTCCCTCATGACTAGATGGACAGCTAGGCTACGCAGAAGCGTTTGTGAGATGGATCGAGATTTAATGTGTCTAGGAGTCTATGGCCTGCTGTAGATACTGTTAGAACATGTTTACTGCTGGGGTTAAGGCCAGTTTTATTACAGGGCACTGCGTGATTAGATCGCTGACAAAGATCTGGAACAGATTGCACCCAGAAAATTGTATAGTATGTTGCTATCAGAAGCGGTTGAAGACTATCGAACATCTTCTCTGCAACTGTCCAGCCCTTAGTAGAGCAAGGATCCTGGGAAACTTCTTGGAAGGTTTAGACTTCCTATAGAACGCCAACATTAGTGCTCTCTATAGATTCATAAATATATTGATCTGGTTGATAAGTACTGGGGCATAAAAGTTATAGTTGAGCTCTCTTGTATATATGTGGTTCATATGTTTTCCTCCGTTTCCTATGTCTTTTCTCATATCTTCTTTTTCCCCATTTCCTTATCTCCTTCAATATACTATATCTCTCTCTCTCTCTCTCTTCCAGGACGTATTTACAATGTTTCATTTTGCCCTCTGGGTGTTGTACTTCTCCCAATGGCAAGTACACGTCCTCAAACCTTTTCTAGCCTTATATTCTTCATACGTTTACCACTACCCTTGGTAGAGCACTTATCACATGTTAAATTTTCCATGAATCTGATACATAAATCAGGACGAATTTGACCGAAGGCTTGGGTAATGCTTGTTCTGAGAACCAGTGTGTTTTGTGGCCTTTTGGCATACACCTGCGACTAAAGAATGCACGACAAAAAAGGTCCAACGATTCAGTTCACAGCACCTCCACGTGATATTATCATACCCTCAAATCGTTGGGCATAATATCCAAATAAGCTAAGTGGCTGTCCTGACGAAATATCACGTCGTTGATGTCTAGTCGGCACTCAAGTATAAAATTAAGGCACACAACATGTGTGGTGTGAGAAGCTAGGCCGTAATCCTGACTGAAGGGTTGTAATGGCCAATTATGTATGTACATACATATGTATGTATGTGATGTCTGGATTATCCAATTCAAACCAAAATAAGTTGGCAATCAAGAGACTTTCACTGCTAGCCATTGGAGACGTTGAAAGTTCCTGGACTGTTTCGTTGAAAGATGCAGAGAAGCCAGTAAACTTTAGTCAGAAAAAGATAGTTTTCTACTATTTGTGTTTTTATTCTGAATTAATCTGCATAGATAAAATATGTATATATTAGAGCGACTCAAGTTGTATGGAAGCAAAATTCGTGCTCGGTGTACCCTCCTAAAAATGAACCTTGGACTTTTTTAAGATGACATCTAAAATATTTCGGCTCTGCTTTTACCTCTCGTGAGCTGGACCATTTTGAAAAAGGGTCTATTTTTGTATGTTTTGTTAATTTGAGAATTTGTTTCCTACCCAACATATAGAGTATGGGTGTCATAAGAAAGGTTTTTTCAAGGCGCGTCCAGCGGTATATACAATTTGTCCACGGACAATCATCCATGTCCTTTTTTTAAGGATATTCTGTAAAAAAAACGGGTTTTGAATTTTTTCCTTTCTTCCTTTCTAACCAAATTAACTCTAATATGATGGCGGATTTAGTTTCTAGATGATGTTTGGATGAAAATAGGACTAAAGAAAGAAAAAAAGAAATGATCCACGACTTTTTGTGGGCATATTTTTTTTCCCAAATTAAAAAAAGGTATTAATTTTTTTTTTTTATATTTACAAAACCATACTCAAAAAACGCAAACTAGGGCGAATTTCAAAAAAATGTAAGACCCGTATTTAATTAAATCAACTAAAGATTAAAATATGTTAATTTGGTTTTTTATTACACACAACCCCGAAGAAAAAATTCAAAAACCGTTCTTTTTAACAGAATATCATTAAAAAAAAAGGAAATGGGTGATCGTCTTTGGACAAATTGTATATACAGTTGGACGCGCATTGAAAAAACCTTTCTTATGACACCCATATTGTATATGTTGGTAAGGAAACAGATTCTCAAATTAACAAAACATACAAAAATAGACCCTTTTTCAAAATGGTCCAGCTCACGAGAGGTAAAAGCTAGAGCCGAAATATTTTAAATGTCATCTTAAAAAAGTCCAAGGCTCATTTTTAGGAGGGTACACCGAGCACTTTTTTTGGTGAGTCGCTCTAATATATATACATACATATATGTACGTTTACGAAATAATTTTTCTTAACAAACTTTCATTTCCGATTTTCCATTGGCAATGGTGTAGTTTTGTTTGAAAGAGTTTTAAATTTTCAAAATTGTTTTTTAAATAAAACATCAGTAGTAATATTAACATCAAGCAAATCAGCATAATAAACAAATAATTTAAATGCTTTTTTCTATTTTTTTATTTTTGAGTAGGCGTTAATCATAAATTGATCATCGTTTTATGAAAATAGTTTTTTTTTCAATTTTTTTTTGTAAAAAATAAATACAAACAAGACAACAGAATTTCAACTGATAATAAATTAAACAAATACCTGTTAATATTTTTAAAATTTTTTTTACATACCATATTAAATAAAACAACAATAAATAGCCGTTAAGATCGATAGCTACTAAGAATGATAGTAAATAAGACACTCTACTTACGACTCATGCGAAAGCTAGAGAAATACTATATGAATATATAACTAATATGAATATATAATGAGCTTTAAGTCAGTTATATAAGAGGACTATTATGTCTCCCTTTATTCTCAATAATTTTTATACTAACATTCAAGGATACAGGTTAGCAGAGCCATAACCGATATGTTCTAGAAACCATATTGACGGAACTTTATTTTCTAGACAGGAGAATTAACGTAAGTTTGTACTTTTTCAATATGAAGTCGCCTTAGTCTATTAAGCAATGTGTTGGCTTATTAGACGTGAGGCCTCGGTTTGAACCCCAGGTCACATATCTTAAACAAAACGATTTCTGGCAAAAACTCTGAAAATAAATAAACTGTAGGTTCCGTCGCTCATGCATCAAATTAGCACACACAACATAAGTGGGATGAAAACTCTGACTGAACGGTTGTAATGACCAATTATGTAAGTATGGATGTGTACACTTTTTCAATACTTATTGATTGGTTGTTATAACTATTCTTCAAACGTGCTTAGGATTTAACAGGAATGCTATATTTATCACCTTATTAATTCCAAGGTGAACAAAGGACTAAACTGTAAGGGAATAACTTTAATAACCGTGATCTTTGTGAATAGCGCCTAGACAAGAATTCACTCAGCGGTATAACGTCACAAATATGGTCAGAAATATTCTTTAGCGATTCCAGCATTATCTCTTATTAATCTCATGTGCATTGATTATGGGAAAGATTTAAACACTCAATCTCGTGAGACTGTCTGGTCAATAATTCATCGCCAGAGGTTCGCTGAAAAAGTGACAACTTTAGTTGCAAGCTTATACTCAGACGGCAATTGTAGGTGGCTATACGAAAACAATATTGGTCATAAAATTGTTATCAGAAAAGGCTATATTAGTACTCATTGTATATAGGGCCCTCCAACTGTGGCTCCCATACTTTTGTAGTTGATAACGGCTATTTTGTAAAAGCTACATCAGTGAAATACCAACGACATTTGGTTTCAACATAATGGCGTTACGTATCACACAGCCTTTGCCACATTGGACATTTTGAACAAGTGATTTGAGCGTACGGTCATCGCTAGTAGAGGTGATGTGAACAGACTGCAGTGGTTAGATGTGATAGACAGATTTTTCCTTGCGAAGTTTTCTTTAGTCGCAGACGTATGAGACAGAAGTCATCAAAACCAACATAGCACATGCTATCGGTCAAATTCCGCCTGACTTATGCGCCAGAACAATGGAAATGTATTAATTATTGACGGATCAAAAATATTATAGTTCGGGCTTAAAACTTGTTTCAAAATTTCTCCAAAATCGGTCAAGTACATACAAAGATACAAACATAATTAGTCTTTACAACCCTTCAGTCAGGATTACGACTTCGCTTCTCACACCACTTATTATGTTGTGTGCGTTAGTTTTATACGTGAGCGGTGGGACCTACAGTTTAAAGTCGACTCCGAACGACAGATTGTTGAGAAACCCTTCATGGCAATTTTATTTACACACACAGTTTTTCCCAGAAATCTGCTGAGAGGCAGTCGCCGAAGAAATGTTTTTTTTTCATATTTCGTTTTGATGTCTGGCCAGGGGCTCGAACCCGGGCTTTCCGTCTAATAAGCGAAGACACTACCTACTAGACCACGGCGACTTATGTATGCGTCGAAATTAATTTGCTTTTTCCCTCTCTTTCTTTTCGTATCGATTGAAGGAAAAGAAGATTTCTATCTTAATTCTATGGTTCTAAAGTAACTAAAACCGATGAAAATATCACTGAAATTAAATGATTGAAATGGTGTAATGACAGCTTACGATGCTTGGAAACCTTTTAAGTAGGCATGAAGCTAAAATATAACTTTTCTTTTGTAATTAGTTTAAATTAATATCAATAAATCGCAATTAATGTTCTACAATTAACCACTTATGGGGTCGGGTCATTAATTTTGTATTACAGGCATTAAGAAATAATTAAACAAACCAACAAATAAAATTATAATCACAATAAAGGTTGCACACACACATATATATGTATTAATATTTAACTAAAATATTTATTTCTAGTCTTATTTATTTTTATATATGTAAATAAAACCCTTCCCCTCGCCCCTTTGTGCTTTCGTTTAATTATATTTTAATTCCCATAAATAAGTCACACAATATTCGATTAGAAATATTTTATTATTTAAATCACATCAGTTGTGTCACTATGATTTCCTTGTTTAGATTTTATTTCACTTGTTTTTTTTCCTTTCTTTCTTTTAAGGTTTTCAACGTTTTTTCTACACTTTTTTCAAACTTTTTTGTTTTGTTTTGTTGCAATTTATTGTAGAAAAATTTTTCCTAGAACTTGAAAAAAGCGTGTCAAATACGTGTTTATTTATTTATCTATTAAAGTGATCGATAAAAAACACTAACAAATATTATCAACTTGTATTTTTATTTAATTTGTTTTATTTGTTATTGTTAATCGTTAAGTATTTTTTATAATTATTTATTCGAAAAATACTGTTTTGAATGACAGTTTTTTTAGCTCCCCAATATTAAAACAAACAGACAAAAGATTTTTATCAATCAAAGCGGCTCAAACTGAGCGCTACTTTAAGCATATGATAACAGATATAAGCTTTCAAAGTTCGATAGCATTTACAATTTTCTATAAACTTTGTTCGCATAGACCAGGGGCTGGAAAGTGAAAAAAAGGATGAGCGTACCAAATTCAAAAACATTTTTTGCTGATGTTTGAACAAAAATTATTTCTATATTAGAACCAGTGTTCGAAAAAATACTCTAAAGTACACAACGTTTATATACTGTACTGAATGTCATGGGTAAAGAACACAAACACATTCACTACAACGAGAACAAAACTCTTTGTTTCTATTTTAATGTTTGTGAACATGTACGCGAACTCACATGTACTCAACATAACGTACTGAACAGAGTTCACAAACACTATTTTTTAGTGTTTGTATACAAAGTACACTAAAAAGATCAGTACACAATGAAAATAATTGGGTTTTAGTGAACTTTTTTTGAGTACCCTAACATTTTTAGTGTAGTGTAGCGAGAGTTTCTCTTTCTGCTTCCCCTGCAAGAAGAGTAGCCTATGTCTGGGTGTGATTTCTGTGAGAATACAGCAGTAGATTATTTCAATTATGATACCTTTTACTGAAGAAAGTTTCAATAGGCTTTGAATATCAATAAACATTTGCAATCTAGGTGCCTAATACTCTACAAGACTGGCATCCTCCCCGTGCTTCTTTATGGCCCAGAAGCATGGATACTATTAAGCACTGAGAGTATTCGGCATTAAGAGTATTCGAGAGAAAAATTTTACGTAAGATCTACGATCCAATTCGAGGTGACGATGTTTTCCGTACCCTATCCAAGAATGACGCTCCTGCTGTGCTCGTTCGACCATGTCTTTCGAATGGAGGAGGATGTTTTGGCAAGACGGGTATTTGATGAGGGGATTTGAGGAAGTAGGCTAAGAGAGCGATCTTATTTGCGTTGAAAGGACTAAATCAAGGAAGCCCTGCCATTCGATTGGTGTGACCAATTGGCAGAGGCGCCTGGAAGGATGAGTTAAGGCATGCCGAAATCCGTTAATCGAGCCCGTCAATGGCCAATTAAGTAAGTAAGCAAGTAATATATGTTCCTTTATGCTGCAAAACGGGTTTCCTATATATTTACCCTGTATGTATCGAGTCTTCCAACAGAGACTTCCGAAAGTTTACAGTTTATATTGGCCATTTTGCTGAAGCTACAAAATGGTTTTCATCTATTCAGTCTGTTTTGCCAAACCACCATGGACGATCATAGACAACAATATGTGATCCCTGAATGACCTCTGGCATATTTGGCAACTAGCCCTAGTATGCATCAGAAAAACATCTTCAGCAATGAGGCCCATTTCTGAATGAATAGGTACGTAAACAAACAAAATTGTCGAACTTGGGATGATACATGAGATCCACTGTTTGCTGTGGATTTTGGGTTGGCGACGTCATCGTTCCATATTACTTTGAGAATGGCTGTCACTGCCAATGGCGAGCACTACAGGACGAGAATTGCCGTTTTCTCTTGGTCTTAATTCGATGCTCTGGACATCAACGACATGTGGTTCAACAGGACGGCCATACGTGGCGCACAGCTCATGACACACTGGATTTACATTCTGAACGAACGATATGAGAGCATGATCATCTCATGTCGAATTGATGTGAACTGCCCACCGAGATCGCGAAATTTAATCCGTTTAGACTTTTTCTTGTGGGGTTTTCTTAAGCCTCAGATGAATGCGAATACAAACCACGGTCCTCAAAGACAATATAACAAAACTCAAATTCAGTCTGATTTATACTTCGGAGTCAGGAAATATTTGACATTTCTGATGTGCTTCAACCTGAGAAGCCATGGCAAATAATGGCATCCTTAGGATTTCTAAACAAATAAAAAGTTTTGGATGTTATCACACATATACATTGTTTTATAAAAATGTGAACGTATGAAAGAAGCACTTTCAAAAGCCCCTATACAGTTATATTGGTTACTTTGGTCACTTCAAGTTGGCTTTATTTCGTCTTCTCATTTTATATTTATCACGCTGATTCCATAACCAACAGAAAAATAAATTTCCCTTTTCATCCAAGCTCATATAGGGTAGGGTATGTGGTAAAAATTATTGGCAATTGTAACGTTTTGCATTTTTTAATTATGTCTGTCTGCCTATTTGTCTGTCTATCGGCTGTTCTGTGCGATTTAAATTGTCTATCTATGCTATTATCTTATAGACTACGTACATATGTATGTAAGTATGTGCATACATATGTATGAATATGTATGTATAGGTACATATATCTGTTTATAATTCTATAAATATTTACAATGTTATTTGTCTATTTACAATATTTCTTTTATTTTATAATATTAGGGGGACAGAAAGAGACATTTGATGGAATAGAAATCATACGAACGTGTTGAGAATTTTTAATAATTTTTGTGTTTTTCAAAAAAAAAAAATTTTTTTCTAAACAAAAATTCTTAAAGTAAACGTGCAAATTATTATTGGAATTGTGAAAGGTCTTAAATGGCAAGTTTTATTCAATTCTTTGAAAAGTTATAAAATTCGTATTAGAATTGTAATCTAATATATAAAATTCTCGTGTCACGGTGTTAGTGGTTAAACTCCTCCGAAATGGATCGAATGATTTTCATGAAATTTTGTGTGCATATCGGGTAGGTCTGAGAATCGGACAACATCTATTTTTCTTTCGAACGTCCCCGGCCACACACTAACCCACCCTCACCCGACCGCGGAAGGCTCGTCCCCATTACGTAGGGACACGTACACACTACAGTCCGGACTGTAGCGGGTATGGGAAAAGTAATGGCAACAAGAACATAAATCAGCTACAGAACTTAATCACAAGCTGAATAAACTATTAATAAACATGAACTACCTTTAACTAGAACGAAAATACATTCTTATATAATAATTTACAAAATAATGCTAGCATATAAGCTACGTTTTAAATTACAAACACTACAATTAAAATCAATCAAATCGTAATATACGTTAAAATCATTGCATAATCTACGAAAAGGAAAATTACATCCGTAGTTCGTTCTATAGAAATCTAAGGAGACGATAGTGCCGTGAAAATCTTGCAGGAATACTGAAATTCAGGTTACGAAGCAAAAACTCAGAATCGATATCACCTCTAACCAGATTAAAAACAAAACAAACACCTAAAACAGTTCTTCTACGTTCCAAAGTTGGAAGTTTTATCAAACCTAATCTATCCTCATATGGCGGAAATCCATTGGCATAATCCCATCCTGAGCCACGTAAACAGAATAATAAAAACTGCCTCTGCACAGACTCTATTGAATCACTATGACAACGATAGTACGGATTCCAAACAATAGACGCATACTCCAAAATAGGTCTAACAAGTGAAATGTATAGCAGTTTAGTTATATAAGGGAATTCCCTAGCCCATCTTTTCACAAAACCAAGAACAGCCCGAGCCTTGCCAATCATCATACTAATATGATCAACAAAAGAGAGTTTCATATCCAATAATACTCCCAAATCAAGAAATGTAGCCACAGTCTCCAAAGGGCAAGAATTTATCACATAAGAGGGCGAAATCACACCACCGCGAGAGAAAACCATGCATTTGCATTTTTTTAAGTTAAGGTCCATTAAATTAACTCTGCACCAAGTTACAAACAAATTAATATTCCGCTGAAGAACAACCTGACAACCTTTCATATCCCTAAATGTTAAGAGGGCGTGGCAAATCGTTAAAATTGAATATTGATCGTAGACGATATCGACAAACTCACCAAAAATGGGCGTGGCAACCCTCCCCCTTCAAGTGATACCTATAACTCTTAAACTACTGAACCGATTTGAACCATTCTTTTTTTGTTCGAAAGATTATCAGGTTAAGATGGTTTTAAAAGACAATTCGATATAGCAAATAGTAGGCGTGGCAAACCTTTAAATTTAATATTTAGGGACATAGTAATCGTAGATGAATGCAATTTGGTGGGTAAGTTCGTAGAGTTGATATCGACAAACTCACCAAAAATGGGCGTGGCAACCCTCCCCTTTGAGAGATTTCTATAAGTCGGCTAATTCGATGATTAATAACTGCATATGTACATATATAACTTCGTCAGCGCTATTACAATAAATATGTAATGTGACCTGTTTTCGGCAATAAAAAAATCAATTTTGGGCGGGATGAAGTTCGCCGGGTCAGCTAGTATTTTATAAAAATTCTTTGATATTCTAAACAAAAAATGATTTTTTGCAAAATTTGCCACTTGGTCTGTTATTCACATAACTAATACGACAATATTCCTAATTATGTATGCGTACTTGTATGTAAGAGTTTAAATTATTTATTACATGATTAATTTTTATACACTCGTTATTTTGTTTTAATTTAAACGTTTTTAATTTTTTTCTTTCTTCTTTTTTTCAGATAATTTCTCATTAACAAAACATGTGTAAAAGTATTGATGGAGGAATTTGATATCCAAGATCAAAATATAAATGATTTTAAAGTTATTCATCGGTATTGAAGAGTACATGGTATGTTCTGCTTGTGCTAATGTTTGAAATAGATCGGGAGGATTGTCAATTTAAGCTTCATAATAAGTAGATCACATTACCTCTCGTTATTATGGCAGCATTTGAAAATTTCGGTGATATGATAACATAAAGTTAAATTCTTGTAAAGATGTTCGTTGGTAAACTACAATTGATTATTCCCGGTAAAAGGATATAGTGTTTAGAAAAAGTTGGATTACAAATTGTCAGTAGATGGCTCTAATATTATATCAAGCAAAGCTAAAGCCTCACTAGGTTTTAAACATTATTCAAATCATTATTCAAATCACATAATTTTCTGAATAGTTTTCTACGTATCTAAATTCGAAAGCACGCAGACTGTTAAAAACAGAGGCCAAAGGACTTGTTCGATGTCGACATCATAGTTTTGATGTTAAAATGAATGATTAGGTTGATCGAAGATACGTGTTATACGAAAGGAATCAATTAGGGATCGATTGGTTGACAGTTCTCTTCTTGAGCACACATTGCATCCTATTATGGCGCCACAGGCAAGCACTTTCCCTGTACTATCCGAATTCCACTATGTTAATGGAAGAAGTTGATCAGTGCAGGGGTTGCACATTTGTTTCAGGAGAGAATCAGAAGGGTCATTTTGGGGAATGCTTCGTAACGAAACTTATTAACAAAAATGAATTGAGTAACATGAAAGCTGCATACTCTCTTAAAAGAGGTGCTAGATTGTGGTATAAAGAGGGGTCAAGAACGGATCTTAGCACCAGAACAGGAGTTTTTTCTTTCAGAATGAAATATTTCGAGCCCATGGGAAAACTCGTAGGCGTTGAAAGATGTGCTTGGATAGGAAATATAAAAGACAGGGCATAGCAAGCAGCTATGCGAGCACTCGTCTCTAATGAGGTTAAATTGAGAATAGTATACGACTGCCTGGAGAAACTAGGCAGAATACGTTAACCTTCTATTGATACCCTTCTAATAGTAGCCTTATTCTGGAAAAGCTAGAAAGAATATAGGCACCTTATATTGGTAGCCTTATTCTATCTATCTTCTTAAAGTAGTCATATACTATTTTCGATTTAACCTCATTAGAGACGAGTGCTCGAATGGTGGCTTGACTGTCCACTCTGCCGTATACTATATTCAATTTAACCTCGTTAAGTAAGCAGTCGCATTAGTGTAGTAGGTAGTGTGTTGGCTTATTAGACCAGAGGACATGGTTCAAACCACAGACAGACATCTCCAATAAAACGAAATATGAAAAAGTATTTCTTCGGCCGTGAAGTCGCCGTGGTCTAGTAGGTAGTGTGTTGTCTTATTAGACGAAAGGCCCGAGTTCGAATCCCAGGTCAGACATCAGAATGAAATATGAAAAAAAAATATTTCTTCGGCGACTTCCTCTCAGCAGATTTCTGGCAAAAACTCTGAGAGTAAAAATTGCCATGAAAAGCTTCTCAAAAAAATCTGTCGTTCGGAGTCGACGTTAAACTGTAGTTCCCGCCACTCATGTATAAAATTAACGCACACAACATGAGTGGTATTGAGAAGCTAGGCCGTAAGCCTGACTGAAGGGTTATAATGGCCAATTATGTATGCATAGCAAGCAGCTATGCGAGCACTCGTCTCTAATGAGGTTAAATTGAGAATAGTATACGACTGCCTGGAGAAACTAGGCAGAATACGTTAACCTTCTATTAATACCCTTCTAATGGTAGCCTTATTCTGGAAAAGCAAGAAAGGCCCGAGTTCGAATCCCAGGTCAGACATCAAAACAAAAATATGAAAATATTTCTTCGGCGACTTCCTCTCAGCAGATTTCTGACAAAAACTCTGAGAGTAAAAATTGCCGTGAAAAGTTTCTCAAAAATCTGTCGTTCAGAGTCGACTTTAAACTGTAAGTCCCGCCACTCACGTATAAAATTTACACACGCAACATAAGTGGTGTGAGAAGCTAGATCATAATCGTGACTAAAGGGATGTAACGACCATTTTGTATACATATATGTCACTAAGTTATGTCGGAATCCTCTGCAATGAGCAAACAGACGAGAAGAGGAGCTGCCACTCCATTGATGGGACCATAACAGTTCATTAGAGTGGGAGCGGGTGTTTAGAAAGGGATGCTTAATGAAAGGAAAGATAAAGAAAAGCAAAATGACTACACAAAACAAGTTGGTTTGAGGCAATCAAAACTTTTGTAGAGAAATCACAACAAGCGGAGATTGGAGTCATGCATCAGATTGTCAACAAATAACCCGAGGTTTATAACTAGTATTTTGACTGGGCACTATAAGCTCTTAGTACTTTAGTATAGAATAGGAGTTGTCTCGAACCCAACAAGTAGGTTCTGCGATGACGAAAATGAATCATCGGAACATGTTCCTTGAACCTAGGGCGCACTGTCATTGTTGACACCGATCAGCATCTAGAGGCAATAGACTAAAATGAGACATTATAAGGATACCCTACAAAAAATGAGAGGAGTACATGGGAGTATGATCACAGTACTAAAGTACTATACTAAATTATCAAAATCACATTATCATTGCAAATAATGACATCACTTACTGGTTAACCCCTGGTTATGTAATTGTATGCCTATTTGTGTATATTTCTTTCAATTAAAAACAGCAATTTTCTAATCACAGCCTTTCTTTGGAACTTAAGCGCAAATGTGTGACGTTGAGGAAATCGACAAAATATTTCTACGTACGTACGACAACGTTTTTTTTTTTTGCCATTTTTAGTTTTGGACTGTGTGACACTTTGTAACGACGAAAACTAGAGCAAAGTTGTGCTAAAATTTTTTCTTGTACATTGTTGCTATGTATTGCTGTTGTTGTTAAACATGTAATAATGGTTTAATTTTAACTTTTTGAAAAACTATTATCAAGAGCATTGGGCTACTAAACTGAAAGCCAACAACAAAAAACAAGAAATATGTGCAGTAATGAGTGGGCAGTTAAAGCGGCGGCGACAAAGTCCCAAAATATATATAAAAATTCAATAACAACACCAGCAACCAGCAATCAGCAACCAGCAGCAGCTTATAAAGCTATTTAAAGTTAAAAGAAACAAAAGTTATGCTACTGCTTGGATTACTGTTGTTAATGTGGTTGTCATTGCTGTTGCTGCTGTTGCTTCTGAAATGCAGCATATCAAAAAGTGTGACCAATTAACTCATTAATATTGTTGTTGTTGTTGTTGCTTATTTCTAAAAAATGCCAACACTGGTCACCAACATACATACGTGTAGCCCAAGCTGTTGTCTTTTGAATTTCAATTTTTAATTAATTTTTTTTTTCGTTTCTTTTCTTTCTTTTGCTTTATCAAACAACAATTTAATGTGTTTTGTTTTAAAAGAAAAATTAAAAAAAGATTATTTGTTTTATGCATTAACTGTGTTTGATATCTGTCTATCAGGCTATTTATCTATCTGTCAGCGTTTTTTTTTGTAAATTTTTTTTTATTTGTTTTTTTTCCATCATTTCAGGTGTTAATCTTGGTATGGCCATTAATAATGCTACTGGGTATTGTCCGCTAATGTCGCTAATATATGTAGTCTAGTGTTTTAGTTAACTTTATTTCTTATACACTGTTGCTGTTGTTGTTGTATATTGAAATACCAAAATCAATCTACGCCGATTGTATTCACAACAAATTATCATAAAATCCATTTAACTTCTCGGTTGTAGTGAGAAATAAATAAATCGACAACCAGCCAACTGATAAGTCAGCATTTAAATGAAGTCATCAATTTTTCGGTTGTTGTGTTTTGCTGATTTTAATTATAAAATAGTGGTTGATATGATGAAACATGTAAAAAATAACTTGTTGTGGTTAAAAATAGACTGTTAGATACGCTATCACGCTTATTGTGGTAGTTAGAGTCAAAGATCAGCAATGAGTATTCAAAAAGATGTGTAGATTCGAATCATACTCATAATTTCTGATACTTATACGCATTCATACTTATTTTAATATCATACTCATACTACTCATATTCAAAGTTTTAAGTACTTATCGTACGCTTACTTAACAATACGCATACGGCTCTCCTTTACTCAACATTTATAAAAATCACAAAATAAGTATGATTTGCGTACGAAAAGTGCAATACTCACTAGAAGGTTTTCTGTTTGCTTTGCTTGCTGTCTTTGTCTTTTTCTTTCTTTTTTTTTAAATGCAACAACAACTAAGACTGTAAATGTAAATTTTGATAAATGATTCGAATCACTTGAATCATTTATGAGTATTAAAACTATTTTTCTAAATTTATGAATCTGAATGAGTAGGCGTATGAATCAAACATATTTCGAATGTTATGAATTTGATGTCAACGTTGTACTCATACTCATTGTAACCTGTACTTATAAATCAATGTTGTAGTGAGTACGAATGAATCAGAGTAGTTGAATTTCAATACTGTTAACTCACTCATACTCAAAATTTCATGAGTACTTATGAGTAGGAAAAAAACGATTCATTGCGATTTCATAGTTCGTTTTGTCCAGATGTCTGAGCTACGGTTTGAACAATAGGCTCTATACTACGGCGACTTCACACCCTTCTGATAAGACCAAATGCAGAACATTGGCCCCAGGAAAATGGATATTCTGCTTGGCGGTAGATTTTGCTAGTTGCCCTAGCTTCACATATGACTTGTTGAGCTTGATTGTAACAGTGATAACCCCCGGAGCAAAAATGATTTCTTTTTGAGGCAATCACACAATTTCCAGTCTTCTGAATGAATCCTGCTACACTTAAACGCTTCTTACGTCTGACCCGAAAATCTTTGGAAAAAACTTTACGCAAATGCTGGGTTTTCGGAAGTTAGAAAGATTTTACATCGTGAAGAAAGTAGTAATGTGCACCACTAAACCATTATTGACTGATTTTGATAGTTTCAGATGGACGTATACGTCGTTGATTTAAAGCAACGTCTAAGGAACGTAACTGACGGTTTTTAAGTAATATTACCAACATTAGTGAAGAGGCACATTCGGCCTAGTCATATAACACAGAGTGGATGCCTGTTGCTATTAGCAATACAAGTAGCGTCACGCTCACATACAGAACAGAGTTAAGTCTAGACAGTTGAGAGTTAGAATTAGTGTTCAAGTTCAATTTGAATGGAATATCAAAGGAATATGCTAAGGTTAAATAATATTCTATGACCAGGAAACATATATAACCACTCATAAATATGTAGAAAACTTTTGCTGTGAGGAGGGAAGTATTTTCGCCGTAGTCTATTCTATTTCTGGCAAAAACTGAATAAAAATTTGAAATGAAAAGTTTCTCAAACATTTCTCGTTCGAAGTAGACTTTAAATTCTAGGTCTCGCCATTCATGTGTAAAATTGACGCTCAGAGCTAGGCTCACTGAAGTGTTGTAATGGCCAATTATGTTCATATGTACATATGTATTCACATGAAAATATATTGACACACATGCTATCCTAAATTTTCGTCGATGTAATAAATATGTTTTCTGGACTTTATTTTTAAAACACTGTAAGCCACAGCACAAATCCAAAATATATCACCACTGCCCACTAGCAGTGTAGGATACACAACTAGTGGACATTTTTCATAAATTTTTAAACCATTTAATATTTAAATTTGCTCTTTTTAAAACAATATCGATTAAAGATGATTAAGTAATTTGTGTATAATTTGTGTTTTTGTTTTTGTTTTTCATAATTTGAATAAATAGTTTACGAATGCTGTCTTACATCGACGTTAACAAGTGACTGATGATGCTGATGATGGAAAACAAATTTAAAATGATGGTAAAACCTTTGGAACATGGTTTTCGTTTTATGGGTGCAGCCTTATGGTATTTGTATGTATGTTTTAAACTTTGAAGTGCAACAATGTACATATTTAACACACACGGTCATAATTTGGAAAGTTACAAATTCATTCATTCATTCGATGTTGGTTAAATGAAGACATTTCTTCTTACAGTAGTAGTAGGCACATATTATAATAATTTCACAGATTTATAGATCGATTAGTTAAAGTAATCAATGGTAGTTCATTAAAATTCGATTGGTAAATTAGGACTTATTGTTTTAGGTACATTAGATTTTTTCTTTCTAAATTGTATTGGTATTCTTGTTTATCAATTATATACATACATGCTAATGTTGGTAGGTCAGATTAGGTTAGATTGATTAAACTATTTTAAGGACCAAGTCCCACTGACGCCAGCGTTTAGACTCATTGAAGTACTTATATCTTAACCAGAGATCCTAAGGAAATCCAACCTAATTCCAGAATAAATATTACTACTGAAGAAATATTTATTTCGAAAAGTTTAGTCGAGGATGATAAAAGTTGAGAGGTGAACAAACTTCGCTTTTTATTGTCAAGATTAGGCCATTGAGTCATAAGGTGATACGGTCCTGTCCCTCCTCAGACGTACAGCTGCTGCAAAAGTCATTCTATGCAAAGCCTTGTTCATCGACATACACTCTAACAATAAATGCCTCATGAAAATTGTAATTATGCGATAGATGGCCATGTGATTTAAAGACAAAAGTGAACTCCCTGCCCTGATTCAAATAAGTTCAGCAGAGATCCTGCTAACCAATCGTAGAATAGCTAGTCTAATCGAGGCACTCTTAATAACTATGATCTATAAAATGTCAAAGATTGTGAACACCTTATCGCCTGTCCAGTTTTTCAGCAATGCAATTTGTCTCGCCAGTCATATAAGGGTTACATATTGTTAACGAAAATGGAAGCATCGTTTAACATTTACATGAGAAACAAAAGCCACACTAACACATACAAGAACTTGCTACAAGGATACCAACAAGATCGTATCGGAAGAAAGCAACAACAAACAACGTAAGCAAAGTACACAAACAACAATGAAGTCGCAATAGAGCTTTCGAGAAAGCGAAACCCTGAACGTTCTACTTCGAGAGTCTTCGTCAGACTGTTTGTGTGAGCATATAAAAATGAAAGACAAAGCTGGCCGCGAGTAGTAAGAATTCAGTCAGCGTGTGAAGTAAACAGTCGTGGGTTGAAGATCGCTATTTCGAAGATCTACCGAAGAGCAGTTAGTGTTTACGCGAACAGAAGTGTGAAATAGAAAAGTGAACAAGCAATTATTGTTGAATCCGTTAAGTTGCATACGGTGGTATACAAAAGTAGTGCGAACAATAAAGAGTGTAGTTGAAACTAAATACAAATTTGTTTGTTGTTGTTTGCGATCAACGAACTTATATTCTAGACGTTTTAAAAAGGTAAAAACGTAACAATATGAATGATATGAAATTCTAAAATCCTTCGTATTCGTGGACGAGGACATACATCGAACAAAAAATGAAAAAAATGGAATGGAATGGAAATGAAATGGTGAAAAAATTTCTAGAGCATTGTGCCATTTTCAAACTGACCATGATCACCGCCTGGATAAAGAATTGCAGCAGTCAGGCAAATTCTTGATTATTAAGTATTTACTCAAAAGAAATTGAATGCCATGTGAACTGAAGCCGAGAGACATTTCTCATATGCTGTTCGATTGCTTGAAAAAGAAACCATTGAACTATAACTGGCGACGAAAAATGTATTCATTACGACAATTAATTCTTAATCACGACAGAGTTTGGCCTCACCCGCCGAATAACCCAATCGTTTTTTCTTTCTAGCTGCCATTTGTTTCCATCGATATACAATGCTCTCCCTAGGAATACTCTTCACTTTAGAGCACACTATCAAAAATAGGCTCAATTCGGTATTGGCCTCAAAAGACAAGTCGTCTTTTTTTCCGAGAAAATCCACACACTGGCAAAAATGTGGAAAGAAGTCATAGTTTCCGATGAACAATATTTTGAATGGCAAGTTCTTTCAATAGACTATCTTAATTAAGTATTTATTTCCAACAAAAATATCGGGTTTTTAAGTTTATATGATAAACAAGTAAACAAAAATATACCAACAAAACACCAGTATAAAAACAAGTTATAAACAAATAAACAAAAATGCAACAACAATCACTGCAAGAATATATGCAAACAAAAATACACAAACAACAATAATGAAACAACGATGCTTACATTTATAGAGATCTCGAGAAGCCTTAGCCACGAATATTCGACTTCAAGATCATACATCAGACTGTTTACATTGCCATATAGAAGGCAAGGCAAGGCAGGCAAAGGACCCAATAAAGATTCAGTCACTCTTCTGTGAAGATGCTCCGTGTTTGAGGAGAACAATCGTGGTTTGAAGATCTCCGTTATAAAGATCTGTCGATCAATTGTTGTTATTTACGCAAACGAGTGTAAAGAAGAATAACACACAAAGTAATTGTTGTTGCTTACATCAAGTTGTAAACAGTGGCACACAAAATGGTGCGAACAATAAAGAATTTAATTAAAACTAAACATAAATATATTTTATTTGCAATCCACGAACTCATATTTTAAACATTTTTAAAAGGTAAAAACGTAGCAAAAGCTTTAGTTTTCTAGTGTTATCCGTAATGTCCTTCAAGTTAAATTTTAAAAACTTATCCAATAATACCACATTTGAATTTTTTAATTGTTATGATTTTTACAATCTTCAAATACTATTTCCTTCTAATGGCTAATGGTAATAGCAACGACAAAAAATTAACATTTCCTTGCTCAAGTGGTAGTAGGTGAATTCACGATATGCATCGCAGAATTAAGAAAGATTTAGAAAAAATTTTTTGAATTTCGACTCTCTGTCTCTCGAAAAAGAAATAATTTGAAAAGAAAATCTGGCTGAAAACCTAGAACAGAATTTGCATGATTCATATACAAATATGTGGCATGTGTACATATATGTGTACACATTCAAACCACAAACGAAAAATAGGAAAAACAATAACAATAATGCCAATATTTAAAGTTTAACCAAGAAAATTTTATAAGCCATGCAGCAATCAGCAGGAAAAAAAAATAAAAAAGAAAACTAGAAATTGCGGTCATTGGACAAAATTTTTACATATTTTTGCAATTGAATTTTATATTATTATTGTTATTGTTGTTGTTGCTATTATTACCATTTTTTTTGTTTGTTTGTTAAAGAGCACAGAATAACAGTACGAACCTTATAGAAAAATATGAATCTGTTAAGGGGAAAGTGCACATGGTTTGGAAAATTTAAATTGTTTTTAAAACAAACAAAACAAAAGACTTAAGCAACATACTTGGTTTGTTTAGAATATTTCTACCATACGAAGCCACTAGTGTTGGGGGAATATATTGTTTGTAACATGTAAAATCACTACTACCAGGGCAATAGTTAATGAAATACACATTGTTACGATGTTAGTTATGGGACGGGAACATTGTATGTATATCTCTTTCAGGAAATGTAAAGAAAAAGAATTGTTGTAAAAATATTTCATTGTAATTAAGGAAAATCAATATTTATTAAGCAAAAGCAGCAGTTCATTAATTGATCGCTTAAATAAAATGTTAAAAGGCTAGATGGTTTTCTCTCTAAACAAACCTAAAACTGTTGCAAAATTATTAAGTGTTATAGGAAGATCCTGAGGATAAAAGCCAGACACGGATGCAGCTCACTATTCAGCTTATCGTTGAGACATTGAATGAAATTTTGCAACTTGTGGATCAATAAGTAGTTAGTGAATATAGCGGAGTTAACAACCCGCAACGATAGAATGATACATACGTAAGTGGCCACTAAAATCCTTTAGTCAGGATTACGACCTATTTTTTTACACCACTTATGCTGCATGTATTAATATTATACATGAGCGGCGGGCAGCTACAGTTTAAAGTTGACTTGAAACGACAGAATTTTGGGAAACTTTTCAAGGCAATTTTATTTAGCCTCCGAGATTTTGCCAGAAATCTGCAGAGAGGAAGTCATCGAAGAGATATTTCATGGCATTTTGTTTTGCTAGAGATGTCTGATCTTGGGTTTGAACCAGAGATTAGCAATGAATCGTTTTTTCTCTACTCATAAGTACTCAAGTAATTTTGAGTATGAGTGAGTCAACAGTATTGAAATTCAACTACTCTGATTCATTCGTACTCACTACAACATTGATTTATAAGTACAGATGTCAATGAGTATGAGTACAACGTTGACTTCCAACTCATAACATTCGAAATATGCTTGATTCATACGCCTACTCATTTAGATTAATAAATTTAGCAAAATACTTATAATACTCATAAATGATTCAGGTGATTCGAATCATTCATCAAAATTTACAGTCTTAGTTGCTGTTGCATTTACAAAAAAAGAAGTAAGACACAGACAGCAAGCAAAGTAAACACACAACCTTCTAGTGAGTATTATAGTGTTCGTACGCGAATCATACTTATTTAGTGATTCTTGTAAATGTTGAGTAAAGGAGAGTCGAAATCAACAACGTCATGCATATTGTTAAGTATGAGTACGATGAGTATTTCAAACCTTGAATATGAGTAATATGAGCATGATATAAAAATAAGTATGAATGCGTATGTATAAGTATCAGAAATTATGAATATGATTCGATTCTACTCATCTTTTTGAATACTCATTGCTGATCTGTGATCTGAACCGTGATCTCATGTCTAATACGCCAACGCACTCCATTTATTAACATCGAAGTCATATGGAAGCTCAAGGCCATGTGCGAGCAGATGGACTTGCCAAGAGATCTGCTTTCACGCCACTAAAGGGACTAGAACATCTGTGTTATATGAGAAGAGGATTTTGGAAAGGTTTACTTGGCGAAAAAAGATAGTTACAGACGGATACTCTTCAAAATACAGACGAGATTGAGATAATCTAAGCTTACAAAAGCAAAACATTTTAGATTTACATCAGTCTATCGAAGAATAGATTGAGAATTACAAAAGCTATTCTGAACGATAGCTGGTTGGACATTTGCACAGAATGAGACGAGAATCAAACGTAATAGATTCTGTAATAAGAAGAACAATTCATCCAATATATACACCCATATGTGTCGTAAATACATTTAAAAAGTTAACAACATCCCTATATTCGTAAGAACAAAGTTGAGAAGTTCCATTATTATGTAGGCTAAGGGAGGTCTAATAATGGTAATTGTACCAAGTGATTGTTAACAATTTCCCGCGGGCGTTTCTCTGTCAAGTTGTCATTTTTATGAAGACATGGACACCGTCAATGAATTCTGGATACTCAAATAAGAGGAAATTGCCGAAAGAAATATTTTTTCATATTTCGTTATGTTCGAGATATCAGAGCTGGGAGTTGAACAACGGGGGGGTATTGTCTAATAAGCCAACACATTTCACACTAGACTATGGCGACTTCATTAAATATTACGATAATGACGAGTTTATGTGCAGCAAGTTGCTGATGTATAGAGGCATTGTTGGGGCGGGTAGGACGAATCTGAAAAGACCACGGATGAAATTGGATAAGATACTGATTATTATTACCTACTTGATAAAAAGTAAGTTGATAGATGTAAATAAAACAAGACCATGTAGAGGTTTCTTGGAGTTCTAAATGAGAAATATGCATTATGAGCTAAAGGGTCCGCCATCTAACTTTTTTTTTCAACTAGTGCTTATTTCGTGAATGGTAACACTTAGCTCATGTCTGATATCACAGATAATTAGTTTTATTCTTCGGCTGAACGAATATGGTTGTATATACGTTTCGATTCGCAAAGTGAGCCTGCGATCGACTTACAGAAGATGCCGATTTTGGCAAAAAAAAAATCATCTTTTCAGCAGAAGCTCATTTTGATCTTGGCGGGTATGTAAACAAGCAAAATTGTCGCATTTGGGGCACAGAAAACCCGCACGCATACATTGAAAAGCCGACGCACCCAAAACGAGTCACTGTTTGGTGCGAATTTTGGTCCAGAGGCATAATTGGGCAATTTTTCTTCGAAAATGAGCAAGGAGTGGCCGTTACAGTCAATGTCGATCGTTATCGGGCCATATTGAACGAATTTTTGTTCACAAAAATTGAAGAGGAGGATATTGGCAACATTTGATTTCAACAGGACGGCACTACGTGCCACACAGCCGAAGCTACACTCGATGTTTTGCGCCCTGTTTTTGAAGATCGCATTATCAGCCGCAGAGCTGATGTCGTTTGGCCTTCTCGGAGCTGCGATTTGACACCGTTTTGCTATTATTTGTGGGGTGCCATCAACGATAAGTGTTGACGCTTTAAAGGACAATGTTCGTGAAGCCATTGGTGAAATACAGCTGCACACAATCGATAATGCTTAAAAAGTGGACCGATCGTGTAGGCTATTGCATGGCCAGCCGAGGCAGCCATTTGAATGAAATTATTTTCCATTATTAGCCGGAAGGATTGTATTTTCAAATAAAAAAGAAATTTCAGAAAATATTCAGTAGTTTTTTTTTAAAGCATTTTCAAAAAAAAAAAAAGGTATTTGGCGGACCCTTTATTAAAACCCTTTAAAACGGTGAATTGTAATCCCTATTGCTTTCAAATTGAAGAAAGCTGGCAAGAAATCGTGTAGAGTAACGCATAGTCCACCTTACTTAATTTTATTTTTTTATTATTGTCCGGGTCTTACATTTTGGGAAGTTAACAGTAACGTTTAAGTAAAAAATATTCAAAGCAGCTTGCCAGCGGAAAGATTGCAATGTGTGTGGCTTAAATGTTGCATAAACAAATTGTTTATTTTTTTTTTTTTATTTGTCTTTGTTTTTGTCTTTTTCTTGCAGCAGTTGACAAGCAATTTTCTTATTTTGAAAATTGTTTTCCCTTCTTTTTGAATTTCTCTTAGACTGTCAATAATTTTATGACAAAAAATTACGGCTTAAATAATGGCCTTAAGGCAATGGTATACCACATAATTCAATAATTTGCAAATAAATTTCTATTTTAACTGTTTAAAGATAATGACTTCATTGTCAATGTTTCCCTTTTTTTTTATAAATTTCTTTAGTAAATTTATTTAAAAATATTAAAGCGGTGAGAAAGACTCGTGAAACTGCACAAAAACTCAGAAACCTTAAAAAAAAAAACTCGGAACTCCTACTCGGAACTCCTCACTTAGAGAGGAAGAAACAACGGCTGGTCTTAATATGCAAGGGAAAGGGTGATCAGGAAGAGCCATCCGCGTACAGGCCACTGTGCATGCTGGATATGTCAGGGCAGCTGCTCGAGAGGCTTTTGAAGCCACGGCTTACTGCTGCTATTGAGATTAGTGGCGGATTGTCTGCTAGACAATGTGATTTTCGACCGGGTTGGTCTACAATTGGCACCTTGAGAGAGGTGACTGAAGCGGCCATGGTCACACGGGGTGGAAATCACGTTTCGAGGCCTGTGCTACTGCTTGCGACTTTGGACTCTAAAAACGTGTTTAACAGTCTTAGATGGAGCGATGTATTAAAGTACAATTTCTCGGTGCCACACTACATCCTGGCCATGATAAGTAGTTATCTGAGTAACATACAGCTGGTGTATAACACAAGCTCGGGACCAAGGGTGAAGCATATAGCATCAGGTGCGGTACAAGGATCTACCCTCGGCTCCGACCTATGGAACGTTAACTACGATGGAATTCTGAGAGAGGAGATACCAGAGGGAAATTTTTTGATTGGATACGCAGATGATATTGCAGCTGTTATCCCGGCCAGGAATTCCCACGTCCTAGACCTGACCATGCATATTCCTGATCACTGGTCCTCATATCCCCTTGCAGGTAGACATGAGTGTTGGAAACGAGGTAATTAGGACCAAGAGCTCGGTAAAACAACTGGGAATAAGGCTGCATCCTATACTAACATTTTCGTATCAGATTCAGTACTCGGCTAACAAAGAAGGTCGTTAGGCAGCTTAGCAGATTAATGGCGAATATTGGAAGCCCGCTACCTGGGAGACGAAGACTCCTGATGGAGGTTGGAAACAGCATTATGCTCTATGGGAGCGAAATTTGGGCCGAAACGCTAGATGTTAAAAAGCGGGCAAACTCACTTGTATCGGTACAGAGAACGGATGCATTGCTTATCACGTCGGCATATCGTACAGTGTCCGCCCCAGCCGTACTTGTGATAGCAGCTACAATCCCTGTGGATCTGCTAGCAGCAGAGCGGATGGAGATTTATAAGGCGAAATCGGCTGGAAATCACACAACCGGGCACTTCAGAGAAAACACCATCTCAAAATGGCAACGACGATGGAACGATGAAGATAGAGGAAGGTAGACGGCGGGACTTATTCCGGACATAAGACCATGGATTAGTCGGAAATTTGGAGAGATAAATTACTACGCTACACAGATGCTATCGGGTCATGGATACTTTTATGAAATATCTGCACAGAATGGGCAAGACCGCCTTCCCTTACGGTCTTTACGAGGAAGGGGAAGTAATTGATGATACAGAGCACACTATCTTCGAATGTTTCTCTATGGTGCGGTTAGGTATATTTACCACTCCTCGGCGAAAGAGCAAAAAAAAAACAGCCTGGTACTTGCACCCCGGCCTAGTACTTGCACCAGGATGATTAACAGTTCCTGGTATGTATTATAATGATTTATTGCCCTTTATTGAGACGATCCTGTTCTCAGCAAGTGTTATTTGAGTTTACAGGGACCTGTTAAAAAATCGTTTAATAGACTAAGGCAAAAATGTGTGTTGTTCTAGAACATTACCTCTCTCTAAGCATACATATATCAGGTTAAAGTGTGGTATACAAAACAGTTGTGTATCTTAGCCTCAGGCAAAAATGTGTGTAGTTCTAGAACATTACCTCTCTCTAAGCATACATATATCAGGTTAAAGTGTAGTATACAAAACAGTTGTGTGCCTGGCCAGATATCATACTTCTTCGTATTGCAGTTCCATATTCCACATTTAAGTGTGGTATACCAAGCAGTTATGTGTCTGGCCAGATATCATACCTCTTCGTATTGCAGTTCCATATTCCATATAAATCACTACACAGACAAACTGTCTCTAATTGTGTTACTTATGATACGTACATACTGATCACACTATCATACCTGACTGCTGCCTGTAAGCAGCCATTTAATATCACAAATATGACATACAGACTGCGTGTGTGGCATAAATTCTAAATTGTCATTCATGAAATGAATTCAGATTGTTTCTCGTTTCACTTGTCTGCAATAACTCAACCACCAAACAGAATTCACGCCTCTTTAGCGCACAACATTTTAGTCACTTTTATGGCGTTTTCTTTTAAAAGGAAAATGCAACAAAAAAATGAAGAAAAAACGAAGAAAATTTTCATTTTTATTAGACAATTTGTTTTTGGGGTTTTCTTGTGCATTTCGAGACAGGCTGACAGACAGACAGACGGACGGATCTGCGGTGATATTTGAATACTCGGAAAAATTATGAATGACATCAACGACAGCGGTAAGCAAGAGTGAATGAATGGAAGTTTTTGAAAAGAAATTGTCACGCGGCCTGGAAAATAATTTTTAAGTGCAACAAAATGCAAAATGCAGAAAAAATACAAGGAAAATATGATAAATTTATGCAAAACTGTGTTTAAAATTGCTTTTTTTGTCTCTGATTTGCTGTAGACAGCATGATATTTGCAATACATACTTGCTGCTATGATTTGTGCTGTCTTTTACATACTTGACACATTTATTACCACACTTCTCTTTAAGAGTTTAAACGTTTTTCTTTTTTCTCTTTTTTTTTTTGTTTGTATTTTCCACATAACATCCGTAAAAGAATTTTGTGGTTAGAAAACACATTTTTTTTTTTAATTTCAAGAAAATTACAAATAATTGTGATGGAAACCTAGTAAGCCGAAGTCGGAAATTTAAATGTAAAGGGTGCTTTTTATAGAGGTATAGAACTTTAAGTTGGCATTACTTTTCAAGATGGCGACCGATTTAACAGCTGTCAAGTGATTTATTCTCAGTTTAGTTTGGCAATTCATCATGAATAGACTCACGCCTGAACAACGCTTGCAAATAGTGCAATTTTATTTCGATTTATTGAAAGACACGTTTGGTGACCGCCTAATTTCACGTTTTGGACCTGTAAATTGGCCTCCAAGATCTTGTGATTTAACACCGCTAGACTACTTTCTGTGGGGCTATATAAAGTCATTGGTCTATGCGGTAAAGCCACAAACGCTTGACCACTTGGAAGACAACATTCGCCGTGTTATTGCCGATATAAGGCCACAAATGTTGGAAAAAGTTATCGAAAATTGGCCGTCCAGATTGGACTACATCCGCGCCAGCCGTGGCGGTCATATGCCAGAAATCATATTTAAAATGTAATGCCACAAGATTATCTTTCGGATAAATAAAATTCATGTCAATCAAATAATCCATTGTTGTTTTATTGCAACTTAAAGTTCTATGCCTCTATAAAAAACACCCTATATAAAATGGAGAAAAAACAAGAATATAACTTTTTAAAATTTAAAAATATATGCTGACGACAATGTCGAATTATTAAAATCACATCGTGGACTTGGAATATGTTTTTATTTAAACTATTAACAAGATAAAAATTTTATAAGAGGATACTCCATTGCCCACCAAAATATCGCAAATAAATAAAAAATATTTCGAAACATATGCATATGTACTTACCAGATTGGTCAGGATTACGAAATACTTTGGTATATAAAGCATCACCCCAATTTAAAATCTATTACTCGATTAATTCTAAATCGCCCCGGTGTCTAGTGAGCACTCTGTTGCCTTACTAAACATGAGTTCAAGAGTTTAAGGCTCAGCTCGACCATCTTGCTGAAAAGAGAAAGAGAGAAGAAAACACAGATTAAAAAAAAATATTTCTTTTGATGTTCTGTCTTTTGATTTCACAGCAATCTCCTGACATACAGTGAGTGCCAAAAGTGAGTAAACGCCACTGAAATAATTCACTTTCTTAGGATAGTGAGAAAAGTTAATAAGAATAGTTGAATAAATTTCCAAAAATAAAAATGTTTATCTATTACTTATAAAATGTTAAAACAAAAACAACAATTCATGATAAAGGAACTTTTTTTATACTTAAGAACATAATAGAAAATTTAAAATTATAATGGGTGTTGACTCACTTATGGCGCTCACTATATACTCTCGAATCAATAACTGACAAGAAACTACATAGGATGAGAAATTTCGTAACTTTTATATGCTACCATCTGCTGTGAGTGTCATATAATAAAGAACTTTAAATCAGTAGGAACCAGAGATCAGCAATGAGTATTCAAAAATAAACATACTCATAATTCTGATACTTATAACTTCATACTTATTTTAATATCATACTCATATTACTCATATACAAAGTTTGAAGTACTCATACTTAACAAAACGCATAATGTTGTTGATTTCTACTCTCCTTTACTCAACATTTACACAAAATAAGTATGATTCGCGTACGAACACTACAGTACTCACCAGAAGGTTGTGTGTTTGCTTTGCTTGATGTCTTTGTCGGTTTCTTTCTACTTCTTTTTTGTAAATGCAACAACAACCAAGACTGTACATTTTTATGATAATTTCGAATCACTCGAATCATTTATGAGTATTATAAGCATTTTTCTAAATTTATGAATCTAAATAAGTAGGCGTATGAATCAAACATATTTCGAATGTTATGAGTTTAATGTAGACGTTGTACTCATACTCATTACAACCTGTACTTATAAATCAATGTTGTAGTAAGTATGAATAAATCAGAGTCGTTGAATTTCAATACTGTTGACTCACTCATACTCAAAATTTCATGAGTACTTATGAGTAGAGAAAAAACGATTCCTTGCTGATCTCTGGTAGAAACGATACAAATCCAAGCATTTGTGCTTCACTCCTCATCTCTAGCATCGATTCCTTTTGGAATCTAAACTTAAAAAGAGCGTTATATTGGATGTGGCTTTCTAATTGCTCCACTACTATGTCATACTACTTTCGATATATAGTTTTAATATAAAAATTCACGGCTATTCCATGTATTCAATTAATTTTGCATTTTTACACATTATTTTACTACACAATAAGGCATAATTAGGCAGAATTCTTAGTACCTACATACATTACTAGTTATTACAACCCTTCAGACAGGACCACATGAGTGTCGGGACCTACAATTTAAAGTCTATTCCGAATGACAGATTTTGGAGAAACTTTTCATTGCAATTTTATTTACTCTCAGAGGTTTTGCCAGAAATCCGCAAAGAAATATTTTGTCATATTTCATTTAGTTGGCGATGCCTGACCTTGGGTTTGAATGGTGACCTCATGTCTAATAAGCCAAAACACTACCTACTAGACTACGGCGACTGAGGCATCTCTGCAATGCCACTGTTCTGTGTGTCACTGTGTATACATCTTAGCATTTACGGTCTGTGACATCTAAAAGACAAACTTCGACACTCAAAATCGTCCGTTAAAAGAATCAATTTCCAACTAAAACTAGAATATGAAAATCCCACATGACGTTGGAGCACTGACAGATTGCAGATGGCATGCACCTTTAACATTACTATAGTAGATGGAGTAAAAAAACAAGGGATGCCCAAATCAATCTAAATCATTCGAATGGTAATAAGATTCCTGGAAACCACAAGTGTTGAAAACACCTGAACCTGAAGGACACAATTATAATGCAAAAGGCTATACTTAGAACAGACCCATCAAACATAAGAGAAACACTAGGAAAAGGGCATAAAATATAGATTATATAAAAACAAACCGTAGTCTTTGGTCTGGAAGCCTATGTGTCAGTTCCTTTTACAAACTTTTCATATTTTGTTGTTGCCTATACAGTCGTCTTCTATAAACGATGAACGACGAGTACATATCAGAGATCAAAAATCGTTCTTTCGCTAAGTACTCATGAAATTTTGAGTATGAGTAAGTTAGCAGTATGGAAATTGTTGCAATGAGTATGAGTACAACGTTGACATCAAACTCATAAAATTGAAAATATGTTTGATTCATAAGCCCACTCGATCAGGTTCATAAATTTAGAAAAATATTTATAATACTCATAAATGATTCGAGTGATTCGAATCATTTATCAAAATTTAAAGTGTTAGTTGTTGTTGCATTTGCAAAAAAACAAGAAAAAATGCAAAGACAGCAAGCAAAGCAAACACGCAACCTTCTAGTGAGTATTGTAGTGTTCGTACGCGAATCATATTTATTTTGTGATTCTTGTAAATGCTGATTAAAGTAGAGTCGAAATCAACTACATTATGAGCATTTTTTAGTATGAGTACGATGAGTACTTTAAACTTTGAATATGAGTACCATGAGTATGATATTAAAATAAGTATGAATGCGTATAATTATCAGAAATTATGAGTATGATTCGAATCTACTCATATTTTTGAATACTTTTTGTTGATCTCTGGTACATATACATACATACATACGAAATGTGTACTCATATCGTTCATTTTTCTCTTCTCTACTACCTATTAAAACCCGAGCTTTTACAATGTAAACTACGAAACTACAAAAGACAGCTTGCCGTTCACAGTCAAGTTCACTCGGTGGCCTTTTGTGTTACCCAGTGTGAGGTAAGCCCGCTTGTTATGGTGTGTTAGTGGTGGGCTTCAAGCATTTCGAGCTGCGGGTGAAACCTACCGAGATGTTCAAACTTTCTGTCACCCAAAAACAAATAACGTCTGTTCTGAAGTGTAGGGAGGGCACTCGCATAAAAAGTGTCGTAAAAGCTTCTGCTGTCATCCTGGTGGAGCAGATAGAGCTTGTCAGCGAAACCGCAAAATAAATTATTTTCTACGAAGGACATAAAAACATTAAAATCTCAAGATTTTTAAATATTCTATCAAACGAAAACGAATATCATAAGAATCCCCTCCTTACCCCCGTTCCATTTAAGTTATGGACGGCTATTAATTGAAATATTTCGTCATTAAAACTAACAAACAAGCTGTTGTTTATAAAACTTTAAATCATTTTACCATAAATCTTCTGATAATTAACAACTTAATCAATATGGGAGCTTTAAAATTTATTGATTAATCCCCAATAATTATCTTCATGTGATTCGATATGATTGACTTCAAGCACAACGTAGAGTAGTAAAGAAATGCATGATTTTCACAATATAAATACGAAATAAAAAAATCGAAAAAAGTAAAAATCTAATCAATTGAATATTTATTGTAAATTGATATTTGTCGGCCATTTGTTTTAGCTGTTCAATTAAATTTTACACAAATCGTAGAAATCGTAGAAATCATACAAATCGTATTTGCCAATTTAATGGTTGTGTGCTACAATATTATTAATAAACGATTTGATACGTTGCCATTTAATAACTCAATTAAAGAATGCTATTGAGTTGCTACGCTACTACTAACACTACACAACTGCTTAGAAATGTTATGAGGGGGGTGGGGGGGGGGGGGCATGTATAGAGGAGTTGTGAAATCATTTTTAAATTACAATTATGAAAGCCATTTAAACTTGTTTTACTTTTCCTTCTGGAAGGTGTTTTTGAAGCAAATACTATGTGGCGAAAATAATTGGAATTTTTTTTTTAAATCTTTGAAAATAAAAGGTTTTCGAAAGCATGTCTTTACGCGATTTTTTTCAGTTGCAAAAAGGTTTGTACCCAAGACATATGTTTATTTTTGGTAAACTAATGGAAATAATTTAAAAAAATATTCAACTGAACGATATTAACCATACCTAAACAATTTAAAGAGGTGACCAGATACAGTGGTTAAAATGTTTGGTTTCGAACATGAATCCCGAAAATGGCGATGGTTTTCTATCCACCTCCAAGTAATGCATCTACTTAGAGAGGTTAACATCAACAACTCATTGTACAAATTTTCTCCACATAACATTCAAGACAACAGAACTATTTATTTTCCAAATAACATGTCTATTGGTGCGGGCACAAAGGATTTTAATTTTTTTTGAATGAATAAAAATGAGTACAAACATAAAAAAGTGAATTAAAATAGAAACTAAGAGCAAACAAATGGGAGAGGGAAATATTACGTAGACTCCTAATATATTGCGGCTAATAAATTCTTCAGTGCTCCCATACGGAGAACTTAAATATTATTGTTCCTTCAATTCTCTCAATGCTTCCGCGGCTCAGTGTTCTTAGGATACTACAATCACTTCTACATCCTGAGAGTCAAACATGAATTTAATTCCCAATCAAAATTCTGTTATATTAGCGCACTTAAACTCAAAGCATTCGAGAATTTTTAAAACAATTGATCAATTCACACAAGCCGTTGTATCGTTGTATTCATTGTATTGTTGGACGACTATACAACAGTGTATGTTTGTTGTTGATAATTTTCATGTAAAAATCCGATACACTTAAACACATTTTTTTCATATGTTTTTAAAAGTTGTATTGGTTTCGTGCTATCAAATTGTGTGAATGAAAAAAAATGTGTATGTGTTTTCATAAGTTTTTAAAAAGTTATGTTGTTTTCGGGCTATCAAATTGTTTGAATGCCAAAAATTGTGAAGAAGAATACGACAAACACAATACAGCATAGCATTGAGCGTTCACAAACAACCAAGTGTATTCAATACAACATACACGATACAAAGTCGTGTGAATTGGCCAAATATGACACTGCAAACATCTTCATCACAATCTCCATATACATACATACATAATTGTTCATTATAAGCCTTCAGTCAGGATTACGACCAAGTTTCTCATACCACCCATGTTTTGTGTGTTAATTTTACCCATGAGTAGCGGTATACACAGTTTAAAGTCGACTCAGATTTTCATGCCAATGTTTTATTTACGCTCAGAGTTTTTGGCAGAAATCTGCTGAGAGGAAGCCGCCAAAGAACTATTATTTCAAATTTCATTTTGTTCGAGATGCCTCGGTCTCAACTCTAATAAGTCAACTAGACTACGGCAACTTCAAAACATCTCTTCCGGAATTGGAATAGAATGTTCTGGATAACATCTACTAATCATGTAGTAGAGTGAAAAATATATCATTTGCACTCATTTATGCTTTATGTATGTATGTAACAACACATTTGATAAAAATGATGATAGAATTTGATTTAAGTTTTCTGAACTAATCTTCACTAACTTTTCTTATACCATACCTCATTCGGGTTGTTATAGAGAATCTTCACTAATTGTTGTTAAGACTGATTATCGCACGTTTTGCTAGACTTTGTGTTTTCTACAATAAGAAATTTATATTTACACGCGATTGAAATATAATATGGAAAGTACATGTCAATTAAGCAACTGCTCTTGATCAGAGGACCACATAACTACTTCTGTCTTGGGAGTACTTTTGTGTGAATTTTCACCGCCAGATTTTTCTCATTGTATCTGCAGTTGGTGTTGCTCATTTAATGTAAATTATCAACAATTATTTTCTTATAAATTAAATATAATTCGTAAGCTTTGCATGCCTCTAGGAGGATATGTTTTTTTTTTCTAAGCAATCCATTATTAGTTTTAAAAATATTCAATTTAAATTGGCAATTTATCATTTTGAAAAAATATTGTTATACTTACAAGTAAATTATACAAATACATACATTACAAATGATACGACAAAATACAACATTTACCCTGAAGCATTTCAAGAGAGTTTTGCATAAAAAACAAAAATTACTCGCATACAAACTTTAATATGCAAAAGCAAACGAAGAGAAAAAATTGTCAACTAATGTCGCGTGTACATAGAGAAAAGGCAGGCGGCAAATAAAACACCACCATAATACCATTCTTCTAAAAAAAAATAAAAAGAGAAGAAAAAAATCACCAACAATTATGGTGGGTTTTAACTTACATTTGAACATACATAATTCTTGGCAGAAACCTTTTTTCACACAGGCCTTTTTTGCATAAAAAAGTAATTAAGCAAAAATGCTGATTTATGAGCAGCTTATGCAGAAAAAAAAACAAAAAGTTAACGTTAACGCATTAACACTTCATTTTAAATACGAAAAAACTGCAAGAAAAAATACAAAACAATGGTTTCAACTTAAAACTTACATATGTCTGTACATACAACAACCATAACAATAACAACACCAATGAGAAGAAAAAAAAAACAAAAAAAAATAAATTTAATTTTTTAGTACCACCTTTATTATAGACGCCATTATTATTGTTAGTTTGTGTTAATTGTTCAAAAACCAAAGGAGAAAAACAAAAAGAAACTAAAAATTAAAACAAGTTGCTGTCTTAAGTCTTTTGTCTTAAAATCGTTTAACGTGCTTGTGCTTGTTGTTGTGCAGATACACACATAAATTATAAATAAATTATATTAAAACAACAACAACAACAACAGCAACAACAAAAAGAATTTTAATTACCTTGTAACAAATTAATTTAATTTAAAAACCCATGAGAACAATAACTGATTATAATTAATATTGTTATGGACTTGGCCACTTTCAATCATCGCCAGTCAGTTGACATTTCACAGTAATTAAACTCAACTGCACCGAACAAAAAAAAAAAAAAACCAAGAAAAATTTATTCCATTTAGATTGTGCTTGCAGTTGTTTTACTCTTTTTCAATTTAATTTAAATGAATTTATTTTTAATTTCAATTTAATTCCTCTTATAAAACCATTTTTTTCTTTTATGTGGGTTGTTCTGGTTTACATTTATGGGACTGTGACTGTTTGTGTGGCAAGCCACTGATATTGATAAAAACAAGAACAACAACAACATATTTAATATCCCCTTTAAGGAAATGTTTCTGTCTCAGTTAGTGATCAATTATAACTGTTCACAGTCATGGGAAGTATGCAAATGCTTTAATAATGGATTCAGAGTTTATATTCTAAAATGATAAATTGCAATCAGATATTAAATGATGGATAACATGTACGTATGTATGTATGTCCGCAAAGTATGTAAGTCCTTCAAAATTACTTAGAGATTGATATTGAAAGAAAAAATTATAATACTTGGTTGTCATACAATCATTTTTACTAACATTCTTGATATATGTGCTCGTATTATATGAAATGTATGTTTGACTCATGTAGTCACAGAATAAAGGATAAAATTGATAAAATCAAAGGATAAACGTATGAGACATCCAAAGAATTCCTTTTTAGTGACGCCTGTTTTAGAGACATTCGCATATTTGTTTACCATTTCAGTAACTGCACTAAATACTTGTTATTCTTTAATAGTATACATACAGTGAGCGCCATATATATGTATATATATAAAATAATTTAAAATTTTCTATTATGTTCTTAAGTATGTTTATAAAAAAAGTTCCTTTATCATGAGTTGTTGTTTTTATTTTAACATTTTATATGTAATAAATAAACGTTTTTATTTTTGGAAATTTATTCGACTATTCTCATTTACTTTTCTCGCTATCCTAAGAAAATGAATTATTTCAGTGGTGTTTACTCACTTTTGGCGCTCACTGTATGTAAACATTTCATATATAAATATTTGTAAGAAATATTGAGTTTATTTACTTTCCGAACTAATTTCGGTTTTTTTCCGACAGAGGATTTAATTGTAGTTTTTTGTACCCAATTTCACACTTAAGCCATATAATTTTTCTATGCTTTGAGAGCTCATATAGCAAGGCTTGTGTGTGAAAGATACCAATTAATTGTACGCAGTAGTTTTTGGTTGGTGCCCTTTTAAATATGGAGAGCGATAAGCAGCATTTTCGACATTTCTTACTGTTTTACTACAGAAAGAGTAAAAATGTTGTTCAAGCCAGATAGAACTTGATCGATATGTATGGAGAAGGATTGTTGACAGTAGGCCAGTGCCAGAACCGGTTCGCTAAATTTCGATCCGTCAATTTTGATGTCGAAGATGCACCACGTCCGGGAAGGCCGATTGAAGCTAATAAAGATGCTATAAAAGCACTAGTTGATGCGAACCGGCGAATAACAATACGTGAGATCGGATTGATCGAATTTATCAAATTCAACAGTTTATGACCACTTGAAATTTTTATTTATTTGTCTATTATACGAAAACTGTCTTTCATTTCCACAAAAAAAATCATACTTAGAATGTAATTATTTCAAAAAATTTAAAAGACTTGAAATTTATTACGGATTTCTGTCAAAACCTCTAAGAGTAAATAAAAATTGCCTTGAAAAGGTTCTCAAAAGTCTATCATATTCCGAATCGTCTTTAAACTGTAGGCTCTGCTACTCATATATAAAATTAACACATACACACATCAAAAGTGCTGTAATAAGCTAGATTGTAATCCTGGGTTAAGAGTTGTAATGGCCAATGTATTTATGTATGTATAAATGGATTTAAATAGTAAATATTTCAAAAATATTGTGTCCTGGAAGCACAGCCTCAATGATGGTTTTCCTATTAAAATTTGAGGTTCATTTCTCACTAGATTTTTATAGCAAAAGCAATATTGTCGAGCATAGGGCTTATTTGTTGAGCACTATGATCAGCAGATAGCAATGAGCAATAAATATAAGGAAATGAATATACGCTACGGTTATATAATAACCGACTTTTTTGGGCTCAAATTGAAAATTATAAATTGAGCGAAGCACACAACACAACCGATTTTCCCTTTAGTTCATACAAAATATAGAGAAGTTTCAGATCGAAATATACACCCTAATCAGCTGATGATTGTCGAATAAAAATTTTCAGCGATGGCACTTATTTCTCATACGTCAACAAGCATTATTGTTGTTTCATATGGGAATAAGTGACTATTATGTATACATTATTGACTGGTGGTGCCATTGGACTGTATATTAAAATTAACACACACAACATGAGTGGTATGAACAACTTGGGTTGTAATCGGAGATCAGCAATAAATCGTTTTTTTGCTATTCATAAGTACTCATGAAATTTTGAGTATGAGTGAAACAACAGTATTCAAATTCAACTATGTACTCCGATTCATTCGTACTCACTACAACATTGATTTATAAGTACAGGTTACAATGAGTATGAGTACAACGTTGACTTCAAACTCATAATATTCGAAATATGTTTGGTTCATACGCCTACTCATTCAGATTCATAAATTTAGAAACATACTTATAATACTCATAAATGATTCGAGTGATTCGAATTATTCATCAGAATTTACAGTCATAGTTGTTGTTGCATTTACAAAAAAAGAAGAAAGAAAAAGACAAAGACCTTCTAGTGAGTATTGTAGTGTTAGTACGCGAATCATACTTATTTTGTGATTCTTGTATATGTTGAGTAAAGGAGAGTTGAAATCAACAACATCATGCGCATTGTTAAGTATGAGTACGATGATTACTTCAAACTTTGAATATGAGTAGTAAGAGTATGATATTAAAATTAGTATAAATGCGTACAAGTATCAGAAATTATGAGTATGATTCAAATCTAATCATCTTTTTGAATACTCATTGCTGATCTCTGGCTGTAATGGCCGGCTCTTTTTTCTAACCAGTCTCGGAGTTTAGTTAGAAGATGCTAGAAACCATCAACTTTTGATTAAAAAAAAACGAATTTTTCTTTCCACAAATTTTCATCTCAAAATAAATAAAAAGAAGGATTCCATATAAGACTTCAGAAATATTAAAAGTTTTAGTGAATGCGTATCAAAAATAAACCGCGCATGTGAGCCCCTAATCAGGCATTCTTCAGTTCATTTGCTTCAATTAAATAAGTTTAAACTGTTTTGGTCGATAAGCATCCAAGGAGATATTTATTTGCTGACACGTTTTTCCTTCTTATGGTACCTCCACCGACCAGAGAATACAATGCAAGTCTCTCTTTTTTTTAATTTAAAAACAAAAACTAAAACTTAAGAATATTAAAATGCATACGAAACATATTTTCAGTGAAATTACGTTTTGAAATGAATTTGAAATATTTGCAAAGCATTTCCAGTTACGTTTTTGTGTAGAAAATTAAATTTTCCTGAATAATACAGCTGCTATTACCAGTACCACCAATTCTCATAACACACACACTCACACACACACATATACTGAATATATTTGCTTTAGTCAATGCTTTAGGCCATATAGTTTCATTGGATTTGATTTTTTTTTATTTCTAAAATTGGTTGATATTGTGTACGACGTCTATAACCTACATTAAAGGAGTTGTTTTTTCGTATTTCTGTCTGTCTGTTTTTTCTTCGCCTGACTCTCTTACGTATTTCTATCAAATATCGTAACAAGCTTTATTTTGGTTAAATTTAAACTTTGAACTCTATTTGCAATCAATGCAATCCACCACTAACGAAAAAAAATTTTTTTCAAATGAATAAAAAAAACTCATGAAGCAGACTACAGTTGGTCAAGTACGAAAGTCTATTAGGGTGTTATCGCAATAAAATATTTGTAAAAAATATATCATCGTATTATAGCGGGAGGCAATAAAGGAGCAACGGAACGTAGTAATAATAAAAAGCCGTCCTCATTTAATAACCAACCAGAGTAAATTTCAATAAAATTTTCATTAATTTGGTACACAAAAGTCCAATTCGGGAAGGCCTTTAACACGAGGCTTATTGAACGAAAGATCGAGGTCCAACCAATGAAGCCAAATGTGAAGATTTGTCGTTATTTTGACGATTTTATATACCAAAAACAGCTAAATATCGACATGGCGATTTTAGTTTTTAAAATGACAATTATTGTTAAAAAATGCAAGTCATCGACTTAAAAAATTCAAGCATTCAACCAAAAAAATGCAAGTCATCGGCCAAAAACTGCAAGACATCAAAAAAAAAATCCAAACAAAAAAATTCAAGTCATCAATGATAAGAATACAAGTCATCTTCCAAAAAATGAAAGTCATCAACCAAAAGAAACAAGTCAACGACCAAAAAATGCAAGTCATCTTCCGAATAAAAAATGCAAATCATCGACCAAATAAAAAATGCAAGTCATCAACCAAAAAAATGCCAGTCGTCAACTAAAAATATGCAAGTCATCCAACCAAAAATGCAAGTCATCTACCCAAAAATGCAAGTCATCTTCCAAAAAAAAAAATGCATGTCATCTTTCAAAAAATGCAAGTCATCTACTAAAGAAATATATATTTTGTTGTATACCTTATATTATAAATGCATATTAACTCAATGAGAATTATTAAAATTTTTAAGTTCATTCGCCAACAATTTTATTTTTATCCGTATTTACATAGAGCACAAATTTATTTCTCACTTGAAGATAGGAATTAGGGTAGCCGCCTTTATATGCGGTCCCAAATAATGCTTGATCGTAAGGAAAACTGTTTTGGAATCCTCGATACCGTGTGTTTCCAGGTCCCACTAGGTCTATCTCCCCCACAAGTCCATTTTTTTCCGTCAGATTTTGACCGATTTATATAGAGCACTCTTTTTGAACGAAACATTTGAAGAAAACAATTAGTTCCGTCGCTCACCCGTTTATCCGACCGTAGCGAAACTGTTTTGGAATTCATAGTCTAATAGTACCAGGTCCGAAAACCCTACTTTTAAATTTTATTGAATTTTACCCGAAGAACCCTGATAGCAAATAAAAACTGCCATGAAAAGTTTCTCAAAACAATCTGTCATTCGGAGTCGATTTTAAACTATAGATCCTACCAGTCATGCATACAATTAACACTCAAAATGTAGGTGGTGTGAGAAGTTAGGTCATAATCTTGACTAAATGGTTGTAAGGAATAGTAAAGTAAATAAGTAAATTAAGGTATAATAGCGAAACTAGCCTGCCTTGAAGTCGTCTTTAAAATTGGTATAATCTTCCACTTTTCTGGTGATACAGGAGCGGGGGAATGTTCGAAGAATTTGCAGCGAAAGTTTATGACATTGAAAGATGTGACTAGTCCAACTTGGACTCAAGGTGTAGAGTACTTGACATTGTAATGTTATCTGGCAGTCAGCCTGCCATTTAAGCCCTTAGATCCTAAAAGGCTAAATGAAAATTATTTTGACACACGAAGTATTTAGGCAGGAGGTACATGGTCACCCTTCGATGAATCGCAGGGCATATGGAAATTGAGGGCAAAGAGTTGCAAGATTTTATCGGGATAAGAGTTTTCATACCTCTGGATGGAATCAAAACCTTACTCGGGGAATGGAAAAAAGACTTTGTAATGGTTTATGATCCAAAAATTAAGCTTGAGGGACGTCAAGACGATATGAACTTTTCTTAGGCTGTTATAATATTTGGAAATTTGAGTAGCTTGAGGATAATAATCAGCCTTCTTATGGGATTTTATAAACTCGTAAAACATTTACAAAAAAATAGGAATGGCTTTAAAGCCAATACGTAGATCCTCTGACGAGAGGAATAAATCACCATAACATACGCTTGGAATATGGAGGGAGGCTCATTAGGTGTTAGGCGGGGAGTTATCGTAACTGTCATCAAACAGCATTCTGAGTTGGTCAAGGGAATTTGCCGTACCTTAGCATCTCTACACGACAATAATAATTATAATCGTCTTCGGAATCCGCGATGAAGTTTTTGTAGGCATAGTCCAGATATGACACAACAACACTGGCGGTAGCAGCATCAGAGTTGTCATCAAGGCAGTGCTGGGATCACTCACAAACCAGGAGAACCAACTCATGATCTTCTCATGAATCCAATTCTTTCCGGTTTACCGGTTTAAAAGCAATCTTCAGCAAAATTCTAAAAATCTTTGTAGACGTGAATAACCCATTAAAGTTCATTTAATAGTCGTTCCTTACCCACTATATTTGTATTTCGTCGTTGCAGCTTTAAAATCTAAGGTGATCGTGTTTGAGACTTTTATAGCGCGGGAGTTGTAATATGAGGCAAATGTCTTCAGCAAGAGAAACGAGAAACAAGTAATGCACCATGGAAATGACTACAAAACAAAAAAAATACAAAACAGCCACCAAAAGACAAACGAAAACGAAAAATAAAAATCGCCATAAAGAAAATAAAATAAAAAGCATTAGAAATAGAAAAGAAAGAAATACAAAAAAAATTTTACCAAAATAAATGAATTTTTCTTACAACGATGGCAATTGTAACTTAATGCGGTTCACTAAACCTCAGCACCTCTCCGCTTGCCACCAAAAACGTCAAAGTTAGCAAATGTTGTATTACACAACTCTTACTTTCGTTAACAACAAAGTTTTTTAGTTTTTCTTTTCATAGGACTGCCTGCTTTTACTTGCCTGCCTGCCTGTTTTTTTAGATTTTACCTTCAGCGACAACAACAACAAAAATAACAACAACCAACGATGGCAAGAAAAAGGTATAATTTTTCTTGTGTCAATATTTGAAATTTGATCAATGATATGGTGGCTAAAACTAACAAGTGGCTGATAAATAATGTAAGACACTGTAACTAATGTCATTTTGGGTGAAATTGTTTGTTTGTTTGTTCGTTAGAAAATATCGAAATCGCTTGTAACAAATTTTCTAGCCTCAAGGGGGGTTGCCGATACACAAAGATAGAGAACTACAAACAAACAGAGAAAAAAACAAGGTGGGAATTATAAGGAAATTGTGGAAGTGAAATTTGCTTCGGGTAAGACAAAAACACTTGAAAATATAGTCATGAGTTCTAAAGTTAGCTTGGAATTAATATTGGACTGAATGAAGTATAATAGAGGGCTTGTCTTGTTTTGAAGGTGGAAGGAGACTTTTTCTTATTGAATTAAACACACTTTTAAATGCTTTATGTCCCTTTAAGTCACACTTTTAAATGAAGCCAATGTAGCCTAGTAGGTAGTGTGTTGGCTTGTATGGTGCAAACGCCTAATCAGATACCTACCTAAAATGTGAACAGTATTTCTGTGGTGACTTCCTCTCAGCAGATTTTTGGCAAAAATTCTGGGAGTAAAATCACTCCTAAGTATTTTATCGCTCCCTTCGATTCGATAGCTATAAAAGCGGAGGAACGATGGACTTCCATGCACAAATGGTAGTCACGATGGGAGAACAGTTTAAAGGGAAGATGGACATTTTACCTTGCCCTGATGTAACCCTTTGGATAGAGAACAAACACTGCGAACACTTCCTAACTGGTCATGGGTGTGTCAGGAAGTACCTACACAGATTTGGACATGATATTTCCCCTATATGCCCAGACTGTGTAGATGAGGAGGAGGATGCGGAGCATATTCTAACATGCTGCCCCAGATTTAGATGGCCCGGGGAAAAGAGTTTTGGACCGACTCGGCTTATTGAATTCTAGGATTCTATGGAGCCAATACAGCCAGCAGAAAATGGCTGAAGTAATGCTGCTCCGAAGGTTGGAGGAACGAAGGCGAGTTTGAGTTAACGTGATAAAGCTTTAGACCTAACCAGCGCTTCGCCAAGTAATACCTTACGGCAGTCCCGCTGGGGGAGAGTGGTTGAAGTGTGGTGTGGTGGGTTTAGTACTTAGGCACCAGTGATGGTCAGCCGTGCACTCTTTTGTTGGAACAAAAGTGTCTTTCGAAGGTTCCCACCTCCGGCCCAATGCCCGCATAAATCAAGGCTTTACAAACAATATCCAATTTTCCAATAATCTGACGCATATATTACGATGAATTTGATTAATGGTTTGCGGCTTATTCGCATACACTTGAGACTTGAGAAAATTCCCAAAAGGAAAAGTCTAACGCTACCGAATCGTACGATCTCGGTGCCCAGATCTCATTGACTGAACGTACCGATTATCCAATGACACATGAGGTGTGTGCGATGTATCGCTGCTTTGTTGCAATCAAATTTTCGTGCCTAGAATATACAATTCAGGTCAAAACAAGTTGGTATTTTTCGCCATTGACAGTGGTGGTCTAGTCAAAGTCGTTCTCAAAGAAATATGGTCCGAAGATGCCGCCTGTATAAGATCTTTAACAAAAGGCGACTTTTTCGCGATGCTTTGGACGTTCTTGGATCTTATGAAGATTGGCATCGTCCGAAATTCAAATACCTATAGGATTACGGCCTAGCTTCTCACACCACTCATGTTGTGTGCATTAATTTGTTACGTGAGTAGCGGGACCTACAGTCTAGCGTCGACTCCGAACGACAGATTTTTTTAAGAAACATTTTCATGGCATGTTTATTTACCCTCAGAGTTTTTGCCAGAAATCTGCTGAGAGGAAGTCGCCGAAGAAATATAATTTTTGTTTTCATATTTCGTTTTGATGTCTGACCTGGGATACGAACTCGGGCTTTACGTCAAATAAGCCAACACACTACCTACTAAACTATAGAGACGTCAGTATTTCTTTTCTTTAGCTTACTTTATCTCTTATTCGGGAATTACGACCTAGCCCAGTCAAATCAACCGTTTTAACTGCGTTAATTTTATCAATGAGTATTGGGACACCTACAGTTTAACGTCGCCTCCGAAAAAAAACATTTGTTCTCATATTTCTCCTCTTTTCGATACGTCAGACCTGATCAAATACCTACTCGTCTAAAATATGACTTCTCGATGAAGTCCAACTGCACAACATATGATCGTCTATTGTAATTTGACCACAATAGACTGAATAAATGAAAACTGAATGATGCAGCTTCAGTAAGAAGTTTGGAAGATCCTAAATATGTATAATACAGTTAAATCTAGAGCTAAAAGCGATGACTTAACCGCTCTCTCCCATAGTCTATAGTTCGAAATTTAAAATTAACACGAAATAATTTCTATGCATGACTACAACATTCATTTACCAAATAGTAATTCGTTAACAAATTAGTGTTACTCCTTATAAAGAAAGTAATAAATATTGTATTTTTTTGTTTGTAATTAATTAGGAGCAGATTAATTGTTAATTTATTTATTTATTGAAATGTTTTCTTAATGCTCATGTTAACTCCCATTTGCTTTAAGATCTTAGACACACTGATAACACAGCCATTAGAGCAGAGCTTGTAGGCCAAGTCTTTTGATTTCATTTTAATAACAAATGTGGTAAGGTAATGCATTAAGAAAACTTAATTTAATTTTGCTTTTAGTTTTTATTTTGTTTTTGTTTTAATTTGACCATAAACATTTGTCACAAAACAAGATCGATTTTATGGCAATTTTATCAGAAATGACTTGTTGAAAGACAAATTAAAATGGAGACATAAAAACTCGAGATGACATTCTTCAAAATGCTGCATTCATTTATTGATTGAAAATGTTAGTTTTTATTGTCATAGAAATTAGTTTTATGATGATAAGCTTTTAAGTTTGATATGCAATTATTTAATTAATTAAGCAATAACTGTATTGTTAATTGCTATACAATATCATGTTAAAGAATAAAAAAGGCATAAAAATTATATTAAAGTGTTATTGTCAATAATATTACAATATTGGATTATTATTATTAAGTATATTAAGCGTTATTTTCATCATAAAAATTAAGCTCCCAATTAAAAGATAACCACCACTGGGTTATTGACGAAATGGAAATGAGTATTAAATAAATGATTATGATTGAATAAACAGAACCCATGTTGCTTAATTAGTTTCATTACATAATGTGAGCATTTCCTGTTCAATATTTTATAATTGTTTAATTTTGTAGCTGATAAATAGAGAATAGAAAATATGCATCCAGTTGTTGTCATTTATTGAGTCTGTTTTACAAAATCGCCATGGGCAAGCACATGTGTTCACTGAATGGTCTCTGGCACACATGGCAAATGACGTTTAATTTCATCGAAAAAGTCATTTTAAGCAACGAAGCCCAACAGAAATGTCTAATATAAGATGATAACAATCCATACGACATACATACATACATAATTGGCCATTACAACCCTTCAGTCAGGATTACGGCCTGGCTTCTCACACCACTCAAGTCGTGTGCCTTAATTTTATACTTTAGTGGCGGGACCTACAGTTCAACGTCGACTCCGAACGACAGATTTTTGAGAAACTTTTTCATGGCAGGTTTGTTTATTCTCAGAGTTTTTGCCAGAAATCTGATGAGAGGAAGCCGCCAAAGAAATATTTTTTTTTTCATATTTCGTTTTGATGTCTGGCCTGGTGCTCGAACCCGGGCTTTACGTCTAATAAGCGAACATACTACCAACAACATTCAACAATATTCAATGCACCCCGAAAAAGTCACAGTTTGGTATGGATTTCAGACTGATAGCATCATCGAAGCGTACAGGAATGCTTCAACAGGAACGCCTCACTTCGCATGCTAAATTGAATATTATGCACATACGATTTAAGGGCATGATCACCGCGATCGTGTGATTCAACCCCGTTCAACTTTTTATTGCGAGCTTTCCTTTCTTAAGTCGTAGGCGTATGTGAATTAGCAGTGGAATGTGGCTTCGAAGTCGCCATAGTCTAGTTGGTAGTGTGTTCGCTTATTAGACGTAAAGCCCGAGTTCGTATCCCAGGTCAGACATCAAAACGAAATATGAAAAAAAAATTTTTTTCTTCGGCGACTTTCTCTCAGCAGATTTCTGGCAAAATACTCTGAGAGTAAATAAACCTGCCATGCAAAAAGTTTCTCAACATCGACTTCGAACGACAGATTTTAGAGAAACTTTTCATGGCAATTTTTTATTTACTCTCTGAGTTTTTGTCAGAAATCTGCTGAGAAGCAGTTGCCAAAGAAATATTTTTTTTATATTACAGTTTGTCGGAGACATCTGACCTAGGCTTTGAATCGTGACCTTACAACACACTATCTACTAGACTATGGCATTAATCGTATATTCAATTAATCAATTCATAATCAATCTTTACTACATACTTGAAAGAAGTTCTCTGAGGAGTACAGGCTATAGAGCAGAGATCAGCAATGAGTATTCAAAAAGATGAGTAGATTCGAATCATACTCATAATTTCTGATACTTATACGCATTCACACTTATTTCAATATCATACTCATATTTAAAGTTTGAAGTACTCATCGTACTCATAATTAACAATACGTATGATGTTGTTAATTTCGACTCTCCTTTGCTGAACAAGAATCACAAAATAAGTATGATTCGCTTACGGTCGCTACAATACTCACTAGAAGGTTGTGTGTTTGCTTTGCTTGCTGTCTTTGTATTTTTCTTTCTTCTCTTTTTTTAAATGCAACTAAACTAAACTGTAAATTTTGATGAATAATTCGAATCGCTTCGAATCATATATGAGTGTTATAAGTATATTTCTAAATTTATGAATCTGAATGTGTAAGCGTATGAATCAAACATATTTCGAATGTTGTGAGTTTGATGTCAACGTTGTACTCATACTCATTGCAACCTGTACTTATAAATGAATGTTGTAGTGAGTACGAATGAATCAGAGTATTTGAATTTAAATACTGTTGACACACTAATACTCAAAATTTCATGAGTACTTATGAGTAGCGAAAAAACAATTCATTGCTGATCTCTGCTATGGAGTAGCCGTCTTTTATGTGAACAAAACTTTACCATGCTGTTGGTGGCAATACCACCATAAGATCCAAATTTAAAAGGAACTATTTATGGATGCAACCCCATGGTGTTAACCACATTTCCATTTAGTTGAACCCCTATTGATTGTGTTATAATTTTAATTATTACGTTTTGAAGCAAATAAGGCTCAAAACAAATTCTCACACGTGCCTTGCTGATTTCAATTTTTTTTTTCATTTTCTTTTAATCAAATCGCTTTGCAGGTTTTATTACAATTCATGTCTAACAAATCATAACTTTTTACTTAAAAAAGAAAATTAAATTAAACATTAATTGTTTAAAAAAAAATTAAACGAAAAACATTTTTATTAAACTGCCTTAAATTAAATACCAAGCAATCATGAATTCAAATCACGTTTTCTCAAAAGATATCACAGATACAAAAACAAAAAATAGTATAAATATGGCTAGGGTTCGCATAAAAAAAAACTACAAATTTAAATTAAAATTTTAAACATTAAACATTAAAAGCAGTTAAACTCCTTTTTTATTCATTCAATTCATTATTGTTATGAACAGTGATTGTCTGTAACGAACAAACGAGCAGATTTTTATTTATTTTTTTTTTTCCTTGGTTTTGGGGTAAAGTGGTGGTCAAAATATTTAAAAGAATATTTTATTTAATGATCACCACAACTATTTTACTAATAAATCTATGGATATATCACTCTCTATCTGTGTGTAGGTTAGTGAGTATTCCTATTATAAACAATATATTGTTAGATTGTGGTGGTATCCACCATATGTGGGCTGTTAGTAATGGTTTAAGCAGCCAACAACAATCGTGAAAATCATATGGAATTTTTATTATTTTAGTTTCAGTTTAAATGAAGCGAAGTCCATAGACCCAGTCTGTCCTCCATTGTGCATTTTTCTTTATTTAGGATTTATAATAATGGCTCAGCTTTTTGATTTTTTTTTATCGATTTTTACTTCGTTATGGTTTCTTTGAAAAATTTCCCTAGAGGCTAAAAAAATTGAGTAATAACTCTACTAATTGTTGTGGCTTACAGAGCGACACGCATACATATGCTCATATATGGCACATATATACTTACAACGCCAACAAACAAACAAAAAAAGTAAAATATGATTAAAAATACGTTAACAATTGATTTATTTGCGTTAACGCCACACTTTATTTTAGTAGAAATATGAAAAATGTATATATATACTGTACTGTACAGAGCGGTCCGTCTTTCTCTGGACAGACACATATGGACTATGTTTATATGCTGCCATAATGCATGTATACATATATTGTGTATAATAAGGCCTGCATTGGCATATGAGTTATAATAAAATTGAATGTATTTAAACAAAAACTATTTTTCTAAAACAACAAAAAATGTGCATTTAAAATACGTTTTTATCTTATAATTTTCAAACATCCATAATAAAACAACACTATGGGATGGCATATGGTGGATGGATGCTGTATATGGTAAAAAAATCAAAGTCATACATGCTAAGAAGCATAGAATTCGTGTGAATTCATGGAGTCATGAACAAAATTTATGAATAATTTGTAGAAATCAGTACCAAATAAAACCACTTAATTAGAGGTACAATGTTCTCTTACAAACACAAACAAAAATCTCACGGGGTTTCTCTTGATGAAGACACTGAAAATCTATTGGCCCATACTGACAAGAGTCGAAGTTGCAAAGGAACTCTATAAAAAGTGCATATTAAGGGCTAGCAAATTTCACTAGTGGCTTCCGTCTACCAGTTGGTACACTCTTGTATAAAATCATCTGTTTACGTGATGTTGTAGAAGTCGCCATAGTCTAGTAGATAGCGTGTTGACTTATTAGATGTGAGGCCATGGTTCAAACCCCAGTTCAGACTCAAGCACTCAAGCAGAATGAAATATGAAAAAATAATGGTTCGGCAATTTCCTCTCAGCAGATTTCTGACAAAAACTTTGAAGGCAAATAAAATTGCCATGAAAAGTTTCTGAAAATATCTGTCGTTCGAAGTTGACTTTAAACTGTAGGTCCCCCGTCACTCATGTATAACAATATCACACACAACATAAGTGACATGAGAAACTAGTTGTTTTCCAGACTGAAGGATTATAATGACCAATTACGTGATATTGTACACTTCTAAGTGAAAATACAACATCACCAAACTTAACGATCCCTTAATATCCGGCAATTACGTTGAATATTTAAAATCTCTCAGCAGATTTCTGGCAAAAACTCTCAGAGTAAATAAATCTGCCGTGAAAAAGTTTCTCAAAAAATCTGTCGTTCTGAATCGACGTTAAACTGTAGGTCCCATCACTCACGTATCAAATTAACGCACGCAACATGAGTGGTGTGAGAAGCTAGGCCGTAATCCTGACTGAAGGGTTGTAATGGCCAACTATGTATATATGTATGTGAGTTTTCAAGGATATTCTCCTTTCATCTTCCTACCAGTACGTTGAAGCACAGGAGTCTTACTGCCATCCATCGATGGAGTTTCTTCAAATTTTTTCTCACCACTCATCGATTGGTTAACGTTCGTAGGTGTACGTTCTCAATTGCAAATATTTCGATATTTGAGTCTATCACGATTGCTGACTTTTACAATTTACACTGTAAATCAATGCCCATGATATTGTCCTCACAGTAAACAATCTTTCTTTTTTTCTTATTTTGTCTTGAGCCGGAGGTGGGAATCTTCGGAAGACACTTTTGTTGCAACAAAAGAGTGCACGATTCACCATCACCGGTGCCTACGTACTAAACCCACACCCTACACTCTTCAACCACTCTCCCCCTGCGGGTTTGCCGTAAGGTATTACTCCGCGGAGGGCTGGTTAGCTTGAAAGATTTATCACATTAAGTAAAATTTCGCCTCCGTTCCTCCAGTCTTCGGAGTATATTGACTTCATAGAATCCTACAATTCAACAGCTCTTCCATTAGCCGGATTGGTTCTAACGTCGTTTCTCCGGGCCATCTAAATCTGGGGCAGAATGTGAGAATATGTTCCGCATCTTCCTCCTCATCTGCACAGTTTCGGCATATAGGGGAAGTGTCATGACCAAATCTGTGCAGGTACTTCCTGAACCATACATGACCAGTTAGGAACTGGTTCAGCTCGCAATATTCGTTCCTCATCCAAAGGGTTACATCAGGTACAAAGCGAAATGTCCATCTTCCCTTTAAACTGCTCTCCTATCGTGACTGCCATTTGTGCATGGAAGTCCTTCGTTCCTCAGCTTTTATAGCTGCTATTTGTCCTAAGTACTCGAGACGGCGAAAGTATATCATCCTCATCTCATCCGCCAATATGTCTATCGGTATTGTCCTTGCCAATACCAATACCGCTTCATCAGATACTGCCTTGAAGACACTTATCCATCTAATCGCGCTTAGACAATACACCGAGGACAGTATCCTCCTTGTCGTCCCCACGGAGAGTCCCTCCGACCATATTGGGCAAGCATACAGCATTATCGACGTTACTACCGCCGAAATTATCCTCCTTTTGAATGGACCTGGTCCTCCAATATTTGGCATCATCCTCGCCAGTGCTCCCTGTGTTACAGATGCCTTTTCGCCGATCTATTTCACGTGCTCCTTGAAGTTCAACGTCTCGTCGATAATCACTCAAAGGTATTTTATCGCCCTCTTCGATTCGATCCTTGTGCCTCCAATGGTCACTTCCATATTCTTCCCAGTAAACAGTCTAATAAAGTTTGAATATGTTAAAATATGGACGTTCTTGACAATGAGGCATCAAACGAATGCACCCGAGCTGGTCCTTTCGTCAAAATGACAATGTTTCTGATAAAAAGTTTTCTTACAGATGACCAGATGACCATGTCTTATAAGACAGCACGCTACCTACTAGTCTATGGCTTTTGCGTTTTAGGTAGCATTATCAGCAGTATGCAGAGGGGGGAAAATCAATATTAAATAACGTCCAGATCCCATATGTATATGTCTGGAACCCAACACAAACCAAGAACAAAATTTGCAAAACCAATGTAAAATTAATTTTGAAACCTGAAAGCAGAATTGAGGAACATAAGGCCTTAGTTTTTCATATGGATGCACCTATGTATATCTCGATTGAAGTCCATGTTGCTATACGTTTGTGGCAGTACTAGGCTTTACATCATTATACCAAATGGGCATAATATTTTTCAGACATTTTCTTTAAATTTTCCAATATTTTTAAAGAACAATCGATTTAAAAAAAATTAATTTTTTAAATTTATGGACCCATTGTGCAAAAATATGTTTAACAAACATACGATGTAATTTTTTTCATATTTTTTTTTTGGTGAATGAATACTTGTTTGTTGAATTAATTTTGAAAAATTGCAAATGGATTAATCGTTAAAAGTTTTTGAGCAACTCTCCATTAAAAGCAATTCATTCATTTATTCCAGGCAACAAACATTCAATGATATATACATATATACGTTACAAAAGCAGACTTGTTCTGTTTTATTAAAGAAAAAAAAAAATAGAAAAAACATAATAAAACTAAATAAAAGGAGTTTTGAAAACGAAATGGAAATGTGGGGCCTCCACTATTTGTGTGTCTTTTGCAAAAGATTGCCATGGCATAGAGCCACTATGTATTATTATCAACCAGCATCCGTATAAAATGTGGAGCAGATTTATAATATTTTTGTTCGAGTATTGTTTTTGTCTTGTTTTTTGTTTTTGTAGCTGTTGAAGTCGTTTAACAAATGAACATCTACATTTAGCCACAATACCTCCTCGTACATACAACCAACTACAAAGCCTTTTTCTTTATGATTAACATACAACATACGACGATTATTATTGTATTCTAGCCAACAAAACATATGAAATATTTTTTTTTGGTTCCTTTTGTTTTTATTGGGGTTGTTATATTTTTTAAAAAAATTTTTTCTTTGTTGTTATTGTTATTTTTGGTGGCGTCCGTGTGTGTTACTGATAGAGTTATAAAAGCTCATGATATTGATTTATGACAAATACGATAAAATTATTGTAACCGGATTAAAGCGAAAGAAATATCGCATATTGAACACCACTCTTATGTTGTTATTATAATGCGAAATGTCTTTTTGGTTCTTTTTTTCTACTGTTTTAATTCAGTTGTTGCATGTGAGCCTGCAAAAAAAAAAATAATCAGGCTTACATGCCACCAAAACAAGCAGTGATAGATCGATAGATGGAGAAGAGACCGAAAGGGGTAAGACATGAGTTAATTTTGAAAAGTGTTTTATAGCCGATGGTCACATTTAACAAAATAATTAAATTATCAACGCTTAAATGTAATCAGTACTGCTTATAAAATTATTAATTAATGGACAATGGACTGTAATAATGTGATAATCCTGGTTTATTAATTGGCTTATGATTTATTACAATTTTTTTAATATTTTCTTGTTACATTTTAAGACAGTAGCTAGTATTAATAAAAAAATATGTTTTCAACTTGGTGTAATACATCCACTAGTAGGCATTTTTTTGCATTCATATGCAATTCATCAAAATATTTCATATGAACAATAAGACAACATGGTTTAAGTTGACTTTATGTAAGAAATTTTGTAAAGAAAAGTACAAGTATAGTAAAGGACACTCAGGCATATTGCAAGACAAATAAAAATCATAATAAAGAGTGCCTCAGTAAGAGAGAGATAGTCCTGCATTGTAAAAAAAACAGGTTTCACTATACATAACATAGCCCTTCAGGATTATGACCTAGCTTCTCTCACCACTTATGTTATGTGTGTTAATTGTATACATGAGTGGCAAGACTTTCAGTTTAAAATCGACTTTAAACGACACATTTTTATGAAACTTTTCATGATAATTTTATTTACTCACAGAGTTTTTGCCAGAAATTTGCTGAGAGGAAAACGCCGAAAAAATATTTCTAATATTTCGTTTTGGTGTTTGACCCATGGCCTTACGTCTAATAAGCCAATACACTACCAACTAAACTACGGTGACTTCCTCTTAAGTATGACATAAAATATCTGTCAAATGGCTCTAATGAAATTTTCCATGACTGGCAGACAATGGATGCCTTCCAAAATGTTAGTTGCTTTGTGTTTGAACAAAGTATCGCGTTTCATAATGCCGCTGTACAAAATATATACAATGTATTCTATTTCAAAACGTCGTCAATGTGTATTTTTAACGCAGTCAAAAAGCAATCAGGCATCGGATTTATAATTGATGCATTGTTTGGTTACTTTGCATATCTAGATAGTTTATATACAGTAGTAGAACTGCATACAAACTTTGTATTCATACATTTTGGAAGGCAGCCAATACGTTGGGTTTTGGATTTGAGCGCAGAAATTATTTCCAGTTTAGTCGCCTAACCCAAGATTTCCAAAAACCAAAAAAAAAAAGTAAAAAAGAAATATTCTCACGACATTAAATCGCACGAACTTGGTAGCCAGTTAACGTTAGAATATCTTAAGATAGTTATCGATAGGTATAATTTCTACGAGTAGAATGTCTGCATCAATCGTTGTAGTTTCGCAAGCTGAATCCATTTGAATCCACAATAGTGGAGAATAATTATGGCCAGACGCTATTATAACTTCATATCTATACGAGTATATTAAATCCACTTCCTTGCTTTGGTCTTCTTCTGTCTTCTATAGTGGAAATAATTATGGCTTGATAGCGTCAATATAACTTCATATCTATATATTAAATCCAGTTCCTTGTTTTTGTCTTCATCTGTCTTCTCCGCCTGTATTTCGTTGTCCCTGGACATAGAGTTTACATATATACATACATATATAATTGGTCATTACAATCCCTCAGTCATGAATACTACTTAGCTTCTCACATTTTTCCCAAATCATGTAAGTTGCAAACTGCCAAATTTCATCTGTTTATATACAAGAGGGCGTCAATTGGGCGTGGCAGTAGAGTGCGTCACACGGAACTTCAAATCTAATTCTTAAGCTTCAATAGACGCGCCAGTAGAGGACGTTACTCGAATGAAAATCTAAGTCCTTAGCTTTCATTTGCTTTTAAATTTATGAAAATTGATGCAAAACATGTTAAGTTATATGCTGATAAATTGTATCTGTTTATATATCTTCAAGTGGGCGTGGCAATAGAAGGCGTTACACGAAAAAGAAAATCTAAGTTTGCTTCTAAATTTATGAAAATTGGTGCATTGCATGCAAAGTTATAAGATCATGCATTTAGGGCCATTAATACAACTTGCTGCTAAAGCTGGGTTTAGTTAAAGGTGACTTTAACCCCTTAGTAATTATTAAAGGATTAATGTCGTTTTATATTTATGTAAGAGTAAAACAATTTCTTGGATTTCAAAGGAGAATGTAGTCTAGTATTTAGTGTGTTGTCTTATAAGACTTGGGACCTCGGTTCAAACTCCAGGCCAGACCTCTCCAAATAAACGGAATATGAATAATATTTCGTTGGTGATTTTCTCTCAGCAGATTTGTGGCAAGAACTCTCGAGAGTAAATAGGAAAAGTTTATCAAAGATCGGTTGTTCAGAATCGACTTTAAACTGTAGGTCCCCATTACTCATGTATAAAATGAAGCACACACAACATAAGTGGTATGAGAAACTAGATTGTAATACTGACTAAAAGACTGTAATAACCAATTATGTACATATGTATGTAAGTGCTTACACATAAACTACTAACCTAAGTAATTTTCGTGTTGCAATGACTATGAGGTAACAAAGATTGCATGTCATTCCTAGAAGTTTTCTAACGAAATTTTTCCTGTGCATAATAAAAGAATTTAAAATCCAACTTCCTTGGTACTAGCGCCTACATATCAGATGCTGAGATATTTCATATGCCAATTGTATCAGCTGGTTTCCCCTTTAAGTATATGCAAATCAATATCATCTGTTACATCTGAAAACATTTCAAAATTCACTGTAAATTTAAAAAAAAATTTTTTTTCGTTAATTCTAGCAAAATCATACAATCTTCCGCCAACAGTGTAGAGTAGTTCATGTGAATTTCCTTTTAAAAATTTTGTTTAAGTATTGTTATGCGGTCGGGGTATTGATTTCAATATAGAAATAACGTTAATTATACGCCTTGTTAAGAAAAGTCAAAAGGCCTCTGTGTCTACACAATTGATTATAACCAGGCAGGCAGATACCAGATATTATACGGGCGCTATATTGTGACGTACAATACCATTGGTGGTTATGGAGGGGGAACGGTGTAAGTGTGTTAACCAAAATCAGACGTTTGTATGACACGTACGTTTTTCAATGAAAGAAAAATTGAAAAAAATGGAAAAAACAGACTCAACAACAACTCTATAAACATTATTATTATTATTATTTTTGTTATTTCTTTCAGAGTTTTGGTTTGTTAAGCAAAAAAAAGAAAAAAATATACGCTTTTATTTGTTATTGTAGTTGTTATTGTGAATTTTTTTTTAATATATAAAGTCAGCTAAAATAACTTAAACGATCAAATGAAGTTATTATGACATAAAGGCACGCATCGGATTGTTAAAGATTTTTAAGATTGACAACTAAACGTGCAGCATATGAAAACTACCACCACAACCACCACTACTATGGCTAGCATCAATACAGCTTCATGCCTATGTGCTTGGTGTAACCAAACTTTTGGTTAGAAATCTTAAAAAGAAAATGAAATAAAATTGGAAAAAAAACATCCACAAATAGACACGCGTACCAATCAAGCCAACAAACCAAACAAAACTATGGTAAAACCAAAGCAAGTAAAGTCAAGTTAACTCTTTTAAAACCAAATTGAATGCTGGACGCACGTACGGACAGATGAACGGATGAACAGAGGCAGAGGAAGAGGAAGAGGCAAAGGCAGGCAGGGATATAAGCTTACAAGAGTACTACTACTACCATTTTATACACAATATTTATGGCTGTTGATTTTTATTTGAGATGATTTTTGTTTCGCTCGTTTTTTTTCTCTTGTTCTCCACTTGTTTTTTTCTGTACTTAAAACATATGATGCTGTATGTATGTGCATATGTATGTATATATGCATGTATGTGCCTATCAGTTTGTTACAGGTGAAACCGTCATCATCCGTCTGTCTATCTATCAGTTAGTCAGTTAGCCAGTTAGTTAGTTAGTTTGCTGGTTAGTTAGTAAGTTAGCCTGTGATAGCTTTAAACAACAATGTTTAGTTGACTGCTTATTATTATTATTGTTATTAATATTGGATTTTCCTTAAAGTTTTTCGTTTTGTTTCTGTTTTAGCCATTCAAATGGACCATGTTATCTCAGTTTATTACTTTAACTAACTGTGTATTATTTGTTTTTTTTTGTTTTAATACCAATAAATATTGTTAATAAATAAACAAATACGAGTGAGTAAATATTGGTTATAAAATGTACATCTAAATATATTATACATCCACACATACATATTATATGCAACTCCTATGTATTGTAATGGATTAGTAGTTTAACTCCAGTACTCATAGCTTTGTTTTTTATTTGATTTACCAAATTATTTAGTTATTGTTTTTAAGCTACTAAACTAAGTCTATGATTTGATTACCGCGATTATTTATGTGAATTGAAATTTAAAGTCATGAAATTTCAAAATAACATTTCCATCATCAAAACTAACAAAAATTTTACAAAAAAAAAGAAAAAAAAAAAAAACAACAACTGTTGCAAGCTCTTGTGGTTGATTTTTATTACTTTTCGGTTTTTTTTCTCTTCTCTTTTTTTGTGGAAAATTTAATCACTGTTATTTGATATTTATCAAATTGATTTTGAAAGGGGAAAACGTTAAAAAAGATTTTCGGTTAAAAGATTACTTTGTAATGAGCATGGCTTTCGTAATTCTTTTTTTTTTCAATAATTTTATTAGGCACTGTAAAGTCTTAATCTTTTCAGATTATATACATATGTATGTTGAAACAAACATGTAAAAAAAGAAAAAAAATAAATTAATTAATGTTGTCAAAAACGCAAAGGGAAATCGTTTAAAATTTTAATACAAACGAATTAATTTCCCAAGTGTTTCTTAAATGAAAGACAATTTTTTTCAAACTTGGCATCCATATCGTTAACTACACTCTAAATGATTGCTTTATTGCTGAACAAGTTAAGAGAAAAAAATTTGAATAAATTGATAGAGAATACATACTTCAAAATCCCTTAACGCAAAATATAACTAAACTTGGCCTTTGCTCTCAGGAGAGGATATTAGATACCAACTGATTAATAGACTAACTCAACAATTTTCATTGCATATGCTTTAAATTAGGAACTTAAGCGAGCAGCAAAAACATATGATGATTTACTCCTTTTCGTTCCTAGAAGGAACTTACGGCTCTCACAAAGTCTACGCTTCCTCGTTCTTTTTTTTTTGGCTTTCATTCATCAATTGGTGATTGACTCCTACGGCAGGGTCCTGTGATGATGGATTTTTTATCAGTCATTGCCTATAATCATCTGTCTCTATGAATACTTATTCAGTGTAGTTTTGTTCGTATATTCTACTCAAAATTCGTAGTGCACAACTATTTTCTTATATTTGACGTTAATGTTACATTCGCTGGTGGGCCAGAGATCAAGCGGTGCCCCGTGGACTAGAGTTAATATTGCAAACTAATACGTGTTGATACAATTACTTAGACTTTGGCATTACAGCTGGTAATGTGCAGAGAAACCTTAAATGGTCTATCAAAAAATCTATAGAAGAGTATAAAAACTCTCGTTCAATGTGACAAGATGGGAGTGCACCAAATCAAGCATCGATTTACTTCTGCAAGCGAAATCATATTAAACAGCCAAAGAAAATCCATAAAAAAAATGGGAGCAGACAAGATAGCTAGTTTCTTCGATTGCCTAGTTGGAAGTGTACTAAACTTTAAGTACCGAGGTCGTGAGTTCGATTCCAATGAGAGACTCTGGGTGCGATTGTCTGATTGTTTGTATGACAATATATAAACTATCTTTCCTGTATTCGAAGACAACACACTGCATGAATTGAAGTCATCTGCTGGTACAAGAAAAAAATATTTTCTGGAGTTTGAAAACCATCCCCGAGCATTGAACCTAAAATACTCCTGTTTCAAAGATATGAATAACTGATGTCGAGGTGGAATATCCTGAAAATGACGGAAGGACTATTATTGATGAATACCTTATAATTTTTGCGTGATTGTTTTCAATTCTAGCCGGTTATATTACTCGTCTCTGAAAGTTTCTTCTTGAAAGTTTGTAACCAATTTGGGGGTGGTTAGCAACTATTTACTGGCAGCTAAGCATCGTACATTGTGTCCAAGAATGCCGAGAGTCTTCTGGACTCAGGAACATTAGAGGCAACAACATAGCTGAGGCAGATGAATTCATATGAGAGATTGACATTCCTTTGCAGAGAAGCAAAATAATGAATAAACTTTTCCAGAGCCCAACACAAATTTGTCGTCGTTATTAAACGAGAGCCAGTTGTTTAGATCCCAGCTCAGACATCTTGAACAAAACGAAATATGAATAAAATATGAGCAGTCCTCTGGGAGTAAAAAAAAATACCAAATCTTTTGCTCGGAATCGACAATAAATTGATGTGAGAGGCTAAGTTGTAATCCTGACTAAAGGCTTGTAATAACAAATTAAGTAAGTAAACAAACTAACGTTGTTATTGATATATAAAAACAAAATTTTAGATGAACTTAGCCATCATTATTCTTATGAAACCCAAAACAATCATAATAGGATCCTGTCTCTTAACGACACAAGTCCGGAGGCATGGAAGACGTCTTCTACAAAAGCTGTAATGACGACAAAAGGTAAAGGGCCACAGATTATTGTCCCAGTCATTGTGCGGTATTTGCGAACTGAAGCGAAAGGTTTTTCCTCAATCAGAATTTATTCGCAGAACCTGTCTACAAAACTATCGGGATGGTTAAGAAATAGCAGTTAAGACTTAATTATAAAAACGGGAAGGGTACAACCGGTATTGCAATGGAATAATTAAACCTAATGTTGTGTAGTTAGATTCACTTCTATTTAATAGAATATGAGCTGAATATGCACCTAGCCTCGTCAGGATTCACTTCTGTTTAACAGAGTTGATTTTATACATGCGCTGAATATGCCAAGTCTGATTCGCCTTGATATTTGCGAACATCTCCACATTGATTGTATATTTTCGAATGCCTTTCTCGCAAAGCAAAATGTTGTTATTGTGTTAAGCAACTAAGAAATCAGAATTCGGTCCTGATGTTGACCGGGCATAGCCTTTGTTAAGGAAAATATTATGTGTGCTAATTTTTCTAACATCACTGTATAATCTCCATTTTTTAATTGAATATTTAAAAAAGACTGATTTAAGTACGAGTAAAGAATTAAAACTACTGACATAAGTGGTATACCATATGGATTGGATTGTGATTTATAGATTCTGAAGAAGTTGGGCAGACCTTGCGCTGACCAACTTCCTCCTTTTCCCTGATTTTGGTGGAACATGGTTCACCCGTGGCATCACAACGGGCCGCTATGCGTGCTCAAGTGAGCTTTGTGATATCAGAGCTACCACTCCGACCTGGGCAGACAACATGTTTCTTACAACTTGCTGGCAAAAGTCATGCTTTATAGGCACGTCCTTTACCAGCAACCATAATGATTATAAACAAATGTGCCTTAAAATAATATTCACATGGCCTATTGTAGCCAATTCTACAACTAACACAAATTCAAATAATTTAAGTGAATATTTTTTAATGGCAATTTAAACAATATTCACAAACTTAAGTTGTTTTACGCATGATTTTTATAAATTCTGCTCGATGGTTATGGACAAAACTAAACTAAACAGTCCATAAGAATTCTATACTTCTTACATACTTTAAGAGACTCTTAAATCATAATTAAAATTCATAAAGTTTAGCCTCTTCCGCTTTTTATAGGCCATAATTTATAAGAATATTAGCAGAAACGAGCGAAAAAAAAACCAACCGAAATAATTAAATGCTAGACAAACATTTTCAAATTTATTAGAACAAAATGATAAAATTATACACACACTAAACGATCTAAATGGCAAAGAAAAAAAAACAAAATTGCATCTCTAATTACCGTCTTATTTCAGCTACAAAAATCTGTAATTTTTGTTTTGGCATTTACCGAGTTTCAGTTCTATTCTATCAAATGGCCACTCAAATAGCCATCCCATCCACTCAGCCAGTTGAGTTAGTTAATACACGGCAACACTCTATGGTTAAATCAACAAAAAAAAATGTATACGATTTTAAATGCAAATACAACGATGGCATCGACTATAGCGTCAGCCATCAACTACAGCATCAACTTAAACTGCAACTCAAAGAAATAGAAACGACTTGTGGTGGTCATTATACTGATTGACCACTTTATACAGCATATTTCATGTTTTGCAAACAAAAAGAAAACTTGGCTTAAATCATAAACACTCTGCAATTGAATTAAACAAGAATTTTTGAAATCTGCATCTATAGACGAGTATTTACTACTTACACACATATGTATACATGTACATATGTATGTATGCATGTATGTAGACTATATAGTAGACAAGAGTATAAATTTAAACAACAATTTTATTAATTTTTTTAAAATTTTTTTCAAATCTTTTTCTTATATTTTTAATGTTTGTGTGTGTAATATTGCTTAGGTATTTTATCGAAAATCAACATAAATGAACATTTAGTGGATTTATATTTCTCTCTGTATGTATGAAACAGCAAAAAAAAACATTGATCGTGGGAAACGAGAGACAAATTTGCGTGTGGCATATTTTTTATGTTCAAAACAAGTAGAAAAAAAGCCGATTTAAAGATTTCAATGTCTACATAAAGTATTTAATATTAACAGATGTATGTAAATATGTATGTGTGATTTTTATTAAATTAATAGATATTTATGTTAAACGAAGAATTAAAATTTATTTGTCAGAGTGTTAAATTGTAAATAAACATCTTGTTTCTATTAGTTTTTTGTTAATAAGAGAATTAAAAGATGGCATTAGAATGTACGAGGGCAGTGTTCAAATTAACCGGACCAAGAAATAAAGAACACTTTATAAGATGTCTTATACAACAGCTTCAATACCATTCATTAAACGTCGATTCTATCTCTTCATTGTTAGCTGATACCAAAACTCATGAACTGACCCCTATCTAGTGCATTTTGTTCGAATACATTAAAGGCAATTTATGGGAGAAAGGGTGCTTTCACTACAGTCATTTTGCTTTTCTGTATACTGGGACATTGGATATTGCCTCGACCTGTTTTTGAGGAGCTATTATGGCAATATTGTCGCTCATAAGAACGAGAGGGCTAAATATGGACCAGAGATTAGCAATTAATCGTTTATTAAATTGATTTATAAGTACAGGTTGCAATGAGTATGATTACAACGTTGACATCAAACTCATAACATTGGAAATATGTTTAATTCATACTCCTACTCATTCAAATTCATAAATTTAGAAAAGTACTTATAATACTCATAAATGACTCGAGTGATTTGAATCAAAATTTTGTTGTCTTAGTTGTTGTTGCATTTAGAAAGAAAGAAGAAAGAAAGAGACAAAGCCAGCAAGCTAGTGAGTATTGTAGTGTTCGTACGCGAATCATACTTATTTTGCGATTCGTGTAAATGTTGAGTAAATGAGAGTCGAAATCAACAACATCATGCGTATTGTTAAATATCAGTGCGATGAGAACTTTGAATATAAGTAGTATGAATATGATATTAAAATAAGCATGAATGCCTATAAGTATCAGAAATTATGAGTATGATTCCAATGTACTCATCTATTTGAATACTCATTGCTGATCTCTGATATAGACATCGGTGCAGGTTTTCACCCCCTGAATTAGTTGCTCTTTGGGACAAATGAAAAGTGTCCCGTTCATGGCCTTGATAGGGTACAGTCATATTCCTTTTTTAATCTATTACGCGATGTCAACAGACATAAAGAAGAATGCAAGAATTCAGTAGATGACCATGTTGGAAAGGTAGTCTATAGAAGAAAAAAAGAGGAAGTTGTGTACGAAAAAATTTTTTTAGATGAGCAGATGAGATGGTTTTCTATCTCCCGAAAATATTTTTTCTTGTACCAACACTTAGGAGATGACTCCTATTCATGCAGTGTGTTGTGTTGGAATACAGGAAATATAGTTTATAATACAAATGAAAGGGGGGGAGTGTATATGCCTTCGTCCCTTTTTTGTAATAATTTTCACATCCTTTTTTCTATTGAGATATCGCATATAGTCGCCTTAGTCTAGCGGGTATTGTGTTGGTTTATAAGATGGTAGGCCGCGGTTCAAACCCCAGGACAGACATCTTTAACAAAAGGAAATACGAACAAAATATTTCTGGGGGACTTCCTCTCAGTAGATTTCCGGCAAAAGTTCGGAGAGTATATAAAAAATTCCCACGAAAAGTTTTTCAAAAATCCGTCGTTTGAAGTCGACTTTAAACTCTAGGTCCCGCCACTCATATATAAAACTAACACAAACGGCATAAGTAGTGTGCGAAGCTAGATCGTAATCCTGACTGAAGGGTTGTAATGACCAATCAGAGAATCACAAACACCCACAGTCTTTGGTGGGAATCGAATCCACGTCTTCGGCAATTGAAGTTTAGCACGCTACTAACTCTGGGCACCAAGTAATCGCGTTTGTTCTTCTAATTCAATTATTTTTATACATTTCTTTTATCGGTAATCTACAAGGTAGTTTGTTGGCTTATTCTACGTGAGGTCCTGGTTCAAACCCCAGGTCGGACATCTCCAACAAGACGAAATATGAAAAAATATTTCTTGGGCGACTTCCTCCCACTAGATTTCTCGTAAAAACGTTGAGAGTAAATAAAATTGTCATGAGTCAATTTCTGAATAATCTGAGGTTCCGAGCTGATTTTAAATTGTAGGTCGCACCACTCATGTATAAATTTAATACACACAAGATAAGTGATGCAAGAAACTAGATTGCAATCCTGACTAAAGTGTTTATATGACTAATTATGTATGTTTGTAGCAAGGTTTCGCTTGTAGAAATAAATCGATGCTTGATTGGGTGCACTCCCATCTTGTCACATTGAACGAAAGTTTTTTATATTTCAATTACAACTTCTTTGATAATCCGTTTAAGGTTGCTCTGTGTACCAGGTTATTAACGAGCTTACATTGTTATAGAGCATGATGCTTTGCTATGATGACTAAGTCCTAGCACAACCTTTAGATTGGCAGGCTAGTTCGGTTTTACGTGTTTTTAAACAGAAAGATGGTATCAACACATATTAGTTTGCAATATTAACTCTAATGTTGAGGTATCATACAAGCAAAGTTTTGAGTTTATTGTCGCTTACATTAACGCGAAAGAAGAGCTTCTATGAAGATCAGTTATGAACGAATGAGGTATTTGGTAACATTTTATATACTAGTTTGCAAAGGATTTATTCGAAACAAATTTTGTGCAAATATGACTTTGAAATTACTTCTCCAATTGTATTAATGGGCAATGGAGATGAATGAAGCTACTTCATTTATTTTTCCAACATATACATCAGGCATGGTCTAAAATTTATTTTAACCTCTGATTGCACATTGGCAATATAAAGCCATCTGACTCGCTTAGCTGTCAGTTTTTAGTCTGTTTCACTTGGCTCTGTAGAATAATTCTGTATCATATTCAACTAGATTATACCCATAGGAAACTTCCCCTTTCCCTTATTTGAATTACATACATACATATATGATCTTGTTATCAACTTTAAAATGTTACATGAGAATATATTCTCATTCTTATGAGTAACAATAAAACATTTAATTTATGTCTTAATAATACCACGGCTGAGAGAAAAAAAATATTCTTTTCTCCATACAAATCAGATTAAACGATTAAAATTTTGTCATAAAATACTCACACAAAATAAGATCAATGGATTTGGAACTTGAACAATAACAACAAATAAAATAAATAATTTTATTGTTAAATACACAAAGAAATCGAAAACGCTATGAATGAATGTTTTTTTGATCATCATTGTTAAGATATTCCGTTGTAACGTTAGAGGTTTTCTAAATAGAAAATCACCATATTTAGTAATCATTTGTGACATGTTCTTTAAACAATTTCAATGCTCCGCAATGTTCCATAAAATAGATGAACGCTGTGTGAGCTGTGCAAGAGATATGCAACAACAGCACAATGCAAATCAATATTTACAAGCAATGAATGCCACCAGTTGCGACAGTAGCAAAATAACAACAAGCAACGTTAAAATGTTGGTACTTTAGGTAGGTAAAAATGTTGTGTTGTTGTCGTAGTTAAACTGGCACAATGGGTTATTAAGGTTTTTGAAATAATAATTTTATGTCAAAAAAAAATGTTTTTAGGCACCAGTGCACTGCACTTAAGTTCTATATCCTGGGTACTATCGATCTTATCGATACTAGCACAGATATAATACAGTTTTATTCGGCAGGTTTAGTGAGTACCAGATAACTCGTAGTTGGCACCATAGAAGGGAACGCAATCTACGAGATAACTCGTCAACGTGTTAAATAACAACATTCCTCCAAAGAGTTTTACTCGGGCAATCATCATCGGATATCATTCCCTAAATCCGGCGGTATCCCCATTTCTATTGCCAAGGACTTTAAATGTGCAATAACAGTAAGACATAATCTGCTTAGCAGTTGCAGTGGTTGTACGAACCTGTGTTTTTCAACAAACGACGTTGTAAAATTCATCGCCTGCAAAAGGCCAACACATTCACGCTTCTAATAGTACAATGGGAAGCAACGCTAAGCTTATATTTGGAGCGTATTGCCCTCTTTATTTCCTTTTAATCCAATTATGATAGCGGGAACATTGAACAGGATAATGTTCCCCTACTTTTCAGTGGAAACAATCTAACCAGTCTCGTTTTGCCACTACGTCACAGTAGTGAGATGGGTGTAAGAGAACATCTTCTTTATCTTCTTTTTTTTTTTTTCTTTCGACTCATTAATCAAGTTTTCCCAATTGAGCAGATGATTGATACATATGTTCCCGCAAGTTCTCAAATAATAGGATTTTCGCTTTATGAGAAAATGTATTGGGTTTTTGTATAGGTTGTAGTGATAAGGAATTTTTCTTATTGAATCCAAACAATGATGTCTCCTGATGATGTTATCCTATGAGGAGAGTCAGGGGGTTTCCCGAATAGATTATTAAGAGGAAAGAAATCATAACATATACGAAGCTGTGTAAGCTCGGGATGGTATTCCAGCATTTAATTATTATAGTACGCCCCTGTTGCCATCTAACGATAAGGTCTAAGATTCCTGTCATGCCCACCAAAGACCAGCAATCACTTTTTTATTCCTGCTTCATTATTATGACGATGATAGGGGCTGCCAAAATGCTTTTGACATATTTTGGTATTATTTTTTCTTTTTATTTTCCATTTTCATTAACACGTTGACTGCCACGGCAATTTTCAGATAACTGGCCACGCAACCCAACATTGATTATTTGTTCTTTTCCCAGAAAATATTTATCGATACTAGCACTGATATAATACGATTTTATTTGTAGCTACACAAAAATGACGTGGTTTAGTGAGTACGAGATAACTCGTAGTTGGCACCCCAGGAAGGGACTCGGCAGTCAACGTGTTAATCAAGTTTCTAGTCAAACTGGTGAATGAATGGCCTGTCGTAGAAGTTTCTAGAATTGAAATATAGTAATAGTTGAAATATGGGTATACAGTCAACCCTCCTATAACGCGGTGAGTGCGTACCGCGTTGTATGGAAACCGCGCTATAAGAAACACGGAATTAGTACAAATCAAATCGTTCGTACCGCGTTATATGGAGACCAAAACAAAATAAATTATAACTTATTTTTGTTGAATTAAAGAGTTTATATAAGGATGGATAAAAAAAATGAAACAAAAACTAAAGTAAAGGACTGTTTTCCAACAAAAATAATTTTTCAACATTCATCCTTACTGTCAGATATGAGCTGTAGAAAATTTTTAGAATGCCGTAGACGGCTATGAGATAAGCTGGCCTTTTTATATAAAAACGTTGTTTGTACATCTCGGCTGTGCTTTTGAGTCGTTAGTTACTTTAGTTACTAGAGTCATTCAGATGCTGTTCGAAACGAACTTGTGGCATGTTATTGAACGGAAACCGCGTTATAGGAGGGCTGTCGCAAATTCAGCTCCATGTTATGTGAAAACCGCGTTATATGGAAACCGCGTTCTAAGAGTAACGCGTTATAGGAGGGCTGTCGCAATTTCAGCGCCGCGTTATATGGAAACCGCGTTCTGAGAGTACCGCGTTATAGGGGGGTTGACTGTAGTTGGCTAGGCAATAGACTCCACATTATATAAAGAGATGGCACTGATTCTTTCAGTGGTATTCACTGTCGATAATTATCTATCTAGAGCAGTGGTCAGATAGGATGGATTTGAAGAAAATTGATTCCTTTTACATACATAATTGGCTCATTACAACCCTTCAGTCAGGATTACGGCCTAGCTTCTCAACACCACTCATGTTGTGTGCGTTAAGTTTATACATGAGTGGCGGAACCTACAGTTTAAAGTCGACTCCGAACGACAGATTTTTTGAGAAACTTTTCATGGCAATTTTTACTCTCAGAGTTTTTGCCAGAAATCTGCTGAGAGGAAGTCGCCGAAGAAATATTTTCATATTTTCGTTTTGATGTCTGACCTGGGATTCGAACTCGGGCCTTTCGTCTAATAAGCCAACACACTACCTACTAGACCACGGCGACTTCTTCCTTTTAATTTTATAAATTCGATGACCATCCCAAACGTCTGGGCTAATATAGGACACTGAAAATTATCCTTCTTTTAAATAATACTACTCCCTTTCCTATAATAGGTTACAAGGGGACGAACATAACTGTAAAGCCAATTTCATTTGAATTTTTCTTCTTTTTTTAATTTTTCCAACATTCTGTTCATGTTGTCTAAGCCATGGTGCTTTTATTTTTTTTACTCTGCTTTGGTTGTGTTGCCTTATTATGGGGTTACAATGAATGACTGAGTGACTAAATGTCGTAGTGACGGAATGGTTTCTTGCTGTGGCGCATTTAACTGCGTAGGCAGGCAGCTGTTGTTATTGCTGTAATATTTGTTGCAATTTTTTTTTCTTGTCTCTTTTTTTGTTCGTTTCATAATGCTTTTGTTATTAAATTTCTTAATGTTGTTGCAGTTACTTACACGGCTGTATGAATATTGTTTGTTGCACACTGTTGTTGTTGCAGTTGTTGTTGTTTCTTTTGTTTATGTTGTTGTAGTTTCTTTGAATTCATGATCATTGATTATAAGAGACTTTGTAACGAACAATATTTAAAAATACATCAGTTACCGTTTGGTGACACATTAAGGACAAGTTCGTTAAACCGCAAAAACCAAACAAACGCATACAGACACACACACACAAACATAGAAACACACACAAAGAGAAGGAGAGATACATTTGCTGTGCTATGCAGGCTTAAATATTGTTTTATTAGCCCAAAAAAAGGAAAAAAAACGAAAACGAAAACATTAGAAACGAAAAATAGCGGATAAAACAACCAAGAAAACTGAAATCCATTATAAAATATAATAAAACTTTTTGGACTGCAAAATGCAAAACACTATAGAATAGCAACAACAACAACAAGAACTCGAAAAAAAAAGGTTATAAGCCGAAACCTTGAAATCTACACTCTGCTCTATTCGGCTTCATTCTGGCTCTACTCTATTCCAGTCCAGTCCACAGCAAAATTTAAATAACAAACCAATGAGTCAGCATAAATAGAAGCCAGGTTTGTAACCAAAACAACAAACAGCAAAAAAAAAATTGTTTTAATAAAAATTGGAACATTGCTGTCGTCGTTGTTGTTGTAATTTTAACTTTCATCTTTAATGTTACAAATAATTTTGCGGTATTTATTTACCATTTTTTGTTAACATACCGTGTGTGTGAGTATGTGTTTCTAATGGTATTTTAAATGATGATCTGATTTTAGTTTTCAATGGAAATTAAAAATCCATTTAAAGTTTTTATGGCCAAAAAGAGAGAAAAAACAAACAAACAAAAAAAGAAGATTAATTTCATAGATTTTGCTAAATAATAGGCCTATAAAAAGGCCTATTAATAAAAGAAAGATACGCTTTTTAATGAATTATAAACGAATTCGTAATACCTTACTTTTATTACGGTTTTCTTTATTTTTTTTTCTATTTTTTCTACAAATCAAAAATAAATAAAATTTTATTAAAAAAACCCATCAAACTGGTAATTAAGATTTCAGTATGTGATGGATGCTAAATTACGATGCAAGTACGGCAATAAATATTTGTTGCACAATTATTGAAAGATAGTCCATACACACCAGTGATCAGCAATAAATAGTTTTTTCGCAACCCACAAGTACTCATGAAATTTTCAATATGAGTGAGTCAAAGGTATTGAAATTCAACTACTCTGATTCATTCGTACTCACTCACAACATTGATTTATAAGTATCTATCTTTATTTGTTGTTGTATATGAAGTATAAAATTAATAATTTTAATCAGTATAACTGAAACTGCCAACTTGTTTCAATAATGTCCATAGGGCGCTGAGGCCAAATAATCAAATTGTATTTAAGTTGAATTTAATTGAATAAATAAATAAATAAAAAAAAAAAAAAAAAAGTCCAAGTTGCAATGAGTATGAGTACAACATACATAACATAATTGGCCATTACAACCCTACAGTCAGGATTACGGCCTAGCATCTCACACCACTTATGTTATGTGTGTTAATTTTATACATGAGTGGCAGGGTCTACAGTTTAAAGTCGACTCCCAACGATAAATTCTTCAGATTTTTGAGCTTTTCATGGCAATTTTTATTTACTCTCAGAGCTTTTGTCAGAAATCTGCTGAGAGGAAGTCGCCGAAGAAATATTTTTTTTCCATATTTTGTTTTTGATGCCTGGCCTGGAGCTCGAACACGGGCTTTGCGTCTAATTAGCGAACACGCTACCTACTAGACTATGGCGACTCATAACATTTGTAATATGTTTGATTTATATGCCTACACATTCAGATTTATAAATTTAGAAAAATATCTTTAATACTCATAAATGATTCCAGTGATTCGAATCATTCATCAAAATTTACAGTCTTAGTTGTTGTTGCATTTACAAATAAAAAAAGAAGAAAAAAAGGGGAAGACAGCAAGCAAAGCAAACACACAACCTTCTAGTGAGTACTTTAGTGTTCGTACTCGAATCATACTTATTTTGTGATTCTTGTAAATGTTGAGCAAAAGAGAGTCGAAATCAACAACATTATGAGTATTGTTAAGTATGAATACGATAAGTACTTCAAACTTTGAATATGAGTAGTATGAGTATGAAATTAAAATAAGTATAAATGCGTATAAGTATCAGAAATTATGAGTATGATTCGAATCTACTCATCTATTTGAATACTCATTGCTGATCTCTGATACCAACATTGTCCATTTGTACATTCATACATATGTATGTCCATAATTGGTCATTGTAACCCTTCAGTCAGGATTACAACCTAATTTCTCACACCACTTAAGTTTTGTGTGTTATTTTTATCCATAAGTTGCGGAAACTGCAGTTTAAAGTCGACTCTGAACAATAGATTTTTGAGAAACTTTTCATGGCAGGTTTATTTATTCTCAGAGTTTTTGGCAGAAATTTGCTGAGAGGAAGTCGCTTCAGAAATATTTTTTCATATTTCGTTTTGTTGGAGTTTGAACTGAGGTCTCACATCTAATAAACCAACACACTACCTACTACAATAAAACTACAGACGGGTAAAGAAGCCATCCTGGAAGTCCTTTACATGGAAATTGTAATTTGAGGCTGAATTTAGCATACGATAGAAGATATTGCCAACCAAAGCTCAAAGCATATATAGAGGACCATTTTGACATGAAGCGTTGCCTAGAAGTTATCTACTTAGTCTTGATTAACGCGGCACTACAATCGGCATTGAAGCTACGCATTAAAGATTAACTCTTTTAAAACCAAAATGAAAAACCGGTCTGAAAACTTAATAAATCCTGGTATCGATTTGGGTATACCGATAGCCTGGTTGGTATTGTCCTGAACTTCAAGGGCGTAGGCCGTGAATTCCATTTCCACCGGAGTGTCTGTGTGTTTGTGGTTATCTGATTGTTTGTCTGAGATTATATGGGATTGAAAACAAAATAGAAAAAAGAAGATGACACAATAGAAAAAAAGCAGAGGAGTATAACTAAAAACCAAATCTCAAAGAAATGTGATGAAAGTATATATACTGGTGCCATATTTGAACTATTTCAGCTACACACCTTCGTAAATAAAAACCGAATAAATTAAGGCACTAATTTAGAATTAGCATTATAGGAAAGTGTTCTGGTAGGAGATTTAGATGCTACGCTGTTTTAACAGACGATAATTCATGGCCTAATAAAGTACCTTCCCTTCTCTTCTTTAGGTAGCGATTTTTTCGTGAAGGTCTATTATGAACCCAGTGTAGCGAGTTAATTTCGAAATTTTATGAGTATGTATTAAAAAATATGCAGTTATTTACAGCTGTCCAAGTCTCAGTGTTTACATGACATCCATCATAGCTATCAGCTTAATTACAACGTGTAACAAACTAATGCAAACAAGCATGAGGAATCAAAAGAGAAATGAGGAAGTCCTTGCCACTGATGCGCCAGAAAAAATACAATTAGTGAGAAGTTTAAAGCCGAAGAAAGTCTAACTCATTTTCTTGCACCATTCACTTATGCGTCCCGAGTACGATGGTTGTTGTAATTACTGGTTGTTGCCTATTGAGGCATAGCACGACGACACAACTATTTATTACTACCTCTGTCATTGCTTAGTGCTGTATTCAAGCAGAGAAAGTTACCGCGATAGGTACTCTCTGTACACCTTACCTGGTATGATGAGTTTCGTCAAAATGTTTTGAAAAGGTTCGAGTATACTGTCTGCTTCTTTTATATTATTTTATGGTTTTTCTAAGAAGCTTGAAACCTGAATATTGTACAATGTATTGATTGATGTATGTGATTGATAGCAATATATTTAAGAGTTCTATTGTTGTTGAACTTTTCAGGCGAAATCGTGTTCTTGGGACCAAAGTGGTGATTGGTAAACTGTTCATACACGTCCCTTGCAAATCGAACCTAACTTAACTTAAACTAAAATTATTAAAAAAAAAATAACAAATAAAGATCGGCACATAAAATATTCAATCCAATGCTAAGTATAAATAGATGAATAAGTGGAAGTCAACAAGAGATCGTCTTAAGAATAACTTAATACCTAACGGCGCGAAATGGCAACAGGAGTAGCTTACAATGTTTCAGACAAAAACGATCACCAAGTTGTCTCTTTTGAACAAATCAGAGTTTATTATGATTGATTTGAAGAATAGTAAATGTAAAGTATCTAGAGGAATTGCAAATACGGAAAATTAAATCTATTAAGCTTTTAAAATTCAAAAACAATTGCAAGCACTTTAACTAACGGGTGATTTTTTAGCTATTATCTTTATGGCAACACTGGTTTAAAAAGCTCACGCACGTTTCGTGTTTTGTTTCACTGTCAAACATCTTCAGTTTGGTCTATAATTTAACCATGAATAGTCAGTCTTACAAACGAACAACGCTTGCAAATCATTGAATTTTATTATCAAAATGCGTGCTCTGTTAAGAAAGTTCATCGCGCGCTTCTTTCATTTTATGGTCGGTTTAATCGACCCACTGAAGCGGCTATTCGGGCTATTGTGACTAAATTTCGCACCAAATTTACATTGTTGGACATTAAACCACCAACACGCTTACGTAGAGTGCGAACTGAAGAAAATATCGCAGCTGTATCGGCCAGTGTTAATGATGATCATCAATTATTGATTCGTCGCCGTTCGCAGCAATTGCGCCTCTGTTACTCAACAACGTGGAAAATTTTGCGGAAGTATTTAGGTGTGAAGCCCTTCAAAATACAGCTGGTGCAAGAATTGAAGCTGAACGACCTACCACCAACGCAGAATTTTTGGTGAATGGTCTCTTGGCCGAAGATCCACTTCCTTATCGAAAAATTGTGTTCAGCGACGAAGCTCATTTTTGGCTCAATGGAAACGTAAATAAGCAGAATTGTCGATTTTGGAGTGAAGATCAGCCAGAAGCATTGCAAAAGCTACCAATGTATCCAGAAAAAGTCACAGTTTGGTGCGGTTTATGGGCTGGTGGCATCATTGGACCGTACTTCTTCAAAGATGCTGCGAATCGTAACGTAACTGTGAATGGTGAGCGCTACCGTGAGATGATATCCAACTTTTTTTTTGCTCAAAATGCAAGAGCTTGACTTGCATGACATGTGGTTTCAACAAGACGGTGTCACATGTCACACAGCACGCGTAACAATGGACTTATTGAGAGGCGAGTTCGGTGAACATTTTATTTCACGTTCGGGACCGGTCAATTGGCCGTCTAGATCGTGCGATTTAACGCCTTTAGACTATTTTGTGTGGGGCTATGGTAAAGCTCATGTCTATACAGACAAGCCCGCTTCAATTGACGCATTGGAAGACAACATTGAAGCATTCATTCGTGAGATACCGACCGAAATGTTGAAAAGAGTATGCCAAAATTGGACTAAGCGGATAGACTATTTGAGGCGCAGTCGCGGTCAACATTTGCATGAAATAATCTTCAAACATTAAATTATATGGACCGTACCTATCGATTCAAATAAAGATTTCATTAATTTTTCTGAATTTTATGAGTTTTTTTTTTTTTAATTTTCCTATAGCTCTTAAAAAATCACCCTTTATATACTTTTTACTTTTGTCTAGCCTTAAGCAAAACACCAGAACAATTTCATTAAAGAATACTGTACTGTTATCAGCCATGCGTCTTTCCATTAATTTTTTCATAAATTGCTACAATTTTCAACCACAGCCATTTTATGACTGCGCTCTTGTTTTATGATCATATCTAGGAATCTATTGGAATTCAATTAATATGAAAGTAGTTTAACTTAAAATTCTACCACAGCTGAAAGACACATTAAAAATTTACTTTAAAAGTGTAAAAACCATGTACGTAGGGTAACTACATAAAATAGTTTTAATATGGTTTATAACGGTTTTGCACATCTCCCCTACGAAAAATAAAATAAAAAAAAAAATGTACGACAACATCTTTACAATCAACATTTTATTTATACTCGTACTGTTACTGTTACTGTTACTCATAGAAAATGAAGACAGAAACTACACTCTTGTTGTATTATTTTTATTTTTTATTTCATTTTTTAGTAAGATTTGGCACAGAAGATAAAAAGACTAAAGCAAAGCTCGCTCGTTAACTATTTTCATGCGAATAAAGACAACAACTTTATAAGTTAAACGAAAAATAGAAAGAGAGCGAGGGAGGGGAAAAAAAATTCCATAAAATAATACCTATTGATCGATATCGCAATGGTGGGTCTTTAATTGGAAACTAACAACCAAAACTAAAAGCGTATGAATGCTTTTATTATGCGTACATATATTGGCTTTTACGGATAAATTAAATGGAAATAAAACGAAATCATCTTCAAAATTTATTTTTGTTTGCTTTTACAACAGCAGCAGCAGCCGCGTTAAAATAATGATTAAAATGCAAAGAAATTCAGTGCTGACTAATTGAACCGGCATTACTCCCGTAAAAATGTTGCTGTTGCTGATGGTTGGTGGTGGTGGTGGCGTATATATCAAAAGACTTAAGACACATGCGCCAAATAATTTAAATTAACAACGAGATGATGAACATTATAGAGTGGAATGAATTGTTTCATAAAAAAGAAAGTAAAATTAAAGAAAGAAACAATTAAATAAAATCACGATTCTATTTTTTGGCTTTTTTGTAAGTTTTGCCCTTTACTCGTGCCATAACAAAAGAAATTAAAAATAAATTTTAATGATAAAAAAAAACGAGGTTATTGAAGATCTTTCATTATAATTGTTATTGTTATTGCCAGTGTTATTGTGTTTGCTAAAATTTTAATTTAAAAGAAAGTGAAATTTTGTTAAAAAAAAATTGTTTTTAGAGGTCACATAAATGTTAACATCTAAATGGAGCAATAATTTAAAAAAAAAAAGAAAAGGGAAGGTGGTAGTCATGGTATGTAACAAGAAAGCAGATAATAAATTAAGAAAAAAAAACCAATTAAAATTTCAAAATTTAATTTAAATTGAATTGAAAAAATTATCATTAATCCTTAATCTTTCAATTTTCTTATTCAGAAATTTTTCCGATTTTCTCTAGTTCCTCTAGTTTTAAAAGAATTAAACGATCTTTATTTAATAAATAAAGTCATTGGCAATTTTATATTATGGTTATAATAATTCGGTAGCTTTGCTAGGCTATTGTGTTCTTTATTTTCTTAAAATTTTTTTTCTTAACCATTGTTGTTTTTGTTTTTCACCTTTAAGTGATTTGTGATTATTATCTATTATATGGGCTTTTTGTTCAGCGATATTGGAGCTTTTTTTCTTTTTGCTTGTACTGGCATAGCTTTTTGTTTCCTTTTAGTCTTATAATCACGCATGAATCATAGACTTTAACAACACGTTAAATGACACTTTAACTCAAATCCTAATTGTGTGGTTCTCTTTATTTTTTAGTTTTTGTTGTTCAATATTTTGTCTGTTTAAAGCTTAAAGCCGTTTTTAAAGACTGCATACTTTAGCATTAAGGCTTAGTTAGAGTGGGTGAAACTAAAATTATTGAAAAGTAAGAATTAAAACAAAAAAATTTCTTTTAAATTGATTTTGAACTCTTCTGTACTCTACTCCTGTGATTTTAGAAACTACACAAGAAGATATCATAGAAGTTCTCAAGTAAATATAGACTGATGACGCTGACAGCCCAAAATCGGCACCAAACAGTGACTTTTATAGGATGCTTTGGACACAAGGTATGTGAAGATATTATCGAAATTGTGAATTGTTTGAAAGACCTATTGATTCCATTATATGTGGACTTTACATACATACATAATTGGCCATTACAACCCTTCAGTCAGGATTACAGCCTAGCTTCTCAATGTGGACTATAACATCCTTAAAATACCTGTTACGTCTGCTCTGGGTGAAACGTCTCCGAAATGTCCAATTTTCAATGATTTTGGCCTCACAAAAAAGGCTGAATTTGAACGATGATATACAATATTATGTAGGCTTTGAGGCGTTTTATTTTTGTAGCTTACTTGAATTCTCCTGCGTCTTAATAAAATGCCAGAAAAAGCCTAATCGGATCAAATAGCACGATCTCGATCTCACAATGTCTTTAAATCGGTCGTAGAGAATTTCTAAAATACCATGAGCTGTATGACATGTAGAGCCGCCGTCCTGAAATTAAATATCGTTGACAGCAAGATCATCTAACTCAGGTCAATAGAAGGCATCTGCACCTACGGCTTAAGAAACCTAACCGGGTTAAATCGTAGGATCTCGGTGGCCACTTGGTCAGTACAGGGACTTCGTTCACCTGTGGCGTCACAATGGCCCGCTATGCGTGCTAAAGTTGCTTTTGAGTATAAAAGCTACCACTCTAACCTAACCTAACCTATGTGAAAAGACTAATACCCTCAAATCGCTCATAGCGTTGCATGAGCTGTGTGACACATGGAAACGTCCTCCTCAAACCGTATATCGTTAGTGGCCAGATCTTCCAATTCAGAACAAAAGGAGTTGGTAATCATCGACCTGCATTGTTTGCATTTGATACTGATGGCTTGGTCTTCCATAATTTTGTTTGACCACGACGTACTGCTTTATTCAGAAATTGAACTCATCGCTGAAGATGATTTTTTAAAGACAAACGCACGTTACACTGGTCATACAGTACGCTCATTTTGATAAAACAATTTGTATTCTTTGCAAGTGATGTTGAATGCTTTATGGCAATGCAGACTGAATAAATGATAAGTGAAGCTCTTGCATCTCATGTGGATTACGATCGTTCCAATTAGGTCCCCCCACTCAACATGATTTATCGCTGAAAACTAAGGTCAGTTACCAAGTCCTTCAGAGCTCATTCAGCAAACACAGGTTGTTGTATAGTTTCGAACATGATGGCTTGGCAAAACAGACCGAATAAATGAAACTAATTTAAGTGCTGTACCTTCAACAAGATGGCCATTGTGAACTGTGAAAACCCCCTACTTGAGAGTGATTCTGGGTTCCATTGTATATACTGGAGGTCTGTCACTTGATTAGGAATTTATGCAGATAAACTTGACCCTTTGGTTACAAGCCAAACCTCTTCGATCACTGCAATGTGATGAAAATGAAGGTTCTCATGATTGATAGAATCGCGAGCTGTGTTCGAGAATTAATCCTTGAGGCTTCAGTTATCGACAACAACGTGGTTAGTATTGTTAGATCAGAGATCAGCGATGCCAATTATCGCCATTGATAGAACCGCGAGCTGTGTTCGAGAATTAATCCTTGAGGCTTCAGTTATCGACAACAACGTGGTTAGTATTGTTAGAACAGAGATCAGCAATGTGTATTCAAAAAGATGAGTAGAGTAGTAGTAGTAAAGTAGTAGAGTAGTAGTAGTAAAGTAGTAGAGCAGTAGTAGTAAAGTAGTAGCGTAGTAGTAGTAAAGTAGTAGAATAGTAGTAGTAAAGTAGTAGCGTAGTAGTAGTAAAGTAGTAGAGTAGTAGTAGTAAAGTAGTAGAGCAGTAGTAGTAAAGTAGTAGAATAGTAGTAGTAAAGTAGTAGAGTAGTAATAGTAAAGTAGTAGAGTAGTAGTAGTAAAGTAGTAGAGCAGTAGTAGTAAAGTAGTAGAATAGTAGTAGTAAAGTAGTAGAGTATTAGTAGTAAAGTAGTAGTAGTAAAGTAGTAGAGTAGTAGTAGTAAAGTAATACAGCAGTAGTAGTAAAGTAGTATAATAGTAGTAGTATATTAGTAGTAGTAGTATATTATACTCATACTACTCATATTCAAAGTTTGAAGTACTCAACGTACTCATACTTAACAATACGCATCATGTAGTTGATTTTGACTCTCCTTTACCCAACATTTACAAAAATCACAAAATAAGTATGTTTCGCGTACGAACACTACAATACTCACTAGAAGTTGTGTGTTTGCAGCCTTTGTCTTTTACTTTCTTCTTTTTTGTAAATGCAACAACAACTAAGTCTATAAATTTTGATAAATGATTCAAATCACTCGAATTAGTAGGCGTATGAATCAAACATATTTCGAATGCTATGAGTTTCATGTCAACGTTGTACTCATACTCATTGCAACCTGTACTTATAAATCAATGTTGTAGTGAGTACGAATGAATCAGAGTAGTTGAATTTCAATACTGTTAACACATTTATACTCAAAATTTTATGAGTACTTATGAGTAGTGAAAAAAGCGAATCATTGTTGATCTCTGGTATGCATATATGCTCTCAATTCAAACGTAGTAGCTGATGGATATGCCATCTCAGTTGCAAGCTCAGATTAAATATCTTAAAAGTATAAGATAATAAAAATGTTTTCTAAGACATTGACACATTCAAAGGAAAGATACTTCGAATGAGAGCGTTGCTTAGCATTCAATTGCGGAGCATGGAATTTAAGTGGACTAACATCACCATTTGCATACTCAAACTGCAATAGATTGTGCAATATTATTACCCAATAATCTTCTAAGACATTTAAGCATCATGCTGCCAATGAGAGGAGTTTCTCAGAATTCAATTGGGGAAGATGGAACTTAGGTGCGCTACCATCATCGTTTGCAGAATATCCAATATCTTCTGCCATGCCATGGCACTTGAAAGGACCAAAACTTTCTTGATCTTTGCTAGAGACTTGCAACATTTGAGTGATTGAACATGTGGAATAAAGTATGAGAAATCAGTTTTATGATCATTGTAGCACCTATCGGAAAAGTGGAGGAAAAGGTTCAACATGCTCTTTGTAACTGTTTTAGAACTTCAAACTGGGTTATCTTAGTTGATGTTTCCGTCATGACAGGGACTCTCTCAAGGATATGTTCAATTTTGTTAGGAATACTGATCGGCTTTTACAAGGAATACTTCTCAACTGAATCCCCAGCTTAATAACTTTTCAATTTACCCCCCACCTTTTATGTTGCACTCATATGTTTTGTGTGTGTGCATGTATATATGTATTTTCGAAATTGTTAAAATGCGGGCGTTGTGATGAAAACACCAGGGATTTTCAAACAAAAAAATTTTTTTTCCTTTCGTCTTTAAAATGACGCCAACACACATGCAACACTTACAACGTCATTGTTAACAATAACAAGAAAAATCTAAAGGCAAAAGCGTAAGTAGTAAATACATGTTGTCGCTACAAAGTACACAATATGCTGCATGCTGTTGTTGTTACTTGTACTTATTGCCGCTTGTGTTATGTTACGTGCAACAATTCTTTAGTTTTTCCTTTTCTATTCATTACTTACATACTACTGGCGAGTTTTTCCTTTATTGGCTTCACAAACCAAGAAGCAAAAAAAAAAAATTGCAAACGAATGAAGGAAGCAAAAACGTAGAAACTAATCTTTAACGTGCAACAATTTTCTTTTTTTACTTAAGAGAGTACTTGCATCGTATCTTGACAAAAACGGGGGGGGAAGAAAAAAACTGAACAAATGGATGAAAATGCTGTAACTAAAGTAGCTGCAACTCGATTTTGAGAAAATTACTATCGCGCTGTTATGGTTGGCGGCGGAGGTGATGGCTGCTGGTTTGGGAACTGTTTTGTAGGCCGCCTCAATGTTCCCGCTGCTTGCTCTCGCTCTGTTGCTTTGTGACTGACCTTATAAAGGTGAGAAGCGTGTGTTCGTTAAAACAGTGGAAAAAATTAAAAGCAAAATAAAGCGTTTCAAGCTTCTGGTTTTTTTTGTGTTTTTTTGCGAAAATTCATCGAACGTTAGATTTCACTGTGCTGTGTCGTTTCTTGATTAATATTCATTGCTAGTATAGCACACACTGTATGCGTTCGAAGAAGGGCTTTGAGAGAAGGGGTGTCATCTATTTAATTATCAATTGTTTCTGTTGTATGGGAATATAATCAATTGAAAAATAATCTCATACTCTAATGATAACACATTTCTTCTTCAGCAACTCTATTTAAGTGTTTTGCATAATCTCTAGACGTAATTATATCGTCTTCTTTATAGCATGGGAATGAAATTTTTAGGGATTTAATATATTTGCCACAAAATGTTACAGGTTATTTTGAGTAATTTTTTTATTCGATTAGATTGCCATAGGAAAACAATTTAAGTTCTTAGCTGCCACTTTACATAACGAAACCAGCAATAGCTTGTAATAATTTTTTAATTGCCAACTCATTAATTATAGCAGCTCTAATACTCTTTCATTTTAATATCTTTACGAGGTAAATGAGAGAACCGATTTTAAGAATTTCGTACAATGCACACATACATACATAATTGGTCATTACAGCTCTACAGTCTAGATTATGACTTAGTTGATCACCCTACTTAAATAATAAAATAGGCAAATAATAAAATTGTTTCAGCTATCGTCCTACTCAGAGGACTATGGATCATTAAACTAGCGACCAACATCCGTAGGCCGACGAAACGCAAGACATGCTATAAATATCGCCACTGTCCGTGAGTGTATGCAAAGGGGGATCCGAATCAGTCGATTTCCATTTCCTAACAAGAACTCAACCTGCCGTGAACCCACAGTTTTACGTTGTGACTTGAGCCTAAACCTGTACGAAATTCAATTGACCCAGGAACCGAAAATAAAAAAACATACACAATGACCTGCGTGGGCTGAGTTGGATCTGGAATCATCTTCAGCGATGAGTGCCGTTTCTAAATAAATGGGCTCGTGATCAAACAAAATTGTCAGATATGGGGTGATACTAACCTATTGGGTTGTTCGGAAAGTAATTTCGTTTTTTTCCAACAGATAATTTCCAATTAATTCTACGCAGTAGTTTTTTGTTGGTGCCCTTTAAAATATGAAGAGCGATAAAGCAGCATTTTCGACATATCTTACTGTTTTACTAAAAAAGGGTAAAAATGCTGTTCAAGCCAGAAAGAAATTGACCGATGTGTATGGAGAAGGATTGTTGACAGTACGCCAGAACTGGTTCGCTAAATCCGGCAATTTTAATGTCGAAGATAAAGGATAAAGGCATTAGTTGATGCGAACCGGTAAATATCAACACGTGAGATCGGATTGAGGTTATATTTATCAAATTCAACAGTTTTTGTCCACTTGAAAGGCCTGGATTCCCCATGTTCTCACAGAGAGAAAAATCTGTGTCGCCGCATTGACGACAAAACGGGTTGCATACTGGGGACGAAAAATGGGTTGCATACAACAACGTCAAACGCAAGAGGTCATTTAGCAAAATAGATGAACCGGGTCAAACCATTTCCAAAGCCGATTATCACAAAAAAACAAAGATGATGCTGTCTGTTTGGTGGGATTTTAAAGGAATAGTTTTTTTTCTAGCTTTTACCGAATAGCACAACGATTAATTCGGAAGTCTACTGTCATCAGCTGGACAAACTGAATGATGCACTTCAACAGTAAGCGCCAGAACTAATTAACAGGAAGGTCTATTGTTTGACCAAGACAACGCGAGACCTTACACAAGTCTGGTCGCTCGCCAAAAGCCTTCGCAGCTTGAATGGAATACAATGCCACACCCACCATATTCTCCAGACCTGGCACCATTGGATTATTATTTGCTCCGGTCACTCCAACAATTTTTAGACGGTAAAACCTTCACCTTAAATGAGGAGGTCAAAAACCACCTCGATCAGTTTTTTGCCAGCAAAGACCAAGCATTTTATGAGCGTGGAATTTGCTACCACCAGGAAGATGACAAAAGGTATTGGACTAGAACGGCCAATATATAATTTAATAAAGTATTTGTTTGTTTATACGAAAACTGTCTTTAATTTTCACAAGAAAAACGAAACTACTTTCCGAACAACCCAATACATGAGATCCAATAGCGTCCAATGCATTTCAAAAAAGTCACAGGTAGGTGCTGAAATTTCTTAGAGAACAGCATTGGCTAGGTAATCACTGTAACTTCTATTTAAACAGGCTTGCTCTAAGTGCCAAACAGCTTAACGTATTTTGGAAATTCTCCTCGATCGATATGAAGGCATAATCTTCTCATCGTGAAGATGACGAGAATTCAATATGGAGATCATAAGATTTGACACGATTAGGCTTTTTCTTCTAAAAAATTCAGCCTCTATTGTGAGCCAAAATCGTTGAAAATTGCATATTTCGAATGCTTCATCCAGAGCAGACGTGAGGGACATTTTAACGATGTTATATTCCACACATAATGGAATGAATTGGTCTTTCAAACGAATAAACAATTTCGATAATATATTACACACACTTTGTGTCTAATGCACCCCATAAAAGTCAGTGTTTGGTGTCGACTTTGGGCGGGACTGAGTCATCAGTTCATATTTAATTGCGAACGAGTGCAGGTCAATGATTCCCAACATATTTTGACTTGAATTAGATGATCTGGACACTAACGATATGCGGTTTCCAGAGGACGGCGCTAAGCGCCACACATCTGAAATAGATTAGTGGTAATTTTCAGATGGGGTTTGTATTCCGGAACACAATTACATTTGCTTGAATTTGTATAACCTTATATTACATACAGTATTCACCGGATATAAGCAGTTTCAAAAATGCTTGCAGGACACTGCCAGTTAGTCACGTGTTATTCAAGCTGATAGAATTCTATTTGTTGCATTGACAAGACTGACTTGGTAATCGATGGATGGTCGGAGAAGGCTGTGATCGTCTTCTATAGTTGGTGGTTGTGGTGAGCGAAGTTGTAATTTTCTAAGTCCCCTTGTCATTTGGGGATCACTGCGAAGAGTCCTATTGCAGCAGTAACTCGGTAGAGTTTTATTACTTTTTCCAATAAATCTGCCATAATCTATTAATGGTAAATAGTAGCTTCCAATGACCTAACATATCCCGAAGGAACGAGGAAGGTACTCAGCAGGACAAATTTTGGGAGGAAAGTTGTAGCAAAATTTGTGTATACGAAGTTTTGCCAATTAAGGATAGCCTTGGTATAAGTTATTTGTTTCTCAGATACATTAAATGGTTTAAGATACGTTGGTGACCGATGGATTGGTAGTCGCCGTAGTCTAGTGGGTAGTGTGTTGGCCTATTAGACGAAAGACCGCGGTTCAAACCCAGGGTCAGATATCAAAACGAAATATGAAAAAATATTTCTTTGGCGACTTCTTCTCAGCAGATTTCTGGCAAAAACTCTGAGACCAAATAAAATTGCCATGAAAAGTTTCTCAAAAATCTGTCGTTCGGAGTCGACTTTAATCTGTAGATCCCGCCACTCATCTATAAAATTAAGACACAACATGAGTGGTGTTGAGAAGGCCGTAATCCTGACTGAAGGGTTGTAATGGCCAATTATGTATGTATATATATTTAGTTTAATACAAAATTGCTGTGACATCAGCTTGAAATTCAGCTGAAAATTGTGGAGAAATGTTATAGGTATTCTAAGATGACTTAAATTTAAATTTTATACCAACAGTCCTACTCAATTCTAATTTAAATTCTTAATAACAGAAGCTAAAAATATTTCACTGGAGATTTATTTTTTTATAACATGACGTTTAATTTTTCTCAAACACTGTAACCGTTATCGACAGACGACCTATAATATGTGTTGGATGTGGATATGGACGGGGACGTGGTTGATGTAAATGTTCTTTTTTTTTGTTTGGTTGAGAGTAAATCTATTGTATTTGCTTCGCTTATAAACGTTTTTTGGGCTTTCCAGCACTTAAATGTTGGCGTTAACATTACAGCCTTTTTGACTGTCTACTGCCAGCCATGCCGTCATCATCATCATCATGGCATGCCACGGCTACAAAGTAACTGAAACGTTTAATAGCAAGTCGAGTAGCAGTTGTAAATAGCATTACAGCCTTCCTACCAATAGCTATCAACAACAACAACAACAGCAACAATATATTGGCATACGAGTGTACAGGTTGTGGCATAAACATGTGGAAGCCTTAAAATACTAATTAGACGTCATTGTATTTTTCACTGGAGGTTTTTCTCTTTTCTTTTAGTTTTCATTTTTTTTCTTCTATTTTTGCCTTTTTTTTTTGATTGTGGAATATATTGTTTCGTTTATTGGTTGTATTTCTTTGGAACACATAAACCTGTAACAGCTTTCAGCAACAACTAAAATAGTTGCAACATTTTTTAACGTCGAGCAACAGCATCAGCCAGCATCCATCCAATCACTCGTACGTTCTTTAACGGGCTTTTAATGGCCGGCCGACTGTTTATGAAAGAGTTTTTAAGTGCATATAAAAGGGGGCATTATGTCAGTAGATTTTATGCAGAAAATTTTCAAGATTTTCCATAGTGATGTCATAAGCAGCTTCTCTTCTTCCTTTTTTTTCATTTTTTTGCATTTTTATTTTCATTTTAATTTTCATCTTTTTATGTTTTTCGCTTAATGGCGGCTATGAAATATTTTTAACACTCCAAACAAACAAAAAAAAAAAAAAAAACAAAAACAAAACAAAATCTTCGGTGAATTTATTATATTTTTAATAAAATTTTTATTGTTTATTAAAGAGGGTTTTCTATTAGGTTTTCGACTTCTTTTTCTTCTCAATAATGTATGTATGTATGCATGAAGAAACAAAGAAACATTTGAATACAGGGAGAGAATGAATACAAAAGGGATCAGAGGTTTATATGCACTTTAACGCCTATTATTAAAATGTTATTTTAAAGACATGCTATTAATTTAGATGGCTACTTAAAGTCCATGAAATATTCAAATAAATTATTTTTATTATTATGTTTTGCTGTTGCTTTGTTGTGCTTTAAACAATAGAGATGAACAAAATATAACAATAAATTTTTATGGATTTTATTTTGTTTATTCCTTTGAAATGTTACAAATTATTTTGCAACAACTTCTAATGGAAAGTCAAAGGTGTTTTCTCTTTAAAAAAAGCAAAGAACGTAAACTTCGAAAGGCTAAAGTAATTCTTAACGAGGCCAAGCCAAAGGAAACAAATGCTAAGGAAAGCTATCAACAAAGGTTGGCAATTGAGAGTTAAGACAGTTAGGAGAATTGATTTAGTTGTTGCTCTTAAATGATTGTAAAACATCTATGTATTGAGAGCCCTTTTTTTCTCGCCGAGGAGGGGTAACCTAACTAACCGCACCATAGAGGAAGTCGTCACATCCTCCGTGTGTGGGGCCCTCACCCAATAAATCCCCCCCTCGTCTCGTGGACTTGTTGTGCCCACTCCGGAACTACTGTGGTATTACTTCGGAGTGGAGTCCTTTTGGCCCTTTGGCCCCTGCGTGTTCATATCCGCATGCGGATTGCGTGTCGAAAGTTGAGGAGACATCTAAGTGTCTCCACTATTCCTTTCGTCCAGGTCCCTGTGTCTGATTTTGTCCGACACGTGTGCCTGTATCATCTATGCCAGCGTGCCTAAATTTTCCGCAGCCTCGAGATCTCTGTCCTTCAGTCTTAGGATACGCCACTGAAGTCCAATTCTCTCTACTCGCAGTCGTAACCTCGACAATGTTAGCGGCCGTGATCGTTCCAACTATTGACGTCAGTTCAGAGCGAGCGATAGCTCTGCCAGCGTGCACATTTGAAAATAGTGCGCTCTATATCATCAATTACTTCTTCCTCTTCGTAAAGACAATAAGGGGAGGCGCTTTTGCCCATTCTATACAGGTACTTTCCAAAATGCCCATGACCCGATAGCATCTGTGTAGTGTAGTAGTTCACCTCTCCGATTTTCAGTCCAATCCACAGTCCAATATCCGGAACAAGTGTCGCCGTTCACCTTCCTCTGTCCTCTTCATCCCATTGGCGTTGTTGTATAACTTCCAGTCAATTTCACCATATAAATCTCCATAGGCTCCGCGGCCTGCAGATCCACGGGATTTGCACCTGCAATCACAAGTAGGGCTGGCGCGGATACTGTACGATACGCCGAAGTGATACGCAATGCAGCCCTTCTCTTTACTGATATAAGTGAGTAAGCTCGCTTTCTAAAATTGAGCGCTTCGGCCCAAAATTTCGCTTCCAGAAATCATAATGCCTCCATCAGGAGTCTCCTTCTCGCCGGTAGCGGGGGTATTGAGAGCCTTTGATGAGCCTTATTTTGAAGTACCTTTATTAAACTCAATTTACGATTGCTTATCGTGTTTATTCAAATCCTCTATTATGTGGGCGATTACTAAAGCCTGATTGCATCCCATTCTCAACAGTCAACAGTCTTCACCAAAATATTTGAGGCTGAAGTAATAGTTTGAAGTAAAAGTTTCTGAAAGGGGAGGTTTGAAGGGATAACTTTGAAGGTGACGAAATGAATTCAAGTTTATTAGGCAGAAGGCTCGCACGCTCATCTCCAATCACTCCTTGACGACTATGTATGCACATAATGCGAACCGTGGCATGTCTGGAGTCGTTGTTACATTCCATCCTGGCCTGGTTGGCAGCGACGCCCTGGCCAACGTCATTTTCAGAGGAATATGGTCCAATGACGCCGCCTGATCACGCATTGGATACTCTTGGATTTCATGCGAATTATCGCAAAAATTCCGCAATTTTGTTTTCTCACGTAACCATTCATTTAAAAATGGGTCTTGCATCTGTAGATGATTTTTTAAAGCAAATTAAGGTCAGTTGCCAATTACTTTGGATCCCATTGAAGGAACACATCTCACTATCTACGGTTGCCTGTAATGATTTGGCAAAACATACTAAATAAATGACAACTAAAATGATAGATGTACATAGCTCCAAGAAGAGGTTGCTGTAGTCTAGTAGGCAATATGTTGGCCTATTAGAAGAGAGTCCGTGATTCAACCCCCAGCTCAGACATCTCGAACAAGAGGAAATTTGAAGGAATTTCTGACAAAAATTCGAAAGTAAATAAAATTGCTTCTCAAAAATTTGTCGTTTGGAGTCGACTTTAAACTGCAGGCCCCACTGCTCATGGATCCAATTAACATAGACAACATGGATGGTGTAAGAAATGAGGCCGTAATCCTGACTGAAGGATTGTAATGAGCAACTATGTATGCATGTTTGTATAGGCCCGATAAACTATTTCGTGAGCAATTAAGTAAGTAGGCTTGAAGAATATAGCCCTCTTAGAAGACCGTATATTATTAAGGATTGATGAAAGGTTGGAAAACAAAGTTCTGTTGCTCATGTGCCCTTTTTCATAAATCTAGAGAATCTGTTCTCCATCTGTTGCTCTGACAGTTATAGATTGCTTTTGGTAGCTTAAATTGTAGCGATATTCCTCAGGTTGCATGGGCCTTATTACAAAAGAGCTTCGAACTGAATTTCGATAGAGTTCGATAGGATAGCAAATCAAGCGATTTCATAATTTTTGTGTGTCGTATTTTCTTCTAATCGTGGGATCAATAGAGATACTAAAGATAAATTTTTTTTGTGCTGCAATTATTACACGCGAAGCCAAGGTTCAAATCCCCGGTCAGACATCAAAACGAAATATGGAAAAACATTTCTTCGGTGACTTCCTCTCAGCAGATTTCTAGCAAAAACTCTGATAGTAAATAAGGTTAGGTTAGAGGACGTGTACTTGTCAATTAAGACAAGTACAGTACCCGGAAGTCGAATTGACCCATTGTACGAGAGTAAATAAAATTGCGTTGAAAAGTTAATCAAAGTTTCTCGTTCGGAGTCGACTGTAGATCCCGCCACTCATGTATAAAATTAACACACACAACATGAGTGTGCTGTGGTGCAACAGCGATAGCAGCTAGAATAACAACACAACTGAGTAGACTGATGGCAAATGTTGGAGGACCACTGGAGTAGTAGTATACTTCTTTATGGTTCTGAAATCTGGGCTTCTACTTTGGAAACTCGAACCAAAGCTAAAAAACTATTATCTGCGAAGAGAATAGCAGCTTTACGAGTGATATCCTCGTATCGCACCGTATCAACACAAGCCGCCCTAGTAATAGCCGAAATGGTTCCAATGGTTCCACTAGACCTTCAAGCAATTGAGCGCCGGATGATCTTCAACGCTAGACAGAGCACGACCCAACCGCACAGTATAGAAACGATACAGCACCAAGTCGTCCTGAAATGGCAATATCGCTGGGAAAATGAACAGCAGAGTAGGTGGACATATAAACTGATTCCTTAATTGCAAGTGTGGAAAAGCAGAAAAACGGAGAAGTAGACTACTAGATAGCCCAGATGCTCACCGGTCGTGGATATTTCAGAAAGTACCTGCATCGCATGGGGAAATGCCGCTCTCCATTTTGCATCTACGAGGAGAAGGAAATATTAGACGATGCTGAATACACTTTCTTCAGCTGCAGTCGCTGGGCCCAAAGCCACCAGGGTCTCGAGGCCGAAATCGGCACTATTAGTGCTACAAACATCGTGATGAAAATGATAAGCAGTAGAGAAAGCTGGAACGCAGTAAAGCAATATGTCCTGCGAAGGGAAATATTTTACATAGACGCAGTAGAATAAGAGAAGAGCGGAGCCTGGACGCAAGCTGACGATGATGGAACTGGCACATCTGCCAAAAGGGGTCCACCTCCAAGTAAAACAACCGTGGTTCCGAGGTGGAATGATACCCTGGTGAGGAGACAAGGCGGGTTTTTAATCAGTATAGCCAGTGGGAGAGTCCGACATACCATGGCTGGTGACGACCTTCATGAATGCATAAAGAATTTTCCCTCCTTCCCGCAACACAAAAAAAAAAAAAACATGCGTGGTGTTGAGAAGCTAGGTTGTAATCCCGACTGAAGGGTTGCAATGGCCAAATATATGTATGTGGGTAATTAATCATTTCAAATAAATTAATTTATAAGTTTCAGCTCAATATTCTATGTATGTACTCATTTAAATTGTCTCAGACAACAACATCAATTGCTTGTTGGTCGATACATATAAATTTGTTTAACATTTTATGACATTCAATTGGTTCCAAGTAATTAGCGATAATGTTCAATATGAGAAGCAAAAAAAATATCTTACAAAAAAATCTCTTACGATAATTGTCGATACGAATGAAAGCAAACCAAAAAAAAAAGAAAAAAAAATTAAAAAAAAATTGGAAAAATTGCAGACACACGTTGTTGTTTGGTGGAAAAATGGAAAACGAGCGAGACTTCAGTAACAATAAACATTAAATGTAATGAAATGAAAAGCAAATCCATTGCAATGCACTGCACTGCAATGCAATGAATGCTGTTATTAAAGGCATTTAACATATGCTGACAACATACCACTTGTCTTATATTTTTAATTTCAATTTCATTCAACTTGAGAGTGAGACCGAGACTGAGATCGAGACTGAGACTGTGTCTGAGTCTGTGCCTATGCCTGTGCCTGTGCTTAAGCATGTGTTGTTTTTCACGGAAAATTAGATGGCAAAACGACAACAAAACTGAAAAAACAACTAAAAATTAAAATCTTTTCTTAAACACAGATTTCGTCTAAATGAATTACAAACAACAAAAACAACAACAGAAAAGAGTTACACATACAAATACATTAACATGTTGCAGATTTAGCACCATCAATAACATGACTTTAAGAAAGATTTTCTTTTAATATGTTGTTGTTGTTGTCATTATGGTTATTGCTGTTGTTGTTGTTATGGCTGTAGTTAGGTTGTTGTTATTGCTGTAGTTAATGCTTAAATATGTTTAATCGTACATCGGTATTAACATGCTGTTTGCCATCAAATTAATTGCAGTGCAATGCTGCATTTTTTAAATTAACTGGTGTCGATGATGTTGCTTACTTACTCATACACACACACACATACACACACGTACAACACAATTATTTTAAGTGTTAGTCTCTAAGGCAACCAAACTTAACAGCACAGATAATGAAATTTACAACAGTATGATGGGCAGATAGCAAGTGGTTAATGCAGCCACAGAGACGAAGTTAAACTTAAGGAGAACAAAACAAAGCAAAAAAAAAAGAAACACTCTAAAAAAAAAAATTATAGGCATCAATGCATCAGAGAGCAACCTACGCTTAAAAATGGTATTAAAACATATATAATGCTTAATCTCTTAAGTTAATACGCATTTACAACAATACAAACAAACAAAAAAAATTAAAAAAAAAAAATATTTACTACACTCTGACAAACACCAGGAAAAACATTAATACGACAAATATTTAAAGTAATGAAATGATTTCAGGGAACAAAACAAAAACGCCAATGCATTTAGGAATTGTGGAATCTTGTCCTTAAATATGTTAGTAGGACGTCGTTGGAGGTAGTTAGTAGGTGAAGTAATTTTGTAAGAAAATCGAAAAGGAAAGAAAAAACTCTCTCAAGAGTTTTGGGAAAAAAGTTAAGAACTTCACTAAAAGTAATATTTTTACTTCTAATGGTTGGCTGGTTTATCTAGCCGTTTACCAAGAGTGTTAATAGTGTCGAGAGATATCGACGCACACTTTAATTCTAATATTGAGAATCCCTCAATGCAAGACATCGTCGCCAAAGACACTATGGCAACCACAAAGTAGGACTGTGCAATTACAAAAGGAAATGCTCAACAGTCTTTTCATCTTCTGCATACAATCAATATACTATCCAGGGGCCAAGATTATAGGCCAGTCACCTCTTGAGTTTTAAATAAAATTCTTGGCTCTAGAGTTTTAATATAGAATTCTCGAGTGTTAATGTAAAACTCTTGAATTTTAATATAAAACTCTTAAATTTTAATATAAAAGTTTGAGTTTTAATGTAACAATTTTGAGTTTTAATGTAAAACTCCTGAGTTTTCATGTAAAACTTTTGAGTTTTAATATAAAACTCCTGAGTTTTAATATAAAGCACTTGAGTTTTAATGTAAAACTCTTGAGTATTAATTTAAAACTCTAGAGTTTTAATATAGAACTGTCGAGTGTTAATGTAAAACTCTTGAATTTTGATATAAAATTCTTAAAATTTAATATAAAAGTTTGAGTTTTCATATAAAACTACTGAGTTTTCATGTAAAACACTTGAGTTTTAATATAAAACTCTTGAGTTTTAATATAAAACTCCTGAGTTTTAATATAAAACTCCTGAGTTTTAATATAAAACTCCTGAGTTTTAATATAAATCTCCTGAGTTTTAATATAAAACTCCTGAGTTTTAATATAAAACTCCTGAGTTTTAATGTAAAACACTTGAGTTTTAATATAAAACTCTTGAGTTTTCATGTAAAACACTTGAGTTTTAATATAAAACTCTTGAGTTTTCATGTAAAACACTTGAGTTTTAATATAAAACTCTTGAGTTTTCATGTAAAATTCTGCAATTTTAATATAAAACTCTTGAAATTTAATATAAAGCTCTTCAGTTTTAATGTAAAACTCTTGAAATTTAATATAAGTATATACTTGTATACAGCTCACTGCTTACATGGTCCTGTCCGTTGCCATCTATTTCGAGATATAATTATAAAGGGTGAGTTTGAATTCAGTATATTATCTTTACTGAACGTAATGAATAGATTTACACTTGAGCAACGTTGGGATTTATTGGAAATTTGGGCCAACGAGAAACTGCACAATGATGTTGATTTTGTCAAAAAAAAATCATCTTTTCGGAAGAAGTTCACTATCATCTTGGTGGGTACCAGCGTTGCCGTTTTGGTTATTTTTAACCAAATTTGGTTATTTTTTTTCTAATGTGTAAATGTGTATTTTTTCTTCATTTTGGTTATTTTTTATTATCGTTAATACAGCAATCACTTCTTTAATTTTATTTGAAAATTTGCATTGCATGCTTTGTAATCGTTAGCAAAGCGTTTTATTCCTTTAAGCGTTCATTTCTTATTACGTTCAATTGATAGCACCGTAAAAGTGCTTAATAAAAGTATTAAAAGTACAATAATTTTTATATCAAGCCTTAAAATACATATCGATGGCTTAATGTAAAAAAGGCTTACCTAATTTTTTTCAAATTAGCGTTATTCTGGAAGACAAGCGTCAGATGCACCTTGCCTCAAAATTTCAGGTGGATACAATTGTAAATAACAGATTTATAATGATTTCAAAAAAAGGCCTAAGTCATGTCAATGAATTTTTGACAAAAAAGCCCTAACTCGTTTTTTATATCGTTTGATTGGTTTTCTCCATGACACAGTATGTATTGGTGATTTTACTGTTAATATGTTACGAGGCTTAACCAACAGGATAAATATATTTCAAAACAGACTAACTGACGATTACGAATTTTTGCCACATAGATCAAAGTCGGCGATTAAGGATTTACCCCCTGATTCACTTTATAAGGAGAAAATACCAATCATGAAAGAGAAATGGACCACCTACAGGACTTAAAAAAGTTTTTACCTGGAGATTGTCATCTTTTTTATGATAACTTGTCTTATAAGAACCATTTTTTCAGTTAACTTTTGACTTAATCTTCTTAATATTATTAATTACTTCCGTTTATTATTTAAACCTGAATTATTATAATAATAGATATCATTTTCAACTCAGTTTAAAAAAGGCATAACTTAATTTTTCTTTCCAAAAATATCAATGAAAAAAGGGCCTATCTTAAATAATTTCAATAAAATAAAAAAAGTTTTAAATGAGAAATAACATTTGTTGCTGTTTTTTTTATTAAAAATTGCATTAAAATTTTTGTTTTATCTGAAATTTTACGGATTTTATTAAGTTTTTTCCTTCTCCTGTAAAGTAACCAAAAATCGAGTTAGGCCTTTTTTATATTAAGCCATCGATATATATAAACATACTTTATGTATAAATCTACAAGTTTTTTTTTTATTTATTTTTAAATATTGAATATCTTAGAGAACTACAATTTTTATTTTATTGCTTTAAATTGAGATGCATAATAATTTTTATAAAAAAAATACAAATAAACAAAAACCTTAAGTAATTATTTGTAGTTTAACTACACAGAAAAAAATAAAATGTTTGTATTAAACCTTAAATTTGTTAAAAACAAATACATTTATATACAAAAAATTTTTGGTTATTTTTTTCCTTATTTGGTTATTTTTTATTCTAATTTTGGTTATAAAATTTTTTCGGTCGTGGCAACACTGGTGGGTACATAAAGAAGCATAATTGCCGTATTTGGGGCTTAGAAAACCCATACGCGCTCTTACAGAAGCCAATACGCTCATTACGAGTGACTATTTGGTGTGGATTGCAAAGCGGAGGCATCATTGGTCCATATTTCTTTGAAAATGAGGGCGGCGCGCCCATTACGGTTAATGCAGACACCTATCGCACCATGATAACCGATTTTGTTGTTTTCCCGCTCTTCATGGAACAATAGGATGATGCCACACATCTCATATCACAATCGATTTATTGCGTCAAATCTTTGATGGCCGTTTAATTAGCCGAAATGGTGATATCAATTGGCCGCCAAGTAGCTGCGATTTGACAGAGTTCAGACAGAGACAATTGAGCATTTGAAGGCCAACATTCGTGATGCCTTTTCCAAAATATGACTCCATACACTTAAAAAAGTGGACGAAAATTAGTCCGATGGATAGAGATACCCCATTTCTAACCGGAACAATTGTACTTCACAACAAAAAAATAAATAAAAATAAAATACATTTAGCAAAATGGCTTATATTTCCCCTTCATAGATTAACAACCTGACGGTATATGTTTCCAGAAGATTTAAGTCGCAAAAGAATAAAACATGGTGTAGCCAATTATCACTACTAATGGAAACAGGCGTACAAAACACAGAGAGACTACTAGTCTGTAATTTAAAAGCGTTTGCAAAAAAAAAAAAAAAATTCTCAAGTAAATAAGAATTTAGAATTTAATGACATAAAAAAAAGTCAAGGGGAGAATGAGGTTGTGACCGAGAGACTTATTTAATTAATTGTAGCCGATTATGCGATTAAAGAATTTTTCAATGCAACACAATATATTTTAAGACGTCTGTGACCATGATGCAAAATATATAATAATATAATTTAAATTAAAGATTTATTAAGAGTTTAATTTAAAATACTTGCCGATCAAGGAATACTTCAAATTATATTTAATCATTAAGAAGAAGAGGAGCTTACCTGCAAAGAAACAAGAGAAAAGGTAAAATAATAGAATTAGTAAAGATATCCATTGAAAGGGTAAATTTTTGCCCACATTAAGGCGTTAGTGAATAAAAAAAATAAACTAAACAAATAATAAAAAAATATTTTTTTCGGAGACTTCAGCAGTATTCAGTCAATAAAATTTGTATGAAAAATTTCTTAAAAATTTGTCGTTCGTAGTCGTGAGGTCCCACTACTCATGGATAAAATTAACTCACACAACATGGATGGTGTGAGAAACTAAGTAGAGTACTCTAAGTACTCTACTCAGAGTACTCTACTCAGTTGTGATTACATGAAGAATGTTCATTATCTTCTGCGTTAATTTTTTTTCTAAATTCTTGAATTCATTCATTTACGTTTCAGCTTTCGATTAACTTTAATCATTGTATGTTAGTGTTATTTTCGGTGTTTTTATTTTTATTTTTTTAGATGTTTAATGTACAATAGTTGGCTGGTGATGTATAATGATTTTAAAACAGCAGACAAAAAGCCACCCACACATGTAGACATACAGACAGTGTAAGTGTGCGAATTGGCCTCAGACAAAAAAAAATAAAAAGAAGAATGATGATAAAACCCAACAACAACAGCAACAATAATAATGAAATAATAAAATAAACTTCTTAAAAAAAATAAATCTGAAAATCTGAAAAATATAAGGAGAAGAACCTTAAAGGATCTTTGAAAGGTCTTCAAAACAATCTCTAATGCGTTATTATTAATTTAAAAACAATCAATTGTAAGCGATTAGAATCATGGAAAATAATGACATTTTCAATCACATTCTTCCATTAAACAAAGAAAGGATCCTGGATAAGCACTGTCCGAATAGCTTAGCTGTCTCAAATCCAGTTAACATTTCTACGTGGTGTCATCAGAATTCTAAAATGGTTTAAGCACGACTATGGTTGGTTGCATAGACAGTTTATTTCAGTTTTCAAAAGAGCACAAACTCCTCGGATGCTCTGAAGCCCACACCGCAGACTGGCTCGAGATAATTTTGTCTCCTCCAAAACATGGCTGCAAGAGCTGCACTGGGACTTAAGTTCTCGGACATGTTTAGCCCATGTACGTTGAGGCACACTTCCATACTGCATGAAGTAGAAACGAATCACGAATTTTAGATGAGACTACATGGTACCAGAGACTGTTTTCGTGTGAACATACAAAAAACACACTCCCACACGGGAAGAATGGATTGTTGAAGCTGTCATCGACTCAAAAATGGAATGTGGAACTGAATCTAGGGTTTATTGCGATAAGGTGGCACTAAAAGGGTCGTACAGATTACCTAAACAGGCCAGCATATTTCAGGCGTATGCTTGTGATATGGAACAAGCTGCACATATAAGTAATTGAAACCAGAAACCTACCTTCTTCAAACTTTATTATATGTATATGCAGACAGTCAAGCAGCAATTAAAATGCTGGGATCAGATATTATCAAATCAAAAGATGTCAGGACATGCATGGACCCTCTACACCGTATACGTCTACACAATTCCCACCACTACAGGCTTTCGAGGCCTCTGTGGCAAAGAGGGAAATGAAGAGGCTGATAAATTTGCACGGAAGGAATCTGAAATGCCTGACGAAGTGGTAATAGAGGGGACATATGTATGCTCTCCTCCAAGAATAGTTTTTCACATTAGAAAATGCAGCATGGAATTCAACAAACCATAGATGGTCCAACATACCTGATAGCTGAAATTCAAATCTGCTGAGTGCAGCAGCGGACAGCAGCAAAACCAGGGTTATAATTTCTGTAGAGTCAAGTTGACATAGAGATTTACTTTTATTTCTTTCTTCTTACACACACACTGCATTTCTATTCTTGTTAAGCAGACTAATATCATATGTATATTCGTTATCTCAGTCAAACATTGTATTAATTGTAATCAATCAATCACATCGCAAATTACAATCCTAATATAGTCAAGAAATATGAAGTAAATATTCCCCCAAGATTTTCCATAAAACTTCACAGAATGTATTGCCTCAACAGCTTTCTTTTCTTTTTCGCCTTAAAAATTTACTGAATATGTAAATTATGAATAACGATACATTAACAGAAATTTCGAGGTTTACTACATAGAGGTGTACCACACAAGATAGTTCTCCCAGCTTTGCTAGGATCAATGTACACACACACCAGAGATCAGCAATGAGTATTCAGAAGATGATTAGATTCGAATCATACTCATAATTTCTGCAGCTTATACGCATTCATACTTATTTTAATATTATACTCATACTACTCACATTCAAAGTTTGAAGTACTCATCGTACTCATATTTAACAATACGCATGATGTTGTTGATTTCGACTCTCCATGACTCAACATTTACAAGAATCACTAAATAAGTATGATTCGCGCACGAACACTACAATACTCACTAGAAGATTGTGTGTTTTCTTTGCTTGCTGTCTTTATCTTGTTCTTTCTTTTTGTAAATGCAACAACAACTAAGTCTATAAATTTTGATGAATGATTCAAATCACTCGAATCAATTACGAGCATTATAAGTAATTTTTTAAATTTATGAATCTGAAAGAGTAGACGTATAAATCAAACATATTTCGCATGTTACGAGTTTGATGTCAAGGTTGTACTCATACTTATTGCAACCTGTACTCATAAATCAATGTTGTAATGAGTACGAATGAATCAGAGTAGTTGAACATCAATACTGTCGACTGGTACACACCCTGGTAAGAATCATAGTCTATCTCATAAACTACGATACATTTCAATATCATTCATAGGAAAACCTATACATAAATATCTGCGTTATATTACTCAACAAATTATTTTCAAGCCATATGAGCCTATTTACTAATTTTATTCGAATATTTTATGATACCATAACTATGTATACTTCAACTTTTGTGCATTTTTATGCCGTTCTCCGCGTTCTAATGCTTTCTGCAGCGCTTATTTATAATGTTACGAAAATGGAAATGTGTTATTAGAATGATAAATAAAACAATGGACTTGGGATAATCAAAATAAACAAAAAGGCGACAACAACAATAAAGTAAACAACATGTTTACATTTAAAGAGATTTCGCGAAGGCAAAGTCACTCTCCTTCGAGAGCATTCATCAGACTGTTTACCCTGTGATATAAAAAAGCAAGACATAGCAGGCAACGGGATCAGAAAGAATTCAGTCAGTCTTGTGTGAAGAGAATAATTGTGGTTTGAAGTTCTCCGTTGTAAAGATCTAATTGTTATTGTGTACGCGGAAGAGTGTCAAGAGGAATAAAAATTATAGCAAATTGTTGTGGTTTAAATCAAGTCGCGAACAGTGGCACACGGAATTGTGCAAATAATAAAGAATTGATTTAAAACTAAACACAAATTTATTTTTTGTTTTTATGCAATCTACGAACTCATATTTTAAACGTTTTTAAAACGGTAAAAACGTAACAATAAGCAATTTTTATAAAAGACTGTAACCGAAACAGTGTGAAAACTATCCAACACATGCCAGGCTATACGCATACACAAGACATACAAATTACAAATATTCAATCAGGATTACGACCTAGCTTCTCACAGCACTTAAGTTATGTGTGTGTTTATTTTATTCATAAGTGGTGGAACTTACAGTTTAAAGTCGACTCCGAACTACAACTTTTTAGAAACTTTTCATGAGAATTTTATTAAGTTTGTGCCAGAAATCTACTGAGAGGCAGTCTCGCTAAAGAAATATTTTTCATATTTCGTCTGTGGGTGGAGATGTCTGACTTGGAGTTTGAATTGTGGCTTCATGTTTAATAAGCCAACAAACTACCTACTAAACTATGTCAACTTCAGGGCGACATGCCAGATAACACTGAAAATTAATGAAGAGCAGTTCGTTTTTATGCAAATTTCTCTATAAAAAGACCATTTTGTCTACATTTCAATACAGTGCCATGTACTGAAACATGGCATAATTCTTAACAGGCTAGTGTGGAAAATATATTATTGAGAGACGATTACGATAACACAAGAATTAATGCTTACCACTAATATATAATTTTTGAGTTCTTTTTTTTTGTTCAAATTCAATTAAAAAATTTTCGAGTTCGTTCCTTAAGTCTTTTGTCTTATAATGGCCCCGGAAAAAAACTGATTGTTTAGGAAAATTGTTTTCAAGTTTGTTTTCTAAGTCTTTTGTTTCTCGACGTTTTTAACTGCCACATTTAGTGCTCAAATATATACTTTAATATGCATAATTTACAAACTAAAAAATCAGACAATATTTCACCAAAATTTTCCGCAGAATTTTGATTTATTACAACGATTTTTTTTCAGACATACATACATACATATATGTATACATACATATGTTGTATTTAATACAATGCAAGAGCAAGTTGGAGTAAAAACATGGCTGGTAGCTGGAACTGTATGGCTGGCTGGTGTTTTTGATATCTGTTTTCGTTTTCATTTTTCGTTTTCCTTCATTGTTGATATTGTCATGGTTCTGTGGTTGTTGTCATTAAGTTAAACATGACATGTCGCATGTTACACATTAGCGTTTTAACATACATACTTATGGTAGATGTGTGTGTGTGTATATATGAATATTGTTTTTGAACGATTTGTTAAGGTTTCTTGCTGTTTTTTTCTTTTGTTTTGTGAATTTTTTTCTGTTTTTTTTTGGTATCTCGTGCAACTATTTTTTTTTTTAGAGACAGATATGTTGGTAGACAATTTAGATTTTTACATCTCATTCGTTGTCTATTAAATACTCATGTTCGGCTGTATGGTACATAAGTGTGTATATGTATTTGTATTATTGTGTATGGGGTGATGATGATGTTATCTTTATTAAAGAAAAAAAAAACAAAACGGCTATAGAAGTGTGTTTTCAAATGCCGCTAGAGATAAGACATGAGCTACATAGTAACAGCAACAACAGCAACAGCAACAACAACAAAAACAACAATATCGACAAATGGTAATAAGTATTTTAAAACCATGTTGTCGACAACATTAAACTAAAGTTACATGTTCAGACAGAGACTTACACCAATACACCAAGAGTTGTAAGCATAAATATTCAGATTTCTTGGCTAGATTTTCTTAGCATAATTTGTTAACAAATTAATGGTTTCTTTAAGCCCAAAAAGACTGTAAACGAAATGTTTGTATATAAGTCGGGTTTGTTTCTCTTCTCTTTTTTTCACGGCATACATACATACATACATACATATGTATCTCCAGTATTTATTGACAAATGTTGTACAAATTAAAAACAAATTAAACATCATTTTGCAGAAACTTCAATTAACAAAAAACACAAAATCATGGTAAAAATTTTTTAAACAAAATTTGAAAAAGCTTTTAAGGAAAAAAAACAATTGCTTGCCTCTGTTGAAATAGAAAAATTTATGAAAATTTGAGGTTTTTCAATTTCAACCAAAAAAAAAAAGAAAAAAGTTTTATTTCACCAAATTACAGTCATAAATTTGTTTGCTTTTGAGCAAAGAAAAGCCACCAAGAGACAGACAACTAACACACCAACATTGTTGTAATATATTGAACAATATTGAAACACAATGTTCGAAATTAAATTCAATAGGTTTTCCTACTCAGCTGCCGCTGTTAGTAGTGTTGCGGTTTAATGCTGATGTTACGTTTTCGGCAAATATTTGGCTACACTCTGCAACTACATCTGCAACCGTGTTGTGTGTAAAAAAATTTGTTTCCCTCTCTCTCTCTCTAACCAAATTTCATTTGTTGTTAACAAGCACTTTCGGCTTTTAAATAGAACCTCCTGCGAAATAATATAAAAAAAAACCCCCAACCAAGAAATCGAAAAAATCGAAAGAAAAAACGTTACAAACGTTACACAAAATACCAAAATCGTGACCAATTTGGTTTATTTACACGTAGTGTACATGAATCTTTAAAACTATTTTGTATTTGGTGGATTTTTTTCATTATTTCTATTTTGTTCTGCAGAGTTTTGTTGTTGTTGTTGTATATATATTTTTTTTTTTTTGTTATAGCCAATGTATGACCAATACGGTCAGTTATGCTTGCACTTCTTGGTGAAACAAGCTCTTAAGTAAACCTAATGAAACAAAATGAAAAATGCATAGAAAAACAATTGAACAAATGTAACGAAATATTTAGTATTTTTAAATTGTTTAAACAACAAAACAAAACAAAGTAAAACGAAACAAAACAAATTTGAAATAAAAATCTTTTTAGCCAAATCACATTTGATTTGATTTCTTTATGAAAAGATCATTTGGCTTGGTATTCAATTTTGTCTAGCATTTAATTGTATTGGACTGTAGAGTTTCATTTCTAAATTGAATTTAAAACATGAATGTCAAGCATTTTAATTGCATATTAAATGCTGTGTGGTTAAACCCATATATCACTTGGATTTATTATTGTCACTGCCATTAAACTTATGAACCTGTGTGATAAATAAATCACGGCTCCCCAAAAAATGTATTTCAAAAATTGAAACATTTTATTTATTTTCCAACATTATTTTACACACCAAATGCTGTTAATTATAGGTGAAATATATAAGCTTTAAAGCAACAGTGGTGGTAGTGCTTACACAATCTGTTTATTACTAACGCTCCCGAACCAAATTGTCTCAATATACATTTATTTGTAAGAAAAAAAAAGCTACACAATTACAATTGCAAGTCTTTGGGTTTAATAACTGCTCTTAAGAACCATAGAATAGTCACAATTAAATATAAAAAGTAATCATACCAAAGTATTCTGTAGTCCATAAGTCCTTTTAAAGTTAAAAGTTAAAGGCTGATTTGATTAGACTGAAGATTTGTTCAACTTTTATAAACCGCTGCTCCGAAGAATAGAGTTGATTTGATTACAAATGCAGTATAGTAAACCTCCTATAACGCGGTACTCTCAGAATGCGGTTTCCATATAACGCGGAGCTGAAATTGCGACAGCCCTCCTATAACGCGGTACTTTCAAAACGCGGTTTCCATATAACGCGGAGCCCTCCTATAACGCGGTACTCTTACAGCGCGGTTTCCGTTCAATAACATCCCATAAGTTCCTTGCAGTCTTTTAGTTTAGTTTTTATTTAATTTTTTTTATCAATCCTTATATGAACTCTTGAATTCAATAAAAATAATTTATAATTTATCTTGTCTTTTGTATTTCTTGGTCTCCATATAACGCGGTACGAATGATGGGATTTGTACTAATTCCGAGATTCTTATAGCGCGGTGTCCATACAATGCGGTAGACGGTTTCCATAGAACACGCTACGAATTAGCCTGGTTTATACGGTGAAATCCGAGTTTCTTATAGATCGGTTTATATATAACGAGGTAAGCACTCACCGCGTTATATGAGGGTTGACTGTACATACTTTTAGAGTTAATACCCAAGTTTACACTTATTGTTCTCTTACCAAGAACAAAAAACAGTTGCTTTGTTTTTGTTTTTGTACTGAGTATTCATGCCTCAGTTTGGTTTGGTGACGAATACAATTGCTAGTTATTTGATGCTATTGGATAAAGTAAAAGCTACTGCGTAGATGTTAGGGGTTGCAGAGTTAGGGTCTTTGTATCCCCTTCTGAATAGTACAGGGTCCTCCAAATTTCTTTTTTATTTGAAAGTACAATCCTTCCGGTTAATGGAAAATAATTTCATTCAAATGGCTACCTCGGCTGGCCATGCAGTAGCCTACTCGATCGGTCCAATTGTTCAGCACATTATAGATTGTGTGCAGCTGTATTTCACCAATGGCTTCACGAATATTGTCCTTTAAAGCGTCAATTGTCTCTGGCTTGTCGGCGTAACACTTATCTTTGACGGGACCTCACAAATAATAGTCCAACGGTGTCAAATCGCAGCTCCGAGGTAGCCAAACGACATCAGCTCTGCGGCTGATAATGCGATCTTAAAAAACAGGGCGCAAAACATCGAGTGTAGCTTTGACTGTGTGGCACGTAGCGCCGTCCTGTTGAAACCAAATGTTGCCAATTTCATCCTCTTCAATTTTTGTGAACATAAAGTCGTTCAACATGGTCCGATAATGATTGCCATTGACTGTAACGGCCGCTCTTTGCTCATTTTCGAATTATGGATCTGGAACAAAATGGGCACCAAGCAGTGACTCGTTTTGGGTGCGTGGGCTTTTCAATGTATGCGTGCGGGTTTTCTGTGCCCCTAATGCGACAATTTCGCTTGTTTACATACCCGCCAAGATCAAAATGAGCTTCATCTGAAAAGATGATTTTTTTTTGCCAAAATCGGCATCTTCTGTAAGTCGATCGCAGGCCCACTTAGCGAAGCGAAAACGCATTGGATGGTCAATTGGCTTCAACTCCTGAACCAATTGGACTTTGTATGGCGTCATACAAAGGTCTTTATGCAAAATTCGTCTCAATGATGTCTCCGAAATGTTCAATTGTTGAGAATGACGGTGAATTGATGTTCACGCACACTTTCTGCCACAGCAGCAATATTCTCGGGTGTACACACTGTTTTTGGCTTTTTCACGCTTTGGTTTATCGATGAGGATGCCAGTTTCTTTCACTTTCTTCACAAGATAACGAACATACGGAGCTGACGGTGCTTCCCTTCTTCCAAAATCCGTACGCAATTTTCGCACACATTCTGCAACATTACCATGATTTTCAAAGTAATGTCGCAATATTTCCCAGTGTTGTTCAAGCGTATACACAACCATATTCGTTCAGCGGAAGAATAAAACTAATTATCTGTGAAATCAGACATGAGCTAAGTGTTACCATTCACGAAATAAGCACTAGTTGAAAAAAAACGTTAGATGTCGGACCCGAAAAATAATATGGCCATCTGACTGTGTTGATTAGTCACCATGCTCTAGTAGTTAGTGTTCTGACTTATTACTCTTGAGGCCACCGTTCAAACTCCAGGTCAGACAAATCCAACAAAACGAAATTTGAGAAAATATTTCTTCGGGGATTTCTTCTCAGCAGATTTCTGGCAAAAACTCTGAGAATAAGCAAAATTGCCATGAAAAGTTTGTAGGTTCCTCCACTCATGTATAAAATTAATGCACACAACATAAACGGTTTGTGAAACTAAAACGTAATCCTGACTGAAGGGTTGTAAGGACCAACTATGTATGTATAGACATATGTACGTATGTTACCAAAACAGAACATCTATTTTGAGATAACAATGGTAAAACAGACTAAATAACTAACTTGACTGATGTTGCTTCGAATGATTATCGTTCTGAACTGTAAAAGTTCAGAAGTTCCTGTTGGAAGTCCCCAAAAAATTTATTTAGATTTGAAAGAATAAGAATCATTAACACTGTTTCGCAAGACAAATTGTTAACAGATTATTAAAATATGAGACTGAATATTAAATAAGTATGTACTTAACCATCCTGACCTGTTATAAATCAATTGTTTTTCGTTTCTCTTCTCTTTTCTCTCTCTCTCCCATTCCAATGGATTTCTATTCACACTGACGATAAAATAAATTCTTTTTAGAAAACTGCAACTTTCACATCTGCAACACTCTAAGCAATTTTGATTGTTTAAAGTTTCTGCTGTAACATATATAGAGCGACCACATATATTCACATACACACGTACACGCCATCTTTTGTTCTCATTTTGTTGCATCTACTTAAAGGCCTATAAGTAGTAGTGTGTTGGAAAAAAATTAAAATGTTACACTTAACATCTTCAATCTGGCAATAGCACTGGTCTTTTAAATAAAATAAAAACAACAACAACGAACCAAAAAAAGGATTCTTTTAAAACAATGGATTGTTTAAATGCCTGTTTACTGTCGAAATAACAATTGGCCACCAAATATTTTAACCTTCAGGTGCTACTTTATGCAAAAACCCCTCCGTGGCTTTTTGACTACCTCAAAATTTAACAACAGCAATAGCCGAAGAAGAAAACCAAAAACAACAAAAAACAATAAAGAAAACTTTCACAAGCAGGCCGCCTAAAGCTTCTTTACAAAAAGGAAACAAATTTTTGTGCTATGCAAGCAAATGCTTTTTTTTTGTTTCTTTAACCAAAAATAGTTGATGTTCATTCGCCGTTTTTTCGACAAAGTCAACGAGTGCAATATGCAAATAATCGAAAAAAAATCGATAAAAAAAAATCGAATTGAAAGAAACTGTTGCACAATCAACAATTGTCGCCAGAGTCAAAGCACCTCAAGCGCATCTGCACTTTTGTTTGCCAGTTATGGTTGGTGCATTCAACTGTGGCGGCAGCATCAACAGCAACAGCCTTAACGCAGCCACTACGAATTGAAGCAAAAAAAAAGAGAAGAAAAATTTTTAAAGAAAAAAAGTGTTACCAAGAAATACTAGGCAACAAGTGTGATAACAATCAGAGTTTTGCATCTCTATAGGCTAAACATAGGCGAAACACAACTGAAATAAAATCACAAAAATTGCAAAGTAAAGCGAATAATAGTAAATCTAGGACGTCATCTTTATGCCGCATTGCCAGCCATGCAGCCAGCCAACTAGCCCAGCCAATACTGCCATACAGAGCAAACTACACTACACTATACAACATCATCATTATCATCATCAATATTTCCATTCAAGCATCTCGACAAACAAACAAAAAAGTAAGAAATCCCCCAAAAACTGCAATAATAATAACAACAACAGCAACAACAACAAAAAAAATTGAAAAAGATTATGATAATGTGATGATAAAACTTTGAGGTGGTCAATAGAAGAAATACGAAATATTCAAACATTACTTTGGTTTTGGTTTTAAAGGTAAAAAGAAACGAAGAGAAAAAAAATAAACCGCCGTACTGATGCTGGTTATTTGAATTGTTTTACATCGATTTGGAAAGTTTTAAGAGGAGGCTGGAACTGTAAAATTGTAAAGCTGTACACTTTTTTTTTTGTTACTTTATCTTCTTAAAAGATTTATACTTTCTGAGACTTTACGACTATTGCCTATTTTTCTACTTCTTCTTCTCTTTTTTTTGTCTTCTTGTGCTATTGGTTTTTTTAAGGCCTGTGGTTTGTGGCAGGACTGTAGAAATAAATTTTAAAATGATTAGAAAAAGAAATAAAAATATCAGTAAATATCTTGAGTGAAGTGGGTGGAAATCTTAACAAAATTATCAACGGCACAGATAGAAACTTGTGACAGGCTGTAGCAATACATTGTACAAACGATCATGTATGGAACGATTGAACAATAGAAAATATGGGGCATTATTAAACATAGGCACACTAATTATGTTTAATTAAATCTGCGCAAGAGTTTCCGGTATTCTAACGGGGTATTTATAGTAGTAGAAGATTGCCTCAATCTTGAGGTGGTAAATCTTGAGATAGTCAATCTTGAGATGGTCAATCTTGAGGTGGTCAATCTTGAGGCAATCTTCCACATTTTATCAGTGACAATAGAAAATACGGAGCATTATTAAACATAGGCACACTAATTATGTTTAATTAAATCGGAGCGAGAGTTTCCGGTATTATAACCGGCCCATCTCTCTTCGCCTTAGGCTGACAAAGAACGATAGTAGCCTTTGGGTATTTATGGTAGTAGAAGATTGCCTCAATCTTGAGAAGGTCAATCTTGAGGTGGTCAATCTTGAGATGATCAATCTTGAGATGATCAATCTTGAGCTGGTCAATCTTGAGGTGGTCAATCTTAAGGTGGTCAATCAATGAAGAAAGAAAACATTCTACATCTTATCCCTGAGGAATAAAAAGACGAGCATACACACAATATAAATAAAATAGGAAATAGAATTCAATTAAATGAAGAAAAAAGTTATGGCGTAGAAAGTTATTACCATTGTACCGCTGACAAGTGGTGATCTACTCGCGAGTCAAGCGCTGGTGTCATAACTCGATCGTAAGCTAACTTTTTCTTCAACGTTTAAGAAACAATAAAGAAAGGTAGGACTTGATGCTAATCCAGTAGTAGAAAACCAAAAAACATAAATATTACCGCGATTTCAAGCTCACAATCAATAATCACTAAATCAAGTGCCCGCACCGACAAGTTCAGGAGGCCCTGTCGAACTGGTCTCCTCAGACTTCAAGAAAAGCTTAATAAGAAGAAAGCTTGCCATTAATCCGTAATTGAACCAAAGCCGACCAGAACCCACATAAAGAAGGATCTGGTCGGAATACCTCCCGGAGAGAAAAGGTTGCTCTGATTGACGATAGAGCTCGACACGGAAAAATAAAGCTAAAGGTGGTCAATGACAAAGAGCATTGGTTTTATGATAGAGTTGGCAGGCGGCCACAATTTCAGATCTGGAAAACAACATTGTAGTAAGCCAAAGTACATCAAAATTAGAACAAACGGATGAGCCACCAAAGACGTAATGGCGTGTCACATTTGGAATGGAAAAATATTTAAAAAGTATGTAGCAAGCATCAAAGTACGCAAGCAGTCGACTGTTCTGGTTACCAATGTGCTTTGTTCCACTTTAGCCAAGCTATTATTTGCTATACTCAATTTGCCTCTCCCTTTCCTACTTTCAGGGTTGGTGTCAGTAAAACTTAATGCAGTCAAATCAGTCAGAGTTCTGGTATAAATATCTAGAGGTTCCCAGTGGGGCCCATGAGGCTCACAGTGAAGGCTCAAAGGTGAGTGTCAGGATGGGCTTCTGACATTAAACTTTCCTAGAGGTTGTGTGACGACTGTAGTGTTTTCCAGGCGGAAGTCATGGCAATTTAGAAAGCAGCGCAATGCTTGTTGGGTGACTTGATAATTTCTTAACTTTCTCGGACAGCCAGACTGCGATTAAGACCCTAACGGACATAGTTTCAATGCTCGTCCTTAGCTATGAATGCCAAGTTTTTCTAAGAGAAATTTTGGATTATCCAAAGTTGACTCTCAAATAGGTTCCGGGACATAGGAATGTCGTTGGAAATAGCAGCGCTGATGAGCTGGCCAGAGTCGGTTTCGTAGCTTGCAACATCTGAAAAGAGCATAGATATTTTGATTGTTTCAGTTCATTTGGATGTTGTCCACCACACTTATTACAGGGAAGCTAAATCGTTTTTGCTGGATTCTGACGAACGCGTGTGAATAAGTAGAGGACAGACTCAGTTTTGCATTTAAATTACATGACCATATATCTCATAATAGACATTTTTAGTGACCACTTTCCTTTTGGCAAACATTCCGAAAGAGCCGGTCTGCTTTCTGACTACTATAGGATCGATGGGAGGAGGAAAAACTTGTCTTTCACCTCGTGTGTCAGTACGCTGGTCTTGTTAGCCTTGGCCAAGTTCTCTAATTAAAACTGCACTTGTGTTGGCTTTCTTTGGAGAATGTTTGATTCCCGGGTAGAACAGATTATGGTAGCAAATTCGTGCCAAAGTGGGACCTCTTCTTTTAAGAGGGGTCTGCCTCCTTGCCTAACTTTAGCTAAGTGGCAGGCATTAATTTATCACAGCAACCATATATTTGGAGGAACTTGGAGAGTAGAGGGACTGCGTTCACCGGTGGCGTCACAACGGGCCACTATGTGTGCTCAAGTGAGATTTTGGTATCAAAGCTATCACTCTGACCTAACCTAACCTAAATACATATTTTATTCCTTTTAGCAATTTTTTTTTTGTCAAACGTTTAAAATAAGCACTCACCCTCTCTAGTTGTGTAATCAGACTTCAGAAAGTATAATTTCAAGTAAAACTGTTTAAAAACCATTCACCATTAGCCAAAATAACAATGTGTATTAGAAAAAAAAAAACATAACAAATCAAGGTTTTTAATTTATGGCTCAATATAATAAATCATGGTGGAATGCCATTCTTTTGTTAGCCTGACATTAGTTTTTTATTTTTTTATTTTTATATTCGTTTTCGTTTAATGCTTCCGATATAAAAGATTCCATTTAATTAATTAAAAATAGCAAATGAGTTTGACATTTTAAAAGAATTATGCCAACCAGACAGTACTCAACGAACATATGAAATATAAACCAGCCTGGCATACATACATAAAACATGCCACAAATAAAAAAAAATATTTCTTACTAGACATCGTTGCTTGCAACATGACCAATATTTTGTTAAACGTTTTTCCTTCAACAGAGAGGAGGAAAAAATATTGAAAAACAGTCGACAGCGACGGACGATCTAATTAAAAATCTCAAACATCACGTTTTTTGATTTAATTTTATAAAAATTAGCTAAACTTACTTACTCCTGCATTTATTCATTCATTCGTTCATTTAAACATTATTTCTCTCTTCACTTTACACAATTCATTATAATTTTTGTGTTCATTTAATTTTAACTTCATCTTGTAAAATACGATTTAAAATGCAGTTTAACTTACGTTAAGTACCCTCTCTCTTCTCCGATACCCAAACTGAATGCTTCGAATACGAAACTAACTCAATGTACTTATAATTTAATACCCCCAATACAAAAACAAAATCTAAAGCAACTTGAACGGAAAAGAAAAAATTATTGCAACTTGAGTTTAACTTGATGTCATGATCGCCAATTGCGCAAATACTTTATAAAACATTAAAAACGTCAGCGCCGTATACATAATTTTTTTATTTTTTGTTTTCTTTGCTTTTCAACATAAAAATAAAGAAAATTTACAACAAAAAAAAAACTAAAAAAAATAAAATCAAATTACTTTAGAGCGGGTGGAGAGGGGGCAGCATTAAAAGATTTTCAATGATAGAGTGCTACTGTGGCAAATAATTTAACAAAAAAATTACAAATTTTTCTAGTCGTCGTTCTTTATTCTTTTGCTAACAACAATAATAAAAATGTAATTCTAAGTGAATTTGTTTTTCTCGAAAACATAAACAAATTGCAATTAACCCCTTAAAAGCCAATGGAAACTGATCCAACTCGAAGGCTGAATTCCCCAGGAGGTTAAGATTACAACCTACGTTCTCACATCACTTACCAGATATCAGCAATGAGTATTCAAAAAGATGAGTAGATTCGAAGATAGGAGTATAGCAGATACAGCGTTATGTCTGTATTAGGAAAATCACAAGTCAATTGTAAGTGAGGGAAGGGTGGTAGACTCAGGGATATGCTATGGTGAGTATTAAAAATTGTTTGTAGAGTTATTGTATCAATAGATGAGTATCAATAGAAAAATGAGCATTCAATAAGATGAGTGGATTCGAATCATACTCATAATTTCTGATACTTATACGCATTCATACCTATTTTAATATCATACTCATACTACTCAAAGTTTGAAGTACTCATCGTACTCATGCTTAAAAATACGCATGATGTTGTTGACTTTTCGACTTTTACAAGAATCACAAAATAAATATGATTCGCGTACGAACACTACAATACTCACTAGAAGGTTGTGTGTTTGCTTTGCTTGCAATCTTTGTCTTTTTCTTTCTTCTCTTTTTTACAAACTACTAAGACTGTAAATTTTGATGAATGATTCGAATAACTCAAATCATTTATGAGTATTATAAGAATTCTATGTATGAATCAAACATATTTCGAATATTATGAGTTTGATGTCAATGTTGTACTCATACTCATTGCAACCTGTACTTATAAATCAATGTTGCAGTGAGTATGAATGAATCATAGTAGTTCAATACTGTTGACTCACTCACACTCAAAATTTCATGAGTACTTATGAGTATCGAAAAAACGATTCATTGCTGATCTCTGTCACTTACGTTCTGTGCTTTAAATTTAAACATGAGTGGCGCGGCACCTACAGCTTTAAGTCGACTCCGAGCGACCGATTTTTTATTCCCTGAGTTTTTGCCAGAAATCTGCTAAGAGGAAGTCTCTAAAGAAATATTTCTTTATATTTCGCTTTGTTTGGAAATACCTGACCTGAGTTTTAACCCGTGGCCTAACGTCTACTAAGCCAATACCCTATCTACGAGACAACGGCGCGTAGTCTAGGCTAAATTGAAGCATTTTGACTCCACAAATATTTCTCTCTCATATACACTGTAGGAAATAAATTTTTTACGAGGGTGGTTCTAAATGTTAGTTAGAAATGGTGTCAATTTTTTTTTTATTCATTTTCGTTCTTTCAAAGAACATACGACAAGCAAAGCTCTTGCTTGTGGTTCTGTCTTCAATACATTCCATGTTTTGCAGACGTACAGGGAAACTAACATTATGTTTGCGTGAAATAATCTTATTACTTTTTTTTTGTCATAGTTAACAGGGTAATGCCTTACAAGCTTCTGCACGTTGAAAGGTAGCCTTTTTTAGACAACAGGATGACCGTTCACTATATATATTAGTTCAGCATGCAATGCCTCATTGCACCAGGAATCTAATGTAAAAGTATATAACAATTTGGTACTCTGTATTCGATCTGCGTCGCTATATTCCGCCTTAATCTACCTTTGTGAGAACGCATTGGATTGTAGCATTGGATGTAAATAGGAGTGAATCCCACACAATCCCCAATGATGCAGTCTGACATTCCAATGATGCTTGTGGTTGATGTCAAGGGCCAAAGGATTATATGGACTATATGTACAGGCTTTAAAAGCTCTTAGTGTTCATCCTCAGTAAAATTTGAAACGAGCGGATGGAGGAACGAGTTGATTTCTATACTTGGATAGTCTGTTCCCTCGCTTATGCACACTATTAGCAGTTACAACCCTACCTGCTATTCTCAGCTTGAAAGCCAATCTTCTAACAAATTTTGTGCACGATTGGATGAAAACTTTTTATGGCAATTTTTATTCTCAAGACTTTTGCCAGAAAGGGTTACCAAAATACATATTTTTGGCATCTCTCTCGCGTAGAACCCATTAGGCACTGGCGACAATTTCTTTCAATTGCGACTATAAAATGCAGCGTGGAAGAGTTTAAACGAAATAGAAATAAAGTTTGAAACCATTTCTGGTTCTCAGCTGAAAATTTTGTAACTTCCACAGATACTTCATAAGTCGTTATTATATTATAAGTCATCCTGGGCAACATACGTTATTGGCCTTGTGCTTTGAACATATTCAATCTACAGTTATGATGGTTAACACCAACAACAACAATTTGGAATGTTTAGTTCCTTTTCAAATTCAAATCAGATACTGTAAGAGGAAATTGATTTCACCCTATTTTCCTATAGTTCTTAATGGGTTAATTGAAATATTAAAATAATAAAAACAACTTAACTTACTTGGGTAAAATAATTATTTAATGATTATAATGAAATACCCACAACAGCCAATGAATAGTAACTGTGGCACAGTTAACAAATAACCTTGGCTCCTTAAAATTTAATGTGGCCCCAAAAAACCAAAAAAGCAAGACAAAAACAAAAACAGAACTACTGAGTAGTGGTGGTGGTTCAGTTCTATTAATTCTATAGAATATCTAGGCTTTGGCTGTGAGTTGTCTTCAACTAAAGACAAAATAAGAAACAAACTTTTATTTCGAGGAATTCTTAACTAATTTTTGTTGTTTTTTTATTTTTTTTTTTTGTTTGTTTCATCTCTTTTTTGTATTGTTAAGATAGTTAGTTACTAACTATACATGGTATTAGATAGATAGTTAGCTGGTTAGTTGGTTGGCTGGCTGGTTAGCTGGTTAGTTGTATAATTTATGCCTTTTGTTAACAAGAAACTAACAAATCATCTTAGAAAAAGAGGCAACAACAATAATGGTTGTTTCGATGTTAAAATTGTTTGAATGATTGTTTGTGGCAAGACAAAAGCCACTAAAACTCTACACCTCAGCAGCAACAGCTTCAATAGCTGTCATGATGAATTACATGTTGGCACTGGTGTCGTTACCGTTTGATGTTTTGATAAATTGCCGGGTTTTTGTTTTTTGTTTTTTTCTTCCTTCTTCTCCATATTTTCTAACCAAAAGAGGCACAGAAACAGAAATTGGAAAATAATTTCGACAAGGTCGTCTTTAGTTTGTTGCAAACGAAAAGTGGGTCTCTTTGCAGCAGTCAGAACATAAAAGTGAAAAAGCAACAACAACAACAACAAATAAACAAAATGAACGAAATGTGTTCATTGAAATTTAGGGCAATTTGCCAATTATTTCGTACACAAAAGCAAATCAAAAAAAATCTTTATTAAGACCCTTTATTGTGAGGCATGGTTGTTGTTGTTATTTCTTTGTGTATGATTTAGTGTCTAAATTTAGTTGTTGCATTTGTTATTGTACAATATATATGTATGTATGTATATTTATTTATACGCTGTTGTAACTCTTATACAACTCACGACAATGACAATTCACGCAAGGACCTTTCATGACCCATCACCATGTTTAGTTGGTGTTTCACCAAAAATCGAAAAACAAAAAAAAAAAGGGGAGAAGAAAAAACTGAATTTGTCATCTCTATTTAACACAACCGCAACTAATAATAGAAATCGCTAAAGATAGGAGGAGGATAGCAGATACAGCGTTATGTCTGTATTAGGAAAATCACAAATCAATTGTAAGAGAAGAGTAGTAGACTTAGGGATATGCTATGCTGGGTATTAAAAATTGTTTGTAGAGGTATTGTTTGAGTAGGGTACAGACCAGATATCAGCAATGAGTATTCAAAAAGGTGAGTATGAGATGATACTTATACGCATTCATACTTATTTTAATATCATACTCATACTACTCATATTCAAAGTTTGAAGTACGCATCGTACTCATACTTAACAATATGCATGGTGTTATTGATTTTGACTCTCCTTTAGGTCAACATTAACAAGAATCACAAAATAAGTATGATTCGCGTATGAACACTACAATACTCACTAGAAGGTTGTGTGTTTGCCTTGCTTGCTTTGTCGTTTTCTTTTTTCTTTTCTTGTAAATGCAACAACAACTAAGACTGTAAATTTTGATGAATGATTCGAATCACTCGAATAATTTATGAGTATTATAAGTATTTTTTTAAATTTAAGAATCTAAATGAGTAGGCGTATGAATCAAATATATTTCGAATGTTATGAGTTTGACGTTGTACTCATACTCATTGCAACCTGTACTTATAATCCAATGTTGTAGTGAGTACGAATGAAACAGAGTAGTTGAATTTCAATACTGTTGACTTACTCATACTCAAAATTTCATGAGTACTTATGAATAGCGAGAAAACGATTCATTGCTGATCTCTGCTACAGACACAGCAGAGTATAGTTTAAAAGGAAAATTATGGTCAAACATTCGTAATATGTGTTTAATATTTGCTAGTAGTTTTGTAACAACCAATAATGCCATCTAAGGCCGTGTATAGAAGAAGCATTACCAATAGATTAATGGAATTATTCTCTTAGTTCCTTGGGTTACCACAAAACTTCACCTTCTTTTTATTATTTTTCGTCTGAATCGGTTTGGAAGGAGAAATAGGGTCAACTTTAGTTGCAAGCCAGATAATGTGACAATTTAGGGCAATAAAAATACAGATGAGTTTGTCAGGAAGAGAACATATATGCCGTGACTGAATTTCCCATTAAAAAGTAAAGAGAGGTATAGATTGTCTTCTTCTGACAGAAAATTTTAGATTCAAAGAACAATTATTCAACATAGGAGTAACCTAAACTTGGGTGCCTTGATGGCCTGGTTGGAAGTGTGTTAAACTTTAATGGTAGAGGCAGTGGATTCGATTCTCAGCAAAGCCTCTGGATGTTTATGATTGTCTGATTATTTGTCTGACATTGTGTGTGATGGATTACTCAGAATAGAAAAAGAAAGTGTGAATTATTATTTAAACTTCTCCACAAAGAAGTGACGAAGGTATGTACAGTGGTCATTAAAAATATGCCACACACTACCAATTCTTTCCTTTTCATTTTCCTTTTCTTAAGAGGCAAACAAGAACACATATCTGTAAACTGGCTCTACGGTAGTGTACTAATGCCTTCCAGTAGGAAATACCTGGGCGCTTATTCAATAGCACTATCGTGAGGATACTGAACAGATTCGTGAGAATACTAAAGAAAATCGTGAGAATACTCTCCAATATCTAGAGTAGCAGTGTTTTGGAAAAACATTTTACAGAAACCCGTCATATACTAGGAAAAATAGAATAGATTTTCTCGTAGTAAAAATTTTAACACAGAAAACTTTTCAACAATAAGATATTACTGGCATTATATCATAACTATTATTAAATTGAAAACAATTTTCAACACCATTCAAGGCTTCTAAAGAGCTAATATTGACCATAAAACATTTTCAATCTGAAATTTTTTCCCAGGGAATTGGGTATTCCCCGATTTAAAGTCGAAAAATATTATAAATTTGATATCATCGGATAGCATATGAAAATAATTGAAAAAGGCAGAAGTAGCCCATGAAATGATTTCAATCCAAATTAAATACGAAGAAGCAAAATTCTTAGGTCCTCACTATGAAAGCATGCCAAGGCAAGTGCCCGCTTTATTAACACGCCGTAATGATTATTTCCCCTGGCTAGATAGATTGTCAAAGATGCTGGTTCTACTTTACTTTGCAGCTTTATTCTACAGATTGAAGATGAGTATAAAAGTTGATTCAAGGAGAAAAGGCTTTGGTATAAATTTGAAGCTCGTTTTTCAAGTCAATATAAAAGATGATGATGAGAAGCTAGGCCGTAATCCTGACTGAAGAGTTGTAATGGCCAATTATGTATGTGTGTATAGAAGATGATAGAACTAAGGAAGCCACACACAGGTCTCTGTGAGTTATGACGTAATTACGCCTCATAACTGTAAGCGGAAAACAGATGTGCTATAAACAAATACCTGTCAGTTGATTGCTATAAAAATTTAGACAAGTTGCGTCATTTACATTGTGTCTGACAGCCGTTGAAAGCAGACTATCGTGGGATTTGAATAGAAATGGATTTGTCACAGTCCCTCAGAGTTCGCTTTTTTTTGAAAATTGTTTTTATTTTTTCTATAATGAGTAATCACACATATAATGTCAGACAAATGATTAGACAATATCCTATAGTGTCTGGTGGGAATCGAATCCACTGCCTCGCTACTTCAAATTTAGTACACTACCAACCAGGCCGCCAAGGCATTCAATTTAGGCGGATGAGGACAGCAATTCTTATGAACTTTATCAGGTTATCTAGGGCTTTATAAGTTTCATATGTATTGGAACTTAATTTTTTATGTATCTTTTTTGAGTTTTGTTTATCATCGCAATACAAGTCGTATTAAATGTCAAGTTTTGGTGTAAACTTGTCAAACATTTTCAAAAAACCATGACATTTCAGAAGATCGAGATACATATTTAAGTAAACAATTAAAATATACAATGAAAATTGTGTCCTAGTAGTCTAGTGTGCTAGACTATTAGATTCCACTCGAAGACTGTGGTCTATTACAATGCACCGAGCAAATTTACTCAACTCGTAATAATAATACCATAATTTATAATTGTATTGTATAGAACAGAAAAAAATTAATAAAGAAAGGAAAACATCATTGGGCAATCACACACGAGAACAATTATGCTGGCACAAAATGGAAGCTTGTAGGCATGAGAGGTGAGGAGAGTGATTTTTTGCTGGCATAATTTTTCAACCAGCTATTACCCCGCACAAACCAACACATAATTTATAAAACAGCAGGTTCAGAAAAATAAGTAAAAAAAACGAAACTAATACACACAAATCAGAGTACATGTATTCAATTTTATGTGTGATTGAAAGAACAAAAATTATGCGGCTTAAAAATGTGATAACACATTGAATAGAAAGAAAAGAATTAAAAACAGCTGTTTTCATTTTAGATTGAGTCATCGTGTCAACATAGAGAAAAAACAGTTACCTCTCTCTCTACTTTCTCTACTCTACTCTCTTTACGTAAGTATGTAAAGTATTAAAATTACATACCCTTTAGATGTCTACTTTTTTTTATGAAATCATCGCTTAAATCAAAGCTCCAGTAAGCTCTATATATAGTTTAATAATGCTTTTAATGCAACAATTGTAAAATTTTAATATATTCTACACTTAAATCCAGAATATTTACCTGAGAATCAGCAAAATTTCTAGTTTTTTGTGGGCAATACAACGAGTTTGAAGCAGCATTTTGCATAATTTTTTGGCGTTTAAATTAAAACTGTCGTAACTACATACATACGTTTAAGACTCTTAACAAGGCAACACTTTTTATTATTTTACATTGATTTCATTCACTTTTGTTTTTGCTTTTATATTTTCACATTACACTGAATAACGGCACTTCCTAAAACGCAAAATACATTTTAAAAGATTCCATGTGTTCTGTGATTTTAATTGAAACTTTAAAATTTACTTTTGATTTGTAAGAATTTTTCTTTTTTTTTTATTTTTATTTTCACTTTTATTTTCTTATATTAAATTACAAAAAATTATTTTTAACATGAAGCTTTTGATTACATTTTCTTCACTTGCCGGTGATTTTCTCACTCTTTTATTTACTCGAACTTACTCTGTATGCTTTTACTTCAACAATAACCACAAAACTGCACTTATTTGCTACACTTTCTCTCTTTGAATGGAAATAACAAAAACACCAAATAATAAAGTAGCTGTTGTTTACATTTATATTTGTTACTCTTTTTTGTTATGATAACATTTATTGGATTTGGCGTTTTTTTTTTTTTTGTTTTCTTTTACTTTTGATTTCATATATGTACAGTGGGTCACAGTCTAATTGTAGTTCGTGTAGCCTTAAAACAAAACATTTTTGGTGCTTAGTCCTGAGAATATTAAAGCAATGAAAGACACAATAATATTTCAGCATAATTATTTATATTCTGTAGTATTGTATACTATTAGACTAGTATAACTGAAATATAGTTTTTAACCATACTTGGTATAGGTATACGTAAAAATCAAGTGACAGCTTTTTTTATATTTATATTGCTCTTAGCCTAGGAAAAACCCCATTTGGAATAAGATTTAAGATCATTTTCCATCCAAGCAATAGTTTTTTAAATAAGATTCCCTATACCCAAATACGAAATTATCCTGGAGGTTTCAAGCCATTCAGCAATCAATTCCCACCCTCAAGTACAAAATTACTCTCGTGTTTTAACACGTTAATCATCCCAATAATAGTTATGAGAAAAAGTTTCACATAGGCCATGGTAAGTTTATTAGATAATTTAGTTAAAAATGTATCAAGAAAACTTAATTTATCACAGAAAATTCTTTTTTTGCCAAAATTCTCGGAAAAACACTATTTTTTGTGTCATACATACACACATATATGACTGACATGGCCCTATATTAAAACTTTTTTTCTCGACAAGTCGTGTCAGTCTTATATGTCTGACGCATCCAAACAAGATATAACAAGTATTAACCTGTTGTTTTGAACACAACGTCGTTTGCGTCGGACATCTGTGGTCATCAAGTTGCCTCCTACCAAACACATATGTATGTGTGACATGGCTCATGTAGAAGTTCTTAGCGTCAGAGACATATGACTGACTGACGCGTTAAATAGTTTGTGTTAGGAAATTATAAAGTCGCAATTGGACAACGGCCGATTTGTATTATGAATCATTGTTACCATAACAAAAAAAATCAGTAATGAGTTCCTTTTAAAAAGTTTGTCCCTATTTTAATACATACATTGTGTCCTAAAAAAAACCTAAAAATTCCAGAGATACTCGCCCAATTTATCACCATAACATAAACATTCTTGACAGTTGCCTTTATGTGCGTATTCAGAAACTATGTATTGGCGGCAGAAAAGGCCAAAACGAAGCCATTCAAGCCTATAAAGTTGAAATAATATCTCTTCGCAATATCCTTAGCTTTCCCGTGAAGTCTGGGCTAAATTGAGGCAGATTTTATTCATTCACTATCACTTAAATTTTCCTATCTCCATCACTATCCACTCTCTGTCCCTCCCTTTTCAAGGACGAATATACAATGGGTCACACTTCGACCTCTGGGTATTTTAGTTCTCCGAATGACAAGTACACGTCCTAAAACCTAACCTAACCTAACCTTGAAAGTGATATTTCCGATTTTTTTTTTTTTTCATTTCATTATTTTCCGTTTTTTTTTAACCCGTATGTGCCCAACTTTTTTTTTTTAAACATGGGTTTTTTGTATTTATTGGAATCTGCATGGTACACCACACAGCTGATCAATATCTTGCCGTTTTAAATATGGGGTGATAAGCACATATGGGTTGAGGACTAGGGCTGTCACAAAAGTTATCCACATAAGGTATCTAAATGCTACGGATTGTTTTGTTGTATTTTTCATTTAAAATGTTTGTTTTGCAACTGTACGAAATAATTTGCAGACCACTGTACATAACTAATTGCAAAAACAAATTATTTCGCCACCAATTCTTTACATTACTTTATTCTTTATTGCATTTCAGTGTCTCTTCTTTAAGATCAATTATTACGCCATATAACGGTTAACATTTGGTTTGTTTACATTTGTTTTTGTTTGGTTCTGCAAAAAGAAATTCTTACAAGAGCAACTTTTTCGAAAATGTTTCAATTGTGTTGCTCTCACGCTCATACATTATTAATTAAGAGAACATTCAGGGGTTACCATCATATGCTGACGTAAAATTTTACTTTGTTATCGACTTGTTATCAACAGATATCATTACTGCAATAAATCAAAATTTTTAAACCTTTTTTACAGCAATTTAAATATTTTTTTAATAAATTTTTTATTGTAATTTAGTTTTTAATTTTAATTTTCTCTTTACCAAGCAAATACCGCTCTTTTTTCTTTTAAGACACTGATCCGGAAGAGGAGATTCGTAATGTTGTCGTTAATGAAATCTGAATCTATAAATAATAATTCTTTGGAGAGCCCTCTAATAACAGAGTCGAGTACACCTCCGAAATCGTTATCTTTAACAGATAATGTACAGGTTATAGCGGCATCTGGTAATCATTTTATAGCTGTGGCCAATACCGGCTTACTTATGAGTCCTACTCTTAATGAGAATCTCAATTTGAAAAGAGATACTCGTTAGCTCTACCATTACAATTAAAGATGTACCAAGTTTTCCCAAACAGGCATTTAGTAGATAAATAGGTATGAGGACATGTGCAGTTAATAGTGGTAAATACAAAAACTCCCGGAGATCAGAATGGAGAAAAAAGTCAACTGCAAAGCTCGGGATAAAAAGAGTGAAAGAAGAGTGCGGAAAACAAAACAAAAAAAAAAAATAGTTAAGTAATCTTATATTATTGGGCTCTGAGAAAGGCTTTAAACTCTCAAAAAAACCTTCTTCGCGGGTATTGAATATTGGAAACTCTGAGAAATTGTGATAATCGAACATTATAATAATTCGAAAACTGACTTTTGACGGTTGATAGCGTCCATCTTTCTGAAGGTTTCATCTATCAAATCAGGTTTCATTTAATGGTTTAATTTCATGGGTAAAACATATTACCCATTCACCATGGATGGATAGCATTTCGATACTCATAAGTACTCATGAATTTTTGAGTATGAGTGAGTCAACAGAATTGAAACTCAACTACTCTGATTCACACGTACTCACTACAACATTAATTCAAAAGTACAGGTCGTGAAAAGTATGAGTACAACGTTGCCATCAAACTCATACCATTCGAAATATGTTTAATTCATACGCCTATTCAATCAGATTTATAAATTTAAAAAAATACTTATAATAAAGGGTCCGCCAAATTTTTTTTTTGAAAATGCTGTAAAAAAATAGGACTGATAATTGTCTCAAATTTTTTTTTTTGATTTGAAAGTACAATCCTTCCGGTTAATAATGGCAAATAATTTCATTCAAATGGCTGCCTCGGCTGGCCATGCAGTAGTTTTTTTTAAAGCATTTTCAAAAAAAAAAGTTATTTGGCGGACCCTTTACATTAAGACACCGCTTAACGCGGGGGAAACGTTCAAATAAGTTCTAGCGCTAAACGAAACATCGTTAAACGAAGCAACTAATAAATCAACTGTGACGCAGGAAAGATGCGTTCGTACTGTGACTGCGACTTTGGAAAATGCAGTTGGAAACTTTATTCTGGACAGACTAAAAAAAGAGCGTTGAAATAGACACATAGTATACACCGTCGCTATATATTGCGCTGCTTTTGTACTACCTCGTATAGTGAAACAGCGTTAAGCGAAGCAGCGTTAAGCGGGGTCTTACTGTACTCATAAATGATTCGAATGATTCGAATCAGTTATCAAAATTTACAGTCTTAGTTGTTGTTGCATTTACAAAAAAATAAGTAAGAAAAAGATAAAGATAGCAAGCAAAGCAAACACACAACCTTCTTGTGATTATTGTAGTGTTCGTACTCGAATCATACTTATTTTAATATTAGTGCAAATGTTGAGTAAAGGAGAATCGAAATCAACAACATCATGCGTATTGTTAAGTATGAGTTCGATAAGTACTTTGAATATGAGTAGTATGAGTATGATATATGAGTAGTAAATAAGTATGAATGCGTATAAGTATCAGAAATTATAAGCATGATTCGATTCTAATCATCTTTTTGAATACTTATTACTGATCTCTGCTGTACATACATACATAATTGGCCATTACAACCCTTCAGTTAGAATTACAACCTAGCTTCTCACACCACTTATGTTGTGTATATTGATTTTATACATGAGCGGCGGGACCTACATTTTAACTTTGACTCCGAACGACAGATTTTTGAGAAACTTTTTCACGTCAGGTTTATTTACTCTCAGAGGTTTTGCCAGAAATCTGCTGAGAGGAAGTCGCCGATGAAATATGTGTTCATATTTTGTTTTGATATCTAAGCGGGGATCTGTGCTATACAGTGAATGAATATTTATTGCTTAGGTACACGTGGGTCACAAGTTCATAACAGAACTAAAATTTCTAAAATTTCTGAGTAAAGGGTGCAATAATCGGAATCCATTATACACACCAAAATTTAATTTTTTTTGTTGCATGTTTTTGTACAAAAATATTTACTTTTTGTTTTGTTTTTGTTGTTGTAAGTTAACTATTTACATAATTACTAATAATTATCATATTTTCATGGCAAATATTTTCCTTTTCGTTGAACGTTTATCTTTTTGTTTTTTTTTTTTTCTTTATTTTTCCGTTTATTTACCTACAATTTGTGGCTCATTCAGTGCAATGTTGTTGCTTTTGTTCTCTTTTATTTGAAACCTGTTGGTTGGTTGGCTGGTTGGTATTATAAAATTTATACGAAATTAATTTAAATATTTTGTGAGGCTATTAATTTGTTCGGTTGCCTTTATGCTTTTTTCTTTACAATTTTTCTTATTTTCTTGTTTTCTTTTCTTTTTTTGTGTTGTTTTATCGAAATGAACCATGCAAAAATCGTGACAATTTATAAATTAATGATTGTAAATTATGTTTAAGTAAGAGAGAACACCAACCAATTCAACACCAACAACACCAACAACTATAACAACTACATTTACAAAAAATAAAGAAGTAGAGAGAAAAAAAAATTGGTTCCAACATTAATAAGCTTTAAATGCATAATCTATGGCCATTAGTTAAATGAATTATTTCGCATTCATTTAAAAGAAATCCTTTAGCATTTATCATGTAATCGCTGTCATATATATGCATGTATGTGTGTGTGTGTATAAAAGTAAATATTTGTTTATTTTTTTTGAGAAAATTGTTGTATGAAAACAAAAGACTTAAGCAACAAACTTGCCTTAATAACTAAATATTTATATTGTAATGTAACATTGTAAAATTATTTCATATTCATTAAATATTTTAACACTTAATGACTCAGAAAATATGTTTCATTTTTGTGTTTTTTTTCTGTTCACAATCAAAAGACTTAAGTAACAAACTTGATTTAATAGTTCAAATTCAATGTGAAAGAAAATCTCTGTATTTAAAGGCAAAATGAGAAACAAATAAGAACCACGTTTACATAAACAGATACATACATCCCTGCATACGTAATTGGTTATTACATCTCTTCAGTTTAGGCTACGACCAAGTTTCTCACACCACTTTGTGTTGTGTTTGTTAATTTTATACAGAAGTAGCGAAACTTACAACTTAAAGTCAGGCGGAACAGACAGATTTTTGAGAAACTTTTCATGGCAATTTTATTAACTTTCAGAGTTTTTGCCAGAGGACTGCTGGGAGAGGAAGTCGCCGAAAGAATATTTTTTCATACTTGGTTTTGATAGAGATTACTGACCTAGGGTTTGAACCGTGACCGTATAATAAGCTAACACACTACCTACTAGACTATGGCGACAATCCCCACACATATTCGCATAATAATTATTAAATTTTCTCAATTTCTACAAGAAATTCAAGTTACGCAGTAGTCTGTTATCAATGGCTGTAGCAGTGTTACGGTTTTGTAGGCTTAATCGTCTCTAATTGATATTATTTATCCAGTCGTGTACACGCAAACTGCAGGAAACAAAAAAAAAGTCATATTTTCTTAATAGTGGTTTTATTAGCAATTGGACCACGTATTAGAAGTGTGTGAACAGAGATCTGTCAGAAAAGTAGCATACAATTACGCTTTTTTTTTTAGAAAAGAAAACCATATATGTGTCCATATTTCCTAAACACATATGTAAATGAAAATAAGCAAAGGTTCGAGCTAGAGATAAATGTTTCGAAGATAAAATCGATGTGAATTGGAACAACAAATTCTGATTACCTAGCGCTTTTAGTGGAGTAGTAATTGAAGAAATATTTCTTATATCACGTAAGCATTATTGCGTTGAATAGCGGTGTAGATCCGCATGTAACGAATAGAGTCAACAAAGCGAGAGGTGCATATACTTTACTTGAAAATTTATGGAAGCAGTAAGCTTCTAAACAAATGTCAGAGATACGGGCCCAATTCCATATGTATCAGTGAACTTATTTATGGAAAGTGGACATGAATAGATGATAGACTCCGCAAAAGTATTGGGCTAGTCAGCACAGGAATACTTAAGACAAGTGTAAATAGAACATCCAAAGGAATATCTCAAGACTAAACACGAGAAAAAAAAAAGATCATTTATGGCCAAATATAAAACTCGAGACATAGTTAGCAGAAAATTATTTTAAATTAAGATGTATAGGGTTATCCATTTCGTGGTTTCAAAAGTAAACGTATATAAAACACATATAAAATATTTTTTCATGATATTTCTTTTTTATTGTAAAGTTTGAACGTTGACATTATGTGTGAAACACTTCATCATTTAAATGACCTCCACGCGAAGTGTTGCAAGTATTGATTCTTTTGAGGTAATTTTCGACCACTTTTTGATACATATGGTATACATACGGTATCTCAGCCATAACTTGACGAATGTTAGCTTTTAAGTGCTCAAGAGTTGAAGGTTTATCTGCATAAACACCGTCTTTCGCGTAGCCCCACAAAAAAAGTCTAATGGTGTCAAATCGCATGATCTTGGTGGCCAGTTGATATCGACACGATGAGAAATTACGCGTCCAGGAAATGTCTCTTGCAATAAAGCCATATTCGCTCGAGTTGTGTGGCATGTGGCACCGTCTTGTTGAAACCACATATTCTCCAAGTCGTATTCTTCAATAGCAGGCAAAAAAAAGTCGGTTATCATATGACCATAACGCTCCGAATTGACTTTCCATCGTCTTTTTCGAAGAAGTAAGGTAAAATCACACCTTCGGATCAAAGAGCGCACCAAACAGTGACTTTTTCTGGATGTAATGGCCTCTCTTCAATTACTTGAGGATTCTCAGAACCCCAAATACGACAATTTTGCCTATTAACATACCCACCGAGTGTGAAATGTGCTTCATCGCTGAAGAAAATTTTGTTCGGAAAAATGCCGATACATGGCTGTGGCAGAATCACCATTTTTGTAGTAGCTTTTGATAATTTTTATGCCTTGTGTGATAGTTAAGCGATCCATTTTCGTCAATGTCAGACTTTCAACTGAAAAGAATAAAATTGGTTTCACAACTTAGTTTGACAGATGTCGAATTCCAGTCCCATACTTTTGAAACCACGAAATGGATAGCCCTTTATTATTTTGATTGCTAGAAGTTCTGAGGTTAACTAAACAAATTATAAGTAAATAGAATTTGCTAATCCCAATAATATTATCAAGAACAAAAGCACTAGATTAATGGACTTGAAACAAAGCACAGAGACTTTAAAACAGTAGGACCCACCACTACTCATATATAAAATTCACACACACAACGTAAGTGATGTGAAGAGTTGTTATATGTATGTATGTGTAGCTCATAGAGACTATTTCTTGTTTCTAAATCTAAAAAATAAAATAAAATTCCATGGACTCTTGTGGTTTGACATCCTTGATAAAAGCTTCTTACAAGCAAAGCCATTTTGCTGACCACGACAAATTTGATTTGAAAAAATTTTACAAGTTGTTTAGCATTCAAAGACGATTAATATTGCAAATTAAAGGTTTATTTAACGAAAAAGAAATATGCTTCAAGAGTTTGCTCAATCGTTTGAAATATGAAGTTCAAAAGGGCTATTTCCTAAGCAAATTAACATGAAATGTATGTTTATGAATGTCCCATGGGTACTGTTTGTAAAAACAAACATATATTGAGGTTATTTGAAATGGAAAAAATACATATTCATTGAAAAATTCTTGGAGAGTGGACACGACGTTTAATTCAAAAAGGAAAAAAAATATTTTTTTATATTATTTGGCTTAGGATTGTTCCCAAAACGGTATTATGTATTAAATTCCATTTAAATTCAAAATATTCTAGAATTACAAAAAAAAAAAATTTTTTTTTGAAAATTACAATACAAAAGACTTAAGCAACAAACTTGAAAAAGACAAACAAATCAAGAGTTTTTTGTTTTGGGGTTCTCTTGACAGCACAGAAAACACAAAATCCTCCTCCATACGTAAACATTGCGAATAATAAAAAAAACAAATAAAAAAGAAGTCAAATCACCAAAACCGGCAGTATGAATCATGCCAAAAGTATTGCCCAATATTTCTGCTCGTATAGCTGTAAGCCTCTGTCTATTCTTCACTACTTTTTTTTCTACTATTGGAGTAGATGGTTGCTGCATGAGACAGAGACATAAGCTTGTATGTTTTGCTACGTTTTCGTTAGACATTGTTTCAATTATGCGCCAATTATAAAATCATACTCAGCAGCCAAACCAACCAACAACCAACATTTAAAGAAAAAAAATTTCTGATTTCATTTCTAAACCTCTAAACACCACAACACCAGCGCAGTATTACAAATTTTCACACTTCCTAAGATTTCTTTTCAAATCAACAAAAAAAACCCAACAACAACAAAAAAGACAAAAGCTAACATAAATAGTATGTATTTAAGCCAAAAACAAATAAAAAAAATTTAAAAAAAAATCAAATCTTAAGTGAACCTCTAACGCTTTGGCTCATTGTTTGTTTAAAGTTTCTAATGTTTGGTGTTGTTGTTCGTTTTTCTCGTCTATTCTTTAACGGGCGTAGGAGTAACATTATTTATAAACTAAAATGTTTAATGGAAAAATCTCAGTAAAAATATATTTTATTTTCTGTTTTTTTTTTTTTAAATTGCAAGAGTTTTAAATTCCCCAGCCATGAACGTATCGTTAAAAAATTTTTATTTATTTTTTTCTTATTTTATTTGCATTATTTTATTTATTTTATGTCTATAATTTATGATTCGTACATGAAAATCAATCAATAAGATCATATTTTATTTGTATTTCATTTTCATTTTCGTTACTTGATTTCCTTCATTTTTTTGCAAAACTATTCGCATAATTATTAATTAGTTTCTCACTGAATGCTCACTGGGGGCGGTTTGATATTTATTTATTTCTATTTAATTTGCTTGGGAACAAATGGGCGATATTAAACGAGTTTCAAAATTCACAAAAGTATTGACAGTGATTTAAGCTAAAAAAAAAGTCAATAAACAGAACACAACAGGCACAATAGCAAATAAAAATATGAGACCAGATTACAAAATCAAATTAAGGTTTTTAATTTCTACAAGAAATAACATTTCATTTTTAATGCTATATACAAGGTCTATTCCCCGTTAAGGTACTTAGTCTAAAGCTATGTCATACATTTATAGGGTGGGCCATTGAACCATCAATTATTTCGAATCTGGCAATACTTAAGTGTGTAATTCTATTCTGTCACAAAATTCAGTATATCACCCCCACTGAACGTAATAAATCGATTCATGCATACATACATACATAATTGGCCATTACAACCCTTTAGACAGATTACGGCCTCATCGATTCATGCTTGAGCATTTATTTCCAAAAAAACAAAGACAATTGGTCGGAAATTGCACGAAGGTGTCGTACAAAATTTTGTGGAAGAGAAGAACCAACAGAGCCCGGTATACGTAAATTTATTGCTAAAGTTCATGAAACTTGTTTCATTGTTGATGCGCTAAGACATAAGCGCACTCGTACAACGCGTACTCCCAAAAATATCGGTGCTATGGCTCAACTCGCCATCGCCCTCAAGAATTGAACATTTCACGAACAAGTTTACAAGGAATTTTGTGAAAAGATTCTAGATGACGTCTTACAAAGTTCAATTGATTCAAGAGCTGAAGCCGCATGATCATACGCTGCGGTTTCGCTTCGCTAGATGGGCCGACGAGAAACTGTGCCAAAAAAAATTATCTTTTCGCATGAAGCTCATTTCCATTCTGTTACATACATAATTGGCCATTACAACCCTTCAGTCAGGATTACGGCCTAGCTTGTCACACCACTCATGTTGTGTGCCTTTATTTTATACTTGAGTGGCGGGACCTACAGTTTAACGTCGACTCCGAACGACAGATTTTGAGAAACTTTTTCATGGCAGGCTTATTTACTCTCAGAGTTTTTGCCAGAAATCTGCTGAGAGGAAGTCGCCGAAGAAATGTTTTTTTTTCATATTTGGTTTTGAAGTCTGACCTGGGACTCGAACCCGGCCTTTAAATCTAATAAGCGAACACATTACCTACTAAACTACAGCTTCTACCATTCTGTTGGGTACGTTAATAAGCAAAATTCCCGTATTTCGGGTTCAGAAAACCCACAAGTGGTCTTACAAAAGCCAATACACCCATTACGAGTGTTTGGTGCGGCTGAGCCATCATTGGCCCATATTTCTTAGAAAATGAGAACGGCACAACTATTACGGTTAATGGAGACACCTATCGCATCATGAAAACCGATTTTTTTTGTACCCGCTCTTCATCTTATTGATATGAACGATGTTTGGTTTCAACAGAATTGCCACACATCTCATGCACAATCGATTTATTGCGTCAAATGGCCGTTTAATTAGTCGAAATGGTGATATCAATTGGCCGCCAAGATGCTGCAATTTGACACCATTGAACCATTTTCCGTGGGGCGCCGTTAAAGAAAAGTGTTATGCAGACAAACCAGAGACAATTGAGCATTTGAAGGCCAACATTCGTGATGCCATGGCCGAGATACGATCCCATACACTTGAAAAAGTGCATGAAAATTGGTCCGATAGAATGAGGTTCTTTGTGGCCAGCCGCGGCGGCCATATGAATGAAATCATATTCCATTTCCGGAACAATGGTACCTTACAACAAAAAAAAAAAAAAAATTGGCAAAATTTCAAACTGTTTTTGCTTTATTTTCAATTTTAAATTTAAATAAATAAAAAAAATTTCAAATTTAAACTTTTAAATGGCCCACCCTATACAATTCAACTCCAAAAACCCTTACAAATACCTATTATTTCATGCATCTGATCTATTTTGTCAACAGAACGATAATTTTATTAGACCAGGAATGAACACAATATTTCTTCGACGACTTCCTCTCAGCAATTAAGAAATATAAGTTTTTTCCCACTTGTAGATTTCATTCTCTAAACAAGTTGAGGTTACGGCAGTCGCCGTGGTCTAGTAGATAGTGTGTTGGCTTATTAGACGAAAGGCCCGAGTTCGAATCCCAGGTCAGACATCAAAACGAAATACAAAAAAATATTTCTTCGGCGACTTCCTCTCAGCAGATTTCTGGCAAAAACTCTGAAAGTTTAAAAAAAATCTGTCATTCGGAGTCGACTTTAAACTGTAGGTCCCGCCACTCATGTATAAAATTAACGCACACAACATGAGTGGTGTTGAGAAGCTAGGCCGTAATCTTGACTGAAGGGTTGTAATGGCCAATTAGGTATGTATGTGATTAAGAAATATTCCTATTCCTGGTTGATGGCAAAAATATTACTTCAGAAGAATCCAGATAATTAAAATCCAAAAGAAATTCTTAAAGAATGCTTCATTAAAACAATAGCTTAACTTCACATGTCTTTGCTGTCTTCCAGAAATTCTGTCTTCCAGCAAAAGTTCCTTCAAAAAGATCAACTACAAACTATATAATCAAATATAAAAGGCTATCTCTAGCTAAGGATCTTACATTCAGTTTTCTATTTTTTGTTTCTTATTTTTTTTTAATTTAATTTTTCTTTAAAAGAGAAGTCTACGAGACAATAATGTGGAAGAAAAAGAAGAAAATTAAAGAGTTGACTTGTAAAACCACCCGCTAACGTTACAATATTAAAACGAAAATGTGTTTTTCATCTTTCAAGTCTCATTATAACCGAAAGACAAAAAGCAAAGATAAAATGGGAAAAAATTGGAGAAAACCAGACAGATACTAGAATATATAGATACAAGAGTACTCGTACACCATGTACTTGTTCCATATATATGTATGTATGTATGTACCTGTAACTCAAAAATAGCAATGACAAGTTGTTAAGGTTTTGTAGTTGTTGTTTTATTTTGTGGTTTCGAGAAATAAATATACGGATAAATAATCGTATCGCTTACGAGTTGAATATACTCGTAAGAGCATAAAACAAAAATGGCAAAAATATCAGATATTAATCAAATGAAAACGAAAAACGAAAAGAAAATAACAACGAACCATTACTTTTCTATCATGATTAAAAAGCAGTTAAAAGAACAGTTGAAAGTTTGTATTAACCCTTAAAGGGATAAAGATATAAGAGAGGACACATTTCAAATAATTTAAAAATATTTAAATGTTCGTGTATAAATCGTAACTGAGAATACAACAAAAGATACTCATACATGTTGGTAGACTTAAAACTCTTACTAAAGAAAGTTAGCATTGTGAGGCTTACTACTTTACCCCTTGAATTACTACAGGGGGTTTAACATTCCTGCAGCTCCGTCAAGGTAGGAATGGACCTCTCCCCCGAACCTCCGGTAGCAAATACCACGCGAGGTTTCAGACAAGGCGACCCCCTATCATGCGACCTCTTCAACCTCGTCATGGAGAGTATTCTGCGAAAGGAGGTAGTACCTGGCAATGGCACTATTTTTCAAAAAAGTGTTCAGTTGCTTGCGTACGCTGACGACATTGACGTCATAGGGCGTACCAAGCGAGATGTTACTGCTGCGTTTATTGCTATTGAACGGGAGTCTACCAATATGGGTATGTATGGCAATAAATGAGGGCAAAACAAAGTATATGTTATCCACAAGTAGAGACGTGCGGCGTATTGATTCTCAGATTACGGCCGATAACTATACTTTTGATACAGTCGAGGCATTTATTTATCTTGGCTCCGCCGTTACCACCAAAAATGATGTCAGTCTGGAGATCAAGGGCAGGATCACTCTTTCCAACAGGTGCTACTATAGTCTTGAGTAGCAGAGACCTCTCCCGTGCGACAAAACTAACACTCTACAAGACACTCCTCATCCTACCCGTGCTCCTTTATGGCGCAGAGGCATTAATATCCAGCGGCTGCGCTGGCTCGGCCATGTCATTCGAATGGAGGAGGATGCTCCGGCGAGACGGGTATTTGGTGCGAGAATCTGCGGAAGTCGGCGAAGAGGACGACCGTTGGAAGGACCAAATCGAGGAAGCTCTGTCATCGATTGGTGTGACCAACTAAAGTACGCGCGCATGGAGCAGAGGCGCCTGGAAGGATGTGTTGCGGCAGGCCGAAATCTTAAATGGGTTGTTATGACCAATTAAGAAGAAGAAGAAAAAGAAGAGTTTTAACATGATTTTCTTCAAACTGAAATCGATTAGTGATTTTCACCGGATATAAGAATTCTTGTCTCAAAATCCCGCACTTGAGAGCAATTAGTCATGTGTTCTTCAAACTAATAGAGTTATATTTGTCGCATTGACAAGACCGGCTGGGTAATCCATTCAATGTCGGCTGGTCGGAGAAGGCTGTAATCGTTTTCTACTATTCGGTATGGTGAACGAATTTGTAATTTTCTAAGTCCCATTGTCATTTGGAGATCATTGCGAAGAAATTGTTGAAGGAGGTGCATTCACAGCAGACTTTATAGGCAGAGACAACAGTCTTATAGTAGCATTAACTAGACAGAGAAAGTCCGACATTACATACCTACATACAAAATTGGCTATTATTAACTACCCTTCAGTCAGTATTATGGCCTAACTTCTCACACCACTCATATTGTGTGCCTTAATTTTATACTTGAGTGGCTGGAGCTACAGTTTAACGTCGACTTCGAACGACAGATTTTTGAGAAACTTTTTCATGGCAGGTTTATTTACTCTCAGGGTTTTTGCCAAAAATCTGCTGAGAGGAAGTCGCCGAAGATGTTTGATGTCTGGCCTAGGGCTCGAACCCAGGCTTTACGTCTAAGAAGCGAACACACTACCTAATCTATTAATGGTAAATAGCGCCTTCCAATGACCTAACATATCCCGAATGAACGAGGGAGCTACTGAGCAGGATCAATTTTGGGAAGAAAGTTGTACCAAAATGGGTATAAACGAAGTACCGTCAGTTAAGGATAGCCTTGGTATAATTAATTTATTTCTAAGATGCATCAACACGTTCACGCCGATGCGTACCACCGGTGGCCCGCACTTGACTGCCTTATCGGGCGGCGTGTACCACCGGTGGCCCGCACTTAACTGCAATTGATCAAGTTATTAGACGATACGTAATACCAAATATTTAGATCTTTAGCACTTCAGCTCTCGATAAAAATACCTGAGAGTCACGTTCTCTTAAAAGCATTTATTTTTAATAACAATTACAATTATTAACGTCTTATAAATATAACAGTCGCCCGTAGGAGACAACCATGAATTAAAGCGCCGGCGTGATCGTGTTAAATAGTCTAAGATACATTGAGGTTCAATTTTAAAAGAGGAATATACTTGTTTTTGTTTGTTTTTATATTCTTATTAAAATAAATTTCGTATTTAATTAAGTTTTAGTTAAATTTTTAATGATTTACAGCACTGTAATGCATTTAACTACACGATCGTTATACTACAACAATATGCATTCCTAATAAATAATGCAACTTACCATTTATTTTCAGTCTGACAACTTCTAGAACTGTACTGTTGATTTGTCATTGTAATATTTGTCTATGTTTGTGATGGAATTTTTGTATAGTTTTCTTGTTATGATGTTAGCTTTATATATCACTTGTTTAATAGGGAGGAAGAGAACCACACATCACTCTGTAGACATTTGCACTCTTTCAACCAGAGACCTATTGGTCCATTGTGTAATTTCTTAGTCATTGTGCAGCAGTTTCTGTTTCCTTTCTAGAAAGAAAGAAAGAAAGAATAAATTAGTGTTTACATTGTCTTTGAAACAATATAAAATAAAATTAAATTTAAAAAGTTTTTTTAAAACAGCTACAGGGTTAAAAAAGAAAGGAAAAACTTAGAAACCACAACGAGCACACAATACTCGTACAACACAATGAGACAAGTGCATTTTATTTTAATCGCAATAAAGAAACAGGGCCAATCTCCCAACCATGGCCAATATTAGTTTCATTTATTTATGGTATTAAAGCGGCTTTAAATGAAAAGAATTATTGTTATTTAATTAAAGATTTTATAAAGATGATAAAAAAAAATAAATATATAAACCCCCTCCCTCCGATATAAATAAATGACAACGCCATAGTCTAGTTACATACAGAGCAGCGCTCAGCTCTAGACTGTATTTATTATATGTATATGGAAAGCATCTAAAGTATGATTAAAGTTCTTAAGAAGAATTGAATATTAAAAGCGGTAATAGCGGTAACAGCGGTTAATAGTGGTGATGCAGCTTAAAAGCTAATGGAATATTTCTTTTTTGTGATTGTAACATTATAAAAAGTGCAACCCACTCATATGAAATTAAATGCCATACGTTGCCATAGAAAAGCAGTCAAATGCTTTAAAATGGCCAATTAAAGGCAATTAAAAATTCAATTTGAATCAGCCTTTAAAACAAACTCAAATGAAATAAAACTGCCGAAATAATTTAAGACAATAAAATTACTAGGCACTGTCAATTTAATTTGCCTTTGCATAGCTATATTAAAGGCCTACAACTTAACTTAGTAAAGACAAGTTGAAAATGTTCGTTTTTCAAAATCTTTTTTCTTTATCTGTTGTCTGTCGTTAATAACATTTATTTTCCGGGTTATTAAATTATTAAAACTAAAAATAGTTTTCATCTCTTTGGAGCCCAGTTACAGTTACTTACAGTTTCATTTTTGTAGGCCTTTTGTCAGTTGGCATGGTTTTTAAATGTGTTAATTTAATTAATTGGCTTAAACAGAGTTATTTGTGTTGTTTGTGGTTTTACGTTTTTCAATGATAATAGCATTTAATTTTCGGCACGCACAAGTGATTTAACTGGCATTTAATTTAAAGAAAAAAAAAACAGAAAAAGAAAAATTAAAACAAACTGTCCAAGTTTAACATAAAATGTGTGGGTTGAACTTAAACTGACCATGTAAATTGGCTTAAATACGATTTACATTAGTTAAGTCGCCTAAAAAATAAAGAAAGAATTATTTTCGTATTAAAAAAAAAACCAAATATAATCGGGTCAGACTTCAATGGTATGTTAATTAATTAACACTGCATATTTCAGATAATTTTCTTATAAAAAAAAAAAAAAACTATAATTTTATTAAAATTTATTTCATATGACCCAAGATACATATTGTGTAAGGACAAAAGTATTTTCGTGTGTAGAAACTAAGATATGATAAAAGTTAATTAAATATTTTTCAGATTGAAAAAAAAATGCAAAGAAAATTGATTCAGAGCGAAAGGAGCCCATTCGTGAGCTCGATCAAGCCTTCCAACACAGACTTCCGAACTATGGCAGTTGGCAATGGTCATCTTATTGAAGCTACATCTGTCAAATAAGTTGCGATTTATTCTGTCTGTTTTCCCAAATCACCATGGCAGACCATTGACTACGACGTACGTTCGTTGAATGGGTTCTGAAGCAGTTGGTATATGATTCTAATTTACTTAGAAAAATCATCTTCCGGGATGAAGTCCATTTCTGCATCTCGAAAGCGATGACATACATAAATACATAATTGCTCATTACAACCCTGTAGTCAGGATTACGACCTAGCTTCCCACACCGCTTATGTTTCGTGTCATAATTTTATGCAGGAGTGGCGGAACCTACAGTTTAAAGTTGACTCCAAACGACAAATTTTTGGCGGAGAAACACTTCATGCCAATTTTTGTTTACTCTCAGAGTTTTTGCCTGAAATCTGATGAGAGTTAGAGGCCGATGAAATATTCTTTTATATTTCCTTATGTTTATAGTTTCTCAAAAATCTGCCGTTCGGAGTCGACGTTAAACTGTAGGTCCCGCCACTGAAGGTTTATAATGGCCAATTATGCATGTATTTCTATATGTTCGCGGTGTCTAGCCTGGGCTATGAACGGTGGCCTCATGTCTAATAAGCCAACACATTACCTACTAGACGACAGCGATGGTAACCAACTTCTTTTGACCTGAATTGGATGATGGATTGATGTCAACGACATATTGTTTCAATAGGACTGCGCTATGTGCCAGACAGCTTAAGATATATTGGCACGAGTGATTGAGATATTCTGCACGAGTGATTGACTTGGAACTGATGTGAACCAAGATTTTATCACGTCAAAATCTTTCTTGTTTCTGAAGCGGCGCTTCAAGCCAACACAACCCATGCCATCGGTCAAATTCAACCTCATTTACTGTCAGAATCATAGAAAATGAATCATTTTGGAGAAGCGATGGTGCACATTATTTCGATGCAACATTCCACACGTAGTGGCATTAATAGGTCCTTAAAATTAATTAAAAATTTCAGTGATATATCACACACACTTTGTTAAAGACATGATTCTATAGTTTTGCTATACTTTTTCCAGCAAATTTCATAGTTTTCATAGCAAAAACTCAAGAATATGCTTCAAGAGGATTATTTTGTGAGTCCACAAAAATTGGGACAAATCGCATTTGTTGGAGGCGATAAAAAAAATTGAAAAAACTTTGGAAAACGTGTACAGAAAAGAAAGGAAAATTTCTCTGAAAATATGATTTAAAATCTGTATTTGATTGAATATCTCACAGTATTATTGGCCATCTTTGATGGTTATAAGGTTAGTATAACGCAAGTGAACTGGACTTAGCAATTTTTTTTTATGTATTTATATAAACATTAAAACTGCATAGGATTCGATGTTGCTGTTGTTGTTGTTAAGTATTTAATATTTATTATTTATTAAACATTAACTAAATGCCGTAGGCATATGATTTTTCATTTTCAATCATATTTTTTGCTCTTATAAACGTTTTTCCTTTAAGATTGACTATCTTTTTTATTCCTATTCTCTGCTGATATTTCGTGCTTCAAGCAGCCCACTTGTCTGAAAATGATTTTGTTGGTTTTTCTTACATTTTCTTATACGTTTTCCTATACACCATAGAGATACGATTTGCAAAAATGTATTTCAATTTAATGTTTGCCAAAAATTTATTGACAGTTTTGTACAAGTTTGTTGAAATTATCGTTTCAATTAGTATAACGAGAGAGTGCCACAAAGGAAAAATAAAGGAAAAAAATGGACGTCAAAAGCGGAAAAACATTTGTGGGCTTTTATTTGTTTGATTTAAATGAATAGACAGTTAAAGTCAAGTCATTATATTTGTGGCAACACAATAACGGCAGCAAATTGCTGGGGCAGCAACAGCAACAGCTACAACTACTGCAACAATATTATTGGACTAATGTGTCTTGCCACATTGGTAATACAATTTATGCCGTTTTAATAGGCGAAAGATAATTTTTTTTCTTGTATTTGTTTTGATACAAATAAATACATATAAACGATACTAAACACATGATTTCTTCGATAGATTCTATACAAGTCTGTCTTGATTTTTCCATATTAAGTTGTAAAAATTCTGATTTGACATTTCGTTATAGATACGTGGTAAGCAATATGAGTGCTATACATACATATATGTACTCATACCTCTGTAAGGAAGAAAGAAAGAAAAAAATCTCACCCAAGCATTGTATAATTTGTTTAAGAATTACTGACAGCCATGATATTTCTAAATGAAATATATTTTTTTCTCTCTCTCTCTAGCAAAAGAGTTCAATTTCAAATTGTTAATTACTGTAGAAAACAAAGTTTATATAGAGACGTTTGCCATATGCAAAGTTTGTATCAATTTTATTGTACATTTTAATAAGTATTACAGTGTACACACCCCTGTGTGTATTTCTTTTAACGTTAAAGTTTGCTGTCAGCAGTTATTTAAATTGTTTTCATAAAACAATTGTCACTTTACATTAATTTGTACCAAGCAGACACACACACAAACACACACAGGCATACATACATCCATACATACAATCATACATTATACCTCTACACAAACCAACCATTTCTATACAGAATACATTTTTTAAAAAAAAAAAAAAAAAAAAAAAAAAAACTTCAATTGAAATTAAATTTAAATATTCTTATATTCTGTTTTAGACACCGATTTGTTGAATCAAATTTCAATTTGTTGGTTAATTTTTGTTTAAAGTTTATAATTTAATGACAAAATCAACAGGTACTTTATTTACTTTATTTGTTTAAAAGGAATATATGCTCAGATGTTAAATTTTCGTACAGAAATATTTAGACATTCAGACAGATTGATATTTTCAATAGAATCTAACAACCTAACAATCTAGCAGGATTTGTTTTTAAAACAAATCTCAACGGAAGGTGTGACCCTAAATTAGTAAACAAAATTTAAAATGTCACCATTTGGCAAAGAATTCGGAAACAAATTTTCTAATTTGCTTCTAAACGAATCAAACATTGTTTCATATTCAAGCCGACATGTCGCGACACTGTTTCACTGTTTATATTTCAAATAAAAGTGGGGCCTACAGATATAAAGTTCTCGAAGAAACAATAAAACGCATCACATATGCAATGTACAATACGTACAACTCATTTATAATCAACAGAAACGATCATGACCAGTGCAACATCTTAATTGTAGGCAGTATGGTTACACGAAATTGGAGTCGTCGTGGAACTAGTAGGTATAGTGTGAGGCCATGCGTCAAACCCCAGATCAAACATCTCTAACAGAACGAAACGTGAAAATTATTTCTTAGGCGACTTCCTCTCAGCAGAATTCTGGCAAAAACTCTGAGAGTAAATCAAAAATTGCCACGGAAAATTTCTCAAAAAAAATTCTGCTGCTAGGAGTCAACTTTAACCTGTAGGTCCCGCCACTTACGGATAAAACTAACACACACAACAGTAATTGTCTACAGAGTTGTAAAAATAACCAATTATGTAGTATATATGTATGTATCAGAGATCAGTAATGAGTATTCAAAAAGATGAGTTCATTCGAATCATACTCATAATTTCTAATGCCTATACGCATTCATACTTATTTTAATAACATACTCATACTACTCATATTCAAAGTTTGAAGTACTCATCGCACTCATACTTAACAATACACATGATGTTGTTGATTACCGACTCTTCTTTACTCAACATTTACAAGAACCACAAAATAATTCGCGTACGAACACTACAATACTCACTAGAAGTTTGTGTGTTTGCTTTGCTTGCTGTCTTTGTCTTTTTCTTTCTTTTTTTTTTTTTTGGAAATGCAATAACAACTAAGACTGTAAATTTTGATGAATGATTCCGAATCATCGAATGAATCATTTATGAGTATTATAAGTATTTTTCTAAATTTATGAATCTGACTGAGTAGGCGTATGAATCAAACACATTTCGATTGTTATGAGTTTAATGTCAACGTTGTACTCGTACTCATTGTAACGTGTACTTATAAATCAATTTTGTAGTGAGTACGAATGAATCAGAGTAGTTGAATTTTATACTGTTGACTCACTCATACTCAGAATTTCATGAGTACTTATGAAAAGCGAAAAAACGATTTATTGCTAATATCTGCTATGTATGTATAGTCACATGAATACTTGTTTTAAGCTTCTCGCTGTCTGCGACAAAACCGACAAATGTGGGGGCAATTTTTTCTAAATTAAGAAGGTAATCCCGTGTACATAATATCCTTCGGAGATATGTCACAGCTCCACTGCATGGACGCACTTCACTGGATGGATGACGGATAAATCAGACTAAATTTGATCGACTGCACGGGTTGTATAGGATTTAAGGGCCGCTGTGTTTGTGGCTTATTTCCATACACTTGCGATCTTAGAAAACCTCAAACGAAAATGTCTAATGAACTCAAATCACACAAATTCGCTGGTCAGTTTACATCACGCCCACTTGAGATAACCATACCCTAAAATTACTCGTGCAGATTATCCAATACTGCGGGAGTTGTATGGCAGGTAGCGGCGTTCTGTTGAAACAGCATACCGGTGGTGTTCAAATTATCTAAGTCAGGACAATAGAGATGGTTTGGCCAAAGTAGTTTTCAAAAAAATATGGACTAATACTGCCACCTGCATAAAATCCATATCAGACTATGTATTTTTCGAAATGGAGTACAATTTTGTTTATTGACACATCCACTTATCCAGAGCCGAGAATTTTTTTTGCTGCGTACTCATTTATACAGAAAGGGACGTCATCACTGAAGGTGATTTTTCGTTGAATATCAGGGTCAGAGTGACAACTGTTTCAAAGCCCATACAGCGAACAAACAACGTTGTCTATGGTCATCCATTGTGATTTTGCAATACAGACTGAAATGACAACTACTGGTGTGAGGGACAGTATGAGGGACGGTGTGAGGGACGGTGTGAGGGACGATGTGAGGAACGGTGTGAGGGACAGTGTGAGGGACGGTGAGAGGGACGGTGTGAGGGACGGTGTGAAGGACGGTGTGAGGGACGGTGTGAAGGACGGTGTGAGGGACGGTGTGAAGGTGTGAGGGACAGTGTGAGGGACGGTGTGAGGGACGGTGTGAGGGACGGTGTGAGGGACGGTGTGAGGGACGGTGTGAGGGACAGTGTGAGGGATGGTGTGAGGGACGGTGTGAGGGACAGTGTGAGGGATGGTGTGAGGGACGGTGTGAGGGACGGTGTGAGGGACAGTGTGAGGGACGGTGTGATTGGCAGTGTGAGGGACGGTGTGAGGGACGGTGTGAGGGACAGTGTGAGGGACAGTGTGAGGGACGGTGTGAAGGACGGTGTGAGGGACAGTGTGAGGGACGGTGTGAGGGACGGTGTGAGGGACAGTGTGAGAGACGGTGTGAGGGACAGTGTGAGGGACGGTGTGAGGGACGGTGTGAGGGACGGTGTGAGGGAAGGTGTGAGGGACGGTGTGAGGGACGGTGTGAGGGACAGTGTGAGGGACGGTGTAAGGGACGGTGTGAGGGATGGTGTGAGGGCCGGTGTGGGACGGTGTGAGGGACAGTGTGAGGGACAGTGTGAGGGACGATGTGAGGGACGGTGTGAGGGACGGTGTGAGGGATGGTGTGAGGGAGGGTGTGAGGGACGGTCTGAGGTACGGTGTGAGGGACAGTGTGAGGGATGGTGTGAGGGACGGTGTGAGGGATGGTGTGAGGGACGGTGTGAGGGACGGTGTGAGGGACAGTGTGAGGGACAGTGTGAGGGACAGTGTGAGGGACGGTGTGGAGGACAGTGTGAGGGACGGTGTGAGGGATGGTGTGAGGGACGGTGTGAGGGACAGTGTGAGGGACGGTGTGAGGGACAGTGTGAGGGACGGTGTGAGGGACGGTGTGAGGGATTGTGTGAGGGACGGTGTGAGGGAGGATGTGAGGGATGGTGTGAGGGACGGTGTGAGGGACGGTGTGAGGGACAGTGTGAGGGATGGTGTGAGGGATGGTGTGAGGGACGCTGTGAGGGACGGTGTGAGGGACAGTGTGAGGGACGGTGTGGGGGACGGTGTGAGGGACAGTGTGAGGGATGGTGTGAGGGACGGTGTGAGTGACAGTGTGAGGGACGGTGTGAGGGACGGTGTGAAGGATGGTGTGAGGGATGGTGTGAGGGAGGGTGTGTAGGACAGTGTGAGGGACGGTGTGTAGGATGGTGTGTAGGATGGTGTGAAGGACGGTGTGAGTGACAGTGTGAGCATACTGTGTAGCATACTATGTAGCATACTATGTAGCATACTGTGTAGCATTCGGTGTAGCATACTGTGTGGCATACTGTGTAGCGTACTGTGTAGCATACTGCAGGAGATATTCTCGGTGACCAATGGACTGTTCTTAAACGTGAGATTAATAGCTTATAAAACTTGCTCCTCAAACTATGTAGCTTAATGTGTAGCATACTATGTAGCATAGTGTGTAGCATACTATGTTGCATACTGTATAGCATACTGTGTAGAATACTGTATAGTATACTGTGTCGCATACTGTGTAGCATACTGTGTAGAATACTGTGTATCATACTGTGTACCATACTGTATAGCATACTGCGTAGAATATTGTGTAGCCATTGTCTTATGAACACCACATACCAACCAAGTCCAATTCTATAATTTTGGACAAAACAAAATCAGCAATCATCTGACAATATCCAGCTCCACTTCGATTAAATCGTCAATCTCGGCATGAACTTTACTTAGAATAAAAATATTGGATTTTATGGAACGAATTCTTTTATTTTAATTGAATGGGAACTGCAATACCGATAAAATGGTGCATCAGAACACATAATTCTAATGCAACAATGCAGTGGAGACCCGAGTCGCGCCCATATCTGACGGGATCGAAAAACAAAATATACATCGTTGTATACGTCATAGCAAAAAAAGATGGCAGTTGTTCTTGAATCAGTTTGCACTATCAGTTCTCTTTACACTCTGTGTTATTTGTGGTACATCAGTCTAGTACCACAAATTTTGGTCTTCCAAACTCCATTACATATTGTAAAGTTCAACAAGAATTAAATTGCCCAACAAGTTCTCGTTTATTATTTAACTTCCTTATATACCAAAATAAAAAAGAAATCAACGCAGTTTATTTATTGAGCCTCACTCAAGAAGAGAATTTGATCATTTCATACAAATAAATTCTTTTTGAAATCATAATGAAAATGCATGTCCATTCAGTTAATTTTCACTATAAATTTATTCTTTTTTAAATCTTAACAATTTTAGACGTCTTTTTTAAAATTAAAAACCAAATTATATGTGACGCATAACAATTATGCGCCGGACTATTCATCCTCCACCGAAGCAGCAACAACACAAAAACAAAAAAAGCTTCTTTATATTTATGCAACTTAAATATTGTTGTAGTTAAACATTAAAGATATGACACGATTAATATTTATGACTCCCATACCACATGCATGGCCAACACTGTAGGTGGTGGTTTGGTTGCAGCAGTTGCTAGCATCAAACACACGAACAAACAAACAAACCAACAACATTAAATTCTAGGCAAAAAGCAAAAAACAAAACAAAAAAAAACTTTAAAAGACTTTTTGAGTTGCTTCATGCAACACATATTTTTTGTCAATTGCAACATGTGCAGCAATTAATATTGATTAAGCTTGCAATTAAGCCTAAAGCAAATAAAGACAACAGCAACAACAGCAGCAATAAACAGTCATTGCATTAAAGGAACAACAACATATTTTTTTCATAAATTTTTTTGTTCTTTTTTTATTCAAAAATATGAAAAACTACTTAAGAAAATACGAACAAAACAAGAAGAAAAATATCGACACAAATTGCAAACAAACAAAAAACAAAACTACAACAAGAAAACAGTTAAAAATTCTGTTAATTTTAACGGTTGCCAAAGTGGGTGTTAAAACATTTGCTTAAAAATAATACAACAATAAAAGCACAGCAAAAAAAAAAAACAACCAAAGAAAATATTAAAATTGTAAGTACAAGTCCAAAATGCCAAATTTAGTTAAAATTTGTAAGTGTAGTAAAGTAAACCTACACCAACACTAATGCCACACTCACTATGTGCATCCAAGAGCCAAGATGCAAATTTTAAATCACTTGCCAACTAACATAACATGTAAATTATTAGCCATCAAACACCGACTGCATGACACCTTTGCAGTGCTTCTAATGCTTGGCTACAAACTCATGACACCTTAGACACCTTAGTTCGAATACAAGACCGGATTTTTATATGTTGAAGTGTAGCAGATCAACATTCAATATAAAAGAAATGAAAAAAGTTTCTATTCGCCGCCTTCAAATAATTTATTCAAGTTGTCTCTTACCCTTTCAGAACAGATAACATCAGAAACAAATACCACAGGCAAGCAAAATCCGTCAGAGTCACTTCTTGATAAAGCATAAGATTGAAAGAGCGACTTCCTCCACATTTTTACAGAGAAGAGACGCACACAAGCTACTATAAACTGTAAACACAGAAAATATCAAAAATCTACACCCATAGATTAATTTTGAATACAGTTTGATATACCGATCAAATTAAAGCCATCTAGACTACCAGCAAATATTAGCCACTAAAGACGTAAGGACCAAATTGTCTTTGAGTTGTCAGGTATTCAGTAGGATTTTAATCATTTATCATTCACATTCCGTACAAATGAGTCACGTTTGATACATTGTTACCATTACATCCATGAATCGATTAGCGTTTGCAAAACGTCTGACAAACTATTGACAATATTTGGCCTCTTTGCAGCTCATCCTCATTGGATTACTTCCTCAATTACAAACTTGAAGACAAACATAAATGATGGCTAGACAGAGAACTGTTTCACTCAAAATTCCACGTGTTCGTAAATTGATAAATTATGAGAATTCTGGTGAATTGTCCCCAGCTTTACCAAAATCTTCTGTCATTTGGAATTGTTAAATTCCAAGTTCCGCTACTCGTGGATAAAAATTAACACACCCAACATGGACGGTATTCATACATACTACATACATACATACTTAATTGGTCATTACAACTCTTTAGACAGGCTTACGAACTCATTTAGTACATGAGCTAATGTAGTACATAAGCGGCGGTGCCTACAGTTTAAAGTCGGCCCTAAACGACTTATTATTGAGAAACTTTTCAAACATTTTTGTTTTCTCTCAGGTTTTTCCTAGAAATCTGTTGACAGCAAGTCGCTGAACAAATATTTTTAATCTTTCTTAGAGATGTATGGCTTAGAGTTTAAACCAGAGATCAGCAATGAATCGTTTTTTCGTTACTCATAAGTACTACCATAGTCCAGATTGATTCTCGATTTGACTGCATTGAGTCTTACTGTCACCAACACTCTTAATATAATATCCATGCTATAACATGTTTCATTCATAAGTCTTTCGCAAAGTCTTCTAATGGAATACAGCTCTCTAGAAGGACAGGTGTCCACTAGCGCTATTGGACACTGCTTTTCTCCTGTAGGAAATTTTGCGCTGCAATAAACTAAGATCTAAGAATGCTTTGAAGATAAAATTTTAAGTACTCATCGTACTCATACTTAGCAATACGCATGATGTAGTTGAGTTCGACTCCCCTTTACTCAACAATTAAAACAATCAGAAAATAAGTATGATTCGCGTACGAACACTATGATACTCACTAGAAGGTTGTGTGTTTACTTTGCTTACTGTCTTTGTCTTTTTCTTTCTTCTTTTTTTTTGAAACAACAACTAAGACTGTAAATTTTGATGAATGATTTGAATCACTCGAATTATTTATGAGTATTATAAGTATTTTTCTAAAATTATGAATCTAAATGAGGAGGCGTATGAATCAAACCAATTTCGAATGTTATGTACGGAATGTTATGTACGAAGTGAGCACGAATGAATCAGAGTAGTTGAATTTTAATACTGTTGACTCACTCATACTCAAAATTTTATGAGTACTTATGAGTAGGGAAAAAACGATTCAATGCTGATCTCTGCCCTAGATGTAACTTGTACAGCTTCTACTCTTTATAAGGCGCATTTATTTATTAAGAAACATCAGAATAATTGGTTTGTGGAGTATACAAATCGACCCAAATCGCTTTGCGGTGGGGATGAAACAATCTAACAACCTTGGCAGTGCGGGATACCCTGTCAAAGACGAATATACTCGTCCTACTTTAAATATATTATAACATGAAGGCTTATGAATTAGCAATTTTTTTTGCCACAAACATAGTATAAATATGTAAAAAAAACTTCAAAAATACTACCAATAAAATTTTGTTTATTTTATCCATCTGCATGATTTATTATTTGTTTTTCTACTAAAACGTACGCGAATACGAAAAAGGATATAGAGTCCTTCTGCCTTCCTATTGCCAGCGACGAGTATACTCGTCTTTGGTTTTCTGCTTGTAAATGATCCAGATCCATAACTACTTTTCTATTTACACAGTCCTCTCTAAATAACATAACATTGGTCCAACACCAATGCATAATATAACACAGTAGATATAGTGTAGGGTATTTAAAAACTCATAACAAGCAGAAGTTTACATATCAATACATAGAGTGAGTGTTTTTATGTTTTCATAATACAATATGATTATGCACAGTGTTACACCTGTGCAGCTCGTGAGACGATAGTAAATTTATTTTATTACATATTGTTATTGTTGTTGTTGTTTTTCTTTTTCTATTTTAGTTTTAAACAAATCAAATATTTCATACACAACATGAAAATTGATTGTATTTGAATTTTTTTATGAGAGTTTTAAAGTTTTATTTTAGTTTGTATTGAAACTATTGTAACTATTGCTTTTGGGAGAGAATATTAAATGTATGTATGTATGTATTTGGTAATAAATAAAATAAAATTTTATTTTATTTAACCAACAAGAAAAAGAAGCATAAATACAAATATTAAGCCTACATTAGTTAAAACAACTTAAAGACAAATGATTATTGCAAAATGTGTATTTCCTCTTAAAATCGTACGTTTCTTTCTCTCTTTCTTTCGTCTGATTTTTGCTAAGCGAAATACGTATAACAAGTGTGAAATTCGTTAAATTTTATTACCAAACTGTGGGTTTAAGTTTGTGTTTAAATTTTTGCACAATATTTAGAATAAGACGTACAATGTAACGTACGTACAAAAGTACAAATCAGTTACGTTACATTGTTGGGATTAATCATTCTTATCGTTGATTTGAAATGAAAAAATCTAATGGAGGTTTATTACTTCCTATCGTTATAATGGAAATGAATTGAATGAATGAAATAAATACAAAATAATCAATTGATTGAGTAATTAATTGAATTTAATCAGATTTTTCTATTAAATATTGATGTATGGCTTTGGGGTGTTTTAATAAAAATAAAAATAAATTTCTGATAACTTTGTTTAAATCGACTAAATTTCTGTTAACATACGTTTTGAATTTGTATTACATACACATACATAATTGGCCATTACAACCCTTCAGATAGGATTACGACCTAATTTTAGACACCACTTTCTGTTGTGTTTGTTAATTTTATACATAACTGGAGTGACCTACAGTTTAAAGTCGACTTCGAATGACAGATTTTTGAGAAACTTTTCATGGCATTTTTAGTTATTCTCAGAGTTTTTGCCAGAAATCTGCTGAAAATCGCTGAAGAAATATTTTTTTATATTTCGTTCTGTTATAGATGTCTGACCACATGGACCCTATTAAGCACTGTGTGCAGCAGCCTTGAGAGTATTCGAAAGAAAAGTCCTACGTAAGATCTTCGGTCCAGTGCGAGTTGGCGATAATTTCCGCAGCCGATCCAACAGTGAGCTGTATGAGCTCATCAACGACATAGACATTGTGCAGCGTATTAACATCCAGCGGCTGTGCTGGCTCGGCCATGTTATTCGAATAGAGGAGGATTCTCCGGCGAGAAGGGTATTTGATACGGGGATCTGCGGAAATCGGCGAAGAGGACGACCTTGCCTGCCTTGGAAGGACCAAATCGATGAAGCCCTGTCATCGATTGGTGTGACCAACTGGCGTAGGCGCGCAAGAAGCAGAGGCGACTGGAAGGATGTGTTGCAGCAGGCCGTAATCCGTTAATAGGGTTGTTAATGGTCAATTAAGTAAGTAAGTAAGTAGATGTCTGACCGTATTGGCAAAAATTTAAACACGATTGGTTAAGATGTTCGAGAATGTTCGTCGGCAAGCAATAAGGAACAGTGTTGGCTGAAGAAATTCATCTGGAAACTGTACGAAAAGTGATTTCGAACTCGGGCAAAAATCCGTTATTATGGACGCTATAGGAGATTGTATGGAGTTTCTTCTCAGTGCTCGTCTCTCTTTCTGGTTTATGCGTAAGCTGGGTTGAGGTATTTCAACTTGAATTTTAAAGTTTATGGTGCAATAGATATTTAAGATCATACAGTCTTACAGAGTCTCCCCAGCCCCTAATAAAACTAACAATAAATGATGCTGCACAGTTAACTCCCATTGAAAATCTTTAGTAATCTTTTAAGGTGGACAAGTCTGATTGTCAGTTATTGAGGTTATATTTATGTCTTTCGGTAATCAGTTGGCTTAGTGTATGTAGAAAACTAAGTTTCTGTATCCAATCCTTAATGACTACTTTCCAGAGGAAAAAACTGACAATTGAAAGACTTTAATTATTTGAATTTCCAAATCACGTGAAGTAATACTTCAAGCATCCTAAGTTGTCATAATTTGCTGGGGACCGTCCCAGTTAATCGCAATTTAATTGATCATCGGGAAAAATTTCAAAACTCTTCACAACGTCTCGTTGATTATCTCAGACAGCCTTATCAGCTGCTTCTTATATCTGTGGAACTTTCACAATTCGCAACTTGATGATGAGTCCAATAGCACTAAACTGAGTTGTACAGCGAGGAAGTGAGATATCTGACTATATACAAATTGTAGTTTTAGGTGTCCTTAATAAAACCCAATAAGTGGTATATCACAAATAATTTTGTAACTGGAGATATTGGGCTTCGAATATATCCTATGTTAACAGTGCCTGGGTAGGATTGCTTTGTTAACTCAAACATTAGCTCCGTTAAAATTTTGGTTTTTGTCTTTGCTAGTTGAATTTATCTTCACACACATAATTTAAGCTATTTTCTAATACGAATATTCATTGCTGTGAGCAATTTCGTAATGAAAAATTTTCAAAATTAACGAAATTCGCTGCATAATTCGCAGACTATAAGTCTTCAAAGAACTTTTGATTTTTAATACGCCAAAGACCTTCACAATGATTTGTTATGCTCTAGACATTATTTCTAAAATAACAACAACAACGAAATACATTTTTTTGAATTTTTCTACGTATTTCATCAAGTAATAAAAGCCGAAAAAAATTACATTTGAAAACATTAATAAGAACTGCCATTAAAAGTCATCAAGTCTTGACAAAATAAAAATCGTCGAAATAAATTTCAAAAAGAAACCAAAAAAATACGACAAAAATTTAATAAAAATAGAAACCATATTAAAGAACTTGGCCAATAAATTCAAGTACAATTCGCAGCATATAACCAGCAACCACAACTAATAAAATACAATTCCAAAAAATAAGCAAACCAAGCAACCCAAGCCACCACCACCATTGATGTGATTGCTGTTTGAACTGCTAAAACTCTAATGTGCGGGTGCTGCAGCTAGGGTATACAGATGTGGGTCATTTCACGGACAGTTTTGGAAATAAAAAGAATTCCTTATGGAAGCTTTATTTCTATACAGTTCAAATAGTCGACAACAATTAGGTTAGGCTAGGTTAGTGTGGTAGCTTTTATACCAAAAGCTCACTTGAGCACGCATAACGGCCCGTTGTGATGCCACAGGTGAACGCAGTCCCTGTACTGACCAAGTTCCCCCAAACAAAGGAGAGAGAAGTTGGTCAGGGCAAGATCTGCACATTTAAAGCACGACTACCCAGCGCTGGAAAACCAGTCAGAAAGTTTGATAAACAAGGCTATATCCTTGACGTCAATGGACGATGATTGCTCCGTCAAGCTGACAGGAGTTGGAGAGCCAAATAACCTATATCTGCACCTCAGTGTCCGGGGACCCAGACAAGTGTGACACTGAAGCGCCCAAAAAGAAGGTTGAGGCAACGGCGACATTTTCTGACTTTCCTCGACTTATTCGCAAGGTTCGACAGAGACTTTATGGCAGCCTGGCTATCAGAAACGATCGAGCGTGCGGCCGCAATATATTTTCTTATCATTTCTCACATGAAATGACCCTTATGTTTGGGTGCTAGTTTTGCATGTATGAAGCTAGGTTGTATCGTTGTATTCGCATTTATACCTTCAATTGTAAATTGTAAGTGTAAGAGAGCGTATGTTCATTTCAAATGTTTTTGCCATCGATCTGTTCTAAAAGTATGGCGCCATTGTCATTATCGCAAAGATAAATTATGGTTTAACATCAAGAAACCTTTTATGTTTTACCTTCGTTTTCATTTTCATTTGATTGTGTGTTTCGTATCGCTTCGTTTCTTACATTTTATTCACAATTTTTTGGACTTTTTGGATAAATTGTTGTATTGAAAACAACCAAAAAGTACACTCCGTACTCTTGTACTATTCGTACTCTATTAAGAATGTATATGCTGCAATGACCTCTTTTTTTGGATTAGTTTGTTGTTGTTGTTTATTGGCCTTTTCCTTTGATATATAAAAAATAATATTTCATTTAAGCAGAGTCTATTTTGTACGAACAGAATCAGCCGCAATAGAGTGATACATGAAATGTAAAAAAAATTATTTTTTATTTTACAACCACAATTTTTTTATTACTTGTGCCGTTGAAGGCCTTTTTTTATTTTGTCGTTGACTGATTATAAATTATGAATCATTGATGGTTATTAATTTCAATTAATAGTTTACGATAGCCAATCTTAAGAAGAAAATTTATGAAATTTCGTTCATTTTAAGTGCATGTGAAGGGCAATAGATGGCGAGATTATTAAGATGTCATAATATTTCTTGAGCCTCATACCAAGAGAATTGTTTAATGAATGAATTTATTTTCAATACCATTAATGCCAAAAGGTGTAAGTTATATTACCTTACATACCAGCGATCAGCAATGAATCGTTTTTCCTCTACTAATAAGTGCTCATGAAATTTTCAGTATGAATGAGTCAACAATATTGAAATTTAACTACTCTGATTCGGCTACTAGACTAATAGTACGTACGCGAAGAAATGTTAAAATCGAAATGCTCCGGACAGCCGCCGTAGTCTAGTAGGAAGTGTGTTCGCTTATTAGACGTTAAGCCCGGGTTCGAGCCCACGGCCAGATATCAAAACGAAATATGAAAAAAGAAAAAATATTTCTTCGGCAACTTCCTCTCAGCAGACTTATGGCAAAAAACTCTGAGAGTAAATAAACCTGCCATGAAAAAGTTTCTCAACAAATCTGTCGTTCGGAGTCGACATTAAACTATAGGTCCCGCCACTCAAGTATAAAAATTAAGGCACACAACATGAGTGGTGTGAGAAGCTAGGCCATAATCCTGACTGAAGGGTTGTAATGGCCAATTATGTATGTATGTAGTCTTTAATTGTAACAATATATGGCTCAATTCTTTAAGATGAGCGAATAGGAAACTAGCGACAATACAGTTATAAAAGCGTAAGATGCACAGATTAGTTGTGCACATAAACAGCACTAGAATGACTTTTGCATGACACGCAGACCTTATTGTCGTGAAGAGGTGCCTTACTCCGACCATACTCTCTTATCTATTGTGCTATCAGCAAACTGTATAAGATATCTCCATAATATCTCCCATAAGTCTACTATAAACTCGACGTGAAACTCGACGTTTCTTACTGGGTGCATTAATCCACCACAGGTTACCAAAAATGTGCTTCGAAGATTCATTCTCATCGTCATAGAATCTACCTGTTGGACTCGTGCGGGAAGCCATTCTGAATAAGTAGCTATGCCCTATCAAAATTAACCGTTCAACAAACTCAGATTATCTCCTCTTTAACTAGGTTTCTAAATAAAAATTTCGATTTAAATCTTTATATTTAGCTAGCTCTCTACCTCTATCTTTCGTTGAGCACGCCTTTCCAAACATCCGATCCTTGCCCACAGAGACATCAACGTCCCTGCTGCAGAAATTCGTCTGCTTGTTCATTACCAAAAAACTCCCACATGATCTGGGACCTAGCAGAGTATAATCTTATTTTTCGTACCTAGCCTATCTTCTCCAGACAGTTCCATACTGTCTTCGATTTAACCTCAGAAGAGTTAAGTCTCCAATGGCTCGGTTATTGTCATGTAGTGTGGTATGTCCTCTTATCCAAGTTGAATTGAAAGCATATTTCAATTACACAGACTTCCGCTTGCAAGGTACCCTGGAGTTTCCTTAAGGGCTCGGAATATTTCATTCTCAAATGTCAACTCCTATACCAAGGTCTGCTCTTGATCCATCCTTTATAAGAATATTTAGCTTCCTGATTATTGAACTAATTTTTGGATTTAGCTTGTCCAAGATGTAAAAATATGAGTATCGGAATGGAATTTTAAAATTTTTAATCTTTGACTTTAAAGATTACGAACAACAAAAAAAAAAAATAATTATAATGCATATGCGTACGTATATTAATAATGAAAGAAAAAAAGGAATAAAATTTTTATGAATTTTGTAAGCCACCACAGGAAGATGTCGATTATGTCTTGAGAGTATCCATCATATTCATGTACAAGATTGTAGACATCATAAGAAACAATAATGCAACCTACGCAATGTGTCTTCCTCCTGACACAGCAACCCATAATCACAATCATTATTATTTTGGATTTCTTTTTCCTTTCCTCTTTTTTCATCTTCTTTTTGTCTTGTTTTTGTTTTTGTTTTTGTTTGCTTTAGTTTTGCTATATTTAGGGAACAGTTTTAGTGCAGTTGAATTCATGAATTGTTATGTTTATATACAGGATGCTTCAATTCCAAGCCATCAGGTCTTATTTTCATTTCATTTGTATTGCTTTTGTCGTTTTCTTTCGTTCGCCCATTTTCAATCATACAGAAAAGAAAAAAAAACAATTGTTTTGATTTCTTGTCAACCAATTCTATCTTGGGGTCTCTATCTTAAGGTCTTGCTGGCATCCATCGACTTGTGTGCGTCATTCGAAAAGTAAATGATTTGAGTGGATTTGTGTACAAAAAACACCCATATTATGACGCGTTACGAAAATTATTTTGAATTTTGTTTTGAAAATTTTATTTTAAATTTTTTTGTTAGTTTGCTGGAAGCAGATACTTAAAGGAATTGTATCCACTGACTACATAACAAACTTTTTAGTTAGGATTACGAAATAGCTTCCTACACCATCCATATTGTGTCTGTTAATTTTATTTAAGGGTGATGGGACATGTTGTTTAACCTGGACTCTGAACGACAGAGTTGAAAAACTTTTCATGTCAATTTTATTTACTCTCAGGGTTTTTGTTACAAAACTACTGAGTCATAAATATCTGAGTTGAGAGTGCAGATGTCAGAGTTGAGGTCTTAACTACGGTTTGTCGTCTAATAAGCCAAAATACTACCTATCTACCAGAGATCAGCACTGAATCGTTTTTTCACTACTCATAAGTACTCATGAAATTTTGAGTATGAGTAGTAGATTTCTGGCCAAAAACTCTGAGAGTAAAGAAATCTGCCGTGAACAAGTTTCTCAAAGATCTGTGATTCGGAGTCGACGTTAAACTGTAGTTCCCGCGACTCACGTCTAAAACTAACACACACAACATGAGTGGTGTGAGAAGCTAGGCCGTAATCCAAACTGAAAGGTTGTAATGGCCAATTATGTATGTTTGTATGTATTTAAGTCAACAGTATTGAAATTCAACTACTCTGATTCATTCGTACTCACTACAACATTGATTTATAAGTATAGGTTGCAATGAGTATGAGTACAACGTTGACATCGAACTTATAACATTCGAAATATGTTTGATTCATACGCCTACTCATTCAGATTAATAAATTTAGAAAAATATTTAAAATACTCATAAATGATTTGAGGAATTGGAATCATTCATCAAAATTTACAGTCTTAGTTGTTGTTGCATTTACAAAAAAAAAAAAGGAAGAAAAAGACAAAGACAGCAAGCAAATCAAACACACAACCTTCTAGTGAGTACTGTAGTATTCGTACGCGAATCATACATATTTTGTGATTCGTGTAAATGTTGAGTAAAGGAGAGTCGAAATCAACAACATCATGCATGGTGTTAGGTATGAGTACGATGAATACTTAAAACTTTGAATATGAGTAGTATCAGTATGATAATAAAATAAGTATTAATGCTTATGACTATCAGAAATTATGAGTATGATTCGAATCTACGCATCTCTTTGAATACTTATTCTGATCTCTGCTTCCTACTAGAGTAATTTTCCTGTCTTTCCATTTTTGTAGTTTGTAGTCCATTAGCATTAAATTTAAATTTCCAACTTCTTTTACAGAGTTGTAGGCAGTGTTGAAAAATTCAGTACTTTAGTACTTATTTCAGTAGTTTTTTATTTATAAAATACCACGGTACCACCGCTACACTTTTAGTACTTTTTTATTATTCAACGTAATGCTAAAGGTAGAATTAGTCTTTAGCCCCGATTAGCCCAACGGCCACGCAACGTACGTTGGATTTTAGAATAGGAAAAGCAATGAGAAGGCTTGCCAAATCGTAATGTAATTTCGTATTTAATTTACTTTTCGTATGCTAAAATAAATGTACATTAGGTTTCTCCGACAATTGACTAAACGGGGCTTTAACGTTCTATTACGTACAGAATCAGCTGCTCTTGGTATATATACATACATATATGAAAAACATGTATAAGTCGTTAGTTTTTTATTCCATTCCGTACGTGCATTAAGTACAAATAATAGTGTAATCAGCTCAGAAATACAACAGAGCCCACAGGCCTTTCATATCTGGTTAACATACGTCGATTTACTGAAAATACTTTAGAATTCCACAAATAAATTCTTTAATCGATGAAAAGAGTTAAGAATGAATCCTATGCTGTTTCCTAAAGACATTTGGAGAGATTTGAAGTCGCCGTAGTCTAGTAGGTAGTGTGTTGGCTTATTAGACGTAAGGCCAGGGTTTAATCCTCAGGTCAGACATCAAAACGAAAATATGAAAAAACATTTCTTCGGCGACTTCCCGTCAGCAGATTTCTGGCAAAACCTGAGAGTAAATGATACTGCCATGAAAAGTTTATCAAAAATTTGTCGTTCGGAATCGACTTTATTTCATATCTGTAATCCTGACTGAAGGATTGTAATGACCAATTATGTTATGTATGTATGTATGTTAGAGAACCATTGAAAAGAGAAGATCACTTATATTTAGAATCATAAAGAGGTAATTTGATGTAATCTTTTAAGAGTCTGAAGAATAAGTTTCATCACAGTTTTCGAAATTTTGAAATTTTACAAGAATCTTCAAGGCAAAGACAGATGGAGAACTCATCATTCTTGAACTCGCTACAGTCGGCTAATCTCCTACGGTAGCACATTAATTGTTATTATAAACTTGATTAAAGCTACTGAAACAAAGTCCAAAAATATTAAGAAAATAAGAGGGAAGTTTCGTTCTTTAAAGGAACGAAAGAGTGAGACGAAAACATACATACACAACATACATAATTGGCCATTACAACCCTTCAGTCAGGATTACGGCCTAGCTTTTCACCAAGGCCAAAAACTCAAACAAAATTTATATACCACAAAGCGTCAGAATTTTTACTCTTTCTTCAAAATGTATGCGCTCAATATGCAAAGTTTCCGCTTCCGATACTAGTAAAATTTGCTCAGCAACTGTAAATCGATAAAGAATGTATCGTTTAACATAAAGTTCCTTTTTAGTGACACATACATTATAATGTATCTGCATATGTATGTATATAGTATAGTATGTAGATATGTGTATATTTACATCTGTTCATACCTACAATATTCATATGAACATGTATCATATTATAATACAACCTCTATCACACGTGCTTAATTGTTTAGCCTATAAATCATTTCTTATGTGGTTCACATTTTGTTTTTGTTATTTTTCTTTTTTTTTTTTGTCTCCATTTAGAAGTCTTAAGTTCCCTTTCGGAGTTTTGAACAGACAAACACCACACACTACTACCACTGTTTGAAGCCAGTTATTTCGCTGATCACAATCGACATCACGCACGCGTTTTCTTCAGTTTCTGTTGCCTGTATTTGAATTACTATTTGCCGCAGCCATATCTGTTGTTGCGGTAACGTAGCTATAGTTGGAGTTGGAGTCTTTTGTTTAAAATGAAATATGGAGCAAGTGCGTCACAACTTCATTAAAATATAAACACGCAGTTTATGGGTTTCTTTTTTTTCTTTCTGGGTTATATTTTTATTTTGTTTTATTCTCTGTTGTTGCTGTAGTTGTTGTGATTTCTATTAATTTGAAAATAAAATCGTTACTCTACTTAAATAAAGTGTATGTGTAGTAGAGATCTTCTGATAAGGAAGGCAAATTAAAAATAAAAAAACAGTTTTTTTCCGTTTTTCTCATTTCCCATTAAACAGTAGTGGTGCTTGGAGTGCTTTTTTTTTTTTTGCTATTGGTGTTGGTGTTGCTGTTGCAATTGATTAGTTTATGTTTTCATGTCCAAACTGTATTTGTTCATTGACAAGCCTATCATATATGCACAAGCAATTTATCAAAATTTATCAAATGAGCAATTTTTTTATCTCAAATTGTCTTAAATTTAAAATTTTTAAGCCAATTAGTTTACAGCTAAGAAGACAATAATGGTCAGAACTTAGTCATATTCTTTGGTAGCATCTAATATTGTTATTAATCTATGGTTTGTAAAGCTTTTACACAATAAAGGAAATAGTTATGATACTGCAATGTATGCCATGCACCACCACCTTCACGATAAACTTGACTTCGACAGAATACTACGACACTAAGGCCCATTATAACAACTTGCCGTTAGCTAAAAGCAGGATTTTAAAGGGCAGATAACTTGATTTTCATTATTATGAGTACACATTTAAAAATGTGAGCGTTAAGTTAAAGGGAAGATCATCCTACCTTTAACTTTTAAAGTTCACTTCATCTTTGAACTTGCCAAATAAAAAGGAATGTCGTTGCCACTTTAAGGCACTTGTTTAATTAACAATGCTATCGACATTGCTCCGGCACTGCCATATTTTTGAAAAAGTTAACTTTATTTTACTTTTTGTTTTTACAACCTTCAGATAAAATAAAGTTACATATATACATAATTGGTCATTACAACCCTTCAGTCCGGATTACGGCCTAGCTTCTCACACCACTCATGTTGTGTGCCTTAAGTTTTATACTTGAGTAGCGGGACCTACAGTTTAACGTCGACTCCGAACGACAGATTTTGAGAAACTTTTCATTGCAAGTTTATTTACTCTCAGAGTTTTTGCCAGAAATCTGCTGAGAGGTAGTCGCCGAAGAAATATTTTTTTTTCATATTTCGTTTTGATGTCTGGCCTGGGGCTCGAACCCGGGCTTTACGTCTAATTAGCGAACACACTACCTACTAGACTATGGCGACTTAATTGCATTTTAAATAAACAAAATAGCAGGTGTTCTCACTAGATTAGGTTTAATTTCAGTGTGCGACTTGATGCTGGTTTATAATCCTCCAATCTCCTACCCCTATTGCCTTATTGGAACAGGGATCAGGGCGAAAGAGCAGAAGCATTGAAGCATTGGGTTTGGATAACTCCAATGTAAAACTGGTGTTTAGTGAAACTAAAGCTCTCTCGAGACAAATCACATGTAGACGTAGTCATGGTGATTGCCTAGCCTATCCTTTTTCCCTATCCACGTCTGCTGACATTTTGCCATGCCCTGTGTAAGTGTTTTACGTATTACTAACCGTATATTGGTAATATGATTTCACAAATTATTGATGAAATCTTTTAGTTTCTTTGAAAATCTTGTGGCCACTTCATTAACCAAATAGCTGAGTGAAAATTACAAATAATTTTAAAGCGATTTCTACTTCGGAATGCGTGAAATTTTATTATTAAAACAAAAATGCCATCTACTAGAGAAAATTCCACACAAATACCACCACTTGGTGTTGCATATTTATATGGCCACAAAAATCCAGTGTGTTATTCCATTGCCATACAGCATCACAATCGATTAGCAATTAGCCTTCATATGAAATCAATAGATAATGATGATTCATATATGAAAATACGCAATTGCAATATGAAAAAGTGAAAACCTGAAGAAAAATAAATCATTTTATCGTAACGTAATGAAATGAAATACAAATGAAATGAGTATGAGTATATGATAGTATGTCCGTATGAGTAGGTGATTTCATAAAACTCTGAAAGACAATTCAAGCCAATAAATTAAATAAATCAATTGAATGAAAAGCAAAAAAATAAAAACTAAACCGAAAATATCTAAAAAGTTAATAAAAAAAGGGTAAAATATTATACACTGTTCTGCCCGCTGCTTGATCAAGGCATTGCTTAAGTAAACCCCAATCGAAGCAATCGTATCAAGCATAACATGTCTGGTGTGTGTAACCAGTCATCATTCATCATTTTTAAGTATTTTTTCAAGAATATTTCTTTTTTTTGTTTCGTCGTTTCTTTTATTTTCAAGAAAAGCATACAACACTGCTGCTTGCTACTACAGAACCAGAACTGAAAATATATGTATGAAACGGCATGAAGGTGATAAATCGTAATACAGTAGCAAACAGCTAAATTGACAACCAAAGTTGACGATCAGTTTGTTTGTTGGTTTCGTTTGGTTTGTTTTGCTTTGGTTTTTTTTTCTTTAAGCCGCAGTTCGTGTTGGTTTTGATTTGTACACAGAAATGCCTTGATATGTAAGCGAGCATTCTAGCCAAGTATTTATTAGCAACGCATCGATACATCAAAATATTGCTAATAAAGCGAAAAGGAGAATAAGTGACAAATTTTTAAAATTACTTCAAGTTTTTTTCTCTTCTTTTTAAATGATATGCCTCGTATATTCATATTATTGTTGAATATTTATGTATTAAGAAGCAGGATATCGATTAAAAAAATTTATTTTCAAGTTCTTTAAGCAACTATTATAAGTCACACCTACTAATTGACTGAACAGCAGGACATCTCTTAACAAAATTTTTTAAAACTTATCAATGCTAGAATTGCGTTCCACTTATTTCTTTAAAGCCTACATATGTCCATACATATATAATAAATCCCTATAAGATAATCAATAATAATTAAACTTTATAATGAAGTTAACAGGAGTAAATTCTCAAAAAAAAAAACAAAAGATTTTAATATTTTTTAAAAAACTTATCACGACATGCTCCTTAGCTTTTCGTTCGCGATCATATCCTGCCAACAATTTGCAATGATTTTCATAAACACCGGTTCGTGCACGATTGCTGTTACCATATTCAGTACAGAGTTGATAAAAATTCGAATTTAGTAATAGTATCAAGGTTTTCAGCTCGCCGTATACATAATATATATATACAGGGTATAGCACAATATCACCAAACGTATACACAGGTCGCCGGATTCTAGTAGATAGTGTGTTCGCCTATGTGACGTAATGCCCGAGTTCGAGCCCCAGGCCAGACATTAAAACGAAATATGAAAAAAAATATTTCTTCGACGACTTCCTCTCAGCAGATTTCTGGCAAAAACTCTGAGAGTAAATAAACCTGCTATGAAAAAGTTTCTCAAAATTCTGTCGTTCGGAGCTGACGTTAAACTGTAGGTCTCGCCACTCAAGTAAAAAATTAAGGCACACAACATAAGTGGTGGAAGAAACGAGGACGTAATCCTGACTGAAGGATTGTAATGGCCAATTATTTTACAGGCTGTGGACATTGAAAACTTAAAGATATGCTAGACAGCAGTTTCACATTGGACTTATCAAAATCCACCCAATGCTTCTGCACCCTTGCACTGATCCATTTTCCTCCAGCTTGGAGGATTATAACCAAAATTAAGACGCGCAAAGAAAATTAACCTAACTTAGCGAGAACATCTGGAATTTTTTCATGGAAATTACACTGTGTTTTGGAAACCATACACATGTACATACATATGTACATAATTGACCATTACAATCCTTCAGTCTTGTAATCCTGACTGACCTAGCATCTCACACCACTTATGTGGGGTGTGTTAATTTTGTACATGAGTGGCTGGACCGACAGTTAAAAGTCAATTCCGAGAGACAGATTTTTGAGAAAACAATCCGTTGAACCTTATTCAAAAACCTCCACGAGCCTAACATTGTTAAAAGCCTTCTCAACTCTAGATAAATTAGACTCAACAAAAATTGTCACGTCATGAAGAACACCGAGTGATTCGAATCATTCATCAAAATTTACAATCTTAATTGTTGTTTCATTTACAAAAAAAAAGAAGAAAAAAGAAGAAAGAAAAAGACAAAGACAGCAAGCAAAGCAAACACACAACCTTCTAGTGAGTATTGTAGCGTTCGTATGCGAATCATACTTATTTTGTGATTCTTGTAAATGTTGAGTAAAGGAGAGTCGAAAGCAACAACATAATGCGTATTGTTAAGTATGAGTACGATGAGTACTTCAAACTTTGAATATGAGTAGTATGAGTATGATATTAAAATAATTATGAATGCGTACAAGTATCACAAATTATGAGTATAATTCGAATCATCTTTTTGAATACTCATTGCTGATCTCTGGTCTAAATAACTTAGAGTAACTTTAGATTTTCAATACATGAGTTAATGAACTTGTTTTAACTAGCCTACGCTGGTAAGGTAAAAATCCACCGCTTTTTTTCAACCGTATATATAGAAGTACGTATGTAGTTGCCGTAGTTTAGAAGATAGTGTGTTGGCTTATTAAACATGAGGCCTCGGCTGAAACGCCACGTGAGAAATCTCCAGCAAACCGAAATATGAAAAAAATATTTCTTTGGCTACTTTCTCTCAAGCAGATTTCTGGCAAAATTTCTAAGAGTAAATAATATTGTCATGAAAAATTTCTCAAAATATCTGTCGTTCGGAATTGACCTTATTCAGCAGGTCCTGTCACTCATATATAAAAATTAACCCACACAACATAAGTGTTGTGAGAAAACGTGAGAGGTTGTAATGACCAATTGTGTTATGTTATGTTCAGGTAGTCGCCGTAGTCTAGGAGGTAGTATGTTCGCTTATTAAAGCTCGGGTTCGTATCCCAGGTCAGACATCAGAACGAAATATGAAAAAAAAATTCTACGGTGTCTCAACAGATTTCTGGCAAAAACTCTAACAATAAATAAAATTGCCATGAAAAAGTTTCTCAAAATCTGTCGTTCGGAATCGACCTTAAGCTGCAGGTCCCACCAATCACTTATAAAAATTAACACACAACATAGGTGGTGTGGGAAGGCGTGAGAGGTTGTAATGACCAATTATGTAATGTTATGTTCATGTATTAATCTCGATTAGAATTGCTCAACGTATTGTTGCTGGTCGTGTGACGACACAAGTTAATGCAGACCGCAGTTACAAGCGGCCGTTTAAACCTATGAAAAATTAAGCATAATCTCACTTGAAACTTCGTATTCTATCTGTTGATGTCTAGCTTGTAATAGGTTCTAGCAATACATTGCTTTATGGTATGCTCTCATATATGAGCCTTGCACATTATAGACGCAGATTTTATTTTTTAGGTGGCATCAAATAAAATCCTAGAAAAACACAGAAAACGTGTAACGATTCTGTTGTTGTGCAAATTTCTAAAAAAGATTACTTATGATAGTCCAATTGAACGCACGCATAAAAGTTCCAAATTTTCTTGAAGTTTTTACTGAAACCTAGTTTTCTAGTTTCTCTATGTAACTTTTGAAAAAAAATCTGTTCATAACCTACATCTATAACGCATTTTCATATCCTTCGCTTTAAATACAATTTCAATGTATGTTTAGCATCCAATAAACGTTTTTATATGACAGTTTTATAGGCTACTGCTTATTATTAAGTTTGATGTCGTGGGCAAAACAAAAAAAATTATGATTACCTACAACAACAACAACAACAACAAGAACAAAAATTAAAAGTATAGCGCGTAACTGAACATGCAATAACCAAATTAAGTTAACAAACTTACAACAACAACGACATTACCATACTAACATACAGTGGACATAGTTATTATCCAAAATAATATCAACCAAAGAGAGTGTGAGTTTTGTAGTTAGGTAAACAGCAGGAGTTTAATAAATAATTAAAACAAGTTTTTAACATTATTTTTTTGGTGGTGTTGTTGTTATTGCTGTTTATAAAACTTTGAATTTTCTTTTAGCGGCATATGCATATTCAGAAGAAGTATTAAAAAGTATTAAAAATGAATTAAAAATGAATTAAAATTGTAAAGTTTTCAAAATAAATTCCATGCAAATAAAATCTGGAATTAATGGCAAATGGCTGATGTTTATTGAACGAGTTTGTTTCTTAAGTCTTTTGTTTTTCACAAACACAACATTTGTTTTAACAGCCACTCATGCTTACACTCAATCAAGAGATTTAATACGTTATTCTTTACTTAACTGGGGTGTTAAAGGGGGGAAGAAAACAGTTTTAGATTTTTTTATAACTAAAGGTTATAATTTATACAAACACACATACATACACACTTATTCACTCTTATACACTTAACTATTACCTTTGCAATGATTTTGTGATGTGAGCCGCTTTAAAAAAAAATTGCATGCAAAAGGGGCATTAATTTTGGATTTTTTTTTCGTATGCAAACATTCAAATCATTGGTTTCGATTTCTTCGATTTTATTTTCGAAATTATACGATATGATTTCAACTGTAAAGACCATATTTTTGCTTTTCGATTTGGCCATTTTTTGTTTGTAATCCTATACCTGAGTGTACATTTTTTTTTGTTTTTCTTTTGCTTCATGTTTCGCCAACAAAATTTTTTATTTTATTGAATAAACCTTGATATGATTGCCAATTAGAAATATGAGGTGTAAAATACTGAAAAACAAAAATTTTCAATTTTTCCAAACCATAAAGTTCCACAACAACAACCGACAACAAAAACAGCAACGAAAAGTATTTCGTTAATGTCATAAATCGCCTCAAGTTCTTATTAAATTAAATAACAAAACCTGTGTATAATGGCGTTAAAGCAATAAAAATTATATTGTAATGTTGTAACTGTTAGTTATTATCTCTTGTTTTCAAAGTTTTCAAACAGAAATAAATAAATGAAAAAAATATTTTTGTTTGCCTTTAAATTTACAACTTCATTAAAAGCGAACAACACTTTGGAGAGGCTGAGTTAAAGGTTTTTAAAGCAAAAAATAAAATAAAAAATGAAAACAAAATAAAGAAATAAAATTGAATTTATTATTATATTACCATCATAATTTTCTAGAAAACGATTGAAATACATTCAAACCCTTTATTTTCCAAGGCAATAAAAAAAAAGCTTCTTCAGGCATTTGGAAAACTTTAACTATGTATATAATCTCTTATTTAAGTGAAAGAAAACCTAAGAGTGATAATACACAATCGCTCTCATACATACACTGCTGTTCAATAAAATAGTTTCACCATGATCAACATCTTGCAATTAATTAAAGAAGAGTCACGCTTCAAATTTTTGAAATGTATCGGAATTATATTCATAAGAGGCCAGTAAACAAAGTGCACTTACTTTTTTACATATACTCCTTTGCATAAGAGATGTCTAGTAAACCTTTCGGAGAGCAGGTGAATCTACTTTTTGAACAGCACTGTATGTATGGTATGGTATGGTTATAGGGTCCGCCAAATAACATTTTTTTAAAGCATTTTCAGCATTTTTTTAAGCATTTTCAAAAACTACTGAATATTTTCTGAAATTCCTTTTTTATTTGAAAGTACAATCCTTCCGGTTAATAATGGAAAATAATTTCATTCAAATGGCTGCCTCGGCTGGCCATGCAGTAGTCTACACGATCGGTTCAATTTTTAAGCACATAATCGATTGTGTGCAGCTGTATTTCACCAATGGCTTCACGAATATTATCCTTTAAAGCGTCAATTGTCTCTGGCTTGTCGGCGTAACACTTATCTTTGACGGCACCCCACAAATAATAGTCCAACGGTGTCAAATCGCAGCTCCGAGGTGGCCAAACGACATCAGATCTGCGGCTGATAATGCGATCTTCAAAAACAGGGCGCGAAACATCGAGTGTAGCTTTGACTGTGTGGCACGTAGAGCCGTCCTGTTGAAACCAAATGTTGCCAATATCCTCCTCTTCAATTTTTGTGAACAAAAATTCGTTCAACATGGCCCGATAACGATCGCCATTGACTGTAACTGCCACTCCTTGCTCATTTTCGAAAACAAATGGCCCAATTATGCCCCTGGACCAAAATCCGCAGCAAACAGTGACTCGGTTTTTCAATGTAAGCGTGCGGGTTTTGAGACAATTTTGCTTGTTGCATACCCGCCAAGATCAAAATAAGCTTCATCTGAAAAAATTATTTTTTGCCAAATCGGCATCTTCTGTAAGTCGACCGCAGGCCCACTTAGCGAAACGAAAACGCATTGGATAGTCAATTGGCTTCAACTCCTGAACCAATTGGACTTTGTATGGCGTCATAGCAAGGTCTTTATGGAAAATTCGTCTCAATGATGTCTCCGAAATGTTCAATTGTTGAGAACGACGGTGAATTGATGTTGATGGCGGCTTCACGCACACTTTCTGCCACAGCAGCAATATTCTCGGGTGTAAGCACTGTTTTTGGCTTTTCACGCTTTGGTTTATCGATGAGAATGCCAGTTTCTTTCACTTTTTTCACAAGATAACGAACACACGGAGCTGACGGTGCTTCTCTTCTTCCAAAATCCGTACGCAATTTTCGCACACATTCTGCAACATTACCATGATTTTCAAAGTAATGTCGCAATATTTCGCAGCATTGTTCAAGCGTATACACAACCATATTCGTTCAGCGGAAGGATAAAACTAATTATCTGTGAAATCAGATATGAACTAAGTGTTACCATTCACGAAATAAGCACTAGTTGCAAAAAAAACGTTAGATGGCGGACCCATTATATAGATGTAGTGTGACCACTACATTCGTTAATGTAGACTCTGATGATGGCGTGAAGGTCTAGTTGTTTGGATATTTAACTACCATATGATGGAAAAGTTAATGTTCCTATAAAATTTATCGTTTATGATAAGTTATAATAATCACAACCTCTTCGTCTCCTCTTAGTTGCCGTAGTCTAGTAGGTAGTGTGTTCGCCTATTAAACGAAAAGCCCGGCTTCGTGCCCCAGGCCAGACATCAAAACGAAAAATTTAAAAATATTTCTTAGGCGACTTACTCTCAGCAGATTTCTGGCAAAAACTCTGAGAGTAAATAAACCTGCCATGAAAAAAGTTTCTCAAAATTTGTCGTTCGGATTCGACGTTAAACTGTAGGTCCCGTCACTCAAGTATAAAATAAAGCAATCAATTAGAGTGTTGTGTGAAGCCAGGCCGTAGTCCTGACCGAAGGGTTGTAATGACCAATTATGTATGTATGTAATCACCACCTCTTCTGAAGGTATGATAAATTTCAAAGTAGGACTCATTAATTTTCTAATAAAGAATACCAAAAGTTTTTTAAAGTCTACACCGGCCTGGATTAATTTTTTTATAAATTGGCAAACCTAACTAGAGTCAGAGCAACTGACAGCTTTCAAAAATAAAATAAAACCTCACTTCTTGTATCGGGTAAGTAAGTATAAAGCACTTCATATTGAAACGGTATTAGTTGATAGACATATTTTATAGACTATCATTGGATTGCATAGATAATTTTTTGGTTTTTACTTTTAAATCCATTCAACTCTCAACACTTCATTCAATAAATTTTTTTTGGCAAAAACAAATTTGTTTTCACAATTACAAAGTCAACCAACGATTATAATTTCGTAAATTAACTAAAAAAAAAAAGCAAAACAAAAAAATATAAAAATCCCCACCTTGTTTTAAGTGCGAAAATCTAGAAGAAACTTTATCTTAAGCAAACTAAGTAGTAGTAGTAGTAGATTGTAGATTGTAGGTGTTTTCTTAAAGGTGTCTGCCAAGACAAACGACAAAAACCAAAAGCAGCAGAAAGTTCAAAGATCAAACTTTGAAAAGTTAAATTATTTATTCGCTAATAGGGTGAGAACATGAACATGAATGCAATTGTAATAAAAAATAAAAATAAAAATTATTAAAAAACAAATAAATAAACTGCTTAAGATAATTGAAAAATGATGGCATTAAACAAATAAATGCGATGCCTAGGCGTATAAGCGATTTTAATTTCAATTAAAAAAATTAATAAACGAAACCAATTAAATATTCTTAATCAATTCATAAGAAAACTAAATAAAATTTCGTACCAATTCCATTAAAACGAGAAGTGAAAAACGAAGAAAAAGGAGTATAGGAAATGCTAAAAAACAAGATCAATAACTTGCTGTCAAATTAAGAGTCAACTAATTATGATAAATTTTTAAAAAGATGTTGATGCCACATTTAAAGCATATTGTCAGTTATATCCTCTTCATCATTATCATTGTCATTGTGCCTGCAGTAGCAGTAGTTCTTGTTGTTGTCATCATCATCATCTTTATTTAAAGACACTGTCTTGGTAGTCATAGTTAAAGTCATAATATGGAACAACGTTAATATTTTAAATTTACAACAACAATAAAAAAATTGTCATATAAACACAGAGACTCCGTCTACTTGCATACATACTTACATACATACGTGTATTGCATTTTTCTTTTTGCCACATGAACAAAAAAAAGAAAAACAGCCAATGAGTCTACACTGAATTAAAACTGATGGATGATGCAGCATGAGGCAGGGTTTAAAGGAATGCTTTCTTAAGTCATTTAGATTTGTCTACTAAGTACTATGTAGAATGAATCAGCAGATTTCTGCCAAAAACTCTGAGAGAAAACAAAATTGACATGAAAAGGTTCTAAAAAATCTGTCGTTCGGAATCGACTTTAGACTGTTGATCCCGGTAGGTAGGTTATCGGTAAGTAGATTGCTTCGAATATGAATTCCTGATGTTCTGCTCATGCGATATTTCCAGTTAGGTTGTGTTAGGTCGTAGTGGTAGCTCTGCTATGAAAGAGCCCCCTTGAGCACGGACAGTTTTGGAAATAAGGGGAATTCCTTACGGAAACTTTATTTCTATACTTTTCAAATAGTCGACAACAATTAGGTTAGGTAAGGTTAGTGTGGTAGCTTTTATACCAAAAGCTCACTTAAGCACGCACAGCGGCCCGTTGTTATGCCACGAGTGAACGCAGTCTCTGTACTGACCAAGTTCCACCAAAATCAGGGAAGAGAAAGAAGTTGGTCAGCGCAGGGGCTGCACATCAAATCACAACTACCCCACACCGGAAAAGCAGCCGCATGCCACTGTGATTAAGATGATGCCTCGACCAAGTCCAAATAACTGGTTGGTACGCCTTCTATCCATCAGGGGCCAGGTGAGTCTAGCGGTAGAGCAGGACTGCTCATTGGCCCAGGATAGGTTGGCGTCTAGAAAGAATTTTCGCGCAATGGCCAGCTTGACCGAGGCGAGTGGCACACCCAATTCTATTGAAGAGGATTTCGGAAGGAGTGCCGCAGCTCTGGTGAGCTCATCGGCCAGCTGCAGTTCCCCGGAATGTTACTATGTTCGGGCACCCAGACCAGCAAGACACTAAAGCGCCCAGAAAAAAGGTCGAGACAATGATGACATTCCCTGACGACCCTGGAGTTATTTACAACACCTGACAGAGATTTTATGGCGGCCTGACTATCATTAGAAGACCGAGACGCGGGTAAAAGGAGCACCATTGACGAGTTTCCATGGAGCGGCCCAGTGAATTGCCGTCATCTCCGCCTGAAACACGCTACAGTAATACGGCAGTCGGAGAGAGATGCTTAGGTCCAGTTTCCAGAAATTGGAAACCCCTATCAAGACAGTACTCCGCAGGGAGATAATCGATGTTCGATGGGGCCACAGGATCAACCTCCTATATTTCCAGTACTTTCCTGTACTTTCAGAGGCTTTAGTCTATGTGCTGTGCAGTCCTCCGTCACAGAGTGGGAACTTCTGTCAAACAAACTTCTGTGTTCGCTTATTAGACGTAAAGTCCCCAGGCCAGCCCCAGGCCAGACATCAAAACGAAATATGGAAAAAAAGATATTTCTTCGGCGACTTGCTCTCAGCAGATTTCTGGCAAAAACTCTGAGAGTAAATAAACCTGCCATGAAAAAGTTTCTCAAAAAATCTGTCGTTCGGAGTCGACGTTAAACTGTAGGTCCCGCCACTCAAGTTTAAAATCAAGGCACACAACCATGAGTGGTGTGAGATGCTAGGCCGTAGTCCTGACTGAAGGGTTCTAATGGCCAATTATGTATGTATGTACTTATACTAATCATAAATGACTCCAGTAATTCGAATCATTCATTAAAATTTACAGTCTTAGTTGTTGTTGCATTTACAAAAAGAAGAAAGCACAAGACAAAGACAGCAATCAAAGCAAACACACAACATTCTAGTGAGTATTGTAGTGTTCGTATGCGAATCATACTTATTTTGTGATTCTTGTAAATGTCAAGTAAATGAGAGTAGAAATTAACAACATTATGCGTATTGTTAAGAATGAGTACGATGAGTAATTCACACTTTGAATATGAGTAGTATGAGTATGATATTAAAATAAGTATGTGAATGCGTATAAGTATCAGAAATTATGAGTATTATTCGAATCTACTCATCTTTTTGAATATTCATTGCTGATCTCAGATAGAGAAATAAATTTAATTGAAGGCACCCTGTCTAGGACATATGACGTCATAAACTTTTTACTTTCAAGTGAATAAAGTAGGTTTAGTTTTTTTTATAGAGTTTCCCAAAGCAAAATAAATAAAGAAACAAGTAAATTGATTGTAACAGGTTCACAACGGAAAGTTTCTTACCCCAAAGGGAAGAGGTACTATAAAATATGTAAACTTAACAACAGACAGTATTGTGTGCAGAAATAAACTTAGGAACTTACTACAGCTTCTGAAATGTCTAGTTGAATGAGATGTTGGACTCCGAAGTGAGAACTTTCTTTATACGATTCATACATACATACATACATAATTGGCCATTACAACCCTTCAGTCAGGATTACGGCCTAGCTTCTCAACACCACTCATGTTGTGTGCCTTAATTTTATACTTGAATGTCGGGACCGAACAACAGATTTTTGAGAAACTTTTCAAACTTCTAAGTAGAATATGCATTATGATATTCAAACTCGAGTTCATACTTTCAGTTGTCTGTAGCTGTCGACAATTTATATTACAGTATACCATTGCTGGTATATTGAAGCTGAACTCCTTTAAGATTTTACACATGTTACTTAACTTAACAAACAAGTTTAAAGAAATCACAAAAAAATTAAACAAAAAAAAAAAGGAACGAAAGAAATAAATGTTCATTTAAGTTTTAATAATGTACGTTGTTGTTGTTGTTGTATTAACCGATTTTATTCATTAAATTCCTGTTTAATATCAAATCCAAACAAACATCATACTCCATATAAACCTTTAGTCATGTACAAGACTGTGGCGATAGACTTGAGTGTGATTATATTATGACTGCCATGACTATGACGATTACGATGATGATGACGATGAAACGATGCTGCCTGATATGGAGGAGACAAGTCAAACTATTTTTAATAACTTGTTTTAACTCTTCATACAAATTTCTGAAATTCAATTGCTTTCATGTTTTCCCCCCTCTTTGGATTCTATTTGTGCATCATGATGAAATTTATTTCTTTAAATCCAAACATTAAGTCATTAAATTCATACTAAACTAATTAAGATGATATACTCAAGTGGTGGTAATTTAACTTCTTAATGTCGAATGGCTAAGAGAGAATAATAATTAAAATGTTATATTCAAATGAATTTATGAGTTCATGCAGTAGTAATGAAATTAAAATTCTAAAGTGAGTTGTTAAATTAAATTCGAAATTATTTGTAATTAATCTGATGTGCAAATAATTTAAAAAATTATTATCGTATGGGATTATTTGAGAAATATTTTTCATACAAAAGACTTAGAACACATGCACTTTATTCACATCTGTACGGCATGTAAAGCAAAACTATGAAAATAAATAAAGCCAGAAGCCATTATAATTAATAAAAATTGTTATTGTTGTTAAAATTAATATTAAATTAATTAAAATTAAATTGATTTGCCATAACAGGTTCACAAGCAAAGAAAAAAACTGCTGGGTATACCTCAACCCCAGCACAAGTCGAAGAAGACACCATTAGCAGTGGCTATTTGTGAGTAGTTAGCGCCAAAAGAAACTCTATGCGTAGTGGTGGCCACAAGGAAAAAACCTTGAATATCAGACAACAAGTGGAATTGAGTTTCTAGGATGGAGCGAGAAAAGAAAGCTCTCTACAATTCTTACTGTTGGATGAACAAGCAAAGAAAGCTGTGTACAAAGAAAGTCAAAAGGAAATTCCTGGAATACCTTCAGTAGAAGCCTCATTCAAGCATAAGGAAACTACGTCAGTCAAATTATGTGTGTGAATATAGATTTTAAAATCTATCTCTCCATGTTAGCTAACAGAGCTCTGTTATGTTATTAACAAAACTAACAGAACTCTGTTATGTTACTCACAGAACTCTGTTAAACAATTAATTTAAGGTTGGGAATGAAAAACAAGAAAAATTAATTAAATTCCCGCGTAAAATAAAAGAAAAAAGCAAAAGTTCATAAAATAAGTCCTATAGTTAATGAATGTTACAATGTGTTGCGAAATAAGAACTGCAATTAACAAAAAATCATACTAGAGATGAGCGATCCAGTGATTTCTGAAGAACGTTGTTCTCAGTGAACGTGATTTGTTAATCACTGTTCTTTAAAACAGTGATTGTGATCACAGTATTCCAAAAGAAAACAATAATGACAATAACGTATTTTATTAAGTCGTTAGAAAGAGACAACTAGATACATACTATGAAAAGACTACTAAACAAAATCAAAGTGGTGTCATCAATGTTATTATTTTTAATGTAATTTTTTTTTATATGAAGTTTGAAAATTAAGTTTCGCAGAAAGTTCATGTATAAAAGACAAAAGTAAATAATCAGCATCATCTACTAGTAATTCTGCCTCGCTCAAAATAAATTGAAATAAATTTGAGTATGTAACAATTTTGAAAGAACGACATTAATAGTCACTGTTATTTGGCAATTTCAATCACTGCAGTTACCAGTGAATTATCAATCACCGTGATTAAATCACAGTTTTAAAAATATCGCTCATCTCTAAATCATACATTTCCGAAAGGTATTGTAATCCGATAGAAAAATCAATAGTGTGGGAAAACAGGACAACATGGGCGGACAATGAATGTTGTTTTTAAAGCATTGTACGTCCCTTTAACTAAATCAATCGCCAGAACCCTTAACAGCGCGCGATTTCATAGCAGATTTTCAAATTTTCCCTGATTTCTGATTTTAAAATCCACTGAAGGTCCTTTTGTGGGAAAACAGGACTGAGTGGGCGGACAAAGTAAATTGTTTTTAAAGCATTGACTTACAGTGGATTTTAAAATCTGAAATCTCAGAAAATTTCAAAATCTGCTATGAAAACACGCTCTGTTAAAGATTCTGGCGATTGAATTTAAGTAAACGAAGTATTTGCATAACTTTACTTAATCATTCCCTAATTGGCATAAGTTTACTTAATCATTTGCTTAAGTATTTGCATAAGCATTTGCTTAAGTTTGCTTAAGTTTGCTTAAGCATTTGCTTAAGTTCGCTTAAGTTTGCTTAAGCATTTGCTTAAGTATTTGCTTAAGTTTGCTTAAGCATTTGCTTAAGCATTTGCTTAAGTATTTGCTTAAGTTTGCTTAAGCATTTGCTTAAGTTTGCTTAAGTATTTGCTTAAGCATTTTCTTAAGTTTGCTTAAGCATTTGCTTAAGTTTGCTTAAGCATTTGCTTAAGTTTGCTTAAGCATTTGCTTAAGTTTAAGGAAATGTGGAATTGTGGAATTATGGAATTGTAGAATTGTGGAATAAAGGAATTGTGGAATTATGGAATTGTGGAATTACGGAATTGTGGAATTGTGGAATTGTGGAATAAAGGAATTATGGAATTGTGGAATAAAGGAATTGTGGAATAAAGGAACTGTGGAATTGTGGAATAAAGGAATTGTGGAATAAAGGAATTGTGGAATAAAGGAATTGTGGAATTATGGAATTGTGGAATAAAGGAATTGTGGAATTGTGGAATAAAGGAATTGTGGAATAAAGGAATTGTGGAATTGTGGAAAAAAGGAATTGTGGAATTATGGAATTGTGGAATTGTGGAATTGTGGAATTATGGAATTGTGGAATTGTGGAATAAAGGAATTGTGGAATAAAGGAATTGTGGAATAAAGGAATTGTGGAATAAAGGAATTGTGGAATTGTGGAATAAAGGAATTGTGGAATAAAGGAATTATGGAATTGTGGAATAAAAGAAATGTGGAATAAAGGAATTCTGGAATAAAGGAATTGTGGAATTATGGAATTGTGGAATAAAGGAATTGTGGAATAAAGGAATTGTGGAATAAAGGAATTATGGAATTGTGGAATAAAGGAATTGTGGAATAAAGGAATTGTGGAATAAAGGAATTGCGGAATAAAGGAATTGTGGAATTATTGAATTGTGGAATAAAGGAATTGTGGAATAAAGGAATTCTGGAATAAAGGAATTGTGGAATTATGGAATTGAGGAATAAAGGAATTGTGGAATTATGGAATTGTGGAATAAAGGAATTGTGGAATAAAGGAATTGTGGAATTATGGAACTGTGGAATAAAGGAATTGTGGAATAAAGGAATTCTGGAATAAAGGAATTGTGGAATTATGGAATTGTGGAATTATGGAATTGTGGAATAAAGGAATTGTGGAATAAAGGAATTGTGGAATGAAGGAATTGTGGAATTGTGGAATAGAGGAATTATGGAATTGTGGAATAAAGGAATTTTGGAATAAAGGAATTGTGCAATAAAGGAATTGTGGAATTATGGAATTGTGGAATAAAGGAATTGTGGAATTATGGAATAAAGGAATTGTGGAATAAAGGAATTGTAGAATAAAGGAATTGTGGTGCTCCGTTATCGGAATTAAATGAAAACCCTACGACTGTTTCAATCTCTTTTAGTTGCTCCTGCCAAAAAAGCATCTGCTGAGGGTGTGAGGGTGCGACGGTGTGAGGGTTTGAGGGTGTGAGAGTGTGAGGGTTTGAGAGTGTGAGAGTGTGAGGGTTTGAGAGTGTGAGGGTTTGCGGGTGTGAGGGTTTGAGGGTGTGAGAATGTGAGGGTTTGAGGTGTGAGGGTGTGAGGGTTTGATGGTGTGAGGGTTTGAGGGTGTGAGCGTTTGAGGGTGTGAGGGTGCGAGGGTTTGAGGGTGTGAGCGTTTGAGGGTGTGAGGGTTTGGGGGTGTGAGGGTTTGAGGGTGTGAGGGTGTGAGGGTGCGACGGTGTGAGGGAGTGAGGGTTTGAGGGAGTGAGGGTGCGAGGGTTTGAGGGTGTGAGGGTGCGACGGTGTGGGGGTGCGACGGTATGAGGTGTAGCATGATTTTACAGTTGTCAATACCAACACAATATTTCATATGCATAAACAAAAGAATATCCAATTACATATGAGCAGCGGCCACTTGACTCAATGTTATTGACCGTCGCGCACATGCGACGATCACTTGATACTTTGTTGTCAGACCGCCAGCCGCATTGGTTTTATTGTAATGTGTGTTGTTGTTGTATTGCATTGCTGGTGATCGTGTATGGCTCTCTTCACACTTAACCGTGGGAATTATTATGTTTATATGAACAACGGGCGCGTGTCATATTGCACCCACTTGTCCCATGGTTAGTACACACACAAACCAATGCAATATTATTTAATATAGAATATACTTAAGAATACAGCAAACACACAAACCCATAGAATATAATTAAGTACTTAACAACCACACAAACCTATAGAATATAGCTAAACACTTAACATACACACAAACCTATATATTTAGTATTAACCCAATACAAATTGTATTAGAATTAAGGGATTGACTTGGAATTGTCAAGTCATCAAAATTATAGTATAAAAGAAGGGACATTTTCCCTCATATGAATTAATCAATAAACAAAAGTCAAACAGTGCGTATCGAGCCGCACTTATAACAAAACAAAGCTTATCTTTAATTAAGTTTCCACTACATGGCGATCCTGCCAGTATTCTGGAAGTGCTGAATTTATTAGCACCCAGAATATAACAGTGGTCCTGCCAGGAAGTGCTAAATTTTTATTGGCACTCCTGGCAGGTACAAACAAGAGTGCAACACATTTTGCACCCATAAATTAAATCAATTTTGTCCTGGTGGATCAGCCTAAGTATCCACCAGCTGCGAAGAAGAAACTGTCTGGCCAAGAGACAGTCCTCATGACTTGGAATTTACTACTTGAGGATAATATGACCCCGAAGGAGCCTGGCCAGTGTAAGCTTTTGCCGAATGGTGCGAAGAGAAACATCAACTATTACAAAACTACCTCGTCATAAACGCCTCAGCAGATGCAACAGCGAAAGGAGGATCAAATTGATCAACTACACCACATGAAAAAGGATAAAAGTGAAGAAGAGTGGTAACAAATAAAAAAAAAAAAAAAATAAATTTTTTTTTAAATTAGTTTAGCTTTTAAAAATGGAGCGTTCAGCCGCCCCATAGGCCAGAAAGCGTTAACCGCTCTTGGCAAACATTTAAAAAAACAAATATTTTTTTTATAAATTTTAATTATAATAAATTTGATTACTAAATATGTATATTATAAGAAAAATATAATAAATTTAATAAGAAAAATATAATAAATTTATATTGTAAGATCCCTCTAGAATAGAACCTAAAGAATTAATAACACAAAAGTTATTAAAAAAAAAAATATAGATTTTATATTTTATTTTTTTATAGATTTTTTTTTAATTTATATAAGAATAAGAACCCAAAAGGGTGTTATTTAATAAAGTTTTTAATTTGATAAATAATTTAATTTGATATGTAAATTCATATGATATTGTGAAATGTTTGTTTTGCATTTCAAAGTAATTGTTAAGAAATAGATTCTAAAATTAATATATGTAAATGGACCTTGAATATTGTTAGAAAATTTGACTTGGTTAATAATAGAAAGATGGACTTTGAATAGAAAGGATAATTATGTCGCGGATGCATTGTCGCGAATTACTATAGATGATTTTAAGGAAATTAATAAAAAAGTATCGTGCGTATTAAAAGTCACGACAAGGTCGGCGATTAAACAAAAAGACAGTAGTAGAATAAATAATCAGCATAAAACAAATAAAACAGATGTATTAGATGAGCCCAAAATATATGTACCAATTAAGAATAGTGACGTCAGAAAGTATTATAAATTAAAGATTTATCCCAATAAATGCTACATAAAGAAGGGAAAATCAATATTAGCTAGCATAAATATAAATGATATATTTACTAAAGAGAAACTTGACTTAGGACAATTTTTCTCTAGGCTCGAGAAAGCGGCCAGTAAATTAAATATCAATAAACTACAAGTAGCACCTAGTGAGAAAATTTTCGAATTTATCTCAAAGTTTGAATTTAGAAATATGGGCAATAAGGTACTAAATAAAATTAAAATAGCGCTATTAAATGAAATAAAGATATTAGATATAAAGAATTCTAAGGAAATTCTAGAAATCATGCTGAAATATCATGATGACCCTATCGAAGGAGGTCATTGCGGGATATTTAGAACCGCAGAAAAAATAAAAAGATACTACTACTGGAAAAACATGACAAAAGACATAGCTAAATACGTTAAATCATGTCAAAAATGTCAATTAGCAAAAACGACCAAACACATTAAAAGTCCGATGATTCTCACAGAAACACCCACCATGCCATTTGATACGGTGTATGTAGATACAATCGGACCATTTCCTAGATCAATAAACGGAAACGAATATGCAATCACATTAATATGTGACTTAACTAAATATTTGGTAACGGTACCAATACCAGATAAATCGGCTAAAACTGTCGCTAAAGCGATATTTGAAAACTTTGTACTTACCTATGGTCCAATGAAAACGTTCATTACAGACATGGGTACAGAATACAAAAACTCAATACTGACTGAACTTTGCAACCTATTGAAAGTTGAAAAATTAACTTCAACAGCACATCATCACCAGACATTAGGTACAATAGAACGAACTCACAGAACATTTAATGAATACGTACGTTCATATATATCTGTAGATAAAGACGACTGGGATGAATGGCTTAGGTATTTTACTTACTGTTTCAATACAACACCATCAACAGTACATAATTATTGTCCATATGAATTGGTTTTCAGTAAAATGCCAAATAGTTTTAAAAATTTCAATGAGGTAGATAGAGTTGCACCACTATATAATGTGGATGATTATGCTAAAGAAGCAAAATTTAGATTAGAAGTAGCACTTAAAAGAGCCAAACAATTATTAGATTTAAATAAAATTAAACAAAAGAATAATTATGATAGGAACACTTTAGATTGTAATTTTAGAATAGGAGATTTAGTATTTCTTAAAAATGAAACTGGACACAAATTAGATAATCAATATAATGGTCCATATATAATTAAGAAATTAGATTTAAGAAACAATGTAACCATAGCGGATAAGATAACGAATAAAGAACAAGTAGTTCATAAGAATAGACTTAAGATATATAACAAATAGTTTTAATTATACCACCCAATTGGCCAAAAGGGTAAAATAATAAATTTTAAAATAAGATAAATATTAAAATTAAAATAAGAAATAATATTAAGCTTGGAATACACTAAATTAAGATTAATATTAATTAATAATTAAGTTTACTAATAAAATATAAATTAGAAATAGATGTAAAATCATTGTATTGTGTTGTGTAAAAGAATGTCCATAGAACAAAAGTTATATGAACATTCTTGTAAAGGGTGGAGGTGTAGCATGATTTTACAGTTGTCAATACCAACACAATATTTCATATGCATAAACAAAAGAATATCCAATTACATATGAGCAGCGGCCACTTGACTCAATGTTATTGACCGTCGCGCACATGCGACGATCACTTGATACTTTGTTGTCAGACCGCCAGCCGCATTGGTTTTATTGTAATGTGTGTTGTTGTTGTATTGCATTGCTGGTGATCGTGTATGGCTCTCTTCACACTTAACCGTGGGAATTATTATGTTTATATGAACAACGGGCGCGTGTCATATTGCACCCACTTGTCCCATGGTTAGTACACACACAAACCAATGCAATATTATTTAATATAGAATATACTTAAGAATACAGCAAACACACAAACCCATAGAATATAATTAAGTACTTAACAACCACACAAACCTATAGAATATAGCTAAACACTTAACATACACACAAACCTATATATTTAGTATTAACCCAATACAAATTGTATTAGAATTAAGGGATTGACTTGGAATTGTCAAGTCATCAAAATTATAGTATAAAAGAAGGGACATTTTCCCTCATATGAATTAATCAATAAACAAAAGTCAAACAGTGCGTATCGAGCCGCACTTATAACAAAACAAAGCTTATCTTTAATTAAGTTTCCACTACAGAGGGTTTGAGGGTTTGAGGGAGTGAGGGTGTGAGGGTTTGAGGGTGCGACGATGTGAGGGTTTGAGGGTGTGAGGGTGCGACGGTGTGAGGGTGCGACGGTGTGAGGGTTTGAGGGTGCGACGGTGTGAGGGTTTGAGGGTGCGAGGGTATGAGGGTTTGAGGGTGTGAGGGTTTGAGGGTGTGAGGGTTTGAGGGTGTGAGGGCTTGAGGGTTTGAGGGTGCGAGGGTTTGAGGGTGTGAGGGTTTGAGGGTGTGAGGGTGCGACGGCGTGAGGGTGTGAGGGTGCGACGGTGTGAGAGTTTGAGGGTGTGAGAATGTGAGGGTTTGAGGGTTTGAGGGTGAGGGTTTGAGGGTGCGACGATGTGAGGGTTTTGAGGGTGTGAGGGTTTGAGGGTGTGAGGGTTTGAGGGTTTGAGGATATGAGGGTTGTGAAGTTGTGAGGGTTTGAGGGTGCGACGGTGTGAGGGTGTGACTGTTTGAGGGTGTGAGGGTTTGAGGGAGTGAGGGTTTGTGGGTGTGAGGATTTGAGGGTGTGAGGGTTTGAGGGAGTGAGGGTGCGAGGGTTTGAGGGTGTGAGGGTTTGAGGGTGCGACGATGTGAGGGTGTGAGGGTGCGACGGTGTGAGGGTGCGACGGTGTGAGGGTGCGACGGTGTGAGCGTTTGAGGGTGTGAGGGTTTGAGGGTGCGACGGTGTGAGGGTTTGAGGGTGCGAGGGTTTGAGGGTGCGAGGGTTTGAGGGTATGAGGGTTTGAGGGTTTGAGGGTGAGAGGGTTTGAGGGTGTGAGGGTGCGACGGTGTGATGGTTTGAGGGTGTGACTGTTTGAGGGTGTGAGGGTTTGAGGGTGTGAGGGTTTCAGGGTGTGAGAGTGAGGGTTTGAGGGTGTGAGGATGTGAGGGTTTGAAGGTTTGAGGGTGTGAGGGTGTGAGGGTTTGAGGGCTTGAGGGTTTGAGGGTGTGAGGGTTTGAGGGTTTGAGGGTGTGAGGGTTTGAGGGAGTGAGGGTTTGAGGGTTTGTGGGTTTGAGGGTGTGAGGGTTTGAGGGTTTGAGGGTGCGACGGTGTGAGGGTGTGAGGGTGCGACGGTGTGAGGGTGCGACGGTGTGAGGGTTTGAGAGTGTGAGGGTTTGAGGGTTTGAGGGTGTGAGGGTTTGAGGGAGTGAGGGTGTGAGGGTTTGAGGGTGTGAGGGTTTGAGGGTGTGGGGGTTGAGGGTGTGAAGGTGTGAGGGTTTGAGGGTGCGACGATGTGAGGGTTTGAGGGTGCGACGGTGTGAGGGTGCGACGGTGTGAGGGTTTGAGGGTGTGAGGGTTTGAGGGTGCGACGGTGTGAGGGTTTGAGGGTGCGAGGGTTTGAGGGTATGAGGGTTTGAGGGTTTGAGGGTGTGAGGGTTTGAGGGTGTGAGGGCTTGAGGGTGTGAGGGTTTGAGGGTTTGAGTGTGTGAGGGTTTGAGGGTGTGCGGGTTTGAGGGAGTGAGGGTTTGAGGGTGCGAGGGTTTGAGGGTGTGAGGGTTTGAGGGTGTGAGGGTGCGACGGTGTGGGGGTGCGACGGTGTGAGGGTTTGAGGGTGCGACAGTGTGAGGGTTTGAGGGTGCGAGGGTTTGAGGGTATGAGGGTTTGAGGGTGTGAGGGTGCGACGGTGTGAGGGTGTGAGGGTGCGACGGTGTGAGGGTTTGAGGGTGTGAGAATGTGAGGGTGTGAGGGTTTGAGGGTGTGAGGGTTTGAGGGTTTGAGGGAGTGAGGGTATGAGGGTTTGAGGGTGTGAGGGTTTGAGGGAGTGAGGGTTTGAGGGAGTGAGGGTTTGAGGGTGTGAGGATTTGAGGGTTTGAGGGTGTGAGGGTGTTAGGGTGCGACGGTGTGAGGGTTTGAGGGTGTGAGGATTTGAGGGTGTGAAGGTTTGAGGGTGTGAGGGTTTGAGGGTGTGAGGGTATTAGGGTGTGAGGGTTTGAGGTGTGAGGGTTTGAGGGTGTGAATGTGTGAGAGTGTGAGGGTGAGAGGGTGTGAGCGTTTGAGGGTTTGAGGGTGTGAGGGTTTGAGGGTGTGAGGGTTTGAGGGTGTGAGGGTTTGAGGGTGCGACGGTGTGAGGGTTAGAGGGTGTGAGGATTTGAGGGTGTGAAGGTTTGAGGGTGTGAGGGTTTGAGGGTTTGAGGGTGTGAGGGTATGAGGGTGTGAGGGTTGAGGTGTGAGGGTTTGAGGATGTGAGGGCGTGAGGGTTTGAGGGTGTGAGGGTTTGAGAGTGAGAGAGTGAGAGGGTGTGAGGGTTTGAGGATGTGAGGGTGTGAGGGTTTGAGGGTGTGAGGGTTTGAGGGTGTGAGGGTTTGAGGGTGTGAGGCTTTGAGGGTGTGAGGGTTTGAGCGAGTGAGGGTTTGAGGGTGCGAGGGTTTGAGGGTGTGAGGGTTTGAGGGTGCGACGGTGTGAGGGTGCGACGGTGTGAGGGTTAGAGGGTGTGAGGGTGCGACGGTGTGAGGGTTTGAGGGTGTGAGAATGTGAGGGTTTGAGGGTGTGAGGGTTTGAGGGTGTGAGGATGTGAGGGTTTGAGGTGTGAGGGTTTGAGGGTGTGAGGGTTTGAGAGTGTGAGGGTTTGAGGGTGCGAGGGTGTGAGGGGTTGAAGGTGTGAGGGTTTGAGGGTGTGAGGGTTTGAGGGTTTGAGGATGTGAGGGTGCGACGGTGTGAGGGTGTGAGAGTTTGAGGGTGTGAGGGTTTTAGGATGTGAGGGTGTGAGAGTTTGAGGGTGACAGTGTGAGGGTTTGAGGGTGTGAGGGTTTGAGGGTGTGAGGGTGTGAGGGTTTGAGGATGTGAGGGTTTGAGGGTGTGAGGGTGTGATGGTGTGAGGGTTTGAGGGTGTGCGGATGAGAGGTTTTGTGGGTGTGAGAGTTCGAGGGTGTGAGGGTGTGAGGGATTGAGGGTGTGTGGGTTTGAGGGTGTGATGGTTTTAGGGTGTGAGGGTTTGAGGTTGTGAGGGTGGAGGCTGTGAGGGTGCGACGGTGTGAAGGTGTGAGGGTTTGAGGGTGTGAGGGTTTGAGGGTGTGAGGGGTTGAAGGTGTGAGGGTTTGAGGGTGTGAGGGTTTGAACGTGTAAAGGTGTGAGGGTTTGAGGGTGTGAGGGTTTGAGGATGTGAGGGTGCGACGGTGTGAGGGTGTGAGAGTTTGAGGGTTTGAGGATGTGAGGGTGCGACGGTGTGAGGGTGTGAGAGTTTGAGGGTTTGAGGGTGTGAGGGTTTTAGGATGTGAGGGTGTGAGAGTTTGAGGGTGACAGTGTGAGGTTTTGAGGGTGCGAGGGTTTGACGGTTTGAGGGTTTTGAGGGTGTGCGGATGAGAGGTTTTGTGGGTGTGAGAGTTTGAGGGTGTGAGGGTTTGAGGGTGTGAGGGATTGAGGGTGTGTGGGTTTGAGGGTGTGAGGGTGTGATGGTTTGAGGGTGTGATGGTTTTAGGGTGTGAGGGTTTGAGGGTGTGAGGGTGGAGGCTGTGAGGGTGCGACGGTGTGAGGGTTTGAGGGTGTGAGGGTTTGAGGGTGTGAGGGTTTGAGGGTGTGAGTGTGCGACGGTGTGAGGGTGCGACGGTGTGAGGGTTTTAGTTTTTGAGAGTGTGAGGGTTTGAGGATGTGAGGGTGTGAGGGTTGGAGGGTTTGAGGGTTTGAGGGTGTGAGGGTGCGACGGTATGAGGGTGTGAGGGTGTGAGGGTTTGAGGGTGTGAGGGTTTGAGGGTGTGAGGGTCAGACATCAAAACAAAAATATGAAAATATTTATTCGACGACTTCCTCTCAGCAGAATTCTGGCAAAAACTCTGAGAGCCAGAATTCTGAGATCAAATAAAATTGCCATGAAAAGTTTCTCAAAAAAATCTGTCGTTTGGAGTCGACTTTAAACTGTAGGTCGTGCCACTCATGTATAAAATTAACGCACTCAACAAAAGTGGTGTGAGAAGCTAGGTCGTAATCATGACTGAAGGGCTATAATGACCAATTATGTATGTTATGTATGTATGTCGACATGAAACATAGTTAGCCTCCCTTGATATCTTTCTTGTCCGCATTATATACGAATAGTTATGACAGGAATAATTTGGAAATTCTATTGCCTGTTTGGAAACCAAAAATACCTATCAGGCTAATAGGCATCAAGAAGAAAAGGAATCACTGAAAAGCTACAGAAAAGATGCTTAAAAGATTACAACAATTGGATTGAAATTATTCCGGCATGGAGTATATATATTGATGATCTGCTCCAAAAAATCTTCGATACGATCGGAGACTTTGTTATATGGCAAGTATTGTGTTAGAAAGGCGTTACTAAGAAGATAATAAGATAATGTGATCAGAGCTATCAGTTCCTTAAAAACGGGCGATTAACAGACAATTATTGTATACCAACACCGGAATAAAAACAACTGATCGCCGTTGTGTCGACGAACTAAACTATGGATATGTAATGCTTGCATGAAGTCCTATGTATTCTACGGAAATGAAACTTAACAAGTATTCAATACAATCCAATACAACAACTATGGGTGTCCTTCAAAAAGCACCTTACAGTCGTATTTAGACTATGCTCGGCCAGCAACAAGAATTCTGCCTTTGTAGGATCGAGTGTAATGGACATAAAGCTGCTTTGCTGAAATTGAAGCTGAAAATGTTTCTTTCGAAGTTTGAAAAAATTAAGTACCCTGGCTCAAATAAGTCTCCGCACAATATACTTGCCAGACTTGAATGAAGTAAAATCGTATGCCAGTGTTATTGTATTTCCAAGCCAAAAAATTTATCCACAACTTTTCTGACTGCCACGAGAGGCTAAAGCCATCAACAATCATCATAGGAAGAGTCAAGTAGTGCCGTATCTAGGGGAATGTAGAAGTGTGTGGTTAGTTTACTAACCACTATAACCAATACAATCAAACCTGTAGATTTTCACAGAGGTCTTTATATATAGATTATGCTGGTACAGATGCTGATACAGATAGAAAAGCTCGATTAGAGAAATATAAACAAGGCAACCAAGAAGACAGATGGAGAAGTTTTCAAGGCTTATATGAAAATTATACTTTTAAATTTATTGTATTAAAACGCAACGGTGAGCACTGAGCTACATATACATGTACTTGCAGTTCATAGCATCATGTACAAGAACATCAGACTGCGGAAACCCTCGGCCATAGCCAGAGCTATGAAATCTTGAAGAAAAAAAATTGTGATTGTGCGGTTGTGATTTGGCGTTTCCAGGAAGCGCCTGCTTCCCTGGTGGTTCCAGTCTATGGCTTTCTTTGTGATCTCATCTAATGGCTTACAAAGAGTGTGCCGAAGCCATACCCATTTGCGTCTCCTTATTTCCCTCTCAATTGGTTACTGGTTTGTATCTGACCAGAGTTGGGCATTGTATATTATAGAAGGCCAGTAAACACGCAAGATTTTATGCAGGCATTTGCTAACAAATACCTGAAGAGATTGGGAATCGCACAGTGCCATATTCCACGTTTCGCAACCGTACAGTAATGTGGATTTGACGTTGGAATTGGAAATTTTAATTTTGGTGCTCCTAAACAGGATTAAGTTGGGCAAAAGCATTTCGTGCCTTATTAATGCGACTGGCAACATCTGCTGATGAACCACCCGATTTATCAATTATACTGCCTAGATAGCAGAAAGACTCCACAACATCAATTTCCTTGCCGTATATGAGGAATTTTTGTTCTGCGTTAGCATTTAACACAAAACATACGTATGTAGATGGTGTAGTTCTCGCTAAAAAGGGTTGTGGTAACTAATATTTTAAATTGTCTAAAATATTTGGCCATAGCGGACAAGACTAGATACATAGTCCTGTTTAGAATAATTTAAGTTTTTCATTCACTTGTTATATTATTTTGCAAAATTTTACACACATATTCAAACAAATTACTTCAATAAAAAAAAATTGTGTCTGAAACCTTTTGTGTTTTGGCCCTTAAATTATACGACCACTATTAAGGCTATTTTAATAGCATTCGAAGTACTCATATTTTCATACTTCATAAATAAAAAATATTGGCTATTGACTTTAGAATAATGTCCCCCATTATTATGTGGTGTAGTGTACATATTCTTTAAAGATTATTTTTTTTTTTGTTTGGAATGTCTGCTAAAATCATAAATTATATGCAAATAGTTCAAGTTGTTCTTTTCCCTGATAATTTCAGTTGTTGCTTTTAGTAGTCATAATTAAATTAATGACCATAATCGTTCAAGATAATGATATTGTGACAACATATTCATTTACAATAAAAACAACAAAAACAAAGAAGAAGCAGCTCTTTAACTATGTGGCTACTGTTTAAAACGCTAAAAGCACTATAAACACTAAAAGCAGTTCATCATTCAACTTCATCGTTAAGTTTATTACAATCATTTAAAAATTAAAATTCCTTCCTTCTTCCAACATAAGAAAAAGGCAATATCAAGTTGTAAACATCGAAGTCATGTTCTGTAACATTTATAACTTCCCTTACACTAGTAGTTTAGTAGAGAGACTCAGATTGAGATTTTTTTTTCGTTTTGTAATGGCATTTTAGCAATTTTTATATTTTTTGTGTTTATCTTAGCGTTAATTTAATTTGCATTTTGTAAAAAAAAAAAAATATTAAACACACACTGTTTTGTAAATTTTTTTTTTTTGCACTCCTTCATTCCCCTCTTTTTTAATTATAGTCTGTCTACTGATGAGTTATAGCCTATGCTGGTGGAGTATATTTTTAATTTCAATTTAAATTTGTTTTTTTTTATTTGTAAGAATATAAGTAAGATTATACCATATTTATTACAGTCTAGTGCTGTAAACTTAAAACTAACGGTTTCCATTTGTAGAAGCATATTCTCATTCATAAATCCTACATTTGCATTCAATTCAATTCAACTCAAAAAGTATAAAAACTTTAAACCCACATTTAATGTTCCATTTGCATCATCTTAGCGTGACATCATTTGTTTTATTTATTGTGGTCTTAAGAAATTAATTTTATGAAATAATAATTGCAATCGGTTGTCTTCTTATTTTTTAATCGAATTTAGGCATGTCACAGTCCATAAATAGACAGTGAGGTAATATACAGTTAATCACTTTTACAAAAGACGACCTTAATCCGTGTATTATTGTCCAGTAGACAAGAATTAAATAGAAAAAGGAAATCTCTCCATTTGATTAATAATTCATTTAATTAAATTAATTGTATTAAATTAATTAATTGTATTAATTAAATTAATTAGCTTAAATAAAACAAACGGAAACGATCAGTAGGTCACCATAAAGGTCACAATTTGTATTAAATTAATTGTTGTTGTTAATTGTTAATTAATTAAATTAAAAATTAAAAATTATTTAATTAATTCAATTTATAATAAATTTAATTTATATTAATTAATTTAATTTATATTAAATTAGTTTAATTAATTTAATTTATAATAAATTAATTAAATTTATAATTAATTAATAAATAAAATAATTATATTAATTTAATTAATTAATTACCTAATTTAATTAATACAATTAATTAATTTAATACAAACTTAATTTAATTAAATCAACTTATTAATTAAATTAATTTAATTATTTAATTTATTAATTAATTAATTTAATTTATAATTAATTTAATTTATAACAGAAGTCGCCGTGGTCTAGTAGGTAGTGTGTTGGCTTATTAGACGAAAGGCCAGAGTTCGAATCCCAGGTCAGACATCAAAATGAAATATGAAAAAATATATCTTTGGCTACTTCCTCTCAGCAGATTTCTGGCAAAAACTCTGAGAGTAAAAATTGCCATGAGAAAGCTTCTCAAAAAATCTGTCTTTCGGAGTCGACTTTAAACTGAAGAGAGAAGCTCGGCCGTAATCCTGACTGAAGGGTTGTTATGGTTGTATGTAATTTATAATTAATTTAATTTATAATTAATTTTATGGATTTTTAATTAAATTTTAATAAATTAATTTAATTTATTTAATTAATAAATTGATTTAATTAAATTAATACAACAATTCAAACTGTGGCCTTTGCGGTAAACACGATAAGTAGTTTCACTTTGTTTTAGTTAAGCCAAGCGCTCAGTGGTTGGCTCGATGATTACCAATTTCCTATTATTATACGTGCAATTCGATAACATGGATAACAATACCGAAAACGCAACGTATGTATAGCAAAAGTATAAAAACAACAACATTATTTAGTGAGCGGCGGAATACAAACACTACAATAACAACAAGACTACTGACTATAAGCAAATGCACAATAAAACAGTGTACGCAAGAATGATAAACTAAAGATTACGCCTTGCGCATGATTTCCCGTTAGATGACGTAGTTGGGCTATTTGAAAGGTTTCCGAGTCTCTTGCAAATATGAAAATTAACATTTCTTCTGAAAAATGTGTGTATTACGTGAAAGTTGGCAGCCCTACAATATAAATTACATTGAGAGTTGTCAAAAAAATATTTATTTATTCTTGAAATATACAACGAATTTTGTGAAAAATTTATTGAAAAAGAACGTTAAAAAAATTAACATTATAAAAAAAATTAGTGAAGTTTGTTAAAAAAGCTGCAACACAAAGAAAAACTAAAAAGAAATATTGAAGGAAAATGTAAACATGGAGTGTGCAGTGGGCAAATGTAAGCAAAATAGTGGTAAAAAAAACAAGTGAGAAATTTAAAAAAATTAAATATCCCGTGTTTTTAATTCTGTCATATATTCTGGGCTATAACGAAGGCATTTTAGGTGCCAATGCATATGTGGTGGTCTACAATACTCCTGATTTAGAAGTACATAATTCTTTAACTGGTAAATGTCGACATACAATTTCAAATAAAGGTATTTAGTTTTCCTTCTGGTTTCTGCAGGTACTATATTTACGAATATTAATACTGAGAACCAAGAGGACATATTACAGACCGAAAATAATGAAATAGAATTAGAAAATCTACAGTATGCCGGTTTAGAGAATTTGGCCGGATATATTTGTCATAAATTACAAAACAAAAGCCCCAATCTTGCGATCAAGCCTTCAGTGGACTCGACGTATACCTGGGTCAACCACCTAAATGAAGGCGGGCTAAGTAAGTCATCAAATTCACTAATGAAAACGTTAAAATCGTGTGATGTCATTTTTTTGAAATTAAATGGAGAACAATTGATGCTTACGATCGGGTATATCCAAAAACATTTGTTGAAGCAAAGGACTTTGAAGGAAAGGATGAAGTGAAACAACTTTTTTAGATGTAGAATGTACTTCAGAATGATATTACTAAATACCGAAATTTCTCAAAATATCAACAAAAGAAAAAGGGAAATGAATAAAATACCAACTTAAAAAAAACTTTTTTCACTTCATTTTATTTTCAAATATTATTTCAATTAATAAAATATTGTTGGATAATTTTTATTTAATGAATTTTCAATAAATAAATTTTTGAAAAAAAAAAGTTTTTGCTACTAAATAATTTTGTAGAGACAAAAGTTAAATTGTCCCACTGTTATATTTACATGTAAAAATAATTGTTTGACAGTTAAAAATCATTAGCCAATAGGAACACAAATTCGTGACGTCATTGATTCAACATGCGCAGAAAGTTTTAATTTTGTGTGCGTGATGGCGTAATCTTTAGTTTATCATTCTTGAGTGTACGCATGTGTATATTTGTTGTATTGGGTTCAAGTGATTATATTTTTCATTTCTTACCTGCTGCTCTTTCCCGTACTGTGCTGCTGCGGGTACTTGTGCTGTTGTCCTTTAATTAAACTTTTTCAAGCCGCTCGTGGTATGCACAAATTTTCTATTAAAGACAATTTTCTGGTGCAATAACAACAACGCCAACAAAAACACGCATTTACAAAAAAGGCATACACTTTTAATATGACTTCCGAAGAATACAATAACACTGGTGGCACTTCCTCTTTGATCACCGGCACGATCACGAAAACCACCAACCGTAAGACACACGCGGTTTTATTAACGAATCTTCAACAATATCGGAAAACACCGGCGATTTTATTGTTAAAGTCAAAGCACAATATCGATATTTTTACTCTACTACCGCACACAATCACTCCGCTACAAAATAAAAAATTTATACGACAAAAGAAATGAACAAAAGGAAACTTTTCCGTTTTTCTCACTTTGAAATTAAGGTTTTTATTAAAAACGTTGCTAATTCTTCCACTTCTATTTTATTTTCTTTGAAATTGAAGATCCTTAAAAATTAAGAAAGAAAAGAGGAAGAAATCGTAGCGAAAGAAAAACAATCGTTAAAAATACTTGGAATTACAATAACAAAATTTTTGATAGCCCAATTATAACATAGAATTGAGCGGGAGAGAGAGAGAAAAAGACAGCGCGAGTGTTTTAAAAAAGAAGAGAGTGTCACAATTTTGAATTCACAATAATGCAAAAGCAAATAAAACAAATTAAATTATGACTAAAGCATGCGAATTACTAAATGAAAACGTAATCAAAACAAAAACAGCTCACATAATTTGGATGTCATTTAAAACAGTGTGGAGAATGTAGCGATTTTTATTCAATGCATTTCTTTAGTATTTACAGTTCTTGTATATATTCTTTTCGCCATATGATACAAAAACAATTGTGCAGCTCTCATAATCCATACACTTTTGAGTAAAAGTGAACACTCAACAGTAGTTTTTTAAATTAACTTAAAGTAAAAAATTAATATTTAATATATTAAATAGTTTGAATACAAAAATAGTACCCAAAACATAATAATTAGTAAAACTTTCATTGGCGCCACGTTTTTCCTGTTTTCGCCTATATTTCGACTTTAACTGTTTATTAAAATTATTAATTATCGACGGATCAAACCCAGGCTTAAACTACTCGCCTGGCAATCATATATGCATACATAATTGGCCATTACAACCCTTCAGTCAGGATTACGGCCTAGCTTCTCACACCACTCAAGTTGTGTGCGTTAATTTTATACGTGAGTGCCAAGACCTACAGTTTAACGCCGACTCCGAACGACAGATTTTTGAGAAACTTTTTCATGCCAGGTTTATTAACTCTCAGAGTTTTTGCCAGAAATCTGCTGAGAGGTAGTCACCGAAGAAATATTTTTTTTTTCAATTTTCTTTTTGATGTCTGACCTGGGATACGAACCCTGGCTTTTACGTCAAATAAGCGAACACACTACGTACTAGAATCATTGCCCAATAATTTCGGTCAAGTAGTTATTGCTAAATCGTCGTCGCCAGGTCGATATGAAGCATTGAAAAATAGTCTTGTCCTAATCAACAATGCCTGGTCCGTACAAAATTCCTTCAGCCATTTAATACAAATCATAATCCAGTAGATTTTCTTCTATGACTTCCAATCTCCTCCCTTATTTACTGGCTAAAACCGTGAAAAACCCGATTTTTGCGAAGCTTTGCCGATATCGGTCCAGATCTAAATGATGTAATTTGAAATAAATCGAGTTATTTCAGATTTATCTGATCACAGAAGATCTGTCTAGGCCACCATTGTCCAGTATTGATTCCTTAGGCGAAATGATAAACAACGTTTAATATTATTCGGTCGACTCCGAACGACAGATTTTTTGAGAAGCTTTTCATGGCAATTTTTACTCTCAGAGTTTTTGCCAGAAATCTGCTGAGAGGAAGTCGCCGAAGAAATACTTTTTGTATTTTGTTTTTGATGTCTGGCCTGGGATTATTAATTAATTAAGGCACACAACATGAGTGGTGTGAGAAGCTAGGCCGTAATCCTGACTGAAGGGTTGTAATGGCCAATTATGTATGTTATGTGAATATTATTCGGTAATAACATTGGCTCTTTTCTTTAATAAACCGCTAAACATCTTTGAGTATGCAATTTTTTCCCACTGATCTTACATACGTAAAGTATTACCGCCTAAAGCCAAAGAAGCGTTTTTAGTTCATTTCACATAGTTGGCATTACAGCTGTATAACAAACGTAAAATGCATTCACACTCCATTAGTTTTTGCTCTCTTTGCAAATGTTCCTCACATTCATGTTCCAAAGATATCGATAAAAACAAAATTGAAAAAGAAAGCTTACACCCTCGCATCATTGGAATTAAAAATAAGAAATAATGTGTTGGAACAGGAATTGTTTTACATTTAATTTTTGTATTTACATTTAGTTTTTGGAATATATTAAAAAATAATATTTTAAGTGATAATATAACAACAAAAAAGTGAACAAAGTGGTTAATCTTATTAGTGCGTTCATAAAATGGTGTGGGTACCAAGACTCCCAAAAAAAATATATAAATTTTGGGCACATGCCGAACACATGGAAGTCTTGAAATCCTTTCATAGGCCGGGAAGGTAAGTTAATTGTCATAATCAATATAATTTATAAAATAAATTTATATGATGCCCGTGTTAGTGTTAGAAGAGAGCAATTAAAGACTATGAAAATCACTCCCAAAGAAACAAACAAACTTTAAAGGTCCGTGGCAAAAGCATAAGGAATTGAGCAAGCCGTTAAGCCGTTAAGTGTTTATGCTTTTAGTGTTGACGTCACAATTGTTGCAGTATTGTTTAGTTGGACCTAGCGCTATGGCCTGTCCACTTACGTTTTCTAATTTTAATTTGTTTCAAAACGGGTTCCTCACTAGCAATTCATGCTGATGATAGTCTTTGGACTTATCAGACACGAAGTCACGGTTCAAATCCCCTATCAGACATCAAAACGGAATATGAACAAATATTTCTTCGGCGACTTCCTGTCTACAGATTACGGGCAAAAACTCGGAGATTAAATAAAATTGCCATGAAAAGATTTTCACAATTCTGTCGTTCGGAGTCGGCTTTAAACTGTAGGTCCTGCCACTCATGTATAAAATTAATACACACAACATAAGTGGTGTTGAGAACATACATAATTGGCCATTACGACCCTTCAGTCAGGATTGCGGCCTAGCTTCTCACACCACTCATGTTGTGTGCCTTAATTTTTATACGTGAGTGGTGGGACCTACAGTTTAACGTCGACTCCGAATGACAGATTTTGAGAAACTTTTTCATGGCAGGCTTATTTGCTCTCAGAGTTTTTGCCCAGAAATCTGCTGAGACCAAGTCGCCTAAGAAATATATTTTTTTTTCATATTTCGTTTTGATATCTGGCCTGGGGCTCGAACCCGGACTTTACATCTAATAAGCGAACACACTATCTACTAGACTACGGCGACTTGATGTTGAGAAGCTAGGCCGTAATCCTAACTGAAGGGTCGTAATGGCCAATTATGTGTTATATATGTATGATAATGATGGGCGAGTATACCACATATATGAGGCACAAGTTGCTGAAATCAGCATTCGGCATGAATTATGATGCCTTCTATTATGATCTTGAGAGAGAAATAATATATCCATCAAAACTTCGACTTAAGTTTAACTGGATTTCAAAATAATCTTTCAAATACGAGCTTAAATGCCAATAAACAATACTTTCTATTTTAAAATTTTAATCTCTACAACTTGCAATTGATGTTTATAAATTTAATTAATTGATTTGAAATTTATTTACTTTTTTTTTTGTTTAGGGTTAGGATTACCTATCTTGCTTAAAATAAAATACCAATAAGACATAGTCTGCTTAACATTGTACCACATTTTTGTGGGCCAAATCATTGTTTGTTTGTTTTTTGTTTTTTAATTTAATTTGAAACTTTAAAAACCATAAATCTGTTGATTAATTTTAATTTATTGTCTTTGTTAATTAAATTTTATCGCTCAATATGTATGTATGTAGGTACAATGAGGGCAAAACAAAAAAAAAAAAAAAACAAAATTCCACATAAATATTTTATTACTAAAGAAATCAAAAAGCAAACTGGAGAAACAGAAGCAAAAATAATACCGAAAATTCATACATTTAATGACTCAAACACATCGTATGAAATCTTCATAAAAACTTTGAAAACATTTTTTGTCTGTAATTAAACAAGAGTCACTAAAAAGTTTTATTTTTTTATTTTTGTTTTCTTGTTTCAAGTTTACAAAACCAAAGAAACATACAATTCGATTCGATACAAAACAAGAAACCAATTCATATTAAAATAATTAATTACTACACAGTACAATTTCCAAAGAGTTTGGCAAAAAACAATACAAATATATGTATGTATTTCGAAATGGAAAACCACAGGCCAAGAGGGAGTGCAAATATTACGAAAAAAAAATTTATTTTTATTAAGAACATTGGATGGACGGACAGACGGTTACATGAAAACAACATCAACATGTACATGTTCTTTTGATGAAAATGGGGGACAAAAAAAGGTCAATTGGTAGCACAATGGAAATGTTAAATGTTGTTCCAAAATCAACATCAAATAATAGAAAAAAAACAAAGAAAATCAATTGAACAATGGCTATTGAAACATTTCTTAGCCAAAACCTATACATTTGTAACCTTGCCAGCCATATATAGTGTATGTATGTATATGGAACGCATAGAAGTACATACAAGCACTCCACTCTATAAATATCAAAATTGATTTTGAAATTAAATTAAAAAGAAAACAACAACAAAAAACAAACAAATTTATTGCATTTGCAAAAATTTCAATTTCATTCGAATGAATGAATGTGGTTTATGGAAACATGAAAACAGCAAAGATTGAAGCATTAAAACACACAAAATAGTGTCAGAAATGTCTTCAGAAAACCAAATCAATTTTTAACCTGAAGCGAACAATTCGTGACACATTTAACCCAATGAACTGTTCAATACAATATGTACAGTTTTGCAGTAAAACATCAAGGCATGATGGTACTTATTCCAGTACCAATAGCATAACAAAAAGTAGAAAAGTATTAAAGTACTCTCTTAAAATGTGAGTGTAAATCTAACAATTCTATGGGGATACATAGAAATATCGCTAATGAGTGGTTAAAAATCAAGTTTTGCTAAAGGAACCGTCGCTTTTTACGTAAAATGGAGCCAAAAGCAGTAGACGTTCGTCTGGTGTATAAAACAGAACGTGCCTAAGGCTATCGTTTCACTTTCAATTGAGATGAAATTTTTTAGTACCTCCCTTCCATGACGTCTACATCAGCAATGAGTATTCAAAAATATGAGTAGATTCCAATCATACTCATAATTTCTGATACTTATACGCGTTCATACTTATGTATTTTAATATCATACTCATACTACATATATACACAGTTTGAAGTACTCATACTTAATAATACGCACGATGTTGTTGATTTCGACTCTCAATATTTGCAAAAATCACAAACTAAGTATGATTCGCGTATGAACACTACAATACTCACTAGAAGTTTGTGTATTTGCTTTGCTTGCTGTCGTTGTCTTCTTTTTTTGTTTTTGTTGTAAATGCAACAACAACTAAAATTGTAAATTTTGATGAATGATTCAAATCATTTATGAGTATTACAAGTATTTTCCTAAATTAATGAATTTATGAGTAGACGTATGAATGAAACATATTACGAATGTTATGAGTTTGATGTCAACGTTGTACTCATACTCATTGCAACCTGTACTTATAAATCAATGTTGTAGAGAGTTCAAATGAATCAGAGTAGTTAAATTTCAATACTGTTGACTCATTCGTACTCAAAATTTCCTGAGTAATTATGAGTAGCGAAAAACGATTCATTGCTGATCTCATGTCTACATCGTCGATTGCATGTGTCGTCCACGAATCAATAGCATCTCTCAACGATTAAAATTTAAGCTTTTGTTTGCTTACATGCATACATGCATACATAACTGTTCATTACAACTCTTTTATTAGGATTACGGCCTCGCTTCCCACACCACTTATGTTGTGTGTGTTAATTTTTATCCATGGCGTGACCTACAGTTTGAAGTCGACTACGAACGACAGATTTTTTTTCAGAAACTTTTCATGGCAATTTTAATTACGCTCAGAATTTTTGCCAGAAATCTGCTAAAAGGAAGTCGTCGAAGAAATATGTCAATAATAATGTCAATAATTAACAATCAGACTTGTCCAATTTAAAGGATTTCCAAAGATTTTCAATGGAAGGTAACTGTGCAGGATCATTCATTGTTACTTTTATTAGGGGCTGGAGAGACTCTGTAAGACTGTATGACCTTAAATATCCATTGTGTCATAAACTTTAAAACTCAAGTTGAAATCCAACTTCCGCATAAGCCGGTAAGAGAGACGCTCACTCAGAAGAAACTCCACTCAATCTCCTATAAAGTCCAAAATAATGGATTTTTTCCCGGATCCGAAATCAATTTTTGTACAGTTTCCAGATGCATTTCTTCAGCCAGCACTATCCATTCTCGAGCATCATACAAAATCGTGTTTAAATTTAATTGGTGTGAGGAGCTAGGCCGTAATTCTGACTGAAGGGTTGTAAAATGACCACTTATGTACATATGTACGTATGTAGAGGATTTTATTACGCTCTAATGGTCGCCGTAGTCTGAATAATATCTGTGCTCGAATATTTTTGAAGAACATATTTGTAACAAAAGCGCTGAGAGTAAATAATTGCCTTGAAAAAGTTGCTCGAATTCGTGGTTTGTATTCGATGTTAAATTGTAGGTCCCGGCACTAATCAATAAAAATTAAGCATACAAGTCATGGCGTTATCTTGACTAAAGGATTATAGTGGCCATTCCATATTGAAAGAATGGAAGTAAAAAATCAGTGCAAAAATATTATTAAAATGTACTTGTACCACAGTAATGTACCATTTCGTTTAAAATAAACGATGACAACATTTATATTGTCATGGTACAAAATGGCCAATTTTCAAAAAGCAATTCTTAAAATCTTATTTATCATCCCTGGTAGCCACCAATCGTTTTAACTCCATCCATCCATCTTTCTTTCTCTTCACTTCTATCACACTACTTATACTGCTGCTGTTACTGTTGCTGTTGCAACAAATGAGTGAATGTAAGTGCAAATATTTACCTCTAGACTTGAGCTAAGCTGCCACACGGCAACAATGAAAACAAAACAAAACCAAGAGAAAATTTTAAAAAATCAATGAACGTGTTCAATCATATTTAACATGCAACGCCAGACTATAGTTTGGTGAACAAACTCAAGCCCACACCTAAGTATAGCTGGCGGTTGTGCATTTAATGACCTGGTCACATTTAAAGTGAGTCAATAAGCATAAAATACAATAAATAAAGCCAGGCGACTTTAAGGCCTGGAATAAGTAATTTTTGTTTTACAACTTTGACTTAAAAGTGAACACCGTTATGACTTTTTCTTATTTCTCTTTCCTTCCTTCTTATTTTTTTTTTTTTTTTGTTTTTGTAATCTATTTTGAAAATACAAGGAGATAAACAATAAAGTTTCCTGCATTATAATGGTAAAACGTTTTCATTGTTGCGGGTTAAAAGCCGTACTTTTTTCGTTTTTCGTTTGTTTTTTTGGTAACGTTTTGGTCGAGGTGAGAGGTTCTTGGTGTTGACAGGTTGCGTGTTAAGGATTATGATTATGAAAATCGTTTATTGGTTTTAAGCCAATAAAAAAAAGGGAAAACCATTAGAAAAACTAAAAGGGCAACCATTGCATAGCAAAAGTATACTTTTTTATATAATTTATGATTATCGTTTATTGCATAAACATTTAAAACAAATTAATGACATTTAATTAACAAAAAAAAAAAAGTTTGTGTCTTAAGTCTTTCGTTTGGAAAGAGGAAATTTTATGAATTTTTTGAAATATTGTATTGTAAAGCTAGTGAATTGCACACTATTTTTCTAATAAATTTTTGTTTATTTTTAAAGGTTCCCTAAATGCTATCTTCGCCTGTTTTGCAACCAAGAAAACATGGGATTTTATGGGTAAGTCTGTGAATCTGATTTATATATTCTTCTGAATCAATGCAAGTGAATTCTATAAGGAATTGTTTACGTGTTTTTTTCTTAAATAATAAATGCAAATATCCTCAGTAAACAATATTTAGATTAGCAGGCATAGGGAAACAAACTGATTTTTTTTTTTTTTTGAGGACCCACAACTCTTCTAATACCATGATTCTCGAAATATATCGGATTATCCATTTCGTGGTTTCAAAAGTAAACGTAAATAAAACACATATAAAATATTTTTTCTTGATATTTCTTTTTTATTGTAAAGTTTGAACGTTGACATTATATGTAAAACACTATATCATTTAAATGACCTCCACGCGAAGAGTTGCAAGCATTGATTCTTCTGAGGTAATTTTCGACCACTTTTTGACACATATTAGGCGGTATCTTAGCCATAACTTGACGAATGTTGGTTTTTAAGTGCTCAAGAGTTGAAGGTTTATCTGCATAAAGACGGTCTTTCGCGTAGCCCCACAAAAAAAGTCTAATTGTGTCAAATCGCATGATCTTGGTGGCCAGTTGATATCGCCACGATGCGAAATTACGCGGCCAGGAAATGTCTCTTGCAATAAAGCCATATTCGCTCGAGTTGTGTGGCATGTGGCACCGTCTTCTTGAAACCACATATACTCCAAGTCGTATTCTTCAATAGCAGACCAAAAAAAGTCGGTTATCATATGACCATAACGCTCCGAATTGACGGTGACAGTCGTTCTATCGTCGTTTTCGAAGAAGTAAGGTCCAATCACACCTTCGGACCAAACAGTGACTTTTTCTGAATGTAATGGCCTCTTTTCAATTACTTGAGGATACTCAGAACCCCAAATACGACAATTTTGTTTATTAACATACCCATCGAGTGTGAAATGTGCTTCATCGCTGAAGAAAATTTTGTTCGAAAAATTGCCATCCACCGCCCGTTGTTCTTCAAGCGCCCATTCCACGTATCTACGACGTTGTGAATGGTCAGCTGGCTTCAGTTGTTGCGTGAGCTGGACTTTAAGTAGATGTAGGTGTAGATCTAAATGCAAAATACGCCATAATGTGCCGTAAGACAGTCCTAATTCCTGAGAACGACGAGGAATCGACACATTCGGGTCTTCGGCAACACTTTCACTTACAATAGCGATATTTTCAGCGGAACGAGCGAAACGATGATACACAAGCCTTTCAATATTTGTAACCACTCCAGTCTCTTCAAATTTTGCCAATTGCTTGCGTAGTTGGACGATTATGTAAACCATAATCTCCTCTTAAAGCACGATACGTGGCTGTGGCAGAATCACCATTTTTGTAGTAGGTTTTGATAATTTTTATGCGTTGTGTGATAGTTAAGCGATCCATTTTCGTCAATGTCAGACTTTCAACTGAAAAGAAAAAAATTGGTTTCACAACTTAGTTTGACAGATCTCGAATTCCAGTCCCATACTTTTGAAACCACGAAATGGGTAGCCCTTTACATTACTGCTGTTTGCGGTCGAATGTTTTTAACTAAGCGTATACACAATTCAACTCAATTTTCTAACAGAGGTCCAAGAGGACCATACAAAAGGAATCCAATGCATAAAAATTTTCCACAAGGGTTAGTCTTCTCCAATTAATATTCACTTTAAATTCTGTACGATTTGAAAGATGAAAAATTCTCTTCTATTATCCCATGTAATACTATGAACGAATTAATAAATTAATAACGTTCTGTTTGTTTAAAGTGATGCCTTCCCCTAATCTTTACACTCTAAATCATTTACATGGCCATGCCATGGTCATACATCTTTCACACTGACGATTAGTTATCATTTCATGCCTTTCAATGGCATTTTTCAAACAGTAAACAGCATTCAAATTAAATTCGATTTCAAATTCGAGGTTCATTTTAAATTATTTCATCATCTCGTAATAAATTTGTACCACCACCACCACCACATGTTGTTTTGTAGTCAGTTTTGAAAATTAATGTTCAATTTCATTCGAAACCAATTCATTTTTTTATAACAATTCACTTCGTTGTTAATCAGCTCGAAACAATTTTAATTACAATTTAACACAACAACTTCTTTATTGCCACCGACATAACTATGTATATATATGTATGTATGTATGGTTAACATAAAACTACAATCATAAAATAAATGCATCCATTCAAACAGTTAGACTTACTTACCAATCGTAGATGGTAGGTAATGAAGAGCACAACGGCTATTTAAACTTTGAAGTACCCTACTGAGGAGCTGAGGAACGTGTTGCAAGTAACCAAAACAGCAGGAAAATAGGTAAAAACAACTTTTCCAACATTCATGATTCGTGACTATCTACTTTGAAAAAAAAACTTTGGTTGAAATATTCTTACAAGGCGTAAATTTAGAAGTCAGAAAGCTAGGGGTGCTGGCAAGCTAAAGATCTTTGGAGTCCGTATTCCTTGCGCCACTGGAAATCGCCTTCTTGCACCTGTATTATTGACTTCGTTTTCACTATTATAACCATATACTTGGTACTCGTTGCTAGTTACTATCCTTTTCACAACACTAGTAGGATAATTCACGTGCTCCAATTTGTTCATTACGCTGTTCTCTTCAAAACTAAGTTCTGTTCATAACTCATTCTGTGGTGTGACTATTCCTCCACCACCATAATTTTCTTTTTATTTAATGGCTTAGTTGTCCCTTTAAGGTAATACTCTAAATAGAGAGGTTCAGGCTAGAGATCAGCAATGAGTATTCAAAAAGATGAGTAGATTCGAATCATACTCATAATTTCTGACATTTATACGCATTCATCATTCGAATCCCTCGAATCATTTAGGAGTATTATAAGTATTTTTCTAAAGTTGTGAATCTGAATGGGTAGGCGTATGAATCAAACATATTACGAATGTTATGAGTTTGATGTCAACATTGTACTCATACTCATTGTAACCTGTACTTATAAATCAATGTTGTAGTGAGTACGAATGAATCAGAGTAGTTGATTTTAAATACTGTTGACTTACTTATACTCAAAATTTCAAGAGTACTTATGAGTCGCCGTAGTCTGGTAGGTACTGTGTTCGCTTATTAGACGTAAAGCCCGGGTTCGAGCCCCAAAACGAAATATGAAAAAAAATATTTCTTCGGCGACTTCCTCTCAGCAGATTTCTGGCAAAAGCTCTGTAAATAAACATGCCATGAAAAAGTTTCTCAAAATCTGTCGTTCGGAGTCGACGTTAAACTGTAGGTCCCGCCACTTACGTATAAAATTAAGGCACACAACATGAGTGGTGTGAGAAGCTAGGCCGTAATCCTGACTGAAGGGTTGTAATGGCCAATTATGTATGTACATATATATGTACTTATGAGTAGCGAAAAAACGATTCATTGCCTATCTCTGGTTCAGACCCTACAAATCCATTACCGACTGTATGAACAGTTTGCGTGCCATGATCGAGCTGTCTGATGAACGGCAATCGCCACAGGACATGTGTTTTGAATATCCGGAAATAATGTCAAACACGTAAAGTGACACGATGAAAATAGCAAACGGTTGGCGAGCTTTGCATAGCATCTTGTCATCACTTTAGTTTTATGTACACACGGTTTGCGCTACGAAAGAGTTTGAAAAGATATGCTCAACGACAGTGAAGATAAAGAGAAACAAAGACTCTTCCTAAACTAAGTGGGTTTAAAGAAATCAAAACTTTTTTGGTAAACTAGAATAAGAGAAGATGCATGCATGGTTCCGCATCACACCATCCAGGAAGAATCCAAGGTTGGTAACCGATCTGTCGATAGGCACTGCAGACTTATTCGGAATGGGGAAAAGCCAAGTTGTCTTTGTTGACAACGAGTAGCATCCTTACATCTGTCAAGCCAAGAGGCTTGGAGGAGGCGTTATAGGGATTCCCTAAGGGGGCTGCAATAGATCGTATGTTTCGCAGTATTAAGACATCATCTGCTGGAAGAAAAAGGGCACCCTTTTAGGAGGCAAATTGGTGAAAAACTTGTTGTGGGAGGTAAAAGCTGGTGTGAAATGAAAACGAGGTAGGAATATAATTGTTTCCATAGGTTTATTCAATACTGAGGACGTCGGGATCTAGGGTATAAAGGACATCAAACGATGACCTAACTTTTGAAAGCAGTAGGGGAATGCTATTGAACGGCAAATGTTTATTTACGTGGCCTTCGAAAACTGTTTCAAATAATCTATGCCGTATAACAATGGGCCTAAGTGGGAGCTCTTCCGCTGAGAGGGAACACCTAACATAATCTATACATAATATTACAACCCTTCAGTCAGGATTACGGCCTAGTTTCTCAACATCACTCATGTTGTATGTATTAACTTTATACATGAGTGGCGGGACCTACAGTTTAAAGTTGACTGCAAACGACAGATTTTTGAGAAACTTTTCATGGCAATTCTATTTACTTTCAGAGTTTTTGCCAGAAATCTACTGAGAGGAAGTCGCCGAAGAAATATTTTTTTTTTATATTTCGCTTTGATGTCTGACCGGAAATCTAAACCGTGGCTTCGCGTCTAATAAGCCAACAGGCTACCTACTAGACTACGGCGACTTCATAATCTATGCCAACGGCTAATATAGATCTCCTTGCTTCTCTATCTCTCTGTCCCTATAAGGACTTCAGCCCTGGAGATTAATGTCTACATAGAAGACAATTTCATTAATTTTTAATACAAAATGCGTTCGTATAATTTGCGGTCCAACATGCAAAAAGTAGGAAAGAGCAAAAGAGGTCTATAATATCTCTACCAACCTGCATAAACTTGCTAAAAAGCTAGGCTAAGTGCTTGCAATGCCAGAGAAAAAAGTACACACAATGGATTTAGTACAGACTTGGTCGCCTGAAAACCAAATCAGCTTTCAGGGTAGAAAATAACTTTCGAAAATAGAAAGGAATTGCCTGCAAAAGAATTTGATCAACAGACGGAATCTCTATGAAGATTCAGCATCAATAAACTGAAGTACGGCAATTGTAAACATTTAGTGTTATGGGAAAAACAAAAACTACCATCTGCCATGGTGTAGGGTAGTTTAAAACATAAAATCTGCTCCAGTTAACAGCAAATAAAAATTAGTTTTGCATGTAATTTATAAATGAAAAGAATACAGAAAATCCTTAAAGCCAAAAACTAAAGAGAAACCAACTAACAAGCGCACACACACATGTATGTACGTGTAGTAAGAGAAAAATGCCAACTAAATTTGTTAAGCAATGACGTGGAATACATGCTGTTTCAGTAATTTACAAGTAGCCAAACACATGTCATTGACTAAATTTTTAAAATTAACCAAAAAACAAAAACATAAAGAAGAAAAAAACTAGGAAAAATAAAACAAAATCAATACAATTTTTAAATACCAGTACATGAGCTTATTCAATACTACGTTCGTAGTTGAATTGTTAATAAAGAGCTATTCCGAGTATGTGTCTTAAGTCTTTTTTTTTTTTTTTTTTGATATTTAAAAAAAAAAATTTTCCATTTTTTTTTTGTTTTCCTTCTCTCTGTGTTTAGTGTGTATTTTAATTTTCATGGCTTTGTCGCATGTTGTTGCATGAGTGTACGTACATATGTACGTACATACGTATGTACATTTCTATGCAAATCCAATGCAAATGAAAATGCTTTGAAATGAAATAAATGATCACAGTAGATTTTTCTTCATTTTCGAAATGAGACAACAACAACAACAAAAACAACAATAAGAATATAAAACAAATGTTATACAATATTTAAATATTACACAGCAATTTCAATCATGTCAGTTTTATAAATTCTTACAAATATTTTATATTTTTGTACCGTAATTTTTGTTTTTCTAAGTTGTTGTTGTTGTAAATTTTTTTAGGAAACATTTGTGGTAAGAACCACAACAACAACAACAAGAGTGGCAACAACATCGGCCGCAGCAACTATGGTAATTTGAACATATATTGTCTTAGTTTTGTTTGCTTAAATATTGCAACATGTGTCTGCTGTCATTTAAATGTTTGTTTTCCTCATGATGCTTTTTTCTGTGTCCTCAACTACATTTTCACTCTGGTAATGTTGATTTGTCTGCTTTTCATTCTTTTTTTTTTTGTTATTTTTTGTTTTCAGTTTATGACTTCCAAATTCATACGCTTTTTTTTTTGGGAGCCTTATTGTATAAGTCGGATTTGTGTGTGTGTTTTGCCTATTCTTAGGATTATTACTGCTGTGTGCCTTAGAAATCTACGTTTATTAGCTTGTCTATATTCCTCTATGATTGTCTATTTGTCTGTGTCTATGCCTGCCTGGTCTGTCTCTATTTCATTGTATTGCCCCAATGCTTTACTGCATACAATTTTATTATGTTTTTAACGTTTTTTTTTGTTGCGCTCTGCTGTTTTTGCTCTGCAACACTTTGCATTGCAAATTTTTAAACAATTTTTTTTAGTTCAACAATGTTATTGTTGATGTTGCTGTTGCTGTTATTGCTAACTTCTGCTTTAAGATAAATTGCTGGTTTTTGCATTTCTACGACTGTATTTATTTCGTTTCTTTTTTAGGAGTAATTTTTTCTCTTATTTTTTTATCCGTATTTCGTTAGATATTCTGGCAATTGTTGTTGAATTTTTATGCAAAATAAACAACAACAACGTCCGCAACCAAAAAAAAACTCCTTTACAATCATACGATTTATTTAAATAAACATTTCAAATGTTGTAGAAAAATTGAGTTGAAATATTGATGCAGATTTTGTAGCTGCTTTTGGGTTTTCAATTTTTCTTCTTCGCGGGTTTTTTTCTTCTAGTTTTGTATTTTTCCTTTGTGAAAACATTGTATTTAATAAGTAGCACGAGCACATAATAGCATTGACATCTTAGGGAAATGTAGGACAATTTTTGTGTGCATTAAAAAGTTACTTTATATGTAATGTGTTGTTGGCCTACGAGTCCAAAAGAAAAGCAAGATATAACAAGTTTCCTTATTTTTGATGCACGTCTTGGAAATTATGGCCTCAAGCATTAAATCTTAACGTATTATTTTACATGACATTACAAAAATAGTCACTAAAACCATTAGTCCTTATGCTTTATGGAAAATATTAAGAATTTTTAGAATAATTTGAATCGTCAAATCTATATGCGCAAAATGCAGAACAACAGGCACATTACTGAAATATTTCACACTAACACTGGCATACCAAAATGATGCTGTCCTCCTCGTTAGCTTTTCATCATTCAATTGTATAGTATCAAGCACCAAATCTGTACTGATGCAACCAAAACTACAAGACCAGGAAAGAATCTCTCAAAATCTATATTCGAGAATACAGAACACTCAGTTCTTTACAACAGGCACATTAGTAAAATATTTCACACTATCACTGGCATACAAAAATAATCCTATCTTTCTCGATAGCTATTCACCATTTAATTGCATAATATCAAGTACCAAAACTACAAGACTAGGCAAGATTAGTGTGTGCTATCTGTATACGACGACCATTAGTCTCTTTAAACGGTATGATAGAGCAGGACAATATGCTCATCATAGAGATACCTGGATATAGTGGTCTTCAGGGAGACTGTAAAAAGGACAAATTGGCCAAATATTGTACAATCACCGAACTTTCTACTACATTAACAAGTTCACGCCGGCGCGTACCACCGGTGGCCCGCACTAGACTGCCTCATCGGGCGGCGTGTACCACTGGTGGCCCGCACTTAATCATGCTATTAGAACACACGTAATAACAAATATTTAGATCTTTAACAGTTCGACTGTCGAAAAAAAAAATACCTGGGAGTCACGCTGTTCTATTTCACCGTAAAAATTCAAAAGATTTAATGAGGATGGGACGAATTCCCGAAAAAATACACCAAACTTTAAACGATACCATTGTATTGCTACAAAACAGCTGCCGTCCGATAGAGCGAACCATGAATTTAAGCGCCGGCGTGAACGTGTTAAGGGCCATTATTACAACTTGCCGTTAACTAAAGAGAGGATTTTAACGGGCAGATAAATTGTTTTTCATTATTATGAGTACCCAATAAGAAAGAATTGATCGTTAAGCTAAAGGGAGGATCACTCTGTCGGTAACTTTTAAAGTTGAGTTTATGTTAGAACTTGCCATATTATATATTATATTAAATATATATTATATTCAATATGGTAACTTCAAATATGAACAAAATGAGGAAGCACAACAACAACAAAAGAGGCCCTTCGTTGCCATTGCGTTTAAAAAAAGCTTGTTTAATTGAGCAGTTTTATCGACATTGCTCCGGCACTGCCATATTTTTTAAAAACTTAACTTTATTTTATCTGTAAGTTGAAATAACGACTTTAAAGTTCAATTTAGCTAAAGGTAGCTTTAACTAAACCCAAGTTTAACGGCAAATTATAATGGCCCTAAGTATCCTATTCTGCATCAGAAAACTTTAACTAGGCAATGCAGAAATAGACCTCGGCCACGACACGTAAGCATCTTCGAATACGAACAAGATAGAGTTGCGAATATGATCAAGGTTATATCTAGGCTGCACAGAAAGGATAGTCTGCTCAAACTCCTATGAAGCACCCTCAGCATAGTCGTTACTCTCATTGGAGACATTACGGCATTACAGGAACTGCAGGTACAATTGGGTACATGTCGAGCATAGTAGCGTAGAAGAAATGAATATACTGGCTTCTAATATTCTCAGTAACCTATCGAGAAACGACATTTAAAACTTCATCTAAAGATGCGGAAGTCATAAGAATAAACAAAATTAACGCAGCGAATCAGTCGAATAAATAAACAGTTTCTGGTATTTAGGCACGACAGTGATAATGAATGGCGACATATAAATGAATGTAAATAACACTCTCCATAAGGCAAGGGCTGCAAATACATAGGCAAATTAAACTTAGGTTTGCATTGCATGTGTAAAGTCTTCTCTGTCGTACGAAATAGTTTCGAATACATGACGTAATACTACTTTTAGAGTGATGTGTGTTGTCTTGTCCGTTTTATTTAATTGCATAGTCGACGTAGTAATGGAAAAACTACTAGTTACAGAAGGCTATTACAGTTGGGAATTATAGGGTAGATATGAGGACTTACATCTTCTCTAATCAAAATCAAAAAATAAGTGAGTCAATATACTCCACTATAACATAAAGACAACCTTTATTGTTAGGTTAGGTCAGAGTGGTAGCTTTAGTATGTACCAAAAGCTCACTTGAGCACGCATAGTGGCCCGTTGTGACGCCACAGGTGAACGCAGTCCCTGTACTGACCAAGTTCCTTCAAACCGGGGAGAAAGAAGTTGGTCACCGCAAGTGTTGCACACCCTTATTGTAGTCTAGTAGATGTATTAAAATACTGTGACCAAACGATCTCGTTTACTGCTCTCAAACGATGCTGGATTTCGTTATATTATTGCCGCCAACGTTGTTGCAATCAATAACCTTAGAATTCTGTTCAGTGACTGCATGTCTAATAAGCCTTCTGAAATGACTTTTTTTCCATTATCCCTCTTGGGAACATATGGCTTCTACAAAGCATTTCCATCCCATCCCGATGACTGCTGCTATTTTTGCATTTTTCCATGTAAGATTGTATTGTCCTAGATCTTGGATTATCGAACGTCTTCAGGTGTTCCTTGGCCTCTCACGGCTTCTTGAGCCTTGAGGATATATTAAAGCTACACAGTTTTCAAGTAACTATTCTAGAAATTCATTCTTCTTCTCATAGAATTTTAATGTTGGAAATTAATTGAATTGCCTTTATGTTGGAATCTTTGGCTATACAATAACTGGCAAGAAAGTCAGTTATCGCCCAACCCAACCTGCCTGACAAAAGTTAGATTGCTGTCGCCCGTCTAGATTAAAATAGCCTCCGTCTTAATCTTACCTCCTTATAGCAAAGTATGTTCTTCCAAAATCATAAAGGTTACGACCTCACTAACTATGGAAACTTCTCTCTTGATAAGCTCATTTGTCGTTTTATTACGCTAAATACCCATACGACATTGAGTCAAGCAAGGTCCTGTCAGTCGCAATCTAAATTCGAATCAACTTCTATGAAACTAAATTTCCAACCGCAAAACTAAGCTAAATTAAATTAAAAAAAACAACCGCAGGCATGCTTGTTGAATCGTTCGGGGTCGTCATTAAGAGATAGGACCCTCTACTCATGTATAAAATTAACACGCACAACATACAGTAATCCCTCCACTCTAGTATACAAATAATACGCACAACATGGATAGTGTAAAAGTGCTGTTCATGAGAACACTAGAAAGAATTTACTGGTATTGCGGAACATAAAATCGTTGCTATATCCACTTTTCTACCAAACTGTGGTCTAGGTAGTCACTTGGTTGCAATTATGCATTTTCCATTCTAAATATTATATTGGTACGAAAATGGAAACGGTGTAACAGCGTTTAACATTAAAATGATAAACAAATACAATGAACTTGTTTACAAGTAAACCAATAATATCGTTATAAAAGCAAAGGGGATAGACAAGTAAACAAGAAGACAACAACAAAAAACGTTAACAAAATACACAAAGAACAATAAACAAGAATAGAGATCTCGAGAAGGCGAAACCACGAACATTTGACTTCAAGAACATTCATCAGACAGTTTACGTGGGCATATAAAAAGGCAAAACAAAACAGGCAACGTGTAGTAAGAATTCAGTCAGTCTTGTGTGAAGACGCGTTGCGTGTGAAGAAAACAGTCGTGGTTTGAAGATCTCCGTTGTAAAGATCTGCGTTGTTGGGTGTCTACGCAATACTGGAAAAAAAAGAAGAAAGAAAGTTCTTGTTGGATACATCAAGTTGTAAAGAGTGCAACACAAAAATTGTGCGTACAGTAAAGAATTTAATTGAAACTAAACACCGATTTATTTTTATTTTGTTTGCAATCAACGAACTCATGTTTTAAACGTTTCTCAAAAATCTGTCGTTCGGAGTCGACTTTAAACTGTAGGCCCCGCTGCTCATGTATAAAATTAACGCACACAACACGGGTGGTGTGAGAAGCTAGGACGTTGTACAATGGGTCAATTCGACCTCCGGGTACTGTACTTGTCACAGTTGACAAGTACACGTCCTCTAACCTAATCTAACCTAAAAAGGTAAAAACATAACAATATGACGCTTCTGATGAAGTATTTTGATGCGTTATTTTCGGTTACAACTTTTGAATTCACGAAAAGTGCTGAAATTTTCTTCCATCATCTGTAGTTGAAAGGCATTTTCAATCCACGACCTATGACGCTTCATCTAGGCATTGCAAGCAAATTATGAGTTCGTAGTATAAAATTATTTTCTTATCAATTAGTTTCGTTTCATATTCTGCCATCTGATGTGTCAATTTATGTCCATGTTTAAACCAGATTTCTATTCTTAATTTCTTAACACGAGTAAATAATGGTTGCTTCACATATTGCTTTTAAATCTTTTTTGAATTTGTTTGTGTTGACACACTATAAATATATATGACTTATGAACTGCAAGTAATTTAATACCCAATTGACTTCAAATAATATAAACAACAATAATTCTTATGAAATCTTCAATGTTTTATGAAAAATAAAAATCTAAGAAAAGATTTGAAAACATAACCAGAATTGCACGAATTGTGCCAATTTGTGTAGTTGAATATGCCAGTTACTGACAGATTTTACTTATGATTTTTTTGCACAAAAAAAAATAATAAAATTGTCTGATTCGCTGAACATACTGTCAGTTATTTCGATGATGAAAATCTGTTTTAATTTCAGATCTAAATTGTTCTTATGATCTCGTATATAACTGTCATGTAACAACTTATGCTCTTATAACCTCTATATAACAACAACAACAAACAGGCGAAATAGAAAAAAATAAAATAACTATCATGAGACAACTACAAAAAAAAAAACAAAAGACTTAAGACACAAACACCGTTTTGAACACAACATGCAGTTGAAAAATCTTTGAAAAAAACCGTGTGCACTCAGTCTACAGTGCAGCATAATAACCATAAAATTTGAAATCCATAATTAACATTAAATTTTAAAACTATTTTAATCGTATATATAATAACAGATAGATAGAATATCTGTATATATGTATATTTGCTAGTTTGTTGGTATACTATGATGTATGTATGTTGTATGTATGTTGGTAACAGCAATATGTCTTTATAGTATAATAGAACGAGTATTGTATTCATTATATGATTTGATATGCTTAAAATATTTGTTTTGTTTTGTTTTGTTTGTTTGTTTGAATTACAACCTCAAAAAATCATGCCACCCAAGATGATGAATTTTGGCCTGTCTCTCCTCTCTCACTCTCCCCTTCTCTGCAAAATGTACGATAATTGCACTATTAAAGTAAAGCGTAACTAAAGATGTTTTATGGTCAAAATAAAATCTAAAGAAAATGTTGAAAATGTTCCCTAAAATAATAAAGGAAAATATGAAATAAAACTTGACCAAATCATTATAGAAAATCTCTATTATTTGAATAACAAAATTGGAAAATGGCTTTAAGGCCTTTGTATGTACGTCTGTGTTGGTTTATGGCAAATATGGAGCCAAAATATTTAAAATGTATTTTTTGTTTTGCTCTTTGTTTATGGCGAAGTATGCATGCTTTTAGGGAAAAACATTATGATCAAAAGACAAAGCTCAACAGGATGGAAATATTGTCAGTTATTTGCCTCTGTGTCGTTGTCGTCTTTTCTTTTTTCTAATTTTTTTATTTTTTTTATTAATTTTTATTTCATCTTCAAATTTTATAGTTTTTCCTTTAAAATCATTATTAATGATGTATCTGCATTTAACAAATAGTTGATGTTGTTTTATATTATTTTCATGTAGTTTTTTGTTGTTTTTTTTTTCTTCAAAATTCTCAACATCTGTCGAAAAACCACAAAAGCCCATTTAGTTTGTTGGCTTTCTTAGTTTTGTTTGTCGTTTGTTTTTCTTCTTTTCTTTTGGTTAGTTTGAGGAACATCAAAAACAAATCCAGAATATTGTTTTTATAACCAAACTGACACTGCCACTGACAGTCTGAGAAAAAATTATTAAAAGACATAAAGTTTTTTTTTTTGTTGCTAGTGTTTAAAGCCCTTGTACTACCGCTTTTTACTGTTGCTTCACCAAAAAAAAAAAACGAAAAAAAAATTGTCATAGAAGTCATGCATATTTTCAAACCTACAGAAGTTTGCCTTGTGAAACTTTTACCCAAGCCTTTTTGGCAAAAAAAAAGCAACACAAAATTTAAATCACGGTGAGAAAAAGGCTTTCAATAGGTTTTTCAGCCTTAGAGCAGATGAATGTCGCACTACGATTTGAATTTTTAAATTTGAAGGAGCCACTAGATTTATTGTAATAAAAGTCAGGATTTCTTTTAGATCCACAATATGAGTCCATTTCTTCTATTTACTTCTACTTGAAGCATTGCAATGTAAAAATTGAGAGCCAATGATTTCTATTTAATTTCCAACCTTTTAAATCGTTTAATCTTAAGTTTGTTGTAGCTACTTTAAGCTATATTTTCCGTCTACTACCCAACACGGTTCTAATCTATGGCTAGTCTTTTATGTTATTGTATCGATATAGTCGCCGTTGTTGGCTTATTAGACGTGAGGCCACGGTATAAACCTCTGGTCAGACATCTCCAACAAAACGAAGTATGAAAAAGACAATTTGGCAACTTTCTCTCTGCAAATCGCTGGAGAAAACTTTGAGAGTAGATAAAATTGCCATGAAATCTGTACATACATACATACCACATACATACATACATACATATACATACATACATACATATACATACATATACATACATACATACATATACATACATACATACATATACATATGCACATACATACATATACATATGTACATACATATACATACATACATACATACATACTTGGCCATTACAACCCTTCAGTCAGGATTACGGCTTAGCTTCTCACACCACTCATGTTTTATACTTGAGTGTCGAGACCTACAGTTTAACGTTGACTCCGAACGACAGATTTTGAGAAACTCTCAAACTCTCAGAGTTTTTAACAGAAATCTGCTGAGAGGCGGTCGCCGAAGATATATTTTTTCATATCCCCGTTTAGCACCCGAAGGGCACCCAGTTGTTTACATTAGATCGTTTTTACGCTACTCATAAGTACTCATGAAATTTTGAGTATGAATGAGTCAACAGTATTGAAATTAAACCACTCTGATTCATTCGTACTCACTGCAACATTGATTTATAAGTACAGGTTCCAATGAGTATGAGTACAACATTGACATAAAACTCATAACATTCAATATATGTTTGATTCAGACGCCCTCTCAATCAGATTCATAAGTTTAGAAAAATACTTATAATACTCATAACTGATTCGAGTGATTTGAAGCAAGCAACCAAAGCAAACACACAACCTTATAGTGAGTAATGTAGTGTTCGTTACACGAATCGTACTTATTTTATGATTCTTGTAAATGTTGAGTAAAGGAAAGTCCAAATCAACTACATCATGCGTATTGTTAAGTATGAGTACGATGAGTACCTCAAATTTTGAATATGAGTAGTATGTGTATGATTATTAAAATAAGTATGAATGCGTATAAGTATTAGAAATTATGGGTACGATTCGAATCTACTCATCTTTTTGAATACTTATTGCTGATCTTTGGTGTACATTAATGCCCCTCAGATTCCAAAAATATTTTCGGATGATTTATGCTCTTTGACAATGCCCATTTTGAATATGTGTACTCTGAGCCTCCAGTGCTTTGTCAAAAGGACGGCTACCAACCACAATCTATTCCTGAATAATCTGGTGCATGATTAAGATTTCCCTTGTAATTGTAATTTTCCAACAAAAGTTATGATTTCTTCAAACTCAGTTGGTTTGAGAGGAAACTTTCTATCTTACTATCTTGAACATTCGGCCCTACTCCACAGAAAATTTCTGGCCTTATCAATGGCGTGAAAGATCTCTTCCTTACAAGCTCGTCTGCTTGATCATTCCCACACGGCATAGCACCTAGTAGAAGGTAACTAAACGTACAATAGTCTGACTTTAATTAAGAAGAACCTTGCCATTATTGCATGGGGATCTGTAAGAAAACAAGCAATGAAATAAACAGGTAGATTCCCTGGCTTAGAGAGTACACATACATACATAATTGGTCATTGAAACCCTTCAGTCAGGATTACGACCTAGCTTCTCATACCACCTTTATTTCATGTGTTAATTTTATACATGCGTGGCGGGACCTACAGTTTAAAGTCGTCTCCGAACAACAGATTTTTGAGAATCCCAAAGGTTTTGCCAGAGATCTGCTGAGGGGAAGTCGCCGGAGAAATATCTTTTTATACTTCGGTTTGTTGGAGATGCCTAACCTGAGGTTTGAACCGTGCTCACATCTATTAAGCCAACACACTACCTACTATACTACAGTGTCTACGGCTTAGATAGTAGATAGTGTCAATAAACAGCTCATTGATGGTCAATATCCAGACGAACCAAACTCAAATTTCCGACTCAAATTCAAAGTCTATTCAGAATGTAAAACATTGTCTGTATTGAATACAAAGCTTAAGAAGCCTAACTTGAATAGCCGGTTGTGTTCAGTCGGCGATAATACAGGATCAACAATGGTAGCTAGATTTATGTTTTTTTTTGTCTTGAGCCAGAGGTGGGAGTCATCTAAAGACACTTTTGTTCCAACAAAAGAGTACACGATTCACCGTCACCTACGTACTAAACCCACCACCCCCTACACACTTCAACCACTCTCCCCCTGCGGGACTGCCGTAACTTATTACTTCGCGGAGGGCTGGTTAGCTCGAAAGCTTCATCACATTAAGTCAAATTTCGCCTCCGTTCCTCCAGTCTTCGGAGTTCTAGCATAACTTCAGCCATTCTCTGACTATATTGGCTCCATAGATTCCTACAATTCAACAGCTCTTCCATTAGCCAGTTTGGTCCTAAACTCGTTTCTCCGCGCCTTCTAAATCTGGTGCAGCATGTTTTAGAATATGCTCCGGATCTTCCTCCTCATCTAAACAGTTTGGCCATATAGGGGAGGTGTCATGACCAAATCTGTATAGGTACTTCCTGAAGCACCCGTGACCAGTTAGGAACTGGGTCACGTTGTAGTTCAGCTCGCAATATTCCTTCATCCAAAGGGGTTACATCAGGGAGAAGGCGAAATGTCCATCTTCCCTGTAAACTGCTCTCCCATCTTGACTGCCATTTGTGCATTCAAGTCCTTCGTTCCTCTGCTTTTATAGCTGCTATTTGTCCTGGATACTCGAGACTGCGAAATTATATCCTCCTTGCCAATACCAATACCGCTTCATCAGATGCTGTCCTGAAGCCACTTATCCGTCTAATCGCGCTTAGACGATACACCGATTACAATATTCTCCTTGTCGTCCCCACGAAGAGTACCTCCGACCATATTGGCTAAGCATATAGCATTATCGACCTTACAACCGCCGAAATTATCCTCCTTTTGAATGGACCTGGTCCTCCAATATTTGGCATCATCCTTGCCAGTACTCCCTGTGTTACAGATGACTTACGCCGATGTATAGGGTGTTTTTATAGAGGTATAGAACTTTAAGTTGCAATAAAACAACGATGGATTATTCGATTGACATGAATTTTATTTATCCGAAATGGCCGCCACGGCTGGCGCGGACTACATATCTGGACGTCCAATTTTCGATGACTTTTTCCAACATTTGTGGCCGTATTTCGGCAATAACACGGCGAATGTTGTCTTCCAAATGGTCAAGCGTTTGTGGCTTTCAATAAATCTATTGTGGCACGAGCTGTATGACATGTTGCGCCGTCTTGTTGAAACCACATCTCTTGGACATCATGGTTATTCAATTCAGGAATGAAAAAGTTAGTAATCATGGCTCCAAACCGCGAATGGAATGGAGCAGCAATAGCTTCTTCTGTAAGCACCGTACAGCGTCTCGGGGGATGGGAGTTATCAATAAGAGTAAACGTGGTGCGAAAACGTTCCATGGTCAATCGAATTAACTGCTCTGATGGACGATTTTGTCGACGATAAAATGGACGTAGTGCGCGATACGTTTTCCGCACAGAACCATTATTTTCGAAATAAAATTGCACTATTTGCAAGCGTTGTTCAGGCGTGAGTCTATTCATTATGAATTGCCAAACCAAACTGAGAATAAATCACTTGACAGCTGTTAAATCGGTCGCCATCTTGAAAACTAATGCCAACTTAAAGTTCTATACCTCTATAAAAAACACCCTTTATTTCACGTGCTCCTTGAAGTTCAATCTGTCGTCGATAATCACTCCCAGGTATTACCCAGGCAGTAGTGTCCCAAGTACAGAGCCCTGCGGGACATCCGCCGTCACAACGTAATCCTTCTCTCCTTCATCCGTTAGGTGTATTATTTTCCTGTCCAGACTTAGTCAGATTTAGGGTAAAGTAAAGGAATTGTAATCACTTATTACAACAGCAGGCTGCACACATGGGCAATTAATCGATTTAAACCCCTGAAGTTTTGTTATGATGTTCTATAGTTCAGAGACTAGGAACCCATTTCGAATGCTATAATTTTAAAATAGAAGTCAGATGCTTTCAAGAGCTTTAATAGTAAAATAATAAGAATACTGCGCTGATTTTTGTTCATTATTTTTTTTTTTTTTTTGCGACTTCAAATTATGATTTCTTATCTGTGGCTGTAGAGTGAAAAAAATAAGAAAAATTGTCAATTACGTTTGACAATTTTTTGTTAATGATAAAAATTTTAACAAGAAAAAAACCGTCGACAAAATTAATTACTTGTACGAATAAACATTTTAATTACAAATGTGGCAAATTTTTCATTTATACCATTAGAAATATGTATGTATGTATGTACAGTACCGTGCAAAATAATAGCAGTGAAGAGTTTTAAGTCAGATATTGCCTATTGTTATAAAAATTATTAAAGAATTGTTTTAAACTATTTTGTAAATTCATTATTTAGTATGTTGTGTATTCATTGAGGTTACTATTTTCTTTGGACAACATTTTTACAAATTGTGAAAATGGAAAATTTAAAGCTTATAGGAAAATATGATTGCAAAAAAATAGCAGTTTTTTTAGAATTTCAAATATTTAGAGAAAAAAATAAAAACTATTGTTTAAAATTAATATTTTTTGGAATATCCTCTATTTAATTACTGCATTACATCGACGACCCATGGAGTTAACCAATTTTTGGCATCTTTCTACCGGAATAGCTCGCCACGATGATTCCACCACATTCCATAATTCCAGCTCGTTTTTCGGTTTTGCTGTAAAAACTGCTTCCTTGATGCCGGTCCACAAATTTTCAATGGGATTAAGATCCGGTGACTGAGCAGGCCAATCCATAACATTAATTTTATTGTTAGTAAACCATGATTTAGCTGCTCTGCTTGTGTGTTTCGGGTCATTATCATTTTGGAAAACCCATTTTAAGGGCATATTCTAATCGGCGTATGGTTTCATAACATTTTCCAAAATATGTACGTATAGATGGGCATCCATGTTTCCCTTTATCCAAAATAAAGGACCAGTGCCGTAATAGGAAAAACAACCCTATACATTTATTTTCGCACCTCCATGTTTTACAGTAGTTAAAACATTGCATGGTTCAAATGCTGTATTAGGCTTACGTCTAACGTACTCACGGCGACCTTTTGAGCCAAACAGAACAACCTTAGTCTCATCAGACCATAAAATATTACGCCATTTAGATAGAGGCCAATCACGATGCTCTCGTGCAAATTGTAATCTTTTTACAACACGTCGTTTTTTCAAAAGCGGGACTTTGCGGGGAGTTCTTGCTGGTAGATTATTATTAAGTAGAACCATTCCTATCGAACACGGATGAACATCAAGATTCAGATTTTGTTTCAACTCTGTGTCTGAAGTTTCGGGCTCATCTCTTACAGTTCGCAAGAATTTTTTAACTTCAAATTGGCTACTTTTGCTCTTTCTTCCCCGTGTTTCTGCTTTGTATGACCATTTTTTGGCATTGGATATCATTTTAGCTGAGCAACCAACAAGATGTTGAATAAATTTTTAAGTTTTCCGAAACCGAAAAACGAGCAGGAGTTATGGAATGTGATGGAATCATCGTGGCGGGCTATTCCGCTAGAAAGATGCCAAAAACTGGTTAACTCCATGGGTCGTCGATGTAATGCAGTAATTAAATAGAGGATATTCCAAAAAATATTAATGTTAAACAATAGTTTTTATTTTTTTTCCTAAATGTTTGAAATTTTAAAAACACTGCTATTTTTTTGCAATCGTATTTTTCTATAAATTTTAAATTTTCCATTTTCACAATTTGTAAAAATGTTGTCCAAAGAAAATAGTAACCTCAATGAATACACAACATACTAAATAATGAATTTACAAAATAGTTTAAAACAATTCTTTAATAATTTTTATAATAATATGCAATGTCTGACTTAAAACTCTTCACTGCTATTATTTTGCACGGTACTGTATGTCTGACTGTAACAAGATTTAAATGTTTTAAATTGCATTACAAAACAAAATGACACTTGACTCAATGTCTGTATGAATGGATACAGATATATGTATATACATATACCCATGGTACCCATATAAGATTATAGATATGACGGGGGAATAAAGTATGAAATTTATATGAATTTAACAACGTGGAAACTGCTGATAAATTATTGATAAATTTTAATAAAACCACTCATTTTTTTTCCAAATTTATTTGCAATTAAAAACGTATGTATAATATTTAAATGATTTAACAAATAAGTTTAAATGCTTAAAGTTTTAATACCAAGAAAAAATTAAAACCATTTGAAAACCGCTCAATACTAAATAGCCAAAACAAGTTGACTTTCTAATTTGCAACAGATATTTGTCAATATTTTGTTTTAAATTATTTAAAAGTTGCTTAAAAATAATAAAGAAAAGAAAGGTAATGTTTGAATCAAAAAAGTCATTCTCTTTGAAAATCAAAAGACTTAAGCAAGAAACTTGCCGCAGTTAATAAACTTGTTAAAATGACAATTTAGCCAACATTGCATTCAATAATTTGCTTCGTTCAAACAAATTTATCATTTTGTTAACACTTCATTTATCACATTTGCTTTGTTGTCTTTCCTATTATTTGCAAATAAATCATCATTTGTTTAAATTATTTCTCGTATTATTTTTTATTTTTTTTTTTGCCTTTCTAGCAACTACTTCTACTACCGCCACTGCTCTTAAGCTAAGTCTTGTAGTTGTTGTTTTCTTAATGCCAACATATCAATCAAACTTAAAATAAAGGGGGAGGGGGGTTATAGAAAAACTAGACTAAATTTATACATTTTATTTAAACGTGTCTCTCTTGTTAGTCTAAACGATCGATTGATCGTTCGTTCGTTTGGTCGACAAGCAGGTAAACAGATGGACAGTTTAGTCCATCATGCATTTGCCTTCAAGGTTTAAATCATTTTTTTTTTCTCTCTCTCTACTTTTTTTTTACTTGCTGCTCTACACATTTGTTTTAATTTTCCTACAACAACTATAATTTTCAATGAAGTTAAAGAAAATGATGGAGCAACTTAAAGTAGTTCGTTTTTTGCCATTTTATCTACCATCATCATCATCATGATTTACTTTAAACAGATGCCTGATTAACTTCATAAGCATTCACAATATGTGGGTCATTCCATACTTATAAACAAAATGAAACCAAATTGAGGGGAAAAAATTTAATGTTTACTACAGACTTATGGTGTATTGCTGGCAGAAAGTCTTAAGAGAGTAACATCTACACTCCTCTTGTGATCCCATTATCCTGACAATATAACAGCAAATCATAACCAAATACATTGCGTTTAACGTTACTCTATATTGGCTGTATAGGGCCATGTTGAAACCAGACATCAAGACGAAATATGAACAAAAAAAAAATATATTTCTTCGGCTACTTCCTCTCAGCAGATTTCTGGTAAAAACTCTGAGAGTAAATAAACTTGCCATGAAAAAGTTTCTCAAAAATCTGTCGTTCGAAGTCGACGTTAAACTGTAAGTCCCGCCACTCAAGTATAAAATTAAGGTACCCAACATGAGTGGTGTTGAGAAGCTAGTCCGTAATCCTGACTGAAGTGTTGTAATGGCCAATTATGTATGTATTTATGTATTCCAAAGATCCAGAGTTGCCGATAGGACCCTAGAGATTTGTACTGATGGCTCTAACATGAGTCACAAGGTGGTCTGTGGTATATTTTTAAGGGTTGGGATATTAAAATTTCTTATAGGCTGCCTGACCATTGTAGTGTTCTCTAACCAGAGGCGTAATGCGTGTTGAGTGGCAGAATTTAACCTGGAAATTTCTTGATTTTCTTGGACACTCAGGCTGTGATTAGCTTCCTAACAAAGGTATTTTTAACGTCCGTCCAAAGGGGTATTGTTATAAATTAAATGTGGCAGGTATGAAGCATGCAGTCTCCGACATGTTAGAGTTGCTTCAGTTACTTTGGAGATTTTCTATTCTCTTTACATGGTAGCTCAACCTCCTTGACAGCAGGAAAGTACGTGCAATGTTGTAGATTCTGAAGGACACTATGGATAATCTGTTCATTCAACATAATCTGTTCATCGGACAATATCGAGCCACAATAATTTTATTGTGCATACCGAAAAATGAATTCTTCAGGGGCTGTGGAGGAAAAAATTGGCCGGCACCTGCTCCTGTCATGAAAAGACGGATGTTTTTGACCTTTCATTTTCTAATATCCTTGATGATGCTGACACGTAGACAAAAAGTTCACCAAAATGTTTAGAACACAGTACGTATATATGACTTTTACATGTGATTTGCCTGTAGTAGATGTGATTTAAGCAACTTCAATGACGTTTCTTTTGATAATATTTAGACAGGATTACAACCTAGTTTCTCACACCATCCACGTTGTGGGTATTAATTTGTATCCATGTGTGGTGGAACCTACTGTATAGTGCCTACTGAGAGGAAGTCGCCTAAAAAAATATACCAACAATACCAACTAGACTATGGCGACATCATATTATTAAGTGGTAAATAAAATCATGAAGGTCGTCATAGTCTAGTAGGCAGTGTGTTGGCTTATTAGACGCAAGGCCACGGTTCAAACCCCTGGCCAAACATTGCTAACAAAACGAAATATAAGAAAATATTCTTCTCTGCAGATTACTTCCAAAACTTCTGACAATAAATGCAATTAGAATGGAAAAGTTTCTCAAAAAATTTTTCGTTCGTACTCTGATCACTGCTCCAAATTTTGCTTTTGATTCTTCTCATGTATGTTAGGATCTAATTAGTCGATCTCGATCCTTTACAATTTCCTTATATTGAATGGAAAATATTTACCAACTTGTCGTGCCACATATTAGCACCTTTTCCTTTTTTTGTTTTGCTCACTCAATCTCTATTTGCAACTTCTTTTACACGGCACATATGGTGTACACACTCTTTTTTTTTTTGCATTTTAACTGATGAAAACTTAAGTTGCCCTGTTAAAACATATTCGCTTAAGGGTGAATATAGACATGAAAGCTACTTAAAGCCGAAAGATGGATGTGTGACTTAAACACAGGATGGCCTAACGGGTGGACGGACATTTAGTCGAAAGCTAGAAACAAACATGTAGACATTCTCAATGGCTACTTGTTACGTGTTTTTTTTTTCTGGCTGTGAGTGTCTCAACTAAATATGTATGTACTGGTATGTACGTTGAGTATGTTAATATTTTTTGATGCCGATATTGCATGTTCTAGTCTTTAGCTGCTGTTGCTACTGTTAACGTTTTTTTACATGTTTTTTTTGCCATTTTCCATTTTCTGTTTTCTGCTTTAGTGAACATACAATATTAAGAGTTTAGAATCTCGAACGTCGAAAACCAAATGTAAACCAGTTAATGTCGTTCGAAATCTAGTGGACATGTGAATGGAAATGATGGCTATTTAGTTAAAGCGGTATTAAAAATGTGTTAAAATAAAGGATGCAACCTGTCAACACATCATTGTTAACTGGTTTATTTAAGTCTTTAGCTGTTGCTTGTTTTATATGCGTTTTGTTTTTGTTTTTTTTTTTTTTTTGTTTTTTTCTCTTTCCGCATCAGTTGCCTTAAAGAGTTATTATTAAACGCATAAATATAAATATTTTGAATTTAAATAATGGGGCTGATCACAAATTATGAATTCATGACAGTCTGATATTTGACAAACAAGTGCTGAAGTTGTTTTACAAATACACAGGAGGCGAAAAAAAAAATAAACGAAATTGTTCTTGGGTGTCATTTTTCAGATAGAAAAGACAAGAAAGCCGATTGTATGACTTTGAGTCTTTGTGTATGATAAGATAAAATAGCTTTTGAGAGCAAGAAAAGTTTTACTAACTGTCAATAGAGTTTTCTATATTAAATTTCATTCAAACTCATTACGAATAATGAAATTCATAAAGAAATTGATTCTATCATGCATTCATCATACCTACACCCTGAAGAAAAGAGTTGCAAAGTGAAAAGTATGGAATCCATATAGTTTTTATGGAAATCGAAAGAATATTGGATGCAATAAATAGTGAGGCCTTTTGAAAAAGATTTTCTGGTGTGCGTATTCCAGACAAGGTTACTACCAATTCGATGATTTCATAGAGTAAAATGAGGTGGATAGCCATTAACAAAACTGCCTCTATTAGTTAGATCACGTCGAAGTGATAGCTTTGATTGCGAAAAGTACACTTGAGCATGTACAGCAACCGGTTGCGACGCCACAGTTAAGCGCAGTGCTTTTACTGATCGAATTCCACCAAACTTATCGATAAAGTTGAACAGCGCAGGACCTGCACACTAAAGCACGACTCCCCTATGCTAGATACCAGTCTGAAAGTTTAATAAACGAAGCTAAAGGGTGATTTTTTTAAAAGCTATAGGAAAATTAAGTCGCCGTGGTCTAGTAGGTAGTGTGTTGGCTTATTAGACGAAAGGCCCGAGTTCGAATCCCAGGCCAGACATCAAAAACAAAATACAAAAAGTATTTCTTCGGCGACTTCCTCTCAGCAGATTTCTGGCAAAAACTCTGAGAGTAAAAATTGTCATAAAAAGCTTCTCAAAAAATCTGTCGTTCGGAGTTGACTTTAAACTGTAGGTCCCGCCACTCATGTATAAAATTAACGCACACAACATGAGTGGTGTTGAGAAGCTAGGCCGTAATCCGGACGAAGGGTTGTAATGGCCAATTATGTATGTATGTATAAGAAAATTAAAAAAGAAACACATAAAATTCAGAAAAATGCATGAAATCTTTACGGTCCATATAATTTAATGTTTGAAGATTATTTCATGCAAATGTTGACCTCGACTGCGCCTCAAATAGTCCATCCGCTTAGTCCAATTTTGGCATACTCTTTCCAACATTTCGGCCGGTATCTGACGAATAAATGCTTCAATGTTGTCTTCCAATGCGTCAATTGAAGCGGGCTTGTCTGTATAGACATGAGCTTCAACATAGCCCCACAAAAAATAGTCTATAGGTGTTAAATCGCACGATCTAGGCGGCCAATTGACCGGTCCCGAACGTGAAATAAAATGTTCACCGAACTCGCCTCTCAATAAGTCCATTGTTACGCGTGCTGTGTGGCATGTGGCACCGTCTTGTTGAAACCACATGTCATGCAAGTCAAGCTTTTGCATTTTGGGCAAAAAAGAGTTGGATATCATCTCACGGTAGCGCTCACCATTCACAGTTACGTTACGATTCGCAGCATCTTTGAAGAAGTACGGTCCAATGATGCCACCAGCCCATAAACCACACCAAACTGTGACTTTTTCTGGATGCATTGGTAGCTTTTGCAATGCTTCTGGCTGATCTTCACTCCAAAATCGACAATTCTGCTTATTTACGTATCCATTGAGCCAAAAATGAGCTTCGTCGCTGAACACAATTTTTCGATAAACAAGTGGATCTTCGGCCAACTTTCCAAGCACGCATTATGATAATAAAATTCAATGATTTGCAAGCGTTGTTCGTTTGTAAGACGATTTATGGTTAAATTATAGACCAAACTGAAGATGTTTGACAGTGAAACAACACACGAAACGTGCGTGGGCTGTTTAAACCAGTGTTGCCAAAAAGATAATAGCTAAAAAATCAGCCTTTAAATAGGCTCAGAGGGAATTTTAACAGAAAATCATAGAATTACTGAACTATGGTGAACTAAATTTGACTGAAATTCTTATAAGTCATTGACATATTGAGTCTATGTTAAGACACATTGAATTTCTATTTGCATGAGTTACCTTCGCAAGGAAAAGGATCAAACTTTATTACTCTAAACTCTAAAGTTAAGTAAACAGATTTCTTTCACGGTGACCTGATCAGCTATCATAGTTTTAGCTGACGCTGCTTTGCTCGCACATGTTGAAGATAATAAGAGGGGTTGAAGGGTATCCCAATAGATCAAATGACTACACACTCTAACATCATTTCCTATGATTACTGGCAAAAATTCTTAACATTTCCATATATAGACTCCAATAAAACAAATTTTACTGTATGAAATGTAATAGATTTTCTAAGTCATGGGTTTTGCATCGTTTCTAAAATAAATTACAAAAGAACTTGATGAAAATTAAATAGAAACGTAATAAAAATTATTGAATACACAATTTATTGTGTATATTTTAATCGTATAATTAAAGAATGAAAAAAAAAACTATTTTGCAGCCTACACATGTGGTGATATTCAAATGACTCTTTTGCACCACAACAGTACATGTAACAATTAATTTATGGTATATTCGTATTGCTGGTGTTGTTGTTGTTGTTCGAAAAAAAAAAACAATCCAACAAATGAGTCATTCGGTTGAGTTCAATTTCAATTTAAATATTAGACAGCTTGACTTTTGATTATTTCTTCTCTTGGCACTACCATGTAAGCGTGTGTATGGCATAGAATTTTACAATTACTTGTATGTATATAAGTGAGTAGTATGTGGCAGTGACTGTATTATATGAGATTAGAAAAAAACAACAACAACAAAAAGAAAAATATAGAATTCAATATGCAATAATGCATTTTATTTCGATTTCAATGACTAGAGGCCACGCATTATTTTTAAAGTGTTTTTTAGCAAACACTGTGTCGTATTTGAAAGGGGTTTAGGGAGATACAATTACTGTTTTTACTCTTCGAAATGCAAACATAAGATGCTTTTAAGGCTCTTTAGGCTTTCATATTTTATATTTTTGAATATAAAATTTTTTCCATAACATCGTAAACATAAGGTTATCGAAAGGGTAAATCAATATCGCTTAAGCCTTCTCACTTCATTAGTATCGTCTAGTAATGACATTGCCAATGGATTACAGTGATTAACTTAATCGTTGAAGATAATTTGCGCTAAACTTCTTGTAATTTTTCGAAAAATAAATAAATCGTTATGAATTGTTTTATTATATACATATTTTACTGCGTTGACAATTAATCTGAAAGTATTATTTTGGTATCGTTGGAGAATTTCAATATTTGAGTTACTTGCAGTTCCCCACAACACTGGTTTAAGAATAGTCTTATATACTTATTACAAGCTTAGTTTCAATATTTAACTGAGACTTTGGGACCAGCAGCCAATATAGTCCTTTAGTTTTTATTTTAAGATGTTCTTTTTTAGCTTTTATGTTAAACTTTTATCAGTATGAAGACCAAGATATTTTACACTGTCTTTTATAGGAATTTCACTATTATTTATAGTTAAACGAGGACAAACTCCTTTGCGTAACGTGAATACAACATGTATCGATTTTTCAGTATTGACTTTAATGTTCTATTTGGACAACCAGTGTTCAATTTCATATATTTAGTTGATTATGAACGAGATTCGATGCTTCTACTGGACAGGAGCTAGAAGCTAATAGTATAGCGGTGCCATCCGCATAAGTTGCAACTAGAATATTGTTGGTCACAGGCATATCTGACGTAAAAATTGTATATAATATTGGTTCGTAACGCCTGAATTTATATCATATATTTCTGATATTTCGTCATTTACTTTTACATAGAACTGTCTTTCACTTAAATATGACTTTAGTAAGAGATAAAATGGAGTCGGTAGTAGTTTTTTGAGTTTAAAAAGTAATCCGTTATGCCAGACCTTATCGAATGCTTGTTGCACATCTAAGAACACAGAAGAACAATATTTTTTATTTTCCAAAGTATCTCTTATGAAAGCTATAGTGCTCAATTTGTGTTCAGGCACGATGTTAAATTTTTCCAAGATTGGCGACAATCCACTATTAATATTCTTTCAAATATTTTGGACAACGTAACCAACAAACTAATAGGTCTGGCTTATTCGGCTTATGTACCATTATTATTTGCGCACTTTTACATTGTGAAGAAAAATGATTCAGTCGCAGGATAGCATTATAAATTAATTTTTTGAATAGAGATCTAGTAATGGTTTCACTAATTCCATCGCAGCCCGGAGTCTCGAACTTCATTGGGTGAAATGTATTTGATGGATCAATCCATTGGATATGCGCTATCTAAAAAGTGTTGTATTTCGTTAACATAAGTGATATCGCAAGAATTGTGTGATATAAACGTGTTTTGTAAATGTAAAGCAAAAGGTTCGGCTTTGCTCTTGTCAGTTTTACACCAAGTACCATTAGCATCGCTGATGAAAGTATTTCTTTTAGTGGGTCTTTTAAGGTATCTACTTCGTTGCTTTCCATAAACTGAATTCCTTAGGAAATAACACATCTGTTAACTTTTTGTTGTTGTTCGAATAGTCGTTTTTTCAAATCTTTCGCATTTTTTCTATTCAGACATTGCTAATCTTACCCTAATCCTTTACGGCGTAGTGTATACACACATGCTTTCCAGAATATTATCGATTTCAGACACTTGTAGACTCTCGTTTCTACATGTGTTGTTTGCCAATAATTGTTGATCACATTGTTACTCAGTTGTTTCCATGTTGCTGTTGTTGGTGGTGGTGGTGTTGGCAATCATTTTATTTTATTTATTTTTTTTTATTGTTTTTTTTTATTTTTTAAAATTTAAATTAAAATGTTGTTTATAAGTTATACTAATAATTTTTATTATTATTTTTTGTTGTTGTTGTTATTGTTTATTTTACTCCTTATTTTACGTTACCCGTTTGTTTGTTTGTTTGTCTAACTGCATTATTTTGTGGCAGTTCCCTGTACACACATTGGCATTGTGTGCCAATAAAATGACTGTTTTTTGGTCCACATTTTCTATATTTTTTTTTTATTTTTTTTTTAATTTAAAATCGCATGTTTATTGGTCATTTTTATAATGTGCTTAAATGAAATATTCAATACATTATTAATATATTAAAGGTAAAATCGAACGACGAAGAAAAAAAAATCAAAATGCTTTGAAAACCCATAAAAAAATCTTTAAAATCAAATCAGCAAGCAGTTGTAAGAACTTGGCTTTAAAAACGAAGTTATAAAATAAATTAAAAAAAAAATAAATAAACAAACAAACAGTACACAAATTATGACTACAAGAAATATTTTGTCATAAAATATTATGATTTCTAGTGTGAAACTTGGTCATGTCGATGATTAAAATCCAACAATTCAATGCGATAAACATTATTGCAACGTAAAATAAAACAGAGAAGGTGTCATATGAACACCCAGCCAAAACGGTAATTACACTAACATAGCTAGTGATTAGGTTAGGTTAGGGTTAGGGTTAGGTTATTATTTTAATATCATACTTATACTACTCATATTCAAAGTCTGAGTACTCATCGTACTCATACTTAACAATACACATGATGTTGTTGATTTTTACTCTCCTTTACACAACATTTCCAAGAATCACAAAATAAGCATGATTCGCGTACTCACTAGAAGGTTGTGTGTTTGTTTTGTTTACTGTCTTTATATTTTTCTTTGCTCTTGTTTTGCAAATGCAACAACAACTAAGACTGTAAATTTTGATGAATGATTCGAATCCCTCGATTTATTTATAAGTATTACAAGTATTTTTTAAATTTATGAATCTGAATGAGTAGGCGTATGGATGTTATGAGTTTGATGTCAACGTTTGTACTCATACTTATTGCAAACTGCACTTTCAAATTAATGTTGTAGTGAGTACTAATGAATCAATCAGAGTAGTTGAATTTCAATACTGTTGATTCACTTATAATCAAAATTTCACGAGTACTTATGAGTAGCGAAAAACACATTCATTGCTGATCTCTGGTCTCGACTCCGTTTTTTCCCCATTCTGACAGCTTTAGTAGTAATCCTCGTAAGGCAGGCCGATTTCATCAGGGAAACCGCTAATAGCGCAGCGTCTCGTTAGAATTCCTACGAGAAGGCTTAACGTTTTCTTGTCAAACTCCAGTATTCCCTCAACTTAAGTACTCTTACTGCCCACAGTTTTGAAATTCGACAAACAGGTACAGTGAGCGTTAAAAGTGAGTAAACACCACTGAAATAATTTGTTTTCTTAAGATAGCGAGAAAAGTAAATTAGAATAGTCGAATAAATTTCCAAAAATAAAAACGTTTATTTATTATTTATAAAATGTTAAAACAAAAACAACAACTCATGATAAAGGAACTTTTTTATAATTAAAAAATATAATAGAAAATTTAAAATTATAATGGGTGTTAACTCACTTATGGCGCTCACTGTATGTTAGTTAACCTAAGATTTGTTGAATGCCATCGTGTTTTTTCCAATTTGAAAAAGTATTCCTATAGAGGCGCATATGTCCCCTCCATTGCCTCTTTCTCAGACATATCCGATCACTTCCTAGGCAGTTCGTCCGTCTTTTCATTTTACTCAGTGGCTCAGAATCCAGTAGAAGTGGGTGTTGGGTCGATGTATACGATATAGTGAGGCCTTGCAGCTTTTGACGCCCTTTGATTTAACAAGGTACGATTCCAGCGCTTTAATTGCTGCTCAACTGTTCACACAAAGAATCAAGTTCGAAGTATTTAGGTCTCCAGTTTCAATTGTATGTGCAGTTTGCTCCATTGCAAAATCTCCGCCTGAAATACGCTGGCCTGGTTAGGTACACTGTTTTATCCGTTCAGTGCCAGTGTTTCGGAATAGACCCAAGATCCAGTTCCACATTACATTTTTGAGCCAACGATTGCAGCTTCAGCAATCCATTCTTCTAGTCTGGGAGCCTGTGCGGTGTATGTTCGTCTGAAACAGTCTCTGGCACCATGTAGTCGCATCTAAAACCCGGGTGATTCGATTCTACTTCAAGCAGCATAGAAGCGTGCCCCACCGAACATGGCCTAAATATACACATCTGAGGACTTAAGACTTAGTGCAATGCTAGCAGCCATGTGTTGGAGAACAAGCAGTAGATTTTTGTTCCTTAATGGTTCAATAAATTGCATTTTAAAAACAGAAAACAACATCGTAAACCACTGTCACTTATTGTGCACAATTTCTAGCTCCCATCCATAGACGCACCATAATAACATACATTCCAAAGCTTCATTCCAATAACAGAAACATAAAATATAAAATAGTTAAACAAACAAACAGACAAACAGACAGACGTTTTGGTATGCAAATCATTGATTATCTGATTTGAAAATCTGAAAACAAAAATTTTGAATTAAACTGCAATTAGAATTAGCAAAGGCAGAGGAGGGGTGCTTATTATACAGGCAGGTATTAATCATTAACGAGAGCGAGAGGGAGAGAGAGAGAGATTATTTGTACACATGTTAATTAATTGTATTAATTTATAGATTAATAATGGCTGAGAATAAAAAACAATTTTAAATGCAATAAATAATCATATGCAAACAGTGTGCAGATTTCCAGATATCGACTCTTAAATATTAAAGATTAATTGGTTTCTAGCATGATTGAGAAATACTATTTCAAGGATATACTCGTACTCTGTTTGCCTCTGCTGTTGAGAAACATATTTTCATTATCGTAGTTTTTATCTTCAAACGGGTAAAAATGTCATCAATTTTCATTAAATAGCTCTCTGAGGAGGCTTTTGTATGGAATTATATTTGATAGTGTACAGATGGAGAATTTATACAGCAGGGCGTTTATTTCAATAATTATTTTAGATAATAAGAGTAGAAAATATTAATTGTAGGGTGTGAAGGGGGTATGTGGCTTATTTGTGTGCGCCGGGCGATACATTTTATAGCCATTATGTCTTCTTTTCTTATACCAATTCTAAGAACATCGTTAGCAAATCTGTTCATTTTTATACCCTACAGCTTCTTCTTGTACATCTGATAATCTCTAAAGCCAATATGGTTTCTGTATGGCCTGTTCCATTGGGGGATATGTGAACATCATTCTGCGACAGAAGCAAGTAAATAAAATATAAGCTTCTATCTGTAGTAATTTCCTAAGCTTGGATAAGATGTGGCATGGTTTGCTTTTATTGCAACTCATTATAGTTTGGAAACCCATCAGACGAGCTTCAGTTAAATTCGAATGTTTGAGGATGATTGAAGCATATGTTATAAATTTTGAAAGACCTTCAAGACCTTTCCCAGTACCTTCCCAATTTTACAAGACCTTCAAGACCTTTCCCAGTACTTTCAAGAGAAATATCGCAGTCGGATGAAACTATCTAGCAGTTACCAAATTTAATCGTATATGGATTCGATTTCATTGAGCTTACGAGTTAAAGCATAGTTGTCTGTAATATCTGATACTCAAAACCTATTGACTTACGGAGAAAACTTTGTCATGTGGCGGGCCCTACAGTTTAACTTCGACTCCGAACAACGGATTTTTTTTCTTTTTTGAGAAACTTTATGGTAATTTTTATTTACTCTCGGAGTTTTTTGCCCGAAATCGGCTGAGAACTGCTAAAACTTTATACAACCGAAAATAAGTTTCGATAGCGTATAGCAGAATCTGAAAGTGTTTATTAAAGACACCAAAGTATTTAACTCTATTGATCCATTGGGCCAATGACACAATGCTTTTGGCTTAATTTTTTAAACATGGCTCGAGATTCAATCACGTGAGATAGATTTAAGGGACCAAGTTTTCTCCTGGCAGACTGTGTTAAAGACGTGCAATAAAATGCCGCATAGGGGAGGTGCACAACAACGATATTATAGGAAATCTTACTAGAATACTCTGAAGATGTCCATATAATCGAAAGACCATGTGCCTGTTAAGTGTGCGTAAGAGTAGACTTAGTGGCGTCAAACAACAGCGTAAAGAGGGTATGTAGAAAAAAATGTTGAAAAGATCGAACACTTTCTTTCGCATTGATTAGTTCCTGGATGCAAAACATTCGACATTTTATGGTAGACAATTTACCAAATATTACTCGGGGTGAAGTGGATGAGAAGAAATTAAGGAAATACGCGATACGAATTTGCTTTGGTACTTAATTTGCATTTCTGATGGGTTAGAGCACAATAAGCAGACATTATGACTTAAGTATAAGGTCATCCATCACGGACTGAAGCTACATCTGTCAAATTAGTTGGCATTTGTTTAGTCTGTTTTTTTTTTCAAATCACTATATCGGGATATTGCACGTGCAAATTATAAAATTGATGTATCAAAATGGGTCCCCGTACGCGATTTGTATATTTTACGATTGCCATACTCGACCTACCGTCAGGTCTATTCGCAAATTTTGCTCAATAGAACTCGGCAGACCACTACTTGAAGAATTTTGTGTTGCGACTTGTGATTTCACCCTTACAAAATTCAACTGAAGAAAAACGATCATAGACAATGACGTGTGTTTGCTGAAAGCGTCCTAGAGCAGTTAGCGTCAGACTGTAATTTTCATAGAAAAATCAACTTCCGAGATGAGCCCCATTTCTGGATGAAGAACAAACGAATTTGTTTGCGAACCATGAGCGTAAAACGCATCCCAAACAAGTCATTGTTTGGTGTGAATTTTCGGCTAGCGGACGCGTCAGCCCATATTCCTTTGAGAACGACGTTGGCCAGGCCTTCAATATCAAGGTTGAGCATTATAGGTCGAGAATTCTAACTTCTTTTGGCCTGAGTAGAACGATTTCTACAATAATGGCATGTAATTTCAATAGAATTTGTAACAAAAATTGGGAAAGTTATGCTGACTCTTCGAAAACTTCGAAGACTTTTCAGTCGAGAAAATGTATCATTTGAAGAGTGGCCATAAAATTTGAAAATACAGAATCGTTTATGGACTTCTGCGCGACAACGTTTCAGATGGTCGACTGGAAGCATTGTGGCTCTAAACGAGAGTGTAACCTCAATACCATGCAACATCAATTACGCACGTTCTACACAACTTAAAATGAAAAAGTGCATTCGTATAGAAAAATCCTTTAGAGCTGTGTGCAACACCAGAATATATGTTCCTAACTTGCTAAGAGAATGTACATGTCGCCTCTTCTCATTGTTAAAACTCAGCAAAAAATGTTGGGAATAATTTTTAAGGCCCCGTAGATTAGCAATTTTTTTCTTTCTTTTCCAATAAAACTTTTACAATTTGATTAATCCGTCTTTGTTATTTTTAATACAATTTAATAGACTTACAACTGCATTCAGTAACCATTAATTAAGCTGAAATAACAAGAATTAAATTACTTTCCTTGTTTTGTAAATAATCTTTATATTGTTTATATTGTATATTAAGCTTTAATTTATGCCACCATATGTGGTTTAATCTATCACCGTAAATCTGACCATTAAATTGAATTTAAACCACATGTGTGGCACTTATTAAACAATAATCAGTTGGCAACGATTAAATAAAACTAAAATAGAAACCTTTTTTTTTAAAGGATTTTAATCAAAAATCATGAATCAAGTTTGTAGCTTAAGTCTTTTGTTTTGTCACAAATGAGAAATCACACAACTCTCAAAACAATAATTAATCGTAAGATAAACAAATCCTATAAGACCAAACAGAAATAGTGGCATATTAATAGTGTTTTTTTAAAAATAACGACAATAACAATAATAACAATAACAATAATAAGAACAAAAGTGAAAAATAATAATAATTTATGTAAATAACATAAATTTTAATTAACTTTGCATACCTCAAAATCAATACAAAAAGCCAAAGCAAAAGATAATATTTTAAACTGTAATTACAATTTGCATCTTAATGGCTATTTGCTGTTGTTATTGGTGTTATTATTAAATGTTCTTTTTTAATTTATTTATTATAATAAAACAAATTCTATAGAAAATTAAATTAAAGTCACATAGAAAATACAAAATAATTGAAGTTCAATTAAGTGAATGCATTTTAAATAACAAATAATTAACAATTAAAATATTATTCAAACAGAAAATATAGGGTGAACCATCTATCGGTTTAAATTTGTCATTATATTGTGTTATCACACACGAGACTATTTTTGAAGCCGCACAATTTTTGTTCTTTCAGTCACACACGAGACTATTTTATCTGGCATAACATTCTATACATGTACTCTGCTTTGTGTGTATTAGTTTTTTTAGCTACTCAACGCATATGCTCTATACAATAAATTTTTCTGAACCTGCTGTTTTATAAATGTATGTATGTGTATTGGTTTTGTGTTGTTTATGTATTGGTTTGTGCGGGGTAGAAGTTGGTTGAAAATTTATGCCAGCAAACAATCACTCTCCTCACCTCTCTGCCTACAAGCTGCCATTTGGTGCCAGCACAATTGTTCTCGTGTGTGATTGCCCATTCTGTCACAAAACTCAGTATACTCAGTATACTCACTGAAAGTAAAGAATCGATTTACGCTTGAGCAACGTAGGGTTTTATTGGGCCAATGAGAAACTTCATGATGATGACGATTTTGCCAGCAAAAAAAATTATCTTTCGGGTCAAGCTCGTTTTCATCTTGGTGGGTACGTTAATTAGAAGAATTGCCTTATTATGGTGTTCAAAAAAACTCGCACGCAACTTACAGAAGCCGATGCATCCATCACGAGCGACCGTTTGGTACAGCTTGTGGAGCGGAAGTATCATTGGCCCATAATTCTTGAAAATGAGTACAGCGCAACGATTACGGTCAGTGGTAACACCTATCGCACTATGATAACCGACTTTTTTGAACGATGTTTGATTTAAATAGGATAGTGCAACTTGCTACATATCTCATGCAACAATCGATTTTTTGCGTCAAACGTTTGATGGTCATTTAATTAGCCGAAATGCCGACAAACCTGAGACAATTGAGCACTGGAAGGCCAACATTCGTAATGGAATTGCCGAGATACGACCCTATACACTCGAAAAAGTGAACGAAAATTGATCCAATCGAATGAGGTACTGTGAGGCTAGCCGCGGCAGCCATAAGAATGAAATGATATACATACATACATACATACATACACATACATAATTGGCCATTACAACCTTTCGTCAGGATTACGGCCTAGCTTCTCAACACCACTCATGTTGTGTACGTTAATTTTATAAGTGAGTGGCGGGACCTACAGTTTTACGCCGACTCCGAATGACAGATTGTTGAGAAACTTTTCATGGCAATTGTTGTTTACTCTCAGAGCTTTTGCCAGAAAATCTGCTGAGAGAAAGTCGCCGAAAAAATATTTTTTCATATTTCGTTTGATGTCTGACCGGGGAATTTAGCCTTGACTTCGCGTCTAATAAGCCAACCCACTACCTACTAGACTACGGCGACTTCACAACAAAAAAAATAGATTCGGCAAATTGTATCAAACCGTTTTTGTTTTATTGCACTTTTTAAATTTAAACTTTTAAATAGCCCACCCTATATGAAAAAGACAATTAAATTTTTAACACTTGTTCCAGCAGCCAACACAATAAACCCCTACGATCACACTGACTGCAGCCCATAAGCTCATATGCTCATAAAGCCAATCAAAAAAAAAAAAATCGAAAGAATAAAAATACGATTATAACTATTGGCAGAGAACAATAGAGAAGTGATTTCTTTAATTCTGTCCAAATGCCAAACAGCAAACGTAGTCAAACAGTGTAATTTGATCAATTCATTTAAAAACCGAGAAGTTCATTCTATTGTTTGCAAACAACTAACACTTAAGTAAAGAGGGGAGATAATTTTTAAATCAATATTGATTAGCTACTGCAATTAAGATCGTAATCAATGAATTTCAATCCTCAAAACAGTAACAATAACAGCCAGCATAATTGCATTTGTTGTTATTGTTATTGTTGTTTGGCCAAGTTAATTATAAAGCAACAAAACAGACAGACCGACCTACCATCAATTCCTATCAGTAAAGCCAATTATTTGTTAATGAATATGGTATTGCAGTGATTATGTATGCTTTGAAATTCAATTTGCTTTAAACACCCCTCTTGCGAATACTAGTCATGCGAGCAATGACAATATAAAAATGACACTTTCAATTTGGTGTTTACTTGTTGTATTTAAAATGCCCTAAAAATGCATTCTTTTAACATATTGACACTTTAATTATTTGTTTTTATTCAATTATTATGAACAAAAACAAATAAACACCCAGCAAAAGCAAAATAAAATCTATGTACCGCGTTTTATTAAACAACACAAGTATTTGTTACACAATGAGCCCCTCAAAACGAATGTTAAATTAAATGAAAAAATTATAACACATGCTGAAAAGTTGATGATGGGCATTATAGGCGAATTGTAAATGTAGCGCTACGCTTGATGTAACCATTTGGCGAAAGCTCATAAGAGTCAGGCGCTCCTGGAAGGAAATATTTTGTCAGGTCGAAATCCAAAAAGATGGATTGTTAATATTGCTGAGTCCGTAAGGAAGTGAAGAATGGGTAAACATCTGCCTACTGCAGCCTCACTAGACAGCAATGGAATATCGGTATGAGCAATTATATTATTTGTTATTACAACTAATCGGGTTTTGTTAAAGGATAGTAACGAACATACACAAGTACTCAAGACATTTTGAACACTTAAAGCTACTACACCCCGATATCACTGATCACTAGAGTTTATACTTAGAACTTGAATTTTCTAGCCACTGATAATACGCCTTTATTCCTAAATATCCGAATTCATCAATCATTCATTGATAAAAACGACAGTTCCTCGCATTGGCATTTTGTTGAAGAGTTCAGTTGCTTTAATACACCGACGACAAGCGAGCTGTCACTGCTAACTTCAGTGTTATAAAGCTTTAGTTTGCCTAATGATTTCTGCCAGTATATGAAAGTCTAAACGTTACGTATATATTGTTGACAAGTATGTCGTTGCAGTGGATATAATACCAGATTATGTCCTACAAATATAGGAATTCATTTATCTTGGCTCCGGTAATATTAGCGTAGATGATGTCAGTCTGGAGGTCAAGCGTAGAACCGCTCTTGCCAACATGGGTTATTGCGCCCTCAATAGGTAATTTAGTAGAAGATTCCTATTTCATGCGAATAAACTCATGCTTCAAAAGTCGCTCATTCTCCACGCATTCTCTATAGCACATAAGCATAGACGCTATTATGCACCGATACAGTTGTCTTGTAAGTCCTATACAAGAACTTCGATTCCGTACTAATTGGAGATGATTTTGGCATCCGACCTTAATGCTAGCCATATCGTTGAAATGGAAGAGAATATTCCGACGCAAACGGTTAGTTCATACCAGAGATCAGCAATGAATCGTTTTTGCGCTACTTATAAGTACTCATGAAATTTTGAGTATGAGTGACGCAACAGTATTGAAATTCAACTACTCTGATTCATTCATACTCACTACAACATTGATTTATAAGTATAGGTTGCAATGAGTATAAGTACAACATTGACATTAAACTCATAACATTCGAAATATGTTTGATTCATACGCCTACTCATTCAGATTCATAATTTTAGAAAAATACTTATAATACTCATAAATAATTCGAGTGATTCGAATTATTCATCAAAATTTACAGTCTCAGTTGTTGTTGCATTTGCAAAAGACAAAGACAGCAAGCAAAGCAAACACACAACCTTCTATGGAGTATGTATTGTAGTGTTCGTACGCGATTCATACTTATTTAATGATTCTTGTAAATGTTGAGTAAAGGAGAGTCGAAATCAAGAACGTCATGCGTATTGTTAAGTATGAGCACGATGAGTACTTCAAACTTTGAATATGAGTAGTATGAATATGATATTAAATTAAGTATGAATGCTTATAAGTATCAGAAGTAATGAGTATGATTCGAATCTACTCATCTTCTTGAATACTCATTGCTGATCTCTGGTTCATACAGCTATCAGTGGACGTCGACCTTGTGTGCAGTAGAAGGACTAAGGTCAGGTACCACTGTTTTCGATTGACGTGACCATTTTACAAAGGCTCATGCGAGGCAGAGGGTACTAGAAGGAAATACTATAGCATGTCGAAATTCAAGAAACCTTATTAAGGCTACTTTTTTGGCTTGCGAAAGACAGGAAGCAGGGAGTAGTGCTTTAAAGCATTAAATCTTAATTTGTTTACAGCACAGTGTCAGAAAAGACTTCAGGAGAAGCGTTCTACATACCTATAATGAAGGTCGAAAACAAATTTTCTTTGTAATACATTGTGTGATCTACTGGCCAATTGTATACAAATGGAAGTGTTTTATAAACCGGGCATGTACTTTGCAAAAGTATAAAATATTTGCGAACAAATCGATAAAACCATGCAATACAGAAATGTATATTGCGACAGTGCTATAAAGAATATATACATATATTGGCTATCCTACATACATACATACATACATACATAATTGGCCATTACAACTCTTCAGTCAGGATTATGGAGTAGCTCCTCCACACCACTCATGTTGTGTTCGTTAATTTTATACATGAGTGGCGGGACCTACAGTTTAAAGTCGACTCCGAACGACAGATTTTTTGAGAAGCTTTTCATGGCAATTTTTACTCTCAGAGTTTTTGCCAGAAATCTGCTGAGAGGAAGGCGCCGAGGAAATATTTTCATATTTTCGTCTTGATGTCCGACCTGGGATTCGAACTCGGGCCTTTCGCCTAATAAGCCAACACACTACCTACTAGACCACGGCTATGCTACTGTACTTGTACTTAATATGGATTAATATAATTGGTCGTGCATATGGATGCAGATCAGATGGAGTGACGAATTTCTTCTTTGTGTTGGTGGTCACTAAGTCACTTGAATGCCTTTTAAAATAATTGGAAAACCATGAACCATGAACCTATTAAGAGGCAACAATTGTGATCAATTAATCCTTCATTTAAGCGGCAATCTATTGGCAGCAAAGATCATGCGATTTGATACTACTAAACGAAATTTCGCTCGTGTATGTATGTTGTAACAGTTCGGTTGTTGTTTCTGTAAGATTCTCCCTGTATATAAACTATAAGATGGTTAGTTTAATTTCATGCATTTGGTTGGTTGTGTGCCATGTTATTCGGTGAGGATGGGATGCGTAAGAAATGGGATGGTATGTTGCTGGTTGTGTGTGAATGTTGTCAGCGTCATGTGGTTGGCAGTCCCAGGAAGTCCGTTGTTGTCGTTGGGTTTAGCCATAGGTCTATGGGTCGCAGGGTTGTCGATTTAGCTGGGCAGGTAAAGATATGCACCGTGTCGTGTGGTGCCTGGTTGCATAAGGGGCAGCTATCCTGGGTTCCCGTGATGATCCTGGCCCTGTAGCTATTCAGGAAGTTCGACCATCCTGATCTTAGCTGAGCCGGAATGGTCCTCGTAGCCCTTGTTAGCTGCCTTTCAGTATCGGATATAGGTGGTGGATGTCGATTTATGACCCTGTTATGGCTGAGCTCGTCTCTGGCCGTTGTGACAGTCGTTTGATGTAGGACGTTGTGCCTCTGTCACAAACTGTGGGTCTACTGTTGAGGGTATATAATATATAATTCCAGCCCTGAAGTAAAATTGCAAAGAGCGTGGGAGATAGCCTTCGAAATTCTTAGACTTTCTTACAGATTTTCGTGTTCTTTGTTTGAATCTCTACAAGAAGCCTTAAAATAGTTCAAAATTTTTTTAAACTGGTTTCAAATAGGTTATCATTAGCGGCTGTCTGTACAACACCTTTTATGGGATTACTCTCCACTTCAGAACAGACATCATCGGTTTTTGGGCGACAGAAAGTTTGAAGATGTGGGCATAGTGGCGAACATGGCACTAAGGGTACTGACCGGTATCATCCGGAGCTCGCAGTGGTTCAAGCCCATAACTAACGGATCATGAGAAGGGGGCTTACATCGCACAGGGTCGCACAATGAGCCATATGGGCCACCGAGTGAACTTGCCTGTTAACGGCAAGTTAACCTATCATTGGTGGCTATAATTTCCAAACGTTTTATATTTGTGACCCCCAGTAACCGCAACCTACTATAGTGTGCTTAGAAATATGTCACTAGGCGTTTAGTTTAGTTTTAGTTTTTGGAGAACTGATAGGAATTATGTACGTTGATTATTATTGTATTAAAACAAAACAAAAAACAGTATATGACACCTGTTGCTTTAAACTTTAAATTGCTTAAAAATCATACATTGTGCGCCTGATTCAAGCGGTTGTGGTTTTTGTTTTTGGTTTTTTTATCTCTCCTCTTAGCCTTTAAATGTTAAAAGAAAAATTAAAACTTGACTAAATGGCGTGGTCAGTTGTTTAATTTTAAAAATAATTTTATTTTTCATTTCAACTCTTTTTTTTTTGTTGTGTGTGTGCCTTGATTGTGGCTTAAATTGCTGGTATTTCTACACAAATTGAAATAAAGCGCCATCATATCAAGCCATAAGATTTTTCAAAGAAAAAAAAAAAAGTTTTTATACGTTGTCTATTCCTTCATATAAAATAAATGAATGAATGAATGCATGATTGTATGCATGTTAGGGTGTATGTTTGTGTACAATGAACATAAACTACGAAATACGAAAAATACATAACATTTTAGATAATTTTTATGGCAAACATACATACATACTCGTGCATACGTACAAGTCTCTGATAGCTGCCAAAAATCATGCCAGGTTTCTTTTTTCATATTTCCTACCAATTGCCTCTAAATGGAACCTTAATTTTAATTTTATGTTGAAAGAAAAAAAAAACAAGAAATAAAATGCAATGAAATAAAATAAAACCAAATTGCTTATCTAACAAAGTATTCAACGATTTAAATGCACTCAGAGAATTAATGGAAAATAACGCAAAATATTTCATATTTTTATTGGCCAAGAACGTTAAATCGAGGCCATGAAAATCAATTGAAAATTATTTTTGCTTTCTTATAAGGGGGAGGAACATGGAGGAAAGCGATGAATGCCTTGTATGTTTGCAACAGGATGTTTGGAAGAAAATGGGTCATGTAGCCTCGTATCATCCACTGGATATATACAGCGGTTGTACGAGCTATGCTCTACTGCGGGAAATTGCACTTGAACATTTCACTTTGGTTGCCGGACTATTGCAGCGTATTTTAGGCGGAAGTAATCACCATCTACCGGGCCGCACAATGGATCCTCGCATATGGTGTTCCTTTCACCCGAATCTCGATCTTTTCTGATAGCCAGGCTGCCATAAAGTCTCTGTTGAACGTTGCGAATAATTCCAGAATCGTCAGGGAATGTCGCCGCTGCCTCAACCTTCTGTCTGGGTGCTTCAGTGTCACACTTGTCTGGGTCCCCGGACACTGTGACATTCCATTAAACTGGAGAGCCGACGAGCTTCCTATGCAACCAGCTTAGGAATACCACTTACCTCGTTCAAACTGGCCATCGCGCGGAAATTCTTCCGAGACGCCAACCCATCCTGGATCAACGAAGAGTCCTGCTCTACCGCTAGACTCACCTGGCCATCTGACATGGCCTGGTGACATCATCTCAATCACAGTGGCCTTACTTACAGGTCACTGTGTTATGGGTAGACACGCGGAGAGAATACGGCTCCCATTTAACGACTTCTACCGTGGGTGCCGGCTCATCCTCCATTGAGGAGGATGAGACTGTTATCCAGTTTCTTTGTCAATGCCCATCGCTTGCGAGGTGTTGATATAGGTTATTTGGCTCTTCAACCCTTGTCAGCTTGACGGAGCTATCGTCCATTGATGTCAAGGGTATAGTCTCGTTTATCAAACTTTCTGGCTGGTTTTCGAACGCGGGGTAGTCGTGTTTTAAATGTGCAGACCTTGCACTGACCGACTATTCCCTCTTATGTTGGGGGAACTTGGTCATTACAGGGATTGCGTTCGCCTGTGGCATCACAACGGGCCGCTGTGCGTGCCCAAGTGAGCTCTTGGTGTAAAAGCTACCACACTAACCTAACGACCTATACTCTCCTACGAAAGAGTGTGGTGGGAGGTTGTACGCTGTACAGGATACTGAGATTAGCATGATTATGCATCACAGGTGCTCTGGAGTCCACGCCGTATGCTGGCCTCGGCGTCGTCTTGTCTCTACAAGTATGAGATATCTTCCTCCAAAAAGTGGCCGCTAGAACTGCACTGAAGTGGGGGGTTGTACGCTGAACAGAATACAGAGGTTGGTATGGCTGGGCATCACGGGTGCCGCAGGATGGCTTGGAGGTCATCTTGTCTCTGCAACCATTAGGCATCTGCCTCCAAAACGTAGCTGCTGGTACTGCTTAAGTTCTCAGATGTGTTTAGGCCATGCACGATGGGGCACACTTAAATACTGTGTGAAGTAGAACCGAATCACCTGATTTTTAGATGCGCCTACATGGTACCGGAGACTGTTTTCGGTCGAACACGCAAAACTCACACTCCCACACGAGAAGAATGGAATGGGCCGCTATTGTCATCAGTGACGGTAGGTAGGTCGGAGTGGTAGCTTTGTTTACCAAAGCTCACTTGAGTACGCATAGCGGTGGAACTGGATCTGGGGTCTATTCCGATAAACTGCTACTGAATGGGTCACACAGTTTACCTAACCAGGTCAGCGTATTTCAGACGGAGATTTTGCAATTGAACAAACTGCACACATAATTGAAACCATGAAACTATCTCTTTCGAACTTGATCATACACATGCGCTGGACAGTAAAGCAGCAATTAAAGACCTGGTATCCCACCTCGTCAAAGCGATAGGCGTCAGAACTCTCTACACCGTATACGTCGACACAACATCCGCCTCTACTGGGTTTCGGGCCACTGTGTCATAGAGAGAAACGAAAAAGCGGACGAACTGGCGGACCGGAAGGAATCGAAGATGTCTGCGAAGGTGACGATAGAGGGGATATATGTCCTAATATGAGAATAATTTTCCAAATTGGAAAAAGCTGCATGGAATAGAACAAACCGTAGGTGGTGCAACATACCTGCTTGCTGAATTTTAAAGCTATTGTGTTCAGCAGTGGACAGCAAAGAAAACCAAGGAACTGCTTGAGTTCGACAGGAGAACGGAGTTCGAACAGGAGTTCGACAGGAGAACGCGTACTACATTAGGTTGTTGGCAGTTTCGCTGACAGGCTCTGTCTGCCCTAACAAGATTACTGCAGAAGATGCCATGATGAGGAAGAAACGGAATTGATACAACACCACGTATGTTAGTACCCTGTAGTTAAAAACAGACGTCATCGGGTTTTGGGTGACAGAACGTTTGATGATCTGGGTATGGTGGCGAACGTGATACTAAGGGACCTGGCCGGTTTCATGCGGAGCTCGGTGGGTTTCAAACACACCACTAAAGGATCATGAAAAAGAGGCTTACCTCACACTGAGGAACGCAGTGGGCCATATAGCCTACGGAATAAAATTACCGGTGAACATCAAGCCACCCGCCAACCTAATCCATTTCAAAAATTAAGAAGTGCAACTGTCCAAAAAAAAATCAACTGACAACTGTTTATTTTGTACGATTATTGGTTAACAAGTTGCCTGACAATTTAGTAAAGATAAGCTAATTCGCCGCTGACGAGTAGCTAGTGTGTTAGCTTATTAGACGTAAGGCCACTATTCAAACCCCAGGTCAGACATCTCCAACATAACGAAATTTGAAAAAATATTTCTTTGGCGACTGACTCTCAACAGATTTCTGGCCTAAACTGTGAGAGTAAAAAAAATTGCCATGAAAAGTTTCTCAAAAATCTATCCTGTAGGTCCCGCCCCACTCACATTTGCAACTTAACACACACAACATGTATGATGTGAGAAGCTAGGTTATAATCCTAACTGAGCGGGTTGTAACTTCCTCCTAATTTTGTTCAGTGATTGTTTCCATTAGAAAAAAATTATACTTTATGTTGCATGCATGAATTTTTTGTTTTTTTTTTCAAACTTCTTAGTAAATGGACGCAATAACGGACGGCAACAAACAAACGATAGAAGAGAGAGAAAAAAATAAACATAACTAAACTTGGGCTTTAAATTAAATATTATTCATTACAAAAATTTAAAAACGAAACTTATAAAAATGTTTATGATTTCTCTGCCACCCCCTCGACCACATCTTAAGCTTACAATAAAAATAACAAAAAAATCAAAAAAAAAAAACGAAACTAAATTTAATTTAAATTTAAAGCAAAAAAAAAATTAGAAACTGTTGATACCATTAGCTAGCTATTCTTGGTTGTTTTTTTTTTTTTTTCTTTCCTTAAAGCTTTGATTATTAAAATAGTAACTTAACCTTTTGCAATAATTGTGAACAGCTTAAGCAAAAAAACGAAAAAAAAAGAACGAACCGCATATACCGTTAAGCGAAACGAAACCAAATGAAATAGAAAAATGTTCAAGAGAGGAGGAGAAGAAAAAAACCGAAACTCTATCAATTATCTGGGTCTCCATGATTACGTGTACATGTAAATTTTGGACAGATGCAGGGACGGACACACTGTTAACTATACTTGCAAAATTATTTGGTTATAGAAATCAAAGTTATGCTCTGTTCTTAACAAAAAAAAATTGGTATTCATGGCAAGTCAGGCACATTGGGCATTCATTACGAGTCAGAGTATATTTTTTTGGTTTGGTTTGGTTTGGGCTTTTTGGTAAATTAACATGTTTTGATACGCATTCAAGACCATAAATCTTCAAAATAATGAAAAATTTATAAAAAAAAAAAAAATTTTAAATAGTCTTGAACAAGTACATTTTAAACAACAATTTAAAATAAATTATTTTATTTTGTTAAATAATATAATAAAATATTTTTTTTATTTTTTTTTAGTTTATTTTGTATATTTAAATGGTCTATTAATATTATTTGTTATGCTGGTACATATATATTTTAAAAGCTTTAACTGACGATGGAATTTATATTCGCTTGGCAAACAAGTCATGAATGGTTGGTTATTTAATTAATATTGCATGCATGAGTCATATGTATAGAGAGAGAGATACGCTTTCAATAACCAACCAGATATAATTGCAATTCAGAAATTATATTTCGATTTAGAATCATCAGTTTTTAAGGCCACAATCGAAAGGAATCGATTGTAAGGAAGGCTGTGGGTTTTTACTGGTTTTTGCTTAAATTAGAGACTATGAAGCATTCAAAGAATTAACATCTGTAACATCTATTATTCTCATTAGAGATGAAAGGAATAATTTAAAAAAAATATTTTTTCTAAAAATATGGATCTTTCTGTATGCAAAACATTATTTCAGAAGTTGCCGTAGTCTAGTAGGTAGTCAGGTCAGATGTCTCCAACAAAACAAAAACGAAAAAATATTTCTTTGACGTCTAACCACTCAGCAGATTTTTGGCAAAATTCTCTGAAAGTAAATAAAATTGGCTTGGAAAGTTTCTCACATATCTGTCGTGCGGAGTCAATTCAAAACTGTAGGTTCCGCCACTCATATATATAAAATTAACACACGTAGCATAAGTGGTGCGAGAGGCTAAGTCGTAATCCTGACTAATAGTGTTTTCACACCAAAAGTTAAAACCTGATTTTAGCATTAAAACCATAATCAGCTGATTTTGCGTTCACACTGCAAATTTTCTAAAATCAGGTTTTAACTTTCATACATTCATGACGGAACAGAAATGTTTTTGTTTAAGAAAAAACAAAAAATATGAAAAATTAAGAAATAATATTAATATTATTAATGTTATTGTTAAAATATTGTTATTTATTATTGTTGTAGCATTCATTATTTGAAATTTTACATTTTTATACAACCGGCTTTCTATATTTTTACATTTGTTTTGTTTTTATTTAATTTTTATCAGCTGTTTTTACCATTTCAGAGCTGGTAGCTCTGATTTAGTACATAAAACAAGGTTGTATTTCATAAAATCAACTTAAAACCAATTCAAAAAAGGTTTTAAGTTGATTTTAACACAATAATTTTGTATGGTAAAAGCAGGTTTTATTTTTGATTTTAACGTTAAAACCAACTTTTGCCTTAAAACCACTCGGTGTGAAAACACTATAAAGGTTTGTAATGACCAATTATGTATGTTTATATGTAAAGCATTATTGGATGGTAGTTTTGTTCATATACGCTCATTATCAATATGCTGCATTGCTTTCTGTCACAGTAAACAAAGCTCCTCCTGGTCAACCAGCAAACTTCGAAAATTACGAACTGAAGTGATTACACTAAGAAAATTGTTGTCAGGCAATAAATTGAAAACCAAAACAGTTGGTGAAATTTAGCTTAAAGCAAGGAAATTAAGTGTCATACTTATCAGAGATCAGCAATGAACCGTTTCTACTCATAAGTACTCATGAAATTTTTAGTAGGAGTGAGTCAACAATATTGAAATTCAACTACTCTGATTCATTCGTACTCACTACAACATTGATTTATAAGTACAGGTTGTAATGAGTATTAGTACGAGGTTGACATCAAACTCATTACAAAACATATTCATCTCAAACAGTTTGCAATCTTTATGTGTGCTTCATTTTTGCTTCATACTATGAAAATTCATCTTATCTTGGCTCTTAGAGTATCATCCTTCTTTGCGTTTTGCTTAGTAGATTATTGGATATGAATTCCATTCTATCAACATCCCTGTAATATTTTCAGGTTTCCTCATGATTTTAGGACTGATCCATTCTAAATTTTTATGTTTACCTAGTCTCAGTATGAGTTCCTCTTGAACAGTAAAAACTAATACAATTTCTTGCTGCATGAGTACTTATGAGAAGCGGTAAAACGATTCATTGCTAATCTCTGTTCTGCACAAGCTATTTGAGGGCGTGGTCATTGTAGGTGGAGATGATGTTAACCGGTCATCAGGATCATGCGATTTGAATTTTTTGTGGGCCTTTCTTCCGTCGGAGGTGTATGCGTATGAGCCACAATCCACAGAGGTCATCAAAACTCGGTCAAACTCAGTCCATAGAAGTCGTTATTTCAAAGGCAGAGTATTTATATACTGAAACCTCGAAAGCCAACAATATGGGTCCATATGATCAAACGTCCACAAGGGAGATATTTTTGAGATAACATTTATCAGCTTCAAATTGTAGAAAACCTATGAGTAGTACATCTCTAAATATTCAATACCATAAGCCTGATATTGATGATGGATTATCTGCTGCTAAGTGTGGAGCGGAGATTAGCAATGAGTATTCAAAAAGATAAGTAAATTCGACTCATAGTCATAATTTCTGATACTTACACGCATTCATACTTCATTTTAATATCATACTCAGACCACTCATATTCAAACTTTGAAGTACTCATAGTTATACTTAACAATACGGATGATGTTTTTGATTTCGGATCTCCTTTACTCAACATTTACAAGAATCACAAAATAAGTAATATTCGCGTACAAACACTACAATACTCACTAGAAGATTGCTTGCTGTCTTTGTTTTTTTCTTTCTTCTTCTTTTTTTTGTAAATTCAAAAACAACTAAGACTATAAATTTTGATGAATAATTCGAATCACTCGAATCATTTATGAGTATTATATGTATTTTTCTAAATTTATGAATCTGAATGAGTAGGCATATGAATCAAACATATTTCGAATGTTATGAGTTTGATGTCAACGTTGTACTCATACTCATTGCAACCTGTACTTATAAATCAATGTTGTAGTGAGTACAAGTGAATCAGAGTAGTGGAATTTCAATACTGGTGGCTCACTCACACTTGAGAAGCTGGGCCGTAATCCTGACTGAAGGGTTGTAATGGCCAATTATGTTTGTATGTATGTATGACTCATACTTGAAATTTCATGAGTACTTATGAGTAGCGAAAAAACTATTCATTGCTTATCTCTGGTGTTTAGTAAATACTGGGAATCTAATTCGCTGAAACCACCATTTCAAATGTCTCCAGAAACTTACAAGTGTCTCAAACCCTTGTCTTGGTTAATCCTTATGAAACCCCGAACATTTATAAAACCCAGTTTTATTTAACAAAACTTACTGATCTCGTAAGCATTTAAGTTTACGAGCCTCTTAAATCTACAACCAGTTGAATTTGACCCGCTCCAGATACGCTAATCCTAAACTGTATTGCAATTAAACTGAATGTTCAATTCATTCATTAAATTCATAAACTTCTCTTAAGCAATGCTTTGTAAACACGTAAAAGCATTTACAATGACCAGGCCAACAAACAACATTATTTCATACAACAACTCTACTGAATGAAAAAAAACAAGATGAAAAAAAATTGTTAAAAAACACTTGTAAGTAACTACCTGACTGACCATTAAACCAAGAGTTAAACTATTGGAAATTCGCAATTTAAGAGTTTAAAGTCACGTTTTAAGTGAAATTGAAAACATCGCAAATGATTTTCTTATTTTTTCTTTATTATGGCGTCTATGACCACACCAACCTCCTAGTTTTTCTGTGTTTTCGATTTAGAAAAATACTATTTGAGTCGATCATTAGTCTTGGCCATTAGCCTTAAATAGTTTTCGCTTTACTTACGTATGTTTGTAACACTAATTTTACTTTTCTTTGTGTTGCGTTGTTAAATTCTGGTGATTTTTTTCTGTTTTATTTTCAGTTGCCACAAACAGAGTCAAGAATTATGGTGTCCAGTGGTTCATCTATATTACTTAAGCAGCTGTGTTTTTGACTACTCCGCTTAGTGGGTCAGTGTAACAATCATCATCATGAGTTCATGGAGTTTTCGAAGTGATTAAATGAAGGCAGGAAATTGTGAAATTGTACGCTCTAAAATGCAAAGGATGCTATCAAGTAAGTGGTTCATTAAAATTAATAAATAGTATAGAAATACAACAAGAATATTGAATACAAATAACAAGAATAACAAGAAGAATATGTTATATAAAAAGAGAGGCAGGTAGAGCTGTGTGTCTACTCACAAAAATTTAATAGCCACACTTAGGTTATATAAGGATCATTGTAATACCTTAGTTGTCTATTTTCCCTTACACTCGAACAGTCCTTTTTTAAGTCATTACACACAAAAATATCTTTTCTTCATTCAACATATTGCTGGGCATGTGTCCTATAGGTAAAGAATAACTTTTTCTTCTTCCCTATCTCTACAGTTCTTGCAGAAGTCCTTTGCCAAATCTCCAAGAGTAATGCATTTTGTATGAGTACCAATAATATAATGCCCAGTAACGACTCTAACAACTTTAGATTTTCAGCAGTCTTTTTGCACGCCCTTTAGGATCTGTAGAGTTGCTATAGTACTGCAACCAAATGATCAATTGTACTGCCATTGACGTGTGTGGGATATTCCTGTAATATCTCCCACAAACCTATTGCTGCTCGGTGCCAACAAGCGCAATTTTTTCAATCAGCACCTTATATGCACTCAGATATTTCATTATGGGATGAATTAATGCCACACAGATTTCATGAACGCCTTCTGATGATTCATTCCCATCAGCCTAGAATCTAAGTTTTGGATTCGAAATGATTCCCATTTTAAACAAGTGTACTTTTAGTCCACAGTGCTTTAATAAAGGACCGGTGCATGCCTCAAATATTCCATTAACGACGTGACAGCCGCTGTAGCACATTTCTTCATTCCGCAATTCATCGTTGTCAACTTCATTTGTGCTGTCTTTAGATTTTTTCTTTCTGCCTGGACAATAATCCCATAAATCGATTTTGGTGTGAGCAGTATGGTATACATCCAGTGGATAATTCCCTGTAAGAGTTCTGCATATCCCTATGGCATGTCTGAGATTTCCAGGTATATACAACACAGCTTACAGCGCCTCTGTAAAATAGGTTTTCATTGCCCTTGTTACTCCAACAGGCTCTAGTCTCTGTATCTTATCTAATTGTTAATTGCGTTTCAGCTTTCTTTTAAGATGTGTTTGTCTGCCCAGAAAATGGTCCCATAGATCACTGTTGGATTGACTATCATCTTATTCATGCGGGATATAATCCTATTAAGTCTTCTGCATATGGTTATGGTAAGTCTGTTCCTTCCAGTAATGTGCTCTAAATGAGATCATATGTTTATTTATTATCCTGTGAAGTTCATACGTACATACTAGAGATAAGCAATGAATAGTTTTTTCGCTACTCATAAGTTCTTATGAAATTTCGAGAACGAGTGAGTCAGCAGTATTGAAATTCAACTACTCTGATTCATTCGTACTCACTACAACATTGATTTATAAGTACATTTTACAATGAGTATGAGTACAACGTTGACATCAAACTCATAACATTCGAAATGTGTTTGATTCATACACCTACTCATTAAGATTCATAAATTTAGAAAAATATTTATAATACTCATAAATGATTCGAGTGATTCGAATCATTCATCAAAATTTACTGTCTTAGTTATTGTTGCATTTACAAAAAAAGAACAAAGAAAAAGAGAAAGACAGCAAGCAAAGCAACCACACAACCATCTAGTGAGTATTGTAGTGTTCGTACGCGAATTATACTGATTTTGTGATTCTTGTAAATGTTGAGTAAAGGAGAGTCGAAATCAACAACATCATGCGTATTGTTAAGTATGAGTACGATGAGTAGTTCAAAATTTGAATATGAGTGGTGTGAGTATTATATTAAAATAAGTATGAATGCATATAATTATTAGAAATTATGAATATGATTCGAATCTACTCATCTTTTTGAATACTCATTGCTGATCTCTGGTAGATATCTGGCAAAGACCCTGAGAGTAAATTGCCATGAAAAGTTTCTCAAAATTCTGTCGTTGAGAGTCGACTTTAAACTGTAGGTCCCGCCACTCATGTATCAAATTAACGCACACAACGTATGTGGTATGAGAAGCTACGTCGTAATCTTGACTGAAAGGTTGTAATGATCAATTATGTATGTGATATCATTTCATCCTCCTGGTAATATTCTTCCATTTGAGAAGTTTTCTTCTTCATGTTCGACTTTATTCTCAAGCCCAATGATCTTAACAAACACGATCTTTACACGTAAATCAAAGGATTACAAATCCACAAATATGTTACAGGGATTACTACCATTGCAGTATGGAATGGAATGTTGCCGCTCCTATACATACGAGTACATATATGAGGGCCTGTTCGTAAATGCATTACTGCGCTGCATATTATGCGCATCATGTTCGTAAATGCAAATCTTGGCAGTACTGCAGCTGTCAAATGTTCGCCAATGCAACATTAAATCATATTATGCGCAAATAAACCCAAAACACTAATCATAAAAATGGCTGATGCATTGAATGAGTGAGAGAGAGAATGGCAGTTTTAACAATAAGTTTCTTTTTTTCTTCCTTAAATGTCTTTTTTTTTTGCACAAAGTACACTTTTTTGTGCATTTAACAACATTTTGGCATTTGTTTTATCGTCCAGTTCAAAAATCAAATTTATTAATAATTTTTCCATTTCTGCAGTGTTTGTTCGTTTGTAAATGCAAACAAATAAATCAGCAAAAAAAAGCATCAGCAAACATGTGATTAGCTGTGTGAGCGCAAAATAATCATATTATGCAGCGCAGTGATGCATTTACGAACAGGCCCTGAATCTCTGTTAACGGCATTGTGATGGTGTTCTATGTATATCAAACCAAGATATTCCCAATTAATTACGTTTACCGTATGCCGCTAAAAGAAAAAATTTCTTTCTTCCAGAGTCGACCTGTGTAGAACACAGAGTTCTGTTCAAACCTTATGGACTGATTTGCTTTTAGGTTAATCGATGACCACGTTAGTGTCTTGTATATTCTAAAATTAAGTGCTGTGCCTACTGGTTTCCGTGTAGTTACATTATTTCTAGTTTCTGTCATATTATTCCATCTTCCTGGTAATATTCTTCCACTTAGGAAGGTTTTAATCTCAAGACCAATGATCTTAAGATCTGTTTGAATGATGTTACTTGGAAGATAGGGCATGTGGTTGTTATAGTCCTTCTTTTCTACAATGTACATAGGGTATGATTTATATACTCTACTCCTAATCGATGTAGTCTAATCCTTTAACAACTGCCCCCTTATAAATCATCGGCAACCAATGCCAATATGTCCACTCACAATGAATAATGGCTGAAATTACAAAATTATTAAATTTACATTTTACATATACAATATTGCTGCTTTTGAAGGTCCCCCCTGCCTCTATATTTATTTTGAAAAAAAGAAAATAAAAAAACTCTTACAAAGATAAAACAATATTCTATAGTTTTAACACAAGTCAAACATTTTTGGCAATCAATAAATTAATGTTGCCGACAACAACAAAAAACAACCCAGAAAAAAACGGATAAAAATTATGAAAAATCGGAAAATATACAACACGATCGATCGAGCAAGCGAGCGATCGAATATGTCGAATACAAAAATACTAAAAATGTCCATAAATTTATTGGACACATACTGCATATACTGTATGTTTTACAACATTTAATATGCATGTATGTATGTTGCATATGCAGGCAGGCCTTTAAACAGTGAACATATTGAGATTTTATAACATTTTAAGAGCTTTGCATAGATCGTTTTGTTTTAATTTTTTTTTTCTATTTTGTTCATTCATAATATTAATATTAAATGTTAAAAACAAGGCATACCTATGCATACATACATATGTATGTATTTAAAAAAAGAATTGGTAGCATAAATTGTATGTTTAATATGCGTTTTAATAGTATCAGCCAGCAGTAAATGAGACACGGGGCAATTTATTAATATTTTATGTTTATGAATGTTTGTATGTGTTCAACATTCAATTCGAATATCAAAAAACATTATATTCTAGCATACTCATACGTGATCTTTGCAACAAGACACATAAAATTATTGAAAAATTTAAATGTTGAAAGAAAAATAATGGCTTTCATACCTAATAAACAAATACAATAAAAAACATTTAAAAATTAACAACAAAAATAAAAATGAGCATTAAACTGCAACACAGAAAATATTAAAAATTATCAATAAAAATAAAAAAATAAAATATATGATTAAAACAACAACAGCAGCAGTTGTTGTTATAGGTTATGGTTAAGCAAAACTATTAAATCATAATCAGAAATAAAATTAACTGATAATTATGGTAGTAAGTTTACATATGCCAATCACTGTTAAACTGCGACGAATATCCTCAATGGCTGATCAAATTTATACAAAAAACGGCGGTAGAATGCATATCACTTCAAAATACAGGAAGAACATCTAGAACAGAGTCAATTCCACTTGAAACCCAAAATATACCTCCTTTCGAAAAGCACTCATAGTCTTGGTGTTTTTCTCTTCCTTTTTAAAATCATTCAAAATTGCATTCATACTTATTTTAATATTATACTCATACTACTCACATTCAAAGTTTGAAGTACTCATCGTACTCACACTTAACAATACGCATGATGTTGTTGATTTCGATTCTCCTTTACTCAACATTTAAAAGAATCACAAAATAAATATGATTCGCGTAACGAACACTACAATACTCAATAGAAGGTTGTGTTGTTTGCTTTGCTTGCTGTCTTTGTCCTTTTTTTTCTTCCTTTTTTGTAAATGTAACAACAACTAAGACTGTAAATTTTGATGAATGCTTCCGAATCACTTGAATCATTTACGAGTATTATAAATATTTTTCTAAATTTATGAATCTGAATGAGTAGGCGTATGAGACAAACAGTATTCGAATGTTATGAGTTTTATGTCAATGTTGTACTCATACTCATTGCAACCTGTACTTATAAAACAATGTTGTAGTGTGTACAAATGAATAAGAATAATTGAATTTCAATGCTATTGACTCACTCATACTCGAAATTTCATGAGTACTGATGAGTAGCGAAAAAACGATTCATTGATCTCTGTTACATACATACATAACTAGTCACATACATAACCTTCAGCCAGGATTACGACTTTGTTTCTTGCACCACATATGTGGCGGGACCTACAGTTCAATGTTTATTCCGAACGAAAGATTTTTGAGAAGTTTTTCTGCTGAGAAGGAATCGCCGGAGAAATATTTCTTCAAATTTCGTTTTGTTTGAGATGTCTGACCTAGGGTTTTAACCATGGTCTCACGTCTAATAAGCCAACACATGTACTACTTCTTCATAGTCGATAGTGTACTGCCAAGCTAAAACTTCCTGAAACTTTTGTTTCAATATTTTTGAGCCAACAAAAACAGCGACAACATAGTCTCGTTTGCCGATCTATTATTATTTTTATATTTGTGAAGAGGTCAACATACGATCCTATTATGCGCTATTTCTATAATGCCTCCTTTAAGCCTAATGCCCTGACTAATTTTTAAATTGCTATTCGTCGTCAACAATCACAATTTCCTACCAAGTATCTGATATGCAGCTAAGTGTTTGCCTCAGGCATGTGCATTCTATAGATGAAATAGGCTTCCGCCTGGAAAATACCCGCACGTTTTCCTACTAACTCAGAATACTACATTCTGGAACCAAAAACTCCAGTTATTTTTCCAACATCTGTTTTTGACACATTCATGAACCATACCCGCTTTTGAAAAAATAAACCACTTCCAGGTTATTTCATTTATTTTTATTACTAACTCATCTTACAAAACGCAATTACGTAGTAAGCTGTCAGCCAAGTGATTCCTTACGTAACGAAATCCTCACATGAATTTCATGTTGGATCTTTCCCCCATGACTTTACTACCATATGCAACGGTTAACCCAACAGAGTTTTCTGCGCTGCAGTAGGACAAGTTCTCATTTTCTATGCGATGCCAACATACGTTAGCCTCTGTATTTTACCCAATTCTCATTGGGCTGTTTTCAAAATTTATTGTCCAGACAATTGCCCCAAATCTTACTATTGCCCTGGGTTGCATCCCTGGGATTTTCCTGCAAATATTCTGAATACCATTATGTCATCTCTGGCCTTTATTGAAATGCTCTCTATATGAGCCCTTGATGTTTAGAACTAACACTGTTTAGTAACAGTGTTATCAGTGTCAGTCAATACTTCCAGCTTCCCTGCCCACTTTGCTTTTCAAAATTTCAAAACACCATCGTCGGCATCAAGCAATCTGTAACATCAGTATATTACAGTACGAAACAGAGGTAAATGTTAGGAAACACAGAGCTGTGGGCGATGTCCCAACATAGTACCACGGCGTATTGAACACTCCCCGACGGTGCATAGATTGTATGCAATGATGAGTGGTTTTTGTATAGACATTTCAACGATGCTGTAATTAAGGTCAGGTTAGGTTGGAGTGGTAGTTTTGATACCAAAACCTCACTTGAGCACGTATAGTGGCCCGTTGTGATGCCACAGGTGAACGCAGTCCCTGTACTGACCAAGTTCAACCAAACCGGAGAAGAAGAAGAAGTCGGACAGCGCAAGGGCTGCACATTAAAAGTACGACTACCCTACGCAGCCCGAAAGTTTGATAAACGAAGCTATATCCTTGACATTAATAGAGGATAGCTCCGTCAAGCTGACAAGAAATGGAGAGTCCAATAACCTATATCTGCACCTCGCAAGAGATGGACATTGGCAAAGAAAGTGGATAACAGTCCTCTCTTCCTCAGCGGATCTGCACCCACGACAAAAGTCGTTAGATGAAAGCTGCGTCCTTTCAGCGTGTCTACCCATAACACAATGACCCTTAAGCATGGCCACAGTGATTGAGATGATGCCACGACCTAGTCCGAGTAACTGGTTGGTGCGCCTTCTATCTATTCCGCGCAATGGCTAACTTGACCGATGTAAGTGGCATACCCAAGTCGATTGAAGAGGATTCCGGAAGGAGTGTACCACCCCTGGTGAGCTGGTTGGCACTGCAGTTTCCCGGAATGTTACTGCTCCCAGGGACCCAGACCAGTGAGACACTGAAGCGCCCAGAAAGAATGTCGAGACAGTGACGACATTCCCTGTCGATCCTGGACACCTGACAGAGATCTTATGGCAGCCTGACTTTCAGAGAAGACCAAGACGCGGGTGGTAAGAAGCACCGCGGTTGAAAGGATGCAGTAACACCGAAAATATTGAATAATGCTGGGTTGAAATTAAAAGTACAAAAAGGCAACAGTACGCACAAACGAATATTCCAAATGAAACTTTGTATACGTGGCCAGATGATAACTTCAGTGAAGTTAATGACATATGTACCCTAGCATCCTGATTATTCAGACTGAAAAAATAAATCGCCTGTGCTTAATATTTTCAGTATTAGTGGGTCTCGAAGTAAAAAAATCTGTCTCTGACAGTGTCTGTGACATCGTTGCATTACAACAGATAAAGTAGGAACATATGTGTCATGCGCATATAGGACAGTATCCAAAGAAACAATTGCTCTAATATCCAATAGATATCTAGACAAAGGAACTTAGCTGGATTTACTGTATGCTGCACCTTTGCCGACACGTAAATCAAAGGATTACAGATCCACAAATATGATACTGGGATTACTACCATTGCAGTTTCGTGGAATGTTGCCTGTCCTATGCATACATATCAGAGATCAGCTATGAATCGTTTTGTTTTAGCTAATCATAAGTACTAATGAAATTTCAAGTATGAGTGAGTCAACAGTATTGAAATAAAACTAATCTGATTCATTCGTACTCACTACAACATTGATTTATAAGTATACGTTGCAATGAGTATGAGTACAACGTGGACATTAAACTCATTACATTCGAAATATGTTTGATTCATACGCCTACTCATTCAGATTCATAAATTTAGAAAAATACGTATAATACTCATAAATGATTTGAGGGATTCGGAATCATTCATAAATATTTACAGCCTTAGTTGTTGTTGCATTTACAAAGAAGAAGGAAAAAGACAAAGCAAAGCAAGCAAAGCTCTTACGATAATTTATAATTAATTCAAATTTAATTTAATTAATTAATAAGTGTTGAATTCATTTGCCATTTCATAATCAAGTTTCTTTTTTGGAAAGACAACTTGAAAATATTTTAAATTCCATGTCCATTACGCAATAACGTATTGGCCAAGAATTTACTTTTTATTGCTTTTATTTAATGTGTTTTTTAAAACCTTGTTAATTAAGAAGTAATAATTCAGATAAAATGCACAGACATTGTATTCGCAAATAGGTTCATTAAAAATTGTTCAATCAATTCAATTAATTTTGAAAATGTTGCCATAAGCGAAACACACACATTGTGCCAATGGCTTTGAAACATTAAATTGAAAGTCACAGGCTTTATAATTAACGTGGCTATGAAAATATAATCATTTTATGCAAAATTTATGAGCTTAATTTAGATTATCGTCAAAGAAAATCTTTAAGCAATTATTTATGCAAGTACTTTTCAAACTAATTATCTCGACTACAAGAGTATCAGTTCGAATACGTGTAAGCCTTTACAAGAATTTGTTTACACACCAGGCAACAATATCAACAAAATTAATTATTAAGAATCGTTTTAAAAAAGAGAGATAAAAAAAAATATGGAAATATTTTCTTTAAACTCTTGTAACACATGACAATTAAAGCAGTTGTTTTACGTTGATAATGATAAGAAGCCGTTGCAAAAATATGTTTTAATTGAATACAATTTACAATATAACCAAAGAAAAACAACAACAAAAACAAAAAAATCAAACATTAGATATTATAAACGATTTAAAAGACGTAAAACTTATTAACCCTTTGGGAACTCAGCTCCTATGCGATTAACTCGAGATCAGAATAGAATACTGAAACAGTTAGCCGGGACTGAATTCCCAGCCACTTAGAGTTCGCATCAATGGCCAGATTGATTAGCTTGCAAGGAAGTTGGTTTTCATGTCCCTGATGTGGCCAGAACACTTCTATAAAGTAGGATAAGGTTTTGGAAACGTATGTTCGCTGAAAGGAAAGATGAAGAGCTGCGGAGAAACTTATCTTCTCTAACGTTTGTAACAGAGATCAGCAAGTAGTATTTAAAAATATGAGTAGTTTCGAATCATACTCATAATTTCAGATACTTATACACTTTCATACTTATTTTAATATCATACTCATTCGAATCACTCGAATCATTTATGAGTATTACAAACATTTCTCTAAATTTATGACTCAAAATGAGTAGGCATATGAATCAAACATATTTCGAATGTTATGAGTTTGATGTCAACGTTGTACTCATACTCATTTGCAACCTGTACTTATAATTTAATGTTGTAGTGAGTATGAATGAATCAGAGTAGTTGAATTTTAATACTGTTGATTCACTCATACTCAAAACTTCATGAGTACTTATGAGTAGCGAAAAAACGATTCAATGCTCATCTCTGATTTGTAACAATCTTAACTTTTGTTGAGCAATTACATTGAGAAGTGATTTGAATTATTCACTACAATATCGAGAAGAAGCTTGGGATTGTAATCGACATTTTACCAGACATAGTAGACTCGGAGACCAGGGATAGATTTAATCCCCGTATGAAATATCTGTTATGAGTAGAACTTATCAAATAACACGCTTGGAACCTATGCAGTTAAATGCATCTCAGAACGAAACATGCGACTGTATATGAAATGTTTGAGCGTATTATGCTTCTTTGAGCTGTATTGCATCGGTGTTTTCTTTTAATCTCCATTAACTCGGAGACCAGGGATAGATTTAATCCCCGTATGAAATGTCTGTTATGAGTAGAACTTATCAAATAACACGCTTGGAACCTATGCAGCTTAAATGCATCTCAGAAGAAAACATGCGACTGTATATGAAATGTTTGAGCGTATTGTGTTTCTTTGAGATGTATTGCATCGGTGTTTTCTTTTATTCTCCATTTCACACAGCATTCATTACAGACACACGATAAAGGTCTCGACTGGTCTGCAACATATTGCATATTGCATATTGCAGCAATGATTTCCAAAATAAATTATCTCAAGATATTCTAATTTCCACAGGGCCTCGATTCTTACTGTGGGCCTTGTGAAATGCAAGGGTTTTACTACTAAACCAGAAACACCTTCAGTCAGGATTACAACCTAGCTTCTTACACAACATATGTTTTATACATGAGTGATGGGACCCACAGCTTAAAGTCGACTCCGAACGACAGATTTTTGTAAAACCGTTCATGAGAATTTTATTTACTCTCCGAGTTTTTGCCAGAAATCTGCTGAGAGGAAGTCACCGAAGAAATATTTTTTCATATATCGTTTTGCTGGAGATGTCTGACCTGAGATTTGAATCGTGACCTCACATCTAATATGCCAATACACTAGGTACTAGACTAAGGTGACTACAGCAAACAGAATCAGTCCCTAAGGTCAAATCCAATAAACACTTACTTACTTACATACTTAATTGGCCATTAACAACCCGATTAACGAATTTCGGCCTGCCGGAACACATAATTCCAGGCACCTCTGCTTCTTGCACGCCTACGCCAGTTGGTCACACCAATCGATGACAGGGTTTCCTCGATTTGGTAATTCCAAAGCAGACAAGATTGTCCCCTTTGCCGATTTCCGCAGATCCCCGCATCAAATACCCATCTCCCCGAAAGCATCCTCCTCCATTCGAACGACATGGCCGAGCCGGCGCAACCGCTGGATATTAAAACGCTGCACAACGTCTATGTCGTTGAGGAGCTCATATAGCTCACTGTTGGATCGGATGCGGAAATCATCTCCAACTCGCACTGGACCGAAGATCTTACGTAGGACTTTTCTCTTAAATACTCTCAATGCTGCTGCATCAATGCTTAATAGGTCTGCTTCTTGCTCACCTACGCCAGTTGGCTTCCGCAGATCCCCACATCAAATACCCCTTGTGGCCGGAGCATTCTTCTTCTGGATGTTAATATGCTGTTCAACGTCTATATCGTTGAGGAGGTCATACAGCTGACTGTTGGTTTGGATGCGGAAATCATCTCCAACTCGCACTGGACCGAAGATCTTACGTAGGACTTAGTGCTTAATAGGATTCATGCCTCTGCGCCATAAGCAGCACTGGAAGGATGAGCGTCGTGTAGAGTATTAGTCTTGTCGTACAATAGAGGTCTCTGTTACTCAATTGCCTATTGAGACCATAGTAGCAGCCGTTGGCAAGAGTAATCTTGCGCTTGATCTCCAGACTAACATCATTTTTGGTGGTAACGGCGGAGCCAAGATAAATAAATTCTTTGATTGTATCGAAAGTATAGTTATCGGCCGTAATATGAGATCCAATACGTCGCACAATGGGGTTGTTGATGCCTAAAATGGATATTAAATCGTGGGAGCTTTCCTGGTTGCTTTTTTTAACTTTTTTTGGTTTATTTCGCTTAAAGAAGATAAATCGATAACATATACATACTTCGTTTTGCCCTCATTTACTACCAGACCATTCTTAGGGATGGGATGCATGCAAACAAGGTAAAGTTTCTGAATGTGATCAACGTAACGACTTCCAGGACGATCCTTGTCGTTAAATTAAATGTTAATTAATGCATGAACAGAAGTCCAATCCCACGGACGTTAAATTCGGGTTGTGCGTAGGGCTTGTTGGGACCCACCACTTAAAAAAATTAAATCCAATGAAAACCAAAATATACTATTCAGTGCGTCATTAATGAGATCATACATTACATACATACATAATTGGCCATTGCAACCATTCAGTCAGGATTACGGCCTAGCTTCTCACACCACTCATGTAGTGTGGCTTAAGTTTATACTTGAGTGGCGGAACCTTGAGAAACTTGACATCATGACAGGTTTATTTACTCTCAGAGTTTTTGCCAGAAATCTGCTGAGAGGAAGTCACCGAAGAAATGTTTTTTTTCATATTTCGTTTTGATGTCTGGCCTGGGGCTCGAACTCGGGCTTTACGCCTAATAAGCGAACACACTACCTACTATTCTACGGCGACTACTCATTAATCAGATCTCTGTGAAATATTCATGGCAAATTTCATGAAAAGAGTTAAGTTCTGCCATCACAGCCTAGGCTGATGGCTATTTATTACATACTTATTCGCAAATGTCTTCTATACAATCTAATGAAAGAAAAACTAACACAAGAAAGACCCCGTAAGGTTACTGAAGACTTTGCAGAATATAAAGCTACATACGTTAAAAGGTTAAAATTGTTTTAAATAATGACAAACATTGTTTATACCGATTGCGATAATTACCCTCAACTATTCCTACTTTTGCGGTCAGAATTTATGTGCACAACTATTTTAAATAATTAATGAAATTATCTGAAATCATTTTTATGAATACGAAATTATGGGAACAAAATGCTGTTGTAATTTGAATTTGGAATTGAGAAACTTGAAAAAAACTTCGAAGGGTACTTTTGCAATTCATTTAATAATTTATGACGAGAAAACTTAATCGGCTAGAAAAAAAACAAATATTTTCGATGTTAATAGCCGACTGCTTTAATTTTATTACGGCAACTCGTTTTGCACATTTAAGAAAAATTATTTAATTTTTATGAGCAAAAGTATAAAATAAATGAACATTTATCATGTAGCATAAGAAAATATTTCTGAAAGAGTATTACTCACTGCTTATGGACGATATTTAGAAATTAAAAAAAATAAAAAAAAAATATTTTTTAAGTTGCAAAATAAGCAACTGTAAGAATGACTGAATGAATGGAATCATTCAAATGTTGGAAGTAAGGGGGCATATTTTTAAATGTTTTTTTTTTGTGGCCAAAAAAAAAAACCCGAATGTCGTGTGCCATAAAAATTCTTTTCAAAAACAAAAATCTTTCTGTTTTTTTTTTTCGTTTCCTTTTTAAAAACAATAATAAAAAACACTTTAAATTCAAATAAATATTATATTAAGAAATATTTGTTACCATAAACAACGACAGCAGCAAAAAACCCTCCTTTTTTTCCAAAAACAAAAATATTTTTTTAAGAAATTTTTCTCAAAGTTATAAATTAAAAAAGACCTCCTTTAAAATGCAAATGGTTTTTGGGGCTTTTTGCTTGGCAGCACCAAAACAATTAACAAAAAATTTTGCCTTAAAACTGTTCAGAGCCATATGTTGTATATGGAAAATAAATGAATTTATTGTTGTTGTTGTTTTTTTTTTGTTTTGTTATTATTGTTGTGGGTCTAACATTTTACGATGATAAATTTATGGTTATTGATGTAAAAATAAAATTTTGTTTAAATTTAATTAAAGTTTTTGGCAACCAAACTACAGCAACGCTTATTCATTCATTCATTTTATTTGAGCTTATGAGCATATACATACATACATCCACAGCTTCATTCCTTCAATCATGGCAAGGCTCATATTTTGTTGAAAGTATCTTAAAAGAATGGAATCATACTTGTGACTTAAAAACATACATACATACATACATAATTGGCCATTATAACCCTTCAGTCAGGATTATGGCCTAGCTTCTCCACACCACTCATGTTGTGTGCCTTAATTTTATACTTGAATGGCGGGACCTACAGTTTAACGTCGACTCCAAATGACAGATTTTTGAGACAGTTTTTCATGGCAGGTTTATTTACTCTCAGAGTTTTTGCCAGAAATCTGCTGAGAGGAAGTCGTTTTTTTCATATTTCGTTTTGTCCTGGGGTTTGAACCATTGTGGCAGCCTCACGTGTAACAAGGCAACACACTATCTATTAGACTATGGCGACTTCTAATTGCATTATGAGCACTCAGGCAAAACCATTGGTCTTAACAAGTGACTTCTAAAGGAGATATGTAAGATATGGTTGACTGATGCTCTCGCTATGAAGAACTATGTATTCTGTGTTCTGTGGCTACTGGTACTTCTCTTAATGCTTACCGTATTGTAATTCATCTAACGCTATCCCAGCTTCTTTTGAAATCGCTTAAGGGTGGATACATTATTCTGTACGTTGCTCAATTACAGTGCAAAGGGTAATGACTTAACCTAGGCAGTTCCAATTTGAACCAAATCATGAATATCTATCTGCCAGATTAGTCGTTACGTTACTTTAAAGATTTGTCAGTGCCAGCATATTGAATATGATGGTAAGTAAAAAAGTTCCATTCCGATTTTTGGAATTCTAAAATCTAATTTGATGTGAGACTGTAAAAGGTGTTCATGTCAGCCCGTAAACTTTTTGCTGGTATTCTATCATCGTCTGCAACTTTATTACTTCCTAATTTTTCAGTCCTCAGTAGTTTTATTTATCTATGTGTCGGAGATTATTAGTATTATTACGTTTTTATCTTTTTAAAAACGTTTAGAACGTCATGTTGATTGCAAACAAGAATAATAAAAACATATATGTGTTTCGTTTCAATTAGACTCTTTATTGTTCACACTACTTTTCTGTGCCACCATATACAACTTCACGATACAACAACAACTTGCTTTTTCGTTATTCTTCTCTTCTCATACCCCTTGCATAAGCGACAACACTAGTACATTAGATCTGTATAGCGGAGATCTTCACAACACCGATCTTCAAACCATGACTGTTTACTTCGCACGCAATGCGTCTTCACACAAGACTAAGTGAATTTTGACTGACTCGTTGCCTGCTATGTCTTGCCTTTTTATATTTGCACGCAATCAGTCTGACGAACGTTCGCGGTTTCGCATTCTCGAGAACTCTATAGCGATTTCATTGTTGTTTGTACATTTGGTTCACATTGCTTGTTGTTGCGTTCTCGATTAATTGTCTATCGCCTTTTGTTGCATACCAATGTTGATGCTTTACTTGTAACATGTTCGTTGTATTTGTTAGCGTAGCGTTTATTAATCATTTTGATTTTAAACGATCTTTCGATTTTCGTAACAGTATTATACTGCGACTGCTCGGCTTCGTGTATCTTTTTTGTTAGGCAGCCAAACGATCGTTGGGTGTTGTTTTTTTGGATGGTTCTAACTAGTCGCTTCTGTTGTTGTTATTTACAGCTTCTTGAAGATTCCTTTACTTGTTTTTGCCGCAGTTGGTGTTATTACTACTTATTGTTTTTGTATTGCAACATAAATGCTTTTCTTTGGCAAATGGACATCCGAATGACGTCACTTATGCCTCTTGCCTAGAGTCTATATTATGACTTCAATTTCAAATAATTTTGTTTCGAATGCATTCCTTTAAAGCTCTGTTTCGGTTACTACACAAAATAATGTAATGAAACGAACCGCATTACCACAGACCCAGAAATACTTTCAAGAACACCACCAACGTATGTATGTACTTATATAGTGGCAGCAATGAACTATAATAACACCACAAGATGATGTTGCACGTGTTTCATATTGTTCAAGTCCATGCAAGAACAACAACAAACAACAACTACTACCACCACCGCATACTCAAAATCTAATACTCGTATGAGCAAAATATTTTCATTTTATTTGTGTGGATTTCATTATTTTTTTAACTTGGCTAAAAAGACAACAAAAAAAAACAAAATACAGAAAAACAATCATTGTTTCAACAAATTAAGAAGCACTAGAGACAACAACAACTACATCAATTGTAGCAACAATTTACTATATGTATATTTAATGCCACTCACTATTGAAACAGTGTATGTATGTGTATGTGTGTATGTTTGTTTATTTGTATTCATGTAGTGGTGGTGAGTTGTTAAAATTCATACCCACAAAATCGTGTTTAGCTATTGGGGGTGTTGAGTAAATTTGGTCAGTAATTTAACTTAAAGAGGTTAAAAGTTTACGTTTATGATTAACAATAAAAACAACAACAACTTAAAAGCAATTTAACAATCTCCATATTGTTTCTATTAAATAACCATATAAAGAATTGGAATTGCATTCATTGTACACGGAGTACATTCATCAATAACTATCGGAAAGAATGTTCAATCAATTGTTGTATTCTGATTTTGTTTTGTTTTTTCTCTCTGTCCATTGAGGTCCACTTGGTCTCCATTGGGCTGATGGTTATTATTATTATTATGGACGTCTATTAGTCATAGGATTTGAAATGTTAGAAATGACATGAACAAATTATTCTTTTTTTTTTTTTTTGTTCACACAAGTTATACATAATAATTCTTGACCTGAGACTGAAACAGTCAGTATCGGTATTAGTTGCAGTTTATTAATGAATGAATGAAAATATTTGTAGAATGTTGTGAAACAAAGCTTGCTTATCGATTTGAAACGATATTTTTAAGTTTAAAAACGTTTACACATAACAAATTTTGAAAGTTTCATTTGAAGGATATTAAATTCAATAAAAATGCATAGACAATTTTAACAATTTGCTGAACGTAGAACTAATCATCTGGCATTAGTCCATTCACTTAATTGATGAACTTTTCAGTACACACTGCAGAGAGTGGAGATGTCATTAAAGGTTTACCAGTAAAGGTTTAAACACAATCGTTTAATGTAGTAGAAACTCAAGCACTTTTGTTCTGGACTATCTGGACTATATAGACAACGTAGGTTTTTCTACAAAACAGAGGGGTGCCGCAATCCCGACATAGTTCATACCGAAAGAGTCAACAACATAAGTTTTTCGATTTTATTTGGAGGGAACAATGACTTCTGTAGGTAACGGAATCGACAGTATGTCTATTTAGTAGTCTGAACATATTGCCATTTGATGGTCAACAGACGAGGCATTTCAATCCTTCATTTCCTGCTAGTGGATATTTCCAATGTATGTGAGACATCATCGAAATGTTTTATTCATTTGAGGGTGGGTCCAATTTTTTATAACTCTCCGTTGTGGTTTATTTGCTTATTTGCATACACTTATTTGCATACACCTGCGACTTGAGAAAACCTAACAAGACACATTCTAACGATGTCCAAACGCACGATCTCTCTCTCTCTCTCTGTTCCTGTCTCTCTCTCTCTGTTCCTCTCTCTCTCTGTTCCTCTCTCTCTCTCTGTTCCTCTCTCTCTCTCTGTTCCTCTCTCTCTCTCTGTTCCTCTCTCTCTCTCTGTTCCTCTCTCTCTCTCTCTTCCTCACTCTCTTTCTCCGCCAGTTTACATCAACTTCACGTATGATGACAATGCCCTCAAATCGCTCGTATAAGCAATGTGGCATTAATTATATGTCATCCAATTCATCGACTCTTCGTTAACAATGATGGCCAACATCATTTTCAAGGAAATATGGACCAATGGCAGCGTCTGCATAAGATCCATTCCAAACATTACCTTTTAATTTTTGAATATCTGTATCGTCCTAAATTCAACAGTTTTGTTTACTCACGCATCCATTTATCCAAGAATAAGCCGTCTGCCTGAAAATGATTTTACGATAAAAATTAGGCTCAACTGCTCCCCAGCCCGCCGCTTGCATTTAATACAGTGAACACTGTATCTTGGCAACGACAGTTAGCAACTCTTCAAACGCTTGCTTCGTTGACAAAACTTGATAGTAGAACTGAACAAAAATAAAAGAAATAATAACAAACTGTGAAATATGTTTCCCTTTACTTCTCTAACTTTCGTCATAATCATCATACTGAAGTAAAATGAAATTAAAGACACATTTTAACCGAGTCAAATCGAAATACATATCTCTGTTGCCAGTTCACATCATCTCCACGTGTTCACATCAGATATCGTTTTTTCGCTACTCGCAAGTACTCATCAAATTTCGAATATGAGTGAGTCAATAGTATTGAAATTCAACTACACTGATTCATTTGTACTCATTTCAACATTGATTTATATGTATAGGTTGCAATGAGTATGAGTACAACGTTGTCGTCAAACTCATACATAACATAATTGGCCATTACAACCCTTTAGTCAGGATTACGGCCTAGCTTCTCAACATCACTCATGTTGTGTGCGTTAATTTTATACATGATTTGATACATTATTAGACTTGAGGCCATGCTTCAAACCCTAGGTCTGACATTTCAAACAAAACGAAATTTGAAAAAGTATTTCTCCGGCGATTTCCGAACAGCAGATTTCTGGGTAAAACTCTGAGAATAAACAAAATTGCCATGACAAGTTTGTCTAAAATCTTTCGTTCGGAGGCAACTTTAATCTGTAGGTCCTGCCACTCAAGTATAAAATTAAGGCACACAACATGAGTGGTGTGAGAAACTAGGTCGTAATCCTAGCTGAAGGGATTGTAATGACTAGTTATGTATGTACCAGAGATCAGCAAAGAATTGTTTTTTGCTACTTATAAGTACTCATGAAATTTCGAGTCAACGGTATTGAAATTCAACTACTCCGATTCATTCGTACTCACTACAACATTGATTTATAAGTACAGGTTGCAGTGAGTATGAGTACAACGTTGACATCAAACTCATACCATTCGAAATATGTTTGATTCATACGCCTACTCATTCAGATTCATAAATTTAGAAAAATACTTATAATACTCATAAATGGTTTGAGTGATTCGGAATCACTCATCAAATTTTAAATTACCATGAGTACTTCAAACTTTGAATAAGAGTAGTATGAGTATGATGTTAAAATAAGTATGAATGCGTATAAATATCAGAAATTATCAGTATGATTCGAATTTACTCATCTTTTTGAATACTCATTGCTGATCTCTGGTTCAGATCATCTCAAATCGCTCGTAAGGACTCTACATTGAGGCATACATTGTGTGGCTCGTAGCGCCCACATGTTGAAAACGCAAGTCGTTAGTGTCCAGATCTTGGATCTCATGTGTACTTGAATCATTCTAAGTTTGACAATTTTGTTTGCTTTCCACATTCATTTATCCAAAAGTGATTCTTGGTTTATCGACTAAAATTATGGTCAGTTACCAACTGCTTCAGACTCCATATAGCGAACAACTGACATTCTCTATGCTTGTACCATGGTGATTAGGCAAAACGGACTAAATAACCGGCAGCTAATTTGACAGATGAAGCCACTACAAGATGGCCATTATTAACAGATAAAGCTCGAAAATCCACACTGGAAGCTTCGATACAAGACAGTCAGCTTCTGAGGCTATATAGCGTAGATAACATTATTGTAAATTCACTCAACCAATTTTTCTGCGAGAAATGTAAAATATCATACAATTTGTCATTACAACCGTTCAGTCAGGAGGTCGACCAACCTTCTCACACCAGCGTGACCTACAGTTTAAAGATGACTCCGAACGATAGATTTTTGAGAAACTTTCCATGGCAATTTTATTTACTTTCATAAATCTGCTCAGAGGATGTTGCCTTAGAAATATGAGCGACCTGGGGTTTGAACCGTGGCCACGCGTGGCCTCGTGTCTAATAAGTTACCTACTAGACTGCGCCAACTACAGACGTAGTTTACATTATTGTAAATGCTGTCAAACAATTTCAATTTCAAGTCTCTCTTAGTACTCACCATCCTTGGTGTGGCCAGTACTAGAACTAGAACTAGTACTACAGCTATGGTATGGTGATAATTCGAACGTTTATAAGTTAATATCTTTGGAAGATTTTAAGTATATTCTGGTCAAAGAATATGGCCACTAACAGGGTAGGAGAACATTTAAATTAAATCCTATTGGCCTACTTCCAATACTTTTTAAAGGCCCTATAATAGCATTATAAGAAATGCAATTGAGTCGAATTCACAAAGAAAACGAAGAAAACTTCATTCAACTCACGTCTAAGGCATATTGAGGTTTTATGATTCTTTTAAGATGCAATTGAGTGTACATACAGTCAAAGAAAAAAGTCTACATACAGCGGTGTATAATTTTTATTACATTGTAAAAGCTATTATAGCGCTGTTTAAGGCATTTACAATAAACTATGTTTGATCAATGTTTGTATGTAGACTTTTTTCTTTGACTGTATATATTGGCAAGCGCAAAACGAAATCGTTTGATGTTAAAGCATCGTTTATAAGATACATATCCGAAATGCATATTATTTTGTTTAATTTTTCTCATAAAAATCTCTCTCTAAAGTGTCATTATCAAATGCCAACAAGAAATACTCGGAATTTTGCCCCCGTAAGTGTATAGACTTCAATTATATTAAAACAAAAATTACAACAAATATTTGTTGTATTTTAATTTAATTGCCACCAATTAAATTCATAACCGAAATTATTTATCAATTACGAGCAACAATTGCTGATACAAAATTTAACCCCTTAAGTCATATGTCGTGCATTGCAATTATTTTTACGCGTCAGTTACACACACTGGCAATATAAACCTACATGCATACATATGATATTTGTAGAAATCATTGTTAAATAAATTAAGTTTGTAACTCTAAATAAAACGAATCATAAATTGCATATTGAAAGCATTCATCGATTCATTCATGAATAGCTGAATGGCTGGCTGTATGCAATCATTTATTAGTGTGGTGGTGTATTATTTTTTTCTGATGTTTTTTCATCTGAACTTCATGATCCATGAAAATCTATACGATCACGTAGACTTTTGTTATGGCTGTTATGGTTGTTTCCTTTAAGCCTTCAATAGATTAGAAGCCGAAACACAGCATCACGTACGCATGACAACAAAAGTCTCAGTCTCAGTCATCATTGCCGTCATCATCATTATCATCAACTCTTCAGCGAACGACGTATTTGTAAACCATAAATGTCGATATTTGGTAAACGTATTGTAACATTAATATACAACAACAACAACAACAGCAACAAACAACAATTTAATTAAAGCAATATCATGTCTATTATTTATAAACTTCTCTTGTTTGTTGTTGACTTTGCTATGTATGCGCGTGTGTGTTTGTATGTTTTTAGCCAAAAGCTTATATTTGTTAAGAGGCACATGTGTTTTGTTGTTGCTTCAGTCTTTTGTTTTAATTTTTTTTTTTACTTAAAACGTCATTTAACACGAAACTGTATAAGCCTCCAATCATTTACCAGATACACTCATAATATACCAACCAACATTAATGCTGCTGTTGTCGACAACGTCAACGATTATGATGAAAATTATGGTTTTTCATAAAAATGTCCCAATGAAAAGAGCACCAGATTTTCTATTTTCTTATTCCAATAGAAAGCTATCGCATCACTGCTTAACAGTTGGTCACATTATTGAGCAGCGAAAATAAATTGCTGCTCTGCTACTAATGGTGACATTTAATATCCTCGCATTTCTTTCCTTTACAAGCAAGCATATTTATGCATTTTTATGGTAAAAACAAATTTATGGTTTAAACGCAATCAATTTTTTTGTTCTCTCTCTCTCTTTGATTTCATACCATAAACGTGTAATTGATTACTACTGTGTGCAGAGATGAGTGCTCGTTCAATAATAAAATCTGCAAAATGCATGTGCATGTTCCATGCGTTATTTATTCACATCCAACCGCGATTTGTTATGGTCTCACTCACTATAATTACAGACGCGTACACAGGAATATTTACGAGATATTGAAGAGTTAATCACTTCTAATGATAATTATGCTTGGTAATGGCTTTGATGTATAAACTTGTCGATAGAAGATCGAAATAAACTTTTATTTCTTAATAAATTTGTAGGAGTTTTATTAAAGTTGATAAGGCAATCATGAGATCAGTAGTATCCTGTTACACCCTAGTGAAAGCTGAATGTAACACAGCGGCAAGCTAAAGCCTATCGGCCTTACCAAATAAGTGGTATTCCAAGTTGCATCTTCCAAATCGGGAACAGTCTTGAAAAGTTTTGTTTTCAAAGCAGTAGATGCAGATTTCATTGTCAGAAAGGCCAAGAAGACAATGTTTAAACCCCTATTAAAAACATGCTCTACTTAACTATATGGTTTATGTCTAGGATAGAACCTATCTTAAGCGGTTGTAGAGAGACTATCTCGATGTCTTAATATAGAAAGGTCGTATCTCATTTTTTTTTCATAATCGGGTTTTTTTACATATTCTGGTAGACAAAACCCCCATACACATCCTTTGAAAAATTTAGGTTCCTATGTTGACGAATAGTTGAATTACAGTAATTAAAAGAAACATAACATAACATTTTTTTGTTTAGATTTTATTAAGTTTTTTCCTTCTTCTGCAAAGTACTGAAAATGTAAGATACTACCTTTCTATATTATGCCATTGATCTGTACTATAAGAAGTGGACGTAGGTAGTGTGTTAGCTTACGTGGTTTAAACCCCATCTCAGGCTTAGCGAAATAATAAAAAATATTTCTTTCGGCAACTTCCTCTCAGCTGGCTTCCAGCAAATACTCTTAGAGTAAATGAAGTTTCCATGAAAAATCTCTCAAAAATCTTTGGGCCCCGGCACCCATGAATAAAATCTGTATACACAATATGGCGTGTGTGAGATCAGCTAGGTCCTAGGTAGTCCTGTTTAAAGTAAGTTAGGAGAACTATTTGAGTTCCTATCTAAATTAATTATCGTTGATCATAAAACCTATGATGAAATGTATCTCGCAGGTCTATGATTTACACCTTTGGTAGTGAAACCAATTTGTACTTTGGATAACGATTATTAAGTCATAAATTCATAGAAGTTATAACCCAGTTCCTCAAAGGATGTGTTGGTCATAAAACGTGAGAATGTGTACTGTACGTGTTCTATAATCAGAGGCACGATTTTAAATAAAAGTGTTTTTATTTTTCAAATGAAAAGCAAACTGCAGATTAGTTTGTGTTCAAAAGTTCGTAATATACCGAACATTAAATACAAATTGAATACATGATCAGTCAAGCTATGAATGACGGTGAATCTACTTTCAAAGAAGAACTGGCATGCGAAGGAGATGTCTTCTTATGGTCATGAGTAAAAGAACAAGTGCTTTATTGTCTGCCTTAAAAGACATCTCCTTCGCATGCCAGTTCTTTTTATCAGCTTTTTTTTTGCATATATATACAGTAAGCGCCAAAAGTGAGTAAACACCACTGAAATAATTCATTTTCTTAGGATAGCGAGAAAAGTAAATGAGAATAGTCGGAAAAATTTCCAAAAATAAAAACGTTTATTTATTACTTATAAAATGTTAAAACAAAAACAACAATTCGTGATAAAGGAACTTTTTTTTATACTTAAGCACATAATAGAAAATTTAAAATTATAGTGGGTGTTGACTCACTTATGGCGCTCACTGTATATAATTTTCACGCCAATGATCCAAGTTATTAGTCAAGGATCTTTTCGAATTCTCTTTCGCTTCTATGATAGCATATCCCTCATCTTCTTTTTTATTTTTTTCTTTTGTTTCCATTCCCGCACGTTCTAGAATAATAGGGTTGCCAGTGGTTGAAAAAGTATTAGTTTGTGAGGACCTTTGCTTATAAGGCCATATTGTCTGACCTCCCAATGTTATACGTTGTTTAATGTATTTTCCTCCCTCTAAGGTAAAAGGTCGTGTTAATAGAGGGAGATTGAAGTCGTTTGAATAAAAATTAAATTTCGACAACTATAATCTTCCAGATTGTAATTTAAATAGTAAGGATAGGTAATCGAGAACTCAAACCATTACATCACGACAACCCTGTTGTCATCATTGGCAGAAAGCTATTCTTAAATATCGAGAATAAAGAATACAATGAAAATCTTATATTTTCTACGAAAGAAAAAGTAAATAGTAAAATCTGCCGTTTACTTAGTCGCAACCAAACATCAGCAATGAATTGTTTTTTCGCTACTCATAAGTACTCATGAAATTTTGAGTATGAGTGAGTCAACAGTATTGAAATTCAACTACTCTGATTCATTGATTTATAAGTACAGCTTGCAATGCGTATGATTACAGCGTTGACATCAAACTCATAACATTCGAAATATGTTTGATTCATACACCTACTCATTCAGATTCATAAATTTAGAAAAATATTTATAATACTCATAAATAGTTCGAGTGATTCGGAATCATTCATCAAAATTTAGTCTTAGTTGTTGTTGCATTTACAAAAAAAAAAAAGAAAGAAAAAGACAAAGACAGCAAACAAAGCAAACAACCAACCTTCTAGAGAATATTGTAGTACTCGTACGCGAATCATACTTAATTTGTGATTCTTGTAAATGTTGAGTGAAAGCGAAATCAACAACATCATGTATATTATTAAGTATAAGTACGGTGAGTACTTCAAACTTTGAATATGAATAGTATGAGTATAATATTAAAATAAGTATGAATGCGTATAAATATCAGAAATTATAAGTATGACTGGAATCTATTCATCTTTTTGAATTTTCATTCTGATCTCTGGTCGCAAACTCTTCAAATATTCATACTAATCTCGCTAACAATGTGTGACGCACTCATGGTGAATCTGATTGTCCTTCGCGTAAGCATTTATACCATAAGTTGAGCAGAGATTTAATATGCTAGAATGAGAACTAATTTTTTAAATTAAATGCTCATATTTAAACACTAACATTATAAAAGTTTCTATTCAAATAATTCAGTTCCCTTTTTCATAACGCATAACTGAAACACCTTCACATCTAGCCAGCCAGATCGATAACAATAAATCACTAAAATATAACTTAATTATCCATACGTCTTGTTTGTTTGTTTAAACTAGCCAGAGGTAATTTCATGTCCCATTAAATACTTAAATCTATAGATTTTGTTGAATCGATATTTTCAGTTTAGAGCCGCAAAAAAAAGCCCCTTAAAGCAACCATTAAACTGATAAAATTGCCACAATATCGATATGAATTTCTACATATTTTTAAATGCATTTTTACGTCTTTTTGTTATTCAAAAATATTTATGAGATACGCATGCACGGGCCTATATTGCGGGCAAATATGTGTTCATGGGCAATTCTATGTTTTTATGGTATTTTTTTTTTTTGTTTTCTCCATATCATATCGGCATTTATCTCAAGTTATTATTTACAAATATACATACGATTACAGCCTTAAAGTTTCCTAAACAAAAGCAGTGTGTCTCTGGCATGAGTTTGTACACAAAATTTGGAAATTGTCTTTAACCCATACGCAACACACAGTTTGGGTTTCACTGTAAGCTGTGTCACTAAGTGATGTTTTGTTTTCTTCTCTTTTCTTTTCAGTTTTTTTTTTTTTTTTATTTTTTTAATAGAGAATCATTTTCTTCTTTGCCCGATTAACACTCTAGGATTATTTTTACCAGTTTTACTTACAATATCTGCGTCTGATTTAAAGGAGAGAAAACGATGGAATGAAAAGCTTTTAATAAAATTTATGATTTTCATTTGCATTTTGCTTTGATACGATATACGATTTTCTTGCCAATCTATAGATTATATGTGTGTTAATTTATTAAATATTGCTTAACAAAAAATAAGGAAATTATTACCACAGATACGGCATACAACAAAAAAGTGTTGAACTGAACAAGTTTGCGGCAAATAAGCAGGAGGAAAAAAATTATTGGAAAAATTTTCTTGAAATTAATGACAGAGATTAGGAAATCTTGTTAATAAGAGCAAATATTTTGAAAGAGATTCCAAATGTATACAAAATTCATATTATGCATCTTATAACACCTATTTTTTTTTATAAATGGAGAAGAAGAATCAAATTCTGCGGGAGATGCTGCAATATAATATTTATTAGCCAGGATCGCAAACCTCATTTAAAAATTAAAGATTTTTATTTCTCATTCTAAAGTACTATATGTCGGCTCAACTCATCGCCTAAGCGAAGGAAAGCCACGTTCACGATGAGTACGTCGAACATTATAAGCCAGATTAGTATGAATATATGAAGAGGTTGCGACCAGAGATCAGCAATGAAAATTCAAAAAGATGAGTAGATCCGAATTATACTCATTATTTCTGATACTTACTAGACTAGTATGAACTTACTAGACTAGTATGAACTTACTAGACTAGTATGAACTTACTAGACTAGTATGAACTTACTAGACTAGTATGTATATTTGAAGTAGTTGTAGTCGTCTAGTAGGTAGTGTGTTAGCTTATTAGACGTAAAACCCGGGTTCGTGTCCCAGGTCAGACATATAAACGAAAATTGAAAAAAAAACATTTTTTCGGCGACTTCCTCTCAGCAGATTTCCGGCAAATAAACCTGCCATGAAAAAGTTTCTCAAAAATCTGTCGTTCGGAGTCGACGTTAAACTGTAGGCCAGGCCATTTAAGTACAAAATTAATACACACAACATGAGTGGTGTGAGGAGCTAGGCCATAACCCTGACTGAAGTGTTGTAATGGCCAATTATGTGGGTGTACATGTATGTATGTATATAGAACTTGTTTGATAATGTGAAAAATGCCGTAGTCTAGTAGGTCGTAAGACCACGGTTCTGGTCAGACATCACGAAAAATATATATATTTGCCTTGTTCGTTCATTTTCTAAAAGTGTGGTCCAACACTGTTGCCGTCTTTTAGATTAATACAAACCAAAGCATACATCAGATGTCTTTGGCAATTTCAAATCTCTCGGGACAACTGTGGGTGCCATAACAAAAAGGTCATGATATATAAATATTTCCAAAAAAAAAATTTAATTCTTTTTTTAAATTTTAATAAAATTTAATTAAACAAAAAATTAATTTCATGCTGACATTGCCGTCATTGCATTGCAATGTTCAATGAAATAATTCCATGAAAAAAAATTTTTTTCTTTCTTTCTTTACAAATAATTAAATTTTCAAATAACATTACCAACGATATGTTACGATTTTATTATTTTTTAAACTATATTTATTGTTGTTGTTGTTATTGCAATATTGTTGTAGAAAATATCAATAGTAATTATATAAATTAGCCAAGCGTTTTATACAAATCATTTATGATCGATATTTTCCAAGCCTAACTCTGTTAACAATAATGGCAGTGTAAAAAAAAAGTGTCAGCAATATCACTATAAAGCATTGGACAACTTTATGTCCATTGACTGCAGCTAATAAAATCTAATAATATTTCTTTGAATATAAATGTTTCTATATTTGTTTTAGTTGTTAGTTTTCTATATGTTTATGAAATCGATTTATTTCACTTTTTATTTTTTAATTTATGAAGTGTGTTAAATGTCAATTGGAACAAAATGACATGTACCCTAAATAGTTACAAAAACAACAACAACATATATATATATACAATAACAATAAGAACATGAAAGAAAAATCATAGAAAACACATGTAATTTTAATACAATACTCGGTGTCAAATGGCCGTGTGACACAACAGAATTAGACCAATTGTAGGACAATAAGAGAAAAAAAAAATAAATTCAATACCCCCGGCTTTGGTTTTATGGCAATGGTAGTAAAAGATTTATTTATTTTTTTGTTGTATTTTGATTTGACAAAAAATTTGTTATGCCAGTGTAAAATAAAAATCTAGGAAAACAAACAAACAAATAATAAAATATAATCATATTTTGTTGTTTTTGTTTTTGTTTTTATTTTTGTCACAATAATATTATTTATGACAAGTCAGCACAGACACTAGACCTAAACCAGGCAAGCTAGACAAACAAATGTAATGAAACAACCAAGCAACCAACCATCCAACCAACCAACCATCCAACCAAACAACCAGCAACCCAATAACAAGGCGTGACTTTAACTAATTGATAAAAATCATATTAACAACAACAATAACAATAACAAAAATTCTCTTATAATAACAATAGATATCCAAACACCATTAGCATTACCACAGCTTTATAAAGCTGAAACAGTAGAATCGCAAAGAAAGAAAAAACAATCCAAAAAGATCTATTTAAGGAATTATTTACGAATCTAAATTACAAAATAGAATCTTAGAACAGATCATGTAACCAAATCATATATAAACCGACCCAGTTATCTCAGCTCAACTCAGCTCGGCTCAGCTTCATGGAACACAAGCACCAGCAGCAGCAGCAGCCGCAGCTATGCTGTAATATAATAACCATTGTTCTCTTGTGCTAATTTATTCGTAAATTATAATACAAAAACAGTAACAAACAACAACAAAAAGAAGGAATTTTTTTATTTTTTTTTAATAAATAAATCTATACAATATATCTGTCATATTTAATAAAACAATTACAAAATGTAAAACAAACGTGAGAATTGTTTTAACATGAAAATCATGTTGTTCCCAAAAAAACCAAAAAAAAATTTTTTTTTGTTTGCAAATATCTCCTCTTGGTGTCACAAAATTCTCAATTCACACTCACTATGCTGCTACTGCCGCTGCTGCTGCTGCTAATCATGCAGATTGATCTTGACATCACAGTTGAAAATGCAAGAAAATCTAAAAACGAAACCAAGCGTAACCCCAAAAAAATATTGAATTTGAATATTTTCGTAAACAATTATAATCGGAATCATTGTTTTTTCGCAACGTCATCTCAAACAGCCTCACTGTCATCATCATCACCATCATCATCATCAAACGTTATTTCTCGTTTATTGGCACTCAATCTTACTGCCAAAATGAAAAGTATTCACACGTCTCTGACGATGATAAATGAAAACGACCCAATTGGAAATTTTAAATGAATTTGAAAGAATTTTCCAGAAATTTGAAATATATCCCAGGAAACTATTGTATTTCTGAGGGCGACTTGATAGTCGGTGCTAATCCGCCAATCTGCCACGCCTGCGGCCTCATTATTGGATGATTCTGAGAGGAAGAGCAGTGGCGTGGCAGAGATAGATTGATATGTTATGGTCTACTATAGACTGTGCTAGAATAGGTTTGCTTCTGGGCTTAGATAAATCCAACCTGGGGCTAGTTATTCTAATTTCATTACAGGGCACTGTGAAATTAGATCGCTAACAAAGATCTGGAGCAGATCCCAGCCGGATTATTGCAAGGCATATTGCGATGAGGAGAAGTTGGATCGAACCCCTCCTCTGCAGCCGTCCCACCCTTAGTAGGTTTAGGTTGAGGATCCTAGGCAGGGGCTCTTCCAAAGGGTTGGGCTCTCTATCGAGAGCCGATATTAGGGAAGTCCATAGATTCATAAATAGGTTGAGTTTGTTGAGAAGCGTTAGGTCATCAAGGTTGTTGTTAATGGGAGTCGCCGTGGTCTAGTAGGTAGTGTGTTGGCTTTATTAGACGAAAGGCCCGAGTTCAAATCCCAGGTCAGACATCAAAAGGAAAATATGAAAATATTTCATCGGCGACTTCCTCTCAGCAGATTTCTGGCAAAAACTCTGAGAGTAAAAATTGCCATGAAAAGCTTTTCAAAAATCTGTCGTTTGGAGTCGACTTTAAACTGTAGGTCCCGCTACTCATGTATAAAATTAACGCACACAACACGAGTGGTGTGAGAAGCTAGGACGTACAATGGGTCAATTCGACCTCCGGGTGCTGTACTTGTCACAGTTGACAAGTACACGTCCTCTTAGAAAATTTAGATGTTATCTGTTCTATTGCGTGCGTCTCATCCAACATCCCATGGATGAGATGATATGGAATATGATGGCGATGTGTATACGTTGGTGGTCTCCAAGTAATTGGCAGTCCAAGGAATTGTATTGCTTATATGGGTCTCAGCCATAAGTCCACTGGGCGTAGGGTTGTGGGTTTGACCAGAACAGACCAGATCATCCAGAGAGGTGTGGTGTGTCATGTGGACCCGAGTTACATGATGGACAGGGATCCATGGTCCCAGAAACAAACCTCATTGTGTAGCTGAATGATACTGTATGATGGTTGATCAACCGAATCTCAGCTGTGTTAAAATGGTATCAAGGTTGTAGTCGCTCTCTCTTGTATATCCTACCTTTCCTACCTCTCTTCCTTTACCAATTTCCCTATCTCCTTCAGCTTCCTCTCTCTCTCTCTCTCTCTGTCTCTCTCAATGTGTCATTTTAACTTCTGGATATTGTACTTGTTCCAATCACAAGTGCACGTCAGAGATCAGCAATGAATATTAAAAAAGATGAGTAGATTCGAATCATACTCATAATTTCTGATACTTATACGCATTCATACTTATTTTAATGTCATACTCATACTACTCATATTCAAAGTTTGAAGGACTCATCGTACTCATACTTAACAATACGCATGATATTGTTGATTTCAACTCTCCATAATTCAACATTTACAAGAATCACAAAATAAGTATGATTCGCGTAACGAACACTACAATACTCACTAGAAGGTTGTGTGTTTGCTTTGCTTGCTGTCTTTGTCATTTTCTTTTTTTTTTGTAAATGCTACAACAACTAAGACTATAAATTTTGATGAATAATTCGAATCACTCGAATCATTTATGAGTATTATAAGTATTTTTCTAAATTTATGAATCTGAATGAGTAGGCGTATGAATCAAACATATTTCGAATGTTATGAGATTGATGTCAACGTTGTACTCATACTCATTTCAACCTATACTTATAAATCAATGTTGTAGTGAGTACGAATGAATCAGAGTAATTGAATTTCAATACTGTTGACTCACTCATACTCAAAATTTCATGATTACTTATGAGTAGCGAAAAACGATTCATAGCTGATCTCTGGTACACATGCTCAAACCTAACCTAACTTAACCTAACCATTGTAATATCTCGCTTAAAGCGCTAAATACAGGATCGAACTTTGCCTGCAAACACTACCTGATGGAGAACCATTCATCTAAACAGACGTTCGTCTTACAGAAACAAGGTATATGTGCTTGGACTTACTGTTCAAATAATCTGATATTCGATTCACTTTTGCTTTCTTTACTTATTTTAAAACATGTCTACTGGGTTATATGTCTGCAATAATATTCTTTTTTCTTTTATTGTTTACGTTTGAAATCATTTTCCGAATGTCATTTCAGCAGAATATTACAACGGAAATTGAAGTCAAATGTTCACATCAATTGATTTTCTTAAACCAAAAATCAGAGAAAAAGAAGGAGAAAAAAATCATGAACAAATAATAGACGAAAATGAAAATCAGCCCATTATCAACACCTTTTATTGATTTGTTTTTCATAAAAATTTTCTTGTACTTTTAAAGCAACTTTAAACGAAGAAAAAAAGATACAATTTGCGTGGTTGATGTTGAATTGTTTTTGTTGTTTTTTTTAGGAGATGATGTAGTCATTGTCGTAATTGAAAAGAAACCAACAAACGAACAAACATTTGTGTTGCCGAAATTAAACAACCAAAGCAAATTGTAATGAAAAAAGTATTGAATTCAATAATTGCAAAAAAAATATATATACCTTTAGTAGTACAGTAGTGGTCAAAGAGGGGGCCTGATGATCTTAAAAAAGTTTGAAATTAAAAATGTTTTCTTTTTATGAAATGGGTACAGTGAAAGAAACAAACTGTTCACATTCTTTATCGAAAGAGAAGAATTTTTTTGTTTTAATTGAAGCTGCTATTATTATCAACACTTCTGTACTTACTATAGATTTCCCGTTTTTTCTTAATCATCATTTCAATTCAATTTTAAACACCGGAGAGCATTTATTGCCAAACAATTGTCTGCCATTTGGAAATCTTTAAAGTTGATTTCATTTCAGTTTTACTCACAGTTCCAATGGCAAAGTTACCTTCTCATATGCTCTCTATGAATGAACAAATGTTTGTTTTTCTCCTCTTTTTATTACGTTTTGATATTATTTTTCAGATAGCCATAGATGGCTCCAAAAAAACCATATAAGTGTGCAAGCATACATGTACTAAGGCAGAGGAGCGAACATTCATTAATGAACGTAAAGCGTAGGTTTTCCAAATCAATTTTCTACCCATTTACAGAAGCATTTTTTTCTTTTAAAAAGGTTTCCATGGAAAAAACAAAAACAAAAATAATCTTTAGAAACGTATACGTACGTTTCTTAATAGATTTAAAAGAAAAATGAAAATATTGATGTTGCGATAAAAGATTATTGGCTTAAAGGAAATGTGAAATGATGGTATAAACAGTTTCGTAAAGAAGAAAACTTTTATATTTTTTAAGAATGATTAAATTGAAGTTGTGGTCATCAGTTTCAGGAAGACAGTCTAAGAGGCAGACTACGATGGCTAATAGTGGATAAAAATTATGTTAAAAGTGTCATTGATAACACTGGCTAACCTCCCGTGGAATTAGCTCTTCCTAACAAGAGAAAAAAACTACGAAGACTACATAACACAGATACATAATTGGTCATTACATTTAGTAAGGATTACAACCTAGTTTAACACACCACTTATGTTGTATGTTTTAACATTTAAGTCATATGTCTCTGACGCTAAGAAATTCTACATATATGTCTGACATGGCGATTTGGTAGAAGACCACATCAATCGCAGATGTCCGACGCAAATGAAGCTGTGCTGAATGCTGTTTGGATGCTTCAGACATATAAGACTGACAGGGCTAATATAGGGCCATATCAGTCATATATGTGTGACACAAAAAATAGCGTTTTCCGGGAATTATGGCAAAACAAAATTTTCTGTAATACATTAAGTTCCCTTGATACATTTTTAACTAAATTATCTAATAAAGTTACCATGGCCAATGTAAAAATTTTTCTGATATTATCGTGGCGATTAATGTGTTAATTTTATACACTTTAAAGTCGACTCTGAACGACAAATTTTTTGGAAAAGTTTTTGCCAGTAACCTGCTGAGAGGAAGTCGCCGCTAAAATATTTTTTCGTATTTCATTTTGTTGGAGATGTCTGACTAGGGGTTTGAACCGAGGCCTCACGTCTAATAAGCCAACATACTACATACTTCACTACAGCGGCGAGTAGGCCGATGTTAGAAACCAGACAAATGAGTTCGTCTTTCTATTCTATTAAGGAACCAAGAGGTGCTCCACTCAAATTGGAATGGTGTTTCAATTTTTGTGATCTTTGGTCATTGGCAACTTGTTCATGATCATGTAGTGTTGCTTGTAGCCAGGTTTGATCCGAATCATAGATCAGCAATGAATCGTTTTTCCGCTACTCATAAGTACTAATGAAATTTTGAGTATGAGTGAGTCAACAGTATTGAAATTTAACTACTCTGATTCATTTGTACTCACTGCAACATTGATTTATAAGTACAGTTTGCAATGAGTATGAGTACAACGTTGACATCAAACTCATAACATTCGAAATATGTTTGATTCATACGCCTACTCATTCAGATTAATAAATTTAGAAAAATATTTATAATACTCATAAATAATTGAGTGAGTCGAATCATTCATCAAAATTTAATCTTAGTTGTTGTTTCATTTACAAAAAAAGAAGAAGAAAGAAAAAAGAAAAAGAGCAAACACAGCAAGCAAAGCAAACACACAATAATCTAGTGAGTATTGTAGTGTTCGTTACGCGAATCATACTTATTTTGTGATTCTTGTAAATGTTGAGTAAAGTAGAGTCGAAATCAACAACATAATGCGTATTGTTAAGTATGAGTACGATAAGTACTTCAAACTTTGAATTTGAATAGTTTGAGTATGATATTAAACTAAATATCCGAAATTATGACTATAATTCGAATCTACTCATCTTTTTGAATACTCATTGCTGATCTCTGATCCGAATACAGACAAGTGTTGTGCGATATTATGAATTATGTTTTGATTTATAAATCAGACTGTCGTGATGCTGTGAATGATTTCCTATTTAGGCCAGCAGTCTCTTTTATCAATAGGAAGAGGATTAAATATACGGAAGTTGTCCTAAATAATAGATTACCCTCCTTTGTCTGAAAAGAAAAGACTGCAAAAGTTGATGATTAGCCGATCATTCATATCTATTCTTTGTTTGTTGACATCAAATGGAACAAGAGATCGTTAGAAAACATATATGAAGTTTTCAGAGACAGACATGGCAGGCTTTAATTGGTGCCAATCTCAGCTGCCCTTTACATCTTTGTAAAGAAATGTGCTATGAGGTATGACATGAAAATAACACTGACTCTGGGATTTTGATCAGATGAGTGTGTCAGCAAACATTTTCAATCGTATGGAAAACCATATTAACCGAATACTAAGAACGCCATTCTGAGCGTGAGCCTGTGTTGACTCAAATAGTCTTACGTCGTTTGCGGTGGGTTCAAAGACTAATAACGATCAGAAGTCCTAGAATCTACAACCCTTTAGTCCAGGCTACAACCTTGCCTGTCATATCACTCATGTAGTGTATATTGATTTTATATATGAACGGTGGGACCCACTATTTAAAGTCAATATCTGCCCTGGGGTTTGAAACGAGGTCTCACGTCTAATTAACCAACACACTAGACTACTATACCAAAACTACTATACCAAAACTACTATACCAAAACTACTATACCAAAACTAAAGATATTATGTTAGTCGCCGTAGTCTACTATGTAGTGTGTTGTCTTATTAGACACAAGGCCAGGGTTCAAATCCCAAGTCAGACAACAAAACGAAATATGAAAAAAAAAAATATTTCTTCGGCGACTTCCTCTCAGCTAATTTCTGGCTAAAACTCTGTGAGTAAATAAACCTGCCATAAAAAGTTTCTCAAAAAATCTGACTTTAAACTGTAGGTCCCGCCACTCATGTATAAAAAAATTAACTCACACAACATCAGTGGTGTGAGAAGCTAGGCTGACTGAAGGGTTGTAATGGCCAATTATGTATGTATGTATGTAATCATAAAAATTTCATTGGAACAATTGCTGCTAAAAGTTGAAGCACGATTGATTCATGACACATTTTCTTTCATTACCCCTCTTGGCAGATTATCGCCTTCCCATGGATGTTCACAAGTTCTAGCTCTTGCAATATATTTCTTCTCCTGGTATTTTTTTGTCAATCAATCAATGAGCTTTCTTCTACAGCGAATTTTTATAATACTGTTGAGGGTTCTCCTGATGGCATGGCCCGTTAATAATTCGCAACATTATAGGGTCAAAACATCCTACATGTGACTCTGAGACGTCTATTGATAAACAAATAGGCAACATTCCTGGTCAGACATCAAAACGAAATATGAAAAAATATTTCTTCGGCGACTTCCTCTCAGCAGATTTCTAGCAAGAACCCTGAGAGTAAATAAAATTGCCATGAAAAAGTTTCTCAAAGAAATCTGTTGTTCGGAGTCGACTTTAAACATGTATAAAAAATTCACGCACACACCATGAGTAGTATTGAGAAGCTAGGCCGTAATCCTGACTGAAGGGTTGTAATGGCCTATTATGTATGACATGCATTGAGTACTCTAAGCTTGCGACCCAAATGTCGCTGTCTCTCTATTAAGCCTGTTGTTGCATTTGTTTCTGCTTTGCCATGCGTTATCACTATACTGTCTAGATAGTGTAGCATTTATGTTTAAGTATGATATTCCCTACATTAAAATTGTTTATTCTGATTCCTATGTTGTCTTGGTCCAAGTCTAACTTGACGCGCTCACCTCTCCAGATCATACAGTTTTGCTTGCATGTTGCAAATGGCATCCATATTTTCCTCGAGTTACCATAAGAGACTGCATGTAGTTGCTTTTCTCTGAACACCACGTCGATGATATCACTCAGTACAGTTGTGACTAATTGGCGTGATAGAAGGCATCCTTACTTTTAAGAATCGTTTTATCGAGTTACTGCAAGAAACTGTATAACATTACTCTCTTCTGTGAACATACCTCACCTATGACATATTTCACCAACACACTACTTACTAGACTACGGCGCCTATTAAAACACCAAACTTGCCAGTATACATAAACTAAAGATTTCATTCTTTTAGCTGTCTTTAGAGACAATATTCTACTAATTGTTGATACTTAACTCAGCATCATGGTCATCTAAGATACATTGGTTTGAGATTGGCGTATTTATTTCAACATCTCTAGGAAAATGCCAGTCTGCCGCCGGTGGCTCTGTTGTCCAGTAGTATGTGTTAACTGATCTCTTAAACTTAAACGCACTTGTTGACAGTAATTTAAAGTGAACAAAACGAGTTTCAATTAAAAAATAAAAATTCTATGCAAATACGATACAACAACACAGAAAAAAAACTTTAAAAAAATATGAAATAATTGAGTGAATGCCGAATGTTATATGAGAGCAGAGCAAAGTAGAGCGGAGAATGGCGATAATTTGCCTTTTACCAGGTTGTTATTGCCTGTGTGTGTGTGTGTGTGAAAATTTATAGTTTGATAGATCCTTAAATATTCAACGACCATGTAAAATGTATAGAATGTACGCAACAGATCACTTACCACACCACTCAGTTGGCAGTCAATTCAACATTGAAAGTGGGGGGGCTTTGAGTTAGTAGCTCTATTTGGCTATTTGGTTGTGTTCGTTTTTTTTTTATTTCCGATGATTTGCCTACAACTTGTCTTTATTTATTTAAGCATGGCGCTTATCATTTCAACATCTACAATCGTGTTTATTTATGCACTATTTGTATGGCAGTCGATGTTTATCACTTAAAGACTTACTGGCTGACTGGCTAGTTGGCTAGTTAGCAGGCTGGTACTCAATCTTTATTGAAGAAATAAAGGCTTTATCTTTGTATTACCCCTTTTTTTTAGTTTTTTTTTAGTTTGTTGTCATCATTACTTGTGTCATCGTTGTCGCCTTTGCTAAGTTCTTGTCGTCAGCATCATCATACGTTGTTTCAATCCTTTGCTTTTTTTTTGTTAACAACATCTCCGATTTTTGTGTTCTTCATCGTGTTTTCTTTTTCGGTTTTGTTTGCCTTGAAGGCTTTTTAAAACTTAAAGTTTGAAAAAAAAAATTTCTTTTTTTTTGTTATTTTTCTTTTGTTTTTATTTACTTGAGGAATTATTTTTGCGTGCCATCGCGTGTTAGAAAAATTTAATTGCTGCTTGTTTGCTGTCGTCTATGTATGTTGTTTTTGTTGATTTTTTTCAGTTTTTATTGTCCACATATATATAAGCATATGTCTGTCTAAGTGACTGGACCAAGAACCACTACCACCAGCAATTCATCTGTCCATACGACACACAAGAACTTGAGAAAAGAACTCAAGTTTTATGCCACCCATTGACTTGATGTTTTATCGTGTGTTGAGTTCTTGTTTAATAAAAAACTGCAAATAATGCATTATTTTATGGTGTTTATTGTTGCTATTGTTGTTATTTGTTTAACAAATAAACACATTCCATTTATAATATCTTTCCCTCTCCCTCTCTCTCTATACCGCTCTTGTTCAAGTACTGTAAAAACAAAACAAAAAATAAATTCACTCAGAAATCGACTTTTATGTGGTAATTATTACAACAAATTTGTTTATTTTTAATGTATGTATGTATGTATGTCTACATATATATTTACATCAAACACGGATTTTGAGTTTTTGCAAATATAACAGAGAAATCAATATTGAAATTCAAATGATTGGCAGTCTAGAGACTCATAAATCTATACTAAGAATTATTACCTATTAAATGCCAAAGCAAAGCAAAATAAGTGTTAAAGTAAACGGAATCAAAATCTAAAGCGAAAATATCAAATATCGTGTAATAATTAATTTATTTCAGGTTTGAATTTATGATGCATTCCTCACCACCACATAAGGCTACTAAGCAGCCAGGCACATTCAAAAGATTTATGAATGAAATTATGAAAGACTAATACTTACCTACAGACATGCGAAGTTAGTTCAGAAAGTAGGATTACATGGGATACATAACTTGCTAAATGATATCAACTTTAGTCGGTATATTAATGTTAGTGAAAGGGCTTTTAACTGAAAAATAGACACTGAAGAGAGTTTTAAAGCCTTTGTCATTAGATTGCTTGCAGGAGCTCGTCGAGGTTAAACTAATTCCTTAAAACCTAACGTATAGGCCTTCTACCCACAATATCAAATGTCAACGGCTCATACAAAGTCATCTATCTCTAGAATATCGATTATTTTTTAATAGATTGCCGATTAGATTTGCCACTTATTAATACATATGTATTCAAACGCAGTCACTTTACAAGCATTGTGAGATGGTTATGTTATCACTAATCAGCCAGTTATGCGAGGCGTTTCAAAGTCAGGATAGTTCAGAAACTGTCCCGTTAGAATTCCTGTTAAAATTGGAACCGTTCCTTTGTTGAACTCAAGTAGTTCCCTAGTTTTCCCGCTGTCCATTGCTGGGCACAAGAGTTTTAAAATTCGATAACCACCCACGATTTATTGAATTCGCTTGTGATTTTTCCAATTTTTGAAAGTATTTCCGTAGAAGCGCATATATACCTTCTATCGTCTCCGATTCAAACATCTTAGATCCTTTCCGTGCCAGTTCGTCCGCCTTTTACTTTTCCTCTATGCCACACTCGCCCCGAATTCAGAAAATACGGCTGTTGTACCGACGTATACGATATAGAGAGTCCATGCATCCATCGATTTGATTACTGCTTGACTATCCACACATATGATTAAATTCGAAGGTGGTAGGTCCACGGATTTAACCATGCCTGCAGCTTGTTCAATAGTAAAAATCTCCGCCTGTAATACGCTGGCCTGGTTAGGTAATTTGTATGATCTCTACAGCGCCAGTTTATTGAAATGGATCCCAGATTAGCAATTACAAGGATTGTAATGAAATTTTGAAGAGATTAGAAGGGCTACGGATATGGTTAGAAAGTGCATTATACACTGCATCTGTTAAACTTCTGAAAAGCTGTGGAGGATAATTCGAATTTGGCGATTCCACGACGTTCTCAACAATTGAGCCTCTCTTGCGGCTTACTGGGACATATTTTGCATTTAGATTTTCACTCCCATCCCCATAAAATCCCGCTGAACATTCACAACGCCATAGATGTGCTATTAATGTGGTAAAAAAAAGAACTTTTTGCGAATTTCGATTTTTCGAGAAAATTTTTCTTCAGTGACGAAAATCATTTCTCACTTGGTGGTTATGCGAACAAGAAAAATTTACGCATATGGTACTTGAATAATCTGGAAGTTATTGTAAAGAGTATTTATGAAAGTACCAACTGAAACACTTATTTTAGTACCTACTAAAGTAGTTACCTACTGTAGTAGTTACTAAAGTACTTACCTAAGTTTTAACAAAAGTACTTTCTTCCATCCTTGCTATTCCACTTGCTTCAGTACTTACTAAACTACTCACTTGAGTCCTTACTTCAATGTCTATTAATGTGCTTACTGATTTACAAAAGTACTGAAGTAGTTACTAAAGTATTTACCTAAGTTTTAACAAAAGTACTTTCTTCAATCCTTGCTTTGGACTTACTTCAGTACTTACTAAAGTACTCACTTGAGTCTACTTCAATTTTTATTAATGTACTTATGGATTTACAAAAGTATCAAAGTAGTTACTGAAGTACTTACCAAAGTGATTACCTCAGTACTAACGAAAGTACTATCTTCAATCATTACTTTTGTACTTACTAAAGTACATTCTTTAGTACTTACTCAAGTACTTACTTGACAATACCAGAGTGCTTAACTAAGTGCTAACATGAGTACTTTCTTCAATCCTAATTTTTATTATTTTATTTTTTATTTAAGTACTTTCTTGAGTCCTTACTTCAGTACCTATTAAAGTTGAATTACAAAAGAACGTACAAAAGTACTTACAGAAGTACGTACAAGAGCACTTACAGAAATACGAACAAAATTACATGGAAAAGTATTTACAAAACTTGAATGTTTTTGATTGGAATATGCAATCTTTCAAAGAGATCATGTCCCTTCTATACTTAGCGGAGACACATAACTGTAGGGTCTTCGTGTGGATGAAAATTAAAAACCTGGCATCACAAATGCAATAATTAATGAAGTCGACGTAGGCTAGTAGGTAGAGTATTTGTTTATTAGACGTAAGGCCACGGTTCAAATCCATATCAGATATGTCTAACAAAACGAAACATGAAAAAATATATCACCGCGAGACTTTCTCTCAGCAGATTTATGGTAAAATATCACAGAATAAAAAAATGCCATGAAAATCTGTCGTTCGGAGTCCACTTTAAGGTCCAGCCACTAATGTAAAAAAATTAACATACATAACATAAGTGGTGTGAAAAGCTAGACCGTAATCCTTGAAGGGTTGTAATGACCAATTAGGCATGTATGTCTGTATGTCTGTAATGCAATAAAGATTGTCATTCAAGTTTGTGCTTTTTATGCTTGGTCTTGAATGGAATTCACCAAATTGAAGTCATAGACTGAATTTCAATTTTGCAATATTGACTCCAAATATGTTTTGAAAAGATGTCTCATTTTTGTTTGAAATGATGTCTCATTTCAGATATCGAAAATATTGTACTAAAATCTTAAACATTCAAAAGTTGTTCTTCAGTACTATATGTTGTCAAGTAACCAAAACCTCCTTGAACTTTTGTCACTGACACTGAGCAGAATACTTTTTATTTTATTTTTGTTACAACACAAGTATTTAAATTGCATCTATAATTGACCCGTGTTTTAACCTCGTCATACAGAGAGAGATATGGCAAAAAATCCTCAGCCTTTTAAACTGTATCCATTAACATTCTTGTTAATTGTTGTGTAATTTTTTTTTTTTTGTGTTTTGGTTTTTCGTCTTAGTACCCCACTCATAAGTTCCTTGTTATGTTGTCTGGTCTACTGTATTGGCATTTGTTGAGGTGGCCTAAAAGTTTACTTAAATTCCTAATGCTGATGGCTAAAAAAATTGTAAGAAGAACAACAGCAACCTTAAATGTTGTTTTTTTGCTTGTGTACATTGTATGTTTGTTGTTCATTGATTCGTTGTTCATGTATTTATTTTATGTAAACATTTTATGGTTACATATATTTACCATTAATTTAAGTATGTTTTTTTGTTGTTGTTGTAGTTTTTGTAATTCTTTTTTTTTCGTTTTCTATTCCTCTCATAACACCAGAAGTCTTTGTTCAAATATGTGACTACACATTAAATACATACATACATTACATTACATACAATACAAACAGTACACAGACAATGCATATTGAAGTGCAATGGATATGTATGTACGTGCGTATTCTAATTACTGTGTATAGAATGTATTTAACATGGATATTTATTTTTACGGTTACAAACAACTGTCAGCCTATTCTCATGTCTATTTTGATATGCCAGGTCTTGTATTTGAGTTTGTGTCTTAAGTCTTTCGTTTGGTAAGAAGACTTTGCACAATCTAAAATGGTATATTAGCAGTGGCATTATACTTGTCAATAACCAAAATCTATATGATTTATGTGTTCAAATTATGATCAAAATGAAGTTACAAAAGTTATACGAATATTATAATTCAGTTCTCCTCATTAATTATTCAGTGATGTCAATGCATATGACGGTACTGCGGGGAGAAAAAAAATTTTTTAGTCTTTATTCTTTAAAAAATTAAACTCATCTTTATTTCGATTAACCAAAAATGTCTTTAATGCTTACTTAAAGTAATAATATTTCTAGAATTTGATCTGTTTTTCCACAACTAACGTTTTGTCACCCTTAATAGGCACAAAAAATTCAGTCTTTTTAATTTTAATCACAAGTACCACTGTAGTCAGCGGCTGCTAAAAGCAGACTCAATAGCGTGGCTTTTGGCAGAACTTAACGAATGAATGCCTGTTTATAGAAGCAGTATTGTTGTTGTTGTTGTAATTAATATGTGCGAAATTTACGATGGGCCTACAAAATCGATGGACGACGATCTCGAAAAGCTAAATTTTGTTCAAATGGTATTTAAGGTTGTGGTCCATAAAGTATTCCTTTAAAACGGTTTAAATCTGCTCTACTTAGCAATCGATAGGTGCCGCGATGGTCTAGCTGGTAGTTTCTTAAACTTCAAATTCCGAGGGCGTTGATTTCGATTTCCATCTCTTATTGCTTAAAAAAGCAATGTTTCAAAAATAAAATTTGTCGCAAACTATCTCTTTGCCCTTCTCCTATAGCAATTTTTCTATTCTTCCAACACAATGAACTGCATGAGTAGGAGGCATCTCTTAAGCATTGGTCTCAGAAAAAAAAGGTTTATCCAATTTATCCCACGCTATACACGATATTTATGCATTTATATAATCAGTGAATTTTATTTTCTCCATTCCTTAGCATTTCGCCTTAGACCAGCAATTAGAGGCAAATCTGTTCCACGTTTAGTCAGATAGGCAATTATTTTTCATTTCTCCGTATTCTCCTACACAGCAGCCCACCGTGATAATTTAATTTCACAACGTTGTACTTCTTTTGGGATATTTAAAGGTATTCGTCAATAAGCCAGAGTCATTGAAAATGTGGACCATAGAATAGAGATATGTCGGCAAAAACATGACGTTTATTAGGCTGACATCTTGCTGCACACATAAAATCATAGAACCAACTACAATAATACAAAATATTATGATAATTCTTTGAAAACTTACCTTAATACATACATACATACATAATTAATTATTACAACCCATCAGCCATGAATACTACCTAACTTTTCACATTCTTTCCAAATTGCGTAAATTATAAGCTAACAAATTTCATCTGTTTATATATCTTCAAGTGGGCGTGGCAATAGAATACGTTACACAGAACTTAATTTTGATTTGCTTCCAAAATTTATGAAAATTGAAGCAACACATGCAAAGTTATAGCCTCCTTTATTTAATCTGTGAAAATAGGTTTCAATGGGCGTGCCTGTAGGAGGCGTTAAACGAAAAACAAAAACTAAGATTTACGCTTTCATTTGCTTCCAAATTTATGAAAATTGGTTCATTACATGTAAAGTTATAAGCCAATACATACATTTAATCTATCTAAAAATGCTTAAGTGGGCGTGTCACTACTGGATATTATAAGAAAATGAAATTCCTGGTTCTTAGCTTTCATTTGCTACAAAATTTATGACAATTGATGCTATATTAGTTGAAAGTTGAAAGTATTCACAATAAATTTGCTTAAACAACTTAAAGTGGGCGTGGTAAAAATTATAATATTTACAGTGAGAACAGCTCATTTGATACCAAATTTGTAAAACTTGGTGCCTTCGTTATAAAGTTACAAGAAGTTAAAGAGAATACTTTGCCAAACAACCTCTGTGTTAGATGATGTTTGTTGACAAAGTATTTTCTTTAACTTCTTATAACTTTATAAGTAGAGCACCAATTTCGATAAAACTGGTATCAAACGAAAGATAGAAATGTGTACTTTCGGTGTGGGTGTAAATATTATTATATTTGGCACGTCCACTTAAAAATGTTTTAGAAAATTAAAAGCCTATAACTTTACATGTTTAGCATTTTAGCATCTCATAAATTTGGAAGCAAATGAGAGCTAAAAGCCTGGACTTTAGGCAATATAAATCGCATTGATTAAATGCTGGCTAATTTATTGTTTTGAAGATTTGAGAAAAAATTTACTTTATTTGGACAAGAGACATTTCGGTTGAAGAAAGGCAATACAGAGATGCGCGTATTTATGTATAGTTTTCATGGTGAAAGTACAGGAAGTCGCCGAAGAAATATTTTTTCATATTTTGTTTTGTTGGAGACGTCTGACCTGTGGTTTGAACCGTGGTCTCATATCTAATAAGCCAACACACTATAAAATATTTTAATTTTTTTTTTTCAAATTTAAATTTTAAAAAAATAAAAAACCACTATAAAATTATAAATTCTCATTAAATCCTTATCAATGATGTCATAATGTTTAATAATATTCCAACTCTTATTATTATTATTAGTTTGAATACAATTTCAATTATAGCAGCCAGTATGTTTAAAATCATTTGATTGCTATCAAATGTAGTTCAAATCTATAATTTTATATTGAAATTGAAATATATTATTTCATTATTTTTATGGAAAACAAAAGAAAATCGAAATGTAAAGAAAAAAAGATTCGGCTGAATGGAATGGAAATAAAATGAAATGAAAAAAAATATATGTTAATGGTTAAATAATGTAAATTATATGAATATTTTTTTAAACCATAAAATTATGCTGCTTTTTATTCAGCTACAGCTACAGCATCATTTTCTATGTTTCTTTTTTTTATTTTTTTAAGATTATTTGCAATTCATAGTGCAGACAATCATCGTTTATGATGTTAAAGCAGAAAAATTATAAGAAGAAAAAAATAAATACTTTGCAGAGCATTAAAGATAACTATGAATGGCGCTGCTTTTCATTATTTTTTGCAGTATTAATATCAAAGTGGATAAAGCCGCAAAATCCACATACATTTAAATATTATTAACCATGAAAACAATTGGCCTGACCAGTTAAGGAAAGCAATAGCCATAGCTGCAGAGCTTCAGCAATAGCAACAGCTAAGACATTAACGGTAACATGTAGAAACACAAAAATTAAATGCTAATAACATTATTGTTTTGGTACACTCATATGCATTCATTTGATATTCATTTATCGACCGTCACAACGACCAACCAAACACCAGATGGATGGATGGATGGATGAATGTATGCATAGATGGATAGACAACTGTTCGTATACATACGTAGTGAAATCGATGGGGAGCTAGCTGGCTGGCTGAAATATAAAAAAGCAATATATGCTCATTACAATTGCATTATAATTAACGTCATCAATTGCCACTCATAACAATGGTCAACATAGACTTACAGTCATTCATGCCGTCCACTGGACAGTCGTCGTTTAGACGGTTTAATCGCTGTATGTGTTGCAAATTTAATTCGATCCAATCATTTCAACAAATTCACTTTTTTTCTCATTTTCTTCATGTTTTTTTTTTTTATATCGCTGCCCAGCAGGAGTTAGTTGTTACTGTTGGCTGTTGCTTTTTTAATTCTGTTTTTTTTTCCTTACTGGCCAACACAGTGTTTAGCAACACTCTGTTACATACAGGCAAACACTTATGAAATATTTTAAATTGACATACATTGTACTTTAACTCCATACACATACATACATACACCGTATTTATGAAATAAATATGAAATGGTTTATAAATTTATTTTAAATAATATTTTCATTATATGATTAGTAATAAAAAAAAAAATTTAAATGGTTTATAATGCCATTCGTGGCTTAATAAATATTCGTGGCATATTAAATTTTTGGTATTGAAAATTGAAAACGGTAGGTATTAACCAACTGAAGGAAGCCGTATTTTATAAATATTTTCTTCTTATCTTACATTTCCTTACATCAACTGTATTTTGGTCATCTGTTATGATTATTCTCAATTCGCAGTTCCCACAGAATATTTTTGATCACGAATTCCAGTTTCCTTTGCTATATAGCATTTTCAAGCAGTTCCGTTCCTGTAATTTTGGAAACATGTTGTTAAGCTATGAAGATAACAATTGGTTTAGTTTTGATGTAGACTGTCATTTATCGTTGCCGTGGTCTAGTAGGTAGTGTGTTGTTGGCTTATTGGAAGTGACGCCCCAGTTCAAACCGCACGTCAGACATCTCCAACAAAACGAAATATGGAAAGATATTTCTTCGGCTACTTTCACTCAGAAGATTTGTGGCAAAAGCTCTGAAAGTGAATAAAATAATTGTCAAAAATTTGGCGTTTGGAGTCCACGTACAGTTCAACGTCCTGCCACTCGTGTTAGAAGCTAGGTCGTAATATAGACTGAAGGGTTATAATAACCAATTGTATATGCATGTGTGTGCACTATTTATCATACTTCTCGTTGATTTTTTTTCCTTTTCGTTTAAGAAACGTAACATTTTCAGATTCATAAGTTAAGTCTTCCCAGCTTAGCATGTGATATGTCAAATGTAGCAAGTCCTAGAATGGTAGAGTTGCCTGTAAAAAATTGGGGTATGATGTGGTTAGTCCCGGAAGGATAATCTCCCACTTAATTTAACTATCAAACCCGATTATCAACCATTCCTTAAAGAAAAGCAATTTGAATCCTTCTACTGCAGCAATCAGTTAAGGAAGATAAAAAATAAGAGGTTAATACCGGCTTTATGACAACAGCTTGTCATATCTGTCAGTGTCCATATGAGGCAATTTCTTTCTCCTCTTCAGGCCCGTTACTCCTGCAGAAGCCATTCAATGGAATGGCAAGTCTATCGGCATGTCCTCCAATAATGCAATAGTCTCTAAGAATCGCAATGGTGCCATAAATAGCTCTGCTATTTAAGGATAGAACTGAACCAAACCTCTTCTTGTGTGTAGAAGTTAGATTTGACCTCAATAAAACTCGAGTAAAGAATACTAAGGCAATCGGAAAAAGCAATAAACTGTCGGAGATTGTGAACTCCACTCTGTTTATCAACAACGACATAGATATGTCGGAAATTACCCTGGGACCTAATCGTAACCTGACTGCCCCCTTAAATCAAGAAATTTTCAGCTCAAATGTCGCTACCCAATAAGAATTAAGATTAAGATTTAAAAAAAAAAAATTCACAGACCACTCGGTCCAGCAATTTGGAGTTTTCGATATACATATATCTTCGCATCTTCAGAACACAAGTCCTTAGTTAGATTTCTTAAAATAAATGTCCCGTTCCTTGTTTACAATGAGTGGGTTGTAGTAAACAACTTTGGTTTGAAACAAGATCCCAAATCTGTGTGAAATATTGCCTAAATTTTGTATTCAATTAAAAGACCTATTGATGCCATTATAAAATATATATTCGTTTAAACGTCGACCAGGGCTTCTCTTGACGAACGCACCCTAAATGTCCAATTGTCCATAGGTTTGGTGAATAAGTCAGTTCGCGTGTGATCGATGGCGCGGTTAGTTTGTGGCTTGCTCTCATACACCATAAGAAAACCCCACAAGTTCTCGGCCGTTGAGAGCAATGATTTCGTCAACGTCGTTCTCAAAGAAGTGATGCCACCAGCCCATCATACTCCACACAAAATACATACATATATAATTTGATCATTACAACCCTTCAGCCAGGATTACCAACTAGTTTCTTACACCACTTATGTTGTGTGTGTTTATTTTATACATGAGTGGCATCTAGTAAACCATCATTATCTGTGACATACATATCAGAGATCAGCAATGAATCGTTTTTTTGCTACTCATAAGTACTCATGAAATTTTGATTATGAATGAGTCAACAGTTTTGAAATTCAACTACTCTGATTCATTCGTACTCACTACTACACTGTTTTATGAGTACAGAATGAAGTGAGTATGAGTACTGTGTTGACATCAAACTCATAAAACATTCGAAATATGTTTGAATCATACGCCTAGTCATTCAGATTCATAAATTTAGAAAAATATACTTATAATAACGGGTCCGCCAAATAACTTTTTTTTTTTTGAAAATGCTTAAAAAAAAAAGCGACTGAATATTTTCTCAAATTTCTTTTTTTTATTTGAAAGTACAATCCTTCCGGTTAATAATGGAAAATAATTTCATTCAAATGGCTACCTCGGCTGGCCATGCAGTAGCCTACATGATCGGTCCAATTTTTAAGCACATTATAGATTGTGTGCAGCTGTATTTCACCAATGGCTTCACGAATATTCTCCTTTAAAGCGTCAATTGTCTCTGGCTTGTCGGCGTAACACTTATCTTTGACCGCACCCCACAAATAATAGTCCAACGGTGTCAAATCGCACCTCCGAGGTGGCCAAACGACATCAGCTCTGCGGCTGATAATTCGATCTTCAAAAACAGGGCGCAAAACATCGAGTGTAGCTTCGACTGTGTGGCACGTAGCGCCGTCCAGTTGAAACCAAATGTTGCCAATATCCTCCTCTTGAATTTTTGTGAACAAAAATTCGTTCAACATGGCCCGATAACGATAGCCATTGACTGTAACGGCCACTCCTTGCTCATTTCCGAATTATGCCTCTGGACCAAAATCCGCACCAAACAGTGACTCGTTTTGGGTGCGTCGGCTTTTCAGTGTATGCGTGCAGGTTTCCTGTGCCCCAAATGCGACAATTTTGCTTTTTTACATACCCGCCAAGATCAAAATGAGCTTCATCTGAGGGGATGATTTTTTTTGCCAAAATCGGCATCTTCTGTAAATCGATCACAAGCTCACTTAGCGAAGCGAAAACGCATTGGATGGTCAAATATTCGTTCAGCGGAAGGATAAAACTAATTATCTGTCAAATCAGACATGAGCTAAGTGTTACCATTCACGAAATAAGCACTAGTTGAAAAAAAAACGTTAGATGGTGGACCCGATACTCATAAATGGTTCGAGTGATTCGGAATCATTCATCAAAATGTACACTCTTAGTTGGTGTTGCATTTACAAAGACAAAAAAAGAAAGAAAGAGGCAAAGACACACAACCTTCTAGTGAGTATTGTAGTATTCGTCCGCGAATTATTTTGTGATTCTTGTAAATGTTGAGTAAAGGTGAGTCGAAATCAACAACAACATGCGCATTGTTAGTATGAGTATGGTGAGCACTTCAAATTTTACTTATGAGTAATATGAGTTTGATATTAAAATAAGTATGAATGCGTATAAGTATCATACAATATGAGTATGATTCGAATCTACTCATCTTTTTGAATACTCATTGCTGATCTCTGATACATATGCACTGCTTGCAAATATAGCGTTCAAATGTTCGAATTAAAACCATAACTATTTTCCACAAACGTATACAGTTAATCATATAAATTAATGTTAACTTAAAAACCTAAAGCAAGCGAAAAGAAATACAAAAACATTAAATAATATATTATAATACAAAAAATATGCTTTTTTAGAAGCAAGAAAAAAAAACATTAAAATTTTTCTTCATATTTCTGAAGTGTACAGTTGTAGCTTTGGCTGTAGCGATTGCTGTCAGAATTGTGAAAAATACATTTTTTGCAATTAGAAACATAAAATGGTTAAAGTTCAAAGTCACTGGCATATGCAGGAATAATAAATAGCAAACTTAGAGCATACATATATAAATAAAAAAATATTTTTTTAAAAGCAAAATGAAAAGAGATTTTTATTTAAATTTTAGTTTTTTCTTATTTTATATCATTAATGCACGTGTATTTGCTGTATTGTATAGTGTGCTTATTGTTAATATTGCTTTAGCAATGCCATGAAATTGATTTCATTTTAAAGATAAAAATTTATTAATAAATTTAAATGGAAAATATATTGTTGGTAATTATTTTCCGCTGCAATCATTTAACCAGGAACAAAACCAAAAAAAAAAATTGATTAATTTTTATATGAAGGAAATTATTAATATTAAATGGTGTTAAGAAAATTAATTAATATTTTTTCGTTACGATTATAAATATTGTATTTGTATTACCCAACTTTAATAGATAATACTTTAAAGCTTTAACACCGTCTGCATATACATACATACAATATGCAGTTAAAATTATTTTCAACCAAATAAGGAACCACATATGGAGTTCAAACATAGCATTTGCACTAACAAAAAGGTTATTTTTATTATACATATCGGTTTGACTATATTCTATTTAAATAGTTATAAACATTTGTTTTTTTAGTTTTATTATATGTACATGCTTAACATTTTCTTGGCATAATAAATAATAATAATTATTGTTTATGTTTTTGCATAAGAAATGATACAAACAAAAACGAAAAAAAAAATTCTTTTTTTGATTCGCAATGGTATTTGAACAAATATGGCAATAAACACATGTAAAACATTTGTACCATGACATTTCAATACAAAACAATAATACCAGCAGCAATAGCAGTATTATCCTCTAACTGCTTGTGTCTTAAGTCTTTTGTTTTTAAATGCATTTTTCATTTTTTTCTTCGTCTCTAGAAATTATCATAATATTTCTTTACACTTCACTGGAGATGAAAAACTTGTCAGTTTCCAACAGAAAAACAATGAAAACCATTTTCAAATTTATTTTAAAGGACATTGGTTTGCTTTGTTTAAGATTTTAGTTCTATACTACCCAGATAAGCTTAAATGTTGCTTGTCCTTGGTTATCTCACAATGTTAAGATAAGTTCGTGACAAACTGTTCATAATTTCTAACATTGAAACAACAACAATTTGCAAAAACAAAATTTTATTCTAAAAACATAAAAGAGGTATTGTTGCGCTGGAAATTTTATATTGAAAGAAAAACTCGCTGTCCACTAATACATGTATTTTTTGGTGCCCTGAAATTACTGATACTGATGATGAATACTCTCGAAGGACAATGACTGCCTTCGGGAAATATCTAAAAATGTAAACAAGTTGTTTTCATTATTGTTGTTTGTGTATCTTGTTTACATGTGTCCTTCCAGTGTTGTTGTTGCTTGTTTACTTTGCTTATACCCTTTTTTATACACTGATGTTGTTGCTAAATTTTTGCTTATTCGTTGATCGTGTAACAAGTCCATTGTTTTGTTTTGGGAGCTTTTGTTTATCATTTTTATAACACCATTTTCACTTTCGGAACAATATTTATGAACATAAAAAAGCATTTTGCGGGCTTGTAATAGAGTCTGATTCCACGTAGTGATAATGCGACGTCACCAAGAAGAGTTCTCTTTAGAAATTTTCGGGCAGTTGTCATTGACTTTAAAGCCCAACTCAGTTGACTTCAAAACCAAGAATGAGTCGTTATTTATAAAATTGATTCAAACAATTCATTGTCATGGGGCTATAACTAGGAGAACAGTTCCATGACGTCACAGTAGTCTAGTAGGTAGTATGTTGGCATATTAGACGTGAGGCCACGGTTCAAAGTCCAGGTCAGACATCTGCAACAAAACGGAATTGAAAAATGTTTCTGCAGAGATTTACCCTGAGCAGCCTTCTAGCAAAAACTATAAAAAATATACAATATTGCCAAGGAAAGTTTCTCAAATCTGTCTTCTGCAGTCGATGTTATACTGTAGGTCCTGCCACTTTTGGATAAAATTAACACACCCACACGTCATATGTACGTGATGTGAGAAATTAATTCGTAATCCTGTAAAGGGCTGTAATGTTGAAACGATGAGCTCAAACTCAAAGGTTGGGCTGGGTGTCTGGTCATGTGGGCTGTAATGGTAATAAATAGTGACAGGCTACTTATCAAAACTAAGGTAAATATCCCTTAAGTGGCTTAATACTAATATTGTCACATAAATGAAATGCTTAGGAAATGGAAAAGCAAAAAAGTTTGTTGAGTACTGTCATAATTATGTCGACCAGCTTTAGGCCGAACTTTAAACAAGAAAACCTCGAATGACCTGATTTAGCAAAGTAGAGCTCTTAATGGATTTCTTAAATGACAGTGTTAGCCTGAGGTCCTACTTGACCAAAATGGATCTCTATGAGACCGAGTGGCGCTGAGAGGTCCGAGTCAGTATTTGCTGCGACTCATTTGCTTGAATTCATTAAAGATCTTAGAATAGGAGGTTAGGTCGGTAGGTAGAGCTGGCTGTCCATCCAAGAAAATAGGATGGACACACTTAGGCCGCATTGGGCCCATTGTGTTACCACAGTTATCCGCTATCCTCTAGTCTCGAAACCACTCGGAGCTCCCGTAAGTGAGGGACAGTCTCCTCCTCTTCCTCATCCCTGTAGCTTCTGCAGAAATCATTAGCAAGGTGTCCAAGTCCAATGCGCCTCGCATGCGTACTCATAATGCAATGCCCCGTAATGATACTGAGAACCACACTGAGCGCGCCTCTTTGGAGTTTCAGTAGACTCATTGTGCGCCCCTCATCCAGCCTCGGCCAGATTTTATAAGCCGTTCTACCCGCGTCCGAGGCCGCCCACCTGTCGTTGACGGAATCGCATTATCAATTATGAGACTGCTGGTCCTCATGGGGGTGCCCAGATTCGAGAATTCATCGGAGAGTTCGGTGGTTGAGACTGCATTACTCTAGTATCTCTTCTACAGTTAATCGAGGTTTAGGATCGGTTGTCGAAAATACTGTTTTTTGTTCATGTTGCAAGATGTCAGAGCTTCAGGTTTAAATAACGATCTCTCGTCTAGGAAGCCAACACATCTAAGTTACGGCGACCAACATCTAAATCCAATGTTCCTGAAAAAAGTCAGTCCTATGGTCGAAGGTTTTACAGGTTTTGAGATGAAACATAGCTTCTGGAAGTCCTTCTGTATTACACGTATGATCGTAAAGGACGCTCACTTCAGAGCGAAATTTTGTTTCTGTGCATTTATTGTCATTGTTGCTCTCAATAAACTTTGTTAATAACTTTATTCGTGACATCCAAAATTTATTCTTATATCCCAACGGACACTTGCGCCTTGTTTCAAATTTCCGGTTGAATTCTTTACTAATATTTCATCGGCTTAATGCACCACCTTCAGCACAATTTTCCTTGCCATTCATATGACATTTAAAACAATTTTTAAAAAATATTTTTTTATGATAAAAACACACAAAAAAAGAAAACAATACTTAACAACATTAATTTAATGTCATTAAATAATTGTAAACATTTGAAAGCGAACATTTATCACTTAAAAAAAACCAACCAGCCAATAAAAGTCACATTTAAAGCAAACCACAAAAAACGAAAAACAAAAGATTTAAGAAACAAACTTTACTGAATTCTTTACGATTAAAACAGTGATTTTTGGCAAGCTGTATGGCTTTTAAAAAATATGAGTCATTAACGAGACAAAAACATTGACAAAGTTTAATAAACCGGAGGTCAAGTTTATATTTTAGTTCGAAGATAAACATTTTGACTTCTAAAGCTGACACAAACAAACGAAAAAAATAAAACATTTTTAAAGTTCTTGATTTATGTTCTGAAATAGGCCAAGGTTTTTGTAGATTTACAAGACCAATAAAAAAAAGAAAATGAAATTTTTTTTCTGTTTGATTTTTTATTTATTTACTCGCCGCTTAAGTTTATTGTTTAAAATTCTATTTTTTTTTCTTAAGTTGGTATAAATAAAAGAAAACGCAAAAAATTGTGTGGTTTTATGGGTTGCTACTATTGTAAATACAACAACTATAATAAAAAAAAAACAAAAGTTTAAAACCAATTAAAATTAGTCTACTTAAGGCAGATATTTTTCAATTCTTTGTTTTCTAATTTTTTTATTTTTTTCATTTTGTTCTTCAAATAAAATGAGCCGCTTTTTATTGTTTTTATTGTCTTGTTGATTTGATCTTGACAATAGTCAAAATGTCACTTTGAAAAATCACCATTAATTTTATTACCATTTATTCTCTATTTATTGTAGATTGTTGGCCGCATAAATTGTAATACAAATACAAAAAAAAATAGTTTCAAAAGAACAGAAACAAAATTATAGCCACAAATCTTTAATGAAATAAATCATTTAGCGTTAATTCGCAAACGAAAACCAAAACAGAAACAAAAACACCAAAAAGATATTCATTCTTTTGGTATTATAGGACTTGAGTGAATATTTCGCATTTTAATTTTTTCATTTTTAACTTGCAAATTGTTAACAATTTTTCAAATAGTATTTGTATGTCATTGTTGTTCGATTTTGAAAATATTTTTCAATTCTTTTTTTTTTCTTTTTTCAGGTTTGGTGTCATATGTCATGGTGACAACTGTAGGAGAAAAAAAATTCAATACTTGGAAATTTTGCATCCAACTGATCAACTGATTTACATACAAATAAAATAGCATTAGAAATCCATATATTGGCAAATTGAAAAATGCCATTAAAATACAGCAAATAAAAAATATTTAAAAATGTTAATGCTAAGCGAAGATTCCAAAGAAATAGTTTTTAATCTAAGGTTTGTTTGTAATTTTACAAAAAAAAAAACAGTTCTTGAAAATCCAAAATTTCCTTAAGACGAATTACTATAAAGAATGTAATGCTGTTCAATTCTTTTAAATATAAAGAGATTTCATTTCTGTATTAATTTTTACATTTATTTGTAAAAATATATTGTTACGAAAATGAAAAATCTAGATACGGGTATTTTGCTTTTACATCGCTTAACATTCAAATTATAAAAATATAAAGCTACAAAAACAAAACAATGCAGTAAACAAACCTGTTTACAAATTATCGTACTGCTTAATATAACAACAAATACCAACATAAGAAAAATGGTAAACACGTAAACAAAAATACACCAACAACACTAAAATAATAAATGTAAACAACGCTGTTTTCATTTATAGAGATTTCGAGAAGGCCTCGACATTCGTCTTCAGGAACATTCGCCTTCAAGAACATTCATCAGACTGTTTCCTTTGCCATATAAGAAGAAAGTAATCGTGGTTTGAAGATCTCCGTTACAGAGATCTATTGAACAATTGTCTGGTAATTGTTATTGTTAATGCAAAGGGTGTAAATAGGGGAATAACAAACAAAACAATTGTTGTGTCACACAGAATAGTGCGAATAATAAAGAATTTTAATTGAAAACTAAACACAAATTTATTTTTATTTTATTTGCCATCTATGAGCTCATATTTTAAACGTTTTTAAACAGTGAAAACGTAACAATACTCACTTGGAAGACGTAATAGTCTCCTCGGGTTTATATTAAAAAAAAACAGTTTTACAAAAATAAAACAAAGGATGTACTGTATACATGTACAGTGAGCGCCAAAAGTGAGTAAACACCACTGAAATAATTCATTTTCTTACGATAGCGAGAAAAGTAAATGAGAATAGTCGAATAAATTTCCAAAAATAAAAACGTTTATTTACTACTTATAAAATGTTAAAACAAAAACAACAATTCATGATAAAGAAACTTTTTTATATTTAAGAACATAATAGAAAATTTAAAATAATAGTGGGCGTTAACTCACTTATGGTGCTCACTGTATGTACTTTATTAATGTAACTAAAAATGCATTAAATCTTTGAAATTAAAATATTTATCTAATAGGGTCTTTCAACAAAGGCTTTGCGAACTTTGACAATTGATAACAGTTACCTTGCTGCAGCCACTTCTAGCAAATTAGTTGTTATTAAATCAGTTTTGCTAAATCTCCATGGACGATTAAAGATAACAACTTGTATCCTCTAAATGGGCTCTAAAGCAACTGACATTTTTTCTGCCAATTTTATTTCAAAAAAATTTTTATTTTGACAATTTTTTCTGCCTTTTATTTTCTGATAATGTTTTTTCCTTTAAATTTTTCCGATTTTTTCTATATTTTTTTCTGATACACAGTTATTCTGACAATTTAATTCACACAGTTTTTCTGATAATTTTTTTCCGATAATTTTTTGCTGGCAATATTTGTCGTCGAAAAAACATTTTCAGCGATGAGACCTATTTGTCGAATTACCAATCCACATGAGGTCCAAGAGCATTCAGTACATCCAGAACCACTGGATTGAGTAGCAGAGACGTCTGTCGTACGACAAAACTAAAACTCTACAAGTATACTCATCCTACCCGTGCATCTTTACGGCGCAGAGGCATGGATGCTATTAAGTACTGATGCAGCAGCCTTGAGAGTATTCGACAGAAAAGTACTATGTAAGATCTTCGGTCCAGTGCGAACTGGCGATGATTTGCGCATCCAATCCAACAGTGAGCTGTATGAGCTCTTCAACGACATAAAGGTTGTGCTGCGTATTAATATCCAGCGGCTGCGCTCGGTCGGACATGTCGTTCGAATGGAGGAGGATGCGAGACGGGTATTCGACCTTGTATCCGTTGGAAGGACCAAATCGAGGAAGCCCCGTCATCGATTGAAGAAGCAGAGGAGCCTGGAAGGATGTGTTGCGGCAGGCCGAAATCCGTTAATAGGGTTGTTATGGCCAGTTAAGTAAGTAAGTAGAACAGCAACGACATATGGTTTCAATAGGACAGAGGGGTGATGATGTGCAGATCTTAAGATTTGAACTCGTTAGATTTTTTCTTTTGGGCTTTTCGTAACTCGCAGGTACATATATGCATAAAAACCATAAACTCCGACATCAGTCCATAAAACCTACATTACATTCGCCATCGGTCAAACTCAGCCTGATTTATGTGCTTGGGTGACGGATATTAAACACTTGGAATGTGAGAAGCTAGGCCTTAACCCTGACTGAAAGGTTATAATGGCCAATTATGTATGTAATGCGCTTCACCCAGAGAAATCATGGCGGACATTTTGCCTTTTAAAAAAATTATAGAAAACATATAGAAGTCGTTGAATCTGAAAATCTCAAACTTTTGAAAGAATTTCGAATTTAACAAGTTATTGCCACAGGTTATCAATTCCTCTTTAGCATGCTTTTTTGCTCAATTAAAACTAATTCGTACTATTTTTTTCTTTTTTTATGGCATAAATGCGTTGAAATGTTTATGTTAAAAAAAAGTTTGTGTCTTAAGTCTTTTGTTTATGTCACCGTTTTTTCTACTTTTTTTGCGCTTTTAATATGATAAATGTCTGCCAAGCAAATTAAATAAAAAGAGACACACAAACATAACATGACATTAGATTCTTATTATTTTTTTCTTCTTCATCTTCATTTTAATTTTATTAAAAAGTTAAATGTTATCAGCCTACGCATAATAAGAAACACGAAAAAAAAGCCAATGCTGGCTATGAGAAAATCTTGGAAAAACCACAACTTCCCAGAATGGCTTACAAGGGAAAATAAAAAACTGAAGAAAAATAGGAAGAAAATACAAAACGGAAAGGTTAAAAGTTGAACATTTTCTAGTTTACTTATGTAGAGATGCGTTAATCCTTAACTTTTTTTCTAGATCATTTACAGCGAAGACTAAGCCAGAAGAACAAAAAAAAATTGTGTCCAAGTAATGAAAAAAAAGAATATTTACACGTTCCAACCACCAGTTGGTGTTGGAAAGTAAAAAATAAGCGCGCTTGTATTGGCTGTATGTACTAGAAACAAGTGTAAAATTTTTTTCATCTTTTTTCTGTTTTTTTTGTGTGAAATTTATTCTGTTTTTTTCCAAACAGTTGTTGTACATTTTATTTTTTGTACGTGTTGTTATGTTTACATTACTTTTAAGAACTTCCTTTTTTTTGTTTTGTTTGTTTGCAATAAACGAGACGATGTATGATGTATTTTTAATTCTTTTTTTTTTTTTTCTTCTGTTTTCTTTTATTTGTGTTTTTAATATTATTTATGTGTGCTGGAGGATTTCTTTTAACACACAACAGCACACTACGAAAAACAGAAATTTTAAATAAAAATTATTTCATTTATCTGTGCGCAAGATTCTAACATTTTTGTACGTACAACATTAAACACATGTATGTGCCGTGTTCTTTCCAGAATGTGAGTTCTGCTCTTAATGAACTCGTAAGAAAAAAAACTACAATAAAAATGAAGATATGCAAACAAATATTAAAAAATATACATATTTGTAGTATAGAAACTACCCTACAATAAGCCTACACCATGGAAACACTTTGAATAGTTCATTCCGAGCTATGAAGTCTTTGAATTTCAAACTTTAAAACAGAAAAACCCCCGAGAGCTATTAAGTAACTCATTCTGAATTATTTAAAAGATTATCTCTAAGCAATACATACATACAGTGAGCGCCATAAGTGAGTCAACACCCACTATAATTTTAAATTTTCTATTATGCTCTTAAGTACAAAAAAAAGTTCCTTTATCATGAGTTGTTGTTTTTGTTTTAACATTTTATAAGTAATATATAAACGTTTTTATTTTTAAGAACTTATTAGACTATTCTCAGTTACTTTTCTCGCTATCCTAAGAAAATGAATTATTTCACTGGTGTGTACTCACTTTTTACGCTCACTGTACTTACATAATTGGCCATTACAAGTCGTGCCCCGCCTGGCAAGTTCATCAGCCCTGCAGTTACCCGAAATACCACTGTGGCCCGGTACCCACACGATATGCATATCATATCGTTCCGCTATCTCGTCGAGATATCTGCGACAGCCGTACACCATCTTGGAGTTCATTACGTTAGAACTCAGAGCCTTGATAGCCGCCTGGGTATCAGAAAGTATGGTGACGTTCCGCTCGGAGACCCTTGCGTCCCCAATAATACTCGCCGCAGCCTGTATTGCCACCACCTCCGCCTCTAAGACACTGTAGTGGTCTGGCAGTCTTATAGACTGAACTATTCCAACCGATTCCGAAAAAATTCCACTGCCAACAGCTCCGTTCAGTTAAGAACCGTCGGTGTAGATTTGTATGGAGTCTCTTAACAGGTGTCCTGAATCTCCTCGTGAAGTCGTACCGCGGTGTCATGTAGTCACAGCTCCCGACAGCTCCATCCGAGTCATGCCACTGTCCAGTCGCCCAGAGACGTTTACTTATTTTAGCAGCCACTACCCTACAGAAAAGGTCAAGCGGAAAGAGGCCCAAAATTTTCTCCAGTGGCAGCGTAGATGTAGTGCGCAAGGCACCCCTAATGATAATACAGGCAGATCTCTGCAGTCGTTGTATTAGTTTCGAATTAGTCTCCTCATATCCATATTGTTCCACTATCAATAGTAGCTCATTCATCACCAGAGTCCACAAAAGAGGAGAGAGTACTCCACCTTGTGGAGTTCCCCTTCCTATAGCCCTGGTCGTTTTTGAGCCCCCAAGTGCGGGGTAGATTGTTTTCCCACAAAGTAGCTTAGATATCCAGTTCACCATAGTGGTCTGTACACCTAGCCTTGCCAGCGGATTCAACAAAACGAAATATAAGAAATTATTTCTTCAGAGGCTTCTCCTCAGACAGTTGTATGTCTAAAGCAATACCATGAAGTGGTGTTTTCTTTCAATTACTTTTTACTGCAGCGTCTTACAAAGTCGACATCTATGCACTCGTATACATTTATAAAAATACTGTCCCAATAGTCTGTTTTTCTTGATTGAGGTCTTCTTCAAATATCACAGTAACAAAACGTGCAAATTGCTGGTGTTTCTATAATTTGTGACCCAGTCTTTTCGGAAACCAAAAAAGTCGAAAGGAAAAGAAGAAAGAAATCATGTTAGCTTATATGGCATATGACAGCACATGATTCATTCATAAATTTATGGGTGTTTTAACAATGTTGGGATGTTTATTTTTTTTTTTTTTCTAAATCTCCGCGCTTTTTAAGCCAACAATTTATGATATTTTTATACACATTATCCTTGATTTCTTTAAATGATTTGTGTTTTATTTTATTTCAAATGTTTTTTTTTTTTGTTTCTATAATAGATTGACAGATTAGTCAGTTTTATTCATTTTTATTTTGTTCATTCAATTTTCTTCCTTTTTTTTCTTGTTGCAATTTGCAATATGAATTCAAAGTGTCTGTTTAAGTGTTGTTAGTCAAAAAAGTCAATTGCTTACAGCTTTTCTGTTCTGTTCTGTGTTTTTTTTTATTTTTTTATTTTTTTTTATTTCATTTTCAATTTTATTTGCCAGATAAGAGCCTTTAAGCGCGTAAAAAAAAAAGAAAAAAGAAAAACAAGAACATTTTGTTGACTATCGATTTCATGTCATTTCAAGACATATTGTCAACCAATTGTAACAAGACATACATTTTGATTTTATTTGCAAATCTTATGTATTATTGTGTTTTTGTATTTGTATAGGCAAACGTCTATGTCAAGTTGTATATGTACTCGTATATTGGTTATGATAAAAATTCATGCAGGCATGTGCCAATCATTTAACATTTTCTCCACTTAATCTCCAAATACAAACATGTATACACAGAATTGTATTGAAATATTTACAAAATAAATCAAAATATTGACGCTTTTCCTTTCGTTTGAATGTCAATTGCAAAATGTCAATGGAAACAGTTTCGATGAAAAAAAAAAAACAAAAATCCACTGATCCCATAGTGTATACACGTAATATTTCAAGTTTAACATGACTAGCATTTCGACATGACATGTTTTAAATAGACATTCTGAAAAGAGAATATATATACGAGACTGATTCAGATTTTTGCATTTTATTTTCCAACATAGTGGATCTTCTTTTAGCACCATACAGTTTGTCCAACGTTTCTCCGATTTTCTTATTTTTTTCAAACAAAAAATTCAAAATAGATTTGTTTCTGAGATGATTTAATCATTGAAGATAAATCTCTTTCCGTACAGCCATTTCTTTCCGCTGGAAAACAATAAATATTTACTATGAATTAAAACCTAAGCATAAGGCTAATCAGCGAGAAATTCAGAGACCACTTTATGGATAGCTTTATCAAAAGTGTACATGAGTGCACACCACGTATACCATATTGAAGCAAAAACTAATTATTCCTTGAACCAATGTGCTTCTGCTTCCTACCACTCCTTAACAAACCTTTCCACCAACAATATTCTACCATAAAGATACTTTTCAACCTAGTAATTAACCCCTGGTCAGACATCACCAACAAAATGAAGAATATTTCTTTAACTTAGTACACTTAATCTATCTAAACATAATTTAGTGGGCGTGGCAATACTGGATGTTAGAGGAAAATATGAGTTTAAGTTCTTAGCTTTCGTTTGCTATCAAATTTATTAAAATTGAGGCTAAGCAGGCAAAGTTATAGGAGTTTACATTTAATTTGCTTTAACATCTTAAATCTTTGCTTATGCAGCATCAATTATCATAAATTTGGTAGGAAATAAAAGCTATGGATCGCACTTTTAGTTTATTATATTATTTGCCAGGCCTACTATCCTCCTTCTTATATTCTACAGTAATATGTGCAAAGTTATAAGTTGCTACATTTAATGTATCTAAATATGATTCAGTGGGCGTGGCAATACTGGATGTTAGAGGAAAATGTAAGCTTATGCCATTAGCTTTCGTTTGCGACCAAATTTATTGAAATTGAAGCTAAACAGGAAAAGTTACCGGAGTTTACATTTAATTTGCTTAAATACCGTAAAGTGGGCGTGGCAAAAATTATAATATTTATAGTTCGAATGAAAGTACATGTTTGTAGCTTTCATTTGATACCAAATTTATAAAAATTGGTGCCTTCGTTACAAAGTTATAAGAAATTAAAGAAAATCTTTTGCCAAACTACCCCTTGCTACACGATTCTGTGCGCCTGGTAGAACACCAAGAATTTTCGACATGAAATTTTCGCAAAAATTTTTATGTGCGGATGTGTGTGTGCGTAACATGCTGATGGCAAAGTATTTCCTTCAACTTCTTATAACTTTCTTAATAGAGCACCAATTTTTATGAAATTGGTATCAAATGAAGGGTAGAAAGTTGTAGTTTCATTAAGGTGTAAAAGTTATTATATTTGCCACGCCCACTTCTGGATATTTAACAAATTAAATTTGATGGCAAAGTATTTCCTTCAACTTCTTATAACTTCCTTAATAGAGCACCAATTTTTATGAAATTGGTATCACATGAAAGTTGGAAACGTGTACTTTCTATGTAAGTGTAAATATTATTATATTTGCCACGCCCACTTATAGATACGTAACAAATTAAATTTAGAAGCTTATAACTTTGCTTCTACTGCATCAATTGTCATAAATTTGGCAGCAAATGAAAGCAAAAACCCCGGACTTAAATTTTCTTGTATTATTTGCCACGCCCACTCAACATCTTCTTCTTTTTCTACGACAATACCTGCAAAGTTAGAAGCCAGTACATTTATTGCATCTAAACATGATTCAGTGGGCGTGGCACTAGTGGGAATTGTAAGAAAATGTAAGCTTAGGCCATTAGCTTTCGTTTGCGACCAAATTTATTGAAATTGAAGCTAAACAGGAAAAGTTACAAGAGTTTACATTTAATTTGCTTAAATACCGTAAAGTGGGCGTGGCAAAAATTATAATATTTATAGTTCGAATGAAAGTACATGTTTGTAGCTTTCATTTGATACCAAATTTATAAAAATTGGTGCCGTCGTTACAAAGTTATAAGAAGTTAAAGAAAATCTTTTGCCAAACTACCCCTTGCTACACGATTCTGTGCGCCTGGTAGAACACCAAGAATTTTCGACATGAAATTTTCGCAAAAATTTTTATGTGCGGATGTGTGTGTGCGTAACATGCTGATGGCAAAGTATTTCCTTCAATTTCTTATAACTTTCTTAATAGAGCACCAATTTTTATGAAATTGATATCAAATGAAGGGTAGAAAGTTGTAGTTTCATTTAGGTGTAAAAGTTATTATATTTGCCACGCCCACTTCTGGATATTTAACAAATTAAATTTGATGGCAAAGTATTTCCTTTAACTTCACATAACTTTGTTAATAGAGCACCAATTTTTATGAAATTGGTATCAAATGAAAGTTGGAAACGTGTACTTTCTATGTAAGTGTAAATATTATTATATTTGCTACGCCCATTTATAGATACGTAACAAATTAAATTTAGAAGCTTATAACTTTGCTTCTACTGCATCAATTGTCATAAATTTGGCAGCAAATGAAAGCAAAAACCCCGGACTTAAATTTTCTTGTATTATTTGCCACGCCCACTCAACATCTTCTTCTTTTTCTACGACAATACGTGCAAAGTTAGAAGCCAGTACATTTATTGCATCTAACCATGATTCAGTGGGCGTGGCACTAGTGGGAATTGTAAGAAAATGTAAGCTTAGGCCATTAGCTTTCGTTTGCGACCAAATTTATTGAAATTGAAGCTAAACAGGAAAAGTTACAAGAGTTTACATTTAATTTGCTTAAATACCGTAAAGTGGGCGTGGCAAAAATTATAATACAGTCGAACTTCTCTATAGTGAACTTCTATACAATGAAGCTCTCCCTATTATGAATTGATTTCAAACACACAACTTTTTCCGTACCAATTTCATTGTTTTTGATCTCCTTATAATGAATTTCCATACAATGAAGTTTTCTATACAATGAAGCAATTTTGCAGGTGTATTATTTGACTCACATGCGTTTTTGTCTCCATATAATGAATTTTTCAAACAATTTTCTGTTACGCATACTAACAACTCTGTGTACCGAGATAGATGCCACATATAATGAGGGGATTCCCAAAAGAGGAAAATAAGAACAAACAAAAGAAGAAAGCCACATCAATAACAATTTTGACATCAGTTGCCGGTGTTCAGTGATCGGAAATCAAAGTATAACAAGTAGTGCTACCTTTGACAGTTGAAAAACGTTCATAACATATAAACGCAGGACGGCTTAGAGGGAGAAAAAAAATCTTACAATGTATTGCAAAGCAAATGTGTTAGAAGCAACAGATATACAGAGTGAAAACTGGCGGATAAAGCAGAAAAATTAAACGTAAACAAACATTTATTTTGTGTTAAAAAAGGGAAAATTTGGAATATTTTTTAATTTCTTCAATGAAAATTTTAAAGATTCTTAAATATTTAAATATTAATCGAAATGTGGTTGATTTTCGGTCACAATGAATATAGTTTCATGTGCAAAAGGTTATTAACAAGCTAAATATTACAAGATCAAAATAAGACGTACTGCTCATAAAAAAGTTTTCTTGTTGAAAGTTGCCAATATTTTTTAATTTCTTGAGAGAAAAAGTTAAAAATTATTAATGTTATTAGTTGTTTTTATTATTTATTAATAGTTTTAGACAAAAATTAAATTTTTTATTAACTCTCGCCAATAATAAAAATCCACCCCGAAAATAAAACATAAACAAAACAAAGTTGCAATCAGAGAGAGACAGAAATACTTTTTGGTAATATTTGCTGTCTCTTTCACGACTGGTCTATGAACTGTCAAACCGTTGCGTTACTGGTTAGCTGTGTCGGAAATGACGCAGCGAAGTAGCATTTCTCTTGAAAAAAAATTATTAATTATTAATAAAGTTGAAGTAAGATTAAAAAAAAAGTTGTGGCTAGGCAGTTTGGAATTCTAGAAGACGAGCAATTGAGCACTAAACGCAAAAGGCTTCGAACCTGCCTTTTTGAGGATATTGATTTATTATAAACAAAAAGTGGGGGAAAAATATAATTTCTGTATAATGAAGTTTCTATATAATGAAGTGATTTTCTGGTCCCGTCAAGATTCATTATAGGGAAGTTCGACTGTATTTATAGTTCGAATGAAAGTACATGTTTGTAGCTTTCATTTGATACCAAATTTATAAAAATTGGTGCCTTCGTTACAAAGTTATAAGAAGTTAAAGAAAATCTTTTGCCAAACTACCCATTGCTACACGATTCTGTGCGCCTGGTAGAACACCAAGAATTTTCGACATGAAATTTTCGCAAAAATTTTATGTGCGGATGTGTGTGTGCGTAACATGCTGATGTCAAAGTATTTCCTTCAATTTCTTATAACTTTCTTAATAGAGCACCAATTTTTATGAAATTGGTATCAAATGAAGGATAGAAAGTTGTAGTTTCATTTAGGTGTAAAAGTTATTATATTTGCCACGCCCACTTCTGGATATTTAACAAATTAAATTTGATGGCAAAGTATTTCCTTTAACTTCAACATAACTTTGTTAATAGAGCACCAATTTTTATGAAATTGGTATCAAATGAAAGTTGGAAACGTGTACTTCCTATGTGCGTGTAAATATTCTTATATTTGCCACGCCCACTTATAGATACGTAACAAATTAAATTTAGAAGCTTATAACTTTGCTTTTATTGCATCAATTGTCATAAATTTGGCAGCAAATGAAAGCAAAAACCCCGGACTTAAATTTTCTTATATTATTTGCCACGCCCACTCAACATCTTCTTCTTTTTCTACGACAATACGTGCAAAGTTAGAAGCCAGTACATTTATTGCATCTAAACATGATTCAGTGGGCGTGGCACTAGTGGGAATTGTAAGAAAATGTAAGCTTAGGCCATTAGCTTTCGTTTGCGACCAAATTTATTGAAATTGAAGCTAAACAGGAAAAGTTACAAGAGTTTACATTTAATTTGCTTAAATACCGTAAAGTGGGCGTGGCAAAAATTATAATATTTATAGTTCGAATGAAAGTACATGTTTGTAGCTTTCATTTGATACCAAATTTATAAAAATTGGTGCCTTCGTTACAAAGTTATAAGAAGTTAAAGAAAATCTTTTGCCAAACTACCCCTTGCTACACGATTCTGTGCGCCTGGTAGAACACCAAGAATTTTCGACATGAAATTTTCGCAAACATTTTTATGTGCGGATGTGTGTGTGCGTAACATGCTGATGGCAAAGTATTTCCTTCAACTTCTTATAACTTTCTTAATAGAGCACCAATTTTTATGAAATTGATATCAAATGAAGGGTAGAAAGTTGTAGTTTCATTTAGGTGTAAAAGTTATTATATTTGCCACGCCCACTTCTGGATATTTAACAAATTAAATTTGATGGCAAAGTATTTCCTTTAACTTCACATAACTTTGTTAATAGAGCACCAATTTTTATGAAATTGGTATCAAATGAAAGTTGGAAACGTGTACTTTCTATGCACGTGTAAATATTATTATATTTGCCACGCCCACTTATAGATACGTAACAAATTAAATTTAGAAGCTTATAACTTTGCTTCTACTGCATCAATTGTCATAAATTTGGCAGCAAATGAAAGCAAAAACCCCGGACTTAAATTTTCTTGTATTATTTGCCACGCCCACTCAACATCTTCTCCTTTTTCTACGACAATACGTGCAAAGTTAGAAGCCAGGGCATTTATTGCATCTAAACATGATTCAGTGGGCGTGGCACTAGTGGGAATTGTAAGAAAATGTAAGCTTAGGCCATTAGCTTTCGTTTGCGACCAAATTTATTGAAATTGAAGCTAAACAGGAAAAGTTATAGGAGTTTACATTAAATTTGCTTAAATACCGTAAAGTGGGCGTGGCAAAAATTATAATATTTACAGTTCGAATGAAAGTACATGTTTGTAGCTTTCATTTGATACCAAATTTATAAAAATTGGTGCCTTCGTTACAAAGTTATAAGAAGTTAAAGTAAATCTTTTGCCAAACTACCCCTTGCTACACGATTCTGTGCGCCTGGTAGAACACCAAGAATTTTCGACATGAAATTTTCGCAAAAATTTTTATGTGCGGATGTGTGTGTGCGTAATTCTTATAACTTTCTTAATAGAGTACCAATTTCTATGAAATTGGTATCAAATGAAGGGTAGAAAGTTGTAGTTTCATTTAGGTGTAAAAGTTATTATATTTGCCACGCCCACTTCTGGATATTTAACAAATTAAATTTGATGGCAAAGTATTTCCTTTAACTTCACATAACTTTGTTAATAGAGCACCAATTTTTATGAAATTGGTATCAAATGAAAATTGGAAACGTGTACTTTCTATGCACGTGTAAATATTATTATATTTGCCACGCCCACTTATAGATACGTAACAAATTAAATTTAGAAGCTTATAACTTTGCTTCTACTGCATCAATTGTCATAAATTTGGCAGCAAATGAAAGCAAAAACCCCGGACTTAAATTTTCTTGTATTATTTGCCACGCCCACTCAACATCTTATCCTTTTGCTACGACAATACGTGCAAAGTTAGAAGCCAGTGCATTTATTGCATCTAAACATGATTCAGTGGGCGTGGCACTAGTGGGAATTGTAAGAAATGTAAGCTTAGGCCATTAGCTTTCATTTGCGACCAAATTTATTGAAATTGAAGCTAAACAGGAAAAGTTATAGGAGTTTACATTTAATTTGCTTAAATACCGTAAAGTGGGCGTGGCAAAAATTATAATATTTATAGTTCGAATGAAAGTACATGCTTGTAGCTTTCATTTGATACCAAATTTATAAAAATTGGTGCCTTCGTTACAAAGTTATAAGAAGTTAAAGAAAATCTTTTGCCAAACTACCCCTTGCTACACGATTCTGTGCGCCTGGTAGAACACCAACAATTTTCGACATGAAATTTTCGCAAAAATTTTTATGTGCGGATGTGTGTGTGCGTAACATGCTAATGGCAAAGTATTTCCTTCAACTTCTTATAACTTTCTTAATAGAGCACCAATTTTTATGAAATTGATATCAAATGAAGGGTAGAAAGTTGTAGTTTTATTTAGGTGTAAAAGTTATTATATTTGCCACGCCCACTTCTGGATATTTAACAAATTAAATTTGATGGCAAAGTATTTCCTTTAACTTCAACATAACTTTGTTAATAGAGCACCAATTTTTATGAAATTGGTATCAAATGAAAGTTGGAAACGTGTACTTTCTATGTGCGTGTAAATATTCTTATATTTGCCACGCCCACTTATAGATACGTAACAAATTAAATTTAGAAGCTTATAACTTTGCTTCTATTGCATCAATTGTCATAAATTTGGCAGCAAATGAAAGCAAAAACCCCGGACTTAAATTTTCTTGTATTATTTGCCACGCCCACTCAACATCTTCTCCTTTTTCTACGACAATACGTGCAAAGTTAGAAGCCAGTATATTTATTGCATCTAAACATGATTCAGTGGGCGTGGCACTAGTGGGAATTGTAATAAAATGTAAGCTTAGGCCATTAGCTTTCGTTTGCGACCAAATTTATTGAAATTGAAGCTAAACAGGAAAAGTTACCGGAGTTTACATTTAATTTGCTTAAATACCGTAAAGTGGGCGTGGCAAAAATTATAATATTTATAGTTCGAATGAAAGTACATGCTTGTAGCTTTCATTTGATACCAAATTTATAAAAATTGGTGCCTTCGTTACAAAGTTATAAGAAGTTAAAGTAAATCTTTTGCCAAACTACCCCTTGCTACACGACTCTGTGCGCCTGGTAGAACACCAAGAATTTTCGACATGAAATTTTCTCAAAAATTTTTATGTGCGGATGTGTGTGTGCGTAATTCTTATAACTTTCTTAATAGAGCACCAATTTTTATGAAATTGGTATCAAATGAAGGGTAGAAAGTTGTAGTTTCATTTAGGTGTAAAAGTTTTTATATTTGCCACGCCCACTTCTGGATATTTAACAAATTAAATTTGATGGCAAAGTATTTCCTTTAACTTCACATAACTTTGTTAATAGAGCACCAATTTTTATGAAATTGGTATCAAATGAAAGGTAGAAAGTTGTAGTTTCATTTAGGTGTAAAAGTTATTATATTTGCCACGCTCACTTCTGGATATTTAACAAATTAAATTTGATGGCAAAGTATTTCCTTTAACTTCACATAACTTTGTTACTAGAGCACCAATTTTTATGAAATTGGTATCAAATGAAAGTTGGAAACGTGTACTTTCTATGCACGTGTAAATATTATTATATTTGCCACGCCCACTTATAGATACGTAACAAATTAAATTTAGAAGCTTATAACTGTGCTTCTACTGCATCAATTGTCATAAATTTGGCAGCAAATGAAAGCAAAAACCCCGGACTTAAATTTTCTTGTATTATTTGCCACGCCAACTCAACATCTTCTTCTTTTTCTACGACAATACGTGCAAAGTTAGAAGCCAGTGCATTTATTGCATCTAAACATGATTCAGTGGGCGTGGCACTAGTGGGAATTGTAAGAAATGTAAGCTTAGGCCATTAGCTTTCATTTGCGACCAAATTTATTGAAATTGAAGCTAAACAGGAAAAGTTATAGGAGTTTACATTTAATTTGCTTAAATACCGTAAAGTGGGCGTGGCAAAAATTATAATATTTACAGTTCGAATGAAAGTACATGTTCGTAGCTTTCATTTGATACCAAATTTATAAAAATTGGTGCCTTCGTTACAAAGTTATAAGAAGTTAAAGAAAATCTTTTGCCAAACTATCCGTTGCTACACGATTCTGTGCGCCTGGTAGAACACCAAGAATTTTCGACATGAAATTATCGCAAAAATTTTTATGTGCGGATGTGTGTGTGCGTAACATGCTGATGGCAAAGTATTTCCTTCAACTTCTTATAACTTTCTTAATAGAGCACCAATTTTTATGAAATTGATATCAAATGAAGGGTAGAAAGTTGTAGTTTTATTTAGGTGTAAAAGTTATTATATTTGCCACGCCCACTTCTGGATATTTAACAAATTAAATTTGATGGCAAAGTATTTCCTTTAACTTCACATAACTTTGTTAATAGAGCACCAATTTTTATGAAATTGGTATCAAATGAAAGTTGGAAATGTGTACTTTCTATGCGCGTGTAAATATTATTATATTTGCCACGCCCACTTATAGATACGTAACAAATTAAATTTAGAAGCTTATAACTTTGCATCTACTGCATCAATTGTCATAAATTTGGCAGCAAATGAAAGCAAAAACCCCGGACTTAAATTTTCTTGTATTATTTGCCACGCCCACTCAACATCTTCTCCTTTTTCTACGGCAATACGTGCAAAGTTAGAAGCCAGTGCATTTATTGCATCTAAACATAATTCAGTGGGCGTGGCACTAGTGGGAATTGTAAGAAAATGTAAGCTTAGGCCATTAGCTTTCGTTTGCGACCAAATTTATTGAAATTGAAGCTAAACAGGAAAAGTTACAAGAGTTTACTTTTAATTTGCTTAAATACCGTAAAGTGGGCGTGGCAAAAATTATAATATTTACAGTTCGAATGAAAGTACATGTTTGTAGCTTTCATTTGATACCAAATTTATAAAAATTGGTGCCTTCGTTACAAAGTTATAAGAAGTTAAAGAAAATCTTTTGCCAAACTACCCCTTGCTACACGATTCTGTGCGCCTGGTAGAACACCAAGAATTTTCGACATGAAATTTTCGCAAAAATTTTTATGTGCGGATGTGTGTGTGCGTAACATGCTGATGTCAAAGTATTTCCTTCAATTTCTTATAACTTTCTTAATAGAGCACAAATTTTTATGAAATTGGTATCAAATGAAGGGTAGAAAGTTGTAGTTTCATTTTGGGTGTAAAAGTTATTATATTTGCCACGCCCACTTCTGGATATTTAACAAATTAAATTTGATGGCAAAGTATTTCCTTTAACTTCAACATAACTTTGTTAATAGAGCACCAATTTTTATGAAATTGGTATCAAATGAAAGTTGGAAACGTGTACTTTCTATGTGCGTGTAAATATTCTTATATTTGCCACGCCCACTTATAGATACGTAACAAATTAAATTTAGAAGCTTATAACTTTGCTCTATTGCATCAATTGTCATAAATTTGGCAGCAAATGAAAGCAAAAACCCCGGACTTAAATTTTCTTGTATTATTTGCCACGCCCACTCAACATCTTCTCCTTTTTCTACGACAATACGTGCAAAGTTAGAAGCCAGGGCATTTATTGCATCTAAACATGATTCAGTGGGCGTGGCACTAGTGGGAATTGTAAGAAAATGTAAGCTTAGGCCATTAGCTTTCGTTTGCGACCAAATTTATTGAAATTGAAGCTAAACAGGAAAAGTTACCGGAGTTTACATTTAATTTGCTTAAATACCGTAAAGTGGGCGTGGCAAAAATTATAATATTTACAGTTCGAATGAAAGTACATGTTTGTAGCTTTCATTTGATACCAAATTTATAAAAATTGGTGCCTTCGTTACAAAGTTATAAGAAGTTAAAGTAAATCTTTTGCCAAACTACCCCTTGCTACACGATTCTGTGCGCCTGGTAGAACACCAAGAATTTTCGACATGAAATTTTCGCAAAAATTTTTATGTGCGGATGTGTGTGTGCGTAACATGCTAATGGCAAAGTATTTCCTTCAACTTCTTATAACTTTCTTAATAGAGCACCAATTTTTATGAAATTGATATCAAATGAAGGGTAGAAAGTTGTAGTTTTATTTAGGTGTAAAAGTTATTATATTTGCCACGCCCACTTCTGGATATTTAACAAATTAAATTTGATGGCAAAGTATTTCCTTTAACTTCACATAACTTTGTTAATAGAGCACCAATTTTTATGAAATTGGTATCAAATGAAAGTTGGAAATGTGTACTTTCTATGCGCGTGTAAATATTATTATATTTGCCACGCCCACTTATAGATACGTAACAAATTAAATTTAGAAGCTTATAACTTTGCATCTACTTCATCAATTGTCATAAATTTGGCAGCAAATGAAAGCAAAAACCCCGGACTTAAATTTTCTTGTATTATTTGCCACGCCCACTCAACATCTTCTCCTTTTTCTACGACAATACGTGCAAAGTTAGAAGCCAGGGCATTTATTGCATCTAAACATGATTCAGTGGGCGTGGCACTAGTGGGAATTGTAAGAAAATGTAAGCTTAGGCCATTAGCTTTCGTTTGCGACCAAATTTATTGAAATTGAAGCTAAACAGGAAAAGTTACCGGAGTTTACATTTAATTTGCTTAAATACCGTAAAGTGGGCGTGGCAAAAATTATAATATTTATAGTTCGAATGAAAGTACATGTTTGTAGCTTTCATTTGATACCAAATTTATAAAAATTGGTGCCTTCGTTACAAAGTTATAAGAAGTTAAAGTAAATCTTTTGCCAAACTACCCCTTGCTACACGACTCTGTGCGCCTGGTAGAACACCAAGAATTTTCGACATGAAATTTTCGCAAAAATTTTTATGTGCGGATGTGTGTGTGCGTAATTCTTATAACTTTCTTAATAGAGCACCAATTTTTATGAAATTGGTATCAAATGAAGGGTAGAAAGTTGTAGTTTCATTTAGGTGTAAAAGTTATTATATTTGCCACGCCCACTTCTGGATATTTAACAAATTAAATTTGATGGCAAAGTATTTCCTTCAACTTCTTATAACTTTCTTAATAGAGCACCAATTTTTATGAAATTGATATCAAATGAAGGGTAGAAAGTTGTAGTTTTATTTAGGTGTAAAAGTTATTATATTTGCCACGCCCACTTCTGGATATTTAACAAATTAAATTTGATGGCAAAGTATTTCCTTTAACTTCACATAACTTTGTTAATAGAGCACCAATTTTTATGAAATTGGTATCAAATGAAAGTTGGAAATGTGTACTTTCTATGCGCGTGTAAATATTATTATATTTGCCACGCCCACTTATAGATACGTAACAAATTAAATTTAGAAGCTTATAACTTTGCATCTACTTCATCAATTGTCATAAATTTGGCAGCAAATGAAAGCAAAAACCCCGGACTTAAATTTTCTTGTATTATTTGCCACGCCCACTCAACATCTTCTCCTTTTTCTACGACAATACGTGCAAAGTTAGAAGCCAGGGCATTTATTGCATCCAAACATGATTCAGTGGGCGTGGCACTAGTGGGAATTGTAAGAAAATGTAAGCTTAGGCCATTAGCTTTCGTTTGCGACCAAATTTATTGAAATTGAAGCTAAACAGGAAAAGTTACCGGAGTTTACATTTAATTTGCTTAAATACCGTAAAGTGGGCGTGGCAAAAATTATAATATTTATAGTTCGAATGAAAGTACATGCTTGTAGCTTTCATTTGATACCAAATTTATAAAAATTGGTGCCTTCGTTACAAAGTTATAAGAAGTTAAAGTAAATCTTTTGCCAAACTACCCCTTGCTACACGACTCTGTGCGCCTGGTAGAACACCAAGAATTTTCGACATGAAATTTTCTCAAAAATTTTTATGTGCGGATGTGTGTGTGCGTAATTCTTATAACTTTCTTAATAGAGCACCAATTTTTATGAAATTGGTATCAAATGAAGGGTAGAAAGTTGTAGTTTCATTTAGGTGTAAAAGTTATTATATTTGCCACGCCCACTTCTGGATATTTAACAAATTAAATTTGATGGCAAAGTATTTCCTTTAACTTCACATAACTTTGTTAATAGAGCACCAATTTTTATGAAATTGGTATCAAATGAAAGGTAGAAAGTTGTAGTTTCATTTAGGTGTAAAAGTTATTATATTTGCCACGCTCACTTCTGGATATTTAACAAATTAAATTTGATGGCAAAGTATTTCCTTTAACTTCACATAACTTTGTTACTAGAGCACCAATTTTTATGAAATTGGTATCAAATGAAAGCTGGAAACGTGTACTTTCTATGCACGTGTAAATATTATTATATTTGCCACGCCCACTTATAGATACGTAACAAATTAAATTTAGAAGCTTATAACTGTGCTTCTACTGCATCAATTGTCATAAATTTGGCAGCAAATGAAAGCAAAACCCCCGGACTTAAATTTTCTTGTATTATTTGCCACGCCCACTCAACATCTTCTTCTTTTTCTACGACAATACGTGCAAAGTTAGAAGCCAGTGCATTTATTGCATCTAAACATGATTCAGTGGGCGTGGCACTAGTGGGAATTGTAAGAAATGTAAGCTTAGGCCATTAGCTTTCATTTGCGACCAAATTTATTGAAATTGAAGCTAAACAGGAAAAGTTATAGGAGTTTACATTTAATTTGCTTAAATACCGTAAAGTGGGCGTGGCAAAAATTATAATATTTATAGTTCGAATGAAAGTACATGCTTGTAGCTTTCATTTGATACCAAATTTATAAAAATTGGTGCCTTCGTTACAAAGTTATAAGAAGTTAAAGAAAATCTTTTGCCAAACTACCCCTTGCTACACGATTCTGTGCGCCTGGTAGAACACCAAGAATTTTCGACATGAAATTTTCGCAAACATTTTTATGTGCGGATGTGTGTGTGCGTAACATGCTGATGGCAAAGTATTTTCTTCAACTTCTTATAACTTTCTTAATAGAGCACCAATTTTTATGAAATTGGTATCAAATGAAGGATAGAAAGTTGTAGTTTCACTTAGGTGTAAAAGTTATTATATTTGTCACGCCCACTTGTGGATAGTTACCAAATTAAATTTGATGGCAAAGTATTTCCTTTAACTTCACATAACTTTGTTAATAGAGCACCAATTTTTATGAAATTGGTATCAAATGAAAGTTGGAAACGTGTACTTTCTATGTGCGTGTAAATATTATTATATTTGCCACGCCCACTTATAGTTACGTAACAACAAATTGAAGCTAAACAGGAAAAGTTACAAGAGTTTACATTTAATTTGCTTAAATACCGTAAAGTGGGCGTGGCAAAAATTATAATATTTATAGTTCGAATGAAAGTACATGTTTGTAGCTTTCATTTGATACCAAATTTATAAAAATTGGTGCCGTCGTTACAAAGTTATAAGAAGTTAAAGAAAATCTTTTGCCAAACTATCCGTTGCTACACGATTCTGTGCGCCTGGTAGAACACCAAGAATTTTCGACATGAAATTTTCGCAAACATTTTTATGTGCGGATGTGTGTGTGCGTAACATGCTGATGGCAAAGTATTTTCTTCAACTTCTTATAACTTTCTTAATAGAGCACCAATTTTTATGAAATTGGTATCAAATGAAGGATAGAAAGTTGTAGTTTCACTTAGGTGTAAAAGTTATTATATTTGCCACGCCCACTTCTGGATATTTAACAAATTAAATTTGATGGCAAAGTATTTCCTTTAACTTCACATAACTTTGTTAATAGAGCACCAATTTTTATGAAATTGGTATCAAATGAAAGTTGGAAATGTGTACTTTCTATGCGCGAGTTACGATATATCTCACTTTATGTTAAATAACAGAGCTTTTATGATTAATATGAATTCATGTACTTAACTTTCTTTGTAATTTAAATAAGAATTTAGTCTTAAGCTACCATTGATGTAATAAAGATCAATTTACGAATAATAAATAAAGTTTGTGTGACAAATTTATAACTGGCGCAGTCGCTATCGAACCGTTTTTTTTTATTAACTGAAGTTTTAAAAAAAAACATAAAATGAAATAAATTGGTTAGGAAAACTATTTAACAATTTTCCGATCTACTGGATTAAAAAACAAACATTTTTCTAAATTTAAAAAAAAAAAAAGAACAAGCAAAATATTTATGTACTATGTATAAACATTTATAAACTGAAAAAAAAAAAAAAATATTTGTGCATTAAATCTAAAGACTAAAAGATCAACAATAAAATTAACAAACAAACAATTGAAAATAAATTTATATTATATAATGATACAATACAAAATTTCTATTTTAAATAAAAAGAAACTTGTGTGAAGAAAATCTTAAACAAAAAATTTAAAAAAGGTACAGTTATAGACTCAATTACATACCCGTATGTAATTAAAATATGTACATACATATTTTAATTTCAAAAACTAATTTGAAAACTTATTATAAAAAAAAAAAAAAATTTAACCGTTACATTTTAAACACAAATAATAAATACGAACATTGAAGAAAATAACCTTGAACAATAATCCATAAATAATTGTTTACAAAAACAAAACAATTCAAAATTGAAGAGCAACAAAAATCAAAGACCAGTTCTTTTAGCAAAAACAAAATTAATAAAAATTCTATTTCTGCAACAAGAACAAAACTGAGCAAATCAATCATCATGCAATCGACATTTAGTTTATCAATAAATGATGTTCTCAAAGACGCTCAGAGAATAAATACTTTTAGAGGAGATGACTCTTATGCACTCACTTCATTTTTGAGAGAAGTTGATACGCTCTTTTTGTTGGTTGAACCTCAGCCTGATGCAAAAGCTTACATCTATCAGCGTATTATTCTCAATAAACTACAAGGAGATGCTTTACATGTTGTGAGAACATTGGGGCCAAATCCAACGTGGGAGAATGTGAAGAAAGCTTTGATTAACAATTTTGGGATAAAAGAGAGCTATCACCAACTTTACCAGAAGGCGTTCTCAGCAATTAATAACAATGGTATTTGTATATATTATAATAAGCTAATAAGTATTTTATGTAAAATTAATGAGAAGTATGAATACGATTCAGAGAAACCTTTAGAATTTAGCCCAGCATATGCTGAGAAAATTATTTTAAAAACATTTTTAAGTAACATTGACGTTAATTTGGCTTCTGTTATAATTAATAGGAATATTTCAAATTTAAGAGATGCCTACAGTCTATTGGAAATAGAAGGTTTAATAAGATTGAATAATGATATAAATACTAACTCTAATATGTATAAAGGAGCCATTCGAAAAAATTTTGGCTTTAAAAATAATGCTAATGTACAAAATTCAAATTTTAATTCTAATGTTGGCAGAAATAGTTCAAATATTATTAATAACTCAAATTTTAATAATACTAATAATAGATTGGAAATGCCAAGTACAAGTTTTCAGGCTAGAAGATATAATAATAGTACCAATTTTCGCAACGATCGTGGATCTAACCGGGCACGAAATGGTGGTCAAAATGAAAATTCTCAGATGGAAATAGATCACTTTCAGGAGAATGAGGGAATTGACTATAATACTGAGGAAGTAAATTTTCACACAACAGCCTCACTGAGGCACTTCCACTAGTAAAACTATCCATTGGTAATGATAGAATTCTAGCACTTATTGATACTGGATCTACTACTTCTTTGCTAGATAAAAATAAACTACCTCAGTACGAACGATTACAATTAAAGAATCCTATTTCATTCACGTCATTAAATGGTAAATCAGATATAAATCTTGAAATTATTACTAAATTGCCAAGAGAGTTTTCCGAAAATGCCACAATGTCGTGGAAATTAACTGAATTTATTGGAAAAAAATTTGATGCGATTTTGGGGCAAAATATTTTGAAACCTCTAAGGGCTATAATAGATATGGGAAATGAAACTTTGACAATTAATAATTCCACTATAAATTTTTATAAAATATGCCCATATGTTGCGAATGAAATAAATCAGTTGGAAATTACGAACATTGACGATAGGGTTTTGCATAATTTATACAAGGATTTGAATGCCATGGAAATAAGGGACTTGAATAATTTATTAAGTTGCTATAAGGATTTGATATTTCTAGAAGGTCAAACTTTAGGTAACACCAATATTATTCAACATGAGATAAGAACGATAAATGATAGTCATGTTTACACCAAAATGTATCGTTATCCTCATGTACACGAAGATGAAATTTGTAGACAGATCGATGAAATGCTAGAACAGGGTATTATAACACAAAGCAATTCACCATATAACAGTCCATTGTGGATAGTCCCAAAAAAGGTAGATAATTCGGGAAAACGGAAATGGAGAATCGTTATCGATTACCGAAAGCTGAATGACATTACTGTTGATGACAAATTCCCCATTCCCAACATAGACAATATTTTAGACAAGTTGGGACGTGCCCAGTATTTTTCAACAATTGACTTGGCTAAAGGTTTTCACCAGATTTTGGTAAAAGAGGAAGACCGTTGCAAAACTGCCTTTTCAACCCCATATGGCCATTATGAATTTGTCAGGATGCCCTTTGGCCTAAAAAATGCTCCGGCAACTTTTCAAAGGCTAATAAACCACGTCCTTCGTGATCTCATCAATAAAATTTGTGTTGTTTATTTGGATGATATCCTCATATTTTCCACAAGCTATGATGAACACATATGCAATATAAATAAAGTATTTGAAAAACTACGTAACGCAAATCTTAAAATTCAAATAAATAAATGCAGGTTTTTAGCCAAAGAGACCTTATACTTAGGACATGTTTTAACACCTGAAGGAGTCAAACCCAACCCAGATAAAGTCGACGCAATTTTGAGGCTGAAATTACCTAATACAATCAGGGGTATAAAATCTTTTTTAAGTGTGACTGGTTATTATCGGAAATTTATCCGGGACTACTCGAAGGTAGCATATCCAATGATAAAATATCTTAAAAAAGATATGAAATTGAACATAAATGATCCGAACTATATAAATGCATTTGAAAAACTAAAAAAAATTATAACTGAGTTTCCTGTACTTAAGTACCCAGATTTCAAGAAACAATTTCAGCTCATTACAGATGCGAGCCTTAATTCGCTTGGTGCTGTTTTGCAACAAAACGGACACCCAATTTGCTTTGCGAGTAGAACTCTTAACAACCATGAGAAAAATTATTCAACTACTGAGAAAGAACTTCTTGCTATTGTGTGGGCCACAAATTATTTTCGTCCTTATTTATTTGGAGTCAAATTCAGTATCTTATCAGATCATCAACCACTGAGATGGCTGTTTGTAAAATCCCAGAGCAGAGAATTGAATCCTAGGCTTTATAGGTGGATGATAAAACTAAGTGAATTCAATTTAACTGTTAACTATATAAAGGGTAAAGATAATCAGGTCGCAGATTTTCTAAGTAGGGTAAATAACGATTCTGGTGAAATATATCATCTGGAGAGTCCTCCCGATTCGATGTATAATAATAACGATGATAATGACGATTTGGTTACTGTCCATTCTCAAGCGGAGGATAGTCCTAATTATATAGGCATTTTAGAGACGGTAGTTAACAGATTTAAAACCCAAATCATTTTAACAGACAACAAATCTGAGGAATTTCGCATGGTCCATGGGAATAAGAAATTGTACATAAATTCATCTGATTTAGATCAGAATTTGGAAAACATACTCAAAGGACATATTGAGAAAGGCAAAGTGGGAATTTTCACAGAATTAGACGATCATAAATATAACATACTTCAGGAGAAACTTATTGAGTTATTTGAAGGAAACAATAGCGTCAGATTTGTTAGGTGTTCATACAACGCTATTGACATGACTTCTGAGGATGAGACATATGCACAAATTCACCATTATCATAGGAATGAGACAGGACATACTGGAATTACCGAAAACTATGAAGGGCTGAAGAGAAGGATATATTTTCCGAACTTGAAACTCTTAGTTCAGAAATATGTTAATAATTGCGATACATGCAATAGGGCAAAGTTCGATCGTAATCCTGTAAAACCCAAATTTCAATTGACAGAGACCCCCGGCGATATTAGACAAATAATTCACATGGATGTATATACAAACTCGAAATCGAATTTTATTACATTTATTGACAAGTTTTCAAAATTTGCGACAGTGTTTTATTTGGAAGACAGGACGAACCAAACAATAATAGAAAAATTAAGACTGTATAAATCTCAAAGGGGCCATTTCGGGAGATTGGTTACAGATAACGAGTTTAAAAGTGTGAACATAAGGGATTATTTACGAGAGGAAAACATTGCCTTACATCTCGTGAAACCTAACAATCATACAGGTAATGCTGATATTGAGAGGCTACACAGCACTCTTAGTGAGAAAATTCGAACGTTGACTATTGAACGGAAAGATTTGAATATTAAGGACAAGGTTAGCAAATGTATAGAATATTACAATAACAGCTATCATTCGGTTATTAAGGAGAGGCCAATAGATGTTGAATCTGGCAACTGTGATAAGACTAAGATTTATAATAATATGTTAATTAATAAAAACAATTATATACATAAAAGGAATGTGAATAGAGAGAATTATGTTGAACGGAGAAGAAAAGGATATATCAGAAATTATAGGGCTTTAAGGCATAAAGAGGAACCAAAATTTAGAATTAATGAATTGGAAAATGTACATAGCTCAAATGTTAAAAGAAAAACAAAATATGATGGTGCTTTGGACATAAGCCAATACAACAATTAGTATAGATTACAATATTCATTATTCTGTTCTTGAACCTTATTATTTTTTTTTGTGTAAATACTTGTTCCTTAAAAAAAATATGTTTTAGTTTATCTATCCCTATGTAACAATTAAAATTTAAATAATAGAAAAAAAAATAATAAAAAAATAATAACAGAAAATTTAAATAATAAAATAAAAGTAGAAATAATTTAAAATTTTATTATAATAACTTTTTTAAATTAAATTATAATACAACATTTTTTCGTTAGTATAAGAACTTTTAATCTGTATATAATTTTTAAGACTCTGGAGTGTCTTAATTTAATGGAGGAATAGTTACGATATATCTCACTTTATGTTAAATAACAGAGCTTTTATGATTAATATGAATTCATGTACTTAACTTTCTTTGTAATTTAAATAAGAATTTAGTCTTAAGCTACCATTGATGTAATAAAGATCAATTTACGAATAATAAATAAAGTTTGTGTGACAAATTTACAACTCGCGTGTAAATATTATTATATTTGCCACGCCCACTTATAGATACGTAACAAATTAAATTTAGAAGCTTATAACTTTGCATCTACTGCATCAATTGTCATAAATTTGGCAGCAAATGAAAGCAAAAACCCCGGACTTAAATTTTCTTGTATTATTTGCCACGCCCACTCAACATCTTCTCCTTTTTCTACGGCAATACGTGCAAAGTTAGAAGCCAGTGCATTTATTGCATCTAAACATAATTCAGTGGGCGTGGCACTAGTGGGAATTGTAAGAAAATGTAAGCTTAGGCCATTAGCTTTCGTTTGCGACCAAATTTATTGAAATTGAAGCTAAACAGGAAAAGTTACAAGAGTTTACTTTTAATTTGCTTAAATACCGTAAAGTGGGCGTGGCAAAAATTATAATATTTACAGTTCGAATGAAAGTACATGTTTGTAGCTTTCATTTGATACCAAATTTATAAAAATTGGTGCCTTCGTTACAAAGTTATAAGAAGTTAAAGAAAATCTTTTGCCAAACTACCCCTTGCTACACGATTCTGTGCGCCTGGTAGAACACCAAGAATTTTCGACATGAAATTTTCGCAAAAATTTTTATGTGCGGATGTGTGTGTGCGTAACATGCTGATGGCAAAGTATTTCCTTCAACTTCTTATAACTTTCTTAATAGAGCACAAATTTTTATGAAATTGGTATCAAATGAAGGGTAGAAAGTTGTAGTTTCATTTTGGGTGTAAAAGTTATTATATTTGCCACGCCCACTTCTGGATATTTAAGAAATTAAATTTGATGGCAAAGTATTTCCTTTAACTTCAACATAACTTTGTTAATAGAGCACCAATTTTTATGAAATTGGTATCAAATGAAAGTTGGAAACGTGTACTTTCTATGTGCGTGTAAATATTCTTATATTTGCCACGCCCACTTATAGATACGTAACAAATTAAATTTAGAAGCTTATAACTTTGCTTCTATTGCATCAATTGTCATAAATTTGGCAGCAAATGAAAGCAAAAACCCCGGACTTAAATTTTCTTGTATTATTTGCCACGCCCACTCAACATCTTCTCCTTTTTCTACGACAATACGTGCAAAGTTAGAAGCCAGTATATTTATTGCATCTAAACATGATTCAGTGGGCGTGGCACTAGTGGGAATTGTAATAAAATGTAAGCTTAGGCCATTAGCTTTCGTTTGCGACCAAATTTATTGAAATTGAAGCTAAACAGGAAAAGTTACAAGAGTTTACATTTAATTTGCTTAAATACCGTAAAGTGGGCGTGGCAAAAATTATAATATTTATAGTTCGAATGAAAGTACATGTTTGTAGCTTTCATTTGATACCAAATTTATAAAAATTGGTTACTTCGTTACAAAGTTATAAGAAATTAAAGAAAATCTTTTGCCAAACTACCCTTTGCTACACGATTCTGTGCGCCTGGTAGAACACCAAGAATTTTCGACATGAAATTTTCGCAAAAATTTGTATGTGCGGATGTGTGTGTGCGTAACATGCTGATGGCAAAGTATTTCCTTCAACTTCTTATAACTTCCTTAATAGAGCACCAATTTTTATGAAATTGGTATCCAATGAAAGTTGGAAACGTGTACTTTCTATGTAAGTGTAAATATTATTATATTTGCCACGCCCACTTATAGATACGTAACAAATTAAATTTAGAAGCTTATAACTTTGCTTCTATTGCATCAATTGTCATAAATTTGGCAGCAAATGAAAGCAAAAACCCCGGACTTAAATTTTCTTGTATTATTTGCCACGCCCACTCAACATCTTCTCCTTTTTCTACGACAATACGTGCAAAGTTAGAAGCCAGTGCATTTATTGCATCTAAACATGATTCAGTGGGCGTGGCACTAGTGGGAATTGTAAGAAAATGTAAGCTTAGGCCATTAGCTTTCGTTTGCGACCAAATTTATTGAAACAGGAAAAGTTATAGCAGTTTACATTAAATGTTCTTAAATACCGTAAAGTGGGCGTGGCAAAAATTATAATATTTACAGTTCGAATGAAAGTACATGTTTGTAGCTTTCATTTGATACCAAATTTATAAAAATTGGTGCCTTCGTTACAAAGTTATAAGAAGTTAAAGTAAATCTTTTGCCAAACTACCCCTTGCTACACGACTCTGTGCGCCTGGTAGAACACCAAGAATTTTCGACATGAAATTTTCTCAAAAATTTTTATGTGCGGATGTGTGTGTGCGTAATTCTTATAACTTTCTTAATAGAGCACCAATTTTTATGAAATTGGTATCAAATGAAGGGTAGAAAGTTGTAGTTTCATTTAGGTGTAAAAGTTATTATATTTGCCACGCCCACTTCTGGATATTTAACAAATTAAATTTGATGGCAAAGTATTTCCTTTAACTTCACATAACTTTGTTAATAGAGCACCAATTTTTATGAAATTGGTATCAAATGAAAACTGGAAACGTGTACTTTCTATGCACGTGTAAATATTATTATATTTGCCACGCCCACTTATAGATACGTAACAAATTAAATTTAGAAGCTTATAACTGTGCTTCTACTGCATCAATTGTCATAAATTTGGCAGCAAATGAAAGCAAAAACCCCGGACTTAAATTTTCTTGTATTATTTGCCACGCCCACTCAACATCTTCTCCTTTTTCTGCGACAATACGTGCAAAGTTAGAAGCCAGGGCATTTATTGCATCTAAACATGATTCAGTGGGCGTGGCACTAGTGGGAATTGTAAGAAAATGTAAGCTTAGGCCATTAGCTTTCGTTTGCGACCAAATTTATTGAAATTGAAGCTAAACAGGAAAAGTTACCGGAGTTTACATTTAATTTGCTTAAATACCGTAAAGTGGGCGTGACAAAAATTATAATATTTACAGTTCGAATGAAAGTACATGTTTGTAGCTTTCATTTGATACCAAATTTATAAAAATGGGTGCCTTCGTTACAAAGTTATAAGAAGTTAAAGAAAATCTTTTGCCAAACTACCCCTTGCTACACGATTCTGTGCGCCTGGTAGAACACCAAGAATTTTCGACATGAAATTTTCGCAAAAATTTTTATGTGCGGATGTGTGTGTGCGTAATTCTTATAACTTTCTTAATAGAGCACCAATTTTTATGAAATTGGTATCAAATGAAGGGTAGAAAGTTGTAGTTTCATTTAGGTGTAAAAGTTATTATATTTGCCACGCCCACTTCTGGATATTTAACAAATTAAATTTGATGGCAAAGTATTTCCTTTAACTTCACATAACTTTGTTAATAGAGCACCAATTTTTATGAAATTGGTATCAAATGAAAATTGGAAACGTGTACTTTCTATGCACGTGTAAATATTATTATATTTGCCACGCCCACTTATAGATACGTAACAAATTAAATTTAGAAGCTTATAACTTTGCTTCTACTGCATCAATTGTCATAAATTTGGCAGCAAATGAAAGCAAAAACCCCGGACTTAAATTTTCTTGTATTATTTGCCACGCCCACTCAACATCTTATCCTTTTTCTACGACAATACGTGCAAAGTTAGAAGCCAGTGCATTTATTGCATCTAAACATGATTCAGTGGGCGTGGCACTAGTGGGAATTGTAAGAAAATGTAAGCTTAGGCCATTAGCTTTCGTTTGCGACCAAATTTATTGAAATTGAAGCTAAACAGGAAAAGTTATAGGAGTTTACATTAAATGTTCTTAAATACCGTAAAGTGGGCGTGGAAAAAATTATAATATTTACAGTTCGAATGAAAGTACATGTTTGTAGCTTTCATTTGATACCAAATTTATAAAAATTGGTGCCTTCGTTACAAAGTTATAAGAAGTTAAAGAAAATCTTTTGCCAAACTACCCCTTGCTACACGATTCTGTGCGCCTGGTAGAACACCAAGAATTTTCGACATGAAATTTTCGCAAACATTTTTATGTGCGGATGTGTGTGTGCGTAACATGCTGATGGCAAAGTATTTTCTTCAACTTCTTATAACTTTCTTAATAGAGCACCAATTTTTATGAAATTGGTATCAAATGAAGGATAGAAAGTTGTAGTTTCACTTAGGTGTAAAAGTTATTATATTTGTCACGCCCACTTGTGGATAGTTACCAAATTAAATTTGATGGCAAAGTATTTCCTTTAACTTCACATAACTTTGTTAATAGAGCACCAATTTTTATGAAATTGGTATCAAATGAAAGTTGGAAACGTGTACTTTCTATGTGCGTGTAAATATTATTATATTTGCCACGCCCACTTATAGTTACGTAACAACAAATTGAAGCTAAACAGGAAAAGTTACAAGAGTTTACATTTAATTTGCTTAAATACCGTAAAGTGGGCGTGGCAAAAATTATAATATTTATAGTTCGAATGAAAGTACATGTTTGTAGCTTTCATTTGATACCAAATTTATAAAAATTGGTGCCTTCGTTACAAAGTTATAAGAAGTTAAAGAAAATCTTTTGCCAAACAATTTTTATGAAATTGGTATCAAATGAAAGCTGGAAACGTGTACTTTCTATGTAAGGGTAAATATTATTATATTTGCCACGCCCACTTATAGATACGTAACAAATTAAATTTAGAAGCCTATAACTTTGCTTCTACTGCAGCAATTGTCATAAATTTGGCAGCAAATGGAAGCCAAAAGCCCGTATTTAAATTTTCTTGTATCATTTGCGATGCCCACTCATCGTCTTCTTCTGTTTCTACGACAATACGTGCAAAGTTAGAAGCCAGTACATTTATTCCTTATTTGCTTTTTTTGTCTGGCCTGGGTCCACCATCAAACAGGATTCTGAATTTGTTCACATCAACACAATTGTGAAAGATGTTTTAGAGAAGCCATAATAGATTGACGCCAGGCACTAAGTTAGTGCTATATATAGCTGTATTACAAAACAAAATACGAAACAAACAATACAACTGAGAAGTCGCTGTAGTCTAGAGAGTAGACGCAAGGCCACGTTTTAAACCCCAGGTCCGTCTGGCATCTCCAACAAAACGCCTTCCTCTCAACAGATTTCTGACAAAAACCTTTGAGCGCAAATAAAACTGCAATGAAAAGTTTGTCACAAATCTTTCGTTAGACTAAAGTGTTGCAATGACCAATTATGTAAGAATGAATGTGTTTTATTTTTAACTTTACTTTTGAAAGCAAACATTGAATAACCCTTTAAAACATTATTAAACTGATTACGATTTTTCTAAAATTTTTGAATAATCTCTCATGTCCATTTCCATTTAAACAAAATTTAATTAAATTAATTCAAATAATTTTTTGTCTACCATTGTTTGTTACCATTTTTTTGTTACCATTTTTTGCATTTGTTTCTGTTTAATTAAAGCCATAAATCATTCAATGGTTGATTGCATTTATTTACACCAAAGTTTAGTAATATTTATAACATGTTCCAAATATATCAAAACGTCATAAATATGTCATGTATTCGAGCATTTAAAAAAAAACAAACAAACAAACAAAAAAATTTAATTTATTAGAAAAGACTATTATGTTTTAACAAATAACAACACCATGTTACTCAGTATTTATTTTGCCAACATTTAACAACATGAAGGCAAATAGAAAAAACTATCTTAATCTGATAAGAAACAAAAAATTAATTGTCAAAATTATAAATAAACAAAACTGATAAGAATTTTTAATAAAACGAAAAACCAACAACAAAGAGACATGTAACAAAATATAAAGCTTGCCTTTGCTGGCTTAAATTAAAGCGTAAACGTTAATTAATTTTGGTTACAAGACAAAAAAAAAACTTACAATTTCAAGAATTTTAACAAATGGAAAATGTATTCCATAATATGAATTATCGTAAATCACAAATCTACAGTCAGCGCCATAAGTGAGTCAACATTCACTATAATTTTAAATTTTCTATTATGTTCTTAAGTATAAAAAAGTTCCTTTATCATGATTTGTTGTTTTTGTTTTAACACTTTATAAGTAATAAACAAACGTTTTTATTTTTGAAATTTATTCGACTATTCTCATTTACTTTTCTCGCTATCCTAAGAAAATGAATTATTTCAGTGGTTTTTACTCACTTTTGGCGCTCACTGTATATACAGTGTTATTGTTGTTGTTGTTCTTACTTTAAACAAATTACTAAAACAACAAAATTAAAAAATATATATATAACAGTAGTTGAAAATAATAGTGCTTTTGTTTTTATTGTTTTTTTTAGGCCAAAAACCACTGCAGCCAGCCAGCTAACAGCTTTATGAATTATTGACTTTGAACTTTGATTTCATTTTTGTTGCGTTTTTCTCTGTTTGTTTGTTTTTTGTTTTTTCATAATTTTTCTTGTTGTTGTTATTGTTTTCGTTATCATGTCAGTTTATTTTGTGGTTATAATTGTTGTTGCCTGTTTTGATTTGTTTTCTTAGCCGTTTACTTTATATGTACAGCAAACATGTTCCATGGCAATTTGTTTAATAACTCCTACAATTTATTTAAAATTTTTTTTTTTCTGCATTTTTTTTATAGAATTTAAAAAGCTTGGCAACAAAAAATTAATAAAATATTTTGTTTAATAAATATAAAAAAAAAAATAAAGAAAAATAATAATAATTTCAAATATTGGAAAAACCTGGCTGCAGCTGCACATTTTACTATGAAATTAAAAAAAAAAAACAATTTTTTCATGAAATATTTTTGATTGGCCAAATGTTGTTAACATTGGCCATCAGAAGTGGTTTTCAAGACCACGAGTTTAGTTGGAAGAAAAAAAAAAAGAAATGAAAAATCTGTTATTATTTCATGTAAAAACTATAATTTTTGTTCAATTAAAAATGATAAATTTTAATAAGAAAAAAAAAGGTTTGTGTCTTAAGTCTTTTGTTTTTTGGGTCACTATGTAAAATAAGTACTAAGAATTAATTCATTTATGTAATAAATTCTTGACTATTTACGCAAAGCTAGGGTTTATAAAGAAGCCTTGTTTTCCTTTTATTCGACTTTTTGAATTTTTATGTTGATTAAGTAGGAAATCGATTCGATTAGTAATTGATTTTTCATAACTATTTAATCGTATATATTTCAATGCATTATGTGTTTAAATTTAATATTTATATTCACTTCTAGTATTGACTTCTAGTATGACATACATAAGTAAATTCTCTAAATAGTTTGGTAATTTCCTTCAATATTTTAATAGGACTGTCTGTATGTTGTATTCATTGTCGGTTCTACTGTATATGTGAGGTCGTCCTTTTTCTTTCGTAATATGTATCCAAGTTAGCGATTAATAAGTAAATTTTCTAAAGTTCAGACATCAAATCGAAATACAAAAAAGTATTTCTTCGGCGACTTTCTATCAGTAGATTTCTGTTTTTGCCAGAAGGTAAAGAAAAAGTTGCCATGAAAAGTTTCTTAAAAAAATCTGTCGTTCGGAGTCGACGTTAAACTATATGTCCCGCCACTCATGTATAAAATTAACACACACAACACATGTGGTATGAGAAGCTAGTTCGTAATCCTGACTGAAGAGTTGTAATGACCAATTATGTATGTACATTTGTATGTCTAGTACTGACTATGTACATACATAAGAAAATTCTCTGAATAGTTTGGCTATTACCTTCAATATTTTAATTTCATTGTGGGTTCCACTGTATATGTTAGGTCGCCTGGTTTCTTTCGTAATATGTATCCAAGTTAACGAAAATTTTGTCTCCGAATTTCCAACACAATGGATCACCTCTTGCTTAATGACTTGCCGAGTACATTAGTTTATAATATCCCTGGGCTAGCAGCCATTAAGCAGGGTTGGCAAGGTTTTTACAACAAAACAATTCACTAAGCACCTCGTAATACGATTTCAATTGAACGTTATGGTATTAATCTCTGAATGTTAGGTTAGAGGGTACACGTCCTCTAGCCTAACCTTTCACCTGAGACAAGTACAGTACTCGAAGGTCGATTTGACCCATTGTACATAACGTCCTTCAGAAGAAAGTATACAAGAGGGGATAGGCAAAAGGAGAGGAAGTAGGAAGGGAGAATGGGAAGCGAGGGACTTACATAGACCAAACAAAGCGAAAAGGGAGAACGCGGCCACACCGATGAAGTCCTATCACATCTCAACCAGCTCAAGTTACTAATAATTCTGTGAGAAGCCCTGATGTCGGCTCTCGACAGAGAATTTAAGCCCTCCAAGAAGCCCCTGCCATGGTCCTCAACCTCAACCTACCCAGGGCTGGGCAGTTACAGAGGTGGTGATCGACAGTCTCTAACTTCTCCTCATCGCAACGTACCCTGCAGTACTTCGGCTTGGATCTGATCCAGATCTCTAAATGTTGGTATCAACTCATTGTAGAGTTTTGTTCCCTTGTTAGAATGAATCCAATCAATCTTGGGGAAATATCTAAAAATATGGCTGAGGTAAACAACACTGGCCACGAGAATTAAGTGCATTGTTTACTGAAACCATAATGCTTTGAAAGAGTCTAATGAAGCAATAAATTGTCTTCGATTTGTTGAATACTTCACATCATTGCAGCTTCTTAGTATGTACATACATTTATACATACATAGTTGGTCATTACAACCCTTCAGTTAAGATTACGACCTAGCTTCTCACACCAGAGGCGGGACCTGTAGTTCAAAGTCGACTAAGTCGTTGTCTATGGTGGTCCATGGTGACTTGGCAAAACAGACTGAATCAGATCTGCAATCAAAGTTCGTAAGTCCCTTTAGGAATACCCAATGCATTCTTCCTAGTCAGAAGAGTTCTTAATATTAAATAAGTTAATATTATAAAACAAATAAGTGTACAGACATATATTCTTTGTAAAACTACAATTTAAACTTAAGTATGTACATTGTAAACATGTATGTATGTACTGCTATACGATAATTTTTTGGTTTCAAAATCACTTAAACCCTCGACAATGAATCATTCATGAATTAATGAAATCTAAACATGTGTTTAGCTTAAGGCCTTTAAATTTGTACACCATTAACATTGAGCTCTTTATCATCCGTATTCATTCATAAACTTCGCATACAAGTCATAGATGGAAAACAAAAGCTACGATCAGTCATGGTAGACTATAAAATATCTCCTACACTAGAATGAACGCGTATTTAGATAATTTCAAGGAAAGGCATGTGAGAGAAGGGGTATTATTTCATCATGAATATGAAGATAAAATATCGGAGGATGGTACGCTTCATGATATGAGTATTTAAAGAAGGGTTAAACAGGATTCACTAGTAGGAAGAATGCTGTCACAGATGATCAGTTGGGTGTAATGTTAAAATATTGTATTCGATGTTAAGTACATACAGTGATTGCAACCCTATAGTCATGATGACGACCAAGCTTCTCACACCACTTATGTTGTGTGGGTTAATTTCATCCACAAGTTGTGGGACCTACAACGCCGAACAACATATGTTTTGCGAAAAGTTTTCATTGCAATTTTATTTGCTTTCAGAGTAGAGGCAGATGTCTGCTGACTTTACTACGACGTTACAAACATTACAATGAACTTAGTATATCTCTGCCTTATTTGTTGTCGTAAGGAAAAGCCCACTATTTACAACATTATTTTTGCATGTATGCCCATTACTAAGCCATTGAAATTTGACTCAAAAAAACCATGAAAATCCACCTCTACATGTCATGATGTCTTCTATAGAGAGGCCCTCTACTATTCTAGAAGTGTAGAAAATTCACAAAAACTAAAAGTACAACAACAACAAACATAGTAAAACATAAAAGTAGGCAGAGCCTGGTTTGATGTCTTCATTATAATATTTTCTAAACGATTTCAGTTTTTTGTTTTTCTTCATCTCCACACATGTTTAAGCTTTAAATGTTGCATCAATATTCATGCAACAACAACAATAGCAACTAAAATAGTTGTAATATAATATTTTTGTCCAGCATATAAAATGAACCCTAACAAATTGCTCAATTTGATTTTGGCTTGTAGTTTGTTTTTGTTTTTTTTTTGGGCTTTTAGTTTGGCTAAAAACCTATTTGTGTGGGTAGTGTGTTAAAATTACTTTTTGAACTGGCAAAAGCAAAAAAAAAAACAGAATTTATCACAGTACAATTGAACACAGTAATGATGATGATGATGTGTATTTTCCACAACAAACTCAAATTCACATATAAATACAGAGCGACCGACCAGCAAAACAAAAACCAAAAAACTATGTCTGTAATAAAGTCATTAATACACAGCACCTTAACCATGTTTAGAAAAACATCGAGTATAGTGCAGAGTGATAGCGCAGGAGACTATGTCAGTCACATTTTTTATGAAAAATATTAATTTTATGCATTGCAAAAGGTTTTTGTGTTTTTCTTATTTCCATCGAAATTTTATTTCATGCACTTGTTTAAGCGAGAGTCTGTAACACAAAAAAGAAGGTTGTCCTCCATAAACATCCTTTAGAGGATTTTGTAATAAATTTTTGCAACATATGGTTGTGCCTCGGAATTAAGGTGTACGCTTAGTTACTGGTTGCTTTAATACAAACGATTATTTTTCTCTTGTTCGAACGATTACTCGAATAAATACTGGATAACAATCCAAACGAAAACATTTTTTAAGATTACGGATGCAAAAGAAATATTAAAAGTTTAAACGTTTAAATATTGTACTGCCTTTTAATCTATTTCTGGCATTGTTTTCCCCACTTTTTTCAACAGGAGTTAAGTACAGCGTTAGTTTAGGAAAACACAGACAACTACAAGCATCTAATACTCTACTAATGACGGCATACTCCCGGCTACTCATGGTAACCAACAGATACGACTGTAAACTGTTCAGCACCCTACGTTAATAGACAAATGGATATTTTTTAAAGGTACTAGCGCCTACTAGTGAGCTTAGAAACAAACTTAAGAACTTATACTATGTTTACACATGCACTTTTATTGCGTCAATCGCAATAAACACCATTATTGAGCTCAATATTTCATATAAAATTTGAATGAATTATTGCGCAATAAATACGCAAATTGTTATAATATTGAGTAAAACTTAAAATGCAGCACTGTCATAAGTACGTTCAGTGAGCATATTACAGTTTTCCGAACACTTTCTGTTGATATTTTAGAACTCAAATGCCAACAATGCAAACAAAAAAAAACAAAGCAATAAAAAACAACAATGTTGTTGAAACAACCAAAGTAGCTGTCAAATGAATATTGCTTATATTATATCTGAACACTTAAAATATTGTACTCAAATAGTTGAATATTGGCTCAATAAAAGTGCATATCTGAACAGAGTATTACATACATATGTACATAATTGGCCTTCAGTCAGGATTACAGCCTAGCTTCTCAGCACCACTCATGTTGGGTGTGTTAATTTTATACATGAGTGGCGGTCGCTACAGTTTAAAGTCGACTCCGAACGACAGTTTTTTTTGAGAAACTTTTTCATGGCAGGTTTATTTGCTCTCAGAGTTTTTGCCAGAAGACTGCCGGGAGGAAGACGTCGAAGAAATATTTTTTTTCACACTTCGTTTTGATGTCTGACCTGGAATACTAACAAGTGCTTCTAATAAGTCAACATGCTACCTACTTGACTACGGTGACTTCTTAAGAACTTAGAATCAATTTTATTTCTATCATGGCTGTATTATTTTATGGGCGTAGAAAGGCGATGTATATTTTACAACATCAACGAATTCTATCAATTTCAAAATATTCCCTTGGCTTGCTTCCATACTTGCATTCGCCGAAGTCTTTAGGTTGCATGTTGGCTTATTAGAAATAAGCCTGTGGTTAAACCGCTGGCTCTTACATCACCAACATAACGAATTATATAAAAACATTTTTTCTTTCTTCAGACTTCTTCTCAGCAGCTTACTGGCAAAAACTCTGAGAGTAAATAAATTGCCATGAAAAGTTTCTGAAAAATCTGTCGTCATAAACACTTTGGTTTTTTTTAAGTAAAATACGATTGCCAGATCAGATAATTTTGACATTTGATCTACTCAGTAGTCTCTTTCTAGTGCTGGAGCAGGCAAGCAACTGAATGCAGATGCTCGATTTCATTACAACATTCATTAGACCAATTAAAGAAACCATATGGCGATCAGAGGAAGTAGTGAAACCTGCATATGTATTATAATCTTAATGGCCTGTAACTTTGTTTGGTACCAAAATATTCGGCTATCAAAGATGTTTGCCGTATATGTCCCAGAGGTAAGAATTATATACTACCTCCGCATATCTCTGAAACCCTAAAGAGAAAGATCGCTGGAGAGTATTTCCCTTATAAAGATCTTTTCATATCGGGGTATGGAAAACCACTTTTCTGCATTGAAATTGAAAATAATAACTGGCGGCAGTTATAACGCAGATACGATTAGCAAGTTCACTCAAAGATCTAAAGGTCTATTGTGATAATTTCGGAGGCTTAGATACGGAACTAAAATTCATAATCTGCTGTTAGTACCGAACAAGCCAATACTTCTGAAATAACTGAAAAATTATACAAAATTATCTGCCAAGTAAATTCCTTTGATACGGACACAAACGCAGGAAATACCAGATATTTTTCTCTTCTTTCTCGATGAGGCAGCACCTGCAAGTAGTATTGGGTTTCAATTGCTCTGCTGAAGTATCATCAATCTTGCAGTGACCTTTAAATACTCCGACAATTAGAGAATTATTTGGCTTACAAAAATTCCGTCCCTTTCACTCCTGCTTTCATCATGATACTGTGGGTCACAGCTTATTTCAGCCAACACCCTTCAAAAATTTTACTCATAATTTCGAAACAAAAAAAAATTTAATATGAATTTATAGAACAAGTTCGCATAAAAATAAGTCCTATTGTGTACGTCCCTACATAACATAATTGGTCATTACAACCCTTCAGTCAGGATTATGGACCTAGTTTCTCACACCACTCTTGTTGGTGTGTTAATTTTATACTTGAGTGGCGGAACCTACAGTTTAAGATCGACTCCAAGCGACAGATTTTTTGATGACAATTTTTATTTTTCTCTCAGAATGTTTGCCAGAAGACTGCCGGGAGGAAGACGTCAAAGAAATATTTGTTCATATTTCGTTTTGTTGGAGATGTCTGACCTCACTTCTACTAAATCAACACACTACCTACTAGACTATGGTGACTATAAGTTTTGTTAAATTTTCCTAAAAATTTGAATTCCTGTTTATCCATTGTGAAGTTTAAATCGACACACGAAATACTAATGCCAACCTAAAAGAATTATTAAAAGCTACACTCTTGAACATCGTCGTTAATATGCTTCTTCCAAGAGAATATTTTCTTCTAGACTTATTATAGGACAGCATTTCTTTTAAAGTTCCGCAAAAATGCAAATCTTTTAAGCATTTTTTTTTTTTACATAATCATGGTCAGTAGCTTATCGGGAGATAAATCGCTAATACACTTCGGTACAAGACAAAACACAGCATGTGGAAATTGTGCAACCACAAACGATAAAAACAATACCGAAATGAATAGAGTTTTTTTTTTTTGAAAAAGTGTCGCATTAAACATGTCAGATATTTATAATGCAATTAATTTAATAAAAAAAATAAATATAATAAGAAACAATGACAGTTAAACATCATGCTGTGCTGCGCTATTGTTAAACAGTCTTTTTATTCTTTCAAATCTTATGAAATAATCTAACGAAAGGCTTCCGTTAGAATAAATATAAATGCAAGAACCATGTTAATAGGAAAGAATAAAAACATAAAGAATTGATTTCAATTATTGTGGGATTGAAGAATGGAGGTAATCTTAAGCGGAATACATTTCTTTATTTGAAGTAAACGAAACGAAAAAAAAACAATAAAAACAATGCAAAAATGAGGAAAAACTAAAGCAAATTACAAGTCATAAATCTATCAATTAAATACCACAGTGAATAACAAAAGTGTTGAATATATTTTGGCTTGAATTTAAATGAAGTTTTAAAAATTTTTTTGGTTTTTTTCCTTGAATATTGCCTGTAAGCACGACATGCAACAAATGTTTAAAACAATTGCCAGCTTAACAGCATACAGTATTTGAATTGCAGACAGAATCACAAACACGATTTATGTTTTTATAAAACAGTTTAAGCGCCAAAGGTTTTCATGTTATGTTTGAACACAAAACTTTTTTAACTTTTTTTCATTACGAAATGATTTTTATTAAAATGCAACTGTCATAAGATGACCGTGAATTATGAAGTTTTTACTTACAAAAAATATTGTAATTCTAACTTATAATTATAAATTCCGCTAACAAAGCCAGGATACAAACAGAAACAGAAACAGAAAACAGAAAGAAAGAAATAAAAAAATTACGGCTTCAAATCGATAGATTTTTTCCAATTGCATTTGTATTGTTTCGTTTATAATTTGTTGTCAATTAAAATGCAAATTTAATGTGATTATTAAACTAAAAAAAAAATACAAATAAAAATAAAAACAACACCGGCAGCAGTAGATATGTATTAATACAATACACAAATAATATTTACAATAATAATGGTAAACAAAACAAGGCATTTAATATGTATTGTAGTTAAATGTAACAAAAGACTTAAGACACGAACACGAAATGTGTTTAACTTTGCTTTGTTTTTGTTTTTTGTTTTTGTTTTTGTTATATGTGTAATGAAATGTTACCGATATTTAATCTCTACCATTATGATTGTTTTTATTATTTTTTCTTCTCTCTGTCTGTCTCTTTTTGTCTCTCTCAACAATTATAAATAAAGTGTTCTTAGCTATCGCAATAAAATAAAAAACAAAAACAGGCCCCCTGAAGCATTGTTATTGTTATTAATTGATTCATGATTCAGTCATGCATTTATTTGATAATGATTTTTATTTGTTTTCAACTTTTATTTTTATTTTTATTATTTTTTTTTCTCTCTTCAGTTACAATGGAAAATCCGCCTGGTGTTTGTTTACTTAGGAAAAATATTTTTTTTTGTTTTTTAATTTGTTTTGAAATTGATTGATTGATCGTTCGTGAAACAATGCGTTCTTATCTTAATTTATGATATTTTGTTTGCTTTTTTGTGTAGTGTGTGGGTGAAGAATTCTTTAAATAGACTTTAATTTAAAGCTTATGGTAGACTAGTTATTAAAGCTTCATATTAAACTAGTTCTTTAAGGTACATTAATAAATCATTCCATAACTTAATATGACCATAGTAAGTTCTCATTGACATTGGTAAATACACCCAAACCTGTTTTTACACGGATTTTTTTTACGCGAATTTGAAATAACACGGTTTTTGTTAACAAATTTACTTTTTTTTTTTTGTTCGCTCCTTTTTATACGGATAAAATCCTTTAATCCCGTTTTAACTCTTTAAAAGAAATAAACCAGCGCCAGAAGCAGCTTCTGAAGATGTAGAAGTAATAAGTATTTCTAATGACGAGACTGATATTGAGCCACCCAAGCAAAAGAGAATGCGCTTGCTATCAGAAACTGACTCCGAATAAAATAAAAAAAATTTTTTATTGAAAATAATTTCTTTCCTAATTGTCTTAAGGGTTTGATAACTAATTTTATTTTTATAAATGGAAGAGAATTTTTAAGTTTTTTCTTTATTTTTATATAATCATAAAATGAAATAAAATAAAAACTCTGTGTATACTATTGAACTAAATCTGTGCGTTTTTATAAAGTTATTCAATTTTATAGGCATATGTAGGCTGCTGCATCAATAATATGTATATCTTTTCAGTTTGTTCATACACTTACATACATATATAATATTTGTCTTTTTTTACGCGTTTTTTTTTACACGGTATCCACTGGAACGTATCTATCTTTCACATTATTTTAAAATATAGAAGTATTTCTATCTCCTGCTAGAGGCACGTCTTCTACCGCAAACTTGAAGTTGAAAATTCCAATCAAAGCCATTTCTTCATATTCATATTCTCTGGTAATTTTCTTAAGAAAACGAATTTCGACTTTGAAGGCAGTTTAAGTACATAATAGTTCAGAATGCATCAGTGCTGCTACGCACAGGCCAAATGGCGTACAATATACTTCATAGACAACTATTAACCCATATGCGCTTATTGCCCAATTTTTAAAACGTTAAGATATTGATCAGCTGTGTGGTATACCATATAGATTCTAATAAATACGAAAAATCCATGTTTTTAAGAGAGAAAAAAGTTGAGCATATACGGGTTAGGAAGAGTTTTAATCGTACCGATATGCTTTGGTACCATGTCTATGGACTTTGGATTACGGACTTTATTATACAGCAACTGAAGTCGCCATAGTCTTGTATTGCGTTGGCTTATTAGACGTGAGGCCTCAAACATCTTAAACAAAACGACAAAACGACATTTCTGGCAAAAACTGAGAGTAAAATAAAGTTGCACTGAAACAATACTCAAAAATCTGTCATTTGGAGCCGACTTTAACTCTAGGTCCTGACACTCATGTGTAAAATTAACACTGACAGCATAAGTGGTGTAAGAAGCTAGGTCTTATCCAAGCTGAATCCTGTAGTGACCATATAATCGATATATATTATGTAATCAGCCTAACTGTAACTGACCCAGATGTTAGAGTACTGATGTAAGACTGGAACTTACTCAATTTCTCATTTATAGGATTTGAGTCCGCCAAAGCATTTTCTTTCAGGCGCCTATGCTAAAGCGCCATTCGCAATACGATGAATGGATTTCCTCGAATTAGTCCTTTGAGACAAAGTCGTCCTCCAGATCTTGTAATAAAATCAAATATCTAACGTCCACGCCGTTGAAAAGCTCATATTTACACTTTACCATCGTCAACTCGCCTATTCGCACTTTTTCCAAGAATACTCCAAAGATAAGTGACCGTGACCAAAGATATGAACCGTGTTCTATATATGCGCTCCATAAAGTACGACTGGCAAAGTGAGCGACAGGCTGCGACATTTATTTCATCGCATGAGAGACGTCTTTACTAGCCCACTGTCTATTGAGAATATAAAATCATTTACTACTAGGAGTAAATTAGTTCGTTCATAACATCGAAAATATTTCCCAGAAAACACCAGTGAGTATTATACAAATACACACTTGGGTTAGGTCGGAGTGGTAGCTCTGATATCACAAAGCACATTTGAGCACTCATAGCGGCCCGTTGTGACCCACAGCTGAACATACAACGTACTGACCGAGCTCTACAAAAACCAGGAAAGAGGAAGAAGTTGGTCAGCACAAGGGCTGCCCATAAGATACACTTAATAACGATACCGAATGAAACAATCTTTGGTTGCACTCATGTAGATTATTGCTGGTGCCGCAATGCTATAAGGAAGATGACGCAATTGATTGTATACTGTCGTGTTAAACATTAAATATTAACCGCAAACTGAGAATCTTTAATCAGTTGAAAATTGTTATATTTTTAAGGGTAGAATAAACTACCTCTGTGGATATACAGGCATGCATAAGAAGCCAAATGAGCCGTGTATACATCGGGAAGAATCAGACAATATGTCGCTAGATATTCCGATATTTCTGATAGCTCCTTAAATCTTAGTTATAAGCTCCGCGTATGAAGTATTATTTTCATGCATACATACACACATACATAATTGTCCAACCCTTCAGTGAGGATTACGGCCTAGCTTCTCAACGCCACTCATGTTGTGTGCCTTAATTTTGTACTTGAGTGGCGGGAACTACAGTTTAACGTCGACTACGAACGACAGATTTGGAGAAACTTTTTCATGGCAGGTTTATTTACTCTCAGAGTTTTTGCCAGAAATCTGCTGAGAGGAAGTGGCCGAAGAAATATTTTTTTTTATTTTCATATTTCGTTTTGATGTCTGGCCTGGGTCTCAAACCCGGGCTTTACGTGTAATAAGCGAACACACTACTTACTAGACTACGGCGACAACATCAAATATTAACCGCCAATTGAGAACCTTTAATCAGTTGACAATTGTTCATAACAGCCCTTTAGTTTGCTTGGAACGACTCCGAATGTATACATAATTGGTCATTGCAACCATTCAGTCAGGATTACGGCCTAGCTTCTCACACCACTCATGCTGTGTGTGTTAATTTTATATGTACATGAGTGGCGGGATCTAAAGTTTAAAGTCGACTCCGAACGATAGATTTTGAGAAACTTTTCATAGCAATTTTACTTTCTCTCGAAGTTTTTGCCAAAAATCTACTAAGAAGAAGGCTCCGAAGAATTATTTTTTTGTATTTCATTTTGTTGGCGATATCTGACCTGGGTTTGAACCACGGCTTCACATCATATAAGCCATCACACTGAAAATTACAATTTTTAGTCTACTCAATCTGAAGAAGAAACTTTCGGGATTACATTTATGGTAAATCACAAGTAATCTTTTATTTGATCTTTTAAAATTAGAGCCTTAAAAGCTATTACAATAGAAAACAAAAAATTAAATTTTCCGCTTTTATTAAAGAATATAAAGCTTTACCAACTTTAATACGTCAAATGGCACGCTCACAGACATATGTATGTATGTACATACAGCCATGCAATAGTTAAACGTCTTTTTAAAATTCTGATATTTTTACGCCATTAACGTGGAATACCTCAGGGTGTAAATGAGAATATTTCTCTGTTGGCGATTTAAAATTCGCAATGCCAGTGCCATTATTATACAAAAATGCTGACTTGTGTTACAGCCGTTGTTATATTTTTTTTCTTCTTATTGTTTATTTGTTTTGTTAGAAACTCAATTTTTCAAAACTCAAAGCTTTTCAATTATTAATAGAGTTGATAGAATAATTTGAAATTCAAATATCAACCATAAAATCGATCAATTGAATTTTTATTTATTTTTTTCCAATTTTTTTAAATTTTTTTCTTTGCAAACTTTTGAGTATACGAACTCTATGATTAGTATTTATTATTGTTGTTATTATTATATCAAACGGTACTTAGTCAGTATAGAACAAAAAGAAAAAAATCATAGAATCAATAGAATAGGAATACAAAACAGAAAAACAAAAACTCGACGACGTTGAAAACAAAATTTGCCATGACAATTTTTAAATCAAAATTCTGTGGTACTTAAACTCTTAAATACTTGAGTTAAAAAAAATAATACATACGTACAACAGCAACACGTACAGCATCAATGGTAGTAGCAACGACAACAAACACACGTTAAAAATATTATTTTTTTAATTTGACAGTTGAGAAATCTTAACCGATTGACTATTGACACTTTACGATTAAAACGAATGAAAAGCGTCGTCAACATTACAAAAAAAACCTACTGTTTGTATGTATGTGTATGTGTATATTTTACACAAGTACACTCCATACATTCAATTCAATATCAATATCAAGACAGTCTGTTATCAAAGCGTCAATCAACACTTTACAAACTGTTATTTCCAGCAAGAACAGCAGCAGCAGCACCAGTTGCTGTAGCTGTGTTCATGCTACTCTATATGTACAAATGAGCATAAGTTACAGTGTTTGGGGATAATAAGAACAAGAAAAAAGAAATATTCGGTTGTATTTAAACAAACCTACTGCATCGATATTTATAAGATCGTCTAGTCGTCGAGAAGAGAATTATAGATTCGCAATCGTATGAAAAATAAAAAAAAAATAAAGTTTTGAATCAATCCAGAGAGGGCTTCAGATTAATGGCACCAACTGCTAAAACTTGAGATATTGAAGATGCTGTGAAAACCTGAGTACTTTGTACTCTTAAAGGCCTATTTACCGTGATAGGCGCTTTAGTCTAGTAGTCGATCTTTGGAAACTGAACATTCCATTGAAATTAAAGGTTGATTTTTTAGCTATTATCTTTTTGGCAACACTGGTTTAAACAGCTCACGCACGTTTCTTATTTTGTTTCACTGTCAAACATCTTCAGTTTGGTTTTTAATTTAACCATGAATCGTCTTACAAACGAACAACGCTTGCAAATCATTGAATTTTATTATCAAAATGCGTGCTCTGTTAAGAAAGTTCATCGCGCTCTTCTTCCATTTTATGGTCAGTTTAATCGACCCACTGAAGCGGCTATTCGGGATACGTAAATAAGCAAAATTGTCGATTTTGGAGTGAAGATCAGCCAGAAGCATTGCAAAAGCTACCCATGCATCCAGAAAAATTCACAGTTTGGTGCGGTTTATGGGCTGGTGGCATCATTGGACCGTACTTCTTCAAAGATGCTGCGAATCGTAACGTAACTGTGAATGGTTAGCGCTACCGTGAGATGATATTCAACTTTTTTTTGCCCAAAATGCAAGATCTTGACTTGCATGACATGTGGTTTCAACAAGACGGTGCCACATGCCACACAGCAGGCGTAACAGTGGACTTATTGAGAGGCGAGTTCGGTGAACATTTTATTTCACGTTCGGGACCGGTCAATTGACCGCCTATATCGTGCGATTTAATGCCTTTAGACCATTTTTTGTGGGGCTATGTTAAAGCTCATGTCTATACAGACAAGCCCGCTTCAATTGACGCATTGGAAGACAACATTGAAGCATTTATTCATGAGATACCGGCCGAAACGTTGGAAAGAGCATGCCAAAATTGGACTAAGCGGATGGACCATTTGAGGCGTAGTAGCGGTCAACATTTGCATGAAATAATCTTCAAACATTAAATTATATGGACCGTACTATCGATTCAAATAAAGATTTCATGCATTTTTCTGAATTTTATGTGTTTTTTTTTTTAATTTTCCTACAGCTCTTAAAAAATCACCCCTTACAACTCATCTCGGCGTACTATGATTATCTTCAATATAGAAGCGCCAGACAAATTGGTGTCTTACCAACCTTGGGTCTCTCAGCTCTCGCTCTCTCAGATCCCTGGAGAAAAAATTGTTGAAGAACTGCAACAAACTTTAGTGATTTAGAAACCTTTTAGATTAACTGGACAGTAATCAAATTGACGATGGATCTGTAGAACACACTCTTAGGATCACATTTTCGGAAACCATCAAAGAAATGTGGGTCTCTCAGCGATCGATATCAATGAAATTGCTGACGAACTCATGAGTTAAGTGTCTGCAAACTTTAGTGGTTCAGAACACTTTTAAGCTAACTTATCAGGAGTCATATGGATAATGTGTCTAGGGAACACACTCTCTCTCTCTAGGTAGAACATTCAAAAATCCCCAAAGAACTGCGTCAGCCAAAAAGATTGGTGTTGCCTCTCTCAGATAGATTTTTTACTGAAATACTACAAACTAAGATATTACCGTAATAGATTACGTCTCCTGAATAATTATTTCGTGTCCTGAAGAGCTAGCTCTGTCTGAAGAAAGAAAAAAAGTATGTTTTGTGCAACTATATTCCTCAGACATTGTAACTCTTCAAACGAGATCAATTAAATTCGGTGGAAAATCAAATCTACTGAAAATGTATTCGACTGTATTTGTGGTACTGTGTTCGTCTGTAGTGCGAAATTGCTATTTGAAGATGGCTCTCGACTTCTTCTCTATTTCATTAGCATTTGGTATTATACCAATGGACGACTGTGGTTGTTTAGGTCTGACGGTGATTCATCATTCGGATGGCTCTCGATTTCTTCTCTATTTCATGACCATTTGGTATGATACCGATGGACGACTGTGGTTGTTTAGGTCTGACGGTGATTCACCATTCATAACTGAAGTTATACACGAAAGATATTTTAGGTCATAGAGTCTTTGCATAAGGCAATCTACTGGAAATCAAAAAAAATAAATAGGAGACGAAACTCCGATGAAAAGATCAGATTGGAAAGATGAATCTGTTAAAGCTGAGTGTGAGACATTAGATGGAGAGCTTTTGTCGATGAAATGCTTGACATTCAAACTAAAGCCATTGAATTCTTAAGTATCTACTTAAGAAGATAAAATACGTTACTAATTCTTCTAGTTGGTATACCTTCCGTTGCATAATCTTAAGCAGATTCCAGTACTGTGTCCCTATTATTATAATATTCAATACGATGCATGCAATAGCACTGAATTTCAAACTAATTAGGTTTCCAAGCATTTGGCATTATTCTTGCAACTGATTTTATTACATTCTTGCAATCATAGTCCTCGTGACTGACTATTATAACGATTGACAATCGGCTAAGCTTTAATAGTCAGTCACGATCGTCAATCGTTATACTCCAATACTTAAAAGGGACTTCGAAAAGTTTTTATCTCTGCAACCAATTCGAATTTTTAGTTTAGAATTAGGCTCTATTAAGGGTTTAGTAGTCCTAAAGTTTGCCTTTAGCAAGACGCCTTTCAAGTACTTGTTTCTCATACCTCTTCCAAGTTAATATTTTTTGAATGCAACAAAATCATTCGTTTATGGTCATATGGTACCATTTTTGCTGACATTATCCTTCCTCCGATCGACTTTTGGACCATAAAACAAAGATTGCAAATGACATGGAAACAATGGAGTAGAACAGCGTTCTAGAAGCTCCAGCAGACAATGCTCAAAAAGTTAGTTGGTTTTGATAACCCCTCTCAAAAACTCATCATTCAATAAATAGGCCTTCAATTTCAAAACTCAAACATCTATTCCAGAACTCATAACAATTTTGAATTGAATGGCTGGTCACATTAAATTTTCTCATACCCCACCGATAGCGTACAAAAATAGCCCCGAAACGCAATGGCTTCGTTATAGATTCGCACTTAGGAAAAAATATAAGCAGAAAGAAAACAAAACAAAAACAAAACAAAACCAAGCAAAAAAGATAAAACAGCAGTAAAACAATCTTTCAGAAATTGCCTGCCATTGGAGTAGAGAGTGACAAAAGTAAAATAGTATATCTGTGGCTACTACAGGCAGTCAACTACTACAACAAACTACTACTGGTGGTAGTATGTACTACCTTCCAGTATGACTACTATGACTACTAACAACACTGAAATGTATGGAGTTGTAGCTGCTATTTGCTGCTACTTTTAGGTTGTTGATCAAGTGAAAATGTCGCTGAAATTGACATTTTGACAAATACCGACACTTTTATACCACGTTCAAACAGAGTTGAGAACACACACAGACACACACACTTACAGTTACACACTTAGTCGGGAACGTGTTGAGTATATCTAAGACTAAACGTCTGTCTGTTTGTCTGTCTGTCGGTACATGTACGCTGTTCCTGTTGATGTAGCATAAGTCAACTGCTGTTATAAATATTACTACTTACGTTCACTTCTTAGTCAGCCTCCTAGTCAGTCCGTCAACCAGCCAGCCAGCCAACCAGCCAACTAAGCAGTCAGCTTAGAGTCAACCAGCCTCATGTATTTAATCAGCAGCGTTTAAATATTCTCTAGTACTGGTAGATGAAAAATCCGAAAATTGAAAGACTATGTATGTGAGTACGAGCGAATGAGTTGATCATTTGAAATATGTGTGTCCACAGGTGCTCCAGTTGCAGAAAAAAAAATGGAAGAAAAAAAACGGGCAAGCAGCGGACTGCAAGAAACTGACCGATAGTATAGGATAGGATAGAACGACCAACTACTGTGAATATAGAGTGACTTTAAGAAATAATAAGAAACGTTTAATCCAGCTTTTCTTACTACTTTGTCTGTCTTATTTATTAGTTTTTGTCGAAAAGATCTTAAGCTACCGTTTTTTTCCTTTCGTCTGTATATTTGAGAGTCTGTGTGTGAGTGGCTTGATTTTAACAACTGCTAAATAAGCATGTCGCCTCAATACCACTTAATATTTATTTTCAACTCTTTTCAAAATTTTCCTGCTGTTGATCCATGTGCCTCACTATGAAAATAAGTGTAAAAGTGTGTGTGTGTACCAGCAGTATTAATGCTTTTAGGCTTTCGATAGCTTAAGGAGCTTATGCAGCGTATTCCCCAAAGGGTAATTAGTTTACATTGTTATTGTTGGCTTTTTCGGCAGCCGTTCATTTAATGTGCCATGTTTTTCCACCAAAAAACGTTGCATTTGTTGCATCAGTTAGAAAGCAGCACTTTTAAAAGTGCCGCTGTTGTACGTACATTTATAAAGCTGCTTACCAGAGACAGAGAGAGAGAGAGAGAGAGCGAAAAAAACTGCCGCAGTAAAAACCATTTGACAAAAATGTCGCCATGCTTGTCGCTGGCTGATCTTTAGTGTTTTCTTACTCTCTGTGTGTGTAATAAAACAGAAACAATCAAGTAAAAAAAAGAAACTAACTTTTTGGACAACACAACCAGGACGACGTGACAAACGACCAATGCTCGTAACTAAACATTCAGGCCAGTCTGCCATTCAAAACAACAAAAACGTTTGAACATTCGAACAGCTATACAGCACAACCAAAAACCAAAAACAAAAATAAAGAAGGAAAAAAAACTTCAGCCAGTCATTTGTCTTTTAATATGAAAAATATCTTTAAACCACTTGTTTTGTGTTGAGATGTTTTACATTTATTTCCTTAACTTAACTTTTTATGTTACAGGCCTATTTGCAATATTTTGTTGGAGACAGTGTGTATTGCAAAAGCATTTTTTCTCGTCCTTCTTTAGATTCTAAAATTAGAGAAATAAGAAAATTTTGCATTTGGAAAGGTGAGATCATATTGATAGGGAAACGACACTAGTTTCAGATCGTATTAAAAGTGGGTGTTCTTTTCATCAGAAATTAAAAGAAAGTACCTATTCGCTGATTGATATAAAGATCCGCATACTCTATTATTACCGGCGTATTGCTATATATACCTGTAGGTATATTGCTATACCTACATCTGTGCTGGAAACAATTATACGTCTCTTTCCACTGGATTTTTATTGGAGAAGCTTTGACCGGTGGGTCAATGACACAAATCCAGCACTGGTCACTCTAGAAATCTGCTGAAGTTGGCAACTTTCGGAAATATTGATTGCATGATATCACGCTATACATACATAATTGGACATTACAATTATTCAGTCAGGATTACGGCCTAGTTTCTCACACGACTTATGTTGTGTGTGTTAATTTTATACATATTTTTTTTTTGGTCGACTCCGAACTACAGATTTTTTGAGCATTTTATTTATTTTTTTTATTTATTAGCAATTTTATTTACTGTCAGAGTTTTTGCCAGAAATCAGCAGAGAGAGAGAGATCAGCTTACGTCTAATAAGCACACACTACCTACTAGCCTACGGCGACTTCAATATCACTCTATAACTTCTCGAAAAATTGGTGAGCAATTGTGTGTCGCAGTTCGTATAATACATACGTGTGATGCGTACAATTTTCGTGTGTGATTCTAGACTAAAGGTATGCCTCATTCCATTCGTGCTACGGGACCAATGTCTAATAGGCGAAATTGTCGGCTATTCAGGATGGGATAATAATTATTAAGAAGAACAATATCTCTGTGATAAAGCAATTTGATAAATTTTTAGTCTGGCGGCCTATAACTGTTCAATAGTGGCCCAATCAGAGAATTCCCACTCTCGTCACACCATTAATGAACTTGGAATCTGACAACAATAAAGCTCTGAATTATTGCTCATCTCAGCCCTTCCAATATAGTCTCTGTTCTTGACATACTCTTTTAAGAACCAGCTCCGTAGTAAACATATCCATACTAAATTTAAGCCCCATGCTTTCCACACGCTTTTAGATCTTCTTAGACTACAGTATGGAACAATATCTACTGATCTGGTATGAAATATAAGTTTTGGAGAGGTGAGATCCCTATTTATGCAATGATGTTGAAAAATTACCCCAAGACTATATACCATTCTCCTAATTTTATTTATGTCTGATCACAAATGTGGAAGTATATACTGATAACGACATACGCAGGCTTCAGGAACAAAATTCATTAAGGCCAAGCTGAGTAAAAATGGTTGACATAGCGCCTCATTTTAACTGAACGCTTCACTGTTCTGAAGTGAAGCCTACTCCAGTGAGTGCATGATAGGCGCAACCTTTGGGTTATAGCCAGTATTTTCTAAATAATTTTAACAACATTTGGTATCATTACAGGGGGCAGGGGGGGGTTGATATATTGCGGCATCTATCTAGTTATCATTCATGAAATTCCTCGCAGTCAATGGTTACTGCAAACGAATGAATTCTGTTAAGTAAAGGTAGCCTGTAATTATTCCATCACATTATAGTGGCTTGCAATAGATGCGTCCTTTGCGGTTCCATTAAATACACAACATTACCTTCGCACCATGGATAGTCAGTTTTGTTTTGTTGAATGGATTAGTTTGAGGAGACTCTCGAAGTCTTGCTCTTTGGTTTGTGATAATAACTACATCTCAAAATTTATTCATTTTCTGGCGTTTAAGTCATGTAGAAACTTCTTTCAATGTCTGTGATTGCCAGCACTTTTGGTCTTCAAGAACTTTGAGTGCCTGTGAATGAATCCTGCTGCTGTTATATGTTTTGAAGTAATTGCTGTTTGTAAAGAGCACAGGGTCCTTATAGTTATTGTTTAGGCAATCATACCAATGTATCTGATTCCGTCGCTGGGGCTTTAAACAACTCTTCCTCCCTGGGCTGTGTATTATCACAGTACTTTGCAGGAATACCACCCAACTCCTGGCCAGTTGCAGGCTTTAAGCATTAGCGTGTATATCTCAGAGTACAAATGCTATTCTATAAGAATAAAATTCTTCACGGTTAGTATTTATTATGATTTCTTTGGTCTGTAATTTTATATTCCTTTCCGTTAATAATATGCATGACTAAAATGTTATGCTTTTCACTGTTATGGTGTAGACAACATTTTTGAGTTTTTTAACAGTTTGTTTAAATGTTTATTTTGTTTTGTGTTTTTGTTTTTGTCATGTTAAAACGTTGTTGCGTTATTTTGTTTTTTTTTTTTTCATAAAAAATTTGTTTTTCCTTTCGACTTTTATATGACATGTTACATATATTGCTTTTGTTGTTTGTTTTTGTTGTTTTATTTTTATTATATTTATTTATTGTTGCAGCAACCTCTCTAGTGTATTTATGGTGGCTGATGCTGTTGTTGTTGTTGCAGATGTTCCTTCATGCATGCAATTTATATGTTTTTCTCTATAAATTTCGTTTCTTTTCTCTCATTTTTGTTCTGTAATTCCTTCGTGTAGTCTTCTACAATGTAAAAATATGTTCAGTATTGTTTTAGTTGTTGTTATTTTTTTTTTCAATGTATAAAAAAAAAACAAAATATTTTATCTAATCCGTCGGCGTTTATGTTTTAACACAATTTGCCATAATTGGTGTACAAATTGTTGACAATTTCCTTAGAGACAGTTTTTCGTTGCGGTTTTTTTGATTTTTCTTTTGGTTTTTTTTTTTTTTTTTAGAAGAAAACTGTTGTTGTTTTTGTTTATTATGGTAGCATGAGAAAAATCTGTTATAGAGGAGAGTGAGTCGAAAACAAATTTTACAGTTTTCGGTTAAGCATGTACAAGAGAGAGTTTGTTTCTTAAGTCTTTTGGTTTTTGCTTTACATCACTTGCAAGCAAGCACATGTTCTACAGCATGTTCATGCTCATGCTTATGCTCATGCTCATGTTATGGATGTTATGGGAATTCAAAAATAGATCAGGTCAATTAAGTTTTATAATCAATAGTTATGGGGTTTTTTGTTTTTGTTTGTGTTTATGCATTAACAAAATTTTCTAGCAGCAGGAAATTATAATCATATGCTATAAAATTATATGTTACTTAAAGATTGTATAATATAGGATAATTTCTAAGAAATTTTATAGAAATCTGAAATTTTCTAATTAATTATTTAAGTTAGATCCAAAAATTTGTCAAAAAAAAATTTTGCATTAACTGACCTTGCTGAATTGTTTAAGACCGGATGTAATGAGTTGGTAGGGCGCATGCACCAGCTTATTTACAAAATATGGCTAGAGGAAAGTATGCCCAACAATTGGAACCTCAGTGTCCTCTGCCCTGTCCTAAAAAAGGCAGACCATACGATATGCGCCAACTACAGGGGTATAAGCCTTCTCACTATCGCATATAAGGTTCTTACAGGCGTATTGTGTGAAGGACTGACGAGACTTGTCAAAACACTGATTGGACCTTATCAGTGCGGCTTTAGAGCTGGCATGTCCACCGTCGACCAGATCCTACGCCAAATCCTGTAAAAGACCCACGAACAACAAGTCGACACACACCATCTTTTTGTCGACTATAAGGCAGCCTTTGACAGTTCCATAAGGGATCGTGTTTTTGCCGCAATGTCTGAGTTCGGTAAGCCTGCAAAGCTGATAAGGCTATGCAGAATGACGTTGAACAATTCCTGCAGCTCCGTCAAGGTGGGAATGGACCTCTCCGAACCTTTTGATACCGTGCAACGTTTCAGACCAGGCGACCTTGTCATGCAACCTCTTCAACTTCATTGTGGAGAGTGTTCTGCGAAAGGCGGGAGTGCATCGAAATTATTTTTCAAAAAAGGGTCCAGTTGCTTGCGTACGCTGACGACATTGACATCATAGGGCGTGCCAAGCAAGATGTTACTGCTGCTTTGAGTGCTATTGAACGGGAGTCTACCAAGATGGGTATGGCAGTAAATGAGGGCAAAACAAAGTATATGTTATCGACAAGAAGAGACGTGCGGCGTACTGATTCTCAGATTACGGCCGATAACTATACTTTTGAAACAGTCAAGGAATTTATTTATCTTGGCTCCGCCGTTTCCACCAAAAATGATGTCAGTCTGGAGATCAAGCGCAGGATCACTCTTGCCAACAGGTGCTACTATGGTCTCAATAGGCAATTGAGTTGCAGAGAAATCTCTCGTGCGACAAAACAAACACTCTACAAGACACTTATCCTACACGTGCTTCTTTATGGCGCAGAGGCATGGACCCTATTAAGTAGTGATGCAGCGCTCTCGAGAGTGTTTGAGACAAAAGACCTTTCTTTCACGTGGGAGTCAACAACCTTCGGCCCGGACTGATGTGTAATGAGACTGTAATAGTACAGCTAAGATTCTTCTGTCAGTCCTTAGAATTTAAATGGGTATTCCATCTTCGTCTGAGCTTCATAGTAAGCCAAGGCCTCATTTATCTAATTTAGACTGTTAGTATAGCATAATATTCTTCAATTATTTTCTGTAGTTCATTTCAATGCCTTCAGGAGTTGCTTTTACGTTGACGTCACTAATTCTCTACATTTTCGTATCTGTCCATGGTTGTTTGTTAAAGATACATTGCTACGGAGGCACAAGTGCCAAGTTACCAAAACTTTATTATGAATCACACCACTATCTCGTCTACGATGTCGTGTCTAATATCAACCTGCGCTTTAGAATAGAAAATAAACACCAAATATTTGATTCATGTTTGAAATTGTCATTCTGAAGACCGCTTTTAACAATTTGTCTAAAATTAAATTCGCTTTCATCCGCCTGGTCTTCTTCTTGAGCTAGAACCAAATTAAATGCACTCGATTCAGCCAATCTTATATAGGGTCTTCCAACAGGGACTTCCAAACTGTGATTGTAGATAAAGGTCAACTTTTTGAAAGTCTAAGAGTAATAACAATTGCCATGAAAAGTTTCTCAAAAATCTGTCGTCCGATGTCGACTTTAAATTGTAGATCCCGCCACTCATGTATAAAATTAACACACTCAACATAAGTGGTGTGAGTAGCTAGGTCGTAATCCTGACTGAAGGGTTGTAATGACCAATCATGATTGTATGTTTTCCTAAATTGCAGATGTATGCGAATAAGCTACAGCAGTCTTCGAAATTGAAGACGTATTAATTATTCACCAAAGTCATGTGAAAATTAGACATTTCGAAGAAGGTCAAATCAGAGAAGCCGAGGCAGACTATTTCAAAGATGTTAGTATTCCACACATAATGGCATTAATAGGCGTTTTGAACTAATAAAAAATTTTATTGATATCACACGCACACACACACACACCTTTTTTTATTTAAAGATAAAAATGGTAAGCACTTACATAAAAAAGTTTGTGTCTTAAGTCTTTTGTTTGAATTTTAATAGTCAAAATATTGTATGAAGAAAAAAATAGAATTCTAATAAGATTTTTACTATTTATTTATCAAATATTTATTTAAAAAATAAATACAAAATATATAAGAAATCTTTTCCAAATTATGTAATACCATATGTAATGGCTTTACTTGTATTGGTGCAACAAGTGTTTTGCTGGCTATTTTCTTTTTTTTTTTTTTTGCTACGAAAAGTTTCCCACACTATTTTTATATGAAAAAAATTCAGAATAATCTGCTTAAAAGATAACATTTATAAGTGATCTTTGTGCAACTAAATGGTTGCATAAAAACTAACACCCTCAATGGCAAAAAATCACAAATAAAACGAAAACGAAAAAAAACTGCAAATGTAAAGCAAAAATAAATAAATAAAAAATTTAAAACACATTTGAGCTTAGCAATACAACATACATACATACATATGAGGCATGAGGTTTCTTTAGAAAATAACACTTGAAAAGCTGAACACGCTGAAAAACAAATTTAATTGCAACACATTTCATTTTCCAAGGAAATCGAATAGGAGACACAGCTAAATAAAAGCTGGTGGTATATATAGTAATAGTAAAGGTGGTCATTGGCGCATGCGCCATGTTTTCAAAGCCATACTCTTTATTTTATTTCTTTCAAAGTAATGCCTATGAACGTGTGTATAAATACCGTTTAAAGTTTTTCTTGATTTTTCCTTAAGATAGCCATCAAACATTGAAAATTATTTCTGAAAGTTTTTGTAACATTTTACCCGCATTATTTAAGTTCTCAAAATAAAAGAATGAAACACCATTTGTAACGTGTGATGCTTAAAATAGAAGCCAAGATTTTTCATAATTTTTGTATTTGTTTCTGTTTTTTTTTCTTCTCATTTCTGGTGACTTGTGAAAAGGTCATATTTAATGTTGAAGTTGTAAATGCGACTGCATTTTAATTTTTCTTTTTTTTGTAATAAAAATATACACTTTAAATCGTTTCTTTCGGTATTTCTCTGTTAAGGCTGTTTTATTTGGATTTTTTTTTTCTTTTGTGGTAATTTTTAATACTTTACACTGACAATTTTTCATTTAAAACAAGAACCATTTATCTTTTTGTCAAAATTTGACATGCAACGTGCATTCAACTGTCAACAATTACTACTTGTACCCAATACTTTAGTTGGACGTTTTTTTGTTTTTCTTCTTCCCTCTCTTAGCAATTTATTTTAAAGCCCCAAAATAAAAAAACAAAAAAAAACGTTTTTAAATGCTAATATCGCACGAAAACAAATTTTCATTTAAAGCGGTAAATGTAACCTTTTTTTCCTATGCTGTTGGTTTGGGGTCCACTGTAAGTGTATTTGTATTTGAAGCATAATAATTGTGGCTTCTTAAGAAACTAAAGTAACAATTGGCTAAATTACCAATATTTTAATGGTGTTTATTGACTCACCTTATTGAACGCCACAATCAAAATTGCCACAACGGCTACAGCTATGGCTATGGCTATGACAAAGCAATACAACAAACAAGCTCATGCTTTCGTATAGAAATGAAATGTTTTGTTAATATAAAATCGCACATAAATACGAGGATAGATTCGAAAGAGCATAAAATAACTTCTGTTTCCTATTAGTGTGTTGACACATTAGACTCGAACCTGTGATTTAAACCAAAGCTTAAAAGTATGTACTATCGGTTCCGCCACTCATGGATAAAAATTAATACACCCTAGAGTGATGAGTGGTGTGAGAAGCTAGGTTGTAATCCTGACTAACGTGTTGGCTTACTAGAAGCGAGCCCGTGGTTCAAACTCCAGCTGAGATATCTCACGAAACGATCTAAAACGAAATACATATGGAAAAAAAATATTTCTTCGGCGACTTCCTCTCAGCAGATTTCTGGCAAAAACTCTGAGAGTAAAAATTGCCATGAAATGCTTCTCAAAAAATCTGTCGTTCGGAATGGACTTTAAACTGTAGGTCCCGCCACTCAAGTATAAAATTAAGGCACATAACATGAGTGGTGTGAGAAACTAGGCCGTAATCCTGACCGGAGGTGTTGTAATGGCCAATTATGTATGTATGTATGTAAAGACCAATTAAGTGTAGTAAGATGGCATGTTCTCGAACAACTGCCAAATCTTGAAGTCTAAGAGGTTTCTGGACTTTTGTTTGATTCTTCAGACAAAGGCCTGCAGTTAAGATTTTGTGTTGAGCAATACAATACGTAAACCTGACATCAAGCCAGACACGGAATGTTCTCATCATAAAAATATTTATTTGTACGTCTACTTCGAATTGCCGTAGTCGCCGTAGTCGAACACGAAGTATGTTGGCTTATTAGACGTGAGGCCGTGGTTCAAACGTCAGATTAGTCATCGAATAGAGTACTCTCAGATTTTTCCAGAAGAAAAGTCGAAGTCGAAAAGTGAGAGCAAGTCGTCGATGATTTATTTTTTCAGAGATGTCTGACCTGGGCTTTGAACCGTAGACTTACGTCTTATAAGCCAACTTTCTACCTACACGTACACACCATTCATAAATAACAAACACAGAATGATCACTTGATCTTTAAAAGTGCATCATAATTAGCCAAATGAGGCATTTTGATGTTCGTTTACACATCTGGGGGCTAATTCTAGCATTCGTATACGAACGAATTTTTACTCGAACGTGCGAGTTTTTTTAGTTTTGGGATTCTCTTATTCGTTATCGAGTAAAGTGTATAGAAATTTCTAATGATGGCATTCGATAACGTCTGATTATTCGAAAGCAACCTTGCGAGTTTTTACTCGTAGGCACTAAAGCTTCCGGATTAACGTTTTTATGCTGTAAAGAATAATATCAAAAAAATGTAATTAACAAATTTATAATAATTTATGAATAAAAAATTAATTCCAGTATTTGTAGGTCAAAAGTTTCAAAAATTAATTACACACAGAAGAAAATTCTTGGAAATTTCATGGTTAGGTTAGGTTAGAGGAAGTGTACTTGTCGTGTTGTGTGCGTTAATTTTTTACATGAGTAGCGAGACCTACAGATTTTTGAACGACAGATTTTTGAGAAGCTTTTCATGGCAATTTTTACTCTCAGAGTTTTTGCCAGAATCTGCCGAAGAAATATTTTCATATTTTCGTTTTGATGTCTGACCTGGGATTTGAACTCGGGCCTTTCGTCTAATAAGCCAACAGACTACCACCTACTAGACCACGGCGATTTAATTTCATGGTTAAGCACGCAGAATTGGCAAAGAGTATTTTACCAAATACTCCTCAGGGAAAGACAAGAGCTAATCAGCTATGGCAACAGCTCACAGCTAAGCTCAATGCTTCCGGCCCACCAAACAAAGATGCAAAATTGTGGCGCAAGGTAGTTTAACAAACTGTAGTTTTAGCTTAAATAATAAATGTATAAATATATGTATGTCTTTAAGATACGCCTTCTTTTTCCTCAGAATCAGAAGAAGACGAGTAAAACCAAAATATACTATCCATTATACGAAACATCACAACTTTAATAAGATTTTCTTCCTTTCATTAAATTCTTTTATTTTTATTTTTGTGAGAAAACATATGCTTTTTGTTTACAATTTTTGAATTTTAGTTTGTGCTCTAAAACGAAATAATTAACTCGTTTCACAACACCTAAGCAACAAATCGATTCGTTTCGTATCGAGTAACATAATCAGAAAATTTTTCGCTATCGAAATTATTTTCTATTCGAACGCAATTTCGATCACGAATGCGAGAATTAGGCCCCTGAATCAATCTTACCTTCTAAGGATCTAAAATTGACATTCGATAACTCTTGTTTAACATATTAAAAGGACTTGTAATCGAATAAATCATACTCAATACCATGATTATTGGAAAATTTTCCATTTTTAAATTTGATAAATCCAAACACAAAATTTTTCGTGTCACCCTCGTATAAAAAAAAATTTACCAGTAAGATTGTGATAAAAAAAGTATTAAAGTTTGTTTAAATACCCTCCAATATGTATACATATACAGTAACAGTTTTCGTAATGGTCAATCAAAATAACAAATAAATCCTCCATTAAGCAAATCCTTTTACCCCTGTCCTAAACGTTTTCACTGTGGTAAAGAAAACGAAACTATTTAAATATATATGTGCATGCATGCATGTATTTCACTCAAAATAATCACATAAAAATATTTATTGTATTAAAACATTTTGGTCAAATAAAACGTATTTTTTTTTCTTCGCTTTCATATTTTATTTCTTTCCAAATCTAATTTTTTTCTTTTGCAGTACAAGTATCTCTAGGTTTTATGTAAGTTAAGCAAAGAAAAAAAGAAAAAAAGGTACGAAAAATACACATTTCCAGTATAATTTGCAGACATTAGGTTAAATTTGTCACGATCTTTTACTTGAAATTTATTTGAAAATGTACACAAATTCAACAACAACAACAGCAAAGCAATATAACAAATACAACTTATAGCAATGGTTTGCGGCTGAAAACGCTACACTAATGGACTGAAGGCATTAAAAAACTATAAAAAATCGTATGTCTTTAGAAAGTTTATTTAATTAATTTATAGAATTTGAATTTCTTGAATGGGGGCCCATAGAATACAATGAAAATTTGCTTACTTGTGTGATTGAAGGCATATTTCGAAATTTCAAAGAATGCCTACAATGAAACGAACAACAATTCATTCTTACAATTCGTCATGGGAAGCCTATTTATAGAATTACTAGGAAATAATACACATTTGATTATTAGAGCCTATTATTTTGATTTTCACAACAAAGGGACGCCATACTCGATCAGTTGGATCAGTTTTCTAGGATCACAGACAATTTCTAGCGTATCATTTTTAAACCATAGAAAATTTTATGACTCACGCAACTCGAACACTGATGAGCCTCCCAAGGTCAAATACTTATATTGTGGACTCGTTTCAATTTACAGTAGTGTCCTGTATTTAGCTGTACAGTGTCCTTTTAAGCGCTTCCTATCTTTGAATTTATATGGGTTTTATGTGTGTTTTATGTCATCACTTCAAACAGACTTGCTAGTTTGTTGCATAACATACATAATTAGTCATTACAACCCTTCAGTCAGGATTCCGATCTTGCTTCTTGCACTATCTATGTTGCGTATGTTAAACATAATTTGGCAAAGACACATAAAAAAACTGGAGCTAGATCACCCTGCATACAGTGTGACTTACATGATAGGGCCGAGCAGGTTTAATACCTATAGTAGCCAGCTAGCATCTATAGTATCTATATTAGCCATGCTCTAAATATCAGGGATTCCAAAACAGTTTTCCCTACGGTCCGGTAAATTCTGGGACCGTAGATATTGCCGACGGAGCTAATTGTTTTCTTCAAATGATCAAAAATTAAGTGCTCTATACAAATCGGTCAAAATCGGTAAAAAAAAATGGACTTGTGGGGGAAAAGAATCTAGTTTGCTGTATAGCTACTGAATCAAGGATTTTAAATCAGTTTTCGTTACGGTCGGGTAACCTTTGGAAACGGAGATATAAACTCAAATTTGTAAAAAAAAAAATGTGTTCTACACAAATCGGTCAAAATCAGATAAAAAATGGACCTAGTAGGTGAAATGGACCTAGTCGGATGGATAGCTATTGGATCAAGGATTCTAGATCGGAGATAAAGCCGCAAATTAGTAAAAAAAAAAATGGGTTCAACATAAATCGGATAAAAAATGGACCTTGTCGGCTGGATAGCTATTGGAGCAAGGATTCTATATTAGCTTTTAGGGCGTCCTGGTAATCGCAAATTAGTAAATAAAAAAGTGTTCTACATAAATCGGATAAAAAATGGATCTAGTCGGCTGGATGGATATAGTCTCAAGGACTCCAAAACAGGTTACTTACGGTCGGAAAGATTTGTAATGTGGATTTTTAAGGCCTATTTATTGGACATTAAATAAAACTCAAGACTTATTTATACAGTTTTAAGTCCTGTTGGGTAGTATTTCCCTTGTTCGTTGTCACTCAAAAGAAATTTGAGAGGAAAAATATATATTTAATCGTACCTGTTTTATAGTTTAAAGTCTCAAACAAATAAATAAATAAAAAAAATATTGAAACGAAACGAACTCCTGTTACAAACTTTCCGCCATTCAAAATTGTTTTTGGGTTAAAGTTACAAAACATAAATAAACCTGTTGCCAAGTAATTGGTTTTGGGGTCTATTTCGCTACTTACATCCTTTACTCAGACATACTCACACATTTCGTATTTTTTTGCTGTTTTTGCTGCTTTTGGACACTTTTTACTATGAAAAGTATTCAAAACCGACGATAAAAAAAAATCTTGACTTTAATTTTAATAATGATGTGTGTTGATGTTGTTGTTCTTGTGGTGGCAGCAAAATAAGTCATTAGATTTTTTTTATAATTTTTTCAAAGCTCCAACTCATTTGAAAGTAAGAGTTACTATTGCCAATACTATTCGATTGATTTATTTGGCTTTTGCTAGCTTAAAAGAAAACGAATCTAATCTTAAACGAAACTACAGAAAAAATAGAATAAAAAGACTTCAATTAATATACCCCAGTAGTAGAGATAGTCTAGGCAATATTAATGAGTATCATGTCACATCAACTTGATCAATCAGTATCAATTTCATATTGACTCTACACCATGTGGCCATGTACTATGCCATTAAATTAAAATTTAATTCTTAAAGCATATTCCATTGATTCTATTTAATATGTGCGAGCAGCAACAAATAAAAATTCTCAATAAATTCACATGATCTGCATTGATGTTGAACTAATTTGACATTTAAGTGAACTTGTCTTGTCGTCTCTGTATACCCTTCACTTGCAATGACTCTTGGTTGTTGTTATTGTTGTTCTTGTTATTGCCTTTATTTGTCATCGTTTCGTAGTGCATTTCTAACGAACATTTTGCTTTAACCATAACAGTTGCTCTAAATGATTTGTCACAGTTGCCAATAAGCGCTTCTTGATTTAATGTTTTATTTACTGCACAAACATTTATGGTTTGTTTTTCAATTTTTGCATATGTTTCCATAGACTCAAAGAAAAATGTTAGTAAAAAACCTAGAGAAACTACCTCGTCCAAGTTAGTTATCTAGTTAGTTATTCACTATAATAAACTAGTTTTATCGAAATGGTTGGTTTGTTCGTGCTTCGCTGATTTAATGATCGCTGTAATCATCCTATTCGGACTGTGGTGAATAAATTCCAGGCTATAGGTTCAATTACGATCGACCCGTATAAGAGGCAAAATTTTCCTAAGACATCGCTTCTATCCGTAAGAGCGTGTGGGAGAATTCAAGGCAATCGATTTTGCAGACCACAACTCCTGACCCAGGAGGAGCTCAATATAAACTACCACAGACGTCTGTTTTCTGAACGAACACTGACCCTAGTTTTCATCAGACTTGAGGTCTATTCCTAGATAAGTGGAAACGGAAACAATACTAATCAGGACAATACCAATTGACATGAGATCCAAGATAGCAAAATGCATTCCGAGGTCACTGTTTTGGTGTAGATTTTAGGCTGGCGACGTACGGGTCCATATTTTTAGAGGACGACGTTGATAGCTCATCACGGTCAACGGGGAGTAGTATGGTTCGGTGTTTATAAACTTTTTTTTGTACTAAATTGGATGGTCTGGACACTAATGACATGAAGATTCAACAGGACGAAGCTCCGTACACTCACAACTCACACTACATTGCACCAGCGATTTGAGGGCATGTTCATCTCAGTTAGGTACGATATGAACTGGCCACTGAGATAATGCGATTTGACCTTGTTAGACTGTTCTTTTGTGGAATTTTGATAAGTAGCAGTTCTCAAAGCCAACATGACCCATGAATCATGAAAAATTTTGTCATTTCGTATGCTATCCATCTGTAGAAGCTGTGGCGGACACTTGAATGATGTTAATATAATGTTATATAAAATGGCATCAATGGGTCTTTGTTTTATTTCAATTTAATGATGGGAAGCGCTTAATGAAAAACCCAATAGAAGCAATATATAGCGATAGTGAGCTCCTTACTATCTACTGGTCAACCAGTAGAAACCATCAGACGGTTGGCTATATGGAAAGCATTGAGAAGCTGAAAAGCTTTCAGTTCTTCAAAAGGATTGCATTGAACATACAACATAGATAGAATGCAGTCTATTGCGGCGACTGTCACCATCATGCTGGAGGCCTAAATCCTTCGAACTTGATCCATTGTGTAGACAGTTGAGCAGCAATTAAAGCGCTGGGAACCCACTTTGTCAAATCAAAGGGCGTCAAAAGCTGCATGGCTGCTCTATATCGTAAACATCGACACAACACCCGATTCTACTGGATCCTAGACCACTGTGGAATAGAGGGAAATGAAAAGACGGACGGTAGTTGCCGAAGTCTAGTAGGTAGTGTGTTCGCTTATTAGACGTAAAGCCCGGTTTCGAGTCCCAGGCCAGACATCAAAGCGAAATATGAAAAAAAAATTATTTCTTCGGCGACTTTCTCTCAGCAGATTTCGGGCAAAAACTTTGAGAGTAAAATAAAAATTGCCATGAAAAAGTTTCTCAAAAATCTGTCGTTCGGAGTCGACGTTAAAGTGTAAGTTCCGCCACTCAAGTATAAAATTAAGGCACACAACACAAGTGGTGTTGAGAAGCAAGGCCGTAATCCTGACTGAAGGGTTGTAATGGCCAATTATGTATGTATGTATGTATGTATCTATACAAATAAACTTTAAATTTACTTCGAGTGTAAAACCCTATTAAACTGCGACTTATAAACACTGTGATGAAGTAAAGAGAAAAACATGCAAAAAAAACGCAATGATTTCGGTGCTCTTAAAACAAAAATAAGAACGAACGAATGAGTGGAACAAGTTACGCTTGTTATGTGTACAATTTAGGTTTTCTTATTTTTTTTATTTCAAATTTAAATTCAAATTCAAATTTAGGTTTTTAAGCTTTCAAACGAACTTGTCTTCCACTTGAAAAAAAACAATTTTTTTTTTTCTTCATTTTTACTCTTCATAGTTCAAGCAAAAGGTCCTGCCGTGAATTGTCATTGTCGTGAGTTGCATAATCATAATATAAAAATTATAAATTTTTTATAATATTATGGCACTTCAATAACAACAACAGCAGCATACTATTATATGACTGCTGATGCTGCCATGTCTTCAACATTGAAGTGAAACAAATTAACTTTTTTTTTTTTTTGGTTTTCCTAAAGCGAAGGGTAAACGTTACATTTCAAATAGGCAAACATTTGTGGATTTTCATGAAAAATAAGAAAAAATTATTTTATTTTCTTAATGCTGTAAGCATTATTATTATTTTATTATGTTTATATTATCACACTAATGGTATAGTTTAGTCTGTAATGAAAATGAAAATGAAAATGGCAAATGAACTCAAATTAAGGCAATAAACACAATGTCATGAAGACAATTTTAGAAAAAAAATTTAAAAAAAGCAAAATTTAATTTAATAAAATATTCACTTCCATAAGAATTTTAATTAAACAAACTGAACGAAAACGAATTGTAAAGACTCTATAACAGAGGCATGCATTTCCAAATCAAAATCAATTAAAAAAGTCCATGCGATAAAGGGCTTGGGTATAATCAATCCTTTCATTCCTAGGTAAGGCATAGAGCCAATTAAATTGTAAATTCAATGCACCACTTTTAAATTCAGTTTTAAATTCATTTAACACTTGATAGACTAGGTAGTTAGTGTGTTAGCTAATTAGGTGTTAGACCAGGATTCAAACCCCCGGTCAGACATCTCGATCAAAACAAAGTATAAAAAAAATATTTCTTCGGCGTCTTTCTCTCAGCAGATTTCTGGTAAATACTCTGAGAGTAAAATAAAAATTTTCATGAAAAGTTTCTCAAAAAATCAGTCGCTCGGAATCGTCTTTAAACTGTAGGTCCCCCCTGCTCATGTATAAAATTAACACACACAATATAAGTGGCATGAGAAGGTTCTGAAAAGATTCCCCAACACATGATTTCGATTCTTCAGTGAATTTTATAATGATGTATGTATGATGTATAATGATGGACTGTATGTGGGGGATTGTAAACCATCTGTCTGGTGTATTTTTTTAATTTATTTATTTATTTAATGTCAATAAATAATTTATCCTTACTGACTAACTATACATAAATACAATAACAGATTTATACAAATCAACAAAAACAAAACATTATTTATTAATTTAAATATATGGTTAGGGTTTTTTTAATACATCTCTGCTCTCCGAGAACTCTATTACTTGATAACATTCATTAAAACTTTTACAGGCTCGTCTAAAGGAATCATTATTAGCATTATCTGCTCTGTAGTATGTTAGTGATAACAGTGCCAAATTACGTATAAAGGTCGCACAGGAACATTGAATCTCAATCGACTGAGCAGAAACTCTGAATCAACATTACCTCATATTAAAACCAGAATAAAAAGAGTACTCATCATAGAACGACGACTTTTAAGAGTTGGCAGTTTAATCAGTGCCAGTCTACTCCGATACGGCGGTAATTCATAGGAGTTCCAACCAAGGCCACGTAAACAGAAAATTAAAAATTATTTTTGCACTGACTCAATGCTATTTATATGAACTGTATAACAAGGATTCCATATAATAGAACCAGAACTCCAGAATAGGTCGGACGAGAGATATAAATAACAATTTTTTTAAATAAGGATCACCAAATTCTTTAGACCAGCGTTTCATATGTATATCCGAGTATGTCATGAGCGCTTTATTCACCATCATGGATATGTTATCCCGAAAGTTGAACCGAGGTCCAAAATAATTTTAACTTTATCTAAGACAGAATTCTCAATGCAATAGTCAATAACCCGGTAAGGAAAGCAGGTACAGATAATCGTGTAGTCAATGGTGAGTTTCAGATCAACTATACTTAAGATTTTTGATATACTTTACACTTTTGGAGAGTATCTTTCAACTCTGTAATATTTCCATTCCTATTATAATTTTATATTTCCTGCAGTCTCAAATCTAATTGTGGACAGAAGTTTTCCCACTTGTAGATTTTTTTCTCTAACAAGTTGAGCTTGCGGCACACAATTAAGAGATGCTGAGACCAACCTTTTCATTAATCTTAGACATTTGGACCACCAAGATTTTTGATATGAATTGAAAAATGTTTCCCAATTATTTTTTCTGAAGGGATTTCATCTTCATCATCACATTTTCCTTATGTTGGTAACAGCCTCTGAGATCCTGTTAGTAGCAGTCCTAAGTCCATAAATTCTTTTAAAATTTCGTGTGCTTTTTTTTCTTTCCTTTTCATTAAAAATAATTTAAAATTTCATCTACGAATAGAGAACTCCACTGCACTACACTGCACTTCTCTATTACAACATATCTAATGAGCACACATTAAAACTTAACAATACCTCTACCCCTGCCTTTAACTTTATCTACAGATTTTAGACCATTATTTTATAAATTGTAGGGGCTATAATTAAATTTACAAAAATAAAAAAAAAAAAAAAAATCAACCAGAACATATAAAACAACTTCAAGGGCTTTAGTTTGAATGAAAAATACAACAAGAAAAAAAAACTAATTTACCTCAGCACCATATAATTTCGAATAGGGGGTGTTAAATTATCACAAGCGAAACCGTTAATTTAAAATTAAACAAGATATAAAAAAAACAATCACGTGAAAATTTGCTAAAACTTTAAATAACAGTCAATGCAACCCAGTTAAGAGACACTTAATGCCATACATGCTGTTTTAGAAACTTTAAATAGAGTTCAGGATCCAAGGTCGCTGCATAAGGCAATTGTTTCTAACATAACAGTCAATAGCGACTAACTATGCTGTCAGTCTAATACAATAATATTCGATTACTCTCGCTCGTTACAGTATACAGTAGCGATTTAATCATTAAATAGCTGACATTACATTGAACCTTTATGGCTGCAAGTATTGTATTGCAGCGCAGCAGTGATAATTATATTTGAAAACCTATTGGAAGACTTGTTGTACTATAATAATGCTACCACAATTGCAATTGTCCCTGAATAAATGATTCTGTTCTTTTTTGTTTTTGTTGTTGTTTTTATTAATAAAATTTAAATATTGAAATTTTTATTAAAGAATTGTATTACAAAGACCTTTAAGTTGTAATGGAGTTATGGATGTTAACATTGTATTTTGCTTTTCAATTGATAATCAAATGGTTTCTATTATTGGATACTTTTGCACTATGGCCCCCATGCATACATACATAAGTAATATTAGAAGGCATTTAATAAATTTGAAGTCAAACGTACAGTAAATTACCAGATGTTTTAAAAACAGCTCAAGAAACTAAAAACACTACTTTTTTTTCAAATATTTGCTGAACATAAAATTGTAAACGATATTTAGGCTGCTATGATTAGAAACCGATTTAAAATACAGGGTCATTCAACACAAATCTTTTAGTGCCATTACATACATACATACATAATTGGCCATTACAATCCTTCAGTCAGGATTACGGTCTAGCTCCTCAACACCACTCATGTTGTGTGCGTTAATTTTATACATTTTTAATCTCAGAGTTTTTGCCAGAAATCTGCTGAGAGGAAGTCGCCGAAGAAATATTTTCATATTTTCGTTTTGATGTCTGACCTGGGATTCGAACTCCGGCCTTTCGTCTAATAAGCCAACACACTACCTACTAGACCGCGGTGACTTCAACGACTTTTATGCCATTAACTCCACAAAAAGATGTCAAATACACTCGCATACTTTTAAAAGCAGTTAAAGATATTTCAAGGGATGACTAGAACAGAAGACCATATCTCCATAATCTCCCCATAATCCATCAGCATCACTATAACAATACAACTAACCTGAGGTGTTAACTTTGTAGTTGAAATTACAGTAGGGATCAGCAATGAAACGTTTTTTCGCTACTGCTACGCTACGTATGAATGCGTATAAGTTCAGAAATTACGAGTATGATTCGAATCTACTCATCTTTTTGAATACTCATTGCTGATCTCTGCTTTACAGAAGGCAAATCACTTACGTTGCATACATATATAATTAGTCATTACAAGCCTTTAGGTAGAATTACGACCTAGCTTCTAGCACCCCTTATGCTGTGAGTGTTAATTTTATAAACTTACAGGACTTACAGTTTATAGTCGACGGCGAACAACAGATTTTTTTTCTCCGAGTTTTTGACAGAAAACTCCTGATAGGAAGTTGTCGAAGAAGTATTTTTTTTTTTATTTCGTTTTGATATATTGATGTCTGACCTGGGGTTTGTACCGTTGTCTCACGTCCAATAAGCCAACATGTTACCTACTAGACTAAGGCGACTGCAACAGACGGCAAAGTAGCAAAACAAATTTGAATATTTTATAATAATACTGGCGATCATAATAACAAGCCTTTTAGAACCACTTTATCTAAAACATTATAGACCATAGACGACTATAAACTTCAACATGTATTTGCTGTACAGGCTCTGGAGCAAATGGCAACTGACTCATTTTCACCAATGAGGCCCATTTCTGAACGAATTGGTACGTTAATAAAGAAAATCATTAAATTTGTGACAATACCAATCTACTATACATGGGATTCAAAAACACCCAATGCATATAGAAAAAGTTACTGTTGGATCTGAAATTTAGGCGTCATTGGTTCATATTTTCTTAATAATGATGTTGGGCAGACCATCACTGTCAATGCCAAGCACAATAGGCATGAATTTGATGATGTGGACACCAATTACATGCGGTTGCAATACGATGACCACATAGCATATTTCGCATAAGCGATTTGAGGTCATGCTCATCTCATGTGGAGGTGATGTATGATTTGACATTTTCTTGTGCGGTTTGCTTAAGTCGCCTACCTATGCAAATAAGCTACAAACTATAGTAGTCCTTAAAGTCAAAATGGTCCATACTATCGGGCAAATCCACATAACATACACATATACATACATATTTAGTTATTATAACTCTTTAGTCAGGAGTACCACGAGGTCAGACGCCGAAGAAAAATTTTTTATATTCGTTTGTTCGAGATGTATGACCTGGGTTTGGACCGCGGCCTCACGTCAAAAAAAACCATCAAACTAACTACTAAGAAAGTAAATCAACGTTTCTCGGATAGGCCAGGCATTCACTTAACACCCCCCGAAGGAATATTTTGCTTTCTTCTGCCAGAGATCAGCAATGAGTATTCAAAAAGATGAGTAGATTCGAATCATACTCATAATTTCTGATACTTATAAGCATTCATACTTATTTTAATATCATAGTCGTACTACTTATATTTAAAGTTTAAAGTACTCATCGTACTCATACTTAACAATACACATAATGTTGCAGATTTCGACTCTCCTTTACTCAACATTTACAAGAATCATAAAATAAGTATGAAGGTTGTGTGTTTGCTTTGCTTGCTGTCTTTGTCTTTCTTCTTTTTTTTGTAAATGCAACAACAACTAAGACTAGAAATTTTGATGATGTGATTCAAATCATTCGAATCATTTATGAGTATTATAAGTATTTTTCTAAATTTTATGAATCTAAATGAGTAGGCGTATGAAGCAAACGTATTTCGAATGTTATGAGTTTGATGTCAACGTTGTACTCATACTCATTGCAATCTGTACTTATAAATCAATGTTGTAGTGAGTACAAATGAAGCAGTGTATTTGAATTTCAATAGTGTTGATTCACTCATACTCAAAATTTCATGAGTACTTATGAGTAGTGAAAAAAACGACTCATTGCTGATCTCTGTCTTTTGTAAAATCTTTGTGGTTTTTGCAATTTTCAAGAATCAAGCGTTTCTCAGTTCAAAAGAAATGTTGAACAATTATGTATATGTGTTAACCACGTAGTGTATCATATAGTCGACTGAAACCGATTTTAAAAATTATTTTTTTTTTTTCTCGTCTATTTGTTTTTTTTGTTATACTCTTAATAATTTTGTTAATTTTTAAGCTTTATTTATTATAATGCCTCATTATATTGTATGTCTTCTGATACGCTGATGACTGACTGTGTGTGGGATTTAAAGGATTTAAATAAATTTGTTTTTTATGACAACAACAGCAACAACAATAGCAATAAACAATGCTTCGTTCCTCAAATATACATGCATACATTCATAAATAAATGAATTTTATTTTGATTTTATTTTTATATTTCTCCATCAATGTATAGGTGTTTGTATACTTAAGTATAAGTGTGTGTGTTATTTTTCTGAAAAGTTTGTTTGACAAATCACTGAATTAATTGCGAAACACTTTTAGTTTCATAAACTTTTTTTTTTGATACATTCGTTCGTTCGTTCGTTTTTGTTTGATTTTTGCAAAACTGTTTCTGTTTGGGGTCTCTTTTTCGTTGTGATATTTAAGAGGCTTCATACCGAGAACATTATGTTATTTACGTTGTTAGTTTTTTTCCGAAGCAACAGTCTACAATAATACCAACAAAAATGAGACACACACACAACAATACAAATGACTAATGTTCATTTGTCGCGCCATTATTTAAAATATACAAAAACAAAAACAAAAACAATTTTCGAAACCCAACACACCATACTGTCAATAATGTTTTTTTTTGGTCAAAACAAAACCAAAGGAATATCAAGCTGAGTACACAATGCCTTCTATTCTTTTTTGAGGTGTTTATGTTGTGTTTTTATTGTTGCTGTATGTTGTTGCAAAACACAATTTTACTTTTAAAACGATTGAAATTCTCTTTTACATTTACATTGTGGAGGCTTATTTTCTTTTGTAATCAAAATTTCAAATGTTTTAAGAATACTTAGAAAGCCTTTAAAAGTGTGTGTGTAACAGTGGTACAGCATAATTATTCTATGTCCTTGACAAGAACAATTGGGGAAGAATAAATTGAAATTGAACTGAAGTGCCTGACAACAGTTTCTTAAAGTTTTAAAAATCTCCGAAAAAAATATGTCCAATTGGTACTGGCTCACATTACATACATACATAATTGGCAATTACAACCCTTCAGTCAGGATTACGGCCTTCAGCTTCTCAACACTACTCATAATGTGTGTGTTAATTTTATACGTTAGTCGAGGGAGCTACAGTTTAACGTCGACTCTGAATGACAGATTTTTGAGAAACTTTTCTTGGCAATTTTATTTACTCTCAGAGTTTTTGCCAGAAATCTGCTGAGAGAAAGTAGCCAAAAAAAATATATTTTCATGATTCCTGATTCCCCTTCGTTAGGTAATTTATACTACTCGTTTCTATAATAGATAGACTCCAACTACATCTTCAAACATTCTTCCAATGAGTTACCTTAAAACATGTTCCCACTGTTCGCTTAAATTTTGGCCCAATTAAACATACAAAAGGACTCTTAGAATCCTTGCTTCCGCCTGCGATCCCTAAGTGAACAGAGTCTCATTAAAGTACACCACACCGAGTTGATTAAGATAATCAAAGCACTTTCAAACCTACCGCGAATTCATTAAAAACAAAACCAAGGCCCTCAATGCAGCCTCACAATCCAAAGACAGAACAATTGTCATTATCAGATTATAATTGTTGTGAAATCTTGACACCCTTATAGGTATCCCGATAATGTCTCCTTCTAGCCTGACAAATTTAAGGATGCAATGTGTAGTTGCCGTAGTCTAGTAGGTAGTGTGTTGGCTTATTAGACGAAACTCCACGGTTCAAACCCCTAGTCAGACATCAAAACGAATACAAAAATATTTCTTCGGCGACTTCCTCTCAGCAGATTTCTGGCATAAATTCTGAGAGTAAATAAACCTGCCATGAAAAATTTTCTCAAAAATCTGTCGTTCGGAGTCGACTTTAAACTGTAGATCCCGCCACTCATGCATAAAATTAACGCACCCAACGTCAGTGGTGTGAGAAGCTAGGCCGTAATCCTGACTGTAGTGTTGTAATGGCCAATTATATATGTATGTAATGTGTATTGCCTGCCTAGCATCAGGAAAAGGATGCATTTAAGAGCCAGCAGGTTCCAAGAATGTAATCAAATGATTCATTCTTAATACCAGAGAGTCTAATTGGTGAGGACGCTACGGCATCCATTCTGGATTAAAGTATGTACTTTGAGTCTACAATGCCCTGTCAAAAGACCTGCCGTTTACCAGCCAGCCTCTGATTATTCCTGGATAATGTGATATGTGTAATGACACAGATCTCCTTTTATTATAATTTCCGAAGAAAAAAGTTTTGATTGCCTCAAAGCCACTTGGTTTTCTCTTTGATTTCGTTGAGCATATTTTCCCCCATTCTACAGAGCGTAAAAGGCTTTCTTCTTCTCATAAATGGTAATAATGCGATCTTGCCTGGATTTATGCTTAGGACCACTGTCGTGCACCAATGAATTGCAATCTCAATATTGCTTTGAATGATGTCGAAGAGAATCTCTTTGCATTTAGCCATCGAAACTTTATCACTGTATATCTTTGGCTGTCGATGCCCATCTCAGACACTTTTGCCAAGAGCTTATCCGCAAACAGGCTCCACCTTACTAGTCAAAGGACACTATCTTTTGTACATTCTCTACTAGTTATTTAATTATTTAAGTAATTATTATTATTTAATTTCCTGCATTATCAGATTTTTGAAACTCACAAACAAAAAGAAGTCATCAATTGAACAAAGGTTTACAAAACTTTAATCCTTTTAAGCTCTCCAAAACTACTGTAAAAGGGAGGCTTAATAAAAGCAGAATTACTTTCGGTACATGTCCCAAATAAAAAAGACATGTTTTAGCTTACACAGTGCAGTTGCTTATTAATGAACCAAAACGAAATATTCCACATATTTTCTGGACTACTTTAAGCAGCCAACAACTGGACACAAACTAAAATCGCTAAAGTAAACTAAAAAATCCCTTAAAAACCCAATAAATGCCGTAGTGAAGCAGCATCAGCATCAACAGCAGTTATTGCGAGAATGTAACAGGAATAAAACTACAAAAAAAAACCTTTTTAAAGTTTGTTGCTTAAGTCTTTTGTTTATGATTATGTCTACATTTTCAATTTAGTCGCACATGTTTTGCCAAATGTTATTTGTTTGTTTGTTTCGTTCTGTTGTTGTTATTGTCCTTGTTGTTGTTGTTGTATTTGTTTTTGCATTAGTGGTAGTTTATGGCTTAATTTACTTCTAACCAAATTTGTAACAACACATTGTTTCCTTTTGTCTTTTTTCTCGTTTATTTTCGGCAAACACGTGTTAAATACAAACAACAACGACAACAACAGCAACAACATTACCATGATGACAAAGAAATAAAATGCCGGTAACATGAAATTAACATTTCTAGAGTAGGAAATAAATGTTAGAAAGAAGCAAAAGAAAAAAAGAAACAAACTAAGGATTCACCAGTTACAGTGGGTCTTTTCAAAAGATTTGATGAAAAAAAATTTTAAACTTAAAAAAAGTTCATTAGATGTAATAAATTTCCTAGAGTAGTATTATGCGTACACAGTACTTGTTTTGAGTCGAATACATATTTTAATTGCTCCTCCATAAGCAATACTAGATAAGAAAAGATTATTATTCATGTATAGGAAAAGAAAAAGCATTCTCTGTTCACTTGAATACAAAAATCAAATCAAAAGTAGTCGCCGTAGTCTAGTAGGTAGACTACGCTTATTAGACATAAAAGCCCAGGTTCGAGCCCCAGGCCAGACATCAAAACGAAATATGAAAAGCAAATATATTTCTTCGGCGGCTTCCTCTCAGCAGATTTCTGGCAAAAGCTCTGAGAGTAAATAAACCTGCAATGAAAAAGTTTCTCAAAAAAAATTTTTCGTTCGTAGTCGACGTTAAACTGTAGGTTCCGCTACTCAAGTATAAAATCATGGCACACAACATGAGAGGTGTGAGAAGCTAGGCCGTAATCTTGACTGAAGGGTTGTAATGGTCAATTATGTACGTATCTACATGAAGAAGGATAAAAGGAAGAATATGAAAAAAGATTTAAACTTGTGTTCTTATAGAGCATACTGTACAGTGCCACTGACAGATTTGGAAACTAAAGTAGAAGATCAAGTTAGGTAAATTTTTTCTATCTGATACATATGAAGGTATAAAAATACTAGAATTTTAAAGGTTTTAAACACATACAGTGAGCGCCAAAAGTGAGTAAACACCACTGAAATAATTCATTTTCTTAGGATAGCGAGAAAAGTAAATGAGAATAGTCGAATAAATTTCGAAAAATAAAAACGTTTATTTATTACTTATAAAATGTTAAAACAAAAACAACAATTCATGATGAAGGAACTTTTTTTATACTTAAGAACATAATAGAAAATTCAAAATTATAGTGGGTGTTGACTCACTTATGGCGCTCACTGTATATCATGTCAAACAGCCTGCATCTTCAGCATGATATAAGCCAAATGGATATCTTAACTTGCCGGACATCTTGACTGTGCTTTACGTACTATCCCAGCAAGTGCTCTTGAGGTGATCCTAGATCCCTTTAATACACAGTCGGTTAAGGAAATGATGTCGCCGTAGTCGTAGGTAGTGTGTTGGCTTATTAGACCGGAAGGCCTCGCTTCAAGCCCCAGGTCAGACATCAAAAAGAAAATATGGAAAAATATTTCTTCGGCGAATGCCTCTCAGCAGATTTCTGGCAAAAATTCAGAGATTAAATAAAATTGCCGTGAAAAGTTTCACAAAAATCTGTCGTTCAGAGTCGACTTTAAACTGTAAGTCCCTCCACTCATGCATCAAATTGTCATACACAACATAAGTGGTGTAAGAGGCTAAATCGTAGTCCTGACTGAAGGGTTGTATGCATGTACTCAATACTGCTTCCAAAAAACCAAAAAAAAAAAAAAATTCAACTCCACATCAGATTCATTCCTAAAACTCTTGTTCTAACATTTTATGGATGTTATAATCAAAAAAAATAAAAAAAAAGAATTAAAATTAAAAGACAAAAAAATCTGATCCGCAAAACATGCAACTTTTTTATGTTTGACATTGAATTTATGGAGATGACACATGCTAAAAAAATTGTACGCGTAAATGAAATGAAACATTAAAATAAACACGTAATCGGAGTTAAACAAACGCCAAAAAACAAAAACTTTCATTTTTCAAAAAAATGAAAATGAAAACCAAACAAACAAAAAGACCCCAAAAAGAAACCCGAAATCATCGTAACAAATGTTAATGAAACATGCAAAAAAAAACTCAACAGAAAAAATCTCTTCTTTGCTTGGATATCAATGCTAATTTATGACAAGATTTTTATAACGCTTTATATCATTGGTACCCAGTATCTGTAGAGAATCAGGAATTGTTTTTTTTTATTTTATTTGTTTTTATTTTTTTAATGATGATTTTTAAGGAAGAAAAGTGGTTAAGGGTTCATTAATGTGCCACATAATTTAATATGACGCTTAACAAAAACAAAAAAGAAAAGCAAACAAAGTGAGAGAGGAAAACTGAAAAAGTCAATGTCAGGGGTATTAAATAAACAAACATAGTAGAGAGCAGATATATAAAGGAGTGTTTTGAATTTAGGATTTTGCTAACCAAGGACAATTCATTGAACAATTTTCTTATTTTTTTCAAAGTATTCACAAACTGTAGAGAATTTTGGTGTAAGGAATCGGGGGTTTCCAAAGTGACCATTGACCTGATGGCTCAAAGTTAAGTGGCAGGGTAGGTTGTGGTGTTTTTATTAAGTCAAAATCGTTCGAAAAGAAATACATATGTATCGATGTCGCCTCTAGCTTAAAATCTACAGCAAACAGTGGATCTCATGTGGATTAATATCCTCCCAAATTCGAAAGTTTTGTTTGTTTTCATTGCTTTATTAAGGGTCCTGATATTAAACTGGCTGATTACTGCAGTATTTTCCAAGTAGCGGTTATGGTTGAGTGGCCGGATTTTCCCTAAAATTCTTCTGATTTACTCGGATAACCAGGCTGCTAATAAGTCCTTAGAAATTATGGATCTACCAAAGGTAACTCTTATATGGATTTCCGGTACACAGGGACATCGTTGGAAATTGCATTGCTGATGGGCTGGCCAGGGCCGGTACAGAGATAGCAACCTCCGACATGTTACAAGGCATAGGTATTCCAATTTCTTCGTATGTATGTATTGTCCACTCATAGTACTAGGAGGCAAGTGCCAGACTCTTCTGGACAAGTATAGGCAGGAAGGAGACTGACTTATTTCTGTGCTGAAGTTGTATAGCCATTACGGGCCATTGTCCCTTTGGTAAGCTAACCGAAAAACTGGGCATTCCAACTAATGTCTTCCGCAGAAGCTGTGGGTCTGAAGTGGAGGTAGAGACTGTCTGTCACCTCATGTGTCAGTACCCTGCGCTTGTATGAAAAGACGAAGGTTTCCGACTTCAAGTTTTCTATCATCGTTAAACGAGCTCTTTCATATAGCTTAGGTTAGAGGACGTGTACTTGTCAATTAAAACAAGTACAGTACCCGGAGGTCCAATTGGCCCATTGTACTTTAATATAAGGATTGCTGCAATAACAAGGTTTATGTTGGACTCGGGATGGTTTTCTCTAAGGAATAATTGTGGAACCGATCGTTTTACTGCACTATTGCGGCAATAATCATGGACATAAAATGGTCTTGCAAAAACTTCAATAATGTCCTAGCAGGTCCTACAACGATACTGTTACCATCTGCTGTTGCCTAGAGAAAATACCCTCTCTAAAAATTGAAGAGGTTGGTGTTTTGGATTTAGTGTTGAGAGGCTTTGTTCATTAAGTCCCACGCAATGTCATAAAATCAAATCTATTTACAAATTGCAAGATTTAATTTATTTACAGCTCTGCTTAACAACACTCTGGACAGAGCATTTTTATAAACAAAACAATAATATTCACAAATAAAATCTTACCAAATAACCTGATATTTTTGTTGGTATAGGAAGAGAGAGAGATTTCAGGTGTAAATTAAATACACACATTTATGATCATCATTAAGCTTAAAGTGCACACTGGCCAAAAACAAAAAAAAAACGAAAATCGTCAGAACAAAGTTAAGAGGTGGCCAAAGGCCACTCACATTCAAATGGTTTTATGGACAGACACGAACTTACAGACGACAACTCAGACAGACGGACAGATAAATGAATAAAAGATCCTTAAGAATCAACAAAATCAACGAATGAAGTTTCTTTTTTCTTTTAAACAGAAATTCCTAAAGGCATTTAAATTGTCGTAAATTAATGAATCTGTAGAGTTTCAGTTTTTTTCCCATTTTTTTTCTTTTGGTGTTTTTAATTTTTTGTATTTAAATTTCAACATAAATTTTAAAGTCGATTGAAATAAAAGAAAAAAAGAGCAGATTAAACAACAACATTTAAAGCACGAGCCATTTATAAGGTATGATGAGTACAAAAAAAAATTTTTTTTTTTTTTAATTTTTTGGTTTGATATTGAAATAAATTCCTTGGGATTATATTTTTTATAAATTAATTACGATAAACTACAATACAAATACATTTGTTTAATATTTAAAGATTTTTATTTTAATTATTCAGAAGAAATTAATTTTACCACTAATGAGATGAATAACAAACAGAGTTTTGAATTATTTAACATATAAAATGTTTGAAAGGATACATTGAATACTAAAACACGCGCTCTAGTTATAGTAGGTCAAGCACAGCTACATGATACTCTACACACTTTAAGAAATTTTTACAAACCTGAATATTTGCTTACTTAATTGGTCATTACAGTCCCTTTAGCCAGGACAACGACCCAGCTGCTCACACCACCAATGTTGAGTGTGTTAATTTATTCCATAAGTGGCGGTATGTACTGTTTAAGGTTAAATATTAAATATCCTGCACAAGCGATTTGAGGGCATGGTCATCTGAACTGCCCACGGGGATTGTGTGATTTGATCCCATTAGACAGTGGTTCTCTTAAGCCACAAATCACAGCTGTCCTTAAAGCCTAACCAATACCATCAGTCAAATTTAGTATAAGCTACGCACCCGAGATACGGAAATTGGAAATTTCAAATGCACTCCACCCACAGAAGCCATAGAGGAAATTTGAAATTTGAATTTATTCCTCACATGTCACAATGACATCGTTAGGTCTATCAAACAAATATAAAACGTCGATAATATATCACACATACACACTTTGTTTTATGTATTTAAATTTAGAGATAAGAAGCGTTTAATCAGAAACTTTTGAGAAACTTTTTTTTTTCATGGCAAGTTCATTTACTCTCATCGCCCTTGCCAGAAATCTGCTGAGAGGAAGTCGCCGAAGAAAAATTTTTGTTCATATTTCGTTGTGATGTCTGGCCTGTGGCTCGAACCCGGGGCTTTACGTCTAATAAGCGAACACAATACCTATTAGACTACGGCGCCACTCAAGCATAAAATTACGGCACACAACATGAGATGGCGTGAGAAGCTAGGCCGTAATCCTGACTGAAAGGATTGTAATGGCCAATTATGTACGTATGTATAAGTACCTCTAATTGAGAGTTTTCTCACTACAATTATAGGCTTTGTAATTGCAATCTTCCAACACAAAGGCAAAACGATTCAAATTTATTTTCTCAATTTTATTTCACAATAACTTTTTATCCGTTTCCTTTTGTTTTACAATAAAAATACGCAACAACCAAAAACTAAACAAAAACAATAATTTTATAACGAAACCCAATACAAAACAAATCACAGACAATAGAAATAATTCAAGAAAATCAAAACCAAAATTATAATATTTAACACGTTCCAGTTCATAGGTCTGCATAGTGGTGGGACCAAAATAACATGCCACTAAACAAACACATGCCATAAATTGAGACAAACAGATGCAACAGCGTTCCAAACGATTTAAATCCTGATAATGCCAACAGCCCCATACGGGTTGAAATTGAAACCAATTTATATACGATCGTGACAGATTAGAAAGGAAATATTCCCGATATTTTAATTTTTGCAAAGACAATGGCAACACTTCTTCACTTTGTTGATTTATCCAACGATTTATAAGAAATGTTTGCGATTCAGATGTTTGCAAATTAATTATGATTATTTTATGGCAATACCAGCTGGGATAACGACCATTCTGATCATTGGAGATGAAGAGTTTCGAAGGCATACCTAAGCCTGTGGCAGAAAGTTTTAGTTTACATAGAGAACTTTTGTTGAGAAAGGGCTTAAAGGGATCTTGTATTATGTGTAAGGAAAAAGACACTCCTTTTTGAGAAATTAGTTTCAAGCTGATGTTGGCTGTAGTGCCAGCATTAAAGCGTGAGCCTGTCAAAATATGAATTTCCATGTTTTGGCTTTCATTTGGATTGAGTTTGTGGGGCAGAAATTCCGTATGATTTCTATAACATAAGAAATTTATGTACAGAAGAAGAAAAAATAATAATAGAAGGCTTAAATAGAATAGCAAAAGCCAGCAATTAAGAGGTACATATTCCAGCAGTTCATAGGCTTTTATGTTTTCTTGAATTGAACCGGCATAAGTTTTAGCTGCAAACGTTGACAAATGATGGCAATGGCAAGTCATGTTTTCGTTTAAAGGCAATAATACCTTAGGCTTACAGCCTTGACTCGACCAGGCGGGATCCTTAAGAGTAAAATCCCAATATAAACATTCACGTCTTTCAATACTAAAACTATAGGGGCTATTTACAGCTGGCTTTGTTAAGAGTATGGCTAAATAGGCCTTTACTTTCCTATTGTAAGGATTAATGAAAATATAATCTTGTTGCTCCCCGGAAATTGTAACTTCATTATTGGCTTTTAAGACCTCTAAACTTGTGGGCATTTGTTCGAATTTTACAAAGATTTTTAAGGGATTGCTTGTACTTAGAAATGTTACAATTAGCATTGCATTTGCCTCCATTTCCAAGCTATACAGAGGCATGTGTAAATGATTTTTAATTACTCCTGGTATTACAGCTTTCACTTGCCGGGCCTCATTATTAATTTTTAATTCAAACTCAAAAGGATTTTTGAAAAATTTCAACGATTTTGATGTCTTTTCTAAGCCTGGCAAGAGAAACAATTCGAAAACGGGTGAATTTATGGGCGTGGCAGAGGGATACCACCAAAATAAATGATTTTTAAAGGCAGCACAATGTATTAAAATATCCTGCGTATGTAATTCTGTTTTTAATTCATTTATAACGGAGGTATTTAAAATAATAGAAACGAATTCATTTCGTAAGTCTATCTGCTGGCGTAAAGGCGTACTAAAACCGTAGACTTTTAAATAGAAATTTTCCTTCTCCAGCTCATAAACATATTCCAAAGGTCTATATAATAGCTGGCCCCCTATGGCCAGGTTTTCAAAGCAATTTTCTAATAAATACGTACATTGCAGCCAATTTTCCAATTGCAAAACAATTTCAATATCGAAATCTGGCAAAGCATGATACTCTTCTTTGAGAGGTTCTGCTGCCAAAATTACGGGTACGGGTTGAGTTTGTACAGGCGGTATATCTTGCCAGCTTTGACCAAACAAATTCATAATTTCCATTAGATCGACAGAAGATTTTTCATAAGCCGTTTGAGAAAAACACCAAATCTCCTTGTCCCTTTTGATTTTTTCAAAGCCCTGCTTCAACTTCTCTAACAAACCTTTAAATACCCCCGCTTTAAGCCAATCCAATGGTAATAAATTCCTTACCAATTTACTTAAAATCTCTAAGAATTGCTCCACTTGCAATAGTGTAACTAAATTGAAATTTTTCATTTCTTCTATAATCACCTTAACATGGTCCTTGTTGTCTATATATGGTGTCAAGGACTTTAGTAACACCATGGCTGTTAACACATCACCCTTAAACAGTAAATTGTTTAATCCTTCTTTTTCATTCCTTAACACCTTTTCCATGTCCTTTGGCTTTTCCATATCTTTAACCCCGACGTTAATGGTCTCCTTCAAGCATGCCTCAAATTGATCACAGATTTTTATCACCAACTCTGAAGTTTTTGGCAATCTTATAAGAATATCCATATCATTGGTACGTTGTAAAGGAAATCCATCTGCGGTTAAATATTCATAACTCAACGGCACATCCAAGTCTTGATAATTTTCACATTTTATATGGAATTCCGTTTTAAAAGCTTCTCCACTAACAGGTGTTATCGTACACTTACCATCCTTGGGTGGCAAATTCTCTTTCAACTGTAACATACATTTACCCTGTCCCGGGCCATCTTCTACTGACATTTCTATATTAATTTCTCCCCTAAAATCTTGAGTTGTATATACCAAGTGATCTTCCTCGCCTATTGTTTGCTCATTGTAAGTCCATTTATATAAAGCGTTCTTAGTTAGAGGGCTGCCGCTTGAAATTGCCTTCAAATGCAAGAGATCTCCTTTTACATACTGATTACGTTGGCAATTCCTTAGACATTGAATGTCAATTAATAGTTGATAGTCTTCAGTAACCTTAACGGTTTGATAGCCCTCATTGAACACATATTTGTTGACCTTGGAATTTATCAAGACCTTAAAATTGTACGTTGCTTGGACTTCTAGTTGACCTCTTTTAATTTTTAAAATGGGAGCTACAAAGAAAAGGAATTTTTTGGATATTTTATTAGGGTTACAGTACAAAGTTATTCGCCATTATTTTAAACCAAATAAAAAAAGAAAATTTCAAAACACGACTTAAAAAATTCAAAAACTTCATAATTCTGGCTTATGTATCATTTTTGATACATACGACTTTCCTAGGCATTCTTTGGTGCTATGTATGTAATTTTTTTAAGTTTTCAAACGATTTTCTGAAGTTTTATCGGGAGTAATACATTATTTATGGTATTCGAGAAGGAATAGTAAGTTAAGTGTTGGATGAAAGTGAAAAAATTAATTGATGCCTTCAAATAAGCAACAAAGGCAAAATCGGATAAAAAATGGACCCAGTGGGCTGGATAGCCATAGTCTCCAGGATTCCAAAACAGGTTTCTTTATGGTCGTGCGTTACGTGGAACCGGATATACTATGAAAAAATCTATGTAAATACGGATAAAAATTAAATTTTAGTTAAATGGACTTCAAAAATTTTAATAATTCTCATTGAGTTCATATGCATTTATATGTATATATACAACAAAATGTCGTATTTTTTGCAAGTTGTATTTTTTTTGTAGGTGACTTGCACTTTTTTTTTGATGATTTGTACTTTTAGGACGATGACTTGCATTTTTTAGGTCGATGACTTGTATTTTTCTTGGACGATGACTTGCATTTTTCTTGGTCGATGACTTGCATTTTTCTTTGACGATGACTTGCATTTTTCTTGGTCGATGACTTGCATTTTTCTTTGACGATGACTTGCATTTTTCTTTGACGATGACTTGCATTTTTTGGTCGATGACTTGCATTTTTTCTTGGACGATAACTTGCATTTCTTGGTCAATGACTTGCATTTCTTGGTCGATAATTTGCATCCTTGGACGATGACTTGCATTTTTCTTTGACGATGACTTGCATTTTTTCTTGGACGATAACTTGCATTTCTTGGTCAATGACTTGCATTTCTTGGTCGATAATTTGCATCCTTGGTAGATGACTTGCATTTTTCTTGGTCGTTGATTTGCATTTTTCTGGTTCGATGATTTGCATTTCTTGGTCGATGTCTTGCATTTCTTGGTCGATGACTTGTATTTTTCTTGGTGATTACTTGCACTTTTTTTGTTCAAGACATATATTTTTTTGTCGGTTGTGGGGTATTAACATTAGGCGACTTGGCAATGTAGTTGGAATGGAGGAGAATGCTCCGGCGAGATCGGTATTTGATGCAGGCGTCTGCGGGAGACTGCGAAGAGGAAGAGCTTGTTTGCGCTGGAAGGGCCAGATCGAGGAAGCGCTATCATCGATTGGTGTGACCAGCTGGCGTAGGTTCACAAGAAGCAAAGGCGCCTGGAAGGATGTGTTAAGGCAGGCCGAAATCCGTTAGTCGGTAATCAAAAGTGATACATAAGCTAGAATTATGAAGTTTTTTTAAGGCTCAATCTACGATTAAATAGAACTCTATGATGGCCTTAAGAACACAAGAGCATTTATTGTTTACGTTGTGATAGCAGAGTACTATCCAACTCTTTTAGGATTTTCCTAGGTTAGGTTGGATTAACATCGCGTAACTTATTTAAAAATAATTATTAAACTCGCTGTAGTCTAGTAGGTAGTATGTTGGCTTATTAGACGTGAGGCCACGGTGCAAACCCCAGGTCAATCTTTTCCAACAAAACGAAATATGAAAAAAAATTTCTTCGGCAACTTCCTCTCAATAGTCGGAGTCTCTTATTAATAAAATTAACACACAACACCATAAGTGGTAAGAGAAACTATGTTGTAATCCTCACTGTTACTTACTTGATGCCATATTTTCTTTGCAATTTTTATTGTCTGGATCCTCTTGTGATGAACAATCCCATCTAAAGAACATATCTTGCTGAACGTTGGGAGCCAAAGCATAATCTCGACTTGAGCTGGCATCCAGAATAAGCTCCTGCTTTACACCGATTTCTCTAGAACTACCACCCTTTATAATGGCAAAAATGGGCTTAGGCAATACCAATATAAAACACTAAATGATGAGAGGAATTATTAGAATCCTTTTAAACTGAATTCCTTAGAAACTTACCCTGGCTTGGGTGATAATTTCTTGGCCATTAAATTCCTCAACCATGTTTACGACCAGACGGTACAAGGATATAACTTCACCATGATAATTGAACCATAATTTATAGGGTGGCACCTTTAAAATGGTGTTGGTGCTAAAGCCAAAATCATGTAACTTAACCATGCCAATGCTATCAAAAACATGCCATTGATATTCAATGCGAGACTCTTCAAAACATCTCTTTTGCAGGAGAATTTCAAAAGAATTGTAAACCGCTATATCGACTTTCAAAGGATCCAATGGATTCGAACCGTGGATAAATTTTAAACTTGGAACACATTTACCGCTTTCGTGGACAATAAGCAATTGGAATAAATGTTCATAAAACAATTGACTGCCCGTCTCAGAATCATAGGAACGTAACTGCAATTGCAATTCAGCCAAATCCCAAAACGTATGTGTGGATAAATGATAAAAGCCTTTAACATAGGGCAGATCTTGATAGTAACGTATGCCATATTGTTTTATAATGCCGGGCAGATTATTGCTATAAAACCATTTTGTCTTTTTCTTCGGTTCGGTCTCCCAACTATCAATGGCATATTGTTTGCTGGCCAATTCCAAAGAGAAGGCCTTTTCACCTAAATTTTCCACCATTATTAAGAACTTGTGCTGCTTGCCATAGTAACCATAGTGATTGAAATATAAAATCAAATTTTCAAAAACATTTGAAATTTCCAAATCACAATGCAAGCCTCCATAGCCGGCTGGACAATTTAGGCAAACAAATTGACCCACCATTGCATGGCAATTGGCGTTATTTTTACAGGGTCTTTCTCTTTGACAAATATCAATGCGTTGACTGCAATCGTTGCCTTCAAAGTAATTCTGGCCTATACAGGAACAAACCTTTTTGTTATCTTCATCTAATTGACACTCTCCCTCATGATTACAATCTGCAAAATGACAGCTTTTGTCTGCTTTAAGCCGGATCACGATATTTAAATAAATCAATACGAAGAAAATTATTTTCAACATTTTATTAAAAAAAAACGACTTTTTTGGAATATTTTGAGTATAAAAGCCTTTAAAAAAGAAAAACTATGGAAGGAAAAACAGGGTGAAACTTATATTTCTTAAATCAAGTCCAGCCAGTCTGTTGAGAAAAACTCAGAGAGTAAATAAAATTGTCAGTAAATAATTGGAGACTAATTTGTGGCGTGAGACTATGGGCCTCTTGCCCTCTATACCAGAGATCAGAAATGAGTATTCAAAATGATGAGCAAATTGGAATCATACTCATAATACTTATACGCATGAGATTTAGGCCGTAATCCTGATTGAAAGGTTGTAATGGCCAATTATGTACATATGTATGTATATATGTATACGCATTCATACTCATTTTAATATCATACTCATACTACTCATATTCAAAGTTTAAAGTACTCATCGTACTCATACTTAACAATATGCATGATGTTGTTGATTTCGACTCTCCTTCACTCAATATTTACAAGAATTTCAAACTAAGCATTGTTACCTTTTTTTACTTTTTCAAAAACGTTTAGAATATGAGTTCGTTGATTGCAAACAAAAATTAAAAAAAAAACAAATATGTATTTCGTTTAAATTAAACTCCTTCTTATTTACACTACTTTGTGTGCCACCGTATACAACTTCACGATACAACAACAACTTGCTTGTTCGTTATTCTTATCTGCTTTCAAAAGCAATAACACTTGTTCGTTAGTTCGTATAGCGGAGATCTTCACAACAGCGATCTTCACACCATGACTGCTTACTTCACACGCAACGTGTCTTCACACAAGACTGACGGAATTCTTACTGACTGTTGCCTGCTTGGTCTTGCCCTTTTATAGTCCAACACAAAGAGTCTAACGAACATTCTTGCCTTCTCGAGAACTCTATCGCGACCACATTGTTGTTGTTTGTGCATTCTGCCCACTTGTCTATCCCTTTTTCTCCCATGCTTTTTGTTGTTAGTTTACTTGGAAAGTGTTCGATGTATTTGTTAATGTGTATTCGATCACATTGTTGTTTGTGCATTCTGCACACTTGTCTATCCCTTTTTCTCTCATGCTTGTTGTTGTTGGTTTACTTGGAACGTGTTCGATGTATTTGTGTCGTGTGTATTGCGTACACATTGCCTCTTGTTGCGTTCGCTTTCGTTGCGTTTTCATTATCTATCCCTTTCATACTCATGGTCTTTGTTTTTGTAGCTTTTGCTTATTGTTTTCATGTGAAATGATATTAGGTCGTTTCCATTTCCGTAGGAATATGATTCGCGTACGAATACTACAATACTCACTAGAAGGTTGCGTGTTTGCTTTGCTTGCTGTCTTTGTATTTTTCTTTCTTCTATTTTTGTAAATACAACAACAACTAAGACTGTAAATTTTGATGAATGATTCGAAAATTTATGAATCTGAATGAGTAGGCGTATGAATCAAACATATTTCGAACTCATACTCATTGCAATATGTACTTATGAATCAACGTTGTAGTGAGTACAAATGAATCAGGGTAGTTAAATTTCAATACTGTTGAATCACTCATAGTCTATCTCATAAACTACAATACTTTTCAATGTCATTACTAGGAAGATCTATACATAAATATGTGTATTATTTTGGAGGAAGTCCTCACGCTTAATAAGCCAACACATTACCTACTAAACTATGGCGACTTCAGAGCGACATGCTAGATAACACTGAAAGTTAATGAATTGCACATCCTTTTTATACAAAATACAATACCATGTACTGTGAAGCATGACATAATTCTTAAGGCTAGTGTCGAAAATATGCTATTGGGAGACGAATACGACAACACAAGAATTAATCCTTACCCCTAATATATAATTTTTGAGTTCTTTTTTTTCAAATTCATTTTACAAAATTGTCGAGTTCGTTTCTTAAGTCTTTTGCCTTATTATGGCCCCTGAAAACTGAACTGAATTTTCGAGTTCGTTTCTTAAGTCTTTTTTCTTATAATGGCCACTAAAAACTGAACTGGTTAGGAAAATTGTTTTCAAGTTTGTTTTCTAAGTCTTTTTTTTTGATTCACTCAGACTCAAAATTTCATGAGTACTTATTATGAGTAGGGAATAAAACGATTCATTGCTGAAATTAAATAAATTCCCAAAAAAAAAATTTTTTTCTTTATATTTTTAAGTCAATATTTATTGCGATTAAAGAAATTATAAGAAATAAAAAATAAAATATTTTGGCACATATTTGAAGAATATTATTAAAAGAGATTATTATCGTATAAGAAAAACTTAAATTAATTAAAAAAAGGAAACTCGTAAAAAAGAAAAATTATTTTCTCTTAAAGATTTTGCCTTTTTCACGTAAAGAAAGTAAAATAAAAAAAAAAATTAAGAATACATAAAAAATTAAAATAAAAAATAGTTTAATTAATGAAAGTAATTTAAGATAAAAAAAATTATTTCGAATAAAATTTATGGAAATTTGTTGAAATTGAAATCGTTATGCCTTATAAACACAAGCTAAAGTCGTCATCTTTATAATCGTTTTTCGTTTTCTTAATCGTTTTGTTTCGTTTCTTCCGCCTCTAATTCAAAGGACATACACCTTGCCATATCTCGCCCGTAATGAGATTTGGTGTTACGCGTACCGATTTCTTATTGACCTGAACATTGCGTATGCAGCCCTTAAATGTTTTGCGTGTCTTTAAGCCCGGAGCCTTGGCAAAGGCCTGATGACCACCCATAAACAGCGGACGATTAGTGCGTGTTGTAGTTGATCCTTCTTGGCCTACGCCAGGCTTAGCTGAAATCCAATCCACCGATATGGTGATAACAAATTTCGATTTTACCGCCTGTACATTACGCCACTTGCCATCACAGAAACTACCATTATCGGGTAGATTATAGAATGTGGTGACTATATTCTTGGCATCCGATTTAACTGTGAACCATAATTGATTGTCGACCAATTCTAAAATCAAATATGAACTCTTGCCATGCACTGAGAATAGTAAACCATCGGGTTCGCGTGGACGGAAATCAAAGTTCAAACTGAAATCGGTGCCAACAGTAAAACGTTCAAATAGTTTGACATAACCGGTAGGTTTGCTAAAGAAAAGGCCGGACTCAATTTGTTCGGAACATGGTACCACTAAGAATGGTTGCAATTCCGGTTCCTGAGGCTGGCCATTAACCTTAAAGTCCCTTAAACAGCCATTGTAGAAGGGTATATCTTCACCTATATCAACATTGTTGCGTACCATTTCCTCAATATGCTTGGGTATGCCACCCACATAAAGCGGAAAGTCTATGTTAATCAAATGGGTATTGCGCTCTTCAAATTCATAGGAAGCTTCCTGTTGGGTCTGGTTTATCAACAGGCTAACCTTGCGTTGGGTTCGTATAAATTGTATCGTATGCCAGTTGTCATCGTTCATTTCTCCAGTGCTGTTCACCGTTACGGTTTGTTCGCCCAAACGCACCTTGTGATACAAGATGCCATCATGCAGATATACGGCCACAAAGTCAGTGTGATGTTTGTCAGCAGCATAGAAGAGTAGACCAGTTGAATAGCCGGTACGGAAACTCAAGCTTAGATCGTAATGTTTACGTATTTTAACATGGGGCAGTGAAGGTATTTCCAGACGTTGTTCACGCATTGAGAAGAAACGATAACCGGCTTCGGTAAAATCGACATCATAGTTGGGATTGGTGGGCAGTTTACAGCGCGGATCTTCGGGTTTGTGTAGTTCGTGTATGATAACCGGTTTACGTGTTACAATTTCTGGTTTAAAGGTCATTGTATCCGGTTTCGTGGTTATGATATCCGGTTTTCCACTATCGATAGCATTTTCCGATTCGTCCTCGTCCCACTTACGTTCTGGTTCAATGAATGGTCTGGCTGTTGTGGTGGTGGTAGTGGTAGTTGTAGTGGTCGTAGTAGTGGTGGTACTGGTAGTTGTTGTGCTGCTAGTGGTACTAGCTGGCGTTGTAGTAGTGGGTTTTGCCACTGGTGCTGGCGCTTGGGGTACAGATTCAGCTGCAGGTGCAGGTACATATTCCTCTTCGCCACCGGCATAATGTATAGGCACCAGGGTGGTGTCGTAAGCTATAAGTAAAGGGAAATTTAAATGAAATTGCTTTTCTGTACTCAAACTTGTCTTTTGGAAACTTACCCAATATATCGCCAGGACAGCTATTAATATTGCCGTTCTTCTTCTCAATGCTATCGGCAAAATTGATAATCTCACCATTCACGGTAACATCACTAATGCAACCAATGAAATAGGCCGTGTTGGACAAAGCATTGCGTGGCGTGGTATAACCCTCAGGTAAGCCACCAAAGAAGATATCGCCTGATGTTATAACCAAAGGTGGCGGTGGTATAACCGATCTCTTATCTTCCATATCGTCTATAGACAAACGCAATTGATTGCCATCATGTAGCACAGTAACCACATGTTCTTCCCCGTCGTTGAGTTTACGCATATCCGAAACCAATTTGGTGTTCATGCTTTGCAACACCAAATAGCCGTCTTCCAACGTTAAGCCTATATTGGAGCTTTGATCATAATTAGCGCCATACAACAGTACACCATCCTTTTGCCTGGTCTTGAATTTCATATTGATGTTCAGGTTGTTGTCGGAACTAATGTTGGCAGTCCTCAAGTAGCCATAACCATCATGAGGATAAGCCAGCGTTGTAGAGAATTTCTTGGGGCAGCCAGGTTTAATACCCACAGCATTGATGTGCTGGCCCAAATCCACTTTATTGCCCGATATGGAGACATCATCGATGCAGCCAACAAAGTTTTGCTCGACAATAAGAGAACTGTTACGTTTATTGGGATAGCCACCAAAGAACATGCGCTTAAGAGCCGGCATAGTGTCTTCCACATGAGGTGGCGCCTCTTCCAGCAGAATTATAATATCATCCACCTTCAACAGACCCTTACGACCATCTCTTTCCGCTACCACTCTGTGCCACTTATTGTCATTATACTGGTCTTTGCTGCCGGTACTTACAATATGGTCACCCAGTTTGTATCTGTAGAATATGGCCCCATTAACCATTTCAATGGACATGAATTGATTATTACGGCCATAGAAGAACATTAAACCATCCTTGGAATCCTTTTCAGCCTTAAAACTAAACTGTATGCTCGAACGCTGTTTAAAATTATAGGGTAAGGCCTTAAGGGCTACAAAACCATTGCCGTTAAAGCGATAACCCGTAGGCGGTGTATCTTCAGTAACCAATTTAGTTCTGGGATAGGCCGCAAAATTATTGTCTTCTCCATAAACGAAATTCCACAGACCGACATGTTCATCGCCGATTTTCAAGTCTTCAATATCACCAACAAACGAACTGGAGTGTATATCCTCGGGTGGTGTGAAATCGGCTGGTGGCGGATATCCGCCTACAAACAAACGACTGTTGCGATCCACATTAAATACATTATTTGCACCCACCAATGCCTCCTCTTTGACATGATCCACCACTGTTTTGTTTTCCAGTTCCTCTTTAATTATCAGTTTTACATTGGAGCCTGTACGATCTACTACAGCCTGATACCAGTCACCATCGGCCACATATTTTTCACTGGTAATACGTTCGGGTCCATTACCCAAATCCAACGTAAGTATAGGATAACCATTAACAATTTCCAAGGCCATAAAGTCATTGTTCTTATTGGCACCGGGACTTGCAGAGGCGGTCTTATTATCATTGCCCAAGAACAAGAGAAAACCATTGGGATTTTCGGTCTTAAAGTAGGTGGAAACCTTGGTTTTAGTAGCCAATAGAGGCAGTGTCTCGGGTGTCTTCAGTTCCAAAATAGTGCTGGGCGTAAACTTCACACCCACCTTAATGTCATTGGCGATTTGGCGTGCCGTTTCTATTTGTCTCTTCAGGCTTTCAATATCATCTCCCAAGGCCTGGGCCATTTCCTCTACCTTAGCCTGTTGCTGTTCGATATCATCAACTGCTTCTAACAGTGTCGGTAGAGATTCCTCCACACTATTTAGTTGATTTTGAACATGTTGAACATCTTTGTTGGTTGAATCAATATCCTTTGAAATATTACGCGCCTTTTCCAATTCCTTGGGTGTTTGCTTTGTCACCGGTTCCAAAATGGCCAGCACATCACTCATTATATTCAAGGCCTCGGTGGCATTTTCATTAGAACTCTGCCACATATCGCGTTGAGAATCCACTGGCAAGGCTTCCATGGCAACATTGATCTCTTTTAAGCGTTTCTCTGTATTTTCATTCAAATCGAAAATGGCTTCCATCTTGGCTGCTGAACTATTCAAACGGGGTTCTAATTCACTTTGGACCTTATGCAAGGAGCCACGTGCTCTTTGCAGTAACTCAGCCGATTCCTTATCGGAAACGCCAGCACGATTTTCTATGCCATCTGTCTTTTCGGTGGCATTGCCGGCAGCATATTTGGCTTCTTTGGTGAATTTCTGGGCCGAAACTACCGCATCCACAATGCCGCTATAAGCAGTAGCGGCTCTTATGGCTGGTTCAGCACTTGCTGTCATGTCGGCATATTGCTCTGATAAATCTTGAGCCCTTTTCAGTAGCTCCATGGCCTTAAACTCTGCCTGATTGGTCAAATTATTGGCTTCCACTTGATCTGCTTCCATTTGTGGCAAATCCAAATCGATTTGCCGATTCAAGAGCTTTAAACTATTCCAAATGCCATCCAAGTTAAGGATTTTATCTTCAATTTCCATCTTAGTTATGGCACCACTAAGCTGTAGATTGTTGGCTTCCAATATATTCTTCTCGGTCTCCTTTTGCTGGTCGCTTACCGTATCAAATTGGGAATTTTCAAAAGCTAACTTATTCAAGGCATTTAAGCGTTCCACTTCAGCGGATTGGTTCGAAGATTGTACGCTCCAATTGTATAAATCCTCCAGTTTGTCACTAAACTCGCCGATATCATTCTTAAGCAAGTCCAACGTTTTATTTTGGGCCTTTATGGGCATAATAGCTTTACTGACTTCGTCCAGTAAGTCAGTGGCCTTCTTCAGAACCAATTCATTGCGTTCCAGGTCAATAGAAGTGCTTTTGATGTCACCCAACAGATTTTGAGCCTCTGCAAAGGCTGAATCAATTCGAGTGCTAGCTGCTGTCTCCAGATTGCGCGATAAAGCATCGACCGCCATAATGGCCTCATGAGCACCAGAGACTGTTGATTCAACCTTGTCATTCAAGCCGGTGATATTCTGCAATAATTTGCTGGCCATGTCTCGGCTATCCTGGGCATTGTCCAAAGTGAAATTGACTTGTTTTGTATAGGCTTTGGCATCCGTTTCCAAAGAGGTCACCTTATTTAAAGCTGGCTCCAAGTTAACGCTTTTGGGATCCAAACTTTGCACTTCGGGAGCAATATCATCGGCCAGCTTGTCGTAGTAGTTTAACTTTTGACTGGTAAAGAAGGCCAAAGCCACCGACTGGAATTCCTCGACTACGGGCTCGATTTGATAACGCATACGATCGGTAACATCCAAGAGAGCATGATGGCAATTATCACATTCGAAGCAACCCTCATCCTTTTTCAAAACCCAACGATGGGGGCAATTATCACAACGGTCGCCTATGACACCAGGCAAACACTCACACTGGCCGGAATAGGGATTACAGCCAAAGCCTCGTGAATATCCCTGATTACAGTTACAGGGTATACAACCGTCCTTGGTATAATTCCAGTGATCAGTGGCACATCTATCGCACTGGCGTCCAGTAACACCCTGCTTACAGGCACATTTACCCGAGTGATCATCACACTGAGTACTATTGGAGGCAGCACCACAATCACAAGCCCGACAACCCAAACCGGAATCATAACCATAATGATCAGGCTTACACATGTCGCAACGTTCTCCAATAACATTTTCCAAGCACTGGCATTCACCTTCGAACGGATCACATTTCATCGTGCCCAAATCTTCACAATCACAACTCTGGCAGTTTTTCAATTTAATGGCATCACCATAGAAACCAGGGGCACACAGATTACAAGCCACACCGGAGGTATTATTCAAACATCTTAAACATTCTCCCGTTGTCGTATCGCAAGATCCGGGTTCCTCGGGATTTATATTGCCCGAACATTCACAGGGCTTACAATAGTCGCCAGGCACCCTTGGATCACCGTAGTAACCATTAGAACAGAAGTCACACTTGGCTCCCGTATAGCCAGGCCGGCATTCACAGTGTATTTTATCGCCCGATGAAGAAATTTCACAACCAGTGGCAAAGTTATTACTTGGTATAGGCAAAGGACAGGCACAAATCATACAATCATGTGGCGAACCATAGGTGGCATTGCCATAATAACCCTCAATACACATTTCACAGTGATCACCGGTCGTAGAATGCTGACAATTCTTGCAAACGCCAGTAGCACAATCACATGTCTCAGCGTGGCCATTACATTCACAGGGTATGCAATAACCGCCATAGGGGCCGCTAGGATCACGATAGTAGCCAGGGGCACAATCTTCACACGACAAACCCATATAGCCGGGAGGGCATTGGCATCGTTCAACGGGCAAAAATTCATAGTCTTCCATATTGCCGTCATCATCCTCATCGGCAAAAGTCAAACGAACGTCAGACAATTGCGATAACAGCGTCTGTTCATAGTAGTTGGCGCGTATGTAAATCATATTCAAATTTCTCAAGGTCATCATGAATTCTGCTCTTGAAACTGTTTTGCCATCTTGGGTTAGGAAATTCGATTCGACCATTTGTACACGATTATCAAAGATTTGATTGCTGGAAGGTTGTTCGTAACTCTGATGTATCAAGACATAATCGTTGCTATGCAATACAACATCCGGAGCATATAACGGTTTACCCGATAGGCCGGTAGTATAGAATAGGGAGTAGGCCAACTCACCACCATACGCTGAAATATGGCTATTTTGGCTGCCCAAATAGTCCAAAACACCAAAGTAAACAATGGATTCATCATTGATGTCGCTAAAGGAAAAGTCCGCTTGTAAAGTGGTTTCATTGACTAACAGCTCCTCCTGGGCTAAGGCCCATATGTTGAATTTAATGGACTTGGGCTCGAACACAGCGGTGTTTAGGGAAACCTTCTTCATAAAGCCTATATTGTAGACCTTTAAAAAGGCACTTTCGCATCGGGAAGTCTTGCCGAAACAGAAACATTTAGTACAACCCTCTGGATTACTGGTCTGTAAATTGTATGTGCTCTCCATGCACTGATCACAATCCCGTCCCACTACATTCTTTTTACAGAAACAACTGCCATCCACTTTGTCACAGATATCCAATTCAGTGCCGGCCACATTGCAACTACACTGATCACAGCGTGGAAAATCAAAGTAACCATTGGAACACTCATCACAAGCTCTGCCCTCAATGTGTGGACGACACTCACAGCTGCCATTGAAAGCATCACACTGGCTATTACCGTTGGCAACGCCCATATAGTTGCAGTCACAGGGTTCACACCCTATTATCTGATGGAAACCATACGTATTGGGCATGCACTTGTCACACAATTCGCCCATGACGTTGGGCGGGCATACACATTCACCGGTATTCGGTTCACACATGGCTACACTGGGACATTCACAGGGTTTACAATCGGGGAAACCATAGTAGCCGGTCTTACAAGCACCGCATTGTCTTTCGATTATATTCGGCTTACACTGGCACTGGCCACCAAATGGATGACATTCGAAACTAGTAGAACCACTGTAATCGCAATTGCAAGGCAAAGCACCACCATTATAGTCTGCGGTCAATGAGAACACGGCCTTTTTACAGAAATCGGTCGCATTGTGGGTGATATAGAAATGGTTCTGACCGCATTCGCCAATGAACTCCTTAGTCTGATCGAAAGTTTCTTCTTCCAACAAGTCATCGTTGTATTGGTCCACAGGCACTATAACCAAATAGTCCAGCCATACGCCCTGTGGTCGATTATTGGTTATGGTGAACTTGAATTCATCCTCAATTTCGAACCACCATTCATCACCGCTGGGTCGAATAACACCACGACAACCGGAACTGGACGGGCAATGTGAGATTTCAAATTTGCCATCATATTGATTTTTGCCTGCCGTCAAAGTGTACAGAACATTGTAGGTAGGATGATAAGGCTGATAGTATTTGACCAGGATAACATAACGTCCTGGATCTGCTACCTTCGATTCTATAACAATTGTTGACTCTTCCTTATTGTCCAAATGAATCAATTTGACCTTCTCATCCAAAACCGCATAAGGAGGCTTATGTATGGCAATGCGATCTTCATGATCACTTTCAAATTCGATTTTCTTAGAGTCGGGCACCGATCTAAACTTGGGCGTTGAGCACTGGCCATTATGTATGACGCATACCGGACTAGGATTAATATAATCTATGGACCACTGTTCCACGGGTATGGCAGTAACGGAAATAATGGCCACCTTTTGATCTTCCTCGAAATCGGCAAACACTACAATTGGCTTTTCGTCTTCCTTATTGATGTAGAAGGTCTTCTCACGTATTTTATCATCTATAATCGGTGTACGACAAGCCATAGAATATAGACAGGGATAGACAAGTGTTGAACCATAGTCTTCTTCATCATTTCCCATGCGCAACTTAATGAAACCGGGTTCAGCATAACTGCGTTCACTAACATAGTCGATGACAAAGATGTACTTGCCACTATGAGGCACATCCACGATATAGTTTAACTCGGGTTGATTAAATGTCAGCAAAGGAATATCACCGACATGATTGATAATCGTCAAGTGTTCCGGATCACTGTAATATTCCATAGGATTAGTAGGTTTACCTTTAGCATTAACGATGAAGGGTGTTACAGCGGGATTGAAACTGGAATAAAGGAAACAAATGAATTATAATCGTGCAAATAAGCGAGTCAATCTGTTGGAGGACAATCCCCTGTAATACTTACTCATCCAAAGAGGCGTATTTATAATGGCGACACAATTCCATATTTCCCAGCTCACAGGGTGTAGAAATTTTACGTGTTAAGATCGAGGCTTCATAATAGGCCGCTGGCAATAAAACAAAGTAGTCAAGCATCACATTTTTCGTAGACTTGGTGGTGAACGTGTATTTGCCTGGATCCAAGACAACAGCCGAAGGTTTCTTACCCTTATCACCGGAAACGGTAACAAATTGTGGTTCCGTTGTGGGGCGTAACAAAACTTTAACGCTAGAAAAAGAAAAAAACACAAAAAATTAGTTCCGTTTACGATTACGTTTCGAGTAAAGCTTACTTTTGATCCACTTCCAATGGATTTTCCGATGTTATTAAAATGCTTGCAGTTACATTGAAATCATTCAAGTTTACATAACGTATAACAATGCGATATACCGATGACTTGAATACGGTCAATTCATAGCGTACCTCGTTCTGGATATCATTGAAGACAGCATAACCTTTGCTGCTATAGCCGGGGAAAACATTCTCATCATACTGATAGCGCACTTGGGCACCAGATGGCTGTATACCATCTTCATACTCATATTGGAACTGATGTAAGGTAGGGAAATAGTGAGTAGTCAAGGGTTGTGTACAATCACGTCCCGTAACACGAGGATGACATTTACACTGGCCACTACTCTTGTCACATTCACTCTTCCAGGCACCGCCCACATCACAGTTACAATCCTTGCAACCGAATAGAGAGGGACCATCCAAATCATACGTACCATCTTTGCAGTCATTACAAGTACGTCCTTGCGTATAAGGTTTGCAGGCACATTGACCCGATTTAGAGTCGCAAGTATCCAAAGTTGCAATAGTACCATCCGAATAGCAGTTACATTCCTCACAACCATCAGGATTCCCAATGGTCAGGTTCCAGAACAAAGGCATGCACTCGTTACAAATACGTCCGGTAACACGTTCTTTACACTGGCACAGTTCACCAACCGGCACAGATCCACATCCAGCAAACTTATCTATAACACCGGCTGGATCACAATTGCAACCTTCGCAGCTAGGGAAGTTATAAAAGCCTTCTTGGCAAGAATGGCACAGTTTACCATTAAAGTTGGGATGACATAAACACTGGCCATCCGCATTGCAACTAACACCCACCGAGCCATGGACATCACAATTACAAGCTAGGCGCAAGACAAAAGTAAAGTTATTGTGGGAATTTCAACAAAATCGAGAAACTTACGCAAGCAATCCGGATAGCTGTAGTAACCAGCACTGCACAGGGTACATTGTTTGCCAGCGAAATTGGACAGGCAATTACACTTGCCGGTATTATCGCATGTCGTGGCGGTACTGCCAGTAGCAGAGCAATTACAAGGTTTACAGTCGGGATAATTATAATAGCCGGGCAAGCACTGGTCACATCTGGCACCACCAAAACCTTCACGGCAAATACATTGGCCTGATTCCTTGTTACATATCTCCTCCTCACTACCCTGGATATCACAGTCACAGTCTATTCAAAGCAAAACCAATTAAAGCTTTCGTAATACCATCTCGATAACAAAACAACAACAAAACTTACATTGACACTTAGGATAGTTGAAGTAGCCATGTTTGCATCTTTCACAGCGTTCACCGCCAAAACTGCTTAAACATTTACACTGGCCCGTTTGTAAATCGCAATCATTGCTTATCGAACCGATTTTATTACAGTCGCAAGCTTTGCACTCAGGGAAGGCGTAATAGCCCTCGGCACACTGTTTACAATAATGCCCCGCAAAGTTAATCTTACAGGGACACTCACCATTGACGGCCTCACAATGATAACCATCAGTACCATTCAAATTGCACTCACACTCGCGGCAATTGGGATAGCCATAGTAACCATAGGCACAGGAATCACAATTGGGAGGCTGGAAGGCTTTACGGCATTCACAGCGGCCACTGCCCTCTTCACAATGACCCGTCGAGTAGAAATAGTCACATTGGCAAGCTATTAAAAGAAGAGAACAATATTAAGCTTATACATTTGGCAATGACCACGCCCACTTTAACTTACGTTGACACACATCCGTTTCATTCCAGTGCTTTTCGTGGGGCCTATAATACTTGGCTTTACATTTATTGCAATTAATGCCCTCCGTATTGTGTTGACAATTCAAACAGCGGCCGCCACCCTCATAACGGCCATGTATATCCAATGATAGGCTTTTGCGATCAATTTCCTCATCATATACACACTCGTTGGTATGCCCATGACAATTACAGGCTGTAAGACATACAAAAAAATTTAATTTCTTTCTTACTAAACCTGCCTTCTAGCAGCGAAACTTACGTTCACATTCAAATGGTCGGGCATTGGTGTTCTGTCTCCATTTCTTTTGTTCAAAACCGGGACAACATTCGTTACATTGTATGCCACAAGTACGATGCCGGCAGCGACATGCTAATATACGCACAGGACTCTTTGGGTCCTTAACATCACATGTATCAGCATGACCGTTACACATACAACGTCCGCCTATGGAAATATCCTTAATCGAATAGAAATAACGACGAGTCACTGTAGGATCCTGCCTGGCCACGAACATTAGATGGCCCAATAAATTCTTGGTACGCAATAAACGTATGCGCACATTAGTGGCGCGAGTCCATTCTTGCAAAACACTCGAATTGAAATAATTCGTAGACGATGGACGATCATTCAGCAACATAACGGGTATTTCACCATTTTCCAAAGGCACAATTTTTGAATATTCAGTGGTACAGATGACATCATCATCTTTGGTTATTGGTTTGTAGGTATCCTTACCGAAATAGGTTTCACAATCTGCTGGTGTATCGGAGAAATGTTGCCAAGCCGACCATGTCTTACCATAATCACTAGATTTTTCTAAAGTCCATAGACCCGGGCGAGGGGAGTTACCCATACGTATGAATAAATAGGCAACATGAAATTCCTGTAAAGAGAAGAATAACACACAGAAAATGTCAATAACAGCGGGTAGAAATGTAACGATTATATTTCTTTTTTCAATTTTAAAGCATAAGCTTTGGCGTTAGTTGAATTATGAAACAGTGTTTTCAACAGTGTACTTAATGTTAAATAACTAAACACTGGTTTACAGTCAACCGTTAACTTGAAAATTAAATATTCTGTTAGAAACAATCAGTTTAAGGAAGGCTTTTCGCCTCCATACCTCCACTAACAGATGTTAAAATGACTTATTCTAGACATGCACCGTCCAAATAACGATATACAGTATGTGGATCTATGATAATAGAGTCCAATTTCTCATAACGGCACTTTGGTGAGTTTCGATTTTATTCACCACATTTTGTGAAAACTCACCACAACTACAAAATTCACCACACTTCAAAAAATTTTAAATTTTTTTGCCTTTCTTCCTTCAGTTCTTTGAGTAGTGTGCGTTTCTCCAAACCAGCAGCGAGCAACACGCTCATCCACCATCATCCACACGGCAACAACATACACACACACATACGCCATTATGTTTTTGTTTTCGTTTTGTCTGACATGGGTTGAACCAAGAAAAAATCATCTGAAGAAAAGTGTGATCGTGAAGGTATTTTAAGAATTTTGGTTCATTCGTACATCCTCTAGTTGATCGCTGCCAATGGCGGTTTTTTGAAATACTTTACTGGGAAAACTCTCTTCTGTTGTTCAAGGAATTGAAAATCTATAAAAACTCGTAAACCACAAAGGAATTCAGTAGGCTATAAGTGTAAGAGGAGGATTTTCAAGGAAACAACACAGAATCCAGAGCAGAAAAGTTCACGCTAAGAGCATTAAGGATGTCGTTTGGATTGTGTTGATAACCCGAAAGCAGAACCACCACAGCCCATTTTTTAATAATTCTTTAATAAAAGCAAAGCCTTTCTTAAATGTTTAATTGTCGTTTAGGGGTTAAACGCTCTTATTGTGTTTTTGTTATCACAAGGTTTTAAAAATATAATCCTATGCTGTATTCAGTAAGTGTGTTAATGTTATCAGCAGCTAACGGAAATAAACCAATACCAATATACGAATGCTTTACATATTTCAAATATAAAGTGATAAAATGACAGAACTATAAATGAATGACATCATCAGAAATGTTTTTAATACCAAAATGAGTTTAATTAAATTTAAACATTTTCTTAAATTATTTAAAACACTTTATAAAATTTATTAGATTCAAAAAATTGTTTTTCTTTTTTTAATGTATTATTGTATTGTATGTAATTAATTAAGATGCAAGTGTTAATTTTTAGAATTTTCCTAAATTTTCTCCTCCATATGTGTTTTCCACAACACAAATTAATTTTTTTATATTTTTTTTACTGTAGCATAACGTACATGATTAGCTTATTATTAAAGTGCACTGTTGTTAATTTCAAATAAATTAGGGTACCCCAATATTTCGCAAACCATTATTTCAAAAAAATTGAAACAAGGAAATTTAATTTTCAGCTTGCAAGCTGAGATTTGAACTCGTAACTCTTGTGTAGTAAGGCAACGGTGGTAAAGTAATGTTTTGACTCAAATAGCATGGGTGGGTTATCAAGAGGTGCATTATCTTAGGCAATGAATTAATAAACCTTCTAGGAAAAAGCTTTTAACTTCAAGACAATGCTCTTAGTTAAGTTAATTTCTATTCCTTTTCCGATACTCTTTTTTCAACTTTTCACAACTTAGGGTACCCCATAAAGAACATTTTTTAAGGAATATAAATCCTTTTAAGACCTTAAAGTGCAGGGTATGACTGACTGAACTGAATGTAATTTAGGGTGTCCCATTAATGTTTATAAGGAATTCTTTTAAAATTTTAAACTTCAAAATTTTTAAACTGCAGGGTTTGGCATATTAACTGAAAGTAATTTAGGGTGTCCCTTTAAGGAATTCTTTTAAAATTTTAAACATCGAAATTTTTAAATTTATAAATTCAGCTTATTTAGGGATTTCTTATCAAAAAAAAAAATTATTTATTAAATACAAGCTAGTGTTGCTGGACACCCTATAAAAATTTTAACGAAATTATTATTTCAACACAAAATATCATTATCATAATTTAGGGTGTCCCCCTATTCTTCTAATTCTTTTAAAATTTTAAACTTAAAAACTTTTCAATTTATAAATTCAGCTTATTTATTGAGTTCTTATTAAAAAAAATTATATATTAAATATATATATTTATTAAATATATACTAGTGCTGCTGGACACCCTATACAAATTTTAACGAAATTATTATTTCAACACAAAATATCATTAGCACTGCTTAAATGATTTAAAACCATCTTACAATTACAATTTCGGTGTCATATAAATTAAGCGAATTGAATGCAAAAATAAATGCCTGCCTGCCAACAACTGACTGAATTTAATCATTTTGCTGATGAGTTTAATTTTCAAAAAAAAAGCAAAAAAAGAAACAAGACCATGTTTTTGATCTAAAAAAAAATTCGTACTGCATGTCTGCTTAATTTAGCTTATGTTGGCAAAAAAATATAGTCCGCCAGAGATTAAAATAATTACAAATTCTATTTATTTAGCATTGTATAGTTGGACGCTTGGAATGGATATGCAATGAATATGATCTCATCCGAAAAAATTTTGTTGAAAACAATTTTGAAATATACAATGTTTGGAAAAAGAGTGTTTACATTTGAAATTTTGTGATTGTCGGAGAATGAAAATATTGAGATGTCTTATGGTTTTTTTTTTTTTTTTCTTAAGATTTCAATTTCAAATTAACCCTAAGCATGACGCAATAAAATTTAATGCAAAAATATATTGACTCTGTGATCTAACGAATCAGTCAACAAACAAGTTTCGCATACAAAATACTTCAAAAGATTCTAAACACATGAAAACTAATCTGAAGTGATGAGAAAAGTTGTGTCAAGTCGTAAACGAATTGCTCTACACACGTTGCAGAAGACTAGATTAGGAGAGAATGATAGTTTCAATGAAGCTTGGCCACTCATACGCTGGTTATAAATATGAAACGATTTTATGAGAACAACTTCTTGTTAGTCATTAGCTCTCACGCATATCAATTCAAGTGAATCCCATTTCGAAATCTTTATACAATATTTTGCCGATAATTGAAATTATGGTGTATAGAGTACTCATAATTCGCATTCACATTAGTATTACACACGTCGCAGATGATTAATTTTTTTATGCAAATCAGTTTTCAAGTTAAAGTTTATTACCTTAAAGTATCAATGCAAAGCAAGTCAAGCTTTTCAACGAAACTTATCGCATTGCATGTCTACGATGAAAATTGTTAACGTAGGCTTATTTTTTTCTACTTTTTTTGTTTCTCCTCAATTTAGCATGTGTAATTATGTGTCTACATGCAATTATTAGGGGTATTCATTCATTGCGAAAATTATTTAAAAACTATTTAAAGATATGGACGATTTAAAATAATGTGTCTATGATGCACTATGTTTGATCAGATTCAGACTCAAACGACAAAATAAAAGAAAAGAATTTGCTGCGCATGCAGAACAGAAGCTCGAGAAGGCAATTTCAGTCACATCTGGGAAGGTACCAATAGATATCCACGGGAGCGAGAGTGAGCTCTATAGAAGGCATAGTGCAGCAATGACGCAGGAAATTAAATCAAAGGAGCGTGTAGAAACTACTATAGAATGACAGAGAAAGTGCAGCGCATCACTGTCGTAGATGGACATACATACACTGCTGTTCAATAAAATAGATTCACCTGCTCTCCGAAAGTTTTACTAGACATCTGTTATGCAAAGGAGTATATGTAAAAAAGTAACTGCACTTTGTTTACTGGCCTCTTATGAATATAATTCCGACACATTTCAAAAATTTGAAGCGTGACTCTTCTTTAATTAATTGATCATGGTGAATCTATTTTATTGAACAGCAGTGTATATGCTCTTAGTAGTATGTGGACATATTCGTCATCTTTTAAAGAGGATAGATGTCAGTGTCCAAGGTGTTTAGATACCTTAGATTTAGCTGAATACTTTGCTAAATAAATAGGTCGAGTTTTAGGGTTCCTAAAATACTAACTTATTTAATTGGCCATTACTGACTCAAGTAGTCAGCATTTCGACTTTGCTTCTCACACCACTCGTGTGATGTGTGTTAATTTTATCTATGAACAGCAGGACCTACTGTATAAAATGAAAACTTTTCCTGGTAATTTTATTTCTTCTCAGAGTTTTCGCCAGAACACTGCAGTGGTTTGAACCACAGGTTCGCGTCTACAATGACGAAATCGTTAACAATTATGAAACAGGTTAACTGGCATTGTTTTTTTTTTCAAGTTTCACAGATTTTATCCTAAGCGATCGTCTTAAGATTAAAAAAAGCGATTCCTCGCCTTTCGCTACTATGCCGACTGAAATGCAATCGATGTGAAATTCTCCATATTTTGTTGCGCTTATTGAAACCATTCCTATTGTGTTATCGACATCTGTTTAATTTCCTTTTCTCTTCTTCTCTTGAACACCCCAAATCTTATGAATTTTTTTTATAGTTTTTTGCTTATTCCCCTAAATTATTCTGTTTCTCAATTAAAAAACAAATAAACAAATCGAATAGCAAAAAAAAGAAAAAACTTTTGTTGTTGTTATTATGAGATCATTGTTCGAAAAATTAACTTTAAAAATTAATTTAAATAAACACATATGGATTGTCTGTCCACAATATGTATTAAACATTGAACATTTAAACAAATGAATTGTTTGTCTCTTACTTGTTCTCTTTTTTATTTGATTCTGTCTATAATTGAACACAAGTTTTGTTTTTTGAATTCTTTAAAGCCTTAACGAATTTGCTGTCCATACTAAAGAACCAAAAAAAGAAATACGCTCTCCATCTCCACACACATTGTAGCCATGCCATGCATTTGGTGCACGAGTACGAGAGTCTGTTTAGATTTTTGTCTGGGACCATCAACGGGGTATAAATAAAACGGCATCTGGATATAGAAAGCGAGCGACCAACACCACAATTTATGACAAGAATTCAACACATAAAAGAACGTTTTGTTTTTGTTTTGTTGTTTTCATTACGATGCCGCTGTTGTTTTTGTTGTTTTCTTTTCTTTTCAATTGAATTTTAAGTCATTCATAAAAATGATGCAATAAATTTAAAATTTTTACATACACTGAGAAAAAAATGAATTGTATTATAAATTTCAATTCGAAAAAGTACTTTTTGCTTCTGTTTTGAAAAGTACTTTTTAACTTTTTATTTTAAAAATTTTTCTAACCACTTTTGGAAAAGTACTTTTTCCTTCTTCTTTGAAAATTGCTTTTTTTACTTTTTCTTTCAAAAGTACTTCATATTATTTGTTCTGTGTGTGGAACTTTTTACTTCTTCCTTCAAAAAACTTTTTACTTTTTATTTCTTATTTTTTACCATATTTTGGAAAAGTACCTTTTACTCTTTCTTTTAAAAGCGCTTTTTTACTTTTTATTTTAGAAGTACTTCCTATAACTTTTTTGGAAAGGAACGTTTTACTTCTTCTTTGAAAAGTACTTTTTTATTTATTCTTTTAAAAGTTCTTTTTTTACTTGTTCTATGTAAGGAACTTTTTACTTCTTCTTTGAAAAGTACTTTTTTACTTTTTATTTTAAAAGTACTTCCTACTACTTTTTTGGAAAGAAACTTTTTATTTCTTTTCTTAAAAGTACTCTTTTACTTTTTCTTTTAAAAGTACTTTTTTACTTGTTCTGTGTAAGAAACTTTTTACTTGTTTTTTGAAAAGTACTTTTTTACTTTTTATTTTAATTGTTCTTCCTATTACTTTTTTGGAAAGGCACTTTTTATTTCTTTTATAAAAAGTACTGTTTTTCTTTTAAAAGTACTATTTTACTTGTTCTGTGTAAGAAAGTTTTTACTTGGTTTTTGAAAAGTACTTTTTTACTTTTTATTTGAAAATACTTTTTACTTCTTCCTTGAAAGTACTTTTCAATTTTTTATTAATTAAAAAGTACCATTATATCAGTTGTTATTAAATTAAAATAAACATATTAAAATACGATATTTTGTTGAGGGTAAATATATGATAATTTAACGAAACCCAAATTTTAAAAAGGTACTAAATAATTTGTTGATCTAGGTTTTCAGAAGGCAACAAAAAAAATTTCCAAAGATACCAAAAAATAAAATAATATTTCTTTTTGTTCTCCTTTTGATTTCTATTTTCTTCAAATCCATGCATCTCTTTGCGTGCCATCAATGTTACGCTAATTAGAGTATGATCATTATGATCGTCATCATCATTGTATTTGCATATTTCATTCACGCTTCTAACTCAACACAGTATTTTCTAATAATTAAACAACAAAACAGCGATAACACAGAAATTTTTTTGCAAATTATTTGCTATACAATGTTTGCAAAAATTCCAAAAAAAAAAAACAAAAATTGTTAGATAAAGATAAAAAAAATTCTTATCTCATGAAAAAGATCAACAAATTAGACCCTAAATTAAAATTTTTATTTTTAATTTAAAAAATTTTGTTAATTCTGATACTGAGTTAATATTAAATCTAATTTTAAACTAAAAGTTCCGTTCTTGTGAACTACCATAACAATTTTTTTCATATTTCGTTTTGTTGGAAATATCTGACCTGGGGTTTGAACCGTGGCCTCACGTCTATTTAGCCAACACATTATCTACTAGACTGCGGCGACTGACCTCAGATAAGACAAAATAAATAACGAACATCTTAGGCTTCCTTTCCACTATATTCAATACTACAACTCAATACATTTTCAGATAGGGCGTCAACAATCCTATATCCATAGGACCCGATAGAATCTGGATTAATGAAACTGAAGCAGGCAACCAATAAAAGCTGAAACCGAAAAGGAAATGAAGATGGCGTTGGGATAGTTCCTATAAAAAAAAACGATAAAAAAATTAAAGTTTACTTATACAATTGATAAATGGACCCAAAGGGTCTGTAAATCGTAATGACCTAGAGAATATCTGAGAAAGATAATGAAATAAGCAAACAATATATAGCACAACTTTATGTTGGAATTCGGTCTCTGTTTGGTTTCGAGTACGTCTGACTTCTTTGAATTATCAAGCAATAGACATACAATGAGTTGTCTTAACGAGCCCATAGACTATGAGGCTATTCTGAGCGGTTATGCGAATTTGGAGGAACGCAGCCGAGTATGCTAGAGTTGCTATTGGTTTTCAAATCTCTGTTATATCATCTCTTTAGGAACTTCAGAAATACTGGTTGTTTTCTGCCTGCCGTTGAAATAAATTTTAAGTATCATACACATTTGAAATAAACCCATAAAACAAAGCAGCATTTAAGTTCCTGCATGTATGCGTCTTAAAATTCATAAATTTTAGAATATAAAGTCTTATACAATAATAATGCGGCGAAAAGCAATTTATTGACCTCAAAAGAAATTTAAAAAAAAAATACAATTAAAAACTACTCTTTTGTAGTTAATCAGTAAATTTTATTTTTATTCCAAAAAAAAACAACCATTTAAACCCAGTTTAAGAACTAAAAAGATAAGCCAAAAGCAATCGCTTTTAAGCTTATCAGCAGCTATTTCCTAAAGAATTACTCAAGAAATATTTCATATAATATTTCATACAATATATGCTACATAATAGAACATAATAAGAATTATTAAGAATTTTTAAACTAAAACCAAAAACAACTACAACAACAACAAATACTATACTTTCAATGACTGATAAGAAAGAATTGAATTCAAAATCCAACAGAATGTATTTAAAGCAGAGGAAAAAAATGAAAAAATCTTTATTTCTATGGAGTGGAGAAAAAATAAAGAATTTAATACCCACACTTGAAAACAAACAAATACAAGTACTTGTGGGGTTTCTGCTTCTTCTTCGGTTTTTTTTTATTTTTTTTAATATTTTGTTGCTTCAGTTTCTTCCTTCAATTCGGAATTCCTATAAACCAGATGCAACGAAGAAACAAAAAAAAGAAAGAAAATAAAAAAGAAAGTATTAAGACAGACAGACAGATGTTTAGTTGAACGGACAGACTGACAGACAGACAGAATGCAAAGAAGTGAGATAAAACGTCAAGTAAAAACAACAACAACAACATCTTGAAAAACACACTAAACAAGAACTATTTATTTAAGTTGCTGCCAGATAACCCAAAAGGTCTTGTAAATTATGATTTTCAATCTATTTCTCTTTCAATACAGTAGGCACTTGTAAAACAGAATATTCTGATGTATTTGGTTTTACAAAAGTAAATGGAACATTTTCAATTTAGAAATATTCCGGAATATTTTAAATAATTTTAATTTAATTTAAAACACACTATTTTATTTATTTTTAATTCTATTATTGTTAATTATGTTTAATTATTTTCTATTTCGCTATTTTAAAATTGGTATCTTTTTTTATGTATTCTAAAATATTTAAAAATTTTAGGAATATTTATTTATTGTCACATCTTTAAAGCAATAATATATATTTTATAGCATTAAATATAGCATTTATTTAATTTTCTTTTCATATTTTTAAAATGCTTTCGTTTTTTAATTATATTATTTATTTTTTAATTTTTTTTTTTCGTATTTTAAAATATTTTAGATGTAAAAAAATGTTTTAATTTTACCATTAGAAAAACATTTCTATTTTTTTTTTAATTTTATTTTTTATTTGATTTTTGTTAAATTAAAATTTTAATGGTTTTTATAGGTTTTAAATATATTGAATTTTAAACACATATTTTTATATTTCCATTAATACAAATTAATTCAAACTTTTTTATTATATTTTTATATTTCATTTTTTATTTCATTTGTTCCTTCTATTTCTTTTAATTTTTTATTCATTATTATTTTTGATTTATTATTTTCTATTTATTATATTTTATTTATTAATAGTTTTGAGTTATTTTTATTAGTTCTTATCTAAGTTTCATAAGTTATTTATTTTTTTATTAAGTAATTTTTTTTATATATATTTTGATAAGTTATTTATTTTTATTTTTTATTATTATTTTCATTATTATTTTATTATTATTTTTACTTCTATTTTTAAATATTATTATGGTATATGTTTTTTACGTATTATTACATATTTTAATATTTATAATATTTTTATCGCAAAATAAAAATAATTAATTTTTTTCAATTCATTTTTATTTAAATGGTATGCTTTTATTTATTAATTTTATATATTTTCTGTTTTTATATGCTTTTTAAAATATTTTATCACCAAGTTTATTATTGTTGTCATTTAAATAACAACCCTTTTAAAAATATTTATTTAACATTTTCTCTTGGTTAATATTTTAGGATATTTAGAAAGATTTATATTTTTATTATAATATTTTTATTATTATATGCTATATTTATATTTATTATTTATTTATATTATATACTAGATTTTTATTATTAGTTTAGTTTTTTTTTATGTTTTTGATCACCGGAAATATTATTTCATTTTACATTTTTATCACATTTAAAAAAAAATTCACAATTTTTCTTATATGAAAACAATTGATTGATTTGACTTTTTATTAAATATGTATAAAAATACAAATTTATGAGTATTTTTATACGATAACACTTTGAATTTAAAAATTATTTTAATTTATAAATTAATTTCATTTTATTTTTCTTAAAATCATTTTGAAAACAATAGTTTTTAAATACTTTTTCTTTATTTTCTTATTGAATTTATTTTTAATATACTCCTTTTTTATATACAGATATAGCATATACATATACATATATCTATATTTATATATGTATGTATGTATTTTCTTTTCTTTTTGTAAACCATTAATATGTACGCTGCATCTTTTGAAGTTGTTGGATTTCAAGAGTTCAAAGAATATGATGAAAAAAAAAGTCGAGAAAAAATGTAATTTATGACAGACGTAATTTAAACGGGAGTCCATCACGTTATACGCACATTTAATATTTTCTTTTTTTTTTCAATTACACTGAGAAAAACTACTCACCACTAAGCAAAATAAGGGGAAAAAAATCCTTTTCAAGAAAAAAAATGATTTTTCCAAATAAAAGATAATGATTTCTCCCAGTGTTTCATCAGTTAGTGGTTTTTTTTGTGTGAAACAGGTTGTTTTCAATGGATCCTACTAACAAACCGTCTGATTTACTTTTTTATTGTTTCTTTTGCAGCCTCAAAAAAAAAAACAAAAAACACAGGGAAATACTCTTTTAAATGTTTTCATTTCATTTTACCCATTTACCAATACAATAAAAAAAAACAGAAAAAAGGTTTTTTGGGCTTTATGGATTTTAAGGTTTATAAGTCAACCTGGGTGTGTGTGTTTGTGTCAGAAGAAAACGTTTAAATAGTTTTGCTTACCTGGCCAAAATCGATGGTTAAGTTGACTTCATTAAATTTCATGCCACGAGACAATGGAGGACTCTGCCACCATTGTTCAGTACCATCAATGGCATGCTCAGGCGGATGATTCTTTTCGGGCAGAGTAGGATCACAATAATCGCAGACCTGTAATAAAAAAAATGTGAAAGGCAAAATTTTTTTTGAAGAAAATGTTTTAAAAATGATCAGAAAAAAATTTGTATTTTAAAAAAGAAAATTACAAGCACATGTGCGTGAGTTTTTATTTTTAAAAATTTTCTAAAATGATTTGGAGTTTTTTTATTTATTTTTAAACAGGAAGAACAAAACCACATGTGTTTCTAAAATGAATTTTGAATTTTAATTTGAAGCATACACACATACATACATAGATCCAGCCATATAACAGACATATATGCTGGACAGTATTTGTGAAGCATTTAAAAAAAAGATTTAAAAACTTGAAGCAAAAAAAAATTTATTTAAAATAAATATTTATTTAAAAAAAAAAAACAAATAAAAACCACTTTAAAGTTAAATGACAAAAAAAATAATTTTAATTTAATTTCATTGTCAACGTACCTGACCCTGTATCACTGAATAATCGATGTGATCATTTTCGGTATTGGCACCCACTAATTTACAATACAATTCGGGTCCTTCGGTATCCATGCCACAAGTGGCAGTAGCATAAATTTTACGGCCAGTGGCCAAATTAAAATATGGCGGTGTTAATTCAGCATTTGTTATCGATATTAAAAAAGCCACGCCCGCTATTAACAAAAGCATTGGGGTTAAGCGGTTAGACCCCATGTTTAAATTAAGTGTGTTGTACACTTTTTTTTTATTAAAAAAAATGTCCTTTAGAGTCCTTTTTCTTTTCTTCTCTTTTTTTCTATTTCTTTTAATTATTTCACTTCACTTTCTTTTTTTTTTCTTATTTTTTAAACGTTTTCACTATTTTTTTCATTTATTCCTGAGACCATCCCAACCGCACTGGATGGCTCTTTGCGAGCAACTGAATTATAAAATTCAAAATAATTTTCCTTAATGCCTTGTGCGTCTGGTTTGGGTCAATTCTTATCTCGTCTTTTTAACACCACCAGCAAAAAAATTCATTCATTTAAACTTTTAGCAGCGCTGTACACGTCTCTGTCAACGTTCTGCCCTTATTGCGCGTGAGCAAGTTTAAATCAAAAACTGCATTTTTTTTAATAATTTTTAAACTCTTTTCTTCTCAGTGGGAGAGAAATAAAGATCTTGTGCTCCAACGTAAACAAATGTGTTAAGAATTCTCCGAGCAAAACAAAGAATTGGAAAAAAGTAAACAAAAATATACCGGCCGGGGTTTTAATGAAAGGAAAAGCAATACAAAGCAAAGCAAAACAAAACAAGAAAATAACGAATTATTATTCGAATTGGACGAATTGAAATGGAATTAAATTGTTAATTTTTATATTTAAATTGACTTAAAAAAAAAATTAATTATTTTGTATTTTTAAGCTAAAGGCCTATTTACTAACACCGCTTTTAGACGTTCAAGTTTACTTTGACAAAGTTTGAGCTTTGTTGTAAAAAATTTTATCGATTCTTTAAGAAATTATTTCTTGTATGCCTTTTAATATTTCTTTTCTTTGTTCGAATTACTACTTTACTGAAGTTTTTCCAGCTAAGCAGGTTTTTGATCTTTTACAGCAGGTTCTGGAATGACAGAGTTGTCGACAAACAACAGCAAAAAACCTATTTTGATATGAAACTCATTTTCATCTTGATGGGTACGTTAATAAGCAAAATTGCTGTATTTGGGGCTCAGAAAACCCACACGTGATGTTACAGAAGCCAATACACCTATTACGAGAGACTGTTTGGTGCGGCTTGTGGTGCGGAGGCATCATTGGCCCATATTTCTTTACAAATGAGGACGCCGCAACCATTATGATCAATTGAAACACCTATTGCAGCTTGATAACCAATTTTTTTAAACCCGCTCTTCATGGTATTGATGTGAACGAAGTTTGATTTCTACAGGATGGAGCAACTTGCCACACATCCCATGCTACAATGCCAAATTAAATGTTGATATCAATTGAACGCCAAGGAGCTGCGATTTGACATCGTCCGACTGTTTTCTGTGGGGCGCCGGTAAATGAAAGTGTTACACCGGAAAACCAGAGATAATTTCAGGTCCATAATCCTGATGCCATTACCGAGATACGAAAAAGTGCACGAAAATTGCTGCAAAATTGGCAAATTTTCAAACCGTTTTTGTTGGATTGCATTTTTAAATTAAAACTTTTAAATGGCCACCTTATATATATTAAATGGCCACCTTATATTAGGAAAGAATCATGTAAAATTGCTTTACTAAAGGCCTATATTTCAAGTTAGGAACATTAACTCTGTATATAATCTCTTAATACAATGACAATACATTCATAAGAGACCTATTTATTGATATTCTTTATAGTTTTTGTTTTCTTAGAAAACGATGCAATACAAAATTACTATAAAAGAGCACACTTTCAGGAGCAGTAAAAATTGTTCAGCATCACTGTATGAAACTTAAATAACAACATAAGGCAATTAGGCATTTAAAATAATTGAATAACAATTTAAATTAAAACTTTTAAAAACTAAAAAATTAAAAACCAACAAAAATTAAAAATATAATTTGTAAAACTGTTTTGAATGTGTATTTTAACGATAACTGTTTGTTTGTTTAAATTTGGAGGAAGAATTCATTAAGCTCAGGCTTAGAAAAAACAAAAGACTTAAGACACATGCGCCACAAATATTAAGATCGCATAAATGTTAACTTTTTTATTTCTTTTTTTTTAGTGCAATATTTTGTAATGCAAGTGGCTCATAGAATACGATTACAGACATGTATGAAGAAAAACTTGATTAAATAATCGCATCATTAAAGCAAGAAAAAAATAAAACAAAATAAATGCGAAGGTGACTAACATTAACTTGAAAAATTGATTGTTGCTTGAACACCAAATAGTGGATAAAAAGCAAAAGCAGCAAAAAAAAAGTAATTGCTGCGGCATACAAAATATTTACAAAGTTAAGTTTATGCCACACACAGCAAAAATTTTAATTAAATCAACCCCAAACTTTAAATAGAAACAACATTTTTTAGAAAGAAATAAAATGTTCAGACCGAATAATGAAGGCAACTAACTTTAAGAGTGTAATGTTTTATTTAAATTGGCATTTAAATTTTCCAAATTTTTCATGAGCTTCATAATATTTAAATATTTCGAATTCAGTAAAAAATTTTCTATAACTATAAACCACTAAGCAGATCAACTTCAAGTGACCGACAAAAATTTAATGCAACCAGTTTATTGCTTCTGTCTGAATGACGTCTAATGGAGTGTGGTAATCAATAATAATTTTTTTTTTTTATTTTTACATTTTATTTTGTGTTTGTTTATTTAAATGCAAAATAAAAATATTTTAGTGTTTAGAACATGCCTCGTTACGAAAATAAACAACCGTAGAAAAGTAAATAGCAAAACAAATGAAATGATATTTTTTATTTACATCTGCAAGCACGGTGGTAAAAAAAATAAAAAATTATTAAAGGTTTCTTAGTTTTTTTCAGTTAAAGTAATATTTGTTGAATTGTAAACATTAAAAATATTTTATTTTTATTTTATAAAATCAACGCTTTCAGTAAGTGTTCAAACCTATTAAAGAAATTTGTCGTAAAAAATTATTTCCATTATCTGAAATGTCCATTATCTGAAATGGATTAAAATGTTATTCATGAAATGTTAAAATTTATACATTTTCCTGATTAATATTGAATCGATTACTGATGACCTAGAGTATTAATCAGTTTTAGAAAAGTATCAACCAATACTCATGCTTCCAAGGACTAACGGTCGAACCAATAAATTCCTTTAAATCTTCTTCTTTACCTCAAAATTCATTTTCATAGACCTTGTTTCTAGACAACGATAGAGGCATTTCATCCATCTTTCAATTACTTTTTTCGTTCTTTCTGTTTCGTTAATTAAATTTTTCCCAGCAAAGCAAGCGAATAGTCTACTGTAGGTTGTACGGTAAAAGAATTTCATTCTATCGTTGTCTAGTAACAACATATATACATACATAATTGGCCATTACAACCCTTCGTCAGGATTACGGCCTAGCTTCTCAACACCACTCATGTTGTGTGCGTTAATTTTATACATGAGTGGCGGGACCTACAGTTTAAAGTCGACTCCGAACGACAGATTTTTTGAGAAGCTTTTCATGGCAATTTTTACTCTCAGAGTTTTTGCCAGAAATCTGCTGAGAGGAAGTCGCCGAAGAAATATATTTTGTATTTTGTTTTTGATGCCTGGCCTGGGATTCGAACTCGGGCCTTTCGTCTAATAAGCCAACACACTACCTACTAGACCACGGCGACTACCTAGTCTAGTAACAACACCTTCTATAAAAATAGACTTGGAAGTGAGAAACTTTTGCTTAAAATTTGAAACAAAAGACATTAGTATTTAAGTTTGGTCACAGTGAAGGATAAATTAATTGATTTTCTAAATTAAACATGATATGGATCTATGGTAGCTTGTAGGGCAAAGGAATTGCCTTCTATTGTTATTTAAAAACAACGCCTTCTACGAAATTGGAGTTTGAGGTGAAAAACTTTACTTATATTTGCTTAAGTTTGGACACACTAAAGCATTAATTGGCAATTGGAACCAGTTTCCTTAAAATATCTCCTTTCGTTAATCAATTTAAATGAAATTCTATGGTTTTTTCGACTATCCAAATCAATTCTTAGAAATATTGATCGAAACTAGCCCCATAGATATAAAAAATACTTGTGGAATCGGTTTTTCTAAAGTTGGAAACTCTTGTAATTATTTCAGTGTGGCCTTAAATCCTTTCAAGAATAACACATTGTCTCTTCAGAAGTCGTCAGTTTTTGTGTAGAAAGTGTATTAGCGCCATGGGTCAGACCCTAGCTCAGACATCTCGAACAAAATGAAATATGACTTCTTCGGCGACTTCTCCTGAGCAGTCTTCTGCCAAAAAAATAAAAATAAAATTGCCAGGAAAAGTTTCCCACAAAGCGGCAAACGTTAATATGTTCATTATTAAAGCCCAAAGAGCACTGCTATGTACTGATCTATTGTGCAAAGCCTATTGCATAAAACTTCCAATCTAAACACTACCTCAGGTTTTGTGTTTAACCATTTAATTGGAGACAATTACAGGCAATAAACTTTTTGCGTCATTTTCACAAATAACATTACTGGTCGTCTTGAGACTCTGTAGTTTCATTAAGGTTATTGAACCTTAATATCCTCCGTGATACAGACAAAAGGAGGTTTTACTGCTACAAGTCTCCTGTGCAAAGGGCGGGCAGAATATTTCATGGCACTAGCCGAGACCAAGATAATATTTTAAATCCTGAAATGGTTGCAACACAGCCTATGAAAGTCGTATGAACTTTGACATGCTATTGTGGAATATTTAGTATTATATCGACAACAGTGGTGACAGCTTCTAAATACTATTTGGAATACAATTTATTCATACATACATATTAATAACCAAATAAAATGTTGACGTCATCAAAAGCTTGGCCCAACAGTTTCAATAATTTGTGTTTGAACTTGTTTTTTTTTTCTTTCCATAATTTGTATCCGAAGACCCACTGTGCTATTTTTTTTAATTAATTTGTCGTTAAGTTTACAACACAATCATAATTACTTAAGCACGAGACGAGATAGACTTCTCGCCTACATACAATGTATAGACAACGAATATTAAATACTCTATATTTGCACATACATACTTTTAATTAAAGCCTTGATCTTGTTGCACACGATTTTCAAATGTAAATTCGATTCAAAAAAGATTTTGTTTAGCGAGGTCATAATATATTGAAGTTGTTGCAATTACAACTCTTATGCCAGTAGTTCGATACTATTTCATATCGTCAGAATGCCTTTAAACGATGTAATAAGGATTAAAAATTTTTATGCAGAAGGAAATCAGAAAAATATACCAAAAATTATTTAATTATACGTATCGGTACTTAGGTTAGGTTCGTCCGTTTGCTGTTATTATGTATTCCCAAACGTTTCTGATCGATGATCTATTACGTCCTATAGGGTGCAAATATTACAAATATTACACAACTCTAATTTATCTAAAGTAATAACAACTCAAAAAACTTGAAAAAAAAAATAAAAATAATTTAACCAAAGACTTGGCAAAGAAACACTATTAATCATGAGGCACAAACAAGCGCACAAAAGAACAACTTGAAAATTTATAATTCAACCAATACATGAACATTCTATTTTACTTGTTGCCAAATAAATACATATCAAACCACAGAAACTTCTACAATCACAGATACAATCGCAAAAAGCAAACACCACAACAAACCTCCATGCCATACCACCTTGTTGAGGTTCATATTTTTTGGCTATTTTTCGTGATTTTTTTGTTCAATTTTTTTTTGTATTTCTTTTTCTTTAGATTTTTTTATAATTTTTCTAGTTGCATTTAACCAATGCATTTAGATTTGTTGGCTTCATTTCCGTTCTAACAAAGTGTCGGTTAACACATGCAACAACATTAAGGAAAAATCTAAAACAGAAATTAAAAATTTAATTGAATAGTGTTTTCATTATTTCATTTACTCCACATGGTGTTATTGAGAATTTTAAAATATTTAGTGGGTTAGTGTTATAAAATGATTTATTTCTTATTCGCTAACAATTCGTTTTTTTTAAATAATTTTTTTTTTTCTTTTAAAAAGGCTGTGTGATGCGGGTTTATCATGAAATCAGTGAAAACGTTTACTCCTACAAAGTATTTCGTTATCAATTATTACAAAGGGACTGATTATAAAGTAAAATAATAGTAATAAGCCTATGTTTTTAAGAATTAAGTTTTAAAACAATTTTTATTTAAATATTAAAATGATTTTAAAAGCATTAGATTTCATAGTATTTAATTAAAAAGTATGTGTCTTAAGTCTTTTGTTTTTGAAAAAACATTACATACTACCATTAGTTATTAGATTATAAAATGAAAAATAAATTTATTTATTTATAAAAATGTACAAAACAAATCGTATTTATTTTTATTAAAAAAAAAGGAATAAAGCCATAAAAAAAATTTATAAAAAAAAATTTGCTTGAAATATTGTATTATAAATATAGTAAAGTGCTCGACTGAATGTGCAGCATTGATTCCAGTGGTCTTATTGAAAATTCTTTAAAATGATTTTCTAATTTCAATATTCGTGGTAAGCATGGGTGTATAATCGAGGGTTTTAAGCACTTGTGGCACTTAAAACTTACAAAACCAAGCATACTTCTTTTTTCTTTCTTTGAACTTTGAAAGATTAATAGATACATACATACATAGATGTCTCCGTATTCTATTAGGCAATATGTTACCTTATTAGATGGCAAAAACGAAGTAAAGAAATATTTATTCTGCGACTTACTCTCAGCAGTCTTCTGGCAAAAAACTCTGAGAGAAAATAAAACTACCATGAAAAGCTTCTCGAAAATCTGGCTACAACATTGGTCATAGGAGAAGATAGTTCGTAATCCCGACTAAAGAGTTTTTAAATGGCCAATTAAGAAAGTAAGTAACAGATTCATTGACCCTCCAAATAATTCAGAAATTCTTTGATCTCTCAGAGAGGTTAACGTCATCTAAAAACCTCACAGGAAGTACGATAAATTTCCTCAGCAATATAGGCAATACAACATCAATAAAATAATTATTTTACAATGTTTTTAAACAAAGTATTACAAATACTACTAAATAAATAAATAAATAAATAAAATCAATACGCTTTTATATGGGGCGCTATTTCTAAGTAACAACAGATAGCAAAACCATCATTTCAGAATTCATTGCCGTAAACCAATCGCCTGCTGAGCTGAAAAAAATCTTGAGAAACATGGCAACAAATTTAAATCCAAACTGATAAGATAAAATAGACGCTTTGTATCAGCCTTATGCTCTTTAAAAAAACTAAAGGAATAACCAAAATAGTGGGACAAACTTTGCAAAAAATTTTAGAAGGAATGTTGCATGTTGCATAGCAAATCAAGAAGATTAGAGGTAAGTTCACTTCGATTAACAAAATATTCACTTATGTAATGCAAGATATTTCTAAGGAGTCTAGAAGATGTCAATAAAAACGCATGTCATGTCATGTTTGAGGACACCATTAAAGAAATGGTGGAAATGGTAATGCGAAATCGTCGAATCATTATCAGCATCTCTTTCGAATCATACTGAGCTTTCGGATGTACTCTGTTAGAGGTCATTATGTCATAAAAGAGACATTGGCCAGACACTATTGTATGATATCAATAATAAGTCACAACTGGTTACAAATCGTGGATATATGGTTATAATGCCCTAAGGCAAGCAGCTCAATTTTAATCAGTTTTGGGTTTAATTTTCCTCGATTATCTTTAGGTGGAACATTTTAGTGTTCTTATGTGGAGCTTCCTATATATATTAAAAAGCTTTACTACCATGACTTTATGATTTAAGGTGGGCGATGTCGGCGATGTTGGATAGTATATTGGCTTATTAAGCGAAAGCCACATGGTGAAGTATACAGTATCAGATTGAATATCTTGAGAAAAAAAAAAGAAACACGAAATAAATATTTGTTTCGACGGATTTCTTTCAGCAATCTCCTACCAAAAGCTCTGCAATAAATGCCATAAAAACTTCTTTAATCTGGCATTTGCAGTCATGGTTAAGCCAACTACTCAAACACTAAAATGGTCGTTGAAATCATGGAAAAAATTGAAGCAACAGGCGCTTGGGGACTAGGCATTCATCACTAAGCCGTTATCAACAATTTGAAGAACGCTGGCTACACAAAGAAGCTCGATGTTCAGATATCATGTCTTATGATTCCCTGCTAAAATGGAATGAAATTGAACAATTTCTGAAGCCAATGATTATGGATAATGTATGAAAGATATGCTAAGTAGAGCTTTACTGATATGTAAAATTTGTTCGGTTAAGATTTCGTTTGGTTAAGACAATCGTTTTTAGGGGCCATAAAATCCAGTATTAAATTGGACTTGCAACTTACATAATAACATCATACATAAAACATCACACACACCATCAACTGAAGCATAATCTTCAAACAACAACTTTGGTAAACGGCTAACCTTGATACAGCAAAACTGTTTTCCAATACAAAAAAAAATTTTTTACTGCCAATAGACAAACGAGCTTCGTCGGTCTGTTCATGCCTTGAGTTGTTCGTGTTTAAATTGCCACATTAAACAATAAAAGACTGCTTCAGCACACTCGTTTAATTCTTTAACAATTGCTTACGTAGTCAGACTATGTGCTGGCATGCCACTATAAATTTCAAGTTGATATAAAAGCTCGAATTTATCCACCATCCGTTCATCCATCCATTCAAACACTAAAATTGTAGTTCAAAGAACGTTTTCTTAACGACTTTTGTTATGCCATTACCAGTGCTTGCTTAAAGGAATTGCGTAAATATTGTTTTTGGGTTTTGTTTCTTGTTTTTGTTTTTATTCAGCTACACTGATCAAGGACGTATTGCATAACCACCAAACAAAAACAAATGGAAAAACACTGCCAACATACATTTGTTACCAAATATGGGCTCTAGTAAAGGTGTTTAAATTAATAGTCTTGAAAACTTTGAATTAAGTTTTTTATATATAGAAAACGAAAAAAAAATTAGATTTTTTTAAATGTAAAGTGATGTACAAACATACAAACAAAAATCGGTTCTATAAGTTTTAAAAATTATTTTTGAAATATTTTTCTATTGAAGTAGAGTCCATCTTTGCTGATAAACATATGGCCTTCCAATTTTAGGGATTTTTGAATCAAAGGATCAATCAATACTAACTGGCAGTCAAGCCGCCATCCAATCACTTAGAAGATTCACAAAATGTGAATGTCTAGGCACGGGATATAAAGCTGTTGATACCTTCCTTTCTAGTGAGAAAGAAGATTTAGAATGACATTCTCAACGAAGGAGAAGATAAAAAGAGACTAAGGCTACCTACAAGTCAAATGGGTTTTTGGTAATTACAATACAAAGAGATTTGATTTCAGTCTCCTGAACACGCATTCGAAATAGCAATTGCTCTACGCCGTACATGTAAATGCTGTTGTAAGGAAAATGAATCATTAGAACACCTACTTGGAATCTGTACTAGGTTAATGCATTCCAGAACGTAATATCTGGGTACTATGCACCAGAGATCAGCAATGAGTATTCAAAAAGATGAGTAGATTCGAATCATACTCATAATTTATGATATTTATACGCATTCATACTTATTTTAATATCATACTCATACTACTCATATTCAAAGTTTGAGGTACTCATCGTACTCATACCTAGCAATACGCATGATGTTCTTGATTTCGACTCTCCTTTACTCAACATTTATAAGAATCATAAAATAAGTATGATTCGAGTACGAACACTACAATACTCACTAGAAGGTTGTGTGTTTGCTTTGCTTGCTGTCTTTGTCTTTTTCTTTCTTCTTTTTTTGTAAATGTAACAACAACTAAGACTGTAAATTTTGATGAATGATTCCGAATCACTTGAATCATTTATGAGTATTATAAGTATTTTTCTAAATTTATGAATCTGAATGAGGAGGCGTATGAAACAAACATATTTCGAATGTTATGAGTTTGATGTAAGCGTTGTACTCATACTCATTGCAACCTGTCCTTATAAATCAATGTTGTAGTGTGTACAAATGAATAAGAGTAATTGAATTTCAATGCTATTGACTCACTCATACTCACTCATTTCATGAGTACTGATAAGTAGTGAAAAAACGATTCATTGCTGATCTCTGCTATGGACAGTGTTATACTTACTAATACTGAATAATGTTCTGAAGTTTGTCAGCAACAGGATTGAGTGAGACATTATGGAGATAACGTATAATGAGTGGGACAGTAAAATAGATCGTATTGTTTCAGTATTTAAACATCTCCGCAAGATAATAATAATAAGGTAGGTAAGATAAAAATCGACAGGCTCTGAAGATTGTGTACAGCCACGGTGTAAAAGTATTCAAATTCATAACTCCACTGCTATGGTCCAGTCTAAATCTGGATATTTTAATACATAGAAAACTCTTTACTCTCCATCTAATGCAATGTTCTGACATCTGCATACATACATACATAATTGGCCATTACAATCCCTCAGTCAGGATTACTGCCTAGCTTCTCACACCACTCATGTTGTGTGCCTTAATTTTATACTTGAGTGGCGGGACCTACAGTTTAAAGTCGACTCCGAAAGACAGTTTTTTGAGAAACTTTTTCATGGGCATTTTGATTTACTCTCAGAGTTTTTGCCACAAATCTGCAGAGAGGAAGTCGTCGAAGAAATATTTTTTTTTCATATTTCGTTTTGATGTCTGGCCTGGGGCACGAACCCGGGCTTTACGTCTAATAAGCGAACACACTACCTACTAGACTACGGCGAGATCTGCAGAAGTAATAGATAATATACATCTGCCGATGGGTTTCCGAACAGTGGAAAGGGCGTTTTTCAACAGCCACCGAAGTGTGACTCTCAACATATCTCCAAGATTTCTTTACTATTCCATGGACAGTGAAATCTCCGCTTACGGACACCTTCAATGTCTCTCACAAAGATCTAGTTGGTAGTGTGCTAAACTTCAAATGCCGAGGCTGTGAGTTCGTTTCCAAGCAGAGACTCTGGGTGTTTATGATTATTTGACTGATAATTTGTTTGACTTTATATGTGGCTATCACACAATAGAAAAAAGGAAGTGAGAATTATTACTAAAAAGCAATTTTCATAAAAAGAGACGAAACAAAAATTATCACATCCTACCCACTCTTTTCTTGCTCCTATAAACTATTTTTTTTCCTGTATTCCAACACTATGCAGTGCATGACTAGGGGTTATCTCCTGAGTCTTGGTCTAAAGAAAACATTGTTTCATTTCTACAAAACCTAGTAAGAGGCCCCTTAATCAATATTTTAAAAGCTTTCATTTACAGTCAACATCATGAATGTTTTTAAATGAGTGCTTTAAAGTACTGTTATAAAGAACTTTCAATCAAGATTGAATTCATTTTCTAAACATTATTAAGCTTTAAATAAAGCTTAAAAATTATTCCACTATCAAAAGTTTATTTTAGATTATGATACATGTTTGTTATTAAAAATTAAAACAAGGAAAATAACATGGCAGTATACGAACAGGTCGAACACCCTACAAATATTTTTAAGCTCTTTGATATGGAATTAGAAGTGAATATATAACTTACTTTGAGATTAATTACACTAATTAATTTTGCAGTCCTTAACTGGATGAATATTTATAAGGCATTTTGGATCAATTATGTATATAAAAATTGCTGTTTGTGTAGTCGCTGTAGTCTAGTAGGTAATGTGCTAGCTTATTAGACGCAAGGTCAGAGTTCAAATCCCAGGTCAGACATCAAAACGAAATATGAAAAAAAATATTTCTTCGGCGACTTCCTCTCAGCAGATTTCTGGCAAAAACCCTGAGAGTAAGTAAAATTGCCAAGAAAAGCTTTTCAAAAAATCTGTCGTTCGGAGTCGACTTTAAACTGTATGTCCCGCCACTCATGTATAAAAAATTAACGCACACAACGTGAGTGGTATGAGAAACTAGGCTGTAATCCTGACTTAAGGGTTGTAATATATTTACAGTATTTTGAAATATTAATACAAAATATATTCACCACAATTATTGCTATAGCGTGTTAATAAATACTTTAACTAATTGTAGTTGTTTTTTTGTTTTCCTTTTTTCGAAATTTTTTTTGTTGCCTCTGTACCAATATAATCAATGCTGAAACAGTCTTTATATACTTAAGTATTTCACAGATTTCAAAATATATTTTAAAATTATTAAAACTGTACTTAACTAATAAATAAATAAATCATAAACAAGCAAAACTTCTTATCAATTAAAGCTTAATTTTAAGGCAAACAAAATTATTATGAAAAAAATTTAAATATTTATTAAACAATTTAGCATAACAAACACTTTCGGAATTTTTTTTAAAGTGCAATAACGAATTAGAAGACACACTACACTCTTAGGAACGTAATACTTTAATCACTATCAAACAGCTGTGAAACATTGCAAGCCTCTAATAAGGATTACAACCTAACTTCCAATACCACTCATGCGCTACGTTCTAAATTTATCCATATACAGCGGAACCTACAGTTTACCACCGGCTCCGAATGATAGATTTTAGAAATTTTTCATGGCAATTTACTCTCCGAAGACTGGTGAGAGGAAAGAGCCGAATAAAAATTATTTCATACATACATACATACATACATACATACATAATTGGCCCTTACAACCCTTCAGTCAGGATTACGGCCTAGCTTCTCACGCCACTCATGTTGTGTGCCTTAATTTTATAATTGAGTGGCGGGACCTACAGTTTAACGTCAACTCCGAACGACAGATTTTGAGAAACTTTTTCATGGCAGGTTTATTTACGCTCAGAGTTTTTTGCCCGAAATCTGCTTAGAGGAAGTCGCCGAAGAAATATTTTTTTTCATATTTCGTCTTGATGTCTGGCCTGACGCTCAAAACCGGGCTTTACGTCGAATAAGCCAACACACTACCTACTAGACTACGGCGACTACAAGTTGTTAGAACAGCTCCGTATATTCTATTAATATACCCATTTTGCACGTACAGCATCCTCGTAAAGCATTCTTTGCTTATTTTTTCTACATATAAAGCTTAGAAGGGTTTGTTAAACTGTTCGATTTTCTGTTATTGTGGGTTCTAGAATTTGTTCTAAAATACTTGAATTCCTGATTTTGGAATAACGGATAGGTTAGGTTAGGTCAGAGGATGTATACTTGACAAGTACAGTACCCGAAGGTCAAGTTGACCCATTGTACAAAACGGGGATTCGGAAAAAGGAGAGGAAGTAGGAAAGGGGAAGGGGTGAAATAACGGATAAATAATTCCAAAAATTCACAAACAAACTTTGATTTTCAGCAAAATACGACAAATAAAATGCTGAAAAACACAAACAGAAGTAGACATTATAGCAAAATAATAATAAAAAAAATTCCCCATTAATTAATTTGCACATTTACCCAAAAAAAAAAACAAACCAAAATAAAAATCACAACAACAAAAAAAAATACAGCATCTGTGTTAAATAAAAATACCGGCTAATTAATGATTCAAATATTAATTTAAGCTGATGCTACTACCAACACATTGCTGCTAACAAAGTAGAAATAAATTATAAAAGCTTAGGAATAATAAGAAAACAACATCATTTACACACTTGAACTTCAACTAGAAACACTAAAATTTAATACCAAAAAAAAAAAAAAAAAAATTAAAAATGAAATTCTTTGCAGTTATATTTTTGGGTATGTTTTAAAATAAGACAAAAAAATATTTTAAAATTTAAAACAAACGGTTAAAAACATTATTTTGCGAATTACAGCCCTCTTCTTCATTTGTGCCGTGCAAGCCGATGATTGCCCCGTCATTTGTCCAGCTTTGTATCAACCTACATGTGCTCATAATGGACGCTGCTATAAGTCATTCGATAATCAATGCTCCATGAAGGTGGCCAATTGCAATGGCAAAGATAGTAAGTTTTCAACTCAAAATTCTATTCAATTTAATTGGTACTTATTTTGTATACCATTCCTTTATAGATTTTGCCCCCGTGGAACCAGCAAAATGTGCCGATAAAAATGCAGTCAAATGTTAAAGTTCATGGTGGGGAAACAAAAACTTTTTTTGCTAAAATACTCTAGTTATTAAAGAAATTTAAATTTAATCTTTAGTTAAGAAAGAAAATAAAAATAAATTAAAACTTAAAACTTAATTTCATACTATGTTGTGCCATTACGAGGCCACAGTTCAGACATCTTCAGCGAAACGAAATAAGAAAAATATTTCTTCGACAAATTCCTCTCTGCCGATTTCTAGCAAAAATTCTGAGAGTAAATAAATAATTGTCATGAAAAATTTCTCCCAAAAATCTGTAGGTCCCGGCACTCATGGATGAAATTAACATACACAACATGAGTGGTGTGAGAAGCTAGGACGTACTTTTTTAAGAAGATAGTACAAAAAGTAGTTTTTTAAGAAGAAAGTACTTTTGCATTTTATTTTTGAAAAAGTTTGATTTATTTATGGCGTCGTAAAGAAGATATAATCCGATTAGGTATGGAATAAAACTTCTGTAATGACAGGCCATGAAGTCGCCGTAGTCTAGTAGGTCGTGTGTTCGCTTATTAGACGTAAAGCCCGAGTTCGAGCTCCAGGCCAGACATCAAAACAAAATATGAAAAAAATATATATTTCTTCAACGACTTCCTCTCAGCAGATTTCTGGCAAAAAACCTCTCAGAGTAAATAAACTTGCCATGAAAATGTTTCTCAAAAGTCTGTAGTTTTCAGTCGATGTTAAACTGTAGGTCCCGCCACTCAAGTGTAAAATTAACGCACACAACATGAGTGGTGAAAAGGCCGTAATCCTGACTGAAGGGTTGTAATGGCCAATTATGTATGTATGTAAAGAAGATATGATCCGATTAAGTATGCAATAAGACTTCTGCAATGACAAGCCATCACTTTTTTCATGAAATTTTCGATGACTTTTTCACAAAGATGGATTCTGTACCTCACCTATGACGTGATTTTAATTCTTTATTCGTATAAACAAAAGACCCAAAAGAAAAAATCTTACGACTTTAAAACGCACGATCTGAGTGACCAGAAGGGAACCCAATCTACGAGTTATCTCACAGTAGATCTACGAGTTATCTCGTAGTAGTAGATTTCGTAGTAGATCTACGGGTTATCTCGAAGTAGATTGGGTTCCCTTCTAGGGTGCCAACTACGATTATCTCGTACTCACTTAACCTGCCATTTTTGCCTAGCTACGATTAAAATCGTATTATATCAGTGCTAGTGTCGATAAATGGCTTCAGGGAAAAGAAGATAACTTGTAGTTGGCTCCCTAGAAGGGAACCTAGAAGGGAACCCAATCTACGAGTTATCACCTAGTCGGCGGTCAACGTGTCAATGTTGGTTTTCTAAAAATTGACGCGGCAGTCGTGTTAAAAACCAGAAACTATTTGTAATTGTTCCACGTCAAATAGAGATTATTTACAGAGAGATTATTTAAATACATCTACTGAAAGCTTATTTAATATCAACCTCTTTACCGCTTCGTATATGCTAAAAAAAAATATCATCACAAAAAATCGAAAATTTCTTTTCGGATTTCTTTTTGGAGATTATTTCTCTTTAAATTATTTTTTATTGTTTTAATTTAAATAAAAACGTAATAATTATTTGCATGTTTAGTATTAAGTAAAGAAATAAATAAATTAATTAAAATTTGAATTTTTAAAAGATTTAAATTAACATTTCTTAACATCAGGCTTACGGCATTCCTGTAAGTCAACTGTTTTAATATCTAAAATGAACAATAAAAAATAATTAATAAATAATTAAAAAAAAATAATATTAAAACACAAACCTTCCTTGCAGGCAGCCGCTTTTAAGAAGCAAGCATTACTGTATTCCTTGTAACAGTGTCCATTGAAACCACAAGTGGGTTGTAATAGTAATTGACAGGCACCAGAACATTCGGAATTAACAGCAGCTGCTTGAATAGCGGCTATGAAGCAAAGAACTATAAAAAGAGGAGAGTAAATTTTACTTATCGAGATTCCGAAATTAAAATATAATTCTAAGTTATCTTACCAATAGCAATCAGTGAGAAGAATTTCATTTTTTCTATTTTTGTTTTTTGATTTGTATTAAAAAGTTTTTTCTATATTGATCTCTTTACAGTTTCGATGCGTTTGATCAAAATCTTGTACAGATAAACGTTTTTATACTAGTAACTTTGAAGAAATTTGATAAAATTTTGAAAGTAATTTTATAACCAAAATCTTGGTTGTTTTTGTTTTTTTTTTAATTTTAATTTCTTTAAGCGTGCAAAGTCTTAAGTTAAAGAAATTGTGATGCACGTAATTAATAATGACATAAATCAAAGTTTAATTTTTGAATTTTAAGTAAACCAAACGATTTAAATGAATAAAATTAAAATTTCATTTTGAATATATGTATACTAGGGTGGCCCCAAAATAAAAGTTGCGAATGTTCCCAACTAAAATGAAAGTTTGATTCATTCTAAGACCACGTTTCTCAAAATTTTTGCCCTGGGGTCAATATTTGGTGAGCTGGATCAAAGGATAAAAAGGTCCTTTTTTGAGGTTTTTTGGATTTTTTTCATATTTCTTCCAAAGGAACTATATATAAATTTGGTATCATATGAAAGGTCTTAAAGAGACGCTTTCAATAGGTTATCAGAAATTTAAAAAAAATTTGAAAATTCACAAATTTTGAAAATTTCGGACAAAATTTTTGTTTTTTTTAATTCTTTCATAGAATTTACTTAACTAAATTGTTGAAATTTCTTGATTATAAAGACCATGTAATTTAACCAAAATGGTTTTTTCCGTTTTTCAAAATTCAATACATTAACGGCACATTTTGCAAAAAAACATTGACTTCTATATATAAGATTTTTTTTGTAAAAAATAAAAAAGAGATTTTTTGGCATTAAATTTTACTAGTTATCGTTGGTTTAATACAATTTCTTCATTACTTTAAAAATAAACAACAAAAAACAACAACATTAAGAAAATTATTATTATTATTATTATTACGGAACAACAAGAAAATTACATAATAGCGGAATGTATCGCAAATGTTTTGGTTTTAATTGAAATATTCGTTGTATAACAAAATAAAAGTATAAGAAATTATACATCAATGAAAAGCTTATAAAATTTGCGTTATTTTGATGCCCATTACATATATGAATTGAGTTAACAGAGGTTGTCAGATAGAGAAGAAATTAGATTTAAAAAAATTTTAATAAAAATTGAACTAGATTGAATTTTGAAAAACGGAAAAAACCATTTTGGTTAAATTACATGGTCTTTATAATCAAGAAATTTCAACAATTTAGTTAAGTAAATTCTATGAAAGAATTAAAAAAAACAAAAATTTTGTCCGAAATTTTCAAAATTTTTGCATTTTCCAAATTTTTTTTAAATTTCTGATAACCTGTTGAAAGCGCCTCTTAAAGACCTTTCATATGATACCAAATTTATATATAGTTCCCTTAGAAGAAATATGAAAATAATTCAAAAAACCTCTAAAAAAGACCTTTTTATCCTTTGATCCAGCTCACCAAATATTGAGCCCAGGACAAAAATTTTGAGAAACGTGGTCTTAGAATGAATCAAACTTTCATTTTAGTCGGGAACATCTATACCTTATTTTTTCTCCATACAAACGGGGCCACCCTAATGTATACATATAAAACTTTTAATATGGTAATATGGGGCTCAATTTGCATCATGGATCTAGATTTATTACAGTGTATTAGTAAGCCCGATTAAAATTAGTAGCCTGTACTATTGGTACCATGGCGTACAAATAACTCAGCTTCTGGACAGTTGTGACCTTTTAACCATCAGCATTAACAGAATATTCACACACTCAGCGTTCGGTCATAAAGTTGAAGAATATCTCAACAGATGTCATTTAACTAAACACCACACCAAGAGCCTTTAATTTCTTTTGTTGGAATTGTCAGCTGCAAACTTCTCGTCTCCGCGTTACCGTAATGATCTTTCAGATTTCCTTCGCATTTCACTGAGAATCGTTGACTGTTTTAATGATATTTTTCACGGCCTTTCTATTCTTCTTCTTATAGTCGCCGTAGGCTAGTAGATTGTGTGTTCGCTTATTAGACGTAAAACCCGGGTTTTAGCCCCAGGCCAGACATCAAAACGAAATATGAAAAAAAAATATATTTCTTCGGCAACTTCCTCTCAGCAGATTTCTGGCCAAAAACTCTAAGAGTAAATAACCCTGCCATGAAAAAATTTCTCAAAAAAATCTGTCGTTAGGAGTCAACGTTAAACTGTAGGTCCCGTCACTCAAGTACAAGATTAAGGCACACAACATGTTTGGTGTGAGAAGATAGGCCGTAATCCTGACTAAGGGGTTGTAATGGCCAATTATGTATGTATGTACATATGTATGTTTCTGTTCTTCTTTGTCTGTAGCATCACCTCCAATCTAACCACTCATAGTTACTATTTTCTCTCGTGTTTCATAATGGTAGTCTTCTATTAATTTTCTAATATTTCAGATTAATTTTCTGGCTATATCCGGAAGTATTTTTCCTTTTTCTACTGTGGGTATATTACATCTTCTGAGTCTTCTGGGTTTTGCAATATTAGAAGTATAACTCCCACTTCTACTTTATCGTCACATCTAATAACCCTAATGGTCTGGTCTGCATATGCATAGATTACATAACATAATAGGTCGTTACAACACCTCAGTCAGAATTACGAGCTAGCTTCTCACACCACTTATGTTGTATGTACTATTTTACACGTTAGTGCACATCTGGTACCTTCTGTTCGACTTAGTCCGCGATAGCAGTTATATGTTTCGAAATTAGAAAACGCACTGATTCCCACACAAATTTGTCTCCTTTTTAAATATTTTCCGATACAAATGAAAATGGGAGTGTTTTAATCTAGTTTCGCTTATGAAATTGACAATCAATCGAAATCGAGTTTAAAAAATTATTATTTTATTTGTTAAAAAAAGAACTTACTTTCTACAACTACAAAATGATTTTGTTTTTACAATAACAAGTATATTATCTAAGGCCTTATCCACATATCAATAAATTTATTAACCATGGTACCCAAATGTCCAATGCCCATCATAAATGGTCGTCGACTTTGTCCCAACAATGGTGCTACAGTTGTCTCCGAAGTTGTAGTTGATGGTTGTGTTGTTGTTGTAGAAGTTGTTGTCGTTGTTGTTGAAGATTCCGTTGATGATGCTGATTTTCGAGCAGAAGATACACGTACATCATCATAGTGTTCACCTAAACGACTTAAAAGCTCAAAAAATTCTTCTTCAGATGATGTATCGAAGAGATGATGTTCCCTTAAATCCTTCAATAACATTCCATAGGTTTTTCGTGGCCGTTCTAATTCATTCTCTTTATCGCTATAGTCAGGATCGAGCAATAAACGTGCCAATCTTTCTCTGAGATCGAGATGAGTTTTAGCTTGAGCTGTTATTGAGAAAGCTAAAAAATTAAGAGTCAAGGTTATTAAAAGTTCTAAAGAAAGTATTTAATATCCCCAAGAAGGACATATATAGTCAGTTTTATAATCCTCAGCAGTAACTATGGTTAGGATAATGGGATACAAATATAACACTAACTTCATTGGAGGGCACTGCGACCTGACAAATCTAAAGGTCACAAAATCTAAAGTTTCGCAATGGAAATTAGTAATTTGGTTGTTACATACTCTAATAAGAGGACGACCATTCTTTGGTATACAAATAGGACAAGAATAAAAGCGTAAGTAACCGTGTGGAAACTAGCGAAAGTTTAAGCCATCGAAAGATGAACTCACTTCAACTTGAACAGAAAGCTAAAAAGACAGGACATAACAATACTATCAGACAGTCAGGCTGACATCCTAGCACTCAGCTCCTAAGGAGTCATTCGATACTAGAATGGAAAGTTGAATCAATAAGGGAGGGCTAGATACCAGATAATTTGGAAATTTTTGGCATAATTAAGCAGCTCAGCTTGGGAGGAAGGTAGCTTCCACACTACTGATTATTGCAAAACTTTCTGTGGAGTAGGTAGTTCGTTGGATATAGTTATACATACATACATACGTTTCAGTCAGGATTACTACCTACTTTCTCGCACCACTTATGTTGTGTATGTTAGAGTTATACATGAGTGGCGGGACCTACAGTTTAAAGTCAACTCCGAATGACAGATTTTTTGAGACATTTATTCATGGCAATTTTATTTACTCTGAGAGTTTTTGTCAGAAATCTGCTGAGAGGAAGTCACCGAAGAAATATTTGTTTCATGTTTCGTTTTGTTGGAGATGTCTGAACTGGGGTTTGAACTGTGGCCTCACGTCTAATAAGCCAACACACTACCTACTAGACTACGGCGACTTAATGTAAGTTTTTTAATTTCCATTTGAGTTATATTCAAATCTATTCTACCTGCCCAAACATACGTCACAATTGTATGTATAACAACGAACGATGTATACTTATATACTTAGATTTTCCTGCAAGCCTTCTGCATATCATTATGGTATGTTAGGCGCTCCTTGAAATGTTCTCTGTATGAGCCAGATCCTGCGTGTGCATTTTTCTGTAATATTACCTCAGCCAAGGAGTCGAATAAAGTTTTCTACCTCCCGAAAATGATACCACTCTGATTTTATACCGTACTTAAGACTTTAGCCCCATTACGCAAACTCATTTCTACTAGATCATCCATCAGACCTAAGACATACATACATACATACATAATTGGCCATTATAACCCTTCAGTCAGGATTACGGCCTAGATTCTCACACCACTCATGTTGTGTGCATTAATTTTGTACTTGAATGGCGGCACCTACAGTTTAACGTCAATTTCGAACGACAGATTTTCGAGTAACTTTTTCATAGTAGGTTTATTTACTCTCAGAGTTTTTGCCAGAAATCTGCTGAGAGGAAGTCGCCGAAGAAATTTTTTTTTTCTTCATATTTCGTTTTGATGTCTGGCCTGGGACACGAACCCGGGCTGAACGTCTAATAAGCGAACACACTACCTGCTAGACTACGATTACAAGGCCTAATACTGTCAGCATTCTAAGCGTTAGGTACATAGATCTGGCGAAACTAATCCCTATGTTACAAGGAATATTGTTGGAGTCGTTTGAACTGGGATGATTATAGTCGGTGAAAGGAAAAATGAAAAGAGCGGACATTCTATTAAGTTGGCATCAGAGAAGTAGGCTAACCACTATTTTACAAAACATTGTAGATTGAAAGAACACTTGTAGACTGTCATAAGGCTGAGAAAAACTTTTAGAAAGTTCAAATCTAAGGTTCAAAGTTCAAATTTTCAGCTGTTTAGGAATTGTAGTAGCATTAATCTCTTTTTTAGTGTTTTTATTATTTTTTTTTTTAATATTTTTTATTTTACTTGAGAATATCCTTAATTAAGTCGCACAAGTCTATAATACTTACTCAATAGTAGTAGACAGCTAATAACTTTAAACCGTATGTAAATCATATTTAAAATTTATTTAATTATTTATTTCAAGTTATTTTTTTTTTTTTTAATTTTAAATTTTTTCTGTGTTAAAAAATTTTCCGATTTTTTTTTTAATTTTAAAAAATTATTTTTAAATTTTGTATATTTTTTATAATTTTTTTTTTAATTTATTTATAAAATATAATCCAACAAAACTCTTAATATAGAATAACAAATGTTAACTAAAGACTAAATAAAATGAGGCATGAAAGTTTTTTATAATAAAAATATTTATTTAAAATTTTCAAATATGTACGTGACACTTTGGAATATAAATAATCTGTAGAATTGTAATCGTAATAAGCACGTCTTATAAATTTTATTACGGAAATGAATTAAAATCAAAGAAGTATTGTTTTTCTTCTTTTCTATAAATAAAATATAAATTCAAATATTGTGTAGGAAAAATAAAAAGATTAAATTATTCTATAGAAATTGTTATATTGCAACGTTTATACAGTGGTTGTGTGAAATTTTTACAATATACGGAAGGCACTACATGATGGGTAACTGAGGAAAAGATAAAAAGAATTGATAAAAGAAATCTAAAAACTAAAAAATAAAATATATTTTTTTATACTTACCACAACCACAATTCAGTTGATCGAGTATACATTGATTTTTCACCTCAAAAACACATTTAAAATCAGTTACACAAATTGGTTCATATTTATTAGTGCACACTGTATTACCCATCCACCTACAGGGTTCATTATCGCTCGGTAAGAATATATTATACTTGTGCGGTTTAAGTGAAGCAAAAGCATTTAAAATTAATTCAGCATCATAGAGAGCATTGTGATCGATGAAATCTTTTGCTTGTATATGAGGAGTTTTAATGGAGTCTAGATAGGTTGCAAAACTATTTGAATTTTTCTCAGGAATTATTGCTGAAAGAAGAAGATAATAATTTTTTTTGTCATAACTTTTTCTAGCTGCAGATATACATACATACGTATAATCAAACAATACTTATGTCTGTCATACCAGTTTAAGGTTGACTAATGGGTTTATCACAGGGCACTGCGGAATCTGAAACAGATCCCAGCCGGACAACTACAGGGTATGTTACGATGAGGAGGAGTTCGAGACTGTAGAGCACCTCCTCTGTAACTGCCCTGCGCTCGGTAGGCTAAGGTTGAGGACCCTTGGCAGGGGCTTCTTTGAAGGTTTGAATTCTGTATCGAGAGTCGACATCAGGGCTCTCCACAGATTCATTAGTAACTTGAGCTGGTTGAGAAGTGCTAGGGCTTCGTCAGTGTAGCCGCGTTCTCCCCCTTTTTGTTTTGTTTGGTCTATGCAGGTCCTTCGCTTTCCATTCTCCCTCTCCTTTTTCCTATCCCCTCTTGTATCCTTTCTTCTTAAGGACGTTATATACAATGGATCAAATCGACCTCCGGGTACTGTACTTGTCTCAGGTGACAGGTACACGTCCTCTAACCTAACCTAATCGATGTCTGTCATTCCGTTTTGTCACAAAATTCAGCATATTATCTCCACTGTACGTAAAGAATTGATTTACGTTTGACCAACGATGGGATTTATTGGACCAACTAGAAACTGCTTGATAATGTCTATTTTTTTCATCTTGGTGGACACGTTAATAAGCAAAATTGCCGTATTTGTTCAATGCAGACACTTATCGCACCATGATAACTGATTTTTTTGTACCCCCTCTTGATGGTATTGATGAGAACGATATTTGGTTTCAATAGGATAGTGCAACTTGCCACGCCTCTTATACCGCATTCGATTTATTACGTCAAATGTTTGATGACCGTTTAAATGGTGATGTCAATTGGTCCCCAAGACGTTAGGATTTGACACCGTTGGACGATTTTCTGTAGTCGCGCAGTCTAGTAGGTATGAAAATATGAAAAAATATTTCTCCGGCGACTTCCTCTCAGCAGATTTCTGGCAAAATCTCTGAGAATAGATAAAATTGCCATGAAAAGTTTCTGAAAATCTGTCGTTTCAAGTCGACTTTAAACTGTAGGCCCCGCCACTCATGTATAAAATTAAGGCACACAACATGAGTGGTGGAGTCCTGACTGAAGGGTTGTAATGGCCAATTATGTATGTATGTATAGATTTCAGGCAAAATCTCTGAGAATAGATAAAATTGCCATGAAAAGTTTCTGAAAATCTGTCGTTTCAAGTCGACTTTAAACTGTAGGCCCCGCCACTCATGTATAAAATTAAGGCACACAACATGAGTGGTGGAGTCCTGACTGAAGGGTTGTAATGGCCAATTATGTATGTATGTATAGATTTCAGGCAAAATCTCTGAGAATAGATAAAATTGCCATGAAAAGTTTCTGAAAATCTGTCGTTTCAAGTCGACTTTAAACTGTAGGCCCCGCCACTCATGTATAAAATTAAGGCACACAACATGAGTGGTGGAGTCCTGACTGAAGGGTTGTAATGGTCAATTATGTATGTATGTATGTATGCCGACAAACCACAGACAATTGAGCATTTGAAGGCTAACATTAGTGATACCATTGCCGAGTTACGAAAAAGTGCACGAAAATTTATCAGATCGAATGAGGTACTGTGAGACGTTTCTAACATTTTATTGCGTTTTTAAACTTAAACCTTTAAATGGCTCACCATATATGTATGCATGTACATATGTATATGTATATAAATGTATTTTCTTTTTAACATTTTTGTTTATAAAAATATAGGCAAATAATGTTTTTTTTTATAAAAGTAAAGTATTAAACAAATATAAGTATCCGCTAAAGTACTTGCTATTGTCACTCACTATCTCTTCTTTACTTTTCACTTATTTCGTAATATTTATTAATTAACTTTCAAAGCCTATTAACTTTTTCTTTAAACAAAAAATAATTAAAAAATATATTTAAACTTTTTTTACACGAAAACATAGCACTAGGCATACATATGTATGCATCACGTACCTCCTCGACTACAACTGATGATCACAACTATATACAACGTGCATATAAAAATGAAACGCGTATTAACAATTTTAGGCATTTTTATTTACAACAATACTGTTTCAATAAAATTCTCAATACAAACTAAACATAATATTGAAGAAATTTTTACATTTTATAGAAGATTTCCAAAGTTTTCAACTGAAAGTGAAACTTTCATTCGTAAGGCAAGTTTAATTATATTTCTTTTTAATTATAGATCAGCAGCTTCTCTTTTATGATTGATGTAAGCTTTTAGTCTTTTTCATGACCAAAAAATATGGTCCAGTGTTCATAGCCATCTTCACATAAATAAGCATCCATAGCACAATATAGAGGACTATAATCTGTTAAATCTAAAAACAAAAACAAAAACAAAAACAACAAATAAAAATTAATAATAATTAAAAAATCTTATTAATAATTAATAATAATTTATTCACTTTTTCCCTGTTTACATGCTGCAATATCCAAATGACATTTACTGGCATATTTCCGTATACAAGGCCCATTTGTATCATCCAATATACAAACTTCACTATCTCGTGTTACCGTGCAGTTGGCTTCTAGCCCACATTGTATAGGTATGGCCGTAATATTTGTATTTTGATAAAATAATGCTGCATTAAAATGTTAAGACGTGGATTAATTTGTTTGTTTAATTATTTAAATAAATTTATTAATATTTTACCAGCAAATAATATTAAAACACAAATTTTTAAAAAATTATTTAAAATCATAACGTTCTTTTGGTTCTCTATAGTGTGGCGCAATAAATTTAATGCAAAACTAAATGATAACTAAGGCACAGCATTTAAATATTTAATAATAATATATAAAATACATATATGTACGTTATACGTACTATTTAAATATTTGGCCCGAAATAAAAGAAAATGTAAATAAAATACAAAGTACACTGAAAAAAAATGTTTGAACACAACTTTATGACTATCTCTTTAAAATTCTTTGCCAACACTAAGACCAAACAGCAACTAAATTTTGTGTGTGAACGTTTAATTTCCGAGACCTCGGGTTCTAATTATTTGGCTCAAATGTTTCGATATAGATAAAATAAAAACTACACTGAAACAAAAAATAAAAAAAAAATTTTAATACAAGTTTTGTTTCAAAGTCTATTCAAGTGTTCTATCATTTGTGGTCAATAACTCTGAAGTACTTTGGCAACACTAGAAAGAGCCATCTTTATGGCGCAGAGGCATGGAACCTGTTAAGTACAGATGCAGCAGCCTTGAGAGTGTTCGAGAGAAAAGTCTTACGCAAGATCTTCGGTCCAGTGCGAGTTGGTGATGATTTCCGCATCCGATGCAACAATGAGCTGTATGAGCTCCTCAACGATATAGACGTTGTACAGCGTATTAACATCCAGCGGCTGCGCCATGTCGTTAGAATGGAGGAGGATGACCTTGTCTGCGTTGGAAAGACCAAATCGAGGAAGCCCTCTCATCGATTGGTGTGACCAACTGGCGTAGGCGCGCAAGAAGCAGAGGCGCCTGGAAGGATGTGTTGCGCAGGCCGAAATCCGTTAATCGGGTTGTTAATGGCCAATTAAGTAAGTAAGTAAGTAGAAATAGCCATTTTTATATGAATATTTGGCTTTCAAAGGCATATTTATACGAGGACAGCAATTAAATTTTCATACAAATATTCAGATTCCAGGGACCTTAAATGCTCCACCTGAAGAACACTTTATTAGCTTATTTAACACACCAACTTTTATAAAAAAAAATTTCAACAAAGCAGGTCTCGGTCCTCGGTTGGAATAGCCCAGTCTATAAGACTGCCAGACCATTGCAGTGTCTTTCAGGCGGAGGTGGTGGCAATACAAGCTGCGGCGAGAATTATTTTTGAATGGAAGAGTCTCCAAGCGGAACATCACCATACTTTCTGATAGCCAGGCGGTTATTAAGGCTCTAAGTTCTAAGTGATGAACTCTAAGACGGTGTACGGCGGTCGCAGATATCTCGTCGAGATAGCGGAACCATATGATATCCATATCGTATGGGTACCGGGGCACAGTGGTATTCCGGGTAACTGCAGAGCTAATGAACTTGCCAGGCGGGGCACGACCATCGAACTCTCCGATGAATTCTCGAATTTCGGCATCCCTATGAGGACCTGCAAGCTCATAATTGATAATGCAATCGTCGATTTCGTCAACGACAGGTGGGCGGCCTCGGACACCGGTAGAACGGCTCGCAAAATCTGGCCAAGGCTGGATGAGGGGCGCACAACGAGTCTACTTAAACTCCAAAGATGCGCGCTCAGTATAGTTGTCGGTGCCATTACGGGGCATTGCATTATGGGTACACATGCGAGGCGCATTGGTCTTGGACATCTTGCTAACGACTTCTGCAGAAACTGCAGAGATGAAGAAGAAGGGGAGACTATCCCACACCTGCTGGATACATGCCCGGCTCAGTGCCAAAGGAGAAGGAAGTGCTTGGCTACTTACTACAAGGATGATCTGGAGGAACTGTCAAGGATTGACATTAGCAGCCTAAATCGCTTCATCAGGAGCTCCGAGTGGTTTTGAGACTAGGGGATAGCGGATAACTGTGGCAGCACATTGGGTCCAATGCGGCCTAAGTGAGTCCTTCCAAAATTTGTCTTGGATGGGCAGCCACCTTTACCTACCTAGGTCTCGGCCCTCGGTCTATGCCTGAGAACAATACAGTGTTAGAAAATGTTTGGTTCTTATATTGGATTTAAATATGATGAACATTGCTCATTAAATCCTAGTTCTGGCTAAACTATCTAGAATGTTTGTTTTTAGCATTATCTGCTTAGAAAAATCAAAGGTCAGCGGTTCTTCTGGATGTATTATTTTATTTGAATTTGAATCTTTTACCTTTTAGAATGCGAAAACCTTGACTTAAAATCTTTGGATTTTAAGGCAATCGCTTCAACCGCGTACTGTGTGTCATACAGCACTGAGAGCACTTTATTCGTATTTGATGGCAACCCTGTTGCTTCAGAAAATGCTCTCAACATCTTGATAAACTCTCGGAGGTGAACAAAGTTATGCTCTGCTGGTCTCACAGCACTCTAAGATCGCTGGTATTTAAATTGAGGATTAACTGAACAGATATGGATCCTTTTGGAACAGTAGCGCAGAGTAGCATTTTAAAAGGACTCCCGAGAATTTATTTGATTTTTTTACTGCTAAATTTTTATCGATTTATCGACATACTTAAATACAAAATATTTTTCAGAAAACATATTTCCGAATAATTTTTCTAAGTGTATCGAAAAGAAGGTGATAATTTCATTTTTTATTATCATTTATTTGTTTATTCTTTTTTCATTCGTATGCTCTCTTTTCTCTATTTTATTATCTTTGTCTCTTTTATCGTAATTTTCGAAATTGGTTTCGTTATCAGTGGTGTATGATCTTCAAAATTTTCAACAACAATAATCAATTTATTTAATTACATTTTGAAGAGTATAAAAGCAGAGCCTTGAAGGAGTAACTTCATTAATTTGTCAATTTATTTCTGCTTAGAAAATTGGTTTCGTTATCAGTGGTGTATGATCTTCAAAATTTTCAACAACAATAATCAATTTGTTTAATTACATTTTGAAGAGTATAAAAACAGAGCCTTGAAGGAGTAACTTCATTAATTTATTTTAAAAAAAAAACCTAAATTATGTTTTATCTTTCGAAGTTGATATGTTCTTTCATAAATTAAAATTTTTAGTAATATTTTTTTAAGAAATTCTGTAAAAATAAAATATTTTCGACTTTCTAAAACTTTTTCAGATCCTCAATCTGAATGTTAAAATATTTTTTGCTATTTATTTATTAATTAAACATTTTGAATTTAAAAAGACCATTTAAAATCTAATAATCGTTTTATTAAAAACCACTGCTCTGTACCCTGCACCCCAATAGGTTAATAATTATTCTGCTCAAGTTGTTGTTTATGTTTAGAGCGTAAATAAATTTACTTTTTGTCACAAAAAAGATCAGTTTTTTTTTTCAAACCATTAGAACAACAATTGTTTAAATATTTAATTTAGAACAAACCAAACTGAGCAGTTAAAAGCAATATTAACGCATTTGATGATATGAAACCGTAAACCCTAAGATAGTTTGGTACAGTGTGCGATGTATAAGAAATGTATCTATTTTACATCGCTAACAGAGAAATTCTTCTAAATATATCCTCATTACATACGTAATTGGCCATTACAACCCTTCTGTCAGGATAACGGCCTAGCTTCTCACATCACTCATATTGTGTGCCTTAATTTTATACTATACTTGAGTGGCGGGACCTACAGTTTAACGTCGACTCCGAACGACAGATTTTGAGAAACTTTTTCATGGCAGGTTTATTTACTCTCAAAGGTTTTTGCCAGAAAACTGCTGAGAGGAAGTCGCCGAAGAAATATTTTGTTTCATATTTCGTTCTGATGTCTGGCCTGGGGCACGAACCCGGGCTTTACGTCTAATAAGACAACACACTACCCACTAGACTATCCCCATTAAGTACTTGAAAAGTCGTTGTACTGCCGTCCAAATGATATTCTCATATGAACTCTGTTCTTACGTGAAACTAGCTATTTTGCTAGGCAAATATATTAATCAGGCTATTCAAGAATCGCTTAAGAACAGTATCTGATTTATAATTTGAAGTATTAGTATTGAAATATCAAACATTTTTATGGAACACAAATCAATTCAAGCCCAGTATGTAGATTCAGTGATGAGGACAACAAATCAGCTGAACACATTCTTGAAACCTGTGCGGCGTTGATCGCAGTTATCCTTGCAAAAACAACAATATAGTGCAGACATTATAAGTAAATCCTATAACGGTTAAAGTCCGCATAATAGAATGTTTGGTCGCACAGCGACAATCATGAACTCGTCAAAGATCGCTGATCTTGGACACCTTGCTAATGATGTCTGCAGAAGCTGCAGGGATTAGGAAGAGGAGGAGACTGTCCTTCAGCTGTTGGGTACATGCACGGCACTTCGTTAAAGTTAGGTGCTTACTACATGGACAATATGGAGGCCACTTCATTAGAAGCTCCAAATGATTGTGTGGCTAGGAGATAGCGGAAAACTGTGGTAATACAATAGGCTCTATGTGGCCGTAGTGTGTCCGTCAGCTCTATCCACCTACCTAAATACTAATCACAAAAATTCCTCAGACGCAATTCATGGCCTTATCGTTACAATATCATTATCGTTAAAACTCGTTATACCAGGGATTACTGTAGAATGTTTTCCAACCACATGAGAGAAAGATAAAAAACCATTTTACCTTCTATATTACTCATCGAAATTTAAATTATTAAAAAAAAATCTAAGTGTGACAAATAATAACAATAATGATAACAATACAACATGGAAATAATTAAAATTATTAAAATTGAAAAAAAAACATAAACATAAAAACTGGCAAAATTAAAAATAAACATAACCCAGTAAACCGAACGAAACAGAATTGAAGCCAAAGCATACTCAGCGAACAGTGTATTTTCCTTTAGAGAGGAAATCGCCATACGGTTTCAATTCCAACTAAAGATAAAATAATTTGGAAATCATCAAAATCGAATTCGAATACTGTTTTCGGTTGCATGATTTATTGGGTTGCAAGGTATTACGCACTTACCTATAAACACTTTTTATTTACCTCGAAAAAGAATTGACAAATAACAAAGCATTTTAAACAAAATACTAAAAACACTTGTGATTTAATCAAATTATTTCATTGAAAATTTTCTTTAAACAATTTTTTTTATAAATTAAAGTTAATTTGATGGCGTTACTTACAGAGAAATTCATTCAGTTGCTAAAAACCTTTACTGCCAATAAAATGTTGTGCCACTTAAACATATTGATAACAATATTTTCAATAATATTTATTAAAGGTAACTTACAAAAGAAAAATATAAAATAAAAATAATTAAATTTAATATCCTTGACAGCTATCCTTGCTGATCCCGTTATTAGCGATTGTGATATTCCCTGCAAGATAAATGATGCTCAATCGGTTTGTGGCTTTGATAAGCAGGAGATATGCTTTATGAAATTCCCCTCAAAATGTATCATGGAACGTTACGCATGCATATTCGAAAGAGGTACGTCCAGAGATTGTTAAAATATTTTTTTTAATATTTTATTATTTCTTTTCAATTTTACTTTAGATTATGAAGTTTATGCGGATTCATTTTGTGATATACAGAATTTCTTGTGTGCAAATATACCAATTCAATCACCTCCACTCGAAGAAAATGATATTGATATTGAAGTTGAAAAACAAAATGAAACTGCTACTGTATATGTAGAATAAATATGAATCAATAAATTTGAATATTTTAAAATTTATTTAATTTAACTTCATTGCCCTATGTGAGGTTCATACAGATCAGTCTAACAATATAGTGTTACATCAACAATTATTGTTATTACTCCTCCCTGTAATATCTCCTATTGTCCTGACAAATATCACGATACGGCTCACTATCCACAGTAACAATTCCCTACACCCATGTGTGTCCTTCTTGAATGCATTAATGCCTTACAGATTCCAAGATTGTGTTTATAACTCATCCTTACAAAATCCACATGTTGGATTCAAAACGATCGCCTTTCTGTTCAAAGTGTATTTTACAGTACCCTATAAAAAACCAACTATTATACGCAGATTATTGATGAATAATCTGATGCATGACTCAAATCTTCTGTTATTGTAATTCAACGAGAAATGCTTTGACTGCCTCAAATCCATTTCGTTTGATATGCACCCATGTGTTTCCTTCTGGGATGCCTTAATACCTCACAGATTCCAAACATATGTATGTGCTGATGATTCATTCTCATCATCAGAAAATGTACATGTTGGATTCAAGATGATACCCTTTCTTGACAAGTGTACATTAAGTCCATAGTGCCTTGTCAAAAGACCGACTACTATTTTCGAAAAAGGTTTTGATTGTCTCAAACCCATTTGGCTTGCCTCTTTTTATTTTCCCTCTTATTGAGTACACTTTTGCAAATATCTACCCCCCACCCTCTCTGCTGGAACATACTATCAAAAATACAAGTAGAAATATTCGTTGTTTCCCCATGGATTCAAAATGTTTCATTGTGGGAGCAAAATCTTCCATTTCTGTCCAAAATGTCGTTCTTATCCCATCCGTAAACCATAAAATAGTTCCACTTTTAAGAGGCTATGCAGCTGCTAGATTACTTTATTTATTTTTATTACTAAGTCTCGTTGAGAAGCATTTACCAAAATCATAGAATCTACAGCTTCTATCCAGAAGTCTGTTAAGGAGGAACCTGTCATTCACTCGATTCATTAGATTATGAATTTTATGTTAAACTTGTTTCAAATTATCGTAATTATAATCTGTAGTCTTCACTACCATGTTCAGCGGACAACAGAGCTTCCATCACAGGAGTTTCCATTACCTCTGTTATACCAGCGCACCTTAGTCTTTGTATCTTGCCTAACTCCATGTGTGCTGTTTGAGATGTTTTCTGCCTGCCCAGATAATGATCACCATATATGGTATACAGTAAACCCTCCTATAAAGCGGTACTTTCAAAACGCGGTTTCCATATAACGCAGGGCTGAAATTGCAACAGCCCTCCTATAACGCGGTACTCTCAGAACGCGGTTTCCATATAACACGGAGCCCTCCTATAACGCGGAACTCTTACTGCAGGATTTCCGTACAATAACATCCCATAAGTTCCTTGCAGGCTTTTAGTTTAGCTTTTATTTCATTTTTTTATCAATCCTAATATGAACTCTTGAATTCAATAAAAATAATTTATAATTTATCTTGCCTTTTGTATTTCTTAGTCTCCATATAACGCGGTACGAATGATGGGATTTCTACTAACTCTGAGTTTCTTATAGCGCGGGTTCCATACAACGCGGTAGACGGTTTCCATAGAACGCGCTACGAATTAGCCTGATTTGTACGGTGAAATCCGAGTTTCTTATAGCGCGGTTTCCATATAACGCGGTACGCACTCACCGCGTTATAGGAGGGTTGACTGTACACCCAGTACATTATATATCCTGGGAATGTAGATACCTGCAAACCATGACATGTCTGGCCTTTCCAGAAATGCTGTCTATATGAGCCCTCCATATCAATTTATAATTCAGTGATATTCCTAAATATCTCTATTTTCTGTCTTATTATCTCACCCAGAAATCTAATATTCTTCCATTTAGAAAGTTTTCTGATCCTTGTAATCCTCTGCATCTCATAGGCAGTCGATGCCCACCTCACATGTTTATGTCGATAGTACATCCATCAATAGCCACCTTTAAGACTTATTTAGAATGCAATTACTAAGCTCAGCAACTTAGACATTATGCTTGGTGTAGGCTAACAGATCAGAATCGGTCCTACTAATAGTCTAGCACACTGTCCACTAGATTACTAGGACACCCACCTTTAAGACTTAGCCAAGTTAAGGTTCTTTACATCATAAATCAAAACATCTAAATTTTTTTAGACAACAGTTATTGTCATTAATTTTACATTTTTATATGTATTTAGTATATTATGATAACATATATACATATGTATATATCATCAATTATTAGTATTACATGAACATCATGTCTAGTGATATTTTCTGTGTCAATACTTTATAACACAAATAATTTAATTAAAACTATTGCTTTCAAAAATAAGTCTATAGATAATGTGTAGTATAAAAGTATTAAAAAAAAACTTATAAAACAAATTCAAGAGCATTTTAACAGCACAATTATAAATTAATAAAATCTAATTCATTTATGTACTAAGAGCCTTAAAAGCATAAAATTCTTTTAATATTAAATAAAAACTTTTGAATCTATGCCTGCATACCTATAATATATTATACATATGTATATATAATTTATCGTAATAAGCAAAAAAAATTTAAACTAAAATTTGTTACGGTCTGATATGTAAATAAAAATGCCCGGTAGCAATGTAAGGACAATACTTTATCATATAATCCATTACAAAAATGGACTTTACTTTTTTGTATATGATTAATCGAGCACTTTTTAATACTTTAGTTATAGTTTATTTCGAAGATCACAAAGCATACGTTTGAAATACAGCTTAGATTAGCCAGTTACTATAGAATAATCATGGTGAAAACTAAAAACGTTTTCTTGAGTTATTACTAGGCTTAAAAACTAAAGAGATTAACAATAATAATGTATGTATTACAAAATTAAAGTCAAAGCAGTTTGTGGTCCGGTAACATATGACAATAGTTAACCAGTAATTACAGACATTTCGCTGGGATTAAATTTTTTTGAAATAACTTATATTTACTGCTGTTAAATGCTCTTTCGAGTAGTATTGGAATCACACTATTGGAATGTTTTCGTTTTAGAGTTATTCAATCAGTTCCTTAACGTCTTTTCTTCTTCTCCTGTTTTCTTAACTTGTGTAAACGACGATTATTAAGTGGTGCATCACCACTATTAGTTTTAATATCCTAATAAGTAGCATATAAATAGGTGTCAATTATAAAACTAAAGCCTTTTTTGTTCAATAGTCCAGAATTTGTATTTTACCTCAGAAATATCTCCATCGTCCTTATCATGGGTACTCATGAAAATTGAAGCCATTATACAGGCCAATTGGAAGAAGGCGCCAAAATATAAACTCCATCTCAATATTGTACTAAAAATGTCATCGTCACCATATTTATCCAAAGGATTTGGTGAAGTTGTCATTGTTTTGCAATAAATTTACGCAAAATTTCACTTTAAGCCAGAAAAATATTTGTTTGTTTACAACTTTACAACTATTTTTGCTAACGTTTATGTATCACATAACAAAATAGCATTCATATAATAGTCAGCTTTAATATATAAACCACTAATCATAATTGTTATGTTGTAAGTGATGCCATCTTATCATTATATACCGTCGTAATTTTGTGCTGTTTAGGGATAAACGTCAGTTTAAGTATATTCAAGTACACAGCAGAGTTACAAACTTTAAAACTTCTCTTACTTTGTTATAAATATTGTATTTCTACACCTAAAACACAAACTCATTTCTCCTTAACATTTTTTTATATTTGTTTTAGTTTTTTGTTGTTGTTGTTGTTGTCTGAATTTACTAAAACACTTAACGATTTTCCTTTCTTTAACATTGTCAACACTAACAAAAGAATTCAAACAGCTGTTTGCCTTAGAAAAACTTTGACATTTGTCCTTGTGGGATTGATCACAAGAACTTTTTGCAAAAAAGATTAATTAAAAATTAATAAAAGTTTGTCATAACTTCTTTGCTTTAAGTTTAAATTAATTTAAAAATAACTTCGACTGTAATAATGGCATCATATCGCTGCATTGGTAATTGCATGCGTCAAATTAATTTTAGAAATTCACGTCAACTTAACGAAATATCACGTAATTTTGGCCAGAAACGTCTGGCGTCAAATGCTGCAGCTAAAGCAAAGAGTGCCAATGGTCCAAGCACATTGAAATTAGCAGTATTGGGCACTACCTTAGGTGCCACCGGTGGCACCATTTATTCTTTGTACTTAAATTGGAGAGATAGCAATTCACACAAAGAACATGAACGCACAGCACCGGCAGTTATAAGGGAATTCCCATCAGGCGTTAGGATTACCAAACGTTACGTTAATCCCAAAGATAATTCGGGCTTGGATATAACCCTATTTCAATTCCAAACCTGTCCATTTTGTTGCAAAGTAAGAGCATTTCTAGATTTCATGGGAATTTCGTATAAGGTGGTAGAAGTAGACGCCGTACTAAGGCAGGACATCAAATGGTCAGAGGTGAAGAAGGTGCCAATGGTTCTTATACGCCAACGTGATGGCCGTTATGTGCAAATGAGTGATTCAAGTGCGATTATATCATTAATAGCCACCTATTTAAATGATCGCAATATGGACATTGGCGAACTAGCTAAATTTTATCCCTCTATATCATTTTTCGATGACAACCAAAAGAAGAAACATGATATTATGAATAAATACTTCCTAATGTATCAAGATCATACACCTAAAGGACATACCAAGGAGTTAGAATTGTGAGTAAACTTGTAAATAAAATGCACTCCAAACCTTTTGTTAAATCATATTCAAATTTTCAAATTACTGACAGATTTGAACGTAAATGGCGTACTTGGGCCGATTCACATCTTGTCCATCTTATTTCCCCTAATTGCTATCAATCTTTAGGGGAGGCCTTCGAAACTTTCGAATGGTTTTCACAAGCTGGAGAGTGGGATATACATTTTCCTAAATGGGAACGTGATCTAATGGTTTACGTGGGTGCTACAGCTATGTGGGGAATTGCGAAACTACTCAAAAAACGCCATAATCTTTCTGATGATGTACGCTCCCATATCTACGATGCATGTAATAAATGGACCAAAGAATTAGAAAAACGTAATACAAAATTCCTCGGTGGTAAACAACCGAATTTGGCTGACTTGTCTGTGTATGGCATTTTGAGCAGTATGGAAGGTTGTCAGGCCTTTAAAGATTGTGTAGAAAATACTAAAATTGGTAAGTCTGAAAAGCCAATCAATATTTTGCAATATAAATATATTTATTTTCTGTTTTAGGTGAATGGTTTTACAGCGTAAAACAATTGATACAACAAAATCGGGGTAACTTAATACGTGAGCGCATTGAAGGTGAGATACCTTCAGTGTTAAGCGCTATGAGTAATTAATTTATACATGCATATGCATTCTTATTGAAATTTTTATTAGATAAAACATTTTAAACTATATATTTTATTTATAACTTATTTAAAATCCTAAATAAAATTTTAACGAAGCTTCCCAAAGAAGTGTAACGGGTTTCTTTAAATTCATGCACAGTGATGGTAATTCGCATATTTTCTTAATTTAGATTGGTTTTTGTAATAAAAAATATTTGTTCCTGAAGGAGTATTCCAATTAAGCGGGTTTAAAAAAACAGTTGGTATTACTGCTATTCTTTTTGAACATCTGACAGCCATTTGACAATTGGAGTTGCAAGAGTGCCAGATTTTATAAAATTATGATACAAATTACCACGAATATTTATATACATTTTTAATATCAATGAATCATTTAAAATCATAAGTACTTATTAAAATATAAAAAAGGATTACATCCTAATTAGTCCTAGCATATAAAATATATAAAACGTAATACAAGTTTGAAATTTATAGTGCCAAAATTATTGTCAAAATATTCAAAACATCTGGCAACATGCAACCTAGTACATCAAATGTGTGTGAACGTGTAGAAGTGTTGGTGGTTTTTCGTAATACTTTCGTAGTTCCGAATTTTTTTCATTCCTCCAAAAAGTTGTGTTGTACCTTCTCTGGCCAAAACGATGGCGGCTACATTAGGAAGAATTTGTGGCTCTAAACTGCTTAAATCTGTACCTGCTTTGAATTTGCAGCAGGTACGAAACAAAAAACAAATATTTTCAACTAAGAAAACTGTTAAATCATCACCAAGCGTTTTACTCAATCAATGAAAGAAAATTTTGTAAAAATGTGTTCGGTTTTATGTGGAAAAATTGATTAAATTTCAATGAAATTGAATGAAATTTAAAGGCAATGGAAAACATTTGAATGATATAATCAAAAGATTGATTAAAGTGTCAGTGTAGTGATTAAGAATTCACATATTAAGACTAAATGGGAAAATTTTTCCCAACTGTGACATTATGTAACCCACTATTGAGGTTGTTTTTTTAATCATTCATGGCTGTCAATCCAAGATGTTAAGACAGCCTTTGAATGAAATTACCAAAGAAATAAATACTAATGAATATATTTTTTTAATTTAGGCCAATAATTTGTCCACTGCCAAAACCTGGACTAATGGTCAGAAGAAGGTGAGTACGAATTTTGCTATCGTTATGTACACACACACACACACACACGCTTGCATAAATAAATGCTTGTGTGCTCTATAATACAATAATAATAATCAAACGTCAACTCCGGTGTACTTATTTAATACATAACCTCAATTCTTTTGTTTAACGTATTAAATAAAAATAAATATTTTAATAAAGCTTACTTAATCCTTATTTCAGCTCGCCGCCACTATTGGCGCTTTAACCGGTGGCGTAGGTGCTCTAATTTTTGCTTTGGAGCAGTCTGTGGAAGCCTCTGGAACAGAAGTTCACCCTCCAGCTATGCCATGGAGTCATAATGGTTTGATTTCAGCTTTGGATCACGCCAGGTAGGCAATTAATGATTGATTAAGTGTTTAAAACTAAGTTCTAGACTCAATAGCTAGGTTAATAGTTTAAGCCAGGCCACTACATACTGCAATACTTATAAGACAATTTTCGAATACTACACATTGATTTGATGAATAATAGGAAGAAACGAATGTTATTTTAAAGAATCTCTATCGCAGTATAATGCAAGACGTCGACCATCCCGCATGCAGTTTTTTGTTAATTCTGATCCCTTAAAACTAAATACAAACAAATGGGAGCTTACTTTAAACAGTTTGCTACAGAGCAAAGCGCTTCTGATATTCGAATCGCAAACATTAGACTTTGATATGGCAATTTATGTCAAGCATATCTTATGACTGAAAGAGTCATATTTCAGTTACTTGCGATTATTATTAATAGAGTGTGATTTATAAAATATTTTTTTTTCATTTTATTTCACAGTGTACGTCGTGGTTACGAAGTATACAAACAGGTATGCTCTGCATGTCACTCAATGAAATACATTGCCTATCGTAATTTAATTGGCGTTACCCACACTGAAGCCGAGGCCAAGGCTGAAGCTGAGGCAATTATGGTTAGTAGAGAAATATTTTACTTTTAAATATTTAGTATTTAAAAAAATTATAAAAATTTCTTTAGGTTCGTGATGGCCCAGATGATGCTGGTAACTATTTCGATCGTCCTGGTAAGTTATCGGATTACTTCCCCCCACCATACCCCAACGAAGAGGCTGCCCGTGCTGCAAACAATGGTGCCTATCCACCAGATTTGAGCTACATTGTTTCAGCCCGTAAAGGTGGTGAAGATTATATCTTCTCTTTACTCACTGGCTACTGTGATGCTCCAGCTGGCGTACCATTGCGTGAAGGCCAATACTTTAACCCCTACTTCCCCGGTGGTGCTATTGGTATGGGTCAAGTCTTGTACAATGAGGTATTTATATTATTACACTCTTGTTAAATGAATTTTTCGCTAAAAAAAAAAACTTATTCCCTTAGGTCATCGAATACGAAGATGGTACCCCAGCCACTCAAAGTCAATTGGCCAAGGATGTGTCCACTTTCCTTAAATGGACCTCAGAGCCTGAACATGATGTACGCAAGAGTTTGATTATTAAGGTTTTGGGCATTATGACTTTCTTGACTGTCATCTCCTACTATATTAAGAGACATAAGTGGTCCTCTTTGAAATCAAGAAAGATCTTCTATGTACCCAAAAAGGATTAAATGCATATAAAAAAATTTAAAACCAATTAAAAACGCCACACATTTCTATTTAAAAACAAAAGAGTATGCAATGTATTAGGCTCCATCTAAACAACCAGAACTAAGGCCATCTATTGATTATGAAATAACGATAAATTATTGATAATATAAACCTCAAGTTATTAGAAAAATGTTAAAATAAAAGTACACATAAAACCAAGGAAAAGTAAAATAAAGAAATTACTATTAAAAGTAATTGAAAACAAACCAACATATAAAATCTTAAAGAGAAATCAATTTCACCATTTTTGTGTAAAAATACTTCCAAACCTATTTATTTTCTGCCACATATTTTAGGTCGATTATGTATGTCCATCGAACTTCAGTTGCTTGCGTTGACAGTTGACACTGAAGGTGTTACAAAAGTAGCAATTGAAAATTAATTCAAAAGCCCGCAACTAAGGTTCGCTTGCTATCCACAGTCGACCCGTTAACTCTTACTCTTTTGCCCAATTTCTAACTATACTGCTTTGTTTTTAATAAATCATAAGTTGAATTTTTTTATAAAGCCAAAAAGTAAAACGTGAAAACATTTTGCAACCAATGTTATATAAATCGTTTTTAGTTTCTAGTCAAATTTTAATTTACACATAAAATGTATGATAATATGGGATCTTTAACGAGACGCAAACATAAGTTTAAAATTGTTTGTGATGTTTACGACTAAAATAAATGGTTATAAATAAATAATAATATCTTGAATTACTTAAAATGAAAAGGTTTCGCGAATTTACTTAGGGATTGGTATTAGAGGCGTCTATCATTTAAAATAAAATTGGGATTCGAAAATCTGATTTATACGATTACTTTTTAATCAACTTATTGTACTCTATTCACATATTCCGAAATAAACTAATTTGTTAGAATAGAAAATGAATAAGTTTGTTGAGATCACAGATCTTAATCTTGCCGTTCTTAACATCACTTTTAGAATCGTTTTATTTTTAAGTTAAAAATCAATATATGTATCTCTTGCAATTGCAGTCTAGCTTATGCTAGCACCATATGGTGTAGCACGAAAGCCACCGTAGAAAATAGGAAGTGGACACCAAAGCTTAAAAAAGCAAGAGAATTGTAATTGATGTTTATGTAGTATACTATACTAACTGTCAAATCCACAAAAACTACAATTACAGCAAGGAATAGGTCCCCAAAAGCATCTACAAAGAGCTGTAGTCAATTCCCGACTAAGGTTTATGCCGAAACTGTACTGACTTTACAAGAAATCAGGTAACCAACAATTGCTAGGACAGCCATACTCTCTTTACTGCAATTAAATACAATATGCTTTCAATGGTTAACAGCCAAAATTTATTCCATTAAGATATTAACTTGGTTGAAAGATTCGGCCGGTTTCTTAAACAACTTTTGAACGTCTTAAATATTCCTTAAAAAAGAGCAAAGTAATTTCTCTTTCAAACTGTCAATATTTTGAAAATAGATGGCCAGTGACGAAATTCTTCAGTAAGCAAATTTATTTCGATGGCTTTCACTGCACTATATCTAACCCGATGAATTTTGTTGCTAAGCATAAGGAATGCTTGCTAAGAATACATACATACAGTCAACAGCAATCGATAAATGTAATTCGATTTTTTTGGATTGATGAAAAATTGTATAGTTTAGTTTATATTTTAACTTTATTTCATTAGATGTTAAAGTTTAGAGTTTTTAAGTTCTTTTATTTATATTACTATTTCCTTTTATTTAATTTAAGATAATAATTATTTTAATTTATTAATAATTAAACGTACTTCTCAAGCTAAATACGCTACAAAAGAAAAGAGGACTCGTTTCCATTATGGTTTTCTTTTTTTAATGTTTGCTGTTATAGTGAGTGTGTGTTTGTATTAAATATTTTGTTTTGTTGTTAAAAATTGTTGCGAATCAACAACAGAAAAGACGGCTCAATATGACAACGAACAATTATATAAACAATAGAATATAGATTAGATTAATAATTTTAAAGTATTTATTAAATAATAAAATGTTGATGACTTTTTCATTATATTTAAGCGACGATCTCTTTTTATTAGGAAAAACGGGCAGCTTCTCCCACTTAACTCATATTCATTATTGGACTTAAGACTTAAAAAAGAGGCAACATCCAAAAACCTTTTATTCATTGTTTTCATATTCATTCATTTGTTGGTTACTATAGGAGTAGTAATAATAAATCTAAAGTAGCAGCTTAGGTAGTGATTTTCTTTTTTTCTTTGTTGTTGTTGTTTTGTTTTTTTCGGATGATGTTGCAAATATGAAAGAATAAAAACTAAACAAACAAACAAAATATGAACATATTTAATAAATAACATCATCATCGCTCAGCAACATGTTTTTAACAAAACAAAATTAATAATTGAAAATTAAAGAAAAATTATTTTAAAGCAAATTTAAGCAGCAACACTATTTAATATAATCATCATATTAAAGCTGTTAAATATTTCTTTCTTTGTTTAGTTATTTTTCTTTTATAATAAAAATGTTTTTTTGTTGTGGCTGTTGTTGTTGTTGTTTCATTAATCATTACATTAAGCAGTTTCTTAATCATTTGAAATAATAATTTTGTTGCTGGTTGTTGATAGTGGTGCAGTTTTGGTTGTCGTATTCCTTCCTTCCTTTTTATTCTTGTTTCTTTATTGTTGTTGCAGTTGTTGTTATTGTTGTTGACGTCATTATAAATGCTTAGCTGTCGTGATCAACTAAAAACAGCTGCCTTCTGGTGGTTGCGCCAATTTAAGATTTTCCTTACAAGTCATAATTCGACGTATCTCCTGTAACAAGGACTTTATAGTATATTCACGATTCCATCGTGTCAACATGGGTACTAGTCTGGAATCAACCTACAAAGAAAACACATCATTGAAAATATCAAATATGATTTGTCTGCATGCACAGTGACTCAAACTTGTACAGATATTAAGTAAATGAGCCTAAAAGAAACTCATACAACACTTACCACACCGTTTTGATTAATACAATTGATATTAATTTTTGTTAAAAACTTTATCGTAGGAGGTTCGTCAGGATAACGTTCACCGCAATCAATCTTTAAAGAATACATTCTATTTTCAAAAGGTGTCTACAATGAAATGAATTACATAAAATTATTATTATATTCAATTATTTCTTTAAATAAATTTCAAATATATTATATATAGACTTGGATATGAACTAAAAAGTAACTTAAATACGGACATAGTAATTTAAATAACATATCCAAACAAATCCAAAATTCAGAAATAAACCTAATAATTATATTACTCCGCAAACGCGGACGCCTATTAAGAATAAAATAAATCCATAATTTTTCAATGAAATTAAATTCTGTGTTTTAAGAAGATATTTAACCGACAATTTGTGGTCTTTTAAGAGACAATTCCATTAAGGCTTTCTTACCTTAATCTTTACCGTATTAGCAACAATTTACTGGGATAACACTTTATTAAAAATGTTGGTTGCCAGTTGCCAACTGTAACACCTTTTTTTGACAGCCAACAACTCTTCTTAAATTCCTCAATGAACTCATTTCAGTATGAAAAAATACCCTGACATGTGGCAATGCAAGAAATGCTAAGTAAAAATTGTCGTTTCACTATGAATAGATTTACAAACAAACAACATTACCTAACAACTGAATTTTATTATTAAAATACGTGCTGCATAATTAGCTTAAGGCCTAGCTGCTATAGCTTTATATATATTTAGTGTATACATTAATGTACTTACTAAATTTTTAATAAATAAATAAAAATAAAATACGTGCTGCATGAGAAATGTACTTAAATAGCTGCTACTGCGGTTAGTGGGTCGACGGCATCTTTGGACCGTACTTCTTCTTTAACGATCAATGCAACAGTCATGTTCACTGAGTTTTTTGTCCAAAATTTAATAAATGGACTTGATAGTTATGAGATTTCAACAATACGGTACCACAATGCCATAAATCTTTCCATAGGCGATTAATCTCACGTCTGGGAGGAGCAAAGTTTATCGATTTCACCTAACTAGCCTATTTTTTGTGGTGATAATTGAAGGCAAGGAACACCTAATGGTATGAAAGGTATTCCAAAATTGGAGCTCACGGATGAATAATCTACGGCGTAGGCATTAATTCATCGCCAAAAAAAATAATTTAATTCAGATCTGCCAATATATATACATACATGTATATCCACTGTTATTTATGTTTATAAAAAATATTGTTGATATAAAATAGAGCGAATTATGTAATTCTTTCATAAATCCTTAAAAACCATATAGAAAAAAATTGTCAAATAAAAATACTTACACGAGGAGGGCCAATGATCATACCGATCCAATATGTTAAAGTCATGTCATCATCATTTTCAAGACCCCATGAAATGGTGCCATCACCTACACCTTTCTGTCCTTGATCTAATTCTTCCAATAAGCGGAAATTTCTTGGGACCACTAAAAAATTAAAACAGAATTGTTATAAGTTACACATAAATTGTATATATGTATACATTCAATATCAGTTGCACCTTAGGAAATAATGCCATACCAATGTTATAATCAGGAGATATAAAAGAGATTTAGAATTCAGAACTTAGTTTCAAAAAACTAATACAATTGTAGTTATGCGTCTCTAATAACATATACAAATTATAGTTATTGCTTTTAATATTTTTAAAAAATATTTAATATTGATTTAAGAATAAATTAAATATTTTTAATATGCAATAGCTATGCTGTAAGAATCTTGGGCAAGTACTCTGCAAATAATTTTCCATTGCATGGTATTCATTTCAACGTTATTGGTTATTTTTCTTTCGTTTACTAATCTAATTAAATAACATTTTACATTTGTTGTTAAGTGCTGCAATTCAAATAAATAGGCTGTAAATTTATATTATAGAGAAATTTCACTAATATTAAATGAAAAGAAGATAATTCACTAAGAAATATATGAATGTTTTGCTGTTAAAGTAACAGATTTCAATTTGTACATGAAAACAAATAAAACAATTTAAAATTTTCTTCTACTAAACTTTGACTTTAAGTAAATAGAAAGTTTTAAGCTATTCTAGTCTAATTTTTATCAATATACTGAACATACAAAAGCCTTTGTGGATAACCTATAGTATAAATTGTTCTCTTCTATAGTTTGTCACAATATTTGGAAACAGAGAGTTATTTCCAAACGCTTTGCTACTGTAACATTAAGTACTATATTAATCCATGTAAATTGTAACTGCATAAAGCAAATTATAAATATTTCAAGGAATTCCAACTTTGGAAAACCCAATACAAAACTATAGCAAATAAAAAAACATTTACTCTAAAAAATTACTATATTTCGTGATATGTAAGAGTTATTGTATAACGCTAGATGACGTTGAAAGAATATGATTGTATCTTATTTAAAAGTTTTGTTGTTGCTTGACTTATGACCCTAATACTGAAACAGACAATTCTAAATTTAATTGTCGAAAATGTGTAGAAATGAAAATGTAGAATTTCTTTTGTTCCGGCCGTCATGCACAAAAAAACTATTTTTATAACCCCTAAACCAAACGCTGCACAAAAACCATTTAAATATATTTACATATGTTTGGGTTCCACACAAGTTAACAGGTACAAGTAAATGCTCTTGCTCTTGAAGAAATTAAGATAAAAGAGAAAAAAAACTGTTTGTGCTAAACCAAGATAAGATATCGAAGAAACTAGCTCTGGATGGCAAGGAATAATTTTCTGTACTTGGTGTAATATTATCTACGTACACGGTAGGTTAGATTGTGGAAGACATCCAAGAACCAGAAAAGGTTAATTATGGGTACCTTCAATATTAAAAACAAAAAACTGAGGAAAAAGTAAAAAGGTACAATCATTTAACCACACAAAAATTGATTTCCAATGACAGAAGTGTCTACAGACGAACACTGTAAAATTTACAAGAGCAAATAGAAAAGAAAAGGTGATTAAATCAGAACAACAAAGGCCCAAACTGTAGAGGAGTACCTCTCACGAGATATTGCAACAATTACACTTGCAAATATAACTGGAGCTAGTTCAAACAAGGGTTAGCATGCCAGACACAATGGCAGTTTTCAAATATTGAAAGATATTGGAGATGGTTACACGTTTAAGTATCGTTATTAAATGCTATACCTGCACATATTTTAATAACCATGATTAATTTCTATTTCAAACGTCTGAAATCTATTTGAAAATGGAAAATTCTACTACAGCTCTGGTAAAAGTGGAAGAGGATTTTTCCGTCATAATTTAATACCGAAACTATTAATCATCCGCTTAAGTTTGTCATACAGTGCGTAAATGTTATATAAATTAAATTCGTAATGTAATCCAAATATATATTAAATACATACTTTAGAAATATATTATCCATTTTTGATCTACGTTACTAACTGTAATCATTTACGAAGGTTTTCAAGTCCAAGCAATACATCATCATCATCTGTTTTGCAGGACAACTTGGATACCAGACAAATAAACCAAATTATTTACTATAAATTGCAAATTGAAATCATGTTTTTAAAATTTATTGTGTTAACAAGAACGAAGGGCAAAATGCAATAATATTTAGGAGGACGCCTCAAAAGGCAAATCGAATAGAAAAAATGACTAGTCATAGTCACATATTCTTTATGTTTAGCCAAGACTCAGGCGCATATGCAGTTTTAATTTTTTTTTTTTTTTTTCGAAGAACTAAAAATTTTTTTCTTTTCACTTGAAGATTGTTTGGTAGAGATTTCCTAAATTATTGTTTGAAAATAAATTATACTGTTTAAAATTAAAACTTTATTATCGTTTTAAGCGATGGAAAAAAATTGTATTTTTATGGATTTTTTCACATTTTCCTTTATTCTCTTTCTTAATACCAATTATACTGCAGTGAGTGACTATACTTTTTAACACTTTCACGTTTTTCCTTTTTTTTTTTTGGCGAATAAAGGCATAAAGGCAATTTCTTTTCTTAGGCAATTTTAAGCACTGGACAGTTTCGTTTTGAGATTTTTGCTTCACTATCCATATTTATTATTTCATTTTCACAAATTTATGTTTTTTTTATCAAAAAAATTAATATTTTTATATGAAAATTATTCTTACCAACACCGGTGGATTGATTCGCCATTTTTCACTCTTCACAGCAATCTACTCTACACACATTCACACACAAGACACAACTTCAATTTTATTTCTCTCACTTATTATTCGTGATGAATATATTGATCTCTTTTATGCCCGTTAGTTTTACTTAAAGGGCGTTTTTTGCTGCTTCGTTCTTTTATTTCTTTCTGTCTACTGTCGTATTATTTTTTCCGGTCTTCTTCTTCTATGCCTTTTTTGGCTGTTCGATTTTTCTCTGAATATAATGCAATAAAAAATTCATTTATAAATTCAACACTTTACACTCAATTTAAAACAAATATTAATTAATTATTCTTTTCTGCATTTTCATATATATATATATATATATATATATTAGATTTATTTGGTATTATAAAATACCAACAATTGTCAGCTTTAACGACAAAGTATTTCTCTGATTTTTACTCATTCGAAATTTCGCGAATTAATGGTATGTCATTGCAATTGACAAAACAAAAATTTCGAACAAGTGGGGATATTAATTCATGGTGAATGGATAAGGATAAATAATTTAATATAGGTAATAGGATGCCAGATTGCAACATATTTAACAAAATGATGTTGCCGGCCTAAATTTTATATAGAATTATAACAAAAGAATATGACAGCAACTTAAAGAAAATATGTAGAATAATATTGCCCTCAATTAAATCGACAACGAATCTTTATAAACTGTCATTTCATTGTTTACTTATGTAAAGTTTATTTTTTATCGCGCCAAAACTTCATAAACATATGACTATGTTACAAATATTTAATGTTTTAAAGACACTAGTTGCTGTGTTTTTAACAAAAGTTGTATTGATTTTAAGAAATGTTCAGTGAGAATGTACTGAATGACCACCGGACGCAGAAGTGATTTGCTGTATTCTGTCCTTAAAGACTTGATGCCAAAAAAGTACTGCACCAAAATGAGAATTTTTGTTGGGCGGAGCTGTTAGGAACGAAAACAAAAATGGCAACCATAAGATTTTAGGAATCATTTGCAAAAGGTTTGATATTTTAAAACTTTACTAAAAGGAACAAAAACAAAAATACAGTATTTCAAAGAGATTATCTCTGAAGGAGAATTAAATCTTGCCCAACAAATATTAATTCTCTTTATAGTCATGGAGTATACATATGTACATAGATATTAAGAAGGTTTCCAGTACTAATTGTTAATAATAATTATTTTTACAGTAATTAGGTCTGCAACTGAGAGTATGTGTAGTATTAAAATATTATTTGATGATCAGTTACATTTTTTAATGCTCCAAAAATGTTAGCAACCATTTGGTTTGTTTTAGAAACGTATTTAGATTCTATTAATAGGGGAAAATGTACGAATTACCATGGTAGTAAAAGATTATAAAAATGAATGAACCAATAATAACAATTGTTTCCATATGAACAATATAGCACATACTATAAAATTACATTGAAGTGAATATTATTATACTTTTATATATAAAATCAACTTAGCAATAGTTCACTACGCCCTGTAACCCCTTGATACACATACCAAAAAATCTATAATCAAATATTTTTATATACATACATATATTTTTGAAAATTCTATTAATATATTCCATTCGATTTTTAAAAAAGATAGACATATAATTTTATTTATTGGTTCTTTGAAAATTATACAAATTTTATATTATTTTTCTGAAATGGCTTTTAAATCGATAATAGTATTAGAGAAACCTTTGCAGCATTTAGCCTTATCCGATTGGAATCATCGTGTTAATACACTGCGTAATATAGCGGATGCTAGACGTGACGATGCTTTCCAAATACGCAACAGCTCTAGGACTCTACGAAATGAAACGCGCATTGAAGGAGACTGGACTAATTATGAAACAAATGAGTCATTGGATAACAGGTAATCGTAATTCTTTCTCGCCATTATTTGTGTTTTAGCTAATTACCATTTAAATTTTAGAATATCTGAATTAAATCGTTGGCGTGAAGCTATAGCGAAAACTCTTGAACGTATCGAACGCGAAATGAAATTATTGGTGGAGGAGAAATCCTCTACCGAACGTGAATTGGAGGCCATGCAAACACCTTTGTCAGTTGTAGGTGAATGCCTGACAATGCGTGATTGTCGTTTAGGATCCGAAATAACTTATGACGATGCTGATACTGAATTGAAAAATGAACTATCGGTTGTAGAAAACAATCAACGTTTATTGGCTGATCAGTGTCAAAAGGCTTGGGAGAAGTTATGCCGCTTGGAAGAAGTTAAGTTTAAGCTAGGCTTAGAAGTGGATAATAAAAGCGAAGCTGAAGACTTGGACAGGTCCCAATTATCTTTAGACAAATTTGCAGCCAATATTAGCTATAAAACGGATCCAATTAGAAATCCAAAAAAGTATAAAAACTTGTATAAATTATATAATTATTTTTCGTTCTAATATATATGTTTCTTTATTTTGCCTTAGCTCATGTTCATATCAGACTTGGTTGGAACACACCAAAAATATGAAGCAATTGGCAGAAAATGAACTGGCAGATACGTATGCTATAAGAGAGTCTTTATTTGTTTGCAGAGAGAAGGCCCATAATATGTTGATTTCTCAGCAGGAAAGAACTGAACACACAATTCGTAAACGCATATTTGAAACACAAAAGGCACGCAATGAGTTGGAGTGGCAGCAATTAAAGGTATATAAGATAATAAACTAAATCTGAAATATCAATGTATTTAGATGTCAAACCTTTTACAGATGAAAGAAGAAATGGAAAAGGCAGTATGCGAAATAAAGACACTAGAACAAGCCTTACGTGACAAAACTGACAGTTTGAAATTGGCTGAAACTCGTTTGGAAAATCGAGCTCAACGTTCTGGTATGGAATTGTGCTTGGATGAAGCCCATGACCAACTTTGCCTTGAAGTACAAAAGTTACGTGATATACGTCGCCGCCTAATGGACAAAATCGAGGAAGCAAAATCTAATTACAATCTTTTAGAAGGACATGCGCAAAAAATTGATGTTGACTTGGAAAACAAGCAGCATTCATTAATGACCGACATAAGAGCTTTAGATTTGCGTCAACGTTTGAATGGCGGTGAGTTTGGACAAGCCACTAAGAGCCTATCTGCTCAAACAGATCGTAATATTGTATTAACTAAAATGGAAAAAGAAATACCTAAAAATTAATTAATTGTGTTTTTAATTTTTATTTTTAATATGCTTATAATGGAAAGTAAATAAAAGCAAATTTATTGAATAGCAAATATTTATACCTATAGTATATGTATTAGAAAAATCCATTGTATAAAATTAGTTCTACACTTTAACATCAAAATTAAATTCTAATTTTCCTTGTTTGGGTTTAAAATCAACATTCCATTGTACTATACTTTTGTCATTTTCTACTTTATGAGTTTTACCAATTAAATGTACACCTTGGCGTACAAACATATCCCACTTCACAAAGTTGCCTACTTGAACAGGTTCAGTAGGTCCAGTCGTAACAATTGATTTAACATGTCCAGTGTTGTCTAGCATCCAATCTACCCATATAGCAACGCCATTGCAAATGCCGGAACTAAGTATGGAAATTATTACTTATTACAGATAAACGATATACGAATTTTAAAGGCAAAAACTTACTGTTCAATTACTATGTCGCCTTTAAATGATTGGTCTTGATGGAAGTTCCGAAAATCTACTAAAAGCATTTGTTGGGGCGAAGACAAAGCACGACAGGGATATTCCCATAGTGGTTGAGCTTCAACTTTAGACTGTGCTATAGATGCAGAGCTCTAAAAGTACAATTAGGTATGTATAAATATCATTAAATAATTCAATACCAAAATATTAATAACATGTGAAAAATCAAACAATCAACACCGTTCCACACTATTTTAAAACAGTACTTGTTATCAAAAAATCAATTTTTTTAAGTTAAAAACATTTTGCATTTCTTACCTCAACCATTTTATCAAAGTGTTTTAAGTCGAATCCTTCGCATACTTTAAGTGGAGTTCTAATTTTGTGTAAATCTAAAAACTCCACCGGCATACAATATATTCGAGCACCAAATGGTGACACTTGTATTGTAGTTGGTAGCTTTTCTTTAATTTTCATTAGTAATGTTCCGAAGTAAAAATTGTCCCAGGGCAATATTGATGTTAGGAAATATGGCTCAGCAAAAACATGCGTAAGTGATTGCACAACATCATCGTTTAAATCTTCAAAATTTTCTAAAAATTCAACATTGGAAATTTCATTGTATTTTGCCAAAGAATCCATAAAATGTCTAGAATATCGATTAGGCTCGTGGCACCAAATTTTCGAAGCCCCTAAACGTGTAGCAGACAATCCCAATATGCAACCTTCACCTAACACCAGCATTTTTGTATCGCTTTTAACACTTTCCTCTAAATAATTTAAATAACGTTTGTTACGAGCACTTTGGTTCAATTGACCAATACGAGAACGAGAGTAAGTTATATGCAAACTACATGTACAACTGTGTCTGGGTACGGATTTTACCAGGTTTTCTTCGTTCTTGCGAAAGGCATCAAACCATAAAGAATATTCATCGTGATTACAGTTCAATATGAATTCTTCATCCATCTTGAGAATATTTAAAGGTTTCGGTATGTAATATATAGCTTGCATCCAATGGTCCCGCCATGGTATTGCATTGGGCAAAGGTTTGTCAAAATCTTTTTTAGCTGCCAACTCTTTAAATTCGGGATGAGCCCAAAAAGGAGCACAACTTAGTTTTATTTCCTCCTCGCTGTCCATAGAAATATCCCACCAATAAAATACTAAATCTGTAGATCCAATTCCAATCGCCTTAACGATGTGGTTTTTTTCTCTAGATAACTCTCTTAAGTTTTTGCTATTGAAATCAAATTCAAAAATTTTAAAAGGTTGGGTGATTGGCCGAAATTGTTCTAATGGCAATTGAGACAGTTGAATATCATGTAAATTAGCTTCCCCTTGGCAGTTAGCTATATCTTTAGGTGGCTTTAGAAGTAAATCACCATCCAAGTTTGCCAAACTTTTGAGGGAATTCCACTGAGCTGCTAAGCCGGATTGTACTACCTGGGCGTAGCAAGTAGCCTTAAAGGGAATGCATATAACATCCTCAGTTAATAAATTGTGATGAGCGTGATTGTAAATGCCAATAGCTCCTTCACCTATTAATTCCGTATCCAGGACTTCGGTAACTAAAACATTAGCTCTCTCCGGCATATCTTCCCCAACTATTATATCAGTTGAACGTTTCTTAATTAATTTCACTTTATCATTAACTTTATTAGCTTCCAAAATCTGCTCAGCACAGTTGGCCATAGGTATAAAAGCCTCGCAGGCTGATACCGAATCGGCGCCAGAAGCCACCGCCATCATAGACAATATACCAGTGCCGGTACCAATGTCTAAAACATGAGCCTCTTTCCCTTCTTTATGTAGCTTGTCAATTGTTTTTCGAAGGGCAGCATAATACTTCTGATTTCGTTCCTTATCATGCAGCATATCACCAAAACCAGCATTGGCCACTTCCTGGTGGTAATCATAGGAATCATCCCTAGCTTCCCACTCATTTTGGCCTGTGATGGGGTTCAACACTTGAGTAAACAATGCCATTTGGCGTGTAATATTGCAATTATTTATTTTTAAATGTTTCAAAGAAAATTGTAACATAAAACTAAATTCTGTTATGCACAAACACAAAACACGTTCAAAATCAACAAGTGCAAACAATTAACTATGCATTCACAATAGTTCTACAGAACTGCTGCACATCGCATCACACCACATATATTAACACCAAATCACTTACATAATATGGCAACGTTGGTTTTCTTATTTCATATGTTGATGTCTCATTTGTCAATTGAAGTAAAGCAACAAATTTTGTAAACAATACGCCGGCAATAAATAGAAGTCGAAAACAAATTTATTTTGTGTTAAAAATTCTATAAATGATGGAGGTATCAAGTGATAGTGATGAAATGTACATCATTCAAAAATCCAAAAAATTAAGATCTACAGATCCTTGTTCAGCAAAGTCCTGGATAATCACAGCAAAAACGTTATTTCCAAATAACTTCAATGTTCAGGTAGGTTTCAGATCCGTGGGCTTGTATCTGGACAGAAACAAAGTAGATATTACCATAAGCATTTTTTTCAAACTTCTACGCTGGAATCCAGTCCACAAGAGAAAACGAGCTATACGTACCAGTAGCTGCTGTAGTGTAACGAGAGATAAACTCAATCATTACAAGGTGGATGAAAAAATATCCATTTTTTTATTCGACTTTCATAAAACGCATTTTTGATTAGCAAAGTTCATTTTCTATAGAATTTGTACCCATCACTTTGTCTCCGAAACGTGTTATAAGCTGCTTGCATAAGGATCATCTCAGGAAAGAATTTCCGCATATTGAAAAACAATTTTTATTGACCCTTATAGAATTATTGTATTATCACTTCTAATATCAGCTCCACCGTCTTGGAATATAATAGTCCCCCTCAACACAAATACGATTGCCATCAGAAGAATGAACAATATAATTAGCTACTGGTCACGGTATTCATCAAACTGATAGAGATAGTCAAACAGCTTTAAAGATCCTGAAACGGGTTTATACTGTTTTTATTTCTGTTATTTTCTATCCGTCGAACCCTACTTAACCTAAAACGTCAAAATCCTTTTTGCAATTAATTAATTCATTTTTTGTCTTTAAAGTTTGAAGCCTACCGTTTAGAAAAGGAAGCAAACAATTTTGAAGAGGCCGCCAAGTGTTTTAGTTACATGTAAGTTGTATTAACTAAGTATAGCGTATCAATTGTTATATTTCGTTTTGTAATCCTTATAGCATTTTAACATTTCAAAATCAAAATGTTGAGCTTTGGAAGGAAGTGAATGAGCTTACAAATGCCTTGAGAGTTCCAGAGAATGAAATTACGCCGGAGCAGGAATTCTACGTGAAAATGTTTCAACATGTTTCTTATGATGTACAGCACAAAGTTCTTATGTTGACCGTAAATAATACCGAGAATAGTATAAATCAATGCAAACTTTTGCTATTGATTTTAAAAAAGTTTCCTCAAGCGGCAGTGACGCATTCAGTAAGTTTTATTTCGGAACATTACAAAAATTCATATTTTTAAACTATAGTTTGGCTTTAGCCCAGACTTTTGGAAATGATTGCTGATGGCATGAAACAAAATCCCCAAAAATATCAAGAAATGTTAGTAGAAGAAGCATTACCACTAATTTATCACAAAACTCCAGATTTGCCTGCTGGCTTAGTCTGTCGATTGTTTACTATTTCTTTGGAATATTACATAAGACAAATCATTGATGAAACAAAATGTGATACGACAGATATATGGAGAAAGATATTCCAAGTACTAATGCTCTGTGGTAAAATACAGCGTTGGGAAACATTTCTGCCATTTAATAAAACATGGTAAGACCTTAAACACACTCGTATTACAAAACTTAATAAAGCAGTATCCATACTTCATTTTCAGGGGCCAAAATGTTTATTGGGATAAACTCATAGAGATTGTTTCAACAAGTGCAGCTGGCAGCACACAAGTATTATTTTACGCAACAACTCTGTTTATCTATTCTCTACATTGTTACATTAAAAACTGCAATACACGGCCGGAGGATACGGAAATTAATCACGTTCTAGTAGAGGGTTTTACAGATTGGAAACTAGAACGCTCAGATGCACAAAGCATGGAACCACCTCGTATATCATTAACAACGCCTACAAGTAAAGAAATTTCTAAAGCTTTTGTACATGCCGCTCAATGTTGGCAACTTCTAAATACCGAACAATTTCAAAGAGATTTCAGTAAGCTATTATTAACACTGCCTTTATCGCCTTGGATATCAAGATTTCTATTTGATTTGGCCATATATTTTGGTCATCAAGAGGAAGCCAAGAAATTAATGACAGAAATGACAATAAAGAGTAATTTAGTACACCATATACTAAAACTAAGTCTGAATTTACTGCAGGGTAAACTAACGGTAAAGTTATGACTTAATATGCTATTATCTATTGTTTAAATAGTGGTGAATAATATAGTTTCTATTTTCAGTATGAAGGATTTGAATGCATATTGAAAATAATGAATGATTTACCATCAGCTCAAGGTCAAGTTTTAGAACAATTAACCTTAAAAGTGCCACGACATATGATTTTTATACCTTTAACGCAAAAAGCTCTAGTACAATATTGTACCAAGGCTATAGTTACAAATTTAAGTGTACGTATAACTTAACATATTTGTTTTTCTTTTTTTTTAGAATATAATTGAAAATTTGTTTTTCCAGCGTAAAATTTATGAACCAAATTGCCCAGACGACATTTTAGGAGATCTTTTGATATTGTTGCAATTGGAATATCCAAGGGAAAAAGAAATTGCTGAACAAATATTCTCAATTATAGCCAGTCGTCGTTCATTTGTTTTTCGTAACTTTCTACCATTTATGATAAATATCGACTTTATTGAAGAGTTTATGTATATATGGCATACGCACAATGAAGATTATAATTTCGATTTTACATCAAATAATGTAGCAACCAACACTGGCAGTGGACCAGCTGGCTCCCGTCGTACACGTGGATCTGATAAGGGTGTTAGAGAAGATTTTCGCTTAATAATTAAACAACAAATATCACGCACTAATGAGAACGTAACGGCTTTAATAGCAAACTTTATAACCCAAGAAAATTTGCAATTAATGCACTATTTATTTGATGTAGATGTTGGTCAATTTCAATAATTGCTTACCTTAAAGAATGTTCATATTATGTACTAGAAATTGAAAACTAAACCAATTACATATGTACATCTAGATTTAAAATCTTTACTTTTTATTACTTATATTGAGTTAGCCTCTTATTAAGAAATGATATGTAAATTGTACTTTTGTTCCGTTTAAAAATGTATTCAATTAAATTTTTCAATAAATCGATTTAATCGTAGTTTTATTTTACATATTTTATTATTTATATTCTTTAATTTTAACATTAATTCCTTGTATTTAAAATAAACGCTTAGAAGTGCATTCAATGAATGTTACTTTGTCATTTTGAAACATTATATAGAATTCCTTTAACAAATCCTTCAGAGACCATAAAATAATAAATAAATTGCACTAGTTTGTTGACAATCTAACACAAGAAACTTTATGTGAATTTATATGGGAATCTCAATATTGACATTAACTCCAGTTGCCTATTGATAATTATTCTGAATAAATTTATGATTTTGATAACATAATACTGTCATTTTCCCTTTCATACAATGGCTCCACATTATAATCATGTTTAACATACGACATAAAAATGTTATATAAAGCGGTGCAGACGTTAACAAATGTTACACGATATTTGGTTTTTAGATAGCGGAAATTAAAGTATTGTGCCCCAGGCCATAATAGCCAATCGATGAGATATATAAAAAGAAACTTTTCTTTGATTTCATCGTTTGTTTCCTTTAAACTCTTCCTTTCGAGAAAACAAGCCGTATAGAAGAAAATGAATATGCAAAGTGGAGACATTACTAATTCGTCTATAAGGATTTTCTTTATGACATTTCTAAAGTTAGCCACCGGCATTACTTTATCCATCCAATTGTAGACGTAATGATGCAAAGGTCCCTGAAGTGCTCCCACTATAAACATACGGCCAATACGTGCCCAATCATAACGTTTACTATCCGGTAGACCTCGTCTATATTCTATCTCTTGGGCCACGACATCACCAAAAACCATTAAAACTCCGGAACCCACTATGTTCGTAACTAATAGATATTTGCCAAAAATATTTCTCCATATTATTCTTACTGCTCCAACTGTTTTGATTACAGATTCATTTGATTTACTGCTATCATGTTTGATTCTTATATGATTCCGTAGGGGGTATGGTATTTTATTTGTTGTTATTTTAAATAGGGGTTGTTGCGGGCTCAGCTGACTACGTATAATATTGTGTGATTTATTAAATTGACTATAAAAACATCTTGAAATGTATTGCTGCCGTAATGTTAAAATTGTATTATTGAAAACACTTCTTGTAAACATTTTAAAACAATTTATTGAATTAATGTACAATGAAAATTATTTTAATTTCACTAGACTTTTCTGTTTTTCATCATATCGTTTACTTAACACTACAGCTTTATTTGTCTTGTGCTTAACGTCGAATATTATTTTCGTCTTTATCATAAAATCCACATCTGTTAAGACACAGTATTACCATATTATATATATAGAAGTGTAAACACAATTGAATCTACAAGCGATAAAGATTATTGATTGTTCAAAAATGCTTTTTTTTTGTGTATATACACTTTTCTAGTGTATATAGATTGTTTATGTAGTATTAAGTGTGTGTGCCAAACGGTAGCAATTAACTTGAAAAAGTAAATTTTTGACATATATGAGGTGAATAAAATTTCACTAGCCCCAAGAGCTACATAAATTTTTGACATATCAATATAGAAATGTGACAAACGTAAAATAAATATAAAAAACAAAAAAAAAAATATTTTGAAAAGTATTTTTCTAATTTATAAAAAAAATGGAACCCCCTTCATATATGAAAATTCTTATGAATTTAAAAGTTATCTCGCGAATTCGTTTATTTCGTGTTAAAACAACTAAAATGTCCATCAATTGCGATGATCTTCTTTGCAAAAGAATTGCAATAATCATTAGAATATATTTTTTTAAAATATTCAAATTTGTAACAGTTTTTTATATTTTAAAAATAATTGTCAAAAATTATCAACGTCAAATAAGTTTTCATTTGGCACAGGAAATTATAAAATTTTTTCACCATAGGAAATTTTTTATTTACCATGTCATATTGCTATCATTTGGCACACACTCTAAGTAATACAATTTTTGGAAAAATGTTTAATAATTTTTATTGTAGCAAATATATTATTATTATATTTATCGCTCGTAGTTTCAATTGTGTTTACTCTAGTATATATATAATATGGTAATACTGAAAAGCACAAACTAAAGCAACTGACATTTTCAAATCTTTGAGGACCTCTTAATTTACAACAACAAAAAATATTGTTTATTCTAATAGAGGTGGCAAGAACTAAAGCAACGCATTTAATTTTTTACTTTCTTTCCTAATAACAAATAAAACATCCTATCTTTCGTAAATAATCAGTTTAACTGCGAAGCATTTTCCCGTGCTTCTTAATTTGGAAGAAAAAATACGTATTTCCGCCATAACCAAATAACTCATTCTTGGCCTTTTAACAAATCTGCAGCTTCTAAATAATATCTCTTCATGCCATAAATACTTAAATTATTGAAGGTATTGTTAAAGCTTTGTAATTTTCAACACTTTCTTCACTATTCAGTATTTCGAATATTTGTTATTAACTAACAATATGTAGCAAAGAACAAATCCCGAGTCTCCTTCTCTTATGTCTTAGATCAACCGGCATTTTACTTTTGTTTTATTTATTGCGTCTAGTATTCAATACTTTTTTAAAGTAAATGAAAATTATAAAATCTTATGATATACAGAGATAGATAAAATAAATATTTATGTTAATTTGCTGTTTCACAGGCGTCAACCCAATCATTATACACGTCCAAGGGTTCCGAAAGGAAATTTATAGTAGTCTGATAATCTTCCAAACAAACACGACAACTTATTCTAGCTGCATTATGACTTTTATCCATTTTGACCTCACAAGATTTTTCATGATTGCAAAACGGGCAATTGAATTGTTGATCTAAAGGTTCAATATTTTTACGCTTTGGTGGGGGCTTTCTTTTCGATTTACGTCTTCCCATTTTTAAAACTGTAAATAAACAATTGAATTGATCAAATACAAATAATACACTATTAAAACACACACTTGTAAAGCACAATAGATGTATGAAAATCTTAAGATTTAGTAAATTTATTTTCTTTACCTTATAAAACTATTTTATTTTTGCTTTTAACTTGCGCTTTAAACTTTATTTCACAGACTGCGAGTTTGTTTGCTTGTCGAAAGAGTTTTAAACCAAAATATGGTGTCTAACAGCTGTTCAACTCATTAGTGGAGTGTGTTCTTCCTCTTTTTAAAAGTACAAATCCAAAGGAATATGGCAACATAATATCTCAATTTAACGGAATTGTATTTTATTTTTGTGTTGTTTATAAACTAATTAATGTTTTTAAAATTGATTTCTGCTAAATAAAAAAACTAAATTTAAAGTACCTTTAAAAATTCGTTGCATTTATGCTGTTTTTAATTTCAAAAAATTTAATTTTTCATTACAATACTATTAATTAGAATATGGCATCTTTCTCATTTAAGTGCTGCCAAATTTTCTTATGATGTAAGCGTCATTTTACCGATGACGTCACATAAATATTCACACAACAACAAACCGGCCAGTTTTTTTCTGTGTTGGGGCATAAAATATTTACTTATATTTGTTTATTTTTAGCTTTTTGTGACCAAAGCATTAACGCGTAGCATAATTTATTTTAAGGCAAATTAAAAGAAATTGAATTTTAAATTAGTTTTTGGCAAAAAATCTTACCTTACTTCCAATTAAACTAGTTTTTCTCTAATTCTTCCAAAAAGGCGCAATTCATAGTGTATAATAAAATATAAGAATACAATAAAATCAATTCATAAATTTGAATATTAAATAATATATTTTTATATAAATGTTATAAAATTTTATGAAAACGAGTATATACGTATATATACAGTAAAAGAAATGAATTTATTATTGGTGTTTCTGCTGCTGTTTGCTGTACGGCTTGCTTCTGTGTTTGTTGTGAAGACGTTCTACGTGCCCGATGAATACTGGCAGAGTTTGGAGGTGGCGCATAAGTTAACATTTGGGTAAATTAAATAACCTTGATATTGTTTGGCTTTTTAAACCTCTGTTTTACATTCTTAGATACGGTTATTTGACTTGGGAGTGGGTTCAAGGCATACGCAGCTATATATATCCTCTGATCATAGCTGGTGTCTACAAGATTTTAGCGTTGTTCCATTTGGATACCGTCCAACTAATAGTTTTATTGCCCCGCATTCTGCAGGCGACTCTATCGGCTTATTCCGACTATCGTTTCTTCGTTTGGTCGGGCAAAAAGAAATGGGCTCTCTTTTTAATCATTGTGCCCTGGTTTTGGTTTTATACCGGATCGCGTACTTTATCTAACACTTTGGAAACCTCATTAACAACTATAGCTCTAAGTTATTTTCCATGGTATGGTGAAGGTGTTGCCTATTTATGGCCGGCTGCCTTATGCTGTTTCCTACGACCAACTGCAGCCTTAATCTTTTTGCCTTTAGTTATTTATCATTTGCGAAAATCGAAATTATCGTGGGCAGAATTGATTTTCAAACGTTTTCTTATAATAGGGTAAGTAACAATGTTGTAGAAAATATTCCTCAGATTTAATAGTATGTTGCTTTTTTAGTGTTATCGTCGCTACCATTTGTATTGGCATTGATTCGTGGATGCACGGAAAGTTGTTAATAACACCTTATGAATTCTTGAAGTATAACATATTCCACAATATTGGAAGTTTTTATGGATCACATCCTTGGTAAGTTTATACGTGTTTCAATGATAGACTGAGTTACAGGAATACAAATGAAAATTTTGGAAAATATTGTTATAATTTGATGCAGGGCATTCATCCCATACTTATCAAACAATTGTTTCTTATATTGAGCCCAACATCATATTTAATACTGGTAATTTCTGTTCTTAGGTACTGGTATTTTACAGTAGGCCTGCCTACTGTTTTGGGCATAAACTTTTTGCCTTTCATTTTTGGTGTAATGGAAACTGTGCGCCATCGTGAGGTATATCCTATACGCAGATATTTGTTATTCACCATTTTATTGTCGCTCGTGGCATTAAGTGCCGTAGAACATAAAGAATTTAGATTTGTTAGTGTATTACTGCCATTATGTTTGTATATTACGGCCGATACACTGACCAGATGGAGTTACAAAGCATCGAGGTTTGTAGAAAATAAACCATAATTGAGATGACAAATGTGATTACATACTTATAAATCTTTTTTACTTAGAATATCGTTATGGTTTATTGCTGGTGTCATATTACTGGGTAACGCTTTACCGGCTTGGTATTTAAGCACAGTTCACCAGAAAGGCCCTCTAGAGGTAATGGCAAAACTACAAGATATTGCTTCTGAATATCGTGATGAACAAAAACATCAAGCTAGCATATTATTTTTAATGCCCTGTCATTCTACACCATATTATAGGTAAATTGATGAAATTATTTGAAAAGTGTGTCCAGAATACTGACATATTGTTTTACTTTCAGTCATATCCATCAAAATGTTACCATGCGCTTCCTTACATGTGAACCCAACCTAAAAGAAGAACCTAATTATAAAGATGAAGCCGATCAATTTTATGATTCTCCCGTCCATTGGTTGCGTTCACACATACCCTCATATCCACGTACTGCCAAACCATCACATGTAGTGTTGTATGAGCCATTATCGAAAGTAATCAATGAATTTCTTGTGGATTATAAGCTGTTGTATCGAATTAAAAATGCGGAGGTAAACAACAATATTAACCCCCAATTAGTCCTTAATGAATGGTCTACCCTCATTAAGGAAAAACAGTTAAATGTTGACTCTGTTTTACAGCATGTGCATTCAAGAACTGGTAAAAATATTTTACTCTATCAGCGCTTACGTAGCGGAGAAGAAAATTCTTTTAACCGAGAAGAAGTTAAAATTCATAATAAATTAGTCGAAACAGACGAAGATGTAGTTTATGGTCAAGATGAGTTTGCCACTGAAACCAATCTCTTTAATTGACCCTACCTTTTATAATTACCTCAACTACGATTAGAAAAAATATTTCGTTTTTCTAACGCTAAAAGGCTTTTAAATGCTTTGGTACAAAAATATTTAATAAATTTTTGTAGTCTATCATTTTGAATAATTTATTTATAGCGTGTGTGTTTTAATTTTGTGTTAATTTATTTTTAAAAATTATTTTCCTTTAAACGACATGTCACTCTATAAATCTTCTTAAAAAAAAGAACAAAGTGCAAAATATATTTTTAACAAATGTTCAGTTTTTGAATAAAAATTCAATATACAATTTTATAAAAAAAACTAAATTTTATTTGCTGTTAATGATCTCGTAAAGTTTATCTATTAAGCAGAAAGTCGACGTATACATGGAGTATAGGTTTCAATTATCGAAATGTTACTAACTTTAGGCTGATGCAACTATCAAACGAATAATTACAACATATGGGTTAATATTAAAAAAAATCGAAAGCCTATAAAATATAGTTTGTATGTAAACAAACAAAATGATATCAGATCGATGGAGTACAAATCAAATAATAATATGGCGCAGTAAAACGATTTTAATTCTCTTTTCTCCGCTCTTTGCAATAACGTTAACCCTTTAAAAATTTTCAATGCAAATAATGTGCAATCAAGTCACATTTGATTATCAAACATTCCCGATCAGTTGAACTGCTGAAATGATTGAAAATACCATTTTAGTTGAATAATTGATTTTATTTGTCATGATTTTATTACCACTTTGTGTTATACACTTTTAGTATACTAAAATTGAAAATATTAATATAGCACTAAAACTATTATTCACTACCGCTAATGATATCACAATATAATTAATTAGATTTAAAAGCTTATTTTTGTATTATAAAAAATGTGGAAGATTTAAATTATATCAAATTTTAGAGGTGAAATAGCAGAATTTCATTGTTATTGAAAATTCTCATAATCAATTGAGTAGTATTTTTTTATTATTATTATTAAGAAGAAAAACTTAATATTATAGTTTTTCTATATGTTTCTGACTATCACATATTGTTACTAATTTCTTTCGATCATTTATTTATGTTATCATTAAACTATAAAGCTTTATTTAATAAATCATTCTTTTATTGGAATCGATGCTTAAACCTCCATATATCTGTATCCTCTTACATCTTTATAATGATGATAATTTTCATTTAGTTTTATATAATGTCCCAAAAATTGTTGAACAATTGTACTGCGACATAATGTATGTATATAGGCTACTAGATATGGTGTTGCTATAGTTATAATAATGTAAGCTAAATTTGGTAATTTTTCGGTATGACCCCAAGGATAAAACCAATAACCACGTCTAATTGCATCGCGTGTATGATGTGTTATAAAGGCACACAGTAACACTCCAAAAAATAGACTCCATTTGAAATAATTCAAACAAGCGGTACAAATGTAAACTAATAACCATCCGACGATTATTGTTGAACAGTGGAAAAATGGACGACGCATTAAATTTGTTGCATCCTAAAAATGTAAATAATTATGAATTGCAGTATTAAACACAAAAAAAAATTATATTAGATATGATAGAATTTGAATTTGGAAGAAATACGTGCGTAAAAAATCCAAACAATCGGTAATAAAAAAGGCAAGACATTTGAATGAATGAGTGTGTGTTTCAAATTCGAATGATTTTTACTTGGAAATGTAATGTAAGATTTTTTTGGTAAATCATGTGAACATAGGTTTTATTTCCGATAATTTTAGCAGAATCAACTTCATTGACATTGCAATTATATTTTAAAAATATTTAATCTCTCAGATATTTTTTAGTTTCTTGCACAAGACAAGGAAAAAAGAAACAAAATGCAAGAATTTCCTTTAGTGGGAAAATGGAATATCTTCTGATGCTTAATTTAGTTTTGGTTGTGTCTCTAAAGTACACAAACAATTTTCTTTGGCAACGAAAAGTATTTGTCCTTAAAATTTGTATACGATTACATCTATTTTACTCACTTCTAAATTCCAACTTCTGGCTGCTATAAAGTGATCAACATCTATCAAAGACGATGCAAGAAAACACACAAATATTAAGAACCAGCCAAAGATGTGACTGGTTCTTTCATAGAATTGCACAGCGAATGCTATTCCTGATAAAGCACCAATAGCAGCATGTGTAGCATTGTCCGCCAAAGCTTTTAGCATTGGATGTTGTGTTAATTCTACAAAATTATCTCCCAATAAACATGTAATGCTCACCAAAGTGGTGAGTATAATACGCATATAAACCATTAGATGACAGTGCATGTAATAAATTTGGAAACAAATTCTTTTTTTTTTTAGTAAATTGGACGGTTCTCGTTATATATCTTGTGTAAGTAGTTATGGAAGTTTACAAAGGCATTTTATTTTTCGATATTATATGTATTGCTAAATTTTTATTTCCTGTGTAGCGTATATATTAGGAAACACCTTAAAAAATATATAAAAGTTGTAATTATAACAATAAGTTTAAATGTAATATACATATACTTACTAATCTTAATTCTAATAAAGGTGTAATTTTAATTTAATAACAGAAATTTATTATTTTTTACTTTTTCCTAACATTGATTAATATTTGCTTAAATTTTGTTGTTTTGTTTATCATTAAGTGACAGTATGGAATTGTTTTGGTAAATCTATTACAAAAATAAGCGATGCCACACTAAAGCTAATACTGCAACCAGATCTGGGGATTTATTTAAAATATGTTACAAACAAATCTGCAATATCGGATTAGGCGTAATTGATTATCAATATCATTTCGAATTCAAAAAAATCTGTGAGTGTAATTTACAGAAATTTTTTTTTAGCTACATCCTATTTCTATGTACTTTAAAAATCTCTAACAAGGATACAAATATCCCGAGCACATTATATTTTTCTGATATGGCAACACTCAAAAATATTTTGACAACGACCCGCGGGTAGCAAAAAAATGGAATTGGACGTCAATTTTAAGCAAAGAATTTAAATTGCAAATTATTTTAAATAATTTTAAAGCTGGCGTTAAAAAGGACTTGTTAAGTTTATTCGTGCTGTTACAACATGAATAATATAAAAATTAAAAAAAATCGTATACCTGTAGAAATTCAGCAACTGAAGAAATCTCAAATGGAACATGGTTTGTTAATTCAAATACATTCGTATGATGGTTTCCAATAGTGGTTCGACATGCATTTGGAGACAGAATATTAGCTTTCAACAGAAGTATTGTTTTATTTTGATGGCTCACTCCCCAAAGAATGTTTTAAAAGACTTTCTTGGTGTGGTATGACATTAAATTGTCCAATTGAATGTGTTGTGCGCAACACCAATATTGGAAGTCCTCTTAACATCATAATTGTATTTCGCAATTTAGTAATAAAAGGCATAGTACCTAAGCTCTAATCAGGAGGAAATTCCCTTTAGGTTTTATCCAAAAATGGAACTGTCTTTACAGACCAGTGAATACGTATTTCAATGATTTTAGATAATCCAATTAAAATAATACATTTTTAAACCAATTCACGCATTATAATTAACTTAATTGTCGCAGAATGCCGATGTCGATACCACATCCCTTTGGAAATATTTAATAATCGTTTACATTAATGCGTTACCATTACATGAATAATACAGGCATAAAATGCTACACACTGCCAGAGTTTCCAGATGATTTTTCTCAATTGGAAGCTGTCGTACCTGGTCCCAAAGGATCGCCCTATGAAGACGGCTTATTTAAACTTTCTATACAGTTTGGTGATCAGTACCCATTTCGTCCTCCCACGTTTAAATTTGTAACTCCAGTATATCATCCCAATATAGACAATTGTAAGTTTTACAATTAACAGTTACAAGTAAATAAGATAATGTTCTTTTTTTTAGCGGGAAAAATATGTTTGGATCTTCTACGCATGCCTCCTACTGGTTCTTACAATCCCGCCATTACACTTGAGTCAATATTGATATCAATACAACTTTTGTTAGGTAATCCGAATCCTAATGATCCTCTACAAGGCGAGGCAGCTGATTTATATAAATCAAATAAACAATTATTTAATAAGAAGGCTAAAGATCTTGTAAAAAAATTTTGCTTATCCGAGGCAGCAGCACCAGACTCGACTGAGGATGAAGTTAATTTTAATGGTGCCGTAGAAAACCATCCTTTAAAGGAAGGAGTAGAAAGAAAAAAGTTGAAACTTAACCTTGCATAAATATTAATTGTTTCAAATTGTTATTCCCAACTACTTATTAAAATGTTAAATGATTCAATATATTAAAAAAGTTATCTTTTTTATCACGCAAATTCTTACAGTAGTTATCATTCTAGCTTAGATCTCCTGTCTAGTCATTATGGATTAGACCTTAATATCTTAAATTTTTTTAACTATTCACATAATTCGTGGAAGTAAGCAAAATTCCTATATCGTACCCAGTTTATTTATGCTTCTAGAGTCTAGAATCTAGACATAAAAACTCTAACCACCTAAATCTTTAATGTTCTCAATCAATTAATCACTGCGTTCGGTTTATCAATTTCAGACCATTACTTCGGATAACTATTCATGAATGTTTCTAAAGCAGATATAATCTGAGGTAATCAGTTCATCAGATCTAAATATATTTTATTTGGAAGTATGTATTGTGATTATATATTTCCCAAATCTCCGTAAATGTGATCCTTTTAAGACAGAAAGACATACATTTTAAACAAACTAAAAAGATGATACATTTTTTTATTGGTATGCTGAAATATGGGCTCTCAATTACATCATAAATTTGGAAAATAGACTTAAATAAAATTTGACATTAATACTTCAAATAAAATTTAGTTTTAATATGTAATAAATTCAATGAAATGGAAATAAATGATAAAAGCTATTCTGTAGTCTTCATAATATTCTAAATTTGAAATTTCACACTTAGGATTGATTAAAAAATATGAGATTCAACTAAATTTAGCTTAAAGAGAAAATTACGTGATATAAAAAATCATATATTTCTTCTTTTGTTGTAATAAAAACTTTTCTCTAAATATCAATATTTTTCATTTAATGTAGGTGATCTAGAATTAAGATTAAGAATTAAAAACTAAAACTTCCAATAGACACACAAACATTTACTAAAAAATCAATAAAATGGGATGGCATGTGGTTGGTTGTAATTGTTAGTTAAGCTTTTGGGGTAATGTCGAACATTCAAATCCAATTATGTATCCTGATGCTTCTCATAAAACGCATCAAGATACTTTTTGTATTCTGCTTGGTCGGCCCACATCATCGCTGCCTGAGCGTTTAAGGGACTGTCGTTATTAGGCTCTCCTAGCAAAGATTGTATTGATAATAAAATAGTGCGCACATCATACAGAGCTGACCATTTGTCCTTTAAAATATCTAAACAAATGGCACCTTGTAAATCGACATTGGGATGAAAACAGGGCGTTAAGAATTTCACTACTGGTGGTGCATAGGGATACGAATTTGGAAATTCCAATGATAAACGATACTTTTGCGTTGCGTAGACAGTGTTAACAGGTCCAGCTATAGTACCAATCCACTTGAAAATGTTTTCACCATCAGGAAAAGCTGATATGCCTTTTTCGGTGGTCATCATTAAACTCATTAATTCTTTTTGCAGTCTGCAATTTCAAATTCATTAAAAGTTTGCCCGCAAAATTATTTACATTTACTTCTTACCTTTTACTAACAGCATGATTATCCTTTATAGGTACTGAATCATCATTATGCTTAACACCCTGAGAGCCTCCTGAGAGTCCGCTGTGTTCAGGACTAATATTTTGTGCCATGGTTTCGAGCCTTTTTTATTTTATAACAATTACTTTTATCAAAAGAATTCTTTTCTTTTATTAGCAATCAAATTTTTCTTGCTTGTATACACCTCTGCCTCCGTTTTGTGCAAATTTATAGATTTTTTTCCAAGCAAAAAAATTCCGTATGGCTTTTTATATTGTCTGTCTGTTCGTGTTGTTACGCTTTTCTTTTATTTTATGCTTTGTTGTACTTCAAATCTCTCTTTTTGACAGATTTCAACGTTATAAACAAAATGGTGATGTACAAAAGCAACGACGAATTTGGTGGGAAAGTTTATCAAAACAAAAGCTAAACCACAGAGTTATCTGTAAAAAGTAGCAATAAAACACTGAAAAAAATTTTAAGAAACAATGGATATATGTAAAAAAATTATAAAATGTAACAATTACATTATTAAATACTCTATAGACAATGACTTAAGGATATTTTACTGAGCTATTGTTTTTCTAAATTAATAGAATGGCATAAAATGTAAATTTGTAAATATTCACAATTGAGACACTTTCAGCGTTTTTTTTTTTAATTTAAAAAATCGTTTATTCAGCGAAATCATATCCGCATTAAAGTTAACAACATTGTCTATGTTATAAAAAAATGTAAACAAAAACAATCAATAAAAAATTTCTATCATTAAAATATAAACAATAGTCCATAGATATATACAGATACCTATAAGTTTTTCAAATTAAGAAAATGAGTAATGAAGCTTCTTACGAGCAATCAGAAACGCAGAAGAATGATGTCACACAGGATATAACTCCAGAGAGTGATTTTAACATGGACGGTTTCAATAATTACACGGCAGGCGAAGCCTTTGTACAAGGCTTGGCGGGATTAGTTAACCAGAGTGATGTCGAAACCATGATAAGAGCTCAAAAACAAATGTATCCTAATATTTAAGATAAAAAGCCTCATGTTCTTAATAAAAAGAAAATTTCTTACAGGTTACAACGCTTTGAAAAGACAAATGAGATGCTTTTAAATTGTAATGCTTTATCACAAAGTCGCTTAAAGCAGGCAAATGAAGATTTTAAAAGACATTGCAAGGTATTGGCAGATATGAAAAAGGATTTGGACTATATATTTCGGAAAATTCGATCAATTAAGCAAAGACTTAGCCATCAATATCCCACTGCTTATGCTGATGCACAACCGCAACGGAGCAGTTTAGCCGAAGAAGCAGAAGACGAAACTGAAGTTAAAAGATCTTCTGGTTCAGCAGCTACAACCAAAGAAATGACAGAGGAACATAATTCCAATAAGCCATCGTGTTCTAAAGCTAGCGAATCTACTAAAGATACTGCTACTAATACCACTGTCGAATACGTGCAGATGGAAGAAGCTGTAGATAATGGAAAGCCCGTAGAAAATGAACTAATCAAAAGAGTATGTTCTATAGAAACTACAAATCCTAATGATTCCTCTGATTGCACCTCAGAAGATACTGGTTAATTGAATTTGTTATTGTTGCATACAATCGATGCTTTCGAATGAGATCTGCACACTTTAAGTAAAACAGTGTAAATTTCATGTTGCCTGGGTAAGGATCTTTGTTGATTATAAGTTTCTGATATGGATATTATAGTACTTGTGTGTCCGAAAGTGGTAAACTTGCCACTTATTTATAAAATACCTTAAGAAATTATCCAAACTCGTGTGAAATATACCAAATTGCTTTGTTTAACATTGAGGAATTAGTCATTAATTATTATGTATTCAAAGTAAGTTACTATTTAAAGTAAGTTTATTAATAAATTAAAATTGCAACTACAAAATAATTTGATATTTATATTGTTTGGGTACTTTTGAGATTAATAAGCGTCCATCATAGCTAAGGGAGGCAAAAATCCATGGGTCTACATTACTCCACTCGACACAATATACAGAATCTTCATGTTGATCGAAGGCCTGTAGCAAACCATCGGCTAGGAATTTACGTTGTACTTCATCTTTGGTGGAATTTCCTGATAATTCTTCCACCGATTCAGAACTTACAGAACTAGCGCAAGTCAGTAAAACTTTACAGTCACTTGAGCTACTTAATATTAATTGATCATGGAATGTATTAAATCGCACCGACCAAATCCAATGGGCGTGATCATTTCGGGCAAATACGGCTTCCTTTGGCATTCGACAGTCCCAAATTTTAATAAAACCATCATCTCCGCCGGTAACAAAATGACATTGTTTATTTGGATTGCAATCTATATCGCGCACAAATTGGCCGTGAGCTTCTTCTATTGCCCAAGTAATGTGTTGAGTATCCCGTATATCGTACGCTCTTATATTTGTGTCGTGTAAAGCGACAAATTGCTGACCCTGATGGTGGTATGACCATTTACCCGTATTGAAAGGATTTATGTGCTTCGAACTAGAACCCGAGGCAGATATTTCAGCAATTTGCCTTGTTTCCGCTTCACCACGATCAAATAGCACTATCTTATTGTCAACAACACAAGCCAAGCTATCTTTCTGAGTGGGATGGTACTCCACAGTCTTTACTTTTTCACCATATTTCTCTGTATCTAATACTTCTATTTTATGCCATGATAAGAACTCTGATTTTACTTCTGCTTCCAGCTTATCTTGACTGTCACTATAAGTTAACAAAGCTGCTTTCCTTTTAAAACTATTGCCATTATGTTCATTGTAACAGGTCACCACTTCGTGCAAATCATGAGGATTTGCGTTTAATTTCCACACTTCTCCCATTGGATGTGCGAATATTTTTGAAGTTATAACAGACTTTTCTTCATTATACTCCACCAAATGCACTTGGTTCGTAGGCTTCAAGGAATTCGTGGCAATAAAGTATCGGACTTCATTGCTTTCTGCTAATTGAGGCGCTAAGGCTCTTGCCTAGAATTTTCACAATTTTAAACACATTTAAGTACAAACAAATATAAATTAATTACTTGCAATTCTAAGCCATAAATTAATCCATTAGAATCATCCATTCTTACAATTTAAATATGGACTCTTTCTGCAAACTCCTTTAAACAGCAGTTTTTGAGTTGTAAACAAAAAAGAACTGTAGTTTGGCAGAAGTAAAATCTGTTAATCAGAAATAATGACATATCTTTCGAAGGCTTAAGGCTAATTTAGCGGTTTTTACATTAAAAATTAAATTTTGAGTTTGTGCCAAATATGAAGCTTTATAATTCAGGATCGTTTAATTAATTTATTTTGTTTACGATTTATGTTTGTTTTAAAATAAATATAATTATTAAAACGGAAAATTTAATAGAAAAAACGCTGCAGGTCTTACCAATTGAAACTTACAGTACGGCAACACGAAAAGCTTTTTTATAACACTGGCAACACTAAGTTAGGCTTGTTTATTCATTTTTTAAATTTCATTAACGACGCATTTATTTTCACCGCCATCATTAGTAGCAGCTGCAGATTGTTTAACAATTTTATAAAATGTTTTAATTTCAATAAGTTTTATTTCAAATCACTAACAGTATTAATAAAATAATAACAAAGAAAAAAAATGTCACAAATAAGAGATGTTATAAGCGTTAGAACTACACGTTTAAACAACGTTTTATTGGGTGAGATAAATAATTCTTGATAAAGTTTGTAAGCACTTTAAAAAATAATTTACATGCGTTTCAGGCGGAGGACGAAGTTATGGAGTTAGTGCTGCTTTATCGGAAAACATGACCCGCGAAAGTCTCTTGGATGCTTTTAATTTGCTCTACAGTGAGTGTGACAAAGAGTCTATGCGCAAACGCGATAAAAACATTGCAGAATTTGTAAACAAATGTAAGTGTCCACTTTCCTATAAGACTCAAAATGATAAGTTATATTAAAACTTCGAACAATTTTTGTAATTAATTTAAAAAATACTTGACCCATGGTTTATGTTAAAAGTAAAGCGAAGTGCAGTTGTTATCACCATTAATATTTCAAAGCAAAACGTAAAAATAGCAGATAATTGATCGATATATTAAAAAATAGGATTTGTACTAAGTTTATAAATTTCAAAAGTTCGATAAATGCTCAGCAAATATGCCATATTTTGTTATCTACGGCATAGACGAAGAATCTAATTAACACAGACAAATTGAATACTATTTTTGATGCTATTATTGTATACAGCTATCTGAGATAGTTTTCCTCGGATTTGTTGCTGTAGCTTAAATCTTAAGGCTGGCCGGCGACTTAAGAAAGTAATTGTCTAAAAATTGCTCAGTATTTGTGATACTATAGCAGTTACTCCATCCTCTATAATGCTTAAGGGAAATCTTTTTAGTGGAATCGCGGTGAGCATGCGCAAAGTGAGTAAGACAGTGTTTAGGATGATGATGAGAAAAGTCGCCATAGCCTACAATGTAGTGTATTGGCTTATTAGACGTGGTCATAATCTTGACTGAAGGGTTATAATGGCTATTTAAGTAATTATCTATATTGTCAAAATCTTAATTCGGTGATAGGTTAGGTTAAGTTAGAGGACGTGTACTTGTCAACTGTGACAAGTACAGTACCCGGAGGTCGAATTGACCCATTGAACAACGTCCTAGCTTCTCACACCACTCGTGTTGTGTGCGTTAATTTTATACATGAGTAGTACTCACGTGAGGAGTACTCTCAGAGTTTTTGCTAGGTATCTGCTGAGAGGAAGTCGCCGAAGAAATATTTTCATATTTTCGTTTTGATGTCTGACCTGGAATTTGAACTCGTGCCTTTCATTTAATAAGCCAACACACTGCCTACTAGACCACGGCGACTTCACAAAATTTGGTGATATACTCTCAACAATTGGACACTCTGATGGGAACAATTCCTTAAGATTGGGATTATTGATTGGTTTACATTTCTCTTTCGTATTATTCTATTCGTATTCATCGAAAAATAAACTACATTCTGCTATCATTTGAAAAGTTTTTCGTTAAAAAAAATTTATTTTAAAATCTGATAAAGAGAAATCACAACATTTTTATACAAACTTTTATTTAGTTAATAATTGTAATATTCATTGAATGATAACTTTAATGGATTCAAATTTAATTTTACTAAATTTAAAAACTATCGTATTTTAGAGTAGTATATTATGTAAAACGTTTTAAAATATACATTTTTACGGTGTAACATTTGTTTGTTCATTTTATTTATGAGTACCAGTTTAACGTACAGTTTTCAATTATTTTATTTTTAGATCGCTGCATTATAGAGGAAACTCGCCAATTACGCGTAAATATCAGTGACTTTAGTGTTCGGACTTTAATTGGCAAAGGCTACTTTGGAAATGTACACCTCGTTGTAGAACGACTTACTGGCGATGTTTATGCAATGAAAAAAATTAAAAAGTCTGTAGTAACAACATCACAAGTAAAAGAAGAAAGGGATATTATGTCTAAAAGATGTTCAGATTGGATTACAAATTTACAATATGCTTTTCAGGTAATCAAAGACTTTATGTCAAACGTATCTATTACTATATACACATCTCTTTGAATATAGGATAATGAACACTTATATTTGGTTATGGAATATTTACCGGGTGGAGATTTGTTGAGTTTAATGTCTAGAAATGGGCCACTTGATGAGCAGTTAACACGTTTTTATTTAGCTGAGTTAACATTGGCAATACATGCGCTACATGAGATAGGCTATGTCCACAGAGATATCAAACCGGAAAATATTCTAATTGATCGCTTTGGCCATATAAAACTAGCAGATTTTGGAAATGCAGCTGCTCTCGATCGCGATGGCCACGTTTTTAGTTTATCTCCTGTAGGTACGCCGGATTATATTGCTCCCGAGCTTTTGCAGACAATTTCAACATATAAATTAACGAAAAACATGCATGATGTAAGCAATATATTAAAAAATTTGTAATATGAAATAATAATTTAGCAAATCTAATTCTAATTTTGATATAACATAGGTTAGCTGTGACTATTGGTCGATGGGTATTATTGGCTACGAATTAATTTGTGAGGTCACTCCATTTCATGAAGATAATGTGCACGAAACCTATTCGAAAATTTTAAGTCACTGTGAAGAAAGTAGTCTTAAAGAATTAATACCATTCCCAACAGAATTGAAGCTTTCAGAGAACTATAAAAATCTTATTGAATCGTTGGTGACCAATCCATCAAAACGGTTAAGTTACGAAGCTATACGGAAACATTCGTTTTTCGAAAATATTAAATGGGATTCGTTGCGCTCAGAAGTGCCACCGATTATTCCTAAGTTACAGGGCAATGATGACACATCGAATTTTGAGGATGTTCAGCGAAAGAAGACCAAAATTCTTGGAATGAATCTAAAAAGGTCATTAAATACAGTAGTGACAACGAATGAGTTTAGTGGAAAGGATTTGCCTTTCATAGGGTACAGTTTTGTTCATATGGAAACGCATAATGCGGAGGCTGGTGCAATTGAGGATGCAAGATATACTAAGTTAAACAACAAATTAAAGGATTTGCAGCAAAAACACAAAGAACGTTTGGCTGAAATTACCCAACTACAACAACAACTTCTGAGGGCTGAATTGACAGCTAAACAATCAAATACTCAATCTAAAATACTTCAAGATGCAAAAGACGAAATAACAAAAATGAAAAATATTATTAAAGATAAAAATTTGGAACTAGCTAACTGTCGAACACAAATAAAAACCCTTCAAAGTTCGTTAAAGATTGAACAAGAAATGTGGGAAAAGAAAGAATCCACCATAACTGATCTGTTGCGTATGAACCGCCAGAAGTATGAGGACGCCAGAAACGCTTCAGAGGCTCGTTATGAAAAGAAAATAGCCGAAAATAAAGCAGAAATAATCGCTATTAACAAAAAATTAGAAGAGCGAGAGGCTGAATTTACTTCTAAAGTGGAAGAGTGTAAACATTTAAATGATAAAATTGAAAACTATAAAGAAATGCTCAAACAACAAAAAGAGCAAACTCACAGAGATTTAGAAGAATTTGAAAAAAATAAGGTAAATTTAATTGATGTATATGAGCAGAAACTAACTGAATTGCGCCGTAAGCTACGCAGTGAAAAAGAAAATAAATCACGTTTGACTATGGAATTAAGAGATGTTCGAAACGAGCTGGACGATAATATTGTTAGTACAAAAACTACAGAAGAAGCTAAGCAAGCAACAGCTAAAACGACGGATGATATTTTAAAACGTTTGAATAAAGAAATTGCCGATAATAATGAGTTGCACAAGTTAAATTCGGAATATCAACAGAAATATTCGGAAGCACAAAAACAAATTGAGTCTTTGCAGCACGATGTTAGCCGTTTGGAAAGGGAAATAAAGGTAAATTATTTTATTTTTGTTGTTAAATAACAGTTAAATATATGTTTAATTTTAATTAATATCTGTTAATAAAGGTTGCAGAATGCAGTAAAAATTTAGCTGAAAGCAATTTAACTACACAATCGTCGCCATATGAAACAGCTCCTGGTTCCCTAACAGATATACATGGCATTGAGGAACAACTAAGAGCAGATTTGGAAACGGCTAAGGAAAATGAAAATTCTCAACGAGCAAGAGCAGATAAACTACAAGATATAGTGGTTAAAATGGAGGAAATGTTGGAAAGATTTAACGAACAAAGTTTATCGCCACGCAAACCATTACCAGCCCCCAGAAATGCTGTTGATAACAGCCATGAAAATGTTAAAGCTGTAGGTGATATGCTAGAAAAACAAAATGAAAAACTTGAAGATAAATTGGCAGCTGTACGGGAACAAATGATTGTGGAAAGACAATCAGCACGTGCTGCTAACTTATCCTTATGGAAGGCTGAAAAACAATTGGAAGAAATACTGGCTGATAAAAAAATGATTCAGAGAAGAATGGAACTAACCGAGGAACGTATTAAAAAAGTCCAGGCCGAACGTGAAGAGGCTGTGCGTCAGTGTAAGTTAACAGAAGAAGCTAAAAAGCAAAAAGAAGAAAGAATTGAAGAAATGAAGAAAGAGATTACAGTCTTAAAAGCTGACATCTATAAGGAACACCGTATGTGGGAAAAGGCTGAACAGGAGCGCATGAAATGTAAAGCGGAGGTATGTATACAGTTTGTCAGAATTGAAATAAGCATTACATTGAAAATTTTTAAATTCGAAAACGGTGTTTTACACTAATGTTTTTAAAATATTAACTTACCTCTGCGAAATTAGCGTACTGGTTCTTTAACTAAAGTGAATTTTTGCGAAATTTAAAAAAGAAAAAATTGGTCTTCAGTCGTTCTTTCTCATAGGATCAAAAAATTCATTTCATTTTACATTTCTATACATAATTTATTTTAAATTTTTGGAGTATATACTTGCAAAATGCATACAAACACATTTATAAAGGACAAATAAATCTAATATATCTAATATATAAAATTCTCGTGTCACGGTGTTAGTGGTTAAACTCCTCGAATGGACCGATTTTCATGAAATTTTGTGTGCATATCGGGTAGGTCTGAGAATCGGACAACATCTATTTTTCATATCCCTAAATGTTAAGAGCGCGTGTCATATCGTTAAAATTGAATATTTAGGTACATATTGATCGTAGACGAATAAAATTTGGTGGGTTGGTAAGTTCGTAGAGTCGATATCGACAAACGCACCAAAAATGGGCGTGTCAAATCGTTGAAATTGAATATTTAGGTACATACTGATCGTAGACGAATAAAATTTGGTGGGTGGGTAAATTCGTAGAGTCGATATCGACAAACTCACCAAAAATGGGCGTGGCAACCCTCCCCTTTAAGAGATACCTATAAGTCGGCTAATTCGATGGTTTATAACTACATATGTACATATATAACTTCGTCAGCGCTATTACAATAAATATATAATGTGACCTGTTTTGGGCGGGACGAAGTTCGCCGAGTCAGCTAGTAATTTATAGAATTTATACAATAGTAAAAAAAAGTAGAGTAAAATTGAATAATCTGAGATCCTAAAGAGCACTGGGTAAACGTCTGTAGGCTATCATACCTCTGAAAAGAATCTCATTACTCTTATATTATTTAGAAACTGAAAATAGAAATAATGTTTTTTATATATTTTAAATCATAAAGGTTTTTGTGTATTTTTTTCCTTCCTTTTGTATATTAAAAATTATTTAAAAGCTCACAAAATTCAAATTTAACTACTAAGTAGAAAAGAAACAACGTTTCTAAACTCTTTAATATATATAAGACATTTGTAAAACAGTATAATATATTAAATGAAATAAAGAAATTAAATTAAATTAAATTAATTAAATCAGAATATTCTGTTCACTACTTTTTTCTTCCTTTCTCTTTAGATTATAGAGCATATTTCTAATAATAAAAAATTGGAGGAATGCTTAACAGAAATTAAACAAAAACTTCATCAATCTCAACAGAAATGTGATAAATTAGATCGAGAAAATAAATCACTGTTTAAAGAGATTAACGAGGAAAGAGATCGACAGTCAAGTATAAGCGATAAATGTTCAGAGTTACAAATGCAATTAAAAAATTTGCAAGACAACTATGATCGTTTGAAGTATGCGTGCACAATTACTGATACACAATTGACTGAAATAGAGGCCATGTTGGAGAAAGAACAGAAATGCAATAAGAAGCATCAGGAAAAATTAGATCGAATGCATGCAGCAGCTTGCATTAAAGATAAGCTGGAAGCAGAATTGAAGCAGCAGTTAAGAGAAGAAGAGTTGAAGACGCAAAATGCGGAAATGAAAGTGTCCACTTTAATAAAAGAGTTGGATGAATGCCGATCGAACCTAAAAGAACTGCAGTGCAAATATTCTAATCAGCAACAAGAACTTATTCAGCAAACAAATAGTTTATTCATGACACAAGAAAAATTAGATGTGCTACAGAATGAACATCAAAATATACAAGCCATAAATGAAAATCAAGAACGTGAACTTATCTTGTTGAAAGAGGAGAATGCCCGTATTTTATCTGATTTATTTCTTGCCAAGGAGGAATGCCAACAACTGCAGCAAAATCTTAAAGATGTTTATGGTCAGAATAACGATTTGCAAAATGAAATACAAGATCTGAAACGATTACTAGAGGAAAAGGAAAATTTCTTTATACAAAGAGATATTAAAGCCGAAGCCACCTTGGCTCAACACAAGAAATTGATAGACTATCTCCAACTCAAGGTAGAAGATTTAACACAAAAGAAGAAGAAAACTTTAGCGGATAAAATATTTGGCAGTAACAGCAGCACAAGTTCTGGTAAAAAAGAAAATCTTGGTCCTTCTAATATAGAGTCATCAATACTGTACCGTACATTGCAAGAAGAACTAAGAAGAGAAAAATTAAAATCAAAGTCTCTACAGGAAGAGCTGGATAAGTTACAAGAAAGTCGAATTAGTGTTAATATAAGATCTCCATTAAAGAGTAAAGAAAATCAGGACAAATCGGATGACAATAGCGCAGCTGGGAATTCAAAATCATTACAAACAAAATCTCCCAAAAAGAAACAAGAACGCCCAATTTCTGAAAAATGTTCTGAATCTTCAAAGAAAGCATCAACTAAAGGCAATGAAAGCGGAACCGCAAAACATTTGCAGTCTCATCATAGATTTGAATTAGCTCTGCAAGAGACCAACATAGAAAATATTCTTTGCGTAGCCTGTTCGAATTCGATTGTTGCAGGTGCTGCATATTGGAAATGTAGAGAGTGTAAGAAATCAGCTCATCGCAAGTGCCGTAATGATGTTAAGCAAGCTTGTGAAGATGTAGGAGATATTTTGGCAAGGTTTGGAAGTGAACGTACAGTGGAGCGTGTGGAAACAGGGGATGATAAAGCCTCAGCCCCCTTAGAGTCTGATCCTGATGGTGAATCCATAGGTAAGTTTTCATATGAAGGTAAACTGGATGCCCCTGAAGATGGAAACATTGGCGATAACTGTTTAACAACAGCAAATAGTAACTATCAGGGTACTTTAATATTCTCTGTGTCTGAGAGTTACACTGAAACAACAATTGAGGTAGTTTGTGCTTACGAGATAGAAGAAAATAAAATTCTTCTTTTGGGTTGTAATACAGGATTATATGCTTTACATATCGGAGACCAAAAATTAATACAAATTGCTGGTGTCGATGCTGTGAGCTGCATAGCTATTTCCAAGCCTTTGGCTAGAGTAATAATGGTAGGCTCCAACGGAAATTCTCTTTATCAGTGTGACTTACGGCATTTACAATCACGCAGCCAAGCAAGTGCTTGCTTAAAACCCGCCTTAGAATGTTCCGTTCTAGACCTTCCCTTTGCCAACCGTGCATCAACTGAAAGATGGAAGTTGGTACAAATATCAGAAGAAACAGAACAACCACTAGATACCGTAGCTATTGGAGCCACCTCAATACGTATTGTTATACTTAAGTATGATGTGAAGCAGCAAAAATTTAAACCTGTTAGAGCTTTAGACACTGCTACACCTGTTTCCTCAATATTCTATACCCGTCATACTGCCATAGTGAGTTCGGATAAATTCTTTGAAATCGATCTCTCGACATACGGTGCTGAAGAATTTGTAGACGTTGCTGATAAAACTCTTACACATACGCAAAGTTGCCAACCAGTTGTGGCGCTACGTATATCAAAGCAGGAACTTCTTTTATGTTTTATGGAATGCGGCATATTTGTTGATGAGTATGGCTGTCGTTCTCGACCATATGATATCAATTGGGAATATACTCCATGCGGTTTTCTGTATCGGGCACCATTTCTTTACGTAGCCCATTTTCAGTCACTACAAATTATACGTTTGCACCGATCATATAGCAACGAAGTATCTACAGTATCTGCAGACCAAAAAGGTTTAGATGGTGATATTGGCGACACAAATGCCCTGCCCCACTTGAAACGTTCTTATATACCATTTTATATGCCTACGATATTGACTGAGAGTGGTAAATTTAATGCGTATATGTTAGCTACAAAGAAAAATTCGGGACTGCAAGAGATTTATCACTTGGATGCCTTGCGAACATTTAAACATCAACATAATGAATCTATCGATACTATTTCTTCGATTGCAACGTCCCTTACAATTGATTCGATGGGTGCTACTACAGATTAAAAATATACTTCTTTCTTTTTATTATATACAGTATTTTGCTAAGTGCATGTAGTTTTGGCTGTATACGATTTTTCCGTTTATTTATGTACGTCTGAATTAAAAAAATATTCTTTACACTTGTATTATTTGTAATTAATAATTTTAATATTTAAATATACTATTTATGTACAAAAATGTAACTCAATCAGGAATTTTTTTTCTTGTTTTAATAGAAGAATATATTTTTATAAATATTTAGGGTATGTTTTTCCAATTTTTCAAATGGTCTATTTCGATTCAAAATTGTGTACTTCTGAAGATAGTTGCTGTTAGAAAAACTATTCTACAAATTTTTTGATTAAAGGTTCGAGATGTTTGCATTAAAATTTTTGATATAAATAACTTAAAACTAAATAAGTATGAGAATCTAGGTCGTAAGCCTAACTAAAGGGGTATAATTTTAAGGATACTTATACCGGAAAGGGCACAATGGAATGGTGGGGTACTCCAGGGACAGAGAGGTATACCCATCTTCACAGATGGGTCTAAGTTAGGTGGATGTACTCGGTCTTGAACTCCACTTTAGGTCGAATGATGACTGCAGCATTTTCCAGGCGGAGATTTTCGCAGTCTTGAAGGCTATTGAGGTTATAGCTGGTGGCCCAGCTTCAGATTCGGAATCTTACGTGATCTTCGTTGACAGTCAGGCTGCCCTTAGGGCCATTGAGTCGGTCTGGTGCAAATCACGGCTCGTTCGCAAGTGCAAGGAGTCGTTGAGGACCTTTGGACTAGACCGTATCCGTCTCTGCTGGGTTCCGGGTCATAGCGGAATACTGGGCAATGAGACGGCGGATGCCCTCGCTAGGTTAGGTTCGCTCTCTGGGGGCGATTTAATTGTTGGTCCTGACCCCCCGGTCTGCCACCTCTACGGTCTCATCAATGGATGGGTCGGCGAGGAAGAGCAGAGACGTTGGGGCAACGGATCGGGTTGTTTTGTCTCTAGATGTCTAAGGCCAGTTTAAGGTTGGTTGTCGGGTTTATCACAGGGCACTGCGAGATAAGGTCGCTGACGGGGATCTGGAACAGATCCCAGCCAGACTATTGCATGTTGCGATGAGGAGGAGTTGGAGACTATCGAACACCTCCTCTTTAACTGCCCAGCCCTTGGTAGGGTGAGGCTGAGGACCCTTGGCAGGGCCTTCTTTGAGAGTTTGAACTCTGTGTCGAGAGCCGACATCAAGGCTCTCCACAGATTCATTAGTGGCTTAGGCTGGTTGAGAGGCGCTAGGGCTTCATCAGGGTAGTCGCGCTCTCCCTTCATTGTTGGGTCTATGTGACCCCTCCGCTTTTCATTCTCCCTTTCTTATCTCCTCTCCTTTATATCCTATTCCCTCTCTTATCCTTCCTCTTAAAGGACGTTGTACAATGGGTCAATTCGACCTCCGGGTACTGTACTTGTCTTAATTGACAAGTACACGTCCTCCAACCTAACCTAACCTAATGACCAAATTATGTATTTATTTTTTACATTTGTAATGGATTAAACAAACGGTGATCTTAATTTTAAATACAGTTTGTTAAGGTAAAGAATATAGTAAAGTTTAATAAAAACGGAGTTTTTAAGAATTACAACAGATTTTCAATATACCCAATTATTGAGTAGCTACTGTATTTTTTTTATCAATTACCTACTATATGGAAGCTGAAGATTATAAAATTTTTCAAAGAATTTGCTTTTCATATTTTTGAATTGAATGTTTTAAGTTATTGTGTAAATTCATAATAAACAATTTATGAAACTTATGTTTTTTTACAAAAATTCAATGAATTTAAAAGAAAATCATTTTTAAATTATTAATAAAACATCAAAACAATAAGAGAAAATTCTAAACTACAATCTACCCAATTTGAATTGCGCGCCTTAAAAACAAATCAGCCATCTTTTTGTAATAATTGCTGTTCAGTTTGCAAAACATATATATAACTTGTCTCCTCTATCTCATTACACAATGCCTTTACATTATTATTTGTTTTTGTATGCCAACGAACATGAGCGCAAAGAAAAGCAACAAAATTATAATTTTCTTGACAGTGCTGACAACTGTGATTAAGCATATATGTAGCTTAACTTGTTTAATAAGTTCATTTGCTAAAGATCTCTATATAGTCATCTCTTTTATACTTGAAATTATAACAAATGTCGCCATATTGCGTATTGAAATGTAACACTGTTTCTTCCACTTTTGACGAGGCAAGTAGGCAAGTAAGGCGAACAACTGTCGTTGAAATATATAAAAACGCAGCAAAAAAGTGGAAAGTTAAAATTTTCCTAAAGGAAAATTAATGCCATTTCGGACTATAGAATAAATTCAAGACTTTTGGGAGTTCTGTTAAAAAAGTTTAAACTTTTAACAACAAATTACTATTTGGCACCCGTAAAAGAGAAACAAAAGAAAAGTGGAAAAGAGTGATTTGCAGTAAAAGCCATCTTGCGACCGAGTCGTATTTTTTTTGCTTCTGTTCTTTGCAAAAAGTAGTGCAAGATAGTGACTTGAGCAAAGGAAAGACAATGAAAAAAGGCCAGCTTTATTATTTGATTTAACTAAAATTTGATATTATTTAAAGTGATAAAGAACACTTAAAAGTATAAAAAGTGCGGAATATTATAAAGAAAAAGTGTAAACGTGTGAATACACGATTGGATTTTATTTGAAAAATTAAAGAAAAAAAGAAAAAACACCGCAAGAGACTGCTTATTTGTTGTTGTACACACAAATTTCTCATTTCTTTGATTTCCATTGTTCGGTCAAAATATTTCTTATATTATCTTGTTGCGCAAATTGGAGAAAAGCCACTAAAACAAAATGAGTGGCGGCATGCCGGAGCTAGGCTCGAAGATCAGCCTTATATCTAAGGCTGATATTCGTTACGAGGGTCGTCTATACACAGTGGATCCGCAAGAATGTACAATTGCTTTATCAAGTGGTAAGTGTTTTAAAATTTTCTATTTTAAATTTTTTATATGTATATGTACATAGATATATTTTATTCTTTTTTTTTGTATAAGTACCGCAAACGAACTGTAAATATCTACTTTCCTTCCTATCCTTGTTATATACAAAATTTATTAATTTTGTTTTTGCCTTTAATTCTAATTTTCTGAATGTTTCTATTTAATCATTGTCTTGCTGGCATCGGCACTACACCGCCACTCTACTTTTTTCTTTTTTTTATATGTTTTGTTTCATTTTATATTTTATTTACTGCCCTCTTTTTTTTTATCAAGTTATCACCTTTATTACGAGTACATTTACATACATACATTTTTAATTTTGGTTTCTTCTTTAAACATATGCCCATTTATTTTTCTTCTACTCTTTTTTCTTTTTCAAGTCTTATTAGATTTCGGCATTTTCGTTTTTTTTCCTCCTTATTTCTGTTTTAGTAGTTGTTGCTTTTCTCTTTTTGCTTTCGTATTTGTTTATTTATTATGGTTTGCCTGCCTAATCCGTTACAAATATGTATAACGGTTTTTGTTACAGTTTTCTTCTTTTAATACTTTAATTCCTGATTGCAAAGCCTGGAATGGAATACTACTTACACATGCATATTTTTATTTTAAATATTTAAATACGCATAGAATTCGATTATAAATATTTCTTTATTTTTATTATTAAGCTTTAGTTAATACAAAACTTACTGCATAAACCCAATTATGTGCATTATATTAGATGATAGAAAAATTGTTGGAAATATTTTCTGGAACAGTTATCACAGAAAGTATACAATGAGGACAAGTACCACAGTCTACAAACATTAGTCGATTTGCCTAGGGTTTGACTGCAATATAATAATTAAAACTTAATTATTTAGCTGCATAGTAAAAGATGTTAACGATAAAGTTAAAAGTTAAAGACAAAAAATTCAACATACATTACTAAAAACTAACAAACCATTCGATTTTTGTTTATTATTTCACTTAGGAAAGAGTTTGCCCGTTTTACAATTTAGTCGCAGTATTACCTAAGCTCTCGCCAGACATCAGAAAAATAAAGAGTAAGCCGCCGTTATAGCTTTTTAGTAGGGAGTATTATGGAGAAAGTACATATGAAACCAAAACTAAGTACATAACATAATTGCTCATTATTACCTTTGTCAGGATCAGGACATACATAGCTTCTGATATCACTTACAGTGAGCGTCAAAATAAAGTGCACAAGAACATTTATTATAATATTGCTTTTATTTTAGTCTTTTATTATAAGACTAACCTTAACATTTTATGTTTTTTCAAAGCAGTATTCAAATCTCTACTTAAGTCTATTAAAAACAACAAAAACATGTTTACATAAACAAAAGTTATAGACAAAAAACTAAATATACTCCATATTTTATGCGTCAAAATAAAGTGTACATTTGCGTGCACACTTTGTGTGTATTTTTGTTTTGTGACCTTATTAACTATTTTGGTCGGTTTTCCTTTTGCTTTAATAACAGGAGCAATTTTCTGCTATTCGTCCATTATAACAGATTTCAGCATATTCTTATTGCTGATCGTTCTCTTTCGAACTTGGCGGTCAAGATGTTCTCACAAATGCTCGATTGGGTTCAAGTCCTGTGATTGGGAAGGATGATCTAGCATGTTAGGAGTGCGGTAGAGCAGCCATTCTTGTACTACTTTTGGGATCATTATCTTGTTGAAAGGTCCAAGATCCCTATAAACCCAATTTTTCCACGCTGATTAGCAAATTGTTTTTTAAGATATTTATATAGTCTATTTTATTGATAGTATTTTCAATAAACACTGAATTAAGACCCCCGCCTGCCGCCATACATCCCCACACCATCACCGAACCGCCACCGTGCTTAACAGTGGTTATTAAGTTTTGGTCGGCATTTTTCTCCACACTTTTACAAGTTTTTTCTAACCAAATATTTCAAACTTGCTTTCGTCGCTAAAAAGGGCATTATTCCAGAAAGGAACATCTTTATTTTCATATATTTTTTTGCATAATCTTTGAGTTTGAGTTCTGTGTCGAGAGCCGACATCAAGGCTCTCCACAGATTCATTAGTGGCTTAGGCTGGTTAAGAGGTGCTAGGGCTTCATCAGTGTAGTCGCGCCTCTCTCGTTTTGTTGTGTCTGGTCTGTAGAATTCCTCCGCTTCCCATTCTCCCCTTCCTACATTCTCTCCTCTTATACTATTCCCTCTACTATCCTTCCCTCTTTAAGGACGTTGTACAATGTGTCAATTCGAACTCCAGGTAAGACAAGTACACGACCTCTAACCTAACCTAAAGCGTCGTTGCTTGTTAACTGTTGATTTTTTCGTGAGATTCGGCTATGTAATCCATTTGAATGTAATGCTCGGCGTATTGTGCTGGCACTTACACTAGAACCTGATCTGGATAAAACTTCCTCTGCTATTTTAAATAGATTTTTCTTTACATCAGTCACATCAGGCACTCGGGCGATTTTTTATTTGACCAAATTTTTTGTATCTATCAACTGTTAATAATAGACCCAATTTCGAGGAACGTTTTACCTTCATTACGAAGTTCTAACACAAATTCTCTAACTGTTTGAACTGTGGCTTAACCTCTAATAAGCCAACACGCTACTTATTGGACCTACAGCGACTTATAAATCAAAACTAAGTGCTCCCACAATGTAGCTCCCACGTTGTAGCTGAATTCTTTAGAAAAATATCTTTCTGATTATAATTGGAAAATTTACGCTTTAAAACGTTTTGAAGTTCAGAGCGGCAAGGAAGTAGGCTTTTGATGGTAAAGTTTACTTATCAAAATAGGTGTAAATGGAACTGACTAAGATTTGGAGAAAACTGAACAGCACTCGATATAATAAGTTATGCTGTATAATAGGTAGTTTAATAGCATAATAGCTAGGGGCTAATAGTTCAGTTTAGTGTGATGTTGCCAATGAAGTTAACTTAAATAATTTTTAACGCTCGCTGAAGATTAAAACTATTACTTACCATTTTATAGACTTTAATCCTTAACTGTCCAGGAAAATAGAAGTTCAGGAATTTACAAGTCTGCTAATATTTTAAGTTGGAGCTGTGTTACATCATATTTTATGAAATTTTTCCCATATAATTAATTAAACAAATCATACCTTTTGTTTTATTATCCTTAAAGTTTATTCTGCAGAAATTTTGAAAAAATTCAAGTTTGTCCGTATAATGTAGTAGACGAAAGTTTTTGTTATTAACAGTATTATTATTTTTTTTGTAAATTGATTGATAAACACAGTAGCAAATAAAAATATTAAAAAAAAGAATGTTGCTTATAATAAATGTTTTTCTTTATTTTTAGTACGCTCCTTTGGTACCGAAGATCGTGAAACACAATTTCAAATTGCACCTCAAAGCCAAATATATGATTATATTCTATTTCGTGGTTCTGACATTAAGGACATCCGCGTGATTAATAATAGTCTACCGCATCCAAATGATCCAGCTATAATGCAAGTACAATTACCTAATGGCCAACACGTGATGCCTCACTTTTCAATGCCAAGCATGAATCCTCAACAAGTACCTCCGATGGGAACGAATGCAGCATATGGTAATCCCTTTGGTACAATGGGTGGTTTAGGTGCAATTGGAGGTACTGGAGGTACTGGTGCTGTACCTTCCTTAGCACCAGGAGCAGGAGCTCCAGGACCATTTATGATGGGTGGTAATCAACAACCTGCACCATCACAACAAAAACCACCACAGGGACAACAACCTCAAACTCAACAACAAAAACAACCAAGTAAGTGTATAATATTCCATTTGAAATCTTAAAACCCTGAAATACTACCCTTATAAGATCAAATTAAATTTCACTTTGTTAATTGAAATTTTTTTCTCCCAGCAAAAAATATGGAAGTTAGTTCAATATTTTATAAGACATTGCTTTTAAAATGTCTACAGTTTGAAACATAGCTTTTTAGATGAAATAGATGTATTGAGGCAAATTTAACAAGTGTTGTGTTAAAACATTTCTTTTTTTTTTACTTAATTCTGCTGTTTTATTTCTTTCGTTCGTACAGGCTGTAATACTACGGATACTAATAATTTGAGTACCTCCTTACTAACCACCGTCGATAGTATGGGCTCGAATCTTAATAACAGTAGTAGTGCTCATAATAGTAACAATAATTCAAACTCCAACACTAACAATAGCAATAACAATCATAACAACAATGGCATTAACAACGTTGGTCTTCTTGGCATCGGTCTTGGTATTGGAGGGTCAGGAGGTCTTCTTAGTAACATAGGCTTAGGTATTGGTGGAGGTGTTGTTGGCAATAATTCAACTCCATCTACAACTTCTGTTACGCCATCTACAACTAAGAAAATAAATTTATCAAATGCAACGGCACTAAACGATCACAAAGACCAAGGTGTGAGGGTAAACTCTTATATAAAAAAAATACACACCATACTCTTCTTTAATTATTATTATTTTTTGTTCTCGTTTTTGTTTATTATTTACAAGTTCCGGTATTTTTTTATTTACACTTTTACATTCAATTTTGCTTATTACTGCCTGTAATGAAATTTTTCTGCCAAATTACATGTATATTTAGAGAATTCATTAAGCCAATAAGCCAAACGATTTATCTATTTTTTTCTGCCTTTACGGAAGCTTTTACTATTTTACACTTTAGAAATTCACATTAATTCCTCTTTTTCCACCTATATATTTTTTTTTTTTTTTTCAATTTCAATAAAATATCTTGGAACGAATAAGAACAGTCCAGCTATGGCAGATTTCCTTTAATCTCATTAATATTTGTCTTTGTTTTCTATTTTATAACGAAGAAAAAAGTTATTCCAGCAATAACTTGGTAATAATCATAATCATAATTCAATCGAAATGATTTTTTGGTTCGATCAGACTAACGTTTAATTTTTAATGCACAAAAAAGCCACTTATTCACTCATTAAATTTGCATATGAATGCAATGCATTCTTTTAATTTTGTATATTTTGTAAGTAGATCCCTTGGTCTATTGTAGCTTGTGCCAAAGCATTACATGCTATTCATTTGAAGTAGAATTTTTATTATTTAATTTTCCGGTTCTATTGAGTTCGAGATGTTCACACTAGGATTAGTTTTCCTTTTCGCTGAGCAGTTGTTTTTTTTTTCTTTTAATTTTTTGTGTGTTTTATTATTAATTTGTATAATAAGTATTTATTTTTTTTTGTTCTACACAATTCAAAAACTTCCTTTTCTTTGTCTTATTAAATTTTAATTTAATAAAGTTTCCGTCATAGATATGTTAGCTGGTGCTTCACGTTCAACGACGCCTATAAGTCTCATCTCTCGAAAAAGTCCTTCAGCGGATATTGGTGTCCAAGCAAATCAAAATCAGCAACAGCAGCAGCAACAGCAACAACAACATCACAATAATCAACAGCAACACAATTCAAATCATCAAAATAATGGTGGTCATGGAGGTGGCGGTGTAGGCCAATCGCGCGATGCTGGTCATAAGCGACAAAATAATCAAAATCAACGTGGCGGTAATCAACAGCGTACTAACGAAAATAACTATCGTACAGGCGGACGAATGATGGAAAATTACAATAACATGAATCACTATAATCAGCGCGGCGGTAACCAGAGAGGTGGCAACCAAAATCGTAACAATTGGAACACACATCGTGGCAATATGCCTAATAATAACAATATGAGAAACCGTGGTGGTGGACCACGTCCCAATATGCGTAATATGTTGGTAAATATAACTCAAAATGTATTAACATTGTAATGCGCATTTCTAATATTTTTTTTACTTATATTGTAATAGGGTTTCAGATCAACAAGCGGTCCAGGTGGCATGCAAAAGCCTCCTCGTAATCCAATTAAATTCGAACAAGATTTTGATTTCGAACAAGCTAATACTAAATTTGAAGAACTTCGCTCTCAACTATCAAAACTTAAGGTGGGCGATGAACCCAAATCAGAACAGGTATCCTTTTTCAGTTTTCATTTATTCATTTTTACTATATTATTTGTGTATTAGTTAAGTTGCATTTATCTGAATTGTCAAATATATATATTTTTTGTTTAAAAGTGATGACAATATGCAAAAATTAGCAAAACAAAAAAGAAAAAAAATCAAAATTAATTTTTATAATTTTTATTTTGAGAAAAAAGGATACCGTCTTAAATTTTCATAAAAAAAACACTTTCATATTTTGCTTATCACTTATTATTTTGTAGTAAAGATCCTTTAAATTTTCTTGCTAAAAGTAAAAAATACACTGATGTTATAGAATACTTTTTTAAATAATATTATATTTGATAGAATATTTAGAAAGATGACTCTAACATACTAATGCAAACAACAAGTTACTTTAAATAATTTAAATTAAAAATTTTCCATCTAACAATTTTTTTTGTTTACTTTTGTTTTTTTTTTTCTATTAATTTTACCACACTACCACTACCCTGCAACAAATTTATCAATTCAACGCTATCCACTTGAACTACCTGCCCCCAACACAAAAAAAATAATTAAATAATTGGTTAACAATACAAAATCCTGATACGCATTGCTGAAAACCATTAAAAAAATCCAACCTATACTATATTCCAACTCTCTTGCACACATGCCTATCCACAAAAACCACTGAAATCAACCACCACTGATTACTTGTGTTTCTTTTATAATTTTTGGTGTCATTTTCTTAATGTCGCCATTTATTTGTTTTTATTATTTGAATATAACATTAACACAAAAAATAACTACAAATATTTTATAATCGTAAATAATTACAATATGTACGTGTGTGTATGTATGTATGTGTTGAAAAAAAAAATTGAAAATGTGCATTTGTATATGGAACGAACAATGAAAAATTAAAGTGCACCTCGCCTACTCCTACTACTTCACAGATGAATGGTGAAACTGATAAAAAAGATGATTCTGGAAATGAGACTGGTGCCGGCGAACATGAACCTGAAGAGGAAGAAATTACTGTGGGCTATGACAAGACCAAATCATTCTTTGATAATATATCATGTGAAGTTCGTGCAAAGAATCAAAATTATGACTGGCGTCAGGAACGCAAATTAAATAGCGAAACATTTGGTGTTTCGTCCACAAGGCGTGGAGGGTAAGTAACATAATAGGTTTTATTTACACTACCGCATAACGTTTAAATAAATGCTTTAACTATCTCTTTTATTTCAGTTTCCGTGGACGTGGTAACTATTATAAAAATCGTAACATGGGGAATTATAACAACGGTGGTGGTGATAATAGTCGTGGCTTTCGGAGTAACTACTATCGTAACCGCAGCAATAACCGCAGTAAAGTGAACAATAATCGCGACGGTAGCGCTTCAAACGCTAGTGGCAACACAAATAATGCTCCGAATAATCCAACATCAAACAATACTGCTATTAATCTTAAAAATCAAGCACAACAACAACCTTCAACTCCTGGTTCAACTACGAATCATAACACTAATACAACTCCGGCAACTACATCAAAGACAATGTCTTCAGGATTACAAGAGACTAACAATCAACCACAAATGGCAGCTGTTGGTGCAGGTAAGCTAACTTAATTACGAATCTTTTTTTAAATCTATTTGTGTAAAAGTTGAAACGCGATTACCGGTAAAATTGAGTGTACAGTTTGTTTTAGCCGTAATAAACTCTCAAACGATAAAGACTTAAGAATAATTGATTTTTATTTTTAAATATATTTGTCAAGTGAATTTTAAATTTTGTTTTCAAAAAGTGGAATTGTACATATATAAACATTGTTATGTGATAAATGTATTATTTTTGCAAGCAATTGAAAGTTTTATTTAGCGGAGTTGAAAAGAATCCATTCGGCTTAACCTGTTACCATTTTTAACCCACTTAATTACATTATGCGTCTCTCATAGAAACACTAGTGTCTCCTGGCAATTTGCAAAAATTTCTATTCTTGAAAATTATGAAAACCGGTTATTAGACAGACTGTAATCGTTTGGTGCTTGGTCAGGATTATAAAGCGAATGCATAACAACATACAACCTAAAATTTTCGAGACTTTATGCAAGACAAAAATTTCTCTCATATTGATCAATCCTGATAGTTTGTAAGCTTTTTGACTATTCTCAGTAAACCCAAAAGCTATAAACTCTAGAGCTGATATATCTTTCTACATTCTATAAAGTTTCTTTTTCCAAAAAGGATTGTTTTAATTCAAAAGAATTACCTACCAACATACCAAATAAACATTTCCCCTTTAAATTTATTTCCATTCTCTCATGTACTGTTTTTTATTTTTAGGCCAATAATCCTCTATACTGGGTATTTACGCGAAATAAAACAACAAATTCATAAAATAAAACATCAAAAGGAATTTTTATAACAAACATATGAAAATACATTTTGAATATCAAAAGTATTTTTTTTAAACTGCTGACGTCCTTCGCTCCCATCTACAAGAAAATCTAAAAGAATATACGCAAAAATGTAAAATTATATATTTAAAAATCCTCAAGTAAAAGAAGATTATAATAACGGAACTAAAAAATTATAAAACATTTTAGCATAAATCAATTATTCTAAATATTAACATAAAATAATTCATTATAACAGAAGATTATCAAGTTTTAGAACAAAAAAAAGAAAAAAAAAAGAACAACTATTAATAATAAATAAAATAAATATGGGTTAATAAGGCGGCACATAAATAATTTATATCAACAAAAAAAAAAGAAAAAAAAAACAAATCTAGAGAGAAAATAAAATAAAACATTTTAATTAAAGATGTTAGCATAACATAGATTTAGAGAGAAAATAATAAAATAAAACAAAACAAAACATTAAAGGATAATAATAACAATTTATATATGAAAAAATGAAATGAAAAAAAAAGAAAAAACACAAATATATCCTCTACACACAATACTGAAGAAAAAAATAATTTTAAAAGAAATTGTTTGAAAATAAACAGAACTATTGAAAATATTGTAATAAAAAGGCGCTTTAAACAAAACTTAAAGAGATCAATTTTTTAATTTGAAAACCATTAAACAAAAAAAGTGAAAGGAATATTGAGAGAGAGAGAGAGGAGTACAAAGTTTATTTCTACAGATTTTAATAACTTAGAAGTAAAATGATAAAATTGTTTTGTTGTGAAAGCGGTCAAGTTGCATTTATTGGAGTTACATTACAAAACTTTGAAACTGAAGTTTGTTTAATTATATACAAAAGTAAAAATTAAAGTTTGAAGAAAAAGAAAAAAAAAAACTACATAGTTTATAAAATCGTCTTTACTTGAGCAAGAATAAAAAATTTGAAAATTAATTTTTTTTGAGTCACACACTAAGATTAAAAATATAAAAAATGAGAAAAAATTTGTTCAAGCATGTTTAATTGGTTTTTAATATCACAAGAGCAAGAGAGTGAGCTTTGTTAAAGTACTGCAAAATGTGTACATCAATTTTATATTAAATGGCGTTAGTTTAATATTTAGAAATGTTTAATTTTTAAATTATATTGTATAGTTTAAGTTTATTTTGTCGCAACGACTCTTTTTTTTTCCTAAATAAAATAATAAAAAAAAACTTGAAAACATTGGACCTCACAATATTAAAATATAAACTAAAGAAACGAAATAATTAAAAACGAATTCGCTAAAAAACACGATATTCCAAATAAAGTAGGAAATATAATTAAAATTCAAAGAATTTTATAAAAAAAATTTTCCTTTGATTAGTAAACTATTTACAATTTGTTTAAATTAAAATTAATTGCCTAATTATGTTATAAATTTATTAATAATTATAATTAAGTTTTATTATTACTATTTTGTTTTTTCCTACCATTACTATCTACATAGATATGTAAAGCATCAAAACTTATAAAATTGTAAGCCCAATCCAAGACTTTTTATAGAAAAATAACTTTTGTTGTTATCAATCAATCATCTTTCTTTTTTATACACATATACATAGTTCATACCTTTGGTCTCTTTGGTTTAATGTCATTTTTTAGATGACAGAAACAAACATGTATTCTCAATTTCATGGATTTTTAAATGTGAAATAAGTTTATAATGGTTTTTATATGCAAATGTAACATGCGCCAGTGTTAGAAGTTTTGTTATTTATATTTTATATACATATTTATAATATTTTAAGTTTGTAACTTATAATATACGATATAAGCTTCTCTCACTCTCTCTCTCTAATTTATTTTTTAAATGTTAATAAGGAAAACGCATGTATACTACAAAGAGAACAATTAAAAAATATCAAAAGATTTTTTTATTCATCATGCTTAGTTATTTATATTTGTTTACTTGCAAAGAAAAAAGCTCACTCTCATTTTTAATTTATCAAACAAATAAAAACAAAAACAAAATACCAAGAAACAACAAAAATATATTACAATTTTATTATATAATTTTAAAGAAAGCATACAAAAACAAAAAGAAATATATATATATACATATATATACACAAAAATATGTATTTTGAAATTATCAAAGTAAAGTCTAATTACATAAAGTGAGGAAAAATTAAAACAAACCATTGTCAAAAACATAATAAAAATGATAAAATTTGTGTAGTATATAAAAAAAGGTTTATAAAAGTTTTATCCTTATTATATATAATTAAAGAGAATTAAAAAAAAAAAATCTAAATTTGTATACTTTATTTCCTTAACAATAAAATTTATCATGTACTTTAACGTTTGCGATATATTGTAATTAATACACCAACACAGATCTGTAAAACGAAGTATGTAGTAGAGTTGTTTTTAGAATTCAAATATAAGATTATTATTAAATCTACATTTCAAATTACAGGTTTTACCTCTACTTCTCTTTGTAAAACAACTCAATCAATAATAAGAAATAATAACAGCAACTTTATTTGTTCAACTGTGTTCTAGAAAATGCGTTTACAATTTAATTGTTGGTTGCAGTGTGTTTGCCAAACTATGAAACATGAAAGATACCTACCTGCAAGAACATCTAGTTTCGTCAACGCAAATTCACCAAAATATATTCAAGAAAAAAGATCCGGTACGACTTGTTGCATAGTTTAAGATCTTTATTTAACAAAATTGAACACATTTTCTTTATGTATTAAAGAGCAAGCCGCCCTACAGATTAATGTAATAATGGGTAGGCTTTAGCGCCTTTATTGAAAATAACATCAGCCAACTGCCCACTCCCACATGAGTCAGAAGTGTTGAAAAGGCATTCAGACGGCGGCAAAGCGCTTTATCCCGACTGGAAGGATATGTAATATGAGGCCGAATAACCCTTCCGAAGCGGCACGCTTAGCACAACAGCGGAATAATAATATTGGCGAAAACCCAGCAGACGAACCATTGACCTCCCAGATAAATAAATTAGTAAATGTGAACACCGACGTACTACAGGGTTAGAACATCTAAACCAATGTTCCCTAGCCCCTAAAAAGCTATGGAAGACGATTAGACATCTCTATGGTTTCAAGAGTAGCAAACATTTGGCTGCTGTTGAGTACGGTAATAGGCAACTCAGAGGCGGAAAAATGTGCTACGGAGTTCTGCAGACAATTCATTGAACACCCGACATCGCAGAACAAAGGGAAAAGAGCTATATAAAGAAGTATTGGCGGCTTACGTAGGGGCTATCAAGGACACTCCTTCGATCAGGTCGAAGTTAAGATCACCATCACCAACTCTAAACCATTCAAAGCCTGGACCTAATGGTATATCAATGCTCATGCTGCAGCAGTACTGCATTGAGTTTCCTTTCCAGACTGATCAATTTGTCATTACACAGCCTGGTGATACCATATATCTGGAAAGTCGAAGGATCGTCCCGATCACCTAAAACCAAACAAACCAGCGACCTAAGGAGACTTATCGCCCAATCTCCTTAGTATCACCAGTGGTAAGGATAATGGAAACCCTACTGCTCCCAGCCTTTAAGCAACACTTCCCTTTATTCAAACACCAAAATGGCTTTAGGGAAGCCCGCCTCACAACCACAGCCTTAACCGAGAATACTGCAAGGATAGCAAACGAACTCAATCAACAACGACCATATCAACACAATATTGTGGCGACCCATGACCTCTTCAAGGCCTTTGACACGGTTGATCACCCCATACTTATTGGAGATATTTTTAACTCCGCCCTGCCCAACGACAAAGCGCTGGATTGCCAATTATCTGGGATCTCGGCAGGCATTTTAGGGGACAAAAATCTTCTCTCGGATCAAAATGGGGGGTGTTCCACAAGGTGTGGTTCTGTCACCTATGCTATGCAATATCTATCAAACTTTAATTCCGGACCCGCTCCAACCGTCTCAATGGTGTCATATACAGACGTCTGCATAGTCTACATCAGAAATGAACAGAGACAACATAAGCGCTAGAATTACAAACTATCTGGCGAACATTGTGGGCTACTTCCGGAACAGAAATTTAGGGCTATCCGCTCCCAAGTCCTCGGTTTCTCTTTTCACTACGTGGACAAAAGAATTGAGGATTGGGAATCTCTGTCGAAGGAAACATCATACCGACGATACGCTATTCCAAGATCCTTGGAGGTACCTTCGACAGCAAAGTGAGGACGAGAAACAGGGTCCTGAAGGCATGGATAGCTGGATAGCTATTGGATCAAGGATTCCAAAAAGTTTCACTTTCGGTCCGGTAAGCCTTAAGATCGGAGATATAGCCGACGAAGCTTACTTTTTATATGAGCAAACAAAATGCTCTGTATAAATCGTGAGAAATGCAATAAAATTTAAAAAGGTGCGGTTTTCTCACCTAGTGGGCTGGATAGCTATTGGATCAAGGATTCCAAAACACTTTTCGTTACGATCGGAAAACCATTAGGATCGGAGATATAGTCGACGAAGCTAATTTTTTATATGAGCAAACAAAATGCTCATATAAATCGTGAGAAATTCGATAAAATTTAAAAAGGTGCGATTTCCGCACCTAGTGGGCTGGATAGCTATTGGATCAAGGATTCCAAAACAGTTTTCGTTACGATCGGGAAACCCTTAGGATCGGAGATATAGCCGACGAAGCTAACCTTTTTACGCTAGCAAACAAAATGCTCTATTAAAATCATGAGAAATTCGATAAAATTTAAAAAGGTGCGATTTTCTCACCTAGTGGGCTGGATAGCTATTTGATCAAGGATTCTAAACCAGTTTTCGCTACGGTCTGGCAACCCTTGGTGTCGGAGATATAGCCGAAGAAGCTAACTTTTTTGTTCAAGCAAACAAAACACTATTAAAATCGGGAACAATTTGATCAAATTTAAAATGGTGCGGTTTTCTCACCTAGTGGGCTGGATAGCTATTGGATCAAGCATTTTAAAAGAGTTTTCGCTACGGTCGGGCAACCATTGGGATCGGAGCTATAGCCGACGAAGCTAACTTATTTATACGAGCGAACAAAATGCTCTATGTAATGTTAGCTTCGCCGGCTATATCTCTCATCCTAAGCTGAATAGTTACTGGATCCAGGATTCCAAAACAGTTTACGTTACGATTGGGAAACCCTTAGGACCGGAGATATAGCTGACGAAGCTAACTTTTTATATGAGCACACAAAATGCTCTATATAAATCGTGAGAAATTCGCACTAGGTGAGAAAACCGCACCTTTTTAAATTTGATCGAATTTCTCACGATTTATGTAGAGCATTTCGTGTGTTCATATAAAAAGTTAGCTTCGTCGGCTATATCTACAATCCTAAGGGTTTCCCGATCGTAACGAAAACTGTTTTAGAATTCTTGATCTAGTAGCTGTCCAGCCCACTAGGTGAGAAAATCGCACCTTTTTAAATTTTATCGAATTTCTCACGATTTATGTAGAGCATTTCGTGTGTTCATATAAAAAGCTAGCTTCGTCAGCTATATCTCCGATCCTAAGGGTTTCCCGATCGTAACGGAAACTGTTTTGGAATCCTTGATCTAGTAGCTGTCCAGCCCACTAGGTGAGAAAATCGCACCTTTTTAAATTTTATCGAATTTATCATGATTTATGTAGAGCATTTTGTGTGTTCATATAAAAAGTTAGCTTCGTCGGCTATATCTCCGATCCTAAGGGTTTCCCGATCGTAACGGAAACTGTTTTGGAATCCTGGATCCAGTAGCTATCCAGCCCACTAGGTGAGAAAATTGCACCTTTTTAAATTTTATCAAATTTCTAACGATTTTTATAGAGCATTGTGTTTGCTCATATAAAAAGTTAGCTTTGTCAGCTATATCTCCGATCCTAAGGGTTTCCCGACCGTAACGAAAACTGTTTTGGAATCCTTGATCCAGTAGCTATCCAGCCCACTAGGTGAGCAAATCGCACCTTTTTAAATTTTATCGAATTTCTCACGATTTATAAAGAGCATTTTGTTTGCTCATGTAAAAAGTTAGCTTCGTCGGCTACATCTCCGATCCTAAGGGTTTTGCGATCGTAACGAAAACTGTTTTGGAATCCTTGATCCAGTAGCTATCCAGCCCACTAGGTGAGAAGATCGCAAAAGACTAGTTTTATTAGCGTTTAACGTAACCAATAACTCCTGTTGGTTCTTTTCTTGCCATTTTAATATTTTTAAACGCTTATCCTCCATCTTGTTTTTTGCATTTTGTAACTTTTCGGCAACTGCTGTTTGCATCGGTTAGTGCTAGTTGAAGGCCCTTTAATATCGTATGACGATTCCACCTTATCTGAATCGTCTTAAATTTGCAATCCCATTGCAAATCCATTTGGATTTACTTTCGATTGCATAGACACCAACTCTACGGTGCTCTGGTCCAATGGGGTCAAGCTAATTTCCGTAGACGGACCACCACCGGTACCTTGAAAGTTTTTTTTTATTAGCAGTCAATTTTCTTTTCAAATTGGCTTTATAATGAGTCCATACCTGTGGTAAAATGAAAACCATTTTTACGTTATACTTAAAATTTTTTTTACAATTTATCTACTAACCCTAATGGGTGAACCCAATCCATTTAGCTTCAATGAAAATTTCTCCCAAGTCTCTTTGTGCTGAGTCTTATTTGCTCCAAATGGTAACTTGCCATGGCCAATGTCAGGATTTGCTGTCATTAACTCGATCAGCTTTTCCTTCTGCTTCATATTGGTTATTTTTCTATAGAATATTTCCAATTATTCATAATTTTTATATGTTATATGTATATACTTACAAATTTTTCTCCATTTGCTTTTTTTAAACTTTTTGCGGCAACAATACAACAGCTAGTGAGCTGTTGTAAGTTTTTGACATTTCTGATAATACTTAAAAACAACTGTTGTAAATCATAATCGTGGTATGTGGACAGACACAACATAAAGTACAACACTGGCGATAGGTGTTGTGAATCATAATCGCAATTAAAAAAAATACAATATTAAATTTACAACTGTTGTAAACCGTAATCGAGGCCTAAATTGAGTGAGTAACTGTTGGTTATAGAATTCGTTATTTTTTATTTTGCTTATATAACGTCTGGACCGTTATATTCATAGTTGCCATAATATTTTATCTTCACTCTTAGCATTATTGATTGGAGGAGAATGCATACATATTTTCCTTTATCAATGTTAAACTCTGAACTTAATTTTTCTTTCATAGATTTTGTTAATTGTGCATACATTGTTGTTTATGAATTCCCAATTAATAATTCATATGTACGTATTATGAAATTTTTATATGAAATTTGTTCATGTTAAATTTAAATCTAATTAGAATAAAAAGTAATAAATTAAATGGGAATACATATTACCTTTGTTTACCATATAAATGACCTCTGAAATATAAAGCATTTGATGATGATGTTTTAATGGACAACTTAACAAGTGTTGTTCTTATCACTGCAAATGCAAAATTTAGAAATGCATTTTAAGAAAAAAAAAAAAAAAATATGAAATTAAATAACGAAATCTGCTATAAAAGCCGAAATTATTTGAATTTGAAACATCAGTTCTACACAAGACGTTCTAAGGTGTAAACAAATAAAGAGCAAAAAACAAGAAAAATCTTCAAAATGTTGGATTGGAATAATAAAAATGTTGTCTATGTTGGTGGCTTCAGTGGCATCGGTTATCAAGTATGCCAAATGATGATGAAGAAACCAATGAAAGTAAGTAGAAATATTATAAAATAAAATACATGTTTTTGTTTTTATCAAATTAATATACAATTATTTTTCTTTGTTTGTTGTTGTATTGTATTATAGCATTTGATTGTCTGCAGCCGCATGGAAAATGTTGAAATGATGAAAAAATTACAGGCTCTCAATAGCTCAGTTAAGGTAATGTTTGTCCAAATGAACATTGCCGATTATGCCAGTATTGTTAATGGTGTAAAGCAAGTAATCGGGCATGTCGGTCACGTTGATGTTTTAATCAATGGTGTTGGTGTTTTAGCTGATAAGGATGTTGAAACAACTGTGGCTGTTAATTTGGTAAGTATTTAATACGAACATTTAAAATAAATTCTATGATTCTGAATAAATACATTTTCATTTCAGACTGGCTTAATTAATACCACTTTAATGTTCATGCCCTATATGGATAAAACACAATCTGGTCATGGTGGCATGGTAGTCAATATTTCATCGGTTTACGGTTTAGAACCAGGACCAGCTTTTAGTGTTTATTCTGCCGCCAAGCATGGTGTTATTGGATTTACTCGTTCAATGGCGGTATAGTATACATATATGCTGATTTATATCTGCAAATTATATTATATTTCCTTAATTGAATATCTTTTAGGATGAACACCTTTATCATAAGACCGGTGTTGCATTTATGTGCATATGTCCTGGCATGACATCAACCGAATTGATGATGAATAAACGTGATATGAACTGGATGAAATGGGTGCCACACACTGAAGAAATGTGGAAAATGGTTATGGATGCTAAAATGCAATCGCCTGAAGAGTGTGCTGTCAACATGATGACTGTCATGGAGCAGGCTAAGAACGGTGGCATTTATATTTGCAGCATTGCTGGTATGAAAGAAATTACACCAACTGTTTATATGCATTAATGACTGATGTAGAATTTTTTTGACTAATTTGAAATAATGGAAATAAAGCACATTCACCTATTGTAAAACGATTGTTTTGTTTAACTATATATGTATACTATGACTATGTAATATCTATCACGTTTGAATCCCGCAACATATGCACATGTGTGAATTTAGAAAACTTTCGTCAGATTTTTATATCTGATAACAGAGAAAATAGTTGTGTCTTCAGCAAGTTGTGGCCACATTCGTTTTAGCAATTTCAGGAATATTACAAGTGTATAAAAGATACACAGAATGCTTCTAGATGAAACTCATGCAATTGAGAATACTCATCCTCATGTTTAACGTCAAATAAAGTGCTTTGGGAAATGGTGTGCAAATTTTTGTTAGGAGACTGATATGACAGAGTTTATCGAATGCTTGCGAGACATCAATGAATACGGCGGTACAAAAATTTTTTCTTTTAAAACATTTTCAATTGTAGTTTTTGAAGCCCTTCAGCTACACACAATTCAATCTAGATACGTTGCTGAGTGTGGACCATCACAGTTGAGGTAAAAAAAAAAACAAAACCGATTCAAAGAATTTGATTTGAATTGAAGGACTTTTCAAAAAAATTTAAATATATCCGAACAACTACATACATACATAGTCTAACTTAGTACATTTAGTTTGAGTTCTTTTTAAACTTTTCACACAAATTTATCAAGTACTCAAATATGTTCGAATCGATTTTGAAAATTCAAAATTTTATGGAAAGGGGAGAGATACCCCTTCAAAACGTCATACATAAATATATTGTTCAGACTTACATATATGTTATGAGTTTTGATCGAGTAAACTTGGAAAATGTTCTCTTTTTTTCTTATTTTTCCCATTTTCCGCAGTTACATTAGAGTTCGTTCGCGTGGAACATTTAAATTATTTCCATGCATACATATATACATAATTGGCCATTACAACCCTTCAGTCAGGTTTACGGCCTAGCTTCTCACACCACTCATTTTATACTTGAGTGGCGGGAGCTACAGTTTAACGTCGACTCCGAACTACAGATTTTGAGAAACTTTTTCATGGCAGGTTTATTTACTCTCAGAGTTTTTGCCAGAAATCTGCTGGGAGGAAGTGGCCGAAGAAATATTTTTTTTTCATATTTCGTTTTGATGTCTGGCCTGGGGCTCGAAACCGCGCTTTACGTCTAATAAGCGAACACACTACCTACTAGACTACGGCGACCATTATATTATAATCTCAAAATGGTATTCCTGACAGCCAACGTGATCTCTGTCCTATAGATATTTACAAAAGGAAATTAGGTTTTTGTGTAACGTGACCAACTCCTTGCACTATTAAGCAACAGGAAAGTGTTGCCCATATAGAAAATTTTTTTTTGGATTAATCGTTCTAGCTTCTATAGAGTAAGCCCTATTGGTTTACTGAAGGGAATCTTAAAACAGACTACGGGACATTTCTACTCCCGGCAAACACTCTGCGGTACCTAGATGTTATAGACATTCGACTTTGGTTACACAGTTGATCTTTACATATGATTGATTTCGTTTCATGTTCTTGCAATGAATTCATCTTTGTAGTCAATATTGATTCTTGATCTCGATGTGTCACTTTAGTGTCCCTATGATTTTTCACATTATTGTATAGTTTATGGAGTAAATAAAAATATATAAACTGAAAGAAAAGATTATTTTACAATCATGTAAGCGCTAATAAGTGCGTCCATTGTATACTACTATCATGTCAATGACATTCTCATACACTGTACTTATTTATTCATTCAATCACTCACTCACTCACTCATTCATTCATTCATTTATGCATTAATGCAGAGCGTTTTATCACAGCAAATTAAACTATTAGTTAATTTTTATTGTTGTTTAATTGTGTTCAAACTAGATCATTTGCTTATTTTTTTTATTATTCATCACTACCCAACAAACATGCAGATAGTTGATCTCAATTTAATGTTGAAATTTAATTTCAAGATAATTTCAATTGAGGTTTTTGAGTTGTATGTTGAATATCAAATAAAAATATCAACTTTCGTTGTGTAGTATTTGAGAGGTGAGAAGACTGCGCTTAGTTGTGGAGATTAGTCATTAATTTTTTGTATTACAATCTATTTTTCTTCAAATGTTTGACGTCATGTTTGCTGGGTTAAAGATTATCATTTTTTTTTGCTTTTTCTTGAACAACAGCTGGCTATAAACCTTATCAGTACAGAAAGTGATGCCAGCAATTGGAAAATGAAGTGCAGCCGTAGGAGAAATTACGGTCTTGTGTAATAAGTGCGTTATATATGTAGCGATTGGTTTGATATCTCGTCTCGATTTCCACGATAACTAATGGATATTGAAATTGCCATAGTCTAGTGGATAGTATTAGACGTGAGGTAATGGTTCAAATCCCAGGTCAGACATCATCGGCAAAACGAAATATTAAGAAATATTTCATAGGCGACTTCCTCTAAGTAAATTTCTGGCAAAAACTTTTAAAGTTTCTCAAAAAACCTGTCGGTCGGAATCGACTGTAAAGTATTCCTCATCCTGATCTTCAAATTCACTCTGGAGGATCAGATTTTTTTGGATGGATTGTTTGGAGAGCGATTGAAGGCTCTTAATCAAATACCTTCAAAAGCATACTGCGTTTGGATCTGGAGCAGAGATCAGCAATGAATCGTTTTTTCGCTACTCATAAGTACTCATGAAATTTGAGTATGACTGATTCATTCGTACTCACACAAACATTGATTTATAAGTACAGATTGCAAAGAGTATGAGTACAATGTTTACATCAAACTTATAACATTCGAAATATGTTTGATTCATACGCCTACTTATTCAGATTCATAAATTTAGAAAAATACTTATAATACTCATAAATGATTCGATCGAGTGATTCGAATCATTTATCAAGGAAAGAAAAAGATAAAGACTGCAAGAAAAGCATACACACTACCTTCTAGTGAGTATTGTAGTGTTCGTACGCGAATCATACTTATTTTATGATTCTTGTAAATGTTGAGTAAAGGAGAGTCGAAATCAACAACATCATGCGTATTGTTAAGTATGAGTACGATGAGTACTTCAAACTTTAAATATGAGTATTATGAGTATGATATTAAAATAAGTATGAATGCGTATAAGTATCAGAAATTATGAGTATGATTCGAATCTACTCATCTTTTTGAATACTCATAGCTGATCTGTGATCTGGATCAGCCACCACTTGTTTATTAAACAATAAAAATAACAACAGAGTTAAGTGTATAAAAAAGAACGTTATAAATATCGTTATAAATAAAATGTTTAAAATTTCCCAAAAAATATGCAAAAACTTGAGAAATCGCCTACTGGCAACACTAGCCTTTCGGCTACAAATAGTTTCTTATCAGCTAGTGGGGTTCTTAAAATTGTTTATATCATCCCAACATATTAGCATGCGAAAGTAAGAAGTTTTTTTGAGTCTGTAAACAGTTGTTGTGGTTATTGCAAGCCATGGATTTGGAAAATAAAAACGTTATTTATCTTGGTGGATTTGGTGGTATTGGACAAAAATGTATTGTAGAGTTTTTGAAAAGAAACATTAACAGTTTAATCATATTCGATTTGAAAGAGAATACAGATGTATTGAAAAATTTACAAAACACATATAAATCAACAGAGATATCTTACATAGCGGTGGATGTAACAAAATCGGAAAGTATTGAGAATGCCTATAAGCAGGCTAAGGAGAAAGTGGACAGCATCGATGTGGTGGTCAATGGTTGTGGTCTAATGAATGATAGACATTTGGATTTGACCATTGATATTAATTTGGTGAGTCTGTTTTAAATTATGTATGCGTACAATAATTTCCAAAAAAAAAAAAGAAAGTGAAATTGAAATTATAAAAATTGTACTTTGTTTTGATTTGTTTTTTTAAATTTTGATAAGATTTAGATTATGCAGTGCATTAAAAAAAAAATTACATTTGCCATGATGTGCAAAAACATAATAATCTAGAGTAGTAAAGTGATAAAAAGATTTAAAAGTTGTTTAAAATTAAACCATTTTTTTATTATATTTTGATGAATATTATCTACTATAATAACCAGTTTTTATGACAATGCAAACACGCGTACTTATTTCTAGTTACCTCCATTCTACATACATACATACATAATTGAAAATTACAACCCTTCAGTCGGAATAACGACCTAGCTTCTCATACCACTTATGTTGTGTGAGTTAACTTTATACATGAGTGGTGGGACCTACTGTTTAAAGTCGATTCCGAATGGCAGATTTTTTGAGAAACTTTTCATGGCCATTTTATTTACTTTCAGAGTTTTGGCCAGAAATCTGCTGAGAGGAAGTCGCCGTCGAAATATTTTTTTCATATTTTGTTTTGATGGAAATGTCTGACGTGAGGTTTGAAGCGAGTTCTCATGTCCAATAAGACAACACACTACCTACTAGACTACTATCAGTATTCTAGTTGCAGTTAAATATGATTTTTAGTACAAGTACTAGTCAAAGGCAATGTGTTGAGATTCTAACTACACTTCTTTAATTGAGACCAATACTTGAGAAACAGCCTTCGTTGCCTAAACAAGTTTGTAAAGCTGTTCAAACTAATCATCCTACAATTTATTTCTATAACATGTAATCATTTTGGTGATCATTAGAGATCATTTGCTCTCACTAGTTCTCACAACAACCAGCAACCACGTATGTAAGTGTGGTGGTTAACGTAAACACTACTCATTCAATGTCTTATAGGTGTTCATGTGAGGAAACTGGATATAATGGATATTACATAGTACATATCTACATACATAATTGGCCATTACAACTCTTCAGTCAGGATTACGGCCTAGCTTCTCAACACCACTCATGTTGTGCGCCTTAATTTTATACTTGAGTGGCGGGACCTACAGTTTAACGTCGACAGATTTTTTGAGAAAGTTTTTCATGGCAGGTTTTATTTACTCTCAGAGTTTTTGCCAGAAATCTGCTGAAAGGAAGTCATATTTCGTTTTGAAGTCTGGCCTGGGACTCGAACCCGGGCTTTACGTCTAATACGCGAACACACTACCTACCAGACTACGGCTACCATAATGGAAATAGAATCTCAAAATGGTATACCTGATGGGCAACGTGATCTCTGTCCTATAGATATTTATAAGAGGAGACCAGGTTTTCACGTAATGTGATCAACTCTCTGCACTATCAAGCAACAGCAAATGGTTGCTGTTCATACAGAAAATCTTTCTCTGGATTAATCGTTCTAGCTTCTATGGACTTTAGTAAGCACTACTGGTTTATTGAAGGGAACCTTAAAAGAGGACACATATACTGGCGAGGAAATTTAGTCTTTTTCGTAACGACTGTTACCAAGTAAAGGGGGGTGACACCATCTTTGGAAGTTAGTAAGTAGCCTCCATTGGTTGGTTAACGTGATTAGAGATTATCGATTTGTAGGCATTGAAAGGAGAGGACTGAGTCTACAGCGTAACAACTTTTACGCATTGGAAAAGAGTGGCACTTTTAGCCAACATTCATCTTTGGAAATCCGTAAACTCTCCATCTCAAAATAATTTGATCTCCTTTGAGGCGGTTAATGTGCAATCTTCCAATACGCAACCTGGCGAATACGTTCTCTGAATGAAAACGTCACAAAGGATTCTTCTTAGATACATATCTGTGTTACAGCCTTTGGGTCTCTAGTCCGAAATAGAATCGCATACCTCACATTAAGATTGTAAAGTCATTCTTCCCCGCCTGATCACAACCTATTGGTCTATAACCTAAATTGTAATCGAATTTTAACACGTTGACTGCCGAGGCAATTTTCAGAAAACTGGCCACGTAAGCCAACATTGATTGTATGTTCTTTTCCCAGAAGCCATTTATCGATACTACCGCTGATATAATACAATTTAATTCGTAGCTATACAAAAATGGCAGGTTTAGTGAGTACGAGATAACTCGTACATTGTGTTCCCTTCTAAGGTGCCAACTACGAGTTATCTCGTACTCACTAAACCTGTCATTTTTGTATAGCTACGAATTAAATTGTATTATATCAGCGCTAGTATCGATAAATGGCTTCTGGGAAAAGAACAAAAAGTCAATGTTGGGAATCTACGAGTTATCTCGTAGTCGTCAATCAACGTATTAAATTCTTCTTCAATTTCTCACTTCTTGATCCGTCAATTACAGTTTCGTTCTTTCTCTTCTACGATTGCCCTAAAGTATAGCGTCGAAACTTTTTTCGGCGCAGTATTTCCATTACTACGCCTATTTATCTCGTTATAAGCTCTCTTATTCATTTTTATTATATATTCATTTTTTGTACTTTCTTAGCGTGGCGTAATACAAAGCTCATTAATTGCTTTAAACTATATGGACAAATCGAAAGGTGGTCGTGGTGGAACAATTGTAAATATTTCGTCCATAGCTGGCATTGAAACGAGTGGCATGTTTGCCATTTATTCTGCTGCCAAACATGGTGTAACAGCATTCAGCAGATCTATGGCGGTAATTATTATTTATTAATTTAACAATAAAGTTCTGTTTTATAAAAAAATTTTTTTTTGGCATTTATTTTTAGAATCCCCTATACTATCATCATACACAAGTGAATTTTATAACTATTTGCCCGGGTCTTACGGATACAGCTTTACTGGACGAGCTGCAAGATAAGACAACGTTGAAGGAATATGCAGGGCCCATGGTACAACGTTTTGCCCACGTAAAACGTCAAAGTGCTGAAGCATGTGCTAAAAATCTAGTGAAAGCTGTAGAAAATAATAAATTGGGCTCAGTTTGGCTATTGGATTTGGGTGAATTGTCCGAAATTGATATGCCCATTTTGTGGAAACCAACTTTAATTGAAAACTGATTTAATAGTGATCAAAGGATATACAAGTATTTGCAAGTTTAAACATAATAATAATAATAATGGTTTTAAAGTAGAGTTTTGTTTTTTAAATAAAGAATGTTACATTAATATTATATGAGGAAATCATTCCAAGTGATGTATGATTTGGGCTAGCAATCATTTGGTAAGCTTGACGTATAAGAATTTAACTATCTTGACGGATAGTCAAATGACAATTAGAGCAATTACATCCTGCAGTGTAGAAGAGCCATTAACAATTGAGGATACCGAAAAATATATAGTCCACTCTTTTCTTCCAGTAAAAGTCTTTAAATTTGATAAACACTCGTTTCAGAATAAAAGAAAGATGTATGACAAAGAGACAGTACTCTTCTATAATATTTTTGCACGTCAAACAAAAAAAAATGCAAGTAATCGCCCAAAAAATGACACAAAAACTGCAAATAATCGAGCAAAAAAAGCATGTCATCAAAAAAAAAATGCCAATCATCGACCAAAAAATGCAAGTCATTGACACAAAAACTGCAAATAATCGAGCAAAAATGCATGTCATCCACAAAAAAAAAATGCCAATCATCGACCAAAAAATGCAATTCATCCACAAAAAAAAAGTCTTCGACCAAAGTCATCAACCAAAACATGGAAGTTATCGACCAAAAAATGCAAGTCATGGACCAAAAAACTGCAAGTAATCGATTAAAAAATACAAGTCATTGACCAAAAAATGCCAATCATCGACCAAAAAATGCAAGTCATCGACCAAAAAAATGCAAGTCATCGACAAAAAAACTGCAAATCATCGACCAAAAAATGCAAGTCATAAACCAAAAAATTCAATTCATCGCCAAAAAAAAAAATATATTAGCCATCAACAAAAAAATATGACAGTCATCGCCCCAAAAAAAATGCAAGTCATTGACCAAAAAATGCAAGTCTTCGACCAAAAAAATGCAGGTCATCAACCAAAACACGGAAGTCATCAACCAAAAAATTCAATTAATCGCCAAAAAAACATGGGAGGCATCAAAAAAAAAAATATGACAGTCATCGCTCAAAAAAATGCAAGTCATCAACAAAAAAAAAACATGGAAGTCATCGACAAAAAATGCAAATCATCGAGAAAAAAACGCAAGTTACCGACAAATTTGCCCGCTATATATAGAGAACTCTTTTTACTCATTTGCAGAAAACAATTAGATTCGACGCCTATATTTCCGATTCCAAGTAAAGCGCGACCATTTTGGAATCCTTGAGACTATGGCCATCTAACCTACTGGGAAATGGGATTCCCATTTTGTAAAATTCAATCATTTAACTTTATCTAGCTTTCACTTTTTCTATAATTTATCTGTACTTTTGTGATTATTAAAGATTTTTTTTCTCTTTTTAAAATTTTTCAACTATGTTAACTTAACAGTCTCTGTTAATAAAAAAAACATTCATTTTAAAAAAAGAATATAACTTTCGTAGCTAACTTTACACACATCAATTTTATTTACTCTGAGAGTTTTTGCAAAGTATCTGAAATATGAATTTATGTATTTATTTACACATTTGTAATGCATCATGTACTATGTATTGCTTTTAAATTCTTGAACAGAAACCCTAACAACGATAACAGAAATCTAATGAAGCTTTAAACCGCAGCAAATATTATTAAATTTCTTTAAATAAAAAGCTTAAAAACCAGTATTCCAATAAATAAATGCTTGCAATTAATAAAAAAAAAAGTGTTTTAAAGTGTTGTTTACAATTGAAACAAATCCAAAAGAACATTGAAATGTTAGAATACGAAAAATATACATTTTTTTCTATAAATCAGCACTTAATATTGCACAATATCAGCCAAAATATGTACTATATGAAAACATTCGTCAATCAACAATACAACTGTTGAGATCGAATTGAAACTGAAATTGAAATTTTATTTTTTGAAAATACAAAACAAAACAGAGTTTAGTTTCTAAAATGGATTTAAAGGGTAAAAATATTATTTACATGGGCGGTTTTGGTGGTATAGGGCAAAAGTGTTTGGAGGCATTTCTCAAAAAGCAAGTCAAGGTAAGTTATCACAATACACCAACCCCACTAACTAACATGTGCGTATATACTGATAAATGCGCTTTGTATTTAATCTGTCTGCCTGCCTGCGTTCAGCATTTGGTTATTTGTGATCTTCAAGAGAATACGGATGTACTCAATTGGTTGCAAAGCCAATATAAAGATACTGATATCAGTTACATAGCCATCGATATAACGAAACGTCAAACAATTGTAGAGGCTTTCAGTTCAGCCGCCAAACACTTAAACTCTCGCATAGATGTTGTCGTCAATGGCTGCGGTTTAATGGATGATCGTCATATTGATCTTACCATTAATATTAATTTGGTAAGTTTATGTCAGAATGTGGTAACTTAACACTCTCTACCTCACCTCATTTAATTCTATTATATTCTATTATGTACGCTTTTTTCTTTTTGATGTTCTAGACTGGTGTTATTCATAGTACCCTAATAGCATTGGATTACATGGATAAATCTAAAGGTGGCCAGGGTGGTTTAATTGTGAATATATCATCTGTGGCGGGTTTAGAGCCAAGTGGCATGTTTGCCATTTATTCAGCGGCAAAGTGCGGTGTAACAGCATTCACCAGAGCCTTGGCTGTATGTATAAAAAAATCTACATATACTCGTACATGCTTGTGTATGGGATGGGTCAATGTGATATCACACACGAGACTATTTTTTAAGCTGCACAATTTTTGTTCTTTCAGTCGCACACGAGAGCATTTCATCTGACATAAAATTGTATACATGTACTCTGCATTGTGTGTACAGTCAACCCTCCTATAACGCGGTGAGTGCGTACCGCGTTATATGGAAACCGCGCTAAAAGAAACTCGGATTTCACCATACAAACCAGGCTAATTCGTAGCGCGTTCTATGGAAACCGTCTACCGCGTTGTATGGAAACTGCGCTATAAGAAACTCAGAGTTAGTACAAATCCCATCTTTCGTACCGCGTTATATGGAGACCAAGAAATTCAAACGGCAAGATAAATTATAAATTATTTTTATTGAAGTCATGAGTTCATATAAGGATTAATAAAAAAAAAATGAAATAAAAACTAAACTAAAAGAGTGCAAGGAACTTATGGGATGTTCTTAAACGAAAACCGCGCAGTAAGAGTACCGCGTTATAGGAGGGCTCCGCGTTATATGGAAACCGCGCTTTGAAAGTACCGCGTTATAGGAGGGCTGTCGCAATTTCAGCCCCGCGTTATATGGAAACCGCGTTCTGAGAGTACCGCGTTATAGAAGGGCTTACTGTATTAGATTTTTTTTACTTATTTGACGTTGGCCTTTCAACATATACACTTCATAAATGTATGTGTATTGGTTTTGTGTTGTTTATTGGTATTGGTTTGTGCAGGGTAGCAGCTGGTTGAAAAATTATGCCTACAAGCTGCCATTTTGTGCCAGCATAATTGTTCTCGTGTGTGATTACCCAATAGTTACAGAATATTTTATCGCCTAATTGAAAGGCTGCAGTACTGCTGCTGTCAACAGACATCTGTCAGCTGATTTCTGTCAAAATTTTAAAAAGCATTTCAATTTGATTTGAAAAAAAAAAGACATTGGGAAACATCAGTTTGGTGCAAAAATGGCTGGCAATTGCTCCCTAATAATATGGACTTACGGCATTTTTGCACAAAATTATTTTCACAATTGGGCTTTAAATCAAGCTGTGATCGGTTTTCAATGACTGTCAAATAAAAATGAAATTTAAACAGGATTCAACTAACATATGCCGGTATATGCCTTTCAGTTAAGCAAAGGTTCTGGTCTTTGTGGCGCTCTTTTATAACGTAATAAGAAATCTGAAGTCTTTTCATCATATATTTTCTTTGTTTTTTTTTAATAGAATCCCTTATATTTTGCCCATACTGGTGTTAGTTTAATTACCATGTGTCCCGGTTTCACCGATACTGCTTTATTACAGTCGATACGTGGCAAGGAAACCCTAACAGCGTATGCTGCTCCCATGGCTCAGCGTTTTACCATTGTGAAGAAACAAAGTGCTGAAAAATGTGCTGAGAATTTAGTGGAGATTTTGTCGAAGGCCAAAAATGGTTCCGTTTGGATGCTTGATTTGGGTGAAGTTAAAGAGATGGAATTTAAAGTTTTATGGAAACCAGTCATGAATGACTAAATTGATTCCATTTAACTATAATTATTAAATGTATGTATGTGTAATGTATTGTATAATCATTAATAAAAATAAAAATGTGGCAGTAAACAAATTTTGCTTAGCTATTAATATACTTGGTCCTCATGTCTAATAAGCCAACACACTACTACTACTGGATATATGCATGACCATCGAACTCTCTGATGAATTCTCTACATTGGGGATCCCCTTGGGTACCTGCAAACATATAATTGACATGATCTCGTCAACAGAATGTGGGCAACTTCGGATAAGGGCAGAGCGGCGCAAAAGATCTGCCTAAGGCTGGATAGGAGGCTCACGGCGACTCTGCTTAAACTCCAAAGAGGTAGGCTCAGCAGTGTTATCGAGGTTATTACGGGGCATTGCATTATAGGAACGCATGCGAGGCGTATTGGTCTTGGACACCTAGCAAATGATTTCTTCAGAAGCTGTGGAGATGAAGAGGAAGATGAGACTATTCTTCACCTATTGTACACATGTCTGGCACTTGGTCGTAGTAGAAGAAAGAGGTACCTGGATGCCTACTACATGGAGGATATAGATGAACTGTCATGTATGGATATTGGCAGTCTGAGTAGCTTCATTGGAAGCTCCGAATGGTTCCTAAAATAAGGGGAAATGAGAAACTGTGGTATCACAATGGGCCCTGCGTGCGGCCTAAGTGTGTCCGCTCATGACTCCATCGAGGGGACAGCCACTTCTACCTACCTATCTACCTACTACTACTGGACTACGGCGATTTTATTGGTCTAATGTTCCCTATAGTCATTTCAGCAGTTACCGTGACATTTATAACAATACACACTTATAACACGCTTATTTTTAGACACTGTTACTTTTGGATTGACGTCCCTTATTGAAAACTTGGCTCTTCTACACTTTGACCCATAAAGAAGGATATTTGTCTTATCCAAATCACATTTCCGCTTCAATTTTCCGTCACACACAAGATTTTCGTGAATTGGGCGATCTCTTTGCTCTTTCAGTGAATATATGTACATAAGTATGTCTGTATATTTATTTTTAGGTAATAATATGGTGCCCTATGCCCACTAGAATGCCAAAAGGCATAAATATGTATATATATATACATATTTAAATAATAATTTAAATATATGCATAATATGCATATATATGCATATATATATATATATATATATATGCATATATTTAATGGAGGAGCAGTGAATAATATCTATAGGGTTATAATTCTTACCCTTAAGCAGTGTTTGTAAAGAAGACTATAGGGGTCCAGTGAATAATACACAGCCACACTCCTTAACGGTTTTATATTATATAGCCCAGCATGGGTTTGGCAAATAAGATGGCACCAGGTGTTTCCGAAGGCATTTTGCATGCTGAACACGGATCTGGGTTAAAAAGACTTTCCATCACGTCAGGTTTTCGAGAAAAAGGGGGACTGAAACCCCTAAAAATAGCGTTTTTGGCCATTTTTGAAAAATTGTAGAGCTAAACACTGACGTGTTAGAACCATCGCTAGTGCCAGAAGTTGACAATTGTTCTTTGCTCTTTAAAATGAGCCCAAAGCCAAACTGCACCCTCAAAGTGGGTTTATGTCAAGGGGTGCAAGAGAAAAATAAACACATTATGGAGGTCCTTTAATATTAATCAGATTTACTTGAAAATTGTTACTCAGGGGTTTTTGGGGTCGCTGATTACAGATCTTCATTCAGATTTAAGAAATTCAAAATGGCGGTCGAGGTTTATAAAAATTAATCAGATGTACTTGAAAATTATTACTCAGGGGTTTTTGGGGTCGCTGATTACAGATCTTCATTCAGATTTAAAAAATTCAAAATGGCGGATCCAATATGTCGGAAAGATTTTTCAAGTTTTTGAACCCAGATTCGTGTTCAGCACGCAAAATGCTTTCAGAAACACCTGGAGCCATCTTATTAGCACAAAAGAGTCCAAATTTACAGAGCTGTGTTATTATAAGCCTCTCAGCCTCTCATTTATTTTTGTTTTGGAGTTAAATTGTGTAACCAAAAAAAATATTTTTTTGACCAATGTTTTAACTCACAGCCGCACTGGGTTTGTTATGAAAGGTCTTGTTTAAATTCCTTTTCTAATATTATGATATCGCTAACGAAATAGTAAATAGAATACCTGTACTAGCAAAAAAATAAATTAAATTAAATTAAATTTGTAATGAAATTTGAGACAATTTACCAGAAAACACGAAAATAAATATGAATAAAATAAGAAGAATTGCGACATTCTGTTTGATTGTTTGTTTTGTTTTGTTTGCATTTTGGTAGTGCATGATGAAAAGTTGCAAGATGACAATTAATCTGTAGAAGACAAGACATAGTTGCCACAGATTTTGCATTAAAAAGCCAACAGTATAGATTACTTACAGTTGCGTTAGTTAGGGCGCCAACATTCGAGGTCAACAAAGAAGACTTTTAAATTAAGAAAAAATATGAAAAACAAAAAATAATTTCGTACCATTTTGTAGTCTGACTGTCCACCACTGGCCACACTTCAGAGATTTTCAAGAAGAAAACAATATGCCACAACCATACAATGCAATGCATTGCATTGCATCTGATGACAATATATGTATGTACTCCAACGCTATAAATTGCTAAGCATAGTGCCAAACAAGCATTAGAAGCAATTCAAAGCTTCAACAAGTTACTTGTGGAGTAGTTAAGTGCGTACGGCAAGCGAGTGTGTGTGTGATAAAATAAAAACAAAGAAATTAAATTAAAAATAGAAAATGAGACTTCTATTCTTGTGTGCCTTTGCCACTTTGGCAGCTGCCTCCCGTAATCATCCACAGTTAATTCTTTTGAAAAGTGAGACTCCTACTACCGAGTACCGGGAAGAGGACTCCAAGGGTTTCTATTCATACGGTTATAGTAGTGATGATAGTGCCAAAGCCGAATATAAAACTAGAGATGGTTCATCCAAAGGATTTTACTCCTATGTAGATTCAGATGGCAAATTACAGACCGTAAAATATGAGGCTGGCCGTAGACAGGGCTTTACAGCCTCAGCCACGAATTTACCTACACCACCCATGGATAATAGTCGAGCACCCGAGCCTGTACAAGATACCCCCGAAGTTGAAATGGCTAAACAGGCTCATTTTGAGGCGTATCGCGAAGCGGCCATTAAGGCAGCCATGCAACCTGATACCGGCGATGATGATAATGGTGAGGCAGATCAAAGTAATAGTTCAGTAAATGAGCTTAACGATTCTAATGGTTCCGCGGAAGCAAATTTAAGTGCAGAACAACAGTCTGCTCAGCAATTAGAAGTTGAATTACAACAGAATACACGAGAATTACTGATGAATCGTCAAAGTTCAAGAGAACAGCTGTTGCAGCTATTACGAGAACAACAGCAATTGGCCAATCAAGAGCTTCACAGTAGCGGCGAACTTGTGGCTCAACAACAGCATCAACAACAGCAACAACAACAACAACAGCAACAACAAATCCAATTACAATTGCATCAACCACTCGGGACTATACAACATCCCCAACTGATGACAACTTATGTGCTTAATGCTGAAGCTCGTGTAGAGCCTGCCTCCTTGTCAGAATTAAAAACGGTATACCGTTTGGATAGTAGCGATTCCAAAGTTGAACTTAAATTAGGCGGTTTAGATGTGGACAATAGTCAACAAAGAACTTTAGATTTGTTACAACAAAATGCACATGCAACACAAAATCAATTGTCATCTGAAGATACTAACTTGGGGACAACATTCGAATCCATACGGGTACCATCAAATTCCTATTATACGGTTAATAATCCCGATACCCATTACACTGTTGAAACACCTACTGTTTTGACTACGTTGCCACGCCTAGTCTCTGTTAGTTTGGGCGGTCATCGCCTGCCTATCTCTTTGAGCACTGCCTTTTCCTCGCAACGTTTAAGCAGCGGTAAATCTACAAGTCATTAAAATTTATTCCAAAAAAATAAAAATTTTACATAAAGGGAAGTATACATATGCATAAATACATACTTATTATATACATACAAAAATGTTGTTATAAACCAAATGTAGTCAATTTCTAGAAGGATAATAAAAAATGAGCAATTAAACGAAAATATGGTTTTTATTCTCGTCTATTTTTTTTTTTTTTTTTTTGTACAATAGCAGTAAGGCGCCCTGTAAATTCTTTATTTCCACTTAAAAGAACACTTAATATCTTGAAAATTGTTCATCAATTTTAATTAAATTAATAAAAAAAAACAAAATATTTGAATGATTAATTCATCTACCAGGCTTGGCACTATTGCACTGCGTTACAAAAGTGAACGGCTATTATTGCAAAACTCTTTTTCGTGCATGTTTGTTGAAAAAAATTACATGATTTAGATCGAAATCATTTGATACAACGGTTTCTCCAATCTTTATAACACTTCTAATAAGCAGTAGAAGTGGAAGATTAGAAGTGGAAGTATGCATGACCTAAAGCTTGTTCTAAAGTAAAATATCTGGTAGGCAAAATCAATGAATATGATGATTTTTGAGAAACTTCACAGTTGAGTTCAAGATGTTCTTCCTTAGATGTACAGTGGTGGCCATTTATTATAGCACCAGTTACATTAATCTGCTTTGAAAGACGTAAAAATTTTACCAGTTTACTATTATTTTTTTCTCAGTGTAAAAACCAGTCATGTATTTTGTGTTCTCTCAGAGAGCGTGTGTTTTTTTCTTTGTAATTTTATAATCGTCGATTAGTAATGACAGATCATTTATTAACAATTCGCTTTTCATGCAGTCAATTTAATAGCATCAGTAGGCTTTAGCTAATTTTATTTTCTTAAATTATGTAAAAAAAAGTATCAACGAAAGAAATTACAACATATTGCAATTGCATAGTAATGGGTCGGGGAAAGCATTGTAGGCCAGAAAAACGTGAACTAATAAAAAAAATTGTCATCCGAAGGGAAATCATACTCCGAAATCAGCAAATTGCTGGACTAGACGACAATATTAAAGCTTGTTGTCCCCGAAAATCGCCGCCCCTTTCCTCTAAGCATGTTGCAAAACGGATGTCGTTCGCAAAAGCACATGTCAATTGGCCCAAGGAAAAGTGGAATAACGTGCTATGAACAGACGAGTCCAAAATTGTTCTTTTTGGTGTAAAGGGTTCAAGATCTTTTGTTCGTAGGTCACCTAATAGTGAATACAAGCCCCAGTTCACAGCAAAAACTATCAAATATGGTGGCTGTAATATTATGGTATGGGGCTGTTTTATATATCATGGTGTAGGCCCCATACATTGGATAAAACCACCATGGATGCATCGGTATATGTTAAAGTCCTTAATGAAATAATGGTACCGTATGCTTCCTACGAAATGCCGAAATGGTTTGAGTCTTCCAGCAAAATGGCAAAAAAGTGGCTCAGCGAGAACTCAATCAATGTAATGGAGTGACCAGCACAATCCCCGGACGTAACAAAATACTGAACAAATATTTCAGATTAATCTACAATATATGTAAACAGACTTAATAAAAATTTTACATTGGTGCTGTTATTTTGACCGCAGCTGTATATGAACCAAGGACACTACGATTTCTTCTCAAGCATATGTCAGTTCTTGATGACTACAAAATTTTTTTTGAAATATTTTTAAAACTTTATAAATAGGACTCTAACTATTCTTTTCAAAATACAACATTTTGTTGCAGTAATGATTTGACTAAAGCACCTACAGCTCAATAAACATGCCTCAATTAAAAAAATTTTGTAATTTTTTTTATATATATATAATCGTTATACTTCCAATTTGCATTCCCCTTTTTGTTTTACCCTCCACTTAACGGTTAACCATACGATAATCAATCATATTCATTGTTGCAGCTCTTTAAGAAATTCTCATGACGCCTAAAGATTTAAAGCTTAAGCGGCCAATTGTGTTTACAAAGGTAAAGGAAAGGACAAAACATTCAATAAAAACATTCAGCAGGAAAAGCCACGGCCACGACAGATTATGGACCATAAGACACGTTAACAAATTACATTGTCGTTACGATGAGAAACAGCAGCAGCAACGACAGTTTAACGATACAATAAACAAAACGTGTGGATGGATAAAACTGACCGGCCAATAAACAAAACAACTCACGTGCTGCACCACATGATGCTGCCGCATGAAAATTTCTTACGATGATGATGATGCTCACGATGAACCCCTGGCTTGTGTGTAACCGAAATGAAAGAGTTATAAGGAAACAAAACTACAAAAACAAGAAAACGACAAAAGAAACAAATACCTAAGGAAGTACCGCAATGTTTAAAAATATATTTCAGATTTTAGAATCAACACATTCGCTTGCATGCATTAGCTGGGCATAAGAACTAAGAAAAAAAAAAAATCAAATCAGCATAGCATATACTAGGTCAAGTGCGACCATAAAGCACGCTATGCTACCTATGAAACCTATGTATAAGATATCTTCCTAGAATTTTTGGTTAAAGTTTTCATGACAGGTTTATTTAATCTCAGAGTTATTGCCAGAAATCAGCTGAGAGGAAGTCGCCGAAGAAATATTTTTTTTTCATATTTCGTTGTGACGTCTGGCCTGGCTCTCGATCCCGGGCTTTACGTCTAATAAGCGAACACACTACCCACTAGATTACGGCGACTACTGGCACCAGCCTTACGTAGTCTAATATAACGATATCTTTATAAAAGAACTCGGTATTGGGTAATATCAGGCAGGCGAAGTGAAATGTTAGAAAATTTCTATGCTTTGAGCGATGAGCATATTAGCAAATATTTCGATTCAAAGGTCATTGGGAATTATCGGTTGCGTCTACATTATAATCGTTTCTTCGAAATTGTTGCTATTAAGAAAAGTGTTGACGTGTTCCCGAAAACACAAACGTTGCACAATATCTGATCATAAGATCTCTGGTAAACAAAGAGCCAGACCAAGCACAGAACCGACAATCTAGTTAATAGTTATTGGAAAAGAACTCAGCATGCTCCTTTATCTGAACGACGTATTCGACGAATAAGCTAATTTATCAAATTTACGAACTTAGTTGGCCAATACAACTCTTTTTCATTACTACAACTACATACTCTCAGAGTATTTGCAACCTCCAGTCAGGATTTCGGCCTGAAAATTCTGGGCAATGAGACGGCGGATGTCCTCGCTAGCTTAGGTTCGCTTTCTGGGAGGGATTTAATAGTTGGTCCTGCCCGCCAGTCTGCCACTTCTACGGCCTCATCAATGGATGGATCAGGGAGAAGAGCAGAGACGTTGGGGGAACGGATCAGGTTGTTTTGTTTCTAGATGTCTATGGCCTGCTGTGGACAGTAAGAGGACAGGTTGGCTGCTGGGCTTGGATAAGGCCAGCTTAAGGTTGGTTGTCGGTTTTATCACGGGGCACAGCGAGATTAGGTCGTTGCAGGGCATGCTGCGATGAGGAGGAGTTGGAGAGTATCGAACACCTTCTCTGTAACTGCCCAGCCCTTGGTAGGTTGATGTTAAGGACCCTTGGCAGGGCCTTCTTTGAGAGTTTGAGCTCTGTGTCGAAAGCCGACATCGAGGCTCTTCACAGATTCATTAGTGGCTTGGGCTGGTTGAGAGGTGCTAGGGCTTCATCAGAGTAGTCGTGCTCTCCCTTTTTGTTGTATCTGGTCTGTGTAATTCCTCCGCTTCCCATTCTCCCCTTTCCTACATCCCCTACTTTTTATCCTATTCCCTCTTTAAGGACGTTGTACAATGGGTCAATTTCGATCTCCGGGTTCTGTACTTGTCTTAATTCCCAGGTACACGTCCTCTAACCTAACCTAACCTTCTCACACCACTTATGTTGTGTGTTAATTTTATACATTATTACGGCAGCGAGACCTACATTTAAGGTCGACCCCGAACAACAGATTTTAGAGATTTTATTTTTATTTTTATTTAATTTTATTTTGCCAGAAATCTGGGGTTTGACTTTAATCGATCAACTAACCAACAAGAATTTCGCCAATCGAGATGATTGTAGCACATTTTTTAAAACGAACTAAAGAGCTTTCAATTCAATTCCCCCAATACAGTTCAGTTTTCAAAACAATTGTGCAGCAGTCCACCACATTCACTAAGTCTTAGTATCGGTATTAGGTTGTAGGGTATCCGTTAAAACTGTAAATTGTAAGTGCAACATAATATCACAACATAGTTCAACTGGTGGCATGTAACAGCAACCGAAGTATGTATGTAGTAGCCACATTAAAAAATCCCTAAACGAGTGCATGTAAGTATGTATGTACGTGTATGTTTGTTGTAGTAAGGCTAAAAGGGTATATTGGAATACGAGGAAATATCACTGTCAACCTCATAAGCATTGGGAGGCACTGAGATAGAGTTTCTACGTATGATGAGAAACAAAAAGCAAAACAAAACGGAAAAAAGGAAAAAGATTTGGAGTAAAAGTAAACTGGCTGACCTTCCTTGAAATATGTTTTGAGCCTCTCATAGTGCTCATAAGCATGCAATGGAATGGTACATGTGTTATGCTGGCTCATATGACGATTCTTTACGGATTTTTATTTTTTTGGTAAAATTTTTGTTGTTGTTGTTCTTCGCTATGTTGTTACAGAGTTTTTCCTTATTCTGGTGTCACCTAAAAGTTCAATTGGAATGGAAAATATTTTCAATTCTTCTTTCTGTCTTTTCCTATAAAAGGAAGAACGATTGTGTAATCCAAACACAAACCACATCAACAGTTCTCAAAGGCGAGTACTAGTCCTAAACGGAAATATAAACGTTAACAGAACTAGCAGCGCTAAATATTTTAAATTTAAATTCTCAGTTTAAATCCTTAAGATGCAATTGATAATTTTTATCACCTCCTTAATTGCCTTAACCATGGCCGATTCATATTTTTATCCGGCTCCACAAAAGCAATTACTAACACCGCTTTTCGTGATTAAAACTCAACAACAGGCTCCTCTACAAGAGCAACCTCAATTTCAACAGTATTTCAGTCAGGACGGATTGGGTCAATATTATTATGGCTATACAGAGCCTTTGTCCACCAAGCAGGAAGTTCGCACATTGGATGGTATAACTACTGGTTCGTATTCTTACACCGATGCTAATGGCCTCTTACAGACAGTTGACTATACAGCCGATGCTGATGGTTTCCACGTGTTGGCCACCAATCTACCAAAAGATGAACAAAGTGTTCCAGAACCGGTACAGGAAACAGCTGAAGTAGCTAAAGCTAGGAAAGAACATTTGGCTGCCCATAAAGCTATACTAGAAGGAAATCCTACGTCTTCTGCTATACTACCCAAACCAGTAGAGGATACTACCGAAGTAGCAGAAGCCAAACGTGAATTCTTTGCCCGCTTTGCTGCCGAAGAGGAAAAACATAAACTGTTGCAGAAGTCTGCTCTATTGAAAAATCAGCATTTGATTTTAAGTAACCCAACCTTAAAACAGACACAATCTCTAGTTCCAGATCTTAAAACAAAACCAGCTCAAACCGTTATCACCAGCTTACCAGGCTTCAGAACATCTCTAATTCCCGGTTTTGGCTATGGCTACCAAATTGGAAGTACGGCTCTTAAGCCCTCGCGTTATTATTTGCCCGTTGCCTAAGGATTCTAAATGTAACAAACACTTCCTTTTCCCAAGTTGACTAATTGTATGTGTATTTGAAAAAAAAAGCAAAAACGAAATAATAATAAAGAAATGTTATAAATCATAAGTAGTTATTGTTGTTAATGTTTGTAAAAAATATTTAAGTTCAGGCCACTTAAATGTAGATAATAGAAGTTCTACACTCATTATTATCATGAGTAATACATTCTTCTAACAATCCACACGCTTTGCCATCTTGCTCTATATAAATCTAGCAGGATTCGATAGAATTTAATAGCGTGCGATTTTGAACCTATTGCGCCAGATAGCTATTGGACCAAGGATTCCTAAACAGTTTTCGTAACGATCGGGAAACCCTTGGGACCGGAGATATAGCCGACGAAGCGAACTTTTTATATGAGCAATGAAAATGCTCTACATAAATCGTGAGAAATTCGATAAAATTGAAAAGCGTGCGATTTTTTAACCTATTGGGCCGGATAGCTATTAGACCAAGGATTCCAAAACAGTTTTCTCTATGATCGGATAACCTTTGGCAGCGGGGATATAGCCGACGAAGCTAACTTTTTTTCAAATTAGCAATAAGTGTGCTCTATATAAATAGGGATAAATCGAATTAAAATTGGACCTAGTGGGTTGGATAGCAATGGTATCTAGGATTTGTTACGGTTGGGCATTACTAAAAATTGGAGATATAGGTGATGAAGCAAATATAAGCGTTGAAGCTAAAATTTGTAATCATCCACCAAAAAAATTCAAGTCATTGACCAAAAACAAATGCAAGTCATCGACCAAAAAATTCAAGTCATTGACCAAAAACAAATGCAAGTCATTGATCAAAAAATCCAAGTCATCATCCAAAATATGCATGTCATTGTACAAAAATATGCAAGTCATCGACCAAAAAATGCAAATCATCATCCAAAAATATGCAAGTCATTGTCCAAAAAATGCAAGTCATCGACCAAAAAATACAAGTCATTGAACAAAAAATGCAAGTCATAGACCAAAGAAATGCAAGTCATCGACCAAAAAAATGCAAGTCATCGACCAAAAATGCAAGTCATAGACTAAAAACAAATGCAAGTCATTGACCGAAAAATGCAAGTCATCATCTCAAATATGCAAATCATTGTATAAAAATATGCAATTCATCGACCAAAAAATGCAAGTCATTAACCGAAGAATGCAAGTCATTGACCAAAAAATGTAAGTCATCATCCAAAATATGCAAGTCATTGTACAACAATATGCAAGTCATCGAGCAAAAAATGTAAGTTATTGTACTCAAATATGCAAGTCATCGACTAAAAAAATGCAAGTCATCGATCAATAAATGCAAGTCATTGACCAAAAAATGCAAGTCATCATCTAAAATATGCAAGTCACTTTACAGAAAATGCAAATCATCGACCAAAGAATGCAAGTCATCGACCAAAAAATGCAAATCATCATTCAAAAATATGCAAGTCATCGACCAAAAATATGCAAGTCATCGACCAAAAAATGCAAATCATCATCCAAAAATATGCAAGTCATTGTCCAATAAATGCAAGTCATCAACCAAAAACATGCAAGTCATCAACCAAAAATATCCAAGTCATCAACCAAAAACATGCAAGTCATCATCCAAAAAATGCAAGTCATCGACAAAAAAAAATACAAATCATTGTACAAAAAAAAATGCAAGTCATCTACCAAAGAAATGAGACTTGCTGAAAAATACGACATTTTGTTGGATATATATATACAAATGCATATCAACTCGATGAGAATTATTAAAATTTTTAAGTTCATTACCCCACAATTTAATTTTTTAATTTAATTTGGCAAAAAGTTGGAAAACCAGTTTTAGAATCCTTGTAACCATGGCTATCCAACCCACTAGGTCCGATGTTGGGTCCACTTCGCCCACGAGGTCCATTTTTTACCCGATTGTGCTTATTTTTTTGCTAATTTGGAAAAAAATTAGCTTCGTCGCATATGTTTCCGATCTTAAGTAAAACCAGACCGTAAGGCAACGTGTTTTGGAATCCTTAATCCAATAGCAATCCAATCCACTAGATCCGATAACCATACCTTTTCACATTTTATCGAGTTTTGCACGATTTATGGAAAGGCATGTTTGGTAAAAGTACATCTTCGTATATTATTTTAGACTCCTGAATTTCAGTACCATCCAGTTTTTCACCTTCGTTTTGTTAACTATACCAAGTACATGAGGTACTCAGTAGTAAACATTGTTCGTTATATCGACAAACTACTGTATTATAAAACTAAAATTAAAAACATAACATTTATAGAACTTTTTAGACAAAATTTTGTTGCATTTTATTTTTACTTTTTCAATAATTTGTTACAATAAAAAATACACAAAGTTTTCACTTCTTTTCCTCAGTAATAATAGCCATTCGAGTAGAAATGTTTTGTCAGTGGATAGCCATAAGTATAGAACTTGCTGGGTATCTGGGTCTTGGCCACTGCGAACGGTGATGTGAAGAGCACTTTATGGGGATTTTCATTTACGAAAATGGAATTGGCAGGGGCAAGGGCAGCCTTAGGGGAATCCGCCAGGGACTTAGACAATTCCAAAGAGCGAACATTGGCTGGATCTGTAACAAGTTTTGTGTTAGCGGCTGAAGACTCTGCCAAACGCAACCCGCCTGTCGTATAAATCGTCTCACCAAACGTACCAGTTGCGGTATTTGATTCACTATTGGTATCTGCGACAGAAACGGTATCTGTGCTATCGACGGCAGCTGAGGAAATTGTATGGGAAATTGACGGCTCTGCTGTAATACGAAAGGAAGCCTGTTGTGATGGTTTCGGCAAATTGGTGGCAGCCACATGAAAACCACTATCATCAGCCGTATAATCAACCGTCTGCAGTATATCGTTAGCATCACGATAGGAATAAGAGCCACGTGTAACACCATCTAGGGAACGCACTTCCTGTTTAGTGGACAAAGGATCTGAGTAACCGTAGGCATACTGGCCCAACTCATCCTGAGTATGGTATTGCTGTTGTACGGGTGTTATAATGGAAGATGTTTGACTGCCATAAACTACAGGATATGAACGTAATGCTGGTGTTACGAACAACGATAAGCTGGCTGCTTGGGCCACACCATATAAAAATAGCAGAGTTAAACAAATTTTCATTTTGTCACTTTGATGGAGAACAGTTTTTTTTTTTTGAAATATAAACACTAAAAGCGCTGCTAGATGTAAACGAAGTTCACTAGTACTCGCCTAAAGCAGTTGTGATACTCTGTGGCAAAGTTCTTAATCCTTTTATACTTGTTCTGTTCTGTTCTGTTCGGTTCTTGTTCTCGATTAGAGTTGATCTCTTTAGACGCCTTCTTTTCAACACTTCTGTTCTATTTTTGTCTGTTCGATGTTTTTTTCTTTTTTAACTGCAACATTTTTTTGTAATGTATTGTGGTACCCTTTTTAGAGGATTTTTTTTCTTTTTAATTCAGACCTTTATTACAGCAAAAGTATAAGTATGAGGCCATGTGTGATGATTATTACGCAGCATAGCCAAGTACTTACTCACCTTCGTGGAGTTTTAGATGTTGATTGCATACATTCTTCTTCTTCTTCTTTTGCTTCTTACACTATGACACTGATGCATACGAGATTGCTAGGAGTTGCTGTTGATCGTTGTTGCTGGTTTTGATCACACGCTCTCACTGTGATTGTCTGCAATTTAATTGATTTTTCAAAGTCATTTTTCATGTTGTGACTTATAGTGACTTTTGGCTGTTGATATTGTGTTTTCGTTGGTTGTTGTTGTTGTTGATTTAGTCCTTGTTTATAACATTGCTGTGGCAACAACAGATTTTTTTTATTTGTTTGTTTTGTATTCATATTTGAATTCAACTTTATTGTGCCTCTCTGAGCATAATGATTGATTTAAATACGAGACTGTCATCAAATACTTTTTATGCTGGGAATGATTGATTGATTTGGTCGGAAAGTTGTGTCAGTTTATTTCACTTATCATAAGCAATTTGAATTGGAGAAATTGAGCCGCAAAAGGTCTCCAAAGGCCTGATTTGGTGTAATATTGAGCGTGGTTTGACTGTTTTGCAATCTCTTCATTTAGTATTGTTAGGAGCGCGTTAATAAAGGACAACAGAAAAGCGAAGCATAGGATTGTCGCCATGAATCGATTTCCTTTCAACACACAGGTTCTAATCTCCTTCAAAACACTTTATTCTGCTGAACACTATATACAAGATACCGGCACTCTTAATCCAGGAAAGGCTTTCAAGTAAAATGGAGAGGTGAACCAAAGAAGCGTAAAATATACTAATATTCCACGAATTCTAAAAACTCCTCTGTATCTCTGGTTCATTGATTTTGAGGAAAGCCTTCGATATCATAAATGGAAACCATTAAGACCGCACTCGATAATAGGAAAAAGAAGAGGAAATACGTGGCGCCTCATACGCCTATTGGAGAACTTGAATTATGTGCTCTCTTAGAAGTCTGTCCTCTGTCCTAAAAAACGTGGAGCGTAATGTTGAACTTGTAGTCGCCGTAGTCTAGTAGGTAGTATGTTCGCTTATTAGACGTAAAGCCCGAGTTCGAGCCCCAGGCCAATCATCAAAACGAAATATGAAAAAAAAAATATTTCTTCGTCGACTTCCTCTCAGCAGATTTCTGGCAAAAACTCTGAGAGTAAATAAACCTGACATGAAAAGTTTCCCAAAATCTGTCGTTCGGAGTGGACGTTAAACTGTAGTTCCCCCACCACTCAAGTATAAAATTAAGGCACACAACATGAGTGGTGTGAGAAGCAAGGCCGTAATCCTGACTGAAGGGTTGTAATGGCCAATTATGTATGTCTGTATGTATGTACATGTACAATACTTAGTACATGAAGTCGCCGTAGTCTAGTAGGTATTGTGTTCGCTTCATATACATACATGAGGCCTCGGTTCAAGCCCCAGGTTAGACATCTCTAGCCAAACGAAACATGACAAAATATTTCTTCGGCGACTTCCTTTCAGCGAATTTCTGGCAAAAACTCTGAGAGTAAATAAAATTGTCATGAAAAAGTTTCTCAAAAATCGGTCGTTCGGAATCGATTTTAAACAGTATAGGTCGCGCCAATCATGTAGAAAATTAACACACACAACACAAATGGTGCGAGAAGCTAGGTCGTAAACCTGACTGAAGACAATTGTGTATGTATGTACCTAGTACATTTACATGGCAAATGAGGTTTTATTGATTGACCACAAAGATCAATCAATTTCATACATGATCCTAAGATTTCTTAGACCAATTTTGAAAATTAAACAGATTTGTATGTATGTATGACAGAGAATTGAATGCATGTCCCAGCTAGCATTTGGCAGATTGTGTAAAAAAATCACCTTGCCGAGTCTTTTTAGAGTACTTTTGGTGATCAAAAACTTATTAGTCAGTTACACGATTAAAAAAGGACTCAAAAATTATTCGCGTCAATGAGTAAAATGAATTCGATTTAAAATACAATAAAATTGTATAGCAATCGGAAATTAATCATCCAGACGTTTAAAATGTGACTATTATTTCCGTTATTTATTATAATATTCTACTACGACTAATAAATGAAACAATTTATAATCATAAATGATGCAAAAAGCAGTCCAAATTAATACAAACATGACTGATAAATGACAATAAAAGGACTCCTAAACATACTGATAAATTACTCATAAAAGACTCGAATACGATTAAACGATGACTGAAAGACGACTCGAAAAATAATCATAAACGAAGGTAAATAAGACTTATAAATGATCAGAAAGCGATCAAAAATAATCATAAAACTACTAGAAAAAGGGTCGAAAATTACTCTAAACTGATATAGAAAATGACTCATAAATGACTTTTTAATAAGAGTCGCTCATAGTTACTTTTTTCTCCCGACAAGAATTTAAAAATGTTGGCTGGGGTGTTATTAATACAAATCTTTATATGTACAAAATATTGTGTAGAGATGTTTGTCTTTAAAGACAAGTTAGTAACTTTAATTCGAAAACTCTTTAAACTAGTTTTTGAACTTCCAAATAAAACTATTCTTCGTATATCGGTTGCATTTAAACTCTTTGTATACAAATCTACTGATATTCAGACTGTTCTAGTAATTCCAAATAATGTACGATAAATATTCCATATACCATTCATTATAAACTTTTAACTTATTTACGATGTTTATCAAAATGTGAAGGATTTTTCAACAAAGTTACAACTGAAAATAAATTACATTCCTCTTCAACAATTGCAAATTGGAAATCCTTTTGTTTATCCTTCTTATAAATCTTTTTCTTGTACTTCAGCAATCGAAAATAAACTTCAATCAACTGGACAAATTGGAATTATACAAATTCAATTCAGATTGAATCGAATTCAATTCAATCTTTACGTATCGTTTTTTTTTATCTCTCAATTGAAAAACCATTTAACCATAAATATACGAGGTACACACATTTACTTTGTACTCGTATATCGCAAAAGATCATGAGATCTTGTTGTTCCTCTTTTACAAAGTAAGCGAACAAAAACAACAACAATACGGATGTGAAAGCGGTTTTTGATGATTGTGTGATGATGTGCCTTTCGTTTTGTTGTTAAAGTACTTTAAAAATTATTACCAGACCAGGTCAGAGTATTTTAGCCGAAAAATTGCATGAAAAAAATCTTTTTAAAAAATTCCACCAACAATAACAATAAGATCGAGAATTTTTTTTCTTTTAAATGCAAAACAATAAAATAAATTGTATCACAATTGGAAATACGATTTTAATTTTTATGGGTATTTCTTTTCCCTGTTGCACGTAGCAAGGCAAACCAAACATTGGGAATTGAAATGATCGTTTATAATTGCTTTCATTCACATGCATTTGTGCCACAAAGAAAAGGGTGAACTGTTTAGAGGTTCGTTTTTGAAAAAAAAGGGAAATATTTTCATTAAATTTTGAATGCTAAACTGAATAAAGATGATGACAATTAGGATTACTGGTTGAAAGACAACGCACGGCTTTTCTTGCTATAGGTTCTTCTGCCCTTTATGGACCAATTGATAGTCAGCCTAAAGCGGCACTTGGGCCATGGTATTATTCTATGGATTGATACTTAAACTACAAAACTGTGCAATTATACTTCAATAGAAACGTTTTCAATTTCTAAAAGTTTATACCGGTAGCGAAAGAGTTTACGTTTGAGAATGACTTTCCGGAATACGTAACGTATGTTTTTAAAAAGGACGGATAACTGCTTTAAGGATATTTAACAAAAAAAATTCTCTTATCAGGTCATAAGGAAAGGACTTTGGGAAAAATTTAAAACTCAATGAGTTTTTGTCTTGCCATTGAAAGCTTCTCAAGAATCTGGCGTTCGAAGTTGACTTTAAGTTGTAGGTCCCACCACTCATGTATAAAAGTAACTCAAACAACATAAATAGTGTTAGAAGCTAGGTCGTAATCCTGACTGAAGGGTTGTAATGATCAATTATATTATGTATGCGATGAGTTTTGTCACTACTGTAGTTAGTAAGTAAGATGTAGACGTGTGTTGCGTTATTAGACGTAAGGCCCAAGTTCAAACCCCACGACAGACATCACAACGAAATATAAAAAAAAAAATTTCTAGCATAAACTCTGAGAGTAAATGAAATTGCCATGAAAAGTTACTCAAAAATTCTGTCGTTCGGAATCAACATTAAACTGTAGGTCCCTCCACTCACGTATAAAATTCACGCACACAACATGAGTGGTGTGAGAAGCTAGGCCATAATCCTAACTGAAGGGTTGTAATGGCCAATTATGTAAGTATATACTTAGTAAGTTTCCACAGACAGAGCTACTTACAGGCAACTTGGTATTTGTGGAACCCTAACATCCTAGGACCTACTGCTTAGACTGGAAAATTTGGTTAAAAAAATTGAAACAAATTAAAGAAAAAAATTGGACAGGGCGTTTCTTTGTGACTTTCCATAGGTTCTTGGAAAGATGAAAAAGAATTGAAAAAGCGAAACAGTGATGTATCGCAGGGCAGATAAATCAACTTTTTGTGAAGTTAATGGGACAATTTCAGACCTTTAAGGTCTTTCATGCATAAAAATAGACGGTGTTGCTCAACATTTCTATGATGTTATCCCCTCTGGTTATGTAAAAAGCGTTTTTTAGATGGATTATTTAGAGAGGCTTCTTAATTTTTTTAATACGAGGTTGCTATTTAAGCACTATACTTTGCCGTTTACAAGACCTTAACACAACCTAAGCTGTTACTACAAGAAATACAAGAAACATTTCGAATTTTTCCAATACGGACGGAATATAATCAAATCATTTGCAACATGGCAATATCATATCTCTTGTTGGATCACCCCATATGAGAATTTAAAACTCATGTTGTTGTGTGTGTATGTTTAACGGTTAAACGATCAAATTTTGTTGTTTGTTTAGTCATTCGTTTATTTTTAGTAAGAGGACACAGAGGATAAAACGGCGACGTTTGTATAGGCGATTGAATGGGACATCAACATGTACATACGAGCCACCAAAAGAGTACATGAACTGTTCATGAACATGACAAAACAATACCGTACAATTCAAGGTAAGTGAAGGCCAAGGTCTGAACTGTATTCGGATCTCTACTGTTATAATTGTTGTTGTTCAATCAAAAAAAAAAAAAAAGAAAGAAAAAACAGAACAGAAAAAAATAATTCAACAACATGCATATAGCAATGCAGTTAAATGAAGCTGCAACAAGGCGATTGTTGCTGTCATTAACAATTTGCTTTAAAGAAATTTGCAATTGAATCGCAAAATCTTTTGGACATTTTTCTTCGTTGAAGGTGTTATTTTAACAACATACTTCAACGAACGATTTTTGTCAGCAATACAATACTAATCGAAAAGAAAAAAAATTAAAGAAAATAAAATGGAACTTTAAAATTTACCGTAAAAGTTCGCATTGACTAAACATTTTCAATGAATTTTTATTTTTGATTTTTCATTCTTTCGTATTCTATTCTTGGGAAGAGTTCTATTGTATTTAAAAAAAAGAGAAGACGAGACGAAAGAAAATATCGGATAATAGCAAACGATTTAATTCTTAGATAAAGTACGGGGTATTTCTAAAAAAAAGAAGGATTTTTTGTCTTGTTTTCCTAAATAACGATCTTGTTAAAATATTTTTAAAAGGCTTTTGTAAATTAAGTGTGAACATTCCTTAGGAAATTTATGCGGCACAGTGGGTCTTAAACGCGGTTAATATTAAGATTCGATCAACTTCAGATGGCGTGGTTTAGTGATAAAACAAAAAAAGCTTGACTACGAACCTAAGAATCCCATTTCGGGATGCTTAGTAAACAAGAAGTCGCCGTAGTCTAGTAGGTAGTGTGTTGGCTTATTAGACGTAAAGCCCGGGTTTGAATCTCAAGTCAGACATCAAAAACGAATTATGAAAAAAAAATATTTCTTCGGCGACTTCCTCTCAGCAGATTTCTGGCAAAAACTCTGAGAGTGAAATAAAATTGCCATGAAAAAGTTTCTCAAAAATCTGGCGTTCGCAATCGACGTTAAACTGTAGGTCTAGCCACTCATGTATAAAATTAATGTACACAACATGAGTGGTGTGAGAAGCTAGGCTCTAATCCTGATGGTGAACGCGAACTGTGGTATCACAATGGGCCACATCCAATTCATTTGTTGGGCGGCCACTACCTACCTACCTAATGACTTCGAAAGAGGCTGCAAATCGGGCGAAGGCCTCATTAAATCTGCGACTACCACTCAGCAAATTTCTGGCAAAAATCAAGAGAGTAAATAAAATTCCCAGAAAAACTTTCTCAAAGATCTATCGTTCGGAGTCGACTTTAAACTGTACACTCATGTGTAAAATTTAACACACACAACATAAGTAAGAAGCTAGGTTGTAACCCTGACGGAAGGATTGCAATCAGAGATCAGCAATGAATCGTTTTGTCGCTACTCATAAGTACTCATGAAATTTTGAGTATGAGTGAGTATTGAACAGTATTGAAATTGAACTACTCTGATTCATTCGTACTCACTACATCATTGATTTATAAGAACAAGTTGCATTGAGTATGAGTACAACGTGGACATCAAACTCATAACATTCGAAATATACTTATTTTGTAATTCTTGTAAATGTTGAGTAAAGGAGAATCGAAATCAAAAACATCATGCGTATTGTTAAGTGTGAGTACGATTAGTACTTCAGACTTTGAATATGAGTAGTATGAGTATGATATTAAAATAAGTATGAATGCGTATAAGTATCAGAAATTATGAGAATGATTCGAATCTACTCATATTTTTGAATACTCATTGCTGATCTCCGGGTGCATTGACTAATTATGTGTGTATGTATGTCAGACTGTTTTCTGGCTAGATCTGTTAATCCAAAGAACTGATGCTAATTGCTGAGACTGGTTAATGAGACCTTTGGCAGTTAATTCTGGGACATCGCTTCGTGACTATGACTATGACTACGACTTGAGGATTGATTTCAACAAGGCTGTCTGTCACTGTTTCCTATCCTAAACTGAAAGATTTGCCAATAATGAGAGTCATAGACTGCAGACCATGGCTATTTTAAGAAACTAAAAGTTATTGAATATTTCTGTAAGATTATGTCAACAAATAAGACTTGTCCTAAATTTGTTTAGTTTGGGGTTCAAATAATGCACAATAAAATTTGTACAAAGTCAAGCCACTGTGGTGCATTCACAATCTCAGTATGTTTAATTTGCCTTGACGTAATGATCTCGTTACTTTTTTTTTATACGCTTGTACTTATGATCTTTGCTATTATTATGCTGGTATGTGGTAGCTATTGTTGTTTCTTGTTGTTGTTGCTTTCGTTACTTTAACATTACACCAAAGTATTTAATCTTTCTCTTTTATACGTGTTGCATATAAAATTGTTAAAAATAAAAATTGCATTGAATTGTTATTCAAGTATTCATACCTCTCGACTCAACATCGTCATCAACATGGAACTTGGATTTTATAGATTATTTTTGTTATTGTTATTGTTGTTGCCATTTTAAGTATTTGCCATGTTGCTTAGGTATAATAAATTTTAAGGGCAAAAATATGTCTTACAAACCAAAACAAAAGTAGAAAACCTCCACGCATTTGGTTTGTTGAAGTCTTCAAAGACTCCTTTCAAAGGAGTTTAATAAAGCTGGTTGGCTGGTCCAAGTATGGGAAATGAATAAAGAAGGGCGTTGTACTATAAGAAAACATTAACGCGTTTGATAAAATCAACAAAAATTTTGCAGAAATAATGCAAATCGCCTTCTTTGTATTGAAGAAGAATGGAAATGTAGGCTAAAAATGTTTATTTCGTCGTTTAAGTGGCCTCAGGAACATTTATACGCAGTAATTTTTTTTAGCAGTTTATCTTTTGTACGTTTTTTTTTTTTTGGTCGAGAGTCTAATCTAATGGATTTTTGTGGTTGCAAAAATGTTGTAGTCTTAAATTCATCTGACATCTTTATTATGGTGCCACACTCACAAAATTCAACAATGCTTTGGCGGTTAGACAGACAACATACTACACCTGACTTTTTCAATGTTGAGAGAAGTTTTGTGCGTAACTGAGTTGGCAAAAATAACAAAAAAAAACAGCTATACGCCACTTTAAATATAAAGTGGCCTAATAGCAAACATCATTTCATAGACCATGCTTTGTACAATGTGTAGAAATTTTCTTTCAAGGGAGCTTATCGTCGTCGAAAATCCAAAAGTACGTAACAACACTTTTTCTAATTCTACAGGAGAAGCAAAAAACGTTATACACGTTACGTTACGTGTTAAATGTTCGTACGTCATTTTGAATTATTGATATACTAAAAATTGGTAGAGATATGTTAGGTAACCTTATGAATCATAATTAATAAAAAACTCGATTTTGATTCCTTTGATGATGCGTACTTTTTGATTTTCGACGACGTTATGCTTCTGCACCATTATTACTGTACAGTAACTACATACATATATGGCTGAACTCAACAAGTAGCAGAAGACGTGCAAATTTCGACTGCACTTAATAAGATACAAAAAAATTTAGTTGATTAGACCACAGATAGCCAGTGATGGTTCGAATCGGGCATCTTAGGCAAAACACAGTACCTCTTGATGATACATACATACGAGTACATATGCACATAATTAGCCATTACAACCCTTCAGTCAGGATTACGACCTAGCCCTATGTGTGTGTGTGTGAATTTTTTACATGTGTGGCGGCGGAACCTACAATTTAAAGTTGATTCCGAACGACAGATTTTTGAGAAACTTTTTGATGGCAATTTTATTTACTCACAGAGTTTGTTAGAAATCTGCTGCGAGGTAATCGCCGAAAAAATATTTTTTATTTATTTATTAATTATAATACAATTATAACGAGCTGAGTAACATAGATCATGTGCTCGGTGTAGTGTAACAGACCAGAGCCTATGGTGGGAATCGAACCAACGACCCTCAGGCTAACAGTCTAGCACACTACCCGCTAGGCTACCAGGGCGCCCAAGAAATATATTTTTATATTGCGTTTTGTTTGAGATGTTTGACCAGGGATTTGAACAGAGGTCTCATGTCTAATAAGCCAGCACACTACCTACTAGAATACAGTGACTCCTTTAGGTGATAAGATGTTGCACATTCTGGTTAGCTGCTGGTACAACTGTGATTGGCATAGAAAAATCTTCCATAGAAAATCTATCAATAATTCTCTATGACCGATACTATGAGCTCTACGAGACAAAAACCGAAGGTCCTTTCTTCCAAAAACTGTAACATACATAAAAAAAATTAAGTTTAGATAATGCAAACGCCGTGTCTTGTTGTGTTGTGGTTAAAATGCTTGACTAGATACCTATAAAGCATATCTGGTTTGAATATAGCAGTTTATAAAAACATTAAAAATTTATCCACAACCTTCTGATATCCAGAGACCCCACAGAGGATGACATCATCAAGGAACATCAGAGGAAGGTTAGGCATAATAACTTCTTCTCCGTGTGCAAGTTTCCTTGGTACTACACACTATACAGGGACACAATATACTTGAATAGAAAACTACATATGGCAACCCTATCATTCTAGAATCTGCCACAGTACAGGAATCACGTTTTATATGGAAATATTTAACTAACGATATTTTTAAAGGTACAAAAATTAAGAACAATACTACATGCCACAGTTCTTAAAGTCGTTTGTCACAGATTGAAATTTTTTTATTTACTACAGCAAAAATCAAAATAGCTCATCTTAAAACCATTAAGAATTCTCTCGGCAATACTGTTAAAGTTTGTGGCCATCATACCGAATACTGCAACTATCAAGAAATATCACTGTTGTTAACCAGCTTATATAAATTCTATTGCATATTCGTCCTTAAATTTATAAAAAAATTTTATTTTTATTTCTATTCAATACTTGTTTATTTTATTACTATGGAGGCCATTAAAAGTTGCGTGTGAAATTGAAAATCTCTACGGGTAATATTACGCCATTTGGTGGCAATAATTCTTAGACAACCTTATTTATATCGTTTACTCGAAAAAAAAAAATTAAAAGTGGAAAAGTAATGCAAAAATGCGTGTTAATCATAAAAAAAAGACTTATGAGAAGTCATGACGCCATTCGTAACAGAGGAAACAAAAACAAAAGTTCAACAAATTTACAGACCTAGAGAAAATGGGAAGAAGAACTATCGCCTACGTGGCAGTAGTTTAATGATGAAGTTTTCTGTTTTTTTGATTAATTTATTCCCTTGACTTATGGAAGACAAAAGATGACGTGGTGGTTTTGGTTAAAGCATTTCACTACTTCGAATGCGGGTGAATGTTCATCATGATTTTGAAATTTTCAAAATTATGTAAGTGGCTTCAATCTTGAATACTCCATTCAGGAGGCTCTGTCGCAACCAAGAGAATGAACAACAAAGATCATAGGACGTCTGTCTTAAAGGATTTGGGAGAGATGAAGGATATTCTTCAGTTGATTGAAATACAAAAAAAAAAAAAAAAAAAATACAATTAGAATCGCTACAATCACAATGGACATACCGAAGGTAGGTATTGATAACTAGAGTATTTGCGAAGGGCCTTCAAAATCTATTAGATTTTCGCTATCGACCTTATAGAAAAACTTGCAAGTTTGATCTGAAGGTGAATCTTAGTGAAAATTCAAACGATCGGGGAATAACTATGTTGTTATCCAACGAACATAGCGCGAGAAATTAAAAATATCGGAAAGCTTACAGATATCGCTATACATCGAACGAAATGGTGAAATCTTATAGACAAGCTATGCTTAGTATAGAGTCAGCTAGTAATTTTAGAATGAAAAGCAATGCTTTACAGGAGTATATAAAATACATAAAACATAATTGGCCATTACGACCCTTCAGTCAGGATTACGGCCTAGCTTCTCACACCACTCATTTTGTGTGCGCTAATTTTAAACGTCGACTCCAAACGACAGATTTTTTTTTTTAGTATATAACATCATATGAAGTTCAGACAGTGTCGCCATCTAGTAGGAAAAAGAGGTAGGAATCGATAATCAGCCATTAGACCAAATACTGGGAGGGCATTGTTTCAAGGCAACGATAGATGGCAGCCCCATTATTCTAGAACTTACCAATCACCTCAGCTGTAGCAAGAAAAATTAATTGCGTTGTGAAAGCTATATGCTCCCAAGAGGGGTACTGCGAAAAAAAATAGGCGTAAAAGAAATTGAGATTGTACAGCATCTTTTGTCTCATTCTCATCATCATTGAGACACATTATCATTTTGAAACCCTGAAACAAACAAAAGATCTTTTAGGTCAAAGTGTTTGGTTTTGGTCAAGCTATACTCAGAAATCTTGAAAATATTTTATTGCTCATACAGACGGCTCTAAAGAACTGTATCTTGTGACCTATAAATGTAGCTGTATAAGAAATATTTAGAAATTTGAATAGACTTTCGTAGTGTGTTCACTTATTAGACGTAAAGCCCGGATTCGGGCACCAGGCCAGACATCAAAACGGAATATGAAAAAAAAAAAAATAAAAATATTTCTTGTGCGACTTCCTCTAAGCAGATTTCTGGCAAAAATTCTGAGAGTAAATAAACCTGCCATGGAAAAAGCAGCTCTGTCGTTCGGAGTCGACGTTAAACTATAGGTCCCGCCACTCGAGTATAAAATTAATGCACACAACATGAGTGGTGTGAGAAGCTACGCCGTAATCCTGACTGAAAGGTTGTAATGGCCAATTATGTATGTAGTATGTATGTAAACAGTTTACATCTGTACTGTTATGGTATTCATATTAATAGTTATTGCCAAAATTTATTTTACAAGTGTTGCTTTTTAAAGGCCATTTCGGAGGCCTGTTTAGCAAGCATATTAGAAGTACATATGCAATCATTAAAAATAAATTATTACTCAATGAAACTATGCCTCTAAGTCAATTATCAAAACCAAAAAGAAAGAATAAAACCTCTTTACCATCATGTCTCTCCATTATCCCCTGCCAATACAATAATAATCTCAACAATGTTGGGGTTCATAAATCATTTACGATTTAGCTAAACCTGTAGACATTGTAGTGTGAAGTTTATAATAAAATATCGCACAAATTTATTTCAAATAAACAATGTTAAATATTATTCTCTTCTATTTTTTAACGTTGAATGAGACTAATTTACATTAAAAACAAATTTCAGCTGGTTTAAGGCGGGTTTTCAAACAAGAAAGTCTAACAAATATGAGCTCATCATTAAAAATTGCTTTTTGGGAAGCAAACTGGCTTTAAAACTTTAAATATATTTTTTTATTTCTATTTTCGAATACAGAGAGAGAGAGGGGGAAGCGACCTAAATACATACATTTGGATACATAAATTTCCCTTTTAAGAGAAAATAGCATAAACAGAACAGTTAAGGGGAGGTTGCTAAAGAGGTGGCTAGCCACAGTTACACATATTGTTATTGCTTTTGTTTCATTGCAAAAAAAAACCCATAAAGACACAATGTTTTGACGGCAACTTCAGACAAACTTTGTTTATATATTTTGTGTGTGTAACTCTATAAAGCAAAAGATTTTGGCAGGAGATTCTGTTTTTACTTTTCAACTGCCTTGTCTGTTTCTGAGTTTTTTTCCAATCATTTTTAAACTCAAAACAATTTTACTTGGCTTTCGAGTGAAAGTTTCTTTGAAAATATTACCCTTTGGCGATAAGATTTTTCTTCACTCAACACATAAAATAGAGCTTAATTCTGAGTTATTTTCTGTTTGAGTTTTTTTTCGCTTAAGTTGTTTGGAAATAAAAATATTGTTTTTAATTTTGCATGAAAGAACCATATGATGAGAGAACCATGTCGATTATGAAGTCATCGTTACCGAAATATATTCTAAATTATTATAGTTTTTGTTATTTGTGGCGTTCATATGTCTGTGGTGATTTCATATGACTTTTACAAATATTTTTGTTTAAAACAAAAAACAAAAAAAAAAAAACTCCCGAAACAAAATTATTTCATTAATTATAATTTCAAACCTTTAGAGACAACATATAAATCATTTTAACCCAACCTAAGGTGAAAGGGTCCTACAATTTTTTTTTTGATAGATGAGGGCAGAATAATTTAAAAAGTTCGTTGCAAAATTATAGCAAAATTTAATTCATTTGCTTAAAATTACTGAAATTGTATAATTGCAAACAAATTCTAAAAAACAACAGAATTTTGTACTCAAATATTTGGTATATTATTCAGTGGGAAAGGAAGGGTTTAAAAAAATTTGTATGCGAAAATTGAAAACAAAAACATCTTTGGTAAGCTTAACCTTTATTACACTTGTATAGCAGCTACTGAATTACAGACATACATATATAGTTGGCCATTACAGCCCTTCAGTCAGGATTACGGTGGTGTGAGAAGCTAACACCACTCAAGCCGTGTGCCTTAATTTTATACTTGAGTGGCGAGACCTACAGTTTAACGTAGTCTCCGAACGACAGGTTTTGAGAAACTTTTTCATGGCAGGTTTATTTACTCTCAGAGTGTTTGCCAGAAATCTGCTGAGAGGAAGTCGCCGAAGAAATTAATTTTGTTTTCATATTTCTTTTTGATGTCTGGCCTGGGGCTCGAACCCGGACTTTACGTCTAATAAGCGAACACACTACCTACTAGACAACGAGGACTACTGAATTATTTATCAAAATTACTTTCTTGATAACTTGTTTCTCTTGGGTAGTGTTTTCCCGGTACAACATATGGAGTGAACGAACCTAATATTAGCCATTTTGAAATTTCCCATCCGCTATCTTAAAATACTCCTCTACCGGTCGCGCATCTTAACTAAAAATTTTAAAATTGTTTTTAATTTTATATTACGAACGAGTTTCGTTGTAGAGAGCAATCAGATCTCTTTGTATGGATTTAAGCATCTATGGTGGCCCGAAAAAGTAATACTTGCAGTATTTTCAATTTGATTTTCACTGTTCCCTCAAAATTAGTTTAAGCATGATCAAGGACTCTTATTTGCTCTATTCTGAATGTTTGTTGAATCAACTGCATTCGGCAAAAGTTAAAAAAGAATTAATATGATGTGCTTGTTCTCTCGAAATTACAGCGACTTAGGAGCTAGGAGGAGCTATGAATATTCTATTTTTAGATAAATACTTTTGGAACTCTCAACGACTTTTTTATAGATCAACTGATCATTGCTTGCAAGAATTTGATGCCATAACAATTCTGCTTTGTTTGTGCAAAGTCACCCACTAAAAACTCACAATACAACGGCTCAGCTAAGTAATACTTCATTTAGATACTTATTAAACAAAATGGAAGGTCCATCATTTTTTATGGTGAAATATTATAGGCAAGCTGCGCTAAGTATAGAGACAGCTAGTAATTTTAGAATGAAAATCAGCGCTTTACTGGCGTATATAACATCATAGGAATTTCAGGGAGTGCTGCCATCTAGTAGGAAAAATAGGTAGGAATCAACAAACAGCCACTACAGCAAATACTCGGAGGGCGTTGTTTTAAGGCAATGATAGATGGTAGCCCCATTATCCTAGAACTTACTATAGCAGACCAATCACCTTAGAGCTGGAGCAATAAAAATTAAATGCTTTATGAAAGCTATATGCAACCAAGAGGGGTACTGAAAAAAAAATAGGCGTAAAAGGAATTGAGATTGTACAGTATCTTTTGTCTGGATTTAGAAGTGCATCGTAAAGAGGATTTGGCAGCTAAGTAATGCTTCACTTAGATACTTGAGCCGTTTATTTTGAAAGTGACTTAAGTCCATTTTCATCTTTTATCAAGTTGGCACAAGTGATATTTATAATTTACGTTAGACTGTCAAAAAAATAAATCGGTATTGAAATATACATAGTATATTTGAAAATTTTGTATCACGTACATTTTCAAAATAATATAAATACTGAAAATCCTAATTTTGAAAGTGACCTAAGTCCACGTTTTATTGACGATGTCAAAAAGTGCGGCCCAAAATGTTGAAAGCAGTGATGAAGGGATGAAACAAAAGCTTCTAGAGGTTCCCAAGAAGTGGCTTCATGCCTCTTGAGACACCTAAAAACCCTGAAAGGTTAAAAACACATCATTGCATATAGTGACATGTGTGGACGATAAAACAGAAACATCAAAATATCTTTAATGTGGTTAAAAATATTATCGATGGAAAATGATGTGGAAATCATAGACCACAAATTCTTAACATCAGGACATTAATTTTTACCTAATGACAGAGGTTTTGGCGTTATAGAAATGTCGTTAAAAAGAAATCAGTTATTGTATTTGCCACAAGATTATTATAATATAATTAAAAAATGTACAAAAGGTAATACTTTCATACTAAATGAAATGAAACAGTAGGATTTCATATCAACAAGACTCTTGGAAGAAGTAGTTTACAAAAGATCCAAAAATTCCAACGGAGAAAAAATAAACCGGCTTCAAATATGCTGGATGCAATTTTTAAGAAATGAACCATATAAAATTTTATACAAAACAACCATGAATGAGAACGCAGAATTTAAAATTCTTGATTAATTGCCACGTCGGGGTAGACCTAAAAAATTTGGGAATATTGTATTGCCATCTTTATAAAAGTATAAGAAGCATCAAATCACTCCCGCATACTGAGAATGTTAACGAATAACTTGTTACTAAGTTTATTTCTATTATCTAAAAATATAATTTAAAAGTTTTTTTTTCTATTTTTTAAGCTATATGTAACGGACTTAAGCTCTTTCACTTTTTGTACCAAAACAAATTTTTATTTTGAAAGTGACCTAAGTCCTTTTAAGGTAAGCAAGGTCATATTATGCACTTAGTAATAGCGACTTTTTAATAGGATGTATAAAATTAAATCCCTTAAATGCGATTTAACATTGCAAGTCAACCATATATCTTACGTATATTTTTAAATTTGTAAAAACGCAAAACCCTAAGTATTACAAATTAAAGATAAATGGACTTAAGTCACTTTCAAAATGAACGGCTCACTTATTAAACAAAATGGAATGTCCGTCATCTTTTAAAAATAATAGTTAGGCAGCCTGGTGTATAGTCTATAATCTAACAGTGGAGTGTTCCTTGCCCGATTTCCACTACTTCCCCACCGATTGAGACTCTTATGAGAATAAACTGAAGAAAAAATTCGGCAGAAAAATTCTATGAATTTATTTTTATGTTTCTAATAAAATTAACTTCATCTGCAGTATAGTCTATAATCTGACAGTGGAGTGTTCTTTGTCCGATTTCCACTATTTTTTCACCGATTGAGACTTTTATGAGAATAAACTGAAGAAAAAATTCGGCAGAAAAATTCTACGAATTTATTTTTATGTTTCTAATAAAGTAAACAATTAATGAGCAGTGCACATGAAAAAATTTTGCTTTACTTCTAGATTTATATCTGTACTGCTGCGTTTGAAATTTTTAAATAACTTTGGTACAAAGTATTCTCATTTTTCTAGCCAGATTTTGCTGCTTATTCTTATACTAAAACAGCAATTATGTCCTACCAGCCAAATATTGTTTATATACTCAAGCAAGCCAACCCAACTAATTGCATAGAACTCTGGCTATCGGACATACATATATGTTTAATAAAAAATTAAATTTAATTTAATAACAAATTTAAAAAAGGAACATAAAAAATTATTAGAATATATTACTGACTTTATAGTTTTTTATGCATTTGACTTAAAAAAAAACATTTTCTTTAATTTAAATAAAGATTGCAAATGCAATTTTTTTGTGCGCACTCCTCAAAAATAAAAATAATAACATTTACCGTGAAACTGCTTATCAAAGAAATGCAATAATTTATTTTCTTATCAGAAATATTTGTTATATTTTTTAAATTGTGTATTTTTTCTCAATGGTAATAAACATTTTAAATAGAAAATTTAAACAACTTTTATGAATTATATTGCAGGTGCATATGTCTAATTATATTGATCGAATTTTAAGTACATTTAGTGATACATGATTAATTTATTTGCAATTGATTTAGCTTGAAATATGATTATGAATTTTGGGACTTCTCATGAAAGATTTTATTCAAAAAATTCAAAATAATAAATTCTAGCGATCTGCACAGTATTCTTCTCTTCGAAAGGTACTCGCTAGTACTGAGTAATTTCTTACGTTAAGACATCGATGCAATGATGCATTCATCAAGCTAAGGGGCAAATACTTGATAGGAAAGTCCATTTTTGATTCATCGATCGAGTTCATTCAAATACTGAATTTAGTTTGTGTTTTCCATACAAAGAGACAGTGCGCCTTACAGTATAATAGGGAATAAAGGCTGATAGCGCAAGACACGATTAATTAATTCGAAAATTAAAAACTGATTGGGACGATATTTAGCTCTATAGATCTTAACGGTCTAGTAGATACCTCTACTAGCAGTTAATTTATTTCTATACAAAGATTCTATCTCGAAACGCAGTAGATAAAGTATAGCAGTTATTCCCCTACCTTGATTGACAAGCTCACGTCTGTTGAATAGATTCGTAGAGCTTTAAAACGATTTTTTAGACGCTACATAGGCCTCTAATTACGAAAATTAGAAAGTTTTTAAAGTAAATTAATGGTATTTGTTACATTTATAGGGTTTTAAATGATCAAATAATTTTTTTCTTTTCAAATAAACATTACTAAATAGGCCTCTTAAGCAAAAAAAACAAACTAACAACTTATTTACCTAATTGGTTATTACAAACAACCTATCTCTCTTAAACAACTTATGTTTTGTGTGATTCTTTATCCGCAAGTGACAGACCTACAGTTTAAAGTGGACTTCGAACGACAGATTTTTGAAGAACTTTTCATTTTACTTACTCTCAAGAGTTTTTGTCAGAAATCTGCAGAGAGGAAGTTCTTTTTTTTTCATATTTCGTTTTGTGGAAATGTCAGCTCTGGGGTTTGAACCATGGTCTCAAGCCTAATAAGATAACTCACTACCTATTAAGATACGGTGACAAACGAATTCTTTAATTTAGAGATTAACTGGTTGTTTCCGTAAGACGAACGTTTTCAAATGAACGTCTGAATATACTAAAACTACTCAATTATTCAAATTGAGTAGAAATTCGTAGAAGTTATTGAGTAGAAGTTCGTAGGAAATCGTACTTCTTACAATAAATTGGGATAAGGCTAAGGCATCAAAATATGTATATGGACTAAGCAAAACTATAAAATCCAATTAACCGTTTGAACTATGAGAAAAGACGTTATGAAAGAGTGGATAACGGTATTCTAGGTTTCAAGTTCACATGATCATCACACACTCATGTGCACACCACTCTGAAAATGTATTGTCGGATGCATACATACATTACATAATAGGCCCACAGTCAGAATTACGGCCTAACTTCTCACAGCGGGACCTACAGTTTAACGTCGACTCCAAACGACTGATTGTGAGAAACTTTTTCATGGCAGAGTTTTTGCCAGAAATCTGCTGATAGGAAGTCGCCGAAGAAATATTTTTCCATGTTCCGTTTTAATGTCTGGCATGGGGCTCGAACCCGGGCTTTACGTCTAATAAGCGAACACACTACCTACTAGACTACGGAGACTACTGTCGGATAGTTCGATCTAATACCGGCGCTATATGGGATTAATATCGAGGGTCATCATTTTCCTGACCTAACCCTATATCTTTTTTTTTAATTTAACGTTTGCATTTTACGTGACGAAATCAATCTGAAATTGTTGTTCTTTATGAATTTGAACTACTTAATGTATTATTAATAATTTTTTAATGTCAATAATACACACATCGGAAATATTTTATAGAAATAAATTTTTTTATTTATTTAAAACTATCAGTCATAAATTTCTGTATGTGAAATGTCCACAAAGGTTTCACAACAAAGATTCCATCGAGGAAAAAAAACTCACTCAAGCGATAGAAGAAAACACACTCATTCTAATAATTTGATGATGTTGTGTGTTGTTGTAGGAACTTTACAGAGCTTTCAGCGTCTTTCAGCAATTTAGTTGTGTATCAACAATATTTCCGTAAAGTTATAGAAAAATTTTAAAAATAAAAATTTTTATTTAAAAAAATTTAAAAATAAAAAAGCGGTCATTTAAAATTTAAAAACAAAAAAACAAAAATAATAATAATAAAATAAATAAATACAATATTTAGAATACGTGCATAAAATTTAAAAATTAAAGTGAGTTTTTTAAAAAAATTTATAATTTTTTTTTTGGCTCAGGGACATGTTTTGAATTTAAAAATTTTCAATTTATTCCTGATAACTGACCTAAATTAATAGACCAGAGAATTGATTGTGATTTATATGAAAAGTGGTACAAATAGGCCTGTGTATCTATCAATACAGACCTTAAATATTCTGTTATTGTTTGAGAAGAGATGAGAGGTTTTGTAAGGAAATTCAATTTCCTATTGATAGGAAATTGAATGAAATGAGTACCAATTGTTAACAATACAGACCACTTTAAAACAAAAGAAAACCAAGTAAAAAAAATAAAATAAAGGAGAAAGAAAATTATGGCATATAAAAAATATCGCATCCTTTTCACGTTTTAGTTTTATGGCGCAAAAAGACAAGTGCTGTAATACAATGATGATTAATACACTTTTATGTACATCATCTGTATAACAAATAATGATGTTAATGATAAAGGGGAAGATGATGATGACGTTTGTATCCCATTCATTGTGATGTTTCTCTGGTCAAAACATGCGCATTTAATATTTAGTTTTTCTACTGCATTTTCGAGGGTATGATATCACTTGTTTAGTTTTATAGGCTGGCTCCCCAACCACCCATTAACACTTGAGTTGAGATTTTTTTGTTTGCCCTCAATCCCATTCTCTACTTAGGAAGTGAAGTTATACTTGCAGTTATTAGAAGATATTACCCTTCCTGCCAGCAGTAGGCTTAAGTGAAAGTATTATGAGTTCATATATCGTATCTTTAAAAGATTAACAGTTCTTTGAACTTTCTGGTTTGTTGTTTATAGCAATAGAAAGTGGTAAAAGAAGGGTGCATTTAAATGGAAGATATTCTTAAGATTGAAAAAGAAATCGTCATGTGTGGCATCATATTAAATGAGCGTGCAAATATTTCAGATATTTCAGCTGCAATTACATATATGCAACCCTTAAGCCATAAAAGCATTTGAAAAATTTATTCTCTCCCTAAATGTTTCAAAAAATTTTATGAGTCATTTCATCATCTTAATTATATGTCCATATATGCACATATATGAATACGACTTATCAGCTATGACCTATGATTTCTTATGGATTAAGATAGTCTTTCTTAAATACAACTCTTGACACAACTCTAATGTAAGGACCAGTACTTAAAACTTTAATTTGACATTTCGCAAGCTTGTTCAGAAGTGATTAAAGGCACTAATGACAATGACAATGTTTTGTTTAACAAAAAGACGAAATAAGAAAGGTAATCTATATATGTAAATGAAACATCTGATCAAAATATTCCCAAAATTTTCTATAAAATTTGGTCACCCTAACAAAGGAAACATAATCCATTAGTGAAACCTAGAATAGTCACTATCTTTAGAAGAGCATGAGTAAGAGTTTTAAGTTTTATTACTCAGACCTAGTTGGGAAAGACTTAAGGGGACATGGGGACAGGCGAGAGAAGAGATGGCAATTACACGATTTATCCGATCTGATGAACTTCGTGTCAGATTTCTCTCCCATTACCATAATTTTGGGAAAGCTTTGTTTATTTCTCAGCATAAGCCACGTTTAGCTGGATACGCTTTTTCCCGCGGTTTCAAAAGGTTGAATTCTGCGATTATAGAACCGCAACCGCATTGTTGACAAGGTTTCTACCACCAAGTCATATGAATTTCATATCAAATTTGTCTACCATTATTGTCATTTTGGGAAAACTTTGTTTCTTTATCAGCATAAGCAGCATATATGTAGCTCGAAACATTTCAATAGCTTTAATTTCTCGACTTTAAAGTGAGTTCCAAGGTTCTCAAAGTAATCATTAACAATTGTTGGCAATTTTTCTGCCACCAAGTCTTATTTTTGATTTGAAAATTAGATCTGTAGAAAGCATATAAGTATGTTCCAAGTTTATTTAATTGTAATACAATATAGGAATACAGTGTATATAATAAAACAGAGCATTGAAATCGCCATAGCCTAGCTGGTAGTGTGTTGGGTCATTAGACGAGAACGTGTGGTTCCAATTCTAGCTCACATATCTCGAAGAAAATATTTTTTCGGTGACTACCACTCTCTCTCTCTCTCTCGACTTCTGTCAATAACATTGCTATGAAAAGTTTCTCAAATTTGTCTTTCGGAGTCAACGTCAAACTGCAGGTCCTTCACTCCACTTCATAAAATTAACACACAAACAATATGTATATTATGAGAACCGAGGTTTAAATCCTGACTAAAGGTTTGTAATGCCAAATTAATTAAATAACTAAGTAAGAGCGAAAAGCTGTTGATTTAATCGAAGCATGGACTTGAGAAGCTAGGCCGTAATCCTGACTGAAGGGTTGTAATGGCGAATTATGTATGTATGTATGTATGGACTTACAAAGATGGAATCTAACTTCTCATTCTAAATTCCTGTAATAAGGTCTCAGAGAATTTTTTGTTTACTATTGGTCAATTCACACAAGCCGTTGTATTGTTGTATTCATTGTATTGTTGGAAGAACATACAACAGTGTATGATTGTTGTTGGTAATTTTTATGTAAAAATCCGATACACTTATACACATTTTTTTCATATGTTTTTAAGAAGTTGTATTGATTTTGTGCTATCAAATTTTGTGAATGAAAAAAATGTGTATATATTCTCATATGTTTTTAAAAAGTTGTGTTGGTTTCAATCTATCAAATTGTTTAAATGCCACGAAATACACAATGCAGCATAGCATTGAGCGTTCACAAACAAGCAAATGTATTCAATACAACATACACTATACAAAGTTGTGTGAATTGCCCATATATAAGCAATTATTTAGTTCATCGTTATCAGCAGAGTTTTGGAAATTCTTGCAAAAATTCTGGGGATATGTTATTGGATTTTATTATTATAAAATCAATTGAAAGTTAATGTAAAGCAATAAGACAATAATTGTTTAAGTTTTAAAGATATTAAAGTTTAAGATATTAACACTATTATTGTATCTATATTTAGGAGAATTTTTAATATCTTTAACATGTATTTTGGCTCCCGCACTACATAACTACATAAGTGATATCACAAATTTTAATTACTATTCTAATGGACTCCCTCACGTCTTTATTTCCCTAACCATCAATGAAACTAATTTAATTGGTCACACAATGTTTGGCACTTAAAGAGAATATTAATCATTAGATTAATGTCAAACAAAATTTAAAACTTTCCAAGTATAGAAACTTTTTAAACAATATCACATGCATTAATTCATAACTAAAGAAATACAAATAAACAATAGGAAAAGAAACAAATAAATAAATATTTAATAGTTGTTAGCTTATGACTAATTTGGACAAAAAGTCTCTTTATAAAACAAAAAACAAACGACTTATAAAAGAAATCACAAAAAATGCTTATCAAATGATCAAAATTTCATTTCTATTTTAAAATCTTGCTTAAATCATTGCGTATAATAACCGGAAAAAATGTGTAGAAAAGTCATTTGTAAACGAATAATAAATTATAGAAAAAAAAAGATGTAATTAATGCGGGTTGTGTATTATTGTTGAAAAATATTAAATTACAATAAGAATTTAAATAATAAATTAATATTTTGAAAAATATACATAATTTACTTAAAGGGCAGAACCTTCAATTTAACTAATAAAAATTCTAGGCTATGTTTTACATATGGTTTGTACCAGAGATCAGCAATGAGTATTCAAAAAGATGAGTAGATTTGAATCATACTCATAATTTCTGATACTTATACGCATTCATACTTATTTTAATATCATACTCATACAAATCATATTCCATGTTTGAAGTACTCATTGCACTCATACTTAACAATACGCATGCTGTTGTTGATTTCGACTCTCCTTTACTCAATATTTACAAGAATCACAAAATAAGTATGATTTGCGTACGAACACTACAATGCTCATTAGAAGAAGCTTTGCTTGCTACCTTTATCTTTTTCTTTCTTCTGTTTTTGTAAATGCAACAACAACTAAGACTGTAAATTTTGGTGAATGATTCGAATCACTTGAATTATTTATGAGTATTATAAGTATTTTTCTAAATTTATGAATCTGAATGAGTAGGCGTATGAATCAAACATATTTCGAATGTTATTAGTTTGATGACAACGTTGTATTCATACTCATTGCAACCTGTAGTTATAAATCAATGTTGTAGTGAGTACGAATGAATCAAATTAGTTGAATTTCAATACTCTTGACTCACTCATACTCAAAATTTCATGAGTACTTATGAGTAGCGAAAAAACGATTCATTGCTGGTCTCTGGTTTGTAACCTTAATAACTTAAGTGATGTTCTGTAGAACAAACATCTCTCATTTACACCCATTTAATATTGTGGAGGCTGATTTACTGCTTCACATCCATTACTCTCCTAAGCCTAACATAAAGATGTGAAAAATCGTATGGTCAGTTCAAAGGTTATGTTTTCGACCCGAATGGTTAAAACTTCTCTTATGTAAGCCCAAAAACTTCGATTGCAAAATTATTGCTAGACACTTAAGGAGCAATTGCTAAAGGTTTGCATGCAACAGAATTTATTCAAAATCATGGAAGTTATGTACTACATGAATTAAAGCCTATTCGAACGCCAGAAATAGAAGACCGTTTTGCAGCACATACTTTTTATGAAAAACAATCATCCAACTCTTTCATAGGCCTTCCTATGATGTTCGACAATGAGGCTACCCTTTATAAGGCTTAGGGCAGCAATAGATTATTTAGAGGCTAATTGACGTCTGTTAACTTTTTTTAGCGTTCGAAAAAACCATGATAAATCATTGTTCATCTTTTACTGCATTTGAACCTGGAATGCTTTGATTTACAGAAAAACGCTTTAGTCCCTGTACCACGCTGAAGTTAATTTTTTTTATTCTTCAAACTGCATTCAAACTACAAAATGAAATGAAAATTAAAACTCGGCTACTATTTTTTTACAGTTATGTAACGATACAAAAAAAATTGGCTTCTTTTATGGGCGGCTGGAGCCTAAATTTGAAGATTCGCCCTGAGAATATTCCCTACCATTACATTGGTGCAGCGTATTTGTGTCAGTATGATGTCAAACACAGAATGACATAATTTTTCTTTAGTTGGAAACGTTCTATTTTACTGATGTGCAATTTTCATTTGTTTACATGGTTGTTGAAACAAGACAGTTTTCAATTTTTCATATATTTTTGTACAAAAGTTGATGTCAGCGGGTGTTGCAAAAAAAAAAGGAATCAGAAAGAAGGGGAACATTTTTATTTGTAATTCTATTTTGTATGCGACTTAACTATGGGTGGGTTCGTGCTATTTTATTAGAATGCAACGCATCATCACGACCTTGACCCCCGGTTGAAAAGTAAAGAGGGATTTTGAATGGTATTATATATTTTAAGAGAACTACGGCAGAACAGAATTTTGTTTTTTTTTAAAGCGGATATTGAATATAAAATATTTTTGTTGGTGTTTTTATATTAAATGCTACAGACAAAAATTATGTATGTTTTGTATAAAACAAATGACATTGTAATCATTATTATCACTGTCATGATCAGTTATGGTCATCATATATTGTATTTTAATCAAGATTTTTTTTCCTTATTTTATATAAAAATAAATCAAAACTTAATTAACAAGCTAATATAATATGATTTCATACAACATTCAAGCATTCAGCCTATGGCTAAAAAAATTTTTTTTTCTTGTTTAAATACAAAACAAAGCCACACGTTACCAAAATAATAAACATGGGGCTTAAACTGTGAACAAAATTAAATAACCTAACCAAGCAAAAAAAAGAATTTAAACCTGGCCGAATAAAGATAAGAAGAAAAAAAAACGAAAAAATAAAACTTCGAAGGGGAAGCAACTTTTCAGTGTCCGTTCTTTTTTTTTTTTTTTTTGAGCCTTCCTTTTTTTTCGTTAACGCGAGCCTAAAATTAATGATTTTGCCACAATTGTTGCCTGTCAATAATGAATTTTGTAACGCTGCCTAGCGTATAAATTAAACTTGAACATGAGCTTTAACAGAAAAAAAAATCAAAATGAATAAATAAAACGAATACAATATAATAATTTTAATCATCATGGAAATAAATACAATTTTGTTTGTGTTTCAATAAAATTTATTGATTTTCATTCAATATCAGCTTTAGGCTGGCCAATTATATCAAAGTGATTTATTTAAAAAAAAAAATTGTAGTTTTACTAGTTAATTATTATTAAAAATCAATTTAAAGAAAAACAATTTTACTGAATTTTATAAATAACTCCCTGTTTTTAAGTGCGTGAAGCTTATTTTAGGAATAATAATGTGAATATTATAACTTTTAATTTTGAATGAGTTCATCATGAAAACAATTTTAAAAATAAAGAGACTTAATGATAAAATAATTATAGGCATACCCACTAATAATCCCCATAATTCACTAGAAGTTAATTTAGTGAGTTATATTTGAACTATTGACAATTGACGCCGCCGCAGTCTAGTAGGTACTGTGCTGGTCTACTAAGCTAGAGCTAGAGTACTATGCAGTATAAACAAATATTGCTTTCAGCGGCCTTAAGACTACTAAGGCTTAAGGCAAAAATTTTGAAAGTAATTGCCATGAAAAGCTTGTCAAAACTGTATTTCGGAGTTAACTTTAAACGGTCATGCAGAAAATTAAAACATAAGCACATGAGAAATATGTGAGTCTTAATAGAAATGACTGTTTGCAGCAAAAATTTGTATTATAAACGTGGTAGGAAAAGATTTGGAAACCATTAATGTGGCTATACAAAAAAAAACCATGTACGAGTTTTGAGTTAAGACCGCCAAAATGATAAAAAAAAAATAGGAACCTCTCTCAGCTAGGATTGGAAAATAACACGAAGGAAACGTCATACCATTGTTTTGCAAACAAATTACTTTAGTAACTGTATGGTAATTCGAGCTGTATAAAATAAACGGAAACTAATTCAAAAGCGTTGTGTTTAACAAAGCATCAGATATTGAAACCACCATATTTTATAGTATTTCTTCAATCAAGAAAAAAAATTTATTTTTAGTACTTCATTGGAAATCTAAACATCCCAAGTTCAAATGCAGCAGAAAATAGATTTTTTTACTCATTTTTTACTCTTCTAAACCTTCTAGGAAATCAAGTACTCCCCAGAGATAGATACAATTAAGAAAGAACATCATAGAAAGTTTCTCATTAGTTTGAAAAGACTACGTTTCAATAAATAAGGACACGTACCACTACATCCAAATGCATCAACACAATGCGCTTTAATAGTGTTATAAATGCGCAATGACAGATGACAACGCTAACACCATAGGACCATCTACAATAGACTAGCAATCGGTTTATAAGGAAAATTTTGATGAATCAAGGTGAAACAAACAAGGAAAGAAAATTAATTCAAATAAGAAAATGAGATGTTTCCTGACAGCCATATGCTAAGCAGAATCTAAAGTAATAATATAAAAATTTCATTAATATTCCTAGTAGGAAAATTGCACAAAATGTATACAAAAATCGTCAAGCTAAAGATGCATAATAGAACTATTTATATTGGAACTTCAAAGTAGTGTGGGTGCCCCAAGTTTTAAAACAAAAACATATTGAACTGAATCAAGATACACTAACCGCTGCTCAAATGAATGATAACTGGTTATAAGTACTAAGTCATAGGAGGACAAACGGAAATAGTTGAACCTATTTTGGCCAATTAAAAAAAATTTTATTCCCAGGACACTGATAGTGGCTAGCCTAATAATGCTCTTTGGTTGTAAATTTGTTATATATCTGCCTAACAATCGACAGTGATTGGCAACTCTTCCTCTCTCGAACGATTATGTATATGGTCTTCCAACAGGAACTTTCAATGATAAAGGTCATCTTATTAAACCAAATCTGTCAAATTAGTTGTCACTTATTCAGTCTGTTTTGCCAAATCACCATGGATGATCATAAGATAGATAACGACAAGTGAATGGACTCTAGAGTAATTTTCATTGAAAACCCATCTTCAGCGACGAGGCCCATTTCTAGATGAATGGATATGTAAATAAACAAAAATCGCAGAACTTGGGATGATATCAATCCAGTGTTATCTTAAGGGAGGCATACTATTATTATCTTTAAAATGACAAATGTTGTCGAATATACTGTCTGTATGATTTGTCCTAAATGAGGCAATTTCAACTCAGTCTTATAGATAATCTTTAATTTATAGAAAAATAAAGGATATATCATTACCTTGGGTGCCCTGGTAGTCTAGTGGGTAGTGTGCTAGACTATTAGCGTGAGGGTCGTGGGTTCGATTCCCACCAGAAACTCTGGTCTGTGACACTACACCGAACATATGGTCAAGTTACTCCGCTCGTATATAATTAGAATATAATTTGTAATTGTATTGTAATTAATTAATAAATAAATAAATCATTACCTATATAGAGAGTACCTTAGCTTGAAATCTTGCCATATCGTTGTTTCTAAAACTAGAATCAGTGGTGTTATGAATAAGTGAATAATTAGAATCATACGTCTGCAAGACTAGAGCACATAGGACTTAAATCGTTGAGTAATTAAATCTTGCTCCTTAGCCACAAAGCTTGACAAAGAATTTACATTTAGATTTAGAGGGTGTGCAACGCCCACATCTACAAAGTGAATATTTACGTTGTAAAAGAAAGGGAAATGAAAGTGAAAGGACAAGACCACTGGATATAGTTTATCCCATAGAAAATTAATATTTTTATGGTATTGTTGGTTGGACACAATAACTAGAAGAGAGTAGATAAGTATACCGGGTTTTGTATAGTTTAACAATAATTAAATAAGCAAACATTTTCAATGCTAAATTGTTAACTTAAAAAAACCTAATTCTAAAACCTGTATAATACGAGTATACATAAATCTGTACACATACAGTGAGCGCCATAAGTGAGTCAACACCCACTATAATTTTAAATTTTCTATTATGTCCTTAAGTATAAAAAAAGTTCCTTTATCATGAATTGTTGTTTTTGTTTTAACATTTTATAAATAACTAGCTGACCCGGCGAACTTCGTCCCGCCCAAAATTGACACATTATATATTTATTGTAATAGCGCTGACGAAGTTATATATGTACATATGTAGTTATAAATCATCGAATTAGCCGACTTATAGGAATCTCTCAAAGAGGAGGGTTTTTTTTTTTACGCTGAGGAGGGGTGAATGTTCCTGACCGCACCATAGAGGAAGTCGTCACATCCTCCATGTGTGGGGCCCTCACCCACTAAATTCCCCCCCTCGTCTCGTGGACTCGTTGTGCCCACTCCGGAACTACGGTGGTATTACTTCGGAGTGGAGTCCTTTTGGCCATTTGGCCCCTGCGTGTTCATATCCGCGTCCGGACGGTTGCCACGCCCATTTTTGGTGAGTTTGTCGATATCGACTCTACGAACTTACCCACCAAATTGCATTCGTCTATGATTACTATGTCCCTAAATATTCAATTTTAAAGGTTTGCCACGCCTACTTTGTGCTATATCGAATTTTCTTTTAAAACCATCTAAACCTGATAAGCTTTCAAAGAAAAAAAGAATGGTTAAAATCGGTTCAGTAGTTTAAGAGTTATAGGTATCACTTGAAGGGGGAGGGTTGTCACGCCCATTTTTGGTGGGATTGTCGATATCGACTCTACGAACTTACCCACCAAATTTTATTCGTCTACGATCAATATGTACCTAAATATTCAATTTTAACTATTTGCCACGCCCTCTTAACATTTAGGGATATGAAAAATAGATGTTGTCCGATTCTCAGACCTACCCGATATGCACACAAAATTTCATGAAAATCAGTCGATCCATTTCGGAGGAGTTTAACCACTAACACCGTGACACGAGAATTTTATATATTAGATAAATAAACGTTTTTATTTTTGGAAATTTCTCGCTATCCTAAGATAATGAATTATTTCAGTGGCGTTTACCCATTTTTGGCACTCACTGTATATATATTTAGCACTAAACTGATAAGATTTCTCAAGTGGTAAACGGAATGTTTAATTTTGTTTTTTAATCCCTACTTACTTGATACAGTATATTTAATACACTAAGTCATAAAGAACTGGGTTTGTAGAGTACTTTAGTTTAATATAAACCTTTAAATTGCGAATGAAAATTTGAAAAATAATCAACTTTGGATTATTAAGAATTGTTAGAATCGAAGTTAAAATAAACACGACTTACGTAAGTAAGCGCGACTTGCTTTAAATTCTAATATTCAAATCAGTTGCATTTAACAAGTATATATTATGCAAGAGAAATGGTAATTATGGCGTGCATAAATAAGCAAATTTTAATAAATTTTGAGAATAAATCATATATGTATAGCGCTTATAAAATTCGTTGTCAACGCCTATACAACTTCTACTCTCGTTTGCGGTGAAACAAATATAATATACGCTATAAAAAAAATTAACACAACAGTGTTATCTACCGGTACCTCAACTGCTGCTCATTTTTATTCTATTTTTTTGTATTTCTTCAACAAAATACTTTTCTATGATATCATTTCTACTAAATAAACAAATAAAAGCTTAAAATTTGATAATCAAAAACAACCATTAAAATAATGCAAATAATTTATATTGAATACAATTTTTTTAGATACTCAGTTTTAGTCTCCTCCCAAAAAAAGAAAGACAATCATACAAGTTAGAAAGTTTAGTTTGAAACAGGAATACGAAGAAGAAAAAAAAAAGAAATTTGAATTAAATTCAAATAATAAACAAATAAATTCAAGAATTGTTAAAATACAATATTGTAAATTGATAAGAGGAGTAAAGTGAAAATAATTACTACGAAAATACCCAGTGAAGTGTGAAAAGATTGTTTTTTTTTTGTACACAATAATAGAAATTGTGACAAGCAAAGAATATTTTTTATTTTTTTTTATGGAAAGAGCTTTTGTTTATTTTAAGATAAGAATTTTTAAAAAGATAATAAATGTCGATTAAATGTTACCTCTTAATAAAATAAATAAATAATAATAAACAAAACTAACAATAAAAATATTCTTTTATAAGCAGATTTTCTAGTCTTAATTAAATCAAAGTTTATAAAGTATTAAAGATTTTTCTTAAAGTGTATCTAAATTTATTCCACAGTAAATAATCTTCTATAACTATTAAACTCTATTATAAAATTGAATTTACAATCATTTGTTACATCCAAATTTTTAAATTGGTCTGAATTCCTATAAAACACACGTACAGTATCACACGAAGAAAACTTTAGAAACATGCATAGTATGATAGCTCGTACAGCTGCTTATAGGTGAGTGATAGTGCTATAAATTTTGAATTTTAAACAATTAAAGTAATAACAACAATAGTTCTTCTGCAATTTCCCCTCTGGCAAAAATTGTGAGAATAAATTAAATTGTAATGAAAGGTTTCACAAAAAAATCTGTCGTTCGGAGTCGATTTTAAACTGAAGGTTCCTCTACTCATGTATAATATTAACACCCAAACATAAGTGATAGGAGAAGCTAGATCGTAATCCTGACTGAAGGGTTGTAATGAAGAAGAATAGCATTTCGAACATTCATACGTTTTATTAGAACTTTGTATAGAAGAAAAAATTTGCTTTGCTTGATAGCGTTCGACATACTGAAATCGGACTTTACAAACCAATTTTATATAATTTGGTAAAAATATTTTAATTCGATGCATTTCTTTAGGAATTTTATCGGGTTATTCATTTCGTGGTTTCGAAACTGCCGGTTTCAGCTGTTAAATATCTTTCTTTTCATATATTATTTGTTATGATAAAGGTTTGCCATTTACGAATATGGCTTGTTTAACAATTTAACAAAGGATGCGAACAAATAGTTAAAATTGATTACAAAAGATTCAAATTTGGCCACTTTTAGAATATTAGAGAAAGATTATGGTCGTCATAATCGACCTACTGTAATAGTAAATGGCAAGATGATGAAAAAATTAAAGAAACTCAAAATGTTACAGACTGGGTCAGGCTTATGCAGCATCGCAATCTACGTACTCTCGTAAATATCACTTCTATTAGAGATAATCGGATAATTCTTGGCATTTTCAGCAATTGGGCATATCTTTCGGCTTATTATTGGATTTCCACTATTAAAGCTGGCGTATCATTCACAATGTCTTAGATATGCTTATAAGATGCTTGATTAATAGGTTTTCAATGTTGATTTTTCGAATAAAATTGTCTTAAAAGACGAAGCTTATTTCTCACACATATGGGACTCGGCAAGTCCAGAATTGATTATAGAACAACCATTGTATCGAGAAAAAGAGACTGTTTGGCGTGTACTACGGTTTAAATATGTCATTACTTATTACTTATTTCGAAAATGATCCTGGAAAAAGTGCTACCATGTATTCAAACCATTATGGACGTATGATAACATACTTTTTTGGCCTTCAAATTAATATTATGAAGAGCTGCACTACGAGATCGAAATTTAGTGATTTGAGAAGCTTACAAAAAATGGTGACAATAATTGGCCACCGAGAATATGTGCCATTAAGACTTGCTTTTGTGGCATTACTTACATGCCTACGCAGACAATCCTCTAATGTCGAAGCATTGGAAAACAATCAATCGTCAAGCCATTGCAAATATACCACAAAATATGCGTAAAGTAGTCGAAAGCTACCTAAAAACAATCGACTACTGAAATTCATTCAGACGCGATCATTCTATTTCGTACATAGTGGCTAGGTCCAGGCATTGTAATAAAATAAAAATTTTTTTTAAGATAGACCCATAAACGAGTGCTGAATGTCTTTATATACATATGTATTAATTGATTACTTTCGGATGAACGAAGGAGACCTTGAGGAAAAAGAGACCTTGAGGAAAAAGAGACCTTGAGGAAAAAGAGACCTTTTTCCAAAACTTTATCAAAGTATGCCACATCAAATATTGATCTTCGGAATATTCATTTGACAACCCTAAGATGAGATTTTGCACATGAAAATAATGGTCTTTCTTTAAATTATAAAATTTTGCTTAAATTAACGCTAATCGAGTCACATTTTCTTTATTATTTCAGAACGACTATGTCTGACGAAGCTACTAATGGCAGTACTGCAGCAAGTCCAGCACCACCAACCGCTGAATTAGCCGAAATGGCTTTAGAGGAGCCAAAAGTAACATTCCAAGATCAATTTAAAGCCTTCTCGAAATTTGGTGATACCAAATCAGATGGTAAATTGATAACATTGTCGCAAAGTGATAAATGGATGAAACAGGCCAAAGTAATTGATAAGAAAATAACCACCACCGATACGGGCATACATTTTAAAAAGTTCAAAGCCATGAAAATCTCATATGCTGACTATAATAAATTCTTAGAAGATTTGGCCAAGACCAAAAAGGTTGAGTTAACGGAAATAAAAAATAAAATGGCTTCATGTGGTGCACCAGGCGTAGTGCAAGTATCGGTAAGTAGAGTTTATTAAATGAATATACTTGTATATACTATGTATGTATATGAACAAAATGTGTGTTTTTATTATAGGCTGGCAAAGCTGCTTCTGCTGTAGAACGTTTGACTGATACTAGTAAATATACCGGTTCACATAAGGAACGTTTCGATGCTACTGGCAAAGGTAAAGGTATTGCTGGACGCAAAAATCTTGTCGATAGTTCTGGTTATGTGTCCGGCTATCAAAATAAGGATACTTTTAATGCCGGCAACTAAATGCAATATGTAAACTTTGAAAAATTATATAAATAGCACACACACTTTTTATATTTAAATATTTTACTTAAATTATAAAATATTAGCAACAACTTTAATAATATATAAATCATTATATTTAAGCCTTTCTAATTTAGTTTAATAAGTTAATGAAGTTTGTTTTGAGTTGAAAATATTTTTCCCACATTTAATTTGTATCCCATTGCGTTTTTGTATTGCTTGTTTTATTTTATTTTTATTAAATAAATTGTGATATACGATTTTGCGTTTGAATTTATTTTATTTTTTACTTAATTTTGATCTTATTCTCTTATCAACAATTCCCCCCATCTACAAGAAACACTTTGGATGTACTATTGTACCCTTAATACTTAATCAAAAAGAGAAGACCAAATAGGAGTTCAAATTTTTCCTACAAAACTTTTCGAAATTATATGCATCTGAAAATAATATTTATTTTAAAATACTTTTTCATATTTAAAACACTGGAGTAACGTATTCATATACATATATTTACCAAATCTAATAAAATTTATGAAAATATATTTGAATTTCTTTTTTTTTTTTTTCTTAAAGTTTGAAGGTTTAAAACAATACTATCCAAACATTATAGAGAATTTGAAATATTATTACGGCGAAATTCAAAATCCAACAGTTGTTATTCTTCATTTCTAGAGAACTGAGTTAAGACTTGAATAAGACTTGAACGGAAAATTTTCACGTTTATAATTAGATTTTCAATCCACAGCACAAGGAGGTAGCAACTAAAGTAATCATTTTGACAAAAGCAAGGTACACGAATACTTAATTAGATGTTCGCCATAAAGGAACAAGAATTTGATACAAACACCGGCGTAAACCAGATTGTCTTTTAGCACTTCTACATTGTATTAGAAGAATTAATGCTAAAACTTTACAAAAAAAAAAAAGAGAAAACTAGTTTCGAACTTCTATTGACAACGTGAAGACACTGTATTTTCAAACTCTCTATTCGCAGCCTGTATTCACCCTGGCTCATAAGAATACTTCTGAAGTACTAGAGCAAAAGGCAACTGTGGAAGTGCGGAACTTCCATCGACCACTTGAAGACCCTGTATTCTCAAAACATGCATTCGCAGCCTGTATTCTCCTTGGCTTATGAGAATATACCTGAAGTACTACAGCAAAAGGCAACTGTGGAATGTGGAACTCCCATCGACAACTTGAAGACCCTGTATTTTCAAAACCTGTATTTGTAGCCTGTATTCTCCCTGGCTTATAAGAATACCCCTGAAGCACTAGAACAAAAGGAAGTGTGGAACTCCAATCGACAATTTGAAGACCCTGTATTTTCAAAACTGTATTTGCAGCCTGTATTCTCATCGAGTACACCTGAAGAACTAGAGTAAAAGACAAGAGTTGTAGGATTTTAGAAAAAAGTACAATATCTGCCAATAACACGATGTGAATTTATAATGGATGACCAATCCATATAATATGTCGATTCATACGGTTCCTTAATTGGTTGCATGCCAGCAGAAGGAAGAACAGAGTAGGACGTGTCAAATAAGTTGAACAAAGTAAGGTCATTGTTTCAGAGTTCATATATCACAGAAAACTAAGGCGTGGGTTCAAAATAATTTTTTAATTCACTATTTAACTCGCTAAGGTTTTTACGAGTAAAAATTCGGAGTTTTACAGCTTATTCCTAAAGCCATCAGATGATGCTTACAGGACATCCATACTGATTAGTACATATCACATATCACTTAATGAGATCGCGAGAAATTCTAATATCACCATTAGAAGAAGGGTAATACAATGAGAAAAACAAAGTCGCTGATAAATTAGTTATGGTATGCATTAAGCTGTTAATAAAAACTCTTCTCAAATCAAATGGGTTTAAGTAAAAAAACTTTTGTTGGGCAATTAAAATAAGAGGAAACCTAAATCATGCAGAACATTGTCAAGAAATAATCTGAGATTGAGAAAAGGTCTTTTTAAAATGCCCTGGATACTTATAAAGGGGCTTGTTTGAGCTTAACATGTAAATTCTGAGATGATGAAAATGAATTAATGGAACACATTCTTGGACCCTGTGAGGCATTAATGCATCCCAGAAGGAAACTTTTAGGCACATACCAGATGCTAGGCGGGGTACTGTGAAGCATTCTGAAGTTTGTCAGGGCAATAGGCTAGGTGGAAACATTATAGTGATAACGTATAAGGTATGAACAGAGTACTATAGATCATATGATCACGGTGCTATGGCACCTCATCACCCCAATAATGATAACAATAAGCTTCTAATCTCTGATATTAATTATGTGATTGGCGTCCCTTTCTCGTTACTGTGTTAGATTACGCATTATGAAAGTAAGATCACATAAGATAGGATAGAACATCTATTTGTACTGTAAAGAGGCAAATCTAGCCCCTCTATGATCATAAAAGATCATTTGCTTTGACCTGTAATCACAAATGTGGGCTGTGTATGACGTTTATGGTGCTTACTGGTTACTATCTCATTAGATTTGCAATGATATGAAAAAGGGTAGGATTATTATTAACATTTAATTTGATTGTCCTGCTATGTACATATGTAAACAGGGAAACTTTCCAGATAGGTATACTGTTTAATTTAAAACGGTTTGGGCATGATTAGGTACTTTTGTAAAGGTAATTCATTTCTAATTTTTGATTTTGGTATTAACTCTTAATCACTTACATGTTTCAGCACTTTCCATATGGTATGCCTGTGGAGCTTTCTCGTTAGAGGCTATATTGTAGAGAATAGTATCCATTGACATATATTGCTTCGCACAATGCTAATGCTTTTATGACTAAGTGATATGAGCAACAAAGTGAGGTCATGAACCTACTAGGGTTGGAAACATTTTATATATTCCCGTTGTCATATCTAAACTAAACTAATACACAACTTTTAGTTGGGTTTACAAACAACAGAAGTTCACGTCCCTTTAAACTTAGAGTGTAATAGGTTTGTATGGTTTAAAGAGGTTATTGGAGTACACAAATTGTACTTAAATATTCTTAAATTCTTTTTATTTGCATTCAAATTTAACAGACAGCGGTAAGAATATTGCTATCAGTATAAATCTTTTTTTTTTAACCACACAGCATTCAACATAACCACTCTTTTTCATTCATTGGCCATATATTCACTTGTAAGCCGCTGATGATTATGTGGTCGAACACTTTTGTTCAACCAAAGTGAGCAATACGTTACGAGAAAAAAAAATTCCATTCAAATAAAATAATTATTTTACAGTCAAACATAAATTCAACACCTGATTGCTTGGGAAGAGTTAAGAGAACAGAAAAAAAAAATTATTTGAAATTAATACCTTTACATCTTTACATGTAATGCACAAGCAGTGTTATAAGTTACAACAAAAGTTAAGTAATCCGTATGTACATACATACGTAGAGAAACCAATAATGGAATATCGTATAACGGAAAAAGGCATATAAAAGTCATATCAATTTAATAATTTAACCGCATTTTTTAATTAGACATCTAGTTAAGTAGATCAAAGTGGATTACTATTTTAATATTTGGAAATTGAAGACGAAACGAAAGGAAGAAAAGGATATAAATTTGCAAATTCTAGCGAATATTAAATTAAAAATGGCTTTCAAAGGTAAAAATGCAATAGTAACTGGGGGAGCAAATGGTATAGGCTTGCAAGTGGTCAAACAGCTATTGATGCATGATGTGCATGTAAGTTTATGGTTTTTTTTGCAAAGGCCAATATATTTTTTTAATTACATTTCTCCCCGCCAGAAAGTGGCCATCATAGATTTACAGGACAATTTGGAGGAAATTGTTATATTACGTGCGGCTTTTCCATCGCAACATTTGCTATTGATCAAAATGGATGTGGCTAATCAAAAGGGTATGGAGGCTACCTATGAGGAAATAGTTAAAACCTTTGGCCAACTCGATATTGTAGTGAATGTAGCTGGTCTATTCAACGATCAAGACATACAGCGCACTTTATCGGTTAATCTGGGTGGCATGATGAATTCCACTTTGAATGCCATGAAAATTATGAGTATTGAACATGGCGGTAAGGGTGGCATCGTTTGTAACATGTCTTCAGTAGTAGGTTTGGATCCCATGTTTTTGGTGCCCATTTATGCTGCTACCAAAGCGGGTATTATAAATTTTACTCGCTGCCTAGGAGTAAGTTTTGTTTTTTTTTTTCTATTAACAATTAAACATTTTATTGAGCACAGAAATTAAATGCTGTTTTTAATACTTTGCAGAAAGATATTTACTATCAACGCAGTGGTGTTAAATTTATTACCGTCTGTCCTGGCGCCACCATAACCGATATGTTTACCAACTTTACCGAGAAAATGTTATTCCCCGATATGAGCGATGAATCGTATTTGGTATTGGATCGTTTAAATAAGCAAAGTGCAGCCGATGTTTCGCGTTGCATAATAACGGCTTTAGAAAAACAAGAGAATGGGGCTGTATATATAATAGAGGGTAAACGTTTGTTTACCATTGATATGAAACGTTATTGGACGGGTATAGAAAAGGAGTTAAATGAATAAAAATCTTAATAAAATAAAAAATTTTAAAACATATAAAGCATGCTAGCAAATAATAATTTTAACATTTAAAACTAAATAACTACAAGATATTATATAATGAATGTTGTAATACTAACTTACCATTAAAAGTTTCTCTTACATATTACTTGCTTTTACTTTATCTTGATTTGATTCTTGCTTTTGTCATAAAAATTTGTTGTATTTGTTGTTGTAATTATCCTTTATTGTTGTAATATAATTGAAAAATTAATGCACTAATCATCACGCCACGTTACCAAAACTTCATCGGTACGATATCTTTGTGTTACAAATGAATCTTCGAATTTCATGCGTGTGCCAGACTTAAACATTTCAGCACCCGCATGCGCTATCATTAGACCATTGTCTATACAATAACGTTCATCGGTGGCAAATAATTTGCCACCTCTTTCGTCGCACATAATGCGCATCATTTCCTGCAAGCGTTCATTGCAGCCCACTCCTCCAACTATTAAAACCTTTAAAGGAAAATTTAAATTACAAGTTAATAATGAATATACATTTGCTTAAACTTAAAAAGAGTACCTCATTCGATTCACAATGTGCCATGGCTCTTTCGGTTATTTCCACTAACATGGCAAAAATAGTTTCTTGTAAAGAATAACAAAGATCTGCCTTTGTGTATTCAGGTTCTTCAGTTTCGTCTGCTTTCTTACGTTTATTACGTCTTTTGGAAGGGTCGGCAATTTCTTCAATGTGTGATAAAATGCCCGAAAAGCTGACATCCATGCCTAAAAAAATTGTAATAATTCAAAAGTTTTATTAAAAGTGGTAAGGAATTTCAAATAAAGTTCAGCAGGCGTTAAAATAGCAATAGATTCTGTATCTTTCAAAAGAGCTTTGAAAATGAGAAACGTTGATTTCGTTGCCCAAGGTCCAACATCCTATAGAGAACTCGTTTAAAATCACTTTAATATACTGGATACAAAAAGAATATCGTTTGTTGGACAAAGGATCACTGATTATGAAAAATTGATCACATAATGTGAAGCAAAAATAAGCGACGACTTAGCTGTAATCGATTGTCAGGAAGATTGTGCTGTATTTGCAAACCTATTTAGGCAATAGGCAATATTTCTTACAAAGCGTTTTAAGTTCGGCGAGGAATTCTGATTTATTAGGATATTAGGATAAAGCTACGCCATATCAAGACTATTTTCCTTATTAAACAAATATATTAACATAGATTAAAATCACAGTTACTTACCCTTTACAACATACGGCAGCTTAACAAATTGTTTACCCTCTTTAGCCAATTGTTCTATATTATAGCCAGGACTAGGATCATTCGATAGCTTAATAATCCTAGCAAAACGATCTAGACAATTACCAACAGCAATATCTATAGTTTCACCAAAAATACGATAACGTTTATTCGAATAGGCAATAACCTGAGTATTGCCGCCACTCACATACAAAACAATAGGATTTTTGGCGCCAGTTATAAAGCGTCCCATTTCTATATGACCAATACAATGATTAACGCCTAGTAAAGGTTTTTCCCATAACAACGAAAGTGTACGGGCTACAATTGCACCCACTAAAAGAGGTGGAGCCATGCCAGGTCCTTTAGTATAGCATACGACATCCAAGTCTTGGGCAGACAATTGTGCCTCTTTTAAGGCAGCCTTTACTAAGCCCAAGATTTGTTCGCGATGATGCTTGGCAGTTTCTTTGGGCAGAAAACCTTAAAGGAAAACAAAATAATAAATAAATTCATTAACTAGAAATATTAAAGCAAAATAATTCTGCAAAGGCCTTCATACCTTCACCCGGCGGTGTTATATACGTTTTGCGCACATTCGCCAACACCTCACCATCTTTAGTGATACCAATGCCAATTTTATTAGCACTGCCTTCTATACCTAAAGCACACACCATTTTTAAAACCTAATTTATATTTTTACACGATTTAATAAGAAAAAAAGTTTAGAATTTTATGAATTTCATCAACAATTTCTATATATTTAAAACACTAACTGACATATGTTTAACATCTGTTTAATTATTATCATTTTACAACACTTTTTCATCACACAGCTGTAAAATCGTAACTGTTAAAAGTACAGTAAAAGTTAACAAAAAACTCTGGTGAAATATAAGAACAAGTGTTTTAGGATAACCAATTATTTAGCTTCGTAAGCTAGGCGACTTGTAATTGGAATGGAGGCGTTAGTTGGAGGTTAACTAATAATTTCTTTAATTTCCTAATCACTTCTTCATTCGAAAAATATATAAAAAGTCTTAATTAAATCCCGTTTACTTTAAAAAGTACAGAGTGATTTTTTTTTTGACTTACCGGAATGATATTCTTATTTCTTTCTATAGTATTCTTATTAAATCACTATCACTATAGCCAATTGTAATTGGTTTCTTATATTAATCTAAAATTCTGCGTCTTAAAAAATAAATGTGCTGCTTTTAAAACCAAATGTCCTTTTTTTACATGGAACGTTTTTACATACGTGGCCGTTACTACACATCAGCAAACAAACAATGTTGCCAGGAATCAAAAATTTTGTAACCAACTTCTGAAAAAGAAATCACCTCATTGAGAGCTCACCACACCGGAAAATTCACCACAAATTGTAATAATTCAACACACCTAATAAATTCACCATACTTCCTAACAATTCACCACGTTATAAACACACCTCGATATTAAAACCACAAACAACACCACTAGACACAGAAAATTCAGGCACGAACAAAAAATGTGAGAATGTTTGGTTTTTTAACGAAAAACGATTTTTCCATCCACCAGTGTTACCAGATCACTGCAGAAAAATTAATCAAATATTTAAAAACGTAGTTTTTGCTATTTTTTATTTCAAAACTAAATTATGTTTAATTAGTTTACAATAATAATTTATTTAATTATTTTTTGACAACAACAAAAAAATAATCAAAATCACCAATATTAACACATTTGCACATTGGACAAAAAAATAACCAGTTTTGGTAAGAAATAACTAAAGTCGGCAACACTGGCAAAAATATTTGGTGTTTTTTTGTTTAGTACAACTTGACGCGTAAACAAGAAAAATATTTTTGTGCCTTTGTGTGTGCAGACACAAGAATTTGGTGAAATTTTTGTCGTAAACAAGCGAAAAAAGAAGAAACAAAAGAAAAATGCAATTAATTAAATAAACAAATAGTAAAATATAATCAAACTAAATGTAAATGTGCACTAAAATCTCGAAAAGAAACTTCATAGATCATGGAAATCGAGGAAACAGCAAAAAATGTCACAGCAAGTGAAAACATTCCAGAAAAACAGCATTCCATTCCTAATGATGGGATAAATGAAATAAATCCTGCTGTTGAGCAGCAGAATGGAATTACTGGAGAAAATTTTAATCAATTAATAGCAGATGAGACAGCAGAAGAAGTTGGAAGTGATAAGCATGGAAGTATAAATGAAATTGTAAATGTCATATCGTCTGATAAAAATATCACACAATATACCACAACACCACCAACAACAACTGATGGATGTATAGAGGGCGATGAGGAAACCGAAACGAATGAACAAAAATCAATAAAAACAATAGAAAAAGTAAATGTTAATGGCAAAACAGAGGCCAATGAAACGATTACAAATGCAACGACATTAACAACAACAACAACAACTTTACCAGACAAAGTCTCAAATACTCACATCAACAACACAAACATTAATAATAATGATGGTGAAGACGTAGATAGCGAAATTGTCTGCACTCAACCTCCTCATCAACCAACAAGTGTTTCTACTACTTGCTCTACATCTTTAAATAATTCCCCCACCATCCGTTACACTGACTTGGCAGCGAAACAAAAACATTGCGATGAAATTATAAAACCATTACAACAACAAGAACATAATGAATGTGAATTAAAATTGCAACAACAAATGCTACAATACGAACAACAATTGGAACAATTGAAAGCGGCTTTACAACAGAAAGACAATATGATAACGCTGTTCCAAAGAGAAAATGCTATTTTGGAGAAAGAAAAAGAAGCGGTAAGATAGTTGGAACGTTAAAATTATTCAAATCATTCTGTTGGTCTAAGGAAGGCCTATCTGCCTAATATTTATGGCAGATATCAGGAATTTGGGAACTCACCGATATGCCACAAAAGTAGATCGGTATGTTATGTATCTAGGTGTCTATGACCTGCTATAGACGCTGCTAGGACAGGTTTGCTGTTGGGCTTAGATAAGGCCAGTCTGAAGTTAGTTATTGGTTTTATTACAGGGCATTGCGAGATTAGATCGCTAACAACGATCTTGAACAGATTCCAGCCAGACTATTGCATAGTATGTTGCGATGCGGTGGACTTGGATGCTATCGACCACCTTCTCTGCAACTGTTCAGCCCTTAGTAGCTTAAGGTTAAGGACCCTGGGCATAGGCTTCTTTGAAGGTTTGGACTCTTTGCCAAGAGCCGATATTAGGACTCTCCATAGATTCATAAATAAGTTGAGCTGGTTGAGAAGTGCTAGGGTATCTCCCTCTCTCTCTCTTCTAGGATGAAATTACAATGGGTCATTTTGACCTGTGGTTATTGTACTTGTAACAATGACAAGTACATGTCCTCTAACCAAACTTAATCTAACCTAGAAACAAATAGTACTGGCTTGGCGCCAGGTCATATGAATCGGAATTTCAGGTGTATCATGGCGTTGCCAATATAATTTGTGATTCTCTTCTGTTAGTTAAAGCTGATTGGTTATCGCTGATTGTCGTTCTCCTTAAATTTTTCAGTCTAAGTTCGAATCCGGAGTATAGTTGTTGGATAACAGTTGATTTCTCGTCAATCCTACTAGCAAAAGCTTCATGACAGGCAATCTGATATTTGCACTGGCTTGCCATAATTCGCCAAGGACCGTATTTACATGTTGTCATGATTAACCAACTCTTCATTGTGAGTCATTTACGTCATGAGTAATATCACGATTCTTTTAGTGACATTTTTGATGATATTTCAATATAAATGCAAGTCTCTCTAAGCAATTTTACGTTTAGATCTGACCATCTATCTTAACGACCAAATGTATCAGGTATTTCGGTGGAGAGAAATTATGTTTTTAAGGCTTTGTATGTGGCATGCCCTATCGTCTTATTTAAAGACATCGTATTTATTTAATATCCAATGACACAACCAGACCAAAATGCGCTTCAGAAAGTAACATGAGAGAGGAATGTAGGAACGAAATCTGAATCTTAAAAACTTTGATGTACACTTTCTACAATCAAACTTACCATTAGAAGGTTGCAGACCAACCCAATTACTGACAATTACGCCACTTGATGTCATGTCATTTCGATTTTCTTCATAGCTTTCCCTTTCAGCAGAGATATTTTCAGTTGAATCACCAGAGGGTAATACGTTCTGATGTTTTTTGTCTTGCTCTGTGTCAGTTAAAATTTCTATAAAAGTTTTAATATTCGCGTTAATCATCCAGATTTGTGGTGGATTTAAATTATTTTCGATCTCGATTGCAATGGAACCAATTTTAAAAAATAATTCACTTTCTATCTGACACCGAAAGGAAAAAGTAAACTATGAGAAAAGAAATAAGCGAACTTGAGTGTCCTTAATATTTTAAAATCTTATATGAATTCAAAACATTCTTTCTCTTGCAGTTTCGCAAAGAAAAAGATCTTGCCAATAAGGAAAAGGAGTCGACTGTCATTAAATTTGCCATGAAAGAGAAGTCGGTTATCGATGCTAAAAAGGAAAAAGAAATGGTGGAGAAACAATTGGCCGAAGCTAGAAAGGAGATAAAAAATTATAGTACAAAATTCCAGGCGTTAAATGAAGAGAAATCTCGAGTAACTTATCTAATGGATGAAAAGGTATGAACATTTTTAAAATTATAAATAATGCTTTGACACTTAATTTTTAATTTTCTTCTCCATAAATGCAGTGCAATGAAGTACGCAAATACCAAAGAGAATGTGAAAAGCTTAAAACCGAATATGGACATTTGGAATCGAAGCTCAAATACCATATGAACAAATTGAATATAGAAACTGAAGCTAAATTGGTAAGTAGTTTAGTTACAATGTAATTTTAAAATTAAAACAAAGTGAATAATAATAATGTGTTTTATAAAAGGCTTTGGAAAAGAAACTGGAAGAAGAGAAAAATGCTCCCAATAAATTGGAGGAAAAGGCCAATGGTATAAAGACGGATTATATAAAAATTTATAGAATTTAATTTAAATTTTATTTCAGAAAAACTTAAAATTGAATTTGAGGCTCAAAGTATTTTATTAAAACATGAAATTACAAACAAAACTGAACAACTGGATAAACTTTATAGGGAAACGGAATCACAAAAGGATGTCATAAAACAATTACAGGAGCAATTAAATAAAGAAACTCAAGAGGTAAAACTTTAGAAATATTTTTCTCTTTGTTTGGAATAATTTTGTTTTTGTTTTTTTTTTTTTTGTCCAGAAATCCCATTTGTTAATTAGTTTTAATAGTTTACAAGAAGAACACAATCATATACAAAATGCCTATAGCGAGGAAATGTTAAATTCAGCAAAATTACGTGGCCAGTTGGATGAATTACAAGTTTTAAAAACTCAAAATACTTTGTATGTTACTTTTCGATTTAGATTTGTTAATATTTGTAAATAATAATTTCTCTTTTGTTTGTTTTCATATAGAAATGAAGAAAAAATATCTTCATTAACTCAGGAACTAAAAGAAGCTTTACAAAAACTACAGGATTACGAACAAGATCTACAGCAACTGCATGCCAAGGAAAACGAATTGTTAAGTTTTAATAAGGAAATGAGCGAAAGCATAGTAGATTTACAAAATCAAATATGTTTGTTGAAATCGAAGGTGAGTTTTTAAATTAGTTTTTTTTATTGCCTTAGAATTAAAGAGAATTTTTGGCTGAGAATATCCTGCAAGAAGTGAAGAAATATTTCTGCCAACCAGCCTTCTGGTTCCCTCAGAACCAGGCAGCTCTGGCAATGGTAATTTTTTAGCAGCTCCCATATGCCAATTCCGATTCTTCAATAATCTGTAACAATTCTTTAACTTCGCAAAAATTCAATTCCATTGTCCTTGATCATCTTGTCTATGCTATAAAGACTTGTAACTCCACTGATACACCTACCTTTGAAGGTTGTTGTTGTTTTAACAGTTCGGCTGTTGTCTCCGGAAGATTCTCCCTGTATATAAAATATAAGATGGTTAGTTTAAGCTTCATGCATTTCGTTGGTTGTGTGCCATGTTATTCGGTGAGGATGGGATGGGTTAGAGAGGGGATTGTTTGTTGCTCGTTGTGTGTGTATGTTGTCAGCGTCATGTGGTCGGTAGTCCTAGGAAGTCCGCTGTTGTCGTTGGGTCGCAGGGCTGTCGGTTTAGCTGGGCAGCGAAAGATGTGCACCGTGTCGTGTGGTGCCTGGTTGCATAACGGGCAGCTATACTGGGTTCCCGGGATGATCCTTGCCCTGTAGCTATTCACGAAGTTCGACCATCCTGATCTTAGCTGGGCTAGAATGGTTCTTTTAACCCTTGGTAGCTGCCTTTCAGTATCGAATATAGGTGGTGGATGTCGATTAATGACCCTGTTGTGGCTGAGCTCGTCTCTGGCCGTCGTGACAGTCGTTTGATGTAGGGCGTTTTGTGCCTCCCTTACAGACTGTGGGTCCACTATTGAGATTATGAGGTGGGTGATGTCCGAGTTGTAAATTGTGCGGTCTTGTCTTGTGCGGCGAGGAGGGGGATCGTTCATGACTATGTGGTGGTTTGGATGGGTAGGCAGGTAGCAGGCTATGAGATATTGTTTAGTCAGTAGCTCATTGTGCTCCCTAATTGTCAGCATTTTGGACTCATCGTGGAGGTGGTCTATACTGGTCATCTTTACGCATCCGGCGGCTATTCGTAGAGCGTTATTCTGTGTCGTCTGTAGCGCCCGCCATTGTGTATCACTCAAAAATGATGTCCAAATTGGAGCAGTATAATTGAGGAGTGACCGTCTGATAGCCTTATAAGTAGTGATGATGGTTTCCTTGCCCATTCCCCATGTGGTGCCTGCTAGTGCCTTTAGGACCTTGTTTCTCTTTTTCACTTTGGCGTTGATGCTGGTCGCATGTGCGGCGAAGTGAAGTAAGTTGTCGAAAGTGACTCCGAGGACTTCCCTACTATTTCTTAAATATCTTAAATAGAAAAGTAATTTAAAATAAAAAATATTTATTAAAAAACAGCAAAAAGCTTATGCCCCGGGTGAGGCTCGAACTCACGACCTTAAGATTATGAGACTTACGCGCTGCCTACTGCGCCACCGAGGCTATATGGTGTTGTGATACGAATGTACTACTTAAAGACGTAAAGAACGTTACGTTAAGAATTAAAATCTTTTAGCAAGAGCTGAAATGTTGCCACGTAACAATTATTGTTATTTTATAATTGAAGAGATTTTCTGTATAAAAATGGGAATTGAAATGAGAATTTTTTTTTTCAGGCTCAAGGTACGGCAGCTGAAAATGAGTTGCTCAAGAAAGAACGTACCGCTTATGATGAAAAGTATGTCAGTTTGGAAAATCAACTGAAACAAGAGCAAAATCAAAAGAACGAAGAACGTTTGCTGTTGGCTAAACATTTATCGGAAAAAACGAAACTCTATGAGAACACCAAAATAAAACTGGAAAACGTTTTGGGTGATTTTGAGGCTACAAAACATAAACACACAACAATTGTTAAGGAACTACAAAGAGAAATTGCTAAATTTAAAAGAACGGCCGAACAAAATGCCGATACTCATCGAACGTTTATATGTTCGCGTTGTCACAGTAGTACCCAAAACAATGGTTATCATACACACAAAGAAAATCAATTGGAAACTTTAGAACTTAAGAGACCTCATAGCCGTCAAAGCAGTATTAGTACCGCGGGCGGTCAAAGTAGTGCTGGTAGTAGGCGTGGCAGTGAATCCTCTGAATCGGATACTGTTACCGGTCGTGAAATGGATTTCAAAGATGATAGTAAAGGACCTTCTAAAAAGCATTTAGTAGAACGCATCTTACGTTTACAGCAAGCATCCGCTCGACAAACTGAAAAAATTGATTTCCTCGAACAACATACTCTGTCACTGGTAGCCGAATTGCAAAAGAAATCCAAGGTGGTGCAATACTATATGTTGCGTGACCAGGCTGGCGCCTTAACTTCTTCGAAAAGTGATCAAAACAAAAGTGAATTGGCCAAATACGGTAATGGTGTTATGTCAGCCATTTATGGTGGTCTCAAAGGAGTGGAAAATAAAAGCATGTCTTTGGAACTGTCGCTTGAAATTAATAAAAAGTTGCAGGCAGTTTTAGAAGATACCCTCCTGAAGAATATAACTTTAAAGGTGAAAACAAAACTTAAAAAAGTTGAAATGAAACGACAACTAAGTTTTTTTTTTTTTGTTTTGTTTTCTAGGAAAATTTGGATGTTTTAGGTCTGGAAGTGGACAATTTAACAAGGAAATTAAGACAGTTGGAAGCGAAAAAATAACGGGAGATTAGTTTTCATTGTGAAAATGTAAAAAATTAAAATGTAATTGTTATAATTTATGTAGTTATGTATGTGTATGTCTATTTATACATTGTGTTGAGGTTATGTGGGAGATCTGTGAAAGTAAGCAGTAACATGAATGCCAATTAATGTCCATAATTTTTTTTTAAATGTATATAAAAATGTAATTAATAATTTATTAAAGTATAATAAAGAAATTATACAAATATTTACCAAAATATTCAATTGTTTAATTCATGATGTTGCGAAAAACGACGAAAGTTAAGTGGAGTTATCACTTAGTTGGTTAAAGCAAGCTCGATATTGAACTTCAATACTTATTAAGAAAGATGTCGGAGAAATGAATCAATCAAAGAGCTGTTATGGGCCAAAAAATATTGCTATACTAGCCCTATATTGCTACTAGTCGTAAATATTCGTTTTAGATTTAACCGCTGTCCGAAATATTCTGCAAAATCCTGTATATATTATAGAAACATTTTCGAAGCAAAACTTAGGTTGGACATCGATTTCGAGTATAATAGCCAATCTTACTCATGTAAAGCAATGAAGTCTTAAAATGTTTCTTTGCATTACTTGCTTAACAATTTTATTTAACTTTAATTTTCATGGACACTATTTCTCTAAATCTTACAAAACACCTTCATATAGTTTTTTGCCCACTTCTGATGGTTGGCCCAAACTCATGACCATTTTTATTGTCGGTTCTTCGCCGTCCTTAGCTAAACGCACGAATTTATTGTCTTTCTCTTTAAAATGCACTTTCATCATGGGATTCTGTTCGCCTGTCTCTTTGGCAATGAATTCACGTAACAAAGGAGGCAATTCCACTTTATTGGATAAGATTTTCTCATTAACTTTCTTAGTATTCTGTAGGAATTTATGTTCATCCTCTTTGTCAACTAGCTCATAATCGGCTTTATAACTGGTGCTATAGATTTCAACCGGTTTGGGCAAGGTAACACCACGCCAAGTCCTTTCCACGGTAACCTTAACTTTGCGGGCAGAATTGGGATCCTGTTTAAAATAATAAAAATAAAATTAGAATTTTTGAAAGCAATTTCAGCAAACAATAGTTTATTTACCTCATGATCCACAGTTTGCACTTTTAATATTCTAAAATAACAAGGTTCCGGATAACGTTGGAACATATTGCGTATAACCATGCGACCTACACCATAATCTTTCAAGTCACTAACGATTTCCCATAAACTTTTGCCTTTGAAATCCGTTTTACGGCCAAAATATTTAACAACAGTATTGGCCATTTTATTTAATAAGGAAAAACAAACAAATTTTATTTATAAAACTTATTAAAAACACAAATCCTTCTATGATTACGTTAATATCGGCATGCAGCCGCTGACAATTTCTTCTTGAGTGAAATGAAAACAAATGCTATCAGCTGTTTTGGCCGATTCTACAATATACAATAAATAGCGCTGCTACACCGTAATTTATTGCTGAATAACTGTTAACGGTCTCAAAGCGAAAAGTGGTGTTGGTTTAGAAGTTTTTCATTAAATGTTAAAAAATATTAATTAATTGTAAAATTTAATACATCCCAAGTGAAGAAATGGGAAAACGAAAGTGTTTATTTTGTTTTAATAGTAAAAAAAGTGCGGGGTGATATGTGAAAATATTAAAAATGTCGGTCGAAAGTGAAGTTGTCCCCAATCAAAGTTTTGTTTAGTGCTTAATCATGCAATCATATTAAAGTTTCAAATAAATCAGAAAATATATGATCAAAATCATTGCTTAAAAGTGAAAATCAGAAAATATATGATCAAAATCATTGTTTAAAAGTAAAAATAAGTGTTTTTTGTTATATAAATGTGTTTTCAATTAAAATGTTCACGATTATTGTATAAAAAAAAAGAAAAAGAAAAAATCGTGATACATAATAGTGCATATAAGAGGTGGCTGCGGTTTAAGCGTCACCAGAAGTTTTCCGGCTGGAAGTAAAGAGTGAGCAGTCCGGAAGGTGAGTTGTTAGTATATATTTTTAAAGTAGTGTACTTGTATTCGGAATCAATCATAAATATTTTATAATGTTCAGCCGAACTTAAATAATGTTAAAAGAAAAGTTAACGTTAAAAGTACTATAAGATGCTGGCACGTCTTTAGGGTTGCCATCAGAGTAGATATTTGATAATTTCGTGATTGGGAATTTAATATTTCCAACACGACTCTTTTAATTCTGCCAAAATATCACAATATCTGAAGTTCTTAGACCAAATCCTATTCTATTTTAAAGGCAATATTTAATATTTGGATTGAATCATGAGGATTTTTTCCTATTTTCAGCGCAGTCATTAATATTTAGTTTGAAGCATGAGGATTTTTTGACCTATTGTAACAACAAATGCAGTGTTAGGTAAATAGGAACCAGGAAGTCAGAAAATAAGTGAGTGTATGTAGAAACGAAAAGGTCATACCCTCAGAAAGCCAAGAGATAACAACTTCTGGACTAAAATTAGCAAGGAAGCCTCCACAGGGGTAAGTCGGCAACTAACTGGAGAGGATCAATGGAAGCGGATGCAACAAGAATGCATAGAAGTTGTTTAATATAATGTACTTAGTCTTAAGTGGATCTGAATGGAATAACTTTGTTATGGTCTTATACTCCTTATAGAACTAAAATATTCATTATGTACATAAGCATATGGGGAGCAAAACAAAAAAATTAGTTGAAGTCTCATAACCTTCCGATTGTATCAATTCCAGTACTTTTCAATAACTTCTGATTTCCATCCCTCAACCAATCATATTTTATGCAAATTTCCTTTGAATAAATTCTGGGTGCCCGGCAATCTTTTGAATAAGAAAAAATGTGTTTTTCACCCTCCTTTTCTCCCTCGTCATTACATCCTTTGCTTAAGACTTGTGAGGTATTCCCAGTCTAAGAGAGCATTTACCCAGAGGCCAGTATATGGTTATAATTGTTATGCGGTTCCTAAAATGGATTCTGGGTATGTTTAACGAAAATTGTGTTCTCTATACAAGTGGGTTAATTGCTTTGTCGTGAAAGAATAGACTATTACGCTGTCAACAACGGCAGTATTTATCAGCCTTAACAATACTACACTAATTGGGTTGTCCAAGGTACAATCGAAGATTAAACTGTTCCGAAAAGATCATTATTTTACTTTGGCGCGATATCTGGATCCGTCAGTGAATACTTAGATGATGTTTTTTGGAAATTATAATTCATCAATTTAATAGCATCTATCCGGTATTCTCTTTACAAAACCGAACTCGAAAGCGGGTTAGGTAGGTTCACGTCAACTATAGTCAGGATTTTGACAATACCATAGATTTTATACTTCCATGTCCTTGTGCCGCGTTCTTGTGCCAGCTATCTATTTCGCCAACATGTCTGATTGTAGACAGGAAACAATAGTAACCAATGCTTTAGATGGTTTAGTACTAAGAGCACCTCAGGGTAATTTGAAAGATGCTGTAAAAAATTTTAGTCGACTATTGTCATTGAAGATGACGGGTCTAACAATCTCAAGTGATGTTGCAAATATTAATTCCAAAATTATTTAGAAGCATAAGGTTTTTGCATAGTGTTCTATTCTATTATCTTTAGATGATCTTCCCAATTCATAAAATTATTTGTCAGTTTTAGTCTGGGTAGTCCTTATTTATGTCGTTAATGGGATCCCATGGATTTTATCACTTTGAGGATACCAAGTGAAGGTTTCGTGCGCTATTTAACTGCATGGTTTACGCCTTGTATCTCAGCCAGTGGCATTTATTTATATTCGTTTGATGGGTGACAGGAACTATGCCCTGCTTAATTATCACATGTACGTCAAACCAGTTATTGATCTTGGCTTACCTATCAATTTCTGTCTATCAAGTTCAAATGCATAAGGTTTTTCACGATTTCACGTAAGGATGACTTCATATAATTTTAGTTGTTTTACTTGTTTCTTCGATTTTTCATAAAACCTCATGAGAAAATCTAATCCTGGTCCTTAGTGTAAATTCAGCATATCTATTTGCATAGCAGCTCGCCATAGGATAGTAGGTAGTGTGCTGGCCTACGAAATATGAAAAAATATTTCTTCGACGACTTCCTCTCACAAAAAAACCTTAAGAGTAAATAAATCTGCCACGAAAAGTTTGCCAGTGTTGTAATAACCAATTATGTATGTATTTAAATTAAAGGCATTAATTATAGTAACACAAATAAATCTTTATTAACAGAATACATATGTATATACATATAGGATACCGGTAACATCCTGCTGATGCAGATAAAAATATACTCCAAGGCTGTTATCTATTGTATGCTAATAGGACACTTCATAAATACCATTCGTTCAGTCAAATCGACTCTTATTTGTTCCGATATGGTGAACGTTTCGATTTCTTGGGATGACGATCAATTGGATGCTCAAACGGTTGGGCATCTTCATATGAATCATCATCTTGTGAACTGTTTGCACTTTCATGCAACTCTGATGTTGCATGTGCAGCTGCCTTTGAGGCGTTAATTTGAGCTTCTGCAGCTGAAGAAGATGCTTTTAGAGTAGCTTCTTTTGTTGCCTCAAAGTCAACACTAGCCTGTTGGAGTTGACCTTCAACTTGTTCTAGGCGGGTTTTTGCCTGGCCTACCATAGCCGATTGTGAGGCCAACTGATTGGATACTTCTTGTGAGGTTTGATCGGCATGTTCTGCTACAGCTTTTGCATTGTTTAAGGCAGCGGTTAGAACTGATATATGATTGTGTGCTGCCTGTGCTGTTTGTTGAGCTAATTTGGTGGCTATTTTAGATGCCTGTAGTTGTTCCAATTCTCGGGAGAGAGCCTTCTGGGCATCTGTCGCTTGTTGTTGTAACTCTTGCAGGAGAACTTGTTTACCCTCTAGAGCTGCTTGGGCCGTTGCGGCCGCTTGTGAGGCAGCTTGAGCCAAACTATTTTTGGCTAAAAATGCAGCCTGTTTTGCTGCTGCATGCTGTGAGGCTACAGCCGTGAAAGCTTGATTGGCTGAACCCTGTGCTATAGAACGTAAACCACTGCCAATGCTGTAGCCTGGCTTGGGTCCATGTGATATCGGCTCACTGGTCAGATGATAAGGCGGTGATACAGAAGCATGTGATGAGGCACCTTTGGGTGAAGTTACTTTGTATTCATAGTAACCACCATCGTATTTGTTGATAATCTGACCACCATCACTTCCACTGGGACCCTCGTGATCCGGTGCGGTATGCGGCTCTTGAGGTTCAAATAACGCACCACTACTATGTGAATGACCAATTTGCGTTTTGTATGTACTGTAACCATTGCGTTTTGTCAGACGTCCCACTGTTTCTTGAGAACAGTGCAGTGCTAAAACAAATAAAATTCATATCTCCAGGCTTTGCGATCTGCCACCGAAACTATTAAGACTTACTTACCTAAAATGACGCAGGCTATTGTATGAATTTGAATCCCGTTATACATTACTATTCAACAATAATTTATGGAATGTCCACCAATTGGTTGTTATACATCAATTTTATACCACCATAAAAGAAAAACATACCTCAAGTTAGTCAACCGTTCAATTTCTTCCATGTCCAATATTTTGTTAGCATGTTCGTACCCCCTTTTTTTTGTTCGCTTCATTTTCAAACAAAAAAATTAAACACTCCATGTTTGTTAATTTTGAAAAGAAGAAGTAGAAAGAAGTAAATGAAATTATTTTCACTTGATGCAATAAATAAAACTCATAATTACACTGTTTTAAATTATAATTGATTATTTGCGGAAGTTTTCAAAGTGTTTGGTTTATAAGTGTTTGGCACGTATAAACAATAATTACGGGCCTATTCGAATTGCTATAGAAGTGGGAGTTTTTGCTCCCAACGAAGGGGGTGTGGGGAGATACATTGTAAGATATTTTAAACGCTTGTCCCAAAACTGTAGTATTTTATTTTGGCTATAAATATCTGAGTATTTTGTAATATCCAACAATGTTAGTGCAACGCTCACTTAGTTAGGTTATGCAAGAAAAATTTGACTTTTAAAGAAAATTTAAATAATTAGTAGAGCAGCTGTTTGACCAAAAGCCGTTATGTGGCAATTGTATAATACTGTCGGAAAATGCTGAAATGTAAGACAAAAAGTTTCATGTTTAACAAAACTCAAAGCGTCTCCATTCAGCAGCCTAAAATTTACAAAACTTTTACTGGACACACTAGAGTGGATATGGTCGATAAAACTTTAGCGTATGTAATACCCCAAAATATGAAGGTGTATTACTTAAAGATCGTTAAAAATGTCCCTCTGCTCGAAGTCTAACTGAATAAAATATTTCATAGGCCCCCCCGAGGTATTTTAGAGATTGCTTACTTGCTTAATTGATCAATATTACTCTTTTAGTCAGGACTACAACCTAGCTTCTCACACCGTCCATGTTATATATATACATACATACTTGATTTAGTCAGGTTTACGACCTAGTTTCTCACGCCACTTATGTTGTGTGTGTTAATTTCAAATATGATAGGCGAGGCCTACAGTTTAAAGTCGACTCTGGACGACAGATTTTTGAAAAACTTTTCATGGCAATTTCAAGTTTCTCAAAGTTTTTGCCATCCATTTTAGGTGTGTTAGTTTCATTCATTTTAAAGTCGATTTTTATTTACTCTCAGAGTTTTTACCAGAATACATCTGAGAGGATGTCGCCGAAAGCAATTTGTTTTTTATGATTCGTTTTGTTCAAGATGTTGAGCTGGTGTTGGAGCCATGGCCTCTCTACTAGAGCTAGATTGTGTCAATTTAGATTAAAGATTATTTTATGTAAATGTTTTTCACGCAGTTAGTGTTTCATTCGTAACCTTCAATTATTGTATAATTTTCACCACCTCAAAATGGACGTAATTTACGAATTACATTTTTCAAACAGCGCAAATTTTGATAAAAAAAATTCAATGATTTGTACGCTTTGTTCGGTTGTTAGTTTACTCGTGGTGGGATAGCATACATTTTTGTCATTCTCACGAATATTATTACACTCCATATCTATCTAAAACAGCCTCTACATTAGCCCAACAAACAGCATAGGCTCACTCATACTCATATTTCCATTCTAAACGCCGCCTTAAACAATTCGAAAGCTGTTGCATAATACTGCCGATCAAACCTTACAAGAAGTATACAATCAATTAGCCTCACAATCGGCTATGGCTGGCCAGGCAAAAACTCGTCTATATCAAGTTTTTACACCTGCAATAGCAAGAAAAAAAAACAAATAAATTAACACGTTGACTGCCAACTACGAGATAACTAGAAGATCGCGTTCCCTTCTAGGGTGCCAACTACGAGCTGTCTCGTACTCACTAAACCTGTCATTTTTGTGTAGCTGCGAATAAACCCGTATTATATCAGTGCTAGTATCGATAAATGGCTTCTGGGAAAAGAACAAAATGTCAATGTGGGCTTGTATGGCCAGTTTTCTGAAAATTGCAGTAGCAGTCAACGTGTTAACAAACCAAAAACCCGTGCGCAATCTAACTCGCATTTATTGGGTTCGTCCACATTACTTTCAACTCTAGAGTCCAAGAGACTCTATGGACAAACCGTAACGTTAAGGTAGTTGAAAGCAGTTGCGAGGTCTTGAATGCCTAGTGTGAATTTTTAAATGTACAAGCCCCTAAGAAACGGCCCTTCAACGCCAGGGCACGGGTTAGTTACATATATCTACAATTGTCTGATCCGCGTATACCATCACTTCGTGTGAACGTCCTTTATATCTTGCAAAATCGTGGGGTCAAGATTGAAAACAAAATAAATAAAAAAGATTGTTAGTTAGAGTGTGTTTGAAGAAGAGAGGTAGTAGGACTACGACAATATGGCTAACATTAGAGACTCGAATAAGGGGGCATTGGATTACTATTGAAAGTGTGAAGATGTATTTAGGGACAGCAGATTTCTGGCAAAAACTCTGAGAGTAAATAAAATTACCATGAAAAAGTTTCACAAATAACTGTCGTTCGGAGACGAATTTAAACTGTCCAAATACCTCTCTCATTAAAAATTGGGCACTGACATAATTCCTTCTCCATGACCTACAACTCCTACAGAAATAATTTGAAAAAATTCCAATATTAGTGGCATACCTTCCAAAAGGATAGTAGCCTGTGAGAACCGCCTTAGTGGGATTGGTGGCCTTGCAGTTTAAAGGAGGAAAATGATCATTGCTTTCCTTATTTATATCAGTCCTATAGAGCAGTATTTCACATATGACTTCTCTATACCATATCGGCAGTTGTAAGTTCTGGCCAGTTCATACATGCATACATACATAATTGGCCATTACAACCCTTCAGTCAGGATTATTAGACGTAAAGCCCGGGTTCAAGCCCAAGGCCAGACATCAAAACGAAATATGAAAACAAAAAAAAATATTTCTTCGGCGTCTTCCTCTCAGCAGATTTCTGGCAAAAACTCTGGGAGTAAATAGAAATGCCATGAAAAAGTTTCTCAATATCTGTCGTTCGGAGTGGACGTTAAACTGTAGGTCCCGCCACTCAAGTATAAAATTAAGGCACACAAGATGAGTGATGTTGAGAATCTAGACCGTAATCCTAACTGAAGGGTTGTAATGGCCAATTATGTATGTATGTATTAAATTTTTACTGTGACGTTTTCCAGCGAAGCTTTGATGCTTCTCGCAAAAAACTAGAAGGTTAATGAACACTAGAAAAACATCTTATGACGATGCTTTAACCAACTATCCTTTAACAATAAGGGTGGCCTATAGGAAAAATTTTCCAAAAAAACAATTTTATTTTAAATACAAAATTTTATTTAAATAAATGTGTTATAAAAAAATAATAAATTAAATACATTATACGATATAAAAATCTATTAAGTACTATATAACCTATTTAGGATTTAAACATGCCAGAGACATCTAGACATCCAACAGGGCAACTTTCCAAAGGCAGAAAGTTGGAAATGGAAATCGTCTTTACCTCACTTCTAAATCTCAATTGATAACAAAGAGTGTGTAAAAGAAAACAAAAAACAATAAATAGTTGAGAGCACGCTCGCTTACAACACTAACAATAATAAATAATTAAACAAATTTAAATAATAGCAAACAAGGGAAAGATACAATAAAAAAAATCATGGCGTTTAGAAATGAAATTCAAATACATCACGAGATGTGCAACAATTGTTGCGACGTGTTGTTGTTGTGATAGCAGCAAACGAAGGTTTTAATCATTTGTAGTATTGTGTAACCTGACGGATCCAATCCAAGTAGTGTGATACTTTCACATAAACACCGGGTACATTTACTTGACCACAGCCAATACCCCAGGAAACAACACCGACAACATTCCAGATACCGCCACGTTCGCATACCAAGGGGCCACCACCATCACCTTTGCAGGCATCTTTGCCTTCTTCACCGCCAGCACACACGAAACCAGGATTCAATTTGTAACTGTAACCGAGACGGGTTTGACGCAATTGGGTTTCGCATTGATGATGCGATAGTATTGGTACATCGACTTCCTTGAGTATGTTTTGATATTTGCCTTGATCACCGAAAGCATCTTTACCCCAGCCAGTGGTCCAGCAGCGAGCACCAGTGAAATCAGAGAATTTCTCGGGTAAACAGGCAGGACTGATATGAGGATTCTTTGAGAAATCTACAGGATGATCCAATTTCAAAACAGCCAAATCATTGTCCAAAGTACCAGCATAGTATTCAGGATGAATTTGTACAGAGACAACATCACGTTCAATATAGGGGAAGAATTCAACATCATGATTGACATCCCATTCACCCAAACGAGCTCTTAAATCGAAACCATTTTGTCTACAAGAAAATTGCAAAATTAGTCAAAAGTCCAACGTTATTGGGGAAAGATATTTAAACTTACGATTTAATGCAATGAGCAGCAGTAATAACATGTTGGCCATCGATAAGGGTACCACCGCATGCATAAATCGATTCTTTGGGATCCTTTTTCAAAATGGCCACATGCCAGGGATATTCACCGAATTCACTGTCACCATCTACATAAACAGGGTTCTTGATGCGACCGGTAATACCAGCAGCATTGCGTACACCGCAACGACCGAGTTGTTGTTGTGGTGGTTGAGCAGGGCGCAATGGACGACGACAGCAGACTTCATTGACACGGCATGTCTTTTGCACGGGACGATTGCCATAATAAGCACGCTGTAAGGAATATAATAAACATTTTAGTTTAAATTTCTACCGTTTTTTTTGGTTAAAATTTAAGATCCTGTTTAGATTTCCTTCCTATTACACTTTATACCTCTTGCAGTTTTACTGTTTCAGCTAATACACTACTACGCTGTTCTACGGCCTCTTCATGTTCTTCACCTTCAATGCTACGTCTTCTGCGATCTTTTGGAAAGGTAATATAACTACTACCTTCAGCAGCTCCAGGAGCTTGAGTTGGTATCGTATGTGTGCTGCCTACGTTGGGATAAAGCAATTCTTTACCTTTCCGATAGCGTTGGGATTCGGAAAACGTTAAAGATTGATTTACTTGAGCACTTCGATCGTAGGTATTTTCAAAACCACTTGCACCAAAACCAGAGGGATAACCTTGTGGCGTAAAGCTATTGTGTGAAAAATCGACGTTTCCAAAGTTAGCTTCTGGTTGTGGGTAATGACCAAAACTCTGCTCATGGCCACTTTCCAATGAAGGGTAAAATGGAGCATTATGATCGATACTGCTACCAGTTGTTGGATAAGACGAGTGACTTTCAAATGAAGTGGGTCCAAATGAAGACGAATGGCTTGCAATGTGCTCATAGTGTTCTTCCTGGTGATGATGATGATGATTCTCGAAATGATGTACAGAACTCGGTTCTGTGTATACATGTGGACCAGAATGATATTCAAATATAGGCTTACTGGGTATCATTTCAATCTCATATTTTGTAAAACTAGGTCCTGTAGAGGGAAAATGGTGTATGGGACCCGGACCAGTTATAATATGGTCAGCATGATGATCATGATGGTCGTGATCAAAACTTGTATAGTGATCGTGATGATGGTAGTGATTATTGTGTATCACTTTCGGTTTAGGCTTGAAAATATTTCCCACCGCTTCAAAAATATTGGCACTTGGCGTTACATGCAGGTTTACCAAAGGTTTCACCACTTTATCACCGAATTCTGTTTTTTGTACCTGCACAGAAACCAAGGGATTAACATTGACCAAGCCCAGATTAAGACCATTTGGGCCTATGGCACCAAAGTAGGGATTTTGAGCCGGGTAGTGATCGCCCAAAGCATTAGTTGGATAACCATTTGGATGGTTGGGATAGGGCAAGCCAAATGATATACCATAGGTGGGCAAGATTTTGCGGCGTAACAACTCAATGGCTTGCAAAGCCGGAAATTGTTGTCTCTAAGGATGAAGGGAAGTTTTAAACATATTTAAGAGCTGGTAGTCAGTCTCACTTGAATAGCGGGGACCATGCCAGATTAATCAATGCGTGCAAGTATGATATTTTGTGAAAGTGCGGTTAGCTTACGTTTGTTTAGGTTTTAGTTTAGATTAGTCACGTAAAGCACATACGCTACCGCACATAAACTAAAAACACGCACATCTTCGCACGCACATCTTGCAGCAGAATGAATAACGAACATATCAACCTACCTGCTTAGAACATGAGAGACGTTTAAGTTTAGGCAGCGTAGTGTGCAGCATTATTAGAAAATTCAAAAACAAAAAAAACGGCTAAAACTGCAGGGTCATTAAAATGTTAAAGGCTTTGGCAAATTGGTTAGAAAACTTAGAAGTTAATTTTACGGACTCGTAATGTAATCAGAAAAATACTTACGCCTTGAGCATCTAATGGCAAATCGCTGGCAGCATCATCGGCATTGTTTTCATCATTTTGTCCAGTTTCACGTTTACTACGCTTCTTGTCATCAGTGTTGTCTTCAGATTTGTTATCCTCATCAGATTTCTTTTCAGCTGTAGCAGATACGGTAACATTGGCAGCAGCTTCATCACTTAAAGCTTCGATGTCTTTACCCAAATTACGGGGATCAATTGGTAAAATTAAATCTTCTTTGCGGCCAATACGATCAGCAGCAGGGCACTGGTTGAAGGGCACACACTGGCAATCCACAAATTGATTACGGGCAGTATCATAAGCACCATTAAATTGTTCATTGCCATAGCCGGAGGTCAAGCTATTGAAGTTGGAGTTGGAAGAGGCAGCAATGCCACCAATATTATGCAATTCCTTCTTATAATAATCGGGATTTTGACTGTGATAGCTGGCACTGGGAGAGCTGGACTGACCAAAGTTTGCCGATTGGCCAAAACCGGATTGACCAAAACCACTAGTTGATGAAGAGATGCCACCAAATGAAGATAAACCGCCTGATGGCTTGCTGTACAAGTCTGGATTTGGCTTAAAGCCATTAACACCGGAAGCACCAAAACCGTTAGCACCTTGAGTTAAGAGACCACCCTGAGAGGCACCATTGAAACCAGCATTAAAGGCAGAATTTTGGAAGGAACCTTGAGTTTGTGGTGTAAAGGCGGTGGAAGATTGAGCCAAAGCGGAGAAATCGGTGTTAATTGTTTGACCAGAACCTATTGGTATGGGTACTGTGGGAACCTTGACCGCATCGCCACCTTCTACATGATGAAAATGGTGATGGACGTGTTGTTGCAAACCAGCAGCATTGGAGGAAACAGCAGCAGACGATGGTAAACCACCGCTTACAATAACTTTGGTGCTTGAAGCAGCAGCAGAGGCTGAAGACTGATGGCTATAAAAGTTGTTTTGCTGAGAGCCGGCCACTTGAATTTTTTCAGGATTTTCAAAGGCATAGGGAGCAGAAGATGGACCATTACCGCTATAAACTGGACCAGGAGGCTTGCTGCCATAGATAACAGCACCAGGTGGAGGTCTACTAAAAGTGGCATGAGCGCCGGAACCATCAATAGCCGAGGGTGGTGGAGATTCCAAATAAGGGCCACTATAATTCGGGCCAGGTCCAGAGGGTCTATAGCCAGGTTTAAAAGATGGTTCATAGCCTACTTTGCGTGGTGGACCAAAAGAGTTGACAGAGGAAGGTGGTGGACCCATATGAGGTCTGCTAAAGTATGAAGGAGGAGGCATAGGCTTAGGAGCACCATAAGGACCGCCACCATATTTAGGAGGACCTTGAGCATAAATATTGGAGTAGTAAGGGCGTTTGGCTTCTTCACAGCTCATCAGACCCAAAGCACATAATTTATCACGCACCAAATTACGAGCTTGCATATCATCGCCTTGCATCAACGCCTGATCAATATTGCCATCCTCATAGACACGATCGTATTCATTTAAAATTCTACCCTCACGGCGTGATGTGATAATCTGATCAATGATTTCATTAATGTCAGTATCGTTGCTATAGATGGGCTCATTTACGGCATAATGGCGTCCTTGGACATCTTCCTCACCCTGTTTGGGTTCAGCATCAGCATCAGCATTAGCATTAGCATCTGCATTACGTTTACTTAACATTGAGTCCTGGTCTGGTAACGACCAGCTGCCACTCCAGGATAACTGATCTTCAGCCTGAATGTGTAGAATTGTACACAAGGCTAATGTGGCCAAAAGGGCCCAACTCCATGTATTTGCCATGCTGGAAGAGAGAGAAAGAAAAGAAACAAAAATTAAAACATTAAAAATCATCAATTTAACCTTCAAAATTATTAATAATAACGCTGAATGGAATATTAAGTAATCGTACACAATACAACAAATGAAGACACCGCCAATATAAATGGCCTTAATACTATTAAAATAGACAGTCACTCAAGTGGTCATTGTGCTACTTTTAAACGTTTGTAAACATTTCAAAACAAATCATAAAAATATACAACAAAACGTAGAAGAAAATAACACAACAAAAAAGTCTTTTTCCATTAACACTCACTGTTAGGCTAAGCAAGCGCAAGCAACCGGTTTCAATAATAAGCTAGCTTTGGATGGATTCGATTGACTCATGATGCGGCAAAGAAATTTTTGTTTTTTTTTTCTTTGTTTTGTATACACGATATTCGGTTGAATGTATATGAAGACATGAAAACCAACCAAAAGCAAAAGCGTACTTTTACTTTCGTTTTAAGGTCATTAGCTTAAAGCCGGCTACAATACGCTGCTACATATTAAGCGTATGCAATAAAAGTCAGCGAAACAGCTTGGATGTGCCTGTTTGGCGGACTCTGACTTGGTTGGTTGCTTGGTTGGCTTAAGAGTCAAAATAAGACAAGAAATTAAGCAAGATTTTTTTGTTTTTGGTTGTGATATTTAAGCCAAGATAATTTCAAGCATCTTTTTTTCAACTTTTTTTTGTAACAATATTGTGTCGTACATATGAAGTAATTTTTGTTACGTTTCTTCCCTCATTTTATTTTTATTTCTTTTTTTTTTTTAATTTTGTTGACTTGAAAAGATTTTGCAACTTTGGCTCAAAGCTTGACTTGACAGCTGACAAGTCATGAGAGTTTATTTTCCACTTTTTTTTTTTTTTTTTGGGGGAAGTTGTAAAGAAAATAAAATCCTAAACTTTACGCCCTATGACTTTAATGACTGACTGACTGACTGGCTGGCTGTCTTTGTGTCTGCCTCCCCAAGTGAGTTTTTTTTTTGGTTTTTACCGAGCAGTTTGTATTGCTTTTTTTTTTTATTGTATATACTGTTATGTCATGGTTTGTCTGGTTTTTGTAAAACTTTTGTTTCTTGTCCTCCATAAACACTCTGCCGTGTATATATGAGTGGATCCACATACAAATATTTTTGGTAATTTCTTTTTTTGTTTTTCTGGTTGTGAATATGTTATGCAAAATAGTAGAGGAAAAATTCATTAAAAATTAAATGAATTACAATACAATAAAAGAAAAACGAAAACAAAAAAATAAAATAAAAAACAGAAGAATAATTTAATGTAACGGTTTATATTGTAACCGGATATGGTGGGTGAATATTCATTCATATTGAAAACCCCCGTTTGAAGTCTTTTTGAAGACTGTAATCGCATAAGCACAGTTGCATTTTTGATAACAATGGCTGCCTTATTAACAATGGATACCATTGTAATGTTAATTTACGGGATGTAAGAAATATTAACAAATTTTGTTATTCATATGAAATTTAGGGGGGGGGGATTTAAAACTATTAAAATTATAACAAAAATTATATTGGTAAGCTAAACGCTGATTAACAGGTTTACTTAGCTGACTCTGTGTTATTTAAAAAATAGATCCGTTTCAGCTGCAAAATATAATGCCGTGTCATAGGATTTTTTAAAGACCTAAATATGGATTTAGTTGTCTCTTTAATATTTCAATAATTGTTGTTCATAGGCAGCAGATACATTATTATTAATCCATACAAGTAATCTCATCCTGAGGCCGATCGAGTAATGGTTGATTTAATTGAGATATTTTGGAGATAGTCGTAGTCGCCGTAATCTAGTAGGTAGTGTATTCGCTTATTAGACGTAAAGCCCGGGTTCGAGCCCCAGGCAACATATCAAAATGAAAAATTAAAAAAAAATATTTCTTCGGCGACTTCCTCTTAGCAGATTTCTGGCAAAAACTCTGAGAGTAAATAAACCTGCCATTAAAAATTTTCTCAAAAATCTGTCGTTCGGAGTCGACTTTAAACTGTAGGTCCCGTCACTCAAGTATAAAATTAAGGCACACAATATGAGTGATGAGAGAAGCTAGACCGTAATCCTGACTGAACGGTTGTAATGGCGAATTATGTATGTATGTATGTATTTTGGAGATAGCCGCTGTAGTCTAGTAGTTAGTGTGCTGGCCTATGAAAAAGCAGTTCAAACTCCTGATCACACATCTCCAACAAAAACGAAATTTGAATATTTCCATGACTTCCTCTCAGCAGATTTCTGGCAAAAACTCTCAGAGTAAATAAATTAGCCATAAAGAGATTTCTCAAAAATCTGTCGCTCGTAGCCGAATTTAAATTGTAGGTACCACAATATAAGTGATTTCAGAATCTAGGTCGTAATCCTAACTGAAGGGTTGTAATGACCAATTATGTATGTATGTATGTATGTATTTAGAAAGGTGTGTTTCAAACTATCCAATCGAATTGGCCAATAAATGTTTCAAAATCCAGAATCTTAAACTTAACTGTAGTAATTTCAGTCAAGACAAAGGTCTGAGTTATTAATATTGAGGCTACTGTTAATAATAGTAAAAAAAAATTGTAAAAAATCGAATTCATTACTTAGGCAGCAACGTATTGCTTGAAGTGAATAAAAAAATCTTCATTAGAGTGTTCATCAAATATGATTTGATGATTAAGATATAGACGAGTTATTAAAAAATTGAAATTTTTGCAACATTAATGATTAATGGTTGCATGAAAATGATCCAGTTGTTTAAATTACTAAAAGATTTCCGTTTTATGATTTAGTGTGACAAAATGTGAATATTAGACACGATCGTAGCTTATTTTCTTCTTCGTTGGATTCAGATTTTTCTTCTATACAATGTGCCAAAAGACATTTTTCTCTACACCCTCATCTTTGCTAAATGACTTGCCTTCACAATTGAAACAAAAGAAAAGAAGAAAAACTATTATGACGTTAAAAAATCAAAAATCAGATAGCTGGGAGTGTAACGAGCAAATCAAGTAAACTTTTGTTGGTGTTGCCAACTAAGAAAAATAAATATTTTCTTCATTTTAACTGTAAATCAAAGATCTGTTGTCCAAAAAGAAAATTTAATTTTGATTTGAAATTTTCAAATATATTTAGCATTTCAAAAATCGTCGGAGCCACAGTGTTTTATACACTTTCCGTTTTATTTTGTAGGCGTTGCCAAACGAATAAACATTTAAAAAGTGCATTGCCAACCTGTTTAGGTATTTAAATTTCAATTCAAACTTTAACTTTCAATTATTTTCTAATTTTTTAAATAAAGCTTTAAGGAAATGAAATCATATAAATACAAATTTATAAATCAGTTGGCAAAGATTAATTTATCTTGGTTTTTGCAATTTCTTTTAAATATAATTTTAAATAGTTTTTATTTAAATTATTGCAAAAAGTCAAGTCATTCACATTTAAACAAATATTTTAATCCATTTGCAATACTTGTTCAATTGTTCAAATAGTTTACTTTCAATTTCCTTTCAATAGTAATTGTAAAACAATATTTATTTAACTCCACTTTTTTTTTTTATTTGTAATCATTTTTATGTCATTTCTTTTTGTTTTCCTTTTTTTTTTGGTTTTATGGTTCGTTATTTCATAACCGTCAAGGTCTGTTTTTTTTTTTTGAAATATTTTTCATTCGATCAAGTTTCATAATAAAACTCTGTTGTTTTTTTCTTTCTCTCACTCTTTCTTTCAATACTTCACTTATTTATTTTCTTCTTCTTTGTTTTTGATTTGAAGTGTTACTTTTTATTTGTAAACTCACTTTTTGTTTTCTGCTTTTTCTTAAATCCTTATGTAATAAATAAAATAAATATCCTTAAATTTTACTGATCACAACACTACACGATCCACTTCGTTTGTTGTCTGTACGTTGACTGTGCTGTACTGTCAAGATTCGCTAGTTTTTATACCAAAAAACATTAAAAAAAAATTGTTCCGAAACCATCATAGTATTGTATCTCAGTTTTTTGATTTTTTTAGGCTTCAGCTTAATACTTCAAACAAAGTTAGTTTGAATAAAATCTCTGCAAAAGCTTAGCTCATTTGAGTATGTATTTCTCTTTAAGCCTAACATAAGTAAGTGTGGCGTTGTGTTTATGTTGTGACGTCATTCCATAAATTGGTTTTTACGGTTTCGGCTTATTAGTCTAACGAATATTGTTTTTAAAAATTATGATTTTACTTTGAATTCTTTTAATTTTTGTGCATTTCTTCGAATGAATGGAGGACGTTTCTTCATTAAAATTATGGATTTAAATGAAAATGTTCAATATTAGTTGGAACTCAACAGCAATAGTTATGGTGTATGACTATGCTCGTTTGATCTGTTTATCCTTGGCCTTAAAAGTTAGTTGGAAAGTTTGCTGTTCATAAGGATCACAAGTATGTCATTTTTTATGAAATAGGAAGTAGATTTAATCGTTGCTAGATACTTTAACTAGTCATTTAACGATTTCTAAAATAAACAGCGTATTTTTAATAATATTTGTTATTAATTTTTTAATCTAAAACACAACATCCTCCATATACATAATTGATCATTACAATCCATTTAGTCAGGATTACAACCTAGCTTGTTACACCACTCAGGGTTGTAATAATCAATTGTGTATGTATTGCAAATAAGTTTTATTTAACAACCATACAGACTGTACCGTCTGGAAGATACTGTAGGAATAAGTGAGTCTGACACATAGCAATTCATTTTCCATTCAATTTTCAAAGAACTTGATTAGGGATCTGGCTGCACGTTGCAGTGGTTTCTGCATACAATATCGGTGTCCAAGCATCTATTTAGTAGGTTAGGTGGGACCAATTGAATATGGTATAAAGTGTCCTAGTAAGTTTAACCCGCATGGCAGAAGTAATAAACAAAACATTGTCTCAGAACTGCTTTCAACTAGACGGTCATATGAAGGATGTGGCGAGGGGCATGGACTGATATAGGATTGATAATTAAGGATAACTTCCATGTAAACGACCGTGAAGACGAATTATAGATTCTTGCGATTGCCATCATGCCTAGCTCTTCAAACGTTCAGTCACCCAAAAACCTATAACGGAGTGGATTCACATAAAAAGGATTGTACTGATTCCGTTTTATTCACATCCTGGCAGCTTCTTCAGTAATCCTGGTGGGGCAGACCGAACTTGTCAGCGAAACTGTCAATAGTGCAGTGTAAGACTAGGTACAATAAAGTAAACTTAAGATTTAAAGTAGGTTAGGTTTGGTAAGATCAGTCGCTCTAAAAGGCACAGCTGACTTGGGTAGCATAAGTTGTAACACCACTTGTACTCTTCGCTGCTTTTTCTCACTTTTGACGAGACATTTTCGGTGAATAAATTCTGGGCGACAAAGAATCTTTCGTTTTATATATTCTTTAAATTCTGTACAATTTTGTTCATAATTTAATTTTGTGATTAAAATTGCTTTAATAGTTTCTATTTTTATTTGAGTCTTTTCATTTGTCCAAACATTATTTAAAATGGAAAATACCCTTTCAGCTGGGGCATTTGACCCAGGTAAACATAAACAAAATTCTACAATTTTTAGAATATTTTCATAACCAATACTTTTTTCATGAAAATGTTTGAAAATATCTACCCAACGTTTTTTGGTAGATGTTTGATCGTTATTCCATTCTAAGCTAGTATAATTTTTAATAAGTGAAAATTCATCAAGTAATTCAGAATCATTAATGTTTAATTCTGTCCTTTTTTCCATTATAAAAACACAACTTGTTTCAACTTCGTCCCAAGTAGGAAGTTCTTGAAGAAGAACCCATTTTAATAGTACAACTTCTTGGTATGCAATAATAAGAGTTTTTTTAAATTCATTAAGGCCTATTAAATTTTTCTCATGAACCCATTCAATATTTCTTTTACTGCTGAAGGTAAAAATATTTCAGCCCTTCGTTGTGTAACTTTAAACTTAAGCTCATTTATAATAAGAGAAACTTAAAACATCCAAATTTTTTGCGACTCATTCTGACTTATATAATTGTGGCTTGGCAATGTATAAATAAAAGCCAGGCTTGAGAAGAAGGATTGTCAAAATGTTTTTAACATAGATGGGAACTTTGGTTGAGATAAAAAATATTCCTTTAAAGGTATAAAAAGTTCTAATATTCTTTCAATGGACGGTTTAAGAGTAAGCCACCTTGTCTTGCTATATCCAAGTAATTTTTTATATTCTACGTCTACTGTATCACAAATTAATTTAAATTGTTCAACACGAACGGTATAAATATAAAAATATGAATACATTTTGACAACAATAACTTCAATATCTACCGGAAGACATTCAGTAGCCGTTTGAAGACAATTATTTAATACATGTGCAGCACAATTGACTCCAATAAGAACATTTCCAGTAGATGAGTGTACTTTTTTAAAAACATTATTTTGTCCTCGTCTTGCAGCTCCACCAAAGTTACAATCTGTGTTATCTGCACATGTGTATAGGAAGTATTTTTTTTATTTAAATCAAATTTAAGAAAAAGATCGCAAATATATGTTGTTAAAATGACAGACGTTTCTCCTGGTAAGTTATCAACTTCTAGTATTTTTAGTTGCGGTATAAAAAAACGAACAAGTATTGGGCATATTTTTATGTTATTATGATTTGAACAATCAAAAATATCGACACTACTTATCAGTGTTGGTAAATGTATTTACGTATTTCTTATGTGTTTTCCTATGCGCTTTTTATGTAAAGCTGGAAAAATAACGAAATACTGAACAAATACAGTACACTAAATAAAATACAGAACATTTTCACGTTTTTTAGCAAAGAATAATTTATACAGAACAGGGCTCTAAAATACAGTACTGTTCTGTATAATACAGAACGTCTAGTCACCGTATATATACATGATTGGTCACTACAACCCTTTAGTGAGGATTACAACCTAGCTTTCACGCTACTTATATTGTGTGTGTTAATTTTATACATGAGTGACGGAACCTACGGTTTAAAGTCGACTCCGAACGACAGATTTTTGAGAAGCTTTTCAAGGCAACTTTATTTATCTCTCAGAGTTTTTTTTTGCCAAAAATCTGCCGAGAGGAAGTCGCCGCAGAAATAAATTTTCATATTTCGATCGAGATGTCTAACTAGGTGGTTTGAACCATGGCCTCACGTCTAATAAGCCAACACACAACTTACTAGAATACGGCGACTTCAAACGTCGCTATATCTGGAGTTTAATTAGCTTCGCTTTCCTTTAAAAAGGAGTAAAATTTGTTTGACTCTTCCAAAGTGGAATGCCAATGTATGTACGTTCGCATTATCTGTTGTACTTGCCTCTGAATGTTTATCGGTTTATGGTCAACATAGAAGTATAATAGTACTAAAGTATTGGGTCGCCTTTGGGTCTCTAGGGAGTATGTTAGTTATCAAAACAGTATCAAGTGGGTTCAGGTATCATATAGTCAATACGGAAATGCAGATCAGGTGAACCCAAAATTTTTTTGACATTTCGATTGCATTCGCTGAAACCTCTGCGTGTGTGTGAACTCTTTTAAAAATTTGAATTACGTATAAAAATATTAATTGGGTTAAAACATAAAATTTTTAAGGGGAGGAAAATTTACATACATACATACATATGTTGATACATTAAGTTAAAGATTTAAATAAAAAAAAAACTCGCAAATATAGGTCAAATATAATGCAGTAAAACGAACAAGATTGTATCTTTTTTTAAAATTTCTCATCATTAAAATGAAAAAAAAAAGATAAAAAAAATTCACAAACTAGTTGGTTTTTATTGTCTGTTAAGAGGCAGTGAGTGCCTGTGATCTTTTATAAGTAAATTAAACGGTGTTTCAGTTCATGATGTTTTCAACACTGCAAATGCTGATAATGATGATTCATTAGTTACAGATTTCAGCGTATTGTGAATTCAAATTATTTGTTTTTAATATTTATTTTTGTTTTCAACAGATTTTTTATATGGTTATTGACAACAACATGTCCCAAAAATTGCGTGCCATGCATTAATAATTATGTATTTCAATAATTGTATGGCAATGTTAATATGAATTTATGTTTTCAACTTAAGGTTTCAAAAATGCAATACAATATGTATTTAAAAACCTTTAATAGTTTATACAAATTATATTAATACTTTGGCATAAATGAAGGCAAAATAAATGATTTATAATGGATTTCAAATCACATGCTTTAGAATCTCAAATTTCCCCAAAAACGTTGTTTTATTCTATTGAACAGACCTTAGCGAGTTCAAAGAACTAAATACGCATGAAATTTCCCACAAATTATTTAAACTTGTTTTCTAACTCAAATATGATTTATTTGAAGAAAAAAAACGAACTTCAATATATTTGTGGCACACTTTTGTCAGTTTGAAACAGATTTGCGTATTTCCTAGAAATAAAAATGTTGATTGACAATAAAATGTCGTTGTATTTTTCAAGAAGGCTAAAAATAAATCTCAGCTTAAAACCTGACGACACTCAACGTTATATTCAGTATTAAAATAATATTGATAACACGATTGTTGTTAAACAATTTATTTTTTTTTCGAATATAAAATTTTACACACGACTTCATATTGCATATGAGAAATACAAGCAAACACTGTTCGGTAATTCCGAATGTCGCCTTAACCCTTAAGAGAGAATTTTATTTTCATCAAAGAATACTTTTGTTAAGATAAATATTATTGAAAATAATTTGAAATATTTTGAAAGTCTTGAAAACAAATTTTAAATTATGAGCCTTCGGGTAATTTCTGTTTTTTCTGAGTAAGACCAATACTTAGCTTGTAGCCATTGTGTGGAACTATTTAAGATGAAATTCTCTTCATAATGACATTCTATGCTTTTAAACGATTGTGAAATTTGGAATTGTGCACTCACTGCAGTCATTACTTGTTGTTTGCGAAATACATATATTTAAATTATTCCTGCGAAATATCAATTAACAACGGAATTCCAAGCAAAGTAATACTATGTTCACATATGCACTTTTATTGAGCCAATATTCAATTATTTGAGTACAATATTTTGAGTGTTTAGATATAATATAAGCAATATTCATTTGACAGCTGGTAAACAAAGCAGCTGTTTGTTGAAACAACATTGTTTTTGTTTTATTTTGTTTTTTTTTTGTTTGTTGTTGTTGACATTTGAGTTGTCAAATATCAACAGAAAGTGTTCGGAAAACTGTAATATTCTCACTGAACGTCCTTAAGATATGAATTAGTTTTAATCAATATTATAACAATTTGCGTATTTATTGCGCAATAATTAATTTAAATTTTATATGAAATATTGACCTCAATAATGGCGTTTATTGCGATTTACGCAATAAGAGTACATGTGTGAACATAATATAAGGCAGCGTTAGGTCACAATTTCATGCACAAGGCACTTAGAAAGTAACGGATTTTATTGTAATCCTATGGAATTTCATTCTACAATATGTCGAACCTATGAATATTCTGTAGAGTGCACTAAGCATTGGTTTGAAGAAAAAATATCAATGTATTCAATTGCAAGTCGTCTTGGTCTAGTAGTTAGTGTGTTGGTCTAGTAGTTAGTTTGTTGGTCAGACATCTCCAACAAAACGAAATATGAAAAACCTCTTGGGGTAAATAAAAATGTCATGAAATGTTTCTCAAAAATCTTTCGTTCGGAGTCGACTTTAATCTGTAGCTCCCTGTCACTCATCTGTAAAATTAACACTCACAATAAAATTGGTGTAAGAAGCTAGATCGTAATCCTGGCTAAAGGGTTGTAATGCTCAATTGTGTACTTATGTGTATGTATTCGAATGGCCCATATTACTTTCAGATCCAAATGCAATCCAGAAATTATGGAATATAAGAGAACAGCAATCAGAGGAAAGTGTCTCACCAATTGTGATATACTTTGGGTTGCGCGTTATGATATACAGGATTTGGTATGCCAAAATTTTCATCAAATCAATAGAATTGGATCCTCTAAATTTCTTAATAATTCTTTTGACTTCTTCTGTAAGTCCATATGTAAGAGCAGTATTCCATTCTGCATGGAACAAAACGATTTTAAAAGCACTACTGCTTTACACTTCTGTAAAATATGCTGTTACTAGTTACTATCTTGTAGGATTTTCTTGCTTCTAAGGCGTCACAAATTCTTGGCTATCATTGTAGTACATATGTACAGTCTGTTTCCTATATTTGTACTTCTCAATTAGCGTAGAACCAGACTATATTCCTGTGATAACTGATTTTGAATACAATGCGATTGATATACCAGAAGAAAGAGGGTTTAAAATAATTCCGCTTACATTCCTTATATTCCAGAAGTGTCCCTAATTAGGACAGTTCCTGTATATGCCATTGCTATGTAAATAACTCGCAACAATGCAGCATACATACATGATATAATTGGTCATTAAAATTCTTCCGTCAGGATTATGGACCTAGCTTCTCACGCCACTTATGTTGTGTGTGTTAATTTTATACATGAGCGGCGGGACCTACAGTTTAAAGTCGGCTCCGTGCGTTAGATTTTCGAGAAACTTATCACAGCAATTTGATTTACTCTGAGTTCTTGCCAGAAATTTGCTGAGAGGAAGCCGCCAAAAAAATAGATGTGTTTGATATTTCGTTTTTTGGGAATGTCTGATCGGGGGTTTGAACCGTGACCTCACATCTAATAATTTGCTGGACTATGGCGACTTCATAGTGTAAAAACTAACTTTTAATACTCATTGCCACTGAGAGTTTTTATGGTTCTATTGTAATATAAGAATTTGTATTTCCTATGGAGAGTGATGATCAACCACCTCTGTTTTAATTCTTTCTGAAGCCTTTCATCAAACATATTCAAAATTGCTATGAGGGGAACAAATGATACTTTGTAACGGCATAGTTTACAGAGCCGATCCAGCACTTAGAATACAATTTCAAATTATTATGGGCTGAGTAACTTATACCTTATGCTGGGTGTAGTAACAGATCAGAGTGTCTGATAGGAATCTCAGGTTTTTTATTCATACAAGACCTCTTTAGCAAAATGCAGCAGTGCTATGTATTCAATGTAATATTACCTACTAGACCCTAATGGCCAATAAAAGGGTTAATCGCCACTAAAATAATAATCGGTAAATGTAAGTTAAAGTAACTAAGCAAGCAACAGAGATTGTTTGCCGGTCTGAGTCTTAAAATTTTGTTTCAATTTAAAATTCAAACGCAATTCAATCGACTCATATTGATGACGTTTTAATTGGCATTGGGGGCTTTTAATTATTTTTTCAAAAATTCATTCATTCATTCAGTTTGTTTTATTTGACTCATTAACACAACTACAAAAAAAAAACAACAAAATTAATTTTGGATTTATAAAGGGTCATAAGCAACAGCAACAACAAACAAGCGGTTGAAACTACATATTAGTCACTATCGGGTTTGGAGTTTTGAGATTCAAATAAAGTTTGTCTACATAGGTGTATGTAAACGCAAACGCATTCGAATTTAATACACGATGTGAAATGTCTGACTTTTTAATTATTTTTCATGTTTGTGACGTCAAATGCTGTTACAAACTTTTTTTTTTAAATAAAAAATCTTGTAAAATTGTTTTACATGTAGTCTTTTGTAATTTTTTAATTAACAAAATTATGTCTTCTGTATATTATTATGAGATTTTGTTTGTTTTTTTTAATTATAAATAAAATATTTTTTTTTATAAATCATTAGTTTTTTTTTTTTGTTATCATTTGCTCCCATTTTTATTATAGTTGTCTTGTTGCTTCAACATTTCTTAAGAAATCATTTTTTTTTTGTTTTTGGCAAACATCAATGTTTTTATAAAATTTTCTTTGTTGTCTTTTCATTTTCAGTTGCGTTTTTCTGTGTTTTTTGTTATCATGTATCATGATAAATCTTGTTCAAATTATGCAATTCGTATTGTTTTGTTTTGTTTTTTCGAAATTTATTCATAAAATCTTTATAATAAGAAATGTAGCCCTGTTTTCTTATTGCATTTCTTATTTCTTTTGTTTTGTTGCTGCATTTATTTGTTATAATTTTTAAAATTTAAATTAAATACGTTTGGTGAGAAATTTATTGCTTAAAAGTGATATGATTAATTAAATGAAAACTAATTAAGGGAAGCAGCTTTAAAATTATTTCAAAAAAGAAGTTCCTGGCAAACATTGTTAAGAAGAGAATAAACTGCAATAATAGCTGCTAAGATCAGGTCAATACTTTGCCTGTTATAAAGTAGCAATCATTGGTCATTACAACCCTTTAGTCAGGATTGCGAGCTGGCTTCTCACATCACTGATATTGTGTGTATTAATTTTATACATGAGTGGCGGGATCTACGGTTTGAAGCCGATTCCGAACGATTGATTTTTAAGAAACTGTTCATGGCAATTTTATTTACTCTCAGAGTTTTTGCTAGAAATCTGCTGATAAGAAGTCGCCATAGAAATATTTTTTTATATTTTCGTTTTGTCGGAGATATCTGACCTGGTATTCATCCTTAAGGATCCTTCGGGAACAATCTGCGGTATGGAGGTTTTTCCTCTACTTCCTATATTGAGAACCACGGCCTCACGTTTAATACGACACAACACACTACCTACTAGACTGCGGCTACTTCAACACACTGACAATAAAACGACTATTAAATCTCTAGAGAGTGTTTATAATGTGTGTGAAGTTAGCTACGAAAGTTATATTCTTTTTTTCACAGTGAATGTTGTCTTAACAGACACAGTTAACTTAACAGAATTGAAAAATTTGAAAAAGGGAGGAAAGAAAATCGATTAAAAATCACAAAAATAGAGATAAATTAGAAAGGTGCGGTTTTCCGATCTATTGGGCTGGATAGCTATTGGATCAAGGATTCCAAAACAGTTTTCGTTATTGTCGGATAACGACTGGGATCGGAGATTTAGCCGACGAAGCTAACTTTTCCATGCCAGCAAACAAAATGCTGTATATAAATCGTGAAAAAATCGATAAAATTTAAAAAGGTGCGGTTTTCCGATCTATTGGGCTAGATAGCTATTGGATCGAGGATTCCAAAACAGTTTTCGTTACAGTCGGGTCAGCCTTGGGATCGGAGATATAGCCAAATTGGTTTCGCGTGGAGATAATAAAACATTCCAACTTTATTGTCCTGTCGGCTGCTAGACAATGGATAGTGAACTTACAAAGCCTGATAACATACATATGTAGATAATGAAAACGAATTCACGCAGGGGGGAGTGTTGAACAAATGATCTCACAAAGAACTTTTCACATCTGGAAAGAAAAAATTGGTATTTGAACTTATATGTTTAGATAAATCTGGTCCGCTGAAAATGAATACAGGAAAAAGAGGACACATAACAGCTCTTGGTAACCTAAAACGAATGATCACGAAGGGCCCAGTTTATTGACACAGAACATAACTAGACAAAGGTGATTTAGATAAAATCCACTCCTTCTTTAGACTTTCATCTGCTGTAGTTATATATAAATAAGGCATTAGGTATAATCGCTATTACAATAAAAGTTTAGAAGACCCGAGTGGGTTTTGCTTTTTAAGGCAATTGTCAATTTAACCTTACTTCAGCTAATGTCTCGCATTCACATCTATTGTCATCGAATTGTGTTATGTTGGCTTGTACTATAAACAATATTGAAAAGTCCTACTAGGATTTGAGAATTTTCTTTGGGAATAAATTTAAGAATTTCAGCTGATATTTGAAGGGATCTATCAGTCATGTTTGTTAAGTAAAATTCAAATTTAACTAGCAAAGACACGAACCAAAATTTTTAACAGAGCTAATGTTAGAGTTAACAAAGCAATATTAAGTGGTTAGCAGAAAATACGAAAACTAGTCAAGGAAGAAATCACCCAAATATACATACGATATCAGGGACAGATATCTGACTATATACAAATTTTAGGCTACAATTTGTATGGGTAATCCTACCGGATGATGAATATTGTGGAAAAATGGGATCTTTAGTAAATAACTTTTCCAACATAAATCTCTTTTGTTGCATTTTCTTTATTATTTTTATTTACAAGGACTGACCCATATACCCAATAATTTTCAAGTAAATTAAATTGGATTTCGTTTGCATGACCCTATTTATAGACTGACTGTAGGTCAGATGTGAGTGACTCATCTTGTATATTAAGCCTTTAAGCCATCATTCACAAATTATTTGTATTTGCAAGTAGCGATGAAACATGAATAACGACTGCTTTTGTGCACTAAACTACTAAAATGGGGAGTGTCATCAGATTTTTGTAAAACAAGTTATTTTTAAACTTTTCATCTCCCCCCAAAAAAAAAAAGAGACAAAATCTTGATAATATTTTGTATTTCCTTTTTGTGCTTCCTACCAAAATTGCAATCACAATATTAAGCCTACATTACAGCTGTTGTTGCTTTAAAAAATTGCATACTTTGCCTGTTTGAATGTCTGTCTATTCGTTACTTATATAGCGTTTATGTGCACAAAACCGAAACAAGCTTTAAAATAAAAACCGTAACTGTGTTACTAAACACAGACAACAACATTTGGTGTCTTTAATAATTTTCATGTTGAATGTTGGGAATTCCCCACAAGGTTTCAATATTTAAAACTCAATTACCAAGACGTACATACATACGAGTACGTACGAATTAATAGAGAATAAAATCTACAAACAAATCTCAGATTTAAGGAAATAAGAATTGGCCAAATTTTTTTTTGGACTTTTAAACTTTTAAATAAAATATCGAATAACAATTAAATTAAAAGCCAAATTGTGTACAAGAAAAAAAACGAGGGGAAACTGAAGAAACAAAAAATTAAAACCAATCTTTAGTTGGTTTTTCCACTCAGTTGTTACTCAAGTGGGATTTTCCCCAAACCAAGTATTGCATGAATGAGTTTTTCTTTCGTATGATTTTCTTTAATTTGAGGCAGTTTTTTTGTTTTGCTGTTGCAACATTAAAAATTTTTTTTAATTTTTCTCGCATTATTTAGGATGCCATCACTTTGATATCCGCATTGTTAATGTTAGATTGACAGCCAAAGGCAAAATACGTTTTAAAAACCTTGATGATTTTTGTTACAATTTTTGTCTGTTTGTCTATTCATTCGATTTCTTCTAAATTTGGTTGAATGACTTGATCAATGTGTATAAGGATTACAACATTTATTTATCAAATGAATCTGCTTCCAAAAGCTGTCAACTCAGCCCCTCTAATAAGTGTAGGAGTTCTTTTAATTCATTTTTGTTTTATCGAAATCAATGTTAAGTTTTATAGATTTATTTGTTAATTTGTTTGTGCAAACTCTATTTTATTACAAAATATTGCTGATAATGTTAGCAACAATAACAAACACTAAAAAGCATAGTGTTGAAAAAAACTTAATGACCTTGTCTTTCTTTCCAAATTCATATTTAAAGAGCTGTTGTTTACTTAAGTGGTTATTGCCTTTTCGGTAAGAAAGAGAAAAGTAAATACATTATGGTCTATTATTGATATGGCGCTAATAGCCGACTTGTAAAAGCATTATAATATTTTTAAATAGAAATCTTAGATCTTAATTTTAATCCTTTCGTTAGGGTTAAAACTTGTCTTCTCACACCACGGAATGTTGTGTGTTTGAATTTTATCCACTGCGGCGTTTAAAGTCGAATCCAGAACACAGGGCAGAGGAACTTAATTAACTCTCAGAGCTGTTGCCTGAAGACAGATGAAAAAAAGGGGGGTGGCCGGAATAAATATTTCTTCCCTTATTTCTTTCATTTAAAATGTCAGATCTGAGGATTGAATTTTTAACCTATCATTTAGAAAGCCACTAGACTAAAACAAATGTAGATGCTAAATATTCATAATGTCAGTGAAATTAATGTCGGATTAAAGGTTTAGTGAGCCAACAACGTTTACTGCAGGTAGGTAGGTATATAGAAGTGTCTGTCCCTCTATGAAGTCTTGAGCGGACATACTTAGGCCGCACACAGGGCCCATTGTGATACCACGGTTACTCATTTCCCCTATTCTTGGAACCATTTGGAGCTTCCAATGAAGCGATTCAGACTGCCAATATCCATACATGACAGTTCATCTATATCCTCCGTGTAGTAGGCACTCAGGTACCTCTTTCTCCTCCGACTAAGTGCCGGACATGTGCCCAGTAGGTGAAGAATAGTCTCATCCTCCTCTTCATCTCCACAGCTTCTGCAGAAATAATTTGCAAGGTGTCCAAGATCGAGACGCCTCGTATGCGTTCCTATAATGCAATGCCCCGTAATAACCCCGATAACAGTGCTGAGCCTACTTCTTTGGAGTTTTAGCAGAGTCGCCGAGCGCCTCCTATCCAGCCTTGGTTAGATCTTTTGCGCCGCTCTGCCCTTGTCCGAAGTTGCCCACATTCTGTTGACGAGATCTACGGTTGCGTTATCAATTATAAGTTTGCAGGTACCTAAAGGGATCCCCAATGTAGAGAATTCATCAGAGAGTTCGATGGTCGTGCTCCTCCTAGCCAGTTCATCTGCAGTTTCCAGGAATATCATTATGTCCTGGTGCCCATGTGATACAGACATCATATCGGTTCGCCACCTCATTGAGATATCTACGACAGTGGTACACTGTCTTGAAGTTTATTACACTGGAATCCAATGCCTTGATATCCGCTTGGCTATCGAAAAGTATGATGATTTTCCGCTCGTGAACATTTTTGTGCACAATAATTTTCACCGCAGCCTGAATTGCCGACATTTCCGCCTGAAAGACGCTGCAGTGATTCGGTAGCCTTATAGACTTGGATATTACGATTGAATTCGAACAAATACCGATTCCAACGGCTCCTTCCAGTTTGGAACCATCGGTGTAAATTTGTTCCTAAAGTTCCTTGAGAAGTCATATCGCGGTGTCATGTAGACACTGCTTCCGATAATATTAATCTCTTCAAGTATCCTTGTATGGCCAGTGCGCGATGCATTCCATTGTCCAGTAGCCCAGAGACCATTTACTGTAATATTGTATTTATATTTGCTTAAAACGATAAATTTGGAATACGAATTGGTTGTCAAGGGAAAAGAGAAGTCGCCGCAGCTTAGTAGGTCGTGTGTTGGGTAATTAGACGCAAGGCCACGGGTCGAACCACGGATCAGACATCAAACCGAAGGTATGAAAAAATATTTCTGTCGGCGACTACCTCTCAACAGATTTCCGGCAAATACTCTGAGGAGAAATTAAAATTGTCATGAAAAGTTTCTTAATAATCTGTCGTTCACAGTCAACTTTAAACTGTAGGTACCGCCACACACGTATAAAATTAACACACACAACATGAGTGGCCGACTAAAGAATTGTAATGACCAATTATGTATGTATGTCAAGGGAAAAACATGGAATATACATAAGATTAGAAGAGAGAGGTACAATTTTCGGGCCCTTCGATTGATCAGCTATTACTGAACATAATCTAACCATCCTGACCTACTCCTCACACCTCTAATTCTATTTACTTTTGCGGAATTTGCATTTTTCGTTCATATATACTTGAGAATAGCACTCATACAAGGTCATGGCAACAATAAGAAGAAAAGAATAATGCCTACTGATCCCTGAGACATCGGTTTTTAAATCGTTAGAAAAAAAAAGAAGTAATTTTAACATCCGCATTCCAACAAGAATAAAATCAACAACGAGCAGTTAGGTAGATCAGGCAATGCCATCTCTTCGGCGTTAGTAAGAAAAATAACTTCTGAACTAGTCCAAGATTTACGGTTTATCTCTTGGTCAGTCTGTCTCTGATTACAGAGTTTAAGAATTAGGCTCGAAATAATTTCTATTCAGTCCTCAAGCTTGAAATAAATTCTATTTAGATAGTCGAATGACAGATTCAAATCTCTCCCCACATTGTTGCCGTGCAAAAGCTTATATTGCTTTAACATATTTTGGTTTAAGAAGAATTTCGAACCAATCTCCTAGGAGTTAAATTGTTGGAAAACGGTTCCATTATCGATTGATATTGCTATGTCCCATTCTCTGGGCCTTTTGTCTAAGTTGAAATGACATCTCGTACGTAGTGTTAGCTTATTTGACGAGAGGCTGCAGTTCAACCCCCACCTCAGATATATAAAAAATATTTCTTTCGATGACTTCCTCTTATCAGTTTTCTACTCGGAGTTGGCGTCATATAAAGTCAAATTTTGTATGACAAATAATTTGTGAGAATTTACACCAAATCAAAATTAATACATACATACATACATAATACATAATTGGACATTACAACCCTTCAGTCAGGATTACGGCCTAGCTTCTCACACCACGTAGTGGTGAAATCTGCTGAGAGGTAGTCGCCGAAGAATTATTTTTTTCTTCATATTTCTTTTTGATGTCTGGCCTGAGTCTCGAACCCGGGCTTTGCGTCTAATAAGCGAACACACTACTTACGACTACGGCGACTACAAAATTAATAATCAATGTTAATTTAAGACGATTGCTTTATCTGCAAATTAATTTAAATTTTTTTCTATTGAACGTACTAAATTCGTCTATTTGTTGTTGATATTTTTGTTTTTGTTTAGCTACAGGAATAATTAGCGCATATTTATTTATTTAAATTTTTCAGTCATATTATGAAATTTACAACAACTACATAAACCCTCACAATTTCACACGCGGATTTGCAAAAAAAAAAAAAAATAATCACAATACACAAAATGACAAAAAGAAAATAAATAAAATAAAATGAAAAGAATAACAAAATTAATTAATGTATAATGATAGAGATGAGTTGTAAAGATTGACAGACAAATGATTCATTCATTCATAAATTGCCACACTTTTAAGTCAACAATTTTTGGTTTTTTTTTTCGTTTATTACCATCATAACGCATACATATGAATATTAAAAATATTTTTTTGTAAATATATATTTTATTTTTATATCGTTAACTTAAATTTAAAACGGAGTAAGAAAACATTTGTAAAAATAAAAATTTGTAAATTTTATTTTACAATCATATGTTGTTTTGCATTTAAGGTGCTGAATATAGTTTACATTCAAAGAAAAACGAACTCAAGTGTAAAATTTTAAACAAAATGTTTAAATAAAATTTCTTTAATACACTCTACTACACAACAGATGATGAATCGGCGGTATGTTGTGTTTGAGGTAAAGTTATGGACGTTTATTTAAACATCTTTAATTTTAATCATTTTAATCTGTGAGTACATATGACCTAGGGCTGCCATTCCGGCAGGCGCTTTCGATCAGAGGTCAGAAATTAATCGTTTTTTCGCTACTCATAAGTACTAATGAAATTTTGAGTATGAGTGAGTCAACAGTATTGAAATTCAACTACTCTGAGTGGTGGGACCTACAGTTTAACGTTGACACCGAACGACAGATTTTGAGAAACTTTTTCATGGGAGGTTTATTTACTCTCAGAGTTTTTGGCAGAAATCTGCTGAGAGGAAGTCGCAGAAGAAAAATTTTTTTTCATATTTCGTTTTGATGTCTGGCCTGGGGCTCGAACCCGGGCTTTATGTCTAATAAGCGAACACACTACCTACTAGACTACAGTGTATGACATAGTCTGGCTTTTATAAGGCCTTGGAAAACGTCAATACCATATATTTCTGTTCGTTTCTGAAGAAGACGGTAATGTATTCTGAAAATAGATAACCGAAATAATCGGTTGAACTTAGACGTGGGAGTCTTAATAGATAGATAAAGCGAAAAATTCTTGGCCATTCAGTAGCCCAAAACGAACGTGAAATGATATTTTATTTCCCATGTTAATTTATCATATTTTGATGAGTTTAGTTCCTGTTAAGTCCCAGCTATTATGACATCCAACTGCAACACAATTTTATGCTTGTTTTAAAGCAGCTTAAGCTTCACTGAGTTTGTGGTAGGATAGGTTATCAAAGAGTCGGCTTCGATCAACTGTAATTCCTTAATTGCTTTATTTGGTTTTGATTTATAACGGAGTGCAACACATTATTATATAATAATGCTTGTGCTGCTTAAAAATAAATTGTAAAACGATTATAAAAGAAATATAATCTTCAGATTAACCAGCATAAAATCGTAAACAAATAAACGATTGTTAAAATGGGGGCTGCTTTAATAAAAGTATTCATAATTTTGTTTTTTCTTTTTTCCTTTTTTTTGTGTTTTCATCACTCAAAATTTAATAGACAATGAAAATTTCAATTAAAACTTTTAAATACAAATAAAAAGCGTACTAAAAATTTAAACAATAAAATCCAAAAAAATATTTTCACTTTCTCTTGCTGTTTTTCATTTTCAAATAAAAAAAAAAAAAGAGAAACATTTGAAAAAATCAAACGAAAATATAAACACAATAAAAATAAAAATATGTATATGCTGGCTTGTTTACAAGATGATTTTTGAAACATATTGTTTATAAATGTTTGCAAAAATATTTGAATATTGATGCATCGTATTGAGATTTAGTTGATGGCGTGAGGTAGTGGTTAAAATGATTGACCATTACTGAAGAGAAACAAATTTAGATCATGTATTTATCAGATTGAAAAGAAAATTATTTATTTATTTATTTATTAATTATAAACCAATTACAAATTATATGTAATTATTTATTACGAGCTGAGTAACTTAGACCATGTGCTCGCACCCACGACCCTCACGCAAACAATCTACCCACTAAACTACCAGGGGCGCCCAGAAAATTAATAATAATAATAATACTAAGAGGTTTCATTTTCCACTTAAATAATCCATAAGTTTTCTAATCCTCTGGCCAGGATAATATAAGATCTATGATCCGTTAAGGTCAGGCAGTGACACCTCTTGCGAAAAAAGAAATCTAAAGGAGCAGGGCTATTACCTATTATATAAAATACAAAAATTCAATACATTTTCTTAGTGTACGTTGTTTCCAGACATTGAAAGATGGTAACCCTGTTGTTCTAGAACTAGGCTACAGTAGACCAATAAACTGTTTTGTTTGCAAAACTTGAAAAATGAAACTGTAGCATGGCCGAGGAAGAAAACGGAATGAAAACTGTTGGAGGGCATGGAGTTTATGATAGTGCTGAGCTTCTTATTGATGGCAACCCTATCACACTAGAAAATGCTACACTAACCGAAACACTTCCGTAAGAAACTAAAATAAAACATAGAATTCATAAGAATATGTGGAAGGTGCTCTGCTTTGTCCTAAGTTCCTTAAAGAATTGAAATTGAAATAAAACGGATTTAGCCTGTACAAAATCAATTTCACATGGCTTTGTTCTTATCGATCACTTCCACTAAAGAGTTGAATTATTGACAGTATAGGTTCGAATCAGAGATCAGCAATGAATCGTTTTTTCGCTACTCAATAAGTACTCATGAAATTTTTAGTATGAGTTAGTCAATAGTATTGAAATTCAACTACTCTGATTCATTCGTAGGTCGTAATCCTGACTAAAGGAATGACCAATTATGTATGTAAAGGAGGTAATATGACGTCAGGCCACGGTTCAAGCACTAGGTCACACATCTCAACAAATCGAAATATGAAAAAAATATTCTCAAAAATCTGTCGTTCGGATTTGACATTAAACTGTAAGTATTGGACCTCTGTGTAAAAGCTAGGTTGTAATCCTGACTAAATGACCAATTATGTATGTAGTTTATTCATGGAGTTTATAGAAGAGTATTAATTGACAATCTCACTAAACTCACAAATTCCTAGTTGGGGTCTAAACTGGACATTTTTTAGTATGAAATTAAAATCTCTGTTCAATCGCACATTTAAGCCATCTGTAGCCAAATTGATACAATTTTTAACCATTTTTTATATTTGGATCATGGGAATCGAATGCGTATTTGACAGCAACTGGCTAATAAAGCCTTTATTGTTATTTCAAACGCTTTAGAACGATAATTAAAAGGCTATCAGTTTGCAGGATAACGTTTTTCATTTCATTTCTTGTGTTTCACAATTGCAAACATACATACATATACATATGCAGGGGAAAGGACTCCATTACAATAACACGATAATAGCACACATATTAATCACATATTCAAAGTGTTTACATTTTAGGCTTTTGTTCTAAAAGTTAGAGGAGTGTGATGTAAAGTTTATGGTCAACAGCAGAGTTTATAATGAAATCCAATATCAAACACAAGCGGGAGGTAAATTCTTCAATGTATACAAATAAGGAATCGTTGAACTTTTTTTTTTATGAATTTTATTCTAAAGAATGAAATAAAATGAAAAAAAAAAAAATTAAATTATAGAAGACAAAAACATATTCTCTATTCACGCTGGGCATAACAGCTACGTATTTATGAATGTTTTTTTTTTATTTATTTATCTTTTTGAATACTTTCCCTAAAGAAATGACCTGTAGATGACTGAGGGTCAAACTACAACGGTATACTACTAACAAAAATTGCTGTGGAATTTTTTTTTTGCTACAAAACAAAATATTGTAGTTGTTTCGAAAGGGAATGATGACTGTAATATTTTTCGTTCATAAACTTTTTAACCATAGTCCAAGCCTTTTAATGATGGTGATGAAAATACTTGACATATGTAGTTGTATAACTGGTATACAGGTTCTGTAAAAATAATCGATTTTAATGCATACAGGACCCATGGCTCTTCTGTTGCTTTTGTGATGTTCGAGGCATCAGAATTCAATTCGATGTTGTTTGGACCTATAATGTGCTTCAGTAATTGATAGAAGTATGGAAATGTCAATGTTCCTGGTTATATAGATACTCCATATCGCCTAAATGCGATAAAATTCTCAGGCATTAATTGGATAATTGGAAACTGTTTTTGCAATTTTTTGTTGGCGTATTGTCCTGTCTGTAAATAAAGACAGTAAAGTGTGTTCGCTTATTAGAAGTAAAGCCCGGGTTCGAGCCCCAGGCCAGACATCAAAACGAAATATAAAAAAAATATTTCTTCGGCGACTTCCACTCAGCAGATTTCTGGCAAAAATTCTAAGAGTAAATAAACCGTAATCCTGACTGAAGGGTTGTAATGGCCAATTATGTATGTATGAATTCGAATTTTTGTTCCCTTGGATAGTTGGGCATGCTTTACCTTTTTGATTCTGTTCTTGTAATCACAAAGCCACCTGTTTTCAGTATAGTAGAGCAGATATAGTTGAATTGTCTCTGTGTTTATCGTCATTGGTTTTTAATTGAATTAAGTTTAGGTTCTAAGCTTTCGTTTCCTAACAAATTTATTAAAATTGATGCTAAACAGGCATAGTTATAAGAGCTTACATTTAATTTGCTTAAATATCTTAAAGTGGGCGTGGCAAAAATTATAATATTTACAGCGGGAGTGAAAGTAAATGTTTGAAGCTTTCGTTTGATACCAATTTGATAAAAAATGGAATTAATTTTATTCACAATCAAGTATTGCTTATCTTTATTTTATCTGCGCAATTCAGCTCCTCTAAGCAGTCATGAAAACATCAGCGAATTTTGCTGAACTACTTTTGTCATAAAGATGTTCATTGCTATGCTTTATAATAAATGTTTCATTAAACATGTCAAAATTTGTTGATTAAATCCCCTTTTGTACGAATCAAATAAGTTTTCTTAAGCAATTCGTTCAACATTATAAGAAGTAACACAAATCCTAGATGGGTCACTCCACTCTGCTAAAATATTTAAACAAAAATATTCTAAGAAATGCAATACAAACTACAGAAAAATTGTTTGTTTTCATTAAATCAATAATTGTTATCTTTAAAGTCGTAATAAAAATGTTTATGTTTATTCTTAAAATGTTGATTTTTTTATAAAACCACCCCCATATGTTATATTTCATGATAATCGTTGAATGGAATTTCGTAAATTGATAATTTCAAGGCAATTTTAACAGCAAATTAAAAGGGAGGGAATAAAATCTGTTATTATTTTGCTTAGTTTGTTAAAATCATTATTATTTGTTTGTTGTTGTTTTTGTTTTGTTTTTTTAATTCAAAGTAAAATATCCTGCTGTTGCCATTTCCAGTACTTGGAAAAGCAGACATGTCAGCAAAAGATATGGTAAAGGGCATACATAGTAAAATACCAGTTGGTGGTTTAAAACTATTTCAGAAATTCAGAGAAATATCCAAACTAATGAATAACAAGTAATTGTATGATAATTTTGTTGATTTCTTAGAAATGCTCAAGGAAAATAAGAAACATAAAAAAAATAAAATGAAATTCAATGTAAATAAACAAATATAAGACGATAAAGTACACAAACAAATTTTTAAATTAAAAAAATTCATTAAAATATTTAATTTAATTGAGAATATGCAGTGTTATATAATGCAGATTGTAGTCTAGTAGATAGTGTGTTGGCTTATTAGATGTGAGGCCACGGTTCAAACACCCAGGTCAGACAATCTCCAGCAAAACGAAATATGAAAAAAATATTTCGTCGGCGACTTCCTCTCAGCAGATTTCGGACAAAAACTCTGAGCATAATTAAAATTGTGATGAAAAAGTTTCTCGAAAATCTTTAGTCCGGAGTCCACTTTAAACTATAAGTCCCGCTACTCATGTATAAAATTAACACACTACAAGAGTGGTGTAAGAAGCTAGGTAGTAATCCTGACTGGAGAGTTGTGATGACCAATTATGTATGTTACGTAAGTAATGGGAATACCTATGCAACATGGTGGAGATTGCTAAGTCCATACCAGCCCTGCAAAGCTCATCAGCAATGCAATTTCCAACGATCTCCCTATGTCCCGGAGCCCATATAAGAATTACCTTTGAATGATCCGTAATTGCTCCAAGAAATCCTCGGCATTCATGGATAAAGACGGACTTTGAAACTACGTTCGTTAAGGAATTAATCACAACCTAGCTATCCGAGTAAATTAGGAGATTTTCAGGGAAAATCCCTCCACTCAACAAGTATTGCCTACAAAATTGCCATGATTTCTGCTTGGAAAACACTGCAGTGATCAGGACCCTTAATAAATATACCATAGCCTACATACATACATACATAATTGGCCATTACAACCCTTCAGTCAGGATTACGGCCTAGCTTCTCACACCATTCATGTTGGGTTCCCTAATTTTATACTTGAGTGGCGGGATCTTCAGTTTAACCTCGACTCCGAACGACAGATTTTTGAGAAACTTTTTCATGGCAGGTTTATTTACTGTCAGAGTTTTGGCCAAAAATGTACTGAGAGGAAGTCGCCGAAGAAATATTTTTCTTTTTTTTTCATAATTCGTTTTGATTCTGACCTGGGATACGAACACGGGCTTTACGTCTAATAAGCGAACACACTACCTACTAGACTACGGCGACTTGCCATAGCCTACCCTGTCATTAATCTTTAAGCCATCAGTCTAAACTTCAAGGATCCCATTGGCAATCTCCGGTCTCTCACACCAAAATTCCCTAGTCCGAATTTTAAAATCGAATGTTCACTATATCCCTAACTGGCATTGTTAGTGCCCATAGAGCAAAAGCCTTCTCACATAGAAATGACGACTACGAACAAATTTTGTCTTTACTTTGATACGAACCAGGTTGATCTTGTTTGTGGTCAAACATTAGCACTGAATCTGCACCTTTAACTGGATCTAATTTACACAACCGAAGTCATTTACATAAAGTATTTATGCCCTAGTCTTTAAAGAGTTTGATCGAACATTTCTGATGAAAATTAGGAAATAAATTCGTTTAGCAAAATAAGTAATAAGGTCGGAGAAAGAGAAAGTCTCTTGATACGCCTGAATTTGACTCAAACTTGTCTGATGATATCCCGTTAATAATATGGTATGGTACTGTACTTGAAAAAACTTGATCAAGAGTACAAGCAATAAGCGTGACGTGCCACAACCTAGGGTCACTATTGACCCTTTAAATTTAAAAACAAATTTTTTTAAGATTTTAAATTAAAAAAAAAAAAATTATATTATTTATTTATCTTAATCTGCATTAATAATAAATTTTTAAATCCAAAAAATTAAACACAAATACTTGTACGCCAAAATATTAAAAAAAAAAAAATTATTTCCTTAAAACACTTCACCTCTAAAATATTTTTTTTTAAATTTTTTAAAACGAATTATATTTTCTTCTGATCTATTTTTAGGCTGTGTTTGAAAAGTGTTTAAGCGAGTATCAAGTTTTTAGTCTCCAACAATAAGCTTCTCTCAATAAGCTACACGATAATGTGAGATTTCAGCTGGAGAAGCATAAGTCAACTGAAAGAGGTGAGTTAAAAATATATGTATTTCATAAACAAAAAACGTAAAAATACTCACATAATTTGAGGCATAAGCATAAGGCAAATGATTTATGGTCGTTAGTGTAGAGGGTATAATAGCTGCGGTAGCCACAAGTGGTGCTGTTTTAAAGATGGGTGTTAAAGCCTCTACATAACCGGCATGCTTAGTGTTTGCTGGAGCTAATGCTGGCTGTGGTTGTAATTCAGCCAATAAAGGTGTGGATATGGAAGCCGCTGCTGCCAAACTCACCAAGGCCACAAATGTCAACTATTTATAGAAATTCTTTAAAAATAATTTTTATTTTTGATTTTATTTTTATATTCTCACCAATTTTAACATTTTAAATAATTTCTGCTTTAATTAAAGTCCTTTTGTGTTGAAGGTTTAGGGAATACTATCTCGCCTACAGGACTGGTATGTTTAATTTATAGCAAAGCAATGGAATGTCTCTACTGCGGGCAGAGTACCAAGGTTGAATATCACAAACCAGTTTTATAGACAAACAAACTAAAATTCTAGCTTTTGATGGTATTTTCAATTAACCCTTAAATGTTACAGCGTATTAAAAATGGTATCAATTTACATAAAAAAACTTGCTTCATATTAAATCCTTTTGATAGTTGTTTAGTCCGGTTCAGTCATTGGGAATCTTTATTTCACATCATTGATTCCTTTGTAGAGCCTAATGGGCATTTAAAACGGACCATAATAGGCAATCAGGTATGAGTTTCAGCTTCCACTAAGAATTCCATTTACATTTGTGCAGAAAGGGTTGTGGAATATATATTTAAGGTTCTGGTATTGCATTTTTTATAGGCTGCCTAGGTTAGGTTAGGTTATGTTAGGTTAGAGGCCGTGTACTTGTCAACTGTGACAAGTACAGTACACGGAGGTCGAATTGACCCATTGTACAACGTCCTAGCTTCTCACACCACTCGTGTTGTGTGCGTTAATTTTATACATGAGTAGCGGGACCTACAGTTTAAAGCCGACTCCGAACGACAGATTTTTGAGAAGCTTTTCGTGGCAATTTTTACTCTCAGAGTTTTTGCCAGAAATCTGCTGGGAGGAAGTCGCCGAAGAAATATTTTCATATTTTCGTTTTGATGTCTGACCTGGGATTTGAACTCGGGCCTTTCGTCTAATAAGCCAACACACTACCTACTAGACCACGCCGACTTCTATAGGCTGCCTAACCTCTGCAGCAATGCAATACTAGTTGGGAGGTGTGACTTTTTCTCCCGGTTGCGTTTAATTCTCCAACGAACGCCCATCCTGGTCCATGAATGCCGAAGATTTCTTAGAGATATTTTGAAACCTTCCAAGGTAACTCTGGTATGAATTCCAGGAGATAGGGACTGTTGATGAACCGGGCAAGTTTAGTACACAGCGCCCAAACTCCGACACATTACAGCGTATAGTTGTTCCGATTGTCTCAGTTAGACTTGATATTTTCCGGCTCAACTTCGTTGGCAGCAGCAAACTACGTGTAATATAGCTAGACTTTGCTGATAATTATTCATTCATTTTGTAAACTTCATTTTATTTCCTTTAAAAACAAGTTTTTTAAAACTTGAAAAATCTAACCAGTCCAGTCGAGTCTTTTGTAATCGAGAGCATCCGTCGTAGACACACAATTAAGGTATGTGTTTACCCACAACCTTTTCCCAATAGATGTCCAGACCAGATCAGCTTTGCTGATAATGAAGAAGACTGATTGTCTTTTACACTTAAATCGCACAACTATCTATCGCTCTATTACAGTTTCCAATGGCAACTGTTCTATTGGAAGGTATGCTCATATTTTTGCATTCCCCGCAATGACTACTGTCAGAGTTGTGGGTCTGAGAAAGAGCAAGCACTGCTCTTCAGGTAGAGTCTGCCACCTATCTTTATAAGTCCATACAAATCCTTTTGAACAGCTTCTTGCTTTTTTATGATCTCAAACTCTTCGCTGCAAATAAAGTTGAAATTTTTTTTCGAAATTTCGATAGAATTTGACCGCTGCCTAAGCATGAACATGATTTTGAAAACCCTATTTTTTTTTTCTCAGAATTTCCGGCTGGTACCGTGTGAGTTTTAGAATAGATAAAATTGTATCGTAATTATCCTTTTTTCTTTCTTACCTCTTAAAAATATTTCTTGTGACGAATTTAATTCCTACGCTCAAGAATTGTATAAGAAACATTGCTTTACAGGCGCTACCTCACTAGATCCGCAAGAAGCTCTTGGCCGTATTTAAGTCTTACTATTTGAATTGGAAAGAGATATTGTGATGGCACATACGGTTTAATGTAGACTCCTAATACATACATACATAATTGGTCATTATAACCCTTCAGTCAGGATTACGGCCTAGCTTCTCAAATCACTAATGTTGTGTGCGTTAATTTTTTTATACGTGAGTGTCGGGACCTACAGTTTAACATCGACTCCGAACTACAGATTTCTTTTTGAAAAACTTTTTCTTGGCAAGTTTATTTACTCTCAGCGTTATTGCCAGAAATCTGCTGAGAGGAAGTAGCCGAAGAAATATTTTTTTTCGTTTTGATGTCTGGCCTGGGGCTCAAACCCGGGCTTTACATCTAATAAGTGAACACACTACCTATTGGACTACGGCGACTACATAGACTCCTATTGACACATTTTAGAAATTGCTGAAAGGAAGTGCCCGAAAGAAGTAATTCTTTCATATTTCGTTCAATTCAACATGTCTGAGCTGGGGCTTGGCTCGCGGTCTCTCATCCAGTAAACCACAGCATAGGCTTACTATATGCCACACATATTTCTCTGTAAATCGCAATTGTAGAATATTCAGCTCGTACAGTTAATAATCCAATATTTTCTTGACATACAATTTGAAATAACGGTAATTGATGCAATTTTAAATTTCTTGAATTAAACAGGCAAGTTTTATAAGAAACAACCATGCCCTTAACCTTAACTTCTGCTTACCTCCACAGTATGATTGACTATACAAACATAACGTGTGTTATAAAAGTTGTTCTAGGTATCACGTATACAGAGAATACTTCAGCAGTTTTCCTGTTTTGTTTGTTTATCTGGCTTAAGATTTATTTGTTCTTAATCGTGCAGCATGATGCAGCATGAATGTGTAAAATTTTGGTATTTTTAGGTTTAAAACCTGATTTGATCAAAAATAACCAAGAAAAACATTAAAAATTACTAGACTGTAGAGAGCATCATCATTGGTTGGCCTTTTGCAACAAGTCTGTAGCATATTACTTGACTATTTTGTTTTGTTTTGTTTTTTCTTTCTTTCTCCTTATACCAACTGGATTATCTTTTCACCCCTCACCTCGCCCCACTCAATGTCAGTTCGTTAAGAGATTATATTTGTTTGTCTTTAATTTTTATTATTTTATTCTACACATTACTTGTTGATCGATGTATAAAAATAAACACACAGAAATTTACATAAGAATCCAACAGAATAATTTCTGAAGTTCATTGACTTTCTTATTGGATTTGATTTGTTCTGGCCATTGGTGAAAGGAAGAAATTGAAGTTCGTTCGTAGCGATGATTTATGATTATTGCTTTGCCCATTTACGTCAGTGCAAGTCATTGCACGATAACATAGACATTTGTATGTTAAAATACGTTAAAATATTGGGTTAGGTTAAGTTAAGTGAGTAGCTTGTGGCAATTGGTATACCCCTACCAGAGATCAGCAATGAATCGTTTTTTCGCTACTCAAAAGTACTCATGAAATTTTGAGTATTGAACAACAGTATTGAAATTCAACTACTCTGATTCATTCGTACACACTACAACATTGAGGTTGCAACATACAGGTTGCAATGAGTATGGGTATAACATGGACATCAAACTCATAATATTCGAAATATGTTTGATTCATACGCCTACTCATTCTGATTCATAAATTTAGAAAAATACTTATAATACTCATAAATAATAATACTCATCAAAATTTACAGTCTTAGTTGTTGTTGCATTTACAAAAAAAGAAGAAAGAAAACGACAAAGACAGCAAGCAAAGCAAACACACAACCTTTCTAGTGAGTATTGTGGTGTTCCTTCCCCAAATATACTTATTATGTGATTCTTGTAAATGTTGAGTAAAGTAGAGTCGAAATCAACAACAGCATGCGTATTGTTAAGTATGAGTACGATGAGTACTTCAAACATGGAATATGAACAGTATGAGTATGATATTAAAATAAGTATGAATGCGTATAAGTATCAGAAATTATGCGTATGATTCGAATCTACTCATCTTTTTGAATACTCATTGCTGTCCTCTGGTACATACTTAACACACATATATAATTGTTCATTACAACGCTTTAGTTAAGATTACGACCTATATTATCACACCACTTATGCCACTTATGCTGTGCGTGTGGATTTTATACATGAGTGGCGGTACCAGCAGTTTAAAGTGGACTCCGAACAACAGATTTGTGAGAAAGTTTTTCATGGCAATTTTACTCTCAATTTACTCTCAGAATTTTTGCCAGAAATCAGTTGAGAAGAAGCTGTCGATATATTAGTTTTCGTTTTGTTTGAGATGTCTGTGCTGGAATTTGAACCCAGCCCTGTAAATTGCGCATTCTTAAGCATTTTCCTCATATAGAAACTCCCATTGTGTTATGACAATATTTTATATGCATCTATGAAAGGATCTATCCTATCCCTCACGCAGAGTGTTTATCGGAAAGAGATTAGAACCGAAAATTTATTACCGAAAGGACTCTGGTAACATATGTATTTCTAGTATAGGAACTACAGCGCTATATAATGTATGAGTGGTCATTTGCCTTATCAGGCCTCATTCTCGTTAGACTAGGCCTAAAAGTCAAGTATTCTTGGTTATCGTTTAGGCCATCAAGTCAACATTAGTGCCTTGATCAGAGATTTCACAGCGCATCGGGCGACCTGTAGAGTTTATCTATACGCTGTGATTGACAGCTTGTTTATGAGATGTCCGTGAGAAGTAGTTGCAATACCTGAACCTTAAAAATTATTTAAATTTTCTGCCGGCTGACTTATGATTTCACTTTCAGTTTTCTTATCGAAAATAACGGTTTTCTTCTCAACCGGATCGCGATATATATTTATTAATAAGTTGGCTGGGCTTCATTTTCAAACAATTCATTCTTCGTGAAATTTCGTACATTACCTTTCTTAGTTTGTAGTCGCCGTAGTCTAGTAGGTAGTGTGTTCGGTGATTAGACGTAAAGCCCGGGTTCGAGCCCCAGGCCAGACATCAAAACGAAATATGAAAAAAAAAGTATTTCTCCGGCGACTTCCTCTCAGCAAATTTCTGGCAAAAACTCTGAGAGTAAATAAACCTGCTATGAAAAAGTTTCTCAAAATCTGTCGTTCGGAGTCGACTTCAAACTGTAGGTCCCGCGACTTTAGTATAAAATTAAGGCATACAACATGAGTGGCGTGAGAAGCTATGCCGTAATCTTGACTGAGGGGTTATAATGGCCAATTATGTATGTATGTATGTATGTATGTATGTATGTATGTATGTATATACCTTTCTTATATGCTCTCTAGTGTAACTAGAGCATGTTATACCATTTACTTTCGTAAATTGCATTTCACTTTCAGCTGTCCTTCTTTCCCTTTTTCTGCTACTGGAATCAAACAAAGTGTTGAGTTTTGCATTCATCAACAATGATTTTGTAATGCATCATTTGACCTGGTCCTTGTTGCTGACACTGATGATAATATTGCTACTAAAGACGATTTTTTAGGTTTTGGTCATTTATTTTCCAATGATTTACCTGTCAATAACACACACGCCAACATAGCCTTGCAATGAATATGGCTATGAAGAGCATTAACTTGTTGTTTTCAAATGTTGCTCGTTTCAATTGTTTTTGACCTCGTTGGCCTTGAACCTTGAACTTGTTGTTTTTTTTTTGTTTGTCCTATTTTGCTGTTACACAGTTACCTGTTTTAGCACTCCCGTTTTATTTACATTACATTTTTCAAAAGACAATCAAAAAACACTCACCTTTACCTTAAAACTGTGTGACAATGTGAATACATTATGAACCTTTTTATTCAGACTTTGTTTTCTTGCCTCGCCCCCTCTTCTATGATTCTTAGTGTGAAAAGCGCAAAAAAAAAAAAAATACAGAATAAGAAGAATAAGGTGAATCGAACTGGGAGAAATTCAATTATTGTCTTGTATTACCAGACAATTAATAAATCAAAATGGGTAGAATTCATGCAAAGTAACATTTTTGGGGTTACTGGGGACAGAACAATCAGCATAAATTTTTGTTCCAAGACTCTTTCGTGTTTGTTTTTAAGTGGCGAATAGAAAGATTTCTAAAATCTAAAAGTACTTGAATACCACAATTGAATCCAGAAATTTCATTCTCTCCATAACGTATACAAGTAAAGGACATGTAAGACGCATCCCTTTATCGATCTGTTTAGCATTTTAGTACATCAGAACTACCTTTTCAGAGAGGCAAGAAGAGCAGCATTATTTTTAAGGTCATGTAACCTCCTTTACATACATACATTAATAATTGAGCATTACAACCCTTCAGCCAGTATTATGACCTAGCCTCTGACACCTAGCTTCTGCATGTGTGTATTCATTTTATATATGAGTGGCTGAACGTACAGTTTAAACTCGACTCCGAACGAGAGATTTTTTTGAGAAACTTTTCATGGCAATTTTATTGTCCTTTTAAAATTTTTGCCAGAAATCTGCTGAGAGGAAGTCGCCGAAGAAATATTTTTTTTGCATATTTCGTTTTGATGTCTGACCTGGGGTTTGAACCGCAGCCTCACATCTAATAAACCAACACACTATTTACTAGCCTATGCTGACTTCGAACCTTCTTTATGACTCTGTCGCTGGTCACTGTTTACTATGGTCTACTGTAATACAAGTTCTTACAATAAGGTTTCATGGTCAATATGGACAATCTGTTCTGAATTGCTGAAAAGGAATTTATTAAGTTTGCCTCATCCCCACTTATCCATCAAACTGTCAAAGCTGATGAGTTGATGAGTGGTTAAAATACTTGACCGCCATCCAGGTTACAGAGAGAAGGCGCAAAAATATTTTAAAATTTTAAAATAATAATCTGAGTATAACTCTCCAAACCAAGAGAGGATATAATCAATACGAACAGCATTAGAAGAACATGCAGCGCCTAGTCTCTTAAGAAAGAATAGGTTTTAATGAGAGCAAAGTTCCATACCATTATACAAAATACAATAAACAATTAATTTTTCTATAAGTGTTCGAGACATGGCAATCCTCTTATTCCAGAAATCTGCTGATAGAGAAGAAGACTAATTGGCCCCTGTTCTTAAATCGTATGGCTGCCTAGGGTATATTGCTATCCTATTAGAAGTAATGCCGATATTTTGGTATTCCCTGTAATGACAACTGTAAGAAGTGTGGATCTGAAAAAGAGCAAGAACTAGGCTTCAAGTAGGGCCCGCCACCTAACCTAACCTAGTTTTGTATTCTCTATAAATGAAATTGAAAAATATTCCGAAAGATACAATTTTCCGCTGCCGACACTATAAGCATGAACATGCTTTAGAACAGAAATTTATTTTCTCATGATTTCTGGCTCGCCACATGGCAATGCTCTTGTTCTAGAATCTGGAAAAACTTAATTAATAAAAGTGAATCTGTCTCGTAAAAGATAAAAAACGAAATAAAATGAAACGCAAGTCCATCGCTATAAGAGGTAGTGCCTGTTGGAAGTATTTCAAAATTTTGAAAATACCTTACGCTATGTGTATTGTGTTTGAATTATTTTAAAGGTGTTTACAAGTACATGTAACGACAATGTTTGAATTTATTTCATGTATATTTTCTTCAATAAAAACATTGAGTACAAGAACCTTTTTACCTCGCCCGCAGACGATATTCGCCAATGTCAATGTACATTCTATTCAATTTTGGGGGAGAAAAAACTGTTTGTCTTTGACAGTGATGGCTTCACCAATGTAGATTCCAAAGTGTTTTTTTTTTGTTAAGAAAATATTATATTTTAACAGAAATGTTGCGTTTTGAAATCATTCCTACAATGCTTAAAATAAAATATATGAGAGTTTGTCACATACAAGAATATGACGAAAACATACATATTTTACTGGCAAATAGATTCTATGGAAATTTGTATTGTAATGAGTTATCTCATCCTTACAATATGAATTTCATTTGTTTTGTTTATTTATTAACCTTAAAAGAAGCAACAATTTTATCTTTATCATCATCGCCTGTATAGACACCAACATTTCATTAGACGTGCTCCCTTCCCCCTCCAATCGCAATGAGTTCAAATCGACATTACGCAACCCCCATGTTCTTCAGAGCCATTTGTTTTAATGCTTTAGAAGAATTTTAACATTGATATGCTGTTCCCTTCCTCCTTGGTTTAAAGATTAGAATCTTGAATTGATTAGGTGAACTGAACTTATATATATATTGTCTGTCTGTCTGTCTGTCTGCTCCTTGTTTTTGTTTGTACCCAAGCCTGTTGTTGACATGTCATATTTCACATACATACATACATACATTAATAGAAATGTAGAGATCACTTACAAATGGTCTCCTTTCATACAGGATTTTAAACAAAAGAAAGTAGAAAATAAAACAAATTGATTAGATTTTAATGGGGAAGGAGTCGTTGGAACAATTTCTATTCATACTTTTAATATTCATTTAGAATATTGTTTAAATACGTAGTTTCTAGCGAAATTATTTTCTTGATTTTCAACACATCAAATACCAGTACTTTACCTACCTAATTGGTCATTATAATTCTTTAGTTAGGTTTACAACCTAACTTCTCATGCCGAACTTGTTGGGTGTGTGTTTTATCCGTGATTTGTGTGACCTACTGTTTCGGGGGCACAGATTTCAGAAGCTTTTCATAGCAATTTTATTTTACTCTCAGAGGTTATGCCAGTAGAGTGTTGAGAGGAAGTCGCCGAATGAAATATTTGTTTCATATTTCGTACTGTTGGAAAGGTTTGAGCGAAGTTTTGAACCACGGACATTCGTCTAAGTCAAGATGTCTATGCTAATACACTACCGCCTAGAGTAGGGCGACTATTCTTGAAATGACCATTGTTTACACGATTAATCATGTCACGAAATTTCCTTTTAAATTCAACGACAAAAAAAAAACAAGTAATTCTTGTGAGAGTCGCTCAATTATTCGAAATTAAATGGAATTCTTAGCAGATAAGATTTTTCCGCATTTAAAATTTGGAAAACACAAGTGACAGGCTTCAGCCTAGAGCTTTGGATGCAATTTGCCATTGAATTCAAATAATTTTCTGGCCTGTGTGCTTTTTTGGAAAAATTAGGCTTTGCTTTTGGGGCCTATACCATTCTAACATGGTGGTTTAAACGCGGAAAATTTCGCTGTAGTTATATTCGTTTGCATTTTCAGCTTTTTTTTTTGTTTCAGATGCCGCTGAGAAGCGATTACCGTTTTTAATTACGAGCAATACTTTAATACTTTTTTTTTCAAATTTTAAAACTCCCCTCCAAATGATCAATCGTGGAAGCCTGAGGGTACTCAGAGGGGGCTATATAAACAACAAGTATTATAGAAAAGCGTCAGTCTTGAAGAAAGTAGAAATCAAATAGCAAAGTTTCTCAACACAGCAACCAATGCTACATTAGTACAGAAGGTGTTGTCTTTATGTAACTGTAGATGGCAACCCTTACATTCCAGAGTCTGCTACAGTGATCAATCACCTGATTAGTAAACAAAGCATAGAAATATTGGAAAGGAGGGGAAGTAAGCTTGTCCTTAAAGTAACGAAAAGAAATATAAAAAAGTCCAAATAGTGATAGGGACAGATGATTTTTGGAGCTTGAATCATCTATTTGCCCAGAATATCAAGAGCTTCTGACTTCACAACATGTCAAACTGTTACCATGCTTCAATTGAAATCGTCGTAGTCTAGTAGGTAATGTGTTGGCTTATTAGGTGGAAGCCCATGGGAATTCAAAAATAATATTTCTTCAGCGATTTCCTCTCAGACGTAGACTCTCAATCAGTCAAGTGTAACAATTGAATTTCTTAACATATGAGATGTTCAACATCTTCTAATCAGGCTGGATCCCAACTTCTAAGGTGCTTGGCTATTGAAAATTCGAATAAATTATATCTGAGCTAGTTTGCAGCCTTATAGATTGCATATACTTCAGTTTTGAGTACCCTCCAGTATAGCTGGTAGACTGAAATTAATCCTATTGTATATTCTCCTAAGATAGAAAACCTCTAAAACTAGTTTCATTGATTTCGATTCATTATACATAACATTTGGGTTACTCAGTACGATCAGAAATAAATTGGGATATAAAAGAGGATCTTGAGTCCAAAGCTCATTCTCTCCTAAATTCTGTTGCCCCTGGAGAGAAGTTATGTTTGAAATGTAATGCCTTAATCAAATAATAAAATTCAAATCATCACCTTTGTTTTCAAAAACATATCCTGGAGTATAAATCATAATTCTTCAAGGTAAGTGCAGACTTGGCAAATATTTGAATAACAAAACCTAAACCCTAGTTTGTCCAAACATTTACTTGGTATAAAGGAAAGTCTTTTTGAAATAGTTTCCAAAATATTTAATTTGAATTTAGTGCTCTTTGTTGAAACCTAAAATTTGTTTCCGAATTTATAACGTTTTTTTTTCGCTAAATATTTGCATGGTGTGACCCTAACCTAATACAATATAATGTAGTTTTCATTTTTTATATTATTTTCAATACAGTATATAGGATAATAATACATTAAATTTCTTAACTTTTTAAACCACAATCAAATGAATTCATAATGAATTTCATTTCATCATGTTTATGTCACTAATTGAAAGACATTTTCCATCAATTCAGTATAATAGTCCACTTTTTACCCATTAGAAGCCAAACAACCGATAGAAATGCCTTTGAATGTGATAACACTTTCATTTCATCGCGATTGTATCATTATTTTTTCGTCTATTCAGCTATTTTTCACGAAATTATTATTCAAATTTCAATTCAATGGAAGAACCTACGTCATGCTTATCGACTTCCAAACATCTGGCAGATATTGCCTTTGAATGCGCTAATACTTACATAGATTTCATAAGTTCTAGCCACCAATTCTCGATGTCATGTCATTGCAATTGTTTCATCAATTTGACTGAATGCAACCAATGCCTGTTTCATCATTAGCATCAGACAATATGGGCATTTAATGAAAAATTTAAAAAAAAAAATCATTTGTTACGTCGTATTATTTAAACAAATTAAAAAAATATATAAAAACACAATGTTTGCTTAGCCTGTAACAATATTTTCCACTTGTTTGAAGTCCTTTCTATGGCCGTCATTCTCAGAAACATAAATTTTAGCTTTTGAAATACTAATAAAATTACGACTTCGATTCTAGGAAATATTATTGAATACCATTGAAAAAGATTTTATTTGCTATCAAATCAATTAAAACAAATCTACAGAATTGTCATCTTCTTTTCATCCTCTTTTTTCTTTGCATTTTCTAATGCAATTGAAATAATTTCTCTTATTTGTTTCAGATTTAAACAATTTTTGTATCTGTGACGTCAATAGATATTCTTCATCAGCGTTTTAGCATTATTACCATCACCTGTGTCGTTGAAAGCGTTATATTTTATGTCGTTGCTGTTGTAATTTAATTAAAAAATTTAAGCTTTCTCCACATAAATTAATTAAGTGCCGCACAGTGGGTTAAGAGATACAAAAAACGATCTTTTTTTTTGAGAACAATGAATATGAAAAAAGAAAAATATTTCTTCTCAGCAGATTTCTGGCAAAAACTCTGAGAGTAAATAAAACCTGCTATGAAAAAGTTTCTCAGAATCTGTCGTTCGGAGTCGACGTTAAACTGTAGGTCTCGCCACTCAAGTATAAAATTAACACACACAACATAATTGGTGTGAGAAGCTAACCCATAATCCTGACTGAAGGGTTGTAATGGCCAATTATGTATGTATGTATCCCACTAAAGTAGCCGTAGTCTAGTAGGCAGTGTGTTGACTTATTAGAAGTGAGTGCGGTTCAAACCACAGGGCCAGAAGCCTTCAACAAACCGGAATATGAAAATATATTTCTTCGGCGCCGTCCTCCTAGCAGGTTGTTGCCAAGAACTCTGAGTGTTGTTAAAATTACCATGAAAAGTTTCTCCAAAAATCTGTTCTTTGAAATCGACTTTAAACTGTAGGTTACGCCACTCATGTGGTGTGATAAGCTAGGTCGTAAGCCGAACTGAATGCTTTTAAGGTCCAATTAAGTAAGCAAGCAGAAATAAAATTGCCATGAAAAGATTCTTAAATCTGTCGTCGGATTTGACATTGAAACGATAGGTTCCGTCACTAACGGATAAAATTCAGACACTTACATATATGGTGGGAGGAGATAGGTTGTTATCCTGACTGAAAGGTTGTAATGCCCAATTATGTATGCATGTATGGTTTATTTCAAAGCTTTAGTCTGGATTACGCCCATACTTCTCACACCATACATGTTGTGCGGTTATTTTCTCCAAGAAAGTTGGGATATAGCGACACCAAGCACCAGATTTCAAACGTTCATAACATAATTGGTCATTACAACCATTCAGTCAGGATTACGACATAACTTCTCACACCACTTATGTAGTGTGTGTTAATTTTATACAAGAGTGGCGGGACTGATATGTTAAAGTCGACTCCGAACGACATATTTGTGAGAAACTTTTCATGGCAATTTTATTTACTCTCAGAGATCTTGCCAGAAATCTGCTAAGAGGAAGTCGTCGGAGACATATTTTTCATATTTTCGTTTAGATGTCTGACCTGGGGTTTGAACCGTGGCCATATGTCTAATAAGCCAACGCATTACCTACTTGATATTCTTTCATGATAATTGTTTACTCTCAGAGTTTTTGCTAGAAGTGTCGATTGAAAGCGGTCGCCGAATGGAATATTTTTATTAATTTTTTTCGAAATGCAACAGCTGAGGTTCAAACTCAAGAGCCCTCGATAAACCTAAGACCACATAAAGTTTAACTTGTATATCTTTATAGCGAACGACCTACTGTGTCCCAATGGTAATCAATAACAAAATTTTTCATTATAAATTCAAAGACTTAACGTTTACACGCAGAAATGGCTGTAATTACTTGTGCCCAAGATGTTGGCAGGTAATAAAAGTTTCTTAAATGCGTTGCCGTCAAAACATTAAAGGTTGAGTCATAATATTTATTTACTACCACCGCAAAATTGTTTAGGTATTGAACATAAACTATATGGGTATGGGAGAAAAACCAAACAAATTTATTTACAACAAAATTAAAAGCAACACTTTTATTGGCAGCATTTTTCTCCCTTGATACACTGTTGTTTAATATCCTGTCGTATTCATTTTGGCAATCTCTTCTCTCTTTTTCTCTCTCTTTCTCTTTGTTTTAGCCATTAGAAAATATAATTTATTTCAATTACCGTTTCCTTTCTTTTGAAAGAAGATACAAAAATTTATCTAAAAATAGATTTAATTGCTCCATTATTGTGACGCTGTTAAAATTGAAAATATCTTAGCGAAGGGCATTTAAAGTAGAAAATGTTTGTCAACCTATAGGTTTAGGACATTTTTGGTCTCACATTCTTTTTAAAAGGCAACCTTTTTTTGATTTTTTCGTAATACATTATGTGACACTTATTATCCTCAGAGATAAGCTGTGAATAATTTTTTAATCAAATTAAGGAAAGTTATTTGAGATTTTTTTGTATTATTTACTATGAATAAAGGAACTCACAAGCAATTTTTGTTAAAGTGTTGTTCAATCATTTTGAATGCTATTAGTAAAGTGAGGCTGGATTTTTAATAAGGCTTTTAAATAACCGATTTACTTTATTCGAATAATCAATATTTCATATTTAAATTCCACTACTTCCTTGTCAACGCAGAAAGAAGAATTCTTGAGTACCCAGAAATTAGTGACAAAACATGTCTAGTCAAAGTCGAGTTTAGAAAGATTCACTCCTTCATAAGACTCTCGAGATGGTTGAGAAATGCCAACCGGGAGCTAAAATTATATGACGGTGAGCTAATATGGGTGTCGCAACAGTGCTTTATAGGTCTCATGTAGGCTATGTCCATTGAGGCCACGCTGCCAGTTTAATCATTTACCAGAGTATCCTACCGCGAAAATATTTCCCCAACACAAAGGTGCGCCATATTCCGTAAAGTTCAGAAAATCTTTGATGTGATCAGATCCGATTTCTTCCGATCCAACTAACAACGAATGAAAAAAAATGCAAATTTGGTTCTAGTCAACACAATGCAATTACACCAAATGTTGGTCTGTAGTTTTATTCTCCATTAGGCAGAGTCTCGACTGTAGGTCAGGTTAGGTTAAGTTAGTGTGGTAGCTTTTATACCAAAAGCTCACTTGTTCACGTATAGCGGCCCGTTGTGATGCCACAGGCGAGTGCAGTCCCTGTACTGCCAAGTTCCCCCGAACATAGGAGACAGAAATAGGTCGGCGCAAGGTCTGCACATTTAAAACACGACTACCCCACGCTGGAAAACCAACCAGAAAGTTTGATAAACGAGGCTATATCCTTGACATCAATGGACGATAGCTCCGTCAAGCTGACAAGGGTTGGTGAGCCAAATAACCTATATCTGCACCTCGCAAGAGATGGGCATTGACGAAGAAAGTGGATAACAGTCTCATCCTCCTCAGCGGATCTGCACCCACGACTTTGCTTCAACTAGAATGAAATTTACAATCTTAGATTAAGTGGCGAACCCACTCGATGGAAGAGGTCCTACTTAGGCCAGTAATTCACAATCTTACTAAAAGAGCTTTATAGCTCATAATAACATACATACATACATACATAATTGGCCATTTCAACCCTTCAGTCAGGATTACGGCCTAGATTCTCACACCACTCATGTTGTGTGCCTTAATTTTATACTTGAGTGGCGGGACCTACAGTTTAACGTCGACTCCGAACGATAGATTTTTTTGAGCAACTTTTTCATGGCAGGTTTATTTACTCTCAGAGTTTTTGCCAGAAATCTGCTGAGAGGAAGTCGTTGAAGGAATATTTTTTTTTCATATTTCGTTTCGATGTCTGGCCTTTGGCTCGAAACCGGGCTTTACGTCTAATAAGCGAGCATACTACCTACTAGACTACGGCGACTACGGCTCATAATAACACACTAAATAAACAAAGGATCTGCATCCTTCGCTTGGTGGTAGCTGAGTGACCCGTGATACAAAAATCATAACATTTTTTATTGAGTTGAGTTATTGAAGATAATTCCAATGAACCAGATCTACAGATTCAGATCTACTGCTTATTAGTGCAATAACCAATGACATACTTAACCCGTTTGTGCCCAACTTTTTTTTCTTGTAAAAACATAGATTTTTTGTATTTATTGGAATCTATATGATATACCACACAGCTGATCAATATCTTACCGTTTTAAAAATGGGGCGATAAGCACTTATGGGTTAAGTGCGCACTTTTGATATCCTTTTGTATGTTAATCCCATCGTAAACTGAAGTTGCATGAATCTTAGCTTGAAAACCACAGTCCATAGTGCCCCATAGTTTTGAAAATCCTTACATTATATGGAAAAACCTGTGCACTATTGTGTTCTATTGACGTTAATAATTGTTCCTGGGACTCCCATGCTTTCTGGCACAAATCATATTATATTGCGATTAACTTGGTTGACCTACTTCCTGAAGTAACTCCGTATGTCAATTTCTTAAAGAATAGAATCAGTGTTGTCTGGCGAGTGTCGACTTTATTAAAAGCTTCCATATTTTGGACATGCGAATCCTAAGCAGTGTGTTCCACTAAAAGAAACATTTCATCTTATCTAACGATCATCAACTTTGAGGTTAAGATTAAGGCAAACCTATCTAAAATTATTTGAGATAGGGCCTGAGTGAAACATTTTAAGAAATTAAAGCTTATTTTGTTTTTTTTATTTCAAAACAAGAATTTTTTTTTCAATCAATCTCAATATGGTTTCCTTAATTTGTTTTTGATTAACTAAACATAGAATTTTGCTTAAATAGTAGAAATTAGTCCTAAAGTCCAAGATGGGCAGGGTACAATACGCTGTTATCTTAGTTTTCCACAACATGAGGAGCATAAACCAGTGGTGTATGATAGGCACGAACGATTTGTGACGATAATGTGCGTACGGCAGGAGCTACAATGGGCGTAACTACACGGGCATGATTGTGGACAACAGTTTGTCGTTGATGTGAAACGGCTGTTGGTATTTCTTGAACTACTTCGCCTACTTTCGCTATACCGGGCTGTTGCAGAGTTAAAGTTTCGGGAGCGATGACAGTGCGCAAACCGGGTCGTGTTGAAATGGTAATGGGCAGCGGTATAGATTCAGCGGGTAAAATGCGATGTTGTATGGTAGCTGAAGATCTAGCCGAAGGTAACGAGCTACCACCCGACGAACCAGCATTGACAGATGCTTGGGCAGAGGAAGAAATTAAAAGAGTGCCTCTGGATAGACTCGAAGACGAAGTTAAGGAAGTTAATGATGAGGCTGGTGTTTTAACTCTTGTTGTAGAAGCTGGAGCAGAGGCTGCCGTTGCTGAGTTAGGTGGCGGACTGGATGGAGACGAAGTATTGGCAGATTCATTAGATTCTTCGGAAACATTATTACTCGATTTGTCTTCATCGGAAATGGCATTCGATAGGGATGATGGTATGGCATGGCCCAAGGTAGTAGTAGATGATTTGCCGGCAGTGAGTACACTGTATGACGTATCGTCGGGTACCACCAGCTGTAAGCTTGAAATGGCAGCCTCATTTAACCATATGAATGCCAAAACTATAATGAGCTACAAAAGCAAGGATTTGTTTTATTATTTAGTAGAAAGTAGGTCATCTGAATTGAAAGTTTAACCAATTTACCAGTTTGAACATTATGTTGATGATGTTCTCTTTCAATTTGTTGTTGCTTGTTTCTGCTATTTTGAACAGTTAATTTGAAACTGATTAAATCTGTTCTAGAAGTTACAACTTTTATAGTTCATATGGCATTAAGCTTAACTTTCGTTTCGTCATTGAACTAAGACGCTTAGTCTAGCTAGCGAGCAACTTTAAAGGAAATTAAAGATTCTCTAAAAAGCGTTTGACGCTCCAGTAAGTTTTGTGTCTTTTGTCAAACCGAATGATTGACAACTACAATGTGTAGACTGTCAAATCAATCTTCAATAAAATAAAGTATAGAATTTCTCTTTTAAAACATTTAATACTTTAGAAAATTTTTTAATTATTTCTACGAGTTAAAAAAGAACAAAAATAAAAACACAATTAAATTTCATAACCCAAGCCCCTTATGCGGCAACAATTAATATTAATTACATTTGAATTAAGCAAAAAAAAAAAATCATAAGTATTTTAAAGGGTGAGCCATTTAAAAGTTTAAATGGAATGGAATATTATTTCATTCATATAGCGATAGCCATAGCCTCTCACTATCGCATTCGATCGAACCAATTTTCATGCACTTTTTCGAGTGCATGTGGTCGTATGTCGGCAATTGCATCAAGAATGTTGGGCTTCAAATGCTCAATTATCTCTGGTTTGTCGGCATAACACTTATCTTTAACGGCGCTGTACACAAAAGAGTACAACAGTGTCAAATCGCAGCTTCTTGAGGGCCAATTGACATCATCATTTCGATTAATAAAACAGCCATTAAACATTGGACGCAATAAACCGACTGTGGTATGAGATGTGTGGTCGCCGTAGTCTAGTAGGTAGTGTGTTCGCTTATTAGACATATATAAATATGAAAAAAAAAAATATTTCTTCGGCGACTTTCTCTCAGCAGATTTCTGGCAAAAACTCTGAGAGTAAATAAACCTGCCATGAAAGAGTTTCTCAAAAATCTGTCGTTCGGAGTCGACATTAAATTGTAGATCCCGCCACTCAAGAATAACAATTAAGGCACACAACACGAGTGGTGTGAGAAGCTAGGCCGTAATCCTGACTGAATGGTTGTAATGGCGATTTTAAGAAAAAAAAAAAAAAATGTTGGCCTTCAAATGCTCAATTGTAGCTGGTTTGTCGGCATAACACTTATCTTTAAGGGCGCTGTACAGAAAACAGTCCAAAGGTGTCAAATCGCAGCTTCTTGAGGGCTCACACCAATACCATGAAGAGCGGGTATAAAAAATCGGTTATCATATCGGATAGGTTTCTCCATAGACCATAATGGTTGTGCCTTGCACATTTTCAAAGAAATATGGACCAATGATACCTCCGCTCCACAAGCCTCACCAAAAAGTCACTTGTACTCGGTGCATTGACTTCTGTTACACCACCTGTGGGTTTTCTGAGCCTCAAATACAGCAATTTTACTCATTAACACGTTGACTGCCACGGCAATTTTCAGAAAACTGGCTACGCAAGCCAACATTGACTTTTTGCTCTTTTCCCAGAAGCCATTTATCGATACTAGCACTGATATAATACGATTTTATTCGTAGCTACACAAAAATGGCAGGTTTAATGAGTACGAGATAACTTGTAGTGGCCATCCTAGAAGAGAACGGGATCTACGAGTTATCTCGTAGTTGGCAGTCAACGTGTTAATTTACCCACTAAGATGAAAATGAGCTTCATCCGAAAAGATTATTTTTTTTTGTTAAAGCGAAAATGAAGCGGATGATCAGAAGGTTTCAACCAATTTTTTTTTTTTTTTTGAACCAATTGACTTTATGGGGCATCATAGCGAGATCTTTTCACAAAATTCGACGTAAACTGGTGCGTGAAATGTTCAGTTCCTGAGGACGATGACAAGTTGATGTTGATGGATTCACACACACACTCTCAGGCACAGTATCGGTATTTTTGGGTGTGCGCGCATGACTTGACTCATAAGCGTAATTTAGTAATAAACTTGGGTATACCGGGTACTGCCGTCGTCTAGTAGGTAGTGTGTTTGCTTATTAGACGTAAAGCCCGGGTTAGAGCCCCAGGCCAGACATCAAAACAAAATATGAAAAAAAAATATTTCTTCGGCGACATCCTCTCAGCAGATTTCTGGCAAAAACTCTGAGAGTAAATAAACCTGCCATGAAAAAATTTCTCAAAAAATCTGTCGTTCGGAGTCGACGTTAAACTGTAGGTCCCGCTACTCAAGTATAAAATTAAAGGCACACTACATGAGTGGTGTGAGAAGCTAAGCCGTAATCCTGACTGAAGGGTTGCAATGGCCAATTATGTTTTTTTTTTGCCTTGAGCCGGAGGTGGGAATCTTATAAAGACACTTTTGTGCCAACAAAAGAGTGCACGATCACCATCACTGGTGCCTACGTACTAAACCCATCCACATCGGGACTGCCGTAAGGTACTACTTCGCGGAGGGCTGGTTAGCTTGAAAGCTTCATCACATCAATTCAAATTTCTCCTCAGTTCCTCCAGTCTTCGGAGTTCTAGCATAGCTTCAGCCATTCTCTAACTATATTGGCTCAATAGATTTCTACAATTCAACAGCTCATCCATTAGCCGGTTTGTATGTATGTATGTATGTATGTATGCAATGTTGGTCCTTCTCTGTGATAGTTGGGGTTTATTTCAAATTTATTTCCAAAACAAAGAAATGCACGAAAATGTCGAACAAAATTTGATCGCAGAGAAGGATCAATATTGCCCAATATACATACATACATACATACATAGCCATAAGTATTGCCAGATTCGAAATATTCGATGGTTCACATTTAAACCGATAGATGGCCCACCCGATATAGCCTTTGCTTTGAGCCAAGTTATTTAATTGAGTTTTTTTTTTCGTTCTGAAATAGAATTTTTTTAATACATTTTTTATTCGCTGCTGTGGTATTTTATTACATAAAATGACATTTGACTCGTCGGTGCTTTATTTTCTTTGTCCTTTTCTATTTTTAATCTTCAAACATAGTCCATCAAATCTCTTTGGAGGGCAAAGGGATACAAAACTTTCCACGAATAATGTTTGAAAATAAAGGATTTATAAAATATTGTATAATATTTTCACTTACCTTTTAGGTTTTAATTAAATTCTTGGTGAATGCCTTATGGTGTTGTGTAGGTTTTGTTTTGTAATGGTTGGCTTAATGGTTGTTGGCTGTCCTATGGAAGGTATTTTTGCTTATAAATGGAAGGAAATTGTCGCTAACCACACTTTTTTTAAACGTGGGTGGGTGCCTCTTTATTAATAAAGAAATTAAAATCATTTCTTGTAATGTCTTGATTTGCCTTCTCGTTATTGCATAATTCCCTGCACTATACTTAAGCGTCTTGTTTAAGTATTTAATTTAAGTTGTCTTTACCAACTTGTTGAGTACATACATACATACGTATCTACATATGCTTCGTTCAAGTGCATATCTTGTAATTTTCCATTCTCTAAAATATTCCAGAAAATTTTCCTTTGAAAGAAACAAAAATAAATTCCATTGAATTTTCTTGTTTTCCATTCTTATCTTTTCTTATTCTAATCCTCTTGTAATTTATGCAAACTGCTCATTAACTCTTTATCCTGCCAAACCAAAAACACGTAAAACGTAAAATAAACATTATCTAGCCACGATTCCTTTCTAGAAACTTTATGCAAAAATTTATTGCACAACAACAACAACAACAGCAACAACAATTGAAAATAGAAACAAATTTTATATGAAAATAATACTTTTTTTGTTGTTGTTAAGAATCATTTTACATTTAATCGGATTTGCATTGGATTGTTTGTTGGTTTATTTCGTTTGTGTTTTCAAGCATTTAATATGAAATACTTTCGCATTTTTAGGTGGTAATTTCAGCTTTCATCATCTCTCATCTCTCTCTAGTGATGATGTATGTATGTATGTAATACGGTATTTGGTTGCAAACCGTTTCTAAGGAAAACTTTACAATTGAGTAGATTTAAATTTGTTTTAAGGGGATTTATTTATTTATTTCCCTTGTATGTTTGTTTGTAAGAACTTATGATGACATTTCTATTAATTTTTACATCATTTAGTGAAATACGTACAATAAATTTAATACCGTGTTTAAGTTATGTAATCAAAACAATAACAACAACAACAAAAAGAGATAAAATAATCTATTAGAGACACTTTATCAGATTTTTAGTTCCGTGTTATTGAAATACACACTTAAAGTTGCAATGGAGGTGTGGTGGCATAGTGTGTGGTTAAAGTGTTTGACTCAAGCGTAACATATTCGACAACTTTGCATCATTCATTTCACCTACTAATCTTATGAATCGCAAAAAAGCTTAACAACATACCAAGATCAGTCGAAAAAATGGATCAAAGATGGCTTTGGTTTCAATGTCATAGCCACACATCCATGCTTCGTCACCACTTATGGCCTTCTTGAACAAGAATCTGGATCGTAGTTTTTGCTCAAAATTTAGCAATTTTGTAACAATCTTCGCTGCCGCACGTCCATGCCTAAAACATCCGTAAAAATTGCTTGGCATGAGCCGAACGATATGCCAACATCATCAGCAACCTCTCTAATAGTGATTCGATGGTTATCCAAAATCATTTTCTTCACTGCTTCGATGTTTTTATCGGTTGTTGACGTGCTCGGGCGACCAGGACGAGCATCGTCATTGACATCTTCTTGGCCTTCCTTAAACCGGTTACACCAGAATTGAACTTGTGTTCTGGTCATAGTAGACTCGCCAAACGCCACAGTCAACATTTTAAATGTCCTTGACACATTTAATTTCATTTTTTACACAAAACTTAAAACAGTTTCTTTGATCAATTTTTTCGAATAGTAAAAAATCGAAGAGCACATCAAAACACGACTAACATTTTTATCTGTCAAAAACAAACTGACAATCCAAAAGGGCTGATATTGTCAACATATGCAAAAATCGAACATACGTAACTCATGAAATTTCAAAATAACGGTTATTTTTTGATCACACCTCGTACATACATAATTGGTCTTTACAACCCTTCCGTCAGAATTACGACCTAGCTTCTCACACCACTTGTTGTGAGTGTTAATGTTTATATATGAGTGGCAGGACCTAAAGTTTAATGTCGACTACGATTAACAGATTTTAGAAAAACTTTTCATGCGAATTTTATTACACCCTCAGAGTTTATTGCAGAAATCTCCTAAAAGGAAGTCTACTAAAGAACTATTTTTTTATATTTTATTTTGTTTTAAGCACGGATTTGAACCACGCACTCTCGTCTAATAAGCCAACACACTATCTACTAGATTACGGCAACTTCTGGAATGTATAGTTTCAGCTAATTACGTTAGGATTATTAATGGAAATTTGCTTTATGCTGACTGCTGTTATAATTTCTTTTTCAATTAGTAGATTATGCGAGCCACCAAGATGTTAAACTTTTGGTAGCTTGTTATCTCGTTAAGTACATTTGTTTTGCTGACTTGCTTTATACTATGTTCAGACTTTTATTGAGTCAATATTCGGTTATTTGAGTACAATATTTTAAGTGTTCAGACATAATATAAGCAATATTCATTTGACAGCTGGTAGACAAAACAGCTGGTTCTTTTCAACAACATTGTTTTCATTTTGTTTATTTTTTGTTTGTTTTTTTTTTGTGTCGTTGTTGACATTTGAGTTTTCAAATATCAACAGAAAGTGTTCGAAAAATTGTAATATGCTCACTGAACGTCCTTATGACAGTGCTGTATTTTAAGTTTTAATCAATATTATAACAATTTGCGTATTTATTACGCAATAATTAATTGAAACTTTATATGAAATATTGAGCTTAATAATGGCGTTTATTGCGATTTACGCAAAAAAGTGCATGTCTGAACATAGTATTACGTTGTTTAAACTATCACAATCAAATAAATTGATTTTTCTTTTTAAGATTTCGAATAATCAGGACGAAGAACTAGTCCTGTCAGCCTTCTATTGCAGAAAACTAACTTCCTTGACTAAACTAATGACAATAAACTAAGAATTATATTATCTGGCACTTAGATCTGAGTTATCTGAAACAATTCGGGCCTAACATTTCTGATAAGAAATGCAGTTGGTGGCGGGAGATCTAGTCAACGGAACGGTAGATGGATAAACTAAGAATCCAGGCTTTCAGGCTAGAAAAATTGTACGACCCAGAGAAATTCGCCTATAGGTTCAGCACTACAAATGATAACAAAGAAAGAAGAACGTTAGAATTTTGGTGGTGTGATATTCACAACTGTGTGATTAAAATCAATGCCTTTCAATTGTGATATATTTCATGCTCATCACTGATGGTGTGTTATTATTTTCAAATGTATGTGACAAGACGCCGTAATCTAGTAGGTAGCGTATTGTCTTATTAGATGGGAGCGAATTCTAAAAAGAAATATTTCTTGCAGCGATTTGCTCTCAGCAGTCTTCTAGTAGAAACACTGGCAGTAAATAGAATTGCCATGAAAATTTTCTCAAAAATCTGTCGTTCGAAGTTGACGTTAAGCTGTAGGTTCCGCCAATCATGCGTAAAATTAACACACACAACATGGGTGATGTGAGAAGCAAGGTTGTAGCCCTAACTTCGGCAACTAATATTTTTTGTTTTAAATTTTAACAATTTGCATAAGCTGACCTGCTTCGGTTTATTTTATTATAAATTTGCACACTAATCTAATCACAATGGAACTCCGTTGTCAAACACAATTACCTCGTCAATTCAAAGATGTCTAAAGTGAGTGGACTTGAAATCATTTATGGATTCCAATAGAAAAACTAGATCTTTCGGGCTATGGTGATGAGAAGAGAAATTGCAAAAGTCGTCTCTTGAGTATGTTTTTTGAAAATAAGAAACAAGATACGTGCACACATTGTGCAGAATAAGCTTTTATCGATTCAAAATTGTATGGATAACACTACAATTCCGTGTTTGGTTAAGACCGCATAACATTCGATATCTAATGTCTCTTATGTGTATGCACATAACTTGGATTTCAAATTGAAATTCGAAATTTTATGTGAGTTTTTGTAAACTCTTCACCACTGTAAACTTTGATGCTGGCAATCATTTTTTTTTTGTTTTATGACACTCATTTGCATTATAAATTTTACATTTAAAAATCGTATATTTTTCACACTTTAGCAATTATTTTTTTATGTTTTCACATCATACTTTTTATTCTCTTTTTTTCTATGAACACATGCATACAGACATACATATATTACAATAATAATTTACCTAAAAAAAAACATATTGTTACACTTAAAAAAATTCACTTCTTTTAATTTTGCGGCACATAAATCGGTCGTATATCTAAGAAATCCAAACTATCTTTGACTTTTTCCGTATGATGAACGGTATGGTTTAGGTTCGTGGGTGCAACATAACCCAAAGCTCGACCACGTGGTGATATAACTAAATGAGCGTAGTTTTGTGAGGAACCTTGATAGGAGACCACCGAAGGGGCAGCATCTATGACAAGAGCATTTGGCATCGATACCGGTTGTGCTCGTAGAGGCTTTAGAAAGCTACTCAATGCCACTAAGAACAGACACAAGCAGTGAAGGTATTGTTTCTTGAAATAGAAGAAGAACAGCTTTGTTTAGTAATTTATTTAATAATTTATTTATCTTTTTCAAATATTCATTATGACCTACGTAAACTTACTTGATTCATGTTGATGGATTGAAGGAACTCAAAAGACTGTGGTTTTCTTAAAAATAAGAGTCATTTTGCTGTTGTTCATACTCATAGTACTTCAATATATTATTATTATTATTGTTGTTATTACTTTTTTCAAGATATTTTACTCTAGAGTTATTATTATACGGCTGTTGCTGGGTTTTCATAGTTTTTTTTTTGTTTTTTTGAAATTGAGTGGATTTGAGTGGATATTTTAACAAAAAATAAAATTGAAATAAAAAAATAAGTATTATTTATAAAAAAAATAGAAGGTGTGTGTGCACACAATTATTTACATTAAGAAAATAGCAACAACAACAACAATAGTTGTTGTTTTTAATAAAAACAATACTCCATCCCAGTACCAACTCTATTGTATAAATCCAATCCAACAAAATAACCCGCAATAAAATCATGACTTTTTTTCGTTTATTTTTATCACAATATTTCTATAATTTTTTTTTTTATTTTTACAAAATATTGGAAAAAAAAGTGAAGGTTGTGTAGAAAAATGAAATAATAGTTGGTGTGTTAATTTTGAAAAAAAAAAACAGAAAAAATATTTAAGAAATAAGTCAATAGTGCGCCAAATATATGGCATGCAGTCAACGAATTTATAGGAGCCCTAATTCTATTGCAATATCAGAAAAAATACTTAAAAGGATTTGAACCTCCAACCCTTCTCCGATTGAAATATCAAAGAAATACTTGTAAGGTTTGGAACCTTCTTTCTCCAAACGGTATGGTAATAAGTTAATATAAGGTGACTTTTTGTATGTGTACATTATTTTAATAAGAAGGATTTCGTGACATGTGGAAATACCACAAAAAAATAGGAGCCCTAATTCTTTTACAATACCAGAAAAAAATACTTACAAGGTTTGGAACCTCCTCTCTCTAAACAGCGTGGTAATAAGCTAATATAGGGTGACTTTTCGTATGTGTACATTATTTTAATAAAAAGAATTTCGTGACATGTAGAAATACCACAAAAAATAGGAGTCCTAATTCTTTTACAATACCAGAAAAAATACTTACAAGGTTTGGTACCTCCTCTCTCCAAACAGCATGGTAATAAGCTAATATTGGGTGATTTTTATGGTAATTGGTTTTTAGTACACATTTTTATTAAAAAAAAAAAAAGATTTCGTGACATGTGAAATATTAAAAACGCTTAGTAGAGTGTGCCACTGCACCGTGAATAATCAAACAAACGAAGAACGCTTGTCTATTATTTTTGAAAGAAGTTCCAATGGTCCAGTAGGTAGTACGTTGGTCACGAACACGTAGTCCAACCTCCAGCTTAGACATCTCGAATACCACGATATTCGACTTACACGAGAAACTTTAGAAATACCACCAAGGTAGAGAATAGTTTGGTCAAAGTTTGTGATCTAAGTGGCCTATTAACAGCTCCAAAAAGATCGACTAGTACTCAATAGATGTATGCTATCATATGTCGCTCGGCTTGTGGCCTTGTTGATATCATACATCAACCAAATCCAACTCCCCATGCCGACATTCGCAGCTGCCATGTAGCCAGTGAGCTCAAAATGAGTTACGTAACTTAAATAATTTTGCAATAGAACAAAGATCATACTGATTTCCTTAACAGTTTTTGTCAGTAAACTGCTGAGACGAAGGCGCCGAAGAAAAATTTTTTCACACTTTGTTTTGTTGTTGACATTCCGTTTACACCGTGGCCTCACGTCTAATAAAACAACACACTACCTACTGGACTATGGCTCTTTACTAAACAAAACGTTAGCCTTTAGCTTCCTCCGGTAAATTCTATTGACATTTCTACGCATTGTTTAACGAAAAAAAATATTTGACATTTATCTATCCCTTCTGTGGCCAGTAACGGTCGCTCAGTTATTAGAAAAATGGACATGATAGACTGTTTTCGACCACAATTAAATGCACTTCTTGAATAAAGAGTCGTCGATTGTGAGGTTTTAGTTTTAAATCAGGTCATATGAGATACGATGGCGTATGATCTCCTGGAATCCCCGTTTCACAACGGGCCGCTATGCATGCTCAAGTGAGCTTTGTGATATCAGAGCTACCACCTCGACTAGGGATAATTACTGATCATTATCTGATAGGTGCGAGAAGGATGTGACTTCTATAAAATAAATTTTAGTAATTTAAGTGAAACTAAGAGACATTGCGATTTTCGAAATTTCGAATATGTTTGGTTTTTTAATTATTTCCGATGATAGCACTACGAACGACTAAATCCAATTGGTAAATCCAATTTTTTTTGTTTTTGTTTATGAAAACTCGAAAACATCCTTATATTGTCTCCTCCACGTTTATGGCTCTGCACGACGTCAAGAATTTTCAATCCTTACTTATCACCTTAGATTTCTAGGCTTAAATTTAAACCTCTTAAAGTGGATTTATTTTATTAAACTTTTTCAGTTTTCTGTCGCAATTTTTTGTGGTAAAGCCTTACATATTTATGAACTTCTAATTGTGTTTTCTTTTCTACCAAAAAATGTGCATTTTATTTAAGAAAATGCAATTTTGTGTTTGTTTCTTAAAAATGTTCAGCCCTCCAAAAGTGTGGTATTTTTTATTCTAAATAATTCGCACTTGCCAATGGTGGAGAGCATTGCATTTTATGCCCTGTATAAATCAAGAGTGCTGATAATACCCCGTAAAGCAGATGACTTTTGTTTATTTATAGGGCTACCAGATGAAATTTAAAAAAAGTCGCTTGGTATCGTTATCCAATTTTAAAGTTATTTTTTTATTGTTGTGGAGTAACCTTAAGGGAACATTACATTTTTAAAGCTACATGGTCAGTAATATAAAAAAATTGCATTCAACAGTGTTAACAAATTTTTTTGGTTATAAAAAAGCGCTCAAAAAATTAAGTCGAAAAAATGGTAAGTTTTAGAATAAAAATATCTAGAATGCTGGTTTAAGTTTTTAAATCGCTGTATTGTATGTTGAATAAATTGCCAAAAAGCGGCGTTAAAATTAAGGAATTTATACTATGATGGTTCAAATATCAATCCTGTAATAATAATTGATTTTTTTTGAATGCTTAAAATTTGCATTTAAAAATCTGCTGTTTACACACTGCCTATTGTAGCGCTTGAAGCGTAAAAAATAAGAAAAAAAAAACAATTTAATAGCAAAACAAATCAAAGAAATAAGTGCTAATAACCAACTTATTACTCAGCACATTGAGTCAACAGCCATCAGCCATCAACCATCAACCACAACCAAGTCAGGTAATCCAGCAAACGAACGAACGAACGAACAAAATGTATCACAATCCTCAGACAGACAAAAGTTGATGGTTTTAAAGTAACTCCTCAGCAGCAGCGCTTAGTGAGTAGAAATATCAGAAGCGATATAAACGTTGGCAGCAGTTTATTTAGGCTGGAACAATCGACAATTGCACGAGTGTTTGACTTGAAATTTAAGACAGAAATTTCAAATCGATAGTGCAATTGAGCCAAACGCCAACAAATTTTTTTCTCTTCGTTTTTTTTTGGCAAACAAATGCGAATAACAATAGAAAAAAAATAAACAAAAATAAACAATTGAGTGTGATAAATTGTTGATAAATAAATAATTAAAAAAAAAGTTAAATAAACTAATAAACTATTTAAAAAAAAAATTGCAACAACACAAACAAAATTAAGAAAAAATCGTAAAATTTAAAAAAAAAAAATTTGAAAAAAAAACCAAAAAAAATTAATTCAATTAAAACGCACATTAAATCAAATCAAAATGCCAATTATGATTATAATTCAAGGAACTCTTTACTTTTATGATGTATAAGACGAAGAAGCCTTGCGACATTTTCGTTTATAAATAAATGTTTTACCACCGATTTTTATTAGTTTTCGAATGGCATATCTTTGAAGAAGATTTTCAACGTTTAATATGGTGAGAATATCTCAAATAGATTGGTAAAAAAAAACAAGTTAATTTACTCATGTTTTCTATTCTATACCAATACAGCTTATTTTAATTGTAGTTTTAAGTGTGGTTTCCTGCCAGGCGGGTCTTCTTTTATATCCCGAAAGGCCTTTGACAACTTCAATAAGCCACATACATTCGCCCGTAGCGTTTTCCCATCAGTCTATTACACAAATTCATGGCAGGGATGAGAAGGTTATTGTTAGACCTTCTAACGCAGGCTACTTAAGTAAAACACGATTTATTTATACGGACTTAATAATGCCCGAAAAAACAGCCGCTGAAACTTCACAAGAGATTACAACAAAAGAATTGAATTCTATTGGTCACTCGCCCATATTCACCAGTGATACTCACACACCAGCCCATCTAACTTATGCTGCAATGCCAATTGTTTACAAAATGTTACCATCGCTTGAACCAAATCCATTTATTAATAATAGTCTCCTCGAGACTTATACTCGATTTAAATTTTAAAATTTGTAAGCTTTAGTTTTAAGTTTGTACTGAATAGTTTAAAGTTTTTTTTATTGTAACAGCTGAACAGTTAAAAGAAACTTTTTTTTGAACTTTAAGCACTTAAGACTTGAGATGAGGTGAGTACGAATAATGAAAAATTGGCCCATAATATCTAACCTACGGAGACATTCTATTCTGTAGCATTGAGGTTTCAAAAAGATGAAGGCGATTTAATATTTTTTAAGACAACATGAAGTCGACGTAGTCTACATAGTAGACTACATACTGTGTTGGCATATTAGAAGTGAGGCCACGGTTCAAACCCCAGGAGTCAGACATCTCCGACAAAACGAAATATGAAAAAATATTTCTTTCGGCAACTTCCTCTCAGAAGATTTTTGGCAAAAACTCTGAGAGTAAAATAAAACTGCCATAAACAAGTTTCTCAGAAATCTGTCGTTTAGAGGCGAATTTAAGTTGTAGGTCCCGTCGTTCATGTATGAAATTGGCATGCACAATACAAGTGGTGTGAGAAACTAGGGCGTAATCTTGTCTGAAGGACCAATTATGTATGTATGTGAGATAACATGCTACAGAATGTCAAACGGAATAGCTGGAAAGAAATTTTTTTTAATGAAATTGACATTAAGAAAATAATTAATAAGAAGAATTAATAAGAGATGGTTCGTAAGAGGCCCATTTTGATGTACTAACTTCAAAATCGTTTTAAATATACTAACAAGCAATTACATTGTTAGGTAGGGAAGTAGGTAGAAGTGGCCAAGGAAGATGAATAGACATACTTCTGCCAAATGGAGCATATTGTGATACCACATTTTGTCGATACTCCCTAGTTCCGGAACTATTCGGAGTTTCTGATGAACCGACTCAGACTACCAAAGTCAATGCGTAACACAGCCTACATAATAAGAACAGAGGCCGGCATAATGCTTGGCATCTACCCAATTTGTGAAGAACTGTCTCTTCTCTTGCTTTTTTCCTGCAAATAATAGTGTTGAACAAATTTTAGTTCTCCATCATTTTCTCTCTTTCCGCTGCCTATGAACTCTACTCTCTCCGTTCATGTAACTCGCAAACTTTTAATCCTCTTTTCCCTCTTTTCTTTAGAAACAAAGCATCTTCACCATTTTCTTAACGTTTTTTTGATTGGTATATGACAGTATATACAAGTATGTTTTAGGATAACAATGCTTATTACATCATGTTTCAGAAACAATATCCTCTGTGAAAGTCTATTGTGTTGTTTATAGAGAATAGTACTCATTGCTGGTATTATTTATTAAGGGATGAGCTCTGCAGTATATGTTTTTACCATACATTCCTGTAGTGATCGTTTTTGATGTTGTCCTCTCTGGTTGTTAAAGTAAGAGTGGTGCCACCAGTCATTGCCAGAAGCAACGCCCCGCATTTGGGTTTGGGTATTGGGGGTAAATTAAATGCAGCTGCCGGTTTTAAAGTTTATTATGAACTCAAATTTTTCCGTCACTTTATCTTTGACTTTAAATCTCTGAAACATTAGCTGTTCAACGTATTAGTATCTATTGCTCTACATTTTCTGTCGTTAAAAAAATATTCAAAATTAAAAGGAAATTACAAAGTTTTATTCTTCAGGAAGCTTAATTTGTAAGATAGTATGTCTCTTGCGAATATTTATTATATAACCCAGAATTGCAGATTTTTTTCGTCGTGTAGACAAATTAACGGAAGGACAATTCCTTCCCTCGGAACTGATATGCACCCAAGTGTTGACTTCTGAGACGCATTAACACATGGAACCTACATAAAGGGCTCGAGGCGATCTTTATGCTGAACTACAGCTATTTAAGTCTACAGTGTCCAGTGTCAGATCTTCTACTTTAATTATCCAATAAATGTTTAGAGTTTGATTTGAGAAGAAGTATATCTCTGTCTTTTCCAAAAAAATTTTTTTTCATATTTCGTTTTGATGTCAGGCCTGGGGCTCGCACCCGTGCTTTACGTCTAATAAGCCAACACCCTACCTACTAGACTACGGCGGCTCATCTGAGTGCTTATCATCTGTCTGCTTATTGTCGAAAATTCTTACATGACCCGGGATTCAGCAGATGGTGACTCTGTTTGCCTTAACTAGTTTATTCAGTTTCCCCAGATAGTCCCACACTATTCCTTAGTTAATATTGTGAGAGCAGAGTTTAACCAAGGGTTCAGAATATTTCACTCCGTCACCAAAAACCGCTGCTCTTTTCTAAATAGCTACGATCACTCTCAAAGCTTTTCTCAAAATCATAAAGCCTACTGTTTCTTTCCAGGGGACAATTAAGGATGGTACAGTTAAGCCCCTGTATTTACGAAGACATGATGTTTTCAGATACTTTCGAACCATACAAACCACCCAAGCTTCAAAAGTCGCTAAGACTCTCATGGCAATGCTCTCTCATGGCATAACATACATAATTGGGCATTATAACCCTTCGTCAGGATTACGGCCTAGCTTCTCAACACCACTCATGTTGTGTGCGTTAATTTTATACATGAGTGGCGGGACCTACAGTTTAAAGTCGACTCCGAACTCCGACTCTCTCATGGCAATGCTGTTTATTCAAAGCTTAGGTAGTTAAATGAGGGTAATAAATAATGGGGTTCTCGCTACTCTTGTCTTAACGTTGGATAAGTGATACATTAAGGATTTGATTTCTCTCCTCCATCGTGTCCTAGCTAACAGGCATGCCTTTGTATTATGCAATGTTTCGTAATGTCGAGACCACTTTTAAAGAGAAAAATTAATCTCCCTTGATTCAGATTTGGGCAGTTTAACTCAGCGGTCGAACGGTCTCTCTCTTTTAAACCGGAACCATTAGCCATACCAGGAATGTCGATAGCTGGTTTTGGGAGAGTGTTCTCCTGTAGCTGGCTGTAAGAGTACATCGGACTATACTTTGCCCTCAGAGAATACTTTGCCATTTAATGTCTGCCTGGAGATATTCGGTGGCATGATCTCTAAATACCATGGAAGTTAAAAAGTATAAATCGATCATCATGGAATAAGATTGAATCCGCATTTTTTCAAACAATCACTTGCATGCTTGACTATTTAAGTTTATTTTCCTGATTGTTGACCTATTTATTGAGTCATCCATACTGGAGTGTTTCAATAAGTTTCAAAAAGAACTCATAACGAAATTATAGTTTCAAATCTGCCCCCTACCCATGTCTCAAATACAATTCCAATAAAAATTCGTTCAATTCTAATAAATTCGTTTTATTTGCAACAAAAGAGATGCAGTAACAATATTTTTAGTGATCATTCACTGTGTAGGAGTCCCTAATGAACATAAAGGGATTTAACGACAGGAGCAGCATGTACTACGGGTACAACAGGAGCGGCTACAAAAGTTTTTACAACTGGAGTTACAATTGCTTTTTGATGGATTTGCACATGTGATTGATGATGGGTTACAGCATGACTTTGATGGGATACAGCATGATTGACGAATGGAGTGGAGGCAAAAGTTTTGACAACAGGTTCAAACGATTTGATAACAGGAGCAGCAGCAGCATAAGTTTGTACAACTGGAGTTGATACGGTTTTAACGATTGGAGCAGAAGCAGCATAAGTGTGAACAGATTTCACTACACTTGTAACGGGTTCAACAGTTTTAATTACAGAAGCGGCAGCAGCGTAGGTATGAACTACAGGCGTAGATACGGTTTTGATTAAAGGTGCATTAGCGGCATAAGTGTGATATACAGGTGTAGATACGGTTTTGATCAAAGGTGCGTTAGCGGCATAAGTGTGCACAGATTTGACAACAGGCACTACAGGTTCAACTGTTTTAATTAGTGGAGCGGTAGCTGCATAAGTGTGGACAACTGGAGTTGATACAGGAGCTGCGTGATAGGTGGTGTGAACCACAGGAGCAGCAACAGTTTTTACCACAGGCGTAATAACATGAGCTTTGCTGTGAACTTGAGAGTAACTATGATGCGATACAGCCGATGGTACTGAATGAGCTACTTTAGTGACAATGGGCTGGACAACATGAGTTTCAGCAACATAACCGGGAGCAGCTACAGACACAGCAATCAAGGCAAAGAAAGCAACCTACAAAAGAATTAAAAAAATGAATATTTTAAAGTATGAAAAGGGAAATGTTTGTCAACGGAACTTACGATTTTAAACATTTTGATTTTGTTTAATAATTTCAAAGACGTTCTCTTCAGTCAACACCTAAAGTGAATGATATCGATTGTTGATAAATTGTCAACTTTTATATCGATTTTGATCAAACATAAATTTTAAATCCTTAGTTAAGGGCTATAATAGCAAACAATAATGTTGCAACAGTATTTAAGTGACCTTAAATTAATTGCAGATAAATTATTATTATTGATATGTACAGTGAGCGTCAAAAGAAACTGTATATTATGGATATAATTATAACAATCACCAAACTTAACTTTTACCACTTAAGGAGAGTGCCCGAAAAAATTTGACAATATTTCGGAATTTTTTTTGTAATTTTTTTTGTTTCAATTTTAAGAACTAGCAATGAAGCAGTTTTAAAATAAAAGTAACGGTATTTTTTAATGTATCAGGTTATCCATTTCGTGGTTTCAAAAGTAAACGTAAATAAAACACATATAAAATATTTTTTTCGTGATATTTCTTTTTTATTGTAAAATTTGAACGTTGACATTATGTGTGCAACACTACATCATTTAAATGACATCCACGCGAAGTGTTGCAAGCATTGATTCTTTTGAGGTAATTTTCGACCACTTTTTGACACTATTGGGCGTTATCTCAGCCATAACTTGACGAATGTTGGTTTTTAAGTGCTCAAGAGTTGAAGGTTTATCTGCATAAACACGGTCTTTCGCGTAGCCCCACAAAAAAAAAGTCGAATGGTGTCAAATCGCATGATCTTGGTGGCCAGTTGATATCGCCACGACGAGAAATTACGCGGCCAGGAAATGTCTCTTGCAATAAAGCCATATTCGCTCGAGTTGTGTGGCATGTGGCACCGTCTTGTTGAAACCACATATTCTCCAAGTCCTATTCTTCAATAGCAGGCAAAAAAAAGTCGGTTATCATATGACCATAACGCTCCATCGTCGTTTTCGAAGAAGCAAGGTCCAATCACACCTTCGGACCAAAAAGCGCACCAAACAGTGACTTTTTCTGGATGTAATGGCCTCTCTTCAATTACTTGAGGATTCTCAGAATCCCAAATACGACAATTTTGTTTATTAACATACCAACCGAGTGTGAAATGTGCTTCATCGCTGAAGAAAATTTTGTTTGAAAAATTGCCGTCCACCGCCTGTTGTTCAAGCACCCATTCCACGTATGTGTGATTTTTAAGCGATCCATTTTCGTCAATGTCAGACTTTCAACTGAAAAGAAAAAAATTGGTTTCACAACTTAGTTTGACAGATGTCGAATTCCAGTCCCATACTTTTGAAACCACGAAATGGATAGCCCTTTATATTATTTTTTAATGTACAGTTTTTTTTTGACGCTCACTGTACGTATCATAATAAATCATTTACAATTAAGCTTAAATTATGTTGTTCATTGAACTTGAACATGAAAGAATAGTAAAAGATTGTCGTTAGCTATTGCATAAACATAAATTTCCTATCAATGAACAAAAAGTATTAAATTAATCAATCAAAATAGCAAGAAAAAAAAAATAATTTTTGTATTTAAAACTTCAAACACAATGTGCAATTGGCCTTTAAAAATTACTTGCGTTTAAAAAAATCACATTTAAAAAATCAAATCAAATTAAATACAAAAAAAAAATCATTTTAATTAAAGCTATTGCTACTGTTTGTTGATTATCTGTTTCTATTTTTATTTTTATTTCGAAATTTTAAATTTAATATTTGCCTTCTATCAGTTTGCACCGTTCAATATAAACAAGTTACCACCAACTTCAAGTGTCTATTTTTGTTTCAATTGCTTTTTAATGGTCTTTTGTGCCATGTGATATGCTTTAATGCTAATTTTGTTTCTAAATTTAATTAGATAAACAGGAGGAGATTATGCTATTGTTTGTTATGCCGGAAGGAAGATATTTGTTTTTTTTTATTGCTTTCTTTCTAATGGCGCAGTTCGAAATGAATTGTATTAATAGGGTAACACATGTTCTTAAGAGCTTAAGTCAAAGTAAAGTTTTCATTTTAATTTTGATTTACTTTGCCTAGTATATACAGGTTTATTGATCTTAATGCAATCTTAATATCTCCAAATATTGTTGAATTTGTTTTTGCTTTCTATATCGATAATAATTTCTATCGATTTTTGAGAACTCGTAATAGGTACGTGACTTTAAAAACTCTACCTAATTGAATATTTTAAAATTGAAACATGATGTGAACATTGTGGAACAAAAACAAACCTTATTTGCAATAAATATTCAAAAGGCTTTCATCCCTAAGAATGCTTTAAAAGTTATTATACGCCTAGTGTACCTACTGCACAGCGTACCTTATAAGGACGGGAATAAAATGTTTTTCAATCGAATTAATCGCATCATTTTTATTAATAATTGATGAAAATTATTTTAGGAAAGTGGCCAGAAAACTGCTTCTATTAATGGGTTAACTGAAACACAACACTGCTTTTGTGGACAGGCATCTGTCAAACTTCTGCCAAATTTTCAACAAGCTGCGTCATAAAGTTTATGTTTTATTGACATTGAAAGCAGGCGACTGAATGATTTGAGGTTTCTCATTCGCTCCATTCTTGAATTTATTACTTAACTTGTTTCTTAAGATGTATAACATAGTCGCCATGTAGAAGCTCAGCGCAATTGTCCAATTCAAAAGTCTCTCGTAATCAATTTATATTATCCATTATAGAAACTCTTCAGGTTCTAGTTACAGTCTAGATTCTATCGAAGCATTTATTTACCCCATAGCCTCTATATAGATATTTAGTTTGGCGGACGCGTACTTGGCATTAAGCCAAGTATACATTTATCAAGAGGTCATTAGGTCAATTGTAGTAGTCCCTACAAGAAAGACCAAATATCGGTTCCCGGCAGATAACTGGATTAATCAAAGAAACCTCTACCCAGGATCTCATCATCTTTCTATGGTCTGCTATAAAGGCGGTATTCTTTAGTTTCCAACTCTTACTCATCGCAACATATCCTGCAATTGTATGGCAGGGATCTATCCCAGATCTGTGTCATCTAATCTCGCAATGCTCCTTAATAAATCCTATAAATCCAGCAACAAGCCTCTTTAAATTACGTCCATAAAAAGGCATAGATTCCTGGGCAACAAATCGTTCAATTCTCCCAACGTTTTTGCTCCCTATAGAGGTAGGAGACTGAATGATAAGGACCAACTATTAAGTCGTACTCAGAAAGTGAACTTAACCTAGCGAGAGCATTCGCCATCTTCATCCATTATTCACCTTCATTCATATTACTATGTGTCGGAATTCAGACAAGATTGATACGATCTAGTCTTTGTAGATTTCAGATGTTTTTCACATTAAGCTGACTCAATAGGTCTCCGGACCTACTAGTTTTCAGCGAAGTTCACATAAGTTTTTACATTTAATATAGCTGGGCCAGCAAGGTCTCCAAGAGATTTCAAGATGACAAGAGCCTCAACTTGAAAAATACTACTGCCACTATTTGATAGCGATTTAGACAGCCTGGTTGTTAACGAAAATCCCCTAAGATTCTGCAGTTAAAGTGGCTGTGTCAACAAGGGCCTTAAGAGCCTTCAAGATATCAAAAATCTTTGATTGAAAAAGAGCCACCATTTAATGCATTCACAGGAATTGCACTTAAACCAGTATTTTTTTATATTTATATTTGGATTAGGATAGCATAGGTCAGAATAAAAAGAAGTTACAATCTGACTTGAGCTTGTGTAGCGTTCTAATGCGATGCAAAATAAAGCAATGTCCCCCAATTAACGGATAAATGGCCATCAATCGGTCTCTACACTCCGCATTAGGAAATCAGTGGCCACTTTGCTGGAATTCAAGCTATCTTGGGCAATTATAGCGTCCTGTTGTGATGTCACATGAAAAAATGTCCGCCTGTTAACTGATAAGTGCTCCCGATTAGGAAGAGAATGGCAGCTTTGTTGGAATTGTGTGTTGTAATGCAAAACGAAGCAATGTACCGCAGTTAACTAGTTAGTCCTGAAATAACCCATTTTCACAATTAACCTGAAGTTTTGATGAATCCAGTGATCGATTTGATGACAATTAAATTTAGCTTCTTTGACTTTTGAGAAAGTGTGAACCAAATGAAAGAAAGGTTGAACCAAATGAGTGAAATCGAGCTATGACGGCAATAAAATTCACAAAACGTCAAAATTCTATCAAACTTAGAACAATTTAGGCAATGGAACGGAATTCTTCCTCAGCCCAGGATTTATTAGATTCCCGCGGTTATCTTTGCTTATGGGTAGCCTAATGAAAGCAAGAGGTATAACTATCCCTATATATGGGTCGGTATTCCGTTGCAAGATCAACGAATACATACTTACCTAGGATATTCCTGTAATCCATGTGAAATTGACTTGTAAAACTGCTACGTGATTCACTGAGGGACCTCGCGGAAGATACTAACCAGTTCAAATTTGAAGGTAGTACCCGAAAAAATCTGATTGTAGCTTAATTGCTAGAAAAGTAATCCTTTTAGTAGGCGATTCCAAACGCAGGATCCACTCATTAGAATGATAATGTGGGACTATTCGTTTCAAACCTTAATAAGATGCATTGGAGAGCAACGAATGCAGGGCATGTAGAGAAGATTTTGGACTCAAGATGCGTTAATATTTTACCATATATTGTTCATCATTTAATAAATCAATTTTTCATTTCAATTAAAGCACTTAGCTTTCGTCAAGCTTATTGATATCGTATTTGAATTTCAAAACCTCACACACCAGTGTAGTCACATCAATACAACATTTTCAAATTAATTTTTTACATTCAATTGATAAAAACTGTTGAATGCATTACCGTACAGTTAATATGATTGATTCGTTCGTAGACAATGAAGGCCAATAAGCTTGTTTTATGAAACTTCAAATGACAACGTAATTAAAGGGATTTTGTTTAACGGCTTTAACGGCTATAACTCAGTAACAACTCAAAAAAAAAAATTTACTACTCCGGCTTCACATAGTTTGAACATGAAGTAAAAAAAACATATAAAAACCAATAAACGGTTTGGTTAAAAGTATCAGTTTCTTGCGAACTTTAAAGCACAACACAAAAACCCAAAAATTCATTAAACATGTACAAATCCGTAAGTAATAGTTTTTTTTCCTTAAATGCTAACGAAATGAATTGCTTTGAATATTTTTGGAATGGTTTCTTTTCACCTTAGATTGCCTGTCTTGCTATCTTTTGCTTGGCTACTGTCAGCGCTGGCTTCGTTGAAACCCATCATGTTGTCCAGGAACCTGTCTTGGCCAAAGTAGGCTCTGTGGTACACAGTTCTCCATCGGCTGTGTCACATCAAAGCTTTACACGCTATCACAATAAGGCTGTTGTTCAACCAGTTGTAGCTCCTGTGGTTAAGACTACAGTTCATGCTGCTCCCGTTGTATCCGTTGTCAAATCTGCTCCTGTTGTCCACACTTACGCTGCTGCCCCCGTTGTTCACCACCACTCTGTACCTCTTGTACATGCTGCTCCCGTTGTCCATGCCGCTCCTGTTGTACACAAGACTGTTTATCCAGCTACTTATACTTTCCATCATTAAGTCTATGATTTGAGATAACGTGGTGTTGCTCTACCGTATTTGTTCACTGTTGTTTAAAGTCCTTTTAATAAATTAATTAAGAAAGTCTAACAGTTTTTATTTTCTTTGATATTAATTAGAAAACAGTTAAAAATTATAATTAAAGGTTGATATCAGAATTGGATATGCCCAAAGCCTTGCTTAAATAGCAATTTCTCGTCTCTGCGAATTAAGCCTAGTAATACCACAGTGACCCGACTGCTAACGTTCAAAACTTTGTTACCCGCGCCGAGTTATTAAGATGATTAAAAAGCATTTCCTAACCAGTCACGAATTCCATCAAACTCGAAGCCAATTATTATCGAGTTATTTTCTAAGAATACAATTATGTGAGCACCTCCTTTACTCATCTGAGGATTTATATCAGTGTAAATTCAAAATGGCAGAACCTTAGCTTGAACATGCTTATCCATTTGCAATATTTACATGATCATGGATCAAAAAATTGATTTTCTCTTCGCCTGCTACTTCCTTTAATACATTCCTTTTCTATTTGCAAAGGATATCCATATACATGTAGTACGATTTAATTTTGACAATTGACAAGACAATGCAACAAAAAAGTTATGTTGCATGATCTTAGTGGCCAGTTCTCCTCACTTCCCTATGAGAACGGTACCTTCAAATCGTTCATGCAGAATATCCAATGTGGCATAAGCTGTGTGACACGTAGTGCCGTACAGCATTAAACCATATGCCATTGGTGTCCAGCTCATCCAATTTAGGCCAAAAGAAGTTGGTAATCATCGACCTATACTGCTTGCGGTTGATAGTGATTATGTGGCCAACGTCGTGTTCAAAGATATGATGCGTCAAGCACCAAACGGCGACTTTTTGGGGATGCATTAGACACTCTTGGATGTCATATGGTTTGCTATCGTTCTAAATTCGACGATTTTGTTTCTTCACATGACCATTTATCCAGAAAAGGCCCTCATCGGTGAAGATGATTTTTCGATAAAGACTAAGGACGGTTTGCCAACTGTACCAGAGTCCACTCAGCGATTACACGTCGTTGTCTATGGTTGTCTATGGTCATGTGGCAAAACTTATTTACTTACTTCATTAATTGGCCATAACAACCCAATTAACGGATTTCGGCTCGCCGCAACACATCCTTCCAGACGCCTCTGGTTCTTGCACGCCTACGCCAGTTGGTCGATTTGGTCCTTCGAACCGATACAAGTTCGTCCTCTTCCCCGACTTCCGTAGATTCCCGCATCAAATACCCGTCTCGCCGGACCATCCTCCTCCATTCGAACGACATGACCGAGCCAGCGCAGCCGCTGGATATTAATACGCTGCACAACGTCTATGTCGTTGAGGAGCTCATACAGCTCACATCGGATGCGGAAATCATCGCCAACTCGTACTGGACGTTTTCTCTCGAATACTCTCAAGGCTGCTGCATCAGTGCTTAATAGGGTCCATGCATTTGGCAAAATAGTCTGAATAAATTACAATTAATTTGATGAATGTAGCTTCAACAAGATGGCCGTTATTAATTGTCAAAGTACAGACGAACCTGTTGGAAGGCCCTATATTTATTTAAATCTGAAAGCTCCACAAATTAGTTGATTAGGAAAGGCTAAGTTTCTATAGTTCATACCAAATCTGTAGAGATTAACAACCAAAACCAAGATTATCTCGTAATTTTGTCACAATCATAGTTTTATTATCACCTACTGAAGAAAATACTTCAACACTTTCGTTTCTAATTTTTAAAATTCGATCCCAAATTAGTCAGCACGCCTTTTACTTCTCGGAAAAGTGAATACAATGAGCACAGTTTCTTGTGACCATGTCCAGCATAATAATAGTTTCTCAATACTACATAAACATATTTGGTCAATTCACACAAGCCTTTGTATCGTTGTATTCATTGTATTGTTGGAAGAACATACAACAGTGTATGATTGTTGTTGATAATTTTCATATAAAAATCCGATACACTCATACATATTTTTTTCCTATGTTTTTGGAAGTTGTATTGGTTTCGTGCTATCAAATAGTGTGAATGAAAAAAATGTGTATATGTTTTCATATGTTGTGTTGGTTTCGGGCTATCAAATTGTTTGAATGCCACGAAATACACAATACGGCATAGCATTGAGCGTTCACAAATAAACAAATGTAGTCAATACAACATACAACATACAAAGTTGTGTGAATTGCCCAAATATTGCAATCAATTTCACAGATGTCCTTATTTCTTGCTAGCGATTGATGGTAGCCCTATTATTCTAGAAACTGCTGAAATAACCATTGAATAACAGTTGAATAACAAAAACAAACAAATAAAAAGAAGAAAAATTCTACTTTCGATGGACTAAGAAATGGCGGCTTATTTCTTTAAATTGCTTACAATTGTTTTCATTGCAAATGTAAAATATCATACCCCCGGTCAGATATCCCCAACAAACCGAAATACGAAATAATATTTCTTCGATAACTTCCTCGCCGGCAGATTTCTGTCGAAAACTCTGAGAGAAAATAAAATCGCCGTGAAAAATTTCTTAAAAATCTGTCGTTCGGAGTCGACGTTAAACTGTAGTTCACGCCATTCATGTATAAATTTTATACACACAACATAAGTGGTGTGAGAAACTAAGTTGTAACCCTGACTGAAGGGTTACTCGTATGTGTGAATGAAATTACAGAAGTTTTCATTTCTTTTTATAGCAATTTTTTTTCTTTATTAAAACATAAAATTCAAATTCAAAATTCCTTCTCTTAATGGTGAAGAACATGAGTAAGTGGAACAGCATGATGAACAACGGGAGCAGCATGATGAACAACAGGAGCAGCATGAACAACGGCAGCATTCGAATGGAGTTGAACATGAGATTGATGGGAAACAGCATGGCTTAAGACGGGTGTATGAACAGTCTTGACTACAGGCACAACGGGAGCAGCATGATAAGTATGCACTACAGGAGTTTCAACGGTCTTCACTACGGGTACAACAGGTTCCACAGTATGGACAGTGGTCTTAACGACGGGCTGTACAACAGGTGTAACAACAGCTTTATTATGGACACGGGTAAAGCTTTGATGCGATACAGCTGAGGGAGCACTGTGTACGACAGAGCCTACTTTGGCTAAGACAGGTTCCTGGACAACAGTATGGTGTTCAGCCAAAAGACCAGGAGCAGCCAAAGCCATTGAGACGCAAGCAAAGAAGGCAAACTGGAAGAATATTTAAAATTAAAAACGAGATTTTTTTTCATTTTTTTTTCAATAAAATCTTACGAATTTGAACATTTTGTTTTGAGGTTTTGCTAAAGATTTGATTCGATTGTTTTGAATACACAAAAGCAACTGATGATTGACTGTATTTGGCAACGGAAATTTATAGTCACGTTCCTAACTCAAAAAGAGCTAAGCTTATAGGGCTAAACGCCTACATTGAACTTGAACTTTAATAAGAGCAAGAGTTTCATGTCTTTGTTTTTAAAATCCTAATCCTATTAAACGAGTTACACCCGGAATTTCTAATAAGACAACCAGAATCGTAGACTACTTTACCTAATGATTTGACAATTTAAAAAAAAAAAAGTATTCATGTACACAAAAAGAATTGGTACGTAAATTAAGTACCAAATGAAATAAAGAGAATAACACTTGAACTATTGAAATACACAACCTTCAATTTGTCAATACAACAATAATTAATGTTATTTTTTTTGGGGTTTATAACCAAATAAAAAAATTAAAAATAATAAAAAAAAAATTACAAATAAACTTAATTTTTTTATTTTAGCCTTTTATGTTTTATTTTATGCGTGTGTGTGTTTGTTTTGTAATTGAATTTAAGCCATTTAATGAGCATTTGAGAGTAAATTTAAAATTTTTAACATGATGCTCGTTGAAGGCCAATCCAACCGGCTAAATTTTTCAATACCAGAGAGTTTTTATGTTTTAAAGAAATTTCGATTCCTTTCAAACTATAAAAACCAAAAATTTCGTTGAAAATATCAACAGTTTCTTACGAACTTTAAAACAAACAATATCATCCATCCATCCATTAAACATGTACAAATCTGTAAGTACTTTGATAAACATCATCTCGTAAAATATTCTTGAAATTATTTTTAAACATTCCTCACCTCTTAGATTGCCTGTATTGCTATCTTCTGCTTGGCTACTGTCAGCGCTGGTTTCGTTGAAACCCATCATGTTGTCCAGGAACATGTCTTGGCCAAAGTAGGCTCTGTGGTACACAGTTCTCCATCGGCTGTGTCACATCAAAGCTTTACACGCTATCACAATAAGGCTGTTGTTGAACCCGTTGTAGCTCCTGTGGTTAAGACTACAGTTCATGCTGCTCCCGTTGTATCGGTTGTTAAATCTGCTCCAGTTGTCCATACTTATGCTGCTGCCCCCGTTGTTCACCACCACTCTGTACCTTTTGTACATGCTGCTCCCGTGGTACACAAGACTGTCTACCCAGCTGCTTATACCCTCCATCACCATTAAGAAAACGATTTTATAGACACGAATATTGTTGTGATATGATATGTTTTATTGTTTAAAAATAATAGATTTTATGTAATAAAAACAGTTTAAACCATACTGCAAGAGATTTAATTTACTCATCTAAGTTTTAACCATGCCCTTTTTAAGTAGGCGTAGTAATACGATTTTTTTTAAGGGAACTTGACTGTTAATGGCAAGCTACCCGCTAACCTATCTTAACCTAACCTAACCTTGCGTAATAATTAATATGATCTTCGGTATACATTTTTTTTTTAATTGGAGGATAGTTTAAAATACCTGGTCTTATACCAAATTTTCCGGTGCTGCTAAAAGTATTAGCCATCATGAATTATGATTAATTTCCCTTTTGCTAACAACATCATGGATTCCATGACAAAACATCAATTTTGCTTGTAAGTGAAACGTATGTCTTCGAGAGCATTCTGCTCCGATCGATTTAAATTGTATTGGGAGAGGTCCCAGACTTCACTCTAGAGTGGGTACTTCTTAGTACTTCTTAATGCTAAATTATTTCTAACTGATCTTGCATTATATATCATTGCGAAATATTATGCCTGCAAAATTCTATGGCAGATCGCATATTAAAGGTCCCTTAGGATTGTTTGAATGAATTTCAGCTGTAGTGATCGATATAAATGGTAGTCGGGCCATAAGTAAGCCGATTAAACTGCAGCTTTTCAACATTAATTTTCTAAACATTATTACGCCACCGTTTTTGTCCAATTATGCTTCTAACGAATCACTTATTTAAAAAATTGAACTGTAGTAGGGACATTTCTACTTCCGGCAAACACTCTGCTTTACCTAGATGTTATAGACATTCGACTTTGCAATTGTTGTTGCAATGTATTCATCTTTGTGACCAATATTGATTCTTAACGGCATTCAAGTAGTATTATACACTTAAAATAGTTTTTTTTTTAAATCTCTTGACATCAACTTGATTGCTTACAAAAGTTTTGAAACTACTGCCAGATTTGTTCTCAATGACTTATTGAGCTTGAAAACCATCTTTTTGGAGTACCGTTTAGAAGTTTTTTAAATAATCTGGGCGGTCTTTGTTGTGAGTGTCAAAACCGCCGCACAAACATTCTGTCACGTTGAAATCGGTGGCATATACATATATAAGATAAGCGTTGGTGTAGGATCGGAATGAACTACTACGCGTTGACCTTGGCAGTCTGAATGGCTTCATCAGAAGTTGCAAGTGGTCACAGGACTAGGGTTTGCGGAAGACTGTAGTATCACACTAGGCCCTACGTGGCCTAAGTGTGTCCCTCCAAACTTCTTGGGTGCTGCAACTACACTTCGAAATAACAAATAAAAGTTAGCATTACAGGAGGTTCGGCATCGCCGGCTCGAACACACCATAAGTCGAACAATTTGTTATCAGTATGGAATTTTGAAAAGAAAAGAAAAAATAAGAGGCTTAAATCCTTCTTTAAATAATTCGTTGGAAAGACTCCAGATTCTCAAAAAAAAAAAAAAATAGTAGGACTCAACTATATTTATTACAGTAATCCAATACATTTTCATTAGAGGCGTTGTTTTTTGGCAAGAACCGGTGGTAACCTGTAATCAACTACAACTAATCTTATCATCCTACAACATGCAACTACAAACTACCTATTTCCTTGATTAAAGGAACTAGAACGAATCAAAGAAGAAAAAGAGAAAACTGTAAAAAAAAATGCTCCTAAAGAGAGTCCTGTGCTCCTTAAGAGAGCAAAAAGGAGAAGGATAAACGATAGATATTTATCTTCCGTTGCCGTAGTCTAGTAGGTAGTGTGTTCGCTTATTAGACGTAAAGCCCGGGTTCGAGCCCCAGGCCAGACATCAAAACGAAATATGAAAAAAAAATATTTCTTCGACAACTTCCTCTCAGCAGATTTCTGGCATAAATTCTGAGAGTAACTAAAATTGCCATGAATAGTTTCTCAAAAATCTGTCGTTCGGAGTCGGCTTTAAACTGTAGGTCCCGCCACTCACGTATAAAATTAACGCACACAATGTGAGTGGTGTGAGAAGCTAGGTCGTAATCCTGACTGAGGGGTTGTAATGGCCAATTATGTATGTATGTATTATGTAAGGACATCATAGTGAATAATATATTTCATTCAGAGGCCAATTTATCTTCCAAAACGCCGTTTAGGCTATTAAGGACAAACCGTCCGTTTTGTAATACCCTCCATGAAAAAGTCTACAAAATTAATTTTTCACTTCAAATTTATTTAAATCGTGTTTTATAATCTAATGGATGGCATGATAAGCAACTGGAGCAGAGTGTACTACTGGCACTGAGTGGACTACGGGTGCAGCAGCAGCATAAGTGTGTACAACGGGAGCAGCAACAGTCTTTACAACAGGAGCAGCAGCATAAGTATGTACAACGGGAGCAGCGGCAGAATAGGTGTGTACAACGGGAGCTGCAACAGTCTTTACAACTGGAGCAGCAGCAGCATAGGTGTGCACAACAGGAGCTGTTTGATAAGAGTGTACAACGGGGGCAGAAACAGTTTTTACAACTGGAGCAGCAGCAGCGTAGGTGGCAACTACAGGCACTTTCCTCTCCAAATTGGTAAAACTTTGATGGGTAATAGCCGATGAAGCACGGGTATCCACTACAGCTGTTTTCGTTAAAACGGCCGGTTGTACAACAGCATGATGGGTTTCAGCTACAAAACCGGGAGCAGCTGAAGCGATAGCAACCAAAGCGAAAACGGCAATAAATTTGAACATTTTTTTTCGTGTTTGATGAGGAAGTTGTTACAACTTTAAAGTTTAGAATTAAACTGATGTCTTAACCGTGGTTTGGTTGACAATTTATATTGAAAATTAAACCAAAAATTTTTTCAACAATTTTTCTTCATTTCTTCTGTTGTAATTTTTTTTTTAATGTTTTTTATGCTTTTTTATGTTTGAACGTTTGCTCAAACTTTAACTGGTTTTTTAATTTTTTTTTTCAATTTTTTTTCTTAAGTACTCGTACTCTATGTGTGACTATATTGTGACATTGTTTTGATTGATTTTTGATTTTGCTTTACTCGACATTAACAATTGTCCGATGATTTGCATTAAATGAATATAAAAAAGGTATTGATATATACAAGAAAATGGGGCTTAAATATACCGGATGTCAAAAGGGATTATATTCAACAGTCGTGTTGTTTTCATTTTTGAATAGTTTTTGTTGTCTATTTAAGCCGCTTTTATATCCTATTTGAGCTCTTTTATTATATTTTTACTTTAAATGTTATTAAGTTCGACAAAAAAAATAATTTTTTTGTTTGTCAGTGATTTTTTCCTCATTTATCTGCTACATTTTAATACTGTTTGATGATCTGCGATTCAGATTGTATAGATTAATTTGATTACGGAACATGGGCCAAATATGGATCACACAAAAACAGTATTCTGTATACAATTGAAAAAAATAATCTGTTTTGAAGAACTATGGCAAGCTTGTGCAATAGTTAGCATCAAATAATTTGATCATTGACATGCAATATACTCGTATTACAACCCTTCAGCCAAGAATACGACCTAGTTTCTCACACAATTTTATGTTGTGCCTCTTCATGGCTGTTTTATTTACTCTCAGAGTTTTTTCTTTGCCAGAATTCTGTTGAGAGGCAGTCGCCGAAGAAATATTTGTTCATATTTCGTTTTGTTGTAAATGTGTGAACTGTGGCTCGAACCGTGGTCTCACGTCTACCAAGCCAACACAGTAACTACAAGACTACTGTTGACTTATTGACGTTACTCACGGTCAGATGGAATCGCTTCAAATGCTTTAGTGCTTGTAGTCTTGTATTTCCAAATCTGCTGGTGGAGTGTAGCACGCTACAATTTTATTAAAATTTATTTGCAGCCGCTTTCTTCGACTTATATCGAGCCACCCACTCTTAGTTCGAGGTAAATTGACGAGTTTCACGAGCTGCGGATAACAACAATATTTGTCATTCACATACCTCTTATCTATCGTACACCCAGCTCTTTGGAAATTAAGACGAAAAAGTTTATTAGGAATGCCTCACTAGGACACCCACCCTATATGTACATGGAGCCTGAATTTTGGAAGTCAGAAGCTCTTAATGTTCTGGGCGTTAAAATTCAATAAAAATTCAAATAAAATTAAATTAAAAATCAAATCAAAATATCTTTAAAGCGTCGAAAGAAGCGCTTAAGGGCCCTGATTGCAATAAATATTTTACTTCATCTGATTACTTTTTACTTGCACCACTTACACCCCACTGCAATTGGAGTACAACTCTCATGTATGTATTGGTCCTACGAAGTCTATCCTGAGGCTTCGCGATCACCTACAGCACAGGGCTATGGTGCTGATTGGTAACACTATTGATTCCTATTGATTGAAAAACCGTAGCCGTTGCATTTAGTTGGTAGTGTGGAGACTTAATAGGCCTCCAGTTCAGGCATTTCCAACAAACCGAAATCTGACAAAAGCTCTGAGAGTAAATAAAATTTCTATGAAAAGTTTCTTTAGGTCTCTTAACAGACACAATATAAGTGATCTGAGGAACTAGGTCATTATCCCGACTAAAGGGGGGATTTGACCAACTGTGTATGAAAAACTATCGCAATGTGATGTGTGTTTTGTTAATATATCGCTGCTACAACATTCCTAAGATGTACTCATCTCTTTTTAGAGCATTTCCGCCAGTGAATCGTACAATCCATTACAAAGCGGATTTCTTGATTAAGGCCCATGTCCTAGTCTTTTAGTTCTGTTGTACTTAGTAACTCAAATATTAATTAAATATTCCGACACTAGGAGCTCATACCAGAGATCAGCAATGAATCGTTTTTTCGCTACTCATAAGTACTCGTGAAATTTTGAGTATGAGTGATTCAACTGTATTGAAATTCGACTACTCTAATTCATTCGTACTCACTACAACATTGATTTATAAGTACAATTTGCAATGAGTATGAGTACAACGTTGACATCAAACTCATAACATTCGAAATATGTTTGATTCATACGCCTACTCATTCAGATTCATACGAATTTTCATTTAGAAAAATACTTATAATACTCATAAATGATTCGAGTGATTCGAATCACTCATCATAATTAACAGTCTTAGTTGTTGTTGCATTTACAAAAAAAAGAACAAAGAAAAAGAAAAAGACAGCAAGCAAAGCAAACACATAACCTTCTAGTGAGTATTGTAGTGTTCGTATGCGAATCATACTTATTTTGTGATTCTTGTAAATGTTGAGTAAAGGAGAGTCGAAATCAACAACATCATACGTATTGTTAAGTATGAGTACGATGAGTACTTCAAACTTTGAATATGATTAGAAGTATCAGAAAATCTGAGTATGATTCGAATCTACTCATCTTATTAAATACTCATTGCTGATCTCTGGTCTATACTGATGCCACTGCTAGTTTTCATTGTGGAAACTAAAACGAACCCTATGGCCGAATAGGTATGCTGCTGGTCCTATAATTAAAAGTGGCTCCAGTGACCTTTACTAAATTTTATAATTAGTTTGGTTGTTATTATATTGCTATTTCGTGGGCCTAAAATAAATAAGAAAGTAATCAAAATTAAACACTTTTTTTTAATAAATTTCTTCTTCCTTTATAAGGTTTGTTCATAATGCTGCTGACACAACCCATCACAAATATTCGCAATATTTTCCTCATAATTTTGATGCTTATGATTTTCACTGGTAATCATTGTTTTAATGGAAACATTTTTATTATCGGAATGGTTATGTTTCGTCTTCTGTATTGCTTTCGTTATTCAATGAACCGTTTTTTGTATTTATATTCTGTATTTTTGTTATTATGCTCTTGTTCTTTACGACTATTATTACTGAAATAATGTGAAATACCACGTTTTAGTTCATACTTATGCCTTACTTTTCTTATGTACTGTAATTTAAGTAACAGAACAGATGTTGTATTTTCGCTAACTTTTCATGGAATACATTCCACACAGTGGACCAGAATAGACAAAATTATACAGAAATTATTCAGGATAAACATGTTTTGAAGGTGATTTCATTCTCTTTTATGGCGTTAATTTAAATACGGGTTTCGATACGTTGTTGTAAAGAAAATAATGGAGAGCTTAGAAGAGTGTAGCTTATATTTCTTAAAAAGTTTTCATGCAACTATTTTCAACTACAAACAAACGCTGGAGTCAAGTAAGGATGCGCACTATCACCTCTGTTATTCATCACCGTGCTGGATGAAATCATGAGCGAAGTCTGTTCAAAGAGAAGAGGAATAACATAAAGTCTCACACGCCAACTCGAGGTTTCGATTATGCAGATGATATTTGTCTTCCCTCGCACAAGGTTTCCAACATGGACAGATTGCTTGCAACGTGTGGGCTTGAGATAAATATCAAGAAAACCAAAGCCATGATAATTAACAACATTAGCACAGAAAACATCACGCTACAGAGCCAAATAGTCGAGTACGTCGATAGTTTCTTCTATCTAGGCAGTACTATGAGAACAAACGGAGATGCAGAAGCAGACGTGGATAACAGATTCAATAGAGCGATAGCATTCGGGCGACTGCATTCCGTATGGAGAAGCTCTTGTGTAAAATCAACGTTATTATATAGTAGCGAAACTTGGCTTATATCTAACAACATCACCTAAAAACCTCAGGTATTCATCAATAAATGCCTAAGAATCATGTGTAGAATATTCTGGCCTTACACCATCAGCAACGCAGATCTCTGGACTCTTACAGAGGAGGAACCCATACAGAAGCAGATCAAAAAGAAAAAATGCGGGTGAATCGGCCATACATTGAGAAAGAAGCCCGACAGTATTACAAGAATGGCGCTAGAGTGGAATCCCCAGGGCTCAAGAAACCGCGGCAATTGACGTCTGTTCTGAACTACAGGGTACTCGGAGAAAAGGTGTTGTATCGTTCCATTTTCTCTACATCATGGCAGCTTCTGCTGCAATCCTGGTGGCGGCAGATCGAGCCTAACAGTGTATCTGCAAATAGCGCAGTATCTCGTTAGAATTCCTGTTAGAATGCAAACCGTTCTCTTGTCGAACTCAAATAGTTCCCTAGTTCTTTTGCTAGGTATTGCTGGACACAGAAGTTTTGAAATTCGGCAATCAAGTACGCTGGACCACCCACGGTTTGTTAAATTCCATGCTGCATTTCCAATTTGGAAAAGTAGTCGCCGTACTTTAGTAGGTAGTGTGTTCGCTTATTAGACAGTTTCGTGCCAGACATCAACACGAAATATAAAAAAAAAAATTCTTCGGCGACTGCCTCTGAGCAGATTTCTGGCTAAAACTCTGAGAGTAAATAAACCTGGCATGAAAAAGTTTCTCAAAAATCTGTCATTCGAAGTCGACGTTAAACTGTAAGTTCCGCCTCTCAAGTATAAAATTAAGGCACACAACATGAGTGGTGTGAGAAGCTTGGCCGTTTTCCTGACTAAAGGGTTGTAATGGCCAATTATGAATGTATGTATTCTTGTGGGGCGCATATCTCTCTATCGCCTCCTTCTTAGACATCTCCGATCCCTTCCGTGCCTGTTCGTCCGCCTCTTCGTTTCCCTTTATGCCACAGTGGCTCGAAACCCAGTAGAGGCAGCTGTTGTGTCAATGTATACGAATGTTATGTGGTAAGTTCTGTCATACCATAAGCAAGATTTCACATTTCGAGGCAGCACAGGCAGTGGAAAAGGAGAGATTAAAACTCCAGCACTATTAAATTAAAGATTACATGACGAAATTTTTCTTTTATAAAAACAAACATTTGCTTTCGTCCCACTGTTGCTTTTCCGCAATCTATAACTGTTGCTCTTGGACAATTAACTACAACGACAAAATCTATTACAGACATTTTGTTTTATAATTTTCAAAGCAATGAACCGAATTGCGAAAACTATTGAGGCTACAATTGCTAAGTTCACATAATTTTCAGAATACTGAGATGTAAAAACACAATTTTAATTGTGCTGCACTAATTAAGACGTTTTCGATCACAAAAACTATTGAATGGTTTTTTAATGATTTTTTTAAAAGCATTTTAACTACCCAGCACTGCAGTAAGGCAGTCGAACAGCTACTATCAGCTAGACATACGAAAAACGTATATAAAACCATTTGCAGTCTGCAAACATATCAACAGTTTCAGTTTAAATCTTCAAAGTAAACTACCACGTACTCATCTTAACCAAAATGTTTAAATTCGTAAGTTTATTGGGTTTTTATTTTCAAAAAAAAAAAAAAAAAACTTTCAAAAATAAAATTTCCTTTACAAGATTGCTGTCTTCGCTTTGTTGGCCGTGGCATCTGCTGCTCCAGGTTTTGTAGCTGAAACCCATCATGCTGTTGTACAACCTGCTGTTTTAACCAAAACCACTGTGGTAGATAACAGTGCCTCATCGGCTATCACCCATCAGAGTTTTACTAATTTGGTGAAGAAGGTACCCGTAGCTGCTACCTATGCTTCTGCTGCTCCTGTGGTGAAAACCATCTCTACGCCTGTGGTTCATACTTATGCCGCTGCTCCTGTCCTTAAAACAGTTTCTGCTCCTGTTGTACACACATATGCTGCTGCTCCAGTTGTGAAGACTGTTCATACGCCAGTTGTACACACATACGCTGCTGCTCCAGTTGTCCATACTTATGCTGCTGCTGCTCCAGTTGTAAAAACTTTTGTTCATTCTGCTCCTCTGGTAAAGACGGTAGTTGCATCTCCTGTAGTTTACTCTAGCTTGCATCACTAAGAGAAATTATTCCTTGTTTGTGCTCGAATTGAAATCATGTGATATTAATAACGCTTATGAAATAAATTGTTGAAATATGATTTAAGATAAAACATGAGTTTTAAATTTTTATAAATCTTTTAGTTTTTCACACCATTTTGTGTGTTGAGTATGCTAATTTTATCTATCTATCAGAGATCAGCAATGAATCGTTTTTTCGCTACTCATAAGTACTCATGAAATTTTGAGTATGAGTGAGTCAACAGTATTGATTCAACAACTCTGATTCATTCGTACTGACTACAACGTTGATTTATGAGTACAGGTTGCAATGAGTATGAGTACAACGTTGACATCAAACTCACAACATACGAAATATGTTTGATTCATACGCCTACTCATTCAGATTCATAAATTTAGAAAAATACTTATAATACTCATAAATGATTCGAATCATTCATCAAAATTAACAGGCTTAGTTGTTGTTGCATTTACACAAAAAAAAAAAAAAGAATGAAAAAGACAAAGACAGCAAGCAAAGCTAACACACAACCTTCTAGTGAGTACTCATACTTATTTTGTGATTCTTGTAAATGTTGAGTAAAGGAAAGTCGAAATCAACAACATCATGCATATTGTTAAGTATGAGTACAATGAGTACTTCAAACTTTGAATATGAGTAGTATGAGTATAATATTAAAATAAGTGTGACTCATGCAAATGATTAAGTAAACTTATGCAAATACTTAAGGAATGCTTAAGCAAACTTATGTAAATACTTAAGCAAATACTTATGTAAATACTTAAGCAAATACTTAAGCAAATGCTTAAGCAAACTTAAGCAAATGCTTAAGCAAACTTAAGCAAATACTTAAGCAAACTTAAGCAAATACTTAAGCAAACTTAAGCAAATGCTTAAGCAAATACTTAAGCAAACTTAAGCAAATGCTTAAGCAAATACTTAAGCAAACTTAAGCAAATGCTTAAGCAAATACTTAAGCAAATACTTAAGCAAATACTTAAGCAAACTTAAGCAAATGCTTAAGCGAATGCTTAAGCAAATGCTTAAGCAAACTTAAGCAAATGCTTAAGCAAATACTTAAGCAAACTTAAGCAAATGCTTAAGCAAACCTAAGCAAACTTAAGCAAATGCTTAAGCAAATACTTAAAATTGTGGAAGAGTGGAATTGTGGAATTGTGGAATAGTGGAATTGTGGAATTGTGGAATAGTGGAATTGTGGAATAGTGGAATTGTGGAATAGTGGAATTGTGGCATAGTGGAATTGTGGAATTGTGGAATAGTGGAATTGTGGAATAGTGGAATTGTGGAATTGTGGCATAGTGGAATTGTGGAATAGTGGAATTGTGGAATTGTGGAATAGTGGAATTGTGGAATTGTGGAATAGTGGAATAGTGGAATTGTGGAATAGTGGAATTGTGGAATAGTGGAATAGTGGAATTGTGGAATAGTGGAATAGTGGAATAGTGGAATTGTGGAATAGTGGAATTGTGGAATAGTGGAATTGTGGAATTGTGGAATTGTTGAATAGTGGAATTGTGGAATAGTGGAATTGTGGAATAGTGGAATTGTGGAATAGTGGAATTGTGGAATAGTGGAATTGTGGAATAGTGGAATTGTGGAATATTAGAATTGTGGAATAGTGGAATTGTGGAATAGTGGAATAGTGGAATTGTGGAATTGTGGAATTGTGGAATTGTGGAATAGTGGAATTGTGGAATAGTGGAATTGTGGAATAGTGGAATTGTGGAATAGTGGAATAGTGGAATTGTGGAATAGTGGAATTGTGGAATAGTGGAATAGTGGAATTGTGGAATAGTGGAATTGTGGAATAGTGGAATTGTGGAATAGTGGAATTGTGGAATAGTGGAATTGTGGAATTGTGGAATAGTGGAATTGTGGAATAGTGGAATTGTGGAATTGTGGAATATTAGAATTGTGGAAAAGTGGAATTGTGGAATAGTGGAATAGTGGAATTGTGGAATTGTGGAATAGTGGAATTGTGGAATTGTGGAATAGTGGAATTGTGGAATAGTAGAATTGTGGAATTGTGGAATAGTGGAATTGTGGAATAGTGGAATAGTGGAATTGTGGCATAGTGGAATAGTGGAATTGTGGAATAGTGGAATTGTGGAATAGTGGAATAGTGGAATTGTGGCATAGTGGAATAGTGGAATTGTGGAATAGTGGAATTGCGGAATTGTGGAATTGTGGAATAGTGGAATTGTGGAATTGTGGAATTGTGGAATATTGGAATTGTGGAATAGTGGAATTGTGGAATAGTGGAATTGTGGAATTGTGGAATAGTGGAATAGTGGAATAGTGGAATTGTGGAATTGTGGAATAGTGGAATTGTGGAATAGTGGAATTGTGGAATATTGGAATTGTGGAATAGTGGAATTGTGGAATTGTGGAATAGTGGAATTGTGGAATTGTGGAATAGTGGAATTGTGGAATTGTGGAATTGTGGAATAGTGGAATTGTAGAATTGTGGAATTGTGGAATAGTGGAATTGTGGAATAGTGGAATTGTGGAATAGTGGAATTGTGGAATAGTGGAATAGTGGAATTGTGGAATAGTGGAATTGTGGAATAGTGGAATAGTGGAATTGTGGAATTGTGGAATAGTGGAATTGTGGAATAGTGGAATTGTGGAATAGTGGAATTGTGGAATAGTGGAATTGTGGAATAGTGGAATTGTGGAATTGTGGAATTGTGGAATAGTGGAATTGTGGAATAGTGGAATTGTGGAATAGTGGAATTGTGGAATAGTGGAATTGTGGAATAGTGGAATTGTGGAATAGTGGAATTGTGGAATAGTGGAATTGTGGAATAGTGGAATTGTGGAATTGTGGAATAGTGGAATTGTGGAATAGTGGAATAGTGGAATTGTGGAATAGTGGAATTGTGGAATAGTGGAATTGTGGAATAGTGGAATTGTGGAATTGTGGAATAGTGGAATTGTGGAATAGTGGAATTGTGGAATAGTGGAATAGTGGAATTGTGGAATAGTGGAATTGTGGAATAGTGGAATTGTGGAATAGTGGAATTGTGGAATAGTGGAATTGTGGAATAGTGGAATTGTGGAATTGTGGAATAGTGGAATAGTGGAATTGTGGAATTGTGGAATAGTGGAATTGTGGAATAGTGGAATTGTGGAATAGTGGAATTGTGGAATAGTGGAATTGTGGAATAGTAGAATTGTGGAATAGTGGAATTGTGGAATAGTGGAATTGTGGAATAGTGGAATTGTGGAATAGTGGAATAGTGGAATTGTGGAATAGTGTAATAGTGGAATTGTGGAATAGTGGAATAGTGGAATTGTGGAATAGTGGAATTGTGGAATAGTGGAATTGTGGAATTGTGGAATAGTGGAATTGTGGAATTGTGGAATAGTGGAATAGTGGAATTGTGGAATAGTGGAATTGTGGAATTGTGGAATAGTGGAATTGTGGATTAGTGGAATTGTGGAATTGTGGAATTGTGGAATAGTGGAATAGTGGAATTGTGGAATTGTGGAATTGTGGAATAGTGGAATTGTGGAATTGTGGAATAGTGGAATTGTGGAATAGTGGAATTGTGGAATAGTGAAATTGTGGAATTGTGGAATAGTGGAAAAGTGGAATAGTGGAATTGTGGAATAGTGGAATTGTGGAATAGCGGAATTGTGGAATAGCGGAATAGTGGAATTGTGGAATAGTGGAATTGTGGAATAGTGGAATTGTGGAATTGTGGAATAGTGGAATTGTGGAATTGTGGAATAGTGGAATTGTGGAATTGTGGAATAGTAGAATTGTGGAATAGTGGAATTGTGGAATAGTGGAATTGTGGAATTGTGGAATAGTGGAATTGTGGAATAGTGGAATTGTGGAATAGTGGAATAGTGGAATAGTGGAATTGTGGAATAGTGGAATTGTGGAATAGTGGAATTGTGGAATAGTGGAATAGTGGAATTGTGGAATAGTGGAAATGTGGAATAGTGGAATTGTGGAATAGTGGAATTGTGGAATAGTGGAATTGTGGAATTGTGGAATAGCGGAATTGTGGAATAGCGGAATAGTGGAATTGTGGAATAGTGGAATAGTGGAATTGTGGAATTGTGGAATAGTGGAATTGTGGAATTGTGGAATAGTGGAATTGTGGAATTGTGGAATAGTGGAATAGTGGAATTGTGGAATTGTGGAATAGTGGAATTGTGGAATTGTGGAATAGTGGAATTGTGGAATTGTGGAATAGTGGAATTGTGGAATAGTGGAATTGTGGAATAGTGGAATAGTGGAATTGTGGAATAGTGGAATTGTGGAATTGTGGAATAGTGGAATAGTGGAATTGTGGAATAGTGGAATTGTGGAATTGTGGAATAGTGGAATAGTGGAATTGTGGAATAGTGGAATAGTGGAATTGTGGAATTGTGGAATAGTGGAATTGTGGAATAGTGGAATAGTGGAATTGTGGAATTGTGGAATTGTGGAATAGTGGAATAGTGGAATTGTGGAATAGTGGAATTGTGGAATAGTAGAATTGTGGAATAGTGGAATTGTGGAATAGTAGAATTGTGGAATAGTGGAATTGTGGAATAGTGGAATTGTGGAATTGTGGAATAGTGGAATTGTGGAATAGTGGAATTGTGGAATTGTGGAATAGTGGAATAGTGGAATTGTGGAATAGTGGAATTGTGGAATTGTGGAATAGTGGAATTGTGGAATTGTGGAATAGTGGAATAGTGGAATTGTGGAATAGTGGAATTGTGGAATAGTGGAATTGTGGAATAGTAGAATTGTGGAATAGTGGAATTGTGGAATAGTGGAATAGTGGAATTGTGGAATAATGGAATTGTGGAACAGTTGAATTGTGGAATAGTGGAATTGTGGAATAGTGGAATAGTGGAATAGTGGAATTGTGGAATAGTGGAATAGTGGAATTGTGGAATAGTGGAATTGTGGAATTGTGGAATAGTAGAATTGTGGAATAGTGGAATTGTGGAATAGTGGAATTGTGGAATAGTGGAATAGTGGAATAGTGGAATTGTGGAATAGTGGAATTGTGGAATAGTGGAATTGTGGAATAGTGGAATTGTGGAATTGTGGAATAGTGGAATAGTGGAATTGTGGAATAGTGGAATAAAGGAATAGTGGAATTGTGGAATTGTGGAATTGTGGAATAGTGGAATTGTGGAATAGTGAAATTGTGGAATAGTGGAATAGTGGAATTGTGGAATAGTGGAATTGTGGAATAGTGGAATTGTGGAATAGTGGAATTGTGGAATTGTGGAATTGTGGAATAGTGGAATTGTGGAATAGTGGAATTGTGGAATTGTGGAATAGGGGAATAGTGGAATTGTGGAATAGTGGAATAGTGGAATTGTGGAATAGTGGAATAGTGGAATAGTGGAATTGTGGAATAGTGGAATTGTGGAATAGTGGAATTGTGGAATAGTGGAATAGTGGAATTGTGGAATAGTGGAATTGTGGAATTGTGGAATTGTGGAATAGTGGAATTGTGGAATTGTGGAATAGTGGAATAGTGGAATTGTGGAATAGTGGAATTGTGGAATAGTGGAATAGTGGAATAGTGGAATTGTGGAATAGTGGAATTGTGGAATTGTGGAATAGTGGAATAGTGGAATTGTGGAATAGTAGAATTGTGGAATTGTGGAATAGTGGAATTGTGGAATAGTGGAATAGTGGAATTGTGGAATTGTGGAATAGTGGAATTGTGGAATAGTGGAATTGTGGAATTGTGGAATAGTGGAATAGTGGAATTGTGGAATTGTGGAATTGTGAAATAGTGGAATTGTGGAATAATGGAATTGTGGAATAGTTGAATTGTGGAATAGTGGAATTGTGGAATAGTGGAATTGTGGAATTGTGGAATAGTGGAATTGTGGAATAGTGGAAGTGAGGAATTGTGGAATAGTGGAATAGTGGAATTGTGGAATTGTGGAATAGTAGAATTGTGGAATTGTGGAATAGTGGAATTGCGGAATAGTGGAATAGTGGGATTGTGGAATAGTGGAATTGTGGAATAGTGGAATTGTGGAATAGTGGAATTGTGTAATTGTGGAATTGTGGAATAGTGGAATAAAGGAATAGTGGAATTGTGGAATAGTGGAATTGTGGAATAGTGGAATTGTGGAATAGTGGAATTGTGGAATAGTGGAATTGTGGAATAGTGGAATTGTGGAATAGTGGAATTGTGGAATAGTGGAATAGTGGAATTGTGGAATAGTGAAATTGTGGAATAGTGGAATTGTGGAATAGTGGAATTGTGGAATAGAGGAATTGTGGAATAGTGGAATTGTGGAATTGTGGAATAGTGGAATTGTGGAATTGTGGAATTGTGGAATAGTGGAATTGTGGAATTGTGGAATAGTGGAATTGTGGAATAGGGGAATAGTGGAATTGTGGAATAGTGGAATAGTGGAATTGTGGAATAGTGGAATTGTGGAATAGTGGAATAAGGGAATAGTGTAATTGTGGAATAGTGGAAGTGGAATTGTGGAATAGTGGAATTGTGGAATAGTGGAATTGTGGAATAAAGGAATAGTGGAATTGTGGAATAGTGGAATAAAGGAATAGTGGAATTGTGGAATAGTGGAATTGTGGAATAGTGGAATTGTGGAATAGTGGAATTGTGGAATTGTGGAATAGTGGAATTGTGGAATTGTGGAATAGTGGAATTGTGGAATAGTGGAATTGTGGAATAGTGGAATAGTGGAATTGTGGAATAGTGGAATTGTGGAATAGTGGAATTGCGGAATTGTGAAATTGTGGAATAGTGGAATTGTGGAATAGTGGAATTGTGGAATAGTGGAATTGTGGAATAGTGGAATTGTGGAATTGTGGAATAGTGGAATTGTGGAATAGTGGAATTGTGGAATTGTGGAATAGTGGAATTGTGGAATTGTGGAATAGTGGAATTGTGGAATAGGGGAATAGTGGAATTGTGGAATAGTGGAATAGTGGAATTGTGGAATAGTGGAATAGTGGAATTGTGGAATAGTGGAATTGTGGAATAGTGGAATTGTGGAATTGTGGAATAGTGGAATAAGGGAATAGTGTAATTGTGGAATAGTGGAAGTGGAATTGTGGAATAGTGGAATTGTGGAATAGTGGAATTGTGGAATAGTGGAATAGTGGAATTGTGGCATAGTGGAATAGTGGAATTGTGGAATAGTGGAATTGTGGAATAGTGGAATAGTGGAATTGTGGCATAGTGGAATAGTGGAATTGTGGAATAGTGGAATAGTGGAATTGTGGAATTGTGGAATAGTGGAATTGTGGAATTGTGGAATAGTGGAATTGTGGAATTGTGGAATAGTGGAATAGTGGAATTGTGGAATTGTGGAATAGTGGAATTGTGGAATTGTGGAATAGTGGAATTGTGGAATTGTGGAATAGTGGAATTGTGGAATAGTGGAATTGTGGAATAGTGGAATAGTGGAATTGTGGAATAGTGGAATTGTGGAATTGTGGAATAGTGGAATAGTGGAATTGTGGAATAGTGGAATTGTGGAATTGTGGAATAGTGGAAGAGTGGAATTGTGGAATAGTGGAATAGTGGAATTGTGGAATTGTGGAATAGTTTTTTTTTTTTTTTTTTTTTTTTACGCTGAGGAGGAGTAAATGTACCTAACCGCACCATAGGGGTAGTCGTCACTATCCCCCGTGTGTGGGGCCCTCACCCACTAAATCTCCCCCTCCTCTTTTGGACTCCTTTTGCCCACTCCGGAACTACTGTGGTATTACGTCGAAGTGGAGTCCGTTTGGCCATTTGGCCCCTTCTCATCTATATCCGCGTCCGGATTGCGTAACGAATTCTGACAAGGTGTTCAAACGTCCATTCTACTTCTCTCATCCAAGTCAATCTTCTTTGATTTTAGTAAGACTTCAGCGTATCTTAGTATACTGTTCCAATTCTCCTCACTGCTCAGGATTACATCGCAGAAGTTCTCGACAGTAAAGACGCCGACTTTGGCCTCAAGACTCCTTCTTTGTAGTCTCCATCTCTCGCAATGGAAGAAAGTGTGTTCCGCATCATCTATCGGCGCATCATCATAGACGCAATTTGGTCGTGTCGTCTTCCCCATTTTAAATAGGTACTTACAAAAATAACCGTGTCCAGATAACAGTTGTGTCAGGTAATAGTTAACCTCACCAAATTTTCTCTCCATCCAGCGGGTAATATCTGGCAGAAGTTTTGCCGTCCATCTCCCACTCGACTCAGTGCTCCATTGCGCTTGCCATTGTTGTATGGTTCGCTTTCTGGCGTCGTTGATATTCACTGTCTCTCCGTGCGCGTTCTTAGCCTCCCACACTCTCTTCCGCTCACTTGCCTGTAGACTTATAGGTATTACACCACTGATTACCAATATTGCTGACTTTGAAACAGTCCTATACGCCGATGCCACTCTAAGTGCAGCTGTTCGTTGTACCGAAGATAAGATTTTCCTTCTACAATCGACCTTCAATGCCTCCGCCCAGACCTCACTGCCGTAAAGCAGAATAGAGTCCGTTATTGCCATCATCAATCTTCGCCTGCTCTGTATAGGACCACCAATATTGGCCATAAGTCCGCTAAGTAAGGAGGTAACCTTAGCTGCCTTGGTTGCAGCGTGTTGTATCTGAGCCCAGAACGTCAGTCTTGGGTCCAGTCGAATGCCAAGGTAGTTGACCACTTTCCGCGTCGTCAGAATGGTGTCGCATGTCGTGATTTCGATTTCGAGCGGTATACACTTCCTCGTAAGAAGTATCAACTCCGTTTTCTCCGTTGCGAGTTCGAGTCCTCTGTCCTCGAGCCATGACTTCGTTCTTATTATGACCTGGTTGACCTTCCTTTTAGCCTCTTCGACATTCCGAGCCACAATTATGGCCGCAACGTCATCGGCATATCCAACTAGATGTGCGCCATCTGGCATCTCAATGCGAAAGATATCATCATATGTTATGTTCCATAGGTCAGGGCCAAGAATTGATCCTTGAGCTGCACCAGACGTAACCTGTTTTCTCTTTCGTCCTTGGCTCGTATCGTAAATAAGCTCACGATCTCGTAAGTAGCTCCGCATAATCTCCTGCAGGTAACCGGGAACAGCGAACTTTGTTCTCAGTGCCTCAAGTACGTCCACCCACCGGAGGCTGTTGAACGCATTCCGGACGTCTAAGGTCGCCAACAAAACTATCCGCCTCGAGAAACGGCTTCCGCTTTGGGCAGCCTTCACACTAGTCAATACTTCGTTAATGGCTCCTATCGTCGATCTACCCGCTCTGAAACCGTACTGTCTCTCTGAGAGACCTCCTGCATTTTCTACCGCTGTATCCAGACGAAATTTCAGTAATTTCTCCAGTAATTTTCCAGCACAATCCAGCATGCACAAAGGCCGGTATGCAGACGCTTGCGTAGGATCACCCTTCCCTTTGCTAATCAACATTAGCTTTTGTCTCTTCCATCTACTTGGGAAGACGCCTCGAGTCAGGCATGCGTTGTACATATCCAGAAGCACCCTGGGACGTTCCTTGGCTATGAGCTTCAGCACCTCCGGAGGTACTCCATCAGGTCCTGGAGCCTTATTGCTCTTCAAGCTACATGCTGCTTTCTGAAGCTCCTCAATGGTGAAAGGGGGTGGAGTCTCCGTTGAGGCCATCATGTCTTCATCTGCTCTTTGCCCGTGGTCTGGAAAAAGCGTGTCCACGATGTTGGTCATAGTCTGACAGTCCAGTTCGGGAAGGGGACAATTTGTCCCCAGTTTCTTCATCACCACTTTGTATCCCAATCCCCATGGGTTATTATTCAGGTCACCTCGTAGCTCCTCCCATTTCAGTTTCTTGCTCCGGCGAATGGCATCCTTCAGCTCCTTCCTTGCCATCCTAAAGTCTGCGCTTTCACCTAAAGCAGCACCATTTCGTTTTGCTCGAGTAAGTATTCGTCTTTTCCGCAAGCATTTCCGTCTTAGTTCCGCTATTTCATCTGTCCACCAATAAACTGGTGTTCTCCTTCCTCTTGTCGACAGTTTCGGCATTGAGGCATTGCAGCTGCGCGTTATGTGTCCCATCGTGTAGTCCACCAAGCTCAAGTTATTCCTGTGTGATAGGGTCCGACCAATATTTTCGTCCAGCGTTTCTATGAGTGTTTGCGTGTTAATTCTCGACACATTCCACTGTGGAATAGTGGAATTGTGGAATAGTGGAATAGTGGAATTGTGGAATTGTGGAATTGTGGAATAGTGGAATAGTGGAATTGTGGAATAGTGGAATTGTGGAATAGTAGAATTGTGGAATAGTGGAATTGTGGAATAGTAGAATTGTGGAATAGTGGAATTGTGGAATAGTGGAATTGTGGAATTGTGGAATAGTGGAATTGTGGAATAGTGGAATTGTGGAATTGTGGAATAGTGGAATAGTGGAATTGTGGAATAGTGGAATTGTGGAATTGTGGAATTGTGGAATTGTGGAATAGTGGAATAGTGGAATTGTGGAATAGTGGAATTGTGGAATAGTGGAATTGTGGAATAGTAGAATTGTGGAATAGTGGAATTGTGGAATAGTGGAATAGTGGAATTGTGGAATAATGGAATTGTGGAACAGTTGAATTGTGGAATAGTGGAATTGTGGAATAGTGGAATAGTGGAATAGTGGAATTGTGGAATAGTGGAATAGTGGAATTGTGGAATAGTGGAATTGTGGAATTGTGGAATAGTAGAATTGTGGAATAGTGGAATTGTGGAATAGTGGAATTGTGGAATAGTGGAATAGTGGAATTGTGGAATAGTGGAATTGTGGAATAGTGGAATTGTGGAATAGTGGAATTGTGGAATTGTGGAATAGTGGAATAGTGGAATTGTGGAATAGTGGAATAAAGGAATAGTGGAATTGTGGAATTGTGGAATTGTGGAATAGTGGAATTGTGGAATAGTGGAATTGTGGAATAGTGGAATAGTGGAATTGTGGAATAGTGGAATTGTGGAATAGTGGAATTGTGGAATAGTGGAATTGTGGAATTGTGGAATTGTGGAATAGTGGAATTGTGGAATAGTGGAATTGTGGAATTGTGGAATAGGGGAATAGTGGAATTGTGGAATAGTGGAATAGTGGAATTGTGGAATAGTGGAATAGTGGAATAGTGGAATTGTGGAATAGTGGAATTGTGGAATAGTGGAATTGTGGAATAGTGGAATAGTGGAATTGTGGAATAGTGGAATTGTGGAATTGTGGAATTGTGGAATAGTGGAATTGTGGAATTGTGGAATAGTGGAATAGTGGAATTGTGGAATAGTGGAATTGTGGAATAGTGGAATAGTGGAATAGTGGAATTGTGGAATAGTGGAATTGTGGAATTGTGGAATAGTGGAATTGTGGAATAGTGGAATTGTGGAATAGTAGAATTGTGGAATTGTGGAATAGTGGAATTGTGGAATAGTGGAATAGTGGAATTGTGGAATTGTGGAATAGTGGAATTGTGGAATAGTGGAATTGTGGAATTGTGGAATAGTGGAATAGTGGAATTGTGGAATTGTGGAATTGTGAAATAGTGGAATTGTGGAATAATGGAATTGTGGAATAGTTGAATTGTGGAATAGTGGAATTGTGGAATAGTGGAATTGTGGAATTGTGGAATAGTGGAATTGTGGAATAGTGGAAGTGAGGAATTGTGGAATAGTGGAATAGTGGAATTGTGGAATTGTGGAATTGTGGAATAGTAGAATTGTGGAATTGTGGAATAGTGGAATTGCGGAATAGTGGAATAGTGGGATTGTGGAATAGTGGAATTGTGGAATAGTGGAATTGTGGAATAGTGGAATTGTGTAATTGTGGAATTGTGGAATAGTGGAATAAAGGAATAGTGGAATTGTGGAATAGTGGAATTGTGGAATAGTGGAATTGTGGAATAGTGGAATTGTGGAATAGTGGAATTGTGGAATAGTGGAATTGTGGAATAGTGGAATTGTGGAATAGTGGAATAGTGGAATTGTGGAATAGTGAAATTGTGGAATAGTGGAATTGTGGAATAGTGGAATTGTGGAATAGAGGAATTGTGGAATAGTGGAATTGTGGAATTGTGGAATAGTGGAATTGTGGAATTGTGGAATTGTGGAATAGTGGAATTGTGGAATTGTGGAATAGTGGAATTGTGGAATAGGGGAATAGTGGAATTGTGGAATAGTGGAATAGTGGAATTGTGGAATAGTGGAATTGTGGAATTGTGGAATAGTGGAATAAGGGAATAGTGTAATTGTGGAATAGTGGAAGTGGAATTGTGGAATAGTGGAATTGTGGAATAGTGGAATTGTGGAATAAAGGAATAGTGGAATTGTGGAATAGTGGAATAAAGGAATAGTGGAATTGTGGAATAGTGGAATTGTGGAATAGTGGAATTGTGGAATAGTGGAATTGTGGAATTGTGGAATAGTGGAATTGTGGAATTGTGGAATAGTGGAATTGTGGAATAGTGGAATTGTGGAATAGTGGAATAGTGGAATTGTGGAATAGTGGAATTGTGGAATAGTGGAATTGCGGAATTGTGAAATTGTGGAATAGTGGAATTGTGGAATAGTGGAATTGTGGAATAGTGGAATTGTGGAATAGTGGAATTGTGGAATTGTGGAATAGTGGAATTGTGGAATAGTGGAATTGTGGAATTGTGGAATAGTGGAATTGTGGAATTGTGGAATAGTGGAATTGTGGAATAGGGGAATAGTGGAATTGTGGAATAGTGGAATAGTGGAATTGTGGAATAGTGGAATAGTGGAATTGTGGAATAGTGGAATTGTGGAATTGTGGAATAGTGGAATTGTGGAATTGTGGAATAGTGGAATAAGGGAATAGTGTAATTGTGGAATAGTGGAAGTGGAATTGTGGAATAGTGGAATTGTGGAATAGTGGAATTGTGGAATTGTGGAATAGTGGAATTGTGGAATAGTGGAATTGTGGAATAGTGGAATTGTGGAATTGTGGAATAGTGGAATTGTGGAATAGTGGAATTGTGGAATAGTGGAATTGTGGAATTGTGGAATAGTGGAATAGTGGAATTGTGGAATAGTGGAATAGTGGAATTGTGGAATTGTGGAATAGTGGAATAGTGGAATTGTGGAATAGTGGAATTGTGGAATAGTGGAATTGTGGAATAGTGGAATAGTGGAATTGTGGAATAGTGGAATTGTGGAATAGTAGAATTGTGGAATTGTGGAATAGTGGAATTGTGGAATAGTGGAATAGTGGAATTGTGGAATAGTGGAATAGTGGAATAGTGGAATTGTGGAATAGTGGAATTGTGGAATAGTGGAATTGTGGAATTGTGGAATTGTTGAATAGTGGAATTGTGGAATAGTGGAATTGTGGAATAGTGGAATTGTGGAATAGTGGAATTGTGGAATAGTGGAATTGTGGAATAGTGGAATTGTGGAATATTAGAATTGTGGAATAGTGGAATTGTGGAATAGTGGAATAGTGGAATTGTGGAATTGTGGAATTGTGGAATTGTGGAATAGTGGAATTGTGGAATAGTGGAATTGTGGAATAGTGGAATTGTGGAATAGTGGAATAGTGGAATTGTGGAATAGTGGAATAGTGGAATTGTGGAATAGTGGAATTGTGGAATAGTGGAATTGTGGAATAGTGGAATTGTGGAATAGTGGAATTGTGGAATTGTGGAATAGTGGAATTGTGGAATAGTGGAATTGTGGAATTGTGGAATATTAGAATTGTGGAAAAGTGGAATTGTGGAATAGTGGAATAGTGGAATTGTGGAATTGTGGAATAGTGGAATTGTGGAATTGTGGAATAGTGGAATTGTGGAATAGTAGAATTGTGGAATTGTGGAATAGTGGAATTGTGGAATAGTGGAATAGTGGAATTGTGGCATAGTGGAATAGTGGAATTGTGGAATAGTGGAATTGTGGAATAGTGGAATAGTGGAATTGTGGCATAGTGGAATAGTGGAATTGTGGAATAGTGGAATTGCGGAATTGTGGAATTGTGGAATAGTGGAATTGTGGAATTGTGGAATTGTGGAATATTGGAATTGTGGAATAGTGGAATTGTGGAATAGTGGAATTGTGGAATTGTGGAATAGTGGAATAGTGGAATAGTGGAATTGTGGAATTGTGGAATAGTGGAATTGTGGAATAGTGGAATTGTGGAATATTGGAATTGTGGAATAGTGGAATTGTGGAATTGTGGAATAGTGGAATTGTGGAATTGTGGAATAGTGGAATTGTGGAATTGTGGAATTGTGGAATAGTGGAATTGTAGAATTGTGGAATTGTGGAATAGTGGAATTGTGGAATAGTGGAATTGTGGAATAGTGGAATTGTGGAATAGTGGAATAGTGGAATTGTGGAATAGTGGAATTGTGGAATAGTGGAATAGTGGAATTGTGGAATTGTGGAATAGTGGAATTGTGGAATAGTGGAATTGTGGAATAGTGGAATTGTGGAATAGTGGAATTGTGGAATAGTGGAATTGTGGAATTGTGGAATTGTGGAATAGTGGAATTGTGGAATAGTGGAATTGTGGAATAGTGGAATTGTGGAATAGTGGAATTGTGGAATAGTGGAATTGTGGAATAGTGGAATTGTGGAATAGTGGAATTGTGGAATAGTGGAATTGTGGAATTGTGGAATAGTGGAATTGTGGAATAGTGGAATAGTGGAATTGTGGAATAGTGGAATTGTGGAATAGTGGAATTGTGGAATAGTGGAATTGTGGAATTGTGGAATAGTGGAATTGTGGAATAGTGGAATTGTGGAATAGTGGAATAGTGGAATTGTGGAATAGTGGAATTGTGGAATAGTGGAATTGTGGAATAGTGGAATTGTGGAATAGTGGAATTGTGGAATTGTGGAATTGTGGAATAGTGGAATAGTGGAATTGTGGAATTGTGGAATAGTGGAATTGTGGAATAGTGGAATTGTGGAATAGTGGAATTGTGGAATAGTGGAATTGTGGAATAGTGGAATTGTGGAATAGTGGAATTGTGGAATAGTGGAATTGTGGAATAGTGGAATTGTGGAATAGTGGAATAGTGGAATTGTGGAATAGTGTAATAGTGGAATTGTGGAATAGTGGAATAGTGGAATTGTGGAATAGTGGAATTGTGGAATAGTGGAATTGTGGAATTGTGGAATAGTGGAATTGTGGAATTGTGGAATAGTGGAATAGTGGAATTGTGGAATAGTGGAATTGTGGAATTGTGGAATAGTGGAATTGTGGATTAGTGGAATTGTGGAATTGTGGAATTGTGGAATAGTGGAATAGTGGAATTGTGGAATTGTGGAATTGTGGAATAGTGGAATTGTGGAATTGTGGAATAGTGGAATTGTGGAATAGTGGAATTGTGGAATAGTGAAATTGTGGAATTGTGGAATAGTGGAAAAGTGGAATAGTGGAATTGTGGAATAGTGGAATTGTGGAATAGCGGAATTGTGGAATAGCGGAATAGTGGAATTGTGGAATAGTGGAATTGTGGAATAGTGGAATTGTGGAATTGTGGAATAGTGGAATTGTGGAATTGTGGAATAGTGGAATTGTGGAATTGTGGAATAGTAGAATTGTGGAATAGTGGAATTGTGGAATAGTGGAATTGTGGAATTGTGGAATAGTGGAATTGTGGAATAGTGGAATTGTGGAATAGTGGAATAGTGGAATAGTGGAATTGTGGAATAGTGGAATTGTGGAATAGTGGAATTGTGGAATAGTGGAATAGTGGAATTGTGGAATAGTGGAAATGTGGAATAGTGGAATTGTGGAATAGTGGAATTGTGGAATAGTGGAATTGTGGAATTGTGGAATAGCGGAATTGTGGAATAGCGGAATAGTGGAATTGTGGAATAGTGGAATAGTGGAATTGTGGAATTGTGGAATAGTGGAATTGTGGAATTGTGGAATAGTGGAATTGTGGAATTGTGGAATAGTGGAATAGTGGAATTGTGGAATTGTGGAATAGTGGAATTGTGGAATTGTGGAATAGTGGAATTGTGGAATTGTGGAATAGTGGAATTGTGGAATAGTGGAATTGTGGAATAGTGGAATAGTGGAATTGTGGAATAGTGGAATTGTGGAATTGTGGAATAGTGGAATAGTGGAATTGTGGAATAGTGGAATTGTGGAATTGTGGAATAGTGGAATAGTGGAATTGTGGAATAGTGGAATAGTGGAATTGTGGAATTGTGGAATAGTGGAATTGTGGAATAGTGGAATAGTGGAATTGTGGAATTGTGGAATTGTGGAATAGTGGAATAGTGGAATTGTGGAATAGTGGAATTGTGGAATAGTAGAATTGTGGAATAGTGGAATTGTGGAATAGTAGAATTGTGGAATAGTGGAATTGTGGAATAGTGGAATTGTGGAATTGTGGAATAGTGGAATTGTGGAATAGTGGAATTGTGGAATTGTGGAATAGTGGAATAGTGGAATTGTGGAATAGTGGAATTGTGGAATTGTGGAATAGTGGAATTGTGGAATTGTGGAATAGTGGAATAGTGGAATTGTGGAATAGTGGAATTGTGGAATAGTGGAATTGTGGAATAGTAGAATTGTGGAATAGTGGAATTGTGGAATAGTGGAATAGTGGAATTGTGGAATAATGGAATTGTGGAACAGTTGAATTGTGGAATAGTGGAATTGTGGAATAGTGGAATAGTGGAATAGTGGAATTGTGGAATAGTGGAATAGTGGAATTGTGGAATAGTGGAATTGTGGAATTGTGGAATAGTAGAATTGTGGAATAGTGGAATTGTGGAATAGTGGAATTGTGGAATAGTGGAATAGTGGAATAGTGGAATTGTGGAATAGTGGAATTGTGGAATAGTGGAATTGTGGAATAGTGGAATTGTGGAATTGTGGAATAGTGGAATAGTGGAATTGTGGAATAGTGGAATAAAGGAATAGTGGAATTGTGGAATTGTGGAATTGTGGAATAGTGGAATTGTGGAATAGTGAAATTGTGGAATAGTGGAATAGTGGAATTGTGGAATAGTGGAATTGTGGAATAGTGGAATTGTGGAATAGTGGAATTGTGGAATTGTGGAATAGTGGAATTGTGGAATAGTGGAATTGTGGAATTGTGGAATAGGGGAATAGTGGAATTGTGGAATAGTGGAATAGTGGAATTGTGGAATAGTGGAATAGTGGAATAGTGGAATTGTGGAATAGTGGAATTGTGGAATAGTGGAATTGTGGAATAGTGGAATAGTGGAATTGTGGAATAGTGGAATTGTGGAATTGTGGAATTGTGGAATAGTGGAATTGTGGAATTGTGGAATAGTGGAATAGTGGAATTGTGGAATAGTGGAATTGTGGAATAGTGGAATAGTGGAATAGTGGAATTGTGGAATAGTGGAATTGTGGAATTGTGGAATAGTGGAATAGTGGAATTGTGGAATAGTAGAATTGTGGAATTGTGGAATAGTGGAATTGTGGAATAGTGGAATAGTGGAATTGTGGAATTGTGGAATAGTGGAATTGTGGAATAGTGGAATTGTGGAATTGTGGAATAGTGGAATAGTGGAATTGTGGAATTGTGGAATTGTGAAATAGTGGAATTGTGGAATAATGGAATTGTGGAATAGTTGAATTGTGGAATAGTGGAATTGTGGAATAGTGGAATTGTGGAATTGTGGAATAGTGGAATTGTGGAATAGTGGAAGTGAGGAATTGTGGAATAGTGGAATAGTGGAATTGTGGAATTGTGGAATAGTAGAATTGTGGAATTGTGGAATAGTGGAATTGCGGAATAGTGGAATAGTGGGATTGTGGAATAGTGGAATTGTGGAATAGTGGAATTGTGGAATAGTGGAATTGTGTAATTGTGGAATTGTGGAATAGTGGAATAAAGGAATAGTGGAATTGTGGAATAGTGGAATTGTGGAATAGTGGAATTGTGGAATAGTGGAATTGTGGAATAGTGGAATTGTGGAATAGTGGAATTGTGGAATAGTGGAATTGTGGAATAGTGGAATAGTGGAATTGTGGAATAGTGAAATTGTGGAATAGTGGAATTGTGGAATAGTGGAATTGTGGAATAGAGGAATTGTGGAATAGTGGAATTGTGGAATTGTGGAATAGTGGAATTGTGGAATTGTGGAATTGTGGAATAGTGGAATTGTGGAATTGTGGAATAGTGGAATTGTGGAATAGGGGAATAGTGGAATTGTGGAATAGTGGAATAGTGGAATTGTGGAATAGTGGAATTGTGGAATTGTGGAATAGTGGAATAAGGGAATAGTGTAATTGTGGAATAGTGGAAGTGGAATTGTGGAATAGTGGAATTGTGGAATAGTGGAATTGTGGAATAAAGGAATAGTGGAATTGTGGAATAGTGGAATAAAGGAATAGTGGAATTGTGGAATAGTGGAATTGTGGAATAGTGGAATTGTGGAATAGTGGAATTGTGGAATTGTGGAATAGTGGAATTGTGGAATTGTGGAATAGTGGAATTGTGGAATAGTGGAATTGTGGAATAGTGGAATAGTGGAATTGTGGAATAGTGGAATTGTGGAATAGTGGAATTGCGGAATTGTGAAATTGTGGAATAGTGGAATTGTGGAATAGTGGAATTGTGGAATAGTGGAATTGTGGAATAGTGGAATTGTGGAATTGTGGAATAGTGGAATTGTGGAATAGTGGAATTGTGGAATTGTGGAATAGTGGAATTGTGGAATTGTGGAATAGTGGAATTGTGGAATAGGGGAATAGTGGAATTGTGGAATAGTGGAATAGTGGAATTGTGGAATAGTGGAATAGTGGAATTGTGGAATAGTGGAATTGTGGAATAGTGGAATTGTGGAATTGTGGAATAGTGGAATAAGGGAATAGTGTAATTGTGGAATAGTGGAAGTGGAATTGTGGAATAGTGGAATTGTGGAATAGTGGAATTGTGGAATAGTGGAATAGTGGAATTGTGGCATAGTGGAATAGTGGAATTGTGGAATAGTGGAATTGTGGAATAGTGGAATAGTGGAATTGTGGCATAGTGGAATAGTGGAATTGTGGAATAGTGGAATAGTGGAATTGTGGAATTGTGGAATTGTGGAATAGTGGAATTGTGGAATTGTGGAATAGTGGAATTGTGGAATTGTGGAATAGTGGAATAGTGGAATTGTGGAATTGTGGAATAGTGGAATTGTGGAATTGTGGAATAGTGGAATTGTGGAATTGTGGAATAGTGGAATTGTGGAATAGTGGAATTGTGGAATAGTGGAATAGTGGAATTGTGGAATAGTGGAATTGTGGAATTGTGGAATAGTGGAATAGTGGAATTGTGGAATAGTGGAATTGTGGAATTGTGGAATAGTGGAAGAGTGGAATTGTGGAATAGTGGAATAGTGGAATTGTGGAATAGTTTTTTTTTTTTTTTTTTTTTTTTTACGCTGAGGAGGAGTAAATGTACCTAACCGCACCATAGGGGTAGTCGTCACTATCCCCCGTGTGTGGGGCCCTCACCCACTAAATCTCCCCCTCCTCTTTTGGACTCCTTTTGCCCACTCCGGAACTACTGTGGTATTACGTCGAAGTGGAGTCCGTTTGGCCATTTGGCCCCTTCTCATCTATATCCGCGTCCGGATTGCGTAACGAATTCTGACAAGGTGTTCAAACGTCCATTCTACTTCTCTCATCCAAGTCAATCTTCTTTGATTTTAGTAAGACTTCAGCGTATCTTAGTATACTGTTCCAATTCTCCTCACTGCTCAGGATTACATCGCAGAAGTTCTCGACAGTAAAGACGCCGACTTTGGCCTCAAGACTCCTTCTTTGTAGTCTCCATCTCTCGCAATGGAAGAAAGTGTGTTCCGCATCATCTATCGGCGCATCATCATAGACGCAATTTGGTCGTGTCGTCTTCCCCATTTTAAATAGGTACTTACAAAAATAACCGTGTCCAGATAACAGTTGTGTCAGGTAATAGTTAACCTCACCAAATTTTCTCTCCATCCAGCGGGTAATATCTGGCAGAAGTTTTGCCGTCCATCTCCCACTCGACTCAGTGCTCCATTGCGCTTGCCATTGTTGTATGGTTCGCTTTCTGGCGTCGTTGATATTCACTGTCTCTCCGTGCGCGTTCTTAGCCTCCCACACTCTCTTCCGCTCACTTGCCTGTAGACTTATAGGTATTACACCACTGATTACCAATATTGCTGACTTTGAAACAGTCCTATACGCCGATGCCACTCTAAGTGCAGCTGTTCGTTGTACCGAAGATAAGATTTTCCTTCTACAATCGACCTTCAATGCCTCCGCCCAGACCTCACTGCCGTAAAGCAGAATAGAGTCCGTTATTGCCATCATCAATCTTCGCCTGCTCTGTATAGGACCACCAATATTGGCCATAAGTCCGCTAAGTAAGGAGGTAACCTTAGCTGCCTTGGTTGCAGCGTGTTGTATCTGAGCCCAGAACGTCAGTCTTGGGTCCAGTCGAATGCCAAGGTAGTTGACCACTTTCCGCGTCGTCAGAATGGTGTCGCATGTCGTGATTTCGATTTCGAGCGGTATACACTTCCTCGTAAGAAGTATCAACTCCGTTTTCTCCGTTGCGAGTTCGAGTCCTCTGTCCTCGAGCCATGACTTCGTTCTTATTATGACCTGGTTGACCTTCCTTTTAGCCTCTTCGACATTCCGAGCCACAATTATGGCCGCAACGTCATCGGCATATCCAACTAGATGTGCGCCATCTGGCATCTCAATGCGAAAGATATCATCATATGTTATGTTCCATAGGTCAGGGCCAAGAATTGATCCTTGAGCTGCACCAGACGTAACCTGTTTTCTCTTTCGTCCTTGGCTCGTATCGTAAATAAGCTCACGATCTCGTAAGTAGCTCCGCATAATCTCCTGCAGGTAACCGGGAACAGCGAACTTTGTTCTCAGTGCCTCAAGTACGTCCACCCACCGGAGGCTGTTGAACGCATTCCGGACGTCTAAGGTCGCCAACAAAACTATCCGCCTCGAGAAACGGCTTCCGCTTTGGGCAGCCTTCACACTAGTCAATACTTCGTTAATGGCTCCTATCGTCGATCTACCCGCTCTGAAACCGTACTGTCTCTCTGAGAGACCTCCTGCATTTTCTACCGCTGTATCCAGACGAAATTTCAGTAATTTCTCCAGTAATTTTCCAGCACAATCCAGCATGCACAAAGGCCGGTATGCAGACGCTTGCGTAGGATCACCCTTCCCTTTGCTAATCAACATTAGCTTTTGTCTCTTCCATCTACTTGGGAAGACGCCTCGAGTCAGGCATGCGTTGTACATATCCAGAAGCACCCTGGGACGTTCCTTGGCTATGAGCTTCAGCACCTCCGGAGGTACTCCATCAGGTCCTGGAGCCTTATTGCTCTTCAAGCTACATGCTGCTTTCTGAAGCTCCTCAATGGTGAAAGGGGGTGGAGTCTCCGTTGAGGCCATCATGTCTTCATCTGCTCTTTGCCCGTGGTCTGGAAAAAGCGTGTCCACGATGTTGGTCATAGTCTGACAGTCCAGTTCGGGAAGGGGACAATTTGTCCCCAGTTTCTTCATCACCACTTTGTATCCCAATCCCCATGGGTTATTATTCAGGTCACCTCGTAGCTCCTCCCATTTCAGTTTCTTGCTCCGGCGAATGGCATCCTTCAGCTCCTTCCTTGCCATCCTAAAGTCTGCGCTTTCACCTAAAGCAGCACCATTTCGTTTTGCTCGAGTAAGTATTCGTCTTTTCCGCAAGCATTTCCGTCTTAGTTCCGCTATTTCATCTGTCCACCAATAAACTGGTGTTCTCCTTCCTCTTGTCGACAGTTTCGGCATTGAGGCATTGCAGCTGCGCGTTATGTGTCCCATCGTGTAGTCCACCAAGCTCAAGTTATTCCTGTGTGATAGGGTCCGACCAATATTTTCGTCCAGCGTTTCTATGAGTGTTTGCGTGTTAATTCTCGACACATTCCACTGTGGAATAGTGGAATTGTGGAATAGTGGAATAGTGGAATTGTGGAATTGTGGAATTGTGGAATAGTGGAATAGTGGAATTGTGGAATAGTGGAATTGTGGAATAGTAGAATTGTGGAATAGTGGAATTGTGGAATAGTAGAATTGTGGAATAGTGGAATTGTGGAATAGTGGAATTGTGGAATTGTGGAATAGTGGAATTGTGGAATAGTGGAATTGTGGAATTGTGGAATAGTGGAATAGTGGAATTGTGGAATAGTGGAATTGTGGAATTGTGGAATTGTGGAATTGTGGAATAGTGGAATAGTGGAATTGTGGAATAGTGGAATTGTGGAATAGTGGAATTGTGGAATAGTAGAATTGTGGAATAGTGGAATTGTGGAATAGTGGAATAGTGGAATTGTGGAATAATGGAATTGTGGAACAGTTGAATTGTGGAATAGTGGAATTGTGGAATAGTGGAATAGTGGAATAGTGGAATTGTGGAATAGTGGAATAGTGGAATTGTGGAATAGTGGAATTGTGGAATTGTGGAATAGTAGAATTGTGGAATAGTGGAATTGTGGAATAGTGGAATTGTGGAATAGTGGAATAGTGGAATAGTGGAATTGTGGAATAGTGGAATTGTGGAATAGTGGAATTGTGGAATAGTGGAATTGTGGAATTGTGGAATAGTGGAATAGTGGAATTGTGGAATAGTGGAATAAAGGAATAGTGGAATTGTGGAATTGTGGAATTGTGGAATAGTGGAATTGTGGAATAGTGGAATTGTGGAATAGTGGAATAGTGGAATTGTGGAATAGTGGAATTGTGGAATAGTGGAATTGTGGAATAGTGGAATTGTGGAATTGTGGAATTGTGGAATAGTGGAATTGTGGAATAGTGGAATTGTGGAATTGTGGAATAGGGGAATAGTGGAATTGTGGAATAGTGGAATAGTGGAATTGTGGAATAGTGGAATAGTGGAATAGTGGAATTGTGGAATAGTGGAATTGTGGAATAGTGGAATTGTGGAATAGTGGAATAGTGGAATTGTGGAATAGTGGAATTGTGGAATTGTGGAATTGTGGAATAGTGGAATTGTGGAATTGTGGAATAGTGGAATAGTGGAATTGTGGAATAGTGGAATTGTGGAATAGTGGAATAGTGGAATAGTGGAATTGTGGAATAGTGGAATTGTGGAATTGTGGAATAGTGGAATTGTGGAATAGTGGAATTGTGGAATAGTAGAATTGTGGAATTGTGGAATAGTGGAATTGTGGAATAGTGGAATAGTGGAATTGTGGAATTGTGGAATAGTGGAATTGTGGAATAGTGGAATTGTGGAATTGTGGAATAGTGGAATAGTGGAATTGTGGAATTGTGGAATTGTGAAATAGTGGAATTGTGGAATAATGGAATTGTGGAATAGTTGAATTGTGGAATAGTGGAATTGTGGAATAGTGGAATTGTGGAATTGTGGAATAGTGGAATTGTGGAATAGTGGAAGTGAGGAATTGTGGAATAGTGGAATAGTGGAATTGTGGAATTGTGGAATTGTGGAATAGTAGAATTGTGGAATTGTGGAATAGTGGAATTGCGGAATAGTGGAATAGTGGGATTGTGGAATAGTGGAATTGTGGAATAGTGGAATTGTGGAATAGTGGAATTGTGGAATTGTGGAATTGTGGAATAGTGGAATAAAGGAATAGTGGAATTGTGGAATAGTGGAATTGTGGAATAGTGGAATTGTGGAATAGTGGAATTGTGGAATAGTGGAATTGTGGAATAGTGGAATTGTGGAATAGTGGAATTGTGGAATAGTGGAATAGTGGAATTGTGGAATAGTGAAATTGTGGAATAGTGGAATTGTGGAATAGTGGAATTGTGGAATAGAGGAATTGTGGAATAGTGGAATTGTGGAATTGTGGAATAGTGGAATTGTGGAATTGTGGAATTGTGGAATAGTGGAATTGTGGAATTGTGGAATAGTGGAATTGTGGAATAGGGGAATAGTGGAATTGTGGAATAGTGGAATAGTGGAATTGTGGAATAGTGGAATTGTGGAATTGTGGAATAGTGGAATAAGGGAATAGTGTAATTGTGGAATAGTGGAAGTGGAATTGTGGAATAGTGGAATTGTGGAATAGTGGAATTGTGGAATAAAGGAATAGTGGAATTGTGGAATAGTGGAATAAAGGAATAGTGGAATTGTGGAATAGTGGAATTGTGGAATAGTGGAATTGTGGAATAGTGGAATTGTGGAATTGTGGAATAGTGGAATTGTGGAATTGTGGAATAGTGGAATTGTGGAATAGTGGAATTGTGGAATAGTGGAATAGTGGAATTGTGGAATAGTGGAATTGTGGAATAGTGGAATTGCGGAATTGTGAAATTGTGGAATAGTGGAATTGTGGAATAGTGGAATTGTGGAATAGTGGAATTGTGGAATAGTGGAATTGTGGAATAGTGGAATTGTGGAATTGTGGAATAGTGGAATTGTGGAATAGTGGAATTGTGGAATTGTGGAATAGTGGAATTGTGGAATTGTGGAATAGTGGAATTGTGGAATAGGGGAATAGTGGAATTGTGGAATAGTGGAATAGTGGAATTGTGGAATAGTGGAATAGTGGAATTGTGGAATAGTGGAATTGTGGAATTGTGGAATAGTGGAATTGTGGAATTGTGGAATAGTGGAATAAGGGAATAGTGTAATTGTGGAATAGTGGAAGTGGAATTGTGGAATAGTGGAATTGTGGAATAGTGGAATTGTGGAATTGTGGAATAGTGGAATTGTGGAATAGTGGAATTGTGGAATAGTGGCATTGTGGAATTGTGGAATAGTGGAATTGTGGAATAGTGGAATTGTGGAATAGTGGAATTGTGGAATTGTGGAATAGTGGAATAGTGGAATTGTGGAATAGTGGAATAGTGGAATTGTGGAATTGTGGAATAGTGGAATAGTGGAATTGTGGAATAGTGGAATTGTGGAATAGTGGAATTGTGGAATAGTGGAATAGTGGAATTGTGGAATAGTGGAATTGTGGAATAGTAGAATTGTGGAATTGTGGAATAGTGGAATTGTGGAATAGTGGAATTGTGGAATAGTGGAATTGTGGAATAGTGGAATAGTGGAATTGTGGAATAGTGGAATAGTGGAATTGTGGAATAGTGGAATTGTGGAATAGTGGAATTGTGGAATAGTGGAATTGTGGAATAGTGGAATAGCGGAATAGTGGAATTGTGGAATAGTGGAATAGTGGAATTGTGGAATAGTGGAATTGTGGAATTGTGGAATAGTGGAATTGTGGAATAGTGGAATTGTGGAATAGTGGAATTGTGGAATAGTGGAATTGTGGAATTGTGGAATTGTGGAATAGTGGAATTGTGGAATTGTGGAATAGTGGAATTGTGGAATAGTGGAATTGTGGAATAGTGGAATTGTGGAATAGTGGAATTGTGGAATAGTGGAATTGTGGAATAGTGGAATTGTGGAATTGTGGAATAGTGGAATTGTGGAATTGTGGAATTGTGGAATTGTGGAATAGTGGAATTGTGGAATAGCGGAATTGTGGAATAGCGGAATAGTGGAATTGTGGAATAGTGGAATAGTGGAATTGTGGAATAGTGGAATTGTGGAATAGTGGAATTGTGGAATTGTGGAATAGTGGAATTGTGGAATAGTGGAATTGTGGAATAGTGGAATTGTGGAATTGTGGAATTGTGGAATAGTGGAATTGTGGAATTGTGGAATAGTGGAATTGTGGAATAGTGGAATTGTGGAATAGTGGAATTGTGGAATAGTGGAATTGTGGAATAGTGGAATTGTGGAATAGTGGAATTGTGGAATAGTGGAATTGTGGAATAGTGGAATTGTGGAATAGTGGAATTGTGGAATAGTGGAATTGTGGAATAGTGGAATTGTGGAATTGTGGAATTGTGGAATAGTGGAATTGTGGAATAGTGGAATTGTGGAATAGTGGAATTGTGGAATAGTGGAATAGTGGAATTGTGGAATTGTGGAATTGTGGAATAGTGGAATTGTGGAATTGTGGAATAGTGGAATTGGGGAATTGTGGAATAGTGGAATTGTGGAATAGTGGAATTGTGGAATAGTGGAATAGTGGAATTGTGGAATAGTGGAATTGTGGAGTAGTGGAATAGTGGAATTGTGGAATAGTGGAATAGTGGAATTGTGGAATTGTGGAATAGTGGAATAGTGGAATTGTGGAATAGTGGAATTGTGGAATAGTGGAATTGTGGAATTGTGGAATAGGGGAATAGTAGAATTGTGGAATAGTGGAATAGTGGAATTGTGGAATAGTGGAATTGTGGAATAGTGGAATTGTGGAATAGTGGAATTGTGGAATAGTGGAATTGTGGAATAGTGGAATTGCGGAATAGTAGAATTGTGGAATAGTGGAATTGTGGAATAGTGGAATTGTGGAATTGTGGAATAGTGGAATAAAGGAATAGTGGAATTGTGGAATTGTGGAATAGTGGAATTGTGGAATTGTGGAATAGTGGAATTGTGGAATAGTGGAATTGTGGAATTGTGGAATTGTGGAATAGTGGAATTGTGGAATTGTGGAATAGTGGAATAGTGGAATTGTGGAATAGTGGAATTGTGGAATAGGGGAATAGTGGAATTGTGGAATAGTGGAATTGCGGAATAGTAGAATTGTGCAATTGTGGAATAGTGGAATTGTGGAATTGTGGAATAGTGGAATTGTGGAATAGTGGAATTGTGGAATTGTGGAATAGTGGAATTGTGGAATAGTGGAATTGTGGAATTGTGGAATAGTGGAATTGTGGAATAGTGGAATAGTGGAATTGTGGAATAGTGGAATTGTGGAATAGTGGAATAGTGGAATTGTGGAATAGTGGAATTGTGGAATAGTGGAATTGTGGAATAGTAGAATTGTGGAATAGTAGAATTGTGGAATAGTGGAATTGTGGAATAGTGGAATTGTGGAATAGTAGAATTGTGGAATAGTGGAATTGTGGAATAGTGGAATAGTGGAGTTGTGGAATTGTGGAATAGTGGAATTGTGGAATAGTGGAATTGTGGAATAGTGGAATTGTGGAATAGTGGAATAGTGGAATTGTGGAATTGTGGAATAGTGGAATTGTGGAATAGTGGAATAGTGGAATAGTGGAATTGTGGAATAGTGGAATTGTGGAATAGTGGAATTGTGGAATAGTAGAATTGTGGAATAGTGGAATTGTGGAATAGGGGAATTGTGGAATAGTGGAATTGTGGAATTGTGGAATAATGGAATTGTGGAATAGTTGAATTGTGGAATAGTGGAATTGTGGAATAGTGGAATTGTGGAATTGTGGAATTGTGGAATAGTGGAATTGTGGAATAGTGGAATTGTGGAATTGTGGAATTGTGGAATAGTGGAATAGTGGAATTGTGGAATTGTGGAATTGTGGAATAGTAGAATTGTGGAATAGTGGAATTGTGGAATAGTGGAATTGTGGAATAGTGGAATTGTGGAATAGTGGAATTGTGGAATTGTGGAATTGTGGAATAGTGGAATTGTGGAATTGTGAAATTGTGGAATAGTGGAATTGTGGAATAGTGGAATTGTGGAATAGTGGAATTGTGGAATAGTGGAATTGTGGAATTGTGGAATAGTGGAATAGTGGAATAGTGGAATTGTGGAATAGTGGAATAAAGGAATAGTGTAATTGTGGAATAGTGGAATTGTGGAATAGTGGAATTGTGGAATTGTGGAATAGTGGAATTGTGGAGTAGTGGAATTGTGGAATAGTGGAATTGTGGAATTGTGGAATAGTGGAATAGTGGAATTGTGGAATAGTGGAATTGTGGAATTGTGGAATTGTGGAATTGTGGAATAGTGGAATTGTGGAATTGTGGAATAGTGGAATTGGGGAATTGTGGAATAGTGGAATTGTGGAATAGTGGAATTGTGGAATAGTGGAATAGTGGAATAGTGGAATTGTGGAATAGTGGAATTGTGGAGTAGTGGAATAGTGGAATTGTGGAATTGTGGAATAGTGGAATAGTGGAATTGTGGAATAGTGGAATTGTGGAATAGTGGAATTGTGGAATAGTGGAATTGTGGAATAGTGGAATTGTGGAATTGTGGAATAGGGGAATAGTAGAATTGTGGAATAGTGGAATAGTGGAATTGTGGAATAGTGGAATTGTGGAATAGTGGAATTGTGGAATAGTGGAATTGTGGAATAGTGGAATTGTGGAATAGTGGAATTGTGGAATAGTGGAATTGTGGAATAGTAGAATTGTGGAATAGTGGAATTGTGGAATAGTGGAATTGTGGAATTGTGAAATAGTGGAATTGTGGAATTGTGGAATAGTGGAATAAAGGAATAGTGGAATTGTGGAATTGTGGAATAGTGGAATTGTGGAATTGTGGAATTGTGGAATAGTGGAATTGTGGAATTGTGGAATTGTGGAATAGTGGAATTGTGGAATTGTGGAATAGTGGAATAGTGGAATTGTGGAATAGTGGAATTGTGGAATAGGGGAATAGTGGAATTGTGGAATAGTGGAATTGCGGAATAGTAGAATTGTGCAATTGTGGAATAGTGGAATTGTGGAATTGTGGAATAGTGGAATTGTGGAATAGTGGAATTGTGGAATTGTGGAATAGTGGAATTGTGGAATAGTGGAATTGTGGAATTGTGGAATAGTGGAATTGTGGAATTGTGGAATAGAGGAATAGTGGAATTGTGGAATAGTGGAATAGTGGAATTGTGGAATAGTGGAATTGTGGAATAGTGGAATTGTGGAATAGTGGAAATGTGGAATAGTGGAATAGTGGAATTGTGGAATAGTGGAATAGTGGAATTGTGGAATAGTGGAATAAAGGAATAGTGGAATTGTGGAATAGTGGAATAGTGGAATAGTGGAATTGTGGAATAGTGGAATTGTGGAATAGTGGAATTGTGGAATAAAGGAATAGTGGAATAGTGGAATTGTGGAATAGTGGAATAAAGGAATAGTGGAATTGTGGAATAGTGGAATAAAGGAATAGTGGAATTGTGGAATAGTGGAATTGTGGAATAGTGGAATTGTGGAATAGTGGAATTGTGGAATTGTGGAATAGTGGAATTGTGGAATAGTGGAATTGTGGAATAGTTGAATTGTGGAATTGTGGAATAGTGGAATTGTGGAATTGTGGAATAGTGGAATTGTGGAATAGTGGAATTGTGGAATTGTGGAATAGTGGAATAATGGAATAGTGGAATTGTGGAATAGTGGAATAGTGGAATTGTGGAATAGTGGAATTGTGGAATAGTGGAATTGTGGAATTGTAGAATAGTGGAATAAAGGAATAGTGGAATTGTGGAATAGTGGAATAAAGGAATTGTGGAATAGTGGAATTGTGGAATAGTGGAATTGTAGAATAGTGGAATAGTGGAATTGTGGAATAGTGGAATTGTGGAATTGTGGAATAGTGGAATTGTGGAATAGTGGAATTGTGGAATAGTGGAATAAAGGAATAGAGGAATTGTGGAATAGTGGAATTGTGGAACAGTGGAGTTGTGGAATAGTGGAATTGTGGAATAGTGGTATAATGGAATAGTGGAATAATGGAATAGTGGAATAATGGAATAATGGAATAGTGGAATAATGGAATAAAGGAATAAAGGAATTATGGAATAATGGAATAAAGGAATAATGGAGTAAAGGTATAAAATGGTGCAAAAGAGAAATTATAACCGGTAGTGTGGTTTGTGTCTAGAATATAGCAATTTTTACCACCATTAGCGAAGCCAATTTAATCCGAGACAAAATAAGCTTGCTTAAGCATTTGCTTAAGTCTGCTTAAGCATTTGCTTAAGTATTTGCTTAAGTTTGCTTAAGCATTTGCTTAAGCTTAAGTTGCTCCGTTAATAACATAACAGAGCTCTGTTAGTTTTGTTAATAACACAACAGAGCTCTGTTAGCTAATATGGAGAGATAGATTTTAAAATCTATACACACATACACACACGCAAATACACACATTGCAAATCGATATGTGTGAAGATAGATTTTAAAATCTATCTCGCCATGTTAGCTAACAGAGCTCTGTTATGTTATTAACAGAACTAACAGAGCTCTGTTATGTTACTCACAGAACTCTGTTAAATAGTTAATTTAAGGTTAGGAACAACAAAAACAGGAAAAATTGATTAAATTCCTTTGTAAAATAAGAAAAAGAGGAAGAAATGATAAAAACAAGTCCTAGAGTTAATCACAGTTACAAAATATTGCGAAATAAGAACTACAATAAACAGAAAATTATACATTTCCGAAAGCTATTGTACTCCGATAAATAAATCAATATTGTGGGAAAACAGGACTGAGTGGGCGGACAAAGTAAATTGTTTTTAAAGCATTGTATGTCCCTTCAACTAATCCAATTGCCAGAACTTTTGACAGAGCGTGTTTTCACAGTAGATTTTGAAATTTTCCCAGATTTCAGATTTTAAAATCCACTGAAGGTCCTTTTGTGGGAAAACAGGACTGAGTGGGCGGACAAAGTAAATTGTTTTTAAAGCATTGTACGTCCCTTTAACTAATCCAATTGCCAGAACTTTTGACAGAGCGTGTTTTCATAGTAGATTTTGAAATTTTCCCAGATTTCAGATTTTAAAATCCACTCTAAGTCCTTTTGTGGGAAAACAGGACTGAGTGGGCGGACAAAGTAAATTGTTTTTAAAGCATTGTACGTCCCTTTAACTAATCCAATCGCCAGAATCTTTAACAGAGCGTGTTTTCATAGTAGATTTTGAAATTTTCTGAGATTTCAGATTTTAAAATCCACTTTAAGTCCTTTTGTGGGAAAACAGGACTGAGTGGGCGCACAAAGTAAGTTGTTTTTAAAGCATTGTACGTCCCTTTAACTAATCCAATTGCCAGAATCTTTAACAGAGCGTGTTTTCATAGTAGATTTTGAAATTTTCCCAGATTTCATATTTTAAAATCCACTGTAAGTCCTTTTATGGGAAAACAGGACTGAGTGGGCGGACAAAGTAAGTTGCTTTTAAAGCACTGTACGTCCCTTTAACTAATCCAATTGCCAGAATCTTTAACAGAGCGTGTTTTCATAGTAGATTTTGAAATTTTCCCAGATTTCAGATTTTAAAATCCACTGTAAGTCCTTTTATGGGAAAACAGGACTGAGTGGGCGGACAAAGTAAGTTGCTTTTAAAGCACTGTACGTCCCTTTAACTAATCCAATTGCCAGAATCTTTAACAGAGCGTGTTTTCATAGTAGATTTTGAAATTTTCCCAGATTTCAGATTTTAAAATCCACTGTAAGTCCTTTTATGGGAAAACAGGACTGAGTGGGCGGACAAAGTGAGTTGTTTTTAAAGCATTGTATGTCCCTTTAACTAATCCAATTGCCAGAATCTTTAACAGAGCGTGTTTTCATAGTAGATTTTGAAATTTTCCCAGATTTCAGATTTTAAAATCCACTGTAAGTCCTTTTATGGGAAAACAGGACTGAGTGGGCGGACAAAGTGAGTTGTTTTTAAAGCACTGTACGTCCCTTTAACTAATCCAATTGCCAGAATCTTTAACAGAGCGTGTTTTCATAGTAGATTTTGAAATTTTCCCAGATTTCAGATTTTAAAATCCACTGTAAGTCCTTTTATGGGAAAACAGGACTGAGTGGGCGGACAAAGTAAGTTGCTTTTAAAGCACTGTACGTCCCTTTAACTAATCCAATTGCCAGAATCTTTAACAGAGCGTGTTTTCATAGTAGATTTTGAAATTTTCCCAGATTTCAGATTTTAAAATCCACTGTAAGTCCTTTTATGGGAAAACAGGACTGAGTGGGCGGACAAAGTGAGTTGTTTTTAAAGCATTGTACGTCCCTTCAGTGGATTTTAAAATCTGAAATCTGGGAAAATTTCAAAATCTACTATGAAAACACGCTCTGTTAAAGATTCTGGCAATTGGATTAGTTGAAGGGACATACAATGCTTTAAAAACAATTTACTTTGTCCGCCCACTCAGTCCTGTTTTCCCACAAAAGGACTTAGAGTGGATTTTAAAATCTGAAATCTCAGAAAATTTCAAAATCTACTATGAAAACACGCTCTGTTAAAGATTCTGGCGATTGGATTAGTTAAAGGGACGTACAATGCTTTAAAAGCAATTTACTTTGTCCGCCCACTCAGTCCTGTTTTCCCACAAAAGGACCTTCAGTGGATTTTAAAATCTCAAATCTGGGAAAATTTCAAAATCTACTATGAAAACACGCTCTGTCAAAAGTTCTGGCAATTGGATTAGTTGAAGGGACATACAATGCTTTAAAAACAATTTACTTTGTCCGCCCACTCAGTCCTGTTTTCCCACAATATTGATTTATTTATCGGAGTACAATAGCTTTCGGAAATGTATAATTTTCTGTTTATTGTAGTTCTTATTTCGCAATATTTTGTAACTGTGATTAACTCTAGGACTTGTTTTTATCATTTCTTCCTCTTTTTCTTATTTTACAAAGGAATTTAATTAATTTTTCCTGTTTTTGTTGTTCCCAACCTTAAATTAACTGTTTAACAGAGTTCTGTGAGTAAAATAACAGAGCTCTGTTATGTTATTAACAGAACTAACAGAGCTGTGTTAGCTAACATGGCGAGATAGATTTTAAAATCTATCTTCACACACATGTCTAGTAGATAGTGTGTTGGCTTATTAGATGTGCGGCCACGGTTCAACCCCAGGTCAGACATCTCATACTAAACGAAATCAGAAAAAATATTTCTTCGGCGAGTTCGTCTCAGCAGATTTCTGGCAAGAACTCTGAGAGTAAAATAACATTCCGATGAGAAAGTATTTATTCGGAGTCGACTTTAAACTGTAGGTCCTGCCACTCATGTATTACACACATAAGTGGTGTGAGAAGATAGGTCGAAGTCCTGACTGAGGGGTTGTAATGGCCAATTATTTATGTATGTAAAGATGGGAACCACTTAACGATAGTCCCGAAATAACTGCATTATTAATAAATCTTCATTTTAATAACGAATTGAATTTCATTTGAATAGAAATTCACCAATTACCAGTACAATAATAGAAACCGAAAGCAATACCATAAGTATTCTTGATACCGTTGCTGCTGTTGCAGATCAAATCAGTATAGGCACGTGATATTGCCATAAGAAATTATTTTTATTAGCAGCTCTTGAATTGTCAATCAACTGCAATGATATCAAGTGTCCGTTTGTTTGCACATGTTAGGCTAGTGAAATTATGATTAAATTTTGTGGCACATGTTGTGTTGTATTTTTTTTTTTAATAAAATGTTATTCATTATTATTATTAATTAATAATAAAAGAAAAATGTATAATTAGTATGTTATTGCAAGAGTTAGGTTAGGTTAGGTTGGAGTGGTAGCTTTGATATGAAAAGCTCACTTGAGCATGCATAGCGGCCAGATGTGACGCCATAGGTGAACAAGTTCCTCCAAACCAGGGAAGTAGAAGAAGTTGGTCAGTGCAAGGGCTGTACTATTGCAAGAGTAATTATTATAAAATTTATTTTCAACAATCAATGAATAAAAGAAAATGGTCGAAAAAAAATTGTCAAAAAAAACAAATAAATATTTGAATTGAATTAAATGAATTGAATTTGTCACACAATAGTATTTTTAATTATTATTTTTTTTTTTTTGCTTTATTCTCTAAAAATAAAATTAACAAAGATTTTCAGCCATGAATTAAAGTGAATTCGCTTGAATTAAATAAAGAACAGGAAGTTTAAACAAAGAACAGGAAGTATATTTTTCTAAAATTTTCGTATCAATACATTTCAGTTAAAAGCGGACGTCTTTTGCACTAGAAAATTAAATTTAAAAAATACCGGTTTTTGATTTTTTCCTACTTCAATGGCAATGAGCCATTATGAGCCAAAATATATATTTTTTTGCAGTGTGAATATTGAATTTGTTTCGTGTTACATGCAAAATATTCTACCGCAATACGAATCTTTCAAACTTATACTATGTTCAGATATAAACTTTTATTGAGTCAATATTCGATTTATTGAGTACAATATTTTAAGTGTTCAGACATAATAATATAAGCAGTTTAGCTGCTTATTCAATATTCATTTGACAACATTGTTTTTATTTTGTTTTTTTTTTTGTTGTTGTTTTTTTGTTTGTCGTTGTTGTTTGAGTTGACAAATATCAACAGAAAGTGTTCGTATAATTGTAATATGTACACTTAACATATTTATGACAGTTTATGCGCAATAATTAATTGAAATTTTATATGAAATATTGAGCTCAATAATGAGGTTCATTGCTATTTACGCAATAAAGGTGCATATTTGAACCCCGTATTAAAGAGGAAAGAAATCCATACCGAAACAATTTAAACAAAAAAATTTAAGTCTATTGAAGGCTATTGTACATAAAAGAAACATGATAATATAACAGGATTAGCATTGGCGAAGAAATCAATGAATATCCTACATTACGATACATGTCTAGTGCTATTTGCACTGACGGCCTTAGTACGTTTTTATTGGCAGTGGAAGAGTTAATCCTATTTTGCTTGCCAGTGATTATATCCTCAGAAAAGCTGAGGAAATCGCCGATGGCGATTTAATTTACTTTCACAGTTTTCCCAAAAATCTGTTGATTGGAATACGAAGAAGAAATATTTTTCCATACTTCGTTTTGTTGGAGATGTCTGACATGGGGTTTCAACCATGGTCTCACAGCTACTAGACTACGGCAACTTTACTATATTACGTACACGATTATTATCAAAATAAACTATTTTTCGATACGAAGGACCTTATTCTTCGTTGAACTTATTCTGCGGTTTAAGGCATCGTGAGAAGGTAAAGTCAGCACGTTCTTCAGTCTAATCTCTGATGATCCATTAACCATTCGTCCACCACACTAGGTGATTCGTAATTCCAATAGATCCCTATACCTAAAGAGTATTCTGTTTCTAGGTCTCTTGGGATCTATACCAGAGATCAGCAATGAGTATTAAAAAATATCAGTAGATTCGAATCATACTCATAATTTCTGATACTTATACGCATTCATACTTATTTTAATACTACTCATATTTAAATTTTGAAGTACTCATCGTACTCAGACCTAACAATACGCATGATGTTGTTGACTTCGACTCTCCTTTACTCAACATTTACGAAAATCACAAAATAAGTATGATTCGCATATGAACACTACAATACTCACTAGAATGTTGTGTGTTTGCTTTGCTTGCTGTCTCTGTCTTTGTCTTTCTTCTTTTTGTTTTGCAAATGCAACAACAAATAAGACTGTAAATTGTGATGAGTAGATTCGAATCATGCTCATAATTTCTATTATAAGTATTTTTCTAAATTTATGAATCCGAATGAATAGGCGTATGAATCAAACATATTTTGAATGTTATGAGTTTGATGTCAACGTTGTACTCATACTCATTGCAACCTGTACATATATATCAATGTTGTAGTGAGTACGAATGAATCAGAGTAGTTGAATTTCAATACTGTTGACTCACTCATACTTAAAATTTCATGAGTACTTATGATGTCAACGTTGTACTCATACCCATTGCAACCTGTACTTATAAATCAATGTTGTTGTGAGTATGAATGAATCAAAGTAGTTGAATTTCAATACTGTTGACTCACTCATACTCAAAATTTTATGAGTACTTAGGAGTAGCGAAGAAACAATTCCTTGCTGATCTCTGGTCTACACATATGGCGTAGACATAAAATGTAGATTTGTGTAGTAGAGTAGTCTATATAGCCTTGGTCTGAAGGATGTCAGCTGTGGTGTTGTCTGGTCAAGAACATTACACCTGTTTTTGCGGCTAAAATTTAAGGATTTAAGGAATTTAAATTCCGGTGAAATAAACTTCTTTAAACCAATGACAATCAATTTTCAAAAAACTAACAAAGTTTAGTAGGGCATTACATAGGTTTTTATTTTTTTGATATAAATAAACTGTTTATTGGCCATAAATTACGACTTCCTTGAACCATTTATTTTATTAAATTCATATTTTTAATGCCATATGTCTGCAATAAAAACTTTAAAGAAACAAATCAACCTGTTACCCTCAATAAAAATTTCTTTCCATTTTACTCTTACCATTACAAGTACGATGACATTGACATGTAACATTAAAGGTTTATTACACGAATTATAATTTAATTTTTCTTTTTATTTTTCTTTATGTTTTGTTTAAACATTAAAAAATTGTAATCAAAATGAGATCGTAACAAAAAACAAAAACCATCAATTGTACTTCATGTAAAAAAAATAATTCTTTACAATCGAAAACTAAGCCAAGGATATATGTACCAGCACAATAAAATCAAATGAAAAACAAGAGAAAAAAAACAAATTTTTTTAAAAAAATTGTAACAAAATCATGGCACTGTTGTGGTGGTGGTGGCCAAGTGATTGAATCCATTAATTTATGCATAGTGCGGGTATAGGCCCTATTTACATTAATTACAATTACAACAAAATCTTAACATTGACACAAGTATTTGGCCTGAATGTCAAGGCCATCAAAAAAAAAAAAGTGTTTTTAAGGTAAAAAACTATACCTTTAAGTACATTGTTTACCATTGTTTACATACATACATACATACACAGGCCCAGTTTCATATCTTGACGTACTTAAAGTTCAAACATTAAATTGAAATTAAAAAGTCATGTAAAATAAAAACAAAAACCCTCTGCAATGCCTTATAATCTTAAATGAAACAAAAAAAAAGTTACGATTATAATCGCCTTTATTTTGGAAAAAAAAACACAAAAAATAATTACGATGCACTTTAAAGATTGTAACAGGCAATCTAACTGATGGATTTAAACGTACGTGTTTATAATGTATCTTTAATTCATGGTTTGCTTGTTTATGTAGATTTTTTATGGGGATTGTTTTTATAGTTTCTTTGTTTTTCTTAACTTCTTCTCCTTCTTCTTCGGCCTATAATATGTTCCTGCTTAAAGTCAATTATGTTGTGGTTTGAAGGTATCAACTTGCGATCATAATAAAAATCTTTTAAGTAAAAAGTTTATGTTCAGTCCTAATCTATGAAGCAACAGATTTGAAAAGAAATCTTTCCATACTGGAACTGAGAAAGGCGGGTAAACTAGGCTAGGAAAAAACCGAACCATAATGGATACAGATCTCTACTGCTTTCCAAATGTACTTCAAACCCTTCAAAGCTAAAACCACCTTCAACGGACTCCGATAAACACAATATTATATGCGGTCTTCGTAGTCTAGTAGGTAGTGCATGGGCTTATTAGACATGAGTCTACGGTTTAAACCCCAGGTCAGACGAAAGCAGATATGAACAAAATATTTCTGCGGCGACTTCCTCTCAGCAGATTTCTGTTAACAACTCTGAGATGAAAATAAAATTGTCATGAAAAGTTCCTCAAAAATCCATGGGCATTAATCTCTAGGCCCAGCCATTCATGGATAAAATTAACACACACAACATAAGTGGTGTGAGAAACAAGATCTTGTTCTTGACTGATGAGTTGTAGAGACCACTTATGAATGTACATGCAGTATGACCAGTCTACAGGCTGCTTGCATGTTAATCGCCCTTTGTACATACATGCATACATACATAATTTGCCATTACAACCCTTCAGTAAGGATTAAGGATTTTGAGAAACTTTTTCATGGCAGGTTTATTTACTCTCAAAGTTTTTGCCAGAAATCTGCTGAGAGAAATAATTTTTTTTGGGCTCGAAACCGGGCTTTACGTCTTATAAGCGAACAAACTAGCTACTAGACTACGGCGAAATCAACCTTTCTAGATGGTTGAGGCTATTCTCATGGGGTCTGTCTATTGCAGTACGTCGAGCTTCATTAAGTTGCTAATTCTTGGACAAAAGCATCACTTTCATATCACATTCAGAATTTTGTGGCCTCTCAACGGATTCCGTTTAATGTCTTTGCCTTTTACTACTCCATCGAATCTATTTTACGCAAAGAAAAGCTCTTTCCACAGAAGTTTTTCCGGTCGTAATATAAACAGATCCAAATCCAATATCCATTAAAACTACTCCCTCTTTCCTCTTAGATTAGGTAAGCGGGTAGCTTGCCATTTACAGGGAAGTTCACTTGGTATCCGATATGGCTCATTATGTTAGCCAGAGTTTCCTTTTTCTCACAATCAATTTTTCTAAATTCTACACATTGCACTGCGTGAGTAAGGGCTATGCCGTGTATTGTTAAAACTTTATTGATGGCGGCTGGGTAAACGCAGATTGATCAGTGTTGTTGGGATATTGCTTGAATAACCTCATCAGTGATTAAGAGAACATCGGAAGATAGGTTGTTTAGCCACTACAATTTTAGGTTCCGGTTTTTAGCATATGAGAAGGCTGTTCTTAACAGTGATGAAGTTCTCTTTATGTGTGTTTAAATCTTAGACGTGATGTACAATTCTTGAAGAGCCGTACTATTTGCTCCAAGCCGTCTGGCTGACTGAAGTCGTTGTAGTCAAGAAGGTAGAGTGTTGGGGTATCAGATGAGCGTCCGTGGTTTAAATCCCAGCTTAGGCATTACAAACAAAACGAAATATGAAAACAAAAAATTCTTCAGCGAACTTCCTCTCAGCATCCTTCTTGCTAAAACTCTAAGTGTAAATAAAATTGCTATAGAAAGTTTCTCAAAACATCTGACGTACGGAGTCGATTTCATAATGTAGTTCACGCCACTTATGGATAAAATTAACACACTTAACATAGGTGTTCTGAGAAGCTAGATCGTAGTAGTATGTAAAGGATTGTTATGACTAATTAAGTGACTAATTGTAAGTGAGTAATTAGGGAGCTCAGCTCATTTGGAATTTTATATTCGTTGGGACTAAAACTGTTTCTCAGCGAAGTAGTTGCACGGCTAAAAGGAATAGCATTAGAATGGCAGCTACCAGAGACCAGCAATGAGTATTCAAAAAGATGAGTAGACTCGAATCAAACTCATAATTTCTGATACTTATACGCATTCATACTTATTTTAATATCATACTCATACTACTCATATTCAAAGTTTGAAGTACTCATCGTACTCATACTTAACTATACGCATGATGTTGTTAATTTCGACTCTCCTTTACTCAACATTTACAAGAATCACAAAATAAGTATGATTCGTGTACGAACTCAACAATACTCACTATAATGTTGTGTGTTTGCTTTGCTTTCTGTCTTTGTCTTTTTCTTTATCTTCTTTTTTTGTAAATGCAACAACAATTAAGACTGTAAATTTTGATGAATGATTCGAATCACTCGAATCATTTATGAGTATTATAAGTATTTTTCTAAATTTATAAATTTGAATGAGTAGGGGCGTATGAATCAAACACATTTCCAATGTTATAAGTTTGATGTCAACGTTGTACACATACTCATTGCAACCTGTACTTATAAATCAATTTTGTAGTGAGTACGAATGAATCAAAGTAGTTGAATTTCAATACTATTGACTAACTCATACTCAAAATTTCATGAATACTTATGAGTAGCGAAAGAACGATTCATTGCTGATCTCTGGTAGCTACTCCCTTTCTTTAATTTACATGCTTATCTATTTGTATCCTATCCTTAAGGAGAAGTTTTGATGAGTACTGTTCTAACTATATTTTTTATTATTTTTTGGTTCAAGTTGTTAAAATTTTCGATCTCATTTTTCTATATGTTTTTTGCTTAGTTTCAGTAACTTTAATCAAGCTTTACTAGCTAAACAGGTGAGATTAAACTGTTGTAATACAAAAGCTTCTAAGGCTTTAGCGTTGCCATTTGCCGTTGTTAAAAATTGCGCTCCTGCTCTGTAATCAGAGTTGGCTTAGTAATACATTTCTATGATATTCGTTTCTGATGTTATCCTCGCGTTGGGGTTAGCAATCACAGGGCTTGCTGGATGTGTTATGTAGAGATGCGTGGATACGTTATCTAAAAAGAAGAAAAGTTTCTAAACATGTTCGGATCAAAGGAACATAATTCTGAGAAATAATTTATGAATTCTTAGCTTACGGTTAGACTTAGACGGTTCGTCAGAAGGATATGCCGTTATATGTCATATAATTTCATATAAGTAGTGACATTTCTCTTGTAGCATTACAGTAATTAGTGAATTCCATAAGCACATACATACGTACACAATTTTTTCTTACAACCCTTCAGCCAGGAATACGACCTAGCTGCCCGCACCACTTATGTTGTGTGTGTTAAATTTTGCACATGATCAGCCACTCATTTTACAGTCGAATCTGAACGACAGATTTTTGAGAAACTTTTCATGGCAATTTTTATTTACTGTCAGTTTTTGCCAGAAATCTGCTGAGGGGAAGTCGCCGTAGAAATATTTTTTCATATTTCGTTTCGTTGGAGATGTCTGGCCTGGTGTTTGAAACGAGGTCTCATGTCTGTAAGCCAACACGTAGACTACGGTGACTTAGGCAAATAGGTCGTGTGAAGAGAATAAGAAGGCGAATAAGGAGCGATTGTTCACTTAATCAATTTGTCAACAATTTTAAGGTTTTTTAAATAAAAATTATTTTTAAAATATGAAACAAAGTCTTAATAATGTGAAGTTATTTAGATTTAATACAAAATTTATTTATCAAGAAAACAAAAAAGGAATTAATAGCTACACAGATAAGAAAAAATCAAACGCAATATTGTTCTTTAATGATGATGTATAGACAAAACAGGAGTACTATGGACCACAGGCACAGTGTGTATAATAGGCGCAGCATGATAAGTATGCACAACAGGGGTGTGTATAGTTTTGACAACAACAGGAGCAGCATGAACTGTGGTCTTAACCACAGGCGCTAAAATAGGTTGAACTACAGATGTTTTGCCATGAACTTGAGTTATACTTTGATGTGATACTGCAGAGGCAGAAGAGTGTACAATATGGCCCACTTTGGCTAAGGCAGGCTGATGGACAACATGATGTGTGCTAACTAAGCCGGCGGAGACAGTGGCGGCCAATAGTAAGGTAGCAAAAATGGTGGCCTGAAAAAGAATTTGGTAAAAAATGAAAAACACGTGTTTTGGCAAAATGTTTTGTAAAAACTTACAAATTTAAACATTTTGTTGTGAGTTGTGTGAGAAGATTGAATTGTTAACTGATACCGTTTAGCTGACCATGCTTTGCTTATATACTTAAGGTGTGATATAAACTTGTCTTAGGCCTGCAGTTAAAATTATTAAATGAAACCTAAAGGAAAAAGAAGGTACAGTGCATACAGTAGCTGCCGTAATAATAGCGTCGTTGACCTTCATTTCACACAAAACTTTAATGACTCGAAAAAAAAAAGTAAAGCACTTAACGCTACTGACACATTAATTTTATGCTGAAGATAAAGATTATTATCTTTTGATTCCAAAAACAATTTCAGCAGCTTTTATGCATTATGCTACTGCTGATGCTGTTACTGCTACTGCTACTGCTGGTATTAGTATTGCTGCTGTTGCCGACAACAATATTGTGCAATTAAGATTATTGTGCTTAATTGACAATTTTGTGATGTTGCAATAAAGTAATTTTAGCCTTAAAGCTGCATATTGTTCTTTGGCAGTGCTCGGGTAATTTAAGTGGTATTCCTATTAATCCTTAATTATTGTTGCTCTTAATTGCTATTTCCCTTTGGAGAGCAACTAAGAAGGTTAGGTGATGAATATTAGAGCTCCCATGGTATTGTCTTTTATTTTAAATAGTGTACACGCGTCGCTATGTACGGTCTTAGAAGCCTTGTTATCATGAATCTTCGTTATTAACATTATGCAGAAATATCGAAGAAGAAATTTATTGTGTTTCAATTATGGAAAATAATGATGTGGTCAGGAAATCAAAATTTCCAACAATACATACATACATAATTGGCCATTACAACCCTTCAGTTAGGATGACGGCTTAGCTTCTCTCCAACAATAGGTTATATTTTGAATTCAAACAGGTCCTGGAGTGATAAGGCCCTTATCTGTCGTTGCTTATGGGTTCTTTTGTGTAGGCCAGCATAGCTGGCAGAACTTGAATCTACAATCTGAGACAAAGCAAAGGAATAATAATAAAATGTTCCCTGAATGACTTAGGCGTACTGTAGTATTGGTCGTTGAGTCTTACGGTTGAAATTAGACTGACGCAAAATTTTGTGTCTTTGTGGAAATAGGAAAGTGCATAAGAACAGAGTGATGCTTTCCACTAGCTGAGCATAGCAGGAGGAACTGGAAACTGAGACGAGGCAAAGAAATAATAAGAAGATTTCTGTGAATGTCCTAAGAGTTCTGATCACTTGGCTGCTTGGACATACAGCATAACCGAAAAGTTAATTGATTTCCAATTTGTTTTACTTACTAACTTTCGGCCTGCCGCAACACATCCTTCCAGACGCCTCTGCTTCTTGCAAGCCTACGCCAGTTGGTCACATCAATCGATGACAGAGCTTCCTAGATTAGATCCTTCCAATGGATACTAGGTCGTCCTCTTCGCCGACTTCCATAGATTTCCGCATCAAATACCCGTCTCGCCGGAGCATCTTCCTCTATTCGGGCGACATGGTCGAGCCAGCGCAGCCGCTGAATGTTAACACGCAGCACAACGTCTGCAATTTCGTTGAGGAGCTCATACAGCTCACTTTTGGATCGGATACAGAAATCATTGCCAATTCGTACTGGACCGAAGATTTTACATAGGGCTTTTCTCTCGAACACTCCCGAGGCTGCTGCATCAGTGCTTAATAGGGTCCATGCCTCAGCGCCATGAAGAAGCACGGGTAGGATGAGTGTCTTGTAGAGTGTTAGTTTTGTCGTACGAGAGAGGTCTCTGCTACTCAATTGCCTATTGAGACCATAGTAGCATCTGTTGGCGGTAACGGCGGAACCAAGATAAATAAATTCCTTGACTATTTCAAAAGTATAGTTATCGGCCGTAATCTGAGAATCAATACGCCGCACGTCTGCTACAGATTCATATGAAAATTAAAGGCGTTCCGTAATCGAACTGCTATAGGACACATAATAAAAGCTTCTTTGGAATAACTATACATACCATTTTTAGAAGGCATATATATAGGAAAATCGAACAATAGAGATCTCCTCAATATGACAAAATTCACTGAAGCTACTCTCTTAGAACATAGCGTAGCAATCCAGGTTGATATCCTCGTATGGAAGAAGTTCAAATGAGGAGGTACCATGACACTCAATACAATAACTAATCAAATTTTCATAGATAGTTCCTGTTTAGCTGGAAGAACTGGACTAGAAACCGAATTAAAGCAAAGAAAAAATAAAAATATTGGGGTGTCCTTGTAACAAACCTTCTGTATTACAACTTTTGTACAACAAATATTGAAAGCATTTAACTAATACTATGTTCAGACATGCACTTTTATTGCATAAATCGCAATAAACGCCATTATTGAGATCAATATTTCATATAAAATTTCAATTAATTATTGCGCAATAAATACGCAAATTGTTATAATATTGAGTAAAACTTAAAATACGGCACTGTCATGAGTATGTTCCGTGCGCATCTTACAATTATCCGAACACTTTCTATTGATATTTGACAACTCAAATGTCAACAACGACATAAAAAAAAACAAAAAAAAAATGCTGTTGAAACAAACAACTGTTTGGTTTACCAGCTGTCAAATAAATATTGAATAAGCAGTTGTATTGTGTATATTATTATGTCTGAACTTAACTTAAAATATTGTACTCAAATAACCGAATATTGACTCAATATAAGTGCATGTCTGAACACAGTATAAGTATAGAGTTTCTAGGAGAGATTAATTATGCAAAAAAAATGGGAGAGAGTTCCTAAACAGGTTTACATTTTGGTTTAAATATTCTTGTTGTTTCAAAAAGATGATAATGTCTGCTAGGGACTAACACGAAATGGATGGCTATGTCGTACAAAAATAATAATTATTCACTGAAGTTTATGTTGTTGAAGCCGTCTTTAACAAATTATTCTTAGAAAACTAATCCATTGTTATGCTTATTAACTACTCTTTAAGGCGTGTAAGTCTCGTCTCTTATATGCATTACAGTGTGGAAATATGGATAGCACAAATGGGGCTATTGTGTGTCAGTGCTTGCTTCTGGTCCGCTTTCTTTAGAGAACTGCTATTAAAACCCCACACCACTTCAACTGAAGATATATTGTGTGATATTTATTTTGTACGAATGTCGGCAAATTCAAACATTTTTCTGTTGATCGATCAAAGACCGTCTGATTCGCTAACGGAAGGTTGTAAATCATAGCTCCACCAAAGGTTCAAGAAGGCTTCAGTTGTTATTGTTTAGAGTCAAATATTGTTCGTCTTGCAAACAAATTTACTGAGACTGTCTGTCTAATATCTTAAACAAAATCGTTCCAAATAATATTTTTTCTATAGTTTTTCGTAATAAATTGCTACCACCTTAATGTTGTCAATCTAACACTCTATTAACAATCCATCTAGAGTCTAGACCGATGAAATCTGACACACACTTAAGTATTCTTCTGGAATGTATTGATTCAATTGCATACTGAAGGTCGACAATGCATTCCACTGATAATGATAACATGAAAGTGAGAAATACCACACAACAGAAAGAGTAACTTACACACTAGTGTAATGAAGCTCAACATAAAATTATTGAAGTTGTAAAGCTTAATCAATTATCATATAAAAGTGTAAGGCATTACAGTGACTTACAACAGTTGTAAAGTAAACAGTAAACCAAACACTTCAATCAATAATTAATTAATTTGTTTATTCAACGAACAAATTTATTTAAAATGTTTAAATTCGTAAGTTTTTTTTTTTTTTGAATTGTTCATAAGAAAATGCTTAAAAAATCCTTTTCCTTAGGCTGCCATATTCGCCACTTTGTGTTTAGCCTCTACAGTCTCAGCTGGTTTAATTGCAACACATCATGTTGTGCATGAACCTGCTTTGGCTAAAGTCGGTCAAATTGTACACACCGTTCCGTCGTCTGTATCACATCAGAGTATTACACAGGTTCATAGCCAAACTTCTGTCGTAGAACCGATTCTAGCGTCTGTTGTTAAAACCACTATTCATACAGCTCCTGTGGTCCATACGTATCATGCTGCTCCTGTTGTACATGCTGCACCCCTGCTTACTGTGCATCATTGAGATGGCGTTAATTAAAACTTGTTATTGTTGCTTTTTTAGGGTGAATTTGTTAAAGTAAATGAAAAATATAAATAAAACCAATTATATATGGTAATCTACATTATAAAATTACTCTTATTGTATAATAAAGGGTCCGCCAAATAACTTTTCTTTTTTGAAAATGCTTTAAAAAAAACTACTGAATATTTTCTCAAATTTCTTTTTTATTTGAAAGTACAATCCTTCCGGTTAATAATGGAAAATAATTTCATTCAAATGGCTGCCTCGGTTGGCCATGCAGTAGCCTACACGATCGGTCCAATTTTTAAGCACATTTTCGATTGTGTGCAGCTGTATTTCACCAATGACTTCACGAATATTGTCCTTTAAAGCTCATCTTTGACGGCACCCTACAAATAATAGTCCAACGGTGTCAAATCGCAGCTCCGAAGTGGCCAAACGACATCAGCTCTGCGGCTGAAAATGCGATCTTCAAAAACAGGGCGCAAAATATCGAGTGTAGCTTCGGCTGTGTGGCACGTAGCGCCGCCCTGTTGAAACCAAATGTTGCCAATATCCTCCTCTTCAATTTTTGTGAACAAAAATTCGTTCAGCTTGGCCCGATAACGATCGCTATTGACTGTAACGGCCACTCCTTGCTCATTTTCGAAGAAAAATTGCCCAATTATGCCTCTGGACCAAAATCCGCACCAAACAGTGACTCGTTTTGGGTGAGTCGGCTTTTCAATGTATGCGTGCGGGTTTTCTGTGCCCCAAATGCGACAATTTTGCTTGTTTACATACCCGTCAAGATCAAAATGAGCTTCATCTGAAAAGATGATTTTTTTTTTTGCCTAAATCGGCATCTTCTGTAGGCTACTCGTGTACGCTACTGCATGGCCAGCCGAGGCAGCCATTTGAATGAAATTATTTTCCATTATTAACCGGAAGGATTGTACTTTCAAATCAAAAAAAATTTAAGAATATATTCAGAAAAAAAAGTTATTTGGTGGACCCTTTAATTAAGCGTTTGTATAATCAAAAACACTGAAAGTCGCTGTAGTATAGGGTATATACACGTGAGGTCACGGTTTAAACCTCAGGTCAGACATCTCCAACAAAACGAAATTTAAAAAAATATTTCTCACAAACCTATCGTCCGGAGTCCATTTTAAACTGTTGGTCCCGTTACTCATGTTAACATTAACACACAATATAAGTGGTGTGAGAAGCCAGGGCGTAACCCTGATTGAAGGATTGTAATGACCACCATTTACCAAACCAGGTAACGGTAAAAGGTCGTGAAAGATTTATTTGTTTCAATACCTAACTTTATTCGATTTATGAAGGCAGTTTTCTCAAGAACTTAGTGATTAGGGATCCAATCCAATGATTTGCTTATTAAATCTTAAAAAGAACAAAATAGGGATTTCTTAGTTTGACGAATACCCACATATCATACATTATTTTATTCTTTCAGTTCATTCACATGTCTTGGATAAGTATTTAGAAATATAACACTCCCCCATGTCCCCCATCTTGTTATTGTTACTTAGCTTTGTTTCGGTTCCAGAAAATCAAGGGATTGGTGGACTGTAGCAGGTTATAGAATAAAAGGATTGCCTTCTCTTCGTACTTATTCTCGAAATATTGTGTTTCTAACCTTTCTATGATGTTGGTCACTGTTATACTTTATGAGATGTTGGAGGAGTTTTCATCATTGGTAAATTCATTCCCAATATTATCACTGATAATATTATTTCTGTAAGCACGAAAATCAGAAGATTAACGAAACCCTAACGTTTCATCAAAGTTTTTGAAGATGAGCCTAGCATAGTCTAACACTACAGGTACCAATAGTATTGGACTATGCCTCTGCCATCAGTTATACTCTTACAGGAGATTAAACTCCTCTTTTGACATAACTCCACGGTATTTAATAAAAACAACATAACAAGAGAGTGTCAATATTTTACATGATATTAAATCGAGTTGAAGTTGCCGTAGTTTGGTAGGCAGTATGTTGGCTTATTTGACGTGAGGCCACGGTCAGACATCTCCAACAAAACAAAACATGAAAAATATTTCTTCGGTAACAGCCTCTCAGCAGATTTGTGGTAAAAACTCTCAGAGTAAATAAAATTGCCATGAAAAAGTTTCTCACAAATCGGTCGTTCAGAGTCAACTTTAAACTGGAGGCCCCGCCACTTATGGATAAAATTAATACACGCACACACATAAATGGTGTGAGAAACTAGGTCGTAATCTTGACTGAAGAGTTTCATTTTCAAATTATGTATGTTTAGAGCACTTCGAGTTCATGTGATTTGACTACAACCAATAGAGCTGCCTCCAATGAGTTACTAGTCGAAATACTGGCAAAAGTATTTCAAAATTTAAGCTTTTGGAAGGAACACTTACATATTTCATTTAGGGAAATTATTACAACTGGCCTTTAAAGTTGGGTTTAGTTAAAGGTTAGTTAGTTTAGTAGTCAGCTAAAGTGAGATTTAAAGTCACCTTTAACTTCTCTTCGTTATTACAATCTGCAGATAATATAAAGTTAAATTTTTCAAAAATGTGGCAGTGCCGAAGCAATGTCGATAACTTTGCTCAATTAAACAAGTTTTTTTAACGCAGTGGCAACGATGGGCTTTTTTTATATTTGGTTATTTTCTTTATATTTGAAGTTGCCACATTGAAAATAATATATAATATGGCAAGTTCAAACATAAACTTAACTTTAAAAGTTAAAGGTAGGATGGATGATCCTCCCTTTAGCTTAATGCTCAATTCCACCTTATTGTCTGTTTATAATAATGAAAAACAATTTATCTGCCCTTTAGTTAACGGCAAGTGGTAATAATGGCCCTTAATTTTGCGAAGTTCTTGTGTTTTTACCGATTTTCAAAACCGAAAAGAAATCACTCCTTACATTCAGCAAGTTTATGTTGAGTAGTAGTGGAAGGGCTTTGAATCTACAAGAAAATAAAAAAAAATTTTCAGGCCCCATGACCCTCGGCTCTACCAGAAGATAACATCAACAACGAACATCATATTAATGTCAGGCAACGGTTCAAAATCGTCGTAGTCTAGCAGGCAGTGTGTTCGCTTATTAGACGTAAACCCCGGGTTCGAGCCCCAGGCCAGTCATCAAAACGAAATATGAAAAAAATATGCATATATTCCTTCGATGACTACCTCTCAGCAGATTTCTGGCAAAAACTCTGAGATTAAGTAAACCTGCCATGAAAAAGTTTCTCAAAATCTGTCGTTCGGAGTCGACTTTAAACTGTAGGTCCCCCAACTAATATAAAAAATTAACACACACAACTTGAGTGGTGTGAGAAGCTAGGCCGTAAACCTGTCTAAAGGATTGTAATGGTCAATTATGTATGAACATATGTATGTATTTTCAAAACCGAAAAGAAATCACTTCTTACATTCAGCACGTTTATGTTGAGTAGTGCTGAAAGTGCTTTGAATCCATGGGAAATTAAGAAAAGTTTCAGACCCTATAACCCTCGGCAATACCAGAAGATAACATGAACAACGAAAACCATATTAATGTCAGGCAACGGTTCAAAAAGGCACTAAATGACGATCAGTATATTTTTCAGCTGAAGTTTTTTCTATGCAACGACCGTTGACAACCCTATTTGTCTGGAACATGCTGTAGAAGACCTCATTAGGTGGAAACAAATTTTGAAAGATGGAGCACAAATAAAAAACAAGAATTCTTGATATCCCTTTTTATTTTAAAGACCGAATATTACAAAACAAAAGTATACATACTGTCGCATGCCTTTTTGTTGATACACCACCTGTAACGATTTCAGGGGAATTAATTTTTAATCGGAAAAATCTCGGACCTTTTTTGAGCTGCGCGTTTCGTCTTTAAATGATATGATAATCAGAAGAGCTTTAACTTCTCGGAAAGTCTGGTACTCGCAATTGTTGAGAATTGTAGGCCCACTTGCAGGACCAATGTTCTGTATCAAAAACATTGGAGTAAAATGTAGCAATGATTTAAGCCATCAGCTCATGATGCAGATTAACTTTAAATAGAGGTTTCCTTTAACTTTTGCTAAGCGGCAATGTTAGTTGCTATCATTTGTATAAGATATAAGTGGTGGTCAACGTTAAACACTTCAATTTAATTCACTGTTTTGTGAGAGTAATAGCTTTGGTTTCCTTTATGACTTACCACCCTGTTACCGTTATGTATTTCTTATTCGCTCTTTTCCATGTGCCTACTTTTAGGCACTTCATTTTGTTTTGGTTTTTTTTTGATTACCAAAATAAAAAAACCGTTATTTTTTGTTTAAATGTTAACCTGAATTTTGTTGTTTGTTTGTTTTTTTTTATTTGAAGTTGCATACAAATATTGAAGATTTTTTTTTTACATTTTTATTTTGTGTTTTTTTTTTTGTAGCGAAATGTTAATGCAAATAGAATAGAGAAAAATAATAAAAGAAAAATGTAAGAAAAAGGTAAGAGAATAAAATTAAAGAATTACGACGAAAATTTCACAACAGGGTACACGATGGGTGCTCGCAAAATTAACTCCGAAATTGCAATAATTGTTGAACGAACGGCGACTCGATGTTTAAGGTGCAGGCAGTTAGGCAATGTCGTTGGCAGGTTTAACCAACAACGACAGCATGACCCAATGGACCGAGAACAACTGGAGCAGGTACAATACGGGGACCAACTACTACAGGGCCAATTGGTACAGGCAAGCCCAATGGTACAATGCTGGGATTAGGATTGGGGCTGGCAACAGGAGCTGGATTGGGAGCAGCAAAGGCCAAACCCAACAACATGGCTAAGATAACAGCGATCTGTAAAAAGATGAATAAGGCTTTAGATTTTAATTTCTTCCTTTTGTTTGTGTAGTCTTAAGCCAGACTTACGTATTTGAACATTTTGAAAAGGTTTTTTGTTGTTTATTAAACTGTGTTAACACTCAAAGGCTTGAGAACTGTTTGATGTTTGCTGTGAATTATGCCACGGTTTATATACATATTTAGCTGCAATATAGAATTGGTTCTAATCAGTTGCTCTGGACAATATAGAGCAACAGCAGTTGTTGTCGTTGATTCTTAGGTTGCATCAGCCAATTTTGTTTTTTTTTTTTGTTTTGTTTTATTTTGTTCTGCCGGTTTGTTTGGCTTTGAGGGTTCCAGTTTTTCACAATTATTTCTAATCTTTGTGTTACATATTCTATAATTTATTAAGTACACACACATACACACACACACACACTGAATTATATAAATATACTAACTGACATATTTTTGCATGCCAAACAAACTTGTTTAATGTTACTTTGGCAAATTGGCTGTAATTGGCAATATTTTGTGACAATTGTTGGCGTTACAAGTGATTTGTTGCTCTTGAACCTCAAACTGAATAAAAAAAAAACGTATCGTTGCTTGTTTTAAATTATTCGTTTACAACGCCCGCCTTCCGCTAATGTTTAAATGTATTAAGTTTTCTTCCTTATATTTCATTACATTTCAACATTGTAAACATTTTCTTTCACCCCTCGTTATAGCTGGTAAGCAATCAACCAGCCAACTTGCCTGCCGATCCATTTTTTAAAAGGTGTTGATCTTATTGTACTATTTTTGTGTTGTTGTTGTTGCTGTCGTATTGCATTTTAGGTTGTTTGTTTGTTGTAATAAATTGTACTCGTATTACATTACCATATGTGTTACAACAACTATTTTTTTTTCTTCATGGTACTTATTGTTATAATTTTCTAATAATATTGGTGAAGGGCAACAGTAACATATGAGATTATAGCACGTGCTATAAACTTGATCTAAAGCAGTGGGATTTTTATTTTTTTTTTTGAAAATATGCCTGCAAACTTAAACAAGACTTCTGTTGCACTGGTATCGTACTATTTTATCACAACTTATCACAACAAATGTCGGAGTTATAGATTTTTTTGAAATATTTAAATAGCCCGCGTCACATAGCCCTCAAAGCTAAATACACCGAGGTGTCTTAGGCTAATCTCCTATAAATTCGGATATTCAATCGGAAAGTGCTGTATCAATTCTTTGTTTTCCTCATCCAAATATCATCTAGTAGTAGTCGTATGTAGACATCCTAATAATAGAGAGTCCTGATTTTTCCTGGCTACATCAGGCCTGACTTCTCTTTCGAAAGCCCTAGACCAAAGAGTACAATATACGTGGTCCTCGCACGAGTTAATCGGTACTCTTGACAGTCATGTATACACTTACATATTCTTGAGACAAGTCGCCGTGGTCTAGTAGGTAGTGTGTTGGCTTATTAGACTTGAGGCCTCTAGTTTAAACCCCGGGTCAGACATCAAAACGAAAATATAAAAAAATATTTTTTCGGCGACTTTCTCTCAGCAGATATTTGGCAAAAACTCTGAGAGTAAATAAAATTGCCATGAAAAGTTTCTCAAAAATCTGTCATTCGGAATCGAGTTTAAACTGTAGGTCCCGTCACTCATGTATAAAATTACCACACACAACGTCCGTGGTACGAGAAGCTAGGTCGCAATCCTAACTAAAGGGTTGTAATGATCAATTATGTATGTATTCTTGAGGCAATACAGATCGTGGATAGAACATGTTTAAATTTTCATAGAGCGAGGTATTCACAAAAAATGTTCTGCTCCGATGTTGACATGTTGACAGTTCCACAATGCTGGTAATTCGACCGTTTTCATATATTTACGTCCAATCATTGTTTTGTGTAGAAGTCCGTGAAGTCGCTATAGTCTAGTAGATAGTATGTTGGCTTAATAGACTTGAAGCCACGGTTCAGATATCTCCAGGCAATGAAATACGAGAACATATTTCTTCGGCGACTTTTTCTCAACAGATTTCTGGCAAAAATTCTGAGAGTAAATAAAATTGCCATGAAAAGTTTCTCAAAAATCTGTTTTAAATTGTGGGTCTCGTCTGCTTATACTTATAATAGTCATAAATGATTCGAGTGATTGGAATCATTGATCAAAATTTACAGTCTTAGTAGTTGTTGCATTTACAAAAAAAGAAGAAAGAAAAGGACAACGACAGCAAGCAAAGCAAACACACAACCTTCTAGTGAGTATTGTAGTGTTCGTACGCGAATCATACTTATTTTGTGATTCTTGTAAATGTTGAGTAAAGGAGAGTCGAAATCAACAACATCATGCGTAATGTTAAGTTTGAGTACGATGAGTACTTCAAACTTTGAATATGAGTATGTAGTATGAGTCTGATATTATAATAAGTATGAATGCGTATAAGTATCAGAAATTATGAGTATGATTCGAATCTACACATATTTTTGAATACTCATTGCTGACTTCTGGTACAAACCCCAGATCAGACATCTTCAACAAAACGAAGTATGAAAAAATATTTCTTCGATGACTTCCTCTCAGCAGATTTCTGCAAAAACTCTGAGAGTAAATAAAATTGCCATGAAAGCTTCTTCAAAATCCCGCCACTCATGTATAAAATTAACACTCATAACATAGGTGGTGTGAAAAGCTGTGTTGTAATCCTGACAGAAGGGTTGCAATGACCAATTATGTATGTATGTATGCATGTATGTATGTGTGTGTGTATGTACTTGAGCACTGCTTTCTGACGATATTTTAAATAGCTCTCAGTATTATAGAGTATTAAAGAGCTACAGACAGCTACTCCCTACTTTGTAGTTGATAAGCACCCAGACAACATGCATTAACGCTGCATAAGTTCCAGCTGCGTGTTCTGGTAATTCGTACTCCTAATCGCAGATCCTGCATTTGAGGCATGAAGCGATTCCTATCCTAAACGCGAATTTAACGAGGCTGCATACCCGGTAGAATAATTCTCAAGTTACTCCTAGATAGTCTAAACTCAAATCTATGGCCACTGCATTTACAAAGAATTAGTTTGGATTGCCTCAAACATGTTTGGTTTAATTCCAATCTGTCTGAAATTTTATTCCAAACTCATACTTATACTTCATACTCTTCATTGTCTTGAATTCCCATTCCCGAGATCTGGGATGCAGTGGAAGGTGACTCTAATTCCTCTGCCTCGCTGATTGAGCTTCCTCGGTTAAGAATACTAATTTCAAGTCAAGTTCAAATGAGCTGAGCGTTTACTAGTCCGACTCTCACATATTGTTGCTATGTCACGTCTTCTATACTTCCTGTCCAAATCGAATTGAAAATATATTTTGGATTTTAGTCCGGGACTCCAAATATTTCATTCTTGAACCAAACACTACTCCCTGCTTTCCTATCTGTACTTGGGCTGTATAAAATAGTTCCTGAACAAAAAGGTTTTAAGTTTCTAAATTGCTTCATTCACTAGCGTTATAATTTCCGTTGTTATAGAGTTTGCTGGTTCTGTCTGGGGAATACCTATTAAGGCACCTTTCAGGCATTCGATATGTCAAGTCATCTTACAGTAACCTAAACGTAGTTCTCGTTCTCAATATGCAAAAGGCTAATACGAAAATACTTCCAGAAACGAAACATTCCATATAATGGTTTCTTTCAAATATCATGTCTTGAACTGATAGGTAGTCAAGCCGCAATTGACGCTCAAGAATGTTTTGCCTTGCATTTCATTTAATTCATGGGGTATATACTATGCACTGCTTTCAAATTCTAATTCGAGCTTAAACCTTTTCAATTACTAATTGATTTTATAAAGAAACAATATTTGCCCCTCCCCAATATTGTCTACAATTTAATGAATTTTTAATGGTTGTTTAATCTTTAAGCTTTATTTTAATTACAAAATTTATTGATTTAGTTTTTCTTCCCTTCCACATTTCTTTACTTGTCGCATTTGGTGGATTCGCTCATATATTTACACGTTCAAAGTCAATGTTGTTTTATTAGTCTACCGCCACAGCTTGATGTTGCCAGTTGCCCTGTTGATCTGAAATTTTCAAACAAACTTGTTTCGTTTTGTGGTTCTTAAGGTGTGGTAGTTGAGAATGCTGGTCAAGATATTAACATTTTCAACTAGTTTTTTATTTAATTTTTCTAATCAAAGTCTTTCCCTTGTTTGTTGTTGTAATTTTCAAATTAAGAACATTAAGAACTTGCGAGAGAGATAATTTTAAAAAGATTTATGACTTCTACGTGTAAAGAGTTTTAAAATAATTTTTAATTTTTTATTGTTAATTAAAAAGTATTTATTTTCTATGCTGCTCATAAATACCAAAGAATCTCAAAACCAAGCTGCCTAAACCAGATCATCACAAAAGTCCCCCATAGTCATTCATTTTTTTTATTTTTATAATTAACCAGAGTTTTGTTGTTTGTTTGTTTGTTTTTTTATTTGAAGTTGCATACAAATATTAAAATTTTTTTTTTTTCACATTTTTATTATGTGTCTTTTGTTTGTGGCGAAATATTAATGCAAATAGAATAGAGAAAATGTAAGAGAATAAAATTAAAGAATTACGACGAAAATTTCACAACAGGGTACACTCTGGGTGCTTGCAAAATTAACTCCGAAATTGCAATAATTGTTGAACGAACGGCGACTCGATGTTTAAGGTGCAGGCAGTTAGACAAAGTCGTTGGGAGGTTTAACCAACAATGACACCATGACCCAAAGGACCGAGAACAACTGGAGCAGGTACAACATGGGGACCAACTACTACCTGGCTAATTGTTGGCAAGCCCAATGGTACAATGCTGGGATTAGGATTGGGGCTGGCAACAGGAGCTGGATTGGGAGCAGCAAAGGCCAAACCCAACAACATGGCTAAGATAACAGCGATCTGTAAAAAGATGAATAAGGCTTTAGATTTTAATTTTTTCCTTTTTTTTCGGGGGGGGCTAATTAAGCCAGACTTACGTATTTGAACATTTTGAAAAGGTTTTTTGTTGTTGTTTTGTTGTTTACTAAACTGTGTTAACACTCAAAGGCTTGAGAACTGTTTGATGTTTGCTGTGAATTATGCCACGGTTTATATACATATTTCGCTGCCATATAGAATTGGTTCTAATCAGTTGCTCTGGACAACATACATAGAGCAACAGCAATTGTTGTCGTTGATTCTTAAGTTGCATCAGCCAATTTTGTTTTGTTTTGTTCTGCCATAATATCAAGAGAACGCGCTATATCAAAAGCTCTTGGTTCCCATATAAGTACATAGCAGATGGACGGTTTCTCAGAGAATCTGTCGTTCGGAATCGAGTTTAAACCGTAGGTCCCGCCACTCATGTATAAAATTAGCATAGCTAAATAGGCAAAAAAGGAACCCTTTTCCTTATTGAATTTAATAATAAAATAAAAAAGTGATCTCATTTTGGAAACCGTGGTTAAACAAATCGTTTTCAATTTAGATTTTGTAAAGCAAGTCTTGTAATGAATTTATTTGTAAATCATTTGCTGTTGGCAGGCTTTCGACTTTGGCTTTACCTTCGTCTATTGCTGCCGTTGGTAACACCTTCTGCTAACAAGTTCGATTATTAGACGCCCATTAAAGAAGAAATCAATTTAGCTTGCATAGTAAACCGTAAAAGAAGCTGTAGGCGATTAATGGACACAATTTTTCAGAAGACAATGCAAATGACGTGTCATTAGTTAATGGAGAGAAAAAATAAAAATAAAAGAATTAATGACAATCAACTGTAAATATTACCATAAACAATATTATGGTAATTTGTAAATATACCGCATATAATTATTTTTCAAATTGTTTATAAAATAATTTAGTCTTGGTACTTAACAATTGTAGCTAGTTTACGTGTTCATCAATTTCAATATGAAAATAATGGATTTTCCTTACCTAAGTTTCCTGAAAAACTTTGCTGGTGGCTTATTCACCATTTATATATGACAGTTGTAATCGCAACAAAGAAATCTAGTCGGCTGGAAGTTAGGATGTGAATAAAGAAGTGGAATAGAGAGAGAGAGTGCAAATGAGTTGAATAAACGGAAGGCTCATCTGACAAGAATGGATTCACATCTCTTAGCCTGCATGCAACATTTTGCAACATCATAAACGACAGGAGAATTTGATTATCGTAACCAGGCAGATAATTTTAAAGTTCAAAGTACCCTGTAGGGTGTTCAAACTTCTTCTATTTAGATAAGATAGTAAATTATCTACAATTCCTCTTCTCCCAAACCCAGCAAAAATCTGGATGAGATCTTTCCTATATTCACGTTAAGATACAAGTGCCATCTGTCACGCAAGGAACAAAGTTAAATGACTCACGTTGACCTGGTTGAATCAGAGCAGAGTGCCAGATCCGTCATTGTCGATAGATGGTAAAAACTTCCTAAACCCATAGTTCTTAAAAATAGCTGATTGTAGAAAAATAACCATGGATCACTCTTTGATCGTATGTGATCTTAATTTCGCAAGGGCATTAGCCCTAGAACACTGCAGAAACTGATCTAATACAGTCGAAATAGAGCAAATTTTTTCATTATCCCTCTTGGAAACATATGGCTTCCATAAAGCATTTCAATCTTATCCTCTAGCAGGACCAGGGAGCCCATACAGTCGCAAATCTCTCGAGACTTATACTAATCCGGTACTGTTACCCTTTGTGTCAATGAAAATCAATTAAGAAAGCTCTCTCACCTCTTTAACTCGTCTCCAAGTTCGCCTGCTTGCTCATTGCCGAGAATTTTCTCATGTCCCACATGAGACCCAGCAAAGGCTAACCTTATTCTGTCTATCTAGCTCATTCAGCCATTTTAGACAGTCTCATACTATTTTCTATTTCTATGAGTGGTCGAATGGCGGTCTGTCAAATATTATTCTATGTCCTGTCTTTTGTTCTTTCTATCCAAGTTGAATCGAGCTCATCTATCGATGGACAGATTTCCACGACTTTCCCTATAGGTTCGATTTGTTTTGATTAACACTCTGGAGATGACCTCTATTCATGCAGTGCATTGTGTTGGAATACAGACTAGATAATTTCTAGGAAGTGAATATTTCTATGATTATTTCGTTCTTAGTCCATTACCACTGTGTAGTCTTTATTTAAAATAGGGTATGTAGCTTGTAAAACGGTATGTAGTCGCGGTAGTCTAGTAGGTGGTGTGTTCGCTTATCAGACGTAAAGCTCGGGTTCGACCTCAGGCCAGATATCAAAACGAAATATGAAAAAAAAAATATTTCTTCGGCGACTTCCTCTCAGCAGATTTCTGGCAATAACGTTGAGAGTAAATAAACTTGACAAGAAAAAGTTTCTCAAAATCTGTCGTTCGGAGTCGACGTTAAACTGTAGGTCCCGCCCCTCAAGTATAAAATTAAGGCACACAATACGAGTGGTGTGAGAAGCTAGGCCGTAATCCTGACTGAAGGGTTGTAATGGCCAATTATGTATGGATGTATGTATGTATGCAGCTTCTAGAATTCTTTATTCATTTTCGTTACTAAGTGGAGTAGCGAAGCATTTCCCAAAATCATAGGGTCTACTAGTTCTGCCTAGGAGGAATGTGGCAATCAAACAAGTCCTTTTTTTGAAGCCGCCGTCGGCTAATATGTAGTGTATTGGCTTATTAGACGTGAGTCCGCGGTTCTTAAAATATTTCTTCGGCGACTGCCTCTCAGCAGATTTCTGGCAAAGACTCTGAGACGAAAATAAAATTGCCATGAAAAGTTTCTCAGTAATCTGTCATTCGGAATCGACTTTAAACTGTAGGTCCCGCCACTCATGTATAAAATTAACACACACAACGTAATACTACATTCAGACATGCACTTTTATTGCGTCATTCGTAATAAACGACATTATTGAATTCAATATTTCATATAAAGTTTCAATTAATTATTGCGCAATAAATACGCAAATTGTTATAATATTGAGTAAAACTTAAAATGCAGCACTTGTCATAAGTACGTTCAGTGAGCATATTACAATTTTCCGAACACTTTCTGTTGATATTTGACAACTCAAACAAAAAAACAAAACAAAAACAATGTTGTTGAAACACAGCCAGCTGTTTCCTTTACCAGCTGCCAAATGAATATTGCTTATATTATGTCTGAACACTTAAAATATTGTGCTTAAATAACTGAATATTGACTCAATAAAAGTGCATGTCGGAACATACAGTATAAGTGATGTGAGAAGCTAGGTCATAATCCTAACTGAAGCATTGTAATAACCAATTATGTATGTACAGTGAGCGCCAAAAGTGAGAAAACACCACTGAAATAATTCATTTTCTTAGGATAGCGAGAAAAGTAAATGAGAATAGTCGAATATATTTCCAAAAATAAAAAAAACGTTTATTTATTACTTATAAAATGTTAAAACAAAAACAACAATTCATGATAAAAGAACTTTTTTTTATACTTAAGAACATAATAGAAAATTTTAAATTATAGTAAGTGTTGACTCATTTATGGCGCTCACTGTATGTCCTACCAAACAACAAACGCGTGTGTGGTGTTTGGATTTTAAAGGTTTTTGGTGGATAGTAATACAAAGAGTTTTAACTGCTATTCTGCAAAGTTGTCAAATATTCTTTGGCGGCGCGTTCCTTGTCTTCCTTACATATGTAAGTATACAACGGATCTTAATTTCATTGGAGAGTTTATTTATACATGCTTTACTGGGAGGAACTAACTACTTTCGAACGGACAGAGCAGTGGCATATGAAGACGTCAAAATTAATTTAATTTAATGACGCCATAAAACACAGAAAAATTGTTTCAGAATTTTTTGCAATTGAAATTCGTTTCTAATGAATAATTAAAATCTAAACGACAAAACATTTGAAATTAATTGCAATTTTATTCAAAACTAAAGACTGTTTGTTTGTCTTTAATTGCCTTAATGAGATCATTAATTTGAATAGATTTTTCAATATTTTAATCATTCGTTATTCGTTCAAATGCTGTGGAAAATCAAAGTTGACAGCATTTGAGATTAAAATGAATTGGATTAAAACAAGTGTTGAAACATTCTGATTGATATCCATCACCATAATCGCATGGATAATCTTTTACAGCAAAAAATAGAAAAGGCCTCTAGCTATAGTTTCTTAACTTATTATGCAAAGCAGCAGCAGTTGAACGGATTTTAAAGACATTTTAATGGTATTTAATATTATATTCATTAATCTCAGTTATTTGAAGTGACGTCTTTTAAATCAATCAAAAGGAGGCTTGTAGAGAATTTATTGTGGATTTATAAATAAATTTTCAAATTTAATGAAAAGTTAAAAATATATTTTTAAAAATATTTCAACCAAATTTTATGAAGATTTTTAATTTAAAATCTGATTACATAATATGTATAATATATATAATGTATATAATATATATAATATATATATATAGTATATATAATATATATATAATATATATATAATATATATAATATATATAATATATATCGAGCCATAACCGCAAAAAAAGCTCAAGCGACAAAAACGAAATTTTACAGGGGAAGGTTTTTATTATTTATTTCTTGTTCAAATCAAGTTAGAGCAACAAAATTTTGTATAAAGACACATTTTGTTCCAATGCATAAAATCAATGCAATTGCTTTCTCATAAAAACCAAACAACAGCAATTTTTGGCGCTTAAGCTTTTTTTGCTGTCATTCTGATTAACTACTGGGAAAAAATTGTGTCGGTTAAGATAAAATATTCTTATGACCAAACTATTTTTTTAATATAATTCTTTTTAGGCCATTATTATAACATTTTATACATAAATGTATGTATTTATATATAAAAGGCTTTCTATTTTTATTAGAAATACAGTGAATGTCTAATAGTAAGAATTATTATCATAATATGGGAAAAAGGTGTTAAAGTGTTTTTTCTTTGTTACGCATACATACATACATGTCGTTGCCTTAATATAGAAAGGCCCTAACTCGTGTTTTTTCAGTAGAGATTTTTTGGGGCTTAGAAAAAAAAAAAAAAGAGTTAGGACCTTTCCTTTAAAGGTTACAATATATAAAATAGAACCATGCAGATAGTTTAATTCAAACTTTTTTTTATTAACAACGAAAAATAAAAATGTTTTATATATCATTATGAACATTGTACGTGGTTAAAAGAAAGTACTAAAAAAGTCATTGTAAAACTTAACATTTTCAAAAAAACTATTTTTTATTTTTTATATCTAAACGGAATTGTCTTCTTGATCGGTTTCAGGCAACGTGTCTTCTATGGTATGATCATGTTGTAAATTTAAAAATTCGTGGTGAAATCTTTCTGGTATGATTTTGTTGTCGCAGAGTGTTTTTAAATCTCTGTACTTTAAGAGGAAATTTTCAATCGACTTTTATATAATTCTTCAGGCCCCTTGGCTAGTATTTCAGAGTGTCGTCTAAATCGTAAAATCGAATTTATATCAAAATATTTATTTTTTAATACAAGTTTTTAAAAAGTCTTTTTGCCGCTGTTTACTGATTCCCCAAAAATGTTCATTTATTCGTATCCTGTCAGATTCGAAAAACTTTTCGGCGCACGAATTACCACATTTTTTGTTCTTACACGGGTTAGGCAGAACACTTGTTTGCAAAACTTTACATTTTTCAGCCTTAGAGGTAATTTTCGTTGGCTTTTAAATCCTCTCTGTCCCACACAGGTTTCTTCATCATCAGAAGATGTGTCTGAATCACTGTATGGAACGAGGGAGCGCTTATTAACCTTCTAGAAAAAAAAATTTTTATTTAACACAAAAGTTTAACACATCCTTATTCACCTCTGTCATATTTTATCAATTTTTTTTAGATATACAACCTATTTATATATGAATATTAAAGTAAGACTTCAGTATTATTATATTATAATTTTTGAAAACAATATATTTTTCAGATTTTTTATTAAGAAAATTTTATCTTAAGCGACAAGTCGCTGTCACAAAAAAACAAACAAATTTTAAAAGTGCACTTAAGATAAAATTTTTTTTGTTATAAAACCATAACGGTGCACAGTGTGACCCTGAAATTTTTATAGATGATGCAAATGAGGGTAATGAATTTATTTATTACAAAAAGCGATATATGGAAAATATGTCGCTTAAGCTTTTTTTGCGGTTATGGCTCGATATAATATATATAATATATATATATACAGTGTTGGCCACGAATTTAAGACACGACATATGACTGAGTTATTTGTGATAATTTTTACATTTTATCCAAAAAATTATGGGTCCATGATATTTTTTTAGGATTTTAGTAATGTTATGAAGAAAAATTAATAATATTTTCTTACCTATATTCGGTTAAGAATTTTTATTTACATATTATATACATAAACACAAATTTTACCTGGTCACGAATTTAAGACATAGGCATAATATAACACTATTCTCTAATTTAAGCTCTGCTTTATAAAAAAAAACCTATTATTTAGTGGGAAATCCTTTATTTTTGATCACAGCAGCACATCTCCTGGGTGAACTTTCAACTAATGCCACACAACGTTGCTTTGGAATTGCATACCAAACCCTTTGGATTTCTTCCCACAAATCGCTTGAATTTTTTGGTTTAACTGTTCGTACATATTCCTCAACATCATTCCACAAGTTCTCAATTGGATTGAGGTCCGGGGATTGAGCTGGCCACTTAAGAACAATAATATCGTTTGACCCTAAGCAACTCTTGACTAGACGTGAAATGTGCTTAGGGTCATTATCATGCATAAATTTCTATATTGGAGGCATGTTGTCTTCAGCGAATGGTCTCATTGTGTCTGTTATAATATTTTTGTAAACATGGTGGTCCATTTTAGAATTTATATTGTAAATGGGACCTACACCATGCCAGGAAAATGCTGCCCACACCGTCACATTTCCACCACCATGTTGTTTTTAGGGTGTACTTTGGATGATGCTCTAGGTTTGGAGGGCGAAAGACGTACTGCTTTCCATCAGAGCCTAAGCGGCAAACCTCCAAAGTATATTTTTCCAAAATATCATGGGTTTCTTGAGATTTCTCAATTATCAAAAAATTATCACAAATAAGTCCATCATATGTCCTGTCTTAAATTCGTGGCCACCACTGTATATAATATATATGTATATATAATATTATTAAATAATTTAAAACAAAGAAGAAAAAACAATGAATAAAAAATAATTAAATAAATAAATTTGCAATAAAGCTAAATGTTTGCGTAAGATTTATTTAAATGAATTCATATTATTATATTTTTTTCTAAAGCACATTCAACTAGTTTAACATTATTTTTTTATAGTTTTTGTTTAATTTTATTTAATTTTTTTTTGCTATTTTTTTTAATCTATTTACAGATAAAAATATACCATAACAGGTACCAGGGTGTGAATATAATGCAATAAAGCTCCAATTTGCGGTAAGTTTAATTTAATTTGTTTAAAATTATGAGATTTGTAAAAAAAAAATTAAAAAGACATTGAACATAATGTTTTTCTTTTCAATCAAATCTTTACTCTCTACGGCTTTGTATATAGAAAATGTCGATATTACAGGTCCATGTTGGTTAAAAGACTTCTTCAATCTCAATACATGTTAAGCTAATTAAGAAATAACGGTGTCTACAAAGCTTATCTGAGCACCGGAATTCCCAAAATTTGGATAGCATTCTAACTGTGTACTAAACCAAGTAAAGTCAAAAGTCCTAGCTCACAGGGAAGGCTTATGACTATAGGGCAGATTCGATTATTCAGAATTGGAATTCTATTCGTTGTCAGTAAGGATAACTCCCTGTCTAGTACTTGATGTTCTTTTTTCTTTAACAGAATCAATAGGACCATTTTTTACGCGTTTCCTAGCTTTAAATGCAGAAATTGTTTATTCGTTTGTAAGACCTATTCCTGCCATTTTAGGTCGAATATATGTATGTACATACATAACAGTATTGATCATTACAACCCTTCCGTCAGGAGTACGATCTAGCTTCTCATCCCACTTTATGCTATGTGAGTTAATTTTATACATGAATGGCGACTACATGTGTGTCGACTACCAACGACACATTTTTGGAGAAAATTTTCATTGTAATTTTGTTTACGCCCAGAGTTTCTACCAGCAATTTGCTGAAATAAAATTTTTTATATATTCACTCTTATGTCGTTTTGTTGGAGATGTTTGACCTTGAGTTTGAACCTTGGCCCCACGTCTAATTAGCCAACATACTCCGCACTAGACCACGGCGACTTCAAATTTGTGTCGAATATAACATGGTTCAAATGTCCACTACGTCCTCTGACACGACTGCCGTCATCTGCAACAGAGATCAGCAATGAATCGTTTTTTCGCTACTCATAAGTATTCATGACATTTTGAGTATGAGTGAGTCAACAGTATTGAAATTCAACTACGCTGATTCATTCGTACTCACTACAACATTTATTTATAAGTACAGATTGCAATGAATATGAGTACAACGTTGACATCAAACTCATAACATTCGAAATATGTTTGATTCATACGCCTACTCATTCAGATTCATAAATTTAGAAAAATACATATAATACTCATAAATGATTCGAGTGATTCGATTCATTCATCAAAATTTACAGTCTTTACAGCTTACACAATGACAGCAAGAAAAGCAAACACACAACCTTCTAGTGAGTATTGTAGTGTTCGTACGCGAATCATACTGTTTTGTGATTCTTGTAATTGTTGAGTAAAGGAGAGTCGGTAATCAACAACAGCATGCATATTGTTAAGTATGAGTACGATGAGTACTTCAAACTTTAAATATGAGTAGAATGAGTATGATAATAAAATAAGCGTGGATGCATATAAGTACTAGAAATTATGAGTATGATTCGAATCTACTCATCTCTTTGAATACTCATTGCTTATCTCTGATCTGCAACTTAAGAAATCTCAAAAGGGAAAAAATCTAATGGGGTCAAATCGCATGCTCCCGATGACTAGTTCATATTACTTGTAAGTCAAATGACCATTCCCTTAAATCGTTCGTGCAAGATATGCAATATAGCACCTAACACCGTGCTGTTGAAACTACATATTATTGATTTAAAGACTACCCTATTCAGGATCAAAAGACAATCCTGTTCTTAACCAATCTCCTTAACAGAGGATAACATTAATAACGAATATCTTAAGAAGATTAGGGAACGTCGCATCGTAAGAAAGAGTAAAACTAAACCAACAAATATGTTTTTCGCCCCTAACCCAATCCATGACTACAGAGCAAGTTCTTTCCAGGCAACAACTGATGGATTTGCTATTATGCTGGGACCTTCCACAGTAGCTGGTAAAACTTGATTAATAAATGTTTTGTGACAGCTCTTTGCTCCTTAAAGTAATGAAATAAATTATAATTAAACCTAGCTTTGCAAGGGCCCAGCGCAAATCCCATACTTAGATATCAAATTGTTATCAGCGTCCGACATTCATAATGATGGTACGAAATTGGTTGACTATATGTTTGGCTTTTAGAATAGTCCATATTATAGAAAAGTCTCAATGGGCCTAGTGATTTTCTAATCTCTCTCTGCTCTGCTCCAAAGGAAAATTTTATTAGGTTCTGAGATTAACATGCTATATGCTCTGTACAAAGTCGCCGTAGTCTAATAGGTAGTGTGCTGTCCCACCGTAAGCATCGGGAACGAGACGAAATATGAGAAAAAATCCCCCGAGAGTAAATAAAATTACAATGAAAACTTCCTTAAAACCTGTCTTTTGGAGACGAAGCTAACTTTAGGTCCCACCACTCAGGAAAAATATTAACACACACAACATGGGTTGTAATCCTGGCTAAATGGTTGTAGAGACCGAGAATGTTCGGTACCATAATTTTTTTTAATGCTTTAACACGTTGACTGCCACGGCAATTTTCAGAAAACTGGCCACGCACTCCGTTCTTTTCCCATAAGCCATTTATCGATACTAGCACTGATATAATACGGTTTTATTCGTAGCTACACAAAAATGGCAGGTTTAGTGAGTACGAGATAACTCGTATTTGGCACGCTAGAAGGGAACGTAATCTACGAGTTATCTCGTAGTTGGCAGTCAACGTGTTAATTTCTAGTAATTTTACTACATTCCGAACCCTGTCTGGTGTTTGACTTGTATTTATTATCGAGTCGAGTTGCCTGTTTGAGTTGCCTGCGTGAGTTTGTGTTTTATATGTTCGAAATGTATTTTATTTATTTAATTTATTATTTATGGTTTATGCATTAAATGAAATAAAAAAGTCTATTATTAAATGAAATTAAATTATTTTCTAATTTTTTTTTTATTATTTTCCAATGCTTTTACTATTGAGTAGGTGAATGAAGTGGCATTGCATGTGTGTGTTCTCTTGAAGTGATTTAATGTTTAATGGCTTCGAACGGCTATTAAATGTTTACCAAGACTAGTCTGTGTTCTATAATCGAATAAAATATGCCAGATCGAAATCAAATGATGTATTAGAGGGTCGGTTTTGCTTAGAGCTAGGTAAGCTATTAAGCGAGTGGTTTAATTATAAAACTCGATTTGATTTATTTTCTTTGAATTGGACTTTGACCGATAAGTTTAATTTCAATATGGAATAATCATATGAAAATTTTGTTTTTACTTTAAAACTAAAGGGTGTTTTTTATTGAGGTATAGAACTTTAAGTTGGCATCACTTTTCAAGATGGCGACCGATTTAACGGCTGTCAAGTGATTTATTCTCAGTTTGGTTTTGCAATTCATCATGAATAGACTCACGCCTAAACAACGCTTGCAAATAGTGCAATTTTATTTCGAAAATAATGGTTCAGTGCGGAAAACGTATCGCGCACTACGTCCATTTTATCGTCGACAAAATCGTCCATCAGAGCAGTTAATTCGATTAACCATGGAACGTTTTCGCACCACGTTTACTATTGTTGATAACTCGCACCCACAGAGACGCTGTACGGTGCGTACAGAAGAAGCTATTGCTGCTGTAGAGCGTAGCATTGAGGAAGACCCGAATGAGTCCATCCGCGGTACCATCCGCCATGATTACTAAATTTTTCATTCCTGAATTGAATAACCATGATGTCCAGGAGATGTGGTTTCAACAAGACGGCGCAACATGTCACACAGCTCGTGCCACAATAGATTTATTGAAGGACATTCATTCAGTCATTGGTCTATGCGGTAAAGCCACAAAAACTTGACCATTTGGAAGACAACATTCGCCGTGTTATTGCCGATATACGACCACAAATGTTGGAAAAAGTCATGGAAAATTGGACGTCCAGATTGCACTACATCCGCGCCAGCCGTGGCGGTCATATGCCAGAAATCATATCTAAAATGTAATGCCACAAGATTATCTTTCGGATAAATAAAATGCATGTCAATCGAATAATCCATCGTTGTTTTATTGCAACTTAAAGTTCTATACCTCTATAAAAAACACCCTATACTTTGTTTGATGACAAGAAAACCTTTCACTAAAACAGTTTTGCATGATAATTTTTTGTTTTGACTCGCGCGACATGCAATTTGTTTGATTGTGGTTCATTCAAATTTTTTTTTTTTTTTTTTTTTTTTTTTTTTTTTTTTTTTTTTTATTTTTTTTTTTAATTTTCTTGACTGAAATTGTTAGCGTTTTAAGAAAAATTTATTTTAAATTCTTTGATTAAGACATTTTAATTAATTACAGTGATAATTAAAATGATTATGGTTAAAGGTTTAATCTCATACCAACATCTCGCCTTTAATCTTATTTATTAAAGCCCCTTCTGTGTAGCATTAAAATTAAATTGGTATTTTTTAATAATGCTGTGTATTATTATTTTAAAATAATTAATAATTCAATAATAAGCCATTATTTATCTATACATACTTGATTTAATAACACAGAAAAATCCATGTACTTTGTACCGATTGATTTCTAGAGATAATGTTCACAATGCCATTTTCAAAAAATTCTATTATTTTATTGTATACTATTTAATCAACCTTAAGATCTAAATTAAAAAAATTAAAACACAAGATTTATTCGTGTTTAAAATTAGTTTGGTTGCAAATTTGATAAAAAAAAAGAAAAAATAAAACACATTTCCCTATTTATACTTTTAAGAAGAGTGTTCTGAAGATAGAGTAGTCGCCGCAGTCTAGTGGGCGTGTGTTGGCTTATTAGACGTAAGGCCACGGTTCAAACCCCAGATCAGACATAAAAACGAAATATGAAAAAATATTTCATCGGCGACTTCCTCTCAGCCTGATGAATAACTCCAGGATCGTCAAGGAATGTCGTCACTGTCTCGACCTTCTTTCTGGACGCTTTAGTGTCTCACTGACCAGAGCTGGGGCACTCCTTCCGGAATCCTCTTCAGTAGACTTGGGTATGCCACTCGCCTCGGTCAAGCTGGCCATTGCACGGAATTTCTTTCTAGACGCCAACATATCCTGGGCCAATGAGGAGTCCTGCTCTATCGCTAGACTCAATTGGCCCCTGATGGACAGAAGGCGTACCAACCAGTTACTTGGACTTTGTCGTGGCGTCATCTCAATCACAGTGGCCATGCTTACAGGACACTGTGTTATGGGTAGACACGCGGAATGGATGCAGCTCCTATTTAACGACTTCTGCCGTGGATGCAGTTCCGCTGAGAAAGATGAGACTGTTATCCACTTTCTTTGTCAGTGCCCATCTCTTGCGAGGTGCAGATATAGGTTGTTTGGCTCTGCATTTCTTGTCAGCTTGACGGAGCTGTCATCTATTGATGTCAAGGATATAGTTTCGCGTAACAAACTTTCTGGCTGGTTTTCCAGTGTGGGGTAGTCGTGCTTTGATGGGCAGCCTCTGCGCTGAGCAACTTTCTTCTCTTCCTGAATTTTGGTGGAACTGGGTCAGTAAAGAGACTGCGTTCACTCGTGGCATCACAACGGGCCGCTATCACGCAAGTGAGCTCTTTGATATTAGAGCTACCACTTCGACCTAACCTAATCCTCTCAGCAGATTTCTTGCAAAAACTCTGAGAATAAATGCGATTGCAATGAAAAGTTTCTAAAAAATCTGTCGTTCGAAGCCGACTTTAAACTGTAAAAATTAATTGATAACATCAGTGGTGTAAGAAATTAGTTTGTAATCTTGACTGATGAATTCTAATGACCAACTATGTATGTATTTATGATCGTAATAAATAATAATCTGTAGATCCTTGCAAAGCACTCTCCGTTTCTGACGAGTTATGAAAGCTGCGGGACGCCGGGCGTTGTTATAAAGGAATACAACAATTCTAAGCTTTAATTTCGTTAATCATTGACAGCAGAGATTGATAAGATTGTAGACATACCTTGTAACCTCCCGAGAATACCGACAATACTGTCTTCAGTGTCAATCCTGGATCTGCACCATCTTCGAAGCTTTACTTGACGTTCGATTTCGTAACGTTTTCGTAGTGAATTGAAGTTGGCAATTACATCATGTGGCACCCAAAGATTGTGGTTCTTTTTGTATTCAATTTAGTGATGGAAACCTAGTTCTCTAGCAACATCCACGCTGCTTATTCGTCACTATTTCTGGTTCAGAGCCTAGTTAAAGGGTCGTAACTCATTTGAAGTCGCCGTAGGCTAGTAGGTAGTGTGTTCGCTTATTAGACGTAAAGCCCGGGTTCGAGCCCCAGGCCTGATATCAAAACGAAATATGAAAAAAAAAATATTTCTTTGGCGACTTCCTCTCAGCAGATTTCTGGCAAAAACTCTGAGAGTAAATAAACCTGCCATGAAAAAGTTTCTCAAAAAATCTGTCATTCCGAGTCGTCGTTAAACTGTAGGTCCCACCACTCAAGTTTAAGATTAAGGTACACAACATGAGTGGTGTGAGAAGGTAGGCCATAATCCTGACTGAAGGGTTGTAATGGCCAATTATGTATGTATGTATGTATGTATAATGGAAACCTAGCAACAACCGAGCTACCTCTAGCAACTTCCACGCTGCTTATGCGTCAATATTTCTAGTTCAGCGTCTAGTTGAAGGGTCGTAACTCATTTGAAGTCGCCTTAGCCTAGTTCAGATATCTAGATACCTAGCTCAGATATCTCGAACAAACAGAAACAGCAGTCTTTTGGCAAATACTCTGAGAGTAAAGAAGAAAAATAGTTCCTTAAAAATCTGTCCTTCGGAATCGATTGTAAGATCTCACTCTGAGCTTTTCTTATAGGCTTCTGTAGATTGCAACCTTACGGTCCTAGGACCTACTGCTCTAGAGAAATTTGTCATGAATGAAACTGAATCACGACTGAAACTGAAACATGAATGCATGAACTGCAACAAATCAAAAAAATACTAAGAAAAAGGGAGAGATGTCTCGCGACATTTTTCTTTAAGCATGAAAAAAGAATGACAAGAAATAATTTTATCTCCAGTACCTATGAACACTCAAGCAGTAGATAAACTTTTAATAACCCAAACACTTTCATATCCTTTTGTTGTAATACTCAACATTTATACGTTTTTTTTTTATTCTTTTATTTGTTCACTTTCTTTAACAAAATTGTACACAGTAGGGTTAAAATAAAATAAAAAATAACATTAAAAATATAAAAACAATAAAAAAAACAACACAACACCTTGTTATCTATTTCATATAATACTCCTACTTTATATACCAACACGTTCCATACACCTTTCCATTTCCCTAGCACATGCATTTCTTGTAGACTTTAGTCCTTTTGTGATTTTGTGATTAGATTTACTTGCTATTATTCTCCTGGCATAAGCAATTCAATGGAAATGATGTAAATCATGATGATCAAAATGATGATGATCGAAATGATGATGATCGAAATGATGATGATAGAAGGGATCATAGTGTAATGGGGCAGGATGATATGTCTTAACCACGGGTAAGACATGTTTAACTATCGGCACCACGACAGGCTTGATAATCGGTGCACTGTGTATAACTGTTGAGCTTTGATGGGATATAGCAGCGGGTACGTGTACATATTTGGCCACATGCAATGGTTCATGATAGTGAGGCAAAGCGTAATCCAAGTGACCATGAGCATGGCCATGCAAATAGCCAGGACGAGCAGCAGTTAAAGCCACAAAGGCTATCAGCATTAGCATTGACTACACAGCAGAAATATAGAATTTCGTATGACATCCTGGTTTTTTTTTATGGAAATTTTCCTTCAATCTTTCTTACCACTTTTGTTAACATATTTTTGCTTTTCCTGGGGTTGATTGGTTGGCTGCTTAACTTTAATCCTCTTTAGGTTTTTAACTCCAAATACTTTGTTGTTGTTCTTGTTGGTGTTTCGTTATGTTCTGCTGGAAAAGTCAAACTGATGATCTGTGTTTGCAATGCCACGACTTTTATATTTTTTTTTCATCTTTTCCAACAGATTTCAGATCTTTTTCTACCATTTTTTTTGGTCTCTTTGTTTTTGCTTTTGTTTTTGTGATGCAAAAACGTACATTAAAATTAAGTTCATTAAAACAATGCAACCGCCGCTTTGACATCAAAACATAATGTAGAAAATGAACAGCAAAAACAACAATGGCTAGATTACATTGAAAATAAGACTCAGGGCTCTGCTATTTCGGTTTACATCGCTTGCAATTCTACTTTTATGCCATCGGCCTAATGCTTGCTAGTCAGTCTTCTTCGTCTGCCTCTATTTTGTTCTACTGCAACATTGAAGTGATGTGGTGGTGTGCTGGTGTTTTCTAAAACAGTAGTAATCGTTTAAATCGTTGTTGCAGCAATTGCTGCTGTTAATACTTCTGTTGTTGCTGATATCAATTGTTGCTGTAATTCTGCAAACAATTTATTTTTAGTCTCAACGGGGGAAAAAAAGATGCTTCAATTTGCCTAAAAACAAACTTACTTTAATTCTATGCAATCTTTTGCATAATCAGTAGCCTAAAAGAGTGAAATCTTTAGTTAACAAAGTACGTAACTTAAATGTGGTATCTGTATAATAGCCTCTATTAGCTATTTCTTCTGCGATAATTAGTAGATAGTATGTTGATAGTATTCGCCGCAGTCTGTAGGTAGTGTGTTCGCTTATTAGACGTAAAGCCCGGGTTCGAGCCCTAGGCCACACATCGAAACGAAATATGAAAAAAAATATTTCTTCGCCGACTTCCTCTCAGCATTCTGGCAAAAGCTCTGAGAATAAATAAACCTGTCATGAAAAAGTTTCTCAAAATCTGTCGTTCGGAGTCGACGGTAAACTGTAGGTCCCACCAATCACATATAACATTAACACACACACAACGTAAGTGGTGTGAGAAGTTAGGCCGTAATTCCGACTGAAGAGTTGTAATGGCCAATTATGTATATACATAAGGATGTTGACAGTATGGGTCGCCGTACTCTAGTAGGTAGTGTATTGGCTTACTAGACGTGAGTCCTCGATTCAAACCAGAGATCAGCAATGAATAGTTTTTTCATTACTTATAAGTACTCATGAAATTTTAAGTATGACTGAGTTATTAAAATTCAACTACTCTTATTCATTCGTACTCACTACAGCATTGATTTATAAGTATAGGTCGCAATGAGTATGAGTACAACGTTGACATCGAACTCATAACATTCGAAATATATTTGATTCAAACGCCTAGTCATTCAGATTAATAAATTTAGAAAAATACTTCTAATACTCATAAATGATGCGAGTGATTCGAATCATTCTTCAAAATTTACAGTCTCAGTTGTTGTTGCATTTACAAAAAAAAGAAGGAAGAAAAAGACAAAGACAGCAAGCAAAGCAAACACACAACCTTCTAGTGAGTATCGCGAATCATACTTATTTTGTGATCCTTGTAAATATTGAGTACAGGAGTGTCGAAATCAACAACATCATGCATATTGTTAAGTATGAGTACGATGAGTACTTTAAACTTTGAATATGAGTAGTATGAGTATGATATTACAAAAAGTATGAATGCGTTTAAGTATCAGAAATTATGAGTATGATTCGAATCTACTCATATTTTTGAATACTTATTGCTGATCTCTGGCGCAAACCCCAGGTTAGACATCTCCAACAAAACGAAGTCTGAAAAATATTTCTTCGGTGACTTCCTCTCAGCAGATATCTGGCAAATACTCTGGGAGTAAACAAAAATTGCCATGAAAACTTCTTCAAAAATCCGTCTTCTTTAAACTGTAGATCTCGCCACTCATGTATAAAATTAACACACACACAATAGGTGATGTTAGAAACTAGGTTGTAATCCTGACTGAAGGATTGTAATGAACAATTATGTATGTATGCTCACATACACACGCAATAAGAATTTAATTTTCCAAAAAATGTTTTTTTTTTTTCAAAATTGTTTCAAAGAATATACTCTCTTACGCAGCCTGAGCTCGTATTCATTCATTCATGTTTCCACTTCTTTAGCTTTTGGCTGCTACGCTGCTTTTTGCCTTTGCAGGCCTTTACAGACATTGGCTTTAGCAAAGTGTTATAATGATTTGCATGATATTTTTGCATAGTTTTTGCATCATCGAAAGAAAAACATTAATTATAGTGTGTATTTCTATTTCTATTTGTTTTCATTTGTTTTTGTTTTTCTTTTTCGGTATAAACTTTTCGATTATTTGTTTGAAATCTGTCTGTGTGTCTGTCTGTCTGTATGCATGCGAATATTTGGCTTAAAACAATTGCATTTTTGCTATTGTTGTTGTTGTTTGTGGAGCTTAATTATTTGTTTAGTCGGCTTTTTTTTAGCATTACAGTTGTAGACGTATAACGATTTGTTTGTTGTTGTTGGTATTGTTTTACGTATTTGACACATGTTCCGGTTAAATTTAAAAGCAAAATAACAGTGGCGCCCAAGTGAAATGATTGGTAGTTTTGGCGAAAATAATTTTGTAAAAAGGCCAGGAATTAAAAGAAAGGAAGAATAGAAGGAAATAATTTTTAGGAATTGGCAAGGCCATTACCACGAGGGGCAAACCGGTATGCAAACACAACCAAATTCGCTTGACATTGTATAAGTAGTCCACTATTCTCTGTGGAAACGGTTCGATTTTATTGCGATTCTGAACCCAGCCGTAGATGGTAATACGATTCATTAGCTTTTGTTGCCTCAATTCTTATGGAAGATACAGTGTGTGTCAAAAGTGAGTAAACACCACTGAAATAATTAATTTTCTTAAGATAGCGAGAAAAGTAAATGGGAATAGTAGAATAAATTTCCAAAAATAAAAACGTTTATAAAACAACAATTCATGATAAAGGAACTTTTTTTTATACTTAAAAACATAATAGAATATTTAAAAGTATTGTGGGTGTTGACTCACTTATGGCGCTCACTGTATATATATATTGAAGTATTCAAAGCCTTCAAATTACCGGCTTGAGGTCAACGAAAAAAAAAAATTTTTGTCTTCAGGACTTCTTTTAAATGACTCGCGAGAGAACAGGCCTTTAACAAAAAATAGGCTCGCTACGAAATATCTAATTCATATGCTTGTTGTTCCTTTTAAGCAAGTTGAATGTAGGTTTGAGAAACCTGATTTATTGAATCCCATTCTTTCCCAAAGTTTATTATTATTGAATGAAAATTTTTAATTATTTTTTTTAAATTCGATTGAATATGAGGCTTGTGTTTGTAGTCAAGAACTTAAAGTATTACATATGCAAAGGCGTTCAATGCCATTGCTTTTTTGAAGCGAAAAACACAAAGCATTAATTTGTTGATCATCTCTTTAAAAGGCTATTAATTGCTGTAACCTTATTGATGCAACCTGGTGGACCCAGTGTAATCCAAACTTTACCATTAAAATTCAACTCAGTAACATTCATATGGTGGCCACTGGGCGAATTCTTTGATATCAGTCAAGTTTCTTCAACAGGCATTCTGATAGTTTACATAGCAGTCGCATCATCAGGCTAGGATGCGGTCAACTAATAACTTCCTTATCTGATACAAATTAATTGATGAAAACCTATGCTTCTAAACGAATCTGTAAACAACACCAACCAACCACTAATGCTAGACAATACATAAATACATACATAATTGCCCATTACAACCCTTCTGTCAGGATTACGGCCTAGCTTCTCACACCACTCATGTTGTGTGTCTCAATTTTATACTTGAGTGGCGGTACCTACAGTTTAATGTCGACTCCGAACGACAGTTTTTTTGAGAAACTTTGTCATGGTAGGTTTATTTACTCTCATAGTTTTTGCCAGAAATCTGCTGAGAGGAAGTCGCCGAAGAAATATTTTTTTTTTTAAATTTCTTTTTGATGTCTCGCCTGAGACTCAAACCCGGGCTTTACGTCTAATAAACGAACACACTACCTACTAGACTACGGCGACTTCATCTTAGTTGTATATGCCAGACAAGTCCACCACATCTTATCTTTCTGAAACGATTAATCCGTGCATATCTATAACAGGGCCTCGCAATCGAATGCAATTCAAAACGATAGGGCTCAAATAGATTTAAAGCTAAGCTGAGAGAGGAGATTAAATGAAGTGAGTAAGTGAAATGAACGACATGATTAGCTTTAGGCTAAAACACGACTACAGTGTATTCCAAAATAAATGGCTTGAGCTCCATACGACCTCTTGTTCTTGGCTCTTGGTTCCATTTCAAACTAAAGTTTTAGCAATCTACAGGGTCTTTTTACATGGCTTTTACACGATAAATACTCTGAATAGATAATGTCGGAAATGAATAGACATTGCAAAAGTATCCTTTCCAGAATGACTATTTAAGCAGAGAACGAGGAAAACCTAGTCACTAATATCCAGTTTCCACAAATTGATTGCTGTTCTTTTCTTCACTCCGTTTGACTATTTAATGACCACAAGGGATCATCAAAATTCTTAGATGCGTACAGCACAACGTGGTTGAAGTGATTACTTTTCAGTTCCTTATCTGAATTCTCATGAGGAAATATTGTAGTGTATTCGCATTCCAGTTTTTGAAGAATCTGCAAAGACGTACAGAAGGGTGAGACTATTATTTATAGAATATCCCCTGTTACAGCAGCCATACGGCGACAACCTAGAGGGGAATGTTCTTGCATAAGAACTCTCAGTCCATGCGTTGTTTAGTAAATAGGTATCCATTTAAGTTCATTTTCATTGCTTAAGATTATAAGCGTGTCAATGGTCATTTATTATAAAAATTTATACGAGAATATTTGAAAAACTTTTGGTTCCAACAAACCAAATTCACACTTTGCTGTACCACTGTAACTTTACTAAGAACGTCTGTCATTGTTGTTGTTCTTTTTCTTAGTCAATTACATTGCAGTGATTTTAATTCAATTTTGTTTGTTGTTGTTGTAATTCTTTTGTAGTTTTTTTCCCCATTTTGTTATTTTTAAAACACGACAATCTATGACTTGAAGTGATTTTAACCTGTAGCAACAGGTGAATAGTATACGTTGTTGAATTAATTTAATTTAAAATAGTAAAGAATGCAACAGAAACAGAATAGAATCGAATTGAATAAAATAAATTCAATACTCTTCATTTTTATTATAAAAGCGCTTGCAAGCAGATGCTATTAAATAAATGAGATAAGCAGCCATCACCATCAGCATCCTCATCATCATCCTCATCATCATTGCCTTGCAGTTTATAAATGAATAAAAAGAAGAGAAAAAAATTAATTCAACAAATGGTTTAAAAATCAATTGCCAGTCGTTTCCTCATGAATATGAGCATACATAAGTATGTACATAGAAATATATGTACATGTGTATGTACATAGATAAGTTTAGTTGCATATTCTTTGGAAATCTTTACATTGGCATGTGGTAAATATAACAACTAATCCTAAAGTATTTCGAGCGAGTGATGACCTTTAGAAATATAAAATAAAATGAGAATATTTCTACCACCACTAACCACATCAAATAGAATTCAAATTCAAATTTAAATTCATATTCAAATTGTTATGGTCAGTTCTGTTGCGGTCTTGTAAACTGTTTTGAAACCAATCAATAGCGTACGTAATTAGAACATCTTGTCAACTGTGAACTTTTGCTTCTGCCTCTGCTAACTGATGGCATTACCATCAGCGTTCTATTGCAGAAGACATTTTAGTTTTGAGTTCAAAATTTTGTTACAGTTTTTTTCGATTTTTCTTCTTCTTCTTTATATTCGAGTGAAGGTTAATAAATAAATTCAAACTCTGTGACTGTAACTGAAATTTAAAAATAAAATCGTTCAACTCAATTGACATTAAAGTTTAGAAGCATAAGAATCATGCTTTACGTTATAAATTTTAAATGTTAAAAATCTTTTGTTTTTTTGGTAATTAAATACTAAAGGTAGTCAAATGATTGCTTACAAAATTTGGTTCAAATGAATGTGTTTTAAATGCGATCTCCATGCAGGCGATACTATCCATGGAAATTCACAGGAGATCTGTATCGTGTACATTTATTCTTAGTTTAGAATATTGCGTTCATAAGTTAGAGCTGGGCAATAAAAAGTGTTCCATTGTTTCGATGTTTTTCCTGTACACCCTGGATTTGCTGTTATACGACCCACTTGAGCTGTTTAAATGGATTTGTATGGTCCGCAAGAAAATCTATGCTCCTGCTTGATTTACTATCATTCAAACTTCCCCATACCTGTGTCGCCACATAATGTCTTAATATAGGGTCTTCCACTAGGGATATATGAACTTTCGCAGTTGATAATGGCAATCTTGTTGATGCTATTACTGTCGAATTAGTGGTCATATATTCGGCCCGTTTTGTCAAATCACCATCGACAACTATAAACGACAAAGAGTGTTCGCTGGATACACTACAGCCATGGACAACAGATCTGAGTTTTCATCGAAAAATCATCTTGACCCATGAGGCTCATTTTGTAGTATTTTGATAGCGTCTCATCAATCCCCATAAGGCTACAGAGCATTCAATTTCTTTGGCTCATATTTCTTTGAAAAACCGCCATAGTTAATCACCATTACCAACTCCTTTTGGTCTGAATCGGATGATTTGGATACCAAATTCATATGGTTTCAACACGATGGCGATATGTGCTACTTTACGCACTAACGATTTGAGGGTATTGTCATTTCATGGGGTGGTAACTTGTACTCACAATCATGATCGTGCGAGTTTACCCAGTTAGACTTTTTCTTGTGGCGTTTTCACACACCTACGCGAATGATCTCTACCAGACTTAGTATATCTGCCACAAAATATGAGGTCACAAATGTAATATTCTTTTTTCTAATGGACGACTTTTTGAACCGAATGAATCCGATAATGCGGGCTGCAACAGCATAGTGGCAAGGAAGAATTTCTCGCACTAATACTCTTTGTATTTATGCTGTAAAAAAAAAAACTCACAATAGGACTCTCACTATCTCTGCATAAGTAATTTTTTAAAGTGGTATGGATGTCACTGTCCAGTTCATTAAACCCTATAGGTAGCAGTTACAGGTGTAGGAGTTCGCTATTGGACTTGAGAACCAGAAAAGGTACCTATCGAAATAGGGAGTGCAGAAGGAGACTGAAAAATCCAACCATAATTCCAGCATACATACATATGTATATTGTCAGTTTATCCAACTCACTGTGATTCCACAAACAATGGCGAGCAAAATAATTTTAAAAAATTAGTGTTTGTGAAAACTTGCCTCAGAAAATGATTCTCCGATAACAATTTCGGAAGGAAAGTGAGAAAGGAAGTGCAGTGGTAGAACCAGAAAACTACTTGAATTCAACAATAGACCGGTTCTCATTCTAACCGGACACTGTACCATTGACAGTTTCGCGTACAATATCGGCCTGCCCCACCAGGATTACTGCAGAAGCTGCCATGATATGGAGGAAACGATATCGGTACAACACCTTTTATGCGAGTGCCTTGCATTTCAGAACAGAATTTTAAGACTTCCCGGTTCAGCTTGCTTACATTTTAATCATATGGTATCTACTTTAGTTCGAATATTGTATCCCACATTCTAAATATTTTCATTTAATTTATTTAAATATTTATGTGTATTTATGTGTATTTTTTCACATCAAAAAATTAAAATTTTTTAACACAAGAATTTCAGAATTTCTGTGCAATTTTTAAAGCTGAGAATACAATGATTTTTGTTTTTTTGTTACTAAAAAAATTTAAAACAAATCTTAACAACTAACTTCCGTTCTTAAGTATTTAATTATTTAAAAAACATTTAATTTTTTTTATTAAGCGTTTAATGGCTAAAATCAAAAGCTTCTTGTTATTTTTCTTAAACAATTTTATTCTTTAGCAACCAAGTTTACTATCAAATCATAAAAACTGCATTTGGAAAACTGCAAAATTTTGCTTTTGATTCTATTTTGTTTGTTTTGATTTGTCTTTGTATTTTTGATATTTTACTATGTGTTTATATCTCAGTGTACCCCATTGTTAGCCAAGTTTTATTGAAGGTCATCTATAAGAAATAAATAAATGTTGTAATACCAGAAGACTTTGTGAACGAACAGCAATAACAACAGCAAGAAAACTATTTAAAAAGTATTTAAAAAAAAAAAATCTTTAACAATCTTTATGGTTCTTTTATTTCTTGCCTCTGTTTGTCAGAGTTATTTAATCGCCTAAACAATTCAACCAATTTATTCAATTCATTTATTCAGTCAGTCATTCATTCAATCATTCAATACTCACTGACAGATTCGTTTTGTTTTGTTCCCCAGACTTGATTACGAAATAAATGTCAATTTTTCCGTCATTGAATTTGAAAATACAAATAAAAAGAGAATCGATTTTCTATTATCGATGTCTTTCATTTTGAATTTTTAATCACAACAGTATATACAATATTAATTAATTTACTGCTATGGAAAGAAGTCTTTAAATAAATAAATAAAAATTTAAATTCTTCACAATCAGCGAATTACTTATCCTGCTACCTTGTTGAGTCTATCAGTTGCCTACAAAATGATTCACAACATTCTCCTTTTTACTCCTTTACACATTTTTGTAGTAATTAATTGATTTTTAAAAACTGCTACAACACTAGCTGCTTTCAGGGATATCGTGCGCTAATTTATAAATCGCTTCTGCTCCTTTTGGTTGTATTTTTAAGCCATCTTCCTAATCTGATAAAGCATACATTAACGCTATGTTCAGATATGCACTTTTATTGAGTCAATATTCGGTTTATTGAGTACAATATTTTAAGTGTTCAGACATAACAATATACGCAGTTCAGCTGCTTATTCAATATTCAATAATTAATTTAAACTTTATATGAAAAACTGAGCTCAATAATTGGAGTTTATTGCGATTTACGCAATAAAGGATAGAAATAAACTCTTACCCTTATTAGGTCCTTCCACAATTAATATCTTCCGAAGCCAAACACTTACGTTCCCGTTTGCATATATCACGTCCTTATTTTGAAGTAAAACAAACAAGGGAAGCTAGTTCGGCGTCTTCCGCTCACAAGATTTCAGGCAAAACCTCGTTCGAAGTCGATTTTAAACTGTAGGTCACACCATTCACGTGTAAAATGAACACACACAAAATATGTGGTGTGAGAAGCTAAGTTGTAATCCTGATTGAAGGGCTGCCTGTAATGACCAATTATGTATGTGTGTATGTAAAGTGTGTGCGAGATATCATCGAAATTTAATTCGTTTGACAGACCTACATATTTGATGTCGTTATGTGTGGACCACAACATCGTTCAAATGCCTCTCCAATGCTTCCTTAGATGTTTCCATTACTCTGTCACATAAATCAGACTGTATTTCACCCACGGCATGGGTTATGTTGGCTTTGAAGACTGCTACAGTTTGTAGCTTATGTTTGTCAAAGCGACTAGTTCACGTTGATCCTATGTAAGGTGCCCATGCCCTTAAATCGCTTGTGCAGAATATCCAATGTGGCACAAATTGAGTGGCACGAAGAGCCGTTGGTATTCTGATCATTCAACTCAAGCCAAAACAAGTTGGTAAACGTCGTAGTCATAGAAATATGATCCGATGACGCCACCCGTAAACAATCCACACCAAACAGTGATTTTTTTGAGGTGCATTGGATGCTCTTAGATCTTATGTGGTTGGGCTTTGCCATATTTTCGATAGTTTTGTTTGTTCTCGTTCCCATTTATCCTGAATTGGCCTCATCGCTGAAGATAATTTTTCAATGAAAATTGAAAGCGAACACAATCAGGCCTAAGTTTCGAAGCAAAATTTGCCAAGTATACCCAAAATACCCAGTTTTTCCTATAAAGGGGACACTCCTGCACCCTCACATACACAGTGGCTATGCTTTCGACTAATCTTGAGTTTCATCAACAACTAGTGGATTGAATATTTTCAATGCCCTGCAAATAGTACTCTCTATAGGGCGATTATGGCAATCGTAAAATGCGCGAAATGCGCGATACGTTGCGCGAGTAGGACACCCGATTTGGGAACAATTATTTGCACATGTTGTTGAGTGCTGCATATGTCCATAATGATTTGGCAAAACAGACGAAATAAATGACAACTAATTAGGCAGATGTAGCTTCGACAAGATGGCCGTTAACGACTGTCAAAATTCAGAAGTTTCTGTTTAAAGCACCGTGCATGGCTAGAATGACGTTACTAATTGAAATTGTGCTTGGGCACGTCGAGATCGTGCAAATGGCATTTCCAACGAGTCATGAAATGGTAGTCTTACCGGCGTACCGGCTCTAGCAGGGCATGTGCTTGCGTTAGATATTGTTTTTCTAGGCACTAAACTGATGTCATAGGATTTCTGGTTAGTTTCGTATAAATCGTGAACAGCGTCATCTTTGACAATATTGTCTACATCACATTCTTCTTTAGTCTCAGCTCTTGTCAATGGAAACGCGTTTAATTTGACTTGAGTTCTGAGATCGGCTCGAAATTTTTTATTCGTTTGAAAGCCTTATTGATGGGATTGGGAGATAACATCTTTCATGTCCGCCACGGCTGCACATACGAAGCGACCAATATGGGTTTGGAGAACCGCTATGGTTTGTGGTTTATTCGCGTACACTTGCGACTTCAGAGCAATCCAAATCAAATTGCACGATATCGGTGGCTAGCCTGTTTATTTCATCTCCACGTGAGATGAACAAGCTCTCAAATCACTCGTGCTGAGTGTTGCAGAAGATACGGTGACTATATGTCTGACATAGACTTTGTTTGTCTTACATTGGAATATTATGGTTGGTATGTATGCCAAAGCTTGCGCAATTATTTGACTGAATTTCCTTGAAACACCTTAGACGGCTGTTTGTAAGGAACACAGCCAATGATTTCGTATGTTAAATCTTTTTCTTTATGAAAAGTGTGTCTAGGTACATTGTGAACTCCATCACTGTTGATGAAATTTCAAAATAAAAAATAAAAGCTTTTCCCTTTAAATAATTTCTTAAATTGCCGCCGTACTGTTTACGTTTTTGTTTTCCTTATAATAACGATCATGTTAATATATTAAGAAATGAGACCCACCCACTTACTTTTTTTCTGATGTTTAATGCTCCTTTCAATTACCAAATTTATAAAAAAAAATGCATGCTTATCTGCACCAGGAAATGTTGTTTGAATCACTTTAAAACACTATTTGAACAATAAAAGAAAAAAAAAAAAACATTGGCTTGGATAGTGGAATGGAATTCCACCCATAATAGACCGCTGCAACAACAACAATACCATCTAGAAATTTCTCAATAGTTTTAACCCAAAAACCAAAAAAAAAAATATACAAAAATAAGTGTGTTACTTAAATTGTTGTTGTTGCTGTTGTTGGCAAGTGGCCAACGCCACAACAAATTCTGGCAACAGAAAAAAAAAAAAGACAACAATTGCATGATTTAGGTTATGTGTACGTAAAAAGGGGGAACCCAGTTGAGAAATGGTAGTAGAGAATTGGGTTATATGCTGGGGTTAAACAAGATTGACGGTTTAAATAAATGTTGCAAATTGTTATGCCATTGCTGCTGCTGCTCCTGTTGCTGGTAACTGCTATTGTTGCATAAAATTTTTTTCTCTTTCCATGTCTTTTGCAATAAATTATAATAAATGTGTCAGTTGAAATGGTTTCGACTGTTTCGAAATAAATTATGCGGATCAGGCAGGAATGTTTACAAATAATGGTGACTGAACATAAGTGAGGTCGGTCGGTGATGCATAATGCTTTATAAGTCTGACAATAGACGAGTTCGACAATGAACTCCTTATGTTTTTAGGCATGGATTCCATCTTGACAACAGCTCGATTGTCAGTCTTTAAATGGATGGGAAAGTGCCGTACTGAATACCTAAAAACAGGTCGAAAATGTATTGTAAAGTCTATTAGACTCTAAGGTGTATAGAAATAAGAAAACGCTGATAGTGAATTTCTTTTTTTGGCTTTAACAGTAAGACTTTAGACACCAGAGTCTCCATTCCATTTTTCTTTAGTTTGAGCTCTTGTCAATTGATGAACTTTTGATTTCACTTAAGTCGGCTCGAAACTTTTTATTCGTTTAGAAGCCCTATTGATGGCGTTGTGGTTGAATGTAACATCGTTCAAATGTACGCCACTTCTCTAGATGGAGCACATTCGAAATGATCAATTTTCCATGGCTATGGCACATACATATCTCATCATGTATGAATTTGACTGTTGATTTGGGTTGTGTGGGTTTATAGAACCGCTGTGCCTTATGCGCGTTCACTTGCGATTTTAAAAAACCCCACAAGAAAAAGTCTAGCAGGATCAAATCGAACGACCTCGTTGGCCAGCCAGTTAACATCACCTCCATGTGAGATGATCATGCTCTCAAATTGCTCGTGCAAAATTTCCAATCTGGCACGAACTATGTTGTATGCCTGTTGAACCTGTTGACACACCGCAAACCACTTTTTGTTTGTTCACATACCTATTCATACAGAAATGGGTGTCCCTATTGGTGGAGATGATTTTCCGATGAAAATTATATTCACACAGAACACACATTTTCATCAAATAATGTTAGTAGGTAATCAGAGTGGTGAGATTTTTGGGAGTGAAGAACCTCTATGCTTTGTGGCTTATTCGCGTACACTTAAAATTTCAGAAAACTAACGGCATCAAATTGCATGATCTCGATGGCCACCTTCACGTGAGAAGACCAAGCTTTTACATCGCTCGTGCAGAATTTGCAACATATTGTGAACTGTGTTGCTTATAGCTCCCTCTTGTTGAAACTATAAACCTCTTTTTGTTTCCCTTTGCTACTTCCTCTCCTTTTTCCTATTCCCTCTATTATCCTTCCTTTTTTAAGGACGTTATGTACAATGGGTTAATTCGACCTCCGGGTACTGTACTTGTCTTAGTTGACAAATACACGTCCTCTAACCTAACCTAACCTCTTTTTGTTTGCTCACATACCAATTAATACGGAAATGGATGTCCTTATCCTTTAAGATGGGTTTTCATTGAAAACTGAGGTCAAACAGAACACCCATTTTGATCACATTATTTTATTATTTGACCATGTTTTTGAGTGCTATATCTGCGCATGGTGATTTGGCAAAACAAATTGAATAAAATACAACTAATTTGGCAGATAAGATGGTCGGTAAAGTGTCAAAGCCCGAAAGTTTCTGTTGGGAGACCTGATGCGATCTGCACGTCCCCTTAGTACTGATCCCTTTTAAAAAAGGTTGTATACTTCTGCAGTTTTTAAACCAAAAATTCATGAAATGGACCCCCATAACACCGGATTTACTGATTATCTCCTGTTTTTCAAACCTAAGCAACAGCTTAGCAGAAAGAGATTTTGTGTGTGATTTGAAATCATCTGGCAAACATATCTATTCTGATCATCTCTACTAAACATATTTTATGGTATACATAGTGTGGTCATTACAACCCTCCAGTCAGGATTACGAGCTAGTTTCTCGCACTACCTATGTTGTGTGTATTAATTAAAAACCATAAGTGGCGCGACCTGCCATTTAAAGTTGACTCCGGACTACAGATTTTCGAGAAACTTTTCATGGCAATTTTTACCAGAAATATGCTGAGAGGCAGGCGCCTAAGAAATGTTTGTTCATATTTCGTTTTGTTGGTGATGTCTGGTCTGGGATTGAACTGTGGCCTCTCATCTAATAACCCATTACCATCTCTAATCTAATAACCCAACCTAATCTAATAACCCAACCATGTCCAAACAGCATAGAACTCTAGGGAGAGAGGTATCCATAACTCTGTGTTTTATTGAAAAAGTCAGCAGCTTATTGGGTGGGTTAGGATTTCGAAACACTAGAATTGGCTTTGTGTGTGTATTTTATTTCAGCCAAACAAGTATTTTGGCATTCTGCTGTCCATTAACCCGGCTATTAGTGACGTTTTTCTAATGAGCAAAACAAAATAATTTTTTTTTGTTTTTCGTTTTTTAATTTATTATTTTCGCGATACAGTTCCTGCTGTTATTGTTGTGTTATTTCTTTTGATTTCTACCAACAAAATATAACAACATTGTCAGCAAATTTTTGTTATTTTTTTCGTTCTATCTTTTAAAAGATTTTATTTTTTTGATAAATTATTATTTATTTGTTCTAAACATTAACTGTGCTGGAGATTATCGCTTAAAAAGAAATATAACCGCAAGAGTAAACATTCAAAAACATTTTTAACATCCGGTGTAGGAATTTTGTAACACAACAAATGAGATTTTGAGAAACATTTTTTTTCTTTTTTTGAATGGAAAAGGTTTGAGTCTGGCCTAAATATTTCGATAAAAACGAATTGTTTTCACGTTATTTATTTTAAAATTATTTCTGCTGACTTTATTTTTTTTTAAATTAGTTTTGGGAAATTTTGTGTGGTTTTTGTGACGTCAGCAAGAATAAAAAAAAATAAAAAAAAAAATAAAAAAAAATGGGACTGTGTTGGTAGTATTGGTATGAAAAATTATGAATTTCTTTTTCCTTAAATTTGCTACTTTTTATTTGTATTAAATAGCTTGTAACTATTGCTGCGCTTAATTGCCATGAAGGTTATCTACTAAACTTGATTAAATACTGTATAGTTTACATGAATGCAAATCCATATATACTGAAAGAAATTTATTTTAAACTTAAATAAATTGATATTAACCTTATTGTTACTAAGACCTATCTATCAGTAAAGTGGTGTATTTTAGACTTTTGTCCTGATAACATGATAGGCTAGGTTAGCTGGTAGCTTCCCGTTCTCAAGCAAGTTCACTGGGTAGACCATGTGGCCCATTGTGTCATATAGTGTGCGGTAAGCGTTCTTGTCATGATCCGTTAGTGGTAGGTTTGAATCACTCCGAGCTCCGGATGAAACCGGCTAAGGGTACTTAGCCACACTTTCGCCCCCATGCTCAGATCTTCAAACGTTATGTTGCCCAAAAACCGATGCCATCTATCAGCTTTCGCAGTAATCCTAATGCAGTGTCCTGTTAGAATGTGAACCGTTGCCTTATCGCCTCAAGAAGTTCGCTAGTTCTCTCGATTCCACTGCAAAAAATAGCAGTTTTTTCGTCATACCATAAAATTCCTGCCATTGCAGTCTTCTCTTCGTATTCCTATAGAATTTCTTGCCTGAAATGGCACAGCAAATCTCTAAAATTCTCGAAATTGGATGCAAATCCTCTATTTGACTAAGACATTGGAAAAGACGTAATCGCCTACTGACAGGCTTTAAATAATTTCGCGGATACAACGGAAGGGAATGGATTTTAAATCTGTCTTTCGCAGTCGACGTTAACCACGACGCACACTGTCGCGATTTCATATAACGAGTGGCCAAAAATAGAAGGAGTAATAGTAGAGTAATGAAATTTGGCACACCTATATTAATTGGTAAAACATAATCATACCTAAAATTTGGTCATTTAAACTCGAAGGATTCGTGTCCTTCCCATATATCCTGTAATTAAAAATTGTTATAACTTGGAGAAAAAAAAAGATATGTTAATAAAATTTGGTACACTTATTAGTTTTAACATGCTTAATACTTCCTCCAAATTTCGTTCAATTTGGAGAAAGGATACGCCCACCTTAAAAATGTCCTTTTTCAAAAAAGTATCAAAAAGACATAACAAAGTTGAATATATACTTTTTTCGAATCGGAAATTATGATTTAAATGTTTTACTAACTCATTAAAATTTAATTTTCTCACATTCCGTATATCCTTAGAAAATTATAAGGATCAATTTTTACCATAGCTGAAATACTAATTAAACAATATTTTATTAAAAATTTAAAATTTGTTTATATATATTAAAATACTTAAATTTATACATATAAGTGAAAAGACACTTATACTTGGTTCCTAATTGAATTTATTTATGTTTAAATATAAAAAATCGATGATCTAGAAAAATTTACATCACTTCCTCAACTCAGTTTCAAACCTACTTTTTCCACGTCTGTATTTTGTCCAATTATTACTAATTTTTAAAAGAATGAATTTTAGTTAGTCCTTCTCTATATCTGTTAGAAATCTTTGAATGCGTTTTTCCACAAATTATTCAATATAATGCAACACATTTGTTGTATTATTTTTCTTAAGCTGCATCCATTGCTCAAAAATATCACGAATCTGCAATGGTGTTGACACTACAAAACATTTATAACACCCACAAAAGCAGTCAGAAGCAGCTGAAATTTATATATGTTAAAGTATGTATGTACTTGTGGCAATAAAATATCAAAAAATTTCAAAAGTGATATTGGATGTTTTTTTTTAATTCACTACTGAAGTTAATAAATGTACGAAAATCTTAATTTTTTGAAGACCTGTACTTTGGCTAACGATATTTCACATATGATTAATATTTGTAAACAATTATAGCGTTGTAATTACAATTACATACCTGGCTTACAATTCTATTACAAATAATTTAGCCATTACCAAAAGAATTGTTGAATTTTAACTATGACAAAAATATGTCAAATTTCAAGTTTACGCACAAATTTCTGTATTGCATGGTAATTCTTAACTTTGGGATACAATAACTAAAAAACTACGCAAAAGTTTATAAAAAAATTTTACATATCAACTAATTGAAGTGTTTTCTATAAGATAAAGGTAAAAAAATATTGAATTTCCCACATTGACTTTAACCATTTTTGGCCACGCTCGCGACAGTGTGCGACGTCCCGCCACTCAAGTATAAAATTAAGGCACACAACATGAGTGGTGCGAGAAGCTAGGCCGTAATCCTGACTGAAGGGTTGTTGTAATGGCCAATTTCTAAACAGTTTTCCGTTTGAAACCTAGATTGTGGTACCTCATGCTAATGAAACAGATTTCCTATCTTCTCAAAAATTCGATTCCTCCGCTGTCTAGAATGTCATTAAAAATAATAGGCGTTATTAGCTGTTCCCAATTCTCGCCTTCTGTAAGATTTGTATTACAACGGCTTTTGCGAAGAAGACTGGCAGGATTTCCCTGCAATCATCTCCCAAATCGTCGAATTCTTTAGGAAAAATTATTAAATTGAAAAAAATGTCGTGTTATAAATTATTTGTATGATACAATGGGGCTTCCAAACCTTGATTTGTATTCGCATACACAGTCGCATAAAGTCTTAAAGCGAAATTGCTTTGATCCACATTTTTGTGTGAGTGTATAATTATTTGAATTCATTTTTTTTTTCTCAAAATGTTGATTCTTTTGTTGTTATTTCTAAACAAATAAAAAAATATTCTCAGTATTCTTTACTATATGAACCGACACTTTTTATATAATTATTCCCTCACACCCGTCAAACACGACGGCTACAGGCCAGCCAGCATGCGTTGACAACATAAATAAGCTGCTGCTGTTGTAATAAAAAGCCATAGTATTACAACAGCAACACCAATAAGCTGAAATTGCATTCACAACAACAACAACAATAACAACAATTACAACAATAATAACAATAATGTTATGCTTAAATGATTTACGAGATCATTTACAAAATTGTTCTTTCACAACAAAACGAGAATTTCATGAAAACAGAAATAAAAAAAAGCGATTCAACGTTACAAAAGTTGCATTTCGAGTGTATCAATCGATTTATCGATCTAAGACCGACATGTTTGATAAATATTTTTCCACAAGCAAACATGAGGAAGTTTTTACGTCGCACGAAGCGTTGGTGGTAGGGTGTCGGAAATTAAAACAAAGCAATCGACATTATTTTTGCAACACTTTTGTGTGGTAACAGATTTTATGAAAGTTGAGTTAATAATCGAATTACGTGATTAAAATTTGTACGGATTTATAAATTTTTTCCAATACCCCTCTGAGGAGCATATGACTCCCACAAGGCATTTTCCATCTTATCCGGTTGGCTGCCATTGTTGCTATAAGTTCCAGTTGCTTGCTATTCTGCCTGGTTTCTGCTTCGTTAGTCTATTGTTGTTCCAACTAAGCAGGTGATTGCTCTGCTGGAGCACGCCCTACGATAATGATGCTGCTATCTATCGTTGCCTAGAAACGCCATCCGACTATGAGCTGTAGTGGTAGGGAACCTTGCTGAACGTTGATTCCTAAACTCTGCAATAGGTCGTACGATAAAGGTACTGCCACTTATCGTTGCCTAGAAACCCCTTACGAGTATAAGCTGTAGTGATAGGGAACCTTGCTGACCGCTGATTTTTAAACTCTACAATAAATGGCATCATCATCATATGGGCTTATGGTTCATATTTCTTTCATTTAGTTTTAAAATATATTTTTATACATGAATTTGATTCTGATGGGTGTATCTATGACGCCTCTTGTCATCATTTCAAGTACTGTATAAATGGTTTCTCTTTGTTGTATTGAAGTATATGTATGTATGTATGTATACTGAATTAATTATTGATCGCTTATTAAATTCTAAATCATTTTGATACAGTAGTTTGTATAATTTATGGTTACTATGAGTATAACGGAAATGATTGTTGTACAGTGTATTCACTAAAGAGGGTAAATTTAAATTTAATCTAAGCATACAATTAACCTCAACAGTAGAATAAATAATGTCGTAGAATTTTTGTTATTGCCAGAAATTGTAGATTAATCAGGTTCAAACTTAGAGTACATTTAGAGTCCACTTATATTCAACTCCTGCGGTCAAACGAAATCTATTAGTAGACCTAAGCAAATTTCTGCTGACAGTTACTATTACTTTTTCAGTCCTTTTACGTAGTATAGTACTCAAACTACTTTATTTTTTAATAAGTTTTTATTTCTTCTTTCCTTTTTAAGTCCTATAATTTACGTACTTACTTAATTGGTTATTACAACCCTTCAGTCGGGATTACGACCTAGCTTCTCATTATAAAATCTTCTTTGTTTTCTGCAGTATTCAAACCTGGGAACTAAATTTAAAAGTTAAAAAATTTTCAAAGACCTCATCTAGCGCTCTGTTACAGTCAAGTTGGCGCCATATCTCCTTTAGACAGTTTAATTTGATCATTACTTGAGAATCTTATGAGCAAAACTGTTCATTCGATTTTGCAGTTCCGAATAAAAACTTCAAGCAGAAATTTTATAGAACGTTTTCAATAACGTGGGGCAGTTTAATCTTCAGACAAAAGCCATTCTTCACTGTCTTTACCGTATAAGGACAGAGCCCTGTCAGACTGGAAACATAGACATCAAGCTCTATAGGGTTTAAGGTAGTTTCTGTAATAAATTTACCCAGGTCAGGTTAAAGCGTGACTTTATGTTCTTTTGGTAACAACCAACTTAATTTCAAAACAGTAAAGAGAGGCCTTGAGGATAATTTGTGGCATATTGTAATACACTTGCAGATTAACAAAACCCCAAAAGAAAAAGTCTAACGAGGTCAAATCTCACAATTTCGGTGACCAGCTCATATTGCTCTCACGTGAGGTGACGTATTTATAATGTGGCATGAGCTGTGTCGCATGTAGGCCGTCCTGTTGGAACCATGTACATACAGTATTGGTCATTACCACCCTTCAGTCGGAATTACAACCTAGTTTCCGCACCACTTATGTTGTGTTTCTGGACGCTTCAGTGTCACACTTGTCTGGGTCCCCTGACACTGTGACATATCGGGAAACTGCAGAGCCGACAAGCTGACCAGAGCTAGCGCACTACTCCCAGAATCCTGTTCAATCGACTTAGGAATGCCACTTGCCTCGATCAAACTGGCCATCGCGAGGAAATTTTTCCAAAACGCCAACCTATCCTGGATCAACGAGGAGTCCTGCTCTACCACTAGACTCACCTGGCCCCGGATGATAGAGGGCGTACCAACCAGTTACTTGGACTTGGTCGCGGCATCATTTCAATCACAGTGGCCATGCTTACAGGACTGCACTGTGTTATGGCTAGACACGTAGAAAGAATGCGGCTCCCATTTAACGACTTCTTCCGCAGGTGCAGATCCGCTGAGGAGGACGAGACTGTTGTCCACTTTCTTTGTCAATGCCTATCTCTTGCGAGGTGCAGATATAAGTAGGTTATTTGGCTCTCCGACCCTTGTCAGCTTGACGGAGCTATCGTCCATTGATGTCAAGGATATAGCCTCGTTTATCAAACTTTCTGGCTGGTTTTCCAGCTCGGGGTAGTCGTGCTTTGGATTTGCAGAACGTTAGATTTTTGAGAAACTTTTCATGGGAATTTTATTTACACTTAGCATTTTTGCCAGAAATCTGCTGATTGGATATCGCCGATGAGATATTTTTCGTATTTCGTTTTATTAAGGATGTCTGATCTGGGGTTTGAACCCTGGCCTCACGTCTAATAAACCAACACATTGCCTTCTAGACTACGGCGACTTCTGGAACCGTATGACGTTCGTATTTGTTTCATTTAATTCAGCCTAAGAGAATTTTGTAATCTTCTGACAGTGTTGTTCTGGCGAAGGTCGTTCTCAAAGAAATATGGACCGATGATACCGCCAGCCCAAACCCACAGCAAACAAAGATTTTTTCCGTATGCATTGGACACTCTTGGATCTCATGTAGGCTGGTATCTCCCAAATTCGATAATTTTGTTTGCTCACATACTCCATCATTCAGAATTAGGCCCATCGCTGAAGATGATTATTCGATGAGGATTTGGGCCGGCCTGCTCCCTTTCCCATTTAAGCCAACTGAATAAATAAAATTCATTCCTTTAATTATGGACAATGTTTACAGTGACCTTTTTCTTAAAAGTTCACTTTCATTTCTTAACTACAGCATCTTCATATCACAATCACAATCATTATTGTTGGTAACGAACGTGCTCATGAACTTGAACCACAATTATATGAACATCAAAAACTCAGAAAACCATGAAAAAAAAAAATAAACTTGAACCACAATTGTGCGTGTTGTGCGTGCAAAATTGCACTAAAACTACTCGTTAACACGGTCATACACTTCATTGTACACAGAATGTACAGAAACTTGACCAAAGTTGGAGACAAGAAAACAAAGTGTATTCATGGCCATTAACTGTGTATCGGAGTAGAAATACACACGTACACGCAGGTACTTTGGTTCGATAGTTTGAACGAAATAAAACCACAAACGGCCTAATTGATTCAAATGAAAAACAAGCTAAAATGAGACAAAGGCAGAGGCTGAAACAACTTGTGATGGTGGTCGGTCAGCCATTCAATCACTGTGTGTGTGTTATTCAATGTTTGCCATTTAATACACTGAAAGAAATTAATCAATGAAATTTGTTTAATTGGCTTGACTAAAAGATAGTCAAACTAATATTAAATTTTTGAAGGGAGCAAAGAAAATAAGTTGTTTGTTGTTGTGCCCACTCGATCTATTTTACGTCCCTCCTACTTAATAGGATATCTTCAAGCCTATTGCCCTATCAGATCTCAGGATAATCTTCGGCATCAACAATGCCAATTCTCTTGCCCAGCCTGCAAATCCTGTGTGCAAACCAGACGCAGGAGTTGCCTTCTGAGATGTATTCATACCCCACAAGTTCGAAGAAGGTGGTTCAATGATTCATGCTAATTGTTACAGAATCTACATGTTGTGCCCGAGACAACCATGATGTACTCTGAGTCTACAGTGCCCTGTCTGAACATCGGTTCTCAATCTCAAGTTATTTCTTGACCCATATCTACTTCTATTATAATTTCCCTCAAACCGACTTTGTTTGAGCAGAGCCTGTGCCTATTTTGATCTTCTTCTGTTTGTTTACAGCCAAATGACCTGGAACTCATGTCTACCTAGCAGACTCAGCTGCTTCAGACAGTCCTTTCTATACTAACTTTGATTTAAACTCATAAGAAATCAGATTGTATTGCTATGTACTTCCTTTTGTACCTCCTCTCCAACTTGAATTGATAACATCTTTCGGTGGCATTGACCTCCGCATGGAAGATAGCCGCGAGTTTTTTCTTAAACTCGGAATATTCCATTCTGGGATCAAAAACTTCTACTCCTGCTCTTGACCATCTGTACACCACAAAATTGTTTCTCGTTCAAGACAGTACCTTGCTTCCTAATTACTCCATCAATTTTTCTTAGTAAGTGTCGTTGCGGGGCATTTCCCCAAACCCTAGAGTGTACTGGCTTGTCAAGGAACAGTTAAGGAAGGAGCTGACAACCAATCGATTACTTTGGTACCGAAATGAATTTCGTGTTGTACTTGCCCCTAATCACACTAACCGTATGCTCCAAAGCTTTACTACCATGAGCAGAGGACTTAAATAGAGGGCAGGTTCTCATTGCCCCTGTTACATCAATACACATTAGCCTGTGTATCTCGTTCAACACCATTTGAGCTGTTTTAAAATTAGTTCTATCTACCCAGACAGTTGCCCTATAGGTCATAGGCCTTAGTCTGGCCATCTTGGTATACATTCAGTGCAAATTCCTAGATTGCATCCCCTATTCCTAAAAGCCTCTGTTAATTTACTAGCCAGTGATATTTCTTGTTATTTAAATCTTGTGTTCTATATGTGATTGTGCCACCTAGGAGGCCAATATTCCTCCATTTGGGAAGTTTTATTCATCTTGTAAATGGTACTACTGTTGATTCACTGACGACATACAATCCCAAGACCAATTTAAATGATGTTGCAGATAATCTCTTCAAATTTGCCTTTAGCCATCAAGACTATATCATCTGTATGACCTTGACTGCCGATGCATACATCAGAGAATTTTGTAGTGGGGCCCGTCCATAACTACGCTCGACATTAGTGGTGAAAGGACTCCACCCTAAAGTAGTCCTATCGTCCATCTGGAAAATAGGAAAGTAAGTTACTAGATCATGTGAAATCATAAGAAAACCTCGGGAACTACGACAAAACCCATTCTTCTAATGTAGGAAGGCTAAAAGGCACAAGTGGGAAACTATGTTTACTTCATATACACGTTTTCCCAGAACCTTAATTACCTTATGTGGCTAGTTTACACGACTTTGTATCGTGTATGTTGTATTGAATACACTTGGGTGTTTGTGAACGCTCAATGCTATGCTGTATTATGTATTTCGTATTCCAAATGTCTTCTTCTTATTCTTCTTCATAATTTTTGGTATTCAAACAATTTGATAGCACGAAACCAATACAACTTTTAAAAAAATGTGTATAAGTGTATTGGAGTTTTATATAAAAATTATCAACAACAAGCATACACTGTTGTATATTCGTCTAAAAATACACTCAATACAAAGATACAACGGCTTGTGTGAATTGACCAATGTTTTGAGGTTGAGCAGAGGATCTCTGCTGTCTATGAGGAATAATTGTTCGTCTCCCCGTGCATTCGAACGAATAATTTGTAATCCAGCATTTCTACCACTACACCACTCACTCCGATTCAAATGTGATTGTATTCTCTATCATTTATTTTCAGTTCCCACCATACGTTTTCTCTCACTATATGAGTATATTGCGAATTGTTTACGTAGTAGTTTGTTATTGTTAATGTAACTGTTATTAAAACATGATTTATTTTCAAAACTTTAAAGTGACTGTGACTTGGAATTACAATGTTTTGTCAAGTTTGTCTATACATATAGCAGCAGAGAATAAGACCCGCAACTGGGCTCCAAGTTGAACAGCAACATGTTTACTTAAACAAAAAATCTGAGATTTTGTCTACAGTTGTCACAAAAAGTAGTCTGTCTATCGATTTCTATGTGGAAGTTTAAATTAGCAAACGACTGACGTTGAGTGCCATTTACAGCTGCTGTTCCCATTATGCAGCAGTAATGCTACTTTAACTGACGACTGGCCACAACCGAACGAAAGTGTTTCTTTGTTTGCCAATTTTCAAATGCTCTGGACTCAACATTTGTTTGTTATTTTTTTGTATTTTTTCTTTTTGTTTTATCTCCCCAGCATGTGAAATATGTTGTAATACTAATAAATGTTGGCAATTGCTGTTGTTTATGTGTTTCTGTTAATTTCTATTATTGAAGTTGCAATGTTTTTAAGCGATACCATAAAAACCCACTCGTATGTGTCATATAAATGCCATTATGACACAAAAAATTCTGAAAGTTTTTTTTGTTCCCTATGCACTCGTTCGTTACCTGTTTAAATTAAGGAATAGGAAACTATTTTGAATTGAGACTCATTTAGGTTAACTATTGAAGAGTTATTTGAAAAGGAATTATGACCCAATTTTCAATTAAATTCAGGCCAATGAAAAATACTGCCAAGGGAAACAACAAGTCGTAATCAAATATTATCTAAAGGCATTTGTGTGTATAGTTTTAAGGGTATAGAGGTATAAGTATTATTCGAACAAGAAAAGGCGTAAGAACTATGTTTTTTTCAGGGGAAGACCCCTACTCATGCACTGCATTGTGTTGGAACTAGAAAAATATGTTATGAGAAAAAGGAAAGAGGAAGTAGTGTTTGTGGACACTAAATTTGAATCTCTCTGTATATCATAAGTGTAGTTGCCGTAGTCTAGTAGGTAGTGTGTTCGCTTATTAGACGTAAAAGCCGGATTCGAGCCCCAGGACAGACATCAAAACGAAGTATGAAAAAAATATATATTTGTTCGGCGGCTAGGAAGGACTCAGAATATTTCTGGCAGAAACTCTGAGAGTAAATAAACCTGCCATGAAAAACTTTCTCAAAATCTGTCGTTCCGAGTCGACGGTAAACTGTAGGTCCCGCCACTCAAGTATAAATTTAAGGTACACTACATGAGTGGTGTGTAATGGCCAATTACGGACGTTATATCATAAGTAACAGAAAAGACCTCTGCAGGAAGAGAGTTCCACTTAAGAATAGTACGGCTAATGTAAGAATTTTGTCTATAATGCAGTGTGCGATCTACTGGCCAATCTACCACAAACGGATGTATTCGGCGAAAAGGACGAATGTTAAGTAAGAATACATGATTTTCGGGAACAAGTCCCCTTATTTCGATCGAGCAAAATCCGTTGTAGTAGAGATAGAACAGTGACGCACAAGACACATTGCGACGATGCTACAATGAATCAATAGAGTTGTATACCGTTCGGCGTCTAGAAGCCTCAAAACAGACTTCAAGGCACCGGCTTGAATTCTTCTTTCAACACATGAAAAAGTGCTGATTCCAGCGAACGTCACACTGAAATTTTCATGCCCAGAACATCAAGAGCTTCTGACTCCAAAATTTTTATGCCACCCATAGATACAGTTTATAGCGCAAATGAGGAGATTGAACAGCTCAAGTGGCCAGCTGCTGTTTGACTTTAATAGCAATGGTGTATACGGTTTGATAAAAAAAAAGTTCCGAGGATTACCAGATTATGATGATCTTTCGTCTTGAGCAATATAAAGAATGTCTCTAAAGACAAACTAGGATTTTCTTAATTTATAGCTTATTTCCGTTACCCTATTACCCTATTCCAACATCCGTGGAATTAATTCATTCATATTTATGGATTGCAAAAATGTTGCAATGTTGTTTTGAAGAAAACGAAAAAGAGCGTGATAATGTATCTAAATTCGTAACTAACGAAGTCCTTTATCTGTTATCCCTTCTGCTGTTATTATTTAAAGTTTCTAGATCTCGAAAATAATGATCTCCCCGGAATTCTTGGATGTTTGCCGATGTACACCGATGGCTCCAGACTCGATAATAGAATTAGTAGCGCTGTCTACAATCTGTTAGTAGCGCTGTTTGTATCTCACCGACTGCCGGACCACTGCAGCTTAGCCATTTAGCAAGCCGCACAATGGATCCTCAGTAACGCTACTACTTTCACTCATATCTCAATCTTTTCTGACAGCCAGTCTGTTAATGCGTGTCGCCGCTGTGACGACGTTCTTTCTGGGCGCCTCAGAGTATTTGTTTGCGTATGTATTGTCGATGAGCTCACCAGAGTATACTCCTTCCGGAGCCCTCGCCAATCGAATAGGGTATACCACTTATCTCGTCTAATTGGCTATAAGGAATCCTGGATGCCAACCTATCCTGGGTCAATTTGAAATTTTTCAGTGACCACGCTTAATGGTTATTGGGTTGTGGGAAAATACGCGGAAAGACTGCAGCTGCCATCAAACGACTTTTGTCGAGATTGTGGATTGGTTGAAAAGCAGGAAACGTTTAACCACTTTCTTTGTCATTGTCCATCTCTTGCTACTTGCTCTCCAGTCCTTGTCAGCTTAACGAAGTTATCATCCATTGATATCCTTTGTCTATTAAACTTTCAGGCTGGTTTCTAGAATAATGAAGCCGTGATTTAGTGTGCAGCTCCCGCGCTGACCAACTTCATCGACAAATTTGTTGGAATTTAGTCAGTACAGACCTGTTGCAATCTACCACTTCCATCTAACCTAACCTATTTAAAGTTGAACTGTTCTAGTTTTCATAGTACCCTTCACTTTCAACTGTACTGTGGTCTGCGACTTTATCCACTCAATTGCCATGATGGTGATACTATTTGGTTACTTCCACATAGTATCGTCGACACTGATTTGCTTCAGTTAAAGTTCCTCATTAGTTAAGTTCTAGACATCCTTGTTAATTATTGTGCTGTGGAATTCGTCTGTTGCTAAATACCTGTAATAGACTAGTAGACTGACGAAGTCTATTTCCATCGAATTTGTGGTTTGATGTTCTCGCGCAGTGAGGCAATGAGAGTTGAACGAAGAGTTCTTAGATCACTTCAAATTAAACATTTGTTTTGGCTTCAACCATTGAAAAAAAATTTTTTTTTTATATACTTATGGATGTATCTGTGCATCTTATGCAACATCTACCGACGCATTTATTTTCCTACAGCAAATGCTGGTAGAGCTTGAGAAATCATCAAACTTCTGAGATCAAATTTCTGAGATATTGCAGGTCTAAGAATGAAGAGGCAGACGCCCTAGATGTGTGTGAAGATAGATTTTAAAAACTATCTCCCCAGACGCAAACCAAGTCAGTTAACAGAGCTCTGTTATGTTACTAACAGGACCCTTATTTACTCTCAATTAACCCGTGTGGCAAATGAAATGCTGCATAAAACATTCGATTGTTTTATTTTGACAAAGAAGTCCTTTTTTTACGGGTAGTCAAGACACTTTTGCCTTAAAGGTATTGTAGTCAATACTTAGAACTGATACTGGCCTAAGAAAGGTCCCACGTCCTGGGGCGTATGTGTGTGGAAATAGATTTTAAAATCGATCTCCCCAGACGCAAACCAAATCAGTTAACAGAGCTCTGTTATGTTACTAACAGAACTCTTATGTTACTAACAGAGCTCTATTAACTGACTTGGTTTGTGTCTGGGGAGACAGATTTTAAAATCTATCTTCATACACATAAGCCCTAGAACGTGGGACCTTTCTTAGGCCAGTATCAGTTCTAAGTATTGACTACAGAACCTTTAAGGAAGGCAGAAGTGCCCTGACTATCCACAAATAAAAGAGCTCTTTGCCAAAATAAAACAATCGAATGTTTTATGCATTTATTTCATTTGCCACAGGGGTTAATTGGGGAGGTACAACTATTAATAAATGATGGTGGTGGTAAAACAAACCATTGTGAAGTACAACAAATTTACAGAATTTTACAGAAAGAAAACAAAACAAAAGAAAAACAAGACAAGACAGTTGTTATATCTATCAGTACGTCTGTCCAGCCACATTCATTCATCCGTCCGTATGAGTCTGTCCATCTGTTTGTTACTATTTTATGCTAACGGTTTCAGTTTCGCTTACGGTGTTGGTGTATTGTGTTTTATTGCCAATTTTTTTTCTCTCTTCTAATTTTTTTGAAATTCTCATTATTTTGCAAATGTTCCACCGGTGTTTTGGTTGTTTGTTTGTATGTTGCTGTATGTTATTGTTGTTCATGCTGCTGCTATTGTTGCTCATATTTACGTTATAGTTGTTGTTATTATTGTTGCTCTTAATGCTGTGCATTTTTATGGCTTTTTTTCGAGATCATTTGGGAATTTTATTTTTTTTTCGTTCATGCTTGTAGTGCGGCTAACGTTTGTATTGCAATTACAATATTGTGTGTTTAAACCGATTTTAGTATATAAACCGCCGCATAAAGGTGCATTAAAACATAATCAATTTAGACTTTAAAACAAATAGTCTCAAGTCTCAACACAGACCTTTTTCTTGAACTCATACATATTTCAAATACTCTTTCCAACAACTTTATACAAAAATGTTCAAATTGGTAAGTCAAACGTCCTGCTAAAGGACTTTTATTTCCTTTTTTTTGCTCCTTAGGCAGTCAAGGATTATTTGGTTTGTTTTTTTTTTTGCATTAACAGGTGGTGTTGTGCACTCTCCTAGCCGTAGCTGCTGCTCGTCCCGGTTACTTGTCGGCCCATGGTCCTCTATTGTACTCAGCCCCAGCAACTGTGATTCATGAACCCGCTTATGCTAAAGTCGGTGCCATTGTTAAGTCCATACCCACAGCCGTATCGCATCAGTCCATTTCCCAGGTGCATAGTTCTGCTCATATTGTACAGCCCATTGTAGCGCCTGTTGTTAAAACAACCATTGCTGCTGCTCCTGTTTTACATGCCGGACATTTGCTACATGCTGGTCATGGCTTATCATACGGTCATGGTCTTCATTTGCATTCCTGGTAAATGCTACACCATATCTGACAGCAATAGTAACAATAATCTGCCAATAATAGCAACAACAGCAACAACAACAACAATTATTACTTAATATTACTATTTAATGTCATACCATGAGTGTGGATTTATTTTCTATTTGTTTGCATTTCTCGTGCTGTTTACATGCAGTAAGTAACCCGGTACTTGTTTAGCTGGACATTCATTCTAAATTCTAAATATGACCTCATTTTCTGTATTCTGTATTCTGTTTTAATTAAACTTTTACTTTTTCATTTCGTACAACTTCCTGTATCTCTAGTTTAAACCATGTGAGTTTAAAATCATTCTACAGAAGCCATGCCATTTCATTTCATTCGATTCGATTCCATTTCATGTCATGTAAATATTCTATTTCGTTCGAATAGATTTTCTATTTCTATTTCTATTTCTTTTTCTTCTGTAACTTGTTTTTCCTTGAGTTCTGTATTCTGTATTAAACGAAAATTGACTGATGAATGCAATTTTTTTTTGTTTGAATTTTGAATAAAACGTCATGTAAAATATAGAATAAATTACATTTTGTATATAAAAACATAAACAATAAATGGTGTTTTTTTATTATATATATGTACATAAATGGGAATGAACCTTGTGTGCAACCTTCGTATATGAAAATTGAAAGGGCTTGGGATGTCAAAAAAAAAAATACTCCGCAAAATCGTATATTCTTGGTACACATTTCAACTATTTTCTACATCTCCTATGCCTTAGAGGAAATAAATCAGTACTCCTACGACTAAACTTGCCACTATAAAATTACGAAAGCTTAAGAGGTTTCCTGGAAAGTCGCCGTGGCCTAGTAGGTAGTGTGTTGGCTTATTAGACGAAAGGCCCGAGTTCAAATCCCAGGTCAGACATCAAAACGAAAATATGAAAATATTTCTTCGGAGCAGATTTCTGGCAAAAACTCTGAGAGTAAAAATTGCCATGAAAAGCTTCTCAAAAAATCTGTCGTTCGGAGTCGACTTTAAACTGTAGGTCCCGCTACTCATGTATAAAATTAACGCACACAACACGAGTGGTGTGAGAAGCTAGGACGTTGTACAATGGATCAATTCGATCTCCGGGTACTGTACTTGTCACAGTTGACAGGTACACATCCTCTAACCTAACCTAACCTAAGAGGTTTCCTGCTTGAGTGTAGCGTGTTGGCTTATTAGACGTGAGGCCACGGTTCAATCCTCAGGTCAGATCTCTAAGAAAACGAAATATTTACTTACTTAATTGGCTATTTACAACCCGATTAACGGATTTCGGCCGGCCGCAACACATCCTTCCAGGCGCCTCTGCTTCTTGCGCGCCTACGCCATTAGGTCACCCCCTTCGCCGACTTCCGCAGATCCCCTCATCAAATACCAGTCTCGCCGAAGCGAACGACATGGCCGAGCCAGCGCAGCCGCTGGATATTAATACACTGCACAACGTCTATGTCGTTGAGGAGCTCCTACATCGGATCGGATGCGGAAATCATTGCCAACTCGCACTGGACCGAAGATTTTACGTAGGACTTTTCTCTCGAACACTCTCAAGGCTGCTGTATCGGTGCTTAGGAGGGTCCATGCCTCTGCGCCATAAAAAAGCACGAGTAGTATGAGCGTCTTCTAGAGTATTAGTTTTGAAACGATAAACGAAAATGAAATATGAGAAAATATTTCTTCGGCGACTGCCTCTCAGCAGATTTCTGGCAAAAGCTCTGATAGTAAATAAAAATTGCCATGGAAAGTTTCTCAAAAATCTGTCAGTCAGAGTCGACTTTAAACTGTAGGTCCTGCCACTCATGTATCAAATTAACACACACAACACATGAGTAGTGTGAGAATTTGAGTAATGCCTAATTATGTTTGTATGTAGGTATGTAAGAGAAATCTCATCTCAGAAATACTTCGTTTTAAGGTGTGACATAGTAAGAGACAGTTGCTTAAAATAAGTCTGCTACCTTTCATAATCAGATCTTGCATTAATTGAACGTCCAGTCTTTCTCACGATCCTGTTCAATACAAAGCGTCAAGTAATGCTGTGTGAACTACAGCAATTAGGGCGAGGGGGATATTGACTATGAATATCATCAGACATCAGATGATCCAGACAGCCTCATACTCTAAATACTCTAGGAACACTCTGTAGTGCTCTAGGAACGCTCTACAGTTACATACATATATAGTTGGTCATTACATCCTTTGATTCAGGTTTACTTCCTAGCTTCTCCCATCACTTTAAAATGGACTCCAAACGACAGATTTTTTGAGAAACTTTCCATGGCAATTTTATTTACTCTCAGAGTTTTTGCCTGAAGCCTGGTGAGAAAAAGAAGCCGAAAGAAATATTTTTTCATATTTCGTTTTGCGGGAGACGTCTGACATAGGGTTTTATCCGTGGCCTTACGTCTAAAAAGCCAACACACTGTCTTTGAAACTGTAAAGCCTTAAGCTTTGCATCTGTGTTAGTACGGATGGTATTAGACTCTCTTGTATAGAATAATTTTTGTCTTCTTGGAGTAAGATTTGCTTTTAAATTGCCTGTTCCGACCGAAATAAAAAGTGTTAGCAAGTAGAATCCTACCCAGCTGATGTTATTATTAAGATGTTATAATTACTAACGTTCACAAGGCGCTCTCTTGAAACAAGCAACTTGGTCTATCACCCATTGCTGTCAAACCCTTCATTTCCACTTCCTTTCGGATTTTTCAAAGTCCCACCCGTGATACTAACAAAGCATAGACGTTCGCTTGTGACATGTAGCACATTTTGTGTTAACACAAATCCTTTTCTAACAAAATCTTTAAAAGATCACTCAGTAAACTATCAGCTTGTATATTGCATGAGTTGGAATCCGTTCGATCCTATTTTAGCTGATGATCATGTGATATTTGGGATCATCCTGCACAACTTGGTGAAAATTTCTAATATAATTATTGTGTAGGCCTAGAGATAGTAATGCCTGTAGTCAAGAGTATAATTGCATGCCTTACTAGGTGGGGGCCTTACGTTCATATCGCAGTTCTAACGTATTGACCTAACAAAATACTTCTTTTCATGATCTCTCTCTCTCAGCAGTCTTTCAGCTAAAAACTTTGAGCTTCTCAAGTAGGTTGTTTGAAGCCGACATTAAATTGAAGGTTTCAGCACTCATCGAAAAATGAACATGTGAAGTGACATGAACATGCCTGCCCTTTAACCTTCATACATACATAACATGGCTTAAATTCTATCTTAATAAGAAATTATTGACGTTGTTACTGTTCAAGGATTTAGTAATTCCGTCGTATAATCAACCTTTCAAGATAAGTAGACATTAAAAAACAAAACAAAAATTGTTTTGATTCTTCATCATGAGTTTTAATATCTTGTGTTGTTGCAGTCTTTCTTATACAATTTTTATTTGATTTTTTAATTTGTTTTCCAATGTTTTTCTTTATTTTTATTATTTTTTCTGTTTTTGTTTTTATTAGTCCACTAAAAATAAAAACTAATCATTGTAATTGTAATGCCCTTCCCTTAAACGAATAGAAATAAGCCATAAACACTTGTGGCTTGTAATTGTATCACACACTTTTGTTATTTTGTTTACACTTTAATTTACTTTACTTCACTACACTTTCTATATTCTTCATTGCTCCCTATATACCAGCAAATAAAGTTTGTTTTCCTGTTAGTCAAGTATTGGAAAATTAAACAGAAATGCATTTTTAATCATAATCATCATAATTGTTATGATTATCGCGAAGAGGTGACATTATAATGCGAGCATATGATCTATTGTAGTACCCATCTCGCTTTGTAGGATATCCCTATTATGTCTTCCACTAACAAACTTCAGATGCTCGGCATCAACAAGGACGTATCACTGCTCATTATCTAATATGCACCGAAGTATTTCATTCTGCTATGCTTAATGTCTCACAAGCTCCAAGAATGTGTTCATTCTCATCATTACTGAATCAGCATGTATCCCCAATCTTTGAGTATACTTTGATTTTTCAGTGCCCAGTCACAAGACTGGTTATGCATACATAATTGGCGATTACAACCATTTAGCCAGGATTACGGTCTAGCTTCTATCACCGCTCATGTTGTGAGTTTTAATTTTATACTTGAGTTGTAATTTCTCTTGTTTCGAACTCATTTGGTTTGAGAAAAGTTTTTCCCGTTCTTCATCTACACAGAGGGAAAAAACCGGTAGAAAAGTTCCGAAATTGACACAATCCGTTGTCAAAAGTGAGCTTACCACGTTTGTTAACATTTCGACAACGGATGTGTATACAATTTTAATAACATCCAGCTATCACTTTGACAACCACCGTGGTAATTTTGACAACGCATCATTGTCATTGAAACAACGCATTGTTGTTATTTCATTTCGTTGAAGTTTGGCAACGAATAAACGACAACGTTTATGATTCGACAACGCGTTGTTGTCATTTCGTTGAAATTTGACAACGAATAAACGACAACATTTATGATTTGACAACGTCGTGTATTATTTACTTTTTTTTGTTGATTTGATAACGTCGTGTATCAGATCAACAACAGTTGTTGTTGAAAAATTATAAACAGTTTTGTGTCAATTTGGTACCAAACGTGTATAATTTTAAAACGTCTTTTTTCTCTCTGTGTACTATATTCCAATTATGAAACTGCACTTCACAGATAGTTTCCACCACAATCGGTAGAGCAAAAGCTTAACTCTTCGCAAACTCATCTGCCTGCTCAGTGCCCGTGATTCTCATATGAGAGCGGCACTTTTTTCCTACCTAACTGATTCAACTTCAATAGATAGCCACATAACATCTTCGATTTAACCTCATAATACGGTGTTCAGATATTCATCTTTATTGCGTAAATCGTTATTAAGCTCAATATTTCATATAAAGTTTAAGTTAATTATTGCGCAATAAATACGCAAATTGCTATAATATTGAGTAAAATTTAAACTGCAGCACTGTCATAAGTATGTTCTGTGAGCATATTACAATTATCCGAATACTTTCTGCTGATATTTGACAACTCAAATGTCAACAACGATAAACAACAAAAAACAACAAAACAAAATAAAAACAATGTTGTTGAAACAACCAGCTGACCAGCTGTCAAATGAATATTGAATTAGCAGCTGAACTCCTTATGTTGTTATGTTTCAACACTAAAAATATTGTACTCAATAAACCGAATATTGACTCAATAAAAACAGTAGTAAATACATGAATACATTTTCACTAAAATTATGATCTACCAACTAAAACCAAATGTTATCTGATAGTGTAGAGTACCATTTAGCCGGCCTTGACCAACTGTGAATTTCTTATTTACCTCGTTGTTTACTAACAAAAGAAAAAAACAAAAAACTGTTTATTGTTTCACTTGGTCACTCGATTAAATTGATTATACAAGTTCAAGTTCAAGGCCATTTTCAATGCCGTTTATTGCACTTTCAGTACTTCAACAATCCAATGAAACGATATCATCCGTTATGGATGAAGTGCTGCTACCATGGATTATAATCATCAACATCATCATCAGTTTTATTGCAAGTGAAACATCATAAACAAACGATAAATAATTCCTTGGGGATTTTAAAAAAACACAAAAAAGGAAAAAAAAAATTTTGTTTTACACGCAACACTTAAGGGTGATGACGTTAGTGTGTCCCCTAATGAAGTTGAATAAATTCAATAATTAAATAAATTAATCGATAAATAATGATAGGATAAATAAGTTCGATAAATAATTTGTTTATAAAGAATTACCGTTATTGCGCTATAAAATATAACATTTTTTCAAGAGAGACAGTTATTCTGCAGCATTGGCTAGTTTTGAGTTTCAATTCTGCACTTTTACCAAGCATTTCATGGGAAGTTACTGATGGTTAGAGTGATGAAATGTCGATTATCGATATATTTGGTTATTGGTAAAGTGAAAAATTAATTTCGGGAACACATAAAAGATAATAATATTGAAAATAGTACATGTAGCATATTCAAGGTCCAAAAAAATCTTTAAAACGTCTACTATACGTTCTTGTCCTCCTGCCACAAAGCGCTTTTCCAATTCCAACGTCCTCTGCATGATTAGAGGCCACTCGAGAGTGATGATCTAAGTTAAGTGGAAAATATCCCTTGAAATTTCTGGCCTACATAATTACACAGTGCTATACTATAAATATGAAGTGATACTCATAAAACAAATCTCTTTTGTCACAGTCTATAAAGCATAGAAATGCTATAAGTTTTCCTCAATCTCCTGCCTTGAAACCTATAAATAATGGACTAGACTCTAACTCCAAAGTATCTAAATGAGGGAACGAGTTTATTGTGCTATCATTGACGACGAATATAGTCATTGAATGAATCGTGAGCTATAAGGACTTTACGGAAACGCACCCGTAGTGAGACGTATTAAAATTCACCACTTATTGTGGTCAACCCTTTAGGTGATAAGGTTCCGTCGAAAGGAAAATGTATCTGCTGGTAAGCGCAAGAGAAACCTCCTAAGGAAGGATTAGATTGAAAGTGCTCTTTCTGAACATGATGTGAGAAATTGGAGAAGAAGTCAATACGATTGCAGCGGTTTTTAAAACAGCCTGTTTAAGTGTATTCGATACAGACTTTGGTTTGCATGTTTGACTGCAATTCATCGCTTTATTCATTGTCGTAATTACTTGCCACCTAATTAATCCAGTAAATAAATGCTATTACCTAGCTATATATATACCGAGCCAGCTATGCTAGCCAGCTAACCTGCTACACTAGCTATACTAGCCATCTAGCCTGCTATACTAATCACCTAACCAGCTATACTATCCTCCTATCCTGCTATGCTATACTAGCCATACTCGCCATCTAGTCAGCTATAGTAGCCATACTAGCTAGCCAGCTATTCAGCCAGCTATACTAACCTTCGTTTTAATACAAGAAGCTAAGCAGAGAGGCTACTGCAATTTCATTGGAGATTAAATGACAAAAAATATTCTACGAAGATGGTATTTGCCAGGCATAAGTTTTATTTAATAAACCTTCCTTTAAACTGATAAACTCTAGATTTTTAATTTTTCTAAGGCCATATGGTGAACCTTTGCATAATTTTATGTTGAAAGACTAGTCTCAACGAAGCGTGAATGCACCAAACGAGAGTCAATTGATTTTGGGCATATTTTTGGTTTATGAAAACGATGATAAAAACTTTTACTGAATTGAACAATTTCGAAATTAATTAATTTACGGTGGTTTTAATTTGATACAGATTGTCGTCTCTGTGGTTATAAATATTTGACTGTAATAAGCTTTTATTTCGATGTAGGTTGCATGTGGCATACAAGCATTAACGTGCTTATAGAAGTATGACAGGAAAAATACTATTGAAATCGTATGGAATATTCATATATAAAAATATTTCCCTCACTCCAATAAGAATTAGGGGATCGTCAAATGATTTTCGGTTTAGTTTATCTATACCTTACCCTACACTTAATTACCCTCTGCTTTTCGTCGTCTTGGTTTCAATCTATTCCAGTTGGGGTAATGACGTATATGCAAGCGAATAATATTTGCGTACTCTGATTTATAGCAAAGTTGATTTTTAATTTGCCTGTCTTCATGACTTGCCATTTCAAATTGTATTCGTCTACAAAATTCTCAAGATTTGTCAATCGCTCAAATGCTTGCTTTCACTATTTGGAGCGATTTCTTATTTCCATCGAAGTGGTACATGTTTTCATTATAAATCCTATTCAAATAGCAGATATTATACATGTTTTCTAAGGTAATTTCGCTGATGCTGAAAGATCTGGGTATAATACATTTCACTCTCATAACTTTTGTTTTCCCGACATTTGTGTTCAATTTTACATTGGCTGTAGCTGGAACAGCTCTATGAAATTTATTGATTCAAGGCCAATGCCGTCCGAATAGTTCTCGTCGAAGTTTTTATTCTTTTATACGATGCTTTTTGACTAGCGCAAAAACAATGTTGAAGAGCACGATCAGCTATGCAAAACACCCTTGAATGCAGTGATCCTCCGGATAAGTTTATTCTCTTGTAAAATTTGCCATCTTTTTTCTCTATATAGGATTTGGATTAGGTTTACTAACTTCTGAGGAAAGTAGTCAGTGTAGATAATTTAACTGCTTAAGTGAGATAGTGCCTCGAAATCTATGAGTTTTCAGATAATGGGGCTCACTATTCTCTAGATTGTTTTGGAATTATTCTTAGTCTATTTTATGTGGTCAGAGTTGCCGTAGTCTAGTAGGTAGTGTGTTGCCTTATTAGACGTGATGCCACGGTTCAAACCCCCAGGGGAGACATCTTCAACGAAACGAAGTAAAAAAAAAAATATTTCTTCGGTGACTTCCTCTCGGTAGATTTCTGGCAAAAACTCTGAGAGTAAATAAAATTGTCATGAAATATTTTTGTCATTCGGAGTCGACTTTAAACTGTATAAAATTAACACCCACAACATAAGTGCTGTGAGAAGCTAGGTCGTAATCCTGACTGAAGGGTTGTAATGACCAATTATGTATGAATGTATTTAGGGGATTTGTATACAATTTCCGTGGTTGAAAATTTGCTTGCTCTGCTTTCAGCTCAAGTGACAATACGTTTTTATTTTTTGGTGAGTTATTGCATGCTTATGAAGTCTAGCAGGTAGTGTGGTGGCTTATTAGATGCGAGCCCTTGGTTCAAACCCTAACTTACTCATATCAAACCAAACTTCCGCTTCCTTCCTCTCAGCAATCGTCTCGCTTAAGGTCTGAGAGTAAATAAAATTGCTATGAAAAGTTTCTCAAAAATTTCACGTTCGGAGTTGACTTTAAACTGTTGGGCCCACCACTCATGGAAATTTTTAATCCAGTATTGTAATGACCAATTAAGTAAGTAAGTCTGTATTGTTTTTAAGTTTTTTTTATTTTATTTTAAATCGAACAACAATATCAAGAATTATAAACAAAAAAAAATCACATTTCTTAACGTCTAATGGAAAGCCGCGTCTAACAAATCTTTAGTTTTCCTCCTGTGTGACAAAATCCTACCAGGATTTGTATATGACTGGAGCGGCAGCAGCATAAGTCTTATAAACAACTGGAGCAGCTACAGTTTTAAAATAAGTAGGAGCTGCAGCATATGTTTGATAAACAGGAGCCACTAAAGACTTGGTCGTATAAGTAGTGCTCTTGACAGCCGGAGCTACAACATCTTCTACAACATGAGCAGAACTATGCACCACCGATTGACTTTGATGGGAAACAGCTGAAGGCACGGATTTTACAACAGAGCCAACATGAGCATAACCATGTTCTTGTACGGCAACCGAGGCATAAGCGGGCGCTGAATATACGGTTGAAGCGTATAGGCCAGGACGAGCTAAGACAACGGCAAAAAGAGCAGACAACACCACCTAAAAAGGAAAATAAAGTATTTTAAAATGGTACTAAGGGGATGTGTTTTCAAAGTACTTACCAACTTGAACATTTTGAAGTTTTTTTGTTTTGTTTTAAAGAAGGTCTGTGTTGTTTGTATTTGGAGTTTGGAAGAACTGATACTGTCTTAAGGTTTTGTTAGGAGTTTATATAGTAAAACGTTTTAAAATTGTTTTCAATTTCGTTGTTTAGTTTATTACGCTGGTAATCGTAACAAAACAATTAAATTTTTTTTATTTTTTTACTACGAAGTACTAAAAAAAACTACACAGAAAATAAAACTCAGCCATAATAAACTGGCCCTGGAATTATACGTTAAAGCCAGATCATAATGTTTAAGACCAACAACAACATAAACTACGTATGGAAAATGCAAGTAATGCAAGTAAAATAAAAAAAGGCTTGAAAAACATACCAGGGAATTACCAAAAATAAATTAAGAATCAAGACATTTGGATGGACGGTAAGCAAAAGGGCATAAACCTTAACCCTTAATTGACTTCAGACATGTTACAGTTTTACACAGCTATGGTTACACTTGCAGCGATTATGCGGCTAATGACCGATCACTCTCTGCTTTGTTTTTTTTTTGGATTGTTAACAACAAACATTTTTTTTGATTTTGTAATCATTTAAGCCGTAAAATGCTTACTTGCTTGCATTACCTTCATATAAAAATCTACACCTCCACTCTAGAAATAAAAAATTTAATTAAAAAAATAAAAAACGATTTTTTTCAACGTTAATTTGTTTAATGATCTCTATTTCAAAAGTATTGTTTTTGGTTTTTTTTTGGTACTTTTTTTGTTTTGTATCCAAAGAATTCCTGTTCGTAACTTATTTTTGTTTTAATCTCTTTACAAGGCCAAGTTCAATTGGTAATTTCGATACATACAATCTACTTAAGGGTACTATTTTTTGTTGTTGTTGTAGTTGTTATTATTATTACTTCATTTATTTAGTTTATTAGGTTTTTTGTTTCCAAAAAAAGAAAAAAAAAAAAATAAGTCATTATTGTCACATTTTTGGAAGTATAAAAATGGTTGATGTTGTCAATAATGGTATCAGTTCTTAATTCAACAATTATCGAGCAATACAGACCTTCTGTGAAAAATTTCAAAATCAAAATGTTCAAGTTGGTGAGTGTTAAATATTATAAAATATTAATTTAACAAATATTTTTCAATTTTTTGCTTACAAAGTGTTCAAAATTAGTGGCCAAGAACAAAGCCAGCCCAAGTTACATTTTTTTTGGGAATCGTTAAAAATGTTAAAATTGTTTCTTTAAAGTGTTAAAAACGTTTCAAAATGATTTTTTTTTTGTAAACAAAAGCAAAAGAAAAGTACCAAAAAAGTTCCAAAAATAGTACCAAAAGGTACCAAAAAGTACCAAAAATAGTACCAAAAACGACCAAAATTGTAGCAAAAATTCTTTAAAACCGCTTTTTGTGCTTTTCTTCGCCTTAGTTTTTTCAAAATAATCAAAGTAGTATTTTTTTAATTTAATTTAAATTAGTTTAAATACTATAACTCTAAAAAGTACTCCAGAAATAGTACCAATACTTGAGAGTTTTTCATTACAGTTTTAAGCTAGAGCTGAGTTTATTAAAAACGTTTTAAAATTAGTTAATTAAATTTAATTAATTAAAAAAGTACCAAAAACAGTACCAAAAATAGTACCAAAAATTCTTTAAAAACGCTTTTTTGTGTTTTTCTTTGCCTTAGTTTTTTTTTCAAAATAATCAAACTAGTACAATTTTTTAAACTTCATTAAAATTAGTTCAAATACTATAAAAGTAAAAAGTACTCCAGAAAATGGTACCAAAACTAGGAGGTTTTTCACTATAGTTTTAAGCTGGAGCTGAGTTTAGCACTGAAAAACTGCTTTAAAGAGTACCAAAAGATTGTATAAATGTTGTGAATAATACTAAAGTTTGCCATTTATGTAAAAAGGTCTAAAATAGAGCCATTTAGTAAACTGAAACTACCCTACGAAGGAGTACTAAAAAACCCCAAATAATTTTTGAAAAATCCCTCTTTTTCCCATTTTTCCCCCGTTTAGGTGGTATTGTCTGCTCTTCTCGCCGTAGCTGCTGCTCGTCCCAGTCATTTGGAAAGTCCCGTTGTATATGCCGCACCTGCAGCCGCAACCTATACCGTTCAAGAACACGGTTTGGCTCACGTAGGCAATGTTGTCAAGAGTGTTCCCTCGGCTATCTCACATCATAGCAACTCCGTTGTACACAGTTCAGCTCATATTGTCGAAGATGTGGTAGCTCCCGCCGTCAAGACTACTTCGTACACAACCAAAACTTTGGCTACACCCATCGTAGAAACTTATGCCGTAGCCGCTGCACCCACTGTCGTTAAGACTGTTGCTGAACCTGCCGTTGTTAAAACTGTTGCCGCTGCCCCTGTAGTACATACTTATGCTGCTGCTGCTCCCGTTTTACACTCTTATGCTCCTGTGACAACTTATGCTGCTGCATCACCTTTGACCTACACTGCTACTGGTGTCTGGTAAAATAGTTATGAACGAGCAAAAATTCCTTGGACTGGTAGAGTTATAGTTGGACGTTAAAATAAGAATTGTTATGAGAAAAATAAAATTAATTTTGAAATAAAATTTAAGTTATTCGAAAAAACAAAAAAAAGTCTATCTTTGTTTCCTAAGCCTTTCTTAGTGAGTCCAACTTGAGACTGATTGGATCAGATATCTAGCAGGAAAATTTTTATTTATTGCACGGAAATTTCATGCAACAGATAATTAATAAAGTCTATGAGCACAAGGACTACATAACGTACAGACCTAATTGGTCATTACAACCCTTTAGTCAGGATTACGACCTAGCTGTTCCCCCCACTTATGTTGTGTGTGATTATTTTATACATGAGTGGTGGGACTTGCAGTTTAAAGTCAGATTTTTGAGAAACATTTCATGTCAATTTTAGTCGTTGAAGTAATGTTTTTTCATATTTCGTTTTGTTGGATAAGTCTGGCCTGGGGATTGAACCGTGGCCTCACGTCTACTAATCCGACTTCAGCTGAAGAACTTGTTTATTTTATTAGGTCGACGGATTATTATGTTTTATAAAGTGGATTTTCATTACGTGTGATGTGATCTAATTTATAGGCTTGGTTAGATTGAATTGTCAATTGCCTTAATAGTCATAGCATAATTGGGTCCCCAAGATTTTTGTTCTGTTTTCAATATCTTCTTCTTAGATATTGAGTATTCTTCTCTTCCTCTTGATCCTATGGATATCGCTTTACATGTCAGGCAAGGATCTATTCCTTCAATACTTATATTTCTGGTGGTAATCGGCGAATCATCACCTACAAAAAGCGGAGCCTTGAGGAAAAAAAAACTCAGGCAATAATCAGAACTTTCTCAATAATAGGCCTGTTGTAGTAGTGCAAACTTTTATTTATCTTGTCGGCCAAATCATCACAGATGGTAGCGGCAAAACGGACATCGAGGTTGTCAATCCGACATATTTACTCAATTTTCTTGTTTCCTTCTATGTACTTATGGTTAGGAACCAGAGATCAGCAATTATACTCCAAAATTACTGATAATTATACGCATTCATGCTTATTTTAATATCATACTCATACTACTCATATTCAAAATTTGAAGTACTCATCCTATTCATACTTAACAATATGCATGATGTTGTTGATTTCGACTCTCCTTTTCTCAACATTTACAAGAATCACAAAATAAGTATGATTCGCGTACGAACACTACAATACTCACTAGAAGGTTGTGTGTTTGCTTTGCTTGCTGCCTTTGTCTTTTTCTTACCTATTCTTCGAATCACTCAAATCATTTATGAGTATTATAAGTATTTTTCTAAATTTATGAATCTGAATGAGTAGACGTATGAATCAAACATATTTCGAATGTTATGAGTTTGATGTCAACGTTGTACTCATACTCATTGCAACCTGTACTTATAAATCAATGTTGTAGTGAGTACGAATGAATAAGTGCAGTTGAATTTCAATACTGTTGACTCACTCATACTCAAAATTTCATGAGTACTTATGAGTAGCGAAAAAACGATCCATCCTCTACAGGTTTTATATATTGTCGATAAACCCGAGTATATTATTCTGATATCGATTTCGCACAGCGTCAACATTTAGAGTCATTATTTCAGCCTGAATATTACCGCAGATCTGATTACAAATTCGATGTTGCAGCGTGATTAGTATACATCAGTCGTTCTCTAGAAGGTGCAAATCATTATTATATAGAAGAATCTATGCGATATTTTCGTTTTAAGACCAAAATCGAAATTCGGGCTCAGGTAGCGTGTACACTATAGATATATTTATGTAAACTGTACTTAAGTTTAAGGACGGCCATAGTTTCTATACTTCCATGGTCTTGTAGCATCAAGTTCTATTTATGCGTGCTCAGCACTTTCTTTCGTCAAGATGTCTGTTAAGGATAGTAAACAATGCTGGGTTGGAAGCAAATTTAAATTGATGCGACTGTATGCCTATCATTTATCATATTAAGATTTGAAAAATTATTTCCCATCTTATCCATCCTGTGAGGTATTGGCTTTTCTTTCTGAGCTATTTCACTGAGGTACACTTCCAAAATACATTCACGACTTAGTCGTTGCTAGAGTCGTGGTACTTGAAGGCGTCGAACTAATTGTTTATCCCCGCAGAAATAATATCAGATATTATCAGATTATATCATATAGATCATAATATGATACATAACTGTTCTCGATGTTAACAGGAATGGGCCAATATACTCTACCAGGTAATTTTGAAAACACTGAGTACAGCAACATTGTAAATAGTACAGCTGGCCGACCATCGACACCAGTAGGCACCGAGTACATCAAACACATCGGATTCTCATACAATCCGAAGAACATATGTTGGCCAAGACTGGACTAATCTAAGGCAATACAATTACGTACTCAGTTTACCTCTCTAAAGATTGCAAAAAAAGCTTTTCTGCAATTTTGGCACCTCTACATTAACCATTGGAACCATTAATATTAAAATGAAACTCTTTCCGAAACATATTGTTAACAAACTAAAATTTTTTTAATTTCATCTCTTTGTGTTACAACAACAGATTAACTAAGCTAATGCAACTAAAATTTTAACAGCGTCATCCAAGCTTTCCCTGCCATATCCTCATCGGCCAATACTATTTGTAGCATTCAAAAAACCAAAATCAAATTAATAGGATTCATACGAACTGTGGGCTATAGGTGAGGCAGCAACGTATGATGCTATGGGTGCAGCATATGAGGTATAGGTGAGAGGAGCCGTGTAAGTTGTCTTCACTACAGGAGCAACAACATCTTGAACCACACGGTCAGACTTATGGACCACGGCATGACTTGCTTGTGACACGGAAGTGGGTACAGTTTTGACTACAGCACCGACAGTGGCTAAGCCATGTTGTTGATAAGCGACAGCAGCAACGGGTGCACTATAGGTTAGGTAGGGTGATGGGGAGGCTATAAGACTAGGACGAGCTAGGCAAACAACAAGGAGGGATAACAAAACCACCTGTAGGAATAATAAAAAGTTTGAAACAAATTTTTTTTTGTAGCAAATAATCCTTTGACTTACCAACTTAAACATTTTGTTGTAAATTTTTTATGTTTTAAAAAATAAGTTTTTCTTTTTTATTGTAAATAGGTCTGTATTGTTAACAACTAATTGCAGCTGTAATCATTTGCAATCATAAGTATATATACTTTATAGTTTAGAATTTAAATTTGTATTACTATGTAATAGCTTCTAGACGGATTATGTAACGATGAAATATTATCAAACTGACCTTCATTTTCAGCTTGATTGATTTCAAGAAATTTAATTTAATTTTAATTAAATTATTTGATATGATTTCTGATAAATTGTCTACACACTAGCATACTTAGTGCTTCCACATTCTTTTAAATCAAAGCAACTTTGAGAAGGTAATTAGATCTGCGTAGACTGTTTGAAGTAGCCACTTAGACGGATGTACATATATATGACCAAAGCAAAACAAGTTTTTTTTTCTGTCTTTCTTTTATCGGCAAAAAACGCGTTTTCATTATCAAATCATTTAATTTTTTTTTATAAGAAAATAGCAAAAAAAAAATCAATTATTTCCTTCTATTTTGCGTACGTAATTTGAATCGTTCACTTACTACCTACACTTTTACATGTTTTTTGCTTTTTCATTCACAAACTTTTTTACATAACAGTGGCGGCTGTAGATATTATGACAGTGTGATTTAAATATTCGTTCAATAATTTGTTTTAATTTTTACTCTCCTTTTGTACCAGATATCGTACTGTATTATGCTAAATTTATAGTATTACTCACAGAAGAGGGCGTCCAAAGTTCAAAGTTTTATTTAAGGATTTGGAGAAGATGTGCGAGATGCGCCAGCAATTCACTCTTATGCCATTCCCGCAGCTCAGTTGCTGTGTGGCAAATGATCGTCTATGTAAGTCAGTAAGAAGTTTTGCAAATATAGTATAGTACATACATCCATATATAATTGACCATTACAACCCTTCAGTCAGGATTGCAGCCTAGCTTCTCACACCACTCATGTTGTGTGCATTAATTTTATACTTGAGTGGCGGGACCTACAGTTTAACGTCGACTCCGAACGACAGATTTTGAGAAACTTTTTCATGACAGGTTTATTTACTTTCAGAGTTTTTGCCAGAAATCTGCTGCTGAGAGGAAGTCGCCGAAGAAATATTTTTTTCATATTTCGATGTGCCTGGGTCTCGAACCCGGGCTTTACATCTAATAAGCGAACACACTACCTACTAGACTACGGCGACTACATATAGTACAGCCACTACAATTATACTACAAATTCGAAGCGGTTGATTTAGATATGGTCGCTCCACGATGAAAATCACACTGTGCCGGATGCAAGTATATTTGGCTGTTTTTGACGTTTAATGGAAAAAGATACAATGTTGACTGCATGTACAGAGCATATGGTCGTTTCAGCGTTGACTGCAAGTACAGATATCGAATGAATCATAAAATTAATGGCCTTTATGGCCACACAGAAGTCGCCGTAGTCTAATAAGTAGTGTGTTGGCTTATTAGACGTTAAGGCCTCGGTTCAATCCCAGGTCATCTCCACCTAAACGAAATACAAAAAAAAAATTTTTCTTCGGCGACTTCCTCTCAACAGATTTCTGGCAAAAAAGACAAAAATGCCATGAGAAAGTTTCTCAAAAATGTGGCGTCCGGGGTCGACTTTGAACTGTAGCTATGGTCGCTCATGAATAAAATTATCACACAAACTATGTCGTAATCCTGTCTAAAGGGTTGTAATGACGAATTATGAAATCTTAACAACTATGGAGAGTTCGAAAAGGACTTGTGATAGGCGCTAAGACTACTCGTGTTCTTATATTGCGAAGAAGCATGGGTTGCAGTTGGTGCAGATGTTTTCAAGCGATATATACTTCGTAGAGCATATAAATCATGAGCTGTAATCTATATGGCAACGGGGGTATAGTAAGCCGTATTAAAAAGGCAACTGCTACTACGAGAAGACTACGTCATGCGTATGAGTGATATTGTTCTTGAAGTAAGCGTCAGGTTGAGAATGTTTCTTCAAAATTTTATGTGAAAAATTGAAGAAGAATGTCACTCGATCGAAACGTTTGGAATTCGATTTCAATTCAAGATAAAGACTCGACTTCCATTAAGGCAAAATTTTTCACCAATCAAATTTTGCATCATAGACAGATATAAGTTTTAATATCTTGAATATTGGTCTGGGGTGCAAGAATCTTTTCACCAAGCTTCAGACATATCATTACTGACATGTTAAGTCTGATGTTATTCTGATGTAATATAAATGTATTCGAAATATTCAACTGTCCTTGACTCTGGCACATAAATCAGGCTGAATTTGACAGTTGGCATTGTTTATGTTGACTGTGAGGAGCACTGTTTCTTGTGGCTTATAAGCGTAAGAATGCGACTTAAAGAAACCCCACAAAAAGAAGCCTAACGGGGTCAATTCGTACGATTATCATCTCGAAGTCGCCGTAGTCTAGTAGGTAGTGAGTGGGATTATTAGATGTGAGGCCTCGGTTCAAACCCCGGGTCAGACATCTCGATCAAAAATCTGTCGTTCGGAATCGACTTTAAAGTGTAGGTCCCTTCACTTGTAATGAATACACGCAACAGTGTGGTGTGTGGTTTGGGAAGTAAGATCATAATGCTGACTGAAGGATTGTAATGACCAATTATATATGTATGTCTGTTCACATCACCTCCACGTCAGACGGCTATGTCTGAAATCACTGGTGGGGAATATCCAACGTGGTATGAACTGTGTGGCACGTGACGTCGTCCTGTTGAAATCACTTATCGTTGGTGTACAGGTCATCCAATTCAGAATAAAATAAGTTTTTAATCATGGACCTATCTTAAAGATATATGGACCGATGATGCGGGCCAAAATCAACACCAAAGAGCGCCGTCTTTGGTATGCATTCGATGCTCTTGGGTCTCACGTGGATTAGTCCTTAACTTGACAGTGTTGAGGATTTTTCAATGAAAATTAGGTTCAGTTTCCATTTGTTCGAGGAGCCATTTATCGAAGCTACATCGTTGTCTATACACATCCATCATTATTTGACAAAACCAGACTAAATAAGTGGCAACTAATTTGACAATTGGAATTATTCTGCTTAGCATCATATACAGGACACTGGCAATCAAAGTTACGAGACGAAAAGTCAAGTTTCTAACCACACAGGAGGAGAGCAGATCAAGGCAACACTACAACAACAAAAATAAATGTTTACCATATTTGCAAACAATCGAACAAACAAATCTTTTTCGATGTAAAAATAAAAAAAGCAAAAAATTAATAAAATTTTACAAAAAAAAAAACAAATTCTTTACAAAGAATCGTGGTATTGAAAGCGGCTTAAATATTAATAACAACACGAGTAAAAAAAATTGAAAAAAGAAAAAAAAATTCATTTCAATAACCCGGAAACCGCACGTTCTAGCCAAAAACAAAATTTCAATCAATACAATGGAAAAACAAACAAAAATTCTTAAATTTTATTAATGACAACGACAGTTTGTATGGAATCACAACAATACATAACAACGATAGTCAATATGCTTTAACTATTATCGGCTTTAATGCTTAATTCTTTTATAAAAAATCTCAAGAGACAAAAGATATTTTGTCTTTGAAATTTTGTTTTCTTTTCTGTTTTTCAATCTAAAATGTGTAGAAAAATCTGTCATTTTTGATTACAATTTTTATTATCATCATTTGCATATCAATAGTAGGTGTTTACAACGGCCTATTAAATTACAAAATTATTTAAAATTTTACGGTCTTTATGAGGAATATAAAACTAAAAAAAGTGTTAATAAACAAATAAAATAAAAACGTGATAATCGACATCTCATTAGCATATATGTATAAGGTTTTCGAATTCTGATTAATTTACATCAAATTAAAGTTTATTTGATTAGGTATATAAACGTCAAACTAAAATACAAAACAACTTTATTAAGGAAGCGAGCATATTTATTAAATCAAAAGAGCCAACATCCAACATCATAAGAAAACATTTGTCGTTTCTGTTATATATATATATATGTGAATATATGTTCCTCTTACTCCCCTCGGGAGCATAGGGCCGCAACAAGTTTGTTCCAATGAGCTCGATCGTCAACGCGGTGTTTGACTTTGTTCCACTGTAGACGTAGTTTAAATAATTCGATTGTGATTTGGCGTTACCATGTGTGTGAAGGACGTCCGATGCGCCTGCTTCCCTGCTGGTTCCAATCTGTAGCTTTCCTTGTGATGTCATCTAATGGCTTGCGAAGAGTGTGCCCAAGCCAACCCCACTTTCGTCTTCTTATTTCCATCTCTATTGGTTGCTGGTTTATATCTGACCAGAGTTGGGACACGCATGATTCTACGCAGGCATTTGTTAACGAATGCCTGAAGTGACTGGGAATCGCGGGGTGCCATATTCCACGTTTCGCAACTGTAAAGTAATGTGGATTTAATGTTGGAGTTGAAAATTTAGAATTTGGTGCGTCTCGATATGTTAGATGATTTCCAAACATAAGTTAAGTTGGGCAAAAGCATTGTGTGCCTTATTAATGCGGCTAACAATATCTGCTGCTGATGAAGCATCGGATTTATCGATTATACTGCCTAGATAGCAGAAGGACTCCTTCCTTGCCGTATATTGGGAATTTCCCCGTTGCGTTAGCATTTATTCTAAGTGATTTGTTTTTGTCGATACTCATCTTTAGTCCAGCTAACTTTGCGGTTTCTCTAACTAGATACAGTTTCGACTGCATGTCGGAGAAAGAATGGCTTAATAAGCATACATATGTCATCCGCATAGTCCAGGTCTTCTAATCTGTCTTGTAAGCCCCATGTAATCCCCCTCCTATGACTTGTTGACTTTTGCATCACTACATTGAGGAGGCAGTTAAAGAGTAGTGGTGACAGCACACAACCTTGACGGACTCTGGTTTTTAATTTCATGCTCTTACCTAGTTGTTTCTCATGTAGCACGCGGCACATTGCGCTGTTGTACAGTTTTAGTAGGGACACTCTTGCAAGCCAATGCATTCCATATGGTCATGTGGTTGAGCGTATCAAAAGCCTTTTCAAAGTCAACAAATACAAGATAAAGAGGCGATCTCCATTCAACTGACTGTTCCACAATAATCCTGAGACTATTGATCTGGTCGTTTCTGTTGCAACCTATTGTTTTTTGGCCATCAGCCAACAACGCATATTAAAAAGATTCATTGTACAAATATTCCCAATGGAAAATGATGTGAAATTTTTCTGAATTTTTTATTTTAATATTGATACATGCGAAAACGATTGCCTATTTTAATTTTCAGCCATCAGCCAACAACTCATGTCAAAAAATTTTATTTATTTAAATTCTATTCTTATAAATTTTTATTGTTAAAAGTAGATCATCTCTAATTCAATGGATGCTTATGCTAATGCCAGCACAAAAAAAACACCATTCTATGAATTAGAATATAGAACAACCTTAAACTAGAAATGTATCAAAATTAAAAATTGCGTAATTCCTATTCAGAAGCCAATGATTCATCAGTAAGCGTTCTTAGTCCGAAAAAAATAAAGTTATTTGAGCGATAAATGAAATATTTTCTTTTCTTTCAAATTCATTAGAAAATTTGGTGGCATGACATAATGTCCATTGACATAATGTCCATGGACTTTATGTCACCCTAAAAAGTGACATTATGTCCATGGACATTATGACACCATGCGAAGTGACATGCGATTATGACACTGTTTATAGTGTCATAATGTCCACAAACAAAATGACATTATGTCCATGGACATTATGACACCATGCGAAGTGACTGTGAGTTTATATATTCCATGGACATAATGTCATTTTGTTTGTGGACATTATGACACTATAAACAGTGTCATAATGTCCACATATTTTAGTTACTTTAAAAGAATATATAAACTCATTAGTATGTCATTTTTTATAGAAAAATATTAAATTTATCATTAACAATCTATCTGCAGTAAGGACAAAGTAATGGCGATTTATTGTTCTTTGATTTTTCTTCCAAAGTTCTTAAGCAGCTAGAGCAAATTTTAAAATGCGTACATGGCATCAATAGTGCATCTTGTGGATTTAGAAAATAATATATTTTTTTTAAATCTATTCTTTTAAATCTCTGCATGTGATAAATGTTTGTCCAGCTTATGTGAAATGTAAAGTGATTCTAATGAATTGCAGAGATTTAAAAGAAAAGATTCGAAAAAAAAAATATTTTCAATAAAAATCGGCGCCATGGACATTATGTCAATGGACATTATGTCATGCCACCGAAAAATCGGCGCCGATTTTTTATTGAAAATATTTTTTTTTCGAATCTTTTCTTTTAAATCTCTGCATGTGATAAATGTTTGTCCAGCTTATGTGAAATGTAAAGTGATGCTAATAAATTGCAGAGATTTAAAAGAAAAGATTCGAAAAACAAATATTTTCTTTTAAATCTCTGGATGTGATAAATGTTTGTCCAGCTTATGTGAAATGTAAAGTGATTCTAATAAATTGCAGAGATTTAGAAGAAAAGATTTGAAAAAAAAAATATTTTTCAATAAAAATCGGCGCCTTTTAAATCTCTGCATGTGATAAATGTTTGTCCAGATTATGTGAAATGCAAAATGATTCAAATAAGTTGCAGAGATTTAAAAGAAAAGATTTGAAAACAAAAATATTTTAAAATAAAAAATTTTTACACTTCTTCACAAAGTTTTGATAAGATTCTGAATAAAAAGACAAAAACTGCTCACGTTAGTTGAAAGAAAATTCGAAGTCGATGAACGAGAAAATTCTTGGGTGCCATTTAGACAGCAATTTCAAAGCGTTAGTGTGATTTCAGAATCATAGCAATCTTTTTATAATTTTATTAAAATATAAATACCTAAAATTGATTTTTGAATATTATGGACCTTATGTCACTCTAAAAGTGACATAATGTCCATGGACTTTACGACACATTATACATGGACATTAAGACACCACGCGAAGTGACCTAAGGTCCATGGACATAATGTCACTTTTTATAGTGACATAATGGACTTTATGTCAATGGACATTATGTCATGCCACCGAAAATTTTCATGTTCATGACTATGTTTAATACAATTTGCAAATAAGTTTTAAATCAGAAAAAAAAACCTAAAATTGTCAATCAAAGGTCATTGGGCTCATTGTGTTATGCCTGGGAAAGATGATTAGAAATAAACTTTCTTCATATTCTTCCAGTTGTTCTGGGATAAGTAAATACATTGAAAGTCATGTTCGAAATATAATCAATATCCTGAAAGATATGACGTTCCAAATACTTTCTTACTTAATTGGCCATCAATAACCCGATTAACGATGTAAACATATGCTTTCAAGCGCCTCTGCTTCTTGCGCGCCTTCATCATTTGGTCCTTCCAACACAAACAATGTCGTCCTATTCATAAACTTCCGCAAATCCCCGCATTAAATAACCGTCCCGCCGGAGGATCCCGCTCCATTCGAATGACATGGCCGTCCCAGCGCAGCTGGTTGTTGTTAATACGCTGCACAACGTGTATGTCGTTGAGGAGCTTATGCAGTTCATTGTTGGATCGTATGCGGAAATTATCGCCAACTTGCAATGGACTTAATATCTTACGTAGGACGTTTTTCTCGAATACTCTCAAGGCTGCTGCATCATGCTTCTTCATTACATCCAACTTAAAACATATTGTTAGTTCTAGACAACGATAAATGACAACTTTGTCATCTTAGAAGGTACTTTAGTAGACCAATAGCTTGCTTAGCTGGAAAAGTGTAATTAAAACCGAAACAAAATAGCGAAAATAATTCGATTTTTGTAAGTAGAGAATGCAGAGGCTTTGTGATGGTCTTATATAAGTAGCCACAGTCTAGTGGGTAGTGCGTTGGCTTATTAGCCGGTTCACACCCCAGGTCAGACATCTGGAACAAAGCGACATATCAAAAAAAAAAAAAAAAAATTTTCTCCAGCAGACTTCTGACAAAAACTGAGAGAAATTGCCATGAAAAAGTTTATCAAAAATCTGTCGTTCGGAGTCGATTTTAAACTGTAGGTACCGCCACTCATATCTAAAATTAACACACAGAGCATAAGTGGTGTGAGAAGATTTTATAAGTTCTTCTGGAGTTAAATAAAAATTTTCGAAGGGTAATGTTTTTTTTTATCGACTTTGGCGCTATAAAATAATATTTATGAACTTTACAAACCATTATTCGCATGTTAACATGATAGGGAATCGGCGAAAAAATTATGGACTTCAGCCTAGAATTTTTAATTAAAAAATTCAAACCACACTTTTCGATTATGGTTTCTTGTTACAAACGAAAACTTTCTTGACAATTAATTTTCCTTTTAATAATTTTTTGTGGTTTGCTTACCTTTCTGCTTTCTTAAGAAGCATAGATCTGTCCTCTACCTCACCTACTTCTTGTAGTTTTGCTTTGTTTGAGTTCCACCAATCAAGTTTTCCCGGTTGTAGCTAGTGGTGTAACATCGTTCATAAGAATATTGACGTTCGTTTACAACCCTAGCTGTAGCAGGCTCCATGAAGATTTGGTTGCCATTTGTAGTCGCCTTAAGACAACGTCATCTTGTATTAGGTGTAGTGTGAGAGCAGCTTTGTTCATTGAGTCATACTCAAAGGGTGGTTGTGTTTGATACGCGTATATTGTTTCCCACTGATGTTATCCAATCTGGCGAGTTAGCGATCCATAGTCCTTTTTTATGTTCGAAAACCATAATCAAAATTTGTTTGCCCTCCCGTTACGTCTTACATACATCTGCCTTCCGTTATACCATATAAGTTGTGAAACTTGAACGTAAGCTAAGTATTGTGGGTTCCGAATTTACAAGTTTTTCTCGAATCAGCAAAATTACACTGAAGATGTTAAATTATTTCTGCCTTTATCTTCTGTTTTTCATTATCAAAGACGAGTTAGTTATTTACAATGCTCCACTAAAGATTTCCTAGCATTCCTTAAAGAGCCACCAGTTATGAAAATTAAAAATCAAATTTTAAGTTACTATTACCATCCACTTAACTTGTATACAATAAATTTACGACGCAAAATTAAAAACCGGATATTAATACCTTCGTACTTCCGTAAAAACGTAATGCGCACTGCACTTTGTGTTGACATCTTCTATTCTATTCATTACTGTCATCGAAACCATTCTTCTATTGACAGACAATAGTAATGATACCAGTTATTAAGTTGTATTGTTAATCAGTTTTTTAACTCAAATTTAAATTCATATAAAAGGCCTTTGATGAGTTCAAAGTTAATATCAAACACTGTCAGCGTTTATTCAAGAAAACATTCATATTTTCTGTTAAAAATTCTAAACAACTTCAATAAAATGTTCAAATTGGTAAATATTATGATTAAATCCTTAAAATGATTGTTTTTTTTTAATTTAAAAAAATTTTAATTTCTACTCAGATTGCCTTCATTTTTGCTGCCTTCTTGGCTGTGGCTGCTGCCCGTCCCGGTCATTTGACTTCGTACTCGTCCCATGTAGTGCAGCCTGTTGTAAAAACTCATTATTCTGTTGTACCTGTTGTAAAACATGTTCTTACTCCTGTGGTACATACTGCTGTTGTTGCAACTCCCGTTGTGCAGCACACTGTAGTCCATGCTGTTGCTACTCCCATTGTACATCCTGTCCATCACTCTTATGCTGCTGTACCAGTAGTTAAAAGCTACTCGTCTGCTTCTCTATTGCCATTCAAAAAGCACTAAATTTATGGTTATTTGTTATTTGTTTTGAATAGGAAAAAATAAAGAAAATGTAGAAAAAACGAGATCGTCACTATCGTTGTGTGTCTTTGTAGTATCGGAAAAGATAAATTGGTTTGCAGGAATCATGGCATATGATGCTCTTGATCAGATTAATTTCCATCCTAACATACATACATAATTGGCCATCACAATCCTTCAGTCAGGATTACGGCCTAGCTTCTCACACCACTCATGTTGTGTGCCTTAATTTATACGTGGGTGGAGGGACCTACAGTTTAACGTCGGCTCCGAACGACAGATTATTGAGAAAAGTTTTTCATGGCAGGCTTATTTACTCTCAGAGTTTTTGCCAGAAATCTGCTGAGAGGAAGTCGCCGAAGAAATCTTTTTTTTTTCATATTTCTTTTTTTATGTCTGGCCTGGGGCTCGAACCCGGGCTTTACGTCTAACAAGCGAACACACTGCCTACTAGACTTCGGCGACTACGACTTGCATCCTAAAAAACGGACAAAAAATTGAATTGGTTATCCTGTAAATTCTTTTTATCCATTTAGTCTATTTAGTATTTTTAAAACAACTAGTCTCGAAAAGCTGGAAGGTATCGGAAACCTTAGTGAAACGTTTGTCATTTATGAATAGGGATTGTTTAACAACAAATAAACGCTTAAAAATCATCATAATCGTCACACTGTGCAAGATAGGTAACTAGGTAGGCAGTTAGAATGAAGTGATAGCTTTGTTATCAAAGCTCACTCCAGCACATATAGTGGCCCGTTCTAATGCTACAAGTAAGCGCAAGGAATTGGCAAAAAAAATTGACAAAATTGTAAAGAAATTTTAATCACAAACTGTCAAAAATATCGCTACCATGTCCGAGAAAATCAGAATTTGAGCCCATTTTAAGATATTTTTTGCAATTGCAATTGCATCTAGCCTAACTCACTTAACATTTGAAGCCGGCTGACCACTCCCAGCACGGAATGAGTGCTAGAGTAACAGGCTTTCATTGTCGATTTAACGGTGATGCTCATTTAGCACTGCGTTATTTTAGCAACAATGACAACCCAGATGTCATTGTCCTTAATCTGGATTGGTAACCAACCTTTTTTGGCCGCCATTAGAATACTCCTTAAGGCCAATTTTGATTTATTGTATAAGAAATTTTCAGAGGGATTAGTTTTACGTTTTTGAAAGGTAAATTAGCGAGTAAGGTCATCTGATTTGACGCTGGTATACATATTTTTTGACAGGAAATAATATCCTAAGATTAGAGCATTTATAATTATCCTGGCAGAAATAATTTCTTTTTAACACGTTGACGAGATAACTCGTAGATTGCGTTCCCTTCTTGGGTGCCAACTACGAGTTATCTCGTACTCACTAGACCTGCCATTTTTGTGTAGCTACGAATAAAATCGTATTATATCAGTGATAGTATCGATAAATGGCTTCTGGGAAAAGAACAAAAATGCTGGCGTGCGTGGTCAGTTTTCTAAAAAATTGCCGCGGCAGTCCGCCGTATATATTCTCATTGCTTTCACTCTCATTTAGTTTGAACTGATACCAACACGCAGGGAGTGCTCCGTACTTATGAAGTACTTTGTTCTTAGTTGCAGACAGTATGTTTAGAGAGAAGTGAAAGAGGTGGTAAATAATCCATAAATTCTAACAGTGTAACAGTGCAGAATCTCTGGTGAGAATCGAATACACAATCTTCACACTCATTTGGTTGCAGGGGGATTTAAGACGATGTTAACAAAAGAGGTGATCAACACCCTTGCATCTAAGTGCTATACGTATAGTTTTCTTTGGATACTTAGCAATGGTATGCTTCCTCAGTTACTCATTTTGGAATGCCTAGGCAATTCTAGACTCAAATGCATGTTTCATTGAAAAATGCAGATGATACAGCTTTAACGCCACACTCAAGGGTCAAGAAGTAACATAAAATTAACACACGCTTACGGGAATACGTTATTGGATTGTGTATTATGTGTACTTGGTCGCCTGGTTTCAGTTTACAAATATATTTAGGCCGTTTGTAGGTTTCGATTATCTACTGTGGCAATTTTTAAAATTCTAGGGTTGTCAACACTACCATCTAAAATAATGGTGTCTGTGAAAATGTATTGGATTGTTAAATAGTTGTGATTAACTCTGCTCATTGAGCCTTACTTTTTTCAAGAAACAATGCTTTCTGACCAGAGATCAGCAATGAGTATCCAAAAAAAGATGAATAGATTCGAATCATACTCATAATTTCTGATACATATACGCAATCATACTTATTTTAATATCATACTCATACTACTCATATTCAAAGTTTAAAGTACTCATCGTACTCATACTTAATAATACGCATGATGTTGTTAACTTCGACTCTCCTTCACTCAACATTTACAAGAATCACAAAATAAGTATGATTCGCGTAACGAACACTACAATACTCACTAGAAGGTTGTGCGTTTGCTTTGCTTGCTGTCTTGGTCTTTGTGATTAACTCTGCTCATTGAGCCTTACTTTTTCCAAGAAATAATGCTTTCTGACCAGAGATCAGCAATGAGTATCCAAAAAAAAGATGAATAGATTCGAATCATACTCATAATTTCTGATACTTATACGTATTCATACTTATTTTAATATCATACTCATACTACTCATATTCAAAGTTTAAAGTACTCATCGTACTCATACTTAACAATACTCATGATGTTGTTGTTTGGACTCTACTCAACATTTACAAGAATCACAAAATAACTATGATTCGCGTACGAACACTACAATACTCATTAGAAGGTTGTGTGTTTGCTTTGCTTGCTGTCTTGGTCTTTTTCTTTCTTCTTTTTTTGTAAATGCAACAACAACTAAGACTGGAAATTTTGATGAATGATTCCGAATCACTCGGATCATTTATGAGTATTACAAGTATTTTTATAATTTTATGAATCTATCAAACATATTTCGAATATTATGAGTTTGATGTCAACGTTGTATTCATACTCATTGCAACCTATACTTATAAATCAATATTGTAGTGAGTATGAATGAATCAGAGTAGTTGTATTCAATACTGTTGACTTACTCATACTCAAAATTTCATGAGTACTTATGAGTAGCGAAAAAAGGATTTATTGTTGATCTCTGTTTCTGACCTTTCCCATTATTGTTGTTAGTGTTGCCAATAGAAACAAATTTTTATAAAAGGAAAACAGTGTGCGGAGTGTACAAGATTGCTGTTAACTTTTTTCTTCCTGATGAACATTGTTATACCTTCGTCAACAGGTTTTTGTTTTTTGTTTTTTAATTTAACAAAGTGTGACTGATCGGAGTCTCTCAGTAGATTCGAATCCGAACACTATTCTTTAGAAACAATTCAAAATTAATTCAAGAACTTTAATTTTTAACATTTTTTTTTTATTTTTTGTAAAACAAAGTATTTTTTCTTCATCTAATCCTATGCGATAAGTTTAATGCTTTTTGAATGGATAGTAAGCAGGAGCTAAACTCTTGATTACTGGTACAGCAGCATAAGAATGGTGAACAGGAGCAGCGTGAACTACAGGAGTGGCAACAATAGCAGTGTGTACTACGGGAGTAACAACATGCTTTACAACCGGTACAGCAGCATAATGGGTTCTTACAACAGGTTGTACGACATGAGAAGTATAGACTACTGGAGATGCACCATAATAGCTGTGGCCAGCATTAGCAATGGCAAAAAGAGCAGCAAGAACGAAAACAGTCTAGGGAAAGAAGAATGATTTACTTTAAAGACAAAAAAGAATATGTTTTGTTTTCTTAAACTTACCAATTTGAACATTTTGTTTGAAATTTGATTTGAGCTTGGTTTGAGAAAAAAATGTTTGAATGTTTTCTTTAATACCAGTTGGTTGTGATTGATAGCATCTTTGTAAAGTGGTGTCGTTTTTATAGAAAATAAAAGTTTAAAAAAACTTTTGATGTTTTGATGGTTATTGATTTGATGTTGAACGACTTGATAACAATACGATTAAAAACTGGTATGCGTTTTTGTTTCTCTGCCTTTTGTTTGTTTTATTAATAAAACGAATAATTTTCTTAAGAATTATAATATTTTTTCTTTTCTTATATATTTTAATAAAAATAATTTAAGGCATAAAATAACAATATTAACACATAGACTTATGAACATATCATCATGCCTACATAATACAGTCAAGAATATATGTCAATAGAATCAGCAGCATCATAATAACAAACCTTTTCTGGTTTGTGTTTAAATCCTGAATGTTTGTCGTAAATCGCTGTAAATGTTTTCATAATTTAACAAAACGAATTTGTTAAATTTGATTTTAAAATAAATATTTTATAATATTTTATTTTATAAAATTAATAACTTTGTTGTTATTCTATTGTTCTGTAATAAATTTCAATATTTATTAACAGCTGATGGAAGGTCTTCTTTAAAATCTTTTTCATTTTGATAAAATATGATTTTGGCATTGAGGCCTATTTGAAGTCTGGAACAACAAACATTAATATTTTCAAATTCATATTAAAATTTTAGATTTGAAGATTATAACATTAAAACGTATTTTGTTTATTGGTTTTAGATTATAATCAATAATAAGGGATTTTTTTGGCTGCTCTTTCAGCGGGTTGTTTTTAATAAAAGGGTGATTTTTAAAGAGCTATAGGAAAATTTAAAAAAAAAAACACATAAAATTCAGAAAAATTCATGAAGTCTTTATTTGAATCGATAGTACGGTCCATGTAATTTAATGTTTGAAGATTATTTCATGCAAATGTTGACCGCGACTGCGCCTCAAATGGTCCATCCGCTTAGTCCAATTTTGGCATACTCTTTCCAACATTTCGGCCGGGGCCGGTATCTCACGAATAAATGCTTCAATGTTGTCTTCCAATGCGTCAATTGAAACGGGCTTGTCTGTCTATACAGACATGAGCTTTAACATAGCCCGACAAAAAATAGTCTAAAGGCGTTAAATCGCACGATCTAGGCGGCCAATTGACCGGTCCCGAACGTGAAATAAAATGTTCACCGTAATCGCCTCTCAATAAGTCCATTGTTACGCGTGCTGTGTGGCATGTGGCACAGTTTTGTTGAAATCACATGTCATGCACAGTCAAGCTCTTGCAGTTTGTGCAAAAAAAAGTTTGATATCATCTCACGTTAGGGCTCACCATTCACAGTTACGTTACGATTCGCAGCATCTTTGAAGAAGTACGGTCCAATGATGCCACCAGCCCATAAACCGCACCAAACTGTGACTTTTTCTGGATGCATTGGCAGCTCTGCAATGCTTCTGGCTGACCTTCACTCCAAAATCGACAATTCTGCTTATTTACGTATCCATTGAGCCAAAAATGAGCTAACCATAAAATGGAAAAAGCGCGCGATGAACTTTCTTAACAGATCACGCATTTTGATAATAAAATTCAATGCTTTGCAAGCGTTGTTCGTTTGTAAGGCGATTCATGGTTAAATTATAGACCAAACTGAAGATGAAGATGTTTGACAGTGAAATGAAACACGAAACGTGCGTGAGCTGTTTAAACCAGTGTTGCCAAAAGGATTATAGCTAAAAAATCACCCGTTAAATAAGGAATGTTCCGATTAAGTATGTAGGAATAAAATATTCAAATATCGGATGCCCCAATGCTGTCTAGCTGGTACTGTATTAAGTTTCAAGTGCCGAAGCCGTGGTTTCGATTCTTGGGTGTTTTGATATTGATTGTTGACATTGTATATTATTAACCCACAATAGAAAAAGAAAATGAGAATTATTACAAACCAATTCTCGGGTAAAAGAAGTAACGAAAGCCATGAAAAAAAGAAATGTTTCAATAAAAATTATGTCGCACAGTAACCTTCTTTCTTTCCTCTCTTATATTCCAACACAATGCAATGCATGAACAAAAGTATTCACCTGAGTATTGGTTTCAGAAAAACAAAAAAAAAAAAAAAAAAAACACGGGTATGACCTCTACCGACGCTGATGACATGCCCTTCTCTTCATGAAGTTTTCCATGAGATGTAGCTGTACCGAATCAATGAAGCATTGAATTTGCGATTTGAGCTCAGGAATTGTTTCCGGGAATACTGGGAATGAGTAGTCGCAATAGTCTAGTAGTTAGTGTGTTGGCTTATTAGACGTGAGGCCACAGTGCATGCCCTAGGTCCGACATCTCCAATGAAATGCAATATAAAAGAAATATTTCTTCAGCAACTGCCTTTCAACAGATTTCTGGCAAAAACTCTCAGAGTAATTAAAATTGCCATGAAAAAGTCTCTTAAAAATCTGTCCTCTGTTAACGGTTCTGGCGATTGATTTAGTTAAAGGGATGCACAATGCTTTAAAAACAATTTTCATTGTCCGCCCATATTCTTCTGTTTTCCCACAAAAGGGCTTGCAGTGGATTTTAAAGTCTGAAATATCAGAAAATTTCAAAATCTACTATGAAAACTCGCGCTTTTAAGGGTTTTGGCGATTGATTTAGTTAAAGGGATGTAAAATGCTTTAAAAACAATTTTCATTGTCCGCCCATATTGTCCTGTTTTCTCACAATATTGATATTTTTTTAACGGATTACAATACCTTTCGGAAATGTATGATTATCTGTTTATGGTTGTTCTTATTACGCAATATTTTGTAACAGTGATTAACTATAGGACTTGTTTTTATCATTTCTTCCTTTTTTTTTTCTTTCTTATTTTACCCAGGCATTTAATTAATTTTTCCTGTTTTTCTTTCTCAACCTTAAATTAATTGTTTAACAGAGTTCTGTTAGTAACATAACAGAGCTCGGTTAACTGATAGAGCGATTTTAAAATCTAAATACATAAATAATATGGTACGGCGTAACGGTCTTAATTTTTTTATTACTTTAAACACAAATTAACAATTTATTAGTCAGAAATATTTTATGGGTCTTAATCGATTTGTTTGAATTAATTTCGCTGTGATATTTTGCTCATCTTTTATCGCTTTTTTTTTTTTGTTTGTTTGATTGTTTGTATTTAAATTTGTGAAAGGGGGCCTGTGTTTGTTTCTGTGAAAACCAGTTTTAATCTTATATTCTTTTCCGATTTAACGATTTTGGTCTTTTATTTCCCTTAAAAATGATGAAGGCACATTTTTGTATAAAAACTGCCATTGACATTGAAAAGCGTATCAATCACATCATACAGTTCTTAAAGAAAACATAAAACGGTTTTTCAATTCGTGTAAAAAGAAAAAAATCTTAAAAAATGTTGAAATTCGTAAGTTGAAGCACAAGGACGTTTAAGTTAATTTTTGATTTAATTTGAATAATTTTTGTTTATTTTCTAAAATTGTTTCCAAAAGATTGTCTTGGTTTTTGCTGCTCTCTTCGCTGTAGCTGCTGCTCGTCCCAGCCATTTGGTGTCGTCACCCGTTGTGTACACTTCTCAAGTAGTACAGCCTGTGGTAAGGACCCACTATGCTACAGTGCCAGTAGTTAGACATGTTGTTACTCCTATTGTACGTACTGTTGCCACACCAGTTGTCCACTCAGTTCATACCGTTGGTACTCCCATAGTACAACCCTTGTATCATTCCTATTCCTCTGTACCAGTCCACAGCTATGCTCCCGCTTATTATCCCTACAAAAAGGTTTAAATTATATGCTAAACGTTGAATGATTGGCTTTTTAATTTATATTGTATTCTAATAATTATAAATAAAAGTAGTTGGCAACCCTATCGGATAAAAATTAAAATAAATTTCTCTAATTTGCTTAAAATAAAAATATTATTGTGTTTTTTTTTTTAAACAATTGTTGATAAAACTAATTATAAATACTACAACTAAATTCAATATATTGTTGTGTTGTAGCTGCTGTTGCAAAAATATTTTGTGCACAATGTAAATTGGAAATTGATGAAGAAAGAGAAGAAAACATACAATGTGATAAATGTAAAAAAATTATTCCATACAATATGTACAAAGCTTGACAAACGTAAGTTCAAACACGTTTTAGACAATTAGAATGAAGAATTTGTTTGTCACTTTTGTGATGGAAGTGATCAAGCACTGAAAGATAAACTAAAAGAAATAAAAACAAAATTAAATATGCTCGATCAGCTGACAGCTTTAAAAGATTCTATAGAATTTATGTCCCGACAGTACGACGAGTTATTAAAAGGCATTGCGGAAAATAATAAAAAGGTTGACTTAGTTCAAAAAGAAAATCGTGCTTTGAAAAGCGAAATTGCTTCCTTGAAAACAGCAGTTAAAATTCTGAATACCCAAAGAGTAAAAAATGATTGCTTAGTTCGAGGTGTTGAATTTAAAAAAGATGCAAGTGCTATTGATACGGTATTGGAAATATAAAAAAAAAAAGTGGGAATTGAAATAAAAGAAGAGAATATTGATGAAGCTTATTTTCTCAAGAAAGGTAGAAATGATAGAGATGATAAAACAACAATGGTTGTTAAGTTTAGCAATAAGAGCTTAAAAGACAAACTTATGAAGTCTAAACTTAAACTTAAAGAGATCGATTGCACTAAGTCTGTTTATATAAATGATTTTTTGAGTAGAGAAACTCTCCATCTTTTTAATTATGCTAAGACTTTAAAAATTATTGGATTTAGTTTTGTGTACACATCTGGTGGCAGAGTATATGTTAGGAGGAATGAAATATCGAAGCCTCGATATATATATAAAAACTGATGAAGAAGTTGACCAAATTTTATCCGAAGCTGCAACTTACGGTACCAAACGCAAATCATCAAATAAACCTCCGGCTGCCAATGATGAATCTTATGGTAATCATTCGGAATTTTTGACTCCAGCGTAAATACTCACTACTATTATTATTTCTTTTTCTATAAATGTGTTTTACACACATTTCTTTTTATTTCTTTTATGATCAGTAATAAATATTTTTCTAACTTAAATAATTTTTTTGTCATTACTTAAAAAGTTATTCATTTTTCAACATTGTTTCTGTCAATATTAGAAGCATTTCATCAGTCAACAAATTTAATAAATTTAAATCACTAATTGCTACCTTCCCTAATCTGCCTTGTATTATTGCTATTCAGGAAACTTGGTTCAATTCGATGATTGTTCAAATATATGATATTCCTGGGTATAATTGTATTCATTGCTGTAGGGGTGATGGCTATGGTGGTACTTCTTTTTACATACGGAAAGATTTTCAATACATTGTTTGAAATTTGTGAAACCAAAAATTTTTGTGATTCAATTGTAATATCTCTGCAAAATTATAGAATTCAAGGTGCTCCACTTAGGGTGATGTCCTTTTATAGGTCTCAGAAATGTGATATTAGTAAATTTTTAGATATTATTAAGAATTTTATTACTCTAAACGGTCGAAGCCCCTAGCATTGCCATTGACGATTCAAATATTGACTTTCTTGAAGTATATCAGATAATTTTTCAAATTTACTTTTGCATTATGATTTTAAAAATTGTCATTCATTAGTGACACGTCCATCTTCTGGTAAATCTATTGATAATGTGTTTAGTAACCTTTCAAATATTTTATATGTATATAGACTCGGTCGAGTGTGATCTATCTGATCATAATATAATTTGTTGTAAACTGGAAGATTGTGTCCAGAGTTTTGAACATTTTGATTATAAAGTCAAATGTTGTGATTATAATAGGTTAAGAGAAAGTTTTCGAAACAATTTACAGAATGTATCTACTGTTAATAATCCATCAGTTGATACTTCCAATTTAATAAACTGTTTGTCAGAAGCGTATGATAAATCTGTATCTATCAGGAAAAAATCAAAGCTTTTTAAGAATGCAATTGCTGCACTATGGTTTAATGAGAATTTACAAAATTTGATGTCAGTAAAAGAACGTCTGTTGAAGCTAAGACGCAGAATGCCTAATAATATTGATGATGTGATAGTCTATACTAAAGAGACTTAGCAGAGTCATAAAGAAAGCGTATAATGACTCCCTGAATAAATATTATCATAATAGTTTAAATAGCATTCAACATGATCCAAAAAAATGCTGGAGGTTTCTTAATAAAACGTTGGGCCGAAGTGTGAAAATGAAAGTTTGTTTGAAAAATTTAAATGGTGATTTAATTTCAGAGGATTCTGTAAAATGTGAACTTTTTAACCAGTATTTTTTGCGGGTACCCAAGGTTTTAAAATATAACTCTACTTTCGTCTTAAAAGTTCAACTGTTGATGAAATTTCGCAGATTATTCCTTGATCTCGCAATTAATAAGAGTTGTGGTCATGACAACTTATCCCCAAAAACTCTCTTTGAATGCAATAGAGAAATATCGCCACGATTAGCTAACGTAGTTAATAGTATGGTACAGACTTCGGAATACCCTGATATTTTAAAAATTTCAAAAATTATTCCAATTCCGAAGGAATCTGGTGCTAATGTAGAAGAAAATTACAGGCCTATATCTTTACTACTTTATCAATTGTTGATAAAGTATTCGAAAAAATAATACATAGACAACTATTAACGTACTTGGAAGATAATAAACAAATAAATGAGTGCCAGTATGGTTTTAGAAAGGGTAGTGGGACAGAGAACGCAGTTACGAATGTTGTGAATTATATTTGTAACGGTTTGGATCAAGGATATAGAGGGGTAGCAGGAATTTTCTATGACTTTTCCAAAGCCTTTGATCTAGTGGATCACGAAATATTATTTCAGAAGCTTCAGTACTATGTGATAAGGGGTAGTAAACTTGATCTTTTTAAAAACTACTTGAGTAACAGAAAACGATATGTTGAATTGAATGGCTGCAAAAGTACACTTGGATCTGTGGAGCATGGTGTGCCGCAAGGTAGTGTTCTGGGTCCTCTATTGTTTACTATTTATGTAAATGACATTGTTAATCTTGATCTCTATGGGAAAATATACATGTATGCAGATGATATTTGTGTATTGTATCCATATAAACATGAAATTGCACTCAAGGCCTATATTGAAAGGGATGCAGCACTAATTTTTGAATTTGCAAGACTTAACAAATTAGTTATAAACTCAAGGAAAACAAAACTTCTCAGGTTCCGTCCTCATTTGACTAGAGATTGCGGGGAATTCAGTATTTTTGTTGGTGAGGATGAAATTTTCGAAAGCCAGTCAATAACATATTTAGGGATCAATTCACAATGCAATCTTTCGTGGGATTGACACATTGAATCATTAAAATCGAAAATATCTCATGTAATTGGTTTTCATTACAAATTTAAAAATAAATTTAACGTCAAAACAAAAATTATGCTCTATCAAGCGTTGATTCAAAGCCAGCTAAATTACTTAGCTCTGATTTACGGCTGTAAAAGTACTGTATCACTAAAATCTTTACAATGAATTCAGAATAAAGCATTGAAAGTTGTGTTTAATTTTTTTTTTTTTTATTTTTTTTTTATTTTTTTTTTCTCTTACCTCTAAGGGGTATATACACCAATACCCCGGTTTGCGTCGCTAATTGGGACTGAAAAAATGAGACTCAAACCGAAACGACGCAACCTGAAGTAGAATTTTCAATTTCAACTTTCAGCCTGAACTTCACACCACGACATATAATTCGAAACTAATAACTACGCTTAACATGTAAACAACGCACACCTGCAAATTTGCTTTCTACTAAACGGGAAATCCCCTTTTTCTGCTTTAGCTTTGTAAAAACATTTTCATATCAACGACGCAAATCGAAGCATTTACGACGCAACTTCGAAGCCATGCGACGCAAACTGAAACAAAAGCGACTCAACATTGAAATTACAGAAACTTGAAAAAAGACGCAACTTCGAAGCGACGCAAACTGAAGCGACGCAAACTGAATCGACGCAAATCGGGGTATTGGTGTACTACATATATATTTTACCTGCTTATATTTGTGTTTAAGTCACTAAACAATATTGGTCACAATACAATTAAGAAATAGTTCGAATTTATGTTACGTAGTTCGAATTTATGTATCTCAAGGTGTAGATTGGAAACCACAAAACAGAAAATTGAATATATTGGTGGTTTTGAATTTAATAAATTACCGAATGATTTCGATACTGTTGATCATGACATTCTTTGTCACAAGTTGAAAAATACCTTTAAATTTTCAACATCAGCAGTAAAACTATTACGTACATATCTGTATAAGAGAAGTCAGACAGTACACCATGGTGATGTAAAATCATTTAGCAGCCCGGTGCGAAGAGGTGTACCACAGGGTTCATTTCTCGGCCCTCTGCTATACATAATGTACTCAAATGACCTACCTTCTCGTGTTACTCACTGCGGAATTCAAATGTATGCCGATGACGTCCAACTCTACATTAGCTGTTTTAAATCTGACATCAACAATTGTATATTGGAACTGAATCAGGACCTCGACAATATATTTAAATGGGCTACTGCAAATGGTCTGAACTTAAATGCGAATAAATCAAAAGCTATTGTAATCGGGAAAGTTGACCCATTGCCAAAGTTACTGCCACCATTAGTTGTCGGGGACTCGCGAATAGCATTAGTACAATGTGCCAAGAACTTAGGTATTATTTTTAATAGTCAACTTTCCTGGACTAACCATGTTAATACTATTTGTGGGAAGACGTATGCTATGCTAAGGAATCTCTATATGACTCAATCCTTTACACCTATTAATATACGTATGCTCTTGGCAAAAACATATCTGATTCCTACCCTATTATATGGATGCGAGCTCTTTGCGGGTTTAGATTCTGTTAGTAAAAATAAGCTCAACGTAACTTACAATAACATAGCAAGATATATTTTTGGACGCAGTAGATATAGTAGTATCTCGCACTTTTCCTACAGAATCTATAATATGACACTGGAAAGCCTTTTAAAATATCGAATGCTAATTTTCTTGCACAAGATTATTTATTTGAAGGAACCAGATTATCTATATACCAGACTACAATTCTCTAGAACTAATTGAGGCTATAGGATAAATGCAGTAAGGTACAGAAAACAGGTGTCGGAAAGGCACTTTTATATTAATGCTACTCGTTCATGGAATCACCTTCCGCCGGAAATTCAATTGAAATGCAATATAATGCAATTTAAAAAAGCAATTTCAACACACTTTTCTTCTCTTTAGAATTTATCATTTAATTTAAACAAATCTAAGGCTAACTTAACTTAAATCTAATGAATATCATTTTTTGCTTTCTTTGTCAAACTTACATATATATATGTATAACTTTTAAATTAATTATAACATTGTATAAACAGTAAATGCTTCTTGTACTGGAGTTAATCAATGAATAAATAAATAAATAAATAAAATAAATAAATAAAAAAAAAAGTATTTAGAGAATTTCGTTATTTAAAACAAATTTAAAAAAATATATGTATATCGCAAAATATTGAAATGCTTCTGGTATGAAAATCTTCTTAATGTATATTAACAATTAAATTTTTGATTTTTTATTATTATAAGAAATTAATTTGTTATTTACTTAATTAACTTGTTTTGCCAACTTGCCTCAATAATGTCACTTTGACGCTGAGGCCCAATGTAAATTAGTTTAAGACATTAAATAAATGCATTTATATTAAAAAAAAAAAATTATTTGTTTTTGGTGAATGATTGGAATCAACGTCTGCATGGAACATTATATGATTAGTTATGGTTTTAGAAAGTATCTGTAGTATGTGAATTCAGTTAATAAATGCTGATGTTATTTCTATTAATGCACCGTTTGAAAGATTACTGCTAATGTATAATTTAATGTTTGACGTTCAACGTTTAATTTATTCAAATGTCAATCAGATTACTAAGATCAACGGAATAACTGAAAAAAAAAAAAAAAATAGAAAAAAAAAAATACGTGATCTCTTCAATTAATTATTTAAGGTGTGATTTTAAGATGTTATTTCAAATTATATAGACCAGCTAATAAATAAATAGTATAGTCGAAAAAAAATTTTTTTTTAAGAAAACGTAGCACGATATAACATGTCCTGAACAAATAATCCCAAGAAGAAGGTGTTCATCATCTGAGTTGCCCAAAGTTTTGCTTGGCGTCGAAAGTTAATGAAAGAGAGAATGTTAGCATTCTTTCAATTATTCAGTTGCACATACCTAGTTTAAGCTACTGTTAATGCCATTAATCGCCGTAGGCTAGTAGGTAGTTTGATGACTTATCAGACACAAGACCGTGGTTCATTTCCTGAATTCTAGTTCTATGTTAGTATAATGTGTGTGAAGTAAAATTCAAATTTAACTAGCAAAGACAAAAACCAAAAATTTCAACAGAGCTAATGTTAGAGTTAACAGAGCAATGTTAAGTGGTTAACAGAAAATACGAAAACTAGTCAAGGAAGAAATCACCCGAATATACGATATTAGGGACTTGCTGCAGATATCTGACTAAATACATATTGTAGCCTAAGGTGTCCCTAATAAAACCCTATAAATGATATATCCCAAATAATTTTGGAACTGGAGATATTGGTCTTCAAATATACCCTATGTTAAGGTAGTTTGATGACTTATCAGACACGAGACCGTGGTTCAAACCCTTGCTTTGAACAAAACGAATGCAACCTTCTAGCAAAAATTCTAAGACTGAAATTGCCATGAAAGATTTATCAAAAATCTTTGAAACTCACATGAGCTTGAAGCATTTCTTGTTCTGGGCAAGTATTTTTTGAGCCTATAAATCCGACCAGAAGTCCATTTATCATTCCCTGGTTATTCCTGGATAGTTTGATGAAGTATTCATGTCTCATTCCACAATAAATACCCAGCATAAGTTGAGATTGTCTCAAATCTGTCTGAGTTGAGAAGAGTCTTTGCCTCTGCTTATCTTCTCTTTCGCCGAGGCCGCATTTCCAAACTCCTTTCTCTCTCTTTATAGAAAAGTTTAGGCCTCATCAACAATATGGAAGTACTTGTACAGAAAAATTAATTTTTTTTCTAATCACGACCCAGAACGTTGCATACTTAATCTCTAATCAACCTCATAGGGTTTAAGTATTCGGATGGCAACGTAACTGAGATAAAATATATCTCTCTCATGTTCTCCTTTACATTCAGCACATCTTTTGACACCCTAAACTACTACTTGGATGGTACTGGACTCTTTTCCTTTATTTCACGGAATCTTTTCTTCTTGAATTGAGAACTTTCTCTCCCATCAAGCTATTTGTCGTTGACTCGTTCGCATGTCGGCCTTTTTTTTCAAAGAGCTTATCCCCATGTTCTGTCCAGGAAGCTATCAGCCACTCAGCCTATTAGGTCACGATAACACCTGATATGTTACAGTTTAGATTTGTCATCAATTGTCCTAATCATAGTCTCCAAAGCTGTGATCTTTACAAGCATATGCAATGAGCTTAAACCTAATAGAGCGACTTTCTCTCAGCAGATTTCTGGCAAAAACTCTGAGAGTAAATAAACCTGCCATGAAAAAGTTTCTCCAAATCTGTCGTTCGGAGTCGACGTTAAACTGTAGGTCCCGCCACTCACGTATAAAATTAACGCACACAACATGAGTGGTGTGAGAAACTAGGCCGTAATCCTGACTGAAGGGTTGTAATGGCCAATTATGTATGTATGTATGTAACCGACTCTATAACTTATATAACTTCAACCGCTCTGTTTTCAAATTATTGTACCTACTCATACGGTAATCCCATAGGTCGGCTTTGGTCCGATGAATTTTGTACAGTAATACTTCTATTTTTGCCATCTCGATTAATATCCTGAAATTTGTTGTTCCTTCTTATTTTGATTTACATCGTCATTCGATTTATGTCGCCTTTGGTGTTTGCCGATGACTTGCATTTTCTTGAGAACATTTATCGATAACTTGCATTGTGTTAATGGTGAATTGTTGTTCTTTTTAAATTCTGTTTTATTAAGAAATTTGAATTTTAAGAAGATACTGGTTGCCCTGATAGTCTGTGCTAGACTATTACCATGAGGGTCCTGAGTTCGATTCCCACCAGAGACTCTGGGCTGTTACATTACACTGAGAATGTGATCTATGTTACTCAGTTCGTAGTAATTTAGTATAATTTGCAATAAGAAGCTACTACTTTGGAGTACGTATGATTTGAAACCAAATTTACGTCGTTTTTTTTATTCTTTGAACCAATCGTGACATAAATCGAGGAATTACTGCATCCAGCACTAGACGTTCCATGTAGGAATTCTTCAAAGGTTCTTGTGCTAATTTTCAAATCCTGAACTTGACTCATACTTCTTAATATGACAGCTGGTCATTACGTTCATTACATTTATCGAAAATGTTTGGAACTTCCCATTACTGAACTGAATGGACAGCAATAGTCCGAATAAATAATATCGATGGGGCTTTTCACACACACTTTGTTTTATTTAAATAAAAAGACAGTAAGCGCTTAATGAAAAACCCTATATTTACAATTTTATGTTATTTTTTTTTTTTAATTTTTTCACGATTTTTTCTTTACACTGTGCATCTAATGTTGTAATAATTTGTTTTAATTAACATTTAGAAAACTCACCACAGGGAAATTATAATAAAAACAAGGGAAAAAATTAAATACTCGTACTTGTGGTGGATATGCATAGTTATGTCAGCTATTAAATCATGGAATTTATAATTATTTGCAATGTTTTTTTTGTTGTATTTTTGTAATTCAATTGTTTTAATTTCAATAATTTTTTTGCCTCATCATCCACATCATCTTGTTAGATGTTCCATGGAATTCTTATTGTTCTGTTCTGATTGTTAGCATTTGAAATGAAAATTCAATATATTCTAGAAAATTAAATGCCAGATGTTAGAATTTTACAACAATAACAATACAATAACAATAATAACTAAGACTCAATCAATAATTAAAACAACTCTTAGTATAAAAGCAAGAGTTTTGCAATGAAAGTTATCAAAGAGTTCAAATAGCTTCGAAAGAAAACACGGATCATTTGTAAACAGAAATCCTCAAGAAAATGTTGAAATTGGTAAGATGAGCTAAAAGATGTAGTAAAACAGGAATAAATTTCTTTTAAATAATATTTCTTTACAGTTGATTTGCATCTTCGCCGTTCTTTTTACTGTGGCTAGTGCTCGTCCCAGTTATGTGGCTGCTCCACTGGTTTATCCTCATTATCCTGCAGTTAGACCAATCTACACTGTGCCAATTGTTAAATCTTATTACACTGCTCCTTTGGTCCATCCTTATGCACCTCTCTATAGCGCCTACCATTGGGGAAAATAAGTTTTTAAATGATTCTTCACTTGAATGGAATGGTTTATCATGTTAAAGTTGTTAAGTGTTGCAAATTTTAAAAAGTTTTGTGTTCGAAATTTTAATAAATAAATTTATTTTAAAATGTAAAATTGATTTCAATTTGAAAGTTGATTTCTTTCACGATTTTGAGAATATATGATCGACAAGGCCTTGAATTGTTTTATTAATCAGTTCCTGAATTCTAGTTCTACGTTGGTATAAATGTGTGTGAAGATAAATTCAGATTTAACTAGCAAAGACAAAAGCCAAATATTTTAACAGAGCTAATGTTAGAGTTAACAGAGCAATGTTAAGTGGTTAACAGAGAATACGAAAACTAGTCAAGGAAGAAATCACCCAAATATAGGATATCAGGGATTTGTTGCAGATATCTGACTAGATACAAATTGTAGCCTAAGGTGTCCCAATAAGTGGTATATCCCAAATAATGATGGAACTGGGCTTCAAATATACCCCATAAATGCAAATTAACACACACAACATGGGTGGTGTGGGAAGCTAGATTGTAATCCTGTTTGAAGAGTTATACAGTGGACGTCCAGTAGTACGAACGCTCTTTATTACGAATTTCCAATAATACGAATATTAAAATTTTTGCATTGACTACTCTATAGTACGAAAGATGGACATTTTTTCTATTCGACAGTACGAATGATGGTTTGTTATAAGAATTAGAGAGAATTATAAGAAGTAGAGACATTTTTAAAAGAAAAAAAAAAAAAAAAACTGTCAATTAAGGCTCTTCTAATATTAGACAACGCTCCAAGTCATCCGCCAGCTGATGAACTGGGTCATGAAACTAAAGATGGACAGATTTGGGTAATGTTTATGCCCCCCAATGTAACTCCACTAATACAGCCCATGGACGAGAATGTAAATAGGCTTTTAAAACTGCTTTACCGTAACAGTGTACTGTCAAAAATTGTATCTTCCAACGAAAATTTAGAAAGGTCCCTCAAACAAACCACTTTATTTGAAGCCGTTTCATTGGTTGCCTTCGCCTGGGAAAAAGTATCCAGAGATTCCATAACGAAATCTTGTAAGAAAATTTAGGGCGATGACAATTTTGAGGACCAGGATGATATTCCACTATCAATAGTGCGTGACAGTGAGGAGATAAGAGCAATTTCCAAAATGAACGATTTACTACATGCAAATTTTCAAAATTCACAATTTGATTTTCTTGATTTATTTGAATGGAATCTTGATGATCCAAGTGAAGAAATTGAATTGGATGATGATGTCGATGAGGATAATATTTTATTATGTATATTAGAGCGACTCACCAAAAAAAGTGCTCGATGTACCCTCCTAAAAATGAACCTTGGACTTTTTTAAGATGACATTTAAAATATTTCGGCTCCAGCTTTGACCTCTCGTGAGCTAGACCATTTCGAAAAAGGGTATATTTTTCCATGTTTTGTCAATTTGAGAATCTGTTTCCTTACCAACATATACAATATGGGTGTCATAAGAAAGGGGTTTTCAAGGCGCGTCCAGCGGTATATACAATTTGTCCAAGAACGATCATCCATGTCCTTTTTTTAATGATATTCTGTTAAAAAGAACGGTTTTTGAATTTTTTCTTCGGGGTTGTTTGTAATAAAATAACCAAATTAACATATTTTAATCTTTAGTTGATTTAATTAAATACGGGTCATAGCTTTTTTTGAAATTCGCCCTAGTTTGCGTTTTTTGAGTATAGTTTTGTAAATATAAACAAAAAAATTTAATACCTTTTTTAATTTGGGAAAAAAATATGCCCACAAAAAGTCGTGGATCATTTCTGTTTTTCTTTCTTTAGTCCTATTTTCATCCAAACATCATCTGGAAACTAAATCCGCCATCATACTAGAGTTAATTTGGTTAGAAAAGAAGAAAAGAAAAAATTTAAAAACCGTTTTTTTTACAGAATATCCTTAAAAAAAGGACATGGATGATTGTCCGTGGACAAATTGTATATACCGCGTATGGACGCGCCTTGAAAAAACCTTTCTTATGACACCCATATTGTATATGTTGGTAAGGAAACAGATTCTCAAATTGACAAAACATGGAAAAATATACCCTTTTTCGAAATGGTCCAGCTCACGAGAGGTCAAAGCTAGAGCCGAAATATTTTAGATGTCATCTTAAAAAAGTCCAAGGTTCATTTTGAGGGGGGTACATCGAGCACGAATTTTGCTTCCATACAACTTGAGTCGCTCTAATGTATATATTATATTTTATATGTACATACATTAGTATGTTCTTCCATGCCTGTTTAAGTACAAAAAATGAATTCAAAAATATAAAAAATAGATATGTATATATTAATAAAATCTAAATATTTTATGTGAATTATTTGAATTGGAACATAAAAATGCGTTGTTCAACAATACGAATTTTTCGGTACTACGAAAGAGCCTGACAATATATAATTCGTACTAGCGAACATCCACTGTAATGATTAATTTAATAAATAAAGCAAGAATCACAAGAATCACTCTCCTACAAGTGGGTCACTAAATTTAACAGGAAATGGAAAAAACTTAAGGTCTCTCAAATGAAATGCTGTGCCTTAGAGGGTTAATTGTTCCTCTAAAATACTTATAAGCCTCTTTATGAGTCAAGTCAAGAGGTCTGTAAATAATTACTTCTTGTCAATATGTGTTGGGTTGGCCCCCTCCCCCGAATAACTGGGCGATTGTTACGGCCCTTTAAATAGTTAAAGTTTTTAAAAGCTCTACACAATTTGTACGTAGAATTCTTAAGAAGTGCTTATACAATTGAAGGTTTTAGTTGTTGACATATTATTCTCAATTTTGTAGTTTCCTGGAGAACGTAATCAAATCTAACAGTAAATAATGATTCCTAACCTTACTATATATGTATGTATTCCTTGTATTCTCGCAAATAAACATGCGTTCATTCAACGAGATCTTGATTTAATAATGAATGATGAGTCCCCTTTGGCCCGCTCAAAACTTATGCTGGTTTATATTTAAAACACTTTAACATTTGTTCTAGATCTTAAGTACTCGCATATTTTTACAAAATTTTCTGAACAATTTTGTGTTTTTCTCTTTCTCTTTACAGGTAAGTCTTGGGTTTTTTAAGGTTCTTCAAACAGGTATTTTTATTAAAAAAATATATTTTTAAAGAATTTTAAAATATCTAATCTTAATAAAATGTTTTTGTAAAGTGCTTGACTATCAAGCCGAGTTATCTATAGATCTCTGAAAGTAAGACTCAATAAGCACAGTTCCTCACCAAAATTCTGAATACAACAACCCAATACATTTTCACAGAGGTTGGTACTTCTAGACAATAACAACCCTATTGTTCTAGAACCTTTTTGTAAAAATTTACTTAACGTAACGGAAACAAAATGAAACGCAAAGTAATGAAACAAATATATACAGACCTTTGAGGCTGAATTAAACGTTTCTATGTATGTACTTTAAAACATCTTAAAACATTATCGTAATTCAGTACATTGATGCATTAACTGCTATTTACTCACCTTAATACATAAAGAATTTAATCTTGGTTGGTTAATTATATAAACCCTTATTGGATACGTCAGAACAAATTTGATGAAGTCTGCGAGCAGCTGTGACTACAGCAACGTTCAATAATATTTTTTTTGACCGCAGTTTGCTCTTTGGATTTTAAACTTTTACATTTCATACATACATAATTGGCCATTACAACCCTTCAGTCAGGATTACGGCCTAGCTTCTCAACACCGCTCATGTTGTGTGCGTTATTTTTATACATGAGTGGCGGGACCTACAGTTTAAAGTCGACTCCGAGCGACAGATTTTTTGAGAAGCTTTTCATAGCAATTTTTACTCTCAGAGTTTTTGCCAGAAATCTGCTGAGAGGAAGTCGCTGAAGAAATATTGTCATATTTTGGTTTTGATGTCTGACCTGTGATTCGAACTCAGGCCTTACCTCTAATAAGCCGACACACTACCTACTAGACCACGGTGACTTCTTGAAGAGTTATAATGATTAATTAATTATAATGATTAATAACGCAAGAATCACTCTCTTACAAGTGGATCACTAAATTTAACAGGAAATGAAAAAAACTTAAGGTCTCTCGAATGCAATGCTGTGCCTTAGAGGGTTAATTGTTCCTCTAAAATACTTATAAGCCTCTTTATGAGTCAAGTCAAGAGGTCTGTAAATAATTACTTCTTGTCAATATGTGTTGGGTTGGCCCTCTGACAGGTATTTTCCAAATCTCGCTGACCTCCATAGCGAATAACTGGGAGATTGTTACGGCCCTTTGAATAGTTAAATTTTTTAATCTCTCTTCACAATTTGTACGTAGAATTTTTAAGAAGTGCTTATTCAATTGGAGATTTTAGTTGTTGACATATTATTCTGAATTTTGTAGTTTCCTGGAGAACGTAATCAAATCTAACAGTAAATAATGATTCCTAACCTTACTATGTATGTATTCCTTGTATTCTCGCAAATAAACATGCATTCATTCCACGAGATCTTGATTTAATAATGAATGATGAGTCCCCTTTGGCTCGATCAAAACTTATGCTGGTTAATATTTAAAACACTTTAACGTTTGTTCTAGATCTTAAGTACTCGCATATTTTTACAAAATTTTCTGAACAATTTTGTTTTTTTCTCTTTCTCTTTACAGGTAAGTCTTGGGTTTTTTAACGTTCTTCAAGCAGGTATTTTTATTATATAAAATATATTTTTAAAGAATTTTAAAACATCTAATATGAACAAAATGTTTTTGTAAAGTGCTTGACTATCAAGCCGAGTAATCTATAGATCTCTGAAAGTAAGACTCAATAAGCACAGTTTCTCACCATAATACTGAATACAACAACCCAATACATTTTCAGAGAGGTTGCTACTTCTGGACAATGAAAACCCTATTGTTCTAGAACCTTCTTGCAAAAAATTTACTTAACGTAACGGAAACAAAATGCAACGCAAAGTAATAAACCAAATATATACAGATCTTTGAGGTTGAATTAAACGTTTCTATGTACTTCAAAATATCTTAAAACATTATCGTAATTCAGTACATTGATGCATTAACTGCTATTTACTCACCTTAATACATAAAGAATTTAATCTTGGTTGGTTAAATAAACCCTTATTGGATACGTCGAAACAAATTTGATGAAGTCTGGGAGCAGCTGTGACTACAGCAACGTTCAATAATATTTTTATTGAACGCAGTTTGCTCTTTGAATTTTAAAATTTAACATTTCATAGTCAGATGATTATTTAAACCCAATTTTGATGGTTATTAATCTAACCGGGGACTTTCTCCCAGCAGCCTTCTGGCAAAAAATCTCAAAGTAAATTATGTGTGTGAAGATAAATTCGAATTTGAAAACCCAAGACGCAATCCATAAATTTTTGCAGCGCCTCATTTAGCGTTAACAGTGGAAAATTTTCTGTTAACAGAGCAAAATTTGCACTTAACAGAGCACTGTTAACTGTTTAACAGTATCCATCTGAACAAGGTCACTTGTTTAGAAGCTAATTTTAGAGCTAATTTTTAATAAATAAAATAAATAAATCGACATTGCTCCGACACTGCTATATTTTTGAAAACAGTTAACTCTATTTTATCTGTAAGTTGTAATAACGAAAGTAAGCTACAGTTTCCTTTAGCTAAAGGTACCTTTAACTAAACCCAACGCTTTAACGACAAGTTGTAATAATGGCCCTAAGTGTTTTAAGTACTTAAAGTCAGAGAGGAAATATTAGAGAATTCCATTCGTATTTTGAAAATGAGAGTTAAAATCATACGATTGGTTCCAAGGCAAATTCAATAAGGTAACCGCAACTCTACAACAAGTACAACAATGCAAAAACAACACGCATTTTGTTTTTGTTAAACCTCCATTTGAATGTCAAAATAGGAAGAAAAAAAATGGAAAAGGGAAAAAAATGAACAGCAACACGCACACGCACACGCACAACAAACACACTCAAAAACAACAAAATTTTGACAGCCCAAAAAAAGTCAGCTGTTGACTTGGGGTCACTTGTTATGAATTCGTTTTGATTGATTCTTTTCTTGCATTTACACGATTAGTACTTGCTTACATATCGATGGCTTAATATAGAAAGGTCGTATCTCGTTTTTTTCAAAATCGGGGTTTTTGCATTTTCCGGTAGAAAACATAAAAGCATATTCTGGTAGATGATTTACAGTAATTAAAAGAAAAAGCCATAACTCATTTCAACAAATTTTTGAAAGAAAAAGCCCTAAATCATATAAAGTTGAATACATATTTTTGGCTTACATAAAAAAATTATTAATTTTTTGTTTTTGTTGTGTACATAGTTCAAAATTTATACGATTTTTGTATTTTTCATAAGAGAAAAACCCAAATCTCTTCCACTTGGGTTATTAAAAAGCTTTCCATAAAGAGCATAAACCCAATCAGCTGAATGATTAAAAAGCTGTAAAGCTAACCAGCCCTTCGCGAAGTAATACCTTACGGCAGAGTGATGGTGAATCATGCACTCTTTTGTTGGAACAAAAGTGTTTTTCGAAGATTCCCACCTCCATCTCTAGACAAAAAACCTGTACAGGTATTGTCTTTAAATTACCACCCACTTAACTTCTTTATTTTAGATGACTTCAGAGCTTGTCAATGATACAAATTAGGTTTCACAGTTCATGTTAATACCACAAAAGTGCGCTCAGGATTAATATTATCTTTCAAGAGACTCTTACCTCTCTAGTTCGTCTGCAATTCCATTGCCCCACAATCAGCAGAACCCAACTTTGTTAGCCGCACTAAGTTGTTCAAGATGTTTAAAAGAACCCGAGAAAACGCTTGCAACATTGAGGCGCAAACTGATAGACCCAAGATGAACTGTATCCGATCGATAATTACTCTATCGACTGTAATTATAGTCACCAATACTGGTTCTAGCGTCTTTTGCATCTACATTTGCGTGGCAGTCATCCATAAGCTCAAATCAAGCGCGCCTAGCTCTCAGTTGATAGGAAAGAATATGAGTTAATTAGGACGATTTATATTTGGATTCCTGGACATCGTAGTTTCTGTGGGTACATACTGGCGAATGTGGCCTTAGTATCGTCTTCGTGGCCTTAGTGGCGTCTCTATTGGGTTTAATTAAAGTTGCTTCTTAAAATCAAGCGAAATTAAAAAAAAAAATTATTTTATGATTGAATTCCTCATTTATTTTTAATATAAATTGCATTTAAAGTTTTTTGATAAAATTTTTGTTTTAGATTTTATTAAGTTTTTTCCTTATACTGAAAATTTAAGATACGACCTTTCTATATTCAGCCATCGATATAGAGAACACAAAAGAAAGTTGTAATTTCTCTGGATTATGTACTCCATAATGGTAAAAAAAATTCTAAAAAAGGGAAAAGAGAGCCGAATGAATGAAAAAATTTTTATTAGTATTTTCTCTCAATGCTGTACGCTCTCATTACATAATATTGAGTTTACACGATACTATTCGCTCTCTACTGTGCTTTTTTAATTGTTATTGTGGTATATTTTTTTTGTTTGCCCTTCCAGTAATTTCCTAAATATGTATTTGTTTTTGTAATTGCATTTACCGTTTGATGTGTTTCTTTTCTTTTTGTCTTCTTTGAATATTTTTGTCGTTTAGTTTGCATTTGATTGCATAGCAATACATATATTAAAAATTATAAAAATTCCAAACAGTGAAATCGTAAAGTTGATCAAATAATTTTGTGATTGTTAATTGTTCTTATTAGAGATTTTAAATGATAATAAAAATGTAAATAAATTCCATGTATTTCGATATTATAATGTACATATATGACGGTAGTGAGAGTGCGTGAAGTTTTAAAGTAAAAAAAAAATATATATAAAAAGTATGTTCTAAAATTAATTGGAATTAAAAAAGAAAAAGACTTTGCACAAAAGTGTTACAAGTGAAATATGTATACATACATAGAAAAAACTTAAAAAGTGACCATCATACCAAATACCGAAATTAGGAATTGCGAAAAGTAATACGCAGAATATATTTACATACAAACTTAAATACATACTAGGTGAGTGATAGTTTTTGTAACATACTTACATACATACTTACATATGGACTTTCATTTTCGCAATCCCAAATGAATACAATTTATGTACATTAGGGTCAATAGACATAGCAAGCACACATTAAATCTTTTTCTTTAAGTTTAAATTTTTCTTTGTCTTAAATTGCTCAAAACAGTAGGGTCTCGATTATCCGTGATCCGGTTAACCGGTAACCCCGATTAACCGTGTTGGCCAAAGATCAATCTATTGTTTTTTGTATGCAATGTTTTCAAATTGTTTGCTTCGATTAATCCTGATTACCTCTATTATCCGTGATTTTTATTAACTTCAAATTCATACATACAATATAATAAACATGAAAACGGGGAATTCCCTTGTTTGCATACGATGATTAATTTTAAAATTTGAGAAGTGCGGGTGGTTAGATCTAAATATATTTAGTATGGCATCGTTACCAGTGGTAAAAAGACTGAACTGTATAATCAAAATTGTTATTCGATTAACCGTGAAATCGATTATCCATAATGCCTCTGGTCCCGACCATCACGGATAATCGAGGCCTGACTGTACATATATGCGGAATAATTAACAGTTATTTTATATTGTACAAAAGAAGTTTAGCCTCATACGTACTTTTAAGCACCTTTATCGTTTATCTCCCTTCCTTCTTATCGGTGAACCGGTTTTTTTCTGATGAAGCTTCTTCCTTAGAAAATGCAAATTTAATTTTATTTCAAAATATGAGGAATGGTTTTCAATATAATTTCGTAATAAAAAAAAACGGATCGAATCGAAACAGAATCCATCAAATGTTGTATAGGCGCATATAGTAAGGTCGCATAGGTTCGGAGAGTAAAATCCGATTTTTCCATCAGAAAAACTCAATCAAGGGAGACTAAAGTCACTAGATATAATTCAGCTTCTTCCCTTTGAAAGAATAATAAGGATCCAATTGAAGAAGAAATGTACAGAACTTGGAACATTCATGAAGCTGAATGAATGAATAGCTTAGTTACACTTTCATTATGACAGGTTCCGCTACAGAAGGTTCTAGAAAACAGGAATATTGAACGGTGTAGAATGGGGAAATATAATCGCAGAATAACTAGTCTTGCAAAGAATTTTGATCAATTCTTTTATATTTTCTTTTGAACTTTAATTCGCTTTTGCACCTTCAAAGTGTACTTTGGCAAATTCTTAATACTTTTTTGTTGTTGTTGTGTATACCACTATCGGAATGAATGACGAATGAAGAACGAAGCAACTTTGAGAGTACATCAAAGTGTAAACTAACCCCTGTCTCTTACAAACTCAAGACTTTTCAAAGTAATTTGAACGTGCAAAAGGCGTCTGTCTCACTGATAATTGTTTTTTAATTTTTATTTGTCTTGGAATACCAAGAATGTAGAATTTTATTTCTGATTTTTATTCCTTGCTTATATATGTATATGTATGTATATATGTATATGTATATAACCTTAGATGTTTCCTTCAAGCTCTGTTATCTTGTAAACTTCAAATTCTTGTAATTTTGTTTCTTTTACTTAAGACAATGTGGTTTTCAAAGACTACAACCTCCATGCCTTCAGTTTTAGTTTTAGTACATCGCAATATTGACTTTTACAAACGTAATCCTTTTCGAATGCTTAATGAAAAATGGTGTGCTATTGCAATGTAACGGTAACGGAACACAACGTATGTTCACTGTTTAGCATAAGAAGATCAATGTAAATGCTTACTGAAATCCATCATCCCATCGTGATGGCTATCCATCATCCATCATCCCACCCAGACACTGTTAACATAGGAAATATTTGAAGCCCGATATCCAGTTCCAAAACTATTTGATATATACCACTTATTGGGTTTTATTAGGGACACCTTCCGTCATCCTACCCAGACACTGTTAAGATAGGATATATTTGAAGCCCAATACCTCCAGTTCCAAAATTATTTGGAATATACCATTTATTGGATTTTATTAGAGACACCTTAGTCTGCAATTTGTCTATTGTCAGATATCTGCAGCAAGTCCCTGATATCGTATATTTGGGTGATTTCTTCCATGACTAGTTTTCGTATTCTCTGTTAACCACTTAACATTGCTCTGTTAACTGGTTCTTGTCTCGTCATGAAGAATTACCATCAAACGTTCTTTCCGCCTTATTTTGAAGGTAAAATTGTAGGTAAATGTAAGCAACCGAGATCAGCAATGAGTATTCAAAAAGATGAGTAGTTTCGAATCATACTCATAATTTCTGTTACTTATACGCATTCATACTTATTTTAATATCATATTCATACTACTTATATTAAAAGTTTGAAGTACTCATCGCAATACGCATGATGTTGTTGATTTCGACTCTCCTTTACTCAACATTTACAAGAATCACGAAATAAGTATGATTCGCATACGAACACTACAATACTCACTAAAAGGTTGTGTGTTTGCTTTGCTTGCTGTCGTTGTCTTTTCCTTTCTTCTTTTTTTGTAAATGCAACAAGAATTTTGATGAATGATTCGAATCAGTCGAATCATTTATGAGTATTATAAGTATTTTTCTAAATTTATGAATCTGAATGAGTAGGCGTATGAATCAAACATATTTCGAATGTTATAAGTTGTACTTATACTCATTGCAACCTGTACTTATAAATCAATATTGTAGTGAGTACAAATGAATCAGAGTAGTTGCATTTCAATACTGTTGACTCACTCATACTTAAAATTTCATAAGTACTTATGAGTAGCGAAAAAGCGATTCATTGTTAATCTCTGGTAAGGAAATAAATATTTTATTTTATATTTACACAATAAAACTCTGATATGAATAAAATAAATATTTTTTTTGCTTAAATTTTTCAAAACTGATAGGTAATGCGATATGAATATTTTATTTCAATTCCATTTTATTTATGATTTTAATAATATTTTCTGTTATTTTTATGAGGTTTAATGCCGCATAAATAATAATCATTTTGTTGAATTTTTATTATGCCTTCAAATTTATTCCGTTTCAAAACAGATTGACATTTATGAGCACTTAAATTAAAAGAAGATTTAATCATGATTACTTTAAGAAAAAAATTTAAATTTATTTATTAAAATTGTTGTTGTTTTTTATTCAAATATTTATCTAAATTTAAATAGAAACTAAAGAAGCGATAATTAATATGCGTCATGGATTAGTTTCGGTATTGACAAATTGCCAAGTGATACTATTGTAGTCAATAATTGTGTGTGAGTTTCGAATGCGTAATTTATTAAATCCCAAAATGATGCTGAAAGCTGGTCCATGTCATAATAATAATTAAATCCTACTTGTTAACAGGCGAACACATTTATATTTTAAATAAGTTATTAAAAATTTTATCTGAAAATTCGTTAAAAATAATATTGAAATGATGCACACTTGAAACGATACTACACTGGACAGCTGTGTAGAAAAAAGGCCTGTAAAAAAACTACAGCCGAAAGTAGCATATTTCCGATTTTAATAAAAATCTGCTTACACATATGAATACATACATCATTCTATTATTGGCAAACAAATATTTCATGAGTGGTAATAGAATTGTTTGAATTAATTTTTTAATCTTATTAAATCTAAATTGATGATTTCGCTGAGATATTTTGCTCATCTTTTATCGTTTCTTTTGTTTGATTGTTTGTATTTAAATTTGTGAAAGGGGGCCTGTGTTTGTTTCTGTGAAAACCAGTTTAAATCTTTTATTCTTTTCCGATTTAACGATTTTGGTCTTTTATTTCCCTTAATAATGATGAAGGCACATACAAAACATTCTTTAAAGAAGATTTTTGTATAAAAACTGCCATTGACATTGAAAAGCGTATCAATCACATCAAACAGTTCTTAAAGAAAACATAAAACGGTTTTTGAATTCGTGTAAAAAGAAAAAAATCTCAAAAAATGTTCAAATTCGTAAGTTGAAGCAGAAGGACGTTTAAATTAATTTTTGATTTAATTCAACTAATTTTTGTTTATTTTCTAAAATTGTCTTCAAAAGATTGTCTTGGTTTTTGCTGCTCTCTTGGCTGTAGCTGCTGCTCGTCCCAGCCATTTGGTGTCGTCACCCGTTGTGTACACTTCTCAAGTAGTACAGCCTGTAGTAAGGACCCACTATGCTACAGTGCCAGTAGTTAGACAAGTTGTTACTCCTGTTGTACGTACTGTTGTCCACTCAGTTCATACCGTTGGTACTCCCATAGTACAACCCTTGTATCATTCCTATTCCTCTGTACCAGTCCACAGCTATGCTCCCGCTTATTATCCCTACAAAAAGGTTTAAATTATATGCTAAACGTTGAATTATTGGCTTTCTAATATATATTGTATTCTAATATTTAAAAAATAATAAAAAAAAATGTGTTAAGACTCAAAGTTTAATTTGTTTTTTATTTAATGTTATTGATGAATGCTAGCGTTAATCATTATACGATTGGTTATGGTTTTAGAAAGTATCTGTAGTATGTGAATTCAGTTAATAAATGCTGATATTATTTCTATTAATGCACTGTTTGAAAGATTAATGTTTTGCGTTGAACGTTTAATTTATTCAAATGCATTTAGATCACTAAGATCAATTTTAATTAAAAGATATACGTGATGTCTTCAATTAAATATTTAGGGTGGGTAGCTTGACGTAAACATGTTTGAATACGTGCTGCTTAAAGGTATGGATACTGCATCCTATCTTTGGAAGCAATTATTGTTGTCTCTATCGATATGACTTGACATATCATACGGTGAAGGAGGACCCTGAGGTTCTACAACGAAATATATGCACAGTTGGAGGAAGATGTGCATGAAAATAGCAAAGTAGATGGGTAAATAGTCTTAACCATTCATGAACCTATAAGATTATCTTAGATGATGAAAAGTGGATGAAATAAGTTATGAAGCGATCAATCATAGCCTAATTCTGGTCAGGCTAGAAGGTAACCTACAACACGTCGAATGCGATATCACACCAAGATATACCTAAATGAAGATGAAACTGCAGAGCATGCTGTCTTCAAATGCACGAGATTTGGCGTATACTTAATGGAGATACAATCTTTGATCAACTATGCTATACAATGTAATAAAAGTGATGCTTCTTAATTGGCCATTAACAACCCGCTTAACGGATTTCGGCCTGCCTTAACACATTCTTCCAGGCGCCTCTGCTTCTTGCGCGCCTACGCCAGTTGGCCACACCAATCGATGATAGGCCTTCCTCGATCAGGTCCTTCCAAAGCAAACAAGATCATTCTCTTCACCGTCTTCGACAAATCTCCGCATCAAATACCCGTCTCGCCGAAGAATCCTCCTCCATTCGAATGACATGATCGAGCCAGCTCTGCCGCTGGATGTTAATAACCTGCACAACGTCTATGACGTTGAGAAGCTCATACAGCTCACTATTGGATTGGATGCAGAAATCATCGCCAAGTCGCAGATACAACATAGGAAGAAGAAACCAATAAAAGCAGTAGATTCCAATCATATCTCAATTTCTGATACTTATACGCATTCATACTTATTTTAATATCATACTCATACTACTCATATTCAAAGTTTGAAGTACTCATCGTACTCATACTTAACAATACGCATGATGTTTTTATTTCGACTCTCCTTTACTCAACATTTACAAGAATCACAAAATAAGTGTGATTCGCGTACGAACACGTCAATACTCACTAGAATGTTGTGTATTTGCTTTACTCATTTATGAGTATTATAAGTATTTTTCTAAATTTATGAATCTGAATGAGTAGGCGTGTGGAATGTTATGAGTTTGATGTCAGCTTTGTACTCATACTCATTGCAACCTGTACTTATAAATCAATGTTGTAGTGAGTGTGAATGAATCAGAGTAGTTGAATTTCAATACTGTTGACACACTCATACTTAAAATTTCATGAGTACTTATGAGTAGCGAAAAAACGATTCATTGCTTCAAACATCAGGTCAGACATTTGCAACAAAACTAAGTATGAAAAAATATTTCTTTCACCAACTGGTTCTCAGCAGACTTCTGGCAAAACTTTGGGAGTAAATTAAACTGCCTTGAAAAAGTTTTTCAAAAATCTATTCTTCGAAGTCGACCTTACATTGTAGGTCCCGCCACTCATGTATAAAATTAATACACACAATATAAGTGGCCTGAGAAGCTAGATCATGATTCTGACTGAAGGATTGTAATGACCAATATGGTATGTAAAATAGGAATCGTTACGATTTGAAAACGTCGATTCCGAGGTTTGTGTTACAAAACCTTTGAACATGTGCTATATTGATCCATACTTATTTTGAAGTAAGTTTTTGATCCTTTACTGAGCATCATGCTTGAATGATGATTGATTCGATACTAAAGGCTTGAGTAGTATACAACGGAAGCTTTATAAATAATACGATAACCAGCATCACATATGGTCTTATTATAATGAAATTTACCCAAAACTAGCATATTTTTTATCGTTATGCTAAGCTTTACCATACCACATATATGTACATATGTACATACTACCGTCAATCATTTTTTATTTTCTTTGCCAATTTAAGAATTTGACGCCATTAAGCGTAGTTTTTTTTATACGAACACTTGTGTTGGTAGTTTGAGGTAAATTAAGAAATTCATGCAATAATTTACTGGCTGCCTATTTTAATGTTGTTGCTTTTGTTTTAGTAGCGTATTTTAATTTTTCAAATATTTTATTGTCCATTAAAATTGAAATTATTTCGGTTGCTGTTGTCTGCTGTATGTTTATCACTGGCCCTCAACTAGACACACATTAAAAAAGTTTGTTTTTGTTGTTGTTTTATTTTTATTTCTTTGTTTTACCATCATCTTCTTAAGTTTCCAGTGTTTAATTAAAACTAAAACTAAACCTTATTTAGACTATATAAGCTTGACAGCATTTGTTAAACCGTATCAATCATTCGCCAACATTCTTAAAGAATTGTTCAAAAGTTTTTGTTGACAAGACTCGTGAAAAGAAAATAAATCCCATAAAAATGTACAAATTGGTAAGTTGTTGTTATTGCTTCCAGTGCAGTGGAAAATAATTTGTGTGATTGTCAATAAATTTAAAAAAAAATTTTTTAATATTCCAGTTTGTTCTTGCTGCTCTTATTGCTGTTGCTGCTGCCCGTCCCAGCTATTTGGCGTCCTCACCGGTGGTTTACTCTGCTCCCACTTATGTCCAAGAGCCAGCTTTAGCCACTGTTGGTCATATTGTAAAATCCATACCCACTGCTGTATCTCATCAATCCATTTCTCAAGTACACTCCTCCGCTCATTATGTCCAGCCTATTGTAGCTCCCGTACTTAAGACAACTTATGCGGCTCCCATAATCAAGACATATGCTACCCCAGTTGTTCATACCAGCTATGCTGCTACTCCAGTTTTGAAAACCTATGCTGCTGCTGCTCCTCTGTATCACAGTTATAGTGCTGGTCCAGTATTGAAGTCTTATGCTCCCACTTATGGTGCCGCTTACTCTCAATGGTAATCGATCGGAGAAGGCTGGGCAAAAGATTTTGTACATTTAAAATGAAATTTATTTATTTTTGTTAACGATAAAGAAAATGTTGAAAAAATTAAAAAAAATAAAATAAAAATTTGTTAAAAACTAAAGTTTGTTTATTCACCGGCTTCCACAACAATTATGGGGCTAATAGGCGAGGGCATTAATTGTGAACTTTACATCATATCGTATGCCACAATCGGGCCACTGTCAAGAACGCAGTTATTCCGGCGCATTATGTGCAATCTTGTGCATGTTTTTGTTGTTCCGTTAACCATGTTATTCCAGGAGCTTCTGGACTAGGCCAGGATCAACGCAAAAATATGAGTTTTTAAATAAATTCAATAGATCCTTGGTGTTATGGAACATGTTGCTGTTCTCCCTAAATCAATCTCACTTATGAATCGCACCATTGATTGTTGCCATTACATCGCTTGTTCTTCTCCAACGCAAATGGACTGTATTGCCCTTATGGCCTTGTGGATATTTCATTCTATTCGCTATGCTTCGTTAACTTACTTACTTACTTAATTGGTCATTACAACCCTTCAGCCAGTATTACGATCTAGTTTCTCATACCACTTGTGTTGTGTGTGCATTAATTTTATACATGGCGGGACCTACTGTTTTAAAGTCAACTTTGAACTACAGATTTTTGAGAAACTTGTCAAGGCAATTTTATTTGCCCTCAGAGTTTTTGCCAGAGGAAGTCGTCGAAGAAATATTTTTTCGTATTTCCTTTAGTTCGAGATGTCTGTCCTGGGGTGCTTCGTTAACTGCTGTACTAAATATGTTCACTATTAACATATTATTTGAATTTTGACTCAACAGTTCCTAAGCAGCTGAATGTACTTAAAAATATAATATTTTAGCCAGTTTATAATCCCATATATGGAGATAGTTCTGTCTATATATGTATATCGTATGGGTTTTGATGGCAAACTTTAGCCTTCATTTATATTCATCCGAGTAGACCCAACCCATATCCTACAACTGACCCAAGTCCCAGGTAGTAAAGTGTCTAAAGATGGATAATCTATTGCACAAATGGGAGGTACTGTCTCCAACTATAAAGAGCTATTGCCGTACGATCTACAGATCCATTTAAAAGTAATGCTTTCGCTACACATTCCTTTCGTCCACGATGACCAATTTAGTTTGTTTTAGAATAGTCCATTTAACAAAACTCCAAAATTCTATCGTAATAAAAACTTCCGATTATATCTATACACAATTGCGCAATAGTCAACAATATTTAATATTTAAAATCATTGCTCAAACCATTATGTCCAAAATTCAAAGAGTAAACTTAGGGCTGACGAGCCAAACTCTGTAGGCTGTACTGAAGGACTTGGATATCATTTTGGTTTTTTTCCTTATGATGTTGAGACTACTTGTCATTGTGAAATTCAGACATACAAAATATATAAGAATTAAGATAAGATAAGAATTTTATTTTTATTTTTTTTATTTCCAACAGTTCTCAGTGATTCCCGAGGCCAATGTTGTTATCAACTGTAGAAACCTTCTATAAATTGTATCGTATTCTTACTCACTGAAACAATCTCCAGGTCTACTACTATACTGACCGTATCTGCTATACGGTATCCTTTTGCAGTGTAATTAGCCTTCTAACAGCTGCATTAGTTGCTTTTTCTCACACTTTAATTAATTTCTTCTGCCATTCGCAGTGCTTTAGTGAATTCAAACGGTACTGGCAAGATCTGGCTGATCATTGATTCAATTTCCATTCAATGTTTGTCAAATTTTTAACATTTAAACATAATATTTTTGGCTGCATCGATTTCGTTTGGGCATTACATATTACGTCTTGATGAGAGGTCTTGCTCGTAACGATAAAAATAACTTTTATAAGTGCTATGTCATATCAGAAACTGTGATAGATTATGGTTGATCTCATCACAACTTCCATTGAAAATATTTTAGTATTTGATATTACTTTGTAGGTCCACTAAAGGTTGAGACTCTTTTGATCTTCTTTCCTCAACGTTGCTTATATTTTCCCTTAGATAGGTAGGTAGGTAGAGGAGGGTGCCCATCCAAGAAACATTTTGGAAGGACTCACTTAGGCCGCATTGGGCCCATTCTGCTACCCCAGTTATCCGCTATACCCTAGGCTCAAAACCACTCGGATCTCCCGATTAGGCTGCCAATGTCAATCTTTGACAGTTTCTCCAGATATCCATGTAGCAAGTACCCAAGTACTTCCTTCTCCTTTGGCACAGAGCCGGGCATGTACTCAGCAGGTATAGTCCAGTGGGATAGTCTCCTCTTCTTCCTCATCTCCGCAGCCTCTGTAGAAGTCGTTAGTAAGACAACTACACTGAGCGCGTCTCTTTGGAGTTTAAGTAGACTCATTGTGCGCCCCTCATCCAGCTATCTCGTCGAGATATCTGCGACAGCCGTACTCCGTCTTAGAGTTCATCACGTTAGAACTTAGAGCCTTGATGACCGCCTGACTATCAGAAAGTATGGTGACGTTCCGCTTGGAGCCTCTTCCGTCTGTATTGCCACCACCTCTGCCTGAAAGACACTGCAGGGGTCTGGCAGTCTTATTGTTGGAGATGTCTGACCCGGGCTTTGAACTCTTGCCTCGTTTCAAATAAACCAACACATTACCTACTAGACTACAGCGTTTAAAACGATTCAAGGCACAATTACGTTTATAATTTTTTAATATGACCCACTGCAGTGTGATATGCGGTCCAACCGATTTATTTCATTTTCATACCCGACTTTGATGGGGTTGAAGCAGAATTTTAAGAAGATAGTGTACAGGGAAATTCTCCAACCCTCGATTAGGTTAGAGAACGTGTGCTTGTTAATTAAGACAAGTACAGTACCCGGAGGTCGAATTGACCCATTGTACTCTGGATTAAGTCTAAAAAATAATTTAACAGTTCATTGCCTGCACTTTATAAGTAACTTGTGGTTGAAGACTTCATGGCGGAACTGCGGACCCTTAAAGCATGGTTAAGGTATAGTTATGTACACATCTTGTCCTGTCTATGTTAGATATCCTGGATGTAAAGGATATTAGAAATAAGTACATACATAATCAATACCCAAACACGAATTGAAACTTTAGAGCTCCAGAAATATAAACTTAATGTTATTGTACGGCTGTAATCGTTTTCAATACGGAATTGTGCCGCCTATTTTGTAACATATTTATGAAGATTGAAGTTGAGGGACAAGAATTTTTTAAATTTTTAATATAATTCACGTTTATTTAATACTCAATCAATTTATTCAACAATACTTAACTAAATTCGATGCGTTTGTAACAAAATTTTCTATCCTTTAAATATTTGAATTTTCGTTTACCATTTGGAGTATGAGTCACCATAGGTTGAAGCGTATGTCTTCAATACTGGACCAGCACTATAAGTGTCATAGAGAGGAGCTGCATCATATGATTTATAAACTGGACCGGCAGCATAACTGGCATGAACAACTGGTGTAGCAATTGTTTTGATAACAGGAGCAGCATAGGTTGTCTTAACTACGGGTGCAACAATCGGCTCAACATAATGAGCTGAGGAATGGACTTGGGAAATGGATTGATGAGAAACAGCTGTAGGTACCGACTTTACAATATGACCAACAGTGGCATAGGCAGGCTCATGATCATAAGAGGAGACTGAATAGTGTACAGGTGATGAAGTAAAATAGCTGGGACGGGCAGCAGCAATGGCAACTAAAGCGGCAAGGATACACTAAAACGAAAAATTTAAGGAGTTTTTTTATTTTCGTATTGAAATCACAAAAAATTTATTCCAAATTACTTACCAATTTGAACATTTTTTTTTAGATTTTCTTTAACGACAAGTTAGTTTTGGTTGTATTCTTTAAGAATAGCTTGAAATGATTGATGGCATATAAGCAAATAAAGCAGGTTTATATAGTCAAACATTACATTGAAATAAATGGGGCAGTAAAGTGTAAAGACAAATGAAGAAACATGAAGAAAAAAACTGAAATTATTTTTAATTTAAAACTTTCAAAAATTTTTTGTAGCCAAAACAATGTAGAGATGGATGTTTGATAAACACAAAATGAAATGAAAATTTATGTTTTTAACGGCTAATAAAAACAAAAATGAAAACGAAAACATGAAATAGAATTAAATTTCTGGTGGAAGCCACCAAAAGCAAAAGTGTTTCCTTACGTCATATTCTTTAATTAGACTTTAATTGTAATAAAAATTTGAAAAAAAACAAATCTTTATAACAATCAGCAGATAAAATAATTTCAATAAGTTATTCCAACGAAATGCTATAATCTGTATGCCTCAGTTAATTAGAATTCAATTTAATTTAATAACGACGGATTCTAAATTAAAGACAGCTGCTCCCATTGGAACAGGTAAACCAAAGCAAATAAACAGTGAACTAGAATATTTCAGAAACTGTTTTAATTAAAACCAAAACGTCAACACTCAGACACTGTTGACCGTGGTCAATGCCTATCATGATTTACCAAAAGCTTAGGTCAGTAGTCCCAGGAAATATTCTACTATTGGATCACCATCTTACCAACATGCGGATACTCTTGGACAGTTAGGCCGTCATTTAAACCAAATAATTTCTATGAGGTTCTTTTGAGATTAGGGTACCTTAACCGGAGCTAGCAGAACCAGCCAAGAGAAGGGATATAGAGTCTCACTTTGCTGAATCGAAAGCCATGCGCAGTTTGGAATAGTATATTTGGCGAAATGGAATTTATAAAGTAAAGACTATGTTCAGGCTACCAGTTTAGAGGGAATTTAATCTTTTGGTATGTGGAAACAGATTTTAGTCGTACATCAGGCTATCCAAAAGTATTTCGAGAGCAATAACCAACCTTCTGAATGGAAACTCATAGAACATTTGTACAGAATATTGTACTTGTCTTTGAGACAAACCTCAAACCTAACCTTTTTACAAAATAGTAATCACTTCATGTCCAATGTGTAGACTCTATGCCAAAAAAAATTTGTCATCCAAAACAAATACGCCAAAATCCTTTTTTAAAATAAATTTCGAGGGTGTGGGTGTATTTTTTCGAGAATTTGAATAAGTATACCGTTTTCTGTTTTATTAGTCTGTGTTTGAACTCTTGTTCGAATAATATAGTCCAGCATTGACAAAGCATTAGCGTGCTTATGGATCTGCTTAATCCAGCAGTTTTTCGAGCCTTGCCCATTCGCCATAAGACTTACTGCTGTGCCAGGAAAAGCTTAATACGCGCATTGGTAATTGAAGTAGGAGGGTGCTAGTATTAGCGTTGGCTGTTTAACTTCTAATTCCATCATTCAAATACATTCTTCAGAAACTCGTAAAGCATCACTGATTCGACTTTCTTTTGTCTCCATCCTTTCTATTGTTTGTCTCAATCCTTTCAAGAAGCTCTCTGATATCTGATCTTACCAAGGAAGGATAAAGTCAACAATGCGCATTATAGTCGCCGCAGTCTAATAGGTAATATGTAGGTTATTAGACGTGAGACCACGGTTCAAACACCAGGTCAGACATCTTCAACGAAACGAAATATAAAAACATATTTCTTCAGCGGAATATTGCAGATTTCTGGCAAAAACTCTGAGAGTAAATCAAGAATCTGTTGTTCGAGTTCGACTTTAAACCGTAGGTCCTGCCATTCACGTATGAAATTAACACACACGACATAAGTGGCGGGAGAAGCTAGGTTTTAATCCTGACTGAAGGATTGTAATCACCAATTATGTATGACACATAGAAGAAATAGCATTGAGTATCCTTTCACAGAGTGCTTGGTATCTAAGAAACTGCAGATGTCAACGTTATCATACAAGGACCTATTGCAGTATGAGCAATCCCCTCCTTAGCGGAAAAAATTTAATTAATAAAACTGAAAGTAAAACTTAAAGAAATAATAAGAAAATGGGTAGATGTGAGATGTAATACAACACTCTGCAATGTAAATGAACGTAAAGTAGTTCACATGTATTTCTGCTGATAGCATAAATTTTCAAGGAAGTACAAGTAATTTCCTTAAGTACCAATTATTATACAACTTGCCAGTTGAATCCTTTTGATTTACATTCAATATGAGTTCAATAACCTTTAGAATTATTTTAGATACTGTCATGCCTGTAACATCTTCATTTAAATCTCAAACCCCTAGAAAATATTTTTGAATTTTTTCTTCGCTAATAATTTTACCGGCTTACCTAAAGTGTTTAAATTACCATTTAATGTCTCATTAAACAAGGCAATGAATAAATTTTGTAAAACCTATTTGTACACTTAATAACCAGTAGCAACGACGAGTAACAAATAAGCTGACATTCTGTTACTCATTCATTTTTCATTAATTGAAGCACGTTCGTTCTCATTAGTATTCATTAATTTTGGTATTAAAAATTTTGGCATTATTTGTTGTTATAAATTTAAACAACACCTCTATGACTTAATTATCTATAATTTATTTTAATAATTAATAATAAATTAATAAAAAAAAAAAAACACTTATCTTATCTGCCTTCAACACTTCAACTCTTTGGACGACTCTTTTATTGATGATTACAGCAGCAGCTGTATTTATGTTTAACCTCTAAGTTTAGCTTATAATCGCATGATTAAACTGAGGAAGGCTTAAAATAAATTTTTTGGAAATTTCTTTGGAAATATATTTAATAGGGCTACTGCTGCAGGTGTTATTAAAATAATTATTTGTTGAATTTTTAATACGAAAATTTTAAATTTATTTCCTTATTAAGCTGTGATAATATGGATAAACTGCTTACATCCGTTTTGGACAACTTTTGATCAAATTTTCTACAATTTTTAATATCATGTTTGAAGCGATTTCCGCATAAAATCCATAATAGTATGTCTAATGCTTTGGGCATAGAATTAAATTTTCAAGGCAGGCTGAATAATAGCAGATGCTCTCTGTCTAATCTGTATGTATTTGTATAGAGAGTCTTCCACCAGGGATTTTCGAACTGGTTGCTACAATCTGTCTCTCAAATTCGTTATTATTTATTCAGTCTATTTTGCAAAGTCACCATATGAGAGCATATACAACGACGTGTGTTGCCTAAATCGACTCTGGACCAGTTCGCAATTGATCTTAATTTTTTTTTTTTTTTTATCAAAAAATCATTTTAAGCGAAGAGGCCGATTTCTGGATGAATGAGCACATGAACACGCAAAATTGTTAAATATTGGGCTGAATTGGATGATATGTGGTTTCAACAGATCGATGCTACGTACCACACAACTCTTGCCACATTGTATATTCTTTTCGTGCGAGTTGGGTGTATGGTCACCCCACGCGGAAGTAATAAGTTCTTGCCACCGAGGTCGAACGTTTTGACTCCTTTAAACGTTTAATTTTTGGGAGTTTTCTATATCGAATAAGCCTCAAACCAAAGTGGTCCTCATAGCCAGCATAACCTATGCCATCGAATAGGAATACCGTCTGATTTATGTGCCAGAGACGTGGGAAATTTGGAATGCGCCCCATATACAGAGACCTCAAGGACGGTCTCAATATTTCTTTCAAATGAATCAAAAATGTCGATGATATTTCACACTCTTACTTACTTACTTACATTACACAATTGATCATTACAACCCTTCAGTCAGAATTACGACTTAGTTTCCTACAACACTGAAGTTGTGTGTGTTAATTTTACCCACAAGTAGTGGGACCTACAGTTTAAAGTCGACTCCTAACGACAAAATTTTTGAGTAACTTTTCGTGGTAACTCTCAGAATTTTTGTAAGAAATCTGATGAGAGATCTCATATTTCTATTTGTTGGAGATGTTTGACCTGGGGTTTGAACCGATTCTTTATATCTGATACTGCGTCTCAGATAAGTAAGTAGGTAGGTAGGTAGAAGTGGCTGTCCATCCGATGGAGTCATGAGTACACACACTTAGGCCGCACAATGCGATACCTCGGTTATACATTCTCCCCTAATCCAGGAACTACTCGGAGCTTCCGATGAAGCGACTCAGACTGCCAATATCCATGCATGACAGTTCATCCAGATCTTCAATATAGTAGACACAAAGGTGCCTCTCTCTCCTCCGACCAAGTGCCGGGCATGTGCACAGTAGGTGAAGAACAGTCTCATCTCCAAAGTTTCTGCAGAAATCATTTGTAAGGTGTCCAAGATTAATAGGACTCCCATGCGTTCCTTTAATGCAATGCCCGTAATAACCCCGTTAACAGTGCTGAGCCTACTTCTTTGGAATGTAGGCAGAGTCACTGTGCGCCCTTTTCGTCGCCGTTGTATAGTAGGTAGTGTATTGGCTTATTAGACGTAAAGCCACGGTTCAAATCCTAGATCAGACATCTCCAACAAAACGAAATATGAAAAAATATTTCTGCGGCGACTTTCTCTCAGCAGATTTCTGGCTAAAACTCTAGGAGCAAATAAAACTGCAATCAAGAGTTTCTCAAAAAAATCTGTCGTTCAGAGTCGACTTTAAAATGTAGGTTCCGCCATGTATAAAATTAACACACACATTATGAGTGGTGTGAGAAGCTAGGCCGTAGTCCTGACTGAAGGGTTGTAATGGCCAATTGTGTATGTATGCACTGTGCGCCCTTTATCCAGCCTTGGACAAATTTTCCGCGCCGTTCTGCCCGTCTTCAAAGCTGCCCATCTACTGTTGACAAGGTCTACGATTGCATTTCTTGCATGTAGCCAAAGGGATCCCTAATGTAGAGAATTCATATTCATCTGAGAGTTCGATGGTCGTGGTCTTTCTGGCCAGTGCGTCTCAGATAGATAGGAAGAAATTCTGAAACTAAGTTAAATTAATCTATTAACGAAAAAAAAGAAATTCATTCTGGTTCATTTCGTTGCAAGACCGCATATATTTGGGCTATCGTAGTTATGGAACTTTTTCGAAATTTTTTAAGTGGCAAAAAAGAAACGAATATTTTCCTTCAAATATCTCTTTTTCCATTTCTTTAAATTAGAATATAAACGGGGGTAAATTAACTACAGATTTAATGTGTTAATCGAAGTCATTAAATTTAGTTTAGAAATGAAACACAAACAAGTTATCTCCGATTATTTTTAGTGTTTAAAGGTGTTTCTATTTTAAATTAAATATTCAGTGACGCTTATTTTTGTTGACCGGCTTCTGTTTGTTTTTTTTTAATTTATTTATATTTCGAAAGTACATTTAAAATTGTGACCATAAATTTTACGTTTCATTAAAATCTCTATTTCACTAGAAAATATAAATAAATTAGTGGACTAATAACGTATAAAAACTATAAATAGAATAGAATTAGCATCATTTTTAATGAAACGCTATAATCAATCGAAGCAATCAAATCAATTTCAGACAAATTTAAATATGCTCAGACAAATTTAAATTAAATGCCGACAAAGTGAATGAAACATAGTGAAAGATAACTGTCTGAATAGTTTGACTCTTATTAGTGTGCATTTATTTACATACAAATTAAAAATTTCATTTAAGTTTTGTGAAATAAAAATTAAGGGTGAATAGCATTTTAGTAAATATTTTATTAAATTTAATATGCTCAGACAAATATGCTCAGACAAATTTAAATTAAAAGGAACAGAGTGAAAGATAGCTGGCTAAGTAGTTTTGCCATTATTCTGCATATATTTACATGCAAATTAAGTTTTCTGCTACAAAAATTTGAGTTGTTTAACGCCGACTCTAAACAAGGGATTTGAGAAATATTTCCATGTCAATCAGACTTTACGAGGGCCTTTGCCAGAAGATTGATTTTTTCATATATTTTTTTTTTTAGTTTTAGAAACTACCAAAACTTACTTCTGTTCTTTAATCGTATGGCCATCCCTCGCGTACACTTCTCATGAAGAGACGGAGGTTTCTGAAAAGTATATATAAAGAATGCTGCAATATCATGATTTATTTTGGACTCGGGATGGTTTTCCATGGGAAATGACTGGCCCCCGGGTATAAATGGGATTAAATACTGGCATAAGTAGGGCCTCTATCTTGGAGAGGGTCCGCCAAAAAGGCCAAAATAACGAGCTTCAGTTAAATATGGTAGTTGCTTTTCTGCGTGCAAAATTCTTAGTAACTCTCATACGATTGTCTGAATGTATTGAAACTTTCAACAGGGACTTCCGAACTTATGCAATTGATAACGGCCATCTTGTTGAAGCTACATCGGCCAAATAAGTTGCTATTTATTCGTACATACATACATACATAATTGATCATAACAACCCTTTTGTCAGTATTACTGGTTGGTTTCTCACACCACTCATGTTGTGTGTGTTAATTTTTTATACATGAGTAGGTCCCTCCACTTTTTAAAGTCGACTCCTAACGACAGACTTTTTAGAAACTTTTTCATGACAATTTTATTTACTCTATGAGCTTTTGCCAGAAATCTGCTTAGAGGCAGTCGCCGAAGCAATATTTTTGCATGTATCGTTTTCTTGTAGATGTCTGACCTGTGGTTTAAACCGTGGTGTCAGGTATATTAAGCCGACACACTACCAAATCACCAACACGTGATTACGATAAAACTGCTTTATCAAAAATAATATATTCAGGCAACGTACCGCACCCTTTGCCGATTTTTAGAATTGTCAGTGCGGTCCTACCGACAGGATTATTTGCAAAGTGGTTGATAAATTCGAGTCAACTTGTTCAGTAAATGATCAATCAATACACGCATATTGATGAAAAGCAAAATTTCCCGAAAATATAGCCTCGGATCTTAAAGGCCAACATAAGCCATGCCATTGAACAAACTCTGTCTGATTTAGGCGTCAGAGTGGTGTAAAATTTCGACATTTTGAGAGACATTTCGAGAGAAGCCGCAGCGGACATTTAAACGATTTTATATTTTACACATAAAGTTATCAATATACCTTTCAAGTGAATAAAAAATTTCGATGATGGGAAGAGCTTGAAAAGACTTTACATAAATTCGCAAAATTTTTGTTATATTTGATAAAAAAAAAATTGAGGATTTGAAAACTCTGAACCAGACCATTTGCTTGGAAACGTATGCTCAGTTTTTATATTCTCCCTGCATACTATGAATATTCTGTCAAACTTATTGACCTTAAATATGTGATTTGATTCAAGACTTTCGTATAGACCCTGCTCATAGAAGGTTTATCGCTTAACTCTGGGTCGGTTTGCTTTAGTTTTTATATTTCTGCTTTGTTTCCCTTGGCAGTTTCTTTACTAAGCACAGATAGCCCAATGGATTTTGAGCAATGTTTCTACTACTGACATTATATTATAGGCTATAATGTACAGAAATAAAAGCGCCATTATTAGCACATAAATAAATAACAAAAAACAGCAAAACATTATTAATGCATTTATTTTCCTTTATTATTCATAATTCATTTTTAAATTTTATGATCACTTTTTTATTTACTTTTTATAGTTTTCTTCATTTTTTTTTTTTTGGTTTTTATTACACTTTACAAAACTGTTGTCTAATATTTCATCTAAAAAATTTTTTATTACGACTTGCGACCACTTTGTGGTACTCATTTCAAAGGCCAACCATTCCAGCCTTTTGTGTAGGCCAAACCTGTATCCCAACCTGCTGGATACAGTTCTGAGGTATAGGCAACGGGTGCATATGTTAAAGGTGCTGCCACAATTTTAGTGTGCGCAGGCGCATAATGTGCTCTTACATATGCGGCAGCTGGCTGATAATCAAGAATTGGCCTGAGATAAGGACGTTTTTCATGCACAATTGTTTGACTCTGATGTGATACGGCTGTGGGCAAATGTGTTACAGTGTGACCAATAACAGTTGGCTCATAGCCATAATGTTCATAAGTAGGCAGTTCAATTGAAGTGGGCAAGTAACCAGGACGTGCCATAACAGCTGTGATGACAAGAGAGAGAACAATCTGAAAGTGAAAAAAATATTTGAAAATGTAGGGTTTTATTTACAATTCGGAATGAAACTAAACAAAATGTTCGAATGAAATAAAAAGTAAAGTGTAAAGTTCATATTTCCGTCTCCTTGAGTGAGGACCTGCTGCATCTGGTGTTTTTCCATTTGTAGTGCTGCCAATGCAGGAACTCAACATTGATTTAGTGTGCATACCCATTAGACTTTAACTGACAGAAGTTTATTACGTCGAGTTTAGTCAATGAGAGGGTAAGACAGAGAGGGAAAAGACTGACGCTTAATATATTTACACTTCTAGAAGCCAGATGTATTTGTTTTAAATTCTCTAAGGTGCGGTATAGTAGAGGAGACGTAGTATAATAATTAGACGAATAGGCCACTGCAATCCAATTCAAACCGCAGAGTAAGCCAAAACTCGTTCATGAAAGTTTTTCAAAAATTCTTTAAATTCCTCCAAAAATTCCAAGCTGAAAGGCAACTACATAACTCCAGTTCTCCAATCGGAGGATAAAATTAAGAAAGAACATCGCAGGTAAGACAAGCAAAGACACCTCTTTAGAAAGAGTACACTTTTGTCATCAAAAAGTTCCTTTCTACTAGAACCAAGCAAAGGAAATCAGAAGCAAATTGAGATATGATTTATGGAAGTCTTAATGGAATGAAAATTAAATAAAATTTATTTAGAAAACATTGTGGCTTCTGACACCCTAGAGAGGATGGCATCAACAACACAAAGGTTGGTCAGGAGGCATTTCAGAGGAGGCATGCAGTAAAAAATTATTTGTTTAGCTGGAAAAACTAAATTTTAATGAAATTGAAGCAAATCATTGGAATGTTAATAATATGAAGGAGATACACTACGCATTACTTCAGAGAAAGAGAGGAACGAAATGAAATAAAAAATTCGCTATACCTGTGGTTTCCGCCTTACGTGAAACTAAACTAACCAACTCCTGGTCATAAAACTTGATTTACAATTTCCTCCTCTTCTTCATTCAATAAGTAATTGGATTGACCAATTGTACAGTAATTTCATCAACTATGCTACACGGTTAAAACCCCAGATCAGACTTCTCCAACAAAACGAAAAATGAAAAATTAATTCTTCGTTCGGAGTCGTCATTAAAATACAGGTCCCGCCACTCGTGTAACATAAGTGATGAGAGAAGCTAAATCTTAATCCTGACTGAAGGTTTATAATGGTCAATTTTGTATGTACGTATGTATGTATGTAGCTATCTGTTGTTGTACAGAAAAGTTGCAAAAGTTTTTGAAACTCTTCACCTTTTTGTTCTTGGCCAAAGTTTTTATAAAATACGTAGATTTCTTCAAAATTCTATTTCTAGGCTTTTAAAGTTGATCCATCATTGGTACACTGGTCCGCACTAGACTTGTTATTAAAACACTTCCTCTGTTCCCCATTACTGTTTACTTGATTAAATGATTCAAGCGTCTGCATTTATTGTAAAAAGCGCTCAGTGTATTAATCGTTGTCATGCTACAAATGAAGCTATATCTCTTCGTTCTACATTCAATGCAGACTTTATGTGCAAGAACACTGCAAAATTCGGAAGTTTGGTTCACCTTATATGTGGGTGGGTAAGACTATTTCAGAAATATTTTCTAATCACTTTGAATAAATATAGCGTTGTCGGGCAATCATTTAATTTCCATTACCGTATGAAGATAGCAATGTTATGACTTATCAATGGCCACCCGCTTTATAGAAAAAAACCAACAATTTTCTATAGTTGTCAACTAGACTAAGACATTTGATGTCTATAAGGAGACTTCACGTATTATATGGAAGATCTACATATATACTGTTCTTTTGCAAATGGAAAGAACATTTTTTAAAGTAAATTTTTTAACATCTGTAGTGATTATTAAATTATTTTAAGAATTTTTTTTTTAAATAAAATTTTTTGTTTCTTACAATTTTAAACATTTTTTCTTTTATAAGATTTTTTTTTTTCACTTTAAAATATTTGTTTTTACGGTAACAAGTTTCGTTGTTGAATTTGAACTAATTTGATATGAAAACCTCATTAGGTTTTTATACAAAAAATTTTTGAAAATTTTTTACCATTTTCTTGACCCATCTTCAGATTATTTCCCAACAAAACAACAGAATTTTAAAATTTAGAAAAAAATGTGTGTGCAGAAAAAGAAGCCAGATTGATTAGTTCAAAAACTAATTTGCATTGAATATGTTTTACACTTGAGTTCATTTTGAAACAAAAATTCAACGCCAATAAAACCGCCAGTCTTTCGAAAACACCATTGAGTCTTGAGAGCTTTTTGGCACATATTTTTCTGTTCATTTGTTTATTTTATTGTTGTTGTTGCTGTTGTTTTTATTTGCCTCCCACCATTAATTTTTCCTGTATTTTGTAGACCATTGTCTGCCATAAATAGCAGCCAAAAACTAAGTTATCTTTTTTGCCTTTACTGACCAACATTGCTTGTGTCTGTAGGTTTGTGTGTTTATTTCTTGTATACCTATCTTGTTTACAAATCAAGTTATCTAATAGTTTTGTTTTACATTTGTTGTTGTTGTTGTTATTGTTATTGCTGTTCTTAAATGGGCCATTGTTATTGAGTCTATCAGCACAAACACAAATATGAAACGTAAAACATACCTTTTTTGTTGCCATAATTTCTGCAATAACTTTTGCACACCCATTTCCCTTGAAGTAAAACAAAAAAAAAACAGAAAAAATATTCAAAATTTTTTCAATAAATCAAATTGCCGCGTTATCGACCGCATCGTAAAGGTTGCACACGAACAAATTGTTAGCAATCTTAAAAATGTCACAAAATTGTCAAAACCTAACTGTTGATATGTAAAATGTCTGTGAAAAAATTATCTGTTGAAAGAAGATGTTTATTTAGATCCAGTATCTTTTCCCCAAAGAAGATTGAACTTCTGTCGCTGTCAGCACAGATAATGTTGTCTGAATCAACAAAGATGGCCCAAAAATGTATATGAAAAGATAAGCCTGCGAGACACAGCAATCTCTCTAAAATAGAGTACTTGGGTATATAAAGGGTCCCCCAAATAATTTTTTTTTTTAATATGCTTTAAAAAAAACCTACTGAATATTTTCTCAAATTTTATTTGAAAGTACAATCCTTCCAGTTAATAATGGAAAATAATTTCATTCAAATGGCTGCCTCGGCTAGCCGTGCAGTAAGCCTACAGAAGATGCCGATCTTGGCAAAAAAAATCATCTTTTCAGATGACGGTCATTTTGATCTGCGAACGAAAGAATGAAGTTGCTCACAGTTAACGGTTACTTCACTACTAATATAAAGCTTGTTTAGTCATAAACTCTTAATGCAACCATCTGTGGAGTTCATTGACTGTCGATGGTATGCAGAGGATACAGTTCTAATCAGTAAAATCGAATTTATAGTAACAGTTTGTTACATTGTTCCAAAATAAATCCAGACAAGACTACAAAAAAATTATTTACAGAAAGGAGAAAACTTTCTAAATGGAAGTCTGAAGGTGTACGAATAGTCAATGAACATGGAAGATTCACATACAGAGCATTTCGAGAATGAATTCATCTATACTATGATTATAAGACCCATAGTAACCTATAGACATTTTTTTTTTGTTACGCAAAACAAATCGTAGAACAACTCAAAACGTGTTGCCAAGATATAGAGACTTTTAGGCTCTGTTGGATTTAAGTCCGTTGCACATTTTAGTTAAGACCAGTGCTTGGGATAATAGTAGACAAGTCTCATGCGAAATTTTTCCGTAGACTTCGTGATCTTTCTTTGGAGTGCAAAGATGTTTGGAAAGGTTCCTTAGCAAAGACAGAGAGGTTTGAAGGAATCAAAAGTTTTCTTAATAATTACAACAGAAACAGGTTTGACTCATATGTCAGACTATCCAAGGATAACAAGAATTTTTTACTCGATTTTTTGCCAGGGCATTACAGAGTAAAAAAACACTTGGGTTCGTAACGAATACTTACTAGGAACTTTCGGAGCAATAAGTTTAGAGGATATATTACAAAAATACTCTGTGTAGGTTTGAGGCAGTAAAACAATGCGTATGGTCACCGTACTGCGATAGCTTTATGTATATAACAATAACAAAATTCATTATTTAGTTGAAAAATCGTTTAATAATTTGACTCCACAAATTTTCAAAAACGCATCGATGTCTGTTTCGGCTCGTCGTACTTTCTTAATTGGCCATTAATGACCCGATTAATGGATTTCGGCCTGCCTTATCGCACTCCAGTTGGTCATATCAATTGATGACAAGGTTTGTTCGATTTGGTCTTTCAAATACAAACAAGGTTGTCCTCTTCGCCGACTTGCCCCAAATCCCTGCATTAAATACCCTTATTGCCGAAGCATCCTCTTCCATTCGAACAAATTGGCCGAGCCAGCGCAGCCGCTGCATGTTAATGCGTTGTAAGATATCCATGTTATTGAGGAGGTCGTACAATTCATTTTTAAATCAGATGCAGAAGTCATCACCAATTCTCACTGGATTGAAGATCTTTCATAGGACTTTTTTCTCGAACACTTTCAAGGCCGTTGTGCTTAACAGTGTTCATGCTTCTGCGCCGGAAGGAAGCACAGCGAGGTTAAGAGTCTTGTTTAGGCCCTTCATCATATTGAAATACCCATGGGTGAGGCATATTGCTCAGCATAAGACTGCAGAATGTGATACAGTATATTTCCCTGCTATTAATGGTCCGAGAACATAGGAAATTGGCTGATTCGTTCTCAGGATACCACAATTGGATTCAGTATTAGCCTGCTAATACCCATAATACCTTGCCTAATTCAATTTAAATTATTTACAACAGAATCAAGAAATCATTCCAAAATTTTTTGGAAATTTTCTTTCAAAGAATTCTTTGAAATTTTTTTCCAACACAACCTCTTTGTTGTCCATTATTGTTAGTCTATAAGTAATTCTATATTTTCCTAAAGTGTTGGCAATCACTATTGCCTAAGGGGTGTCTGTCTGTGGCCACAATAATTTATTTAAAATTTTGTTTAACAAATGTTTTTAGATTTCCTGGTTGAAAGACATTAAAGTGCTCTTATTGTAGGAAAATGTTTTATTAAGATTAATAATAATAATATTCTTTAAGCATTTAAGTAAATAAATACCCGTGTTATGGTAATTTATTTGAACAATTTTAGTGGGTGCTTAAAATGAAAACAATTGATCAAATTATTAAAAATACAACAAAATACAAAAACATTTTTAAATGACTTATATTGTAGACAAAATGAAAGAAAACAGTTTAACGTTAAAGGCGGTAGTTTGTTCATTGAGTTGTTTTTCTTTTAGAAAAAAAAAAATTAAATTCTAATGGCTGACCCAAGTCTCTTGTAATATTGAAATTTAATCTGATTTCATTTCAGACTTCAACACATTTTCATTTGTTTACATTTTTAACCGCAAACAATTTAATAGTTTTACGCGGTTTTCCAAGCAATGGCTACTACTATGAAAGAAATATGCACAAAATATGGCACATTTGGTATTCGAACAGATAATTTAATTCATTGAATGGTTATGATAAAATTATATAAATTTTTTTTATTAGAAATTTAAAACAGTGGTTGGCTATTGCCTTAAAAACATTTCTTTTAAATAGTTATAATTCACGAGGATTTATTAAAAATATCCATAACCCATAAATGGGTGCTAAATGCTGTAATACATAGATTTCTTGCAACGAACGTTAATAATAAGATGCAATATAGTGATATAGGTTTGGTTAGGTTAGAGATCGTGTCACTGGAACAAGTACACAACCAAAGGTGAGAGGATAGTAAAGGAGACAGAGAAAGTGGATAAAGGGAAGAGTTAGGATAGGGAGGATATAAGAGACAGAGGGAAAAAGCTGGATCAAGAACACACAACATTGCGCGATTATTGCCTTGATGCATATAGTGCGATAGAGATGTCGTGATTCAAACCCCAAGTCAGACATCTCAAACAAAACGAAAGTGACAAAAAAAAAAAAAGAAGTTTCTTCGGTGACTTCCTCTCAGCGGATTTCTGGCAAAAACTCTCAGAGTAAACAAAATTGCAATGAAAAAGTTTCTCAAGAATCTGTCATCTTTAGCCGATTTTAAACTGTAGGTCCCGTCACTCACGTATAAAATTAACACACACAATATAAGTGGTGTGAAAAGCTAGGTCGTAATCCTGTCTGAAGGGTTGTAATGACCAATTATGTATCTATGTATAGTGATATATCTTTTTGTAAGCTGGCACTCTCTCTTTTTATTCGCATTTCAAACCAAATAAACCTCACTTTTTTCTACAAAGCCCCTCACCTTTCTGTTTTCGCTTATACGACCAGCACTCAGCGGATAGTATGTACTCATGCACCGCATTCTGTATTAATGCCTATGAAGTTACGCCGTCGCATATTCGGTTGAAGACTGAATTTACTCAATCCCACATATAAAAGCCCGCATGGTATGCTGCTTGGGAAAGCTGGACACCGATGCCTAGATTAAAAAAAAAATAAATTTGGATGAAAGTGCTACGTAACATTTTCAGTGAAATGTTTTAATCTTTCTAAGTCTGTGATAGTAAATGGTTACCAGTTAAACCGAATATGGAGTAGAACAAACTGCTGTTGAAATGAGGAGGTCAGCTTATGCCACGTCGAAGACACAATATTTGAAGACCAGTGCTAGAATACCATCTGGTCCAGGAGACTTGTAAGAACTCTTTTAGTTCTGTATTATTTCTTTCAAATCGCCGTAGTCAAGTAGGTAGTGTGTTGGCTTATTAGAGGTGAAGTTTATTAATGAGGCCACGGTTCTAATCCCAGGTCAGGCATTAAAACGAAAAATATTTTTTTGATGACTTCCTTTCAGCAGATTTCTAGCAAAAACTCTCAGAGTAAATACAGCAATGTAAAGTTTCTCATGCATCTGTCGTTCGGAGTCGACTTTAAACTGTAGATCCCTCTACTCATGTATAAAATTAACACACACAACATAAGCGATATGAGAAGTTAGGTCGTATTCTTGACTGAAGGGTTAGGTTAGGTTAGACAATTAGGTCAATTAAGACAAGTACAGTACCCGGAGGTCGAATTGACCCATTGTACTGAAGGGTTGTAATGATCAATTTTGTATGTACATATGTGTATTATTTCTTTGCCTTATTTTTTGTCTCATTAATAAATTCTTTACAACTGAGCTTTGGGGATAGGTCTGAAACAACAAGTTCTAGACTTTTATGGTTGCCATTTCTTATTGCCTGGAAATTATGCCTTTCATCTTTACTAGAGATGACCTTTACTCCTTAAAGAGTGGCGCTGAGTTTTTAAAATCGTCTCAAAAATGTTTAAGTGAGGAATAAGTTTGTGTATAAATTTGCGTAAAATAACAAATTTTTTTTGAGTTCTATTCAACTAGGGTTCCAATAAATTTTTTGTTTTTTGCTTTTCATTTCAACCATATCGTTGATCATGTCACACAAAATAAAACATTTTTTATTTAACAAGCATGCAAAGGTCAAAAGACTGCCTTTTCAGTTAAAATGGATTAAAACTGTATATGTTCAGTGCTACGGTTTATTTTTATTTTTTTTCTTTTTTAATGTTATTTTCCACTTTAATCTTGACCTTCTCAAGCAAAAATTTTAATAGCAAATGTGTTATGGTAGACTGTCATTTGCAAAAACAAAAAAAAAAAAAAAATAAAACAAGAAATAAAAATTCAATTTGAATAATACAAGCCACTAATTAACATGTTACAGCATAAAATAATTTAAAACCTTAAAAATTTATGCAAAAAAAAATCTGTTTTCCGAAAAACAAACAAACAAAAATACATTAAAAAGGCCACAAATAATTTTATTCACTTACGTGGTATGTGCTACTGATTCATTCAATTAATTTTATTCTCATGACATTGTATTTTTATGGGTTTTTTTCTTTGCTTACATTTCTCAGATTTGTTTGATACATATTTCTTTTAACATTCTTTTTATATTTTCTGTGTTAATTGTTGGTAAAAATGAAGTTAAAATTAGGCCATGAAAAGCGAAACGACTACAGAGTAATTAAACTTTTTAAATGAAAATTTTTCAAAATTTTATGTCAGCTGAATAATACAGAAGTTATGATAACAGAAGTTAAGAAATCACATTTTAATGTTTTATTCACAGATTATGCGTTTAATTGTAGTAGAATTTTAGGCGCAGCTTAGCATTTTAAGCTCGATTTAAATGCAGAACAAAGCTTTTAAATCACTGTTATGATAGCATATGTGTGTTAAATACAGTTATTGCCTACGGAGCTGTTCAAGAATATTTTAAAGTTTGTGTCTTAAGTCTTTTGTTATGTTCTGTGCAAAAGCTTAAAACTTTTTTTTTGTAGTTGCTAATAAAAGTGTCTTTTTAATCTTTAATGCCGATTTTTATCATTAAAAGGGTATGTAAATATTGTTACACACATTTTGTGTTATCTCACGTAATACTGGAAAATTGCCCAAAATTGGGATGTCTGTTATGGCAACCCATATCCTCTGAAACTGTTAACAATTTGAAGTGCAGCGGGTACAAATCAAGCTTGCCAGCGGGCCATACTTCAAAGCTGGTGAATGTTCTTAAATTGTTTTTAAGTCTGGTTCAGGTCTTTTTAGGTTTTCATGATCTCAAGCAGAATCTTACTGGAAAGTCATTAATTTCTCATACCACTTCTTTTGTGTATGTGTTAATTTTATGCAAGAGTGGCAAGACCTACAGTTCAAAGTCGAAAAACTTTTCATTGCAATTTTATTTACTCGCAAGAAATCTGTTGAGAGGGTCTGAGTCTCTGATGAAATGTGTTTTTTTTTTTTGTGTATTTCGTTTTGTTGGAGATGTTTTACGTGGAGTTTCAAATGAGGTCTCATGCCTAATAAAAATCAATTAATAAAAATGTGTTCAATACGATTTTTGAAAGCGTCCAGCCTCAAGTCTATTTAAATAATTCATAGCATGATTTCGCAAAATTTTGAATTTTACTGTTTTACTCACAGCAAGTGTACGGCCCGACATATGGCGGTCTTTAACACTTCAGTCTCCTCAGACAATTTTATGCATCTGATATCATTGTATCAATATTTTTACCCATACTAATTATGCCCAACATATGAGATACATACATAATTGGTCATTATAATCCTTCAGGCAGGATTACGACCTACCTTATATTGCCTGTGTTAATTTTATTCATGAGTGGCGTAACATACAGTTTAAATTCATGACAATTTTATTTACTCTGAGAGATTTTTTATCTTTTGATGTATGACCTGTGGCAACACTCAATGCTACTTACTAGAAATAAAAATATCCACGGCGGCTATGTAATACTTGAAACTGGCTTGTACCATGGTCTAATAAGCCAAGTAGCAGTGAGTACTTACTAGAATAAAAAATTTTAAAACAAAATATCCATGGCAGCTAAGTAATGCTTGATATTGATTGAAATGAAACGATGCCTTTGATTAGTGGATTATTTCGTGTTGCCGCACTGAATATGAAGTTTAAGAACAAGTTAAAAACATAAATTTCTTAAACAGAACGGAGTGCGAAAACTTAATCCATAAATATCTCCAAAACTGAGGATACAGCAAAATATTTAGATTGCTTAACCACTCTTCTATTCTAAGTAGCTCGCTACAGCTAGAAAATTGTCAGATTTTCTCTTGTTAAGGTTTTATTCTTTGAGAGGATATAGGACTATCCCTCACCACATTTTTACTATTTCTTTGTTGGGGTTCAGGTTCACGAATCAAGTTTCTGCCAAGTAGGCAGGTAATTGATCGACTGTAGCATGTTCTGGAATAAAAGAACGGCCAATGGCCATCTCTCTTTGCGTGCATATAACATGATGATTATACTCTTTTCCGAGGTGATCGACCTGAACTTCCCATGTCAACTCTGTAGAGATAGAGGATTAGAAGCTTTCGTAGAAAGTTTATTTTGGAGACGATATGGAAGAATTTCAAAGCAGCGATTAAAAGCTTCGCCTTGTTACGGGGTTAAACTTATAATTAAAAATATGAAAAAGCTTAACCTGCTGCAGCATGCTATGGCAACAACAGCAGCCAACTGGATAAGATGGAAAATGCTTTGTGGAAGCCAAATGCTCCCAAAAGGGGTGATAAAAAAAAACAACCTAATTAGGAAAAATTCAATTTCAAATCAATTGTAACATATTGCAAAGTGTTGAGACCTTGATTATTGCTCTTCGGTATCTAATCTGCAGAGAAATATTATTCCACCTAAAAAAAAAACACGAACATTAACTCTAATTAATACAAAAACATATTTTAATTATTTTTATTTGGCCTCCATTTAATATGAATTATTGCTTAGGGAGACAATAAATGATACAATATTTGACACATTTTATGACACCCTCGATATACACAATTAACACAATTGCAACAGAAACAGTAACAGTAACACAACATAATACAATACAATGTGTGACATGATGAATGTTTATAACAATAACTGCCTAGTGATCTATTAACTGTGAACATCATCATACACTCAAACGCTTAAACATTTAAGTTAACAGATGAATGAATTTCTAGACTCTCTACCGAATGCCACATGCGACTGCATTTTTCTCATTGTTTTCCTATTTTTTTGTATTTTTTTGGTAGACAAAAAACGTCATTATTTCGATGATTTATAATGTCTTCGACAAAGTTGTTATAAATCAAGAAAAATTAGAAAACAAAAATAAAACAAAATCTCCAATGGTGTGTAGGTGCTGGATGACAAGTTGCCGGCATCAACAGCAGTTACCTTTTATGGTTATTTGAATACAGTAGCGTACTCAGGTATCGTTTGTGGAAGGGGAACTTAATTTCACACAATTGTTTTCAATTCAAATGCCTGTCTCATCATAAAATATAAAATATAACACCACAGTTAGAAATCATCGTTTAATTGTCAATTTAACCAAAGTTAGCCCAAGTTGCTGACCTGTTATATCAACAACTAGAAAGAATTTGAAATTTTCACAAAGCCAAAGAGCCGTTTAATGTCATTGGTCCTTTACCAGCAATTTATCTCTGGTTTTGAGGAAAGGAGGATGATAGTTTTTTTTTATCAGATACTGACTAGTAACTATGGCCCCAGTCATCTTACGTAGGTATTGGCTCTGCATAATATTTATGACATACATCCATACAGAGTTGGTCATTACAACCTTTCAGTCTGGATTATGACCTAGTTTCTCACATCAATTATATTGTGCGTGTTAGTTTTATACATGAGTGGCAAGACCTACAGTTTAAAGTTGCCTCCGGACGACAGATTTTTTCATGGCAATTTTATTCCACTCTCAGAGTTTTTGCCAGAAATCTGCTGAGAGAAAGTCGCTGAAGAAATACTTTTTCATATCTCGTTTTGATGTCCGGCCTGGGGCTCGAAAGCGGGCATTACGTCTAATAAGCCAACACATTACCTACTATACTACGGCGACTACTAATCATTACAAACTTTTATCTAACGTGAAGGGTCATTAGGCCATACTGTCTAGTCTGTTTTCCAATTTTTTGTTCACATCCAGCATTCGCAAGACAAATTGAACGCCAAGCATATTGGGCATTGCCGAATAAAGCAATATATTGCTCTTGTGGTCAAATCATTATTTAATAAGCTATTTTCAAGGACCGTGTTAAGGTCAATCCCGTTTGATATATCGCTTGACCAGAAAATATATCTCATGAGCCATCTGTAAGACATTTATCCTCAAAGGTGGCATAGTCTAGTAGCTTGACTTCAAATATAAGCAATCCAGATCCAAATCTAATGGAGGGTGAAGTTTTTCTTTTAGAATTTTAAAATAATTAAGGGTCTTCAATCTCCCTACAATTGGTCTAAGCAGGAAGCTTTGACTTCTAAGACAAGATAACATCAAAAACAAACTTCACAGTCAAATCAGGCTAGATCAGGCCTCCTTAGAGGGAATAGAAATAAGCAAAGTGTTTTACCAGTAAACACAATACGACCACAATACTACATTTTAAAAAAAGGCGTTGCGCCTAAATAAGATAAGGGTGCTGTGGTAGTCTAGTGGGTAGTGTGCTAGACTATAAGCGTGAGGGTTGAAGCTACTCAGCTCGTATATAATTAAATTGTATTATAATTGGATTGTAATTAACAAGTAAATAAATAAAGAAGTCGCCGTCGTCTAGTAGGTAGTGTGTTGGCTTATTAGACGTAAGGCCACGGTTCGAGCCCCAAGCCAGACATCTCAAACAAAATATGATAAATATTTCTTCGGTGACTTCCTGTAAGTAGGTTTCTGGCAAAAACTCTGAGAGTAAATCAAATTGCCATGAAAAGTTTCTCAAAAATCTGTCGTCCGGAGTCGACTTTAAAAACTGTAGGTCCCGCCACTCACGTATAAAATTAACACACACAACATGAGTGGTGTGAGAAGCTAGGCCGTAATCCGGTATACTTAAATCTTTCAAATTTATTCTCATATTATACTCCTTTTGAATTCCATCCTAATCTTATACATGATACGCTTCTGCCTCTAATGCAATTTGATGCTCTCTGCTACACATAGCTTAGCAACTACTTTAGAAACTATTTGCGAATAGAGACAGCAATTTAGACAAATATTTCTTACTGTTCATTTGCTTTGTATAGTTGTAGCATGGATTGCCTTTAAAAAATATGCTCAATTATGCTTAAGAAATTCAGAAATAATAGAAACAAACAATACTTTAGTTTGTGGACAATTTATGTTTTTTATTACACAAAAAAACAATAACAACAGAAATAAATCGATATTATAAATCAAAACAAAAACAAAAACAAAAAAATACAATTTCAATTTGACATACCAAATTTGTTCGCTACGTTTTGCTGTGACTTAAATAGATCAAAAATAAATCTGTGCTACACACAAACAATTCTTTTAAATGAAATTTTTTTGTTTAATTTTTCAGTAATTATTCTGTGTGTCCAAATTTGGTAAAACAATTCAAAATGAGAATGAGCCACGGCTTCAACGAGAGAGAGAAAAAACACACGTCCAGCAGGTGCCATTTGCGGTAAGTAAGTAAGCATTGTGTTTGTTGTAGCAATAAATGTTCACATAATTAATTGGAAAATGGTTTTTCTATTGCGCTGATATTTTCCAAATACAAGCATAATATTATTAATAATGTTGTTGACCATTGTATAGAGATTGTTGTGATTTTGTGGAACAACAATGTATCGGGTACAGCATTGGTGCAGCATATATGTATGTATATACTCTGGGGTATTGGGTAAAAGCCATTTAATGTTTCTATTAAAAAAGAAAAAATTACTGTTGAAAAGAATTTAATTCATTTATTTTGAAATTAAGAAAATTATATTCAAAAAGAATTATTTAAAATAATTATTAAATATTTTGAGATAAAAAAATGGAAAAAAATGGCTGGTTTGTAGTACTTAAAGTTGTCGCAAAGCATATCCTCCATTTTCTTCTACCTAGCTAAGCAGTTATTTTGTTTACTTTAACAGGAAAACTGATAGAGTCCCCAATTATCCTTGAATAACTCTGTCTATAAAAATAGGTTGGTTTGCTTGTTCTATTAGGTGTAGTTTTTTTAAGATCCTGAACTTTCTTTGGTTAGTTAGTTATTCTTGTCGACTCGATAGGGAAATTAAGATTACGATCTGCCGGATCTCAGGTTATGTGGCAGATTTCGGCAATGAGCAAGCAGACGTGCTTTTGAGAAAAGGAACTTTTATGCCGTTGGTGGGACCAGAACTCTTCTGTGGAGTAGAAATGCACGATTGGAAAAGGAAACTCAATGACAGGGAAAATAAAGAGAGGCAAAGGCTCTTCTACGAGGAGTCGCCTTAGTCTAGTAGCTAAAATGTCGGCTTTTTAGACGTGAGGTCACTATTCCAACCCCAGGCCATATATCTTCAATGAAACGAAATGTGAACAAATATTTCTGCAGTGACTGCTCCTCAGCAGATTTCTGGCAAAAACTCTAAGAGTAAATCAAATTGCCGTGAAAAGTTTCTCAAAAATCTGTCGTTTGAAATCGACTTTAAGCCGTGCAGGTCCCTCCACTCATGTATGAAACTAACTCACACACAACATAAGTTGTGTGAGAAGCAATATCGTAATCCTGATGATAAACTGTGCATGTATGTAAGACTTCTCTAACTAAGTGGTTTTGAAACTCTTGTTGAAAAACTACAGTAAGAGAAAATTTGAGTCATGTATCACACTATCTAGGAATAACTTGAGGTTGGTAACTGGTCTTTTGATAGGGCGATGTAGCCTCAGGGTACCCTCATTCAGAATGGTGGTGGTTTACAGCTTAACATGTAGATTTTGTGACAACGAAATTAAATCAATTGCATATATCTTAGAACTTGTGGGTCATTAAGGCATCTCAGGATTAAAAATCAAGTATGCATATCAAATGTTAGGCAGGGAATTGTCTTTGTTGACACCAAGTACTATCCGAAAATTCGTCAGGTCTACAGGCTTAGAGGAGACATTATGGTAATACAATTATAAAGTTTGAGGCTAGTACTAAGGGCAACGACAACTATACTGATACTGATTCTGTCACTTCTGGCAGGTCCTTTAAGAACTTAAATAGTATTTTGGAGAATAAACATCTGTCATTTCATTTGGATATTGAACTCAATATTATAAATAAGCAAGTTTTATTTTTACATCAGAAAGTCTTCATTTGGTGACTTGGTTTTACTTCTTCAATTAAAAGAAAGTGCAGATAAAGAACATCGATTGCAAACTGAAGCTTATTTTGAATTTGTTACATTGAAATCAAAATACATCAAAGTATAATGGAATTGCGCGCTTACTGAGCCATTTAAGAGGCAATTTTAAAACCTTAGTAAGGAGCAGTTCTCATGTAAAACCTTGAAAATTGGTAGCAACTGACATAGGTTTTGCTTGTCCGAAATTCTGTAAAGAAAAAGTAATTTTTCTATACAGGATCCAACCTATTGTACAGTAAGTGTTACATGAAGCCCGGTCAAACAGCTAAATCAATGCCAAAACCATATATTTATGACACCAAAATACTGCTTTGGTGGCATCGAACTGATTTCATATAAGATGATCTGCTTAAATCGGTTCTCACCATCACAGGTGCAGAGGATATTACCCAGACTATGCAATCGAAAATAAAGTCATAATATTTTATCACTACAATACTCGCGTATATGTGTTAAGGCCGGCTGAAAACTATTTCGTAATATATTGGGCTCATCCGTTTTTCTTATACCAAATCTTCGCCCGTTCCACAACCACTTATTTCAATCGGTGTAGACTGCTGTTACTAGAGTATGTTCTAATAACAAGATATTTTGGTTCTTTCTTTACTTAACAAAATGATCAGTTCCTAGTTCTTCAGCGTGTTTTCCCTATATTGTTAGGTAGAGTAATCCTATGCCATTTCAAATGAATTTTCTTTTGAAATTTATCAAAACAAAAGACTTAAGAAACATTCGTGATTTTTTATTACATCTTTTAGAAGCCCATATACGGTTTGCTGTTAGTATTGTTGTCTTCTAAGGCATTCTTGAAATTTACCAAAACAAAAGACTTAAGAAACATGCGTGATTTTTTTGTTCCCACTTTTGGAAGCCCATATACGGTTTGCTGTTAATATTGTTACATCTATTGAGGCATTCTGTGCTTTTCCTGTATGTTTTCTTGTTCCCTCAGCTGAGTATTTTACAGGTAGCCTATTTATAAAGTTTAATTTGGAAAAGGTGTTCATACACAATGACACTTTATTTGTCGTCTAAGACTATAGACTATATAGATTTAGTTACTGTATTAATTACTCTAGAAAATATTGAAGGTAGTGGATAAAGGCCCTCCATTTCAATGTAGACAATCAACTTGCATATCATGTATGACATTATCATACATATCATGTACCATATTGTAGGATTACTCATCGTTCCCTTTGAATATAAATTCAACTGATATTATATTTTACTTTCAATTTAAATTTGCAATCAAATGTTGCAAATTGGTGCACAGATTGCAATCAATTGTAATTGAACGTGAATTGAAGTGAACACTCGAACACTCTAAATTGACTGGGAATGGAAATTAATTTTCAATTTAATGTTCTCTGCTTCTTTATAATTCTGAGAACTTAATTTGTAAATGTAATAGCAACAAATTAAAACAAAAAAACAATAAAACAATCCATTTATTATGGCAATAAGAAACAGAAAAATCAAATAAACAAATCGAACTGAACTAAAGTAATGTTTTAAATAATTTATAAACAAACAAAAGAAAAAAAACAAAGAAAACAAAGAAAACAACAATAATCAGTTTACAATTGCAAACAATAAATGAGTGTATGACTGACTGACTAACTGTTTGACTGAATGAAATGAATACAATGAATGAATGAATGGCATTAGACAAATGTGTAACGAATTGTAATGGTAACACATTTCCAAGATGCGGACACACCTGTTTAATTGCAAACAAAGTTAAGCGAAAAATATCCAACAACCACTACCCATAGAAACATGACAATTTAAATGAAAAAAAAAAAAATAAATAAACTTTAAACAGATTTTAATAGAATTTACACACGGACTTTGGTATACAAAGTTCTTTTTTTGTTTTTAGTACAACAAAGACAATTTATGTCGGTTCACACAAGGTGGTACTGAATATGGCATGTTATGCTGTGCTGTTGTGCTGCTGTGTCTCAACGTTAAATTTGAAACAATTGCTTTTTGTCTTCGTGTAATCAACTGACGGAAAAGTAAAAAAACAAAATTCTAAATTTAAAACAGAAACAGAAACGATTGATACGTTTTTTTTTATACGAACTCAAACGAATTTTGTATACCTTACAATAGAATTTGAGCAAGTATGCTCTTTACATATGTTGCCACTCATGGAGGCCAATAGAAAGGCACACTATTAACCGTTGTAAAATAGAAAGCTTCAGATAACTATTAATTAAGCTTATAAAACCTTTTAAGGTACACCTAGTAAGACAATGAAAGAGTCTTAGACATACAGGTCTATTTATCTTCCGGATAATATTGTCAAATATCTTGGGAGGACAATTATGTCAGACTTCTGACAGCTGTTGAGAATGCAGAATCTTCGTACAAGCACTATGGCAATTTCGACAATTAATTTAGTTCAGTCTGTAACATATTACTTACTTCATTGATCATTGTAACCCTTAAGCCTGGATTACATTCATGCTTCTCACATCACCCACGGTATATGGATTCATTTTATGCATGAGTGGTTGGACACGACTCTGGACGACAGATTTGATAAACTTTTCATGGCAATTAAATTTAAAGTCTCAAAGTATACTCAGTATACTGATGAGAGGAAATCGCCGAAGAATTTTTTTTTCATATTTCGTTCTGTTTGAGACGTCAAAGCTGGGCTTTGAAGCACGAGCACTTCTCTAATAAGCCAACATACTACCTACTAGACTACAGTGACTTTATAAAGTCTGTCAAGTATAAAATAAGGCCTAAAAAGCATATAACTTAGCATTGTCTACGTATTGAGAACATTCGAAAATATTGATTATATGACACCACACTATGACTTTTGCATTCCGGTCAGAGTGTAATCGGAAAGCGGTGTGATGTAAATTGTAAACGTTCATGGATGACTTTTGAATTGAATGAGCTAATAGATAGGGTACAGGCACTTTATGGAGTCGGCAGGTATAGCTTACCAGATAAGACTACCAGAACATTTCAGCATATAACATTCGGTCTGAGGCATTAAGTCTTAAAATGTTTATATCTCTAGGATGGTTTTTGTCTGCCACAAGCCTTTCAACGAGATGACATGGCAAAATAACAACTATGATGGCTTTAGACTGACTTATAACATAATGATCTCAGGCAAATGATCTCAAGCGGTGAACACATTGCCCGTTGTGTTACCCAGTGTGAAGTAAGCCGCATTGCCATGACACGTCAGTGTTATTTTCGAACACCCCAAGCTTGGGATGAAACCAGCTAGTTTCCTTAGTGGCACGTTCGCTACCTTGCTCAGATCTTCAGACGTTCTGTCACCCAAAAACCGATGACGTCTGTTCTGAAGTGTAGAGCACTCGCATAAAAGGCGTTGCAACGATTTCATTTCCTTTACATCATGCCAGCTTTTGCCGTGTCCCATTACAATACCGTTCTATTGTCGAACTCAAGTAGTTTCTTGGTCTTTCTCACTGTTTTCGTGATATTACAATCAAATGTGCTGAAAATGAAATGATAAGATCCGTGAGCGATAATTACACGTTCTAACATATCACTGTTCTCTATCGTTTTACCACATTTTTCTTCTTTGATTTGTTATGGATTATAGGTATAAGTAGTAACTCTCCCCTGATTGATTTCATCATATATAACACCATTCCGGTATCACTAAAGCAATATTTTGTTACCATATATATACGGTTTTGACATTGATTTGGCCGCTTGAACGGGCTTCATGTAGGACTTCCTGTCGTTATGAATCCAACTGCCGTTGACTGCATACAAAAATGATTTTGTTTGGACATGCAAAACCTCTGTCGGCTTGAGCTCGACTGCTACCCCATTTAACTGCTTTTAAATGAGTTCTACTACTTACAAACGTTTTAAAATAGCTTCCTCAGTGTCTCAATAACAGTACCGCTTTTTCATACTTACATACGCATTTTGATTTCGATGTAATATATTCAGAATATCACAATTGGCCTAAATATTGTCCTAAGTGACACCGCTTTCTTCGAGGGAGTCTGCCTCCTAACCTAACCTAATATATTCAGAATAAACTTCGGTTCGTAAACGATGTTCTTTAACTGCACTTTTATAAACTAAAGAAGTAAAACTAAATCTCCAAATGAACTGCCTTTTATTTGACGGAAAATTTTAAAATTATATTTTATAAGCATACTTATCGATGTCTAATCTTTCTACTACCAAGGGTAACGCTGTCCTAAGTTGTTTGAAGAAAACTTATTTATTTTAGTTTCCAAATTTACTGCTGGATAAAGTTTACTAGGTTCGAAACGTAGGGTACCATATACGTATCTGCCCTATTCAGATCATTTATTGTTTTCTTTGCAGTTCTAAAACTTTTAATGACTCTGTATTGATTTAATCTTTTAAATACTCATTTAAGCCAATAATTGCACTCAATTTTTAATCTTGCAATTTAAATATTAATCATTAGGAATCCAATATAACGTATGAGTAAACTATGAAAGTAAAGTGTCTTAAACAAAATCAACTAAAATGCTATAGGAAGTGATTATTCAATTCAATAATTTTGCAAATGGTCAAATTAAATATTTCTGCAAATAAAAATTATAGTTCAAGGTGTTTTATTATTGCAATCATTAAAGATAATTTCTTGCTCTTGTAATATCATACACTTGGTCACACAATATTTCATTCATTTTAAGTTTCATTCTAGAAAATTTATGTTTTTCGATTTTAAGACAGGAAATGTTTTGCAATCGAGGTATCACAACATTAAATTGATTTAATAGCTGTGTTAGTGATTGAATGAATGAATGAATGAACGACTGGATGAATGAAAAAAAAAAAATTTGAATCGTATCATGTATGTGTCTTAAGTCTTTTGATTTTTGATTTCAATTTTAGTTTTCATAACAAATTTTTATTTTGCGTTTAAATTATGTATTAGATTTCACCATTCCATTTGGTAGGTGACATTTTACAATTATTTTTCAATCAATCAATCAATCAATCACACAGTCAGTCAGTCATTTAGTCAGTTTTTAATTAATTGTTGGTATAAGTTTGGATTTGTCACGGCTTAACTAGAATGAAAGACTTATAAATGCTAAGACAAACAAATATTAAATAATTAAAATGACAATCTACAGAGCTATTTATTTTCATCTTTTAATTATAAAATTGAATTTATTTTATGGATTTATTTATTGTTTTATTAATAACGATTTTAGAAAGTCAAATAATTTATGAAAGAAAATTCTGAGAAATTCATAAAACGTTGAAAAGACACAAAGAATGAATTTTAAAGCATGAAAATGTCCGGTTGGTAGGGTATAAAAAATGCTAAAATTTCTAGTTAATGTAGAAGGTTTTTATCAAATTCTAATGCCAGTTGAGATGAATTTTAAATGCTGCTATATGGCAAGTAAACTGTCGCATTGTTGTGATTATAATTGAAAGTGTAGACGTGTTCCGCATTATATCTTAAAATACTTGACAGTTGTCTATAATGGAGATATAATCACAGATTATCAGTATGGATTTCAATATCTTATGAAGTCACGTAGTTGACTTCAGTAGTTAGCTTGGCATCTTCTATAATACTGCAGTCCACCAAATAGTCTTCGAATTTAACAAAAGCCACTAGGGATTTGATCAAATCTTTCACCATGCTAAAATGTAACATTAACAGTTCCTATCATTTTTAGTTCAAAAAACGCAGTAACTAAGTGTCTTAAGTCCTAGTGTTCCATTAATAGAATTCCTTAATGAAGCTTAGCGTGATGTACCACTAACGAACCTTTCTGGATTTCAAAATACCCTCGAGTGGTTTACATATAAAAATCTTTAAAAAAAAATAGGACCGAAATCCTCAATTTGAATTCAGAGTTAGGTACAGCACAATAGGAAAAAAATTGTTGAGCAAAAAATTTTTGTCGCCGTTTCACAGGCATTTTCATAAAGTATGGCGTCAAGGCTTAGGTAGCCGTGGTCTAGTAGGTAGTGTGTTGGCTTATCAGACATGAGGTCTCGGTTCAAACTTCAGGCATCCAGGTCAGGCATCTCCAACTAAACGAAATATGACAAAATATTTCTTCGGCGACTTCCTCTCAGCAGATTTCTGGTAACAACTCTGAGAATAAATAAAATTGCCATGGAAAGTTTCTCAAAATCTGTCGTTCGGAGACGACTTTAAATGGTATGTCCCACTACTGCTCATGTATAAAATTACGGCACACAACATAAGTGGTGTGAGAAACTAGGTCGTAATCCTGACTAAAGGGCTGTAATGACCAATTATGTATGTATGTACAGCGTCAGGGCTTAATTTTCCAGCTGAAGAAACGTTTAAGGAGCCGGAAGGCAATTGTGTACGAGAATTTTAGGTCAGATTATCCTGACAAAGTATCTTTTGGCCGTAATCTAGAAGGTAGTGTGTTGGCAAGACCGTATGGTTCATCCTCCAGCTCAGACATCTCAAAAAAAAAAAAAATAAAAACGATGTATAACAAATAAAATATTTCTGTCGTTGATTTCTTCTCGGCAGCCTTTAGGCAAAACAATTTTTTTTTTTTTTATTTTTTTTTTTTTGCTGAAAGGAGGGGAAATGCTTTATGCATGCATGAAGGTCGGTATGTCGGACTCTCCCACTGTGTCTACCGACTAAAACCCCACCTTGTCTCCTCACCAGGGTATATTCCACCTTGGAAGCACGGTTGTATTACTTCGAGGTGGACCCCTTTTTTTTGGCATCATCGTCAGTCTGCGTCCAGGCTCTTCTCCTATTCCACTGCGTCTAGGTCATATTTCTTCGTTCCCAGGATATGGTGCACAAATTTTTTCAATTTTTTTTTTAGGCAAAACATTAATACATAATTGGCCTTTACAACCCTTCAGTGTGCCTTAATTTTATACTTGAGTGGCGGGACCTACAGTTTAAAATCGACTCCGAATTACAGATTTTTGAGAAACTTTTTTTTTCATATTTCGTTTTGATGTTTGACCTGGGATACGAACCTAGGCTTTACGTCTAATAAGAGAACATACTACCTACTAGACTATGGCGACCTCGCCTTTAGGCAAAAACTTTACGAAATTGTCATGAAAAGTTTTCTCAAAAATCTATCATTCGCAGTCGATATTAAATAGTAGGCCCCAGCACTCATGTATAAAATGAATACACACATAAGATGATAGGTGAGCGAAGGTAGGTTGTAATGCTGACTAATAAGCTGTTAAGTAAATCCAATGATGGCAGTCCATTGTACATTATTTGTGACTTCTTTTGTATCATGGCTTCATTGTCTCCCGTCTGGATTATGCCGGGCAGAGCTTAAATTGCTTACAAGCATTTGTGCGTTCTTTACTTTTCAGCCTCGTATAAATAAATAATGAAACTTCTTGTGTTTCATTAAAAAATATTTGTTAACATTTGCTGGGCATAAAGCTATCCCAAGCAGCACTAATGAAGGCTCATGGGAAGCAACTCGTAGTTTAAGACCATATAACGTAGTGGCTTCGGTGGAGCAACGCAAAATGAAACTGATGGTTGGCGAATTAAAGAATAAAGGTGTAAAACTGTTTATGGAATCATGCTCACTTATTTGAATAAACAATCAAATAATCCCTTAGAGTATATACATAATTGACCATTACAACCCTTCAGTCAGGTTTGCGGCTTAGCTTCTCACACCCTTCTTCTCATTCCCTTAGAGTTCTGATGTTAAATATTTACAAAAATCTTTACTATCGGCCAACATAGAAGAGTTAGGTAAATGCTGAATTAATCCAAATTAAATTTAAAGCTTATTATTAGAAGCTAGATCCTTAGCTTAAACTTCATGCATCTTAAAAAGTAGTTGTGGCGTCCTGACTAAGCCTGTAACCCGGGTCAATTTCAAAGGCTACAGAATAAAATGTATATCAAGTAGACTTTAATGCATAAAAATTTTTCAGCATCTATAAAGACCTTAATGTACCCATGGTTAGAGAGAAGATCGTAAAGTATGAGCAAACATATTTCAAAAAGTTAGAAGTCAATCTGGGGTCTCATTCTTGCGTCTATCTTATGCCAAATTTACTCAAAATTGGGACTTTTGTTACTTTTGGGATTCTGTCCCTCATTATAGAGTAAGTGTTGCTCGCATTGATTACGTCCCTTATTTTTTTTTTTTATATATATATTTTAACACTTTATTAAAAAATCGATTGGCAAGGCTTCAGAGTCACATCATCAGAAAAACTCATACAAACGAAATTAATTTTGAGACGAATTTATTTCGCACATGAGCACCGCAATTAGCCTCTTGATCCCAAGATAATAACGTTTAAAAGAAAAATCAGTTTCATATTCATTACATTTAAATAAATAAATATTAATGATTACCAATATCTGTAAGTATGTTAACATGCGTGTTTTACTACGTCTGTTAATGATCTGTAATTATTTTTCAGAACTCCACATGGTTTTAATATTGAATTTCAGTGTTTATTTATTTGTATTATTTTTTTATTTTTTTTTTTTTTGTTGTTGTTATTTTTATGTGCATTAATTAAAATAATTAATAATTTGCCGACAACACGAAAATCTAAATTGATTTTCAAATTTTCTTTAATTAAAACATGAACAGTTTTTTTGCTGTTTAGCAAAATCATTAACTTACATTTAAAATAAATTGTAACACATAATAAACGATAGAAACTCAATAATAATGAGAAAATTAAAAAAAAAAATATCTTGTAACGCATGGCAAGAATTTGCTGAAAGATATAGCCGTTCATCGATCAAGATAGATTAATCTTGTGCCGAGTCTTCGAACAAAGTGGCACTACAATTATGGTACAATGAAATACAATTTAATAGACGGTGTAGCAAAATTCATTGATACATATAACGAAGATGTGAAGTAAACAGAAACTATCCTGTTATTGTTAACAGGCATACATACATACATACATTATTTATCATTATAACCCTTCAGTCAGGATTACGAACTAGCTTCCCACATCATTTATGTTGCGCGTGTTAATTTTATACATGTATGGTGGGACCTACAGTTTAAAGGCGACTCCGTACGGCAGATTTTTGAGAAACTTTTCATGGCTATTCTGTTTACTCTCCGAATTTCTGGTGGTTGGAACTGTGGCCTCACGACTTAGCCAACACATACTAGACTATAGCGACTTCACATTGTTAACAATGAATTGAATTCATCAGGAATTTGTTGGAGTTGACTTGGCTTTACTTGTTTAACTTAGGTTTAGTTTTCGATGCCATTGTCCTGACTTATCACAATCTGTGATCCTAGCAAGGCAGATAACTAGAACATTTTCCAAGCTGGACTTCTCTTGTCCTTACTGTGGTTCATCAGCGTGGAGGAACTACTGAAGTAGTTGCATTGATATCACTTTAGTGTCTTTTGAATTGGCGTACGATTTGGTCATTGTAGTATCAGGTTTTTGTGATCAGGCCTTAAAATTTTCTACAAACTGCTGCTTTGAAGTCGCCGTAGCCTAGTAGATAGTGTGTTGGCTTATTACACGTGTGGTCAATGTTCAAACCCCAGGTCAGGCATTCCTCTCAGCAGATTGCTGGTAAAAACTCTGAGAGTAAATAAAACTGCCATTAAAAATGTCTCAGAAATTTGTTGTTCGGAGGCGACTTTAACTTGAAGGTCCCGTCATCCTCGCATAAAATTAACACACACAACATAAGTGGTGTGTAAGAAGCTTGGTCGTAATCCTGACTAAAGGATTGTAATGACCAATTATGTATGTATGTGTGTATAAACTGCAGCTCATTATGCTCTCTGAGCGTTGATCATCGCCAAAATGACTCAACGGTGTTCATGAGTTATTCTGCTCCCTAAACTTTTATTAAGGAAGAACATAAAGAAAAAATTTAAGAGAATGGTTTTACATTTAGAAAGGGCGACCAAGTCTCTTTTGCTTAAAGGCACTCGTTTTTGGTAGAAAGTACATACATATCAGTGTTTTTGTATAAGCTGATAAATTAGATCCATTGACAGTGATCTAATTACCTCGTCACTGACAGTGAGCTAATTACCCCGTCCATTCTAACAAAGACCTTATTTGATGTACTTAATTGTATTCTCTTCTCTTTTATAAGAAACTTTTGACTCGGGTCGTCTACATGGTTGCTTATTATTTTCTGTGCAGAAATGTTTCCAAGCAGGAACTTCTCATTGTTCAATTTGGCGTTTCTCGGTAATTTCCTACCGAAAGCTGTTTTATACTCGATGTTTTCTGATTCAGGAACAGCTAGACTAGTTAAGTCCGCTTCGAATGTCATCACAATGATTGTCATTGTTTATGAATACCGAGGCAGTTTTACGGAAAATTTTGGATAGTTAGTAGATTAGACCTTGTAAGGGTTTTTAGCAAAATAGAAATATCGTCGGTAAATAGGCCAGTGCGGGAAAGAACTAACAATTTCTGAACTCCTACCGAGCTATGTGTCCCAAATGTCTCAGTCAAACTGAAGGCTTAATTAATTTCGTTGGCAGCAAGCAGCAAGTGCAGTATTGCTTCATGTCTTGAGGACATCTCGATAAGAAGAAAAGTAATGACTTACTTAAATCACACGGCTATTCATTGCATTGCAATTCTCACCTCTTTGGAATGTAAACCGATAGAGTCACAGTCTCTTGGATGAATGCAGGACTGTGGATCTGAGGACTTAATTAACAAGGAATTCATAATTAAACAAAATAAACATTCTATCAGAATGAACATTTATTGCATTATAAGAAAGGCTCAAGAAGTCTTAATCGAGCAAAGACTACTTGAAAATGCAAAAAATGGGCCAAAGATTGGCAGAGATCACATTAGAAGATACGAACTTTGCAACAGCAAGTCAGGTCAGACTTGAAACAGATTAGATCGCGTCATAATTTTCATAATTTTTAAATTAATTGTTCATTTGGAAATAAAATTTATTTAATCCTCATAGTCAGCTGTACATACGATTTTTGTCTGAAACTTTAAAGTAGAACTACAGATTTTTTTTCAACTAGTGCTTATTTCGTGAATGGTAACACTTAGCTCATGTCTGATTTGACAGATAATTAGTTTTATCTTTCCGCTGAACGAATATGGTTGAGTATACGCTTGAACAACGCTGGGAAATATTGCGACATTACTTTGAAAATCATGGTAATGTTGCAGAATGTGTGCGAAAATTGCATACGGATTTTGGAAGAAGAGAAGCACCGTCAGCTCCGTATGTTCGTTATCTTGTGAAAAAAGTGAAAGAAACTGGCATCCTCATCGATAAACCAAAGCGTGAAAAGCCAAAAACATTGCGTACACCCGAGAATATTGCTGCTGTGGCAGAAAGTGTGCGTGAAGCGCCATCAACATCAATTCACCGTCGATCTCAACAATTGAACATTTCGGAGACATCATTGAGACGAATTTTGCATTGAATTGTAGAGGAGGATATTGGCAACATTTGGTTTCAACAGGACGGCGCTACGTGCCACACAGCCGAAGCTACACTCGATGTTTTGCGCCCTGTTTTTGAAGATCGCATTATCAGCCGCAGAGCAGATGTCGTTTGGCCACCTCGGAGCTGCGATTTGACACCGTTGGGCTATTATTTGTGGGGTGCCGTCAAAGATAAGTGTTACGCCGACAAGCCAGAGACAATTGACGCTTTAAAGGACAATATTCGTGAAGCCATTGGTGAAATACAGCTGCACACAATCGATAATGTGTTTAAAAATTGGACCAATCGTGTAGGCTACTGCATGGCCAGCCGAGGCAGCCATTTGAATGAAATTATTTTTCATTATTAACCGGAAGGATTGTACTTTCAAATAAAAAAAGAAATTTGAGAAAATATTCAGTAGTTTTTTTGAAAGCATTTTCGAAAAAAAAGTTATTTGGCGGACCTCTTACAAATGTAAAACAAATCATTGAACTTAATGAGCCTCATCTTATCTTATACGAATTAAAAACAGTGAACAGAAAGTGTCAATACACTTCAACAGTCATAATTTTTAATGCCTTCCGAAAATCAAATAAAATTTTATTGCTTCAAACACCAATATAGTTTCCGAAAACATTGTTGCACATTTATTGATAAAATTTTCAAATTTTAACAAATATTGTCACATGTAAAATTTATCTGCGCTTATCTCTGTAAAAATCATGTAAAATTATTAATTTTTTGCCAATTTTTTTTAACATCCTTGATAATCGTGACTGTACTGTTTGGTTTGCCTGGTTAATAGTGACGGCCATTAATTATTGGTAACTTTTGTGCGTAGACAAGTATGTAACAGTTTGCAACAGCTTCAACATCAAATGAATAGAATAAATACACAAATAAATTGAAAAAAAATAGAAAGAGTAAAAACTAAAAAAATGGCAAGAAAAATGAAATCCGTAGTTAATGCCTGAAGGCGCAAAATGTTAAATTGTTTACTCGATTGTTAATCATGGCTTTTTACACAGAAAAATATACACACTTATATATGTATGTATACGTATCGTGGTAAGACAAATAGATCAGATATATTTTCCATTTAATGCATTTTTATTTGGATTTCATTTATTTGACCAAAAATTCGTTGCAGTCATATGGTCATTCATTCATTAATGCGTTTTTTTTTTCGTTAGCTGCAGTACAATTCCATGCACAAGTGGTGTACTCACGCATTTAATAATGGAGTGCAATTGATCAAAAATTTTGGAAAAAAATTTTCCATCTGTGGTGTATATGAAAAAAAAGTAGATTTAATTACGAATACAAGTCGGTCATACTTAACCTCACAATTGTAATGGAAAGGCTTAATATGAATAGCTTACTCACATCCGACATATGGTCAATCTTCGAATGGGGTCAGATGAATAGCGTCGAGTTTAGTGCGTGAAATACAAAGTGTTGTTTATTGCCATACATGCCTGATCAGTATCTAGGGATGATGTACGTAAATATTAGAGAGTCAGAAACTGTTCGGGCATGAAATATCAGTGTGAAGTTCGCTGGCACCAGCATATTTTCCAAGTGTCGAAAGAAACTTACAAGTGCTTCGGTTTCTTAAGACGATACAAAAAATGCTTCACTTCATCTGATTTTCTAACTATTTACACCGCTTATGTATATCCGATCGAGAATGGAATACAAATCCCATGTGTGGGCCAGTGCCTCGTAATAAATTTTGAGGATTCGCGATCGCTTACAAGAGAGGGCGAAAGTGGTAGGGTATCCAACACAGATCAGCAATGAAATTTTGAGTATGAGTGAGTCCACAGTATTGAAATTCAATTACTCTGATGCACTCATACTCACTACAACATTGATTTATATATACAGGTTGCCATGCGTATGAGTACAACGTTGACATCAAACTCATAACATTCGAAATATGTTTGATTCATACGTCTACTCATTCAGATTCATAACTTTAGAAAATTTACTTATAATACTCATAAATGATTCGAGTGATTGGAATCATTTATCAAAATTTACAGTCTTAATTGCTGTTGCCTTTCCAAAAAAAAGAAGAAAGAAAAAGACAAAGACAGCAATCAAAGCAAACACACAACCTTCTTGTGAGTATTGTAGTGTTCGTATGCGAATCATACTTATTTTGTGATTCTTGTAAATGTTGAGTAAAGGAGAGTCGAAGTCAACAACATCATGTGTATTGTTAAGTATGAGTACGATGAGTACTTCAAACTTTGAATATGAGTAGTATGAGTATGATATTAAAATATGTATGAATGCGTATAAATATCAGAAATTATGATTCGAATTTACTCATCTTTTTGAATATTCATTACTGATCTCTGGTATCCAACTCTATTGATTCATTAGAGCATCATCGCAATGTGGCTGATGTTTCACTGTTCTATCGCTACTTCAAGGGATTTTGCTCTGGCGAAATAAGGGGGCTTGTTCTCGAGAATCATGTATTCCTTCTTAATACTCGTATTATTCGTATGTGAAACTCCCTTCCTGCAAGGGTCTTTCCTTCCAAATCCACTGTCAACAAACACTACTTCCTCTTTTTTCTCTCTCCCTTGACATATTTTCCTAGGTCCAACACAATGCACTGCATGAGTAGGGGCCATCCTCTGAGTGTTGATCGCACAACAAAAAATATGTTCGTGTTTGCTTAAGAATACTTGCCAACGAAGCGTAATTTTATGTTCCTAATATTGTGATCATATATGTAAACTCGTTGAGAAAAAATTTTGAATTTAAAGCCTCCATTCCTCGAGTTTACTGAGTATAGGGTATTGTTTTCGCATAATATTAGCACCGTTTGTGCAATTTGCCTGGCATTTGTTTGTTTACAATCATTCAGATCCGCATTCAGTAATAACCAACAGACTTTTAGAAACTCATTCTTTGTATCCGCTTACTAAGTACAAAAGGTAGAAAAACGAAGGAGATCTGTTATCGCAATTTGAAAAAGTACGCAGAAAAATTACGAAACAAATACAAACTGCTAAGTCTTAAGATCAGACCTTTCAAATAATGAACTCTCTCATACTTAAAACAGCTAAAAAGTATGTTGACTGCATGTTAATGCTTTTCCAGATCTGGGAGAATGTGAAAGTTAAAATACTAACTTATTTAAATTGGTAATTACAACCCTTCAGTCAGGATTACAACCAAGTTTCTTACAACACTTGTGTTTAAAGCCGACTTCGAACGACACATTTTCTGAGAAACTTTTCATGACAATTTTATATACTATCAGAGCTTTTGCCATAAGACTGTTGAAAGGACTATTAAAGAAAGGCTATCGATTTAGCTATCGGAAGAAAAAAGTATTAGCAAAACCTTTTAAACTTATACGACTGGTACACAATATTTTGGGATAAATAGGTAATTGGTTTACTGTAGCAGACTTCAGGTTGATAGGGCAGCCAAGGAATGTGTACGTTTTTTGTATTGAATGCATAGGAGAGGAACTTTGCTATTTGAGTCTCCAGCGGTGGCGCTGATTTATCTTTTCATTATGTTCGTAGTTGAAGATATCCCTTCGGAGGATTCATTTGGAGATGGACTGAAGATGTTTTATTTTTAAAACTCAATAAACATGACTCCGCATGGCTTAGATCTACCGGCTATACTTTGCAAATCCTTTTCTTTTTTTATTATTTTATTTTTTAGGGAGGATTACAACTTAGTTTCTCACACTATCCCTGTTGTGTGCGTTAATATTCCTTATGAGTGACAGGAACCTACTAATGTTCACTTCAAACTACAGCTTTAGAAACATTTTTTTATGTTCGTGAAGTCTGAGTTGTGGTTTAAACCTTAGGCTCTCATTTAATAAACCAACAAAACACATACCATACCAGACATCAGCAATTAGTATTCAAAAAGATGAGTAGATTCGAATCATACTCATAATTTCTGATACTTATACGCATTCATACTGATTTTAATATGATACTCATACTAGTCGCCATAGTCTAGTAGGTAGGGTGTTCGCTTATTAGACAAAAAGCCCGGGTTTGAGCCCCAGGCCAGACATCAAAAACGAAATATGAAAAAAAAAAATATTTCTTCAGCGACTACCTCTCAGCAGACTTCTGGCAAAAACTCTGAGAGTAAATAAACATGCCATGAAAAAGCTTCTCAAAAATTTGTCGTTTGGAGTCGACGTTTAAACTGTAGGTCCCACCACTCAAGTATAAAATTAACACACACAACATGAGTGGTGTGAGAAGCTAGGCCGTAATCCTGACTGAAGGGTTGTAATGGCCAATTATGTATGTATGTATGTACTCATACTACTCGTATTTAAAGTTTGAAGTACTCATCGTACTCATACTTAACAATTTGCATGATGTTGTTGATTTCGATTCTCCTTTACTCAACATTTACAAGAATCATAAAATAAGTATGATTCGCTTACGAACACTATACAATACTCACTAGAAGGTTGTGTATTTGCTTTGCTTGCTGACTTGTCTTGTAAATGCAACAACAACTAAGACTGTAAATTTTGATGAATGATTCGAATCACTGAAAAGATTTTTTTTTCTGAAAGACTTAATAGCTTCTGATCAATGTAGCAAAGTTCACATAAAAATCATTTTTATTTTAATTCAAAAACTCATTCTTTTAACACTCTGGCTATTAATATGATATATTTTTTTCTTTCAATATCAATATTTTGCCCAAAAACTGTAATCAATGCGTATTAGTTATGTGTTTTCAGTTACCATTCTAATAACTAAAGCCCACTTAAGTTATGACGTGAATTTATTTAAATGCGTTTAAAATACGTGTCATAATTTTTATTATTTATTTGCTTAACTTAAATGTTTTTTGATTATAAATTATAATACGATTTTTTTATTTATTGGGTGTTCTTAAATACGAAATATTTTGTGGGTTTTTGTATAATCAACACTCCCTCATAAGACGAAAGGTGAAGGTGAAAAAAATCAACAAAAATTGCCTTTTGATTACAAATATTTTCCTATGTTTTCTTTTGGTTTTCAAAATTTAAAACAAAAATTTAAAAACAATTATTTAATCGTCTACAGTTTCATGTTAAATATTCGTAATGCCTATCATTTTATTGTCAATCAATTAACCAACATCACTCAGTGGTATAACACAGCAACAGTTGCAATCACAACATCCCTTCACTTAATTGCCACCGTTGAGTATGCGTGCCTGGAGCCTTTATTAAAGTTGGTGACAAAAATTTCAGTTTCACATTTGCCTGAAATATCAAGCGTATACATAACGAGTCTATATAATAACATGGTGTTTATGTCACCGCATTGATTGATACAAAAAGAATTTGTAGTTTTCGAAACGTTGTAATTGAAATAAAAATTTCAATACAGATTTCATATTAATTGACCTCTGGACATAAGAGACTGTCTATTTTCTGTAGTCTAGTATTTTAATTGGACACTTTATGCAAATGCACAATGTGACAAAGTGAGAAAATCTAAAGCACTTGCATTATTATCTCTTTCAGTGGATCTCTCAAATATTGACTCACTTTTCTTGTTTTCTCTTATTTTATTGCAATACAATGCAATGAACATAAAAATATCATGAAATAAATAGAAATCCAATTTTTATAAAGGTATTCAAATATCTGGCAATATATCTGAAACAGTGCTGTGTTGTTATAATTAAAAAGTTTGACTTACAAAGTCAAACCATCTGAATTTAAAGCTGAAAAATTTGTATTAAATTTGCCAATTTTCGAATTCCAAAAAGTTTTAAATAATCCACGCTGGAAACCCTTTGACCGTGGAGGTTCCAAAAAGCGAATGTTATTGGAACGTCCAGATCCAGCTGCAGCTCTTGAGAAAGGGTGTGAGGGTTTAATCTGCAAAGTTTCTTATGGCTACACACTATACAATAACACATTTGCATACGATAGAAGTGTTATTTCAAGGCTATGCAGATGGCAACCCTAGAAAGATCTTAGAGAAAAAAATGCCTTGAGATGATATGTTAAAGAGCAAGAGAGTCCATTTGTAGCTAACAGTCTCACAAAACCCACATAGAAAACAAAGAATTGCACATATTCAAAGTGAAATGTGACAATCACTATTTGACACATTTAAAGCTACTGCTGTGACGCTAACAGGGAGAACAGATTGGTTCCCCCATTTTTAAGAACACTTATAGAACATGTGGTGCATGACAAATACACTTTCAATATACATACATAATTGGTCATTACAACCCTTCAGTCAGCGTTACGACTTAGCATCTTACAACACCCACGTTCTGTGTGTTAATTTTATGTATGGCCGGACCTAATATCGACTCCGAAGTACAAATTTTTGAGAAACTTTTTCATGGCAATTATATTTACTCTCAGAGTTTTCGCTGTTTATTTTCCGTGGGTTTAAAACACAAGTTTTCATAACAAATATTTTACCATTTTTCTTTGACTTATGTTGTACTCCCTTTTGAACTTTGCAGACAGTTTGAAGATTTATGTTTTATATTGCATAGACCATTGAGTTCAAACCACAGCTTTGACATTGAAACACTTTGAAGAAAAAAAAAAAAAAAAAAAAAAAAAAAAAAAAAAAAAAAACTTAAGAAAATATGTCTATGAGCAGCCTTTGAAGCAGATATCAGCAATGAATCGCTTTTTTGCTACTCATAAGTACTCATGAAATTTTGAGTATGAGCGAGTCTACAGTATTGCATTTCAACTACTCTGATTCATTCGTACTCACTACTACAGTGAATTATAAGTACAGGTTGCAATGAGTATGAGTACAACGTTGACAACGTTCACACGATTCATCAATTTAGAAAAATACTTATAATACTCATAAATGATTCGAATGATTGGAATAACTCATCAAAATTTACAGTCTTAGTTGTTGTTGCATTTCCAAAAAAAGGAGGAAGAAAAAGACAAATACAGCAAGCAAAGCAAACATACAACATTCTAGTGAGTATTGTAGTGTTCGTACACGAATCATACTTATTTTGTGATTTTTGTAAATGTTGATTAAAGGAGAGTCGAAATCAACAACATCGTCCGTATTGTTAGGTATGAGTACGATGAATACTTCAAACTTTAAATATGAGTAGTATGAGTATGATATTAAAATAAGTATGAATGCGTATAAGTATCAGAAATTATGAGTATGATTCGAGTCTACTCATCTTTTTGAATATTCATTACTGATCTCTGCTTTGAAGACGCCGTGGTACTAGTAGAGTGTTGGCTTATTAGACGTAAGGCCAAGGTTCAGACCCCAGGTCGGACATCAAAACCAAATATGAAAAAAAATATTTCTTCGGCGACTTCCTCTCAGCTGATTTCTGGCAAAATCTCTTAGAGTAAATAAAATTGATATAAAAAGGTTGTCACAAATCTGTCGTACGAAGTCGACTTTAAACTGCAGGTCTCGCCACTCATGTATGAAATTAACACACCCAACATTAGCGATATAAAAATCTAGGTCGTAATCCTGTCTAAAGGATTGTAATGATCAATTATATATATAGCAGCAGCCTTCTGGCTAATGTTCTTAGATTAACCAGTTACCATGAATAAGGTTCTCAAAGCTATAGTTCGGAGTCGAGGTTAACAATAATAGTGGTGCAACAAGCTAAATATATCGTAAGCCTGATGCGAGAGTTGTAATGAACAATTACGAAAATTATTTCATAGTCCATAACCCTTTGACAATCGCTCCAAAAAAGTTTAATATGATCTACAGTCAACGTCTGTATGTTTAGGGTTCAGTAAATAGTATCGATTTCATATTAGGGACTAATGTTTTGTGAGTAAAAATTCCGAGTGATTTCAAATTGTTACAAGTTTGTGCATCAGTCTCTACTAACTTTATATCCATTAAATCTTTTAAATAAAACTTATGAAATGCCGCTCATCAAATCAACATGAAAATGCTTGTACATCACGTGGTGTAACATTAATGGCACTGTTTTTATTTACTTTTTGAATATTTTTTCTTTTGCCAAAAGTCTTCATCTATGATTCATAGCTTCAGGCTTCTATTTTCTTTTTCCTTTCGATTATTTGGATTATTTTTATAAATCCAAAAAATCTTATTGTAAAAATAAATTGTTTTTCCACTAAAATTATTTAAAATTATAAAAGAAAACTTAACATGAAAACTAATATATGTGTTCCACACTATATAATTTATTTTAATAGGAATCGATTGTATCAATCACACAAATTATTGGTTGTAGTTTTGCTCTCTGACTCTGTATTTAAGGAATTTTAATTAAAACAAAAAATATGTGTTGCGTACAATCAAGACGAATTTTTAAATGCCATACAACAGATTTATTTCTAAAAATATATAACTGCCTGCATGAATAAAGCAATAGTGGAGCGACAAATGACTTGTCATAGTTAGATCTCTACTAATGCTAACTATTTTTTGACTCGTATGCGACAGGGATGCAACATTTAGATTACATACATACATATATACATAATTGGTCATTACAACCTTTCAGTCAGTATTACGACCTAGCTTCTCATAGTTTTAGATTGCATTTTTAAAAATAGCACCGAAAATCTGTCGGCTGGCTTATAACTTCTCCGATTTTGCATTAGACCTACACAACATCAGATGTATCACTCGCTTATCTGAAAGTAAAAGTTGCCAGAACAAAAACTTTCGTGTAAATACAATCATCACAGCTTCATTTTCAATAGCCAGACCGAAGACAAATTCTGCTATGTTGGCTGATTTTCAATCAATAGCGTTGAGAGCCTGTTAAATGAAACAATTTTTATAAAAACTTTCGCTGCTTCTTATTGAAGCTATATCTGTTAAATTAGTTGTCATTTATTCAATATGTTTTTCCAAATCACCATGGAAGGCTCTATAAAACAACCTGTGTTCGCTGAATGGCAGCTGGCGACTGCACCGAATTTCTTCGAAAATCATCTTTAGCGATGGGACCCATTCTATGTGAATGGGCACGAGAATGACCAAAATCGTTCATTGACAGTTGATAACGGCCATCTATCTATCTATCAAATTAGTTTTCATTCATTCAAGTCCCTATGAACGTCCACAACGTAACAACGTGTGTCTGCTGAATTGGCCCTAATTTTCCCGTCCCGTTTCTGTATAATTTTTTTTCCGCTGAGGAGAAGTAAATGTACCTAACTCCACCATACGGGAAGCCGTCACTACCCCCGTGTGAGGCTAAATCTCCGCCTCCTCTTTTGGACTCTTTGTGCCCACTCCGGAACTACTGTAGCATTATTTCGAAGTGGAGTCCCTCTGGCTATTTGGTCCCTTTACATCAATATTCGCGTCCGTATTGGACAAGAAAATCTGAGAAGGTGTTTAAACATCCATTCAAATGCTCTCATCCAAGTCAGGTTTCTTAGATTTCAGCAAGGCTTTAGTGTTATTGGCTATGCTATTCCAATTTTCTTCACTGTTCAGAAGTACATCGCAAAAGTTTTCGACAGTACAGACGCCGATTTTGGCCTCAAGATTTGTTATGTCTAATCTTTCAATGAAATAAAGTGTGTTCTCAATCTACAATTCACGCAGCATCATAAATGCAATTTGGTCGTGTCATCTTCCATATTTTTCTGGATACATAGGTCTGTGAACAAAGAAGATTGTTGAATTCAGTACGATACCAATCCACTTGAGATCTAAAGGCGGCGTATGCATCTAGAATAAGTCACTGTTTGATATTAGGATTAGGAACTGGCGGTGTTATTGGTCCATATATCATTGACAACGACTTTGGCCACACCATCACTGGCAACGGCGAAATCTACGATTACCCTTTTTTTAGCCTGACTTAGATGATCTGGACGCGAACGACATGTGATTACAGCAGAACGGCGCGGTACCACATTGAATATGCTGCGCTTCACAAACTATTTAAGGACATGATCACTTTATGTGAAGGTGATGAGATCGTAGGATTTGAGCTCGTTAGATGTTTTCTTGTGTGGGCTTTCTTAAGTCATAGGCATATACGTCATAGGGCACAAACTACAGTGGTCAGGCGCTAGATTCAAGGAAAACAGGACATTTTGGATACGCTCTGCCCAAAGAAGCCTTTGCGGACATTTGGACGATATTATATACCATACAAAATGACATCCAATAAGTCTTTCAAACGTATACAAAATTTCGATGATGTCGCTCAGGCACTTTGCTTTATTTTTAAGACCCGAAGCACTTTAAAAAAGCCCCCTATATATATTCGTGGAATGGTATGGGATTGTCGACAATGAATTTTGCATACTTTCTGACCAAATATCATCTCGACAAGTAGACTATGGGAACAATGGAATATAATCCACAGGGTAGCAACCGACTAGGATATTAAGCTTGATTCGGAATCAGCTGCAATGGGGAAGGTTGATGAGATGTGTAGGAATAGGTTCACGTTTTCTGTTGGGCATCTATGCTCTTTATTGAAACGATGAGAATGCATACATACACATATAATGTATGAAAGATTATGTATACCGATCATAAGGTAAAAATTCAATATCATTTTAACTACAATATGAATTCATGTTTTTATTTTAAATTAATTTTTAAATTGATTTCATTAAGAATACAAATATTAAAAAAAAAACAAAATTAAACACATGCTTAGTTTTCAGATTAACACTTCAGCCTGCAACTTCACTTAAATGTTACATTTAAAATAACAAAAAAAAAAACTACAAATAATGAAATTTAAAATAAATTGTTTAGGTATTGTATATGGGGTCAAGGTCATTTAGTGACTTTATATTGTTGTCAACGTAGATGTATTTGGCTTTTAAACGATTCTGATTTTTTTTCTTCTTCTATTTTTTTGCATGACCATGTGACAATATAGCAGATTCGAACATGTAACCTAGCATGTGTGTATTGTTGTTGTTTTTTTCAAACAACAAATTGTTGTAACTAGATTGTTGTTGTTGTTGTTGTGGTGGCCTTTGTGATTTGTGTAAAGTTTAATGTCTATATTAATTGAAAAAAAAAATAAAATATTTTGTAACGACGGTATAGTCTTGTGCTAGTGTCTCTTGTCTATTGTTAACGACATTTGGACTGAAAATTGTTTTTTTAATTTTTTTTATAATGAAATAATTTAAGCAACTCGAAAAAAAACAATTAAATGCCAGTTGCTAAAAAGAAACTTGCGTGCCTACAACAATTGGTTGGTAATCACAACTAAATCAGGGACAATTTGCTAAAAAGAAGTCATCAAACTTTTTTTATGCGTCTTTAAATAACTTCAAAATGAAGGAAAATATTTTAAAAAACGATTCCATAAACAAATGAAATTTCTGAAGGATTTTAAGTTAAATTTTGACCGAAATCTTTCGACTGAAAACATTTCTGGTAATTTTGTTTCGTAATTTGTTTTTCTCCAGTTACTGCGGGTCAACTCCCTTGAAACTTCCTTGAGAGTCCTTTCAGACTTCCATTCTACTCCCTTCAGGCTTCCATTCAATAGCTCTTTCAATAGCAACATAATTTATTCTTCTCTAAACTGGACCTATCGAACATCATTTCCTTTTGGCCATTTTTATCCGAATGGAAATTTCTCCCGCTCCGTCTCATAAGTTCCTGTTTGATATTATGTTTGACCACAACATTCTACATGATGATTGCAGGCATTACAAGACAAATTTTCAGACCTTGGCCACTCGCTTCTTTTGCAATCAGTTGATCTGAAAGGAAGCATGTTCTGCATCATCAGTGAATCGCTGTTCTCCGTCAATACACTACATTGAAATATATTTCTTCATCCTTTGTAGAGTAACAACAACCTGAAAGCATCTGCCTTTTATAATACTTGAGTCACCAAACTTCTTTCTGATCCATTTCTCTATATTGAGGATTAGTTTCAACGTTTAGCTTTCATTTCTTACGCTGTCCTCCAGGGACTGAAATGTACAACTTTCCTATTCATAAATACAACATTTCCCTTTTTCCATCTATCGAGAGCATTTAGGTGCCTTCTCAGTGCTGCAATTCTCAGTAAAAGTATTAGCCTGTATGACCTCTTCTTTATTTACATAATTTCACATCCACCTTAAGCTACGATCTATTTCTGAACACCTGTAATCAATGATGCCAGATGTTACGATTTATCGTTATTTTGACGATTTTATGTACCACAAAGGGGCTAGATTGGTAAAAAAATGGACTTGGGGGGAAATGGAGCTAGTAGCCATGCTATCAAGGCTTCCAAAACAGGTATCTTTGCGGTCGAACGTTACTTAGGACCGGAGATACAGGCGACAAAGCTAACTGTTTTCCCTAAATTAGGAAAAAATGCTCTGTATAAGAAATGAAAGTCATCGACCAAAAAAATGCAAGTCATCAACCAAAAAAAATGGAAATAATCGACGAAAAACTGCAAGTCATTGTCCCAAAAATGCAAGTCACGAACCAACCAAAAAAAAATCAAGTCATCAACAAAAAAAATGGAAATTATCGAAAAATTGCAAGTCATCGTCCAAAAAAATGCAAGTCGTCGAACAAAAAATGCAAGTCATCGTCCAAAAAAAAATTCAAGTTATCGACGAAAAAAATTCCGGTCATCGACAAAAGCATTGAAGTCAAAATTCGAGTCATCTACCTAGGAAATGCAACGTGTAAAAAATGCGAACTTAATGAGAATTATTAACATTTTTAAATAAATTTCATTTTTATCACTATTTACGTAGAGCATTTTTTTGTTGCTCATTTGGAGAAAATAATTAGTTTCAACGCTTATATATCCGGTTATAAGTAACGCCTGACCTCTTTTGTAATCCTTGAGAGCATGGCTATCCAATACACTAGGTCCATTTCTCCCACTACGTCTATTATTATCCGCTTTTGATCGATTTATGTAAAATACTTTTTTTTTTACTAATTTGCGGCTATATCTCCGGTACCAAAGGTTGCCCAACCGCTATGAAAACTGATTTGGAATTCTAGATCAAATAGCTAACCATATAGGCGTGTGTTGAGTGGACGTATACGGTGTAGAGAGTCCATGCAACTCCTGACGACATTTAATTTGACCAGGTGGGATCCCAGGCCTCAGTTTGCTGTTTGACTTTCTACACATATAATCAAATTTGAAGGAGGTAGGTCTTCAATATCAAGCATGCGTGTAGCTTGTTCAATACCAAAAATCTCTGCCTCAATCATGCTGGCCTGTTTAGGTAATCTGTATGATCCGTTCAGTGCCAGTCTATCGAAATAGGCGCCAGATCCAGTTCCATACTCCTGGTTATATAACTAGAAATGTGTGACCGTAAAAAACCAGAGATGATTTGTGGAAGTCAGATACTCTTGAGCGGTGTAGTTAGTATCCTTTATCCATATTATTCCTTTAGGAAAACACCGGGACGAAATTAATAGGCTTCCTAACCTATGCGCTTGAATGGAAGAGCACTGCTTGCAGACCATTGCTGATATACTAGTTAGCAAAGAAGATTGTTTATCCTGAGCTCTGGAGATAATTAAAAGTCGCCTATACTTCACAAAGACCTACTTAACAATACAGCCTAAGATCTTAATAGGCTTTCATCAGTTAATAACGGAATTTAAGCACTGTTTACCATTTATTTATTCAATATAGTTCACCTCTGTTTTCCCATACCACTCACAGATTAAACACCAATTAAATCCATAAGAAACAAGGCTAATAAAAATTCAAATCATGTACACGTGTTAATTACGAACATTTATGCGTTCTTAGTTACCACCTTTGACAGAGAGTGGCTACTGGTTTTTAGCCGTCACTTACTGCATGAAAAACTTTTTGAAATAAATTACTTTGGTTTGGCTTTTTTATGTTTCATTTTCTTTGTTTTTCATTCTTTTAATCGAAAGTATCAAATTTCTTTTGAATGAATTAATGAATGAATTTTTTTGTTTTCTTGTGATTCTGATATTCCAAGTGATTTCAATAATATTCAGTAACTTTTCAATGTTCATAAATGTTTTAATAGACCCGTAATTAATAGTGTGTGTTGGCGTAGTCAGATAATTTATTTGAAAACTAAATTGTTAATATTCGTAATTAATTGATTTCAAAATTGTCTTTAATTACATGTACAATCATTGGTTGTTGATCAGTGCACGCAGCTTGTTAAAGATTAGAAAGGCTTGAATTTTTTTTTCCTTTTTTAATATGTAAAACTATTTGAAAATAAATCGCAAGAAATTCATTTACAACTTAAATAGAATGATTATTATGGCAGATTTTAATCAAGCAATTGATTAATTGATTTCATATTTCTATGTAATTTCTATGTATGTCTGTGTAAGGTTTATAATGCGCAACAAATTTTTCAAATCCAAAGAAAAAATTGGTTGAAATTTTTTGGCGTAATTTTAATTATTTGTTGAGAAATTACTTCCAAACATTTTATCAAACATATTTGAAATTGCGTTTGAAAATTTGGATTCTACAAAAAATCAAATTTCACTCTTTAAACAAATAATTTAGCATTGTTTCATGCCTTGCTGTACGTCCTAAGACTATAAACTAAAGGGTCCGCCAAAAAACTACTGAATATTTTCTCAAATTTCTTTTTTTATTTGAAAGTACAATCCTTCCGGTTAATAATGGAAAATAATTTCATTCAAATGGCTGCCTCGCCTGGCCATGCAGTAGCCTACACGATCGGTCCATCTGAAAAGATGATTGTTTTGCCAAAATCGGCATCTACTGTAAGTCGATCGCAGGCCTACTAAGCGAAGCGAAAACGCATTGGATGGTCAATTGGCTTCCACTCCTGAACCAATTGGACTTTGTATGGCGTCATACCAAGGTCTTTATTCAAAATTCATCTCTATGATGTCTCCGAAATGTTCAATTGCTGAGAACGACGGTGAATTGATGTTGATGGCGCTTCACGCACACTTTCTGCCACATCAGCAATATTCTCGGGTGTACGCACTGTTTTTGGCTTTACACGCTTTGGTTTATCGATGAGGGTGCCCATTTCTTTCAGTTTTTTCACAAGATAACGAACATACGGAGCTGACGGTGCTTCTCTTCTTCCAAAATCCGTACGCAATTTTCGCACACATTCTGCAACATTACCATGATTTTCGAAGTAATGTCGCAATATTTCCCAGCGTTGTTCAAGCGTATACACAACCATATTCGTTCAGCGGAAGGATAAAACTAATTATCTGTCAAATCAGACATGTGCTAAGTGTTACCATTCACGAAATAAGCACTAGTTGAAAAAAAAAAAAAGGTTAGATGGTGGACCCGATACCTCTAAACTGGGAATTTCTTTTTTCCTTTCATCTTCCTTTTAATGAACCTCTCTCATGTTATTTTTGTTATTATTTCTTACAAATTATCTGCTGCTTTAATAAGATTACTCCAGCCAATCAATTGTTTAGCCGTTAAACGTTTTTTTGGTTTTTCTTTGTACAAGGAGGCGATTGTGATAAACTTTTATCACTGAGTCCTACTCTTTTTAATGAGGTGGTATTATCTGACTCTTTTCTGATATTAATAGCAGATGCCTTTCCTCTGTGGAAGGTCATCGGATGTCAGGATGGATAACTTCACACTTAAGCAAGTCTACCGTATCAGATTATAGGATGTTATAGACACACTTACATACAGCTGTGTGAAAGATAATAGTAGCGCTGTATTAAAAATATTTTAGTTAAGTAAAAAACTTAATTTTTATTCAAGTTAAAAAAAGTTTGTTATTACATTTTATTACCACAAGTCTAAACTATTGAAAAATACAAAAACTTCAAGATAAATATTAATTTTCCAAAGAAAATGATGCTAAATTGTTAAAAACTCAAAATATTTGGCGTGCAAAAAAATAGTAGTAGCATTAGAAAACGTATCTGCAACAAAAAAATGTTGTCACAAGTGATTACTTTTGTATCTTATTTTGTTAGATATGCCTTAATATTTAGTTGAAAAGCCCTTATTGGCCATTACAGCTGCGCAACGCCGCGTCATTGAGTCAACTAAAGATCTGCGCCTCTCAATAGGAATACTTTCCCAAGCTGACCTCACCGACGCCCACAATTCAAAATATTGTAGGACGTTCTCCCACGGTTATTGCAAATTGCAAAAAATTTTAACAAAAGCCAGAAACTCGCGGACTCAAAGCAAAAATTTCTCCCAACGACTCAAGAAGAATAAAACGCATGGTATCATCAACCCCATTTGTTACTTCTACAAAGATAAAATAGGACTTGGAGCTTGATGTTCATACCTCAACTATTCGCCGACATCTAATTAAAGACAATTTATGTGGTGGAAGTCCAAGGAAAGTACCATTGCTGAATTCAAGACATGTCCGCAACAGACTTAAATTTGCTACACTTCACGTTGATTGGCCTCCGTCGAAATGGCGCAATATTCTGTGGACAGATGACTCCAGAGTTGTTTTTTTTGGAAATCCTGACACCAGAAAATATGTAAAAAGACCAAAGAACAAGGAATACGATCCTGAATTTGCCATGAGGACCTTAAAACATGGTAGTGCAAAAATTAACGTTTCGGGTTGTTTTTCTTATAATGGTACAGGACCCATATTTTGGATTAAAGGCAACATGGACTCCTCAATGCATGTGGAAATTTTAAAAACAGTCATGCTACATTATGCAGAATATAATATGTCGCTTAAATGGGTGTTCCAACAGGACAACGATCCCAAACATACCAGTAAAATGGCAAAAAATTGGTTTTCTGAAAATAAAATTGAGGTATTAGAATGGCCGTCTCAGTCCCCAGACCTAAATCCAATTGAACATCTTAGGAGCGATGTAAAAAAAGGTGTTTTTAAAGATAAGCCGGGCAATGTAGAGCAGTTGTGGGGGTCTGTGAGGTCAGCTTGGGAAAGTATTCCTATCGAGAGGTGCAGATCCTTAATTGACTCAATGCCGCGGCGTTGCGCAGCTGTAATGGCCAATAAGGGCTTTTCAACTAAATATTAAGGCATATCTAACAAAATAAGATACAAAAGTAATCACTTGTGACAACATTTTTTTGTTGCAGATACGTTTTCTAATGCTACTACTATTTTTTTGCACGCCAAATATTTTGAGTTTTTAACAATTTAGCATCATTTTCTTTGGAAAATTAATATTTATCTTGAAGTTTTTGTATTTTTCAATAGTTTAGACTTGTGGTAATAAAATGTAATAACAAACTTTTTTTAACTTGAATAAAAATTAAGTTTTTTACTTAACTAAAATATTTTTAATACAGCGCTACTATTATATTTCACACAGCTATAATTGGTCATTACAAGCCTTCAATCAGGTTCACGGCCTGGCTTCTCAGTCAACTTATATTATATGTGTGGGTTAATTTTATACACGAGTGGCGCGACCTATAGTTTAAAAGTCGATTCCAAAGGACTGAGATTTTGGGAAACATTTTCATGGCAATTTCAGTTACCCTCAGAGTTTTTTCAAGAAATCTGCTGAGAGGAAGACGCCTATAAAATATTTATTTATTTATTAATTGCAATACAATTACAAATTATATTCTTATTATATACGAGCGGAGTAACTTGACCATATGCTCGGTATAGTTTCACAGACCAGAGTCTATGGGGAAGTTGGCGAAAGATATATATTTTCATATCTCCTTTTGCTAAAGACGTCTGACATAGGGTTTGAAGCGAGGTCTTATGTCTAATAACACACTACCTACTAAACTAGGGCGACGATTACAGAACGTTAGGGTTGTTAAATCGCATTGTGTAGAAACAACTTTAGAAAATTAAGAAATTAAAATTTATTGGGCTCTGCTATTGGGTGTAGAGGTGAGAAACATTACTCATTTTGTCTTATTCTTTCTGCCTTACCCTAACCTTCTTTGGGTGGATCATTGTTATCCTCAATTCTTTCTGGTGTGTGGCATATGATCAAGCTAGTCGCCGTAATCTAGTAGGTAGTGTATTAGCTTATTTGATGTGAGGCCACGGTTCAATCCCCATGTCAGACTCACCTCCAACTAAACGAAGTATGAAAAAATATTTCCTTGGCGGCTTCCTCTCAGCTGATTTCTGGCAAAAATTCTGACAGTAAATAAAATTGCTATGTAAAGTTGCTCAAAAATCTGCCGTTCGGAAATGGATTTAAACAGTAGGTTCTATCACCCATGCATAATATTAACATACACAACATAAGTTGTGTGAGAAGCTAATTTGTAATTCTGACTGAAGAGTTGCAATGACCAATTATGTGTGTATTTATGTAAACCTGGAATACTGATACAGATCATCTATTAATGTTATCTACTATTAAGGGCTCAGAATATTTTTGTTTGTATAGTTCAGTGTCGTAGCTGACATGTATTATAGGAATGATATGTAAATTTTCCGGCTCATTTCGGTGTCTAATTATAGAATGCTTGATCAAACCAAGATCTACCAGTTGTAAAACCAGCTTGCTTTGAACACTTTTTTTTTAACATGATGTTACTATTCGTTCGATCGTCAGACAGTGATGATACAGTGATGTCTCTCTGCTTGCTGCAAATGGTTCCTTTCTGAAATAGTTTTGCGGCACGCTTTGTTGCCAATTAATTGTAAACACTTATAAGTTACTTATTTGGAAAACCCCTGTTTGGAGAATGTAAACTAATAATGCTAAGCTTGCTTTAAGTACTTTTGTCGTAATGATGTCAATACCAGCTGTGTTGCACTCTTTAGAGTTGTGATTATTATTATGCAAATTCCTGCTATTTACATATTTTTAATACACTTCTTAGTTGCAATTACCTTCGCTGAAATATTTGTTTCATATACAAACTTAATAGGCTTACATATTTATTGGCTTTTGTCCACATTTCAGTTTATTTTACGGCCACAATTTTTCAACCACAAAATTCATTTCCAACATCATCAATCATTATTAAAGTATTTCAATTTGAAGTGTTAAAATAAAAACTTAAATTGTTGTCAACGTCGTTTTAAGAAGCCCACACTTGCAACTTGCATGACTCAAAGAAAAATCAAAAGACTTAAGACACAAGCGTGTTGTTTTTTTTTGCAACCACGTTTATGCTTGGGTAAATAAGGCGACACAGTAGATATCATTTTTCTAATTAAATTCTAATAAAATAAACGGTATTATTTAATTTTGTTTTTGTTATTTTATGTCTATCACATTCTAATATACTTCAGCTGGTGTTGTTGTCAGTTAAGCCTGTTAAAAATCTGTGTGTGAGTGTGAGACAATAAATTGTAAAAATTCTCACAATGCTTTCAATATGTTCTATGATGTGTTCTAACAAGCATTTGAGAGGGGGAAAAAGAAATAAGAAAAATAGAAGTAAAGTATTTCCGTTTCACTTCTCAAAAAGTATTTCAATGTAATGCAATCGATATTTAAAACAAATTAACACCAAGCAGAACAGAATTTCAAATTATTTTCATTAGAAATCTTAGAAACAAGAAAAAAAACTTCTCATGATAACATTTTGATTGAATAAAATTTATAAATTTCAAAACATCCTGTTTAATTCGTTGGATTATGGCACTTGATTGAACAATTGTTTGTGAGCCATTGTTAAAGAGGAAAGAAAAAATTAAAACAAAATTAACGAGTAATTAAATATTAATGAAATCCACGTTTTAAGTTGCGCGATTTGAAAGAAACAATTCTTTTAATGGATTTTTTTTTGTGAGACTATTACTTTAGAGTACTATGGGCCACTCAAGCCACGAACTTCAGGTCTCTTCACTGGTGTTGAATAGAAATTTTCTAATTTCATCAATTTTCGAATTCAATCAATTTTTGATAACTGATGAAAGAAGTTATAATCGAATGCAATATCTTTTTTGTTCTCAATTTTAAGCCTTCTTTGCTAAATTATTTATTGTTGGCGTTTGAGTTGTAAGCACCAAATTATTGTTGGTTGGTTTTTTCGTGTTATAACTGCTCATCTTGGTTAATTTGCTTTCAGTCACATACATACAACACTATCTATTAATTTCCACATACATTATTTTCCAATCCTCATAACGGCTTAAATTCTCACACTACCTGTGTTTGTGGTGTATAAATTTTATTCATAAAGGATAGAAGCTACAGATTTGAGAAGGTTTTTTATGGCAATTACTTAAACGCAGATTTCTTTTCTTTTTTAAGGCTTCTTAGCTAGAATTTGATACTTGGAGTTGTAGTGTAGCCCATTCGCTGCGAAGGACGAGTATACTCGTCTTTGACAAGGTATCCCGCACTGCCAAGACGAGTATACTCGTCCTACTTTAAATATATTATAACATGCAGGCTTTTGAATTAGCAAATTTTTTTTTTGCTACAAACATGCTATAAATATGTAAAAAACTTGAAAAATACTACAAATAAAATTTTTTACAAAAATAATACTTTATTTCTTATAGAGAATGATCTTTCACGCAAAAATCAGCTTCATCGTGTGTTTATAACAAAATTTTATAGCAACTAAATTACTTATGATACCTTATCTTCAAGATAGGATTTGTAACAAAGTCCAACATATAATGGAGGTTTATCAGGACAGATCGGACAGTAATATCGTGTCTCGTATCGAATGCTTTTCGTTTTTTTCCTACTAAAACGTACGCAAATGCAAAAAAGGATATCGAGTCCTTCTGTCTTCCTATTGCCAACGACGAGTATACTCGTCTTTGGTTTTCTGCTTATAAATGATTATGAATGATAATATATGTGCTCTTACCAAGAAATAACAGGGTTTTGGTAAACAATAACACTCAAAATATAAATGGCAATGGGAATGACTTCATATAATTTAGGCTTGGGAGCGAATGGGTTAGTAAGTCTGTACAGACAACAAAACATAAACTCGTTTGCCTTTAATCGAGTCTTTGAACACATTTCAAGATCCAAGATCCATTTCAGAAATACTATTTTAATTTCATTAATGGTAAGTCTTCCGTTATGAAAAGTTACCATTGTCTAGTAGGTAGTGTGTAAACGCGGGCTCATGTTTCGAACCCCAGGTCAGCGAACCAAAAGAGAACAAAATATGAAAGCATATTTCTTCTTCGACTTTCTCTTAACAGTCTTTTGGCAAAATAAAATTGATACGAAAAGTTTCTCTAAATCTCTCGTTTGCAGTCGACTCTAACCTGTAGGTCCATTCACTCGTCGAAAAAATTAACAAACACAACATCAGTGGTGTGAGAAGATAGGTAGTAATTCTAACTAAAGCGTTGTAAGGACAAATTAAGTAAGTCATATGTAATGGTGATTGTGGCAATCATATTTAATTGCATTATCTCTTTCGTATCCAGATCTCGTATATCATTCAATAGATACGCTTTTTAAAATATCAGAAATACTACAACCGATGTTCAGTTCCACCTCTTTATCCACTAAAAAATTCCCAACAATGCACACCAATTTTGCATTTCAGACAGTAATGGGCCTACTGTACCTGGTACTAGGATGTTTATCTGTTCATCTCACCTTATTCGATTATATTTACTCTTTGTTAGTTGTCAGCCAGTTAACTGCTTAACTGTCTGAAGTAGAAGGTCATGGAACTGCGTTCATGGCGTTAGCTGAGCTGTCGTACTCTTATGGAGGTTATATTTCAATTTAAAATTCACAACGCATACATACATAATTGGCCATTACAACCCTTCAGTCAGGATTATAGCCTAGCTTCTCACACCACTCATGTTCTGTGCCTTAATTTTATACTTGAGTGGCGGGACCTACAGATTAAAGTCGACTCCGAACGACAGATTTTGAGAAACTTTTTCATGGTAGGTTTATTTATTCTGAGTTTTTGCCAGAAATCTACTGAGAGGAAGTCGCCAAAGAAATATTTTTTTTTCATATTTCGTTTTGATGTCTGGCCTGCGGTTCGAACCCGGGCTTTACGTCTAATAAGCGAACACACTACCCACTAGACTAGACTGTAGCGATAATTCTGAATCCAAATATAATGACCAATGAAATCCAAATGTTGCTTGAGGAAAATTGAAGCACGGCCATCACGGCCTTTTTTTGGAATAATAGAATACTGCAAATGGTAGTAACAAAAATACAGTCATTGTGAAGAGGTTATGTGATAGAACCAGAATTGTAGTAAAAACTCCCAGAATAAATAAAATCGTGAAGTCGTTCGAAGTCAACGTTAGACTGTATAAAACATGGGTAATGTGAGAAACTAGGTTGTAATATTGGCTAAGACGAGGTAGTGACTAATTAAGTTGTTGCCGGGAGGCTAACCACTGCAGGATGAGTATCGTATGGCAATTTTATGAAACTAAAGTACCGATATTAATAACATTAGCAACAACAGTAGAAAAAAAGACTAACTTACTTAAGAAATATGTATACTTGAAAAAGATAAATACGGTATAGTACATACATATACAAGTACATAATTGGTCATTACAACAATTCAGTCAGGATTACGGTCAAGCTTCTCACAACACTTATGTTGTGTGCCTTAATTTTATACGTCAGTGGCGGGACGTACAGCTTAACGTCGACTCCGATCGACAGATTTTGAGAAACATTTTTATGGCAGGTTTATTTACTCTCAGAGTTTTTGCCAGAAATCAGCGGAGAGGAAGTCGCCGAAGAAATATTTTTTTCATTTTTCGTTTTAATATCTGACTTAGGATACAAACCCGGGCTTTACGTCTAATAAGCCAACGCACTACCTACTATTTTTTTATATTTCTTTTCAATTTTATGTACCAGTCCTTTGGTTTGGTTTCCTTTACTATTTCAAAACAAAAGACTTAAGACACAAACTTGCAATAGAATTTCAGTTATTTAATCAATAAGAATCAAATCAATTTGAAAAAAATATTCATTTGCTAAAGTCAAGAAATTTAGACAAACTCAATATGCTTTTAATAAATAAGCGTGTGTTTTTATAAGACAAACGATTTCACACATTCGTCGGTTTGTATGAAAAACACAAACCAAACGGAGTGCTTACAAATAGTCGAACATGTGAAATCGTTTGTCTTATAAAAACAGAGGATAAATATTGCTACTGTTTGTGAAACATATGCCCTCAAAAAGAATTAAAAAATATTTCTTATTTTACCATTGTTCTTGCGATAATAATTTTCCTAAACAACTAAACAATTGAAAAGCAAAAAAGCAATTTTTTTTTGATAATTAAATTATCTTGTAAATTAAATAAGAAAAGAAACTAAACTTAAGAATTCTAATAAAACAAAAGCCTCATTAAAATTTAAAAATTTTGCAACAGAAAACAACATACAACACGAAAAACTTCAGGTACAATATATTAAAATTAAAAAAAAAATTTAGGAACAACGTTGGACAAAAAAAAAAACACAAACAGCAATCAGAAATAAAATTGACAAGTAAAATAAGTTGGTTGTTAATAAATTAATTAAATCAATTACTAAAGCATAAACCAACAACAAAAAAATATTTGAGTTTTTCTTTAATTTTTTTCATTTTTGTTTTTTTTTGGAAACAATAAAAACTTCTTATTATTATTAAATTGCCATTAAATAAAATGCGTTCAATTTAAACAAATCAAAAATTATTTTTTCAATTTACAAGTATTTTTTATTTTTATTTTTATTTAAAGCCGGCTTTTGACAAAAAACCGCAAACTTTTCAAAGGTTTCCGGTTAAGAAATAAATCTTGAATAAAATTCTTGTAGCAAAAACCATGGCATAAACAAAGAAAAGCAAAAACAAATTGAAAGCTTTAGCAAAGCAAATAAGCTTTGCCAGCCACCCCAATAATAGCAGGGGTTTCTCTCTCTCTCTCTCTTTTGCTTCAACACAAGACAAGCTTAAAATGAAAAATCGTTTTATTAAACACAACTCATTTAGAATCGTGTATTTTTCCTCAAAGTTTTTTTCTTTTTGTATTTGTTTTCATTTGAGTTTTCTTAGCATTTGCAAGACCTATAAATATTGCAGCCATCCAAGCAATTGAATCAAACCAACAGTTGCTTTAAGCTTTAAAACACATTCAATTGTCATTCTCATTTTCATTAGTAACAAATAATTTTTTAAATTAATTTTAACAAAATGTTCAAATTGGTAAGAAGGAAGGATACGTACATATATAAAATTGGAAATTATATGGACATACATAAGTGTTTGTAAACAAAAGACTTAAGACACATTCATAAAACATTCTAAAAAGAACAAAAAAAATAAAAAGAAAGTTAATAAGTGGCTTGAAAAGAAATGCTTTTTGAAAGTAAAAAAAGGAAAATTAGTGTCAATAAAAAAGTGGTCATTAAAGTGTGTGAATTAGAAAAAAAATCATTAAAGGACTTACTTTCAAATATACTTGTGACATTAATTGTTGTATTGTATTGTATACATTTGTTAATAGTATTCGGGTCTGTTGAGCTAACATTTGTTATCACTACCAAAGAGTTTTTTAATTGGAAGACAGCTAACCCTAATCGAAAAAGAACGTGACATGATTTATCGTCTCACATCTTAGCCAATGCACCGATTTGTTGTTCGCTTATTAATGACAAAGATTTCTAAAAAATACGTGTCGTGTATATATTTCCTCAATTCGTTTCAATCTACTCCTGGTCATTGATATAAAAAGTATTCCATCATCATGTCAATGTCCTTTCTATCTGTTCAACATTCGTTGACATTTATGGTCGAGTGTCTCCCTAAGGACATACATACATATATGTACATACAAACATAATTGGTCATTACAATCCTTCAGTAAGGATTACGACCTATCTTCTAACACTACTTTGTGATATATTTGTGTGATAATTTTATACATGAGTGGCGGGACCTACAGTTTAATGTCGACTCCGAATGACAGATTTTTGGGAAACTTTTCATGGCAATTTTGTGTTACTCTCAAAGTTTTTGTAAGAAATCTGCTGAAAGCAAGTCGCTTAGGAAATATTTTTTCATATTTTGTTTCGTTCGAAATATTTGCGGTGGAATTTAGACTATGGCCTCACGTCTTATAAGCCAACACACTGCCTATCACGCTACGGCGACTTAATGTTCATTCATATTCACACTTAAAATGTGGATGCAAGTTCTTCCGCATATCTGTGCTGTGCCAGAGTGTTATAGTAATTTTGTCTACTGTGTTGCTGCTGCCACACCAGAAACTGGGCCTTCACAAAGAGCTAGGTCCTGAAAAAGCTTGGATTAGTAAAATTTACATCAAGCGATTAATTTATGTACCGAGCAACTAAAACTACACTCAAATTACTTATCTTTAGTGGCCTTCTTACAGTCCGAAATGCACTGCTTTTATTGTCATCTGTATATTAGTAAGGCGGTTATAATTCATTCCAATAAATTGGCACTGAACTAGCTCACATACGTTCCAAAGGCACTTAATCTAACCTAGAAATCCGTGCTTGCGAAAGCATTATAAGATTTCTGATTCTACAATATAGATACACACGTTTACAGTCCTCTCTAAGGACAGCTGAAAGGATTTAGTCCAAGCAAGATTATCGAACCAGTATTAAAATGACACAATTGATCGTGGAATATAATACTCTGCCCATGTGTCTTCCTGTCAAGTTCCCAGGACTGGTGTTATATTTTAATGTGCTGGCCAACCCTCTCCCCTATAGCTTCATATTTAAGCATTTTGTGGTAAAAAAATTTTGCTGAATAAATTTGCACAATCCAGCTTAATAATTTGTTCTAATTCTGTGATAGTTATCACATAGAAACCATAGTTATCATTGACAGTATATAACTCACCGAACAATCCGTTCTTTTCGAAAATAATTCTTTATTACCTATTTCAATTGATAACAGAATAGATTAGGATGGAAGCAGTTCTTGGTAGAATGCAAATGATAAGCTTTGCAAATGATAAGCGAAACGGAACCTTCCAAACATTTATTTATTTTGGTTTGACCACTGAGCTCAACGTACTCTCTATAAGTTGTCACAAGTACTTCACTTGTAAACACCACTCATCACCTACTTTGCTGTGAATAATTGATAAGGTTTTTGCGGTTGAATAACTTCTATCCAAGCTGGATTGAGTGGTTCTCAAGGTGCTCATTTCTTGGTATCACAAGCGCTGTAAAGTGTCCTTAAAAGATTCCCTTATATGTTCGCATGATACTGCGGATGTTTTGCAGGAGCTAATGACTAAAGACACTACGACGAGGATTTAAAAGTAAATCCACTTAAAAAATTATTAGCTGTCTGCTCTGCTTGTACATCATCACTGCTACAACAGTAGTTATTATACTGCAGTTGCATTCATCTAGCCACTAGTCTTGATGCATCACCCACCTCTATTACGGCATACAAGCGATATAGAGTGCCTGTAATCGTATTGAAATCAAATTAGTTTCTAAATCCTACAGAATTCGATCAACTTCCTTCAATGCGTTGGGGTAAAACCCTAGCCTTACTTGCGATATCATAGTCATTTCGATTATGGTTGCATAAGTGTAAGTAAATCTTTAAAATCTAGGACTCAACAAATTCGATAAGCATTTCTAAGCGATTAATAGTTTAGCAAGCCATTGCAAAGGGATAAACTTATAGCTTAAGTTAAAAAAAAAATTTAATTTATTTGTATTTCAATGTCACTAGAAAAACATGAAACAAAAGACTTAAGAAACAAACTTTGATCAAAGAAAATTTTGTTTACAAATGTTTTAAAAACAAAAGACTTAAGACACAAACACGTTATATTGAACATCACTTGATATTTAATTTAAAATTTTATCTCCCAGATCGCTGTCTTCTCTGCTGTTATGGCTGTTGCCTCTGCTGGCTATTTGGGCGGTTACGGTTTCAGTGCTCCTGCTTATCATGGTGCAGTTGTATCAGCTCCAATTATTAAATCCTATGCTGCTCCCATTGTACATGCGGCTCCCATTGTACATGCTGCTCCTCTTATTAAAACTTATGCTGCACCCGCTGTAGTACATGCACCAGTTGCCACTTCATATGCCAACACATACAAAATTTCCCAAAAGGCTATACCAGTTGTTCATGCTGCCCCAGCTCTTGTTGCTGCTCCCGTTATTAAGTCATATGCTGCCCCAGCTATTTACTCTGCATCTGCTTATGGTTATGGTCATGGTGGTTATGGTCATGGTCTTGCTCTCGGTCATGGCGGTTATGGTCATTCCATTTATCATTAAGTTTGTTAACCTCAATGATTAGAACGACAAAACTATTTCATTGTGTTCATTTGCCAACGATTCTAGAATATTTAACTGACTCCAATCAATACTTGTGCTCTTAGTTTTTCATCGATTTTCTTTTTTTTGTTTAATTTTGAAATTTATTTTCAATTTAATTTCTTTCTAATCTTGTCATATATTTTGTAACATTTTCATTGTATCGAATGAATACTTTTCGCTTACCAACGAAGTATTACGCTTTTCATCACGCAGTAGAAGACGAAACTCATACATCATAAAAAAGAGAGCGGAAGTGAGAGAAAGAGAGCGTGAGGACGAATATGGATTTTAGGTCAAAATTTTTAAATTCTATTTTCTATAATTAATGTAACATAAACAATTTCTTTTGCTAGTAACCGAGATTAAAAGATAGAGAGAGAGAGAGAGTATGTGTACCTGTATATGTATTTAGTTTATTTTTTCTTATTATTTTGCTTGAGATTTCTGAGTTATTTTCTAGCCGAATTAAATTTAAAACTTAAATCGTTTGTTTCCCTTGTACTATATTTCTTAATTTCTTAATGTAAATATTTTAATGTAAAGAAAATAAAGAAGTTTGTTTAAATATCTTGTAAATAAAAAGAAATTACGAAAAATAATTTTCAAAAAACGTTTTTAATACAACCCATGAAAGTAACAATTTGCTTTTCGGAGATAATAAATGCTTTTTTTTGCCTTCCATAAATCGATAAAAATTCGATTAAATTTAAGAAGGTTTGGTTTTTCCTGAATAGCTATTAAATCAAGGATTCCAAAACAGTCGGGTGTTACTTAAAACTAGAGATATTGGCGTCGATGCTAATTTTTTTTCTCAAATTAGAAAAAAATTGCTGTATATATCAATATAAATCGAGAAAAATCGGATAGCAAATAGACCTAGGGGGAGAAGTGGATATATAGCCATAGTTTTTAGAATTCCAAAACAGGTTTCCTTACGATCGGGTGTTACTTCAGTCTGGAGATATAGGTGTCAAAGCTAATTCTTTTCTTAAAATGAGCAAAAAATGTCTATAAAAAGAGGGCAAAGTAGTTGGTGTCTAGAGTTTTTAGTTGGTAACTTGCACTTTTTTTCGATAGCTTTAAATTTTTTTGATCGATGACTTGTATTTTTTTGGTCGATGACTTGTATTCTTCCAGTCGATGATTTTTATTTTTCTTGATCGATAACTTGCAGTTTTTGGTCAATAACTTGCATCTCTTGGTCGATAACTTGCAGTTTTTGTTGATGTGTTGGACTTTATGCATTTTTATGGGCCATTACTTGCATTTTTTTTTTTTGGATCGATGACTTTTATTTTTTGGTCGATAACTTGCATTGTTATTGATCGATGACTTTAACTTTTCTGGTCGATGACTTGGATTTTTTTGATCGATCACTTGTATTTTTTGGGTCGAAGATTTGTATTCTTCTAGTCGATGATTTGTATTTTTCTTGATCGATGACTTGCAGTTTTTGGTTAATAACTTGCATCTCTTGGTCGATAACTTGCAGTTTTTGTCGATGACTTGGGCTTTTTGGTTGATGACTTGCATTTTTATGGTCAATTACTTGAATTTTTCTTGATCGATGACTTGTATTCTTCTGGTCGATGATTTGTATTTTTCTTGATCGATGATGCATCGTTTGGTCGATAACATGCATTTGATAAAGCTGATGTGCATAAAGAAGTTACTTATACCAGCAAGGTTATGGTGCCCGTTTATAAGACGCGTTTTATAACTTTCTTACGATTATCTTCTAAAAGGAAAAACATTCACCAGTAAGAACAATGCTAAATTAGTGCAGCGTTCATATGACGCAATTGAGGAAAACGTCACATTTTCTCGTACGTTTCATCCAGACAATACAACAATTCACATACTCTACACTGATATGGCCAGAATCAATGAATAAAAGTTGAAGTATATCATATAATAAACAGACATTGGTTTTTAACTCTACTTTAAAATGGTACGTGCAATAAAACATGAACTTCATGTTAAAAAGACAAAATAATCGAAATAAAATTAATCACGCAAAAAGAAAAAAAAAATGGAAAGATAAACTCAACCAGCCGCTACAAATGTGATTAAAAAAATTAAAACATGGTGACAAAAATAATTCATTGTTAATACATATTTGCCTGTAATGTTTTATACAAGAAGACTCAAAAGTAATGTCATTATGGGTATTAGTTTTATTAGTGCGCTTCAAAAACTAATTACATTTGAAATCATTATGAAACTTAAGTTGTATATACCGTGGCAGAAAGTTCTTTAAGGTCTTTGTTTAATTTGATAAATTTTTCATTTCCGTTTTGGTGATATTTTCTTGGAAAAATTTTTTAATGTTATGGAAAAAACTTTGGCATTGACACACATTCAAAAACACAAATTTTTAGCTGTTAGGTAATTTTCACAGGTAATAAATAAATTTTTTCAAATTACCACAGTACTTCTGAAAAGAAAAATCTTAGCTTTACACGATATATTGCAAGTGTCGACTATTTCCTCCAAATTAAATAATTGTTTACAACTATAGCGTGCATAATTAAAATAGTTTTTAATAATTTTATTTTGTTGACATCTGTTTCTAATCACAACACGAAATCAATGGTCATACACACTGCATTGGAAAACAAAAGACTTAAGACACAAGCACTGTGATCAATTGCTCTGCGTTCGTTTCAATAATATCATTGGAGACACATGTTTTAATGTCGTGGCAAGTTATTAAATAAATAACGTTTATATTGCTTTTTCTCTTTGTTTTTTGTTCTTTGTCTCTGTTTACTGTATTAAAAGGAATTTATTTTTCTGGCGTTTTATTACTCAATTTTCAGTTGATTTCAAAATTTTAAAATCATTACATTTGTTAACCAATGATTTAATTTTGATTTTTTTTTTTTGTAATTCATTTGTTAAATAAAATTAAAGAAATATTTCAAATATTTTTTAAAATTAATTTTGTTTTTTCTTTTATAGGATAATTGTTTACTCATTTAGGCTTGAAAACGCATGGAAATTCATTTGCTTGTGATTGTGAAACATTGTTTTATGTTTTTGTTATTTCAGATTTTAATTGTAATTAAATTAATTATGATAATAAAAACAAATGCTGTTGTTTTTATTTAACAAACAAAATTCATTAACCTCTATTAATTCATGAAAATGTTGTATTAATTCTACTGTCTCATAATTACGTTTTTTTTTCTCACACTGAGAGGCTTTAATATAAAAAGGCCTTAAAAGCCACAATTTTTTGTTTAACTTAATATTAAGACAAGCTCTATTTAAATCCAAAGCCAACATAAGAACTCATAAAGATCACAAGTTATTGGTACCACTAAAATGTAGATTCTATTCTATATTCCTTAAGGGACTTCTGAACATTCTAACTTCAATGATTACCAATTCATTTTTGTCTAAATTGGATGATCTGGACACCAACGATCTGTAATTCCAACAGAAAGTCTTCTACAAAAGAAATACAAATTATGAACAAAAAAAAAAAGCAGGTCATTGTCCAAAAAAATCGAATCATTGGCCAGAAAAGTGCAAGTCATCGACAAAAGATGCAAGTCATCGACCAAAAAAAATTCCAGTCCTCGCTGAAAAAAGTTCCAATCAACTACAAAAGAAAATGCAATCATAGCGCAAAAAAATGGAAGCCATTGACAAAAAGTGTAAGTTATCAAAAAAAATAAATGCAAGGCATCGACAAAAGGTGGAAGTTATCAACAAAAAAATGCAGTAAATCGATAATTTCGCCCGCTTTATATAGAGAACTTTTGTATGTTCATTTGAAGAAAACAATTAGCTTTGACCCAAGTAACGTCTAATCGCAACGAAACCTGTTTTTGAATTCTTAAAACTTTGGCTATTCAGTCCACTATTTATTTTTAACGCCTACACATAACAGTATCAAGCGAAAAGTTGTTGGAAATAAAATTTATTTTTAACAGCCTTACCACCAACCAACCTTAAATTTAACTCTAAAAAAATTTTTTTTTTTTTAAATAAATTGTAAATCGGCTTCTGGTCTCATAAGCAAATAGACAACAATGCTAAGCTCTTGTTGCAAGCAACTTGAAAAAATTAACAAGAAAACTTCCCACATCTGAAACGTAAATTTTTGTATTTCTTGTTTTGTGGGTGAATTTAATTCTTTTGTTTAAAAGATTTTTTTCATATTCATTTTACAAATCACAAGACTGTGATAATAATTTTTTTATTACTTCTTTCAGGATATTTTGGGTATTTTGTAGTTGTAGATGTAATCTGTGTATTGAACATGCAAATTATATGTTTGAACTGCTGCTGCAATCAACAACGAATTATTTATTGTTATTTATTGTTGTTATTTGTATTTTATTATAATTATTTGATTCGATTATAAGTATTATTATCATATCTTTACAATTGAATTTTTTTTTTTCAATTTTATCCAATTTTTTTCTCTCGCAGTCGCTGGATATTAACATTTGCAGTAGTAATCGAAATCTAATCTTATACTGAGTACAAAATAAAATGCTTGTTCGTCATATAAAGTACTCAGTAAAAAAAAAATTGTATGTTTGTGAAATGCGATGAATCGCATGTTCGTTAAATCGGAAAGCTACTGGAATCCGAAATAAATCAAAAATTTTAAATTTTTCTTATATATTCTTTTCCATCTTTTTCCTCTTCAAAACGTGCAAAGTTATAAGCTAATATGTACATTTAATCTATTTAACCAACATTCAGTGGGTGTGGCACAAGCAAATGTAAGTTTAAATTCTTAGCTTTCGTTTGCTACCAAATTTATGAAAATTGATGCTAAACAGGCAAAGTTATAAGAGTTTACATTTAATTTGTTTAAATATCTCCAAATGGGCGTGGCACTTACAATATTTACGCCCACAATAAAAGTAGACGTTTCTACCTTTCATTTGATACCAAATTTATAAAAATTGGTGCACTCGTTACAAAGTTACAAGAAGTTAAAGATAACTCTTTGCCAAACATCATCCATCTTATTACGCACACACACATCCGTACACAAAAATTTTTGCGAAAATTTCATATCACAAAATTTTGGTATTCTACCAGGCGCACAGAATCGTGTAGCAAGGGGTAGTTTGGCAAAATATTTTCTTTAACTGCTTATAACTTTGTAACGAAAGCACCAATTTTTATAAAATTGGTATCAAATGAAAGATGGAAACATGTACTTTCGTTTCCATTATAAATTTTGTAATTTTTGCCACGTCCACTTTAAGATATTTAAGTTAATTAAATGTAAACGGCTATAACACCGCTAATATAACATAAATGTTCACAAAATTGGCGGCAAATGAAAGCTAAGAACCCAGACTTTTAGTTTCTTGTAACACCTAGTAGTGCCACGCAAACTGAATCATATTTAAACTGTTTAAATGTATTAGGTTATAAATTTGCATGTAATGCACCAAATTTCATAAATTTGATATCAAATTTAATCTATCTAAGCATGATTCAATGGGCGTGGCACTACTAAATATTACAAGAAATTAAAAGTCCGCATTCTAAGCTTTTATTTGCTACCAAATTTATGAAAACGGATGCTAAACCTGCAAAGTTATAAGCTAATACATTTAAACAATTTAAACATGATTCAGTGGGCGTGGCACTACTCGGTAATATAGTAAAATGAAGGTCCATTGTCTTAGCTTTTATTTGCTACCAAATTCATGACAATTGAGGCTGTATAAGCAAAGTTATAAGTGTTTACATTTAATTTGTTTAAATATCTCCAAGTGGGCGTGGCAATTACAATATTTACGCCCACAATAAAAGTACACGTTTCTGCCTTTCATTTCATACCACATTTATAAAAATTGGTGCACTCGTTACAAAGTTACAAGAAGTTAAAGATAACACTTTGCCATCCATCTTGTTGCGCACACACACATCCGCACACAAAAAATTTTTGCGAGAATTTCATGTGACAAAATTTTAGTATTCCACCAGGCGCACAGAATCGTGTAGCAAGGGGTAGTTTGGTAAAATATTTTCTTTAACTTCTTATAACTTTATAACGAAGGCACCAATTTTTATAAAATTGGTATCAAATGAAAGGTAGAAACATGTACTTTCGTTTTTATTCTAAATTTTATAATTTTTGTCACGCCCACCTTAAGATATTTAAGTAAATTAAATGTAAATGCTTATAACTTTGTCTATATAGCATCAATTGTGAAAAATTTGGTAGCAAACGAAAGCTAAGAACCCGCACTTGCATTTTCCTATAATACCCAGTAGTACCACGCCAACTGAAGCATGTTTATATAGAATAAATACATCAGCTTCTAACTTTGCACTTTTCGTGGAAAAATCGTCATAAATTTGGTTGCAAATAAAAGCTAAAAACCCGGACTTTTATTTTCTTATATTATTTGCCACCCCCACTCATTTTCTTTTTCCTCTTTTTCTTCGAAACGTGCAAAGTTGGAAGCTATGACATTTAATCTCGCTAAACATTTAAGTTTAGTTTAATTTATTTTGATTAAATATCTTAAAGTGGGCGTTGCATAAATTTTAATAAACTAAATAGGTAGCTGGCTACCTAGGTAGCTGGGAACTGACTAGTATAGCTGGGTATATACTAATTTACATACATATTTTTATTACTGAAATTTTTATTTCCTACAATATATACTTCAATGAATGCTTCTTATTTTTTTTTTTAATTTTTTACAGAAATACCATGTTAAAAAGCATTAAGTATTCATCGTTTTCAAAAAAGAACCCATCTGAATTAAGAAAAACACTCATGAAGTTCACTTTTTTCATAAACACCAACGAGATTACAATACAACCAGTCTTTAGTGATGAAACACGATCTACAACTACACGATGGGGACTTATTCAGATCGAGAAAGATATACAATTTCAGTAAACAACACATCCGTTGCACCATATCCGAAACCAAAACAATAGATTTATTGTGAACATGAATTATTAATATCAATTGATCATCAAAGGCATCATATTTGCCGACAAGCAGAAGGTTTTTGAAGTTTTAGATATAAATCGGCATTGTTGAAACTCAGCTTTGTCTGTATCAAAGAGTCGACGATAATTTTGTACTGGATATACTGTCATTAGAGCTTTGGAAATCACTTGTTTTAACTGGAACACGTTTTGGGACAATATACACCGATTTTCTTCGTATTTCTATTTTAAAACGATATATTTGAGAATATACATACATATGTACATACATATGCATATTAGACTTAAGAATGTGTAAAAGATATGTAAAACTAAAATTGTTTGCCTTATAATGCCAATTTAAAAAAAATATATCCTTTTGTGCTTATTTTTAAACTTTATTTGTTTTATTTATATTATAAATGATTTAATAAATAAATTAATTATATAATTTTATAATAATAGTAACCATTGGCATTAAATAAAATATAAAAAAAATTCTAAAAAATTACGTTTTTATTTAATTTTTTAACGAAATAAGGGAACATGTCAAACTACAATACTATTTGCTTACTACGTACCTACCCAGTAACGCACAATGTTTTTTTTTTCTCATGTTGCTTACGATGAAAATCAATTCAGTATCAAATCTGAAGAAAATACCAGGCGAACAGAAATCTCAGAAGGTTACTATAGAAAAAATAAAATTTTATTAATATTTGAACCACCCTGTTATATATGGTTTTTGATAATTTAGGTCTACTTTTAGGATGAACAATATAACCCACATACACACGCACTCTTAAATGTTTAGGTACACAGCTTAATTTTCCATTATCCCCTAAAGTATACTTAATATATTGTTGACTGACAAAAAATTAGGGACAACTGGGTGACCATGTTATACATTGATTTATAAAATGCAGACATAATTTTAGGATGAATAATATAAGCGACATACACACGTACTCCTTAATAACCGTGCAATCAGTTTAATTTCCTTGCACTCTCTGGAGTATACTTAAAAAATTGCAGAATTAAATTTGCGAATAATAAGTCAGAATAAAAAGCATGATGCACCCTGTTTTGGTTTTTAATGAAATTTTAAAATTTGTTTTTGTCCCTACATGTTTTTCTGTTCGCCTGGTATTTTCTTAAGAATTGTAAGTAAACCAAAAATGAAATTTTACTACGCACACACATACCCACGTACACATACGAAACGATTAGAATGCAAGCACAAGCATGCGACTAAGTACATATAAGAAAGGCAACCCAATAAAAGAATAAGAATTTTATGTATATTGTTATAAATAAAATAAATAAATAAAATAAAAAATAAATAAAAAGAAAAAATAAATAAAAAAACTAACAAATGAATCAGAATGGGTTCGAAGCTATATAAACCGTGCTACGTCTCATTTGTTTATAGCCCAGTATTATCGTTTTAATTGTATCCTTATGAACAGTTAACATTTAGAAGAAGAAGATCATTGGCCGTGACAAATCATACAACAAAATTAAAGTCCAGGTTCTTAGGTTTTATTTGCTACCATATTTATGACGATTTTTCCATAAAAAGTGCAAAATTAGAAGCTGATATATTTATTCTATATAAACATACTTCAGTTGGTATGGCACTACTGGGTATTATAGGAAAATGAAATGCGGGTTCTTAGCTTTCGTTTGCTACTCAATTTTTCACAATTGATCTTGTATAGGCAAAGTTATAAGCATTTACATTTAATTTACTTAAATATCTTAAAGTGTTCGTGGCAAAAGTTATAAAATTTATAATAAAAACGAAAGTACATGTTTCTACCTTCCGTTTGATACCAATTTTATAAAAATTGGTGCCTTCTTTACAAAGTTATAAGAAGTTAAAGAAAATATTTTACCAAACTACCCCTTGCTACACGATTCTGTGCGCCTGGTAGAATACCAAAATTTTGTGACATGCAATTTTCGCAAAAATTTTTGTGTGCGGATGTGTGTGTGCGAAACAAGATGGATGGCAAAGTGTTATATTTAACTTCTTGTAACTTTGTAACGAGTGCACCAATTTTTATAAATTTAGTATCAAATGAAAGGTAGAAACGTCTACTTTTATTGTGGGTGTAAATATTGTAAGTGCCACGCCCACTTGTAGATATTTAAACAAATTAAATGTAAACACTTATAACTTTGCTTATACAGCATCAATTGTCATGAATTTGGTAGCATATAAAAGCTAAGAAAATGGACCTTCATTTTACTATAATACCCAGTAGTGCCACGCCCACTGAATCATGTTTAAATTGTTTAAATCTATTAGCTTATAACTTTGCATGTTTAGCATCCATTTTCATAAATTTGGTAGCAAATAAAAGCTTAGAATGCGGACTTTTAATTTCTTGTAATATTTAGTAGTGCCACGCCCATTGAATCATGCTTAGATAGATTAAATTTGATACCAAATTTATGAAATTTGGTGCATTACATGCAAATTTATAACCTAATACATTTAAACAGTTTAAATATGATTCAGTTAGCGTGGCACTACTAGGTGTTACAAGAAACTAAAAGTCTGGGTTCTTAGCTTTCATTTGCCGCCAATTTTGTGAACATTTATGTTATATTAGCGGTGTTATAGCCGTTTACATTTAATTTACTTAAGTATCTTAAAGTGTTTGTGGCAAAAATTACAAAATTTATAATGGAAACGAAAGTACATGTTTGTAGCTTTCATTTGATACCAATTTTATAAAAATTAGTGCTTTCGTTAGAAAGTTATAAGCAGTTAAAGAAAATATTTTGCCAAACTACCCCTTGCTACACGATTCTGTGCGCCTGGTAGAATACCAAAATTTTGTGAAATGAAATTTTCGCAAAAATTTTTCTGTGCGGATGTGTGTGTGCGCAACAGTATGGATGATGTTTGGCAAAGTGTTATCTTTAACTTCTTGTAACTTTGTAACGAGTGCACCAATTTTTATAAATGTGGTATCAAATGAAAGGTAGAAACGTGTACTTTTATTGTGGGCATAAATATTGTAATTGCCACGCCGACTTGGAGATATTTAAACAAATTAAATGTAACCACTTATTACTTTGCTTATACAGCATCAATTGTCATGAATTTGGTAGCAAACGAAAGCTAAGAACCCGGTCTTTGTTTTTCCTATACTACCCAGTAGTTCCACGCCCACTGAATCATGTTTAGATAGATTAAATGTATTACTTTATAGCTTTTCATGTAATGCACCAATTTTAATAAATTTGTAGGGAAATTAAAGCTTAAACTTAAACTAAAATGTATATAAACAGATAAAATTTATAAATTATAACTTTACATGAAATTTTCATAAATTTGGAAGCAATGGAATGCTGAGGACTTAGATTTTCAAAGATTAAGTAAATTTAAATAAATGATCAAATAAAATTTACTATTCTACTCTTCATTTGCATTAAAATTTATGAAAATTAGTGACACAACAGCAGTTATAAACTCCTTCATTTACTCTGTTCTTTAAATATATTTAAAAGGGCGTGGTAGTAGTGGGCGTTACACCAAAATAGAAATCTAAGTCTTTACGTTTCATTTGCTTCCAAATTTATGAGAATGAGTGCATTAGATACAAATTTATAAGTTAATACATATAATCAGTTTAGACATGATTCAGCGAGCCTGGCACTGCTGGTTATTATGGAAAAATTAAATTTCGGGTTCTTAGGTTTCATTTGCATCCAAATTAATTAAAATTAAAGCTACATATGCAAAATTGTAAGCTGATAAAATGTTATCTGATTACATTCGATTAAGTGGGTGTGGCAATAGAGGACGTAATATTCGTAAATGAAAGAGTAAGTCCTTAGCTTTTATTTACTTCCAATGAAATGAAAATTGGTGCACTACATGTAAAGTTAGAGACTTTTAAATTTAATCAATTTAAAGATGGTTCAGGGGGCGTGGCACTATTAGGCGTTACAAGAAAATAAAAGTCTAGATTCTTAGCTTTCATTTGGTACCAATTTTATGACACTTGATGATATATAGGCAAAGTTATAATCGTTTACTTTTAATTTGCTAAAATATCTTAAAGTGGGCGTGGCAAAAATTATAAAATTTATAATAAAAACGAAAGTACACGTTTGTAGCTATCATTTGATACCAATTTTATAAAAATTGGTGACTTCGTTACAAAGTTATAAGAAGTTAAAGAAAATATTTTGCCAAACTACCCCTTGCTACACGATTCTGTGCGCCTGGTAAAATACCAAAATTTTGTGAAATGAAATTTTCGCAAAAATTGTGTGCGGATGTGTGTGTGCGCAACAAGATGGATGGCAAAGTGTTATCTTTAACTTCTTGTAACTTTGTAACGAGTGCACCAATTTTTATAAATTTGGTATCAAATGAAAGGTATGAACGTGTACTTTCATTGTAGGCGTTACTGGGTATGTATGTAGTAAGCAAATAGTATTGTCGTTTGACATGTTCCCTTATTTCGTTAAAAAATTAAATAAAAACGTAATTTTTTAGAATTTTTTTATATTTTATTTAATGCTAATGCTTACTATTGTTATAAAATTATATAATTAATTAATTTATTACATCATTTATAATATAAATAAAACAAATAAAGTTTAAAAATAAGCACAAAAGGACATATTTTTTTACATTGACATTGTAAGGCAAAAAATTTTACTTTTACATTTTTTTTACACATACTTAAGTCTAATATGTATATGTATGTACATATGTATATTCTCAAATATATCGTTTTAAAATAGAAATAGGAGGAAAATTGGTGTATAATGGCCCAAAGCGCGTCCCAGTTAAAACAAGTGATTTGCAAAGCTCTAATGCCAGTATATCCAGTACAAAATTATCGCCGACTCTTTGATAAAGATGCGCTGAGTTTCAACAATGCCGATTTAGATCTAAAACTTTAAAAACCTTCTGCTTGCCGTGGTCAATTGATGTTAATAATTCATGTTCACAATAAATCTATTGTTTTGGTTTCGGATATGGTGCAACGGATGTGTTGAAATTGTATTGTATATCTCTTTCGATCTGAATAAGTCACCATCGTGTAGCCAGACATAAATTCAAAAGCTGCCTGTTGTAGATCGCGTCTCATCGCTAAAGACTGGTGGCATTGTGTTTTGACAGTGATGATTATATTTTTGTTTTGTGTAATGCTGTATATTTATAGTACGCAGTAATAATGCTTATGATAATAGTCATGTCATATGTGGTTAGTAAAGTAACACTCAATATAGTTATCAATCAATCCAATTTAGGATTTTTCATCAGATTACTTAAATTTCTCCTTCGGTTTTAGTTTGTTTTCTATGATTTGTACTGTCGTTGGTGTTTAAGAAAAAAGTGGACTTCATGAGTGTTTTTCTTAATTCAGATGGGGTTTTTTCGGCAAACGATGAATACTTAATGCTTTTTTAACATGGTATTTCTGTAAAAAATTAAAAAAAAAATAAGAAGCATTCATTGAAATATGTATGTATTGTAGGCAAAAAATTATCAGTAATAAAAATATGTATGTATGTTAGTATATACCCAGCTATACTAGCCAGTTCCCAGCTAACAAGGTAGCCAGCTACCGATGTAGTTTATAGTTCTGTTCACCTGTAAAATAAATATTAAAATTTCTGCCACACCAATTTTTGTAGCAAACAAAAGCTAAGAACCCCGACTTTCATTTTCCTATAATACCCAGTAGTACCAAGCCTTTAGATTTCATTTGCTTCCAAATTTATGAGAATGAGTGCATTACATACAAATTTATAAGTTAATACATATAATCAATTTAAACGTGATTCAGTGGGCCTAGCACTACTGGATATTATGGAAAAATTAAAGTCTGGATTCTTAGGTTTCATTTGCTTCCAAATTTTTTAAAATTAAAGCTACATATGCAAAGTTGTAAGCTGATAAATTTTATCTGACTACATACGATTAAGTGGGTGTGAAAATAGAGGAAGTAATATACGTAAATGAAAGTGTAAGTCCTTAGCTTTTATTTACTTCCAATGAAATGAAAATTGGTGCACTACATGTAAAGTTCGAGACTTTTAAATTTAATCAGTTTAAACAGGGTTCAGGGGACGTGACACTATTAGGCGTTACAAGAAATTAAAAGTCTGTATTCTTAGCTTACATTTGCTACCAATTTTATGACAATTGATGCTATATAGGCAAAGTTATAAGCGTTTACATTTAATTTACTTAAATATCTTAATGTGGGCGTGGCAAAAATTATAAAATTTATAATAAAAACGAAAGTACATGTTTGTAGCTTTCATTTGATACCAATTTTATAAAAATTGGTGCCTTCTTTACAAAGTTATAAGAAGTTAAAGAAAATATTTTGCCAAACTACCCCTTGCTACACGATTCTGTGCGCCTGGTAGAATACCAAAAATTTGTGAAATGAAATTTTCGCAAAAATTTTTGTGTGGGGATGTGTGTGTGCGCAACAAGATGGATGGCAAAGTGTTATCTTTAACTTCTTGTAACTTTGTAACGAGTGCACCAATTTTTTCTAAATTTGGTATCAAATGAAAGGTAGGAACGTGGACTTTTATGTAGGCGTAAATATTGTTATTGCCACGCCTACATGGAGATATTTAAGCAAATTAAATGTAGACACTCATAACTTTGCTTGTACAGCATCAATTGTCAAAAGTTTGATGGCAAATAAAAGCTAAAAATCTGGACTTTCAATTTCCTACAACACCTAGTAGTGCCACGCCCACTGAATCATATTTAGACAGATTAAATGCGTTAGCTTTTAACTTTGAGTGTAATGCATCCGTTTTCAGAAATTTGGAGGCAAATGAAAGCTAAGGACATAGACTTTCATTCTCGTATAACGCCCTCTATTGACACTCCCATAGAGAGCAATTCACATGGATTAAACAAATTTAAATAAAAGATTAACAAAATTTACTCCTCTATCCTTCAAATGCTCCCAAATTTATGAAAATTAATTAATTCCATACCAGCAAAGTAAATCCAGGTTCTTAACTTTTATTTGCTTCCAAATTTATGACGATTGATGTTGTATAACCAAAGCTTTTACAATTTTTGCCATGCCCACTTTAAGATATTTAAGAAAATTAAATGTAAACTCTTATAACTTTGCCTGTTTCGCATCAATTTTTATAAATTTGGTAGCAAACGAAATTAAATGGCCCTTTTAAGACGTATTTTCTTTAACACTTGTTGTATATTTACGTCATATTCCATGCAATCCATATGTGTACTCACAATTTAATTTCATTTTTTTCTTTCTTTTTTGTTCCATTGCCTGTTAGCCTATAATCTTACAAGGAAAACAACACATACTTACATACGTTGTTTCTTCCATGCTCGTATCATTTGGATGGGTTTGTGACAGTTTGTCATCAATTTCGTTGTACTTTTTAATTCTTATTCTCGCCTGGCTTTTGCTTGCCTCTATGCCCCACAGACACACAATTTGCGACTTAAAATAAATGTTTTCTCAACTGCACTAGTGTTGTTGATAAATGTGCCACTGCAGCCACTTGTAGCCCATGGAAAAGTTCAATATTTTAATAAGTAGTTATTTTCCTTTTATTTTTCCATCGTTTCCTTTTCCTCTTTATGCTTTCGACGTATTTAAAGGCGTTAGTAAAGCGAAATAAACAAAAAGTGTCATCAAGTCAGACGTTGTGTACACTATGGATGGCTATGGCGTATGGATATGGCTGGCTGGCTGGCTATTTTTATATTCCCCAAGAACACTTAAAATGCAGACGTCTGAGATTTCAAAAAAAAGGGGAGAATAACAAGAATTTGCGCATTAAAGGATATTCATATTGAATTTGCGTTGCAATGATTTTAATGTTTGATTTGAGGTTTAAAATTTTCATTTGTAGCAAATTTGTTTAGAACCTTGAATATGAATATTTTGGGATTGCTGGATTAAGCTGAATAAGGATTAACAAAAGGTATGCACATATGCTGAATTCAGTCATACAGCGAATTTTTTAGAAAGCCTATGATGACCTTTGTTTTACGTTAGAAGCCATTCAGGGTAAACCAAAGTCAGAAAAGTGTTGAAGGGTCAGATAATGGTATTGGCACTCCTCTATTATATACTACATAATGATCATTTTTCAGTAGATTCACCACAATATAATGATGATCAAAGGGAGATTTTTACAAATGGATCTAGACCGATGTCGTTAGGTGGGTGTTTCCATATTAAACGAACGGCCAGCCGACTGAATATTTTGCAATTTGATAAGTTATTATCAATATTTGTTTAGTTTTTTTATCTTCCTTAAGTAACAAGTGTTGCACAAAGCATGTTCCGCATCTTCCTGGGCTAAAGGCGTTAGGATGGATTGTTTCGAAAACTTTGATTCGAACCTGAATTGCTCAAGTTTGTAGTGCTTAACAACACGCTACCTTATCAAATGTGCGGTATACATCCTTGGGTTTGTTTTATTTTTGCAGTCACCGTAGTCTGGAAGGAAGAGTGTTGGCTTCTTAGACATGAGGCCACGATTCAAACCCCAAGATAGACACCTCCAACAAAACGATGTATAAAAAGATTTCTGACAAAAGCTCTGAGAGTATATAAAATTGCCATGAAAAGTTTCTCAAAAAATCTGTCATTCAGAGTCGACATTAAGCTGTAGGTACCGCCACTAATGTATAAAAATTAACCCACACAACATAAATGGTGTGAGAAACTATGTCATAAGCCTCAATGATGGGTTGTAATGACCAATTATGTTATGTACGGGTTCGAGCCCCAGGCCAGACATCAAAAAACGAAATGTGAAAAAAATATCTCTTCGGCGACTTACTCTCAGCAGATTTCTAGCAAAAACTCTCAGAGTAAATAAACCTGCCATGAAAATGTTTCTCAAAATTTGTCGTTCGAAGTCGACGTTAAGGTGTAGGTCCCGCCACTCAAGTATAAAATTAAGGCACACAACATGAGTGGTGTGAGAAGCTAGGCCGTAATCCTGAATGAAGGGTTGTAATAGCCAATTATGTATGTATGTTTATCAATAGCCGCATTTCTATAGCCACTATCCTTCATACGTCGTTTTGTAAAAAAGAAATGTTTTCTTTACAAAAATATTCTCTTTCATGTTTTATTTTGATGTTACGGCCTTACATACGACCTTAGATCTTTCAAATGACATCCCTTTCGTTTTAATAGGCCTGACCGATCCAAAGTGACAAGCATTTAAATATTTTTATCTGTCGACATTTGCTTGCTTTATGATTATGTTTGCCTGGTAACTGAAAAATAAAAAAAAAGTTAAAGAAAGTTTAATGCTGTTTAATTCTATAAGGGGAACTTCCAAAAATTTATCGTTTTGTCTAAAAAATATTCGATAGTTCGTTTTTATTTTGGCACGATTTGAAACTATGACCTCAGGCCTTTTCAGTGACAACCACTTCGTTTCAATAGGTCCAAACGATCCCGAGTTATAATCGTTTAAATATATTTGTTAACCGACATTTGCCTGCTGTGTGCTTCTGTTGGCCTGGTATTTGACAAAAAAAATATTGACAAGAATTTTGAATACAAGAATTTTACTGCGCGTGTGAGTGAGTGTGTTTTACACATTGAAAGTTTGATATGATTATTTTAAAATTTTCAGTCAATCTTTCATAAGATTACGCATTATTTGTGGCACTTCACTTTGAAAATGCTTCAGCAAAGTAGGTATCTTTAAGGTTTCCATAAATCACAAGAGGGGTAACAGTTGAATGAGTCCTTGTATCCTCTTGTCCGAAGCGGCGTTGTTGGAGAATGAATACGAGGTGTATACATATATTTTTGTTAAGGATCTCTAAGACTTAAACAGACACTCAAATTTATCATTGCAATTTCTTTAAAACCCTTTACATCCTCCCGTGCTCTGAAGACTTGAAAAAGAAAACGTATCTGAATGTTTAATCATTAATTCATTTAAAAAATAACATATGCTGGAGGAGATACTTGTTTTCCATTCGTGACATTTAAACTTTCATGGTGTAGTTGTCCATGCACAAGTACTTCACACTACAATAACAATGACGTTCTTAATCTTAGTGATGAAATGAAGTGCTAAAGAATTCTTGGAACCACAATAGATGCGTTAGGCATTCGAATAAATTATCTTAAGTTGCCTTGAATTAAGAGTTTATGGTTGAACAAACTATCCGTTCTACGTTTTAAGGAACGAGCTGTATATATTATTGCATTGCCATCATTTACAGCATTATAGATTTATTCTCCCTTATATATTTACATTCATTTACTATTTTTAATTGTTTGTTGTTCCCTAATTGTGCTTTACAAGATTAAAAGTGAAAAATATTAATGAAATCATCACCATGATTTACACCGAAAGGTTAAGGAAGTTCAAATATTGCACGTGTTTATGCAACTGCACAATGGGATTGTAATTGCTTTAAATTAATTTCAATTTCGATAAGACTGTTTTGGGATGATAAAACTCCGTATAGAACGTATTGCAAGCAGTATTTACTTTCTATCAGAATCCAAGAGAAGACAGAGTGGATTTAAGTCCTTTTGAAATACTCTTTGTGTGGTTGAGATATTATCATTACTTGCTTGACAAACGCAATGTTGAATCGTGGAATATAAACGAGTGACATATCGGGTGGGCCATCTATCAGTTTAAATTCAATTTGACTCATCGGTTATTCCGAATCTGGCAATACTTAGGTCATTCTATTCTGTCACAAAATTCAGTATATTATCTCCACTGAACGCAATGAATCGATTAATACTTGAGCATGCTTTATATCCAAAACAAAGACAGTTGGTTGGAAATTGCACGAAAGTGCCGTACAAAATTTTGTCGAAAGAGAAGGACCAACAGTGCCCGGTGCGTGCAAGTTAATTGCCAAAGTTTGTGAAACTTGTTTCATTGTTGATGCGCTAAGACGTAAAAAAAATCGAAGCTGTGGCTGAAAGTGTGCGTGAGAATCCATCAACGTCAACTCGTCATCGTCCTCAAGAATTGAACATTTCACGCACCAGTTTACGTCGAATTTTACGAAAAGACTCCAGTATGACGCCTTACAAACTTAAATTGATTCAAGAGTTGAAGCCGCATGATCATCCCCTTCGTTTTCCCTTCGCTCGATGATGTTAATTTTCAAAAAAAAAAAATCATCTTTTCGGATGAAGCTCATTTCCATCTTGTTGGGTACGTTAATAAGCAAAATTGCGGTATTTGGGGATCAGAAAACCCACACGTAGTCCTACAGGAGCCAATGCACCCATTACGGGTAACTGTTTGGTGCGTATTTCTTTGAAAATGAGGACGGCGCAACCAATATGATTTTTAATACTTGTTCTTCATGGCATTGATGTGAACGATGTTTGGTTACAACAGGATGGTGTAACTTGCCACACGTCCCATACTACAATCGATTTATTGCATCAAACGTTTGATCACCGTTTAATTAGCCGAAATGGTGATGTCAATTGGCCGTCAAGAAGCTGCGATTTAACACCGTTGGACTATTTTCTGTACAGCACCGTTAAACATAAGTGTTATGTCAACAAAACAGAGACATTTACAAGCCAACATTCGTGATGTCATTGCCAAGATACAGCACCATACACTCAAAAAAGTTCGCGAAAATTGGTTCGATCGCATGAGGTACTGTGAGGGCAGACGCGCCAGCCATATGAATGAAATAATACTGCTACGAAAGTGGAAATGGTGCTGTAAAAATGATGAACAAAAAGCTCCTAAAACAAAACAATGGACTTGTTTACATGATCAACGAATAAATAAAAATATAGCAACAAAAACAATGGACTTGTTTACATGATCAAAGAATAAACAAGAATATAACAACAACATCAGTGTATAAAAAAGGGATAAACAAAGAAAACAAACAAGCAACAACAACACTGCAAAGACAAATGTAAATAAGATACACAAACAACAATAATGAAAACAACTTGTTTACATTTTTAGATATTTCGCGAAGGTAGTCATTCTCCTTCGAGAGTATTCATCACACTATTTACCCAGCGATATAAAAGGCAAGAAAAAGCGAGCAAAATAGGAGAAGGAATTCAATCAGTTTTGTGTGAAGACACGTTGTGTGTAAAGAGAATCGTGGTTTGAAGATCTTTTGCGTGTGAAGATCTAACGAACGAGTGTACACAATGAATGACAATTAAAGTAAATTGTTGTTGAGTAAATCAATTTTGCCAAAGGTGGCATACGGAATTGTGCGAACAATAAAGAATTGATTTAAAATTGAATACAAATTTATTTTTATTTTATTTGCAATTTACGAACTCATATTTTTAACGTTTTTAAAAGAGTAAAAATGTAGCAATATTATATAAAAATTCCAAAAAATAAATATTGCAAAATTTTAAACCATTTTCGTTTAAATGACCCACCCTATATATACTGTAAGCAATACATTTAGATTAGCAAGGTTTTTCTAGAAATTGAAATACCTGTCGCCCTAAATCGGATTGACGGTAGCCTCCTGTTAAAAAGTTGTATAAAAAAATTATGCATGCCACAGTGCCTTACATGACCTTGATTCGTTTCAATAAACTCTTCCTTATTGCTGCGCATAATTTTCTGTGCACAATTACCGCACGTAAAATGTTTTTTTTTGCTTCTGTTTTTCTTTCTCTTTTTTTCTGTAGAATTAAAAAAAAAATTGCAGAATTTATAACTTGATTATGACAATTTTAATAGTGACTAATTTAAATCCATTCAGTACATACGTTTTCATTACGTTTCGTTGCAAGCATTTATAATTGCTACAGTTGATCTGTGTGTTTGAATTACGTTTCAGCGTTAGATTATGAATTAAATGTGTAGTAAAAATACACGTATGCTGGTGGGCCGTTGTACGTTTTATTAAGAATAAAAATTATTCCTTGGAAGCATAATTATGTGTATAATCATATACATACAGTGATTGTGGATTAAAATACATGTGAGTACACTGCATGCAGTTCTTGAGGCCAAATTTATAGCCCATGATGCTCTTGTTGGATATGTTAAGGGGGCGTTGTAAACATACGTTATGCGTTTTAATGGCTACACTACAGAGTCCAGTCCAATGTCCCTTTATTCAAATAGTATCACATAGGTTTCAAATTCAATGAAGGCCTGATGTAACGAATACATATGTTTAAGCACCTTTATACGTACATCTTTTATCAGACTGAGGGCCATTATTACAACTTGCCGTTAAACTTGGGTATAGTTAAATGTACCTTTAGCTAAAGGGAATTGCCCGTTAAAATCCTCTTTTTAATTAACGGCAAGTTGTACAGGGTGTTTTTTATAGAGTTATAGAACTTTAAGTTGGCATTACTTTTCAAGATGGCGACCGATTTAACAGCTGTCAAGTGATTTATTCTCAGTTTGGTTTGGCAATTCATCATGAATAGACTCACGCTTGAACAACGCTTGCAAATAGTGCAATTTTATTTCGATTTATTGAAAGACACGTTTGGTGACCGCCTAATTTCACGCTTTGAACTTGTGAATTGGTCTCCAAGATCTTGTGATTTAACACCGCTAGACTACACTCTGTGGGGCTATGTAAAGACATTGGTCTATGCGGTAAAGCCACAAACGCTTGACCATTTGGAAGACAACATTCGCCATGTTATTGCCGATATACGGCCACAAATGTTGGAAAAAGTCATCGAAAATTGGACGTCCAGATTGGACTACATCCGCGCCAGCCGTGGCGGTCATATGCCAGGAATCATATTTAAGATTATCTTTCGGGTAAAAATAAAATTCATGTCAATCGAATAATCCATCGTTGTTTTATTGCAACTTAAAGTTCTATACCTCTATACAAAACACCCTATAATAATGGCTCTAAATATAAATAGAAAGCCAATGGGTACACTTGGAAGCTACATACTACCTAAAAACTGGTTCCACTTTGTGGTATACAGACGGTTATTAGTATAGGAGCTACAACATTCAGCTTATGCAGTAGGTTCAGGCGAGAGAACATAGCAATACTATCTAACAGTCTGGTCTCCATCCGAAGTTGCCTTACGATTAATGCTGGACTCATCTGAGTAACCTAAATAAACTGAGCAGATTTCAAGACATATGAGAATTCAAGGCAATGTGTAAGAAGGTAAGTTTGCCGGAGGGCAAATTAGGTCTGAAAAATTCTGTGGAATTAAAAGAGGAGTTTCATAGGGTATGTATCGCGAAAGGAAAAGTATAGAGAGGCAGAACATACATAATACATAATTGGCCATTACAACCCTTCAGTCAGGATTACGGCCTAGCTTCTCAACACCACTCATGTTGTGTGCGTTAATTTTACACATGAATGGCGGGACATACAGTTTAAAGTCGACTCCGGACGACAGATTTTTTGAGAAGCTTTTCATGGCAATTTTTACCCTCAGAATTTTTGCCAAAAATCTGCTGAGAGGAGGTCGCCGAAGAAATACTTTTTGTATTTTTGTTTTTGATGTCTGGCCTGGGATTCGAACTCGGGCCTTTCGTCTAATAAGCCAACACACTACCTACTAGACCACGGCGACTTCAATAGAGAGGCAGAAGCTCCTCTCATGTCAGACGGGTTTGAGATAATCTCACCTTTTGGTTAGTAATTATATTGGAGCACAAATTATCGCGAATATGATAATCGGCTTGCTCACCGTGAATGTATAGGATTCAAAAGCCCAATATTCAGAATATATGACCAAGAGCATGCCTAAGTAGAAGAAATACTTGGAAGCTAACATAATAGAAGAAATTTATGAGCTATTAGGCAGGGGTATATCTTTAGTTATACCCGACAGCAACCGCTGGGACCTGGGACCCAGGCTGTGTTAGTTCCCCTATATGTATGTATATCTGATTCAGCTAATACCATACTATGTTAGATTTAACCTCTTAATCCTGTGCTTTCTATCCAAGTTGAACTTTCAATGTCATAAATTTTTAGGGTCAAAAAGCCTCGCTCGTAATATAATATCCGTTTCTGACCACAGAACGTTCTCTTCTAGATTACTCCCTTCACTTTTGTTACTAAGCCTCGTTGCGAAGAATTTTCCGATGTCATAGAGTCCAGTGGTTCTGTCCAGAGAAGAGTTACAGAAGAAGTTGTCAGCATTAGGTCACGGAGTTCCAGAATGAAATTTGTGTTCCACGTGTCTCTCATTATCCTAACCACAGTCGCCAAAGTTTTGGTCTTTGCTTCCATATGCAACGAACTTAAATCATACAGAGCCTCTCGGTCAAGTTGATATTTTAGGATTTCATTATCAACAAACGCTTATCTCTGTATCAAGTCAACAAACGCTTATCTCTGTATCAAGTTCAATTCCATTTGAACTAATTTTGTATATCCATGGAACTTCAATTCTATTTGAACTAATTTTGTATATCCATGGAACTTGTAAGTAGTACGTGGGCTTATTAGACGTGAGGCCTCAGTTGAAAGCCATGATCAAATATATCCAACGAAACTAAATATGAAAAAATAAGTATTTTTTCCGCGACTTCCTCTCAGCAGATTTCTGAAAAAAACTCTGAGAGTAAATAAAAAGTTTCCACGAAAAGTATCTTAAAAATCTGTTGTTCGGAGTCGACTTTAAAAACTGTAGGTTCCGCTACTCATGTATAAAATTGAGACATCCAACGTACGTGGTGTGGGAAACTAGATCGAAATCCCGACTGAAGGGTTGTAATAACCAATTATGTATGTATTTATGTGTATATCCAGTGCATAATCCTTGAGTTTTATCCCCGGGATTTTTGTTAAGCTTTCTGCATATAATTATGGTAAGTGTGGTCTTTTCTGAAATGCTTTCTGTATGTTCCGTACAAGTTTATTTATTATGCGACGATATTCGCAAACTTTTATCTCCAGTTTCCATGATATTATTTCATATTTTTCCATTTATGACAACTTCTCCTTATCTTAAAAGTACTCCTCAGACTTTATCCTTAACTTGTCTGATTTGCACAAGAGCCTTTTATAATTTTCCATTAGCGAACAGAATCTGCATACCAGACAGCCAATACCGCTTCAGATAGCTTTGTTAAGAGTACGTCCACCATTAAGCGCACTAGTAGACAAAGAACCCTATAATGTGGACAACCTTTGGTTGTGACGACCGATATTATTTTGTACAGTACCTCTGACATCCATTCGAATATTATGGCCCTGTCTATGACTCGGTAAACAATGTTGTCAAATGTATTCTTTATATCAAGAAACTCCTAAGGCCATCTAAATGACTCCCACTAAACCCGAAAAAACCGCCAAATAAATTTAATACAACATGTTCGAATATAATGCAACTGGTTTCAGGTATTACTAAGTATTCTATAATAATACCGTTATATTGATACATTAATCTTAGCTTATCTGATGTTAATTATCATTTAAAATAATTACATAATTTCGAATAAATTTGCAACAACAAATTAATCAAAGCAATTTAAAACAATTAAACAACAACAACAACAAACATACATTAATTTTAAAAGCCAAAACACCAAAAGCAAACAGATAAAACAAACAGCTTTGGTGCGAGGGTTGTCACCAATAAGTGTAAATTAATTATACGCCTTAAAAAGGTGCTGAACTGGCCAAAACAAGAAACGTAAACGTATTTATTTTGTTGTTGTTTCAAATCGTTTTAGAATCGCCTTCTTTTGGCAACCAGTTTAGAGCAAAAAAGAAAAAAATTAAATTCAAAGACAACTTTCCAATTTAAAGATTAAAAGATCTGATGAAAATTAAGAAATAAAACTTCAAAAGAAATTAATTTTTTTCTGATATGTATTTTTTTATAATAATTTATGCAAAATAAATAATTTATTGTGTTTAGAAAAACACTATAAGCAGCAGTAGCAATATTTTAATTTTTTATTATTTTTTTTTTTGGAAAACTTTTCTACACAACAAAAATTACGTCACGTGCCTTAGAATATTTTGCAGGCAGCAAATGCAGCATTTATTAAACGTGTATTACTGTTATGTACTTAATTTAATTGCCTAACACAGTAGAACAGTATAACATGTGTCTATATTGGCACATAGCGGGCTGTTGCTGTTGTTTACAAATCCATTCACATGTGTTGCTTCTTAGTTCCGCTCAAGTATCCTTGAACGTGTAGGTAACGTTTGTTTTCAAATGGGCAGAAGAATGTTGTTGCCAGTGTTTTCCACAGGTACATACGTACCTGTGTTGCTCAACTCGTGTTTTCTACTTAATTGCTGTTGCAAAGAAATTTATTATGAAACCCATAGAAATGGCAACTTGTGCCTTATGTCTGCTGTTGCACGCATGTATACGAGTATACTTTGATTTTTCTTTTGGGGGGGAGGATAAATAAGCCAATTGAAAATAATACTTTTTCCTTTCATAAGTGGCATGGAAAACAACTTTTTTTCTTTTAATGTTAATAACATTATTTGATTTGTAATTTTTCTTATTTTTTTTAAATAACAATTTAAGAAATTATTTAAAATCGTTTAAAATTTAAAACCTTAAAAAATTTTAAATCCCCAAAAATTATATTTTTTTTGCTGCATATCTCATAAATATTTAAACAAAGCCCGTTTGCGATATTTGTTTAATTAATATAAACAGATGGCATTTTTTGCTAAAAAGTTTTGCTTGATTTCCTATATACTCACAATCCAATCTCTATGTACTCGTCTACGACGACCATACCTCTGTTTAAGCCTTTATATACCAGAATATTTAGTTCATAAATTAACTTCGCCTTGCTTATGCTCATACTAAATGGGAAAAATTAAAATAAAATATGCTCAACTACCAACAACAACAAATACTACTTCGAAGAGAAAGACTAGAAACGAAAATTTTAAAACGTTTTTCGATTTTTCGTTTTTTTTTTAATTTGAATTCAGACTGTAGTTTTTGCTAGTGACAAACGGCTAAAACGCGTGTTTTCATTAATAAAAACAAAAATTATGTACTTTTAAACAAACAAAACCCAAATATTCTATGTAAATGACAATAATACAAGACGCATAAAAAAACTCATTGAAATGTATGTAGTATTTCTAGAATATTGTTATACTCCGGCGTAAGGTTTAAATGCTTCAAATGAATTCATGAATGAATTCCATGTAATCCCATATCCATAATCCAATAAATAATTTAGAGTGCGCGTTAGAGAGTAGTGCTTGAAATTTATAGGTGTATTACAGTACAAAGAAAAACAATGAAACCCAACAGTATATGGCTAGAGAATACATCATCAGAATTATTTTCGTGATTAAACGGCCGTAATAAATACATTATTGGGGCCGTTTTTGATACATCTCGTCCAATGAAAATACTATAGCAGCCAGTTCATGTGTTGTTGCAGTGCTCCTGACAAGCGCCTTAAACTTTTTACTAAATTGCCGTCTTTACATTTATGTTGCTAGATCTTAATGTACAATAATTTTCCCATTTAAAGCAATTAATTGTTGTCCGGCCTGTTTGTTAACGCAAATTGTTCGTTAATAGTACTTAGTTAAAAATTAAAAGCGTCCTTCCTTTTATTTAAAACTCAAAGTATTTGTAGTATTTTTAATACTTTGCTATGAAGGCTATGATACAGCATTATTTGGGACCGGAGATACAGCCAACGAACCTAACTTTTTTTATATGAGCAAAAAATCCAATAAAATTTAAAAAGATGCAGTTTTCGGAACTACTATGCTAGATACTTATTGGACCAAGGATTCCAAAACAGTATATGCCACTATCGGGTTATCTTTGAGATCGCAGATATAGATGACGCAACTAAATTTTTTTTCATATTACCAAAAAAAAAAACGACGCCTCCGACATTCTAAGTCGAAAAAGTGTGTTTCGAGTTATGAGCTCTTAAAGTTTTCACGCGACATACGACTATATGTGTATTCTAAGTAGATTTTTTTCCTATAACAAATTTTGACAGTATTTAAGTTAGAGAATTTAAAAATGCAAGAACATTAAATACGTTCTAAGTACACTTACAACGTTATAGAATGGAGGCGTCGATATATCGAGCAAGAATTAACAATATTTTAAAATATTTAAAATCGAAGGATCCGAAAATAGTTTTCACTAAGATCGGATAACCTTTGGAATCGCTGACTGATATAGCCGACGGAGCTAACATTTCTTTTTACATAACAAAAAAAAAAATTACTCTACATAAATCGTTCAAAAATGGATAAACTACAGAATGATAGCCCTGGATAGCCCTGGTATCAAGGATTCAAAAATAGTTTTTGTTACAGTCGGACATTACTTAAAACTGGAGATATTGGTGACGAAGCTAATATAGTCGCTGAAGTCATCGACCAAATAATGCAAGTCATTGGCACAAAAAATGCAAGTCATCGGCTAAAAAATGTATATCACAAACCAAATAATGCAAGACATCGACCAAAAAAATGGATGTCATCGACCAGATGAATGCAAGAAATCTACCAAGAAAAATGCAAGTCATGGACCAAAAACTGCAAGTCATCGACCAAAAAATGCAAGTCATTGACCAAAGCATGCAAGTCATTGCCAGAAAATGCAACTCATCAACAAAAAAATACAAATCATTTCCCAAAAAATGGAAGACATCGACAAAAACTGCAAGTCATCGCCAAAAAAACACACGACACCGACAATTTTGCCCGCTTTCTATAGAGAACTTTTGATTGCTCCTTTGAAGAAAACAATAAGCTTCGACGTCTATATCTCCGGTCCCATGTAACGCCCAACCGTAAGGAATCCTTGAGGCTATGGCTATCCCACTAGGACTATTTCCTCCACTAGGTCCATTTAGGCTCCTGAATGTCAGTTTTATTCAGTTCTTCACCATTGTTTTGTTCATTTTAAAGTTTATGTTTGTTAGTTATACCGAGTACAAAATAAAATTTTTGTTTGTTAAATGGGGTGTCCACTGAATACAATGTTCGTTAAATCGGAAAACTACTGTATGTAATATCCATGTAAACTCTCTTCTCTGACAATCGAACTGAAATAGGTTTGCAGAACACAACAGTTTAATATTAATTATAATTTTCGGCTAACATCAGTCGCTGTGAGTAGCTTTTAGATATGCACCAGGTTTTGCTACCTTATATAGTAGAAGTATTGGTTACAGATATGTCCTAAGATATCGTGACTGTGCAACATAGGTAAACAACCGAATGGCGAACGCTCCCCAAATGGCGTCAAATGTTCTCCTAGTAGATATGAAGACGAATTATGCACATTTTCTAGCGCAATGAAATCCTGAAAACCCTGAAAACTTCAGTATATTGTTCGGCGTCAGTAAGGACAACTGCTTGACTATTACGTTATAAAGCACTTCACCACCTTACGTTAATGCATCTCATCAAGGGGTCTACATATGGTTGCTATTTTTAGGCTATTTCTCAATAAGTTACTCACCAAAATTTTAGACTGTCTCGAATCCGTTTGACTTGTAAACAGTGTCTTCACCATTCCTTTCGTTGAGTGTACGCTTGTAAGCCTCACTTCTACTCCACACAAAGCTTCTTCAGTGGCGAACTTAAATCCCTCAGAAACTCCAGCGATGTTATACGACAGAATAGCATCAAGAATGAGGTTGATTTTAGGCCTTGCTACAGGAAGCCCATCCCCTGCTTTACTGAAAAACCATGATTAATGGAACTGAAACAAACCAAATACGTGATAAGAATGTAGGGAAGATTTTTTATAACGGCTCTACACATCATAAAAAGTACTGTTACTAAATCTACTGTAATTACAGGCAGGTCACAAGCAAACTTTGTGTGGAGTTGCACCTCTCATAGCTGTCTATCTGCTGCAATTTAAATTTTATTTTCCCATAAATATCCAATTATTGCGGAAAGAAAGAAAATAATAAAGAAAACGTGATTGCGATTTTTATTTATGGTTAAAAACCTAAACATGCATAAATAATGCAACTCAACAACATTATTTATGCGAATATGATACTTTTGATGGTCTTTAGCACTTATGACAGGGCAAAATTAACGAAAAAAAAAGTGATGGATAATCATCACCTAAAAATCGTGCCTTAAGAAGTAAAACAATAAATGCGTGCTGCAAAAATACTTTTATTTTCAATACTATATATTGGGAAGTATAGCCAACCTATAAATATGGAAATTAAATTTGTTTTCCTTTAACAAAAATTCAAATACAATAAATACACGAAGTAAATGTTTTTAAAAATATCAATTAAGCTTTCGAAATACTTCCCTTTGTATGTATGCATGTATGATTAGATCGATTGCATAATCGAATCGAATGTGATTTAAATTTCTTTCGTAATTAAGGCACGCATTTCTTGTCATAACAATTTCGCTTCAAATAAAATTGTTTCAATTGAAGTTTTCAATTTTATATAAAATAACGCAACTAGTTGACTAAATTTAGTATTTTGAGGTGACAACTTCAAGTGACATCAATTGATTTTATGAATACGCTCTTCAATACCATGTACACCAATGTAAGTTTGTTATATGTAATCCACTTATGTAATCTTGTTTGTATTTCAAAATTTATTTTTTGTAGATTCCCGTAATACTTTCTTTAATCTGTGCCTGTTCCCTAGTTCAGGGCGGATTTTTGGGTAGTCAATTGGCTTACAGTGGTGGATTTCACTCTCAAGTACCATTTGCTGCAGATAACTATCTACCAGCCTATGATGCACCACATTCTTATGCTGCACCACATCCTTATGCTGCACCAGCACCGGTGGCACCTCATGGCGGCCCACATTCCTATGGTGTGGGTTATTCCTCACCTCCTGTGGTGAAATTCCGCAGTTTTGGCCCATTTACTACATACGCATCAGTACGATCACATCATAAGTTTGCATTTCCCGCTCCAGTGCCTTCATTTTATAATGCACCACACCCTGGTGTGTCTTATGCAGCTCCACCAGCAGTTTATAATGATTATCCATCAGGGAATGCTGTTGTAAAATTTGGTCCCCCTATTACCACTACTACCACAACATATTCCACAACTGCACACGCAGCAGCTCCCATAGCCGTGGCTAATTCTGGTGTAGCTGGTTGGTAAACGCTAAATTACTGTGTCCTGTCATGCCTATCAGTATTACGAATTTGTGTTTTTTTTGTTTTGTTGGTTTTCAATGTTAATATAACAGAAACTAATTATAACCGTTAAATTAAGCATGTATTTAGAGTTCTATAATAAAAAATAAAAATGAAATTTTCTTTTCAATAATAGAGTGGCGCTTTAGTGATGGATGGCGTAATACATCCTCCATGCATTTATTTCCAAAAGCTTCGATAGCCTATTCAGTAAACACAGTCCATGGTGATTCGAAAAAGCGGGCTGAATAATGACGGCGAGTGTGTTTTCAACCAATTCTTAGTTAACAAATGTCAAAGTCGGCAAGTCCCTGGTACAAGACCCTTTACATGTTTGCCATTATTGCAAACACTAGAAAATGTGAATTTCTTGGCGACTGTCTGGCGCAACAGTATCTCTTAATAGATTGCTAAGGTGATATTTCTGTTACTGTTGGCATGCTTGTCCATCGCGGGTGCTCCGAAGTCCCCGCCTCTGGTTGGCCTAGAGATCATTTTGACTCTAGAACCATTAGACATCTGCACTAAGGCTTAAGTTCTTAGACATGTTTAGGACATGTACGATATGCCATGCTTCGATACTGCGTGAAGTAGAACCGAATCGCTCTGTTTTTATAGGCGACGCATGGTGCCAGAGACTGTTTTCTGATGAACATACAAAACTCGCACCCCCACACGGGAAGAATGGGTTACAGAAGCTGTCATTAGTGACGATGATATAACAATATTTACCGATGACGCAAATAAAGAATACTGGAGTAGACCTGGGGTCTATGCCGATAAGCTGGCACTGAACGGGTCGTACAGATTTCCTAACCAGGCCCATGTATTTTAGGCGGAGATTTTTGCAACTGAACAAGCTGCACCGGAGATTAAGTCTTTCGAACCTGACCACATATGTGGACAGTCAAGCAGCACTCAAAAGTTGTCAGGAGTTGCATGGACTCTCCACATCGTATACGTCAACAACATACATATACACATGCCTGGTTACCGAATTTCAAAACTGCTGTATTCAGCAGAGAACAGCAGGAAAACCAGAGAGAACTACTTAAGTTCGACAAGAGAAAGGTTCGAACTTTGACAGGAATTCTAACAGGAAATTTCGCTGACAATCTCGGCATGGGCCACCAGAATTTCTGAAGAAGCTGCCATGATGTATAAGGAACGCAATCGATACAACGTCTTTTATGTGAGTGCCCTGAACTTTAAAACAAACGTGTTCGATTTTTGGGTGGCAGAACATTTGAAGATCTGGGCATGGTGGCGAACATGTCCCTAAGGCAACCGTTCGGTTTTGTCCGGAGCTCGAGGTGGTTCAAATTCACCACTAACGGATCATTACCACCAAATCAACCACTAACGGACCATGACACTGGGTAGCACAATAGGCCATATGGGTATAACGTGTAAAAAATTTGATAAAAAGCTGAAATAGCAGCCAACCTGATAAATAAAGCGACATACATATAAGAATTTCTTTTTATAATTTATGTGGTGCTTAGACTCTCTTGATGCCGTGAAACAAAGTAACAAAAATTCGATAAAAACTCCATTTTAATTTTTGGCATTTAAAGTCAATATTCGCGTATGGCGGAGATCATCATTAAACATTTGGCTAAAAATGTTTCTCAAAACCAAAAGGAACACCGTCTTCATTAAGAGCGTCAAGTGTGATCATTAATATTGGCATCATCATGTACGTTGTCTCTAAAATTCAAAGAGCAAATCGTTAAAGAATTTACTACCTGAGCACTAAAATTTTTAGCACCTGAAAAGATTGTATGCTGCCGCCCTCATAAATAAATTGTTTTAGTCATCCACTCATCCATTCATTCATATATTCATTAAATATTCCCCTTTGTAAATGTCATTGTCATCATAGCATTTCATAAAAAACCTAAAAACGTAAACGAATTTCTTGTTTTTGTTTTTTTTTGCTAATTGTAAAGTGAATTTATTGTTGTCAGTGTATAGTGTTTCATAGTTTGGATTGAATTGAACCTCAGACAACATAAAATATCTTGTGGTTTTCTTTTTGGAATTTTACGAAAACTTGTGATACAAAAAAAAACTTTTTTTTTCCTTTAATTTTAGTTTAAAAATTATAAATTATATTCTAGTTGTTGTTGTATTTTTTTTTTTTTTTTTTTTTTTTTTTTTTTTTTTTTTTTTGCAACAAAGATAGAAAGAAGACTCAACACTTTTTATTACTTTTAAAGGCTATTCAGTATGAAGTTGTTGCACGGCATTTCGGCATTTTTCAAAATATTTTTTTGGGAATTTTTTTTATCATCATTTCGCTTGAATAATTTCGTTAATGATGTTAATGGTTCTTAAACAAAAATTTTATGTTTTACTGCAGTTGTAAAAAAATACAAAATTTGTTGTTTTGTTTTGTTTTCATCAGTTTTAATATCCGCATTCTTGTGGCTGCCACTCACTCATTTAAGTGGAAATAAAAAATATTCCCTAATTTATTTACAACTTAAGAAGGAAGCAATAATTGGGCACGTCCGTAAAAAATGTTTCAATAAATTGGCAACACGTACCACTAAACATATACCAACTTATACTCCTCATTTTTTGTGTGTCCTAAATTGCAAAAGGAAAAATTCTTAAATTTTAAAAAATACATGAAGTCATATATCATGCATGAGTCATGCTTAACTAATTACATTTTGTGCAAAGGCTTTGAAATACTGTTGAAGCATCAAAAAAGTCTTACACTTTCAAAGATTTTCGGCAAGATGATGCCTTATCGCGTAGCAATAGGCAAACATCAACACAGACGATGTAATCATTAATAGGATCATGACAGTTTACATACCATGGTACGCTGATGATATTGATTTAACCGACTAGAACATGAACCCCACTGAACGAGCATTTTAGCTACATTCTGTTAACCCCAAGCCAAGCTGCAATAAAACCCATTTGAGCTATAAGTCCATTAACTCATATTCATTAAACTCATACTGTCAGTTCTGCTAAATGAGCATGTCCTGCTAAATGAGGAAATTGATTTTCAAGAGGAAAATTCTTCTTTCAATTTTCGTTTTCGCATGCGAGAACGATGAATGGAAATAAAACTAGTACGTACTGTGTTGGTTTAATAAACAAGAGCCCGCTACTCAGACATTTCGCACATAACAAAATATAAAAAAGTTATAAAGTTAAAAAGTATAAAAATTTGTATCGGCAATTTCCTCTCAGCAGTCTTTTGGCAAAAAGTTTCTCAAATCTATAGTTCGAAGTTGACATTAACACGTTGACTGCCAACTGCAAGATAACTCGTAGATTGCGTTCCCTTCTAGGGTGCCAACTATGCGTAATCTCGTTCTCACTAAACCTGCCATTTTTGTGTAGCTACGAATAAACCCGTATTATATCAATGCTAGTAACGACAAATGACTTCTGGGAAAAGAACAAAAAATTCAATGTTGGTTTGCGTGACCAGTTTTCTGAAAATATCAGTGGCAGTCAACGTGTTAAACATTAGATTCTACCAATCATAGATAAAATTAATGAACACAACTCGAAAGGCATGAGAAGCTATGTTGTAAACCTGATAAATGGTCGTAATGAGCAATTATGTATGTATGTAATCATATTGCAACCAACTATCACTTGCAGATCACTTCCAACGAATTGAGTCCAATATGATTGCTAAAAAGGTTTTTCAACGTATGTATGTATCTCATGACAGAATACTCTGCCAAATGTCCAAAGGTCAAATGGAATGATTTGGTAGGAAATAAAGCGAGTAAAGAAAGCTTACACAACTGAAAAACAGCACCAGAAAACAGAAATACGTGGAGAAAATTTGTCAATCAAATCAAAAATATGCCAAAAGGATACATACTTAATTTATCTGTTACAACCCTAGCTTAGGATTATGACCTAGCTTCTCATTCCACTCATGTTGTGTGTGTTAATTTATTATATGAGTGGCAGGACCTAAAATTTAAAGTCGACTCGATTTTTGAAAAACTTTTTCAGGCAATTTTATTTTACTCTCAGCGTTCTTGCAGAAACCTGCTGGGACGAAATCGACGAAGAAATATTTTTTCCGATTTCGTTCAGTTGGAGATGTCTGACCTGTTGTTTGAGCCGTGGTCGCACGTCTAATAAGCCAAAACACCTACTTTAAGACAAGGAAATCCTCTTGGCGATTTTTACTCCGAACGATTTCAGAAATTTTTGATGGAAATTTTATTTACTTTCAGAGTTTTTCCCAGAAGACTATGCGAAATATCAGAGCTGGGGTTTGAACCGTGGGCTCTCAATATAATAAGCCAATGGATTTCCTTCCTTGTTGTGTTTATGTAGATAGATAATAAAATAATAAGGTTGCCATTAGTAACTGATAAAATGAATGTTATTTTGAAAATGTATTGTATTGTTGTATTGCAAGTACTGTTAGTGGGGTACTGGTGGAGTCCAAGAGGTTTCGCTGTCTGATTTTACTATTTTGTTATTTATGATGTTATCCTTGCTGAGGTATCAGATGTCAAGAAACTTTCTGAACAAATTATTTGGAGGATGAGTTAGTCCTCGCCGTAGTCAAGTAGGTATTGTGTTCGCTTATTAGAAGTAAAGCCCGGGTTCGAGCCCCAGGCCAGACATAAAAACGAAATAGGAAAAAAGAACTTCCGACTTCCTCTCAGCAGATTTCTACCAAAAACTCTGAGAGTAGATAAACCTGCCATGGAAAGTTTCTCAAAAATCTGTCGTTCGGAGTCGACATTAAACTGTAGGTCCCGCTACTCAAGTATAAAATTAAGGCACACAACATGAGTCGTGTGAGAAGCTAGGCCGTAATCCTGACTGAAGGGTTGTAATGGCCAATTAGGTATGTATGTATATATGAGTTAGTCCTTCAATGTTTTTAAAGTTACATTAAAAAACCTTGATGACAAAACTGTTCTTCTTCAATTGTATTCTAACCTGATATGCTTGAATTTGTAATCAAACATACTAACCAGCACACAAAGCAAACTTTTTAGCTTTCTTACGTATCGCGTATGTGAGTTCAAAAATATTTTAAATATTTTCAATATTTATGTGACCCTATGTGACGTATGCATATATGATATAATTATGTGACTCTGTAAAAACGAAATTCCTAATTAATTAGAGTAGAAATATAACGTTTAAAATATGCTGATAAATCTAATCATTTTCGCTTTTATTTAATGCTTCGGTATAACTTAAGAACTTAATTTAATTTAAAGAATTTAAATATTAATTAGGAGTCGGTAAAAATATAAAAAACGAAATGTAAATCACATCTCAAGAATTAATTTTCACTTCCTATTGAATATCATCCATAAGAATTTAAAAAAAGTATTATTCAGCAGGCTACACTAAGTATTATCATCTTTAGATCGACAGCGAGATGATGCTGTTGGAAGTTGTTCGTACTGTAGTTCCGTCTTTGGGTTCTCGTTGCCAGGATTACGACCTAGTTTCTCACACCACTTACATTGTGTGTGTTAATTTTACACATGAGTGGCGGGACTTGCAGTTTAAAGTCAATTTCGAATGACAGATTTTTGAGAAACTTTTTCGTGGAAACTTTATTTACTCTCGGATTTATTGCTAGTAGTCTGTTAAGAGGCAGCTGCCAAAGAAATATTTTTTCATACTTTGTGTCGTTGGAGATGTTTGAGCTGGGGTTGAACCGTGGCCTCATGTGTAATAAGCCGACACACTACTTACGGTGACTTCACCTTAATTATGACATACATATACATGCACATACATATGTGTATGTATGGACTTACATATAGAAATAATTGAGCTGAAGATAATCTTTTTCTTTTCATTGTATTATACTTCTTTCAAATTATTTTAATAGAGCATTTCAAATTCGTTTTAAACACAGTGAAATGATCTCCATTGCCTTCATTTAATCTCTCATCGTCACAGCAGGCTCATAACATTTACCAAGTTTAACCACAAAGTTCACGAAAATATTCCAGTTCAGGTGTTATAATTTATTTTGTCTTTCGTTTAAATATTTATAAGCTTGACTCTGTGGTATTGTTTATTAATGAAAATCTAATTAATATCCGTATAAATTTTACAGTTTTTTATATTAATTAACGTTTGAACTCGTTAATATTTTGTTTCCAGAAAGATTTTTTAATAAATTGAACGCTTTGATTTCCGTTCTAAATATGTGTATGTGAATGTGTGTTGGTTTCTAGGGTTATGTTTTAGTTGGAGGCGACAAAATATTAATTTTTACAGAGGAAATATTTGGTGAAATATTTTTAAACAGCACTGAGAGAAATTAAAGCAGTTAATCTATTGTAGTTTAGTTTTTTTTTAGAGGTGGAGCGCTTCTTCCTCAAACATCTCCGATTCCTTCCGCGCCAGTTCGCCCGCCTTTTCGTTACACTCTATGCCGCTAGTGGGCTTAATTCGGTTTGTTGCTTTGTTGTCATGTGAATGGGGATATGATTTGATATTCTCTATAGAAGACAAATAAAATTGCCATGAAAAGCTTCTCAAAAATCTGTCGTTCGGAGTCGACTTTAAGCTGTAGGTCCCACCACTCATGTATAAAATTAACACAAACAGCATGAGTGGAGTTGAGAAGCTAGGCCGTAATCCTGACTGAAGGGTTGTAATGGCCAATTATGTATGTATGTATAGAAGACATTGTTATTCAGATACTTAAAATTTTTTTTTTAATTTTCTCAGCACCTTCTCCTAATAGTAAAGCATACCATAAGACCGAATTAGTTCCTATCGATAGTCAGGACTCTTGCTCTGCTTATGCTGTCCTGCGTTCCCCAATGACTTTTCTAGCATAGTCATAGTCGTCCTAATCCCTTATTCATTGGAAAATGCCAGAAAATAAGGCGTCCCTAAAAGAGGATATAAAATATGAAACTTTTTTTGTCGCAGTGCTTCACGTTGAGAAAGATTTTTTAGCTTCAGTACTAAATTAAAAAGAACTGCTTAACAAGCAAACCTATTAAGCGGCTGTCCTGAATTCAATTCATTTTAATATAATCTGCCTTAAATGGACATTTAAAATCTTTTATTTTTAATTTGGGGAATTCTAAATTGGATTTCTTTCTAGGTCAGAATTTTTAATTTTTTTTTAATTTCCATTAACCACGATTATTGTCATTCCATAAGTTTGAAAGTTAATTGTATTGTGTACACAAATTTGTGTAATTAAAGTTAAATTTATGTAATGATTTAAACCAAGATAAGGTTGTTAAACTTAAAAAAGAAAGAAGAGAAAAAAGCAATTTTGATTTTAAGATCAATTTAAGCTCAAGTACGAAACGTGCCAGCGGTTAGTTTGGTCAGGTAAAAGGTCACACAAATTATTCTTGTTTTGTTTCTCTTAATATTGTTTTTATTTTTTGTTTTTGTTTTATTTTTCTGTTAATTAATTTGTTTTTAAATAATTGTAGAGGAGGGCTATTTGTATAACTGGTCTGTTTTGTTTTTATTTCTATTTTCGGCTTTAAGTTGTTATTATTTTGGTCATTTGTTTTAAACGTCATCTGTTATTTAACCACAAATATATACAAAGAGAAGGTTTTTAAAGCATTTATACTGTTAATATTGTATGTTAATTTGTTTTTATTTTTTATTTTAATTTTTTAAAACACTTTGGAATGCACTTGATTATGGAGAAAAATTTAAACAAAAACTTCAAGTATTCAAATGATAAGCTTGATAACAGGGAATGTTTTGTTCTGTGATGTATGACTCGCTGTTTATTAGCCGCCATAATATTAAAATTTTCAAAAAAAGTCCAATTTGAAATGAAGTTGTTTTATTTTACTTTAAATACTTATTTATTAAAAATCAACTCATAACTCAATGTATGCTGATGACGTTAAATTATTTTATACTTTTGATGATGATCATGGTCAGGCTGTTCTTCAGTGGAATATTAATTTGTTTGTAACTTGGTGCAGAGTTATTTAATGGATCTTAACTTAAAAAAATGCAAATGCATGGTTTTCTCTCGCGGTGGTGTGATTTCGCCCACTTATGTGATAAATTCTTGCCCTTTGGAGACTGTGGCTACATTTCTTGATTTGGGAGTATTATTGGATATGAAACTCTCTTTTGTTGATCATATTAGTATGATGATTGGCAAGGCTCGGGCTGTTCTTGGTTTTGTGAAAAGATGGGCTAGGGAATTCATTGATCCTTATATAACCAGACTGCTATATACTTCAATTGTTCGACCTATTTTGGAGTATGCGTCTATTGTTTGGAATCCATACTATCGTTGTCATAGTGATTCAATAGAGTCTGTACAGAGGCAGTTTTTATTATTCTGTTTACGTGGCTTAGGATGGGATTATGCCAATGGATTTCCGTCATATGAGGCTAGATTAGGTTTGATAAACTTCCAACTTTGGAACGCAGAAGAACTGTTTTAGGTGTTTGTTTTGTTTTTAATCTGCTTAAAGGTGATATAAATTCTGAGTTTTTGCTTTGTAACCTGAATTTCAGTATTCCTGCAAGATTTTCACGGCACTATCGTCCTCTTTCTTTAGATTTCTATAGAACGAACTATGGATGTAATTTTCCTTTTCGTAGATTATGTAAAGATTTTAACTTATATTATGATTTTATTGATTTTAATTGTAGTGTTTGTAATATAAAATGTAGCTTATATGCTGGTATTAATTTGTAAATTATTATATAAAAATGTATTTTCGTTCTTGTCATAGATAGTTGCTGTGGATTGTTAGTTTATTCAGCTTGTGATTAAGTTCTGTAGCTGATTTATGTTCTTGTTGCCATTACTTTTCCCTTACCCGCTATAGTCCGGACTGTAGTGTGTACGTGTCACTTCGTAATGGGGGCGAACCCTCCGCGGTCGGGTGAGGGTGGGTTAGTGTGTGGCCGGGGACGTTCGAATAATTCATAATTATAAGTATAAGCTAATTAGAGAAACAATAGCAGCATAAGCCTTCAGCACTTGAAGTCATTATAAGTCATCTATACAGTGTTGCATGAAATAATAGGGATACAATAAAACTTCAATATTTTCTAAAATCTTTAAGTATCATTACTTAAGCATTAAGCATCATTACGACCTAGCTTCTCACGCCACTTATGCTGTGTGTTTTAATTTTCAACATGTGGCGGAACCTACAGTTTAAAATAGTCTCCGAACGACAGATTTTTGAGAAACTTTTCATGGCAAATTTATTTGTACTCTCAGAATTTTTGCCAGGAATCTGCTGCGAGAAATTGGCCGGTAAAATATTTTTTTGCATTACGTTTTTATTGGGAAACGATTGACCTGGAGCTTGAAGCGTGGCTTCACGTCTCATAAAACAACACACTATCTACTAGGCTGCGGCGTCTTCAAGTATCATTACAGAGATTAAACGAATTATTTTTATTATTCAAGGGCTTCAAGTTGTTAACATAATATATATTGATCACACCATTTGACACGTTCATTGCCGCGATAATGTCAGAAAAATTTTCACATGGGCCATGGTAACTTTATTAGATAATTTAGTTAAAAATGTATCAAGGAAACTTAATGTTTCACAGAGAAAATTTTTTTTTCCAAAATTCCCGGAAAAGCACTATTTTGTATGTCACACATACATATATGACTGACATGGCTCTATATTAAAACTTATTTTCTCGACAAGCCTTGTCAGTCTTATATGTCTGACGCATCCAAAGAAGATACAACAGGTATCGTCGTTTGCATCGGACATCTGTGATTGACGTGGCCTTCAACCAAATCGCCATGTCAGATATATATGTCATACGTATGATACGTATGACTGAAAGGCGATTAACGTGTTAAAGATAGACCAAGACATCCCCTTCCATCTGCACAACATTTCCAATTCAGTGTAGCCGCTAGAGGTTAATGCGCTGCATAATATCCATGTCGTTGGGAAGCTCACTTTTGCATTCTATGCAGAAATCATTATCAACTTTCATTGGATCAAAGATCGAATACATGACTTTTCTCACGAATATTCTCAAAACTGCTACATCTGATCGTTACAGTTTCCATGCGTCGGCGAGGTTGAATAACTTTTAGAACATTAGTTTCGTCGCACGGCAGAGCACTCTCCTACTCAATTGCCTAATGAGACCATATTAACATGTGTTGTTAGGAGTGATTCTAAGCTTGATCTCCAAACTGTCACCATTTTTGCTAATAACGGCAGCGTCAAGATAGACAAATTCACTGACAAATTGAGATTGCGAAAGTCGCCATAGGTAGTGTCATAAGTACGGTGTTGGCTTATTAGATGCGAAGCCACGGCTTAAATCCCCGGTCAGACATCAAAACGAAATATAAAAATATATTCCTTCGGCGACTTCCTCTCAGTAGATTTCTGGCAAAAACTCTGAGAGTAAAGATAATTGCCATGAAAAGTTTCTCAAAAAATCTGTCGTTCGAAGTCGGGAGAGCCGACTTCCACTCATGTATAAAATTAAGATACATAACATGAGTGGTGTTGAGAAGCTAGGCTGAAATCCCAACTTGAAGGTTGTAATGGCCAATTATGTATGTATGTATGATTGTGAAAGCTGGGTAATGGCCTAAAAGGTGCTCTATTGTCTCGCTGAACTCTCCGCATACCCCGAATTCACTATTATCTATGCAGCCAAATAGATTCCGATGTTCATGTAAGGGCGGCAATCAGTGTATTTTTCAATAAATCGTACCTATTATTTCCTTAGACATTGTATAGTAGCATTCATGATTTTAAATATAATCATTTGTTTGCATTTAAACATTAATCAAACTTTTTTTTTTTGTTTGATAGAAATCAACCAAACTATGTGCCTAATTAATGCAGCCAAATGGTAATCTTTAAGCACACAAATTTGGTCAAATAAATTTTAAATATTTTTTTTCCACTGTCATGGAAGTTTATCGAAAACGATTTATAACAATGGTTTTAAAATGTTAATAGGTTTTATCATATGCAATTCTAAACATACTTTAAACAAATACTTCAAATAAAATTGTCAGGAATTTTTGACATACAATTTGCTGTTGAATTCTAAAACATGCATGTGGAATAATAAACAAAATTGAGTTTCGATTACTGTGTACGATTTATGCAAAGACATATTTAAATGCAAATAGAATCACCAAAATACTGAATTCAGAGCGAAGGAATAGAAAAATTATTTCATTTCATTTTGGGATTGTTTAAAATTTCGAGGCATTCAAATACGACATTAATTAAGATTTCAAATGCATTATCAAAACTAAAAAAAAAATGAATGAATTGGTACCAAAATTAATTAATTTTGATCAAACCCGACATATTGCATATGTATTGCATACTATACTAATGCTTACCTTTATGATTTTATTTGATTTTGAAATACGACTTCAAGCATATTAGAATGTCAATAATTTGTAGGTAAAATTAATAGTAATAGTGGGTATAAAGCGGGGTTTAGAGAGGAGAATACAGGAAAGGAGGTTTACTGCTTAAATTATTCACTTCCAAATTTTTCGAATACTTAAAGCATCTGTCAATCAAGTTCAATACTCCAATTGACTAAAATACTACAATTTTCATTGTGCTTGAAGGGGTACGGTCGAATAATGCCACTGGCTCGTAAACCCTAGCAAAAATGCATTTACACCACACACGGTAAGTCTGTTTGCATTGAATCAAGGCTGAGTTTTGTCTTCTAAAAATATTGTAATTTTGTAGCGTATCACGAATTTTTTAAAATTTTTTCCGTAATTCTGACTGGAATATTTTGTAATTTTCCTTCGATCCCCCATTGGATTGGATTTTCGTTTCTTTAAAAGACATAAAAGGCATTTCTGTTATTTCTTTTGCCTGGTTTAAGTTTCTTTAATTCAGTTTTTTTTTTTCAACTAAGCAGACAGAGTTTGTCTATTATAGCACGTTCTATGATAATATAGTTGCCAAAGTCTTTGCTTAAAAACGAACTCCATGAAAATGCATTGGATGATCGTGCTGAATTGTAACATTAATGTCGCCATCGCCTAGTAGGTAGTGCGTTGATTTATTAGTCCTGAGGCCTCGGTTCGAACCCCAGGTCAAACAGCTCCAACGAAATATGAAAAATTATTTCTCTCAGCGACTTCTCAAAAAATCTGTCGTTTGGAGTCGACTCATCCACATCCACTCATGTATGAAATTAACGCACCCAACATAGGTGGGTGAATTCGCCGTAGTCTAGAAGGTAGTGTGTTCGCTTATTAGATGTAAAGCCCGGGTTCAACCCAAGGCCAGACCTCAAAAACCATAGATGGGCACTTTGCAGTACCAGTAAAATTTCAGTAAACATTGATTTTTACTGATTACTGAAAAAAATTACAGTATTCAGTAAATTTTTACTGGTAATGAAATTTAGATTGCATTACCAGTAAAATTTTACTGATTACTGAAAAAAAAATCAGTATTCAGTAAATTTTACTGGTTACTGAAAAAAAAATCAGTATTCAGTAAATTTTACTGGTTACTAAAAAAAAAATCAGTATTCAGTAAATTTTACTGGTTACTGAAAAAAAAATCAGTATTCAGTAAATTTTACTGGTTACTGAAAAAAAATTCAGTAAGTCAGTAAATTTTTACTGATTACTGAAAAAATCAGTACCAGTAAATTGAAATCCATTATATATTACCAGTAAATTTTAAATTATCAAAAAATTGTCAACATTTCTAATAGATGTTATTAGTAGAAATAGAGAGTACATATATATTTGTAAAAAACAAAAATTAAAATAATGTGTAATATGAATTTAAGAAAAAGATGTAGCCCACTGGGTTTGAACCGACGACCACCCGATTTCTGATTGCCGTTGTACTCACAACACCACCGAAATATTTATTTAAGTGTCTTGTTTCTAATACTAATTTATTTTTTATTCGTGTGAAAAACAGTTCTAAAAATAAATATATAGGTTTTTACTTTCAAATTAATGGTTCTTGTATTCAAATTAAATTTTTTAAAAGTCAAACACAATTTTTTGCAGCACAAATTAAATTATTTTCATTTCAAATTAAATCGTTTTCATTTTAAATTAAATTATTTTTATTTCAAATTAAATTTATTTAACTTCGATTTAAATTTTCTGTTTATTTGGCCAAAAATTTAAAAATTAATTTTATAATAATAAGATGGTCCTTGATAATGCATAAAACTCAAGAAGTAAAATATAAGGTTGCAGAGTCAGGGCATATTTTAATATTTCTTCCTCCTTGCTCACTTATGCTTAATCCAATAGAAAAGTTTTTTCTAAAACAAAGCTTCATGCCCGAAATTTATTGGCTGATCGGGACATTAATTTGGTCCTGGTAACAATAATTAAATAATCAGTAGAAACGGTAACACATTCAGATTGTAACATTTATTATCTCGATATGACCATGAATTTGTCATTAGCTGCACCTAGAGAAATGTTGCAATAATGAATTTAGCAATAAGTTTATTTTTATTTTATTTAGTAAATTTTTAGTCAAATAAACAAAAAATTTAATTCGAAGTTAAATAAATTTAATTTGAAATAAAAATAATTTAATTTAAAATGAAAACGATTTAATTTGAAATGAGTTAATAAATTTAATTTGAAAAAAAAATTAATTTTAAATAAAAATAATTTAATTGGAAATACAAAAACTTTGATTTTAAATAAAAAGAATTTAATCTGAAATGAAAAAAAATTTATTTTGTGTTGCAAAAAGTTGTGTTTGACTTTAAAAAAATTTAATTTGAATACAAAAATCGTTAATCGTAAAAACTTATATAAATAAATAGGCAAATTGACAAAAAGTAACTGTTCAATTTATCTACAAGAAACCATTCTTTACCTGGCCGAACAAGACACGACAACCAAGTGCTTCAAGACTCACATTGCAATAAAAAATTTGCTTCCTAAATACAATACCCCGTCCCTGTAGAGCGATTATTTTCATTCGCTGGAATTGTAAATCGTTCAGAAGGCAGAAACACAGCGATGCAAATTTTGAAATGTTGGTCTTAAGAAAAGCTAACGGTGGACACTAATAATAATTTAGTGTATTTGAAATTTGTTTTTTAAGTATGTTCATTAAATTCCTATTAAGAGAGTGAAAGTAAAAAATATGGAAAATTTCTAATTTAAATCATCAAAAACTGTATAGTAAATGAAAACTTTATAGTAAAAACTTGTAAAAAAAAGGTACATGTATAATTTTTGATTAGTCGGTATTGTAAACTATTTTGGTTTTAAATTGTTCTGACAATAATGTAAACAAAGGGTAATTCAAAATAGAACTTGTAATAATTTGCAACGACAAAAAATGATGACAATTTTAGTTTTTTGTTCTTCTTGCAAGTTTTTTGAGGTAATGAATGCTTTTCCAGTAACAATTGTTAATAATTCAGCTTATTGAACAGAGCAAATTTTATTCGAATCCTTGAACTGAAAGCAATTTTTCCAGAAAATAATTCTACTAACATGTAATTAATAAATTTTACTGATACTGATTTTTTTCAGTAATCAGTAAAAATTTACTGACTTACTGAATTTTTTTTCAGTAACCAGTAAAATTTACTGAATACTGATTTTTTTTTCAGTAATCAGTAAAAATTTACTGGTAATGCAATCTAAATTTCATTACCAGTAAACATTTACTGGTAATGCAATCTAAATTTCATTACCAGTAAACATTTACTGGTAATGCAATCTAAATTTCATTACCAGTAAACATTTACTGAATACTGAAAAGCTTAATGCATTAGAATTATAATGCAGTATGCCCATGTATGTCAAAAACGAAATATGAAAAAAAAATATTTTTTCGGCGACTTCTTCTCAGCAGATTTCTGGCAAAAACTCTGAGTGTAAATCAACCTGCCATGAAAAAGTTTCTCAACAAATCTGTCGTTCTGAGTCGACGTTAAACTGTAGGTCCCGCCACTCAAGTATAAAACTAAGGCACACAACATGAGTGGTATGAGAAGCTAGGCCGTAATGCTGACTGAAGGGTTGTAATGGCCAATTATGTATGTATGTGGTGGGTGAGGTGAGGTCGTTAACCCCTGACTGTACGGTTGTAATAACGAATTATATATGCACGTGTAACATTGCAGTAGTGGGATAGGTCAGGTATTCCTTTGCATAGCGGGTGAAGAGATTATGAATCCAGTCGTTTAAATATTTTTTTTAATTTAACACATAGAAAAATTGTCTGCCTCTGCTATACACGAATATTGCATACTTGAGTCAAGCATAATCTGACTGTCCTGCAATCAGGATAACGACCTAACTTCTCACATCATTTATATTGCGATTTCATACAAAAGTAGCGGGTCCTTCAGCTTAAAGTCGAGTCCGAACAACAGATTTTTGAGAAACTTTTTCATGGCAATTTTATTTAGCCTCAGATTTTCTGCCAGAAACGTGCTGAAAGGCGGTGTCCGAATAAATATTTTTTCATATTTCGTTTTATTGAAGATGTCTGACTTGGAGCTTGAACCGTGGCCTCTCGACTAATAAGTCAACACACTGCGGCGACTACTACAATTATAATGCTCTCCTCAAATGAGGCATAAATATGGGAAATATTTTGACTAAATTTCCAACAGAAGTAATAATGCTGTCAAATTGAAATTGAAACGGTACTTAAATAGTCCGTTTTAATTGTTTCATTTTTTTGTGTATGTTTAAAAGTCATTGCCATATCAGTTCTTAAGCTTAACTCCTATATATTCATAAATCACCGCTAGAGGGCGTGTCTAAAATAATTAAGAACTTTGTATGCAAATTTCCATAGCCAAGCAGCAAGCATCAAGCACCACACCAAACCAGCTCGTCACGTTAATTATGAACTTAATTTTATACCAGATGGTTCAAAATTAATAGTTTTTTAATTTTAGTTTTCCTAGATTTTCAAAATTCAGCTTTTTATTGAACTGAAGAGTTCAGCTTAGTGTTGATGAACGAAATATAAAAAAAAAATATAAAAAAATGTTTTAAAATAAATGAAAGACAACAATGTCGTTAAATAAACACGCCACTGGTTATTCATATGATTATTTGGCTAGCATAACAACTGCATTAAAGCCGTGTTTAAAAACCGATGCCAATATTTAATTAACTATGCCTGCCTTATACCAACAAAAACCAAAAAAGATATTGAAAAACTAAAAAAAGACATTAAAGTTAAAGCCAAGAAACCCAAGAAAAAAAAAATATGTTTGTTTGAATTATTACATTATTATATGCAAACAAGCAAACGTAAACAATGAAAAAAAGATGAACATGATGAACATGATCTAAGACACCCTAAGAAGCTAACAAAAAGCAATCCAAAGAAGCTAAAATAAAAAACAAGAAAAAGCCTCCAGATTAACGCACATATTAGAAAACAAATTCAAATATTTTAAAAATTCATTTGAATTTTAACTCGAATGTTAGTTAAAATACAGACAAAGTCGACTCAAAACAGCTCTATTATTTAAAGCTTAAAATTGGGACGCTTTTTAATAGTCCCAGAGAGAGTGAATATTGATACAAAGTTTTTTACTCGCTAGTTTAGGATAGAATTGAAACCAACTAAACAAACCAATTTGTTTTATTCACAGGCCCTTTATTTAATAATAGATTTTCCATTAAGGAATCACAGAATGTCTACTCTTAAACGTTTAAGGCCTGAATTTTGTTGGTTTCACCAAATATCATTGCATTTCTCTAATACCCACTTCTTTAGCTTGATCTATTTGAAGACGTTAACTAAGTCTTTCTACAAACGAAACTAGGAGATTCAATTGTGTTCTCCTCCGATCATCAAGCATACATACATAATTTGGTCATTACAACCCTTTAGTCAGGATTTCAACCTAGTTTCTCACATCACTTTTGTTATGCGTGTTAATTTTATACATGAATAGCGGGACCTACAGTTTAAAATCGACTTCAAACGACTTTTCCCGGCAATTTTTTTGTCCTCTCAAAGCTTTTGCCAGAAATTTTCAGAGAGGAAGTCACCGACGAAATATATGTCATTTTTGTTAGAGATGTCTGGCCTGGAATTTCAACCGTGGCCTCTCAGCTAATAAGCCAACACACCACCTACTAACCTACATCGACTTTTAATTACGTATTGTCATAGAAAAGTAACACAAGGTTCGTATATCTCCCTAAATAAGCATTCTTTTAAGAATTAATGTGCATTAAATATGCATATCACTCTCCTGTACTTTGTGAATTCATATATTCGTTTAAAAAAATGACACCACAAACTTTCTCCAGATCTTTAAAATTCCTTTAATTACCTTCAACATCTACAAGAAGTTTCAAGTTTCCAAGTCAATAACATTCGAAGTCACTTTGTCCTTAGTCGCCCTACTGTTACACTGTGGACATCTGACCAACGCCTCTTTTGTTAGCTAAACTGCTGGCTTGTACAGGGTGCGACTGATTTACTTCTATTGCTGATGCCAATTTTTGATTGATATGAACTCATCATCACATGTGCACAGAATGTGTGAAATGAAGGAAATTATTGGTCATTCACTAACATTCCGCAGAACTGTCATATGACATTACTTTATAGAGTTCCTTTTTCACATATATTGTGTTATTGCAACATCCTTTAGAATTGCGTTTAACATTTACTGCTCTTATTACTAATGCCCCTTAGGTGAGATCGCATACGTAAACGGTGGCCTTTTTTATGAGATACATATTGTCTGAGATACGCAATTGCTCACTTCACTTTAGTTATACTATGTTCACACATGCAGTCTTATTGCGTAAATCGCAATAAACGCCATTATTGAGGTCAATATTTCATATAAAATTTCAATTAATTATTGCGCAATAAATACGCAAATTGTTATAATATTGATTAAGTCTTAAAATACAGCACTGTAATATGTACGTTCAGTGAGTATATTACAGTTTTCCGAACAGTCTCTGTTGATATTTGACAACTCAAATGTCAACAACGACAAACAAAAAAAAAAAAAACAAAACAAAAATAAAATAAAAACAACCAGCTGCTTTATTTACCAACTGTCAAATGAATATTGCTTATATTATATCTGAACACTCAAAATATTGTACTCAAATAATCGAATATTGGCTCAATAAAAGTGCATGTCTGAACATAGTATTAGGATTGCAATCTAGCTTCTCACACCATCCTTTCTCATGCCATTTTGAGAAGTCTAAAGTAGCATGTTTCCCGATACCATATATCGCAATAACAGTGACCTCTGCAAATTTAGATAACAACGAACGATTCAGTAAAAACTAGATATAATCGGGGAAAAATAATTGGTCAATTCACACGACTTTGTATCGTGTATGTTGTATTGAATACACTTTCTGTTTGTGAACGCTCAATGTTATGCTGTATTGTGTATTTTATATTCCAAACGTCAGAAAACGATAGGAAGAAGACCAGTATACATAAAATATTGCGGAAAAAAGTAAAATAAATAGTTATCTGCGCGAACAATTATAATTTTGAAATGATATTTATTTTTATACTTCTTCTTGATTACGGGCATTTACGTAAACTGATAGCACGAAACCAATACAACTTCGAAAAAAATATGAAAAAAATGTGTATAAGTGTAGCGGATTTTTATACGAAAATTATCAACAACAAGCATACGCAGTTGTATATTCGTCCAATAATACAATGAATACAACGATACTAGGGCTTGTGTGAATTGCCCAAATGTGTGCTTATTAGTTGATTTATCTCACTAAAGTTCGTCTATGTAGTACTGCATTCAAATGAGTTGTGTTGTGCCTCAACAAACTTTTAAAGGCACAATTCTGAGTGATATTGTGGTATGAGGCTTTTATCAAAAACTTGCACAAATTTCGATAATTTTTTAAAAAAATGTACGTATAATTCTAGACCAAGAAACATTTATTTATGAAGCTATGAAAACCAAGTTCAAAGAAGAAATGGAAGGAAGAGCTAATAACACTACAACCCGTGCCAATACATTTTTACTTATACACGTCTACCCTTTTATTCTAGAACTTACCACAGTGAATAAATTTGCTTACTTAGTAGAACTTGCATAATTTGATTAAATCGAAATAAAGCCAAAGAATAATGTGTTCCCATATTACATATTAATGGGACAAAAAGTAAAAAAAACTAGACGAGAAAATGAAAAAAAAATCTAGATGACTTTGAAAGCAACATTCTATAGAAATCAATCTATCACAGGGCAAAAAATAATTGAAAAAATAAATTATTTTTACTGATAAAATCTCCTCCAAAAATGAGTCCAAAACTAAATACGTGAGAAATAGTGTTTCTGTGATAGGCAAACAAACAAAACATTTGTGCTCATTATTCTATTATGCTGCTTGAGGCGTAATGTAGGGTACAAAAACTGAACAAAATTAAAAAAATGTTTGCATTTTAAAACAAAAACCGTCTAAAACGAATTTTTTTGTTGGAATTCAACAAAAAGACAATTTGTTTGTATTTCTTCTGTGTTTAAGTGATGTTTTAGGCATTGTTGTAGTTGTTGTTGTTTATTTTTTTGTTTGTGACTGGCCAAAACGTCAATGGACGCAATCAATTTCTATAAAAAGCATCTTTAGTTAAGGAAGCCGGTTTAATCAGTTAACTAAGCTTAAACGAACGACAACCTAAACAAAAAAAAATTGATTTTTTGTACTAAAAAAATTCCGAAAATAAAAAAAATATTTAACTAAACGGTTAAAAAGTGTTTTAAATTATTGGTACGCGTTACTAAAAACAAAAATCATAAGGAGAGAATTTTTTTTTTATAAAAATATTCAACTAAAGTGCTAAAAATAAATAAAAAAAATTTAAAAATTAATTTAAAAATAAAAAACATAAAACCTGTGTTAAAATTAAACAAATTTAATATAAAAAATTTAAAAGAGAAATCAAAAAGTCATGAGAATATATGTGAGTGAAAAAGCGAAATGCAATTCAAATCATAAAAATTTAATAAAAAAAAATATGAATTAAAAAAATTAAATTTTTTTTCTCTTAAACCAATTTCTAGTGTGCCACAATAATTTGCCTAATATTGGCATTATTTACCGCAACGACACTGGCTCAAGTGGATTATAGCAATCATGTTACATACTATCATTATCCAGCACCGCCAAAAGCTTTACAATTTCATGCACCACAGCCGAACATACAGCGATTAGTGAATAGTGCAGCGCAGGCATATCAAAATCAATATCAATATGCAGCAAATGTTGAGCCTGCACAATACCACAACAACAACAACAACAATAATAATAATAATTATCAGACGACATCCGTTATACAACAACAGTTACCTGCATTAACGAAACAATTCAACTCACCGGCCTTGGATAATGCAGCCTTCAATTTGGCCTTGTCAAATCAAGGTTACACCACGGGCAATTCTCCACCGGTCAATGCCGCCTTGACAGCAGCCACTTCAAGATCTAATAAGACGCCCATACAGTCAACAGCACAGTCATCATCATCACAATCAACATCATCATCACAATCATCATCATCGTCATCACCCTCTTCGACATCACCACAACTAGCTTCTCTCAATGTTAAATTACCTTTGCCCATTGGCATTACCCCTTTGAATATTGCTCCCTTGCCTCTGCAAGCTGGTGCTCCCTATACCGCCATTCCCAATGGTGTTACCTCATATGGTACACCATATCCTCAAAGAAAACGACGCTAGTGTGGCACACTTTATTTTCTAAAAGACTTTTAAATTAATTTAGTTGTAAATGTAATTTCCTCTTTACAGGGAAACTAAATAATTTTATTTAGAAATTTTAGTTGTATTAGTGTAGTTAACAAAACAGTCAGTCAGGGTGCGGATTATATACCAAAGATAAAAATCTCTTAAAGTGTTAAAAATGTAAACAAAAATGTGTGTGCAAATAAACGTTACAAAAACGAATGTTTGAAAAAAAATTCTTTGTGTGAACATTTGGTCAAAAGTTTTGTTATACTAAGGCAGTCTGATATTTCTTAAAACGTTAACATAAAAATTCAAAACAGTGTTTACATGATACAATTCTAGTACAAAGTTTTCGGACAACATTGAAGCAGTTTAAATAAAAAAAAATATATTTTTTCGTTTGATAATCTCGATGTATTGTTGAAACTAAAGTTTCATGAAAAACTTTGAAAAACTCCAGGAAAAAAGAAAAAAATTTTTTTTTGGAATTATTTAAAAAACTTCAGAAAACGTGCAAAAAATTTAATCAGCCTTTCACAAACTCTTTCCTTACAACCTTTACAACGCGTAGAACTAAATCGAGACAAACTATGTATGCGACAAAATTAATCCTTTAATTACTTCAATATCTTTCAAGGACGTACACACTATAGGTGATGCTTTCTTTATACTCTCCCTTTCTCATCAAGACAGTTTCTGGAATTGCTATACATTGCTCTTTATGCAGTTGACTTCAGCAAGTAGTTCTATGTCTTGTTACTTAAAGCTAAGCAGATTCTCTACACTTTGTGTTAATGGTTCTGGCCTTTAGGATATGGAGATTCAGCAGATAATAGCTTAACTTAATAAGTACGTGTTAAAACTCAGAAACTCTGGGCTATTTCTTGTCAGCTAAAGTATAGTTCTTTGTCTAGAATTGTATTCTGAGAGTAAAACAAAACTGCCACGAAAAGTTTCTCAAATCTGTTGTTTAGAATGGACATTAAAAATAGGTCCCGTCACTCATGAATAAAATTAATACACGCAACATGAGTAGTTGATTACATATCTTGTAAGCCTAACTAAATATACGTGCCAATTAAGTAAACAAGAACTTCAATCAATAGGATTTCAAAATTATTTCGGTGGTGTTTTTTCTTCCTCTCTATCTCTTATCAGGACAACCTCAGCAACTGTTATATTTTCCCAAAAAAATGTTATCTGTTATAACTCCTATAAATAGTGTTATAACTTGTTTGCTCAGGTTAAACAATTTCTCTCTATATATTGTGTTCGCGTTTAGACTATCGGGATTGGAAGATTTCACAAATCCACATAAATATTGAATTACACAAGATGTTCCAAGCAAACCTTCTTTCTGGCTCTCATTCGTGCAAGCTTGACTTGGAATTATTAGCTTTCCACATCCGTTCAGTGTTCAAATATATTTAGCTTCCATTTTCCGCAGTAATACTTCCGCCAGAATATTCCTTCATTTAAGAAGTTTCCTCTCTCTCGTATCTGGTACTTTTGCTCGGATGTATTTTTGATCTTAGCGACTTACAATTTCAAGACCTTTTCATCAGCAACGTAATGCATAGCACGCACGATTCAAACGTTTTCATTACATCTGTTGAGTAAATGTAAAGTATTAAACGAAATCGTCTCCGTTGAACATATTTACAGCAAACTTTTTATCAAGAACCCGTGCGGTGAAATTCTAAGTTATAGTGTTGGTTAGATGTCATTGGTCCCTCCTTCGAATAAATTTGTTTAAATTAAACTGAAATCCTCAACAACTCATTCAACTCCTGTAAAGGATTTCAAAGTCTGCAAATTGTAATCTTGTTGGGATGCTTTGAAATTTACTTTGTTTACAATATAGTGCACCTAGCAATATAGTGCACTGTGTTGGAAATGTAGACATTACGTTAAGATAGCTGATACAGTGCTTAGAATTAAAAAGTTCTAAATTGAATGTTAAGCCCTTAATAAAAATAAAAAAACCTTCCATACAAAAATGTTATTTTCTTGCTTTAAAAAGCTCAGTCATTAATCTACTTTAAATCGTCGTTAAACCAGTCACTAAAATTCTTTGACGTCTCTGCTTAAACACCGTTAATTTCAAGCCGGGGATTGGACTTATATTTACGCCATTTAGTTTCTTTTTTTATGTATAAATTTAAATAATATTTATTGACGTAGTAGACAAGTTTATTTTTTTTTTTGGTGGGTAGATATTTCATTTTAGCAGCATTATATATATTCATACTATAATTGATTTAAATATTGATTTTCTTTCTTTTTTCCTGATCTTAAATCATTTTGTTAGAGATTTTGTTTTATTTTGCTAAACAAAAGAAAGAGATGGAGAAGAATTTTGGTACCATAATTCTAATTAATAGGCAGGCATTAATTAATAGCCTAAACGAGTTTAATAGCAGATGTCGTATATCAAAATTTTTTTGTTTATACCTGTCGTTGTGGGCCAATAACATCGCGACTAAAGAAAATTTTTGTAAAATCCGGCTCATCAGTAATTAATTTAAACAAGATTTGTTCATAAATTTTAAACGCATGTCATCTTTTAATCAGAATACTTTATATGCACATATTTCAATATTTTTTTTATTTAATTTTTTATTTCTTTGGTTATTTAGAATGCGGTTAAAGTAACAGAAATTTGAAATTTGTTAGGAACAGGTTGCTTGACTCAGTTAATCAAACAGTTCAAGGCAGTCGAGTCGTGTAAAAAGAAAATAAGCCCATTATAGGCAAACAACACACGGCAATGAATTAGTTTTATTTATTGTTTGTAACAGATTAAGAACTGCTGAATGCGTAAGCCTATCAAATAGTTCGTTATTGTACTAATTTGTTCGTTAACCTGTAATTAAACTAAAAATTCATTTAGTTTGTTTACATTACTGCTGTTGCTTATAAAAATTTGTGTTTTTTTTACAAGAATTCTAAATGTGCTGTTCAGGATGGATTCATTGGTATATACCAGGCGTGTTGAAAAAATAACGTGATTTTCAAATTTCGCAGGTTACATATATTCCCTCTTTAATTAAATATATACGTAATTTACTCATTACTACCCTTTAGTCAGGACTAGAACCTAGTTTCTCACACCACTTATGTTGTGTGTAGTAATTTTATACATAAGTAAGGGGGCCTACAGTTTAAATTCGACTCCGAATGACAGATTTTTGAGAAACTTTTCAAGTCAACTTTATGTACTCCCAGAGTTTTTGCCAGAAATCTGCTTAGAGGTAGTCGCCGAAGAAATATTTTTTCATATTTCGTTTTGTTAGAGATATCTGACGTGGGGTTTGAACAGTTGACTTACGTCTAAAAAGCCAACACACTATCTACTAAGCTACGGCGACTTAGGTTGATACATTCGTCTCAAAACCTATGTTCACAGCATGGAAGGGCATAAATAAGAGAAGAAGTGTTTTGCGTGTTTGACGATTTTCTGCTATCGCAAAAAAATTGATCAAAGAAGTTACATCTAAGATTGTATAAAAATTGCTCGAAAATACTTGAACTGTTGAAATGTTAATCAATAATTTCTGAGCGATGCTCATGCGACTTTTTTTGGTTATAAACATCACGTGAAGCGTGTGTCGTGTCTTAAAATTTCTGCAAAAATTTTGTGAAATTTAATCTTTAAATCAATTTCAAAACTGGATACACGCCTTAGTTCAGTTTGAGGCTTGGGGACTTGGCTTCATTCCAAAAAATTACCGTAAAAATTTTGTGAAATTTAATCTTCAAATCAATTTCAAAACTATATACACGCCTTACTTCAGTTTGAGACTTGCGAGCTAGCCCAAAATTACCGAAGAAATTTGTGGAATTTAATCTTCATATAACTTTCAAAACTAGATACACGCCTTACACGTCTTACTGCAGTTCGAAGATTCAAAAACTTTAAAACCCGAGCAATTGGGCAATGAATCTTGAGAGAACCAAAAAAATTTCTGATATTTTTCAAAGTTATATCAGAGAAAATAACACCAGAAAAGAATATCTTAAAAAATCAGGCAGCTCTACTTCGTCAGAATGAATAGAACTCAACGTTTTAACTGAAGAATTTATTTCTAGTTGGCAACCCTATCATTCTAGCACTTTTTACTTTTGACCAATCATTTTCGAACAATTTCATTAATTAAATTGTCAGCTGAATGGAGGGACATCTTCTGTGACAGCCTTATTGTTCATCAAAATGAACAGAGAAAGAATAAAAATTTTGCCATGAAATCTAAGACAATAAGCTGAAGTTTTCTTTTGTATTTTCAAAGAATTTAAAAATGGTTAGAAAAACTTGTAAAAACCTAATTCAAGTATGAACCATACTCTGCACTAAAAAAAAAGAAAACTTGGCTTATTTTTCTTAATCTATAAATATTAGTGACTAATCGCATGAGTAAAAAATCTTATTTTTTAAAGTGTTTTTCGCAAAGTATATAATCCGCACCCTGACTTAGTTAAGTAGACAATACGTTACGTTTATCGGTTGTTCGTTATTATTTTTTTGTTTTTGTTTTCAAACTTTCAAACATTTTTCAAGAGTCTTTGGTAAGTTTGTATTTAGTTTTCTGGTGATTGGCCATCAATGCCATTGATTTTGTCGCATTGTCGAAAATCAAACAAATGATGGCAATAATTTGTATGCATATGTGTGTGTGTGTGTGATATTGATACCAATATTGCTGCTTTTAATATTTAATTAAATCGATATAAATTGAAATAAACAAAACAAAACCAACACATTGAGTCGAGCGATAATTTGAATGTTTTTTTTAGCATGAAACAAAAACCGAAAAAGAAGCCACAAAATTTGAAATTTAAATTTTGAAAAAAAAACGAGAAAAAAAATTAAAAAAACAAACACCAACACATTCTAATTCCAATGACGTTTAATTTAAAGAATTTTAATTTTTTTAATATTTAATTTTTATTTTAAAGTAACTGTATATTAAAGTAAATGTATGTTAAAAACCCAGTGTAAAGTTAAGTTTATTTTTGTGTCAGTGTAAGCTTTTGTCGCCAATAAGAAATTAATTTAGAAATTAAGAAATAAAAATAAAAAAATATAATAAAACTTGCCATGCCTAAAAAATGTAAAATTTATTGAATAAATATTGAAAAAAATAAAATAAAAATAAAAAAATGTTTTCAAAAATATATAAAAGGTATTAAAAATAAGCTTAAAACAAAATATATTTAAGTTCATAAATCTTCTTTACACACTTCAAGTGTTAAACTTAAATAGTTCAAGAGCAATCAATTAATTTTGTTAATGAATGTTCTCGTCCATATTGTTTATACTTTCAGTCGAAATTATTGATTTTTGTTGATTTATTGAAAACTTTATTGTTGTTGATTCTCTTTCATATTCTTATTAATTATTATTGCTATAGCCGCCTATTGTTATTGCTATTGTCATCAATAATTTATACAACAACATTGATCAAGGCATTTAAAAAAATTATTGATCTTTTGTTTTTGGCTTCTCGTTTAATTCTTTTTCTCATTCAAATCTTCAATTTATTTTTTTCATACAAAACTATTGTCATTGATACGCTCACGTGGCTTTTGTGATATCAAAAGGTAAGTCACATTGTCTGGCTATTATTTTCACATAAAAAATCTATGTCAACCACATTATTTGCATTAGCTTTGAATTAATTTTAGATTTATTACCGTATTTTGGCAAAGCAATACGATCTTTAAACGGTTTTAGTTGAAGGCTTTTAGACAAATTAAAACCAAAATTAAACGGCTTATTAGCTACAGTCATTCGCAAATGAGTTTAATACCCATCAGGTAATAGTTTAATAAGCATGACATACAGTGGTGGCCACGAATTTAAGACACGACATATGACTGAGTTATTTGAGATAATTTTTACATTTTATCGAAAAAATTATGGGTCCATGATATTTTTTAGGATTTTAGGAATGTTATGAAGAAAAATTAATAATATTTTCTTACCTATATTCGGTTAAGAATTTTTATTTACATATTATATACATAAACACAAATTTTATCCTGGTCACGAATTTAATACATAGGATTAATATAACACTATTCTCTAAATTAAGCTCAGCTTCATAAAAAAAACCTATTATTTAGTGGGAAATCCTTTATTTTTCATCACAGCATCACATCTCCCGGGTAAACTTTCGACTAATGCCACATATCGTTGCTTTGGAATTGCACACCAAACCCTTTGGATTTCTTCCCACGCATCGCTTGAATTTTTTGGTTTAACAGTTCGTCAATATTCCTCAACATCATTCCACAAGTTCTCAATTGAATTGAGGTCCGGGGATTGAGCTGGCCACTTAAGAACAATGATATCGTTTTCTTCTAAGCAACTCTTCACTAGACGTGAAATGTGCTTAGGGTCATTATCATGCATAAATTTCTATATTGGAGGCATGTTGTCTTCAGCGAATGGTATCATTGTGTCTGTTAAATATTTTTGTAAATATGGTGGTCCATTTAAGAATTTATATTGTAAATGGGAGCTACACCATGCCAGGAAAATGCTGCCCACACCGTCACATTTCCACCACCATGTTGTTTTTAGGGTGTACTTTGATGATGATGCTCTAGGTTTGGAGGGCGCCAGACGTACTGCTTTCCATCAGAGCCGAAGCGGCAAAACTCCAAAGTATATTTTTCCAAAATATCATGGGTTTCTTGAGATTTCTCAATTATCACAAATAAGTCCATCATATGTCGTGTCTTAAATTCGTGGCCACCACTGTCTATTAGCGCGCAATAAAAACTTGGCTATAAGCCCAACTAATTCTGGTACGAATCCAAGAGAAACTATAATTCCTCCTTCCATAATACAACAGACTGAATAAATTACAAGAAACAACTGTCTGGCCTAACGTTTTCTATTTGTAAGACGAACAATTCCTTTAGCATCTCTTACAACAATGGAAATGATATGTGGAAACCCAGTGATACAAGAAGCTTTAATTCCTTATTCCCTGATACCTGGATAACATCACAAAAAATAAGTTGTCTGACGATTTTTTTTTTTTTTTTGTAAGAACTCCTTTAGCATAATTTAATAGCTACTATAGCTATCACTTTAAAATTATATGTGGGTCAACCCAGTCATCCAAGAGAAGCTTTAAACCCTACTTCCCTGATATCGCAGACTGGATAACATCAGAAATAAAACAGTCTGAAAAGAACTCCTTGAGCTACTATAGCCAATACAAGCCTATGTGACCTAAGTGTGCCCAGTCAAATCTCTTAGATGGACAGCCACCTCTATCTAGCTACCCTAGCCAATACAACAATTGCAATGATATGTGGCAACTCAGTCATCCAAGAACCAGGGATGGAAGAACAATTATCTGCTTAGCTGCAAAAATGTTGATTAAATAAACTGATGCAACGCAAAGAAATTATAAAAAGATGGAGGTGATGAGCCCGATTTTTTAAAGTCTGTTGAAGTTGCTCACGCCTGTATTGTTTTATTTAAATGACGTCAGATGTATTACCCATTAAAATAAGATAAAACACCATGATATCGTTTTAGTTTTAAATTAGAGTGGATGCTTTTATTAGAACCGCGAACGATTGTCTTAAGGAGCATTGGATAGCAACAGGTTGCTTACGCTTGAATCATTTTGGATTTCTTTTCCAAGTCGTATAAAATAAAAACCACATGTGAGATTAATATCCTGAGACCACTTCTGGATAAGAATGCATAATTAAAATCATTTCTCCATGTAATTATTCAACAAAATTTTCTCAAATCCGTTTACTAGAACGTGAAAGCTAACCATCTCGCAAACTGGCAAACATGCTAACAGCCCTGAATTCCCACCTGAACGGTGATTCCGCCTTGCTTAGCCGGTTCAGATTTTCATTCTAATCTCGAGTCAACCTCATAGCAGTTGAATGCTAGGATGGGTGTCTGACGATCAAATAATATTGCTATGCCCGTCCTCTGTACTTCCTATACTTGAGTCTTTAGGTGGTCGAACTTCCGTTTGAAGGACACAGGCGAATTTCACTTATAGACCGAATATCCATGGGAATGGTACACACCTTGAAAGAGCATGTAGACTCCAAAATTATACCACTCACTGTAACGACTCATATGAAATGCAAAGTAAAAAAAAATATTTCTTGGGCGACTTGTTCTCACCAGATTTCTGGCAAAAACTCTTCTGAGAGCAAAAATAAAATTGCCATGAAAAAGTTTCTCCAAAATCTGTCGGTTGGAGTCGACGTTAAACTGTAGGTCCCGCCACTCAAGTATAAAATTAAGGCACACAACATGAGTGGTGTGAGAAGCTTGGCCGTAATCCTGACTGAAGGGTTGTAATGGCCAATTATGTCATGTATGTATGTATCTATGTATGGTCCCCATTGCTCTTTACCCCACTACCATATGCAAATGACTTTAATCCAATAGAGTAATAGCACAGGTTGTCGTTGCCATTGTAATACCGCCTAAAGCTCTTATCTATACATGTCCACCTAAGCATTTTCGAAAATGTACTTAAAAACCGTTTTATATGCCGTCGATTATGTATGGCATATGGTATATTTGTATGAAGCATCGATGTTGATTAATAAAAAACATCGAATTGTTTCGATACATCATGAATTACATCAATTAATACCATTCAGCACCAGCTTGGTTAAGAAATTCCCATACATTTTGTGTAAAGCCTGGAGCTTGTTCTTGAAATTATCAATTGCCTCGATCTCCACTTAAATTCCATAGAATCAGAGGCTTGTAAAACGCAATTGATTTATCTTTTTGCTGAGAAAACTCAAAAGTTCTACACAAATGGAATAGTATTGACCTTAGTTTATAAATAAAAGAAATTTATCAACAAAACAGCACATTTTTGATCAAATTCGTAACTGAAGTATTTTGAATTTAGAATACGAAGTTTTTGAATTTTTAGTTTAAAAAAATGCCTCTTATCAAGACAACCTAATTTTAATTTTTTTTTTTATTTTTTCAAAGGAGTTCTATTTAAACATTATTAATCCATCCATCTTCTAAGTGAGATTTTATATTTAAATTTGTATTTAAATTTTGTAAGTTTAGTATTCTTTAGCCTTAAAAAACTACAATATTTAAAAGTAAAAAGAGAACGTCAGATGGTTTTAAATCATTATTTTAATGAGTGAAGGGCGTTGGGCATATAATTTTCTTAAAAAAACATATCTGATGAGCCAGAAACAAGCAACCAATTTAACTGATTGCTGACAAAATACAAGAGCAGACATTCTTTATTTCATCTTGTTTTCATAATAATCGTACGTACATACATACATAGGTAATGTTTAAAGAAGACACCGAGAGAGAGAGAGAACCTTATCATGATTCATATGTAAATATTATTAAATTTTCAAAGTGAATGAATAAGTGAGTGATCTTATCTGTTAAAGTAAATACAAGCAGAACGACATACAGGTATTTTGAACCTTTTAAATAAATTTAAAAGATCATTATCATGTCTCCAGTGGTCTTTACTGTGGTTTATTGCCTCTTTTTTTTGAATGGACAAAAACAAATAAGAGTAACAAGAGTAGTTATGACAACTATAGTCACTGAGTTGGAAAGTTGTTAACTGCTAGCAACAGTATGACAGGGAATATTTCAAACATAAAAGTTAAAATAAATGTATGTACACATGAACCATCATAATGTTTAAGCTGTTGCCAAATTGTCTGCTTGGCAAATGGAATTTTAATTCATGCCGTTGCTTTGCTTTGTTTAATAAACAAATTTATTGACTTTTAATGTGTGTCTCTTAAAAAATTTTACTCATTTGATTTAAGCTTTTTGTGCACTACACTCAGTGAAGAGTTAGTTTCTGTAACCACAACAAGATTTTTGAATGAAATTTAAAAGGAAACAAGAAATTTACTATGCACTCAATGCAATTATTCGAATTAGTTGTAAACACATTCAAGAAAACTGAATAAACGACAATGTTAGACCAGTGTGTTGGCATAGTAGACGAGAACCCGTGGTTCAAACTACAGGTCAGACATCTCGAACAAAATTGAAATGTGAAAAATATTTATTACAGTGACTTCTTCTCCGTAGCCTTCTGGCTAAAACTCTGAGAGTAAATTAACATCGACATGACATGTCGCTCAGAATAAGCAGCAAGCTGTATATCACACCACTACACAGGTGCTGTGAGAAACTAAATTATAATCTTGACTAAAGGATTGTAGTGGCCAATTAAGTAGCTAAGCTTAGAACAGTGAACAATTTTGTGGATCGAAATTCAATTTGCTATTCACTATTCAAAACGCCGTAGTCCAGTAAGTAGTGTGTTGGCTTATTAGACTTGAGGCCACGGTTCGTACCCCAGATCAGATATCTCCAACAAAACTAAATATGAAAAAAATATTTCTTTGGCGACTTCCTCTCAGCATATTTGTGGCAAAAAACTCTGAGAGTAAATAAAATTGCCATGAAATGTTTCTCAAAGCATCTATCGTTCAGAGTCGATATTAAATGGAAGTGTTTTAAAAAGCTACGTCGTAATCCTTGTTGAAGTGTTGTAATGACCAATTATGTTTGTATGCGAGTCTGGCAGGATTCAAAGGAAAATTATTCATTGTGAGCTTATATAACCTGATCGAATTGTTAATTTCGTTCTACATTTTCAACAGTTAAGGATTTTAAAGCAAGTAATTAAATTAGATAAATAGGTTGGTAGGTAGGTTGAAGGAGAGGACACAAACCGAGGCTCTCATACCTTTTGACCTATACCCAAGGCATTATGTAGGCTTCCTGAGTGCCTATTATTAAGCCATTGTTCCTGAATTTCTACAGGAAGTGTCTATTTTTTATAAACTTAATTATCTTCTGCCAATCCACTCCTCCAATACGAGTTATATTTGACGTAGTATGTCCCTAAAAATTTTGTTATCTCCAACTTACTTAGTCCAGGCAAATAATGCTCCATCGAATCTAAGTCTTCACCACATGCCCTGCATTTATCATTTTCCATCGCACCAATACAGTTCTGGTATACATGTAAAGCGGAATGCCCTCTAAGTACGCTCATTTTAGTACTCAGATCGTTTTTATTTGGTTTTAAAATATTTATGGTTCTCCCCTTTCCCCAAAGTATTTTTGTAATTCCTCCTATAGTGTCCTTCTTCCAAAATAGTTGATGTCATGCTTCTGCTCACTTTCCCAAAATTGATTTTAATGCACTCAAAGGCATTGTGTTATCTAAGCTTTGACATTCAGACCACTTGAACGCACACTCTTGTATTCTATGTTCAGAGCATGTATTGCTCTTACTCCTCATAGGTACTAGCACGTCGTCCGCACAGTAGACTGGCTCAAGTCCTTCGTCAGTTAATATCCTCTGAAGTTGTGATTCACAATTAAAACAAGTTATTTAATTAAACCGACCAGAATTAATCTCCAAAAAGGCGATGTGCTTCATCATGACAACGACAGACCACACAAGTTTTTATTGAACCGACAGAAACTGAGAGCGCTTGATTGATGCATCCGCAATATACTCAGGAGCTTGCAATGTTACAGAAAACTCTTCCTCTCTCCATTATTATGACTTGTCAATAAACTTGGCGTTAGTTAAAGGTACCTAGGGAACTGGAAAGTTACCTTTAACTTATTTTCGTTATTACAACTTACAGATAAAATTTTTCAAAAACATGGCAGAATCGGAGCAATGTCGATAAAACTGCTCAATTATACAAGTTTTTTTTAAACGCAGTGGCAACCACGGGCTTCGTTTTTTTGTTGTATATGCTTATTTTGTTTAAATTTGAAGTTGCCATAATGAAAATAATATGTAATATGGCAAGTTCAAACATAAAGTGACCTTTAAATGTTAAAGGTAGGATGATCGCTTAACGATCACTTTTATCTTATTGAGTACTTATAATAACGAAAAACAATTTATCTGTCCGTTAAAATCCTCCCTTTAGTTAACGGTAAGTTGTAATAGTGGCCCTTAATTGAGTTAATTTAAATTCCTTATAGGTCTGTAAACGTACTGTGGACCCTCGGTTAACGAATGCCCCGCAAAATGAACATTTCGTTTTTATGAAAAAAAAAGTTTCGCTTAACGAACGAAATTTCGCATAACGACAAAAAAAAAAGGGGCAAACCTTATTTGCATGTAAAATTTCTTTCAGTTTATAGCAACGAAACAGCTGAAGTCCCGAATATATATTTCAAACTTTAAGAGGTTCTACACTAAAGAACTTTTCCAGCATTGCTTTGAAGTGACTGAAAAAACCATTCTCACTTTAAAGGAGTTTTGGAAAGATCACTTTCATATTGTTGGCTGTCTCAAAATTATTGAAACGGCATTGAATGGCGTTACTAAGAGAACACTTGAATCTTCCTGGAAAAAACTTTGGCCTGAACACTTTGCCGAAAGCACACAGATTGGGTTAGAGGTGGATAGCAATGACATTGCTGAGCTTGTGGCAGAGCACAATGAAGATCTGACTACTGAAGACCTTGTGAAATTGCAATGCGCTTTAGAACAAGAAGTTGAGCAGTCAACTTTATCGGACGAGGAAATAACAGAAGAACCGCAATCGTCTAGTGAAGGGGTCGGTAAACTGCGGCTCGCGAGCCAAATGCGGCTCTTTGGATGTGAAGCTGTGGCTCTTTTTTTTTGTATCAAAAAAAAAAATAATTGTTTATAATCGATTAACAAGAAGTGTATGAAAATTAACAAATCATTTCGTAAACGTTTCCATAATGTACACAGCTTTCAATATTTTCAATCGTTCCGTACATGAGCAAACCCAAAACAAACACTTTACGAGTGAAAAAGAACAAAAACAACTCAAAATGTATGGCTCTTTTAAAACGTAAGTTTTGCAAATTGCAATATTTGGCTCTTCCGTCTCAAAAGTTTGCCGACCCCTGGTCTAGTGCAATCAGAGAAATGCTGAATTCATGGGAGTCCATGGCAACATGCATTAAGATTCATCACCCCAATCAGACAGTGGCTATACGTGCAACAGAATTATTTAACGATAATGCTGTGTCTCATTTTCAACAAATTTAGAAGCGACGTCAGAAACAAGCGACACTAGACAGTTTTTTGTTAAAAGAAAATTAGGTATGCGTATACCCATTATAAAAAAATTTATTTTCTATTTTCCTTTATCTTTAAGATATATGTATTGGTTTATTTTTTCCGTTTTCAAAGTCTTGAAGTATTTTTTGTAACTTTCTTTTAAATAAAAGTTCAAATTGAAACATATTAGTGTGTACGGATTAATTTATTTTACATGTATTTATGTGGAAATAGTCGTTTTGTTTAACGAACTTTTTGCATAACGAACGAGGTGCTGGAACGAATTAAGTTCGTTAACCGAGGGTCCACCAAATGTTATCAATTAAAACGGTACATATTGGATATAAAAAAAATGTGTCACTTTGCGGAGCCACTTTTGCCGTCAAGCTTGTTGCAATTTTCGATTACATTTTTTTACTTTGAATTCATTTAATTGGTGTTCAAATTAATGATTCTATTCAGACAATATTATTGCAGCGATTAATAATAATTTCAGACAGTTTTTCGACAATTTCTAATGACAACGAATAAAAACACAAATAAATTAACGAAATTTTATAAGCCGTATAATAATAATTGTAAAAAAAATTAACGAAAAGAAATTAATCACTGGTTATGAATAATTAATGATTATTTATTAGAAATTAAAATACATTTTTTTCTTTGCTTTTGTTAATTGTGGTATTTTGTTAAGAGATTACTTAATAAGGAGGAGTACGGAGTTAATTTTCTAAAAATATTTCTTTTTTAGTTTTCAATTGTTTAACAAATTTGTTGTCAAATAATTTTGCTAAACTTTATTTAAAATTTCTAGGCACGTTTTCTTTTCACATATGTATGCTTTGATTTGAGCAAAAATTTGGTAATTTTTGGTTTTGGTAAATGAAAGTAAACCCCTTTATTGGTATTATCAATTGATTTACCCTTTACTTGCGTTACATTTGCTAACTTTTATTTGAATAATTTTTTTCCTATAAAACCTGTGAACTATTTATGCTAAGTTATCATAACACTGTTTACGTTTAAACATCAAATAGTTCCATCTTTTTTAACCCTTAAAAAAAAAGAAAATCCTTTTAAACAAAATGTTCAAATTTGTAAGTATTTTATTATAAAACACACAACAACAAATTAAAAACACAAATTAAATTTAAATATTTATTTTTAAGGCCCTTGTCTTTGCTGCTTGTTTGGCTTGTGCCTCTGCTGGTCTTCTACAACCTACCGCCTTTGCCGCTGCTCCCGCAGCTATTGGTTATGCCAATGCCCCTTTGTGGTAGCCAACAAGTCGATGTGCGCCATAATTACGATGGCACTTTTTCGTCTTATACTACCAATCCTTTTGGATACTCCGCTCCTTACTCTAGTCGTTATGTAGCCGGTGCTCCAGCTGCTTTTGCTGCCCCCGCTAAATATGTAGCACCTGCTGGTTACGCGTCCACACCTTTTGCTGCTACACCTTTTGCTGCTGGTTTTGCCGCCCCTGCTAAATATGCCGCCCCCTTCCCTGCTGCTTCTCCTTATGCTACACCGTATGCTGCGCATTTAGCTGCTGCTGCCTACAACACTTATGCTAACGCCTATGCTGCTTCTCCCGTCTCAGCTCCTGTAGTTTAATAGGCAAATGCAAGACTCTTCATTTTGTAAAGACATTCATTTCTCATTTCATTGAAAGATTTTTAAATAAAACGTTTGTGATTTATTTATTGAAAACAATGAATTTTTTAAATCCTTGTATCTGCTCAAGAAGTACTGGATTTGGACATGTAAAGCTCACGTTCAATTATGGTACAAAATCTATGATAATTACATGAGCGGTGGGTCCTTTAGATTGGAGTCGACTCTTAACAAATTTTTGAGAAACTTTTCTCAGGGTTTTTGCCAGAAATCTGCTGAGAGGAAGTCGCCAAAGATATATTCAATTTTCATTTAGGCTTATTAGACGTGAGAACATGTGGTAAACCCTAGCTCAGACATATAGTCGGGCATGGCTTGAGCCGTTTTGTTGAGCCAAATGCTCTTGATGTTCAGGTGAAAATTTTTTGGAAAGAAATCTTCAATCAGGATGCTTCGATAGCTGTCACCATTCAACATAATTTGGTACAAATTGGTAGAATTATTCTGGCATTAAGCGATTCATAACGACTTGCCAAACATAACTGAACAACTCAGTATGTTAAATTCTCAGTATTTTTTTTTTGTCCAGACAGGATGGCATAAAAGTTCTTGACTTGGTGAACCTCATAACGGAATTAAAACATAAAGAACTTAATTTTGCCTTCTAAATTCATACCATTTATTGGCACTAGATTTTGTGCCCAATAGAAAAAACATATTTTTCTACAAAGTAATTACAGGCTCTAGGTGTATATAAACTCCTAGGGTCTAGAAAAATGAGTTGTAGAATGGGAGGTATATTTAATCTTCTTGAAGAATAGAGGAGATTGAGGGTTTGCTTTAACTTAAACTTTATTGTCTTTGTGGCCGTTTCTGAACAACTGGAGGTTATAATTATTCAAAAGGTTCTCAAACCGGCTCTGAAGAGCTTCCCAAGCTAACTTAATATTTTGTCCAACCAAATCGAATCTTTTTACGATTTGGTAAACCTCCCTCCTTACTTTGGCTCGCAAGTATTGGGCTTCTCGACTTAAGATATGTCTTTGTTTCCCAAAACCAAGAATGAAAACATATCTAAATTCCGGCCATTTTGTATAACCGCCCTCGAAAATTGGCATGTCACATGGGGTTAATCTTAAACCGGACCTTGATTGCCGAACGCATGTTGCCTCTTTTGGATTCACCACTCTTTGATCCGCAATAGATTTGTTTGCCATCCTATCTATAAGCTTAAGTTTCAGACTCTGGTACATATGTATCTGCCGCTGCTTCGTATTGTAGTGAGACGCCATCTTTGAAGTCATTACTAACATCACTTTTTTTCGTCGATAACGAACGCTTCATAGCTTTCCATAAGCCTTAACCATATTCTATGTAACTCGTCCTGTTTTACTTGAAGAAACGCTGGAGTTTGATTCTCCCCGCTAACATTTTCGAACTACATACACAATGCAGTTAATTGGTGTGTAACAAATTTACACCTTCTCTTCACCGACATTGTGCGGAATCCGTAAAACTATTCGAAATATTGACTTTATGTTATAATAAATTGAGCACTAAATTCCCGCGCGTAGTATAAATAATTTACCGATTTCGAATTGATCGAATTACCAATAATAAATTTCAAAAAAAATTTTAGAAAGTTCAAAAAAAATTTGAAAGAAATGGGGGAAAAAATGCCAATTTCAAATACAAGAAAATAATGTCCAAAGATTATAAAAATATGTATAACAGCTGACTTACCGTTATCCTCTCCTTCCCGTTCTTGTCGCACGAGTAGGGTTTGCGTGTGTTGACACACCTATGTATGTATAGTTTGTACAAGAAAAAAAAAATTTGTTGTAAAAACGTTTATTTTGTTTGTTTTAGTATTTGTTGTTGTTGTTGTTCTTTGTTTTAGCGTTTTTTTAATGTAGAATTTTTAAATTATATAAAAAAAGCTTTTATTTAGAAATTATTTTAATTCTTATTATTTTTTTTGCTTTACATATTTCTATTTTTTCTCTGTCTTCTTTTCGTCTTCTTTTTACTGTTTTTTATTTGCCGATTTTTTTCTGTTCCTTTTTATTTTTTCGAATTTCTTTTTCCACTGTTCTAAAGAAAATTTTCTTTCACTGTTTGTTTTTGTTTTTTTTTAAATTCTGTTTTTACCACTTTTATTTAAATGATTTTATTTATTTCAAACAATTATTTTGATTTCTTAAGTACTGTTTATTTTTTTCTGCTCACTGTTTTTTTGTACTCACTGCTTTTTATTTGTTTTACGCACTTTTCTTCCACTTTTATCTCACCGCACTGATACACTTTATGTAAATGAACGTCTCAAATTATTCTATTCTATCGTTAGCATAGGCGTACTGCAATTGAGATCAGCGATGTATGTATGTATGTATATGTGAGAAAGAAACATACGAAACGAAACGGCGGTTAATGTTAAGCACAAACAATTTTTGTTTGTTCTCTTTGTAATGTGTCGAGTTTTGTTCTCTTTGAATGCAGTTGAAATTGATGGTTACTTGAAGTTTTGTAATGATTTATGTTCCTCATTAGTATTTCATTTCGATGTTGTTCTAATTCTTATTGTTTTTATTGTTGGCTTATGGAATCTAGCAGAAGTTTCTTATGTGTATTTTAGCAACTCATTGTTTTTCGTTGCCCTTTATGCATTTTTTTATTGTAGTTGTTGTTTTCATACGTATACCACAATCGCGTGATACTGACCTTTTTGTCCTTTGATTCTATTGATGTTTTTATTTAAAATTTTTTTTTGTGTGTTATGAGAAGAAGTTTTTAACATTTCGCACATACATACATATGTATGTGTATATAATTGCGTATATTCTTGTTTTTTTTAAATACCTACACTGTTCTCTTGGAGATTATTTAAGTCAAACCAACTACTACTCTACTGTACATACCTCTTTTCTTCTCTTACCCTTTAAATGCCTTTGATTGATACTTTTAACCAAGGTTGGCAACCGAAACGAATAACGGTATCGGTAACGGTATCGGTAATCAATTTATTATTATTTCGGTATCGGTATCGGTAACGGTATTTAAATTATATCGGTTTCGGTATACCGGTATAAAAGTAATATATCGGTATTTATACCGGTATTTACATTAAATGTATCAAACCTAAAAAAGCAAAAAAATATAAACAAAATTTAAATTTTTTTTGATATAAATAACAGATTTATTAATTCAAAAACAAACAATAAGAAATAACATTCTCCTTAAATCTAAGAACACAAAAGTTTACAAATATTAAATATTTGTATTAGGAGATCATACAATATTAAATTTTTGTAAAGAAAAAATAATTAAATCATGAATAAATACTTTAGAATATAAAAACATTAGACTAACATTTTAGATTACATCCTCAAAAAGAAAAGTTTAACATTTAATATAATTGAATGAATACACATAAACTTAAAATTTTAAAATAATTCCTTATTAGATCGCATGACTACAAATGCATTTAAACTGTCATCATCCAACCTATTCCGACTTGGGTTCATGATATACTTTACTCCTGAAAGTAACCGTTACACACTTACTTGTGTGGCAGGTACAGCTAATATAATTTTAGAAATGGCATATAGCTCTGGTTTGGCTGCACTGTTTTCTTTCCACCAATTGAGAACATTCACATGTCTTTGTACTCGTTTTTCATTTCTAAAAGCACTTAGCAATTCACGTATTTTATTGCTATTTGGTGTTGTATAGGAACTTTCTCCATATTTGTAAGAATAGCTTCTATGCTGTCAGAGAATGAACTCGAGCTACAACTCATATTATCATCAACGGATGTGTAGCAGTTTTGGGAAAGTATGTCCATTTTAACACTTACTTCTTACTTGATCCATAATTGATACCGGTATAAGGGTAAACGGTATATGCATACCGGTATTTGTACCGAAAAACTTATTTCGGTATCGGTATAAATACCGGTACTTACTTTTAAACGGTATTTAATCGGTATCGGTATTATAACGGTATCGGTTGCCAACCTTGCTTTTAACCTTTGTTTTTTTTTTTTGTAATGCATTTTTTGATAACTGACCTCTTGTCTCTATTTTTGCCGTTGTTGTATTTTAATTTTCTCTTCGTGAAGATTTCTTTAAATGCCATTGATTTTAACTTTTTTCTGGGGATGAATTTCTTGATGATTGATTTTGCAGTTTTAGCTTTTTTCGTGTAGATTTTGATTCTGGTTATTGCACTTCTTGTCCGTTTTCTCTTGATGGACTTGATGCTTCTAAAGCAGAGCCCGGCAATTCCTATGCACGCGTGCATGTCAGCCATTACAACAACGTACTCTCACGATCAAAAACACACTCAGTCTCGTTTGAGCATTCATTGAAGGAGGTTGTGTTGTAGCATGCTTCTTGCTTTTGAACATGAAGATCTGCTAATGCAGGGATGTACAGTATAAATATCCCTGAAAGTTTTCTATTAAATATGTATATTTCCAAAAAAAAAACAAATTTTAATCTAAAATGCTTTCTTAAATCAATATAATCAAAGAAGTATAAACGAATTTTACAAATTTTAATTTAATAAACTAATATTTTTAATTAAAATACCACCATTTAAAAATTTAAATTTTCCATGCCTGCATTGTAGTGAATGTAAGAGTATAAATTTTTCTCTTTTCTTATTTTTCGCTCTCGCAACAATTGACCAATAGCAAGTGTTGCCGGGCTCTGTTCTAAAGCCTCGTTGTAACCTGTGGATCTTTTGCCTTTTTATGGTTGTTGAGATTGATGCTGGTAGCGCATAATCGCCTGTGATGATTAGTGGAGCTTATGCCACTCTACGCTTATTGGGATTGACACATAATCGCCTGTAATGGTAAGCGGAGTTTGTGCCACTGATTCAAATCGCAATCCTAGTACGTTAGAACTTGTCGAAGGACCAATTTATAGGCTCTATGAGTTAACTAAACTCCTAAAGTATAGAAAAATGACTTGTAGAATGGGACATAAAAACTCTGAGAGTAAATAAACCTACCATGAAAAAGTTTCTCAAAAATCTGTCGTTCGAAGTCGACTTTAAACTGTGGGTCTCGCCACTCAAGTATAAAATTAACACACACAACATGAGTGGTGTGAAAAGCTAGGCCGTAATCCTAACTGCAGGGTTGTAATGGCCAGTTATGTATGTAGAATGGGATATATATGCTTGGCACATGTGTATGCATGTATGTATATATGTATGTATGTATATCCCCCAATGAAACGAGAAGACTGATAGTTTTGCTTTAACTTAAACTTTATTGCCTTCGTACATAATATTCGTATAAGATATTATAAATTATGCACAACATGTTAGTTATGAAAATATGTTGAACACAGTTCAACAGTAATTAAAAATTTCTTAATGAAGACTAGCTTAGGTTCCGCATAGCCTAAGATATCATATTACCTATGATTTATGTATATCGTTATAACCTTTCCGAGAACTAGATAAATAAAATAAAATTATTGTCATGCTTTATACATACGAAATGATGCTGTTGAAAGTTGACAATTAATCAACGCCTACAAAAACTATTCATTAAATTAAATAGAAGTGATTGATTATTTTTGGATTTCATTTAAACCTGTTCGCCTTTTAATCTTTAGCAAATCAAAAAATATATTTTTTTTTAATTTATGCTGTATTATTGATGACTATCTACCAATCGTTTAAAGATTTTCTTAATTCGCATAGACAAATTCAATTAAGAAGGCGAAATACTTACTTATCATCAATTATGCAGACAAATAAGGGATAACAAAAGCACTATTTGGGGGCAAAAAAGTTTGTTATCATTGCAGGGTACTGTAGTACTATTATGATTGTTATTGTTCTTGAAGATCTACGGTCCAATTATACAGCCAGCTTATAAACCGTAATAGACAGTGTTAGTTTTAGGCTCTCAAAATGTTCTTAAGTGCTATTCTTACCAAATTCAGCAATTCTGTTAATTAATGTGAGATGAACTTAAGGCTTTTGATAATAATAAATTAAAGCGAGAATATAAGAAGATAATCTAGGTGCCGTATAATGTAATAATTCGTTCATATCCATTGTATGACTCAATCAGTAGTGCAGAGAGTATCATTTCATTGCAACTAAAGATTCAGTAGCAGTATTTTAGATAGAAATTTGACCGGGTGAAATGAATAAAGAATACAGTCAACCCTCCTATAACGCGGTACTCTCAGAACGCGGTTTCCATATAACGCGGTTTTCACATAACGTGGAGCTGAAATTGCAACAGCCCTCTTATAGCGCAGTACTCGTACAGCGCGGTTTCCGTTCAACAACATGCCATAACTTCCTTCCGCACAGCATCTGAATGACTCTAGTAACTAGATATCGTAAGAGGGTTTAATATCAGTTTTATTTCCGGCGCAAAAGCACAGCCGAAATGTGCAAACAACATTTTTATATAAAAAGACCAGCTTATTTCATAGCCGTCTACGACATTTTAAAAATTTTTCTGCAACTCATATCTGACAGTGAGAATGAATGTTGAAAAATTACATAATTTTACAAGTCTTTCTTATTTTTTTTGGAAAGTAGTCTTTTAGTTAGTTTTTGTTTCATTTTTTTTTATCAACTCTAATATGAACTCTTTAATTCAACAAAAAAATTTATAATTTATCCAAATAACGCGGTACGAATGATGTGATTTTTACTAATTCCGAGATTCTCATAGCGCGGTTTCCATACAACGCGGTAGACGGTTTCTATAGAACGCCCTACGAATTTTCCTGGTTTGTACGGTTAAATCCGAGTTTCTATATAGAGCGGTTTCCATACAACGCGGTACGCAATCACCGCGTTATAGGACGGTTGACTGTACTTCAATAAAATATGCAACAATTCTAAATTAATAAAAATAATATTTTTTTATAAATATTCAGCGATTATAAAATAAATTTTAACAAATCAAAGAAAAATTTTTTTAAATTTCTAAGTTTTCTCAATTCATCTCAATTTAGATAACAATTTTAGCAGGAGCTGTAGAGAAGGCAGTAGCCAAAGGAGCGCCGAAACCAGTAGCATAAGCAGTTAAACCAGCATGAGAAACATATCTGGCAGGAGCAGCAAAGGCAGTTGGAGCAGCATAAGCAGATGGGGCAAAATGTTTAGCAGGAGAGGCATAAGCAGCAGGGGCAGCATAAACAGCTGGGGCGGCATAAGTAGCAGGAGCACCGGCTACATAACGGCTAGACACAGGAGAAGTGTAAGCGAATGGAGTAGTGGTGTACGAAGACAAACGGCCATCGTAATTATGACGCACATCAATTTGTTGACTGCCACCAGCAGCATACAAAGGAGCATTGGCATAACCTACAGCAGCAACGGGAGCAGCAGCAAAAGCACTGGGTTGCACCAAACCAGCAGCAGCATAGGTCAAACAGGCAGCAAAGACAACAACCTTAAAATAGAAATATCGTATGTTTTAAAAAATGTTCCCCTAAAATTATTTCATTTATTTTGTTGGTCAACTTACGAACTTGAACATTTTGAAAGAGTTGAAGTTAATTTGTTTAAATTTAATTTGATTTGTTTATGAATGAATTGTTAAAACAATTGTGATGATTTGTCTACAATTGTTCACGCCTTTTATAGGGTGGATAGCATAAGTAATAAAAGTTGAAATAATTTGCACAAATTTGTTTTGTATTAGCAAACAGTGTATACGATGCTTTTTAATGAAGTTTGAATAGTATGGCGTCAAGCAGTCTACAATAAATTAAAATAAATTGTAGAAAATACATACATACATACACACATAAATGGCCATTACAACCCTTCAGTCAGGATTACGGCCCAGCTCATGTTGTATGTGTTAATTTTAGACATGAGTGGCGGGACCTACAGTTTAACGTCGACTCCGAATGACAGATTTTGAGAAACTTTTCGTGGCAATTTTAGTTAACCTCAGAGTTTTTGCCAGAAATCTGATGAGAGGAAGTCGCCGAAGAATATTTTTTTATATTTTGTTTTGATGTTTGACTTAGGGTTTGAACCGTGGCCTTGCGTCTAATAATCCAACATACTGCCTACTAGAAGATTTCTAGAAGAAAGGCAAAATGGAGTTCAATGTACACAAAGTGGTAACAAGTCGTAGAACAATTTGACATTAATTTTACGCCAAGAAAACTCGGTTAAGTTTTTTTTGTTATCTTAAATTAAAATTAATTCGCAGAAATAAAATTGCTGATAAATCAGCCCTCTATACATCAAATAGACGCCTATTTACCTTCTGAAAATTTGGAAAATCTAAACCTATTTAACATTTTCTACTAACTTTACATCTCTTGCCTGTCTTTTACATTTCAATTTATTTTTAAAACAAAATTAAATACAATTAATAAACAATTTGCATTTAATTTAGCAATAGATAGACCAACACACTTCATGCAAATAATTCACAATCACCACCAGCCCTCGTAAATGTCTTCATTTTAAGCAATTGCTTTAATAAAAAATAAAAATTTATTACAATTTGTTTATTCCGCTTTAATACTATAAAAGGTTTAAACAACTTTTGTATTGACACCAGATACTTGTTGTCAACACATCGCTAAACTAATTGTTTAAAGGAAATAATCTTTCAATTCTACCGAAAATGTTCAAATTTGTAAGACAAAGAAAATTACAATGAAACTGAAGAAAAAAGTAAATTTATTAAAAAAATGTTTTTGTTTTTTGTAGGTTGTTGTCTTTGCTGCCTGTTTGGCTTATGCCTCTGCTGGTCATATCCAACAAACTGCATTTGCTGCTGCCCCCGTTGCTGCTGTAGGTTATACTAATGCTCCTTTGTATGCTGCTGGTGGCAGTCAACAAATTGATGTGCGTCACAACTACGATGGCCGTTTATCTTCATACACCACTACTCCATTCGCCTACACTTCTCCTGTGTCTAGCCGTTATGTAGCCGGTGCTCCTGCTGCTTATGCTGCCCCAGCTGCTTACGCTGCCCCAGCTGCTTATGCTGCTCCCGCTGCTTTTGCTGCCCCTGCCGCTTATGCTGCTCCCGCTGCTTATGCTGCTCCCGCTGCTTATGCTGCTCCCGCTGCTTATGCTGCTCCCGCTGCTTACGCTGCCCCCGCTGCTTATGCTACTCCCGCTGCTTATGCCACTCATTTTTCTGCCACTTCCCCCTATGCTGTAGCTTCTCCTTATGCTACAGCTTTCGCCAGGCCCTTGGCTGCTGCTCCAGCTAAAGTAGTTGTCTAAGTTTACTGTTATTTGTTACTAATAAATAAATTACTGTTAAAAAAGATAAATAAATACAATGCACATGTGTTTAGAAATCAATGTAAAATTGTTTCGTTCAGGATTGTGTCCTAATCCTGTCAATAATTTTGGCGTCTGTAACAACAACTAATGCTCATTGGTCCACAATATCAAACCAAAGCACTATAGGAATTTTTAAATTTAATTTTTTTGTCATACATATTACTTTACATACGTACATACATAATTGCTCATTACAACCCTTCAGTCAGGATTACGACCTGTCTTCTCACACCACCCATATTGTGTGTGTCAATTTGATCCGTGAGAGGCGGCACCTAAATTGTCTTTTCATTGCAATTTTTTTACTCTCAGAGTTTTAGACGGAAATCTTCTGAGAGGCAGTCCCCGCAGAAATATTTTTTCATACTTCTTGTTTGTTTTGTTTGATCTGGGTTATGAACCGTAACCTCACTTCTAATAAGCCAACACACTACCTACTAGACTTCGGCGATTGTAAACAACCTGACACTTCTCAATAATCCTCTAGCGCTCTCAATAATTTGAATAGAATATTTGTTTGTTGTTTTTATTATTTAAGAGTGTGCGTACTTTAAGGAGTTGTCATAAAGAAGCTCCGTTGCTGCTTCTTCTTCTATATTTTTTATCCTTTTCACTTTCAGCATCAAATTGTTTTATTGAAGAAATGGATTGAATGGAAGACTTACAATTTCTCTACATCTACGAAAATGTATTGGAAAATGTATTGAAGTAATGACAATGCCTGGCCGTCCTACGATGATCTCTGTTGCTGATATTCACTTTGGTAGGGTTACGTATTACTCGAAGGTGAAGCCGTAATTTATAAAATTCCAAAACTACTCGAGATTTTTGTTATATTTAAGCATTTTAACAGTTACATACATCCTATCACTTTTATTGTCCGATCCTGCGCGAGATGAAGAGATTTCGATTTTATGTAATAGTTTCGATCGATATAATTTCACTTCAATAACTAATGTTCTGCCACCAAATCATCTTCCAAAGGGCAATGTCATGTCTTTCTAATATTTCGAAGACTGGACATCTTTCGGACGGTGCTAACATGTCTCCTTTTCGTTGTAGTCCAATAATTTAAGTTAAAGAACTAAAATAGTACTTTTTTCATATTTCAATGGAATCTCTTAGATCTTCCAATTTTTTCACGTTCAGTCCATTACACTCGACGAAATCTAATTTACTTTAACATTTCTATCTCAGAGACCGTCATTCCATTAAATAATCAAGGATACTTCATATATACATATATACATAATTGGTCATTGTAACCCTTCAGTTAGGATTACGACCTAGCTTCTCAACACCACTTCCGTTGTGTGTTAATTTTAAACATGAGTGGTGGAACCTACAGTTTTAAGTCGAATCCGAATGACAAATATTTGAGAAACTTTTCATGACAATTTTATTTGCTCTCAGAGTTTTTGTCAGAAACCTGCTGAGAGGAAGTCGCCTAAGAAATATTTTTCATATTTTCGTTTGGAAGTCTGATCTCAGATTTGAAGTGTTGTCTTACATGTAATAAGGCAACACACTACCGACTAGACTACGGCGACTTCTCACAAACACTTTGTTTTATTTACAATTACAAACAGGATCCGCTTACAATAAGACTCTACAGAAAATTTTAAAATTCGATTCTTTCTCGTTTTCATATATTTAGAAACCTTGCTACCAGAAAAATCTGTCCTGCATTTTATTTCCATGTCGTTTGACAAGTTCTGGAATGGCATTGACTAGTCTCAAATTGTTGACTATCATGAGCTTTGTTTTCTTGCTATAGATTTTTTTAAATTCAGAACTAAGTATTCTGCCAGCATTTACTCTTTGCATGACTACCATTATAGTTTTGGAGTTCCTATAACGCCATTTTGAATAATATGAATACTTGTTCTGTTAAATTCACCTCTTTCTTTCAACACTGATCAAGATATCATCAAAAATCGCCACAGCATAAAGATTTAAAATAAAGGAGGGACTATATGGCCTTATAGTTCTCTTCATTTTATGGTGTCATCAGTTGTAGTACCACAACATTGACGTCAGTGGTTTACTGCTCTCATTTTAAACATCTTAATTTAAGAGAGTATTTTTACTTGCCCTACTTACTGGACTAGCTACGATATTTGTACGTGGACTTAGTAATTCAAATTCAGTTTACAAAACCTATAAACTGTAACAGATCAAGGTCACCACCGTCCAAAAATGGAGTAAAAGTATTTCCATAACAATGCTTCCTTGCTTCAAATTAAAAAAAAGAAAAATTAAATAAATAATCAGCTCACGTTTATTATTTTGTTACGTTAATACGATCAACTGTCAATAAAAAGTTTCATTGAATGATTTAGTCAAAGAAAATTTTACAAAAAAATTCATTTCCAATATTCATCACACACTATAAAAATGTTAAACATTTTAAACAAAGACATCACACTCATTTGAAACACTCTTCTTTTAATACACAAGAAAAAAAATTAAATAAAACTCTTCCAAAATGTTCAAATTTGTAAGTTTTGTAAAGCATTTGCAGCCATTATACTACAGGATTTAATAAATATTTTAATTTCACATTTTAAGGTTGTTGTCTTTGCTGCCTGTTTGGCTTGTGCCGCTGCTGGTTTAGTGCAACCCACTGCTTTTGCTGCTGCTCCTGCTGCAATTGGTTATGCTAATGCTCCTTTGTATGCTGCTGGTGGTAGTCAACAAATTGATGTGCGCCACAACTACGATGGCCGTTTGTCTTCATACACCACTACCCCATTCGCCTACACGTCACCTGTGTCTAGCCGTTATGTAGCCGGTGCTCCTGCTGCTTATGCTGCCCCAGCTGCTTACGCTGCCCCTGCTGCTTATGCTGCCCCAGCTGCTTACGCTGCCCCTGCTGCTTATGCTGCTCCCGCCGCTTATGCTGCCCCAGCTGCTTACGCTGCCCCTGCTGCTTATGCTGCCCCAGCTGCTTACGCTGCCCCAGCTGCTTATGCTGCCCCTGCTGCTTATGCTGCCCCTGGCGCTTATCCCTATGCTGTAGCTTCGCCTTTTGCAGCTCAGTATGCTGCTAAAGTAGTTGTTTAAATTTGAACACAAAAATTATTTGTCAAGACTTTAGTACCACAGATCTATTATTATTATAGAAAAATAAATTTAATTTTACAACAAATAAAACTATTCAGTACAATTATGTTCCTAACGTACATTGCAATATGTTGCTTCAGAGTAAGTTGCGTTTTATATGATCTACTTAGTTAAACAATTGCTCGAGATCAAAATGCATTTGTCATCTATTAATGTCTCAATTTACACAAAAGGATGCCTACGTTCTCAGGCTTGACGAATAGACTGTCACAACAAGAAACAGAACCACTGATGTACAACTACCTATTAGATGGAGTATAGCCCTGATTAACATAAGAGTTTATTGATAACTAGTGGTTCGCCGACATAAGTTAACTACTTTACGGGTAGCCAACTAAGCTAATAGCTACTGAACACTAGAAACCTATGCAGTTTTTATCGATCGATATAAAAAAATATTTTTTCAGCAATTGTCTCTCAGCAAATTTCTGGCAAAAACTCTGAGAGTAAAATAAAATTGCCACGAAAAGTTTCTCAAATGAGTCATTTAAACTCGACATTAAACTGATAGGATACAATTTTGAATTCACCAGTGATTGATCAAATAACAGGCTCAACATAGGTGGTGTAAAAAGCTAGGTTGTTGTCCTGACTAAAGCGTGGTAATGATCAATTAAATAAGTAAGCAAGTATTTTAAGCAAAACCCATATTGTAGGAGAAGAGTCTTTTGAACGGAAGAGCCTATAATATAAAATTCATCTGACCCCTTTGCGATCGCAAAACAAGTAGGCTTTTATAAATTCCTAATGCCATCTCGTATATGGGTTGTACAGATTGCCTATTCAAACTTTGTTGTTCAAACGTAGGACAACATGTCATCTTATGTATGACCACACGGATACCTGATTGAATGGGATATGGTGAGCACAACCTCATAGCCTTACTAAAATGCGTTAATAAATTCAATACATGGTTTGAAAGCGGAAATTTTCTTCATGTGTTTTTTTGTGGGACCTTACTTTTGGTATACAAACCCATTCAAGTTGTTAAAAAAACATCGAAAATTGCAAAATAAAATTCATTTGTTTGTTTTATACAATTTCCCAGAGGACAATTAGACCAAGTGGAATACCAAGCCACCAACGCTGATCCAGTAAAAGTCGCCTTAAGAAATATATTTTTTTCATACTTTATTATGTTTGACATGTCTGAGCTGGTTTTACACACAGACTCTCGTCTAATAAGCCAAAAGACTATCTACTACTCTGAATTTTTTACCAAAAACATACATACATACGTAATTGGTCATTACAGTTCTTGAGTCAGGATTACGACCTGGTTTCCTACACCATTTATGTTGTGTGTGTGTTAATTTTATACAGTGGCGAGACCCACAGTTTAAAGTCGACTCCGAACTACAGGTTTTATAGAAACTTTACATGACAATTTTATTTACTCTCAGAATTTTTGCCGGAATTCTGCTGAGATGAAATCACCGGAGAAATATTTTTGCATATTCCGTTTTTGTTGGAGATGGCTGACCTGGGGTTTGAACAGTGACCTCACGTCTAATAAGCCAACCGCACTACCTACTAGACTATGGAACAAAAAGAGGTTGACCTAAATGATTTCATATCAACGAATGATTTCGCAGGACTAGTGATGCTTATTTAAATACATTTACTTATGATGTCTATTTTTCCCACAAGGCAATATCGTGAATGTAATGAAGAAAATATTTCAGAATTAGACAAAATATTCAATAACAAAACAAAGTCTTTCCAAATAATTAATTGTTGCATTCAAAATCTAATTATCTCCTCAAGAGATAAGATAAAATCCCAATAAAAGTAAATTTGCTTTTTAACAAAAAAAAAACTTCCAAAATTGATTCACACAAAATTCTGCAATAGTGCATGACCAAGGTCAGTTTTTCATTAAATAGATCACTTACTTCCGATTTGAAAAGTAGTGGGACTACCTCAACTTTCGAATGAAAAAAAAATTTTTTTGAAAATTGAAAATCAACTCACGTTTTACAAAAATTTAATACTTTGGTAACCACAATAACAAAAAACCGTAAAACTATTTGTAGGTTTTATAAACCCAACTGAACAAAAATTTTGAAACCATTTATGCAAAGTTTTCTTTTTGCTGTTTCATCAATTACTATAAAAGGTTGTACAATTATTGGAGTGGTCATCATAGCCCTGATAACCAGACGCTTGTAAACAATTCAATAATTTCATCAAAAATGTTCAAATTCGTAAGTTTTGATAAGTTTTTGAACAACAATTGTGATTTTAATATCTGAAAAAATTCCCTTTTTTGTAGGTTGTTGTCTTTGCTGCCTGTTTGGCTTGTGCCGCTGCTGGTTTAGTACAACCCACTGCTTTTGCTGCTGCTCCCGCTGCTATTGGTTACGCTAATGCTCCTTTGTATGCTGCTGGTGGTAGTCAACAAATTGATGTGCGTCATAACTACGATGGCACTTCTTCGTCGTACACCACCACTCCCTTTGCATACACTTCTCCCGTTTCTAGCCGTTATGTAGCCGGTGCTCCTGCTGCTTATGCCGCTCCAGCTGCTTATGCCGCCCCTGCTGCTTATGCCGCCCCCGCTGCTTATGCTGCCCCAGCTGCTTATGCCGCCCCTGCTGCTTATGCCGCCCCAGCTGGTTATGCTTCTCCTGCTGCCTATGCCAACTTTGCTACACCTTTTGCTGCCCCTGCTGCTTACCCCTATGCTGTAGCTTCTCCTTTTGCTGCTGCTCCAGCTAAAGTAGTTGTTTAAGTGCTTAAGGTAGAGCTAAGACTGTTTTACGCGAAGAAATATTTTTGAAAATGTTTTCGTTACTTGTTAATAATTTTATTTAAAATGTTTTGTTAATAAAAAACAATTTAATTTTAAATTAATTTTTTCTTTCCGTAACAGTAGCTGCCTATTTGCGAGATCAAAACTCCAACTCTTATAATTTCCCCAGACATCAGCATTTAAAAATTATGGTCCTAAATCATTAATTACTTGTTAAACGTTAATGTGAAAATGTTAGGCCTTATGAATAAATTTGGTCGATAATAATTTTTGTATCAAGAGATCCTCTCTGAAAAAGGATTTTAAAACATCTCACCTTTTTTTCTTAAGCGTATGCCAGTATGTATTATTTGGTGGTAAATTGAAACCGTCGTATTTTGAAATTCAAAAACTTCGATGATAGTCTTCTTGTCTTTAAACTTGGATTACTTAGATTTATAGCCTCGCATTTCAACCTCTATTCAACGCCAAATGTTTCTCAGCCAAGGCATTATTCACGATATTCTATTTTAACTTTGGTGGCTTCGTAAGTCACATGGGACTAATTCGGAACAATACTTACTTAAATTGCCATTACAACCCTCTAGTTCCGATTACAACCAAGCTTCTCACACCACCCATGTTTTGTGTGTTAACTTTATCTATGAGTGGTGGGACCTAAAGTTTTTAAAGTCGACTTTGAACGACAAATATTTGAGTAATTTTTCGTGACAGAGTTATTTACTCTCAGAGTATTTGCCAGAAGACTACTGCGTCAAAGAAATAACAAAGTCTGTGCGAGATATCACCAGAAGAATTTTTTATTTGATGGCATTATGTGTGGCATATAACATTGTACGAATGTCCGCTATGGATTCTCTGTGTGGAGGGCATACGAAATGTCTAATTTTCTTTGACTTTGATCGATAGCTTGAGTTATATTGACTTTGAGGACTGTTGTAATTTAGTAGTTAGATACACTTATGACTTAAGAAAACCCTAAAAGAAAAATTCTAACGCGTTAAATCGTACAATCACGGTGGCCAGCTCACCTACAAACATGTGAGATGACATACATAACATAATTCGCAATAACAACCCTTCAGCCAGGATTAGGACCTAGCTTATCAACACCACTCATGTTGTGTGTGTTAATTTTAACACATGCATACATACAAACATACTCTCTGAGTTTTTGCCAGAAATCTGCTGAGAGGAAGTCGCCAAAGAAGAAAAGTCGTTTTGATGTCTGACAGGGGATTTGAATCGTGGCTTCGCGTCCTACTAAACTGCGGCGACATTCAGTGAGATGAACATGGCCTTAAATTGCTTGTGCAGAATATTTAATGTGACATGAATCTGTTAAACGAAATGGTCGTCTAGTGTTTTCCTGCGGAAGTAAATATATTCCTAACATAGGTTATGGGCCCAGAGCACAAAGTATTAAAAAATATATATTGAGTGAAAGTGTAACTGTGAAAAAATAATAAAAATGAGTTTGTATCAAATAGACAAATTGGATGAAAAGAACTACGATGCCTGGTGTGTGCTTATGAAGAGTGTATTGATACATTCAGGTCTATGGTCAGTGGTAAATGGAAGTGAAGTTAAAGAAAGTGCTACAGACAAAAAATGGATAGAGAGGGATGAGAAGGCCCTTGCAACGATAACGTTGTGTATGCAAGCGACACAACTCAATCACATAAAACACTGTAAGACTTCGCTAGAAGCTTGGAACAGATTGCAGGAAGTGTTTCGCCCAAGCGGTCCCGTTAAAAAGGTATATCTGTTTAAGCAATTATTAAATGCGCGTATGGGAGATGATGAGAAAATGTCGGAACATATCAATAAGTTCAGCAGCATTATTGATAAATTGGCTGAAATTGGTATTGATATGAATGAGGAGTTGATAACAATCATACTATTATCTAGTTTGCCGACGCAGTATGAGCAGTTTGTCGTAGCCATGGAGACCAGAGACAGTTTACCATCACTGCAAAATTTAAAAGTAAAGCTATTAGAAGAATATGAAAGAAAGACGCAAAAAGAAAATGAAAAGACGCAGTCAGCTTTTGCAGCGAAAGCAAATACACAAAATGCCGAAAGTAATAAAAAACAACACTTTGAAAAAAGAACCCAGCAACAAAACAGAAGAAAAAGTACAGGCTGTTGTTATATTTGTGGTAAACAAGGGCATTTTGCAGCTACCTGCTACTCGAGACAAAGAAGAGACAACAAACAAGAAAATAAACAGTTGCAATTCACCACATTGGCGACAGCAGAAACAAATACATTAAAAAGAAACATTTGGTGCGTTGATAGTGGTGCAACTGCACATATGTCTGGTGATCGAGAATGTTTTACAACAATAAACAAACACAAAGAACGAATTGTACTTGCTGGCGATAATTACATCTATTCAGAGGGTATTGGTGACGTAAACATCTTAACAGAGCATGGAGATATACTTTTGCGAAATGTTTTGTATGTGCCAAATTTAACTGGAAATTTTATTTCTGTAAGCCGAGCTGTTAATATGGGTATTATTGTTAAATTTGAAAATGAAAAAGCAGAATTCATAGACGAAAATAATAAAGTCGTCTTGATGGCAAGGAAGTTGAACAACTTGTTCGTTTTCGAAATAAATAGAAAAAACAAAGTTTTTCAAATGAAACAAAGCAGCGATATTAAGTGGCATAACAGATACGGACATCTGAATTATAAAAGTCTACGCCAATTGCAACAAAGAGAAATGGTACGAGGTTTAAATCAGGCAAGTTTTAAAATCAATCCGAATTGCATTACTTGTATGAAGGCAAAAATCCATGTAAGACCTTTTATCAGTAATAATGAGATAAAATCGAAGAACATACTGGATTTAGTACATACGGACGTGTGTGGCCCATTCAACACACAGTCGCTTGGTGGTTCGCGTTATTTTATAACATTCATCGACGATTATTCACGGCGCATATTTGTATATTTTTTGAAGACCAAGGACGAAGCTTATGACAAATTTGTGATGTTTCAAAATATGGTAGAACGGCAAACAGGAAGGAAAATTAAATGTGTCAGAAGTGACAATGGTGGCGAGTTCGTAAACAAAAGATTTGATGATCATTTAAAGAAGTGTGGAATTAAAAGACAACTCTCCGTTCCATACACACCACAACAAAATGGCGTGGCCGAGCGTGCCAACCGCACATTAATTGAAATGGCTAGAAGTATGTTAATTCACAGCGGTATGGCAGAAAACTTATGGGCAGAAGCTGTTTCAACTGCAGCATACATTAGAAAAAGAGCGCCAACGAAACTAATTGCAGATAAAACACCATTTGAGATGTATACTGGTTTCAAACCTTCAGTTGGACATTTTAAAATATTTGGTTCGACTGCAGTGGCTCTTGAAAAAACGTGGAAGAATAAGTTTCAACCAAAAGGGAAAAAGTTTAGAATGGTTGGTTATTCACTATCGTCGAAGGCGTATCGATTGTTTGATCCAGAAACCAAAAATGTAGTGGAAAGACGTGATGTGTATTTTAATGAAGCTGAAGATGCAAATATTATCGAAACTAAAGAGGACAACAACAAAATAGATACCAGCAAATTCTTGATTGATTTAAGTACGGAAGCAGATTCGGGCGATGTTGAAAACAATTGCGACGAGCAGAACGCTAATGAGGTGTACAGTGAGGAGGAGCCACAGAAGCCAGCAACTGATAGCGGAAATCCAATGGTACTACGAACTGGAAAAAAGATTTACAATACTCTTAATGCACTACAAGAGGAAGTGACTATTCCAAGTTCAGTCACTGTTGCTTCAAATAGTAAGTACAAAAATGAGTGGAAGAAGGCCATGCAGCAGGAATATCAATCTTTGCTTAGAAACGAAACATGGACATTAGTAGATTTGCCTGACGGACAGAAATCCATAGGTTCGAAGTGGGTTTTTAGTATTAAGAAAGACAAAGACGGTAACATAGAGAAGTTTAAGGCAAGACTTGTTGCGAAGGGTTGTGCACAGAAGTATGGTGTAGACTATAGGGAAACGTTTTCACCAGTAATTAGGTATGCAACAATACGCATGTTGTTAGCATTATCTGTTGAACATGACTTGTTTTTGGAACAATTAGATGTTTGCACAGCTTATCTGAATAGCGATTTACACGACACTGTCTACATGCAACAACCTCAGGGTTTTGTTGATAAACACCATCCACAACGTGTTTTGAAACTGCAAAAGGCAATTTATGGATTGAAGCAGGCAGGTCGTGAGTGGTACATAAAACTTGGAGAAGTTTTACGCTCTATGAATTTTACGCCTTTAGAAAGTGAGGAATGTTTATACAAACATAATGATAAGGAAAGAATTATTTTTATTGCCGTGTATGTGGACGACATTATAATTGCGTCTAGGTATAAAGAGGATGGTTTAAATATTAAGAAGGAAATTTCAAGGCATTTCGATTGTGTAGATAAGGGTCGATTAAATTATTTTCTAGGTATAGAAATAGAACGAGAAGGTGAACTAGGGGAAATTACTATTAGCCAGAAAAAGTATATAGAAAATTTATTGCAGGCAAATAATATGGAAAATTGTAGGAATGTTAGTACTCCATTGGATGCGGGTTTTCAGGTAAAGTGTGAAAAAGAAAGTTGTGAGAGAGTAGACGCCAACGAATATCAATCACTTGTGGGTTCGTTGATGTATTTGGCACTCTCAACAAGGCCTGACATCTTGCATTCAGTGACGAAGTTGGCACAATGCAACAAAGACCCACACAGGGAACATTTATCAGGTATCAAACATGTTTTAAGATATTTGTCAGCAACCACGGATTTAAAAATAGTTTATAGGAAAACCGGACAACCAGTTATAGGATATGTCGACTCAGACTGGGGTAGCGACACGTCTGACAGAAAATCATATACAGGTTATGCATTCTATATTGGTGGTAGTGTTTTTTCGTGGGAGTCTAGAAAACAGCAAACCGTTGCTCTTAGCAGCACTGAGGCCGAATTTGTTGCAATGTCAACGGCTGCAAAAGAGGCAATATATCTGCAAAGGCTTTTGGAGGAAATAGGTTTGACGAAGAATAATGAACAACGAATAGTGTTGTATGGGGACAATTTAAGTGCGCAGCAGTTAGCAAAGAATCATACCTATCATTCTCGAACGAAACATATTGATATAAAGTACAAGTTTATTAGAGACTATATAAAGAACAATTTACTGCATGTAGAATATATTTCGACAAATGATATGGTGGCAGATATACTAACAAAGAATTTGGCTAAGAATAAACATAAACTCTTTGTTAATAAGTTAGGTTTAATATAAACCAAATGAATAATGTAATGTATTTTTAAGTAAATGTGTATTATTAATATTTGTTATGCACTCGTGTTGAGGAGGAGTGTTGAAAATATGAATTTTATATATGGCAACACGATTGCATAATATTTACATATGGCAACAATGAATTATACTTATTTATTATCTGGCAATACTGTATGTAACTATAATTATTTAGCTTGTAAGTTTTTAATCTCACTCTGGAATAAAGTGTTAAACGAAATGGTCGTCTAGTGTTTTCCTGCGGAAGTAAATATATTCCTAACAGAATCCACATGTCATTGCTGTCGAGTTCATTAATTTTATGCCAAAAGATGTTGGTAATCAGCCTATAGTGCTCGGCAGTGATGACCTGGGCGAAGTCATTTTTCAAGAAATACGGACCGATATCGCCACCAGCCCGAAATCCACATCCTTTTTTCGAGAAGCGTTGGTTTCTCTTGGATGTTATATGATCGTCATGTTGTTATCGTCCCAAAGGCGACAATTTTGTTTTGTTTGTCTTCATTCAGAAATAGAACTCATCGCTGAAAACGATTTTTCCATAACAGAACATCCATTTTGATAAAACAATTTCATTATACACACACATACACATGTTGCTGACTGCTATATCCATCCATTGTGATTTTTCAAAACAGAACGAATGAATGGCAAATAAATTACATACATGTGTGTGTTCAACAAGATGGCCGTTATCAGCGGCCATAGTTTACAGATATTCAAAGAAAGATGGATGCAGTAATGAATTTCTGTAGTAAAAATATTATTAAAAATACTATTAAAAACACTTAAATTAATAAATTAATTTTTTTAAATATTTATTTACAGCATTGCCAATATAAAAACACACATAAAAACAAAAAAACCGTAGACAAGCTAGACAAAACGTTGTTCAAATTAAAATCTCTTAAAAGTTAAACGTTTTCTTGCTATGTTTAGTTGTATTGTATAATCAAAAATGTAATGAAAAAAAAAAAAACAATGAAAATTACATAATTATTCATTTATACCAAATACGAGGGTCTGTAATAAAACGCACTAAACCATACAATCAAACACATACACACACACACACAACCACTAGTAGTGGCAGAAAATTAAAAATAATCAAATTGAAAACGGTCTACTAAATTTAATTGGGTTATTAACCTAAAACACCATAATTGTTAAGAGACCGAACGACCAAAACTGTAGACTTTAAACAATAGCAAACAATTACTTGGTAGTTTAGTGGCATTAGTTGGCTGGGTGTATGACCAATTCTGTTTTAGTTTTGGGTTCATATTTTTATTTTTTATTTTGTTTGTTCAAACCATTTGTAGGCCAATCGAATCCATAAGTCACGACTTATTTCACAGTCATTTTGTACAAATTATAATCACGCACTCTTTTTTCTTGTTCCCTTCTCTATCGATCGATATGTACATTTCAATATTTCATACAAAAATTTCTGTTGCTAGACCAAGTGACTAACTAAAGTGCCACTACCGCCAGGTTCTCTCAGCCATGAAACAAACGCTGGGATTCATAACACACCCAAAAATATTATGGAAACCAAATATGGTTGCATTCATTGGGGGAGAGGGCCAACAGTAACAATAACTAATGGGTGGCGATGATGGCGTTTCTGTTCATTTCAAAAAGGGTAGGCGATGTTAGTGTGGCAATAGAAAGAAAAATAAATTATTTGGCAAATATTAATTATTAAATAATATTTTTCTGTAATGTTACCTGTTAAATTAAGCAGGTGTTTTGAGTATAAATTGCTGTGACAATAATTAATAATTCATTAGTTACACATCATTTGCATTGACAAACAGTTGTCTGTCAATTGAAAGAAACATTTAATTTGATTTCATCAATCTAACAAGAAGATGCATATTAAAGTGGTAAGTATTCAAGGAGTTTGCCCACAAATATTATATTTATTTATGTTATGAACAATTTGTTTCTTGAAGGCTTTTGTGTTGTTAGTTTTGGCTGCTGTATTGGCTCAGGCTAAGCCTTCAGTGCCCTTTGGTTTCCATGGTATACCCGATCACTTGGATTTAGTGCCACCAGTACTACCGCCAGCACACTTCCATAGTGCACCTTTCTGGCCAGAAGCAGCTCGTTTTCTACCAGAGCCTGCTCCATTGCTGCCTGCACCAGCACATCTGTTGCCTGCACCTGCTCCTCTACTGCCAGCACCTGCTCCTCTACTGCCAGCACACGCTCATTTTTTGCCTGCTCCTGCTCCCTTACTGCCTGCGCCAGCTCCTTTATTACCTTCTCCCATTGTGCACACTCACACCCACGTAATTCCCGCTCATACAGAAATTCTACCCCCCGTTTTTGAGGCACTACCATTTGTAGCACCTGTACCCAGCTATCGCGCTATTCCTGGACCAAAAACCACCACACATCACGTATCCGTAGGTTATGCTTTCCCCCATCTACATGCAGCTAAATTACATGCTCACACACATGCTGTACCTCATGCTCATGTACGTGCTTTGCCCTTGACGTTGGCCCATCATCATCATCACTCACTCTTCTAAGATATTTCGCCTTTTTCAGAAGAAAAAGGATTTCTTTAGGATAAATTTAGGTCCTTTAGTCATCAAATCATCAAATGTATTTATGTTAATATGTATGTATACGTGTATTTATTTAAAAACAAACAAAAAAAAATTAATATGTTCATACCAAAAAGCCTGTACAATTTGCATACCAAAGTTATAAATGTTATTTAGTTTTTAATTTTTTTAATCAAATAATGTTGTAAGATATTAAAAAAATAATAAAAAAATTAAATTAAAAAAATAATAATAACCATATGCGACATCAGTTCAATTAAATTGTTAATCAATATGATCAAATCAATATGATCACTGACGATAAAATACACCGTAGATGTCTATATGTGTCATGTAACTTAACTAATTATGCCATGCTAGTTAGCTGTTTATAAAACGTAAATAATAATAATTAATTAAATTGATTACTAATTACATCAAATCAATGAATAATTTTTCATAATGGCATATTTGCATTATAACCGGAATGAGAACCCTAGAGGAATCAATTTTCCTGCATTTGTTTCTTTCTTCAAGTTACTTGACTAAATCACTTTAGGGCAGTCTTAAATGTCTAAATTTTCGTTAGTCCTTTAATAAAGTTTCAAAATTTTGAACCTGCTGATAACGCCAACCTCAACTCCTTTTAACTGACAACAATACTAAGGACAATACGCCTGAATAGAAATGTATACATCCAACTTCACTTTTTTTTAACAATCCACTCTCGCCTTGATAAGCACATTATCCACTAGGCTACCAAGGCTTCTTATGCAGCTGATCCTTTCATCAGCGTTTTGATTTCCTCTTTCTACTTTCGCTTTCAAGTACATTATCGATTAATTTTTATGCCGAAGCATTTTCAATCATACTGTCTGACATGGCATTTGAACCGTGGCCTTACATCTAATAAACATACTAGACTACGGCGACTTCACAGTCATTGTACTTTGAGACGCTTTCCTACAGCTCTGATAACATCAACAATATATACACTAGTTTTCCGATTTAACGAACATTCGATCCTAATGGTTAAGATAGCTATTGGATCAAGGATTCCTAAAGAGGTTTTTTAACGATCGGGCGTTACTTGAAACCATTGATATAGGCGACAAAGCTAACTTTTTTCAAATTAGCAAAAAAATTATTTATATAAATCGGTGAAAATCGAATAAAAAACATGGAGCTAGTGGAGGAAATGGACCTAGGGGGCTGGTTAGCCATGGTCTTAAAGATCACAAAACATATTTTCTTAAGGTCGGGCGTTACTTATAACCTGAGATAGACAAAAGAGTGCTCTGTGTAAACACAGATAAAAATTAAATTTTAGTTAATTGGACTTAAAAATTTTAATAATTCTCATTGAGTTCATACGCATTTATATGTATATATAAAGACAACAAAATGTCGTATTTTTTGCATGTTGAATTTCTTACGTAGATGACTTGCTTTTTTTTGGGCGATGACTTGCTGCTTTTGTTTAGATGACCTGCATTTTTTTGGACGGTGACTGGCATTTTTTGGTAGATGACTTGCATTTTTTTTGTCGATGACTTGCATTTTTTTGGACGATGACTTGCGGCTTTTGGTTGGATGACTTGCATTTTTTGGACGATGACTTGCGGCTTTTGTTTGGATGATTTGCATATTTTTGAACGGTGACTTGGAGTTTTTGGACAATGACTTGTATATTTTTTGTCGATGACTTGCATTTTTTTGGACGATGACTTGCAGCTTTTGTTTGGATGACTTGCATTTTTTGGACGATGACTTGCGGCTTTTGTTTGGATGACTTGCATATTTTTGGACGGTGGCTGGCATTTTTTGGTAGGTGACTTGAATTTTTTTCGATGACTTGCATTTTTTTGGACAATGACTTGCGGCTTTTGGTTGGATGACTTGCATTTTTTTGGACGGTGACTGGCATTTTTTGGTAGCTGACTAGCATTTTTTTGGACGGTGACTGGCATTTTGGTAGATGAATTGCATTTTTTTTTTTGATGACTTGCATTTTTTTGGACGATGACTTGCGGCTTTTGGTTGGATGACTTGCATTTTTTGGACGATGACTTGCGGCTTTTGTTTGGATGACTTGCATATTTTTGAACGGTGACTTGGAGTTTTTTGGGCAATGATTTGTATATTTTTTGTCGATGACTTGCATTTTTTTGGACGATGACTTGCGGCTTTTGTTTGGATGACTTGCATTTTTTCTGGACGATGATTTGCGGCTTTTGTTTGGATGACTTGCATATTTTTGGACGGTGACTGGAATTTTTTGGTTGGATGACTTGCATACTTTTGGACGATGACTTGCGGCTTTTGTTTCGATGACTTGCATATTTTGGACGGTGATTGCCATTTTTTGGTAGATGACTTGCTTTTTCTTTGTCGATGGCTTGCATTTTTTTGGTAGATGACTTGCATTTTATTGTTAATGACTTGCATTTTCAATAGTGGATGACTTGCAGTTCTTTGATTTCTTTTTTTTGAAGATTACTCGCATTTTTTGTACGATGACTTGCATTTTTTGTTTGGTAGATGACTTGCAAATTTTGGTCGATGATAATAGTCTATATTAGCTTCCTTACCGATATCTCCGGTTGTAAGTCATGTCCCATCGTAACAAACAGTGTTTTGGAATTCTGGATACCAGGTCTATTCAGCCCACTGGCTCCATTTACCCCCCCCCCCCCATATTAATGTTTCATCAGATTTTTACACTGTTTACAAACAGTAACTTTCATTAGAGATTGATTGCTTTTAGATCCCATTCATCCAGAAATGAACTTCATCGCTACAGATGATATTCCGTATGGTGCATTTACCGAGCAGAACAGCCATTTTGAAAAAACAGTATTAATTGCAAATCTCGTCCATTTTGATTTGTGACTGAATAAATGACAACTAATTTGACAGATGTGGCAGCTTCAACAAGATGACAGTTATTAACTATCAACGTTCGAAAATTCCTGGTAGAAGGCTCTTTGGTTTGGATTGGGTTTAGTTGAGACATTGTAATCATCTTCCAAGAAATATCAAATTCAGTCAAGGCCTTCAACACCTCATGTCGTTTCGGAGTCAGACAGACTATCTTCTAAGCGACGAATTGGTGGTATAGTTTTCCTTGAGATTTTTCCAAGATTTGGTGTGACGTAGATATCGACTAGATGCGTGGATTTACTAAGCTAAGCCGATATTTCACTTTCTTCTCTTTCGATATCTAACAAATTCTGTATGCCCTAGCCAACTCATATTGTTGCTGTACTTTTAAGCCGTCTTCCATTAAGTGGCTTCAAGTGCAATGAATTATTTTAATTGCAATTAAATTATTTCATAAGAGATTTAAAATGTTTTTCTTTTAATTGTAATCATTGTATTTAAAACCACAATTTATTTGTATTTATTTACAAAAAACAACAACAAAAACCAAGTAAAACTATTTTAGAATTAAGTTATCTAGTAGAGCTTATCGTTACAATCACTACTGGCTGAATTGACCAGGAATGATGACTGATGTGTTGGTGAAAATGTATGTTGAAGGGTAATTTACACTGCTTAGTACACGCTACTTACATTATAAGTGATGGCAGAATGTTTGAAGTATTGGGGATTGATGAGGAACGTGCCACTAGGGAGAGTGGCAAAGCATGACAAGGGGGCTTACCATGCACTGGGTATCACAGTGAGTAATAAGGCCACCGAGTAAACTTGCCTGATAACGTCAAGCTACTCGCTAACCTAACCTACTTCATAAGCGAGGCCATATTATAAAGAAATCTTAAATTTTAAAAGGAAATTCACTGAAGCCTCTCATATGTTTACAAATAACCACGAATCCTAGTCCTGTAAAGATGTAAGAACGCAATTAAATCCCATTCTTTTCACAAATTACATCCTTTTCTTAGATTATTTTAACAAAAATTTAAAAAATTTAATTTCGCTTAGCAAACCTAGGGTGTCTATAAAATCTTCATTGCGTTCACCTTCTCCAAATAATGTTGACAACATTTAAACCACATACCGATTACACGCAACTGTTTAACAAATATTTTTATTTTTTCCATTTCAAATCAAACACACAATTTAATTTACACTTAAGCCTCAAAAAAATTAATTAAAAATTCAAAACACGTCCGCTAAACATGCATAAAATACAAGAGAGTGTGGACAACAGCGTTTATAAGTCTTTGCTGACCAAACAGCACTCACGCTCTTACGCAGCCAGTCACTTGTTCACTCACTTAGTCAACATGTGAAATGATTACAAGAAACATGCATTATCCACACAATAGGAATGTGTGGCAGTGAGTCCAGCTGTTTAGTTAGCCAGTTAGTCTGTCAACCGATAAGTGAGTCAGTCAGTCAGTTGAATATGTTTTATAAATGAGCTCAAGAAATGGCATGAAGAAAATTTTTTATGTTTTTCTTATTGATTGAAATAAAATTGAAAGTGAAGGTGGAAGAATGGGGACTGATAAAGAGCTCTATAGCCTGAAATATATATCTGATAGCCTTATTCACTCCACGGATGCTGGCATTTCATAAAGCAGACGTGCGGAACAAAATTTTATTAAAGTAGATTTAGATCTTAGAATAATTCGTTTTTTACAGCAACAGATTATAGTGTATTTGTATTAGTTCCGGGCTAGGTTAGGGTAGGTTAGTGGGTAACTTGCAGATCACAATCAAGTTCACTTAATGGCCCATTGTATCACTCAGAGTGATGTTACCCTCTTGTTGTGTTGCATTTGTTGTGGGGTTGAATCAACCCGGGTTCCGGATGAAACCTGCCAGTTCCCTTACTGGCACGTTCTTCACCATGCCCAGGTCTTCAAACGTTCTGAAGTGCAGGGCACTCGCATAAAAGATGTTATAACGATTCTATTTCTTTCACATCATGGCAGCTTCTGCAGTAATTCTGTTGGTACAGACCAAGCTTGTCAGTGAAACTGGCAATAGCGCAGTATCCCGTTAGCATTCCTGTTAAAATGCGAACCGTTCTCTTGTCGAACGCAAGTAGTGCCCTTGTTCTCTCGATAGCAGTTTTGGAATTCACCAACCAGATATGTTAGACCACATGCGGTTTCTTGAATTCCGTGCTGATTTTTCCAATTTTTAAAAGTATTCTTGTAGAGGCGCATATATCCCCTCTATCGTCTCCTTCTCAAATATCTGCGACACCTTCCGTGCCAGTTTGTTCGCGTTTTTGTTTTCCTCTATTCCACAGTAGACCGAAACCCAGTAAAGGCGGGTCTTGTGTCGCCTTCGTACCGGGTTAAGTTCCTTGATCTTCAAACGCATTCATTAACGAAATACGCAATCCAGTTTAGCCTTCTTTGAATACAATTCTCTTTCTATTGGAGGAGCCTGAATGCCTTTCCTTTTCCTCTATTGCACAGTAGCCCGGAACCCGGTAGATGCGGGTGTTGTGTCACCGTCGTACCGGGTTAAGTTCCTTGATCTTCAAACGAATTCGTTAACGAGATACGCAATCCAGTTTAGTCTTCTTTGAATACAATTTTTCTGCTATCCTCCTCCTCCTTCAGAGTTTGTTTGTGGGGGGAAGCGTTTACCCGCAGTTCAGTAGATTCCTTTTCACCGCCGGTATCCAACAGTTGCAGGAAATATTAGATTTTTATTAATCGTAGTTAGAGATTCATTTGATAAGCTTTTCTAGCGTTTATCGGTACTAAACTGATATCTTATGGACCTTTTTGTACCAGAAATCAGCAATGAGTATTCAAAAAGGTGAGCAGATTAGAATCATACTCATAATTTCTGATACATATACGCATTCATTCTTATTTTAATATCATACTCATACTACTCATATTCAAAGTTTGAAGTATTCATCGTACTCATACTTAACAATATGAATGATGTTGTTGATTTCGACTCTCCTTTACTCAACATTTACACGAAGCACAAAATAAGTATGATTCGCGTACGAACACTACAATACTCACTAGAAGGTTGCTTGCAGTTTTTGTCTTTTTCTTTCTTCGTTTTTTGTAAATGCAACAACAACTAAGACTGTAAATTTTGAAGAATGATTCGAATCACTCGCATCATTTATGAGTATTATAAGTATTTTTCCAAATTTATGAAACTGAATGAGTAGGCATATGAATCAAACATATTTCGAATGTTATGAGTTTGATGTCAAAGTTGTACTCATGCTCATTGCAACCTGTACTTGTAAATCAATGTTGTAGTGAGTACGAATGAATCAGAGTAGTTGAATTTCAATACTATTGACTCACTCATACTCAAAATTTCTTGAGTACTTATGAGTGCCGATCTTTGTATTGTGTCGAAACTTATTTAAGAAGATCTAAACAGTCGTTTTGGGTATATTTTCTTCAGGCTAATCTAAACTGTGCATACATTATTATTGTGTTGTGTTTGACTTGCGTTTTTGGATTGAAACCAAATATTCCCAAGAGATGCGAAGGGTGTTAGTCAAGCATGCTTGACCGATGGTACATTAGTCTTGTAGTCATTTTTTAAATAACAATGCTGACCATACCACATACAACAGCTGTACACTGCCTACAGTAGGATGTCAATTTGGAAAAGAAAGGTGAGCAAAACTGAAACATTTTTATTTGAAATTCAATATTCGTTGCTGTGGTAAAAAAAGTAAGCAGCAATCACAGCTTGAATACCACCAAATGTAGTAAATGTGTGAGGTGAAGTGTGTGTAGGTTTTTTTTTATTAAATTTTTATTTATTATGAAACTTTGTTTATTTATTTAATTTTATTTGTATTGTGTTTCTTTTTTTTTTTTTTTTTTTTGAATGCATGAAATCAAATCAAACTTATAGCCGGTAATTGTTGAAATGCATTTTAAAAACTGTTTTTGGAAACATACAAATTTTTGCAATGTCTTCGCTTTAATGGGGCTTCAATTTGAAACAGTGGGGTGTATTGAGGAACTCAATTTAAATTTAAATGAAAGTAAACTAAAGTGTTACATTATTTTTAACCTTTTTTTTGATACAATTGACTTGGCTGGCCGTAAAATAATAAGCAAATGTGGGTGATTGTCAACTTTTTTGGAAATTTTTTTTTTTGTGCCAACGTTAAAGACCTTTAAGTTTTGTATAACTGGAGTATACATAGCATTGATATGCAAAGAAAGTCCATTTTTAGAGGTTGAATTTATTTTTTTACAATTTATGGCATGATTTTATGCAAATTTAGACTCGTTTTGTACTAGTTTTTTTGGGGAATCGATATAAAAATCAATTGCAAATGTTTTATGGATATCATAACCCGTTTTGTCTTCCTATTCAACACATCCACCTTTTTATTAACCTCTTACTTCCTCAACTTTTTAATACCTTTCTCAAGTGAAATGGCTGCTAAATACGTGGTAAGTTACAATATTTTGCAAATCTTTAGAAATTTATTTCGAAAACAAAGCCTTCCAAAGCTGGTGGCTCCCTATTTATGTATGTAACATACATACATAACATAACTGTTTATTACAATCCTTCAGTCAGTATTACAACCTAGCTTCTCACACCACCCAAGTTGTGTGTGTTAACTTTATCCATAAATGGCGGGACTTACAGTTTAAACTCTACTCAGAACGACAGATACTTGAGAAACTTTTCAGGGCAATTTTATTAACAGTTTTTTTTTGCCAGAAATCTGCTGAGAGGCAGTCGACGAAGAAATATTTCCTTTTGTTTGAGATATCAAACAAATCTTCTCCATCGTTTCCTTATTAATTCGTTACTTTGTTTCAATTTAATACAGCAAGTTTGTCAAATTTTTCATACTACACGGTGATTGAGGTTCTATAGCAGATTCTAGAATGATAGGGTGGCCATCTCGTTTTGCCAAAAGAATAATGTCTGCTGTTGAAATGCATTAGACGCTGTAATGAGCAACAGATGCTCATCGAGAAGTAGAAATTTTGTTCCGTCTTTATTTTTAAAATTCGAAAACCATGATGGTGAGAACTGCTCCAGAATAAATGCTCATGAACAAAGTTCTTTTTTGCTTACCTAGTTGGTCATTTCAACCCTTTAGTCAGGATTTTAACCCATGTTGTGTGACTTAATTGTATTCATGAGTGGCGGGATCTACAGCAGCTAAAAAATCTCTTTTAAAAACTCCACATAATTTTCTTAAAAAATCATTTTAAATTAAATTTCCTTTTATTTCCTTTCAGATTCTTGCCGTTGTTGCTTTGTGCTGTACACAAGCTTATGCAGGATATCAAACATTCGCTTCAACCTACAACTCCCATAGCATTAACCATGCTGTAGCCTATCCTGTAGGTGGTTCAAAAGTTGCTGTGCCCGCTATAGCTGCTGCACCAGCAGTAGCTGCTGCACCGGCTTTATTGGCCTCGCCAACTTTTGCTGCTACTCCTGCCATATTTGCTGCGCCTACCCCTGGAGGTGTTGCTACTACTACAGCTGTTGCTTCCAAACCAGCTGCTGATTCTACACCAGCCAATGTCTCTGCACCTGCTGCTCCACAATCTTCGACATCTGGTCAATCATCATCGCAATCACCAGCCAATCCAGCCAACGCTAATGCTCCCGGTCAAGTGTCTTTCTCTGTACCCGCGCAAGTAGGTTTTGCCGCCACACCTTTTGGCTCTGCTGCTCCCGGTAAAGTAACATTTGCTGCTGCACCTTCTTACGCTGCTGGTCACGCTTATGCTATTCCTCCTGCTTATGCTGTTGCGCCAGCTTATGGTGCAGCTCCTGCCTATGCTGCTGCTCCCGCTTATGCTGCAGCTCCTGCCTATGCTCCTGCTCCAGCTTATGGTGTTGCACCAGCTTATGGTGTTGCTCCTGCTTATGCTGCAGCTCCTGCCTATGCTGCTGCCCCTTCTTACGCTGCAGTCCCGGCTTATGCTGCCTATGGCCCTGGCTCAATTGCCTTTGCAGCACCCCCTAAAGTAGGTTTTGCTGCTGCTGCACCTGGTTCTACTCCTGCTGCTGCTGCTACTCCTTCCAAAGTAACCTTCTCTGGCCAAACATTTGCCTCCCCCTATAACCCTTATGCTGCTTGGTAATCGCCATTAAAGCAAAAATGCAATTTAAATCCCCATTTCAAAATTATTTATTGTTTTCACTTTCATTTTTTCAAACAAATTTTTATTATTTTGTTTTCGTTTTTAATTTTTTAGTTTTTAAGTGAATGCCCCCTTCCTACAACTAAAAAAAAAAAAAAAAAAAAACATGTTAATAACGGTTAATAAAAACAAAAAAATATTTAAACCAAATAAATTTATAAATTAGAGTCTTACTTCATCATCAATGGGGAGTCATATGACTAAACCAGTTCACAAAAAAAAAATTCAATTCATTTTTCTCGTATTCAGCAGCATCATTTCAAGTTCAAGTTTCACAAAAATTTATTTGCATATGCGTATATACTTTTGTGTGTGAGTGTAAATATTTGATGGTATCTTGATGTGATGTCTCTTTATAATAAATTTGTATGTCAATGCACGCTACACATTACAATCCAAGAAGCATAAAAGGTTTTTGACTTTTCAGATCAATTGACACAAATACGCGTTCAATAATAAAAGCAACACCAACAAATTTGCAAAAAAGAAACAAAAACTATTGTTTAACGGATTTTTTGGATTTGGTATTGTTTGGAATTAATATCGCTTGAAAAGATTCATTTCAGGTCAATACAATATTCATATTTTTATCTCCTCTTCTTTATTGCAAATAACAAATGTAAACGATGGAAATTACTTCCGGCTTTTGAATGATTTATTTATATCACACAGATACTACTGAAGATCTTGTATGTATAAGGAATGTAGATTCCGATGTAGGATATAGAAAAAATCTATTTGCAAACATAGAAAAATCAGAGAATCATTAATACTGTATTCAGGGTTCGTCCACTTTTGCAATTTTGCCTTGTGATATCCTCCTTTGAATAAGAAAAAATAACGGGGAAAAATTAAATAAGGTGCAGAGGATATGGCTTCTGTACATTTGTCCGGTGCTTGATTTAATCCTGAACTATTCATCTTGGCATTTAGTAGCAAATGAAGGCAAAGTGTGCACTTCGTCTGCAGAGTACTGCACAATGGATTCGAATACATAATAATTCTTAGGAAGGAAAACAATCTTAAAAAATATTTGTATTTTTTAACGCTAATTTTAAGCCAAAGGAATGGACAAAAGGAAATGTGTGTTAATTTTCACAAGCATGCATTGAAAACGTATGGGGTTTGACTTGAAGAATTTTTTAAAGGAAGAATACATACGTAATTGGTCAATACAACCCTTCACCCTGGATTACGCCTATCGTCTCAAACCACTTACATATATTGTGTGTCTTAATTTTATCCATGAATGGCGGAATCTACAGTTTAAAGTCGACATCGAATGACAGATTTTTGTCACAGTTTTTGTCAGAAAAATGCTGAGAGGAAAGCGTGGAAAAAAATTTTTTCATATTTTTTTTTGTTCGAGACCATTTTTGTTTGTCTGACCTAGGGCCAACACGTTTCGTACTAGGCTATTCGTAGACATATTTCTAATGGCAATTGGTTGAAATCCATAATGCAAAAGATGAGTAGGACCAGCTAAACCAAAAGAAACTTTCTGGATGTAGAAATAAAACGTATGATAGGATTCTGTGCTGGTTCTTTGGTGGATATATACATACATAATTGGCCATTACAACTCTTCAGTCAGGATTACGGCCTAGCTTCTCAACACCACTCATGTTGTGTGCGTTAATTTCATACATGAGTGGCGGGACCTACAGTTTAAAGTCGACTCCGAACGACAGATTTTTTGAGAAGCTTTTCATGGCAATTTTTACTCTCAGAGTTTTTGCCAGAAATCTGCTGAGAGGAAGTTGGTGGATATAATTGATGGAAATATTGAGTCGGCTGTCTATCGGTTAAAATTTGAACCATCGGCTATCTGGAATCTGGCAATACATGTCATGTCATTCCATTCTGTTCCACAATCCAGTATATTTTCTCGACTGAACGTAATTAATCGATGAACGGTTGAGAGTATTGAACAATACAAAGGCAATTGGTCGGAAATTGCATGAAAGTGTGGTACAAAATTTGGTTGATATATGAAACCGAGCCCTATATATGCATGTTTACTGCTGAAGTTCGTGAAACTGGTTTCATTTTTGATGCTCCAATGTACATAAGTGTGCTCGTACTATGTACAGTGCGTACACCCGATGATATCGAAGCTACGGCTGAGAGTGTTCGTCATCGTTCTCAAGAATTGAACATTTTACACACCAATTTAAGTTGAATTTTGCGAAAAGGTCTCGATATGAGGCTTTACAAAGTTCAATTGATTCAAGAGTTCGTTTTCGCTTGGCTAGATGGGCCAACGAGGTCATGCAGTTCCATTGCCAAAAAAAATCATCTTTTCGCATGAAGCTCATTTTCATCTAGGGGTGGGTACGTTGATAAGCAAAATTGCCCTATATGGTCTACAGAACCCATTGGTGGCCCTTTGTTCAAGATTGGTACTATAAAAATAATTTTTTTTCCATCAAATTTTTGTTTCAAATTTCGAAAGAAACCTGCATTATTTTTTTCAAATTTTCGATGAGCCATAAATTTGAGTCCAATAAATAATTCCATTAAATGTCAAACGTCCAACAACATAAATAAAAATAATTACGTATGTAAATCAAAATTAAATTGTAAACAAAAAACAAAAAAAATAAAAACAAAAAAACAGTCATCGTCAATATAATATTAGAAAAGAAATATTCCTTGTGATTGTGTGTGCCATTTTTTATATTAACGGTTTATACTCCATTGAATTAACCAGAAGAAACCGCTGTTCATTTATATGTAATATAAAAATGGAAAACACAAAATAACGGAGAAATAAGAAGAAACATGGGAAGACAAGAGAGGCTAATAAATTTATATTTATTTTATTTAAGTATGGAAGTATGGCATAAAAAGTGAAGCCTTTCTATAATAACAACTGGATTATGTGGTAAATGGGCGAAGAAACACACGCTCTCTTTTAATGCGGTCATAAAAAAAACTGAAATTTTTATTACACAATGAGACTAAAAGTGAAGAAAAAATAAAAAAAAAAATAGACTCCATGACATGTTTTCCACTTTTAAGCCGAAAAACACTTTGCAACATTATACATAATGCCAAGCAACATAGTGGTTGCAAAAATAATATGTAAGTGCAGGCCACACCATAGCAACTACACTCACGCCCAATACTGCAAGGCACTGCTCTGCACTGAATCGAATGAATGATGGCGTATGAATGAATTGAAAACGAAAATGAAATGAAATCTTTTACAACGATTGGGGGATGTTTTATAGGCAAAAGTGTTGCAGCATTTTTTATGCTGCTTTTTTTTTTGTTTTTGTAGGCATCCTTAAAAGGCCAAATTGTATAATAATTTTGAAATCAAACAAAATGCCAAAAAAAAAAAAAAGAAAATCTATTGAAATGAAATTAAATTAACCAGTTTAGCTATATGGTATCACTGGCTGGTTACTGTTTGTAATATTTCATTTGTTTTCCATGTTAATTTTTTTTATGAATTGTAAACGATTTTCTGGTTGCTGTTGTCGTTATCCACTTTTAATACCACTAACCTAATCCATATCGTGTTTTTGTTTTTGTCTTGGACGCTTTAACTTGTTTTATGATACATTGGCCTTTTTGATAATGCGACACATCTACAACGCTTAATGTTGCTGCAATCGCCCATATGATTGCAATCATATCTCGTGCACGTCTCTATGTATGATTGCTGTCTACTTTGGTAAAGCTCTGACGATGATGATGTAAAAATATATTTACGGCGTATTAAATAATCGCTTTGATTTGGTTTTGGTTTTAAAAAAAATTTGGTTTGCATTCATTTTACAATATGTTGTATTGTTGTTTGTATTGTTGATCGTGTATAGTTGTTATAATAACAACATGTTATAATTAACTCTATTTCCACAAAAATTATTTGTTAAAGCGGTTCCTCTAGTTTTTTTTCCTCATTTTACTTGTTTAACAGACTTCTTCCTATTTTGTGCTGCACAAACTTTTATAGCACACCTACGTTGACTAGACCGATATGATACGTATTTCATTTCAGTTGTTTTAAAATGATTTACTTATAATACAGAATAGGTGTGAGAAGCTAGACCATAATCTTGACTGAAGGGTTGTAATGGCCAATTATATATGTATGTATAATAGATAGCTAGGACGTTCAAAATTATTTCTAAAAAGAAGCAATTTTCTCGTAAAATATCGAAAAACAAACATGCCCCTCCACCTATGCTAGGGTTTTGTTGTGTACACCATTTATTTATAAATAAATTTCGTTTGAATTTAATTAATTTATTTAAACAAAAGCAATTTTATAAACATATTTTAGGGACAGAAGACATTTCACATTTCAATGCTTCGTAGTGTTCAGCAGCATCTGAATAGCAAATCAGATTTAGAGTTTACCAGCATCAGCTCGGTATTAAGCCAGTAGCGTTCCTTTATTGGATCTCATAAAACATTTCCCCTATTTTACTTCAGTTTCATTATGAAATCTTTCTAGCTTACCCTAAATACATATAAATATTTGATTTACCATCTGAGGTGGTGTGGAACTTGGTTACTTATTCAATGAGTAACTACAATCCCTTAGTCAGGATAACAACCTAACTTCTTACATCACCCATGTAACATACATACATAATTGGCCATTACAACGTTTCAGTCAGCCGGGATTACGGCCTAGCTTCTCACAGCACTCACGTTGTGTGCCTTAATTTTATACTTGAGTGGCGGAACCTAAAGTTTAACGTCGACTCCGAACGACAGATTTTGAGAAACGTTTTCATGGCAGGTTTATTTATGAGAGGAATTTTTTTTTCATATTTCGTTTTTGATGTCTGGCCTGGGGCTCGAACCCGGGCTTTTTGTCTAATAAGCGAACACATTACCTACTAGACTACGGCGACTCTCAAATTTCATCACCCATGTTATGCATTTTAATTTTACCCTAGACTGGCGGGAACTATAGTTTAACGTCTACTCTGAACGAAAGATCTCTGAGAGCTAGTCACCAAAGAAAATACTTGTTTCGTATTTCTTTATGTTTCTGAGCTAGGGGTTTGAATCGTGGATTCTCTTGTATAATAAGCTAACACACTATCTACTTGGCTATGGCGCTCTCCAACGCCCCAACGATAATGTTGATCAATTGACAAAAGAGGATAGGTTCATTAAACTTATTATAGCAGACCCTATAACAGTCGTGCTGGGATCCGGAATTCTGTTAATACTGCTTAAAACAAGTTATGTATTATGAACGTGGAACAATACGTTTTGTAATCCATCTAATCTGCCTCAATTTTCTTAGCTCGGGGTTTCTCAGTTTGATGTCACCAGAAAGAGACACCGACTACAGAATCAATGTCCGTAAGAAAGCAGGTACGTATCACCAAAGTGCGGTATTGGTAAACTTAGACCATGTATTCATTATTGCCCATGTGCTTATTTCCCAATTAAAATGTTTCTCCATCTTATTAAGAGATCGAGAAATATCATGCAAACATTATGCAAAGCTTTCCTGGTAGGCGGGATATACGTACAGTCAGTGATAATACAGTCAGTTTGTTGCCCTATAAACCACACCATAATTAGGCCTGGAAGTAAATCCTCTTATTAATTCCCCTGACATAAAAGATTCCCTGGATCTCGATATTTAGAAGCGTTCATGAAGACCTTACTTAGAACCCTGATGTTATGGGAAGATTCCATCGGAGAGGGAGTATTGTAGATTGAAGCTAAAAACTAATTAACGGAAAAGAGAATCTGAAGACGAAGCATGAAGCACAGGCTGTTAGAATAGAATAGTAGTCGCATGTTCTACTGGTCATATCTCTTAGTATTCTAAGTTACTTTTGTGGTCTGCTTATTATTTAGAAACCTTATGCAGGAAAAATAGGATGAACCCATTGGACAGAAAAGTTCATTGGCCAAGAGATAGATTGGTAACAAGTCCATCTAATTACAGTCGCCGTAGTCTAGTAGGAAGTGTGTTCGCTTATTAGACGTAAAGTCTGGGTTCTAGCCCCAGGCCAGACATCAAAATGAAATATGAAAAAAAAATATTTCTTTGACGACTTCCTCTCAGCAGACTTCTGGCAAAAACTCTAAGAGTAAATAAAATTGCCATGAAAAATTTTTTAAAATTCCGTCGTTCGGAGTTGACGTTAAACTGTAGGTCTCGTCACTCAAATATAAAATTCAGGCACACAACATGAGTGGTGTGAGAAGCTAAGCCGTAATCCTGACTGACGGATTGTAATGGCCAATTATGTATGTATGTATGTAAGTTTCAAAAGACCCAAATTTTACTGTCTGTTGGACGATTGGTTTGTAGGACAGAGGAAATTGTGTGAAGTAACTTTTGTTAAGAAAAATAAAAAGTCCTGTTTCATCACGATACTCCTTTAGTTCCATTCAATGCAGGGTATATTTAAATTCGTTTACAACTTCAACTAACCAACTTTCATCAGACATTTTTATTTCTTCATTAAATTTTTCTAACGCCTAATATATATGTACGTACCACTGTTACACTTTCATTTGTGGCACATTGTATAAGAAAAAAAGTGTCTCTAAATGCTTAACTAATACATGATGTTTTTGTTGTTGTTGTTGAAATTTCTTTTACTCATTTGTTGAAATAAGTTTTTTTTTTCCTGCAACACACTTGTTGCACTCTTATTTGATGCAATTTTTCATACCGTTCAGTATTTTGTTGCAATCAAAATCCAAATTTAATGAAATTTTAAATTTCAAATCCTTGTTTGGCTTGTTTCACGAGTTTCATTAAAATTGTTTCTCTTTTTTGATCTCTTTTTTTCTTGCGATATGCGTTTAATTATCGTTTTAAACTTTAAAAAATGTTTGTTAAACTAAAAAGTGATTTTTAATTTTTTAATGAATTTCGCTGTTGATTTTCGATTTTATTTTTCAAACTATAAAAACCACATGATGTTTAACAAGATTTATCACAACACCGTGTGGCACAAACAGTACAAGAGATTAGAAAATCAGATACAATTTGATACAAAGAAAAATAAAAAACATTTAAATTAAAAATAAAAATAAAACATATAAGTTTTTATTAAAAAACAAACAAAACTAAGAGCAACAGAGAGAATATTCCTGTATTTGTTTTATAATTTTTGAATATTTTTTTGTTTTCATATTTAAACATCATCATGTATAAATTGGTAAGTGAATCCTGTGAGCAGCTGTAAAGAAAAAAAAACGTGTTTAAAATATATGCTTTGAAGCATAAGAGCAAGTGGAAGTGATGAAAGTGTTTCAATGAGAAATTAAAAGTAAACAAATTTGTTAAGGAACTATTGAAATGTCCCATTTTAAGGACTTAATCGAGATCCTAACAAAGACAAGAACTTAAGGATATTATGAAAGCTTTTCTCTGATGAAAATATTTCTTACTACGCAAGAATAGTACCATCTGCCCAGTTTTTGTTCTAAAACTCGCGGCAAATAACTTATTCCCAAAATACACGCCCATTTCCTTGGCTAACTTTCAAAAATTCTTCCCGAAGTATTTTGATTCAAGTTGCCCAGATATAGTGGCTAAAATTCAAATCCAATCCTAGAAAAAGTTCAAAAATTTTTTTATTTCAATAAAAAAAAAACTAGAAAACTTCAATCCATTTTTACCGCCCCTCATCGGAGCCTTCTGAGTCCTGACATCGAAACAAACATCATTCAAAAATCATTCAACCCAGTTCTTGAGAAAAAATATAACTCAATAAGCATAGTTCCTTACCCCTACGCTCTACCCAACAATTCTATACAATTTCATAGAGTTTTCAACTTCTAAACAATTTCAGTTGGCAACCCTATCATTCTGAAACTTGATACAGTAGCTCAATTATTTGCTTGTTTCAAAAATTTGACCAATAGCCTTAAAACTAAGCTAAAAAATGCAATATTTAATGGAATGGATTCGATAACTTATAATATTCCTATGTCCCCTGCTCTGTGTGATGCAATATCACTCACACACAATTTAAGAACCTTAGCCGTAATGCTAATGTCAACATTCACTCTATATAGATAAGGTATCACGTTCTTTATGCTAATTACTCCTGGTTTGTATTACTTTCAAGTGAGACATTCCATTAAATACTATTTCCCATGTGAACCAGTATCTGAAGTCCTGTAATCCTTACTAAAGAGTTACCAATTATGTCATGTGTACCAGTACCAGTACTATTGATATTTAAGTTATAAAGAGATGCCGCGCCCATGAGCACAATATGTAAAATTTATACAATCCATTGCTCTTTGGAAAATCGGCAAATATTTAGTTATTCAGCAGAAGAAAATGGTCTTTGTAGCGAAAAGATGACAACTATATAATTTTAGAACTTGGCGTAGAAGATCAAATACCTGCTTAGCTAGAAAATCTTGATCGAATTCGTCATAATCTAGCAGGTGGTGTCTTGGACACTAGGAAACCAGGAAGCAGAAACTATTTACATTTTTAGAGCATAACTTGATTTTCCTGTAAAATTTAATTGTTTTTGTCTTCTTTTTATTTTCTTTCAGTATCTTTTTGTCCTCGCTTTGGCCTGCAGCAGCCAAACCTCCTTGGCCGGCTTCTTGGGTGGCTTTGGTGGTGGTTATGGTGGTGGTTATGGTGGTGGTCATGGCATTTCCTATGGCTATGGTGGCGGTCATGGCTTTGGTAGTGGTTTTGGTGGTGGTGCCGTAATTGCTGCTGCACCTGCTGTTGTTGCTGCGCCTGTTGCTGTTGCTGCTGCTCCAGCTATTGCTATTCCTCCACCGGCTGTGGTTACCAAAGTATCGGCACCAATTACTAGAGTATCAGTATCTCAACCCATTATTACCAAGACCATAACGCCAGTTATTACGAAAACCGTTAGTAATGCACCCATTACATATACTAAAGTAGCACCTTCCGTTGAAGCTGGACCCGCCATTGTAAGCGGTTTCGGTGGTGGTTATGGTTTTGGTGGTGGTCATGGTGGTGGTTATGGTGGTGGCATCTCATATGCTCCCGTCTATGCTGGACATGGCTACGGTCATGGCTATGGCTATGGTGGCCATTATCATTAAGGCTTTAATGGCCTCAAGTGTTAAATAATATGTTGAAAAAAATTTCAAGCATTTTAAGCTTTTAAAGCGTGCAATATGCAAACATTTTTATTTAACATATATTTTTTTTCATATGCAATTTACATGTACAAGTTTATTGTACAAGTTTGTGTAAATCAGCCAAATAGACAGTCATATTCATGTTATTTATGTAAAAACTTCCATTTATTAATTAATAATTATGCTTTTATATGCACTAACAAACCATCTTATTTTTTATTATTATTTTTTTTTGCAATATAATGTATGTATATTCATATGTATATGTACATATGTATGTATACCGCCTTCATAATGTACCTTTTTTTTTGTAATGTAATTTAATCATTATTATTTTGCTATGTTTTTACAAAATGTTTATGACTTTTAATCGTAATAATAATCATAATAAAAAATAATTTTATAAATTATCAATTTACAATACAATAATAAAAACAAAATAAAGCAAAATATGCACAAAAAGTGTGCTCCAAAGAATACGTTGGTAGATTTTTATTCTTATTACCACCATTGAATTGTAAAAATTTATGATTTTCCCATGGCGCTCCTTAAAAAATGGTTCAGAATAATTCATGTCTTAGTGGCTTAAATAAAATTAATTAAAAATCATAATTTGTCAAGACAATCTTTGTTAAGCTCCATTTTATAAGTGGGCATACACTCGATTCATTTCATGACTTAAGTTCTCTTAAAATCCACATTGCAAATGCAATTGCTCGATCATATAAGTTTTATGTCGTTTTTAGTAGCCATTAAACACACATTCATTTCGACATATCGTAATAAAAGCATATACAATTGAAGAAAAAACAAAAGTAAACGATCTCAACAAAGTTGAAAGCGAGCAAAATAAAATAAGGCAGCGTTTGCCATTCAATATTTTCAAGAGGTATTTTGAGTACACAAACTTTACTCATTTGCAAAGTAAAGATGGCATAATGAAGTAACTTGTATAAGTGGCAGGCAAACCTGATGCTATATGGATATTACAGAATAAAATTTACATTAAATCAAGGCTGGATATACTTGGAAAGAACTTCTACAAAATCTGTAATAACAAGGAAGAAGAGAGACAAAAAAGCATTTTCTCTGTTAGGTCTGGTTCGAAGTGGTAACTTCGGTTACCAAAGTACACTTGAGCACGCATAGCAGGCCGTTGTAACACCACAGGTAAGCGCAGTATCTGCACTAATCAGATTCCGCTAAACTCATTTAGAAAGTTGGTCAGTGCAAGGTCTGCACATAAAAAAAACACGACTACCCTATGCTGGAAACTAGTCTGAAAGTTTAATAAACAAAACTATATCCTTGATATAAACGGATGATAACTTAGTTAAGTTGACTTTGCAAGAAATGGGCATTGACAAAGAAAGTGAATAACAGTTTCCTCCTCTACATCAGACTTACACCCACGCAATGACCTGTAAGCATGGTCACTGTGATTGATATGACATAGCGATCAAGTCTTAGTAGTTGGTTGTGGACCAAGTGAGCTTGGCAATAGAGCAAGATTTCTCATTGACACAGAATAGGTTGGCATATTTTCTCTGTTACTGTACAATAGTTTCTTTGTTGCCGTGGCACTGAGACAAAGAATCCATTGGCATTTAAAGTTTAATGATAACATGTTTCTAGCCAAAGATGCTATGGAAAGAATCCACATTTTCTTAGAAATGACAAACAGAAATTTTAAATGTATGATGGAATAGGTCAAATTAATATTACCACGGTAATATATGTATATAAATTTATGTACATGCCGGTGATTAACAAATCAGTCCAAAGTCAAGTTCAGCTCCAAACCCGTAATTACTCTTATTAACTTTAACCAGTCGTCAAAGTACCGCACATAGTTTTTAATCTCGGCCATTTAGTCATATCATAGCAAGCTCTTCAAAACTGTTGTTCATGAAAATGTTGTAACTACTCCAAACTGCTGAATTAATTCTCATATGTCTTACATAAACATTCAGTATTATACGTATGTATTTAAAGTCTCCGTAGTCTAGTAAGTAGGGTGTTAGCTTATTAGATGTGAGGGCTCGGTTCAAACCCCAGGATCAAAACATCTCCAACAAAACTCAATATGAAGAAAATATTTCTTCGGCAATTTCCTCTCAGCAAATTTCTGGCAAAAACTCTGAGAGCAAATAAAATTGCCATGAAAAGTTTCTCAAAAATCTGTCGTTCGTTAACACACACAGCATAATTGGTGTTGTAAGTTAAGCCGTAATCCTGACTGAAGGGCTCTAATGACCAAATATGTATGCTTTACATGTACTTATTCTAGAGTAGTTTAGCTAAAAATTCCTCTTTCTCAACAATCGTTCACTATATTGTACTATATTTGACGATTTTCCAGCTAAAGCTGAAGATGCAAATCTGGACTTAAGTCGGCATTTGAAATTAGTATGAGTGTTGGGAGTACAGATGGATATATTAATATTTTTCATGTCATTTTTTCTTAATTCGAAAGAACAGATAACCAAAGTAGACGAACTGACAGATACCGGGCCAATTTTAAAGGCAACAATAGGATGGAGGTCGGTGAAATCGACAATGAGCTGCTTCCTTAGAATTATGTGAAAATGTTTAATACACTCACTAATCATTTTAGAAGATGTAAATTGTAAAATAAGTTTGGAAGGAAGTAAGTGCGATAGAGTTAAAGCTATTACTGGCTTCTTAACCTGGCGTGTTCATATTGGACACCAGATTAACGTAACATCTCTCATTTTTGTAGATTATGTGAAAAGGCAGAAGAAACACCTAAGAGGGTTTGTAAACGGGAATGACAAGATAGGAGTGCACCTATAGCAACTATTATTTTTGCCTATGGACTCTTCTTTTTGCCCGTTCTCTTCTCTTTTCTTTTTTTGGTTCTTCTTTTCTTTTCTTTTCTTTTCTTTTCTTTTATCGCTTTTCCTTTTCTTAATTTTTTCTGTCAACATCGATTCTATATTTATTACATCTTTTCTTTCATATTTTTCTAAATCTCTCAAATCTGTCGTTTGGAATCCATTTTTAAGAATTTTGAACGCCATCTTTATTAAAGGTTTGTGATGGCTGCAAATGTATGTATGTGTGTGTGTGCATGTGTATATGATACATGCATTTCAAATTGCCACAAAAAGTGCATGTGTCTTAAGTCTTTTGATTTTATTCATTTTTGTTCGTTGAGGTCAGTCAATACAAAGAAAACACGTTTTAAAATATTCGTTTTAAATAATAATTGTTTTTTGTATTTTATTTACATTCGCAAAGAAAAATATATAAATCGAGGAAATTTACAATAACAAATATGAAAATTAATAATTATTAACAAGAAAATAAAATTAAAAAAATGAAAAATAATTCAAACTTCAAAGTGTTTTTTTTACTCTTTTTCTTTTTACAAACTCTACTCAAAGGTACACTTTCTTTCATTTCTTTGCTGTCCTTACCAAAACCCGTTCTCTTTACAAAAAAAATACTGTTGTAGTTGTTGTTGTTGCTGTTAATATTTATTGATTTTTTTTATCTGCCAACAGTATTTAACACCTTACCAGCCATGACCATAGCCCAAACCATAACCATGACCTAAACCAATACCATGACCTAAACCAATACCATGACCCAAGCCTAAGCCATGACCACCATAAGCAATAGCGGGAGCAGCAGCAATTTTAACAGCGGGAGCAGCATAGGAAATTGCTGGGGCAGCATATTTAATGGCTGGGGCAGCATAAGAAATGGCAGGTGCTGAATAAGAGACAGCTTTAATTGCTGGTGCTGCATACGAAATTGCTGGAGCAGCGGCAATGGCATGACCACCGATGAGGCCACCATGGTAACCACCACCATAGCCACCACCATAACCACCACCATAACCACCCAAGTAACCGGGAGCGGCAGCAGCGCTAGCAATGATAGCCAAAGTGACAATAACCTGGAAAAGAGAAGGTAAAGAAATTTGTTTAAGCAACTTTTGTTTAGGATACAGGTTTTCAAAATGAGAGTATTTATTTCCATTTTTTTTTTGTCATGTTATTGAATATTTATGGTGGATGTAGGGTAAGTTTTATAACTAGTCTAACTAAGCTAGACATGTCTATTGATTTCAAAGGAAATGAGACGATTACTTTGGTATTTAAAACCTCAAATTTATTCAAATAAGACCAAATAAAGTCAAATAAGACTAGATAATGACATTCAAGAGCTCCTGGTAAGAAGAGCTTGTATCGATCGACTAAAAATCTTACGTGTAAATCTGCTACACTATCTACCAAAAAACTTTACCTAGTCTCTTGTTATATATACGACTGAAATTGGACGAACATTTTTTTTATATTTTCAAAATGGTTTTACTTTCAAAAAGATTCCTTTGGCGTCGGCTTTAAACTATAGATCCCAGTATTCGTCAATAAAGTTAACAAACAATTCTGACTAAAGGGTTGTAATAGCCAATGGAGTACATGCTTGCGTAAATATAGCTTACATTTACAGCTTACAACACTTATCCATACCAGAAGAGTCAACACTATTGGAAGGTACAGACGAGTATTGTGAAATATTATTTCGAATATGTAGTCCATTATACGTAATTTCAGGGTGCTGCTAACAAAGTTAAAAAAAAAACAAATTGTTTTTTTCAAGTTTTTAACACCTTTTTGCTCCATTTGGACTAAATTTTTTATTTAAATTTTTTCACGTAATTCAGTTTATTCTCCGAATAAAAATGCTGCTCCAAAGAAATTTAGTTTCCAAGCTTTCTGCAATTTACGATCAAGTCGATGCTGTATTAGAACATTGAATATTGTCTGTATCACTGAAGTATACCTGGAGTAAAGGCTTAGAAATTACAGTGTAATATCTAGGCTGAGTTAAAAGAGTTCAGTTAGTAGAAAGCAACGGCAATCTAAATAATAGGTCGAGTTTATATCACTGAATTAGCAACTATTTTTTGCTTTGGAATTACAGGCACTTTACAGCTCCAATGACAAAGAGTGCTTTGTCTATAAAGCATAGAGGATATCATGTTCCATTTCTTTAAATAAATATTGGTTTATTGATCCAAGGATCTGCATACATATGCCTTCAGTTTAAAAGTCCTTCAAAATGAGCACCCAAAATGAAGTCTTGCTTCATATTAAGGATTCGAGATTGACTTTCAAACAGCAACCTATCCTATGTGTAAACTGCAGAAAAGATGAGTTTTGCAGAAAAGATGAGTTTTCCACTGTTTTAAAATTCAAGCTACTTGAAGGTTAATTTCGGATAATTTTTGCAAAATTGAAAACTCGAATTGCATCAAGTAGAGTAATAAGATGGATACTAGGCGAAGGCAGTTAGGCATAGAAGTTTTGAGAGCAAGTTAAAGCACCTAGTACTAGGGAGAAAAGATTTGAGATCTTTATTGAGGACCTTTGTTAGTTCCTATAAATTATTAAAGAAACCAATAAAGGCCCAAACAGCTTCATTATGTAGACGAGACACTGTAAATAGCCTTTGAATTTATTATTCAGAGTTGAATGAAGTTGCTAAAAATCAAAAGCGGTTCAAATGAATTAAAGTCTTCATATTTTTTAAAATTTTAATGCTTTTATATGTACTTTAAGGCATATTTAATTAATTTTAAAGCCACAGATTTCTGACAAAAACTCTGAGAGTAAAATGAAATTGCCATGAAAAGTTTTTCGAATAAAAATCAGATGTTCGGTGTTGACTTTAAATGGTACATCCTGCCACTTGTGGATAAAGTTAAAACAGAAAACATACGTGGTGTGATCAGAAGCTAAGTCGTAATACTGACTGAAGCATTGTAATGACGACTTTAATTAAGTCAGTAAAGGTACGTAGTATTTCAACTGCTGTACTGCTATGGAACTGTTATACTCAACGTATAGTAAGCCTTATAACGCTTACAGATATTATGGCTTCTAAAACTTAACTTCAGGTAGATTACTCCGTCTCAAGTAGAGGACTTGTACCTGACAAGTACGGTACTCCTACTTACATATCTACTGTCCCAAGAAAGTAAATTTAGTAACTCAACATGCGACTCGCAATAGTTTTTAATTTGTTTTAAAATTGATATACAGAAATATATGGCTATACTCCTTAAAAGGATTTGAAAGCATTTTGAATAGCTTATGTCCTTAGCAATAACCATTTTGCTTTAAGAATTTAAAATAATTTGTTTTTCTTGCGTCAGGATCTAGCACATGATCCTTTATTTTGAAATCAATTTTTTATTCGTCGTATTATTTTTCATATTTTCCTTTAATCATCCCGTGTTTTATCAAAGGACTTTATTTTTTTTTACTTGACGAGTCACTATATCTTGATTTATTTTATTGTTATTTTTTTGTTGTTCTTTTAATTTTACACTTTGTTTATAAATTTTTTTACATTCAATTTTAAAAATATCCTTTTTAGTCGTATTGATTCTACTTACAAACTTGAACATTTTTAAGGATTGGAGATTTGTTTGATTTTTAAATGGAATAAAAATTGAAGCTTTTTTTTGATAGTTTTGTTTACTACACAAGCTGACTTGAGTTTGAATAACTTGTTTCAATTGTCAATAGTATTTATAGCCGAAAAATTTTTATATTTTGTTAAGCGTAGTCTTTTCAGAGTCTTTAAAGAAAAATCTTGATGAAAAACGCTGCCTTTAGAGTACTTCTATAAAGTACGACAGCAGCAGAATTTGCTAGCTGCAATACATATACACACACACGATTAATAAATACATTTAAATGCAATGCTTTAATAGCAATGATAGCCAGCTAACGTTGTCTGCTGCGATAGCCGCAGCATATGTTGCTGCTGCCACAAAACTAGAAATATCAGAAGCTTTATGTTGCTGACAAGAAAACAGCTGTTGCTCTAAAAACAAATAAAAAACAAAAATGAAACACTTTTACTTTTTTTCTATATTTTTTTGAGTTTAAGTTTTCTTAATAAATTTCAAAAGTTTGTATAGTCATTATATTAAATAGATAAGCGAGGGTTGTGTGTGTAGGATTTTAGTTAAGAATAATTTCTACATTAAAAGTCTGCAAAAGGATTAGAAGAGCTAGAGTTTAATAAAAATTTCGGAGTATTTCATTTGTATTCGGTATCTGTGACTCAAAGTTAGTCATATATGGACATGCAGACATGCATTACAGGATTACGATCTAGTTCCTTAAACTACTTAAGTTGTATGTGATAATTTTATCCTTAAGTGGCGGCACCAACAGTTTAAAGTCGACACCGAATGCCAGATTTTTGCGAAACTTTTCATGACAGTTTTATATTACTTTCAGAGTTTTTGCCGGAAATCTGCCAAGAGTAAGTCGCCCTGGAAAAACATTTTTTTTTTGGGTTTGAACCTCCTTACCCCGGACCAATGGACCATATGAGCCACTGAGAGGACTTAGCGGTAAACGACAAGCTACCCGCTAATCTAACCTAACTCCTTTAGATTCAAACCCACCACTAACGGAGTATGACGAGCGGGCTTGCCTCACACAGTTTAACACTATGAATCATATGGACCACCGATTGAACTTACCTATGAACGGCAGGCTATCCTAACCTAACCTAACCTCAACTAGGTTAGGTCGAAGATGTAGTTCTGATATCAAAGAGCTCACTTGAGCACGCATAGCGGCCCGTTGTGATGCCACGGGTGAATGTAGTCTCTGTACTGACCAAGTTGCACCAAAATTCGGGGTTACCCATCAAAGCACGACTACCCCACCCAGTGACCTGTAAGCATGGCCACTGTGATTGAGATGATGCCACGACCAAGTCCTAACCTAACACATTAATGATCCTTTTCTTAATTTTTTTTATTTTGCAGCTAAGAAGGAAATTGATCTACTTTAACTACTACAAACTCATTGGACATGTCATATTATACATCACACTGAGAGCCTTCCCTGTTGTTAGGTAAAGCTGGTTAGGATCTTTGTCTAGAGAGAGTACAATAACACCATACGCATTCTTTAGATATCATTTTAGACAGCATTTTGCATTTCGTTTCTACATCCGAAGTTTATATATTTTCTCCTTATCTGTCATACCACCTAATAAGTTTACAGTCATTTAATCAGATCGCCTGTCTGTCTTGTTGTCCGTTCGCATGTCGATCTAGTCATTTCCACCATCTATGGTTAGCTTAGGCAGTAAATAAGCCAAACATTTTATGTCGCGAAGATCTTTGCAATTTTTTTAAGTAAAATTCGAATTTTTTTTTTATTCTTTTCAAATCTCGAATGATTTTTTGGAACATTTTTATGAAATATCGTTGTCAGGTGGAGTTTAAACAGCATCAAGACAATTTAGCACTTAACGAAGCGTGTATTGTAATCGGAAATTTCGATTTTCTTTTTTTGTTATTATTGAATTGAAAAATATTTGTAATTTTAATTTAAAATTTATACCATATCGGTTGGACTACGTCTGCTTAGCCAATCATTGTTGAACAAATTATGCGTAATTTTTAATGGTTTTCCTAAACATAATTTGTTCTCCTTTTTTTTGTCGTCGTTTTCTTTTTTTTTTTTGCTATTCGTTATGAAAATAAAACGCAAAAACGAAACACACAAAAATATTCATATGATGGCGATTTAGTTGGGATCTGGTTTGTGGACAATTTTTGATGTCATAAGCGGATTTCCACTCAAATCCAATGACTAATACATACATAAGCAAAGGTGCATGCTACCATGCACATTAATTTTAGACATCAATTTGCTATTAAAGTTATTTAATTGCAATTTCATACTCAAAGAAAAATAAAAAGAACAAAAAAGACGGAGCGCCAAAATAGTAAAGAAGAGGAAATTACATCCATTAAAAGAATTTTAAGTAGAATTGTTAACCAAACAGTAGAAGGATATTAAAATTAGTCATGAAAAATAAGTCGAAACAAAGTTATTGCTAAATATCTGATACTCGTGTAGGAAAGGGGAAGGAGGGTCTTAAAAAGGCCAAGACACCCATCGCTATAACTTTACAGGCTGGGACACCCACTCTCGCTGCCTTTGTAATCTCGTCGTTCGCTGAACAAAGCACAGAGGTTGGCATGGCTGCTAGAACTGCACTCAGTCTTAAGTACTCTTATGTACGGTAAGGCACGCTTCCATGCTTCCTGGGTTTCACATGTTACACAAGGGATGAATTGATTGCTGAAGCTGTCATCAGTGACAGGGATATAACAATCATCACCGATGACTCAAAAATGGAACGCGGAACTAGAACTGCGGCCTATTCCTATAAACTGGCACTGAACGGGTTATTTAGATTACCTAAACAGTCCAGCGTATTTCAGGCGAACATTTTTTGAATAGACAAAGAATACCAACAGTGGACGGCAGAAAAACTAAGGAACTACTTAAGTTCGACACAGGAATTCTAACGGGACACTGCGCTATAGGCAGTTCCACTGACAAGCTCGTGCTGCCACACCAGGATTACAGACATGATAAGGAAGAATTAGAATCGGTACAAGAAATTTTATGTGAGTGTATGTGACAGAACGTTTGAAGATTTAGGCATGTAGGTGAATATGCCACTAAGGGAACTGGCCGGGTTCGGATGATCACACTCTCTTCAGGGTGACTAAAACTCGCCACTAATGGATAGTGCTAAGGGGCTAACGTTACAATGGGCAATACAATGGCCCATATGGGCCACCGAGTGAACTTGCCTGTGAACGGCAATCTAACCTAATATAACCTAACTAGAGCAGGTCATAATACCTCAAACAATATTAAAGTTAATGAAATATATGTATTCTTGATGTTGTGGAATTCTTCGCAAATATTCGAGGGGTTTGAATTTACAACTAATTCAACCTGCTCCCCAAGGGCACCACAGAAAGGTTTAGGTTAGAGGACGTATACTTGCCAATTGAAACAAGTACAGTACCCGAAGGTCTAGCCGACCCATTGTACAATAGAAAGGTTAATGATTGACAGAAAGAATAAAGTTATAAGAAGGAGAGAGACATTTCCAACAAGATGGATGGCATAAAATTTAATGAAATATCAATCGGAGTAATGGTTTAAGCAAGAAGACTAGTGGATAGTGTGTTGAACTCAGGCGGTGTAAGGGTTCTGGTTTCGATTCTCCTTCGAGTCTCTGGAATACATTTTTCTAGACCGATAAGGTTATTAAGCGCGTAGTCTAGTAGATAATATATGGGGTTATTAGACGTGACTCATGTATAAAATTGACACACACACATAGCTGCCACTTAAGTAAAGCATGAAATCGTCAAATATTAGCAAAAAATCGTCAAAGACGTTCATGGAAATTGTAAAAAAAAAATCGTTAGAAAAAATAAATTAAAAGCTAAAGAAAACATTGTTGTGAAACATATAAAGTTAAGTGAATGTACATATTTTAGTTCAAAAATTATTAACAATGAACTTTAAAAACGAGTGTTTTTTACAATATATTTTTATGTTAACATCATTTAGGTACATAGTTAAAATATATATATACAGCAGCAATAACATTGCATCATATAAATTTATGGGTGGTGTAAATATTAGGGAGTCAGACGTTCTCTTGACATTCTGAGCATGAAAATTCAGTGTGTTGTTCGCTGGAACCGACACATTTTTCAATGCCTTAGCTGCTTAAGACGGTGCAAGAAATGCTTCACTTCATCTGATCTTCTCACTATTTACACCACTTATATCCGAAAGAGAATGGAATACACCTCTCATATATATAGGCCGGTGCATCAAGACCTATTATGATACTTCTCGAGGGAAAAGTTGCTCGTTAATGACGGTAGAATATCCTACTTGTGGCTTGTATGTTCACTATTCCATCGCTCTTACAACAAATTTTGCTCGAGCCAAATAAGGGTACTTATTCCCGAGAATCATGTATTCCCACTAGAGATCAGCAATGAATGGTTTTTTCGCTACTCAGAAGTACTCATGAAAATTGTATGAGTATGAGTGAGTCAACAGTATTGAAATTCAACTACTCTGATTCATTCGTACTCACTACAGCATTGATTTATGACTACAGGTTGCAATGAGTATGAGTACAACGTTGAAATCAAACTCATAACATTCGAAATATGTTAAATTCATACGCCTACTCATTCAAATTCATAAATTTACTAATAAAAATACTTATAATACTCATAAATGATTCGAGTGATTCTAATCACATCATCAAAATTAACAGTCTTATTTGTTGTTGTTGCTTTTACAAAAAAAGAAGAAAAAAAAGACAAAAACAGCAAGCAAAGCAAACACACAACCTTCTAGTGAGTATTGTAGTGTTCGTATGCGAATCATACTTATTTTGTGATTCTTGTAAATGTTGAGTAAAGGAAAATCGAAATCAACAACATCATGCGTATTGTTAAGTATGAGTACGATGAGTACTTTAAAATTTGAATATGAGTAGTATGAGAATGATATTAAAATAAGTATGAATGCGTACAAATATCAGAAATTATGAGTATGATTCTAATCTACTAATCTTTCGTTCTTTAGTCGAACTTTTTGTATGTGGAACTCCCTTCGTGTAGAGGTTGAAATTTTCTTTTGGCTTTTAAGGGATGAAGAGGACATAAAAAATTCAGAAAAATTATCACAGATCGTCAAGATAAGGGCATAAATAGTGAAATCATCAATATGATAAGTTTGGGGTACAAAATCATCAAATCTGGCAGCTATGCACACACAACATAAGTGATGGAAGAAGCTAGGTCGTAATCCTGACTATCTGACTGGGCTGTAATCAAGAGTTATGTATGTATGTATGTATATATATATATGTGCATAAGGTTGTGCTGCTCATAATAATTATATAATATTTGTGGTAGTTTTTTTGTTTAAATAAATAAAAGATTTGTTTAAAACATTCAGCCTAAAATTATGTTAAAACCCTAAGAAGAGTATACACGCACAATTGTTAATAACAATGAATTTAAGCCTGTCTTGTGATGACTTAAATAGAGCTTCACAAATTCGTATCAATTGTTTTCAAATCAATTTTGTATTGTTTTCAACAATTATCATATTTTCTACATTTTTAATTCATTTCGTATTACAAATTCTTTTTTTTTCAGTTTCGATTACATTAAATCATATGTTTGATGTTATTGTTGGATTTTAATAATATAGTTTATTGGCCGCTACAAGCATACATACTACTTGAACGATGTTCTGAAAGTATTTTTTTTTTTTTTTTGTATTTGTTGCTATTTTTACTCTCGAATAGTTTTTAAAAAAAATTTTCAAATTGTTTTTTTTCTATTCCATGCAGTTGGTTATTGTTGCCAAGACTTTTCCAGTAGTGCAATTAAATTAAAGTGAGTTGTATTAAAACAAAGTTTGTATATCCCTCACCTCCTTACCACACCTCTTTCATTATTATTATTGGCTGAATGACTTATTTCTTCTTGCCACAATTATAGAAGTAGCAGCAGCAGCCACAATGGCAGCAGCAGTACGAGTATTTCTCGCATATGAAATGATGATGTATGAGTAAAGTGTGTTCATTTGTTTGTTTCAAACAAAATTACAAAATATTTCTAAAAATCCATTATAAACTCGAACAATCTGGACTCGTCTTACTGCTCGCTTACGACTCCGTCCAATACATTCTCTATTGCACAGGCTGAACAAAGCCTGTGTGAAGCTCTACTTAGTGGCGATCAATGTAAGTGTATGTTATTGTTGTTGTATTGTTTTGTTTTTATTATTGTTTTAATTCGAACAATAAATTGACATTTAAAGAGATTGTTTTTTGCGAATAAACTTTGACCAGCAACAATTATTCGATTGCCTTCACTAACATTGCTATGCGAAGACCACAAGCCGTAGCCATTTACTTCAAAATTTGTTTCCCTTTTTTTTCTTTGCAACCAGATTAAGTACAACTGCACATTGCGGTGCACTATGGCACAGGGTCGTATGATTATGACAGCTGTACAGTATTTAATCACTTCCTTAAAAATTTTAATTTTTTTTCTTTTTTCTTTTTTTCTTATGGAATATTTTTGTTTCAGTTGTGAATTGTTTATGAAGAGGAAAAAAATGAAATAAATTATCAGATCCGCCAATTATTCATTGTACAATGAATATGACACACAAAAATGTTAAATGTCGTTCAGGTTTTCTAGTTGCAATAAAAGTGCTTTGTAAAGTGAAAGATTTGTTGGTAATCAAGTTATTATCGAATCGAATTAAAACAACTTATGGCCTGCATTTCAAAAGTGATTCTTAATCACTTATGATTATATGGTGATTGCATTTTACAATAGCGTTGTTATTTTATTATGAATTTTCTTCTCACAACTCACAATCGATGGCAATAAAAAGTACAATAAAACTGCTAGAGGTAAACAATTTACATTCACAATTTAAATTTTAAATGGTTCTAGTCTTCAGTGATGCTATAACCAGATCAGACATAGGTTATCATATTATTACATGCTAGGAAATATTAAAAATATGAAAAATTTTTGATTTTTAAAAATTAAATCGCACGAATTGTAGAAGTATGTCCTTTTTTGTGTAGACACCTTTTTAAACCACTTTCAAAAACAACGAATCGAAATAAATGGAACACAATGAAATGTAATACCAGCTGAAAGTTTTCCAGTTGACATTGAAACCAAAGTTGAATGTCTACATTCGCACATCGCAAAACGTCTGGGAGAAAAAACGCAAAATGTGACAACTTGACGGCTTGAAGGGAACTACTTTATTCAACATTATTGTCATAAAGAGGTACTTTAGCACTGCTGTTATAGGATCTATTCTATTCTCTCCAACTTTATAGGGTTTCTCCCATTCAAGCCTTTTGACCTAGCAAACTTCAAGAGACTCGTACTGTTAGTCAACAATGACACTTTTTACTTCTGGTATGCAGTCGCCGTAGTCTAGTAGGTAATGTTTTGGCTTATTAGACGTGAGGCCACAGTTCAAACCTCAGGCCAGACATCTCCAGCAAAACGATATATAAAAAAAATTCCTTCGACAACTTCCTCTCTGCAGATTTCTAGCAAAAACTCTGAGAATAAATAAAATTGCCTTGAAAAAGTTTCTCACGTTACTCATATATAAAATTAACACACACAACATAAGTGGTGTTAAAAGCTAGATCGCAAACCTGACTGAAGTATTTGAATAACCAATTGTGTATGTGTTCATGCAATGAATGACCCATTCATTATTCATTCTCATCGTTACAGAATCTACATGTTAAACTCGAAACAATCACCATCCTGAATAAGTGAACTCTGAGGCTGCAATGCTCTGTCAAAAGACCAGTTAGCAAGCTCAGGTTATTTCTGGATAGTGTAATGCATAACTTAAATCTGTTCTTTTTGTAATTTCAGAACCCTATTGGTTTAAGTAGGTCTTTGCCCTTCTTTATCTACTCTTTCGTTGAGCATAACTTTCCAAACATCAGCAACCCCTCCATACAAGATACTCGCAATCTCGTCTGCTTGCTCATTGACGAGAATTCCCATATCACCTGGGACCCAGTAGTTAACATCATATTCATATCGTATACAGGCATAGTAAACAAAACAATCTGTGAAATCAACGAACAGGTTTTCGGTCCATTTTAATACAACAATCGTTGACTTTCCTGTCATCAGAAGGAATGAGAAGGAATCCTTTTCTCCTAGTATACCAGCAAATAATACGAATCACGAGGAGATTATCACATAGGCCGACAATATTGACATAATTTGTCCGAATTTTTTAGCCGTCACTTAACTGTAAGCCAGAGGTCTGAAGAAGTAATCTTAAACTGGTTTGGAGGTTAATGAGAATCAAACGATATTAATGATCCTAATGGGAAAAGCAATAAGGTCCTTTGTTTTAAATTTAGTGAATAACTTCGTTTCTCAAATAAGCATATAAATGTCAGTATGCTTTTCGAGATTGGACCCTGAGCAACACAACAGCAACTTCACATGCGCAAAATGTATATATTATAAATATTTCCCCCCAAATATACGACCCTAAATGAATTCCAGGGCGTATACATACATACATACATACATACATATATTTTTCTTCGGCGACTTCGTCTCAGCAGATTTCTGACAAAAACTCTGAGAGTAAATAAAATTGCCATGAAAAGTTTCTCAAGAATCTGTCGTTCGGAGTCGACGTTAAACTGTAGGTCTCACCACCCTCTTCTTATAAAATTAACGCACACAACATGAGTTCTGAGAAAGCTAGGCCGTAATCCTGACTAGAGATGAGCGATCCAGTGATTTTTGAAGAACGTTGTTCTCAGTGAACGTGATTTGTTAATCACTGTTCTTTAAAACAGTGATTGTGATCACAGTATTCCAAAAGAAAACAATAATGACAATAACGTATTTTATTAAGTCGTAAGAAAGAGACAACGGGATACATACTACGAAAAGCCTACTAAACAAAATCAAAGTGGTGTCATCAATTTTATTATTTTTAATGTATTTTTTTTATATGAAGTTTGAAAATTAAGTTTCACAGAAAGTTCATGTATAAAAGACAAAAGTAAATAATCAGCATCATCTAATAGTAATTCTGCCTCGCTCAAAATAAAATGAAATACATTTGAGTATGTAACAATTTTGAAAGAACGACATTATTAGTCACTGTTATTTGGCAATTTCAATCACTGCAGTTACCAGTGAATTATCAATCACTGTGATTAAAGCACAGTTTTGAAAATATCGCTCATCTCTAATCCTGACTGAAGGATTGTAATGACCAATTATGTATGTATGTATGTGTGTATGTATGTATATATAATATTATTAAATAGGGAAAAAATGTCTAACAACATTACTACCAAGTTGTTTTATGGTTAGTTAATCGGTTAGAATTTAATTGCTTTTAACAATTTTCTTTTAAGTATTTTAAGTCCTCTTTTTCTCAGTACACGTAGCTATAATTCGAAATAAAATTTCTTACCGTGTTAAAAAATTATAAAACTAAATTATTTTTTTAAGACCCATTGACCCTTTACATTTAAAATATTCCACTATTTTCTGCTTTTCAATTCATTGCAAATTAAACCACTTTTTATTTTTAAATGTATCGTGTATTAAAGAATAGCAATGCTTCTGGTTAAATTGTGTCTCTAAGTGTATGCATCGAATTATAATTGATTTCTTATTGCCTCTAATTTATTGTATATTTTCCCATTAATATGGAAATTATTTTCATAAATCATCAGATTATATATGCTCGTAATTGTTTTACGATTTAAATTTGATTTGCCTTACAACTTAAATCAAATTATACATTATACATGTACGGCGGGAAATAAATGTTTTTCATTTAATTTTACAAAATCAACAAATAATTTTCCTTCTTTTCTGTATGCAAAAGGAAATACCACAAGCCCAACTGTATTAAATGTTAGCAATTCGCCTTAACTAAACTAAACTTAGGTAAACCGACCATGTAAGTGTACATTTAACTAAACATACACATACATACTGTTGTTTTTAAATAACTTAAAATCAAATCTAAATTAACAACGATTTTAAAACAGCGATTGAAACAGATTAAACAGATTAGAGTAGCAGCAATTCCATAAGGTGGCTGTATGAGTGACATAACAATACTTGGCTTAGTTTTCGTATGGCTTGGCTTGGCTGCGATTTAATGTCGCTAAAACACAAAAAGCAATGCACAAAGGCTTACAAACGTAGAACACAATCTATACAATTATGACCATAAACAAATCATGCCTTAGCCTTAAGGTTAACACCACATCAATTCAATTCAATTCAATTCAATTCAAATCATAGCAAACTAAAGCCAATCAAATCCCATATACCCGCCGAATTTTATGGAAACCATTGTTAGCAACTGCATATGAAAATCCCCGCAAAAACGTATTCATAAATGCAAACATTATTCATAAAATCATAAAATGTCGAATTACTGACTGGCTTGGCTACATACAAATGCATCCATCCGCTTGCAAGTATCTCAGACTCATATGACTCTACAGCAATTGCCCACTTCTAGCGTCTATGGGCGTTTGATTTAAATGCGAATTCTTTTGTGTTTTTCTTTTTTTAGACTGTCCGTCGTCACCGTTTACAAAAAAAAGTTCTTTGTTACACGAGCAGCCTGCTTGCTGTATAGGCTTGTGTATGACTTTTTTTCGAACATTTTCGAGTTTCTTTTTATTATTCATGCTCATGTTTTTTCATTTTAATTCCCATAGAATTAACAGCCACTTAATGGCTGTGTGTAGTGCGTAAAAACAAAATCTTGTAGTGAAACAGTTGCAAAACACTCAGGTGCTTTAGTTCAATTGTTTTAAATGTCGATAGGAAATGGTTGAGGCCATACCATACACCATGGATTTTCTGTTATGGAGCATTATGATTAAAAAAAATGTGCTTAAAGCTAAATTTTTGTCGAACATCAGTGTCGTTAAATCAGTCGATGACCAACAATTTTTAATTTTAAAACCATTCTTTGTACAACGTAAATAGCTTTCTGTGCTGCAGCTTTTACTTTTGTTCTTATCTCAGCAGTATTTGGCTTCCCCAAAGCATCTTCATCACTCTAGCTTCGCTGTTGTTAATTTGGACCTTACCGGGCACTTTTTTAATTCTTATATGCTGGAGTTTTTTGCCCGACTTTAGTCCCTTTATACCAGAGAATTCTATTCCAGCGTTGTCTTGGTGATACTACTGACATTTCCTCTGATGGCATAGCCTTCATCATAAATTCCTGCTACCAAATTTATTACAATTGATGCTGCACATGCAAAGTTATAAGTGTTTACATTTAATTTGTTTAAATATGCCCAAGTGGGCGTGGCAATTACAATATTTACGCCCACAATAAAAGTAGACATTTCTACCTTTCATTTGATACCAAAGTTATACAGATTGGTGCCCTCGTTACAAAGTTACAAGAAGTTAAAGATAACACTTTGCCAAACAAACATCATCCAACTCATTGCGCACACACACATCCGCACACAAAAATTTTTGCGAATATTTCATTTAACAAAATTTTGGTATTCCACCAGGCGCACAGAATCGTGTAGCAAGGGGTAGTTGGTAAAATATTTTCTTTAATTGCTTATAACTTTCTAACGAAAGCACCAATTTTTATAAAATTGGTATCAACTGAAAGCTACAAACATGTACTTTCGATTCCATTATAAATTTTATAATTTTTGCCACGCCCAATTTAAGTTATTTAAGCAAATTACATTTAAATACTTAGAACTTGGCTAATATAGCATCAATTGTCATAAAATTGGTAGCAATTGAAAGCTAAAACCACGGACTTTAATTTTCTTTTAATATCCAGTATTGCCACGCCCACTTAATCATTATTAGATAGATTAAATGTATTAGCTTATAACTTTGCATGTAATGAATCAATTTGGAGCAAATGAAAGCTTAAGACTTCTTCTTCTTTTTTTCGAATAACGCCTTCTACTGGCACGCCCATTAAAAGCTATTTATAGAGATTAAATACAGGAGCCTATAACTTTGCATGTGTAGCTTCAATTTTTATAGATTTGGAAGCATATGAGAGCTTTAGAATTTGATTTTAAGTTTTGTGTAATGCCCTCTATTGCCACGCCCACTTGAAGATATATCAACAGATAAAATTTGTCAGCTTATAACTTACCACGCTTAGCATCAATTTGCAATAAATTTGGAAACAAATGAAAGCTAAGGTCTTAGATTTTAATTTTCGTGTAACGCCCACTACTACCACGACCTTGAAACATACATACAGTGGTGGCCTTATAATTAGAAACGACTTGGCAACATGTATGTTTGTTAATTTATTTTCAAAACTTTTGTTACTCACTTTAAAATTAATAGCTTAAAAAGCAATTAAACAAATTAGCTTTATGTTTATAATAAAAAAATTCACAGCATCATTATCATTTTTAAAAAAATTAGCTAAAAACAAAAAATACCAATTTCAGGTTGGCCATATAATTAGAAACGAAAAATATTCTTACAAACAGCTTAAAAATATCTTAATATATTCACATTTAATGGGCATATTCTTTAATATTTTGTCGGAAAGACCTTGTTTTGAACAACATCTGCAAGTCTTTTCGGCAAACTTTGTATCAAACGTTGGCATGTTTGTATTGAGAAAGCACTTCAGACCATAATAGAGCCGCCACCGTTTTCACTGTGTACATGGGATCAAGGGCTTTTTTTGGAAGACGTCTTACATAAGTTTTTCCATCAGATTGGAACAAATTAATGTTGGATTGGTCACTCCAGAGAACTCTGTTCCAGAAAGTTAAGTGTTGGCTTTCGAATCAAAATATTGTCGTTTCTAATTATAAGGCCACCACTGTATATAAAAAACAGATTAACTGAACTTACAGTGTACAAGTGTACAGAGAAATTTGTTTATAATTGAGTTTAAAATTTGGATTTGTAGGCTTGATATATAGAAAGGAATGTAATCGTGTATGCATAACACAGTTTCAAAAATTTCCTACTGCCCCTACTTCCAACCGGACCTAAGTAATTGAAATGCGTTCAGAAAAGTGCGTTTGCACTTTTACTGTGAATGATTTTTTTTTATTTTTCCGATTTTTTATATTTCGATTATTAAGCTGCAGGTTGTAATTATAACAGCACCATTAAAAATGGGGCGTATGCATATTTGATTATTTTCCAAACACTTGCGAGTTGGATGGAGATTTTGAAATAATTTTTTGGTATTTTTTTTTCTCCAAAAATTGATTGTTCAAAGCAAAAGCGTTGCAAATTTAATGAATAGTTGCGTTACTAAAGCGTTTTGTAGGCTGCTATATAAAGAAAAAGCAAAAGAAAAAAATAAAGAAAAATTCCATGCGTAGATGCAAATACCAGCTGTCTACTGTTTGTGGCCGCATAAATGGAAATACTTGGGTGGATTGTGTATCCCGTAAGCTGTAATTACATGGTAGCTTTGACTTAATTTGTGTGGCTTGAAAAATTTTGTGTTGTTTTTTTTTCTCTTTTTCCTGGACTCCTGATTTTAATGTTTTCTGAAGTCCATCAGATTATTGCAATTTAACTCTGTTGAGTAGGATTTATAAATTGCATGACAGAGTTAAGCTTTTCAAGTAGATTTGTATGTATTTATACATATTTTTCTTTTTAATATTTTGTTTTTATGCGTTATTGACAACTTAAATCACTTGATCTAAATTATTAGAGAAATATTTCGTAGTTACTCATTATGGCATTATTTGCAATGCCAGTATTTAAAAACTTTTAAATTTTTTTTATTGAATTTGAAATAACTTTGCAAATAATTCTTCATAATAAAGTAAAGGGTATTACAAAAAAGAAAAGAAAAAATTGAGGAAATCTTCTTTCAAATTGTTGGTGTTGTAACTGTTTTCTTTTATTGGCATACCACTACAGCTGCTGGAAGTGAATCATCGGGAATGTTAATGAACTCTGCTACTTGTGTAGTAGGTCTGAATCACTCCGAACTTCGGACGAAACCGTTTAGTTTCCTTAGCGGCACAATTGCCGCCATGCCCTGATCTTCAAACTTTCTGTCACCAAAAACCCATGGCGTTTGTCTGGAGGTACAGGTTACAAACATAAAGGGTGTTGTACCGGTTCCGTATCGTCCACATCCTGGCAGCTTCTGTCCCCCTAAAGGGGGAGGCTGAGTTTGTCAGCGAAACTGCTACAAGCGCAGTGTCACGTTAGATTTCCTTTTAAAGCGCGAATTCAAGTAGTTACTTTGTCTTGTTTTCCACTACTGGATACAGCTGTTATGAAATTCGGTAACCAGGTATGTTGGACCACATACGGCTTATTCAAGTCTATGCTGCTTTTTTACAATTTCAAAAAGTATTTATGGAGGGACGCATATTTCCTCTCTGTAATCTCTACTTCAGACATCTCCGATCCCTTCCGTTCGTTTCCTTCTAAGCCATAGAGGCCCGGAACCCATTAGAGGCGGGTGTTGTGTAGCCTTATACGATGTAGAGAGTCTATGCAACTCCTGACTCTCTTTGATTCGGGCAGCTTGTTCAATATCCTGAAATATGCTAGCCTAGTTAGGTAACCTTTTTGACCCGTTCAGTGCCAACTTATCGGAATAGACCCCAGATCCAGTTCCACATTCTATTTTTGAGCCATTGGTGAAGATAGTTTTATTATCGTGAACACTTACAGCTTCAGCAACCAATAGCTCCCGTGTGAGCATGCGAGTTTGGTATGTTCGTCCGAAAACAGCCTCTGGTACCATGTAATCGCATTTAAAACCCGGTTGATTCGGTTTTACTTCATGCAGTACATGGCCCAATAATATCTATGAACTTAAGACCCAGTGCAGTTCTAACATTTTTTGGAACAAAATCTCCAGTGGCTATAGAAGCTGACCTCAAGGCTAGTCTGAGGCATGAACTTCAGGTCACCCGTGATGCCTAAGCATGTCTCCATACTTTGTTCAGCGAGCGAACAAATTAAGAACGCCATGAAAATGGGGTTCCCTGCCAATAAAATCATAACAATAACTTTTTCTGATATCTGTGATATAATCTACATTGCTAGTCTTTAAAAAAAACGAAGCACTTGTAAGCTTCCGATGATGCCTTGGAAATACGATGACTATTCTTTGCATGATTGTTAGTCCGGCTTGGTTTCCTATACGTTTTCACTTTTTTTTTTTGTTGCCTTGCTTCAGTCCTATTATTCAATCCTTAAGCTGATATAATTGACAAATTTTCTGTCTGGTAAAGAACCTCGCCTGATTTCCCATCAAAACATCAATTTAATGAATCACAAACAATTGAAATATAACACTTGATCTTAAAACTCCCTGTAAGCAATTAAATTGCCAAATCTGTTGCGCTTCACATTCTATCATCGAAATACAACAACTATTTTCGCACATTTCAATTTTTGACAGATACGTAGTGTTTTGCCACGTTTAATCTTAACAAATTTGTTTTACGAGATAAAATTTACGTCGTCGATTTTATTTCCCACAGCCATTGAATTTAGCAATTAAATGGTGGCATTTACGCTTAGCATTTTAATGTTTTATTTTTTACTTATTTAGGATTAAAATTATTTCTAGAGAAACAAACAAAAAAAATAAAAGATTAAAAATATTCAATTGAATAAAAAAATTTGGATTTCGATATGTTATGGAAAAAAATATTTTTTCTAAATTAGAAAAATTAAATACATCGTATAGAATACAAACATGCATACATAATAATAATGAAATATATTTATTTAAAAAATATTTCATAATTCTAGGATTTGTAGAAAAATATTGTCTTAGATGATTACAGTACCACCAAAAGCTTAGATCTTCTGTGCCACACATGGATATATATATAATATATAATTGGCTCATTACAACCCTTCAGTCAGGATTACGGCCTAGCTTCTCAACACCACTCATGTTGTGTGCGTTAATTTTATACATGAGTGGCGGGACCTACAGTTTAAAGTCGACTCCGAACGACAGATTTTTTGAGAAACTTTTCATGGCAATTTTTACTCTCAGAGTTTTTGCCAGAAATCTGCTGAGAGGAAGTCGCCGAAGAAATACTTTTTGTATTTTGTTTTTGATGTCTGGCCTGAGATTCGAACTCAGGCCTTTCGTCTAATAAGCCAACACACTACCTACTAGACCACGGCGACTTCAAACACATGGATATGCTAAGGCAATAATGTTTGACTATAAGTGCTAGCATGCCAGTTTCTACAACAGACGGCGGTTTGAATAGAGTATCAGCGAATTTTAAAAAGATGTTGAGCATACATTGTTGATGTTAATACATACATTATTGGTCATTCAGCTAGGATTCCCACACCACTTTTTTATGTGTGTTGATTTCATACTTGAGTGACGGGACCTATAGTTTAAAATCGACTGCGAGCGACAGATTTTTTAGAAACATTTTGATGGCAACTTTATTAACTCTCAGACTCATTGCCAGAAATCTACCAAGAGGAAGTCGCCGAAGAAATATTTTTTTCATACCTATTTCGTTTTGACATCAAAACGGTCAAACATCAAAACGAAATATGAAAAAATATTTCTTCGGCGACTTCCTCTCAGCAGATTTCTGCAAAAAATCTGAGTGTTAATAAAATTGCCACTAGTAGCTGCGAATTTTAAAAAGATGTAGAGCCTACATGTTTCTTCTAAATAATTCATCCAGAAGCCTCTTGTTACTCCAAAAAGGATGATCAATGTTCAAGACGTTTACCAGTGCAAGACGTTTACCGTTGCTTACCAGTGCAACCAACACATTTTATAGGCACCTTAGGGCATTGTTAACAGGCAACATTATTATCCTACAACATGGTATGGTAGATAAATCACATGTCAAGCAAGAATAACATGTTAAACCAACAGAAATGAAATGTTCCAGCAGCCCTATGATCTTTAAGGGAACTAATCTGATCTGAGATATCTGTGAACCAGAATTTCAATGCTATCTTCGTCTTAGATTCGTACATCAGAGTTAAATTTTCCCTTTTTTTCTTGTACATAACCACAACAACAGTCTGTACTTTAGAAGTCATATATGCCGACCGAAAAATTCGCTTTTCACAACCCATCTATGTGATTAGGCGGTCTAAGTTAGAACACTGAAGCTGTTGCCTGTTTTACATTTAAAACACTTTTTGCATGGCCTCTCTACCCAACATGTTGCCTAGTGTCCTATGGAGAAATGCATTGGTGTTCGTATATTTCAGATATTCAGAGATGGAAACTAGCATTCCCTAGCATGCATAGCCTTCAGTCTCTATGTGGAAATTAACCTTTGACTAGAATGTGAATCAGATCGCCGTAGTCTAGTAGAAGTGTGTTGGCTTATTAGGCGAGAGACCACGGTTCAAGCCACAAGTCAAACATCTCCAACAAAACGAAATTCGGCGATTTCTACTCAGCAGATTTCTGGCAAAAACTGCGAGAACAAAATAAAATTGCAATGAAAAGTTTCTCAAAAATTCATCGTTCGGAGTCGACTTAAAACTGTAGATCCCGCCACTCATGTATAAAATGACCACACAAAACATAAGTGGTGTGAGAAGCTAGGTCGCAATCCTGACAGAAAGGTTGTAATAACCAATTTCTGGCAACCAGAAACCATAGAACTAAAGAAAGTTATAAAACGATTTAATATCTCGTGGCATAAAATGTTCCCTTAATTTTGCCTTATGGAAGTGGTACGAAATTCCCACGATCTCTTCAGCGACCATTAGCGGTCAAGTATGTATATGTTTACCGCACAACCTAGGAACTAGAGACATAGGAATTGAATTGTATACACACACTGGAAATTTAAATGACTGAATTTTAATTAGCACACGTGCAATACATAAAACTTTCATTCATTGTCTAGCGAACATCTATTGATTTCAATTAATTGTTACAGCTGCCCATAGTACTTCTCCCAGTTGGTCATTTAATTACCTTCTACGTTAAATTACCATAAAAAACCTTCCCGCTTTGTTTTGTTTAATTTATTTATTGCATAATAAATTATTTAAATATCTATCTTTTTTCATTTAATTTTATTGTTTATTTAACTAAGTTTTCTTAGGGAAAATGTTGAAAATGAATGTGGCTTGATGCGGATGAAAAATGATCGCACAATCAATTGATTTGCATTTGTTGTTGAGTTGGTATCATTCAAACCATTACAACCAAAACAGCCACATGCTGCTATTTAATTATGTTTATTAAAATACAACAAAAGCAATAAAATAAAGCTAAATAAAGCAAAAAAATATAGGAAAACTTATTAAAATTGTATCTCACGTTTTTTCCTTTTTGAATTCAGTTTATTAAGACAGAGTTGTCATTAAAAAAACCAAACAAAAAATCCAAAATAATTATTGGTTTGTAATACAATTTTGTTGGGGGGGGCCTTATAATTTTCGTTTTTATTGGCCTGAAAACAAAATTTTTAAACTAAAATACTAAAAACGTTAATATTTGCTATGCCCCTACTATGGGCAGCAATGAAGATCTAGTTGAGATTATTTTTATAATATTTTTCAAATTACTTCGCTTGGGATCATATGGTTTCCACAATACATATGCCTCTTACACGATTTTTTGCTCATATTTATTCTATTTCCAGGATCAAGTCATGAGTCTCCCGGTATACTTTGGTTGAGGGTTCCACTCTAACACGATCTATCTAATACTACTGGCCTTACTTCTGATGTTACGACCGATTTACCTTTCGGCCTTAAGTCCAATTAAAAGATTTTCATGCAAAGCCTAGATTAACGGTAATAAAGTTGAAAAATCAAGTATTTTAACCAAATATGACCTCCATAGATCGGTTAAAGTTTGATAAAATTTTAAAAGAAGTTTTTTCGGACCTAGTAGGCTGGTTAGCTTACCGAGTAACCATTGGGACCTGAGTTATAGCCGACAAGGCTAATTGTTTTCTTCAAATAAGCAAAAAAAAAGAGCTCTATATAAATCGTTCAAAATCGATTAAAAAGTGGACCTAGAGGGGAGCTCCATAGACATAGCCTCCAGGATTCCCTAACATATTTCTTTACGGTCGGGCATTACTTGAAGCCGGAGATATAGGCGACGGAGCTTATGGTTTTCTTCAAATGAGCAAAAAAAGTGCTCTATATAAATCCGTCAAAATCGAATAAAAATGGACTTGTGAAATGGGCTTAAAATTAATATGCATTTCTATATAAGGGATAAACCAAAATTTCGTATTTTTTGTAGGTTGCATTTCTTTGGTAGATGACGGGCACTTTTTTGGATCGATGGTTTCTTTTGGACGATGACATGCATTTTTGGACGATGACTTGCGTTTTTCGGCCAATGACTGGGATAGTTTTGGCCGACGACTTGCATTCCTTTGGTAGATGACTGGCATTTTTTGATCGATGACTTGGATTTTTTCGTAGGTGACTTGCACTTTTTGGTCGATGACTTGCATTTTTTTTTTACCGATAACTTGCATTCTTTTGGACGACAAGTGGCATTTGTTTTATCGATGACTTGAATTTTTTGGACGATGACTGGCATTTTTGGGTATATGACTTGCATTTTTTGGATGATGACTTGCGTTTTTCGGTCAATGACTGGCATAGTTTTGGTTCATGACTTGCATTTCTTTGGACGATGACTGGGATTTTTTTTGGTCGATAATTTACATTTTTGTGGATGATGATTTGCATTTTTTTCAATGACTTGCATTGTTTGGTCCATAACTTGCATTTTTTTGGTCGATGACATGCATTTTTGTGAACGATGGCTTTCATTTTTTCGTAGATGACTTGCATTTTTTTTGTGCCTTGTTACAAATGCATTAACAAATACTTATTGCCCTGCTTAGTAGAAATTTTATTTTGTGGGTCTTACTAAAACATTATTAATGATAATTTTCAATTTTTTTTGTATTAATTTTTTTAATTTTTTTCTTTTTTTTTGGTTTCAGTTGCCGAAAAAAAATCTAATAAGATTAATTGTTAACAACATTAAGTTTGTGTAGCAACATTAAAGGTGTATTTTATTTACTACAGTATCCATATTATTAGATTACCCCACCCTTTTTCTTGTATGCTTGCAACAAAAGCCAGCACATAACACAAGTTGCAAGACAAAAACTGTTGCAACCTAATAAGCGAGTGTTGAAACAAAATTAATAAGTTTTTGAGATCTTTTTTGTATCGAAAAAAAAACGTTCTTTTGAATTATAATGTTTAAAAGAAATATGAATTATGCCGCTATATAGATATATCGATTACAATGTGTTTAAACAACAACAACAATATCAACAACAATATTTAGTATATTATTATTAATTATTTTAAGTGTAGAAAATGTCTGTCAATGGTGATTGGATTTTTCAAAACATTTAATTATTGATTTTGGCAAATAACTATTAAGCACAGAACACAGAACATGTAAAGTGCGTAACAAAATTATAGTCATAAATTGTATGTAGAAAATAATTGCTTTTAAAATAATTATTAAATTATGGCCTAAAGTGGAGTGTAGATTTTTTAAATCCAAAATGACATTGGACTTATAAAACAACACAATAATTTTAAACTCATGTTAAAATTATAGGCTGTAAATTTTTCTAGGCTATATTTATATGGTATTATGAGATTATGGCAGCTGCTTTCATTTCTTCTTTTTTTGTCAATCTTCAGAGCTGTGTTTAGAGCATTAAAGCATTGCACACCAATATTTGTATTAAATTATTTTTGTGATCTAATGTACATAGGATTGTCACAAAGCAAGACTTTTTTCAGGTCCACGCAAAAAAGTTTTCCAGCTAAGCTAACTAAATTAAATGATACAATTGCAAAATCTTAGGACCATTACAACCCTTTAGAAAGGATTATGAGCTAGCTTGTCACTTCGCTTATATGGTGAGTGTTAATTTTATACATGGGTGGCGGGACCTCCAGCTTAGTGTTCACTGTGAACAACAGATTTTTAAGAAATTTTTGTGGTAATTTTATTTATTCTCAGAGTTTTTGCCGAAGAAATATTTTTCTTTTTTTTCCTTTTGTTGGAGATGCCTGACCTGTGATAAGCCGACACACTTTGGCAGGCGGTAGTCATGGGTTGGGCATATTGCATGATGTGAATGCACATTTGGTTAATATTACACAATTTCACCACTGATGAAAGTTCTAGCTACAACCCCACCGATGAAATTTACTACAAAGGTAAGGGGACTATACCAAGAATTATATACAGCGTATCATATGATTAATACTTTAACCCAACATCGCCACCAACTGGAATAACTTGCTCTATTTAGAAGTCCAATACTATTACAAGAATGACGTTAGAGTGAAATGATCACAACCCAACCCCTGTAACCTTACATAGCCAGACTTCAGGCAAATCAATTCGTGAAGGTTGTGTTCAAAATAGATCATAATATCATCTCATGGGACAAAATCACGATGGTCAGAATTAAGTCTTAAATAAGGATTTGCTACTTTTTTTACTCGTTTAAAAGACATTATGTGGGAAATAAAATACGGTTCAAATGCCCGTCACTGCTTTTCTGGATGGAGGGCGTCAGAAATGTTCAATTTCCTATAACTCAGGCGCATAAATCAATTTTAACCATGGCATAGATTGTGTTGTCCTTGAGGATGGCCGTGGTGTGCAGCTTGTGGTCCAATCATACGATTACCCTAACCTGTTCATTTTACCACCTTTTGGAACCACATGTCGTTGGTGTCCAAATCAATAAATACTCCCTAAAAGATGTTTGTAACTGACGCCCTATAGTTCTCGTCGTTGGTAGTGTTGATCTGCACAACGCCGTTCCCTTAAAAATAGGGACCGATATCACCGGCATGAAAAAATGTCTCAAAAATTTCTCTTTCGGAGTGTACAACATAAGTAAGTTGTGTGAGAAGCTAGGTCGTAATGTTGATTCAAATTCCAATTATATGTGTATGCGATATCAAAATCCACAGCAAACAGCGAACTTTTCTAAATGCATTGGACGCTTTGGGATCTCATGTCAATTTGACAACTTTGGTTTTTTCACGTACACATTCATACAGAAATGGGCCTCATTGCTGCAGATGATTTTTCTATAGAAATTGGTATCAGTTGCCAATTGTTTCAGAGCACAACGTCACTGTCTAGCTACAACGAGATTTCCGTTACCTACTTCCAAACTTCGGAAGTCCCTGTTGGAGGATCCAATATAAAAAAAAATGTAATATTGCTTCTTTGCGTACAGATGCAGCGGCCTTGAGAGTGTTCGAGAGAAAAGACCTACGTACGATCTTCGGTCCAGTGCGTATTGGCGATGATTTCCGTATCCGATTCAACAGTGAGCGGTATGAGCTCCTCAACGACATTGACGTTGTACAGCGTATTAACATCCAGCGGCTGCGCTGGCTCGGCCATGTCGTTCGAATGGATGAGGATGCTCCGGCGAGACGAGTAGTATCTGCGGAAGTCGGCGAAGAGGACGACCTTGTATCCGTTGGAAGGACCAAATCGAGGAAGCCTTGTCATCGATTGGTGTGACCAACTGGCGTAGGCGCGCAAGAAGCAGAGGCGCCTGGAAGGATGTGTTGCGGCAGGCCGAAATCCGTTAAACGGGTTGTTATGGCCAATTAAGTAAGTAAGTAAGTAATATTGCTTCTCCTACATTTTGGTTAATGACTAACACTAGTATTTTTTGAATTTTTACACCTCTTTTATTTTCGACTATAACTGCAATTTTGTACTTAAAACTTATCACACATCCCACATTTTATAAACTTTCATGAGTCACTAGCCTAAGTATTCATCAATGACAGCAATTATCAGTAGATTTATTAAATCCTTTCATTTTCTTTCATTTGCTTTCGATTGTTTTTAGTGTTACACGTATAATTAATTCATATTAAAATATTTTTATATCACAAAACAAGTTAAAAAATTGATTTTCTTTAGACAACCTGACTAGCCTTTGTCTAATACGAATGTAGTTTTTAATTTTTTCATTTAATTTAGTCATCAGTTTGTTTAAACAAAAATGTCGACCATAATTATGGAGCGCAATCGTTTTAATAACAATCATTTGTCGCGCTATATTATCTAATGATACGTCATGGCTGACAATGAATTCACTACAAAGTATATGTATTCCGTCTGTCCATTGTGAGTGTGTGTCTGTCTCTATTAATTTGTTACAATTAAGAACAATTTTGTTTTTTTTTTTTACAATTTATGTTAGCAAGTCCAAGGCTATTCAATGATATTTTCAATACAAGGCACGTAATTATTTGATTTTTAATTTCAAATCCATATAAGGTGTGCCCTACATATACTTGAACTATTTGTTACACCTCACGTTATACTTTACAATAATACAACGGCATGAGTATACAAGAGTATGTGTTAAATACAATACAATTCTAGGAAACTTTGTAAAGCAATTGTTTTTGAATTGATTTTTTGTTGTGGTATTTTACTTTCAATAAGTTCAGGGAAAAAATTAAAAAGTCGAAGCTATATAATGGCTTATAAGATGGTATACGATAGGATAGATGTGAGTGCCCACTTTGTTGATATTAAAGCGATGCCGTAAGAACTCTTGACTACTCGACCTCAACTATTAGTATTGAAGCAGAATTCCCACAAAATCAAACTGGAAATCAGCTTGAAGATTCCATAAATGCAGTATAGAACGATAGCGTTGTTAGGCTATATCGGAAAACAGTGGTCTGCATAGAGATCAGTAATGGAGCATGCAATACTCTTCAGATTACAAACGACATGTAATTTCAACAGGACGGCGCTACCTGCCACTCAGGTTATGCCACACTGGATATTCTTCACAAGGGATTTAAGGGCATGGGTGCCTTACATACGATCAACGTGAAGTGGTCGCTGAGAAGTGCAGTTTGACTTCGTTAAACATTTTCTTATGAGACTTTCTTAAGCCACAAATGTCTGCGCATAAGCTACAAACTATAATAGTCATCAAAGCCAACATAACCCATGCCGTGGGTTATTATTGTATTTCACAGTCTGATTTATGTGACAGAGTCATGGAAACTTGGACTTTTCGGATGCAGAAACGAATAAAATTTCGATGATAAATCGCATACACTTTACATACATAAATAATTGGTCATTACAATCCTTCAGTCAGTATTACTATCTAGCTTCTCACAGCACTTTATATGTGTGTGTGTGTTAATTTTATACATGAATGTCAGGACAGATTTTTGAGAAACTTTTTCAAGGCAATTTTTTATTTAATCTCAGAGTTTTTGGCGGATAAATATTTTCTCATATTTCTTTTGTGCGAGACGCCTAAACTGGTATTTGAACTACGGTTTCTAGTGTAGTAAGCCCAGACATCACCTACCAGACGACAGCGAGACTCTTTCAATCGAATATAAGTGATATAAACGGTGAAATCTAATGGAGTGAAGTAAAGCCTTAAGATATCAAGTCCAAAAAAGCATTCAATCTTACAAATCATTATTGGTTTTTAAAAGCGTTGCTAAAGAACTACTACCTTGAATAATTTATTCATTCAAAATACATTTCAAAGAGCTCTTGACGAATTAAAAAGCATTGTGACGTCAAAACTTTTTGAATTGTATTGCATAAGTAGGGGTGTGTATAAACTTGTTCAAATAGTTGAAAAAATAATTGAATTAAAAATTCTAAACATCATTGGCATACCAATAATCAGCTCATCTGCAACCACTCGAACATAAACAAGTGCTCTGTATGTATTTTCCAGAATTAATAAAGAATTAAAGAAAAAGAATAAAAATGGCATTCTGTTGCTTATATTGATACAATTTATTGGTTCGTAGCTAAAGAAAAAAAAAATCCGAATAATTCTTACACTTCTCCCTGTAATAACGTCCACATGGATATTGAAATCCTTTAAGTGGCAATTTTAGTTTAGAGTTGCATATTTCTCTCGATCTCTCTTACAGTATACCAAGCAGAAAGATATTTTGGGGGATTGAAATGGTCAGATTTATCTGGTCTCTAAACAAATGGATTAATTTTTCCACTTCTACTTTGCGAACGAGGCACCTGTCCAATACAACTGGATACTGAATTTTTACCGCGACTTTACTTTTATCGCTTATTGCATCCTGCTCACTGTTACTGAAATTTTATGATCATTTCATGTTAACTTGGTCCAAGTGTGTATCAGCGTGAGGGTTGTGGGTTCGATTCCCACCAGAAACTCAAATCTGTTGCACTACATAGAGCGTAAGGCCTAAGTTACTCAGCCCTCTATAATCAAATAAAATTTGTAATTGGCTTGTAATTCAAAGTTAAATATAATAACTTGGTTCGTCAGTTAGTAATTGAATGATGTTATCTGGGAGGTATAGGTAATTGCCATCCGGTATTTTTGGCTATTAAACCAGCATCGAAAGAAGATTCAGATGTCAGGTTAGATTAGATTATGTGGCGGACCTTCCTTGAAGGATAAAGGCCCAATTTAGTATACCCCGATACAACAATTAATATTCAATATGGAGATCAAACATTCCCTTAAGGAAACCAACCTTAGTCCAGAATTAATCTTGCTATTGCAGCAAACTTTATATAGGAGAGTTTAGTCAAGAATGTCAAAAAATTCAAAGTTAAGGACCTTCGTTATTTTACTCCAGGGCTAGTTTAGGTGAAAGATTAGTCTCTTGATCTCCCTTAGACTCATAGCTTCTGCAGAAGACATTCGGCAGAATATCGAGCCTAATATATAGAACAGATAGATATAGAGGGAATACCTCATCATCAATGCATTTCCAGGAGATATCCCACATGAAGTCTCCAGATCCTCCAAAGAGTCACAGCTCCTGTTGAAGTTATTCGACAGAATGCCAAGTCTATCGTTATTATGCCTTCAAGGGCATACCTGATCATCAATGCAATTTCGGGAGATATCCCACATGCAGTCTCTAGATCCTCCACAGTGGCGCAGCTCCTGTTGAAGCCTTTCGACAAAATGCCAAGTCTAGCGTTATTATGCCTTCCAATGAGAATCGCAATTCTGTGATGTAGGACTATGGATCACGGCCTAGCTTCTCACACCACTGATGTTGTGTGTGTTAATTTTATACATGACTGGCGGGACATACAGTTTAACGTCAACTCCGAATGACAGATTTCTGGAGATATCCTATATAAAAGTACTACTGATACAAAATATTTTTTTTAATAAATCCTTGGCGAGATTGTACAGTGTACAGTAAATAATTAATTTTCTTAGGATGGCGAGAAAAGTAAATGAGAATAGTCGAATAAATTTCCAAAAATAAAAACGTTTATTTAGTACTTATAAAATGTTAAAACAAAAACAACAATTCATGATAAAGGAACTTTTTTATTCTTAAGAACATAATAGAAAAGTTAAAATTATAGAGGGTGTTGACTCACTTATGGCGCTCACTTGACACATAGACAAGACGTCTGTAAAAGATTTGATTTCAGCCTGACTATTCAAGTAAATCATGAAAACTTTCTGGGAAAATCCTTCCACCCAATAAACATTTGGTCGCTTTGAAAGTGGACACTGCAGTGGTCAGGGAGTCTATAAGGAAGTTGAATACCAGAAGTCCGAAAAAACATACCACAGCCTACTTTGGCCAGCATTTTGGAGCCATCGATATAAACCACAAGGACGCCACTAGAATCATAAGCTGGTAGGTGGAATTTTAAAATCAAACGACTTTTTTAAAGAGTTATAAGGAACCCTGATATGTTTACATCATACGTCCAAGTTGGGGCAGTACTTAACTGCATTAAGATTGTAAGCAAGCTATGCAGGAATATTCGCCATTATCTAATCCTTCGATAAGAAAACGCTTATTGCAGACGTTATAAGGGGACAAGTGGTTTTTAAAAGAGCTGATGTGAGCATCATGATTATTATTTAAAAAAAAAAACTTTATTTTTACTTTTGCAAAGAAAAAAAATTTTAAAAATAGAAAGAAAATAAAAATGGTACGTGCGTTTAATTGTTAATGCTTCCCTAGTCGCTGCTACGTTATAGGAATTCTTAAAGATCTCAAAGTCTTTTAAAAACCAATAATAAGAAAGAGTACATCTTACATAATGTCAATAATAAAAATAAACAAAATAAATCCATACTTCTACACCCGATAAGAATACAAGAACATCCGTATTCTGTATTCTCCACCTTATCTTCATTCATTAAAATTTTGGCACAAAAGAAAAAAACCCAAAGATTGGCAAACGGAATGAAATTGTATATAAATGCCCCGTTTGCCGTCTTTCTAGTATCATTCGGTCTTTTAACAATTACTAAAGAATATCGTGCGTTCTAATAAAATTCCTTCATCAGCAAAATGTTTAAATTATTCGTTGTTTGCTTTTTGGCCTTGTTTGCTGTTGCTTTTGGTGCTGCTAAGCCCGCTGTATTCGCTGCTGCTCCCTTCGCCTATACTGCTCCTGTGGCTTATAGCGCCGGTGTGCCTGCTGTTGCTGCTGCCTATACTGCTGGTTATGTTGCTCCCTATGCTAGCACCTACAATGCCTACTCTGTTGCCCATACCGCTGCCTTCCCAGCTGCTTACGCTGCCGCTCCAGTAGCTGCTTATGCTGCCGCTCCAGTAGCTGCCTATCGTGCAGCACCTGTTGTCGCCGCTGCTCCCGTAGTTGCTCCAGCTGCTCCAGTTGTTCGCGTTTTGAAGAAGAAATAAATTTTTAATTGATTAAAGGACTATGATCAGGACATAAACGAAAACAAACAAAAAAAAAAATACGAAAATTATTAATTAGGGGAAGTAAATAATGTTTTAGCTTAAGAAAGATAATTTTTATAAAAAAAAAATAAATTAAAATAAGTAGTATGTGGGAACGTAAAATGCCTTGAGTTTTTATTTAAAAATTTTATTACAAGCATACGAGTACATACATAATTCGTCATTACAACCCTTTTGTCAGGATTACAACCCAGGTTCTCACATCACTGATGCTGTGTGTGATAATTTTATCCATGAATAGGGGGATCTACATACATTTTAACGTCGACTCCGAACGACAGATTTTGAATTTTCTTGGCAGGTTTATTTACTCTCAGAAATCTGCTGAGAGGAAGTGGCCTAAGAAATATTTTTTTCTTTCTTTCATAATTCGTTTTGATGTCTGGCCTGTGGCTCGAACCCGGCCTTCATGTCTAATAAGCGAACACACTACTTACTAGACCACGGCGATTACAAACAAGCATACATGCATAATTGGTCAGGATTACAACCTAGGATCTCACATCACTAATGTTGTGTGTAATAATTTCATCCATGATTAGCGGGATTTACAGTTTAAAGTCAACTCCTAACGACAGATTTTTGAGAAGCTTTTAATGACAATTTTATTTGCTCTCAGAGTTTTCGGCAAAAATCTGTTGAGAGGCAATCGCCGTAGAAATAGTTTTTCATATTTTGTTTTGCTGAAGATGTCTGGCATGGGAATTGATTCGACAACGGCGACTGCAAATTGAATTAAGCGTTCTAAATGATACATTTACATCATCTTTAAACAAGACATTATGTCGTTATTCAACTTTATTTATGAATATAAATTAAGTGGTCAAATCCCTTTTGTGCTTTATTGAGGATTCCTTGATAATATAAATTCTATTAGCTCCAGTGGCTACTCACTGGGGATCATAACGACGTAATAAATTGCCTCCAATTAACTTTGTTAGAAGTCTAATTTCGTTATTTCAACAGGAAATTTTTAAATTATTTATACTCCGTAGACGGTGGATTGCAAGGCAAGAAAATTCTCTCATACTTCATTCAAGACCTTGGAGTTTTTCTGTGGTAGTAAGCAGTTAAAAATGCTTTACTGCATACAAGTTACATCATTACTCGGAATGATAAGACGGACACACCACACCAACTTATAATCCGCTTATTATTCAATTCAATTTAAGTCGTTGGGGTTATTAGTCGTGAGACCTCGTTTCAAACCTCAGGTCACACGTCTTCAACAAAGCGAAATACGAAAAAATATTTCTTCGAAAACTTTCTCTCAGAAGATTTCTAGCAAAAACTCTGAGAATAAATAAAATTGCTACAAAAAGCTTCTCAAAACTATGTCGTTCGGAGTCAACTTTAGACTAAAGGTCCCGCCACTCATGTATAAAATTATCACACACAGCACGCATTAGTGATGTGAGAAGCTAGGTTATAATCCTAACTGAAAGTTTTTAATGAAAAATTATGCATGTTATGTGTGTATATTTTTCAATTCCATAGCTTTGTTAACTCAGCACTTTTCTGTTCTCTAACGAAGAACATCGCTGCTAATAAATACTGCAGTTGTTCTCTCTACTGATAGACAATCATTCGGGCTGTATCTTATTTTGACTTCGTCTCTCTCGATTTTTCTCTTTCAAGAAAGGCTTAATAGTCGCTATTAGTAAATGCAACTGGTGATTAATTGTTGCCTTTCTTGTTAAAAATGAATCTTGTCCCATCACAGATAAGTTGAGCAATCAACGCTCAGGGGATGGCACCCATTAATGCTGTGCATTGATGTGGAATATTGAAACGATAGTTAGAAGAGAAGGGAAATAAAGATGGTGTGCAACAAATATTTAAAGATCTTAAATATCTGGGTAGTTTGAACTATAAAAAATGTTATCAACCACAGAAGTATTCAATTCAATATCCCAAAATCTTGAAAGAACCTTCAATTGTAACCGACCGATGAGAAAATCCACTAGAGAGACGAAACAGCCATTAATAAATTGATTGGATTTAAATTAGATTTGTTAAGAACATGGCAAACACGGCAAAAATTGTGACCATCTTAAGCAATTTGAATAACTTATTGGGGGGTTTTACCCAACAGGTAAATCGAATAAAAATCAAAGAAAACAAATCTTTTAAAAAACAAAACAAATTTTTTAAAATACTCGTAAACAAAAAACCTTTCAAATAATATACGTACAGCATACGCAATGAGATACAATTGTGCTCTAGTTTTAGGATCTTTTGATGGTAATTTTGTGGCCTAAGGCGGAAGACGTGAGCAGAATAAAACAATGACTTAGAAGACTTAGAATTTCAATTTATGGAGCCTAAAAGCAGTTTAGAACACACGCTGGCTTCATTCAGCTAAAAGATATTGTTGCTACAATATCCTTACACAAGTGGTGTTCATTATGTGCTGACTGTTCGAAAAGAGTTATGAGTTTTTCTTTGCTAGATTCTTCTTTATCACCTCACTTTAATCGAAATTATTTGAAAGATTTGGAAATTGATATACACACATGTACTCTTCAGTTAAGAAATCAGTTCTTTACAATTGTATCCAAAAACTAAAGAAGGCATGGCATTAGGAGCTTAAACATAGTATCACAAAATAGTCACAGTCCCATTCGAAACCTAGGCACACAGTATTTTTTCAAACTCCTTGATACAAATAATTCATAATTTAATACCAATTTGAGCTGAGAACCCGGAAACTAATGTTTTTATATTATTTGCCAAGCCCACTCATTTTTGTTTCCTCTTTTTCTTCGAAACGTGAAAAGTTAGAAGTTAGTATATTTAATCTATCTAAAAATGATTCAGTGGACGTGGCACCACTGGATGTTAGGAGAAAATGTAAGTTTGAGTTCTTAGCTTTCACTTGCTACCAAATTTTTCACAACTGATGCTGTATAAGCAAAGTTAAGAGAATTTACATTTAATTAACTTAATATCTTAAAGTGGGCGTGGCAAAAATTATAAAATTTATAATGGAAACGAAAGTACATGTTTGTAGCTTTCATTTGATACCAATTTTATAAAAATTGGTGCTTTCGTTAGAAAGTTATAAGCAGTTAAAGAAAATATTTTACCAACTACCCCTTGCTACACGATTCTGTGCGCCTGGTGGAATACCAAAATTTTGTGACATGAAAATTTCGCAAAAATTGTGTGCGGATGTGTGTGTGCGCAACAAGATGGATGGCAAAGTGTTATCTTTAACTTCTTGTAACTTTTTTATAAATTTGGTATCAAATGAAAGGTAGAAATGTCTACTTTTATTGCGGGCGTAAATATTGTAAGTGCCACGCCCACTAGGAGATATTTAAACAAATTAAATGTAAACACTTATAACTTTGCTTATACAGCATCAATTGTCATGAATTTGGTAGCAAATAAAAGCTAAGACAATGGACCTTCATTTTACTATAATACCCAGTAGTGCCACGCCCACTGAATCATGTTTAAATTGTTTAAATGTATTAGCTCATAACTTTTCATGTTTGGCATCCATTTTCATAAATTTGGTAGCAAATAAAAGCTTAGAACGCGGACTTTTATTTCCTTGTAATATTTAGTACTGCCACGCCCACTGAATCATGCTTAGATAGATTAAATTTGATACCAAATTTATGAAATTTGGTGCATTACATGCAAATTTATAACCTAATACATTTAAACAGTTTAAATATGATTCAGTTAGCGGGGCACTGCTAGGGGTTACAAGAAACTAAAAGTCTGATTTCTTAGCTTTCATTTGCTACCAATTTTGTGAAAATTTATGTTATATTAGCGGAGTTATAGCCGTTTACATTGAATTTCCTTAAATATCTTAAAGTGGGCGTGGCAAAAATTATAAAATTTATAATGGACACTAAAGTACATGTTTGTAGCTTTCATTTGATACCAATTTTATAAAAATTGGTGCTTTCGTTAGAAAGTTATAAGCAGTTAAAGAAAATATTTTACCAACTACCCCTTGCTACACGATTCTGTGCGCCTGGTGGAATACCAAAATTTTGTGATATGAAATTTTCGCAAAAATTGTGTGCGGATGTGTGTGTGCGCAACAAGATGGATGGCAAAGTGTTATCTTTAACTTCTTGTAACTTTGTAACGAGAGCACCAATTTTTATAAATTTGGTATCAAATGAAAGGTAGAAATGTCTACTTTTATTGTGGGCGTAAATATTGTAAGTGCCACGCCCACTTGGAGATATTTAAACAAATTAAATGTAAACACTTATAACTTTGCTTATACAGCATCAATTGTCATGAATTTGGTAGCAAATAAAAGCTAAGACAATGGAGCTTCATTTTACTATAATACCCAGTAGTGCCACGCCCACTGAATCATGTTTAAATTGTTTAAATGTATTAGCTCATAACTTTTCATGTTTAGCATCCATTTTCATAAATTTGGTAGCAAATAAAAGCTTAGAACGCGGACTTTTATTTTCTTATAATGTTTAGTACTGCCACGCCCACTGAATCATGCTTAGATAGATTAAATTTGATACCAAATTTATGAAATTTGGTGCATTACATGCAAATTTATAACCTAATACATTTAAACAGTTTAAATATGATTCAGTTAGCGTGGCACTGCTAGGAGTTATAAGAAACTAAAAGTCTGGGTTCTTAGCTTTCATTTGCTACCAATTTTGTGAAAATTTATGTTATATTAGCGGAGTTATAGCCGTTTACATTGAATTGCCTTAAATATCTTAAAGTGGGCGTGGCAAAAATTATAAAATTTATAATGGAAACGAAAGTACATGTTTGTAGCTTTCATTTGATACCAATTTTATAAAAATTGGTGCTTTCGTTAGAAAGTTATAAGCAGTTAAAGAAAATATTTTACCAACTACCCCTTGCTACACGATTCTGTGCGCCTGGTGGAATACCAAAATTTTGTGATATGAAATTTTCGCAAAAATTGTGTGCGGATGTGTGTGTGCGCAACAAGATGGATGGCGAAGTGTTATCTTTAACTTCTTGTAACTTTGTAACGAGAGCACCAATTTTTATAAATTTGGTATCAAATGAAAGGTAGAAATGTCTACTTTTATTGTGGGCTTAAATATTGTAAGTGCCACGCCCACTTGGAGATATTTAAGAAAATTAAATGTAAACACTTATTACTTTGCTTATACAGCATCAATTGTCATGAATTTGGTATCAAATAAAAGCTAAGACAATGGACCTTCATTTTACTATAATACCCAGTAGTGCCAGCCCACTGAATCATGTTTAAATTGTTTAAATGTATTAGCTCATAACTTTTCATGTTTAGCATCCATTTTCATAAATTTGGTAGCAAATAAAAACTTAGAACGCGGACTTTTATTTTCTTGTAATGTTTAGTACTGCCACGCCCACTGAATCATGCTTAGATAGATTAAATTTGATACCAAATTTATGAAATTTGGTGCATTACATGCAAATTTATAACCTAATACATTTAAACAGTTTAAATATGATTCAGTTAGCGTGACACTGCTGGCAGTTATAAGAAACTAAAAGTCTGGGTTCTTAGCTTTCATTTGCTACCAATTTTGTGAAAATTTATGTTATATTAGCGGAGTTATAGCCGTTTACATTGAATTTCCTTAAATATCTTAAAGTGGGCGTGGCAAAAATTATAAAATTTATAATGGACACTAAAGTACATGTTTGTAGCTTTCATTTGATACCAATTTTATAAAAATTGGTGCTTTCGTTAGAAAGTTATAAGCAGTTAAAGAAAATATTTTACCAACTACCCCTTGCTACACGATTCTGTGCGCCTGGTGGAATACCAAAATTTTGTGATATGAAATTTTCCCAAAAATTGTGTGCGGATGTGTGTGTGCGCAGCAAGATGGATGGCAAAGTGTTATCTTTAACTTCTTGTAACTTTGTAACGACAGCACCAATTTTTATAAATTTGATATCAAATGAAAGGTAGAAACGTCGACTTTTATTGTGGGCGTAAATATTGTAAGTGCCACGCCCACTTGGAGATATTTAAACAAATTAAATGTAAACACTTATAACTTTGCTTATACAGCATCAATTGTCATGAATTTGGTAGCAGATAAAAGCTAAAACAATGGACCTTCATTTTACTATAATACCCAGTAGTGCCACGCCCACTGAATCATGTTTAAATTGTTTAAATGTATTAGCTCATAACTTTTCATGTTTAGCATCCATTTTCATAAATTTGGTAGCAAATAAAAGCTTAGAACACGGACTTTTATTTTCTTGTAATATTTAGTACTGCCACGCCCACTGAATCATGCTTAGATAGATTAAATTTGATACCAAATTTATGAAATTTGGTGCATTAAATGCAAATTTATAACCTAATACATTTAAACAGTTTAAATATGATTCAGTTAGCGTGGCACTGCTAAGAGTTATAAGAAATTAAAAGTCTGGGTTCTTAGCTTTCATTTGCTACCAATTTTGTGAAAATTTATGTTATATTAGCGGAGTTATAGCCGTTTACATTTGATTTCCTTAAATATCTTAAAGTGGGCGTGGCAAAAATTATAAAATTTATAATGGAAACGAAAGTACATGTTTGTAGCTTTCATTTGATACCAATTTTATAAAAATTGGTGCTTTCGTTAGAAAGTTATAAGCAGTTAAAGAAAATATTTTACCAACTACCCCTTGCTACACGACTCTGTGCGCCTGGTGGAATACCAAAATTTTGTGAAATGAAATTTTCCCAAAAATTGTGTGCGGATGTGTGTGTGCGCAACAAGATGGATGGCAAAGTGTTATCTTTAACTTCTTGTAACTTTGTAACGAGAGCACCAATTTTCATAAATTTGGTATCAAATGAAAGGTAGAAATGTCTACTTTTATTGTGGGCGTAAATATTGTAAGTGCCACGCCCACTTGGAGATATTTAAACAAATTAAATGTAAACACTTATAACTTTGCTTATACAGCATCAATTGTCATGAATTTGGTAGCAAATAAAAGCTAAGACAATGGACCTTCATTTTACTATAATACCCAGTAGTGCCACGCCCACTGAATCATGTTTAAATTGTTTAAATGTATTAGCTCATAACTTTTCATGTTAGCATCCATTTTCATAAATTTGGTAGCAAATAAAAGCTTAGAACGCGGACTTTTATTTTCTTGTAATATTTAGTACTGCCACGCCCACTGAGTCATGCTTAGATAGATTAAATTTGATACCAAATTTATGAAATTTGGTGCATTACATGCAAATTTATAACCTAATACATTTAAACAGTTTAAATATGATTCAGTTAGCGTGGCACTGCTAGGAGTTATAAGAAACTAAAAGTCTGGGTTCTTAGCTTTCATTTGCTACCAATTTTGTGAAAATTTATGTTATATTAGCGGAGTTATAGCCGTTTACATTGAATTGCCTTAAATATCTTAAAGTGGGCGTGGCAAAAATTATAAAATTTATAATGGAAACGAAAGTACATGTTTGTAGCTTTCATTTGATACCAATTTTATAAAAATTGGTGCTTTCGTTAGAAAGTTATAAGCAGTTAAAGAAAATATTTTACCAACTACCCCTTGCTACACGATTCTGTGCGCCTGGTGGAATACCAAAATTTTGTGATATGAAATTTTCGCAAAAATTGTGTGCGGATGTGTGTGTGCGCAACAAGATGGATGGCAAAGTGTTATCTTTAACTTCTTGTAACTTTGTAACGAGAGCACCAATTTTTATAAATTTGGTATCAAATGAAAGGTAGAAATGTCTACTTTTATTGTGGGCGTAAATATTGTAAGTGCCACGCCCACTTGGAGATATTTAAACAAATTAAATGTAAACACTTATAACTTTGCTTATACAGCATCAATTGTCATGAATTTGGTAGCAAATAAAAGCTAAGACAATGGAGCTTCATTTTACTATAATACCCAGTAGTGCCACGCCCACTGAATCATGTTTAAATTGTTTAAATGTATTAGCTCATAACTTTTCATGTTTAGCATCCATTTTCATAAATTTGGTAGCAAATAAAAGCTTAGAACGCGGACTTTTATTTTCTTATAATGTTTAGTACTGCCACGCCCACTGAATCATGCTTAGATAGATTAAATTTGATACCAAATTTATGAAATTTGGTGCATTACATGCAAATTTATAACCTAATACATTTAAACAGTTTAAATATGATTCAGTTAGCGTGGCACTGCTAGGAGTTATAAGAAACTAAAAGTCTGGGTTCTTAGCTTTCATTTGCTACCAATTTTGTGAAAATTTATGTTATATTAGCGGAGTTATAGCCGTTTACATTGAATTGCCTTAAATATCTTAAAGTGGGCGTGGCAAAAATTATAAAATTTATAATGGAAACGAAAGTACATGTTTGTAGCTTTCATTTGATACCAATTTTATAAAAATTGGTGCTTTCGTTAGAAAGTTATAAGCAGTTAAAGAAAATATTTTACCAACTACCCCTTGCTACACGATTCTGTGCGCCTGGTGGAATACCAAAATTTTGTGATATGAAATTTTCGCAAAAATTGTGTGCGGATGTGTGTGTGCGCAACAAGATGGATGGCGAAGTGTTATCTTTAACTTCTTGTAACTTTGTAACGAGAGCACCAATTTTTATAAATTTGGTTTCAAATGAAAGGTAGAAATGTCTACTTTTATTGTGGGCTTAAATATTGTAAGTGCCACGCCCACTTGGAGATATTTAAGAAAATTAAATGTAAACACTTATTACTTTGCTTATACAGCATCAATTGTCATGAATTTGGTAGCAAATAAAAGCTAAGACAATGGACCTTCATTTTACTATAATACCCAGTAGTGCCACGCCCACTGAATCATGTTTAAATTGTTTAAATGTATTAGCTCATAACTTTTCATGTTTAGCATCCATTTTCATAAATTTGGTAGCAAATAAAAGCTTAGAACGCGGACTTTTATTTTCTTGTAATGTTTAGTACTGCCACGCCCACTGAATCATGCTTAGATAGATTAAATTTGATACCAAATTTATGAAATTTGGTGCATTACATGCAAATTTATAACCTAATACATTTAAACAGTTTAAATATGATTCAGTTAGCGTGACACTGCTGGCAGTTATAAGAAACTAAAAGTCTGGGTTCTTAGCTTTCATTTGCTACCAATTTTGTGAAAATTTATGTTATATTAGCGGAGTTATAGCCGTTTACATTGAATTTCCTTAAATATCTTAAAGTGGGCGTGGCAAAAATTATAAAATTTATAATGGACACTAAAGTACATGTTTGTAGCTTTCATTTGATACCAATTTTATAAAAATTGGTGCTTTCGTTAGAAAGTTATAAGCAGTTAAAGAAAATATTTTACCAACTACCCCTTGCTACACGACTCTGTGCGCCTGGTGGAATACCAAAATTTTGTGAAATGAAATTTTCCCAAAAATTGTGTGCGGATGTGTGTGTGCGCAACAAGATGGATGGCAAAGTGTTATCTTTAACTTCTTGTAACTTTGTAACGACAGCACCAATTTTTATAAATTTGATATCAAATGAAAGGTAGAAACGTCGACTTTTATTGTGGGCGTAAATATTGTAAGTGCCACGCCCACTTGGAGATATTTAAACAAATTAAATGTAAACACTTATAACTTTGCTTATACAGCATCAATTGTCATGAATTTGGTAGCAGATAAAAGCTAAAACAATGGACCTTCATTTTACTATAATACCCAGTAGTGCCACGCCCACTGAATCATGTTTAAATTGTTTAAATGTATTAGCTCATAACTTTTCATGTTTAGCATCCATTTTCATAAATTTGGTAGCAAATAAAAGCTTAGAACACGGACTTTTATTTTCTTGTAATATTTAGTACTGCCACGCCCACTGAATCATGCTTAGATAGATTAAATTTGATACCAAATTTATGAAATTTGGTGCATTAAATGCAAATTTATAACCTAATACATTTAAACAGTTTAAATATGATTCAGTTAGCGTGGCATTGCTAAGAGTTATAAGAAATTAAAAGTCTGGGTTCTTAGCTTTCATTTGCTACCAATTTTGTGAAAATTTATGTTATATTAGCGGAGTTATAGCCGTTTACATTTGATTTCCTTAAATATCTTAAAGTGGGCGTGGCAAAAATTATAAAATTTATAATGGAAACGAAAGTACATGTTTGTAGCTTTCATTTGATACCAATTTTATAAAAATTTGTGCTTTCGTTAGAAAGTTATAAGCAGTTAAAGAAAATATTTTACCAACTACCCCTTGCTACACGACTCTGTGCGCCTGGTGGAATACCAAAATTTTGTGAAATGAAATTTTCCCAAAAATTGTGTGCGGATGTGTGTGTGCGCAATAAGATGGATGGCAAAGTGTTATCTTTAACTTCTTGTAACTTTGTAACGAGAGCACCAATTTTTATAAATTTGGTATCAAATGAAAGGTAGAAATGTCTACTTTTATTGTGGGAGTAAATATTGTAAGTGCCACGCTCACTTGGAGATATTTAAACAAATTAAATGTAAACACTTATAACTTTGCTTATACAGCATCAATTGTCATGAATTTGGTAGCAAATAAAAGCTAAGACAATGGACCTTCATTTTACTATAATACCCAGTAGTGTCACGCCCACTGAATCATGTTTAAATTGTTTAAATGTATTAGCTCATAACTTTTCATGTTTAGCATCCATTTTCATAAATTTGGTAGCAAATAAAAGCTTAGAACGCGGACTTTTATTTTCTTGTAATATTTAGTACTGCCACGCCCACTGAGTCATGCTTAGATAGATTAAATTTGATACCAAATTTATGAAATTTGGTGCATTACATGCAAATTTATAACCTAATACATTTAAACAGTTTAAATATGATTCAGTTAGCGTGGCACTGCTAGGAGTTATAAGAAACTAAAAGTCTGGGTTCTTAGCTTTCATTTGCTACCAATTTTGTGAAAATTTATGTTATATTAGCGGAGTTATAGCCGTTTACATTGAATTGCCTTAAATATCTTAAAGTGGGCGTGGCAAAAATTATAAAATTTATAATGGAAACGAAAGTACATGTTTGTAGCTTTCATTTGATACCAATTTTATAAAAATTGGTGCTTTCGTTAGAAAGTTATAAGCAGTTAAAGAAAATATTTTACCAACTACCCCTTGCTACACGATTCTGTGCGCCTGGTGGAATACCAAAATTTTGTGATATGAAATTTTCGCAAAAATTGTGTGCGGATGTGTGTGTGCGCAACAAGATGGATGGCAAAGTGTTATCTTTAACTTCTTGTAACTTTGTAACGAGAGCACCAATTTTTATAAATTTGGTATCAAATGAAAGGTAGAAATGTCTACTTTTATTGTGGGCGTAAATATTGTAAGTGCCACGACCACTTGGAGATATTTAAACAAATTAAATGTAAACACTTATAACTTTGCTTATACAGCATCAATTGTCATGAATTTGGTAGCAAATAAAAGCTAAGACAATGGACCTTCATTTTACTATAATACCCAGTAGTGCCACGCCCACTGAATCATGTTTAAATTGTTAAAATGTATTAGCTCATAACTTTTCATGTTTAGCATCCATTTTCATAAATTTGGTGCAAATAAAAGCTTAGAACGCGGACTTTTATTTTCTTGTAATATTTAGTACTGCCACGCCCACTGAGTCATGCTTAGATAGATTAAATTTGATACCAAATTTATGAAATTTGGTGCATTACATGCAAATTTATAACCTAATACATTTAAACAGTTTAAATATGATTCAGTTAGCGTGACACTGCTGGCAGTTATAAGAAACTAAAAGTCTGGGTTCTTAGCTTTCATTTGCTACCAATTTTGTGAAAATTTATGTTATATTAGCGGAGTTATAGCCGTTTACATTGAATTTCTTAAATATCTTAAAGTGGGCGTGGCAAAAATTATAAAATTTATAATGGACACTAAAGTACATGTTTGTAGCTTTCATTTGATACCAATTTTATAAAAATTGGTGCTTTCGTTAGAAAGTTATAAGCAGTTAAAGAAAATATTTTACCAACTACCCCTTGCTACACGACTCTGTGCGCCTGGTGGAATACCAAAATTTTGTGAAATGAAATTTTCCCAAAAATTGTGTGCGGATGTGTGTGTGCGCAACAAGATGGATGGCAAAGTGTTATCTTTAACTTCTTGTAACTTTGTAACGACAGCACCAATTTTTATAAATTTGATATCAAATGAAAGGTAGAAACGTCGACTTTTATTGTGGGCGTAAATATTGTAAGTGCCACGCCCACTTGGAGATATTTAAACAAATTAAATGTAAACACTTATAACTTTGCTTATACAGCATCAATTGTCATGAATTTGGTAGCAGATAAAAGCTAAAACAATGGACCTTCATTTTACTATAATACCCAGTAGTGCCACGCCCACTGAATCATGTTTAAATTGTTTAAATGTATTAGCTCATAACTTTTCATGTTTAGCATCCATTTTCATAAATTTGGTAGCAAATAAAAGCTTAGAACACGGACTTTTATTTTCTTGTAATATTTAGTACTGCCACGCCCACTGAATCATGCTTAGATAGATTAAATTTGATACCAAATTTATGAAATTTGGTGCATTAAATGCAAATTTATAACCTAATACATTTAAACAGTTTAAATATGATTCAGTTAGCGTGGCATTGCTAAGAGTTATAAGAAATTAAAAGTCTGGGTTCTTAGCTTTCATTTGCTACCAATTTTGTGAAAATTTATGTTATATTAGCGGAGTTATAGCCGTTTACATTTGATTTCCTTAAATATCTTAAAGTGGGCGTGGCAAAAATTATAAAATTTATAATGGAAACGAAAGTACATGTTTGTAGCTTTCATTTGATACCAATTTTATAAAAATTTGTGCTTTCGTTAGAAAGTTATAAGCAGTTAAAGAAAATATTTTACCAACTACCCCTTGCTACACGACTCTGTGCGCCTGGTGGAATACCAAAATTTTGTGAAATGAAATTTTCCCAAAAATTGTGTGCGGATGTGTGTGTGCGCAATAAGATGGATGGCAAAGTGTTATCTTTAACTTCTTGTAACTTTGTAACGAGAGCACCAATTTTTATAAATTTGGTATCAAATGAAAGGTAGAAATGTCTACTTTTATTGTGGGAGTAAATATTGTAAGTGCCACGCTCACTTGGAGATATTTAAACAAATTAAATGTAAACACTTATAACTTTGCTTATACAGCATCAATTGTCATGAATTTGGTAGCAAATAAAAGCTAAGACAATGGACCTTCATTTTACTATAATACCCAGTAGTGTCACGCCCACTGAATCATGTTTAAATTGTTTAAATGTATTAGCTCATAACTTTTCATGTTTAGCATCCATTTTCATAAATTTGGTAGCAAATAAAAGCTTAGAACGCGGACTTTTATTTTCTTGTAATATTTAGTACTGCCACGCCCACTGAGTCATGCTTAGATAGATTAAATTTGATACCAAATTTATGAAATTTGGTGCATTACATGCAAATTTATAACCTAATACATTTAAACAGTTTAAATATGATTCAGTTAGCGTGGCACTGCTAGGAGTTATAAGAAACTAAAAGTCTGGGTTCTTAGCTTTCATTTGCTACCAATTTTGTGAAAATTTATGTTATATTAGCGGAGTTATAGCCGTTTACATTGAATTGCCTTAAATATCTTAAAGTGGGCGTGGCAAAAATTATAAAATTTATAATGGAAACGAAAGTACATGTTTGTAGCTTTCATTTGATACCAATTTTATAAAAATTGGTGCTTTCGTTAGAAAGTTATAAGCAGTTAAAGAAAATATTTTACCAACTACCCCTTGCTACACGATTCTGTGCGCCTGGTGGAATACCAAAATTTTGTGATATGAAATTTTCGCAAAAATTGTGTGCGGATGTGTGTGTGCGCAACAAGATGGATGGCAAAGTGTTATCTTTAACTTCTTGTAACTTTGTAACGAGAGCACCAATTTTTATAAATTTGGTATCAAATGAAAGGTAGAAATGTCTACTTTTATTGTGGGCGTAAATATTGTAAGTGCCACGACCACTTGGAGATATTTAAACAAATTAAATGTAAACACTTATAACTTTGCTTATACAGCATCAATTGTCATGAATTTGGTAGCAAATAAAAGCTAAGACAATGGACCTTCATTTTACTATAATACCCAGTAGTGCCACGCCCACTGAATCATGTTTAAATTGTTAAAATGTATTAGCTCATAACTTTTCATGTTTAGCATCCATTTTCATAAATTTGGTGCAAATAAAAGCTTAGAACGCGGACTTTTATTTTCTTGTAATATTTAGTACTGCCACGCCCACTGAGTCATGCTTAGATAGATTAAATTTGATACCAAATTTATGAAATTTGGTGCATTACATGCAAATTTATAACCTAATACATTTAAACAGTTTAAATATGATTCAGTTAGCGTGGCACTGCTAGGAGTTATAAGAAACTAAAAGTCTGGGTTCTTAGCTTTCATTTGCTACCAATTTTGTGAAAATTTATGTTATATTAGCGGAGTTATAGCCGTTTACATTGAATTTCGTTAAATATCTTAAAGTGGGCGTGGCAAAAATTATAAAATTTATAATGGAAACAAAAGTACATGTTTGTAGCTTTCATTTGATACCAATTTTATAAAAATTGGTGCTTTCGTTAGAAAGTTATAAGCAGTTAAAGAAAATATTTTACCAACTACCCCTTGCTACACGACTCTGTGCGCCTGGTGGAATACCAAAATTTTGTGAAATGAAATTTTCGGTAAAATTTTGTGCGGATGTGTGTGTGCGCAACAAGATGCATGGCAAAGTGTTATCTTTAACTTCTTGTAACTTTGTAACGAGTGCACCAATTTTTATAAATTTGATATCAAATGAAAGGTAGAAACGCCTACTTTTATTGTGGGTGTAAATATTGTAAGTACTACGCCCACTTCGAGATATTTCAACAAATTAAATGTAAACACTTATAACTTTGCTTATACAGCATCAATTGTCATGAATTTGGTAGCAAATAAAAGCTAAGACAATGGACCTTCATTTTACTATAATACCCAGTAGTGCCACGCCCACTGAATCATGTTTAAATTGTTTAAATGTATTAGCTCATAACTTTTCATGTTTAGCATCCATTTTCATAAATTTGGTAGCAAATAAAAGCTTAGAACGCGGACTTTTATTTCCTTGTAATATTTAGTAGTGCCACGCCCACTGAGCCATGCTTAGATAGATTAAATTTGATACCAAATTTATGAAATTTGGTGCATTACATGCAAATTTATAACCTAATACATTTAAACAGTTTAAATATGATTCAGTTAGCGTGGCACTGCTAGGAGTTATAAGAAACTAAAAGTCTGGGTTCTTAGCTTTCATTTGCTACCAATTTTGTGAAAATTTATGTTATATTAGCGGAGTTATAGCCGTTTACATTGACTTTCCTTAAATATCTTAAAGTGGGCGTGGCAAAAATTATAAAATTTATAATGGAAACGAAAGTACATGTTTGTAGCTTTCATTTGATACCAATTTTATAAAAATTGGTGCTTTCGTTAGAAAGTTATAAGCAGTTAAAGAAAATATTTTACCAACTACCCCTTGCTACTCGATTCTGTGCGCCTGGTGGAATACCAAAATTTTGTGACATAAAATTTTCGCAAAAATTGTGTGCGGATGTGTGTGTGCGCAACAAGATGGATGGCAAAGTGTTATCTTTAACTTCTTGTAACTTTGTAACGAGTGCACCAATTTTTATAAATTTGATATCAAATGAAAGGTAGAAACGCCTACTTTTATTGTGGGCGTAAATATTGTAAGTACTACGCCCACTTCGAGATATTTCAACAAATTAAATGTAAACACTTATAACTTTGCTTATACAGCATCAATTGTCATGAATTTGGTAGCAAACAATAGCTAAGGCAATGGACCTTCATTTTACTATAATACCCAGTAGTGCCACGCCCACTGAATCATGTTTAAATTGTTTAAATATATTAGCTCATAACTTTTCATGTTTAGCATCCATTTTCATAAATTTGGTAGCAAATAAACGCTTAGAACGCGGACTTTTATTTCCTTGTAATATTTAGTAATGCCACGCCCACTGAATCATGCTTAGATAGATTAAATTTGATACCAAATTTATGAAATTTGGTGCATTACATGCAAATTTATAACCTAATACATTTAAACAGTTTAAATAATATTCAGTTAGAGTGGCACTGCTAGGAGTTATAAGAAACTAAAAGCCTGGGTTCTTAGCTTTCATTTGCTACCAATTTTGTGAAAATTTATGTTATATTAGCGGAGTTATAGCCGTTTACATTGAATTTCGTTAAATATCTTAAAGTGGGCGTGGCAAAAATTATAAAATTTATAATGGAAACGAAAGTACATGTTTGTACCTTTCATTTGATACCAATTTTATAAAAATTGGTGCTTTCGTTAGAAAGTTATAAGCAGTTAAAGAAAATATTTTACCAACTACCCCTTGCTACACGATTCTGTGCGCCTGGTGGAATACCAAAATTTTGTGAAATGAAATTTTCCCAAAAATTGTGTGCGGATGTGTGTGTGCGCAACAAGATGGATGGCAAAGTGTTATCTTTAACTTCTTGTAACTTTGTAACGAGTGCACCAATTTTTATAAATTTGATATCAAATGAAAGGTAGAAACGTCGACTTTTATTGTGTGCGTAAATATTGTAAGTACCACGCCCACTTGGAGATATTTAAACAAATTAAATGTAAACACTTATAACTTTGCTTATACAGCATCAATTGTCATGAATTTGGTAGCAAATAAAAGCTAAGACAATGGACCTTCATTTTACTATAATACCCAGTAGTGCCACGCCCACTGAATCATGTTTAAATTGTTTAAATGTATTAGCTCATAACTTTTCATGTTTAGCATCCATTTTCATAAATTTGGTAGCAAATAAAAGCTTAGAACGCGGACTTTTATTTTCTTGTAATATTTAGTACTGCCACGCCCACTGAATCATGCTTAGATAGATTAAATTTGATACCAAATTTATGAAATTTGGTGCATTACATGCAAATTTATAACCTAATACATTTAAACAGTTTAAATATGATTCAGTTAGCGTGGCACTGCTAAGAGTTATAAGAAACTAAAAGTCTGGGTTCTTAGCTTTCATTTGCTACCAATTTTGTGAAAATGTATGTTATATTAGCGGAGTTATAGCCGTTTACATTTGATTTCCTTAAATATCTTAAAGTGGGCGTGGCAAAAATTATAAAATTTATAATGGAAACGAAAGTACATGTTTGTAGCTTTCATTTGATACCAATTTTATAAAAATTTGTGCTTTCGTTAGAAAGTTATAAGCAGTTAAAGAAAATATTTTACCAACTACCCCTTGCTACACGATTCTGTGCGCCTGGTGGAATACCAAAATTTTGTGAAATGAAATTTTCCCAAAAATTGTGTGCGGATGTGTGTGTGCGCAACAAGATGGATGGCAAAGTGTTATCTTTAACTTCTTGTAACTTTGTAACGACAGCACCAATTTTTATAAATTTGATATCAAATGAAAGGTAGAAACGTCGACTTTTATTGTGGGCGTAAATATTGTAAGTACTACGCCCACTTGGAGATATTTAAACAAATTAAATGTAAACACTTATAACTTTGCTTATACAGCATCAATTGTCATGAATTTGGTAGCAAATAAAAGCTAAGACAATGGACCTTCATTTTACTATAATACCCAGTAGTGCCACGCCCACTGAATCATGTTTAAATTGTTTAAATGTATTAGCTCATAACTTTTCATGTTTAGCATCCATTTTCATAAATTTGGTAGCAAATAAAAGCTTAGAACGCGGACTTTTATTTTCTTGTAATGTTTAGTACTGCCACGCCCACTGAATCATGCTTAGATAGATTAAATTTGATACCAAATTTATGAAATTTGGTGCATTACATGCAAATTTATAACCTAATACATTTAAACAGTTTAAATATGATTCAGTTAGCGTGGCACTGCTAAGAGTTATAAGAAACTAAAAGTCTGGGTTCTTAGCTTTCATTTGCTACCAATTTTGTGAAAATGTATGTTATATTAGCGGAGTTATAGCCGTTTACATTTGATTTCCTTAAATATCTTAAAGTGGGCGTGGCAAAAATTATAAAATTTATAATGGAAACGAAAGTACATGTTTGTAGCTTTCATTTGATACCAATTTTATAAAAATTTGTGCTTTCGTTAGAAAGTTATAAGCAGTTAAAGAAAATATTTTACCAACTACCCCTTGCTACACGATTCTGTGCGCCTGGTGGAATACCAAAATTTTGTGAAATGAAATTTTCCCAAAAATTGTGTGCGGATGTGTGTGTGCGCAACAAGATGGATGGCAAAGTGTTATCTTTAACTTCTTGTAACTTTGTAACGACAGCACCAATTTTTATAAATTTGATATCAAATGAAAGGTAGAAACGTCGACTTTTATTGTGGGCGTAAATATTGTAAGTACTACGCCCACTTGGAGATATTTAAACAAATTAAATGTAAACACTTATAACTTTGCTTATACAGCATCAATTGTCATGAATTTGGTAGCAAATAAAAGCTAAGACAATGGACCTTCATTTTACTATAATACCCAGTAGTGCCACGCCCACTGAATCATGTTTAAATTGTTTAAATGTATTAGCTCATAACTTTTCATGTTTAGCATCCATTTTCATAAATTTGGTAGCAAATAAAAGCTTAGAACGCGGACTTTTATTTTCTTGTAATGTTTAGTACTGCCACGCCCACTGAATCATGCTTAGATAGATTAAATTTGATACCAAATTTATGAAATTTGGTGCATTACATGCAAATTTATAACCTAATACATTTAAACAGTTTAAATATGATTCAGTTAGCGTGGCACTGCTAAGAGTTATAAGAAACTAAAAGTCTGGGTTCTTAGCTTTCATTTGCTACCAATTTTGTGAAAATTTATGTTATATTAGCGGAGTTATAGCCGTTTACATTTGATTTCCTTAAATATCTTAAAGTGGGCGTGGCAAAAATTATAAAATTTATAATGGAAACGAAAGTACATGTTTGTAGCTTTCATTTGATACCAATTTTATAAAAATTTGTGCTTTCGTTAGAAAGTTATAAGCAGTTAAAGAAAATATTTTACCAACTACCCCTTGCTACACGATTCTGTGCGCCTGGTGGAATACCAAAATTTTGTGAAATGAAATTTTCCCAAAAATTGTGTGCGGATGTGTGTGTGCGCAACAAGATGGATGGCAAAGTGTTATCTTTAACTTCTTGTAACTTTGTAACGACAGCACCAATTATTATAAATTTGATATCAAATGAAAGGTAGAAACGTCGACTTTTATTGTGGGCGTAAATATTGTAAGTACTACGCCCACTTGGAGATATTTAAACAAATTAAATGTAAACACTTATAACTTTGCTTATACAGCATCAATTGTCATGAATTTGGTAGCAAATAAAAGCTAAGACAATGGACCTTCATTTTACTATAATACCCAGTAGTGCCACGCCCACTGAATCATGTTTAAATTGTTTAAATGTATTAGCTCATAACTTTTCATGTTTAGCATCCATTTTCATAAATTTGGTAGCAAATAAAAGCTTAGAACGCGGACTTTTATTTTCTTGTAATGTTTAGTACTGCCACGCCCACTGAATCATGCTTAGATAGATTAAATTTGATACCAAATTTATGAAATTTGGTGCATTACATGCAAATTTATAACCTAATACATTTAAACAGTTTAAATATGATTCAGTTAGCGTGACACTGCTGGCAGTTATAAGAAACTAAAAGTCTGGGTTCTTAGCTTTCATTTGCTACCAATTTTGTGAAAATTTATGTTATATTAGCGGAGTTATAGCCGTTTACATTTGATTTCCTTAAATATCTTAAAGTGGGCGTGGCAAAAATTATAAAATTTATAATGGAAACGAAAGTACATGTTTGTAGCTTTCATTTGATACCAATTTTATAAAAATTTGTGCTTTCGTTAGAAAGTTATAAGCAGTTAAAGAAAATATTTTACCAACTACCCCTTGCTACACGACTCTGTGCGCCTGGTGGAATACCAAAATTTTGTGAAATGAAATTTTCCCAAAAATTGTGTGCGGATGTGTGTGTGCGCAACAAGATGGATGGCAAAGTGTTATCTTTAACTTCTTGTAACTTTGTAACGAGAGCACCAATTTTTATAAATTTGGTATCAAATGAAAGGTAGAAATGTCTACTTTTATTGTGGGCGTAAATATTGTAAGTGCCACGCCCACTTGGAGATATTTAAACAAATTAAATGTAAACACTTATAACTTTGCTTATACAGCATCAATTGTCATGAATTTGGTAGCAGATAAAAGCTAAAACAATGGACCTTCATTTTACTATAATACCCAGTAGTGCCACGCCCACTGAATCATGTTTAAATTGTTTAAATGTATTAGCTCATAACTTTTCATGTTTAGCATCCATTTTCATAAATTTGGTAGCAAATAAAAGCTTAGAACACGGACTTTTATTTTCTTGTAATATTTAGTACTGCCACGCCCACTGAATCATGCTTAGATAGATTAAATTTGATACCAAATTTATGAAATTTGGTGCATTAAATGCAAATTTATAACCTAATACATTTAAACAGTTTAAATATGATTCAGTTAGCGTGGCACTGCTAAGAGTTATAAGAAATTAAAAGTCTGGGTTCTTAGCTTTCATTTGCTACCAATTTTGTGAAAATTTATGTTATATTAGCGGAGTTATAGCCGTTTACATTTGATTTCCTTAAATATCTTAAAGTGGGCGTGGCAAAAATTATAAAATTTATAATGGAAACGAAAGTACATGTTTGTAGCTTTCATTTGATACCAATTTTATAAAAATTTGTGCTTTCGTTAGAAAGTTATAAGCAGTTAAAGAAAATATTTTACCAACTACCCCTTGCTACACGATTCTGTGCGCCTGGTGGAATACCAAAATTTTGTGAAATGAAATTTTCCCAAATATTGTGTGCGGATGTGTGTGTGCGCAACAAGATGGATGGCAAAGTGTTATCTTTAACTTCTTGTAACTTTGTAACGACAGCACCAATTTTTATAAATTTGATATCAAATGAAAGGTAGAAACGTCGACTTTTATTGTGGGCGTAAATATTGTAAGTACTACGCCCACTTGGAGATATTTAAACAAATTAAATGTAAACACTTATAACTTTGCTTATACAAGTTAAGACATAACTATAACAATTTATTCTTATAATTACTCCCACTCTCATTTCTTTATTCTTCTTTAATCATTTATGTTTATTCTCTTTATTCTATTTCTGTATTTGATTACATATTTCTGTTCTATCTCTGTAACTTTACTTGACCTCTGTTTATTCTCTTTATTCTGTAATATATTTAATAATTTGAAACACTTTTATTATTTTATTGTTTATTTATATTGTTTATTTATTTATGGGAACAGCCGCTAGTGCGACTGTTCATTTTCATAGTATATTTATTACTAAATCTTAAAGCTAAACTTAACTAAATTCTTAGTGCTAGCATACAGTAAACAATTCGTGAGAAAATGCTGACATAGCAAGTTCACACGAATTGTTTATGTCTGGGCAGAAACTGCAGTGTGGACAAGATCAACAGGAATGTGTTGATATTAAGTTGCATACAAAAGGTATGGCAACTTCGACTAGTCAAACACACTACACCTTCCCTCTTAACAAAGAACGATCAACATGAGTTGATTGTTCTTTTACAAAGTTAATAAAAAATAAAATAAAATAGAGAAAAATGAATGTTACAAAAAAATATTAAGATACATAATCATTTAGTATTTTAAACAAATTAAATGTTATAAAGAAATATTAAAATACATAATTCACATTCACTTCCCCTTCGGAGAAGAAAAAGAAATTTTATTTAAATGAATTTTATGAAAATGAAGACCCCAATAAAAAAACGATATAAATTCTAATTATATAAGACTGAATATATTTATTATATATATGAAGTTGAATTGAACTGAATTGAATCAACAGTTGCTAGAAGTTAAAACGGTTATTTGCTAAGAACAAATAAAAAGAATGAATAAACTATCAGGAAGTTTTGGGCGCTCGCGTGGAATAGCTGGCTTTAAAGGAATAATCGCCCAGCAGCAAGCTGTGGTCGTGGAAGAAAAACTCCTCAGACTGGTCAAGTACCTGTTGGTACAAGAATTGGGAATGCAGTATGCGATATACGCATTTTAATCGGGTAATTTTTTAACTCTGTTTTTGTGGACGGTGAATGATTTACCGTTCGAGTCCGTCACGGTGACGTTATTTGTGATATCAATTTCCTTGACTCTAAATGGACCCGTATAAACCGAATCCAGCTTGTGTCCAGCGTCATTGCGGACCAAAACTGAATCATCAACACAGAGCCCGACAGGGTTAGAATTTTTATTGGAGAACCCTTGTCTCCTTAGTTTAGCATTTTCAATGAGGTTGGCAGCTCTACGCTGTGCTACTTGAAGTCTGAATTTGACCTCTTTTTCATAGGCATCAATATTGTATAATGGATCTATGATACCAGTATTAGCAAACTCCATTTCCCTCGGAATTTTCCCGTATACTAACTCAAACGGGCAATATCCATGGGCTGTAGACGGAGTAGTATTGTAACAGTATACAAAGAACTTTAGCCAATTATCCCAGTCCGATTTATCTAATGAAATATATGATCTTAGGTACTCATTGAATGTCCTATGGGATCTTTCAATAGTCCCAAGTGTTTCGTGGTGGTAAGCAGTGGAATGCAACTTTTCTATTTTTAGCAGTTTACATAGCTCTGTCAGTACCTGATTCATATATTCAGCACCCAGATCAGTAACTATGGTGTTCATGGGACCATATATCAAAACAAAATTTTCCATTATGGCCTTAGCCACATTCCTGGCCGATTTATTTTCCACTGGGATGGCCACCAAATACTTGGTCAAATCACACATTACAGTCACAGCGTATTCATTTTGCGAATCAGACTTTGGCAGCGGTCCTATGGTGTCAATTATTACTCGTTGAAAAGCTTTGACAGGTGTTGGTGTGATAACCAAGGGCTCCCTGTTTCTAATTGTTGTCTTATTGGCCTGACACTGAAGGCATTGCCGGACATATTTACATATGTCTCTAGTCATACCCTTCCAATGATATTGAAGTCTTATTTTCTTTATCATACGGGTTATACCTGGATGTCCACCAGTAAGGGGATCATCATGATACTTTTTCATAATCCTTAACTTTTCAGAATCTGTGTTAACTTTAACAAGTTTTGGTACGAGCATTATTGTCAAATCAAAATCTTGCAAGATTATATTACCTTTACCTTTGAAGGTTTCCATATTTGTTCCTAGGTTATTAAACATACTTTCATCTTGTGAAAGTAATAGTGTTGTAAGACCGACATTATTAGCTATTTTTGCAAGCTGTAGAAAGAGGCGACCTAAGTCAACATTTCTATTAATAATAAGGTCTTTCAACTTATATTCAGAAAGAACTTGCTTTCCTTTCCGTACAATTAACTTATCTTTGGTAAAATACAATTTAGGTATTTTACGATGCTCGTTTGCATTTAGAGTCTCATATATTTTGAGATTCAACGATTCTGATTCTTCCGCATGATTTTTACCAGTATTTTGTTCTTTTGCTCTAGTCTGAAGTCTTGTTGTAACCTTCAGAATTGTATTGACTCCAATATCTTTAATGTCTTTAAACTCTATGCGGGATAGAGCGTCTGCTACCGCATTTTCCTGACCCCTAATATACTCGATCACGAAGTCGTATTCCTCGAGATCAAGTCGCATACGTGTTAGCTTGGAAGATGGATTCTTTAGAGAAAAAAGGTAAGTGAGTGGTCTGTGATCAGTTTTTATCACAAATTTCCTGCCATAGATGTAAGGTCTAAAATATTTTACGGCCCAATGTATCGCAGTCAATTCCTGCTCTATGGTCGATTTATTACTTTCACCTTTAGTGAATGATCTTGACGCGTATGAGATTGGCATTAATTCTCCTTGTTTTTCCTGACTCAAAACCGCGCCACAAGCATATTTGCTTGCGTCGGTGGTGATAAAAAATTCCTTTGAGAAGTCAGGGTATTGTAAAATCCTAGGGCTCAGTAGTTGATTTTTGAGGTACTGAAAGGACTTTTCACAATCTTGGTTCCACTCAAAAGGAACATTTTTTCTTGATAGTCTGGTTATATGCCGAGACGATTCAGCAAAGTTCGGTATGAACCTACGATAGTAATTACAAAACGCTATAAAGCGCTTGGCTTCATCACCATTCCTCGGAGTGGGATAGTTTTGTACAATAGAAAATTTGCTGTCGTCAGGCAATATTCCTTGATCAGTGCACTTGTGGCCAAGGAATGTAACTTCCGTGCGAAAAAATGAACACTTGTCTGGATGCAACTTTAAATTGTGTGTCCTACACACCTCAAATACATCTCTCAAGTTTCTCAACATATGATTTGATGAACAACCAACAACTACAAGGTCATCCATGTACACAAACGCTTGTGCTGGGGATAGACCTGAAAAAGCCAATGTCATCATTCGTTGAAATGAATTTGGCGCTACTTTCAGACCATATGGCAATCTTTTAAATCGGAAAGATCCTCTATCAGTAGAGAAGGATGTAATATCTCTAGATTCTTCCTCAAGCTCAATTTGATGAAATCCTGACATAAGGTCAAGGCAAGAGAAAAATTTAGCTCTGCCTAACTGGTCAAGAATATCATCTATGCGTGGTAACGGGAATTTGTCTGCTATCAACTTTTTATTAACCGCCCTGTAATCTACCACTAGTCTCCATCTTCTCTGGGTAGTACCAGGTAACGGTTTTTTGGGTACCAATAGGATAGGGCTATTGTGATCGGATACCGATGGTTCAATGATATCATCCTTAATTAATTTTTCAACCTGTTTATTTATCTCTTCCTTCTGAGAATGCGGTATTCGATAGTTCTTGATATAAACAGGGTGTGTACTATTAACTTTAAGTTTCTGCTTATGAAAGTTATTGGATGAAATGTTTTCTGTTTCCAAAGCAAAAATATCTATGAATTCATGGCATAAAGCTTTCAGTTCTTTTTCAACGAATGGTGGAAAATTTTTGGAAAGTCTTTCCATTTTCTCCTTTGATTTAGTTTGTACGCGATCTGAACTAGCTATCTTGTAGTCTTTAAGTGTCTCCGTAACAAGCTTAATATCGGAAATTATTAAGTCATGGTTAGTTGTGTTAATTATTTTCACCAAGGGATTAGTTTTTGATGTGATTGTATTGGCGACAAAAACGCCGTCTTGAATTGTCTGGAATGGTACTAGAACACTTTCTTCAATTGACTCAAACTTTATTGATCTTACTACTTCACATCTTGCAGGTAGAGACATAGAGTTTATGGTAGGACCGTTTCTAAGCGGTATTCCAATGTCATGATCAATTTCATCTGATCGTAGAATTATTAAGTCCTTATCACTTGAATACTGTAAGATGCAATTGTATTTTCGCATGAAATCCATTCCGATTATTCCGTCTGCTTGTATTTTAAAGTTATCTTCAACCACATGAAAAGTATGCTTTATTAAGTATTTGTCTATTTTTAGCTCAGAACGCACACTACCCAGTGTTGAAATGGTGCCTTGGCCTATCCCATTTAGGTTTTTTCTATTGTATTTATTTATGGTTGCATCTATGACCTGGTTGCGCTTGATAATTGAGATATCCGCACCAGTATCTATTAGAAAAGTTGAAACAGTGTTATTTAAAGTAGTTTTACATTGTAGATAGCTGCACAAATTCAAGTTAATATTGTAGGTTTTAGTTCCTACTGAGTATTTAGGGGTTGTATCTCGTTTCCCGGGGCATGTTCCCCAGTAACGTTTATATTTCTGTTTCGGTTATTATTGTAATTCTTGTTACCGTATCTATTACCACGGTAGGAACCCGAATTGCGGTTCAGATTTGGATCATTATTATAAGATCCGGACCCATAGTTTCCACCTCTATTTTGTCCATAAAAATTTCGACCCCTTTTCGAATTATTGTATCTGCCGCGGTTGCTATTGCCATTGTAATTATTACTGCGGTTATCACCACCCCGGCGTCCAGATCCATAGCTGAGTATGGAGTTCTCCTGCCCATGCACCTCAGTGCAACTACTTATGAACTTGGTTAGAACTTCATTCATGTTATTGAAACTGCTCGATTGCATGATTAGTCTGACTCTGTCGTTTGAACTGTTTTTAGTCATAGCAGTGACCACTGAACGTGTGGCATATTTATTTGCTATGTCATGGGGTAGTCCATCCCCTATGTACGCTGTCTCCAATTTCTTAGCCAATTCTTCCATTTCCTTAGCATAAGCGTTGACGCTCTTACCAGACTGTCTAGTGCTCAAGAGTTTGGCGTTTATAACGTCCACGGATTCACCCTTGACTGAAGCCTTAAGTTTGTTCACAATCTGGTCTAATGTTGTTTCTGAACCTATTAAGTTTCTTGCTGTTCCTTTCAATTTGGTTTTAATGAGGTTAACAGCTACAGATTCATGCGATTCCTTAATGGAATCAACCAAGTTTATGGCGTCAATGAAGCTTTGTAGGTTTTCAGAATTCCCATCGAAATCAGGAATTAACCTGGAGGCGGTATTTAAGAACTCTACAACAGTTTGAGGCATGTTGGAGTTCTTCCTCTGTTCCGTCTCTGGTAAGATATTGAATTCTACTGGCTCTTGTATTGACTGGGGGACATTTATTTTGAAGTTCCTTCGGTAACTTACAGAAATCAATTTTTCACGTAAGTCCCAATAAAAACCTTCAGCAGCTGTTTGGTGAGCCTTTGTTAGTCTGCTGTAATTTGTGTTTAATAACACCCGTAATTTTTCAAGTAGGGTTAGAAGAATATTCAAGTGCCTATTGATTGTCTCAGGTTTTATATCCCTGTCAATATTTAGGCATTTATATGATTTTAAAAATTCTTCCTTAATCGCTCTAGCCCTATAAACTATTGTTTCCCATTCCATAGATTAGGAAATTAATATTTAAATTAAACGGTAGGAATTGGCTAAACCGATAAGGTAAAAAAAAAATTTTTAAATTGGCGAAAAGAGAATAAAAAGAATTGAAAAAAATTTACGTAACGACTAGACGACTAGACTTTGTCCAAATTGTTCGCCAATGACGCAGCTCTCATGTAATTCTTTCTCAGTGACCTTTTATGTAACTGATAAACTGTTACTAAGAGCTGCGCGGCTAACAGGACAATTATTACGATGAAATAGACGTACGGAAAGTCAATTTTAACCACAATGTCATTTACGACATTAGCATTTGGCTTTTCAACTTTTGACTCCGTACCTCCCATTTCGAATCAGTTTTAAGAATAAAGGGATGATTAAGAACTGTCTTGTCAGTGTTTGTGCGCAAGTTTACCTACTAGTTTAGACAACAACGCAGAGGTTAATAAGTCACGCTGTCAGGCTACTTGTTAGTTCTTAGATTTTATTGAGATACATGGCACTGCGTGGTATACCGTACAATTTTATGCACAGTCGTACTAGGCACTGTCATGTATGGGTCAAAACCAATTTAGACCCAACGAGGTTTGATTCTTAAATTTATGCAGTACTAGAGGGACCCGTAGGTGTCGCAGTAATGCAGTATTAGTATATATATTTAGTAATAAAATTATTTATAAAGAACACATCAATGTATATATTATTTTTAATTTAATTTATTTATTATTCGTGTGTCCTTGTAAGATTAAAAAAAAAGTTGATTTTGTTAACTTATAAAAATTATTTTTAATTGTATCATAAAGACATCATTATTATTATTGTGATCCGGAGAATATACGTGATATTCCTGTTTATCTTCTTATTATGACTCGAAAACTTAGCTTAAGAACATTACACAGGGTCGTTAATCGTTGAAATATAATTTCGAAAGAAGTGTAATACGTATTAAGAGAAATCCATTCATATAAAAAAAATTCAAAGCAATTGAATTGAAGAAAAAATAATTAATAATTGTTGCATGTAATTTTGTAAAAATATTAGTTTTTATAAAAATATAATAATGATTTTTTAAAAAAAAAAAACATATTTTCTAACTTGAGAAGAAAAAAAAAAATAATTAATAATTACTATGGTAGGTAATAAAATTATTTATGCTGGTATTCTATGTACATTATATTATAAATTTTGTTGAAACATTAGTCTTAATAAAAATATAATTATAAATTTTCAAATATTATTATTATGGTATGTAATCCTTTAAATAATATAATTCTGAATTTTCCAAGGTTTTTTTTTTTTTGATTGTTTTGTTCTTAAATAATGTTATTTAAAAAAACTACAACTATTAGTAAGTTTTCTCAAAATTTTATTAAATTTAAACTTACTAAATATAAATAATAATCTTAAATATAATATTATTAGTATTAACATACGGATGCTGTTGATCGTTTATTTAAGATGATTTACGGTTTTCATAGGATGTTTGCTGATGGTGTTGGTGCTGCTGTTGCTTGGGATGATTGAAGATGTTGCTGTATGAAATACGTCTTGTTTATTTTGATTGTTGTTGTTACTGCTGATGCTGCGGTTATTTACAAAATTTTAACAGGAAACATAGTGGCATATCATTTAGCGATAAATAAACACTCATAATTTTTCTTTTGCTTCTTCTATATTTTTTTTTGTTCTGTTGTTTCGTTTTGCTTAGTACCAAACTAAGTGGAATTATTTTTTTTTTTCGTCTTTGCTTTGTTTTCTTTACAACACTTGTAATGAAGCAATTATACTTTTTTCATATTGTAAGTTTGTTTTCTTTCTTTGCCACAATTATGCTCTTATCACTTAAATATTTTGTCTTGTTTTTGTTATTGTTGTATATTTTGGTTCGTTTATCTGTTCACAATTTTGAGTTATATTTAGGTATCTTTAAGATACAAAACCCGTACTTTCAAGTCTTACAAAAATGTGTGGAAAAGAAAACTGAACTTGAGTTTTTTCGATGATTTTAATGCATCACAAGATACTTTTTAAATGAATTAATTAAGTGGATAATAATACAAACTCATTATTTATTTATTTAATTTATTATTTTCGTTATTTATTTAAATTTTTTAACTTTAATTGTCTTTATTACATTTTGAGACTACAAAATATTCTCTCTTTATTGCTTCCTGCATATTCACAATGAGAGAAGTGATTTTTTTTTTCAATTTCAACATACATATTTAATTTTAATATTTGCATGCACATGTGCTCAATATTCATAAGCTGTTTTTGTTTTTTGATATATTTTTTTTTTACACGTTTACACTTTAATTTGGTTTTTATTTTTTTTGTTTTTGATGTTATTTTTTATTTTGATGTAAGATTTTCACAATATTTTCTTAATTTTCGTTTACGCATATTTCAAGGCAGGATCGCCATGTAATATATTTAATAATTTGAAACACTTTTATTATTTTATTGTTTATTTATATTGTTTATTTATTTATGGGAACAGCCGCTAGTGCGACTGTTCATTTTCATAGTATATTTATTACTAAATCTTAAAGCTAAACTTAACTAAATTCTTAGTGCTAGCATACAGTAAACAATTCGTGAGAAAATGCTGACATAGCAAGTTCACACGAATTGTTTATGTCTGGGCAGAAACTGCAGTGTGGACAAGATCAACAGGAATGTGTTGATATTAAGTTGCATACAAAAGGTATGGCAACTTCGACTAGTCAAACACACTACAATTCTCTAAAAATTGTTATTATTAATTACATATTTCTTTTCTATCTCTGTAACTTTACTTGACCTCTGTTCTTCTTTTTATTGTATTATTTTTCATATTTTTTATCCTTTAAAAGGCTGTTAGATTTAAGTTTTCTTTCAGTCACGTCTGGAGACATTATCATAAGCGATCCTCATAGTAGGAAAGCGAAGAGTGTTTAAATAAATTAAAGTTATATTAAATTAAAATTAATTAAGTTAATGAAGTTAAATAATAAGTTAATTAATTAAATCTAATAAATAAAGTTAATAAATAAAATAATATAATAATTTAATAAAGAAACAAATATAAAACAAATTAAATAAATTAAAGACTTGTGTTTCAGTTAGCACGGTTTCCCGAAAATAACTAAAAAACCCATAGAGGTTTAATTGGCGCCCGAGCAGGGACCGTGCTTTCTTTCTGTTTTTTTTTGTGTTAATAAAACGATATTAAAAAAAAAAATAAAAAAAACAAATTGGTTAATATTAAAAAAAAGGAAATATAAAAAAAAACCTCATTTGAAACTATGGCCATAAGAATGACCAAATAGAGGTCATAGATGTGAGCAAGTAGAGGACATAAAAACAAACAAGTAGAGGTCATAACCAATTCTACAACAAAACTCTCCAAAAACAAAAAACAAAAAACCTGTTTGCAGTGCAAAAAAAAAAAAAAAAAAAAACAAAAGGTTAATAATACAACAAAGAGATAATTCCACATGCATCATTTCATTTATAAACAAAACGAACAATAAAAAATTTTTAAATGTTTAAACTAGTGCGATGGGTTGCAGCTGAAACAGAAGCAAATTATTTGAGAGAGAGCATTGAGGAATTGAGTACTAAATGTTAAATTAAATGTCTACGTTCTATCACTGTTAACACACAACTTGTTGCTGATTGGGAGATGCTGAGGAATTTTTGTAGTAAAAGTTTGTAGCTGAGTAACAATAAATAAGTTAAGTACTAAGTATTTTATTTTATTTTGTTTAATGATCAATCCATATTGAAAAAAAAAAGTTTAACGAAGGATAGAACGAAATTTTTATATCTTCTTTCAGTTTATTTGAAAATATGAAATTCTAAAAAAAAATCTTTCTGTTTTTTTTTACAATTTTTTTTAACTCTAATTTTTATTTCTTGTTGTTTATTTGCATAATTAATATTAAAAAAATTGCCGATTTCAGAAAAAAATAACTAATAATTAAAATCAAGTTGTTTTAGAAATAACATTTTATGAGCGTAAATGAATTAATTTTGAACTTTGAACGTCTAAGTATAGATTCTTCTATTGAGAAATTCAAAATGGACAGTGAAGCAGTTCAGGCATTGTTAGCATCTGCTATTTCCCAGGCATCTGAGCAAACTCGACAAAGTTTTCAGAGTAGTATAGATGAATTAACTAAAAGGTTATCGGTTTTGGAAACACCACATCGTGTGGAAGAATATAAACCTATTGAAATAATTCCAGGCCTAGTTTGTAACGAATCCCTGGATATTGTTAAGTCAATACCCGAATTTGATGGGAATTCAGTAAGGTATGTTTCTTGGCGTCAGGCTGCCGTGACAGCGCATAGATTATACGAGGGTTATGAAGGTAGTTCAAAGTATTACCAAGTAGTTGCAATTATACGAAACAAAATAGTAGGCGCTGCAGATACTGTGTTAAGCTCTTACAACACTGTACTTAACTTTAAGGCTATATTAGCCAGGCTAGATTTTTCTTACGGTGATAAGAAAAGTATTTTTACTTTGGAGCAAGAACTCCTAACACTAAGACAGGGATCAAATACCATAACATATTTCTACGATGAAGTTGAACGAAAATTGACAGCAATACTAAATAAGGTATTAATGTCAAATGAAGGAGATCAGGGTTTAATACAATCACTAAGTAGAAAATATAGAGAAAACGCTCTTCGTGTTTTTATTTCCGGTTTGCGAAGACCTATGTGCGACATATTATTTTCAAGTAAGCCTGTCGACTTGCCCTCTGCACTCGCTTTGGCGCAAGAGTTGGAAACCAACAATTCACGTTACCATTTTGCAACAACTTACTGGAACAATCGTAGAGAAACTACGTTTAATAACTCGCCACATTATCAGCATATGAATCCAACAACTCGATTTGTTCCAACAAATCAATTTCAATCTCAAAATTTCACTCGGAACCATATAGATAATAATACTCCACAACAAAAACAATTTCATCCTGACAAACATAGCAGTAGTAGATTGCCTCCAGTTTCATATGATCGCTCAAGACAATACCAACCCATGGATGTTGATCCAAGTTCTCGGTTTCATTTTAGGCAACAGAACAATAACCACCAGAATACAAATAATTTCCAACAGCCAATTGCCCAAAAAAGACATAACGAATCAGTTCGTCAAAACCAGAACAAATTTCAAAGGATAAATCACTTTCGGCAACAACATAATTTTGAAATACCACAGTCTGAATGTTCTTTCAACCGTAATTTAGGTGACGCACACCATGACAATTCGAGTAATTCTGTTGATCTTTTTGAAAATCATATTGAGGATGAAATCAATTTTTTAGACATAGGTCCCTCCTCTCATACATCGAAAGGACAATAGGAGGAAGGACGTTAAAATTGCTGATTGACACCGGTACGTCAAAGAATTATATTAGGAACCTAGAATGTCTGAAGGGGATTAAGCCCGTGGAAAGACCGTTTATTATAAAATCCCTTCATGGAAATTCTGAAATAGTTTCAAAATGCTTAATAAATTTGCTGAATCAAACATCATACTTTTTTATATTGCCCCAACTTTCAACATTTGACGGTATAATCGGTTTCGACTTCCTTAAGCAAATCAATGGCCAAATTAATTGCGATCGCGGAGTATTAAAGCATAAATATGGTGAAGAGAAACTTTTATTTCATAACTGTCGTGAGGTTAATAAGATCATGATCGATCCTGCTGATTGTGATATACCACAGACCATCTTTCAAAAGCTTGTGATATTGTTAGAAAAGCACAAAGGTGCTTTTGCAGATCCAAACGAAGCGTTACCCTTTCACACAGACATAGTTGCTACAATTCGTACTGAAACCGACGAACCCATTTATTCAAAATCTTACCCATATCCTTTAACACTCACTGAATTTGTGAACAATGAAATTGAAAATTTGTTGAACAACGGAATCATTAGGCCATCTAGATCACCATATAATAATCCTATATGGATCGTAGATAAGAAAGGCCTGGATGAAACTGGGAGGCAAAAGAAAAGACTTGTGGTGGACTTTAGGAAACTAAACTCTAAAACCACAAGTGAACGTTATCCGATTCCTGATACTACGGTAATTTTATCCAATTTGGGAAACGGACGTTATTTCACAACATTAGATCTCAAGTCTGGTTTTCACCAAATAAACCTGAAGGAAGCTGATAGGAAAAAAACAGCATTTAGTATAAATAATGGAAAATTTGAGTTCTGTAGGCTTCCTTTCGGGCTAAAAAACGCACCTGGATTTTTTCAAAAAGTAATCGATGATGTGTTGAGAGAAGAAATAGGTAGAACTTGTCACGTTTATATTGATGACATCATCATTTTTTCTCCCAATGCTGAAAAACATCTACAGGATATTGACAATATTTTGAAAAGACTTTATTCAGCGAACATGCGTGTATCCTGTGAAAAATCACGATTTTTTCAAAGTTCTGTAGAATATTTAGGATTTACTATATGCAAAAATGGAATTAAAACGTGTCCAGACAAGGTAAAAGATATATTAGATTTTCAGGTTCCTCAAACAGTAAAAGGCCTTCGATCATTTTTGGGATTAGCTGGATACTATCGCCGATTTATTCGAGATTACGCTCAGATCACTAAGCCGCTTACGCAGTATTTGCGTGGTGAAAAGGGCAAAATTAGTAGCAGGCAATCAAAAAATACAGTAGTAAACTTAAGTGACGAGGCACAGAGAGCATTTTTGAGAATAAAGACTATTCTTGCTTCGGAAGATGTATTGTTATTGCACCCAGATTATACCAAGCCATTCGAGCTAACTACTGACGCCTCATCATCAGCAATAGGTGCTGTTCTCTCACAAAATGGTAAACCGATTACTATGATTTCAAGAACGTTGTCTCGTGCTGAGGAGAATTATGCCACCAATGAGCGGGAAATGTTAGCAATTGTGTGGGCTTTACAGAAACTACGAAATTATTTATATGGTGCAAAACATATAAATATTTATACCGATCATCAGCCACTGTCGTTTTCGATATCCGAAAAGAATCCTAATCCGAAAATTAGAAGATGGCGCGCTTTTATCGAAGAATACTCTCCTAATTTTTTCTACAAGCCGGGAAAAGATAACGTTGTGGCCGATGCATTATCTCGTCAATATATTAATCATATAGAGGATGAATCCGAAGATAATGCGTCAGTAGAAGCAACTATTGGTTCAGAATCGATATCACTTGAAACTCAAACAGGTTCGCAAATGGTTTCGAAAGAATCAGAGTCTGGAGATTCAACAATACATAGTGAGGAATCTCTTTCCGAAATAATAAAAGCAGTGTCGAATCCAGTGAATTGTTTTAGAAATCAAATTTTATTGAACAAATCAGCAGAGCCAAGTATGTCATCCCAAATCATTTTCAAAAATCAAACAAGACATTTCATAAATTATGTTTGTATAAAAGATATTTTCAAATTTTTGGAAACAGTCGTAAATTGCAGCGTGATTAATTGTCTTCATTGTGATATTCATCTTTTAGCTACTATTCAGAATAAAATAATAAAATTTTTTCCATCAACAAAATTTGTTTATTCGGAAAAATTTGTAATAGATATTCACAATCAGGATGATCAAAATGAGATTGCTGTCTCTGAACATAATAGAGCTCACCGAAGTGTGCGTGAAAATTTGAACCAAATATTGCAAAATTATTATTTTCCCAATATAAGAAACATACTTAAGGTGATCGTTTCGAATTGTAAAATATGCAATGAATCAAAATACAATAGACATCCACAAAAGGCACTAATTGGTCATACACCTATTCCTGAGTATCCTGGTGAGATCCTACATATAGACATATTTACAACTGACAAGACTAATTTTGTAACTTGTATAGACAAATTTTCAAAGTTTGCTCTAGCAGTTTTCATTGAAACACGTTCAATAGTTGACGTAAAAGTGGCTTTACTAACTATTTTAAATATTTTTCCTAAGGCCAACACCATTGTTTGCGATAATGAGAAATCATTTAACTCTCATACTATAAAGTCTCTTCTTTCAAATTTTGGTGTCGAAATCTTTGCCGTTCCGCCAGCGCATAGCACCAGCAACGGGCAAGTTGAAAGGCTACACAGCACAATAGGAGAAATATCCCGATGTCTAAAATCCGAAGGGTGTTATACTGATACGAAAGAGCTTATTCTCATTTCTATTACAAAGTACAATGATTCAATTCATTCTATAACTGGTGTCAAGCCTATAGATATTATAAATTCAATAACAGAAAAGTTAAGGATTGATATTAAGAGGAAATTGATGAAGGCTCAGAACAATGATCTTGATTATCATAACAGAAACAGACAGAATAGAATTTTTAATCCCGGTGATAAGGTATTTGTTAAGACTAACAGACGACTCGGTAATAAATTTAGTAAATTGTATATTGAAAAGGTAGTTGAAAAAGATTTGGGTCACTCAGTTCTAATTGATAAGAGACTGGTTCATAAGGATAACTTAAGGTAGGATTTATTTGTGTTAATTTGATAAGTTCTCAGTTCAAAGTTGTTTACGTTTTTCAATTATAACAGAAAGATTTGTTTTTAGTAATATTTGTAAATATAGTTATTATAAGTATTGTTCAAAAATTGTAGTATTAATAGAATATTCAAGAAATTTTTAATTGTAATTAAGTTTTTGTTATTATTAAAAATTTGTTAAGAATAATATGAAATAATGAACTATGTAAAAGCAAACAGTCGGGACGCCTGTTCTTCGAGAAGGGGGGAAGTTAAGACATAACTATAACAATTTATTCTTATAATTACTCCCACTCTCATTTCTTTATTCTTCTTTAATCATTTATGTTTATTCTCTTTATTCTATTTCTGTATTTGATTACATATTTCTGTTCTATCTCTGTAACTTTACTTGACCTCTGTTTATTCTCTTTATTCTCTAAAAATTGTTATTATTAATTACATATTTCTTTTCTATCTCTGTAACTTTACTTGACCTCTGTTCTTCTTTTTATTGTATTATTTTTCATATTTTTTATCCTTTAAAAGGCTGTTAGATTTAAGTTTTCTTTCAGTCACGTCTGGAGACATTATCATAAGCGATCCTCATAGTAGGAAAGCGAAGAGTGTTTAAATAAATTAAAGTTATATTAAATTAAAATTAATTAAGTTAATGAAGTTAAATAATAAGTTAATTAATTAAATCTAATAAATAAAGTTAATAAATAAAATAATATAATAATTTAATAAAGAAACAAATATAAAACAAATTAAATAAATTAAAGACTTGTGTTTCAGTTAGCACGGTTTCCCGAAAATAACTAAAAAACCCATAGAGGTTTAATTTACAGCATCAATTGTCATGAATTTGGTAGCAAATAAAAGCTAAGACAATGGACCTTCATTTTACTATAATACCCAGTAGTGCCACGCCCACTGAATCATGTTTAAATTGTTTAAATGTATTAGCTCATAACTTTTCATGTTTAGCATCCATTTTCATAAATTTGGTAGCAAATAAAAGCTTAGAACGCGGACTTTTATTTTCTTGTAATGTTTAGTACTGCCACGCCCACTGAATCATGCTTAGATAGATTAAATTTATACCAAATTTATGAAATTTGGTGCATTACATGCAAATTTATAACCTAATACATTTAAACAGTTTAAATATGATTCAGTTAGCGTGACACTGCTGGCAGTTATAAGAAACTAAAAGTCTGGGTTCTTAGCTTTCATTTGCTACCAATTTTGTGAAAATTTATGTTATATTAGCGGAGTTATAGCCGTTTACATTGAATTTCGTTAAATATCTTAAAGTGGGCGTGGCAAAAATTATAAAATTTATAATGGAAACGAAAGTACATGTTTGTACCTTTCATTTGATACCAATTTTATAAAAATTGGTGCTTTCGTTAGAAAGTTATAAGCAGTTAAAGAAAATATTTTACCAACTACCCCTTGCTACACGATTCTGTGCGCCTGGTGGAATACCAAAATTTTGTGAAATGAAATTTTCCCAAAAATTGTGTGCGGATGTGTGTGTTGCAAATAAAAGCTTAGAACGCGGACTTTTATTTTCTTGTAATGTTTAGTACTGCCACGCCCACTGAATCATGCTTAGATAGATTAAATTTGATACCAAATTTATGAAATTTGGTGCATTACATGCAAATTTATAACCTAATACATTTAAACAGTTTAAATATGATTCAGTTAGCGTGACACTGCTGGCAGTTATAAGAAACTAAAAGTCTGGGTTCTTAGCTTTCATTTGCTACCAATTTTGTGAAAATTTATGTTATATTAGCGGAGTTATAGCCGTTTACATTGAATTTCCTTAAATATCTTAAAGTGGGCGTGGCAAAAATTATAAAATTTATAATGGACACTAAAGCACATGTTTGTAGCTTTCATTTGATACCAATTTTATAAAAATTGGTGCTTTCGTTAGAAAGTTATAAGCAGTTAAAGAAAATATTTTACCAACTACCCCTTGCTACACGATTCTGTGCGCCTGGTGGAATACCAAAATTTTGTGAAATGAAATTTTCCCAAAAATTGTGTGCGGATGTGTGTGTGCGCAACAAGATGGATGGCAAAGTGTTATCTTTAACTTCTTGTAACTTTGTAACGACAGCACCAATTTTTATAAATTTGATATCAAATGAAAGGTAGAAACGTCGACTTTTATTGTGGGCGTAAATATTGTAAGTGCCACGCCCACTTGGAGATATTTAAACAAATTAAATGTAAACACTTATAACTTTGCTTATACAGCATCAATTGTCATGAATTTGGTAGCAGATAAAAGCTAAAACAATGGACCTTCATTTTACTATAATACCCAGTAGTGCCACGCCCACTGAATCATGTTTAAATTGTTTAAATGTATTAGCTCATAACTTTTCATGTTTAGCATCCATTTTCATAAATTTGGTAGCAAATAAAAGCTTAGAACACGGACTTTTATTTTCTTGTAATATTTAGTACTGCCACGCCCACTGAATCATGCTTAGATAGATTAAATTTGATACCAAATTTATGAAATTTGGTGCATTAAATGCAAATTTATAACCTAATACATTTAAACAGTTTAAATATGATTCAGTTAGCGTGGCACTGCTAAGAGTTATAAGAAATTAAAAGTCTGGGTTCTTAGCTTTCATTTGCTACCAATTTTGTGAAAATTTATGTTATATTAGCGGAGTTATAGCCGTTTACATTGAATTTCCTTAAATATCTTAAAGTGGGCGTGGCAAAAATTATAAAATTTATAATGGACACTAAAGCACATGTTTGTAGCTTTCATTTGATACCAATTTTATAAAAATGGGTGCTTTCGTTAGAAAGTTATAAGCAGTTAAAGAAAATATTTTACCAACTACCCCTTGCTACACGACTCTGTGCGCCTGGTGGAATACCAAAATTTTGTGAAATGAAATTTTCCCAAAAATTGTGTGCGGATGTGTGTGTGCGCAACAAGATGGATGGCAAAGTGTTATCTTTAACTTCTTGTAACTTTGTAACGAGAGCACCAATTTTTATAAATTTGGTATCAAATGAAAGGTAGAAATGTCTACTTTTATTGTGGGCGTAAATATTGTAAGTGCCACGCCCACTTGGAGATATTTAAACAAATTAAATGTAAACACTTATAACTTTGCTTATACAGCATCAATTGTCATGAATTTGGTAGCAGATAAAAGCTAAAACAATGGACCTTCATTTTACTATAATACCCAGTAGTGCCACGCCCACTGAATCATGTTTAAATTGTTTAAATGTATTAGCTCATAACTTTTCATGTTTAGCATCCATTTTCATAAATTTGGTAGCAAATAAAAGCTTAGAACACGGACTTTTATTTTCTTGTAATATTTAGTACTGCCACGCCCACTGAATCATGCTTAGATAGATTAAATTTGATACCAAATTTATGAAATTTGGTGCATTAAATGCAAATTTATAACCTAATACATTTAAACAGTTTAAATATGATTCAGTTAGCGTGGCACTGCTAAGAGTTATAAGAAATTAAAAGTCTGGGTTCTTAGCTTTCATTTGCTACCAATTTTGTGAAAATTTATGTTATATTAGCGGAGTTATAGCCGTTTACATTTGATTTCCTTAAATATCTTAAAGTGGGCGTGGCAAAAATTATAAAATTTATAATGGAAGCGAAAGTACATGTTTGTAGCTTTCATTTGATACCAATTTTATAAAAATTGGTGCTTTCGTTAGAAAGTTATAAGCAGTTAAAGAAAATATTTTACCAACTACCCCTTGCTACACGACTCTGTGCGCCTGGTGGAATACCAAAATTTTGTGAAATGAAATTTTCGCAAAAATTTTGTGCGGATGTGTGTGTGCGCAACAAGATGCATGGCAAAGTGTTATCTTTAACTTCTTGTAACTTTGTAACGAGTGCACCAATTTTTATAAATTTGATATCAAATGAAAGGTAGAAACGCCTACTTTTATTGTGGGCGTAAATATTGTAAGTACTACGCCCACTTCGAGATATTTCAACAAATTAAATGTAAACACTTATAACTTTGCTTATACAGCATCAATTGTCATGAATTTGGTAGCAAATAAAAGCTAAGACAATGGACCTTCATTTTACTATAATACCCAGTAGTGCCACGCCCACTGAATCATGTTTAAATTGTTTAAATGTATTAGCTCATAACTTTTCATGTTTAGCATCCATTTTCATAAATTTGGTAGCAAATAAAAGCTTAGAACACGGACTTTTATTTTCTTGTAATATTTAGTACTGCCACGCCCACTGAATCATGCTTAGATAGATTAAATTTGATACCAAATTTATGAAATTTGGTGCATTAAATGCAAATTTATAACCTAATACATTTAAACAGTTTAAATATGATTCAGTTAGCGTGGCACTGCTAAGAGTTATAAGAAATTAAAAGTCTGGGTTCTTAGCTTTCATTTGCTACCAATTTTGTGAAAATTTATGTTATATTAGCGGAGTTATAGCCGTTTACATTTGATTTCCTTAAATATCTTAAAGTGGGCGTGGCAAAAATTATAAAATTTATAATGGAAGCGAAAGTACATGTTTGTAGCTTTCATTTGATACCAATTTTATAAAAATTGGTGCTTTCGTTAGAAAGTTATAAGCAGTTAAAGAAAATATTTTACCAACTACCCCTTGCTACACGACTCTGTGCGCCTGGTGGAATACCAAAATTTTGTGAAATGAAATTTTCGCAAAAATTTTGTGCGGATGTGTGTGTGCGCAACAAGATGCATGGCAAAGTGTTATCTTTAACTTCTTGTAACTTTGTAACGAGTGCACCAATTTTTATAAATTTGATATCAAATGAAAGGTAGAAACGCCTACTTTTATTGTGGGCGTAAATATTGTAAGTACTACGCCCACTTCGAGATATTTCAACAAATTAAATGTAAACACTTATAACTTTGCTTATACAGCATCAATTGTCATGAATTTGGTAGCAAATAAAAGCTAAGACAATGGACCTTCATTTTACTATAATACCCAGTAGTGCCACGCCCACTGAATCATGTTTAAATTGTTTAAATGTATTAGCTCATAACTTTTCATGTTTAGCATCCATTTTCATAAATTTGGTAGCAAATAAAAGCTTAGAACACGGACTTTTATTTTCTTGTAATATTTAGTACTGCCACGCCCACTGAATCATGCTTAGATAGATTAAATTTGATACCAAATTTATGAAATTTGGTGCATTAAATGCAAATTTATAACCTAATACATTTAAACAGTTTAAATATGATTCAGTTAGCGTGGCACTGCTAAGAGTTATAAGAAATTAAAAGTCTGGGTTCTTAGCTTTCATTTGCTACCAATTTTGTGAAAATTTATGTTATATTAGCGGAGTTATAGCCGTTTACATTTGATTTCCTTAAATATCTTAAAGTGGGCGTGGCAAAAATTATAAAATTTATAATGGAAGCGAAAGTACATGTTTGTAGCTTTCATTTGATACCAATTTTATAAAAATTGGTGCTTTCGTTAGAAAGTTATAAGCAGTTAAAGAAAATATTTTACCAACTACCCCTTGCTACACGACTCTGTGCGCCTGGTGGAATACCAAAATTTTGTGAAATGAAATTTTCGCAAAAATTTTGTGCGGATGTGTGTGTGCGCAACAAGATGCATGGCAAAGTGTTATCTTTAACTTCTTGTAACTTTGTAACGAGTGCACCAATTTTTATAAATTTGATATCAAATGAAAGGTAGAAACGCCTACTTTTATTGTGGGCGTAAATATTGTAAGTACTACGCCCACTTCGAGATATTTCAACAAATTAAATGTAAACACTTATAACTTTGCTTATACAGCATCAATTGTCATGAATTTGGTAGCAAATAAAAGCTAAGACAATGGACCTTCATTTTACTATAATACCCAGTAGTGCCACGCCCACTGAATCATGTTTAAATTGTTTAAATGTATTAGCTCATAACTTTTCATGTTTAGCATCCATTTTCATAAATTTGGTAGCAAATAAAAGCTTAGAACACGGACTTTTATTTTCTTGTAATATTTAGTACTGCCACGCCCACTGAATCATGCTTAGATAGATTAAATTTGATACCAAATTTATGAAATTTGGTGCATTAAATGCAAATTTATAACCTAATACATTTAAACAGTTTAAATATGATTCAGTTAGCGTGGCACTGCTAAGAGTTATAAGAAATTAAAAGTCTGGGTTCTTAGCTTTCATTTGCTACCAATTTTGTGAAAATTTATGTTATATTAGCGGAGTTATAGCCGTTTACATTTGATTTCCTTAAATATCTTAAAGTGGGCGTGGCAAAAATTATAAAATTTATAATGGAAGCGAAAGTACATGTTTGTAGCTTTCATTTGATACCAATTTTATAAAAATTGGTGCTTTCGTTAGAAAGTTATAAGCAGTTAAAGAAAATATTTTACCAACTACCCCTTGCTACACGATTCTGTGCGCCTGGTGGAATACCAAAATTTTGTGAAATGAAATTTTCCCAAAAATTGTGTGCGGATGTGTGTGTGCGCAACAAGATGGATGGCAAAGTGTTATCTTTAACTTCTTGTAACTTTGTAACGAGAGCACCAATTTTTATAAATTTGGTATCAAATGAAAGGTAGAAATGTCTACTTTTATTGTGGGAGTAAATATTGTAAGTGCCACGCTCACTTGGAGATATTTAAACAAATTAAATGTAAACACTTATAACTTTGCTTATACAGCATCAATTGTCATGAATTTGGTAGCAAATAAAAGCTAAGACAATGGACCTTCATTTTACTATAATACCCAGTAGTGTCACGCCCACTGAATCATGTTTAAATTGTTTAAATGTATTAGCTCATAACTTTTCATGTTTAGCATCCATTTTCATAAATTTGGTAGCAAATAAAAGCTTAGAACGCGGACTTTTATTTCCTTGTAATATTTAGTACTGCCACGCCCACTGAGTCATGCTTAGATAGATTAAATTTGATACCAAATTTATGAAATTTGGTGCATTACATGCAAATTTATAACCTAATACATTTAAACAGTTTAAATATGATTCAGTTAGCGTGGCACTGCTAGGAGTTATAAGAAACTAAAAGTCTGATTTCTTAGCTTTCATTTGCTACCAATTTTGTGAAAATTTATGTTATATTAGCGGAGTTATAGCCGTTTACATTGAATTTCGTTAAATATCTTAAAGTGGGCGTGGCAAAAATTATAAAATGTATAATGGAAACGAAAGTACATGTTTATACCTTTCATTTGATACCAATTTTATAAAAATTGGTGCTTTCGTTAGAAAGTTATAAGCAGTTAAAGAAAATATTTTACCAACTACCCCTTGCTACTCGATTCTGTGCGCCTGGTGGAATACCAAAATTTTGTGACATAAAATTTTCGCAAAAATTGTGTGCGGATGTGTGTGTGCGCAACAAGATGGATGGCAAAGTGTTATCTTTAACTTCTTGTAACTTTGTAACGAGTGCACCAATTTTTATAAATTTGATATCAAATGAAAGGTAGAAACGCCTACTTTTATTGTGGGCGTAAATATTGTAAGTACTACGCCCACTTCGAGATATTTCAACAAATTAAATGTAAACACTTATAACTTTGCTTAGACAGCATCAATTGTCATGAATTTGGTAGCAAACAATAGCTAAGGCAATGGACCTTCATTTTACTATAATACCCAGTAGTGCCACGCCCACTGAATCATGTTTAAATTGTTTAAATATATTAGCTCATAACTTTTCATGTTTAGCATCCATTTTCATAAATTTGGTAGCAAATAAACGCTTAGAACGCGGACTTTTATTTCCTTGTAATATTTAGTAATGCCACGCCCACTGAATCATGCTTAGATAGATTAAATTTGATACCAAATTTATGAAATTTGGTGCATTACATGCAAATTTATAACCTAATACATTTAAACAGTTTAAATAATATTCAGTTAGCGTGGCACTGCTAGGAGTTATAAGAAACTAAAAGTCTGGGTTCTTAGCTTTCATTTGCTACCAATTTTGTGAAAATTTATGTTATATTAGCGGAGTTATAGCCGTTTACATTGAATTTCGTTAAATATCTTAAAGTGGGCGTGGCAAAAATTATAAAATTTATAATGGAAACGAAAGTACATGTTTGTACCTTTCATTTGATACCAATTTTATAAAAATTGGTGCTTTCGTTAGAAAGTTATAAGCAGTTAAAGAAAATATTTTACCAACTACCCCTTGCTACACGATTCTGTGCGCCTGGTGGAATACCAAAATTTTGTGAAATGAAATTTTCCCAAAAATTGTGTGCGGATGTGTGTGTGCGCAACAAGATGGATGGCAAAGTGTTATCTTTAACTTCTTGTAACTTTGTAACGAGAGCACCAATTTTTATAAATTTGATATCAAATGAAAGGTAGAAACGTCGACTTTTATTGTGTGCGTAAATATTGTAAGTACCACGCCCACTTGGAGATATTTAAACAAATTAAATGTAAACACTTATAACTTTGCTTATACAGCATCAATTGTCATGAATTTGGTAGCAAATAAAAGCTAAGACAATGGACCTTCATTTTACTATAATACCCAGTAGTGCCACGCCCACTGAATCATGTTTAAATTGTTTAAATGTATTAGCTCATAACTTTTCATGTTTAGCATCCATTTTCATAAATTTGGTAGCAAATAAAAGCTTAGAACGCGGACTTTTATTTTCTTGTAATATTTAGTACTGCCACGCCCACTGAATCATGCTTAGATAGATTAAATTTGATACCAAATTTATGAAATTTGGTGCATTACATGCAAATTTATAACCTAATACATTTAAACAGTTTAAATATGATTCAGTTAGCGTGGCACTGCTAGGAGTTATAAGAAACTAAAAGTCTGGGTTCTTAGCTTTCATTTGCTACCAATTTTGTGAAAATTTATGTTATATTAGCGGAGTTATAGCCGTTTACATTGAATTTCGTTAAATATCTTAAAGTGGGCGTGGCAAAAATTATAAAATTTATAATGGAAACGAAAGTACATGTTTGTAGCTTTCATTTGATACCAATTTTATAAAAATTGGTGCTTTCGTTAGAAAGTTATAAGCAGTTAAAGAAAATATTTTACCAACTACCCCTTGCTACACGATTCTGTGCGCCTGGTGGAATACCAAAATTTTGTGAAATGAAATTTTCCCAAAAATTGTGTGCGGATGTGTGTGTGCGCAACAAGATGGATGGCAAAGTGTTATCTTTAACTTCTTGTAACTTTGTAACGAGTGCACCAATTTTTATAAATTTGATATCAAATGAAAGGTAGAAACGCCTACTTTTATTGTGGGCGTAAATATTGTAAGTACTACGCCCACTTGGAGATATTTAAACAAATTAAATGTAAACACTTATAACTTTGCTTATACAGCATCAATTGTCATGAATTTGGTAGCAAACAAAAGCTAAGGCAATGGACCTTCATTTTACTATAATACCCAGTAGTGTCACGCCCACTGAATCATGTTTAAATTGTTTAAATGTATTAGCTCATAACTTTTCATGTTTAGCATCCATTTTCATAAATTTGGTAGCAAATAAAAGCTTAGAACGCGGACTTTTATTTCCTTGTAATATTTAGTACTGCCACGCCCACTGAGTCATGCTTAGATAGATTAAATTTGATACCAAATTTATGAAATTTGGTGCATTACATGCAAATTTATAACCTAATACATTTAAACAGTTTAAATATGATTCAGTTAGCGTGGCACTGCTAGGAGTTATAAGAAACTAAAAGTCTGATTTCTTAGCTTTCATTTGCTACCAATTTTGTGAAAATTTATGTTATATTAGCGGAGTTATAGCCGTTTACATTGAATTTCGTTAAATATCTTAAAGTGGGCGTGGCAAAAATTATAAAATGTATAATGGAAACGAAAGTACATGTTTATACCTTTCATTTGATACCAATTTCATAAAAATTGGTGCTTTCGTTAGAAAGTTATAAGCAGTTAAAGAAAATATTTTACCAACTACCCCTTGCTACTCGATTCTGTGCGCCTGGTGGAATACCAAAATTTTGTGACATAAAATTTTCGCAAAAATTGTGTGCGGATGTGTGTGTGCGCAACAAGATGGATGGCAAAGTGTTATCTTTAACTTCTTGTAACTTTGTAACGAGTGCACCAATTTTTATAAATTTGATATCAAATGAAAGGTAGAAACGCCTACTTTTATTGTGGGCGTAAATATTGTAAGTACTACGCCCACTTCGAGATATTTCAACAAATTAAATGTAAACACTTATAACTTTGCTTAGACAGCATCAATTGTCATGAATTTGGTAGCAAACAATAGCTAAGGCAATGGACCTTCATTTTACTATAATACCCAGTAGTGCCACGCCCACTGAATCATGTTTAAATTGTTTAAATATATTAGCTCATAACTTTTCATGTTTAGCATCCATTTTCATAAATTTGGTAGCAAATAAACGCTTAGAACGCGGACTTTTATTTCCTTGTAATATTTAGTAATGCCACGCCCACTGAATCATGCTTAGATAGATTAAATTTGATACCAAATTTATGAAATTTGGTGCATTACATGCAAATTTATAACCTAATACATTTAAACAGTTTAAATAATATTCAGTTAGCGTGGCACTGCTAGGAGTTATAAGAAACTAAAAGTCTGGGTTCTTAGCTTTCATTTGCTACCAATTTTGTGAAAATTTATGTTATATTAGCGGAGTTATAGCCGTTTACATTGAATTTCGTTAAATATCTTAAAGTGGGCGTGGCAAAAATTATAAAATTTATAATGGAAACGAAAGTACATGTTTGTACCTTTCATTTGATACCAATTTTATAAAAATTGGTGCTTTCGTTAGAAAGTTATAAGCAGTTAAAGAAAATATTTTACCAACTACCCCTTGCTACACGATTCTGTGCGCCTGGTGGAATACCAAAATTTTGTGAAATGAAATTTTCCCAAAAATTGTGTGCGGATGTGTGTGTGCGCAACAAGATGGATGGCAAAGTGTTATCTTTAACTTCTTGTAACTTTGTAACGAGAGCACCAATTTTTATAAATTTGATATCAAATGAAAGGTAGAACCGTCGACTTTTATTGTGTGCGTAAATATTGTAAGTACCACGCCCACTTGGAGATATTTAAACAAATTAAATGTAAACACTTATAACTTTGCTTATACAGCATCAATTGTCATGAATTTGGTAGCAAATAAAAGCTAAGATAATGGACCTTCATTTTACTATAATACCCAGTAGTGCCACGCCCACTGAATCATGTTTAAATTGTTTAAATGTATTAGCTCATAACTTTTCATGTTTAGCATCCATTTTCATAAATTTGGTAGCAAATAAAAGCTTAGAACGCGGACTTTTATTTTCTTGTAATATTTAGTACTGCCACGCCCACTGAATCATGCTTAGATAGATTAAATTTGATACCAAATTTATGAAATTTGGTGCATTACATGCAAATTTATAACCTAATACATTTAAACAGTTTAAATATGATTCAGTTAGCGTGGCACTGCTAAGAGTTATAAGAAACTAAAAGTCTGGGTTCTTATCTTTCATTTGCTACCAATTTTGTGAAAATTTATGTTATATTAGCGGAGTTATAGCCGTTTACATTTGATTTCCTTAAATATCTTAAAGTGGGCGTGGCAAAAATTATAAAATTTATAATGGAAACGAAAGTACATGTTTGTAGCTTTCATTTGATACCAATTTTATAAAAATTTGTGCTTTCGTTAGAAAGTTATAAGCAGTTAAAGAAAATATTTTACCAACTACCCCTTGCTACACGATTCTGTGCGCCTGGTGGAATACCAAAATTTTGTGAAATGAAATTTTCCCAAAAATTGTGTGCGGATTGTGTGTGCGCAACAAGATGGATGGCAAAGTGTTATCTTTAACTTCTTGTAACTTTGTAACGAGTGCACCAATTTTTATAAATTTGATATCAAATGAAAGGTAGAAACGCCTACTTTTATTGTGGGCGTAAATATTGTAAGTACTACGCCCACTTGGAGATATTTAAACAAATTAAATGTAAACACTTATAACTTTGCTTATACAGCATCAATTGTCATGAATTTGGTAGCAAACAAAAGCTAAGGCAATGGACCTTCATTTTACTATAATACCCAGTAGTGACACGCCCACTGAATCATGTTTAAATTGTTTAAATGTATTAGCTCATAACTTTTCATGTTTAGCATCCATTTTCATAAATTTGGTAGCAAATAAACGCTTAGAACGCGGACTTTTATTTCCTTGTAATATTTAGTAATGCCACGCCCACTGAATCATGCTTAGATAGATTAAATTTGATACCAAATTTATGAAATTTGGTGCATTACATGCAAATTTATAGCCTAATACATTTAAACAGTTTAAATAATATTCAGTTAGCGTGGCACTGCTAGGAGTTATAAGAAACTAAAAGTCTGGGTTCTTAGCTTTCATTTGCTACCAATTTTGTGAAAATTTATGTTATATTAGCGGAGTTACAGCCGTTTACATTGAATTTCGTTAAATATCTTAAAGTGGGCGTGGCATAAATTATAAAATTTATAATGGAAACGAAAGTACATGTTTGTACCTTTCATTTGATACCAATTTTATAAAAATTGGTGCTTTCGTTAGAAAGTTATAAGCAGTTAAAGAAAATATTTTACCAACTACCCCTTGCTACACGATTCTGTGCGCCTGGTGGAATACCAAAATTTTGTGAAATGAAATTTTCCCAAAAATTGTGTGCGGATGTGTGTGTGCGCAACAAGATGGATGCCAAAGTGTTATCTTTAACTTCTTGTAACTTTGTAACGAGAGCACAAATTTTTATAAATTTGATATCAAATGAAAGGTAGAAACGTCGACTTTTATTGTGGGCGTAAATATTGTAAGTGCCACGCCCACTTGGAGATATTTAAGAAAATTAAATGTAAACACTTATTACTTTGCTTATACAGCATCAATTGTCATGAATTTGGTAGCAAATAAAAGCTAAGACAATGGAAATTTATGAAATTTGGTGCATTAAATGCAAATTTATAACCTAATACATTTAAACAGTTTAAATATGATTCAGTTAGCGTGGCACTGCTAAGAGTTATAAGAAACTAAAAGTCTGGGTTCTTAGCTTTCATTTGCTACCAATTTTGTGAAAATTTATGTTATATTAGCGGAGTTATAGCCGTTTACATTTGATTTCCTTAAATATCTTAAAGTGGGCGTGGCAAAAATTATAAAATTTATAATGGAAACGAAAGTACATGTTTGTAGCTTTCATTTGATACCAATTTTATAAAAATTGGTGCTTTCGTTAGAAAGTTATAAGCAGTTAAAGAAAATATTTTACCAACTACCCCTTGCTACACGATTCTGTGCGCCTGGTGGAATACCAAAATTTTGTGAAATGAAATTTTCCCAAAAATTGTGTGCGGATGTGTGTGTGCGCAACAAGATGGATGGCAAAGTGTTATCTTTAACTTCTTGTAACTTTGTAACGAGAGCACCAATTTTTATAAATTTGATATCAAATGAAAGGTAGAAACGTCGACTTTTATTGTGGGCGTAAATATTGTAAGTGCCACGCTCACTTGGAGATATTTAAACAAATTAAATGTAAACACTTATAACTTTGCTTATACAGCATCAATTGTCATGAATTTGGTAGCAAATAAAAGCTAAGACAATGGACCTTCATTTTACTATAATACCCAGTAGTGCCACACCCACTGAATCATGTTTAAATTGTTTAAATGTATTAGCTCATAACTTTTCATGTTTAGCATCCATTTTCATAAATTTGGTAGCAAATAAAAGCTTAGAACGCGGACTTTTATTTTCTTGTAATATTTAGTACTGCCACGCCCACTGAATCATGCTTAGATAGATTAAATTTGATACCAAATTTATGAAATTTGGTGCATTAAATGCAAATTTATAACCTAATACATTTAAACAGTTTAAATATGATTCAGTTAGCGTGGCACTGCTAGGAGTTATAAGAAACTAAAAGTCTGGGTTCTTAGCTTTCATTTGCTACCAATTTTGTGAAAATTTATGTTATATTAGCGGAGTTATAGCCGTTTACATTGAATTTCGTTAAATATCTTAAAGTGGGCGTGGCAAAAATTATAAAATTTATAATGGAAACGAAAGTACATGTTTGTAGCTTTCATTTGATACCAATTTTATAAAAATTGGTGCTTTCGTTAGAAAGTTATAAGCAGTTAAAGAAAATATTTTACCAACTACCCCTTGCTACACGATTCTGTGCGCCTGGTGGAATACCAAAATTTTGTGAAATGAAATTTTCCCAAAAATTGTGTGCGGATGTGTGTGTGCGCAACAAGATGGATGGCAAAGTGTTATCTTTAACTTCTTGTAACTTTGTAACGAGAGCACCAATTTTTATAAATTTGATATCAAATGAAAGGTAGAAACGTCGACTTTTATTGTGGGCGTAAATATTGTAAGTGCCACGCCCACTTGGAGATATTTAAACAAATTAAATGTAAACACTTATAACTTTGCTTATACAGCATCAATTGTCATGAATTTGGTAGCAAATAAAATCTAAGACAATGGACCTTCATTTTACTATAATACCCAGTAGTGCCACACCCACTGAATCATGTTTAAATTGTTTGTATTAGCTCATAACTTTTCATGTTTAGCATCCATTTTCATAAATTTGGTAGCAAATAAAAGCTTAGAACGCGGACTTTTATTTTCTTGTAATATTTAGCACTGCCAAGCCCACTGAATCATGCTTAGATAGATTAAATTTGATACCAAATTTATGAAATTTGGTGCATTAAATGCAAATTTATAACGTAATACATTTAAACAGTTTAAATATGATTCAGTTAGCGTGGCACTGCTAGGAGTTATAAGAAACTAAAAGTCTGGGTTCTTAGCTTTCATTTGCTACCAATTTTGTGAAAATTTATGTTATATTAGCGGAGTTATAGCCGTTTACATTGAATTTCGTTAAATATCTTAAAGTGGGCGTGGCAAAAATTATAAAATTTATAATGGAAACGAAAGTACATGTTTGTAGCTTTCATTTGATACCAATTTTATAAAAATTGGTGCTTTCGTTAGAAAGTTATAAGCAGTTAAAGAAAATATTTTACCAACTACCCCTTGCTACACGATTCTGTGCGCCTGGTGGAATACCAAAATTTTGTGAAATGAAATTTTCCCAAAAATTGTGTGCGGATGTGTGTGTGCGCAACAAGATGGATGGCAAAGTGTTATCTTTAACTTCTTGTAACTTTGTAACGAGAGCACCAATTTTTATAAATTTGGTATCAAATGAAAGGTAGAAATGTCTACTTTTATTGTGGGAGTAAATATTGTAAGTGCCACGCTCACTTGGAGATATTTAAACAAATTAAATGTAAACACTTATAACTTTGCTTATACAGCATCAATTGTCATGAATTTGGTAGCAAATAAAAGCTAAGACAATGGACCTTCATTTTACTATAATACCCAGTAGTGTCACGCCCACTGAATCATGTTTAAATTGTTTAAATGTATTAGCTCATAACTTTTCATGTTTAGCATCCATTTTCATAAATTTGGTAGCAAATAAAAGCTTAGAACGCGGACTTTTATTTCCTTGTAATATTTAGTACTGCCACGCCCACTGAGTCATGCTTAGATAGATTAAATTTGATACCAAATTTATGAAATTTGGTGCATTACATGCAAATTTATAACCTAATACATTTAAACAGTTTAAATATGATTCAGTTAGCGTGGCACTGCTAGGAGTTATAAGAAACCAAAAGTCTGATTTCTTAGCTTTCATTTGCTACCAATTTTGTGAAAATTTATGTTATATTAGCGGAGTTATAGCCGTTTACATTGAATTTCGTTAAATATCTTAAAGTGGGCGTGGCAAAAATTATAAAATGTATAATGGAAACGAAAGTACATGTTTATACCTTTCATTTGATACCAATTTTATAAAAATTGGTGCTTTCGTTAGAAAGTTATAAGCAGTTAAAGAAAATATTTTACCAACTACCCCTTGCTACTCGATTCTGTGCGCCTGGTGGAATACCAAAATTTTGTGACATAAAATTTTCGCAAAAATTGTGTGCGGATGTGTGTGTGCGCAACAAGATGGATGGCAAAGTGTTATCTTTAACTTCTTGTAACTTTGTAACGAGTGCACCAATTTTTATAAATTTGATATCAAATGAAAGGTAGAAACGCCTACTTTTATTGTGGGCGTAAATATTGTAAGTACTACGCCCACTTCGAGATATTTCAACAAATTAAATGTAAACACTTATAACTTTGCTTATACAGCATCAATTGTCATGAATTTGGTAGCAAACAATAGCTAAGGCAATGGACCTTCATTTTACTATAATACCCAGTAGTGCCACGCCCACTGAATCATGTTTAAATTGTTTAAATATATTAGCTCATAACTTTTCATGTTTAGCATCCATTTTCATAAATTTGGTAGCAAATAAAAGCTTAGAACGCGGACTTTTATTTTCTTGTAATATTTAGTACTGCCACGCCCACTGAATCATGCTTAGATAGATTAAATTTGATACCAAATTTATGAAATTTGGTGCATTACATGCAAATTTATAACCTAATACATTTAAACAGTTTAAATATGATTCAGTTAGCGTGGCACTGCTAAGAGTTATAAGAAACTAAAAGTCTGGGTTCTTAGCTTTCATTTGCTACCAATTTTGTGAAAATTTATGTTATATTAGCGGAGTTATAGCCGTTTACATTTGATTTCCTTAAATATCTTAAAGTGGGCGTGGCAAAAATTATAAAATTTATAATGGAAACGAAAGTACATGTTTGTAGCTTTCATTTGATACCAATTTTATAAAAATTTGTGCTTTCGTTAGAAAGTTATAAGCAGTTAAAGAAAATATTTTACCAACTACCCCTTGCTACACGATTCTGTGCGCCTGGTGGAATACCAAAATTTTGTGAAATGAAATTTTCCCAAAAATTGTGTGCGGATGTGTGTGTGCGCAACAAGATGGATGGCAAAGTGTTATCTTTAACTTCTTGTAACTTTGTAACGAGTGCACCAATTTTTATAAATTTGATATCAAATGAAAGGTAGAAACGCCTACTTTTATTGTGGGCGTAAATATTGTAAGTACTACGCCCACTTGGAGATATTTAAACAAGTTAAATGTAAACACTTATAACTTTGCTTATACAGCATCAATTGTCATGAATTTGGTAGCAAACAAAAGCTAAGGCAATGGACCTTCATTTTACTATAATACCCAGTAGTGCCACGTCCACTGAATCATGTTTAAATTGTTTAAATATATTAGCTCATAACTTTTCATGTTTAGCATCCATTTTCATAAATTTGGTAGCAAATAAACGCTTAGAACGCGGACTTTTATTTCCTTGTAATATTTAGTAATGCCACGCCCACTGAATCATGCTTAGATAGATTAAATTTGATACCAAATTTATGAAATTTGGTGCATTACATGCAAATTTATAACCTAATACATTTAAACAGTTTAAATAATATTCAGTTAGCGTGGCACTGCTAGGAGTTATAAGAAACTAAAAGTCTGGGTTCTTAGCTTTCATTTGCGACCAATTTTGTGAAAATTTATGTTATATTAGCGGAGTTATAGCCGTTTACATTGAATTTCGTTAAATATCTTAAAGTGGGCGTGGCAAAAATTATAAAATTTATAATGGAAACGAAAGTACATGTTTATACTTTTCATTTGATACCAATTTTATAAAAATTGGTGCTTTCGTTAGAAAGTTATAAGCAGTTAAAGAAAATATTTTACCAACTACCCCTTGCTACTCGATTCTGTGCGCCTGGTGGAATACCAAAATTTTGTGACATGAAATTTTCGCAAAAATTGTGTGCGGATGTGTGTGTGCGCAACAAGATGGATGGCAAAGTGTTATCTTTAACTTCTTGTAACTTTGTAACGAGAGCACCAATTTTTATAAATTTGGTATCAAATGAAAGGTAGAAATGTCTACTTTTATTGTGGGCGTAAATATTGTAAGTTCCACGCCCACTTGGAGATATTTAAACAAATTAAATGTAAACACTTATAACTTTGCTTGTACAGCATCAATTGTCATGAATTTGGTAGCAAATAAAAGCTAAGACAATGGACCTTCATTTTACTATAATACCCAGTAGTGCCACGCCCACTGAATCATGTTTAAATTGTTTAAATATATTAGCTTATAACTTTTCATGCTTAGCATCCATTTTCATAAATTTGGTAGCAATTAAAAGCTTAGAACGCGGACTTTTATTTCCTTGTAATATTTAGTAGTGCCACGCCCACTGAATCATGCTTAGATAGATTCAATTTGATACCAAATTTATGAAATTTGTTGCATTACATGCAAATTTATAACCTAATACATTTAAACAGTTTAAATATGATGCAATTAGCGTGGCACTGCTAGGAGTTACAAGAAACTAAAAGTCTGGATTCTTAGCTTTCATTTGCTACCAATTTTGTGAAAATTTATGTTATATTAGCGGAGTTATAGCCGTTTACATTTGATTTCCTTAAATATCTTAAAGTGGGCGTGGCAAAAATTATAAAATTTATAATGGAAACGAAAGTACATGTTTGTAGCTTTCATTTGATACCAATTTTATAAAAATTGGTGCTTTCGTTAGAAAGTTATAAGCAGTTAAAGAAAATATTTTACCAACTACCCCTTGCTACACGATTCTGTGCGCCTGGTGGAATACCAAAATTTTGTGACATGAAATTTTCGCAAAAATTGTGTGCGGATGTGTGTGTGCGCAACAAGATGGATGGCAAAGTGTTATCTTTAACTTCTTGTAACTTTGTAACGAGTGCACCAATTTTTATAAATTTGATATCAAATGAAAGGTAGAAACGTCTATTGTGGGCATAAATATTGTAAGTGCCACGCCCACTTGGAGATATTTAAACAAATTAAATGTAAACACTTATAACTTTGCTTATACAGCATCAATTGTCATGAATGCGGTAGCAAATAAAAGCTAAGACAATGGACCTTCATTTTACTATAATATCCAGTAGTGCCACGCCCACTGCATCATGTTTAAATTGTTTAAATGTATTAGCTTATAACTTTTCATGCTTAGCATCCATTTTCATAAATTTGGTAGCAATTAAAAGCTTAGAACGCGGACTTTTATTTCCTTGTAATATTTAGTAGTGCCACGCCCACTGAATCATGCTTAGATAGATTAAATTTGATACCAAATTTATGAAATTTGGTGCATTACATGCAAATTTATAACCTAATACATTTAAACAGTTTAAATATGATTCAGTTAGCGTGGCACCACTAGGAGTTACAAGAAACTAAAAGTCTGATTTCTTAGCTTTCATTTGCTACCAATTTTGTGAAAATTGATTCTATATTAGTGCGGATGTGTGTGTGCGCAACAAGATGGATGGCAAAGTGTTATCTTTAACTTCTTGTAACTTTGTAACGAGTACACCAATTTTTATAAATTTGGTATCAAATGAAAGGTAGGAATGTCTACTTTTAAATATTGTAAGTGCCACGCCCACTTGGAGATATTTAAACAAATTAAATGTAAACACTTATAACTTTACTTATACAGCATCAATTGTCATGAATTTGGTATCAAATAAATGCTAAGGCAATGGACCTTCATTTCACTATAATACCCAGAAGTGCCACGCCCACTGAATCATGTTTAAATTGTTTAAATGTATTAGCTTATAACTTTTCACGTTTAGCATCCATTTTCATAAATTTGGTAGGAAATAAAAGCTTAGAACGCGGACTTTTATTTTTTTGTAATATTTAGTACTGCCACGCCCTGTAGTGGAAACTTAATTAAAGATAAGTTTTATTTTGTTATAAGTGCGGCTCGATACGCACTAATAGAGCTTTATTATTTGATTGACTTCTTAAGGGAAAATATCCCTTCTTTTATACTAATTATTGGCTGATTCAGCATTTCCAAATCAGTCTCTTAATTCTAATACATTTCAATATTTACTTAATGCTATTATATAGGTTTGTACTTATGTTCTACAATATTACATTTGTTTGTGTGTATAATTATTACGGCACAAGTGGGAGCAATATGACACGCGCCTATTGTTGCTATACAACAGTCATAATTCCCACGGTAAAGTGTGAAGAGAGTCACACACGATCACAAGAACCGTAATACAACAACAACATACATTGTCCACACAATACGAAAACCAATGCGCCAGCGAACCGTCAATGAAATATCAAATGATCGTCGCATGTGCGCCTTACTATTGCGCTGTAGCGACGGTCAGCAACATTGTGTCAAGTGGCCGCTGCTGATATGCAATTGGATATTCTTTTGCTCGTGTACATTGTGTGAAAATAAAACATGAAATGTTGTGTTAGTACTGACGACTGTATAATCATGCTACAGCCCACTGAATCATGCTTAGATAGATTAAATTTGACACCAAATTTGTGAAATTTGTTGCATTACATGCAAATTTATAACCTAATACATTTAAACAGTTTAAATATGATGCAATTAGCGTGGCACTGCTAGGAGTTACAAGAAACTAAAAGTCTGGGTTCTTAGCTTTCATTTGCTACCAATTTTGTGAAAATTGATGCTATATTAGCGGAGTTATAGCCGTTTACATTTGATTTCCTTAGATATCTTAAAGTGGGCGTGGCAAAAATTATAAAATTTATAATGGAAACGAAAGTACATGTTTGTAGCTTTCATTTGATACCAATTTTATAAAAATTGGTACTTTCGTTACAAAGTTATAATCAGTTAAAGAAAATATTTTACCAACTACCCCTTGCTACACGATTCTGTGCGCCTGGTGGAATACCAAAATTTTGTGAAATGAAATATTCGCAAAAATTGTGTGCGGATGTGTGTGTGCGCAACAAGATGGATGGCAAAGTGTTATCTTTAACTTCTTATAACTTTGTAACGAGTGCACCAATTTTTATACGTTCTTTTATCCTAAGTATAAAGATTATTATATTTGCCACGCTCACTTATAGATAGACTTGTAGACATTTCGAATTCAGCCTTTGGTATTAAACCCACACCGGAACTCCATAAATGAGTATTTAGATAGGAATAAACATTCATTTCTAAAATTTTGTATTCTTTTATTATTAAATCGTAAAAAGATGCCGAGTGTAAAAAATCCTAAATCCTAAATATTTTGAACTCAATAAAGTTCAAAACCTAAATGTCGTAAGACAATTAAATTCATGATCGTTATATTAGAAATCCATGTACCATTAAAACATGAGGCGAAGTCCTTTAACAGTGAGTTGTTATAATCTCGTTACGGTTTCCAATTTAGCGGACAAAAGCATAAGGATAGGCAGAGTAACCAGCAGCATAAGGATAAGCACCATATGAAGCAACGGGTACAGTATAAGCAGCAGTATATGGGGTATAGGAATAGGCAGAGTAGGCATAGGGAGCAGCTGCAACGGTAGGCGAAGCCATGGCGCAGGCAATAACAGCCAACAAGCAAGGAATGAACTGCAAATAAAAAATAAATAATTTAAGAAAATTTCTTCGTATGTGAGTTGATTAATTTTTGTTTGTTCTTCTTTTTCCTTTGTGACTTACGAATTTGAACATTTTGAAGTTTACGGGTTTGATATTGACTTGTAGTTCTAAACAAACTGATGATGATAACTTAAAAGTTGCTGTCTTTTATAGTGTATTAAAAAATTAAAATAAAATTCAATTAAATCTCATTAATGCATACAATATAATCGGATTCTAGACAAACTACGAAATGTTCTACAATTTATGCAAAATTTTCCAATAAGTTTTTGACAACTTTAAACGAAAATTACAAATTCAGACCATGCTGTTGAAAAAGTTCTTTGTTTTGTGTTCATTTGTATGGTGAGTGTATATGAAACTAAGTTCTGTTTGTAGGTTTATTTGTTTGTTTAACCATAAACCCGAGACATAATATATAGAATCCATCTTAGAAACAAAATAGCAGTAGTAATAAGTAATTCTGGTTTCCATTGTATGAAAGTTTTTATGTGATTGGTTCAAAGTCCTCAGCACAACCCAAAAGTTCAGAGGATTGGATTACGCTGCACGCATTAGTTAACATCCAGGGTGTGCTAGTATGTCATCCAGCAGTGGCCAATAAGAGGCTGCGTTTCAACTTAAATACAACAAGACAAAAATCGTTCTAAAGGTTGCCATGTTGACCACAATCGGTAACTTTATTTGGTCTGCATGTCTACCATCCAATCTCAAAGTAAACGAAGTATATGTTGTCGACAAATAGAGACATGCGGCATATTAAATCCCATGTTACTACCTATAACTATACTTTCGACATATTCAATGAATTTGTTTATCTTGGCTCCGCTGTTATCCCCAAAAATGATGTCAGTCTAGAAATCAGGCATAGAATCACCGTTACCAATAGGTGCTACTATGATCTTAATAGGCAATTGAGTAGCAGAAAACTCTCTCGTACGACAAAACTTATACTCTACAAGACGCTCATCCTTTCCGTGTTTCATGGACACTATTAAGCACTGAGAGCATTCAAGAGGAAAATCTTCGGTCTAGTGCAAGTTGGGGATGATTTCCGCTTCCTATGAGCTGTATCGACATGGACATCGTGCAGCCATGTTGTTCGAATGGAAAAGGATGCTCTGGCAAGAAAGCCATTTGATGGGGGGATTTGTGGCAGTCAGAGAAAAGAACGATCTTGTTTGCTTTGAAAAGATCAAATGAAGGATGATCTGCCATCGATTGGTGTAACCAACATGGGAATGCGTGGAAGAAGCAAAGGGGTCTTGAAAGGTGTATTAAGGCAGGGCAAAATTCATTAATCGGGTTAGTAATTAGTAGTACTAGTAGTAGTAGTAGTAGTAATAGTAGTAGTAGTAGTAGTAGTAGAAGTAGTAGTTAGTAGTAATAGTAATAGTAGTAGTAGGAGTAGTAGTTAGTAGTAATAGTAGGAGTAGTAGTTAGTAGTAATAGTAGTTAGTAGTAATAGTAGTTAGTAGTAATAGTAGTAGTAATAGTAGTAGTAGTAGTAGTAGTAGTAGTAATAGTAGTAGTAGTAGTAACAGTAGTAGTAGTAGTAATAGTAGTAGTAGTAATAGTAGCAGTAGTAATAGTAGTAGTAGTAATAGCAGTAGTAGTAGTAGTAATAGCAGTAGTAGTAATAGTAGTACTAGTAATAGTAGTAGTATTAGTAATAGTAGTAGTAGTAGTAGTAGTAATAGTAGTAGTAGGAGTAGTAGTAGTAGTATGTTGCCTTTATAGTGTGTAGACGTGATAGCTCAGTTCTCACCCTTGATAATAGCCAATGTGCCTCCTTCTGAACATATATCACACTGCACAGATACAAAGTATGTGCTCAGTTGATCTCTACAAGGCCGGTTATTATTCTCAAGCTAGATATTCTAATGCAAAACTGAATTTTCATCATATTGTAGCTTCCTAGCAAAGGTTTGGATGGGCTATAACCATCCTGGCATTAGAAGACTCTGTGTCTTCAGACAAACTATAAGAGGTGTAGTGAAGAATATCGGGTTTAAAACAATATTACATCGCCTACGATTTGCTTACGTATTTTTTAAAAATTTGCCTTGCTAAAGAGATTTGTTTTAAAAAAAAAAAAATTAACAAGAACGTATGAAATTCAAAACAAATAAATAAATAAACAAAATAATGTTCTTAATAATTAACATAAACATTTTTGAAAAAAGGTTTTTGTATTCTTCGGAATGTTTTCTATCTGCAGCTAATCAATCAAAATAAAACTGTTTTTACAATTCAAAATTCCTTTTTCTTTTCAATTTTAATTATTTTTTTTACTTTATTTTGCCAAAAACACAACAACAACAATAATAATAAACAAATTAAATTAAAACGTATATCATAAATTAAATAATTTAATTGTACAAGAGCAGTGTGATATTAAATCAAACGACATTAATTTGTATAAATTTGCCAACACTTTTCATGAGACAAACAATTAAAAAGAAAAGCCTGAATCAACTAATTAGAAAGGAAGAAAGCATTGTAATGTTGTTTTTTATCTTAGTGGGAAAAATAAATATGAAAAAATATTTCCTCTCAGAAAATTTCTGGCAAAAACTCTGAGAATAAATAAGATTGCAATGAAAAAAGTTTCTCTGTCGATCGAAGTGGACTTTACACACACAACATAGGTGATGTGAGAAGCTATGTTGTAATTTTGACTGAAGGGTTGTAATGACCAATTATGCATGAATGTATGTATGTATTCTTCATTGAATTTGATTTACTTCTACTCGATATTTTTTTCACTACAGAGAAACACTTGTTCTTTCCAAGCACAAAAAGTCATTGACTTTTCCATCGACGTTTGCGTGTTTGGACACATTTTATTTTTGTTCCTAGCTAGAACTACGGTGACAACGTCTCTAAATTCTACGCCATATGTGGAACTCCTGTTGTAATCACAGTTGTAGGTAGATGTTGCAACTCTGTAGCGTATTCGAAGAATAATTCACACTTAGTACACTTAGTCTTCACTGAGACATTGGTATCAATACAAAAAAAAAATCGTAATTTTAAAATCTGACTCGGAACAGAATGGGGCACTTAGGCTCCTCTGACATACTGGTATCAACTCAAAAGAAACGTCTCTTGAAACTTTGACTCGGAGCAAGATGAGACATCGCCAACGTAACTTTAGAAGACAAGGTTAGTTTGATTGGCGGATCCAGCTTAAAGAGTAACGTCCCACTTAGGCACATTTTGATACCACAACTGATATCCAAACCTAAAGGAAATCAACCCTAGATAAGGATTAAGACAATCAATTCACGACAAGAACTGGGAACTCCTGCTTCTTAGATCTATTGCTCCTGCAGACATTATTTGAGGGCATACCCATACAAATGGCATGTCTTTAAGCTTGATAATTGTTCGATTTAGGCACAGAGGATAATCAAAACGCTTCGTATTCGTATTAGCCAAACAGAATTTAATTATCCTTGCAAAACGACCGAAGGATACCTAGCTTAATTGAATAATAATAAGAACGTAACATGTTGGAAGTGAACTACTGTATGACTATCGGAAACCATCTATCTCCGGAAGAACGTGTGTCCTTTGGTAGGACACATCTATCCGATAAATATAAGAAATCTAGAAACTTTTTGAAAATAAATTACACCGTAAACCTTTTCATTTCGAAGTTAATTTTGTGTAGGGCATGCCAATTACTAATTAACCACTACCAACTGTTCATTTACCACCTCATCTTTGTACATATGTATGTATGTCTGTATAATTTTCATTATTATTGTTATTCTTTTTATTATTTCTAAAGGCCATTTTATTTTTTGTTTTACGTTTTATTTACACGTAAAGACAACAAAATAAAAAGCAAAGCACCAACAAAAACAATAATACAACGATATCTTCACAACAACAACTTTACAAATACAATATATAGGTTTGTTGTTGTTTTTTTTTTTTTCTCTTGTTTTTTCTTTCGTTTTCTTACCGGAGCTTAGCTCCAGTCATCAGGATGCGCTCTGCATACTAATGGATTCGAAAGACTTCTCACATTCGCATCTGAATAAAAAGCACGTAAAACAAATGACGTTTACGTCAGGGTTAGAGATTATAGGAAGTCGTTTCATAATATGCTTGGGACTACAGTTTGGGAATAGCTGTTGATAGTGTAGCTACGCTGGGCTAGTTTTACTATATATAAGGCTAGTGATTTACGAAAAGAAGTTAAAACGTTTTTAAAACTTCAAATGTACTTGACGCAATATTTGGAAATAGTTCAACAGCATAGCGCATAGCGGATGTGGAGGTTATAAACACCGTATATTTGTTGTTAGTTTATAGAAATTTTTAAACAGCAAATTACATACGTAGTCAAGGAAAATCTAGTTACTTTGGTTTAAAATTCAGGCTATAAATAGCTTCGTCTTCTTAATAGTGGGTAGTGTTTTGGGCGCAGTTCAAACCCTAAGTCAGATATCTTCAAAAAAGAAAGGAATTCAAAACAAAATTCCCTCAGCGACTTGCTCTCAGCAGACTTCTGTCAAAAACTCGGAGAGTAAATAAAATTGCCAAGAATAGTTTCTCAAAAATCTGTGGTTCGGAATCGAGTTCAAGCTGTGACCTTCAAGTATAAAATTAACACACAGACGTCATAATTTTTTATTTAGCTTTTTTCGAAGCATATTTTCATACAAATTTTTTATAGGAATTCATGCCTATTTTAAAATTTAAAAGCATTTTTTTTTTGCAAAATTAATTTTATGAAAGCATATAAAAATTATGAAAGTAGCTTCTTTATTTTGCATATTCTCACTTCATAAGCTTTATATATACCACACAAAATTTCTTTTCCAATCGAATATTTTCGGTCTTTTTTTTAAAGCATATTTTCATACAAATTTTAAATTTATATTCCACGAATTCCCAGAGGCATATTAATATTCTTTCAAATGTCAACATTTTATTTCATGTTTTTCTTTCCATTTTCTTTCCAATCTAAACTTCTCCATCTTTAGAACATAGTTTCTAACTTTTAAGTGCTTATTTTTGCAGAATTTTATCCGACTTTTTTGCTTATTTATATTGAATTAAATTATATATGTATAGTATACTCATATTTTTTATATAATTTACTTGGAAAATCTTTTTTATTTCTTAATTCGAATTATATATTTAATATGTATATTTTTGCATATTTTTTTTTGTATATAAGCATTTTTAAGACACGGTTTTTATATTTGAAAGAATTATGTTTATATTGTAAGCTACTTTTTTGGTTGCTTATTTTAGTTACTTTAGCATATTTTATTTTCTCTCTCCCATTTCTCTTTTGTTTTCTAATTCGAATTATATTTTCAAAATGTTTTTGCATATTCTACTTTTACAAGCATATTTTTTTAGTAAAGTTATCCATGCATATTTATATATACATATATATCAAGCTTTTTTAATTTTTTATTTCTTTTTTGCATATTTCACTTTTATAAGCATAGTTTCTAACAATAGATTCAAATAATATGCTTTATGACTTCTGGTAATATGCTCATTATTTTTAAAAGCATATATTTCCATTAATCTTAAGTTGAAAATTATGACAATTGAAATTACGACAAAAATTACTCTTAATTCCTATAAATATCTGTAGGTTATCTACCGGATCTTTTATTAAGAGCTTTCTACTTTAAATTAAAAAAAAAAAAAAAGTGTGCATGAAATGTAATCAAAATTTTTGATTCATTTGAAAGATCTATTGCTGGTATTACTTGTGGAATATAACATCGTGGAAATATTCCTCACAGCTATTTTCCTAGGATGACTGATAGAATGAGCTATGTTGGCTTTAAGGATCGCTTTAGTTGGTGGCTTATTCGAAAACACCTGTGACTTAAGAAGACTCCACAACAAAGAATATAACGGCATCAAATCACACACTCTCGGTGGGTAGTTCACATCAATCCAGTTGAGATGCCAATGTCCTTAAATCACTGGTACAATATACAATGTACCATAGGCTATGTGGCATGTAGCACGTCTTTTTGTAGCCACAAGTTGTTGGGGTCCAGATCATCCAATTTATGCCAGAGGCTTTATAATGCTCGTCCTTAACAGTGATGGCCAAGCCAACAACGTTCCCAAAGACATATGGACCAAAATTCTACAACAAACAGTGGCTTTTTCGACATGCCATTGCAAATAGTTCTCTCAGTAGCACGACAATGGCAATCGTACAATGGGTAAGGCCTTTGGCGTGTTGTCCGAATAAAACGGCCAATTAACAATTTTATTAGTTTGACGTCTTGTACAATTGGATCCGAATGATCCGGGCTTTAGATGCGACTACATAGCGCCAGAGACTGTTTTCGGACGAATATGCAAAACTCACACTCCCACAAGGAAACAATTGCTGCTGAATCTATCAGCGGTGATGGTGATATAACGATCTTTACCGATGGCTTAAAAATTAAATGTAGAACTAGATCTGGGGTCTATTCCGATAAACTGGCACTGAATGGGTCATACAGATTACCTAGCCAGATCAGCGTACTTAAAGCAGAGATTTTTTATTGAAAAGGCTGCACGTGAAGATGAAACCGTGGTCTCCCTCCTTCGAACTTGATCATATGTGTGGACAACAGCTAAGCAGCAATCAAAGCGCTGGAATCCCATCTTGTTAAATCAAAGGGCGTCAAGAGTTACATGGACTCTCGATACCGTATACGTCGACATATCACCCACCTCTACTGGGTTCCGAGCCACTGTAGCATAGAAGGAAACGAAAATGTGGACGAACTGGTACCAAAGAGATCGGAGATGTCTGAGGAGGAGACGATAAAGGGGATACAAGAATACTTTTTCAAACTGGAAAAGGCAGCATGGAATTCAACAAATCTTAGATGGTCCAACCTACCATGTTGCCGAATTTCAAAACTACTGTGTTTAGCAGTGGACAACAGGAAAACAAGGGAACTACATATACTATACCCTAGATGTCGTTCAAGCACACAACAATCAAATTTATTCAATAGTTGAAAGGCAAACATGCTTTAAAAATGTAAACAAAATTTTCAAACTGTTGGCGATCGCTGTCTTGAAGTGCTGTGCCATTTCTGTTACATATGTACGTACGTGTGAGTGAGTGTCCGGTACGTACCATCCCTAAATGAAAATAAAAATGAAAATAAAAATAAAAACAAAATTAATATGGATTTATTATTGCCCACATTAATTTATTTATTTTACATTGTTATGTCGCTGGCACACTGTTATTGTGTTGTGACTTTGAGAATAATTTTTTTAATAAAAAAAAAAATAAAAAAAAAATGTTTAAAATTAAAAACAAAAACAAATAATTGTTTATAACAGTATATATGTATTCAAAGGCTTTTTTTGTATCGCAAAATAACCTTAAAAAGTGTAAAAATATATAAAAATCCACAACTATATGAAATTCTAATTCAATTCTGATTTAAACGCAATTCATAACACCCACAAAACGCGAACAAACGCTTGTCTATTGAGTGAAAAACGTTGGAATATTTGAACTTCATCAACAGAAGTATTTTTAAAACAAACAAAGAAACAAACGAAAATAAAAATCATGTTTAAACTTGTAAGTTTTAAACGCAATAATTACAATAATTATGAAAATTCCTATCAAGACGACAATAACAATAATAATAATTATGAACAACAAAATTCTCCATCTTTAATTCTACTATTGAAAAAACAAAATCCCATTACTTTAATACCCAAACAAACAAATCCTTCAAAAACTTTGGCCAAAAATCCCAATCCTACAACAATTACAGATTGCCACCGTGCTAATGGTCATGGCTGTTGCTCGACTGCCGACCAAGACCTTAGCCATACCGGGAGATTTCACCGATGCTGCGGAGAACGTCGATGTACCACCCGAACATCGTGCTGCACCACCTGGCCAGCCGCCACAACAACCATTTCCCGCCCAACCACCATATCAGCCGAGAGCCATATATCCTGCTGTAGCACCAGGTACACCCCAGTACCCCCTCTTCTTTACAACTCAAAACGGCTTTGTACCCTTCGGCAGCATTTACAGTGGCAATCAACCGCCTCAAGCTGCTGCTGCTGCTGCTGTGGTACCAAGACCAGCATTCATCTTGCCCCAGGATCAGCCTCAGCCAATAGTAGCACCAATTGTTCTTTCTGCTGCCTTGTAAAACACTGATAACCTGAAAAAAACAGAGAAACTTAAAGTTTTAATTGTGTCATGCATTTCATTGCATTTTAACATTCTAGTGTTTTAAGTTTAATTTCATAATTTATTCGTATATACATATGTATGTATACTGTATATAAAAACATATTTATGTGTTCGTATTGATATTATTATTATTAATTAATAATTAAAATTTAAATAAAAATACAACACTTGTAGTTTCAATAACGTGCATTGCATTTAAATTTCAATTGAAGTTCTCTTTTATTTATGAAACAATGATTGAAAAATAATTCTATTCTTGCTTCCGCATTGCACTTCGTTCCATGGCTACTAATTTATTCAAGATATGAAGTATTTTAAAAGACTATTAAGAGCACAAACGATTTTCATTTTGTACAATATACCCGGAACAATTTAATGAGTTTTTAAAGGATTCATGGCATTCATTCAAAATTTAAAACTGGTTTTATGTTTGCTCTGTCACTGTGGCACAGAAATCCTCGCCAGATATTATTGCGGCCAACTTTTCACAAGACATATTAACTAAAATGAAGCAAAGGGCCCTAATTAATCAATTGTTGTCAGGTTCAAGCTGTAAATTAAATACATTAAGGTCTTCTAATCATGTTAATCTAGTGTTGAGAAACTTTGGAGACGAATTTTTTAAGTTATAATCCAAACTTTTTATAGGAGTAGATTACGCAGCAAATCCTTGCCAAATCTCATTTCGTCAACGCCACCTTTTTAGCTTCGCTCACCACCCATGTTCTGTGTGTTAATTTTATACATGAGTGGCGGGACCTACAGTTTAATAGCGATTCCGAACAACAGATTCTTTTCAGAAACTTTTGCATGGCAATTTAATTTACTCTCAGAATTTTTGCCCGAAGACTGCAGGAAGGACGGCGCCAAAGGAACTAGTTTTATCTTTTTGTTCGAGACATCTGAGCCAGGAGTAGATCACGCAGCAAATCCTTGCCAAATCTCATTTCGTCATCGCCACATTTTTATTCAGTTTTCCTCTTCACTCTATTCATTCAGTCCTCTTTCAGTCAATTTTTTCCACATCAGCAATGACGTACTTTACTTAACCGGTCACTACAAACCTGTAGGCAAGACACCGACTTAGCTTCACTCACCAGCCATGTTCTGTGTGTTATTTTCTACATGAGTGGCGGGACCTACAGTTCTTTTGAGAAACTTTTGCATGGCAATTTTAATTATTCTCAGAATTTTTGCCAGAGGACTGCTGGGGGGACGTCGCCCGAGCAAATATTTTTATCTTTTTGTTCGAGACGTCTGAGCCATGAGTTGAAGCATGGCCACCCGCCTAGTAAACAAACACACTAGCTACTACTACTACGGCAGTGTCTCTATTGGAAATTCGAAACATAAGGTTTTTTTCAACGATCTTCTGTACTAATCCTAGCAAGGATAATGGTAACCAACAATATCAGTAGATTCATTGGCAAACAGAAACCTGAAAACTCTAAAGGCTGACAGCTCTGTGCTTAACTATCCCGTGGACCCAACCAACAGAATTTATGGTTGTGGAAAATGCTTCGCAAACGGGACTGAGAACGATTGGAGCAATTTTAAGACTTCATACGCTTTTAAGAAAGTGACCAATCTCTGTGTGTGTCTCTGTGTGGGTGGCTCGGGAAGCAGTGGCGTTCAATCAGTGAACTAAACGGAAATTTTGGGTATTTTCTAAGTGGAAGTCTACGCCATCGAAATATGGGTTCAATTCTAATTGTATAGAAGTAAAAATCTCTGGGAATAGCAATACAGTCGGCTAGTATAATGTTAACTCGAAAATACTATGAAACTGTTTGGACAAGCAACATCCTTTTTCTGAAAAATATTTCTTCGACGACTTTCTCTCAGCAGATTTCTGGCAAAAATTCTGAGAGGAAATCAGTTGTTCGGTCCCACCGCTTATGAATTGCTTCACTTTAAGGCTTTACAACAGATCTTTTACATGAATGTGTATATTTTATTCTTATTTTCTTTAAACAAAAAATATATCATCAAAAATAAAACAAACAAAAATTTTTTAAACAATAAAAATCAAAGAAAAAAAACCTTAAAAAACAAAGTTTTCTTTTTTCTTCGCTTTCACAAAAGAAAAATAAATCCAATCACTTGACTAAATCCTAAATTAAGCATCACAAAGTCCAGTCATCAATAATCCTTGTGTTATTTAAAAGACTGTGGTGTAAGCAGCCGAGTAAGGATAGTAAGAAGCATAGGGGGCACTATAAGCAGCAGCTACGGGAGCGGTGTAGGCAGCAGCAACTGGGGCGGTGTAGGCAGCAGCAACTGGGGCGGTATAGGCAGCGGCAACAGGGGCGGTATAGCCAGCGGCAACAGGGGTGGTATAGGCAGCGGCAACAGGAGCAGTGTAAGCAGCAGCTACAACGGGAGCAGTAGCAACACCATTATAGTTACGGGCGATATATTGTGAGCTAGTAGCGGTAACAACACCAGCAGGGGCAGCAGCTACAACAGGAGCAGCAGCAAACACAGCGGGCTTAGCATAGGCAGAGCACACCAAAGCGAACAAGGCAATGAAGACGGACTAAATAATCAAAAAGAAGAAGAAGAAGAAAGGATATTAACAATTTGTAACGAAGGACTATTAGAATGTATTGGAATTAAAAAAAAAGAAAAAACACAAAACAAAATTTACCAATTTGAACATTTTGTTGGGATTTTGTTGGTTTTACTACTTTTGGAAAACTATACTGAAAAAAGGTTTCAGCTGCGGCTTTTATAGCCAAAATATTTTTTTAACACACTCGGGGACATTTTGCAAATAGAATTAATTTATTTATTCGAATTTATTATTGAAGATGTCCGCCAAAACCAATATAAAATGAATTATTTTTTATGGTATTTGCCTTTGCATTTGCATATGAGTTTTGATTTTTTTTTGTTTTTGTTTGCTTGGGCTTTTGTTCTATAAAACCAATTTGAAAATTTCTTAATTCAACATTAAAGCCTGTGTATTTTGTTTTAATAAAGGTCTTCAGTGTATTTACCTTTCAAAATTTACTTCAATCATTGCCAAGTTTTAAATTTTCAATACAATTTAAATACCGCTGTTGGCCAAAAAAAAAAAACAAATTTTTTAAATTTAAGACGAATTATTTGCACCCTACAAAATAATATAAAATCTCTGAATGCACAGCAAATGCTGTAATTTTAATACGTGGTCTGTGTCTCTTATAACTGTTAGGTTATTTTGAAGCCTAATCATCTATCATGTATTTTTATTATCGTAGTCTAATGATATGGTATGGCTGATATTGTCTGTGTGCTATTTGATATCAGGACTTCAACATTAAGTGATCAGTTTGCCTGATCTTGTAGTTTTACTTGGACATCTTGCGTTAGAGCAGACAAACTAAAGTCAACATTTTGTTATGCAACACTCCATGAAATTTCTTTTTAACCTGAACGAACTTCGATCATATCGTCCAACACTATAGTGAACAGTTGAGATAAGTTTGGATTTCCTTCCTTCTTTTACTCTAGCCTTGGTATACAATGGTTTAGGTCTGAATCCTCGTACTATAGGTGATGTGCTTGAGGTATTTCATACTTTTTTCAATGCTTTCTAAATGTCAATGCTTTATAATTTCTTTTTTCGCGGGAAGGACGGAAAATGCTTTATGCATTCATGAAGGTCGTCACCATACACGGTATGTCGGACTCTCCCACTGGGTATACCGACTAAAAACAGGCTTTGTCTCCTCACCGGGGTATCATTTCACCTCGGAACCACGTTTATATTACTCCGAGGTGGACCTGTGCCAGTTCCATCATTGTCAGCCTGCGTCCAGGCTCCACTCTTTTCTTATTCTACTGCGTCTAGGTCATATTTTATTCTTGTGCACAAACTGTTTTACTGCTGGACATAGTGCATAGTCCTGCGAAGAAAAAATATGACCTAGACGCAGTAGAATAAGAAAGGACATCTAACGGATACCCCTATTAGAACGATTGCTCTTATATAATGTCTTGTATATGATATGATATTGTATATTATAGTAGGAGTCGCCGTAGTCTGGTAGGTAGTGCGTTGGCAGGTCAGACATCACAACGAAAATATGAAAATATTTCTTCAGCGACTTCCTCTCAGCAGATTTCTGGCAAAAACTCTGAGAGTAAATAAAATTGCCAAGAAAAGTTTCTCAAAAATCTGTCGTTCGGAGTCGACTTTAAACTGTAGGTCCCGCCACCCACTCATGTATAAAAGTAACACACACAACATAAGTGGCGTGAGAAGCTTGGTCGTAATACTGACTGAAGAGTTCTAATTACCAATTATGTATGTATATGATATTAGAAAGAAACCTTACTTGGGTAACTTTTGAGTACCCATGCGGGCTTTTTTACAAGTTGAAGGCAGCAGATGTTCAATAGTAGTTTCAATGAATACAAGAAAAAAAAAATTGATTTAAACGATCAACTAGAAAAAAATTTAATTCTGTAGGGTACTGTAAGCTAAAGTGTACCACACATACATATAATAAAAAAAATCAATCCAAATTCACACACAGACTATCAGGCGTTAGTTTATAACTTTTTGTCTCATCTCCAGGTTGGCAAGGCAAAAAAAAAATTAAATTTTATGCACGTACAACCACCTGATGGCTGACATGGAATAGTAAAATTTTAAAATAAAAATCAAAATAAAATAAAAACAATAATTTATTAAATTAAAATATGTCTCAGTGGAATAAAAACTTAAAACAAGAATGCAGTATTTAGTCTGTAACTAAGCAAGCTTATGTAATGCAGTCCGAATGTTATTAAATTTTTTTACTGTACTACACACCACATATTATTAGGAAAGGAATATGTCACCTAAAAAGAGGAGTATATTTGTGTTCAGAAAACGTTGCTACTTGGATTATGTAATTTCATGATTTTTTCTATATGTTCTTATCTTCTAATTCGTACCTTCCATTTAACTCTGCTGGCATATCACAACTCACACTATCAACGAAATATGAAAAAAAAATATTTCTTTAACAACTTCCCCTTAACAGATTTCTTGCAAAAACTCTGAGAGTAAATAAAATTGTCGTGAAAAGGTTTCTCACAAATCTGTCACTCGGAATCGACTGTAAGTCCCGCCATTCACATATAAAATTAACACACACAATACATATAAGTGATGTGAAAAGATAGGTTGCAATCCTAACTAAAGGATTATAAGGACCAATTATGTATGTATGTATGTATGTACTACTCTATATGTATGTACTATTCTATATGTATGTATTATTTATAGCCTCGATACACACTTTCCTGCTTTATTCGATAGCTTTGATACACACTATCGATAAGAACTGTCTACGTTCTTAAAGCAGCCTTCAACTCAAGGCTCTACCTCTTCTTCGTGGCATGTCTTACTTGACATTACGTCGTATTTTTTATTATTTTATTAAATTTAAATAAAACAGAGTTTGTATGAATTATAAACGAAATTTTTTGATCATTTGAAAAACCTATGGATGCCATTATATGTGGCATATAACATCATTCAAGTGGCTGTCAAGACTTCTCTGGGTGGATCGTGTTCGCAATGTTCAATTTTCCTTGACTCTGCCTTAAAAATTCGGTCGAATTTGACTGATTGCTTGGGTTATGTTCGCTTTAAGTAACGCTATGGCTTGAGGCTTATTTCCCAAACAGAACCTCATAGCAACGCTGAATTTGTCTGATGATATTTGATTTTTAACAACCCGTATGCAATTCGTAAGAAATCTGGTCATGAATCAATAAAGTGACCATCGACATCAAAGCAAAGAGTTCCAATAGAACACAATGCCATACGCATCAAATCGTTGGGTGATGAAAGGATGTGACCGTTCGAAAAATACAGCGGATCTTACTGAAACACATATTGCTTGACATTCTTCAAATTTTTTAAACTATAGATGGTGGTTAATGATACTTATTATCGCATAAGTAGGTTTCGAACTGGTTTGACTTTTTTTGAGAGTTGATGTTACATTATCAATCTTCCAAGAGAATGGGAAAGATCGTTTAAGAGATCTAAAAGCTGAGTAATAGAAAAAAATTATAAGAAGTGTATTCATTGTGGTAATCCAAAGATCTTAAATTGATCTGAAAGCTAAATAGCATTTGGCTGGGGAAAATTTTGCTGAACCAGTTTTACTAACCAGTTTTTCCAATGGAAAAAAATATTTCTTCTGCGACTACCTCTCAGCAGAATTCTGGCAAAAACTCTGAGAGTAAATAAGCCTGACATGCAAAAGTTTCTCAAAATCTGTCGTTCGGAATCGACCTTAAAATGTAGGTCCCGTCACTCAAGTATAAAATTAAAGCACTCCACATGAGGGGTGTGAGAAGCTAGGCCGTAATCCTGACTGAAGGGTTGTAATGGGCAATTATGTATGTATGTATGTATGTAGTTTTTTCGATGAACAAAAATTAATTTATGAACTGAGCCCCAAAAAACAAGAGCTTTAATTACTTTGCTCTTACTACGGCAACCGTAGTTTACTTATATTCTTATACACCCATTGCTTCAGGACCAGTGAAGAAATACTTTTCGTTTAAAAAGATTACATTTATTTAAAAACCTTTTACACCAAATGCTATTTTCTAAATAACTTTTCAATGGAAAATTATAAAATTAATGTCACCATGTCGATTCATAATCATTATTATCAATTAAAAGAATTTATTTTATTTGTTGCCAAACACCTCTACCGCATTATAACATAATGCATTCCAATGCACTGGCCTTAACAAGATTATCGGGATGATTCCAATAAATTTAAATATCATTAGCAAATTATATAAACATATGTGGCATGCTACATCACAATGACAACAAAAATACAAAACTAAATACAAAACAAGGCAAAATATTGCCTAGACTATACAGACAGACAGACAGACAGAGAGAGATAGAGATAAAGATTTAAAAAAATTGGTAATCAAACCAAATCATATGCTAAATCAATGCCATTTAATAATGAAAAACTAATTCAATTTAGCATTTAATGCGTAGTTTTTTTTATTTCATTTTCATGCAACAACCTGTAGTATTTAAAGTGGCAGTCGTTATGGTGAATTTAAACATTAAAATTTTTGTTTTTGGCAAACATTTCCTTTTTGTTAAAAAAAAATTAAAATTAATTTAGTTTATGTGCTTTCAAAAGTTGCATTAAGTTTGCAACAATTACTTCAATGAATTTGTGGCATTATGTGAGTTTGAAATTTGTAGCATTTTTTTGTTTTTAATTATTTTTTATTTTCGTATTTGTTTCTGAAAATCAAACAAAATTTATTTGAAAAAAAAAATTAAAACAAAACCAACTTTTGCCACAATAAGCAAGACATTACAAAAAAATGGGTTATAAAAGATAGCAGTGATGTTGAAAAAAATAGAACAACTTAAATTATTCTTTATTTATTTCCTGTTTATTGCACTGACAAATTAAATGAAAATTATTTCGAGTTGTGTTCGAGCAAGTGTATCAGAATAAATTCGCTGGTGTGAATCAAACCTACAAATCCTAGTCCTAAAGTTTGGCACACTAGTCACTATGCTATCAAAACTATTTTTATTAAGCAAATCTACTGCAATTATGATTTTGTATACAGAATGTATATTTTTTAGAATTTTATAATACCGTCATGTTTCCTACTTAGAGAATTATACTACCGTCTCCGGACATTTGAGTACCAAAAATTCATTCGACTATATAAGGGATGTGGCAGTAATTTTTTGCTCACCCGAATGACTAGTAGCAAAATGAATTTACCGTAGTTTAGTAAATAGTATTTTGGCTTATTATAAGAGAGTCTGTGGTTCAAGCACCGCACCATGTGAAATATGCAAAAATGTTTTCTTTTCTCGACATTCAGTCAGTAGTATTCTGGCAAAAAAAATTAAATTATATGAAAAGTTTCTCAAATCTCTAACTTTAGATCTTGCAACTCACGAATAAAATTAACACACACAACATATTTGGTGAGAGAGGTCAGGCTGTAATCCTTACTAAGTCGTAGTCAAGTCGTGTAAAATATTTTTTCGGCGACTTCCCCTCAGCAGATATTTGGCAAAAGCTTTGGTAGTAAATAAAATTGCCATGAAAAGTTTTCCAAATTGTATTGTTAATTGAAACTCAATGTACTATTATGCTAGGAAGTTATTTTTCTTGGACATTCTGGACATCTGTCTTATCTCATAAAATTTTTTATTTCCGTAAAAATTTAAAACGATGTAAAGAAACCAAGAAAATTTGTTTTACAACTTAACAGTACATTTCAAAACTATTTCTCTTTCAAAAAAACAAAATAAAATTAATTGTGCTCTTATTTTAACCATTTCTGTATAGTCTTAATTAAAATTAATTACTTTGTGTGTGCTACTTACTCACCTGTGTGTATTTTGTATTGCAGCAAATATCCCAATTACTAATTAATCCAAACTTAATGATGATTAAGAAAGAAATATAATTACGACGATTAAGTTAAACCACTTTACAATGGTTAGATGAACATGATGATAGCGATGATGATGCCGATGATGATGATGATGTTGAAATCAATTAATGCAGCAAAAGTAACAGGCTATAAAATCAGAGACTTTATACTAAATCGTTTACATTGTATTGACAGTTGCATTCGAATGAAAGACAACAGGAACACCACGATGTTGCACATATTTCGCCCGTTGATTACGCCAATACTGTATCGCCGATATCAGACATACAGTACAGAGCAGAATAATAAAACACGACAACGTTATGGTCAGTATCAGTAAATGATTTTGCATTTGTTGGCCATGCGCAGCCATAGTGTCCAATGATTGTTGTAGCATTTTCTGGAAATTCTTTGAATTGGCCAAGTCCTGTTCAGCCTGTTGCAAATCATCCTGCACATGGCTAATACAGGTAACATCACGTATGTGAGTAGTTTCGGTTGCACTGTCATCATGCTCAATATGCAATAAAGTATCCTCACTCAGTTGGGGCTTGATCAGTAGCCAATGCAGGTACGAGCAATTAAAACGATTTCTGGAAATACCCAATTCAGCTAATTTGCTAAAGGCTTTGGCGAACGTATATTTACCCTGGATCTCGGTAAGATTATTGGCATCAACATAAAAGGAACGTATATAGGCATTGGCCGGCACAAAGATATCCAAATTTAATTCGGTTAAATTGTTGTAGGACAGATCTAGATTGTCTAACATAATGAGTTTGGCAAACATGCCAAAGCTTAGTTTTCTTATGCCCGTAGCCTTGAGTTTCAAAATTGTTAAATGATATAGATTTTGAAAGGTACTAATATTGGGTGTACCCACCGGATTAAAGGACAAATCGAGCTCTGTTAGATGGCTTAACAAAGTAATATTGGTGATGTCCTTTAAATTATTACGGCTTAAAAGTAAAACATTTACATTTTGGCCATTAAAGACCTCCACCTGTGAGATGGAATTATTAACGGCTGTTAGGAAATTTGTGCCATTCACTGCCAACGAGGTTAAGTGATTAGAATCCAAATCCAGTTTTTTGGTAATGGTTTTATTGCTTAAATAGAATTTTCTTAATTGATTACGAGCCAATATTAAGACTTCCGGTCCATAGGAATGTTGAAATGTTTGCGGATCAAACGATTTTAAGCGATTATTCGCCAAATTTAAATCTCTAATGTGCCGGAGATGATAAAACACTTCCGGTTTAATAGACTCCAATTGATTATTATCCAAAAATACCGCATCCATATAAGTGTTTTCGGAAAACAAATCCTCGGGTATATAGGTTAACTGGTTATTGGACAATATAACCTTATTCATATTGGTCAGACCACGAAACGCCAATGAGCCCAATGTATGCAAGCGATTATGGCTTAAATCCAAACGCATTAGATTATGAGCACCCACAAAGACTGAAGTATTTATTTTCTGTATATGATTGTGACTCAAATTCAAAGTGTTCAACATGCTGGCCGAGGTAAAGGTATTCCTGGATATATCCTCAATTTCGGTATTGGCCACATCCAACGTTTTTAAACTGCTGAAGACATCAAACAGCTTAGCGGGTATATCCAAAAGAATGGAATTGTAAAATTTCATAAAATTCGTTTGATTCGCCTTGGCATAGGGAGGTATTTTAACATTTTGCGAGTGTGTCACTTGAAAACCGGAAACCGTACAAAATTTCTCCATGCCACCGATATTCGTATTGTACTCATCGCACTTGAGCACTATATCCTCGGCGTTTATCAAGGATATTTGCAATATTAATGTCAACGAAAATATCAGAAATATTTTGAATTTATTTTTAAAAAAATTTCCATTTATTGCCATACTCTTAACAGACCGTTCAACAATGTTTCACACACGAAACTGAATATGAAAATAAATAATTTTAATGCGATTTATTACAAGATTTTAAAGAAATTTTTATTATTATACTTTACAAAAAAATCCTTCTTATCTCCTTTAGTTTAATTTTTTTTTAATTAATTGTTGTTTTTCTCTTAAAAATAATAAAAACAACAAAAAAACAAAAAATATTTCATAAGATAAGAACAATATTTTGCCTTATTATGCAGTTGTTTTGAAATAAATTTAAACACTCTACGTTAGGTTGAGCAGGACAATATCAATTGTTTTAAATTATAACTTAGACTGTGGGTTAACAAAAAAAAATGATTTTAATTTGAGATAAAAAATTCGCAATTATTTCTACACGATAATCTAAATTCTATAGAAAATGTACACATACATATGTGTGTATGTATATGATTTTCAAATTTCGAATTAATTTTTTTTATTAAAAATTTTCAAAAGGTTCAAGGTTTTCATTGTTTATTAATTGCATATACGATAACCCCATACTGCCTTTACTCATATAATGAAAACGTAGTTTTGTTGATGAAAAACATGAATGACTTGTGAAATCTTTTTAAGAACATTTAAAATCTTGAACAATAAATCCAAACAGAACTCAAAATACTCAAAAATTAATACGGACGAAAATGTCGTATAAAATTTAAATTTAAATGTCGTATAAAAATTCTTTCGAATTTCATTCGGCAAAGGGCATAAAAAAATTTAATTTTTAGAAGCTTTATCTTTAAGACGAAATCAATTTTAAGGTAAAAACATCCTAGATATTGGTATTAAGCTCTTCTCAATTTGAGACCTAAACAAATAAACCAATAACAATAGAGCCAACCGTTAGTAGAGGTAGTTGCTTGCTTAACATGGCAATTTTTAACATTGACTTTTGACTTTTTGTTCTTTTCCAGAAGCCATATATCGATATAATATAACAATATAATAATGATATAATATGGATTTATTCGTAGCAACACAAAAATGGCAGGTCTAGAAGGGAACGCAATGTACGAGTTATCTCGTAGTTGGCAGTCAACGTGTTAAGGGCCAACTATTTTAAGTTCTCATGTCCCAAACCAATTTTTTTTCTTGGACAACAGAAAACAATTCCATATTTTTACAAATTCTATGAAATTACAGAAATTACTCTGTAAGCAGGCCTGTAAGATGAAAACAAGGGCTTTAGATATAAACGATTTATGCTATATATTGGACTTCTTCTCGATGTCTGATATCTTGTCGAAGTTAGTGGAGTGAGTACGTCCCAAATCCATAGGCTTAAAATATTACACCGGTACTTACATATGTATAATTGACACTGAGCGTTATCGACTACACATAGTGTCTGTCCCCATGAAAACGATGGCTGTAGACATAAACGATATTTGCAATATAATGAAGCCCTCCTCGATGACTGGTACCTTGTCGAGATTATTGGACTCAGTACGTCAATATTTGCAAAGCCTCCCAAATCTATAAACATGAAAAGATATACTGGTACGTATGTATTATTGACACTCAGCGTGAGCGACTACACATAGTATCGGTGGTGTTTGTTCACCATGTAAGAGACAGCGAATTAAGAGAACGGTGTTCCTATATATATTTAAATAGCAGTTCTGTGGCGGGACCTACAGTCTAAAGTCGACTCCGAACGACAGATTTTTTTGAGAAACTTTTCATGGCAATTTTATTTACACCCAGCGTTTTTGCCAGAAATCTGCTAAGAGAAAGTCGCCGAAGAAATATGTTTTCATATTTCGTTTTGATGTCTGACCTGGGATTTGAAGCGTGGCTTCGTGTCTAATAAACCAACACTCTACCTACTAGACTACGCCGACTTCTTTTTTTATACATCTTAAAATAGCTGTTCTATCAAAAAGGTTTTGGTTGTAGCTTTATAATCTAATCCCAAGTAGTCACTCCACCTTAAGGCAACGAAAAAATCGAGACAACAGATTGTAACAACTGGAGAGACATCATGAAGTCGCCTTAGTCTAGTAGGTAGTGTGTTGGCTTACTAAACGTGAGGTTGAATAAAGGCTGAATTTGATGCGACATTTCGAAACCAATACACAGGATTCAAGTCACAGTATTTTTATGTGGATTTTATTGCAACCTTTCAAATCCTAGTCAAACAGATTAATGAACTCCAACAATCTCTATGTGAGGTATTCGTTGCTTTTGGGAAAGCTTTCGAGCGTCTGAAATACTATTCTGACTCTTCGCTCACTCACAAGCTATTTCTGTAGTTCCAGCACAATACACTATACGAATGAGGCCATACTCTTAGTAGTCTAGGTTGTTCGTTACCAACTAATGCTTTGCAGATTCAATACTATTGCCCCCAGAGACAGATTACTCTACACAAAATGAAGCAAAATAGTGACTTCATATGGCATACCATCACAAAGAAATTGAAAATATTTGCAATAATATTTTTTACAGTGTATGATTAAGAAAGACTAAACGATATATTTTTCAGAATTAAAAGTCGTCAACCACCATATGCTCGAATGATAAAGACTGCAACTGAATAAAGAAATTGCGGCATATGCCCCATACTTGTATACACATCTGCATTATACGTTTATCTGCATTGTGCGTTACTGAAACATTATTTCCTTAATGAATGCTTTCATTACAAATCGAAGAAAAGCCTGAAAGAAAGTAGAAAGGAACCTAGAATAACAGATTTCCGGTACAAACTAAAAATAAAAGGCAATTAATTTCTTTTAAATAGAAAATATGTACATAAAAAGAATTATTTTTTCTTTTATATTGTTTTATAAATAAAGACCTTGAAAGAGAGTTATACACGTATACATATATAAAGAAACATATAAACCTTAATGTATGCGGGGTGATGCAAAAATGATATTGTATTGCGAATGCAGTTTAATTTTCACCCATGACGTTAAATATCATTTAGCGGTAATTTTGTCCACCATGGATCCTCTGAAGTTATGACCTTAAAGTTCCAAGCCTGACAAGAATTCTTCAAAAGCTATAGTTTCGTGAAAAAAAAGCCACTTCGAAGGCCTCTAGAAAATGCCAAAATCGACAACCTTGTTGCCTTATTAGAACGTGTTTACAATAGATCAATTTAACCTCCGGGTAATGTACTTGTCTCAAACGTCGTGATGAAAATCATAAACAGTAGAGAAAGCTGGAACGCATTAAAACAATATGTACACCATGTCCTGCGATGGAAAAAATTTGACCTAGACGCAGTAGAATAAGAGAAGAGCGGAGCCTGGACGCAGTCTGATGATGATGGAACTGGCACATGTGCCAAAAGGGGGTCCACCTGGCTGACAATGATGGAACTGGCACATGTGCCAAAAGGGGGTCCACCTCGCTGACAATGATGGAACTGGCACATGTGCCAAAAGGGGTAATACAACCGTGGTTCCGAGGTGGAATGATACCCCGGTGAGCAGACAAGGCGGGTTTTTAGTCTCAGAGTAAATAAAAAATTGCCATGAAAAACAGATTTCTCAAAAACCTGTCGAGTTTAAACTGTGGGTGCCACCACTCATTTATAAAACTAACCCTCACAACATAACTCTGACTGAAAGGTTGGGTTGTAATGACGAATTATTTACGTATATATGTAGAGTGAGGAATCAATTGTATTCGATTGAATGTTATTACAGACAAATATTATACCTTGAGTACACTGTCTGTATATGGAAACGGAGTAAAAGTTCTCTCATCCATCTTAATGAAGTTGCCGTAGTCTAGTAGGTAGTGTGTTGGCTTATTAGACGCAAAGCCACGGTTCAAATCCCCGGTCAGACATCAAAACGAAATTATGAAAAAAAATATTTCTTCGACGACTTGCTCTCAGCACTTTTCTGGCAAAAAATCTGAGAGTAAATCAACCTGCCATGAAAAAATTTCTTAAATCTGCCTTTCGGAGCCGACGTTACACAGTAGGTCCCGCCACTCATTTATAAAATTAACACACACAACATGAGTGATGTTGAGAAGCTAGGCCATAATCCTGAATGAAGGGTTATAATGGCCAATTATGTATGTATGTATCTAAATGCTATAGGATAGTAGGCATCATCAGCAGAGTGCTAGTTATGAGTACGTATAACAAAATTTAACTTCAAATAGTATTTTCCCTGAAAACATAGTCAATTGTTTTCCTAAATTACTATGCTATTGACAATATGACATTATTTTTGATCCACTTTGCCTTTGGCTAATAATAATACGAAACCTTTAGTATTTGTTTTTTTTTTTAACAGAGGAATAAAATTATAAAAAAAATAATAGTGAGACCTGATAAATAAAATTTCATGGCACTATTAGCCTACTGTATTACTTGCGTTTTTAATTTTTTGTTTTTTTTTCATTTATTTCATTCGAACAATCTTTTCTTTGTACTAAACGAAGTATTGTACGTGTTTTGAATTATTACTTACTCTTCGATTTTTTTCTGCGTTATTGTGTCTGATTTGAAAAAAATTGGTAAAATGCCAAAATATTTTATAAAAAATTTGATTTTTTTTATTATTTGCATTTAAACGGCTAATTTTATGACTTAAATAATGTGGGGGTTTTCTCAAGGAATTCTTAACAATTTTATTGCTTCCCTAGCCAAAAACAAAAAATGTATACAAATTGTACTCAACAAGGTTCTTTGCTTTATTGGACTAAAAGAAAATAAAAATTATTATTGAAACCAAAGAACACAACAACAAAATTAAAATCAAATTTGTTTCAGTATATAATGATGTCTAAATGCAGTGATTATCACAGTTCAATTTGTCTTCTTCAGCAAAGCACAACTAAATCACCCACAAAATGTTCAAATTCGCCGCTATTGTCTTGATGGCTGTTATTGCCTGCGTTGCTGCTAAGCCCGGTGTTGTTGCTCCTTTGGCTTATACAGCTCCTTTTGCTGGCAGCGCTGTTGTCTCTCAGGAATATCATGGTAACTTTGCTGCTCCCTATGTAGCTGCTGCTGCTGCTCCTTATGTTGCTGCCGCTTCACCATACATTGCCTCACCCTATGCTGCCTCACCCTACTTTGCTGCTCCCTATACCGCTGCCACTTATGCTGCTGCTGCTCCTTACGTAGCTGCCCCCTACACAGCTCCTCTTTTCTTGAAGAAGTAAATTGTTTTCTGTCTACTGTGAACGATTAAGTTTTTCCTTTTTTTTTTTTGTTTTCGCTGTTACTCAGGAATTTGTTTTTATTTTGTTCTTATTTCTTAGTAAATTTTATTAAATTAATAAAATAATAATGATTGGAATAAAAAATATATACAAGATAAACGGAAAATTTTGTTTTACTTTATGGCGCCCTAAAGTATATTGTTTACTAAACAGATTACAGTTATTTCCAAGGCAAAAATTAACTGTTATAAACTGTAACATTAACAGTGTCTAAAGCATTAACAGGCAGCATTTTAAAGTTAATTAATTTAACATGTACAACATAACAAATTAATTCAAGAAAGTCAGTTAGTTTAATGTCAATCGCACTGCTTGAGAGTTTATAAACGGTGAACTCATTTCATTTAAACAGTGATCCTCACAACCCTTTAACCAGGACTACCACCTTTCTTCTCACACCACCCATGTTATGTATGCTAAGCTTTATCCATGAGTAGGTGGATCTACATTTTGAAGTCGACTCCAACTGATAGGTTTTTGAGATAGTTGTCACATCAAATTTATTTTACTCTCAGAGTTTTTAAGAGAAAGAAGAAGAGAGAAATGTCTCCAAACATTTCCTTTCAAATTTCCTTTTGGTTCGAAATATGTATCTAAAATTGAGATTTGAACCAGACATCAGCAATGAATCGTTTTTTCGTGACTCATAAGTACTCATGAAATTTTAAGTATGAGTGAGTCAACAGTATTGAAATTCAGCTACTCTCATTCATTCGTACTCACTACAACATTGATTTAAAAGTACAGGTTGCAATGAGTATGAGTACAACATTGACATCGAACTCATAACATTCGAAATATGTTTGATTCATACACCTACTCATTCAGATTCATAAATTTAGAAAAATACTTATAAAAACTCATAAATGATTCGAGTGATTCGAATCATTCATCAAAATTTACAGTCTTAGTTGTTGTTGCATTTACAAAAAAAAAAGGAAGAAAGAAAAAGACAAAGACAGCAAGCAAACCAAACACATAACCTTCTAGTGAGTATTGTAGTATTCGTATACGAATGATATTTATTTTGTGATTCTTGTAAATGTTGAGTAAGGGAAAGTCGAAATCAATAACATCATGCGTATTTTTAAGCTTGAGTACGATTAGTACTTCAAACTTTGAATATGAGTAGCATGAGTATGATATTAAAATAAGTATGAATACTTATAAGTATCATACAATATGAGTATGATTCGTATCTACTCATCTTTTTGAATACTCATTGCCGGTCTCTGATTTGAACCAACGGCACACTAGGATACTCCTATTTAAACCACGGTTAGGTCCGTTGTCTTAGTAATAAAAAAGAATGGAACCAAGAACAGATGTTGGAGCAGGCTTTGGATGACTATGCCATCGAAATTTGTGCCTAATTCAACACGCAAGGAAGATATAAAAGCCAGAACTTAGCAATACTATTAGACAGTCAGATTGCCAATCTAGCTTGCACTCGGCTCTAGTGAAATTAAATCGAAGATAATATGAGACTATCTAGCTAGGCTGAATCAGATAGTAGGCAAAATAAGACTACTATCTGCAGGGTCTCAGATCATGTATGAATTCACGACAATGAGCAAGCAGACGAGCCAGTACCCTTCCCTAAAGTGGAAGCGACTGTTGGGAATGATATGCTCAGCGAAAAGGAAAATATTGACTCTTAACCGAAGTCGACGTGGTCTAGTAGGCTATGTGTTGGCTTATTAGATGTGAGGTCTCGGTTCAAACCCCAGGTCAGATATCAAAACGGAATATAAAAAAAATATTTCTTCTGTGACTTCCTCTCAGCAGATTTCTGGCAAAAAAAAAACTCTGAGAGTAAATAAAATTGCCATGTGAAGTTTCTCAAAAAATCTGTCGTCCCACCACTCATGTATAAAATTAACACACGCAACATAAGTGGTATGAGAAATTAGGTTGTAATCCTGACTAAAGGCTTGTAATGACCAATTATGTATGTATTGAATCCCTTCAAAACAAGTGCGTTTTAGGCAATCGAAACTTTTGTTGGGAAATAGGAGGAGCTTTGAGCTGTGCATCAGACGATCTGGGAATAACCTGAGGTTGGTACTTAATCAAAATAAGGATTGTTTCGAGTCCAGCATGTTCATTTTTGACATGTTGAATTTCAACATCCAATTACCTTGGGTGGACAGTCGTCTGTAGCTACCTACGTATCTCGTAGTCTTTTCCTCCTCCTGCCAAAGGACGGTGATCTGTGAGAACAGGTTTCTGGCATAAACTCTGAGAGAAAAAAATAAAATTCCCATGAAAATGGTTCTCAAAAATCTGTCGTTCGAAGTCAGCTTTAAACTGTAGGTCACGCCGCTGATGTATAAATGCACACACACACTGTAAGTGGTGTGAGAAGTTAGGTAGTAATCCTGACTGAAGGGTTATAATCACCAATTGTGTATGTATGCATGTAAGACAAACCATTGTATTGTTGACAGATTAGCATTATGTTGAATGATGAGATGTAAGGGAAACTCAAAACCAAACCTAGACAAAGCACTTGGAAATCTTTTCACATGTCTGCCACATGCAAAAAAATTCCTTTAAAAAAATTTTTTTTTCCTTTTTTAGAATTTAAAAGAGAATAAAAATTCAATTTTAACTATAAAATATTTCCGGCACCAAATTTTCGAAGTGATTGAAATATTATTAAAAAAAAACAAAATGCTGCAAAATGCTTAGCCTAAGGCTAAGTATTTAATTAAAAAATTCACATCCTCACACAAGTGAACGAATGTATATAAAGGCTTGCATAGGATTATTTTTCAATCAATACAAAATGCTTAAAATGGTAAGTATTACAGAAATTAATTTATCTCATTTCACTTAAAACATTTTCATCTCTTGCAGTTATTAAGTTTGATGTTGATTTTAATGATTTGCTTGGCTGCAGCCGGACAACAAACAGACTCAAATGATAAGCAAACTATAAGTGAACGTGATTTAATTGAGGCTTTAAATGAGTACCTGCTTCAAAATCCTTTTTACCTTGTGTATCAGAATACTACAAATCTCTTGGCCACAAAACCGGTGCCAGTTTTAATGGAATTATTTGTTACACCTTTGTTGCCGTTGGCTACTACGCAAAGATTTGCCATGATTATCATACGCATTATACAGCTAGTCATACCACCCATGACACATCCCTTAATGGCCATATATCATCTGCTTGTGGAGTATCTGGGCAGCCGTAAACCCTTAGATAATATGTTTGGCTGGTTCGTATTCAAGCCCTTTGCAAATTTATCAGTTACATTTGGTTTTAATACAAATTTTCAAGCATCTAGCCAATTTGGTTTGGGCTAAAATCTTACCACATACATGCATACCACAAACAAAACAAATTCAAATTGTAAAATGAAAATGAAAATGAAAATGTCATATGCAGAAACAATAACAATAACAAAGGAAAAATAAAAAAATGTTAATAAACTTCTAATGTAACACGATACATTTAAGGCACTCGAGCCTTAAACAAACAAAAGTAAACCAAAAAAAAAAACAAAAACTTTGTACACAAGTTATTGAACTTTAGGGCTTTAAAATGAGGAAAATCACACACAAAAGGAAAAACTTTAAAACACCGCACAAAAGTTTCGTAATTCGGTTACTTAATATGCTTGTGGCGGTTTATGTTGGTGGTGCGCAGAGAAACGAAAAAAAAGTATCAAATATTTTTTCTTTTCTTGACTTTTTATTCTGCCTGTCAAGTTTTCTGTCACAAAAGTTTGTTAAACTTTAAACAACAGAATAAAAATCTCAGGTTACCCAGCCTCAGCAAATACAATGTTTGAAAAGAAGCGACAATTACAAGGTTTTGGTTTACTATTTTTGCTATTCTATGTAAACAAATGTAAAACAAAATGGAAAATTTATTTTTTGTATAAAATACGCTTGATAATTAAGAAAATGTATCAGTATTCAACAAATACAGCCAGCTTGCAAACGTATTCACATACAATAGTATCATTCTCATTAAATACTCTGCTAACAATAATAAAAAAATGTTTAAAATCGTAAGTGTGAAAGCAAACCTTCAAAGGACTCTCAATACAATAACTAATTTTTTTTCCATTTTCTTTTTAGTTTGTTTTCTTGTCTCTATTTGCCTTGGCTTTTGCCAAACCCGGCTACATACATTCGGCACCAGTTTTAACTTCTTATCAGCATACTGCCACTGTGCCCATTGCCCATGTGATACGTCCTTTGGTTACTGCCCATAGTGTCGTCTCCAGTCCAGTGATTCATGCTCAACCAACTCTCTTGCATGGTTCCCTACATGGCTCATATGGTCATCTCTATTAAAGGCCCCTGATCAACAATAATTGTCTCTCTTCGTACACCAACAACTATGAAAATTGGCTTCAGTTATCTTAATTGGTTGATTGATGATGCATTAATAAAGGAAATCTAATTGTGTTGTAATATTCATTGAAAATGTGATTGGCTTCTTTTTATTTCTTTTCTGTAATTTAGAATATAGAGATCTGTCCTACCTAAGGCTTGCTTTATTCCTTTTCCGTTTCTTTAAAGATAATAATTGACCATTACAACCCTTCAGTCAGGATTACGGCCTAGCTTCTCACACCACTCATGTTGTGTGCCTTAATTTTATACTTTAGTGGCGGGACCTACAGTTTTAACGTCGACTCCGAACGACAGATTTTTTTGAGAAACTTTTCATGGCAATTTTATTTACTCTCAGAGTTTTTGCCAGAAATCTGCTGAAAGGAAGTCGCCAAAGAAGTATTTTTTTCATATTTCGTTTTGATGTCTGGCCTGGGGCTCGAACCCGGGCTTTACGTCTAATAAGCGAACACACTACCTACTAGACTAAGGCGACAAATGCCTTCATATTTACTTCAATTACTCTAGTTATTCCCTCTAAGCACGTGAGTCCTCGGAAGTCCTAGAGTAATAGGTTTTCTACTGTCATTGCCTAGAAACAACGTCATCTGGGAAAACATATTTGTTTGATGTTGTGTTGGATTTCTCGCCTATCTGGCGGATAGGAAAGATTTAGGACGAACTACTTGAAGGTTTAAGTTTTAATTTTCGAATACTACGACAACATGCTACAGTAGTTCAAATGCTTAGCTACAAGCCTTACTAACTCTACAAGCCAACTAGCGCACTTATATTCAATTCTAAAATAAGTTAGGTTTGCTATAATGGATAGGAGAAAGAACCACTTACTTACTTACTTAATTGATCATTTCAACCCTTTATTTAGGATTACGCCTTAACTTCTCCCATCACCCATGTTGTGTGTGTTAATTTTATCTATTAGTAGCATGGCCTACAGTTAACGTCGATTCCGAAAACAAATATAAAAAACTTTCCATGAGTCTTTGACAGAACACTACTGAGTGAAACTCTAGATGTCTAAGCTGGGGTTTAAATCACAGGTTCTCGTCTAATACGCCAACACACTATCAATCATCTGAAGTGTATGTCCAATCGAATAGAGAATATCAATTGATACAGCTTGAATTACAACTTACAGGGACTAACTAAATCCGGATATAAGCTGGTTTTGTTCCAGGGACTACCAGCTAGCTACCAGTAACTATAATTAGCAATTGCGCTTACATTATGTAAAGCCACGGTTTAAAATCCCAGGTCATCCAACAAAACGGAATATGAGAAAATATTTCTTTAGCGACTTCCTCTCAGCAAATTTGTGGCAAAAACCCTGAGCGTTAATAAAATAGCCATGAAGAAGTTTCTCAAGAATCTTTCGTTCGGAGTCGATTTTAAATTGTATGTTCCGCCACAACATAAGTGCTGTGAGAGGTTGGTCGTAGCCTTGACTGAAGAGTTTTAATGAATAATTACGTATGTATGTGTTACTGGCGAAGGAATATGGATTTATTTTTTGAATCCTTAACTGAAAAAATCATGAATTAATCCGAAACAATCAACCATCAACTTCGGCTGAAAAACCAAACCGATTCTGTTGGACGACAATGCTCTTTGTCTAGTGGGATCAGAAAGGTTTGTTGTATCACGAGCTCTTAAAATCTGGTGAAACCATTAATACAATTTGAACCAAGCATGGTACTGTTGAAGTCGCCGTAGTCTAGTAGGTAGTATGTTGGCTTATTAGACCAGAGCCAGGCAACACTTGCTTTTGGTCAGTTGTTGCGAGAGCGAAAAATAAGAAAAGAGAAAAATGTATACTCTCACATTCATTACAATGCAGACATGGAAAATTTAAATTTTTAAATGGTGGTATTTTAATTAAAAATATTAGTTTATTAAATTAAAATTTGTAAAATTCGTTTAGACATCTTTGATTATATCGTTTTAAGAAAGCATTTTAGATTATTAGATTATCGAATAAATTTCGAAAATTTTTCTTCTTTATAAGATTTTTTTGAAAAATACTTCTTTTTTTATATGTACATAGTTTATATGAATAGTGAAATATAAGTTGTTTTTGTTTTAATAAATTAGAATAATTTATTTTGAAAAAGATCATAATTCTAAAAACGTACACCATACGCTGATGTTAAATACATTAAGTTTTCCATCCCTGCATTAGCAGATCTTCATATACAAAAGCAAGAAACATGCGACAACATGACCTCTTTCAATCAATGCTCAAGCGGGACTGAGTGTGTTTTTAATACGTGTGAGTACGTTGTTGTAAATTTAGTAATGGCTGAAAAGCACGCGTGCATAGGAAATGCCGGGCTCTGTATTAGACGAAAAACCACGGTTCAAATCCCCGGTCAGAGACATCAAAACGAAATATAAAAAAATATTTCTTAGGCGACTACATCTAAGCAGATTTCTGGAAACAAATCTGATAGTAAATAAAAACCTGCCATGAAAAAGTTTCTCAAAAAATCTGTCGTTCGGAGTCGACTTTAAACTGTAACACACACGACATGAGTGGTGTTAAGAAGCTAGGCCGTAATCCTGACTGAAAGGTTGTAATGGCCAATTATGTATGATACTGCGCCTGTACACAAAGCAAAACCGCTTTAGGATATAATCAAAGTATCAGACTGGAAGCTGCCAGACTACACGCCGTATTCGACAGACTTCCTCCTTATGAATACTAATTCTTTTCATCGATGGGAAATGCTTTGGCTGAGCAGCATTTGGATTCTTACGAGGCGGTTGGAAATTTTGTGACGAATCGGTTATGCTTCAAAAGAACGCGGAATCCATAAGTTGCCTGAGAGATGGGAAAATGTTAGTATCGATATTAAAAAAATTATTTTCAATAAAAAGAAAAATATAGTGAAAGGTATTAAATAGTTCGTTGTTAAAAATGTTTTTTTCCTCTTGAATTTTCCTTATGTTAGCTTTTCTATACATTAAAAATAGCTTCCAAAAAATGCTTCTTTCAAATAGCTCAGTTGTTGTCGTTTCCTTCTTCATTAAAATCAATTGTGTGAATATTCTAATCGAAATTATCAAAACACGTGGAAAGAAGGTATGCAACGTGATTTGGACACAAAAGAAAATAATGGAAAGGAAAAAAAAACGTTAATAATCTGGCATAAACGTTGACATTTAATTTAAATAATTTATGATTTTTTCTTTTTTAAGTCAATGTAGGAGAATAATTACATTCATAAGAAATAAGGAAATACAAATGAATTTAATGTTGATTTTTTCATTCTTATGAAAAAATTAAATTAAATTTCACTTGAAATTAATTGACAAATTGTGATATGCGGTAACGAATTGAATTTCTAGGAAAATTGATTTAAAAATCAAATAAAAAATCATTTCGATAACAAGCCCCTGTGTAATCTGCCTGTGGTTTTTCATTAAAACAAAAACAAAAACAATATGAAATTATGAATTGGTTACTGGCAACTCAAACAGCATGATGTTACACAAAGAAAAACCGAAAAGATTCCTTAAATGAAAACAAATCTACCCACTTTAAATAGAAAATCAAAGGGAAAACACATGAGTTATATTGCAACCCTGAGCTACACAACCTTCTTATCATGTGACTAAAAAGAAAAAATTCCTAAAATGTTAACTTTACTCACATTTCTTTGCGGGGTAATTCCTTACCATGCTGCTCCTCTCCTCTCCTGTATGAGCATTATGCATTATGAATAAGGGATTTCAATGACGATGATCACAGGTAACGCGGCGTTTGCTTTGTGCTGTTTTTTAACGTCTGCTTCATTGTCAAACGTTTAAGGTGCCTGTATTAAACGTGAGTAATAAATAATTCGAGAAAGTTTAAAGAAAAACACGTTAAGTTCGTACGAAAAAACAAACAAACAAAATTTTGCAAACAATCCAATACAATTTCTTATGACAGTAGTAAAATAGCAGTTAACTTATGGCCGTCATCAACACGTCAATGTAGAGAGGCATATACAATCTATATTTGATGAATTGTAGGCTAAAAATAGACAATAATTTTTCAATTGTTTTAAGTCGTTACATATGTACATAATTCCTCATTACAACCCTTCAGTCAGGACTAAAACCAAGCTTCTCACAGCCCTTATGTGCTGTGTGTTAACTTCATACATGCGTGGCGACTCCGAATGACAGATTCTTGAGAAACCTTTTCATGGCAAGTATTAATACTTACTTACATAATTGACCATTAACAACCCGATTAACGGATTTCCAGGCACCTCTACTTCTTGCGCGCCTACGCCAGTTGATCAGGCAAGGTCGTCCTCTTCTCCGATTTTCGCAGATCATACATACATACATAATTGGCCATTGCAACCTTTCAGTCAGGATTATGGCCTAGCTTCTCACACCACTCATGTTGTGTGTCTTAATTTTATACTTGAGTGGCGTGACCTACAGAGTAACGTCGACTCCGAACGACAGATTTTGAGAAACTATTTCATAGCAGGTTTATTTACTCTCAGAGTTTTTGACAGAAATCTGCTGAGAGGAAGTCGCCAAAGAAATATTTTTTGTTTCACATTTCGCTTTTTGATGTCTGGCCTGAGGCTCGAACCCGGGCTTTTACGTCTAATAAGCCTACTAGACTACGACGACTAAGACCAGATCCCCGCATCAAATACCCTTCTCGCCGGAGCATCCTCCTCCATTCGAACGACATGGCCGAGCCAGCGCAGCCGCTGGATGTTAATACGCTGCACAACGTCCACGTCGTTGAGGAGATCATACAGCTCACTGTTGGATCAGATGCGGAAATCCAGTCGCCAACTCACACTGGACCGAAGATCTTACATAGGACTTTTCTCTCGAATACTCTTAAGGCTGCTGCATCAGTGCTTAATAGGGTCAATGCCTCTGCGTGATAAAGAAGCACTTGGAGGATGCTACTCTTGTAGAGTATCAGTTATGTCGTACAAGAGAGAGGTCTCTGCTACTCAATTGCCAATTGAGACCATAATAGCGCTTGACCTCCAGACTGACATCATTTTTGGTGGTAACGGCGAAGCCAAGATAAATAAATTCGTTGACTGTATGGAAAGTATAATTATCGGCCGTAATCTGAGATCCAATATGCCGCACGTCTCTACTTGTCGATAACATATAGTTCGTTTTGAGCTCATTTACTGCCATGCCCATCTTAGTAGACTCCCGTTCAATAGCACTAAAGGCAGCAGTAACATATCGCTTGGTACGTCCTATGATGTCAATGTCGTCAGCGTACAAAAGCAACGGGACACTTTAAGAATCATAATCCATACACTTAAATGGTGTTTAAGCAGATATATCTTGAGATATCTATCAGGATATACGACAGCAACTGCCTTAAATTGAAATCAAAAAGGTCAAAGACATGTCAGAAGGCTTATGCACACACGGAGCGGAGACTGAGTTGAAATCAAACAATAGGCAACGCATATATGTACCTTCCTCCCTGCTCATGTACAACGTTGTTCAATGACTTAATGCCGGAGATGAGTTCAGCTCATCGAAACAAAATTTTACATTCAATTATCAATACAAATAATAGAAGCCATAAACGGTATCATCAAATTGTTATTTCATACCTACAAAAAAAAATTCGCCCTCATTCGCCTCCTCCTACTTTGCTGCAACATGGGCTGGCGTCACGAAACAAAAGTGCAAAAGTATTTATAAAAATTCCATTAAAATCCACAAACAAAACAAAAAAAAAGAAACGAAAGAAAATCAATGTCTTCGACTAGACAAACAGACATACTCGCACTCTATCATGTGAATTTCCATCAAATTCTATCATAACATATCTAAGTGTTCCATTGTTCTACTGTACTCGTATGGCTTCATTAAAACAAATAAGACAGAGAAAAACCGGCAGGCCTCCTTAAGAAATTTCCTATTCAATTAGGAATTTTCAAAAATGAAAAATCGTGGTGTTATTAAACCCTTTCTCACACACATGTCAACAACCAGGTATTTGGCCATAACAAATGAAATGAAATCAAATCTGGTCACTGATCTGTGTATGTTTTTGACATTAATGAAGTATCTGATGAACTTTTATCCTTGAGTGCTTTTATTCAACATTTTTTTCCTAAAAAACGTCTGTTTCAGTTAGCAATCATGGTTACTGCTGTCGTTATTTAAGAGGATTTTAAAACCGCCACCGTTATAATGACATGGAAGGAGAGCCTTTATCAAATCTTAATTGATTAAGGAAAATATTTTGAAATAATTTAATAAAGTAAGGTTTTCCAAACAACAATAGAATTACAAAGGAAGTCACAGGCTGTCTTTAGGCAATTTGAACCATTAACACCTACGCCCCCCCCCCCCCCCCCCCCCTTATTGTTTCTCCCAGTTTCAGTCAAGTTTTACGAGTTGAGCAAGAATTGCTCTCCTAAAGAACGTTGTCTGTTAATTGGATGTGAAGATGAGGAACTTTATTCATTACGTCCTATTCTTTCTCAAGAGAAGTCGCTGTCTTCTTAATATTTTCATCTTTGGTGGATCTGGTGACATGTTAGATTATTTATGCGAGTCAAAAATCTTGAATAAAATTTATTCAACTTCTTCCAAATGAAAAACTAGATTGCAGTGGTTTGTAGGCAATCGCTTTAACTGTTATACTATACCATAGCACCACGATATTAGCATTATTAAACGTGTGAGAAAATTTTCGTTCTGCTTTTTTGAAGTCAGAAAAAAATTGTGCCGCTATGTGTGACAAATTAAGTCAGCCAGAGATATTAAAGACACCAATGTCTTACTTACTAACTTAATTGGTCGTTACAACCCTTCAGTCAGGATTACAACCTAGCATCTCACACCACTCATGATGTAAGTTAATTTTATCCATAAAGGGCGGCACCTACAGTTTAACATTGAGTATGAACGACAGATTTTAGAAACTTTTCATGACAATTTCATATACTCTCAGAATTTTTTGCCAAAAGACTACTGAAAAGAAATAACTTTTCGTATTTTGTTTTGTTGGAGATGCCTGACTTGACTGACTGATTTGAACCACTGGCTCGCGTCTAACGCATTCATGTTACCTCTTTTAAAAACTTCGAAAAATTCCTATGATGCACTGCTCATTCAAATGACTCTTTATTTTCCTTCGTTGTTCTAATGCAGCTAGCTCAAGCCTACCCATGATAACATCAAGGCAAAACCGTAGGAACTAAATGCTGAAGAGGTTATGCGATTATCAAATAGTTCTGCTAAGTCCTCTTTCCTCGTTCTCTGTACTTTCCCTTCAAGTTGCTCCAAATTATAACGATTTTTAATTATATGCAAGGGACAGTAAACTACTCACATGTCGCGCTCTCTTTCCAGTATCATGGTATTCAATGATCTGGTCGTCATTGCCACATGCAAAGATTCATTCAGATCCAACACAACCTGTCGTACCTTTGTACAATAGATTGATTTTCATTACGTTGGTTATGCCAACACAAGCCAGTGTCTTACTGTGCATGTTCAAGCAATGGCTTAACCTTCCTGATATACATAATTATGATACGCTGGCTATATTAACCCTCCACTTAAATTTTTGCCTCCGTTTAACTTAAGACTACCATACCAAGGATTCCAATATTTATCATGTGCGGACAGATCTCTTTAATGCAGCGAAGATGCGTTTGAGACTTTAATTCACATACAATTCAAAGATTATTCGGGAATGACGACAGTCTCTACAGGAGACATCGGGGCATTCGACGGCGGACCTTCATATGATTCCTGGACATGGGAATATCACTTGCAAAAATTATTTAATTTGCATTCCTCTACAGAAGGGAAAACAAATGATCCCTTGCAAATGAAAAAAGGGATTACAAGCCCCTGGCAAATCTAGCCCGATATGGATATGTGAACAAAATTTAAGTTAAACCTCCATATTGGAAACCTCATACAGCTAGAACGGGATATTGGCCTCTCTGTGAAACGCCTGCAGTTTAGGAATATCTGACAATGACTTTTTCAAAAGCCGTACTGACAAAGTAGAAGAGGAGACCACATATCACCTTCTCTGTAATGTGTCTGGCACTTAGTAACCTGAGACGAAGGTTTTACTTACTGCCAGAATGTGTCTAGCCAAAGATGATTTGTATAGAGATGACTAAGAAACGTCAATCAGGAATTATATAGCATTTTCAGTTTAAATTAAACCTTTTTCAAAATAAATAAAACCTTTTTCAAAATGAACGAAACCTTTTTCAGATTAAACGAAACTCTTTTTAAATTAAACGAAACTTTTTTCAAAATAAATGAAACTCTTTTCAGAATAAATAAAACTTTATTCAAATTCAATTAAACATTTTTCAAATTAAATTAAACCAGTTATAGAATTTGAAGGTTTATCATATTCTGTTGTATTTTTTTGAGAAATATTCGCAAAAAGTTATTTGAACAATTTAATGTAACGTTTGCATTGTCTACAATTTTCAACGGATTAAAAGAACTTAAATAACACTGAAAATAGCTTCCATCGAAATGGACCGTATGAATAGCGCATCGACTATTGAAAACCGTCGACAGTATGCCTCAGAATTTACAGTTTGGTCTCCTCAACAAAAAGAAAAATTATTTTTATAGATTTACGGCGTTCACAAGCACGTGCTAAGGTAGGTGAAAGAGCTCATGTTGTTGTGTCAGGAAATTCGAAATATGGTGGATAATAGTGACTGTGCACTTAAATTTTTACCACTTTATTCTTCTAAGTTGAACCCGATAGAGAAAACATTTTCTAAGACAAAATTCCACGCCCGATCATTATTAAGTGACATTACCACAGAGCATAATACAGTAAGTGTGATTGAGGAAAGTGTCGCACAAATTAATCAAAATGATTGTGCGAACTATGTTATGGATATGATCATGACAATTCCTAAAGCGGTCAGTGGACAAATTCTTCATTAATTTTAACAAGTATTATATGAAAATTAATATGTTTGTTTTCTATTAAATACTATAACTGGTTTAATTTAATTTGAAAAATGTTTAATTGAATTTGAATAAAGTTTTATTTATTCTGAAAATAGTTTCATTTATTTTGAAAAAGGTTTCGTTTAATTTAAAAAAAGTTTCGTTTAATCTGAAAAAGGTTTCGTTCATTTTGAAAAAGGTTTCATTTATTTTGAAAAAGGTTTAATTTAAACTGAAAATGCTATAATTGTATGACGACCTTATAGGACTCAAGTTAGTTATACTCTGTGAGACGGTTTCCAATTTAATCTAACCTAGCCTTCCTGAAATAAAATTTTCTTCTTGCAGCCTAGAGTCGAAACGTATTCACGTTGCATTATCAAATTTGCATTATGTAAACACCCGCCGATGCACATTTATTCAACCAAAGTTAGATCATTCAAAGTCACAATATTTTTGAGATTTTTAAGATTTCTCTCTAAACTTATAAGTTTTCCCGTTCTTTAGGCATTGCCGAAAATAAACTCCGTTTAATTGGAAACGCAATTTTAATTTGCCAAAAAAGACAATTCACAAAATTCTTATGCAGATTTCAAAATATCTAAGGGCATATCATAGCGTTACTGCTTCAAATATTAATTTGAAATGCGTAACTTTTTCATTTTTCTCTCGCTCACATTTAAATTGAAAACCTTCAAGAAAATAGTTCTTTAACTGGGTTTGAGGTGAAATAACAATGCGGCTAAATTTATAGCAACTAACTAAAGGAAAGACTGCATTTGCCACAAAATTGTGCTAAAACCATTGACATACATACACAGTCACTTGTAAGCAATTCTAAGGGAGGTAGAAATGATACGAATTCTGTATAAATGTCTTATACACTCGAGAAAAAAATGTTTGTCACCAGTAACATACACATACATTTCTTCTGTCCGGATTTCGACCTAGCTTCTCACACCACTAATGTTGTGTGTGTTCGAATTTTATACATGTGTGGCGGGATATACAGTTTTTAAAGTCGTTTCCGATCGAGAGATTTGTAAGAAACTTCGCATGGAAATTTTATTTACTCTTCGTGTTTTTGTCAGAAATCTGCTGAGAGGAAGTTACCGAAGAAATATTTATTTTGTATTTCGTTTTGTTGGAGCTGTCTGGCCTGGGGTTTGTACTGTAAGTCAACACACTACCTACCAGATTACTACGACTTCATTCTTTTTTCAATAATTAATGCCTAGTAAATGCAGTCTTGTTCGCCTAACGCCTGAGCAATGAAGTTGAAAGTGTTCCGATATGTCCCAATCCGCTGTTTTTCTTCACACCGATGCTGCTCAAATGCATCTATATAGTTGAGCGGCCTGTAGAGAGACCAATAATCCTGGTTATCTCTTATACAGTATCTCTTTATACTGGTATCTCTTTATACAGTTACGTTACGCTTTCTCAGTTAGCAAGGGTCTGACTAAACTGCTGTTGGATCAGTGTTTCATCGTTTGAGGATTTCGTTCTTACATCCTGTCTAACGGGAGACTTTTTCGTTTGACCTGCATATGTCACAACCACATTGTTTTGAAAGTGACGTCGTATTGGTCGATTAATTTTTTTGACTTGCAAAATTTTCTACAAGCAAAAAATTAAATTTTCTATGAATTCTACTAATATTTTTCCATCGGTGTAAAGAACGATTTGAATGCAATCATAAGGTAAGTTGACTGTTTCGTTTGGTTTTGTTTTATTTTAAATCATTGTACCGTAAGTGTGACTTATGATGTCGTTTACGCCATTTTCTGCCCAGTTTATGACAAGGACACGTGACAGTCTACAAATTCTTGAAAGTCACATGGATTATTTACATCATTTCCTATTCGATTTACGCGTTTATGCGGAACTTTAAAGTTGTCCTTTTACCAATACATACATACATACATACCTACAGACATATACATACAAAAGTTTAAATACCGTAATTGAGAGTATAAATCTGTGTGCGTATGGGTTTTCAAATTTCTTAAGAAAGTGTATGTGTGTGTGTATGTAAGTGACATTATCCTTTATTTGTTTGTGCGGCTATGTGGAAGAAATATAATATTTTCTTATGAACTGTGGGTGGAGAGGAATTTTTTTATTTTTCAGGAGGAAAAAAAAATGTATGGAAATCAATTTGTTTGAAATTTAATTATTAATTTGATGAGGTTCCTTTCAAATACCAATAAAGGTGCTTCATGTTATGCGTACATAGCGTGCTTATGTTAATTGAAAATGAGCACGATGGGACATTTTTTTTTTGTGCATTGTTCACTGTTTTAATTATTATAGCCTTTCTCATCATTGCATAACTTTTAAAATACGTGTAATAAGAGGAAAAAATGTTGTGTAATTTATTTTAAAAAAATTAAAATTAAAATAATTTTATAGTAGTCGCCGTAGTCTTATAGGTAGACCACGGTTCAAACCCCTCAGAAATCTCTAACAAAGTGAAATTGAAAAAATATTTCTTCGTCGACTTCCTCTTTACAGATTTCTGGCAAAAACTCGCAGAATAAATAAAGTTGCCATGAGAAGTTTCTCAAAAATCTGTCATGGATCCCGCTACTCATGCATAAAATTAACACACACAGCATAAGTGATGTGAGAAGCTAGGTTGTAATCTTGACTGAAGGGCCTTTGGCTTTCGAAAGACAACAGCACCATAGGAATAGGAAGGCAGCACCAACTGTTGGAAACTCCATGAACTCAATGAGTAAAGTTCCTTACCTAGACTTTACTCCTTACCATTGAAGTTGCCATAGTCTAGTAAGTAGTGTGTTGGCTTATTAGACGTAAAGCCCGGGTTCGTATCCCTGGTCAGACATCAAAACGAAATATGAAAAAAAAATATTTCTTCGGCGACTTCCTCTCAGCAGATTTCTGGCAAAATCACTGAGAGTTAAATAAACCTGCCAAGAAAAAGTTTCTCCACAAATCTGTCGTTCGGAGTCGACGTTAAACTGTAGTTCCCGCCACTCACGTATAAAATTAATGCACACAACATGAGTGATGTGAGAAGCTAGGCCGTAATCCTGACTGAAGTGTTGTAATGGCCAATTATGTATGTATACATTGCACTACAAAGCTTTGTTATCCTTTAAAATAAACAACAACAAAATCAATTTTATTTGTTTGTAAAATGAATTCCACTTTATTTCTATCAGTCTTTTATAGTTCATGTCATAGACAACATCATACAATACAAATACGCTGATTAATCTGCTTTAAAAACCAAACGGTGAATACCCTGTGGAACCATGGAAACCGCCAATACCACCACTCACATATTCATAGTTATGCGATTGATAATCATAAGGATATCTTGAGGGATATTCATTATAATAAGGCCGTTCATAGTAAACCGTTGCAGGACGCCCATAGTAAATGGGTGTGCCAAAGGAGATGCCAGCCGATATAATGGGCAACGATAATGTCACACTCAGGAAGCAAATGAAAATTAACTGAAAATAAAATAAATTTTATTTAATTAATTATTGATATTGTTGGTGTTGTGATTGTTTTTTGTTTATTCCTTAACTCACCAGCTTATAGAACAGCGGCATTTGATGTGATTTTTTCAGGCTGCAAGTGATGAAAGTTTTTGTTTTAGCTTAACCAGGCCTTTTATACTTTTAAGGCTCGTTTAAACATCACACATACACAATAACTTATTTACAATTGCCAATCTTCTGATATGTGAAGTTGGCAAATAAGAAATTAAAGAGAAACTGGTTCCTTTTTATGGCTTTAATAGTGATGCTGCTAAAGCTACTTTTTCTGTTTACAACCTTGAACTTGAATCGAAGCTTTGAATTTTTCATTTGGATACGTTTAATTGTTTAAACTTGTTTTTCTGTTGTTTTTATGGTTACAACCAATAGATGATTATAACTTTAATGGCCTTTGTCGTATCCATAAATATGGTATATTTATGGCCAAATGCAGAACTATTATTAAGTTTAGAACAAAACATACTAACAACAACAACGATGATATTCAATGGTATTATGGCTATTAAGAGAAGATATTGTTTTGGGCCACAATAACTATAAGACAGGTTTGTAATAGCCATTGTTGTTGCTGTTTCTTATTATTTATTTATATACCGAATTCCCTTTAAAATACCAACACGTTTATGTTGTAGTTGCATGAGTTGGTTGTATTCAATTCGATTACATCAACCATCACATTTCCTTTCTTCATCATTAGTATCCTCATCATCATCATCATCATTATCCTTATTTTTCTTCTTGTATGATAATTTTATGACAATGAATTGTGTATTGGTAATATTGCTGGTCTATATTTACATTTCTATACTTAAAAACTGTCGCTGCTATTGCATAGGGGGCGGGGGCTTTGTATATTGTATTGAGAATCAAATGATGCTGTTTGTCTGCATTCATATAACAACATCAGGTTTTTCGTTGTGTACTTTGTTATACATGCGACGGAGGGCATGTTTGAATACACAATGAAATAGGGAGGTATGATAAGTTTAAAATAAAAAATAGAATTTTACTTTTAATTTCGATTTAATTTATATTTAACATTATTGAATAATTTCTTGTTACACGTAATCACTTACAGGAAATTGATGTCATGCCTTCAATACAAAAAAATTGATTAGTATTCTGAACATGAGGTTCTATAAGAGTTCATATGACAATCGAAATGAACACTAGCTAGTTGAAGGCGCCGTAGGCCGTGTTGGCTTAGTAAACGTGAAGCCTCGATTCAAATCCCAGGTCAGACATCTTTTCGGCAACTTCCTCTCAGCAGATTTCTGACAAAAACTCTGAGAGTAAATGAAATTGCCATGAAAAGTTTCTCAAAAATCTGTCGTTCGGAGTCGACTGACGGTCCCGCTTCTCATATGTAAAATTAACACATACATAATTGGCCATTACAACCCTTCAGTCAGGATTGCGGCCTTGCTTCTCACACCACTCATGTTGTGTGCCTTAATTTTATACTTGAGTGGCGGGACATACACTTTAACGTCGACTACGAACGACAGATTTTGAGAAATCACTCAATATTGTAGTAACATATCCTTAATTTTTCTTGAAGTTTATTTTTTATGTCCATTTCCTAGCTCCAATCATACCTAAAGCCTGACTTTCAAACTTCTCGGAAGGTGAAAAAAATTTCATTTTATTAATCAAGTTTTTCCAGCTAAGCGAGGGAGTGATCTACTATAACAGGTCCTAGGGTGACACTAGTAGTCATCTATGGTTGAGTACCTATATAATCTGTTGTCATCTGTCGCTGGGTACCTTTATAAACTGGTAATCATCTGTCGCTGGTTGCCTATATAATCTGGTAGTCATCTGTCGCTGGGTACCTATATAAACTGGTAGTCATCTGTCGCTGGGTACCTATACAAACTGATAGTCATCTATCGCTGGGTACCTATATAATCTGGTAGTCATCTGTCGTTGGTTGCCTATATAATCTGGTAGTCATCTGTCGCTGGGTACCTATACAAATTCTAGTCATCTGTCGCTGGGTGCCTATATAATCTGTTGTCATCTGTCGCTGGGTACCTTTATAAACTGGTAGTCATCTGTCGCTGGTTGCCTATATAATCTGGTAGTCATCTGTCGCTGGGTACCTATATAAACTGGTAGTCATCTGTCGCTGGGTACCTATATAATCTGGTAGTCATCGGTGGCTGGGTACCTATATAAACTGATAGTCATCTGCCGCTGAGGACCTATATAAACTGATAGTCATCTGTCGCTGAGGACCTATATAAACTGGTAGTCAGCTGTCGCTGGGTACCTATATAATCTGGTAGTCATCTGGCGCTGGTTGCCTATATGAACTGATAGTCATCTGTCGCTGAGGACCTATATAAACTGGTAGTCATCTGTCGCTGGGTGCCTATATAATCTGGTAGTCATCTGTCGCTGGGTACCTTTATAAACTGGTAGTCATCTGTCGCTGGTTGCCTATATAATCTGGTAGTCATCTGTCGCTGAGTACCTATATAAACTGGTAGTCATCTGTCGCTGGGTACCTATATAAACTGGTAGTCATCTGTCGCTGGGTACCTATACAAACTGGTAGTCATCTGTCGCTGGGTACCTATATAAACTGGTTGGCATCTGACGCTGGGTACCTATATAAACTGGTAGTCATCTGTCGCTGGGTGCATATATAATCTCGTAGTCATCTGTCGCTGGGTGCCTATATAAATCGGTAGTCATCTGTCGCTGGGTACTTATATAAAATATATTGAGCTGCCATATTAGTTGTAGCGAACTGTTCGTAGTAAAAGTATAATGTTCGTTGTGCATCTAAATCTTTGTGTAGGGGCTCAAGGACTATGGTTCATTTGGATATATTATTCGAGTTAAAACTTATTTATTTTTTATACTACCATATCCAATATGAATTACATTTTTCCACTTTTACCGGCTTCGAGCTTAGACTGCCTTTAATTCCTACACAATTATACCACGGTTCTAATGCTTATTTCTTTTAAAGTTATAATCCCTTCAACAATATAAAATTCCTTTTAATTTCAACTTAATATGATACCGTTACATACATACATACATATATTTGTGCATATGGGTAAGTAAATACTTCTCTGCACACCCACGTATGATTAACATATTTCCTACGCTGACATACCCGTATCATGTATGCATGTTATTTTATTTGAATTTTTTGTTTTTTTTCACCAACCACTGTCATATTATTTACCTACTATCTTCAGTCACATTAACATATTCATGTGCCCGGTTAGTTGGATAGCATTTTGAACCAGTTCGTACAAAGAACAACCGTGTATTATAAGTGAAATTTGTTTTTTCCCCCATTTTTCTGTGGGAGCTCTTGACACGTGAATTGTTATATTTGTAGACTGAAATAAATTCTTTCACCTGTGTGTAGCGTAATAAGAACCAAAAAAAAAAGAAAAAAGTTTTTAAATTCTTGTTGTTGTGAATCATGTATGCAAAAACAAAAACAAAAAATAAATCTCATTATTTAAAAGTATGGTTACACAATAAATATTCTACTGCAGGCAAATACTCTGTAAGTAAGTAAATACATATTACTTGCATCATGACGTACCATATCATTTTTGCCATATAGGTTGTGTTGAATAAATACGCATGTTTGTAACATAAAGATTTTGTGGTGGCAGGCGTAGCAATAGGCTTATGGAATTCAATGTGTACCCATGTCTTTCTGACAGGTGTTATGAAACATTTCCGTAAAGTATTCTTTCAACATCAAAGACTTTAAGTTGTTAGAAAAACTTTGAATTTTATGAGAATGTTTACCATTTAAATATTGAAAAACAATTTTGATTTAAAGCCTATTCAATGATGTACAACAATTTTGTTTTCTTTGTCAGACAGTTGGGAGATTATAAGCAAGATATTCACAATGTAACAGAAAACTAATTTGAAATCTTATTAAATTTCTGGTTATCATTAGCTTGGAGTAAATGAATAGCCTCTTAACAATATATTCACTTGACAGGCATGAGTCTATATGGGTCTAATACATACATACAAACGTTAAGACCGTCCTTAAGGACGTCTTTATTCCATGCACGGTAGGCTACACTTCATTACTGCAAATTGTGTAGAACCAAATCACCTGGAACAACAAACAAAATTCACACTGCCACACAGTAAGAATTGTTTGTTGAAGCTGTCTTCTGTGACGATGATATAATAATCACCTCACCGATGTCTCAAAAATGGAATGTGCAACTGGATCTGGGATATATTCCGATAAACTGGCTCTGAACGAGTTATACAGATTACCTACGCAGGACAGGATATTTCAAGCTGAACAATTGGTTGTAACCATGGAATTACCTCCTTCGAACGTGTTCATATGTGTGGACAGTCAAGCAGTAATCAAAGCGTTGAGGTCTATTCCGATAAACTGGCACTGAACGGGTCATACACATTTCCTAAACAGGCCAGCGTTTGCAGGCGTAGATGTTTTCTATTGAACAAGCTGCATGTATGGTTGAAACTGTGAACCTATCATATGTGTGGATAGTTAAGCAATAATCAAAGCAAGGAAGGATCGCACCTCGTCAGAACAAAGGGCGTCAGGAGCTGCAAGAACTCTCTACATTGTATACGTTGACACAACACTCGCCTCTACTGGGCGTATCCGGACCACTTTGACATATACGGATACGAAAAGGCGGACAAACTGGCAGAGTAGGAATCGGAGATGTTTGACGAGAAGACGATAGGAGGATATACTACATATGTATGCAGCCCTACAGGAATACTTTTTCAAATTGAAAAAGAGCAGCATGGAATTCAGCCAACCATTGGAGTGTCAACATAGCTGGTTGGCGAATTTCAAAACTGGTGTGTCAAGCAGTGGACTGCAGGAAAACCACTTGAGTTGGAAACTACTTGAGTTGAACAGTATTACTCTACCTCTTCACACAAAGGCTAGAACGGAACAATGATGCCCTTTATCTCCTCATCTATTCTACAACCAACTCTAGCCAACCAGCCGAGTACGTAGATTGCATTCGCTATCTAAGCAATACAGTGACAACGAATGGAACGCAGAAACAAACAAAGCGGGAGTAGCATTCGAACGACTTCAGTCTGTATGGAAAAAATTACAAAAATTTAGACGAATCAATCTTCGAAAGACAACTTTGTTGTACAGAAGTGAAACCTGATTAGTTTGAAATACTAAAACGGAAAAACTACCAGCATTCATTAACAACCTACCGCAGGATCATATGCAATATATTTAGGACTTTTAACATCAGCGACATGGCACTTGATTAACAGCGAACCCATAATAACACACAAAAAAAAATGCAAGAAATTGAGGTGGATCGACCATTACATAATATAACGAGGATGACTCTTCAAGGCTACAAAGCTATGGACATCCAAAAAACACCTGGCGATGTATGTTACTCTAGGACTTAGAACATCAGCAAATCCTTTAGGTAGGTAGTATAGAATGGTAGCTTTGATATCAAAGCTGACTTGAGCGTGCATAGCGGATCGTTTTGTTTTATACGCAGATCCTGTACTGATCATCGATTAAGTTGGTCAGCGCAGAGGCTGCACACTAAACTCTTTAAGATAAATATGCCAAGAGGGTGGTAATGGAAAAAAAAGTTTCTTAAAGGACTGAAAAGGAATTAAAAAAATTCTAATCGAGCTGAAGTACTCTGAGCAAAGTTAGAAAAATTTATTTATACTGCACCGATGCACTTTTCTGCAATCTTCATTCTTCAATGAATTCCTGTATGCTTGGGAAAAGGAAGGCGACAGATTATTCAATGGAGGCAAGGTTATTCTCCCCCATCAAATCGATATCTTCACGATTAATGTGGCAACTATTGAAGGAAATCTTGGCTTCTATTGCAAACTGCAATTCATCTCTTAAGAACCAATAGTGTGCGAAGTTATGATATGTGACCTTTACAATACTGCAAGAGAAACTATGTCTTCAAGAATGTTTAAGAAAAAGAGGAATGCCTAAAACTCCACGGCGACAAAAAAAAAAGAAAATTGTGGGCAAGTGTGCGAATCAAAAAAAGAACTTTTTTTTTTAAATTTAATTGATGCATGACAGCTTAACACAGTCACAGTCCACGTCAAAGAATAGTAAAAAGTGTGTTAAAAGAAAATATCACAGGACATGTTTTTCTAATGAAAAATGTGATTAAAATTATCACGCTATACACTGAATAGGAAGAAAAACTCAATTGATGGAAAATGAAAAGTCAGTCACGTTGTAATTTTAAACCTCCGCATTCACTATAAAAACTTTTTATTGTATAGAAAAAGAAAAAAAAATTAAAGGAAACAAAATAAGGCTAGAAAGGAATAGACATGACTGCCACAATAACAACAAAAAAGTTAATATCGTCACTGTTTTAACATTACCGCAGAACATCAAGGCTTTGGCAAAAAAAAAAAAAGAGAAAACAGCGGCCGTGTTAATATAATAAAGCAACAGGTGTTTGCCTTTGGCGTACGCTTTTTCTTCCACTCTCTCTGCACTCACTCCCCTATATGTTTCAACAAAATAAATGGCACAACAAACTGTAGAAACCGGAAGGAAAAACACATGTTTTCTAGTGCCTGAAACAAGTGTTTAGAAATGTTTTCTCTTCTTTTTTTTTTTTTTTTGCTCAAAAGCCATCATGTTTCTCAAGCGATTTTCCTTTCCATTGAATGTCACAAATCACGTTGTTTTGTTTAAGGACAAACGCAATATACTAAATGGCTGTGTGCTACTGCAAAAAAAAATTCCGCAAAACACATGAGAAAGCTTTCACTGTTTATCCTTCGTTTTACAGCAAATACGAGTGTGCGCCTTGGGCTGAAGGAAAGCTTAACACACGAAGGTTAGCATAGAGCACTACCATACGACCATGGAACTTGAGGCTATAAAAGCAAATGCTCTCCATAGCAAAAATGTTAGTTCTCTAGCGGACAGCAAATTTAACGGTTATACGTTGCCAAACATATATAAAGAAAAATTGAAACTTTATTGAAAAGCGTTTAAGATAAACAAAAACAAAGACGGTGTTTTTTGTGAAACAAAATAAACAGAAAGAACTTTGATTTGAAATATCCAAAAAAAACAAAAAGAGACAATTTTGAAAAGTGATTTTAAATTTCCAAAAAAACAAACAAAAATTACAAGAAAAAATTAATTTTGTTTTAAAAACTATTAAATAAAATCATAACGGTTTTAATTAAAAAATTAAAAATTAATTGATTTAAAAACCAAAAAAAAACTGTGGATATTAAATACTACAAAATGGATACTTTATCGCCAAACAAAAACTCCAAAACAAGCAGCTCGAGCAGCTCAGGCTGTTCAGCCTCTTCCTCAACCACGGATATAAAAAATTCCTACAAATCACAAAGATTGGATAACAAACCAGCTGGCATGCGTTCTAGATCGTTTTTGCATTGCCTAAGCAAACATTTGGGAAGACACTTTATACACCATCATGCTCACCATCATCATACAGTGCATCAGAATGGCCAAACCATCGTGTATAATAGCCAGGAAGAATTGAGATCTTCTTCTACAGATTCGTTCTCCTTAAGCTATGAACGCAATTCACGTTTGGATGGTCTATCACAACATTGTAATAACTCGAATGGCACAGGCACTTCCAGTTTTGATATTAGCAGTGAGGAAAGAACTTCCAGAGCCTCTTCCACCTCAGCAGGTTCACGTTTCTCACCCGAACAGCAGGACAGAGAAAATACCGCACCCAAAGCATATGCCCATGCGGGCAAACACCAGCATATTTATATTTCCACCAACATATATAGACCCACCAGTACTTTCAATTGCCATGCTGATTTGGAAGAGGATTATAGTGAGTCAGAGGATAGCGGCAATTCCAGCAGCGATGAGAATGCTGAAAATATTTTCAATGAGCCTTTGAATAACAATAAAACAAAATGCAAAACAGAAACCAATCTATCAACCACAGCAGCCAAAGGTTTACACATGAGCCGCATTTCAATAACATCTTCGGTGAGAAGTATTTTCCAGCATATCTCCTCGGTATCGGCCACCTCTACACGTTCCCTATCCTGCTCGAGTACACCTTTAAAACGTGTATGGGATTCAAAGTGTAAAAAATCAAATTCAACGCCAAACAGCAGCACAAGTTCAACAAATAATTCACAAAGCAAATCCAATAAGTCCTCCATTCGATCGAACAACTCCAATACATCGGCCAATAACTCTACCAATAGCAAAAAGACCGAAAAGAAACAACAAAGCATTTTAAGGCCGCCAGTTAATTATGTATACATGAAGGGCATGTCTGGTTTGTATTCCAGAGTGCCACGCTATTCGGTTTGCTGTCCCTATGGCACCCAGCAATGGGCCTAAGTTTACACACAACGGAATACACTTTAAAAAGTAATTCGTAGTACCAATTATTTTTATAAGCGTTAGAAATACAAGGATATGGTTACAACAAAACGAAACAACAAGAAATGTAGTGCCTAGAACGTTATAAAAATTAATACAAAAAAAAAAACAAAAAAATTAAGAAAACTTAACAATAATTTTAACGAAAATTGTTACCAAAAAAAAAAAAATCAAAGAAAAACTTTAGGGATTAGAGAAAATATATTCTTTCAATTGTTTTAAACAAATCTTAAAAATTAAACAGAAAACAAAGTTTTCTATAAAAATTGTATAAAAAAAATTTATTTTATTTTAATTTAAAAGACAAATAAACCAAATTATTAAATTAAAAAAAAAAAATAGTAAAAAAAACCAAAGGCTAGCAGAGGCACTTAAATAAAAAAAGAAATTTTAAGCCAAAAATCCAAAAAAAAATTCACTCAATGAAAGCTATAGAACATAGAAATCAGAAAATATAACCGTTTTATTAAAAAAAAATCAAAAAAATTATATTTTATTAAAAAATTTTAATTAAAAAAAAATTTCATTAAAAATGTAAAAAAAAAAAAAATTTTTTATTTAAAAATATTTTTAATACTTTTTTTAAATAAGAAAAATAATATTTATTTTTAATAATAATTTTTTTGTTTTAATTTTTAATGCAATAAAATAATATTGTTATAAATAATATTTATTTCTTATAATAATTTTTTATTCAAGTTTATTATGCATTAATTCAAGTTTTATGAAAAAAAATATCTTATTAAAAATAATTTTTTAAAGCCTTACTTTTCAGTTTTTATAAAAGCTTTTGTAATAAAACGGTTTTTATAATGTAAAAAAATATTCAAAAAAAATAATATATTTTTATAAAAAAAAAAGCAAAACAAAAACAAATATAACCTTTTAGAGCAAAACCTTAAAATCCCCTTAAAAAACCAATAACTGCACAGTCTTTTTTAACTAAAAAAATTAATTTAAAAAATATCCTCCCTTAAAAAATCAAAATAAAACAGATTTTTTTAATAACCTTAAACCTAAAAAAAAAAACATTTAAAATTAACTTTAAACATATCCTGACAGTTTATTTAATCTTTCTAACTTCTTAACAAAAAAACAAAAAAAAAAAACGCTCCTTCTAAAATTGTACATAAAAAGTGGTAATTTCTAAACTATACGAATTTATTATAAAATTTAAAAATTATTTACTTCAAGTAAACAAAGAAATTTTATAAAATTAGTCCAAAATTTATTATAAATATTGAAAAAGAAAAAAAAAAATTATAAAAATAATTTATTTATGTATCTCCTAAGTAGTATTGATAGCATTTAAATAAAAATCTGTATTTTTCTATTTATTTTTAATTAATTTTCTTAAGTTTTATTTATTTAGCTTATAAGACTTAAATTTTTAAGAGAAAGAAAAATCTAAAAAATAAAAAGAATATTTCAAATATTAAACATTAAAAAAATTTGATTTTTTATTATCATTCGTCCATAGATGCTAATTACAGTTGTTTGGAAAACGTTTATCTCTCATAGGAGCAGGCTTCAAGCATTTCCTTCTAACAGGGTTTGCAGTTCCGTTAATGGTGTCCTTTAGCTGACCTCCGTTGGGCTTCTTTCTGTGCATTTGATCTTCATTTTAATTGATTTAATAAACAGTTCACATTAATTACGTTCCAAATATCATCCTGCATATGGTTCTGAGACATTCGATGATGAATACATACTTATAAATTCCTGCGTGATTACAATCAAAACTTACAAGATTTCACTTCGGCAAGAAATACTCAAAGTATTATAAATAAATAAACTTGTTGCATTTTTCAGGCTTCTCCATATTGATTTAATTGTCACTTTCTGTTGTGTCTGCTGTTAGGTTATCTGGGTAACCATTGGTCATTTCGCCTTGTAATATGCTCACTTACAAGATTTAATCTTCCTTATATTTATCTAAACTGAAACAATATTCAGTAAACTTGCTACGTTTTCTAGTTTCTTTGGCATGTTATTGATGGTATACGGGAGTAGACATATGTATATCATCCAATCCAAATCATCGCTAAGAGACCCTATGTAACTCCACTAGAATAGACTAGGATAGACTGTCATATCAGTTATAAAGCTTACTCTTAGCCTTACGCGATGCTAATAATATGAATCCCTTCAGAATATTTGTGTCATGACTTGTTAATTTGATATTTTGATTTGAGATTTATGGAGTGATTATGACACCCGTGCACTCTCCTATGGAAGATAAAATTTATTAAACATCCACTCTGAGACTCGACACGATTATCTAGAAGTGAAGAATAAAACGAAATGGAAAGAAGAGGGAAAAGTAAGGAAATAAAATCATCTTATTTAGTCGGTCATTACCACTCTTTAGTTGGGAGTACAACCTAGTTTCTCACACCATCCATGTTCGTTCATTTTGTACACCAAAGGTGGTTTAACGTCGATTCACAGATTTGAGAAATGGATTTTTGGCCAGAAGACCACTGAGGAACCACGTAGAGGGAAGTATTTTTTTCATGTTTCATTTTGCTCTAGATATCGGTGCTGGGGTTTGAACCAGAGGCTATTAGGACGATTACGGCGACTTCGTAATTTGACATGCCAGGTAGGTTAGGTTAGTTCGGAGCGCGCACGTTGTTACGCCACGGGTGAACGCAGTCCCTTTACTGACCAAGTTCCACCAAAATCAGGGAAGAGGAAGAAGTTGGTCAGAGCAAGGGCTGCATATCAAAAGCATGACTACCATACACTGGAAAACCAGCTAGAAAGTTTCATGAACGAAGCCGTACCCTTGATATCAATAGATGATTGCTCCGTCCAGCTGACAAAAAATGGGGAGCCAAATAACCTATATCTACACCTAGCAAGAGGCGGGTACTGACAAAGAAAGTGAATAACAGTCTCCTCTTCCTCAGCGGATCTGCATCCATGGCAGAAGTCGTTAAATAGGAGCCTCATTCTTGACATGCCAGATAATACTTGATATGACATTTTTCATAAATTTATTAGAAATCTTAGCTAAGGCTAACCCACCAATGCCATTGATGAAGCTCCGTCCAAGAGTCTTGAGGCTATGCACACCAGAGCAGAGACACATAATATACTGTAGAAGGTTTTGGTGCTCCTGTCACACAAAAAACAATGCCCTAACAAAATCCACTTCGATCCATTTCGTTCTAGAGCAGTCCAACCAGAGTTAGATTGAGTATACCCTCATATACTAGCTCAACTTTCTTGCTCCCTGAGCTGTCCGCAATCGCCTATACTATATCGGAGCGGGTTTGCGTATAGCTTTCACCGGGTAATGGTAGGATAGCTATCTATGTTTATAGTGAGACCGCCTTAATGGAAATGACTTGGCATAATTTCAACTCGATTTTAGCTTCTGTCCGCAGGCAGGGTCTCACAAATTTCGTGGAATGGCATATGCTGGATCTCGGAACATTGTGACATATGAACCAACGAGATTCTTAATAAGTAGTCAAGAGTTGCAGCAACGAAGTGGGAATACCTAGTAGAGTGGTCAGTTGGGCTTTTCTTGGGACACTTCTTTGGACTGTACGAACAACTAATCTGATGGAAAGTGGATACTTCATGGCGGTATAAGAGAAATTGTAAAGTCAAAGCCTAATTGCTTTAGAACAAAAAATTATTGAATATAGGTAGGAATCTATTAGGATCCTGGTTGGTTTGTAAACAGGGCATTATGATTTAAGCTCCAGGTCCAACTTATTGTACATATACACCCCTTGTTTCTGCAAAATGGGATGCTGTAATATGGGATGGCCTGAAACTGCATCCTGAGTCTCTAAACTGAACGAGTTCTCTACAATATGCCTGAAGAGTTTGCATCTGTTAGGAAATATGAGAGCTTCAGCTACGTCCTCGGCTTTTTGTTTCTCCTTTTTTCTTGAAGTTTTTCTTGTCTTTTTGTGAGCAAACCTGCAAAATTGTAAAACTATTTTTTTTTTCCAAAATCATTTACAAGTGATAGGTTAAAGGAGTAGAATCAAAAGAATGGATTGAAGCAGTAGAAGTAGCAAGAGAATGTGTTCTATAAAGGCTTAATTTAATTCCCTAATATTGTTTTTATATTCTCCTCAATGCTATGAATATAACTTCAATTCATTGCATTGCTTGAGTAGCAGCCATTCCCTAAAAAAAATCAAAAACGATAAATAAAAAATAGTTTTAAGGCCTCTTCAAATGTATCTTGAAATCAGTTTGGATCCTAAAATATTTGTTAATATTCGTTTCCAAATAAACTGTAAACATATTCAAGAGAAAAGTAAATAAATTGATTGAAAATATCTTTTACATGATGCCACATAAATTATTTAGAAAGTGCTTAAGAGAGTGATGGAAGTGATTGAACGACGACGATTGTATGAACGACATTTACAATGAACTTTTCCTTTTGTTTCTTATTCGTTGAATTGTAAATGTTTGTCTGGCTGTGTAACCTGCAATCATAGCACAAAAGATGAGTTGAATTGAGGCTAGAGTTTCTTACAATCATTTTTGAAACATTTTTTCATAACAATTCCTTGTTAAGATTCGATCTGTTATGGAAGAACTATTTCACAATTTTGTGATTTTTTCTTTTCGTAATTAAGAACGAATTCCAATGAATTTTGGCAATGAAATTGTATACGTATGTATATTACAAGTTTTGTCATTTTTCCATTCAATTCAATTCAACAGGAATTGTTCTGTTCTGTTAACGTAAGCAACGCATTAATATTCCTGATGTCAATGGAAATTTTTTTCTTTGCAATACGATCAAATAATTACAAGACGTTTCTTAGATGTTACTTTTACTTGCATCAAACCCCCATTAATGTAGTTCATGTTTACCCACACTTATACATGAACAGCTTTAAATGTCATTCATACACACACTAATACATACATCGCAACCAGAGACCAGTATATGTCAAGGATAAAGCATCAGACAAGGAAATTATAATTTTACGAAACAGTGTCTCTTATTCAAGGGATACACTCGTATGTCTTGGCAATCATTTCATTAATTAAATTGACCATAACAAACGGGTCTGGTTGATTTACAGTGTGAGCAAAAAAAAAAAAGAAAAGGAAATTAATTTATGACAGGGACAGCATTGTCATTGTCGTCATTAGTTTATGATTTTTAATATGACTAGAGTCTGTGAGTTTTCCCTTAACGTTTATTAAAGCGAAAAAGGTGTGATATACATATGTATTGGTCTTAAAAGAGTAAAACATGGCCTTGAAGTTGACATTTATTAGATCATAAAATTAAACAATGTTTAAATATTTGTTGCAAATAATAAGTGCGTTAAATTATCCCTGACCTCTTCCTAACCTCCACTACGATAAGTCATATAGTATAACTGGGATATTTTTTAAGTCCACCAAACATTAGCATTGTGTCACCCTGTCAAAATACAACTCTGCATAGTTGTTAACTTTTCCTTTATATACTATTATACTATTTTTAAAATCAACGAATGGATTATTCTGTGGTAGAGACGCGCGAAATACGAACAATCTAGAAGCATCCTACATTTTTTATTTCTATTATTTTCTTTTAATATTTTCTTTAAAACGTATTCATACAGTAAATGAATTAATAAACTTTCTCATTTTGTTTAAAATTAAAGTATAATTAAACGATTGTTTTTATTCCCAATATTTAATGTCCACGTTAGTGACATTATTTCAGAAGTGGGATAGTGGATCCATTAAGTCTAAATACGAACTCTAAGTGAAAATCTAATTAGACAACGAACTTGAACGAAACGCACGAACATGGAAAACTTACATGGTATGACGGTTAAGAATCTACAAGCGAAGTGTAGAGAAATCGGTGTGTCGTGCTCGGGGAATAAGAAACAATTAATTGAACGACTGGAGGATATTGGTGAAATGCGTAATTTACCTACTATGACGGAACGAGTTAAACAGTTGGAAAAGACATTAGCAGAGATGCGTGCAACGTCAAGGCGGTTCCGACCGTCGCAAGCGTCATCGCCGATGCAGACATTCGCTTCAATCGAAGGTTCTCCAGTGCCCAGTACAGACGTTGCTATTTCACACGGAAATAGCCCCCCAGTTGTTACGTCAGGCAACTCGTTTGGCGGTGTCGATATAATAGCCCCAGCCGCAAATGGATGTAATATGGACAAATTGCCAATGTTGCGAACGCCAATGCAACACGTTATTTCTCCAAGCTCCGCATGTCATCAGCCTCAAATATTGCCTCCATTAACACAACACGTCATTTCTGACTCCGCCAGACAGCTACCGACTTCACAATATGTTACGGAAGATGGTAATACATACCAGCCGCCAGTTTATGTTTCGTCCACAATACCACGTATTGATCAACGATGTACTATTTCTGCGAACAACATACAGATTCCACAACAAACTTCGTGCTACGTAACGGGTGCTCATGCTGCAGGCCCATCGTCAAACTGCGCACAAATGCACTACGGTAGTCAACGACAGTTCCCGACATCAACGTTCAACGTCTGTGAACAACAACAACAACACTATTTACCGCCTAACAACTGTTTTATATCCAGCCCGTATAATGATGTAAGGGAGATGATAGCAATTCTACCGGAATTTAACCCATCAATAGAGGAATCAGTAAATTCTTCTCAGTTCGTTAGACGTGTAAACGTATTAAAGGCAGCATACGGGTGGAATGACCACAATCTAATATTTGCGGTACAGCAGAAGATGCATGGCCCCGCAAAGTATTGGGTGGATTCGTTGCAAATTGTTTTTGGTTCTTGGCAACAGTTTGTGGACAAATTTTTGAGAGATTTTCCCTATGTCGATAATTCAGCCGATATTCATATAAAAATGTGCCACACGAAACGCCGTTTTGACGAACCACCGCATGAATATTATTTCAAGATGTACGCTCTGGGTACTAGAGGTGGTTTACCCGAATCCGCCATAGCTAGACACGTCGTAAATGGTATTAACGAACCAGATCTAAAGAAGAAGATCTCGAATGAGTATGATTCGTGTAATCAGCTGCTTAAGGACATTATTAGTTATTGCAACTACAATGATGTCATGAACTCAACAGTACAAAGGCAAGCCAAATCATCGGCGTCAAATGAGAACAGTGTAAACAGTACAAAAGGCATTAAAAGAAACAACAATACTACTTCTTCATCGGATAGGATAAAATGTTACAACTGTTCGCAACTAGGACACTTTTCCGTAAATTGTCCTGAGCCATCTAAGAAACCCAGATGTACCAACTGTAAACGTACTACACACACAGTAGATAAATGCCCTGAGAAATCAACGCAGAGAACATCCGTGAATCAAATTGAATCAACATCAGTACCGGCAGTTGAAAATGATATCGTGAAAGTGGTCAATGTCAACGGCCACGAATCAAATTCGTTTGTAGATCCTGGTAGTAACCGTTCGCTGATCCGTAGATCATATGCTCATACAGTCGGTAAGGTTGATGATACTAATGTTTCTTTGGAAGGTTTTGGTGGTGGACAATACAAGTGCACAGGTAAAGTACATGCTGTTTTGGTGATTGATGACAATTCGTTTGGTGCTGATTTACTGGTCGTCGAAGATGAATTTTTAAGTGAGAATATTTTATTGGGTAGAGACGTTCTATGTGGTAAAGGTAAACGATTAATTATCGAAGGCGATGATTGCCGTTTGGAGAAGCTCGATAGTATCCGAGCCTCAGAAGAGCTAGCACCTTCCGAACGAGACCAATTGAAGAAATTACTTCTGGGACATCGTGGTTGTTTTGCAGAAAATACCTCTGACCTTGGAAGGTGTAATGTCGCTAAAATGGAGATTCGTCTTACCTCCGAAAAACCCATTCAGGCGAAAGCGTATCGGGTTCCATTCGCAAAGCGCTCAATTTTGACAAACATCACTGATGATCTGCTTGAACACGAAATCATCCGTCCATCCGATTCGACCTACGCATCGCCTGTAGTTCTGGTCAACAAAAGTAATGGTGAACACCGTATGTGCGTTGACTACCGTGGGCTAAATGCTGTTACAGAGAAGACACCCTACCCGATGCCGATTATGGAAGAACAATTTGCTCAACTTGCCAACAACCAATATTTTACGACGTTAGATCTTCGCATGGGATATCACCAGATAGAAGTTGACGAGGAGTCCAAAAAGTACACCGCTTTTGTTACTCACGATGGACATTTTGAATATAACCGAATGCCGTTCGGTCTCGTGAACGCCCCAGCCGTTTTTCAATCTGTCATGAATAAGCTTGTATCCAGAATGAAACCCGGTGAAGTTCTAGCATACTTGGATGATATTGTGCTACCAAGTAAATCTGTTGAAGAAGGTTTATTACGTCTGGATAAATTTTTGGATATATTGACCAAAAGTGGTCTTACCTTACGACTCGACAAATGTTCCTTTCTTTCAACCAGAATCTCCTACCTGGGGCATATAATTGATGGCAATGGTATACGGCCGGGTAACGAAAAGACAAGTGCGATTAGAAATTTCAGTCCACCGAAGAACATAACCGAGGTAAGAAGATTCCTAGGCTTAACGGGGTTTTTCAGGAAATTCGTGCGGGATTATTCAATGATCTCGAGACCGATCACGATGATGTTACGAAAGGATGATGTTTTTGTTTGGGGTGAAGATCAACAAAAATCATTTGAAAGACTTATCGAAATCCTCACTGATGAACCAGTCCTTGCACTGTACGATGGCAATGCACATCATGAAGTCCACACTGATGCCAGCAGTTTAGGTCTCGCTGGTATTTTGTTACAGTCTGTTGATGGTAATCAATGGAAACCAGTTTTCTATTATAGCCGCCACTGTACTGACCCCGAAAGTCGGTACCACAGTTACGAGCTTGAAGTTCTCGCCGTGGTGGAGTCGCTCGATCGTTTTAGGATTTATCTGTTGGGGAAACATTTCCGCCTGGTAACTGATTGTTCAGCCATAACCAATGTAAAGACTAACAAGGAACTCAAACCAAAGATTGCTAGGTGGTGGATGCGGCTCCTTGAATATGATTTCACTCTTGTGCATCGTGAAGGTAGCCGTATGGCACACGTAGACGCCTTAAGCCGTGCCCCACATAACCTGCCAACCGAAATCGAACCAGCTGGGTTTATTATGAAGGTCACCGCTGACGTGGACGATTGGGTAGTTACCATGCAACTGAAGGACGAAAAACTCATTAATATAATGGCTGTGCTGAAAGGTGAACTGAAGTCGGACCAGGAGAAGCAAATAAGATCGGAGTACTCCTTACGTAATCATCGACTTTATTACAAGGACAAAGAGGGTCTAAAATTGGTTATTCCAAAACACATCCGATGGAGAATCGTCAAATACTCCCACGACGACATGGGTCATTTTGGTTTGGATAAGACGATTCAGCGGATCCAACAGAAATTCTGGTTTCCGAAAATCCGTAAATATACGAAAGACTACATCGCCAGCTGTATCGCCTGTTGCTACAATAAGAACCGTAGTGGTAAATCCGAGGCACAATTACATTATAGTGACGTCCAGCCAATTCCGTTTCAGAAGGTTCATATCGATCACCTCGGCCCTTTTACGAGAAGCAAGAGGGGACAGTGCTATATTTTGGCTATTTCCGATTCATTTAGCAAATATTTGATTGTGAAACCAGTACGTAATACAAAAGCAGCTCCGGTCATCAACGCTCTCAATGAAATGACAAGCTACTTTGGTCTCCCTAAATGTATTGTTAGCGATCGGGGAACAGCTTATACTTCGAAAGCGTTTGAAGACTATTGCAACCACAATACAATAAGGCATATTAAAACTGCGGTCCGCACTCCAAGAGCGAACGGACAGGTCGAACGTGCAAATCAGACCATTCTTTCGTACATTCGCACTACAGTTGCAGACCCAAGGGACTGGGATTTGACATTACGTGACCTTCAATGGTCCGTAAATTCTCAAAAGAACTCAACAACTGGCTTTACGCCCAACGAACTTATATTCGATTTTAAACTACGTGATGTGACAACTAACCATTTAATAGCAGCCATCCATGATGATATTGTTGAGAACGAACTCCCAATGGTCGACAAGCGTAGCCTTGCAGTGGAGAATATTCAAAAAGAACGAGAGAAATGGCAAAAGCGTTTTAACTCCCGACACACAACGCCCAGAAAATATGATGAAAACGACTTGGTGGTAATTGAAAATGAAGCACCTGCTACGGGCGATTCGAGAAAACTCGAGCCGAAATTTCGAGGCCCTTACATTATTACCAAAGTGCTGGGAAATGACAGGTATCTTGTTGAAGACATTCCCGGAATTCAGATTACGAACCGAAAGTTCTCTTCAGTCTACACAGCTGAGAAGATCAAACCCTGGTGCAGCTGCTGCCCCACTCTTGATGAGTCATCTTGCGAAATCGAGGACGATTCAGAGTCAGAATAGGCCGAGCTGTCACCCTGTCAAAATACAACTCTGCATAGTTGTTAACTTTTCCTTTATATACTATTATACTATTTTTAAAATCAACGAATGGATTATTCTGTGGTAGAGACGCGCGAAATACGAACAATCTAGAAGCATCCTACATTTTTTATTTCTATTATTTTCTTTTAATATTTTCTTTAAAACGTATTCATACAGTAAATGAATTAATAAACTTTCTCATTTTGTTTAAAATTAAAGTATAATTAAACGATTGTTTTTATTCCCAATATTTAATGTCCACGTTAGTGACAATTGTTTTCCCAACAACATTTTTGTAGAGATCTTCTCTCAACTGTGTGTGAATTCAGAATTATCGAGTTTTCCTTCACAGATAACATAACTCTTGTCGCCATGTGGCACAGATACATAGGTTATTGGGCATTACATTAGGATTACTTACATACATAATTGGCCATTACAACCTTTCAGTCAGGATTACGGCCCAGCTTCTCACACCGCTCATGTTGTGTGCCTTAATTTTTGTACTTGAGTGGCGGGACCTACAGTTTAACGTCGACTCCGAACAACAGATTTTGAGAAACATTTTCATGGCAGGTCTATTTATTCTCAGAGCTTTTGCCAGAAATCTGCTGAGAGAAAGACGGCGAAGAAATATTTATTTTATATATCGTTTCGATGTCAGGCCTGGGGCTCGAATGATGATGAATAAGCGAACACACTACCTACTAGACCACGGCTAGTTAGCCCTGCTAAATTGATTCGTAACCTTGCTGAGTGAATAACAGCAACAAAACAGTATACGTAATGCATCACATCGAATATCGCTTTTAGGCAAAAAGAGTAGGCAACCCTATTATCCCAGAACATGCTAACATTACTGGACTTACTTGTCTGAAAAACTTGCTTAAGAAAACTGCAACAGTGCAAGGAAGTAATAAAAAGAATGATGAGATCTCCTATGATTTTTAACGAATGTAATGGAAACAATGGAATCAATTCTTATACTTCAGAAGGCTAGGTTAGTTTAGAAAGTGGATTGGAGAAACTAAAACAAAGTAAAGAAATAAAAATCAAAGGGAAAAGACACTTTGCGACCAATATATGTATGTACGCTAAAGGAAAAAATCGAGACAAGAAAATATTCAATTCGTTGCAATCAATTGTATTGCCTCCACGATTTCTCTTTTCCTCAGTATTTGAATTTTACATGGTAATGTAAAGTGAACAATTGGGTGAATTGATGACTTTTCCAAATATTTGATTCTGAAATTATCAACAATTGGAGTGTTCAAATCGCTGATAAAGCAAAGGTTTTAAGAAATAATTCTACACCAGACCAGACTCTTCTAAAGCTTCCAGGCATGCATCCACCTTTGCACTGATATCACAAAGTTCACTTGAGCACGCATAGCGGCCCGTCCACCTAATGCTCCAGTGTTTTTCAATTTACAAAATTGAATAAATTTTTAAAATTCTTTCCCCAATATTTTCAAAAACATCTCAAAACTTGTCTATGTAAACATTGCTTGTCAATATCTTGTCATTTTCATATGAAACCAAATAACCTTTAGCGGTGAATGTCTTCTTATTTAAATAAAAATTTGAATACAAAAATCCAATACAACGCAAAATATTTAAACAAATAAGAAGAAATTGTATTTTAAACAAATACGAAACGAAACCACGAATAAATATTTCATATCATGCATCCAATAAAATCTTTAATTTTATGAGAATACAAGAAAATTGAATTTTATTTTGCTAACCCTTCACTTAAGACCACAAGCAATTTAATGAATAATTCACAGCCAAATAAAGGACATTGAACTTTAAGGTCCTTTTTCATTTTATTTTATTTTATTTTTTAAATGGCTAAAATTGAACAACGCACTTCCTATAGGCCTATTAGATAACAAGAGTCATAAATTAAATGAAAAAAATTATTTTATTTTCTTACATTTATTAACCCCATACAACGTTATCAAATTTTTAAGCATGAACTATGCAGGTCAACATCACCATCAAAAACGGAATGAATTTTGTATAAAAATGTCGGAAGAAATTTTATACTCATGCGAGTCAATTTCAGTTGAAACACAAGAAGTATATGCTGTAACAGTAGAGTAGCAAAAGAGATTATTTTCAGTTAATTAAACGAAATAAATGCTCTTCTCCAAGCAGATTGTGTTTGTTTATGCTAGAGAGAGCATTGACTTTTTAAAACGATACCAGTGCCACCAAAATAAGGAAAATAAGTGAAGGATTGACTTGTAGTACTTTTTTATTCTCTCATATCTAAATGAAGAAACAAAATGAAACAAAATTGTTGATATCAGTTTCATTTAGAAGCCTATGTATTGAAATAAGACCTTACAGTACAATTTACTATGTTTTTGAAAGGGAAAGTTTGCACTCTATGATTAAGTATATTTAATCTCACCTGCTTTCTTACATACATACTTACATACATAATTGGCCATTACAACCCTTTAGTCTGAATTACGGCCTAGCTTCTCACACCACTAATGTTGTGTGCCTTAATTTTATACTTGAGTGACGCAACCTACAATTTAACGTCGACTCCGAACAACAGATTTTGAGAAACTTTTTCATGGCAGGTTTATTTACTCTCAGAGTTTTTGCTAGAAATCTGCTGAGAGGAAGTCGCCAAAGAAGTTTTTTTTTCATATTTCATTTTAATCTCTGGCCTGGGGCTCGAACACGGGCTTATACGTCTAATAAGTGAACACACTACCTACTAGATTACGGCGACTACTGCTTTCTTATTGCCACATAATCTGAGACCCATCAGTGGTTAATCTTATTTTCCCTACCGAACAAATTCAGTTTCCCCCAAATAGTTTCATACTATCTATCATACATTAACCTCATAACAGCCGAATGCTCAAATGGCACCTGAATCCATGATAGTATTACTATGTCCTATCTTTAGTACCTTGTATCTGAGTTGAATTGAGCATATCTTTCGGGGGCATAGACTTCCATTTTAAAAATACCTGCGAGTTCTTACATGTGCTCGGAGAATTTCAGTCTGAAATCAGTAAACCTCTGCAACTGTTCCAAGATCCCATTTCTAACCACAAATTGCCTCTCTTTTAAAAAAGTATACAACCTTCACGATACTTCATTCATTCTTGTTACTAAGTATCTTGGAAAAGCAGTTCCCATTCTATCATAGAGTGTGGTGGGACCTGCTGTTTACACAAATTCTTGAGAAACTTTTCATGGTGATTTTATATACTCTAAGAAATCTGCTGAGGGGAAGTTGCCCGAGAAATATTGTTTTCATATTTCATTTTGATGGAGATGTCTGGGCTGGAGAGTGAACCGGGGCCTCACGTTTAATAAGCCAACACACTACCCACTACATTATCTCCACATACCCTCATTCAAAACTGAGATTCAAACATATTCAAAGAAATACTTGGAAATATGTACTTATTTTCCATTCAAATTCTTTGATCAAATCTATTGTGGTCACATTTACCAAAATGATTCTAAATATGGACAAGAAATAAATGTGAAGAAAGAAGAAATTGTAAACTTAAGCGAAATCTTTTAAAAAAATGGAAAAACGTGAATGCATTAAAAGAGATTAAAATTAATCATTGAACCACCTTGTCATTTACTAACGCATGTGATCCTTAAGGAATTTAAAAATAAAAAACAGAATCCTCCCTCACACATTTGATTTATTATTTTTAGATTCTTCCAGAATACATTTGACCACAACAGCAACAGGTCATGTTGCATGTCTTAACACCATAAATCGCATTATAAAAAGTTAAGTCTTAATTGTGTGCGATGACAAACCTGATAGATAATCAAATAAATCAAATACACCATTTCCAATTAAAATTAAAAAAAATTAAAAAAATATTATAAATAAATATACAAAATGAAATATTGATCCAAACTTTGAGAGTGAATGGCGAAGATCTTGTTGAAGCCACACAATTGAAGTTGAAGCCTACTCAGCGAACTCCTCGTAATGTGGTGGATAATTTCGAGTCCATTGGTTGAATAAATTCTAAGATCTGCCGACAATAACCCCACTGTCTGTGAGAGGGTGTGCTAGACTTACAACAACTCGGCAAATCATAAAATTTATCAAACTTTGAGCCGTAATTTGAGCCTGCTCCTATACAAAGCTCAACTGCCCTAGAAACTAATGCTAAACGATCAAAGATAACGACATGTGTTCCCTGAATGGGCCACGGACCAGTTAGGTTGTGTTAGTGTGGTAGCTTCATACCAAAAGCTCACTTGAGCACGCATAGCGGCCCGTTGTGATGCCACAGGCGAACGCAGTTCCTATACTGACCAAATTTCACCCAACCTAGGAGGGAGAGGTCGGTCAGCGCAAGTTCTGCACATCCAAAGCACGATTACCCAGCGCTGGAAAACCAGGCAGAAAGTTTGACAAACGAGGCTATATCCTTGACATCAATGGACGATCGCTCCGTCAATGGCCTGTAAGCATGTCCAAGTAACTGGTTGGTACGCCTTCTATCCATACGGAGCCAGGTCTAGCGGTAGAACAGGACTCCTCGTTGATCCAGGATGGCCAGTTTGATCGAGGCAAGTGGCATTCCTAAGTCGACTGAACAGGATTCCTGGAGTAGTGCGCCAGTTCTGGCTAGCTTGTTGACTCTGCAGTTTCCCGGAATGTCACAGCGTCCGGGGACCCAGACAAGTGTGACACTGAAGCACCCAGAAAGAAGATTGAGGCAACGGCGACATTCCCTGACGATCCTGTAATTCGACAGCCGGAGCGAAATGTTCAAATCCAATATCCCGGAGTAGACTCCGCTACCCACTCCGCCATCGAGTTTGGAATTCAACCTAATTTGCATTGAAAAATCATCTTCAGCGATGAGGCTTATTTTTGGGATGAACAAATTTGGTCCGAATTTGGGGCGATACCGACCTACATGAGATTCAAGAGCATCCAATTTCACTGTTTGGTGTGCGCTTTTCACAGAATAGACTTCTTGAAACAACGTCAGATGGAAAATCTATAGTTTTTTCTATGGAAGATTACAAAGGGAAGGGCTCATGTCCAATTTCATGGAATCTTTGGATATCTCCAGCCACGGGTCAGGGAATAAGCTGTAGAAATGATAAATTTGCTCTCTGAATGTCCAGATCTAGAGGCCAGACTAAAAATGGGTAATTCATCAACTGCAAGACAGACCCTCTACTAAGGAGCAGGTCGTGTGGGAATTTTCGGCAATGGGCAAGCAGCCGAGGCTGGGGGGTGTGCTTCCGCGCTGCATATGGGAACAAAACCATTATATAGAGCAGCAGACGTTTAGAAGGGGATTCTTAACGAAAGGGAAGGCAAACTCTGCAAAAACCAATTGTTTTCAGAAATAAGAGGATATCCGAGTCATGCATCTGACTATTAGGAAATAACCCCAGATTGATAATTATTCTTTTGATAGGAAACTGTACACGTAGGGTACCTTTATTGAGAATGACGGTTGCCTCCAGCTTAGCATGTAGATTCGTGGAACCTGCATTCATTCATGACATTAATGCAGCAATGCCTGCATATCTGTTCTGTGCAGAGAATAGTCATTGTAGAGCACTTATCAGGCTAATAGGTTTGGAGGAGACATTATGGAAATTCTGTATAAGGATTGAGGGAAATAAAATGGATTGCATGGTCACAGTGCTGAGGTACCACGATCAGTGATAATAATAATTCATTAAGTGTGGTCTCGATAGTATATGTTATCGACAAGTAGAGATGCGCGGCGTATTGATTCTCAGATTACGGACAATAATTATACTTTTGATATGGTCAAGGAATTCATCTATCTTGGCTCCGCCGTTAACGCCAGAAATGATGTCAGTCTGGAGATCAATCGCAGGATCACTCTTGCCAACAGGTGCTACTATGGTCTCAATAGGCAATTGAGTAGCAGAGACCTCTCTCGTGCGATAAAACTAACACTTTACAAGACACTCATCCTACCCGTACTTCTTTATGGCGCAGAGGCATGGACCCTATTAAGTACAGATGCAGTAGGCTTGAGAGTGTTCGAGAGAAAAGTACTACGCAAGATCTTCGGTCCAGTGCGAGTTGGCGATGATTTCCGTATCCGATCAGACATTGAGCTGCATGAGCTCCTCAACGATGTAGACGTTGTACGGCATATTAATATCCAGCGGCTGCGATGGCTCGGTCATGTCGTTCGAATGGAGAAGGATGCTCCGGCGAGACGGGAATTTGATGCGGGAATCTGCGAAAGTCGGCTAAGAGGACGACCTTGTATCCGTTGGAAGGACCAAATCGAGGAAGCCTTGTCATCGATTGGTGTGAACAACTGTCGTAGGCGCGCAGGAAGCAGAGGCGCCTGGAAGGATGTATTGCGGCAGGCCGAAATCCATTAATCGGGTTGTTATGGCCAATTAAGTAAATAAGTAAGTGGTCTCGATATGCTTTAGCACTGCACAGCGGCACTGTAGGTAAACATGTTTAATTAACCAACCACCAACCTAACCTAACCTAACCTAAACACATTAAATACGTGGTCATCTGTATTCCCAATGGAATGAAACCTTTAATTGATTTTATGTGTGAATGGATGTTGTTTTATTTTATTTTATTAACACATAAATATTCAATTGTTTTATTAATGTTTTCTTTGCTGTTGTAATTGTTCTTTTTTTTTTATTGTATGTGACTTATAGCCAATTAACTCATACATGTAGATATGTAAGCACACATGTGTATACATATTACAATATTTGAATATGTAAACGTTTTTATTACTTATTTATTTACATGTGTATGCATATTATATTAAATATAATAAGAATACAAGCCCACTTAGTTACCTACTTACTTACCTACTTACTTACTTATATTGTATCAATACGAATACGTACGTAAGTAAATAAAATTGATGTGAGTTATGACACGTGGCTGCTAAAGTGGTCCTTCATTGTAAAAATTGTATTGAGGCATTGTATGAATGACGTGTGGAATATTAATTCAATATTTATTTTATTCATTTGATTCAATATCATTCGTCAACTTAATAAATCAATTTCTTTTCATTTTTTATTTTTTTGTTTTTGTTGTTGTTTTTTAATATAAATACAATCACACTTATCAATATATGTGTGTGTATATTGACTTCCTTATTAAAATATTACATTGTTTACATGCAGCTTCATTTATTACATACGAACGCTTTTAACTTGCCTTTATTGCATCATTTAAAGAATCCTACTGACCCACTTTCTGCAGTATGAGAAACGTAATTTTCTTTTTTTATTCAAATTAATAATGGAATTGAAAATACGGGATGAAATCAAGTGGATTTGATCAAACCAAACGTTTGTTGGAAAACTACAATACGAGAGAGACTTGAGTCATGCATCAGGCTATCCAGATATAGCACATCTATTTAGAATGAAGATTGTCTACAGCCCAACAGTAAATTCTTTAACGATTAGGCCATAACATCGGAATACAGTCTAGACACCTGTTAAGCATTAATGCATACTTGAAGAAAACAAGCAGCAGAATTCTGAATTTTCTCAGGGTAAGAGGTTTGGAGAACACATTAGAGGAATATTCTATAAAATTTGAGGGGAGGCCATCAAATCGTACAGTTGTAGTATAAGGCATGTCTTCACGACAGTAATACTTTTGTCAACAATTAATATGATTGAAGCAAGCATTCCAATTAAAACTGCCAGAATTGATCCACAGAGAAGCAGTTGTATATGTATATGATAACACCAGGCCACACACGTCTTTGATAATCTGGCAGAAACAATGAGAGCTTGGTTGGCAGGTTTTGATGCATCCATCATATGCCCTGACTTTGTGCCTACAGATTATAATTGGTTTCGATATCAGTGCAGCTCTGTTAATAGCGTAAATTTTATAACCAATATTGGCCATTAATGCTCCCATATAACTTAAATTGCACTGATGAAATAATGGCACTGGCACTCTTATGTATGGAAAATTTGGATTTTAATTTACAAACTCAGTGGAAGGAAATTTGGTAGAAGTGCTTGGCATTATTCAACCATATTACGGAGAAGTTTCAAAGAATTTTGCATTGCAGTGGATAAATACCGACCTCGCGGCTTGTCTATCAGTACCACTACGGGTTTTGTTCTAGCAAGTTAAAGGGATTTGTTCCTGAAAATTGTGTATTCCTACGTTTTTCTCAGGTGGCACGTACTACGTTTGTGGGCAATTAGCCAGTGGATCGCGCACTGCATTACAAACATAATTCGTTCTTTAGCCAGACTATCCGTATGTGGAACTCCCTACTTCCTAAGGACTTTTTTGACACTTATAATATAAAAAATTAAAATCGAATGTCCACAAATACTACTCCCTCTGTCCTAGTTGCCATAACCTATTTTTTTAATATCAACACAATGCACTGCATGAGCAGGAGCCTTCACCTTAGTGTTGGCCTTGTATAAAAAAAATATAACAGCGACGAATACTGCACTCAGAATAGTGGATTTATTGTAGTGAATTGAAACCAAAGAAATTCAAGGTTGATTTAAAGAGGACCTAAAAAAGATGACTGCAGAAGTCCAAAGATATCGAATACAATTTTCGTCTGCAATTCGCTTTATTACTCGCCCAAACAAAAATTTTCTTAATTTTTTTCCGCATTTTCATAATCATAAAGCTTCAATTGTCCTTAAAGTTATTTGTAAAGTAAGCTCTTTGACTGCTTAGAAAGAGAATGACTTAATGTTTCCTGCCACTAGAGCCAATGCAGCGTAAGATGGTAACCCTATTATTCTAGAACAGTAGAAAAATTTGAGGAAAGCAGCTGGGAAATGTTGTCTTACGTTCCTTAAAGGTCAAGAGGCCGTCTTCATCTGACTCAGCCCAGAGTTATTATTTCTTATTTCCGCATCTAAAGAAATGGCTAGACGGAAAGATAATCGACTCCAACGATTATATTAATTCATACATACATACATAATTGGCCATTACAAACCTTCAGTCAGGATTACGGGCTAGCTTCTCACACCACTCATGTTGTGTGCGTTAATTTTATACGTGAATGGCGGGACATAGAGTTTAACGTCGACTCCGAACGACAGATTTTTGAGAAACTTTTTCATGACAGGTTTATTTACTCTCGGAGTTTTTGCCAGAAATCTGCTGAGAGGAAATCGTCGAATAAATATTTTTTTCATATTTCGTTTTGACCTGGGGTTCGACCCCGGCTTTACGTCTAGTAAGCGAACACACTACCTACTAGACTACGGCGACTTCTATATATGCCAACCACTTCTTCTATATTTCCAACAACTAAGCAATGTAGTTCTCATTACGAATGCCTTTCGTTTGGATTTATTTCTAGGTGGTGTACCTGCTCACCATTAATAAATTTTGTAATCATTTTAACACTGTTGGTAATAATCTTATCAATACATATCAATCTGCTTGTCAGCCGTAGGTATCATTTTGGCTATATTTGGCCTTCCATCCATTCTTGAGTGGTATATTGAGATAATAAAGTAGCCTTCTAAGCACTCGATTATGCGTATTAACTTATTGCTCCCAAAATGTTTGTGGTAAACTAAATGGCAAATAAATCAAAAAAAACCTAAAAATACATCGCCCTTATGTCCTGCAATACTGAAGCCTATAAGATTTAATTATTATTGTATTCAAATTTTACAAAAACACAACCTAAGATGCAACATTTATTTTAATTTTGTTTTTATTTTCATTTCATTTCATTTTTTTTTGTTGTTTTGTTTTTTATTTAAAACACTATAGTTCATTGACTCGTGTAAATGATGTGACAGACTCATTATTAACTGCATGCAGTTGTCAATCCAAACACCTACTCAAAATTAAAAAAACAAAAAAACAAATTGTGAAGTATGATAATGTTTTATATTTAAATTGATTTTGTATTGCCAATACAATCAACACATCGATGGTAAATATATTACAATGGAGGCAATACACTTTTATCTTTTTAATACCCTACACTAGTACTGGGGGGCTCATAACTTTAAAGTTATGTGAAGAAACATAATAAATCTGCATTTCAATATTAAAAAAAACTCCTTCACTTTTTCTATCTCCGATATATAACTCCTATAATGGCAGCCATACGCCGATAAGCACTTTTATCATCAACAGTCCTACAAAAAGGGGCACTAAACTGCACTCAGGCAAACACAGGCTTAGAGACATACAAACATCACAATAATCCTGAGTATCACAATATTCCTGTGTATCGATTTGAATCGCCTGCCACAGCAAACCTAACCTGGCGTTTACGAAAATAATTTGTTGAAAAGTATACATTGTGGCATAGGGTATCAGTAGCAGTAGTTGTGGAAAACTCATTCTATCTTTCTACCTGTTTAGTATAGAAATTTTTAATCCAATAAGAAAATAAACAAAACAAAACATAGCATAACAAGAGAAAAGAAAAACAGGATAAATCCACTATCTACTACTAATCCACACTCTACTAGTTTACACTCAATGGTCACAATTAAAAATGCAAAGGGTTTTTTTGTTTTGTTTCTCTTACTTTGTTAAATAAAAGGATGCGCTTAGAGATTGTGGTATTAAGCACTTTAAAGGATCTTTTTATATATGTATATACATATGTATATGTATAGTTTACATTTTTAAACATTAAAAGAATTACACAGAAATTTCGATATGAAAAATACATACCATTCTGGTCAGTCATTCACTAAAAAAAAATTGATTAAAGTTTCAACCAAGTGGAGTTAGACTAAATAAAGATACTTGTTCGCAAAAAAAAATATATATTTTTATGAAATATTCATCTGCTTCGTAGAATGCATCTGTTTGTAGCTGACTAGCCATTGGAACGCACAAGGCATTACAGAGTAAATTCACTGTTCAGTAGTACCATCCACGTCGGAAATGCTCCTCCAACAGAAATTTTCTCTGACACGGCCTAGCTTCTCACACCTCTTATGTTGTGTGTCTTAATTTTATACGTGAGCGGCTGAAAAAATATTTTTTTCGCTGACTTCCTCTCAGCAGATTTCTGGCCAGAAATACTCTGAGAGTAAATAAAATTGTCATGAAAAGTTTCTCAAAAATCTGTCGTTCGGAGTCTATATCTAATTTATACTGTAAGTCCTGCCACTCAAGTATAAAATTAACACATACAACATAAGTGGTGTGAGAACTTAGGTCGTAATCCTGACTGAAGGTTTGTAATGAGCAACTATGTACATACATATGTATGTATGTTTTTTTTTGTCTTGAGCCGGAGGTGGGAATCTTCACTTTTGTTCCAACAAAAGAGTGCACGATTCACCATCACTGGTGCCTACATACTAAACCCACCCCTACACTCTTCAACCACTCTCCCCCGGCGGGACTGCCGTAAGGTATTACTTCGCGGAGGGCTGGTTAGCACGAAAGCTTCATCACATTAAGTCAAATTTCGCCTCCGTTACTCCAGTCTTCGGAGTTCTAGCATAACTTCAGCCATTCTCTGACTATATTGGCTCTGTAGATTCCCACAATTCAACAGCTCTTCCATTAGCCGGTTTGGTCTTAAACTCGTTTCTCCGGGCCATCTAAATCTGGGACAGCATGTTAGAATATGCTCCGCATCTTCCTTCTCATCTACACTGTTTGGACATATAGGAGAAGTGTTATGACCAAATCTGTGCAGGTACTTCCTGAAGCACCCATAACCAGTTAGGAACTGGGTCACGTAGTAGTTCAGCTCGCAATGTTTGTCCTTCATCCAAAGGGTTACATGTATGTATGTATGTATGTATGTATGTGTGTATGTATGTATGTAGTTGGAAAAACTTAATAAATATTAAAAACATAGAGGATGATGCTTTGTTGCAGTCTGTTATGTTATAGGTTTTGTAATTTCGTCCTAGAAGAGAGAGTGAGAGAGAACAGTAAAAGCAGGATGTAGGAAAGGGAGGATCCAGTCCAATGTACCTTAAAGAAATGAAAAGAAAAAAATATTTATAAGATGCTTCTAATATTCAATACATTAGCTATTTGACATCCCAGAGAGCTAATATACTCACCACTGCAGCTAATAAAGAGCATTACTGTTGGCAACCCTACTATTCTAGAATCTACTGGGAAACCTTAATTAATGAAACTAGAACAGTTCAACAAAAAAATATGCTTCTCGACAGCCTATGCTCCTTAAAAGAACTTAAGGAATAATAATCACATAACCATTGTGTCCTTCTTCTATTGAACCCCCTCCGCCTCCATAGCTTTTTTACTAATTCATTGCCATCTACGATTCCTATTTGACCTTTTTGGTTGAATAAAAATTTATTTATATGATTTGTTTACTTCTGTAATTATAGGCCGGCAATTACAGTTCAATCAATCAATTATCAATACCAAGAAATATGCATAGAGATGCCAACTCTCATGTAATAAATGTTTAGAAATTTTTACGGGTAAAATAATGCAATAAATTGCAATTAACCTTTACCATCTAATGGATTGAAATATAAATAGAATGAAGAAATTATCTGCTCAGAAATAAACTCAAGTAACTATAAATAAATTTAATGACATTTAAGGATCAAACTGTATACAGGATTAAAAGTACAAAACCTTATGAACTGTTCTGCCAAAAGTTCAAAGCAAGTTTCCAAGTTTTCCTCAAATACGATATGAAATTAACAATGAAAATTAATTGATTTTCAACTCCTACTCAACGACAACTTACCACTTAACCAGTTAACCAATTACAAATTAGTTAAATAAACAAACTAACAAACATTTATTGTCCTTTTGATATATACAGCAATTGTTGTCTGTCATTGTAAAGATGGACGGACGGATGGATGGATGGATCATTTCTTTTGTCTCTCGTTGAAATGTAACTGTCATACACGCATACACAATAAAGGACACTTGAAATGCATCCGATGAAATGCAATTAATTCGGGAGACAAATATTTGCTTAAAGAAATGAAACTTAGAAATTAGAAAGAAAGACAAGAAACAGCATTCCATAATAGGACAATGACTTCCTTACAAGAAAAAGGAAAACAGAACGATAAACATTTTGTTTCGTTAAAAAATTATTTTTCTCCATCTCTTGTTCTTTTAATGGGTTTTCGTCTTTTTACGCTGAGGTCAACAATTTTAAGAAACGGAAGCGAAAATCGCTTGTCTTTCTTGGTACAGCATTAATATGGAATTAATGAAGAAAAATGAAAATATAAAAGAGAAACAGATTGAAGGGGAAAGGGAAAATAATATTGTAAACTCTTAGACATCAGTTCTTTAAAAATGAACGAATAAAATTAGTAAATTGAGCAAAGTTTTTGAGGTACTTTTTAAGTACCATATGACTTATAAGTTATACTTGTTGGTAGCTCTTGAAGTTCAAATTTTAATCTCTTAAAGTAATGGTAAAATAAAATGAAAATATCTTTTTTATTTTATTTTTAAACTCATTTTTTTAAACTGCTTTCAAAAAGTACTTTTTTTACAAAAATTGTACCATAGATATGTATACATATACAACTTTCATACACAATTTTTTCCAAAAAAAAAGGAAATATTTTACAAAAGTAAAGTAAAGTAAACATTGATTAAAGCGATTACTCAGGAGCTTCCGAACTTTAACAGTTAACAGCGGCCATTTTGTTGAAGCTATGTTTTTCAAGTTATTCCTTATTTATATAGTCTGTGTGACTAGATCATAATGAAATGATAGACATGGACCTTAGACTACGACTAGTATTTAATGAATAGCCTCTGTAGCAGTTGGTAATTCCTCTTAATTGTCATCGAAATATCATATTCAGGAATGAGGCACATTTCTGAATAAATAGGTACGTGATCAAACCAAATTGTTGAAGTTGGGACAATACCAATCCACTAATCCACATTCTGAGGCTGTCAGCATCTTTAATCCATATTGCTTTGAAAATGACATTGGCCAGGACCTGATTGTCAACGATGAGCGAAGTAGCGTACGTTTGAATGATATTATATTCCACACATAGACGCATTAATATGTCTTCTAAATGAATGAACAATTTCTATCTCACACATATACTTACTTAGTTGATTTTTACAATCTTTTAGCCAGGTTTACAACCCAGCTTTTCACAACACCCATGGTGTGCTTTAAATTTTGTGCATGAGTGGTGGGACCTCCAGTTTAAATATCGACTAAGAACGATAGATTTTTGAGAAACTTTTCATGACAATTTTATTTTCGCCTCAGAGTTTTTACAAGAACACTGTTGAGAGGACGTTACCAAAAAAATACTTCTTCAAATTTCTTTTTTTTTTCAAATATTAGATTTTGAGTTAGTATTCTTGAAATCTCATCTAATAAATTAAAGCACTACCTGCTAGACTATTTCAAGTTCAACAGCAATCTCAAACGAGCTTTATTTAAATTAAAGGTACTTTTCTAAAATAGTACTTAAATAGTACCAAATCAGTCTTTCTTTGCACATTGTAATTAAATAAATCAAATTGAACTTACTACTAATTTCACATATCGAAAGTCCTCAAATGTGTGTACCATTTGCAAAAGTACCAGCAGCAGATTTTTATCGGTTTTTATGAGGTTTAATGATGCAGTATTGAATTCGTTGCAAATCTGGATAGGGTGCGTACAAAAAGTCTATTCAAACTCCAGAGGAAAACGCTCATCATAGTAGTTGAAGTCATTACGAGTCATTACATAAAGAACAGCCATGACAGATTCATTGATCTTGGGCACATGGCACACAACAGCTGTAAGAGTTGTACACACAAAGAAGAGAATTAAACTATTTCTTAATATTCTGCTTTTCTTTAGCTTATACATATAAAGTTGATTCGAAAGAAAAACTTCAATTTCGAAAAAGTACCTTCCTTAGATATATAAGACCCAAATAGTACCAAATATCATTCATTTTGCTCCACCATTATAAGAAACAATTAATTATAAAAAAAAACACACCACATTCTATTGTTTCGAAATTGGCATCATATTCTGTTTTACGAAAAGTACCAACAATTAAAAAGTACCAAACATATTTAACGATTATTTTAAAGGCACTAATTGCTCTGTTAAATTCCATAAATCCGAACTAAAAAATCTCAGATTTCTTAATTTTATATTCAATACTGCTAATTCCCCCAATATTCTCACCATTTCCGAGAAATTTTACTTTCTCATCAAATAATGCAAAATTATAGTACTTTTCGTAAATCATGAAAAAAAACATTATTGTCTCTACAGCTTAAATATATGGAGTAAAATGTAAACATTGTGTGCAGAAATTATAACATGTGCAAAATTTCTGTCAGCAAACAAGCAAAGGGGCCAAGAGAAAAATAAATTTCAAAACAAGAGAGCGAACGCTATAAAAGCAAGCCGCTTACAGAAATTTCTTTTAGTACTTTAGGGACATTCATAGTGAAAGGTTGGTGAATAGGAGCAGAAAAAGTTGCTTCACTGAGAACAAGCAAAAAGTGAAAATAAAATTAACGGTAAATAAGAGAGAGAGAGAGGAAGAAAAATACATTACAGAGAGTGAGTTTTAAGTGTAAATAAACATAGAAAATAAGTCGGCATTTTAGGCCTGAAAAAACATGCAATACAACAAACATACAAATTTAAATTAAAAATAAATCCTTAGAAGAAAGAAAAAAAGACTTTCCATTAAAAATAAAATTTCGATTAAAAAATCGTGTTTTTTTTAACAAAATGAGTACAACTCATGTGTATTTCGCCGATATGCCAGAGGCAGCGGCTAGCCAACAACAACAACAGCAAAAAGAAGACGAAGAAGAAGGAGGTCACTCGAATGTGTATGGCTTAAGTGATGACGCAATACGTCAGTGCCGCAGTATTTCACCCAATTGTAGTAGTAACTCGCCAATACCTCGTTATGAGCGCAATATGGGCTTCTTTCGTCAACTGAGTCGACGTTTTGGTTTGAGGTCAAATGATGACCTAGTTTTCAACAGCCATAACAGCAATGAAGATGATACACAGAGTTCATCGACCGATTCGTGTTCATCATCGGCAGCTGCAATAGTTGCCGCCAATAACAACAAAATGCATAATAATAAACAAAGAGAGCCGACAGCCAATGGTGGCGGCGGCAGTACAGTCACTGATTATGTATCCTGTGCCTCAAGTGAGACCAGCAGTACAGTTGATATAGAAGAGCAACTGCAGCAATTACAACGTACACAGGCACAAACCGAAAAGGAAAATAATCGCAATGAAGAGCAACATAATAATGACAGCGATGATGTTACAGATGACACTGCAACAGCAGCGGCAGCAACTTTCAATAAAGAGCGTAAATCGTTTGCACGTTCTAGTTTTTCGCGTCTGCATCGTCGTTCCACCACCTCTATAAGGCGAGCCTTTGAAGCATTTTCTCTATCATCACGATCCCTTTCCTGTAGTGGCGCCACACCGCCACCCAGTTTACCAACGTCATCGGCCTCATCGTCCACCAACAATGGCACACCCATTAAATCGGCTCTGAAATCTTCCTCTAACCTAGAACTCGACAAAAAGTCACAACAAGCACAGCCACTGCCACAGCAAACAACCATGTCTGTTCAATGTAATAAAAAATCCTCAACATCTTCCTGTTCGTCGTCAGCCTGTAATGCAGCTGCCAAGACATTGGCAACATCTTCGAAAACTAAAACAAAACCACCGCCTCAGCGTATACTACGTCAGCCAGTCTCGTATACATATCTGAAGGGCATCTCAGGTTTACCGACTCAACGGGTACCACGTAATTCGGTATGTTGTCAGTATGCTAGACGTTAAGTCGTAGCCACAAAAATCTCGTCAATGAAAATGGCTCAAAAGGTATCATGGGTACTAGGATTTATGGTAAATCAAGGCAAAGGGAGTTATATGGGGGGGGAAGAGATTAAAACAAAAGTTTAAAGTTCATATGCGATATTAGAGACACCGACACATACATATTCACATTTACATTTAAGCATGTCACCACCGCATACGTACATACATACATACATATAAAGATATACATACATACATTTACAGTTACTTACTATTAAGTGTAAGTATCTGTATCATGTTTACTTTTTTCTTTCTTTTTTATTCATTAAGATTATGATTCATTAAAACGAAATTAATTAGGGAGGCTCATATTTCAGCAATAATTTTTGGTTTATAAAGAGGCAAATTCATATTTGAATGAATTAAATATGCTAATAATTGACTTCGATTAATCGTCCGATACTACAAGCATTTTTAAGAAGAATTCCTTGCAGATATTGTAAAATTATTTGACATTAATGTTAAAAAATTGGCTTTCATTACCAAAGAAAATACACTTCGAGGCATTTATTAACATTTTTAAAACTAAAATAAACAAGTCCTTAAGCATTTAATAATTTTAGGTATTCATAAACCCCAAAAAGAGAAATCATTACAAATGTTGTTACAGTTTTTAAATACGAATTCCTTTTTTTTTTTTAATTTAAATGTCATCATTTTACTAAACTGTGATATTTAAAACATTACAAAAAAACAAAAACAAAAAATGTATTCATATCGGTAAGTTTTTTACGATAATTGGACCATTAGAAATTTTTATTGTCTTTATTTTTTTTATTTAATTTTTAATTTAATTTCCTTAAAAAGGAAATGAAAATTCGTTTTTAAAACAGTAACAACAAATCAACAAATTGTTTCGTAATATTAATGAAATAATTCATTATTTCAACGAACTAATATTTCAATGAAACAATTTGTTGATTATTTTTCTTTAATTAGAAACTTACACCAATTTTATATTTTTTTTTTATAAATTAAATAATATTTAAGTACAATATTATTCTATAAGTATTTAACAAAAACAAACCAAAAACAAAATTAAAAATTTTAAATTTTTGCACAGCCGCTTATAAAATAATAAAATAAGCTTCAACAATAATTTTTTTCTTACTTTTTTATAATTAGTAATTAAATATTATTAAAACAACAACAACAAAACTTAAGTAAATTTATAATAAATAATAAAAAAAAATATTCTTAAAAGTCCTTATTACACGTAAAATTTAATATAAAAAGCGATGGTATTAGCAAAAAAAATATTTCAAAAAAAGACTGTCCAACTTTAAAACTTAAAAAAAAATGTTTTTTAATTTTATTTATTTAAATCTATATTTCTTCATTTTTAAATTTAATATATTATATCATATTAAAATTAATATTTATTAAAAATTCAATTATTTTTATTAAAAATTTATTTTTTTATTAAAAATTAAAAAAAAAATTAATATTTTAGGTTAGTTTAGCACAAGCATGCCTTTAGCGATTCATTGATAATATAAAAATGTCAATGTTTTAGCCCTACGAAAAACTATTTCTCAGTTCATAAACCATGTCGGATGAATGGTTTAAATTCCTTTTGTTTCCTTAAAGAATATAGGGCCAAGGATTCTCCCTCTTTCATTCATCAAGTTTTACAAACAAAACAATTGATTGGTTTACCGTAGTGACTTCTAGGATGACAGAGTTGCCATCTAACGTCATCTGATGACTTTTACGAAAAACTATTCCTGAGTTGATATACAACGTCAGGTTAGAGTTTTAGTTCCTTTTCTTTTCTCAAAGAACGTAAAGCTGGGCCAAGGATTCTCCCTCTTTCATTCACCAAGTATTATTCACCAAGTATTACAAACGAAACTAGGATGACAGAGTTGTCAACTAACATCATCTAGAACCAACGATCACTGCAAAAATGTATCGGGTTGTTATAAGGCACACAGAAATACAATCTTAATTATTGGAATTAAATCAGAGGATCATTTATATATTATTATTAAGTATAGTAGGTAGTGCGTTAGTTTATTAGACGTGAAGCCCCACGGTTTAAATACCAAGTCAGACATCAAAACGAAATACGAAAAATTATTTCTTTGGCAACTTCTCCTCAGCAGATATCTGGCAAAAATTCTGAGAGTAAAATAAAATTCCCTGAAAAAGTTTCTCATAAATTTCTCATTCGAAGTCGACTTGAAACTGTAGATCTCGCCATTCATGTAAAAAATTAACACACACAAGATAAGTGGTGTGAGAAGCCAGGTCGTAGTCCTGACCGAAGGGCATCTATACGTTATGCTTAAAAGAACAATAACTTGTGTACACACTGTCTTTTCTTTACGTTATTCCTAGTGGGCGTGGCATTTCGCATAAAAGATGAATTTTAAATATTGTACATATACCAAGTATCACAACTAAGACCTGCAATCTTTCACAAAATCGGCGTGGCATCTTTCATAAACAAAACAGCACATTAAATATCCTCAAAATTTAGGTGAATAATTTTGGTACTACTATCAGGGACTTTTTAGATCTTCCCATATTTAAATTCAAATAAGAAAATTGCATGTGATGTATTAGCGGAAAATTTTATTCATTTGAATGATCTATTGATGCCATTATGTGTGGAATTTAATATCGTTCAAATGTCCGACACGGCTTCTCGGTTAAACACATTCGAAATGTTCAAATTTGCATGATTCTGCTGTTAAAATAAGGTAGGCTTATATCGATGACAGGGGTTAGTTAGCTCTGAGCACCGCTGTGGTTTGTGGCTTTTTGGCAAACACTTGCGACTTAAAAAACTTCACAGGAAAAAGTCTAACGAGTTTAAATTACACAATTCCGGTGACCAGTTCACAGCATACCACGATTTGAGATCATCGATCGTGCGAAATATCCAATATGAAATGGACTCTGTAGCTTGTAGGGTCGTTGTAGGTCGTTGAATCCACACATCACAGGTGTCTAAACCATACAATGCAGCCGAAAAGAAAATGGCAATCCTACAGTTTACATTTATTCAGAATTGACACCCATTGCTGAATATGTTTTTTGATGAAAATTAGGGTCATTTGCCAACTGCTTTAAAACACTTTTAGCGAGCACACAAAACCTTCTTTCACACAAATTATGTACGATAGTTTGTCTAGTCCAAAAAGCTTAGATTCTCTATACAAACATTTTCAATCAGTTGCATTACGATATTATGAGGGCCCTAATACATTTGAAAAACTTTCAGAAAGGAAGAGGGAGAGAGAAATTAAAGCCAAGGCAAGCTAAAAAAATATAACGAAAGTTTTTAAGTAAATGCCCACGAAATACACTTTTCTGTTTCTCTTTATTTTCTTCGAATTTTTTCCCCCAACTTTTTGAAAATAATAATGAAACAGAATTTTTCCTTTTAATATCCTTATTTATCGTTTGTATGCACTGTTGTAAATTATATTCTCTGTTTCCTTTTTTGTCGGTATTAAATCCCATTTTCTCTTTAAATTCTGTAAATCAATTTGATTTTCTTTTCCTTTTCATTTCTGATTTTCGGGAAAAACAATGTAATTTAACACCATTTGATTAATTTTCGTGGAAATTTTCGCATCATTTCATAACGTCTTCATATCGTACAAACAATTTTTGTTTGTCTCTTTGATTTCCTGACGCAATCAAATATTTATCACAACGGGCGGTGCATTATTTTCTTTTTGTATAATTTGGTAGCAATAGGCTGCCTGTTGTTTTTTGAAATAAAATGTTCGAAGCTAAAATGGGGTGGAATGAGTGGAAATTTTTTAAGGACAACAACAACAACACCAACAAAATAAATAACTACTTACGTGTATGAAATGTTAATAACTATAGAATTGGATTTTATAAAGGAATACAAATCTCAATTGTGATATCTTTAAAAAAAATGTGAAGAAACATTCCTTTGGAAGATCAAACCCTACAACTTTCTGTGGAAAAGCTTTGAGAGCAACTAATTGTTACGAAAGAACTGTATGTCTCGACACATCTGGATATGATTAATTGAAACAGTATGGAGGAGAGGCAGGGCCAGAATAGTAACTGAAGGCTTGTTTATTTATCGTGTAACAAAATTCTTCCGTCTCAGTTTCATTTCATGCTAAGTCAAACCCGTGTCTTCAATCTCAAATTCTTATAATCTTCTTTCCCTTTGCTACCTTGAAGCTTTAAATCCATAGCCATCGTGGGTACATGAGCCTGGCCGCTCTATTCATTTCCTATCTATAATTTTATTGTAAATCCCAACAAGAATTGAAATTTAATGCAATTAATAGAAAAGTTATGTGAGGACACACCTTTTATGGTGTGTGTTTTAATTTAATACAAAAATGCCGGGACCTATATATAGTATCCAAGCCAACAGACTACCTACAGCGACCGCTGGATATTAGCGGCAACGAGTGCTTCACAGGCCACGACTATAGCAACAGGAGCAATTTTAAAGCGCGATCTAAAGTTCATATCTAGCAAGTCATGGATATAATTAACAAACACAAGTTGGATGTTGGTCAGAAGTTTGATGACACCATAGAAAATCGGCTGAATGGCTGAGAAATAATGTCAGTCAGGAACTATGTACTTGGTCATTACGATCCTTTAGTCAGCACCACGACCTAGATTCTCACATTACACATGGCATGGCAGAACCTGCATTTTAACTTCAAATCGGAAGATTAGATTTGAGGCATTTTTGATGGCAATTTTATCTGTTTGAATTCTGTTCAGAGGAAATTGCCAAAGGAAATATCTTTTTTGTACTTCGTTTTGTTAAAGGTTGCAAAACTGAGATTTGAAACATGGTCTCTCTCTCTTTCTCGCTCGTCTAATAAGCTACCTGATACACTACGACGACTTTAGAAAAATGCATTTAGTCAGTCTAGCTATGCTTAAGGCAGGCAGTTGCCAAAGTAACCTAAATATTGGAAGGAATTTTTTATTTTATGTTCTACTTCAAATTCTAAAATTTTTCTTTCATTTCTAGTTATTTTATTTAAATTGTTTTCTTATTTGAGCACCAAAATTTATATATAATTTTAGGATTTTAAATTTCTTATATCAAAATCTTAAGAATTTTATATTAAAATTATTAAAAACAAATCCATTACTTTAAAACAGACATAATTAAAAAATATTTAAGAAATTAAAAAAAGGACATAAACAATATTATTGATAAACTAAAAAATAAATAAATATGAAAAGCTATACAAATAAAAGGAAATCCTTATACAAACAAATAAAATTCTTATATTAAAAAACAAATAAATAGAATATGCCGAAAATACCATGAATAAATTTAAAATAAAAAAAAATATAAAATAATAAAGAAAACATCATTAAAATATACTTGCAAATTTGCATTTAAATTTAGCTGCGTTTTTAATTTTAAATTTTTGCCATTTTTACCACATTAAAGAAGGTTTTACAATTACCAATAACAGTTTGTAATGTAAATTTATACTCTCGTACGATTAATAAAAATAATAATAATAGTATTCAAACACACCAAACAATACACAATAATTATAATAAATAAAATATTAAATTTAAAAAAAAAAATTAATAAAATTTCTTTAAAAACCACAATATAAGCAATATTATTTGAAGCATCAAAATATTTATACAATAATTTATTATAATTGAGAAAAATTGAACAAACAAAAAATCGATAACTACTACAACAACAATATAATACTCGTACCGGCATTTATTATATATTATATGTACATTAAAAATATATATAAAATAATAAAAAAAAAAATATTCTGATGAGAACATAAAAGTGTACATGCGCCTAAATATACTTACGTTATATTATACGGTATATAAAAGCATAAACAAAAAACAAAAACATTTATTGCAATTGAAATAAAATAAAAAATAAAAATCAAATATAATATCCAAACTCCATTCTTTTTATTTTCGCATAAAAGCTTAAAAGGTAAGTAAAAACAGGGGACTAAACAACAAATTGTTGCTTTCAGCTTGAGACTTAAAAATTCATTCAATTCTGATCAATATTGGTGTGCCATAAAGCAAATTTCATAAGAACATAATAAACATACTCGCGTTATACATACATACAAACCTGCATTCATAGTCGTTCATTACAATCCTGATCTAGCTTCTCAAACCACTTATGTTATGTGTGTTAATTTTTTATACATGTGTGGTGGGATTTACATGTTGAATCCTAAACCTAATGATAGATTCTTGAGAAACTTTTCATGGCAGTTTTATTTATTCCCAGAGTTGTTGCCAGAAATCTGCTGAAAGCAAGTCGCCTGAGAAATGTTTTTCAGATTTCGTTGTCTTTTTTTTTGAGATTTCTGACCTGGGTTGTGAACCGTGGCCTCTACGATTTAAATTTACTCCGTTAACTCATATGTACTTATTGCCCCATTTTTAAAACGGTAAAATATTGATCAGCTGTGTGGCATATCATATAGATTCCAATAAATACAAAAATATCCATGTTTTTAGGAAAAAAAAAAGTTGGCCATATACGCGTTAAGAAGATTTTTCAGCATCAAAACAAGTAATAATCTAAAGGTGCTGGGTCAAGGCTATATGCTGAATGTATTAAATGCTTCTAATCAAGCTCTTTTAGTTTCTGCAAGGATACTAAAAAGGTGGACAAAATTTGTCGCGCAATTCTGGCCGATCTAATCGAAATCTTTGCTTCAAATTCATTACTTCTTGCAATAAACATCAGAAGAAATCGTTTGACCAGTTTATCGAAGCTCATTATAAACAATTCTTTTCTAGCACCCCAGTAACTGAGCATTAACTTTCTTAATATAAGTTCTCCCTCTGCCACTACCTACTTTACGTACTTTATTGCTGTACGGTGCTTTACATAGGACATATTCATTCGCTTCAGAAATGTTTTGATTTCCTTTACCGTTTCAGCGGTGAATTACAACTGGAAATTCGACAAAAAGAGGAAAGAAAAATTCAAGCTGTAATCTAGAAAATGAAGAATAAAAGGAGGTTTCACACTTAAACTTTTCAAAGCAACAGACAAAATTTTCACTAATGCCATCCATCATTTGGAATCGAAAAACCAAAAGAAGATGCAGTAAAAAAGGGAGGCAGGAGTAAATGAACTAAATATCTGGACTAAGCCTTCCTAATACAGAATCTTTGGTTTATATCAATGAGGTCTCCTTCAGGATACTCACGAATTTCAAATCAATAAAAAAAATTTATCGGTTTTGAGGAAAGTTTTGTCTCTCTATATTTCACTGTACTGCCTTCTCACCCAAAACATTCAACGATAGGCGGTCAAAATCTCACAAACCCTAACCGATAACGCTCAATCTTTATACTATAGCTTATGGAACGACTTGAAAAATATACGAATATTTTATAGGTGTAAGTCATCTTGCACAAATCAATAACAAAATACTTATCATTTTCAGTCCAAACACCATGACAAACATATCTTTATGAGGCAAGTGTGAGAAAACCCCTTGGATTGTGAAATCACACTCGGCATTTCCTGCCATATGTGGACCGATATTATAGGAAACCGGACGTATCCGTACATGTCATCACGGGATTTAAATAAAGCAACAAAACCCTAAAGATATTCGTCGAATCTACATACATATGTATATGCTCGACAGTGTAATAATAGCAATTTTTGTGGGTCTCCACAGAGAAATTTGTACTACAACAAACACTGCTATAGAATCATCTCTTAGTCTCGAGCAGACAGCGAATTCAGTAGGTGCAATGGTAAATTTTTTTGAGTGCTGAAATCAAAGAGAGAATTATATTGGCTTGCAAAGAACATCATTCAAAGAGTGTAAAACTAAACCATCACTTCATATAACCAGTCATTCTATAGCGGCTTCAGTCTTGGCATTTAAATTAAAATTAAAAAATTTTTTTATAAATTTAAAAAAAAGAAAAAAATGCTTTTTAAATTAATTTTTTTTTCCGTTTTAGGCATTTGCATAACAGTCCAAGTTATATAAATATAATACCAAACTTACATAATAATACAATGCAAAAAAAATTTAATTAAACTTCCAAACTTATTTCAATTATCCAAAAGGAAAAAAAGAACAACTTTTTCACTTCTCAAGTAAATCGTAATTCATATTTTGTGTTTTATTACAAATTAAAATATGTATGACCATCAGCTTATTAGCAACAGTCGTAAACATTCGATGCTCCGGGGCAATATTATTTTAATTTCATGCATTGCCCTTAGGCGTATGATTAACAAAACAGAATATGTCTTGGGTTTATGCTCTTCCACAATATTCTTCATACGTACTGTAGTGCACCAAATAATAGTAATTATGTATTGTTGTTCACTTGGTAACAAGCCAAATAGTTTTACAGCGTAACTAAGACTCATTTCACATAACATTTCATACGGTAGAAAGGACCAGAGGACTGTATTAAATTTCTTTATTATAATTCGTTCGTTCGTTCGTACGTTTTCTTTTATTTCATTTTTATTTGCATTGAAATAAATGAAAGCAAAAAACTTTTATTATGATAATAAGGAAAAAAATTAAAGCATGTACAGGGAAAAGAGTTTTATTACGAAAGTTTTGTTACGACAATTATTTCAGTATGTTGCCGTTGTTGCAGACCAATTGATAAAGGCATGATAAGTCGGCTGGTTAGTATATGGCTTATACATATAGGTTAAGTTTATACCAGAGACCACGGTGAGATGGACTATAACCGAAAATAATATGCAGCTGCTAGTAATTCTAAAATAAATAAGAAAAGAAAGCCTGTTGTGATAGAAAATTTACAAAATGTTGTAAGGCTTAAGAGTCGGAGTGGCCTCTATTCCAGTGTAACATATCAAATGGGTATGTGTGATGGACTTGGGGACAAACTTTAATTTGAATACAAATTAATGCCATTAACAATTGGCGCAAATGTAAGGCATTGCGCTTAATTATATAGAGAAATATTATGCAATTCATCGCCATTCCTGATAGGTTATCGATAATATGCCGTACGCACATACTACTTCTCTTTATCACGAATGCTTCTGTCCTATGTTATGTTCGATAAGCATATAAAAGTCACTTTTCTTCTTTTTTCTTTAATTAGACGACATAAATTAAATAGCGCAGCGTGTTGATTATATGAGGAGACTTAATAGGCAGAGTCCAGTTGATGGATACAGTGTTGACACTGCCATCGTGTAACATTTAATGAAGCAAATGTCAGTTGAAGACGCTGTAGCCTAGTGGGCTGTGGCCCATGGTTCAAAACCTGTCTCAGACATCTGGAAAAAATTAAATTTGAAAAATTATTTCTTTCGACGACTTCTCAGTAGTCTTCGGGCAAAAACTCTGAGAGTAAATAAGCCTGCCATGAAAAAGATTCTCAAAATCTGTTGTTCCGAATCGACTCTAAACTGTAGGTCCCGCCACTCAAGTATAGAAAATTAAGGCACACAACATGAATGGTGCGAGAAGCTAGGTCGTAATCTTGACTGAAGGGTTGTAATGGCCAATTATGTATGTATGTATGTATGTAAATTGTTAGTTGAAAAGCTTATGTGAATACTAATGAATATTTTGTGGTTTAGTATTTGAAGGAGCAGAAGTGTTTGGCAATTAATAGTCGACTTTTTGTTTAATTTGTTCTACATCCTGTTGATGGTTTATCAGGACTCACTGGTATCGAAAGTTTTGAGCCTTAGTGTATTTATAAGAAATGGTTAAACTTTTTCCGTGTTCACACTTTATGTCCATGGCATTTTTTTTATGCTACATATTATTAAAAAGTTATCATTAGCAGAAGTATGTGTAATTACTATGCAATGTTTATGTATTATCTGAGCCTTTTCATGATATTCGTTCTTATTTTCTTGCTTTTTTTTGTGTGTCTCTAGCTTAATATTAAGAACACAAAAGAAGTAAAAAAAAGAGTTCTATTCTTTAATTACAAAATATAATACTTATAAGCATGCCCTACATTCGGTTGCTTACAAACACTACGTATTACAACAGACAAGTATTTTAAAATAGATAAAAATATGCTGTTATTTAGTGTGGTATTCTTATAATCCGTAAGAAATCTTTTTCTTTTAAACAAATCAACAGGATATTATATTCAACAGCACATACATATATTAGTTTCCAACATGAAAACTTTTTGCCATAAATGTGCTAAGCAGGTCGACCATTTCTTTAGCTTTAATACTCGTATACTATTTCCTCCTTTACATTACAAATCCTATGTATGTGCATGTGTGCATATACATATGTTTGTTTGTTTTTTCCTGGAAAACTTTATCAAGATTAATAGAAATATGTATTCTAATTTCGTTTGTATGAATATGCACGAATGTGTAGCCATGCAAAAATGTTTTCCTTTCTATTCCTACACCCCCAAATTCGAAGTAAATAATTCACAAGAATTCTTCTTTCATTATAAAACACTTTAAGCCATACAGTGTTCTACATTGGCTGCTGGTTTAAATAATTACCTTTGAAAAGAAGACATAAGTATTTCGTAATCATATTCATAATCATACTGTAGTAATAGGCTCTACTTAGTAGAAGAAGAAAAAAATTCAACGTAATTTTTTTTGAAGATAAAAGACAAACTGAATTCCGAAAATCCTATACAGAGCAGCATAAAGTAGGAGTTTAAAAAAAAAAGAAATCCTTAATGGAATTTAGTAAGAAAACTTTAGTTGATTGTAAAAGTTTATAAAGCCACAAAACAAAATCAGCACATCAAATTCGAAGAAAAAAATGGAAATGGAATGAAAATGAAAATGAAAAATGCTTAAAGCGAACACAATCTGCCTCTAATTCGTGGGATTTGGAAAGAAAGTAGCCTTCGCATATTAAGTCTGGTGGGTTAGAGTGGAGTACGTCTGTCGATCAGAGGTGATTGGACTACGGCATAGCTTCTTAGTCAGGACTATGACCTAGCCCTGGCACCACTTATGTTATGTGTGTTAATTTTATACTATATGAGTGGCAAGACCTACAGTTTGAAGGCTACTCTGGACGACGGATTTTGAGAAACTTTCATGGCAATTTTCTGCCTAATTACATACATAACATAATTGGCCATTACAACCCTTCAGTCAGGATTACGGCCTGGCTCCTCAACACCACTCATGTTGTGTGCGTTAATTTTATACATGAGTGGCGGGACCTACAATTTAAAGTCGACTCCGAACGACAGATTTTTTGAGAAGCTTTTCATGGCAATTTTTACTCTCAGAGTTTTTGCCAGAAATCTGCTGAGAGGAAGTCGCCGAAGAAATATTTTCATATTTTCGTTTTGATGTCTGACCTGGGATTCGAACTCGGGCCTTTCGTCTAATAAGCCAACACACTACCTACTAGACCACGGCGACTTCTATTTCTATATTTTCTATAATTTCTGCCTAATTACTTTAGCTAATGTTCATGTATACTAAACACATATGTACATACATAATTGGCCATTATAATCCTTCAGCCAGGATTACGGCCTAGCTTCTCACACCACTCACCTTAATTTTATACTTGAGTGGCGGGACCGACAGTTTAACGTCGACTCCGAACGACAGATTTTTTTGAGAAACTTTCTTATGGCAGATTTATTTACTCTCAGAGTTTTTGCCAGAAATCTGCTGTGAGGAAGTCGCCGAAGAAATATTTTTTTCATATTTCGTCTTGATGTCTGGCCTGGGGTTTGAACCCGGGCTTACGTCTAATAATCGAACACAATACCTTCTAAACTACGGCGACTACATGTATACTACAAGGCTTTCAAAAATGTAAAGTTGTTCTCATTCAGGAAAAAATTAAAAAAGTACTTCTGACTTTCTTAGCAATACTCTGTGATGAACCATGATAATATGAATTATGAAAATAATTTAAAATTGTCTTTTATACAACCCAATCATACTGCTGTACATCAATTGGGTCACCCATTCCATAATATATGTTATTGCATCATTTAACACAAGCCATAGTAGTCTCGAGATGAACGCCATGAATTTCAATTTTCTTCATACCAATAGAGACAAATAGAGATAACTCTCCTCATATCACACTTAATAATATAATTTATAAGAATCTAAAAATAACATCAGAATCCATTTATCAAAACTTTTCAATTGAAAATCAATTTCATATTGAAATTCACACAAACATGTGCGTATACAGCTCTGACAACACTGGTATTGATTTGTTCTACTCAATTATTCATTCATTTGTACACTCAATTATTATTTAGAATATGGGGAACATAAAAGAGTATCATTCTCAATTTTTATTAGCATACACACACACACACATACAAAGTAACAATAGTTTATACTACACATACATGCACATATAACGGACAAAACGGAAATAAGCACATATAACCTCTAACACACACTTGTACCCATATTTAAAGTATCTCTTTAAATTTATTTTTATTTGTATAACAAAAGTTTTCTCTCTCCACCACTCTCTCCATCACTTTCTCTCATGTGCTCTTTATGTTTTCATTGTTTTCTGAAATTAAATTTAATATAGAATATTCGTTCTTCATTTCTATTTTTAACTTTACATGTGTGTTTGCAATTGCGTTTGTGTGTGTGTCGTTTATAATGCTATAACAATTGATGAGAATATGTCTGCATGAGAATATGAGAAGATTTCAATATCCGCTCTACTTACATATACTACTGAACAGGAAGATGAGTTTATTTATCTGCCTTAAGTTTATCATAAAGAAAGATGAAAGAAATTCGATGTAATGAAATAGGCCTTTAAGCAAGAAAAATTTCAATTGATTTAAATTAAATTGTATGAATTTTTTATTTGAATTAATTAGTCAATCAAATCGTTTCAATGCGTAAATAAATAGACTTCTGAGAGGCAACAAAGCAAAACATGTTAGTGGCCAATCATATCAAATATTCGATTAGCTTGTAGCATATCAAATATGGATATGACAGTGTTGCAAAATAGAAATTTTTAAATGGTACTGAATTATATCTGAAAGAGTACTTTTTCCATCAAATGGTACTTTTATAAAAAAAATATTTATTTATACTTAATACACGTACGGAATGGAATAGAAAAACTAACGACTGATACATGTTTCTCATATACAAAACAAAAACTGTTGATTCGAAACGTAAAAACCCCGTTCAGTCAAATGTCGACCGAACGTAACGCAATGAACGTTGATTTTAGCATATGTAGCTCAAATTAAATACTTACCGAAATTACATTACAGCTCGGCAAGCGTTCTCATTGCTTTTCGTATTCTAAAAACGAACGTACTTTGCATGGACGTTTGGCTAACCAGGGCTAAAGACTAATTCTACTTTTAGCATTATGTAGTAGAAAGTACTGTATTTTTCAACACTGGGATATGAGGACAGTCACAAAGAACTTTCAGAGACTTTGGTCTTCGCTGGTAATATTATTTACCGAGAAAGAAGCCCTCACTGGACCCCTAGACAACGTGAACATCACATGGGACCTTATAGCACCCAAGTAAGTTCATTCAGACAGCTTCAGCCTAAGCTAACCTTGACTAAAGGACATCGCTCGGTATATAAAAGACAATCGGCGATCTAATGTGACTTTATACAACTCAAGTAAGCTCATTCAGACGGCTACCAGCTAACATAACCTAGATTAAAAGACATTGCTTGGTACACAAAAGGACATAAATTTCTTGTGCTAGATAACTCTTCTTAATTGTGTATTCAGATGATATCACATTAAATAAAATGTAATAGCACAACGGGCGTAATGAGTTGGATTAGGTGGAAACTTGAGGTGATTATGTTTGGTGAGGCCAGTCAACTTCCCCCAAGCAGTTTGCAGGAGGAAAATAAGCGGCGAATTTTTTATGAGCACCGCTATGTTATTAGTTCTATTTTTTAGGAATACATACTTTAATGAAATATAACTGCTAAAAATAAAACCCACAATGCCTACAATCACATGCTAACAAACTACCCAATAGATAAATCAGCCTATCCGGTACTTGAGACATTTTCATTTTCAAATTAATTTTCAAATTAATTGCAGTAAATAGGCCTTGAACCACTACGAACCAACTTTAATTTGTTATTTCTTAAAAAATAGTAAAAAAGAAAAATCCTTAAAAAAACTTTTGTATGGTTTATTATAAATTCTCTAAATTGGGCTAATGTCCTGACATCCTTTCAAAAATTTTATTTTCTAAGCGCTTTTTATAGAAAATTTTATAACACACTCATGATGAAACTTTTGTCATAAATTTTGTAGTTTTTCCTTTCGGCGATGGGAACTCCATTTAAATTCCCATAAAATATTATTTTTATTTAACGATTAGTAAAACTATTTATTATATTTTATGCGGCGGAAAAAACTGAGAAAATCATTGACCTAAATTTAGTTAAATTTCTTGATTTTTTTTTTCTTCTTTCTTTGTTTTTTTTCTAAAAATAAAACAAACAAAAAAAATTATTCAACCGCCCTCAAGTGGAAAACTATATGTGTCCATAGTTCGTCCATAGTATGCACATACATATAAACGAAAAGGAAAATTGATTCTGTATACATACATACGCACATATGTACATTTAACATACATGTACCAAATGTAAATGTATATGTTTAAATTTGTTTTCTACAGTATGTAGAGCGTATAATATACAGAGAGGATATTAGAGCGTTTATGATAAATATTTTCAATAAATTGTCACATACACATACAGGCAGTTATAAATAATGAATTGGCCCTTAAGTAGTCACTAAATAAAGACTGTGCTTTACATAAATAGGCTTGCAATGGAAATGATTTTTATTGTCATCAATGGAAGTATCACAGGAGTTGAGGGTATAAAAGTGGTCGTTAGGAAAATAATGTTTAAACTGACTGAAGGCCTATTTACCATTTACCACACCTGCGGAGAAGCGAATACTTCAGGCTTGTATTTATTTCCATCGATGTAAACCCATTCACTGAATACTCTTCGGTTGCGAAATGATGTGTAAATATGTCTTGGAAATTTGGTACTTTGTTAAAAATAGTAATCATTAATTAGTAATCATTCAATTACTATTTTTAACAAAGTACCAAATTTGCAAGACATATTTACACATTCAATTACTATTTTTCACAATAGTATATGAAAGATTACTATTTTTAAAAATACTATTTTTATTTTTTTCAAATACTATTTTTATAAATAGTATTTAAAAAATTACTATGGTGTAGTAAATAGTATTTGAAAGATTACTATTTTAAAAAAAGTACCAAATTTCGCTACCTTAAAATTAAGTGAATCTGTTTTTAAAACTGAATTCTGATTTAATTGTCTACATTAACTGCTTATTAGTACAATAGCATCACAATTGAAGTATTTTAATTCCACATTAAATATGCATCAACCGAATAAATTCAACAGACTGCAGCAGAAGCATCGTCTCCATCGCCATGATTTATATGAGTTTAAATCAAAACAATTCGTTATAAAAATAGCTGTAAACGTCATTCGATTGTTAGTTTAGACAATCAGAAAAATAATCCACAAAAAAAGAAAAGAAATTAATCGATGGGTGTTATTGAATTCATAATTCAACAATAACAACACGAACAATATGAACAAAATATGATCCCCAGTAAATAACCTGCAATTGATTTAAAGTTTACACACAACAATAATACCTTGTAAACATGCTGTAGGAGTTCAAAGTTCAATGTTTAAAGGTGAACAAAACAAAAATAATTTTTTAATTCCTTTGGAAAATACTTGGAATGTATACTTTTACTCCAAATGAAATTAATTTTTGACAAACGAAATGAAATCGCTGCAAAATGCAATATTTGCAGGCTTCATTGTTAACATTTTCATTAATGAGAAAATGAAGCCACTATTTATTCAATAATTGAATTCAATTTGAAATTGAATTCTGCGTAATTCTATAGTTTTAGCCAGCAACCATATCGGCTGGTGTAGATTTCAAGGCTAAAGTTCAGTGACCAGTGGCAGAGGACAAACAGGTGTGGTCATTAGTCATTTAAGTGTGATAATTAATGCTGTTTATCATAACATTATAATTGTAATATTGTTTGGAAAGTAAATAGTAACATTGATTATACAAGTGAGTCAAAACGTTCCAACCACTATTGACGAGCCAACTATTGGCATAGGGATTAATGTCTGTTTTCTCGGCCGAGAATGTTGTATTGATTGTAGTTGTCATTTGCACCCAGTTTGGCCAAGGGTTGGTGTAGCAGGTTATAGATTATCGTTCTAGAACTTGTCATAATGAATTAATTGTCTGCTTACTCAGCAAAACAACCGAAAATTTAATAAAAACGCGGAGAAGAAGCTAAAGAAGCAGCTGAAAAAATAAAAATTATAATGATTTTCAAAAAGGTTTCAAGACTTTAACTCGTGCTGTTTCCATTTTACTTGCTTTTGCATGCAACTGTTGACTTTGAATGTTCGAACATTACTGCTTGGGTTTCCTGTAATGATTTTGAATTTTTTTTTATCCAATATCTATGCGGTAGATATCATTTGAATTCATAAACTCAGGAATATGGGAATCAGCTAGGCAGTGGTAATGTAAACATCCTTTGCTGGACTTCACATCATGTGAGAACTCAGACAGATGAGCATGGCAGAAGGATGGCTTTCTTCCCCCTAATGCAAAAACAACCTTCCGTTAGAGGCAGACGCTGGTCTCAAGTCACAAGAGTTTTTGGCACAAGAGTTCAAGGCTTATGCTAAATGAAGAAAAAACCAGCAGTGGATAGTAGTTACAAGAATAGCAAGCCGGTACAGAGTCTCCATTAATTTTTAATAAAAAAAACATCAGTACTTAGTACCAACAAGAATTGAAAGCCGCCATCGAGCAGCCATCAATACAAAAAAACAGCAGTTGATAGGAGTGATAAGAATAGCAAGACACTATCGAGCAGCCATTAATCAAAAACAAACAACAGTTGATAGGAGTAACAAGAACAGCAAGCCGCCATCGAGCAGCCATTAATCAAAAAAAAAGATAAAACCGCAGCAGTTAGTACCAACAAGAAAACCAAGCCGCCATCGAGCAGCCATTCATACAAAAAAAAGAAACAGTTGATAGGAGTAACATGATTAGCAAGCTGCTATCAAGCAGCCATTAATCTTAGAAAAAAGCCAGCAGCTAATAGGAGTAACAAGAATAGCAAGAAACTGTCGAGTCGCCATTAATCAAAAAAAAAAAAAACAACAGTTGGTAGGAGTAATAAGATTAGCAAACCGCTTTCGAGCAGCCATTATTACAAAAAAAAAAGTTGATAGGAGTAACAAGATTAGCAAGCCGCTTTCGAGCAGCCATTATTACAAAAAAAAACACACTTAATAGGAGTAACAAGAACAGCAAGCTGCTATCAAACAGCCATTAATACAAAAAAAACAGCAGTAGATAGTAGTATTATAAGGCAGGAGAATAGACTCTTGCATCAGACGATATCAGAACAAACTGATTATAGTAATCGGTCTTCTCACTGGGCATCATAGACAAAAGAAATTTAAATAGATTCAAATTCCAATTCGTATTCCATCCAATTGATTCAAACCCAATATATAAATTCTGTGATGAGGAAAACTTATCACTGCAATACATACTTTTTGCTACACTATTAGTTTCAAATAATGCAGGGTCACCTAAACAAAATTAACGCCTTTGAAGCAAAAGGAGTTTGGCTTGGATTTTTTAATTAATTAAAGATTAATTAATGATATTATTATGTTATTAAACCAACAAGCCAAGCCAAGTGTAGAAAATAAACTGTGTGTTATAAAAACCACATCTTTAAATTGTACACCCAATATTTTCGCTGTGATATTTTGCCTAAGACACTATCTTTAAACAGAATTCCTGTGTGATTTCATTATTACTTTTGGTTTTGTTGTATTAGTACATGTAATTACATTTTTTCGAGAAATTTCGACAATAAAATTATTAATTTTGTTACTCTTATTAATAATATTATATTACATCAGTAATAAAAGATTTCATAATTTATACGATAATGACGTCACTCTTATATAGCAACATTTCTCAGTGTAAGCTTGAACATAAAAAAATCATAAATTGCAAAAAAAATATTTTTTCTCCTACTTTCGGCAATGATGGTTTTATTGAAATGCAAAAAATTATTCTTTACGACAAAAAAAAAACTATCAAAACTATAAAATCAAAAATGATTAAATAATTTCACTTCTGTATTTTTAGTCACACACAGTCTCTGTAAACGTAGAGACTTTTCCAGCAGCCAGTGATTAGGTTAGGTCGGTGTGGTATAATATACAGAGAGGATATTAGAGCGTTTATGATAAATATTTTCAATAAATTGTCACATACACTAGGCAGTTATAAATAATGAATTGGCCCTTAAGTAGTCACTAAATAAAGACTGTGCTTAACATAAATAGGCTTGCAATGTAAATGATCTTTGTTGTCATCAATGGAGATGTATCACAGGAGTTTAAGGTATAAAAGTGGTCATTAGGAAATAATTGTTTAAACTGACTGGAGGGCTTTTTAACATTTATCGCAACTGCGGTAAAGCGAATACTTCAGACTAGTATTTATTTCTATCGATGTAAACGCATTCACTGAATACTCTTCGTTTGCGAAATGATGTGTAAATATGTCTTGGAAATTTGGTACTGTGTTAGTATTTTAAAGATTACTATTTATAAAAATAGTATTTGAAAGATTACTATGTATAAAAATAGTATTTGGAAGATTACTATTTTTAAAAATAGTATTTAAAAAATTGCTATTTTGAATAGTATTTTAAAAATAGTAAATAGTATTTGAGAGACTTTTCCAGCAGCCAGTGATTATACATTATATATTCTAAACTCTCAAATTAAAAATGGGGAAATAATTTCTTTTCTAGATTTTTAGTCACTTAAAGACCTAGACAAATTAGAGACTTTTCTAGCAGCCAGTAATTGTACATTATTTATTCGATTTTTCATTTATTTTTAAATGCGTATAGCTTTTCACAGAATGAAATTTAGAAAAAAAATTAATTTTTGTTTTTTCATGTAAATAACCACAACCGCAAATTAAACCGACCATCACATTTTCTTTTACATACACTCTAGCAGTGATGCCGTTAAAACGCACATACGAGAAAAATTGCTTAAAAATTCTCACCAAAATTACAAAAAAGAGGAAACGAAAGGAATACACGTATGTCTATGTGTTTGTATACATATATACAGTGCATGTGTGAGTTGTTTATTTTTAATATTATTCTGAAGTTAATATTGTGGATAAAACGGTACATACACATACTCTCATAACAGTCGTATCTACTTTAAACAAAACAATGACGTCACTAAACATTATTTATTTAATATACCCATGAGTATAACAATAACAAAAAAAAAAAAGAGTATTTTTGCTCTGGGCAGTGTATGGGTAACAAACAAAATAATTTTTTCAATTAAAAAATGTTGACATTTCCGGAGAATAAAATCAGCAAAAAAAAAAATAAAAGATCAATACTTTGAAAAGTTTAAGACATTTTTTTAAATTAAATTAAATTTAAAAAAATATTTCTTATTGAACAACATCCAAGAATGTTAGGTTATATAAAGAGCATGTGTGGAAGTTATTTTTAATTAAAAAATTATTTCCTGTTTGAGAATCAATTTCAGTCGTACTTTGATCAACGGATGCCTGATATGTTGAGAATCACTTGGCAGGGTAACTAAGCTCAACTTGCCACGGCAGATACAAATATCTGTTTGCATTATTATTACGTGATATTGCGTACCAGATCACCGTCGGGAATTGAGACGCTGAGCCTCTAGTAACAAATAGTCAGAGTCTATGTTGAATTGGACGGAAAAAACAGTCTATGCCGGATAGAGGAGAATGGACAGGCTTCACTCATTCGATCCGGCTGTCGGATCAGATCATTTTAGACGATCGTGTTGATCATATAGGATGTGGTGATGATTAGCAAGGATGATAATATCTCCGAAATACTCTCTGGTAGCCAGGAGATTCAAGCAAAACGAATGTTTTCTAGCTGTCGCCAGGTTCCAAACGAGAGTTAGGCAATTCTCACATAACTTGATTACGGGTCCTAATAGCATTCCTCGAAGCTGTAGTATGGATAACAGTAATTACTTTATATTGCACTGAGCACCCATGCGGTCACTCAGAAGTCGCCGTAGTCTAGTAGGAAAAGCCGCGTTTCAAACCTCACGTCAGATATCTCGATCAAAACGAAATATAAAAAAGTATTTCTTAGGCGACTTAGATTACGTCGTAGTGGTAGCTCTGATATCAAAATGCTCACTTGAGCATGCATAGCGGCCCGTTATGATGCTACGGGTGAACGCAGTCCCTGTACTAACCAAGTTCTACCAAAATCAGGGAAGAGACAGCGCAGGGGCTGCTCTTCGGCAACTTCCTCTCAGCAGATTTCTGGCAAAAACCTCTGAGAGTAAATGAAATTGCTATGAAAAGTTTCCCAAAAATCCGTCGTTTTGAATCAACATTAAACAGTAGATCCGGTAACTCGTGTATAAAATTAACACACCTAGCATAAGTGATGTGAGAAGCTAGGTCGTAATCCTGACTGAAGGGTTGTAATGACCTATTATGTATGTATATATGAACATTGATAGATTAAAACTTAACAAATTGCTGATGATATGATGGCTTATTTTCTTATAGGAATTTCAGTACAAAAATACATGAAACATTTGAAAGTTATAGCGCACCACACAACAATACATTTGTTTAATTACAAAATAATTAGAAAAAATACAACAAAGAAATTTATATCAAATGCTTTAAGCGAAACACATGTTCTAATTTGTTATAAATAAATCCCATTAAAAATGTAATAAAGCTTTACTTTTAAATGCTAACTGTAACACATTCCTTCCACTTAAGAGAAGTGGCATACAGAATGAATGAATTTGAAATTTTCGAACAACAGTGGCTTGTGTTGTATTTGATTGTATTACACGTGCTGTTAAGAGGATTTTTTTATTTAAATTACTCGTGAGTGATTAAAACAAAAACAACAACAAAAAACACACACTTTTGCATTTACCAACACATAAGAAAAGAAATGAATTGAACAAAAAAAAAACAAGAAATTTTAAATGAATGACAGCAAAAGTATAACACAAGGCATAACAAATGGAAAAAATTACGGTAATAATTTAATGCCAAAGAAGAGAGAAACGGAGAGAGAGTGAGTGAGAAATGAAGAAATAATTTAACCTAAAAGCATACATCTATTTATTGCCGTGTAAATTAGCCTAAAAATAGGCAAAAAAAAAACTTTTCATTTATTTTTTGTGGCATTTTATAAATAAAATTTAAGTATGTATAGCACGTTTGATGAGCAGATTTTCAAACAAATATTTGGATTTGTGTTTAGACGCCTTAAAATAGACCACAAATATTTTTAACGCTAGAGAAATAAAGCTGTAGGAGGCTTAATTTGAATTTATTTTGATATCAGCTAAAAGAAATATGCCTTTTATTTTAATTTTTCCAACCCAAATCAATTTGATTTTAAGCCAACATCTTGATTTGCCTTCCTTTTTCATTGGCGGAAATGGTTTAAAGAAGAATCCTTTTTGTTTTTTCTTATTTGTTACAAACTAAGATTTACTGTCAATTGCTATAAAAGAAAGTAGGTTTATTGGTTATTAAAACAATACAAGATGTTTAATTGCTGTTTCTGGATTTCTGAAGTTTATTTATAAAAACAGCCTACAACGCCTTAAGCTATACTAAGTTGTTTATTTTGAACAATATGATCGAAATGCTTTCAAAGTCTTATTGTTTATTAATACAATACCGGAAAAAATTGTTTTTGTTGTATTTAATTGTATTTATGACAAGGAATTAATTTTATTTATAAAATCAGTCCAATACGCCTTAAGGTATACCACAGTTTTTTTTTGTTTTTGTTTTTTTTTAACATTATGTTCTATAAATAAAGTTTAAAAATAATTTCAAAACTATTTTCGCTTGGGTTGATGGTCGCCAAAATGGGATTAGGCATAAACCTACAAAAAACTTTTGCTATCTGATGGTTCACTTTATGACGTAGAGATTTTTAACAAAGCAGCTGCCAAAACAGGACATCAGAAACTAAATGAAAAAGGACGAAATATTCGTGGGAATGTTTTACGTACTATAGAGTTGGATAGTTGACACTGTTTTAAGAAATACCATCTCATTTATGTGCCTCACATCTAGATTCTATGCACGGCATCTGACATATTTCTCCTACCGATGATGCTATGGCGGCTGCTAAAGAGGGTCAGGCAACTTTACTGGGAGTACTTTTTTCTTTTCTGCAACACTGCAGCCACGATAATATTCATTATCAACCGCTGACCATTTACATACACATAATTGGTCATTACAACCCTTCAGTCAGTGTTACAACCTAGCTTCTCACATCACTTATGTTGTGTGTATTAAATTTTGTACATGAGTGGCGGGTCCCACAGTTGTAAATCGATTCCGATCGCCAGACTTTTGAGAAACTTTTTCATGGCAATTTTACTTTCGGAATTTTTGCCAAAAATCTGCAGAGAGGAAGTCGCCCTAGAAATATTTTTTCTATTTTGTTTATTTAGAGATGCCTAATCTGTTGTTTGAACCGAGGCCTAATGTTTAATAAGCCAACACACTACCTACTAGACTGCGGCGACTTCTAAGAAAACATTTCTTAATATAAAGATGCCTCAAACTTAGGTAGGTAGGTAGGTAGGTAGAAGTGGCTGTTCCCTCGATGGAGTCATGAGCGGACACACTTAGGCTGCACACAGAGCCCATTGTGATACCACAGTTTCACATTCTCCCCTACTCCAGGAACCACTCGGAGCTTCCGATGAAGCGACTCAGACTGCCAATATCCATGCATGACAGTTCATCTAGGTCCTCCATGTAGTAGGCACCCAGGTGTTTCTTTCTCCTTTGACCAAGTGCCGGACATGTGCACAGTAAGTGAAGAATAGTTTCATGATCTTCCTCATCTCCACAGTTTCTGCAGAAATCATTCGCGAGGTGTTCAAGACCAATACGCTTCGCATGCGTTCCTACAATACAATGTCCCGTAATAACCCCGATAACAGCGCTGAGCCTGCTTGTTTGGAGTTTAAGCAGAGTCGCCGTACGCCTCCTATCCAGCCTTGGCCAGATTTTTTGCGCCGTTCTGCCCTTATCCGAAGCTGCTCACCTACTGTTGCCAAGGTCCACGATTGCATTGTCAATTATAAGCCTGCAGGTACACAAAGGGATCCCCAATGTAGAGAATTCATCAGAGAGTTCGATGGTCGTGCCTCTTCTGGCCAAATCATCCACTCTACAGTTGCCGGGAATATCTCTATATCCCGGGCCCATGCGATACAAACATCATATCGGTTCGCCATCTCATTGAGACATCTGCGACAGTCGTTATGCCTCAAACTTGCTCTCAAACTTTTCTAATACTCATCATAAGTGCAATTAATGCTTTCCAAATTCTTTGTAGCCGGTTTCTAGAGTGCCACCGAAGATGACCTTGTTATTATCAAAAAAAAAAAAAACTTATGAAAACTTCTTCTGATGTTGTTGCAACGTATGCGTATGTGTGATATTTTTTGTTTTGCTATCAATACTGGCACTCATACGTCATGCTGCATTGGCAGCCTTGTCGTAATCAATTATTATTTGAAATTCATTAAAAATTATTTATTTTAGATTAAATGCTGATCAAAAATTCTTTGACTTCTGAAGGCCAGAGAAACATACTTACATATACACATTAACATCATGCTACTGTATAGTATGATAACAGTGAAACATAAAGAAAAAACAAAAACACTACCGTTAAGCGGTAAATATAAGCCAAAACAAGGTTATAAACTACGATAATATAAATTTTTGTGTATTAATGAAAACTATGGCTGTATGAGTATAGAGAGACAGATACAAATAGTTTTTTTGTTTTGTTTTTGGTCGGTATAATGCCAACGCTAGCGTCACAAAAAAAGCACACGCACACGCACATGCACATAATAATTCATTGACAATTCATTGCAAAATACCGTTTGTTCAACTACAAATACCATGACTTCTTTACCCCCTTTCCCTGCCCCAGTATTAATTTGGTGAGTAGAACAATTTTTGATGACGTTGTTACTGCCTCGTACCGCCTGTGCTCATGACTCCTGCCGCCTTCTGTTTTTAATGCATTCTATTTTGGTACTGTTCTCTTGTATGCACTTTCATATTTTTTTCTTTTCTTTTTACCGTCAATAGAGCAGTAGAACAAATTGAAAAAACGAATATACACACGAACATATAAAACGAATTGCAGGGAAATTGGGTCAAGTTTGTCTGAGAAGATAGTTGACCTTAAATTGCCCGAATCAAAACAAAATTTTTCCTTATACTTTGCTGACGTTTTGGAAAAGCTTTTTTCCGTTGCTTTATGTTGTTGCTATTGTTGCAATTGCTATAATTTGTTACTTTGCTAAAGCGGTACAAAAATAATACACCGGTCTTACACATACGTTGACTATAGTGAACAGAAAAGCTCCACCCTTTTAAGCAGCACCTATAGCGGAATATGCATTGCATATGCATATATGTACATATGTAAGTGTTAGTTTGTATGTGTATATGTGTATGTATACATGATCCAAAGTATTAGAGTATTAGTATTGCGGTTTTCTGCCGGAACACGTGCTTTACTCCGCACCGCCTATAAACCACTTTCGAGGCAAACATGCGAGAAAAGAGGTCTTTGCTTGTTTGGCATTAAAAATTGTGCAATTCTTTGCATTTCTCATTTCGTTTTATTTATAGTTTTAAGGTTGAGCATTATTATTATTTTTATTCACTTACTTAACATTGTTGTTGCATATAAATGCCGCTATACAGTGTAAAAATATGGAAAAACTTTACGTCAACAGTATCCTTCTTGCTTGCAACAAAAGGGTCAAATTAGAGGTAAAACGTATACTCGTACACTCTCACAGGATATGGTGTCTATTAAAGTGAAAAGTTCATACAGCATTTCATCATCATCAACATCATCATCATCATCATCGTCTTTATATGCGGGTTTGTTTTCTATATGAGAAAAAAAATTGAAAAAAGAATTCATCTGCATAATTATTATGTTGCAAACAATACATTGTCTTCTAGGTTTTGTTTTTTTACAATTCAAATTTGCCTTCTACATGCAAAAAAGTATCAAAAATCCATGTGGCATAATATGACATCAACATATATACTAGACGTAGTCAAGGCTTTAAAGGCCAAAAACGCCTCATGTGGCATTAATAATTCATTTAACGTGGTGTATAGGGTTGATTTAATTAGAAGAGAAGGCCACTTAACGCTAAAGCGAGAAGAGATTAGTGGTATAACCTTAAGGTTGGCATCTCTTTTTGTACACAATATAAGCGCTTAGTTTGTTTTAAGGAGCATACCACTCAAGTATAAAATTAAGGCACACAACATGAATGGTGTGAGAAGCTAGGCCGTAATCCTGACTAAAGAGTTTTAATGGTCAATTATGTATGTATGTATGTATGTAGGTCTGTTAGGAAACATTTCCATTGAATTCCTCTCAGCAAATTTCTGACAAAAACTCTCTGAATCTGTCATTCGGAGTCGACTTTAAACTGTAGGTCCCACCACTCATGTATAAAATTAACGCACACAACATAGGTGGTATGAGAAACTAGTTCGTAATCCTGACTACAGGGTTGTAATGGCCAATTATGTATGAATGTATATCTATTGATGCCAATTCATCTGGGTGGAGCAAATCCGCAACATCCAATTTTCCATAACTCTGAAGTATAAATCGTACTGAATTTGACTGAAAGCATGGTTTATGTTAGTTTTGACAACCGCTGTGGATTGTGGTTCATTCGCATACACGAACGAAAGACGAAATAGTGTAAGGGGTCGATATATATCACGATATCGGTGGCCACTTCACATCACCTCCACGTGGAAATACCATACCTTCTAATCGCTGGTGTACAAGCTGTGTGCCGCAAAGTTCAATCCTGTTGAAATCACTTATCGGTGGCAGATCATATAATTCAGGCTAAAAGAAGTTTGCAATTAATGCTTGCCACAGGCAGTAATGGCCTGGCCAATGTCATTCTCAAAGAAAACTCAATCGATGACGCCGTCAGCCTAAAATACATACCAAACTGAGACTTTTTCGCGATGCATTGAACGCTTTCAGATCTCATGTGAATAGCAAAGTTCCTCATACCACATCCAAGTTCCAAACCTAATATATTTTTACCAAGAACTACGTTTCTCGACCTTGGCAGGTGGTAACCCTATTACTCTGGTACTTGATAAAACAAAGCTAAGAAATATTAAGAAGATGGTGAAGATGTTTAGTGATAGCCTTGGGCAAGTTTAAAACAGAATCAGATATTCAAAATATTTAAGCAGTAATGGCCTGACTAATGACGCTCTTAAAGGAAACTCAATCGCTGACATCGTCAGCCTAAAATATGTACCAAACAGAGACTTTTTCGTGATGCATTTGGACGCTTTCAGATCTCATGTGAATAGCAAAGTTCCTCATACCGCATCTAAGTTCCAAACCTAATATATTTTTCCAGAGCGCGACGTTTCTCAATCTTGAAAGATGGTAACCCTATTACCCTAGTACTTGCTAAAACGAAGCTAAGAAATATTAAGAAGATGGTGAAGATGTTTAATGATAGCCTTAGGCAGGTTTAAGACAGAATGAGACTGAAAGTCTGCATTTAAATGTTGCCACAGAAACCTTGTGAGTCCAGAAGAGAGCTAATCCAGAAAGTACAGAATACTTGTCAATTACTTTCCAAAAAGGTATTGTTAAACGCTTATCACCACCACGAACGTATATTTTTTCTAAAAAAAAACGAAGTGTCATGAAAGTCAACAAATTTTTTCCCAGTTAACGTGTATCCTTCACTGATTAATTAATGGAAGGTATAAAACGAAATAGAAGGCAGTCACAGTAAAGTGTTTTTTCTCTTAATTTATGTACATAAGCTAATCGATTGTTATGAAAACGAAGCCCCCTCTTTGCATTCACTTTAAAATCTGTGACACTCACAAGTTTTTCCTTCAAATTTTTTTTCTTAAGAAGCTCGCAATTAAGAAACTGGGTTAAGTAAAGATCAGATGCAATTGTATGAGCGTAATAACCCACTCCATTACTATAGAATTTCAAATTTTTCAAAGGAAAAAAACGAGGTCATGCATAAGAAAAGGATCTCTTTTGTATTCATATTTAAACACAACGTTTTTTTTCTCTCTTTCTGTTTATCTTTATAGTTTGTGTTGTTGTTGTTGTTGTTGTAAGCAAATAGATGCAAGCGTAACAAACAATATGTTTGACAGAAAAAGAAAAAAGTGTGTAATAATAGTCAGTATTATGTTCATGCACATTCATGCATGCATGCATGCATAAAAGGAAAAACTAGAAAAGCAAAGCCTTCATCAACTTGACCCTCCTCTAAACTCAAAAAAACTGAATTATTCACTGAAAAAAAAACTGTTTTAAGAGCAGAATATAGGGAAAACAAAACTGTAGCATTTGTTTTGAAACAAGAAAATATTTAGAATAGATAACCTTGTGATTAAAAAAAAAACGCAGAAAATGAATTAGAAATAGACACAATACTCGTATGTGTTACGAGGGCAAATCCATCATAAAACGATAGAAAGCAGCAGGTCTAGTGAGGAAGATACGTTGAAGTGCTTGAGTACAGATCCGAATAATCCGATTCGATTACTGGATATGGTGAAGAAAATCGTCCAGAAAGTTCTCTGACCCATAGAGTGCATAATAATAACATTAAATATTATAAGACGGTTAGGTGGCGCTACTCCTTGAGAGAGCAGCACATATGTAACAGTCTTATGTTGTATAAAAAATTCATTGGAAAGAAGTAAATGGAATGCAACACATTTGAAAAAAAACCAATCAGCTAATTAACAAAAATTTTTTTAAATTAATTTTTTCTTAAAAAAAAAAAAAAATAAAAAAACTTAAAAATTAAAATTTTTTTTTAATTTTTTTTAAATTTAAATTAAAATTTTTTTATTTTTTTTAATTAAATTAAAAAATTTTTTATTTAAAAATTTTAAATTTTTTTTTATAAATTAAAAAACAAAAATTTAAAAATTAAAAAAATTTTTCTTAAAAAATTATAAAAAAAAATAATAAAAATTTTAAATTAAAAAAATTTTATTTAAAAATTTAACATTTTTTTATCCAAAAATTTAAAAAAAAAATTTTTTTATGCAGCATGAAAATTAATTTTCGAACCACCCTCGTATGTAATATGACCCAGTTGTTTTTTTATTTAAATGATAATTTTATTCAATTTTATTTTATTTTTCTATGGGCTCTCTTAATGCACTCTACTAAAAGAAATACGCACACTCACACTCGTTTAAAATTATAGTTTTGAACTAAATGAGTGTGTGTGTGTGTGCGTATAAATAAATACTTAAGAAACTATACATTACTACAATAACAATATGAATATTAATAGCCGCAACTATTTGCTGGTTTTTGTTTTTTTTCTTGGCTTTTTTGGAGTCCCTATGGAGCCCTGAAGGCTAAGAAAAGTTTTTTTTCTTTATTTGTTTTCTCCTTTTTTTTTTTTGTTTATATTTAGATATATTTAGATTTAAATTTTTTGAATTCTTAATTGTTTTAAAATGACCATAAATAAACTATGGTTATGTGCGTCACGATCTTAATCTTTCAAATAGGAAGTAAACAAGTGGTTTAAATGACCATCGCGACGTATTTTGTACAAAGTTTTAAAGCTGCATTGGCCCCAAATTCAATTCATTGTTCAAGTTAACGATAACATAGTGATGCTACGTAATGATGCAAATAGATTTCGATGCTTCAAGAAGTATAGTAATCAGCGCTATTAGAATTTCACATCGGCTTAGTAGACGGAAAGCCAAGGTTCAAACTACAGGTCAGACAAAAAATATTTCTCTCAGCAGATATTTCTCTCTGCAGATATCTGGCAAAAACTCTGAGACTAAATAAATTTGCCATGAAAAGTTTCTCAAAAATCTGTCGTTCCGAGTCGACTTTAAACTGTAGGTTCCGCCACTCATGTATAAAATTACCACATATGTACAACATGAGTAGTGTTGAGAAGCTATGTCGTAATCCTCACTGAAGTCAGGCCAATTATGTATGTATGTACGGTGGATGGCAATACTTCAGCACTTAAGGCAAATGTTCGATCCGGAAATCCATTATTCCGTATTATAAGTTAGTCGTAGCTATGATGCGTAATGGATTAGTATAACGGAAATGTGAAAACTTATCAATACGGAGTTACTGGCCCTAAATGCCGCAAAAAAAACTCCTCACCTCGATGGCATTGCTGCAAAATGGAAAAATAATGCCTACTCGGTAAAAAATTCATTTACGAGTGTATTAGGTTTGAAAAATCTTCTATAGAAACCAATAGTAGGGCTTTTTTTGAATTTTGTGAAGCCTAGCAGTTCGTAATAACTTGTGATGTATCAGAGAAGTACTAGAAAAAAGAGGAAAGAAAATAAACGTATTTTTTCCCATACAAAAAGAAAGAAAGGAAAATTTCTCAGAGAAAAATTCGAAATGTTCAGGAGTGCAAATGAGTGCCAAAACTTTTATCAAAAATTTAATTTACAGAGTTGAAATCCTTGGTACAGAAATTGTTTCCGGCAAAGACGATAGAAGGAGTGTGGTAACAAATCCAGAGAACGTGCACATAGCAATTAAAGATGACGGCATCGACTTGTAATCAAGCTCTTTACCCATTGCAACGTAGTAGGCTTTTTTGGGCAACTTAGATATGATTTTTTGTTTCTATATTTTAAAGGACATGTGAAAGGATTTAATATTTTAAGGAATGAAGATGTTGAGCATATAAAAGTTGGATTCCTAAAAGAGCTCATCAAATGTGAATTTGATATGGGAAAAAAGTCTTGCAACAAGCGTTACATATTTGAAGGAATTTACTCTGAAACTGATAAATTGGGTGTTTAATTTAGAAAAAAATAACAGAAAAATTATTTTTACGCCACGTATAATTGACCGCCACATTAAACACAGCTGACTTAGCTTCTATCAGAGGCTCTACTTCTGTAATACCAATGTGCCTGTGAACATTTTCTAACAATTTTAAATAAAAAATCAAAACCAAAACGCAAAAAAAAAATTGCCTTCAACTTAAAACGCATTTCCTGTTTCAAATTCCGTCATTATCCTTCTTTTAACACAACACAAAAAACTTTCGATTATTTATACAATACAAATATGCCAAACGGCATAAAACTTTGTTGACTATTTATTCTTATGCTTGAATAAAACTTTCCACCATAAACCCTTATTTTCTCCCTCCTTCGCATCTCTGTCAGACATTTATTACGTCTTGTTATGTTTCATTGTTACGAGTAGCGAGTATCATAAAAAAAAATGCGTAATAAAATGTCACTTTCTTTTCCATCATTCATCTCATCAATGATGATTGCTGATTATTGGTTTTTTTGCTGTATTTATTGTTATTGTAAATTTTCCAATCATTACATCTATTAGGAGTGGCAGTCGCTTGAAGTGGGTGTTTGTTATTGTTTCAACGCATATTTTTATTTCTTACGATTTTATTTTTGTGGTCATTTTTATTTATTTTTTTTTTTGCTCTTTCTTCTTGCCCCTTTTTGCTGTTTTCACTTACTACGACGTACATACGTTCTAATGATTATTATTTTTATTTATGTTCAGTAGTTTAATAATAATCAACACCCAAGTCTATGAATTTATATTTAGCTTTAAAAAAAAGGGGATTAAAAGGCGAGACGTAAAAATTGTAACAAATAAAAATAATCCTGTTTTCTAATCTCTTTAATCATTTCATTGCTTTGATTACAGCAAAGAAAAAAATAATAAAGAAAATCTGTAATCCTTTTTTTATTGTTTTAAGTGATAAGGGTTGCACAACCGTACTTATCGTTACAAGCATTTTTGAAGAGATTGAAAAAACTTTGGTCGTACATAAGCCGATAACATATTTCTTTGTAAAACAATATGATTAATCTGTTCTAAAATGTGTAAAGGTCCTTAAAATTCGTTGTATCTGCCACCAACTATTTAATGACAACCACAAAATGACTCTTTAACAATATACCTGACACTATATCTGCTCCAGTGACACTATTCCATGTCCATGACAGTATGCAGAAGAACTCGAGGCAGACGATTTTCGCATCACTCACAGCAAGTCATCCTTCTGCAGATCACATACATAATTGGCCATAACAACCCTTCAGTCAGGATTACGGCCTAGCTTCTCACATCACTCATGTTGTGTGCCTTAATTTTATACTTGAGGAGCGGGACCTACAGTTTAACGTCGACTCCGAATGACAGATTTTGTGAAACTTTTCATGACAATTTCATTTACTCTCAGAGTTTTTGCCAGAAATCTGCTGAGAGGAAGTCGCCAAAGAAATATTTTTTTTTTCGTATTTCGTTTTGATGTCTGGCCTGAGGCTCCAACCAGGGCTTTACGTCTAATAAGCGAACACACTACCTACTAGACTACGGCCACAATTTGGCTAATTTTGAGTCGTGACTTGTGACTGCTCTCCATACAAAATTCAACTGATCCAGAAACTGAAGGCAAACGACAATAGACCACGAATTATGTTCACCAAATGGGCTCTGAAGCAGTTGAGAAACTCACAATTTTCTATCAAAAAACCATCTCCAGATGAATGGATACGTAAACAAACAAAATTGTGGAATTTGACACGATACCAATATACATGCATGCAATCAAAGAGTGTTCAATGCATCCCGAATAAGTCACTGTTCGGTGACTGGCACCGTTACCAGTCCAATGCGGGACGTTTTGTTTGGGAACGATGTAGCCCAGATCATCGGTGTCAAAGGTGACAAACTGTTGGTCGATGATAAGCAAGTTCTTTTGTCCTAAAGCGCATGATCTGGACACCAACGACATGTGGTTATATTTCAGATGGCTCATGTCACATTGGATATCCAGCACAAGCAATGTGAGAGCATAGTTATCTCAGTCAAGTAGGGCCACCGATATCGTGCGACCTGACCCAGTTAAATTTTTTTGTGGAGTTTTCTAAGTCGAACGTGTATGTGAAGAAGCCACAAATCACAGCGGTCCTCACAGACAAAATAACCCATGTCATCGGTCCATTTCAACCTGATTTATGCGCCAGAGTTATGAAAAATTGAATATTTCAGATGCGCTTCATTCAGTGAAGACGTAGTTAATACGAATAAAAGAATTCGATGATATATCACACACACACACACACATAATTTTTTATTACAACATCAAGCTTCGCACACCTCTTATATTGTTGTCTGTCAATTTTATACATGAGTGGCGGAACCTACTGTCTAAAATCGACTCCGAACGACAGATTTTTAAGAAACTTTTTCATGAATATCTTATTTACTACTTGTGGCAGAAATCTACTGAAGGCAGTCGCCGAAGAAATATTTTATTGGAGATGTGTAACCTGGAGTATGACCGTGTCTTCAAGTCTAATAAGCCAGCACACTACCTACTAGACTACGGCGACATCATGACGTATGTGGTGGAAAGGTTGGTATTAACACACACTTAGTTTTATTCAAATTTAAAGATGGCCTCGTCTTTGTTGATGGCCAATAAACGTATCGAATGAGACTTGAACTGTGTAAACTTTATGCAGACGACAATCAACGTTTAAGTTGGCTTGGACATGTCGTGCGTATGCCCTGACGAAACAATCTGTCGAGTTCGCACCGGTGAAAAGGCTCTGAAGAAACAATAGAAACTATGGTGGGAAGATCACGTTGTAGATGATGTTTCAAAACTTGATGTGAGAATTGGAGAAAAAGCGTACACAAGCTAAGCATTGTATTCACAATCAGGTTAAAGGCCATATTGTTGAGATAGAGACAGGCTTTAAGCCAATTATTTCTGTAAACTTTTCTTCTTCCATATTTCGCTCACAACCTGTGTTTACCACCGTAAATTTATTGACTAATTCAAGGCTTAAATTACCAAATGTTTTCATTAAATATTGCGTCCTAATTTCTTTATGCCACAAAACAAAATGATGAAAAGTAGCACAAAAACAAACCTGACCTGTACAATAAATGCCAACTAAAAAACAACAACAATTATTTTGAAAGCCCAAAATTAAGACTACCCGTAGCGTAGGCTACTTAAAGAGAACAAAAAAAAAATGAAAATAAATACACAAACAAGGCAACATCAAATGGAACGGAAATGAAAATCTACAGTGGGGGGAAATTTTTTTCTTTTCATTTGTTTTATTTTGTTCTGTTCTGTTTTTTATAAGAATAATACATAAATCTATTACACAAGCTCTTCTTCTCACATACACACACTCATATACACATACTCACACTAAAAGCACTTTATTAACATAAACAAGGGAGAACATAAACACCAAAACAATGAAAACATAAGAGGGAAGGAATTTCTCCCACTCTCAGTGGCTTTATGTTGAGAGGACTAACACAGTATAGTTGTTTATTAACTGCGTGGGTGTTTTATTTGTTTTAACGTGTGTGTGTGTTTAATTTGTTTTCAAATCAATTAAAGATTAAAAACAATAACAACTTGATTGACATGTACGACACTTGCATGTATTTAATAAGAAAAAAAATAGTTGCTTTTTTGTAAGTGCCTTCGTGAACACACCCATTACATACTTTACAAAGCATGTTTTGTATGTGGAAAAGCGCATGAGGCCTTTTTAATGTTTCTTAACGTGAAGTTGTTGTTCAAGTTTTCCTATGAAAGAACTGCAGTATTTCCCCTACTACAGGAATAATTTGAATTTTTGTTCCACATATGATATGATCGCGAACTCATCGCCCCATGATCCTTACAGTTATAACCTTAGCATAAGATCTAGACAAGGGTTCTAAGCTATACGCTTTAACAAGATACAATAAAATGAGTCTTCCTACTTCGCCGTAGGCTAGTAAGTAGTGTGTTCACTTATTAGACGTAAACCTCGGGTTCGAGCCCCAGGTAAGACATCAAAACGAAATATGAAAAAAAAATATTTCTTCGGCGACTTCCTCTCAGCAGACTTCTGGCAAAAACTATGAGAGTAAATAAAAACCTGCCATGAAAAAGTTTCTCAAAATCAGTCGTTCGAAGTCGACGTTAAACTGTAGGTCCCGCCACTCAAGTGGCACACAACATGAGTGGTATGAGAAGCCAGGCCGTAATCCTGACTGAAGGGTTGTAATGGCCAATTATGTATGTATATATAATATATATATATATATATATATATGTGACAAGGGATCTTAACACACACTTGGTAACACATAGGGCCATATAGGTCACCGAGTGAACTTGCCTGTGAACGACAAGCTACTCTCTAAGCTAACCAAACCTAACCTAAAGCATTTCATTTCGAAAGGAAAAACTTTCGCTCCGTATACCTTAAAGAGGTCTCTTTGTTAAAAATGTTTGATTCGATTTGCTTCGTTTGTGCAACAAAAGTCCTGGAGAAGATAAACATCTTAAAAGTTGTATAATTTTGTAAAAAAAAAACCTTGAAACGAAAATAAAGTTTAGAGGCAACCAAATATAAATGCAGAGAACTAACAAACATTTTTAACCATGGCTCCTGGAGCCCTAATTTTTATAGCCCTCATGATATGAGGCTCTAATATTCAAGCTAAAACTGCGATATTTATAAGAGATTAAGTATCTTTCACATATGCTTTGTATTTTTATTTATTATTATAATAGCTTACGAGTACTAAAGACAATTCAATGAATATTAATGTTGAACTGTTACTCTTTATCACTTATTATAACTAATTTTCTGATATGATAATAACTCTTGGAAAAAAACTTCCTAAAATAGTTATACTTACACTACCTTATATTATCGTTTTATCGTTTTTTGTTGTTATTACAAAAGCTCTTTAGTAGAATATTAATGTATTCACCTCCATTACTTATACGTAATTTCCATGCGAATAATTTTATACGTAAAACAACAAAATTCATTGTAATTAGTTGGTAATTATTTTCATACTCTTCGATGGATGATGAGTGATGTTATAAAAATAACAACAAATAATAAGAAAATTACCTTTTACCTAATATTCATGAGAATAGATAAAAATCATGAGACTATTAATAATTATTCGAAAGCATGCCTTGGGATACTCTAATATACGCATTTAATGGTTTAATTATAGAATTGCGGGGAACATGTGTGCAAAACGAAATATTCCCAGCATAGGCAATCTAATAGAAGAGGAACTGGTATCTTTAGCATTTCTATCATTTATTCATTAGATTATGAATACAGTTTGTGGCTTTTGCGTTGCGAAATTTATAATCACAATTGGTTGGTTACACTCCAGCTAGATTTTAATCAACCTCATTTGCATACCTGAATTTTGAAGGTATGAAGATATATCATCATATATATCATCTTGAAGATATACATATGTATCTGCCAAATTAGCTGTTATTATTCAGGCTGTGTTGCCAAATCTCCATGAACGACTATAGACAATGTTGTGCCTTCATTAAGTGGGCTCTGGAGCAATTGGAAACGAATCGTAATTTTTATCGAACAGTCATCCTTAGCGATAAGGACCATTAGCAGATCAATGTGAACAAACAAAATTTAGGACGATGCCAATAAATATAAAATCCAAGAGCATCCAATGCATACCGAATAAGTCACAGTTTGATAAGGAATTTGGAATGGCAAATCATCGGTCCACATTTCTTTGAGAACGACGTTGGCCAGACCGTCACTGTCGAGGGTAAGTACTATAGATTGATGATTACTAACTTTTTTTTTGTGTAAATTGAATGATCTGATCACCAACGCTAAGTGGTTTCAACTGGAAATCGTTACGTGCCACACAACTCTTGCCTCGTTGAATATTCTTCACGGGCGATTTGATGCACAGGAGGAAATGTAGACTGAGATATTTGAGAGAGATGAGATCATGTGATATTTGGCCCCGTTAGACTTTTTCTTTCAGGATTTTTTTTAAGGCGCAGACATATGTGAATAGGCCACCAACGACATTTGGTTTTGTCTTTACAGCGATACATGCCACACTGCTCTTGTGACATTTGATATGTTGTACGGGCGATTTGATGTACACTGATCTTATGAGGAGGAGATGTAGACAGAGATATTTCAGAGAGATGAGATCATGCGATATTTGACCCCGTTAGACTTTTTCTTTCAGGATTTTTATAAGACGCAGACGTATGTGAATAAGCCACAAACGACATGTGGTTTGAACTGGACGTGCCACACAACTCTTGCCACATTGGATATATTGTACGGGCGATTTGCAGGCATCTTTAACTCATGTGGAGGTGATTTATACTGGACACCCAGATCATGCTATATTTGATCCCGTTAGACTTTTTCATGTAGGGTTGTTTTAAGACGCAAGTGTACATATGTGAATAGACCACAAAGGACCGCCACAAAGCTAACATCACCATGACACCAGTCGAATTCAGCCTAATTTATGCGGTAGAGACATGGAAAATTGAATATTGACTGAAGCATCTCATCCGTAGAAGCCTTGGCTAATATATAGACGGCACTCTTTTCCACACATTATGCCATCAATTGGTCACTAAAACGAATAAAAATGTCTGTTTAATTTAATAAAATACCCGATTAGCCGATTAGATAGGCTATACCGAAAAATGTTGACACTTCCACAATACTGTTTTATTAAGTTATTTTATTATAGTCGCCGTAGTCTAGTAGGTAGTGTGTTGGCTTATTAGATGCGAAGCCACGGCTTAAATCCCCGGTCAAACATCAAAACGAAATATGAAAAATAATATTTCTCCGGCGGCTTCCTCTCAGCAGATGTCTGGCAAAAGTTCTGAGAGTAAATAAACCTGCCATAAAAAAAGTTTCTCAAAAAAAAACTGTAGGCCCCCCCACTCAAGTATAAAATTAAGGCACACCATATGCGTGGTGTGAGAAGCTAGGCCGTAATCCTGACTGAAGGGTTCTAATGGCCAATTATGTATGTATGTATGTATTATATTATATTAATGTTAATTAAGATTTATTCTAAGGAGGATAATAGGTGTCCTGACATCGACGAATAATATCGAGTACAGGGTCTTTGGATTTTGAAGTGACTAAAAACTTTCTGACATTTCCCCGATTTTGAACTAACAAGATCCCAATGAGTTATGAATCACACTTTGCCAGATATTACTTATAAAAGAAAAGTGGATTGAAATTGGCAAATATTGGCATTGAACAGTGATGAGGTGGCAAATGTGCAACTAAGATAACTGACCGGTTTCATTCGCAGCTCAGGGTGCTTTAACCCCGCCACCAGGGGATCATGACAAAGAAGCTTACCTCGCACTGGGTAACACAATGGGCCATTTCAGCCACAGGATGAACTTTCCTATAAACAGTAATGAGCGCTTAGTAGGACGACGGAATGGCTTAATGTGTTTCTTCAATCTGCCTACGAGCCATCTACTAGATGGTCATTTCTAATTTCCTTCAAGGAATCCTTTACGACACTCGATTAAGCAATTTCAGTTTTTTCTTCCTTTTTTTTTTTTTGTTGCCTTTTTTTGTTCATGAGGACTAAAAATAAATAATACAGAGGGAATTAAATCATTCTGTAGTCATTATCATGCTTAATAATAGTGTGGTATAAAAGAAACATACGAGATGAAGATTAATAAACAAATAAACGTTTAAGGAAATATTCAGAAAATATTCGTATGTTTTCTTTAACAAAAGTCCGTATTGTTGATCACACAAAAGAAAAGTGTTGGAAAAAATAAATTGAAAATAAAGAAAATAAAGCATCCTGAATGGAAATACTTTACGACATGCCAGCAAAATAAAATAAAACAAACGAATAGAAAAGCCCCAAAAGGCTACCACAGGAAGCCACAAATTAAGGTTGTACAATAGGAAATGAAAATAGGCCATTAGCAACAACAGGTAAAAGGGGCGAGAAAAAACCCATGACCACAGTCACGACAGCTGCAGAATCCATTTATTATTTAGGCCAACTTTCTGTCCAGCTCCTGTTTTGTATGGCCACATCACGAAATCAATTATAAATGAATAGAACAAGAACAAAAAAAAACACAAACACGAAAATCTCTCAGGGGGAAACTAAACAAAACGGAAATGAAGTGAATTGAAATGAAATAAAAGATAGAGACTGTGTTGGTGGAGTAGTCACAAGCAAGTGAAAGTGTGTCAAAGTAAATGAATTTCAAATGAATTTTTATTCCACACGGAATAATAAAATATTAAGAAAACGTCAACAGAAGGATGGTTAAATAAATAAACCAAGAAGAGAATGTTAAAAATAGTTTCGTAATAATAAATTGAAAGAGAAACATCAAACCATAATTGAATATAAAGAAATATTTGACCTACTTTTACTTCTTTTCGTCTTATTTTTTTCAAGACAGCCAGACTATTGATTGATATTATTGTAGCCTTACTCAATCTCTTAAATATTGCATGAGTGACATATTCGTCTCGTCATCACAGCTTTACTCATCTTAATATTCATAAAAACTTGTCAATCATTTGCTGTTAATTATTACAAGGAGTTTTCAAAGTGCGTAAATTAATGACACTTTGAAAATTGTCTTGAGCGAATACATACAATCATAATAAAAATAATGACAGTAGAAGTAGGATAAGGAAATTAAAAAGTTTTTTTTTTAAATTTTGAATTTGAAAATGCGTCATATAGATTGCGTTTGATAGCCATTGATGGCAGACCACAGCGTGATTGGGAAAGAAAATGGAGAAAAGTGAAGTGTGTGTGGAAAAATATCCATGCCTCTACCCATCTATGCTAAACTAAGATAAATACTATGGAGACTGTGCACAAGCAATACGAAGATACCGAACATTCTGAACACCCAGTAGTGATCTCTACACCAGAAAGAATTAAAAACGGAAGAATTTTTAAAAGCCATGGACATTTTTTACGAGTGATCACCTGCACGTCCAAGTTCGGTGGATGGTGTCGATGGCTGTCGTGGCTACGTTGCTAAGCATCCTTTGCGAAGTAGTGTTGGCACAGTATGACATGGTATACTTTTATCGAAACTTATTGCTTTTGGTGTGAGAAGCTAGACCGTATGTGTATGTATGTATGTATTGCTTTTGGTATCGATACTTACTTCTCTCGATTTACATATATCACGCTTTCTCCTGGATTTCATAGATGATTGTTATGGATAGGGTTCGATCGGAAGAGCTCAGCATAAATTCAGGGGTATGGCAAGATTCTATTTTATTTTGAACTCTTTTTCGAATTTTTGTTTATAATCTATTCTTTTGCCTCAGCAGATTTCTAGCAAAACATAAAAATTCCCATGAAAATTTTCTCAAAAAAATCTGTCATTTAAAGTCGACTTTAAGCTGTAGGTCCCGCTAGTTATGGATAAAATTAACACACTCAACATAAGCGGTGTGAGAAGCTAGGTCGTAATCCTGACTGAAAGATTATAATGACCAATTATGTATGTACGAATGTAATCTTTTCTCTTGAACTCTCAGTCATATCTAGTTTGGCACATGAGGTGAAAACCAGTCTCTTTCTCCTCCTCATGCCCATAGCTCCTGCAGAAGTCATTTGTCAAAATGACAAATATTTCGACAAACCTTCCAAAAGACAGTGGCTTGTACAACTTACTATTGTGAACTAGTGAACTAGTCTTCTTCTTACCCGTACTTTTCCAGTAAAGTCTAGTAGTATCTCACGAACACTCTGGCTGCCAGCGAAATTAAGCTTCTCTGTAAAACGTGGCGATAATATCCCAATTTAGCTGAGGCAACAGGAATACATGTGTCCTGTAATCTGTCTGAGATGGTAAGCTCCGTACTCTCTCTAGCCAGCTCATAAGCAATGCAATTTCCAATGACATCCCTACGTCACGAAATGCATATAAGAGTTAGCTTTGAATGTTCCGAAATTTTTCTGAGAAATACGCATCATTCATGGACTAAAACGAATGTTGAAGCTATGTTCGTTGAAGACTTGATGGCTGTCTGAGTAAATCCACAGATTTTTAGTCAAAATCCTGCCAACCAACAAACAATGCGCCTCTTTCAAAGTCGCCGTGACGTCTACGTTGAATACACCACAGTTGTCATGTAGCCTATAAGAAAATTTAATATCAGTACCTTTAATAAATATATCACAAAGCACTCTGTCATTCAGCCGAGAGCCATTAATATAAACCTCAAGGATTCCATTGAGAACCACCGGATCTTTATACCTCCTTGGAATTCTTTAATCAAATGTTCTGTTCAGGTGGAGCTTGTCCCTCAAGTCCCTCGCTTTCCTAAGACGGTGCAAAAGATACCATCTGATCTCCTTACTATTTACATCACTTAAACTCGCCCTAAAAAAATTGCTTTTAAATTTACTCTCATAAAGTGAACGACAATTTAGTAGAAAAAATTCATGTCTGCATTCAAAGTGTTTGCAAATAAGTGTGATTCAAGAAACTTGTAAAGCAATTATTTTCGTTTTAAAACTTAAAAAATTTGTATATCTCTATCGAATATTCTGGCATTAAGTCTGCTTATAAGCTTTCTGACACACATTTCTGTGTGTACGTATGTTTCTGAATTTAATTTGTGTGTATTTCGTATGCCAATATGCCAAAAATAAATGCAAATCTCACTCAATTATAATCTACTTTTCTGCATACTAATACAATAAAGTATGCAACAACAACAACAACAACGACAGCATCTGCAACTATAATAACAAAATGTCAATTGTTTACTTGCATCCCAAATGCAATGAAGGATTATAAAAAAAAAGAGTACAAGAGTAAGACGAAGTGGAATACAAAAAAAATGTTTCCTGCAAATGTCAACGAGCATCAAAATGAGCACAACAACAGTTACATGTAAAAAAACAACAACATCAAAATTATTATGGCAGTTGTTGTTGTTGTTGAGATAAAACCTTGTGATGTTTGAAAGAAACGGTAAAAAGTTCATTGCCTTATAAGAGGAAATAGGTTTCTCTCTCTCTCTCTTTCACCTTTACTATGTATGTGTTTAATCCGTTAACATAGAATTTAAAAGAATTTTCTCGAACATTTGCATTATTTGTTTAAAACACTGAATTAAACATTTAAAAAAAAAACAAAAAACGAAAACATTTTGAAATGAATTTCATTATAAATATTTAAGCAGTACAAAAAGCAATGATGCTGCTGTTTTTTCAACAACCTTGTGCTGGTTTTTACAACAATAGCAACGAAATTACAAAACAGAAACTGATAGAAAAAAATTAAACCGCATTTCTAACAGTTCCACTTCTTATATGCGCCCAATTGGTAGCATAAAATTCGAAAGGCTTGTATGTATATGTACGTTCGCTCTCTGGGTTTTACTCTCTTTTAGTTGAAAAAAAAGTAATGACGTCATATATTGCCTAAATGCATTTTTAGCCGAGAAAATGGCACTGTAAAGATAGAACATAACAAACAACAACCAGAACTCTTATCTTACATTCAGGGTTGCCAAATATATTTTAACATTATTCCCCAATTTCAATAATAAAAATCACCAAAGAATTGTTTTTATTTCTTACAGTAAAATACAGTGATAAAGGACACTTATATGTCCTGCACTATGAGAATGGGTAGGCCAGGGTCACGAAGCATATTATCAATATGTCTTTAGGAAAGCAGAAGAAAAATGCTAAGTAGAGGACAACAAATATTACAACGAATTAAAGCCATCCAAAAGATATGAGTCCGACTAGTTGCTATAAAGATTGATTTAGGTTAGGTTAGGTGGAAGTGGAAGCTCTGATATCAAAAGCTCACTTGAGCATGCATAGTGGCCCGTTTTGATGCCAAGAGCTGAACGCGGTTCCTGTACTGACCAAGGGACTGTAATTGATGTAATCAATGATGCATATTTAGAAGCAACAGTTAACCTACATATGTATCTGTCGACTTTACACCATAACATGTTATTCTAGGAAGGAAGTCAGATGATAAGAGCCGATTGAGCGGGGATAATGTAAATTGAGTTCGAATGAAAATAGAAATTTTTACTGACAGCTAAGCGACAGTCAAGGCAATAGTATCCAAGAAAACAAAGTCTGTATTAAACTCTAAGAAGAGATCTCCAAGTACTGCAATAAAGAACGTACATACAGACACACATAATTGGTCATTACAACTCTTCAACTCAGGATTACGACCTTGCTTCCCACACCACTTATGTTGTGTGTGTTTGTTTTATCCATAAGTGACGAGACAAAGGATGGCGATTCTGAACGACGGATTTTTGGAGAAACTTTACATGGCAATTTCATTACACTCAGAATCAAATTTCTGATGAGAGGCAGTTACCAAAGTTCACCACATTTTTAACAAGAAATTACCACACCTGACAACCCTACACAGTATATATGCTTTATAATATAATATAATTCTCCTTTGTTCTCACTACTACTTGAAGAAATTTCTCACCATTCACACTACTTATATGGTATACATACATCTATGCATACATAGTATACATTTTAACCTAGTTTATGGTTAATAACCTTTTTTTATACACCCCTTTTAAATAATATTTAACGGTTTCATGATCTCTCTCTCTCATTTTGTTTTCTCTCCCATTCTCTCATCTTATTTTATGTGTGACATTTTGCTCTCTGTTAACATATAATATTTTCTGCTGTATTTATACGGTTTAAATCATTGCCAAATTATGCATGAGTTTGTATGTATTTGTCGTCTGTCTATGTGGTTGTATGCTGTTGTAGCTGAAAATATGCTACAAAATTTTTTGTGTGATAAAACTTAATGATGACGTCATTGAAGTTAATGATTGTGCTACTGTGCTAGCTGATGATAGAGTAAAAAAAAGAAGGAAACATTAAACTGTAGCAGATTGGCCATCAAACAAGAAGAGCGAAAAGAGCATGGTCAAGTAATAAAATGGCAATATTAAAATCTTAATAAATCGATTAATTTTATTATTAAATTTTGTTATTTATTGCGAAACATGGACTTAAAATAAATTTATGTGATGTATTGAATAATTCTTTTCAATATTTCTCATTATTCTGTCAGCATATCGATGCAAACTGGTTGGAATTTTATGGCTCCCTGTATCGTTTGTTATTTCAGAAGCTTTTCGACCAATGTTTACTTCAAAGTACCTAATATTGTTCAGTTTAGATCCTTTGAGATGATCTGTAATCTGCTACGTTAAACCCATAAGCTGCTTAGCTTGAAATAATAAAATGAAAACAAGGTAAAATAAGTGGAAGATACAACCATAAGCTAAAGGATATACCGATTCCCTAACATAATTCACTTTAATACTACCATAGTTACCGCTATAATTTTACCACAGGTCTACAATTCCTAACTGGCATTGCTACGCCATCCTCTTAATGTTATGAAGGTAAGAATGTTATAAAAATCATCTTCAGCTAGATAAGTTCCATTGATACATGTTTGATGCTAAAAATTCTTCAGACTCAGGTTCCAAAACGCAGGACAATTGTAGGAAAAATAGCTACTCCTCGTTATCACTCCTTTCTTAAAAGTTGTTTTAAGCTATTTTCAGCATTTGGCCATGTATTTTTAAAAGCCAGTATACCATTACAGTGGTCGCCATAGTAGGTACTAGACGAGAGGTAGTGTTTTCAAACCACAGCTTTAGCATCGCAAAACACAAAAACTCAAAAAAATTCTTCTTTTGACAGCATCCTACCAGCAATCTTCTGACAAACAAGGTGTAAATAAAATTGTCTTGAAAGGCTTATCAAACCTGTAGTTCGGAGTCGAAGGTAAACGGAATAGCTTGGTCTTTAAAACCCTTTAGTCAGGATTACAACTTATCTCCTAACATCATTACACTGTACATTGTGTGTGTTAATTTTATGCATGGGTGGCGAGTCCTACAGTTTAACATCGACTCTGAATGTCAGATTTTGGGAAAACTTTTCATGGCAATTTTATTTACTCTCAAGGCCTTTGCTAAAAGACTGCAGACAGGAAGTCATATTTTATATTTCGTTTTGTTTGAGATGTCTGGGTGCAGGCTTGATTCTCGAACTCACGTCGAATAAGCCAACACACTACCTACTAGACTGCGATAGATGCCTGCACTTGTTTAGAATTATGGACTCGCGTCTAATAAGCCAACATACCTACTAGATTACGATGTCTACATACAAACATAATTGGCCATTACAACCCTTCAGTCAGGATTACGGCTTAGCTTCTCACACCACACATGTTGTGTGTCTTAATTTTACACTTGAATGACGGGACCTACAGTTTAACGTCGACTCCGAAAGCCAGATTCTGAGAAACTTTTTCATGGCAGGTTTATATTTGCTCTTAGAGTTTTTGCCAGAAATCTGCTGAGAGGAAGTCGCCAAGGAAATATTTTTTTTTTATATTTCGTTTTGATGTCTGGCCTGGGGCGCGAACCCGGGCTTTACGTCTAATAAGCGAACACACTACCTACTAGACTACGGCGACTACGATAACTACATCTGTTACATTTCATCAATTTGATAGACACGCTGGAAATGTTTTGACCTAGTAGGCAAATATCACCTATGTAGTTCAAAACCTACCTTAATACACCATTTTATGCTTCTTCGACGTAAAAGTGATTTCTTTTCATTGCATATGTATTTGTAATTAAATTCTAAATCAAGGTAAAGAAAAACAACTTATGACATGCTCATTTAAAAAAATAAAAACCTCGTAAAAACTTTAATGTTAACGATTATACTGCCATTCTTAATTCCAAAAAAAATTTCTTCTTATTGACTCTATAAACCCAAAAGGAGAGCCTACCGTTCAAAGGCTTCAGTATGCTCGTTTTTTAATTCATACAGTTTGGCCCCACATACATAAATGAAAACAATATTTATAGCACATGCCATATTGTATGCCTTACACTAATGCTATGACCCACCATAACGTATGTTTAATGTGTGTGTGGAAAATAAATATCAAGTATACGCTGGGTATGCTTACACTCAGTGGCTGTTTTTAGTATAAGATCCGTTACATTTTGTTACCTTCTGTTTATAAATACTTTTTTAATACCTTTTTCAAAAAGGAAGGAAATATCTATTGCTGTGTAGCAGCTTAAATATGAGTGTAAACGTATTTTTCATATGAAATATTTATTAAAATAAGTTAAGTACGTTGCCAGGAACCCTTATCAATGGTTACCTCTTTTTTTCGGTTAAATCGATGGACCAAAGTAATACAGGCAACATAATGAAATATTTTAAATAAACACGTGCGGTAGTCCCTTTATTTTATTTTATTTTATTTTATTTTCCTTATTCAGCTTATAATAAATACTTCGTGTATTTATTTGATTTTTTTTTCATACGAAAACATTTATTTCTTTTTGCACTTTTTTTAACCGTTTTGATAAATTGTTAATACTTATGGGCTATAAAACCAGGTGTATGTATGTAAATGTTCCAGGTATGTATGAATTTTTAAATTTTTCATAAATTTTAAATTTCTTTTAATTGTACAAAAAAATCAAAATGAATAGTTTTTCCGGGGGAATATTATAACATGAGAGCTTTTTGTTTTTATAGATTACAAATATCATAAAATATGCACGCATGGTTGAACTATTTCAGAGAATGGAAATCAATATTCAAAATTTTTTTCTTTGTAAATTACAAAATTTGTAGACAATCAATCGCGACTTAATTATTCCCTGCATCACAAAAATTGAAATGTTTTATTTTAGCAATAGGCAGGCTTTCTGATGCATTCCTTGTGAAAAACAAGATACGAACGAATAAAATGACGAAGCAGCATAATTATGTAAAAAATGTGCGTTAACCCAACGTTTTTGTTATTGAGGAGCTCATATAGCTTATTGGTGGATCGGGTGCAGAAATAATCGACCAAAAACCAACGAACATCTTGCGTAGAGCTTTTCTTCGAATATTTTCAAGACAGCTAAGCTGGTTTATAACATCATAGCGCCATAGAAGTGCGTAGGGAGATTTTTGTTGAGCACTCGTTTCGTTGCATGAATGAGGTCTCTGTTAATCACTCGGCTATTAAGAAAAGAGTACGACCGCTATTAAATCTAGCCATAGTCTAGTAGTCTTATTAGACGTAAAGCCACGGTTCATATCCCAGGTCAGACATCAAAATGAAATATGGAGAAAAAAAATATTTATTTAATATTATTTACTCTCAGCAGATTTCTGGCATAAACTCTGAGAGTAAATAAACCTGCCATGAAAAAGTTTCTCAAAAAATTTGTGGTTGGACATTAAACTGTAGGTCCCGCCACTCACGTATAAAAATTAACGCACACAGCATGAGTGGTGTGAGAAGCTAGGCCGTAATCCTGACTGACGGGTTGCAATGGCCAATTATGCATGTATGTATACGCAGAACACAATCCATGAAAAAGTTGAAACGGTCTCATGAAAAAAGCTCACAATCCATGTTTTGTTAAAAATCTTGGTATGGAATGGTATATAACCGGGAATTCAAAGGACTCTGAAGAGGGCAGCTAACTACTGTGAACTCCATATTAATAGGCTTCCATTAGTGCTCTTATAACTCATGGTATTTTTTGGACATACTTAGTCCTTTTACCTAGCGTAGCGCATAACTTTTCATACTACAATGCTCAATAACACTGCCCCAGACACATGCACGTGTAGTTAAGGTCTCATATTTTATTCTTGGAAATTTACTAGACTTAATAACCATTTCATTTGACTATTAAAAATCCTATCAACAACAATAAAAATGTCTTCCGTTTATGAAGTTCTTTTTCAAATTAATTTTTTTTTTCTTTCAAATTCCTTTTTTTTCATCTATTTTTGGTTTAACTTCTGGACAAAGAGGGAAATGTTAAAAAAAAAACTTATAAGGTAGACAAATTGTACGCTTTGTTGTTGTAATGCAAATGCCATACATGTTAACCCCAAATTGCTTGAGTACATCCAAAAGCATTTGAAGCCGTACTTGAATTTGTCACAATGAAAAAAAATTCCATGATAAGTAAATCAGGAAAAAATGTGACAAAATATCTAATCAGACTACAAGGTTATAGGTTAGGAAGATCGAAGGCCAGAAATGGTGCAATATATTTGCCTTCATCAAAGCTTAGCAAATCATATACAGGAATACAATTGAAAAATTATATTCAATCAAAAAAAAAAAAAGAAAGGAGAAAAAAGAGAGAGATAGAAAGAGAGAGAGAGAGAAACTGACTTACCACAGACGAAACTTTCCGTCAACAAAATCAATTCCATTTTAGAACAGACCAAACAGTGCTATATGTTCTACTCTCCAACTTATCACATAATCTATCAGCTTGAAGCAATATCACAGAAAAGGTTTAACTGATCATTGCATCAGGCTCGTTCCCTTCACTGTTTCTTCTCTTGCCAATTTAGTTGCGAAAAATTAACTATTTCGTGCTCCCTAGATTAAGATCTTTCATCTCAACCTAGCTTTCGAAAAGTTATCCTTTTCTGCTCAAGAAGCCAAAGGAGTGGAATTTCCAGCCCAACCGCAACCAAGGGGAAACCTACGCGCAGATCACGAATGGAAATTTCCAATGTAGTACTGCACACTGACTAATACTATAATCCTTAGAGTAATATGTTAATTCCTCAAACAATAGGCGACATTCACCGACCAGCTTGCGCGTTATATGAAGTTCGAAAGGTACTTTATATGGTAGTCGGGCTGTTCAAGCATATCAAGTATATCCTCAGGCAATATTCCACTGAGGATAGCCATTATTTCTGCTTGGAGAATTTTGCTCTATACACTCCCCGTTTTCCCACCTCCAACTTCGAACTTAAACCTACGCCTGTGTATAGTCTCAAGGCATGTGTTCTTTCCATCAGTTGTCTAATCCATGTGTAGCATGTTGCTTGGCCTTATGGTAATTACAGTACGAGAGGCAAATTACTAAAGCCATGTGTTTAAAGAATAATTGTTTTCTTTTCACTACCCCTTATTTTCATGAAGTGAATTGCCAACAGTACTGTAAAGCTTTTCTTTACTTTCCATTGGCTCTAATCACACGAGAACAATTTTTAGTCGCACAATTTTTGTACTTTTCAAATCACACGGAATAAATATTAGTTTGGCATGAATTGTATACGTATACACAGCTTTGTATATATCAGTGTTTTTGCATTCCTTGGATGTTTGACTGATTTTTAAAAATGTGCATGTATTAGTTTTGTGCTGGTAATGCGGGGTTGTAGCTAGTTGAAATTCTCTTCATCTCTCTTGCCAATAAACTATCATTTTACGCCGGCACAATTGTTCTCGTGTGATTAGAGTCATTGATTTAAATTAATTTCATTTCAAGAAAAGTAATCTTTGCAACACATATTTACTTTCTTATTTTCTTTATGTTGCATGTTGCATGCAATTTAAAGTTTTCCTTTCTCTCAAATGTATAATTTAATTTGAGTCTTTGTTGTCTCGCATTGTTATTGCCTAATTATATGTTATTGTTGTTTGTTTGTTGCAGAACCCAAAATATTTCCTGTAAAATTTCCCAAAAAGGAGACACCAACACTAATAATATCACAAAAGGAAAAAAATGGAGAATAATCTCAATAAACAAACAGCGACACTCTTTATTACCAAGAGAGAGTGAGAGCAAGAGAGAGAGAGCGAGTGTTAAAGTCATAATCTTAAAACATAATCTCACGAGCCATTTAAAATCATTATGTCTGACAATGAGTCTGTCTGTGAACGTTACTATGTACGTTGTTTGTGTGAGTGCATATGTATGTGTAATCATTTTGTAAACATTTCCATGCTATTTTAATATAAAATGTTTACATTGACTTTATATGTATGTATTGAGTTCTCTTATGTATGTGTTTGTGTTTTAGTATTTTTCCTTTACAGTTCCTTAATGCTGGTTTATGTACATGAGCAACAGCTGTTAAATATTTTTTTTTTTTCCTTTTTCTTCATAAAGATACGATTTTGGATAAAAACTTTCCACAAATATTCTTGTACAACTTTAAGTGCCACAAATATAAGTATAGGAGTAGTAGAAGGAAATATGTAAATAAGAGACAGAAAAAAACTGGATAAAGAAAAAATACAAATTCGTTTATAATTCTAATAAAAATATGTCTGAGTTTGTGTTTTCTTTCTGTCCTTCTTGTGTTTGTTTATAAAGTGTTGCTAAAAGGATTGTTTAAGATTATGTATATGTACAGTAGCACTCTCAAAGGGCGTGAGAGAGTATGTGTAAGATGAGACGGAGACAGTGTATAATAATAACAGACAGAGATTATATTTAAGGAACCAGAAGGACAACCAAAAAAAAAACAAAAAACGAAAACGAAATCGAAATTATTTGGAAGACATTTGGCAACAAGTGGTTAAGGAAATTGAATTAAATTATAATAGAGAACTGAATTTCTGGGGAAATAAAAAATATTAAATTTTTAAATGAAATGGAAAAATAGATTCAAATAATTTTTATTAATTTTATTATTTCATCATATATTAGGAGCAATGCTCATTTTTAGAAATTCGAATGTTCCAGATGTCTGCTAACGGATGTATGATAACTGTGTGAAGAGGTTTGAAACGAATAAACATGTGTGTAATAAGATTACCACACATACTCAAGCAAATTCATTAAACCTATTGTGCTTACTTACTTACTTAATTGGGTATAATAGGATTGCGACCTAACTTCTCACACCACCCAAGTTGTGTTTGTTAATTTTATTCATGAGTGGCTGGACCAAAAATTTTTTTTAACAAAATTTTTTTTGGAAAAGCATGGAGAAATACCTTATAAAAGGATCCTAGATTATGTTTAATTTGAATTCCTTGGGGTCTAAGAACAATTCCAACATTCCAGCCTAAAAATGGAAGTGTTATATAATGGACCACTACAACATATTTACTGGAGTTATAAAGTCTCTTGTAAACCAATAACACAGCCCTGCATGGGTTTTGCAAATAAGATGGCTCCAGGTGTTTCCGAAGGGATTTTGCGCGCTGAACACGAATTTGGGTTCACGTCAGGTTTTCGAGAAAAAGGGGGTTGAAACCCTTAAAAATAGTGTTTTTGGCCATTTTTGAAAAATTGTAGAGCTAAACACTGACGTGCTAGAACCATCGCTATTTTCAGAAATTGACAATTGATCTTTGCTCTTTAAAATCAGTCCAAAGCCAAATTGTTTGCATTCACCCTTAAAGTAGGGGCTGGGTTCATGTCAAGGGGTGCAAGGGAAAAAGAAACACATTACATTAATCAAATTTAAGTCCAAAATCTTTATATATTCATTCTTATAACGTAATTCCAATTTTATTGGTCTAGTGTGTGCGTGGTCCACATTTTGCTAATTTTCAATTTTTGCGAAAATGTTGAAAATTTGTGTAATGCAATTTGATCCTTCGCGCCGCCATAATTTATAGGTCATTGAGAATTTTTGTTTATACTTATTATTGAGAAATTTATCAAATGCATTTTTAAGTAGCACAAACGTGACCAACACACTACAATGATCATATTTAAGAAGTGTAGAACGTGGTGAGGTTGCCGTAGTCTAGTAGGTAGTGTGTTCGCTTATTAGACGTAAAGCCCGGGTTCGTATCGCAGGTCAGACATCAAAACGAAATACATATGAAAAAAAATATTTCTTCGGCGACTTCCTCTCAGCAGACTTCTGGCAAAAACTCTAAGAGCAAATAAACCTGCCATGAAAAAGTTTCTCAAAAATCTGTCGTTCGGAGTCGACGTTAAACTGTAGGTCCCGCCACTCAAGTATAAAATTAAGGCACACAACATGAGTGATGTGAGAAGCTAGACCGTAACCCTGACTGAAGGATTGTAAAGGCCAATTATGTATGTATGTAGAACGTGGTGAAGGTGTATAATTGAATCAACAGTAAAGAAGCTTCTAAACTAATCAGAAAACTAATTTAATAGGGTTTCCGACAACTCTTTTTTTATTCAGTTCTGGTTCTATAACTTATTCACTTAAGGCTTAATTATTATTATGAATACTTGTTTTATAGTTATTGACTTATAAAGTATATTTTATTAAATCATAAAAATTCAAAAATATATATGATATTAAGCAACAATAATGGTTACATTTAAAATTTCCATTTCACTAACAATTTTAAATTCATTCTATTATATTTTAATAATACTTTTCCTATAGCATTTCTAGCCTTTTAACACTATACTACTACTAAACAATATACTGCACGCCCTCATGGATGTTCAGACTTTGCAGCAGGATAGTCTACATTATTGTGAAATAGGTAACACTGTTGCCACTTTTGTTTCTCGGCTGCTGTATGTACACAGGGGAAATTGCATATGATATGCCTCTGTTCCTCTGTTTTATCATTAAAATGATTGCAATTCAAACTGCATTGTTGCACAAAAAACTTTGCAAAATATTGTGCCAATTCAAAACACTCCAAACAATGATGCATTTGATCTGTGGTATCAAAATTTTCAAATATCATACGTTCCGGATGAATTTGAGAACCAAAGAAGGGTAAACTAAAGGAATATGAAAAAGAATTTTTTTTAATTAAAATATCTCTTCTTTTTTTGAGTTACCACCGCGCTTGTAAACAAACCTTTTATGCTCTACAATATTTATAAATTCCAAACCATTATCATCTTCATTACAGGCCAAGACTGTCCACTGTTGACTGATTTTAAAAGTTTCCAGATCCTCTTTAGTTATACAATATCGATGAAAGTGATAACCAAATGGTTGAGATGACATTTTCAATTTTAATGTCTTGTCCATGTGGCCAAATAGTTTGGAAGAGGCTAAAACTATAAAAAGATGAAAGATATAAAGGAGATGACAGTCTTGTCAGGTCGGCATTTTATTCACCGTCAATCTCATATTTTCTCATTTTCAAATGATGAATAAATTCGAATCAACATCTGTACTCACCTTCATCACTTTCGAATTTCAATGGCAAAGAACAATTCATATACGTACAGTCCTGTCGTATATCGACTTGGTCCGCTGAATGTGTCAACATCAATTGAAACCCCATACAGGTGCCCCACAACGGGAAAAACTTGTCATTTTCATTTAATTCTTTTGCAATTTCGTAAATAAACTTGGAACTTTGTACACAATCGCTGCGTATATCTTTTGTACAATATTTTGTATCAAAGTAAACAGCACCGCCCGGTAATAAAATTCTAAAAAGACAGTAAGAAATTGGATTTTTAAATCAATTTTAATAATCTTAAGTAGAAAATATCGATACATACCCATTTATTTTGGTCATTATATCTTCATAGTAGGAACGGGGTCGATTTATCCTGTAAAACAGTTGCATTATGAATAAAAAGATAAAAAATTTAAGAAATTTAAAAAATAATTGGATAAGCCTAGGACCACTTGCCAGTGAATCCATTAGTAAAAAAAACTTTATTAACGAAACTGAAAAAAGATGGATATGCTGAGTAAGACGTTAACTAGGCCATCAATACCAACGGAAAGTACTACAGATCGATGATTGCCAACTTCTTATGACCTAAATTGGATGATCTGGACAGCAACTACAATTCAAAATAAATTCGAAAAATTGCACATTTCGTATGAGCTACGCGCATAGAAGCAGTTCTTGTGATCAAAATGAGGAGACTGTTCGGAGTTAATCTGACGATTGTTTTCTCGGTATGATGACAATTCCCCATCAGAATTATTTCATTTCATTGTTTTATCATCAGTGCTTGGGAACACCCAGAGCGTTTAATGTTATGGTATTTACTCGACTTTCGTGGAAGAATTGGAACCAGTCAAATCCATTCGCTTTTTTACATTTAATTGGATATAAACTTATTGAACCAAGAATGCCAAACAAGGCAAGCTATACCCGCATACTACATAGCTAGAAAGCGCAACTAGGCGCTAATAACGATAACACAGTGATTTCGTTAACTACATGTTATGCGAATAATTCATCAATTTACTTTCTAAACACATCTTGTATACAAATTAAAACTGTCACGTCTCAATTAATGCATTCAATTATAATTTTTCTTTTTCTTCATTCACTATTTATTATTCGCTACTTCGCTAATTTCATTTTTTTTTAAATTGCGCAAAATGAATATCGATAGGAATGCTCTATTTACACCATTTCCATTGTTATAAAAGAAAATTTCATACAATAATTTCTGTGTTGCTTTTTATTTTTTAATAAATTTACGATTTATTCGAACCGAACATTTTTAAATCTTTAAAATAATTCGATTAAAAAATGCTATCATGTAAAGTAATCGGAAATGGTGTATTGATGTTATTAAAATGCATAATTGTCAAACCTGGTAGAGGTAGTTTGGCGATTTCGGACTGCTTCACTGGAATTGAAGACTATTTTTAAGAATAAAGCAAGCAGACAACCTTCATATTAATAACATTTTCGATTTTATAAATTCCGACATTAAGAATTTCCAAGAACCCGGTGTGAGTGACCAGAGTCTGAAGTCATTTAATGGCAGAATATTTTTAAAATCCTTCACAAACACCTGCAACGATTATTTATCGAGATGTGCTGCATTCCTGATTTCACATTTGTATAGCGGGGTAGACATATCATACATACATACATACATAATTGCCGATTACAACCCTTCAGACAAAATTACGGCCTAGCTTTTCACACCACTCATGTTGTGTGCCTTAATTTTATACTTAAGTGGTGGTAACTACACTGCTTAACGTCAACTCCAAACGACAGATTTTTGAGAAACTTTTTCATGGCAAGTTTATTTACTCTCAGAGTTTTTGCCAGAAATCTGCTGAGAGGAAGTCGCCGAAGAAATATTTTTTTTCATATTTCGTTTTGATGTCTGGCCTGGGGCCTAGGGGTAGACATAGCGTTGGAGTTAAGGCTTTTAATTTTCACTCTGCTGTAAAATATTGTTGATGTCCGCCTACATATTATTAAGACGATCACGATGATTTGATTCAGATTTCCCGAATTTCGATATTGTATTTAAAAAACAATAAAGGCTTCATGAAACCTTGTCTTACACTCATATTTATCGATATACATATTTTTGCTTAAGTGGTTTTCATGAAGCGTATGACAGTTAGCAACCCCATATAGAGTCTGATCTAGAGCAAGTCTTATTACCATAGACGAGACAATATTAAGTAGCAGTAGATACTATGAACGTGCTCAACTGTTTGTACAAGTTTCTGTATGTTTTAGTAAATTATTCACTGGACAAACGCTTTGTTGTTATTAATATTTATTTACAGCACCAAAGCGTTCACTAGTATATTTGCCTCACCAACAATATTTAAAAATACTTATGGTTTCTACTCAAAACGATAAACAACTGTTTTCGTTTTTAAGAGTATATGTATATCAGTTACACTCATTCTCTCATTTATATCTATAATAACAGATATAGTGTATTGTTTTGACAATCTGTTAAGTTATACTCTTGCACCCCTATAGTAGATACATCATACAGCCTTTCCTTACAAGTGTATATGCCGATATCTTCCTGTTCATATGATTGTTGCGGGGAATATAGCAGTAGCTCCTTATATAGCGTCTGATCGTTTTGGGAAGCCTCATTACATTATCTATGACGATATTAAATAGCACCGGTGCTATCACGCTGTCTTGTCTAACGAGATAATCCTAAGATAAGGATAAAAATATCTCCGTAAAGGAGATTTTACCACACTTTCTGACTGCTGATTTCAGGCTGCATTTTGTTCTAATTTAATGAACTTCGGAACAATTTATAGATCGTGGTACGGTATGGTGTTCATATCACATCGGTACCGGGACATTGTAGTATTCCATATAACTGCAAACTATAAAACTCTCCGATGGGAAAGAATTACGAGCTTATAATTGCCAAGTAAACGGAAGACACCACAAAAATTTTTTCAAGCCCCTAAAGAAGTCAGTCTGCATTGCTTTTAGAGTCATTACTACAAATGGCACTGTGGACATTCATGCGTTGTTCTTGGACACATGGAGAAATGATTTCTTCAGCATCTGTAGAAATAAAGAAAAAGAGAAAACTATACTTCGCCTATAGTGTACATGCTCAGCACTATATGGGAGGAGAAAAAGGCATCTTGACCTCTAGTAATGGACATTTTTCTCAAAGAAATTTTGACTCATTCAAAGGTAACTCTTACATGGGTTCCGGTACACAGGAATATCGTTGGAAATTGCATTGCTGATGAACTAACAATCTCGGATGTGATACAGGGCATAGGTATTCCTATTGCTTCTGTTAATTTGGATATTGTCGACTTGTTTTATAGGGGGACGCTCAATCTCGTTGGCAGCAGGACACTTATGAACAAAAAGAGGACTGACTCACTTCTGTCTTTGAATCATATGGTCATCCATCGCATGAAGTCAATTCTTACGGACCACTGTCCTTTTGGTTGGCATGCAGAAAGACTCGGCATTTCAACTACGTACTTCTGCAGGAACTGTGTAAGTAAGCTTTTTGGTAATCCGACCTGACCAAGCTCCGCTATATAAAGATTCCTGCCAGCAAGATTTATTTTGGATATGGGATTTGGTTTTTTGTAGGGAATTGTTGACCCCTGGGCAGAATTAATTGTGGTATCACAATGGGACTATATGTTAGCCTAAGTGCGACGTCGTTCTTGAAGGGGCCCTGGCATCTAAGCTAACCTAGTAATGGGCATGAGCAATTTAAGTCGCTTTATAAGAATGTGTTCCAAGAATAGTAGGAGCATGGGTAATTGTGATATCACAATGGGCCTTGTAAAGCTTAAGTGTGGCTATTACAACATATTTACCTACTTACCTACTTAAGTCCTAAAGCATTCGTTATTCCCAAAAAAAATTTTTAAATTAAAGAAAATTTTTTTAACTTTAAATTTAGCAAACTTTTCTCACAGATTTTATTTTAAGGTATCCTTAAAAGTTTCTAATAAAAAATTCGTATTTAAAATATAATAAAAACGACGAATAATGTTGTTAGTATTAGTCATGGTATAAGAATGCTTGCTCTTAAATGAATTTTCTCTTTAGCTCTCTCTTTTACTCTTAAGTCGTTCTCTTTCGGTTTTGTTTACAAATCACGGTGACAATAAAAAACAATAATTTTTAAATTAAAACGGAGCAAATAAATAAATATACGCAGATTTTTTTTTGTTCAATTTCGAAACGTAAACAAATGAAAACAAAAGAATTTCGCAACCAACCTCTGTCAACTTATAATAACGTAATGAAATTTTTACAAAATTTTTATAATAATTTTATTTAATTATTTCGAATTTATTTACCAAATGGGCACAACTCTTGCACCAGCTGATTCCAGATATTTGACATACGACGCCGCAATATAACTGTTGTATTCATTTCCGTAGGTTTGTTGTAAAGCGGCAGCGATATCGATGCATAAAATACCGATAACTGGCGTAAAATTATTATTATTACGATTACAAAGCGTTGCACTTGACATTGACAATGAATTTTGAAATACTATTGAAAATAATTTTTTTATTTTTATTTCTTTTTGCTTTTCTTATTTTAATTTCTAAAATCAAATTATTTTTCTATTTTCTAATAATAATGTTTTGTTTTTGTTTTTATTTTCTCTAGTTGATGTTGTTTTTGCAGTGGTTATTTAATGACTGAGACATGCCACAGAGAAATGAATGCATTTTATAAGAAGAGAAAAAAAAAATAAAGAAACAAAGAAAAAAGATAAATAAAACAAAAGAAAAGAAAGTAAAAAAGGAGAAAACTAACAATTTTTGCAAGCATACTTATGGGGATAATGAGAGAATTTCTGAGTAAGTCATATGCATGTGCATTCGCATGTGTGTGTGTGTTTATTTTGTTAAAGAAGAGAAATAGAAAATTTATTTAAATAATTTTAATTGAAAAGAGAAAAGAAAATTAAAAAATTTTGAAGACATTGTTGGTATAGATTGGCGCCATGTAAAGTGTATCAACAATTTGTTAAAAAATTGCTTTCTATGCAATGTGGTGCCCTCCACCCCTTGTGCCCTCACAACACTTGCCTTTACATCCCTGGTTCCCTCAAAACCCTTGTGCCCACACACCACTTGCCATCACACAAACTATATTGCTAAAAGGATATGAAATAATTGTTTGCATTAGTCCAACATGATTCTGTGATTTCCCTTAGCATTTCTTTCAATTTAGAAAATCAATTGACAACAGACGATCGTTTGACCGCACTTAATTTTTTTGTTCTAAATTTGTTTCCCTTTTATTAGTTGTTGTAACAGTAAAAACAAACTAAACAAAAACAAGTAAACAATACAAACAGACAACAACAAAATGCACACATCCAACGGTTCATAGAATCACACAAACAAATACATAGAAAGGTAATAAATCAGGGACCAAAAATACTACAATAACAGTTAACAGAAAGATCATGAAGCTACCAGATATAAAAATAAAAGAGTATAAATCGGAGGAAGAATGATGCTGCCACGTGGTCGTGGGTGAAATATTTTTTACACCGTTTTGGGAAACGGAGCCACAGTAATGTTTCTTGAAAAATCTGTCAGTTCCAGTGAACACAATATTGGTCAGAACATGTAGACTATCTGACTCCCTAATACTTACACCAGTCAGCCTATCATCAAAGGAATTTGAACGACAAAAATTACTGCCAAAAAGATAGATACGAAGTTATAGGTAGATTCGAAGTATCTTATATATAAAAATGAATGTGTGTTTGATTGTATGTTTGAAGTTTATAGACGATTAAACGGCTGAACCGATTTTCTTGAAATTTTCACAGTATCTTCCTGTATGTCTGGAAGGAGTTATAGGCTACTTTTTATGTTGATATTCCATATGAGCGAGGGGCCATGCCCACGTATGCTACATACTACATACTTAATATTTAATTGCATTTGAAATATATTACTCATACGCATAGTAGTTGCCCCTACAAGTATGCTATCTGTGATTCTTGACGTATAAAACCAAAGAAAATAAAGTGTAAAGAACGACGCGGGGGGAAAGATAGAAGGGAAAGAAAAAAATTTTGTAACCAACATTTGTGAAAAAATTCACCAAATAAGAAAAAATATAACCAAAATTATATTCGTAGACTTTTGTTTTATTTATTTTTTTTTTCAAGTTTAAATTATCTATATATATAAAAATGAATGTACTTTATGGAATCGTAAACTATGCATTTAATCTTTAGCAAAGTTGTTGCGCATGCGCCGACAAAGGTTTCTAAGTTGGTATAACCAATTTCCGACAGGTGGCGCCACTGACAATTCTTCGAAATTAATTAAATAGTAAACTGTGCATTTGATCCTGTGTTGAAAAGAAAAGAAAAGAGCATTACTAGCCTCAGAATCAGCATTGAGACTGAAAAATCTTCAAGTACATGCCGCACAGATCCGTTCGCATGAATCACTTGAACAATGAATCACTTGATCGAATGCGTACTACTCAGGCCCGTTCGTCTGAATCATCTGGACAACGGGAAACAAAATCAATAAAATGATTCAAACTTAATTGGATATTTGTCTAATGTCTTTCCTTCAAATTTATTTTAGGTTGTAGTGCAGCAAAGCGCGCAGGGTACAGCTAGTAAGTTATATAGTCAAAATCAAAAGTTCATATACATATGTATGTGTAAGTGTATATAGTATATACACAATTTTTTTTATTGAAAAACCGCTACATTATAATTAATTAATTATAAACACACATTAAATAAATTCGTATTATTTTTTTTATACAATTTGTAGCTTATAAGGTAGAACAGAAACGATACGAAAATGTTTGTATTATTTTTAAATGTAATTTCTTGCATATTTCATTCATTAAAAGATTTTTTTTAGTTATTGTTTTACTAAAGGCCTAGAATAATTCGTTGTTGTATTAGGAACTACACTAGTAACATTACATATTACGTAATTGAAGTTGCTATTGCAAACGTAAACTTGAATATTCGAAATTTAAGAAAAAAATAAAGCAACCAATCAAAAAAAAAGAGTTTAAACTTTATCCTTACTGCCTCATAGCTCAGCTATATATGTATATTGACTACATATGTACGTATAACACTCTAAAAACTGTATATAAATCTCTCAACAATTTAAACTAAAATTATTTACAGGAACTTAAAATCAAAAAACTAAATGCAATTTAACAAATTATATGGTAGTGACGACCATAACGATATCCGTATTCCTAAATCATAACCAAATAGTACGCCCAATACCCAAACCAACAATAAGACTTAACACAACATTAACTCCATTCATATTCATAATATTATGGCCTACATTACGTTGCGTTGGCGATTCAAACAGATATTGTTGAGTAAACGATGAACCCGCTAAAGCTGTGTAAACGGGTGCATAGTTATAGATTAATTGTTGAGCCTCTTCACTTTCATTATTGAATTGCTGGCGATTACGTCGGGATTCGTTAAGTAAGAAATCGGCAAAATATTGCGAAGCCTGTATAGCTCGCGAGGTGTGTGTTATATTGCGATTGCGTATAAATTCATAGATATTTTTCTCTGGATGAAATTGTGTACCATAGAATGGATATCTGTAAAATAATAATAATCATAAGATTATAATTCCTTATTCATTGTTAATTACACTCCACTTACTTTTTATGTTCAATCGTTGAGATGAATTCAATGCCATCCCAATCATAACTAACACTCATGACATCCCACAATTGGTCCAACTTCATGTTGGCAAAGGTCTGCAAATAAGATTTTTTTTTAATATTAAAATGAGCCTAAAATTCATTGACAAAATCGATTGTAAATCTAATCTAAGATCGTACAATTTAATTCGTTTGCATAGTCTACTTATTGTCTTAAGGTTAACATGCATTTTCATGTCGAAATTTTTTGTAGCTTTACTTGCTTTTAATTATAAGAAAATGCAACGGAAGCTTGGTATTGGCAAAGCAATGCCGGTATGGTTCCAACATTTCTACAAATCGGAGACTTTGTGGGCTACGGTGCTAAAACACAAGAAAGATCTATTCAGAAGCCCCTACATGCTCGAACTCTTTCTTTCTAGGGAAGTAGGAAGATGTTGGTCATTTATTAAAAGTGTAAGAGTACGATTAAGATAAAAGAATGATCCGATATTCAATAGAACTTTTACAAGAACTAAACCTTTGGTTTTTGTAAGTAATCCTTACTTGGCGCAAAGCTGTCAGCCTATGTCTGAGTTCGAAAAGATTGTTCTTGTCACTGAGTTGAGTACATAAGCCGGTTCCATGGGTCAGAGAAATAGAAATGGGTCAATAGAAATAGAAAAGAAAATAAAAGAGATAAAAGTTGGAGAAAAAAGTGAAATAAGACACGACAACAACACGCAAAACAGTGCTAAATAGACTACAGCCGATATGTCCTAGCCCCTCTCAACCAGCTTTGGTGCATTATAAACTTCAGGACAGTCCTAATGTCGTCAACCTTATCTTACTAAAGGCTGCGGAGTTACACAGGAAGTGTTCAATAGCCTTCAAATCTTTCACGTCGCACCATACCCTGCAACAGATCGTTTAGGCTATACTTAATCTGTTCCCTCCATCATACCACGGCTGTGTTTTTTTTGTCGTGTTCGAGAACTGCTATTGTAACGCCAAACCCTGCGCAGGGTTGACAATCACTTCGTGAAATATCCATAAAACTCGGTATAGTTATGATGTGTTAGCGTTATCCTCCCAAACTAGGAATCAGTATATCCAACGATTGGGTGAAAGTGATTTATTGGATTTGGTAATCAAGAGAGCGGCCACGCAAATATAGCCTGATATGGAGATGTGAAGAAGAACATTTTCATTACAACTGATCAGATTCCATCTTAGGAACCTAATGGTAATTAGAACTGGGTGCTCAGAATATCTCACAATGGCTTCGGAAGAAACTGTAAGACGAGGAAGAAAACTAGACCACAGAACATATCTTCCGTCATTGTTCGGCCTAAGGAGAAGAGTTCTTATTCACTCGAAATTTATTGGCAATCAGAATTTATTTCCAGAACGTGTTACCCCGGAGGTACATACATACATACATAATTGACCATTACAACCCTTTAGTCAGGATTACGGCCAAGCTTCTCACACCACTCATGTTGTGTGCCTTAATTTTTATACTTGAGTGGCGGAACCTACAGTTTAACGTCGACTCCGAACGACAGATTTTAAGAAACTTTTTCATGGTAGGTTTATTTACTTTCAGAGTTTTTGCCAGAAATCTGCTGAGAGGTAGTCGCCGAGGAAATATTTTTTTCATATTTCGATTTGATGTCTGGCCTGGGGCTCGAACCCGGGCTTTACGTCTAATAAGCGAACACACTACCTACTAGACAACGGCGGTAGTTTGAATAAAACTATCAGGAGGGCTTTAGAGCTAGCCAAAGGTTACGTTATATCAGCCCGCTTTATATCTTATATCTTTTCTTTCCTTAACTCTTAATCAGATCTCCCCTGGCAGAATACTGCAAACCTTGTCACAAATATTCCTCTGAAGCCTTTAAGGCTTCCTATCATCTGACTTCTTCAACGGGAGTTTTACGGCTAGTAGATAGCACAAGTCCCTGCACAAAGAGAATTCGTTCTCAAGCAATTCCGCATTCATATAGAACACTTTAGATTCAAATCTAATGTTCATAAACATTACAGTTTAAAAATGCAATACAATGTGTAGTACTTACCTCTTTGGTAAAGCAATACAAATGGAAATTTGCTGTGACTGGATAATTTTTCAAAATGTCAATAACATTTGAGCTGGCATTACGGAACATACGAGATTTTTCATAATCTATAAAAAAAAGTTTAAAAAAACAACATATTTTTTAATCCGAACAACAACAACAAAATATCACCGTTATTAATCACCTACCTTGTGTAAAGTTCAAAGGCAAAGCTTGCGAAGATGAAGAACAATATGTACGGGGTTCAGTTGAATTCGCCGAAAGATAAACCAACAATTCAAAACCTAAACAAGTACCCCAGACAGGAAAATAAGTGCCATTATTATTCATTTCTATGGCCAATTCATAAATATGGCGACCAGCATCAGCATAGCCATGAGACTGATTGAAATATGTAGCGCCACCAGGTAAAAGAACACTAAAAACAAGAGAAAAGTTTTAATAAGTCTTTTAAGCATTTTTATATAAGCTAAGCTTACCCATTTATTTTTGATAATATATCACGATAATAGTCACGTTCTTTGCCTATCCTAAAAAAGAAGAAAAAAGTAATAATATTAGATTTATACAGTAGAGTAAATAAAATGATAATCAATCTTTTTGTTTTTTTTTTGGGTTTAATAGACATTGTGTATTGACCATAAACAATACTTATCTCAAGTGTTACAGATAAATGTTTAGAGATAAAAATTTATAATAACTACTGAATGACGGAGAACAACAACATTGCTTATGCCATAGAAATGTGTAGATAAACATTTTGATTTAATTACGGGTATTATATGACCCTTGTTCATTGCTGTGGAATCTTCTCTACTACAGAGTGTTCATTAAAACAGTGGTATTATGTTAAATTTTAATAAACATACATACATACATAATTGGCTATTACAACCATTCAGTAAGGATTACGGCCTAGTTTCTCACACCACTCATGTTGTGTGCCTTAATTTTATACTTAGGTGGCGGGACCTACAGTTTAACGCCGTCTCCAAACGATAGATTTTTGAGAAACTTTTTCATGGCGATTCTATTTACTCTCAGAGTTTTTGCCGAAGAAATATTTTTTTTTTCTTGTATTTCGTTTTGATGTCTGGCCTCGAACCCGGGCTCTTCGTCTAATAAGCTAATACACTACCTACTAGACTACGGCGACTACAATAATAATCTTTATCTATAATAAATAAATATATTTACAACAATCTTTAATGGCAAAACAAATTTACGTGTACTTATCGCGAATGCCTAATAAAAAATCTGATATATCCGGGCATGCAACTTAATTTTATTTTACTGTATAACAACAAATAGAAAAAAAACTTTTATTATTACTATATAAACACTTTCTAAACTTTGTTTATCTGATTTAAAAAAATATAAAAATAAAATGTTAATCTTAACCTCAGGGGACATATTTCGTCTTCTACCACATTTATTAAAAAACAAGCAGATTTCTAGATATTGCGACACATTGACAGTTAATATGATATATTATAATGAAAGTAGATAATTATTAATGACCATAATAAAGTAAATTATTATCTCAAAAATACATTGTACTCATTATCAGTTCTATAACTTTCGTTTAGTAACAATTAAAGCTTAAATATTTTTTAATTTTAAGCAAAAAAAGTATAAAAATTCAGAATTTACAAAATTATTTTCTAAATGAATTTCAAAAATTGTTTCTTTTTTTCAAATGCCTTCCATGCAGTACTCTATTTATTATACCCGAAGTATAAGTCCACTTCTGTTTTATTTATTCTTACGTAGAATAAGTGAAACAATATGTTAAGCCTGGCAGAAATCCACTCGAAACGCACTACATTGAATGTTGGTTTTAAACTTTAATTCGAAGAAATATAATCACATCGTTTTCTTTAAGCCGTAGAGGCAAAGAAAAAATTTAACATCAAAAGGAATTAAAAACAAACGACTTGTTTTGAAACTTGTTTTAAAACTGGAGCAACAAACATGTCGTGAGTGGTAAAGCAAATTGTAAGAACTGTAAGCTCAGCCAAACTGATGTCAAAAGTAAGAAAAAAGTAAGTTTGAGAAATGTTTAAAAGCACTTCTAAAGGCTAGAAAATTAAGTTCAACACTAAATGCATTTGAATTTTGGTATGGAATTTATTTGGATTTGTGTTTTTCTCCATCACACCTACACTTTCGAAGTGCGTTTTATCTATTAAAGGTCTAAGTCAGGATTATAACCTAGCTTCTTACTTCACCCATATTGTGCGTGTTAATTTTGTATATGAGTGGCGGGAGCTACAATTGATTTACTCCAAGAGTTTTTGCCAGAAAACTGCTGAGAGAAAGTCGTTGAAAGAAATATTTTTGTTTGTATTATGTATGTTTGAGATTTCGGAGATGGGGTTTGAAACACGGCTGTCATCTAAAATTTTTTTTTTTATGTCTTCAAAAATCATCTTCACGCGTTTAAGTTATTGTATTAATAATACATTTGGCAGTCAGTAATGAAGCTATTTTGTATGAGTACTAGACATATCTATATTCCTTACAATATATATAATAAAAACGCAATTTTATTAAAGCAAAAAGATTTAAAAAATTGATAAAGTTATCAATAAGAAACCCCAATTAGTCACATACTACTTCCTCTTTCCCTTATTCTAACAACTACTTTACAAAACTAAACACAATACACTGTGTGAGTAGAGGTCATCAGTACCGCTCAAATAATTTCTCTCCTATATTACCCACTATAGAGTACAACGGATATAAAATCTACAAGTCATTCCAATTTAGCATTAAGTAAACAAAACAAAAAATAAAAAAAAATCCCATTAAAAATGAAAAAAAAAAATTTAAATTTAAAATTCAATTACTACTTACCATATGGGTACAACACGACCACCAGCACCTTCAACAAATTTAACATACGAGGCTGCTATATAACTGGTATAACTTTTGTTTGGATATTTTCTTAATATCAATCGTGATACTTCTTGTGTGAGTACGCCCACTATGGGTGCAGGATTTTCATTGTCCGTATTAACCAGGGGATTTTCATTTACATCCATGTACATTATTTTACCGGCTGATACAGCAATTGTACCATAAGCGAAAACGCCATAAATAATCGCAATAAGAACGAAATGTTGTCTGTTGTTTTTGTCCATATCGTTGATTGGTGTGTTAGTGGTGTGCAACCAGTTAAAAAACCAAACAAGTACTGATTGCTAAAAACAAAATTAGACAGCATTTATAAAATGTTAATAAACTTTATACGGTTGTATTAATTTTATTTTCTTTTTTTTTTCAATAGTATTTTATAGTAATATGTTTTTGTTGTTTTAATTATATTTTTTTTTTTGTTTGTTTATAAATAAATGTTCTTACAGTGGCAGCGTTACAATAAATTATCGATTATCAACAATAAAATATTAAATTTTCATTTATTTTATTATCAATTTGATTTTGAGGCCATTATCGCGTCATTGTTTTTTTTCGCATTTAATAATCAAATAAATATAAAGCATTTGTTATTCATTTACTTTTTATTTTTTAAGACTCACATTAAATCTCTATCATTTGAATTTGAGGAAGGTACGTATAGCCTTTATAAGAAATATTTCATAATTAACAAGAGTCACAGTTAAAAGTTAATTTAAACGTAATACTAAACAATCTTATGCAAACTTTACAGAGCCACTTGCAAGAACATGCAATTGATCATGTCATATTGAACTTCACTTTCGATAAATTTTCATTCGAAAACAAATGCTATGGGATAACAACGGTATTTGATTACAAAAAAAAGTATAGAATCACCAGCAGTTTTGTTTTATTATAAAACAAAATAAAAATATCACACTTATTATACACCATCTTACAAAAGTTTACATACCCCAAAATATTTTTTTTTTTAATTTCTAATTAAAGTTTATCAAAAGATTTTGTTGGTATTATTTTTAACAATATTTAACCTTCATTAATTTATATTTTATAGCTTAAAATATTTCATTTCTTTACAAAATATTTTGAAATGTTTTTGAACCTTAAGATGAATACTTTGTATGGCTTCTTTTGTCTTCTATCTCATCAGATAATCAAGACCGACAGGCAGTTTTTGGGTTATTTCACTCCTCTATTACTTCACTCCTCTATTAGTGATTACTTCAGTGTTGAAATTGATGAAACATGACATATTTTCAGGTTTCATGTTAAATATCACATACATAACTTTACGATCGAGGATTGCATGAGCAATATAAGTGTATGTTTCACATTAATAGTCCTTCTTTCATTACAATTCACAAGTGCTTAGGGTCATTAACATGAAAAATTTTAGAAACTTTCTCAGACCTAAAAATATTAACCTTGGGTGGATAGTTGTTATCGAAAATGTCTACTTACATAGCCTTATTGATGGCACCATCAGCATATCTCAGTTTACCAATGCTATTTTCTGTCATGCATTTCCATAACATAGCAGATCCGTCTCGAAGTTTTAATTTTGGATTTATATTTTTTGCCCAAATTCGGCTGGACCGTCTCCTCTAAAAACATCAAACTTTTTGTCCAACTGTGAATACTACACTTAAATCATTGTATCATTTAATTGAATGCGTATACTTTTCCCCGTATTCCAAGCGCTTTATCCAGCTACTCTTCTCTTGACCCAGGTGAATTTTTAATTTACGATTCATTCCGAGTGCCCTTTGCTTAAGGTTTCGTTTGATCATTCGAAAGACTGACCTTTAGACATTCTTCCATAGTTTGCATTCTTTCATAGTTTGCATTCTTTCATAGTTTGCATTCTTTCATAGTTTGCATTCTTTCATAGTTTCCATTTTCGTTGAAAATGTTTATATTTCTCCAATATCATTTAGAGAATTTACATTATTCCTTAATTTAATCACGCTGCTTTAAATTGGTTCAGAAATTCTACATGTTTTTGATAACCGTATGTAAACTTTTGTAAAACGGTGTATATCACTATTATGCCTCATGATTTCTGCATTGTAATTTTTTTCTTTCTGATAATACTTGTTAGAAAACAGCTTTAAAATTTTCAAAGGCTTTGATAAACACATTATAGTTTTTTTGTTTATGATTTCCAAAACATTTATAAAATATAACTTTAACTATCGTCTGTTCATATATTTTTTATATGTCTTTTCGCTGCGTTTAGGAATTTAGGGCGGCATCTCTCCCATGTTCTTATTATTGGTTTACTTTGTTTTAAATTTATTTAACAAGTTTTTTTCAGCTAAGCTGGTAATTGAACTACTTTGACGTTCCATGACTCACAACTATTTCGTTATTTTCAAAATTTTACAAAACAAAATATTTCAGAATAAACTCACCTCAAAAGTGAAATTTTTTTCTTCCATTATTTCGTACCTTCAAGCGAAGGAAGAGTGCCAACCACTGTACTACTTGCATCTTATTCCAAAAGTTGTTTGCAATAGATACCAGGCCTAGAAATTTAGTTTTGAAAAATGTCAAACATTTCGTTGTTCTAGATACACAGCTAATTAATTAATCGAAATCTTTGATTACAAATATTTTTAAAATTTCAAAGTTTATTTTGTTTTAATTTACGTGACGTAAGCAACGTGTCCCCTCAAGATGCAGCAGCAAGACTGACGAAAGTGTAAGTGTACGCTTGAAGCGTAAAAATCAACCACAAAATACTGAACAACTCAGCACACGAAACATTTTTCGAAGAAGTTGATTTAATTTGCAGTATAGTCGGCAAGTATAACTGTAAGTGGCAAAATGATACGAACTTATTCTTGTTCTTATACTTCTTATTCTTTGGGCGTGTACACCCAGAAGCCAGCGTCCCATTATAAATGCTGCGATTGCTCTGCATATGTGCACATCGGTCCAGAGCTGTCTGGTATCTCTGCAAGTGGGTTCGTTATCCCATCTATTGTTTGGAAATGAATAAAATTTGGGTGAGAGAGAAAATTACAATCTCAAGTATGAAATCCAATTAATTTTTCGTTTTGATAGTTTTTGTTAGCTTTATTGTTAACTCCATAACCCCGTGTCCAGGAAAACATATGAAGTTAACAGCCAAATGTCTCGCTATGTCCTCTAGGGATCTAATGGTCGCTTTCCTGTCGGTAAATATGCATATAATATAAACCGATACGATATAAACCGATACTAGTTTTTTATAGCGGCAATCTTTATAATCATTATTCCAGCATAAATTTTACTGCAGTAAACGGGTATGCAAGGGATAATCTATGATTCATTAACTTTGTTGCTTGATCTGGATTTATCAGTGAATACTTGGATCGCATTCTCCGGGCATTACCAGAAAAGGATATATCCGCTACCTTTGTTTATGCACACCAACAGTAACCGGCTTTAAGGTACGTTGACAGATTCGCATGTCACCAAGTCAAGATCAGCCACAAAGTTGTTATCACAACAAACGGTATATGCTCGGGCTAAACAGGGCTTCAATTTCATGTCAAAAGAAAACTAATAAATGTCTTTTTACTACACCTTATAAAAAAATGATTGCTTAATAAGGAACTAAGAAATATTGTTGGATAAACCAAAGTCCCCTCATTCTATTATTAATTAACGAACCGCCTCGTTTTGTAACTACACTTCTAATTAGTATTGAGCACTTCTAATTAGCTGTGATTTATGACTTCTTCTAATAACAATGCAATATATTATATAGTAGGGTATTGTATGCTTATTTCACCCCGTCCCCGTAGTATAATAGAGCACTGCTTTAAATTCTATAAAAAGAAAAATAATTAGAAACTAATTTTTTAGCAGCACGTTGTCAAATTAATTAAACTTTGCATATTTGAAGAAAAAAAAAATCACCTTGAGCTATGGAGTATAAAGCCCCGCTTAAAAGAAAAATAAACAAAAACACTCCCTCATACAGCCGCACGGACTTGTTCACCCATGTACTTGTTTATGCAATGCGTAAACAAGAAATTTTTATTGTGTTGTTTACACATTGTTATATTTGCACTAAATAACAACAAAAAACAACATTTTTTACTACCACTTTAAAAACAGTTAACTTTTACACAAAATAATAACAAAAAGCACGAGTTGTATTAGAAAAATCCCCCTTTATTTTATTAATAAAACAAAAAAAAAACTTACACGTGAATGCAAAATAATTATTTAATTTTTCTGAAGAAATATCCACTGACGAATTATAGAATCAAAGCAAATTAAGTAATAAAAAAGAGAGGAAAAAAGCAAATCAGCTGCTTAATTATGACATTTTGGATTTGAAGTATTGTTGTTGTTGTGTTGTTGTTAAAGTTTTGTTTACTTTTGCAAAATCACCGTTAAAAGGTCGAAAAAAGCTGCTTTTTAGGGGAACTTTTAATTTCTTGTGATGTTGTTTCCGTTTGTTTGTTTTGTTTTGTTTTATTTCTATTTATGTTAATCGTCTAACAGGATTTAAATTAATCACGATGATTTGTGTTACAATTCAACTGGCCATTAAAGTTTGTAATTTATTTTTAACCGTTTTTTGTATACTTAATAAATACTTCATTTCCACCAGTATTGACTGTGCCTTTTCTAAATCATTGCTAGCAAATACTTTTGTTAAATCATCTACTTTTGCTTGTAGTTCACTGTTGAGACGCTCATTTATATCATCCAAATCGTTTTTGGTAGAGGCCTCTTCCACCTCTTCGTTGCGTTCCATCATTTCCATAAGAAATTCTTTATTAAGGGCACTATTGTCTTGTGGTATTTGCAGGCCTTGCAATTCTAATAGATACTGTCCACGTTCTATGGGTATGGATAGTGTTTTGTAGGCCTTATTGATTAACGAACTCCAATCTGCAGAATTTGTTTGTTCTCTGGAAGACCTAATAAAAAAAGAAAAACATGTAACCATAAAAACTTTTGATTTATAGGTACTTTCAAATCACTTACTTATTGCTAAATTTATCCGGATGTACAATAGTCTGCAATTGTCTAAAACGTTTTGTTAAGGCTTGCAATTCCAAGTCGAACTTGGCCGGAAAGTCCATTAATTTAAAAAAATTCTAAACATTTGGAAATAAATTAATTTCTTATACATTTATACCTTAAGTGCTTTCTTTACTCACCACTGTAGTAGTGACATCTTGTAAATGGCCACAGTGTTGGCATAGCATTACGCTAGACTTGTCTTGTTGTTCCTTTTTACAATTCCAACATTCTTTGTTCACGGTATTAGCCGCAGGAGCATAGCCACGTTTCTGTTGGCCAATTAAATTATTAAAAATCGTTTCTTTGTTATTTGCCGACTCCCACTCTAGTTGCAAACAAGGTATTGCTTGTGTATTTGTAATTGAAAAACATCTCTTTTGACTTGGACCACTTCCTCTGAAATAACTACAACCAAGCCTAGCGAATCTTTTCATTTTTTGCAAATATTTAATAACTAAAGTTATAAAAATAGAAGATTTCTTATCACCGTGTTCGTTAATTATTATCTAATAAAAAAATAATACAAATAAATAATACGAAAAGGAAGAGCAAAACAAAACAGATGCACTGACAATAATGCGGAGGTTGCCATATTGTTTTTGAAATCGTTATAAAATATTGCAAATAAACTGAATGTAAACCATTATGAATTTACAGCACATAAACATTTTTTGCATTTAAAAATAAAATTAACAAAAAATAAATGGAAATAAAATAAAATGAATCCATTGTTTCTGTAAGACGAATAATTTCATATATAAGTCTGAAAGCAAAGTTAAACATTCATTCGTCTTAAATAGTTCGTATTACATAAATAGTGTAATTAGAATTATGAAGTATGGCACGGCTATTTACTAAAATAAACCAGAGTTGTTATTTGGAAATAATGAAGTAGTATGGCAATATTACAAATTAGCGCTTAGAATTAAAATTATTTTTCGCTGGAAAATATTCGAAAATAATAATAATGGGTATATTTAAGCAATATATATGAAAATAGAAAACCAAACATTTATAAATATAAATTTCGTATTATTTTATAGATTCTGTGACGCTATCTGAGGAAATAAAAGAGCTTAAAAGATTAAGTAAGTAATATTGCCCTTGGAAGGCTTAATGTTTTTAAACAGAATTTGCAATATATTGTAATTATTTATATAAAATTAAGTTTAAACAAAATCTAGTGTTTGCTAAATAGTTCCCTACAAAAGTGTTAATGGCATCAAGCAAAAAAAATATTTTAATGCCCTCTAAGCCTATTGTTCTGACAAACTTAGGATTCAGTTCCGTACCAACATCTGTGTTAGCATCTCGTATGCTGGTGTTTACTTCTAAAATGTATTAATGTCTCCAAGGTACCAAGAATGTGACCTAATGGTTTATTCTCATTATACAACATGCACATGTTGAATTTGAGAAAATTCCCACTATGAATATGTATACAGTGCCACGTAAAAAGACCGGCTATGAACCTCAGGTTCTTCCTGGATGGCCTGATGCAATGCTCCAATCTCCTTACTTAATTAATTGTTCATTACAACACTATGGTCAGAATTACGACTAAGTCATCACTTCGCCCATGTTGTGTGTGTAATTTTTATCCATGAGTAGCGGAACCTACAATTTTCAAATCGACTCTGAATGTCAGATTTTTAAGAAGTTTTTCATATCAATTTTCATAATTCTTTTTTCCAATAAAAATTCTGATTGCATCAAAGCCATTCCAGAATACTCCATTTACTTTTGTCACTAGGTTTCGTTGTCTAAGTTATAGTCTACTGGTTCTTTTCAAGGACAGTTAAGAAGGGAACTGTTGATCACACGATCCTTTTGCTCGATTCAAAGGTCTGGTCTTGTCCACCTTGAGTTAATTTCAGATTTTTCAATCATCATAGTATATATTCAGTGAATTGTGTCCTCAAAATTTGATTACAAACCTTCTTCATTTATCACTTACTCAATAAGAACTCTAAGATTTACTATATGTTTCGATTATGAAGAGAACATGAACAGAATATTTCCTTCCAGGAGAATTCTACGAGGATCAACTAAAATCGGTTGGCATTGAAATGTGCGATTTGGGCGATGATATTCACAATTTGTTGGATGAAGCTGTTGAACTACAACGGGTTACAAATTTACATGACTTGCGCCAATCAAATCTCGAAACCTTCTACTATAAAAAGAAAAAAGAACATATCGACAATGAAGTCATCATAGCCCAACTCAAGAACGAAATTAAGAAACAACAACAAGAAATAGAAAAAGAACAAAATGAATGCAGTGTACTAGAAAAGTAAAAATAAATTGTTGTAAACAGGCCGTTAAGCGTTCATTTTAAATTTGTTATTCAACTAAAATTACAGATTCATCACAGCAGTTAATAAACGATTGGTTTCGGATGCCAAAGTGCAACTTGATATAGAAGCGAGTACTAAAAGTTTACAAGAACATTTGGTAGGATAATTTTACTACATACTATTACTACAATACTTTAAATTAAAATTCCTTCTTTTGTTTGCAGGACTCTTTAAATATACCCGAAGATTTCAATATTGATGAATTGATTAAAAAAGTGGATTTATTAAAAACTGAAAAATCGAAAGAAAAGAAATAATTTTGATGAAATGGTTTGAAAATTTTAATAATTTCTTTTTTTCGTTTGTGTCCTTGTAATTCAATATTTGTAGCACCTTTTACATGGTGAATTTTTTATTTTCTATATTAAAAAGAGTTAATAATATGAAAATGATTTCTTTTTAATACATTACATGGTCTTTGAAGTCGAATTATGTTTGATAAATGGTATCTGACAAATGACCTCTCCTCTAGTAAAATACAAACAATTGTTAGCAAGGCATCAAGTGTTGCTGGTAACTATTCCTCCCCGGCATATCATTGCTGTTTAATTCTTAACTACGTGGTACATGTATCTCACTGTCAGCCAAATAAAGTTGCTTTTAAATCTTCATTTCCAAAAATATGTGATGAAGACACCAACTACTTGGTCAAAACATACAGGTATATAGTTATAATAGCAAATACAAAAACATTTGGAGGTCATGGGATCTAATGCGGAGGTAAAAAAGTGAGATGCAAAGATGGACGTACACTCCTCAGCCTCACTCTTTCCTCGGAATATTCAACCTTCTTCTACCAACAGGTGTACAGCAACTGCAACTCATCTCCATCTTCTCAGGAATGTTAACGTTTAGATAGGAAGCGTAAGCAGAGGTGTTGGGCGTACAGATTGTTCTGTTGAGTGTCCAAAGAATTTTACCATCTACAGACGATGGAATGCGAGAGCGAGACTGGATCCTTATCTCGCATTGTAGATTAGGTCGCTCACAATCTGGAAAGTGATTTTGAAACTATAGAGCACCACCTCTTTGTCCATCCAGCCTTAGCAGGAGATAAATTAATACCCTGGATAGGGGATTCTTCGTGTCCACATTTAGCCGCTTTTTAGGCCTGTAATTAAATTGACCTGACCGAGAGGTGTTGGTTTATCCCTGTTAGTTTAGGTAAGCTTAGATTCTCAATCTTTCGATATCATTTCCCTTAAGGATTATCACCTACGTATACATGCCATGATAATCCCACACGTATTCAAACCAACCAACGAAGAGTTATAGTGATGGTTAGCTAGTTTACCATTAATTTTAACACGCGCAGTCTAGCTCTAGTAGACCTTTCCATTGTCCACATATTTACATTCTGTCTGGGTACCTATTCAGATAAGAATGGGCTTCTGTAGAGAAAAAATCTCATCCAATTGTATTGAACTAACAAAAGTCAAAGTTTTTGATTAACTTCCTTCTTTCAACCCCAGTTTAGGGGAAAACAGAACTTGAGAAAGTCCCTGTACAAACTCTTATTTCTACACACTCACCCTTATTGATTTCTTTTGGTATGTGCTTATATCTAAATATCTATATCCAAATGGCAAATAAAATAAACACATGGGGTTTTTTATATTTTCAATATTTAATTACATCGTGTATGTTTGTTTCTTTTTTTTTGAAATTATGTTTTTTTAAAAAATGACAAAATATAGTTTTATATTTATATGAAATATTTATAATTTTCCTTAATAAAAAAATGTTTATTAAACATCATCATAATAAAAAAAAAAAAATTAAGAAAAAAATATATAAAGGGAACGTAAGGCGAAAATAAATGATTTCCTTTCTTTTGTTTTGTTTTCATTCTAGGAGAAAATACAATTAACAAGTATTTCAAAGCAAAACATATATTTGTTTTAATAATAATTAGATAGAAATAGAAAGCAAAAAATAATAATTAAATTGTTTAGTTGTAGTCGTTTTTTTTTTTGTTTGAGTTGTTGTTGTTATTATAATTTAATAATAGTTAACTTGAAGAAAGCAGTATATAGTATGTATACTTATATATTTGAATATATTTTGTTGTCCATAATTTGAAAAAATGAGTTCCTTGTTGTTGTTGTTGGTGAATAAATCTATACAATCTCCTCGGTGTATAGATTAATCATTTGAAGTTTTTTTTTTGCTTTGTTTTTAATGTATAAAAAAGGATTTTGTTTTGTCGTTTTAAATTTGTTGATTGATTGCTAAGTTGCTTTTTGTTGTTGTTGTTGATGGTATTGTTTTTAACGTTTATCTTTTTGTTGTTATATTAAATTTCTTTTTTATATTTTAATTGGAAGCTTGTAAAACACGATCAATTTTTAATTTGTTTTTTGTTGTTGTTATTTTTTTTTTAAATAGTCCTATATTATAAACCTCTACCATATAAATCATTTCGATAGTGTGTATGTGTGTTTGTTTTCTGTTACAAAGGGATTCTTTTTATTGATATTAATATGTGTCCTTTATCTTGTTTTTTCTCTATCAAGTTTAGTTTTCGTGTAATCTGTTCTTGTTGTTGTTGTTGTTTGTTATAGATGTTGTTGTTGTTGTTGTTTTAGAGGGCGGGTATGTGGCAGACAAACATTCAACTTTAGCTAAATGCGCACTTTTTTTTATTTGGAAAAGAAAAAAGTACGTGTTTAGCGGCTGAATTCAGGTGCATCATCTTGTGTAATGTCACCGTATTTCCAAATGGCTAAATGAGCATTTAAGGCAGCTTGTTGGGCAGCTTTGTATTGATCAATCAATTCTCTAAGTTTACGCTCGCCACGTTTCTCAACCAATACAAGACCATCGGCGACCAATTGCTTGCCAATATCAATGTTGGTAGAGGGATCATGAATGGTTGCAAGTGTGGGTCCAGTACCAGGCTTCAATTCGATATTAATCTGAACCTTGCGATTGAGAACATCCTCAGCGAAGGCACGTATAGCTTCCTCTTTATCTTCGTTGTCCGAGGGCAGTTGCACCAAAGCTAAAGCATATTCGGTAGCGAATGGCTTCTCACTAGTAAAACCAGCAGGCAAAGCAGCTAAACGAGTGAAGGGAACAACCTACAAAGGAAACAGAAAAAGAAAAAAATACAATTTAAACAACTTGTCTTCCTTTTATCAACAATAACAATTTAATATCTTTTAATGTTGTTTGAAGATATGTGGCTCTTTTCTTATCTTAAAACAAAAATTACGATGACCCCCAATATATCGAATCGCTTTCGAAGCTAAACCAATGCCTTTGCAAGAGTTTCCAATCGGCAACTTTAAAAAGATATTAAAGTTAGACTGTCCACTCTTGGCTAGGCTTTGATCTGTATATGCCTCTAATGACAATCATAAGTGATAATTGAGTTTAAATTCATAACAAACTTTAGTCAAACGTTAGTGCTTTTTTAAAACAGCAAGAAAAAGAGCCTTTGATTTAGCAAACTTATGACTCATACGTTTCACTTTAAGCCAGAAACGGATCTAAGGAGCTTGCCATATCAAGTATTTACAGAAAGTTATCGAACTTACCTCCTTGTTACCGTAGTCAACGTATAAAACGGTAGCGTTGCCATCTTGAACACGTTCCACCTTGGCGCGGTACCATTGATTATCGGCGGAGAATTGGGCAGCACATAAATCACCACGTTTAGGTGTATAGGCTCCAGCAATTGGTGGATTGGCTTGGAAATCAGCATGCAATTTAGACATTAAAGTGTCCAATTTCGAGCCATTGGCACACGATTGAGCGTAGAAGGTCAAATTTTCGGTGACTTCTGTTATGATAACGTCTTCCAAATGAACTTTACGTTCGACTGGTCCCTTTTCTTCCTTCTCCTCCACAACAGGTTGCTCTTCGACAACTTGTTCAACATAGTTGGCCCAGATGTTTTTCTTGGCAGCCTTGGCGCGGTCTTCAGCAGCCTTAAGTTGGCGGTAGTATTCGGATTTCTCAGCGCTGAAATGGACTTCGGCTAAACCTTCTTCGACCAAAGCAACAGACAAGTTAACATTGGTGTCGGTCCACAACCAGCCAATGACAGATGTGCCATTCTTATCGGTGGTATCAATGTGTACAGAAACATCACGCTGTAATACACGATCGCGGGTAAATGTCAAGGCTTCATCACCGTAGGGTTCGCCTTCTTGAGCGGGTACACCATTCAAAGCGGGACGAGAAGAACGAGGACAGGAGATGCCGGCCAACAAGAAGGTGACCAGACAACTATCCTTGGGGATAAAAAGACGTAGGCGGGAGCCGCTGGCTACAAATTCAATAATACCCTCAGTACGTAAGGCACGTTGCCATGATGGTAAATATTGAACCTTAATGCGGGAATGATCAACGGTAAGATCGTTGACGCGCATGGTGGCATTGTCCTTTTTGCCATTCATGCCCTTTTGGCCCTTAATAGCTTGATTCTCAGCGGCAAACAATTGATCATAGCAGGATGAGCGTTGGTCATCATCTTGACGATAACGAACAACAGAAGCCAAGCCCTTGGCAACCATAGCTTCGGCTACATTTTGGCCACCAATCAGTACGGTATAACAGTACTTTTCGGGGAAGTTATCACGAGCAGGTGAGACGTAATCTAAAACGCATTGGACCTTCTTGTTGATCAATTTCTTGCGCAAAAATTCACGAGCTTCAAACATGAAGGGAATTTCGTAAAGAGGTCTGAAGTTCTTGGGACGTGGTGGAGCTTTGACAACTTCTTCGCCGTCATTACCGAAAACAGCGCGGGTGTCACGTGGTGGACGAATGGATGAGAAGAAGACCTTCTTAATTTGACCATTGGGAAGTTTTACATTGATGGCATCACCATTGAAAACTTCTACTACGGTACCGGTGAAGTCCTTTTCCTTGGAATTAACGGAGGGAGCATTTGATTTGTAGTCTTGCCACAAGCGCAAACGTTTCTCCTTAGCCACACGTTCAGCAGCACGGAGTCTTTCAGCACCTACAAATAACAAAATAAAATTTATTAATTTCAAAGAAAAGACATTCGATAAAATAAAACAAAAGAAATGATTGAGTTCTACATTCTATCGAGTTGAAATGTTGCCGGGGTGAAATGATCTAAAAACCGCGTATTTGAAGAGCCTTTAAATCTTGGAGTCCGCCATTTTATTATAGCACATTTTGGCTTTAACTAAAAGTCTTATTAAGATTTGAACTCAAATAACTCGTTAGTAAAACCAAACTGTGCAAAATTATTAACTTAATTACTGATTAAAATTAAAATATGTATATTGTAGACAAGTTAACTAATGTCGAATGCTGTAATAGAGAACAGCAAGAACACCTTGAGCCTGTCTGAAGTTAATCTGACATCTTTGTTTCAAACATTAAGAAAGGCTTAACAATCTTAACATTTAGATCGAGATGCCATTATTTGAGAGCAAAATTAAAACGAATTATTAAATCTAATCAAACTTACCGCCTTTCATCAAAGCCATGGACCAGTCCACACATCTGGCAAAACCTTCACGCAACAAGGATTCAGCAATATTGCCCTTGGGATGGAGGATGGTGCCAATGAAATTGGCATTGTTAACCGATTCCAAACGAATCTCAACTTCACGTTGCAACAAACGTGTTTCAACGTAGTAGCGGGCTTCATCGACATAGGGTACCTTAATTTTCAAATCAGGCTTACCCTCAGCATCCAATTTAACACCGGGACAACGAATACCCGAAATCATTAAAGTAATGTAGTAGAAGTCAGGCAAAAGGAAGGCACGTACTGTTGAGCCATCACGCACATGTTCAATAATAGCTTTAACGGGTTTACCACCGAACATTTCCACAATTTGAGAGGGATTATCTTGAGTCCATTTAATTTGGCGCACATGATCGGCAGGATTAGCGTTAGACCACTTGCCACGACCAGCATGTTTAGCTTGATCTTCCAAGTCAATCAGCTTTTGTAATTCCTCTTGTTTGTAGGGTTCTGGGGGACGGCTGTCACGGCGTACAGTCACCAAACCTTCTTTCACCATAGTTTGGACGACATTCTCACCGTTTTCATCACCCAACCACACAAAACCATATTCACGATTTGAATTTTGGGGTTTCTCAAAGCTGAAGGTAACTTCTTGGCCAATTAATTTTTGGCGTAAAAATTCGCGGGAATCCCAAGCCCAAGGTTCATCCTTGGTTTCATCGCCACCGGCACCAGGACGGCGGGCTAGCTTGGGAGCAAGAACATAAGAGAAGGTGATTTGTTTCTCTGGTGGTGGTGCACCTTTAGGAGCGCGTATAACAACGGTATCACCAGATAAAACCTGAGAAATATCAAAATAAATTATTTTTAATTTCGAAAATATTTTTTTTTATTAAATACTATAAAAATTGTTATTAAATGAGATATAATTTAAGACAGCTTACATAATGTGTGTTTTTGTGTGATAGAATTTATAAAAAATTTATTCTATAAATAATATACGATCGCTAGTGTAATGCACGTGTTTTAAGAACGTCAAATTATAAAAGAACAATAACAAATGATCACAGCGCCGTAGCGTAGTGAAGTTGGTTGTAGGAAATGATAAACGATCGATTGACAACATGGTTGTATTTTTAAGTACTATTTACAGTACTGATCGTGGATCTTTACGTGAAAAAAAGTATAATATAAGGAACAAGGCGAATTCATATAATAGGTGGGAGCATCTAAACAGCTGATACCATTTCGATTGTCAAAATTTGTGTGTGTTTGTTGTGCGTGTGTGTTTTGTTATTCATTTTTTTCCTTTTCCATTTTTTTTTTCTTCCTATTTTGACAATCTAAATGTTGTTTAACAAAAACAAAATGCCTGTTGTTTTTGCATTGTTGTACTTGTTGTAGAGATAAGGTCACCGGTAAGGTTACATGAATTCGCCTTGATAAGGAACAATATTCAAATACAGTGCGTTTTAAAAATATTTTTGCAGATGCTACGAATGAGAAAATCAGTCAAATGTACTTCTCAATGTAATGGAACCTTATATGTTATTTAAACAAGGTCCTATCCGATCCTACTTTCGACTTATATTCACTTCCATTCTTTTCCAGATGACAGCGACATTGTGAAAATATATCAGCGATCTCAAATTAGTCTTGAGAAAAATATATGCGTATTCAATAACAAATAGACTACACAGCAGATGCTGCGAAAGTAAAATTCAGTCCCTGAAGGAGCCTATTAACATGGCAAACTTCAGGATGCTGATCGGTATCAACAATGGCAATTTTCTCCCATCACCTGGAATGCACTTTACTACCTTAATATGGAAAGGTCATAACTAAACTTCTTCCTAAAAGGAAAACCAATGATTTGTCATACATTTTCCTTTGTCCTTAAGTCAAACCCCTTAATATTTAGACTTCTCGGTCCAATATGAAAGACTCGCCTACATCTAAGGATTACCTCTCTTACAACCTGCTTTAAACCATTAAATCACCTGCTTTAAAGCGCATAATCGTTTAAAATGTCTCTTCTACATACGAAAAACCCTAATAAGAGGATTTTGTAGCTTCTAGCCCCTCCTTTTGCTTCATAGTTTGCATTTTGACATTAGAAACTCTCGAGTGGAAAAACCAATCATGTTTGTTTACTCATAAGCAAGTCAATAATAATGCGTTAGCCGCAGCTTTGGGTAGATTAGATATTGGAGACATGAAATTCCTTGGTTCGGCTCACTTTGATTAAACAAGTATGACGTTAATGATGTGCCTTCTGAAGTCATATGTTGAGTAGTATATAGAGCAGGACACTTCTCAAGTGTCGAAAATACTTACAAAGCCCTTGAACCTTTCAAAATGTTCAAGAAATACTTTAGTTTATATAATCTCTTTACTATTTACGCTATTTAAACTAACGTTTAATGGATTTCCCCAATGCTTTAGTTTCTCACAGACTAGCAAAGTGTCTACTGGACCTCCATGGCATATATATTAAACATATATATTCTTAATTTATTGCCAACATCTTCATTTGCAAAACATATAGTATGTCTACAGTCATATTTCTGATAAACAACATGCCAGATCATCAATTCATTCGATTTTTAATAATTGATCTCGTACGAGCACGGACAGAATTGAAATCATAAAGTATATAAAAACAACAAACGAATAAAAAATATAGACTGATAGCGGTTATCATTGCAATGCATGATTTAATTACCTTTTCACAATAGGCCTTTGCCAACACATCAACGTCAAGTCAACCGGCCAGTTAACCTGGCGGACAGTTAACAGACTTACCAACAGAGCATATAAGCATAAATATGTATATACCACGGCTAAAGAAAACTTTGCAGCTTAACGGCTTATAAATTGTTCTTTTATTTGTGGGTTACTTTATTTGTGTAGTGATAACACACAAACAATCGTAATAAATAATAATAAAAATGTCTAGGTATAATCATATGTACATACATACGTTCATATATTGGTTGATAAAATGTTTTTAACGAATTGATTTTCTGCTTCTTTTCTTTTTCGATTATCAAGTCAACGACTTGCTTCTATATATGTACACACGTACGTATAGGTGATAAATTCATTATTTATTTTAATATATTCTCATAATAAATAGAGACTTCATGTATAACTTCTCTCTAAGAGTTAAGAAGTATTTGTTTTTTTTTCTTAGATTATTCTTTAGCCCGGGTTTGTGTCTTTCATATGATTTCAAAAAGAAATTCATTTTTTACTTCTACTCTTCTACGTCCTCTTTTAGATTTACTTTTTACTGTTTTCATTTTGTGTTTTGTTTTATCTCATGTCCAACAAGCACCACTTAATTTAAAAATTTTTTATGGTATTTACGTTTGTGTTTATAGAATTATAGAAAGAGCTCTTGAATATATTTTAACAAGCCCTTTGAGTCTGTCGTTTGTATACATACATATGTACTTAGTTCAGTGGCATTAAAAACACCCTGCATCCTTGTATTAATAAATGAAAATATGTAATTTTGAATTTTGGACAGATGAAACAAGCTGATAACTAATGTTGTTGTTGTATTTAAGAATAAAATTTCAATCGAGGGTGTAGTTCTCTATTTCATTGCAATAAAATGTAACGGATTATAAACTATTATTATAGGGGATCATATTTATGACAATGTTAAGTCCTTGGGGTACAGATGACAATTAAACTTAAGAGAACTAAGTAATAAGAGGTCACATCTAGGTAGAGAAAGAAGCACTAGTTATTATAACACTGAAATCGTTTGTCTCATATCGGAAAATAAACAATCTTTCTGTGGGGACATGATCGGGGCAATGTTAAGCAATAAAGATTGAAATGGCAATAAAATGTAAGAGAATGAGTTGAGACTAAGTAACTATAGGTCATATCTAGGTAGAGAGAGAATGATTAGTGAAAATAACAACGAAGTCGTCGTTCCCACGACAATCGGATCTTCGCGCCGGAACGACCCGACTCAACATCGGCCAAGGATTGTCAACCCAGCGAAAGCTGTATCAACCTGAAGTTTTTTTCCCAAGGGAGAAGCTTCCGGAGGCAACAGCCGAAATGTTACAACAACAACAACGAAGACGTTTGTCTTGTGTTGGATTATAAACAATTTTCCTGTGAGATCATATGCTGGACAATGTTAAGATATTAGGATTAAAATGGCAACAATATACGAAAGAAAATGGATTTTTCTAGAACTAAAGTAATGATTTTGAAATCGTAAAAAGTTCACCTTGTACTAAATATCTAACATATTGAAATAGACCTAAACATGTTTCAAGTAAAGCAACGATTATATACATAATCGGCCATTACAATGCTTCAGTCAGGATTACGGCCTAGCTTCTGACACCACTCATGTTGTGTGCGTTAATTTTATACATTAGTGGCGGGGGACCTACAGTTTAAAGTCGACTCCGAACGACAGAGTTTTTGAGAAACTTTTCATGACGATTTTAATTACTCTCAAAGTTTTCGCCACAAATCTGCTGAGAGGAAGTCGCCGAAGAAACATTTTTTTTTTTCATATTTTGTTTTGATGTCTGACCTGGGATTTGAACCCTGACTTTGCGTCTAATAAGCCAACACACTACCTACTAGCCTACAGCGACTACAATGATTATATCCGATCTTTTATTTATCGAAAATAGTTGATGGTTTTTAATTCGTTAAAATTGTTGTATCGTCTATTTTCCAAAAAAAAGCCGTTAATGGAAATTCTTAATTTCACAGCTCCTTAAAAACATTATACAAGAGAGAAACTTTTTAATCATATTCTTTATTAAGGACAAAATAATCTTCAAAACCACTGGTTTCAATCTTTATTACAATAGGAACGAGCTTGAAAATTATTTTTAATAAGTAAAGGTTCTGCTAGCCTGTAATGTAATAAACTGCTAACTTTCTCATAGAAACCTCCACCCCTAATGGAAACGATTTTTCTCTTGAGACAGTCAATGTGTCGCCCTAATATTTTTATTATTATAAGGAATGACTAAAAAAAGTGGATAAATTGTTGAAATATCACTAAGGAAAACGTAAAACTTCAAGAAAATCAACTTCCGATTAAGGGCTATTAATTATTAAAAAAAAATCTAAATAAACAGATTTAAATTATTTACTACATTCAATAAAAACAATTGTGTTAGCACCATGTGAGAAACTTTTTCATTAGCAAGCATATTTTAGCTGCCAAGAATCGATACTAGACAAATCGAGTTCTATTTGGAAAATCTTTTCTTTCTTTTCAACTATTGTTGTTTATCAATATGAGTTTCATCATCAGAATCTTGTAAAATATACGAAACAACACCAAAAACATAAAAAAGAAAAATAGTAATAACGAATTCATAAATAGGTTTTTAAATTTATAATAAATGAAAAGGCAACAATTTTATCAACATGCCACGAGTTAACTTTTTCGTTAGCACACATACATATACACGCTCTCCACCATACAGATTGTATGCCTACTCCTCTTCTTTCCCATACAACACCAATTCAAAATAAACAATCTTTCGATTGCCCAACAGACGAGACTTGACTGACTGTGTCATCATAAACAATTTCGAATCGAAAAAGTGAAAGTAAAATTACACCATAATTGTAACAATATGGTGGTTAAGCGATATAAAATAATTTATTTCAATTAATAATTAAACCGAAATTAAGGAAAAATATATATTTTTGTAACTGAAAGCCCTATTTAAATGAAAATTTCCTTTAATTCCCCCAAAAGCCAACAATGACAATTTAGTTTTTCTTTTATAATCTTTTCCCTTTTGGAAAACAATAAGAAAAATATAAAAGATATGTAGTAGACAGAGAGAGAGAGCATAAAAAGTGAGGTTAAAAACTACTATACGCAGGCCAACCCGGCAAACGCCACTATTTTAAAAGCAGCAGCGTTTCAATGGCAGCAAAGCAGCGCATATGTTCAATTTACTCAAAAAAATCTGCCAGGTTGGCACTCGCCTAAAACGAACTTTCATTCATTTTGTTATCGTGTTTAACGTGTTACTCGTCCATGTTGGCGTATAATTCGTATTCTCTTTCTCATGCAGCTGTCAACTGCAATCGTTAGCATTGCTGCCGACGTACATGTGTGCGTGTACAATTGTCGTACAATGTCTGCTGTTTTTTTTTTCTTCTCATTAAGATTAAAAAAAATTTGAAAATTTTTAATACTGCCGTACAATGTGTTGGAATTTATGCATTTTTCTTTCTTTATTAACAAATAAGCATTAGGCATATATCAGCTTCTTTAGTTGAAACTTACCTGTTTTACAACACCTCTAAGTTTGGCTGCAGGAGCAGTGGATTGTGTGGCTGGAGCAGCTGCCGTATTTGTTGTACTCATTTCGTTTCTTTTTTTTTGTGTCTTTATAAAATTGCTGATGAACTTTTTACAAAACGAGGCGGGGTGTGCACTTTAACCGTTTGGTTTGCGTGTTTAACACTTTTTATGAATGATTTTTAAGGTGTTTTTTGTTGCTTCGAGCAATATAATAACACACTAGATTAAACTGTCTTTTGTTAGTTAATGAAAAAATGGAAAGAAAACCCGTTTAATTAAATGGAAATGCTTAATTATATTTTTTCCTTACTATCCTACTAGTCAAACTTGTGAGTTCCGCCCGACAAGAAGTTTAATTTCGGTTTGACAAGCAGCAAACACGATACAGCACGACAATCGTGGAAAACGTTGTCGTAGTTATTATATATGAAAGCTGACGATTATATGAGTTATTGAATGAAATTATTCAGTAAATAGAGATAGTTATAGTTGAAAACGTTGTTGTCAATATAACTATGAGTGATAAGAAAGGACAACCATGTTTGTTTAATATATTTTATATTAATAGGGTAGCCAAGAGTCATAGTTTTGTTACAAAAAGTTATTGAGTAAAATCCTATAAATTTAGCAATTTATGTGCAAATTATGGTTGACATTTTGTAAATCGGGTAAACTTTAAAAAACCGGACTAAAAACTATTAAAATATTTAAAACTAATATATTTTAATCAAAAGATACAAGCTTTTTCTAATTCCAATATACATTTATTATACGAAAGTTTTAGCGGCTACAGATTTCAAGTTGAATATGGGTAATATAACTCATGTTCGATTAAACCTATATTTTATATATAAATAAATATGTATGCAACAAGCGATTAGGTCGACTTTAAATTTACTCGATAGTATAAAACTGAGAAATATTTAACATTTATTTGTATATTAGAAATGCATTTTTACACTTTCTTAAAAACTACTGAGGTAACAACGCTGCCAACTTTGCCACCGAACTTAAATGATGGCGTTGGTATGCTACAATATTTCTTAAATTTCCCCTCAAAACTGCTGATCATTTCATCTTCAGTCCAATTACAGGATGTGATAATAAATATACTCTCCTCCTGCATCATATTTCTGACAGATTCCATATATAGCTCTCTTTTCTCTTTAGGCTTATCGGGACATAAACTTATGGCATCGTAAGTGCCCTTATCGTGGACTATATCAAAATTGCCCAATTCTTTGCACGATTTCACATTCATTAAATCGGCCACTTTATATACAATTTTTAAGTCTTGATCTTTGGCTATATTATCAGCCAACTCTACTGCTTTTGGTGAGTAATCTACACCCACAAGATTTGTATAGCCTTCTCGAGCCAATTCAATGAGTAGCATGCCATTGCCACAGCCCAGGTCGATGATACGTACATCATGTCCGATGTCATCTTGCTTCATAATCCAATTAATAACACGTATTTGTGAATCCTCGTCAAACCATATTTCGCCAACGTCTCCATGGTTGCGATAATTATCGATTTCACGTTCATAGGCCTGCTCCCAATATTCTTTTGTACCCAGTTCAGATCCATTTAGTTCTTCTACAGACATGTTGATTGAATTTTTGTTTAAATAAACAGCTGCAAAAAGTGTTGCCACATCTATTGAAAAAAAGGAAAAGAGTTTTCGCAACGTCGACATTCTGTATGGCATTCTTCAAATAATTCTTATTAATATGGATTAAAAAATTATTCTTTTCATATTAAATTATTAATGGACTATTGTTATTCTGTTTCTATAGCGAATACCAATAACATACTTTGTTATAAAAGTACAATGATTAGGATATATGAGGATATGAAAAGAAGTCTCTGTGTAACATAGTACACTCAATACTGCTCAGTTTACTTAATAATTTTAATAATTTTACATTTAGATAACAATTTGTTTGTGCAATCTAATGTTTAAAAAACATTTGCATACATTTTATTGGTCTATTGAAATATATATGATAATACATTTTTAAAATTCTACGTTAATTTTTTTCTGAACGTTTTAGAATTCGAAGTTCTTATATGTATACTATTAATTGAACTTTCAGAACACTTCCCAGAAAATGCCAATTTCATATATATTTTTGTAATACGCTTCATTTGCCGAATCTTGTAAAATTGCAATTGCATTTTTTATTAAAAAAATACAACAATAAATTGCAAATTTTATTGAATTTCTATTTTAACGTATATATTTCGAATTTGCGGTGAAACTAAAGAGAAAAGTTAATAGCAAAAAGAGTTATAAAAGGAAAATGACACCGCCAAAAAGCGGAAATCATAATAGAGGACGAGGAGGCCGTTCTTCTGATAATGGCTCCAGGGGCCGAGGAGGTGGGGGTGGTGGAGTATATTCTGGAAATAACAGAGGTCACGTACGAAGCGGACGTGTTGAAAGAAGTGGTCGACCCTCTGGTAGCGGTGGTTTTTTAAGAGATAATCGTTTTGGTGGAGGGGGAGGTTCAAATAAAGGTCAAAATAATAATGCCCGAAATCCAGATGATTTTTCAAGTATGTAAAATTTAAGCTCTTAAAATATGTTTAAGAACTTGTGGAAATGTAAAAACAAAAACATTTTTAGACATTCGAGCCATTAATTGGTCACAAATGCGTCTGCCTCCTTTCGAAAAGGACTTTTACAAAGAGCATCCCAAAACAAGATCACGACCAATGAATGAGGTGGAACGTTATAGAGAGGCCAACCAAATTACGGTACGAGGACCGGCTCCTAAACCTATAATTTATTTCGACGAAGCCTGCTTTCCCGACTATTGCATGAACGAAATACGTCGCCAACGTTATACGGAACCTACACCCATACAGGCTCAATCATGGCCAATTGCCATGAGTGGCAACAATCTGGTCGGTATTGCTATGACTGGTTCAGGAAAAACTTTAGCTTTTATTTTGCCAGCCATTGTTCATATAAATCATCAGCCTCCTTTAGCCAAAGGTGATGGTCCAATTGCTTTGGTTTTAGCACCCACCAGAGAATTGGCCCAACAGATTAAAAAGGTGGCCGATGATTTCGGTTCACATGTTTATGTACGCAACACTTGCATTTTTGGTGGTGCACCCAAAACTCGTCAAACGCATGACCTGGAAAGTGGTGTGGAACTGGTTATAGCAACACCCGGCCGTTTGTTAGACTTCTTAGCTAATGGAGTAACAAATATGCGACGTTGTACATATTTGGTACTCGATGAAGCCGATCGTATGTTAGATATGGGGTTTGAGCCTCAAATACGTAAAATTTTGGGTCAAATTCGTCCTGACCGTCAGATACTTATGTGGAGTGCTACTTGGCCGAAAGAAGTACGACAACTTGCTGAAGATTTCCTTGCAAATAATTACATACAGGTACCTTGTCTATTCTATTGAATTTAAAATTTTACAGTGCAAATAGAACATTAATTAGGTGTGCAAAAGGTATTATTTAAAGTCACTAATTTTTTCTATTTGCTTTCTATTTACATATTTTCTCTCAAGATCAATATTGGTTCTCTTGAACTGTCCGCCAATCACAATATACGTCAGTACGTGGATGTTTGTCATGAATCGGACAAAGGCTCTAAACTAAAAAGTCTTCTGTCGAATATTTACGATCAGCCACATCCTGGTAAAATAATAATCTTTGTCGCCACTAAGAAGAAAGTTGATGAACTGGCTCGTTTCATACATGGCTTTGGTGTAGACGTTGGTTCTATACACGGCGATAAGTCACAATCGGATCGTGATAATGTCTTATCGGATTTCCGTAATGGTCGCTCGAATATTTTAGTCGCCACTGATGTAGCTGCACGTGGCTTAGATGTCGATGGTATAAAGTATGTCATCAATTTCGATTTTCCACAATCTTCCGAAGATTATATACATCGTATCGGTCGTACTGGTCGTAAACATTCTACTGGCACATCGTACGCTTTCTTTACTACTAAAAATGCTAAATGTGCCAAAGCTTTGGTGGATATACTGCGTGAAGCAAACCAAAATGTAAATCCCGATTTGGAGTACATGGCACGTAATGCCGCTTCCATAATGAGCAAGGAGAAAAGCAATAATCGAGCTATGAATGGCTTTAATAATAGAGGAAGCGGTGGAGGTAACCGTTTCGGCAACAGTGGTGGCAATTATGGTAACCACAGAGGCGGCAGCGGCGGTGGATACGGTGGAGGCGATAGATCTCGTAATTTTTACAATTCCAGAAATTAATTTCAGTAAGATTTTCCTTTTTATTTTCCATTATAATTTTAATTTTTTTTTATATCCTGTTGTAACTTATCACTTTAATTTTACGGAGAGCGAGATTTATCATTGTTTGAAGTTCTTTAAAATTGTAAACTCTGTTTTATTAAGTTTTAATTTTTATTCTAGTTTACTTCTCAAATATATACTATAATATATAGTTTATAACTATTTATGTATATCGTTTATCAACAAATTCAATGAAAAAAATGACACAATTTAACTACTGTGTAGCATTTACATACATACTTAATTAATTAAAAAGAAATATTCGCTAAAAATGAAACTCAATCAGAGAGCAGATATGCATGTAACATTACCATTATATATATATGCTAAGATGGTATCTTCTTTATTTATATACTTTACTTTTGGCTGGAGTGTAAAAGCAATCGTTTATTATTCTCAATAAAATTGAATTAAAACCTAGATGATGGTGTTCCTAAATAATCGTATTCTCACAGATCACAAGTGGTATTTTAAAAATTAACAGTTTCAGTATTTAAACTACTGATGCAATAATTTGTTTCTTTTAAATCTTGCTTTTAAACCTTAAGGCCTTAAAATAATGAGAGCGGGCTTGTTGTAGAAAAGTTCATTTGATTTTGTTTTAGTGTATCTAAGAATGATGTCGGCTTGATTTTGTTGCTTTCCTATATTGCAGCGTCGGCTTGATTTTGTTGCTTTCCTATATTGCAGCCGGTGTACGAAGTGTGATATTGACTTTCTTATTCTAACAGCTACTTCTTCTCTTATCCATCTCACGTCCCAGTTAGCAGTAGTTGGTAACATAATCATATGATAAGTCACGTAAGGTCAATGGCTTTGATGTATCGATCGCTTGTAAGTGTCTTTTTCTTTACTGAGAGTGGACTAAAAAGGACTATGAAAGAACAAAACGAGAAAAGAAAGGGAGAACGAAGTAATGTCCTTTAGATAAAGATTGTCCTAAGAATGTTCCCCTAGTTAAGTAATCCTGTTTATGAACCCTATTTAATTCACAAGCCTGCTGTCGCTAAGATACAACAGCTGCGAAACAAATCTCTCTTCCTACGTACCTACATACAAGGACTGTGACATAACACATGACCCACTGTTTTCTTTACCTCTTCACATAACTTACAGTAACCAGAGATATCTCCACTGTTTCTGCTGATGCTATGTCTAAAGGGCCATAGCCTGTTAGTACTAGGATAATAAAGCTGCTCTCACGCCTAATCTTGCCTAGAACTAATTTTGTACTTATAGAATTGAACTGTAGCTATGGGGCTTTCGCAACACAATCGGGTTTACATATTCATGCGAGATTAATGAGTGCATTTTCTCCATGATTTTAGAAGCAGAAATCCCGTAATGACTCAATGAATCTAATTTGAGAATCTCAAGTAAGGTTGCTAAGTAGCCTTTTCCGCTCCCTGATCAGATGTAGACTCGGGTTTTGAGTTTTGACTACTAGAATAGGTAGTTTACTTGCAAATGAAGCTAAGTATGAAATAAAACACTTTCATTTTCTTATTTGTTATTAAAAAAATTATGAACTTTATTTATTTATTGTTTATATCGTATATTTGTATTTGTAAATATGTATTAAAATTACACTTTTTAATTTCTATTAAACTAAATATAGTATGTAAGTATGTATTTATGTACTTACATACATACATATATATGAATGTATATAAAATAAATGAATGATACAGTAAATGTTTATGTACTTTATAAAATATATTTTTGTATGTATTTATGTAAAAAATGCATAAAATTATCTTTGAAAAAACAAAAAAAGAAATATTTTTGCATATATTATTAACGTATGTATTTTGATAATTTGATTACAACATAGAAAACTATAATTTAAATTTAAATTTCGGTTTTTTTCTCGAAATGTATTCAAAGCATAAATTTATTTATAAAATTTTTAATTTACGCAGGTTGTTTATATGCTTAAACTTAATTAAAAATATTGTATTAAATCAAGATTTATTTGTTTGTATTGTAATATCTCTTATAAAATTACGTATGTATGTTTGTATGGTATTTTGTTATTGTTATTTAGAAAAAGAAAAAGAAATTAATATTTTCCATTTTAGTTCTTTACAGCACGGCGTGAACCTATTAAAGGAAATAAATAATGAAATAAAGGTAATTTTACTTTTTCTGTGTATTCATTCAGCTAATTCAGCTTATTGTAATTTTACCTTTTTCTTTGTTTTTACGCTCCTTCTTGCTGCCACCGCCACCACCACCACCACTCGCATTGCCACCAGCTTGTTTGCTGGCACCATTATTGGGATTACATTTCTTGTTAATACTGCGTACAGCTTCACAGCTGGATTCACTGATACCGCCTGTTGCTTTTAATTTATCCTCGCGCGTCATTTGTCCACTAACACATTCCGACCAGGCACCCTTCTCATAGCGACAAGCTGATTTTGTTAAAAGAAAAGTAATAAAAAATTATTAAAATACATTAAAGTTTGCATTTACACAGCAATTTGCATTGAAAAAACCAAGTTATAAAACCTTGTTTAAATGAAGAAAAGGGAAATTTAATAAGTTCAACTACAGTGGTTGAAAAAAAACCACATTCAATAGTTCAACAATACAATTCTGTTTGTGTAGCAAAAGTGATCAATTGGGGATCTCCAGTAGACCTGCTACATATAGCATTGTGTGAAATAAGTAGCCTCAGACAATTTAATAATGAGTTTTGATAAATCTGCAAAAGAAAACAATATTTCTTTGGAGTGATAGATGAATGCCGGTCGTTTAATTTTTAAAGTATGTAGTTGCCTATTGTTATGATATAGGTATTCACCCATGATCTCTCATCTTGGGATACTTATTTCAGCCGGTAAATAATCAATGGCTGCGTACGAGAGACTTTATCAGCATCTCCACAAAAAAGTATTCTGATCGCGCCAAATCGTATAATCTTAGCTTGCAATGCACTGTAAAATTAACTCGGCTCATGGTATAGCGTGACGGGTGCACAGACCACACCGTCTTGAGGAAACCACTTGTTAACAAAATCCAATTCTGCCATTATCAGCAACCGCTGGCCCACAATCCGTACCAAACTGTACATCGTTCTTAAACTGCCGATGGCTGCTCTTCACACCAAATTTGTTAATTTTGGCTACTGATGTATCCACTGACCTAAAAATGAGTCCATTGGTGGACATAAATTTTTAAATGCATGTCACGAAATTTTTGTTTAAGTTGAAGCCAAAATTGAGAGTGTGTTTGTTGCAGTTATAGAAGCTGAAGTACTATTCCCCTTATTTTTATTTATTTCAAACTTAAATTTTAAAGTATTGATGAAAAACTGCTGAATGTGACTTGGCTTAGCTAAAAATGTGTCTTTACTTATTTACATTTAAAGGAATATAAACTTACGTCTGGCTATACTGATGCGTTTTACTACGAAAATTAGTTTTCGTCGGATTTCTTTAGCTATCGGTCGTGTTCTTATTAACAAGTGCTTCTTTTGTAGAAAAAATATAATTTAACAAGTGGTTTTTAGTTTTTTTTAATTATTTAATAAATTAATATGAAGTGAAGTGAATTCGTGATAGAGTTCGTAAATATTTGTGTGTTTTGTTAGGAAAAAAGCTGCTTAAAGTAGAAAGGTTTTCGGGTTTGGCAAAAAAGCCGCCATCATTGTTTCTTATCCGTTTGTTTTATTGCGTGTGCGTGAGTGCGTTTGTTTCGGTGCGAAAAAAGCAAAAATGCATATTTTCGATGAAATCAATAAAATTTAATTAAGTCGGGCGTTAATAAAAAAATCAATAAATAGTGTTAATTAAGTGATAAAATGATTAGATTTTAACTTCAATTCCTTCCGGCACAACAGTTACCAGGTAAAAATAAAATATATACAGGCGGATATGAATAAGAACCTCCCGTTTAATATTGAAATTCTTTTGTCTTCTTTGTACGTTCAGTATTATTTAATTGTATTAAAATTCAAATGAATGGTATGCAATAGATATGCTAGAAAGCAATTGATGTGTTGTGCGCATGTGTAATTGTTACAAGATCTCCTCAGGTATCCACAGTAAGTTAATAGTTAAGAATTTTGATGAATTGACAAAAAATGTATTGTTGGAAGGGGAGTGTGAAGAAATTTTCCAATGAGATGAAATGTCATGAAATGTTGTTTGAGGTTTTTAGCAAATTCGTGGCTTGGCTGAGCTAAAAAATGTGTCTTTACTTATTTACATTTAAACGAACATAAATTTACGTCTGGCTATACTGATGCGTTTTATTACGAAAATTAGTTTTCGTCGGATTTCTTTAGCTATCGGTCGTGTTCTTATTAACAAGTGGTTCTTTTGCAGAAAAAATATATTTTAACAAGTGGTTTTTAGTTTTTTTTAAATATTTAATAATTTAATATGAAGTGAAGTGAATTCGTGATAGTGTTCGTAAATATTTGTATGTTCTGTTAGGAAAAAAGCTGTTTAAAGTATAAAGGTTTTCGGGTTTGGCAAAAAAGCCGCCATCATTGCTTCTTATTCGTTTGTTATATTGCGTGTGCGTGCGTGCGTTTGTTTCGGTGCGAAAAAAAAACAAAAAATGCATATTTTCGATGAAATCAATAAAATTTAATTAAGTCGGGCGTTAATAAAAAAAATCAATAAATAGTGGTAATTAAGTGATAAAATGATTATATTTTAACTTCAATTCCTTCCGGCACAACAGTTACCAGGTAAAAATAAAATATATACTGAGGCGGATATGAATAAGAGCCTCCCGTTTAATATTGAAATTTCTTTGTCTTCCTTGTACGTTAAGCATTATTTAATTGTATTAAAATTCAACTGAATGGTATGCAATTGATGTGTTGTGCGCATGTGTAATTGTTACAAGATCTCCTCAGGTATCCACAGTATGTTAATAGTTATGAATTTTGATGAATTGACAAAAAATGTATTGTTGGAAGGGGAGTGTGAAGAAATTTGCCAAATGTCATGAAATGTTGTTTGAGGTTTTTAGCAAATTCGTGGCTTGGCTAAGCTAAAAATGTGTCTTTACTTATTTACATTTAAACGAACATAAATTTACGTCTGGTTATACTGATGCGTATTAGTACGAAAATTAGTTTTCGTCGGATTTTTTTAACTTTCGGTAGTGTTCTTATTAACAAGTGGTTCTTTTGTAGAAAAAATATAATTTAACAAGTGGTTTTTAGATTTTTTTAATTATTTAATAATTTAATAGTAAAGTGAAGTTAATTCGTGATAGTGTTCGTAAATATTTGTATGTTTTGTTAGGAAAAAGCTGCTTAAAGTAGAAAGGTTTTCGGGTTTGGCAAAAAAGCAGCCATCATTGCTTCTTATTCGTTTGTTATATTGCGTGTGCGTGCGTGTGTTTGTTTCGGTGCGAAAAAAGCAAAAAATGCATATTTTCGATGAAATCAATAAAATGTAATTAATTCGGGCGTTAATAAAATAAATCAATAAATAGTGTTAATTAAGTGATAAAATGATTAGATTTTAACTTCAATTCCTTCCGGCGCAACAGTTAACAGGTAAAAATAAAATATATACTGAGGCGGATATGAATAAGAGCCTCCCTTTTAATATTGAAATTCTTTTCCTTTGGTCGTTCAGTACTATTTAATTGTATTAAAATTCAACCAAATAGTATGCAGTAGATATGCAAGAAAGCCATTGATGTGTTGTGCGCATGTGTAAGTGGTACAAGCTCTCTTAAGGTAGTAACAGTATGTTAATAGTTAAGTACTTTGAAGAATTGTTAACAAATGTACGGGGGGATGAAGAAACTTGCCAACGAGTTGATAATTCACGAATATCTGCCAAAAACTAATTTTAGAACTAAAACGCATCAGGATTGCCGGACACAAATTTATATTCGTTTTAATGTAAATAAGCAAAGACACATTTTTTAACTATGCCAAGTCCCTTAATTAAGCGAGAATCACTGTCAAGAATATTTACATTTAACCGAGCATAAACCTACGTCTGGCTATACTGATACGTTTTAGTACGAAAATTAGTTTTCGTCGGTTTTCTTTTGCTATCGGTCGTGTTCTTATTAGTAAGTGGTTCTTTTGTAGAAAAAATATAATTTAACAAGTGGTTTTTAGTTTTTTTTTTAATTATTTAATAATGTAATAGTAAAGTGAAGTGAATTTGTAATAGGGTTCGTCATGGTATTAAAATATTTGAGTGTTTTGTTAGAAAAAAATTTGCTTAAAGTAGAAAGGCTTTCGGGTTTGGAAAAAGCCGCCATCATTGTTTCTTATTAGTTCGTTATATTACGTGTGCGTGAGTGTGTTTGTTTCGGGTGTTAATTAATAAAAAAAATTAATAAAATAGTGTTCATTAAGTGATAAAATAATTAGATTTTAACTTCAATTCCTTCCGGCGCAACAGTTACCAGGTAAAAGTAAAATATATACTGAGGCGGATATGAATAAGAGCCTCCGGGTTAATATTAAAATTTCTTTTTCTTTGTACATTCAGTTCTATTGTATTGTATTAAAATGCAACTGAATAGTATGTATGTAATAGCATTGGTAGAAAGCAATTGATGTGTTGTGCGCATGTGTAAGTGGTACAAGCTCTCCTAAGGTAGCAATTGTATGTTGATAGTTAAGTACTTTGATGAATTGACAAAAAATGTGCGAGATGAAGAAACTTGCCAATAAGATGAAATGTCATGAATGTCATTCAATACTTTCTTAAGTTTTATGCACATCCGGTAAAAACTAATTTTGGTGCTAAAACACATCAGTATTGCCGGACGCAGATTTATATTCGTTTTAAGGTAAATAAGTTAAGACACATTTCTTATCTAAGGCAAGTCGCATAAATAAACGAAAAACATTCCCAAGAATAATAATAATTATAAGTTACTAACGTTATCAGAATTTTGCTGCCAAAATTTGCTGCCAGAAATTAATGCCAAATGAATAGAAAATTGAATAAAATTAATTTTAAATTAAAATTAAAGAGTTTGGTGAAAAACTGCTAAAACGATTTGAAATGATCTTTGTAAACGTAAATAAATGTTCTGGATAATCCTTTTCGTTTATTTATGTGACTTGGCTTAGGTAAAAGATGTGTCTTTACTTATTTAGATTAAAGCGAATATAAATTTGCGTCCGGCAATACTGATGAGTTTTGGTACGAAAATTAGTTTTCGTCGGATTTCTTTTGCTATCGGTCGTGTTCTTATTAACAAGTGTTTCTTTTGTAGTAAAATATAATTTAACAAGAGGTTTTTAGTTTTTTTTAATTATTTAATAGTAAAGTGAAGTGAATTTGTAATAGGGTTCGTCATGGTATAAAAATATTTGTGTGTTTTGTTAGAAAAAAAGTTGTTTAAAGTAGAAAGGCTTTCGGGTTTGGAAAAAAAGCAGCCATCATTGCTTCTTATTCGTTTGTTATATTGCGTGTGCGTGCGTGTGTTTGTTTCGGTTCGAAGAAAATGCAAGCAAAAGCATATTTTCAATGAAATCAAAAATATTTAAATAATTCGGGTGTTAATTAATAAATAAATAATTAATAAAATAGTGTTTATTAAAGAATAACATTATTAGATTTTAACTTCAATTCCTTCCGGCGCAACAGTTACCAGGTAAAAATAAAATACATATGTACTGCGGCGGATATTATGAAGAGCCTCCCGTTTAATATTGAAATTCTTTTTTCTTTGTACGTTTAGTATTATTTAATTGTATTAAAATTCAACTGAATGGTATGCAATAGATATGCAAGAAAGCCATTGATGTGTTGTGCGCATGTGTAAGTGGTACAAGCTCTCTTAAGGTAGCCACAGTATGTTAATAGTTAGGTACTTTGATGAATTGACAACTAATGTATGGGGGGATGAAGAAACTTGTCAACGAGTTGAACATTCATGAATATCCGCCAAAAACTAATTTTAGAACTAAAACGCATCAGGATTGCCGGACACAAATTTATATTCGTTTTAATGTAAATAAGCAAAGACACATTTTTTACATATACCAAGTCCCTTTAATAAGCGAGAATCACTGTCAAGAATATTTAAATTTAACCGAACATAAACTTACGTCTGGTTAAACTGATACGTTTTAGTACGAAAATTAGTTTTCGTCGGATTTCTTTTGCTATCGGTCGCATTCTTACAATAAGTGGTTCTTTTGTAGAATAAATATAATGTAACAAGTGGTTTTTGGTTTTTTTTAATTATTTAATAATTTAATAGTAAAGTGAAGTGAATTTGTAATAGGGTTCGTCATGGTATTAAAATATTTGTGTGTTTGTTAGAAAAAAAAAGTTGCTTAAAGTTGAAAGGCTTTCGGGTTTGGAAAAAAAGCCGCCATCATTGTTTCTTATTAGTTCGTTATATTACGTGTGCGTGCGTGTGTTTGTTTCGGGTGTTAATTAATAAAAAAAAAGAATCAGTAAAATTGTGTTTATTAATTGATAAAATTATCAAATTGTAACTTCAATTCCTTCCGGCGCAACAGTTACCAGGTAAAAATAAAATATATACTGAGGCGGATATGAATACGAGCCTCCCGTTTAATATTGAAATTCTTTTGTCTTCTTTGTACGTTCAGTATTATTTAATTGTATTAAAATGCAACTGAATGGTATGCAATAGATACGATAGAAAGCAATTGATGTGTTGTGCGCATGTGTAAGTGGTAGAAGCTCTCCTAAGGTAGCCATTGTGAGTTGATATTTAAGTACTGTGATGAATTGACAAAAAATGTACGAGATAAAGAAACTTGCCAATAAGATGAAATGTCATGAAAAATTTTCTTAGGTTTTAAGCACATCCGGTAATAACTAATTTTGGTGCTAAAACGCATCAGTATTGCCGGACGGAAATTTATGTTTGTTTTAATGCAAATAAGTGAAGACACATTTCTTATCTTAGCCAAGTCATATAACTAATCGAAAAATATTCCGAAGAATAATAATAATTTTCAAAGATGATTTAGAGAAATTATTGCAGTTTTTCACCAAAGAAAGTCAAAGACTCTTCTTAATCCAAATGGAAAATTTTTTGTTGGAAAATTTCAATAAGAACAGATTAAGTCTAGAAGCCTATTTTATGTTGTTATTAAACAATTTGTAATTTGTAATTTTAGGGCCATGTTATGAGTGTGAGATTAACGATTAAGTAAACTTTAATCTTCATTTTAAGTTTTTGAATTAACTTAATCTTACGTTTAAACCAACGTTGGTGGTTTAAACTTAAGATTAACTGTCAAAAGTAGTTGAAAAATTTTATTAAAAAAAGCTTTTAAGTGAGAGAAAGCCGAATAAGACAAATATTTAAGTGATTATGAATTATAAACATAAAATCCAAATTGAAAATAGACATTCTTAATTTATTTATTATTTTTGAAATATTATTATTTTTACTTAAAGATCAATCATATTAAGCTGTTTTTGTTCTATACAAAAGCAAATTGTTGTGAAAAACGTTGCAATTTTTGCTTATAAGTGTGGCAGCTCTACAAGGCTTAAACTTAAACTTAAGATTATTTTAAACTTGAGTTTAACCTTGATCACAAAAAAAAGCCCTTAGTATACTTCAGAGTGATTAGGCGCATCAAAACAATTTGTTCATTAAATTAAATTCAAATCTTAACACTTCTTTTTGAAGTAACCTCTCATATAACGTATACATACATATGTACCATAAAATTATTTTTTATTTTTTGTTGTCACAATTTTTGCCCTAATTACGTTATGTTAGAAATTGAAAACCTCTTGAATTTATGATACGATTTTAACATTTTCATGATTTCCCTTTAAATAATTTGTTTATTTTCCTTCCCTCACAATTTTGCAGTTAATACTGCTGGTGTTCTCTTTTTGCTATTTTTCATGTGACACATTTACGAAAAAGTTTACGAAAAAAATATAAATCTAGCATACCAGGTCCACACACACGCATAAACACTTAAGAATAATAGGCTTGTACATGAAGTTTAAATAAAACAAACTGAGATTCAACTTAACTATGTATGTGCATCGCAAAAAGAAATTTTAATGGAACTGCATGAAGAATACAGAGGTCGCCGTAGTTTAAAAAGTAGTGTTTTGTCTTATTAGACAAGAGCTCGTGGTTCAAACTCACTAGTGGTTCAAACTATGTAGTTGGTATGTTCAAACCCTAGTTGAGACATCTCGAACATGATTTGCAGCAGATTTCTGTCAAAAATGCTGAAAGTAAATAAAATTGCTATGAAAAGTTTCTTAAAAATCTCTCGTCACATCGTGGGAGGTGTGAGACTCCTGACTAAAGGTTTGTTATGACCAATTAGGTAACGTAAGTAGATAGGCAGGCCATTTTTAGGGCTTTGACCTTGTGTGATCAGAGATAGTTTTGGCATGTGAGTGCGATAACTTTCAACCATCAAGAGACTTATTTACGTTTGCTTATTATTATTGCCGTAGTGAAGAGCTGTCATAGTATTGCGACCGTACGGTATGTTGTACTGCTTTCAATCCGTATAGAGTATCCCAATAATATCTCCTCTAAGCCTATCGTAGCCCTGACAAGCTTTAAGTATTACCTTCTCAAATGCATTACTGCCTCATAGGTTATAAAAATGTGTTCTAATGATTCCGACTCATCAATACAGAATCTATATGTAGGGTTCGAGACAAACCCTATTCTGAAGAAGTCTAGTGATCAGTCTAAAGAGTGGTGACTAACCTTAGGTTAGGATCAGATTCTAGGATCAGATTCTCTCATTGTAATTTCCTAATGATAAATTTTTATTGCTTCAAAAAAATTTGGTTTAAGATGATGTGTTATCTTCCTTTCGTTGAAAATATTGTTCCAAAAATTTGTTTCCATTCCGCAGAAAAGTTCTGAACAAAGCGGCTCGGAATCCCTCTCCTACTTGAAAACTTATCCATCTACTCATTCAAATTCCCACATAATCTGGGATCAAGTAGAGATTAATCCTATTTCCCATACGTTGCTGATTCACCTTCCCCTGAGAATCCCATACTACCGGCAAGTTAACCCCTTAAGAACGGATTGATCTGAATACCTAGCGGCCTGATTATAAGATAGTATTTCTATGTATTGTTGAATTGAGTGCATATATCGATGGCCTAAACTTCCTGCTTGGAAACTGACGGCGAGTTTTCCTATGAGATCAAAATTTGCATTCTAAAACCACAAACTCCCGCTTTTGTCCAAAATCCATTCTTAATCCAGTCGCATATGTTTTCTTGGGAAATATTCGATTAAAATACTTCTCCACAAGAATCCAAAGTCAAATTTTACTTAAATGTACCACCCTATTGCAGTCATATAGGCTTGTGCCTATTTGATTTATGCATGTTTCTGTGGCATAATGACTATGGCAGTGTAGTAGATGCTGCCTGATGCCTGCTGCTGTTGCTATTGCTCTACAGAAATTAAAGAGGGTTACACCTTTTGTTAGAAAATCATTATTTTCTTTCCATTTTGTTGTTGTTTTTTTTTTCTTTTTTTGAATATTTTAATGAGCGTTAGATTTGTGTAGACCTGCTAAAAACCAAAATGGGTTCGAAAAGAAGAAAAAAAAGAACTCTACCAGAAATGCAGTCATTTTGGTTTGAAATTCGTTTCTCTTCCTTTTTTTTGCAATTTTTTTTTGCAGGATGCTAACTAGTTATGATTGTTACATTGTTTGGCAGGAGGTGGATTATGTGTAATTAAGAGAAAGCGAGAGACAGAGAGAGCAAGTGAGAGAGTAAAACAAAATAATGCCTTTATTTTTAATACCCAGTAAACGTTTAAGTTTAAGCGTTACAGTATAAAAGTATTTAAAAGCAATTAAGGATTTCTGTTTCTGACGAACAACAACAAAGAAAAATTCTTTTGCTAAAACAACAAAAGCAACAACAACAAAAACAGTGGCAAAGAAATGGAACGGAAAATGAAAGCACTTTACTTTTATATTTGAGTATTAGTTTCTTTAAAAATACGAACAAGCAAAAATAGGAAAATATCATATGAAATGTTTGAAAGAATTATTAAATATTTACGGGCCAAAGGATTAAAATCCATTACGATCTTAGAATAGAATTTAAATAAGAAATAAGAAATTTCTTGTTAAAAAAGAAACTGAAAACATTTTTCTCTGGCAATATTTTCTAATTAAAAATCAAAAAGAAAATTACATTCAGATTGTAATTATATGATATGCTGGTACATTATGATAATTTATAGGGCATATTAGCTATTATACTGATATGCTACCAAAGGGCTTTACTGCAAGGCAAACAAATTTTTATGTTTTTGGTATTAAAAATTATGAAAGAAATTTTTTTAATTAGTCGACTTACCGCAGAATTCTAAGTATAAGTATCGATGCGTAATGATAGAAGTTTTCCACTTTCCAAACAAAAAAATATCTAATTTTTTCGAAAAGACAAGTAATCTATGGATATATCTAGGCTTAGATAGGCAGTCCACTCTGAGGTCTTAGGTCGGAGATAGTTGTGGAATGAGTGTGTGAGAACTCTTAAACGTCAACAGATTCATGTATGTAAGCTTATCATTATTATTGCCGACATGAAGAGCTGTCATAGTACTGCCATACAATCTATTGTACGACTTTCAATCCACATATGATATCCCTCTAATATCTCTTCTAAACCTATTGTCCTCATTTCTCCTCCTGGAATGCATTAATGGAGGTTTCAAGAATGTGTTCTAAAGGCTTAGTCTCCCCATCAGAGAGTCTACATGTTGGGTTTGAATCGTCAACAAAAAAAAATTTGCCATATTTTTCAACATAACCTCTTTTTAGCTCGATACACTTTTGTCATCGACATGCAGGAGCTTCCATACCTTGTTGATAGCCAGAACTGTCCGTCTAGATTCTTATAATAATCATAAACACAGTGAATATTTTGACCATTTTCATGTAATTTCTTCAGCAACGAATTAGCTTATAGGATAGCAAACACAGGCCATTTCCGTCATAAACCGTTATTCCGTGATAATTAGTGTTAGTATTTGAGATCTACTACAGGATCTACTACCAAGAGAAATAAAGTTAAAGGCTCTCTCTCGGCGCTTCAATGAGTTCGTAACTTTGAATGCAGCAAAGGTTTTTCGATAAAAAAAAGTTTTTTTTTTTCAAATTGTTATCCTTTGAGCTCAATTAACTTTTCCCTCTCCATTGTTTAGGCCAAACAAAAAAAAAAAAGAAAAATAATTTTTATTGTGGCCCTCAAAAGAGGCATTCGCTTGTGAGATGATTTAAATGTTGAAGTTAAGTTTTGGTGTCAGATTTGAAGTCTGGTTTCTAGTCATGTTTGGAAACAAGTAATAATTCCCTGGGTTTGTAGAGAATAGAGCGGGTGGTAAGAAAATCGTATGCCAACAAGTATGTTGTATATGAAATTGGCCGATTGTAATCGTTTTAATTTCCAATCCGTATTAATTTTCTCCAATACACTCATACAAACATTATTGGCTATTATAATCCTTTAGTTAGGACACTCACACTAGCTTCGCATGCCACCCAAGTCGAGCGCTTTAATTCGTTCAACAGATTTGAGATTTTTTTTGCAGCCAAGTTTCTCTCTGAACATTAGCAAAAAAGTTTTTCCAGTAGTAACTATACTCACTACATACATACATAATTGGCCATTACAACCCTTTAGTCAGGATTACGGCCTAGCTCCTCACACCACTCATGTCGTGTGCCTTAATTTTATACTTGAGTCGGGGGACCTACAGTTTAACGTCGAATTCGAACGACAGATTTTGAGAAACGTGTTCATGGCAGGTTTATTTCGTTCTCAGAGTTTTTGCCAGAAATCTGCTGAGAGGTAGTCGCCGAAGAAATATACTATTTTCTTTTATATTTCGTTTTGATGTCTGGCCTGGGGCTCGAACCCGGGCTTTTACGTCACACTACGTACTAGACTACGGCGACTACTCTACTCTACTCACTACATTGCAGCTAATTTTATCTTTTTTATATACCAATAGAATAACATTGCTTATGTACTTTGGCAGAGAGGCTGATCCACTAAACTACACATTACTTTGGCAAATAGATAAGAAAGAGTTTTCTTGGTAGGAGAAGTTTGGATACACAAGAAATGGATTTCTTCGAGCATTTAAACTTTCTATCGGAAGCCGATATTCAGTCTTCTGAATGGGTTTAAGCTGGTTGAAAGGTTTCTATGTTTTTAGTTTCTCTTACTCTATCAAAATTATTTTACTTCCTTCTTTGCCCATTCTGGGGCAAACACATTGAGCTCCATGAACTTCAAGTCTTTGTGTATTTCGAATTAAGGCTATACACGTCCCCAGACCTAGATGTCAACTTAACCGTCAGATGTTTGTTGGCAGAAATAATGTTACGTTTTCAGTTCAGAGGGTAAAATTTGCAAAGTTTCATTGATCCGCTCTCCTTGGTCAATTATCTGTATAAATTGCTTCTTCTCCCCTTAATTAGGTTCAATAGTAGGGGATCTCCCCTGCTGAAATTTCTTTTCTATTGCATAGAGTTTTAAAGCATTATACCTCTGAAAGATTTTTAGTGTAATCTTTTTAAGCAACATTGTGTAGAACAATTACAAGCATAATTTTCCATTTTATGATTCCATTCCAGCTACACTCAATCAGTCGAACCTCCTTTTTCCAACATGTCTTAGACTTTGAGATTTCTAATCTAGAATAGCTTTCTTTTATATCTAATAACCCATAGCGGCTGCTCTAACCGACTGTAGGGCATAATTATTCTCAGTGAATAACCAAAAACAAAGAACGAAATAATTTTTTACTTTCGATGACATTTTTTGATTTCGATTTATTTTTTTTTTTTAATTGGAAAAATTTAGGTCAAACTAAGTTAAACAATAAGATTAAATACAGATCTATGCTCAGCCCACTATACCCTTTTGTTAACCACAATTTTTTTATTTTATGTCCTCCTTCTCTAAGAAAATTATCCTGCAAAAGTGGGACAATGTCTTACAAGCTAAACGATGATTTGTGTTACCAAAGAATTTTGTAATGAAATTAAACATGATAAGAGAGCGAGAGAGAGAGAAAAACAAATTTAAAATTTATAAAATTGATAATAAAATTAAAAATTATGTTGAACATGTTTCTGCATGATTGAATTTTGATAGTCATTGTGTATTAAATATTCAATTCAAATTGGCAATTTAGGAAATTCAATTTTTTTTTTCTCAATGTAACTATTTAAATGTGTGTAAAGTTATAAGCATTTAAATCTGACCATATGAGTACGTTTTAAATTCAGCATGATACCTACGGTTTTCTACAGTAAAAAGCTGATAATGTCAGCATGTCATTGAACTCATTGACATACAACTTGTGCTAAAGTTTTTGGCAATCGAAACTGATTAGTGGAACCACTGCGCTAACCAAGTACTTCGATGAGTTTGCTGGAATTCGGTCAGCAGAGGGGATGCGTTTACCTGTGGCATTACAACGAGCCTCTATGCGTGCTCATGTGAGTTTTGGTATCAAAGCTACCATTCCAACCCAACCTAATCAAATTGTAAAAAGATCTTGACGCACAATACATATATGAAACTATTCCATGTTCTGGAATTTGGAATGGAGTGGCTAAACAAGCATACATATTTAAATTTGGTGTTCTGTTTGTGTTTCTCTAAGGGTTAGAGATTTGGTGTATTACAGGACACATACGAAGTAACTTAAATGCAACCTCCTAAGAGTTCTTAAAATATTTTGCACAAGTTTTAGATGAAAATTTTATTGAATCGGTCCCTTACCTCCCAAAGCAAATATACATATATTTAGGTACTTGTTTAAACCCTTAGGTTAGGCTAGGTTACGTTATCGCGTAGCGTGCTGTTCACAGGCAAGTTCACACGGTAGCCATATGGCCCATTGTGTTACCCAATGTGAGGTAATCACCGCATGTTATGAATCGTTAGTGGTGGGTTTGAACCCTTAATGAATAAGGTAACCAGGACAAAACATGGAAAGAAGTAAAGGCCATGTCTTTGAACAAACTACTAAAGATAGGGTTGAACATCACCGAAGATGGTGAAATCTGACAGACAGCCTATGCAGACACCTTATAATCTCAGGGCGAGGAGCAAAGCATATAATTTTTTTTCAGTGTAAAGAAAAAAAAAAACGATTCTTGCCTTGCATTATTTAATCATTTCAACAAGAGAACGCTTGCAAATTATTCAATTTTATTATAAAAATTTTTCCTTTCTTTCGAAAAATTAGGGGTCAACAAACAGAATTACTGAATTGAATGTGTAGATCAGCCAGATGCAGTTCCAGAACTGACAATGTGTCCTGAAAGAAGCATTGCTTAAAGCGGTTTGTGGAACGACGACTTCATTGGGTTATATTTCTGAAAGACCGCTGAAAATCACAACGGTTATAGTGAGTACATAGTGTGTTGGCTGATTAGACGTGAGGCCTCGGTTCAAACCCTAGGTCAGCCGTCTCCAACTAAACGAATTATGAAAAAATATTTTTTTCGGCGACTTCCTGTCAGCAGATTTCTGATAAAATCTCTCTGAGGGTAAATAAAATTGCCATGAAATGTTTCCCAAAAATCTGTCGTTCGGAGGCAACTTTAAAACTGTAGGTCTAGCCACTAATGTATAAAATTAACACACATAACATAAGTAGTGTGACAAAGTAGGTCGTAATCCCGGCTAAAGGGTTGTAATGGCAGTGTATGTATAGTGAACTTTATACAGTGAACTTTTTTTTAGTCAAATTTCAGAAATTGACTTGGTTGGCATAGCGTTGGTACCACATGCCAAATGATAGGCGAGTTTTGTGACAAATTAGTTTCATGCTTTCGTGCAGTCCATTGGACAACAAGATCGTCTGATTTGATCATACAAGATTATTTTATTGTGGCAATACGCTTATTGGCTGGCACAGCCTAGTCATAGTTCCGTCCCTAATGAGACCACACTGCAGTTGTTATTGGTAATGGTAATGATCGAAACAATGCCAACACTTTTCAATACTGCGGAGTTCTAAGCAGTTTCGTTGCTATTCCGCTAAGAGGCAATATTGAATCCAAAAAATGAGCATTTTTAAGGGCATGACAATAAAACATTTGCCCCATTGTTCAAACACTACAAATTTATTCTCCTTTCCTACCGATTCAAATTCATTTTTTCACAAGTAAATGAAATTCTTTATCAATTTTGTTGAATTTTTTTGTATTTGCATTTCCATTCGCCAACTACAAATCAGACAAAGTCTTTTCAATTATAAATTAAATTCTGAAAAATTTTGTTGTTGTTTTTTTATTTGTTTTTCCCTGCCAAAATCTCTATCTGTAGGCCATATTTCATTTTCAATTTTACCAGTTTTTTCGTTGTTGTTTGCTATAAGAGAGATTTGTTTTATCATTTGGCTTTAACTACATTTATGGGAACATCATAAATTTTCAAAGATTTATCATGTTTGTCAACATTACCTGGTTATGTTCTCCACATACTCGTATATGTATTCCAACGAATAAAAACGTGTATGAAAAGAATATTGCATGACAACAGTATCTTGCTTTTGCAAGCATGTACAAGAGAGAGAGAGAGAGATAGAGAGAGAGAGTACGAGTATAAAAACATTATTTGGAGTTAGAAATTCTTATTTCTTTTATTTTTTTTTCATAAAATCCATAAATATATACACCCAGGCCTTCAAATACAGAGGACCTTATATTGCATGTAGGAAATTTAAAACCTATGAAGACTTATTGAAAATTAGAAAAAAAAACAACCCTACAAACACATTCCATATTACATACATACATAATTGGCCATTACAACCCTTCGTCAGGATTACGGCCTACCCAATAAACCAAAAGGCTTTCAAAATAGTTTGTAACAAACTTACTACCATAAGCGTTAGGTTTGCAAAACTGTTATGATAACTATTATGAATGGCTTGTTAACAATTATTTTATTAAGAAAACTGAACCCTTGCGATAATATTACAAGTTAAGGTATATAACAAGCTTAGGAGTTTAGTTATGAAATAAGCTTACTTTCGTAATATTTTTATAAGCTTTTAAATTCAATGAAAAAATAAAGATTTTTATTTTATATAGTTTTAATTATTTTATTGCTATTTTTTTCATTTATAAACTATATATATAAATATGATTTTGTGCTTCTAATATATTCGCCCTCCCCCAATCCAATAGAAATTGCGGCATCTATAAAATTAAAAAAGGAATGTATTAATAAATGGATAAATTCTGTACGTACACTATTTTAACTTCTTATGGCTTTTGATGTGCTCAGGCTACGGACACTCATTTTTTCTTCTGTTCCTTTCTAGCATACTAATAGTTTCCTCCAACATTTTTTGGTCAAATTTGGAGTCTTTGCTACAGTTTGGAGCTCTTTTGCCTTTGAATAAAAAGAAATAAATATTAGAAAGCTATAGCGAAATATATTTTTAATTTAACTTACAAATGAATCCGAACATTTTTAGTCATCTTGTAACTTCATCATCTTGCAACTTTTTTGATCACAAATTTTATATTATTTTTATTTTATAATTTCTTAAAAAACACTCTTAAAAAAACACAAAGCACACCTGTTTTGTCAAACAAAAGAAGACTGAAAAGAAAAAGAACAATAACAAGAACATGACGCAATATTATAACGGCATATCTTTTGCGAAAACGATTACAAAACTATTGCTAGCATAAGTTGTTTACAATCGCGCTTGAAAACCTGTAACAAAAAATAACCCATCATAAGTACGCTTATGAAATGTTGTAGAAAATCTATTATGATAAGTTTATTTTAAAATGTAGTTATATTTTGATTATTGTTTGGTTTGTTGGGTAGCTTCTCAACACCACTCATGTTGTGTGCGTTAATTTTATACATGAGTGGCTAGACCTACAGTTTTAAAGTCGCTTCCGAACGACAGATTTTTTGAGAAGCTTATCATGGCAATTTTTACTCTCTGAGTTTTTGCCAGAAATCTGCTGAGAGGAAGTCGCCGAAGAAATACTTTTTGTATTTTGTTTTTGATGTCTGGCCTGGGATTCGAACTCGGGCCTTTCGTCTAACAAGCCAACACACTACCTACTAGACCATATTACTGCTATAAATATAGTGGGCCTTTAAACGAGTCTCTGGTGTTTATATGCATGCTTTTCATTAGTATTTGTTGGTAAAACTAACAAATTCTATATTTTCTATCCTGTTTATTTCTGATTTTTTGTTTGAATTGAATTTTTTTGCTTATCCATGCTGATGTACTTATGAAATATATTTACAATATACCCTAGAGAAGTAATTAAATACTTTTATATTATGGGACAAATAGCAAAATGCAATACGACAACTCTAAACTAAAAGAAACATAAAAAATAAAACTCCTGCATTTTATAAATACTGTTGACAATGATGGATAATCAACCAGCCATTATGGAAACCTATAAAATTAGGGGTTAACATACATATTTAGAATAACTGTAAATATTTCATATGAAGTGAAAAAAATAAAGTTTGGTAAGAAACGTAAACCAAAAATTAAACACTTTTTTCGTACAAAATATTCTCTTCATATTTCGGTTTTTTCGAGAGTCTGAGAGCTGGGATTTGAACTACGAGCTCCCATCTAGTAAGCTAACACATTACCTGCTAGAATACAGTGCCTTTATTTCTTATGGGTCATCTAAAGTGTGTGTGGTCTAATGTTGTCCATATATCTTATCTGTTGATAAATTCTAGTGGTTTTATAAACTGTTGACCGTAGAAATTAGAATCAATGCTTTGACCAGGTTGTAGAAGCTTATAATGAATAATTTCCTGCCAAGACTGCCAGACAAACAACATTAACTTTCTTAATGGCAATTGTGGTTTTGATACAGTATGTTTACCTTCACCTACGTTTCACGGCTACGTTCAGGATTCTTTTCGCAGATTATAGTCGCACATAATTTACAATTCATCGCTCATAATTACTTCCTATAGAAATGATTTGATTTCATTCACTTCTAACAAAGAATGGGAAATGGAAACTTTACTAATTAAGCTGTTTTCCAATTTTTCTTTAGGGCGAGTTCCATTCAGTAGTCTTCTAGCTACGAAAAGTTTTTGAAAAATCTGCCGGAGTCCACTTTAAACTGTAGATGCCGCCATTCAGGGGTGGTGTAAGAAGCTAGGTTCAGAGATCAGCAACGAGTATTCAAAAAGATGAGTTTTCTATTTTTGTAAATGCAACAACAATTAAGACTGTAAATTTTGGTGAATGATTCGAATCACTCGAATCATTTATGAGTATTATAAGTATTTTTCTAAATTTATGAATCTGAATGAGTAGGCGTATGAATCAAACATATTTCGAATGTTATGAGTTTGATGTCAACGTTGTACTCATACTCAATGCAACCTGTATTTATAAATCAATGTTGTAGTGAGTACGAATGAATCAGAGTAGTTGAATTTCAATACTGTTGACTCACTCATACTCAAAATTTCATGAATACTTATGAATAGCGAAAAAACGATTCATTGCTGGTCTCTGGTTAGGTTGTGATCCTGGCTAAAGGGTTGTAATGACCATAATAAGTAAGAAGGGGCAGAAGTCAGGGAATTTAAATTTGTTTCTCCGAGGTTAGAACATAAATTACTCGAGTTTGTGATGTCGAGAAATTTAATTACCGCGTCACTACTGCTGAGATGTCATACAAGAATAATTGATATATGTATTTACTCAACCAGGCAGTTGACAGTTTTATTTAACAATAAGCGAATTAAGCAGGGGATTGGTGTATTAAAGCAGGTTCTAGGATGATAGAGTTACCAATCTGTGAAATTGTATTAGGTTATGGTGAAGAACTTCGCTTATCCTAAGAACTCTATGATAATCATTGCTGATGTTATCCACTGTGGAAGCTTAGGTAGGAACAGTGCCAGCGTATAATTTTTAGAATTATTTTTTAAAACTCGCAACAAGATTGGTTCTAGAATGATAGAGTTACCAATCTGTGTAATTGTATTAGGTTATGGTGAAGAACTTCGCTTATCCTAGGGACTCTATGATAATCATTGCTGATGTTATCCTCTGTGGGACAGTGCCAGCCTATAATTTATAGAATTATTTTTTAAAACTCTCAACAAGATTTTGATGAAAAATATCTTGGTATTCTGCTACATTCGAACTAAGGTGACTGCAAACCAGGGGTTACCAAACATTTTTTGGTTTTGTATTAGTAAGCAAGAGAGCGAAAATAAGTTGAGAGCGTACAGTCATAGAAAAATGTTAGTAATATAATCTATTTTGATTTTCATTTCATCAACATACACAAAGTTATACATATTTGACTTAATAATTTTTTAGATATTTGCTGGGTACTAATTCTGGTTCATAAATTTCCTCTCCTACTAATAACCAACATTTTAATTTTTCCAAAATATTGATTTATGTCTATAAAAAGGTTGTTCTCTTTCCATAATATCTAAATTATTTACAAATCAAAATGTGTTTTAAGAACATATAAGACTTTGAATTAAAAAAAAAAAACTAAACAAAAGAGCATAAGCAACAATGTTGAAAAATTCAGTACTTTAGTACTTTTTTCAGTACTTTTCCATTTCAAAAATGCCGCAGTACCTCCTCGACACTTTCAGTACCTTTTTATTATTAATATTTTATGTTTTGCGCTTTTCTGTTTTCTATTTTTTTTCTAATAAACATAACCGAACGTACGTTCCGTTATGTTCCGTCGACGTTTGACTAAACTGGGCTTTTACATTCTATTACGCTCCGGATCAGTTATTTTTTTTTTTGGTTCATGAGAAACATGTATAAGTAGTTAGTGTCTCTGTTTCATTTCGTGCGTTTATTAAGTATAAATACATATTTTTTTATAAAAGTACCATTTGATGCAAAAAAGTATTCTTTCAGTTATAGTTCAATACCATTAAAAAATTTCAGTTTTCCCAACACTGATAAGCAATATGTGTGAATTCTCTCTGCACAATTGTGCTATGAAATGGTAATCCCTGCTGCAAACCCTAGTTTTAATCTTTACATAAGAGATCTCTTTCATTTCATTTCTTCAACCACTTTTAAATCGTTAAATGTGGAATTAATTGGTTTTTGAACTCTTTTCTTGTGTTTTATAATTTTTCTTGTGTAAACTTTTCCTTTATAAATCGCATAATTTAAGTTTTAATTTGAATTACTTACACTTTCTACATTTCTTTTGCATAGTCCTGGTCTCCAAACAGTTTGCTTCACCCTTTTTCAATGTTAAAGTGCGAGAACGCATATTGGTCTTGGGATCACATTCAGACCAGGCGCTCTTAGCATAACGGCAAGTGGTGGCTGTAGACAAAGTAAACGAAAAAAAAATGAAATAGAAGAAGAAAATACAGGGAATGAAATAAATTATAAATAAAGAAAGAAAACATTAAAAAATGTTAAACATTTTAATTAAGTTGATTTAAACGTTACTGTTATGGTGAGGAAAAAAAATTTTACAAAAAAAAAAAAGGAACAAGGAGAGAGAAAATTATAAAATGCCTTGTAAAAAATATATCATTTTATTCCGTTTTCCTTTTTGTATTCCTCTTTTTTTTATTCATCATATCCTTTTTAATTTTTATAAATCACAGTATATGAATTCATGTTTTAATGTTGGAATACAAAAAAGAAAAAAAAAATACGTAGGAAACATGGCAAAAACGTTAAAAACGGACAAAGACAGACAGACGGACAGACAGAGAAAAAAGACTGCGAATAATATTGCAAAGAATCTCTGTTATAATTAATGTTGACGACTCTGATGATGACAACTAACGATAACAATGTTCTGGCTCTGGCCATGCTTCCATACCGTTATAATGATATCAAAAGGAAACACTCAGAGAAAAAAATATTCCCATTTTTCTCTACCGCTTTCTCTTTTTTGTTGTTGTTGCTTTAAATGTCAGATGGTAATTTTTGTCGGATAATTTTTTTTTTGTTCCACCTCTTGATATCTATCCCATTATCCCTTGAAATATGCTGTGAGTTTTTCCTTCTCTTTTTGCTTTTATTTTTACAGAGTAATTGTGCAGGAGAGTTAGGTTATGTTTAGTTAAGTAAGCGAAATGTAACCCAGAGACAGTAATTTGAATTACTTTCTTTATATTTTAAATCGATTCTACAGGGAATGCTCACGAATATCTCTGGTAGTATTAATTGCATCAAGCACAGCGCTATAGCTTGCTTAAAAGATGCTATTTTAAACTTCGCTTGCTAGAAGACTTTAACAAAATCACATTTTTCTGCATCGCAAGCTGCTGAAAAATTTGTATAGTTTGCGGATAAGATGCTGTTAAAAGAGAAACGTGAGTGAGAGGATTTGACCGGTTTTGATCTCTTAATTTTATTGCTAAACATGCATCTCGCTCTGGTTGACCAATCACTAAGAAAGCCCATGAAGTCACAAAAAAAAAATGAGAAGCATTGGCCAGATTCGTGAGCAAACTTCTTCGACCACTCCGTGTATAGACACTTAGTAGACTTAATACTCAAAATGGAGGATAAAGTCATTAGACTCATGTAAAATCACTTTAATTTCCAGCAATTGAATCGTCGGTCTTTATAGTTTCTGTAAAAGCAACTCCTCTGACAATTTCTTATTATTTTTGCTAAATGTAACATGCGCATAAGCCCTCCTTCTTCTAGTGTATTCTGTTCAGATATCGGAAAATAAATTATAGGAGGAGTTTTTTCTTGAAATAATTCACAATAATGATAGGAATCGAATTCGTAACTCTCACATTCGCAAATTTGCGAACAACGTAATTGACACACTTCTGCCGTCTTGGCCGATCGAGTGTAAATCGGGGCTAAATTTCTATTCGAACGAAATTTATTACAAAAAGCTATGTTAACTCCTAAGAGCCACAAATAGCCACTTATTCCATTTATTTTTTTCATTTTTTGTTGTTTTAGTAACCGGCAGGTATAAAACGATTAGCTGATTAGGCAGTCATGCCTACAGGATTTAGGGAAGAGTCTAAACATAATAGTAGAATTATACCGTCCTCTATCGATTATATGCAGTGACATTCTCTAGGCAGGCCGAAGTAAGCCGTTAATCCACTTTAGTTACTTCAACGTTAACATTTCCTAGCACGTCTGCTTATGCTCGTAATTGTTTCAGGAGCCGCTACTCTAAATGAGCCTTACGTGGTTTGAATTCGATTAAGGTGTTGGTTTTCCTTAATAGTAGTCATATTTGCCACTTGTGTTCACATACATGTTTGAACAATTTTGCATTTGAATCGAAAAAGAGTGAGTATCCTAGTTCTTTTAGGATATTATAAAACTGTCCTTTTAAAGTGTAATCTTGGCAAGATATTATGACTAGCTGCAATTTCCTAACAATTTAAGTAAGAAATATTGGTATTTCAAAGTATTCTTAAATATTCGTTGTGGCCTGAAGAAGATGCCTTATCCGCTGGCAATCATAAAACTTATTTACTTAATTGGTCATGTTAAACCCTGTAGCCAGGATTACGGCCTGGTTTCTCACATACTCACATTGTGTGTGTTAATTGTATACACTAGTGGCGAGACGTAAGGGTTAAAGTCGACTTCGAACGACAGATCTGAAAAACTTTTCATTGCAATTTTATTTACTCTTTGATTTTTCGCCAGAAATCGGCTGAGAGGAAGTCACCGAAGAAATATTTTTTCATGTTTCGTTTTGATGTCTGATCTGGTGCTTGAACCGCGGCCTTACGTCTAATAAGCCAACACACTACCTACTAGACTACGGCGACTTCAACGCCCGCTGATACTCACATTAAATATTCGTTTTGTCGGATTATCCTTACCTATCCCAACGAAATACCATCAGCTGTATGAGTTCATTCAGCTTATTGTTTGTTTGAATACAGAATTCATTTCTAACTCTTACGGTACCGATGATTTTGCATATGTTATTGAGAAGCCATACTACTACCTACTAAACGAAAATTTGTTACATGAAGTGTCTTTCACTGTCGTTCAGACCTTTATTTTACCTCTCCTTACCATTATTTCTCTTTAATTGTGTTTAAAGCCAACTTAAATAAAATAAAAAAGGCAATTGAGTTTAACTGAAGTTTTCAAACGCGTTTATCACGCGTTTTTTTACCATGAATTTTTCTTAAAAAATAACAAAAAAAATAAAAGAAAATAAAAAAAAAAATTGCGTAGGCAATGAAAAAAGGTAAAAATTATAAATATTTACAGAGCTGTGGTTGACAAAAATAAATTGAAAATTTTACAAACCCAGTAAGCAAATATGTAGACCCGAAAAGCGAGATTATAAAAACCGTATTTCATTCACTCTGTACCATCTAAGGAGGGTATGGGAAAATACCTCTCCTCTGCAGTTACATTTTTTCACATACGAATACAAATAAAAAAATGTAATTCTTTCTGTACGAGTATGTTAGAAAGTTCGTTATAACAGTTAACAAAGGGCTGTTAACAGTTCAAGAAATCCTCAGGACCAAAACAGGGATGAGCAAAAGAAACCCGTAGAGAGGCTTGACCTCTTTAAGGTGGACTGTAGCACCAGAAAAACAGCTTAGCTAGGATTTTTAGATTTTTCAGGAATCAACGTTGAACAATTTTTTCCACTGCTAACAAACTCGTTTAGTTTTTATGACTGCAAAAGAAAACACATAATACGTCTTCTTGAAACTTTTCACATAATTTTTATGAGGTTGACATGAGGTACAAAGGACTGGACATAGCAACGACGATGGGTTTTACACGGATACCTGTCCGCCTGGACCTAATTCCATGGTGCTCTTCGCACGGGGTGAAATACAATGTGTCTACCAACGCCCCTAGATGTAGCAGACTGCTACACCTGAGTACCAATTCGAAGCCATGTATTTGGACATGACTTCCCCCTTGGTTAGGGGCGGAGCCTATCTAAAACTCCTTCCGATCTATGGGTCACGGTACCCGGTTGTAAATGCAACTCCACACTGAGCCTAATAACTAGACTCTTCCCGCGATTTGGGTCTAAGACTGGACATAGCAATAGTATATGCTATGCTATTCGAGCACTCAGCTCATATGAGTTTGACTAGTCTACTGGATCTCATGTCATGTGGCAGGGAGTTCACGGCAATGAGCCGACAGATGTGCATGCATGGCAGAGATAATCTAAACCTTTATTACAAATGAGCAGAGATATTAGTTATGCATTCGATTATCTAGTAATAGCTTTCGAATCGTAACGGGGCTTCTTAGAGGGCACTGTTCACTCGAGGAACACTTGTTCCAAATAACGATCGCCTCAAGCCCAATATAAATAAATAACCAAAATACGTAGGTGCAACCAGTGCGGTGCATCTGAGAGCGAAACAACTGGTTCTTTGTAAAGTACTAGATAGGTAGTTGTCCGTATTGAGACGAGTTGGCTTATTTACTTAATATTTCCGCCATCTATACAATACATTGAACAATTTTGGAACCTCACACGATTAGTACTTCCTCTCAAAGATTTTTTAAAATTATTATTTTATTACATATGCAGTGAGGGGTATAAAATTATGTTCAAAAACTAAGTAAGCTGTACACTACTTATGCTCGATACTGTAAATATGTATATACAATATGTATTTATAAAAAGTGAATTACTACTGTTCAACAAAATTCAGGCGAAATTTATAATTAGAACAGAATCTCTATTATTATTCAACCTGTTTGTCCTGGTTATCCACCCACACACATATGTACATGCATATAAATATACAAATACCCTTACATACACACAAACTTTATACTTCATATGAAATTAAGTCACATGGACATAATGGTGTATTAGAAGAGGAGCAGTAAAACCAGAATTTTTTTCTTTTCTCTCAAAAAAAAAAGGAAAAAACCGTAATTGTACGTGTAGGTGTATGTGTATGTGGCTAGCTGTGCGAGAGTGAATGAAGTGAAAAATGAGCACATTTCAACAGCACACATTCCTCTGCCATAAAGAGCTAGAAAGAGTAGAGAGCACGAGCAATAGCAAGAGCAAGAGAAATAAGAAAAATAAAAGGATTTTCATTTTTATTAAATATAAAATTGGTGTATGCATGATTAATTATGAAAGGACATGTAAAGGCTCCTGTTCGCAGGAAAAAATGAAATTTATAAGAATATCTGGGGGAAGGGAAGAAAACCAAACACAGAAAATTATCATTTAAAATTGAATACAATTTAAGTTTATTTTAACCGACACGACCGTTAAAGTATTAAAAGAGAATGTGTTAATAAAATAACAGCAAAGCAACAGCAGGATTTCTTCTTTATACACCTCATCACTTTGGAATTACCAAAAAAAAAAAAAAAATCCTTTCCATTTTTTGTTGTAGTTTATATCCCTGATAACAGTTTCGTAAAAGCCTTATTTTTTGCCTGGCATATAAAAAAAATTAAAAAAAAAACAAAAAAAAATTTGTGAAAAAAGGATTTAAAAAAGGCAGAAAACACGTACATGTACGAAAAGCACACTGATTTCACTGTGTTACTAAATTCGCGGCAGAAACGAAGAAAATCTCTTCAAAAGGCTTAAAATCCTCAGGGTAACATCCAATAGCTTTGAGGGGGAAGATATTAAAGAAAATTTTCATTTAAAATCAAATCAATTTAACAGAAGCAACAAACATTTTTTACACATACAGGTCTAAAGGAATTATAACGACTGATATGTTTTGTTATATCTAGGTTTTCAGTGTTTAAAAATAGATTCGTGACATGTCACAACGTCAGAAATGCTGAGGACATTATACAACTGCGACTTAAGAAAACCCTATAGGAAAAAGTTTAAAGGAGTCAAATCGCAAAATCCTGATTGCCAGTGTACATCACTTGAATATCTCACATGACTATGCCCTCCATTCGCTCGTATAGAATATTCAGTTTGGTATGATCTGTATGGTATGTAGCTTCGTCCTGTTGGAAGCACATGTCGTTGGTATTTAGATCATCCAATTCAGGTTAAAAGATGTTTGTAATCATTGACCTGTAGCATTCGCCGTTGACAGTTCGTCGTAGTTCACAAAGAAGTACAGATCGATGATGCCGCCAGCTTCATTGACATCTTTTCGGAATGAATTGGTGCGTGAGATAACATAGAAATTGTTTATTCGTTTGAAAATATTGCGTTCTGGTTTTTGGCTTATTCGCTTACACTTGTAACTTAAGAAACCCCCATAAGAAAAAGTCTAACAGGTTTAAATTGCACAATCTCAGTGGCCAGTAAACATCACCTTCACGTGAGATGACCATGCGAATGTTGCATGAGCTGTATCCTCGCATTGAAACTACATGTCATTGTCGTCATAATCATCAAATTTTGGCCAAAAGGTGTAGGTGATAATAGTGCATGCAGTTGACAGTGATGAACTGTCCAACATCGTTCTCAAAAAATGCCTTCTCATTTTTCGACGAAGCAGGCAGACCGAACCATACCATACCAAGAAGTAAATTTTTCAGGATGCATTGGACGCTATTAAATCCCATGTGGATAGGTATCGTCCCAAATTCTACAAATTTGTTTGTTCACATTCCCATTCATCCAGAAATGGACCTTATCGCTGCAGATAATATTTCAATGAAACTTAGGGTCAGTTTGCAACTGCTCCAGAGCCCAATCAGCGAATACACGTTGTTGCCATTGGTAGTTTACTTTTAATTTCTAAGTCAGCTAAATTTTCTATAGGCGCCGACCCAAGTCACGCCACAAAATTAGACCGAATCCTTGTTTTCGACGCGCAATCGATTGTCTCACAGGCAGAAGCAATATTTCGGCAGATATTCCGTTTCATTGACGTATGTTGGTGAATCCTTTACTGAACCAGTAAGCGACTTGAATTTATCCACCATATTGAGTACAGTCCTTTCGATAGGGCGGTTATGGCGATCGGTAAACGAATGAAGAGCACGCTATCTTGCCCGAACATACCACCCAATCTCATAAAAAAAAATTTATTAAATGGACGTCCCTGGTGATTTGTCAAAGCAGACTGAATAGATAACAACAAATTTGGTAGATATAGCTTCAGCCAAATGGCCGTTATTAACTGTAAAAGTTCGAAAATCCCTTTTGAAAGACTCGATAAGTATGTACAGCAGCTAGAGGCAGTTCAAGAGCTTTCAATTTACCCAGAAAATTGCACTGCCTAGAAACTACAAGCAAGCAACATGGACCATACTTCCTCAGGAATTATGAACATTTCAACGTTACAGTGTCAATGGCTCTAGCTACTGTGCTTAACACAAGTGGCATGCTTGTTTTCATCAAACACAGCGACGTACCAATCAGAGATCAGCAATGAGTATTCGAAAATATGAGTAGATTCGAATCATACTCATAACTTCTGATACTTATACGCATTCATACTCATACTACTCATATTCAAAGTTTGAAGTATTTATCGTACTCATACTTAACAATACGCATGATGCTGTTGATTTCGACTCTCCATAACTCAACACACACAAGAATCACAAAATAAGTATGATTCGCATATGAACACTACAATACTCACAAGAAGGTTTTGCTTTGCTTCGCTGTCTTTGTCTTTTTCTTGTAAATGCAACAACAACTAAGACTGTAAATGTTGATGAATGATTCGAATCACTCGAATGCGTATGAAAGCAAACATATTTCAAATGTTATGAGTTTGATGTCAACGTTGTACTCATACTCAATGTAACCTGTATTTATAAATCAATGCTGTAGTGAGTACGACTGAATTAAGGTAGTTGAATTTCAATACTATTGACTCACTCATACTCAAAATTTCTTGAGTACTTCTGAGTAGCGAAAAAACGATTCATGGCCGAACTCTGGTTGTTATTTATTTTGTTATATGGATAGCATAATTACGATAAATAGGAAATCGGATGATAACATTAGTCGCACGTATTAGAAAATGTATTTATAATGCGTGATAAGGTTAGAGGTTCTTCAGAATGAAGGCTAAGAACATCAATGAAGATGAAAGTGCATAATGGAAGTCGGTAGTGCTGTACATGTGCGAAACTTGAGAAACGACTACCAGAAAAAATAGAATCTTTTCAAGCTTTTGTTGACCGTTCTTTAAGGAAGTTATACCGGGTATTCCGCCCTAATAAAATACCGAACATCGAGATTTATATACTTTAGGAACCAATACTCTTACTACTACGACGTCGCAAATGGAAGTGGATTAGTTATTGGAGCCTTTCGAACTGAAAGGAGATTGTGTTGAAAGAAAAATTTTCTTTCCAAATTATTAAAAAAAATTCAAAAAATACGGTGTCAGTAGGAGCTTTTAGTCCTTTTTCAGCCACCGGCCTGTAACGCACAGTGAGAAACGAGTTAAAGATTTTAATATTAAAGAGTATAACATTAAAACTCTTTTTCTTTTTGTTATGCCATCATGTTTTGTTTTGTTATTCTTCATTATGCGTAGTTTCTTTTCTGTTACTGTTAAAATTCACAATCTTTCAGTTGAAGGATTATTTGTTGGTTGAGATAAGTAAACCTTTTTCATTTTTTTTTTTTGTGCTTTTTGTTTTTTATGCTATTCCCTGTGCCATAAAAACTGGGTGTTTCTCATAAAAAAAGTGCCAAAATATCGGTTTTTTGCTTTAAAAACGAAAGAACGTTTTATAATCAATGTATACTTAAGGATTTTAAGAATATAAATTACATGATAATTTTATAGGATTGAAATATATCCGAAATTGAACTATTTATTATACGTTCTCGATACAAAAGAAACAGAATTGGAATCATTTCTCGAAGGAGGTTTTTATTATAAAATAAATAAACATTTGATAGACCATAAATAAGGGCTTTTATTTTAACATTTATGTTGTAATAAAAGTTTTAAATTCACTTTTTGGTAAGGGAGAGCTATTGAATAGGCAGGTGTTTTCAAATATTTTATACACTCGCAAACAATACTTATTGATTGCCTATAAAGTCATTAGTATACAGGCAATGTCCAGCCAATGGATACATAAAAATTAATCGACAGGCAAAAATGAAAGTAAATGTGACGAATATAATATTTTAATGAAATCGTTTGCTTTTAACTATATACTACAGGGCATAATTGGTAAGAAGGTCGCCAAAAAATATAAACTGATGTGGTTGATTTCAATCTACAGTGAGCGTCATAAGTGAGTCAACACCCACTACAATTTTAAATTTTTTATTATGTTCTTAAGTGTAAAAAAGTTTCTTTATCATGAATTGTTGTTTTTGTTTTAACATTTTATAAGTAATGAATAAACGTTTTTATTTTTGGATATTTATTCGACTATTCTCATTTACTTTTCTCGCTATCCTAAAAAAATGAATTATTTCAGTGATGTTTACTCACTTTTGCCGCTCACTGTAGTTTCTGGTTACTTTCATACATATCTACATAATTGGTCATTATAACCCTTTAGTCAGAATTACGATTTAGCTTCTCACACCACTTGTGTGCCTAAATTTTATACTTGAGTGGCGGGACCTACAGTTTAACGTCGACTCCGAACGACAGATTTTTGAGAAACTTTTTCATGGCAAGTTTTTGACAGGAATTTACTGAGAGGCAGTCGCCGGAGAAATATTTTTCATAATTGGTTTTGTTGGAGATGTCCGATCTGGGGTTTGATTCGAAGCCCTATGTCTACCTACTAGACTACGGCGACTTCTATTGGTTACATGGGTCCTGCTAAAGGACTCATTGGAATGTGTTTGTACCAATTGTACCCTATGTTAACAATTCCTGGCTGTAATAAAACCAAATTTCTACAACTATCTTATCATCGGTCTGAAACGAAAAATACTTCCGGAAAGTGAAGACTTAAAATATTGTAGAGGAATTACTTCGCGGTAACATCAAATAGAGTGATCGAGAGCAATATGAGATACGAACAGACAGATTTCTGGTCCAACAGAAACTGCTTAAATCAGTCAAATGTTCTCAGCATTATAAAAAAAAATAATCTATAGCATGGTGTACTCCCCTGCAACTATTGCTTGTCGATTTTATCTTCATATGTTATTGAGAATAAATCAATTTTTTCAAAATTAATTTTCTCAAATCCCAAAATTATTGCAGCTATCCCACTATAACGATTCGAAAGAGGACACTCTGGACCACCATTTGCTTATAGTCGGGTAGATGTACTATGTCCCATATTTTCCAAAATGGCCACTGAGGAATTTTCAAGCAATTTTTAAGGTTAATTTTCTCAATACCATATCATTTTATACGTGACTATATTGCTGATTATATTAAGAGGCCTTGGAACCTGCCTTAGAATATGGTACGGTACTCATAGACCTAGTATATATCCTAAAATTATCTCCTAAACAAGTGGTCTAGTCCAGATGGATACTATTAAACACCTACAAGTGCTCTGTTAAGGGCACATTTTGTGCTGTTAAGAAAAAGTTTTGCTCTGTTAACGTCAAATGTAGCTCTGCTAAAATTTATGGATTGCGTCTTCGATTTTCAAATTCGAAATTCTTTCACGCACATTTCTAACGTAGGGTCTTGATGATCTGTGCCTCCTTTTTGCAATCGGTGTAGAAATTTATTCTTAATTTGCGGCATCAAATCTGCACAATTTTATGTAATGTCACTGTCAATCGAACATTCGTAAATAAATGATTAAAGCGAAGTTGGTCATATCATTTGAAATCCATTGATTAGAACTCGTGAGAAAATAGAAAGATTTGACGTCCGGCTAATTCTTATCTTACACAGTTTAAAGGACAGACCAAATCTAGCATGAAATCGAAAGTTACTTGTAGAATTCATACTCAGGTTGTAGCAACTCAAGGTACCAATCAAATGAAACCAATGCCAAAAAAAAATATCATACTTATGTCTCGCTGGTGATATTATTTGTTCAACAATAACATCATTTGGAGACTTCTTATACTATGTTCAGACGTGCACCTTTATTGAGCCAATATTCGATTATTTGAATTCATTTGACAGCTGGTAAACAAAGCAGCTGGTTGTTTCAACAACATTGTTTTTTTTTTTTTGTTTCTCGTTGATGACATTTGAGTTGTCAAATATCAACAGAAACTGTTCGAAAAACTGTAATATGCTCTCTGAACGTATTTATGACAGTGCTGTGTTTTAAGTTTTAATCAATATTATAACAATATGCGTATTTATTGCGCAATAATTAATTGAAATTGACATGAAATGAAATATTGATCTCAATAATTGCGTTTATTGAGATTTACGCAATAAGAGTGCATGTGTGAACATAGTATTATGTTTAAAAGCTTTCAAAAAACTGTGAAAGAAGCTTCTGATTAATTTAGGCTTCCCTAATAAAAATGGGGTCAATTAACTTTTTAAAGTGACCCTTTCGTATGTGCTACACATACATACATACTTATATGTACTCTTAATGTTACACTTAAAATCTAATTTAATACGTAATTTGTGTGATTAGTTTTTATTTGTGGTGGTGTTAGTGGTAGTGGAACTTACATGATTTCTCACTTTCGCTTTGGGTCTTTTCGACATTTTCTTTATTGGCTTTGTTGCCGGAACGTTTATTTTGATGATTTTGTGATTTTAGCATTTGACGTTGTTTATTGCTGTTATTTTTATTGGGATGTTGTTGTTGTTGTTGCTGATTGCTAGATAATCCTGATGCTGCGGAAAATTTCTTTTCCGAATGTTTGCGTCTATTCGATGTTGATGATGATGATGAAGATGACAGTGATGGAGTTCCCGCTGACGAAGCTGCTGCTGCTGCTGATGTTGCCGCTGTTGGATTGTCTTGGGAGGCCAAGTTTTTATTAAATTTTTTATTATTTTTTTGACGTTTACCACCACCATCATTGTTTCCGTTGGCGGCGGTTGGTGAGTTATTTTGTTTGTCTGCATTGGTGGCGATAGTGGTAGTGGTGCTAGTGGTGGCTCCTCTAGCCGAACGCACTAAAACATCACCGGATTCCATAGACATGACCAATTTAGCAGAGGACAATGAGGGTAAATGGCCAGAATTTGAAGTTTCAGCTATAGAGTGGCGTTTTCCGTATTTTAAGGATCTCAAACTGCGGTTGTTGGTTGTACCGCTCACGCCGCCACCATTTCTAGCGGATGCCAAGTTCTTTGTGCCATAAATCAATGTCGGTTGAAATGCCAACATGGCTAACAAAAGCACGGATGCCATTATGAGATTCATTTTTGAAAATGAGTTAAATTTACGCTCTTTTACACACACCAACAAACGGCGTATACTTCCTGTTATTCTCTCACACACAGAGAGAGGGAGGCGAGAGCGAGCAAGAGATAGAAAGTAAACTATGTTCGTTAGTAAATTGTGGCTTAAAAGAAAGAAAAAAAGAAAAACTTGTTTTTGTTTGCGGTTTTTATTTGTACAGAAGTGGGTTGTCTTGTTGCTATGCTCTCTGACAGTTTATGCCGTTACTGCCGTTCCCGTTTTTGATGCTGTTATTTGTGTTGTACGAGCACACTAGTGATAGTAATTGTTGTTGCTATAAGTGTGTTTATAACTAGTTTTGTGGGTTCTTGCCAAAAAAAAAAAAGAATCTGCAAAAAAAAAAGAGAATAGAAAAGAGAAAAAGAGAGAGAAATAAATATTTTGTAAAATTTCTCTAGAAATAGGGAAATGAGCTGGAGTGCAAAAGTCAACATCATTTACATGGTGAACAGTGGGTTCAATTTGAAAAATTTATTTCATAGTTTAACATTAAGAGAAAGGAAATATTTCGACTTTACATTCTAACTTTTATTGTAAGCAGCAATTCTTTTAAAATATAAGTTAAGTAAGTTTAAAACAATTTCTTTTTTTGTTTGATTAGGTTAGATCAGGTGGCACTGGTTTTGTGAATTTCAAACAAATTTAAGTATTTAATTTCGAGGCTAAACATTCCACAAGAAGCCTCCTGGATGATTATATCAACAATAAACTTTATACGAATGATTGGGGGCGCCACCTCCTAAGGAAGAGGTTCCTTACCAAGTTTTCATGAATAGCTTCTAGGCCAAATTAGCCCCTTCGCTTCAACATAAGTCCATTTACTGACGTTCGTAATCTACGTTTAGAAGGGAATCAGCAAATGTTTCTGTGATAATTGCGAAGGCAATAACAGCTTCAGTTTCTAATTTATTAAAAATCGTTAAAGAAATAATACCACAAGAATTTGTGTCCATGTTCTTGAGTCTCCTTCCCGGTTGTCGCATGCTTTCAATCACATGTCTCATCGTACAGTGAGCTAAACACCAGCTTTGTCTATTTATTTTCTAAATCACAAAGATTTGGCAATGATGGTCAATCAATCATATTCGATTAATCTTTCAGACATTTACTGACATCTTTTGGTGTATTCGTATTTTGTAGACCTCGACCATTTCATCACCATGAAGATTCCGAATTAGCCTGAATCACTTCCGCTTCGGTGACAGAATGCGGAGCCTCAGTGTTTTCCAGAGTAGGACCATTTCAACCATTGTGGTCGCCGTAGTCTATTAGGTAGTGTGTTGGCTTATTAAACGAAAAGCCAGCGTTCTAGCCCCAGACCAGACATCAAAACGAAAATACAAAAAGTTTTTCTCCGGCGACTTCCTCTCAGCAGATTTCTGGCAAAAACTCTGAGAGTAAATAAAAAATTGCCATGAAAAGTTTCTCAGAAATCTGTCTTTCGGAATCGACTTTAAACTATAGGTCCCGCCACTCATGTGAAAAATTAACACACACAACATTAGTGGTGTGAGAAATTGGGTCGTAATCCTGACGGGTTGTAATGACCAATTATTATAGGACCATTTCAGCAGCCTGAATCGCTTACATTGTTCTTGTTCAATGAGCCCAGAAACTGGTTAACAGTGAGTTCATTATGTTTCGGATTACATCGTGAGTCTTTTTAAGGTGTACACTTTGAATTGTACGGAAAAAAGCAAATTACTTGTAGAAGATATTAGTCGCCATCTGTGTATTCCTCTTCCAAAGTTTTCGCAATGCCATCGTGGCCTGGAATGAGGATATACATCAAAGATTTTTTCAAATATCATAATTGATTAGAATAAGTCAACGGCGATCTCAAGAGACATATCAACAGAAATCTCTTTCATTATCTGTATCTTAGGAGCATTGTTTCGAAACTAGAGTGTTCGATTTCAATATGAGGAGATAGGACATGTTATCTTTCGCCTTCTAGCAAACTTAATGTTGTTAACAATCAGTTTGGTCTGTTGTGTTTCATGTTTCATTATTCCTTTGTTTCATAAATTTTACAGGGATTTCATGACGATATCGTTATACAATTTATTATTTCTGCTGCAGACAGCACCATCTACGTCTTCATTGTACTTAGGCTACATCTCTTCATTCAAGCTCATACAATTTTTTATATTTATCTCCGTTAGATAGATATTTACACTTTATTTATTTATTATTCCGTATGAATAAGTTTACGTTTATGACAAGGACCCACAACACCCTAAAGAGTGCCTCTAGATCTTTATCGTTGCACACTCTAATCATGAATTTATTATCCTCCTTTATATTCTGTTTATTTTAGTTAAAGACTGTTACAATCTATTTTTAGCTTAGTACACGAGTTGTAACCGAAACTTATATTTTCTTCCCACTGTTTCTTTTGTTATCTCTGGCGTAAAAGTATTTGAAAGTCTTCCATAGAATGTAAACGACGTTACTTAAAATACATTTTAATTATTTTAAATTGTTAGAAAAACTAAATTTTTTGCCAAGAAATCAAAATGAAAAAAGAAAAAAGAAAACAAAAGAAAATTCCTGTTTACAACGATAAATATTTCAAAGGCAGTAATGGAGGCCATAAAATCCAAAACCCCATACATTTTAAACATTCCAATAAAGACTGAAACATATGGCGGCTTTAATTCTGTTGGCTTCAAAAGCCAAAAATTTAACCTCAAGTCTTAATATCCCAATCTACAAAATAATAATTTGTTTTGGCATAGCAACCAACCAACTAATGCTGATTAATTTATAAGCCTTATAAAACCATCCAATCCCACCATTAAACTAGAAGAATACATAAATCCTTATACAGATACAGATTTTTAATCAAAGAATCAAGAATAATTAAGTGAAATATTATTTAAATTTGTAAGGCTAACATTTATAGGCTTTATGGTCAAGATGATTTTCATTAAACAGAGTGTAGACACTTGGTATATACATATGTACGTACTCGTATAATGGATAAATGAAAGGAAGGTGAGGACATTTAGAAAATATATGGCATCATGGTATTACAAATAAAAATTTTAAAAATTTCGAAAATGGGAAAATAATGGAAAATTATGTGTTAAGCTTGAGAAAATTTTGCAAAAAAGCAGCATTTGATCAGATTTGTTTAAAAGCAGCAAAATATCCTTTAATCGTGCATGGAATATATGCTTTCATAAAGCGTCTTCCCCTCTTCTTATTATTTAATTTGGTTTGAATGAGTTTAATTAATAATTATGTTTACATTTAAGCAGGTTCTAGAATATTAGGGTTGCCAACTTTTGCTTTATACAAATAGAGCCTATCATGGAATTGCATTGGATTATTATATTGGGTGTGTTGGTAAGGAACTTTGGTTCATTAGGCGCTGTCCAACCTTCCTATACATACATCCTTGAAGTTATTAGTGCTGGAGTCAGGGGTCTTCCTAGATAGATTACTTGGTGGAGGACTAAAACGTCTTAATTTTTATAATTCTAATGGAATGGGATGGACATTTTTGCGTTTTCTCTCATATATGAACATGGATTTGGGCAGATTTATTGTCAAACACCTTAACTACTACACCACAGATTACCCGTGTTAGGCAGATAATCCTACGGGGATTAATTAGAAGCTAAGTGAATTGGATAGGACTTTAATGAAACAAAAACAATTAATGTGAATGCGGCGAATTTCCAATCACTTATGCTATACGATGGTCTCGCGATTTCTGTTAACTGGAACCTAAGAATGTCAATTGAGCTATTTAATGAAAAACGGATTGAATGAGCTCTATAGTTCAGGTAAATCTCCTAAAACTAGTGAGACATATTCATGCACTCTACAGCACGGAAGGCAGTTTGAGAATCGGTCTCGCTTCAGTCGTCTCACAACTTTAATCTCCTGTTCAATTACTGGTTGACTAAAAAATTCTTGAACGGCATTAATCAAATCAGTGTGGAGTCTAGAGTTCATTTAAGGCTTCCTGTTATTGTTCTATTTTTTTTTAATTTTTGCAGCCTTTAAATGTTGTTATTAAAGTTCCTTTAGTTTCCTTTAAGGAGAGTGGGTCGGCCAAAAAGTTGCATTAAACAAATTTTTTAGGGCAGCATGTGATTGGTTAACTGAAGGATGTTCTAGAATGATAGGATTGTCATTTGATTTTTAAGAGTAGTGGGTAGGAAACTTACTCAAGGGATTTTCCTTTCCCAAGGGATGTTATTTTCCAATATTTTTGTAATGTTCTTTGCAGACCTTATTCTATATGGAGGGTCAGCTAGTTACTGGACGAATTATTGGATGATGAAACGAAGACTTTAATTTTTTGCCTTCTGCAGTGTTCGGTTAGCCTTTAGAGTGACTGTCAAAATTGATTCTGCAAAATATGTATCAACCGAATACTTTAAATTTTTACTCGATACTATTTTCCTATTGGGTCTCTCGAATCAAAAGTTTTTTGAAATTCAGTCAATGAATGCATTGCAAAGAATAATAATCAATGAAGTTTAAGACCATAATGGTTAGTTCAAATGCATTCAAATTATAACAAGTTACACACACATCAATTTATACTCTTATCTACTACTATCTACACTAATTTATACATATTTAATGAATTTATAAAATTAATTATATAATATGTACCACCATTACACACACCCATGCATACACAACACATAGAATCAATTCATGTTTTTAAGTGTTGAATGAATTAACGTATCAAATCCCAAGTAAAATGATGTGTCATAGTTCAGGGCATAATGAGAGGGGAATAATTTTCCTGTATGTGGCCTAGTTTATTGACATTTAATATGATTTGCCTATATTATCTGTATGAAAATGTATTTCTACGTTTAATCTCAATCACTTTAAGAACAATTTAATGTCACTTATAAGTTGTTGACAGATTTATTTAAGTGTTAACGGGCGTATGCGGGCAGCAAGGAGTTTTTTTTTATTAGGTGAGGGTAAGAGTGCGAGAGATTTTAAAGTTTAAAATTAAATTAATGAAATAGAGAATCCTTCATTGAAATCCAAATTTTAGAGATCAAATTGATAAACCGACTTTATATATTAGGTCCTACTGTCTTTTTTTTTGTAGATTTCAGCTTCTGGAATCTTGAGCATTCCATTCTACTGCTATATTTGCACAATCATACATACAAATGTTATGCCAAGTAAATTATAATCGTTGACCAGCAACCATACCAGTTGATGGTTTCGAAAGTTACAGGAAATCTTCGCTCTCCAAATTCTAGTATATCACCGATATGAACAGATCTGATTTCCCCCAATCCATTCCAATTGACACAGGTTGGATACCTGAAATCTATAAGAATGCACTGTGCTTTTGTTCTCTTACAGACAAAGCCTGCACGGTGACTTATTCAGAAGATGAAACCTAGTGAGATGATATCATAGTAGGTAGTAGTGTGACAATAGAAAATCTCAATGACGACTACCATAATTAATAAAGCACTTCTTCATGAAAGAACGTCCAAAAAGGATGTTTCCCATTGTTCAAGGGGGTCGTCGCCGTAGTCTAGTAGGTATTGTGTTCGCTTATTAGACGTAAAGCCCGGATTCGTATCCCAGTTCAGACATCAAAATGAAATATAAAAAAAAAGTTATTTCTTCGTCGACTTCCTCTCAGCAGATTTCTGGCAAAAACTCTGAGAGTAAATAAACCTGCCATGAAAAAGTTTCTCAAAAATCTGTCGTTCGGTGTCGACGTTAAACTGTAGGTCCCTCCACTCAAGTATAAAATTAAGGCAAACAACATGAGTAGTGTGAGAAGCTAGGCCGTAATCCTGACTGAAGGGTTGTAATAGCCTATTATGTATGTACATATGTATGTATGTATGTCAAGGGAGTTGACTATTTAACAGCTGATCTGTTAATTGCACATTAGAGCTCTAGATCCATCTCTTGTTTATGCGTCAGTAATTTCATTATCAGCACTTTCGATGAGACTCGGGACTGACCGAAGCACAACTACCTTATATACTGAAAAGGTCATTGCATCGTTTAGTCACCAACCGTGAGTGCCGTGTGTATTCAATTTATCCATGCATGGTGGGACCTACTTCTTAATGCCGACTGCGAAAAACAGATTTGAATAGCTTTTCATGGCAATTTCATTTATTTGTAGTAATATCAGGATTTTCCCTGATGGTGTTGGTTGCTTCACATTGATTTTCAATGTTAAATTTGCTTCAATTTGACTTGTTGGTTGCTTCAGTACTAGAGAACTGTGTTGTTGATAATGTGGTTTCAGAATGGACTGCATATGCATTCCGTAGATAGAAAAACTATTGAAAATACTCCCCTAATAACGCTTATAATAACTCAATTACTTAATAAATGTTACCATAAGCTATACCTTAATCTGTTTGCGCTTTACCTACCTCGTTTCATATTTAATTAATTCTCTTTAAAACTATTACTTAAGCCATCTTGTGAAATACTTTCTTAAGAAAATGAAATTTCCCTGGCGTCGTCCTTAAAATCGAAAAATAAAATGCACTTTCCCTTCTAATTTGCATTGTTAATGCACCAACCAGCTCAACAAAAGCAATTAATATTAAAGTATTACCCGCAACAAAAACGAAGAAACAGATGAAAAAGAAGAAGAAAAAAATTAGAAAAACGAATTGGGAGCATAAAAATGAAAACGAAAAAGTAAAATTTGCAAGTGCCTGGTGCATAATAAAGATAAGGATACTAATTAAAATAAATACAAGAAGAAGAAAAAGAGCAATTGCTAAAGCAAAAAGAGAAACTAAGAGAAATAAATTAGAAAAGACAACTGAAACTGAAAACTAAAAAAATAAAACAAATATTTGCATTAAACAACAATAAGGATCTGTCTCTTGGTTCTAAAGAGATTGCCTTGAAAATACAAATTCTGTTAGAATAGAATTTAAAACATTTCATTATTTTATTGTAAAAATACTCTACGAACTGTGGTTTTTATGCAATTGAAATTTATGAAAATCAATTCCACTCTTAATAAAATGCAATATTTCAATAGCAAAACAAAAAAAAAAATTAAATTATTTTTATTTTGAATTTTAAAAAAAATTTATTGCGTTTATTGTGTAAAAAAATTTATTAAAAATTGCTATGAAAAATTGATACATTTTTATATATAATAAGCCAATTAAAAAGCAAAAAAAAACAGCAAAAATATAAACGTACATATTTTTTTTTTAATTAAAAACCCACAATACGTATGATTAATATTGTGCTGTTCGCCATATATTGTTAACACTCATACGCATTGAGGGTCACGTTTTTAAAAATATTCAGTCAAGTATGTACTTTTACATTACATACTCAAAATTATCACTAACCACAAGCAAATTTATTCATTAATACCGTTCAGACACATAACACCATCACCACCACCACCATATGGGAGTAGAAAACAGAAAACGATGTGAATTGAAAAGTTTTAAGGCCTTGAAAGGAAGGAAAAAAAAAATATGATTTTGAAAATAAAAACCAAAAATGGAAAAAAGTCAAGGAAAATTCGTATGTAATCTATTTTGAATTCTTTTTTTTTTCTTTCCTTCAAATGTGTTTCCGGTAGCTAAGAATGGTAGGCAATATTGAATAATTATGGCTTATGATCCACAGATTTGTTTAAATTTATTTACAAACAAAAAGTTGCAACAAGAGGGCTTACAAATTACCCACACATCTCACACATCTCAACCGATTTAATATCGATCTACATACAGTGGATAGCAAAAGTCTTAGTTGTCCAATATATTTTGACAATTTCATGAATTTTAACCAACAGTTGGTATAAAAAAATTAAGGTTTTTATATTTATTTTGTTAATTTATTTCTGTTTTATTATAAAACAAAGAATTTTTTAATGTTTTTCATAAACAAGAGAAAAATAAGGAAAAGTTTCAGATGGCTCCATAGGTACCCTCAAGGAGAACCCTAAGTAAATTTTAGAATTCAAAGGCCTAATATATGAAAATGTTATCCCTTGTATTTAGTTGAATATCCCTTAAGAGGAATTGAATGCACAAGTTTTGTTTAGTGTTTTCTGGTGGCATCATGAGCAAGTTTTTCAGTTCACTTTTGTTTGAGGTTTAGCGATTATGTAACCGTTCTTTCAAATGAGCTCCTAAATACTGTCTTGAAGTCATATGGGGACTTTGTGCGAGAGTATTAAGCCTGTGGGGACTTTTTTGTCAAAATATATTGGAGTACTAAGACTTTTGCTGTCCACTGTATATCTTCGCATAAGTTATAGAACCACGAGGATTACCTCTTACTTAGTTGGTCATTACAATCCTAACTTTACACATAATTTTTTATACCACCTCTGGTGTGTGTTACTTTTATTTGATTTGGGAAACTTTTCATGGCAATTTTATTTAATCTCCGAAGACTTTTGCCAGAAGATTGGTGAGATGAAGTCTATAAGTCTATGGGCGAAAAATGGCATCTGGGTTGAGATGCACTTGGAACTGTATTACCATTGCTTACTAGTCTTAACTGGCTACCACCAGTGATGTTAGTTATACAGGCACCTTGTCAAATTTTTTAGCATAGTTGGTATAAATCTCCACAGCAACTATCAATGTCCATAAAGACTACAGCTGTGAGCATATGATATCATGGTACATTGGTACAGTAAAACGGCAATTAGATCTCTAAAAACTGATTACAATCCCGGGTACCTCTGGAGGAGATAGCGGTACCAAGGGATGATTACCCTCATATGGCTTCCGGAATAGGAAGATATTGAAGGCAACAACAACAACAACCAAAAATTCACTTCAATACATAAGTGAGATTGGCATTCCTCTACAGAGGGCCAAACAAATTATTTTGCTCAAACTTTGCTCATTCGCAAAAGAAAGATAGGATAATGAAGCTGTTTGTCTCAAAACCAGACAAATCCGACGCATTATGGCCTATATATGTAGAGTCCCTCTAAGGAACCATATAACAGTTATAGCAAGAGTCTGATCTCTGGCTATATATGGCCGAAGGGTTAGCTTGCAACGACTTCTATAAAAGCTACAATGACAAGGAGAAGAAGGAGAGCACAAGACATCTATTCCCTTAATTTTCGGTACTCGAAAGGGCCCCCAAAATTTATTGAAAAGCCGTGGCTAGTTTACTTTCAATTATACCCACCTGAAATTATGGATTACTACATACATACATAATTGGCCATCACAACCCTCCAGTCAGGATTACGGCCTAGCTTCTCACACCTCTCATGTTGAGTGCCTTAATCTGATACTTGAGTGGCGGGACTTACAGTTTAACCATCGACTCCGAATGACAAATTTTTTTTAAGACATTTTTCGTGACAATTTTATTTACTCTCAGAGTTTTTGCCAGAAATCTGCTAAGAGGAAGTCGCCGAAGAAATTTTTTTTTCATATTTCGTTTTGATGTCTGACCTGGGATGCGAACCCGGGCTTTATGTCTAATATGCCTACCCTCTACCTACTAGACTACGGCGACTTATGGATAAATAACGGACCCAAGTAAGATACGCTCTTTAAGGCGGCTGCCAGTTTAAGCTGGCCTAACCTAACTTTTCAATTCCTTTTCGTTTTAGTAAGTAGCATAGGGTTAGCACCAAACATTTAGGCCGTCTTCCTATAACTGATTTGCCTTTGTTTTAGTCTCCTTATGCAAGATTATCTAGCTAAAAAGATTTTGTTTTCTAGGATGATAGGGTTACCAGCTAACAAAATTAACACACAAGACATGGGTTGTGTGAGAAGCTAGGTTGTAATCCTGACTAAAGAGTTGTAATAACCAATTAAATAAGTAAAGTTTAAAGGAGGGTACAAGGTGTTTAATTTCTTAAAATTTAAAACTACCACGACGAAGAATAGTTTACTGTATTCGAAACAGTATTGTTTGCATATGCAGTGAAGGAGTTTAACCACAATATCACTGAAATATTGCATAATATTCTTTAATATTCAATTTACACTTAAATAATCTGTCTTTTCATGACGGTTTTCTCTTGTTTTTTTTTAAATCGCTTATAAATTTCTCCCTTAAGCACATTTCACATCCTTTTAATAATCGCTTATCTTTCTCTTATCTTAACGTGTGCTGCTTGCTGCTGCTTATAAAAATGTTACCAAATTGATAAATGATTTTTCTATAGTTTATAAATGAGTTTGATTTTCTTCGCTTACAAAAGACAGCAAAGAAAATTGAACACACTGTGTGACACTCATACTCATCTCCTCTCAACTAACACGACTCTTGTATTCTTCTATTCTGTTTTGTTCTGTTTTTTTTTTGTTTTTTTGTTTTGAGAATGTGTTGATCAAACACAAAAAAAGAATGAAAATATTTCTGCCACTTGGAAAACTTTTTTACACATACACTCTTGCGATGTGCTGTTTTAAAATAGAATAGAAAAAAAGAGCATGAAGGCTGATAAAGAGAGCGAGCGAAAAATAAAAAAAAAATTAAATAATTTTTTCCATTCTTTTTTTGTGTGTTTAATACCAGCACCATCCTGTCATAGCAGTTTGCAATTGCATTTAGCTACTGTGCTTATTTACACATGAGTTAAGCTATGTGGGTGCGAAAGTAGATGCGTGTGTATGTGAGTGTTTACTACTCCACCATTTTATGACTGTTTGTGAGTGTGAGTGGGAGTGTGAGTGTGTTCAACATTAATGAAGTTTTAACAAGCATTTTAAATGACAGCTGCCATAGAGAGTGAGAGAAAGAGTTTCTTTTTTTTTTGTTCTTCCGTTCAGTTTAGTTCTTTGACAACACATTGACTACCAGCAGCAGTAGCAGCATCAGCCAACCAGCCAGCCAGCAAGCAAGCATGCACTACTGTTTCTACAACAAAATGCAACCTAGAAACAGCAACAAAAACAAAACTAGAACACAATTACACTCTTTTTCTTTATTTTTTTTCTCACAGCCAACAACACCATGGATTCTAAAACTTTAGACCGTTATCTGTGTGTATTATAGAGTATGTGAGTGCATTAATCTGTCCTGTGTATAAGTAAGCTGGATTGTTTGCTATTTAAGCTTGTCCGTGTATGTGTTTGTGTGTCTCTTTCTTTATGTTGAAGTGTGATGTGATAAATTGCCAAATGATTTAAAAGTCAGTGGAAATTTTTGTTTTCGTTTTACTCACACTTCTCTTGTGTGAAATTCTTTCTCCATAGTTTAGTTGCGATAACAAGAGATTTAAGCTTTTCTTTTTTCCTTAAACAATCATTTTCTTTTCTTTTTAAATTGCAATTTTATTGAACGGTTATGCTCGTTTTTAACGCTTCTATTTTGGTAAATGAAGGTTCTTTGGCAAGTGCCAAATTGAAAATGATAAAAAATTACAAAGGCATTGATTTGAAATTAATTGAAAATCATAAAAAAATGAATACAAACTCGCTGTATCTGTTTATCATATCATCTTATGCAGCATAAAAAATCCGCAAAATACATACTTGGAAATACAACAAAAAAAAAACTGTCCTTTGAAGCTGACAATTGTAGGATTAACAAGAGAGTGATAATAAGAAAATTTTACAAAAGTGTCAGAATTTATTTAGAATTTTTTTTGATTGCAGATTTCCATTATTTTTGCATATAGAATTTATTTTTACCAGGTCCAAACCTGGAACTTTGTAATCTACTTAGGCGAGTCATTAGGTGATGCGTCTCCTGATGGATTAGGAATCATTTTTTGCCTGAGGTTGCTAGAGGCGATCAAACAAACATTCCTGTAATGTTTGTTACAGTTTTTCGAGTTGAGGTGTTTGGTCAACTGTAGCAAATTCTAGAATTATAGAGTTACTAACTGTCCTTGAAATTGTTTAGTCAGTTTTATTGTTTGCCAATATGTGCACCAACATTCCTGAGTTGAGGTTTTTGGTCAACTGTAGCGAATTCTAGAATTATAGAGTTACCAACTGTCCTCGAAATTGTTTAGTCAGTTTTACTGTTCGCATATATGTACCAATATTGCTGTAATGTTTGTTACATTTTTTCGAGTTGAGGTGTTTGGTCAAATGTGTCAAATTCTAGAATTATAGAGTTACCAACTGTCCTTGAAATTGTTTAGCCAGTTTTACTGTTTGCTAATATGTGCATCAATATTCCTGTAATGTTTGTTACAGATGTTATCGTTTTCGGGACAGTAAGACTCTGAACTGCTGGATGGATTACTGGGATAATTTAAGTTCTACATCACTTTATTGATCAAAAATTGTTTGTATGCTGTTGTGTCCCAACATTCCTGTGATGTTTGCTGTAGATGTCTTCGTTTTCTGAACTCACAGCAGAATCTTGCTGAATGGATTAAGTTCTAAACCATTTTGTTAATGAAAAATTCTTTACATTTTTTTGTGTTTGTATCTAAAATCCTAGGTTTAGAAGGCAAGTCTTTTAAGGGCTACACAATGCCGTTTTTATTGACTGTTGGCCATAGGGAAACAGCTGGATAGATAAATATATTATTTGGTAATGAAAAATTGCTTCTATTCTACTGTATTTTTACCAGAGGTGCTTAGGTTCAGAATTAAGCGGTAGTAGTGCTGGAAATCCACCTAAACGGACTGCAAATCTTTTCTCGTAATTGATATTAACTCAGCTTTGTTTGGCACGATTCATCCACGCTTATATTGATTCGAAGTGGTCATAGGTGGCGACTAAGACCACATTGACAGCTTTATTGAATGTAGTACATACAGCCGCGTATAGAGTAGAGTTTTTTCCTTCTAATTTCTTTGTAGTTTTCTAATAATTTCTAGGTGATATTTTGTTTATATTTGTTTTTGCCTTCAAACATTCTTAATAGTAAACTGCCTTACACAACGCTATAACAATTCAATTTTAATTTGATCGGGAAAAAAGTCTACATACAGCACTGTATGTATAGTGGTGTATGTAGACCTCGTTTAATAAAGACTTCCACGTTGCGATTTTCTGTAGTTGGAAATTTCAAGTTTCTTCTCTTACACCTACTTTTTCGTTGGCATACTAGCGCAGTATTAAGTATTTTCGATTATTTTCATAATCGATTTTGTTAGTAATTAGTAGAGGATCCGCTTAAGTGGTATCAACACAAGTGGTAGCCATACAGCGCCTTCCTATTTGTTGTATCCTGTCTTATTCAAGGGGTTTCATTACCACGTTTGTGTACTTCTTAGTTATTTAGAACTCAAAACAGTGTTTTAGGGATGGTTGGACTCTCTAATTGTCATTGTTTTATCGATCAATTTTTTTCATTGATTTTCGTCTTGACTGTTATAGGACCATGTTTTGCTTTTGTCGAATCTCATCGCTTGTCAAGGAAGTTGCTTTGACATTCCTAAACATCAATCATATTACATACATACATGCATACATAATTGGCCATTACAACTCTTCAGTCAGGATTACGGCCTAGCTTCTCAACACCACTCATGTTGTGTGCGTTAATTTTATACATGAGTGGCGGGACCTACAGTTTAAAGTCGACTCCGAACGACAGATTTTTTGAGAAGCTTTTTCATGGCAATTTTGTTTACTCTCAGAGTTTTTGCCAGAAATCTACTGAGAGGAAGTCGCCGAAGAAATATTTTTTCATATTATTTCATTTTGATGTCTGACCTGGGATTCGAACTCGGGCCTTTCGTCTAATAAGCTAACACACTACCTACTAGACCACGGCGGCTTCATATTACATTATTGAGAATTACAATCATTTAGACAGGGTTACCACCCTGCTTGTATACCTTTTCTACCCCTATACTGCGCTTCGCAAAATTCGCTAATGCGAAATATTTCGAATTGATTCTACAATTCACTGCTTAATGTCGTAATTTCGAATGCAGCCAGAATCAATAAGAGTTCTTGAAGTCAAGAGCTTGATACATTACTTAGTATTGAGCCAATGAGAAAGATTTTCCGAAAGGGGGACTGAGCTTTATTTTCCAGCAGATATGCATATAAAGCATTGCAAATATGTGTCTCCTTCCAATTTTTACTCTTATAGCTTTTCATTAAATAGAATAATTATGGAAATTATTAAACAATTTTCTGTTTGTTTTCTTTTCTTCTTCTTCTTTTGGTTTCTCATAAGCGTTACAAAATGTTCCATAATTTTTCTTTAGAAAAATGGAAAGTTTTTCATTAAAAATGTTTTCTTTTCCTTTCTTAATTTTTTTATTTTTAATTTTCTCTCTACAAGTCTGAACAGGAAAAAAACTTTCTGTCGTTGCAAGCTTTTCTTGCGTTTTTCGTCTTTCTTTATTTTCTACCGTCCACTCGAAAGCACTTGATTTTTGGTTTTTCTTTTTCATTCTTTTCCTGATTTTTTCCTGGCTTGTTTCTTAAATATGCTGGTCGCTCTTTATTCTTTTATTTTATATTTTAACTACAATTAGTGGCGTACGTTTTTCTTTGTGTACTTTGTACTTCTTAAAATTTTAGTTGTTGCCTTCTTCTGTTGTTGTTCTTGTAGTTGTTGGCGATTTTTGTTTTGTCAGATTTTAATATTTAAGTTTTCCATCGCTTTCTTTTTTTTGTTGCTTTTTGTCAAATTATATAAAAACCACTACAAGTTTTTCTCTTTTGTTGTTGTTATAATTTTAGTAATTGTTGTTTTTCCTTTTTTTCCTTTTTGTTTAAGGGCAGAACTTTAAGGGGAGCAGTTCTCAAGTAGACATTATTTGTTAAGAGGGCAAATGCAGTTGCACTGTGTGCAACAGGGATGGATATCCCATATAAGGTCTTGGATAGTAATTGCAATGATGAAAATAATTTGGAGACGTTCGATAAGATTTTCCTTTATTATCTGGCATTTAGTAAAATTTCTGGAGTGATCTTAAGATCATGAGATGTCCTTATGATTACTGCTGAGCGAATGTTTTGGATAATCAATCGGAAGAGGGTGTAATTTTTTGCTAATTGTTAGATGTAGTAGTGTGTTGGAAGAGATGCGAGCAGTTTTGAATGTCACCTGAGTCTCGATTTCTAAATATCGTGTCAGAAACATAGGAACGACTATTTCAGGCTCCCTTACATCATAATTCTACTTTGCAGGGACTCATGTGTCAAATAAATGGATTCCTGACTTTTTACACAAAATCAGGGCCCTGCCAATGTCAATTTCAGCTCTCGTCACAGGTGGTTCAGTTTTGATTCTATTAGCCTAGAGTTTGAGCGGTCTCGCTATTCCATTATCTTGTTGTACCATTATCACTTTCTTGTCTATTCTTTGGTCAATCGTTTCGCAGATGTATTCTATGGGATACTTGGAGACCACTTAGCCTTCTCATGCATGACTGCTAATCTATTTCATCTGAAATTTCATTACATCTAAGTGTCATTGTGTCTCGGAACACAGCACAGCTTATATACTGTGCTTATGTAGAGGTACAAACCGGATTCGATCAGAGTAGCCTAACTGTTCACATAAATTTCTACTCGATAGCAGTGCAAAACACGATTAATATTGTATCGAAAACTTAGGGTAATTTTGTATAGAAGATTTCGATTAATTTTTAATGGGAAATTTGGATTAATTTTCAATAGAAAATTTCGATTAATTTTCAATGGGAAATTTCAATAAATTTTCTATAGAACATTTCGATTAATATTAAAAAGAAGATTACGATTAATTTTCAATAGAAAATATCGATTAATTTTTAATAGAAAATTTTGCTTAATTTTCATCAGAAAATTTCGGTTAATTTTCAATAGAAAATTTCGGTTAATTATCAATAGAAAATTTCAAATAATTTTCAATAGAAAATTTCAAATAATTTTCAATAGAAAATTTCAAATAATTTTCAATAGAAAATTTCAAATAATTTTCAATAGAAAATTTCAAATAATTTTCAATAGAAAATTTCAAATAATTTTCAATAGAAAATTTCGGTTAATTTTCAATAGAAAATTTCAAATAATTTTCAATAGAAAATTTCAAATAATTTTCAATAGAAAATTTCAAATAATTTTCAATAGAAAATTTCAAATAATTTTCAATAGAAAATTTCAAATAATTTTCAATAGAAAATTTCAAATAATTTTCAATAGAAAATTTCAAATAATTTTCAATAGAAAATTTCGGTTAATTTTCAATAGAAAATTTCGAATAATTTTCAATAGAAAATTTCGATTAACTTTCATTAGAAAATTTCGATTAACTTTCATTAGAAAATTTCGATTCATTTTTAATATAAAATTTCAATTAATTTTCAATGCAAATTTGCGATAAATTTTCAATGGAACATTTCGATTAATTTTCAGTTGAAAATTTCGATTAATTTTCATTTGAAATTTTCGATTAGTTTTCATTTGAAATTTTCGATTAATTTTCAATACAAAATTTTGATTAATTCTTAGTAGAAAATTTCGATTAATTTCGATTAATTTTCAATAGAAAATTTTAATAAAACTCACAATTTTTTTTATAAATTTTTTTCCTATAATTCGAAAACTTTCCGTTCAAAATTTTCGAAAAATAATATTTCGATTACAAAATTAAAAAAAAACTTTACATATTTTAGAGAATAGAGAATGTATGATAAATAACAATTTGGGAGTTATCGATAAGATATCAACTATTGTTTTTTCGATAACTTAACTATTTTTCAATGTTTTGTAGCCTTTAGCATATTCTAATAAAATTTTGCCTTCCAGACATTGAATCTATACGCAATTTTCAACTTATTTTCAATGGCCAATTTTTTTTTTTTAAATTTGACTTTCGATAACTTTCCGTTTAAAATTTTCAATAAATAGTATGTCGATTACAAAATTAAAAAAAAAAACTTTATATAATTTCGAGAATTACAATAATATGTTTGATAAATAACAATTTGAAAGTTATCGATAAGATATGAACTAATTTTTTCCGATAACTTAACTATTTATCATAGTTTTGTGGACTCTATTTTCTGTGGCCATTTTGTTTTTAAAATTTCACAGTTTACGATATGGAAGAAATCTCTTAATTAGATTAAATGTTCCGATAACTCGAGTTTTATAGAATTGTTGTCATCGTATAATACTGTATAGAAATTCCTTTATTTTTAATGTTATTCGTTATTCCGCAGATTTTTTATACAAATTTTGAATGCAATTTTTTTTCGAAAGTTCGATAATTTATTTCTCTAATTTCTTTTCGATAACACGAAGTTTTTTTTAAATTTTTTAAGAATTTTCTAAAGAAATATTTCGGATTTTTAGAAAAATTTTCTAATCGATAATTAAACTATTCAGTTTTGTCAGTTCGCACGTAGATGTGGGGAATATCCGATTCAGACGGCTACTTTGGTCTCCAAGAACACGTGTAGTAGTGCTTCAGATAAGCTACAGGTTTTCATTTTATGTGTTGGAAAAGAGATCCACTAGAAACCCTTTAAAGTTTTAAGCAATTTCAACAATCCCCACTTGAAATTAATTTAAAACCCAAAAGACATTTGAATAGCTTAAAAATGCCTGTGTTAAATGCTGCTTAATTGTCTGCAAAAGGATTACAAGAACTTCAAAATTATCCCTAACGACCAGCCAACAAGTATGACATACAAAATTGCAACTAAAAGTCCCAACGAAATATTACAAGTGGCCAACACAAACATAACTAAAATGTTAAAGAGAGAGTGAGAGAGAGCAAAAAAGCTACTACCTTTCCTGGTTGTAGGGAATAAGGCAGACAGGCAGAGGAGCACTGAAACTATATTTTAAGAAAATTAAAATTCATTCAAGTTTCATTTTATTATACTTTGTTCCCCTCGTTTTTCCTTTTGTTTTATGTTTTATTCGTAGGTATTGTTAGTGAAACTAAAGAAAATACTTGAAAAATAAACGTAAAGATGTATTGTTTACCTGTAGGAAAGCTAGACATGAAAAAAGAAAAACTAAAAACTTTATGGAAGGGAGTATAGCAGAGTTTACAACTCTGCAGGCACTTGTAAACTGGCCACACAACTTCAGAGGTTGTTTATCTTTCTTTCTTGCTTACTCGCTCTCTCGCTTTCTCAGTTACTCGTTAAAGTTGCAAGAAGTTAAGGTTAGAGTGGAAATAGAGAACTTCAACTGAGATGATGAGTGTGTTGGCAACATAACTTGAATGAAATTTTGAACAACAACACTAACACTAACAACAACAAGACCAACGATTTACTATTACCACCACTACAACTAAAACTGCAATTCACTTGAGGACAATTAAAATTAAAGTTACTTACATAACAAATATATTTTCTCTTACTCTCTCCCGCTCTATCCTCCGCTCTCCATCTCTCTCCCTCTGTGTGGGTTTCAAACTTAAAACAAATGCACACATATAGACTCAATTACAATGACGGTAGTACAAACTAATACCACTGCAATTTGATCAAGTTTTTTTTTTTTAAAGCAAATCCCTTTGAATCATAAAAGAATTTTAAAAGGAAAGAGAGGAAGTATGCCTGCTCTAAGGTATAATAAAATACAATAAAAAAAAAGTCAGTTTTAAATTAAATAAGAGTCTGATAGAGAACAAAACAAAGAAAAAAAAAGAAAGATATAAACAAGCAACAACAAAAGAGAACAAAATAAAGAAAAATAGAAAAAATAGACCAAAAGTTAAGTGCTGCAAGAGTCCAAGAAAGATGGAAACAAGTTTACAAGAGCAAAAATAAGAGGAACAAAATTTAAATAAAAATTTGGAAACTAAAAGAAAAAAATTGCCAGTTAGTGCAACAATAATGATCACTGATACACAGGATTTAGAAAGGTGGATATACTTTAAAGCCGATTACAGACAATCAAACTAAACTTCATTCATTCATTCATTATCCTTCCTCTTTAAGGACGTTGTACAATGGGTCAATTCGACCTTACTTGTCTTAATTGACAAGTACACGTCCTCTAACCTAACCTAACCTTACTAAACTTCGAACATCGGTTCCTGACAAAAAGACAACTGAACTATTTAAGACCTGGTACATTGAGTTGGTGTCCACTTATTTGCTTGGAAGAATACATGCCTAACCATCCTATGCCTAATGCACCAATTATTGAGGTATAATCCTCTCTCTCATTGCATGCAAGATTTTATCCAGACTTTTGTGTAAGAAAAAATAACAAAGTAAGCGATCGCAAAGTCGTCTTCGATTTCCCGATAGGCGGAAAGGTGTTTAATGCGTCTTTGAGCTTGGCGATAAGACTGGTTAGGATTATCAGTGTCAGTGTAATGGGTGGACCACCATTCAAACGGAGCCTCCACCGTACAGAACTACCCAAAAACCTTTAAAATGTTAGACATCAGATGGATCCCTGTAAAAAGCACATCACATTTTTGACAGTTACATACCAAATAGTGCAGGTCAGTGACACAATACATGATTTATACTCTTCTCATCATTCTCACCTTCGTTGTGACAACTGTAGTCGTAAGGCCTTACGACAAAGTGTTGTATGTTTACCATTATGAGACGGCTTCCGGTAATCGCGGATGTGAAAAAGGCTCCATCGCCACATTTCATTCTGATCGGAGAACTGGTGAGTCTACTGTCAAGAAGGCAACTTAACTAAACAAGATATATAAACACGCAAGATATTTACTTTCCCTATCTGTTAAATTGTTAAAAAACCTCGATTCGAAGACCTCTCGCCGCACAGGTTGTCTGTATAGGCATTCAACAAATTCTTTCAAATACATCCTGTTTTGATAGCAAGGATTTCTGTGTGGTAAACTTTGCAATGATTTGAATACTTCCTTTGTAATAGTTGGGGAACACCAGCCAGATATCAAGAAGTATATGAGCTTTGTGGCAAAATATATGAAATTAACATACATACGTACATAATTGGCCATTACAACCCATCAGTCAGGATTACGGCCTGGCTTTTCACACCACTCATGTTGTGTGCGTTAATTTTATACTTGAGTGGCGGGACCTACAGTTTAACGTCGACTCTGACCGACACATATTGAGAAACTTTTTCATGGCAATTTTATTTACCCTCTGAGTATTTGCCAGAAATCTGCTGAGAGGAAGTCGCCGAAGAAATATTTTTTTCATATTTCCTTTTGATGTCTGGGGCTTGAACCCGGGCTTTACATCTAATAAGCCAACACACTACCTACTAGACTACGGCGACGAGATGAAATTAAACGCATTAAAGTTCAAATGTGGACAGGGGATGTCATGTGAATGGTTGCGAATGATCCGGAGAAATGTACCCTTCGATGATGAACCAGGTCGAGGATAATTTTTCCGAACCTTATATGAGAAACTCGTAAAGACGTGCATTCGCATTAATGCTGGTATGATTGGCCTATCTCGTTCTAAGGGCTCACAACAATGCCAGACATCCCACTAAACATTGGTCATTACAATCATTTGGTCAGGATTATAATCTACTTTCTCAAATCATTCATGTTATGTGTGTTAATTTTATCCATGAGTGGTGGGACAGTTTAAAGTCGACTCTGAACGACAGATTTTTGAAGAACTTTTCACGGTAATTTTGTTTTACTTTGTCCGAGTTTTTGCTAGAAGACTGCTGAGAGGCAGTCGCCAAAGAAATATTTTCTCATATTTCATTTTGTTTGGGATGCCTGAGCCTGGGTTGAACCAGGGGTTCTCATCTAATAAGCCAGCATACCAGCTAGTACACTGCAATGGGGAAACACTGTTAATTGAAGAAAAACAACACGAAAAATAAACATAACAATGAAAATACGGGAGTAGGGAAGATGAAATTGTAACAACAAAACTATACAGAAAAACTACGAAAGTATAACAAATCAACAGTAAGGTTCTAGAAGTTGACAAATCGAGAATACATAAAATATTAAGAAAACCAGTACAAGGATCATGTAACAACATTGCTAGCGTGATGTTAGCAATTAAAAAGAATCATTTCTTTAATTTTAAATTGTAATTCTCAAATTAATAGGAAATACTAATTCTTTTTAATTAATGAAAACATAACAACACTTTATGAGAATATAAAAAAATATCTTTTTGAACACCACTCGTATTTTAAAGCAAAAGTTTTAAAATTGTCTTGGAAATGAATTCATTTCAATTTTAAAATCGTATTTCTTTTCGCAATAAATCCTTTTTAAGTTTCATTTGAAAATATGTGATAATTTTTCTGTTTAAAATATTTCTTTATATATTTTTGTGTGCGTATATATATGTATGTTGTTTTATCACTAACTTAATTTCCTTTATAGACAAATTTATTGCGTCTGCTGCAAAATATCAGATAAACTCTGCTCTACTCTTCTCAACGCATCTCTGTGTGCGTATTTTTTAAGTTTTATTTAATGCTGTTGCATTTTTAAAACTGGTGCCTGATTGTAAGGCAAATTTTCTTTGTGAAAAACTCATATTTTACAGAACATTGGTAAATTTAACTAATAATCCCCCCCTAACCTAACTCCAGTTAAAAACGAAAATAACATACGGCCATAAATCTTTAAGGAGCAACTAAGTTTTCTTTTTTCTTTTTTTCAAAAAGAAGTCCTTTTTTTCTCTCTTTCAATTCGTAACTAAAACTGCATTTGAATACAGAGAAACCAGGAATTCATATGTATGTTGCAAGGAAGAGGGGGAAAGGAGGAAAAAAACATAAAATATTTGCAACTGACATCATTGTATTCTTTTTCTATATTTCTGTTCCGGTATCTTTATGAAAATAAATGTGAGGTTGTGTATCTGTATGGGTGTATGTATGAATGCATAGTGAGAGTGCATAAAGAAAATTTATGGCATGTGATAAAAGGAAAAAAGAAATGCATAAAGGATATATATTGTTGTTGTTGTTGTTGTTGTTGTGTATTTAATATACCCGGAAAGTTCTAAAAGAAATATGGCCAGCATTGGAAACTGAAAATTCCTTATGCCCCGTCGAAACTTTAAAGACCAATATAGAATCGTTCTCTAAAGGACTGTGAACTGCAAGTGAAAAATTTAATAAAGAGTTCATCTCTCTATTTGCCAGCCACAATTTTTACGGGATTTGTTACAGCTCTTGAGGAAATCGAAAGGAATTTATAAAGCAAACGTCGTAGGAAAATTATATCAAACAATAGGCTGATTGCCTCTTAATAATCGAAAGTCTAGTAAGAACCCAATAAAACAGTTACTAAACGCACTGGTGCTTTACTAACAAACAATGATGCACAGAAGCGACGAATCCAATGACATCGAAAGCATAATAGCATCCACTAAAATGGACGAAATGAACAGAGGTAAAGGAAGTCATGAATAAAAAATAATGAGGTAATTGAAGATGTAGTATTAGCCGAAATTTCACAATCTGACCTGAAAAACCATGTTGTCGCCGTAGTCTAGTAGGTAGTGTGTTGGCTTATTTGTTCAAACTTCAAGTCAGACATCTCCAGCAAAAAAAAAAATATTTCTACGGCGACTTGCTCTCAGCAGATTTCTGGCAAAAACTCTGAGAATAAATAAAATTGTCATGAAAAGTTTCTTAAAAATCTATTAATAGCAGTTGACTTTAAGCTGTAGGTCCCGCTACACATGTGTAAAAATTAACGCACACAACATAAGTGATGTGGGAAACTAGGTCGTAATCCTGACTAAAGGCTTGTAATGAACAGTTATGTATGAAAGTATGTTTGTATGTTACACATTATGTCTAGATTACCATCATCTTGGACAAGCAGCATCTATGTAAAGTTTCGAAAAGTGGCAAATGGCAAGGTTGCAACTTCTAAACAGGAATAATTCTGATTACCTTGGGGTTGATACGGATAGTAGGTTCATCTCAAAAAACGATTTTTTGTGCTTTAGGCTGTCACAATGAAGAAGAATTTCGGTCTTACATCTTTTTATAGCACCTTTCAATGTCGTTCTCTACATCATCTGTTATCAAATACATAGCATTACATATACATACTTCGGCGGGCCTCTTGCAGAGGGCGCGGTACTTAGACCTTCACTGCAGAGTATATTGGAGTTCTTCGATTATAATTACTAGCATAGATGGGCACTTTGCAGTACCAGTAAAATTTCAGTAAAAATTGATTTTTACTGATTACTGAAAAAAATTTCAGTATTCAGTAAAATTTTACTGTTAATGCGATCTAAATTTAAATGAAATTTAAATGAAATTTAAATGAAAAAAAGGAAAATTTTACTGTTAATGCAATCTAAATTTAAATGAAATTTAAATGAAATTTAAATGAAATTTAGATTGCATTACAAGTAAAATTTTACTGAATACTGAAATTTTTTTCAGTAATCAGTAAAAATCAATTTTTACTGAAATTTTACTGGTACTGCAAAGTGCCCATCTATGATTACTAGGCAGTGCTACATTTGAAGACTTTGCGAACGACATGATTATAGTTTCAGTGAATAGATGCTAAGAAACATTGAGCAGCCGATGAACGGAGCACTTGAAATAGTTGAAGCATGGTTTAGTATGCCTGGATTGACAAATGGTGCAAGATGTCGTCTTGTTAGTGAATGAAAAAATGTGGAGAAGATGGAATCAATTATTGGACACATTAAAATTAAATCGAAGAGAGGGTCATAAAATATTTTGCTTTCAGGAACATCTGAAAGTCAAAGCCAAAGAGGAGAATAAAATTGCTGGTTATAACGTTTATAAGATTATACGTTGTGCAATATTGTCAGTGAAGCTCTCCCTGAAAACAACAAGGAGGAAATTGTTTTTGATTTTTAACCCAATTGCGGGGCCCTTACGCTGACCAATTTCTTCCATAGTTTGGTGGAACTCGGTCAGTACAGGGACTGCGTTTACCTGTGACACCGCAACGGGCCGCTAAGCTGCGTGCTCAAGTTAGCTTTGGTAATCCAAGCTAACACTCCGACCTAACCTATTTTTTAATCCAAATTAGCTATTAGGCTAATAAGTGGTTTCTGGGTATTGTTAACAGTCATTCCGAAAGAAACGTATTTAGATGAAATGAGACAAATAGGCTTCTTCCGTTTTGTAGACCCTGCATAAACTACAACAATAAAATGGGAAGACGATGGATTCCCAAACTGTACAGATGAAGATGTAGATGCATAACAATTTTTAACAGTACGAAGCTTAGAGAACCCTCGGAAATAGATTTCATGACAGATATGAAAACAGATTATGTCAGATGAGTGTAATCAGTACCATATATGGCTGCAGGAACTCTGCTGACAGACGCAAAACTTTAAAAGAGAAAACTTGAAAGATAATGGCTGTCTACGAAGTAATATCTAATGATAGTTCAGTACGTAGTCACTACCCGTGCAATTCGCGCAGTGACGCTCAAGCAGCATTTCCGACGTGTAACATTGTATTTCAATATCTCTTGACTTCTTTAAAATTACTGCTTGGTGGTCTGTCGATGATTTTATGAATTTTTCTTGCCACTAATTCATCATTCTTGATTTTAATTTTGGCCTAGCTGAGCTAAGTGTTGGCTTGGGTTTACCATTTTTAAACCTTGCGAGGGAGTATATTCGCCCATATCTAAGAGATACGTATTCTGTTGTGAATTTTTAATTTTTAAGGTACCACACCGAATGATAAATTCTACACTTCCTGGCGCCATGCAATAGCAAGAAGAGTACAATAAAAATATTAAAAAAAAATTAAATTCGAACTTGAAATACACTGTATATCAAAACGATTAAAATTATTACATTTCGCACCGCAAAGAACTGGAGAACTAGAGTCCATATCCAAAGAATATATTGCCTCGATTATCATGCAAAGAAAGACAATTAAAGCATTTCGGTTAATTGCTTTGCAACAGAAAAAATAAGAAAAACGAAGAGCAGAAGAAAAATTCCTCTGAAGTGGAAAGGAATTTGGGGGAAGAAAATTTATTTTCAATACATTTTATGGTATACGTATTGCAAGTAGTACAACATATGGTGCCAATTACTTGTGTATTGCCACTCCCTTTCATTTCCTTTTAAGCTTCATTTCACTTACAGACACTCACAAAAAAAAAAAAACAAGACCCAAAGAGAGAAAGAGATTAAAAAATACAAGAAACTGAATGTAGACCCAATTTTCCTTCTCCTTGTTTCTTTAATTTTTTTCTTTTTGTTTCATTAAAGGCGCCAGGAAATATTTCGTAACATATTTTTTCAAGTTGTTGTGCTATTGCTGTTGTTGTTTTTTTGTTTTTATTGTTTCAGTCATTGTGGCTGTTTCCTTTTCATTTCATTATTATACTCTACTTCTTCCTTCTGTTTTTTTTGTTTTTTGTCATTCTCTTTGTGTTCTTTTGCAGCATTTATGGGCCTGTTGTTTAAAGATGCTGTGCATATTTCTTTGAAGTCTTCCTTTTTTGTTTTTAAAGCAGAAAATGAAATGAGAAGTATTTTTTGTTGCGAACGCATTTAGTAGGGGTTAACGAAATATTTTTAATTCAGAATCTCACAAGCAAATTATGTTGCCAATGAGTCGCAAGGCCAAACTGACAATCATCAAAAAATGTCTTAAAAATTTCAAATTTTCCATCATTTTTCTTTTTACCAAAAACTCCATTACATTTTGAGCCCTACTATTGCCAATTTTCCTTGGAAGCGTAAGCAAAGTTCACTTTGGTCATCTAAAGTTTATTGTGTCTGTGTTATTTATACCCTGTAACCTTTACAAATAAACTGAAGATGCAGCAACTTCTTCACTAACATGTTAAGTAATAAAAGCAGTTCTTTAAACAAATGCATTCTTCTTGCATTTAGCATGGGAATTAGGTAGGTAGGTAGGCTGAAAGAGAGATAGAAGACGCAACCAAGGGTCTCATGCCTATCGGTTTACATCTAAGCAATCAAGTTGAGCGGTCAATAATCACCATTAATTAATTCCAACCATACTTTGTATACGAAAATTGAATCTTGTATTTCTTAACTTTTTCCAGTCCACTCAATATCACCATTAATTAATTCCAACCATACTTTGTGTATGAAAATTGAATCTTATATTTCTTAACTTTTTCCAGTCCACTCCTCTGCGACGGTTTATGTCTAGTGTAGCATCATCCTTAAAATATGTGTTGTCTTAAGCTTTCGAACGCTGGGCATTTGTAAAAATTTTTTGTTCAGTGTGAGAACAGTTTCAAAAACATAATTGCCGGGAACAATTGTCAGAAAGATTGTCACAAAAAAATTATCAAAAAAAAATTGTCTGCAGAATTGCCAGAAAAATTGTCAGAAAAAATTTTTCAAACAAAATTGTCAAAAAAAATTGTCAAAAAAAATTGTCAAAAAAAAATTGTCTCAGAAAAAATTGTCATAAAAGAAAGTCGGCCAAAAATTCTCAGAAAAACATTGTCTGCAGAATTTCCAGAAAAATTGTCAAAATAATTGTCAGAAAACTTGCCAGAAAAATTGTCGGAAAAAATTCTTCGAAAAAATTATTAGAAACAATTGTCATAAAAGAAAAAGTCAGAAAAAAAATTTCAGAAAAAATTTTCAGAAAAAAATTGTCTTCCTTTTTACTCGAAACTCTTTTACATAAGCCAAGGGTTAAGGAAACAGTTGTCCATTGGAGCAAATAAAAAGGGAAAAGATCACGCCGAAATTACATACATTAGGCCCTAAGTCGTATTGCTCTTACGAAAATATCGCATCACTGAAAGTTACGATTCCTTTTTAAAAAGATTTCATTCCGTTAAAGTTGTGATTTATAACAAAGTACAGGTTCATTTTCAGGTTGTCAATGCAAGTGACTGACTTGGATGTTGCAAACATATGAAATCTTTCACTGTTTCCTTCTCACGTGCATATTCACTTATATGTACACGTATACGCTTACATAACCACTCTATAAGTACCTAACAGTGGTAAAGTATTCCTTATATCCGGCCTCATGTTTTCAAATGATACCATCAACCAGATCTTAAAGATAAACAAGCAGACAAATAAACGAATTCATATTTATTGCAACAACATCTGAGGGCTAGGGAAAAAGGGGGGAGGTATAGGAGGTAAAAAGAGTTTCACATGTTTAAGTGCGACATACTGCACGACTTGTATTGGTTCACATGTCACATTACGTAGTTGCATTCAGGAAACATAAATTTTAAGAGGGACTCATGAAAGAAGTGACTGTTTGGTATGGTATACGAAAGTTATGTCAATCACGGAAATAAGGAAGTCGTTAGCAAAAGGAAAAATATCTTAAAGTGTACTTTATTTTAATTTTATTTGATATTTTAAAAGGACATTGGGAGATTGATTTGTCAGAGAAAATCTTTTTTTTTTTTTGGAAAAGTAGAGCCAGAACGTATTTGCTGTTCATGCTAGGATTTATTTGAGGAAGCGCACCAATAAACTACTTAAACTGAATTGTAGGGACTTTTCTGTAACTGTATTTGTTCTCACGGGTCATTGCGCTATGAAAAGGCACGCTTAGACAATTCCCCTCTGTAGAGTTTGTAGATAGGTAAAGGAAGAGGAGAGTATTGTACACTTTATTTGCCAATATCCATCTTTCACTCTACTCAAACTATACTCATCTGGTTCACCCTTTTTCTGAATGTCTAGAAAAGCAATAGTTACTTGATATTTTACTTTTTTTTACTTACTTACAACCCTTTTAGCCAGGATTACAACCTAGCTGCGCAGATCACCCCCAGTGTTGTATCCATGAGTGATGGGATCTACAGTTCAACGTCGACTCTATCCGATAGATTTGATTCTCTTCATGACAATTTTAACTTCTTTCAGAGTTTTTACCAGAAGACTGTTGAGATGAAAACGCCGAAGAAAATGTTTCTTCATACTTCGTTTTTGTTCGATATGTCAGAGTTGTAGTTTGAGCCACAAGCTCTCATCCCATAAGATAATAAATACACTACACAATACATTACGCCTTGAATCGATTACTAAACTTACTAAATTCACGCTAGTTTTCATAGCGTAGCCCTGAAAAGAGTACTGATTGCCTAGACCGCCTAATCAGCACTTGGAAAGTAGTTCTCGCTGTTTGTGGTATCTCAAATGAGATTTTATATAACAAAACTGCACTTCCCCCTACCTATCCTGTTATTCAAAATTGATCACAAAGTTAAAAAGACTTACAGACATGCAACATCAAGAAATGCTACAAATTTGACGAAGATCTGCTTGTGACGTTCCAAAATTTTCATTTAAGTACCATTTAAAAAGGCATCTTCAAAAAATTCAGTTTGTAAAAGAATTAAAGCACCAGTATATTAGAGACAGAGTCAGTTAAGAGCCACTCACTCACTCTAGTTTTTATCATCTGGATAAGTACTTAGCAGAAGTACCTCTGCAGAAGTTCCTGCTTTTATATTATTACGGAGCCATAAACGAACTCAACGAAAAGTAGCAACAAAGGCTAACAGGCAACAACAATATATACATGTGATACGGTAAACAGAAGGGAACAAAACAAAAAAGCAACAACACCCTTTAAAGGAAGAAATAAAAAGGGGTATAAAAAGAGCCAACAACAACGTTGCCCCACAATTCTGATCAGTCACCTAGTGTTCATACGTGAATCTGTAACTGAGAGTTGTATTAAAATGTGCGTATTAAGCACGATGATATTGAATAATGACAGTTTGATCTTTGGTCAAAAAGGATTGCGAATTAAAATTGATAGCGCAGTGTTTAAGAACTATAGACGATGAAGTGTATATGCCCAGTTTTAATACAGTAGGAGCTAATATAGTGTAATGCTTTTCAAAGTTAAGTTAACTTCACTGCCTCTTCCAATGAACTACCTAAGGCGGTTACCTTCAAGAACAAATCTACAAAGAAAATTCAGTCAACGTCACGCTTTGGGAAGGAGGGTCTCCTTGATTTCTTTTATTTACTGAATGAAACCACACAAAGGTTAAATTCCTTCTAGAATTTTGGTTCCAGAACTTGCTTAAAGTGTCTAAGAAATTAGATTGTAACCAAATGAGAAATTCTAAATTCTTTAAAGAAATTTAAAAACCATTGAAGAATTGTTTTAAATTATTATGGATTTTCTAGAATATTCCCGATTATTTTAAATTAAAAAAAAAAAACAAAAAAAATTTAAGTTCTTTGATAAACAATTGCTCAGTTTAATAAAACAAAAATGATATTGTTGTTGTTGTTGTTTTTGTTGCTATATGAACATACAATAGCACAGTTTAGTGTTGTTGTTTTATTGATGGTACCCCAGTTGACATTTTTAATCTTGTCAAATTCATGCCCTTCAATATGAGATGAATGAATCGGCAATACAAGAAATAAAAACCAAACGAAAAAAAAGAGGTGAAGTACACACAGATATTCTGTTGCACATAACGATGTCAGAGTATGTTTGAGAAATAAATTCTTCCATAGAACACTTGAATAGCTAGTTGGTTGGCTAAAAGCGACTATAAGTTATGCTACGCTACTGTGAGCTGTTTGAATGCGAAATGTTAATGGCTTACTCTAGGGTAAACTAAACGAAGGCGCCTAGGGCAAGTAGTTACCATTAGCGTATCTGATAGGATTTGTTACGTGATCTGGTTATTCAGTCTGTTTTGCCAAAATACCAGAGGCGCCTATAGACAATGACGTGCGTTCGCTGAATGGAATCTGGAGCAGTCAGACCCTAATTTTCGTCGAAAAATCAGCCTCAGTGATGAGGCCTATTTCTGGAAGAGTAGGTGCGTGAACAAACGAAATTGTCGAATTTGAGATGATACCACTTCACATGTGATCCGAAGAAGACAGTGTTTGGTGCGAATTTATGGATAATGAGCCCATATTTTTTAAGAATGAAGTTGGCCATGTGAACATTGTCAACAGCGAGCACCATAGGTCGTTGATTACAAACTTCATTTGGACTAATTTGGATGATCTGGTGCTCCGAGTGAATTTGAGAGGTAAGATTGTGAGCAATCTACACAACCCTAGGTCACATACCTCTCCATCTTTGTCATTCTCGTTATCGAAGTGAACCTATCCTATCAGCATATTTGTTAGTGAGCTCTGGTTTCGACGGAAGCATACCAAAAGGATGGCATAAAAGCGGTATTCCCTTGCTCGCTGTTATGTCGTTATGCTTAAATTTCAAAATCATTAAATTGATTAATAGGTTTTTACCCGTTTTAAGCAGGATACGTACAGGATAGCGTAACGAATCTTCAAAACTAGATGAATGGCGCTTCAAATAAATTCTGAGTTAATACATTTAGCGCGGTTGTCTGAGCAATTACAGTACATGGTATTTTGAATACTCATGTGAGACTTATTGGTCTGGGTCATCTACCTATAAGGTAACGAATCTTCAAAACTAGATGAATGGCGCTTCAAATAAATTCTGAGTTAATACATTTAGCGCGGTTGTCTGAGCAATTACAGTACATGGTATTTTGAATACTCATGTGAGACTTATTGGTCTGGGTCATCTACCTATACGTAGATTTCTGCAGAAGTTGCAGAGATACGGTAGAGGTTGGACTGGATGCTCAGTGTAATGTCACAGGAGAAGAAGAACCTGTGCTTCTACTATGCACTTGAACTCACTGCTCTTCTGGAAACAAGCATTAAGACACACAGCATCATTGCTATGAAATCTGTGGATTTAGGATTAGAAAGATATATATTCTAACATCGCAAAGTACCACTTTCACCTATGTGCGTCAATTGTTTTTGGTTTAAAGACACTACTGTTTACATACCTGCCGCCTTCCTACTTGGTTTTGTTCTCTTGAATGAATTAATGTTAAGCACAGGAGTGGCCAGTGTAGATTTACACACTTTTACAGCTGCATGTAGGGCTTAAAAAAGAAATGTTGGCAAATGAATTCCCTTTCTTTTTGGTAGCTTCTATGATCTCCTGTTGAAAATTTGTTGCAAAAAATTGAAAATTGTTGTTGTTGATGGTTAAACCTGTAACTGTAACATAACAACAACAACAACAACAACAAAGCAATTGAACAATTCCAATTTGTACAATAAATACGATGAAAAAAAAAAAAAGGAAAAATATCGGACATATAAAATCCATAACGAAAAATCCTTCTACCAAAAAAAAAAAAAAAAAAGGCGGGAAGGAATGGAGATGAAAACCAGAAAGGACTTGCATGAATATAAAATAGTTTGTGAAAAATGAAATGAAAAATGCATGAAAATGTATTTGAATATAAATTAACAGAAGCGCTTTTCTTCTGGTGGGAAATTGATATTTGATATGGCCTGGGTAAAGTAAATTTACACAGAGAGATTTTCTATCATTTTTTTATTATTTTTTTATGATGAAGAATAAAATTTTTTTAATTAATACCGTTGAGAGTCAATATGGTTAAGATACTATCGATGGCAGGCAAAACGATTTCTATTGTTTTATAAAGAATATCAAATTGATTGGTATAAATAAATAATTTTTAATTTCATTTTTTAATTGCAGGTTGAAAATTGAAACAGAATTGATTTAAGGTAAGTGCTGCATTACATACTCAGAAACAAAAATTCTAAAATCAAACTCCATTAAAAATATATTTTATTGTTCAATCGACTAATTTTCTTAATTGAAATTCTATAAAATGCTTGACAAGTGCAACATGTTTGAAGAATGCATGGATTTTGTGCATTCAGTATCATTTTCTCGATTAAGGGCCTAATTAATAAGCTGTATTTGTAAAACATGGGTGGTGTTAGAAGCTAGGTTGTAATATTGACTAAAGAGTTGTAATGACCAATTAAATGTAGTCGCCGTAGTCTAGTAGGTAGTGTGTTCGCTTATTAGACGTAAAGCCTGGGTTCGAGCCCCAGGCCAGTCATCAAAACGAAATGTGAAAAAAAAATATTTCTTCGGCAACTTCCTCTCAGCAGATTTCTGCCAAAAACTCTGAGAGTAAATAAACCTGCCATGAAAAAGTTTCTCAAAAATCTGTTGTTCGGAATCGACATTAAATTGTAGGTCCCGCCATTCATGTATTAAATTAAGGCACACAACATGAGTGGTGTGAGAAGCTAGGCCGTAATCCTGACTGAAGGGTTGTAATGGCCAATTATGTATGTATGTATATATATATGTACAAAAAGCCAAACTATTTGCCTGTTTCCTCTGAGCTGATGTATAGATCGTGGTTGTAGATTAGAAAGTTACCGTTAAGCCTCTAGAATATCGAACTAGAGTGCTCAGCTACGTGTTAGTAGCTTAGCTACAAGTTTTTTAGAAGATGCGATTGTTGCGATGTTTTGTTGCAACCGCCTTATAATCTACAATCTAACTAGCATGTGATTTAAATTGTTTGTTTCGAGTTATTTTGGCGCTGTAGACATCAGAGATTAGCAATGAGTATTCAAAAAGAAGAGTAGATTCGAATTATACTCATAATTTCTGATACTTATACACATTCATACTTATTTTAATATCATACTCATACTACTCATATTCAAAATTTGAAGTATTCATCGTACTCATACTTAACAATACGCATGACGTTGTTGATTTCGACTCTCCTTTACTCAACATTTACAAGAATCACAAAATAAGTATGATTCGCATATGAACGAACACTACAATACTCACTAGAATATTGTGTGTTTGCTTTGCTTGTTGTCTTTGTCTTTTTTCTTTCTTCTTTTTTTCGTAAATGCAACAACAACTAAGACTGTAAAGTTTGATGAATGATTTGAATCACTCGAATCATTTATGAGTATTATAAGTATTTTTCTAAATTTATGAATCTGAATGAATAGGCGTATGAAAGCAAACATATTTCGAATGTTATGAGTTTGATGTCAACGTACTTATAAATCAAGGTTGTAGTGAGTACGAATGAATCAGAGTAGTTAAATTTCAATACTGTTGACTCACTCAGTCTCAAAATTTCGTGAGTACCTATGAGTACCGAAAAAACGATTCATTGCTGATCTCTGGTAGATACAGTCCAGTAGGTACTTCAGCTATCCCATTACCACGGTTCGAAAGAGGACCCTCTAGACTACCATTTGTGTATAGTCGAGTAGGTGTACTATGTTCCATATTTTCCAAAATGGCTACTGATCTTGTAGAGAATTTTCATAGGTTTTTTTTTTAAATTCTTTTTCTCAAATTCCAAAATTATTCTAGCTATCCCACTACCACGGTTCGAAATACGAATCTCTGGACTATCATTGGCATATAGTCGGGTAGGTGTACTATGTTCCATATTTTCTAAAATGGTTACTGAAGAATTTTCAAGCATTTTTCAAGGTCAATTGAATATGGTATGGTACTCATATAGCTGATATATATCCTAAACTTAACTCCTAAACAAGTGGGCTTGTTCAGATGGATAATGTTAAACAGCTAACAGTACTCTGTTAAGGGCAAATGTTGTGCTGTGAATAGCATATTTTGCTCTGTTAACTCCAAATGTGGCGCTGCTAAACAATTTTTTATGGATTGCGTCTTGGATTTTCAAATTTGAATTTATCTTCATACACATTCTTTTGCTTCACTTACGATTGCAATCACTAAGGAACAAACACATTTGTTAACTCGGCTAATTTTCGGATCATCCTTCTACAGCCTGAGAACCAATAAAAAAAAAATCAATTATCATGTAATCATGCTATTCACGAAAAATGAATCGAAATATGTTGCATTAAAATTTGCATTAAAAATCAACCTTTCATGAAAAAGAACACCAATCGAGTTTTAATTGATTTTTGTTGTTCTTTTTGAGCTTTGATCCCCAAACACTTCAAAACTGTTTTATTTTTTTAATTCTTTTCAAATATTTACAATTCGATAAAATAGGCCTCCTCCTCGTTGATGTTGTTACAATAATATTTTAACACGCTTATTTAAATTGAAATCAATTGATATGCACTTATTAGTAGAGTACATTTCACATACACTTGTTATTGTTTTATAAGTGTGTGTATATACATACGTGTGTGTTTATGATTGAAAAGTACGAATGGTAAAGAGCAGCCAGCTAATGATAATTTTTTGCATACACATATGTGTGTTGTTTACATTTGTTTGTGTGTTGTTTACATTTATTTGTATGTATTGTAAACACCTAAAGGCAGCCGCCAATCAATTGCCAATTTGAAGGAAAAAAACAAAGAAAAACAAAAACAAACAAAAAAAAACATTGAAAAAACTGGGTCTCGAGAGTAGCAGCAGCAATTTTTTTTTTACTAAATGTTGTTATTGCTGTTGTTCAGCTTAAATTAGTTTTGGTGTTGTTTTTGTTTTAATAGATATATATTTTTTTTAATATTCTCTTAGTCAATCAGCTGTTCTTGTAGCTTTTTGTGAGTGACAGGCTGTTAAATATTTTACAATTTGTGTGTGTGTGTGTATGTGAGAGAGTATGTGTAGGAGAGCGGGTAATCATGTAAGTTTTTGTGTAGGTTTAAAACAGGGTTTCTGAATGTGTGCGGCTTAATAAACAAATAACTTATGAGCCCTTTGCTCAAAAGTATTTGAAATTTCAACGCCCAATAAGTGAGGTTATATGACAATCGAAAGCATCAATGATTTAATAGAGGCTTAAAGTTGATCATCAAAAATTATGTCGTATGCCATTTTAAAGGGTTTTAAATATTAAAATAATGCTGTAGTGGAGGGAAATTGTGTTAGAGAAACACTGAAAATGCTTCTCAATCTAATTGAATTTAGTTTCACTTTTCCAACAATTATTTGCATAGAAATTGAAAATGTTTCATAAACAATAAGCAAATTTAATTTAATTTTGTAAACAAGTCGAAAAGGCCTTTTTTTGTTAATCAAAGATCATATTTTATTTGAAAAATTATTCGAAAATCAATACAATTTAGACGTGCATAAATCAAAGTAAAATGATCATTTTAATAAAGTTTTTATTTCTTTGGAATCTTTAGACCTTTCCATTATGCTCGAAATACAGTCTCATTTAAATGAATGCCTTTGGATTGGTTGCAGGAATAATTTTCGACCACATCTTCGCTCGTAAAGGGCAATAACTAAATGATGTTGGGTTTCAACGTTAAGGCAATATTCGCGTAGATACGATTTATAACGTAGCCTTACAAAAAAGTGTGAAGTTACATGGCTTGGGTCGTCTCCAAGCCATGCAATCATTCTTTACGGAAACTCCTCATGCAATAAAGGAAAAATCGGTTGAGTAGTGTAGCTTGTGGTTTCTTGTTGAACTTACAAACAGTCCAGTTGTCTAAGTACAGAGTAAAAATATTCAGTTATCAAACTAGTCGCCGTAGTCTAGTAGCTAGTGTGTTCGCTTATTAGACGTAAAGCCTGGTTTCGAGCCCCAGGCCAGACATCAAAACGAAATATGAAAAAAAAATATTTCTTCAGCAACTTCCTCGCAGCAGATTTCTGACAAAAACTCTGAGAGTAAATAAACCTGCCATGAAAAAAGTTTCTCAAAAATCTGTCGTTCGGAATCGACCATAAACTGTAGGTCCCGTCGCTCAAGTATAAAAATTAAGGCAAACAACCTGAGTGGTGTGAGAAGATAGGCCGTAGTCCTGGCTGAAGGGTTGTAATGGACAATTATGTATGTATGTATCATACGGCGAAATTGCTTTGAACGGTTGGTAAGGGTCCTTCCAGGGTCTTTTACGAAAAAATACGCACATTACTTTTGTGGTTTTGAGCCCCATACGAGGCAATTTTGTTTGTCGACTTAACCATCAAGTTAGAAAGGTGCCTCGTTCAAACAATCAACAATGTAAACTAATTGTTCTAACAACCAATCTACGGCATTTTGCGATTTTTAATTGCCATCTTTAATTGCTGCATTAGTGTCTGCCATAGTCTAGTAGGTAGTGTGTAGGCTGAGGACGTAATTCCAAATTTAGACCAGACCTCTTCAACGAAACAAAATTGAAAAAATATTTTTCTTGCGACTTCCTCTCAGCACTCTGCTGGCAAAAACTCTGAGTGTAAGTAAAATTGCCATGAAAAGTTTCTCAAAAAATTTGTTGTTCGGAGACGGCTTTAACTGCTGTCTTATTAGCTCTGCCCCTTATGGATAAAATTAACACACACAATATATGTGGTGTTAAAAGGGTTGTAACGACCAATTCAGTATGTTAGTTGAATGTAAAGTGTACCATAACGACCCGTCGGATGGGCCCAATTGCTGAGAACGTCGTGGAATCGATAAATTCAGATTATTGGTCACATTTTCTCTAACAGATATTTGGCAAGGTCTACATTGCGACGATGCACGGTCCTGCCTATATCTATAACTCTTCCAGTCTCTTCAATTTTTGTATATAATCTTGGCAATATTGTACTGTACTGTAGGACGACGATTTCGATGATCGTAATTATTCTCTAAGGCTTCGGCGACACCGCTTTTGTGGTAACTATTTTTAGGCTTTCTTCGATTGTTAATGGACCCATATTCCGGCATCACAAATCTTTCATTCAATATGTAAATGACACATTCAATATTTTATATTTAACAGGGAACAGTCTGCCAGATCGGCGTCTTTAATACCCGATATAATAAAGCACAATTTCAGGCGTTACAAGCAAGCTTAAATAGACCTTCAATTTTAATCATTCCAGTTTCTTATTTATTTAGTTTCTTATTTACCGAAATTTTTCAAAAAGAGTTTTAAGTATTCCATTTAGTTTCAGGAATTTGATGTCATTTATAACCACACCCTATAAATTATGGTCATTATAAAAGTTCCAACAATTATGACAGTCTATTGGCCTAAAGTTAATAAAACTGAAAATATTTTTATGACAAATGATGTGTAATTATTTCATCTACACATGTGTACGTATACGAGTATGTGTCTGTATGCGGCATCAATTCAAGATTTTCTTTTGAAATTTCAACCCTTAAGGAAGCAATTTCCTTGCTGTAGTCCATTCATATTAATTAAAATACGGCAAATGGCATAGGCGGACATAAAACATGAAATGAATAGAAGTAAAAAAAATTAAGAGATTTTAAGGCCTTAAATAAGGCCTCTGTAGGTTTTTTAATTCGAATCTACGAGAGCGGTCCCAATGCATGTCTGATGATAGGGAAGAAATTGTCTTTGTTGACATTGTTCAGCGCTAGTAGGTGGGTAATGTGTTGACTTATTAAAGGAGAGTTCAAGGCCGAGCTCAGACATATCGACTTTAAAATGGAGGTCTCGCCACTCATGTTTAGAGATGGGACAAGGGTAAATACCCAAATGGTAAATTGGGTATTTAAAGGTAAATACCCAGGTATTTACCCAAGCACCCGTTTATTTACCCAAAATGTGGGTATAAATCAAATTAAAGTAAAATTTAAATAAATTAAAAGAATTTAGTTTTTTGTTATGAATTAACTTCTTAATAACAAACGAAATAATTCATAAATTTAGTCATAATCGCTGTCGCTGTCCGTATCTGATAAAAACTCACATCGAGTAGAGTGCGTGATTCCTGTTGAAGTTGAAGGGATATCGCCTTGAGTACATTCTAGTGAAGAATTTATGTTATTTTCAAATTGAGTGGAGAGCGTGCTTTCTGCTGAAGGTGATAAACTATTTTTAAAAGGCAAGTCCCAGTTGCACGATATATATGTTATTTTTCCTGCTTTTTGGGTTGTTAAACGGTTCCCTTTTTTTGAGTGAATGAAGCTGTGGGTGCTAAAGGAACGTTCAGTAGCAGCTGAAGTACAGGGGGCTGTTAAAATCCGAACAGCTAATTTGCTTAATTGCGTACTTCCACCAATTTCTTTCCACCAAGTTAATGGAGAAATGTCATCCAAACAGTTCCAGGCAAAAGATTTTGCATAGAAAACATTTTTGGCCTTGTAATCGGCAAATTGGGCCGTGTTGGCAGACTTTTGACAAATACAGTTTCTGGTTTTGCTATGAGAAAGTTTACAACACTTTCATTACGAATGTTACTCTATCCATCACATTGAATATGTAAAAAATTTTCTGCTTTTAGTTGTAAAGTAATGTCCATACTCATCTCGTTATAAATTTTATCCAAATATGTAGATGAAATTGGTTTTCTGGTTGGAGGCTTGAAATGTGGATTAAGGTCCTTAAGAAGCCCTCCATAATGGATGCTCCACCATAGCCAAAGGAGCGCCGGTTACATATAGCCTTAGCTAAGTTATATTGTGTTGAGTTTTAATGAAGATAAAGGTGGAGAATCTTTTGCTGTCTGTATCTTGTTTATTGCCACATTGGTTGCAAGCATCTCTTGAACTCGGTGTTTTATTAATAGTGGACACTTGATACACGTTATTAAATGTTTCCCCATTTTATTTGTATCGCTTTTTGCAATGTGAGCATGAAACTTCAGTGCTACTTCCGCTTTTATGAAAATGTTTCCACGCTGATTAGCGGTTCTTATTAAGAAGTATTGGTGTTGAATGTATAAACAACATAAACATGTTCAAAATAAATTCCAAAATGTCCACATTTCTGTTACGCTACGTAAAACGAGTATTCGTTATTCAAATAAGTATTTACCCGAAATTAGGTAAATACCCGGGTATGAAAGTGGGTATAAATGGGTAAATACCCAGCGTTGGGTAAATACCCAGGTGTAAACCCATCTCTACTCATGTTTACACACAACAGGGCTGATGTGATGTGGGAAGCTAGGTTGAAATCCTGTCTAAAGTGTTGTAATGACCAATTGAGTAGGTAAATACCACAAAGAGAGAGGGAGAGAGACGAAGTTATGTTCAAATTCAACGATAAAAATTTTACCCCTAAGGCCTTTCAAAGCTAAAGCCTTTTCAAAATATTCTCATCAGTCTTAAATACACATGTTTTATGTATGTTTTACAAGTAGCTGGCAAAACTATTTCTTATTTTTTTTTTTTGTTTATGAGCAGACAAGTAAAAAGGATGGAATTTTTGTTAAATTAGCCCAACATTTGTCTTCCTTAAGACCATTTAAGAGAAAGATGAACAACAACAACAACAACAACGGCAGACATTAATTTAGTTTCTTATAACGTTCAAAAGAGCAACACAAAATTATTTACGAAATTCTCGATAATAATGACAAACCACAACACATACGCAATGCTTCGGTTAGCTACAATAGAGGGCAAAATAATAGGTTTCAAATGGAAAATACAATTCAAAGGTTTTTCTTCATAAAAATTGTTTTCTGTTAGGTTTTTGAAAATTCTGGTTCTTAATTTTTGTGCTCTAGTTTTGAGCAGCGCTGTAACTTGCTTCATGTTCATGTTCATTCATTTTATTTCGTTTTATTTTTTTTTTTCATAAAAATACACAAAAATATTTATGTGTGATATTGGTAAACTTGTGGGCTTATGTAATTAATAAAATTATAATGGATCCATAACAAGTTGGTTGTCTGATAATTAAGAAACATTCTTATGCCAACTAAATGTATAATTTTATGACGTTAATGAGCATAAACTATACCAGACACACTTTTTTTTATTATTATATACACTCATACTCGTGCTGCCAAATAAAATCTTGTAGTCTTTTGATTATTTATTTATAAGAATTACTGTCATTAAATCGTAAATCGAGAGGCACATAAGCACATAATTAAAGTTTGATTAAATAGCCTAGTCTCCTGGAGGATATTAGATGGCATGAGCATCAATTTCAATTTCATGGAATCAGTTTGTACAGCACTAACGAAGTGATTCCATGGTGACAAACTAACCTCAGTATGCTATATAAGGGACTGCTATTTTAGAAGGTTAAAAATAGTCTTCCAATGGACAATAATTGAGGATACTTCGACGACACATATCTTACAATTCTGACAGGAATCTTAACAGATCAGAGTGTCATGATCAGCCTCTGTAGAATACAAATAAGCCACAAAGTTTTGTAGCTAAAGTTTTGAAAAATCGGGTGTGGTCAGCCACAAATCGGTTTTAGGATACAATTTTTTTAACTTTGGAGGATTTACATACATACATAATTGGCCATTACAACCCTCCAGTCAGGATTACGGCCTAGCTTCTCAACACCACTCATGCTGCGTTAATTTTATACATGAGTGGCGGGACCTACAGTTTAAAGTCGACTCCGAACGATAAATTTTTTGAGAAGCTTTTCATGGCAATTTTTACTCTCAGAGTTTTTGCCAGAAATCTGCTGAGAGGAAGTCGCCGAAGAAATATTTTCATATTTTCGTTTTGATGTCTGACCTGGGATTCGAACTCGGGCCTTTCGTCTAATAAGCCAACACACTACCTACTAGACCACGGCGACTTCAGGAGGAGTTTAGACAATGATAGTATAGTTTACAATTTAATTGAAACCCAGCAGTTCTAGTCAACCAAATAGGTACACGATTATCTTCTCTATTTCTATTTCAAGTAATCTGGAAATATTTCCTTAACGTCCTTTAGACTTTAGGTAGACCCCAGGCAGTTTTAAGAAATTCAGTTGATAAGCGCTGCATAATTAAAAACTCTTTAATACAGTTTACTTAATATTTCTAGGCTAGATACCGCTGTATCTCCGCCTATATTATTTTTCTACAACATTTGAAAACTCGGTTCATAAGCAGAGCCAGAACATCTCTTTCAAGAGAACACAAATAATCGTTAAACATAACATAACATAATTGGCCATTACAACCCTTCAGTCAGGATTACGGCCTAGCTTCTCATACCACTCATGTTTTGTGCCTTAACGTCGACTTCGAACGACAGATTTTTGAGAAACTCTTTCATGACAATTTTATTTGCTCTCAGAGTTTTTGCCAGAAATCTGCTGAGAGGAAGTCGCCGAAGAAATATTTGTTTTCATATTTTGTTCTCATGTCTGGCCTGGGTCTCAAACTCGGGCTTTACGTCTAATAATGGCGACTACTAATCGTTAAACATTCTCCTGAGAAATTATAATCTGATAGCTCATACTGTAGTCCTCTACCTGAATTAAAATATTAACGAGTTGAGGAGGAAGAGAGTATTGTCCACTTCAATTTCTTCGTTCAGCCCGTCTCTCACTCTGCATAATCTTCCCTCGTTTCAATCACTCTAACACGATAGTCCATCGTTGCTAGATATCAGGATCGGTCGCATACTTTATTAAACTTTCGTTCTGAGTTTTTTTTTCTCGATTCAAAGGTGTCACTACTTAAATGCGAAGTTCTAATGATGATTATCAATACCAGTTAATCTGTACTAGTTGACTCACAATGCGCGGCTATGTTTGTTCAAGAGACTTTAATTTTTTTCCAAACAGCTACTGATGTCCCAGATATCTAAAAGAGTTCTCGTTAAATTTTAAGAACAAACATTTACTTACCTACTTCAGTGGCCATTACAACGCTTTAGTGAGGATTGCAACCTAAGCTCTCACACCATGTTGTGTGTGTTAATTTTTCTGAGAGTGGCGAAACCTACAGTTGAAAGTCGACTCCTAATGACAGATTTTTCAGGGCAATTTTATTTGCTTTGAAAGTTTTTATCGGAAGAAGACTGCTGTGAGGAAATTGCACAAAGAAATTTTTTTTTTAAACTTTGTTTCTGTTCGAGATTTTTTAGCTGGGTAGCCATAGGCTCGAGTCTACTTAGCTAACACACTACCAACTCGATTACGGCGATTTTACGATGAGATTCTATAGAAATACCATTCCCATTAACCAAGTTTCTCCAACTAACCATGTGATTGGTTTACTGATGCCTGTTCTAGAATGATAGGGTTGCCATCATCCTTAATTCAGGGCAATTTTTATTTACTTTGAGTGTTTTTACCAGAAGACTGCTGTGACGAAATCGCACGAAGATATTTTTTTTCAAACTTTGTTTCTGTTCGAGATTTTTGAACTGGGGAACCATGGGCTCGAGTCTAATTAGCTAACACCAACTACCAACTAGATTACGGCGATTTTACGATGTCATTCTATAGAAATACCATTCTCATTAACCAAGTTTCTCCTGCTAACCATTGGTGATTGGTTTACTGAAGCCTGTTCTAGAATGATAGGGTTGCCATGATCCCTTATGTACATTACTATTGTATTAGTGGGTATCTGTTTTCATTGAATCCTACTCTTCTTAAAGAGACAGCTGTCTGAACTTGCCATCACGTCCGTTGTTGATGTTATAATCTCTGAATGGTCAGGGGTCATGAGTTGCTTAGATTATTTGATGGCGATATCATTTCCTTCCTAATTTTTTCTACATAATATTTGAATACTTTCTCTTTTGATTTCTTTCCTAATTAAATGCGTTTTTAAATTTGTTTTAACTCATTATACTAGAGTTAAATCATCCATAAATAATTCAATAAAATTGAATGCCCTAACCAGGCATGGAACTTTTCTATCATTAATATTTATTAAAAAACAAAAAAAAAAAAAAAAAAATATGAACATTTGTTATGTTTTGTTTCGTTTCGTTTGTTTTGTCTGTTGTGATACCCAAAGCGTATAAATTAATCATAAAATATCACTTTGAAACGCAACACAAGACAATACAACATTTAAAGGACATCCCTTTTCCTAATTAATTGACTTGAAAGCTTTTAATTTATGTGAAAAGGATGAATACTGTTCGTAACAGCATGTTCGTACATACCGTTTTCTTGTCTTTAAGTTTTCCTTATAAATTATTCAATCGACATAAGGATTCTTAGGATGTTTGCTCTATTGTAACTGTAATGAGAGAGAGAGAGAGGAAGAGAAAAAGGTTTTTGTGTTATAAGAAATGTAAACCATGTTTTCATAAATATTAATTTGTAAATAATATAATGACAACGGCAACAACAACAACGACAATTTCTAAATTAAAAAGTCATGTAAATAAAATATAAAATTTCATAAAAAAAAAAATTAAAACAACCCTGAAAATAAAGCCAAGCCAGGACTAGTATGTCAAACAATTTTTCAATTTCTCTTCTACATTTTTAATTTTATTTATCATCATCCTTACAAAGCAGGATTAAATTAATTCCCAATAAAAAAATAAAAAAACAAAAAAACCGTAATTTTGTTGACATAAGTATTTCCTATTGGGGTCATGTCACTTGCACACGCAATACTCACTCATCACTCTTCCTCGCTCTCTCTCGCTGCCGTTTCTTTTACCTTTTACAGTTTCGCTAATGTACAGCAATCCTGTGATTGATGCAGAATCCTTACAATGGTTTTGCTCACACACATGCGCTCACACAAATACAATTTTTATAAATGACTGCGTTTAAATGCTATTGCACGTACATACATATATATAATGCGGTCAATGGGAGGGAGTACTCGTAACAGTAGCAGGAACTCTCTTGTGTGTTATAATGGTAGCCTAGTCGTGGTAATGGCAGTGTGTGGTGATGCTTTGCTTTGAAAATATGTACATAGGCATGTAAGAGTATGAGTGTTTGTGTATTTAATATCACGTAAATTGTGTGTGAAAAATGAGCGATTATAAATAAAATTCAATATTCCAATTAAAACGCATAAAACTATACAAGAATACAGCAGCAGCAACAAAAAAAAAAAAAACTACTTGAAAAAATATTTCGTGAAAAATCGTTTGCAACAAATATGCAACAAAACCACAGCAGTGGCAGACTGCGACAGTATTATGCAATTAAGAATAAAAAAATCCTGTACAAAAGGTAAAAAGAAACAATAAAAGCGGGTACTGTAGGTCAACAACAACTATATGAGCAGTCTATTAAACTCCTATTGTGGAAAGTATCTAATCTAGGGCATCAGATAAGTACATTTTTAATAAATCCCCAGTACAAGAAAAAATGTTAAAAACTTTTCCGGTTTATTTTTAAGAATGGCATGTAGCGATGTTGTATGTGATAAATTGGTTGCCTTCTTAACCAAAATTCGCTCATGGAGTACCGAAGCCCCTGAGGATATTTCCATACCATTTAAGTGAGAAGTTCAAACAGCAGAACACAGCAGATACGAGTTACTGGCGATATTGGGCTTCATCATCCGCCATCCTACCCAGAATACTGTTAACATAGGGTATATTAGAAGCCCAATATCTCAAGTTCCAAAATTATTTGGGATATACCGCTTATTGGGTTTAATTAGGGACACCTTAGGCTACAATTTTTGTTTAGTGGGGTATGTGCAGCAAGTCCCATTTTTCCACAATATCCATCATCCGCCATCCTACCCAAACAGTGTTAACATAGGGTATATTTGAAGCCCAATATCTCAAGTTCCAAAATTACTTGGGATATACCACTTATTGGGTTTTATTAGGGACACCGTAGGCTACAATTTGTATATAGTCAGATATCTGCAGCATGGCCCTGATATCGTATATTTGGGTGATTTCTTCCTTGACTATTTTTCGTATTTTCTGTTAACCACTTAACATTACTCTGTTAACTTTAACATGAGCTCTGTTAAAATTTTTGGTTTTTGTCTTTGCTAGCTAAATTTTAATTTATCTTTACACACATTCTGAAGGATGTGTGGTATAAAACTAAAGAGTTTGTAAGTCCCCCTAATCCTAGGGCTGTTTGCTGAGGAAGATGGCTATAACACGGAAATATGTTCCGATGATGTAGGCGTCGTCCAGTAGGTAGTCTTCGGCGACTTCCACTCGGCAGTTTTCGGGAAAAAACTGTGAAATGTAAAAAAAAAACTGCCATGAAAAGCTTCTCAAAAAATCGCTCGTTCCCAGTCAACTTAAACCGTAGGTTTCACCACTCAAGTATAAAATTAACACATACAACATGGGTGATGCGATGAGCTAGTTTGTAATCCTGACGAAAGGGTTGTAATGGCCAACTATGTATGTATGTACTCGTAGAAGAGTACTTTTTGCATGGACTAGCGTTAAGAAAATCCAATTACGTAGTGCGGTAGAAGTGATTTACTGCTCCTGGTCCATGAGCGATGCATATATCGTATATTTTTTCCTATAGAACAAGAAATGTCCTCCACTATTGTTATGCTTTAGAAAGGAAAGATATCTTTGGTATATAAACCAAATGGAGAGGCTTCCATTGCTTGGCAAGTGAGATTAACTAAGATTTGCCTTCCATGAACATTTCTTCAACCCATAGAAAGAAGTATACCCAGATTATTACCCGCTTTCTAGCAACCAGATTTTCAGATCCTAAACCCACAATTTCCAATCATTATACCTATATAATGTATTGGCCAAAGGCTTTCAGAAGACCTACGATGTGTTCGTCAAAATTCTTTCATAATTTAACGCCGCATTTTCCCGTCTCTTTCAATAACCTCTGACTCTTTTTCACTAATAAATAAGCCTACACAGAGCCAACATTAAAACGATGTCAGGCAATTTATTAATTTTACACTTTAATGACATGCACAAACATGTACGAGTATTTATTCAAACTTATACTCTCGCATATGGTACATGCATATACACAAATTAACAACAACACCAATAACAACAACGCTAAAAAAAAGTTTATTTATAAACCTAGAAAACATTCAACACATAAATCGATTACACATGTTTGCCTTAACCAAGTGAAAAAATTTTCCAATTTTTTCTCTTTTCAATTTAGCGTGTAAAAGGATTTATAAGGCAGGCATTTAAAGGAATGAGAACTTCGTGGGTTCCTTGTATATTATTAAATTGTTATTGTGGGAAAGTAGTTATCTTCTATGTGACTGGTTTTTAAGATATATTCCTGTAATTACGCTCCCATTAATTTTCAAAATATAAATCCGGGGAAAATCCCCTTTTTTCATGAGTTAGTATTATTAAATTCAAAACTTCGTTTTATAAGGGGATCAAGAAATAGAAGAGTTTCTATCAAATAAATTCCTTGATTGTGTTAAAGCGTATGCCGAAAGTAGTCAATAGCACACATCAAGTTTTAACGTGCAGAATTGCCATTGTACAGCAATTATTTGATCTATTGTGCTCCCGTTAACTCTGTAGGGTATCCCTATAATGCTTTCTTCTCAACATGAATATTTCCATACCCAATACTTGATATGCATCCTGGTATTAGCTTCTGGTGTTAATGCCTCACAGATTCCAAGAATGTATTCTGATGATTTATTCTCATCATCATCGAATCTAAATGTTGGGTCCGAAATGATCCCCATTTTAACAAGCGTAGTTTGAGTATACAATGGACTCTAAAATGATCGGTTCCTAGCCTTAGGCTATTCCTGGATGGTCTGTTACATACATACATACATAATTGGCCATTACAACCCTTCAGTGAGGATTACGGTCTAGCTTTTCACACCACTCATGTTATGTGCGTTAATTTTGTACGTGAGTGGCGGTTTAACGTCTCCGCCGAACGACAGATTTTTTTGAGAAACTTTTTCAGAGCTTTTGCCAGAAATCTTTTGAGAGGAAGTCGCCGAAGAAATATTTTTTTTTTCATATTTCGTTTCGATGTCTGGCCTGGGGCTCGGACCCGGGCTTTACGTCTACTAAGCGCACACTCTACCTACTAGACCACGGCGACTACTGTTGGTTTGTTGCTTGACACAATTCTCCGTTTATTGTAATTTTTCAACAAAAGTTTTGATTGCCTCAAACCAAGTCTTTTACTTTCGTATCTTCTCTTTAGTTGAGTATACCTATCACCACAGAGTGCCTTATAAACCAGATGGCTGGAAAAGGCAGTTTGATACTTCGATTTCCTTCCAATTGTTTAAAGCAATGCCCTGGAATGTCTTCTGTAGAAAATATCAATAAAATACCAAACAAACTCTAATACGAACATCAACCGATCAGGGTTTTAATTGCCCAGGAGCTAAACATTGCTTAAAAGACTGTATTTTTTATTCTTCACCGTTTTCATTCAGTTTCAGTTTCATTTACCAAGTTTTTTAAAGCAAAGTAGATGATTGATCTATCGTAATAGGTACTGGAATGGCAGAGATACCAAAGTTTCTAGTTGCCTAGGAACAGAGTCCAGACGAAAAATGTTTTGCTGTGAGTCTTCTGCAAACACACTGAACCTATACGGCTAACAACTGGAACTTGTTTAAAGAAAACAGTGTTGTTCCACTGATGGTTAGTTTTGGCAAATAAAAGAATAAATGTTCTAGGAGGACATTGGCAGGTCATACGCATTGATAGTTATTGTCTTGTGCATTACTTAGGGGATGGCCCCTATTCATGCAGTACATTTTGTTGGCACTAGGAAAATAGGTTATGGGAATGTGACAAGAAGAAGAAGTAGCGCTTATGAACGTTAATGAAATTGACTTTTGTTGGAAGAGAATTCCACATATACAGGTAATGCGATTCTCTTTGTAAATCATTGCGCGATTCACATTCCTATTGATCCCGATCGGAAGTGCTCTACGTGAAATATATCTATTACCAATAAAATCTGGGATTTTTTGGGACATATTGTTCTAATTCCATCCCATTGAAATAGCGTTAAAGTAGTGAAGCGCAAGCCAAATTGCGACGGTGCTCTAATCAATTGAGGCAAGGATTTCCATGAAACAAAACGGCTACAAGTTATAGATAAAACCTGAATGGATTTATCGTTGGTGAGGATAGGTTCAACTAGCAGCCGCCTCAATGGGATTAACTTACTTTGGTCCTATAATAATAATAATAATGGTAATTCATCGCAACTATTTTCAATATTTTTGATTATTTTACGCCTCTTGAGAGCATATGTATTCCAACAGTCGTCTCCATTTTAAACGATTTGATGCGTCTTTCCGCGTATGGTCACATTGCATCAGATTTTGAAATATCGTGGATATTCAATGTGCTTTGGTCGACCATAACTTCTTGAAGGTGAAGGATGTGATTTTTATAGTATCGGCCTTCCTTCTGATGATATGGCTAGCTTTCAGTCCATTTTCAGTGTTTTATTTCCTTTACTATGGAATCCTTATGTCTGTGAAGATAAACAAAACATGTTAACATGTTCCAAAAATATTTGGGATATACCACTTATTGGGTTTTATTAGGGACACCTTAGGTTACAATTTGTATATAGTGGGATATGTGCAGCAAGACCCATTTTTCCTTAATATCGTCATCCGCCATCCTACCCAGACACTGTCAGCACAGGGCATATTTGAAGTCCAATATCTCCAGTTCCAAAATTGTTTGGGATATACCACTTATTGGGTTTTATTAGGGACACCTTAGGTTACAATTTGTATATAGTGGGATATGTGCGGCAAGTTCAATTTTTCCACAATATCCATCATCCTACCCTCGACTATTTTAACCACTTAACATTGCTCTGTTAACTTTAACATTAGCCCTGTCAACTTTACCATTAGATCTGGTTTTTGTCTTTGCTAGTTAAATTTGAATTTATCTTCACACACATGGAATCCTTATGTTGGTTGAGTTCCAGAGGATAGTATTGCTGATGATGTTGGGCGTTTTTGATCTCGATTTTAATTTAAACTCTTCCCTGTGTTATGATTTATTGTATTATGTATTATGAAGTCGCCGTAATCTGTTAGGTAGGGTGTTGGCGAAAAGCCCGGGTTCGTATCCCTGGTCAGACATCAAAGCGAAATATGAAAAAAACTTCCTCTCAGCAGATTTCTGACAAAAACTATGAGAGTAACACAAAATTGCCTTGAAAAGTTTCTCAAAAATCTGTCGTTCGGAGTCGACGTTAAACTGTAGGTCCCGCCTCTCACGTGTAAAATAGAGGCACACAACATGGATGGTGTGAGAAGCTGAGCTGTAATCCTGACTGAAGGGTTGTAATGGTTAATTATGTATGCATGTATGTATTATGTATGCCGTGTGGTATTATTTAAAGTCACTTCTCTACAGTTGTTCCAATCCTCTACGGCGTTACATTTTTGTGTGCACAATGATTCCTTTCTTTCTTATGGAATTCAGTTGAAGTTCATCTGTGATTTAGTTATTAGCCTGTAGGATTTCAACTGCGATTACCTGCAATTTTATTACATTACCGATGCCATTCATTACCTCCTTAACTGGGCGGATTGCGTTCATTTCTAAATAAAGCCCTCAATTTCTGGTAAAATTAATGGAAATTGATACACCACATGCAATAACTGGTTGACAATTTATGTCTTCTTTCAAGTTTCTGCTGTTAAAAACTCGCACTAAAAGCTTGGCTTTATAATTGTTATTTTTGTTGTTGTTGCTGCTGCTGCTAGTGTTATAATTCATGATGTTGTTGATAAAAATGTTTAAACGTGCATTCATTATAAATGTTGACATAAAATACGTATGTACAGTGATGCCAACTTAGCCCTTTTCGGGCTAGATTTAGCCCTTTTTGAAGCATCTTTAACGCGAAAAATTTTTTTTAGCCCTAAACTAAAAAACGCGCAATTTCAGCCCTTTTCAGTATTTTTGTTTAGCCCTTTTTGCCCGTTTTTCCTTTAACTCTGTATGGGAATATTATCTTACGTTTCTCTGGTAATGCCGAATTGTAAGCCAATTAACAAAAGTACCGAGAAACACAAGCTTTGCTGAAAGTTTAAAATTGTATTTACCTAATAGTTAGGCATTGATAAAAAACATATTAATAAGCATATAAGTGTTTAACTTTCAGTAAGTCATAATTTAATATTCTTGAATGTGTCTTTAATATAAATGTTTATGTTTAGATGGAGCGCTACACGCAAAGATATCGTAAAATTTGGGAGACAGATCCCCTTTTTAAGAAATGGATAAAGCCTTGTAAAGATGAATCAAAGCAGTATGTATTTACTGCAACAAGCAAATCGTCGCTAAACACTGTGACCTGGTCAGACATTTAGAAACGAAAAAGCACAAAAAAGCGTCCGAACCTTTAAAGAGCATTAATATGGTACAACCACAAATTTGTTTTACATCTGCAGTGGTACCCTATTGTGGTACGATTTTAATTTTAGCCACCTTTTTGCGCTTTTTTGAAAAAAATGAAATTATACTGTACTAAAAACGTCATTTTTTTCAATTTAGCCCGTTTTAGCCCGTTTTTCATTTTTGTTCACGCGTTTGGTGTCCTAAGAGTTGGCATCACTGCGTATGTATGCCACTGCTTCTCTTATTAAATACAGACTCTCTCGTTTTGTATTTCAAAATAAATTGAAGGGAGGAGAGGGAAAGAAGAAGCATAAAAAATATCATAAATATCGATAACAGTAAATGCATTAACAATAACACCAGCAGCAACAACAACAACAACAACAACAACAAGAAATATATTGAATTTAATGCTTCACTTCATATTACTTGGTGGCTCATAATTTCAATTAATCACTACACACACACATATTGTATGCGTATGTGTATGTGTACGATATATTGTGTATAGGCTTTCTTTTCTAGGCGGTTGTTTGTGTGTGTTGTTATTGGAATTTAAAATATTTTTTCTTATTAACGATATGCAAAGTAGTGGTTGCTGGTTGTTGGTTGTTGGTTGGTTTTTGATGAGAAAAAAGAAAAGAAATCTTTGTAGGTCTTCTTGGTTAGAGAAACTTGAATTTCTATTTCCCATACTCTTGTATTGTGTAGACTATAGGTTTACAATGTCTATCGAAAAATGGGAATTTAATTCAAATGTTTTTAAATTAATCAATATTGGGGAGGGGATAAAGTATTTGCCATTTTTCATTTCCTTTGTTGAAATCAAGTTTTTCTCTCCATTGTTATGTATAAGCCTTTGGCATTTTTCGGCCAAAATGGATCTTTGATTGTTCAGTGAAACAATGATGGAAAGCGCATCAAAACTGGCTGTCTTGGTGCCTTTAATTTTTTTCTGAGTTTTTAAAGATGGATGATTCACTAGGCCTATGCAGCCCTGGTTGTTTAAAATGGTGGAAAATCTTTGGCACGCGGTCACAAAGATCAACCGGCATCATTTAAAGTGGTATCATGCGTAATACGTTTACATCGGCATTTGAGATAATATCCCTCCTCTTAAAGCTGGAATTCTATTGTAAGAGCATGGCTTCTTAGACTAGAAAACGTCTCTGGACGACCGCCCAATGCTGTTGTGTATCTGGTAAGGGATATTCTTGTCACTTTTTAGTTGTCTGGTATTTCTTGTTTGTGCAGTGTCGTATTGTTGCTTGTGGTTGTTCTCTCTTGACGCGTTGTTGCCATTAGTCGACAGTCATTTGGCTTATTCCTGGTACCACGAGAGCCCCGGAGACTGTGCTTCAACCCGGTTAAGGAAAAGTCCCTTAGGGATCTACCTGGCGGTTGTGGTTTAAACACAAATCGTGGAGAGAGCGCAAGTACGGTGTGGTGTCATCAAAAGCCAGGAGTTTAGATAGTTTCCAACCTCTAACCAAGTGGCATTTGACATTTTATACGTGGGGCCGCTGATCGATGTTTTGTTTTCAGCTATGCTATTGAGCGTAGTAAGGTAGATCTCCAGAGAGGCACTCATGTTCAACGTAGTCGATTGATTGTCTAATGCTGTGTATCAAACATTGGTTGCTCGAGAATTCTAGTGGAATTTGATTATGACCTCATGAGGAAGTTCCAAACATCCATTGCGAATACAGAGATTTAGGAAGATAGTGAAACGCCCGTATGGAACGTTTTCTCGATGGAAATGTAGGAGAAGAAATCTTTTTGAAGGCGGTAGTCATAGCTAACCCAATGAACCAGCGCTATATTGGAGAAATAGAAAGCATATTGGTTTTTACTATGCAAACGGTCCCAATGATCTGCCGAGAATAAACATTAGAAGATTTAGCGGCTTCATCGGAAACTCGGAATGGTTCTAGACTTGGGGGAAATGAACAACTGTGGTATCCCAATCACAATTTTCCTGATTCTAAAGCAATTTACTGCTTCAGTTGGGGCCATCTCCGGAATGAAAACCATTCGATAGACTTTTCAGTAATAAGTGCCTCAGAGTGATATTCTTTCGATTGAAGTGAATGGTGAAAACCCTTTTAAAACAAATTAAGGACAGAAATTGAAGATCGATCGGCCACATTATGTGGGTAAACGTTGTAATACAAAAAGAGGTATGCTTAAGACCCAAAAAACCGTTGTCTGCCAAAGAATACTTAGAGACGCATAATACTCTTTATATGGTAAGGCCAAAAAGTACTTGTAGATAAAATAATAGAATGGATATGATTTGTGGAACCCATATTCTCCTAACGTAGGTTATACAAGGGATTATAAAAAAAAAATCGGGCACCGTCTCCTGTTGCGTTTAATGAATAGGCCTTCGTTCAAAGTAATAAAGTTTGTCAGAAAGATTTTATTTTATAAATCAATTTTAATAATTTATCGCTAAATTAACCAAACCCCAAAAGGAAATGCTTAGTTTTTCTGTTACTTTAATATTCTCAAAAGCATTTCAAAGTACCTCCATTCTTTACCCTCATAGGGTAGCCGACAGCCTTGTTGTTGTTAGCATTGTTGCTGGTAAATAAATTTAAATGTATTTTTAGATAAAATATAAATAAAAAGAGAAACATAAAAAACAACAACAAAGAGAAAACTATTATTCTTATTTATTTATTTTTATAACTTTATTCAAAATTACATTGTAATTTATGTCAACTTTATAGTGAATATTTTAAAAATACATACATATATTCACAGATGAGGGGCGGTTTCATATTTGGTTGGTTAAATTACGCTCTTAAAATGATATACATAAAGTAGTGCTCATATAAGATCAAATGCTGCATTAGAGGAAAGCTCTGTCACGATCTGTTGTTATGCCAAGCAGCAACAGAGATCATCAGATTCAACTAAACTCTGACCAAGCGATCATGCATTATGAAAATGCATGTGAAAGACAGTTTTTATTTTAATCATTCATGCGGCAAGGGCACTTCTATTAGCATTTTAATCATAATTAAAATAGCGCTTTAGAGCTGGCGTGATGTAGTGGTTGGAGTGCTTGATCAAGCATCATAGGTTCGAATACACAGGATACAGCAGAATTTTCGTATTGTGTTGATTCTTTTCCAAAAAATGTATTCGAATCCCCTGATTGCTTAGGGCAGGTCAGACTGTTAATAAAAAACATTATATGAAGGCCAGGCAACGTAGTAGTAGGTTAGCAAATAGGCAGTAGCAGATTAGGTTAGGTTTCTTTGCTAGTTAATCGTAAATCGTAGTTTGCCTACAATTAGTACCAGAGCGAAAAGCACACAGTTCAGGAACAGGATGAAAGCTTTCAGACACTACCCTAAGCTGTGCACTGCACTCAGCCATAGATACCAAAGAATGTTAGGCGTTTGGCTTCTAAACCTAAACCTTTACAATGAACAAGAACAACATACGTCCTTTCAGGAATATTCTTACATTGTCTGTAACGAAGGTTAAAGGATAATCTGGTTTTTTCCGATTACGAACTGATTGTTCAATGAGCTTTTATACCACTATAAGATGGAAATAGAGTGACGGGGACTTCTAGAAGTTATTGCCACACTCGGACCAGAGAGCTCTTAAAATACCACAAGAGAAGATGGATAATTCCCAACAAATGTACGAGCAGACGTTCATAAGTTTGTACGTTCCACGATATGTTAGGGGCATTACTGAAGAGCTTCACCTAGTTCTCTCTAATTAGAGAACTAAGATCAAATTGCTATCGAACGGTAACAGGGCCCTAGCCTAAGATTGATGAATATTAGCAGAAGCCTGAACCCTAAGCATATTTCACAATTGCGCATTTGCAAATGCCTCCAGTACTCTAAGGGGCGATACAAGGTGGGCAGGTTCAGAAAAAAACTAGTCTCCACATTTTATACCATACCACATAAATTCTACTCCTACTCCATTCCTGTTTTAGGGCAAAAGTCTTTGATCGACCCATCAAAATCCAACGGGCGCATTGTTATGTTTGTATCTAATTTCTCTGGAGATGAAAATTTCTTAAAAAGCTGTACTGAATTTATCCTCCGAAACACGAGTGATCTCATCTGATTAGGCCGAAAGCCATTAAAGTGCAGCTGGTGAAGAAATACGTTGATAAGGCGTTTACTAAAAGCCTCCTATCAGAGCAGGCATTCATAGATAAGAACTGCCTGAATGGTTGGAGTCTCTACTAGGATTCTTTCTTGCTTAACAGTGACAAGGCTTTTACTAAGAACCTCTTATCAGAACAGGCATCCATAGGTAAGAATTGCCAGAATGAGTAGGGCCTCTACTAGGCTTCTTTCTTGATAAGGGTTTTCTAAGAGCCTCCTATCAGAACAGGCATCCATATTTAAGAATTGCCAGAATGATTTGAGTCTCTACTAGCGACCGCAGACAGATTTACAGGAACAGAAAGCAACGCTACATACATCTTCCAATGTGGGATATTCTGACTCCTTATCACTATATTCAGAAGGAACACAAAGAATTTTCAGGGAAGCAGTTGTTTCTCGACAAACGACAGATGGCAACCCTATCATCCTAGAACTTACTTCCAGACCAAGTGCCAGGTTAAAAGATAAAACTTGGTTACTGAAACTGAAACAAGACAAACGAAATTGAAATCAAATAACAAAATGTTGATACTTTCTGAAAGCTGTAGGCTGCTTACAGAAACTAAAGAAAAAATGGAACGAAGTAAGATTTTTACCGAAAGCATGTTCTGAACTTGACTCTGTGAAATTTGTCCCCGTTTAATAAGTATGCAATACTTTAAAAATTTGTTTTAACGTTTTCGTATCCTATATTCTTAACATCCTTCTCTAATTGTTTGTGTTGTTGTTGTTGTTGTTGTGTTGTATGCACCATATAGAAAAATTTGAAATAAATTCTTTGAAGCAACAGCAACATATTTATGCTTTACTTTATTTATTGTGTTATTTTTAGCAACAAAACAACGAAAACAAATGCTAAAAACTAGAAGAGAAAAATTGTTACAAACTCACGATGATTTTTGCATATTCATGTTAAAGAGAAACACACACACAAATATATATACCATACAGCAGCGTATATTTTCCTTTTATAGGAATTTTTTTAAATTATTTATGTGTATGTAAGAGAGAGAGAGAGAGAGAGAGAGAGAGGGAAGAGGAAGAAGAAGAGAGATGTAAGAGAGGTACAGAGTGTGTGTTCATTCCAACTTCCATTTCAATAAATCACTACAAGGCGACAGTTTGTTGACTGTTATTGCCTCGAAATGAAAATATTGTGTTGCATGCATACGAGTACATCGTGTATGTATTGTTACTCTTGCAACAAACTCTTATAGACACACACACACACATCCACTCATCTACATAGATTGGAGTCTGTGCTCTAGCTTTACTTCCGTTGCTACTTTGTAAAATTACTTTAGAAAAGTAGCTTTAGAGTAATTGTATACATACATGTGTGGGTGCCTGTGAGTATGTGTGCATGTGTCGGTATGTATTTTGTGTAAGCATTGAGTGAGTGTGTTGAAAAAGAATTTTTTTGCACCACTTTGCCAAAGAATTACAACCAAAAAATCCATTCATTATTAAACTGTTAACATTCCTTTCATTTTTTTTTTTGTTTCTTTTTTTCTTTCCTTGTTTTTGTTATTTTTCTCACTGTTTAGTTTTTTTTTTCTCTCTTTTTTTACATGATTTTCTTTTTGCTGTCCTCTTTTGCTATTTTTGTTGTAATAATTCTTTTATTTTACAACAATTTATTATTTGTGGAATTGCTATTGTTTTTGCTTTTTCTCTTTGCTTACAATAGTTTGCTTTTACAAACACCCTACTTTAAACTAAGGCCGACATTTTAAAAACAACTGACGGGAAAATCCTACACAGTAAATTGAAAATCATCAGAAGTACAAAGGAACCCCAGACAATTCGGCAGAAGCCCCTGCAAATACCCATTTTCTGTATACTATGGCCAAGCCTATAATATTCGTCAACCACTTTAACCATTGCTCCACTCCATATACAGATTTCTCATACCTATACTTGTTAGGGAGCCCTACAAATAACAGACACTGCATGAATACATACACACACATAATTGGCCATTACAACCCTTCAGTCAGGATTACAGCCTAGCTTCTCACACCACTCATGTTGTGTGCCTTAATTTTATACTTGAGTGGCGGGACCTACAGTTTAACGTCGATTCCGAACGGCAGATTTTTTGAGAAACTGTGTTCATGGCAGGTTTATTTACTCTCAGAGTTTTTGCCACAAATCTGCTGAGAGGAAGTCGCCGAAGAAATATTTTTATGTCTAACCTGGTGCCCGAACCCAGGCTTTACGTCTAATAAGCGAACACACTACCTACTACACTACGGCGACTACACATACATTCATGTATGCATACATTCATGTACGCTATTATAACCAAGATTTAGTCAGTAAGATCTACCGGTCCATTCACCAGTTATATCAATAGATAGTCATATCAATACACTCCAATTGCTTGCATAGTAGCCGCCCCTGTCATATAAAGCGTAGATGATCTTGACAATTTACGACTGTTAAGTGAGGAGTGCCATTCGCTTTAAATCACCACAGTTGGACCCCACATGTCTATTGTGTGTATGAGATCGCAATTAAACAGAGTCTCCATCATAGAATCAACCTGTGCTCCTTACAAAGCCCAAAATTCTTTCCAGTTTCAAATCTGAAACATCAGAAACAGATCTTTGAAAACAGTTTATCCCTTTACTCACCAGACGTCCATCAGCAAGAGAATACCAGTGACATATTCCAATGACATTTTCCATCCACTCTACCTTGTCATTATTTCAGAAAATGAGAAAGTAGACGTACAGTAAGACCCCGCTTAACGCTGCTCCGCTTAACACTGTTTCAGTATTACGCGGTAGTATTGGGATTCCCCTAAATCGCACACTGTATTGATACTTGTTGTATATGTGTGCAAATGAAATGGCCATTCACCAATCAAAATCGGTGCACTATATAATAACGGTGCATACTATGTATCCTTTTCAAGGCTCTTTTGTTAGTCTGTCCAGAATAAAGATTCCAACTGTATTTTCCGAAGTTGTAATCACAGTACGAACGCATCTTTCCTGCATCACAGTTTATTTATTAGTTGCCTCGTTTAGAGCTAATTCGTTTAGCGCTTATTGAAACGTATTCCCCGCCTTAAGTGGGGTCTTACTGTAGTACTGTACAATCAAAAGTGTTGAGCATAGGTATAAGCCTAAGTTCTGTAATTATAAACACAAGCAAAGCCGCATTGCCACTAGATATTCTCGCTAAAAGATACTGCTAGAGCCATATATGCTTTGCTGTCACTTCTAGCCGACCACACCTCTGTGGTATCATGTCGACATTTGAATTTGTAGCAGCGCTTAGGTACACCTACATCTTCCAAATCCGATGAAAATTGCGTATATAATACGTGTTTACATGCCCCTGCATGTTCTCGTGTCATGGGACTCCTAAAATCGGAACCATTTCTATTAAAAGACAAGGTACAGTCGAGGAAAATTACAATTTTCAGAAACAAACATTTGGAGGTTTCATCTGCCGTCTTAACATAACCTTACTACAATCAAAACCATTTTCATATATGTGTGTGAAGATAAATTCGAATTTAAAAACCGAAGACGCAAACCCACACTTTTATTTATTTATTTTATTAATTACAATACAATTACAAATTATATTCTAATTATATACGAGCGGAGTAACTTGACCATATGCTCGGTGTAGTGTCACAGACCAGAGTCTCTGGTGGGAATCCAACCCACGACCCTCATGCTAATAGTCTAGCACACTACCCACTAGACTACCAGGACACTGTTAAATGTTTAGCAATAGTATATTATTCTTCTACTTTGCAATTATTGCAGGGTATAGACATACAGTTTAATTCTCATTATGATCATTATTATTATTTGTGAATAATAATGTTGAAATGTAAAGGATGGTTGGTGAGGGTGGAGGTGTACAATTTCTTATATGTCCTCAAAAGGCCACTAATCTTCCAGAGAAGTTTCATGTGTTTTTGGTCAAAAACCGGTTTTTTCAAAAATTAAAAATCTCAACTCTCAAAATTATACCAGCTATCCCATTACCACGGTTCGAAGGAGGACCGTCTGAACTACCATTTGCATATAGTCGGGTTGGTGTACTATTTCTTACATGTTCAAAAATGGCCTTTGATCCTCTAGAGAATTTTCAAGCAATAACTTTATAGTTTCAAAGCCTATTTTCTCAATACCATACGTATAACTTTACATGTAACTATCTTGCTGATTATTATAAGAGGCCTTGGAACTTTCCTTTGCATATGGTATGGTACTCATAGACCTGGAGTATTTGCCAAAATTAGCTCCTAAACAAGTGGGCTTGTTCAGATGGTTACTGTTAAATAGCTAACAGTGCTCTGTTAAGGTCAAACTTTATTCTGTTAAGAGACAATTTTGCTCTGTTAACGCCAAATGTGGCGCTGCTAAAATTTATGGATTGCGTCCTGGATTTTAAAATTCGAATTTAGCTTTACACGCATTTTTTAAATGATGATTGCTAGACAATCACCCCAATTTCAAGAGAACTAAGCGTATAGACACCAAGTTCTATCCATGGCTCATATCTTGTACGAAGTACGACTCGAGATACGCATTACATCTTTGGATACCTATTTCATGAGTCTAAAATGCGATAAAATTTTTAGGAATCGGGTTTATAGATCATCAACACATGTATTCTAGTTAGTTAAGGAATTATTATTCATTCGTTTGCCTAAATGAGCTGATGAGTGCCTGAGTGCTTTAAGTCATAAGGCCTGTGATCGCTTCAAAGTCAACAACCTCTTGTTGTTTAGAAAAATTTTTAAATTCTTGATTTATTTTTATTAACTTTATTTCTGACTGACGCCATTCTAACGCATCACTGCTTTATTTCTATTCATTGTTTTCATTTTGATTTTTATTGTTGAAAAATTAAATTCAAAAACTTTTATTCCATAGGGTATCCATTCACATACTCTATGTTTGTAGTTTTTCTATTTCTATTTTCGTTTTTATTTTTTATTTTTATTTGTATACTCGTAACATTCATTATTTAAAAACGAAAAAAACGAAAAGGAAAAGATAATTTATTTCGCATAAAACTTTTATCATTTGATATGTCACATTAGCCTCCCTAGAAGGGAATATATGTAGAGGGTGTCTGGTCACAGTTGGCAACAGACAGAAAAAGGGCATGTTAAAGACGTCATTTAAGAAAGAAATGAGAGGATGGGAAGGGGGGGATGCGTTGAGTAAAAACTATAAAGAAAAGTGTTGATTTTAAAATTGACACTTCATTTATTATGAAACAAAAGGAATTATTAATTTTATTTGTCTTTTCTTTGACTCACACTTACACACACACACACACAGGCAAAGCAAATAAAATGCGAGTTATTGCTGCGAGTGCGGGAAAAGTTTGTCCTGCTTTTTCTCTTTGAAAACTTGAATAGGTAGGGGAACTCAATTTAATCAACAGTTCTTTGTTATTGCAGCTGTTAAGTTATAGAACAATAGTATTAAGCAAGTTTACGAGGGTAGGGTAAATAATTACAGAGGCGAGTACTGTACACATATAGAATGAAGAGAATAAATACTTCAAGCAGAGCCAGGGTTTTCTTTTTCCAAACTTATTGGCATGACCGAGTCCACAATGTTAGAATAGGCAGTTTAAGATCCAGCCTTGCATACTCTTCAACGTTCAGGCAGATTCAAAGCTAACAGATTACTAGGCTTGGCAGTTTGAAAATGCCTTTAGGAAAGATCTTCCCCGATTAATTGCCGGCTTACAAGTTTATCTAGTCCAGTTGTTCCTGGATATCTACAAAATAAATAAGAAATTTAAAAATAATCTCACGCAGGCTTTAAAGGTTGTTTAGAGATAAAAACACAATATGATTGCAATTTTAAATCACTTGCTTTCTGTAAGAGACATGAAAAAGATCTAAGAGGTCTCTATATGACAGACAATTATTCAGTCAAGAGATTTCAGAATAAGAACGAATCTCTCTTTAACTTCATCACGGAGAGTGTCCTGTGGAAGGCGGAAGTATATTGCAATGGCACTATTAATTAGAAAAGTGTCCAGTTGCGCACATTGATGCCATTGACATTAAAAGGCGTATCAAGCGAAGTGTTATTCGTACATTTAGCGCCATTAAACTGGAGATCTGGCAGTAAATGAGGGCAAATTAAATTAGGGATCTCAGATTGAAATAGTCAGTGAATTTGTATTGTTTCCGCTGTTACCAGCAAAAATGATGTCTCTTGTCTTGCCAACAGGTGTTACTATGGTTTCAATAAGCAATGAGTAGCAGGGATTTCGTTCTCTCCCTCTCTTATGACGAAAGTAATACTTTTACAAGTCGTTCATCTTCTTCGTTCTTCTCTACGACACAGAAGCATGAACGCTATTAAGCACCGATGCAGCAGCCTTGAGAGTATTTACGTACGGTCTAGTGCGAGTTCGTGCATGAGCTCCTCAACTATACGGTACAGTATGAGCTCCGCAACAACATGGACGTTATGCAGCGCATTAACATCCAACGACTACGCTGGCTTGGCCATGCCGTTCGGATGATAGAGCATGTGAAGTGCGAATTTACAGAAATCGGTGTAAAGGACGACCTTATCAGCGTTTTAAGGATCAAATCGAGAAAGCCCAATCCTCGATTAGTGTGGTTAACTGGCGTAGGCGCACTAGAGACATGGGCGCCTGAAAAGATGTGTTAAGGCAGATCGAAATCTGATAAACGGGTTATTAGCGGCTAATTAAGTAAGTTAGTAAGAGACCCCATCTTCTACTCTTTAGGAATATCCAGGATAAGATCCTTAAGTTGTTCTAATAAATTTGTTCGCTAAGTAGGTATATTTTTGGGAGGAGCACATTAAATTGATTTTAATAGACGAAAATTTCAAGGAGTCAAAGCTTTGTAATGTTCCGCCAAATTAAACGAGATACTAAACACAAATAAGTCCTCCATTAACCACTTCATTTTTGACTTTAACCCAAGTCTTGCGTTCTAGAAATATAACAGCGGGATAGCCGCGGAATAACTACGGGATAACCGCAGATTTTTAGTCATTGATCGATGGATTGACTACTGAACTACCGAGTTATCCTTTTTCGGTTCCAAAAGCAAAGTAAAATAAGTGGCACTTAAAGCTATGATTTCAATGAACTTTTTTTTTCATTATGAGGTGGGAATATTGCCATTATACTAGATTCAGACTTTTATTGAGTTAATATTCGGTTATTTGAATACATACAATATTTTAAGTGTTCAGACATAATATAAGCAATATTCAATTGACAGCTGGTAAACAAGACAGCTGGTTGTTTCAACAACATTGTTTTTGTTTTGTTTTTTTTTTGTTTGTCGTTGTTGACATTTGAGTTGTCAAATACCAACAGAAAGTGTTTGGAAAATTGTAATATGCTCACTGAACGTACTCATGACAGTGCCGTATTTTAAGTTTTACTCAATATTATAACAATTTACGTATTTATTGCGCAATAATTAATTGAAACTTTATATGAAATATTGAGTTCAATAAGGGCGTTTATTGCGAGTTACGCAATAAAAGTACATGTCTGAACATAGTATTACGTATGAAACCCAATGCCAATCTTATAGGCATATAGGAGAAGGGCGTCCAGAGTCAAGTAAAAGTTTTCGGCTGTGTTTTTGCTTTTTTCAGGTTAAGGTCTACTGTTCCGCCCGTTACTTAAAAGTTGTGAAAATTTTTTTAAGGCGTTTTCTGTCAGCCTTTAATTTCAAAGACCTTCACGTCTTCTTTAATTTTCAAAACGATTGCGTAAATCTTTTAAAATTTTCTTTCTTAAAATTTTCTTTTGAAAAGTTTTTGTTGTCTGTTCTGTTTTTTTGGAAACTGAAAATCATTTTCTATTTATTCAACCCCAAAAAATTATTTCAATTGTTTTCGAAATTTATCTTCTGTGAAACGTTTTATGATTGTTTAATGAAAAATATTTTCAAAATCAAATTTCCATTTAAAAACAAAGAATAATTCTATTTGATTTGTAGCTATTGAAACAACAACAACTACAATATTTTCTTTTGTTTTTCTAATTTTCTTTTATAGACAAAAAAGAAACACAAAACAGATTTCCGTGTAAACTTTCTTAAAGAAATTCTCATGATCAACTAAACAATTTCAAATGCAGCCACAGTCACAGCTGCAACTGCAGTTACAGTTACAGCAACAATTGCAATTGAATTGAATTGAATTCCAATCGAATCGAATCGATTCAATTCACTTTGATACGATTCATTTGTATTTTACAGATGTTGCTGGTGCTGCTGCTGCTGCTGCATTACATTTTAATGGTTAACGTAAGGAGCACATGAAATGCCATAAATTTTCTTATCAAATAAACAAAAATATTTTCGATTGTGCAAATGATGGAAAATGATTTGGGATTTTCAGTTTCATTTTCTCTGAAAACTTTTCATTTTTGTTTTAAGTTTCGGGGAAAAAATAATTTTTTTTTCTTTTTAGGAGAACAAATATTTTGGTTTTGTTTATGAAATGTTTAGAAGTTGTGCAGTGTTTGTGGGGGAGGGGGAGGAGAGTAGGGCAATAGAATTGTTTGTAATAAAAGGAATATTAAATAGAAATTCTTTATTTCGTTTTTAAAAGGAACTATGGGGAAGGGTAAAAATATCTTTGAATATTGAAAAATTCATTTGCTGGTGATGTTTAACTGTGCAGTAAAGGAACGCAGTGAAAAAGCCTTTTGAAGAAGTGTCATAATATTGGGTCCGCCATCTAACTTTTTTTTTCAACTAGTGAATGGTAACACTTAGCTCATGTCTGATTTGACAGATAATTAGTTTTATCCTTCCGCTGAACGAATATGGTTGTGTATACGCTTGAAAACGGTGGGAAATCGACTTACGTAAGATGCCGATTTTGGCAAAAAAAAAATATCATCTTTTCAGATGAAGCTCATTTTGATCTTGGCGGGTATGTAAACAAGCAAAATTGTCGCATTTCGGGCGCACGCATATATTGAAAAGCCGACGCACCCAAAACGAGTCACAGTTTGGTGCGGATTTTGGTCCAGAGGCATAATTGGGTCATTTTTCTTTGAAAATGAGCAAGGAGTGGCCGTTACAGTCAATGGCGATCGTTATCGGGCCATGTTAAACGAATTTTTGTCGGACGGCGCTACGTGCCACACAGCCGAAGCTACACTCGATGTTTTACGCCCTGTTTTTGAAGATCGCATTATCAGCCGCAGAGCTGATGTCGTCTGGCCACCTCGGAGCTGCGATTTGACACCGTTGGACTATTATTTGTGGGGTGCCGTCAAAGATAAGTGTTACGCCGACAAGCCAGAGACAATTGACGCTTTAAAGGACAATATTCATGCAGCCATTGATGAAATACAGCTGCACACAATCGATAATGTGTTTAAAAATTGGACCGATCGGGTAGGCTACTGCATGGCCAGCCGAGGTAGCCATTTCAATGAAATTATTTTCCATTATGAACCGGAAGGATTGTACTTTTAAATAAAAAAGAAATTTGATAAAATATTCAGTAGTTTTTTTTTTAACCATTTTCAAAAAAAATAAGTTGTTTGGCGGACCCTGTACAATAATAACCTTCCTTTCTCCCAGACTTTTCTCTGAGTCTTTGTTTTTATAAAGACAATTAAAAAATATCGGTTGGGCCATCCATCGGTTTCAATTTGAACCATGGGTTATTTCGAATCTGGCAATACTTATGTCATTCTATTCTGTTATTCGTTATCTACACTCAAGGTAATCGATTGATTTACGTTTGAGCTACATTTTTTTTTGTTTTATTGGAAATTTATTTCAAAAACAACGAATAATTGGTCGGAAATTGCACGAAAATGTCGTACAAAATTTGATAGCAGAGAAGGATCAACAGTGCCCGGTATACGTAAGTTTATTGCTAAAGTTCGTGTAACTGGTTTCCTTGTTGATGCGTCAAAACGTGGCAGTGCTCGTATAGTGCGTACACCCGAAAATATCGGAGTTGTAGCTGAGACATCAACTCAGCTGCTGATGACATTAACTCGTCATCGTTCTCAAGAATTGAACATTTCACTCAACAGTTTGCGTCGAAAAATGGTTGTGACTTAGTACCTCTGTGGAGGTACTAAAATAATGTGACCAAACGTTCCTTTATATTGCCCTCTCCCAACCCTGTTGCCCTGACGAACAACACAATGCGGTCCTGCCTTATACCTGTTAAGGCTCCACGAGTTTCTCTTTGGGATAAATAAACATCGCACTGAGGCTCCGCTTGGGCTTGAAGCTATTTCAATTCTGCTTATACTCTTTGAGCCTACAATTTGAAAAAAATCTTCGCATCTTTCCTTTATTTTTTCTTTAAATACATTCAGTGATTGTTGTAACTGCCCTGCCCCTAGAAACGAGGCAATCCGAATCTCATGAGAAAAATTTGGATTCAATAGGCAAAAGTTCCTAACAAAAAATGTTTGCAGAAGGTATTGTTTCTAGAAGTTTTCTAGAATTCGCCGTGGTCTAGTAGGTAGCGTGTTGCCTTATTAGACGAAAGGCCCGAGTTCGAATCCCAGGTCAGACATCAAAACGAAAATATGAATAATATTTCTTCGGCGACTTCCTCTCAGTAGATTTCTGGCAAAAACTCTGAGAGGAAAAATTGCCATGAAGAGCTTCTCAAAAAAACTGTCGTTCGGAGTCGACTTTAAACTGTAGGTCCTGCCACTCATGTATAAAATCAACGCACACAACATGAGTGGTGTTGAGAAGCTAGGCCGTAATCCTGACTGTAGGGTTGTAATGGCCAATTATGTATGTATGTATGTATTGTTTCTAGGTAACAACAGATGAACCTGCTGCTACCATGTCTGAGGACTATGGCAGACCAATTACCTACACAACTGGAAAAACATATTCTGAAAGTAGGAGAAAGATGCCTTGGGACAGCCCTACAAGAGCTACAAGAGTTTTGTAGATTGTCTACTTCATAAATTAACAAGGGCGAAGGATTAATTATATACACACATACATATGCATTTGGTCATTATAACCTTTCAGTCAGAATTACGATATAGCTTCTTACACCATGTATGTTGTGTGTGTCAATTTTCATCCATGTATGGCGGGACCTACTGTTAAATGTCGATAATGTTACTCTCAGAGTTTTTGCCCGAAGACTGATCGTTTTAGTCCAGATGTCTAGGCTGTGCTTTGAACAGTTCCCTCATGTCTATAAGCCAACACACTACCCACTAGACTTCAATTGTAATGTAATTGTTATAAGAAGTTTCTCAAAAAATTTGTCGTTCGGAGATAACTTTAAACTGTAAGTCCCGACACTCATGCATAAATTTTAACGCACACAACATGGGTAGCCTTATAGGCTACTTTTAAAAATGAATTATTTTTCCTTTGTCTAAAAGTAGACTTCAAATTTTTATTTCTACTGATACAGGTTGGGCTCTAAAGGTGTAGTCTAAGGAGCTGTACCAATTGTAATACAGTGTATTTTTTTTAAATTTAGAGTAAAACAAATTATATTATTTATAAAAACATTTGAATAATGAGCCATTTTTCAATTTTTGTGTTTACGTGCCTAAAAGTATACTTCAGTTTTGTTTAAGGTTTTCTAGATCAACGTAGACAATAAACGAATAGCAAATAAATTTGATAAATTCTTTTATCAACAAAAGATTTTTTTAAACAAAATATTTTGAACAATAATTTTATTTCGAGACCTAAAAGTAGACTTTAGAATTTTTTTTGAATTGTTTTTAATTACACCAATTAAATTTATTTTCAGTTTAGATTAGATAATATGATTTATTGCTGAACAGTAAATAAATAATAGAATGCATTCAAAAACAGGCACAATGGTTGACAGAAAATTCCGAAAAAATATATTTTATAAGAATTAACAATAATTCCTTTATAAAAAAATATACAGTAAATATTTAAAACTTATTTCACTTTAATCTGTAATATAACATAAAATAGGCAAAAAGTAGCTCCAGAAATTTTTTAAAATTGTTTTAAATAACATCAATTGTGGTAATCCCAATATTTTTTGAATACATTCAAATGATTTATAGTAGAACAAGACCATTATTATTAAACATATAATTTTATTTTACCTAAAAGTAGACAATAAATCAATTAGAAAAGATGTCATCTTAAGACTTAAGAATGGTTGTTTTATAAAACAAAATATTTGGAATTTATATCAATTAAAGAACCATTGTTATGCCACCTAAATGTAGGCAACATTTTTTATTTTTAATATTTTTCAAGTCTTTTTTTTCTGATTTTATTTTAAATTGTTTTAGATTAAACCAATTAAATTTCTTTTTTAATAAGAAATTTTATTTACGGGAAAGTAATTGCTTTAACAATAATCTATTTTCTTTGCCTAAAAGAAGATATTGGTTTTTGTAATATTTTTCTACAATATGAATGAAACTAAATAAATGAAAAGTTGTTGAATTAAAAACACAATTAAAAACAAAAACTTTTTCTGCGTAGTAATTGAAAATAGAATTTGGAAGACAATTTCGTAAACATGGCTTTGGAGTAAAGATAAAGGCAAATGCATTCCAGACTGTTAGTCTCTTCGGCCTTATAGTTTTCGTCTTTCCTTTCTGAGTGCATAAAGTCGGCAATCTTTAAGACATTTACTAACCCCAAAATCTTTTCCGGTTGCGATATGAGACTTCATAGATTGTGGAAAATTCAGATAACCGTGATCCATTTTTCTTCACAGAATCAAGACAGTATTTTATTCTGAAGTGGTTTTTTATAATCCAAAACAGAACAGAGTATATATAGTAAGAGTAAAAGTTGTGAATAAGTGATACTATTTACAACACATTAGAAATATACGCCTAAAACTATGCTTGAGTTTTTTTTAAGAAGCAAAGTCTGTCTAGTAAAAATTTAAATCTTCAGTAGTTTTCCCCTAAAAGTACTATTCAATTTTATTCTGTTTTAAGAAGTGTGTTTTTTTTTGTCGCCTAAAAGTAGACTTTGTTTCTTTATGCAAACAAGTTGTATTGCCAGTCCAATAAGTTAATTGTTTATTTAAGAAAACTTTAAATTCTTCTAGGTGTCGAAAACAAATGAATATATTCTGTATTTTTGCCTTAAAATATACTTTACTTTTTTCCGTTATTTAATTCAAACAGTGCTATTGTTTGCTTAAGAAAACTGTGTGTTTTTAACGGTATATAATTTTCAATTTCTCATTAAATTTTAATTTTCCATGAATTTTTAAATTTATTTTTGGTTTATTTTCCCTCTGCCTACTTTGTGGCTGTTATTGCTTTCGTTTGACACTTAAGGGCATTTAAGTTTTTGGGAAATGTAAGTAATTTTCGTAGAATATTTACTTTTCAGGCTAACGCAGGGAAAAAAAAGTGAAATTTTAATTTCATTTTTCATTTGTTTTTTTCTGCGTGTTTTCTTTTGGCATTGCAGGAATGACGTAGATGCTGATGATGATGAGTGAAGCGAAACATCAAAATTTCTGTATAGCATACCTTAAGGCCAATTAGCAGTCAATCATTTAAAGCATAACAACAGGGCGAGTTGTTATGAAATGACAGGGAAAAGTTTACATTTTAAATAATTTATCAACCGGCTGAAATTTAATTTTTCTTTTGTTTTTTATTATAATCACAGGCCATGAAATGGGAAAATAAGTGAACGTATGATGTAGTGTCCTGTGTATAGGTCAATAGGAAAAGCCACAGGGTATTTTGTTTCTGTCTCTCTTTCTTTTTTTTTTTTTTTTTTTTTTTGATAGCATTCACTGCCTTAATTTAATTAAAATATCACCCCGAAACAAATTTTCTGTTGAATTTATTCACTTATTGACTTCAGTTGTGGAAAAGTGCGGAAAATTCTGTATTCAAGGAAATGATTACAGTTTCGTTTCTTATTACTTTGCCAGCCGTTTTTGTTTTGTTCTTTTCTGTCAGGGATTTTCAAATGAATTTACTGCTGTCGTTCAACTAAGCCTTGTTAAGTTCTACGAAGTTAAAGCCACAATTGTCATGGCAGCCATGGCAAAGTGAGTTACACTGGCATGACATTTGGAAAGTGTACAGGGGAATCAACAAAATTCAGAGATAATTTCAGTTGAAATTTAATTTTTTTATTTTCTGTTTTGTGTCTCATTTCCATTTGAAATCACATGAAGTCGGATAAATCAAGGAAATTGAAAAATGGAAGCTGATATGTTCAATTCAATTCTGAAAAATGTCGAAAACTTATTTGGTCGTATCAGGTTGTCTGAAGTCGATTGACTTTCTTAAAATTTATTGGTTTTTTCCTTCCCTGGAAGCTAATGTGGTCACATACACACATACATACATACTTAATTGGCCATTACAACCCTTCAGTCAAGATTATGGCCTAGCTTCTCAGTCTCAGTAGTCGTCGTAGTCTAGTAGGTAGTGTGTTCGCTTATTAGACGGATTCGAGCTACAGGCCAGACATCAATGTGTCACATTGTTTTCCTAAATTAGCCTATCACGTCTTTCTAACCTTAATTTAAGTGATATTCTACAGGTTCTTTGATGAAAACTTATGACAGAGTGAATTATTCTGAGAAGTGTTTACAAAGCCTATTCTTGTGGGGCAAGTCACAGCAACGCTAGCAATATATACCCCCCACGTAGGGTGGGAGATAACAATAGAAATCTAACATTTACAAACACCTTCAGAGTATTAACAAAAACATGCTTACTTACCCCAACCTACATATTGTATGCATGTAAATATTGTCAATACATTGTGGTGTACATGTGTAAATGCAAATCGAATGTATCGCAATGTCAACCTATAACATACAGAAAGAGAAGCCTTGTGAATACCACCTCATGCCATACATGATTCATGTGTCATTCAATTTGTTTTTCCTACAAACGGATATTGAAACTGATTCCAGGAAATCATATATTTTTTCCAATGCCAAATTAAAAAAAAGAAGGAAAATGTGGTAGGGGAAATCGAAAAAATCATACATACACACATATATATGTATATACAAACACAATCAGTATTTGACTGATTTTTAAAGGAAAAACATCGAAAAAAAACATTTTTTTCTTTAATACTGAACTCTGCATGAACAGGTCTTTAGGATCAAATGTGGCAGAAGAATACATTTTATTTATGTATTTATTCAAAAAATGTATATGTGTTTTTCTCTCTTTGCTTTTATTATTGTTACATGGAGAGAATTTTATATGAAAATTTTTTAATAAAATAAACGCATATTGGGTTAAGGATGTCTTCCAGCAAAGTACTCGTTCCATTTGCGTAATAAGTTCGTTTGGAACATCCTTTTCAATTGCATATATTTGCGTGTGACTTTGCCTTGATTATCCTGTTTTTTCAATAAAACTTTTTAATAAAAAGAATTTTTTTTATGGAAAAATATAATGCTTTTAGGGGTTTTATTAAAGAAAATTTCAGAAAAATTTATTGTAACGTTTTTTTTTTCTCGGAAAAAATATGTATTTTTTTTGGTAACTTTTTTACTAGGATGTTCAATAACAATAGATTATTGTTGCTATTATTTGCTTGTGTATTTTTTTATTATTAAGAAATGCAGTTTATTCATTGATATGCTATGGTGCATCCACGTTTCGCCCGTGATTAAGAATTAGGCGCAAGAACTTGTAAACAGTCCCGCGAAGTTGTTCCACGATTGCGTTTGTAGTTGGTTTTAAGCAAACGCATGTACAAAACCTTCTTACAGACATATATGAGATGCCTCTGGCTTTTATAATCCTTAACACTTTTGATTTTCGATAGGACAACACCATGCTTTCAATTATTTCGGGTTTATACCATACATACATACCAGAGATTAGCAATGAGCATTAAAAAAATGAGTAGATTCGAATCATACTCATAATTTCTGATACTTATAACGCATTCATACTTATTTTAATATCATACTCATACTACTCGTATTCACTGTTTGCAGTGCTCATCGTACTCATACTTAGCAATATGCATGATGTTGTTGATTTCGACTCTCCTCTACTCAACATTTACAAGAATCACAAAATAAGTATGATTCGCTTACGAATACTACAATACTCACTAGAAGGTTGTATGTTTGTCTTCTTTTTTTGTAAATGCAACAACAACTAAGACTGTAAATTTTGATGAATAATCCGAATCACTCGAATCATTTATGAGTATTATAAGTATTTTTCTAAATTTATGAATCTGAATGAGTAGGCGTATGAATCAAACATATTTCGAATGTTATGAGTTTAATATCAATTTTGTACTCATACTCATTGCAATTTGTACTTATAAATCAATGGTGTAGTGAGTACGAATGAATGAGAGTAGTTGAATTTCAATACTGTTGACTCACTCAACATACTCAAAATTTCTTTACGTATGAGTACGTACTTTAATGAGTACGTATGAGTAGCGAAAAAACGATTCCTGCTTATCTCTGTTACATACATACATATTTAGTCATTACAACCCTTCAGTCAGGATAACGATCTAGTTTCTCACATCACTTATGTTGCGTGTGATAACTTTATACATGAGTGGCAGGATCTACAGTTTTACAGTCGTCTTCGAACAACAGATTTTTGAAACACTTTTAATGTCAATCTTATTTACTCCGTGCATCATACTTCTATGGAAATATTATGAACATTTCCAGTTTATTTTCATTCTTTAGAATTGTAATGGAATCAAGTACTACCCTTTTAGATTGTGATTCTTATCTTCTTTCTCAACGATTTCAAGAAAGTCTTTGTCATTTTCAAAGATTTGCAGATGATATTTCTGTTACTAGTTGTCCAAGATTTACAATATGAGAGAGTTTAGTGCAGATCCAGTATGTACATGATATAAATATGAAGAAAGTAAATATTCTGGCCAAAAAAAAAAAAAAAAAGAAATTGGTGCACACTACCCAGACCTTCCCTTTTTGCTATAAACCATCTTTGCTGTATTACAACAGAATGCATGCATGATAGGGGTTATCTCCTGAGTGTTGCTCTTGAAAAAAAGGATTAACTCAAAAAGCCAATGTCGAACAAAGAAATCTAAGTTAAGCTAAGAACTAGAACAGCGCAACAATGCAGATTACTTAAGAGTAACAGCAGAAACCCCAATGAAAAAGCATTGTGAGAGCATCTAGCATTACCATACAAACGTAATTGGTCATAACAACCCCTCAGTTAGAATTACGACCTAGCTTCTCACAGCCCGCATGTTGGGTGTGGTCATTGTATACATGATTGGCAGGACCTAAAGTTTAAAGTCGACTCCGAACGACAGATTTTGAGAATTTTATTTACTCGCAGAGTTTTGTCAGAAATCTGGTGAAAAGGAATTCGCCGAAGAAATATTTTTTTTTCATATTTCGTTCTGACGTCTGGCCTGGGTTTCGAACCCGGGCTTTACGTCTAATAAGCGAACATACTACCTAATAGACTACGGTTACCACTTATGTTGCGTGTGTTAATTTTATACATGAGGGGCAGGACCTACACTTTAAAGTCGTCCTCGAACAATTTCATTTACTCTCAGAGTTTTTGTCAGAAATCTAGTGAAAGGAACGAAGAAATATTCTTTAGATTACGTTTTATTTGAGATGTCTGACCTGTGGCTTGAACCGATGCCTGACGTCTAATATTATCACAATTGTTTTTTTTTGAAAACTTGAAAAATCCAACCAGTCAGTTCAGTCGAGTCATTTGTAACCGAGCGAGCATCCGCGTTTTGTTGACACACAATTAAGGTATGTATATGTGTTGACCAACAACCTTTTCCCAATAGATGTCCAGACCGCCACCCTTTTCACAGTCACTTTTTCTTTTTGAATACAAAAATTTTATATCGTCTGACTATAGTTTTTAATTGCGCTCTCTTACAAAGATTCTTTTTTGTCTTTAAAAAAGTTTTAAAAAGAAAAAAATTTTCGAGCCCTTTATTTTATTCTTCCAAGTCCAATCAGAGTTTCTGAGGTACTTATGTATTTTTGTCAGCATATACGTTTTTAAATTCTTAATTTTTTATAAGATTTTTTTTTTATTTCACTCACTGGTTTTAGAAATATTTAACAAAATATTCCACTACTACGCTTTTTATTTTATTTAAAATCTTTCTCATTTAAAAAATATTTTTTTTTTAGTACCAAACAGAAACTTCCAAGAACTTCTTTCGGCCATAACTTATCACAGTTTTTATATCCTCTTGTTTAAAGATGCTTTTACGCAAAGTTTCTTTTTTTTATTGCAAAAAGTACTTTTTGAAGAAATTTCAGCATTAAAGTTGTTTAGCAGCCCTTGTGCTTAAAGAGTCACGTCTCAATAATTTATTATGTTTTTTCCTATAGAAATCAGTGTGGAAATGTTTTAGTGTGCGTGTTCATAAACATGCATGTATGTATGTATATGCATACACATCATCGTAATGCGTTAAATATTATTGTGTACGAGGATTATTTGTTGAAAATTCAGTGAACATTAGAGATTTTGATTTTTGCATAAATTTTGTAAACAAAACCCACACTCGGCATCGATTGTTCGTTAAACACCCACTCATTTTCTTATTACCATTATTACATACACGTACACGTCCACGTACTTGCATAACCAATTTTCATCTCACACTTTCTCTGTCTCTCGTGTTCTAACGGTATTTAACATGGTTATTCAAAACAATAATAGGATAACAACAACAGCAACGATTCGAATACAATGTTTTGTGTTAATCCAGTGAGTGTGTCTTCGCTTTGTAGTATTTCACTCAGCTATTATTTGCATGTACATACATATATATTACTGTTGTTATTGTTGTTTTGTTATATACATACATAGCAGTATGACAGATATAGAACATCGTCTTTTCTAAATATAACTGTAAGCGTAAGAGAGAGTCAGTGAAACGGGTGTATTTGTTGTGCACGTAGTACATGTAGTCACATTGTAGTGTATCAAATACAATGGAATGTCAATGTTTCCGTTTCAATGATTCTTTGTGTTGGTAAAAGTTGTTGTGTGTGATGCTGTTATTGTTATTGTTTGTTACTAGAGATAGGCTGTTGTTTTCTTCTTTTATTTTAACCGTTTAACACTATAGGTGGATGGGGTATACTAAGTTTGTTAGAGCGCCTGGATTTATTTTTTTTTTTGTTAGATTGAGAATCCTTCTATGGATCAGTCTGGATCTGAGTTTGGCAACTCTGCCTGAAGTGTGGTAAAAGATCTTCATGTGGCTTAAGACCAGTTGCCTCTATTACATCTTGAAAGACATTGAAGAATTATTGGAGATATTACTTCAGTACTAAGACTGTAATAAGATTATCTTAAGACAATCAAATATTACGTGCTTGAATTCTCTATTCATACGACTAGAAATATCTACTTAGAGCACGATTTCCTAGCTAGCCAAATAGAAGGAACAATCCACTTTTCCAAGCAATTGGCTTCGAGGGTCAAATATTTGTCGTTATTTGCAAAAGATATAGACAGCGTTGTTGAGGCTCCTCAAGACCCCAAGTAATTTCTGTTTCCTGGGATGATACTTCACTCAATGCGACGACGAGAACGTAGTGAAAGAAATAGAAAAGTATGCAGCCTTACTGGCCATCTGATCCAGTTTGTATTCAGCTGCTTAGCTGACAGGAGGACGCTCACCAGTCTTATAATTTTGGTTTTTCGAAATCTACGAATTCTAGGTAAATCGAGATCCTTTTAAGCCGTATTAAGAAGATTTATACGAAACCGGGCTTTTCTCTTCTGAGACTGAACTTGTCTCAGATCTGTTTTTGTAACCTTTATGCAATCCTAAAACTTATTTAATTCTGGATTAGGAATTAGATATACAAAAGGAATTCTAATTTATATGCGGCATTTGTCGTTAGAGATGCAATAGGCGGAAAAGATTGATTGCATGGAAGGCATTAGAGGCGGCAAATGATCTCACCCTGAAAATAGGCTGTCACGTAATATCGTTAGGCAGTCCAGTAGATCTCAGCATCTGTTAGGTGAAAGGCCTTTCCTTTCATTAGATTAATAAGATTAGTATTCACCTACCAATCTGCTTCCATTATAAAATTGGTTTCGGTAAATGACGGAAAATTTTGACTCTTCAATGTGGGTCCTCAAGTCCAACATGTGACTCTAAATCTGGAATAAATCTTTTGCGGATTTCTAACGGATATGATTAGATGACAATCGGTTGTAGATGCAATATACTCTAGAGAAGGGATTTTTTTCAAACATTTTTGCGAAAATATTTTCACTCTCTCTACCTTCCAACACAATGGCCCCTATGAGCGTCGGGTGGTTTGTATTAACAATGCAGGCTATGCATGTCCTCAAATCTACTTTCGTGAACATTCGGATCTTACATCTTCAGATTTACTTTTCTCTTCTTAATGTTCCAACGTAAAAGACCTACAAAATTACAGAGCTATGCAATACCTAAGTCTTCAAGAGGACTATCGGGACTGTATAATCTCTGTATTCACTTCCACTTTAGACAGACAACTTAGACAGATGGTCCCAGGTGCTATGTCTCTATAGTATTGCCAACATTCATTTCTGCTGGATACTCTTTCTTATTGTATCATAAGATGGGCATTGAGATGGGCGGGCAGGATCAGGGCAAAACCATTCTATAAATGGAAAGCACAGCATATCGCGAACTTTTTGCTTTTGCTCTAGTTTATCACAGAGCCATGCTGTCTTGCGAACAAAGAATAAAATCCGCCATGTCATAACGATATTACAGCCTAAATGGGAAGGACTTAGTAATGCAAGATTTGGTGAGAAGCTCATCATATCAAAAAGCTATGCAGGCCCCTGCATAAAACCTAAAATTTTACTGCGCTCTTGGAAACATTGATTAAAATGTTACTTCTCAATCGAGTTGGTTGATTTGTGCCTCGTTTTAATACTAAACCGACATTTTGGAGTCTGTATGGTCCTCAAATACAGTGCACTTTACCCCTTCAGTTTATTCTGTTACCCATGCCAAGAGGAAGGAGATGCTCAAACTGTCAGAGATGATGAAAGTTTTCCTTTTTTTCTTCCAGCAGCTGATACGGAATTATAAATAAAGCCAAGGCTTCGCTTTCTATGCAACTAGACACTCTTTAGAAAGGGTTTCCGTTAGTCAGATACTTCTGAAGAACGGCTTTAAGATAAGCCTGAATAACGGTTTATATGTGGTCAACTCGCTTAGCTGACTCTATAAAGTAGTTGCACAATAGCCTCTCAGAGTCTAAGTAAAGATTTAACAGAGATGCTGAGATGTATCGTTCATTGGCTGTATTGGAGTTTTTTTTTTAATTTTGGTGCTCTCACTTTAAATGAAAGCATAAAAGCTTCCATGGACTGCCTCATAGAGTATCGCAATGTTGTTCTCCACAGACTATATTTTCCTGATTTTCTTTTGTCATCTTCAATTCTTTCGCTTTCATTGTTTTCGTTTTCCTTTCTTTTTTTTTTTTGGATTTTCCAGCTTAACAAATCATTTATTGTATGAGTATAGCGAACAATACTTAATACATAGTTTTAGTTTATAAGTGGGTTTGTGTTAGTGTTTGTGACTGTGAAAGCGTGAGAGAGCATTGAGAGCATTTGATTGTATTCCTTTTTTGTTCTGTATTGTTATGTATTTGTTTGTTAGTTTTGTATGTGTGTGGGTGTGCATGTATATTCACTTGTATTCAATGTATTCAAATTGCGTAGAAATTTATTTGCATGAGTGTATGTGCTCTCAAATATTTGTGTATGTATTGTGTATTTGCATTTTCTTTTGTATTGATATCACTGTCATTATCATCAACCGATTGCTGGTGTAATTCGCACATGAATTCACGCGCGTTTAACAATCGAAATTGTCACTTAAAAATTATTGTTTAAAGAAAAAACCGAATTCAATAGAAGAAGAGAATACACGAAATTTCGAATTCGTGGTTGTGATGTTTCTTTGTTTATCGCGTTTTCTGTCTCTCTGTTGTTGTTGTTCGGAAAGACTTGTGTGGTATTTACTTATTGAATATTGGAAATGTTTACGGATAAAAGCAAACGACGACATAAAGGCTAAAAGTATAAATGCATGACATAAAGAAAATCTATGCTAAAGGTCACTGAAAGTAAATGTTCAATATGGAAGGAATTTAAATTTTAAAATACAAGAGTGGTGCGAAGTATGAAAAATGATATGTAGCGGGGCAAATCTGACTAATAAGTAGACCGAGATAGTATAAAAATAAAGGTGGCTCACAATGATCACCTACAATATTTTGACGGTTTCATGTCCTAGGCAGGATTATAAAAGAAACTCTTGCATTCCAGAAATTTGACCTAACATGCCCAAGTATTCCAAAACTGATGCCCGTAATAGCAGCCATTGAACCCAAATACACCCCGTTGAGTGTAGATCTCATGTAACTGCTGGTGTCAGAGTTTTGGGTTAAGGACTCCCTGCAGACCAGTTTCAAGGAGGTATAGTTTTTCTTCAAGAGTTGAGGAGGAGGAGTTACACTACTCTTCGCGGTCGAAAAAGTAATCGCATATATTATCGACTAACAGTATATTTAACACCTAATATATATGGACTACTAGGCAGTGTGTTGGCTGATTAGAAGTGGGGCTACGGTTCAAATCCCAGTTCAGTCATCTACAACAAAACGAAATATAAAAACAAAAATATATCTTCGGGGACTGCCACTCTGAAAACTTCTGGCAAAAACCCTGAGAGTATTTAAAATGAAAGCTTCTCAAAATAAACTGTAGGTCCCGCCACTCATGTATAAAATTAAAGCTCTAGTTATGCTACCGTAACGGAATGTAACAGTAACGTAATGTAACGTGTACGGAACGTAAAAATGTAAGTGCAATTATAGATCGTAAAATCGTGTCATATGTTTTTATGTAAACAAAACAAAACAGAAATAAACAAAAACAAATAAAGAAATAAAAATTGCAAAAACTAAAAGACAGAGATTCAGATAAGGATATAGAAGACATGTTTTTTTATTGCGTTTATACTTTATTATTGTTTTTTAAATAAATTTAATATTAATTCCAAATTTTGAAAACTTTGTTCTCACTCCTTTTATCACTTTCAATACACTCCCCGAAATATTTATAAGACCAAACGTATTTCTCGAAAAACTTAAAATCTTTTAGACCAATTCGTACCATTTTTGGGTTAAATATAACTAACTATAATATAAATCTTTTTATGTAAAAAAAATATTTTTTTCTTTGTTTAATAAAAGGATAGCACAAAATGAATTTCATTTTCAAACGAAAAAATTATAAGACCAAAATTAAATAATATTCACCTAAAGCTAAAATAACAATGATAAATAAGAACTACTGAGTAATTTTTGTATTTATTAGTAATTAGTGAGTCCACCGTGATTAATAATGACTTCCTGAGGCCGACGGGGCATAGGATTTATTAAATTTTCAATGCAATTTTGACCAATCCTACTCCATTCTAAACGTAACCGTCATAAACGTAAACGTCATAAGTAAACGAATGTCGCGAAATTTCGGTGGAGGCACCGTAATGGTTTGGGCTAGGATTTCGACTATGGGAAGGACTCCTATTTATTTTATATCAACTAAAATGAATATCGAGAAGTATATTGAATTATTAGATGACGTTTTAATTAATTTTGGGGATGATTCGTTAGGCAACAATTGGATATTTCAGCAGGATAACGCCGCAATCCATAAATCAAAAGCAACAAAATCATTTCTGTCCTCCAGAAACATACCAGTTTTGAATTGGCCGGCATGTAGTTCAGATCTAAATCCTATAAAAAATTTATGGGCAAAACTATCGGACCAAGTTTTCAATAATAACACTTAGTATAAGGATGTAAAATGTTTAAAAAGTGCCATCATAAGAGAATGGAGTAGGATTGGTCAAAATTGCATTGAAAATTTAATAAATCCTATGCCCCGTCGGCCTCAGGAAGTCATTATTAATCACGGTGGACTCACTAATTACTAATAAATACAAAAATTACTCAGTAGTTGTTATTTATCATTGTTATTTTAGCTTTAGGTGAATATTATTTAATTTTGGTCCTATAATTTTTTCGTTTGAAAATGAAATTCATTTTGTGCTATCCTTTTATTAAACAAAGAAAAAAATATTTTTTTTACATAAAAAGATTTATATTATAGTTAGTTATATTTAACCCAAAAATGGTACGAATTGGTCTAAAAGATTTTAAGTTTTTCGAGAAATACGTTTGGTCTTATAAATATTTCGGGGAGTGTATGGCGCCTTTTGTTTCTCTTTAATCCAGCTGTTAACCAATGTTATCACCACAGAGTTTTTAGGTTCATTTTAAACGATTTTATATTTATTTAAAGGTACTTACTAAGAGTTTTATGTACTGTTTCTGTAAGCCAAATAATTTTACTTTCACTCAGACAAAAACACTAAATTTAGTTTGTTTGTTTGTTGAGGAAAACAAAAACACAAAATTAAGTGCCTTTGATTGAATTTTCTATATTAATAGACAAGCAAGTGAAATCGTTTATACTACAGAAACAGGTCAGGTATTTTGGAAACCAAATTTGTACAAATGTTAAAACGTTTTTATCTTCTCTAATAAAAGTAAACCGCAAACTGAAATGCTTTTCGAACGCTTTAATTAGTTAAAAATCGATAAATGAAGTTTTTCTAATTTAAAATAAAAATAAACACTGCCTACATAAATAATATTATAGTGAAATAGTGTTTATTTTTATTTTAAATCATAAAAGTTAATAATGAAATAAATTATAATTTGGGTTTCTAAAATATGTGAAGTTTTATTTAAAGAGAATTCCACATACAGACAAACATAGCATGCATACAAAATGTAAATTCTGTTTATAATTTAAATTTTCAGTTTTAGTGGTTTTTAATATTGACATGTTGTTAACACTGCTAAGCAGATGTCACGTAAAAATGTAAGAAAATTCTATTTTTTACAGATTCTTACGTTCCGGTTACGTTACATTACATTTCTATAACCATTCGTATTGCTTTATACATAACAAAAACGACCAGCTGTTTCTTACTGTTGCGGTTACGTTCCGTTACGGTAGCATAACTAGGGCTTAACGCTTACAACTTAAATGGTGTGAGAAGCTAGATCATAATCCTGATTGAAGGATTGTAATGACTAAACCAGCCCTAGATCGCAGCTATCTCGCGTCCACCATGCTAAGAACCTACGAAAAGTGCTAGAATAGCCTGGGGAATGATTAGTAACAAGAAAGTTCTACGGGACATCATACGTCTGAGGGAGCAACCTGTTGAATGTGCTACGATCAGCAACTAAGCGTTCAAATACAAGAAGAGAAAGTAGTATAAGCCGTCTACTTATTTTTGACATCATGCTTCACCTCGTGTATTTAAAAACGAACCTAGGTGAGCTTGACAAGACCGATGATTTGCAACTGAAACTAACATCGTGGGATTACAAATGGTGAAGTTTTGTTTTGGGACGATTGATCCATATCGTTGTTGGATGTCATTAAAAAAAAGAATAAAACGGGGATTGAATTAGAGGCTTTCTATACATGCCAAAGGGGTCTAAGATGAGCAAGTTACATATAAGCGATTGTGAATGTTCTCGCCAAATCATAAACTATTCTATTTGGTTTATAAATATTCGAATAGTTGCTGGGACCATAATTTAATATGAAAAGATTTCATTTTTGATTTCTCTAGATCAACAGCTACTGCTGCCTAATTAAAGCGTCATCGATGCTAAGATTGGTCGTGCCGCTGACAGACAATATTGTTTAGAAAACTAAAATTTTGAAATCGTTCCAAGGATTGTGATATTGTATTCAAGAAGAAATGTAGATAGAACCCCTACTGTATCGCATCTGCAGTGCGTTTTCATGTTTCATCTTGCAAGAAGCGTCATGGTTTCAGCTTTTGTTAAGTCTTTTGGTTTTGCCTTCTATTAAATCACAGAATGAATACCACAAATACATCGTTGCTTACTCTTAATGACAAATCTAAAGGAAAGGTCTTCTCGCAAAGACTCTGAGAGTAAATAAAATTGGAATGCAAAATTGCTCAAATATCGGTCGTTCGGAGTCGACGTTAAACTGTAGGTGCCGTCATTTATAGATAAAATCAATACACATAACAGGGGTGGTGTAAGAGGCTAGGTTCGAATCCTGGCTAAAGGGTTGCAATAAAAATTAAGTAATATGACTCTCTGCGTCTTATTTACTGGGTATATTGTCTGACTTAGTTTAATTAGTCCCCAAGAGGGATTGTGATCATTTAAACATTTTTATTCGATCGACTTTAATTTTTGAATTTTAAAGTTCGTCATCATAAATAACTACTATTAACAGGAAACGTACTTTACATTTGCCTTTAAATCGTATCTTTATTTTTAACACTTCAGCTTTAATCCCTGAAACATTCAAATGCACTTGCATTCATTTAATGTATGCAACACGACAGTTATTATGTGGCATGCTTGCTTTCTCATTTGGTTTCCTCTTTTTATTACAAAGATTTATTTTTATTTGCCACAAAACCTCTATACACTTACATTTCTGCATACGCACACAAAACCAAAAAGAAACACTCGTTCCTTTTTCCATGTATTTCGACTGCGTGTTGCAAATTGAAGTGAATTTTATTCGTTTATTTTGAAATGGAATTGTCAGAAAAAGAGTTGCAACTCAACCAGCCATAAAGACTTTGGGTAAGAACAGCTGCAGTAACAACAACAGCAATAACAGCAATGGTGGCAATGCCAACAAAACATATAAAATTTTAAAAACTTTCATATGAACAGCAACAATAACAACAAACATAAAAAGGAACAGGAAGAGTATTACCACTACAAACGTATGCCTTTGATCTTTTGAGATGAAAGTAAAACATAAAACTGTGGCCATTCGGTTGTCAGTCAAACAAAACTACTCTTGGAGTGGGCTCTCCTTTTTTGCGTATAGTAATTAGCCCAGGATTGTATTCCAACCAGAAAGAAGCGAGAGAGTGGGAGAGATCAAAGGTATTATAAAATAAAATGGTAGGATGCATTAATTTACGAGGACCATTATGAATGCAGGCAGCATATTATGATTTATTACACAGTGTTGTGGGCAAAAACCAAAGCGAAGTGTAGAAATTGCTGTTTGAGAGATTCTGGGCTCTAGAGAGAGAGAGAGAGAGAGAGAGAGAGAGAGAGAGAATTTATTTAAAAGTGTTGATTTAAAGATAATTAAATCTTATTCTGTTTCCATGGTTGCTGAGCTTTGAACTCAGAACTCCATCTACGATACAAAATCGGAATGTTTAAAGATATTGTTTTTCTAGGCAACGAAGAGAAGGCAACCCTTCTATTCTAGAACCACTTACAATACATCGGAAACAAGATAATGAAGAAATGGAAAATTGGAGAAACTTAGCCTTTATAGTCTATGCCCTTATGTCTTATAAAGGAACAAAATCGAAAGCAATTGCAAAAATTACTGCAATAATGTCAATGTTTGAATAGGTTAGTTAAAGTAACGAACTCTCCCTTAGGGTTGAGCTACAATTTAATCCAAAATTTGTGTCCACGTAAGCAATTTCCAATCCGGAGATCAAACATTCCCTATAGAAAATAAATTCAATTTCAAAATAAATCTCGCTATTGCTGGTTCAGTCAAAGCTGCCCCACAGTTCCTGCACAAATCAATCGATTGAATGAAATGTCTATCGGCATAAGAAATTGCAATTTTGCGATGGATGGCTATGAGATCCTAATTCAGCAAAGTATTGCATGTACCTTCCTGGTGACAACAAAGTAGAGCCATCCTGTAAAACGATTAAAGCATACCTAGTCTAAATAAGGCAATCGGATTACCTATCCAGCGTAAAATGTCGGAGATTGTTAACTCCATACCGTCCATGACCAGGTCATTAGCAATATAATTTTTTTTTTGCGCTGGAGGACATAAAAGAATTACTAGGCCTATATGAACCAGAACGTCAGGCATAGAGACATTCGTTAGGGACTTCGGAAAATATCCGTGCTGTCCAAGTAAATTAAGCTATGTTTAGAGAAAATCCCACCTCCCAACAAGCATATGGCCGCTTACAAAATAACTACGACCTCTGCATGAAAAAAACTACGGCGGTTAGGCAGCCTATACGAAAGTGTAATATTAGAACACAGTCTGTTCACCATTTTCGAGCCATTGGAATAAACCCTAAAGCTGCTAATGGGAACCTCCTAAACGTCCGACCAGAAGCCCTAAAAAAGCGTGTTGGCTTATTAGAAGAGAGTGCTAGCTCAGTTATCTGGAACAAAAACGAAATATGAAAAAATATTCCTTTCGGCAAATTCCACTCAAGCAGCCTACTGGCAAAAACTCTTAGAGTTAAATAAAAATACCAAGAAAAGTTTCTTAAATCTGTCATTCGGAATCGACGTTCAACTATAGTTTCACGCCACTCATTACTAAAATTAACGTACACAACAAGGATGATGCGAAATGTTAGGTTATGATCCTGACTAAAGGGTTGTAATGACCAATTACGTTAAGTAAGAAGTCCTAGTTGGAGTTCTAAAATCAAAAGTTTTATTCAGAAGGTGAAAATTGCCCTGAAAAGTTTATCAAAAATCTGTCGTTCGGAGTCGACTTTAAACTGTAGGTCCAGCCACCCATGTATAAAATTAATACACATATTAAATGAAAAGCTAGGTCGTAATCCTGACTGAAGGATTATAATGGCCATTTATGTATGCATGTATGTAAATAATGTCTTTAGCCCTGGTTAGCCAAACGTCCACGGAACTTATGGAAAGTAAGTTCGTTTCTAGCATATCAAGAGCAATGTAAATGCTTACCGTAATTACTTTACGGTTCGGTAATCGTACTCATAGCTTGCGTATTCTAAAAACGAATGTACGTTTGGCTAATCAGGGCTTTAGTCGAAATGGAACAGAGTGCACTGGAGATTAGGACGGCAGACTGCCTGTGTACTGTATCTATCTGTTGCCAATCAAAAGTATATGTTTCGTTAAAAAATTTAAAATTTTTTATTCTTTTTTATTTTCAATGCCAATTGTTACTGAAAAATACTTTTTTTCTTTGTAATAAATTTCTGAAAAAAATTAATTTAAAAACATTTCAATTTCTTTTCATTTCTTAATCGGTTTTTTTCATTTCGGTTTCTTCCGATAAAGTTTAATCATAATGAATTTACTTACAAATCGAAAAGATTTTCTTCTTCTTCTTCTGCTTTGTATCTGCAATTGAATTGTAGAACTCGTGTGCGTTTGGAAATCTTTTTTGCAAACAAAACAGCAAATCAATCGATACACTTGACCTTTTCGCAAACAAACAAAGTTTGTTTTTTTTCTTTTTATCCAATACAACAGCAAAAACAACAACAATTGTATTCACTGAAGGAAAAATGAAAAAAGAAATTTAGTTTTTCCACTTGAAATTGATCTGAAAAAATGAAGAAAAAAGGGGGAAAAAAATAAAAGAATTAGAATTTAAAACAAACAACAATAAAATCTACTTGTCATAGAAATCCAAGAAAAAAATCTTAGAAATCCTCTTCAATGGTTTATTTTTTTTTTTTTTTTTTGAAAAAAATGGTTTTAAAATGAAATATTTTTTAAGGTAAAAAGAAAAAAAAATGAAAGCAAAAGTATTTTAATATTCTTATTCGATTTGAAGAAAAAACAACAACAACAACAACAATAGTTTGTGTTAAAAACGAAACAAAAGAAAAATTCTTATTGAAAAAAAAATTTCCAATATACCTGTAAATGTTTTTCAAGTTTTGTTTGTTTTCTTTCAATAGCTTTTCCTTTTTGGTTTTTCTATTTTTTTTTCTATTTTCTTTGTACACAATATTTTATTGAAAAATATCAAGAAAAAAAGCCAAAAGAAACCCAAAAGAAAAAATATTTGCATTTGAAAAACAAGTGAAATGAAGAAGCGTTATAATCATTCGTCAAAATCATTGTTATGATGCCCTACATACAATAGATTTTGGGATAGATGCCGCTTTTTGTTTAGATTGTATGAGACACTGCCAACTAGTTTCCTTCTCTTAATGTGATAGAGCAGCTTGATTTTATTACAAGTGGATTTGAATTGAATACTCGCAATAGGGTAGCTTTTACGTTAAAGGAGTGGATACGGCCAGTCGAAAAAAGATGTTGCATAAGCTAAGTAGTCGCCGTAGTCTACCAGGTAGTTTGTTCGCTTATTAGACGTAAAGCCCGGGTTCGAGCCCCAGGCCAGACATCAAAACGAAATATGAAAAAAAAAATATTTCTTAGGCAAATACCTCTCAGCAGATTTCTGATAAAAACTCTGAGAGTAAATAAAATTGCGATTAAAAGTTTCTCAAAATCTGTCGTTCGCAGTTGAAGTTAAACTGTAGGTCCCGCCACTTAAGTATAAAATTAACACACACAACATGAGTGGTGTTGAGAAGCTAGGCCGTAATCCTGATCTAGGTCTAGGTCTGATTAACATAAGATAAAGAAACGAAGGAACTGGTGGCAAGAAACATATTATGAACCTATTGGAGCACTCCACACCCATCAGAAGAATTTATCCTGGACCTGATTCCCATAGGGGAAGCAGGGAAGGTGCTAGGAAGGTAGATAGTCAGTGGTGGCTGTTTATTTGATCCACATCAGGTTCATTGTGATACTACAGTTGGTAATTTTCCCCTTTTCCCGGAATTATTCGGAGCTTCTAATGAAGCAAATCAGAATGTCAATTTAAGTGCCTGACAGGTCGTTCAGATCATCGATTTGATAGACTTCAAGATGCCATTTCCTGCTCCGGCATGTTGCTGGGCATGTAACTTCTCTTCCTTGCCTCTAAAGCTTCGTTTGCCATGTGCCCAAAATGCCCAGTCATGACTTCAACAACCACACCGACCATGCTCTTTTTGAGTTTAAGCAGACCTTTAGGGCGCCTTTCATACAAATTCTCTGCGCTGTTCTACTACTGTTAGAAGCCGCCCACCTGGAGTTGAAGGATCCATGACTACATCATCAATTATAAGCTTGGTCGTACTCAAAGGGATTCACAAAGTACCTGAAACAGTTGTGATGAAACGGTTAGTTCATCCGCTGTACAGTTACCTAGAATTTCATTGCGTCCTTACATCCATATACAGTCAACTCTCCTATAACGCGGTACTCTCAGAACGCGGTTTCCACATAACACGGAGTTGAAATTGAGACAGGCCTACTATAACGCGGTACTCTTACAGCTCGGTTTCCGTTCAACAACATCCCACAAGTTCCTCATGCACAGCCTATGAATGATTCTAGTAACTAGATATTGTAAGAGGGTTTAATATCAGTTTTATTTCAGACTCAAGAGCACAGCCGAAGTATATAAACAACAAGCCAGCTTATCTCATACCCGTCTACGACACAGTATGAACGTTTTGTTGGTGACCAAGTCCTTCTAATTTGTATTGGAAAATAGTCATTTAGTTTAGTTTTTGTTTCATTTTTTTTTATCAAGCCTTGTATGACATGTCTGCGACAGATATACACCATCTTGGAGTTCATTACGTTGAAATCTAGTACTTTGAAAGCCGCCTGGCTATCAGAAAGTACGGTAATAAGCCGTATGGAGTTATTTGCATCTTCAGGAATACTATATTGGCAATACCTTCGCCTGAAAGATGCAACAAAGATTCTGTAACCGAAGATTACAATAAAAGAATTATAAATTAAATGGCAAAAGGAGATACTTCTTCTGAGGCATAGAACTCTGGATTAAAAATAGAGAAAAAGGGAAGATTGTGGAGTTTCCAGGCTATTATGAGACATTTATGAACCTAGGTTGAGAGTCGCTTTAGATCTTAGTAGGATTTTTTACTATGCGTTGTCTTCTCAGGGCAAAAATTAGTTTCTGTAGCGCAAACATGATAGGGAGCTTGATATATGATATAATTTTTGGAACCTAGTGAGAAAGGGCCAATACCTACTTTCTAAACCAACTTGGGGCATCTACAATCTCTTTTTATGGGTTTTTTACAGACTTTTCAACAGACTTATTATCAGTGCTGTTGTCGAGCCGGAACGCTCCGGAACGTCGTTCCGGTACTTCCTTTTTGGACAGGAACGCGTTCCGGAACTAAAGATCATTTCTGATAACGAGAATTGGCTGACGTTTTGAAAAAAAAAAAATTAGAAAGAGTTGCTGTTTTTTTTTTTTCTAATTTTTGACGAATTTTTATATGTATTTTTATAAACAAGGGTTTGAGCCGAACCCGAACCGGAACGAACCGGCTTGTTTTTTCGAACCATGCACCGAAGTCCGGAACTTTTTTTCTGCTGAAATGAACTCGAACCCGAACTAATTACTACTTAAGAATTTGAGTATTTAAAACCATTTTTGGTTTTTGAGTTTTAGTTTCCTTTCCTTTTTATGCTATATACAGGACCGATCCTGGCGACGGGCGAAAATTGGGGGAAATCTCCCTCCCCCCCGTCATCAAATTTGGGACATGTGACCTAAAAAAAAAACGCCGCCGCCAGGATTATCATGGAAAATCACCCCCGTCGTTAAATTTGGGACATGAGACCGCACGGCCCTGTCTATATAATTATATATAAGCTTTCCGGTAAAAAAAAATTAGCACAACACCACTGATTATTATGATCCAACTGAATACGTTTTATAAATTTCGTTGTAATTTTCTCTAACAAACGAATGCCATGTGCCAATAATATCAGCTTTATTTGTGTAGGCTATTGAAATGTTATTGAAATGCAAAATTGGGTGTGAAATCCAATACAATTTTCTTATTTCTAGAATATCTTTGATGTCTCGATGAAGCCTATAAGAGAAGACAAAAAAAAAAAAAATTGGAAGGCGTGGTAATACGTGTAATAACAATATAACCACTATCAATCATAACCATAACAACAGATGTCATAGTGGGACGAGCAAGAACAATAAACTTTGAAAATGTGCCCACGCCATATAATACGTTTGTTGTTTGGTAAAATTACCATTTTTTGTATTAAATGGACAATTTTTGTCTATAGTTTGCGTTGTGGTACCTGGTGCCTAGTGTACTAATAGCCTTATACGTCCTCGTAATGACTGGAGTTAGGTCTCATACATACATAATTGGCCAGGATTACGGCCTAGCTTCTCACATTCGTTATGTCTGCTATCAACAGAGCTGCAAGTTGGCTGAGGTATGAATGGTATTTCTTCACAACTTTGACGCAGGAGAGTTCCTTCATTGGAAAGTTATTTTATTCATTAGGAGAAGTACTTTTAAATAAAGTACTTATATTAAGAAAAGTCCCTTCCATAAGAAAAGATACTTTATTAACAAGAGTGCCTTTATTAAAGCAATTTTAATAAAAAAAGTACTTTTATTAAGTACTTTTATTAAGTAAATTGTATTGAGAAAAGTATTTTTATTATTAAGAAAGTACTTTTACTAATAAAAAAGTGCTAATAAAAAAGTACTAATAAAAAAGTACTAATAGAAAAGTACTAATAGAAAAGTACTTTTACTAACAAAAGTACATATGTTGGCTAAGAAAATATTTTTTAAGAAGGAACTTTTATTAAGGAAAAAGTGCCTGTGCTAACAAAAATACTCTTACCAATAAAATTATTTAGTAAGACACGAATAAATAATTTTCTATTATAAAAAGAGTACTTTTATTAGAAAAGTACCTTTACTATAGTAAGAAATCGTTTCTACAGCGTAGACGTAGACGTACTGATGGATTTAAATCCGTTACATATGATAGTCAGGATCAGAGTCGTGGAGATTTTGGATAAGATAATGGGATATTATTGTCAATCGTGTGAAAATAAATTTTATGGCTGGCGGAACTTTTCTTAAACGTCCTCAGGGCAGAACCAACAAGCGTTATAAATTTGGAACAATTTGAAGACTATGAAGTCTTTTAATAATCCTAGCATTCTGAGTGTATGTAGCAATATATGACAGTGGTATTAGGCCCCAGAGTAGAATATTCTGAACCCATGAAGAAGTTCGTTGATATCTTCAAGTTGAAACTTTCGTCATTTAAAGATGTGCTCAATGCATGAAATTCAGTACTATCTGACAGGCCCGTCGATATCCGACTACTCATTTCCTATGAAGTTGTTTGAGGATTAGTGTAAGACTGTTCAAACCTGAGAGCGAGAGGAACTTTCTTACTATGAAGGTCCTACAATTTTTGGACACTGTATACATTCACTAGGATATTTCAGTACGAAGAAATTTGAATTATGATCAGACTATCCACAAATAGCCAGAACACTTATTCAGAATCGGGTTCGCTTTAAACCCAATATGAGGACTTTGTGATGAGAGGAACATATCACTAGGACACATACATAGTTGGGGCTCCTTTTGGGAGCATGGATACGAATTGGATCGTTATCATTTATCAGACTGTATCTGGTCGCCGAACTCTAGTACCCTACACAATAAAAGTAGTTCGTTTATCAACGTCCTGTATTAAGAGTTATGAAAAAGTACTGCAAAAAGTACTTTTACTGTACGAAATTCTTTTTTACTCCAAAAGGTATCAGTTTTACTAAACAAAAACAGTACCGTTTTGTATCACTTTTATTTTGTCTGTAATTTTTTGCCATCTAAACAATATTTTTCCATCTTTTAAAACTTTCAAGATAAAGTTTTAGCTGTCAATGTTACCAAAAAAAAAAATTCTCTACTACGTAGTTAGTTGTGTGTTACATTATAGTCCCCTTTCTCCCGCATGTTTCTTAGTCTTGACTCTTTCGAATACAATAAAGAATTCTTAACACTTTCATAAAAATTTTCCATTTTGTTTTGAATGTTTTTTCTCTTTATTTCGTTATATTTTTCTAAAGATTTTTCTTTTCGCAGTTTTATTCCATTTAGAGATGCGTATATAAAAAATTTCAACGTTTAACTAAGCCCCTCAAAATGTTTTCCCTCCCCCTCATTGCCTATATACTCTAACAACATACAATAACGTCGGTTAGAAAAGTCGTTTTAAAGCCTTAAATTTCTTAAGTATTGTTATTTTTATAGCATTTGTACATATATGCATGTGTGTGTGCGTGAGTGTTTGTTTCTAAGAAAGTGAAACATATGTGAGAGCCAGAGAGCTTTAGAAAACAGTTTTCACATGCCGCAGGATATAAAGCCATGCGTTTAAAATGCTTATGATATATTTAAATCACTTGCCTTAGTATGTGTAAATGAACGTGCGTGGCGTGTATGTGTAAAGTTTACTTAATAATGCGTAGATTTGTGAGTGTTTAACTGTAGAAATACAATGTTTTCGTATACGTTTACACATTGGATGTCTATGGCAATAAGAATTTTTGTTTTTAATAAAACTAGGGTGGCTCATGAAAAAATAATGAAAATGCTGGGATGCTGGGGCCATTGAAATAACCCCATAGTTAGAATTACGACCTAGCTCCTCACACTATCCACATTGTGGGTATTAATTATATCTATGGGAGGCGGGTCCTATAGTTTAAGTTGACTTCGAATGACAGATTTTTTGAGAAACTTTTCGTGGCAATTTTTATTTACGCGCAGAGTTATTCCCAGAAGACTGCTGAGAGGAAGTCGCCGCAAGAAATAAAGCTGTGGTGTGTTAAGCCCTTGTAAGCTTCACATATGTCAACATTTATTGACTGGCAATGGGTTTGCTCAGGTGTACTTTCGAATCGATATTGCTCGACCATGCTACCAAGGATTTTGAAATCTTTTTAGCTTGAATAAATTGCAAGAGAACTAAGCTTTTGCCAGGTATTACAAAATATAACACAACCACAACAGTGCCTTCTGCTGGGTGATATTGATCTGATCTTATCCAATAACATAGCAGACAACGACATTGTGATTACAAAGTCTACACGAACGTGCTTTCTGCTTGGTGATATTGATCTGGTCTTACTCAAGTGTCGGAGCAGACATGAACTGATTTTTGTCTTTTTTTTGGGCTTTAATTTTCGCATACGCTAAAACGAACAAATAAAATTGAAAAATTGAAGCTAAAGTCGTGCATTTATGGTACAAAACTGTGCCCCGTGGTTCATTTTATTGCCAATTCGCGTATTTCTCAATAATTAAGATCATAGACGGACAAGGTTTTAAGAAGTATTTTGTAATATTTTAAAGTAAATTTTGTTTTTATTTTGTATTGTTTGTTTGTTGATCAGTTTTATTGTGCAACGAGTAATAAATATATCTGCTATAAATTGTATTTAAAAGCAAACAAATTTGCAAAAAAAACAATAAATGAGAACGTAGACTTGATGACCCCATAGACTATTTAAAATTTTAATTAAGATCGTATCATATCAAGAGATATACCCTACAGATGGTATTGCTTAAGTAATGGCCAAGAAAGACAATTAAATTCGGCTTAAAAGTGAAGCAGTTTTAGCATGTTTTAATTATGGGAAGAAGGGGGCGTGGCAGTGTCTATACAAACTAAATATTTCTTATCATTTACAACCATAACCTCAATATTGCCGAAATGTAAAAACCCCAATACTATCAGACAATAAATCTGCCTTCAAGGCTTCTTTTGGTTACACATTTATGTTCTGAATATAAATTGATCACAGAGTCAAATTACTTTGATGGGGTAGGCATAAGGAGCATCTAGGAAAAGAAAAGATGGTTATCTTTGACAAAAGGCCAGGCTGTTGCAACCTTAATTTGATTCACGCTTTTGGCTTTAACGCGAAATTTCTGAAAGTAAGCGATCAACATCCAACATACTAACTTATTTAATTGGTCATTATAATGCTTTAGTCGGGATTACAACCTAGCTTCTCACTGCACTCACGTTGCGTGTGTTAATTTTATTTATCCATGGCTAGTGGGGCCTACAGTTTAAAGTCAACTCCGAACACCAGATCTTTTTGAGACACCTTTCATGGCAATTTTTATTTATTCTTCGAGTTTTTGGTGGAAGAATGCTGGAAAAAATTCGCTGAAATGAATATTTTTTTCATATTTCGTTTTGTTCGAGAAGTCTGAACTGGGGTTTGAAACATGAGCTCGCGACTAATAAGCAAATACACTTTCTATTACAATCGGCCGACTTCGATAGACATACATAGATGGTGATAGAATATTGAAATGACACCATTGGCAGTGATGTATAAAAAATGTTCTCAGTTTCGGAGTTTGGGGAGCAGAGTTTCTTTAAATCTGGGCACAAGATGCTTGGGAACATTTCAGGGAAAATTTTCAGGTCGTTATGCCTGCCATAAAGATCTGTAGAAGATAAGAAGATGATGATTCGATCTGTAGATGCTGTCGTGAGAAAAAGTTATCGATTGAGCTCGTTATCACCAGCTGTGTAACACTGGCTAGGCTACCGCAAGGTTAGTTATATGCTAGGCGAACAAAATTTGATGTTTCCGCCATTGAACGGAATGGTCTGATTTCTTAACGTACCTAATTTGTGTTTGACAAATGGAACACGGTAAATCAAAAGTAGCTGCAATGCAAAAGATCAGCTTGGATGTAACTCCTGCCTCATTACATTCATTATGAGCCCCAATTATTTTATGATAAACTTGACTCAGCTACTTACAAAGCAAATAGCAGTGAGACTAAGCATTCCGAATGCATGGAGGCTCAGATATACGATTCTGGAACATACTTGTAATGAAAATACTGCAAATACTACCCAATATGCCAGTGGCCAACAACTTCCAGAGAACAACATTCAAGTATTCTCTGATAGATCACTGATAAGATCAGTAGAATCTTAGATTTTCTATTAGATACCCGGTTATTGAAGCATAATTCTGACTGAGACATTGGCTGTAAAGGCAGCTGGGGAAGAAAATTCAGTACCAAGTAGGGAGTCCATTACCAGTTACACTCATGTGGGTACCTAGAAAGCAACAAAAGAGCTGACAATCTTGCAGAAAGAAAAGAGATAGAAGATTAGCACTGGCCACTTGAGAAGCAACCAAATGATCTCACACTCACTTCACTCGTTTGCAAAAAACAAAAAAAGTTGGCGGAATTAACTTATTTGTTCACTTGTCTACTTGACCACAGAAATCTGCCTGCTTGTAAGGCTATGCGGACACCACGATTTAAAATAAATTTACTCCTGAAATCTATTATACCAGGTCCTAAGGTACTGGGGGTCAGTATTTAAATTGTAGGGTATTTTATAAATTCGTTGCCGATTATTTAAAACCATTTTTTGTTTGTTTTTTTTTTGTTATTTGTTATGACTTTAGTTAGACGATAATTATGTGAGAATTGAATTTTAAATTTGAACTGCACTGTGTGTGCTCACAAGCAAACTCATAAAGTTTTATTTAAAACTTGACTATTGTTGTTGTTTTTTGTTGTTATTGTTGTTGTTCTTGTAGTTTGCGTAACTAATGCAGTTGCATACGATTGTCAATGATAGCCCAAGCTGGCAAAATAAAGATGCTGCTGTTGCTTGTGGCGATTGGCAATGGTGGCGGTAATGGTTGGTGATGATGGTGATGGCGATGCTGATGATGATTTTAAGTTTTTGAAAACTCACATAAATTTTAACTTAAAAGTTTTTAATGCTGCGCATTGTCATTGTTGTTGTTGCATAAATTTGTATATAAAATTATTGTACGACAACAGCATGAACATTACAATTGTAAAAAAGAAAAAAAAAATTTAATTCAACAACAAGAAGTTAGTGCGAAAAAACTTTTTTTCGCTCTTTTACTTGCAACACTATTTTTATATTTTGTACACTGTATGTATATGTGTATTTATGCAACACCATAAAATTATTTCTTATGCCTGCATTTGTTATAAATGAATGTGCAACATGAATTTTTATTAGTGTTGCAAGCAAAAGGTTTCTTTGTAATAATTTTTTGTATTTTCCAAAAAATTTATTTTGTTGCACATTGTAACGATAGAAGAATTCCTCGTAACTCCAAAGCAATAAAATGATTCGAAATGAAATTTCACTTTTTATTTAGTCGTCTATTTGGGTTCGGTTTTGGAGGTGATATGGATGTCGAATTCGAGAAATCCTGGTATTAATCCGAAGAAAAACACGAGAAATGTTTCAATCATTGTATTCGCATTTTAAAAGTTACACGGCTTCAATTTTCTTTCAAATAATAAATCCAGGAAGCTACCTGACTGACTCCAGAGCCGTCAAGCATTATAACATCAGCAATGAACATCATAGGAAGGTTAGGCAGAACCACTTCTTGACGAAGATTGAGACTAAATGATCGAAGTTCTTCATCACTACACTTCTACCGATTACTTCTTTACTTAATTGGTCATTACAGCTCTTTAGTCAGGTGTACAATGTAGCTTCTCACAGTTTATTCTCAGAGTTTTTGCCAGAAGGCTGCTGAGATGAAGTCGTCGAAGAAATATTTTTTGTATTACACTTTGCTCGTGATATCTAAGCTGGTGTTCGAACCACAGACTTGCGTCTAGTACCTACTAAGCTATGGTGACTTCGCTGCAACTAAAATAAAGCAGTCAGAAGATTGCAGGGGATGTTTTGCGGCTGCTTATATATCCTTTAAAGGATGTAAGAATTTTCATTTCTAGTATCCGTGTGTTCATCCTGATTATAGAAGAAAGTGTGTTGTTGTAGTCGCCGTAGTCTAGTAGGTAGTCTGTTCGCTTATTAGACGTAAAAGCCCGGGTTCGAGCCCCAAGCCAGACAAAAAACGAAATAAACAAAAAATATTTCTTAGGCGACTTCCCCTCAGCAGATTTCTGGCAAAAACTCTGAGAGTAAATAAACCGGCCATGAAAAAGTTTCTCAAAAAATCTGTCTTTCGGAGTCGACGTTAAACTGTAGCTCCCGCCACTCAAGTATAGAAAATTAAGGCACAACATGAGTGGTGTGAGAAGCTAGGCCATAATGCTGACTGAAGGGTTGTAATGGCCAATTATGTTATGTATGTAGTATGTATGTGTGTCATTTAATCTTCAAACCTTAAAATAAATCACAAATATTTCTAACCACTTCAGAGCACATTGCTCACTTCTAGAAGTGAGTGCAGTAGCAAATTTCTGCAGACCAGTTGAATAGCTTGATAATATTATAGTGTTGTTGTTAGCGTAGTTAATGTTGGTGCATCATCTTTCTTTAGGTTAGATTAGATAGTGCCACCGCACAAATAGATGCAGTGAGGTCTCCCCTTAAGCCATTTATTAGGCCTACTGTGCAAACACTTTACATTTAAAACCCAAAATGTCGATAAAGTACGCTATTAGGAAGGATTGTCTAGCCTAAGACTCCAAGACTAGCCGACAATAAAATAAGGCAATTAAACCAGATAGCCATCAGACAAAGTGGTAATGCCCTGTTAGAATTAATATCCCACAATGATTGGCAAATCGGAAGAGAAAAATTAGCTCTTTTACCCCTTTTTTTGCTTAAGGTATGGTCAGCTGAACTTAGCGGTGGAGTAGGTCCAATTTTTTCTTTTTTAATTTTGGGCGAGAAAAATGGGCTGTTTTGTTTTTTTTTGCTTAAGATTCGATCAGCTTAACCTTGGTGTCGAGTAGATCCAGTTTTTTTTCATTTAATTTCCAGCATAATCGTAGCCGACCTCTTTGCATGGTTCCTATATGGGGTTTTCCAGCAATGGTATCAGTTTTGGCTAGTGCGTCCAAAATTCTGTTTCCGGGGCCGAAAAATATTTGATGATAACCGGTCCTTAAGGCAGCCTGGCTGTTCGAGTACATCAATATATTTTCAATATATTGTGTCGCTACTGAGCAGTCAAGAGGATGACTTGCACTTTCAAGACATTGCAGTGGTCTGAGAAACGGTAGGAGTTTCTTATATCGCACTTCTCCACAATATTTCTCCAATATTTACTTTCAAAACCAGTTTAATAACGAAGGCATTAATATGAAGCCTTTTTTTCTAACACTCATTCGATGTTCATACATTGAGCATCCGTTCAACGTCAGTATTCAACTGTTGGGAGTCAATAAAAATCGTTTATAAAATTTCGGAAAGGGAATAACTCCTTATTTATCATATTGGCGATCAATTCGAATAAAATTAAATTTTCAGTCAATATTTTGGCGCTTATCTATTACGCGTAAAAACTAAATTCTTATCGAAATGTAAATGTTGAATCGAAACGGAATGGAGCTCTGAAGTTCTTTTTTTTATTTTTATTTTATACGAGTGAAACATTTTTTTTATGCATTTCACCAACATAGTTGGAAACAATGTTTTAAAAAATTTTTTGTTTTGTTTTCTTCTTTTTTTTTTTTTGCATTTTTATGCATTTCTTATGCATATTTTAAAAAAAAAAAATATTTCCAAGAACATTCTTTGCATTGAAAAATATGCTACACACGCAACGTGTTATGCCTTGTTTACAAAAGGCAACTGAGAAAAAAAAATGAAAGTTATTTACGAGGGAAAAACAAAACACGGCAAATGAGAACCTTGTTTAGAGTGAACTTTCTTATAGAATTTATAGGAGTTTATTTTTATAAATATGATCTCAACTATTATTAGATTTGATGAAATAGGGTCAGTGTTATCGCCATAGGTTAGTCGCCGTAGTCTAGTAGCAGAGTGTGTTCGCTTATTAGACGTAAAGCCCGGATTCGTATCTTAGGTCAGACATCAAAACGAAATATGAGAAAAAACAAGTATTCCTTCGGCGACTTCGTCCCAGCAGATTTAGGGCAAAAATTCTGATAGTAAATTAATCTGCCATGAAAAAGTTTCCCAAAAATCTGTCGTTCGAAGTCGACGTTAAACTGTAGGTCCCGCCACTCACGTTTAAAATTAACGCACATAATATGCGTGGTGTCACACTGTGAGAAGCTAGGCCGTAATCTTGACTGAAATGTTGTATTGGCCAACTATGTACGTATGTATGTATGTTATCGCCATAGTCTAGTAGTATGAGACCAATATTCAAACCCACAGGCAGACGTCTCTAGCAAAATGAAATATGAAACACTTTTCTTCGGCGACTTCATCTCAACAGATTTCTGGCAAAAACTCTCTGAAAGTAAATAAAATTGCTATGAAAAGTTTACCAAAAATCTGTAATTCGGAATTGACTTTAAATCTAGGGCGCGATACTCAAGTATAAAATGAACACACACTACATAAGTGGTGTGAGAAACTACTATGGAGCCATATTGATTTCGTAGAAAAGAGCATCTAAAATATGCGACCAGATATGCAGTTGCAATATCGTCTTGAAGGCTGTTCTTTTGATCGATATTGAGAGCTCTCAGTGCGCCTATGTTACATTAGATTTTATTTATAATTTTATTTCTATTAAAAATTAAAAAAATATATAAATTTTAGCACACATATACATACATATTTACAAGGCTATAATTAGTCTAATTTTTTATCTCGTAGTTGTTTTTCTGTTCTTTACTTGCTCTAATTTATTTCTCTTTCTTTTTTATGCAAAATCCAAAAAAATCTTGTAAATTTCAATGCCAGTGCTTTCAGATATTATTTTAGAGCTGTAAACTTAACTTTTATTTTATTTCGATTCTTGTGTGCAATTCTATAGGGTGTTTTTTATAGAGGTATAGAACTTTAAGTTGCAATAAAACAACGATGGATTATTCGATTGACATGAATTTTATTTATCCGAAAGATAATCTTGTGGCATTACATTTTAAATATGATTTCTGGCATATGACCGCCACGGCTGGCGCGGATGTAGTCCAATCTGGACGTCCAATTTTCGCAGACTTTTTCCAACATTTGTGGCCGTATATCGGCAATAACACGGCGAATGTTGTCTTCCAAATGGTCAAGCGTTTGTGCCTTTACCGCATAGACCAATGACTTTACATAGCCCCACAGAAAGTAGTCTAGCGGTGTTAAATCACAAGATCTTGGAGGCCAATTCACAGGTCCAAAGCATGAAATTAGGCGGTCACCAAACGTGTCGTTCAATAAATCGAAATAAAATTGAACTATTTTCAAGCGCTGTTCAGGCGTGAGTCTATTCATGATGAATTGCCAAACCAAACTGAGAATAAATCACTTGACAGCTGTTAAATCGGTCGCCATCTTGAAAAGTAATGCCAAAAGTAAAGTTCTATACCTCTATAAAAACACCCTATAGTTTCACTCTCTCTCTCTCTCTCTCTTTCTCTCTCGATCTTTGCCATGGCAAGTTATAACAAGTTAACACATTTAGCATTCTTGCAAAATCAAAAAAAAAAAAAAACGAAGAAGAAGTAACACAAAAACAAAAACTAAGTTTAGAAAAATCGGAGGAGAGGGGGGAGAGAAAAAACTTTTCAAAAGAAAATCAAACATTTTAAGCACTTGCTTAGAATGTTTTTTTTTTTTCTATTTATTTCGTGTTTAGCTTGTGCACTCTGGTGCTGCTGGTTTTCATCGAATTCAAGCAGTTTGTAAAGGTATGCAGTCACTTAAAGAAATTTGGTGATTTTATCAGATCCTTTGATTCCTTAAAAATGTATTTAAGGTTTTATAAGCATTCCAGGTATCAGAAGAATTTCAAGTTCAATAAATTTAGATCTATAGGCTAGCTTGTTGCAAAAATACATGAACAAGTCTATAAAATTTTCGATTTTTATTATTTTGGAATCCAGGGATCGCCATACTCTTGTAGTCTAGTGTGGTGGCTTATTAGACGTAACCCCATGCTTCAAACCCCAGGTCAGACATCACTAGCCAAACGAAAAATAAAAAAATATTTCTCTCCGAGTAAATAAAATTGCCCTGAAAAGTTTCTCAAAAAATCTGTAATTTCGAGTCGACATAAAACTGTACGTTCCGCCACTCATGCATAAAATGAACACACAGACACAACATAAGTGGTGTAAGAAGATAGGTAGTAATCTTCACTGAAGGGTTGTAATGGCCAATTATGTGTGTAATTCAGGAATGAAAGTCAAAAACATTTAAAACCCACATGTTTGGTAATACAACGCGAGTTACAATATTCCCGTAGATGAAGCTTGGTAGCTGCACTCTAAAATTTCTAGGGAAATAAATTATTTGTTTGGTATACTCGACTCAAATGTTACATGACAGAGAAGAGTTGAAGGACTCTATCCAAGAGTAATTTATTCTTTTACACATGACTGTATATCACTGTTTTCCCTTCGTGATAAGTGACGATAGGACCAGTTCACACTCAGTGCGACTCAGTGTACACCAATAGCAATTTTCGGCTTAAGTTTAGAATTATTACTGACGGTACATGGTTCGTTAAAGAAATTTTTTCATAAGAATAGCCTCTACAAGACAGAGAAATGTTGCCTTAGGACTAATATATCGGCAGAGACTTAAGATTTTGAAGCGTTAGGCATCATAATGATGATGAAGATGTAGGCGAAGACTTTAGCCCAGAAGGAAAACGAATATGATTTAATTTGAAATTTCTCTTCTAACAAGCGAACCCCACCAAGATCAAAGGTGAAGAGCGTATGTTAACTAGCGGTAACACGCCTTGACGTTGTCTCATATCTAAATAAAAGCGTTAAGCTTGTGTGATGAAACTTAATTAATTTGTCATTACAACCCAACAAAATTGGGGCGAGACCTACAGTTTAAGGTCGACTTCGAACGGCGGATTTATGAGAAACTTTTCATGGCATTTTTTATTCTCAGTATTTTTGCCAGAATACTACTTATGAGAGTAAGTAGTCACCGTAGTCTAGTAGGTAGTGCGTTCGCTTATTAGACGTAAAGCCCGGGTTCGAGCCCCAGACCAGACATCAAAAACGAAATATGAAAAAAAAAAATATTTCTTCGGCGACTTCCTCTCAGCAGATTTTTGGCAAAAACTCTGTGAGTAAATAAACCTGCCATGAAAAAGTTTCTCAAAAATCTGTCGTTCGGAGTTGACGTTAAACTGTAGGTCCCGCCACTCAAGTATATAAAATTAAGGCACACTACATGAGTGGTGTAAGAAGCTTTGTTTGAGATGTCTGAACTAGAGATTGAACCTCATCTTCAAGTTTAATAAGCCAACATACTACCTACTAGACTAGGACAACTTCATGTCGACATTGCTGGTAGATGGGTGTTGCAACCGTGCTTTGAATATAATGTTTTACTGTGACATTGTGGCGCAAATCACGTTAAACTATGGACGTTCTCAATGTCTAGTCAGCATATAATGCTTGTCTACTGTCATTGATTGGTATAGAAAATGAATTGCTTCCTTTAAACTACTGCTTAGCATGTAAATAGTTTTGGTTTTTATTCCTTGTGTCGAACGATTGGTTTGTTGTTTGGGTTGACTGGTTGTAGACTCGCATATACTATATACTCGTATATTGTCTGTCTGTCTGTTTGTCTCTGTGTATCTGTATCTGTCTGTTTGTCTGTTGTTTGCCACTCAATTGGGTTGTAAGTCTTGTAGGTTCAGTCGTTGTCAGCAACATCGTCGCCGTTTAATACGTATGGTTGGCGGTCTCACTAGCTCACTGCCTGGTTGACTCAGTTGCCTGAGTATGTATGTATGTACGTACAGTGGCATAAAAGTATGTGCGGGAATTTTTTTTATTTTTTTTTTTTTTTTTGAAACCAGTTTCTGTTTTTCTATCAAGTTTATCCAGCATCAACATTGGCTTGTGTGTGAGTGGGTCTAAAGACAGTTTTGCTAACACAAATACGCCGCCTCATAACCAAATACATGTGCATAGTATACGCTCTGTACACACATGACATATTTGCAATGTTGCATGTTTGTTTGTTTGTTTGTTTGCTTGTTTTTGTTCGGCTTGACTTGTCTTGTTTTATTTTCTGTTTTTTATCTTGTCGTTCTTTTTTCTTATTTTTTTGAATTTTATTTTTCCTTAAAGTTCTTGTTCGAAAAACAATTTTTTTGTTTGTTTCTTGAATGTTCTCTTTTCTCTCTCTCTATTGGATTTCAGTTTTAAAACGTTGCTCTGTGCTTAAGGATTTTTGTGTTCTTTTTTCTGGCGTTTTTATTTTATTTTGTAATTTATACAATTGATATCTGCGTTGTTGCCTTTTTCTTGTCTTGTGATTCTGTTAACTTTTGCCCATAAGTTTGTGTTGAGCGTAAACAGAAACTATGAGTTTCAAATGTGGATTTGGGATTTGTGCTTAACGTATGTATGTAGGTGTTACATTTTTCTTCACATGCACAAGATGGTTTTGAAGAATTTTTGTTTCTTTGGAAACAAAATTTATTAAAAAAAAATTCAAATTGCCATACCAAATCGGTTTACTTATCACCATATAAGTACTATACAAAGTACAGATGGTTGTGGTATAGGGAAGACTACAAAGTAAGTCAGCCAAGCAATAGCTTCCTAGATCAGGCAAATACTGTGTAGTAGTATCATAGAAAAGAATGCTCTCTATCATCTCATCTGTTTACACCATAAAGATGGACAATATCATGCTTGAAGTTAGTTAAAACAGGAGAATAATTTCAGTGAGTTTCTGAATGTAACTCGAGAATTTGGATAATGAGGAGGATATTTGGTTGCTCTCCGACTAGATATACAACATAGATATACAACATAGGAAAAAGCAAAGTCATGAGAATAAACCAACTTTGAAATCAATATGAAGGAGCTCTCAAATATCCACACGGAATACAAGACAGGACTTAATTGGTCATCATAACTCTTTAGTAGTCGTCGTAGTCTAGTATGTAGTGTGTTTGCTTATTAGAAGTGAGGCCACGCTTCAAACCCAAAAAGTCTGCAAGAAAACGAAATATGAAAAACTACATCTTCGGCGACTTCCTCTCAGCAGAAAAAAATTCAGAGTAAATAAATTGCCATGAAAAGTTTCTAGAAATCTATCGTTCGGAGTCGACTTTAAACATAAGTGGTGTGACAAGCTAGGGCGTAATTCTGACTTAAGGCTTGTAATGACAAATTATGTATGTAACCCTTTAGTCAGGTTTTCAACCAACTTCTCTCACCACTCTGAAAGATAGATTTCAGAAACTAGGGCACAGGGCGGTTAGATTACTGGCAAGGATCTGGAATAGATCTTAGTCGGACTATTGCAGGTTATGTTGCAATGATCAGCAGTTGGAAACTATCTAACACCTCTTCTGTAACTCTCCAGCCCTTAGTAGGTTAAGGTTGAGGACATTGGAGAGGGGTTCCTGGCCCTGGACAGGGGTTTGGACTTTTTGTCGAGAGCCGACATTAGGGCTCTCCATACATTCATAAATAGATTGAGCTGGTTGAGGAGTGGTAGGGCACAAGGTTGTAGTCGGGCTCTCCTGTGTGTTTGTGGTGCATCTGTTTTCCTTTGCTTCTTATATCCTCCCTTTTCTACCTTCTTCTTCTTTTGCAATTTCTCTAACTCCTTCACTAACCTCTCTCGCGCTCTCTCTCTCTTCTTGAGAGCCATTTACAACGTCTCATTTTGATCTCCAGGTATTGTATTTGTCCCAACGATAAGTGGATGTCCTCAAACCTAACCTAACCTAGAGTTTTTGTCAGAAGATTACTGCAACCTGAATGCCAGAAAAGCCAGTCATTTTTCAGGTTGAATCGTAGATAGGTAGGTAGAGAGCAGCTGCCATATCGAGAGATTGTTATAGAAATACTCAGCACTGGAGCCAAACGGAACATCTGATGAAGCTACCTCTACTATGTTCAGATATGCACTTTTATTAGGTTTATTGAGTACAATATTTTAAGTGTTCAGACATAATAATATACGCAGTTCAGCTGCTTATTCAATATTCATTTGACAGCTGGTAAACAAAACAGCTGGTTGTTTCAACAACATTGTTTTTACTTTACAAATATCAACAGAAAGTGTTCGGATAATTGTAATATGCGGACTGAACATACTTATGGCAGTGCTGTATTTTAAGTTTTATTCAATATTACAACAATTTGCGTATTTATTGCGCAATAATTAATTGAAACTTTATATGAAATATTGAGCTCAATAATGGACTCATAATATCTATTTTTGAAAAATCAAGGACATCGTTTTCATAATAGTATTGTAAGGTTGAGTACAGCAAGTAGTGTGTTGGCTTATTAGACCTCAACCCTCGATTCAAACCCGAGATCAGAGATCTCCAAAAAAACGAAATTTAAATATTTCTTCGGCGACTTCCTCTCAGCAGATTTCTGGCAGAAACTCTGAGAGAAAAATAAAATTGCCATGAAAAGTTTATCAAAAAAAAATCTGTCCTTCGTATATGTATAAATTTGACACACACAACAATCCACGCTGTAGAAAACTACGTTGCAATCTTGACTAAAGGGTTGTACTGACCAGTTATGTATGTATGTTTGTGGTCGAATTGTAATTCCGATCAAGAATTGTTCCATTATGAACAACTAAAGAGCAAGAAATTGTATATGAAATATGAGCAGCCACTCTTATATTCGTGGGGTATAGTTAATGCTTTGAATTAGACGTGGTATGAAGGGGTCAATGAATTTGGAAGGAAGACTAAAAATATACAATTTAAGGCCTATTTATATTTTCTAATGTTTATTGCATAATTTATAATAAATTTTATAATTTTCATTGAATATTTAAAGCAAATAATTTCTTTCTTTTCTATTTAAAACAGATTTTCCTTTCATGGGTGTTACTCTGCTACAAAACCAACTGGTAAGTAATAAAAGCTTCATATTCTAATTAGTAGGAGTGAAAGTATAATCGAAATTAAAATTAAAATAATACAAAGTATTTGCTTTGTATGTTTGCAACATTATAATTAATTTTATTAAATTAAATGTTTTCCGGCATAAATTCATAATTAAAGGGATAGAGAGGGAGCAAGAGAGAGTGTGTGTAAATATTTAATTTTATTAAAACCAATTATTTAATTCAGTTTTTATTTCATTTTTTTTTCTCTGTTTTGTTTTGTTCATATGAACACGAATAAAAAAACATCTGTTCATGTGAGTACAATAATATTGAAATGGTTAATTGATTTAAATGAATTCATTTGATAATTTAATTTTATTGTGTTAGTAAATTGATTGTCAACAAATAGCAGGACAAAAAATCAGGCTGGTATAAATTGTTTTTATGCCAGTCGTTATGGAAGTAGACTGAATTTTGTTTTATCATTTAAAAAATTTCTATCTCTAGTCTAGAACCTAACTTTACTATCTAGAAGTCACCATAGTCTAGTAGGCAGAAAGTTGGCCTCTGGTTTAAATCCCAGTTTAGAAATCTCAAACAAAACGAAACATGAACACAATATCTCTTTCGGTGTCTTCATCTCATTGGCACAAAATCTGAGACATTTCTCAAAAATCTGTCGTCGTTTAATTGTAGTTACCGCCACCCAAGAATAAAATTAATACACAGAGCATGGGTGGTATGACAAGTTAGGTTGTGATCTTGGCTAAAGCGTTGTATGTAATAATCAATTAAGTAGTTCAGTCCCATGGCTGACTAACTTCTTCAGTGGAATTCGATTATTACAGAGACTATGTTTACCTCTGGCGTCACAACGGGCCGCTTTGTGTGCTCCAGTGAACTTTGGCAATAAAAGCTACCACTTCAATGTACCTAAATACCTTCCTACTTTCCTAAGTAATTAGGTATGACATTTAGGATGGATTGGGAATCTTTTCATTTATTCTCTCTTACTAGCAAGACATCTTAGATAATTTTAAAGATGTTGGATTAGGTTAGATTGGAACAAATTGGCCTCCGTTTTGAAAAGTCCGTTTTCGGTTCTATAAGGACCACATCTACTAATCCTGATTGGCATTTCTCAATCATTCTGACAGTTTTATGAAATTCTAGATTTGGCTATAAATGGTCTGTCGAAAAACTCTGAGTGCTCTAGAATCTTTCATATCCGATTCCCAACTGCCGCATAATAATGGAGAATATTTTGTGGTCATTTCTTGTTTTGCCACAGCTTCTGCACAATCTGAATGTGTTTTAATGCCTTCAGTGGGCACGAAAGTTGTGCACTTCAGCACGAGTGATTTTGACAAGAGAACCTAACATCGTCTAGGTCAACTAAATGTGTTCAAATATATTGAAGGCTTAGAGGCTTTACTCCATGGAGATTGTTGTCAAAGAAATTATTCAAGCAACAATTTTAATTGCAAGACATTCATACATACATACATACGTTTATAATGGGTGATTACAACCCTTTAGTCAGGATTACAAACTAGCTTTTCACACTATTTATGTTGTGCGTGTTAATTTTATACATGAGTGTCGGGACCAGAGATCAGTAATGTATAATTTTTTTGCTACTCATAAGTACTCATGAAATTTCGAGTATGAGTGAGTCAACAGTATTGAAACTCAACTACTCTGATTCATTCGTACTCACTACAACATTTATTTATAAGAACAGGTTGCAATGAGTATGAGTACAACGTTGACATCAAACTCATAACATTCGAAATATGTTTGATTCATACGCCTACTCCTGTAGATTCATAATTTTAGAAAGATATTTATAATACTTATAAATGATTCGAGTGATTCGAATCATTCATCAAAATTTACAGTCTTAGTTGTTGTTGCATTTACAAGAAAAAGACAAAGGCAGCGAAGCAAAGCAAAACCTTCTAGTGAGTATTATAGTGTTCGTACGCGAATCATACTTATTTTGTGATTCTTGTAAATGTTAAGTAAATGAGAGTCGAAATCAACAACATCATGCGTAATATTAAGTATGAGTATGATGAGTACTTCGGACTTTGAATATGAGTAGTATGAGTATGATATTAAAATAAGTATGAATGCGTATAGATATCAGAAATTATGAGTATGATTAGAATCTATTCATCTTTTTGAATATTCATTGCTGATCTCTGGTCGGAACCTACAGTTTAAAGCCAACTCTAAGAGACAGATTTTTTTCATTGTAATTTTTATTTTATACAGATTTTGCCAGAAATCTGCTGAAGAAATATTTTTTTTTATTATTTCGTTATTGTTGAAGAGATCTGACCTAGGGTTTGAACCATGGCCTCACGTCTAATATGCCAGCACACTATATACTAGACTAGGACGCCTTCAATGTTTGTAAGAACTACGATTTATTCAAACAATCGTAGTTAAAGTCATAGACCCTTTTCTTGTACTACTTGTTACAGAGGATTACCTAAACGTTATTGATATTTGGCTTTGATTTGATTGATTGGTCTGATTTTAAATCAAATTGTAGCAAAAATCACTCTTTTTTATGCCGTTCAAAAAGCATAAAGTTTTGTAATGTTTTGTTGCATGTTACCCCCGGTTCCTTTACTTTAAAATGATTCCTGTTGCAAGAGAATGGCTTGAGATTGTTGTTTGAAGGCCAGATTTTAGAAGATCTTCTAGAGTTTGGCAAAAATCGATTTGAAATAAAGTCTTTAATTGATCATCTTCTTTAAAGTTTTTATTTCACCTTGAATTGAATCTTATATATGAATCTTATACTATGTAACATACGTAAATCGCAATAAACGCCATTATTGAGCTCAATATTTTATATAAAGTTTCAATTAATTATGGCGCAATAAATACGCAAATTGTTGTAATATTGAGTAAAACTTAAAATACAGGACTGCCATAAGTATGTTCAGTGCATATATTACAATTATCCGAACACTTTCTGTTGTTCGTCAACAACGACAAACAAAAAAAAAAACAACAAAATAAAATCAATGTTGTTGAAACCACCAGCTGTTTTGTTTACCAGCTGTCAAATGAATATTAAATAAGCAGCTGAACTGCGTATATTATTATGTCTGAACACTTAAAATATTGTTCTCAAATAACCGAATATTGACTCAATAAAAGTGCATGTCTGAACATAGTATTACTCTAGTTATTGTCAAAACTCGCATTTTAAGTTCTTTACTCATTACATTTCACACAATTGTAGAGATGACTGTAATTCTAGTATCTCTTCTTTAAAACTGCAACCAAATTGAAGGCCTATTAATTTGTTTCCAATTTTATTACTCTTCTTTCTTTTAAGATAGATAGGGGCTATCAGATCATCGTTAATTCAGAGGTTAATTGCCGTCTCTTAACCTTTTTCCTATCTTTTCTTCCTCTCATGATGAAGAGAATCACTTATCACTCATTATTTTCTAAAATGCCTTAAAATTACACTGCAACAACAACTTCGATATTTTTTAATACACATTTTTTATTTCTTTTTCTTATTTTCTTTCAAATTTATTAACGTATTTCAATTATTTCGTAAAATCAACAAAAAAATTTGAATTGAAAATAAAAAATTTTTTGTTTTTCCTTATCTTCTGAAGAATGCCATGATAGGAGGCAATGCAAAGCAAAGCAATGTACATTTCAAATATTGCAGCAGATATTGATGAAAACATCACAAAAATGAAGAAAAATTAAAAAGTATTTGAACATCAAATGAAAAATTTATCTCATGATAAATAAGAAATAAATTTTGCAATTTAATAGCAGAGAAAAAAAGAAAAGAAATGGAAAAACAAACAAAAAAATGCAAATAAAGAAACTGTAAAAAGCAAAAGCAAGAGAAAAAGAAAAAATTTACATGCCATGCAACAGCGTCAGACAACGTTATTACGAGATGTTGCACAAGCAAATTTTCTTTTCTTTTTTCTTTAACTGCTAAGCATAAGAGTATTTGATAATTAAATTGTTGCCAGAGAAAATACGGGTAAGACAAGTTGAATTTGCTTTGACAAAAAAAAAAAATAATAACTTGGCAAGCGACATAATAGTAGTACCCTACGTTAGTTAATTGCGGCATTATAGATCGTTTTCCTCTCTTTGGTAAAAAGTAAACTAAAGCATGTCGATTTGAATACATTCGAAATCTCATATTATTTTCCGATCGTGACTCCAGTTTTAAGGCTGAATTGCCTAAAACCTTGATTTTAATATCAAATACATAATGTCAATACATTGTTGACACAATTTTTTGAATACTTTACACATTTTCATCATATTTACATTCTGTATATAATTTACACAAACTGTTTACATTGTTGACACAATATTTTTATAATTTACACGAAATATTACAGATTTTACAATAAAAGTTTACAAAAAACCTTTAGGCAGGTAGAATTTTCATCCTATTCACATTCTGTATATAATTTACATAAACTGTTTGCATTGTTGACACAAATTTTTTAATAATTTACGCGAAATATTACATGTTTTTACCCTAAATGTTTACACAAAACCTTCAGACAAGTAAAATTTTCATTGTATTTACATTCTTTACATAATTTACACTAACTGTTTACATTGTTGATACAAATTTTTTAATACCTTACACTAAATATTACATTTTTTGACTCTAAACGTTTACAAACAACCTTCAGACAGGTAAATTTTTTATCGTATTTATATTCTGTATATAATTTACACTAACTATTTATATTGTTGACACAAATCTTTTAATAATTTACATGATATATTGCATATTTTTACCCTAAACGTTTACACAAATCCTTCAAACAAGTAAAATTTTCATTGTATTTACTTTCTGTATATAATTTACATAAACTGTTTACATTGTTGACACAATTTTTTTTTTAATACTTTACACTAAATATTACATTTTTTACTCTAAACTAAACTCTAAACAAAAAGTAAAAAATGTACCTTTAGAAAGGTAAAATAGTCGTCTTATTTACATTCTTTACATAAGTTGCATAAACTGTTTACGTTATTTTCATATACATTCCTAACTAATTGGATTATTTACATGTCAAAACGACAGAATGTAATCTTTCAGCACATTAGTTATGCATTTTCAACAATGTTTACATTGATTTTTTAATAGTTTTACACTTTTGACATAAATTAAGTAATTAAGAATACAACATTTTAAATGCCAGATTTCAAAATAACATATCAAACATCCTTTGAATCCAAATCGGAATACAAATTCTAAATATTTTACATTATTGACAGGGAAATTTTAATTGTTTACGTCATGTAAAAAAAAAACGTTAATATTTAAAATTATAAGAAACAATGAAAATGTTTTAATTTTATAAGTTTTTACATTATTTACCTACATAATTTAAATAATGTATTTACATTGTTTACACATGTTTATTTAATGATAGTAGATAATGTAATCTACGTGGCAGGACAGGACTTTATGTTATTGTGGAACAAATCACATACAATTTCTCATTATTCACAAAATTTTCATTTATTTTTCATTTATTTACAAAAGAGACAAGCATGTAATTAAAGTCTTTATCTTAAAATACCATAGATGGGCACTTTGCAGTACCAGTAAAATTTCAGTAAAAATTGATTTTTACTGATTACTGAAAAAATTTCAGTATTCAGTAAAATTTTACTGGTAATGCAATCTAAATTTCATTTAAATTTCATTTAAATGTCATTTAAATTTAGATTGCATTAACAGTAAAATTTTACTTTTTTTCATTTAAATTTCATTTAAATTTCATTTAAATTTAGATTGCATTAACAGTAAAATTTTACTAAATACTGAAATTTTTTTCAGTAATCAGTAAAAATCAATTTTTACTGAAATTTTACTGGTACTGCAAAGTGCCCATCTATGTAAAATACCTTGTATTTTACATAGTTTACATTTTATAAATTTGTACATTATTCACCTAATTTACATAACGTATTTACATTGTTTACACATGTTTATTTAATGATAGTAGATAATGTAACCTACGTAGTAGGGCAGGACTTTATGTTATTGTGGAACAAATCATATACAATTTTTCATTATTTACACAATTTTACTTTTTAAATTATTTACATCGAGTAATTGAAGGCTTTATCTTAAAATACCTTGTATTTTACATTGTTTACATAATTTTTTAAAAAAAAATTAGAAACTTGTTTCAGAAAAATTTGTTACATTGTTTACGTATTTTTTACATACGGATAAATTAAAATCTTTTCTATTGACGTCGTGTAATATTATCTTTTGATGGCAATTGTTTACGTTTTACAAACTTTTACCAGAAGAATGCTGCTGGAGAAGATCGACGGAAGAAGTTTTTCAAGATATCAGAGTTTTAGTGTAACCTCAAAGCTTTCGTCCCAGGTAGTCTAATGCACTAACCACTAGACTGCAGCGAACTTATGACCGTTATCAATGTAGATTTTTTTCTAATTTACATGGGTCTCCCTCCAAAGTTCATATTCCACAATGAGTCCCTATAAAATGTTTACACTCTTAACTATCTGCAGAGCATTGTATCCACATTCAGTGACTTAGAAGATAAACCAGTTAAGACTTGTACGTCTTTGCTTCTAAACCAACCCCTTGTAGAACGTTGTGAAACATTATTTTATGCCTTTAAACAAATTAAAGGTGTCCTTATTCCTGTTAAAAGTTCTTAAACATGTTGTTGAAATTTTTCATTTTTTATACGTTGCCTTTTTTCGCGATAACAAAAGGACTGCAATGAAAAAGGACTCGAAATATTTTGTTTTTTTTTTCATTTTTCACCTTCGAAAAGACAAAGGTTCACCGCTGAGAAACGGAGAAAACCGTAGGATATGATTGACAAACACGTTGACGCATATCTCAAAAAGCCACACAGATGGTTGCATGTCCTTGAAGTGCTTTTTGTGTGTGTTCAAGTAAAACAATGGGTTCTGCTAATATTTATGTTGTTCTTTATTGACATTTTGAATTTTGTTGTTGTTTTGTTTTTTATCCGTTTCTCTGGAATAAATATGATGATGAGCGATGATAACATTGATGGTTAATGGCAGTGATGCTGGTTGCTTTGCGTTTTTTATTTAATTTTCTCTCCATAATTTTAACTCCCTCCCCCTCCTTGCTTTCATAAATTCTGTTTCTGTTTTATTTTTTTGTTAAATAAAGTTGAAATTAAGAGAATAAAAATCTTTTGCCCCAGCCATCACACACTTTCAGTTTCTGTTTCTCTTTCACAATAGTTTTGTTGACATTCGACAAACGTTGCTGTTGATGCTCGTCGCCAGCCCTTGTTGCCCATGTAACTCTTCATAAATTATGAAAAAAGTTTTCATGTCAATATGCAGGCACTTTTTATTTATTTTTGTTTTTGCTGTTTTGTTTTGTTTTATATTTATGTTGTTGTTATTATTTTTGTTCATCTGGAGATGAGTTGCTGTTACTGTTTAAATAAAATTAATGCGATTTTTTCTGTTTTGTATCATAATGCCCCCGTTCGGCCATCAACAACATCAACACTCAGCAATAGTGTTTTTGCGTTAATGGTGTTTTGAAATGTAGGCGAGGGTTGTAAGAGAAATGTTTGGCAAATAATCTTTCAAAATTTTCAATAAAATTCGTTGGAATAGTTTCATGCCTGTGGAAGAAATGGCGAGCATGACATGCTATTCGATACTCACTTTTATCGGGGTTTAGAGACATGCCTTGCCTTGATGGACTAGTTAGTAAGGGCATCACACCAATTAATTTTGCAAACTGTCAGTATGATTGACTTCCAATTACAACTACAAGTTAACTTCTCGCTGAGAATAATAGTGGAGACCAAATGTCTTTTTTGTATATTGAAGTTGGAACCTATCGTCTCTAATTCCCATGGGATATGTCGGATACTTATCCTCTATCACCAGCAATACTGCTTCAAGGGGTGACCAACCTCCTAGTTACTCATTTATTAGTCTCTCTTATTATATTAGTCCATGGTTTTACGTAAGTATCGCCACGATGGCTTAGCCCACGGTGATCTTAGCATGGGTGGAAACAATGTGTCTACCAGCGCCCCCACGCAAAATGATGCAACCACATGTTGCATATCATACCATTGATTGCATATCACCATACGTGAGTACCAATTCGAACAATAAGGATTTCCTTTGCCATTCTAACTACTTTGTAAAATTTTTTTTAAAGAACTCCCTCCACGTCTCAATTTTCCTCTGATAGTAACTGCGTCTCAATGGCTTTGTTTACCGTTCGATATACGTAATACTGTAAAAAAGACATTTTGGTCAAACATCGTCGTGCCCGAAGTGATATACATACAAAGTTGGTCGTTATAATCTTTCAGTCAAGATTATGACCTAGCTCCTCACACCACTTATGTTGTGTCTGGGGACTTACAGTTTAAAGACGACGCCGAACAACGACTTTATATACTCTCAGGGTTTCTGCTAAAAATCTGCTGAGAGGAAGTCGCCGTAGAAATATTTTTTCATATTTCGTTTAGCTGGAGATATCAAACCTTGAGTTGGAACCGTGGCGTCATGACTAATAAGCCAATTAGGGCGACTTCATACTGAAGTGGTATAGACACCCTTTAAAGCATCCTTAAAGAAATTGGAATGACATTCTATCTTTCAATATTTTGGATCTAGACCTAACAGAAGAACTGCTACCATCTTCATTGTCATTTTCACAAAGATCTTTCTCTCATCTTAGGAACTATAAGTTTTCGTTAAGCCTATGGTGTACACTTACTGCCATAACCATGCTGATAATTCCTGTTTTTGCATTAGCAAAGTTATGATAGCGTATACCCTATTGTATACCCCCAGTACACACCTTTAAAGAGTTTTGAAAAATTGATTACATGTTCCTCTCGGCTGCTTTTCAACCCATGCTAGTAAATGAATCTTCAAAACTTTTTCCTAGACGGCAAGGAAGTCTTCACGATTATCAAATATCGTCTGGTATTCTGTCACGGTATTACAAACCACTTTAGTGTATCATTGTTCGTAGTCTAAATCCTAATTTTCATTTAATCAATCCACACTTCATCAACAAGTGTCTGAGGTGCTTGTACAGGATACTCAGGAACTCATTCCGAAGCAAAGTACTCAATCAGAGGAAACGCGCCAGCAAAACGATAAAAGCTCGATAAAAGAGCACCTGGAGCCACACGATGCCGGGACATTGTGACATAATATGAGAAGGTGTGGAAACAACACCGGGATAACATGTAAGATGGAGACGCCTTCTTGAAGATTCGCATGGGTAATGGAAACCCGCCCAATTTACAAGGCTTACTAAACGTGTCTCATAAAAGTCGTATTGGTCGCTGTAAAATAGATCCCTCCAAACAGCTATCAATACCATATAAAGATCTTTTCGAATTGTTTAGAAACCATTTTGTTTTGTACATGGAAACCAGATCAATTTATATAGGCTTACTAAACAGGGCTCATAAAAGTCGTATTGGTTGCTGTAAAACAGATCTCCCCAAACAGCCATATACCATATAAAGATCTTCTCGAATTGTTTAGAAAAGCAGTTTTGTTGACAATAGGATATCGATTGCAGCTTCCAACGATAAATGAGAGGCTTTCTGCTTCTCAATTTTTTCGAAATGAAACTCAAACAGTCCGCAATTGAATTACTCCTTTGGAAAACTATATCAAGCTTATAAAGCCTAGTACAAAGTACGCCTATTCGAAATCTTAAAAATCATTTTCTAAAAAACAAGCGGCAAGAATTCATATACAATTGAAATTTGCTGCCACGATGACTTCATCAAATACAACGAATCCTTTTTCCCCACTTTTCAAAATGGGTTCAAAGATACTCAAACATATCGTACGCGCTAGGGCGAAAGAATGTGTGTTTATGCATGTACTAAAGAGATCCTTACAGAAGAACATTGTTTCTAGCTGATGATAAATGACAACCCTATCGTTTTAGCTTTTTCTACAATTGGTGTAACTATTTTCCTTAAGTTTTCAGATTTTTCCAATCACACATCTGAAAGAATTTTCTATTAACGGAGCTAAGATCACTGAATTTCAAACAGGATCCCTCCTGCAGTCCTTTTTTTTAAATAAATTGATTTGAACTGCAGTTTGCTGCAGTTCGTTTGCACTTCTCAAAGAACTATAAATAATAACGTTACGATGATTTGAAACTTCTCACGCAACCTATGTAATATTCCTTAGTGTTGTGTCTAGTATTTTAGTACTTCAATAGCACTCGAATGTTGATATTAAATTTCATTGTTCGTATATCGTTTCAATTTTTATTTTTATTTGTGAGTCGTTCTCACTTAATCGTCCTAATGGAAATGGTGTTGTTTAAGGTATTGTTTGGCATCAAGATGGGCCTTTGACACATGGAGTCTATTTTCAAAAATAACACACGACTTGGAATGATAGAGAATAGTTTCTAATGATTTGCAAATATTTTCTTAAAGGAATACTTTCGCAAGTTAAATAAAATACACACATAAAGCACATGATAATCGATAATCCTTGAACCTGGTCATACCAAATGGAATGCCAGTTAAATTATCGCCTCTGAAATGGTTGCAGCAGTGGATTCATTTGAGATAATTTTCGACAAGTTTTTCGCATAATTCGTTAGCTATCTCTGCGATAACATGGGAGGCTTTGGTTTTCGAATGCTCAAACATTAAGGGGATTATCCTTGTAGGTGCGGGTTTTGATGTAGTCTCACAAAGAAAATCCTGAAGGCATTCAATTGCATAGCCTTGTTGGCCAACTGATTTCGCCTGAACGTGGAGCTACTTTTTCTAAAGACTTTTCATGGCATAAAGCTAAAATAGGTCGTATTGTGGCATTATTTTGTCAAAACCTGTTTGTAATCTTCAATTACAAACCAAACGCCCATAGCACTCTGAATCGATGGTAATGGGTTTTCCAGGGTCAGATTCGTATAAATACTCCCCAATTACACCAAACCGTTACTTTTCTAAAGGCATGTACTACTTCTACAATCACTTCTGGACTCTATAAGCCCCAAACTATGTGACAATACCGAGTTCATCACTCTCTGAGATTCATCTCAGCGTTGAATACCTGATCCTCTAGCATCTAACTAGCAAACCTATGGCATTGTGAATGGTTTTTGGCTTTAATCGTAGCATGAGTTAAACTTTATATGATTTGGGGTGCATATCTAAATGCTCCCCACATGGGATAGACAAAATTTCTGAGAAAGTTGTGCAGCCGACACTTTCTGAATTCACTGGAGCTCTTGCTATGCATGGCAATGATTCACAGGCTTAACCACATACGTATGTAACTCTTCCTTCCAGTCTTTGCAAGTTTCTTTACAATCGTGATAATTTCATGCGTAGTATTGTAGACAGTCGCCGTAGTCTGGAAGGTAGTTCGTTGGCTTATTATACATGAGGCCACGGTTCAAATCCTAGGTCAGGCAAAAGGTCTAAGAGATTTAATAACATTGCCATGAAAAAGTTTCGCAAAAATCTGTTGTTCGGAATCGACCTTAAACTGCAGATTCCGCCGCTCATGGATAAAATTAACACCCACAACACAAGTGGTGTGAGAAACTGGGTCGTAATCCTTACTAAGCGGTTGTAAGTAAATTAAGTAAGTTAAGTATGCAAAATGCTCCATACAATTGGTTAGGCCCAATTTCTGTGAACGTTATGGAGTAGATAAATTCAGATAATTCACCACACTTTCTACATTCACTGCAGTGCTTATGTATATTGCGATGACTTATAGGCTTCACCAGATTCTTGAAAAGACCACTCTCTTAATATTTATTTATAGTTGTGTCAATTCCTTGAATAATAGTTTGAATACGACCAACATAATCATCCTGTAAGACCACCTTCACTTTTGTAGTGAATTTTAACTATTTTTACGCATCCCCTAGGTCATGTTCCGAAATGGCAAACCTTTCGCTAAATACGTGACATTTAGGGTCATTATTACAAATTACCGTTAACTAAAGGGAGGATTTTAACGGGCAGATAAATTGGTTTTCATTATTAAAGTGGACAATAAGCTAGTGAAGTGAGCGTTAAGCTAAAGGGAGGATCATCCTAGCCGTAACTTTTAAAGTTAAGTTTATGTTTGAACTAGCTATAAACAAAATGAGCAAAAAATAGAAGGCCGCAATGTTATCGACATTGCTCCGGCACCGCCATATTTTTTAATAAAGTTAACTTTATTTTATCATTAGGTTGTAATAACGAAAATAAGTTAAAGCTGACTTTAAAGTTCACTTTAGCTAAAGTTAACTTTAACTAAACCTATGGAAAATATTTAACAGCTTTTAGCTTAGTCAGAAAGTTTTTTTTGAAACCCCTAAATGGTTGTAATAACGAAAATAAGTTAAAGCTGACTTTAAAGTTCACTTTAGCTAAAGTTACCTTTAACTAAACCAAACTTTAACGGGAAGTCGTAATAATGGCTCTTAAAATGGAAAATATTTAACAGCTTTTAGCTTTGTCAGAACGTTGTTTTTGAAACCTCTAAATGGTTGTAATAACGAAAAGAAGTTAAAGCTGACTTTAAAGTTCACCTTAACTAATGTTACCTTTAACTAAATCCAACTTTAACGGAAAGTTGTAATAATGGCTCTTAAAATGGAAAATATTTAACAGCTTTTAGCTTTGTCAGAACGTTAACCAACCCAGCATAAGTAATGTCTGAAAAATTGAGAAAGGGGAAATGTATACCAAGAAAATATAAAAAAATATTGGAAATCTTTTTCGATATTTAATTGACGTACATCCGTTTAAGTTTAGATTTTTTGTTGTAGAAACCTTTTCATTGCTTTAAATTTCTTCAAACCCTTTTCATATAATTTACTGCCTATGCCATTAGTTTGATTACGTACATACATATATAAAATAAATCGAAAATCGTACAATTGTTTACAATTTTTTTTATTTTAGAAAAAAATATTCTTCGTTTCATTTTTATTATGATATTCAGCTCTTATCACGTTTATTTTCATTTTTCATTTATTTTTATATTTTTTATTTTCTCATCTTAAATATGTATAAAAAAAAGCTGAACTTATTGTGTATGTATGTATGTACGATGTGAGGCAGCAGCCACAGCCACAGCCACCACTGTCCACAAGTCCAGTTTACATTTCTGCATTATAACACCCGGCATCATTCTTATCAATTTTGACTTGTGGCTGCTGCTTGTTGTTGTTCAGAAGTTCTTCTAAAGGTCATTTAAAGCTGCTCGTTAATTTTTGTTTATAATTGTTGTTTGTTTTTGTTCTTATTGATGTTGTTGTTGCTGCTGTTTTTGCTTTTTTTAAATTAATGTCTGAAGCTTATACTTGTGGGAATATTTTAATAACGAAATTGAAAAAGTTAAACTTTTTCGAAATTATTTTAATTGAAAGGATTATAGCAGCGTTATAATTACAATTTAAAATTGAAGAGATCTAAAGACATGCAAATGGTATTAACAAACTGCTGGTTAACATTTAAAACAGCAACGAAGTTATATAGTTAATGAATCCAGAATACCCTATACTGAGCTGTACTTTTTGGAAACGAAAAGATTTTTTGTTTTCTAATTTGACCATGAATTATGAATCACATGTTCTCCCAAACACATATGTACTTATATCAGTAGTACAGTACTACAGCAGGCGATATTCAAATAACCACAATTGTAGACATTCAAACCTTTCAAAAACTCCTCTCTCCAAAGAAGAACAGGTCTGACAAAAGTAATTGACATCGACTGGAAGTGTGTAATCTCGTCCTAGCCAGTGCAATATAATTGCAGATAATGCAACCTGCGGTTTTATACTCCTAAATATACCCGGTCTATATTTCCGGCTCGTTCAGAGGATGTAACTTATTAAATTTATTTGTAAGTATATTGGGTAGTAGTGTGCCCTACTATGCTATCAATATTCATCTTCCGTAATTTATAAAGCCCTTCTTTTAATTTTAAACGCGGGCAATTTTTCTTCAAACTTCATCTTAATGATCCTTGCTTATTCAAATTCATTGGCGCGGTGCAGTGGTTTAAGGGCTTGATTACAAATACAACAATTCGAATACAGTAGAGGACTAATAAGTTTTGATCATCGTTTTAACTTCCTTAATTGATCATTTCTTCAGTCAGGATTACAACCTAGTTTCTTACACCACCCATGTTGTTGGGTGTTTAAAGCCGATTTCGAACAACAGATTTTTGTGGAAATTTTTTATGGTATTCCTGTTCACATTCTGAGTTTTTGCCAGGAAGATGCTGAAAGGAAGTCGCCGTAAGAAACTTTTTTCCTGTTCATTTTGTTCGAGATCTTTGAATCAAGAACTGGCGCATTGTTTTTATGCAATGTAGAACCAGTTTAGCCGCAAAATTGAAGCAGTAGATGTATTGTGACAGCTCTATGCTTCATAAAAGGAACCAACTTAATAATAATTGTTTACATGCATACAGGGTTATGACCTTGCTTCTCACGCCACTTATGTTCTGTGTGTTAATTTTATACATGAGTGGAGGGACCTACAGTTTTAAGTCAACTCTGAACGACAGATTTTTGAGAAACTTTTTCAGAGAAATTTTATTTTACTCTCAGAGTTTTTGCCATCAATCTGCTGAGAGGAAGTCGCTGGAGATATATTTTTTTATATTTATTTTGATGGAAATGTCTGACATGGGGCTCATGTCTAGTAAGCCAGCACACTACCTAATAGACTATTCATTTATTTATATTTAATACACATACGACACGGAATACAAAACCTAACGATTCGGAACGAACCTAACCTAGCTCTGAGAGTAAATAAAATTGCCACGATAAAGTTTCTCAAAAATCTGTTGTTCGGAGTCGACTTTAAACAGTAGCTCTGTATAACTTTGGTGTCATCTTCAGATTCTGTTTAAGCCGATACTATAATTACACCGATGCTGACTTTATTCTGGTCTATTTTATCTGGAGACTTATAGACCATTTTATTTACTATCAACTTTATGTATGTGAAAACTATTGTCGTAAAGGGTAATCGAAATTTTAATTTTTAAAATTTTTTTTATAAATGTTTGATCTCCTGAGCCTTTGTGTCCTTGTAATTCTGACTAAGGGGATGTAATGGCTCATAATAATATACGTAGGACAGAGATCTGAGTGCTATAAAGATGCTCAGGAAATCCATCTAACGCCACCTCATTAAAATTCCAATTTGATTTAGAATTTATACATGTAAACATTTATTTGTATGTGGCAGCTAGTTTCTTAGACTTTTCTACGAACAGAATTCTTGTTTATTGGCGTGAGTACAGCAAATTGTAAAATTTCTACTGGGTTTCGCAAAACATTGGCAGGTTTTTACTCACAACGATATTAAAATTTTTTATCCTTTTAAAATTCGCTAAGAATTTATTTTAAAACGTTTTCAAAATCTAACAACAAAATTTATTGTTGTATATATATATATAAAATTGGTTCTTATTTTACGTTTTTTGAATTAAAGAAAGAAATATTATCCAATTTGAATGATTCGTTTTTCTACCAATTTCCTTAAATTTTTCCATTCTTATCAGATGCCATTTTTCAAGAGATTTTTCTTATTTTTCAATATCCTTCTTAGCTTACGAGACAAAATACTTTCGTTGTAGCTCTCTCTCTGAAATAAATTCCAGATGTTAGGAATTATTCTGTTTATTTAACGTGATGGATATGGTGCTCTCTTAGATTTTTTTTTACAATTTATACACTCTCATTTATTATATTTTTATTATGAATTTAAATAAGGAAAAAAATTAAAAAAACGAACACACACACACATACAATATTTATTTACTCACTTGATTTAGCGTTTAAAAAAAATTTGGCTGAACTGCGCAAGTATCCTTTTATAAATTTTCAAGGATATCACTGAAAAAACGCGTATCACTGAGAGCCGAAGAAATTTATTTAAAACTCTACACTCTTTAGCAAAACTCTACACTTGGAAATGGTAGAGAGATGCTTTTATAAATAACGGAAACTGTTTACAAAACAATGGTGGTTTCTTTTCTTTTTACCGTTTTTTTCGTTTTCTTCTTCTGTTGGTTTTATTTTTTTAAGGATTTTTATTTGAGATTTTTATTTTAATTTCTTTAAATAATTGCTTTAAAGGATTTTTCTTTTATTTTTTTTTTTCTTTTAATTTTACTTGCAAACACTACCGTTTTTATCGTTTACTGGTTATAAATAAACGCTGAATTGTTCATGTGGCATGCTAAAGTCGCACTAAAATCTTTTTCTTATTGTCTGCCTTTTGTTGTTGATTATCTCCCCAAAAAATATGAAAACAAATCTCAAAACATACATACACTCATACACATTTAAAAATAAAATAAAATAAAACAACCATACCATACGTATGTTGTATGTGTATATAAATTGCTGTTGTTTTTATTTCCAGAGACCGGTATTTGTGTATAAAAACAAAACAAAATGAAAACAAAAAACAAAACAAAAAAAAATATCATAAGTAAACCCAAGAATGATCATTGTATTGGTGTGCTAATGTTTGTAAACAATATTTAATGTGTGTGTGTGTGTGTGAGTGCTTTAGATAGTTAATGAGCATGGAAATTACACTCAATTTCTTGTGTCTTGTATCACTCAATCATTAAGTCGTTCACTCATTTGTATTTTCGTATTTACTCTCAATAAATTGTTTTTGTTTTTTATTTCCTTTAATTTGAGTTGTCTTGTGTGTTTCTGAGAAAGCAAACTTCAATGTTGAAGTAACATAAACAAACATCTCACTTTACCATCCGCATCTCACATTTCAAGAGAAGTTAAAAAATAACAAACAACAACAACTACAACAAATATTGCATGAGCAATGAGTAAATACTAATAAGAAAACAATAACAAATGCTTACACAAATACTAAGAAAGTAAACAATTAAAAGGTTTTACATTTCTCTAGAAACTCTGGTCGTTTGTTTTCGGGTTTCTTTCAATATTTATTTTCACGATTTATTCTTATTTTTGTTTTTTGCGTTGCCTTGCACACACACACGTGCAGCATTTAATCACAAAAGTCTTTTTCAAAAAGGAAAACAAACGAGTTGAAAACGATTCATCAAATATTGATTGATGATTTTGAAGTTATCGATTGTACAATAAACACTAATATTGTTTGCTGTGTGTGTGTGAGTGTGTATGTATAGAGCATAGAGAAAAATTATTCGAAATATACCGTTTTTTCTTTCGCTCTCATTGTTTACTTTTATGTATTTTTGTTAGTGTATATACGAGTATAAATTCATTTGTCTGTAAGGCCTGTAGGAAATATTACCTTTGAGTTGAGCGAAGTCATTAAAAATTTAATTTTCTGAAAATTTATAATAAGTGTTAATTAAATGTTATTTTTAAAATCAATTAATTGTATAATTAACCACTGTTACGTGTTGTGAAAGTAACTTAAATGCAAGTTTTTAATTGTTTATGACTCGAAGAAAATTTTTAGTCAAATTTTTAATGAAACTTTCTTTAGGGAAAGTGATTGTATTCATTCATTAATACAAGTACATACTTAAATACAGTCTTTCGAGTTTAAGTTTCCTTTCTAAAATTATAATTAATTACACGGTGCGACAGTCAAAATACACCCAGCTAATGACATAGTGTAGGTTAACACATTGTGCGGTAAACAATCCAGATCCATCAAAAATTCTGAAAATTTTTGAACTAAAAGGTCATTTGATCAGATGACATTTATAAAAAATATATCACGACTGTTATACTATTTAAGCAATAACTATGGTCATTTCTGTCCGATTTAATCAAACGAAGTGTCAATCTCTTTACAATATAATGCTCTTTCAGAATGTAATCACTTATTTCACATTTTTTAATTAAAGTGTGCTACTATGAACGGACAATCCTGAAAAAATATGAAAAAAATTCGCATTTGTCAGGTTTACCTCATCAAACCTCATAGCATACTTACGGCAAATAATATATGTATATATGAATACTGTTTTAAAGGCCTAACCCTCTCCTTTCTAATAACGTTAAAATTTTGGACATCGGCTCAGAAATGTTTCTGCGAGCAATAAATTGGTGTATAAAATAAAAAAAAAAAAGAAAAACAGGTTAAGTCAAATAAAAAAGTTTGGAGGGTTCGAGAAAACTCAACAAAACTCACAACTTACACTATGTCATTAGCTAGGTGTATTTAATTTTTTATTTTGTTACATAGTGTTATTTACATATTTAAAGGAAAATTTTTCATGATTATTAATTATGATACTAAAGATTCAAAAATTTTGTGAATGTTTACATATATCTGTCATATGTCTTGTGTATAAAAGCCTTTATTGAGTATTCTTTTGTTGAAATTTTCAACAATATTTATGGATAACTGGCGGAACTACTAGTCCCTACGTAGAACCACAGCATTTCAATAATTAGACGACTGGAACTGTATGATTTCAATGAAACGTAAAACCTAGTTATCTGATGAATCTAAATTGGATTTGCTGACAGATGCTGATGTATTCTGTATTTTTCGTTCCCTTGGTTTTAAAACCCACCATCAACACAACGATATATACAAATATTTTTTCGACTTCTGCTAAAAACTCTGAAAATAAATGAAGTTACCATGAAAAGTTTCTCAAAAACTTGTCGTTCGGTGTCGACTTTAAACTGTAGGCCCCGCCATTCATGGATAAAATTAATACATACAACATGGGCGGTGTGAGAAGCTAGGTTGTAGTCTTGACTAAACGGTGTTAATGACCAATTAAGTAAGTAGGGAACACTGCAATTGTAGAAGTCGTTATTTGGAAACAACTCAACCGTATGGCTTTTCTAGTGGAGTTCTACTCTTTTTCAAGAGTTGAAGTTGCCTCATATTCCTATGCTATTTGTTGTTAATATTATCCTCATCATGACAACAGAAATCGGGGACTTTGAGGGACAGATTAGAAGAAAATTGAAGTCTCCCAAGATGATTTTTTTCTTAATTCTACCTTGTCTGATCTGAATTAGATGAGTTTGTATTCAAAGCACTACACCATGCGCCTCAATCTGTATATCACAGCATCAGTATCAGTCGCACAGTACCAGCTTCATCTTTTTATTATTTGGTTTTTTTGTTTACGTTTAACTTGACAAGTCTTTCTAGATTAATTAATGTTTGGTATATTGAAGCAACTTCTAGAATGATAGGGTTGCCAACTATTTTTGCCTTAAAACAACATTCTCCATAAACTTGTAAAGGATTGTTGTTGCAAAATGTTGCGTACACGAATTTTGCTCTTTAAATCAAATTATTCTCCTCAAGAGTTGACGCTCTCTGCCAGCCTTGCTCGCTATTGATGCTATCCTTTCGTGGAATATGCTTCCGGAAGTTTTTCAACTTCATATGATTGATTCACGTACGATTGACTTGAATTGTTGTAATGGATCAGTTTTTAATTGTAATTTGCACGCACATGAATGAATTCTGCTGCTTGCAAGAATTTTAAAATTGCTACGTAAGTGGCTCTCAATAATTTCGAAAGTTCTTCTTGATTTTGATTAAAGTCTTGATGGAGTAATACCCTCAATTCATCAAACTTTAATGGCAGACATATGCGGTTCTTCGTTATCGTTAACAAAATCAAAACTTTTGGACACCACAGACCATCACTCACACATAGCAATCAATTCAGAAAAGCTTCAGTGAGCAAGCAAATTTGAGTTTCAGCCGCACTTTAATTTTTTTTAGTGCATAAATGCATCCCTTAGTGCATGGGCGTCGATGGGAATAAACACAAACATGGTATCAGAAAAGATGGTTATTTTACATATCTGGATAGTATAATGTCTGCCAAAACTAGTACAGTTCGCTCTGAAGTCATTTTGAACGAGGTCGTTACAAATGGAAGCATACTGACGCGGAAAATAGTGAAACGAACTTCTGTAGAAAAAAAGATTATTATCAATGATACCTGAGAGTACTCCGGGAGGCACCTGATATACATCCTCTGAGGTGAAGTCCTCAAGTCTCAGATTCTAAAAAGGTCATGTTGAGATTCATTGAAGGTACTCCTGTCCATACCATCCTTCAGATATGGTGCGATTATACTTTGCATTACTGTCAGCATAGAGCGACGTGTTCTGCCGGCATTGGACATTGACTGCTTTTTTAACATTTTTAAAAATACCCTTTGTTTTGAATGATCATCAACATTCCAAATTTAAATTTTTCAGAATAATTTTCTCTATGGGGTCTTTAAATTAATCATTACACTACTGTATGCCGCATTGTGAGTCTTACAGTCTGTGACAGAAAATTACTTACACTTGCAATTAAAGGGGTATGTACACGATACAATAAATTTGGCACAACATTGTATTTCCATTCAACCATCTCTCTATCCACATTCACATGCAGCCAGGCATCTGAGCTTTAATTGTGTTTGTGTTTGGCTTAGATTGATGACTTTGGCTGACTGTTTAAAGCCAATTCTTATTTGATTTGCTGTTGCAACATTTACAGCTCTTGCTCTAGACCGTGGTTGCTGTCGTTGTTTCTGTTTTTATTTCCTTTTTTTTAATTGTTTGTATTCCACTGCTTGTATCCACAGATCTAAAGCCTGTTATGGAAATAACATTTGGTCTGTTGCTGATAAGGTCAGTATTGATTTTAAATCATGGCCTCATATTTTAGTCCTGTGAGAGTGGAATAGAGAGGGAGAGAGAGAGAGCCTTTATCTTGCTACCAACATTGCTAGAATCTTATTACCCACAGTTTGTTTTTTCTGTCATTTACTCTCTCTACAACACAAAATTTATTTCGTATCCTACTGGATGCTCGATGGCAATATTTTTAAAATTTCTTTTTTTTTAATATTTGTTGTTGTTGTTTCACTTGAGATTTATTATATAGAATTTTGTAATTTATTTTTTTGTTTGTTTTTGTTATTATTTATTATTGTTTGTTTTTTTTTATTATTCTCTACCATTTTATTTGTTGAAAAAAAAAAAATTAAAAAAACGACAAAAAACCCGTAAAAAATAAAAATCGGCAATTTTTGGTTGGTATTTAATTGATAAACAAGCGGTGATTTATTATTAAATTTTTTACTCTCTCCCTCTCACACACACATACACACATTCTCTAATACACTCTCCTTCTCTTTCTTTCTTCCACCCACTGTATATGAAATATTGTCCACTTTTTCTTTTGATTTCAGTGTGTTGGTGCCGTGGTTTATTTGTTTTGCTCGGTTTTTTTTCTTTAAATTTTTGTTTGCTGCGTGTGTTGATTTTTTGTTTGTTTTTTTCGTTTTATTTTGGGTGTGTTTGAGAATTTTTTAAATTCATTAATTTTGTTTTATTGTTATTATTGCCGTTGTTGTTGTTGTCGTTGCGGTTGTTTGTGAACATTAATAATTTTTGTGTGTGTGATAAATATTTAAAAGATTTTAATTAATGTGCGTTTAAAAGGTGCAGGATACATACGCCTGATACACAAATTAGAATAAAAAAATTTTTTTTTGGAAAAATAAGAATAAAAATTTTGGAAAGAATTTTTCTTAAATTTTAAAATCAGCAATGAATCGTTTTTTCGCTACTCATAAGTACTCACGAAATTTCGAGTATAAGTGAGTCGACAGTATTGAAATTCAACCATGTACTCTGATTCATTCGTACTCACTACAACATTGATTGAAAAGTACAGGTTGCAATGAGTATGAGTACAAGGTTGACATCAAACTCATAACATTCGAAATATGTTTGATTCATAAGCCTACTCATTCAGATTCATAAATTTAGAAAAATACTTATAGTACTCATAAATGATTCGAGTGATTCGAATCATTAATCAAAATTTATAGTCTTAGTTGTTGTTACATTTACAAAAAAAAAAAAAAACAAAGGCAACAAGCAAAGCAAACACACAACCTTCTAGTGAGTATTGTAGTGTTCGTACGCGGATCATACTTATTATGTGTTTCGTGTATACGTTGAGTAAAGAAGAGTCGAAATCAACAACATCGTGTCTTAGTTGTTGTTGCATTTACAAATAGAGAAGAAAGAAAAAGACAGAGACAGCAAGCAAAACAAACACACAACCTTCTAGTGAGTATTGTAGTGTTCGTATGGGAATCATACTTATTTCGTGATTCAACAACATCTTGCGTATTGTTAAATATGAGTACGATGAGTACTTCAAACTTTAAATATGAGTAGTATGCGTATGATAATAAAATAAGTATGAATGCTTATAAGTATCAGAAATTATGAGTATGTTTCGAATCTACTCACCTTTTTAACTCAGTGGTGATCTCTGGTACATATGTAGATAAAAGTATATCCTTCGCGAAAAAACACTATGGAGGAAAGAGAAGTTTTTATCTCGCTTGCTTGCACTAGTGATTTCAACACTTTTGTCGGGATTACAACCTAGTTTCTCAAACCACCCATGTTAAGTACTCATATACATACATACACATTCAATTGGTCATTGCAAACCTTCAGTTAGTACTACGACCTTGCTTGTCACACCACTTATGCTGTCTATATTAATTTTATGCAAAAGTGATGGGACCTTCAGTTTACAGTCGACTTCGAAAGATAGATTTTTTGAGAAACTTTTCATGGCAATTTTATTTGCTCCCAGAGTTTTTGCCAGAAATCTGCTGAGAGGAAGTTCCCGAAAGAAATATTTTTCTCGTATTTCATTTTGTTTGAGATGTCTGAGCTGGGGTTTGAACCGTGACCTCACGTCTAATAATTCAACACGATATCTACTAGACTACAACGATTTCGGTGTGGGCCAAATTCACACACCAAATGTTTTTAAAATTTGAATTATTAGCTACAAAATTCGAATTGGCTTTAAATTCAAATTAATAATATGATCCTTTTTTTCGATTACGCCTCTAGGGAGCATATGGATCCACAAAGCATCTCCATCTGACACGATTCTTCGCTGATGTTTTTGCGCCTTTCCATGCCAGGTCATTTGGCCTTAGTTCTTGAAGGACCATGCGTCGCCAGTTATTTTTTGGTCTACCACGGTTTCTTGAGCCCTGGGGATTCCACTCTAGCGCCTTTCTTGTAATACTCTTGGGCTTCTTCCTCAATGTATGGCCGATTCGCCCCGAATTTTTTCTATTTGATCTGATTCTGTATGGGTTCCTCCTCTGTAAGAGTCCAGAGATCTGCGTTGCTGATGGTATTACATACATAATTGGCCATTACAACCCTTCAGTCATTATTACGGCCTAGCTTCTCAACACCACTCATGTTGTGTGTGTTAATTTTAGACATGAGTGGCGGGACCTACAGTTTAACGTCGACTCCGAACGACAGATTTTTTGAGAAGCTTTTCATGGCAATTTTTACTCTCAGAGTTTTTGCCAGAAATCTGCTGAGAGGAAGTCGCCAAGAAATATTTTCATATTTTTCGTTTTGATGTCTGACCTGGGATGATGCTGATGGTGTTGGGCCAGAATATTCTACATATGATTCTCAGGCATTTATTGATGAATACATGTGATCCTTATAGAAAAATATCTGTAGAGATTACTGCCAAGCCAGATCCTTCTCCGAATTCACTGAAAACATACAATGACGGCTCGATGTTGTAAAGGAAAACGGGATGTGCTGTATATATAGGGTATTAGGGACTCTAGATCTTCTAGTAAAAGGCATGACTATCTGTAGTAGCCGTGGTCTAGTAGTTGGTGTGTTGGCTTATTAGAGGTGAGGCCTAGGTTCGAACGCCAGGGCAGGTATTTCCAACTAAACGAAATTTGAAAAAATATTTCTTCGGCGACTTCTTCTCAGCAGATTTCTGGCAAAAACTCTGAGAGAAAATAAAATTGTTTCTCAAAAAAATCTGTTGTTCGGAGTCGATATTAAACTTTAGGTCCCGCCGCTCATGTATAAAAATTAACACAATACAACATAAGTGGTGTTAGAAACTAGATCGTAATCCTGACTAAAGGGTTGTAATGACCTATTATGTATGTATCTTTTTGTCCATCAAATGGCTGATCTATAATGTAATATTCCCGAGTGTAAATGTCAGGCATCTCCAGTAAGTAGAAATATGTAAAAATATTTCTTCGGTGACTTCCTCTTAGTAATCTTTTGGCAAAAGTTCTGAGAGTAAATAAAATGGCCATGAAAAGTTTCTCAAAAACCGTCGAATGATGATCTGTATACTTCGCCACTCATGTATAAAATTAACTCTCACAACATAAGTGATGTGAACAGCTAGATAGTAATCCTGACTAAAAGGTTTTAATGATCAATTACGTAAGTTAGCAGCTAATTAAACTGAAATAAGACAAGGCAAAGAAATAATAAGAAGATGACAAAGACGTCTTGTGACAAGACTATGTTCCTTAAAATAATGAACAGAAACAAATAAAATTGTTTGAAGCCAGCTTTGGCTAAAGAAAGCGTGAAATATCCGGGATTGACGCTAGCATTTGCATTAGTAAAGTTTTTTCAGTTCAGCAAATGATTGAGTTGCTGTAGAAAGTTTTTGAATGATAGAGTTGCCAACTGTCATTTCCTCGAAATTAAATTATTTGCAAAGAATTTTTTGGGTTGTTATATTGGCTGTGGTAGTGGGACGTTTGCTTATCCTAGTCCCAGACCTTTTCATAAAATGATGATGCCTGAACATCTAATCTGCGGGGGCTTCATGGACTGACTATTTTGGAAAATATTAAAGTTTGTAAGAACTAGATCTTGTCTTAGAATTCTCTAAAATACGGAGATCTTGTGACAAATTTGTTTTGCCGAGCAATGTAAAATGCACTCTCTGGAACATGTGTGATTGCTGAACACAGGGCAGCAGATATAGGCCTGATTTGTTTATGATCTCAAAGAGGCCATCTGGCAAGAAATATGTTAAATGGTTACAGCTAATGACGGTCAATAATTTTTAACAAATTTTCTCAAACCATCCCTCATAAACAAATCAGCGTTAAAAACATTTTTTTCCAGTGAAATGTGCCTATACATTTTTTTTGTCAGTGCAGGCCTATTTACTAATCTATAAGCCTTTGCTAATTGACAAATAAAATGCTTAAGCATGGAATACAAAACTCATAATTTCATATTTCTCTAATCAGCTCTACAGTTTCCAAGACAAAATACAGGTTTAATGATAAACCTACGCATTCTAATGAAATTTCCATAAATTATTGCCTCCAGCGGCGGTGTCACTCACAGTCAGTTTTCTTAATATTTTTTTTATTAATTTTATGATCGATAAACTTGAGTATCATATGATGGAGTATCGCATGGAATGTTTCTATATGTACAGCAATCGATTAAAATCGCCACAGCACATGCTGTCTGGGTTACATGGATACTTTTTTCTCTTTCATTTTCAATTTGCTTTTGTTGTTGTTGTTGTTTTTCAATTAATTAAATTTTTATTGGTATCACAAGTCTACAGACGATTTTATAGCGTTAAATATGTCTTATATTGTCTGTAGTTTATATTACCAGAAGGTTAAAATATGTACATAACAACAGTTGAGATCACTTAAACAGCACTGTTGTCTCTATGTTTGAATGAAAGTGCTGAACATAACCTTTTTTTATAGTATAAATGGATTACGACTCAGAAATTTCAGAGTACAAAAAAATTATTTAACTTTTCTTAGCCAATACTGTAGTGCATGGTTTTTTCTCTAAGGATTGCTGGCAGTATGTCTTAGTGGCAGTTAAAATTTGTATTTGTATTTTTTTCATGGCGCTTTTTATGATTAACGGCAACGACAGTCTACGGAATGACTAATTAAATTAGTGTGACCATTTTATGGTGTCCCCCTCAAAATAACACTAAGCCAGACAAGGCCAGTTAGATGGAGAATAAAGCAATTAAAAGGAAAAAAAACTTGTTGTTCTTGTTTATTTTTTCTTATTCTTTACTAGTATAAGTTGTGGTCTGTGTTTCTTGAATTAATTACCGCGTATTTGATTTCAAATCCAAGTCAAACGTGTTTTATATGCTTTAAGTGAATGAGGCTTAATTTGATGTTGTTTCTTCTCTTTGGTTTTATGGCATAAAGCTGGGATAATATGACAGAAATTAGATGAGAAGTGGTTTTAGTTAGACAGAGAGATAGCGAGAGAGAAAGAAAATAATAAATTACTTTTCTAAAGAGCTTAAAAACATTTCTTCTTCCTATTTTTTTATTCAGTTTGTGCCTTCTATACGATATTCTCATATTCAGCCTTGTATGTAGTAATTTCTAATGTCTTGCTATTGAGACCATGGTAATCCTCACTGCTCTCTTGCCTACTGGATTTGCGATTCGGTCGATTAGAATTTTTTTAAATACAAAAGTTTCGTGGAACTTGTCCTAACAAGCAAAAGAGACCAGAAATCAGCAATGAGTATTCTAACAGATGAGTAGATTAGAATCATACTCATAATTCCTGATGCTTATACGTATTCATACTTATTTTAATATCATAGTCATACTACTCATATTCAAAGTTGGAAGTACTCATAGTACTCATTCTTAACAATACGCATGAAGTTGCTGATTTCGACTCCCCTTTACTCAACATTTACAAGAATCACAAATTAAGTATGATTCGCGTACGAACACTACAATACTCACTAGAAGGCTGTGTGTTTGCTTTGCTTGCTGTCTTTGTCTTTTTCTTTCTTCTTTTTTTGTAAATGCAACAACAACTAATAATCGAATTATTTATGAGTATTATAAGTATTTTTCTGTATGTTTGAATCAAACATATTTCGAATGTTATGAGTTTGATGTCAACGTTGTACTCATACTCATTGCAACCTATACTTATAAATCAATGTTATGGTGAGTCAGAATCAGAGCAGTTGAATTCCAATACTATTGACTCACTAATACTCAAAATTTCATGAGTACTTATGAGTAGCGATCTCTGATCTGTACACATACAATTCGTTGTTTTCAAGGGCTAGACCAAATCTATCTAAGAATTTTTAAGGTGATGGCCGTAAGGTTCTAAGACAAGGCAGTATGCTCTAGTCCTTACAGGCTTTAATATTTTCCAAAACAGTCAGTTAATGAAGCCCCCGTTGATCAGGCAGCATCGATAAGCAAACGTCCCACTACTACAGCCAATATAGCAACCCAAAACATTATTTACAGAGAAATTTGTTTCGAGGAAATGATAGTTGGCAACCCTATCATTCTAAAACTTTGTACAGCAGCTCAATTATTTGCTGAACTGGGAACACTTTACTAATGCAAATGCGCAAATGCTAGACAAAAAGCAGAAGAAAAATAAGAAGTAGGAATAGAAAGAATAGAACAGAAAGAATAAGGAGTAGAATAAGATGAAGAAGAAGAAGGGAAAGAAGAAAGATAAGAAGAAGAAGAAAAAGAAGGAGAAGAAGAAGGAAAAGAAGAAGAAAAAGAAGGAGAAGAAGAAGGAAAAGAAGAAGAAGAAGAAGGAGAAGAAGAAGGAGAAGAAGAAGAAGAAGAAGGAGAAGAAGAAGAAGCAGAAGAAGACGAAGAAGGAGAAGAAGAAGAAGAAGAAAAATAAGAAGAAGAATAAGGATGAGAAAAGGGGAAGAAGATGGAGAAGAAGAAGGAGAAGAAGAAGAAGGAGAAGAAGAAGAAGAAGAAAAATAAGAAGAAGAAGAAGAAGAAGAAGAAGCAGAAGAAGGAAAAGAAGGAGAAGTAGAAGAAGAAAGAGGAGAAGAAGAAGAAGAAGAAGAAGAAGGAGAAGAATAAGAAAATGGAGAATAAGATGGAGAAAATGTTTTTTTTATGTTCTTCAAAGGAAACGCAGGTCAAAAAGGACTCGTGGTGATGGGTTTAGCTACGATTGACAATCAGAAAATCTTTAGATTTGGTTTGGAGTGATTGGGCAGGGAATTGCTGTCTTATAAGGCAAAGCATATATGTAAACCACCTGCAATAAAACATCCTTCATGAATGACCAAATTTGGCTAATAGAATAGTGTATGTTATCCATCAGTGTCACCGATATTCATTCGCCTATAGTCGAGATCTCAAAAGGAAATATGTTAATGATTTTTTATGTATAATGACTGCTAATTTTATATATGTACGCCTAAAAATATTGAGTTTCAAGTGAACTTTATATTAAATAATAATTTATATCACTACTTTTTATATTGTTTTACACACACAGTCTATTATTAAAAAATGTTGTGATGCTATTAATTCAGTAAAGAAACATAATCTGGCTATAAGTGATAACTACTTGAATATTATCGAAAAGCTATCTTCAGTGGAAGATTCTGCAAATCGTTTGCTTTAATTTCAATTCGAGGGGAATAGAGACGAGTAAGAACTTACAAGGACTTATCGAAAGTAAGAGTGCATAAAGGCTTTATTATCATGTTTTCTATATAAGTATCTCAGGTTCGAATGGACCACAAAAAGGGATTTTATTACCCCCTTCAAATGGGTTGTATTGAAGTCTTTTGTTATTTGAAGAAAATTATGGCAACAGTTATTAAGTGCCTTAGATCTTATACAGGATATTTTGGGATTATATCTTATACAGGAATACGAGTGTCGAAAACAGAATGAAAGGTGAAGGAACCATGAACCCATATTGAAAGAAATTAAACGCAGAAAGGAAATGATATTCGGGCGATAGGAATAAGAAACTACTGTTGCTGTGCCCATGAAAACAAAACTAAATCTCTCCCTCCCATTCCTGCAGCTTTTCACTCTTGTTTATTCTTAAAATCCCCTTATAATGACTTAATTTTCTTGCATCAGTTCTAACTAAAGATGAAACACAAGCCACTGAAACACAAGCCAGCTTGTTTTGTTATCATTAAGCAGCATCTTCGGAGATCCCATTGTTGGGGTCTGTGCTAAACAACAGAGACGGACAGCACATGCACGAGCAGCAGAAGCAGCAACAGAGATAATAACAAGACTTTTAAATGATAATAATGACAAGCGTAACAATAATAAAGACAACAACAACTACAATAATAATCAAAGACAGTGATGATAATGAAGTTGCAGTTAAATGGTGTGTATGATTATAATGACTCGATGATAATGATGTTGAGAATGTTGTCGATGCCCGTCAACACACAATGATCATAATGAGGGTTATGGTGCCACAACAATAATAACAAAGAAGAAACAAAAAAAAAAATACGAACAATAATAATAAAAAACATTTAGAGACACACTCACTAAAAAGCACTTTAAATAAATTGTATTTTGTGAGTCATTATTTCATTATTGTTGTGTGTGTTGTTGTTTCCATCACATTTTATTGTTTATTTATGAGCAGACACCCCTCCACAGTACACTATTGTTTCAAGCTGTTGAAAAAAAAAAATTTATAAAAAAAATCCCATCATCAGAATATTTAAGAGATGTGTAGGATGTGTATGTCTAGTGCCACACTGGAAGCATGTGGTTGTAGTGCTCATGCCGTCACAACAGCATCTTTGGAGTATTGAGTGTTTCTTTTTCCACGGCTTCTTTCAAGTCATGCACGTTTTGAGTGAATTTTTATTTTTTCATGTTTGCATATGAGCGTGAGTGTATTGTTTTATACAAGTTGCTGTTTTGTGGCATGCAACATACAAGTGCAACAATTTTTTAAAGATAATTTCCGAGTGACTTTTTTAAGAGTAGGGAAACTAGAATACTGAAGCCAACGTTAAAATTCAGAAATACTAGGGGAATTTAGGACCATTGGTTTGCTGAACTTCCTGGGGCAATAGAAGTACGGGAGACGCCAAATCTTTCGGACGACAAGTTCAAATTTCTACTCCCGAAATTGAAGTAAAAATCACGATAACGATTGGCCGTTTTGAGCTTAAAAATGCGAACATCTGAGGATGAAATAGACGGCTCACAAAGTATAGTGGTATCAAATCGAGAAGCAAATCACTGAATTTTCGTAAGATGGATGCCGTAGTCTAGTAGGTTGTGTGTTGGCTTATTAGACGTAAGACCCGAGTTCAAACCCCAGGCTCAGAAAGCAAAAAAAAAAAATATTTCTTCGGCGACTTCCTCTCAGCAGATTTCTGGCAAAAACTTTGAGAGTAAATAAACCTGCCATGAAAAAGTTACTCAAACAAACTGTCGTTCGGAGTCGACGTTAAACTGTAGGTCCCACCATTCACGTATAAAATTAACGCACACAACATAAGTGGTGTGAGAAGCTAGGCCGTAATCCTGACTGAAGGCTTGTAATGGCCAATTATGTATGGATGTCACGTTTTCAGAACTATTTGGTGTTGTTCAACCATAATATGATTAAGATTTTGCCTGCTTCCATAATCGTACAGGAAGCGTGGATTTACTACAACACGCTAGAGACGCAACAGCAGTCGAACAGTAGTGAGTATCTCAAGACGAAACGAATTAGTGGTAAAAAAAAGCTGTCAGCAGACAATTCTATATGTCAATGGGGTTACGACAGTAAGTCTGCTTGTAAAATGCAGCAACGATTTGGTCAATTCGTTCTCCTTATTGAAGAATACCCATATTGGGTTTGAATCGATTCTCATTCCAAACAAGTGTCTTTGAACCTTCAATACCCGTTCAGAAGGGCAGTAACACTGCAATTATTTGGGAAATTTTTGATTTTCTCAAAATCGTTTGCCTAGAGAAAATTATTTGCCTATCTTTAACTGTCCTTTTGCTGAGAACATCCTTCCCAACTTGTCTCTTACTCCACTGAAAGATTCCTGGTCTCACCAACAGCATAAAAGCTGCCCACCTAGTAAGGTCATCTGCTTGCTCTTTGCAATAAATTCTCACATGACCTGGAGTCCAGCAAATGGTAACCTATTTCCCCTGCATTGCCAATTAAGCCTGTCTTAGGTAAACTTTATAGAAGCTGACTGCTTGAAATCGACGTAGTCTAGTAGGTAGTGTGTTGGCTCATTAGACGTGAGGCCACGGTTCAAATCCCAGGCCCAACATTTCCAGCAAGACGAAATATGAAAAAAAAAATATTTCTTAGGCGTCTTCCTCTCAGCAGATTTCTGGCAAAACCTCTCTGCGGTTAAATAAAATTGCCATGAAAACTTTTTCAAAAATCAGTCGTTCAGAGTCGGCTTTAAACTGTAAGTCCCGCCACTCATAGATAAACTAAACACGCGCCACACTGGTGGTGTAATCTTCGCTTGTCGCTTTAATTCTGTTTTAGTTTTCCTTATTCATAAACAAGTATTTCAGCTGAAAATCCATATGCTTGTTGGGCCAAAATAAACTGATACAGATACAGACTGAGTGGGCAATAGTAATCAGACTCCTGTCTATCAATAACGAACAGAGACAGTCGAAACTTTTTAAGCAACAACAACACAGAAACGAATAAAATATATGGAAACGACAGTGTTTGTGTGAATATTTGTAATAGAATTGGATTACAGAAAGGGAGAAAAACGAAAAAAAACATTAGAAATAGAAATTTTATTTATCAGTCTAAATGGATTCCAATTTCAATGTTGCATTACGAACATTAAGAAGAGAAGCACACAAATACATACCCGTATACCAACGTAATTGAAATGAAAAAAAAAAAATAGCCAATACAGAGACAAAATTCTACACAAAAATTCCAACTAAAACTCTTTTTAAATTTAAACAAAACTAAAGAGAGGGAGAGACAGGCATATATAGAGAGTAAAAGAGCATAAGAATAAGAGAGAAATATAAAATGCTCTCTTATTTTTAATAAGCTAAACCTGTATACTTTTGTTTAATACAAAAATCTACATGCGTCTCTAAGCGTCAACCTGCGTTAGCATGCGTCAACATGCGTTGTAGTATATTTTCATGCGTTTTCCTTTTTAAATTTGTATCTCTAGCTTTATTGTGCTTAAAACCTTTATTCTCTTTGCTTTTTATTTTTTGAATATTCTTACACTGACCTGCGCTTTAACACCATTGTGTTTATTTTTTTTTTGCCCAAGTATAGTGCTGTTGTTGGTTGTGTGTACGATGGGTCCATGAGTCCATATGTATTCGATTTATGTCTTCAACTTTTATCTTCTGAAGTGTATAATTTTGCGTTTTATGCTTAATGTGGGAGTTTGTTTACGGCGTGCTGGGGAATATGACAACACCAGTAGAACGAACACATACTCTCATACAAAAATATACCAACAAAACACAGTATCTGTTCGAAATGGATTTGTGTTTAAGACCAAATCACATTAGTGGGGGGAAATTATATGCCTTTGGAATTTCAAATAATTTTGTGGCGAATATAAAGACATCTGTGGCAAAAAGTGATTTGAAATTTTCAGATAAATGGCTTGAAACGTAAAACTTTATAAAATTTGTTTTCAATTTAAACGCAACGCAACGCAACGCAATTTAAGATATTTAATGAAAAACCATTCGAATTTAAGTCTTTAAAGGCCTGTGTTATATTTGTTTGTGCTTTTTAAGAAAGCATTGGAAAATTATTTTGGTTTTGTAATGGAAAATAATATTCTCATAGCCTTTCGAAAGGACAGTGAAAGGCAGTGATAGTGTGAATTCATTATTCATTCCAAATTTTACTACTTTTGCAGTATCGTTGATGAATATTTGTAGAACAATAGTTCTATCAAGTTTCACTGAAAGATAAGAATAAGATCGGCTTATGCCAAATGCATAAGTTCCCGTACTGACCGAGGCAAATGGCGTACCCAATTCAATTGAAGAGTATTCTGGAAGGAGCGCACCAGCTGTGGCGAACTCGTCGGCCTTACAGTTTCCCGGAATGTTACTGTCCCGGGAGACTCACACCAGTGAGACACTAGTGAAGCGCCCAGAAAGAAGGTCGAGATAGCGGCGACATTTCATTACGATCCTAGAGTTATGCACGAAACCCGATAGAGATCTTACCGCGGCCTGACTATCAGAAAAGGAGCACCGTTGACAAGGATCTATTGAGCGGCCCGGTAAATTGCGATCATCTCCGCCTGAAACACGCTGCAGTAGTCCGGCAGACGGAGAGAAATGTTCAGGCCCAGTTTCCTAGAGTAGACACCGCTTCCAACCCCATTATCGAGTTTAGAGCCGTCGGTATATATATCCAGGACTTCCGGAGGGACAACCGTATTAGGATTTCAGTCGTCCCTACTCGGAACCAGAAAGTGGAAACCCCTGTCGAGACAATATTCAGCAGGGAAATAGTCGATGTTCACGAGGGCTACTGGATCAACCTCCAGAATAGTGGAGTGACCAGGAGGTACAATATGCCAACGAGACAGGGCATTAAATCTAGTCCTGCTTAGCGAGAAGTAGGAAAGCAGTTGAGCATTGCGAACAAGGCTTTCGTGGGGGTGGTGCGCAGAGCTCCAGTTATATAAATGGCCGCAGACCTTCTGACCTTGTCAAGAAGTCTGACGTTGTGTTGTCTGTCCAGGGCAGTCCTCCAGAAAGCAACACCGTTATAAGAGGTTGGGCTCGACGGCCGTAGAATATATCCAACGCATGATCCTTGGGCGAAGACCCCATCGGGTTCCGACCGCTCTACTACAGCAGTAAGAAGCACATGCTGCCTTACGTACCCTAGCAGCCAGATTCGTCTTCCAGTTGAGCTTGGGATCGAGCATCAGGCCCAGATATTTAACCTCGGGACTCAACGTGAGTCTGGTCTGAAAACAGATGCGTTATTTCAGCACTTCGAATACAGAAATCAAAAGGCAAATCGTGTTTAAAATCCTAAGAAGTTCCTCCAATTATCTAAGAAACGATTATTCCAAGCATAGAACGTCGCACCAGGCCGTGGCCTTCAGAGGCGTGGTAAGTAGACTTCTAAGACGGTCATTATTGCCTGCCTTTAAAAATTGTCTTGCCACCTTGGTTTTGATATATTGGAAACGGAAAGTTTTTATAGGTTCCTACTGCCAGACGAGAATTCTACTTCATTACTTACATAATTGGTCAGTACAACCCTTCAGTTATGATTACTACCTATCTTCGCATACCACTTATGCTTTTTGTGTTAATTGTATACATGAATGGTGGGATCTACAGTTTGAAGTCGATTCCGCATGACAAATTTTTGGGAAACTTTTCCATGAGAATTTTATGCTAGAAATCTGCTGAGAGGATGTCGGCGAAGAAATATTTTTTTATATTTCGTTCTGTTGAAGATGCTTGACCTGAGTCTAGAACTTCGGCCTCACGTCTAATAAGGCAAAATACTACCTACTAGACTAAGGCAACTTCGATGCTCCTTTATTAGTTGTTATATATTAACGTAAAGGCCTTAAGTGTATCCTCTGATATTTGCAGTGGTCCGTTCATTGTTTTAATGAATTTCTCTCTCTATTTTCAATATATTCTTTATCGTCAGATTCTGGGCATAATACAGGCCAATGTTCATCAAACCTTAAGTGTTTGAACGAAATATATTCCTTAGTTATGACTTCATTTAAGTATTGAGAACATTTTCATAAGGTATTATGCCAACAGCGGCGTAGGTATCTTAATGTAACGATCATATCTTGTCAGGAATGTCCTCATCTTGAAATCGCCGTTGTCTAGTTGGTAGTATGTTGAAGTTTTGATAGTAGATTTTGAAAGGTTATTAAGGGAGTTTTAAAATCTGACATGTCGGAAAATTTCAAAATTTAGTTAAAGGGACGTAAAATGCTTTAAAAACAATTCACTTTGTCCGACCATGCCCATATTGATTTAATATGTTAATTTGTAACAGCGATTAACTATATTTTACCAGCTTATTCTTTTTTTTTACCTATTTTTACCCAGGAATTTTAATCCTTTTTTCCTGGTTTTTTCCAAGTCTTTAATTAATTGTTTAACTGAGTTCTGTTATTAACATAATGCAGTTTTGTTAACAGAATTGGTTTGCGTCCAGGGAAATATATTTTAGAATTTATCTTTACTCACATAGAAAATATTTCTTTTGGGGGATTTTCTCTCAGTAATCTTCTGGCAAAAACTCTTAGGGTAAAATAAATCTGCCATGACAGCCAGTCATGGATGAAATTAACACACACAACATGGTTGGTGTGCGAAACTGGGTTGTAATCTTGACTGAAGTTATTAATTATTTAGTAGGCAAGAGCTCTAAGTTCAAAACACAGCTATAGTAGCTTAAAAGGAGATTGATAACTATTTCTTTCGACGACTCTCTATCGGTAACATTATAGCTAAGGCTGTAAGAGTGAAATTGAAAATTTCTCAATTCCATATCTCCTAGTGGGTGTGAAATGTCTGCTTCCCGAGACGTTTAGGTAAAATTAACGCACACAACAGGAGCGGTATGAGGGTTACAATGACAAGTAGCATGTGGAATATTTTATCAAAAATTTATTTTCCATTTGAAAACCTACTAATGTAGGCGAGACGGTACTGTAAGTACATTTCGAGATGACTCTAGTCTTAATAGCTGAGCAAAATGCCCCTTTATTCCTATTTTTTTTACCACCCGCTGTATATCAGTAAAAAACCTTTAATTTATTTTCTATTTTATAAAAAAAAAGGAAAAGAAAACCGAATAAACAAACAAATAACGTTGCAATTTATCTATTTATCGAGAAATTGCAACAGCATTAGTACCAGCATTATTATCAACATGAACATCAGCAACATCATCATCGTATGTAACGTGCGCGTTCATACGTATGTACGTACATACTAGTACGTACGTACGTTCATTTGTCAATTTATTACATGAGAATTGTATTGGTGATTTACATTTTGTAACCGGGAGAGAGAGAGAGAGAGGAGAGAATGACTGATACAAGCCATTCAAGTATTTCAATTATTCAGATACTCTCTACTTTACATTGCTATTTCATGTACAATATCTGAGTAGAAATCCATTCAAGTAATATGGTTAAAATAGTACTCGATATACGAATAGAGAATGTTTACAAACCATATTACATTACGTAGGCTGAAGTTAAAGAGGGCTTATATTATGCAATTTTGTCATCAGACAATTATCCTATACTATAGGGTAAATCACGTGAGCCTTTCTTTTCAGGCTGTTCATGAGATCCATTGTTTTACCACGTGTTATGATGAGAAATACGTTGATAAAGAATTGTATGAAATAATTATGTGGCCCACGTCTTTTAGCATTCGTTATATACCAGGCTGGAATCTATCGATTGAACTGGTTTTCTCTTTTATGCGTAATGTCGTGGGAACTTATTTCTAAGTTGACTTCAAGATAGCCAACAAGTTAACTCTTTACACGGATAACAGAAGTATTTCGGTGCGCCCGCAAGTATAGATCGCACTATATTCCAGGGAACCATATTTTTGAAGAAATAGCGGAAGCAAGCTTGGGGATACGTATGATGTTTGCAAGACACGATATGGCAACTGGATTGTCTGAAATAGCCATGTAGTCGCCATGAGCATAGCCTAGACTTCTACCTGAAAGACACTTCACTCAGTCTGTAGAGTGTTTAATATTCAAGTCCTAAATACATATATGCCAAACGATTTTGACCTGTCAGCTTATATTTCCCAAGAATTTGAAGAATAATCTGATTTCCTATATCTGGTTAGGCTAATGGTGTCTAATCATCTGCTATAGAAGGCAATATAATATACAGAAGATGGGCTTAAACTCTTGATATGCTCATGGAGCTGCGAAGGCCAACAAATTACCAAATTTCACCCGATTTGTGCAAGAGTTTTATATACGGAATTTTTATAGAGTTTACATCCTCTAGAATTATCTCGATTTCTGACAGTAAGAACCTTCCGCATACAACGCTTACGTATTATGTCAGGAGGTAATCTACTCTCTCTGTGCGTTTGTCTTTCTGAAAATGTCATCTGACCAGCTGTCAATGTCATTGTAGCTGCAGTTGCTGCAGTGCTCTGTATTCTCTCTCTGGACTATGCTGGCAAATAGTTGGCCGTCATTCCACTTGTCCGTGGATTGACTCATCTCTGTACCTAGATCTCCAATGAATCTGTATTATCTTCCTCTTTCAGTAGATTCTCGCGTATACCCTTATTGAATGCGAAGAAATTCAAAACTATCCACAGAAGTCGCTTTTTTACCACGAATACATGAATATTCGGCAGTCAACTCGCGAGCTTAACATTTATTCTTTCAGCCTTTACACAAGTGCCATTGCCAAGTGCTCTCTAAAGCTGAATTTCTAATCAATAATTACGCCATTGACCTTCCGGCCAGTTATTACGTTTCCTGCAATAAACAATTTCATTTGCTGTCTTTGTTATACTATGTTCAGACATGCAGTTTCATTGCGTAAATCGCAATAAACGATAATATTGAGCTCAATATTTCACACAAAGTTTCAATTAATTATTGCGCAATAAATACGCAAATTGTAATAATATTGAGTAAAACAATTTTCCGAACACGACAAACAAAAAAAAAAAAAAACAAAAACAATGTTGTTGAAACAACCCGCTGTATTGTTTACCAGCTGTCAAATGAATATTGCTTATATTATGTCTGAACACTTAAAATATTGTACTCAAATAACCGAATATTGACTCAATAAAAGTGCATATCTGAACATAGTATTATGAAGCACTTATCAGTACCGCGTCCCTTCCTTGTGTAGCTTTTTTGAGATCAGCGGCATAATGTCTCTGCCTGCCTAGTAGGAAGCAAATTCAAAATGGCGTAAAGCGTATTGGTGGGTGTCCTCTGCATAAGATGTTGTCGATACATTAACCCTAAAGCCCAGACTAGACCCGATATGAGCAACGTAAAGTATTACCGATTTAAACATTGTTTTTACAAGTAAAAAGAGGCACAAAGGCTTCCTGCTCTCCTTTAAGAATGTTCTGCCATCGCAAAGGAGCAGAATCTGAGAACAATTGATTGTAGGAATTGTAGTGAACATCATGAGCCTGGTTTCTGTACATTTTCTTTGATTTCAGCGAACGATATGCAGCACCCTTAAGAATGTGTATCTTTGGTGTATTCGTGCATTTACATAAATTTCGAATTATAAACAACAATTTGCATAGAAAACAAATATAGACATTCAATACGTATTGCCAGATCTGATAGATAATATTGTTATAATGCTACTATCACAACTACACAAACACACACACACATACAATCATATGTAAAGGTATTCTACATACTTTACATATGAATACACGAATATGATAATTCTACGTCAGGTATTTTCGAGGTACTAAAACAGCAGCAACAGCAGAAATGGCAACAACAGCAGCAAGTACACAGGAATGTTGTTAATACTAGTTGTTGCTACTCTTAGTGTTGTTGTTGTTGTTATTATTGAATTTTATTGTTTTGAATTTTGCTGCAAATGCAGTTGCAAGTATGTTTTTGTAAAATTACATCGTAGTGAGTCAAATAAATGTTTTGCAAGACGTTGTGTATGTGTATGTCCGTATGTCCGTCTGTCTGCCTTTCTGTTTATTTACCAATACATATCGTGGTGTATTCAGGTGTATTTGTAGTTCTATTTGAATTTGTTTTCTTTCTTGAATTTATATCATCTTCTCCTGTAATGCTTAAATGGATTTCAAGTATTGCAATTCGTAAGATACAAATCGTAAGTGAAAATCGAAGAAAATTTACAATAACAATAACAACAACTAGAACTACACCTACAAGAGGAAAATGGAAAAACAATAATAGGAAATGTTTCCATAGAAGTGCAAAAATATTTGTGTTTCTCAGTGAATATCTTCTCTCGAGCAAAAAGACAAGCACTTAAGCACGAGTTTTATACGTACATACATACATACGTACGGTTACGTATGTAAGTTAGCAAACATGTTAAGGCAGGCAAAACAATTTCAAGTTTTTTATTGTTGTTGTTGTTGTTGTCGAAACTATTGAATACATTTAACCATGGAGTTTAGCAAATCTATTTACAGGCTACAAATAAAATTCTTGCAAATCGACAGAATTTTTTTGCCTTTCCTTTCCTTTCTTTTCATTTCATTTCTTTTGAAATGATGAGATGGTAATTTGTTGCAATTGAAAAACAGGAAGTTTTTTTTTGTTTATTTCAAACCGAATCAGAAAGACACGTTTGACAGTGAAGATTTTGTGTACAATTTTGTGTTTAAAAAATGATTTATTACAGCCCCATCCCACGGGCCATTTACGATATAATTTACTTTGAGGAAAATTCTAGAAAAGTATGCAAATAGTTAGCTGCCATTTAGGGGACTCAATATACTTACATTCGATTGGTGGTTATGCTAGGCACCATTAGCCTCCCTTGGAGATTTCCAAAGAGTTCTGGAATTTTTCTTACTGCCTTAGATGCAATACTTAATTAGCAGAATGCTTAGAAAAGAAAAAAAGAAAAATCTTCGGTTCACTAAGCTGGTAATAGGTCGATTGCAGCAAGTTCTAGAATGATATGGTTGCCATCCACAGTTGCATAAAAATGCAAGAGGTTCCATCCATCTTTGAAAATAATATTATTTTAAATATTTTGCGTTGTTGTATTGGATGTATTGGTAAGAAATTTTGTTTGTTAAACCTTAGGGTTTCTCAAGACGTGGCTCTGTGTGACATTCATGTAACGTACGTTGTCAGGAAGCATAAGGACATTATACCGAAACAGAAAGAAATGGCAGTTAGATGGTGCAAGCTCTAGTCTACATGATGGGTTCATCACAACTTTGTTGCCAAGTGCAGTGAATGCAACACAATATCATGTGTGTTGTTGTTTTCCTATTACATACATATATAGGGTGTTTTTTATAGAGGTATAACACTTTAAGTTGCAATAAAACAACGATGGATTATTCGATTGACATGAATTTTATTTATCCGAACGGTAATCTTGTGGCATTACATTTTAAATATGATTTCTGGCATATGACCGCCACGGCTGGCGCGGATGTAGTCCAATCTGGACGTAAAATTTTCGATGTCTTTTTCCAACATTTGTGGCCGTATATCGGCAATAATACGGCGAATGTTGTCTTCCAAATGGTCAAGCGTTTGTGGCTTTACCGCATAGACCAATGACTTTACATAGCCCCACAGAAAGTAGTCTAGCGGTGTTAAATCACAAGATCTTGGAGGCCAATTCACAGGTCCAAAACGTGAAATTAGGCGGTCACCAAACGTGTCTTTCAATAAATCTATTGTGGCACGAGCTGTGTGACATGTTGCGCCGTCTTGTTGAAACCACATCTCCTGGACATCATGGTTATTCAATTCAGGAATGAAAAAGTTAGTAATCATGGCTCTTCTTAGGTTTATTTTTTCGCAGAGTTTTTGCCAGAAATCTGCTGAGAGGAAAACGCCGAAGAAATATATTTTTTTATTTCGTTTTGATGTCTGGCCTAAGGCTCGACCCCGGGCTTTTCGTCTAATAAGCGAACACACTACCTACTAGACTACGGCGACTACTATTTTCCTGTTATGGTATGTAATTGATTTTTACAGCCCTTTAATCAGGATTGGAGCCGCATGTAGTCTAGTAGGTAATGTGTTGGCTTATTTGACTTAAGGCTACGGTTCAGACCCCAGGTCAGAGATCTCCAACAAAACGGAATCTGAAAAAATATTTTTTCGGCAACTTCCTCTCAGTAGATTTCTGACAAAAACTCTGGAAATAATTAAAAATTGCCATGAAAAGTTTCTCAAAGTCTCTGTCGTTTGGAGTCGTTTGGAGTGTAGGTCCCGTTACTCATGTATGAAATTAACACCCACGCACAACATAAGTGGTGCGAGAAGCTAGATCGCAATCCTAACTGAAAGGTTGTAATGACTAATTATACATGTGTGGCTATGTTAGTCAGGATTGCAACCAAGTAATGACTAATTCTGCGTGTATCTATGTTAGTCAGGATTACAACCAATTTTCTCACACCACGGAGAACGGCGGGATTTATAGTTTTACGTCGACTTCGAACGACAGATTATTTGCTATCAGAACTTTTGCCAGGACTTTTGGTTGGAACCACTAGTTCGCGCCTCTTATAAGCGCACTCACTAGCTACTAGACTGCGGCGACTCCATTTAAATCAACCTTAAAAGATGGCGAAATTGGTAATTTTTCTTTCGCTATCAAACGGATTCACGTTTCATTTGCATGTGAAATAATTTGTTTTTTAGTTTCTTTTGTTTTTCAAACAGATTCAAAGACACAATTTGCATCTAACAAATAAAAACTATATTTGACTCTCTATTCATGCACGATGTGGTACTACGTATGGATTTGAATACAAATTTTATAAGCTTAAGCAGGTGTATGCGAGAGTCTGTAAATTGTTTTTTTTCGGTTTAAAGAAGTGCAATATTAAATAAGAAAGAGTAAAAAAAATTGTTTCGAAATATTGAAATTTTGCAAATATTTGCTTGTTTGTTTGTTTGTTTGTTTGATCGTTGAAAACGTAACATTTGTTATTGAATTTCAATTGAAACGAAATGAATCGTATCGAAACGAATCGTATTGCATTCAATTGAGTTGATTATTGTTTCTTTTCTCTTTTTTTTCTCAGATAAATTTTACGTTTCATCTGGTTTTTTTTGAAATTTTTTCTTTTTCAAATGATGCCCCATTATTGTTAAGCTTCCTAAACGACAGGCTCAATTTTATAGCACGCATTTGGAAAAAAAGGTTTTTGTTGAGCTTTTCAGTACACAAATCAAATTCTTTGTATTTTTGTTTTTTCTACTCAAACCATTGGCAACGTGTGTTGCAAATATCAGAAACAAATTTTGTTAAACAAGGAATTTTTTTTTAAAGGAAAAAAAGAGTAATTCTAGCTATGCAAACATTTGTAATAATTTTCTAAGGTAGTCCTACTGAAGATTGTAAGCCACAAGTTTTCTTCGTTTGCAACTTCTGGACTATGGGGTTCCAGAACTTGTTTAAATTCCTAAATTTCTAAAACCTTTTATTCTTCTTTATAAGTCAATAGATATAGTTGCCTTATAATTATTTTCATACATAATCGTATACGCACTTTGTAATATGCGCACTGAACATGTGCTTTATCTTAAGTTTTATTATAACAATTTGTGTATTTATTGAGAAATAATTAATAGAACCTTTATATGAAATATTGAGCTCAATAATGGCGCTTATTGCGATTTACGCAATAAAGGTGCATATCTGAACACGCGTATAACAGTAGAAATATTTATTGTATATGGTTTGTGTCTGTAATAACTTGCATGATGTTTGGGAGGGTAAATATCTGTTATTTAGTCTTATTTACTTCACCTTTGGTGTAAAAACATAGATTTTGTGATAAAAAATATAATTTGATTGAGCAAAAATACATCGTTTTTGGTTATTACAACCCTTTAGTCAGGATTATGGACCTAGTTTCTCACACCACTAATGTTGTGCGTTTATACATGAGTGGCGGGATCTACAGTTTAAAACCGACTTCGAGCGACAGATTTTTGAGAAACTCGTTCATGGCAGGTTTATTCACTCTCAGAGTTTTTGCCAGAAATCTGTTCAGATGAAGTCGCCAAAGAAATATATTTTTTCATATTTCGTTGGTATCTTTGGTCCTTGATTTGAACCATGGGCTCACGTCTAATAAGCCTAGGCCGCCGTAGACTAGACCTAGACCTACTAGACTGCGACGACTTCAAATTACCTCGTTTACTCACCAAAACTATACCAATTTGGGATCATCGATTTCCAAAGTAGTCATGTTGACACCGTCATTAAAGAACGTCAGCCAAAAAAGTTCGAAGTTCGAAGAATTGAAGTGAAGAACTTTAGCCACATGACATGTTGATTCATATAGAATCATTACTTACTTAATTGGTCTTTAGCCCGGATTACAACTAAGTTTGTCACTCCATCTATGTTGTAAGTGTTAATTTTATTCTTGAGTGGCGGGAGAGTTTGAAGTCAACGCCGAACGACTGATTTTTAAGAAACTTTTCATGGCAATTTTATTTACTGTCAGAGTTTTTGCTGGAAAATTGGATAAGGGTTTACTGTGATGGCTTTCAACCCGTATGCACAACTAGAATTTAATGTCCAGGGGATTGGATTGCGCTGCATCTAGCGGATGTCAGTATTGAGGAGGGGCGACGTGGAGGCTGCGAGTCAACTTGAAGCAAGACATGGATGGCGCCATATCAAGCACAATCACAAGCTTTACCTTGTTTATATACTTCCTATTCTCCTACATCTGATGAAGCAGAGGCTCTTGGATGGATGTGTTGACTTATTTACTTACTTAATGGGCCATTAACAACCCGATTAACGGATTTCGGCCTGGTCACACCAATCGATGACAGGGCTTCCTCGAATTGGTCCTCCCAACGCAGACAAGGTTGTCCTCTTCGTCGATTTCCGCAGATCTCCGCATCAAATACCCGTCTCGCCTCCTCCATTCGAACGACATTGCCGAGCCAGCGCAGCCGCTATGTGTTAATACGCTGCACACTGTCGCGAGCGTGGCCAAAAATGGTTAAAGTCAATGTGGGAAATTTAATATCTTTTTACCTTTACCTTATAGAAAACACTTCTATTAGTTGATATGTAAAATTTTTTTAAAAACTTTTGAGTAGTTTTTTAGTTATTGTATCTCAAAGTTAAGAATTCCTATGCATATAGAAAATTTGTTCGAAAACTTGAAATTTGACATATTTTTGTCATAGTTAAAATTCAAAAATTCTTTTGGTAATGACTAAAATATTTGTAATAGGATTGTAAGCCAGGTATGTAATTGTAATTACAACGCTACAATTGTTTACAAATATTAATCATATGTGAAATATCCTTAGCCAAAGCACAGGTTTTCAAAAAATTAAGATTTTCATACATTTATTAATTTCAGTAGTGAATTAAAAAAAAAACACCCAATATCACTTTAGAAATTTTTTGATATTTTATTGCCACTGGTATGTACTTTAACATATATAAATTTCAGCTGCTTCTGACTGCTTTTGTGGGCGTTATAAAAGTTTTTAGTGTCAACATCATTGCAGATTCGTGATATTTCTGAGCAATGGTTGCAGCTTAAGAAAAATAATACAACAAATGTGTTGCATCATATTGTACAATTTGTGGAAAGTCGTATTCAAAGCTTTATAGCAGATATAGAGAAGGACAAACTAATATTCATTCTTTTAAAAATTAGTAATAATTGGACAAAATATAGACATGGAAAATAGGTTTGAAACTGAGTTGAGGAAGTGATGTAAATTTTTCTAGATCATCGATTTTTTATATTTAAACATAAATAAATTCAATTAGGAACCAAGTATAAGTGTCTTTTCACTTATATGTATAAATTTAAGTATTTTAATATATATAAACAAATTTTAAATTGTTTAATAAAATATTGTTTAATTAGTATTTCAGCTGTGGTAAAAATTTATCCTTATAATTTTCTAAGGATATACGGAATGTGAGAAAATTAAATTTTAATGAGTTAGTAAAACATTTAAATCATAATTTGCGATTCGAAAAAATATATGTATATTAAATTTTTTTTTGATACTTTTTTGAAAAAGGACATTTTTAAGGTGGGCGTATCCTTGCTCCAAATTGAACGAAATTTGGAGGAAGTATTAAGCATGTTAAAACTAATAAGTTTACCAAATTTTATTAACATATCTTTTTTTTCCTCCAAGTTATAGCAATTTTTATTTTCAGGATATATGGGAAGGACACGAATCCTTTGAGTTTAAATGACCAAATTTTAAGTATGATTATATTTTAGCAATTAATATAGGTGTGCCAAATTTCATTACTCTACTATTACTCCTTCTATTTTTGGCCACTCGTTATATGAAATCGCGACAGTGTGCGCTGTACAACGTCTATGTCGTTGAGGAGCTTATACAGCTCACTGTTGAATCGGATACGGAAAGTATCGCCAACTCGCACTGGACCGAAGATCTTATGTAGGACTTTTCTCTCGAATACTCTCAAGGCTGCTGGATCAGTGCTCAATAGGGCCCATGCCTCTGCGCCATAAAGAAGCTACTCTTGTAGAGTATTAGTTTTGTCGTACGAGAGAGGTCTCTGCTACTTAATTGCGTATTGAGATCATAATAGCACCTGTTGGCTAGAGTTATCCTGCGCTTGATCTCCAGATTGGCATCATTTCTGGTGGTAACGACGGCTCCAAGATAAATAAGATAAAGATGTGTTAAGGCAGGCCGAAATCTGAATCCGAATATCACGAAGCATTTTCTCCATGTTCTTATTCTATTTTACATTTTTCTTTGCTTTGGTTTCATTTTCATTAATCAAGTTTTCCCATCCAAGTAAGTGCTTGGAATGATGCGGTTGCTATCTGGTATTACCTAAAAACACCCAATGGGAAAACCTTTTGGGTTGTTGTACCAGGGGTAATGATGGGGAACCCTTTGCTGATTGGATTCTATACTTCGCCAAGAGGCAAGCATCTCACCCTATATTATTGGACAATACAAATTCGAGTGAATGTTCTAGCATTTCTGCTGAAACTATTTGTAGAATCGTTACGATAGGCATGTTGTGTTGAACTGTATGGCTTCAGGAGATTGAAAGATAAAGTAGCTGGAGGGTTAATCACAACGAGATCTAGCAAGTGTTGAGATTGAGGGTTTTTATATACTAAATGACTTTCTCAAGAGTGCTGGTAAATCAAGTACTTTGTTATGAAAGCCTTTGAGTAAATGCTTCTAATACGTTCGACACGAGAACCATGCCTCGAAAATGTACAGAAAGGGCGAAGGGAATATTTTCCTTAATCGCTTTAAAACTTCCTTAACATCTTTCTACACAATGTGAAACCAAACGGTTTCTATATCTTGAAGTATCTCATAAAACGTACTGGTCATTAAACTCCTACACTTCCTACAATCATCGTTAACCATACATGCCCATCCATCATGCATCTCTTAATTTCCCTACAAATTCTTTTGAAAAATTTTTATTCGCGTGTTGTATTGATAGCGCCTGCTGTTGCAACTAACGAAGATACGAATGAATCATAAAAACGAGAAGAAAAAAAGAGAAATAAAAAGAGAAGCGAAATTGATGAAAATGAAATTACTTTTGTTATTTCCGCTATACCGTTCGGCTTTGTTGTTGCAACAATTACCGCAGTTTGTGTTAATCACGTTTAAGGTACAACAACACCGGTAGCAATAACAACAATGTCAGGGTTTTTATTTTTATTTTTGTTAAACGGACGTGCAACTATCAAAATTAAAATCATTAAAGAGCTTGAAAAAGTTAATGTTGCATAAAAACTGGCACTGCCACTGACACCACTAGCGCCAGCGCCAGCACCAGCACCCATACCATCGACAGCACCGGTTTCATCTCCAGTTTTTGCATTACGAATATTTTTTGTTTTATTTTTGTAAATGATGGCTTTGTAAACGTGCCACACGCTGCATGTGAATCAGTGCACTTAGTTTTGCTTACTTACTTACAGCGAAAACAAACGTTCACACTGAATACCATGCCATGCCATGCCATGCATGCCGTGCATGTCTTCATGTCTTCACGTACGTGTTTGTTTAACTGCGATTCTGTATCATCATCTGGCAATTGAAGAGCGTTGTTTTTAATTTCATAAATTCATAATAAATTCATAATGAAATTCTGTTTTCAATTTAATGAACTTTTAAAGGCAACAACAACAACAACAAGAAAAAATAAATAAATTATTAATGAAAAAATATTAAAAACTATCGAAATTAAATAAAATAAATTTAAAGCATTAAATAAAAGCAAAAAAACAAATGAATTAATTTTTATAAAAACTCTTTAATAAGGGTACGCTTCATCTGACATCGTTAACTGGCGTTTATGCTGTATGTTGGCAACAGGCGCCTTTACGGTGTAGGATGCATGGAATAAACATTATGCTTCCATGTAAACCAATCGATCCATTACATACATACATACATAATTGGTCATTACTACCTTGCAATCAGGGTTACAACCTAGCTTCTCACACCACTTATGTTGTATTGTGTTAATTTTATACATGAGTTTCGAGACCCTATAGTTTAAAGTCGATTCCGAACGACTGATTTTTGAGCAACTTTTCATGGCAATTTTATTCACTCTCAGAGTTTTTGCCAGAATTTTGCTGAGAAGAAGGCGCCGAAGAAATATTTCTTTCATATTTCATTTTGCTGGAGATGTCTGATCTGGGCATTGAACCCTGGCCTCACGTCTAATATGTGAACACATTGCCTGCAGTGACTTCAATTGAAGATATTCTATTATAGAAAGTATAAAGAATACTCCACCAAAAATGATGTCAGTCTGGAGATCAAGCGCAGGATCACTCTTGCCAACAAGTGCTAATATGGTCTCAATAGGCAATTGAGTAGCAGGGACCTCTCTCGTACGACAAAACTGATACTCTACAAGACGCTCATCGTCCCCGTTCTTCTTTATGGCGCAGAGGAATGGACTCTATTAAGCACTGATGCAGCAGCCTTGAGAGTATTCGAGAGAAAAGTCTTATGCAAAATCTTCGGTCCAGTGCGAGTTGGCGATGATTTCCGCATCCGATACAACAGTGAGCTGTATGAACTCCGCAACGACATAGACGTTCTGCAGCGTTTTAATATCTAGCGACTGCGCTGGCTAATCCATGTCGTTCGAATGGAGGGGGATGCTCCGGCGAGAAGGGTATTTGATGCGGGGATTTGCCTGACTGGAGGGACCAAATCGAGGAAGCCCTGTCATCGATTGGTGTGACCAACTGGCGTAGGAGCGCAAGATGCAGAGGCGCCTAGAAGGATTTGTTGCGGCAGGCTGAAATCCCTTAATCAGGTTGTTAATAGCCAATTAAGTAAGTAAGTAAGTAAGTAGAGTGCAATCTGTTACACCTTTTCTGATGATGAGCACTAAATACCATGATTCTTAAACCCGAAATAATTATGACGTCAACAACGGGTCGTATAGACTTCTATTAACCCAATGTAACCAATAGTAAATAATTATTTGCTGAGTTAAAATTGACCAGCAAATTAGTAACCGCACATGGTATTTGTATATTTTTTTTATTGACTTACCTTTTAATATTTGCTCTTAAATTGACAAAAAATAAAATACAGAAAAATTAAAAAAATATGAAATTATTGTATAAAAAAGTAGTAAAGCATGAAGGAGTATGGACGACTGTGTGATACCATATAAAATATGTTTTCGCTTTTATTAGACGTGGGGGCACCGTTCAAACCCCAGGTTAAACATCTCCAATGAAACAAAATATTAAAAAGATTTTCTTTGGCGATTTCCTCTCAGCAGATCTGTGGCAAAAACTCTCTGAAAGTAAACAAAATTGCTATGAAAGTTTCTCAAAAACCTGTCGTTCAGAGTTGGCTTTAAACTGCAGGTACCGGCGCCTATGTATATAATTAACACACACAACATACATAAGTGGTGTGAGAAGTTAGGTTGTAATATTGACTAAAGGGTTGTAATCATCAATTGTGTATGTATGTATGTAGACAGACAGTTCTATTGCCTATTTCCGAAGCAGCCCTCGAAACTTGCTTAATATACAGCGTGAGAGCTAATGAATTTCATCATTAAAAGTATTGACCAATTTTAATCGAAGCATTTATTATTTGATTTGATTTTTTTTTCTTCATCATTAATTTCATATGGTTTTTTGTAATTTTTTTTTCATATGAAATATGTTTTTTTTTGTTATTATTATTATTATTTTTGATTTTATTTTATTTTATTTCGTATAATAAAATGAATATTAAATAAATAAAAAATAATTAAAATCAAATGGAAATGCAAGTGCAATTAGTTATTAATTCCTATTGTATGTTTTTATTTTTCAATGAAATTTATTTTTTATTTTTAGTTTTATATTAAAAGATTAAATGATTAAATTTAATTGTTATTATTGCAGTTTTTTTTAAATTCTTCTATATTATGCTGGTATAATCATAAAACTATTGCAGTTGCTATACATACGAATTCAGATGGATAATGCGAAATATGCAGTCATTAGGGTCATAATACTCTTACAAAAAATGATGAAAAAAGTTCTGCAGGGAAAGCTAGACTCCAGTTAAAACAGAAAAAAAAAATAGAACTAAAAGCTTCTTAGGCTGGTATATTGCCCCACAGCAACTCTGTTTGATAAACAATTTGTAGATTTAAAAAACGATTTTTGGAATTTGAAATGCTTGTGTTCTGAATTGCTCCTGCCGCAGTGGAAGTGCATTAAGTACGACTGTATACTTGTAGTCGCCGTAGTCTAGTAGGTAGGCTTATTAGACGTAATACGTATGCCACGGTTCAAACCCCAAGTCAAACATGAAAACGATGATATGAAAAATATTTCTTCGTTGACTTCCTCTCAGTAGATTTCTGGCAAAAACTCTGAGAATGATTGAAATTGCCATGAAAAGTTTCTCAAATCTGTAAGTCACGTCACTCATGTGTAAAATGAACAGACATACCTTAAGTGGCGTGAGAAGCTAGATTGTAATCCCGACCAGAGATCAGCAATGAATCGTTTTTCGCTACTCATAAGTACTCATGGATTTTTGAGTATGAGTCAGTCAACAGTATTGAAATTCCACTACTCTGATACATTCGTACTCACTACAACATTGATTTATAAATACAGGTTGCATTGAGTATGAGTACAACGTTGACATCAAACTGATAACATTCGAAATATGTTTGATTCATACGCCCACTTATTCAGTTTCATAAATTTAGAAAAATACTTATAATACTCATAAATGATTCGAGTGATTCGAATGATTCATCAAAATTTACAGTCTTAGTTGTTGTTGCATTTACAAAAAAGATGAAAAAAGAAAAATACAAAGACAGCAAGTAAAGCAAACACATAACCTTCTAATGAGTATTGTAGTGTTCGTACGCGAATCATACTTATTTTATGATTTTTGTAAATATTGAGTAATGGAGAGTCGAAATCAACGTATCATCATGCGTATTGTTAGGTATGAGTACGATGAGTACTTCAAACCTTAAATATGAGTAGTATGAGTATGATATTCAAATAAGTATCAGAAATTATGAGTATGATTCGAATCTACTCACCTTTTTGAATACTCATTGCTGATCCCTGATCGCGACTGAAGGGTTGTAATGACCAATTATGCATGTATGTATGTATACATGTATTTATGTATGGCTGTATGTATGTATGTATGTATGTATGTATTCTTGCACAGAAGCAAACTGGATTCTTTCCGTGCATTTATACACGACTTGATGTCTTTTTGCCAGGGTTACAAATCTTAACAAATTTCTTGTAAAGACTTGCCCATTTGTAGATTTCAAAACTCAACTTGAACACTCATAAAACTATTTTTTCTACACAATATTTATTTCGTTATAATGCCCATATCTGGTATATACAATACTATTTCAATGACCATTTCTGAGTTGATTGTAGCAGTTGAATCAACCAATTTTTCAGACGGTGTCTCGCAAATAACATCACTGAACTGAGCTTTAAAATGCTTCAACAAAAAGGCTCCTACACTCGTAGGAAACAAAAACTCTAATTGCATCAAATCACATGGACTTGGTGGTCCATTTTTTTTTTTTTTTTGAGACTTCATACACAATAAAGCCAAAGTCTTCGGTTGTTTGTGTGGGTCATAGCATAGTCATATTAAAACCACATACCATGCAGTTTATAACGTTTAATTTTTCATAAAAAAAAGTCGACTATCATACGGTCATAGGGCTTTTAACTGACCGTAGTCTCCCTGTTTTTTTCTCTTCCTGGTAGCGATTGCTTTCATTATGTTTGTCAGGCTAAGTGTACACTGGAAAGTATACGATAGTCTTTCGTTTTTTGACAACCAACTCTGAATGCAAAATGTCAAGAAATTGCCAATTAAATAAACGTTTTTAAAATAAATCTCCACACATCTATAACAAAACAAATATTTCTTCGGCTACTTTTTCTCTCATCAGATTTCTTGCAAAATCCATGGAAATAAATAAAAATTGCCATGAAAAGTTTCTCAAAAAAATCTGTCGTTCGAAATCGACTTTAAACAGTAGAATTTATTAAATTTATTAAAATTAACACACACAACATAAATGGTGTTGGAAGCTAGGTTGTAATCCTGACTGAAGGTTTCTAATGACCAATTATGTGTGTACATATGTATGTATAAATGCTTTAAGATAAATTCCTAAGGTAGGAAGACACATAAATGGTGGCTTGTTTAAATCAATTATTTTCCATTAGATATCGCTGGCTAATCAAGCAATAAAGAGGAAAAATTATCGCTTTAAATCTCTCAATTTATGATTTAATTTCACTTCATATTTTCAATTTTTTTTTTCTTGTTTCGGTTTTCTTTTAACTACTCAATTAGCCTTTATGGCTAAGGTGCCTACACGTTTTCTTGAAACACGAACGTTTTTGCGTATTTCATTTTACCACATTGCCACGATACGTTTTTCACTTGCTTCTGTATTTTACCATATTTTTATGGTGATTCGTTTGTTGTTCGTGCCATGCATGCGTTCAATAACATTTAATATTAAGCTAAGTACATATTTATTTCTGCTTCTTCTTCTTCTTTTAAACGTAATATTTTTTATTGTTACGCTTATTATTATGATTATTTTCATTTTAAGTTACACCATAACAGTAAAGTAAGTGATAAGAAAAACATTTCAAAGTGAGCTAAACTACACCGTTTCCCATCGGCCGGCAACTACTGCTGGTTTGTTTTTAAGAAATATTGAAATTTTAATTCATTTTCCCTACACCATTCGTACTACGCTCAGATATGCACTTTTATTGAGTCAATATTCGGTTTATTGAATACAATATTTTAAGTGTTCAGACGTAATAATATAAGCAGTTCAGCTGCTTATTCAATATTCATTTGACAGCTGGTCGTTTTAACAGCATTGTTTCGATTTTGTTTTTTTGTTTGTCGTTGTTGACATTTGAGTTGTCAAATATCAACAGAAAGTGTTCGGAAAATTGTAATATACTCACTGAACATACAGTGCTGCATTTTAAGTTTTACTCAATATTATAACAATTTGCGTATTTATTGCGCAATAATTAATTGAAACTTTATTTGAAATATGTATTGAGTTCAATATTGGCGTTTATTGCAAGATATGCAAAATAAAGGTGCATATCTGAACACCGTATAAGGTTGGCTAGTGGATTTTTTTACATTTTTTTTAAATTTTTTACGAAATGTTTTCCTTTTGAAAACAGTGTGTGTGTGTGTGTTTGTGTGCACATTATTTTTTTTCACATGTTAACGTCTGTTGTTCATATTGTGAACATGAAATTTTATTCGTAGTCCTTTCGTAAACGTTAAATGCATTTTTATGTTCGTTCGTTTATGCATTTTATTGCAGATTTGCTTTTATAATCCCCTGCACCATTTATCGGTTGGCGTCGTAGTAGTTGCTCGTATGAATTCTAATGAGGCTGCCTATTGTTTTTGCCACCATATGTGTTTCTGAAGCATATTAAAATCCGTTGTAATAATCGTAATAATTAAAGTCTTTTTTTATTTTAAATTCAGGAAAAATATTTTAAAATTTTAAGAGCATTTAGGAAAAAAGAAAATTGTTTTCTAGGTTTAAGACCTTGGAAGTTTAATGGTTTGAAAGGTTGTGTAATCGTATTTCGCATTAAATTAGTGTGATTGCATCCAGGATGAACTATATTCCGTCAATAATGTTCGTATTGTATCTTCTATCGCTCAGGAGCTAAACTCTACACCAAACACTATTTGAAGTCATGTTTACAGTCAGCGGCAAATGACTTTCTTTTCTCAACACAATTAAACACAGAGAATATAGTCCCCGCGGTCTAGTAGGTAGTGTGTTGGCTTATTAGACGTGAGGCTACGGTTCAAACCCCAGGTCAAATGTCTCCAAAAAAACGAAATTGTCAAAAAAATATTTCTCCGACAACTTTCTCGCAGCAGCTAGTTCGTAATAATGACTGAAATATTGTAATAAATAATTACGAATGCATGTATAGACTAGCGAACGACTTCAGTGTTACTACGAATTACTAGACTGTGGACTGTGATTATGATGATATGATAATGATAATATTCAGATTCTTGCGGATAACTCAGCAGCCTTAAAAATCATGTCTGATATGTTTTTACGATCTCCATCGAAATAAGAACATGACGGACGCTGATGAGACTTTCCAGTGCTAGCCTTGACTGCATATATGGCCACGCAAGCTATAAGGGAAACTTAGTAGTTGTTAGACTGACTAAGACAGGCTAGCAAAACTTATACTCGCAGGCAATGATGACGGAAATCGTGCCACTTTATTCTTACCTTGTATAGAGTTAGACAGTGCAATGCGAATAATACCGCAACAGGATGGGCCAAAGGATCTACCGTTATCCACTATGTCCACAAAAGCGAAACACCTCGTTGTTTTTAATTTTTATTGATACGTCTGAACTTTTGCAAGAATTAAGCAAAAGAGCGTCTAACCAAAGCCCATACTTTCTACTACACAATAAAAGGTAATTCGGAAGAGAAATATGGCCTTTTTTTGGGTTAAGATTCGGCCAGCTGAACCTAACGGTCGAAGAAGTAGTAGAGTAGAATTTTTCGCTAATTTACAGTTTTATCATTGTCAAGAAGACCTCTACTTACGAAACGGATTTTCAGGTGAGTTAACCAATATGCTAAGTGCGTCTGCAATAGAGTTTCATGGTTTGTAACTATGCTGTGGAGCTCAAATGAGAGAGAATTTAGCATTATTTTCCACTTGTGAAAGAAATGGGCGACATTCACGAACATCCTTGGAGATCGAAATGACTTTTTAAAGTGTTCGAGTACAATACATACATAAATACATAATTAATCATCACACTCTTTTAGTCAGGATTACAACCTAGTTTCTCTCAGCACTTTTCGTATGTGTGTTAATTTTATAAATGAGTGGCTGGACCGAATGACAAATATTTTGAGAAACTTTTCATGGCAATTTTATTTTGCTGTCACAGTTTTTGCCGGAAATCTGCTGAGAGGATGTCGCCGAAGAAATATTTTTTCATATTTCGTTTTGTTGGAGTTGTCCGACCTGGGATTTGAACAGGGATCTCAAGTCTAATAAGCCAATACACCTACCTACTAGGCTACGGGATTACTTTACTGTATACTGTATACTCAGGGAATATTACGCTACAGAGTTGCCATTTAATCGACATGAGGATAGTCATGCCTTTTACTAGACGACCATGCAGTAACCTAGAGTCCCTGATACGCAAGTCCGCTATGTATACCCCTCCCGCCCCCCGCTCCGTTTTCCCGTTTTCCCATTTTCCCATTTCAACTTCGATCCGTCAGTGTATATTCCCAGAGAATTCATAGGAGGATCTGTCTTGACAGTGTCTTCTACAGTTTTTTTTCTGGAAGGGATCATATAATCCATGGGAATTTAAAGACATAAAAGTCTAGCAAGTGTTTGGAGTTGCTTAAGCCCGCAATTTATCAAGTCTGACCTGATAGTCACAAGAGTTTCCTGTTGCTCCAGGAAAAGGTCGTTGGAAAATCAATTTAGCACTTCGTAGTCTAAGTTCCGGTATTCACTTATGCTCACATAAGGAAAACATAATGAGATCAATAGAACTGCATCCTACCATCTCTCTTAACTGACGTATTAATCTTAGCGTATGCATAAAATTTTCAAAGCCATACGGAGTGTGTCGTTGTAGTTTAGTAGGTAGTGTCTTGGCCTTGTAGACGTGAGGCTACGGTTCAAACCGCATGTCAGACATCTCCAATAAAACGAAATATGAAATATTTCTACAGTGACTTTCTCTCAGCAGATATCTGGCACAAGTTTTGAAAAGTTTCTCAAAAAAAATCTGTTGTTCGAAGCCAACTTTAAACTGTAGCTCCTGCCACTCATGTATAAAATTATCACATGCAACATAAGTGTTGTGAGAAGCTACGTCATACTCTTGACTTGAATGGCCAAGTATGTATGTATGTAATCTTTATTTGTTTTTTAATTTTTATTTTCAATTGCTTTTATTTTTTAGATTTTTTCTTTTGAGACATTTGAAATTTATTTTATTTTCCGTTTATAACTCTTAATTTCTTTTGATTTATTATGTGGACTGTGATATCATACCACTTTGTCTACAATTGCAAGTGCGAAAGTCGTTATAAATCTTAATAAAAGTTATTGTATTGCTACTGTTGCTGTTGCTGCTGCTGCATTCGGCAATAACTTCTTCTATAATTCTTCTATTGAACACTTTATAATACAAAGTCAATAGATAAACTAGCTCTCAAACCTCTGTCTCATCTCTCTCTCTCTCCCTCTGAGGCATGCCACTTCTATGTGTTGCTATTCAAACGATTGCTATTCAATGATAATTTCATAAAATAAATCTTAAAACTCTTATCCTTGCTTATCTCTCCTATGAGAGTGTGTCTATAAATATTAACAGAATCCATAATGGCTGGCTGGGCTGTTGAAGTAAGCAACATACATACCGATGCTGCAGCAGGATGTGTGGTCAAAATCTTGAAGAAAAATAATGACAATGGAAACAATAATAAATAGAAATCAACAAAACGAAAGAGTATCAGCAAAAAGAGCAACAACAACAAAAAAAAACGTTCATAATTGTTGCAAGTAAGAGCAAAAAAGCTTGCCATAACTGTTGTTGCTGCAACAGTAGCAATTGTCCAATTGTGTTAGCCGGAATAGGAGGCGGAGAGGCAATATTTGTTTGAAATTTTGTTTGGTTTGCTGCAAAAAAGCACAAGGCATGTGTGCGTGTGTTTATCTCTGTGTTCTCTCTGTGTTTTTTGTTTGCTTTTCTTGTCGTTTCTTGATTGTGTCCTTTATGTTGGTTTAAGTTTATTATTGTTTGTTTTTCCTACTTACTATTGTTGTTGTTGTTTTTGTTGTTATTTTTGCAATAATTCATAACGACATTCGAAATTCGAAAGACATGTTCTCCAACTCTACTACATACTCATACAAGCACACACATACATGTTATGCTTTTAAGGTCTTAATAAGTGTACACATACATACGTATTAATGTAGAAGTATTTGTGCCTCCTGCCTGCCTATGGAATAGGATAGTTGAACTTGTTGTGTGTTATTCTTCGGTAAGCATTACAATGTATTGTTTTGCATTGTATTGTTGTTGGGTTGTTGTTATTGTTGTTGTGTTGTTTATATTGCATACCATTGGGTTAATTGATTATATTGAATTCCATAAAGCATAAGAACATCCTTAAAAGTCGCACATAGACGCATACAATTAACACACAATAGCCTGGATTTAGAGGACTATTAACAGTGGAGCTTACCAAGTTCCAAAAAGTATTTAAGTATTCAAGAATTTTATCTATCACCGTGTTTATTGGCTCAATGAAAGGATATTGAAATTATTGATCGTATAAATTATCTTCGTACAATTTTGGTCCTTCAAATTGATTTAAAATATTAGGTTTGGTTACACATGACCTTTTTCTAACCTTTTGGCCACATTTAGCACCGAAGGATCTGTCCTTGCTTAAAGTGATAGAATGCAAGTCCGAGGATACCAGGTTTGAATATATACATACACAAGTGGTCATTACAACCTTTCAGTCTGGATTATGACCTAGTTTCTCACATCACTCATGAGGTGTGTGTTAATTTCATCCATAAGTAGAGGAACCTAGAGTTTAAAGTCAACTCCGAACGACAGTTTTTTTTGAGGACATTTTTTATGGCAATTTTTATTTACTCTCAGAGATTTTGCCAAGAGCTTCTGCTGAGAGGAAGTCACCGAAGAAAATTTTTTTCTTATTTGGCTTTGCTAGAGATGTCTGACCTGGAGTTTGACCCGTGGCCTTACGTCTAATGACACAACACACTACTTACTATACTGAGGCGACTTTAAGAGTTGATTCGGAGTTTAAAAAATTTATACAGAATTTGACTGATTCCAGAAGATCAGGCGACACCAACTTTTATTATTGTTATGATCGTGAAGATATGCCTTAGAACTGTGACCATACGGTCCATTGTACCTAAATTTATAGGCTGCCCTATAATAATCAGTCAGGATTACGGCCTAGCTTCTCACACTACTTATATTATGTGCTTTAATTTCATACTTGACTGGCGGGATCTACAGTTTAACGTCGACTCCGAACGACAGATTTTGAGAAACTTTTTCATGGCAGGCTTATTTACTCTCAGAGCTTTTGCCAGAAATCTACTGAGAGGAAGTCGTCGAAGAAATAATTGTTTTTTCATATTTCGTTTTGATGTCTGGCCTGGGGCTCGAACTCGGGCTTTACGTCTAATAAATGAACACACTACCTAATAGACTACGGCGACTACTGCCCCTATAATATCTTCTCCAATTCTATTGCCCTGACAAACTTCAGGATTTTGCTCGATACTAACATTGGCAATTCCCTGTTCAGCAACTTGTATGCCCCCTTAATGCTTCAAAGGTTCTAAGAATATATTCCAATGATTCCCTTCACAACTCCCATTTGAAGTCTATAGTGTCCTGTTAAGAACAGTTATCAACCTCAGGTTAATTCTTCATAGTCTTGTGCATGACACAGATCACTTCTTTTTGTAATTTCTCAACAATAGTTTTAATAGCCTCAAACTGAATTGATTTGAGAAGAGTCTTTGTTTCTTTTTATTTTCGCTTTCGTTGAACACAACCTTTCAAACATGTGCTCCCATTCAATATTTTGTTTCCATCAACGTCATAAAAGATGGTCTCCTCCTAAGCTCATCTGCTTGTTCACTACCGACAATTCCTACATGATCTGTGACCCACCAGGGATTAACCTTATTTTACCTGCCAAGCTGATTCAGTTTACGCTGACAGACTCATACTATTTTCGATATAAACCCATAAGAGTCGAGTGTTCGAAAAGCGGAGTGACTGTTATGTACTATTGATATGTGGTGTCTTTTGTACCTCAAGTTGAATTGGCTTTGAAGATATTCGAGAGTTGTTCCATGTGCTCGGGATATTCCCACGATCCTTTCTGTATATCAAAAAACAGTTCCCCTTGTAAGAACGTAGGCAGCATCCAAATTACTCCACTAATTATCGCTTCCAAGTCTTGTTACAAAGCAATTCCTACTGGTTTCGTCCAGGGAACAGTTAAGGAGGAAGCTGTCAGCCATTCGATTCCTCTCGGTTTCAATAAATAACCACTTCTAGAATATTATGTGTTGATTATGATTGCCTTAAGCATGAAAGCTACTCTTAAAACAATTTATTATATCCTTGATAGTACATTATGGCCCACTGTGCCATTATCTTAACAATACATGTCTGCATACACGCATAAACATCTGATTTCTATTGTCACTGTGTGTATAATTTCAACACTTTAGTGTTCTGTTTTGGTGTCCTGTAATCCTTTCCATTATTAAGTTCTAATCTTGAGTGTATAAAGTGTATACAATGTGTATGAATGTGTTCCTACATCCGGATTGCTACCATTGATTTTTATACATCTTTTGTTATTGTAGGCCAATATTTCCTTTCTATGGAGACATCGTATTGGTGCCATTCATTCCTTATCTTGGCTTTTGTATTAAGGTCGAGATAGAGTAATGCAGATAAAGGAAACAAAAAAGAGAGCGAGAGAGAGAGAGAGAGAGAGTAGGAGAGCATGATGGAGAGTTTATTATTTACTATCTATTAAAAAAGAAAAATAATGTACGTATACGTACGTACACATACACTATACAAGTACAATAGTTTGAGTTTTTTTTTCCTGCCATTCAGCAGTTTTTCTTTTTCTGCATTTTCATTTACCATGGATGGTGTAGAATATTGTCATTGTTGTTGTTGTTGCTGTTATTGCTATTGTTGTTTTGAGTTTGTTTGGAAAGCATATTAAGGATCCTATTTTTCTTTAGTTGAACTCATGAACACATAAATTGCAATCGACTTGTATTGTAGTATGTCAAGTTGTTTAAAGTGAGTTATGGAGGGCAACATGTGGCTGTTTTCGTTTCATAATTTTTTTAAATTTATTTCATAAACTAAAACGTATGCTTTTTATATATTTTTTACTATTTTTGTTATTGTTGCTGTATATTAATTTATATATTTTTTTTATTCTGTTTCGTTTAAGGGTTAAACGTTGAAGATGTTAGCAGAGCAAAGACCATAAGATATTGGTAACTTGTTGAAATGCTGGCCATACAAATCGTTTACAATTACCAAGAAAATTTACAAATAAATTGAAATTGTGGCTGTATTCGTGATTTACTAGAGGTGGTAAGTTATGATTTTATTTTCTTTATTTTTTGATTGCACTATGGGTCTCATAAAAGTTGAAATAGTAACACAGCTTTTAGGTAACATAGTTTTCGTAAAGCAAGCACATTGTCACGTCTATTTAAGTCCAGTTTGAGAACTTCACTGCCCAACGAATTCAATGTCTCTCAATGCAGAGGGACATATCCTTTCCGATAAAGTACAGTCGAATATTTTTTCTATGTTGATGTCCCTTTCAACTGTCGACTAACGATGCTGCTGCAGCAATTTGTATTGGCTCTACTGTGACTAGAATAAGATCAGCCACTTTGTGCTCCACCAGATATCTGAGCTTGGGTTTGAACCACAGGTTTGCATCTAATTAGCCAATATACTGCCTACTAGGCTAGACGAAAACCAAACTGATGTTGTATTAAAATACGATTTATTCGAAGAGCCTTTTGGGAAGCCTCAGTAGAGCTGAGTGATCGAATACCGGCCTGACTGTCAGATAGCATTGCTATGCCCTGTGTTTTGTACTTTCTATCCAGGTTGAATTAAGCAATTGATCGCATCGACTTCAGCTTGGAAGATACGCATACATTTCCCTAGAAGCTCGAAATATTTCATTCTGAAACCATAAACTCCTGCTTCTGCTTTAAGATCCCTTTCTGAACCTTTCGTATACTGAAAATAGTTACTTTTTTTAAGAGGGTATCCAGCTTTCAGATTACTGTATTAATTTTTGTTCCAAAGTTTCTTTGCGAAGCACTTTCAAAAATCATAGAGCCTACTGGTTCCGTCCAGGAAACATATGGCTACCGCGGCTGGCCTGGTTTCGGACCAATTTAAGTGCACTTTTTACAGTGTACAGAGTCGTATCTCCTCAATGGCATTACAAATGCTGGTCTTCAAATGCTCAATTGTCTCTGGTTTGTCGGCATAACACTTTTGTTTAATGGCGCCCCACAGAAAATAACCCAACGGTGTGAAATCGCTGTTTCTTGGCGGCCAATTGACATCACCTGTTTGGCTAATTAGGCGGCCATCAAACGTTGGACGGAATATATCGATTCTGGCAATGGGATCTGTGGCAAGTTGCACACATTCTGTTGAAACCAAACATCGTTCACATGAATACCAGGAAGAGCGGTTACAAAAAAAAATCGATTATCATGGTGCGAAACGTGTCTCCATTGACCGTAATAGTTGTGCCGTTCTCATTTTCAAAGAAATGTGGGGAAATGATGCGGCCGCTCCATAAGCCGTTTCAAACAGTCACTCGTAATGGGTGGAATGGCTTCTGTAAAACCATGTGTGGGCTTTCCGTGACCCAGGCTTATTAAGGTACCCAGCAAGATGAAAATGAGCTTCATGAGAAAATATGATTTTTTTTGGGCACAGCCGACATTATCGTGCAGTTGTTTCGTTGTTGGCAATGAAAAGTAAAATTTTTGTTTTCGGCGGTACCTCTTTAGGGTTTTCTTTGTATAGATGACCTAATTACCTTCTCCACTCTTTATTGAACTCCTTTTTTTTGTCAGGAATACGTATTTCAATTTACTTTATTAATGACAAGAACACTTCCATATTCTCTTCATTGGAAACAAATTTACTATCAGTAAAGACCATTCATTGTTTGACAGTTAAGAGAATGCTTCCATTTAACAAAGAACTCTCCACTTAAACCTAATCCCAATGGTAGTGATAACTTTCTATAACAATTTAATTCCTTTCATTCAAACCAATCTTGCTCCCTCTCTTTCTCTCGCAATCAAATTCAATTTCAAACAGAACTTTCACTTTCATTTTCACTTTTCACTTGCTAATGATGGTAAATGTTCCATTTTATAATCCCTCATTATTATTGCAGAAACAATTGCTTTTGAAAGCTTTTCAACATAATTCCACCTCTAAATGCTAATTCCAAACACACCCCCACACCCACCTCCACCCCTACACTAGCCACCAATCTTTCTATTCCTACAGTTAATTCCATTACCATAATTTCTTTTGTTCGACGTTTTTGAAAATGGCAAAAAAGAAACTGAAAGAATATCATATTTTCAGTGAAAATTTCCGTGTTTCCTTACAATTTTTCACAGGAGGAAGGCAATACTTTGCTTGTCTTGTGGAACAAAGTGTTCGTTTGCAGTCAGTTAATCATTCAAACGCAGACTTTTCAACTTTGTCCTGTTAAAGGAGGCAATTTTTTTTGTGTGTTTTTTGTTTGTTTTAAAATAAATTATTATGCATGAAAAAGCAACAACAGCTACAATAATATTTACAACAACAACAACAATAGGAAAATATATAGAGGATGCTAAAAATATTTTAAGCCATCATTAGACTTTAATGCCCACATAATTTGAAAAGCTCGTACTTTTCCTTACTATGGCCACTTAGTGGTGGCAATTATTCTGATGAAATTGCGTGTGTATTGGTGGAGAACAAATTGTGGCTAAATTTTACTCAAATAATAGGTTGAGTAGTAGTAGAGGAGAAGTAAGCAAAAATATGTTCAATTGTTACAAAATAAAGTTGATCAGTATCGAATCGATTACAACCTATTATTACGTTTTCAACCGCTTAAAAACGTTTAACGAAATGAGTTCGTAGATTGTAAATAAAAATAAAAATAAATTTGTGTTTAGTTTTTAATCAATTCTTTATTGTTCGCACAATTCCGTGTGTCAACTTTCATGACTTGATTTAAACAACAACAATTTGCTTTGTTATTATTCTTTACACTCTTTCGCGTATAACAGAGATCTTCAAACCACAATTATTCTTTTCATTTGCAACATGTCTTCACACAAGACAGACTGAATTCTTTCTCCAATCGTTGCTCGATTTGTCTGAGTAAACAGTCTGATGAATGTTCTCGAAAGAGAATGACTTTGCCTTCGTGAAATCTCTATAAATGTAAACATGTTGTTTACGTTATTGTTGTTTGTGTATTTTGTTTACATTTGTCCTTTCAGTGTTATTGTTGCTTGTTTGTTTACTTTGTTCATCCCCTCTCTTATACACTGATATTGTTGTTATATTCTTGTTTACTTTTTGATCATGTAAACAAGTCCATTGTTTTTGTTACTATATTTTTTATTTATTCGTTCATCATGTAAACAAGTCCATTGTTTTGTTTTTGGAGCTTTTGTTTATCATTTTTATAATACCATTTCCACTTTCGCAACACTATGAAGTCAGGTTCTATTAATGATAAGTTAGGGAGTCCGGCTTGGTAATTGGTGAACCAAATCAGACAGTCATTAAGAAGTGTTCTGTTGAAATTGCCAATTATTTGCTATCAGCCTTACACTGTAGTTTTAAGGATATGGCTCTACTGTAAGTGAGTAAACTTCATTCGTCCACAATTTTTTTATTTTGTCTTCCATTCTACTTCTTTCTACCTCATGCTTACCATTTTTCTGTTTGTTTATAACGTCAAAGTCTTTAACAGACCCTGCCTGAAATGGAATGTGTGGAACTACCTTTACACCTAGTACTTTCTATTGGGTACTACCTCTCGGTGTGGGCAGTCTCTTGGCTGTTTTGGCGACCATTTCTTCTCTAGTAGCTGCATCATTTCCGTTTTTTCCATTGTCCACCATACAAATTTAATCGATGGCTGATTACATTCCTATTCGATTTTCTCCAAGTCCTGTGCACATCGCTAGGACTATTTTCTTTGTCGTTAGGGATCATACATTGTCGACAATTAGTATATAGTTTGTCTTAGGTCTTCCATGCATCCTTTACCAGATAGTATAACACGATCATTTCTTTTCGCATGGTGCATGCTCCATGTTGTTCCTCACCACTACACCAAGGATTCGGCGGGTGTTTTTTTCTAGGCAACATTAGATGGCAGTCCCATTATTCCAGGACTTGCTACAGCAGACTAATCACTTGCTTAGATGGAGCAACAAAAATAAATTAAAGAAACGGAAACAAGTTAGAAATGCTTAGTGGAACCCATATGCTCCCAAGAGGAGTACTGGAAAAAAAATCTCTCAGTGAATTGGTTCGAGATGTCAGAGCTGTAAACTTGAGTGTTGTAAATTAAAACACTATTTACTAGTCGAGCATATTACTTACTAGATGCCAACAACCACTGAGTTATTTACATTGAACAACAATTGTCTCTTATTCCACTCAGGTCCTTATACCTGTGGAATTGTTCGTGACACGGCATTTGAAAGTCTCATTGCTTTTCACTAAGCGTAGTCCATGTGCTACATGAAGTTCAGAGGATAGATAATCCTCATCAACTTTAATCCTCCGGTTTTTCTTTTTTTATTTCTGAATTATGAAAACTGTTACTCCCTATTGTAAATATTATTGTTTGCACCTCTACCACGATATTATCATCGAATACCCGAATAAGCATCAGGGGTAGTGCTCTATGGCCTACTACTATCCACCTTAGCTTACACTAATTTAATGTAACCTACTCTACTCCATTCTACTTTAACTCAATCATAAATAATCTGAGCAACTGGTTTTTTGATATTCCTTCACTGGGATATCAATCTAGTTGCTGCTTTTATTTTCCTGAATTCTTTCTCGGATAGAAATTCCTAGAATACTAGCACCACTTCCACTTTAGTTTCGACCCCTAGGATCTTGATAATCCCAGGCATTAGCTTTTCATAGGTTCGATGCCTTAATTTATTAATCACGTAAGCACTGCGTAGTGGTTAAAGGGATTGAGTACAAACAGCAAGCCTTTTGACCCCTTTGAGAGGATATCATCAACACCGAAGACCACGATGTTTGATAGCAGCAAATTTTGCCAAATTTGTTTGTTATGAAGTATAATTGTTCCGGTTAGAAAAGGAATATTATTTCATTCATATGACCATTGCGGCTGGCCTCATAGTACCTCATTCGATCGGACCAATTTTCGTGTACTCTTTCGAGTGTATAGGGTCGTATCTTAGCAATGAAATCACGAATGTTGGCCTTCATATGGTAAATTGTGACACTTTTCTTTAACGGCGTCCTACAGAATATAGTTCAACGGTGTAAAATCTTAGCTTCTTGGCGGTCAATTGACATCACCATTTCGGCTAATGTAACGGCCATGAAACGTTTGACGCAATAAATCGATTGTGGCTTGAGATGTGTGGCAAGTTCCACCATCCCGTTGAAACTAAACATCACTCACATCACTGCCATGAAGCGCGGGGACAAAAAAATCGGTTTCATGGTGCGATAGGTGCCTCCCAATGGAGGCACCGTCCCCGTTTTCAAAGAAATATAGGCTAATGATGCCTCCATTCCATAAGCCGTTTCAACAGACACTCATAATGGGTGACTCCCGTTGAAACTAAACATCTTTCGCATCAATACTATATTCTTTGCCCCTTTCTTTCACAAAGAAGTCTTCTATACTGTATTAGCCAGAAGTGAAATTAAGGCCACTCTTTATGGCATTTCAGGTCATGCGGGAATTCAGATCCCGATAAGCTTGTCAGATATGGAAGTTTCGGTAGAGAGAATGGGAACGGTGTATACTTGGCGAAAGGTTAGACAGAGAGAGGTTGAGGCAATTGAAAGTTTTATTCGGTAATGTGTTGTACAGGGTAATCCTTTAGACTCGCCAGAAGTGGCCTAAGTATGTATAGTAATTGGTCTTCTGAAAGTGTATTGTACACTCAAAGATTATTTGTACGGAATCGGAATCTCTCCATGCCCAATATGCAGATTCTCTCATTCTGATTTTCAGATTCATATAGAGAAACCAATTCAGTCTAAAAAAAGCCCGTTTCGTCGTACAAACCAATACAATACAGACCCAAGATCGAATAGGTTCTCGGTAGGCAAAACATACGGTTCCTCAAATCAAAAATGTTTATCTTCTGCATATAGAGGCTTTGACTGTTTTTAAGCAGAGTTTATAGAACATAATCGACTTCTCCGACCATCGCGCATATTAAATACTGTTTGCTTATGAATCGATAGCAAATAATCAATTTATTTGAGCCAGCGACTAGAACCAACATTCTACACGTTTGACTTTACTTTACTACACACACATACACACACTATAACAACAGCTCTCTACTACTTTGCCTGTATACACGTACATGTTGGAGAGCGAGAGAGCGAAAGACTCCTGAAAGTAGACTTTAATAATGTTAAAATGTTAATTAAGCAATAAACCTATGCGTATACGTATACGTACGTACGTTCTATGTTGAAATCCTGTTTCTTTTTTTTTTTTGTTTTTGTTATTGTAACCAATACTCCAAATAAACGAGAATATTTTTTCCATATTATACCACCTCAGTGTTGTTGAAAAATGAAGCATTAAAACGAAATTTAAAGGCAGTGTGTGAGAGGGGGAGAGCAAGGAAGGAGGTGTATTAGGAGGTTAAATAACATTTACTGTTTTCATGTCTATTTAAGCATAAAAGCGGAAGTTTTTTTTCGCATTTTTATTTAAAAAAAAATTCTGCTTGTTTTATTCTCATAGTTTATCGAACTCCAACTACTGCTGAGCTTTGTGTGTAGCATTAAACAATTCATTATAGAGAGAGTGTGTGTGTGTGTGTGTGTGTGTAATAGTATTGGGTATGAGAAAGAGAGTAAAAGTACATTTATGTTGTTGTTGTTGTTATTGCTTTTAAAAAGTTTATTTCAAATTGAAGCAATAATTGCTTTGCTGTTGGTTTTAAGTTTTATGTTTGTATTCTCTCCACACCATACCACACCACACCACACAACACCACACAACAATACACCGCTCTCCTGTTCCTGTATAAATAGAGCAAAAAAAAAAAGTGAAAAAAGTACCCGATATTGGGTCATTTAACATGAACATCGTGTTTTACGAATATGTTTTAGGGCATTAATCAATTGTTTATGGACTCATTGCTTAATGGCTTAGATTTAGAGCAGAGTAGAGTATATAGGGTTCTCTTCTCTTTTGTTGTTTTTGTTTTTAATTAAATTTTATTGGTTTCGTATGCCGTAAAATAGGGAACAAATAGTTGAGTTGAATATTTTTAGATCAGGTCAGGTATAGGCTTGAAAATTGGAAAGAAATAAAATAAATTTAAAAACGATTAAGAAGAAGATTTAAATAGGGCCTAATCATACTGTACAGATGTTGGCGGTAAATCCCTGAAGATATAAATTTAAATCTGGTCACACATAACACATAAGCAGCCCTTATAAGCTAGAGATTCAACACTTGCCTGCAAAACATCACCCATCAGCATAAGATGAATGTCAAGCCAGCTTTTGAGAAAGAGTACAAACCAATCAGATTCATTTTTCTTTCCCTAGAACCTGCAACAGAAGATCAGTTGTAAATAAAACCGAAAAAAACCATAAATTCTCTCAAAAATTCCTCCTCAAAAAAATAACTCCGAAATTAGTCAGGCGATCACAATGGTACTGTGCCGAACATAGTAAACTTGAAGTCCTTGAATTCCATTCTTACAATGTGCGATCACATTTATTAAAACCTTTTAAGAGTGTAGATCGTTAGAAAGGCGACTGCCATGTTTTTCATTCGATACGTTCTTGGTTATGCACTCAATAATCCGAGAAGTAAAAAAGGGAGATACAGACTCTATTTCGGACCTCTAAGCCCAAATATCCGGCTCGGCTTCTCCGGGTGCTCTGACTACGAAATTATGAACTTTTCAAGGTTCTGTGGTTTATGGCACTAACAACTCATATTCCATATGACTTAAGAAAACCTCCATGTGAGACGACCAACATGGTCATCTGTAGAATATCAAATATGGCATGAGCTACATATGTGGCACGTAACGCCGTTTAGTTAAAACCAAATGTTGTTGGTGTCCAGACCAAACGAAGTTAGTAATCATCGACCACTAGTGTTCGCTCTTGACATATACACTTACTTTTTTGGAGAGTATCTCCCACTCTGTAATGTTTCCATTCCTACTATAACTTTATATATTTCCTGCGGTGTTAAATCTAATTGTCGAGAGAAGTTTTCTCACTTGTAGAGATTTTATTCTTTAACAAGTTGAGGTTACGACACACAATTAAGGGTTGTGAAGACCAAACTTTTGATTGATCATAGACACTTGTACCACCTGTTGACATGACAACTTTGTTCATACACGTACCTATTCACCCAGAAATGGGCAGAAAGCAGATTATTTTCCCATGAAAATTAGGATCAGTTTCCATCTGCTTCAGAGTCCGTTCAGCTGTTTGCCAATGTATTGTATATGATCGTCCATGTAGATTTAACAAGACATAATGGAAAAATGACAACTAATTCGATGGATGTGGCTTTAACAAGATGGCTGTTACTAACTGTCAAATCCTTCCAAAGTCCCTTTTGGAAGGCCCTATATAACTGCATACGCATTCTATGTACGCATTTCTGTCAAATCAGTCAGCTTCTTTGACTGCTGCTTTGACGCAGGCGTAAAATATTGGTCCGATGTCTTATCTTATCGTCAAATATATACGAATGGTTTTAAAAAATGGTCAAACTTTCGATTGAGACTTCCTCACAAAAATGTCATGAGCAAACGCTTCTTCCTTTTCTACCAATATACGATATGTAGTACTAGTTTGAATGCCAATCAATCAATCAGCCAGTTGATGTATCTTCCTCGGTTAATTACAATAGATGCAGACAAAGAGATCATCTCCCACCCGCATTCAATTTTGTCCGTTTCCCGTTTATACTGAGATAAAAGACTTGCTGGGCGCCCTGGTACTCTAGTGGGTAGTGCGCTAGACTGTTAGCGTGAGGGTCGTGGGTTCGATTCCCACCAGAGGTTCTGGTCTGTTATAGTACACCGATTACATAGTCTAAGTAACTCAACTCGTAATAATAATTAGATATAATTTGTAATTTTATTATAATTAAAAATAAATAAATAAATAAAATAAAGATTATCTCTTCATGTCACTTAATTTTCACTTCAGAAATGTGCCGAATTTGTTGCAGATATTAGGAATTCAAGGTTGCGGTTAATGAGCGGACTTACACATCCAAAATTGCTTTGTATGCAGCCTTATTTAGGGCGTTCATTAGTCACTTAGCAAATAAGAATTATTTTTGAAAAATGGGAGAAAATTGTAGGTTAGAGGAGAGACTGATCTAGTCTCACATGCATTCTATGTGACCTCCTTGAGTCTAGTCACCGTAGTCTAATATGTAGCTTGTTGGCTTATTAGATGTGAAACCACGTTTCAAACCTCTGCTCAGGCATCTCCGAGAAAACGAAATATGAACAAATATTTCTTCGGTGACTTCCCCTCAGCAGATTTCTGGCAAGAGCTCTGCGAGTAAATAAAAATTCCCATGAGAAGTTTTTTAAAAAATCTGTGTGTTGGAGTCGACTTTAAACTGTAGCTCCCACCACTCATGCATGAATTTAACGCCCATAACATTAGTAGTATGAGAAACGGGGTCATGACTGAAGGGTTATAATGACCAATTATATATGTATGATCCCCTTAAGAAATAAGGATAAATCCGGAGAAATTTGATTCCATTTGCCAGCGGCAGAGGGATCCGGGTCTTTCTCTCTCCAGATTACACTAGAGCACTGTAGATATCAGAGATTAGCAATGAATGGTTTTTTGCCTACTCATAAGTACTCATTTTGAGTATGACTGACTCATGAGTATTGAAATCCAACTACTCTGATTCATTCGTACTCACTACAACATTGATTTATAAGTACATATTGCAATGAGTATGAGTACAACGTTGACATCAAACTCATAACATTCGAAATATGTTTGATTCATAAGCCTAGTCATTCAGATTCATAAATTTAGTAAAATACTTATAGTACTCATAAATAATTCGAGTGATTTGAATCATTCATCAAAATTTACAGTCTTCTAGTGAGTATTGTAAATGTTGAGTAATGCAGCGTCGAAATCAACAACACCATGCGTATTGTTAAGTATGAGTACGATAAGTACTTCACTACTACGATAAGTACTTGAGTATGATATTAAAGTAATTACGAATGCGTATAAGTATCAGAAATTATGAGTATGATTCCAATCTACTCATGTTTTTGAATACTTATTGCTGATCTGCGGTATACGTATATCCATTCCGTTTTCCTTCGCCATCAGTGACCTTAAAATTTGATACATTAGTCGATAGCGAAAGCGAATATGTCGCCTTGAATGAAACTCCTTTCTATGAATGGCTCCTTGAAATCTGTGGCTAGGAACTCATGCCAACTCGAGCTTCTCAAGAGCTGTAAAATATTCTTCAACAGCTAAGTAATACTCAGTTAGGATTTTTTGGAACAGAATTTAATCTTTCTAGTCTCTTTAATTGTATTTATACAATCCCTAATATTGGGCATGTGTTTGAAATCTAGTAGATTTCTTTTTACTACATCTTATAAGTCATAAACAGTTTATTAGAAACATTTTTCCTAAAGATTATTGAATCATAATTGTATTTCTGCTCCTTGAAACTTTATTTGAAAAGCACTTTAAATTCGTCTCCGATCAGACTTTTTTTTATTATTTCTACAGCCTATTTCTATTTATTGTTCTCAATACACATACAACTGTACGCGGTTATGTGGTTTTAATGCATTAGTATTAGTGTTTGTTTATGTTTGTGTGTTTTGGTTGTGTTTGTATTTGTATTTGTGTTTAAGATAAATAGGATAATGCCATTAAATTCGCGTGTTGAAATCGCGTAATTTGTTTGTGTATTTAAATGTTGTTTTTAACCAATGTTTCCCGGAAATGTTTATTTATTTCGCTTTTTCCTTTTTTTTTGAGGCAACGAATGAGGAATAAGTGTATTTGTGTGTATATACATACATATATTTCATTAAAGGGTTATTTACATACAGGAATAACAAATCAAATTCAGAATTGTCGTAATTTATGTGAGGAAGTTCAATTATAATCCCTTTTCGTTTGTTTTTGGATATTAAATGCTGTTAGAAATTATCTCTCCCATCTTCTTATGATGCCTTCTATTTGGTTTTAAGTCCATTACTTAATTGCTTTTATCGAATCGTTTTTTAAATTTCCGTCTATACTTAATTGGTCATTACAACCCTTCATTCAGGATTACAACCTAGCTTCTCAAACCTCTTAGGTTGTGTGGGTTAATTTTATACATGAGTGTCAGGACTTACAGTTTAAAGACGACTCAGAACGACAGATTTTTGAGAGACATTTTTATGGCAATTTTTATTTACTCTCAGAGTTTACTTTGCCAGAAATCTGTTGAGAGGAAGCCGCCTATGGATTATTATTTCATATTTAGTTTTGTTGGAGATGTCTGGATCTGAGTTTCGAACCGTGGCCTGACGTCTAATAAGTCAACACATTACCTACTAGGGATCACATAGAATGTATATGAGACTAGATCAGTGTAATTACTAAATTAGGGAGTAATTCCTATTTATTTTCGAAAATAATTCCTCTTTGCTAAGTGACTAATGAACACCCTTAGTAAGCACCTAAATAAGGCTGCATACAAAGAAGTTTTCGATGTGTAAGTCCGCTCATTAATCTTGAATTCTTAACATGTGCAATGAATTCAGCACATTTCTGAAGTTCAAATTGAGTGGCATGAAGAGAAATCTTTTATCTCAACATAAACGGTCAGAATTGAATGGGGGTGAGGAATGATCCCTTTGCCTGCATCTATTGTAATTAACCGAGGAATATACATCAACTGGCTGAAGTGATTGGCATTCAAACTAGTACTACATATCGTATATTGGTCAATACATTTTCTGGAGGATTTTTCAATCGAAAGTTTGACGATTTTTCAAAACCATTCGTATATAATTGATCATGTGTAACCATAGATCAGAGCAAAATTTAAAGCTTACGTCAAAGCAGCAGTCAAAGAAGCGGACCTATTTGACAGAATTGCCTGTTAGACCGCGGCAGTATATTCGTTTTGTCGGAATATCCTTACCTATCCCAACGAAATAGCATCAGTTGGATGAGGTCACTCAGGTTATTGTTGGTTGGGATGCAGAATTTATTTCGAATTCTTACGGAAACGATGATCTTGAATAAAAATTTTCTTGCATCGAAATTATTTCCAAAGCAGCCGTAGCGATGCGTATAAGTCTCAACTTTTCCTCTGCATTTATTCATAAATTGTCATGCGATGTCTTGCTCTAAAGTTGTTTAGTTTTAAACACAGAATGTTTTTTCTGATTTTGATTTAAAAATTTTTATCGAAATTAAAGACAAAAGTTTTCTCTTTCTTCAATTCATTTGTTTAAATCTGCTAAACATGTGTGGGTTTTGGTGAATATTTCCTATACACTAACAGGAGAAATGGAAATAATGTACCTGGTCTCTATTATATTATTCTTTTTTTTTTTTTTTTGTTCTCCATCTTTTTTTATAACTGTTGTTATGTTTGAATTTCCGTTACACTTGGATAATATGTTTCCTTCCTGTTAATGCTTGCGATTTGTATGCTCTCTCTCACAACAATGGGAATCAGCATGTGTGTAAGCGTAGATATGAAATCTCTAACAGTTACCCAATAAACCGTTTTGACAGCGGGAAAAACTTATATTAATTTTTGGAGGCTTAGTGTGGAAACAAAATGCAACTGCATCTTGCGCTGACGACTGTATTTTGGATAGCCCAGTTTCTCCAGGTGTAGATAGTTTTTTATATTGAAGGTGGCAATAAATCTGCTTCCTGCATAACCAATCTGCTGCCTGCATTTTCACTTTGTAATTGTGTTAGGGCTAGTGTTTCTCTTCATTACCGGCGGTCTATGGTGGCAATTATATTCGGCTAGAAAATTTGGATTTTTTTCCATCAAGTGAGATTACAGATACGGAATAAAAGCGAGACCTGACTTTAAGATGTATTTGTGATGATATCCACAATTTCTGTTATGCTTCAAATATCCACTACTGAGCTGTTTGTTATGTATACGCTAGCAAAAATTGTGAAATTCTTCGGTCTTTCGGTGTTTGTAGGCCAAGAACATGGACGAGTTGACGGTGTTAAAATGAATACGAGTATATTGCTGACATAATTATGCAGTTCGGCATCGACCTCTGATATATTTGCTCCTACCGGTCATGTCTGTCTGTCTGTATGGCTTCTTACGATTCGTATAACTTGCTGTATAACGGTTTCGATAAAATGTACCCGTGATTGGATTGCTGAGCAGACATTCATGCATTACTTGACTAGATCGCTGTAAATGTAGAGCTTTAATATGGCCATACCGGAATACTTTTGTATTGAATTGTGTACCAAATCATGTGATAATGAAGCTTTGCTAAAACAAACTTAATACGGAAAATATATCATGGAGGTTGCCTTTCAAATGATTGTTACACTCTGATATCTTTACGTGATCTCTATAGCAGCGGTGCTATGACTGAATTACACTGCAAATGTTAGCATCTTATTTATCATAGGGAGTATAGGGAGACCTTCCCGATTATTCCTTACAAAAGATTCGATTTTTTTATTACTTTTCTCGTTGGCTTAAGCCTCTTTAAAATATTTGCATACATACATACATTTCCCTTTAGAATTCCTACGCAGTGGTCACACCAGTCGATGACAGTGCTTTGTCATCTAAAACAATCCAACGCAGTTAAGGTCATCTTACACGCCAAATGTCTTCACATCAAACGCTCGTCAAGTGCGAACGTCCTTCAATAGGAATGATATGGTTGAGATAGCTTAAGCGTTGGATTTTAATACGATCAGCAATGTCAATGTCTTTAAGGAGCTAATTACAACATACTATTGTTTCGGATGCAGACATTATCACCAACTTGTATTGGGCAGCAGGAGTTGCTTACCCTCGTATTATACAGTTTTATCAGCTTCGTACGAGTAGCAACACTTATCGAGTTATTGAAAGCTATCTTACAGTCGACAATAAGATAGTGGATGCCGATTTCATTTTCATGGGTATTCTCCAGGATTTAGAGGCCTACCAGATGTTAGGCCTAACTGATAAAGTCCGGAAATTCCTTGGTTCCTTTTATTAAAAAAAAGGTGTTTAAAAGTCTTTTTCCTCTCTCAAATGGTTATGAGGTTATACACTTGAAAATCCTCTTTATTTTTCATTTTTTTCATACGATTTTCTCTTAGTTTCCTGTATTATTTTTTCATTGTTACCTTTTTTCTTTTTTCTCATTTTCCTTTTTTGGGAAATTGTTCAGTTTTCAGTTTTTTTTCGACATTTTTTTGAGTTCTTTTATTGAAACGAAAATGTTCACAACGAACAACGAATACTTAGGAGTGTGTGTGTAACCCCAAATATGCTTCAAAAAAATATTTTCAATATTTTTCCTTGAAAATATAATTCCATAGAAAATATTTTAAAGCAGTCTTAAAGGCAAATTTTTCTAATTTTATTAAAAAAAAAAAAAATACGAATGCGTGTGTTTCTATGTACGGCGGTGGAGTGCTTGTATCAATTTTGTCTGCCCTCAGTTTGTTTTTAGGAAATCCAATTACAATTTAAAACACCAAAAATAATGAGACCCAAAAACCACACACACATTTACACAAAATAATTTTAAAGTATTATTGAAACCACGTAGTACTCACACAGAAGTTAAATACAGTCGAAAACAAAAGTAGTGTGTACATTCTAAGAAAAATTACGTTTAAGTTAGTTATGTTGGGTTAGGTAAGGTTGTGATACCACAAAACAATATCCAACTCCGGAATCAAATATTCTCAATGAAAACCATCGCGATTCCAAAATAAATCTTGCTATTCAAGAAGTATTAATTTTCTACGGCTAAGCAGAAATACGAAAGGAAATGCGCCATGTCAAGAATCTCTGCGTTTTTACAACTAGAGCCGGACTTCTACCCATGTTGTGAACGATAATTACTTCTTCCTTCTCAGTTCTACAATTCCTACAGGACATACAGGACACATTCAAGGGAATGCCAAGTTAACTGCAAGGCTCTCCAATTGTACAGTAACCTGTGAGAACAGCAATATTGCAATGGATGCAGGGAAGACGATAAATCCTTTATTATATATGTGTGGGAGCCCTTTTAAAACGAAAGGAGAAGAACTAAACCAATGTAATCAGAACAGCTGTGTATATGGTCGGCTTACGAAATGAGAGCTTGTAAGTTCAAACTCTAACTCTGATAATTTAACTTTTTTTTTAAAACACTGCTTTCGGCCACTTCGCCTCAACAGTCTTCTGGCTTTCGATATCCGGCATTTGGAGTCGACGTTAAGCTGTAGATTCTGCCACTCTTGGATAAAGTTATCACACACAAAGTTGGTGGTGTGAGAAGCTAGATTATAATTCAAACTAAAGTGTGGTAATGGCTAAGTAATTAAGTAAGTAAGCAGAACACTTAGGTCCTCTAATAGGTACCAGTGCCAGTCCTGTCCAATTCAAATTTTTGACGGCATTTCCATATTCTAGAACCCATAAACGAAGTATGTGGTATGTGGTATCGATGTGGTATTCATTAGAGGCTGGCTAACAAATCAGAAAATTTTCAGTGAAAATCCCCTTAACCAATAAGCCCTCCCAGATCTGATCACAGATGCCTAGATGGAGTTCTAAGGTCATATTTCGTGTTGAGGAAGTTATAAGAGACCATATAGTCGATCCGCATGTGTCTATTACTTCCCAGTATTGCAGCATTGTCTTCTCTTTACATCCAATCCAACCCAACAATTCCAGTTGCTCCCGAATAATTTTTTATTCTTGCACATGCTGCTATTACCTCCTTTACACTCCGACCAAAGAGCATAATATCGGAATACTTCTGAATCATGCAAGTTTTAGTCACAATCATCTCAACAGCCGATTTACTACAGTTTTTTTCATTAAATTGCTAAATAGAGTGGAATAGAGACGGTCACTATGTTTTGACACCCTGCTCTGAACACCCTTCTCTGAATAATTTACTACCTTGGTATGCAAATCAGACTATCAAAAAGGTAATATGTATCGAGCAAGGTTAGAATAGGTCGAAGTGGTAGATTTGATTGCCAAAACTCACTTGAGCATGCTTAGCGGCCCCTTGTGACGCCACAGGTATGCACAGTCCACGTACTGACCTAATTCCACCAAACTAGGAAATAAGTTGGTCGGCACAAGGGCTGCATTGAGCTACTTTTCTCAAATTTTTTTTCAATCTTTACTTAAGTAGGAGTAACTAATCGAACGTAGATTTTCCAAGTCTGAAATCATAGTTCAAAGTTCTTTAGTCTTTCATTCTCTGGTTCAAGCTCAACATTTTTTGTGTACTGTACACAATACACAATACGAGGCTGCAATATTATGGCATGTTCAGACGGTAGTAAGTAATGCATGCATGCAATCATTTCTTCACCACTATATAACTCCGCGGTGAGCTAGTGCGTTAGCATCAGCTGCTTTGTTGTTTTACTGGTTTCAAGATTGGAAATCGGACAGTCGATCCCATCATTCCATTACATTCCAAAGAATTTCTTCTAAGAAATAAAAAAAAAGAATTACAAACATTATCGGCAGCGGCCCCGGTTCCAAAAAAAAAAGTTTCTCATCCTTTCTGATTCATAACAGATCGGTGTATGTATTATGTCTTCTATTTTAGTTAACATTTCTTTTCTTCGCCTTCCTCTATCTGTAGATTATTTTTGTTTCCCACTGTATTTGTTTTATTTAAACCACATGAAACCATCAGCAATTAGTTTAAATCGTTGTGATTTCACGCAAATACTTTTATAATTCCATTTAATATATGGAATACATGTACGAGTATATGCATATACAGAAGCCATGCCTATTATGAAATTATTTTAAATTCGTTCAAATATTTAAAAAAATATATATATTTTACAGCCGATATTATTGAAACTGATACGCATACGTATGTCAATATATTAAGCATTGACAGTAAGCTTATGAATGTTTAAAAAGCTTTAAAATTAAATATTATTTTCACCTAAAAAGAAAGAATTAAATCCGAGAAGAAATAATGAAATTTGAGTTCAAAATAATTGAAAAGTTGTTTCATATTGTAGGCTAATAATCGTGCCTTTGAAGGCACGCTATTTAAAAAAAAATATGGTTTCTGAAGAGTGAAGTTAATTCAGTAGCGATTAAATAAAGATCCTTATGATTACAATAGAGCAATTGGTGGAAATGCAATGTCCATCCTTGATTCCATTTAACAGCAATCGATTCCATTAAAGGAGGCTGAGTGTGGATTGCACAGACTTATATTGTAATTCCATAGGAGATCAGCTCAAAAATGTATACGATCCATATACAAAGAGCGAAATCCGGGCCAAATAAAATCCTTACAGAAGATAGTTGTGGATGTCTTTTAGATCAAGTGTTATGAATACAGTTTTCAGATGCATGAAAGCCCAACTATGTACGAGAAATTGTTTGGTATCCCCAACGACCAAATAATCAGCCTGAAAATCGTTTGACTATGCAGACGAGGATTGTGAAATATCTTACAGGCTTTGTTATGTACAATATAAAGCCAATAATACAATATTGAGAGCTTCATCTTCCTTTACAATCCAAAAAAATGAGTTCAGGAATACATACATACATAATTGGTCATTACAACGATCCAGCCAGGATTACGACCTGGTTTCTCTCACCACTTATGTCCAGTGCCTTAATTTTATACATTAGTGGTGGGACATACAGTTTAAGTCGACTTCAAACGACAGACTTTTTGGAGAAGCTTTTCATGGCAATTTCATTTACTTTCAGAGTCAGAAATCTTTGTCATCCATTAGGCTGTCATCAGATTTTTAGCCTTTTTACTCAATTACGCTTCATCCGATGCGAGGGGTTTTAATTTGTACGAAGATTAAGTTACTCTTGCAGCTTCTATGTTGCCTTAGATTCTATTCTACTTAGTTTCGCCTGCATGTACTCAGACTTTTTAGAGAAACTTTTCATGGCAATTTTATTTTATTTCTCAGAGAGTTTTTGCCAGAATCTGCTGAGAGGAAATTGCCGCGGAAATATTTTTTGTATTTCATTTTGTTGGAGATGTCTGAACTGGGGTTTGAACCGTGACCTCATGTCTAATAACATCTAATGTTCCTGACATCTATGGTGGAATGGTTGGTCTTCACATCCCTTTAATTGTGTGCCAATAATTACCCATTAAGTCTTATCAATAAAACTACAAGGTAAACGTGTATGTAAAATAAAAAAAAAAAAAAAGCCAACAAACTACCTATTAGACTACGGCGGTTTCAAGTCTAGGAATAAACGCATTAAATATTCAATTGTCTTAAACCTCAGGCCACCTAATTCTTTTCATTTCCTAAGAGTTCCAGTGCAAAACGACAGAGACGTCATATATTCACTTGGTTTGCTGTAGAAAGTTTACAAAATAAACTAAGCATTTTCATCACGGGCTAGTTCCATAGGAAATGCAGTCGTATTAACAACTTTTTTTACTTTTCAAACCACTAGGGATCACCAATATTCTACGAATATTCTTCGATAACTACGCTTCACCACTACTGAGTCAGCTGCATACTCGTCTAACTTTATTCAACGCGGACTTACCTATTTTTCGGCTCTTCTCTGAATTCTATCTTATATCATCTTCGATGAATTTTTGTTTTAATAGGAGTTTAACTGGTCCTCAACCCCAAAGTATGATTGGAGTCTGGCTAGATTCTTAGCTGAATGCAATGTAGTCGGTTGTTTAATGAATGTGTGAAACGAATTGACACTCTTAAGAAATTGGTCTAGATTGGGCAGAAACAGCATTGGTTGTTGTCTTGGCGTTTTCTGTTCTGCCGTCAATATAATCGTCTTCATATAAACGAGTGTATTCTAAACTTAGAAGCTTTCTGTCATCGAACGTCTGTTGTCTATGTGTTTATACCTTTAGTCGCTACTTTAACGTCAGTGCCACTGCGTTTTTAAAGAACTTGTTTAATTTGGCAAAAGTTATCGATATTGCTCCAGACCAGAGATCAGCAATGAGTATTCAAAAATATGAGTAGATTCGAATCATACTCTTTATTTCTGATACTTATACCCATTCATACTTATTTTAATATCATACTTATTATACTCATATTCAAAGTTTGAAGTATTCATCGTACTCATACTTAACAATACGCATGATGTTGTTGATCTCGACTTTCCATGACTCAACGTTTACAAGTATCACAAAATACGTATGATTCGCGTACGAATACTACAATGCTCACTAGAAGGTTGTGTGTTTGCTTTGCTTGTTGTCTTTGTCTTTCTTCCTTTTTCTGTAAATGCAACAACAAATAAGACTGTAAATTTTTATGAATGATTTTTATGAACGAATCACTCTAATCATTTATGAGTATTATAAGTATTTTTCTAAATTTATGAATCTGAATGAATAGGCTTATGAATCAAATATAGTTCGAATGTTATGAGTTTGATGTCAACGTTGTACTCATACTCATTGCAATCTGTACTTATAAATCAATGTTGTAGTGAGTACGAATGAATCAGAGTAGTTGAATTTCAATACTGAATTTCAATACTCACTCATACTCAAAATTTCGTGAGTACTTATGAGCAGCGAAAAAATGATTCATTGCTGATCTCTGTTCCAGGCACTGCTTAATTTTTAATAGCTAAAAAGTTAAAGGACGATTAAATTTTTTTTTTGGAAAATACAACTTTAAAAGCAAGTTGTAGTAATTTGCCCCTGATTGGTCTTTACAACCCTTTAGTCAGGATTACAACCTTGCTTCTCACACCATCCATATTGTGTTAATGTTAATTTTCAACCATAAGTGGCGGTACCTACAGTTTAAAGTTGGAAAACTTTTCATGGCAATTTGATTCGCTCTCAGGGTTTTTGCCAGAAGACTGCTGATAGGAAATCGCCGAAAGGCATATATTTTCGTATTTTGTTTTGCTGGAAAAGGATGAGATTTTCTCGATATTTACCTCCTCCAACACAGAATAATGAGAAATGTGGCGGTTAGGATATGTTTCCACTCATTTTCTGTATTCTAGAAGTACATCAGCGACTTGGCTTTGTGAGAACGTTCACAGCCATTAAGATAGGTTCGTTAGAAATTTGTAAATAAATTAAAGGCGACTAGAAAGTTTTTAATATTTTTTTAAAGAAATTATTTTTTTCAAGTCATCTCTTCTGTATACCATAGTTGAACGATTAATGTCATCGTTGTTGCTTTATGTTTTATGTTTCTCTTCGTATTAGATTAATGAGCTTATAAAACACACCCTCTACCTTTTTTTGAGAACGTTTTAGCGTTAAAAGTGTCATTTTGAATTGTTGACACATTGTTTTAATGCGATTTAAAACTGAAAACTCCCATCTATGTGGGCGTATATTTTGTTTGCTGGTGTGTTTGTCTATAACAGTTTGTCATTTCCTTTAGAAAACTGTTTGTGGAACAAAGAAAACGGAAAAACTTTAAGGCATTATAATTAAAGCAGCAGGAATACAAAGATAAAAAACATGAACATATTCAAATTAAAGTTAATCATAATCATCCGCTACATCATAATCGTCATAATGAAATTAATGAGTTAAAAGCTGTCGAAAAGAGGACCCGAAAAACGGCAACTTAAACGATTTTTGATACCAAAAAATAAATGAGAAAAAGCTGTCAGACACAAAGGTTTATAAGAACACATGTATAAATGTATATATAACGGTACATATTAATTCACTTATGAGATTATGCGAGGAGTAAGTAACATGAACAAAGGCACATGTACGTTCTGGAGAGCCTAGGCTAGAATTATGGCTGTGTACACCTGCACATATGTGTGAGTAGAAAATAAAGTATGGGAATTGCCAACAAAGAGGGGAGGTAAAAATATTACCTTTTGCACACTTTAACATGCTTAAATAACAGTTATAATTACAATAACAAGGAGAAAACAAAAAACAAAAATAAAAGGAATATTTTATTTCTCTTACAACACAAAGAACACACGTATTTACAAAAAAAAAAAAAAGAAAGACAAAGACAAATACGAGGAGTATTCAGAAATTACAGCAAAATTGTATTTCCTTTTTATAAATGTGTGCCTTAATTTAAAAGGGTTGTATTGTTGTGTGAAAGCATTAAAATACTGCGATAAGAGGATCTATTGGAGTGCCCTTTGGCTTATGTTCAGCCATTCTATATTGTCTCTCTCAAGACTGTTGTCATAGCGAACTTTAGCAAGCTGTTCTTCATTAGCAAGTACCTCTCCCAGTTTAGTATTTCACATATAAGCACCCGAGTACTTTCTCCTGAAAGGCATTAACGCCACTCCCATTCAAAGTTGGTGTTGTATGCTGAAGGCGATTACTATTCTAATAAAAAGTGCAATGTGGCCCTATTCTAGCAGGCAGTTTTTAGTTTATTAGACGAGAGCTCATGGTTCAAACCGAGGTGAGGCAACCCAAAAAAAAATTTTTTTTTTTGAAAGGAAGCCGTCTCTTAACAGTATTCTGGCAAATATTTTGTCGTGCGGAATCAACATTAAACAGTAGTTGCTAGCACTCATGTATAAAATTAATGCACACAACATACACAAGTGGTGTGAGAAGTTAGGTTGTAATCCTAACTTAAGAATTCTAACGACCATCGGCAACCTCATAGAATTTCTGACTGTCAAACAGTTTATCTACTTTCTGGTGAAAGTTAATTCACGCCCATAAAACTCTCGAGATAGCTGAGACACGCCAGTTTTAAATATAAACCGGAATAGGCAATAGCGGTGTTTCAAGGAGACCCTATAGGATCCATGTAAACTATTCCCATTGAGGTCAACATAACCTTCCCAACCTATTTCTATGACTCTTTTTTTCTTACATCCAACTTTATTTGAGTAAATCTTTTCATGGCTAGAAAGATAGCGGCAAGTTTCTCTATTGAGGGCGAATATTTCATTCCGGAACCGATCATTCATATATCTCAGGAGGCTTCTTCTTTTAAAAGACTAAATTGCTTTCAAATTGCTCCATTTACTTTTATTACTCAGTTATGTTGCAAAACATTTCCCGAAATTACACAGCTTGTTGGTTCTTACCAGGGGACAGTCTTGACTATACCCCATTTTCTGAATCATAGACGGCTCTGTATCGCATTGTATCGGTCATATCAATTTCTTCGTCTCATCCAACATCATCTGAGCGAATTCTCAAACTTTTTGTGCCTGTTCATATGATGGCTTAATAAAATCGTGTCACACATCTAGGTGGGAACTTCAAATCTGCTCACAGAGCTTGCTATTCAACACAGGTATTTGATATTTAGCCTCCGTTTTCTATGAGAGCATCCTATCCAGAAGTCCGTGTTCTCTCCATCTAAAGGGTCCGCCAAATAACTTTTTTTTTGAAAATGCTTAAAAAAAAACGACTGAATATTTTCTCAAATTTCTTTTTTTATTTGAAAGTACAATCCTTCCGGTTAATAATGGAAATAATTTCATTCAATGGCTGCACGAATATTGTCCTTTAAAGCGTCAATTGTCTCTGGCTTGTCGGCGTAACACTTATCTTTGACGGCACCCCACAAATAATAGTCCAACGGTGTCAAATGGCAGCACCGAGGTGGCAAAACGACATCAGCTCTGCGGCTGATAATGCGATATTCAAAAACAGGGCGCAAAACATCGAGTATAGCTTCGGCAGTGTGGCGTGTAGCGCCGTCCTGTTGAAACCAAATGTTGCCAATATCCTCCTCTTCAATTTTTGTGTACAAAAATTCGTTCAACATGGCCCGATAATGATCGCCATTGACTGTAACGGCCACTCCTTGCTCATTTTCGAAGAAAAATGGCCCAATTATGCCTCTGTACAAAAATCCGTCGGCCTTTCAATGTACGCGTGTGGGTTTTCTGTGCCCCAATTTTGCTTGTTTACATACCCGCCAAGATCAAAATGAGCTTCATCTGAAAAGATGATTTTTTTTTGCCAAAATTGGCATCTTCTGTAAGTCGATCGCAGGCAATATTTTCCAGCGTTGTTCAAGCGTATACACAACCATATTCGTTCAGCGGAATAATAAAACTAATTACTTGTCTAATCACACATGAGCTAAGTGTTACCATTCACGAAATAAGCACTAGTTGAAAAAAAAGAAACGTTAAATGTCGGACCCTGTAGTAAATGGCACTACTATGGTTCTCCTTGCGTTAATTCTTAATGCAACCTACAAGCTCAAGATCACTTTGAATGATAAGGATTGATACAATCTTGCTCTTTTCTACAGCACAGCGTTGTCCGCATAATCTTGGCAGTCAATGTCCGCTTCCATCAGGAATATGTTCACTACCAGACTTTACTTTAATGGCGGAAATTCCTCCCCATTGTGGGAATATTGCGGTTAAAAAAACTTTGTCATCCATTAGGTTGCCACAGGTTTTGAGACTTTCTACTCAATTGTGCTTTATCCGATGCGAGAGGTTTTAATTTATACGAAGATTAGGTTACTCTAGCTGCTTAGTTTCTGTTTTACGCAGTTTCGCCTGCATGTTCACAAACTTCTGTGCCAGCAAACCTACGTCATCTGCATAGCATCGACACGACCAAACTATTCCTCTTCAATAGCCATGGCTAAACCTTAAGAGTGATAATGAATATCAATAATGCACCACTCTATTGCCTACTTCGTTCTCTTATACGTACGTAGGCCGTCGACTGGATTTAATACAGAGACGGTTTTATGCTGAAGGGTAGAGTAATGTAAAGGTAAAAGTGCTTGGCTATAAACCCTTGCAATGCAAGTGCAAATGCAGGAGAAGAGGAAACAGGGTTTCCTTATTTTAAGAGTCTCCAAACTCACTCTAAATAAGCGTTTCACCATGATCTCTGAACTCTTATCACACAGAGATAATAAAGTCTACAGGAAACATCCTAGCAAGTATAGAGAGTGTTAATTTCAGAGAGAGAGTAGGACTCAATGGGCAACTACATTCATTCAATGCCACGCAACAACCGAATCTCTTTGTAAGGGTTATTGTTTCGTATTTAAATAACGTCAGATGGCAACCCTATCATCCTAGAACTTGTCAAACTTGATTAATGCAAGCGATTCAAGGAAATGAAAAGAAAAATAGCCAAACCAGAACAAGAATAAGAAGATATTTTTGTTTCATCAAGGCATTAATGACTTTCAAAGACGTTTCATAAGATAACTGTTTGAGATACGGAATCATTGGAATAATTGATAACGATTCCTTCAAGATAAGTTTTTAGAACGCGTTAGCCATCAGGCATTAGATAATGAAACATGTTGTGAGACTGCTTATTAGACACAGAAGACTTATCTCTTAAGCATTGCATATGGCTAGCCTGATAGGCTCAAAAGCGTCCCTCTATTTTCTAACATTCAGAAGACCCTATAACTATAATCAAGAAAAAAATTTTTGTATGAAAGAATTTAGCAAAATTTCAGTACAAACCTCGTTTAGTCACTCATGTAATTCATTTGTAACGGCAGTTGTAGTGGTAGCGGTGATAGTGTGACTACTACATGTATTAATGTTTTACATGTCCATGAATGTGTTTCCTGTTGTTATGCGTGGTTCCTGTTCCTTTAGATTTTTAACGAATGTATGTATGTGTGTGTATGTGTGTGTGTGTGGGTTAAAGTCTGATCCTTTTGCTACATGACTTTACAAGCACTTTTTTGTGTGTGGTCTGGCATAGGCCTTTGTGTGTTTCAAACGAAAATATTTTTTATTTATAACATATATTAACGTTCGTTTTTGCACGTGTATGCGTGTGTGTGTGTTTTAATTGTAATTATTATTATTGTATTATTGTATTAAATTATGGCTTTTGTTTGCCATTCAGTCAAGCGTTTATTCATCCATTCCATTAGTACGTTCATTCATTCATTCGTTCATTCACTCGTACGCATTCAATGACCACAAATATTTCTGCTCAGTTGAATTTTTACATTTTCAATGCGGTTTTTACTGCTTAACCTGGTTAACTCTCCTCTCTCGCCTTCTCCTCTGTTAATATTCTACTGTTTTTGGCCTTTTTTGAGGTCGAACATGTCATTTTTGTTTCAATTTTATTTCCAAATGCCATAAGAAGGTTTATATTTTTGTTATATATTGGCCGGCTGGCTACGTTTTTTTTTCTTTGTGAAAAAAGGGTCTAAATAAACTTTTTAAGCTTTTTTTGTTTTTGTTTTAAGTTACAACTGTAAAATAGTTTAAATGGTATGTAAATGTGTGTTCATGTAGACATCCTTCTCGTAAGACCTATTCAACATAGATGGGCACTTTGCAGTACCAGTAAAATTTCAGTAAAAATTGATTTTTACTGATTACTGAAAAAAATTTCAGTATTCAGTAAAATTTTACCGTTAATGCAATCTAAATTTGAATGAAATTTAAATAAAATTTAAATGAAAAAAAGTAAAATTTTACTGTTAATGCAATCTAAATTTAAATGACATTTAAATGAAATTTAAATGAAATTTAGATTGCATTAACGGTAAAATTTTACTGAATACTGAAATTTTTTTCAGTAATCAGTAAAAATCAATTTTTACTGAAATTTTACTGGTACTGCAAAGTGCCCATCTATGCTATTCAATAATAGGCATTATAATAGGTTCAGCCAAATTTTGAACAGCAACAACAACAGCAACTTGTTTTAGTTTCTCTGAAGTCTGTGAAAGTGCTTTCAGACTGTAGACCAATTTCAAGCTCATGGAATAACTATTGTTAGGGCTTAGAAGCTTGTGAAAGGCATATGACTTCAAAATGTTTCCAACGTTTTAAAGTCCGTTTCTGTTTTTAGCGGCTCTCGAAGGTTCTCTTGGGTTCTAACCCAAGTGTTCGTTGAAAGGGTTCTAGAGCCCATGGCGAAAATCATCTTCAGCGATGGGATTCATTTTTGGATGAAGTGAATAATCGAATTGAGACGACACCAATCCACATGAGGTCCTAGACAGTCAAATAAATTTCTTTTTGGATTGTATTACAGGCTGACGATGTCAGCGAACCATATTCCTTTGAAAACCATGCTAAACAGACCATCAATGTCAACGGTGAGCACTATAAGCCGAATATTACCAACTTTGTTTGGTTTGAATTTGATAATCTGGACACCATCGGTATGTGATTTCAACGGTAAATCGTAACGTGCTACATAGCTCGTTGAATGTCTAGCAAGGGACATTTGGAGGCATGATAAAGTGATGAGAGGATAATGTGAATTGACCGGCTAGATTGAGCGACTTCTTAGACTCTTTCTTGTGGGGTTTTCTTATGACGCAGGTGTATGCTAATAAGCCATGAACCATAATGGTCTTCAAAGGTAACATTAACCCATGCCAACGGTAAAATTCGATCAGATTTATGTGATATAAGCCAACGTCCCATAAACTAAATCGTGGGCCGTTAAATTGTCTCGTAGACTACTACATTTTAAGGTGAAATGCAACACAATTGAGAATGTCAATGAGTTTTGCAACATGGGTAGGTTAAATAGACATTCGAAGTTGAATAACTATAGTTCCCCAGCTTTCGCCAAGTTACACAAGATGTGGCAACCAAATATATCATCGGCTACACAGGAAATCAATGTGTGTATCGTGAAAATCAAAGGTATGCTGTTCCATGGCCACGAAACGTGGACTGTCAAGTATTTTGCCAAAAGTTCCTGCATAATGAATACTAAAGATTTGGTAGCAGGGCATAATATCTGATGAAGACTGGTAGCCAGAAAACAGACTTCATCATAGATTTAAAAACCCAATAATCCTATCTATTACTTCCTATGGAAGAGACTCTGCCAGCCTTCCATAACTTGGGCTGACCGTCAACAACCTAGCGAAAAACATCTGAACAAAGCCGGTTAATCTTCAAACGAACTTAAATTTTTCACTTCAAACACTCAAAACGAGTGACTCTACGTAAACAGCAAATGTTCGCTATAGAATACTTTTTTTTAACAAATCAATTATAGGGGGCTCTGAAAATCGTCTTTGTCGTGTTGAGTATCGTCTTTGTGGTTTTTTGTCTGCTCAAATAAAGCTTTTCCTTAGAAAAGGGTGTGTGTGTGCGTGTGTGTGCATGGGCAACCTTTCTCTCCTAAACATGCCATAAAATGTTGTCAAATGTCTCATTAATACACACTCATCACACTTTTAAAGTTTTTTGTTGTTTTATTGTTATGCGAGCATTTTATGAGGGAGAATAGAATATCCGTGTTTAAACAATGGATTCAAATTTAATTTAACATATTAAATACAGTCTATTTAAATGTATTTCCTTTTGAAATGTATCGCATTATAATAAAATTCATAGACTCTAGGTATTTAAGGATCTTATTAAAGGCTTAACTTTGAAACTACAAATTACACGAGACTTATGGGAGTCCATTAGTAACAGTGTTTTAGTTTTTTTTAATACGTACTTAATACAACTACTAGGGGATGATCCCCCCAGTAAATGCATTTTATAGGGTTGGAATGAAGGCAATATGTTGTGAGAATGAAGAAAGGAGAGCCACTTCTACGGGTTTGGAATTTTCGTCTGTTATTATGCCGACTGTCTGACAAAATTTCTGCAGGATGTGGTAGTGGAAGTATAGGGGCTCTGTAAGTTTTCTAGACAACCTAAAGGGTTATATCAACACATTTCCATCGTTCAAATTCTTTTCGATGCTCTTCTTTTCGCCAATCTGTCTTCTACATGTGCGAACGAGAAAGATTCATTCCATTCTTAAGGCGTAACTAGGCCCATTTAAGTCCTTTACATCTATTATACGTTCTTTAGCTACTGTTAACCTACTTTTAGTCAGAGCATGTTCGGATTACGAGATTAACAAGAAAGTTTCTTCTTCTGTTCCTCTATTTCTTTGCCTTCTTAATGTGTAACTGCTCCAATGCCATTTACAGCTTTTAACTACGTTTTATAGGAACTGTTAACCTACCAGAGCAGGTCTGTATTATGAGGTCCACATACATAAATGGCCATTACCATCCTTCGGTTAGCATTACGGCCTAGCTTCTTGCACCACTCATGTTACGTGTGTTAACTTTATACATGAGTAGCGGGAGCTAAAGTTTAAAGTGGACTCCGATCGGCAGATCGCAATTTTTAACAGAAATCTGCTGAGAGAAAGTCGCCGAAGAAATATTTTTTTATATTTCGTTTTTGATGTCTGACCTGGTGTTTGAACCATGGCCTTACGTCTAATAAGCCTACACACTACCTACTAGACTACGACGACTTCTACGAGATTAGTGATGATAAAGAATGTAACCAGTGAATATGAACGGTTAACAATGAATGTTTAGTCTCTATAAAACCAATAATAATGACAATAGAGTTGGATGTCCTTCAAACAGTCTTCCAGGTCTTGGCCCATACATAGGTTATGTAAGCAATTTTCTACGCCACAAAAGTGATGCCTACTCATTTGTTGCAACCTCTTTATTCGCACTGGTAGTCCAGATTTGAATCCGATAGAAGGCGAACAAATTGTCATCATGGTTTTCAAGGTTTAAAATTTAAATTAAGAGTCTTCTATTCGTTTCATCGCATAGTATAGGAAAGACAGGCTCTTGGGCCTCTTAAAGGAGTCCAGATGACGTTCTCGTGCTCTTGATAGTCTTGTAGGTGTTATTTTGAATGGTCGTTGACAAAATGCTTGATGAACGCTTCGAGCTCTGGAGTGTATTTTATACTCTACTTGGCATAGCCCTTCACAAGGTGAACGCCTTCTCAAAAAGTTCATTATAAAGCTCCTTTCTGGATGACAGTGAAATGAACAGATGATAGAGGACAGATGGTAGAGAACAGAATTACAATGGGTCAAATTGGCCTCCGGGTACTGTACTTGCCTGAATTGACAAGTACACATCCTCTAATTTGGAGGACAGAATCTTTTATACCTGGACTGTCGTTGCTTTTGAGAAAATATAGCAGGCAATGAGTCAAGCTTTCTAACATTACGCCAAATACAACGACCATAGATATATTTTCATAGAGAGCAAACACATGACAACCCTATCATTCCAGAATCTAATACACCATTAATCTGCTTGGCTGGAAAGACTCGAGTGATTGAGTGAAACAAGATCGAATCAATGAAATATTGAGAAAATGTCCTAACACGCTTTTTCACAGCGCCATTGCCCTTGGAGAAAGGAAAAGGAATAAAACAAAAATAAATAGCTCCGGCTCTGGATGACTTATTTTGTTACGCGTTCAATATTGAAAAATGCTGACTTCTTGTATTTGATTATGATAAATTTATACTTTTTAAGTTTAAAAGAACGAATTTCTTAAAATTAAAAATTAATTTGAATATACTGCACCAGCATCTTTGCATTTTGAAGCAAGCGCCATATGTTTTTACTCCTCCACAAGAGCACTAGTATGCACCACTCTAGAGCCGTGCATGCCTTAGAAATTGCTGACATAGTATTTCAATCAATTGGAAAGTGTCAGTATTCGTTACGTTCTATGCAGTTCATTCAATTTCTTCGAGCTTCTTTTGTTTCCATATATTTTAACGGAGAGGGCGGGGGGGTTTCAGTGAAAACTTTTTAACTGCCACAAATCGCTAAAGTTAATATCATTACAGTGAGAAAAGTTTAACCGCTTCATCTTCTTTTTTTTGCAACAACAGCAGTAGCAACGTTGCATTCATACAACAACAACGACAAGTTCTACTTTTAGTTGCAGTGATTGGGTTTTTCTTCTGCCACTTTTCCATCTCCTTCCGACAAGTTTTCTTTGATTTTTGATTTTATTTTTCATTTTTTTTTTTGTATCAGTCCCTCCATGTTTGAGTGCGTTCGTTTGGTTTTAAATACAAAGTTTGCATGTCTCTTAACCAAGTTAACACGTACGTGCTGGTATTGTCAATAAACGGATTTGCTACTATGGTAAGAAAATATTTATTTTCTTTCTTCTAACATTGTATTGAAGAAAAAAGGACACAAAAAGAAAAACAGAATTATGCAGCTTGAAGTCTATGGGTGGCATGGAGAGGAATATATTTTTTAAATAGATTTCTGACTCTTTCAAACTTTTTCAAAAGCCGTAAATATGAGTATTTCTGATCAATTAAAGCAATTTGATATGTATAACATGCTTGGCAATCCTTATTAGCATATCTGTAACAGAGGGTTTCTTAGCCAATTCTAAGAAGAAAGCGCATGGCCCTGAATGCCTTTAAATGTTTTGGAAGAATAGAGGTTATTAAAATTCCTTTAAGTAGACTCTAGACCTCAATGGAAGAAAATAATTGAGACTCTGGTATCCAGTATGCAATAGAAGCTCTTATACTTTAATTATATTGGATTATTGTCTAATTCTTTGGATGTTTTGCAGGACTCCAGATAAGTTTAAAAAACCTTTTACAAGATGTTTGAGGAATATAATCCTTAATAAGGAATTCTAAAGAAAGACTGGAGAGAAGAGAACGATCTTCGGGGAAATGAGAAGAACTGATGTGTGTGAAGATAAATTCGAATTTGAAAATTTTAGACGCAACCCATAAATTTTAGCAGCGCCACATATGGTATTAACAGTTAGTTCATACAATAGAAGGCTACAATTTAGGCTTTGGAGTGTCTTTATGACTCTTGAATCCTACTAGACAGTCTCTAAGACTCCCATTGAGAATGTATACAAGTCACATATGATGTTCAAAATCAATAGCTTTGCCATAACATTACAGAAGATGTTGATTATGTGAATTCCCATATAATGATGTCTGAAGCACCTGCTGGAAAAAGAGCAGCAAGTGTTTCATATGCAAAAGAAAATAACTTTGGAGATCGTAGGCTTTGATGAGGCTTCATTCTATGAGTCTATGGTTTGTAGTTACATATATAAGACAGGCAGTAGGATCTCTTAAAGGAGTCCAGATGAGATCCTCGAGCTCTTACGAGTGTTGTAGATGTTATTTTGAATGGCCTTTGACAAAATGCTTGGTGAACGCCTACTGTTCTTGAGTATATTTTATTTTAAATGCTACTTTACACAGCCCTTCACAAGGTGAACATACAGTGAACTCGCGATAACGTGAGCTAATTTTTACCAAGGCAGTTCACATTTTCGAGTTTGGTCACGTTATCGAGTACCCAAATTTAAAACAACAAATGACCCTATTAATATGAAAAGTGATATTTTAGTAAGCAGAAAATGCTAAACACTATTTTAAATACATTTTCTTTTATTAATCAGTCAAGAACTCAATAACCTGAAGGCAAAAATTATAAGAAAGTTTTCAGTTTTAAATTTGTCAGTTGAATTCTACCTCTTTAACAAAACATTGATGAAACCAGTCATAAAAAGTGTTACATGTCATCCATGCTGACTTGGAGAATTTGTAATTCACTGGACAAGTAAAGTTTTTGAAACTTCGTAGATTTTTAGATTTTCCAAATACCAGTAAAAGTTTGTTAGTCTCCGATGCATTTGAACAGCCCATGAAAGTTAATCGTTGTGTCTCCATCTTTGCTTCTGGAGCACTTTTCTTCAATGACGACATAAGTTTAATCTGACAACTGCTTCCGTTACAACCCGGACTCATCAGCATTATAAAGCTGATCTCCACAAAGAGACAGTTCTTCCATTTTTGCTTTTAACTTTTCCTTAAATGGGCCAACAAGTTGCAGCTACGCAGAAAGCTTTTCTCGGGAAATTTTAAGAAGGCGAACACCAAACCTTTGCTTACATTTTTGAAGCCATCCGTCACTGGCATTAAAACCACGATCATTTTCTTTAATTTGATCGTGAATTTCTAAAGCTTTGGCTTTTAACATCAGTCCACTTACCGGCGTTTTTTTTTTGTTTCGCATGTGAAGGAGCCACTTATAAAGACTTTCCATTCTTGGAAATTCAGATGCACTTAATGATTTACGCTTTCCAGTGCCATAAAGTGTTTTATTTATCCGATTATTAATTTCAGGTTTTTTCTTTTTAATGGAAGAAACTGTTGCTATTGCAACTCCATATTTTCTTCACAAGCCACTAGCCACTAAAGGGTTATAGTCCTTTAGCAACTCAAGAATATCAACTTTATCTTTTAAAGTTAAACTTTAGGTTTTTAATGACAATTTTATTTTTACAAATTAACTCTTTCACTTATAACATCTTCGTAGCAATGTCAAAGAGTAACTAACAGGTCAACGCATACATAAACGAGTACTATGAAAAAGAAGTTCAAACATAAGTAAAGAAAGTAGTAGTAGTTCAGGGATTTACCAACTTAAAAACAGTCTAGTCTATTCAGCAAATTCCGGATATTTATTTGCAAGAGAGCTTACCAGGATATGCGTATCCGCAAGCAGGCTGCTATATATCTCAGCCATTTTCGCACTTATAGGCTATAAGAACACCAAAGGTTTTTTTTAATTTCTCACACCCCAAATCCTAATGCCTAAATTCAATTTCTCCTTGATAAGAAGAGCTCCAATTTGGTTTTATGTATTCCACGGCACCAATAATACGAAGCTACGAAATAATATCATGAAAGAATCACTTTGTGTTCGATTATTACAGCCTAAGCCCCCATCTGCTCTATCTCTACAAATATTGGTATTGTCAGTCAAGTAGTTCCACATGGCAGTTGCACTGTACTACAACATTGCATATCAACAATACATATTGGAACTCAGGAACATAATATCTATCCATACAGTTCATAATCTTAGAAAAGAGATAAAATCGCAAGAGAATTAAACCGTTTTATCTTATGGTAAAGAATAGGACTTATTGAGCATGGTTCCTTCCAACAGCACCCAATACAACATAGAGCGCTGTTGTCAGGCGACAATAGTTGGCAACCCTATTATTCTAAATCAATCACTTTCTTAGCTAGAAATGCTTTATTGCTGTAGAAATTTTTACAAAAAGCCTTACATGAAGCCCAAATACGATAGCATCAACAACGAACGTTATCAATGTTATCTGTTGAAAAGAAGTAGGGTTATGTTAGCCTACATCATTACCAATTCGCAAAATCTGTTAAATTATCCTTAAATTGTATATGATTACCTTATAACCTTAACATTTTAATACGGCCTTTGCCACATTATTCTGGACATGCAAATATTCCATAAAAAGCATGCCGGTAATTGAACCCTAAAGTATGCCATAGAAATTTTATTTAAATCTGCCTAAAACAAACTTTACTCTCTTCCGCAAATGTTTCTTTAACAACAATTTTCATAAGGGAGATAAATGGTTTGAAGCAATTTTATCTTTTATTTTTCTAAAGGAGGAAGCTTACCCTAAAAAATCAAATCTTTGAAATCTTTGAATTCAATAACATGTATGAACAACAAGGCAGCATACACATTTGAGGCCGTAAGGTATACTTTAATGAAAATGGGGAATCATTTTAATGTGTTTCAAGGAAAAGAAATTAAATCTGCAGGAAAACATGAAAAGAGATTCTTATAAATTATTTAAAACTTATTATGTTGCAAAGTTTGTTTCATTCTTCTTTTGTTTTTTGAAATATTTTTTTAAGAAGTTTCCGGTTTATGACTGCTTTTAATTTTTTATTCAAATTCATGTTTTATTAAAATTAAAAAAAAAACATTAAATCTGCTTATAGTACAGGCTTCCTTTTTTTATTCGAATTTAAAATTTTTTTGGTTTAATTTTTATAAATTTAATATCATAAATTATTCGTGTATTGTTATAATCAATAATTTGTTTTTTTGTTCTTGTTGTTGTTGTTAAACAGCTTTCAACATCATTCATTAACTGGGTTTAATTTGTTGCCACAGCTGGGAATATTAAATCACACATGGAAATGAATATTTGTTATCTTCGTTTATGTAAATCAATGCGTCATTATTTATTTCCACATTTTTTTGTTTGTTTTTGTATTCAAAGCAATAATCGCCAATAATCGTTATCATATTTGAAAATATTGTATTTGCACACTATGAAAGGAAATTCTAGCAATCCTAGCTAGCAGTTGTTTGTACATACAGTGACAGAGAATAAAATACATACGACATTTGAGTTTGTACGGCAGTTAGTCTCGTAGTAACAAAAATTATCATATGGAATCGCCGCAGTCTAGTAAGTAGTGTGTGTTAGCTTATTGGACATGAGGCCACAATTCAAACCTCACGTCAGACGTCTCCAGTACTTTAGTACTTTTTTCAGTACTTTTTTCAGTACTTTTTCATTTCAAAAATACCTCCGTACCGCTACGCTTTTAGTACTTTTTTATTATTACATACATATTTTGTGTTTTGCGCTTTTCAACTATAAATGCATTAGCAACACGTTCAACGCAATGCTAAAGTCGAATTGGGTTTAGCCCCTCCTGTTAGCTAAACGTCCATGGAACGTACGTTTGTTTTTAGAAGACGAAAAGCAATGAAAACGCTTGCAGGACCCTAATATAATTTCGGTAAAAGCATTTGAACGTTCTATCCACGTGACTAAACGGGGCTGTTACGTTTTGCTGTTTTTGTCCTCCTGTAGTATGTGTATTAAATATAAATAAATAAATAGTCTGGTAGGTTGTGTGACCAGACGTGAGCCCACGATTCAAATCCAATAGCAGGCATCTCCTTCCTTTTGGCAAAAACTCTAAGAGGAAATAAAATTGCCAAAACAAAGTTTCTCAAAAATCTGTCGTTCGGATTCGACTATTTGATTAAACAAAGTACTTTTTCAATTATAATTCAGTACCATTTCACAATTTCAGTTTTGCAACAGTGATTTCCAACGAAACAAAAAACAAGAACTTCGCCAACTTTCACTCAACAGATTCATGAAAACTTTCTCAAAAAAAATTTGTCCTTCGGAGTCGACTTTAAACTTGAAGGACTCGCTACTTATGTATAAAATTGACATACACATCATAAATGGTGTGAGAAGCTGGCTTGTAATCCTGACTAAAGGGTTATAATGCCCAATTATGTATGTATATCTGTAAATTACAAACAAATTTCAATTAAACAGCTTCAAAGTCTGATAGTCTTTTGACGTATGTGGTTAGGCCCCATTCATCACGAATTTCATCAAAAGAACAGGACAATAGGTTTTACTACATTCACAAAGTATTTTTAAGGGCTATGCTTCTCATATAAAAAAGATAGAGCTATTGTCGTCCTAGGACCTACTATAATAGATCAATCAATTGCTTACCTGGTTATTCACTAAAGCTATTCTAGAGATTAATTAGCAGCAGCTTATCTATTCTTTCATATATGATTGCAGAGGTTCGCAGTACGTACAATTGCAGAGCTGTCAATATAAATATCATAAATTCAAATTAACACACACAACGTGGGTGGTGTGATAAGATAGGCGGTAATTCTAATGAAGTCCCCGTAGTATAGTATGTAGAGTGTTGGCTTATTATTTCAAAGAGTAAATAAAATTGCATTGGAAAAATTTCTCTTACATCTGTCGTTCGGAATCGACTTAAAACTGTAGGTACTGCCACTCGTGTATAAAATTAACCCACACACAATGTAAGTGGTGTGAGAAGCTAGGTTGTAATTCTGAATGAAGAGTTGTAATGTTATGCATGCATTATGTATGCATGTCTGACTAAGCGGTTGTAATGGCATGACTCGTTTTTACCACCTTCTATAGTTCTTTACAAATTTCAAAAGTCCTTTGATCAAATCATTATTTTTTCTTGTGCTTCCTGGCAAAGAAATTAAAAGATATTTTTACACAAATACTAACTTTTTCTGTGTTACTTCTTTTTGTTAAATTTTCGAATCAATTAAAACAAATTGTAAATTTTGTAAATATTTGCAAACAGAAGGGGACAATATTTTCATTTATTTTCACATAAAAAGTATTTCAAATATTCATACACACTACACCTGTACACAATAATTAAACAAAAGTAATACCATCAGTATACTATATAAGTACATACATACATGGTATACCGAGCCTATTATTCTCTTTGTATTGCCTGTTACTGTAAAAATATCAGAATTTTAGTTTTTAATAAAAGGAAACTGAAAAAAAGGAAGAAAGAAATGAGAATCCATTTAAAAAAAAAAAACATTTCTCTCTGCCATCAATTCATATACACATTTGGGCCACTCAAAGTGTTGCAATGAGATGAGATGGTTTATTAACATACACACAGGGTAGGTGAAACATAATACAAAATTGTTTGATTTCCTTTATTAAAGTTTCTGTGATTTTTTTTACTTTATGAAAGAAAATATACATTTTGTTGTTGGTATTGTTGCTGTTATCATTGTATTCTAACGGATATGATATGCAAGCTCCAACACAAACACAAACTCACAATTCCAATACTCTCTATACAATTTGCCTATAAGTGTAGTGTACGTGTTGGTGTTGGTGTATGGATTGGTGTTTGTGTTTTTATAAATTTATTCAACATACGACATTTCAATATTATAATAGTTTTTATACTCGTTTGTTGTTGTTGCTGTTGTTGTTGTTGCAATTGTTACAATATTTTTTCAATTTCTCTTTAGGAATCCCTGTTTTTTCTTTTTTTGTGTTGTTCCTTTTTACACAGCTTTCCTATATTTCCAGTTGACACCATGGGGAGCAAGTGTATGTTTCTTTCTCTCTCGCTCTCTCTCCCTCTCTGTCTATTTATGTAAGCATGTTAGTGAGCATAATATCATAACGTTATTTGAGAGTTAATGTCAGTCGGTATTACTGTATAAATTTTAGCAAATGTAAGTGTGGCTTTAGGTGAGTGTTTGTGTGTGTGTTTCTGCATGTGTGAATATTGATACGATTTCTTTATATAAAAATAAGGAGTGTGTACGAAAAAATTGTTTCATTGTAACTACTTTGAAGGCTGTTTTCTGTACTTTATGTGGAAAGTTACGTTTGCAGTCGTGATTTTCTGTTTCTTTTAAAATAAGCTTGCACTGACCTGGTGATTTTCATTCGTTCTAGGTATGGAACAAGTGTTACAACTTTTAAGTAGGCAGATAAAGATTTACAATTACAGGCACGCCGTGATATTACTTACTTAATTGGTAATTACAAATCTTTAGTAAGGATTCTAAAGTTTTCTTACCACTCATGGTTTAAGTGTTTATTTTATCCTTAAGTGGCTGTGCCTACAGTTTAAAGTCGATTCCGAACGACAGATTTTCGAGAAACTTTTCATGGCAATTCTATTTACTCCCAGAGTTTTCATCAGAAGTCCTGCATATTTCGTTTTTTTTTTTCAAAATGTCTGAACTAGGGTTTGAACCATGTGGCCGTAGTCTAGCCTTCAAATATTTCCTAGAATATGGGCATGGCTGTAGACTCGAAACTGATCTGAAAGCATAACGCGCGACATCGAATACTGAATGCTATCATTGCTTACTCATTTTTTGCTTGATTCTTAAGGAGTCATATTTGAATACAAATCTCGGTTGCTGATTGTCGACACATATTAATCATGACTTGTCACTTGGGCCTTGTGCAGAAATGAATAAAAGAATGAAACTGCTCCCCACCTACTAGGACAATGTCAGAGAATGAAATAGGCATCTTGGTGCTTACTACATGGATAACCTAGAGGAACCGTAACACATTGACATTGACAGTTTGAATAGCTTCATCAAAAGCTCCTAGAACTTCCGAAACTAGGGCATAACGAAAAACTGTGATATATCAATGGTGTCCATGCGATACAACAATAAGCTTCCTTGAGCGGATAGCTAACTTTTCCTACCTTAGTTTGAAAGATTGCATAATGTGGGTTCACCACATACAACTATACTTGGCGTTGACTGGTTTTCGATGAAGTTCCATCCAGAACTTGTTAAAATTGCAAATTCACTTACAACGCTGTAGTATGGTGATACGATTGCAGGCAATTATCAGTATTGAAGAGAGTCGTCAATGCTAGGCCGGTATTGCTATTACGCGAGGGATCTCAATACGCTACTGTTTTTATTAACAATCGATTGGTGTCTTCTGGCAACAGTGTTCTATAGTGTAGTTTAACATTAGCCTCTGTAGTAGCAGTGCTAGGGCTCATGGTTATGCTAAGATTTTTGGCAAATTTTCAGGCGGTCAATCTAGTATACTTATACTGTACTCTCGAGCTTAAATTAGATAACACATTCAAGGTGAAAATGATTTGAAGACGAATTGCGCTGTTATATTTGATGTCTTCTGAATCGAGGTCAACTCGAATCATGTCTACAGTCTTCATCAGAGCTGGTAGGCGGAGATCATTTAGGAAGGATGCTTACTATTGTTTTACCTCGCCAGATAAGGGTGAACACGCGACCCTAACATATCGATTTCATATAAAATTATCTCGCTTGATAAGAGAGCGCATGACCAAATTTCAGTTTTTCAGATGACACTTATGCTAGTTTAAAAGTTAATAGAAGTCATAAGATGTGTCCAGGTTTTGCATAGAAGAGAACGAGTAATGAGGCCTTATAACATTGAAAGAAAATGCGAATGAATATTTGACAGTAGTACGTACGACTCTCAATGATCTTTGAAATTTGTGAAAATCCATCACACTTCATTAGATCAAGGATGTAGTCATTTTACCATGTTTTCACTTTCTATTGATCGTGTAAACGTCAAATAATCCCTCAAACTTTGCGTACATAAAGCCGTATGGTATAAACTAGGCATTACGAGGTATATATGGCTTGTGAAGTATTTGTCTCATGCGTATTGCAAATTACAGACTTGCGACACTTATCTGTTTCCAACAGACATTAGGCGAGAGCGCTCAAAGAGGAAGTATACTCCACAGCTGTTGCGATGATTAAGAGGAAAATATTCACTTTTGTTCTATAGCAGCGACCTGGCTTAAATTTCTAGAATAATATGTATTGGTCCAGGGGACTTGGTTATTTACCCCAATCTAACAAGATGGAGAATTCCATTTCATGCCTGAAGGATTCTATTTCATGCCTGAAGGATTGAAAGATTCGCAGTTGATTAGGTGCCAAAGATGATAAGGATGTTGATGAATATCTTATTTGTGATTGTATTTGTAGATTTAAATTCTAAAATTATAAGCTTGGTTTGAAAATTATAAGCCTCGTTTCATCATATATTTGAGAGGTTTAAAAATTCTCTAAGGGATAAAAATAAATCAAATGTGTTTGAGTACGTGCGAAATTTTTTTTTGTTGCATATACATACGTAGGATTACAACTTAGCTTCTCATACATACATACATACACAATTGGCCATTGCAACCCTTCAGTCAGGATTACGGCGTAGCTTCTCACACCACTCATGTTATGTGCCTTAATTTTATACTTGCATTTGTTTGTTTGCATTTTTTCTTGCACACTCCTTACCTGTCGTATTTAAGCCCCTGTGTGCTGAAATACCAATATATTCATCTTGTTTCGATATGTTTTCTTTTTTTCTTTCTCTGTGCATATTTGATTTCCATTTTACCATATTTTTTGTTTGCTGTTGTTGCTTCAGCATCCATATGTTTGAGAAATAAATTTTTCATTTTCATTTTGGGAATAGTTTTCATATTATTATTGTATTTTATTTTCGATATTTTTTTTGTCTCTTTGTTTGCTTTATTCTTTCTGATTTGATTATTTCCACTTCTTTTCTTGTTGTCTTTCCTTTTGCCTTTCTCTCTCTCTCTGTCTCTGCATTTTGTATCAATTTTTCTATTTCCTTAACAATTTTCTCATGTGATTTTTATTTATTTGCTGTTGTGTGCGTGTATGTGTGTGTATACTTATTTCACTTACTTCATCGTGTTTCTTTAATAAAATTCAAAATTTATATAGAAATTGTTGTTGTTGTTGTTGGCATGCGATATTATTTTTGTGTGAAAATCTTTTATAACAACACTTAAGAGCTTTAAACGGAGACATAAAAGTTTATGCAACATTTTTCATTTTTTTTGTTTGTTTATTTGCAACACTTTTAACAAAGGCAAGTAAATTTCTTAAGGGGTTACGCTACATCTCGATAAATAGGTACAGTAACTCAAAAAGCAAAGCAAAAGAAAAGAGAGAGAGTGAGAAAAAAAAACAAATTTGGAACTGAATGTTATTGGTGGCCTGCCTGGCCTCTTTTAAGTATAAAAGAATTTTTTATATAAAAAAAAAAGATTTTATTTTTTTCTTCTGATTTTCCTTTCTCATTGGCATCTTTATTAATTAAAGACATTTCAGTGTCATTTTATTTTTTTCTTCTTTACATAAGACATGGATTCTTAAATCACTGGAATACGAAGACAACTTTGTTCTTTATTACTTAATTGGTTATTATAACACTCTAGTCAGGCTTACAATCTCAGCTTCTCACACCGCTCGTGTTATTCATTAGTAGCCTGTAGTTTCGATTGTCTTCAGAAGAGAATCTGCTCTACGTACTCTGCATATTCTACAGAAAAGTTTTGTTCCCTCCCAGTGACATTCAAACTAATCACTTCTTTGATTTTTCTTATGGCTAGAGATTCAGCAGAGACTACCATACTAATTTTGAGGTCAATTCGTAAAGGCTAAGTGCTTGAATAAGGGCTTAAACAGTAAGGCTGTGCCCTGTTGCCTGTACTTTATTTCCAAGTTAAATTATTCACACCCTTGAATGGCGCTTGGAGAATGTCTGACAAATTTCTTATAGCTTGGGAATATTTAAATGCAGGTCGAAACATTACTGCTACCATTCGTGAAGCACAAAATGGTACATCCTCTAAATCAGTATGTCACCTTCAAGTTGCCTTTTATTGTGTGGTTTAATAGCTCTGGACCTTACGTATCTATAGGTCAGATATTTACTCATCATATATCACGAACTTAAAACCAATCGAGTATTTAAGGTCCTTGTAGGATATGCCAACGCATGTTAAGCTTTGTATCTTGTCTTGTTTGTTCTTGCTGTGCACAGCTCACAATTACTCTGACCATCGTGGTATACAATGCATCATTTTTTCCTACAAACTGTGTCATTATAAGTTATTGTCTCTGTAGTTTAGTTGGTAGTGTGTTGGCTTGTCAGACGTGGGTCCGTGATTCAACCCCAGGTTCAGATATATGGAACAAAAACAAAATATTAAAAAAATTGTGCTTTCGACGACTTCCTTTCATCAATCTTCTGGCAAAAATTCTAAGAGCAAATCAAATTGCAATGAAAAGTTTCTCAAAAATCTGTTGTTCGGAACGGACGTTAAACTGCAGGCTCCGCCAAAAATTAACACACACACACAACATGCGTGGTGGGAGAAACTAGGTTGTAATCCTAACTTTCTATACAAACCTTCAATTGTCCACAAATATTTCCACTTAGTTTTCTGTATGAAGATTTCATCCCGCAGTCTTTTGTTTTTTTTTAGGACGCTTTCATTTCCTGCTGAAGTGCACCGCTTACCCGAACCCCTCTTAAATAATATGACACAAAATATAAGTTTTTTTGGTTGTACAAACTAATGGCTATTGATAAGCTCGGCCTACTAAATTCACCCATTCGCTGTAAGCCTTTTGGTAGGCTTATCAGCTTAACGTAATACATACATTAAAATTTTTCTCCCAGTCTTTACGGACTATATTCAACTTTTTCCGTCATTCTTATATGACTGCCAATGCTGTAAAATATCATTTCGAATCGTGCTATTCCTTCGATGATTGTCTTTTTATATGTAAGTCTTATGTTGCGACCGTAGTTTTCCTTATACTTAGGTATTCTTGTCAGGTTTTATGCGAGAAGTCTCCATACTTAAAAATATTTTTTCTTCAGTTTCTTTTGTAGAAGTGGTCCATGCTGCTATGTTTTCATAAAGTGTTTGCCTAATTGAATGGAAATAGTTCATCGTTCTTCTTGCAATATGTTTCGTTGCTAAGGCATTACACCTTCAATAAAAAACAAAAAAAAAACTGATTCTACGCACACTGTATGGAAGGCAGAAGACACCCCGAAGCCATATGTAAGTGCATCTTCATACGGTTTATTCATGTGGAGGCCTATATACACGGTAATCAAGATAAGCATACTCATTAGGAACAGAATTTTTTCCTGCTTTTGACCATCCAGGTTTGTCATTATCCGCACAACTTATGCAATCAGTTTCCTATATCAAATGTTGACTAAACGTAATTGCCTGCATAAAGTTAAGTCATTCACTGACGGCTTACAGTGATTGTGAAAAATTTAAATTTCTTTCTAATGGTTGACAATATCGTTGCACATTGTGTTACCAGCTTGGAGAAGTGTCTGCCTGTTGCAACTCTTGCTAGAACTATCACTTTACAAAACCAATGATACGCTTAAGTCCAGATACACCATCCTAAAGGGTATTTCGTAGTATAGGGCCCAGTACCAAACTTGTAGGATCTCTTTGATATCGCATACCACTGTCGATCATCGTTTTTCAGTGAACAGTAGCCAGTAATTAATTCTATCAAGTATTTCCGTAAGTCTTTGTCATTTCCAGATGGATGTTTGAGTTCAGAATGTCTTTGCCTTTCAAGATGATGATAACGATTGTTTTTGACTACATCTTCTACGATCGTTAAGGTCTGCGAGGTTATCGGAAGCCCATTTGGGCTTCAACTTGTAAGGAAAGTTCGTGCTCTATGTTTGTGTGTGAGATTTTTGACGTTTTCTAAATCGACTCGATGCTACAAAATTTTAATTTATTTCACAAATGCCAGGAGTGTAAAAATTTATTTTGGAAACACTGCTTCACTAATGGCCTTCCATCGACTTATACATACATGACTATGTTCTTATGCATTTACATGTATATATATACGAACACAAACACATTCATACTGTTATGCATGGATTGTACATTCAGTCATAAATACATAAATACATATATACATATGTAAGGTGTATGTGTGTGTGAGTATGTGTTTTATGATCAATGATAAAACACGTTCTCAATTACTTAAATGTTACTTTTTCTTTGGCTTTGTCTATTGCAAGCGTATGTAAGTATATGCGTTTGTATATGTGTTTGCTATTATTGTCGATGATATTGTTGCTGCTGGTGCTGGGTATCACACTCCTGACTGTTTATGTTTGAAAACGTTCTTGAAGAGATTAAGTCCATGAAAAGTTATTCATTCAGAAACGAAAATTAAAAATTTGTTCTGTTTGTTTGTTTTTATTTTTATTTTTTTGCCTCTGCTAGAGAGAGCTTTGAAGTCCGAGGAGTTGATTACTTGTTTGTTCCACTTTGAAGGCATGTCATGAATATATCACCCAACATTTGTATTTAAATTTAAATAATTTTCATTAAATTTGTTGTTTTTGTTTTATTTCTATTATTTTTCGTTTACTACATATGCTTTGAAGCTAATTGAAGTCATCTTTTCTTTGTAAAGCAATTAATTTTAATTATTTTTGGTGTTGTTTTTGTAAATAAAATAAATTAATTAAATTGATTATCTTGGCAAATATTTACAATTGTTATGATAATAATCATAAATTATGCAACATTTGATAACAAAAATAACACCAAATGATACCTGCCTTAGAGCACAGACACACACACACACGCAATAAACAGTAGCTCAACGTAGAGAAAAAATAAATTGAAATTATTTGCACAGACTGATTTATGAGCCAACCATTAAATATTACAATGTTTTCGTTATTAATTTGTATTGAAATAATTATATTCATTATGTTTACACTCACATACATACATACTATGTGTGTGTATGGTATTCACCTATCTTTTCATTATAATTTTTTGTTATTATTTTTATTAAAAAAAAAGTAAATAAAATAAAATAATAATAAATAATATTCAGGATAATACCATCTAATTAACAAAAACAAAAAAAAAAAAAACAAAAAAAAAAAAGGAATGAGAGTCCTTTTATCACGAAATATTTATTGAAATATTATAAAATGGAATTTACTTAACTTAAGTCACTAGACTAGTACTTCAGAAGTCACTATAGTCTAGTAGCCAGTGTGTTAGGCGACTCCTGCAGCTGTACAGAAACTTCTAGATCAGGTATCTTGAACGAAAATAACGTATGAAAAAATATATTTCATTCGCCGAATTCCCACTCAGCTGTCTTCTGGCAAAAACTCTTAGTGCAAATCAAATGCGTATGAAAAGTTTCCATATCTGTGAAGATAAATTCAAAATTAAAAACCAAAGACGCAAACCCACATTTTTAGTCGCGCCATCATTTGCCTTTAACATGGAAAAATTTGCTATTAACAGAGCACTGTTAATTGTTTAACAGTGGCAATAAGTAGATTAATCTTCTACTTTGCAATTACATATTGCAGAGTATTGACTTAAAACATAATTCTCATTATGATCATTATTATTTGTGAACAAAAGTGTTGAAATGTAAAGGATAGTTGGTGAGGATGGAAGGGGCTAATTTTCTCAAATCTCAGAATTATTCCAGATATCTCACTATCATGGTTCGAAAGAGGCCCCCCTGGACTACAATTTGCATATAGTCGTGTAGGTGTACTATTTCTTATATGTTCCAAAAGGGGTACTGATCTTCTAGAGAATTTTCAAGCAAAAAATTGATCGTTTCAAAGCATATTTTCTCAATATCATATAACTTTCCATATGACTATCTTGCTGATTATATTAAGGGGCCTAGGAACTTTCCTTTGAATGTGGTATGGTACCGATAGACCTAGTACATATCCTAAAATTAGCTCCTAAACAAGTGGACTTGTTCAGATGGATACACAGTGAGCGTTATAATTTTAAATTTTCTATTATGTTCTTAAGTATAAAAAAAGTTCCTTTATTATGAATTGTTGGGCGCCCTGGTAGTCTAGTGGGTAGGGTGCTAGACTGTTAGCGTGAGGATTGTAAAATAAATAAATAAATGAATTGTTGTTTTTGTTTTAACATTTTATAAGTAATAAACAAACGTTTTTATTTTTGGAAATTTATTCGGCTATTCTCATTTATTTTTCTCGCTATCCTAAGAAAATTAATTATTTCAGTGATGTTTTCTCACTTTTGGCGCTCACTGTAGTTAAACGGCTAACAGTACTCTGTTAAGCGAAAGTTTTACTTTCTTAACGCAAAATGTGGCTAAAATTTATGGATTGCGTCTTGGATTTTTAAATTCAAATTTATCTTCACACACATAAAGTTTCATACAAATCTGTCATTTAGAGACGACATTATACACAACATGAGTGGTGTGAGAAACTAGGTTGTAATCCTTGCTAAAAGATTTTACTGATCAATTAAATATGTAATTAAAAATTGTTGTACTTACGCCAACTTTATGAAACGCCATCTATGGGCGTGAAATATTGCTGAGAAAGATAAACTGAATGTTGACCATCTGAGCCCAGACTTGATTCCAAATTTTTGCAATGACTCATCCGATTTAACTCTTTTTCCAACTGCTCATGCTGTATAGCCACTAACAAAGTTTGCAATTTCAAATAAAAGCTTGTTCTAACGATTCTATCCTTAATGTTGTTCTACTCAAATATTACCCTTAGTAGTGGAGGGCTACCCTAGTCAAGCAAACAGTTAGACTTTGAGAAGCTGATTTGAAGCTGAAAAAAAACTTGTAATCAAATTTTCGGATGTATTCTACAAAACAAATGACTGGCCGATGCTAAAGCTAAGAAACTTCATAATGAACACACATTAGGGCCAACATTGTGTGCCCTCAACAGTGTGAGCAGAATCATGAAACAAGCGGTATTGCGTGCTGAAGCAAGAAATTAACATCGCAAGAACTCTGGAAAGCTTGTAATGTTTTTATCAACTCGAACCTCCATTGTCTCCTAATAATGCTTCCCATTTAAGAGAACACAATCTGTTTTGAGGTTAATCACCCTCATTCCCATATTTGCTTATATCGGTTATTTCAACAGGGACTTCTGAACTTTGACAGTTGATAACGGCCATGTTGTTGAAGCTTTGCTTGTCAAATTAGTTGTCTTGGGTATGTGAACAAACAAATATTGCCAAATTTGGCCTGATGCTTATCCATCCTGAAAGGGATACGGTTTAGTGTGGATTTGGGGCTGGCGCCGTCATCCGTCCAAAAATTCTTTAAGAACGACGTTGGTCATGGATGGCATTACTGTCAACGGCGAGCACTTAAAGGTTGATGATTCTCAACGTCTTTTGGCATTAATGGTACGATTAGGTTTGAACAGAATGGCGTTACGTCCTGCAAAGCTCATATCACATCAGATATTCTGCATGAGCGATTTGGTCGTTAGGCTTTGTCTTGTGGTCGCAGGTGTATGCGAACAAGATATTTGGTATGTGGGATAATTGTTGCCTTTTATATTTCGGGATGTGGCAACCCTACTGTTGCAATCTGCCAACTGACAGCTCTATCGTAAAGCTTGACATTTTTGAGGTTATACGTACTCAGAACGTTGTGACATACGAGTGCTATTTTTTTCGTGCGATTATTTTTTACAACTTTCGTTGTGGATTAACTCAACAACAGTGCATCGATGAACTTAATTCAATTTTTGGCGATGAAGCTTCATCAAGGACCAGTGTTTATCGATGGTATGGTGAATTCAACCTAGGTCGTAGTTCACTCCACGACGTATGTATGTATTTCGTGAAGGTCGTCCAAAATCAGTTGTTGTTCCGGAAACCATTGATGCTGTGCGCCAACTGATATTGCAAGATCGTCATGTGACCTGTCGTGAGATTGAGACAACCTTAGGCATTAGTGGGACCAGCATACATTCAATATAGCATGAACATTTGACTATCAAAAAAATTTGTTCGCGTTGGATCCCACACAATTTGTCAATCGCTCAAAAAAAGGCTCGTGTCGATTGTACGAAAGAAATGCTCCAAAAATACGATCGCGGTGCTTCGAAACACGTCTATGACATCGTGACAGGTGGTGAATCATGGATTTACGCGTATGAGCCCGAAAGTAAACAGCAGTCGACTGTATGGGTGTTTCAAGATGAGCCAAATCCAACAAAAGTTGCTCGTGCACGAAGCACTTCCAAGCAAATGATTGCCTGTTTTTTCGGAAAAACTCGACATGTCGCAATCGTACCACTAGAACAACGCAGAGCAGTTAATTCTGAGTGGTACACAACCATTTGTTTGCCAGTTGTCTTCCAAGAACTCAGGAAAACCAACCGCCGAAGACGGATCACTCTTCACCACAACAATGCGAGCTCTCACACATCGGATCAAACAACTGCATTTTTGAGCACTCAAAACATCGATTTGATGAGTCATCCGCCGTATAGTCCTGATTTCGCACCGAATGACTTCTTTTTATTCCCGTACGTAAAAAATAAAATGAGAGGTCAACGTTTTTCGACTCCTGAAGAAGCGGATGAAGCGTTCAGAATGCATGTTTTGGAGATACCTCAGAGTGGCAAAAGTGCGTCGACAATTGGTTCAAACGCATGCAAAAGTCTAGAATGTTTTGAAAAACAATAAAGCTATTTTCGATGATTAACAAATATTAATCATATTTGTTCTCTAACCCCGGAATATAAAAGGCAACCAACTTTCTCCGAATTTATAAAAAAAAGCAGATTTTCTGCATAGGAATCCCAGTTCCTAGTTTTCAAGATTACAATGCGGGGTCAGTTTAATCGTTTTTCCAATTCAGAATGAAAAACTGAAACAAAAATTACGTCCCTAATGAGGCTTGCAACTGTTCTGAAAAGTAATAATAGAAAAAGCGTAGAGAAAAAATGGAAGCTCTTTCGTTCAAAGCGTTTAATTAAAAAAAAATGGCTTTTTGAGGTCCACACAGTACCAAATATATTGAGTGGAACTACAAAATATATCAACACAAGTAAACGAGAAAAGAAAAAGAAGAGAGAATCAAATAAACTGAAAAGGAAAGATTTATATTCTATTAGGTGGGAGCAAAAGTAGCAGTCTTATTGAATGTTGGCTGAAATAATGCGGTTTGAGGTTGAACTTTGGCTATGAAATCTGACTGAATGAACAAATATGATGTGGTTTTTGAATAGCAAACAGTTTTGCTGGATAGTAAACGCAGTTCAATATTCTTAAATTTACAAATTGAAATCGTGATTGACTTTGGAATCTGAACTCATTGTCATTGTCCCTAAGAAGCTCTTGTACTTATGGTACGTCTCAAGTCTTATGTTTCTTTTTGTCCTATTCCTATTTTACAATGGGTCAATTCGACCTCCGGGTACTGTACTTGTCTTAATTGACAAGTACACGTCCTCTAACCTAACCTTTGTCCTATTCTTTGTTGCATTAATTAGTTCCTCACGATTGAAAATCAAAGGCGTTTACATTTTTTTTGTTTTAGGCGATAACTTAGCTTCTCATACCAACCATGTTGTGTGTTTCAATTTTATGTATGAGTGGCGGGACTCACAGTTTAAAGTCGACTCCGAACGATAGATTTTTTTTCATTTATTCTCAGAGTTTTTGCCAGAAATATGCTGAGAGGAAGTCGCCGAAAAAATTTTTTTTTCATATTTCGTTTCGTTGAAGATGTCTGACCTGGGGTTTGAACCGTGACCACACGTCTAATGAGCCGACGCACTATCTACTAGACTATGGCGACTTCTTCAGTTATATGCTTCAGGAAAAAGGCGACGAATTTCCATCACTTTATGGTGGTAGTAAAGGTGACATATTTTTCATGTTGATCTTGGGGAACAAGTGGTCTACGAGTAGAGCCTTACTATCATCTCGTTAGATTAAGAATTTCAGAACGTTGGCCACCAAAGTGTTTAAGGAAGTATTCCGTATCATATAGACGCAAGTATGTTCACTGTTCTCTGTTCACGACTATAAATTTGAAAATGATTTTTCTCCGAAGGTTTGAGATCGCTTAACATGATCGCGGGAAGTGATCTTCTGCTGAGTTTGTGTTGATTCCAGAGGCTGGAAGAATTTACGATTGCATCATAGACTGATATAGGTGCAACGGCTAATTGCTTTGGACTTATTCTAGTTGTAGAACTAAAGAAATAGCATATGCGTAGGAATAACTGCAACAAGTGGTAGTAAGACCATAGTGAGAGCACTCATTGCAAGTGCTGAGGCTTAAGTATCAAGATGATTTTGAATATGTCACGTGGTAAATAACTTTTAATAATTTCTCTTATGATAGTTTGTCAAAGAAATGCATTTTTAATCCAAACCAATACTGTTGCAAAAATGCACACACACACACACACAACAGCCAAAAAATTGCTAACAACAATACATTTTAATGCAATATAAGCCAGACATGTAAATTGGCGTTAACAATGATGAACCCAATTCTGAATAAACACAACGAAACAAAACAAAAAAAATACAAACAAACAAAAATAAAGCGAAACTTTTTCTCTTCTTCATTCATAAACTTTATTGTTGAAAAAAAAACCCACAGAAAACTACAGAAAAAAATAAAAGACGACCAAAGAGAGAGGCAAAAAAAAATAGAAACGAAACAACAAAGTTTATGAATGAAATAAAAATGTTCGTTTTAGAACGAAAATGAAAAACAAAAATTGGAAAATTAAAAATTTTATTCAGCTTCTGTTGTTGTATGTATAAACGGAAACAGCCATGTTGAGTTCTTTTTCGTTTTTCTCTGTATACTTTTTTTCCTGGTTTTCAGTGCCTTTTTTTTGTGTTTTTTTTTTTTTTTTTTTGTTATTTTAGTTCACAGTTTCTATTGTTGCTTTAAAGAGCCGTTACAGCCACAACAACAGGCCACGGTAAAGGCAATAACAACAATAAGTCTGTTTAAAAAGGAAATAAAAGAGAACAACGAGCAGCTAAAATAGACCACAGGCATTGCAGGGTTCGTTGAAGTTTTAACCAATTTCTATGTATGTATGTATATGTATCATACATATATACATACATACAAACATACATATGTATGTATTATATGAATACAAGAATGCGTGTATATATGTGAGTATGTGTTAGAGTGTCTTTTTGTGCATATGTATACATACAAATTGTTGTTTTAAGTCATATAGCTTTATGTATGCGGTTTTATAACAATACATATATATATATATACACACACATAGATACATGCATATTATATGAATAGCAATACAAATCTACTCTTAAATGTTCATAAATATTTACACAATATACCCATAAACTGGACTATGGTTTTGAGGCATAACAGAAGAAAACACAATAACAACAACAACAACTACTACTATAGAAAAAAACCATACAAAAACAATAAATAACACATACAATACAACGCAATACAATAAAAGTTATTCTATTTTGTGGCAGCAACATTGGTCTACAGTGTCATGCATTTTTCTACAGCCTTTAACGGCGTATAGTACACTATAGTACAGGTTTTTAGAAGAAAAAACAAAAAAAAATTATTTTACATTCTAACACAGTCTCCTCACAGTTCTATGAGTTTTTGCTATGTTTTCCCAAAGTTTTTATCACAAAAAACTAAAGTTTGACGAGGCCATTAAACGATTCCCACATCACTAGAGTCAAATATCTTACTACGACAAGATTCTTGTCCGTATCCTGCAAGAACCTTGCTGTAAGAAGTCTGTTCTTTAACGAATAAAACGCAACACAAACCCTCTGTTTCTGTAAGACGAACGCCTGTTTGTTTGTATCGGAAAATATCCAAATTTGTTTGTGTTTCCCACACAAACAGGAATTCTTCTTATAGAAACAGGGGGTTAATGTTGGGTTTCACTCACTAAAGGACTGAGTTCTTGGAACAGATTCTTACAAGCATTATACAGGTGACTTTTGTCATTGCCTACAAACAATGTCCGATGTGTACATGTATTGGGTTTTTACATTAACTATAGTGGTGCGGAACCTTGCTAATTGAGTCCTACTTTAGCGGTAGCATTGCCTGATTTAATTATGAAGTTCATCGAGCATGTTTATGTTCTATATAAGAATTAAGGTGGCTTTTGAATGATTTATTAAAACAACAAAGTAAAACGCCTCCTTTGTCTAGTAGGTTGCGTGTTGTCTTATTGGCCGACAGAACGAGGTTCATTTCCTGGCTCAGACAACGTGAACAGAACGGAAATATGAAAAAAAGTATTTCCTGTAGCGACTTCCTCTGAGAGTAAAATAAAATTTCATTCGGAGTCATGTTTAAACTGTTGGTTTCACCTCTCAGGGATAAAAATAACACACGCAACATGAGTGGTTTGAATTGCTGGGTTGTAATCCTGACTAAAGGATTGTAATGATCAATTAAGCAAGAAGCAAGGTTCATTAGACCTGAAATATTACAAATGAAACCTGAAATATTCGCAGCAATTTTTGAAATGAGCTGTAAACAGCATTTTGTAGATTACCCACCCAATTAACTGATCTGCTGGGTATTACCGGAAGGAGACTTTGAACTGAAATCGTTAAATATGCGGACGCAATAATTGATTTAAACATTTAACTGGATTTGACTTTCATTTTAAAGGCATTATACTAAGTCATGCCAAATGAAGGAGTTGCTAAGCAAAGTACATAAAAGACTGCTGCGGTCAAAGGTAACTAATTTTGTGTTACTGTATGCTTCAGTATTGAAAGAGATTCTTTTTGTAAGATGATATGGAAAGTGTGTAATGACCATCATTTCACATTTTAGAAGTGGCTAGTGTTGCAACTGGAGTTATGCCCACAAGGCGACGTAGAAACTGATCAGCGTATGCCATTTGGTGAAGGAAAACCTGACGAAAATAGACAACAAAAGAATAAAACTGTGGTTATCGATAAGGAAAAGAAAATGTATACCAGATATGAAATGAATAGAAGAGGTCGTCTGAAACCTAACCTAAAACCTAACTAAGTTTCGAGCAGGATATTGTGGTTGTTGAAGTTCTAGATACGGGATTACACAAACTTAGGTCCAATATGATCAAATATAATTGACACTGTTGAACGTATTGTGTTCAAACGTTTATTTGATTGTCGATGCCCGTATTTAAATTAACACCACTGCAGCGGTCACAAATCCATTTCGTGTTGTGTAAGCTTTTGCGACTGTGAATTACAATTGCAGTTCAGTTCTAAATAACAAGCGTTAAAAAATTTACCCACAGACTTCACATTTTTCTATACTCTACTCATACAGTTTCAAGTAACAAAGCGTAATGCGTTCTATGAAAATATTTTTTTTTTTTTTTTGAAGATTTGTTGTGTCCATAAAGGCAATTTGAAAGCAACTCATGAAACCATGTTGATTCACTGAACTCTACGGCCATCAAATTCTATAGAAACTTTAACGAAACGATAAAACATGGCTTTAAAATTAATTTCTTTATGAAAACATCAGAATAATTGCATCATAATTCAGAAGGAATTTATTATTTGTGACATGCATTATTGAACAAGACTTTCATAAAAGAATCAAGAAATAATGATATGATCGGAAGAAATTGAATTTATGTACATATGTATGTTAGTAAATTGTAAAGATTAAAAACAGTAGCATGGTATCGACAGTCGCCGTAGTCTAGTAGGTCGTGTGTTGACTTATTAATTATGGGAGGCCACAGTTCAAACACCAGCTCACACATCTCGAACAAAACGAAACATGAAAAAATATTTCTTTGGCGACATCCTCTCAGCAAATTTCTTGCCATGAAAAAGTCTCTCAAAAAGCTGTCGTTCGAAGTCGACATTGAACTGTAGGTCTCGCCACTCATGTCTAAAATTAGCACACACAACAAAAGTGATGTGAGAAGTTAGATCGTTTGGTTTGTAATGACCAATCGTGTTATGTGTGTATATATGCATAATATCGTGTACGATTTCCCAACAAGCATTCCCTTTGTACAACGTTTTTCTCTGTGCAGAGTAATTCCATGTAAAGTTAGGGATCTAGTTGCCTTGGCTTGATGACTTCGTTTATAAAATGGCGGCACATAATGCAATGATTTCGACTTAAACACTATTCTCTTAGCTCTTTATAAAGACTTGCACACAATATCGTGTAAAACTAATGTATTCCCCTGGATACTATCACGAATTGCTTTCGATCTGGACGTTGTTAAGTTAAAATTGATTTTGAAACGAATATGGCGCAAGCGTTCAAAATGGCGGTCTGCATAGGTCGCCATCTTTAAAATTTCTAGCACTTGTCAAGCGTATTTTGTAAGAGAATTACGTTGGGTTAGGTTATGTTAACTTAACAGTTTGTAATTAGTTCGTATAGAGGAGTGAGAAGAGTGTTATACACTGAAAGAAAGCAACTGCATTCCAGCATACAGTCGACTATGCAGTAGGAGCTTCAACATGCAGAAACACCACCCTGCTTGCTATATTGCCAAGTAATTTCATTGTCCACTTGTAATCCTGTCTAGTTCGCGGAAGTACCAGCATTGTATTTATCTCATCTGAACCCATATATCCTTACTATTTCGTCTTTCATTTATTATCGAAATTTTCTGTAATACACCTCCAGCAACCTCCATCACATTTGATCTTCATTTCATTCCTTTGAATATTTCGGTTTCCTTTAGTAACTTGCTTTACGAAGCGTCCGTCTAGTTGGAAACAGATTCAAGATTGCAAATCATAGAAGGCGTATATAGGTTATTTGGCATTCGAGCTAAAAGGCAATTGATGCCATCTTAAAATTACCTCCTTTAGAGTTTCTTCTGGAGCAACAGAAATTTATTTATTACTACCTAATAAACTCCATGGACATGTTAAGGCTTGAGTACTTTATTCCTTGGAACCGGAAAGTATACGATTTTTCACAGCTCTTCTCACTTAGATGCCTGGATATAGGGAAATGAAACTTTGATTCGGACGAAGGTATCTACGCACTCGCCCACAGAGTTCCATTCAACAACTAATATTTCTGGAGATCCTTACGAAGCTCCTTTGTACTTTTATTTAATATAATAATATAATATACCTAAGCGGTGCCTATCTCCATAGCAGCCTTCAATAAAACCCTGAAACTGAAACCAGAGGTCTGTTTTTTCTGAAGGTGGTACGTCTCTGAGTTTCTAGAGATCTACGGCAATATGGTACAAATCAATAATTTTTTCGGTGAACGTCTTTCTAATCTAAAAACTTTCGAACTTTTGAATTATTGTATTGTATTGCAGTGTATTGACTTATTAGACGTAGGGCCACAGTTCCAGCCCTAGGTGTGACTTCTTCAACAAAACGAATTATGAAAAAATATTTTTCGGCGATTTCCTTATAGCAGATTTCTGCAAAAGACTCTCTGAGAGTAAATAAAATTGCTATGAAAAGTTTCTCATAAATCTGTCGTTCGGAGTCGACGTTAAACTGTAGGTCCTTCAGTTAAAAAATAGAAATTTTTTAATTGTTTTTATATCATTTAATAAATTGTTTCAACTTAATTCATCTTAATCATTTTGATTATTGAAATAAAATAAAAAATTTTTAATTTCATTTTGGGCTCTGGTATTTTTGTCTTTACCAACGCAAGCGTTTTTAATCGCTTGATTTTCTTCACAAATATAACCAATTTTATTTGAACAATAATAGTCGTGCCATTTGAAGTCGACCCATATCAATACGCAGTGTTCATTTGTAGTTCCATCGGATGGTTGATCTGGTCCCCAGTTAGTAAATGTAAAAGCTTCGCCAGTGCTAACCCATTCAAAATGTGAAGGTACGGCATTGTCATGACCGCCAATCCAAACGTTGGGGCAACTGCCTATATATAAGCGGAGACACATTTTAAGGTTGTTATTGTATGAAATGATTTCAAAGCAACTTACTGTATAATTTCCTTAATAAATTATCAATTTGCTGATGCTTGTAATCCGAATCAATGGTTATGAGCGACATATTCTTGCGGGTACAATCACTCCACGCCTCATACCAATTATACTGAAAGGGTGGAGAAAATAAAAAAAAAAAAAACAAAAAATGAAATGAAAAGATTGACTTACACTGTTTGGAAATATTTAAATATTGTTACGAAAATGGAAATGATAAACAAAAGCTACAAAAACAATGGACTTGTTTACATGATCAACGAATAAACAAAAATATAGCAATAGCATCAGTATGAAAAAAAGGGATACGCAAGTAAACAAATAGGCAACAACAACACTGCAAGGACAAACGTAAACGAAATACACAAACAACAATAACGTAAACAACATGTTTACATTTATAGAAATTTCGCGAAGGCAAAGTCATTATCCTTCAAGAGCATGCATCAGACTGTTTACTCAGCAATATAAAGGGCAGTCAGACTTGTCTGAAGACGCGTTGCGTATGAAGAGGATAATCATGGTTTGAAGATGTCCGTTGTAAAGAGCAATTGCACAATTGTTAGTGTGTACGCGGAAGAGTGTAAAGAAGAATAACAAATAAAGCAAATTGTTGTTGTTTAAATCAAGTTGCGAACAGTGGCATACGGACTCGTTACTCGTTTTTAAAAACGAAATTTTTACTGAAAATTTCACTGACTTTAATCTTTTTCACATAAAAAATGTGTTGTCCTTCGGTACATTATATATAAAAAAAAAAAAAAAAAAATTTTTTTAACAAGAATTCATTCAAGATTTCTTACGTTTTAGAACTTTTGAATACAGTACAGTTCAAATTTTTTTATTATTTTCATAGGTGACGATGACACCAATCACGTTTACCTTTTTGTCCGTTTCTATATAAAATTTACTGCCATCTTCACTTGCATGCCATTTCTCCGGTCCGCAGAAGACCACATTTATTACAAATAAAACACAAACTACACTTTTCATTTTCAACAATGCAATGGAATCACATTTTAAATTACGAGGGTATTTATATAATGGAAACATTACCAATTTATTTCGTCTTATCTTTATGTTTTACTTTATAAAAGTGGAGTTTTTTTTGGTTTTTTTTTTGTTTAATTTATAAAAATTAATACAAATAAAATGTTGTTGTTGTAATAATCATAATAGAATTATGATTCTGTATTACCCTACATACTATATATATATTGCATACATATTTTCAATTACAAAACTGCCATAACAGTTGAACAACATTGAAAGCTTCTACGAACACTAATCATAGGTTTGCATTTGTGGTTGATAATAGGAAAAGCGAAATGGAAATTCTTTGGCTGGCATTTCTTTCGTTGTCATTATTCAACTAATCTGAGAGAGTGCCTGTGGCAAATGGGCACAATCTGCACATTTAGATAATGCTGAGGAATTCTCCTGAGACATATTATGTAGATTGCCTATAGAGATTTGTATTCATGCCGAAAGACATACATATGTATGTTCTGACACGGCCACAACAATTTCGTTATCCCCCCTGATGTTCTGCGTTAACCTTGTAAGAATTCCCTCTGATTTAATGTTAAATAGGAGAGAAGTAATTACACAACCTTAACAAACCTTAGCTTCCACTTTTATTCTTATGCTAGAACATTTTACATGCTTTATACGGTGGCTGAAGCTTCGTAACAGAGCCTTCTCGATAATTAAGAACAATTTTTATGAACTCTTGAAAAACCTCTGTATGACCATGTCGCCGTAGTCTAGTAGGTAGTGTGTTCGCTTGTTAGACGTAAAGCCCGGGTTCGAAAAATATTTCTTCGGCGACTTCCTCTCAGCAGATTTCTGGCAAAACCTCTAAGAGTAAATAAACCTGCCATGGAAAAGTTTTTTTCAAAATCTGTCGTTCGGAGTTGACATTAAACTGTAGGTCCCGCCACTCAAGTATAAAATTAAGGGCACACAACAAAAGGGGTATGAGAAGCTAGGCCGTAATCCTGACTGAAGGGTTGTAATGGCCAATTATGTATATATGTATGTATGTATGACCATGTCATATTTCAAAACATCAGTTGATTTGTATTAAAGCTTTAACGAAGTAAGATCTCTCATAAAGTCGTTGTAGAAAATATTTACAATCAACTGCATTTTAAAACGTCTCCAAATGATATTTTTGAAGTAAACTGGCACGGATGTTTGACATCCGTTTGTGTTCAAACGCTCAAATTAAAAAAAAAAACAGAAAAACAAAAATTTAAGAATTTCCGTCTCACAAATGAAAGTATTTTTTGTTTTTAATTTTGTTGATTAAAAACAAAAAAACTTAACATAAACAAAAATTATTTAAAATTCTAGATTTCAATGCAAAATACTACCCAGTTTTATGGGAAAGGGCAGGGTCTGGGATGAAGCAGTTTTAAGAGGCGCACAAAATTGTTTTTTTTGTTTTTGCTATTCTTTTATGATTTCATTTCATTTATTGCTGTTCCAATTTCTATTAATTTCTATACTATGAGTATTGAAATAAAATTATAAAAATCTTGACTTATAGCTTAAAAACTTGCATAATAAAATCAATTTCCTTAAGGCCATAGAAGTGTTTGAAAGTGTTTTAATTATGAAAAAGTCGAATGTAACACACGCCCTTATAGACAACTGCATTGAATAAAAAAAATGAAATTTTAATTAAAAAATGTTTCTATGTTAGCCCGCGAGCTCTTCAGACCTACTGTTAGCGGGTCAATTGTAAAACAAATTTAAATGCTGAGTATATTATGGTAGAAACATTGTCTGTATACCCTGTTGGCACTGCTGTATGAGGAAACAAAATATCGTTTTTCTTACATTTTTCATTTTATTTTATCATTTCTCTTTTACAATTCAATCAATTATTTCGTATTAAATTTTATTTAATTATTTATTATTATTGAAATTAAAGAACATATTTCTTAATTCATCTTGAACTTTGACATTTTTGCCTTTACCACTTCCAGTGTATTTAGCCGTTTGATTTTCTTCACAAATATAGCCGTATTTAAGGGTACAGTTTCGGTTATACCATTGAAAATCGGAATACAGACGGATGCAGTGGTCTTTTGCGCCGTCTGGGTAGTTAGTATACCAGTTAGTAAACGTCAAAGCTTCGCCAGTGCTAGCCCACTGATATTGTGAACTATCTTCATAGTTATTACCGCCAATCCAAACAACGGGTAATTCATCTGCATACAAACGAAAAGATTTTAAGAATATTTTTATATGAATATTATTTTATAGCCACCCACTGTAATATCTTCTCAATAAATTGCCAATCTGTAGGTATTTGTCATATGAATCAATGGCTACGAGCGACGCACTTTTGCGAGCACAAATATTCCAGGCCTGAAACCAAGTGTACTGAAAGCATAGCAAGTGGGTTAGAAAAAATAATGTTTCACTGAAAATTTTTTAGTAAAAATTAAGTTAAACTATTCGACTATTCGAATATTCTGAAAAAAACATAAAAATGTAAAGAATTTTAAAAGATTTTAAACCTGCACAAAAAAAAAAAAAGAACTAGATATGATAGCTATGGTAGCTGCATGCTCTTTGATATCTAATCTAACCAATAGCAGATGCCATACAATATAAGCAGAGATGACATATGCTATTAGCGAAGACAAGAACCCTCAGTCGGTTATATAAGCAGGGCTTTGCATTTGTAATCGTGTAGTGAATCACATTTTCATCACTTTTAATATTCTAGTTCTTTACACAGTGTAAGGTGCGGAAGTACGAGTTACCGTACAGGCTTTAGACATGCCAATTAAATTAGTCATGATCATTAGAAGATGTATGAATACTATTCTATGATCATATTATGTTTTAGCCGTTCTTTACTCCAAAGTGAATGGTGCCAGAACATTGTTTTTTGTTTCTTTCTAGCAGAAATATACCGATTATCACAGCTTTTTTTTATTAATTCCTGACTTAAATTTCTTTGACACGGAAATATCTTTCGATATTTAAAGTCGTTTAAGATTCTTCACTTTCTATTATACTATATTTCATTGAACTCATATGCCAGCCGATGACACAAATCCACTCAATTTTCGTACGTACCTTTTGAGCCTTTTCTATAAAAAATTTACTGCCATCTTCACTTTCACGCCATTTAACTTCCACATTGCAGAAGACCACATTTATTAGCAATAAAACACAAACTGTACGTATCATTTTCACAATTTCAATGAGGTCAAGTTTAAAATTACCAGCGGTATTTATAGACGTTTCAATTGCGGAATTTATTACTTTTTATCTTCGTTCATGACTTTGAATTTATTTCCTTTTGGATTTTCCTCATGTTTTGTTTGATAAGTTTAGAATAATTACCCTACATATGTATGTATATTTTTCCAGTCATTGAAACAATGGATTGTATTTGTGGTCGATTGTGAACAATGGCCAACAGTGGAGGGAGATAGCTACGGTTCCCACTAATTTTCGCCTTTATTCACGGATTTATTCAAATTTGAATCTTCTGGATGGTGCATGGAACAACATTCTAAGTCTTGCATTCATTAACTTTTCTTCTAAAGGTACTCACTAGCTTCTTTGTGGATTTCACTATGCCATCATACGATTTTGCGGCTGATAAAGACTTAAATGACGTTAACATCGCAGATCTATGCATTCTACGACTCGCAGCCAACCAAAAATGCACTCTCCATATATGAGATAATCAAATAATTTTGATGCCTGCGATGGATACTACAAGAGTTTGAATTTAAAGATGTTGAGCTGAAGTCTCTGCGAAAGTGATTTAGAATTCCATTCCACTCAATTTTTTTTTTTTTTTTGTATAAAATCATCTTTGTTCACATGTTGTGATTATACCTTCGAAACGACAAAACTGGTTACACTACTAATTCCGACTGCCGCTCCTGGTTTTAGAAATTATTTTCCTGTACACTGTTTTGATGCCTGGACCTGCTGCCTAATGGGATTTTTATCTCTCTATTGTTCTTCGTTGCCCTTTTCAGAGTTCCGACTTGAACAATGTTAAACAGAAGGGGAAGTATTACACAACTTAACCGAACTTCAGTTAGAACGCTTTATATGCTGTATACGGTAGCTTAAGCTTCCTTAAAGAGCCTTAACAACTGAGATAACTTTCTTTATTTCTATTAAGAAAAATTTTAATGAACTCTTGAGTTCTTTTACTCCATCGAAAGCCTCTTTAACAGATTGAATGACTGTTTTACCTGTTTAGATGGGCTCGACATTCAATTTGCTCTGGTGTGGATGCCACTGTACAACCAATTGCTGAATTCCAAAATATGAGTTGCATTGTATTATAACTTGAACGAGGTATAGTGTTTCATAAAGTCGTTGTAGAAAATATTTACAATCAACTGCATTTTAAAACGTCTCCAATCGATATTTTTTTAAGCAGAAAAAAGCAAACTGGCATCGGTCGATGCTTATATCCGTTTTTTGCCGTACGCAAATTAGAAAAAAAAACAAAAAACCAGAAACATAGGAATGTAGGGATTTGTGACTTGCAAATGAAAATATTTGTTGTTTTAATTTTGTTTTTGATAAAAAAAGAAAAAAACAATCAAACGAAATTATTATAAATACTAAACAAATATTGTTTTAAATAAAAAAAAAAATACTGCTGCTGTTGATAAGATTTTATGAATCGAATAAGTTTTCTAAGCAAAATGCGAACTATTTCTTATAGAAAAGGTCAGAAGAGAAATTTTAGCAGAGAGAAAACACTTGCTGGTTCGAAATGGAATGATTTCAATAGACAAGTTTTAAGCTTTCAGTTTTAAGAGGAGCGCGATAAAGTACCTCTTAAATGTTTGAATCTTGTAGCTTTACATGGTGAATCGATACACAGACTCCTTTATATTGTTCCAACATTAAATGCCTAGACTGACACTCATATCTGTAAACCATGTAAATGCGTTGAAGCGCTTCTAAATTATTTATATGACTTCTGTAAAGTAAAAGTTACACGTCTATATAGGTACCGCATTATCATTTTTCTCCCTTTTAATTTAATCCCACACATCCTGTTTGAGAATATGATTTTGTACGTATCGCAATGCCGATGTTTTATTTTCATATATCCTAAGAAAGTCTGTGTCATCAGCAAATAATGAAGTATGGACATCAGAATAATTTCGCATATGCGTTGTATGAAGTCCTTCTATGAAAAAATACTAAGTAGTTATTCAACCTAGACATTGGGTAGTTTTCCAATGTGCCATTCAGATGATCGAATAAATTTCCTAGTCACTGTAAGATTATCTATTGAAATAATCCGAAAAACAGCCAGGTCTGTCGCCTTGTTTAATGGGATCACACATATGCTTTTTGTGAAAATTATTTACTTGTCGATATTGACTTTAGTAACGAGTGTAACAATTATTTTAAACTGCTTTATACACTAGAGTACGAAACAATTTTTTTTATTTTTCAATTTCACTGAATGAATCGTTTATTGGCGTTCAATTTCCCTTCAATTATTTATTATTATTGAAATACCTTCGTTCTTAATTCATTTTTCGATGTGACACTTTTTTGCCTTTGCCGTTACAAGTGTTTTTAAACGTGTATTATTCTTCATAAATATAGCCCCATCGGCCTAGGCAGTCAGCCGTATGCCAAGCAAAATCCGTCCAGATGTGAATACAGGAATTATTATTTGTTTGCGGTTGATTAGGTCCTCAGTTAGCCGTACCAGCCCATTCCAAACCATGACTGCACAATGATATGACGATCGATCCAAACTGGCAAACAGGAATCTGAATACAAAGAAAAATATTACCAAGATATCAGGATGATCTTGTATGAAAGTGAAAATGGTTTGATTTTTATTAAAAATATTAAAACTTTAGATTAACTTCGAAAACACTGACTCACTGCTAGGTAGAGTTAAATTATAGCACCCTACATATATACATATGTATTTACATATTTCCCGCCATCAAAACAAAACCTGCCATCGAACACCACAAACACCATTAAACTATCCTGCGAAGTTGTTACCAGATTGCATTATTGGTCGATTGTGGACAATGGCCAACAGTGATGTGAGATGGTTATGGGTTCCACTAACATTCAATCTTGAGAATTTGCGCAATTGCTTCGGTTTTAGAACCCACAACGGTGCGTCCCGAATGTTCAAGATTATTCGTACATGTATGTATGTTCACAAAGTAATACAGTTAATTACGTTTTACTATGCAGCGATCACAAAGTATTTATCGAGCTTAGACATGATTTGGTTGATTCTTTTTCTTTTAAGCATTAATGCGTTTACGAAATTTTAATTTCTTCCAATATCCTCTCAATTCACATAAAAGTATGTTGTCCATGAATGTCAAAAGCAAACTAAATGATGCTGCGTATTCAGCTGGAGTTAACTGACAGGAGATGCCTGCAGGCAGTCTCTAGTTACCTTTTATCTTACGGCGGGTAATTCAAGACATCACAAACTTATCTTAAGAGTGGCTGCTTTCAATATATTTGGGATTCGAAGTAACCGAAAATTAACCAAAATTTGCCACAAATTTTAAGATGAAATATTGTCATGGACGGAGGAATATTTATCTTTACTCTTTATGTCCATTATGGCTTTTATATACGAGGTGTGATCAAAATGATTTTGGATAATCGTCGAATCACTATTAGAGAGCTTGCTGATGATGTTGGCATATCGTTTGGCTCATGGCAAGCAATTTTTACGGATGTTTTAGGCATGAAACGTGCAGCAGCGAAGATTGTTTCAAAATTGCAAAATTTTTGAACAAAAACAACTTCGCATGGACATCGCTCAGGAGATGTTGACGACGTTCAACGACGATCCAGATTTACTCAAAAAGGTCATAACTGGTGACGAATCATGGGTGTATGGCTATGACATTGAAACCAAAAAAGAGCCAAGACCGAAAAAAATCACGTCAATTTTGGGTCAAATGTGAAGGTTTTTCTCACTGTTTTCTTCGATAGCAATGGCGTGGTGCATCATGAATTCTTGCCACAAGGTCCTAAGGTCAATAAGGAATACTACCTCGAAGTTATGCGCCGATTGCGCGGAGCAATTCGTCAGAAACGCACAGAAGTGTGGAAAAACCAATCATGGATTTTGCACCATGATAACGCACCAACTTACACTTGGAACTGTTTAAACTGCTGTATGTTGAAACTAAATAATTTTTTTTTGTTAATTTTTCAGTTTTCATTTTATTTTATCAATTTTCATTTAAAATTTAATCAATTGCTTCCATTTAATTTTGTTTAATTATTTATTATTATTGAAATTAAAGAACATATTTCTCAATTCATTCTGGGCTCGTGTCTTTTTTTGACCGTGAAATAAACAATTTCGCAAAATACTATTCTGTGATCAACATAAACAAAAAATTTCTGTGGCAAAAAATTAATTAAAAATAAAGAAAAAAGAATTCAAATATTCAAAAACAATTAAGTGCAAAAGCGCACGGAACTGCATTCTTTTATAAAACTACAACTTTTAATAAAAAATAACAATGGATAGTTTAAGCGATGATAGCGACGATATTACAGAAGAAAATAATAGAAGTGAAAAAAACATCAACAGTGTTGAACCAGCTTGGCAATGTATAACCGGTAGTAAACGTAAACGAATTGAATCACCAAAAAAAATAAAAAAGATAAATGTGCATGATACTCCAACTACATCATCTAATAGCAACAAATTTGCTGCGCTTGATACTCAAGACGATGAAGAAAATGATATCCCGTCTATAATACCAAAACCTCCACCCATCTATATTCCTAATGTACAAAATATAAATATTATGGTGTAATGAACAAATTACGATACTGTCGCAGCCTACATGGATAAGCTGTTGACTTATTGGTATTTAAGTGCTCTGGTGAGAAGGAGAGAACGAACGGGAGCCATTGAAAACGCTAGCAAGCAGTCGGTGGGGGGATTCTTGTTCTCATCAATCTCATGTACCAATAATATTCGTCATTAAGCATAAATAATTATTATAGACTCCCTGGAAACTATAATATAATGGACCGGGTGTTAATCCTTGATGCTAGAAGATGGAAATACAAAACCCTATTTGAGGATTAACTAAACGGAAAAAAAGAGGTCAACCAAGCTAATCAAATGTTAGTATTGCTCTCCACGATGGTATTGGAGAATAAAGCGCATCTTCACCCTCCCTTCCTATGATCTTAACTCGCGCCAGTCCTGTGTTAAGATCCCAAATGTATAACCTACCCAATCTCCTCACATCAGTAAGATAACTGCCCTAAATGTTCCATTTCCTCATTGCTTTATTAATAGTGTATTCATTTATATTCATTAATACGTAATAATTCATATTTCATAATAACCAAAATAAAAAAGAAATTAACTTAAAACTATAACTATTGTTTAAACTAGATAATTAATAAATTGAAAGTTGAAATTTTAGTTTACATTATAAATTCAATAAAAAAAATTAATAGAAGATATAGGTCTATAAAAAATAAGTAAACTAATGGGACTTATTAATTTAAGTAGGATGCTAAACAAATAACAAAAAGCTTTTTTCTTAATAAACAAACATGTTGCTAAACATGTTGCTAGGGATCTAAATGTTTTTAGAATTGGTTAAACTAAATATGCATGATCTTCTATTTGTGTATATATAACATTAAATATACGAACTGAGATTTAAAAGAAAATAAGGAAAAAAAAGTAAAGGGAACAAACACTCACCGATATTAAGGTTTCTGCAGCATGTTGATGAGGCCTCTTCAAAAGCTGTAGGTGACGTTGTTGCTGAGGATTTAAAGGGTTTGGCTAAAAGAATATGTCCAGCAGATGTCTAGACATATGTGCATTTCCATGCATATTTAACTTAATTCTTCTATAATAAAAAGCAATAAATTTTTAAACTAATTCTTATAATAAAACTTAAAACTAAAATAATAAAATAAATAAATTAAATTAATTACGACATTTTAGGGTGTTTCGCTGGTTTCTTGGGGATTGATGTTTCAATGATAGTTGGAGGCGGTCAGCCAATCAGACTGGCAACTGGTTAAATTCAATTCCCCACTTCTTTGCCTCCTTCTTTCGTTGCCAATAAAATCTCCAGTACAGTATACTGTACACAGTGCAACAGGACTTTTAACCCCACTTTATATTTGGAAAAATGAAAATAAATTTCCCTTAATAAAATAAAATACATATTCATAGATCACAAACATCGTTACCTTTTCCTCAGAAACTTTAAAAATTAAAAAATTTATGTAATTATGAATTCAGAAGAGATGAAAAAAACACGAGATAAATGTGGGGTGATGGACTAACGGGATAATACCGTTAGTACCGCTAGGTATTTACTTCACTTTTTTATTAAAAAACGCTTCACCCGTGTACTAAAAAAAAATTAAGAAAATTTCCTCTCGCCACTAAATCTTTAAATAAATTATTTAAGATCTTACCTTTTTTAATAAAAAGAAAGAAAATATGTGCACTATACAATTTAATAAGAAGTTCACTTTAAAATTTTTTAACTTTCACCTTTTTATAATTTATTCAACAGATCAAACTTATTATTTTGTTATATGGTGTTTTTATTAGATCTTCTCGGTCAAAGAGCTCGAATAGAAAAGAAGTAATAAATTGATAAGTTCGACCTAATACACTTCGCATGATCTAATTGTCTTAGTAGTGACTGGAAAATGTTCGGCTCAGTAGACGCGTCAGGATGCGCTTACATGCTACTGCCTATGACATTATAATTATGCTAACTAAACACAGCATCATGTCGACCGTTATTATTTAAAATAAAATTTTTACAAAATCAACCACTACAATGGTAACCAAATTAAGTCAAATTATTTCTAATAAGGATTTTAGTTATAAAGCTTTGAAGGAAGGTCAAATTAGATTGATGATCAAATCTGTAGATTCGTATAGGAAAGTGATTAAATATTTAGACAAGTCTAACATTTATTATCACACTTATCAATTAAAACAAGAAAGATCGTATAGAGTAACTATAAAAGGACTTCACCCTTCAACACCCACTGAAGATATAAAAGCTGAACTAATAGGTTTAGGCCACTCAGTTAGATCTGTAACAAATGTTAAAAGTCGCGTAACAAAAGAGCCTCTATCAATGTTTTTTGTCGACTTGGATCCAGAACCCAATAATAAAACTATTTTTGAAATTAAATATATTAATCATGCCGTCGTCAAAATTGAACCACCTCAAAGAACTAATGACCTGGTACAGTGTTATCGATGTCAACAATTTGGACATACAAAAGCGTTCTGTAAAAAACCGTATAGATGTGTTAAGTGCGGCATGGATCACCCTACCGCATAGTGCAAAAAATCTGCTGATACTCTACCTCGTTGTGTTCATTGTATGTCAAATCACACTGCTAATTATAAAGGTTGCAGCGTTTATCAAAATTTGGTCTCTAATAGAACTAATAGACAAAAACTATATTCAAACAAGCAACAAAATTCTGTGAACATGAATCATATTGAATACCCGCAGTTAAGTAATGTTGCTACCAATGAGCTCTATAATAGTACATTTAAAATGTCATTTGCAGAGGCTGTAAAAGCATCTAATGTAAATAAAAACAGTCGCTTGGACAGACTTGAAAAAATGATGGAAAATCTAATGAATATGATGTCTATGTTAATGGCCAAAATATGCAAATGAACTTAAGAATAGCAATATGGAATGCAAATGGAATGCATAATCATACAAATGAAATAGAGATCTTCATTAAAACTAATTACATTGATATCTTTTTAATCTCAGAAACTCATTTTACGAATAGAACTTTCTTCAAAATTAAGGATTATGATTTAATTACTGCTAACCACCCTGATAATAGAGCCCACGCTGGTGCCGCAATTTTGATAAAATCCAACATTAAACATGAAATACTTACCCCAGTTGTAGAACCTTTTTTGCAAGCAGCAGGTGTTAAAATAACATGCGATAATAATCACATTAGTATTTATTCTATTTATTTCCCCCCAAGACATAGTGTTACTAAGCTCGAAATTTATTGTTGGTGGCGATTATAATGCAAAACATCCCTGGTGGGGATCTCGTTTGACGAATCCCAAGGGAAGGGAGTTATATAAATGCATTTCTAATAATAATTATGCCACTTTGTCCACAGGCAGTCCTACTTATTGGCCCAGCGATCCAAATAAAATTCCCGATTTACTGGACTTCTTTGTATATAAGAATATTCCAAGGTCTTCCTTTGACATAATAGACAGTGCTGACTTAGGCTCTGATCACAGTCCTGTAATTTAAACTTTTAACACAGTTATCCAAACCATTACAAAACTTTTTAAAGTACTAACTCCCAGAACAAATATGCAACAATTTGAATCCTGGATAGAAGAACATGTAAACTTGAACTTACATATCGAAGATTCCTGTCATTTGGAGGATACAATTGAGACATTTACAAACTTAATACATGAAGCAGCATTTATAGCAACTCCACATCAGCGACAAATAAATAGTAATAACGGTAATAATGTTCGATTATCGGCTGAAATTAGGGAGCTAGTTGCAAATAGGAGAAGACTAAGGAGAATATACCAAACCATTCGAAGTATATTAGACAAAACAAATTTTAACAGAGCATCACAACAACTAAAAACAAGCATTAAAAATTATAAAAACTTTTTATTAAATGATTATTTAAAAAATTTGGATGCTGTAACTAATAACTGCGAACATAAACTATGGAACGCTACCAAATATTTAAAACGACCTACTAAAAGGAATGTTCCAATCAAGAATATAAATGGTGAATGGTGTAGATCAGATATCAGCAAAGCTAATGCTTTTAAGGAACACTTATCATCAACATTTAATCCATTTAATTTAAACAGCCCCACCATTAGGGCTGATATTGTAAACTTTTTAGATGTTCCCTGTCTAAATGGCACGATTATTCCAAGCAATAATACTGTTAAGTACTTAGGCCTCAATCTAGACCGGAGACTTACCTGGAAACATCATATTAAAAAGAAGCTTGAACAACTTAAAATAAAAGCAAGAAAAATGTATTGGTTATTGGGACCAAGATCTAGCTTAAGCTTGGAAAACAAGATTCTACTATATAAAGTAATACTAAAACCAGTATGGACTTATGGTATACAACTTTGGGGAACAGCAAGTAATTCCAATTTGGAGATTTTACAGAGATTCCAGTCTAAAACTCTCAGACTATTAACAAATGCGCCATGGTTTATCACCAACAAAAACATACATAAAGATCTTAGAATTTTGATGGTCAAAGATGAAATTCATAAGTTTAGTGATAGATACCTGAATAGGCTAAGTAATCATTCCAATGTGTTAGCAATAAATCTGATAGATGATAGTGATGAAATCAAAAGACTTAAAAGGCTACATGTACTTGATCTACCCTTCAGAAAATAGAAAATTTTATTTAATTTTTAACATTTATTGATTGATTGATTTTATATTGTATTAAAATTAAAAAAGTAAAATCTCTTTTTGTATTTACTCTTTTCTTTTGAGTTTAATAGAAACTCAATACATGTTACATTTAAAAGTTATTAAATTTGCTCATTATTTTAAAATGTTAAATAGATTGCAAATAAAATAAATAATAAAAAAAAAAAATTCTGGGCTCTGGCTTTTTGGCCTCCTCCACCATAAATGTTTTTAGCCGCTTGATTCTCTTCACAAATATAGCCATAATAAAAGGAGCAAAAATAATTATGCCATTGCAAATCGTCTACCATAAGTACGCAAGAGTCTCTTAATTTGTCTGGTTCATTAATACGCCAGTTAGTAAACGTAAAAATTTCGCTAGTGCTAGCCCACGTATATTGTAATCTATCTCCAAAGTTATTACCGCCAATCCAAAGATAGGGTATTGGATCTGCATACAAACGAACAGATTTTAAGAATATTTTTATACACAATTATTTTATAACTACTCACCGTAATATCTTCTCAATAGATTGCCAATTTGAACGTGCTTGTTATATGTATCAATGGCTATGAGGGACATATTCTTCTGAGCACAATCATACAAGGCTTGACCCCAAGTATACTGAAAATATAGCAATTGTGTTAGAAAAAAAATGTTTCACTGAAAAATTTTTACTAAAAATTAAGTTAAACTACTCGAATATTCTGAAAAAACATAAAAAAGTAAAGAATTTTAAAAGATTTTGAACCTGCACACAAAAAAAAAAAGAACTAGATATGATAGCTATGGTAGCTGCATGCTCTTTGATATCTAATCTAACCAGTAGCAGATGCCATACAACATAAGCAGAGATGACATATGGTATTAGCGAAGTTAAGAACCTTCAGTCGGTTATATAAGCAGGGCAATGCATTTGTAATCGTGTAGTGAATCACATTTTAATATTAAAGTTCTCCACATTGTATAAGGTGCAGAAGTACGAGTTACCGTACAGGCCTTAGACATGCCAAATAAATTAGTCATGATCATTAGAAGATGTATGAATAATATTCTATGATCGTATTATGTTTTATCCGCTCTTTACTCCAAAGTGAATGGTGCCAGAACATGGTTTTTTGTTTCTTTCTCGCACAAATATACCGATTATCACAGTATTTCTTTTTTTATTAATTCCTGACTTAAATTTCTTTGACACGGAAATATCTTTCGATATTTAAAGTCGTTCGAGATTCTTCACTTTCTATTATACAATATTTCTTTGAACTCATCATATACCAGCCGATGACACAAATCCACTCTATTTTCGTACGTACCATTTGAGCCTTTTCTATAAAAAATTTACTGCCATCTTCACTTTCACGCCATTTAACTTCCACATTGCAGAAGACCACATTTATTAGCAATAAAACACAAACTGTACGTATCATTTTCACAATTTCAATGAGGTCAAGTTTCAAATCACCGGAGGTATTTATAAGTGTTTCAATTGCAGCATTAATTTCTTTTTATCTTGATTCATGACTAAGAATGTATTTTCTTTGAGGTTTTTTTGATGTTTGGATAAGTTTTTGTGGCTTTTTCGTGTTTTGATAAGATTAAAATAAATTTAAATTGTATTTAAACTTCTAAAACTGTAAAGCACTGCTGGATAGAGTCAAATTATTGTACTCTACATATGTAAAGGGTTCGCCAAATAACTTTTTCTTTGAAAATGCTGTAAAAAAAAACTACTGAATATTTTCTCAAATTTCTTTTTTTATTTGAAAGTACAATCCTTCCGGTTAATAATGGAAAATAATTTCATTCAAATGGCTGCCTCGGCTGGCCATGTAAACAAGCAAAATTGTCGCATTTGGGGCACAGAAAACCCGCACGCATACATTGAAAAGCCGACGCACCCAAAACGAGTCACTGTTTGGTGCGGATTTTGGTCCAGAGGCATAATTTGAAAATGAGCAAGGAGTGGCCGTTACAGTCCATGGCGATCGTTATCGGGCCATGTTGAACGCATTTTTGTTCACAAAAATTGAAGAGGAGGATATTGGCAACATTTGGTTTCAACACGACGGCGCTACGTGCCACACAGCCAAAGCTGCACTCGATGTTTTGCGCCCTGTGTATGAAGATCGCATTATCAGCCTCAGAGCTGATGTCGATTGGCCACCTCGGAGTGGCGATTTGACACCGTTGGACTATTATTTGTGGGGTGCCGTCAAAGATAAGTGTTACGCCGACAAGCCACAGACAACTGACGCTTTAAAGGACAATATTCGTGAAGCCATTGGTGAAATACAGCTGCACACAATCGAAAATGTGCTTAAAAATTGGACCGATCGTGTAGGCTACTGCATGGCCAGCCGAGGCAGCCATTTGAATGAAATTATTTTCCATTATTAACCGGAAGGATTGTACTTTCAAATAAAAAAAAGAAATTTGAGAAAATATTCAGTCGCTTTTTTTTAAGCATTTTCAAAAAAAAAAATTTTTTTTGGCGGACCCTTTATATATTTTTCATCATCGAAACAGTGGATCGATCGATTGTAGACAAATGCCAACTTTTGCTTGCTGGCTGTTGGCGTTGATAGCATTAAATCAATACGATTTTGTATGACAACAAAATTAAAATAAACGAGATAGTTAGTTGAGGCTACAAAAATGTTAAAGGAGTGTGTTGAACAGAGAGTGCATGAATATTTAGGTGTAGGAGCGAACAATCGACGAAAAGCCTCATATCAAATGAAAATAAAATTTTTGTTCTATGTTCGGCCTGCGAACTTGTCAAACCAACTTCGTACTGAAAAACAATTCTGAGAGCTGAGTATGTTCGGCTGGAGACAATCTTGAAATGTACCTTATATGTACACTGTATCGAACTAATGTAAATAAGTATGTTCAAACAAAATTGATTGTGTTTTGCTATTCTCTTATATGATTTTCATTATTTATTGCTTTCGAATTATTTTCAATTATTGTGATTATTGAAATAAAATAAAATATTTTTTAAATCATCTTGGGCTCTGGCATTTTTACCTTTACCGCAAGTGTTCTTAACCGCTTGATTTTCTTCACAAATATAGCCCAGTTTATTGGTGCAGGGATAGTCGTGCCATTGAAAATCGGTCCACATCAATATGCAAGGCTCATTTTTAGTTGTATCTGCCGGTTGATTTGGTCCCCAGTTAGTAAATGTAAATGCCTGTCCGGTGCTGGCCCATTCAAAACGTAAATGTACGGCATTGTCATGACCAGCAATCCATACTGGTGGACAAGAATCTGTATACAATATTAAAAAATTTTTAAAATGTTTTCCTATGATATGAAGTCAAAGCAACTAACTTACTGTATAATTTCCTTAATAAATTATCAATTTGCCGATGTTTGTCATACGAATCAATGGCAATGAGAGACATATTCTTGCGAGCACAATCACTCCACGCCTCAAACCAATTGTACTGAAAGGATAGGGAAAGCAAATTAAAAATTCTGTAGAGCACGATACATATCTAAACTCGAATTTCTTTGGAATATAATTTCTCATTTTCGATTTCGATGACACAAATCACTGTATTGTCATACCTTTTGAGCCGGTTCTATATAAAATTTACTGCCATCTTCACTTTCACGCCATTTCTGTTCCGGTACACAGAATACCACATTTATTAGCAATAAAACACAAACTGTACGTTTCATTTTCCTTATTTAAATGAGATCAAGTTTAAAATTACCAGCGGTATTTATAGAGAGTCTAGTTGGTGGGAAATCTTTTGAATTTATTTCTCCTTATCTTTGTGGATAACCAAACAGTATGGTTTTTATTTTTTTTTTTTATTTAATTGATAAGGTTTAAATAATATTCCAATTAATTGTAAATTTCTAACACGTTGCAGTTAGCTAGCAGTACCTTACATATATTTTTCAGTCAGTAAAACTAAACCTATGGCTGGATTTAAGTCCGCTGCGCAATATAATGAATATTAAAGCTTTGAAGACTATTACCAGATTGATGGGAAACAACTTTAATATGAAATTCATTATTGGACTTTGTGATGAAGGAAATCTATTGGATGACAGCTCCCTCTTTAACTGTCTCCTGGACAGGACCAGAAGGCTCTATACAAAACTTACGGAAACAAATTAGTGAAGTAATCTGGTAGATGTATAGTCTTTCAAAATATTAACTATTTTGTGATATACAGATGCGGCAAGTGCAGATTTTGAAAACAGGAGCAGAAGTTTTTGTCTCATAATCCAAAGGAAACTCGTTAATATCTTTCAAGTGAAAGTCTATGCTATTGAAAGAAGGGCTCAGTTAAACTTGGATTGAGGTTTAAAAGATAGGACACAGCAATATGATAAATGTCCTCTTATGAGGTTAAATCAAAGATAGTGTGGGACTGTCTGAATGAGCTGAAACGCCTTGGTAGGAGAACAATAATGGTAACCGCTGCTGGGTCCTAGGTCATGGCTGAAGGGGCGGCAAAGATCATTTGCTAGTAGGAGAGCTTCCATGCCGCTGAAGGAATAGTATACTCAACGAAAGGAACGATTAAGAAGGGAAGCAAAGACTCTTTGCAAACCAATGAGGCAGTCAAAAATTTTCTTGGGACACTACAAAAGCAGGAAATTTGAGTCATATCCAGGAATAACCTGAGGCTGGTAAATGGTATTTTGACAGGATATTGCAGACTTAAAGAATACTTGTTTAGAATTGGGATTGTTTCCAACCCAACATGTAGAAACTATGATGGTGAGAATGAGTCATCGTAACACAGTCTTGGAAGCGGTGGCTGATTAACCCAACCCAAGAAGAAACATTGGGTGCATATTATGTCCTTGTTGACACCGAACAGCATTCCGGATTCAATTCTACTCTATTGTCATATCATAATAGAGAGGCATAGTAGAGAGACATAATAGAGAGACAGGCATTAAGAAGAGTGCAATAGATCGTAACGGCGGAATGGCAATGGCATCTCTTCAAGACAAGAATAATAATTACGGCTAAAAATTTTCAATATTTTACCATGATAGGAGATCTAAGCCGAAAAATAATGGCAGTCTGTATATATCGTATATAATCGTACCGTTAAGCAGAACATGGCTGTCACTAAACTTTTCCATCTTCTTATTGAAATTTCATTTCCCTTTTTAAAATGTCTTTCCTCCATCTTCATTAGTTTATTTTGCTAAATAGCTGATTGGTGTACATTAATAGGTTTTAGAATAATAAGGTTGACATCAGAGATCAGCAATGAGTATGCAAAACGATGAGTAGATTCGTATCATACTCATAATTTCTGATACTTTTACGCATTCATACTTATTTTAATATCATACTCATACTATTCATATTCAAAGTTTGAAGTACTCATCATACTCATACTTAACAATACGCATGATGTTGTTGATTTCAACTCTCCATGGCTTAACATTTACACGAAGCACAAAATAAGTATGATTCGCATACGAACAGTATACAATACTCACTAGAAGGTTGTGTTTTGCTTTGCTTGCTGTCTTTGTCTGTTTTCTTTCTTCGGTTTTTTTTTTTTTTGGAAGTGCAAAAACAACTAAGACTGTAAATTTTGATGAATGATTTGAATAATTTATGAGTATTATGAGCACTTTTCTAAATTTATGAATCTGAATGAGTAGGCGTATGAATCAAACATATTTTGAATGTTATGAGTTTGATGTCAACGTTGTACTCATACTCATTGCATCCTGTACTTATAGTGAGTACGAATGAATCAGAGTAGTTGCATTTGAATAGTTGACTTACTCATACTCGAAATTTCATGAGTACGATTCATTGCTGATCTCTGTTTGGCATGTACCTTTCTCTAGAAACAACATCCCTCAGCGAGATTGAAACAAAACAGTCTTTAAAGTATTATAAACTCCTGATTTGTAACCGTAACTCCCTTAATTTTATTACTTTTACCAGGAAATTGTAAATTTTTTTATAGAGATAAGTCATATTTGACGTTTTTCATATGTATTGCTAATTATGCTTGAAGTAGAGTACCCAATTGCGTATTAATTATAAAAATCTGAAGAATTTTATTTCATACGATGACGACTGCTAACCTCAAGTTATCGGCTGTGGTTTTAAACATTTTGAGTTTTTTTTTACTTCTGTTAAAACGATAATTCTTTTTATTTGTTTACGTATTTTTGTGAGTTTACTTTATTAATCATAATACATATGTATTGTTTATTTACAGATTTGATAATCATTTAACAAAAACTTAAGTCTACGTATGGCAGACGACGGATATCGAATATAACAGTTGCAGTTCAAAAAGAGAAGAAAAAAAAGGTAAGATTTTAAAGTCCATAAGACCAGTTAACCCATAAGGTTTTCCATGAAATTTCTAGGAAAGTTTTTCATAGCTACGTTAATAATATTTAAACAGTTTGAATGTTAAGAAGCATCTCCTATAGGGACCTTATGGTGTAGCGTCATTACGCGATGCATAACAAGTTAGACTTTCTTCATCACCTTGCTCATCTCTTAACCATTTATGTGTAGTAGGTTTGTATGACTTTGCCGAACATAATTAAAAAAAAAAAGGTTTAAAGTTAAGCAATTTGAAGTCATTTTTAGGGGACACATTACTCAGTCAGTAGTGCTATAGATGGTAACAGTTTGGATCACTTTGTAAAGCCATTTTACTAGCATCCAGCTCAGTTTTTATCAAGTAATAGGCAGGGAAGTATTATTACTGACGTCGAATAGATTCTTTGTAGGGGCAACGGGATTGTCCTCGTCTGTTGCAGTACACTCTTATACATTTCAAATCGATCGATGTATTTTTCGATAAATCGATATAAAATCAATCAATGCGTTTTAGCGATCAAAAAAAGAGTGTTCAAGTCTCAATGTCCAAGTTGGGATATGTCGAAATTTCCATGTACATTGGCACATAAATTAGACAACATTTGACATGGCACGGCTATAATATGTTCCTTATTTGCAAAAATCAGCAACTTCATTAAACCCCTACAAGAACAAATCGAATTGAATAGCCAGTTCATATCAACATCACTTGAGATGACCATTTCCTCAAATTGCTCGTGCAGACTATCCACTTGGACATGAAGTTTGTGGTACACAGCACGGTACTGTTCAAAACACAGTTCAGTATAGAGCAAGCCGACCTATGTATAGTGCTCACCGTTCACCTGACCTGAATGTTGTCCTCAAAGAAATATGAACCGATGGCGGAGCGGCAGCCTAAAGTCCACACTAAACAGGGGCTTTTTAATAATGCATTAGATGCTCTTAGACATCATGTGGAGTTGGTATCGTTTTAACTCATTCATTCATTTGACTCATTCATCCAGAAAAGGGCCGCTTCGCTGAAGATGATTTTTCAATAAAAACATTGCCCGACCAGAACCCATATTTTTATAAAACAATTTCATTATATGCATAAGTTGTTGAGTGCTATATTCGTCCATGGTGATTTGGCAATACAGACTGAATAAATGACAATCCATTTGACAAGATGTGGCTTCAACAAGATGGCCGTTATTATTTGAAAATCCGTGTTTGAAGACCTGTTACTAAGTTTCTTGCTTATGTGCCTTAGCCGGGGACCCAAAAAAGCGACATTATTGTACACTCCCAAATAACAATTTGTTAGTCTGCCCTTTTGGCTTAAAAGCTGGTATGGGAACGAGGGTTGGTAGCTTGTTTGAGGACTTGAGGATTATTTTTTTTTATTAATTAGAAAGGTCAGGTTCTTGCCACAACGGTGCGTCCCTTATGTTCAACATTATTCGTACATGTATGTATGTCCACAACGTAATACAGTTAATTACGTTTTACAATGCAGCGATCACAAAGTATTTATCATGCTTAGCCATGATTTTGGTTGATTGTTTCTTTTAAACAATTTCGTAAACGCATGAAATTTTATTTTCTTTCAATATGCTCTCAAATCACATAAAAGTATGTTGTCCATGAATGTTAAAAGCAAACTAAATGATGCTGCGTATTCAACTGGAGTCAACTGACAGGAGATGCCTGTTAGCAGGCACTATTTACTTTTTTACTTGAGGACGGGTAATTCAAGACATCACAAACTTATTGACCCGATATTGTATGTCATTTCGATAAATAAGACTTAAGAGTGGCTGCATTCAATGTATTTGGGATTCGAAGTAACCGAAATTTGCCACGAATTTTGAGATCAAATATCGTCAGGGACGGAGGAATAGTTGTCTTTACTCTTTATGTCCATTATGGTCTTTATATACGAGATGTGATCAAAATGATTTTGGATAATCGTCAAATCAATGACGGCATGAAACGTGCGGCAGCGAAGATTGTTTCAAAATTGCTAAATTTTTGAGCAAAAACAACGTCGCATGGACATCGCTCAGGAGATGTTGACGACGTTCAACGACGATCCAGATTTACTCAAAAAGGTCATAACTGGTGACGACGAATCATGTGTGTATGGCTATGATAATGAAACCAAAGAAGAGCCAAGACCGAAAAAAATCGCGTCAATTTTGGGTCAAATGTGAAGGTTTTGCTCATTGTTTTCTTCGGTAGCAATGGCGTGGTGCATCATGAATTCTTGCCACAAGGTCGTTAGGTCAATAAGGAATACTACCTCGAAGTTATGATAACGCACCAACTCATACTTCGATGCTTGTGTGTGAGTTTTTGGTCAAAAACAAAACCGTAATCATGCCTCAACCACCGTATTCACCGGACTTGACCCCCGCGGACTTTTTCCTCTTCCCAAAACTGAAGACACCGATGAGAGGAAAGCGTTTTGCTACGATTGAGGACGTAAAAGAAAAATCGAAACAAGAGCTGTTGGCGATACCAAAAAGCCAGTTTCAGAAGTGTTTCGAGGATTGGAAAAAACGCTAGTATAAGTGTATTATATCTAAGGGGGTTACTTTGAAGGGGACAAGATAGTTATCGATAAATAAATAAATACTTTTTGAAAAAAATGAAAATAACGGTTATTTTTTGATCACACCTCGTACGTAACGTAGTGATAGTAGTGAGGCACCTGGCTGTTTGAATACTAATCTTTTGCAAGTCTTAGCGTTGCCTGACCTTTCTATGATGCATGATATTCGCTGATATTGTCGCTCACGGGGATTTCTTGATGGATTTATTAACAGATTAGGATTCAGTAAACCAGTCGCACTACTCGCCTGTGTTTGAAATTTGACGAAAGATTTAAAAGAAATTGAGATCAGCAGAGTTTGCTTTCTTTGACACCGGCCTTAATAGCAAACATATTAATTTAACAGGTGGTCTGAAAAGTTAATTACTTAATACACTGATGGTGCTATTAGTACTTAACCTCTTCACGCCCTTGGCAACATAAATATGTGGACGTTTAATTTTTTATAATTATAATTGTAATAATAATAAAAACAACAAAAATTGTATAATAACTTATTGACTACCAAATACTCTAACAAGAGAAGTAAACATTTTACCGTTTGTCTGCACTGATGATATTATTTCCGATGCAGAGTTGGATACTTAAAAAAAATGTGAAATAATTCTTTGGCAATCTGTTTTATTGGATTATATCAAGAAATCGTTAATATATGAAAAAAATAATATCAGATATACATATTTAATATAATAAGTTTTACCATCACTACCTAAAAAATCGAACAGCTGCACTAAAGTTAATCCTGGAATCAGACTGGACGGTTCGACAAAAATTGTGTAAGACGAACTCTCTACATTTATGAGAAATGTTAAGAATATATATGCCTGATATGCCCGGAATGTATGAAAGCATTTCACACATATATTGCCATTAACGCTCAGTGGCCAGAAATGTGGACGTTATCCATTTTTGTGCATTTTTTTTGCTTTTTGAATTCCTATTAAAATAAAGTTAATTAATTTAAAAAGAAAACAAAATTTAATCATTTTTTTGTCACCATAAAATAATCGTCCCTGAAGAGGTTAATGCATTCGATGGCTAACCCCAACACGAAAACGTGTTGCACACTTCGCACCTGAATGTCTAAAGTGGACAACGCACATACAAAAATGTATGATACTGTCCAGTGCTTGAAAGTGTTCAATTATAAAAAAGTCGAATGTAACAACCCTAAAGGCAACTGCAGTGAACAAAGAAATAAAATTTTATCAAACAATTTGGAACTGTTGGAACTACTGTATGTTGAAACAAAATAATTTTTTTTTTTTTTAATTTTTCAATTTTCATTTTATTTTATCATTTTTCATTTACAATTTAATCAATTGTTTCTATTTAATTTTGTTTAATTATTTATTATTATTGAAATTAAAGAACATATTTCTTAATTCATTCTGGGCTCTGGCATTTTGGCCTCCTCCACCACAAATGTATTTAGCCGCTTGATTTTCTTCACAAATATAGCCGTATTTAAGGGTACAGTTTTCGTTATACCATTGAAAATCGGAATACTGAAAGATGCAGTTGTCTTTTGGGCCGTCTGGTTGATTAGTACCCCAGTTAGTAAACGTAAAAATTTCGCCAGTGCTAGCCCACTGATATTGTAAACTATCTTCATAGTTATTACCGCCAATCCAAACATTGGGTATTGGATCTGCATACAAACGAAAAGATTTTAAGGATATTTTTGTATACAATTATTTTATAGTCACTCACCGTAATATCTTCTCAATAAATTGCCAATTTGAAGGTGCTTGTTATATGTATCAATGGCTATGAGGGACATATTCTTCCGAGCACAATCATTCCAGGCTTGAAACCAAGTATACTGAAAGCATAGCAAATAAATTTGTAAAAGAAAATCTAAGTTTGCTTAAAAAATCAAAAAGAAAACAAAAAAGTTACACACGAAACAAAAAAATAAAATAAGAGAATAGCTGCATGCTCTTTGATATATGTATGTTATTAGCGAAGACGAGAACCTTTAGCCGGTTAAATTCGTAATAGTGTAGTGGATCACATTTTAAACGCTACGTACCTCGTAAGGTGCGGTAGTACCAGTCACGGTAAAGGCTTTGATTATGTCAATTAAATTAGTCATCCTCTTCTAATGATGTATGAAACACTATTACATTATCATATAACGTTTTAGCCATTCTTTACTCCTTTGCTTCCTTTTTTGCACAAATATACCGATTATCATAGCTTTTTTTTAATTCCAGAATTAAATTTCGCTGATTTAGAACTGCTTTACGTACAAGCTTTGATTTTTGCTAGTTTCCATAAAAAAATATAATTCAAATTCGTTTAAGATTTTTCACTTGCTAAACCTTTTTCGGTGCCCTGATAGCCTAGTGGATAGCGTACTTGACTATTCGGGTGAGGGTCGTAGGTTCGATTTCTACCAGAGACTCTGGTCGATAACACTACACTGAGCATACGATTTAAATTACTCTGCTCGTAATAATTCGATACAGTTTGTAATTGCATTGTAATTTGTAATTTTAAAATTTATTTTTTTTTGAATTTTATAACACAAATCCACTATATTTTCGTACCTTTTGGGCCTTTTCTATAAAAAATTTACTGCCATCTTCACTTTCACGCCATTTAACATCCAGAATACAGAAGACCACATTTATTAGCAATAAAACACAAGCTACACTTTTCATTTTCACAATTTCAATGAGCTCAAGTTTAAAATTACCGGAGGTATTTATATGCGTTTCAATTGTTTCTTTTTATCTTCATTCACGACTTAAAATGTATTTCCTTTAGAGGTTTTTTCGTGTTTTGATAAGGTTAAAGTAAATTTAAATTGCATTTAAACTTCTAAAACTGTAAATCACTGCTGGATAGAGTCAAATTATTGTACTCTACATATGTATATATTTTTCATCATCGAAACAATGGATCGATTGCTTGCTTCCTATTGGCGTTGATAGCATTAAATCCATACGATTTTGTATGACAACAAAATTAAAATAAACGAGATAATTAGTTGAGGCTCCAAAGATGTTAAAGGAGTGTGTTAAACAGAGAGTGCGTAAGTATTTAGGTGTAGGAGCGGACAATCGACGAAAAACCTCATATCAAATCAAAATAAAATTTTTGTTCTATGTTTGGCCTGCGAACTTTTCAACCCAAATTCGAACTGCAAAACAATTCTGATAGCTGAGTATGTTCGGCTGGAGACAATCTTGAAATGTACCTTATATGTACACTGTATCGAACTAATGTAAATAAGTATGTTCAAACAAAATTGATTGTGTTTTGCTAATCTCTTATATGATTTTCATTATTTATTGCTTTCGAATTATTTTCAATTATTGTGATTATTGAAATAAAATAAAATATTTCTTAAATCATCTTGGGCTCTGGCATTTTTACCTTTACCGCAAGTGTTCTTAACCGCTTGATTTTCTTCACAAATATAGCCCAGTTTATTAGTGCAGGGATAGTCGTGCCATTGAAAATCGGTCCACATCAATATGCAAGGCTCATTTTTAGTTGTATCTGCCGGTTGATTTGGTCCCCAGTTAGTAAATGTAAATGCCTGTCCGGTGCTGGCCCATTCAAAACGTAAATGTACGGCATTGTCATGACCAGCAATCCATACTGGTGGACAAGAATCTGTATACAATATTAAACAATTTTTAAAATATTTTCCTATGATATGAAGTCAAAGTAACTTACTGTATAATTTCCTTAATAAATTATCAATTTGCCGATGTTTGTCATACGAATCAATGGCAATGAGGGACATATTCTTGCGAGCACAATCACTCCACGCCTCAAACCAATTGTACTGAAAGGATAGGGAAAGCAATTTAAAAATTCTGTAGAGCACGATACATATCTAAACTCGAATTTCTTTGGAATATAATTTCTCATTTTCGATTTCGATGACACAAATCACTGTATTGTCATACCTTTTGAGCCGGTTCTATATAAAATTTACTGCCATCTTCACTTTCACGCCATTTCTGTTCCGGTACACAGAAGACCACATTTATTAGCAATAAAACACAAGCTACACTTTTCATTTTCCTTATTTAAATGAGGTCAAGTTTAAAATTACCGGCGGTATTTATAGAGAGTCTAGTGCAAAACCAAACAGGTTTTATTAATTTTTTTTTATTTAATTGATAAGGTTCGTATTCAAATTTGTTGTAAATTTCTAACATGTTGGTATATCAAGGTAACTGGTAGTACCTTACATATATTTTTCAGTCAGTAAAACTAAGCCTATGGCTGGATTTAAGTACACTGCTTAATGTAGTGGACATTAAAGCTTTGAAGACCATTGTCAGATTGATGGGAAACAACTTTAATATGAAATTCATTATTGGACTTTGTAATGAAAGAAATCTATTGGCTGACAGCTCTCTCTTTAACTGTCTCCTGGACAGGACCAGCAGGCTCTATACAAAACTTACGGAAACAAATTAGTGAAGTAATCTGGTAGATGTATAGTCATTCAAAATATTAACTATTTTGTGATATACAGATGAGGCTAGTGCAGATTTTGAAAACAGGAGCAGAAGTTTTTGTCTCATAATCCAAAGGAAACTCGTTAATATCTTTCAAGTGAAAGTCTATGCTATTGAAAGAAGGGCTCAGTTCAACTTGGATATGAGGTTTAAAAGATGGGACACAGCAATATGATAAATGTCCTCTTATGAGGTTAAATCAAAGATAGTGTGGGACTGTCTGAATGAGCTGAAACGCCTTGGTAGGAGAAAAATAATGGTAACCGCTGCTGGGTCCTAGGTCATGGCTGAAGGCGCGGCAAAGATCATTTGCTAGTAGGAGAGCTTCCATGCCGCTGAAGGAATAGTATACTCAACGAAAGCAACGATAAAGAAGGGAAGCAAAGACTCTTTGCAAACCAATGAGGCAGTCAAAAATTTTCTTGGGACACTACAAAAGCAGGAGATTTGAGTCATATCCAGGAATAACCTGAGGCTGGTAAATGGTATTTTGACAGGATATGATAGATTTAAAGAATACTTGTTTAGAATTGGGATTGTTTCCAACTCAACATGTCGAAACTATGATGGTGAGAATGAGTCATCGTAACACAGTCTTGGAAGCGGTGGCTGATTAACCCAACCCAAGAAGAAACATTGGGTGCATATTATGTCCTTGTTGACACCGAACAGCATTCCGGATTCAATTCTACTCTATTGTCATATTATAATAGAGAAGCATAATAGAGAGACATAATAGAGAGACAGGCATTAAGAAGAGTGCAATAGATCGTAACGCCAGAATGCAATGGCATCTCTTCAAGACAAGAATAGTAGTTATGGCTAAAAATTTTCAATATTTTATCATGATAGGAGATCTAAGCCGAAAAATAATGGCAGTCTGTGTATATCGTATATAATCATGGCGTTAAGTAGAACATGGCTGCCACTAAACTTGACCATCTTCTTATTGAAATTTCATTTCCCTTTTTAAAATGTCTTTCCTCCATCTTCATTAGTTTATTTTGCTAAATAGCTGATTGGTGTACATTAGTAGGTTTTAAAATAATAAGGCTGACATCAGAGATCAGCAATGAGTATGCAAAACGATGAGTAGATTCGTATCATACTCATAATTTCTGATACTTTTACGCATTCATACTTATTTTAATATCATACTCATACTATTCATATTCAAAGTTTGAAGTACTCATCATACTCATACTTAACAATACGCATGATGTTGTTGATTTCAACTCTCCATGGCTTAACATTTACACGAAGCACAAAATAAGTATGATTCGCATACGAACAGTATACAATACTCACTAGAAGGTTGTGTTTTGCTTTGCTTGCTGTCTTTGTCTGTTTTCTTTCTTCGGTTTTTTTTTTTTGGAAGTGCAAAAACAACTAAGACTGTAAATTTTGATGAATGATTTGAATAATTTATGAGTATTATAAGTATTTTTCAAAATTTATGAATCTGAATGAGTAGGCGTATGAATCAAACATATTTTGAATGTTATGAGTTTGATGTCAACGTTGTACTCATACTCATTGGAACCTGTACTTATAGTGAGTACGAATGAATCAGAGTAGTTGCATTTGAATAGTTAACTTACTCATACTCGAAATTTCATGAGTACGATTCATTGCTGATCTCTGTTTGGCATGTACCTTTCTCTAGAAACAACATCCCTCAGCGAGATTGAAACAAAACTGTCTTTAAAGTATTATGAACTCCTGATTTGTAACCGTAACTCCCTTAATTTAATACTTTTACCAGGAAATTGTAAAAATTTAATTTTATAGAGGAAAGTCATATTTGACGTTTTTCATATGTATTGCTAATTATGCTTGAAGTAGAGTACCCAATTGCGTATTAATTATAAAAATCTGAAGAATTTTATTTCATACGATGACGACTGCTAACCTCAAGTTATCGGCTGTGGTTTTAAACATTTTGAGTTTTTTTTTTTTTTACTTCTGTTAAAACGATAATTTGTTTTATTTGTTTACGTATTTTTGTGAGTTTAGTTTATTAATCATAATACATATGTATTGTTTATTTACAGATTTGATAATCATTTAACAAAAACTTAAGTCTACGTATGGCAGACCACGGATATCGAATATAACAGTTGCAGTTCAAAAAGAGAAGAAAAGAAAGGTAAGATTTTAAAGTCCATAAGACCAGTTAACCCATAAGGTTTTCCATGAAATTTCTAGGAAAGTTTTTCATAGCTACGTTAATAATATTTAAACAGTTTGAATGTTAAGAAGCATCTCCTATAGGGACCTTATGCTGTAGCGTCATTACGCGGTGCATAACAAATTAGACTTTCTCCATCACCTTGCTTATCTCTTAACCATTTATGTGTAGTAGGTTTGTATGACTTTGCCGAACATAATGTGAAAAAAGTTCTAAAGTTTAGCAATTTGAAGTCATTTTTAGGGGACACATCACTCAGTCAGTAGTGCTATAGATGGTAATTGTTTGGATCACTTTGTAAAGCCATTTTACTAGCATCCAGCTCAGTTTTTATCAAGTAATAGGCAGGAAAGTATTATTACTGACGTCGAATAGATTCTTTGTAGGGGCAACGGGATTGTCCTCGTCTGTTGCAGTACACTCTTATAAATTTCAAATCGATCGATGTATTTTTCGATAAATCGATATAAAATCGATCAATGCGTTTTAGCGATCAAAAAAAGAGTGTTCAAGTCTCAATGTCCAAGTTGGGATATGTCGAAATTTCCAAGTACATTGGCACTTAAATTAGACTAAATTAGACAACATTTGACATGGCACGGCTATAATATGTTCCTTATTTGCAAAAATCAGCAACTTCATTAAACCCCTACAAGAACAAATCAAATTGAATAGCCCGTTCATATCACCATTACTTGAGATGACCATGTCCTCAAATTGCTCGTGCAGACTATCCACTTCGACATGAAGTTTGTGGTACACAGCACGGTACTGTTCAAAACACAGTTCAGTATAGAGCAAACCGACCTATGAATAGTGCTCACCGTTCACCTGACCTGAATGTCGTCCTCAAAGAAATATGAACTGATAGCCGAGCGGCAGCCTAAAGTCCACACTAAACAGGGACTTTTTGAGAGTGCATTAGATGCATAAAGTGGTGTTGATATCGTTTCAAACTAAACTATTTTGTTTTTCTACGTACCCATTCATCCAGAAAAGGTCCGCATTGCTGAAGATGATTTTTCAATAAAAACATTACCCGACCAGAACCCATATTTTTATAAAACAATTTCATTACATGCACGTGTTGTTGGGGAAACTGTAGGGCCGACGAGCTCGCCAGAGCTGGTGTGCTCCTTCCGGAAGCCTCTTCTGTTGAATTGGGTATGCCACTTTCCTCGGTCGCTGAAAGAATGAGGCTCCCTTTCAACGACTTCTGCTGTGGATGCAGGTCCACTGAGGAAGAGGAGACTGTTGTTCACTTTCTTTGCCAGTGCCCGTCTCTTGCTAGGTGTAGATATAGGTTGTTTGGCTTCCCATTCCTTGTTAGCTTAACGGAGTTATCATCTATTGACATCAAGGATATAGCTTCGTTCATCAAACTTTCTGGCTGGTTCTCTCATGCTTTTGTTGTGCAGCCCTTGCGCTGACCAACTTCTTCCTTTTCCCTGGTTTTGGTGGAACTTTGTTAGTACAGGGACTGCGTTCACCCGTGGCATCACAACGGGCCGCTATGCGTGCTCAAGTGAATTTTGTGATATCAGAGCTACCACTCCGACCTAACCTAACCAAACGTGTTGTTGAGTGCTATATTCGTCCATGGTGATTTGGCAATACAGACTGAATAAATGACAATCCATTTGACAAGATGTGGCTTCAACAAGATGGCCGTTATTATTTGAAAATCCGTGTTTGAAGACCTGTTACTAAGTTTCTTGCTTATGTGCCTTAGCCGGGGACCCAAAAAAGCGACATTATTGTACACTCCCAAATAACAATTTGTTAGTCTGCCCTTTTGGCTGAAAAGCTGGTATGGGAACGAGGGTTGGTAGCTTGTTTGAGGACTTGAGAATTCTTTTTTTTTATTAATTAGAAAGGTCAGGTTCTTGCTCACTCAAAACTACGTACATATATGCCATAAAAATGGTGGCTAATGCATGGCCATTAAACTGTAGTCCAATCTGATGGGCAGCTTCGATTATGGAAACATCTGGCCTACTGTGAGTTAGAAATCCTAAACAGTTGTAAATGGCTCTCCACCTCTTCATTGTCAGTGCAAACTAGTAGTACCTGCTTTACATTTAAGTTGGATTCACTCATGTTGACCGCACAAAATTATGTTTCACAGAGAATTTTCTGCAGCATGATTCACTTATTTCGAAAAGTTTTTTCTACGTAACCAAGGCTGCCAGACAACAGTTCTAAAGCAAATTCAGCACACATACATACCTATATAATTGGTCATTACAACCCTTCAGTCAGGATTACGACCTAGTTTCTTGCAACAATTATGTTGTGTGTGTATTAATTTTATACAAGAGTGGCGCTGCCTACAAAGTTTGTTGTCTTGTCGACTGGGGACGACTGATTTTTTTGAGAAACTTTTTCAGAGTTTTTTTTTTTGCCAGAAATCTGCCAGATGACAGTTCTAAAGGAAATTCAAATTTGCCATGATTTATGCGGGCAAATTAATTCACATTTTGAATGACAAATAAAACCGATTGACAGCTCTGTTCAAGTTTCAAGTAGAGCAGGGAGTTGTACGTAAAAAAATATTTTCTCTCTCTCTCTCTTTTTCATGAAGAGAGCTGTCAAACTACAAATATTTTGGCCAAACAACATGAGTGAATCCAGCTTAATGCCACAGAGATAATGCCATCAAAGCAGGATAGAAATTTGTATACTTGTTAATTGCTACAGTGGGCTAGATAAACTTTGTTCTGAGGATATATTTTGTTGACTCTTTTTGGCATTATGGCAATAAGCTTCCCGCAGCTTTCCTACTGGTATTTCATGCCAAGTTCGTTATTTTTAAAAATTTCCTTTCGAATTCTTTGTTTCAACTCTCCCCAAAACTTTTCGATTGGATTTAAGTCCGGAGATTGACTTGGCCAGTCAAGGAGGGTAACATTATTATCTTGGAATCAATCCTTTACCAACTTAGAAGTATACTTTGGATTGTTATCCTGCTGGAATGTCCATCTAAAAGGCATATTTTCCTTAGCATAGGTCAACATCGTATTTTCCAAGATATCTTTGTAGTGGAATCTGGTCGTGGTGTCTGTAATTCGATGTATCGAACCGACAACATAACCCGAGACACAAACCTGCACCATAATATTGTTGACCCGTGCTTGCCCGTCTTCTGTGTAAAGCGAACATGGAATTCCTTAACCTTAGGGCATCAAACATTCCGGGCACAGTCGTTTTCAAATAAATTTATTTTTTTTCGCCATTTTTTTTTCACTGTTTGCTTCGGACCCCCGGATTGACTTCTTGCAAACGCCAATCTGGTTTCAAATTTTTTTTTGTCTAAGCAAAGGAATTCTTCTTTCTCTCCGTTCTGGTAAATGTGCTTCTTGTAGTCTACGACGAATCATTCATGACGAAATTACATTTCAGATCAGCAATAAGTATTCAAAACGATGAGTAGAATCGAATCATACTCAAAATTTCTCATACTTATACGCATTCATACTTATTTTAATATCATACTCATACTATTCATATTCAAAGTTTGAAGTACTCATCGTACTTATACTTAACAATACGCATGATGTTGTTGATTTCGACTCTCCATAACTCAACATTTACACGAAACACAAAATAAGTATGATTCGCTTACGAACACTACAATACTCACTAGAAGGTTGTGTGATTGCTTTGCTTGCTGTCCTTGTCTTTTTGCTTATGTGTCTCTTTTTTTTATAAATGCTACAACAACTAAAACTGTAAATTTTGATGAATAATTCGAGTAATTCGAATCATTTATGAGTATTATAAGTATTTTTCTACATTTATGAATCTGAATGATTAGGCAGGCGTATGAATCATTTGAATATTTTGGATGTTATGAGTTTGATGTGAACGTTGTACTCATACTCATTGCAACCTGTACTTATAAATCAATGTTGTAGTGAGTACGAATGAATCAGAGTAGTTGAATTTTATTATTGTTGACTCACTCAGACTTAAAATTTCATGAGTAGCGAAAAAACGATACATTGCTGATCTCTGATGTATATGTATGTACATATAATCGAGGCTCAATAATTGCCTCCTGATTGCTTTGCGGTGTGCCTGTATGCTTGTAGAAATAAATAAAACATACAAAATTTTTGTTTTAAACTTTTTAATTTTTATTTGATCAGTTTAAGGATACAACTAATAATAATCATATATTTGGTTGTTGTTGTTGTTGTCGTTAATTTAATTAATTTTTTCTTCTTTTTTTTTTTTTTTTTGTTGTTGTTAATAATACTTTAAAACATATAAATTTATAAGAAAATGTTGTCGTCATATTTAATTAACTTTTTTTTTGTTGTTTTTATTTTTCTGTCATTCTTTTTTTGTTTTTTATTTTGTTTGGAATTTGTTTAAATAAATCAATCAATAATAATTATTAAATTGATTTTCGATCATGTCTTATTAAATATTTAATTTCATTATTTTTTTGTTTTGTTTTTTTTGTTCAATTATTTTGAATTGTTTTTATATTTAAATTTAATTTGTTTTTTTATTTTAAAATTTTTTTTAATTCTTGATTTTTTTGTATTTATTTATGTTTTTTTTTTTTAATGTATAAGTAAGTAATAATAAATTACCATATACGACGAGTATAAATGATGTGAATGTGATGTGAAGAATGCTTGAATACAAAAAAAAAAGTTTTGTGGTTAAAAATTAAAAAAAAAATTTATTTTTTTTATGATAAATTTATTAGCAGCCCTAATCTAAAAAAAAAAAGGAAAAAAGAATTTGCTTAAAATGGAATGTAGAAAGAAATTTAAAAATAATTTTTTTTTTGTTTGAAAGATTAGGGGGCTATTTTATACAGTAATTGTATGAGTTGGTATGGTATGGTATGATGTGGTATGGTTGTGGCATATGCACGTTGTATGTTTAAGTTTAATCAGATCAATTATGGTTTTTTGTAACTATTTTAGTTTTTTTTTTTTTTTTGTTTTTGTAATATTTTTTTATAGCAAATATTTTTAAAGGTTTACGTGTAACATCTGTTTATTTAATTAATTAATTTTTTTGTTGTCTTCTGCACGATCTTCTTGACTTCTCTTGGCTTCTAACTTGACTTGACTGGACTTGTTTTTGTATGTCCAGTTTCTTTAGCAACTTTTAATGTATATAATCATAATTATTATAATTGTTGTTGTTGTTTTATTTTTTTATATTATTTTTATATTTATCATTATTAGTTATTTAGTAGTATTTTTATTTTAATTGTTGACTAGAAAAATTGTTAAAAAAAAAAAATTTTTTTTTTAAATAAAAAATAAAAGAAGAAGAAAAATATTCTTTAAAACACTACAGTTTTAAAAACCTAATGTCAGTATGTATGTATGAATGTATGTATGTAGGTATTATATGTATGTATAAGGATAGTTAAAATTCAATCTGGCAGGATTGTTAAGGTTATAAAAGGAATGTTTTGTTCTTTTTTTTCTTCTTGGTTTTATGGTTTTCTTCAAAGGTTTTTTTTTTGGGAGGGGGGGTGGTTTATAATGTATTTTAAGTAGAAATATTTTTTCTCTCATTTTAATTAATTTTTTATGTTGTGGGGTTTATTTTTAAATAATTTTAAAAACTATTTTCAATTTTTCTTAATTTTTTAAATATTTTATTTTATTTTTTTTTATTGAAAAGGGATTTATTTTTCTCTGTTTTTTTTAAGGAATTTGGTTTGTTGTTTTAAAATTTTATTTTTGTTATTATTTTTTCTCTTTCTGCCTTAATTTTACTTAATACAGGTTTTTTTCTCTTTGTTTTCTTTATTTTTATTCATACTTTTTTTTATTCTCTTATAATTTTAATTTTATTCATTATTTTTGTTGTTCTTTTTATATATTTTGTTTAATTAATTTTTTTTTGTTTTTTGTTTTTTATTTTAAATCTTTATTTTTAAACAGAAATATGTCGCTGGGTGTCTTGTAGTGAAGACTTATTTTAGAAATTTAGGCACGTCCTTTGCGAGCACCTGTAAAGGAAAATAAAACACACAATTAAAATCAATTAAAAACAGTTTTAATTTTTATATATTGAAATTTGCTTAAAATTACGGGGCACTTCATCTTCAAGTCATTTTCAAGTCATCTGGACACAAGTCATACAAATACGAACCGAAATACATGTCGTGTTTCGTTTTTTTTCAGGGGATGGCATACAGCATATTGTACATACATACATACATACATACATAATTGGCCATTACAACCCTTCAGTCAGGATTACGGCCTAGCTTCTCAACACCACTCATGTTGTGTGTGTTAATTTTATACATGAGTGGCGGGACCTACAGTTTAAAGTCGACTCCGAATGACAGATTTTTTGAGAAGCTTTTCATGGCAATTTTTACTCTCAGAGTTTTTGCCAGATATCTGCTGAGAGGAAGTCGCCGAAGAAATATTTGTTCATATTTCATTTTGATGTCTGACCTGGGATTCGAACTCGGGCCTTTCGTCTAATAAGCCAACACACTACCTACCTACTAGACCACGGCGATACAGCATATTGTATTGCTTAAAAAGATCCTTCATTTACAAGTTATCTCGACACAAGTCATACAAACAGGAACCGAAAAACATGTCGTGTTTCGTTTTTTTCAGGGGATGGCCCCTACTCATACACCATATTGTAATGCTTAAAAAAGATTCTTTATTTACAAGTCGTCTGGACACAAGTCATACAAATAAGAACCGAAAAAGAAGTCTTGTTTAGTTTTTTTTTTCAGGGGATGGCCCTGAAATTGCTATTAGGAAAATATTTTATGGGAAGAAGAACAGAGACAGTAGTGTTAGATGTGAATCTTTATATGTCATAAGTGACAGGTAAAGTTTCTGCAGGTAGAGAGTTCCACGTACGTATACATATACCTACATAATTGCTCATTTCAACACTTCAGTCAGGATTACGACCTAATTTTTCATGACACTTATCCTGTGTGTGTTTCTTTTTTTACACATGGGTAGCGGGACCTACCGTTTAAAGTCAACTCCGAATGACAGATTTTTGAGAAACTTTTTCATGGCAATTTTACAGATTTCGCTTTAATGTCTGGGGTTTGAACCGTGGGCTCATGACTAATAAGCCAACACACTACCTACTAGACTACGGCGACTTCAATATATGGCGACGTACGTATTGTTCGCCTAAAGAACGAATTTTGTCTGTAATGCCGTGTGCAATCAACTGGCCAATCGACCGCAACCGGATTTGCAAATGCGTGAAAGACGAGTGTTTCGCAAGAACAAACGATTTTAAGGAACAAATTCCTTTATCTCGCTATAGCAAAACCCGTAGTAGTGGCGATAGAATAGTGAAACGCAAACCACATTGCCACAATACTCCAAATGAATCAATAGAGTTGGGTAGCCTACCGACATTAATGAGCAACTTCACCTTCTCCTGTATGCGGTCGAGAAGCCTCGAAATATACTTCAAAGCATCGGCCCATATATGAGAGTTGTATTTCATTCTCGATCGGATATAAGCGGAGGTAATAGTTAGATCAGATAAAACAAAGTAATTGAATGCTTCTTTCGACATTTGAAAAAGAATTTTCCTGCCCAGAGCATTAAGAGCTTCTGACTGCCTAATATAGGGTGTGTCATTTAAAAATTTAAATTTAAAAATGCAATAAAACCAAAATGGTTTGAATTTTGGCAAATATATTTTTTTTGTTGTGAAGTACAATTGTTCCGCGGCTGTTCTCACAGTACCTTCTTCGAGCGAACCAATTTTCATGCACTTTTTTAGTGTATGGGATCATATGTCGGCAGTGGCATCACTAATGTTGTCCTTCAAATGCTCAATTGTCACTGGTTTGTCAGCATAACACATTTCTTTAACAGCACCCGACACAAATATAGTCCAACGGTGTGAAATTGCAGCTATCAAACGTTTGACGCAATAAATCGATTGTTGCATGGGACCTGTGGCGAGTTGCACATAATCTGCTGAAACCAAACATCGTTCACATCAAACCCATGAAGAGGCATCATGGAGCAATAGGTGTCTCCCTTGACTGTAATTGTTGCGCTGTCCTCATTTTCAAAGATATATGGGCAAATGATACCTCCGCTCCACTAGACGCACCAAACAGTCACTCTTAATGGTTGGGTTTTCTGAGCCTCAAATACGGGGCTTATTAAAATACCCACCAAGATAAAAGATGTTTTTTTTTTTTTGCAAAATCGTCATCATCGTGCAGTTACTCGTTGGTCGAATAAATCCTAACATTGCTCAAGAGTAAATCGACCTATTACGGTAGAATAGAATAACATAAGTACTGCCAGATTCTGAATAACGGATGGTTCAAATTTAAAGCGATAGACGGCCCATCCTAGCTTCTCACACAACTTATATTGTGTGTGTTAATTTTATACATGAGGGACCTACAGTTTAAAGTCAATTCTGAATGACATATTTTTTGAGAAGCTTTCCATGGCAATTTTTATTTACTCTCAGAGTTTTTGTGAGAAGCTAGGTTGTAATCCCGACTGAAGGGTTGTAATGACCAATTACGTATGTATGTAATGGATCGATTGGTTTACGTGTGAGGATAATGTTAATTCCATGCAGATTAGTCATCCTACACCCTGAAGACGGCTGTATGTATGTATGTAGATGGTCCACACTATATTTACGCCACCCATAGATACAGATATTGCAATATTATTGCTACCCTTGTATATCAATAACACTGTATCCTTCACACATTGAAATCGACCCAATTCATTCGACCCAATTCGGATAAAGACCTATTAATGCCAATATGTGTGGAATATAGAGTCCTTCAAGTGTCCGCTAAGCCTTCTTCTCTGGAGGTGGAACGTGTCTGAAATATGAAAAATTTCATGAGTCTGACTCTAGGTCGGCATAGACATACACATGTGACTATGGAAAATCCCACAATAAAAAGTCTAACAAAGTCAGAACACATGATCTCAGTGGCCCATTCACATCACGCCTACGTGAGATGCCTACTGAATGTAGAATTATGCTTGATGGGATTATGTTCAGAAATATAGAACGAATAAATTTTTACAACCACTATCCTTCCAATTATTCCTGTAGTCGCCGTAGTCTAGTAGGTATTGTGCTCGCTTATTATACATAAAGTCCGGGTTCAAGCCCCAGGCCAGACATCAAAACACGAAATATGAAAAAATATTTCTTCTGCGACTTCCTCTCAGCAGAATTCTGGCAAAAACTCTGAGAGTAAATAAAAATTGCCATGAAAAGGTTTCTCAAAGTCTGTCGTTTGGAGTCGACGTTAAACTGTAGCTCCCGCCACTCAAGTATAAATTAAGGCACACAACATGAGTGGTCTTGAGTAATCCTGACTGAAGGGTTGTAATGGCCAATTATGATATATCCTTCCAATTATTTTGTTTTTTAAACATATGTTTTTTAACATTTAAAAACAAAAACAACAAAAAATTTGCGAAACACTTTAAATTTTTGGCAAAGTGACCATCTGTTTTACATAAAACATGACTAATTTTTACAATTACTTTCGGTTTCTTAGTCTTCTGTTTTTCCTTTTTATTTTCTCATTTCTTTGATGTTCAATGAATTCATTTGAAACTTTCTGACGCCATCAAAGTTTTCTTTTGTTTGTTGCTTTTGGCATTAAAAAAAAACAAAAAAAAAAAAAACATTTCTTATCTCAATGGCAAACGAATGTATTGAGTATGGGATTTTCTTTCTCTCTGAATGAATTTCTTTTTATTTTTTACTTTTGAATGAAATCACATTCAATTTGTCTACACTGTTGTTGCAAGAAATGTGAAAACACGAAACAACTTAATCAGTTGAGAGGAAGAAGAACATCATAAAAGAAGAGTTTTGTTCAGCAAGCCATAGAAGCTGCCGTATGAATGTGGATTTCAGTTTATCAAAAGAAAAGTTTTTCTTTCTTTCTTGCTGACCCGCCTCTTGCTCCTAATTCGCCTCTTTTTTATGTTGCTTTGGCAACAAACTAATTAAAAAATGTTTTGTATTCCTTGAATGTTTATTTTTTCCTTCCCCTTCGCAAGCAAACGAAGGATCGTAAAGCCAAAACATTGTCAAACAAAATGATAAATTTTAAAGAAATTGGTTTTTTTTTGTAAAGCAAAGACTGTTCGAAAACCTACGGCCAAATAGAAACGCCTAAGAGAAAAAGAAGAACTGCTTTTATATGAAATCGTTGGGAAAAATCACTGTGTGCTGCATAAAACTCACACAAATTGATTGGAGATAAAAATTTCTTCATCCACATACATACGTGGAATGTGAAAAGAAGTCATGTTTCATAAAAAAAAAAAACAGCGGATATCTTCAAATATCGTTTTCACCAAGATTGTATACCTAAAGACCTTCAGAATTTATCAGAGATTTTCAATTAACTCTGCATAACACGTAACTCTGCACAACACAATTGCATGTATTTGACAAATGGTTTGTGTCTTTGCTTGCTCTGATTTAATGCATTTTGAGAAACTTTTTCATCACGATTTTATTTTCTCTCAGAGATTTTGCCACAAATCTTTCAGTAAGTAATTCTAAATTGTCTGCGAGCAATTGAATTCTTCCAAAGTTAGGAAATCGAATACCATAACAGTAATTGCCTAGAGACTGTGAAAAACGATTTAAGCACTTGTTGCATACCATTTAAAAACTTTTCAGGAAATAATGTTTAAAAAGCTGTAGAGACCTTGCTTTGTAGACCGAATCTTGCCAAGTTCGACAACCTTCAGTTTCGATCGACACAAGACACTCTTATTTTTGAAACAAATTTTTGTTGCATTCTTTGTCCCAAAATATAAGGCAGTTCCTTTGGAATAGAATTCACATTTTTTCAAAGAAAAGTTCATGATGACGTATGACGAATGCTTTGAATAAATTTAAATTGAAATATGCGTTGAAAGTTTGTTACAAATTCTAACCAAACTGGTATACCTACAAAGTCGGATCTAATTTAAATCGTGTGAAGCAAATGTATCTAGTCCATGTCACTGTTTTACTGTGAAAAGAAACCAACCATCAGAATCTACACAGATTCTAACGCTCTGGAAGAATCCGTAGGCGTCAGATTAGCTGAGCTATTTAGAGAGTACCTATCCCGCACAATTTCTCTGTTCACAGGTAATGTTGTAAAATTACAGAGAAAGTCAGATCACTTCCTGTTTTCCTCTTGGTTTACATACCATGAAGATATATCACAAGTGTAGTTTGAGTCTACATTCATAGTCTGATGCAGAAATCAAATCTCGCCTTCTATAATAATTTCCTATCAGAAGAATATTTGTCTGCCTTTATCTTCTCTTTCATTGAGTGTTCTTGTTTAAATATTTGCCTTCAATCCACTGAAAGTTTCTGGCCCCATAAGGGATGTGGAAGCTCTTGCCTAGCAAGCTTATTCGCTCATAGCCACAAATTCGCATAGAACCTGGGCCTCTATTCTTTTCTCTAGCCAGCTAATTCAGTTTCCCGTTATATTTTCATACTATTTTCGATTTAACCTCATAGACTAGAGCGTAGTGCTCAGATAATGGTTTGATTGCAAGATAGATGCGATGTTATGATGCGTCCCTTATCTATTCAAGTTGAAGTGAGCATATCTTTTGATGACATAGATTTTCGCTTGGAATATACTCGCGTTTAAAATATATTCCATTTGGAATTTATTCCGGGACCAAAAACTCTCGATTCTGTTCTTAGACCATTACTTAATCTATCCGTAAAACACAAAATAGTTCCTTCCTTCACTTTCGTTATCAAATCTTGTTAGGAAGCATTACCCATATATCACAGTATTTACTGATTGTCTTCAGGTACAGAAGGAAGCTATCAGTCAATCGATTCATTACCTTTATTCTCATCATATCATAGTCCATAATAGTGTCAGGTAGTGCCATAGTCCTTTTAGTGGCAGGTTTTCAATGTCCCCTATAGTAACAACACATGCTAGTCTCATAATTGCTGATACTTATAAGCATTCATACTTATTTTAATATCATGCTCATACTACTCATATTCAAAGTTTGAAGTACTCATCGTACTCATACTTAACAATACGTATGATGTTGTTGATTTCGACTCTCTTTTTCTTAATATTTACAAGAATCACAAAATAAGTATGATTCGCATACAAACAACTACAATACTCACTAGAAGGTTGGGAGTTTGCTGTCTTTGTCTTTTTCTTTCTTCTGTTTTTTTTTTTTTTTTTTTTTTTGGAAGTGCAAATACAACTACGACTGTAAATTTTGATGAATGATTCGAATTACTCGAATCATTTATGAGTATTATAAGTATTTTTCTAAATTTATGAATCTCAATGAGTAGGCGTATGGATCAAACATATTTCGAATGTTATGAGTTTGATGTCAACGTTGTACTCATACTGATTACAACCTATATTATAAATCAATGCTGTAGTGAGTACAAATGAATCAGAGTAGTTGAATTTCAATACTGTTGACTCACTCATACTCAAAATTTTATGAGTAGTTATGAGTAGCAAAAAAAAAAATGATTCATTGCCGATCTCTGCTCTGTATCTTACAACATACATAGATAATTGGGCATTATAACTCTTCGGTCAGAATTACGCCCTATCTTCTCACACCCCTTTTGTTGTTTGTATTAATTTTATACATGAGTGGGGAGACCTACAGTTTAACGTCGACTCCGAACGACAGATTTTTGAGAAAAATTTTTCGTTACTATTTTATTTACCCTCAGAGATTTATTTGCCAGAAATCTGCTGAGAGAAACTCGGCGAAGAAATATTTTTTCATATTTCGTTATGTACTTAGAGATGTCTGGCTTGGGGTTTGAACAGAGGTCTTATGTCTAATAAGCCAACACTCTACCTACTAGACTACAGCGATTTCTCTGTATCTTGTCCAACTCTATTTCAGCTGTTTTCGATTTAATTTTGTCTATCCAGATGTTATTCCAATAGGTCACTATTGGTCTGACCATCGTATTATACTCCCAATGAATAATTACTGCGGCGAGTGTCGTGCAAACACTATCGAAGGCTTTTAGGGCTACTTGGGTATCCGTTACGATCCAAAATTGGCGCCCACTTTCCGTTAAAAAATGTGTTAAGTAATGCATAGGCCTTCATTCTACCCCTCAAGCCTATCAAACATTTGCCAAATCAATTATCCACATCCATACCCCTACCCCTCCACGAGACAGTCGTGCAATGGATGAAGAAGGAATGGATAATAATTATCCATTTGGCGTTTAATTAATCGAACAATTTAAATTAATATTTTCCCTTCTAAGCAACTCCTGGCAACTGAACTCCGGTAGTATCTTAAAAGCCTCTATAATTTCTTTTTATTTAATTTGCTTTTACTCTGCAACAGTTTTCTTTCAGCAATTAAATGCTTGTCCTTAAGCCCTAGAATACTTTTTTTATTTCTCCCCAAGCCCTTAACATTGGCATGGCATGGCATCATCATCACCAGTAGCACCAGCACCGGCAGCAGTAGCAATATCATGAGTTTCTTTGTTTGTTTTTGTAATTTTTAAGTTCATTTAACATTTTCTATTTAATTACCATTCCGTCCAATAATATTGTCATCATCATTGTTTTCTTTTGTTTTACGTGTATGTATGAATGTATGTATGTACAATCTTACCTTTATCTTTATTTTTACGTTGTTCCTTGGCAGTCTTATCCTTGGATTTGCCTGGTTTGCAATTTTTCTTAATGACACGTGTTGCTTCGCACGATGGATCGCTTGTTGCCTTCAACTTATCAGCCCGTGTCATTTGACCAGTAGCACATTCAGACCAGGACCCCTTCTCATAACGGCATGCTGTAATGAAACGAACAACAACAACAAAAATAAATTAATTTATTAAGAAGAAGAGCACAAAATAAGAAAAAATCATCATCATCATCTACATTTAATAACGTCTGTTTGTTGTAATGATGTTGCAAATGAAATAATTTTTACATGTTGCTTGCTTTTCTGACCCTGATTTTTCTTCTCAACTGAGTAGGGGCAGCAGGATGTTACAAGATTAATTAGAATTTTTATTTAAACGTTGCAAAGTTTAGATTTAATTGAAGTGTGGTTGGTAGAAACGAAATCTTAAAATCTTTATTTACTTTGCTGTTATTGAAAATTCATTTTCTGTCAATGGATTCTCTGTCTTTCTATTCGATTTCTGTTTTTTCCTTGACTGATTACAACTTCTTCAATCAAAGTTTGTTAACCAAGCAGGTAATTGAGCAGCTATAGCAGGTTCTAGAATGATAGGGTTGCCAACTATTGTTTTAGAGACGATATATACTAAACAGGTAATTGAAAAACTGTAGCAGGTTCTAGACTGATAGGGTTGCCAACTGTTGTTTTTAGAGACGATAATTGAACAACTGTAGCAGGTTCTGGAATGATAGGGTTGCCAACTGTTGTTTTAGAGACGATAATTGAACAACTGTAGCAGGTTCTAGAATGATAGGGTTGCCAACTATTGTTTTTAGAGACGATGTATACTAAGCAGGTAATTGAACAACTGTAACAGGTTCTAGAATGATAGGGTTGCCAACTGTTGGTTTTAGAGACGATGTATACCAAGCAGGTAATTGAACAACTGCAGCAGGTTCTAAAATAATAGGGGTGCCAAATATTATTTTTAGAAACGATGTATTGTTGTACTGGAGGATAAAGAAAGAATAGGGCCACGAGGCTTGCCTCCTTTTTGAAGCAACAATGGAATACTGACTGTATGTAGCAAATATAACAGAAGTGTTTATGCTATCGAGGACTTCAATTAGACAAAGGTTGAAAGATACCCCTACAATTACTCACGACATTTTACAGTAACAGTTCAGATTAAGTTTAAAGCGCAAATCAAATTATTCTCTTTTTTTGAACGTTTTCTGTCTCCTCTATTCTCTGCTGAATGACGACAGCGAAACTTTTATTTCTTTTTCCTTTCATGGGAAGTAGGCAGAATAGGGACTCACTTAACGAGTGAACTTATATAGAGATGTTCGGAGCAATGTTCTCGCGAGTTAGTGTAAGAAACTTCATGTTCTCTTGTCTCTGAGCACAGACTTCAACCACAGCATCATCCAACATGGTATTGAACAGTAGAAGCATTCTTGTGTTGCTTCAGCTTTGATTTGAAATGTTTGACTTTCTTAAAGAACTGTACATTTTGTTCGTAGTTCGAATAATTCGAATACTCATCTGGAGTACATATTCGCATTTCCTTACGTCTGATGTTATCTCAAAAAGGATTATCATGTACTCACAGAGTGATAGCATCTTACAGATAAGGTAGGTAAAGTAAGGAAAAGAGTCTGTCAACATATAAAGCTAGGATAGACATATACTTTGGCCTTATTACAGAGCATTGTGTTACCACAGTTATTGTCCAAACAGATTGTCCAAATCGTCTATATAGTAGATACCAAGATGCTTCCTCCTTCTCCGACTTAGCAAAGCATGTATCCCATAGGAGAAAACGGTTTCCTTATCTTCCACCACCCTTAACTTTCCGCAAAAGGCTTTTGGCAAGTGTCGCTAAGATCAATGCGTATCGTATGAGTCCTTATAATGCAATGTCTAACAAAGACCACAACAACCATACTATACGTGCTCATTTGCAGATTTTAAGCAGTCTATGCATGCCCTGCTTTGGCTAAATTTGTTACGCCATCTTAGTCATATCTGCAGTCGCTCAATGGCGTACACAAATCCCTGGCTACATTGGCAATCAGGTCTCTAAACGGTTTCCTAAGGTTGCGAACAGAGTGAGCGCCGATGCCGAGCCGAGCTTATTGACGCTTATTTTCATGTGAGAAGAAAATTTGTATATAACACAGTAAATGCGAGAATCAGCGCTGAAATTCTGTTTATTGCATGTGTTTTGCTTTTATGTCATTTAGTCTTGTTGTTCATTTGTGTTTATAAAATTGCTGTACACTGTAATCGATTCCTCTGATGAAGAGTATTTTGCTTCTCCTAATGTGATTAATGCAATTATTAACACAAAAGAATTTGGAAAACATCTAATTACATTAAAAAGGAAAGAATTTGGTGAATTTCATCATTTATATAATGATTTAAGAAAACATCCAGCTAAATTTCAACAATATACCAGAATGCACACTAAAAAGTAAACATCAACAATGCAAAAAAGCGCGTAAAACGCTTTGAAACTGTTTTCTCGCACTCATCGGCTTTGATCTCTGCTTTTGTCGGCGTTCACTGTGTTATACACAAGCTTATTTGTATTGACTCGTATGTAATCAGTTTTATCGTACTGACAATCTTTATCGCACTGACAATCTCAGCTCCGCTTTCAGCGCTCACTCTGTACGCACCCTAATGTAGAGACCATACTGAAGATTTCAATGGTTATTCCACGCCTGACTTATTCATTCGCTTTACAGTTACACTAAGGAAATCGCTAGGTCATGTTATCCAAATTATATGAATATCATATCGTTTCTCTATCTTGTTTAGCCTCAAACAGTCTTCGAGTTTGTTACGTTGGAACACAAATGGTCTGATAGTTGTTTGACCAACAGTAAGAAGATGAACACCTTTACGAGGGTTATTTTGCATTCTTAATAATCTGTATAGTTGACTGTATGACTTACACTTCAGCTTGGAAAACGCTATAGTAATCCTGTAGCCATGTATGTAGTTTAAAATAAAATTAAATCAATTACAGCTTCATTCATCTTCGAACCATTCGTGAAGATATGAACGGAGTCGTAAACGAGCTATTGTTTTCCCAAACTACTCTTCCCGATATCTATGTTCTACACTTCTTGGAGAAGCCTTTAGATGACATTACATTACATTTTGGGTCATTATACGTATTTTAGACAGCTTTACAGGCTAGCGTCTGGGACCACCCATGTTCTGTACCAACCGACAGAATTGAGAAATTTTTTTGCTTTTGTTAGAAAAGCAGAACTTTTGCTGAAATATGTGGACGATAGAAGAAATATTTATTTTATGTTTTTCAAGGCGTCAGAGCTGAGATTTGAACTGTCGTTTGATTTCAGAAATTGTTCAGTAATTTACTTTGAAGCCTTCCGTGTATTATGACTGCCAGCTATTCCAGAACGTTTTCGTGTTGTTGCAATAGCTGAAATCTTTCAAGCCCCTAGTTTCTGACACCTTTACAATCATACATACATACCTAATTAGCCATTACAACCCTTCAGTCGGGATTACGGCCTAGATTCTCACACCACTCATGTTGTGTGCGTTAATTTCATACGTGAGTGGCAGACCTACAGTTCAACGTCGACTCCGAACGACAGATTTTTTGAGAAACTTTTCAGGACAATTTTTTCGTATTTCATTTTGTTTTTGCCTGAAATCTGCTGAGAGGAATTCGCCGAAGAAATATATTTTTTTTTCATATTTCGTTTTGATGTCTGGCCTGGGGTTCGAACCCGGGCTTTACGTATAATAAGCGCACACTCTACCGACTAGACTAAGGCGAACTTTACAATCATGTTCTCTTATTAAATGATGCTGCTGATGTGATTCCGTATTTGATCATTAGGGTTGTAAATAATAGCTAAGATTACAACCTAGCTTCACACAACACCCATGCTGTGTTTATTAATGATTATCCATGGGTGATGGGACCCACTATTTAACGTCGACATCGAATGATAGAATATTGAAAACTTTTCATGACAATTTTATTTACTCTCAGAGTTGTTTTTTTTGCCAGAAGACTGCTGAGAGGAAGGCGTCAAAGGTCTCTGGTATAAAAAGCCAGCACCCTACCTACTAGACTATTAAAGGACTTTAAGAATCCTTATGTTTTCCTAAATTTGTTTTAAAGGATTCAATTATTTTTCATGAGTTGTAGTCGAAATCTCTGTAACTGGCACTTAAGTTAAGTTTACAATTTATTTCCTCTACAAATGATGCAACTAGACCAACCCATAAAGCCATCTGTATGGCAAAATTCTAACCAATTTTGCCAAGAAAAAAGCATGGAAAATAAAATGTTAAAAAAAAAAAATTTAAATAATTCAAATATAAATGAACATTGTTTTTTGCGTAAAAAAAAGTGAATAAAAGCTGAGGAAAAAACACCAGCTAAGAGGAGAAATTCTATGCCCTGACTTTAAACGAAAAACGGTGGTCAGATTACAATAAAAGCTTACAATACGAGGCAATTCAAACAAATGGAATGGATTTTCGTTTCTATTCTCTTTCTGGCTTGTATGTGTCACATGGATAAAAATGTAAATAAAATTGTAAAAAAGGATTCCAAAATTTTATTTTTGTTTTCCTTCTTTACATTTTCGTATTGCTAATGCTGCCACTGTTGTGGCTTATCGCGACTGAATATATTAACAATTTATAACAAAAACAACAAAAAAACACACACACATATATATACACATTTTGCATGAATTTTATTTTCTATGCTCCTTTTTGGCTTGCCCCCATTCTTTTTTCCATGCTTATCAAATGGAATTTAACTGAATATGACATGAACTCGCAGTAGATGTAATGCAAAAATAGACAGAGAGAGAGTGAGAGCGAGAGAAGGAAATTGTAAGAGAATGCTGTTGGTACAGGGGGATAGATAATATATTCTCATGTGTCTCTTTATGGCATTTTAAAAATGGTTTCAATGTAAGTTTATATGTGCCATTGTCTGTGTGTTTGTTTAATAAATGCATATGTATGTATTTTTAAAAGCATGACAGCAGTCTGGTAAAAGAAAGAAATGATAACTTTATCCTTTTTAATGTGTTTTTTTCTTTTCTTCCTACACGGTCGTATTGCTATATTTTTTTTTCGGAAATTTTGATAAGTTTTTAAACGTTGTTAAATGCAAATTGACTTGACAGCATTTATTTGTACAAATTTCAATATCAACAACAACAACAACAGATACCATAGGACATTGCTGTTTCAAAATTCATAAATTCATACTTTTTGTTCAAAATTTCATAAAGTGGTCTTGAGTGCTAATTTTGCGGAGCATAAACGCTCAGAAAATAGAAATTCAGTCAGAGTGACTGACCATTAGTACACAATGAAACATAATTTTTTCATTACATTTTCCCAAAAATTCGGACATTTTTGAAATTCTAAAGATCGTATCCATTTCTTTAATCAACATGGCCGCCATCTTTTTTATTTATTTTTATCTGATCTGTATTTACACCTTTATCGAATCCACCATTAGCATGTGTAAGTGGATGTTCTTTTTATCCTAAATAGGACATGTACAGCATAAGTTAGGCCTCAAAATCTTTTCAATACTGTCTATCCATTTTAATATTTTTAATCTTATTTATTAAGTCTTCCCTATGACAGCTCTCTGTTTAAACTGGTCGACCTCTTTTACTATACATACACACATATATAATTGGCCATTACAACCCTTCGGTCAGGATAACGGCCTAACTTCTCACACCACTCAAATTGTGTGTCTTAATTTTATACTTGAGCGGCGGGACCTACAGCTTAACCTCGACTCCGAACGACAGATTTGGAGGAACTTTTTCATGGCAGGTTTATTTACTCTCAGAGTTTTTGCCAGAAATCTGCTGAGAGGAAGTCGTCGAAGAAATATATTTTTTTTTCTCATATTTCGTTTTGATGTCTGGCCTGAGGCTCGAACCCAGGCTTTACGTCTAATAGACGAATACACTCAATACTAGACTACGGTGACCTCTTTTACTATTGCTCTGAAAATTCCATTGGATTGTAGTCTTGACATTGGCGTTATGCAACTAGCAGAGGTTGCTACTCCTTATTCCACAAATTAATATTAAATATGACGTGTGGCCAGAAATTTGTAAGATTTACGAGGATATTTGTTTCTTCTGTTTATCTTGACTCACAGTAGAATTCTTAACCTTTCTCCTACATCGGACTCTATAGCGAAATGCTTGGTAGACGCCATATAATTTACTGCTTAGAGATCAGCATAAATCAACTTTACCATAACTCTCCGACCTCTTTCTCGCACAGTTTGTTATTAACTTTTCATCTGATTTCAGGACTTGTTGAAGACATTTATTTATAAACGATTGTAAGAGAGCGTATGTATATTCCACCAACGCGCTTCCATGTTTCGCAAGGGTAAAACAAGATAGTTTTCATATTCGAACTCTACAAGCGTAGTTTTCAAAATGTTAATATTTGCCGAGATTTTTGAATATACTGAAGCAGAGTGAATTAAAGTCACCGTAGTAGTCTAGTAGTTAGTATGTTGGTTTATTAGATGCGGGGCCGTGGTTCAAACGCCAGCCCAGACATATCGAATAAAATGAAATATCAACCAAATAGTTCTTTTGGCAATTTCCTCTCAGCAGTCTTCGGCATAAAATCTGAGAATCAATAGAATTGCCATGGAAAGTTTCTCAAAAATCTGCCATTCGGAGTTGATTTTAAAGTGTAGGGGCCCCACCAATTTTAGATAAAATTAAAATACAGCTCATGGCTGATGAGAGAAGCTAGTTTGGAAGGGCTGTAATGACGAATTAAGTTAGTAAGTAAGAATTATTCTAGGTATTGATATTTGCCGAGACCTCTAAATAGACCGAAGTAGAAAATTAAACGTGGAACAACCTGTTTTTCCATATTAATGTGGTGTTCTAAAGAATTATCGGAATAGCCGTATCACAAATTTGGAAGTATTTACTTCCAATTCAACTGCAAAATTATCTTCGTTGTGGTAGAGAATGAATACATTTTTGGCACATTCCAACTCTTCGAGGTGTTCGGTTAGATGCTTATCGCATCTAACATGAGATCATGAGATTTAATGGCTTTCTTGTATATAAAAATTCAATCAATTTTGCTCTGCTCCAGCTCACATCAAAATATCAGTAGGAGACGAAAATGTTATCTTCTGTATATCCACAGCTATCTATCTTCTAGATCCCAGTTCGGTATCATCAGCATTAATATGTTTCATAACAATGCCCACTACAATGTTTAATAGCAGTGGTGACGTCACATGTCCCTATATAACTCTCATACTAACGTCTAACCTTCTACGTAGTTTATCCTCAAAGGAAAATTTGACAATTTGCTTATTAGGAGTATGCGTGACATAAGTCAGTGGAAACAAACTCTGGAAGCAAATGTAGCCAGTCTTGGTTAACTAAAATCATGACATTGGCTGTCGCTGAAAGCGAGAGCGTGGCGTGCTATGGCCATACATAACATACATCTAAACACAACATCCAGCAGGCTGCTCTAACGAGATTGAGTTACTGGTGTAAGCGTAATAGTGTTGGTGTATGAAGCAAGTCGTTTACAGCTAAAATCTGCAAAGCTAACGCCAAGGATCGGTATGCATGGTCAGGAAGATTTGAAACCCTTAACAGAGTTATCCTGATACAGTAATGCCGACAATGTATATTGAAGTCTAGATAGGCTTCAGATTTAATGTTTCAGACATTCTCCTACGATTTTAACGATGCTATGGAACAGAACCATTCAGTTAACCTCTTTAACTTTCAAGTGCTATAACACAGTAGAATTTCTCTGACCAGTATCAAGGGAGTGATAGATGGATGGTAATACTGTTCATTTCCCAATCGCGCGAATAAAAGCCAGGTCGATGAAGAGTGCACTAATGTTTGAATCATTGTAGTTTTTTATTTATTTTTCAGCTCCTTTGTCACACTTCTACAACAAAATTAAACTCCCAGCTGTGGGTTTCCCACTTGGTCTAATATAATTATGAGAAATAGTACAAGGCCACATGGCATACATGGCAACACTTGCGCAAATAGTAAATATGATTACAATAGCAATTCATTTTAATCATTTAAATTATGTCTTGCAGCATTGCCGGCCCCCTGTTTTAATTGTTTTCATTTCATTTTCATGGTCTCAATTATTTGGCATATCCTTAGCACTTCTTTACTCATTGCGAAAGGAAACGCATTATATGTAGTTGTTGTAGTCATTAAAATATTTATTCACACTTTATTTCACATTGTTATAGTTTTACTCTCTTTCCGTTCTTTCTTTTTCTCTTTTATTTCAATTTATTCATGCCGCTTAAGCCATAATTAATGAGAAGGATTTTAAAGAACAGATTGTTAAAGACCATTTCCGTTCAACACATTGTTTTTAGTAATGTGCAACCACCACTACCACCCCTCTGGTAAAGGCACAATTAAATTTTGTTTTTTTGTTGTTAATTCAGCTGCAGTTTCCATTGCATTGCTGCAAGGATGAAACATTTAAAAAGAATTATTTTTTTTTTTAATTTTTTCAAATGGTTTGTGTCCTTCTTTGCATCCTGTAAGCCTTGCTTAGGCTCGTATTGTAGGTGGTGAATGAAACAATGGCAAAAGCGTATAATCAACAATGGGTGTGAGCTACGGAAATGCTTTTCCCTTAATTGTACAAAATTTTAATCGAAAACTCAGTTAAGCTATACCACATTAATCCCTTTAGCTATACAGATCGAAACTCACTATTCAAGTAAATCGTTTTTCATTTGATTTTAAAGCCAATTTTTTCTTTCGTTGGTTGTGATTAAAATGGGTCCATCTGATTGGATATCTTACATGAGCATTTTTCTGTTTCCCTTTTTTTCATTACCCCTCTAGGGAGCATATGGCTTCCAAGAAGCGTCTCTATCTGATACAATTCTCCGCTGATGTTTTTGCGCCTCCTCATGTCAGATCATTTAGCCTTAGTTCTTGAAGGACCGTGCGTCTTCAGTTATTTTTTGATCTGCCACGGTTTCTTGAGCCCTGGGGATTCCACTCTAGCGCCATTCTTGCAATACTGTCGGGTTTCTTTCTCTAGGCATGACCGATCCACCCCCCATTTTTATTTTTGATCTGCTTCTGTATGGGTTCTTTCTCTGTAAGAATCCAGAGATTTGCATTGCTGATGGTGTTGGCCAGAATATTCTACATATGATTCTCAGGAATTTATTAATGAATACCTGAAGTTTTTGTGTGATGATGTTAGATATAAGCCAAGTTTCGCTACTATATAGTAACGTCGACTTTACACAAGCGTTGAATATTCTTAACTTGGTACGCCTAGATATATGTATATGAGCTTCTCCATACGGAGTGCAATCGCCCGAATGCTGCTCTCGCTTTATTGAGTCTGTTATCCACGTCTGCTTCTGCGCCGCCGTTTATTGTCATAGTACTGCCTAGATAGCAGAAGCTATAGACGTACTCGACTATTTGTCCCTGTCGCATGATGTTTTCTGTTCTCATGGCTTTGGTTTTCTTGATATTTATCTCAAGTCCAACATTACAAGCCAATCTTTCCAGGTATTCGAGTTTTGACTGCATGTTGGAGACCTTGTGCGAGAGAACACAGATATCATCTGCATAATCCAAATCCTCGAGTTGGCGTAAGTGACTCATGTTATTCCTCTTCTCTTTGAACATACTTCGCTTCTGTTGCCCCTACACTTCTAAAAATACTGCCTTAGCAGTTCAGTCATTAGGAATAGAGACCTACTGGAGTATAGTTTATTTTCTACACAGGCTTTTAATCAATTAAGTCTGTTTGCCGGTCAAAAATCTATGCAGTAAACATAGTGCTGCTAGGCTAGGTTTTTATGTGGTCGAAATGCCGAACGAAAGTTTTCGTAGGGCTATGGATATTACGAAAACACAAATTAAATTGGTCGCGATTAGGTTTTCTAATTTTGAAGACAGACAGTTGACCACCTCCAGCACCTTTGGATGATCTTGTTTAGTAAGCAGAATATGCTACCAGGCGAGTGATGCATTACTACATGCAGCTTCGGAGAAATGGCTCTGAATAGCTTTCTTGCAAACCAAGAGAAGGAAATTGCACAGCAATTTATGAGAGTCTATCGGGCTGTGTGAAAACGAATTTGGGGATTATTCCCTTCGGTATCTCGACTGATATCAGACGACTTTTTAAAGCGTCTCCTATCTGTAAATAAAGCAAAATATTTGTGAGATATCAACGAAAGTGTTTAATTGCTTGAAAGACCTCATTGTTACCATTGTGTTTAGAATGTGGCATCTTTGAACTGTCTGCCAAGGCTTCCTTCTGGGTGAAGAGCCACTGGAATGCCCAATTTTTTAGGACCCTAGCTCATAAATCAGGCTCAATATGACTAATTGCATGAGTTACATTAGCTATAAGAATCTCTATGGTTTGAAGTTGATTCGTATATAATCCAAAGAGGAAAAGTCTACCGAGGTCAAATCACAAGACCTATGTGGCCAATTCACATCACCTTCAAGAGCTCTTGTATCGCTTGTATAAGCCGTTCTGACGTTTATGTTCAGTTTGTCCAATTCGGGTAGAAAGATTTTGCTAAATAGTGACCTATAGTTCCCGGCCTTGATAGTCAAAGTCGTTTTCAACTTCGTTTCCAGAGAAATATGAAGACTGATGCCACCGTACCCGAAGTCTACATGAAACAGTAATTTTTTTCAGCATGCATTCATTGGTCGCCTTGAACTGGTATTGTACCAAGTTCGACAATTTTGTTTGCCCACGTACCCATTCTTTCCGAAACGAACCTGATCGCTGAAGATGATCTTTCGAAAAAAATGACGATCTGTTGCCAACTGTTCCAGAGCACAGCTCATTCAGTGAACACACTGTGGTCATCCAAAGTATAGTGGGATTCCATAATATCGCTCATTAAGTTTGGACTCAGGAACGTTAGGAATGTAATCTTTAAAGATCCATCGGAATACTAAGACACATCTGAGTGAACATTTTGGAAAATGTGTTCTAAGTCGTCAACAATACGTACTTACGTCCCGCCATATTGATAGATGCTGTGAGAAGCTAGGTTGTAATCCTGACTAAAGGCTTGTAGTGGCTAGAAAAGTAAAATAAGTGTCTCACACAACTTGGAAAGAAATTAAGTCTCTTTCATGGGTCCGACGCAAATGAATTACAAAAAAACTGCATCTGCACTGATATACAGACTATAATATACCATAGTACGGGTAGACTGCGTTTACATTTCTGGCTCCTTTATTTGTTTTTTTTTTTCAAATTTTTTTTGTTGTATTCGTGACTGGAATTTTAACAATCAAAGGAATTCATACCTTTGAATGGGAATTATTACGGAAGCGAATAATTTTATAAATACAAATTGCATTCATGCATACACACACACTCTTGCACACGGTCATGCATGCCTCTAGTGTATGCAACATTTTCGTGCTGCAACAATTGCTGCGAATACAATTTGAACGTGTGCGTGAATTTTATAAAATCGTTGTGGATTCTGTTGATGGAAACAAATAATTTTTCAGGCGTGATTTTAAAGGTGTTCGTTAAAAATAAGAAGTCGGAAAATAAAAATGGAATTGAGTTTGGGATCTAAAACTGCGACCTTTCGTCACAGATACGAAGGCTGTTTCAAAATTAACTGACGTGATAAATAGATAGGTACAGCAGATGAAACGTACGCAATCTTTTAACATATTTTTTTTAGCAGGAGTAAATATAGGCTAAGCCATTTAATGGTTTAAATTCGTATTCTAAAACACAAACTGTCTAAAATTTTGTCAAAGTTTCTTGTTGTAAAGTACAATTGTTCCGGTAAGAAGTGGAATATTATTTCATTCACAAGACTGTCGCGGCTGGCCTCACAGCTCCTCATTCTATCGTACCAATTTTAGTACACTTTTTCGAGTGTATGGGGGTATCACGAATGTTGGCCTTTAAATGCTCAATTATCTCTGGTATGTCGGCTTAACACTTTTCTCTAACGGAGCCCCACAGAAAATTGTCCAACGGTGTCAAATAGCAGCTTCTTGGCGACCAATTGACATCATCATTTCGTCTAATTAAACGGCCATCAAACGTTTGACGCAATAAATCGATTTTGTGGCATGACATGTGTGACAAGTTGCAACATCCTGTTGAAACCAAACATCGTTCACATCAATAACATCAAGAGCGGGTACAAAAAAAAATTGGTTATCAGAATGCAATAGGTGTCTACATTGACCGTAATGCTTGCGACATTCTCATTTTCAAAAAAATATGAGTCAATGATGCCTCCGCCGTACCAAACAGTCACACATAATGGCTGAATTAGCTTCTGAAAGGTCGCGTGTGGGTTTTCTCGTTGGCCCAATAAATTGCAATGTTGCTCGAGCGTAAATCGATTCATTACGTTCAATGGAGATCAGAGATTAGCAATGAGTATTCAAAAAGATGAGTAGATTGGAATCATACTCATAATTTCTGATACTTATATGCATTCATACTTATTTTAAAATCATTTTCATACTACTCATATTCAATGTTTGAAGTACTCATAGTACTCATACTTAACAATACGCATGATATTTTTGATTTCGACTCTCCTTTACTCAACATTTACAAGAGAACACAAAATAAGTATGATTAGTGTACGAACACTGCAATGCTCACTAGAAGGTTGTGTGTTTGCTTTGTTTGATGTAGTTTTATTGATAAGACTTAATGGGTAATTATCTTTGTCTTTTTCATTCTTCTTTTTTTATAATGCAACAACAACTATGACTATAAATTTTGATGAATCACTTGAATCATTTATGAGTATTATAAGTATATTTCCAAAATTTATGAATCTGAATGAGTAGGAGTATGAATCAAACATATTTCGAATGTTATGAGTTTGATGTTAACATTGTAATCATACTCATTGCAACCTGTACTAATCAATCAATGTTGTAGTGAGTACGAATGAATCAGAGTAATTGAATTTCAATACTGTTGACTCACTTATACTCAAAATTTCATGAGTACTTATGAGTAGCGAAAAAACGATTCATTGCTGATCTCTGTTCGACTGTATGTTTAATGACACACCATTTAATAAGGATCAGTTGTTACAATTGTAATTATGGGCTATCATCAGAATGTCTCGACAGTTGTTTGTCGTTTAAAGTTTTAATTGTGTCTGTTTTACTTGAAATAAATTCACAGAAAATAAGTTCATGACGTCATATCGGACAACAATAATAAAAACAATAAAGCCTTTAACACAACTGCTTTATAGGTACGTGTTTATCTGTCTTACATATATTTAAAAAAAACCCTATTAGAAAACCACTATTTAAAAACCCCTATTAAAGTAATTCCTTGCAAAAGAATGTCAAAAAAGGTCAATAACATTGAAATTTAACAACAACAAAAATTTCATTCATAACATCTAAACACTCTGAGAACATTTGATTGATTCTCAACTTACGGAGTTTACATAAACATTTTACAAAAACAAATCCTATTACAATGAACTGAAATTAACCGTTTTAAAGAGCAAAGCACTACATTCATACAAACATATGTTGTAGCCGCCACTGTTAAATACAGCCCTGAAAGTAACCGATATTCATCATTTTTATATTTTATTTAATGTCATTATATCTGTCATTTATTTGTCAATTTTTTATATCTTCACATCCGGAACTTTCTTTTTCAAATTGATAGTCTTTAGAGCAAGACGTAATAGCGCAGAAATTAAATTTAAAATTAAACTAAAAACCCACATTGGAAAAGTTGGTGGCTTAAAACCAAAAGTAAGTGAACTAAAATTATTATAATGAGTTATAAATTAATAAAATGTAATAAATTTAAGGAATAAAAATACCAGTTGCGTCGCAAGTTGACAACAAGAAAAATTGTTTTCTAAATTACTTGGTATTGGAATCTAGCTAAGCCATCACGACCTCTATCGTGAACAAATTTTTTATTCTTTTGCGACTACTTCTTTACCTTGCCTAGTGGATTTAACTGATGCTGAAGTTTTCCGCCCTATCTGCCAGTGGATACAGTTGCCAAATTCAACATAACCTCACACACACGTAAGTACCAATATGGACCCCACATTACAGCACGGTCAACCACACAAAACAGGCGTCTTGCCACAAAACGTCCAACAAATATGTCAGCTTTGCCACGAACAACTTGACGACGCCGTGGTAAGTTGTAACTTATGTCAAAAACCATACCATACCACTTGCGCAAAAGTCTCAAGCCCACAGGAGTCGTGGATCTGCCAATCGTGTAACACAAACCCATTGCACTCTGCTTCTAGCACTCATTCGTCGTTGGCGTCAAAAGACTCTGTTAGCAGAAGAAAAGCCCTTGAGCTGAAAAGGTTAGAAGAAGAACGTGAGCTATCCATGAGACGCGATCAGGAATACCTGCAAAAAAAATATCAAATTCTCCATGAAATAGAAGAAGATACCGATCCAACATCATCTAACCAAATCACCCAAGAGCAAAATGCCATAGCCCCTTCGGCGAACCTAACCTCACTTAATGCGTCCGTACACGCGCCAATCATATCAAATAGCGGCCCTATTATGACCACCACTTCATACAATCCACCTGTAAACCATACATATGAACAAAACAATATTGCGAATTCACAACCTTTCAAATTTATTTATCCAAATTTTTCCCTAAATTCAACAGTAAATCAAAATCTCAATAAAACACGTTTCGGCTTTTCACAAAATATTAATAATGCACAACAGTCACAATCGTTTGTTAATCCTCAACATACAGAAACACAACCACCATTGTCGCAGCCAACTCCAGGAAACCGCGTACGATCTGACCAAATACATGCCCGTCAAACGGTGCCTAAGGATTTACCAACTTTCTCTGGCTGTCCCGAGGAATGGCCTTTGTTTAGCTCGACTTATGATTGGTCTACGGAAGTTTGCGGGCTGACAGATGCAGAAAATTTAATAAGACTCCAAACAGCCCTTCGTGGCGAAGCATTAGAAGCTGTTAAAAGAATTCTGGTTCATCCATCCTGTGTACCACACGCTATTTCCACTTTGAAATTATTGTACGGTCAGCCAGATAAAATTCTTTTTTCTTTAAAAAATAAAATAAAAGCATTACCACAAGTTAACACCAACAAAATGGAAACAATTACTAATTTTGCCGTCCAAGTAAAAGGCCTCCAGTCAACTATAGAAGCCTGTGGTCTCATTGATGAATTGAATAATTCATCATTGCTCCAGGAACTTGTTTCAAAATTGCCTCCGTATTATCAAATAATTTGGGGATCAACAAAATTAAATCTTCAACAAAATAACAAAAAAGCAAATTTATTAGAATTTTCCAATTGGATATTTGGTATCGGAATGTCAGCTAGCACTGTTAACGTCGAAAATAATATGACAGTTGCCTCTGTTAATAATCGTAAACAAAATAATATTTTTTGCAATACACACACAGAAACTAATAAAAAAAAATGTCTGGTTTGTAGCAGTGACTGTAAAAATGTTTCAAGCTGTAAAAAGTTCTTGTCAGCTGATCGTAAAGATAGATGGAATTATGTTAATAGATTAGAGTTGTGCAAGCACTGCTTACGAAAACATTCGGGTGTCTGTTACAACAAAGACAAAAACTGTAATGTAGACGGCTGTCAATTAAAACATCATAATCTTCTTCACAAATACGAAAGCAACAATGCAACGAAAGAAAGGGACAGCAGCAGTGTGCAAAATGTTAATGCACATGACACTGTAAAGCAAAAAATTCTCTTTAAAGTAATTCCAATAAGAATTTATGGAAACAACAACAAAGTCATTTCTACATATGCGTTTCTAGACGATGGCTCTTCAATTAGTCTAATTGATGAAGAAATTGTTAAGCAATTGGATTTAGAGGGGGAAGCTGAACAACTATGTTTGAAATGGACTGGAAATATAGAGAGAATTGAAGAAAACTCCCAACGTTTAACAGTGCAGGTTTCTGGTAATAACAGCAAAAGGTTTGGTATCGATGTTCGTACGGTAAAGAAACTTTTACTGCCAAAGCAAACACTTGATTATGAAAATCTTAATAGAAAATTTTACCATTTAAAAGGGCTGTTATAAGGCTGCTACACCAAAAATTCTTATTGGACTTAACAATATAAATATTACAGTAGCGAACAAAATTAAAGAAGGTGGAAAAAACGAACCAGTTGCTATTAAAACTGTATTAGGCTGGACAGTTTTTGGACCCTGTGGTAGCAGTCAACCTGTACAGTACAATCTACACATATGTGAGTGTTCGGAGGCAGATAACAAAATGAATCAATTAGTAAAAACCTTTTTTAGTATTGAGAGTTTAGGTATCAATTATCAAAATTTGAAAGCCACTAAAGAGGACGAAAGATCGTTGCAACTTTTGAATAAGTTTACCAAACAACGTGACGACGGTCATTATGAAACCTGTCTGTTGTGGCAAAGTGATACAATATTTTTGCCAAACAATTATCAAATGGCAAAAAATAGGCTTTTGTGCCTGGAAAAGCAAGTGAGAAAAAATAGTGACCTTTATGCGGTTTACGCTAAAACAATCGAAGAGTACCTCAACAAGGGTTATATTACCAAAATTGATATAAATACACCAGCTGAAAGGGTGTGGTATCTTCCCACGTTTCCAGTATATAACAAAAATAAACCAGGCAAATGTCGAATTGTATGGGACGCTGCCGCAAAGTTTAATGGAATTTCTTTAAACTCTATGCTTTACAAAGGCCCAGACGTGTTGGCTTCGTTACAAGCAATTCTCTTTCAGTTTAGAGAAAGGTCTGTAGCCATATGTGGTGACATTGAGCAAATGTTTCACCAGGTTTTCATGCGTGAAGAAGACCGACATGTTCAGCGTTTCCTGTGGCGTAATTGTGATGCTAGCAGAGAACCTGATGTTTATCTAATGAATGTTATGATATTTGGAGCCTCCTGTGCTCCGATTATCTCCCAATATGTGAAAAATACAAACGCCTCCAAATATGAAAATAAATTTCCACAAGCAGTTTCTGCCGTGAAAAACAACCATTATGTAGATGATTTTCTGTACTCTGCCGACACAGTAGAGCAAGCCGTTAATATAGCAAAGGAAGTTAAGTATATTCAAATGCAAGCTGGCTTCAACCTCAGAAACTGGATTTCGAATAAAATCGAAGTAATTAATAAAATAGAAAAACCACATGAGGCGAATGAAAAGCAGTTGAATATGGGGTCAGATAAGGAAACTGAAAAAGTTTTAGGTGTTTTTTGGAATCCAACAGATGATGCAATTGTATTTAAAATTTCACCCCATATACTAAACAACGATATCATTCGACGTAATAAAGTTCCCACAAAAAGACAAATTTTAAGAGTTTTAATGACGGTTTACGACCCTCTGGGCCTAGTTGGTAATTTTGTTATGTATCTTAAAATTATTCTACAAGAAATTTGGAGATGCGGCGTTAACTGGGATGAGCCAATTAAAGAAGAACAACTCGTTAAATGGGAAAAGTGGCTAAAATATCTTCCCGATTTAGAAAAGGTTAGCATTCAGCGTTGCTATTTAAAATCAATCGCTGACTATACTGATGCATACATAGAGCTTCATACATTTGTAGATGCGAGCGAAAGCGGGTATGCAGCTGTAGCCTATTTGCGAATAGTACGTAATAATAATATCGTTTGCTCTTTAGTGGGTTCTAAAACCCGTGTTGCACCTTTAAAAATCACCTCGATACCTCGTCTGGAGTTAATGGCTGCACTTATCGGCTGTCGTTTTGCCAACAACGTTATAAAAAATCATACGATTTCCATAAATAAGAAGTATTATTGGTCCGACTCGAAGACAGTGATCAGCTGGTTAAAGAATAGTAATAAGAAATATCACCAATTTGTCTCTTTGCGCATTAGCGAAATTTTGGACACAACAGACATTCAAGAGTGGCATTGGATTCCCGGAAAGCACAATGTTGCCGATGAAGCTACAAAGTGGGCTAAAAAACCTGATATTTCCTCTGAAAGTCGTTGGTTTAAGGGACCTGAATTTCTTTTAATACCTTCAAGTGAATGGCCAAACTATGAAACTGAGTTAGAATCATCTGCTCCAGATGTCGAATATATACAAGTTCATGACACCAAAGAAATGGTTATTGACATAGATCGTTTTTCCAACTGGAATAGACTGTTGAGGGCCACTGCATATGTGATACGTTTTTGTGATGCTATTCAACAAAAGGCAAAATCTAACTCTGAACTTGAGTCTACAGAGCTAGCTAGAGCAGAAAATTTGTTATTTCGTCTTGCACAAAATGAAATTTACTCCGAGGAAATACATCTTTGAAAAACAAACAAAAAATTATCGAAATCAAGTTCGCTGTATAAAGTTACTCCAAAGCTAGATGAGAACCAAATCCTTCGTGTAGAAGGTCGAATAGATAAAGCTATTGTTCCTGAGGAGACCAAATCTCCTATAATTCTACCCAAGGGTAGTCGTATTACTCAACTTTTAATTATGAATTTTCATAAAAATTATAAACATCTCAACCATGAAACCGTGATAAACGAATTGAGGCAGCGATTTTACATTCCTCGGTTAAGAGCTGTTTTTAAGAATACGTTGAAGCAGTGCCAAATGTGTAAAATAAAAAAAGCTGTTCCAAACTATCCTCAAATGGCGAAGTTACCAGAAGCCCGATTGGCAGCGTTTTGTCGTCCCTTTACGTATACAGGTGTGGACTACTTTGGTCCAATTATGGTGACGGTCGGCCGACGTACGGAGAAAAGGTATGGTGCTTTGTTTACGTGTCTTACGGTAAGAGCTGTTCATATAGAGATTGTCAACTCTTTAAATACTTCATCGTGTATAATAGCAATTAGGAATTTTATATGTCGTCGTGGAACACCGAGAGAGTTCTTTAGCGACAATGGGACTAATTTTGTCAGTGCAGAAAGGGAAATTCGAGAAGCCATCGAAGAAGTTGATAAAAACGAATTAGTGCGTGTCTTTACTACGGCTACTACAAAATGGAACTTCATCCCACCTTCGTCTCCGCACATGGGAGGGGCTTGGGAGAGGCTTGTAAGATCGGTCAAAAATGTTTTTTATAGTATTTCAAACATTCGTACACCAAGTGATGAATTACTTCGAGGAATGTTAATTGAAGTAGAAAACATAATAAATTCCCGACCATTGGTATACGTTCCTATTGAACACGAAAATGCGGAAGCAATAACGCCAAATCATCTGCTGGTGAATTCATCAAATGGTATGAAACCTCTAGCGACATATGACGACAGTGGCGTGGCACTTAAGCATAATTGGTTGGCAGCTCAACAGTATGCAGAAATATTTTGGCGTAAGTGGGTGAAAGAGTACCTGCCATCTTTAACCCTTAGAACGAAGTGGCACGAAAAGACCAAGCCGTTGCAAGTTGGCGACTTGGTTATTGTGGTTGACCCGTCGAGTCCAAGAAATGTGTGGCCAAGAGGTAAAATTATAGAAACCACTATGGCAAATGATGGGCAGGTACGAAAGGCGAAGGTCCTGACTACAAGTGGAGTAATTGTACGTCCGGCTACTGGACTGGCGGTATTGGATGTGACCTCTATTTAGGAGTATGACTTAGAAAGCTTCTCGTCATACTGCAGGGGGGTGTAGCCGCCACTGTTAAATACAGCCCTGAAAGTAACCGATATTCATCATTTTTATATTTTATTTAATGTCATTATATCTGTCATTTATTTGTCAATTTTTTTATATCTTCACATCCGGAACTTTCTTTTTCAAATTGATAGTCTTTAGAGCAAGACGTAATAGCGCAGAAATTAAATTTAAAATTAAACTAAAAACCCACATTGGAAAAGTTGGTGGCTTAAAACCAAAAGTAAGTGAACTAAAATTATTATAATGAGTTATAAATTAATAAAATGTAATAAATTTAAGGAATAAAAATACCAGTTGCGTCACAAGTTGACAACAAGAAAAATTGTTTTCTAAATTACTTGGTATTGGAATCTAGCTAAGCCATCACGACCTCTATCGTGAACAATATGTGTTTCATCATACATATTATGTCTCTAAATTTCTTTCTTCTTAAATCAACGTCAGTTGCACTCTTGAGTTTTGTGGTGAAATAACACGCGATGTTAATTAAAGTGCGTAGAAATTAAAACGTATGTAAGTGAATAAATGGAAAATTTTTTATGTGATGTGATTAAGTGAAGTGTTTAAAGTGTTGTTTAATAAATTTGCAAAGAAGCGTAAATTATTCTTAAAATGGTAAGTGGAAATATATTCATTTACAAATTATTTATTTCCAATTTACAATTTATTTTGTTTAAAATGAAGAGCCTTATTACCAAAAAAAATATAATTTCCCCATGCCCTTATTAAAGTCATTTTTTAGGGGAATATTTTTTATATAAAAATACCTTTTATTCTTCGGATAACAAACTGATCACTGATCATTATATAAATAGTCTCCTATCTATACAAGCAAACAAAAAAAAATACGTTTTTTAAATCGTGCTACAAACTGGTGGTTATTTATACAAAAAATATTCGTATTCAATATACACTACACAGCTTCAACTTTCCTTCAAACTGATGACGAAATAAAAGGACTAAATATTTAATACTTATAAAAATATGTTTAAATTTAAATAAAAATCAATTTTTACTAAATCTTTTTAAAAAAATATAAAAAAACTTGTTAGTCGTCCATATACACAGATTGTTTAAAAATTTTGACCAGAAATGTAACACTTTTTTCTTATATTTAAATCAAATATGTGTCATATTTATTGACAATATTTTGCAATTTTTTTGTAAAAAAAAAACCATTGCGCCATTAGTGGCGAACATGCCTTCGGTAGGCATGTATCGAATTTAAATTTTCACCACTAATAGACTGCCGCAGAGATCAAATCTAATGGTACCAAATCTAGACTGCATGGCAAAAGCATTAAAACTTCTCTGCCAAACTCTCATCAGTGATTCTGACAAGTCGTGAGAAGTGTCTGTCGTCTGATGTTAGCCTGATGCAACATAACATATTTCGGGGAAGGCAAATTCTAACCTTTTCAATTGAAAATTTGCGATAATTGTTGAGAGTGAGAGGTGTAGTCGCCATAGTCTAGTAGGTAGTGTGTTCGCTTATTACACGTAAAGCCCGGGTTCGCGCCCCAGGCTAGACATCAAAACGAAATATGAACAAAAAATATTTCTTCGAGGACTTCCCCTGAGCAGATTTCTGGCAAAAACTCTGTGAGTAAATAAACCTGCCATGAAGAAGTTTCTCAAAAATCTGTCGTTCGCAATCGACGTTAAACTGTAGGTCCCGCCACTCAGGTATAAAATTAAGGCACACAACATGAGTGGTGTGAGAAGCTAGGCCATAATCATGACTGAAGGGTTGTAAAGGCCAGTTATGTACATATGTATGTATATTAGTACAATTGTTCCGGTTAAAAGTGAAATATTATTTCATTCACATGACTGTCGCGGCTGGCCTCAGAATACTTCATTCGATCGGACCAATTTTGGTGCATTTTTCGAGTGTATGGAGTTGTTGCTCGGCAATGGCATTACGAGTGTAGCCCTTCAAATGCTTCATTGCCTCTGGTTTGTAGGCATAACATTTTTCTTTAACGACGCCCCACTGAAAATAGTCCAAGCGGTGTCAAATGGCAATTTCTTGGTGATCAATTGACATCATAATTTTGATGCTATGAATAGATTGTGGCGTGAAAAGTGTTGCAAGTTGCACCATCCTATTGAAACCAACCATCGTCCACATCAAATCCATGAAAAGCGGGGAAAAAAATCAGTTATCATGGTGCGATAGGGCTCTCCATTGACCGTAATGCTTGCGATGTTCTCATTTTCAAAGAAATATGGGCCAATGATGCCTCCGCTCCATAAGCCGTATCAAACAGCCACTCGTAATGGGTCCATTGACTTCTGTAAGATCACGTGTGGTCTCTCTGGTCTACAAATACGGCAATTTTGCTTTTTTACGTACCCACTAAGATGAAAATGAGCTTCATCCGAAAAGATGTTTTTTTTTTGTTTTTTTTTGGCAAAATCGACATCAAAGTGCAGTTTCTCGTTGGCCCAATAAATCCAAATGTTGCTCGAGCGTAAATGGATTCATTACGTTCAATGGAAATCAAAGATCAGCAATGAGTATTCAACAAGATGAGTAGATTCGAATCATACTCATAATTTCTGATACTTATACGCATTCATATTTATTTTAATACCATACTCATACTACTCATATTCAATGTTTGAAGTGCTCATCGTACTCATACTTAACAATACGCATGATGTGGTTGATTTCGACTCTCCATGACTTAAAATTTACAAGAATCACAAAATAAGTATGATTCACGTACAGCCACTACAATACTCACTAGAAGGTTGTGTGATTGATTTGCTTTGCTTGCTGTCTTTGTCTTTTTCTTGCTTCTTTTTTTGTAAATGCAACAAAAAGTCAGACTGTAAATTTTGATTAATGATTCGAATAACTCGAATCATTTATGAGTATTCTAAGTATTCTTCTAAATTTATGAATTTGAATGAGTAGGTGTATGAATCAAACATATTTCGAATGTTATGAGTTTGATGTCAACGTTGTACTCATGCTTATTGCAACCTGTACTTATAAATCTGCGTTGTAGGGAGTACGAATAGATCAGAGTAGTTTAATTTTAATACTGTGGACACACTCATACTCAAAATTTCATGAGTACTTATGAGTACCGAAAAAACGATTCATTGCTAATCTCTGGTGGAGATAATATACTGAATTTTGTGACAGAATACAATGAAATACATAAGTATTGCGAGACTTGAAATATTTGATGGTTTAAATTTAAACCAATAGATCAGTAATGTAATGTTTTACAAGACAAATTCGAAACACCAAATAATTATGAAACTCTCAATTTCTTATTTCCTATGCGTTCAACATAAATTGTATTTACAATCGTTTTGTATTCAACAAAAAACCGTATGTCTAAATACGTTTTAAACGTGCTTTGAGTCGTAAAACTTTTGTAGGTTCCAGTAGTGAGCGCAAATATTGTTCCATTTAATCTTCTTCTACCTTTTCTTCGTTTCACATGCAATTGATAAAAATTAAGTTTTTTGGCAAAAAATTAAAACAAAATCTTTTTTCTTTTTGGAAATTAATTTCCATTTGTTGCTCTGCGCTTTCAATGAATCCACTTGCCAAATGAAATTCTTAAATTCAACGTCACGTATTTGATGTCTGAAAGCATGCACAAGTGAGGCAATTATGGAATTATTAGATTAAAAATAAAACTGATGGCTTTTATATACATACGTAGCATCTGTTGTATGCTATATCGCCTCCGATTTATAACTATATTGGCCAATACAATCCTTCAATCAGGACAACAACCTAGCTTCCCCCCACCACTTTATGGTGTGTGTATTTTGTGTGTATTATTTTATATGTACATGAGTGGCGGGACCTCCAGTTTAAAGTCGACTTCGAATCACAGATTTTTTAAAGCTTTTCATGGCATTTCTATTTACTCTCAGAATTCTCCTGAACAGAAGTTGTCTCCTGAACAGAAGCTACGGCTACTTCCAGATCCTATAACAGTAATAATATGGATGGCCTAAGTGTGTACCTTAGACATATGACTTATGCCCAGTAATTACACACATAAGAAGCAAAAGAGAGAAATAACTAGACATTACAACCCTTTAGTCAACTAGTTTCTCACAACAACCACGTTATATAGGTTTATTTTATTCGTGACTACTATTCATGACCTACAGTTTAACGTCGAATCAGGATTACAACCTATCTTCTCACACCACTTTATGTTGTGTGTATTAATTTTATACTTGAGTGGCAGGACCTATAGTTTAACGGCGACTCCGAACGATAGATTTTGAGAAACTTTTTCATGGCAGGTTTATTTACTCTCAGAATTATTGCCAGAAATCTGCCGAGAGGAAGTCGCCGAAGAAATATTTTTTTCATATTTCGTTTTGATATCTGGCCCAGGGCTCCAACCCGGGCTTTACGTCTAATAGGAGAACACGCTACATTGTAGACTACCCCGACTACGTTTAGATTACTGTCAGAATTTTTGCCAGGAGAGTGTTGAGAGGTCCAAAGAAATGTTTTTTTTTTTCAAAGTGTTTGAACTTTTGAAGTTTTGGCTAGTAAGTAAACACAATACTCACTAGACTATTGCCACCAGAGCACCCTATTAAATTCGAAAATATAACCCACGTATTCCTGCAGAGAGACAACTAGTATACTCAGTATATTAGCAGATATGTCAGTGACACTTTCTCATCAGTTCAGATCTTGGGGTAGACACTTACAAAAGTGCCTAAGTGGATCACATACATAAGTGATTTATCAATTCCTCCTCATTCTCATTACAATAACTTTTGCGATAGCCATAGCATAGGCAACTCATCTATACCCTCATACGTGCAAACATACAGTTAACAAATTATACAACTCTCTCTCCCAGTGGACAAGAAAGTTCATGTCAAAGAAGTATAGAAAATTACAATCCTTACTTTCTCAAACTTCCTCACTGCCAGAATCTCATTTAAGTCCTACAGTGCAAATAAAGCATATGAGCCACACCAAGGCATGAACGCCAAGTAGAGCAATCATCAGCAATATCATGGCTTAATGACTTGGCTGATATTGGTATCAGTTCGGTATGATGATGGTCAAGCTGGGCCAGTTAGGAAGACAGTTTTACCATTTTAACATATTCAAAGCAAAATATGTTTACGTCGCTAAAAGCATTGCCTTTTCTATGAAGCCAAAATTGAGTCTAGGCAATTTCGAACCCCAGCGAAAACGTTTTACGTCTATCGAAATAAGGATTTCATATAAGGTTTCCATACGGAAGAAATTCTAGGTTAAGTGGCCGAGGGTTCCATTGCAATATTACGGATTCACGCAAGGGTACTTTTCATAACAATCCTCTGCTCGGTACATAATTCTCTATAATCGTTTGGCCCAATTCCATTCGCTCGTTTTATATGGCAGCCATCATATGCAGAACATATTCTTTATCGCCATGGAAAATAGGTTGAGTGATTTAGTTATCATTTCATTCTTATGGCGTTCCATGCCTCCTGTGTGGTATACAATTCCCTTACTTCTGGATGGTTTCTGCTGTGGCAAATGTTTTAAAATAGATGCTTGCGTTGCTCTGTACGATTTTACAAATTCTTCTTGAGGTTGATTATAATCTGTAAGAAATAACGCCTCTAGTTCATCACAGACGAGTTGATATGGTTCATCTTGTTGTCCGTTTTAAAATCATCACTTCTGAAGTCCACAAACAAAGCTTCTACTAAAATCGATTGAATCTACTAAGATTAAGCAGGGGTGGGCAATCGTTTGGTTTGAATTGTACTTTTTAAAAATTTCCTGTAAATTGGGAATTTTCAGAATAAAATTCCTTATTTTCTAAGCAGAAAAAAAGTAGATGACAATAAAGGAGAGGTATTTACCCTCCAAAATATTAACCCATATGTGCTTATCGCCCCATTTTTAAAACGGGATGACATTGATCAGATGTATGGTATACCATATATGTAGATTCCAATAAATACAAAAAATCCATGTTTTCACGAGAAAAAAAAGTTGAGCATATACGGGTTAAAGCAAGTAAAGACACAAACCATTGTTAAAAGTAAGCACAACTATAGTGAATCCCATATTTTTTAGGTTACCATAGTGGTGGTGTAAAAAAGATTTGAAATGATAGGTTAGCGACGATTAATAAACCTAACCTAACACATCATTTTTACTTTCGAACAATTTTTACTTACCTTTCTTGCATTTCTTCTGTATGGTTCGTGTTTGATCGCAGGCTGGATCACCCTTTTTAAGGGTCAACGTTCTTGAGCGTGTATTAGTTTTGGTGTCACATTCAGTCCAAGGATTCTTGCCATAACGACACGAAAGACCTAAAAATAAAAGAAAAAATTGATTCACTTCAATTATTCAAGAACTAATATCCTCCTTAACCCTACAGCAGAACGTTTGGTTTTTTTTTTTTTTGAGTTCATTACTAAACTTGTTTTACGGCCTTTGCAGCAGCCATAAATTAATGATTTTAAGGTTTATTGCTTTAAATTTATACGGTCGTATCTTTTACTCTCTGTTGTCTTTGCTTTCGGTCTGTTGTAGATGTCTTTCTCTCCTTACTTGTCTCATTTTATAAACATACAGTCTGCGCGAAGATGTTTACATGTTGGAACCATTTCCTATTTCCGTCGTAGACTGTTACGACATACGGTTTGTCTTTTGTCTTGTTGTATGTTGTGATTTGTATTTTTGTTGTTGTTGTTTTTTTTATTGCCAATTTAAGTTTTCCTTGCTACTATTTTTTAGTGGAACATTTTATTTATGTCCACTGGGTGATTCATCACGTATTTGGCTTTTTTTGTTTTTGTCTTGCCAGGATACGATATAAGTATAGTGGGAAGGCCACAGACTTAATGGCTAAATTTTGAATAGAGCTGTCTTGTGTAAATGCTAGGGTTGTTGGATTAGGAAGAGGATTTTATGTATAAAATAAAATAAAATAGAATAGAATGATAAAATTCAAAAGATAAATAAAATAATTCTCTCTCTTCTCTCTCTCTCTCTCTTTTCAGTTTAACCTTTAAACGACTTCCTCTGAATGGTTACAGGTAAGTAAAGTTGGTTTTAATTTTATGGAGACTATTAAAAGGCAATTTATTACGATTTATACTAGTAGTGAAAAAGTAATGCGAAAAAAGATTTGTGGACAGTTCTGTCAAATATTTAAATAGAGTTGCTATCAACACCTCAATAAATTTCAAGGGAAATTTTTTTTTTGAGAATTTATGAACTTTGGAGGCTTTTTTAAACGTGGCCGAGGTCAAGAGCATGAATATTATCATATTACCATATCATATCATTAATCATACGATTAGGTAACATGCCCATTAAAACAAAATCATTTTTCCAATACATGGCTTTGGTGAATAGGACGTGATAGGCCCCTCATTTAAAATATAAAATTTTGTCTGCTGTAATTCCTTGTATTAGCACTGTTAGACTCACAATGCAGCACAAAAAAGTCTTATAGTGTTTTCACACCAAAAGTTAAAACCTGATTTTAGCATTAAAACCATAATCAGCTGATTTTGCGTTCACACTGCAAATTTTCTTAAATCAGGTTTTAACTTTCATACATTCATGACGGAACAGAAATGTTTTTGTTTAAGAAAAAACAAAAAATATGAAAAATTAAGAAATAATATTAATATTATTAATATTATTGTTAAAATATTGTTATTTATTATTGTTGTAGCATTCATTATTTGAAATTTTACATTTTTATACAACCGGCTTTCTATATTTTTACATTTGTTTTGTTTTTATTTTTTTTAATTTAATTTTTATCAGCTGTTTTTACCATTTCAGAGCTGGTAGCTCTGATTTAGTACATAAAACAAGGTTGTATTTCATAAAATCAACTTAAAACCAATTCAAAAAAGGTTTTAAGTTGATTTTAACACAATAATTTTGTATGGTAAAAGCAGGTTTTATTTTTGATTTTAACTTTAAAACCAACTTTTGCGTTAAAACCACTCGGTGTGAAAACACTATTAGGAAAACAGTCTTTTAAATTGTTTACTTAATTTGTCATCACAATCTTTAGGTCAGGATTACAACCAAATTCTTACACCGCCTATGTTGAGTGTGTGAATTTTGCACATGAGTGGGGGCACCTATAGTTTTAAGTCGAGTTCGAAAGACAGACTTTTTAAGAAGCTTTTTATGGAAATTTTATTTACTTTCAGAGTTTTTGTCAGAGGAAGTCGCCAAAGAAATATTTTTTTAGATTTCGTTTTGTCAAAGTTGTCTGAGCTGTGGTTTGAACCATGACCTCAAGTCTAATAAGCCAACTCATTACCTATAAAACGACGGCGACTTTTCACATTTAATACAGATTAATAATGCATCCCATTACAATCTTTTCACTTACTTGCTTACTTAATTGGTTAGAATCAATTTCGCACACCGCCTATGTTGAGTGTGTGAGTTTTACACTTGAGTGGTAGGATATACAGCTTAATGACAGCTTTAAACTACAGATTTAAGAAACTTTTTATCATAATTTTATATATTCTCAGAGCTGTTGTCAGAGGACTGCTGAAAGGAAATCGTCGAAAGCTATATGTTCGAAATATCAGTACTAGGGTTTCAACCATGAGCTCTCGTATAACACTACCTACTACGGCTACTGGCTACTTCCTAAGGTAAATACAAGTAACTGAAAAATGCATCAATCGAGTGGTCGTTAAATGTTAGCAGCATTAAAAGTAGACTTTGGTTTATCGGTTAGGATACCATTTATGTTGTGTGTGTTAATTTTATATACGAGTGGTGGGACCTACAGTTTAATGTCGACTCCGAAAGACAGATTTTTGAGAAAGTTTTTCATGACAATTTTATTTACCCCTCAGAGTTTTTGCCAGAATTCTGTTGAGAGGAATTCGCCGAAGAAAGATTGTTTCAAATTTCGTTTAGTTCCACATTTTTGAGCTGAGGTTTGAACCGCGGTCCCTTGTTTAACATACTACCCACTACTGCTACTGGCTACTTTCTGAGGCAACTGCAGGTAATTGAAAAATGTATCAAACAGACGCTGGTTTGTTGCGATGTCCCTATAATACTGTGAGTTACAGTAATAAACAATTATTTTTCTATCTTGTAATACTCGTATGTGGATATCTTTCATTGAAACCTGATATTATTAGTTTAGTACATTGTTAAGACTGCATTGCTTCGTTCTCTCAAAAGTTGTGGAAATACTTTGCAACTATCGGAATTTCTGGATGAAACCACAAAATATCCGAAAGTCTTTAATCGACAGTTAAGTGAGTTCATTAGCATGATAGAAAATCAGATGCTTATTTTTTCTATGACAGAACGTTGGCTATCTGGTCAACTGTTGAAAAATCTTTTTGTACTCTTTCTTGTCTCAGCATTTTCTGCCGGAGCAATTTAATAAAGTACCGGGTTCCATTCGTTTTTCAGTAAAAATTCCAAGAAGAACTATAAATCCCCAACTTCAAAGAACTGCATACATATGTACGTACATACATAATTGGTCATTACAACCCTTCAGCTAGGATTACTCTCAAGCCTCTCACGCCACTTATGTTGTGTGTGTTAATTTTATACATGACAGGACAGTTTAAAGTCGACCCCGAACGACAGATTTTTTTTGAGAAACTTTTCATGGCAATTTTTATTTACTCTCGATTTGATCGAGAAGTCTGACCTGGGGTTTGAACTGTGACCTCACGTCCAATAAGCCAACACACTACCTACTAGACAACGGCGACTTTAAAGGTCTGCAAATGTAGAAAATGCACTTCTCGTAAGTGCTGTGATTGTCCAGTTCATCTCATTTGAAGTTTACCAGAATATCATAGTGAATACATGATGTGAATATTGCAGGGTACAGCCAGCTCATTGAGAGAGCCAGACAATTGGCAATCAGAAAACCTGCTAATATCTTCGACGATGTTGCTGTTACTGATCGCAGAAGCTTGTCTAGCCAATGTTGCTTTGTGGAAGGTTTTACAATGATCAGATAGCCTTATTCACAGAGCTATTTCTGCTGATGCAGAAAAGATATTTTACACAGAATCTTTCGATGGAATATCTGTAGAGCAATGGTAACAATGATCTTCTCAAACGTCAACTTGTTATGGAGCGCTGACGACTGAATACCAAGCCTTGTACTGTTCAGCTTGTACTGATCAGAGAAATAAAGCAGCAATTAGTATATCCAACTAAACTAGGACACTGTACGCTTGGTAAAACAATATGTCCTTAGTTCTCTAGTGAATTTAATGAACATTAAATGCTAGGGCTTCAATGACTTTGTAATGTATCAATTTTATTTTTGTGAACAGCCGCTTGTGCGGCTTTCTTTCTCCTTTTCTTAAAACTAACTATACACTAAATTCTTAATTCTAGCACACTATGTGTGCGGTGGGAATATGCTGAGACAGCATAATACACGCTGTCCCAATATATATGCAGTGTGGACAATATCAGCAAGTTACATACAAAGGGTATGGTAACTTCGACTAGCCAAACACATTACAACTTCCCTTCCTTACTGACTCCAAGCATCTTCAATTTATTTGAATTTCTTCAGATGCGTCTCTACTACAATAGTTTTCCATTCAGGAAAATTTATTTTCCTTTCTTTTTTTTTTAAAGAGAATTACAAGATATTTTTCATTTGACAATTTGAAATTGATGTCTTAATAAAATATTTACGGAGTACTTTTATTTGCATCTCTTATTGCATTCTTGTCCTTAAATGGAGTTTTTAATTTTTTTTTTTTACTGAAAAACTTAAAAAGGAAAAAACGGAACGAAAAGCGATAAAAAAACATCAGAATTACAATGCAGAACAGAGTCATTTAGTCCCAGACTGGCTGGTGGAACATTTGATATGCAGTTGATGACGCTGATTGTAATGGTAACGGAGGCAGTCACTCGTTTCAAGTGTATTATTTATGCACTCGTTTAATGTATTTTACGTTTGACGTTGCAACATTACAACGCATGCTTTACTTTACATTGCCAATGGGGCTGACTAGCATTACGTTTCGTATACTCTGTCTCTCTCTCTGCTGTCCTGTACGTTTGTATTATTTACTTACCATCATTCTTTGTGCCACGTTCATTGCGTATTAAAATCTCATGATCATCCTCTTCCCAGATTTCACCCTGTGATGATGTTGTCGGCTGTGTTTGTTCACCAACTGGCAGAGCTAATGGTGTCTCTTGTACTTCTGTTGTGCCCGATGCTAAATGTGGCAACATTGACAATGAGGCCAATGCCACCACTATTAATGTACGAGTACATACATATGATGTTGATGATGTTGCAAGTTCTTGATTATTACGGTGGCGGTAATGTTTCATTTTGTTGTCTCTACAATGCTACTGTTGCTGTTGCGGCTGCTTTTGTGTGTGTGTGCGTGGTATAGTCTATTGAGGTTACACTGAATCGCCTGATGCCGTTGGCTTTGCTTTGGTTTGGTTTCGTGTATTGGCCCCTGTATTGTGGTAGTGCTAGTGCTGGTGGTGGTGCTGGTGACAACGTTCCTTGTGCAGATGATTTAATATTGTTGTTGTTGTTGCTGTCCTTGGCGGCAATACTTTTAATAACAAATTGTCAATAGTACAGGGCGTTTGTGTGTGATAAGTCTGAGTGTAAGCGTGTGTTTGTTGCAAACGCGCGACTGTGTGTGTGTGCCTAAGTGCAATACACAATTCGTAAATGTGAACGAGTGTTTGCGGTGTGGCTGTTGTTTAATTTTCTTTCGTTGCCGCCTTTACTCTTGTTATTCTGCCGCTGATATGCTGGTATTTTTTTTGCAAAAAAACGAATCCTGCAAACAGAGTAAAAGAAAATGAAAAATTTATTTGAGAAAAATGTTAATAAAAACACAGACGAAAGAAGTATGTTGCTGTACAATTATTTATAATGAAATTCAAATTAATAGCACCCACAAAAAAGGGGAAAATAAGGATAAAAAGAAACCAAACGAGGAGGAAAAGATGAACAGAAGACAGACAATATTTGTTAAGATACAGATACGGAGAAATTTGGTTTCCTTTACGTCATTATCTGCTTGAATTTACAATAAGGATGGGCGGCTTAATTTTCTATTTGCTAAGAAATGAGTGCTAAGAAAAAATTCTTAATATTTAAATAGCTTTGTGAGTGTGTGTGTATGTTAACAGTGATGATTCATGCATTAAAAATTTCCTGTGTGCAAATGCCAGCCTCAATTATATAATTCAGCATAAATTTTCTAAAGCCTTTTAAAAAATGTATTTTCTTTTTGCTTTTCTTATTTACTTTATTAATTCAAACAACTTGATTACATTACAATTAGTATAACAGCACTTGTGTAGAAAACATGGCAAGTCTCTGTAATTAAGTTACACACAACGTAAGCAATAAAGTTGTTTAACACTTTGTCATGTAAATTATCAGAAAATTAAATTAAATTGAAAAATTAATTAAATTGAGAAATTGAATTTTTCACACAAATTTCGAACCCTAAAGAAGGTGTTTAAACAACGTGATTGTCACACGCTTGAAGAATTTTCTGTCATGAATCGTATTTTGGTTTCTTCAATTCGTTGCTCTTGTAAAGAGTTATGATTTTGATTTGTTTCCATGTACTACCAAAATATGCCAAAAGGTGTGCATAAAGTATACAAATAAAGTGAAATGGGTATCAAAGTCACCGTAGTCTACTGGGTTATGTGTTGGCTTTTTAAAAGTATGACCACGAATCAAACCCCAGGTCGCCAACAAAATGAAACTCGAAAAAATTATTTCACCGGCGACTTCCTCTCTGCAGATTTCTGGCAAAACCTCTGAGAGTAAATAAAATTGCCATGAAAAGTTTCCCAAAAGTCTATCCTTCGAGTCAATTATGTTTGAAAGTTCACCCCATGAGAACTGGTAGAACTTAATGAGCAAAGTTCCTCTTCACTTAACCCCCCATTGTTCGCAGAGAGGATTGTTTCTAGAAAATGGCAGAGTGCAATCTATAAATCAATTATATGTGTAGCATGTAAATAAACTTGGAACATGATTTGTAATCCTCCGTAATTCAGTGGAAAATTTGTTACAAAGGGCAATACAGTCGGTGATATATTGTGACACCGCGAAAATTGTATCTCCGTAACCCAGTTCTACGAACATTCCTTGTGGTCTCCTTAAGAATCAAATAATGTACTGATAAATTCATTCCTCCCTATTGTTGAAAACTACTTGCGTCTATGTGTGTTAGTTCAGGTTTCCATGGACCAAGAAGTTCATATGGAAAATGCTGTAAATATTCTCCTTCGGCCATATTGAAAAAGCAGTTCCTACTATAGCTGTGATGCACAACTGTGTAATTATAAACCCGTAAATATGCTGATTGAATTCCTACCACGAGCAAAAAAAAAAACTCGGGTACTTTCTTCACGCCGAAAGTGTCATAAAAATACTTCAACATCAGACTGCATGAATTCGCCTTTTCTGTAGCAGTTATCCCTGACTCTAGAGCTGAAACTAAAATATTCTAAGTCAATCAGTGTGCTTGATAAAATAGGTTTGTCAGTGAAACTTTCCTCACTTATCCAGAACTAGTCTTAAACGACATGCAACAAGATGCTTTTAGTCTAGTCTCCAAAAGAACGGCATAGTCACAAAACAAATGTTGCATCGATTTCTTCTCCTGCATATCTTGACAACGTATGTTGGTTTATTAGACACGAGCGCATGGTTCGAAGCTTGGCTCAGACATCAAGAATAAAACGAAATATGAAAACAATATTTCTTCGTCCGCTTTCTCTCAGCAGTCTTTTGGCAAAATCGCTGAGAGTAAAACCAAGTTGCCATGAACAACTTATCAAACACATAACCATTCCTCTATACGCACTCAGTTCAGTAAATATACAGAAACTTGTATAAACATTTTTCGCTCTGCACGTTTTTAGTTCTGAGTCGACGTTAAGCTCTAGGTCTCGCCACTCATGGAAAAAGAATTAACACACACAAAAAGGGTGATCTTCAAAACTAGGTTGTAATCCTTACTGAAGTGTTGTAAGTTTCTGCGTAGCTGATGCCTACTCGATGCCAAAAAAGCATTGAGTATTATCATAATACAATGGTACATCAGTTTACGTGTCGATGATGTATGAATGATTGATCCGATCATTGGATTTCAAAGCAGAAATAATTTCAATATGTACCACTGGAGCAGTAGTTAGAATACCTTTTGTTGTGTTTTTATATTTCATTCATGTGGCAGCTCTTTAATATTAAGAGCCGTGTTAATCATTCATACATACAGTCATGATATGTTCAAGGCTATACCCATTAAAAAAGCAGAAAGTATAGTCATCACATCCAAAGGTGGCCAGCCTAGTTAATGATTAAAAATGTTGACGTCAAGCGATTAGAAACCAGAAGCTAAACTACATAACATACATACACAATTGGTCCTTACAACAGTTTAGTCAGAATTAAGACCTTATTTCTCACACCACTTATTTTGTGTCTGTTAATTTTATACATGAGTGGCGGGACCTACAGTTTAATGTCGATTCCGAACGACAGATTTTAAGATATTTTCATGGACACAAATCTGTTGAGAGGTAGTTGCCGAAGACATTTTTTTAATATTTCGTTTAGTTGGAGATTTTTGACCTCGGGTTTGAACCGAGGCCTCACGTCTAATAACGACGCTTACCCGATGCCAAAATATGACTTATATGTATATGATTGATTGATTCGATGCAGAAACGATTTAAGTTTGTGGAGCAGAAGTAGCAGTTAGGATACCTTTTGTAGCTCTAATTGTTGATTTTAGTTGCTTTTATTGATTGAATTCATATGGCAGCTCTTTAAGACGAAACGACTTGATAATCTCCATCCAGTTATTGACCTTTCGATTTTTCTATACATCCACTAAAATCCACCCTGATTTGCCTACACCTTAGCACAGTCGAAAGAGCATAGCAGCTTAAACATCACTCAGGGTAAGGAAATCGGGTATGATAGCGTAAAATTAAACTATTCACACAACAGTAATAAAATATTTGGAAGCTAAAAAGTAGGTATTTGAGCATACACTGCCAAAATTAAGGCCAGAAATCTTAATTGTAGTAAATTTTACGTAGACTTTAATACATAAAGTTAAACGCTTTATTACATTCACGAAAAAAAAAAAGAAATTTTTACAACCCAACACACAGAGAGTGGAATGGCTGCAGTTCTCTTTTATAAGCTCTTTTTTTTGTTGTTTAATTTTCACTTTGACGCTTTTGAACGTTCACAAAGAATACATCACTTCATAAATGCCGACACTAAAACACACAAAAAAAAAACAAGAAAAATTAAAATGAAAAACTTGTCTTAATTCTCTTTTACTGTCTATTTTTTTTTTATCAACTTCAAACAACATCAACAACAACTTCAATGAGAAACTTTAAATAACAGCAAAACAACAACACGAACAAGAGCGAAAAAAATGGAAAAAAATTAAACAAAACTTAAGAACAACTTGTGAAGTGAAAAATTGTTTAATAAACAAACGTTAATAATAAAAGCAGGAGAAGCAACAACAACAACTACAGCTACGCAACATAAATGAAGCGATAGCAAAAACAACAACATCGATCGTATAAATGATAACGATCAGTTAAACATAGTACATAGTAAAAAAAAAAAAAAGGAAAGGAAGGGAAGGGAAGGAAAGCACAGGAAGCGAAAGCTAAAAATGTTGGCAATTTTTGTAGTAAAAATATTTTTACATACAACAACATTTTTTCCATAGTTTGTTGCCAGTAGTGGTTATAGTAGTTGTAATATCTACTTTTGCCTCCTTTTTGTTTTTTAATAACGTTGATAAACGCCAGACTCGCATAAACAGAGAGGCAACCATGTTACGAAAATATCTACAACAAAAGTATTTCCGGTTTATCGTACGTTGTTTTTTCTTTTTTTTTTTTTGTGTGTTTTTCTTTCTCCCTCTCTTTCATGTTCAACACATTCTTTACGTTTATTTTTTATTTCTTTGTACGTTTAATAGTGCCATGGGGAATTGTGCGAAACTATTTTAAAACTCTTGTACTCTCTCATACACACACACACTCGAATCTTTACATGCATGCATGTCTTACATAAGCCAGAGAACAATTGTTTTTGTATACGAAAAATAAACAAACATGGCATAGTTTTAGTTAAAGCCACAAACATTCAAAACTTTTTAAACCAATTTTTCAGTTAAAATGCGGTAAGGGACAGAGAGAAATTTTGTTACATTTACAGGGTCATTGTCCTTTCTCATGTGCACAGTGTAAAATTTTAAATGCTCTAGTACTTTTGCATGAAGCCGTCGTAGTCTAGTAGGTGGCGTGTTGAGGTATTAGACATGAGGCCGTGGTTCAAATTTCATATTTCTTGGGCGACTTCCTCTCAGCAATCTTCTGGCAAAAAGTCTGAATAAAATTTCCGTGAAAAGCTTATCAATTCTGTAGTTTGCTGTCGACATTGAGCAGCAGTAAGTTCCACCAATCCTGGATGAAAATAACACGCACAACATGCGGATGGTGTCAGAAACTAATTCGTAATCCTAACTGAAGGGTTGTAAGGATCAGTACAGTAAATAATGATAATATATTTTTAGCAGGTGGAATGTGTTGGCATTCAGGAGAAAAAGAAAAAAACGCTCAACTTCGTTTCACTTTAAAACTTAAGCGACATCAATGCTCCTTCAATCAATTGAATCTATGAGGCCATCTGACTCCTGACACCGTAATATATAAGATCTCTATCGATCGTTATATTCAACTCTAAGCTCATTGGGTAGTGTCGCCGCTGTCTGTAAGTTCTCTCTGGGTGCTTCAGTGTCTCACTTGTTTGTGTTCCTGGGCACTGTCACATTCCAGGCAACTACAGGGCCGAAGTGCTCGTCATAGCTGGTGCACTCTTGCCGGAAAACCACGTCAATCGATTTGGGTATTCCGCTTATCTCGGTTAAATTAGCTATTGAGCGGCAATCCTTTCGGGATGCCAACCTATCCCCGGGTCAATGAAGAATCTTGCTCCAGTGTAATGTCGTAATGTCATCTCGATCACAGAGGCCATGCTAACAGGTCTTTACGTTATGGGAAGACACGCAGGAAGACTGCAGTTCCGACCAAAGGACTTTTGTCTTGGGTGTAGATCTGCTGAAGAAGAGGAAACTGTTATTCACCTCCTTGGCGAAGTGCAGATATCGGTTATTTGTCTCTCCATTCCTTGTCAGCTTAACGGTGTCATCATCCATTGCTGTCAAGGATATAGCATCGTTTATTAAATTTTCAGGCTGGTTTTCCAGCGTAGGGTAGTCATGCTTTTTAATGTGCAGCACTTGCGCTGTACAACTTCTTCTTCAGTTTGGTGGAATTTGATCAGTACAGGAACAGCGCTTAACTGTGGCATCACAACGGGCCGCTATGGGTGCTCAACTGAGCTCTGGCAATCAAAGCTCTCACTTCTACCTAACCTAACACCGTTGAGAAGATAACAGCGAGTATCACACACAAATGTCATCTTGGGATAAGAGTTGAACTCAAGCTGCAAACTGTCACACCACTACATTCAATGTAAGATTCCAGTACCTTTTTTGAAGGGAGGCAGTTGTTTTTTAGGTCCTACAAATTGATGCAGTAGAACAATTGCCTGTTGAGGTTCAGAAAATTTGTGTTCTGATACCCTTCCAGACATGTATGTTCATTTTATCCATAAGTATTTGAGGCAATAATTTAACATCGACTTCAAAAGCTTTTTAAGGCAATTAGTTACTCTTGGATTCATTTAAAAAAGCGTGTCATCGAAACAAGTATTTCTTTCATTCATATATTTCATTTCAAAACTTGAGAGGGTAGCTACCAATGGCTCTAAAACGAAGCTACTAAATAGATTCTGTATGATAATGGCTTACATCTCTCAGAAAACGTCATTCAAGTATTCACTGATAGATTCAGATCTCTCTACAAAGTCGGATGTGAAATCTGTTCTCTTATCTCACCCGATTACATGGATACATAATTTGGTCATTACAATCCTTCAGTCAGGGTTACGACCTAGCTTCTCACACCACTCATGTTGTGTGCCTTAATTTTATACTTAAGTGGCTTGACCTACAGTTTAAAGTCGACCTAAAGTAAAAGTCGTAAATTCCGAACTATAAATTTTTGAGAAACTTCTCATGGGAATTTTATTTTACTTTCGGAGTTTTTACTGTATAGGACTTGAACCGCGGCATCACATCTATCTACTAGACTACGACGGTCCCACGACAATCGGATCTTCGCTCTGAAACGAATCGACTCATCATCGGCCAAGGATTGTCAACCCAGCGATAGCTGTATCAACCGGAAGTTTTTTTTCCAACGGAGATACTTCCGGAGACAACAACAGAACTGTTACAACAACAACAACAACTAGACTACAATGACTTTGACACCCGATTACTATGGTACTATTAAGACTGAAATAATGGAGTCTATCTCCGTGTGGTCTTTCAGTACAGATTCCTTTCGGTTAAGCTCCTGATTGTAATCATTAAAATAAAAAAACTTTACTTCTACTTATTCTTGCTTTATATTCTACAAAAATGCGTTCAAACTATCTTCTAGAGCCTCATTTAGGCAGAAGGCATGCATGCCCTCTTTATTTAATAATTTACACACATACGCTTATAATCTGTTTAAATATTGTACACATTTTTAATCTCCTTTTGAATGTTTGAAATTATCTTCTTCTAGTGGATACTGAATGACACTGTTGTGCTCCTTTTTTGAATTTTTTAGTTTCTCAAATTGATAAACTTAATCCCTGAATTATTTACAAATAAACACACTCTCTGGAATTCCAGCAGCAACAACAAAATCTCTTTACAACAACAACAGACAAACAAACAAAGTATTTAACAAGAACCAAACATTTTGCTTGCAAATCTTTGTAAATAATTCATAGAAAAATAAACCTAAAAATTTATGTCTTTTTATAAATAATTAATGTGGGCCTAAAGCTTAAAGAAAATAAAGAAAAAAAAAAATAAAAAAAAATATGTGAAATTACTGTACTCAGTGGGTGTGTACACCCACCACTACCACCTACCACTACACCCATAGACATGAATATTAAAAAAAAAAAAAAAATTAAAGATAATCGTTAGGAATATAGGTGGGAATGTATGCATGCTGAGCAGACAAAATTATTAACATATTTATAAAGTGGCCCTCTCACTCTATCCCTGTCTTCTGTGTTTTCGTTCTTACTTCTGCTTAACTAAGCACGTACGTATAGAGCATATACATATACGGAGTACTTACTCGTTGAGACACCCTCGCATACATGTAAACCTATACACCTATACATATGCCTTCTTCTGCTTTTTTTTTTTTGTTGTTCTCATAGCTTTCATCTTTGTTTTGTTTTTTCTGCCATCTTCTTTTTATTTAATTTTTGTTTTTATATTTCTCTCTCTCTCTATTTTTTCTTTTTTGCATAATTTGTTGTATATGTATGCCCGGGGGCTGCAAAACATCATAACACAACAGCAGTCGTAATAGGGATAGTAAATGTTGGAATTTCTTTCACTTTTTATTTTAATTTTACTTGGATGTTTTGTTACTTAAAGTCACGTTACGTTTAGACAAGAAAATTTCTTTCGAAAATCAAATAAAATGTAATAAATTTTACTTTTTAATGTCAGTATATTTAAACAAAAAAACAAAGGGGGGTTGTAGTTAATTGAAAAAATTCATTCCCTTTTTTAAATTTTTATAAACCTATAAAATTTAAGAAATATTTTATAAATTTCTTTCAAATTGGTTGAGTTCTTCAGCAGATCATCCTTCAAGGAAGTTTGTTTACTTACCCCTACCCTATGCAGTGGGTTATATTAGCAACATATATCATATCTTTGAAAAGAGTGAAATCCACTACAAAATTTTCTTATAAAACTTTGTCTCTAGGTAACAGCACATGGTAACCCTAGTGCCCTAGAATATTCCCGATTGTCTACCAAATACTTGATCAAGTTAACTGAAGGAAAGTAGGATGCCTTGTGGCAGCACTTGCATCTAAACGGGCCACAAATTATAATAAAAAGGAAATTTCTAGATCAGGAACTGAAACTTTGTCAAATATTTTTCCAATTATGCATTGGATTTTATGATAAAATTTAGAGAAATCGCCGTAGTCTAGTACCTAATGTGAGGGTTTATTAGATGTCAGCATGTTGTTTGCCCTAGTCTAGCAGGTAGTGTGTTGGCTTATTAGGCGTAAGGTCCGAGTTCAAAAACCAGGTCAGACATCAAAACGAAAAATAAACAAAAATATTTTTTCGGCCACTTCTCCTCTCAGCAGATTTCTGGCAAAAACTCTGAGAGTAAATAGAATTGCCATGAAAAGTTTCTCAAAAATCTGTCGTTCGGAGTCGACTTTAAAACTGTAGGTCCCGCCACTCACGTATAAAATTAACGCACACAACATGAGTGATGTGAGAAGCTAGGCCGTAATCCTGACTGAAGGGTTGTAATGGCCAATTGTATATGTATGTTTGTATGTTGTTCAGAACCAGGGTTAGACCTTTCGAACAAAACGAAATTTGAAAAGAATATTTCTTTAGGCGACTTTCTCTCAACAGTCTTTTGCAAACAATTTTAAGAAAAGTCGATTTGAGTCTACAACTCCCTCCACTCATGATTAAAATTAATACAGGCACAACGTGTGTGGTGTAAGAAGTTAAGTTGTAATCCTGACTAAAGGGTTTGAAGAGATTTGAAAGTGGATTTAAGAAGTAGACCCAGATCAACTCTATTCAAGATTTTAGTATGACCATAAGCTTCTATATTTCCATGCTCTTATTGCGTTCTGTCTTATTGTCGCTTTCGCCAGTTACCTTGGTAGTAATGAGGATTGCCCCTTTCCTCTAAATATCCTCATTTCATAATTCCTTTAATCCAAAGCCAATCACCAAATCGAGCGGGAATACATAAGAAGTCGACAGACATACATAATTGGTCATTATAATCCTTTGATCAGGATTACCACCAGTTTATAGTGGACTCCAAACCAAAGATTTTTTGTGGAAACTTTTCATGGCAATTTTCTATTTACTCCCAGATTTATTGCCAAAATTCTGCTGATTTCGTTTGGTTGGAGATATTTGACCTGGGGTTTGAACCGTGACCTCTACTCTAATACGTCAACACACTATCTACTAGAGTATAACGACTAAAAGGAGGCAGAATTATGGCTTATTGAGAGGAGTTATCGAAGGTTTATTTTAGGAAAACTCATGTTTACGATCTAGTTTCTCACACCACGTATGCTGTGTGTGTTAATTTTATACACGAGTAGCTGGATCTACAGTTTAAAGTCGACTCTGAACGACAGATTCCAATAAGCCAATACTCTACCTATTAGACTATGGCGACTAACATTTTTAATTAATTTTAATTGTCTAGCCTGACAACTCTTGACCCACCATTTAGTGTCACAAATACTTTGTATCGATAGGAACACATTCTTATTGCCCCCCTGTGCCGCTTCTGGAATTTTTTATAAAAACTTGTAAATTTATTTTCTTCGTCTTAAATTTGCGTGTTTATTTGCTTTGAAATTTCTTTCGAAATCATTAAAGTTACAAAAATTCCATTTCCTTTCTCTGGCAATACTTACAGCATAATGAATTAAAAAAACTGTCTTCATTTTACATATTTGCATTTTTTTTTCTTGTTGTTTTTGCTGTTGATTTACTAAATATTCCTGGTTGTTATATAAACAACAACAATTCAGCAAACAAAGAATATTTATACATCCACATGTATGTGTGTATATGTATGTATATATGTATTTGCATACTGTAACATTTCCTTTTTCCCTTGTGGTAAATTGTTAATCCATGCAACATGCAAGTAAGCAAGTAAAACTAGAAGAACAAGTTTGTCTTGTACTTGCATTTATGCATTTATAAATGAGCATGCATGTGTATGAGTATAGGTGTGTCACAAGCAACTGATGTAATGGTGAGAGCCAGAGAGAGAGGGAGAGGGAGTATGTATGTGTTTATAGAGGAAAAACTTAATGTTTATGCAATATTTATGCCTGTTATAGAATTGCTGAAAGCAGTAAACAATAAAAAAAAATTGTTACGACAACAACAACAGCAACAACATACTTTCACCATCCTTGTATGCATAATTTTTTTCTTTTTGGTTTTACAAAACTTTTATCTCTTTCTCTGTGTTTTGAGTTTTAGTCTCTGCAGTGTTGCAATGTGTGTGTGTGTGTGTACAAGTATTGGTGTTTATGAATATGCATCAAAGAGGCTTTTCTCTTGTGTTTGTTTACTTTTTGTTTACACCAAAGCCATCTTCTGTGTATGCATGTGTTTAAGTAAGTTTTTCTCTTTTTTTTCTTTGCTTTTGCCATTGTTGTTGTCGTTGTTAGTTGTAACATTTTAAAGTTTTTCCATAATTTTTGGTGTTTCAGCTATTGTGATGGCAATACAGCTGTAATTGTAGGCTGTTGACTTTTGCCTCATACTTTTAAGTAAGCAAACGTAAGTGTGTTTGTGTGTGTGTATTTATACAATAAAAATCTTTCTATTATACTATTAGACGTACATTCTTCTTTCTGTTTTTTCGTTTGTAATATTGCTTCATCACCACTTTTATTATGTGATTTTCGTGTCGTAAATTATTTAAAAGAGAAGCATAAAAGGAGAGAGAAAGTTTTTCGTATGATGTGTAAGTGCAGAGTTAAATGGCAGCCCCGTCAAACGAGAAATCTTGCTTAGTTCGTATTAGGTCCCATTGTAACATCGACGTTACTTATTGCGTCAAATAATAACAAATTCCGGTAATCATCTCTCTGCCATACGGGGAGTTTTGTGAAGGTGAAGGGAATTTTATCCAAACTGTTAATCTGTTCATAAATTCTAGGGATGCCAAAGAATTCGTTTTCTTAGATTCCCAATTACTGGACAATGGCATACTGGGGTCTCCTCTTTTTTCATTGTGATTTCAACGTCTGCAGAATTAGTTAAGAGGTATTCCCAGGCTCGGAGCATTTGTATCCAGAAATTAGAAATCTGTTGTAATTGCGATGAGACTCCAGTTCATGTTAAATGCAAAATTTTGTCTCCTTGTCTGGACTGATCAATCTGAACTCTCTACAAGTGGGTTCATTTTGCCGTCTCATGTATGAATTTAATTGAATTTTCTATTACGTCAGCCTTTGCAAGCGCATCGGATATGATATATCACGTCATTCAATTCTATTTTTTCCATTCATTTATTTATTCAATCTTCAATATGGAATGACAATATAAAATCAATAAAAGCTGAAATCAAATCTACAAATGGGTCGTGGGTTTACACTTTAGATGCTCAAAAACTCGTGATCCTTCTTTTTTTTACTGGTTCACATGAACTGCATTAATACCGGAAAGTAAGTTAGAGGAGGAGAAAAAGTCGAAATAGTGTACAAAAAATAGGTGGTGAAATGAATAGAAAGCGTGAGAGACAAGAGTTGGTATGGAAGCAAAACTCGTCAGACCATGAAGAGCTGCAAATGTAAAAATTCTGCGGAGACTAGAGAGATTATGCCTCAGAAAAATAACTCTTCTCATTAAATGAAAAATTGTGAAAAAACCAAAAGAGTGAATATCATGGTGCTAGGACTACGACTTAAATTTGTTAGCGGTTTCCGGTATCTAAGCGGTATTTACGATACTAAAGTCACAGATATATAAGACATTACTACAATGCACACCATGCTAGCAGACCAACAAGATGAATAGTTGGCTTCTGGGAAGTTTAATACAATGAATGCTGGTCTACAGACTTACGCTTACATAGGCACAAAGAAGTGCGACAATCGGAAGCTTCAAACTTTATGGGAAGCTCCTTATGAACACTTCTGGAAAGTATAGTCTAATGATTGGAGGAGGGGATATCTGGATATTTTACACAGCAACTGCTTCAATTCCGAGGAAGAAGCAATTTAAAGTATGTCATCATACACAACATTTGCGGAAAATAGAAAAAGTTTTTCTAACAAAAATTCAAATTTGTTTCACAAATATGTATGGGATTTTAAGGAAAAACTATCGTATTTATGCTTGTATGATGGCAAACAAAATGATGTACGTCATGGTCATTTCAAAATCTCTTATATTTATTATCCATACGATAGAATTTTGAATGCAATTTTGTATTCAATTATTTGTTAATTTCAATAAAATTTTGGTTAAAACGAAGCCTCTTGATTATAAAACGGAAATTGTGTGTCAGCAACAGAGATTTTATTGCATTAAATCGAAAAGCTTAGAAAAAATTGGATTTTTTTTCTTTGTTTTTTCCAATAACTAAGCCTTGCTTGCAATATAAAAAACAAAATATTGATTGAAAAATATTTCAAAAATATTTTTCTCATTTTTTTTCAATTTTTTTTTTTTTTTTTTTTTTGAATATTTTAAATGCATATGCATATGCAATCAATATTTATTTTAATTGCAATAAAAACGCCACAACAAATTTCTAAAATATTTTACATAAAAAAATACCAAAAAAAAAACAACAAAAAATACCAAAAAAATTCTAATAATTGTTACAGCATATTTGGCATTTTTTCGTTCTTTTTTTGAGAAAAAATTTCCTACACAAAGTCAGCATTTTTTATTCAAATATTATTTTTAAATCGAAATGTTGACCCAATTACGCATGGCTGCAACAGAGTGTTCCATGAAAAGAGCACTTGTTTAGCAATGAAAAATTCTACAAAAAAAAAAGGATGAAAAAATATAAAAAATTTCATAAGAGCATGTTTTTTTTTGCATATTTTTTTTTTGAACTTTTTTACTTTTTTTTCGTAAATTAATTAAAATCATACAGGCATATGCAAATATTAAAAAGCTGAGTATACATACAGATCAGCATGCTTTTTTTATTTCGTTTTCAAATGTAAACTTAGGAATACAACAAGAAAAGCCTTTAATTTAATGCTTAATAGAGTCTCAATAAGGCTGAAGTGTAGTTTTCGCTTATTTTTGATTAGAAATGTAAGTGGTGTATTGGGTCGAAGCAAAAATTCTCGTCCTTTTACATCAGTCCGTAATCAGTAACTTTATTTATGGTTTTCATTCCTCTAAGCGGCATAAAGCTATCTGAGAACATTTTTCCAAATTGTTTTACCATTTCTTTGCTTTGTTTCAGTTTTATTATTCAAGAGTTTTAAACTAAGCAGCTAAATGGGTTCCTATAATAGTTCTTAGAGTAGTAGAGTTGCCATCTTTAGTTTCTTAGAAACAACACATGCTGTGCATAAATATGTAGAATACATGGTCGTGCCATCAATCTTTTTACAGCCTCATATATGAAAAATAATACTATAATTCGGCATAAAGGCCAATAAAATCTTTCTTTTAGCGGATATGTCTACTCATACTCATTTCTTTAAATAAAGGGTGTGCCATCTAACGGGTTTTTTTCAACTAGTGCCTATTTCGTGAATGGTAACACTTAGCTCATGTTTGATTTGACAGATAATTAGTTTTATCCTTCCGCTGAACGAATATGGTTGTGTATACGCTTGAACAACGCTGGGAAGTGGGTCTGCGATCGAATTACGGAAGATGCCGATTTTGGCAAAAAAAAATCAGATGAAGCTCATTTTGATCTTGGCGGGTATGTAAAGAAGTAAAATTGTCGCATTTGGAGCACAGAAAACCCGCACGCATACATTGAAAAGCCGACGCACCCAAAAAGAGTCACTGTTTGGTGCGGATTTTGGTCCAGAGGCATAATTGGACCATTTTGCTTCGAAAATGAACAAGGAGTGGCCGTTACAGTCAATGGCGATCGTTATCGGGCCATGTTGAACGAATTTTTGTTCACAAAAATTGAAGAGGAGGATATTGGCAACATTTGGTTTCAACAGGACGGCGCTACGTGCCACACAGCCGAAGCTACACTCGATGTCTGGTATCTCTATAATTAAGTTCATTTTTCTTTGTGTTAGACCCTCAGTTTATTCTTCTGTAAAGGAATGCCAATCTCACGATGTGCCAACTATTAAAAGTGTGTTGACTATGTTGTTATCTTCAATGTCCTTCTATGTCCTCCCGGAGGACACCGTCAAATATATCGGTTCTTCCACCAGAGACATTCGGTGTTCTTGAGCATTTCAAGCCGTTTTATATACATTCTCTAGGGATCAATTGGCGGCTATATTGGCAGTAAATATATGTATATCATTATACAATATATTCTGATATTGGCTTATTACAGCGACAATTTTTAGAGCCACTAACTCAGCTTGAATACTATTACAGTAAGTGGGTTAGGCATAGAACAATCTAAGATTCAAATGATTTGGAAATGTTCTACATCCAAATTTGTTGCTTATCTGGATCCATTAGAGAATTCTTGGCTGACGTTGTCTTGAAGAATCTAATCGGTATTTTCGGTAAGGTGGGTTGAGGTATCTTATCCAGATTACTATACCCAAGATATTTACATGATTTTAGCTTCCATACTTCTGTTCTTTTGCGGTACTGTTCGCCACAATTTGTCCTTTAAAACCGAGTTTATATAAAGGTCATCACCTAACCGAGACTTCAGAGTATAGAATTGGTTTCATTACAAAGCCGTATTGCTAGTACGCTTAGACTTATTGCTTTTAGCAGATCGAAATGGAACAAACAAATATTTTTAGTAGAATCAAATCAAAAATATGCCGCTAATGTTCCAATTTTTCACTCCTTTTAAAATGCAGTTAACATTACCGAGAATTTATTGTGATTTTAATGATGTCTTCTAACAAAGTGCATCTTCAAAAATTCTTAATTCTGTTCATTTCCAAACATCTTTCATTTTTAAAAAAATGTGTGTGCTTGAGCTGAGATCTTAAATTGTTAAAATAATGAAAATAATGCAAAAAAATAATTTTGATGGCATTAGCTGCTAAGCAAAAAATATGACAGTTACGCCCTTTTCACGTTACAGTCGATGTTGTTAAAATTACCACCAAAAATTTCCCCTGAATGTGCTTTTATTTCGTAAAATTTTTTGTTAACAAGAAAAGTTTTATTTCAGCAGTTATGAAAGCAAATAATAAAGACCAGCAAACCAGAAATTTTTTGTTAGAAAATTAAGCAAACATCCAAGAAAATAGGGAAAAAGATTTTTAAAAGCCAGTTTTTCTTATTAAACGAGAGACTGTGGTTCAAATCTCCGCTCAAGCATGTCAAACAAAACGAAATATGGAGAAAATGTTTCTTTTGTCGATTTCCATGAAAAGCTTTCCCAAATACGTCGTCCAGAGTCGACGTTACAGTGTAGGTCTCGCTATGCGTGTACAAAATTAACACACACAACATGGGTCGTGTGAGAAGCTAGGTTGTAATCTAGACTAAATAGTTGTAATGATCAATTAAGTAGCTCTCAGCAACAACAACTAAGACTGTAAATTTTGATGAATGTTTCGAATCACTCGAATCATTTATGAGTATTATAAGTATTTTTCATATCTCGAATGTTATGAGTTTGATGTCAACGTTGTACTCATACTCATTGCAATCTGTACTTATAAATCAATGTTGTAGTGAGTACGAATAAATCAGAGTCGCTGAGTTTCAATACTACTGTTGACTCAGTTATACTCAAAATTTCATGAGTAATTATGAGTAACGAAAAAATGATTAATTGCAAATAAAAATTGTCCTATTGTAGCCATTCTTTCATTATCATTGATTTTGCAATCAATTAAGTTATCTGTGACTGGTTTTGTTAACACATTTTAAACTCATAGCTAGACTAAGTTGAATTATTGAATGTCTTTGTATTCAAAAGAGTGCCTGAAGTAGAATTCACCTTCTTTTTGAATTCACAGTTCCTTCTGCACGATAGGTATCCACCAAGCTGTAAACCTATCAGTAATATTCGTACTTTACTGTACTCGGTAATACCTTCAGCCAGTTTATGGCTCTACTTTGCCTTAAAGTCTACTACTGCACTAGCCCACAAAGTAAATTTTTAGTCTCTTCTTATGCTCACCTTCAATATAAAGTAAAGGAATAAAAATGTTAACTGGGTTTTTGCAACCCCTGCCTTTAATCTTTTTTTTTCATCCTAAAATATGAGTATGTTTGTAAATAAACTTTGTGTAAATTTGCAAGTTCATCGGAATATTCACACACACACGAGGATATTTTGAAAAATAAAGCATAGAATGAGAAGACAAAATATAAAATAAAAAAATAAACATAAAAGGGAAATAAAAACAACATGTTTTTACTTTGAACTTGTGTTAGGCAAACAAAAAATAAAAAACATAAAAAAGCATTACAAATCAAAATAAAATAAAAAAGGCATAGAAAACATGCCCGTATATGTACACTTCAAACAAATTCACTTAAAACGATATCATCAGCGCATATGCTGCTTGTGAAAATACTCCGCATGATTTGAATAAGGAAGGCCAAGTGAAATTAAAACCACGTGGAGAGGTAGAAGAGAAAAAACCTATGTGTTGAGCACTGTTTCAGGCTGAAGTCATAACAGAATTTTCCTTGAAAAGCCAATGATTTTTTGGGACAGCCAAATTGTGTCTAAGTTCCTAACGAACGTTGTCTCTACTTCCATAAGTTGCAAGGATTTCTCATTGAAAATTTCTTATCATTCAAAGGTAATTCGTATATAACAACCCAGACATAGGAATATCGTTGGAAATTCCACTGGCGATGTTCTGTAGATATTCTCATTGCCTCAGTTGATTTGGATATCGACCGCATACTTTACAAGGAGGCTCAATCTTGTCGAGAGGCAAGAGGTTATGCGTAATATTACTAAACACTGCTGAACAAGTATGGATAAGAAGAGGAGCGATTTACGTCTATGCTTATATTGCATGCACCTCACACAATAGCGATTCTCATGGGCCAATGTTTTTTTGATAGGCAAGCCTATCAACTTGGCAAATGATTTCTATATTAAAAGAAACTGTCTTTCACCTCATGTGTCAGTTTCCTGCTCTTTTTTTGCCTCTCAGTTTTTGCCATCTTTGACCGCGCTTTGCTGCAATAACATGATTTATTTTATGTTGGGTTGGTTTCCTCTAGCAAATATTGCTTAAAGCGCCTAAATGCTGGGCTAAGTGGGACTTCTTCCTCCACCTTGCCTAACCTGACTTAATCTATAAGATGCATTCACATTAATTTATAAAAAAGGAAAAGGAAATTCCTAAATAAATCTTGTTCTGCTTCCATTCCACTTCCATTTTGGAGTATTTGACGTCGAGAGTGACTAGGCAATACTCTGTTGTGCCCCATTTTTGTTTTATAGTTTCATATACATTCAATAACTATTCCACAACAGGATTACGGCCTAGCTTCTCACACCACTCATGTTGTGTGCCTTAATTTTATATTTGAGTGACGGGACCTACAGTTTAACGTCGACTCCGAACGACAGATTTTGAGAAACATTTTCATGGCAGGTTTATTTACTCTCAGAGTTTTTTCCAGAAATTTGCTGAGAGGAAGTAGCCGAAGAAATATATTTTTTTTTCATATTTCGTTTTGATGTCTAGCCTGGGGCTCGAACCCGGGCTTTAATGTCTAATAAGCGAACACACTACCTACTAGACTACGGCGACTACAACTGTCAATACTTGGGCAATAAAATATTGTTTGAGATGAGGTATGGTCGGACAAGCGCGTTTAATAAATACTTGGACGCTCTAATGTCGCATTGTTTTGAGTTCCATAAATCACTGCTGTAAAGCACAACTGAGTGTTCTACAGTGTTGAGTGCATTGATTTGTATGTGCTTAGATACAGGGCAAGAATGCACACTTAGTCACCGCATACATCAGTTTAACTTGCCTGATTTATAAGCTGTAAACGTCTTTCGATTTTTTTGGTTTTCGGAATTTCAATTATAAAACCTCATATTGCTGCTTCAACTGTAATGTTTTTGATATCTTGATTGTATATCGTTAAATCTATGACACTACAGATAAATGCTGTAAATGGTTGTTTAAACACTAAATAATGTCTCTAAGCGAGCTCAATTTTAGGGCTTTTCGAAAGAGGAGAATTCAAGTCTATTGATTTGCTAGTGCATCGTTCCAATTTGGTTCACATCTTATTATTTTCTTGCTTCGCCATGTGCTTAAAGGAAATAAGGAAGGGGACTTGATCCCGATAGCATAATGCTTCATAAAAAGAAATCGAAGAATGCTCTTTCTGTAGCAGTTTAATTGAAGGCAATACATGTAGATTCAAACCTAATGTCCTTAAATACTACCTCCTTTTATCTTCCTCTCCCAATTGATTTTCTTAGACGCCATCTCCTAAATGTTGGCTCAAAACAAAAGAAAAAAAGTAAGATGTATGGCTAATATTCCCTTTGATTCGACAACTGTTTGTGCCCTCGGTTAGATTGCGAGAACTAGTCTTATCGTACGTTTGTACATACGTACATACACATACATCATTGCAACTGTTCAGTCAAGATTACAACCTAGTTTCTCACACCACCCATGCTGTGTGTATTTATTTTATCTTAACTTTTCATGGCAGTTTCAATTACTCTCAGAGTTTTTACCAGAAATCTGCTGAGAGGAAGTTGCCCAAGAAATACTTTTTTCATATTCAGTTTTGATGGAGATATTTAACCGTGGCCTTACGTTAAATAAGCCATCACACTACCTACTAGACTACGCCGATTATTATACGGCATATCATATTGCAATGGATTTCTTTGCGCTCCAACTTTCGTTGTGATGAATTGAGACGCGCTCCTTCCCATTAATGATCCATCCACTGGTTAATAATACCTTCTGTGCTAGCTTTGTTGCTACAGAAGCCGCCTTGTTTGTTTAGTAATTTGTTGCATATCTGATATTCGATTTTTAGCTGTATTAGAATGTAGTCTACAAAGAAGTGTGTGGGCTTATCAGATGCAGTGTGATGGATTGAGACGAGCCCCTTCTCATTAATAATCCATCCACAGATTATTAATATCTTCTGTGCTAGGTTTTGTTGCGACAGAATCCGCCTTGTTCGTTTAGTAATTTGTAGCACATCTGATATTCGATTTTTAGCTGTATTAGAATGCAGTCTAGAAGGTAGTGTGTGGGCTTATCAGACGCGAACCCGTGTTCAAAACCCACCACCACGAACAAATGGAAATTTCGTAACAAAAATATTTCTTTTTGCTACTCCCTCTCAGCAGTCTTCTGGCAAAAACTAAAATTGTCATGAAAAAGTTTCTCAAAAATATGTCCGTGTTAAACTGTAGGAACGAGTGTTGTGAGATGCTAGGTTGTAAACCTGACTAAAGGGTTATAATGACCAATTAAGTGAAGTAAGAAAGTGATGACCATGTACACATTGCTGCAAAGCATTGTTAATCTCCTAAATCGCTATGCAATCTCTTTATTTTTAATTAAATGATTAGCAGAAAGAGAGAGAGAGAGAGAGAGAGAGAGTATTGGGAAATACGAAAGACACGGTTTTTTAGGATTTCTTACATTATAAGCCATGAATGATATTAGTTATGATCCCAATAAGGTATACTGCTGTTGCAATATTGCAACTTATAATAGAAACACACACTCTTTAATCTATTTCAAATTATGACTCACACAATATTATTGCATTCTCACATTAATTTTGCTTTCATGTCATTGTCTAAAGGCCTGTCAATTGCCTTTTATTTGTCATAAAATTTTTGACACTTATTTTGATTTGAGGTTTCACCAGATTCTAACACACATTTACGGTTGACATTTTGTTTTTGTGGTTAATCAACAAACAAACAAACAAACAACTAGACATACAAATACATATGTAAACGCATAATTGGATTCCCCAAAACCATTTGTCACAATTTAGGCTTGAAATTCATTCTCCAGTAAACAGCACGCAGCAGAATGCATTTTCACAGTTGGTTTATGGGTGGGTGGGTGTGTTCTTTAAGACCACACAATGCAATTACAAATTAAATGGAATTTCTTTTTAAATTGTTTCTCTTTTTTTTCCTCTTTATTTGTCGGCTTAATGGTTGCCACATACCGCATGCCACATGCCACATGCCATATGTAGTAGCATGCTGTGGTTAATGTTAAGCGCCCTTTTTTTGTAATCGTTAGTATTCCTAAAAAAGGTGTGAATTTATGTTGAAAAATAAAATGATGTACATTTATTACTCATGATAGGGTGGTGAATGTATGGGGGGAGGGTCCTTTAAATTTACAAACGAAAATTTCATAAGAATTGAATAATTAAAGAAAAGTAATTGATAAAGTAGTATATGGTCTTTTAAGATCAAGTTACTTTTTTACAGAATATTTTTTCTTATGTTTCCTTTTGTTTTCCTTTTTCGACAGGCGATACAAATATTGAACCATCTGTACTAAGCTGCTGTTTGTTCATTTTGGAAAACAATATTCCGCACAATTGAGAATACTTTTGGTCACCACAACCATCGAACAAGACCACAACAGAACGAATAACCAAAAACTGCTCATGAAGTCACATATTTCATCTTTCCATTTGCATGGGTAAGTTAACACAAGAATTTCATTTTCTCAGAGCATATTAGGAAAATCTAGGACAATATATACAGAAATTTCTCTTTGAACTTTTTTTTGATTTGATTTTGATTTAAAATTTTTCTGAAAATCCGTCATGAAAATGTGACAACACTTTGAACCCAATATTGTCAGTATTTTGATTAAATAAATTGATTGAAATTCCTGAATAGCTGTTCTGCAAAATTCTGTAAATAACGCAGTGTTGAAAGCATCCAAATATAAGCAAGTCTGTTCAATGGAGACAGTACTACCATGCTGGTAATATTCTTCTAAACATTTTCCACCAATAGTAATATATTTTACACTTTAAAATGCTATGGAAAGGGTGGTTAACTACCACTGCCTTTCGAAAAATCGACACCCAAATAACAAACTTATGTAGAAGGCACCAAGGTGCCTCTTTCTCCTCTGACCAAGTGCCAGACATGTGCTAAATAGGTGAAAAATAGCCTTATCCTTCTCCTCATCTCCACAGCTTCTGCAGAAATCATTCGCAAGGTGTCCATGACCAATACGCCTCGCATGTGTTCCTATAATATAATGACCCGTAATAACTTCAGATGGTCGTGCCCCTTCTGGACAGTTCATCCGCTCTGCAGTTGCCGGGAATATCCTTATGTCCCGGTACCCATGTGATACAAACATTATATCGGTTCGCCACCTCATTGTGATATCTGTGACGGTCGTTGCAGTTTATTACACTAGAATCCAATGCCTTGATAGCCTCCTGGCTATCGGAAAGTATGGTGATTTTCCGCCTGTGAACATTTTTGTCCACAATAACTTTCACAGCAGTCTGAATTGCTGACACTTTCGCCTAAAAGACGCTGCGGTAGCCTTAAAGACTTGGATATTCCAATTGATTTCGAATAAATATTAATTAAAACGGCTCGTTTCAGTTTGGAACCATCTTTGTAAATTTGTGCGGAGTCTCTTGCGAGGGCCATTCCTCCAGTCCTCCCTTTCCGGAATGGATGCCATAAAATTCATTGAGAAATCATATCATGGTTTCATATAGTCACTGCTTCTGACAATATCAATTTCCCCAAGTATCCTCCTATGGCCAATGGCCGATGCATGCCATTGTCCAGTAGTCCAGAGACGCCTACTAACCTTAGCCACCACGCCCCTAGAGTAGAGGTCAAGCGGCAGAAGGTATAGGATTATCTCCTGAGCGATCGTAGGAGTAGTGCGCAGGGCACCACTGATAATTATGCAAGCAGATCGTTGTAACCTGCGTATCAGCACTATTGTGTATGTGGAATAGAATTCTTCCCCGCCATTTATAACATAAATCAAGGCAAATCTAATGTCAAACTTGCTTTCCTTTCCTCTAAACTATTTTCCTATTTCGAACACAATACATACATATATCGCACGAACAAAAGCTACTTTCTTAGACTTCCTGAGTCACAACATACCAACAATTTGAACTGAAGCTAAATAATTTAAAATTCATAGACCCTATGGGCTACAGCAAAGACAGGACTAGTTTAAAGTGGTATAAAGTGGTTCAAATGGACACCCGTATCGATACACTCCTCATATTTCGCTACGGTATGTTTTTCCTCATCAATGTAATAAACCAACACGTACATGAATTTGCGCAATTTTTTCTAATCCGCTTTCAGCGTTCTAAAGCTGAACAATCAAATAAAAAGTGTTCAATTCAATTCGAACAATATTATCATCACAAGCCCAACTATCATGCTGCCCTTGTGATATTTTTGCCTATTTCAGTTAATTGTCTTTTCGAACCCTGAAAATCCGTTGATTCTCGAAGTTTAACTCATGTCATTCGCTAGTTGCTAGTTAAATCATTCGTGTTATTATTTCCCACCAAACTCTGCTGGTGACTAGGTAGTTAAATTATGGTTCACCACAGAGGATAATAGATGGGCTACCAACGAAGTCTTCCGAATTTTCGTATGTACTACCTTCTTGCTTAAGCAATATCAGCTACAGCTGAACTTCTAGCTCAGTTTGTACAATGAATAAAAATGAAACTTAAACATGTCTGAAATTTATTAAACCAACATTTCAATGCGATTTTACTCCATTAGAGTGTTGCTCATGAGGTTTTCCTAAGTCGCATTCTCAAAGTCAACATAACCTATGGTATAGGTTACATTCAGTCTGATTTTTTGTCTAGCAGACTTGAAAAGCTCGACATTTCGAATGAGCTCTACCTAGAGAAGCAGTCGCCTTAGTCTAGTAGGTAGTGTGTTGGTTTATTAGACATGAGTTCTCTGTTCAAACCCCGGGTCAGACAACTACAACTAAATGAAACATGAACAAATATTTCTTTGGCAATTTTCTCTCAGCAGATTTCTAGCAAAAACTCTGAGAGATAAATAAAAGTTGCGATGAAGAAAAGTTTATCAAAAATCTGCCGTTCGGAGTCGACTTTAAACTGTAGGTCTCGCCACTCCTGTATAAAAATTTACAGACACAACAAAAGTGGTGTGAGAAGCTAGGTCGTAATGCTAACTGAAGGGTTGTAATGACCAATTATGTAAGAAAGATATTTTCCGGGTAATATTTTCAAGTGCGTGAGTTGCTAAACATGATGTATTTCTGTTTAAATTATATTATAAACACATGTGTACTTAAAAAAGAAATCTGAACTGGAAAATCCATGTCTATTCTTTTTCTAAAAAGCAATATTTAAATATAAAAACAATGTTCTTATTTCCCAGTTTAAATTTATTTCTTTTACCATAAAAAAGATTATTTTTTTTTACTAACGCCCTTAATTATGCTTTAATTTATACAGACAGCGCAGCCATATAGATATGCTTTGAAAAAAGTAAGTGTGAGAATTTCCATGTTTGTGTACGTGCGGTTTTTAAAGTCTGCGTAAGTTTAGGTAGGCGCTTATATACCGAAGAGAGAGAGAGAGAAAGGCAGTGTGCGTGTATGTGTATGAGTGTTAGTTAGCCTTTATAAAACAGTTTGCTTGAGATGTGGTCTGTAGTGGGTGTGTGAGAGAGGCTGTTGTAGCCAATGCCAACAAATGAGATTGTATTGGCATTTTTTATAATTAATTGTGCACTTGTGTGTGCATTATTGTGGTTGTTCTTTCTGCCTCAATAATGTTGACCATGATTACAATGGCAATAATTTGTTTGTATATATTTATTTTATTTGCGTGCGTGTGTGTAAATCTGTTTACATTTTAAGTGTTATTTGATCTGATGTTTTAAAACAAACAACAGCCTCGAATACTTTATTTATCTTTCGAAAGAGAGATTTCAATGAATTTTCTTTTTTTCTTTTTTGTTTAAATTTCTTTAAAATTTTACAAAGGCAAATAAAGTTGTTTGTGTTTCTTTTCTTTTTTTTTAATAATTTATGGATTAATTTTGCATTACAATTAACATTTGGCAAGTTCATTAAGAAATGTTTACTAAAACTGTTTAGCCTGTGGCCTGAATTAATTTGCAATAGATTTCTTTGCTTCATTTATATGCAAATTATTGAAGCTTTAGGGTGTAAATATTTTGTACATCATTAGCTTCGAGTTTGTGAAAGGACTTAATTTTATTTGAATTTTATATTGTGATTCCACTTCTTATATCTTATATGTACGTTTTCTTGGCAACATGATTAGCATTTTAATTGACTACAAAAATCATTTCTTAGCATGAATAGCTAATGGTTTCCCCGGGGGCATTGATTGAATTTTCTTTATTGGCAGTGAAATAACAATTATTGGATAATTGAACACTAAATTAATTTTTTTTTCTGTTTAATATATAAAGTAGTCCATCGACAACAAATCATTCGACGTCTCGTAGCCAAAGGGGTAGTTATCTGAATTTCATACAAATTAAACAAATTTTTTCATGTATTTAGTTGCAGACAAATCAAATGTCCAGTGTTAACGCTGAAACATTAAAATTATGTCTTGGAAAATAATACTAACTTAACTTCAGTAAATTGCTCGGTTGTCGTGCAAACACATTTACAACAAACAACATTTATTTGCAGCCAACTTCACTCTTCAAAGTCAGATTTTCTAATTATAAAGCATTAACGCCGTGCATTTTTCTTTTCCTTCAAATAATTTGTAAAGGCATGAGAATTCTCAACAGAGAAATAATGCTCAGCTATCTGATTTAGGTTTTGGCTGTTAGCATTTAACTAAAAAGTTAGAATTCAAGCTCAATCATGATTTTTAAAATTCGGAAAACACGATGAAAATTTTACGTTATCTTCGAAATTGGAATAGGAACGTGGCTAGATTTGTAATCAGCTTGTTGGCTTATTAGACATGAGTCCTCGGTTCAATCCCCAAGTCCAGACATATCTAACAAAACAAAATATGAAACAAATATTTCTTCGGCTACTTCCTCTCAATAGATTTCTGGCAAAAACTTACAAGCAGCCACGGTTTTTCTAATTTTTTTTCGAACTCGAAAGAATCTTCCTCTTCGCTTACGACCACAAGACATTGAGTGTCAAAGTTTAAATGAAAGCTTACAAACTGACAAGATGAAATAAAACAGTTGTCATCTATGTGCCTGGGCTATCTTAAACGATAGGACCTCCAAAATGTGTCGTAAAGCATAAATGCAAGCCCTTAGTTAGGATCACAACCTATCTTTATATAGCGCTAATGTTGCGTGTGTTAATTTTATCCAAAATTAAACAAAATTTGTATTGATCTACAGTCATGTTTGGGACTTGGATCTGCCAGTCAAAATAACTAGCCAGTTTAGGAGCTTTCATCTTGAAAAGAGGCAAGGACATTATTATTTTTAACGCTTATCTCTCAAAAGGAAAAATAATCAATAGCATGAACTTGTGCTTACGTTTTCCACCGTTTATTTGCTTTAATTAAAAAAAATGCCACGTTTGGGAAGATGGAAAGTGTTGTTGCATTCACCAAATGCTCCATTTCTACCTGTCTTGCAATAAATGAATTAAGGACCAAGTTCCTTAACACACAGCCTACCGACTAAGTTCGAAAAGCTCATTTCATTTCCTAGTTTCAAACTTATAAAAACACTCTGATTGTCAACAATAAAGAGTTAGAATGTGAGGTTGATGTCTATTGAAAGGCATGCCTTACAGTTCTTACAAATTCATAGATTATCACATTGGAAACATTGAATATCGTTTGGCAAAATGTAGCAAGCAAAACAGGAGTTTGTATTCAGAAATAAAGAAAATGTTTGAGTCCTCCTTGCAAGAACTGCTAATTTCTGACAAATTTCTTATAAAAGTTCGCCTTGAAATAGATATGATCTCGAGTTCTACATGGAAATCTTAAGCAAGCTGGCCAAAAGTGTAAGTCGTCTTAACACTATATCTGCTAACCATGCACAATTTTTATGCTACATGTTCTGGAAGGTAAATTAACAAAAAAAATTCAAAAAATTCAAATTCCTGTTAGAAACATAATACAGTGACTCAACCAGTAATTCAAAACTTAACAGGAAATTTAAGGGAGCGATTAAGCGTTATTGAATCGCAATGAAAGTAACCTCTCTGCTAAAGCAGACTGAATGGTTGTTAATGAAACCAGAGTCAGTTATAATGCCAAACAAAAATGGCCATGATGGAGTCATATCTACCCACATAAATAGTTTTGCTGTGACTTTAATCATCTCGTTATCACTTACACAACTTATATTCAGAGAAAAGGAAAGAAAAGGGAGCAAAAAACAACAATATTTCAAGACCGCTGCTGTCTTCAGTTATTTTCCTTACTATGCTGTGTGTGATTAGGTAGTTAGACTACGGTGACTTCAGAGGTATAACAGTGTCAACACAGAAAATAAAAATGTTTGTCCACCACCAATTTGTTGCATAAAAAATATCAAGTGGATTAGTGACTAAAGTTTCAAATTACATACCCAAGCAATAAGTTCCTTAAGACTATACACAATACATGTGTACAAAAAAAAATGTGGTTTCGACAACAAAATAGCAAAAAGGGATGGGGGGGATGCTGTCACCCTATATTCCTTGAACGAAGGAAATATTGTGTATATTTCGAACAATGTCCAGTTGAGAAGATGTAATCGATGACTACCATTGAATATGCCATGTAAGTTACTAAAATTACCAAATGTCTTGATATTGCAGTAGACAGAATGCTAATTTACGAATATAATGGTCGTGGATTTAACTTCCATCATTACATGCATCCATACATACATAATTGGTCATTACAACCCTTTAGTTAGGACTACAACCTAGTTTCTCACATCACTTATGTTGTGTGTGTTACTTTTATAGATGAGTAGCGGGACCTACAGTTTAAAGTCGACTCCGAACGACAAATTTTGTTGAGAAACTCTTCATTAGCAATTTTTTATTTACTCTCACTCAGAGTTTTTGCCAGAAATCGACTGAGAAGAAGTCGCCGAAGAAATATTTTTTCATATTTTGTTTCCTTTAAAATATCTGGCCTGGGGTTATACTTCACGTCTAAAGCGCCAACACAATCTTGACTAGACTGTGGCGACTTTGGCCTTACATACATAATTGGTCAATACAGCCCTTTAGTCAGGACTACAACCTAGTTTCTCACATCACTTATGTTGTGTGTGTTACTTTTATACATGAGTAGCGGGACCTACAGTTTAAAGTCGAATCCGAACAAAAGATTTTGTTGAGAAACTTTTCATTAAAAATTTTTTATTTGCCCTCAGATTTTTTGCCAGAAATCGGCTGAGAGGAAGTCGCCGAAGAAATGTTTTTCATATTTCTTCTCGTTGGAAATGTCACACATGGAATTTAAATCGAGGCTTCACGTCTAATACGCCAACACACTACCTACTACACTGTGGCGACTTCGGCATTACTTTAATTAATTGGTCTTTTAGTCAGGATTGCAACCGAGCTTGTCACATCGCCCACTTTATGTGCGTTAAATTTTGTCCATGAGTGGCAGGACCTACAGATTAAAGACGACTCCGAACGACAGATTTTTTTGAGAAACTTTTCATGGCAATTTTATTTTCCCTCAGAGTTTTTGCCAGAAATCTGCTGAGAAGAAGTCGAGCCGAGGAAATATTTTCAGATTTTCGTTTTCATGTCTAACCTGGGGTTTGAACTTTAAAGTCGATTTCGCATGAAAATTTTTTTAGAAAGTTTTCAAGGCAATTTTATTGTACTGTCAGAGCTTTTGCCAGAAGACTGTCGAAAAAAAATTTTTTTTCATATTTTGTGTTGTTTGAGATGTCTAAGCTGAGATTTGAAATATGGGCTTTCGTCTAATAAACCAACACACTACTTACTAGACTATGGCGACTTCCTTACTGACTATAGTTTACATATTATGCCTCCAGACGAAAATTGTTTTTATTTCAGGAGAGGTAATCAAAAACATTTTCTTTATTTCTAAAAACTTTAGCTTAGGAAACCTCTCTTAGGCGTGTGCTAAATTTAATATATTTTTATTAAACAGGAGGTTTGGAAATTAAAATTGTCTTTTAAATACAAAAATTTACGACAAAAAAATTATTAACGATCCTTGGAGCAATAAATCCTTTTTCTTACAATATAAATTGATTTATATTACGAGTAATATTTAAAAACAAAAAAAATTAAATGTCTCAAGTATACACTTGTAATGTTAGCTTTCGTAAATAATTTAATTCAATCAATCTAAGCAGTAAACTGTCATCAAAGCCATTCATCAAAATGAATACTTTTTGCGGTGGTTAAGGAAGATAACAAGCGAAACACAAAAAAAAAACAGGCACTGAAAATGGAAATTTTTCATTTTCAAAAGCAATAATGAATGGCAGTAAGAAAAAAGAAACAAGAAGAAGTGATTAATAAGAAAAGATAGAAACACTTAAAGAAAGAAAAAATTAAACTGGAATCAAAGGAAAGAAATCCAACCACACCGTGGAAAAATAAAAACTAGTCGAGAAAAAAAATTGTATTTTTGCACAGTAAGAAACAAACTTACCTTGTGTGGTATATTAATCTGATAAAAAGGACTTTGGCAGCTTCTAAGTTATCCTTGGAAGATTTTGTTTTTTTTATTAACACGAAACAAATTTTTTTCTTTCTTTTGTTTTGTTTTATTTTCTTTTTTTTTTAATATTTTTTAACTTGAATGTATTAGTGTTTAAATCTTTGAGACTTTAATTCTTCTACCGACTGTTGGTTTAAAGCACAAGTAAAGATTTTGTTCTCTTTTTTTTACGTTTCGTTGATGCTTTTTGAAATAAATTGTTACAGACTTATACACAAAAATAAGAATTTCTCATACAGCTTCTGTAATCCTTTGAATTTTTCTTTTTTGGAATTTTAAAAAAATTTTTTAAATTTTCTTTTCTATTTCACTGGAAAATTTTTCTTTTTTTTTTGAATTTTTTTTTTAATAAAATTTCTAATATTTTTTCACTTTTTTATTATTGTTGGAATACTGAAATTTTTCTTCCTTTATTTCAATCAAAACTGTTTTTCCACTTTTTACGTTTTTAATTAAGAAAACTTAACACGTCGCACGTTCGAGATGAACTGAATTTAAAATCTAACATGGCTGTACAACATAGACCATGAATCTTGCAACAACACCAACAATGCTCAAAAAACCCGTATCTTCCGGTTGGCAAAAAAAAAGAAACTTAGACAAAACGAAAGCTTTAAATGGAGAGAAATAAGGGTGTTTTAAGTCTCCTTTTTTCATTTATGGGAGAGTAATGCTTTTCATTTGCTTTAGTTAAGCGCAGAAGCAAAAAAATTTTTTTTCTTTTTGTATTCAGTACAGAGTAAAGTAGAGAGTAAGTCTACCATTTTGCCCAGCTGTTTGTTTTCTAGTCCATATGCCAAGGCAATTAGTGTAGAATTTTACTTTTCAATAATTTTTTTGTAGCTTTTTTAGCTTGGTGTTGTTGTTGTTGTTGTTGCTGTTGCCAAAAAAAAGGAAAAATTGCTTTTTGTATGCTGGCAACTGACTGTCTAGGTTTCTATAAGTTAAAGGAGTTAAAAATGCCACAGCAACAGCAACAACAACAACAAGCAAACAAAACCTTGAATGAGAATTATTTAAAGATTATCACTTCAATTTATATTCCAAACATGTTTTCAGAGACACTAGACATACACAATCTATTTGCCATAGAGAGCTTGTTTTCCTATAAACATACAACATAACATGCATAGATCCTTTGGCATAACACAGCAACAGCAGCAACAGCAACAGCAGCAGCAGTAGTAGTAGTAGCTTTTTAAGGAACTCCCTTCTACTTAAAGCAGTTAAAAAACAATGTTTCTCTCTGTTATTACCATTACCACTGCCACTACCTTTACGATAACTATGTATACGTGATGTGTAAGTGCATATACATATATGTACGTATGTATACATTGGGTAATAATAAATGTTTTTATGTGTGGCATGCATAACATTATGCCCAAAGTATTTGTCTATGAGTCATTGATAGGCCTGCTTAATAAAAAGCCTATTGAATATTAAGCGAGTTTTTCTTTATTTAGCCCCCCCCCCCCCCCTCTTCTTATTTCCATATTTGCATTTATCTTATGTGTCCGTCTTCTTCCTTGTTCCTGCTCAATGACTTTATTTTCCAAGTGGCTTATATTTAAAATTTTAATTTTATTTGAAAGATAAATAAACAAACAATCATCGCATATGGCGGCATATCCATGTCAATGTTAATATTGAAGCAATATTTTAATTTTATATTACAATGCTAGCATGAAAGTTCATGCATATTTTCCAGGGAAATTCCTTAAATTCTTATTGATTTTGTGTATTTAAAAGGGAATTTCTAAATTTCACAAATTCACCTTAATTGTCTCTTAAAACAGCACATTCACTTGGCCTAAGTACTACAGTGCTGCACAAAATTAAGTCATTTTTTTAACATGCGAATATCTGCTGTCAGCTTACCATAGGAAAGGTCCATCCATTTCTCGGTTTTGAAAGTAAAGTTAAGTAAAACACGAGTAAAGCTTTGATGCCCATGAAACTTTTGTTTCATTACACTTCGAACTTCTAACACGGGTTTTCTAATCCAAATTCCATAGTCTTGTTGGTCATAGGACATCTCCCAAATGCTAAAATGACGTTTTCTGGAAGCTTCTAGAAACGGTCGTGTTGAATTGCTCATGAGACTGTCTTGTTCACACCGTTCAGTTCATAATCATCGAGTACAAATCGATTTATTGTACCGCCATACATACATACATGCATAATTGCTCATTACAACCCTTCAGCAAGGGTTGCTACCTAGTTTCTCACACTACTTATGTTGTGCGTGTGTTAATTTTTTCTTTATACGTGCGTGCAGGGACCTACAGTTTAAAGTCGACTCCGAGCGACAAATTTTTTTTAGAAACTTTTCGTTGCAACTGTTTTACTTTCAGAGTTATAGCTGCTGAGTGGAAGTCGCCGATGAAAAAAAAATTTTTTTTTCATTTTGTTGGTGGTGTTTTGCCTGGGGTTTGAATTGTGGCTTCACTTCTAATAAGCCAACACAGTACCTACTAGACTATGGCGACGACATATTATACCGCCGTGGATCTTTAAATTGACGACAAAGGTTCTTCCCCGGTCAAACAGTCACTGTTTCTGTCTGTAATACATTTTTTCCAATCACATCTCGTTTCTCCAAACCCCACATGGCGATAGTTTTGCTACTTGACATAAGCACAAAGCGGCAAGTGAACTCCATCACTGCTATAGAAAATTTTGTTCTTACAATCTGCATTAAAGGACAGTAGCTCTAGCGCGCAATTACCGCGTTGTGAATGATAAATCGACTATAATAGTTGCGTTAGTTGCACACGATATGGATAAAGGTCTGAACTGAAATGCAAAATATGCCATAGAACAGTTTCAATTTCAATTGAGAATGCTGTGGAATTTAAAATTTCAAATTATTCGCGACTCTTTCCTTAAATGAAGTAAGATATTTTCAGCCATGCATTCATTGCGATGATGCACGTTCTTGAATGCATTTGTAACACTTAAATTCTATTTAAATTTCCCTATAGTCTTGCCAATACTTGTAAGATGACAGTTATAACGACTACAATCACAATGGTCTCCGTAAATTGCAAACCATTCACTAACCAAATAACGATTCAGATGAACAATATAGAATTGACCGTCGGTTATAAAACCGCATTATGGAGTCGCCGCAGTCTAGTAGGCTAGTGCGTTGGCTTGTTTGACGCGAGACTAGTTTATTAGTGGCGAATTAAGTAAGTAAGCGTATCAAGTCCGACAGTATTCGCTAAACTTGCCAGATTTTCTAAGTTATTTTGCATGTTAGACATCGTGTATGAGATTAGGCAAATATCATCCGTATAATGCAAAACCTCGAATTTTAATAAGAGACGCCGTATCATTCTTGTTCGTACTGAACACATCTCATCCATTTTATCACTCATCATCATGGTCAATAGCTGAAATGGCAGAGAACATTCTTGTTTCATTACAGCATTGATATGATCAGAGATCAGCAATGAATCTTTTTTTCCCCACTCATAAGTACTCCTGAAATTTCGAGTATGAGGGAGTCAGCAGTATTGAAATTAAACTACTCGGATTCATTCGTACTCACTACAACATTGATTTATAAGTACACGTTGCAATGAGTATGAGTACAACGTTGACATCAAACTCATAGCATTCGAAATATGTTTGATTCATACGCCTACTCATTCAAATTCATAAATTTAGAAAAATACTTATAATACTCATAAATGATTCGAGTGATTCGAATCATTCAACATCATGCGTATCGTTAAGTATAAGTACGATGAGTACTTCAAAGTTTGATTATGAGTAGTATGAGTACGATATTAAAACAAGTATGAATGCGTATAAGTATCAGAAACTTTGAGTATGATTCGAATCTACTAATCTTTTTGAATACTCATTGCTGATCTCTGATATGAACTGCTCTTTGCAATAAATGATCTGATCGGCTCAGTATCTGTTGTGTTGGAAGCCTATATTTTCATGTCAAAATTTACTTTCTAATTTAATTTCTTTCCTATAATTATACTGCTTCAATATCGTCTCTTTCTTTTTCAAAATTGTAGGTAGAATTTCTTGCTTCCAAACTGGTGTTCTACTCATGTCCCCCACTGTTCCATTATGTGAAAAGCTTTACAAAAATTTTAAACATTTACATGTGGATAATAGAGTCCTTGTAATTTACTTAGAAAATTTAACCTGAATGTATGCAACATGTTATGCGCCCAATAATTTACTTGGCATACCAATGCACTAATGCACACAGGCATGCATATATAGTATATGCTCGCATTCACAAACATACATAAGTGTGTGTAGTAACTTACATATTCAATTGTGTACTCGGCAATGCCTTCATTAGAGTAATAAAAGTATGCTAGAAATGCCAAAAAGTTCAATTAAAAACGTATTTAAGAATGTGATTGAAATTCAGGCGAATTTATGGGTGACGACAGTAGGTGGCAATCGTATCTTTTCCAAATGGAAAACAAATTCAATTTTTAAAAATTTCTTTTCTTTCCTTTTTTTCAAAAATTACATTCTCACACTAAAAATTCTGATGCTTCCTTCCTGGCAAAGCGGCATTATTTATGCTTTTAATTAATGAATCGTTAATAAAGTTTAATTGACTTCGAAATCAGATTTACTCTGTATCTGCACGAGCATCCTGTTAATGAATATCTTATTTGCATCATGCACTGAAATATTAAAATTTTCCAAGAACTTTAACTCAATTAGGAATGATTTCAATTTCTTGTGTTTAATCTTCAATATTTACACAGAATTTTCTTTTAATTTCATTGCAAAAAAAAACAAACAAAAAATCTTCAAAATATTGATTAAAATGATGGCAAATATGTATGCGATTAGAAATGCATTCAATTGTAAATAATTAACACACACAGTGTAAAATTCGTTTATTCAATAACTTTTCAAAGAATAAATTCGAAGAGCCTGAAAATAAATTAATTTCAAGCGAGACTCCTTTATAAACACAAGGGGAAGTAGACATCCTAAATCAAGTGGGAGTTTATCTTCGTTAATCTCTATTGCTTTCTGAAGCTTTATTTGTTTAACAAAAGCCGTAGGTGAAACGTATCGATGGTAGGAGGATTTGTTTTAAAAATAATAAAAATATTCCCATTTATTTTCTCGTTCATAAGGCAAAACTGTTCAAGTCTGATGTTTTTAAACTCTAGAACAATTTTAAAACACATGTTATGTCCTAAGGACTCTTATTTATTTTTGCTCAACGAAAATAAGCACCCACTCACAATGAAAATAAAGAAAGCTCTCTACGCTACTTTGGTAGCGGATACAAGCACAAAAAATCATACCCGATAAATATATGCCTCTCTCAGACCCATCTGAATCTCATTCTTCCACTTTATGTGAATGAAAATACAGTAGTTTTTCGATTTCCGAACAAAAATTTTATTTTGTAACGAACGAATGTGAAAATTGAAATGGACAATACGAACGTAAAGAACTGAATGGCTTAGTGGAGATAATTCAAGTACTTTTACCGAATATGCCTTCCACAAATCGGCCAATATTCGATAAAATTTGAAAAGGTGTAGTATTCCCATAACAATTGTGACAAATCTTACTTTTACAAAAAATCGGAAAAAATGGACCTAGTTGGGGCAACGGACCCCTGGATAGCCATAGTCTCCAGGTTTCCAAAACAGGTTTCATTACGGTGGTGCATTACTTGGAACCGAAGGTAAAGGAGTCGAAGCTAATTGTTTTCTTCAAATCAGAAAAGGAAAGTTCCTTATAGAAAGCAGGCAGAATTGTCGGTGTCTTGCGTTTTCTTGTCTATGGCTTGCAGTTTTTGTTGTTGGCTTCCATTTCTTATGGCGATGACTTGTATTTTTTGGTCGATGACTTGCATTTTTTGGTTGATGACTTGAATTTTTGTTCGATAACTTAAATTTTTTTTTTAAGTCGTCGTAATCTAGTAGGTAGTGTGTTGGCTTATTAGACGCGAAGCCACGGTTCGAATCCCAGGTCAGACATCAATACGAAAATATGAAAATATTTCTTCGGCGACTTCCTCTCAGCAGATTTCTGGCAAAAAGTCTGTTAATAAAATTGCCATCAATAGTTTCTCAAAAATCTCTCGTTCGGTGTCTGATCGGAGTGGTGTTGAGAAGGAAGGCCGTAATCCTGACTGAAGGCTTGTAATGGCCAAATATGTATGTATATATGAATGGCATACATTTTTGGTCGGTGACTTGAAGTTTTTGTGTCAATGGCTTGTATTATTTTGATCGATAGCTTCAACACCTATATTAGTTTCCCACCGATATCTCCGGTCCTAAGGAATGCGTCAAAAAAACTGTTTTAGAATCCTTGATACTAAATCACATACTGGAAACATTAAGGCTATCTTGTTCACTATATGGATATACTTTGAAAAAAAAAGTTTGTTTCATTGACTATATCTCCGATCCCAAATAACCGGAAAAAATCTGTTTTGAAATCCTTGATACCAGGGCAGTCTAGGCCACTAGGTGTGATTCCCCCACCATATTTATCAAATTTATCAAATCTCAAAATGTAACGATCATCACCTCCAACTGAGATGACCATGGACTTCAAATTGGTCCTTGACAATGGTTTAATGCCTATTGTGAACAGCCTATTATTCTTACGTTTTATGCGGTGTCTTAGAATCTATCGTAAATCGCAAAAAGTCTATCATAAGCATCGAATGAGTTCCAAAAAAATATTTAAAAAACGAGACATTTTTTTCACAGCCTTTTACCATGTGAAAGGTAAGCCTAGCCATTAAACGGCTTAACCTTTATTTGTTAAGGAATCATATTCTAGCTTTTTGTCAGGTCGATTTAAGCAACATTTCCTTGAAGCCACCGATATTTTAAACCAAATATTAATTTTTAGTTTACATATGTATGTGTTTGTATGTGTGTGTGTGTAATCGAGCATATTTGCTTATATTTGCATGAGTGTTTGTAATCAATTTTCGTAACTAATTAAATGCAGCCAAACGTACTTAACCACGTTTTTGGTGTGACTAAATGCTGTTGCTTTAATTAACGCGTTTACTAAACGCTGTATTACTCAGCCATATAAAGCACAACGTAAACAGTGTGTTTCAAAATTACTGATGAATATGTGCTCGTTTAATAGAGAAAATTTAGTCCACATGACATGGATAGGCAATAGAAAACAGTCAAACGATTTAAATTCTAAGCTAATTCGTAACTTTAAAGGTTTTCGAAAAGCTTTATGAGGATACAGAAGTGGAACTAATAATAAGGCCATCTATCGATAGACGTGTAGCCGCCGCAGTCTGGTAGGTAGTGGCGCAAGATCAGGGTCAGACATCAACACGAAATATGAAAAAAAAAATATTTCTTCGTTGACTTCCTCTCAGCAGATTTCTGGCAAAAACTGTGAGAGTAAATAAAATTTCCATGAAAAGTTTCTCAAAAAACTGTCAATCGGAATCGACTTTAAACTGTAGGGCTCGCCACACATGTGTAAAATTAACACACACAACATCAGTGGTCTGAGAAGCTAGGTCGTAATCCTGACTGAAGGGTGATGTATTGGTTGCGCTGTTCTCATTTTCAAAGAAATATGGGCCAAAGAAATATGGACCTCTGCTCCACAAGCCGCACCAAACAGTCACTCGTAATGGGTGCAATGGCTTCTATAAGACCATGTGTGGGTCTTCCGAGCCCGCAACTACGACAATTTTGAAAATAATGAAAATGAGCTTCATCTGAAAGGATGATTTTTTGGCAAAATCAACATCATCGTGAAGTTTCCCGTTGGCCCAATAAATCCCACTGTTGCTCAAGCGTAAATCAATTCATTACGTTCAGTAGAGATAATATACTGAATTTTGGGACAGAATAGAGTGACATAAGTATTGCCAGATTCGAAATATACGATGGTTCAAATTTGAACCGATTGTATGGCCCACACGATATCATAGAGGAAAGCGGAAACATAAGAGCAGCAAATCTTTTTAGATGCTTTCTGAAAGCCATGTGCTGGATAAAAAAAAAATGTTTCCTTTTATCACAGTTTATAGTACCATGTCGTAATTTAATAGCAGTTTAATAGCCATTTAAGACATGAATTTACAAGAAATGTTGTTTCAATTCATTCTAGGATTTAATAATTGCCAAAAATATTGAATAACAATAATAGATTGGATTAACAAACATGAGAAGAGCAAAGTAATACGAGATATTTTTTATTTACTACCCCAAAATAGAACAACAGGATATAAATTACATTCCGTTATACATATATTCTGATATTCTTATAAATATATTAATTTTATTTATGTATCTTTTAACTTAAATTCACATCATTAGTCATTATATCAGTTTCGTATGACGATTATTTAAATTTCTTAAGGAAACTGGAAAAGGTCTTAAGCTGTCACAAAACCTGTCCAAAAGGCTTAAAGGATTATAAAATTAATGGCTGCTCTAATAACGCATAAGCATTATGAATACTACTACTACTACCTTTACATTACATTACTCACACATGGATGCACATATACACAATAAACAAAACAAAAAAGGGAATATAAACACCTTTTTACCTTTATCCTTTACATTATAACTGCCTATACGTTAATATGGATGTATAAGGCTCAGGTATTATATTTACAAACACACAATAGAACATCAAATAAATATAACATCCTGACGCTCCTTTGCTACGAGCAGCAAGAAAAAAAAAGGAAAACAGAAGCAGGGACAGAGACAGAGAGCGAGAAAGTGTGAGGAAAACAATTAAATGTATATTCAGCTTAGATTGCCGGTGATTAATCTCTTATTATTGATCGATTGCAGGGTAACATGAAAGTTACAACAACAGCAACAACAACAAAAGCTTAAGGAAATAAAAAAAAACTGGGATTAAAGCAACAACTACAATAGGAATTAAAAAAAGGCATAATGGCAGTAGTCGAAGTGAATGTACTCTGCTTGTGAAAAATCTTTTCAAGCAGTTAGGTAGGTAGATTGAAGAGGAGTAGAGCAACCATAGGAGTTTAAGGTCTCATGCCAAAAGCCATACAACTCAGGCATCGCTTGCCATTAAGGAATCCAAAATCCAAATCCTCCAAAGACTGTTCTGACCAACTTCTTCGTCCTCTCTGGTTTTGATAGAACTTGGTTGGTACAGGGACTGTGTTTAACTATGGGGTCACAACGGGCCGCTCAAGTAAGCTTATTGATGTCAAAGTTACCACTCCGACCTAACCCAACCTATCATACAGGGACTTCTCTACCTTCGCATCTATAACATCGTACATATCATAGTCACAAAAGTGTCATCTTGAAAAACTATGTTCCCGAATTGCTTTGAACCGGCAAAAACACTGCCTTCTCCAACATTGAAGATGAAGTAGATTTTTCTGGATATTTGATTGAATAGATAGGAAATCATAGATTATGAGCTGCTTTCTTACAACGTACTCAACCTAAAGCCAAGACCACCAGCGTCTTCAAATCTAAAAAAAAAAAATCTGGCTTTGTGTGACAACAAACCCCATAGCTCTTGCCGGATTTTCATGAGGTAAGGTAGTCCATGAAATACTGCGCTTAGTTGGAGTGAACGTAATTCATACATAATTTGCCATTACAACCCTTCAGTCAGGATTACGGCCTAGCTTCTAACACAACCCATGTTGTGTGCCTTAATTTGATACTTGAGTGGCGGGTCCTACAGTTTAACGTCGACTTCGAACAACACATTTTTGAAATTTTCTAATGGCAGATTTATTTACTCTCAGAGTTTTTGCTAGAAATTTGCTGGGAGGAAGTCATACATACATACATATTTGGCCATTACAACCCTTCAGTAAGGATAACGGCCTAGATTCTCTCACCACTCATATTGTGTGCCTTAAATTTATACTTGAGTGGCGGGACCTACCTTTAACGTCGACTCCGAACGACAGATTTTGAGAGGAAAGTCGCCGAAGAAATATTTTTTTTTATATTTCGTTTTAATGTGTGGCCTGGGGCTCGAACCCGGGCTTTACGTCTAATAAGCGAACACACTACCTACTAGTCTATGGCGACTACGTGAACGTAATAGTATCTCGAACTTAGTTTGTGAATAGTAAAGGACGACAGTGCTTATTATTATTACTAAAGCAGTCGTAATCTAGTAGATAATGTGTTGGCTTATTAGAAGTGCAACCGTGGTTTATCTCTTAGCTCAGACATCTCAAACAAACGAAAACGAATATTTCTTTCGGCAAATTTCTCTGAGAAGTTTCTTAAAAATCTGTCATTCGGTTCCCATCACTCATAGCTAAAATTAACACACTTAACTTGGGTGGTATGAGAAGCTAGGTTGTTATCTTGACTACAGGGTTGTAATAACCAATTAATTAAGAAACTTAAGTCCTTATCTGTCATCAGAAGGGTTTTGAAAACAACAATTAAAGCGTCGTCATATAATTGCGTGGGGATTTAAAAGTAAAATAAATCAAGTGTTGCAAACACTTCAATAAACCGTTTGTACTCTGCTTTGTAATAAAACCTACATACAAAGGACTAAATTACCGATAAGGAAAGGGATAGTGAAAGCTGAAAAAGGCCCAAAAGCATAGCATACGCTTAAGTTGATTAACTTGAAATGTTTAACAATATAAATGAGGTGTTGGCTGCGAAAACAATAGCCTGCTTTAAGGCTTATAAGCATGCATGTACATAAGTGTGTATATGTATGGATATGTATATGTCAATATAATTTCACGTTAATTTAACAAAACAAAAGAAAAACTTTCATTTGATAAACATTTCGAAATAGTTTTGCGAACATTAACCTGAGAAACTTTCACGTCTCTTGCTTAACTAAAATTATTTATCTCTGTGCTATATTTACTCAGAAAAAAAACAAACAATGCAAAACTAATATAAAGACCGAACAAAAAATTCCAAAGAAATGCAAAAAGTTTATGAAAAATACATTAAAATAAGTGTATTGTTGTTGTACAATAGTATTTTCATGTTTTTGTTTTGCTATCTGTTGCTTAAGCAATTATTCATTAAAACAATGTATTCAATACGGGGGAAAAAAAGACTAACATACACATGTTTAAATTGTCTATGATTGTGTGTGTATATGTTGTGGTTGTTGGGTCTTTGTCTGTCTATATGTTAAGACGCTGTCAATGCCCTTATCCTGTTATTTATTTATTACATTACATTGTTTTTTTTTACCAACAAAGTTACGCTGTTATGTGTTAACTGTTCTCAGCTGAAAATTAAAATCAAGCAACCGACATCGTGTATAATTTACACTCAGTATTAGCAAATTTTTAATTTGAAAAACGTTTCATGACAATTTTATTTTCTTCTCAGAGTTGATGCCAGAAAGCTATTGAGAAGAGCCTCTGATCCACGAGCTATCGGCCATTTAGCCAACACACTGCCTATTAGACAACGGTGACTATCCTGCCGTATTAATTTAAAATTTAAACTCTCACACGTATGCTTGTACTTCCTTATTGCTCCAAAAAAGTATCATTTAAGCAGATTCTATAATGATAGAGTTGCCATCTATCTGTGTGTAGACAAAACATCTTCTGTAAAAATATTTTGGTTTGTCATATTGAATGTCACCACAACATTCATGCTTATTTTCTACTTCTCAAGATGGTATGTATTGATGATATCCCCATTGAGATTAGAGTGGACTGAAGACTCTTAATTTTTTTAAAATTTGAATTTTTCTCTTCTACTGTATTCAAGGCATTTGCCTCATCATACCCTCTAAGCCTTTAAGTCTATTCTGATATATCGAAATTAAGTATTGGATTCAATGCGATTTTTTTCCAAACTTAAAGTCAAAGAAAAAAGTCTACATATATACAGCGGTGATTTTTATCAAATTGAAAAAGGCTTTAAAGAGTTGTTTGAGGCAGTTGCATTGAAGAATATTTGAAGACAAAAACGAGTATAAAAAATATAACCTAGAAATTATTAGAAAAATTCAAAAAAACTTAAAAGGAAAAAAGTTTACATTCAACGATGTATGTAGACTTTTGTCAGTGACTGTATCCCCAAGTTCTCTGTATTTCAAAACAAATTTAACAACTTGTGTTATCAAAATGAGCTTCTGATCTAGGTACATAGCTGGAATTAATGTATTATCGTTATGTATTGTTCATATAGAATACAAACCCAACTCACTCAATCTCGTAAGCAAATATGTCTGTCATGTCACAGTCTAACTCTTTGACTAGAGACCCATATTCTCCAGAGAATTCCCTTAATCAGCAAAAATAAAAGCAATGATTTCTTTCTAAAACATAGTCAATTGGCTCATAAGCATCAGCCCCAAGCTTCCAACACTTACATAAATAAACTGATGTGGGTAAAAACATCATAGAAATTCTATGAAAATTTAAGTTTTTGGAGTCATTTAATTCATCAAAAAACTATCCGCTACAGTCAAAAATACGTGATGAACACTGTGTAGCAGTTAGTTAGTATAAGGAGGTTAGGTTAGGTTAGGTCGGAGTGGTAGCTCTGATATGACAAAGCTCACTTGAGCACGCATAACGGCCCGATGTGAGGCCACGGGTGAACGCAGTCCCTGTACTGACCAAGTTCCACCAAAATCAGAGAAGAGAAAGAAGTTGGTCAGCGCATTGGCTGCACACTTTTTTCCGAATTTGAATTTTGTAAACTTCATTCGACGCCATACCATATTAAATCGGGCGGAAGACAATTTTTCGTCTCTAAATTGGAAACTCTCATCTGGTAAGTCATTACACTTACCATTAGACAATGGAAATTAGAGTTTCTTTCAAACTCTATTACAATTGGCATTATAACATAAAAAAGGACTGCCATCTACTTCACACAATCCTTGCCACCTGGCCTTTGTTGGCTTGATCACAGTTTACTCCGTTTCATCGTAATCAGTCCAATATTTTCATAACGTCATACGTCACGCACTTATGTCCACCAATCAGCTTCCGTCTGACGTAAGCAATACGAAGCAACTGCTGGGAAATCTGTGTTGTATATTATTTAAGTCTAATCATATAGTATCCTTACACATTGCTCCTTTATGTATCCATTGAAAGGTTAATTCGTTCTGAAAGTCTCAAGCATGTAGGCTATGTCTGAAACTTTAAGTATTTTTGGAAACGTTTTCTTTTTACTAACAAAGACTCATACAGTAGATTGTGTTCAAACCAAGAAAATGGCTTCTTAGATGGAGGAAGTGTTTATTAATCACAAATTTGAATATGTATTACAAGGAATGCGGCATGCAGAACATTCCACATACGGGTATTGAGCCTACAGAATTCATTTTCTCTCCCGTCTTTATGGAAGACGCATGAATACTCGATTTTCTGGACCAATCATTTTCATTTCCATTAAGCATATTCCATTAGAAAGCGATAGAACAGTGATCCACATGTCTCAATGGCTCCATAGAGCCATGATCATTTCCATTGATTTTCGCCTTAAAGTAGATTTCGACCAGAGATCAGCACTCAGAGATCGCAACTCCTAAGCACTCATGAAATTTTTTATATATATAATATTGAAATTTAACTACTCTGATTCGTTCGCACTCACTACAAAGTTGATTTATAAGTATGAGTACAAAGAGTATGAGTACAACGTTGACATCAAAACACATGCCATTCGAAATATGTTTGATTCATACGCCGAATCATTTAGTTTCATAAATTTAAAAAAATACTTATAATACTCATAAATAATTGGAATGATTTTTACAGCCTGTTACAGTTGTTGTTGCATTTACAAAAAAACCGGAAACAAAGCAAACACACAACCTTCTAGTGAGTATTGTGTGAGTATATAGAATGTTGAATAAAGGAGAGTCGAAATCAACAACATCATACGCACTGTTAAGTATGAATATGATGAGTACTACAAATTTTGAATATGAGTAGTATGAGCAAAATATTAAAATAAGCATGAATGCGTATAAGTATCAGAAATTATAAGTATGATTCGATTCTACTCATCTTTTTCAATACTCATTTCTGATCACTGATTTCGCCTTAAGAGAAAACACATAATAGTTACACACCATTTCCGGTAGCTTACAAATGATATCTAAAGGCAATCTAGGAACTCAAATACATCTTTCTCCACTTCAAAAGTGTAGTAAAGGGTGTTTTTTATAGAGGTATAGAACTTTAAGTTGGCATTACTTTTCAAGATGGCGACCGATTTAACAGCTGTCAAGTGATTTATCCTCAGTTTGGTTTGGCAAGTCATCATGAATAGACTCATGCCTGTACAACGCTTACAAATAGTGCAATTTTATTTCGATTTATTGAAAGACACGTTTGGTGACCGCCTAATTTCACGTTTTGGACCTGTGAGTTGGCCTCCAAGATCTTGAGATCTAACATCGCTAGACTACTTTCTGTGGGGCTATGTAAAGTCATTGGTCTATGCGGTAAAGCCACAAACGCTTGACCATTTGGAAGACAACATTCGCCGTGTTATTGCCGATATACGGCCACAAATGTTGGAAAATGTCATCGAAAATTGTACATCCAGATTGGACTACATCCGCGTCAGCCGTGGTGGTCATATGCCAGAAATCATATTTAAAATGTAATGCCACAAGATTATCTTTCGGATAAATAAAATTCATGTCAATCGAATAATCCATCGTTGTTTTAATGCAACTTAAAGTTCTATACCTCAATAAAAAACACCCTATATTTCTTATGCCTAGAATATAATGAACTTTTAATTTCCAGTATTTACATCATCCGCCATCCGTAGACACGGATTCTTTTATGTATCGATAGTGGCTCTAGGATAATATTGTCTTAAAACACCTCTTGTCCTTTTCATTCTTTCTTTCTTTTTTTTTTTTTTATTTTCTTGTAATCATTTGGATTATTTTCCTTATAATGTCTGATCTAAATTCACTTGTTTTAGAAAGAATAATCCCTTCGTTGTAGCGTTGCTTTAAATTTATTATTTATATATTATTTATTTCTGCATGAATTTCTTATTTTTTCTGATTATTTTTCGGTTTTACCACAAGTGGCCATCAATCAATCAATCATTTTGGCAAGTCTTTATCATTATTTTCTTAACGTCTTTGTTGGTTGGCAATACAATTTTTATCTTCAAATCTCTTTTTTTTGGTCTTCTTATTTTGGCATTTCATTAAATAATTTAGATTGAGTGGGGGGGTAGGTTGGTTGGGTGCCCTTACCATTCATGTCTGGAGCTCTTAGTTTAATTTCAATAATGACCTCCACTCGTTTTTATGGGACTTTTATTTGAGGATTAATTTCATTAAACTTTAGTCAAGCGCAACGACAGTTAAAATGATGAGTTTGGAAGGACGACTTTGACTGAATGCCGTCTACTTGGGTTTTCCTCAAACGATATGGTTTATTAATTGCCCCTCATTTATGTTATCAAACTAAAACGAGTCATAAGTCGCATACGACAGCATACGCGACCTTATCTAAAAAGCTTTTCTTTGGCTTACCCTGGATATGAATTTGAAAAATGTTTTTGTTTTTTCTTTTGTTTTTGGGAATTTATTTTTGAGGAAATTTTATCTTGTTTAACAATAAATCTTTTCATGATTCAGAGGAAATTCTTTTTTTTATATAATTCTTCCTTTCTCTTTCTCCCTCTCCCTGTCTCTGTTTTTATCAGTATTTCTATGCTTGTGTTACATGTCATCCATTTGTAGTTTTCTTGAAAAGTTTTATTAGATTGTGCAACAACATTTTAGTTTTCTGTTGCATTATTAACAAGGGAAACATTTGATTAGACTCTCTATTATTGTCAATTTACCTTTTTTTATAGTCACTCACTCCCTTGTATTGTTAAATTGTAAAATAACTCCGGTTAGTTTTCATATTTTGGTTTCCTTTCCTTTAACAATTGTTTACCGGAAATTGTTATGGTTGCCCAGTTATGGCATCATGTGTTGCACAAAATCTTTCGTAATCAGATCAGAATTTTCTTAAGAAAACTTTCTATGCAATAGCCCCGCAACACATGGATGCATACACACAAACTTTGTCTACGTAAGTACATATATGTATATTTGTCTTAAATTTGGAAAAGAGAGCTGAAAGCTGTGCGCACTTAGAGACGACTGAGTGATACACTACTTTATTGAAAACTTTAGAGAATTTTTAGCAACAACACATGGGTAAGGTCTGATCATAAGGATGGGAAAAAGTAGTGACAACATATTATAAAAGCTGTCAATATAGGGCACTCACGTAATGAAAAAGAAGATGTCAAAAGAGAGAATAATACTGAGCACACGCACCATATATTTTCTCAACTTCTGTCTTTAGCTCAATAAGTTAGAAAGTGGACTATCTTAGTATTCAAGAAAATTTTGCTAAACTTCTCCTTAATTTCGCATTATAATTCTTTAGTCAGGATTACAATCTAGTTCCTCACCCCACTCATGTTCTGTGCATTCATTTTTATCGATGAATGGCGCGGCCTACTTCTTAATATCGATATTCGCAATCACGAATCTGAGAAACTTTTCATAACAATTTTTTAATTTGCTCCTAGAGTTTTTATCAGACATCTACTGAGAGGAAGTCTCCGAAGAAATAATTGTTCATATTTCGTTTTATTCCAGATATTTGAGGCAGAGGTTGAACCACGGGCTCTCATCTAATGAGCCAACACACTACCTACTGGACTATGGCGACTTTGCTAAACAGAGTCATTTATTTTATTTTAAATTACCTTATCCAGGCCTTAGAAATTTCAGCAGTTTTGTAGATATTGTGGAAAGTATCTGACTGTCAGTCAGTACAAGCAGCAAGCAGCATCCCACTTTCAATCCTGAATCAAATATTTTACAGGGCCGTGGTTCTTAACATATTTCCGTAAGCAATCTTAACTTCAAAGGCATTTAGATATATAGCCCGAGTAGGTAAATTTGTAGAAATATTTGCTGAAACATGACTGTGCAATAGCATATTTAGATGCCCAGCCCTATTATTAAACCAGGAAGCATTTGGTTTCTCTGGCCGAATTTGTTAGAAGACAACTGAATATAAAGTCAACAGTTTTTGATAAAATTTTTATAAATTTTTTTAAGTTTATGGTCATCGTAGTGTAGTGGGGAAGGTATCTGCTAACTAAGCGAGACCTTTAAATTCACACCTCAGCTCTGACATCTTCAAAAAAAAAAAAATATTGTTTGTCGATCAGTTCTTCACAACAAAATCTACATATTGGACTTGAATCGTTTCTTATTCTAAAAATGCCGGTAACAAAGCCTCAGGCTAATTCTTAATAGTCTGCTGCATTGCTAAAATCACTTTTCGTTGTAATTTAGTTAAGATTGTCTTTTTGTTCGAATTGGAAAGAGCAATCGCCTGTCTTCATCATTCCTGGTGCTGATTGTAACGTCCCAAACTCCTCTTCCAAATCCATAGAAAAATTCACTGCGTGAAAGCTACCCTCTCCCCAGACTGATCTGCCTGCTATTGCCGCATCCTCACTGTCAGATAGTATTGCTATTTCCTGACTTCTATACTTTCTGTCTAAATTCAAATGAGCATGCCTTTCGATGGTGTAAACTTTCGCTTGGAAACAACAGTTGAAATGAGCACACCGTTCAATGGTGTAAACTTTCCCTTGGAAGCAACTCGAATGTTTCCCTATATTTTGTGAATATTTCACTCTGGTACTGACCTACTATATGTTCCTGACGTACCACAGAATGCATACATTCAGTCAGGCCTACGACCTAGTTCCTCACGTCACTTACATTGTGTGTTTTAATTTTATACATGAGTGTCGGAACTAACAGTTTAAAACCGACTCTGAATGACAGATTTTTGAGAAACTTTTCATGGAAATTTTATTTACTCTTAGAGTTTTTGCCAGAAATCTGTTGAGAGGAAGTGGCCTAAGAAACATTTTTTATATTTCGTTTTGTTTGAGAATGGTAAAGAATGTAGAATACACAGTCTCAAAGCAAAGCATTTCTCGAAGTCATAGAATTTACTGGTGCTATCCAATGGAAATATAAAAAAGGAATTGTCAGTCATTCGAGTTGTCAGATCACTATGCTTCCAGAGTAATATCGCGTTGGACTTGTCTCCCATGGCGCTGAATCTCATTACGCATGCAGCATAGAGCCTTCAGCGACATTATAATACAAGCTCTCATTGTCAATGCAATACCATAACCGTAAATGCAGCTTATCGAACTCCGAGAATGTATTTACGAAACGTTGTATTACACTTAAGTGGCGATTATGCATCGCATATTTTTAACTACAATGCCTGGAATAGAAAGCTTTGATTTTGATTAATAAAAAACATCGATTGTTACGATCGATTATTGATTGCATCGATAACTTACATCGATTCTACGGTAACTTACGTTGATTGTATTGATATCTTACATCGATTGTATCGATAACTTACATCGATTGTATCGATAACTTATATCGATTTTATCGATAACTTACATCGATTGTATTGATAACTTACATCGATTGTATCGACAACTTACATCGATTGTATCGATAACTGACATCGATTGTATTGATAACTTCCATCGATTGTTTCGATTACTTATATCGACTCTACCGCTAACTTACATCGACTGTTTCGATAACTTACATTGATTGTTTCGATAACTTACATCGATAACTTACATATATGTGTATGATATCGAGATATTGAGAATTTAACCCCTGGAAACGAGGGCTTTGAAAGTAACCCAAGTGAAAATTCCTATGAATTCATCTTCCACAGCTTCCAGTTCCATTTATTGTTTATACTTACAGAGATTTCCTTTAACGTCTACTAGCAACGACCTTCTTGCTATGAAATTAAAAATCTACTTATCAATCAGCTATGAAATCCCCAAATCGGGTAGGGTATCGAAAGACAAGCATACCAAAATAAAGCAAACCCCCTCTTACCAACATAATAACAAATACACTAATACCGTCATCATCATCATCATCATCATTATACTGATTGTACTCCATCATTGTCATTAAATAGAAGGAGAAAAAAAAAACCAGGCTTCAGTATAGGTAGTCATCATTGTCATCATCTGTATTGTATTTGCAACGGACCTTTTAAACATGACATGCAATTCAAATAGCATTTAACCAGGTCCAGTACCTTTAGGGAATATTTATTATTGCTTGCTATCGCCATAACACTAACCCTTACTCTTGCCATAATACCAGCAGCACCAGCACCAGCAACAGTAACAGAGAAGCGCTAGTTGTTACTCTTGCCAGTGTGCCCTTTGGAGGGTGAGAGTAGTGACACATTCTATTCAGACATTTTGATAAACGTTATACGTAATGGTTGTTTGATATACTTTTAAATTGATATCAGCAAATAGCAACAACAACAATAACAGCAATAGCAAAAGACAACATTAACATCAAATGGTTACCTGTCACACATTTTCTCCGTTATCTGATGACTGGTTGGCTGGCTCGTCTATTTTCCTGTCTCGTTGACTGTTTTTAATTCAAAATATTTTTGTTTTCATTACAACCGTTTTGCTTTTCAGCAATTTTTCTTCAACTATTTACAGTAAAAATTGTATTGCAGTTAGCGAGAGCCATGACTCCACTCCGTTGGCCATGTAATAGTCAACGAAACAACGAATCAGCCAGTCAGTCCGACAGTCAGACAGAAGAAAAATCATTTGAAAAACTTACAATTGCTGCATGATTGGCTTTTCACGACGACTTTTCTATTTCAACGAGTCATGGTAGTTTGCTTTCAGTTTACTTACTCCATTGAGGCGTGTATCTGTGTAACTGTGTGTGTGCAACGGGAAATATGATTTTATTTCTGGTAACTGTATATTCATACCGTTATTTGTTTATTTTCATATTTGGTTTCCTATACCGACCATTAGCCATTTCCATCATTACAAGGTGCCTTATGCACGTGCACGTGCTCGTGTAGCATGAGATGCATTTGAAAGGTTGAAGGGGCAGGGCCGTGTCTATTTGAACATTTTGTTGTCGCCAGTAAATGCATACCCTCCGCCACCCTTTGTAAACAAATAAACATTTGTTGTAATGCAATAACATTAGTTGATACGTGTAAATCGAATATCCTTTATTTATGTAAACGAAAAGGAGTGTGGGAGCAAGTATATGAGAATAAGCAAAATAGTGAGTCATAGAATTGAGGCATAATATTGCTGCTGGTGGTGGTAGTGTTCGTTGTGTATATTTGAAAGGAAAATTCAATTGTGGTTTCATAATTTGGTTTCCTGGAAAATGCACACACACAGAGAGAGAGAGAGACAACAGAGTGACTAAATTAATTTCTAATTATTTTTGTCGCTCCGTAAAGTCGACTGAATTGTCTGTCATAATGTTAAATATGAAGTTACAACTACCACATTAGCATTAGTGGAAGGCAATTTAAGTAAATGAAATAATCATTACAAGATTTTCTGTTTTGACAATGTATGTGTGTAAAGGGAATTTTTTTCGTTATATATTCAAAGGGATATGAGTCATTAAAATTAAATCCAAATGGAATGTTGAATGTGTCTTGTGACAAAACAATTTCAATTTAATTCTGATTCAAGGATCCAAGGATATTTGTTAATGTTTCCATGGACACGTTTTTTATAAACCTTTGAATTCAGTTTAATTTCTAATTCAAACAGAATGAAGAGCCTCTTATGATACTTACTTACTTAATTGCTCATAATAATCCTTTAGTCAGTATTACAACCTAGCTTCTCCCATCACACATGTTGTGTTAATGTGTTATCCATGACGGCATCAAACCATGAAGCAGCGCAATACGTGTTGAGTGGCGTGGTTTTCCCTGAAAATCTTCTGATTTACTCGTATAGCGGGGCTGCTATTAAGTCTCTAAAGAACATAGGCTTAATGTCCGTTCTAGCCCATGTATGCCAAGGATTTTTTGGAGGAATTTCGAATCAATCAAAGGCAACTTTTATACGGGTTCCGGCATATTGGAATATCGTTGCATTGCTGATGAGCTGGCAATGGGCGGAATGGAGATAATAATTTTCGACATGTTAAAGGGCATAGGCATAGGCATCTCATTACTTCGGTTAATTTGCATATTGTCCACTCGTTTTACGAGGAGACTCCATCTTTTTGGCAAGAAGGTACGTGCAATATTGCCAAACTCTGCTGGACATGTATAGATAAGGAGAACACTGACACTCTTCTGTTCTTAAATCGTATGGCCATTCATCGCTCAATGACGATCTCTACAGGCCATTGTTTTTTGGTAGGCATGCCGAATGAGTCAGCATTCCAACTAATAATTTCTGCAGAAGCTGTGGGTCTGAAGAGGAGGATAAGACTGTCTTTCACCTCATGATGTCAGTGCTCGGCTTTTGTCATGAGAGACAGAGGTTTCTCTCATTTTCTGACATAGTTGACCGAGCTCTCTAATATAAAGATTTCTGCAATAGCAAGATTTATTTTGAAATCGGGATGGGTTTCTCTAGGGAATGGTTGGATGGTGGAATTAATTGTAGTATCAAGTGGGGCCTCTTCCTTATCTATCTTAGAACAAATCATGTTACAAAAAAATCCGTCTATTATTTCCAGTATCCCATTGCTCATTGGATACAACTTTAATATTTACATGCGCATCTCTGCCTAAGAAGTTCGATGGAAAAGTTTGGTATTTAATAGGTTGAGAAGGCAGTCTAAGTGTTCGACTACAGTAGAAAAAAGTCTGTTCTAACAAAGTTCTCACTAAATAAGTATTATTACTACGACTACAGTGACCTTATTAATCCAGACACTATGACCTCAAAGATGTATTGTTGCAAGGCCCAGATAAGATAACTCAGACCCACTCTACCATAAAGGGCTTACAAGAAAATCCACTTAATCTTCAATTGAGAACACAATTGTGTTTAGTGACTGTTCTTCTGGTCTGAAAGACTTTTTGGTATGGTTTCCCAGGTCAAACATCTCCAACAAAATGAAATACGAAAGATATTTCTGCGTCGACTTCCTTTCAGCAGTTTTCTGGCATAAACTCTGAGAGAAAAAAAAAATGCCATGAAAAGTTTCTCACAAAAATCTTTCATTCGGAGTAGACTTTAAAATGTAAATTCCGCCATTCATATATTTATAAAATTAGCACACACAACATAAGTGGTGTGAGAAGCTAGGTCTTAATCCTGACTAAAGGGTTGTAATGAGCAAATTATGTATGGTTTCTGCGGAAACACGTTTTGCCCTTCTTATAAAACGTACAAGCGGCGAACCTGATCACTTTTCCATAAACGTTTGGAAATGTAACACTTTTAAAGAGTCCCTACCCTAACGTCGTTCAATGTCAGGTACTCACTTGTAGATGAAAAAGTAACATTGTAGTCGGCAATAAGTTTACTAAGAAACGCCTTTTGACAATGCGCGTAAAACATTCCCTCAACAATTTTGTATGCTCTAGTACAGGCCACGAAGTCTATGTATCCACACATAGTGGTCTGAAAGTTAAAAAGTTTCTCAAAAAATCATTCGTGGATAAAATTAATACACACAACATAAGTGGTGTGAGAAGCTAGGTTTTAATCATGGCTAAAGGGTTATAATGAGCAAATTATGTATGTAGGCCCATCATTTAAAAGGTACAAGCGGCTTACATGATCGCTTCTCTTTGAACGTTTGGTAATGCAACGCATTCACTGAGTCTCCCTGCTCTGACGGCATTCTATGTGAGGTACTCACTTGTCGTTGAAAAAATAACATTTCAAGGTAGTTGTCGCCATTAAGTTTACTAGGACCTGCCTTGTCTTTCGGACCCTCAAATAAAGCATTTCCGCAATAATTTTTATATGCTTTAGTCCAGATCACGAAGTCTATGTTGCTTCTGACAACACTTATGTTGTGTGTGTTAATTTTATACATGAGGGGGCGGGACCTACAGTTTAAAATCGACTCGTAACGATAGTTTCAATAAACTTTTCAAGGCAATTTTATTTGGAAAAGAGGAAGTCGCCGAAGAAATATTTTCATAATTTTCGTTACCTACTGGACTACTTCATACCTGTCAATACAATACAATTTTAGGGATATTTTTATGGATACTATAGCGGCTTTTGTTGATATCTGAGTTTGGATTTCATTCCACACTTTCCTAGGTTATAAAAATTCTTTGAACTTGTCTATTATTCTCTTACGAGAATATTCAAATTAAATTTCTGTCAGTCTTTTACATATTTGGCGTATAGATCTAGAGCTTTAAAAGCCAACAACCTGGCAAAATTTCAAATTTAGAAAAACTAACTTAAAAGATTAAAATTTGTATCCCATATTTCGTTGTCTTCATTCATGATTCCAATTTTATTCTACCCAAATCGGGTAAAATCCAGTCCAGTCTGCAGTTCAGTCAGGCAAGTCAGCTCAAAAGTTTAATTGAGACTAAGAATTTAAGAATTTCCTGTGCTGATTTACGGTACTGACATGCTGAGTTTTTAGTGACTGAGTCCATCATTATAAATTCCATAAAACCTTTCGAATTTAAAATCTTTTTCTCAATTTATAGAGAATTAAGAAAAAATTATTTTCGTTTATGCATTAAACACTAGGCCTGTGTAAATATATACATTGAAATGTAATTACACTCGTGTCCCACAAAAAAATTATTGAAAACATTTCAAAGAAAAAATAAAAGGAAAACAAACAAACATTCAAACTCAATTTAGTGCAACAATTTCAAATGTTTTAATAAAATTAAATCCAATGGAAGCATACCAACATACATTCCTTAGAATTTAAAATGTCACCGAAATATATTGAATTGTTCTCAGAAATTGTGTAATCCTATATACAAATTTAATCTCAAATTGATATTCATTAAATAATATTTAGGTTAGGTTAGGTTATCGTATAGCTTGCCGTTCACGGGCAAGTTCACTTGGTGGCCGATATGACCCATTATGTTACTCAGAGTGAGCTAAGCGCCCTTGTCATGATCTGTTAGTGGAAACAACTCGACCTCCGTATGAAACCGGCCAGTTTCTAACACGTTCGCCACCATGGCCAGATCTTTAAACATTCTGTCACAAAAAAAGCGAAGACGTATGTATATTCTGATGTGCAGAGCACTCCCATACAAGGTGTTATACTGATTGCCTTTTCTTCACATCATGGCAGCTTTAGCAGTAATGCTCATGTAGCAGACAGAGCCTGTCAGCGAAACTGCCAATAGTGCAGTGCTCCGTCAAAGTTTCTGTGGGAGTGCGAACCATTTTCTTGACGAACTCAAGCAGTCCTCTCGTTTTCCTGCTGTCCACTGCTGGACATAGTAGTTATCAAATTCGACAACGAGATATGTTAGATCAGCCAAGATTTTTTAAATTCCATGCTGCTTTTTCCAAATTTGGAAATGTATTATTGTAAGGGCGCATACATTCCCTCCATCGTCTCTTCCTTAGACATTGATATGACCTTTAAATGATTTTAAAAGCGCTTTCGATAGCATAGATCGGCGTTTCTATGTAGCGGTGGAGATCATAAATATATTCGCATAACAAAAGTACACGGCAAATACAGTGTTATTCTTAATAGTAGATATTGCGAAAGCCTGATCTCAACATACGTGTTTGCGGTGAGTCAGCATTTTTGTTCGTTTCAATTAGGAAGAGATTTTTGGGGGTTATACCCCAGTATCGCCTTTGCCATATTGATGTTGGATCCGAATAAACATCCAACAACAAACTTTTTCCTCAGGGAATCGTAATGAATTGGTATTTGATTGAAAAGTTGATAAACCTTGACTACGTCTACGTCGTCATATAGGGTTATCCATTTCGTGGTTTCAAAAGTAAACGTAAATAAAACACATATAAAATATTTTTTTCTTGATGTTTCTTTTTATTGTAAAGTTTGAACGTTGACATTATGTGTGAAACACTACATCATTTAAATGGTCTGCACGCGAAGTGTTGCAAGCATTGATTCTTTTGAGGTAATTTTCGACCACTTTTTGACACATATTGGGCGGTATCTCAGCCAGTAAGGTCCAATCACACCTTCGAACCAAAGAGCGAACCAAACAGTGACTTTTTCTGGATGTAATGGCCTCTCTTCAATTAGTTGAGGATTCTCAGAACCCCAAATACGACAATTTTGTTTATTACCATACCCACCGAGTGTGAAATGTGCTTCATTGCTGAAGGAAATTTTGTTCGAAAAATTGCCGTCCACCGCCAATCACCATTTTTGTAGTAGCTTTTGATAATTTTTATGCGTTGTATGATAGTTAAGCGATCCATTTTCGTCAATGTCAGACTTTCAACTGAAAAGAAAAAAATTGGTTTCACAACTTAGTTTGACAGATGTCGAGTCCCATACTTTTGAAACCGCGAAATGGATAGCCCTATACTTTACAAATTTTAAGCGTGTATGCAAAAGTGTGATGGTTAACCATATATACATACATAATTGCCTATTACAACCCTTCAGTCAGGATTACAGCCTAGCTTCCCACATAGGGTTGCCAGATTCCGATTCGCAAAATGCTGGACATTGGGTTTTAAAAAGCTGGACAAAACAAAAAAAGCTGGACATAAAAAAATACTGAGAAAATGTTAATTTTGGTTTTGTGTTAATAATTTTTATTAAAATATCCATTGTATGTATGTATTATTAAAGACATCAGCTGTTAAAGTGTTGAGACATTTTGTCAGTGATGATAGAAGGAAATCATAACTTGGTTGTATAACAAATATTCAATCAGTGTTGGCTAACATGATTTGACAAAGATAACATCAAAATTATTGCCCATGTTATTGCAGTGTACTAAAAAAAATTTCTATTTAGCTGGACAAATTAAATTTTAGCTTGAAAGCATCAAAAAAGCTGGACAATCCAGCCAAGTCCAGCTAGGCTGGCAACCCTATTCCCACACCACTCATGTTGCGTTAATTTTATACTTGAGTGGCGGGACCTACAGTTTAACGTCGACTCCGAACGACAGATTTTAAGAAACTTTTTTATGGTAGGTTTATTTACTCTCGGAGTTTTTGTCAGAAATCTGCTGAGAGGAAGTCGCCGAAGTGATATTTTTTTCATGTTTTGTTTTGATGTCTGGCCTGGGGCTCGAACCCGGGCTTTACGTCTAATAAGCGAACACACTACCTACAAGACTACGGCGACTACTAACCATTTCAATACCAAATCCATGTCTGTACCACTCTAAACAGTTCTGTGTTGAAAATCAGATACCCGAAGAAAATGAGGAGTTAGTTGCTGAAGGTGTGAATAAACGTACTCACTACCGGCAATGCAGCGTTCGGTACGGAGACGAATTTACGAAATTTTAATTTGAATTTAAAGTCTAATTTGCATTAAGACTGCTAAATCTGGCTGCAAGGATTTATTTGGGCCCTAGTAGGCCATCTCGAATTACACCTTACATTTAACTGAAATGTAAACCACACCTTTAATCATTGTGATGACTTTTCTCACCATAAGAAGTCGAAATAGTGTGGTAGGTAGTGTGTTGGCTTATTAGCCGTGAGGCCACCGTTCAAACCCCTGGTCAGACATCTCTAGCTAAATGAAATATGAAAAAGATTTTCTTTGGCGACTTCCTCTCAGAAGATTTCTGACAAAAACTCTGAAAGTAAATGAGAAAGTTTCTCAAAAACTGTAGGTCCCGCCACTCATGTATACAATTAACAAACACAACATACGAGTAAGTAGTGTGAGAGACTTGATCGTAATCCCGACTAAAGAGTTATAATGACCAATTATGTTTTATGTTGTTATGTTTCTCACCATAAACATCTCAAATATGTTTGTTGGGTTATTTTTGCATGTGTTATCGGCCATTCCATCCGTTCATGTTGCTCATGTTGTTCTATAATTAAAGGCGTTCAACTAATTTATTTAAAACATGACACACTATCAACTCGATGTTGCTGTTGCTACTGATGCAACGAAATTAGTTTTGAGAAAACGACTTGTTTTATTTTTGGTTTTGCTTTTGTTGTTTTTCATTATTGAGGAAATTGTTGTCCTGACACACACAGGAATTATATTGACAACAGCACCTCATTTACAGAAATGGAATTTAAAAAAAAAAGCAAAATAATGTGTTCAACCATTGACAGCAAAATGACAACAAGTACAATAAGAAACAGTTAAATGAACACCAGGCAACAAAAAACATGAATCTTTTTTTTTTGTTTTTGTTCTTTTTTTTTGTTTATGGGACACATTAAATTGGAAAATAAAATTTACATTTACGTTACGAGGAATGCTTGAGAAATCGGCAAAAGGATTTGTAAAAAGCGTTCACAAGTATTTACTTTAATTGGTCACTATATACATGCATACAAACATACATACATAATTGGTCACTACAATCTACTACTACTACTACTACAAACCTTCAGACAAGATTACAATCTATCTTTTCGCACCACATATGTTGTGTGTGTGTGAATTTTATACATGAATGGCTGGACCTACCGTTTGAAGTTATTTCCGAACGACAGATTTTTGAGAAACTTTTCAATGTAATTTTATTTTACACTCAGAGTTTTGCCAGACACCTGCTGAGTGCAAGTCGAAGAAGAAAAATTTTGTTCGTATTTTCTTTATTTCGTGTTGAAGATGTCTGATTGACCTGAGGTTTGAACCAAGGCCTCATGTCTAATATGCCAACATACATCCTACTTGACTGCGTCGATTGTATTATTGTACTGTTATTTACATTTATTTACCGTATTAGATGTCACTGTACTATCTATTGCAGTATCTTGTATATCAGAGATCAGTAATGAGCAGATCCGAATCATACTCACAATTTCTGATACTTTTACGCATTCATACTTATTTTAATATCATACTCATACTATTCATATTCAAAGTTTGAAGTATTCTTCGTACTCATACATGATACGTATGATGTTGTTGATTTCGCTCTGCAGGACTCATCATATACACAAAGCACAAAATAAGTATGATTCGCATACGAACACAACAATACTCACTAGAAGGTTATGTGTTTGCTTTGCTTGCTGTCTGTTTTCTTTCTTCTTTTTTGGTAAATGCAACAACAACTAAGACTGTAAATTTTGTTGAATGATTCGAATCACTCGTATCATTTATGAGTATTACAAGTATTTTTCAAAATTTATGAATCTACATGAGTAGGCGTCATTTATGAGTATTATAAGTATTTTTCTAAATTTACGAATCTAAATGAGTACGCGTCTGAATCAAACAGATTTCGAATGTTATAACTTTGATATCAACGTTGCATTCATACTCATTGCAACCCGTACTTATAAATCAATGTTGTAGTCAGTACGAATAAATCAGAGTTTCAATACTGTTGACTCACTCATACTCAAAATTTCATGAGTACTTACGAGTAGCGAAAAAACGATTTAATTGCTGATCTCTGTTGTGTATCCAAGTGCCCGTTCTTCGACCACAATATCCACTCAGACTTCTTATTGATATGGTATGGCCCATCCATCGAAATTTTCTACATTTTATTTGCTTCAGTATGGATGCCTCCATGATTAACTTCGGTACTTTGCTTCACCACATGTTGGTGACTTTGCTCTCCTCATGTTGGGTGTTAATTTTACTCAAGAGTGGCGGGATCTATTGCTTAAAGTCGACTTCGAACGAAGGATTTTTGAGAAACCTTTCATGGCAATTCTTTAATCTCAAAACGTTTGCTAGAATGTGATGACAGGGTAGACGCAATGAAAAATGTTATCTCTTGTCTGAACTTCGCTACTAGACTGCAGTGACTTCCCTTAACAACCTAAGATAAGAATCGAGAGAAGACTGTCTGTCGATACTGAAAGCAAAAAGTTTTGTTTAACGAACACAGTGCCACACTCTGTCAAGTACTTTGGAACCGCAACTTTGCTCTCACCAAATCGTTAGATAGGCTGTTGCCGCCTTAGTGTTAGTAGTGCCGTACAGAGAACTATACTGGATCAGTTTGTTTAACTCCGAATTTTTCGCAAGTTTATCGATAAGTATACTTTTCGTAGCTTTATTGTTATTATACTTAAATAAGGCTTTAAAATTCTGTCAAAACTATATAATAAATCATGATGCAGAAAGGCCTGGGTAGCCGTATGTAAAACACTTTGGTTTGTATTGCAATCAGGTACGTAACTCTAAAGGGCTTGAATTTTTTTCTTCTATATTTCGGGTTTCTTAAAAAATTCCGATTTTTTCGAAGCCCACCCTCGCATGTTAATTTTCGGCCAACATAATACAACATTTTGTTGTTGTTGTCATAGTTTCATACTCCTCTGGTCATTTTAACTTAATTACATTTGCATTATTAAATTTTATGACATTTGTTGCAAAATGATAGAAAATGTTGAATGACTTTCGCTTCGAATGCAGTTGTGCTGTGGCCATCAATAAAGGACGAAAGGACAATAGCTTTTGCCCACACTCAGCATATGATAGCCGTGAACACATTATACCTGAAATTGTGGTATGTGTGTGTGTGTGTGGGCTATGTTGTAAAGCGTACAATCATTTTGGCACTCGACACCTTTGCTGCCATAAAATGTTGCAGAGATACTTTGTTGCAACACTGCAATCGTTATGTTGAATATTTAATAGAGAATTTTAATGTGTTCTATACACAGTTTATGCACTCATACTTAACTTATCTGTTGCAAATATTGTATATCACTGTGTATATGTATGTATGTATGTGTATGTAGAACCCTGTTGTTTTTTTGATGTTTTCTACGTTGTATTGCTTTTTGTAAGCCAAGGTATTTTATAATTACATTTACATTTACATTCACTTGTAAATATAAATGTGTGTAGGTGTATGTATGTCTGTGTTTGTGGCATCAGTTGCATATGATTTTATTAACTTAATGCTCGTACATGTGTGCAAATAATAAAATAAAATGAGAGATAAAAAAAATCATCATAAAATAGAGTGTATATATGATGGCAGGCAGTTATTACAACAAATACAATCACATATTGTTTAATATTTAAATAAATTTAATAATTTTTTAAACAATTCATTATTCTTGTTATTGTCATTATTATTATTCCTCAACAATATTAACATTGTGTTGTCAGTAGATATTTTACACTCGAGTTTTTGTTTCAGCGTTTTTGTTTCCTCTTTTAATTGTCAATTCTTTTTTACACTGTGTTGCATTTGGTATTTGGTAGCTAAGGTAATATTATAATATTTTTAACAACATTTATAAAATTTTAAAATCATTTAAATTATAATTTAATTGTTTATTGTATTAATTTACAACACAATAATGGTGTAATATTAGAATGTGAGAAATTACTACACCGCACCAAAATATTCAAAATACCAGTTCGTAGATTGCAAATAAAATAAAAATAAATTTGTGTTTGGTTATAATTAAAAATGTTTATTATTCGCACAATTCTGTGTGCCACTGTTTACAACTTTATGTAAACAACAAAAATTTTTCGTTACTAGACAAATATTTGACAGATCTTTGAAACGGAAATCTTCAAACCACAATTACCCTCTTCAAACACACCGCATCTTTACACAAAATTGATTGAATTTCACTCACTCAGTCACCTGCTTTGCCTTGCTTTTTATATGAGAAAGTAAACAGTTTGTTGAATGTTCTTGAAGACGAATGCCTTCGCCTTCTCGAAATCTCTATAAATGTAAATATCGTTGTTTACATTTATTACTGTAGTGTTGTTTGTGTATTTTGTTTACATTTATTCGTGTAGTATTGTTTGTGTATTTTTGTTTATTTGTTTACCATTTTTTATGCTGGTGTTTGTTGTTATAATACGCAGTACGATAATTTGTAAACAGGTGTGTTTACTGCATTGTTTTATTTTTGTAGCTGTAGTTTATAATTTCCCGTCACCAATGTATAAAATTAACACATACAACATTAGTCGTGCGAGAAACTAGGTCGTAATCATGACTAAAGGTTTGTAATGACTAATTATGTATGTATATATGTAATTGGAACCATCTCAAGGGCTGCTGCGATTATGTAGGCAATACTTCTCTCCTCTACACGAACCGATGCTGACATCAATTGCGCCATTATTAAGGCAAGAAAATTTCGTCGCCCAACCATTAAATGATCAAATTCGCGATCCTGTCACATAAAACAATATAGCTGAATTGTTTTGAGCTGGTGGAGTGCATAAACCAGCTTATTTACATAATATGACTAGAGATAAGTGTATCCAACGGACATTGGAACCTCTGTATCTTCTATTTTGTCCAGAAAAAAAGTGAAACCACACGATATACACCAAAATTAGGGGTATAAACGGGCTCCCTATTTCAAACAAGATTCTTACAAGAGTATTGTTTGAATGACTAAGGCCATCATAGAGCGTACCAAGCGAGATTTAACTTCTGCCACATGCTGGTGATTTATGTTGGTCTATCTTTGTTGATATAGAGTATCATCATTTCTCTAACTTTGGAACCTTTCAATTCAGCATTTATATGCGGGAGTAAGACACCAAAGTCGCATATTAGAGTGCTCTTCGTTTTTAAAGATAAACAATGCAATTGCAAGAAAATGACGCTGTGACCTTATGGGCAGGTGATACTATCAGTGCCATCTTTAGACACAAATAAAGTTGACATCGACACCAAATATGGTATATTCTCGCTGTGGATTTTGCTTCTAAACAAAGACGTTTATGACTGTCTTATCTACTTATTTACTTAATTGTCGACTTAAATATTGAAAGCAAGATATGAACCTAACTTCTGATGTTTTAACCTCTTGCGTTTGATTTTTCGATGTGGTTTTGCTGTCCGTGGATTTGCCACTTCATGCACTAGTGTTAGTTTTGTTTGTATATCTGGAAAGTATAAAGGTGGAGTCATATTAGACGCGAGCCCGTAGTTCAAACCCAAACTCCGAACAAAATAAAATATAAAAAACCTTTCATGAGTGGGTCTCAGTACCTACATATGGGTTTTGTGAGAAGATAGGTTTCAATCCTCACTAAAGGGCTGTAATTTATCTACTCTATTAGGTCATCTTTCTAAGCATCATTTTTGCAGAAAGCGACTCCTTGCGTTAGAATTTGCAAAAAGATGGTTAAAGCTGAGCACTTTATCAGTGGTATTGGAAACAGCCGTTCTGGGCACATTTTGTCAAGTTCTGGAAATGTCTTGCTTTTGAGTACTTTACCTTTGCATATGTATTGTTACGTTTTTACCCTTTTAAGAAGGGTTTAAGAGTTTTTAAATTGCAAATAAAAATAAAAATTAATTTGTTTGTAGTTTTTAATCAATTCTTTATTGTTAGCACAATTCCACAACAATTTGGCAACTTTACAACAACAACAACAATTTGCTTTAATTGTTATTCTTCTTTACACTCGTTCGTAAGATCTTCGCAACGGAAATCTTCGAACCACGATTCTCTTCACACGCAACGTGTCTTCGCACAAGACTGACTGAATTCTTTCTCATCTCGTTGGTCGCTTTGTCTTGCCTTTTATATCGCTTGCCTTTTATATCTGATGAATGCTCTCATAAGAATATGACTTTGCCTTCGCGGAGTGTCTATAAATGTAAACATGTTGTTTACGTTATTGTTGTTTGTGTATTTTGTTTACGTTTGTCCTTGCAGTGTTGTTGTTGCCTGTTTATTTATTTTGTGTATCCCCTTTTTTCCATACTGCTGTTGTTGCTACATTTTTGCTTATTCGTTGATCATGTAAACAAGTCCATTGTCTTGTTTTTGTAGCTTTTGTTTATCATTTTAATAATAGCTTTCTTAGAGCGTTTTACAATAGCAAACAGTGTTTGATCGAGTGTGCGTGGTAAAACATTTAAAAACGAATTTTCCATTAAGTTTTGAAAATATTTGGGGCAGCATATAAAATACAAACACACACACATATAGTATGCTTAACAAAATAAAATCTTTAAAATACAGTTTCATCAGTGAACCTAATCTGAGCATGAAGTGTGAATAGAATAAAAATAAAAATAAACAAAATAAGAAAATTATCAAATATTTCATAAACTAAATGGAGTTTATCAAGCTTAGGAACAATTTTCTTGAACGGCTTAAATGGACAAACTTGAGCGCACAACCATAAGCCACCGTAAAGACTACGAATATTAAATGAAGTTTTAACTAAAACAACAACAACAACAATAGCGGGGAACAGAGAAACAAGAATCCATAGGAAGTTTTCTAAAATTAATAACCGAAATGGAATCAAAAGCAGAGAGAAAAAGAACCCACACAATTGAATTTCTGATGCAATTTTTAATGTTTGTGTTTCGAAAAAAACAAACAAAATCTGGGATGACAAACAAAAATAATAGAAAATTGTTCATACACCCACCTATGCACAAAACACACATACACAAAAAAAAAAAAAAGAAAAAAAATGATCATTTTTAAAACATATACGTGTGTGTATACGTGGAATTTCTTTTCTTTAATTTTCTTTTTTTTTTTTGTTTTCTTTTTGTGAAAAGCTTAGTATTTTTTTTTTCTCTTTGCTTTTTCAACTTTGCGTTGAGCAATTTCTCATGTGATTTCATACATTTCTTCTGCTGGTTTAACGCTGCACAGTAAGATTTAATCAACTGCAAAAAATAACTACTAGATGGATGGTTGGTTGGTTGGATGGTTGCATGGATGGAAATACCTTTAGGGGAAGATGAATACACGTTTGTGTATTTGTTTGTTTGCTGACGTCTTTCTTTCTTTCTTTATTTTCATTCATTCGTTCGTTTGTTTTTTGAGGAATTCTGCCGGAAAAGCGTATGAATGTATAAAAAACTAGAAATAAATGGCATAAAAATAGTTTCGCATCAGTTAAACCTGAAACAGATGTTTAGGGAAATACGCAAAAAAAAGTCCACAAATAAAGCAAGTAAAAGAGTACAAAAGAAAAACAAAAACTTTGATTAACAAAAACGTAAAGTTCTAGTGAAGCATGGGTATGCTGAGAATTAAACTGAAAAAATGAAAAAAAAGTGGAAAAAAATTTAATTTTCTTATGAACATAAAAAAACTTTATGATTTTCATGAGAAATTTCTAAATCTCTGTTGTGTTGTGAAGAGTGATTAAAGCACACAGTGTCTCGAAAATTATTTTATATTTGTTTACTCTATTGCATGTACGCTATAAGTTATAGCGGCTCATAGGTTAGGTTAGGTCGGAGTGGTAGCTCTGATATCACAAAGCTCACTTGAGCACGCATAGCGGCCCGTTGTGATGCCACGGGTGAACGCAGTCCCTGTACTAACCAAGTTCCACCAAAATCAGGGAAAAGGAGGAAGTTGGTCAGCGCAAGGTCTGCACAACAAAAGCACGACTACCCCGCACTGGAAAACCAGCCAGAAAGTTTGATGAACGAAGCTATATCCTTGATGTCAATAGATGATAGCTCCGTTAAGCTAACAAGGAATGGGGAGCCAAATAACCTATATCTACACCTAGCAAGAGGCGGGCACTGGCAGGGAAAGTGAACAATAGTCTCCTCTTCCTCAGTGGACCTGCATCCACGGCAAAAGTCGTTGAAAGGGAGCCTCATTCTTTCCGCGTGTCTACCCATGACGCAATGGCCTGTAAGCAGACCTTCTGACCTTGTCAAGAAGTCTGACGTTGTATGTCTTGTCCAGGGCAGTCCACCAGAAAGCAACACCGTATAAGAGGTTGGGTTCGATGACCGTGGAATATATCCAACGCATGATCCTTGGGCGAAGACCCCATCTGGTTCCGACCGCTCTACTGCAGCAGTAAGCAGCACATGCCGCCTTGCGTGCCCTAGCAGCCAGATTCATCCTCCAGTCGAGTTTGGGATCTAGGATCAAGCCCAGTTATTTAACCTCGCGACTGAACGTGAGTCTGGTCCCACCTATGCTGGGAAGGGAGAAGGTCGGAATTTTATATTTCCTCGTAAAAAGAATCGTATCGGTCTTAGAGGGGTTAATAGACAGTCCAAAATCCCAACACCAGTCCAGCACGATTGACAGCGCCAAGTTCAGCTTATCCGACAGTGTCTGCGGACAAATTCCCGACGCAGCAATGGCAATGTCGTCAGCGTAAGCTATGGCCCCATTGCCAGAGTGTTCCAGCCCCCTCAAGAGTGAGTTGACTGAAAGATTCCAGAGAAGTGGTGATAGAACACCGCCTTGCGGTGTGCATCTACGAACCATTCTCTCACTATTCGTGGCCCCCACTGTGGAGGTGACAATCCTCAATTTGAGGAGAAGCTCAATGAACCTGACCAGATTCTGTCCCAGGTTCAGAGAACCAAGAGCCCTAACTATGGCGTCCGGGTCGACGTTGTTAAATGCACCTTCAATGTCCAGAAAAATGGCCAAAGTGTATTCCTTAACGTGCATGGACTTTTCTACCCGAGAGATAAGAGAGTGAAGTGCAGTCTCCACTGATTTACCTCTCGTATATGGGAAGCGGATAGAAGCGCTGGATCAATCGAGGTCCTGATATGAACAGCGGCTCATAATATAAGCATTATTCGTTGCAACAAAACTGTTTTGAAAAAAAACGATGTCTTTTTAATATTGAAAGCAATGCCTTCTATAATTGTGCACTTTTTCTCTCTTTTTCTCTCCAAATTCTCACCCTCAAGGTACAGTTTGATACTTCTGCTCCTAAATATGGCTGCAATTATTCAGTAATGAAGTCAAAACCATATTTTACCAGAATTCACAAGTTTTTCCTTCACATACTTAGAATTACTAATCACTGTCTCAGTGGTGCTGATGCGAAAAGACTAGGAAATCCGCATCGTTTAGCATTTTTTGTAAGTAATGGTAGCCTCTATGAAGTTTCTAGTACCGCGGTAATGGTTTGAATATGAGTAGCCAATACCATTCGGAGGCTTCAGCACGTTATTTCATTTTATTTCTAGTAATCACCGTAGTCTGGTAGATTGTGAGTTGGCTTATGAAAAAAAATATTTCTTCGGCGACTTCCCCTCAGCAGATTGCTGGCAAAAACTCTGAGAGTATATAAAATTGCCATGAAAAGCTTCTCAAAAAATCTGTCGTTCGGAGTCGACTTTAAACTGTAGGTCCCGCCAATCATGTATAAAAAATTACCGCACACAACATAAGTGGTGTGAGAAGCTAGTCCGTAATCCTGACTGAAGGGTTGTAATGGCCAATTATGTATGTATGTAACGTTCAGTATAATCACCGCATGCTTCGACGCTTTCGTTGTTATTCGGTTTTAAAGGCTTCGATTGTATGTTTCGCTCTCCATAATCCATAGTGGGTTGCGGAGAAACTATTATAACCTTCGGAGTTCTTCTGAAATCGAAAACTTGCTCTCTAGGTGTTGTAGTATTGAACGTACCATTAGATTGAACAGCGCTGTTGTACAACTCTGTCGTAGAACTCCGTTGTACAGCTTTGTTGTATAGCCCTGTTGTACAGCTATGTTGTAGAGCCCTGTTGTACAGTTCTGTTGGACTGCTCTGTTGTAGAACTACGTTCTACAGCTCTGTTGTGGAGCTCCTTTGTACAGCTCTGTTGTCCACCTCCGTTTTACAGCTCAGTTGTACAGCCCTGTTGTACTGCTCTATTGTACAGCCCTGTTGTACAGCTATGTTATAGAGCTCCGTTGTACAGCTATGTTATACAGCTCTGTCAGAAACAATTGTTATAACGTTCATTGCATCACGTTTGGGTTCAGGGGAATGAAGTCAAGTGCATTTTGAAGATTCTTTCTAATCCCGCCCGTGTCCGTTGCTCATACTCTAATCAAATCACATATTTAGGCTTTTTCTGCCACTTCGTTTAAATTGCATTATGAAATCATGCTTCATTGCTTGTTAAAATGTCATAATTAAAAAATTTTGAGTTCAATTCATATGAGTCGCATGGGAATTAGGCACAATGGAAAACAGTTTCTGGCCCACAGATATTAAATATTTAAAATTACAACAAATTTTATTTTGTCTTCTTCTTCTTTTTTGTAGTTTTCAAGTCCATAATCAGTGTCTTATTGATAGAAGTTCTGCTTGTTACTCACTTCAAATAATTTTCACTCATTAACCGTGCACTTTGATTTCCGGCTGTCATTTTACCTTTTTTTTTGTTGTCCTTTTTTGCTGCAACATCCTCTAGAAGTATAAAATTGAATTTTTTGTATTTTTGTCACGCACCTCTCACAATAGTTGAAGAAAAAAATTCAATGAAAAGAAGAAAAAAATTCAAGAAAATAATGAAACCGTTATTTTCAGTTTAAAAGTACCAGCATTCTTGGCCTTTTTTTTCCATTTTGTACCTCAACTCTGGGAAGTGTTTTTTACAGAAAGAAAACAAAGAAACGAACTAAACTGACAATTTGATACTTTAGTTGAAATTCCTAAAAAGTCCTCTCCTCTATATTATATACTGTCTTAAAGAGTTCTACACTTTAAGCCTTTTTTTCTTCTTATAATTCTGCTGCAAGAAAAAAAATTATTTTCTTGGAATTTTTCCCTTGTTCTGCTGAAAAGTTTCTCAAATTGAAGCACGAAATCATTAAATGTTTCCTGCTTTAGTTTTTATTTTTATTATTTTTTTCTTTTCCTTGGGTTTTTCAATTTCTTTTTTGGTTTCGTATTCATTTAGCATGCGTTGACACTTGGGAAACAAATGCTCATAATGATGTACCAGTAGTTTTGAAGCATTTTGCTTTGCTTGGATTTTTTTAATAAGAAATGATCATAAGAAATTGAAATGCAAGGTTCAGGTTCTTAAAGTTTAAAGAAAACGGCGAAAATTTAATGCCAGTTGTAGTTGCCATACGTAGAACATTGGTGCGTATGATTAATACATGAGTTTGAATATCTGCTCTGACAATATTACTCATACGCACTGGTTTTGTTTTAAATGTTGCTGAGATTTAGAGAGAATGTATAGCAAATTTTTTTTTTTTTTTGTGTGGATATTTTCTGTTGATTCCAAACTTTATTAATTATATTGGAAAAACATTTAAAGCAATAAAATGCAGCTGTCAAAAAGCAACAATTATTTTGCGGTCTGAATGCTCTATTCCTCTGCCTTCTTCACACGGTTTGTTTTGACGTATTGGCGTTACGGATTCCTTTTGCTATAGGAAATGTTTTATTGACGGTTTTAATGCAATTCTCCACTGCGACCTAGCTTATCCTTTTAGCAAAAACAACAGCTTCAAGGCATAGCTTATCGTCAACAGGACAAGAGAATTGCGGATTCCATTCCCATTCGAAGTTTGGCAAATTTTGCGTATTTAAGTACCACTTATTTTAAAATTCTGAACATTAAGTAAATCCTGATGACAATGTTTGGGAAGTATCATACGCTATGATATCTATGTGACCGTAATGGAAACACTTTTTTTATAGAAACTGCAATGGCATGATCATCTGGGTCATCGCACAATGGGGTTTTTGGTGTCTAAAATGGGAATTAAATCGTGGGCGCTTTCCTGGTTGCTTTTTTTTAACTTTTTTTGGTTTATTTCGCTTAAAGAAGATAAATCCATAATAATAGAAAAAAAATCGTGATCTGAAATGCATAAGGGCCTAACAACCAAAAAATTCGAAACTGATTTTTTGATTGATTCTGATGTATTGCATCATAATATATGTTCTGATCAAATTTTATAATCCTACTGTTAAAGATTATCTACCAAACAGATATAATTAGAATTGAACATAGAAACGTTAATACAAATTAGAATAAATCATTTTGAGTTTCCAGCAAGTTTTCATTTCATTTTGAAGTCGGGCTTCTTGGGCTTCCTCAGTTAACTGCCCTATTGGTACTAAAGAGTAGTTCATTACTTCTGATCCGCACCAGTAAAGATGAAGAATTTTCTTTCCTTTACTCTTTTGGTTTTTGATTATTTCACTACAATCGTCAAAATCAACTTTCGATCTACCACGCTTAACACCAGATTGGCGCGGGAAACCTATTGACGAATCTACCCAGCGATGCAGAATTTTGTGCACTTTCAGGTCATGTAAAAAAATATTTGGTACTCAAGAATTTCATTTTCCAATTAATTCCCATTTTAGGCATCAAAAACCCCAATGTGCATCGTCTAGAATTTTTGGAGGCTTAGTATTTACATACATAAACTTATGTAGGATCTATAGAATCTTAAGTATGAATATAACTAACCAAAACCTTCCATAGACTTCAGAACGTTATTTCATTTTCGGACAGTCAATATAATCACCAAATGCTTCGACGCTTTCGTCGCAATTCGAATTACCTCACTGACTTCTTCAAAAACAAAACTTCACTTTAGAATTCAAGTTTTTCTCAGACAGTAGCATCACCTTGATATTATTGTCTATGTTATGGTTATGCATGTCACGAATTTAATTCGTTGTTTGTCAACTTCCAGACATTTGAACACTACATTTCCCTCAGTCTAGTTTATGTTTAAAAATTGTTAACCTTCTGGAATAATTTGTACCCGAACTGATATTTTTGACTTGTGCAACGTCCATGTTCTATGAGGAACTGGTTCAGGTTAAACTTAATCTCTCCATAATACATCTGCTAAAGTATTTTTTAATATCAAGAAATAGTTACAAGCACCATCCACTACCAGTGTTTCCTTATTTTCGTTATTACTTTCGCTTAGGTTTCGCTTCTCTTTCAACTGCAGTGTTGTTACTTCAGCAGATGGGTCATTTACTTTGACACCATATCGTTGGGTATAATTTTCGATGCAAAGTTAGCTTGTATCACTGCGCTCACTTAAGCAGGTCGTTTTAAAAACTATTGATCTATTGCCTGTATCCTTGCCACAAACCCACAGTAGGTATCTTCGACTGTAAAAGCCCCTTCAGCTGCAAAGGTTCTTCTTTATAATGAATTTGAAACTTTCTCTACATTTCGGCATGGTGAATCAGTACTCACAGATATTTCATAGTTTCTCAGGGTTTTTTCCTTCGGATTCCAACTTATAGAAATAGTTCCTGTATTCAATACCCTTAACAAGGCAGCCTTTAGATGGCCAAATTGCATGGAAGATTACTCAAGACAAACGGGTATCTGTGGAGCAGATAGCATGACATTCAACTGCTACTCTCATGTGGTTATTTGTATGAATAAACATAGCGAGGGTTGGCACCAGCCCTTATGAGAACAGCTGCTCAGAGCCAGATCGGGTACTAATCGAGAGTCTTCTTAACCGAATCTACACCACCAACTTAACGGCGACGAACAAGGAACGTACTTTGAGGCCTGCCAGGGTTTTAAATGGACGAGGGTGGTTGTGGCCGTAGCCTGGAACCGTTCATACTGCGGGTTTCACGCCGGTCTTATCGTGCATACGTAACTAGGTCCAGAAATCTACAGCCACCAGCAAGGCACAGTCAACTCAGAAACTTGAGGATGGAATCGTCCATAGAATACAGAAAGGGGTTCGTGCCAAGGCGTATGAAAGAAAATATACGTGATCCGTCGCGACGGTTCAAAAAGATCAAACATGACATCGATCCGAAACAGAGTCTTCCCACGATATTAGGGTAACCTTTAGTCATGCACTACAACTCACTGTGTGTGTCGCAGAGGGAATCGAAGTATACTTAAGCACCCACATGGGGGGGGGGGGAACCCTAGGCATACGCGTCTAAACAGTATGAGTGCCATTCAACAACTTCTGCAGAATAAAAAATAATGTTCCATTATCGGATTTTAGAACCTTGGACAGAAATAATTTCGCCGATATAATTTATCGACAGTATTCATCTAGTAAAGGATGATGTTGTTAAAGTTCATACCTCCGGAAAAATTATAAGTTTGCTTAGAAACGAAATGAGGCAGGAATTATAGTCGTGCAGCATAATGAGTATTCCAACGGTACCTTTAATAGAACTCAATAGCGCTGTGTTTAAGGCGGATACAATTCAACCTAAACAAGCCTACACTAACCTTAATTTTAGAAGATATTACGCAGTAGACATACATACAACATACATAATTGATCATTACAACCCTTCAGTCAGGAGTATGGCAGGACTTACATTTTAAAGCCGATTTCGAACGACAGGTTTTTGAGAAACTTTTTCATGGAAATTTTATTTACACAGAGAATTTTTGCCCGAAATTCTGCTGAGAGGAAGTCACCGAAGTAATATTTTTTTCATATTTTCGTTTTGATGTCTGATCTGGCGTTTGAACCATGGCCTTACGTCTAACAAGCCAATATACTTATCTACTCGACTGTGGCGACTTCAGCAGCTTCTTTAATAATATCGTATTTGATTTGAAAAATAATTAAAAGTATCTTTGCTTTAAATGGACTTTTTGCAGTAGAAATAATGAGTCTTAAAGTCTTACATTAAAATTTTCTTATTTTTGAAACATATTTCTTTCAAAAAATTAATTTCGAATTTACGAAGCATCATTTCCACTTGCCACAGAAAATGATTATTTGACTTAGCACAATTGCATCCATGCATCTATGTATTCTATGTAGTTTACTTACTTACTTTTTGGCATATTTTGTAAAATTTATGATGTTGGCTAAAAGTTTTGCGTATGCCAATGCCAATTTTAACTAAAAGTCATCTTGTAATCTACTCTCTCTCTACTCAACTGCTCTAAGAAAAGATGAAAAATAAAAAGCCAAATAACAGCAGTTAAGTTGAAATGCATCTTTTTACGTTTTTACTCTTCTGTTCACTTCCATGTGTCTGTTGGTTGGTTTTTTTTCCACTTTTCCATTCCCCCATACCCCCTTGAAATGAATTTAAAGTTTTAGTTTTTCGATTGTATGTTGTTGTTGGTATTGTAAAACTGGCTTTTGAACAAATTGTAACCAGGTTAATATGAAAGTGTATCAGTTTCATTGCATCTCGCACTTTAAGAGTTTGAGAAAAAAAAAACGAGGGAAAGACAGTGGGCTTAAACGGTGTTAATCATCAGTGTCTAGTACATTAGCAGGCTATTAGTAAAATCAATTCGAAATTGCCCTATTGTAGGGAGGTATACGTCTCTTGTCAGGTATACCGGGCTACAAGATGCCATAGGTAAAGAATCAGCAATCGACAAAAGCCAGAGGAACAATAGCCTGAAATAAGAGATCGAAGAACATGGAATAAAACAAACATGTGGAGTCCTACACAAAGATGGTGTCACTAAACAAGACCTCAAGAGCAATGAATCGAATTTCTACTGCAAGCGACACGCAATGTAAGTAAGAAGTATGTGATCTAGGTATTCACATCGTGAAGTAGTCAACAAGATTTCAGATAAACAGCCGAACAGACCGTTCGCCGGCATCAAGTAGAAACACAATAGCCGAGGCAAAGCTAAAGAAATATTTTTGCACAAGACTTCATAAAATAGAAGACTGATGGTGAAATTTTTATACGGCTTGTAATACTTCCATAACAAGAGAAAAAAATGAAAACTACTGGGATAACTAAGGTTTATTTAAACATCAAACAAAATTCCTGAAAGCTATAGAACTCTACCAGGTAATCAGAACCGACTTTGGCTTTAAATTCATCCATAGCAATCTGTCATGCGACATTAGTTTTGTTACGAACACAGTAAATCTTCTTTCGTTAAACTTGAACTCTAATAAAGTTTTCCACCTTTAGGCAAGGCTTTGTCGCCCTCTGTTTACTTTCAGAGTCACCGGCAACATTTTGAGTATATCCCTCTGGGGTAGCTTCGAAATATGGGTGAGCGATTCAGCTCATGTGTAAGATTTTTGTAGTCGCCATAGTCTAGTGGGTAGTGTAATCGCTTATTAGACGAAAAACCCGGGCTCAAGCCCCAGGCCAGACACAAAACGAAATATTAAAAAAAATATTTCTTCGGCGACTTCCTCTCAGCAGATTACTGGCAAAAACTCTGAGAGTAAATAAACCTGCTATGAAAAAGTTTCTCAAAAAATCTGTCGTTCGGAGTAGATGTTAAATTGTAGGTCCCGCCACTAAAGTATAAAATTAAGGCACACATGAGTGGTGTGAGAAGCTAGACCATAATACTGACTGAAGGGTTGTAATGGCCAATTATGTGTGGATGTATGTATGTATGTAAGATTTTGATGCGAATTTTTTGTGGACTCTTTCGTTGCACGTGGATTCTGTTGGAAATAAGATTTGGTCACAATACCTTAATTTTTGAAAAGTGCAGCTCATACATGCTTGCAGAGAATGTGCAACTTTTGCAGCATAATTCCAGGTTTTGGTCAGTGGATGAGAAACATATTTCTTCCATAGAAACTTAGTTTTAAGATGTATTTGAGAAGATTTCAGCACCACACTTCTGCCCTCTTTACGCGTTTCATTACATTCTCCCCTTGATTGTGGCTTTGATGCACCATACATATCCAAAAGACTACGAATCCATGCTGCTGGCTATAAACTTAGAAATGTGATTGTAAAACCATTCCGTTGCTTGTATTGCCAGGAAGTCTGGCATTGACCGTTGTCTGGTGTGTTTTATCAAATTTGCGCAGTTATGGTATCATCGTCAAAGTGTAGATCTTCGAAAAGACGATTCAATCGCTATAATCGAGTCCATCATAATATTGATTTCCAGCTATGGTCTCTAGGAATCTAGGTCTCGATTAATAAGCATACATTCAATGTTCGTCTGGCTAAGTTTCGATATAAAACTTTAAGGTGGCTAACTAGATCATTTAGAACTGCCTTCCATTACATACTTAATTGGTCATTGCAAACCCTTTGGGCAGAAATACCACCTACTTTATCCTTACCCATGATGTGTGTCAGAGATCAGCAATAAATCGTCTTTTCGCTACTTATAAGTACTCATGAAATTATGAGTATAAGTGAGTCAACAGTATTGAAATTCAACTACTCCGATTCATTCATACTCCCTACAACATTGATTTATAAGTACAGGTTGCGATGAGTATGAGTACAACGTTGACATCGTACTCATAACATGCGAAATATGTTTGATTCATACGCCTACTCATTCAGTTTCATAAATTTAGAAAAATACTTATTATACTCATAAATGATTCGAGTGATTCGAAACATTCATCAAAATTTATAGTCGTAGTTGTTGTTGCATTTACAAAAAAAAAAGAAGAAAGAAAAATACAAAAACAACAAGCAAAGCGAACACACAACCTTCTAGTGAGTATTGTAGTGTTCGTACGCGAATCATACTTATTTTGTGATTCTTGTAAATGTTGAGTAAAGGAGAGTATGAGTACGAAGACTACTTCAAACTTTGAATATGAGTAGTATGAGTATGATATTAAAATAAGTATGAATGCGTATAAGTATCAGAAATTATGAGTATGATTCGAATCCAGTCATCTTTTTGAATACTTATTGCTGATCTCTAATGTGTGTATTAGCTTTATCCATGAGTGACGGGGGCCTGTAGTTTAAATTCGACTCCGAATGGCAATATTTTTTTGCTCTCAGATTTTTTGCCCGAAGACTTCTAAGAGGAAGCTGTCGAAGAAATATTTTTGTATATTTCATTTTGTTCGAGATGTGGGAGCAAGGGGTTAAACCACGGCCTCACGTCTAATAAGCCAACACACTACCTAATTCTCTACGGCGACTTCGTTGCGGAGTATAAAATACCGTTCGTTGCTGAAGTGTGCCAAATTCCTTGGCGAAGATTGTTTACGGGATTGTTGCAACTGCAGTTTGTGATCGTAACAGTCACACATACATTTTAATTACCAACGCTTTGTTGCTCGTGTTCAATTGTGTCATACAGCTCTGGATTATAAATTCAGTAAGTTTTTACTTCTTGGGTAGTGCAATTTTGGCACTCCAAACTAGTTTAAATTGTCCTAGTGATACCAAAATGTCCACAATACATACATGCATATATAATTGATCATTATAACCCTTTAGTCAGGATTACAACCTAACTTCTCACATCACTTATGTGGTGTATTTGTTAATTTTATACATGCTTTTTGAAAATCTATTTCATGGCAAATTTATTTTCTCTACTGAGAGACAGTCGCCGAAGAAATATTTTTCCATTCTTCGTTTTGTTGAAGATGTCTGTCTGGACGGTTTGAACCGTGGCCACACATCTAGTAAGGGTACGGCGACTGTACACAATGCCACAATAAATACAAATTCTGAGAAGAAGTACCGAAGTGAAGTGAATCTGTGATCTAAAATAGATTATAGAGGATGAAAATTGCCGATAAAAATAGAAACACGGTCTTCAACTGTTGAAACACCGTGAATACTATATAAAATTCAGTCCAGTCCAGTATGAGGCTTCAGTTCATGTTCATGAAAAAAAACAACTGACCAAGGCAAGAAGTAAACCACATGACAGTTGGCATATGTAGAATTGAAAACGAACTATATCGTAATAATATTAGCGACCTAAACGACTATAAACCCCAGAAAAAAGACATTGACACTGACCAACTGAAAACATCTCCCTCTGCTCTGTTTTTATCATTTAATTTTTCTAAAACAATGTGTACAATTTTATTAAAAGTTTTCCATTTTTTTTTTTTCTATATTTTCAGCCACTGTTGCCAAAGCCAAATGTTAACTACTCTGCCATGCACACACATCTTTGTAGACTTACAATGTAAAGGTCCATTACCGACTCCGTTCGACTCGACTGCATTCGATCACGTTGCAAAGGTAATTTACTATCAGTTTAGTATCGTATCATTCTATTCCTTTTTTCTTTTCTTTCTTTTTTTACCATTTCTGTTACAATTATTATTATTTCTTCTTCTTTTATTTTCTCTTTCTTTCGCCTGCTTTTGTTTTTTTTTTTCTTTTGCCATTTGGCTTGGCTTGACTTGCCTTTTGTACCTTAAAGGGATGAACATTTAATTGAGTCATATTCAGAGCACTGATGCACTAACCAGGCAAAAAAAAGAGAAAGAGATAGGAATAGTGGGCAAAGTGTGAGGAGGAGTGGGATAAAATGCAATGTATAACAAATGTTACAAGCATTTGTTCGATTGTTAAATGCAGTTTCATTTCATTTCATACACAAACGTATGCCAATAAAATTACTTGTTTTTTTTTCTTCTTCTCTACTTCTTTGCCTTCTGTATCCTTTTCTTATTTCCTCAGAAATAGCATCTCTTTTATTTGGATATTCTTTTTTTGCATTTGAACTCGTTTTTCAATATGAACACAAAAAAAAGAGAGAGAAAAGGTAAAGAAAATGTGAGCTTATCTTTTGCCATAGAACCTATGTAATATTTATGGGCATGGATGCCTTTCTTTAAATGTTTTTCAATTACTTTGAACTGCACAGAGTATTGGGAGAAGATGATGTAGTACAGTGTACGGCTTTTAATGTATTTTCACAAATATTCCTTTAATTTCTACGAAAGAAATATTATCTCACTGGGGATACGAGTTTACACTACACTAGTCTTCTTGGGAGGTTCTTCATTGGATGTCTATGGCTAGAAGTTCAAGGAAAGGGTAGGCTGTACAATTTTCTCCGCATCCCTGACTACTATGGTATGTTCAAGGCCTATATAATTATCATAAATTAACGTTTCGTAATGCATTCTAGAATTTCTATTTTTCCAGCCGCAATCACATTATTTTCGGGTGCAATTTTCGAATCTAAAATAGTTGGCATACATAGTGACCGCCTTGTTCAACTCTCATGGCAGTTTTTAATCCAGATCTCCGAGCTATTCCTGGTAATGTGTTAAAGCATACACTCTCTGACTAAACACATATCCTTAGGCTGATATTGCGTACTATTACCTCTGTTAGGCTGTTTATTAGGCCAAGATATAGGGTGGGCCATTTTAGAGTTTACATTTAAAAATGCAATGAAACAAAAATGGTTTAAAATTTTGCCGAATTTATTATTTTTTGTTGTAAAATACAATTGTTCCGCATAGGAATGAAATAATATTATGGCTGCCGCGACTGTCCAGCAATGTACCTCATTCGATCGGATAGATTTTGGTTCGCTTTTTCAACTGTATGGGGTCGTATCTCGGCAATGACATCACGAATGTTGGCCTTCAAATGTTCAATTGTCTCTGGTTTGTTGGCATAACACTTTTCTTTAACGACGCCCTAAAGGCAATAGTCTAAGCAGTGTCAAATCGCAGATTCTTGGCAGCCAATTGACATCACCATTTCAGCTAATTAAACGGCCATCAAACGTTTGACGCAATAAATTGATTGTCACGTGACATGTGTAGCAAGTTTCACCATCCCAAACATTGTTCACATCAATATACATAATTGGTCATTACAACGCATCAGTCAGGATTACGACCTAGCTTCTCACACCATTTATGGAGTGTGCGTTAATTTTATACATGAGTTGCGGGACATACAGTTTAAAGTCGACTCCGAACGACAGATCTCTAAGAAACTTATCACGGAATTTTTATTTACTCTGAGAGTTTTTGCCAGAAATCTGCTGAGAGGACGTCGCCGAAGAAATATTTTCAAATTTTCGTTTTGATGTCTGACCTAGGGTTTGAACAGTGGCCTTACGTCTAATAAGCCGACACACTACCTGCTAGACCACTGCGACTTCAACATCGTTCACATCAATACCATGAATAGCGGGTACAAAAAAATTGGTTATCATAGTGCAATGGGTGTCTCCCTTGACCGTAATGCTTGCGACATTCTCATTGTTAAAGAAACATGGGCCAATGATGCCTCCGCTCCATAAGCCGCATCAAAAAGTCACTCGTAATGGGTGCATTGGCTTCTGTAAGACTAAGTGTGGGTTTCCTGAGCCTCAAATACGGCAATTTTGCTTATTAACGTACTCAACAAGACTTTTTTTTTTAGCAAAAACGGCATCAACGAGCAGTTTCTCGTTGGCCGAACGTTTGTCAAGCGTCAATCGATTCACTACGTTCAGTGGAGTTAATATTGTTACGCTTTGACCTTTTTAAAAACGTTTAGAATATGAGTTTGTTGATTACAAACAAAATAAAAATGAATTTGTGTTTAGATTTAGATAAATTCTTTATTGTTCTCACTATTTTTGTGCCACTGTTCACACTTGACGAATACAACAATAATTGCTTGCTTACAACGCAGATGTTTTCAACGGCGATCTTCAAACCACGACTGTTTTCTTTACACTAAACGCGTCTTCACACAAGACTGACTGATTTTTACTGCTCGTTGTCTGCTTTGTCTTGCCTTTTTATATGCCCACGCCAACAGTCTGATGAACGTTCTTGATGTCGAACGTTCGCGGTCTCGCCTTCTCGAGAAATCTATCATGGTTTCATTGTTGTTTGTGTATTTGTTTCACATTGCTTGTTGTTGCGTTCTCGCTTATTTGTCTATCACCATTTATTTCATATCGATGTTGTTGATTTACTTGTAACAAGTTCGTTGTATTTGTTAGTGTAGCTTTTGTTAATCATGTTAATGTTAAATGATGTTACCGTTTTCGGAACAATATACTGAATTTTCTCATAGCATTATATGAGTATTGCCAGCTTCGAAATAACCGATGATTAAAATTTAAATCGATAGATGGCGCAACCTATATTTGGTTATTACCTCAGATCTTACAAAATTTGTGTACAATTGAATCTCACCTCAACAGAGAAAGAGGAGTTTTTGCAAATCTTGAATAATTGGTAACGCATCCGTCAATACTACTCACTTCCTGGGTTACTTTAAATTTTTTTGTGCCTTCCTAGGTAGTTGTATACCTCATAACATAATTATTTTGAAACTTCCTTTTTCGCTTGTCAAAAAACATAAGAAAAACTGAAATCCTTAATTTGTACACAGTCAATCAAATTGATTTCATTCTTTTTTCTGCTTTTTTCCCTGTATTTCTAACAATTTTTTCTCATGTTCAGATGCTCCTCTTTTTATGAGTCTTTTAATGCAAAAAAAAATGTCAAAAAAAAAAGTTTGAAACGTATGAATAGTCGTACGTGTTTAAACGTGGTTAAGAGTTTTGTAATAAATTTAAAAGCGTAAAGCCTGTTCGCGCATAAAATATACGATATTCATTCACCTTTTCCTTTTCGAATTCACATAAATTCCACAACATGCCACCATAAACTTTTTTTATTTTTCGTTTTCGTTGTTTCTTTTACATTTTTTTTGTTTTCCTTTAAATTTTTGTGTGCTTTTTCTAGGAGTTCTAGAACACGGACAAAAATTTAATTTTCTCCTCGAATGTCTAAAAAAGAAAAGGCCCACATTCATATGGGAGAGACATAGAGACTGAAAGAGAAAATGCCAAACATAAGCCGACTAAGATAAGTTACCACTTTATACGTCGTTTTTTATTGCCTTTGGTTAGAAGTGAAGAAAAAAAAAACATTAAGCAACTACAGTGACGATAAGAAATTAGGGGGAGATTATTGGAAAAATAATAAGTCCATGCTCCTCATATCAGAAAGTCTTTGCTCACTTCTCCTCTAAAGCGGTATGAAAGCAAAACTATCTTAAACTATCAATCGGGAAAAAATAGAAGGCTCTTCTATTTTGTATTAAAATATCCAAGACCAGAGAATTCTAATATACAGAGGCCTAGGCCTCCAACTTTGTTTTTCAAACCCTGCCGAAAGTTTTTCACCGAGCACTACCAGTTATGAAAACAAGATCTGTATTAGTATTTTTCTAAATTTACGAATCTGTATTAGTAGGCGTATGAATCAAACATATTTCGAATGTTATGAGTTTGATATCAACGTTGTACTCATACTCATTGCACCCTGTACTTATAAATCAATGTTGTAGTGAGTATGAATGAATCAGAGTAGTTGAATTTCAATACTGTTGACTCACTCATACTCAAAATTTCATGAGTACTAATGAGTAACGAAAAAATGATTCATTGCTGATCTCTGATACATACATACATACGTGCATACATAATTGATCATTACATCCTTGGAGTCAGGATTACGACCTACTCCTCGCACCACTTTTTTGTGTGTGCTAATTTTATACATGAGTGGCTGGACCTACAGTCTAAAGTCGACTCCGAACGACAGCTTTCTTTGAGGAAAATTTTCATGGCAATTTTTATTTATTCTCAGAGTTTTTGCCATATTCCTGCTGAAAGGAAGTCATCGAAGAAATAGTTTTTCATATTTCTTTTTGCTGGATCTGGGGCTTGAACTGTGGCGTCATGTCTAATCAGCCTGCGCACTACCTACTAGACTACGGCGACCCCTAGGTCGTCATGAGACAGTCATGAGAAGAAATTCAGTATCCTCCACCTCCTGAATCCCACAGCTCCTGCAGAAGTCATTTTTGTCAAGTTTTTCTTATACCTACCAAAAGAACAGTGGAACGTGAGAATCTCTAACTTGCGATGGTTGACCGTGAGATTTACGTGCAGAAGTGAGTCGATCCATTTCTTATCCAAACGTGTCCTGCAGAGCAATAATGTGTGCCTCCTCTTGCTGTCAACGAAGTTAAGCTTCCCTTCATTATCCTCATTAACTGAGGTAATCGTCATACCTATAGCCTGTGACATGTCGGCGATTGCAATTTCCAACGATGTCTCTATGTCTTAGAAAATTTTTCATGGCGGGTTTATTTACTCTCAGAATTTTCGAGAGGAAGTCGCCGAAGAAATATTTTTTTTTTATATCTGGTTTTGATATCTAACCTGGGATGCGAACCCAGGCTTTACGTCTAATAAGCCAACACAATACCTATTAGACTACATAGACTACGCCACTCGCGCATAAAATTAACGCACACAACATGAGTGGTGTGAGAAGAATCAAAGCTTGTACTGGCCAATTATGTATGTATGTATGTACGTATCTCTAGATCTTGGAACTTATATAAGAGTTACCTTTAAAATTATCCGAAATATTCGCGAAAAATCCTCAGAATTCATTTGAGACTACGTTCGTTAGTTCCAGTCAATTAAGAGATTTTCAGGAAAACTAGCGCTACCCAGAAAACATTGTGGCGCTTTCAAAATAGTGGTCAGCCCGCTTATCAAATTTAATATCAGAAGCCTTAACAAACATACCATAGCCCATCCTGCAACGAATCTTGTTTTAAATTGTCTGGATAGAGTTTCCTTCTGAATATCCTGCCGTAGTTGATTGTCAAAGGAATATATTTACCACTCTCACCAAGAGATTTGGGTGAGCAGTGCTTGATAATATTACCATTAAAATAGCTGGTCCAGTTCCACGACGTACTAAGTCTTTGATGCACAATTGATCAACAGAATGTATCACATCTTTATACATTTATCATGCTTAATACAGCTCTTTCCTTTTAGTACGTCCTGCAAATTGTGGTTTATTAAATTCATGAACAAATCTTAGGTACATACTTTTAAAAATCAATTTTGAAATTTCACTCTCTCTCTTTCTCTCTCTCTCTCTCTCTCTCTCTGCCTTTGTATTAAACAGTGTTTCCAACAAAATCTTGTTCTTGTTTTTTATAGCTGTAACTGTTACTTCCTTTGAAAACTAAAAAAACGACAATTTGTGCTTGTGTGTAGATGTGTACGTGTTTTTATGTTGAACTGCCTATTTTGTAACTTTTCATATACTCACACACACACACATACAATTAAATGTTGCACCTTTTTCATTCACTTATTTCTCACTAAACTTTGATCTGCCACACACACATACATACATATTCTGGTTGTTGTTCTCCTATTCTCTCTCTCTCTCTCGTTTTTTAAGATGTGTATGAAAGCCTGTGTAAGTATGTGTGATTGTGTGTGCCTATTTGAGTGTTTAATTTTTGCTTTTAAAAGTTGTTTCTTTTTTCATTTTTGCCCCGTTTGTAGTTGATACACACTCCACTAAATGTGAAGTTCATCTCTTGGTGTTGAGACGTGACTTGTGTTTCTAAACATAACGACTCTGCATCTCTTTTTATACGTTTCTTTTTTAACATCCTTTTTGGTGTTCTAGAAAGAAGAAAAACACAAAAAAAAAATGGAATGGAAAGTCAGTCTAAAGGCATGGTAAAATTTTAAATCTTTTAAGTTGATTTCTTTAAAGAAGTATATTGTGACCAACCACCATCACCACCACATTACACCAACAAAACAAGAAGAAAAACAAAATTCCTCAAGTGTTTGTATTTAACTTTTTGATTGTTTTCACTTCGTTTTTTAAGTTTTTTTTTTTGCCGCTTAACAAAAAACAAAATTGGAAATGAAAGCTAAAGAATAACATCCGATATTGATTAACTTTATAAAGTTATTTTTGTTCTTTTTTTTTTTTTGCTTTCTTAAGAAGAATTTGCTTGGTTTGAGGGCTTTTAAGTAAAAGTTTTGTTTTTTTTTTTTAATTTTATTTTAAATTTTCAAAAATTAATTTCAAACTGGAGGCTATATTGAAGGGAATTGATGAAATAATGTGTTGCTCTAATAAAAATAAAGAGAGATAGGGAAGAGGTAGGTAAAAGGGGCGTGGTTTATGTGGAATGAGTCTGAACAGCCTACTGGAAAAAATTTGTAGGAAACATAACAGACTAGGCTGTTGTTAGGATATAAAAAAATTATATCTGATTGTTGAAGTGATCGGACGTGTTTATGTTTGTGCTCCTGCAAGATTTTTGTGTAGTATCTGTGTTTTTGAAGTTTTGCATCCTGAAAATATTTTCTATAGTTGCATTTTGGGCAATAAATCGTGACATAAAAATAGTCAAAATAACATAAAAATACCGATTTGAAATTTATCAAAGTGAAATAACGCATAGCAACAGAGTCTAACTCTTCATGCAATATTTATTTATAGTTTACAAAAACAAATATAAACGGACAATCTTATTCTTGGTGACTCATCCTCAGAATTAAAACAAAATTAAGTAACTGAAATTGAACAACAACAAACTTACACAGTATCTTTAATCCTAACACCTACATAGCAACATTATCCTAAACAAAATAAAACAAAAACAAAAGTAAACAAATTAAAAACAACCAGCTGTTTTACACTAATTACCGGTTTATTAAGTGCTGCCAAATTTATCTAAAGTATTGACAGTCAATTTATATGTTAAACATTGTTACTTTTTGTAATCACTACTATTTATTGCAACTGCCTTGGTTTGTGAATTTGCTAAAGGTCGTATATTGCGGTTTATACTTTTAAATTAATATAATGGAGTGTTCAAAAGCAAATTGTTCCACTACTGGGAATCTTAGGATGGTCTCATGCTGGCTATGTATGAGCCTCTATCATATAACTTGTAGTGGTCTTAAGGCTCGTGATGCTGATGCGGTAGCTGATCCACAGAAGTTCCTTCAATGGACTTGTCCTGATTGTAGAAAAGTCAATATCGAATTCTACAAACTATTTAAGGACTCTAAGGTTAAATTTAACACAATTAGTAATGATCTCATGGAATTGCAAAAGAAGTTTACAGAGTTTGGTGAGTTATTTGCTAAATATCCTAATTTGGATAAATTTGTTAGTAACCAACATTCTGCATCACCTAAACGTAAAAGGGATGGTCTGAGATCTGCTCAAAATGTTTCTCCATTACTACCACCTGCTGCTGATCCGAATGAGAATGTTGTAATGACTCCATCTTGTGAATTGCAACCGTCATATTCTTTGAATAATAATTGTACATCACCGTCCACAAATTTAATTTCACCTTTACCTCGCGCTGCTGATATTTCGTCCGTTACTGAAAATCCTACTAACTCACAACCTACTTCAAGTTACTCGAAAGCTGCTGCAAAAGTCACTGATATTAATAACACCTTGATAACCACACCTAAGCCGTTAAGAGTCATACCACCTGCTAGAAGCATTTTTATCTCACGTTTAGCTTCTGACACTGCCATAAAGGACATTGAATTTTATATAAGATCTAAAATAGGTGACGGGATTAATTTATCGATTCATAAATTTGCATACTCGCAACCGAGAACAATAGCGTCTTTTAAAATTACAGTTCCGGACGAATACTTTGAAAAAATACAAGATTTTAATTTTTGGCCTGCAAAAACATATGCAGAAAGAAACATATGTTTCTTCGGAAAGACAAAGGAATAATATTGTACGTCTACCTACACCGCAGATTACAAAAAACTAAATATTCACTGTGATAGTTTATCAATAGTATATCAAAATGTTCGTGGATTGAATACTAAATTGTCCAAACTCTTCGTTAATAGTCATGATTTTATGTATGATGTAATTGTCTTTACGGAAACTTGGCTTAATGACGGTGTTTTTAATGCAGAAATTCTTTGTAACAAATATCAAATTTATAGATACAATCGTAATACACGCAGAGGAGGTGGTGTATTAATTGCTGTCTCTTCATTATATCCATCAGAACAGTTTGTAACTGACACTTCCAATATTGAATTTGTTGCTGTTGTTGTAAAATTAAAAACGTCTAAAGTCTACTTCTCGTGTTCTTATGTTCCCCCTGATTCTGACTATGCTGTTTACTCTGATCATGTTGACGCAATAACATCTGTTGTCCAATGTGCCAAAAAAGACGATTCTGTTTTTGTTATGGGTGATTTTAATCTACCCTCAATTATATGGAAACATGTACCTGATGTGCCTTTTTTAATTCCGATTAAAACTAAGACTTGCCATGACGTATTCCTAAACGATATTTTTGGACTATCACTGTATCAAATAAACTCACTTTGTAATGACTTTGGAAAAATACTGGATCTTATATTTGTTAATGATGTTAATCACTGTAGTGTTTTACGTTCTGAACCTGTAACTTTGCCTGAGGATCGATATCATCCGACCTTAAAAACTAATTTTTCCCTTCCAACGAATTTCAAAGCTAAGCCTTCGAAAATAAGTAAAGTTTACTGTTTTAATCGAACCAATTACCATTTATTTAATGACATGATGAAAAATACTTGTTGGAATGAAACCTTATCTATTCCTGTTAACAATGATTCTGATATTGACTTGATGATTTCTAACTTTTATAAGAAAGTGCATTCAATAATTGAAAATTGTGTTCCCTTAAAACCTTCATATACTCTGGTTGGTCCACCATGGAATTCGAAACAACTGTCACGACTGAAAAATCAAAAGAACAAGTATTACAAGAAATACAAAAGGTCTGGCTCGATTATTGATTATGGAAGATATTCTATTTGCCGGTCTGAATATAACATTCTAAATCACTTATTATATAAAACATATATGGACAAAATGAAAAATAATTTTATTAAGAATCCTAGATCTTTCTTTACGTTTGTAAATTCCAAGAGAAAATCAACTGGTTATCCATCCTTTATGAAATTTGCTGATAAAGAATCCGGAAGTGTTGATGTCATATGTGATATGTTTGCTGATTTCTTCGCCAGTACTTATTCTAACTCCGCTTACATGGATACAAATAATTACCCTTTCCCGCTGACATCGGCTCCAGTAATATCTATTCCAACTTTTAGTGACTGCGATATTTTAGTAAACCTGAAAAGGTTAAAGATGTCTTTTCGTCCTGGTCCTGATGGGGTTCCAAGTTGTATTTTAAATCGATGTGCAGAATCATTCATCACACCATTAGTCATATTGTTTAATACCTCGATTAATTATGGATATTTTCCTATGTTTTGGAAGGACTCGTATATTATACCGCTTTTTAAATCTGGCAATAAGTCTGATGTTACAAATTATAGGGGCATTGCAAAACTGAGTGCTATTCCAAAAATGTTCGAGAAACTGGTTGCCGATTTTTTGATCCATCATACTTCATCGTTACTATCACCTCATCAACACGGTTTCCGAAAGGGCTGCTCAACAACGACTAATGTGCTTCAGTTAACATCCATGGTAAATGTGGCCTTTTCTCAACAGAAGCAAACTGATGTAATTTTTACGGATTTTAGCAAAGCGTTCGATAAAGTGAATCACAAACTACTGTTAACTAATTGGATTTAATGGGTGTAAACCATAGGAGCTTAAGATGGCTAGAGTCGTATTTGACTGGTAGAAAGCAGACTGTATGTGTGAACAATAGCTTATCTAAATATATTTATGTGCTATCTGGTGTTCCTCAAGGCAGCCATCTTGGTCCACTTCTTTTTTCGCTGTTTATAAACGATCTTCCCAACATAATTAATTTTGCCAATATCTTAATGTATGCTGACGATGTAAAACTTTTTCTCTCCTTTAATAATTTCATTGAGCATATTTATCTTCAAAGTGATCTCAATAATTTCTATTTGTGGTGCGAGTACAACATGATGGAGCTGAATATTAAAAAATGCAAATGTATGCGGTTCTCAAGAAGTAATTTTGTCGCGGTTAATTACTTGCTTGGAGGTCATCAACTGGAAATAGTGGACTCTTTTATTGATCTTGGGATCCTATTAGACACAAAATTAAACTTTAATGATCATATCACTTTGACTGTAAATAAGGCAAGAAGCACTCTTGGCTTCATAAAACGTTGGGCAAAGGAATTTACTGATCCATATATTACTAAACAGCTATACATATCGCTTGTCAGACCTATTTTGGAGTATGGTTCTATCGTTTGGGATCCTCACTATAATGTTTACAGCGAACACATTGAATCTGTTCAGAAACAATTTCTACTCTTCTGCTTGCGTGGCCTTGGATGGAATTATTCGGACATGCCTTCATATACTAGCAGACTGGCTTTAATAAAACTGCCTACCCTTAAGAGTCGTCGAACGATGTTAAATATATCTTTTATGACTAACCTGATCAATGGTAATATTTGCTGTGAATTTCTGTTAAGATCTGTTAAATTCAATGTTCCTCGTCGTAACTTCCGCTGTTATAATCTTATTTATATTCAATTCTGCAGAACTAATTATGCTGTTGCTGATCCATTAACTAGAATTTGCCGTCAATTTAATTATTTGTCAGACTTTGTTGATTTTTCTTTAAATTCTTGCGTTATAAAACGGAATATTATTGTTTTTCTTAATTCTTAACTTTTCCTAATTTTTATTGTAATAGTTACGTTATTTTTGTAGAAACTGTTTGTAATTGTATTTAATTTTATTCGTACCAATTTTTGTTATTAGTCAGTAAGGAATTTGTCCATTGACTTGAATAAATAAATAAATAAATAAAATGGTGTTCTTAGGTCCATAGTTTTAATGCAATTTTTTTAGAAATATTTCATCATAAAATAGATTATCTCGGAGTAGATTACTTTATGATTTTCTATTAGAAATTTTCGTTTTGTTAAAAGCATCTTGCGTTACTATTATACAGCTCAAAACCTTTTTGCACAAATACCAGTATCATACCAGTACCATATCAGTAAATACCAAATACCATATGAGTAGTCGGCGTAGTCATGTAGATAGTGTGTAGGCTTATTAGACGAAGCCTCGGTTGAAACCAGAGATCAGCAATAAACCGTTTCTTCGCTACTCATAAGCACCCATGAAATTTAAAATATGAGTGAGTCAGCAGTATTGAAATTCATTTGTACTCATTACAACCTTGATTTATAAGTGCAGGTTGCAATGAGTATGAGTACAACGTTGACATCAAACTCATAACATTCGAAATGTGTTTGATTCATAAGCCTACTAATACAGATTCATAAATTTATATAAATACTTAGAATACTCATAAATGATTCGAGTGATTTGAATCATTTATCAAAATTTACAGTGTTAGTGGTTGTTGCATTTACAAAAAAAGAAGAAAGAAAAAGACAAAGCCAGCAAGCAAAGAAAACACACAGCCTTCTAGTGAGTATTGTATGGTTCGTGAGCGAATCATACTTATTTTACGATTTTTGTAAAAATTGGGTAAAGGAGAGTCGAAAGTAACAACATCACGCGTATTGTTAAGTATGAGTACGATGAGTACTTCAAACTTTGAATATGAGTAGTATGAGTGTGATATTAAAATAAGTATGAATGCGTATAAGCATCAGAAATTATGAGTATGATTCGATTCTACTCATATTTTTGAATACTCATTGCTGATCTCTGTTTCTTCCAGACATTTCTAACAAAACGAAATATGAAAAAATATTTCTTTCTTCCCAGGAGATTTCTGGCAAAAACTCTGAGAATAAATAAAATTGTCATGAAAAGTTTCTCAAAAATCTGTCGTTCAAAATCAACTTTTAACTATAACTCATGTATAAAATTAACGTACACAAGAAGATATGTTTTAATCCTAACGCAAATGTTGTAGTAATCAATTAAATAATGTTGAGTCGATCTCCGCACAAAAACATATTCTGCAAATACCGTGCACCTAATATATTCTCCTCATGTCAAATCCTGAAACGTATGAAATAAGGTTCTTGTACTCATCAGCAGTTCTGATCATTGCATCGTTTTTCTTTTCATTCTAAGGACTTCATGCTCAAGACTTCATCACCATCTGCAAAACATTACATTTTTATGAATGAAAAGGTTGAGTTCAAGCTTTCATTCGGAAATTTTGCTCAAAATTATTTGTTTTTTGCAAGAAACTGAAAACTTCATGTTTGCAGTACTTAGGCGAAAGAAACCTATATACCTGCAGAGTTTTTAAGATAAAGCCCTTGCTTTTCAGTAAAGATAACAGAAGTGTTAATGGCTAAAGTGGTGAACAATTTGTTCGTGAAAAACTCGCTTGAGTGTCTGCTAATAGAGGAAAAGATCCGAATCCAAAACTCCAGTGCGGTATACGACTGTCGTAGGTGCCTTAACGAGGTTACGAATCGATACCGGGACATAAGCTCATTTCTGGTAACTGCAGAGCGGATGAACTGGCCAAAAAGGGTACGACCATCGAACTGTTTCATCAATTCTCTACATTAGGGATCGCTTTGGGTACCTGCAAGCTTATAATTCACAGTGCAATCGCGGACCTTGTCAACATCTTCGGATACGGCCAGAAAGGCGCAGAAAATCTGGCCAAAGCTGGATAAGATGCGCGCGGCGGCTCCTCTTAAACTCCAAAGAAGTAGGTTAAGCACTATAATCAGGGTTATTACGGGGCATTGTATGGACACCTTGCAAATGATTCCTGCAGAAGCTGTAGAGGTGAGGAGGAGGATGAGATTGTTCTTCACCTACAGCGGACATGCCAGGCACTTGGTCGGATGAAAAAGAGGCATCTGGGTATCTACTACATAGAGGATCTGGATGACCTGTCATGCATGGATATTGACAGTCTGAGTCGCTTCATCGGAAGCTCCGAGCGGTTCATGGGAAGAATGTGAAACTGTCGTATCACAATGGGCCCTGTGTGCGGTCTACATCCACTTCTACCTACCTGATGCGAAAGGCCTATGTTTTATAAAAAACAAACAAATACTCACTCGCCAGAAACGTATTATAGTATACTCTCCCAATATTAAATTCTAAAAATACACCTACAATTGACAATTAAAGTTTTTCTTTCCTTTTTTTCCGGCGATGTCTGAACAGCATTTTTGTTTTTATTCTTATTTTTCATTGTTTTTTTATTTTTTTTAAATTTATTTTGTATTTTTTTTTTTCTTTTTGTCTGCCTTTATTTCTATTACGGGAGTTGTCAGAAAATGTCATGGCAGTTACCATGACAAAACTTTAAAACGATATTTTTGTCGTTTTGTCTTTATCAAACTGGGCGTACATCAATCTTCATGCATGCATTTGATGTTATTCATGCACAAGTGTACATACACAGGAATATTGTCTTTTTAAAATAGACACACACATAGGATTTTCTACATATGCTACGAGTATGTATCACCTTCAGGCAGTTACAACTTTTATTTACATTTTTTCTCTTTTTTTTTTTTCTCTCCCGAAAATAACCCAGTAGACAACAATGGAGTAAATAAAAAATATTTTTTGAAAAATGCAAAGAATTTGTTGTGATCAAAACCTAATATTAAGAAGGCCAGAAACAAAGTTTGAATTCTAAAGTCGTTTTCTTAGATAGCAACCTATCCAGTCATCTTAGAATTTCGAAAGCTCTTTATCAATAGTTACCTCCTTTGGTCGCCAATTTAGCCAAGTAGGCGACGCATACTTTGTATTATCGGCAGGGTTTGCATCACACACGAGTTTAATATTTTGGATTTAGTATACAGGCTCATATTTTTGGCTTTCCGCATTCGATCTAATGTAGAAAAGGTTATACGAATATTTCGAATTATGTTTTCTACAACTCTAGGTAGTAAGTAGAAATGTTGGCCATGATGTTTTATATATGAGTGGCGGCGAGACTTACAGTTTAAAGTCGACTCCTAAAGGCAGATTTTTGAGATGGCAATTTAATTTACTCCCAAAGTTTTTGGCATAGAGACTGCTGAGAGGAAGTCGCCGAAGATATGTTTTTTTTCCATATTTCGTTTTTATTGGAGATGTCTGACCTGTGGTTTAAACCATGGCCTCACGTCTAATAAGCCAACACACTGCCTACTAGACTACGGGCGGCTTTATCTAATGTAGGAGATAATATACAATTTTCCACATCCGCCTTATTCCGGTCTATTATATTCGACGTTTTCAACCGAAGAGTTACTAGTGCTTTGTGGGATACTGGTAATAATATTATCCTTAGGACATTCACATTTTTGTTTTTATTTTTGTTTTTATTTTTGTTTTGCTTTTAAAATCTATTTAGCAAATTTTGTTACTTCACTTTTTCTAAAACAAGTGTGTCAGCTAATTCGACGAGCTTATGGTTCAAATATTCCCAAAAATTTACATTGATAGATGACTCAACAGCATTTGATACTACTCAATGCACCTATACGTAGGGATATATATGGTCTTTTGTAAGTGCTACACATCTTTAAATTTGTGTGTGTGATGTATCATTGAAATTTTGGACCAACTGATTTAAATGTCCGCCACGACTTTTTAGGTAGAGCGCATCTAAAATATCAAATTTTTCTTTAGACGAATTTGTCCAATAGCAAGAGTTCTATTAGTTTTGTTAGACAAAGTCTAACAGGATCAAATTGTATGATATTGGTGAGACCAGTTCATATCAACTTCACATGAGATGATCATGCCTTCAAATCGCTAGTGCAGAACAGCTGTGTCACATACCGTCAGCGACAGTGATGCCTTAAACAATATCTATATGGACAGTGGTTTTATCGGGATGCATTGGGACTCCAAAGCTCTATTCATTCATAAAGGGCCCTCGTCACTGAAGATGATGTTTCGATAAAAATAAAGGTCACTTGCCAACTGTTCCAGAGCCTAATTAGCTAATAAGTGTCGTTGCCTATGGTTGCGCACAGCGATTTCGATTAAATAAATAACAACTTAAAAGAAATCGCCCGTAGTGTAGTAAGAAATTCTTTTTTGCAATTCAATTAACAGTTTCGACTCGAATTTGTCTGACATGCATTCTATGCCCAACAACTTTTAGGAAATTTGCATAGCTCGTGCCACCCGAGATACTGACATCATCAGCAAATATCAGCAATGAGTATTCAAAAAGATGAGTAGATTCGAATCATAATAAAAATTTTTGATACTTATACGTATTCATACTTATTTTAATATCATACTCATACTGCTCATATTCAAAGTTTGAACTATTCATCGTACCCATACTTAACAATACGCATGATATTGTTGATTTCGACTATCCTTTACTCAACAGTTACAAGTATCACAAAATAAGTCTGATTCGCGTACGAACCCTACAATACTCACTAGAAGGTTGTGTGTTTGCTTTGTTTGCTGTCTTTGACTTTCTTCTTTTTTTGTAAATGCAACAACAACTAAGACTGTAAATTTTGATGAATGATTCGAATCACTCGAATAATTTTTAGTATTAGAAATATTTTTCTGAATGAGTAGGTGTACGAATGTTTGATTCAATTTCGAATGTTATGAGTTTGATGTCAATGTTGTACTCATTCTCATTGCAACCTGTACTTATAGATCAATGTCGTCGTGAGTACGAATGAATCAGAGTCGTTGAATTTCAATACTGTTGACTCACTCATACTCAAAATTTCATGAGTACTTATGAGTAGCGAAAAAACGATGCATTGCTGATCTCTGATCATCAGGCACATTTCAATAGTGGTTTGATGGTGGCTGATCATAACTTTCTATGATACTGATATGCTCCTTAGTCCCGTGTAAAGTATGTTAACAAATGTTTTGTTTTTTGATCCCATAAAGTCGTAGGAGCTGTCTAGGGGCTTGATTTCAAACCCTAGCAGTCTCGAATGAACTAAAGGCAATAAAAACTAGTTGTTATGCACACAGTAAATAATTCTAATACTTCGCAGTATGTACTTAATATTATTTTTGTATGAGCAACACAAATGTTAATGGCAACATGTCTATTCGGAATATAAAAGAAAGAATAGTCTGTACGGGTAGCACCTCCAACTGTTTGCTGGGTAACTAACGAAACAAACAAAAAAAAAGAGTCTAACTTTGTATTCCTTTCAAAAAATAGACCTTTTGAATGATTTTTACAAGATTTCATATATTGTCTCCTGTACGTATTAATTTTTCTATTTTTATTTTCATATCTTTCTTCTTTTTCTTCTTTTATTTTCCTTTTTTTTCAAAAATTTTTTCCATGACGATGATGAAAAACGCCTCCTGTGACAAACTCTTGTCTTGTCATGTTAAATTTTTGTGTTTACCTGGTGCCAGTTATTTTAAATGTTTTGTCTGCTGTTTGCGTTTATTTGTGCCAGGACTATTGGCATCCAAAGTCCTCTTCATATTGACCCCACCAACCAGCCAGCCGAACTGACAACTTCATATCACCTGTTATTTAGTTAGTTACAAGCATATCATTTACTTGCTTTTGTCTTTTATTTTAACTGCTGCCAGTATTTGTTTGTGTTTGTATTTTTTCTCCTTTACAGCCCCTGTTTACTTTTCTAAACATAGGAAGAGAGGGGAGAGAAAAGAAAATATTTTTGCTGTCTCTGCTGGGATCCTTTGTAAAAGATTTGATCCTAAGTAAAGCATACAAGTGGCATATAAAGGCAATGGTAGGGAGATAAAGACAAAGTTAACTCAGGCTTAATATATTCATTTGAAGTTTTTAAAGGACTTTACACAACCAATGTTCGCCTCGTAACTACAGTATCAAATGAACAATTTATGTTTGAAAGAAAGTGACACAATTATTGCAAAGGATTTGGTGGAGGAGAGAGTTCAATGAAGAATATTTTTAGGTAAAGGCTTCTACTTTGTAAAAATTTTTAAGATTTCCTTTAAAAAAAATAGAACTTCAAACAAAACTAATGATTTGTGTAAAGGATATGTACGAGAGGGCTTCCCTCCAAATGCAGAAAATACAATAAATTTGTGAGAGATATTCTTTATTTCTTCCCACAGTCTCCTCTTAGTTCGATACACTTTATCCAAATGGTTTTCAGTTGCCTTTATTATGTAGGTTTCAATAAAAAACTGCCTGCCTGTAGTGGAATTCACTAACTTTTTTTAACGATTATCGAATCGTTTAAAATACTAAACAACAAAATTGTCGATTTTGGTATTCTGTAAAATTTTTAAACGATATTCGAAATCGTTATTTCAGCTGTTGTCGTAAACTAAACGACAATAATTTTTGTATTGTTTATTCAATCGATTCAATTAATTTAAAGCAATTTATGCAAAGGTGTTTTGAAAATGGGGAGCACAACATATTTTTAACCCGCCAATGGTGACGCAAATTTGACTTTGATTAATGATGACGCCGGTCTCATGCACCGGGGTTTTCAACTGAAGATATTTCGAAACGTGTTACTAATAGTTAATGTTTTTTTTTTTATTTATGCACTTTGACAATAAAACAAAGATATTTAATCATTTTAAGCTCTTTTATTTCAATACTAAAATTCACAAATGTTTTTAAATAGAGCATTAAAAATAACAATGTTTTAACAATACAATTTTTAAAATTAAGAAAAAATAAAAAAAATCACATATTCATTAAGGAAAATAATGTTAATTAGTCTTTCGACAATAGGAACTTTAATAAAAGAACAAAAAAACAAATAAAATAAGCGAATAATAAAAAATTCATACTTAATTATTTCACTTACATACACGGTGACTCACGGTCTCATACACCAGTTTAGAAGAAAAAATACAGAAGTTGTACTCACGAAGAGTTTTGTCATGAACTGATGGTGGGGGATGTGGAATGTTGCAGCTACTCGAAATCGCAACAAAAAACAATAACGGACAATAAAGTTACACGAATTTTTTAACACAACCGGTCTCACAGACCAACACGTCACCATTGGCGGGTTAACTGGTATTTTTTTCGTAGTAAGTTATTATATTTTTTAATTTGTCACAAAAATATCTATAGGTGATTTTGGGTATCCATTGGAGCCGTGGCTGATGACTTCTCTACCAAACCACCCAGAGGGGACACCAAAATTCCGTTGTAATGAGGCACTGTGTAAAGCACGTAACCCAGTTGAACGTTTTTTTGGTGTCCTTAAAGGAACTTGGCGATGCTTATCACAGCAAAGAATGCTCCTGTATAATCCCGAATTTGGTGGAAAAATTGTAAACGCACGCGCAGTTTTACATAACATACATTTGGATGAACAAAGATTAGAGACTAACAATGAAAATACAGAGCCTAATTCAAGTATTGACATGGTACCCCAAGATACACCATCTTCAATAGCAAAACGTGTCAAGATAGGCTAATTGTAAATTTTTTTACTTAAATAGAAACTACAAAATTTAAATCACATAACTAGTAAAATTGAATAGTTTTATTATTATAATTTTTTATCAATGAAATATTATAACGATGATTTTCCTTCTGCCAATCCCGGGTTATCCAGCATAAAATCTACCATTCAGCTTATTTGCTCTGCTGTGGCACGACTTCTTTTGGAGGCTATATTGGACGTCATCCTGAAATGAATAAAATTACTTACCTCATACAGCAAAATAACGGAAATCGAAAAAAAAAATTTTATTATATTGCTTTAAATTTGTTTTTTCGACTTTTCATTACACAGAGTTGCCACTTGATTTTAATTAAAAAAGACTTTATCAACATTCGTTAAAGTGTAGTTTGTGAATCACTTAATCGTTACTGCAAACAACAAATAATGTCGACATTTTTAACGATTGTCGAATCGTTAAAAGTTACTGAATCCCACTACTGGTCTCATACTCTAGCTCTTGATTATGGTCAAATCCTTTACCAAAATAGTCAACCAATGTGCTGATTTTTCTGTGGGATAAGGTCCTTCCTGCACAGTATCAATAGATGGAACCAGGAACACAAAAAGCAGTTGCTATTATAGACAGAAATCGGTTATTGGTTTTTTAACAGATAATTTCGATGACATGTGTCTGATGACGTCAGCATTTTGAGTATCTCAATCTATGCAAATTTTCTAAAAGTTTTTGGGCTTAGAAATCATGTCAGACAAATTCGAATCGAAACTGTTTGAGATGAACAGAAGAGTTGTATGAGCATCCTATAACAAATTACAGTATCCGATGGTGTCGACAAAACTTTTATCAGCAATGTACGATCAATGAATAGTATTGTCTAAAAGTCATGTACCCATATGGCTATTACATCAAGCGAATTACATCCTCAATCATGTCTTAGTCTATGTAAATCGCTCATATTAACATTTTCTTGCATTAAGAGCTTCTGATTTCTTACTAAACAACGGGTGGTTTCTTTAGAGTCGTTATTTATTCACTCTGTTTTTCCAAATTGCCCATAGACAATGACATTTGTTCGCTGAATAGTCTCTGGAGCAGAGATCAGCAATGAATCGTTTATTTTCGCTACTCATAAGTACTCGTGAAATTTTGAGTATGAGTAAGTCAACAGTATTGAAATTCAACTACTCTGATTCATTCGTACTCACTACAACATTGATTTATAAATACAGATTGTAATGAGTATGAGTACAATTTTGACATCAAACTCATAACATTCGAAATATGTTTGATTCATACGCCTACTCATTCAGATTCATAAATTTAGAATAATATCTATAATACTCATAAATGATTCGAGTGATTCGAATCATTCATCAAAATTTAAAGTCTTAGTTGTTGTTGCATTACAAAAAAAGAAGAAAGAAAAAGACAAAGACAGCAAGCAAAGCAAGCACACAACCTTCTATTGAGTATTGTAATGTTCGTATGCGAATCATAATTATTTTGTGGTTTTTTTAAATGTTGAGTAAAGGAGAGTCGAATTCAGCAACATCATGCGTATTATTAAGTAAGAGTACGATGAGTACTTCAAACTTTGAATATGAGTCATATGAGTATGATATTAAAATAAGTACGAATGCTTATAAGTATCAGAAATTATGAGTATGATTCGAATCTTCTCATCCTTTTGAATACCCATTGTTGATCTCTGCTCTAGAGCGTTTGAGAAGTGACCCTTGTTTTCATTGAAATATCATCTTCAGTGATGTAGCCCACTTCTGGATGCATAAGTACATGAACAGACAAGATTGTCGAATTTGAAACGATACCAAGGCAAGGTCCGACAATTTTTCTTTGAGAACATCGTTGGCCAATGGTGAACATTTTATCAATGGTGAACACTTTAAGACGATGATAACTGACCAACTGCATGTTGTTTCAACAGGACGGCACTACTTGCTCTTGCCACACCAGATATTCTGAACAAGTGATTTAAGATCACGATCATCTCATGTAAATGTGGTGTAAACTGACCATCAAAATCAAGTGATTTGACTCCGATAGACCTTTTCCTGTATAGTTTTCTTAATCTGCAGGTATATGCTGCAATAAGCCAGAGCTCATGCCATCTGCCAAATTCAGGCGAAATTATTCGCCAAAGTCTAAGGAAAATTAAACATTTCATATGCCCTGCACCCAGAGGAGCTGTGACAGACACTTGACCAATGTTATATTCCACACATAAGACTAATACTCGAATCGCTTTCGTAGTTGCCTTTGAACATGTATTCCTAACAAACATGATTCCTTTTTTTTCGTTTATTTTTCTAAGGCGTTGCCCCTAGACAAATAAAAACAAACGGATCATGCAGACACATCAATTTTATAGCAATCACACCCAATAATATCAAATGCAATAAACTTAAAGACAAACAAACAAGTTAAAACGTATATGTATGTAAACATAAATATGAGTTTGTTTGTTTGTTTGTATTCTAAAGATATTCTATTGAAAGTAATGACTACGCAAAGCATCTTGCTATTGATATTTTTGTGGTATCTTCTGCAAGATCATCTAAGCAGGTTGGGCTGCTTACGACATTCAAAATGATGGCGAACGATATTTCCTGAAACAGTGGCAATTGAGGAACGTTTCGTATGGTTGTAACTGCAATTCAACTCCGAGCACACGACAGAAAACATCTGAATGGACGTCACTAGTTGGAATAGAGTATGTGAGGGCCTTATGCCGACGTGGTGAAAATCTTACATAAGCAACTGAAATTGAAAAACGGTTTTTTAGGCCTGATTTGATTTCGTATACTCATAATTTTGCATTTTTGCGTATTCGCATTCATACTTATTTCAATAACATGGAACCTCTACTCATTTTCAAACTTTGAAGTACTCATCAGCGATCAGTAATGAGTATTCAAAAAGATGAGTAGATTCGAATCACACTAATAATTTCTGATACTTATACGCATTCATACATACATACATAATTGGCCATTACAACCCTTCGTCAGGATTACGGCCTAGCTTCTCAACATTCAAATTCATACCTATTTTAATATCATACTCATACTGCTCATATTCAAAGTTTGACGTACTCATCGTACTCATGCTTCACAATACGCATGATGTTGTTGATTTCGAATCTCCATGACTTAACATTTACAAAAATCACAAAATAAGTATGATTCGCGTACGAACACTATACAATACTCACTAGAAGGTTGTGTGTTTGCTTTGCTTGCTATCTTTGTCTGTTTTCTTTCTTTTTTTTTGTAAATGCAACAACAACTAAGACTGTAAATTTTAATGAATGAATTGAGTCACTTGAATCATTTATGAGTATTATAAGTATTTTTCTAAATTTATGAATCTGAATGAGTAGGCGTATGAATCAAACATACATATTTCGAATGTTATGAGTTTGATGTCAACATTGTACTCATACTCATTGCAACCTGTACATATAAATCAATGTTGTAGTGAGTATGAAAGAATCAGAGTAATTAAATTTCAGTACAGTTGACTCACTTATATATTCAAAATTTCATGAGTACTTATGAGTAGCGAAAAAACGATTCATTGCTGATCTCTCCATTAGGATTATGGCCTAGCTTCTTACACCACCGATGTTGTGTATGTTAAATTTTAAATACATGATTGGCGAGTCCTCAATGTCTAACAACATTTACTCTCAGAGTTTTTGCCAGAAATCTGCTGAGATATAGTCGGCGAAGAAATATTTTTTCATATTTCGTTTTTGGAGTTGTCTGTCCTAGGGGTTGGAAGGTAGTCTCGCATCTACTATATCAACACATTACCTACTAAATCAATGGTCTGCTTATCTAAAAGCAGAAAAAATGGCACCTATTTTATTATTATTATTTTTTTTTTTTTTAAATAATAGCAACAGAAACGAATCTCACCGGGTCATAGCGAACAAATAGAAAATTAGCTTTTCTTCAACACTTTTGTTTCTATTTTTGTTTTTTTTTTAAGTATGTATTTTGCAACAGACATGGTAAACACCTACAAGTTTCCAATTGAAAACACAAGAGTTATAGGTTTGCCAACCTAAAAATATGCAACGTTTTTTTTCTGCATACTTTTAAAGGGATGGACATCACAGATGTCCAGACAATAATAAAAGAAAAACTGTTTAACTATTTTTATATGAAAATCGTTACAAAAAACTCAAGAGAGAATGACAGGTCATTGAATTTTTGAAAGGCAATCAAAACAGAAACAACACGAATTTATTAAAAGTATTAGACTTTCTGCAAATTGCCGTAGCCTAGTAGGTAGTATATTGATACATTAGACGAGAACCCATGGTTCAACCGCCAACTCAGACCTCTCGAACAAAATATTGTTACATTTTGCCTTTTTGAAATATGAGCTCATAGATTGTAAATAAAATTGAATTTGTGTTCAGTTTCAATTCTTTATTGTTCGAACAATTCTGCGTGCCACTGTTGACAACTTGATGTAAACAACAACAATTGCTTTATTTGTTATTCCTCTTTACACTGTTTTGCATAAACAATAACAATTACTAGTTAATTTGTTCGATAGATCTTTAAACCGAATATCTTCAAAACCACGATTACCTTACTCAAATACGCCGTCTTCACACAAACTGACTGAATATTTACTGCTTTACGTTGCCTGCTTTGTCTCGCCTTTTGTATCGCAGGGTAAACGGTAAACAGTCTGATGAATGCTCTTGAAGGAGAATGACTTCGCCTTTTCGAAATCCCTATATACTGCATGATGATAAGCATGATGTTTACGTTATTGTTGTTTGTGTATTTTGTTTACATTTGTCCTTGCAGTGTTGTTGTTGCCTTTTTGTTTACTTGTTTGTCCATTTCTAAATACTGGTTTTTGTTGGTATAATTTGGTTTACTTGTTTATCATGTAAACAAGTTCATTGTTTTTGTTTTTGTAGCTTTTGTTTACAATTTAAATGATGTAAAAACAAAATTCCCATTCCCATTTTCGTACAATATGAAATATGCAATAAATAACAATTGTTTCAGTGTTTTCCTCTCCTAAGAGTAAAATAAAATTGCCATGAAAATTTTCTGAAAACATTCGTTCGTAGTCGATATTAAACAGTTGGTCCTGCCACCATAAGTGTTGTGAGAAGCGTGGTCGTAATAGTGACCAATTATGTATATATTTTTATTTTTTAATTGCATTCATATTCGTTTAACTGCTGCAATAATAATTACTTCAACAAATTCTATGCTCAAATTTAAATGTCAGTTTCTTGCTCTTGTTTATTCGATTTGTTTCCATTATTTCAAATATTTCTGCCACTCAAATGAACAATTTTCCCAAAAAAAAAAAACAAAAAAATTAAATCAAAACAAATTCTACTCAGTCTGCCAGTGTAGTGTGGCTTTTAAAGAGATCTCTGCATCTGACTTTTGAGGGGTCTGGTGGTCTCTGGCTAATTTTATACCAAAAAATCAAATGTAAAACCGCATGGAATGCCTTCTAAAATCCTCTATGCATTGGATTCTTTTTGTTGATGTTTGTTTCTTCTACTCATTCATTCATTTAGTCAGTCAGTCAGCCAGTCACTCATTCATTCATTTATTCATGCATTCGTTCGTTCGTTCGTTCTTTTTTTCTTTAATTCAAATCAACATTGTTGTGTCATGAATAGTTTTATGGTAAAATGATTTACATTTAGATGACACAGGGGAGAGTTGGAGGAGAAACAAACCAGAGTTTACACTCGTTTGGTCGAGAATTTGTTTTTGATTGAATCAAATCTCCAGTGTTTAATATGAAATAAGAAAAAGAGCGCAAATCAAATGTGAACAAGCAAAAGAACAAAATTAGTTACAGTGCAGCCTAGAGAGATTTATTGCGATACATTCGAAATAGTAAAATAAATATGGAACATATTCAGGAACTTTCATGTATTGGCATACGTTTACTTAGAGATTTTGATGAAAATATGAATTCTTGCTCTTATTATATCTGGTCCGAAACTAAAACAACACCAACATTCATATCTTCTGGAATAAATACTTCATGCTTGTTTACTCCTTGTGAACTTCTCTCTTAAATCAACAACATACATATGTCTTCTGAATGAAGCAAAGAACAGGTTCTATCTGGATTAGAATGAAAAAACAGATTACATTTCGGACTAATTGTTCGAACTCTGCCTATACAATTAGATGAACATTTGACTGTATTTCAAAGGTTATCATCTGCTGCTAAGCTTACACTGGATTGTATTGATTTCTTCGCTGTAATCTAGTAGGTAGTGTGTTCGCTTATTAGACGTAAAGCCCGGGTTCGAGCCCCAGGCCAGACATCAAAACAAACAAAAATATTTCTTCGGCGACTAACTCTCAGTAGATTTCTGTCAAAATCTCCGAGAGTAAATAAACCTGCCATGAAAAAGTTTCTCAAAATCTGTCATTCGGAGTCGACATTAAACTGTAGGCCCCGCCACTCTAGTATAAAAATTAAGGCGCACAACATGAGTGATGTGAGAAACTAGGCCGTAATCCTGACTGAAGGGTTGTAATGGCCAACTATGTATGTATGTATGTTATTTCAAATCTGGAGATACTAAAGTCAGTATATTCTGTCACAAAATTTTGTATATTATCTCCACTGAACGTAATAAATTGATTTACGCTTGAGCAACATTTTGATTTATTGGGCCAAAGAAAAACTACACGATGAAGTCGGTTTTGCCCAAAAAAAAACATCTATTCGGATGAAACTCATTTTCATCTTCGGCGGTGCATTAGCATGCCATATTTGGGACACAGAAAATCCACACATAGTCTTACAGATTACCCCTCCTATCACTTGTGATCAACGGAGCAATCTTGTTGTGGTCTTAAAACTTGTGGATTGTTATCAAATTTTAAGGAGTTGTACTCATCTGTTTCCCAATATCTGTATTTCATGCAGTTTAATGCAGTTCCACATAGCTTGAAATGTGAAAAAATCAATACATACATAAATACATACATACATAGTTAGCCATTACAACCCTTCAGTCAGGATTACGGCCTAGCTTCTCACACCACTCATGTTGTGTGCCTTAATTTTATACTTGAGTGGCGATACATACAGTTTAACTTCGAGTACGAACGACAGATTTTGGGAAACTTTTTCATGGCAGGTTTTTATTTACTCTCTGAGTTTTTTGCCAGAAATCTGATGAGAGGAAGTCGCCGAAGAAATATTTTTTTTTATATTTCGTTTTGATGTCTGGCCTGGGGCTCGAACCCGGGCTTTACATCTAATAAGCAAACACACTACATAGTAGACTACGGCGACTTCAATATGGAGATAATGTACAAAATTATGTGACATAATAGAATGATATAAGTATTGCCAGATTCGATATAACCGATGGCTCAAATTTAAACCGATAGGCGGCCCACTTGATATATATGCCTTCCGTATATGCCATCTACATATATATCTGTATAGGCCACTATGAATCTAGTCAATGACTTTATTACGCGAAAAAAAGGATGAACGACGGTATTTTTTACTACAGTAGATATAAATTTAGTCCTTCAGTGCGGCTACATGGCTGTCAGAATGTCCGATAAGGCCAATAAAAACTATGTGCACTTGAATCACAATTGAGATTTCTGTTATGAATGGTAGCAAAATCTCTCTGTATTTATGTCTTATTGCTTAAGCCGAGATCGTATTATTTATATCATCCTGTTATGTATGAAATCATGTTGTTTTGATTTTTTCTATTTAAACGTGCACACAAGTGTAAATAAATTTTATTTTACAAAATCATTTGAAAATTGTTTGAACACGAATTTGTTTGTTTGTATATGTTTTTATACAAAGGAATATTAAAAAATTAAATAATTTCCATTTATTTGCAATTTATCAGACAATTTTTTTATATTATTTTGCTCTCTTTCACTCTCTTTCTCTCGCTGTTTTGCTGCTAACATTCAAATAAACCACACTACAATTATACCAGACTGACACAAGCGAATATTATTCATTTTACTCTGCTTTACACTCTTTTGACACAAAATTTATTTTCTGCCTGGCTATGAATATACAGTGTATCACTAAAGTGAGTATGCAGCATGAAAATAATTAAATATCCCAATTTTTTTTTCCAAAAATATGCAGAAAAATATATTATGTTTACACTTACAATAATATATAATTATGCCTTACACAAAAACACAAACATACCTCAAAATAATTATCCCTTTATCATATCTCGTTATCATTTCTTAAAAAATAGAAAAAATCACATCACAAAAGTAAGTATGCACTTTTTAAAGTTTTGAGCTGCACTTAAACTAAACGCATTTTAATCGCGGAAAAAGTGAATAATTGTTATTATAAATAAATATAAATAGATAAATAAATATAAAAAGATTAAATAAATAGATTAAATACCGAAATTTTTTCTTAACTTTTGTTATGGCCCCTCATGGAAAAGAACTTTCACAAGATTTAAAAGATGTAATTATTAAACTTTATAAAGAGCAGAAAAGCCAACGTGAAATTGCAAAAATTATTAATAAAAGTAGCTCCACAGTGCAAAAAATAATAGAAAAGTATAATAAGAAGGGAAATACAAATAACAAGTCTCGACCTGGGCGTCCAAAAATCTTCAATGACAGGGAGAAACGAATTATTACCAGAAAAATAGAAGTAAATCCCAAGATGAGCGCTCCAAAAACTATGTCAGAATTAGAAAAAGAGACTGGAAAACCTGTAACACACAGACCATTCGTCGAGTTCTGTATGCTTCTGGTTACCATGGCCGTAACATCCGCAAAAAGCCATTTGTGAACTGCACCAATAGAAGAAAACTGCTGGACTTCGTAAAGGAGTACGAAACCAAGGATGAAAATTTCTGGAAATCAGTTATATTTTCTTATGAGATTAAATATAATATTTTTGGCTCAGATGGGTGTCAAAAAGTGTGGAGAAAAGTGAACACTGAGCTCGATCCAAAAAATATGGCTGCCACAGTAAAACATGGTGGTGGAGCGGTTATGGTATGGGGGTGTATGACAGCATCAGGTGTTGGAAATCTTGTGTTTATCGAAGGAACAATGGATAAGACGGTGTATTTGAACATTTTAAAAAACAACTTGCATCAAAGTGCAGCTAAATTGGGACTAACAGAATCATTTGTATTCCAACAGGACAATGACCCCAAACATACAGCCCATATCGTTAGAGATTATCTTTTGTGTAACACGCCAAAACAACTAAAAACTCCTTCCCAATCACCCGACCTTAATCCAATAGAACATCTGTGGGATTATCTCGAAAAAAAAAAAATCAGAAGTCATGCCATTACAAGTAAAGACACCCTTAAAACTGCACTACTTGAGGAGTGAAATAAAATTCCACATTCGGTTACCCAAAATCTTATAACATCTATGCCATCGAGATTGAAGTCAGTCAAGAAGGCAAAGGGCTATCCAACAAAATATTAAATATCTGCCTGACTTCAAAAATTGAATCATAGTGCCAATTTTTGTGAACTGCATACTCACTTATGTGACCTGAATTCTAACCATTTTGTTAATTATCTTGTTATTAACCAGTAATGAATTAAAAACATTTTTGTTCCTTATTATTTTTTTTAAGTTTATATGTAAAATAAATGAAAAAACATAATATTTGTGTTTTTATTTCAAATCTTAAGCAATTTTTCCAATAATTTCAAATATATATATCGCTGCATACTCACTTTAGTGATACACTGTACATGTGATTGAGTGTATGCATGTGTCTATGTGTGTATGTGTATAAATGTAAACAATGTTTATTACTTATATGATCATAAATACTTGTACTATACCACATACATACTATACGGTTTTATTATTAAGCCAATAATGTATATATGCATGTGTATGTGTGTGTACGCGAGAGTATGTAAAAAATATTATCCTCCTATCCCTTATAGTGTTGCTGTTATTAATATTGCTGATGGTTTTCTGTTATACAGTATGAAAAGAGAGAGAGAGCGTAAAGAGAGTTAAAACAAATACCGTATAATTTTTTTTTATTGTTTGGGTTTAAGGCAGTTGTTGTTATTATTATTACTCTTAACCCACAAATATGAAGAGATGGTTACAATAAAATGTTTGCATGTGTTCGTGCCTGTGTTTTCTGGTTTTTTTTTTTTTTGTTAAAGTGCCTATGTGTGCTGTGTGATGTGTGATATTTATGCTTAGGTTTTGAAGAGAATGGAATCCCTATTAGTTTATAGTAAAAACGTATAAACTTTATACGTAAACACGCCTGTACACACTTAAATAAAAATGCTTATGCTTCTGTTGATATTCTTATTATAGCAGCCAAAGGAATAAGACCAAATTAGAATACAAGGATTTGTAAAAGAATACGCTTTTAGATATGTTACAATGGATAGGACAAAACCTAGGGGAAAGTATATTCTACACTTTAGTATTCTAAGCTTAATTACCGTTATTCTATTGAAAATAAAAAATATATTCTGATCGAATTATTTCAAAAAAATATTCTAAACGATGTTTGGGAAAGGAGCAAGGCAAGTTTCGCGTTTGCTTGCAGTTAAATAGAAACTACACACACTCATAATTGGTCATTACAACCCTTCAGTCAGGATTACGACATAGCTTCTCACACCACTTATTTGTGTGTGTTAATTTTATAAATGAGTAGCAGGACCTACTGTTGAAAGTCGACATTTGAACAACAGATTTTTTGAGAAACTTTTCATGGATATTTTATTTGCTCTCAGAGTTTTTGCCAGAAATCTGATGAGAGGAAGTTGCCGAAGAAATATTTTTTCATATGTCATTGTGTAGCAGATGTCTGACCTGGGATTTGAACCCTGGCCACACGTCTAATAAGCCAACACACTACCTACTCGACTACAGCGACTCTGCTGTGCTTCATTAGATTCGAGGCAATAAACTATGCGTTGAATCGTAAACATTGATGAGATATAATTTCACTACTGAGGCGAAATAATGCTAAACGCAATCCAATGCCCTGGACTGGGACAATCGTCCTCGAAGGTCAGTCATTTTTTTTTTGTTCAAAATTGCATAAAATAAATTCTATTGATTATCTGATGGTGGTTCTGATGGCGCATGATTGTAGACAAGAGCAATAAGGTTCGAATCTGGAATAATTCGAAAAATATTATTCATTATGGTTTTGGAATTTTAGAAGCTAAAGTTGCTGATCATTTAAGAATATTAACGAACATCATAATGACCAATAAAATAACACGAATACACTTTAACAGAGTGTAGTTCAAAAAACAATGTTAGTTGGCAATCCTAACAACCTAGGGATTGTTTTGCTGCAAAAAAAACCGAAGAAGAAGCTAGAGATGATTGACTTAAAATAATTCTTAAAAGACTTAATATTGCCTTTAAAGGACTGTAATATAGTCCTAATACAAACTTGCTAAAGGACTTAAAGTCCTTCAAGTTACTAAAATATTGTCCTTCGAGTACTAAAATATAGAAGAACTTAGAGTGGCATTAGGTCCTTACGGAGCAAAATCATCATATAATATTCATTCATTCATTGATTTCGTTTTTGGGTCTTATGTTGTAAAATGAAAAATCCAATGCAACTTTATAGAAGCAGAACATTTCTGTAACATATTCTCCAGTATATTTGTGATACTCAGTAGGCTGGAAAAATACATATTTTGGACGTTAAATAGTGCAATTGGCTTGTCTTGGAGTCTTCTAGACTTGAGTTCTTGTATCTATTAATGTGAGGTCGCACTGTCCCACTCTTTTGATGGATTTATCACCCTGTTCTTCCCTTGACAATTTCACTAACCTTGTGAAACTAAAGGCTTCCTCCCGATGGTTTGGCATCATTTCTTGTTTCTGTTTCACTGTTCCGTGTTGCTGATGTTGATGTGCCACAATAAACTGCATAAGACATGGGCACACTTGCTGATAAAAGTTTCGCTCTGAAGAAAGCATTGAATATTCTAAGCTTGCTACGTCTGAGTATTTTTGAAATTCTCCGAATTCAGTTACGCTTCATTCAGTCTGCTGTTTGGTTTTGTTTTTGTTTATGCTCGTTTATCTATACATGATGTCTTTGCCTCAATTCGAACATTCTAGACTTTATTAATTTGCTGCCATGTAAACAATATTGTGCGATAAGTTTAGCATAAGATACTTTATATAATTCCCCCTCTCTGTGAACACATACCGCCCACGATATTATCTTTCACGATGGCATGATGGATTATCTTGTTCTACTATAACATTTATATGATTCCAATTGTGAAACTTTGAAGATTTAGATTTTACATACACAGCTGTGATCATTAAAGTTATTTTCTGGGGTATTCTTTTCTCTCTGTATGCTTTTCAGAAGAGAAGATGGAAATCCATCCGATGATATCGAAGTTTCTCGTAAAATCAATGAACAGATAAAGGGGTCATTAGTCTGATCTTCACAGCTTCTGTTATAACCGCATTAAATCATTAATTCAATTGAAACTGTTTTAAGATATAATTTATGCTTTACAGGCAATAAAAACATTTGATTAAGTCTAGGTATTCGATATGCCAAGCGACCACCAATAATTTTAAAATTTTTCAAAACATTTTTCCTATTCTATCGCAAGTTTTAAAACAACTCTTTCCGAATTTACTTTATTCAAATGCCTCCCACTGTTTATTCTCATTATACACACGTATGTATGTGGATATGTGTGTGTGCATGTAAATGTATAATAGTTATATCATATTTGTATAACTGTTTTGTTGTCCATATCGCATGATATCATTCATTCATTCATTCATACGAATATACAAATACAATACTTTTACAAGTGTATAGTGAAACATGTAACATTGAGTATAAGTATGTGAAATTTTCATTTAGATTGAAATGCCCGCAGCGGCAATAAAGTGCAAAATATACACTCTGGATTACAATCGATGGTCCAATAGTATACTCTACTTTTTTTCTCTCATATTCAAATAAAACTCTCAAATACAAAAAGACCAACACAACCGAAAATTAAACATTAAAATATCAAGACAGTAACATGCTTCCAATTTAATTTAGAGAAGGATTTGAACACGTCTTTTCACCACATACTATATACAAGACTATATACTGCCAGATCCGCTACGGCATTTTTAGTATAAATAATCTCCTAACAAAGTTTGGGATTAAAGAGCCAAGCAGTAGGAGTTTGTTGATTCTATTATTCATTTAGTTTGCTGAAAGCATATGTATTACAAAGCATCCTCTCCATTGTCTTCTTCTTCTCTTTCTGCCTACTATAGCAGCTCCTAAAATGACAGAATTGCTGTGTGCCGTTGTCTAGAAATATCGTCCTCTTTGAAGATATATCAGGTTGTTGCATTGGATTTATTGTACTCTTCTCCAAGAGGCAGCACTACCTGACTCTCTTGTAATCATCATCTTTGATGTTGGGTCAGAAAACTTCTGAAGAGATTATTTGGATGGGAAATGAACTTAATTTTTATTAAATTCGAACAAATACCGTAAATAACTGTTTGTTGTGTGCTGTGTTGAATCTCTTTGGCAAGGATTATGACTTAGCTTCTCACATCATCCATATTAAGTGCGTTAATTTTATTCACCATTGGCGGGACATACACTTTAACGTCGACTCCGAGGGACATATTTGATAAGACTACTGATAGGAAGTCACCGAAAGAATATTTCGTATCATATTTCGTGTTGGACGAGATGTCTGAACTGGGGTTTGAACTATGGACTCCCGCCAAAAAGACCAGCATTCTAACTACTTAGACTTCGTTTTATTTACTCTCAGAGTTTTTACCAGAAATCTGCTGCGAGGAATTCACGTTTTGTACGTGGTGTCTGTGCTGGGCTTTGAACAGTGGACTCTCGTCAAAGAAGGTAGACTACCTATCCAGACTTCGTTGACTTTTGTTCGCATTTATGATTGAGAATTATGTTTTTATATCTGATCACTAGAGTTTTTGGCCAACACTTGCTCGAAATGAATCAATATACTTTGATTTCCTGTGATAGTCGGACCTGATATCATCACCTCATAGCAGGCGCAACTCATGCCGCCAAATACTGTCCATAACTTCTCAACCATAGGTTAGGTTAGGGGTTAGGTTAGGGGACGTGTACTTGTCAACTGTGGCAAGTACAGTACCCGGAGGTCGAATTGACCCATTGTACAACGTCCTAGCTCCTCACACCCCTCGTGTTGTGTGCGTTAATTTTATACATGAGTAGCGGGACCTACAGTTTAAAGTCGACTCCGAACGGCGACTTCAAATCAACCAAGGACATTTGTCTTTGGTTTCGAATGCTTTCAAGTATGATTTCTTATGCTGCGGACTGGCATTTCATCGACAGTAATAATTCAATGCAAAAATCGCTTCGGTTTATTTATTTGCAACAAACTTGTAAGAGACACTTCTTGGAGATTGCCATTCATTCTGAGCAAGACAGTGTCATCACCAAAAGTATGACTGCTCTATGGTATGATGAAATTGTGCTTTACAAACAAAACTCATGCCAATATACTATCTTGTGTCACAACAGCTGACAATTATTCATAGGCCAACATCTTAACAAATAAACTTTTGACCAACAATATTGTCCGTAAAAGGCTTCTTTATATTCCTAGGAAAATTTCGTTTCCCTCCTTCATGTCAAACACTATTTACTGGTTTCGAAACGCCATAAAAACGCAAGAGAATTATTTCTTCCCATCGAAGAACAGCAAAAATTTACGAGAAAAGAGTTTTTAATTCAAAATTCGACATTAACGAAGCGAAAAATTGACTGAGTATGAGTAAATAGCACATGCTAAAATGCCACAGCTGTTAGTAAGGACACAAACCTTTTTTTACTGTAATACATTTGTTTTGAATAGGAAACCCTTACGTTTTACACCCAAGAGCTGTATTATTTATTGTCTTGGTATCTTCACTTATACAGTGTTCAGATATGTACCTTTATTGCGTAAATCGCAATAAACGCAATTATTGAGTTCAAAATTCCATATGAAATTTCAATTAATTATTGCGCAATAAATACGCATATTGTTATAATATTGATTAAAACTTAAAACACAGCACTGTCATAACTATGTTTAGTGAGCATATTACAATTATCCGAACAGTTTCTGTTGATATTTGACAATTCAAATGTTAACAACAAAAAAAATAAAAACAATGTTGTTGAAACAACTAGCTGTTTTGTTTACTAACTGTCAAATGAATATTGAATAAGCAGCTAAAGTGCGTATATTGTTATGTCTGAACACTTAAAATATTGTACTCAATAAACCGAATATTGACTCAATAAAAGCACATATCTGAACATGGTATTAAGATAGTTAGTCCCTATTGAACCTTTGTTGAATCCTTCTTTCTATCCTTGATTTTCCCCTTCTTTTATTGAAATCCCTCTACGCCTTATTTTTGCAATTTCTAACAGAGAGAGAAAACTAGAAAAAAACTGGAAGAGAGAGGAGAAAATTTGTTTCAGAATAAATTTTATCAGTAAAACAATTTCATGTACATAGTTTGAGTACAGAAATGCACAGAATTATTTAACCAAACATTGGGTTATTATGTCCATGTCCTAATGGAATAAATATGTAGAAAACTATGAAAAATGATTGAAACAATTCCAAATCATTTGAAATGTGCTCTACCAAACACATACAACTTCATGCAGATGGACATGCATTGCTATTTACATACATACATACTTACAAATACTCACAAGATGAGGCAGCAATTTGAGTAAAAAGGTTTTACATGAATATTCGTACAATTCATGCCCGCTCTGCCCATAGCCCCAGATCCGTAAATATGAATTTCTAATAACTGTTGCAAAACTGGCCATAATATTAATAATTTACCAAAAAAAAAGGAGAAGAGAACAGAAGAGAAGAACAAAAATAAAAAAGACAGCCTCAGGTTATGAAATAGATTAAAATTGGAGAAGAGAGAAGAAAAAAAATCAAGACTTACACTAAATGTACGTAATTTATTGGGACCCTGGCACATAGCCTGTTAGTTTGGTATGAATATAAGAAATTATTACATGAAATAAATTAAAAACCTTAATAGCCTAATATTCCTAACCAATAAGGATGTTTACCAGTTTAAGAAAATTCTTAATATTACACAGAGACCTGCTGCCTGCTATTGTTGTTGCTTTAAGCCATGACTCTCTTAATTCTTAAAGTCGTTTCGAAGATTTTTGTGTGTGTAAAGTTATGCTACTGAAAATATGAAAAATTTCCCATGAAAAAGAACAAGAAGAAAACGAAAAGAAAATGAAAATTCATTATAATTCCCAGTTTTATTAAATTGAGTGCACAAGTCATGGTTTTCAACAATAATTCCTTACGGTTGTTATTGGCAATGTTACCAATACAATTTGTTCAATGAATTGTTATGAAATCTTTATTACTTCTGTTGGCTTCTGAAAATGAAAATAAACATGACCCTACATACGGTACAGAAATGTTTATGAATAACATCGTATCAAGGTTGGTGTCTGATAAAATGTTTGCAGCAATTGCTGCCTAGGAAAGTAGGTGGTTCAGAAAACTTCATTCGTCCTTCATGTCTTTCTTGGCTACTACTCAGACTTTGTCTTCAACACAATAGCTTTACAGTCATCTTGGGTAGTCGGAATTTCTGTGTAGTCTAGTAATGGCCATAGTCCAGTTCCTTGCCTACAACTCAGACTTTGTCTTCAACATAATAGCGCTTCAGTTGTCTTGGGTAGTCGGAATTTCTGTGCAGTCTAGTAATGACCATAGTCTAGTTCCTTGCCTACAACTCAGACTTTGTCTTCAACATAATAGTGCTCCAGTTATCTTGGGTAGTCGGAATTTCTCTGTAGTCTAATAGTGGTCATAGTCTAGTTGATAGTGTATTGGTTTATTAGACGTGAGGCCATGCTTAAACATCTCCAACACAATGAAATATGAAAAAAATATTTCTTCGCCAATTTCCTCTCAGCAGACTACTGGCAAAAACTCGGAGAGTAAATAAAATTACCATCAAAAGATTCTCAAAAATCTGTCTCAACTTTGAACTGCAGGTCACTCTACCCATATATAACATTAACATACGCAACATAAATGGTGTGAGAATCTAGATTGTAATCCTGACTGAAGGGTTGTTGTAATGACCAATTCTGTATTTATGTAAGTAAATATCTTTCGGGTTTTCCCACTGCTCTCCTGCCTACTAGATTCCCAGAACGTTACATACATACATACATAATTGGCCATTACAACCCTTCATTCAGGATTACGGCCTAGCTCCTCAACACCACTCATGTTGTGTGCCTTAATTTTATTCTTGAGTGGTGGGACCTACAGTTTAACATCGACTCCGAACGACAGAGTTTGAGAAACTTTTTCATGGCAGGTTTATTTACTTTCAGTGTTTTTGCCAGAAATCTCCTGAGAGGAAGTCGCCGAAGAAATATTTTTTTTCATATTTCGTTTTGATGTCAGGCCTGGGGCGACTATAAGCTAATAAGCGAACACGCTACCTACTAGACTACGGCGACTACCAGAGCCTTATTGCCAGCAATCTCGGATTCTTTGAAACTCTAGAAAAGTTTTTGAATTTCTAAAACAAACCGGCTGTCCAGGTATTGTTCTGTTTTCCAAAAATAGCTTTCTTGGTTCTTCCACTATGATTTCCCCAAAACATCTCCAACTTATTCGGTTTGGTGCGATTTTTTAGCGCATTGCCCTACAAGACCACACACATGGCTTATTTGGAATTGAAAATTTCTAGGGGTACTTCAACTTCATTTTCATTCATTTTCATTGGATTCCTCGCTAGTCAAATAGATTTTTGGGCCCGAACAGCTTGCTTATGACTCTGAGACAATTTTCCGAGGATTGTGCTTGCCACCAGGCAAGTTTCACATCTTTTACAACCGAATAGATTTCGCATATGCTCTTTAATAGTGGTTAGTTGCTGATTATGCTTTTATTAGACTCTCAACATTCTTAACAAGTCCACGACTCTCTGCAATAAAACTATCCGAGTGTTGGAAATTCTTCATCGCCTTAAACTTAAGTGTGAAGAATATTTAGCATTTCAGTAGATTTGGTTTTATTTCTCATCATCGGGGGCACATTCATTTTGAGTACAAGTTTGTTAAACTCTAGAGAGGGAGACTTTAAACTGTAGGTCCCGCCACTCATGTATAAAATTAACGCACACAACATGAGTGATGTTGAGAAGCTAGGCCGTAAAGGCCAATTATGTATGTATGAGAGAGACTATTCAGTTTCCTTTGCTTATCACGAAGCCCTACCCTTACCCTCCATAGCTAAGCTCATTGCTGGTCTAGAGATACATACACATACATACATAATTGGCCATTACAACCCTTCAGTCAGGATTACGGACTAGCTTCTCAACACCACTCATGTTGTGTGCGTTAATTTTATACATGAGTGGCGGGACCTACAGTTTAAAGTCGACTCCGAACGACAGATTTTTTTGAGAAGCTTTTTCATGGCAATTTTTACTCTCAGAGCTTTTGCCAGAAATCTGCTGAGAGGAAGTCGCCGAAGAAATACTTTTTGTATTTTGTTTTTGATGTCTGGCCTGGGATTCGAACTCGGGCCTTTCGTCTAATAAGCCAACACACTACCTACTAGACCACGGCGACTTCTCTAGAGATACATATTTCACAATATTATTTAAAAGTTTTTATAATGGCGGACCTACATTCAGCGTTATGAACACACTTGATTCAACAGCAACAAATTTCACAAATGCTTGACCAAAATATGCTTTAAGTAGTATCCAACGATCTATTTAGCCTGGCATCGTTTCGTATAATTTAATGCGCACACGTTTATTGTGTACACGACTGATGGTAATGTTTTGCAAGCAATTTAAATGTGGATTCATTCGGACATATTTGCCCCAAATGATAGAACACATTCGCCACATTTAAGGAATACACTGTTCTCGAGTCTACATTTAATGATACACCAAAATGAATAAATGAATGAATGTATGTACAAATGTACGTATGAATATTGTGATGTTGAATGTATATTGGTATTGGTAATGGTATTGGTATTGGTATACAATATAAATTTATTTATTTATGGTGTATTGAAGTATAAAATTGCGTACAAGCGTGTATTAATTTCAGACGGGCGAATTTAATACAACCATAAAAGGAAAAAATCGTAATGTGAACACACAGAAAACATTGTTGCATGCCACGTAAATTAAGTATACAAAAGAAATATCATCATTATCTTGTATAAACGCATTTAACGTGTTTACAAACACACACACACAGATACATTCTTCCTTTACTGTATTCATATTAAGTTTAATCAAATACACAGTGAACAATTTCTGTTGATATATGCAGCTAATGATAGCTAGTGAAAGCTAGTTAAGTCATAAATTCCATTGCATTACATCCTGTTACATTGATTTCAGTCTTCCTGTACAGCTGATAAGACTAAGTGAAATGACATTGAGCATCTCTTGTAGGTTCATTAGGGCCGGAAAGAATCTCTTCGGATCTTTTGAGCCTAGACAAGGTTTTAGACAAGGCAATCCCCTATTTACCGGCCTCTTCAAAGTCGTCATGAATCGTGTTGTAGGGCAAGCAGATGAGCATCACTCTGACACTTTATTTTACAAAAGTGTTCATTAAAGGAAAGTTAATAGCAAAAATCAAGCGTAGAATCACATTTACCAACAGATACTGACAGTGACATGTCTTCAACGACATGGTCATACATACGTATACATAATTGGGCATTACAACCCTTCAGTCAGGATTACAACCTATGTAGCTTCTAACACCACCCATGTGGCGTATGTTAATTTTATACATGAGTGTCTGGACCTACAGTTTAAAATCCTCTTCGCACGACATTTTTTGAGAACATTTTTATGGCAATTTTTTTACTCTTAGAGCTTTTGGCAGAAATCTGCTGAGAGGAAGTCGCCTAAGAAATTTTTTTTTTTCATATTTCTTTCTATTGGAGATGTCTGACCTGAGGTTTGAATAAGTTAACACATTACTTACTAGAATATGGCGGCTTCACTACATGCTCATTGTTGAGCTTATCACCCTCCAGTGGGTACGCTGGCAGGAACATGTCCTTTGAACTCAAGAAGATATTCCGTAGAAATGAGTTTCTGAAATTAAGATGAACTGACGTCAATGTTAGAAGGACCAAGTCAATGTTATCAATTGCTGCGACCAACTAACAAAGACCTGCGTGAAGCAAAATTTCCAGGAAGGAAGTGCTAAAGCAGGACAAAATTCAATGAATTGTTAAGACCAACTTAATAAGTCTCCATAAGAGATTTCTTCTACAATTCTAAAATTAAAATTTAAAGCCTTGGCGATCCAATTCGAATTAAATCTCATTTACTCGTCTCTATATAGTAAGAACGAATTTTGATCACATTCTGATGAAAATGTTTAGTGAGTCATTATATCGAAAGGAGATATACGTGTAGGCATGCATGTGTTCATAGAAAATATTCGATTTACGAATATTGTTCAATTCGATTTTATTTCATTTCAACTTTATTTCGTTTTCAGTAGTTAACGATTCATTAATCGTAGTGAAAATTATTTCATCGGAAATAAATTACAGTGGGATTACAAAAGTTGAATTTAGGATGCTCATACATCATGGACCATAACGATACTAATTACGATTTACAAAGTTTTCTATAGAAACATGCTAATAATGCTAATAAAGAGTTCTCTAATAAATACAAGAGTCATGCTTCAAATATGTAGAAAATAAAAAGGTATAGTTACGGGACTTCACCGATACCAAGATATGCAGGATAACTTCTAACTAACGCCATACTGTCTGGTAACATAAATAGATAAGTTGCGGCGGGCATTGAACATTTTGTTTACCGTACAAGACTCCGGAAACAGAAGGAATCTTTGCAGCCCTATTGCAAAGGGCCATTCCTAATGAATATAGTTACCAAAATCCTGATAAATGCCAAGGATGATGTTCATCCCAAAAATGAGAAACAATAACACTACTGACCTTCAGATTAGTCTCACCACTTTCATGTTGAAATCACTTGTTGAAGTTTCGGACAACTCTATAAGGTTATGGGATATTGTAGAGGGTACTGTACCCTCAGCAACACGCTTATATTCTAGGCAGATCTACTGAGTCAACTCTTATAGATTTAGTGGAAAACATTCAGGAATCTATGAATATGAAGGAGGTAACAATATGTCTCTTTCTTGACGTAGAGGGTGCATTTGATAACACTCCTAAGGAGATCGTAAATTGGTCTTTCGATAGAAGAGGCATAGTTCCTAAGATATCCTGGTGGATGGCAGAGGTCCTATACACTCGCTGTGAAAATATACGGGTAAATCATGATAATAAGGGTCTATACAACTGGGGAATGTCCCTCAGAGTTATCTCTCTTCACCTTTAGTGTTGTGCCTGGATATGAAGGAACTCCTCTAAAGCAGGCATTGACTGCCTAGAATACACAAATGATATCGTCTTGATAGTTGGATACAAATTTGAAGAGACTCTCCAATATATTATATAAAAAGGTTATCAGATTGTAAGTTCTTAGTGCATGCTTGGGGATAAGAATATCCCACTCCCGGATGTGATCACTGAAAATGGAGGTAAAATATCTAGAACACTGGGCGAGAAATTGACAGAGGGGGCGCATATAGAGAGCATCTTGAAGTCGCCGTGGTCTCGTAGGTAGTGTGTTGGCTTATTAGACGAAAGGCCCGAGTTCAAATCCTAGGTCAGATATTAAAACGAAAATATGAAAATATTTCTTCGGCGACTTTCTCTCAGCAGATTTCTGGCAAAAACTCTGAGAGTAAAAATTGCCATGAAAAGCTTCTCAAAAATCTGCCGTTCGGAGTCGACTTTAAACTGTAGGTCCCGCTACTCATGCATAAAATTAACGCACACAACACGAGGACTTTGTACAATGGGTCAGTTCGACCTCCGGGTACTGTACTTGTCACAGTTGACAAGTACACGTCCTCTAACCTAGAGAACATCTTAGGACAGGCAATGCAAGCCATACCACTGTGCAGAAGACTTGCAGGGATATCCTGGGGATGCGCTGGATGTATACCATGATGGGCACACCAATAGTGACATTTGACTGGGCAGATGAAACAAATCTGAAATCAACCTCAATGAAGTTGGACTAGGTACAGAGACTAGCGTGTGTTGGCATTACAAGGGGTAATGAAAAGCTGTCCTACAATCCAAAATAATTCCTGAACTTCCAACAGTGGAATAAATAATGAGATTATTCGCCACTGGATTCCTAACCACGGTGCCTTCATTACCACACACACATAGATTGTGAACTATAAAAACGGAAATAATAAACGAAATAAGAAAAGAAGAGGAAACCTGTAATAAAATATGCAGGCAATTGTGTGTTTTCGCATTCTGAAATATAATTCAGCTGTTTTCGTTTCCAATACAATGTTTCTTTAGCAATTTCTTCTTCTTTTTTTCCGTACCCAAAATCATATTCAGTGGAAGCATTCCGGGGGGAGGGGGTCTGACAGCCAACAGTAGTAAATGCCAATAAAAATACCATGAAAATGAAAATTACAGAAAAAAAATATGAATATTGGTAAGGAGAAAAAAATATAACAAAAACAACAACAATAACAACATTTATACAATATATTGGTATTGTTTATATATTGTAAAGGGTTATCCATTTAACGGTTACAAAAGTAAAATTAAATAAAACACCCATACAGCTACGGATTTCATTTAAATTTTTATTTCAATGGCTTGGCCTTTGCCATTATATTTGAAATACAAAGTCATTTAAATAATGGGCTCTGGATTGGATGGTATTTGCATAACTACTTAACCATCCAACTCTTTCAGTTTTCCAATGATCCAAGGATGAGAATAAAGTCTTTGATGTTGCCCCATAAGAAAAAGGCCAAAGAGGCCAAAACAAGAAATTCATTTTGCTGAAAACTTCTCGTAAAATAAAATCAAATTCGGTCGAGTTGTGGGAGTCGTGGAACCATCTTGTAGAGACCACATACCGTCCAGACCATAATCTTCAATTTCTGCTCAAAAAAGCAGATCATCATGCGACCATAGTGCTCCGAATTGACGGTAACGTTTGTCCTCTTCCATTCTCTTAAAAGGAAATAATACTGCCCAATTACGCCTCCAGACCATAATGCGTAAGAAACTTTATTTTTTGCAGGATGCAATGGTTAGGTTAGGTTAGAAGACGTCTACTTGTCAATGGGACAAGTACAATACTCGAAGGTTAAAACGGCCCATTGTAATACATCTTAAAGGACACTGAAGCCCTAGCACTCTTCAACCAGTTCAATCTATTAATGAATCTATGAAGAGCTTTAATGTCGGCACTCGACAAATGTACCAAGCATTCGAAGAAGCCGCTGGCCATGATCTTCATCCTACTAAGGGCTGGACAGTTACATAGGAGGTGTTCAATATTTTCCAACTCCTTTTCATCGCAACATAATCTGCAATAGTCCGGCTGGGGGTCTGCTCCAGATCCTTGTCTAATATCGCAGCGCCCTGTAATAAAACCAATAACTAACCTGAGACTGGCCTTATCTAAGACCAACAGTAAACCTGTTCTATCACTGTCTATATTAGGCCATAGTCACCTAGACACATAACATATTGATCCATTCGACTAACGCCTCTGCTCTACCCCCTGACCCATATAGGGATGAGGCTGTAGAGCTGGAAAATTGAGGAATCAAGACAAACAATAAAATCCCCCTCAAAAAGTGTGCCGGATGTAATGATTTTTCCATAATTTTTTCCAAGTTCTTCGAGCAGCGTAAATAACAATAAATTACGTAAATAACAAATAATTACTGACGTAACCACTGATCACTAAATGAACTACATCGTTGGAAAAAATTTTGTTCTACGGTGCACAATAGTACGGCTTCATACTTTTTTGTGTACTGAGCATTCTATTGATAAAGTCGCCATAGTCAAGTAGGTAGTGTGTTGGCTTATTAGACGTGAGGACGTAGTACAAAAAACATATTTTTCGGTGACTTCCTTTCAGCAGATTCCTGCCAAAACCTCTGAGAGTAAATAAAATTATCATGAAAAAGTTTCTCAAAAATCTGTCGATTGGAGTCGAATTTAAACTGTGTGTGGTCCCGCCACTAATGGATAAAATACACACACACAGCATAAGCAGTGTGAAAAATCTTGACTGAGATTTATAATTGTCAATTATGTCTGCATGTATGTAGCCCAGCCCAGCCGAAACGGAATATGAAAAAATATTTCTTCGTCGACTACTTCCTCTCAACAGAGTTCTGCTTCAGAGTGGATTTCAAACTGTAGGTCCTACCACTAATGGATAAAAATTAATCCACACAACATGGGTGGTGTGAAAAGCTAGATTTTAATCCTCAGTGAAGGGTTATAATGATCAGTTAAGTCAGTAAGCAAGTCTAGTAGGTATTGTGTTGGCATTAGATCGATTATAACGGCCATAATCACCCCGTAATGCTCAAAGGGTAAACACTTTCCATTAACCGGTATTGTATAGGGTCTTCCAATAGACACATCTGTCTCGCTCTTAGTCTCTTAAAATTTCTTTTTAATCTTAACAATTTCTTTCAGAGTAGTTGGATTAAGACGACCATAATCAGCTCGTATTGCCAGAAAAGCAATCACTTTTGGATCACCATTTTTGTAGTGTAGTTTTAACTGTAATTTTAACTGTTTTGATATATTCTTATCAGACCGATCATTTTGAAACGCTAAATGGACAACCCTTTAGTTGTGTTTGAAACGTTTGAATGCTTTTCTCTTTTTTTTTTTACTTTTCTGCAATGCAATAACATTTCAATTGATTTTATAAAAGGCACCATAGAACAGTCTCAACTATTTTGCCATTTATCTCTACCTCCCTCTCTCTCCCTCTCTCTGTCTGTGTGTTTTTAATAACACTTAAAAAAATATGAAATTTTCATTATTTTTGTTTTCATTTTACGCAGCTTTTGAAAGAGTATTACTATTGACTGACTGACTGGCTGACTTTTGTTACCCATCATTTAATGCCTATTGAGCCTTTTCAGCAAACCAATCAACCATAGGCTCAAGCCAGCCACTCGTTATAATTTTTTTTCCTCTCTTTTTTCAGTTTCATTTTTCCTGTGCTTTAAATGAAAATGATTTTTTGTATGTATTATTGGTAAATAGGCCCCCTCTTCCTGTGTGCTATTTTCCATAATTGATTTGATTTTTTTTTTGTAATTTTTTTTCGGATTTTTGTTGCTTTTCTGCCAGGTATTTTTAAATGAAATGTTTTGTTGTTATTGTTTATATTTTTGAAAATTTTTTAATCATTGGTTTAAAGGAATTAAATGTTAAAAGCAGACAACAAGTTGTAGGGATGAAGAAATATGTGGGGGGAGGGGACAAAAAAGGATGGATTATGTTTGCGTAAACCTAGGTGAAGAGATCGATAAGAAGATTGCAATTGAAAAATTCTTTCTTTTTTATGATAAACACGGATTATGTTGCAATATTCAATTGCAAAGCATTCCAGAATTTTTTCCCAAAAAGAATTCCTCTTTTAATAGCCTGCCATTACAATAAAGCTGTTGCCATTATACATTTTCTTTGTTTTCCAGTCTATTAAACAATATTTTCTTTTTTTTTTACCAATTTTACTTACAGTTTCCATGGCTCACTTGTAGCATTATGCCCAACGTTACCATGCAATGCAATGAGATATTTCATAATTTTAATTGTAATTGTGTGGGAATGGCACAAAAACAATAAAATTTGTGGGCAAATTTATTATTTCCATGGCAGAATTACGAATAAAAATCAAAATGATTAGAATGTTAATTAAGGTAAGTAAACAAATCATACAATTCAAAAATAAAAATTCGAAATTAAATTTCTGAAAATCAAAAAGAAATTCCAAAAACACAGAGAAAAGATTTCATAGAAAATCTTAAAATATACACGTTTTTAATCAAAGCCCACAAAGTGCAACAACACATTTTTTCCTACCTCCAATGGCCTCTTTTTATCTCTACCTCTCTGTACTCTTCAAACTAAGCAGATCATCAAAAAGATGATTTTGTTGTTCGTTTTCTTGGTAAATATAAAATGAAATTAAATTGCAGCACATTTCCGGCAGATTTTTTTCACATTCATATCCTCTCTCTATACAATAGCAATGGATGTCATTTCCGTTTTCAATTGCCACTAATATTGCCGCAATATTACACACCCTCGCCCGCACTCTCGTGCTACTACACGAAAACCATTGCTTGTATAGGAAACAAGAGATTGCATTTGAAGCAGTGTATGGGTGTATGTGTTGGTATGAGTTGACACCAGTTGTGATACTGCCATAACGCAATCAATGACAAATATTTACGAAAGTGATTTATTTGAAATATGAGCATCACTCCAACCCTGCCTCTGTCTCTCTCTCTCTCTCTGTCTCTCTCAGCGTCATTCAGATGTTGTCCTCAGTAAGAAAACGAAAATGAAATGACATCAACACCAAATCTTCTAAAGCAACACCAGCAGCAACAGTAATAGTAGTAGCATTACCAACACACCAGTATTAGCAAATAATGACAACAGCATTAAGGACAACTGTTGGGTAGCAGACGAGGAAGGAAATTGAAGGCAATGCCAACAGTACACTTTAGGGATTTTTGGCCACGAAAAAAAAAATACATTATCGCCTTTTAAAACCAGGAACAAATACATTCGTTTTAGGAAATCGTTGTCTTAGGTGAAGAGATTTCTGAAACGAATAAGAAGGATTAATGCTCCGACTTTTGGCCAACAGCTTACCAAATTTTCCATTGCGGTGCAACATTTATCCGAAAATTGTTGTCATAGCAAGTTAAGATTTCTTTCGCTATGAGTGCTGCTAGCCTAGATAGGAAAACTCCTAAAGCGCAGTTAGTCCTCGTGTTAGAGTTAAGAAACTGGAAGGTCCTTTATAAATACTAGCACATTCTAAAAACACGACAGATTTTGCTGCCATAATAGGGCGAGGTAAAATTATTCAAAAATTCATAGCCCAACAAACAGCAGAAATACCAACGCAAAAATTAGAGAGTCAATATTAGGAAGAGTTGCCCTCCGACTAGATTATGCTGACTACTAAAACAGAAGAAGATGAAATAACAGCAGCACCCTGTTTGCCAGGAGTGTATCCCAAAGAACCATCTAAACTACATACATACATACATACATAATTGGCCATTACAACCCTTCAGTCAGGATTACGGCCTAGCTTCTCAACACCATTCATGTTGTGTGCGTTAATTTTATACATGAGTGGCGGGACCTACAGTTTAAAGTCGACTCCGAACGACAGATTTTTCGAGAAGCTTTTCATGGCAATTTTTACTCTCAGAGTTTTTGCCAGAAATCTGCTGAAAGGAAGTCGCCGAAGAAATACTTTTTGTATTTTGTTTTTGATGTCTGGCCTGTGATTCGAACTCGGGCCTTTCGTCTAATAAGCCAACACACTACCTACTAGACCATGGCGACCATCTAAACTACCAGAGAATTATGTTTCCATAGTTAATAACCATAACCATAACCATAACCATAACCATAGACTAGTAGGTAGTGTTCTGGCAAAAACTCTGAGAATAAATAAAAGTTGCCATTAAAAAATGTCTCAAAAATCTGTCGTTTAGAATCGACTTTAAACGGTAGTTCCCGCGACTCATGTATAAAAAAATGAACACACACAACACATGTGGTGTGGTTACTAGGTCGTAATCATGACTAAAGAGGTTGTAATGATTAATTATGTATGTATCCTTACTAATGCCAAACAATATCCTTAAGTTTGTCCGATCAATAGGATGTTGGGCAAATATTCTATGGATACCCTGTATAGCTTGGGTACCCTGTATAGCTTTATTAACAAATGTTGCTCTCCAGAAACAACTTGATGTAGAATAGAAAAACTTTAAAAGTTCTTACTGCAATTTTAACCTCCCCTAACAATTTCTAATTCCCCTTAACTGTCATTCACAGCTTCACAACTGTTTCCATATCCATTTACACTTTCGCAAACAAATCTTTTTATGCATCATTTAACAAAAACAACAACAACAAATAAATTGACAGTAAGTTCATCACTTGATCCATTTCGTTTTTCTCTACCTGATTGAGCCAATTTATCAAATTCTTCGATAAGAAATAGAATTTTGCAACTTAAGACACTTGCTGCAACAAATGATTTCAACAGTATCTACAAAGTATTTACCTCGCCTTTCATTCCCGGTGCATATCTTTGTAACGGTGCCGTGCCATAGAAACTGTTTATCAATCCGTTTTGTACGCCCGAGTGTATGTGCAACAATAATTTGCCAACAGAGAAGTTCAAATTGAAAAATCAAACTTTACTTACCTACATTGTGTTGCAGACATTGTTGCTGTTATTTTTGTAGTTGTTGTTGTATGTGTTGTTGTTGTATAAGTACAACTTAAGTTGATAAAACAAAAAATAAAAACGAATGCAATTGTAAGACTGCACTGAAGTATAATAAAGAGAGTGGAAAAAAATGTAGACATTCTCTCACTTACTTACACAAGCACGCTCTAAACAAACAAAAAAATACCAGAAAAACAAATAACATTTGTATCCTCTCTTTCTCTCTCGCTTTCCTTTCAATATCTGTCTGTGGCATTATATTTGTATTAAGAATATGTGTGTGTGTGTGTGTGTATGTGTTTGGTTATTTGTTAAAGTATTTAGAAGAGTGTGAGAAAGTAATATTTCTCAACAAATGTTTACATTTCTGTTTATAAAAAAAAATACTTTTTATTCTCATATTCTCATTCTCATTGTCATTATTATTGTTTTATTATTATTGTTTTATTATTTTATTATAAATTGTATAAAGAGTTTTATAACCCATCGAGATATCATTGTCTTAAATGGATGCCAGTGAAATTTATGTGGGAGAACGTGTATAAAAAAAAAAACAAAATTTTTATGTAGAGAAGAGCTATGGTTGTGTTAAAATATACACTTTAGTTGCATTTAATACCATCAAAAGATTTGTATGTTCATTTTTTCACCAGCAACCATACAACAGTAAAGTACTTCAACTCATAGATTTTTATGCGTTCTCTGAGATAATTAAGATTTGATTTTGTTGTATAAAAGGGGATAGAAAAAGTGTTCGCGATATGGAACATGAAAATCACTCTCAGTATGTTGCTCTATCGTTTTAAAATCTAAAGACCTCTTTCAATGATATCAAAGAGAGTCTCTTCGAATTTGACTTTAGCATTCAAAACTGTACATACATAATTGGTCATTACAACCCTTCGGTCAGGATTAAGACCTAGCTTCTCACACCACTTATGTTGTGTGTTAATTTATGAATAAGTAGCGGGATCTACAGTTTAAAGTCGACTCCGAACCATAGATTTTTGAGCAACTTTTCATGGCAAAATTTTCGCATACTCTGCCCCCTCTTGTCTTTCTCTCATAAACTATCTTTTCTGTACTTCAACACAGTGCGCTGCACGACTAGGCGTCAAAAAAACCTTGTGTTCATTTTATACATGATTGGCGGAACCTAAAGTTTAAAGTCGATTCCGAACGATGGATTTTTGAGAAACTTCTCATGTCGATTTTATTTTACTCTCAGAGCTTTTGCTGTATTCGTTTCGTACATGTTGGAAATGTCTGACCTGGGGGTTTGATCCGTGGTCTCACGTCTAATAAGCCAACACACTACCTACTAGGCTACGGATACCCCTGAGACATCAAGACTATATCTTCTACATATGTATCCTTGATAGTCAATGCCAGTCAAATAGTTTTGTTAGGTGTTCGTACACAACCATGCTCCACCATGTATCTATCCTGTATATATTTCCGCAGATCGCTTGTAGAGGATCGCTGTGTTCTAGCTGGATATCATAGGTTCTCTACCTCTTATGACCATCTAAAGAGTGTTATCAACTCCGCTCTCCTTATCAAGAAATGTACACATACATACATACATGCATACATACATACATACATACATACATAATTGATCATTACAACCCTTCCGTCAGGATTACAACCCAGTTTCTCCCGTCACTTTATGTTGTATTGTGAGCTAATTTTATTCATGAGTGGCGGAATCTAATGTTTAAAGACGATTTCGAACTACAGATTTTTGAAAATCTTTTCATTGCAATTTCATTTACTCTCGGAGTTTTTGCCAGAAATCTACTGAGAGGAAGTAGACGAAGAAATATTTTTTCAACTTTGATTTTTGTTGAAGATTTCTGACTTGGGTTTTGAGCCGTGGCCTCATGTTTGAGCCGTGGCCTAATAAGCCAACACACTACCTATTAGACTGCGGCGGCTTCCATATGTCGCCTGTACATATGAATGCCTCCTTCTCATTCCAGCACTTCCGAATATTTTCCACTAAATCTACCGACATTAACTCACTTCCTATCTGGAAGCCTCTTATTGTTTTCACCGTCACTTGGGATGTAAGTAGGCAACAGCAGTTCTGACCTTTCTATTGGCCTATTTGTATATCTACCATTTTCTCTTTTTGGTGACATTATCACCACGGATTCACACTCAACAAAAGCCTTATAAACTCTTACTAGAGATTCTATGCCTTCACAGGAGTTCCTAAACCTGTCAAACACATATTTTTTTCTCACTTAATTTGCCCGTTTATCGGCCGCTTTACATCTTCCTACTAGGCACCTCTGTTTCGCACTTCTATATTCGATCACATCTCTGGATTATAGGTTTACTTATCTTGATTCTTGGTAGTCTTTTATTCCTTCCAAGTACCTCTGTTTCGCACTTCCCCATTTGATTACATCTCTCGATGGTAGGTTTTCTCATCTTGGTCCTTGGTAGCCTTTTACTCTGACGTCCACGTTGCATCAAATATTGTCTGGATTACGATCTAGCTTCTCACACCACTTATGCTGTGTGTGTTAATTTTATATATGAGTGGCGGGACATACAGTTTAAAGTCGTCTCCAAACGATAGATTGTTGAGAAACTTTTCATGGCAATTTTAATTTCTCTCAGAGTGTTTGCTAGTAGCCTGCTGAGTGGAAGTCGCCGAATAAATATTTTATGTCTGACCTGCGATTTGAACCGTGGCCTTACGTTTAATAAGTCAACACACTCCCTACTAGACTACGGCTATTACAAAACTCAAGAGCACGATAAAATGCATTCATAATATAGTAAAGGGTACTGCAAACAGTAATGGTGTTGCAGATTAACTCCATAGGGCTGTATGGAGTAAAGTATTAATGCCGATAGAATGTCGACTTTGCTTTCTCAATCTTGTTCCAGTTTCAAGAATCAAGTTTTCTACCTTTTTTATTCTCGCCGAGGAGGGGTAAATGTACCTAACCGCACCATAGGGGAAGTCGTCACATCCTCTGTGTGTGGGGAACTCACCCACTAAATCCCCCCTCGTCTCGTGGACTCGTTGTGCCCACCCTGGAACTACGGTGATATTACTTCGGAGTGGAGTCCTTTTGGGCCTTTGGATTGCGTGTCGAAAGTTGAGGAGATATCTAAGTGTCTCCACTATTCCTTCCGTCCAGGTCCCTGTGCCGGATTCTGTTTGACACGTGTACAAGTATGATCTATGCCGGCGTGCCTACATGTTCTGCAGCCTCGAGATCTCTCTTCTTCAGTCTTAGGATACCCTTGACGTAATTCGCAACTGAAGTACAATTCTCTCCACTCGCAATCATGACCCCGACAATGTTAGCGGCCGTGATCGTTCCAACTATTGATTTTTTTTTAGGATTTTCCTTAGGAGCAACCTGTTGGATGAAATGAATTTTGGGTTGTTGAATTGGATAAAATTACAAAAAGAAAGTTGTTTGATGCAGGCGCAGTATAATGGGCAGTGTATTGCTTTGGGAGTACAAACCTCAGGTCAGAGATCTTGTAACAAAATGAATGAGTTATCATTCTCCTCAGATATATTGACTGGATTTGGACCTAGAGGTGAACCTGCTAATGGCGTGCAACATATCGAACTAACACATACATAATTGGTCATTATAACCCTTCAGTCAGGATTACGATCTTGCTTATCACACCACTTATACTGTGTGTGGTAGTTTTATACATGAGTGGCAGGACCTATAGTTTAAAGTCCACTCCGAACGACAGATTTTTGAGAAACTTTTTCATGGTAATTTGGTACACTTTATAATTTTCAACAGGCTATACAGAATTAAACAATTTTTTTTCTCTCTCTTCGTTTAAATTCTTTAGAAAATCTTATTAAACTTCCCCCCAAACATCCCTTTACATTTTCCTTTTTTTTTATCAATTTCCATTAGTTTTCCGTTAACAACTTTCATTTGAATGTAATTTCTTTTCATTTCATTTACAAACATGCAACAAAAGGAAAACGTAGGAGAAAAAAACAAGAAAATAAAAATAGAAAAAGGCGAAGAAAAGCAATGTAAAATGTCCCTCCTTTTATTCTTTTAAACTTGCAATTTGTAAAACTTTATTTCAAATACGTAGGTACAACACAAACAAAAACAAACTGATTTATATTTTATTTTTATTTTTTTTTGTTTAAATAAAACGAAAAAAAATCCATTTAAAGGAATTTAAAAAATGCTTAAAACCAAGAAACTAAACCGGAAATGTACATGCGCATACAAGGATAAAAAAACGCAGAAAAAAAGGTTTACGAAAAAACAAAGAATTGAAGAAGAAAAAAAACAAACAAAAAAAACACGAAGAGACTTACAAATTAACGGATATATGCACTGCTATGGGGACAGACACTAACAGGCAAACAGACCTTTTCTCTGTGTATGTTAAAGTATTTTACCAGCAAAAACCCCAGAAAACAAATACAACAAGAGAAAATAGTCACCAACTTAAATGGTTTTAAGGATTAAAGGGTGACTGACTATTCCTTGTAAGCTTACCTCAGTTAACTCACTACATAGAGTAAATAGGCTCTTACTTAATTTGCATACCAGGTTCTGTTTCTTGATTCTAAGGTAAACTTATTCTATTGTAATGCTGTGCATTGCCCCATTACCATTACAAGGACACAATTTTTTTCTGTTTCTTGATCCTTAGGTAAGCTTGAAAAGTTTCATAAAGCATCTGAATTCCTGGTGTGGTGATTCTTCGATTTCGTCTCGACATCTTTCGCTTGATTTATTCTTAAGTGAGGAGATCTATTGCGATTCAGAGCGTTGCCCATTATCTTTACAAAGACCCTCTTTATTGTGCCTGATTGACTTCTATTCAAATTACTACCCAAAGAACATGTGACTTAACGCCTTATTACTCTGCAAACTTATTCCCTTTGGCGGATTATCAAACTCTGTGAGATTGTTAGTAACTTGTCTGAACTTGTCTAGGCCAGAATTCCAAGCAGGGGAATCTAGTCTCCTGGCATGCTTAGCTTCTGGGATTCTGTGGAAGCCTACATTGACTTTTGTAAACTTTTGAATAAGGCTGCTTTTGGTGATATTCTCCGAAGAGCTGAACCGTAGGATATCTTTCTGTCTCCCTGGCTACTGTAGTGTGGTTTAGAACGAGCTAATGGCCATACATAGTGGGAAAAAAGGTAGGAATTAACAATTAGCAAGATTCCCTACCACTACACCATATACTCGGAGGGCATTGTTTTTATGCAACGATAGATGGCAACCCCATTATCATAGAACTTGCTACAGTAGACCAATCATACATACATAATTGGCCGTTACAACCCTTCAGTCAGGATTACACCACTCAAGTTGTGTGCCTTAATTTTATACTTGAGTGGCGAGACCTACAGTTTAACGTCGACTCCGAACGACGCATTTTTGAGAAAATATTTCATGGCAGGTTTATTTTACTCTCAGAGTTTTTACCAGAAATCTGCTGAGAGGAAGTCGCCGAAGAAATATTTTTTTTTCATATTTCGTTTGATGTCTGACCTGGGATACGAACCCTGGCTTTTACGTCTAATAAGCGAACACACTACCAATTAGACTACGGCGACTACGAACTATATATTTTTTAGAAACTTTTCAAGGCAAGTCTTTGCCAAAAATCTGTTGAGAGTAAATTGGCGAAGAAATATTCAAATTTCGTTTTGTTGGAGATTACTAGGGGTTTTGAACCGCGGTCTCCTCACATCCAATAATAATAATAGTAAACCAACTGATTAGTAATGGGCATATGGTAATGGCCATACTTCACCACTATACCAAACTACTGTACCAAATACTCAGAGGACGTTGTTTATAGGCAACGATAGATGGCAGCCCCATTATCGTAGGACTTGCTACAGTAGACCAATCACCAACTAAAAGAAATTAAAGAAACGGCAGCCATAAGAATGATATTGAGAAGAAAAACATTACGCTGCAGCACTAAACCGAATAAGTGATCTTTAACTTTTAACATGTCTATACTTCCAATAGTCGCCGTGGTGTAGTAGATAGTGTGTTGGCTTATTAGACTTGAGGGCACGGTTCAAACGCCTGGTCAACAAACATCTCGAACATAATGAAATATGAAAAATTATGACTACGGCGGCTTCCTCTCAGCAGAGTTCTGGCAAAAAAAAAAAACTCCGAAATTGCCATTAAAATTTTCTGTCGTTCGTAGTCGACGTTTAACTGTAGGTCCCACCATTCATATATAAAAAATGAACGCACACATCATAAGTGGTGTGAGAAACTAGGTTGTAATCCTGGGTTGTAATCCAGGGTTGCAATGACCAATTATATATGTATACTTCCTATAGCCCAAGTTTTATCCAACCTCTTCTGGATGCAACCTTCAAGTTTGAGGTGGGGTAGAGTCACTCTCATATCCGTTCCTGTTTATAAGTATGTTCCAGGTACTTGTGAAGCAGTCATACTGCTGCAGAATGGTAATCTAGATATGAGTTGCCTGCTTTATGCCACCCATTAGGCAAACATATTTATTGGCCATTGGTGAACTCTTGGCTAAGGCAGTATCTTTCATCGTTGGCAGACTCACTCGACTCCGACTCATCGATTTGGATAGGAATTAAATATTTAAACTGGACTGTAGGTCCACCTCTTGCACAGTCTCTACTCTTCCATTATCATTACCTACAAATGATTTCTAAAAAGATTGTAGATTGATTGAGAAAGTGTCCTCTCAATCTGTCTAGATTCAGACTTCTCTCATTTCTTTTCCTTTTTTGCAATAGACTAACCGAGCGTTCGTTACTTAACATCAGATCGGTTACGGACGTACATAATCGGTCTTTACAACCCTTCTGTCAGGATTACTACCTAATTTCTCATCTGATCGGTTATAAAATTTATTAACACGTTGACTGCTATGGCAGAAAATAAAAGAACGTGATCTACGAGTAATCTTGCGCTAAACTCTTGGGTTGCTTTTCTGATTGCCATGACCGACTAATTCTAGAGCTTAGATTCATGTGCTGTCTGAACAGGCCGCTGCTTTGTGCGATTGAACAAATCTGCCACTTCCAACTATCTCACGCTAAAGAGAGACTTTATAAAGACGTCCTTTTAAGGTAGTCGCTTTTAGTGTCAGAATGTTTTTAAATCCCAAAAAATTTCTCATAAAAACAAACTGTTTTTGCAACACCCTTTTTGATATGAGAACATGCATGACAAAACGTTGTTAAAATAAAAGCCACTGACCTAACCAGGCAACTGATTTTTTATTTTTTTTTTTATTCTATTCCCACAAGGGCTATATTTTTATAACCCATTGCTAAAAATACATTCTCTTACACATACACACCATACACACATACACAAACAAATATTCTATTCTAAATAGTTTTTTAAGGAAGTTTAAAGCAATGCCATGTATTTAAAAATGCATTAAACCAGATCGTAATAATTTTAACTATTCGGTGAGAGCAGAAAATTAATTCCGAAATAATTTCCTTGAATGAAACTTTTATAAGCAAAATTAATTAAATTTGAAAATAAATTAAGAAAAACGGTAGATTACTCAAATCAAAAGCGAAATTTGCAGTAAATTTTTGATGATTAAAAAATTAAAGTCATGTGATGTTCTGTGGAATGGTGTATGGTTAAAATATTCAACTAAAAAAAAACAATCAACTCTGCTTTCTGGTTGTATCAAAATATGGAGGCCCTCTTGCCCCTCTAAATAATCCATCACAAAGGCAATGTATTTTCTATCCATTTGGTATCGTCCGCAGTTCGTGAGTATGTGAAAACAACAAGTTCTCCAGTATTGTCTTATTAAGAGACATTAGGCAGATATTGATCGACGTGCTATCATATATATGCAAGTTTCAATAACGGAAATAAGGGTACTATTCAACAATTCTAAACACATACATACTCTTCTAAGGTCTTAAGAAACCAGTGCAGCCTGTTAACTTTTATAGACGCAAAAAGAGCTAATACATCCCAAGAAAGTCATATGAACTGCAAAGAAAAGAAGCGTTGGCGATGAGCAAATAAAGGATCGATCCAAAAATAATAGGAGTAAACCCCCGATTCTAATCCTAATTGCACTGAAACCATACTGCGTTTTTAATGAACTCTTCGAACATACCAACATCCACTTACAGTCATGCAAGTCTTAAAAAGTTCCCACACAACAACCTTTCTCTATTTGCTGACAACAGTTCTCTAGCTTCTCTCTCTTCCTCTTCTCTCATTTAATTGCAACGCCTAAAATGATCTTGGAGTCGCCGTAGTCTAGTAGGTAGTGTGTTGGCTTATTAAAGAAAAGGCCTCGGTTTAAACCCCAGGTCAGACATCAAAACGAAATATAAAAAAAAAACATACAAAACATAAAATATTTCTTCAGCGACTACCTCTCAGCCGATTTCTGGCAAAACTCTGAGAGTAAATAAACCTGCCATGAAAAAGTTTCTCACAAATCTGTCGTTCGAAGTCAACGTTAAACTGCAGGTCCCGCCACTCAAGTATAAAATTAACGCACACAACATGAGTGGTGTGAGAAGCATCATAGAGCGGCACGATTTTTAGGTTTCGTGTCTCATCTGCATAAGGCAGTTTAGTGCCTGCCATATAAGGCAGGTCTCTGTCAGCAACCGAGCTGACACATTTCTCGCATGTCCTTTCAGCCAAATAAAGCTAACACTATAATATCTTCAAAGGTCCTTGACATAGAAGTTTAAAAAATTATATAGAGACTGTGAATAAGGATCTTAATTCTCTGCAAATCAGACAAAAAGGCAATTTACGCCTCTTTACCAGCTGCACTACATCAATATTTACGTAAAGGTTGCCCGTGGCTACGTTATAGGTGATTCATTCGTAGACTACAATTTAGCCCACTTTCTCCCGCATTTCGACTGCCAAGTTATATGTCGCACCATATAATAATGAGCAGTTGTTGCAATTGTAATTATGGGCTATCATAAGAATGTCTCGACAGTTGTTTGTCGTTCAAGGTTTTAATTCTGTCTGTTTTACTTGAAATAAATTCACAGAAAATAATCCATGACGTCATATCGGACAACAATAATAAAAACAATAAAGCCTTTATCACAATTGCTTTTATATACGTGTTTATCTGTTTTACATATATTAAAAAAAAAACCCCTATTAGAAAACCACTATTAAAAACCCCTATTAAAGTAATTCCTTGGTAAAGAATGTCAAAAAGGTCAATTATATTGAAATTTAACAACAAATATTTCCTTCATAACTTCTAAGCACTCTGAGAACATTTGATTGACTCTCATAAGAATTTCACAAAAACAAATCCTATTACAATGAACTGAAATTAACCGTTTTAAAGAGTAAATCAGTACATTCATACAAACATGTGTGTTTCTTCATACATATTATGTTTCTTAATTTCTTTCTTCTTAAATCAACGTCAGTTTCATTGTTGAGTCTTGTGGTGTTAACACATGATATTAATTAAAGTGCGTAGAAATTAAAACGTAATTGAATAAATGTAAAATTTTTTGCGTGATGTAATTAAGTGAAGTAAAGTGTTGTATTGTTTATTAAATTTTGCAAATGAAAAGCGTAAATTATTCTGCAAATGGTAAGTGGAAATATATTCATTTACAATTTATTTATTTCCAATTTACAATATATTTATTGCAAAATTAAGAGCCATCTTATAAAAATATAATTTTTGCATAACCTTATTGAAGTTCTTTTTTATGGAACTATTTTTTTGTTAAAGGCAAATTTTATATAAAAATACTTTTTATTCTTCGGATGATAAACTGATCACTGATCATTATATAAATAGTCTCCTATCTATACAAACAAACGAAAAAAATACTTTTTTTAAATCGTGCTACAAACTGGTGGTTATTTATACAAAAAAATATTCGTATCCAATATTCACTGCGTTTCACTTGAATAGCACACCCTATACATGGAAATTCTGCCTCTATATCTTTGTAAGAAATAAACATAGACGATTGATTTTGGATTACATTTCTAGTGCTATTTGTAGCTTTTACACTACACAGCTTCAACTTTCCTTCAAACTGATGACGTAATAAAAAACTAAAGTATTTAATACTTATAAAAATATGTTTAAATTTAAATAAAAATCGATTTTTACTAAATCTTTTAAGAAAAATATAAAAAACTTGTTATATGTATTTCAATTGAAATAGAAATTCATTTTTACTAAATCTTTAAAAAAAATATAAAAAACTTGTTCGTCTTCCTTATACACAGATTGTTTAAAAATTTTGACCAGAAATAGAACACTTTTTTCTTATATTTAAATCAAATATGTGTCATATTTATTGATAATATTTTGCAATTTTTTGTAAAAAAAAACTATTGCTCCATCAGTGTCGAACATGCCTTCTGCTGTAGGTATGTACCGAATTTAAATTTTCACCACTAATAGACTACGGCAGCGATCAAATCTAATGATGATCTGAAAGTACAAAGTAGACTGTATGGTAAAAGCATGTGCAGCCCTTGCGTTGACCAACTTATTCCTCTTCCCTGATTTTTGGGGTACTTGGTCAGTACAGGGTACCCGTGGCATAACAATGGGCCGCTATGCGTGCTCAAGTGAGCTTGTTGATATCAGAGCTACCACTCCGACCTAACCTAACCTAATGGCAAAAGCATTAAAACTTCTCTGCCAAACTCTCATCAGTTACTGATAAGTCGTAAAATATGTCTCTGGTCTGATGTTAGCCTGATGGAACATAACATATTTTGGGGGGCGTGACGTGTCCAATTTTGACCCTTTCAATTGAAAAATTTCGATAATTATTGCGAGTGAGAGGTGTAGTCGCCGTAGTCTAGTCGGTAGTGTGTTCGCTTATTAGACGTAAAGCCCAAGTTCGAGCCCCAGGCCCGACATCAAAACGAAATATAAAAAAAAATATTTCTTCGGCGACTTCCCCTCAGCAGATTTCTGGCAAAAACTCTGAGAGTAAATAAAACTGCTATAAAAAAGTTCCTGAAAAATCTGTCGTTCGGAGTCGACGTTAAACTGTAGGTCCCGCCATTCACGTATAAAAATTAAGGCACACAACATGAGTGGTGTGAGAAGCTAGGCCGTAATCCTGACTGAAGGGTTGTAATGGCCAATTATGTATGTATGTATATATGTATGTATGAGAGGTGAGAATTAGACGTTTGATTAGATTGAACCATCTGACGATTAAAAATTTCCTTCCAATCATACCAGATACACAGACTTACATACATATACAGGCAGACTCCTAAATATGTGTGTGATGTCTGACAATCAGATGTAATGTTGTTACCATAAGCTTTCAGGGCTGCATGGCTATTCGCAAGGGTCAGAATATCTCCTTCATATGCTGGATAATATACAGTTGCCAGCACTGCAGTCGTTCAATAATTCGAAGGAAACTTTCCTTCCCGTTTTTTTTTCCATTCATTGCTGACATTGGCAGTTGGAAGGCAGTAGTTCATACTATTGATGCTACTACTAGAAACGACAACATTAACTACTTTTATTGACCATTGTCTTGATGAATTGGCAAGCCTGTTTGGTCCAAAGTGCACCGCTGATCAGTAAAGTAACTGAACTTAAGAGTTTTCACCAATAAACTGCCATTAAGGGACTTCTCATATCAAAAAGCAATAAAGTGCATTCGGGATTTGGATTAGCTCAAGTTAGATCCAATTATTCTTCAACATATAGACGTAATAATGAAGGTCTTGAGCATTTATGCTTGAATGTTTGAGCAGATGCAAACTTGGAGTAATGCCATACAAACCGGGTAGTAGGGAAAGGTTGTTATACTTACTCTAATAGCTCAAGCTATAAAGATCAGTTTCTGTTAAACATAATGTCCGGATACTCATAAGTACGCTAGAGACGTTTACATTGCTAGGCATAGCCATCAAGCACATGGTTAATATAGTCACCCTATCTTTCAAACTTAAAACAACAAGAAAATAATTTTTTCCCTTTCCTATTTCAAACCAAAGGACACGTTACCGTTGGTGATTTTTATTTTATTAAAAGCTTTTAAGCCTAAAGATATGCAAGAATTTTGTTTAAATATTAAAAACAAATAACAAATAAAAAAAACCAGAGAAAACAAACACAAGAGCAAAGAGAGAATAAAACCGAAATGAAATTCAAGTAAACAAGAGCATATAAAGCGGCTTTTGTTAAGGTTGAGGCGATTTGTTTTGTTGTTTAGAAACAGAGAGAAGGAGAGAGTGAGAAGCAGAAGAGGGTATATATTCGTTAATGTTGTTTTTGTGGCGGCAAAAGAAAAAAAAACGGTTCAAAACAACTTAAAATTAAATAAATCTAGGAAATAAACCACAATGCAAATATTTATGCAAATAATAACAAATAAATATAATCTAAAAAATATTAAAAAAAAATAGTGGTACAATATAAACAACAACTACAGATACTACGACAACATCAGGCCCAACCGCCATGCATTTGGTTTCATGCAAAACGGATACGAAACAATGCGGGCTTAGCATAGAATAAACAAACCTTACAGAACACGGTTGCAACTCTCTTTCACTCTATCCCCTTTCATATTGCCCTTTCATATTGTGATACGTTTTTAAAAAATCATGGCATATTTCAAGGATTGAGTAAATATTTAATTTTGTAGCATACTTTAAGCATAATTTTAGTTGTAAATTCATTAAAGCATACTTTAATGGGACTAATGGAAATCAAAATGGTAAAACCATGAGAAAGAATAAATAAATTATCATCAATTTATTTAAGTTCTTATCATCACTTGTAAAAGTATAATTAATTTATGCACTTGGCTTCGTATTATAAAATTTCATTTAAAAATTCAGGTGAATTCAGTTTTTTCGCGAAATTGTTTTCAACAACATTAGGTTATCTTAGAAGCAATGCCGGTGATACAACGTTTAAAAAACTTCATTCTTTCATGCATTTTTCGACGTCACGGATGACATCATCATTGTTTCGGTTGCACGATTTGCATTTCAATTATTCACATGATGAGATGAAAAAAGCCAACAGCATTCAAATGATAGACCCGAGGTATGCTACATTCAAAATTTAACGCTTTAGGAGCGAAACATTCAAACAAAAAACTCGTAGTGAGCTACATTTCGGTGAAAAAGGAATACGGTAGATGAAATCCTGAAAAGGCATATACATAAATGTAAACAAAGCTTAAGACAAAGACTACCGTCATACTTTATAGGGTATTCTTATAATGTGTCCTCCAAACAACGACGCCAATTCGTTGTCCAGCTCGCAGGCGTCTGATACGTCTGACTGGGATCTCCTCTTATTACAATTACCACACAAAAGTGTTGATGGCCTCAAAATCACTTGGTTATCTGTCCCTATCTTCCCTTTCTTTGAGCATCTCTTAACAAACATCTATCTCGTACTCCACAGAACAGTTCTGGCCCCATTAAAGGCGTAGAATCCCACTTTCTTGTAAGCTCAATTGCTGGGTTATACATTCATACATACATAATTGGTCATTGCAACTCTTCAGTTAGGATTACGATCTAGCTTTTCACACCACTTATGTTGCGTGTGTGTTAATTTTATACATGGGTGGAGGGACCTACTATTTAAAGTAGACTCCGAACCACAGATTTTTGGGAAACTTTTCATGGTAATTTTATCAGAGTCTTTGCCAGAAATCTGCTGACAGGAAGTTGCCAAAGAAATATTTTTACATATTTCGTTTTGTTGGAGATGTGTGACCGGCGCTTGAAAATTTTCTAACAACACACTACCTACTAGATTACGGCGACTATTCCTATAATGTGCCCCCAAGCATATTGCCCTGACAAACGTCAGGATACTATTCGGTACTAACGAGGAGGATAGGAAAACTATGCAAAATCTTCTATGCAACAGAAAATTTGTATAAAAATACATACCTTAAGCCCCGATTAGCCAAACGTCCACGGAACGTAACGGAACGTACGTTTCTTTTTAGCAAATGAAAAGCAATCTGAATGTTTACCGAAATTACACATACATACATACATACATCCATACATACAAAATTGGCCATTACAACCCTTCAGTCAGGATTACGGCTTAGCTTCTCACACCACTAGTGTTGTGTGCGTTAATTTTATACTTGAGTGGCGGGACCTACAGTTTAACGTCGACTCCGAACGACAGATTTTGAGAAACTTCTTCATGGCGGGTTTATTTACTCTCAGAGTTTTTGGCAGAAGTCGCCGAAGAAATTTTTTTTATATTTTGTTTTGATGTCTGACCTGGGGCTCGAACCCGCGCTTTACATCTAATAAGCGAACACACTACCTACTAGACTACGGCGACTACAACATACCGAAGGTAGGTAGAAGTGGCTGTCCCCTCGATGGAATCATGAGCGGACACATTTAGGCCGCAAACAGGGCCCATTGTGATAACAACATACCGAAATTAATTACCCAAATTACTTTACGCTCTCATTGCTTTTCGTATTCTAAAAACGAACATGTGTTTCGTTATGTTCCGTGGACGTTTGGCTAATCGGGGCTTTAGCCAGTATGTAGTGTAGGCCATTTTTTCATACGAACAAGTCAATATTATTTTCTACTGCTATTCTCACTCTTCAATAGTGAAGAGAGTTGGGAAAAGACATCCAATGTATCCGCTTAGTTCAGTCAAAATTCATCACCTGGTGCTTTATCGAATGATTAGTCTTCATAGAATTAAAATGGACGAAAGCTTTTATTTTATATGAACAAAACAACATGCTATTATTCAAAGAATCCGCTTACAGTAAAGCTCTTTGCAGTCAATGGTACTTACTATCTTCGCTTTGGCTGATTTAAAATGCCCACAGGGAATATTTACTTTAAATCGTAAGCAAATGCTTTAATTTATTTTCATTTTATAATTGCTGAACTAAACATACATATTTATTTAAACAAATTTTCTTTTCTATTTTTTTCAGTTTCTTGCTTAAAATGAAAAACTTTTCTTTTATCGTCTTCCACTTTACACAACAGACGAGACAGACAGATTTTAATCAGTAAAATATTGTATGTGTCTGCCCATGTCTTACACAAGTACTTACAGGTACTTTTGAACAGGTAAAAGAAGAGATACAATTTTATTTTTAGTTTTCAAACTGAAAGCAGATTAATTCGAAATTGTTTCTGTTTTTTCTTTCCTTTCTTTTTAAATGCTTTTATTTGCTGAAAGGCAAAAACTCTTTTCTATTTTTTTTTTTTGTTTGTTTCAATAGGCCCATGTATAAAACACAAGGCAAGGTCAGTCAATGCGGTCTATTTTTGCCAGCAGTTGTAATTAAGATTTTAACTATTTATGCATTTGAACTCTGCCACTCATCTCTGCCACTCTATTCTCCATTAACTTGTTGGAAATATGGTAGAGTAAAAAAGGAGGGGAAAAATACATTTTCAAATGGACTCCTTTATTAACATTTTGAAATTGTTCATGACTTTTGCATGACTGTTGCTAATGTTTCTTTAAAGCACCCAAGTAAATGTAATGTTTTAATATACAGAGGAAAGGCAGTCGGAAAGATTTGTGCATGTACATCATAAAGATGTATAAGGCAGGCATTAACCTGTCTAAAAACTTTAATTACCTACAGTTTAAAGTCGTCTTCGAATGACAGATTTTGTTGAGAAACTTTTCATGGCAATTTTATTTTACTCTCAGAGTTTGCGCCAAAAGACTGCATGTTCGCCTCTAATAAGTGAACGTACTATCTATCTACTAGACTATGGCGACTATACCTTTCCCAACTTCCATTCTTAGCAATTCAGACCATATCAGCGGCGTGAAAGGTACTGATCTACCTCCTCATTATAGTGGTATAGTATAGAGGTTCCGCATGATCTGCAGTGCCTAATTCTATCAACCTTTAGTACTTACTTTTTATACTTAGGACCTGTCAATCTCAAAACGTTGGAGTGATCTTGAAGGCTGATGTCCTACCGACCCAATTCGACAGCCACTTCGTTCCCATAGACCACCTCCTGGAAGGTGTTCATTAACGTAATGCTTCTTTTCCCTAACTTCCGATAAATAGTAGTGTTCTAAAGGTAAAGAAGATCGCTTGTCTGTTCACTTAAATAAAAATTTCGATGTTAAAAATGCTTCTCATTTTGGTCGACCAATCACTCAAAAATCTATATAATCAAGAAAAATACTGGTACATAAGCAGGGTAGATTTTGCTAGGGAACTAGGCATTCAGCTATTCGGCTTCGAGTGATTCGAATCATTCATCAAAATTTACAGTCTTAGTCGTTGTTGCATTTACAAAAAAAGAATAAAGAAAAATACAAAGACTGCAAGCAAAACAAACACACAACCTTCTAGTGAGTATTGTAGTGTTCGTATGCGAATCATATCTATTTTGTGATTCATGTAAATGTTGAGCAAAGGAGAGTCGAAATCAACAATATCAAGCGTATTGTGAAGTATGAGTACAATGAGTATTTAAAACTTTGAATATGAGTAGTATCAGTATGATATTAAAATATGTGTGATTATGGGTATGATTCGAATGTACTCATCGTTTTGAATACTCATGGCTGATATCTGATCGACACCGAAATATTCCTTTTGAGCCTCTACAACCTCGAAGAATAATTGGTTATAATCTCTGCTGTCAACAGTTAGGACAGTTAAAACAACCAAAATTAATCATCAGTATTCCATCAACACAAAGCGAGATTAATCATCTTTGATACACCCATCTCTCAATCTGTAACTTTTCACCATTTATTTCAATCACTTAAGAACTCTCACAATGATGCAAAAGTCAAATTGGATCAGTTTTTCATGCAGAATATTTTGCTATTTTTATCAATCAATCGTATCAATCAATTATCAACCAATCAATCAATCCTATCAATCAATTGTATCAATCAAAACTCAAATATTTGTTTGAAAATATAAACAAAAATATTTAATTTTTGATTAAATTTAGAATGCAACCTTTACGAACACTTATTTTAACAAAACAACAGCATTTGGTCTCTAGAGATTTACTTGAGAAAATTTCAAAATATTTTGATTTAAAAAGAATTAAAATGACAATTTTCTTAAAATCTTTAAACATTACTTTTCAATCACAAGAAATATTATGAAGACGAAAGACTTTATCAAAAGCATTATTTCCATTATAATACATCATTAAGAAATTCTTTGAAATCACTACAAAAAGAATTGTTCTTTTAATAAAGGGTTAACCATTTGACGGTTTCGAAATTAAAGTCAAATAAAACACATATAAAGGCCCGACCCACGCATGGATAAAATTAACAGCACAGTTCTGTGGTGTGAAAAGCTAAGTCATAACCCTGACTAAGGGGCTGTAATGGACGACGTAGTATGTATAAAAAGCTATGATTTCGATGAAGCTTTTATTCTCTTAAAATGCTAAAACCTTTCCATTACTCTGGTAGCAGCATTCCGTCAACTTGACTACAATTAGTTTCTCCAACGTTAGAAGATTTTCCACGTACACAAAGTTTTTAAAGCAGGTCTACAAACGATAGAAAATCTTAGGGCCTTAGTGGCCAAAATATGGCACTCCCTAAAAGCTTCTAAATCGAAATCGGTTGTGTTATATTGCTTATAAAGGGTCCGCCAAATAACTTTTTGTTTTTTGAAAATGCTTAAAAAAAAACTACTGAATATTTTCTCAAATTTCTTTTTTTATTTGAAAGTACAATCCTTCCGGTTAATAATGGAAAATAATTTCATTCAAATGGCTGCCTCGGCTGGCCATGCAGTAGCCTGCACGATCGGTCCAATTTTTAAGCACATTATCGATTGTGTGCAGCTGTATTTCACCAATGGATTCACGAATGTTGTCCTTTAAAGCGTCAATTGTCTCTGGCTTGTCGGCGTAACACTTATCTTTGACGGCATCCCACAAATAATTGTCCAACGGTGTCAAATCGCAGCTCCGAGGTGGCCAAATGACATCAGCTCTGCGGCTGATAATGTGATCTTCCAAAACAGGGCGCAAAACATAGAGTGTAGCTTCGGCTGTGTGGCACGTAGCGCCGTCCTGTTGAAACCAAATGGTGCCAATATCCTTCTCTTCAATTTTTGTGAACAAAAATTCGTTCAACATGGCCCGATAACGATCGCCATTGACTGTAACGGCCACTCCTTGCTCATTTTCGAAGAAAAATGAACCAATTATGCCTCTGGACCAAAATCCGCACCAAACAGTGACTCGTTTTGGGTGCGTCGGCTTTTCAATGTGTGCGTGCGGGTTTTCTGTGCCCCAAATGAGACAATTTTTCTTGTTTACAAACCCGCCAAGATCAAAATGAGCTTCATCTCAAAAGATGATTTTTTTTGCCAAAATCGGCATCTTCTTTAAGTCGATCGCAGGCCCACTTAGCTTAGTTGTTCAAGCGCATACACAACCATATTCGTTCAGCGGAAGGATAAAACTAATTATCTGTCAAATCAGACATGAGCTAAGTGTTAACATTCACGAAATAAGCACTAGTTGAAAAAAAGACGTTAGATGGCGGACCCGATATAGTACCTTGTGGAAACCACACACCATCCGCTTTATAATTTGCAATTGCAGGCTAAACAAAATCGTTTATCATACGGACATAGCTCTCTAATTTGTATACAGTCGTTTTTTAAGGTAATTTTTCCAAAAAATTATTTTTCGGAATGCTATGCGATTTCCAACGTCTTAGTCTAGTAGGTAGTGTGTTGGCTTATAAGGCGTGATGCCAAGATTCAAACTTCAGTTCAAACATTTCCGAAACACTTACAAATATTTCTGAGACGACTTTCTCTCAGCAGATTTCTGGAAAAAACTCTGAGAGTAAATAAAATTGCCATGAAAAGTTGCTCAAAAATCTGTTGTTCGGAGTCGACTTTAACTCTAGGTTCCGCCACTTATGGATACAAATTAACAGACACAACTTAAGTGGTGTGACAAACTACGTCATAATGCTGTTTGAAGGGTTGGAATGACCAATTCAGTAAAGACTCTACGAACCCCATACACATTTTGTGGTTTATGTTACCACAGAGTATTTGCACAGCTGGAAATGGTCAGTCAGCTCTAAGTGTTGCATGGGTTGGTCTTTATATGCTAATGATGAGCAAATCCAAATCCAAAACTCGTCATAATGAGCTCAATTGCTAAGCAATACGAACAGGAATAGAAAAATTCAACTAACCCGCCATCCTTTCTCTAACAGAAGCGATTTATTTCACAGTTCGTATGTACATTGCGATAATGTCACACTAGACCACATCTATAATGCTTACAGTTTCTTGCAATTTCTTTATAATCTTGTTACCCCATGAGTTAGTAGTAGTGACGGCCATCATCACTGCATAATGCTCGCAAGTGGTTTATGCTTAAATCACAGCTTTTGTTGTAGATTTTAAATATTTCTAAGCGCTCTTCAGCTGTTAGGCTATATATATTCGTAAATAGCAAATCTTTCACAAAATAAATGGCATTATAAGTGAAAAATATTTTACAGTTGACAACCACTAAATGGATAACTCTTTCGATACTTGCTTACAATAAAGAGTAGAAATTTAAATTAAAGCAAAAATATTCAACGTAAAAAATGAAAAAAGTCTTCTTTTAAAGTTGATCAAATTATTTTTGTCTTCTTCTCTCACACCCCCATACAATCTCTCCATAAGCCCCGCTCTCATTCTGTCTCATTTCTTGCTAGAAAGGCTGTGTAATGTCAGTAGTAAAGGCAAATGAAATGAAACTACCGAAATGGTTTCTGTATGTTGTATGCGAACAAATACACGCATATACATAAGTGTGTGTGTGTGTGTGTAAAAGCATAATGAGTGTAAAAACAATATGGTTGCTTATATACACATTTAACTGTCTTACTGTTTTACTGTTTCTCTCTGTCTCACAGACGCATACATACATGCACACACCACGGTGTGTGTGTGTTCTTATGCTTACTTGCATTTGTAGATGTTTTTCTTTCCTTAAGATGCAATTTTTGCAAACCATTCAGTTTGAGTTTTTAAGCATTTTTTAAGTATGATTTCATTGAAAGTCTCTCTGTGCGCTCTGTGTGAGTGTATGTGTGGGTGTATAAATGTCTACATAAGTATAAGTGTATGTGTATGTATGTCGTCTGTTGCTATGAATGGCTGTTATTGCTTGAGTGCTTCTTTTTAAAAAGACATCGTGCAGTAACAACAAACATCTATACTGTCTACTAGCTTCCGTTTTCCGTTTTAAACCGAGTAAGTGTATGTGTATACACTTGTACATATTACGTAGGTATAACAGTGCAATAAGTGTGTATTTTCTTTTTCTTCTGCTGTTCTTCTTCAATTGTGAATTTTCTCTTACCGTTTTGCATAATAATAACTTAGACTTATAAATGCATGTGCATATTGCATGTGTTTTTAACATTTCTAAGCAATTTAGCATATTTAATTGCGAATACCGAAATATTCTTGAATACACATCACACACACAATCACACATACACTTACATAATTATTTAAAAGCAAAGAAAACTACACACAAATGATATCATATTTACACACACACATTAATATGTAAAATGTTCAAATAACACAATCATCACAACCATTACTAATAACAACAGCAGCTAAGAAAACCAACAATAGGACTTTATAGGACTCTACCACCACACCACACCACACCACATACTTCCATTTAAGTACGACACTCGTTCCTGTTATCTTTTGTCTGTTGTTTGCCAGTTTAATTATTCACATTACGGTGGCGTATGTTTTTCTATTTCATATAGAAATTGTAGATCAGAATTTGGGGAATTATGATGTGGCCGTGGCTTCAACGTTATGCTTCTTCAAAAGCTCTCCTACTGATCGTAAACTATAATTTTCTGAGAGTTTTTAGGATTTGAAACAAATTAAATATATGTATTATAATATGAATATAGGGCACTGAATAGGGCACTAAATTTATGTACGCGAGAAAAAAAAATATTTTCGAGCTAAATAACTTTCACGATCGACTTCTTTATTACAACTTCTTTATTATTGGTGCTCTTTTCTCTATACTTATGACTGAGATAGATTACACATGCATTCATAATTGGTTATTACAACCCCTTAGGCGGGTTTACGACCTAGCTTCTCTCACCACCCATGTTGTGTGTTGTTCATTTTATACATGAAGCGCGAGACCTAAAGTTTAAAATCTATTTGGAACGATAGATTTTTGAAAAACTTCTTCAAACAGGCGTCGAAGCAAAATTATTTCATATTTCGTTTTGTTGGAGATGTCTGACCTTGGGTTTGAACCGCGGCCTCACATCTAATAAACTAACACACTACCTACTACTACATGCTACCTACTACTACGGTGGAAAACCCATGCCATGCGGAAAAAGTATTTTTTCGAAAATGATCCTAGAAGAACCATAGCAGACAATTTAGAGAGCTACGGCCGTATGATAACCGATTTTTTAGACTGCAAATGCAAATTTTAAAGTGGATTGAAATATTCTTTTAAGGGCTTAATTTAAAACGATAATTCGACACAGAAAATACATATGATTTCTTTATTTTACACATAAAATTTCTATCATATATCCGCGGCAGTTATGAGTTACAAGGTCCATTCGATCAGTTGAATCTTAACCACCTTTTTTTAATAAATCTAGCCTTATAGCTGCAATGCTACCTTGCTGGCTAGTCGGCATACACTAATGAGTTAACATAGCTACACATAAGAAGTAATAAAGTGACTTACAGCTACACAAACTGGAGGCCAATGAATAGGACCACTTCTTGAATTAATATTGTCGTCAAGTGCATTTCGTATTAAATCGATTCCTATCGACGTTGTATGGCAAATTGCGCTGTCTTGTTGGAATCACATGTTCTTAGTGTGTAGCTGATTACTTATTGGAAACAAAAATTTATTCCGTTGGCGATGGCTATTCATGGTGTACACGGCAGTTTAATGCTCATTTCGAAATAAGGCCAGAAACAGTTAATTTCAATGGATGTAATGGCGCCTTTTAAAGTCAATCAAGCAGAAGTAAGCTTCGTCGCTGAATACAATTCTTTGATCAAGATGATCATCTTCGACCAGTTTCAAATAAGCTCAATCAGTAAAACTGCAAACAATGATCGTTAGGCTTCAATTCTTAAACAAGATATTTTTTATAGAGACGTAAACCAACTTTTACGTAAAATGTTAAACCTAACCGAACGGCAAAGGGCTTTTGTTTAAAGCCTCTCACCACAACACCAGTATCCTGTGTGGTACGCACATTTCTCTGAAATTTGAAATCAAGAAGAGCAAAACTTATGCAAATACGATCTACAATTACACGAATTGCTTGACCACCAAAGTCGCCGTGGTCTTGTAGGTAGTGTGTTGGCTTATTAGACGTGAGCCCACCGTTCAAAACCCAGATCAGACATCTCAAACAAAACGAAATCTGAAAAAATATTTCTTCGGCGAGTTCCTCTCAGCAGATGTCTGTCATACCTTTTTATAGTAAATAAAACTGCCATTAAAAGTTTCTCTAAAAATCTGTCGTTCGAAGTCGACATTAAAGTGTAGGTCCCGCCACTTATGTATAAAAATTAACACACACACAACATAAGTGATGTGAGAAGCCAGATCGTTATCCTGATTGAAGGGTTATAATGACCAATTATGGAAATTATGTATCCTTGATCACTATATTAACCGTAAAATGGTCGAAATGCACTTTGAACCTTGCAGATTTATTATTTTCAAAATAAAATTTTCACAATTTAGAAGCGTTGTTCTAGCATTAAATGATTCATGAAGCCTTTCTGAACCTTACTAAACAGAACTGTATTCAGATCCATCAGTAGTTCCAATATTTCTCAAAATTGTCGCCAATGGGACCTATGGTATTATGTTCTCTTTCTGCTTGAATTATAGTTGGCTTATACATACTTATATGTACACAAAAAACTATCTTCTAAAAAACATCGTGAAATAAAATAATCAACCCCTATTTACATTGAAAATCATCCATTTTCGTTTGATAGATACCATCCTAATACTTTACTTTTATAATTGCATGTATTGCCCATACTTATGAGTGTAAAAAAAGTTTGAAAACTACAATAATTACAGTATAAATAACTTTCAATATGTACTCGTACTCGTACTCATAGCAATGGTTTATGGTTTAAGGATAAGAATGCCAGAAAATACGTAACAAAATAATGATTTTCAAAGCTATCATACTCTACAGATGCACACATTAGAGTACAATGAATGTCTTAAATAAAATGTGTTTTTAAAACCAATGCATTGGACTTGGAAGTTAGTAATATGCTAACATTAGCACTGCAAGATGTCATTTATTGCATTATCAGATTACGAGATGTAGTACCACGATAGTGAAGTTAAAATCAATATGAATTTTTTTTAATTTCCATAAAAATTTCTAAAGAATTGAGGTCAGAGGTCATTGCATACCGCTTTATGGCATTGTTCTCTTGAGTCAACCAATTTTTTTATAAAACCTTAAGTCATCCTGAATTGGTTGTGGAGTGCACTTTGTTGAAATTATCTGGTAAACCATAAAACCTTTTTGTGAAAAGCTTAACTGGGATCTATCTCGATACCTAGCACTTGCCACAGTAAAACTATATGTTTTGGCATACCGTCATAGTGTTCAATGACGATATAATATTGTTACGTTTTTACCTTTTAAAAACATTTAAAATATGAGTTCGTACTTTTAAAATATGAGTTGAGTACTTTTGTGTACCACGGTTTACAACTTGACGTACACGAATGACGTACAACAATTTGTTTAGTTCGTTATTCTTTTTTGCACTTCTGTTCGCGCAAGCACAACTGTTCGGTTGGTCTTTACACAGGCGATCTTCAACCCACGACTGATTTCTTCACACGCAACGCGTCTTCACTGTTCGGTAGATCTTTACAACGGCGATCGTCAAACTACGACTGTTTTCTTCATACGCAACGCGTTTTCACATAAGACTGACTGAATTCTTACTACTCGTTGCCTACTAAAGGTTCTTGAAGTCGAACGTACGGGGTTTCGCCTTCTCGAGAACTCTATCGCGACTTCATTGTTGTTTCCGTATTTTGTTTCCATTGCTTCCCCTTTTCTTTCATACTGATGTTGTTGGTTTACTTGTAATAAGTTCGTTTTTTTTTTATTTTATTCGAACGTCCCCGGCCACACACTAACACCACCCTCACCCGACCGCGGAGGGCTCGTCCCCATTACGAAGGGACACGTACACACTACAGTCCGGACTATAGCGGGTACGGGAAAAGTAATGGCAACGAGAACATAAATCAGCTACAGAACTTAATCACAAGCTGAATAAAGTAACAATAAATAGGAACTAACTATGACAAGAACGAAAATACATTTTTATATAATAATTTACAAATTAATGCCAGCATATAAGCTACGTTTTATATTACAAACACTACAATTAAAATCAATAAAATCATAATATAGGTTAAAATCATTACATAATCTACGAAAAGGAAAATTACATCCATAGTTCGTTCTATAGAAATCTAAAGAAAGTGGACGATAGTGCCGTGAAAATCTTGCTGGAATACTGAAATTCAGGTTACAAAGCAAAAACTCAGAATCGATATCACCTTTAACCAGATTAAAAACAAAACAAACACCTAAAACAGCCCTTCTACGTTCCAAAGTTGGAAGTTTTATCAAACCTAATCTATCCTCATATGACGGAAACCAATTGGCATAATCCCATCCTTGTGTTGTGTAGCTTTTGCTCATTTTAATGTTAGACGATGATACACCGTTTCGATTTTCGTAACAATATATCTTGATCAAATTTGCATGGGGGATTTAACACTGTTAGGAATGGCTAGTCCTCTATTGTTTATGTTTTTGCTTCAGTTAGCTAAAGTATTTGCCTACGTTTGCTTAGATATTTTAAAAAGTAGAAGAAAGTGAAGGCGTGATAATAAACATAAGACAAAAAAACCTCCCAGACCCTAAAAACTGGCGTGTCGTAACTCTGCTTTCTTTTATTATCGAATCATACTCATAATTTCTGATACTTATACGCATTCAGACTTATTTTAATATCATACTCATACTATTCATATACAAAATTTGAAGTACTCATCGTACTCATACTTAAAAATACGCATGATGTTATTGATTTCGACTCCTCAGAACTCGACATATACAGGATGACAGAGCGTTCTGGAGTTCAGAGTTCTGGACATGGTGGCGAAGGTGCCACTAAGTGAACTAGTCGGTTTCATCCGAAACTCGGGGTGGTTCAAACCCATCACAAACGGATCATGACAAGAGGGCTTACCTCACGCTAGGTGACACAATAGGCTACATGGGCCACGGAGTGAACTTGCCTGTAAACGGCAAGCTAATCTATCTAACCTAACCTGGGTATTTACTTAAGTAATTGCTTGATGCTGTTTTTTCATATTCGCTTCAATTAGCTTAAGTATTTGGTTTACTTAAGCATTAAAGTCTTGTTTAAGTATTTATTCAATGTGTTGCTTAAATTTAGACTTAAGTTTTTATCTAAGCATTTGCTTAAGTGTTATTATAATATGTATCTTTTGATTTTGCTTTCGTGTTCACATACATACATACATAATTGGCCATTACAACCCTTCAGTCAGGATTACGGCTTAGCTTCTCATACTACTAACGTGGTGTGCGTTAATTTTATACATGAGTGGCGGGACCTACAGTTTAAAGTCGACTTCGAACGACAGATTTTTGAGAAACTTTTTCATGGCAGGTCTATTTACTCTCAGAGTTTTTCCTGAGAGGAAGTCGCAGAAGAAATATTTTTTCATATTTCGTTCTGATGTCTAACCTGGGGTTTGAACCCGGGCTTTACGTCTAATAAGCCAACACACTATGGCGACATTTTGCTTACGTGTTCGCTTAAATTAATTGAAGTACTTGCTGAAGTTTGCTTTGCTTAACCGCTTAAATTTTTTAAATGTATTAGCTTAAGTTTGGTTAAGTATTTGCTTAAGTTTGCTTCGGAATTTGCTTAAATATTTCTGTAAGTTTACTTACAAATTAGCTTCAGTTGCTTTAAGATAAGATAAGATAAGATAAAAGATATGCTTCGTTTAAAATTATTTAATTTTAAATTTATTTGAACTCTCGACAGGCATTAGTTTTCCTTTCAACCCCGTTCAAAGAATAACTGACAATTTCTTTTCTAATTGCTGTTGGCAAGTGAAAATTTTTAATTATAAAATAAGTTTACGTAGCGAAAAAATATTTTGAAAATACCCACACCTTCTCTATAAATACATACTCTACCAAACAATAGGAAATTCTAATATGGCCGCATTTCCTCTTTTGTTTTTGGAAAAATTTTCATTTTCAAATGCATTTTCTTAAGAATTTACTGAACGCCAATGAAATTAAAATGAAGAAACCAAACTAGGAAAATGAACATTCAACTGTCAAAGGGAAACTAATTTTTATTGTGTTGGTTTTGCTTTCTCTCTCTATCTCTCTCTTAAAGGAAATTTAAATAATATTTTTCACAGAAAACTTTTCACACAGAGAAAACTTATCTAGACCACGAAAAATCAAAACAATTTCTTAAGCATACAAAATGAAAACCTGCTCTCTCTCTCTGTCTCTCTCTCGTTTCCTTTGTTGCAGAAAAGTGCCAAAATTTATAAGACAGCAGCCACAAAAACAAAAGTACTGTTGAAACTTTGTGGTTCCTTTTTTTTTTTTTTGTTAGAAAGCAGCTCAAGTTTCAACTAAGAGAGCGAACTTTTGAATTCATTTGCATAGTTTTAGGTGTTTAAACAGAAAGATATTCTTTCTATAGGAAGTTTGTATAGAAATAATTGAAAGAAATTATTTTTTCTCTAGGCCAATAATAAAACAATTCGTTGCCAAATTTTTGGTCGAAGGTAACTAAAGTTGAAACCAATTTTGGAGAATATTTTCTCTGTCAAAGGCAAATAAAGATATGTGTTTGATTGTGGTTTCTATTATTTATAGAACAATTAAGTTCTTATGCTTTGGTATACTTTTGAAGAAATGAAGAAAAAGAATGAAAAAAGAGAGGCCTTTGATGAACAGGATTTTTTGTATAGGCAGCTGTTGCTTGGAATTATTTATTCGGCATTAGATGTGCTCTTAAGTAAGTAAGACTGTATGGTCTTGGTGATGGCAGAATTGATTTAATTCTGGGTTGATACTCTTCTTATTCTGGTAAAAAAAACAAGTCCAGGATAACCAAAACTGTTTGATATAGTCCTACCCACTACCCACTATTGGTTGCGTGCTGTTTGATACAACATCAAGAGTATATGTGAACGCCATTTCGCGGACCTAGAAGATTCTAAATATTATTGAATTTGAAGTTATCACAAACTTGTGTTCATTGGCTAGGCTTAAATTGAGATTTTTCTTGGTTCGTATTCTATTCTTACGACCGCAAAACCCCTCAGCTTGATCATTAAATACGGCAAGTCGCCGTAGTCTAGTAGGTAGTGTGTTGGCTTATTAGACGCGAAGCAAGGGTTCAAATCCCCGGTCAGACATCAAAACGAAATATGAAAAAAAAATATTTCTTCGGCGCCTTCCTCTCAGCAGATTTCTGGCAAAAACTCTGAGAATAAATAAAATTGCCATGTAAAGTTTCTCAAAAGGAATCTGTCGTTCGGAGTCGACTTTAAACTGTAGGTCCCGCCACTCATGTATAAAATGAACACACACAACATGAGTCGTGTTGAGTAGCTAGGCCGTAATCCTGATTGAAGGGCTGTAATGGCCAATTATGTATGTATGTATGTTGATCATTAAACTTCTCATTTATATAAATTATTTCACAGCACATCTTTCTCCCAAACATCTGGAAAATCTTCATCCATTGTTAGGCTGAATTCCCTAGAGTTTACTGCTGGTTGTGGCAAAGTCTTTTCTGAAAAAAGAAGCACTCGTAGAGACCGGCAACAGTGTAGATTATATTAAAATAAAATCTTTCGAATAATTAAGAAAGCCAACAGTGATCACATAACTTGTAATATCAAAAAAGAAGACATCACTTAAAATATATTTGGAAACTCTTGATTCTATATCAGCAATGGGTATTAAAAAAGATGATCAGATTCGAATCATACTCATAATTTCTCATTATTGCTTATTCGCATAATTACGCATTCATACTTACTTCAACATCATGGACCCCTCTAATATTCAAAGTCTGAAGTACTCATCAGAGATCAGCAATGAGTATTCAAAAAGATGAGTAGATTCGAATCATACTCATAATTTCTGATACTTATACGCATTCATACTTATTTTAATATCCTACTCATACTACTCATATTCAAAGTTTAAAGTACTCATCGTACTCATACTTAACAATACACATGATGTTGTTGATTTCGACTCTCCTTTACTCAACATTGACAAGAATCACAAAATAAGTGTGAATCGCTTACGAACACTACAATACTCTTTAGAAGGTTGTGTGTTTGCTTTGCTTGCTGTCTTTGTCTTTTTCTTTCTTCCTTTTTTTGTAAATACAACAAAAACCAAGACTGTAAATTTTGATGAATGATTCAAATCACTCGAATCATATATGAGTATTATAAGTATTTTTCTAAATTTATGAATCTGAATGAGTAGGCGTATGAATCAAACATATTTCGAATGTTATGAGTTTGATGTTAACGTTGTACTCATACTCATTACAACCTGTACTTATAAATCAATGTTTTGATGAGTACGAATGAATCAGGGTAGTTGAATTTCAATATTGTTGACTCACTCATACTCGAAATTTCATGAGTTCTTATGAGTAGCGAAAAAAGGGTTAATAAACTAATGATCTATGGTATGGAACAACAACTATCAGAAGACGTCAAATGTGTCTATTTATACCATACTGATACATCTAAGAGCACTTGAAGGCGGTCGATGGTCTACGACCCAAGACGTTGAAATGGAATGGAATACAATACGAAGAAGAAACCGTTAACACCGAAAATAAACCCCCAAAGAGCTAATGGAGAAAAGAAAAATAACATCAAAACCGTGACATTTTGAAGCTCATTATGTAGGCCCTCCGAAACCAATTCCAAAAAAGGCTCATGGAAAATGCCCATTTTTTTTTGCTCCAACTTTGAATACATATCTACATATCGGAATGTTGAAAACAAAATCAAGAAAAACAAACAACAAAATGAGCAATCAACAGAAATAAATGAGCCATTTTATTTGTGTATGTAAGTGTGTGCTTTTATTTATATTTAACAAAAAATTGCATGTGCTTGTGTATAATAATGCGAGAAAAGAGAGAATTTGTTTTGTTGTGTGTGTGTATATGTGTTTACGTTTCAAACGTGTAATTTTTAATGAACTTTTATAAACAAATATTTGTTCGTATGTATCATTATACATACTTTCATATAATACTGTGTGTGTGTGACACAGAGATTGCTAGAGAAAGAGCGAGAGTGTGAGATGAAGATGGAGAGAAAGTGATTTTGAATTTTAAATCTCTTTTTATAATTAATTACATTGTTTGTTGTATTAAAAGCAAAAGATAACAAACGGAACACACATTTAAATATGTAATGTGTAGTATACTTTATAAGTAAAGCATGTTAAATTTTTTAAAGCCTACATTAAGGGGCAAATAAATGGCATCAAAGGAAAGCTGATTGAATTCAGTCTTTTTAGCGAATGTTTTTTTATGTGAAAGAAAATAAACCAAAGCGAAGAAGATTTTAGAACCAAAACAATGTGTCTTTAGACCTGGGAAATCTAACAACTATCCGCTATTTAAACTGCGCTAACGCCTAAAAACATGCAACAACACAAAAACCTATCGACATTTGCCACCCAGGCATTGTTAACAAAACCATCTGCGATACTCTGAAAATAGTAAAGCAGTTTAGTATTCCTTATGATAAGATAGTGCAGAACGGTCCTAAATGACACGAAATCATTATTAAAAATTAACTAAGCAATCTCTTCAATATTACAATGTTGAAACGCTTTTTAAAGACTTATAAACTTTTTTTCGAGCCACAACTGTTCTCTGCAGATGATATCACATACAACATAAGCCTTGAATAGGGATTTTATTTATAAATTCATAATGGATGCTTTTAAATGCCTTTTTCGGTGCTTAAATTCCCATTTTCATAGGAATTGACAGAGAGGGAGAGCTGTGGTGAAAATAAGGCACAATTTTCTTGTTTATCGCTCTTTAAAGAGCGAAACAAATATAGAGAGTGAGGAAAAAGGGATAAGAAAAGTTTAATTAAAAAGACTTTAATGAGAGCATAAAAGTGTCAAATTTAATATGATTTTCTTGTAACAACATAAACCAATACACCCACACATACACATTAAAACATTATTACTACTTACATACACATACAAATCAACATTAGAATGATGTAAGATAATATTGACACATTTGCCTGATGTCATATGCTATCAAAATAATGATGATGTTTATTGTGGATGTCATACTCATTGTCATAGTCATTGTCATTGTCATTGTCATCGTCATTGGTAATATTGTTACATTCCTGTAAGATGCGATTATAATGTTAAGTTTTGGGTTCGTAGTTTTACAAATTTTTTGTTTAGAATGAAGTTACTTTGGTGAGCGTTGAGAGATGAAAATTAAGGAATGTAATCGTCATTATTAGGTACCATTTTATTGGGTTGTTCGGAAAGCAATTTAGTTTTTTTTTTATGAAAATGAAAGGCAGTTTTCCTATAATAAACAAATACTTTATTAAATTATATATTGACCGTTCTGATCCAACACCCTTTGCCATCTTCCTTTTTGATCTATGCTGGCAAAAAACTGATAGAGGCTGGCAAACGATTCCTTTAAAATCCCACCAAACAGTCAGTATCACCTTTTTAGGCGAATATCGGCTTTGGAAATGGTTTGAGCCGGTTTATCATTTTTGCTCCATGACTTCTTGCGTTTGACGCTATTGTATACAATCCATTTTTCGTCTCCAGTGATGCTGCGCTTCAAAAACGGATCATTTTCGTGACGCTGGAGAAGCGAATCGCAGATGTCAATGCGGCGACACAGATTTCTCTCTGTGAGAACATGGGGAACGCATACATCGAGCATCGAAGACAATCCCAGGCCTTTCAAGTGGTCATAAACTGTAGAATTTGATCAATTTAACCTCAATCCGGTCTCATGTGTTGTTATTCGCCGGTTCGCATCAACTAATGCTTTTATCGCATCTCTATCAGCCGGCCTTCCCGAACGTGGTGCATCTTCAACATCAAAATTGCCAGATCGAAATTTATCAAACTAGTTCTGACACTGGCGTACTGTCAACACACCTCCATACACATCAGCCAATTTCTTTCTGGCTTGAATAGCATTTTCACCCTTTCCGTCGTAAAACAGTAAGATACTGATTTGTGTTCTTGTTGCCATTACTTTTCCCTTACCCGCTACAGTCCGGACTGTAGTGTGTACGTGTCCCTACGTTATGGGGACGAGCCCTCCGCGGTCGGGTGAGGGTGGGTTACTGTGTGGCCGGGGACGTTCGGATACTCGTATGTTGAAAATGCTGCTTATCGGTCTCCATATTTAAAAGGGCACCACCAAAAACTACTGCGTAGAATTAATTGGAATTCTTCACACACAAGCCTTGTTATATGAGCTCTTAAAGCGTATAAAAATTATACGGCTTAAGTGTGAGTAACTTTCAGAGTAACCAATTGAGGTACAGGTTTGATATGAGGTCGCACTTGCGGCGTATCGCCTTCAGGCTTTGGGGGAATGTATCAATCAGAGCTTTAAATCGTATCACGAAAGTATTATTGGGACATGAAAACATGCTTAGTATTACATGCGATCTACTACAGTACTCTGATACCATATTGACTTTCCTAGTCTGTCTATCAAACTATGCCTTCGGTTACCTGACCATAATACGTGCGGTTACGAAATGTATGATCTGGGACAGTGATAATTTTGTAAACTTAACATAGATTCTAATATTTTCACTGATAGCCAAATAGCAGTTAGAGCAATAGCATCTATGGAAACGGGATGAAGAACTGTCCAAGAATATCAGAAGACGATTATCACCTTCTCCAGAACGTGAATAGAGTATTACATGGCATGGACTATCTAACCAAAACGAAACAAGAAAAAATATTTCTTCGGCGACTCTGAGTAATTAAAATTCCCATGAAAAGTTTCTCAAAGGTGTGTTATTCGGAGTCCACTTTAAACTGTAGGCCCCGCCATTCATGTATAAAATTAACGCACACAACGTAAGTGATGTGCGAATCTAGGTCGTAATCCTGACTGAACGGTTGTAATGCCCAATTATCTTTATTATCCAAGCACTATTAGGTGTTCTTTGAGACCTCGAGCCCTAAGGGTTCTAGCAAATAGCTATGTTAGGTAAGGTGTCTTTAAATGGTATATAATAACTACCAAGAGCCTTTTGGTTATTGAATTTTGACCACTAAACGATGTTTTTTTCTCTGAATGTCCTCCTTCGTTTTATCTTACAACGAGTTGACTTTTTCACCGAAGTCACACTTATGAGAGACCGGTTTTTTTTTATAACTTAATCCAAACTTTTTTCTTTTTTTTCCGGAAGTGAAATAACCAGATGAGAGTCTATGGTGGGAGTCGAACACGCAATCATCCCACTTACAGATTACCACGCTACTAAGGCCAGATAAGAGTCTCTGGAGGAAGTCGAAGAAGCTACCACCATATTTAGAGATTACCACGCTACCAAAGCATCTAAATGTGCTACACTAAAAGCAATTGCTGTCAAAGCTGGCTAATTAGTTCATGTGGCTCCTCAGAAAAAGCCACAAGTTGTGTCAAAAGACAGATTTTTAAATAAAGCAATATTGAAGCCATTTCATTCCCCCTCGATCTTATCTAGTTCATCAGTTTGATAATAATAGATGAATGAGATATCTGGGATGATCTGCGTAAAAGAATTAACGAAATTACTGTGCCTGTAACTAAGAAGGTCTGTCCATGAAACTGAAGAGAAAGTGCTCAACTGTCTCTTTCTATTTCGCATCACCACAGCAGCGGTAACGATCTTTATGCTGTATTGTAATCTGGCGGGCATGGTTACCAAATCTGCTTCTAGTCGAAATTGTTACTTCAACTTTCCTTATACTCTGGCATACTACCTCTGTAATCATATTTGAAAACCTACATACGCCACACGTAATTTGTCAGTTCATAGTAAAAGCAAATGACAGTGATTATGCTCATGTGTTCCTATAGAAATTGCGATGCCAAGCCTTCAAACAATAGTCGTTGTTAAGAAAGAGGACCAAATAATTAAATTTTCTCTTGCACTTCCTTACCAGCCGAAAAGTAATCGTACATGATTTAAGTGTAAAGTGGTGGTCGCTTTGAAGTCGCCGTGGTCTAGTAGGTAGTGTGTTGGCTTATTAGACGAAAGGCCCGAGTTCGAATCCCAGGCCAGACATCAAAAACAAAATACAAAAAGTATTTCTTCGGCGACTTCCTCTCAGCAGATTTCTGACAAAAACTCTGAGAGTAAAAATTGCCATGAAAAGCTTCTCAAAAAATCTGTCGTTCGGAGTCGACTTTAAAAACCGTAGGTCCCGCCACTCATGTATAAAATTAACGCACACAACATGAGTGGTGTTGAGAAGCTAGGCCGTAATCCTGACGAAGGGTTGTAATGGCCAATTATGTATGTATGTATGTATGTGGTGGTCGCTTGACTGCCAAGAATATAGAAAGTCTGCCGAGCATAGTCTCAGTCTGCAATGATTCTTTGCTTAAGCACCTCACATCGAATTTGTAGTACAAAAATCTATACAATGACTTGTCCAAACCTATTTAATGCAAACCATTAATAGAATGTGCTTTATGCGCGTCAGTGTTTTTAATCAAATCTTCTCTTTATAAACAAATTGTTGTGCCTTAAAGTTATTATTTCTGACAGTTTTTTTTTTCAATTAAGACCAATTGCTGTGCGGCATCAACCATCACTACACAAGCATATAAGTAGAGTAAGACAGAATTTTAGATTTTATTTTGCAACGAAATAAAAGTCACGCGTCGCCTATGTTGACATTGACAAATTTTTATGTTATAACACTATTATTATGGTTGACACTTTTTTCCTCGTAAATTGTTTGCCTTTTTTTTTGGCTGCCTTTTAAATCCAATAAGGGATTTACCACAAGTGACATTTTCACTTGTTTATAATGGCGGTGCGAATGAATGTGTCAAATTGCGCCAGCTTACGAATATTATTATTGTGCCTGTCTGTTGTACTCAATCCCAAATGAGAAAAAAAGCGAAAAAGGAACAAAAGGAGACGTAGAATACAGGCAAAATAAAAGCTTATTTAAGGATTTGCAACACTTGGCTGCTATTTTTAGTTGTCAAATTTAAATAGGCAAACAATTGTGTGAAATAAACAAAAACAAACAAAAAAAAACTACCGAAAATAAATTAATTTTTTCTTCCTTCTTTTCTTTTTTTTTCAGAATAAAAAGACAATGATTGCCTCACGTAAACCATTAGTTGAGATGCTACAAACCGTAGACGAAATACCAGCCAGTAAATGTAAACATCAGTTAACGCGGTGTATAGTATGTGTGGTAAGCATCCTCCATTGGGACCATGACTTTGTAGAAATAATGAATAGATGAGATACGTGTTTGTGTATTAGGATTTTAATTGTACTATTGCTTGCGGTAAATTTCAGTTCCTAGATTTGTTTTCTTTTATTTCCTTTTTTTTTTTTTTGTGGCGGCTAAGAGAAGACAACTTGAAAAATAACGTTAGTTGTACAGTTTACCGCTAAGGCTTCTGCCTAAGCATTAATTCAGAAATTTTTTCCGCTTTATTTCGCCAACCACCACCATTATTTTGCTGTGTTGCCAGCAAAAGTAATTTCGTGATTTTAATTATTCATTCATTTAGAGAAACGCCTTAAAGTTTTATTTGAAGGCTTTAAACTGACTGTCATTAAATAGGCAACAATTTTTCAAAAGAAATGACAAAGTTAAAGAGTAAATGTACAATCTTAAATGGGTGGCATTTAAGTCTAAGATTTTTCAACTTGAAAAGATTCGCCAATTCTTCTTTGTTGGTTAAATCTTGCCAAAAAAGCCTCTCTATGCGTCAGTTAACTGCTAATAGCAGTTGAGTTTGCAGGAACGCATGGTAAATCAAATGGTAGCCTTACAAATCGTATGGAGCTAAACTGAACTCTTCTGCTCTTACATTCCCCTATAAGTTTCCGGGTTCTAGGCTACACGTGATACGAATGTTTAACTGTTTAGCCATCTCATTACAAAACAAGCGAAAGGCGAAAGGCAGTTTTTTTCCTCAGAAATGAGAATTTCATCAGTGGAACGTCTGTCTATTCTTACATAAAAATTAACGCTCCGTCCAGGATCAACGTACTATAAAACCGATCAGTCATACATACATACATAATTGGACATTACAACTCGTCAGTCAAGATTACGGCCTAGCTTCTCACACCATGTGTGTGCGTTAATTTTATACGTGAATGGCGGGACCTACAGTTTAACGTCAACTCCGAACGACAGATGTTTGAGAAACATTTTTCATAGCATTTTTTTTCATATTTCGTTTTGATGTCTGATTTGGGATACGAACCCGGCTTTACGTCTAATAAGCGAACACACCACCTACTAGACTACGGCGACTTCCGAACAGTCACATTACACAAATACAGTGACATGATCCATCTTGTGAAGTGAATTGCAGAATTATTCTGCACTTCTATAATTTTTTTGAAGTGGCAATAGTCTGGTATATAGTGTGTTGCGTTATTAAATGAGCTCAGGCATCTCAAACAGAACGAAGTGTGGAAAAAAAATATTTCTTTCGAAATAATATTTCTCTCAACAGACTTCCGGCAATAGCTCTGAAAGTAAATTAAATTGTCATGAAAATTTTCTCAAATTTATTCTTCGAAGTCGAGTTTAAACTGTAGGTCCCGCTACTCATGGATAATATTAACACAGACAGCATGGGTGGTGTGTAAAACTAGGTTGTAATCCTGACTAAAGGGCTGTAGTAGTTGCGCTGAAAAGTTTTTCAAATATGTTGTTCGGAGTTGAGTTTAAACTGTAGGTCCCGCTATTCGTGGATAACATTAACACCACACACAGCTAGGGTGGTGTAAAACACTAGGTTATCACAAGGATATCAGTACGTAATTCACCAGTAATTTATATCGAATTTAATTTAAGAATTCGCTTAACTTTATCAGAAACATCTTCTTCTCCAAGACAAGACACCTTACTATGACGGCAAACGTCGCATTATTCAGCCACTCTGCTATTATACATACAAACATACATACATATTTGGCCATTACAACTCTTCAGTCACCTTACCTTCTCACACCACTTATATGTGTGCCTTAATTTTATACTTGAGTTACGGGACCTACAGTTTTACGTCGACTCCGAACAACAGATTTTGAGAAACTTTTTTCATGGCAGGTTTATTTACTCTCAGAGTTTTTGCTAGAAATCTGCTGAAAGGAAGTCGCCACAGGAACATTCTTTTTCATATTTCGTTTTGATGTCTGGCCTGGGGCTCGAACCCGGGCTTTTACGTCTAATAAGCGAACACACTACCTACTAGACTACGGCTACTACTATTTAATTACTTACTCTGTTATTATATTCTGCTTATTATTTACTCTGCTATTATATTCTGCTTAAAGCTTAGCTTATTATTGTCCGAAAAGATGCCGATATATTAAGAGCTTTCTGTATCATTCAATATTATAGCCTAGAATTCTGGTATACTTCCGTGTAAAAGATATGAGAATGTCTTGTTATTACGTTTAGTTTGGTTGCTATTGCAACACAATTCGAATGCCAATCTCAGTATTTTGCTAAAAAAAATCAAAGAGTCTATTTTTAATACATGTAAAATAAAGAAATTACTTGTTCCCATACCCAATACCACAGCATATATTCATCATTCACTTGTATCGTAAATCATTTTTTCCTTTTTTTCTTTTCTTTAAACGTTTAAGTTCCTTTAATTTAATTTTAAATTGTGCAGCTTAATATCAAATTTATAACGTTTTTCCTAAAACGCTAGCAATGAGTAGTGATTTTCAACTGAATTAGTGAATACAATGCTCAACCACAGCAATAAATGGATGAATTTATTTGGCTTAAAGAAGATAAAATAATAATTAATTATAACACGGTAATAATAGCATTTGAAAGCTGTTCAAAAAAGGCAAGACGCTTTGATTCTAATGAGATAATGGTTGTATAATTTAGATAGATTGAAGGGAAATAAACTTAACATAGGGTTTCAAGGCCTCATGCCTATCGGCCTATATTTGCTCGTTTCCAATTAATTCTTGCTAACTACCTACTCATACCTTGCCATTACTGGGGATATTATTAATCACCTTTTTATGGTCCAGGACCGTAATTGGTTTTAATATTCCTCGTAGATATAAAATTTATTCACGTGGTATTCAATTTACTTGCTTTTCGCTGATTGCAAAAGGTTTAAGGATTACAGCAGGATTGACTTGCAATAATTTTGTCATTTTCACTTGGTCCTTTCGACAGTGTTTACCGAGTAATTCTGATTGCCCTACTTATTTAAATGGTTACTGTGATAATTTAGTCAGGTTTACATCCTAGCTTGTCCCACTACTCATGATTTTGAGAAATTTTTCATGGCAATTTTATTTGCTTTCAGAGTTTTTCCCAGAAAACTGCTGATAGGAAGTCGCCTACAAAAATATTCTTTTCATATTTCGTTTTTGTTCGTGAGATCTGAGCTGAGGTTTGATCAACAAACTCTCGTTTCTTATGACAGCACTACTCATAGGTCATAAGCAACTAGTCTCTAGTGACTTTGTTTATATTCTGTGCCAAAATCACTACTTCAAAACCGCATAATCTAGCTCTACAACGTGTGGCATTCAATTTCCATTCTTTTGGGTGAAAGAGTCAGATTTTCAAGATTGAGATTTTGAAGTTTTTATTTTAGTTTGACACCAATCGGCTTAAAGCAATGGCTCAAACTTCTCATCTTTAAATTTATATACCGTGTCTGAATCTCCACTTCACAACACCATAAACAAATACTCTGGATAAGCTTCAGTAGCAGTCGATGATATTTTCTTTGTTTAGTTCCTTAAGCAGCAAAGAGTATTCAAAAAGCTTTTCCATTTTCTATTTGTGACGTTGTTTCAGTTTCATTAATCTGGTGTATCTAGTAAAGCTGTTGATTGGTCTAAGGCATTGCTGTGTAAAAATGTTCGGAGAGAAATTTTCCTGAGGTATGGCGTTATATAATAATTTTATGATGTTTTCGCTGTCGATATTATACTCTCTGGGAAGTCAGAAGGCGGCTTCTGAATAGAGGAGAAACAAACCCTTTTAATTCTTATGCAATATTCGTTATAAGAAACATGGGATGCTTGGGTTAGTAATCCAGCACTCTGACCACTACATGACTCCAACACAAATTAATTCTTTGATGTACAAAATTTGTTGTACAAAATGTTTTCATTCTAAGACGAAGGATAAATAACACATCAGAGGTCAGCAATTAATCGCTTTTTCGCACTCATAAGTACTCATGAAATTTTGAATATGACTGAGTCAACAGTATTGAAATTCAACTACTCTGATTCATTCGTACTCACTACAACATTGATTTATAAGTACAGGCTGCAATGAGTATGAGTACAACATTGACATCAAACTCATAACATTCGAAATATGTTTGATTCATACGCCTACTTACTCAGATTCATAAATTTAGAAAAATATTTATAATACTCATAAATGATTCGAATTATTCATTAAAATTTACAGTCTTAGTTATTTTTGCCCTTCAAAAAAAAAACAGAAGAAAGAAAACGACAAAGACAGCAAGAAAATCAAACACACAACCTTCTAGTGAGTATTGTAGTGTTCGTACGCGAATCATAATTATTTTGTGCTTCGTGTATATGTTGAGTAAAGGAGAGTCGAAATTAACAACATCATGTTAAGTGTGAGTACGATGAGTCTTCAAACTTTGAACATGAGTAGTATGAGTATGATATTAAAATAAGTATGAATACGTATAAGTATCAGAAATTATGAGTATGATTTGAATCTACTCATCTTTTTGAATACTCATTGCTGATCTCTATAACACATATTTACTCTAGAAATTCAACTCCAAATTTATTCAAGACACAAACCACGTATAAATGATACGCTATGAATACCGCATTTTTAATTTATACATACACTAGCTGTACCCTGCGCGCTTTGCTGCACTACAAACTAAAATAAATTTGAAGGAAAGACATTAGACAAATATCCAATTAAGTTTGAATCATTTTATTGATTTTGTTTCCCGTTGTCCAGATGATTCAGACGAACGGGCCTGAGAATACTCGAAGATTTTCCGGTCTCAATGTTCGTTGCTCGTCTGATTCTGAGGCTCGTAATTCCTTTTTCTTCCATGCTTGAGGTGTAGGTCAACCAATTGCTTGTCATTCATTCTGAATAATTTTACGCGGCGATATCTATCGGAAATTAATCGTACCAACTTAGAAATCTCCGGACAACAACTTTGTTAAAGAATGCATAGTTAACGATTTAATTTATTTTTAGTAATTTTCAGTGGCGCCACCTGTCGGAAATTGGTCAACTTAGAAACCTTCGTCGGCTCATGCGCAACAACTTTGCTAAAGATCATAACATGATCAAATACACAGTTTACGATTCTATAAGTTACATACAAACAAACTTTCATTTTTCAAAATTCACATTCTTTATACTTTATTTTCTTTGGTTTTATACATCAGGAATCATAGATAGCATACTTTAGGGGTAACTATGCGTATGAGTAATATATTTCAAATGCAATTAAATATTAAGTATGTAGTATACATGGGCATGGCCCCTCGCTCATTTGGAATATCAACATAAAAAGTAGCCTATAACTCCTTCCAGACATACAGGAAGATACTGTGAAAATTTCAAGAAAATCGGTTCAGCCGTTTAGTCGTCTATAAACTTCAAACATACAAACATACAAACATACAAACATACAATCAAACACACATTCATTTTTATATATAAGAAGATCGAAGACGAAGATATGTATGTATGGCATCGTGTGTGGTAGTAAATATATATTTTACAGACAAGGCATACAAAACCTCATCTAATGGAAGTAGTAAGCCACTAGGATAGAAAGCACAGTCAAAAACTTTTTGAAAACAAATCAGCGACAACATAATGAACTTGTTTCCTTTACCCCCTTTAGTATAATCAATACCTAACTGTTCTACAGTCATCATACATCGCTTTTTTTTCTCTTTCAAACTTTTTACTTAAACTCTCTTGTTAACTCTTTTTTTGTACTGTTATCAATATTTATTGAAAGCATACATATATAATTTAAAATATTTGTAATTGTTCTCTATCAATTTAATGAACATGGCGTCATATGTTGACACTTACACGTTGAAAACATAACTAATCTATTATGGTAGTTGTTTTTAGTTATTATTGCTGTTGTTGTTGCTGCTGTTGTTGTTATTGAACCCCAACATTGTTGTTACAATGTATTTGAGGTAAAGATTTTTACTTAACAACACCATTTCATGTGTAAAAACAGTAAATATTGTGACAATTCTAAGTTAGAAGGGATTTGAGCCAAGAGAACCCTATTCTTGTGATATTATTTCGCTTAACTCAAGACCAAAATATACATGTTAATACTTCCAGGTCTTCTAATTCACTGCTTCACAAATTGGTCTACTATATTGCGTAGAGTTATATTTCTGAGATAGTTTGCTTCTATTGAGCCGAAAGGCTGCTAGTATATCTCGCAGTTTGTTCTCAATTTTACTTTGAAGTCTGTCCTGAATTAAACTGCCAATATGTTGAACGTACATATATGCTATTAGGTAGGTAGGTAGTCAACTAGGTTGAAGGAGAGGAGACGAATTAAGAGTCCCATGCCTTTTCGTATGCACTTTAACCATTAAGTGGGCTTGTTGTGGGAAAACAATTGGAAATGCCTACTGGACATTCTACAGGAAGTCTGGTTTTGAAGTTCTACTCTCTTATCTTCTTCCAGTCTGTTCTTCTGAGATGAGTTATGTTTATGAGTCTGGTATAGTATCTTGAATAAAATGTTAGGAAATCCAAATTACAAAAACTAGACATTGACATAAAAAGAGTTCCATCATTTCCGTGTGTTCATCATATGCACTGCATTCATTTCATTTTATCTATCGGGGCTATCAGGTTCAGGTTTGATGTTGTTCAGGTTTATTGATGTACTTAAGTCGCCTTTATTCAATTTCAATACACTCATAATTTTCCTCCAATCGGGATCACATCAGGGTCTGTATACTGTGTCGTAATAGTCAAAGTGCCGTTTTCATCGATTTTTTGAAGCCTTGTTTTTAATACACAAAAATGCATTGTATTATCTATCTAAGATTATTGGCTTTCTCATTTTCGATCCTTCACTCATGACTAGGTTCTAATATAATAACTAATGTGCCAAGACTGAAGTAATTGTTAAACGCCTTCTTATATATCTGGACAGTTCCCATTCCTTGGATGTATCACGCGTGTCTCTGTTTGAAAATCCAAATCACTGTATGGTGTCTGGAGGTTTCTAGGTCTTCTATATAGAGACCCAGTACCATCATGTCTACATATTTAGAGCCATCTTTGTAACAACAAGCCCTCACAAGCCTTTGCTTAATAGATTCTTTTGGCCAAGAAAGTGATCCAATTGGTGGGGATACGTTAGGCAGCCTGTCCGATAATTTTGCCTTAGCATACCAATTATTCTTTGATCATACGATTTGCGACTCTGGCTGATTGATTCCATCCATTTAATGTAAAGTGTTTGTGAGTTATCACCTTTTGATTTCATTATGTGCCAAATATAAAATCATTTAAATATTCGCCACAGCCTCTCTGGGTGGAGCGAATCTTAAATGTCTAATTCTCTATGACTGGAGATGGGTTATATTGCCTTTGAGGACAGCTGTGGCTTGCTGCTTATTCGCGTACATACATATCTATGGCAAGAAAAAGTCTAACGGAATATAATCATATGCTCTCGTGCTCGTGCAGAATAATCAATGCGTGATGAACTGTTTGGCAAAAATAGTGTGACACTGCATGCTCCTGTTAAAGCCACATATCGTTGATGTCTACATAGAAATTGGTAATCATCGACTTCTAGTACTCGAGGTTACAGTCGCCATCTGCTTCAGGCCCCTTTCCGCGTGCACATATCTTTGTCAAAGCTCGTCCATTGTGATTTGGTACAACAGATTTATAAAATTGCAACTAATTTGACAAATCATTTATTAAAAATTGGAAGTCCCATTTAAGATACCCTATATACAGTGAGCGTCAAAATAAGCTGTACACTATTTGACAATTTTTTTTTTTCAATTTTAAAAACTGTCAGCGAAGCAATTTTAAAATAAAAATAACTTTTCACGCTCACTGTACATATAGCGTTTAAAACATTTCCATTGTTCTCTCAACCTAAAATATTTCATTCTTATCAATTACTAAAAATCTTTAGACATTGGAAACAGTGTATCGTGATGTTTTATATTAAAAATTGTTTACAGTGAATTGATACAGATCTTTTGGAAAGTTTATAAATTTTAGATAACAAAATCCATGCCGGCAAATTAACCCCTGAGGTTATTTTCTTTATCCTCCACCAATTATCATTAATTTTAATGACAACTAAATATCTAAATAACTTTTCATATGTCTTTCTTTAAACACTGCCTGCTCTACCTAACATCCACTGTTTATCAAGGCTCACTAAGTTTCTGGCCATAAATGTTTTGTGGTGTTAACAAACAGAACGTGTAGTATTTTACAAAGTTTTGTAATTAACATACTGCTGGTTAGCTGGCTGGCTGGGCTGTCTGCTGTCATATTCGTATTTGTAGTTGTTTAACACACATAAAAATACTTGTTCTTCATCGTGTTACTGCCTGTATTTTCGCTCCACAGCCCCCCCGAAGCTTAACATATAAAATTTTCCAAATTAAATGAAAATGAATTTACAACTCGAAACTGCCAAAGCAGCGCCATCACCATCACCCGCCACCTTCACGCATTGGTCGTTATTGGAATTTTAATTAAACTGGTCGCCTTATGAGAGGGAAAAATTCATTCATTTCGTTCCTTAATTGGCACAGACTCGATTGATTATAAAAATAAAGTCATAAAAGTCGAAATAGTTGGTTAAGAAAACTTTTGTTGTAACAAAATTGCCAATATGTAATTAGAAATTGTTTTAAATTAAAAGGGCAAAAACCCTTTTCGAAGGTGGGAGAGAGAGAGAGAGAAAAGAGTTTCTCAAATAAATATGTATGGCAGCCAATTAAAATTTTCAATTTAATCATGACTCACAAAAAAGAGTCATTAAAGTTTTTCTCTTTTTCCCCAATTGCTACTTACATGTTCGTATTAGTTTAGGGGATACAGCTGCTCATATATATAAGAGCACGGAACGAATTAAAAAAATTTCTATGATATTTGCGACAAATCAATCCTACATACGCATTAAAGTAAGAGGTCCCACTTATTACCAGCATTTATGCCCATTGTAATGCCACAATCAATTCTATCCAGGAGTCAAACATTCCCTAGAGGAAACCAACCGAAGCCCGCAATAAATCTTGCTATTGCAGCAATAGACTGCTCAGTCAAAGATGTCAAAAAGCGGGAGGTCCATAATCGCCCTCTCTTTATGACAAGAGCAGTAAACCGAGACATGAGATGAAAAATAGTCCACAGCAACTACAGAAGTCGTTTGCCCGAAAGCCAAGTCTTTCGCCATGCTTATTACAAGGCCAGTTACTGGTAAGAATAGCTATTGTATGGCCATGGAATTTCTGAACAAAAGTGAGTCTGCCCACTTTTTATCTATACAAGTCCAGCGGAGTCTAGCATTCACGCACGCTCGTACTGCCAACCAGATTGAACATCCCTGAAAAACGTACAGATTAACTGAAGCAGTAGGAATGAAATTTATGTCGCCCGTAGTCTAGTAGTTTTTTCCGCCGAGGACGAAAAAATGTACCTAACCGCACCATAGGGGAAGTCGTCACTATCCTCCGTGTGTGGGGCCCTCACCCACTAAATCTCCTCCCCCTCTTTTGGGCTCTTTGTGCCCACTCCGGAACCACTGTAGTATTACTTCGAAGTGCAGTCCCTCTGGCCATTTGGCCCTTTATATCCATATCCGCGTCCGGACTGCGCAACAAAATCTGAGAAGGCGTTTTAACATCCATTCTAATTCTCTCATCCAAGTCAAGTTTCTTAGATTTCAGCAAGGCTTCAGCGTAACTGGCTATGCTATTCCAATTTTTTTCGCTGTTCAGAAGTATATCGCAGAAGTTTTCGACAGTACAGACACTGACTTTGGCCTCAAGATTCGTTCTTTCTAAACTTCTTCTCTCACAATGAAAGAAAGTGTGTTCCGCGTCATCAATCGACGCATCACCATAGATACAATTTGGTTATGTCATCTTCCCCATTTTAAACAGATACATATTTACAAAAATAACCGTGTCCGGATAACAGCTGTGTTAAATAATAATTACCCTCATCAAATTTCCTCTCAATACAGCGGGTAATATCTGGGAGAAGTTTTGCCGTCCATCTACCACATTTACTGTCTCTCCGTGCACGTTTTTAGTTTCCCACACTCTCCTCCGCTCGCTTGCCGATTGTAGACCTATTGGTATTACACCTATAGGCTGACCCAGATGCAGTCCTATATGCCGATGCCACTCTATGTCCAGCGGTTCGTAGTACCCATGATAAAATTTTCATTCTGCAGTCGGCCTTTAATGCTTCTGCCCAGATTTCACTGGCGTAAAGCAGAATAGAGTCCGTAATTACTATCATCAATCTGCGTCCGCTATGTACAGGACCGCCAATATGGGCCATAAGCTTACTAAGAAAGAAAGTAACCTTATCGGCTTTGGTTGCAGCATGTTGGATCTGAGCCCTGAACGTCAGTTTAGGGTTCAGTCGAAAGCCAAGATAGTTGACTACTTTCTGTGTCATCAAAGTGGTGTCGCATGTCGTAATGTCAATTTCCAGCGGTATACGAGGAAGCGTAAGAAGTATCAACTCTGTTTTCACGGTTGCGAGTTTGAGTTCTCTGTCCACGAGCCACGACATCATTCTTATTATCACCTGGTTGACCTTTCTTCTAGCCTCTTCGACATTTCTAGCCACAATTATGGCCGCAACGTCATCAGCATATCCGACAAGATGTGTACCGTCTGGCATCTCAATGCGAAAGATATCATCTTAGGTTATGTTCCATAGGTCAGGGCCAAGAATTGATCCTAGACTAGAGAAATCCTCTCCATTTATGGACAAGAATAAACGTTGAGACAACGTTCGTTAGGCATGTAATCGCCGTCTGGCTGTCTGAGTAAATCAAGAAATTTTCAGGGAAAATCCTGGCATGTGCCGCATTTAAATTCGCCATGACTTCTACTTAAAAACACTGCAGTGGGCAGGCAACCTATAAGAAAGTAAGAAAGTATAAACTTTAAGGCTCCCATTGGGAACCTCCGTATCAGTGGTCAGCAATGAATCGTTTTTTCGCTACTCATAAGTACTCATGAAATTTTGGGTATAAGTGAGCAGTCAACAGCATTGAAATTCAACTACTCTGATTCATTCGTACTCACTACAACATTGATTTATAAATACAGATTGCAATGAGTATGAGTACAATGTAGACATCAAACACATACCATTCGAAATATGTTTAATTCACACGCCTGCCTACTCATTCAGATTCATAAATTTAGAAAAATACTTATAATACTCATAAATGATACGAGTGATTCGAATCCTTCACCAAAATTAACAGTCTTAGTTGTTGTTGGATTTACAAAAAAAGAAGAAATAAAAAACAAAGACAGCAAGCAAAGCAAACACACAACCTTCTAGTGAGTATTGTAGTGTTCGTACGCGAATCATACTTATTTTATGATTTTTGTAAATATTGAGTAAAGGAGAGTCGAAATCAATAACATCATGTGTATTGTTAAGTATGAGTACGATGAGTATTTCAAACTTTGAATATGAGTAGTATGAGTATGATATTAAAATAAGTATGAATACGTATAAGTATCAGAAATTATGAGTACGAATCGAATCTATTTATCTTTTTGAATACTCATTCATAGCGTATCTTTTACACATGGTTTGTGTCTTGAACAAATTTCGAGTTGAAGTTCTAGAGTAAACGGATCTTTAGGCCAAAAGGCCTTGGCTGGAATACTAAAATCGAAAGTTCTATTCAGAACTATGCAAGCAGCTTGAATGTGTCTATCTCTTCCCCGAAATGGTAGCATGTCCAGCATTGTGCAGATTGGGCCAGCATTTAACTGCATTGAGTTTTACTAACACCAACTCAGCAGGTCAAAGGGGAACTAATAGAGAGCTCTTTAAAATATTATTGTATTTAAAATTTAAAAACTCTTTAACACTACATTAAGACTTTAAATACTTTTGAAAAGTCTTTTTGAAAACATTCTAAAAGTTATACAAAAACTGTCAAAACTTTCTTGAGATTTCAAGGAACATTATTTTTGTTTTTAATTTCTGTACTGAGGATGACAAAACAAAACTTCAAAAATATTTACAATGCGAGAGCTGGCTGGTATTGTTTAACATTTAACACGAAGGAATTGCTGCTAGAATGTGCTGATTTTATAAACAAATATTTGCTTTTAAAAACGTTTTACGTTTTCACTTGTGCTTCTCCTTCCGCCTTCAGTTCAGTTTTCCAGAACTGGGAAGATGTGCGTTCTAGTTTTTCGAAAGCTGCCACTAAAGCTGCTTAACAATAATGTCATGAACAAACGAGCGAATGATAGAATTAAAAGTTATTTTCATTTTGTTTTGTTTTATAAAAATGTTTTACTTGTCTTATATTGTTTTCATTCTTCACATATTTTGCTTATTTTTTGACTTTTAAATGAATTCCATAAACTCCTTGGTATGTACAAATTATTGTGTGATGTTATCAACACGACTAGCATAACTCTATGCCCCACTACTCTTTCATTATTGCATTATCGTTTATTTACTCTGTAGTACTTATACTTTTGCCTTTAATTTCATTGAATTACAAACATTATTTCATCTTTTTTTTCTTTAAATATTATTCTTATTCCTTTTTAGGTTGCACCCTACACACAGCCGCATAGGTTTAGTAGGTGGAAAGCAATTGATTTTAAAATTCAAAGAAGTAAATCAGCATTTGGATGAAAACTATGCGTAATATTCAAGCAATTTATTGACTTATGCTGCTGAGCTTTTTATTAAACCCCACTTACATCTTGTTTACTGGTAAGTCCTGAATTAAATTTACAAACTTCTTAAAATTCTGTTCCTGCAGAACTATAATAGTAAACCTAAGTACTTGGTATATGACCCATACTTGACAACTTTCTGATTAACTTTCTAGTCTGTTTAACTTGTCGTATTAATTCTCAGATATTGGGTTTATTCAGTCTCCGGTCTGCTTGAGAGAAGATAAGAGCACCCGAGCACCCGAACACCCATTACTATACATATTAAAATCTTCAATCTTGAAAACTTATAAACTCATAAAATATGCTGGTAAAAAGACACCAAAAATTCAAACTGAGTTATCGGAGTATATTTATTATTATTTTTAACCCATCTTGTATTTACCGACTGTAAAGCTACCATTACATACATAAATGGCCATTACAACCCTTCAGTTAGGATTACGGCCTAGCTTCTCACACCACTCATGTTGTGTGCATTAATTATATACGTGAGTGGCTGGACCTATAGTTTAACGTCGACTCCGAACGACAGATTTTTGAGAAACTTTTTCGCGTTAGGTTTATTTACTCTCAGAAATCTTCTGAGAGAAAGTCGCCGAAGAAATATTTTTTTTTTCATTTTTCGTTTTGATGTCTGACCTGGGATACGAACCCGGGATTTACGTCTAATAAGCCGCCGACTTCAAAGCTACTATTTGCCCTTAGAAAATGTGTGTAAGAAAAAGTGTTAGAATACTGAGTGTATCTAAAGGAGATTGCGAGGCATTCTACAAAACCTCATACGGGATCCTGGTCATAGGGACATTGAAGAGATAACAAACGTGCTTGCGAAGGCTAGCACAATAGAAAATTCAAATAAATTTATACGTGAAATTATCACTCCTATGCAGAAAGTCAAACAACCGAACTCACACAAACTTTTCATATTTACAAATCCATACATACATAGTCATTCATGGCAGGTTTATTTACTCTGAGTTTTTGCCATAAATCTGCTAAGAAGAAGTCGTCGAATAAATATATTTTTTTTTATATTTTGTTTTGATGTCTGGCCTGGGGCTCGAACCCGGGCTTTACGTCTAATAAGCGAACACACTACACTCCTGTTGTGTGCCTTATTTTTTATACTTGAGTGACGGGACCTTCAGTTTAAAGTCGACTCTGAACGACAAATTTATTGAGAAACTTTTCATGGCAATTGTATTTACTCTCCGTGTTTTTGCCAGAAATCTGCTGAGACGAAGAAGTTGCGTACAGATATATTTTTTTCGTATTTCGTTTTGATTGAAATGTCTGGCCTGGCGTTTGAACCCTGGCCTGACGTACCATAAGCCAACACACTACCTACTAGAATACGGCCACTAGCGTAATAGAAATTTCAAATAAATTTGTATCAAATAAAAAGATGGATCCAATGCATCCATTTGCAGAGAGACTAGACAGACAGAACAAACAAATTTGCTTTGAACATGATCAGATTCCATTTTAGGAACCTTAAAGCAGTTATATCTGGACACTGGTCTCTGGTCTCTGTCTTCTGGTCTGTGGGTCTGGCATTGTGAGCTTGCACTTCACCAAGTGACAGAACGTGTCTAGCCAAAGTTGATTTCAATAGAATTGACACCTTCATGAAACTATAGGAACAGCAGAGAGATGCCAAATAGACGGAATAGATAGACCTTACAGGATGCAAGCAAGGTATGCTCATTAAGGTGACTGCCAATTTAATCTAACCTGACTTTGGAACTAGAACTCAGTCTGTTAATGCGGTAAACTGTACATCTGTTCATACTCCTAAATATTTTTCATGAATAAAATTCTTCATCCTAAGCAGAAGTAAGCTTAAAGCATTCGGGTCCGCACCCAGTTATGCTTATTAAGGTGGCTGTCATTTTAACCTAACCTAACCCATGGGGAGCTAATTATAGTAGGCAACTATTACTTCTTTCAGAGTGTCAGAGTACTTCTGAATGCAATATTTGCATGAGGCATTAAGCCATACATAGAATTCATCATTCTCTTTGAGTTCAAGTACAGTAGTTATTTGGCCAGTAGATTTCACAAGATATTTGGCAGAGAACTCCTTCTTAAGTCTTTAGGGTTTTCTGTAAACTCCACTCCTACTCAAGTTCTGAGTGACTTTTGCCAAGTAAAAAAGATTCAATTCAATTTCTTTATAGTTAAGAAAACTTTTAAGAGGTGCGGTTACATTATAAATATTCATTGGACACCACATAATGTCTTAGCCAACAATGAAACATTACAACATGACCCTCGCAATTCACAATTTTCCATACGTTACAAACAACTTCAAACAATTAAGTATACCAAGATCGTTAAGTTCTTAGCCCTTTGCTCCTTCACTTTATTATAACTCAACTAAACAAAACTCATCATTTTCATTGTCATCGCTATCACCATTACCATCACCAGCACCATCAGCGTCATCAACGTCATATAGATCTCATCTGCTGCAACAAAGCAAAGAAAGAAGCAAAAGCATCATCATCATCTTATGACATCAAGAAATGCATCCTCCTTTATTTGTATAGTTCACTACAGAAGAAGGAAAAGTTTAAAGAAAAAAAACAAAAACAACACGACCATTAGAATGGAATCGAGTGGAAAAAAAAGTTAAATTACTGTTTTACGTGTAAAGTTTTTGTAAAACGTACCAAACCGGCTAATTGAATATATTGTTGTACTCTTAAGCAACACGAGCACACAGACAGCCAAGAAAGTGAAGCAGTTTATTACAAAACTCTACGAAGGTATTTATGTTTTATATTACACAGGTATTGTACATTAGCACACGGGCATTAACAATTGCCGTCCTTGATAGTGCTTCTGCTGCTAGTGTTTGTGCCGATGCTGGTACTGGTACTGGTGGTGGCACAAATAGAAAAACTTTGAAATTCTTGAGTTTGTAATACAATATGGCTGTAACATTATTTGTATTTTCTATACAAATTGTTTGTTGTTGTTGTTGTTATTATCTTTCAACGCTACAACTATTGAATAATTCATTTGGAATTCTTATAAATTTTCATTTATTCTATTAAGATTGCAAGTATTGTTGCGTAAGTACTCTTAATAGAGCACACTAACCATAAGCCTGATGTGCTTCGCTACACCATTACAGTACATTTGTATTTAATTTAAAACACTTCATCAAAATGTTGTTGTTGGTGGTGTATTGGAAGCTTAGTTCGAAGCTAGTTTGGTTTAAATTATGTAGTTTGCCAATGGCCGCAAAATAGAAAATGTTTCGCTGACTCAACCGAGATGTATCGATTCCACTGGGAAACTCACTGAATGTGTTCAGGCTGAGATTATGATCAAGGGTGACATCGTTAATATTGTCTCAGGCCATCAGAATGCTCTAAAACAACCTACCATTTATCGCACTTGTCAAACCTCGTTATAATACTTTGCAGAGTTCAGTTGTCTTCTCAACGAAACTATGGATGTAAGGGCTAGAAAGAGATCCACGAACCCTGTTAATTAAATCAAAGTGATCAAAGCACACAAATTCTGAGACACCGCTAGGCTACACACTTTAATAGTGACTCGCCTTTTTTTCCATTACCCTTCTCGGGAGCATATGGCTTCCACAAAGCATCACCATCTGACATGATTGTCCGCTGATGCTTTTGCGCCTTCCCATGTCAAGTCATTTAGTCTTAGTTCTTGCAGGACCGTGCGGCGCCAGATGTTTTTGGTCTGCTACGGTTTCTTGAGCCCTGGGGATTCCATTCTAGCGCTATTCTTGTAACGCTGTCGGGCTTCTTTCTCAATGTAGGGCCGATTCACCTCCATTTTTTCTTTTTGATCTACTTCTGTATGGGTTCCTCTTCTGTAAGAGCCTAGAGATCTGCGTTGCTGATGGTGTTGGGCCAGACTATTCCACATATAATTCTCAGGCATTTATTGATGAATACCTGAAGTTTTTGCGTGATGGTGTTAGATATAAGCCAAGTTTCGCTACTATATACTAACGTTGACTTCAGATAAGCGTTGAATATCCTAAGCTTAGTACGCCTAGATGTATATGAGCTTCTCCATACAGAGTGCAGTCGCCCGAATGCTGCTCTCGCTCTACTGAGTCTGTTATCTACGTCTGTTTCTGCTCCGCCGTTTGTTGCCATAGTACTGCCTAGATAGCAGAAGCTATCGACGTACTCGACTATTTCGCCCTGTAGCATGGCTGTAGTGACTCGCCTAAAAGTACGAAGGCTAGATTGTGAAATTTTTATGTATTACTCTTACCCCTGCATAGGACGAATAATTTTATTCATTAAATATAGTCAGAAGTCTGATCAAATAGATAAGCCAGTCTTGAAGTTAGGTTAAGTTGAATTAGCAGTCATCATAAGAAGCATAGCTTAATGGGATCACATGGGATCCCGGGATAATATCTATTTTGTCATTTAAAATTTCAGGTTGGATAGTTTAAGAAGAAGTGGATTTTATCAAAGTAAACTTTAGCTAGTTTCGTGTTCTTTCAATGAATTCTGCCTGCCCAAGAATTCTTATTTCTTATTTCATTTTATTAAAGTTTCAGCAAAAGTAATTGTGAGGCATTTCTATTCTCAGGACATACCTATCCTTGGGCTAATGTACCCTTACAAATGCTATAAAATGGACTATGGTTAGGTCCAAGATCGACCCTGGTTAGGTTTAACATCAATTTTGTTTTACTTCTATCCAGATTTGTCTTTGAGAGTTCATTATCCCACTTTTCCTTTGCAACCGTCTTAAGTTTGTGTGAGTTCGCTTGTTTGAACCTCTGCTTAGGAATGGTAATCTCAAGTATGAATTCAATCAGTCTGATTTGTTGTTATTCTCAATGTCTCCGTATCTAGAAATCCATATGAGGGTAACCGTCAAATGTCTCGCGATCTCCTCCAGAAACTCGTGGCACTCCTAGAGTATCGTCGATGTGGTGTATTCAGTGTCTAACAATTTAATGGCCGCTACACTCTCTGTAAATAAGGGTAATACTCTTCTCGATATACTCTGATACTAGATTGGTACAAAGGCAATCTTTATAGCGATTATTTGAGGCTGAATAGTACTATCGAGTAGTCTAAGGAAATCTTAGGTTCAACTGTTTGAAAAAGATTCTGCAGCCTATTTTGCCTATATTTTGAAATTTCGTCCGTGAATACTTGCACAAAGTTTTCTGGGAGGTGTAAACCACTGTGTAACTGTGTTATAATAGGATCCATCTGGTATTTTAATTACCAAATCAGGGTTCAGGTATCATGTAATCAATAGAGATGTCCAGATTGTCTACACTCAAGATTTTGACATGATTATACCTTCTACTCTTGTATGTTCTTATGGCTCTCATTGCTATATTCGCAGTCACTTATACTCACCTACATGTCTGGGTATAGTCTGAAAGCCATTACTTACTTACTTATTTATGTAATTGGCCCTAACAACCCGATTAATGGATTTCGGCCTGCCTTTCAGGCGCCTCTGCTTCTGGCGCGCCTACGCCAGTTGGTCACACCAATCGATGACAAGGCTTCCTCGATTTGGTCCCTCCAACGGATACAAGGTCGTCCTCTTCCCCGACTTTCGCAGATCCCCGCATCAAATATCCGTCTCGCAGGAGCATCCTCCTACATTCGAACGACATGGCCGAGCCAGCGCAGCCGCTGGATATTAATACGCTGCACATGTCTATGTCGTCTATGTCGTCGAGGAGCTCATACAGCTCATTGTTGGATCGGATGCGGAAATCATCACCAACTCATACTGGACCGAAGATCTTACGTAGTACTTTTCTCTCGAATACAGCAGCCTTGATGCATCAGTGTTTAATAGGGTCCATGCCTCTGCGCCATAAAGAAGCACGGGAAGGATGAGCGTCTTGTAGAGCATTACTTTTGTCGCACGAAAGAGGTCTCTGCTACTCAATTGCCTATTGAGACCATAATAACACCTGTTGGCAATAGTCATCCTGCGCCTGATCTCCAGACTGACATCATTTAAACACTGCACCACGTCATTTCTTAACTTATGATCCTTATGATGATGGGTCTTGTTAGCAAAATTTCAAATTCACAAATTCACCATAAAGAAGCATGGCGATGATGAACGTCTTGTAGAGTATTAGTTTTGTCTTACGAGAGATGTATCTGCTACTCAATTGCCTAATAGGACTATTATTTTTTTTTTGACAGTCAGAAAACATTTCCCTCGTTGCCTTGTATCAATTTCAATAATAAAGTTTTTTCAACTGCTGAGTATTAGTATGTTCTAGAATAATAGGATTGCCATCTTTAATTGTCAAGAAACAATGCCACAATGTAAAAATGTTTTCTGTTGTTATACAGTTTATAGTGATGATCAAGAAGTCGAGTCTTTGTCAATTGGTGTAGTCGATGTATCATGAGTCAATATTCGGTTTATTGAGTACAATGTTTTAAGTGTTCAGAGTAACTATGTATATACGCAGCTCAGCTGCTTAACCAATATTCATTTGACAGCTGGTAAACAAAACAACTGGTTGTTTTAACAACATTGTTTTTATTTTGTTGTTTTTCTTTTTTTGTCGTTGTTGACATTTGAGTTGTCAAATACCAACACAAAGTGTTCGGATAAGACCATACACAGATATGACAGTGCTGCATTTTAAGTTTTACTCAATATTATAACAATTTGCGTATTTATTGCGCAATAATTAATTGAAACTTTATATGAAATATTCAGCTCAATAAAGGCGCTTATTGCGATTTACGCAATAAAGGTGCATAACTGAACACCGTATTAGGCAGTTAGATTTACTGCTTTGAGAAAGTTCTTCTTAAAGACTAGTTCTTAGAGAAGTCGTGTGAGTAGTTGTTATGGCTGCAATTGTTCAATAAAACCCAGGGTTTTTAGCCTTATTTTTCATATTTTATTGTGCAATAAACTCAAGAAATACACTAGTTTTGTTTTTTCTTCCATGATTCCTTTGTACAACAAGCTTTAGAAGTAATTCTGATGAAATAATTTTCAATCACCGAACTGTTAACCCAAAAAGGAAATTTCATTCAATTGTTTGAACAACAAAGGCAAACCCTTAGTTGTTCTATTCCTTTGTAATTTTTTTTTCTTCTTCCTTTTTTGAGTGAAAGAAACACCTCTCTTTTCGGCACTGATGATTCTTATAATTGATCGTCAACGAGCGAGCGAGCGAACGAACTCGCCGCTTAAGTTCAATTTATTAAAAGCGAACAAAGAGCAATTTGTACCCGCTTTTATATTTTAGTAGTAGCAGGGCTTTCAATTGTGTTTCCTTAAACAAACAACAATTGACCCACATAGGTTTTGTGCAGTTTTTGAGCACAGTGTAATACACTTTAAATTAAATTTACAAAGGAAAACAAAACAAAAGCCAAATGAAAAAACGGCTAACAAACGAAAAATTAAGAGAAAAAGACTCATAATTTTGAAAAAAAAGACGAAATGAGGGATCTTTTAAGCCACTTTACAATTAGTGGCCGTTTTACGAAATAAAAAAAAAAAACTTTCTTTTTGGGTAACATCTCGTTTGGCAGTACCAAAGAGCAGCGTCATCATCAGCATCAACTTCGACAAGTGGTTGTTCATCAAAGTTTTGAAGCGCCAGCGAATTTTTAAGATACTCTACGCGGGTCAACGTTAAAAGAGAAACAAAAAAAATTTTGGTCAACAAAAAAATTCAACTTTCCTTCCTAATTTTTCTCGTTTTTGAAAAACTTTTTTTTTGTTCTTTCCTTCAAGAACAAATAAAGTATGAGACTAAGTTAAGTTTTCAGTGTAAATATTTATGTAGTGGTTGCGCCATTGCCACTACCAAATGCCTCATATTTCTTAAATACTTTTGCAACTATTACTTTATAGTTATACTCAAGGCAGCAGCAGTAGCAGCAGTAGTGGTGGTGGTGCTGGTGCAGCAGCGATTGATAGTGGCGGCAGTACTTGTGTTTGCAGTAGTAGTACAGTACGAGTAGTTGTTAAGAATACTTTAGCCAAAAACTAAAGAAAGAATTTGCTTAACCAACTTTTTATTGAATATACACACACAGAAAGAGAGAAAAACTTTTTTTCTTTTATTTTATTTTTTAGCCCTTGAAGTAGAGGAGAATGAAAAAAAAACCTACTGCAGTTTGATTAATTTGGCCATCTTTTCATTTACTGTTGGCTTGGCATCATAGGTTGTAGGCGAAAGGCATACTAACTTTGTCCTTAAGATGGTGAAGCTATTGACGTTAAAAACGGCATAAAACTCAAGATTGCGTACAGCAGAGAAAAGTCATTGACAGTCATTGTTTCCTACAATAGTTTTGATTTTTAGATTGGTAGGAGGGAAATAGTAAAGCAGTAGTGTAGTAGGTAGTCTGTTGTCCCATTAGACGTAAAGTCACGGTACAAACCCCGGGTCTGCCATTTCCAAAAATTTCTTCGGAGACTTCAAATTTGTCGTTCGGAGACGACTTTAATTTGTCGGCCCCCTTATTCATGTATATAATTAACACACAAAACAGGGGTGGTGTGAAAAGCTAGGTTATAAGTCTAACTGTAATGACCAATAGTAGTCGCCGTAGTCTAGTATTAGATGCTCCAAGGCCAATAATACCTAACATTCAACAAAGATTCTCTCAACGGCTTTGTTAAGCTTCATTTTTACCCAGGATATACATACTTTTCTTACTGCTTTGATCCGTTTTCACGGATCTACTCCACCCATTAAGCTTGATTTAAAGCCTCCCCACAGGGTTGTTTTCTTCTTTGCAAATTGTTTGCAAGTTACTAGCAGATATGCGAATGAAGCCAGAATGTTCTGTATCTATAGAGCCTTTCAACTGGAACTCTTGAACTTTGAATTCTGATAACAGCCACCTTATGGAAGCTACGACAAATTAGTTGTCGTTAATGCAGCCTGTTTTAGCAAATCATTAGGGACGACTATAGACAACGACGTGTGTTCACTAAATGGGCTTTGGAGCAATAGGCAACGGATGCTAATTTTCAACGAAAAATCATTTTCAGTGATAAGGCCCATTTCTGGATGTATGAGTACATGAATAAACAAAACTGTTGATTTGGAATGATACCAATCCACATCAGATCCAAAAGCATTCAATGCATCCCAAAAAAAGTCATTGTTGGTGTTGATTTTGGGCTCGTATTACTTTACGAACGACTTAATCCAGGCAATCACTGTCAACGCTGAGCAATATCAGCTGATGATTACTCTTTTCTTTTGGCCTGAATCATATGATATGGCCACAGCGACAAATGGTGTTAACATCTAATGTCACATTGAATATTCTGCACGATCTATTCGAGGGCAGGTGGAGGTAAGTGGAGGTAAAGGGACTTGGCCAATCATGCGAGTTTCCTCTGTTAGGCTTTTTATTGTGGGTTTTTCTTAATTCGCAGGAAAATAACCACTTACTTAGTCCTTTACTTAATTGGCCATTAACAACCCGATTAACGGATTTCGGGTGACAGGGCTTCCTCGATTTGGTTCTTCCAACGCAGACAAGATCGTCTTTTTCGCCGACGTCTGCAGATCCAAGTATCAAATACCCGTCTCGCCGGAGCATCCTCCTCCATTCGAACGACGTGGCCGAGCCAGGGCAGACGCTGGACGTTAATACGCTGCACAACGTCTATGTCGTTGTCTCGCACTGAACCGATGATCTTACGTAGAACTTTTCTCTCGAATATTCTCAAGGCTGCTGCATCAGTGCTTAATAGTGTCTCTACAATTCAATTACCTATTAAGACCATAATAGCAACTGTTGGCAAGAGTGATCCTGCACTTGATCTCCAGACTGACATCATTTTTGGTGGAAAATTACCACATTGGTACTCAAAGTCAGTATAACCCATGCCATCAAACTCAGATTGATTTATGCACCAGTGTCATGGAAAATTAAATATTTTGGATGCACGCCACCCAAAGAAGTCGTGGAGGACATTTGAACGATGTCATAGCGTATTTGCATATAGGTTTTATACTAGGGTTGGTTTTGTTTTACTTGAGTTGTTATATTCTCAAACGCTCCAACCTCCGTTCCAATAATGTATTCGAAGTACGTGAAGTGATCAACAATAGACTTCGCCTATTTTAATATAAAACATCCAGTTTGTTCTCTGAACTTTGAGCGTGTGCGGTGACATCAAACTGATATCGTCGGCATTGATCGAGTCATACAGTCATTGGTTCGGTTCGGTTTCCATTGAATACCGGCTGGTACCTCCGATGATCGGTTAGAGCTAGTTGTGGAGAGAATTTTCATACCAGTCTGGCACCAATATTAATACTCTAGAATCTGCTAGTTTTACAAGAGAAGAAGTATAAACATTACTAAATATCTCTTCAAAAACTATAAAAAACCCCTACAAAATTAAGGACATAAGTATTTATCAAATTATGAACATATTCCATCTGTTATCACCTACTCATATATAGCATGTCTTTAATTCGCTTTAGCCTTTAAATGATGTCAACCTTTTAATTAATATAAACTGACTCAATTTCCCTTCCATCAAGTGCCTGCCTACTGGTGCTACAGTGCTAATTAAGAAACTTACAGTTGTCACTGAATTCAATTTTATATACGAGAAGTTTCGCGTACTCTTTGCTGAGACACTAAAAGTTGGCATGAAAACGTTGACAAACGTTAACGACAGAGAAAAAAGAAAAACAGACGAAATAAATTAACGAATTACAGACACTTGAGCTTATATACTATATTGTCGCCGCGTGGGAGAGAAATATGATTTACAAAAAAAAAAAAAGTATGAGCAAGGCCTTCTCTTTTAAGACCTTTCGAAAGTGTTTAATTTCCATGTCAACATTTCCATGGACTTCGTTTTTCTGTAATAAGCTACAGGAGTTACCATGAATGCCTTGAAAGATTTGACAGAGAAATATCATCGAATGTTTGATTGCTTTCTTTCTCTTTGCACTTGCATAAACTAGAAATTTGACGGAAATTCTTGCATAAAATTGGCAGAAGAGCAAAACTTCATTCTTCTTACAAAAATTCCCCACTTGTGGAGATGCCAGACAGATCTGACCCGACGTGGCTGTTATGTAGCAAAGAATTTACATCAAGCCTATCAAGATTCTATTTAAGGAATGTCATAACAGTTATAACGGGACACTGGTTTCTAACTGTACATACCCGCATAAGGGGAATTTCTCATTAGCACTGGACATATTCTCTGTCATTGCCCGGTACTTGGAAACCTAAGAAGAATTCTTGGACATTCAGGATTTAATGTCATTGAGAGATGCCAACCAGAAGCCATAATTATATGACGGAATAGATAATATCGATAGTCGCCGTAGTCCAGTAGTTGTTGGCATAGTAGACGTAAGGACAAGGTTCTAACCCCAAGTCAGACATCAAAACGAAATATGAAAAAAATATGTCTTCGGTAGTCAACTAAAAACAAAAAATATCGGTCGGGGAAATTTGATGATGGCCTGGGATACGAATCCGGGCTTTGCGTCTAATAAGCGAACGCACTACCTACTATACTACGGCGACTTCAATTGCAAGAATCATATGTACATAAATAGGTCATTACCCATAGTCAGTTTCTCAAACTACCCAAGCTTTGTGTGTGTTTGTCTATGAGTAGTGATAATATTACCAGAAAGTGGCGATAATATTCACCATCGAAGGCTTAAGCAGCCGGCAATCTTATCAAATTTTATAGATTCTGAGGCTACAAAGGTTGACTAGGAAAACCTGCGATCGAGCTTAAGGAATCATTATAACCCTTTTGTCAGTATTACAACCCAATTTCTTACAGCAACCAATATTGTATGTGATAATTTTTCTATATGAGTGACGAGACCTACAGTTTAAAGTCGACTATGAACGACAAGCAAGCTTTCTTAAAGGGTATCCAAGTCAACCTGCCCTAAACGCCTTGCAGCTTCACAATTCTTTGGAATCTTCGACCACTCAGGAACAGCTCTACAATCTCTACGTCTTACACGGCAAACCATACTGATTTAAAACTGTAATCATCAGATCTTATAAAAAAAATTAGCTTAAGAACAATGACTGGAATCCACAATGAAACCCGTATAAAAGGTGGGTATTTATATTGTCCCATGTTATCGAGTTTCGTAATCTAAAAAAAACGGTCTGCACTTCTAATTTGTTCGTTGGTCTCTTGGTTTCTTAGATCTCTTGGATCGATCGCCCAAAAATCATGGGTTTTTCGTTAAGAATCTTTCCCTTCTGTTTTACTTTATGGTTCCTTCTTCCAAACTTTATAACAAATGATGTTTTACTCTTTGCTTGTGTCCAATGCTAACGACTGCTGTAGGACAACACTTAGTTGTGCTTGAGCTTGCTTTCTGGCTTAGAATTTCTAAGTTGGAGACTATTATTGCGGGAGACCATGCGATTTATTTTTCGCAAATTTAAATGTACAAAACTGGTGAAGGTTTGTCACACATGTCTTCCTCTTTCATTGACATATTGAGTGTTGGTCCCAAATCAAACAAAAAAAATAAATGTAGTGCAGCTAATCAGAATAGAATCCAACATAGCTATTGGTTTGATCAAACGTTTGATGTTATCGAAATAACAAAGGCCTTTATTAAGGCCTCCCGCTTTCATTTCCTGCTCCCGTTCGTTATTTTATTATAATTATTTGCGCAAACATATTGTTGTGAAATACAATATCTACCCCCCCCCCCCTCTGATAAGGAGCATGAGTAGGCGTATGAATAATAATTGTTAACAGTTTCCTTTATTTCAGCATTTATTCTTAAAGTTTCATTTTTCGTCAATTATTTTTTCAATTCTATTGAAATAAACATGAAATTTCTTATTGTCTTTGAGTTTTTCTTTAATCTACATTTCCGGTTAAATGGCTTAATTAAGTATAAAATGTGAAGTTTGTTTATCAAACCCCTTATTGTTGTTGTTATTTCCGGTATAAAGGCCATCGCCATCATTATCACAAATACTTTTTGTCAATAGCAGCTGACATTATTTCCCTTTTCATATGTGCCTTTTTTGTTTTTGTTTGAATTATTCTTTATTTTTTCACTTCAGAAAAAAGGACATTTTTAGGAAAACCAATGAAAACTTGTGTGTAAGAAACGTAGTCAACCATTAAAACTATTTCTTGTCTTTACATTTGTTTTGTGTATTGTAAACGGAAATGAGCAGACTAATACCATCAGATTATTGGAGTATTTCGTTTATCAAACTGGGGGTCTTAAACAAATTGTATTCTAGCTAACCTCACTCAGCTTTATTTCCTTGTTAAACAAGACTTAAAGGAAAAAAATGTTCTCTTCTTTTGTTTTTGTAAAGAATCCTTTTTTCGAAGGAGATTTAATTTAAAAAAATTTGCTAATCTTATGATTCCAATGTAAAGTAGGCTCCGATTACTGTTTATTGAAAGCGTTTTCAATAAAATTGTTCTGACTGCAAGACAAAGATGACATCTTGTGTCTGTACTCCAACTATAAGGCATTAGATTCTCTGTCCGGAGCTCAAAAAATCTACTTGGTTTTTATGGCCCTTTGCAAATTAATAGAGTTCGATTTATTTGCCCCTCTTCGAAGCAATGCCTATCTCCCGTATGAGCAGCCCTTGCAAATGCGTTGGATTTATTGTAACCTTCAATGTTTCCGTGTCTCCAGGAACCCATATGAGTGTTGACTATTTCATCATCTACACCAGAGACACCAAGCATTCTTTAACAATCTTATATATGAGTACACACTCCCTACGAATCTCATGATTGCTTTACTATCCGTAAATATCCACATATCTCCACTCGATATATTCTGATACCGGAGTCGTCTTTGGTGTGTGATCTGAATTAATCTGTGAATACTTGAATGACATCTTTTTGGAAGATGTAAACTATTATCGTAATAAGATGTAAAATCAGTATCGAGTATGGAATGAGGATATCCAGATCATATATCGCCAAGATTATACTGTGCGAACATATCTAGTTCTAGCTAGTTGGACATAGTAAACGATGCTTTAGATGATGAAGTTCTAAGGGCACTTCTCGTCATTATTCTCACAATACCCCTAAACGGCCTTTCTCTAAAGACACACAAAACCAAGGCCCCGCAAAACACAACTAACCTCATTACAAAGTCAAAAAGTAAGCATTAAGTATGTAGTAAAGATATCGAGATCATCTATTCCTAAAATTAAGCTGTGCTAATAGTTTCAATATATTTCCATACTTTCAAGGCCGCTCTCGCAGCCACTTGTTTTGCGAACATATCTGGTGCTAGCTAGTTAGACATAGTAAACAATGCCTTAAATGGGGAAGTTCTAAGGGCACCTGTAGCCATTATTCTCACAATACGCTTAAACGGCCTTTCACTAAAGGCAACCACACACAAAATTGATTCCCCGCAAGACACAGCTAACCTCATTGCAAAGTTAAAAAGCATAAACATAAATTTTTTGGGTTGATAACCCAGTTCAGGTCTATTTTTTTTCTTGCAGCAATAAAAGCCGTTAGCGCCTTAATCGTATTAATGTTCCAGGATAATGTGCCATCCAATATGATTCCAAAGTATTTGGCGTTATGGAATAGAATGAGAGCTATTCCGTTAATACTAGAGGCAGGAATTTTGTACGTCCTGTTGAATCGTACTTAACGTGCACTGTTTTAGTTGGGTGGACGGACTCTCACTTCACATACGTTGGTACCATTGTCAGTGCAGATTGCAGCTGCTAGTATAGTTGTGTAGTATGTTCTCTCTATGATTCTGATGCCACAGCAAAAACGAGAGTACAAATGCTTGTGGCGCGCCTAGAAACATTCAAAGTAGATTCGGTACGCTTGTATTTCAACGTTGCTCTTTTATGAATGTAGATATAGAGGAAGATCTATTCATATACAGGGTCGTGAAATAAGCATTTCCTTCTTTAAATTTAAATAAAACAAAGTGTGTGTGAGATATCATTGAAATTGTTTTCTTTCGTTTGAAAGACCTATACTTTGACACATAAATTACAATTTGACCGATGTAATGGTTTATGTTCGCTTTGAGGACTGCATAAATCTGAATTTTAAGATAAGCTTACAATAAAGTACCTAAAAGGCAAAAATAGCAGTGTGATTCAGTGTGTCACAATATCCAATGCACCATAAAACGTGTTGCACTTAGCATCATTCTATTAAAATCCTATGTCGTTGATGTCCAAATCACCCAAATGAGGCCAAAAGAAATGGATAATTATAGAATAATCTAGCCTGGCCAACGGAGTATTCTAAAAAATATCGACCAAAGACGCAACCAATCTAAAGTCCACGCCCACCACTGTTACTCTATCGAGATGCATTGGTCAATATTGGAATGATCATATGAATGCCATTGTTCCAAACTAGGCAATTTTGTTTGACGACATATCCATTCATCTAGAAATGGTTCTCAACGCTGAAGAGGATTTTTCGATGAATGTCATTACCCGTTGCCAACTGCTCCAAAACACATTTAGCGAACACATGGTATTGTCTATGCTCCTCTATGATGGTTTGACAACATAGACCGACTAAATAACAATTAGTTTAACAGATGTGAAGTCGCCGTAGTCTCTATCAGGAAGTGTTTTGGCTTATTAAAAGAGCGTTCGGGGCTCAACCCCCAGCTGAGACACCACAAACAAAACAAAATATAAAAAAAATTTTCTTTCAGGGACTTTCTCTTAGCAAAAATTCTGGCAAAAGCATTGAAAGTAAATAACTCACACTGGGTAGCACAATGAGCCCTATCGGCCACCGAGTCAACTTGTTTATGAACTGCAAGCTACCTACTAACCTAACCTTGCAAGCAAATAAAATTCTCATGAAAGTTCCCTAAAAAATCTGTCGTTTAGAATTGACTTTAAACTGTAGGTCTCACTACTTATGATATGATATGAGCAGAGAGGTTGTATAAGTGTTGAAAAATTCAGTACTGTAGTACTTTTTTCAGTACTTTTTCATTTAAAAAATACCACGGTACCCCCGGTACATTTTTAGTACTTTTTTATTATTACATATTTCATAGTTTGCGCTTTTCAACTATTAATGGGTTAGCAACATGTTTAACATACTGATGTACTTAGCTAGAGTTAATCATTAGCCGCGGTTAGTCCAACGGCCACACAACGTTCGTTCGTTTTTTAGCGTACGAAAAGCAATGAGAACGCTTGCCGAACTGTTATGTAATTTCCGTGAATAATTAATTAGCTCTTCATGTGCTAAAATAAACGTATATTCCGTTGCGTTCCGTTGATATTGGACTAAACGGTGCTTTTACATTTTGTTACGTTCCAAATCGGTCGTTATATAACATTAGATTCTCTATTCCGTTTCCATTTCTATTTCTATTCCATTCTGTACATGGACTGGGTACAAATAAATATTTTTCACAAAAGTACCATTCGATGCAAAAAAGTACTCTGAGTGTGTGAGTTTAACACATGTAGGTTCAACAAAATAGCCTTTATCAACTGTCAAAATTCGGAAATCTTTATGGAAAGACCCTGTAGATAGATTAAATCTAAATAAAACCAAAAATAAACCACAAACTAATTCAAAATGAATTCACATAAAATTAATAAAATAAGGTGAATGAATACAAATTATAATAAAATTTAATTTATTTCAATTCTATTAAGACGACAGACTCATTAAATAAATACGATTTTATTTCATATTAAATATTAAGTGGTTTTTGAATTTGGTTTCCTATCACTTGCCTTTTTTGCAGAAGCCAGAATATTTTATAAGAATATTAATAAATCAAAATCAACATTTTCATATTCAAGTTGTGAATAAATAATTGCTATTGAATTTAATATACAATATGTATTTTACAACATTTCTCATTTATTTTCATTTCATTCATTAATTTATCAAATTTAATATAAAATCTAGAATACTTAAATTGGGATTTTTTTTTTTTGAGCTCCTTAATAAACATTACAATAATAACAATAAAACCGAAATAGAAATTGAAAATCTACAGTTTTTGATTCATAAATAAATATTTAATCAAGACAATTTTCTAAATGAAATTCTTTAAATAATCATTTCGAAGATGATTCTTATGCTGGATAATGATAATGATGACGTTGACGTTGACGATGACGATGTGCGTAGCAAAATATTTTCCATTTCTATGTGCTTAAACACTTACTTTCGTTTTCTTTCCTACTAAGCTTCTGCTCATTCTTCTGCTGCTGCTGCTCTTTTATCATTTTATTCCAATTTTCTGTATATATAGGGTAACCACCAAACGATTAACTGCTGCTCGATGAGTAATCGAGATTACATTAATATAATCGATAATTTTATATGCCAAATTCTTCTCGTCTTTTTTGAATTTTAATAATGAACGATTTTAAAGAAATTATTTCTTTAACTTACTTAAACGATTAGATAAGTAGCTTAAGATTGAAAGAAAATCATAAAATGAAATGAGATTTTTATTGGGCAGCATTCAAGTCTAAATTTTGAAATTGTAATCAGTACTCCTCTATCTCTTTAAGGGTATGTAGGGGAAAAAGGATTTTGTTGAGTAGAACTCAAAAAAAAAATACCGTCTTTTGAAAATTTTTGAACTGAAAGTTCATTTGATGAGATGACAAATTTATATAAATAATTTAACACTACTGTTAGACTCTTTAAATAATAACTACGGTAATTTTTGTCCGATTTGATCAAACGAAGTGTCAAACTCTTCAGAAGATAATGCACTTTCCGAATGTCATCACTTATTTCATATTTTTTAATCAAAGTTTGCTACTATCAACGGACAAACTTGAAAAAATAGGAAAAAAATTGGCATTTGTCAAGTTTACCTCATCAAACCTCATAGTATATTAAGTCAAATAATATATAAGTGTATATCGTTTTAAAGGCTCATCTCTCTCCTTTCTAATAAAGTTTAAACTTTGGACATCGTTTCAGAAATGTTTGTGAAACCAACAAATTTGTGCGTAAACTCCAAAAAAAAACAGTTTTTTTTTTATCAAATAAAACAAGTTTGGAAGGTTCAAGAAACATAAAAAAAATGTTGGGTTCTACTCAACAAAACTCACAACTTACACTATGTCATTAGCTGGGTGTATTTAATTTTTTTTTTATTTTGTCGCATAGCGGCTATCATGCTGACAACAAAATTCAAAATCCGTAAGATATACACTACAGTTTAACACTGTCCAGGACTTTAGAGCCATCGGTATAGACCACAACCCACAGTCCTACATTGGAGTCATAAAATCAAATTTCGTTTAAAGAACGGCATGGTTAGTCTGAGTATGTCTATGTCTACCCAAGATTGCAGTCTTTACTGAGTACAGGAGTTAACTACATTTAGTCTTAGTGCCACCCCTAGCTTAATCCTCAGCTGAAGATAACAGTTAAACGAATTGAGTATAAATTAGGTCTTAAGGTAAAATTAGTCAAACGTAACGTAACGTTGATGTATCGGCTAATCAGTTTTTGTTTAATAAAAAGCAATTGGTCAATTCACACAAGCCTTTGTATCGTTGTATTCATTGTATTGTTGGAAGAACATACAACAGTGTATGATTGTTGTTGATAATTTTCATATAAAAATCCGATACACTCATACACATTTTTTTCCTATGTTTTTGGAAGTTGTATTGGTTTCGTGCTATCAAATTGTGTGAACGAAAAAAATGTGTATATGTTTTCATATGTTGTGTTGGTTTCGGGCTATCAAATTGTTTGAATGCCACGCAATACACAATACGGCATAGCATTGAGCGTTCACAAACAAACAAATGTAGTCAATACAACATACAGCATACAAAGTTGTGTGAATTGCCCAAATGAGAACAGATTACCAAATGGTTGTGTAATTTCATATGCTAAAAACGTACGTATGTGCGTGAACAATCAGCTTGGACCATTAGGTGATCACAATAGGTGACTGCCTGTGCCCTCTGTGTATAAGTCTAAACTTGAGCACTGTAAAGCAAGGTAGGCACACACACGGTTCGTTGAAACCAGGCCTAGGCCTCTTTTACAATTGTAAAATGTAAATGGTTGCTTTCTTTTACCATCTCCATTACGTTCTAGCACTATTGCGTTTTACCTCGTATATAATTCGAGTTTCGAACACTGTTGAGGCTCAAAAATTTAAGCATTGGTACCGAGTCACAAGTTTCACCTGCTAACTCGTGTTTTTCACATTTCTCTCTTTCGCCACACTATAGATTTCCAACCTCCTATTGCAACACTACGTAAAGGTTCGTCAGGGGTATGAACATTTTCCTCGGATTGCCAGATTAATGCGGATAGGAATTTAGTACTCTGGGGTCAGGTAGTATTGCTATGTTACGTTGTCTGTACCTAATATTCAGAGCTTATGATCTTAGTTGTTGTTTTCTGCTCTGTCAGCTTTAGCTTAGAGTTTAAGAATCCAAATAACCTGGTTTTTTAATTCCAAACTAAATATGCGAACATATTCTAGAATAGTAGGGTTACCAACTGTCACTTTTACAAACAATAATAGCAAGAGACTGAATTTAGAATTTTTACCTTATCCCTAGGAAATTATGGTACACCCTACACCATCACTTGAACCTATCCAAAAAGATAGTAGTGGAAACAAGGAAAACGTTATAAAAATTCATATATTTTGTGTGTCATTCTGTTGAGTGGTCATAATAAAAAAAAAATTATAAAAAGAACAACAACAACAATGACAAGCAAATACAAGAGTAATAAATTCGTATGACATAAACTCGTTGAACTTTATTTTATCGGGTATAATTTACTCTTCATAATTTTTACTATTTTACGATTTTATTTATTATTTCTCTTGTCAGTGTTATTGTTGTTGTTGTTGTTGTTGAAATATTTTTATCAAACTAATGGAGAAGTTTCTTACACAAAAAACTAGACTCTCTCACATACTTTTCCTATTATTTATGGCCTATTTTATTAATAATTGTATGTGAGAATATATATTTCATAATAAACTATGCATTGTAAATGATTAATAAAGTGACCAGATGTTTGTACATTTAATTAGGTCTTGGGAAAGTAGCATGCCTATAAGGCCATAGTACACTTCACAAAAAAAAAAGAAGCCAAACTAAACAGTATGCGGCCAAACAAAATACAATAATTGTCCTGGGTATATCGCTTGTATTCGACTTCAATAACTGAATTCAAGAGAAGCGAATTTTAGAAACAATTTCGCCACAATGCTAAAAAAAAATTACGAAAATATTATCAGAACCAAATACGTCGTTTTGTGTAACCGCCATAGTCTAGTAGGTAGTGTGTTAGCTTATTGGACGTGAGGCCCCATGGTTCAAACTCCAGATCAGGCACCTTCAACAAACGAAATATGAAAAAATATTTCTCTCACGACTGCCACTCAGCAGATTTCTGACAAGAACTCTGAGAATAAATAAAATTGCCATGAAAATCTGTTTTTTTTGTCTTAGGCCGTAGGTGGGAATCTTCGAAAGACACTTATGTTCCAACAAAAGAGTGCACGATTCACCATCACTGTTGCCTCCGTGCTAATCCCACCCCCTACACACTTCATTCACTCTACCCCGCGGGGCTGCCGTAAGGTATTACTTCGCGGAGGGCTGGTTAGCTTTAAAGGTTTATCACACTAAGTCGAATTTCGCCTCCGTTCCTCCAGCTTTCGAAGTTCTAGCATAACTTCAGTCATTCTCTGACTGTATTGACTCCATAGAATCCTAGAATTCAACACTTATTCCATAAGCCGAGTTGGTCTGAAACTCGTTTCCCCAGGTCATCTAAATCTGGGCAGCATGTCAGAATATGCTACGCGTCTTGCTCCTCATCTACATAGTTTGGGCATAAAGTAGAAGTATCATGTCCAAATCTGTGCAGGTACTTCCTGAAGCAACCGTGACCAATAGTTCAGCTTGCAATGTTTGGTCTCCATCCAAAGGGTTACATCAGGGACAAGGTGAAATGTCCATCTCCCCTTTAAACTGTTCTCCCATCGTGACTGCAATTTGTGCATGGAAGTCCTGCGTTCCTCCGCTTTGATAGCTGTAGTTCGTCCTGGAAACCCGAGACGGCAGAAGTATATACGCTTCATCTTATCCGCCAATATGTCTATTGGTAATGTCTTTGCCAATACAAATGCCGCTTCATCAGACACTGTCCTGACTTTAAACTGTAGGTGTCGCTATTAGTGCATAAATTTTGACACACAACATAAGTGGTGTAAAAGACTAGATCGTAATCTTCAAAGGGCTCTAATAATGACCAATTATGTATGTATTATGTACGTCTAGCAACTATTCTTGTCAATTCCTTCGAATAATCCTTCATTATCCGAAGGAGTAGATTGAACGTCGACAAGGACTTTATGGCAGTCTGGATGTCCGAGTCTATCAGTATACATACATAATTGGTCATTATACACCTTCAGTCAGAATTACGACCTAGCTTCTCACATCACTTATGTTGTGTGTGTTAATTTTATCCAGAAGTGGTGGGACCTACAGTTTAAAGTTGATTCCGGGAGTTGATTTGAGAGACGGTCATCAATTGGCTTTTCCTGTTCAAATTTCCTCTTCAAATTTATTTTCTTTGAACCTTTGAAGGAAGAAAAAATCATTCAATATGGAGATTAGGTTGAGGAAAAAATTTTAAAAACTTTTTGACAACTGTTGTGATTTTAGGGCGCCCTCATAGTTCGATGAAAATGCATTTTTGAAATGGACTTTCGTTTACACTTTCACTGATATGGTCGCTCTTATATACAATACATTACATACAAAATGTTTATGTTGACAGTTCTAAAGAGTTCAAGCATAAAACTTAAATAAAATTGACACAATAAAAACAAAAGAAAACAAAAATTGCAAATATTTAAAACATTTAAAAAATAAATTGCAACAACAACAACTTTTTTAAACAAATTAATTTGCATTCCTATCACAAAAAAAAAAATCTGTGAAATATCGATCATCGATAGAGATAGTAAAACAAATGGAATGGATAATGGCATGGATATTAACCTAATGCACTCACGTGCTATTAGAATAGAAGAGAATTTAAAAATAATTAAGCTATTCGTTTTTTAGAACTCAATAGTCGCACTTAAAATGAAAACAATTTTCAATTGAATCTAAATTTTACAATTCAGGCTGTCAGAAAATGTTTCCAATGTGAACACACACAGCCACACTTACATATATATAAAATTTGCACTACATTAACGTTGGACCACAGGTGAATGTGAATATGAATTTAAAATTCTGTGAGCAAAAATGTTCATTAAAACAATGACAGCCAGTGTGCTCGGCATGAAAGGCATTTAAACTTCAGTTGTACGGAAATCCATGAACCACAATCAACATCGCACCACATTCACTTTTATAAACTGGAATGGAATGGAACACAATGTATACACATATACATATTGCCACCCTAACCACCACCCACATGTTCAGTTATTTTATACTTTTCCTACTCTTTTTTTGTTTTTATTCGTAATTTTAATGAAAAATATTCATAAATTTTTATGCTTATTTTTTTCGTCTTTCTGTTTGAAAACATTAAAAAATATGAAACACCTGCTAACATTTTTTTTGCTTTTGTTCGTTTATGCTTTTCGTTCTTTCACTCGTAGTTCTTTCGTTAGTTTACCTCCATATAACAACAGTACGTTACATTATGTTACGTTACATTTACCGGTATTAGTTGTTGTTAGTTTTCTCCTCTTTTTTTGTCATTCTCCACTTGGTTATTGTTTTAATGTGTACTAAGAGTGTATTTGGTTGCCGTACTTAATATTAACTGGTACTATGACATCCTGAAGGACATAAAAGGAGAGTATCTGAGTGATATATACTTCAGAACACAACTTTTAAATATGATCGATCCTTAAACAAGACATAAAAGATACTTTCAATATGGGATCAATGTTGGGCTTCCTTGACTGAAGAGAGGCTGAATATATCAAAACCCTTTACGACGTTCAGTGCATGTTATGGAGTGTAGAATCTACTTCCACATTATGACCACATACTTAAGAGATTGCGAAGAGCTTATATCGACTAACTAAATATTCGCTGACTTCCTGAAGTCCCATTCACTTGCGAATGCTAAAATAATACTGCCATTCAAATATTCTCGCAAAGCAAGGAAAAATATAGACAATGAGCCCGTGGCATTAAATACACCAAAAAACAGTTGTCATAGACACTAAGAACGAGCATGGCATTACGCTGTTATGTGCGATTAATAAGGCCTATACAATTTCCAGAAGGATTTCCATTAGCGTAACAATAACTTTAAGTCAGGAACAAGCTGGAACAGACTTCTTCTAACTTCTTCATCGACCACATAAACAGCCACGTATTATCTATAGAGCAACTATATCTTAATAGACTTTGTGAAGAAGGCGTTCGAAAAACTAAACCATGATGTGATTTGGATTATATTAGAATAGAGATGTATAGCCGTCTCATAAAGGCCCTATAACATAAGGATACTTTTAGGGTAAAACATTGCATATTTGTGGTGTGAGTGAGATGGTGAGAGTTGCAGTAGTTGTTTGATAGGGCTGTGCCTTCTATTTAATATAGTTCTGGATATGATCCTTGGAAGAGCACACGATAGCGGCAGAAGGTTATTACGGGAATTGCAGCGTCGCCTAAACCATTTTGATTACTCACGCGAGTCTACTGGAGCATAGCCACTCAGATTTAGCGGAAAACTTACGAACCGTAACAATGGCGAAGAAAACCGCAGGACAAAAGCCGTATGTATTTATTTGCAATTGGTGCCAGCGAATTAGAGGATGTCAGCAACTATTATCTTTTGAGCATTAGATCTACAAACGGGGAATCGAATGAGAATCGATAAACACATGCAGAAGGTATGTCAAGCATTTGTCAGCCTGAAATCTACATATAGGTAAAACCATTCTCTAAGATGATTGCAATCTTCAATGCGATTTTAAAATCTATCCTCTGTAGGATTGCGATACTTGCTTGATATGCTGCCTCTCGTGATACGTGGAAAATGCAAACAATCGTGAACTAATGAGGACCCAATCTGATCACACAATCTGCGAAAGAACAGGCCATTAAATGAAATAAGGAGAAGGCAAAATGGCACCTCAGCAGATTTCTAGCAAAAGCTCGTGAGTGTAAATAAAATTGCCATGAAAAGTTTCTCAAAAATCTGTCGTTCGAAGGCAACTTTAAACTTTAGATCCCTCCACTCATGTATAAAATTAACGCACACAACATGAGTGGTGTTGAGTGGCCGTAAGCCTGACTGAAAGGTTGTATGTAATGACCAATGAGAAATCAATTGCTATGCTGAATAACATTTTGTTCGGAAATTGAAATTGTTGCTAGAGTTGGACTTTATATGGGTGGAGCAGTAAACTCATAGGCAAAATACGCCATAATGATCGGAAAGATAGCCCCAACTGCTGAGAATCCAATGGAATCTACAAATTTGGATTATCTGTCACGCTTTAGCTAATAGAAACCATGTTTTCGATAGTGCGTACATTGCGGTGATGCGCATGGGCCGGACTACATCTGTAACACTTGCAGGCCCTTCAAATTTCGTTTCAATTTTGGCAATTCCTAACCTACTGTATCGATTATGATTACTTACTTACTTACTTCATTGGCCATAACAACCCGTTTAACGGATTTCGGCCTGTCGCAACACACGCTTCCAGGCGCCTTTGCTTCTTGCGCGCCTACGCCAGTTGGTCACACCTATCGATGACAGGGCTTCCTCGATTTAGTCCTTCCAACGTATACAAGGTCGTCCTCTTCGCCGACTTCCTCAGATTCTCGCATCAAATTATGATGATCGTTGTAATTATCTTTATGCATTTTTCGGTTGTTAAACGATCTACATATGTATATCGTAAATTGCAACCCTTTCACCTAACAGGCGATACTGCCAGATCGATGATTTACGGCGATGTACGTTATCTGACACATGTCAGTTTTACCTCTTCAATGGTAGCCTTGGTAGTGTTTCGAAAATGATGTTTGAAAGGGTCACAATGATTTTGCAAGTTTTTCTAGTGATTGTATACAATCCTCATGCAGCAGCTGACGTGGTCGTTATGTCGAAATCATCACATGTGAAATCAATGCAACATACTCGTATACAGGCTTCGATGAGAAATCGTTGTACTTCAGCTCTACGCAAGTATGTATTACTTTTGTTAAGTCCTACTAACAATATTAGTTCTTACTACAACAATTTCGATTTTACTGTATAATAAAAACATACATATTTTTTTTTATAAAAAGAAGTTTTTTGTAGTAGTAGTTGTTGTTGTTGTTTTTTATAGTTTTTGTTGTTGTAAGATTATGTCATTTATGCAACACATGTAACATTAATTATTTCTCACTTGAGTAAAATGTGTTGTTGGTAGACACCATTTATTATTATAATGTTGTAGCTTTATCCATGCTGCACCACTTACCTTACGCTCTCTCTCTCTCGCTCGCCACCCGCTCTATAATATCGTATTCCTGTAATACTCTGGTAAAAGTGTTTTACCTGGAAAATAAAATAAAAAAAACTACAGAAAATGGTTTTGTTTTATCTCAAGTTCCTATGATTTGAACAAAAAAAAACAACAACAAAATGAAAATAATCTAGGAAAAGTACAATAAAAAAGGAATCATCATCGTGGAGATATTTGGAGCAAGAATAACAACAACAACAAAAAGTGATCTTACAAACTATGTTCATATGTATGTATGTATGTATACATGTGCGTGAATGCAAGGGATTTGTAATACATTTCATTCCAGCCAGAATTAAAAGCCAAAAGCCAACAACTAATTTAAAATAATTTTTAAAGTACTCTGTGACTGTCACTGTGACTGTGACTGTGACAAAAGAAATGTATAAATTTGCTGAAGTGCAATTTTGTGTAACGAAAGAATAGAAGAAAAAAAAATAGTCAAAATGGAAAAGTATTTCAAAAATAAAAAGTGTGACTAGAATAGTGCAAAACAATTAGGTAATGAATGTAAAGCATTTTTTAAATTAAAAAAAAACAATAACACTTTTAGAAAATGTATAACACTTTCAATAGAGAAAATTTATGAAGCAAAATAGATAGAAATCGTTAATCTCATTGCCTAAATCTTGATGTCAGGTCAACCAGAGGAATCAATGTCAAACTCGAATATCCTCGGTATCCACGGTGAGCCCGTGAATGGGATCCATCAAGTATGAACTGCTGAGTTCGAGTTCGCCGATCACAGGGAATCTATGTGATGACGCAATCACAATCTTTGCTGATGGCTTGAAGACTGGCACCACATCGTAGATCATTGTTGATGAACTTGGATTTTGGTCTCTCAAATTTCCGGACGAAAGTATACACCTTTGATAGAGACCCGAGTTATTTTCGTGAATTTAATGTTGCAACTTCAACTATCGTTGCCTATAACAACAACTTTCCAATAAATTCAGCGTAATAAGATCGAGATACCTCCTCACTTGCCCTGTTTGGATTTCATAATGCCGCACTGTCATGGGTCCCAAATTATTCCGATAACAGAGAGATTGGGTACACTATTGTGAGGTCATTCCTTCGTGTGGCTCTTATGCAGTGGGACCTACATCCACTTTTAGTTTTGCTCTCTTGTCCTTTAAAAGAGAGTGGATTGGACTCCTAAAGGGCATAATTGTTTAACACTATTTAGTTGGGTGTATGTCGGAATTGTCGGAGTTGTCAGGATAAGAAATGGGAGAAATCGGTTCACCTTTTTGTGAATATCCTGCACTGCAGGCCTTTAGTGTGTATATGTTCTCCAGTATCTGTACTGTTTCAATAGCAGATCACAGGTAAATCTGGTAAATTTTGTCGGTATTTCCGGTGGGCTTTCCCGAGGACCATGAAAGTTGCAATTTTCGGCTTAAAGTTTTGCGATAGGGAAAATAGAACTGGCAAAATATCCAAGATACTTAAGCCTACTCTAGCAAAGAAGAGAAACAAAAACCTTTTTACCTCTTGGCAGCTGTTTACGAGTGTAATTACTGGACACGGTATGATTGGATTTAAGTCAGAGGCATAGGCTACCCACGTTTCGAATAATATAATTATCGTTTTGGATGAGGAAGAAGAAGAATCGCTGTAGCGTTGTTTCTGTTAATATCCTGCTGCTGACCTCAGTGTATGTAACAAGGGAACCGCCATGGATATGTGTAGTTATCGAATCTGGTGGAATTTGCCAAAAGTTCTGGTTTGTTTTTCAATCGAGACACTTTGAATAAGAGTAAGACTGGAATCAGGGTCACAATTTTCAGGGAGGGCCATAGAACTTGCAGTGATAACTTGCTAGGTAAAGTCATCTGAATACCGTGCAGTCTAACCTAATCTATATCAAAAAAAATTAATTCATATAAGGCGAGTATCCTTAATGATAGGTCAGGCATTAACAACGCTCCGCCACATGTTGTCAGACCAATTAAAAATGATTTACCAAAATCTTGCCTCACAAGCAAGAGGTCTCGGCTCAGACCCCAGGTTAGACATATCCAAGTAAATGAAATATGAAAAAATATTTCTTCGGCGACTTCATCTCAGCAGATTTCTGGCAAAATCTATGAGAGTAAATAAAATTGCCATGAAAAAGGTTCTCAAAAAAATTTTCTTACGGAATCGACTTTTAACTGTACTTTCCGCCAGTCGTGTACAAAATTAACGCACACACAACATATGTGGCGTGAGATGCTAAGTCGTAATCCGGACAAAAGGGTTGCAATGACTAATTATGTATGTGTGTATGTATGCATGTAACAGGGGCAAACTACGTCATTCACCCTTATTCAATGATTATATCACGGAACTCTGAATTATAAATAAAAAATTCCAACGTTTTTTTATATTTTTCCCTACCAATTTGAAAAATATTTCACGATTATAATTAAATAAAAGGAAAATTTATTTGATTACGATCTATCGACACTTTTAATTAATCGCGCTTATCCGCGAAGGAGCAGAGGCCAGAAATCATGAACTAAAACTACTCAATTGATTTTATTTCGCTTGTTATTCAATTAGCGGACTTCCAAAGCGAAATATTCAACATGAACAAAATATTTCCGTTTAAATTAATTATTGTTATTGCTATTTCTAACAATTATTTTCGATTTTTACACAAATCCAAACAAGTTTCGCGGAATGCGCTTTTTTTCGCAATTTTTCCTTTGTTTGCTCATTTCATTGTATGTAGTTTCAATACAATTCGATTTTCTTCAATTAACATTCAATTAAAAATGGGTTTTCCTCAATAAAGAACAAAAAAAAAAAAAAACAATAAAAGAAAAATGTTTATGAAATACGAAAAATTAGAAACAAATAATAAAGTGAACTTTACGAAATTGGACAGAGAGCAACATAAAGTAGCATTTGATATTTGAGGTAAAAAGGGACAAAAGCAAAGACGAGTGAGTACTTTAAAAAAAAAAAAAAAGAGAGAAATAATAATAATGAAATCAACGTTAATAATTGATTTAACAAGTACGAGTATTTCTATGGAAACTTTTGGACTTTACTCTTCACGTAATAGGGTTTCTGTGTAGGGTAGGAAAGGGTAATGAAAGTAAATGAGAAATTTTAGTAATGAAAAGGGGAGTAAAATAAAGGGGATTTGTTTAGGGGTAGTTTATTCATTTGTGAGGTAACTGCTCGTCATTTTTCTCACCAAATGTGTAGTCATAATAACCTTCCTTTACTGTCTTCATTTCGAACCGTCATTTGAACACAATCGGAATATCGTACGGACCCAAGGAATTTGCCTTGACTGGTTACTCGATTATTTTCCTTCCCTACGTATCCATGGTGATAATTTCTTCCATGAAAATAGAAATCTTCCAAACACTTGATAGGATTGTCTCCGTGTATGCCTCCATTATTACATCCATACATAGATAATTGGTCATTACAACACTTCAGTCAAGCTTACAACTTAGCTTCTCACTCCACATACATATGTTGTGCGTGTGTGTTAATTAATTTTTGCCAGCAGTCTTCTGAGAGGATGTCACCGAGGAAATATTTTTTCATATTTCCTTTTGCGGAAAATATCTGACCAGGGGTCTGAACCCCGTGGCCTCACTTCTAATATAAGCCAACACACTACCTTATAGACTACGGCGACTGCCACTGCCTCCATTACTCACAGTTAAATGCATTTTTAATATCCAAGGTGATAATGGTACGATATTCCCTGGTCTTGCAATTATCTTCGATCGCCTTTCTGTTAAAGGTTTGTGTGGTGAACTGAATGTCGTCAATCGCTACTCGTTGCCCCACATATTTCTGGGCTACATTATGATTCACAGTGGGCCGTATCGATATATTACTGTCTTAAGACACTTGCCCATAGTATCCACTAGATAGGCCTGTACGATTGGGGTTAGAATTAGGCCTGTACGATTATGTGAGTTCATTGCACGGAAACTTTAAGAGAACACTCAGGGGCACTATATCCCATAGTGATAATGTGAAAATTCCACTTCTCATGATCAGTTTCTTGAAAACTATCTGTGCCAAGACGTCACAATATAGTTTCCCATTTTTTATTCTCGCCGAGGAGGGGTAAATGTACCTAACCGCACCATAGGGGAAGTCGTCACATCCTCTGTGTGTGGGGAACTCACCCACTAAATCCCCCCTCGTCTCGTGGACTCGTTGTGCCCACCCTGGAACTACGGTGGTATTACTTCGGAGTGGAGTCCTTTTGGCCCCTGCGTATTCATATCCGCTTCCGGATCGCGTGTCGAAAGTTGAGTAGACATCTATGTGTCTCCACTATTCCTTTCGTCCAGGTCCCTGTGTCGGATTTTGTTTGACACGTGTGCAAGTATGATCTATGCCATACATATTCTGCAGCCTCGAGATCTCTCTTCTTCAGTCTTAGGATACGCTCCACGTAATTCGCCAGTGAAGTCAAATTCTCTCTACTCATAATCATAACCCCGACAATGTTAGCGGCCGTGATCGTTCCAATTATAGACGTCAGTTTAGAATGATAGCTCTGCCAGCGTTAACGTTCGAAAATAGTGTGCTCTGCATCATCAATTACTTGCCCCTCTTCGTAAAGGCAATAAGGGGAAGCGCTCTTGCCTATTCTATGCAGGTACTTTCTAAAATACCCATGCCCCGATAGCATCTGTGTAGTTCACCTTTCCGATTTTCTGTCCAATCCATAGCCCAATATCCGGGATAAGTCTCGCCGTCCATCTTCCTCTGTCCTCTTCATCCCATTGGCGTTGTCTGAAGGAACCTGTTGTATGTAACTTTCGGTTAATTTCGCCCTATAAACCTCCATCCGCTCCGCGACCTACAGATCCACGTAAATTGTACCTGCAATCACAAGTACGGCTGGAGCGAATACTGTACGATACGCCGAAGTGATACGCAATGCAGCCGTTCTCTGTACCGATATAAGTCAGTACGCTCGCTTTCTAACTTTGAGCGCTTCGGCCCAAATTTCACTTCCATAAAGCATAGTGCTGTTACTAACCTCCATCAGGAGTCTCCTTCTCGCCGGTAGCGGGCCTCCAATATTCGCCATTAGTCCGTTGAGCTGTCCCACGATCTTCTGGGCTTTGTTAGCCGAATATTTAATTTGTTCCGCATATTTCAGTCTGGGATCCAGTCTTATTCCTAGGTATCTCACCGAGCTCTTAGTCTTAATTACCTCGTTTCCAATACTCATCTCCAAGTGCAAGGGGATGGTAATTTGTGCCTCAACGTAATAAATTTTAAAACAATTCAAGTCCCTTTGGGATTCATATAAAATTCTATTTGTTTTCCATTAAAAGTCAAGGTAAAATCATAGAATCCCTAAAATCAAATACACTCTCAAAAGAGAATTCTCCTCTCTCTATCTCAAAAAAAAAAAGGAGAAGAAAAAAGGACACAGACCAAATGAGACAAAAGAATGATTTCGTAGTGAATGAAATACGAAAACCGTATAGCATACATACAAAATTGTATAGAATGTATGTAGGGAGGTACGTATGTAAGGTATGTAACGGGTGATTTTTTAGCTATTATCTTTTTGGCAACACTGGTTTAAGCAGCTCACGCACGTTTCGTGTTTTGTTTCACTGTTAAACATCTTCAGTTTGGTCTATAATTTAACCATGAATCGTCTTACAAACGAACAACGCTTGCAAATCATTGAATTTTATTATCAAAATGCGTGCTCTGTTAAAGAAAGTTCATCGCGCGCTTTTTCCATTTTATGGTCAGTTTAATCGATCCACTGAAGCGGCTATTCGGGCTATTGTGACTAAACTTCGCACCAAATTTACATTGTTGGACATTAAACCACCAACACGCTTACGTAGAGTGCGAAATGAAGAAAATATCGCAGCTGTATCGGCTATCAGTGTTAATGATGACCATCAATTATCGATTCGTCGCCGTTCGCACCAATTAGGCCTCTGTTACTCAACAACGTGGAAAATTTTGCGGAAGGATTTAGGTGTGAAGCCTTTCAAAATACAGCTGGTGCAAGAATTGAAGCCGAACGACCTACCGCAATGCAGAATTTTTGGAGAATGGGCTCTTGGAAAGTTGGCCGAAGATCCACTTCTTTATCGAAAAATTGTGTTCAGCGACGAAGCTCATTTTTGGCTCAATGGATACGTAAATAAGCAGAATTGTCGATTTTGGAGTGAAGATCAGCCAGAAGCATTGCAAAAGCTACCAATGCATCCAGAAAAAGTCACAGTTTGGTGCGGTTTATGGGCTGGTGGCATCATTGGACCGTACTTCTTCAAAGCTGCTGCGAATCGTAACGTAACTGTGAATAGTGAGCGCTACCGTGAGATGATATCCAACTTTTTTTTCCCCCCCAAAATGCAAGAGCTTGACTTGCATGACATGTGGTTTCAACAAGACGGTGCCACATGCCACACAGCACGCGTAACAATGGACTTATTGAGAGGCGAGTTCGGTGAACATTTTATTTCACGTTCGGGACCGGCCAATTGGCCGCCTAGATCGTGCGATTTAACGCCTTTAGACTATTATTTGTGGGACTATGTTAAAGCTGATGTCTATACACATAAGCCCGCTTCAATTGACGCATTGGAAGACAACATTGAAGCATTTATTCGTGAGATACCGGCTGAAATGTTGGAAAGAGTATGCCAAAATTGGACTAAGCGGATGGACCATTTGAGGCGCAGTCGCAGTTCAACATTTGCATGAAATAATCTTCAAACATTAAATTATATGGACCGTACTATCGATTCAAATAAAGATTTTATGAATTTTTCTGAATTTTATGTGTTTTTTTTTTAATTTTCCTATAGCTCTTAAAAAATCACCCTTTACATATGATGATGGCGTAGCGGTTTATATGAGAAATAAATGAATTTTTGATTGCTTAATATTTACCATTAAACAAGGTGAACATATGAACGAAATGAGTATTCCAAACGAAACCATAAAACAACGCAGTGAACATAAGTTTACCAAGCGTATGTGGTTTCATAAAGCTTTGAACAAGAACTTGGCAATGGAATAATGACCAAAATGTTGTTGCTGTTTTTTTGTTGTTAATTTTTAATAATTTTCAATTGTTAATAAATAAAAAATTTTCCAAACAAACAAAAAAACTCCTGTTTGCGTTTCTAGTTGGTAACATAATTTATAACAGCATACGAGTACGATTTATTTTCTCATTTTTTTCTAATTCCATGTTGGTTAGTTGAATTGCTTTTGTCTGGTAATAATCGCTAGAGATTCGTTTCATTTTCTAATTTTCATAAATTCCCTGAACTTGAATTGTTTAATTTTTAATTTTCCTCAAAGTGAATTGAAAAATATTCAGAAATGTTAGTCAAATAAATTTGGAATAGATTAAAACATTAAGGAATACTTTGCACAACCATGAACCATTTTAGGAAGATAAGCTTAGTTTACCTGGATCCTATAGAAACCCATTGTAACACCCGCATTTCCATTTTTAGGGTGATGGGATAGGCCGTCTCGAAAATCATAGTTTGGAGCCTGGATCCTATAAGATCCTGTTGTAACACCTTTACTTCATTAAACAATTATAACTCTTGGCTGGCATCTCTCTCAGTCATCATGATTGTTTGATGAAGGATTGGATTTACGCCAAATCGCATTTGGCTTGAGACGTGCTGTCAGCAAGCTCTGGGTGCTTAAGAAATCTTCATAAATTCGGGACAATGACACAGATAATGAAGACAATATTTTCCCCTGGAGATAGAATTCTCCTGCAGTTCCCATAGGCCACATAATACTACAACAGAATATTGAGGCGAATGAAGTGAAAGTCATTAATTGTTACTGCACTGCTGCTTAGGCAATAAAGGCTGGATAGCATTCCCAAAAACGTTCTGAAGCTTGCTTTGAAGACAAAAATGTGTTCGTTCACATGTCAATCAACTTCATGAAAAAATTAATATTTCATGACACATGTAAGAAGCAGAAGGCAATACAGATGCCAATTCTAGACAAAACATTAGACAGTCCAAGTCATACAGGTCCCTATTTTTTTACGCCAAGGAGGGGTGAACGTACCTAGCCGCACCATAGAGAAAGTCGTCACATCCTACGTGTGTGGGGCCCTTACCCACTAAATCCCCCCCTCGTCTCGTGGGCCTATTGTGCCCACTCCGGATATTACTTCGGAGTGGAGTCCTTTTGGCCCCTGCGTGTTCACATCCGCGTCCGGATTGCGTGTCGAAAGTTGAGGAGGCATCTACGTGTCTCCACTATTACTTTCGTCCAGGTCCCTGTGTCGGATTCCGTTTGATACGTGTGAAATTATCATCTATGCCGGCAAGTCTACATATTCTGCAGCCTCGAGATCTCTCTTCTTCAGTCTTAGGATACGCTCCACGTAATTCGCCACTAAAGTCCAATTCTCTCCACTCGCAATCATAACTCCGACAATGTTAGCGGCCGTGATCGTTCCAACTATTGATGTCAGTTCAGAGTACAGGTCCCTATGTCTTCCCTCTATCGGTAAGTCCCTTAGGAGTATACTATATACCGTGGGAAATTCGTTTAACTAGTATGTATGGCTTTTGCAAAGCAAGGTGAACGATTAAAGCAATTATTCGGTCAAAAAAATATGGTGAGAAAGACAATCGAGTGTCACGGGAAAGCCATAAAATATTAAACGTTGAAAATTACTAAACAGAACAGTACTGCTCAAAACAAAGAAGTGTACATAATCTCACTTTCTTATAACAGCTTTCGATAATAAAGCCTATGCTAAGTAACTTCGAGGAAGGGGACCAACCATTGCGTACGCAGTCTCATGCCTTTCAGAATACATCATAGCAACTAAGTAAGCCTGTCATACGCTTACCATTAGGGGTACCGAAAATACTTTTTATGAGAAGTTCGTATTTTAAACACTTCTGATTCATCTTCCAGTCAACTCTTCTGGCACATAACTCGTGGTAGATAAAGTTTTTTCGAGAAAATATTGAGATCACAAGCTCACGAAGTCTGGGCAATGATATACAAAAGTGTTCCATTGTTTCGATGTCTTCACTATATTCACTCTACATTCATCATTACCCTCTGCGCTTATGCGATCCAAGTGTATATATAGGTGGATGGCCTTGTTATTAGAATAGAATAGAGTCGAATAGAGTCCTTTAAGGAAGAAAATCCTTAAGATTTATATTTTTGCTATTTCTGTATTATTTGCGAAAGTGCCACATTGTTGCTACTTTTACAAAAGTCATGATCCAGCAGGTCTGGTCTTTTCACACGAATAACCAGAACTCGTGTCAACCATCTCCTGTTAATAACAATCAAAGCAGAAGATCTTTTGTGGCAATACATGATGAAATTTCCCAGCTACAAGCAGGTGGTCTGGATCATCTGGATCAGAGAGATTACTTACAGGATCGATTTCAAAGACTGGCACCTATCTGGCTATCTAAGTCAGGCACTAGGTTTTCTTATTGTCGCAAAATTATGCACCCACAATTTGAAGAAAAAGATGCACAATCTCATTCAGAAATGTTAATCCAAAGCCTTCAAAGTTGCTTGACTATTTCCAAACCATGGTATACTAGTTAAAGTGTTTGTCTACGACCCCATGAATCCAAAATTGGAATCTATAATCAATTCAATCAATCTTTTTTACTTACTTAATTGGCCATTTACAACCCTATTAACGGATTTCAGTCTGCCGCAACATATCCTTTCAGACGCCTCTGCTTCTTGCGCGCCTACGGCAGTTGGTCACACCAATCGATGACAGGGATTCCTCGATTTGGTCCTTCCAACGCATACAAGATCGTTCTCTTCGCCGACTTCGGCAGATCCCCGCATCAAATATCCGTCTCGCCGGAGCATTCTCCTCCACTCGAATGACATGGCCGAGCCAGCGCAGCCGCTGGATATTAATATGCTGCACAACGTCTATGTCGTTGAGGAGTTCATACAGCTCACTGTTGAATCGGATGCGGAAATCATCGCCAACTCGCACTGGACTGAAGATCTTACGTAGGACTTTTCTCTCGAATACTCTCAAGGCTGCTGCGTCGGTGCTTAGTAGGGTCCAAATTCAATCAATTAGGAGACTTGATTTCCCTTTAAAATAAATTATCTAGAGCCCGTTGACCAGCCAGAGAGAATAACATCAACAATGAACATCTTATAACTTAGAAAAGTATAGGACTTAATGAGCAATGTTTTCTAATACTACAGCCAATAGCAATAACGCATTATGCACTTTCATAGAGTATGTTGTTCTCTAAGCAATCAGAATTGGCAACCCTATCAGTCCAGAACCTATTAAAGTAGATCAATCGTAACGCCGGAAATAATTAAGGAATTGGCAACCCTATCAGTCTAGAACCTGTTAAAGTAGATCAATCGCAACGCCGGAAATAATTAAGGAATTGGCAACCCTATCAGTCTAGAACCTGTTAAAGTAGATCAATCGCAACGCCGGAAATAATAAGGTAACGTAAAAGAAGAAGAATACTTGGTAAAAATCTTGCAAAAACCTTAACTTTGGATATTGCTCCAATGAAGAATCCACCATACGCTTCCACATAAGTCTCTCAGTCCACTAACCGAGCAGCATTATAAACTGCTGAGTTTAATGCATTAAAAGCATTTCGTATAATCCATGACGACATTTTATTGAGTTTAAATTTGTAATTTACTTAAACAAAAAAATCCCCCATCCCCCATCAAATTGGCATGACTTCCTTTTGAAACGGAATAACAAATCTATTGCCGGCAGCTAAAAGACGCGTCAAATTTAAATTGGTTTCATTATGAATTTTAAACGGAACGTTTATAAAACTGATGCTTAATATTTGTATTATACTCGGTAGCTCGTAACATCTTTTTTTTTATTTCCATTTTTTTTTTCGTTTTATTTTCCTTTTTAGTTGTAATTTTATAACGTACGAAACGAAGCATATTAACTAAAAATCTCGTACTTCAGTGTCTTTTTCTTTTCTTTCGCTCTAGCTCTCTCTCTCTCTCTCACTGTCGTCCTTTTTTGCTTTTTATGAAAATGTGTCCAATTAACGGTATTTGTAAGCTTTTATACTACAATTCAGTATTTTTTATTCATCCATCTATCCAGCAAGCCAGCCAGCCAGCCATCCATTCATTTATTTATTGTGGTTCTTTACGTTTTTTCTTCTCTTTTTTGTCAATATTCTCGAAAATATTTTAATAAAGTTTTACACAAAGATGTTGATGGATGGTGGCGCGGGGTAACTGTTATTTGGTTGGTTGGGTCGTTGACAATTTAACTTTTGAAATTTTTTGACATTTTCGTATGGCTCCTGTGGTGCTTCTCCTCTGTCGATATGAAGTGCTAGTGAAGGAGTGCACGTGGTTAGCGGAAAACCCATTTTTTTGTTTTTTTCCTAAAAACGAAAAGAAAACTTAATTGAAATAAAAGTTTATTTCATGTTTTTTTTTCTATTCTTTTTCAGAGAAAATGTTCATTTATGGCTTAGGAATTTTGAACAACTTCATTTCCTGCCAAAGCAGAGTAGAAAAATTGTGGAAAGTTTAGATGTCCACCAGTAATCTTTTGAAATCTAAGGTGTAAATCGATAATGACCCATGCTTACAAGTACATATGTACACACTTCTAAGGTAAGTTTTTAAGAGACATATTTTTTTTTCATTGTAATTCAAATTAAGAACATGGTACAGTTGTATTTTCGATTGACAAGATGTTTATGAATACAAATGTTAACCCAGATTTAATCGAATCTTAAAACGATAGGTCCGGTCTGGTATAAGTCGCAAGTGATTCACTCTATAAGGGCTTTTGAATCGGGTTGATCTGTTTTTGTTGGGTTTTATTTTTTTCTCGCGGAGGATGGGTAAATATACCTAACCGCACCATAGAGGAATTCGTCACATCCTCGGTGTGTGGGGCCCTCAACCACTAAATTCGCCCCCCCTCGTCTCGTGGACTTGTTGTGCCCACTACGAAACTACGGTGGTATTACTTCGGAGTGGAGTCCTTTTGGCCCCTGCGTATTCATATCCGCGTCCGGATTGCGTGTCGAAAGTTAAGGAGACATCTAAGTGTCTCTACTATTTCTTTCGTCCAGGTCCCTGTGCCGGATTCTGTTTGACTCGTGTGAAAGTAGATCTATGGCGGCGTGCCTACATGTTCTGCAGCCTCGAGATCTCTCTTCTTCAGTCTTAGGATACGCTCCACGTAATTCGCCACTGAAGTCAAATACTCTCTACTCGCAATCATAACCCCGACAATGTTAGCGGCCGTGATCACTCCAACTGTTGATGTCAGTTCAGACCGATAGCTCAGCCAGCGTACACATTCGATTACTTCCTACTCTTCGTAAAGGCAATAAGGGGAGGCGCTTTTGCTCATTATATGCAGGTACTTTCTAAAATACCCATGCCTCTCCGATTCAGATTCAGCACTTCACATCGCCGTCCGCCTTCCTTTGTCCTCTGCATCCCATTGGCGTTGCCACTTTGAGGTGGTGTTTTGTTGGGTTTCGAGTATAGAAGTATTTCTCGAGAGTGCTTAATGGTGTGACAGTTGATCATAATCCTCCAATTTCCTCCCTATAGCCTTTTCGAAAAATATCTTCCGAAGACGAGAGTAAAGACACAAGAAGGATAGATCGAAATATTTCTAGAAGTCCTTAGTGACTGTGGCTCAATAAGTCCAACACAAGACTGATATCTTCGAAGTCTCCATAGTCTAGTAGGTAGTGTGTTAGCTTATTAGACCTGAGGCCATGGTTCACACCACAGGTCAGATATCTCCAACTAAACGAAATATGAAAAAAATATTTCTTTCGACGACTGCCTCTCAGCAGAGTACTGGCAAAAACTCTGAAAGTAAATAAAATTGCCATGAAAAAGTCTCTCATAAATCTGTCGTTCGGAGTCGACTTTAAACTGTAGGTCCTGACTGAAGGGTTGTAATGACAAATTATGTACTCATGTATGTAATACCAGTTTCTAAGTCCCTTATGAAGAGAGTCCGGGATAAATTTTACGTGGATTTCAGCAGAGTATGTAAAGATGAGGATTAGGTCGGAACAATACAGCATCTTGTCTATTTCTATTCACTCTTGGCCGAATAAATTTGTACATACTGGTTTCTCTGAGGTTTTAACGTTTATTATGAATTCAGTCAAAACGCTGTAGTAAAACAAGGATGTCCCCTATAACTTGAGCTATTCACCATTGTGCTGGATGATATCATAAGCGGAGTCAGATAGAAGAGGAATTACATGCACATCAGGTCAGGTCGAGTATTTAAATTATGCGGTCCTGCGCAAGATCCTCAACATTCAAGCCATAAAAATTAATAACGTTAGCATTATACAAAGTCAACCAGTCGAGTACATAGATTGTTTCTGTTATCTACATAGGCAGTACAGTGACAATGAAGGGCTCAAAATGGCGAGAGCGACATTCAGACGACTTCAGAGAAATTGATAAATGCGTAAGTGAAACCTTCTTAATTACGAACACCATCACATAAAAACAACAGGTATTCACCGACAGCTGCTTAAGATTCACATACACGATATTCTGGTGTAATAACATCAGTAACATTGATTTCTGGAACTTTACCTACGGGGAACCCATAATAACGCAGCTATAGTGGAGGAACTGGAAGAGATTTGGATCCAAAATGTATTGAAAAATCCAGAATGTACTACAAGGATAGCGCTAGAGTAGAATCCCCACGGCTCAAGAACCCGTGGTCGCTAAAAAAAAAGACCTGCAGAAGTACGATGTTCTAGGAACTAGGACAGTATAATCTGGAGGCCATATGGTCCCAAGAGGGGTAATGGGAAAAAGAAAAGAACGATAATTGTTCTTTATCTGTGATTCATTTGAACTTTCTCTGTCCTACTTATTTACTTCTGTCCATTCCCTTTTCTAGAATAAAGTCAATGTGTACCATTGCCTCCGAGTGTTTTGTACTCAGTATTATGGTTACATATATGTATGTATTATCTCCAGATATCCTTTGGTCAACTATAGCTTCTTAATACTATCAGACTTCCTTGATGGCATGAATTCAGCATGGATTAACTGTTGATCACCTTCAAAAGATACGTATAGCTGATGTTGTTAAGCCAGAATGTATTAGATATGACTCTGATAATAGCTGAAAATTCGCGTGCTTATGTTGGTATCATACAACAGAGTGGACTTTACAAATGCAATGAATATTCAAATCCCGATTTGTCTGGATATTTCTGAGCGTCCACAATACTAATTGTAATTGACCGAATACTGTCCTTGTCCTACGTATTTTTCTGGTACTGCTATACTGCCAAGATAATATACTCTCTGCGTTGACGATATTTATTATCAAGGTTTTGGTTTTCTTAGATAATATTTATCTGGAGTTCGAAATTATTTCTATCAAATTATATGTATTCTAGATCAACAAATCTTAAAGTATTGAAGATATTGAGCAGAAGTAGACAAATAGACATAATCTACGACCTTGAGTGGATATCAAAAACTCACTTCTAATACTATTCTCACAGATAGAGCCGTCCATTCCAAGAAAACTACTGAAGTTTGTGGACGGCAGCAATATATTTTGTGTTTGTAGCGTGTAAGGCCAACTATCAGGAATGAGTACCTCTAGAATTCTCAGTATAATTGTTACTGTTAACGTCTCTGCAAGTTTCCAAAACAGGCTATTTTTAATACACTAGTCTGTCTGGCTGTCGGTTTGAGAAGTTTTGTCCATCCATCCCACCATCTGAGTCAAAGATATTAATTTCGCACTTAAAATGTGCTTACATATATGGTGGTGGGAATGGCGGTATTAATTTAAAAACTCCGTGGAGAGCAGTGTATTGTATGGTTTTATAGGTCATCTTAAGGTCGTTTGTAGTACTCAGTCTAATGTTCCAAACTGTTTAAAGGCCTATGTAGAAATAGCATGATTAACGAGCAACTTCCGCTTAAAAAATGTTTCCAGCTTTTCTTTCAAATTCTACTTGTCGCGCATAAATATCTCCAGTCAGTAAGCAAGGACATTTCAATTTTTAAAAGACAATGTCCTTTTTTAGTAGCTAATGGAAGTGGCCCAACCTAATTATTATTATTATTTATTTAGTAGTATTTGAAATACTTTAAAAACTTACAATTATAATTTTTGTTCACAAATTTCAATTTAAAACATTTTCTTTAATGAAGTGTACAATTTTTCTTTTAAATACATTAATGTTTGTTTCATATTTAATTTCATTTGGCAGCATATTATAAAGATGTAATCCTTTATACATTAGGGACATTTGCATATTTGTTGTGGTTGTTCTTGGAATTCTAAAGTTGTTCTCATTTCTCAGATAATATGGCTGCGTTTCTCCAACGTATCTAAGTTGTTCGATAAGATATTCAGGGGCATTTCCAGTTTTCATTTTTTGTATGAATTGAATTGTATTCATTTGCAGTCTTTGTTTGACATTCATCCATCTCAGCGTATTCAGCATTGCTTCTATCGGCGTGTATATATTACATTTTAATATCGATCTCATTCCCTTGTTTTGAAGTTTTTGAAGTCTTTCTATTTGTGTTCCATTGCAGCATGTATAGATTATTGTTGAGCCAAATTCAAAATGTGGTTTAATCATAGTGTTATATATATTAATAGAAGTAATTGTGGAGATCTTGTTACGTATTCTTTTAAAGAAACCAATTTTTTTACCAATTTTTTTGCATATATATTCGATATGTTCATTAAGTTTCAATTTTTTATCAATTATAAATCCAAGGTATTTAATTTGATGGACTGTTTCTATAACTTGATTATTTATTTTAAAAACTAGTTCATTGTTCATATTAATCTGCATAAGTTTAGTTTTATTTTCATTCAATTTTAATTTGTTCATTTTTAACCATTCATTAACATTATTAATATCTTCTGTCATATTATCATAGCATTGATGATCCGTATCTCCTTCCGTAAATATTAGTGTATCATCTGCGTACAAAATTATTTCACATTTTCCTAACACTTTAGGCATGTCATTTATATATATAATAAATAACAATGCACCTAATACCGATCCTTGGGGTACACCGTAGTCATTATCTATATATTCCGATTTTATGTTATTCACTTTTACCATTTGCTTCCTATCGGTTAGGTATGATCTAAACCATTTTAGTTCATTTTCTTGTATGCCGTAATTATAAAGTTTTTGTAATAAAATATTCCGATCAATTGTCTCGAAGGCTCTTTTAAAATCTAAGAAAATAGCCAGTATTTTTTTATTGTTCGTTATATATTTCCATCTATATATTACATAATTTAACGTAGTTTCACATGAAAAGTTTTTTCTAAATCCCGATTGATATTTTGAGAATATATTGTTTTTCTCAAAGTAGTGTTCAAGTTGTATTTTAACGATTTTTTCAATGATTTTTTCAAAAGTTTTTAATGTATTTATTGGTCTATATTCTTCACATTTTTTTGTTTTAGCTATTTTTTCTATTGGTGTTATTACTGATATTTTCCAACTTTGAGGAAATTCTCCTGTATTAAAAGATTTATTTATAATATTTAGTATAATATTTCCTATGATGTTCCAATTATCCAGTATTATGTTAATTGATATATTGTTAAAATCTGGTTTATTTTTGATATTTCTGCATATATCTTTAAGTTGTATAAGATTTATTGCACGAAACTTAAATCTAGTATTTATCACATCTGTTTGGTTCACATATTGCACTTGTTCTATCGAATTTCTAATTGATTTTATGCTGTCAACAAAATAGTTATTAAATTGATTAGCTATTAAATAGTTCTCCTTAAACTCTAATTGATTAAAAATCACAGATTGTATCACATTTTGTTTTTTATTAAATACTAATTCTTTTATTTTTTTCCACATTTGTTTCTGATCTTTGGCTGTACTTATAGATTTATTGATAAATTGATTTTTTTCAAATTTGATTTTTGTTTCGTATCTATTTCTTATTATTCTGTAGTTGTCCCATGCTTCACTTGTGTTCACTGTTTTTGCAATATAATATTTAATAATTTTATCTTTTTTAAGTCGTTTTAACTCACTATTGAACCAATTCTTTGTATTATACTTCTCATTTATAGTTTTCTTTATCGTAAATTTTTTTATTGCATTTTCAAAACAATTATCGATATTATATGTCATTTCGCCAAGACTTCTATTTTCATAGTTGTTAATGTTATTTCTAATTTCAGTTCTAAACAAATTTTTATTGTATTTAAATATTTCTATCTCCTTTTTTGTTGATTCGCTAAAATTTTTATTTTTTATGTTTATATCTATAGCTTCGTGATCCGATATTTTATTCGCGCCATTATTTTTTGCCGAAACATTAATATTATTTGTGATAACAAAGTCTATTAAAGTTCTCGTATTTTCTGTCACCCTCGTATATTCGGTTATTATTTGCTTAAGTCCATTATCATTTAAAGTCGCTTGTATTCTATTTTTATATGTATCGTTTCTGTTCCAGTCTATATTGAAATCACCTGCTATTACAATTTCAAGACTTGTTTCACAAATATTTTCCGTGATTTCATCAAATGCATCACAAAATTCCACTTCCCTACAGCTTGGAGATCTATAAACCGCCATAAGTATTAAAATCGTATTTTTGTTTTTAACTTTATATGCACACATCCAGTATTTTGAAATAGCCACTTTTTCATGAAGCTTTTCTACATTCCATTCTTTTTTAATATATAGTATGACTCTGCCTGTTCTTGTTGAATTTGAAAACGTTACATAATTATTATAATTCAGAAGTTGGTATTCATGCTCCTCAACATCCTTTGTTAAATGAGTTTCTGATAAAATTATAAATTCGGGATTTCTTAATTCTATCATTATCTCAATTTTATTAAAATTGTTTAGCAGACCTTGCGCATTTGTGTATATACCGTAAATCAATTTTGATTGTTATATATTAAAACCAATCATTCTCATTTTTATTTTCAATTTGTTTTGATATACCGGACAGTTCTTGTTTGTAGTGCTATGATTTTCATCTAGCCCAAGGTTAAAGTTTTGATTCGATCTTATACAGTTTATACACTTCACTATAACTTCTTTTGTACATTCTTTTGATTTGTGATTACCATGACACTTATAACAGACTTCTTGATTTCTGCAATCCTTAGCTTTATGATTAAATCCTTTGCATTTATAACACATCAATACTTCTGTTCCGTCGAAGATTCGACATTTCTCCCACCCAATATTAATTCTTTGGGTTGACATTAACTTTGTATATGATTCATTATCAATTAAAATTTTCGCATTGTTTACAGTATAATTATTTCTTTTAGTTTCGAATGTTTTAATAACTTTTATCTTACTATTATCTAGAAATTCATTTTGTTTTTTTATTTTTCTGATTAATTCTTCATCAGAATATTTAAATGACATGTCCGTTATAACAACATTCATTTCATTATTGCTTGGCACTTTAACTTCATAATTTTCACTCATTTCATTTTGAATTGCTAATTTAATTTTTTCTCTTTCTTCATTATTTTCACTATTTATAACTAAAGTGCCATTATTCCTATTTTCTACACTAGTTATTTTCAATTCGATTGGGTTTACCTTCCTATTTAAGTCTTCTTTTGTTTTTTCCGTTTTTTGTTTTTCTTTGGGTTTAATTATAAGGGGGACTTGTTTTTTTAACTCTGGCAATACTGATCCTTTTTTAACGGTTTCAGCAAATGACAACTTGTTTTGTTTATCACTTGTTTCTTTTATTGCTTTTGTTATATTGTTCTGCATTTTAATATTACTTTCCTCGATTGTATTACACAAATTTTTGTTCTTATTTTCAAATTCATTTATAATTCCATGTATTTTTTTTATTTCTGACACATTTTGTTCACAAAATAGCCGGAAAAAGAAAATTACTTTACCACTACACAAGAAATAGTGCCAAATTAACAGATTTTAAATTAGTTGTTAATACTAACTTGGTGTTTCGTCCATACATTTGAAAACCTTCCCATAAATCCACATTTTCCCAATTTCTTGTTTCATATCGAATTCAGATGGGCCCTGTCTCCTTCGTAGAGATTGTTTTAAATTATATTTGATCAGCATTCAAAGCAACAAATTATTTTTAAAGAAAAGCATAAAACCGCAATTAAACTATTTGTTTTTTTTTTTGCTTCAAAATATGTTTTTTCTTTAAAGTTAACGAATTTTAAGTTTTATTTAATAAGAGTAAGAAATTTGATTTCATTTATAAATGTTTTATAAATAACGGCGGACATTTCAGTAAGCAATAACAATATTAGTCACAATAGAAACATATGTTTTTTCTTAGTCACAAAACATTCACAATAATAATGTAAACACAGTGTTGCATTATTTAGGCACAATTAAAACGAGCGAATAATTTTTTGGTAATTTATTGTAAAATAAATATACATATACATAAATCAATTCTTATTATTAAAATTAATAAGTAAATAAATATTTATATATATTTACTAATAAATATTTATATATATTTACTTACTACCAGTCAATATAATAAATATATTTTTAGTTTAGGGTTTATTTCTTGAAATTTTATTCGTACTTACTCCTGTTGTACACAGCGAGTAATCGTTTACTCTTTATTTTTTTCTCTCACTAACCGCATGAGCCGCAAGTGACATTTCCTTTCTGTGTCTGTTTACGTAAATTAGTGGCACAATTTAGTTTTTAATACTTTTGTTTCTTTAATTAAAATATAAATAAAAATGAATCAGGCGGATGTGAGCAAATTAATGTCCCAATTGCGTTTTGCTGTACGGCCAAAGCAGCGCAATTTAAGAAATCCCGATGGTCCAGAGGGCCGCTTAATGAAGCTGAGGAAAACGGTAACAGCTTTGGTGAAACATGAACGCATAGAATTGTATCACAATCGTGCCGATGAAGCTCGCGGCTATGTAGAACTAGTAAGTGAGCGCAATTACACCCTAAGTTCCATACTAAATCAATTATTTCCTGTTCCAAAACAGTTAATTTCAGATGCCATACGCCATGGCGATCGTCATAAGGCCACTATGGAAATGGCCGATTATTGGTTATTGGAAAAACAATTGGTTCATAAACTCTTTAAGGTCTTAGTGCCACGTTTTGAAAGTAGCACTGTTTCGTTTACGCGCATGTATCGTGCACCTCGCGACTATCCCGGCATGTATTACCAAAGAGCCGTTTTAGAATTGAGAGGCAATCCTTACCCTTCACTTTTGCCGGACTTTTCACAAAATCGTAATTTCATACAGAATATTTTGTTAGATGAGGCCAGAAAAGATTACCGACGTGAAAAGTTGGCTGATTTAGCCAACAAATTGGCCAATGAATCTAGTGAAGCGGAAAAAGTACAAACAAATGATTCTACATCTTCTACAGAAACAACAGAGAAAAAGGAATAGTTTATGATTGAGGTGTGATTACTAGTTTCATATCTGTTTTCTTTATTTAGAGATTTAAAAGTATTTTGTTAAGAGTGTAATAAAATTAAAAAAGTGAATCTATTTGCAAATTCCAATGACAACCGAAAGTTTCCCTTTGGAAATGTGTTGGGTATAGTTGTGAAAAATTTTTCTAATCGCAATCATGTTCGTTGTTGATGTCGATTAAAACAAAGGCATAGTGCAAGAACCGCTAGATAACTACTGGACAAATAAAAGGGAGTAATATACAACACGTACAATAACCATCGAGACAAAAAAGTTATGGGAAAACTAATCCACACCAATTAAACAAAAAAACGTCAAATTTACATAACATTCACTGTGAAATAGTGAGATTGTATTGGCTGTAGGAAATAACTAACATCCTGTGGCCAGATAGGCAAATGGACGAGGATTTCGTTATATCAAGGATCAGACAACTTGTTGGTTACTGGGCTGGAAATCACTTCAGTGCCATAACAAAAGCTTGCGAGAGGCGACTGTTTTCCATATTTCACATTATATTCTAATATTGAAGTAGATGCTTTAAATTCATGCAAAAAATGGACTTCTTTTGGATATACTTATAATTTTTAAAACAACTTTAGTATTTCAAATCATTTTCAATTTGAACATCATAACTAAAACAACTCTTAGTAAATTACTTTTATATAACATCTCTGTACTTCAATCAGCTGTGTTATAATCAGCGCCATTTCGTTATTGTGAATGAATTTTTGTTCAGTCATAACTAAACCAGCTCAACTTTAATTCAGTGAATACTAAAAAGCCGGGAAGAAGTTATTAAATTTAATTAAAATACGTTTGGGAAAATGGATAGCGACAGCGAAACTGTGGAAGATGCCAATTTATTTTATTTTGAAAGTGATCATTTGGCGCTGAGAGGCAATCGCGACTATACAAACATGTTGCGCACTATAGCCATACTGGAGGCTCAAAAGATACGGGTACAGCAACAGATTGAAGAGTTGGCAGAGGCCAAGAAGCGTTATCTAGAAGAGCCGGAATTGTTCTTAAATAAAATAAGAAATAATGAAGAAATTATAAGTCCTAATTACTTTACCATAGCAACGGTATGTTAAAGTTTGCTAAAATAACTGTAGTGAAAATCCCGCTATTTCCTTTTTCTTTAGATACCTGAAATCGGGCATTATGATGATATGCCGGCAGAAGATGTAAAAATCAAAGAAGAGCCTGTCTCGACGCAAACAGATAGCAAAACAGAAATACAACTCAATAGAGGTCGTATTATGGATGACACTAAGCCTGAAACCTTTAATCAACTGTGGACAGTTGAGGAACAAAAACGTTTAGAGGAATTGCTTATTAAATACCCAGAAGAACGCATTGAAATGCATAGATTTACTAAAATAGCTAAAGCCTTAGGCAATCGTACAGCAAAACAGGTTTCCAGTAGAGTACAAAAATATTTTCAAAAATTGCACAGTGCTGGCATGCCTATACCAGGACGTATACCCAAAAATCGACGTGCGGGTCATGCAAAATCGAGGCATTATTATCGACCTTCTACTTTTTTTCCTTCCCACAATGTACCCGTGCACATGTCAGAGGATGATTTTCTATTGCAAGATTTACATATGCCCGCTTCCATGGAGAAGACGAGATCCAATTCCATTGATACTATAACTGATGTCAAAACGGAACCCCTTACCTCAGAAGCCCAACAGCAAATGATTAACATTTTAAAGATTATAAAACAAGATAAACTAACCACCCCAGAAGGTTATAATCCCGATCCTATGGCTGCTAAATGTGAAGCTTGCCAATTTGCTGCTGTTTCCCGCTTACGTTGGCGCTGTAATACCTGCTATTGTTCTCTTAATTTATGTTCCGATTGTTTGGTCCATCAACTCGTGACGCATAAATTCGAGCACTTGTCTCATGATGTGATAGCTGAAAACGAAATGTGATTATTGTCTGCTTCTATGAGTTAATGCATTGCATTTAATTTCAATATTTTTTTATTTCACTTTTATAGATCAATTAAGTGTTCATTCAATCTTTAAGTTACTTTTCGATTTCAAGCAAGTTCGAATGTTATAGTTTTCAAGATTTTTGTTAAATTCAAGACTCAAATTCAAGATTCAAATTCAAGATTCAAAATTCATTACATTTCATCTGAACTTGGTAAGTTTTCATTTCACTTTCATTTTCATTAGTTTTGTAGAATTTTTATCACAACAATAAACTGTAGTTACTAAGAGTTTGAAAAAGTAGAAAACCACATTATTTTTGTACAATTACTCTGCTCTCATTGCAATTTAAACTTTTCGACAGCTTGACTCAGTACCAAGGGGTACTGACGAAATGAAATACATTATTCATTACTCTTGCAGTTGTTATGACTTTTGAAAGCATTAAAAGAACTCTATGCTCTTAATAATACTATGGGGTGTCGAGTAGAAGTTCCGATTAATTTAGACTTTAAATGTGGCATACAAATTTCTAATCTTTCAAGTTTGTGTGGATAGAGAATTTTTTGCATTGAAATCTATTCGAATATCGCTTGACATTTGATAGATTCGACTGCTGGAATTCAGTATCAGAAGTCTTTCCATATGGGAATATAGATTCTGTTGTTGTTGTTGTAAAAGTTCTGCTGTTGTCTCCGGAAGCTTCTCCCTGTATATAAGGAACAATATTGTTGGTTTTGGTTTTGTGTATATGGTTGTGTGCCTGTGTTATCCAGTGGAGATGGAATGGGTTAGAGATGAAAATTATTTGTGGCCAGTTGTGTGTGTGTCTGTTGCCTAAGTTGGTAGTCCTAGGAAGTCCGCTGTTGTCTTTGGGTTCAGCCACAGGTCTATGGGTCGCAGGGCTGTCGGCTTTGCTGGGCAGCTAAAGATGTGCACCGTGTCTTGTGGTGCCTGATTACATGAAGGGCAGCTATCCGAGGTTCCCGGGATGATCCTTGCCCTGTAGCTATGCAGGATGTTCGACCATCCTGATCTTAGCTGGGCCAGAATGGTTCTGGTAACCCTTGGCAGGTGCCTTTCAGTATATGATGACCCTGTTGTGGCTGAGTTCGTCTCCGGCTGTCGTGACTGTCGTCTGATGTAGGGAGTTTTGTGCTTCCCTCAGAGACTAGGTCAACTATTGGAGGTATGAGGTGGGTGTTGTCCGAGTTGTGGTTGGGATGGGTAAGCGGGTAGCAAGCTATGAGATATTGCTTAGTCAGTAGCTCGTTACGTTTTCTCACTGTCAACATTTTGGACTCTTCATGGAGGTGGTCAATACTGGTCATCTTCACGTATCCGGTGGCTATTCGTAAGGTGTTATTCTGCGTCGCTCGTAATGCCCGCCATTGTATATCGCTCAGGAATGATGTGAAAATTGGATCAGCATAATTGAGGAGTGACCGCCTTGTAGGTGGTGATGATGGTTTCTTTGTCCATTCCCCATGTAGTGCCTGCTAGTGCCTTTAGATTCTGTATATGCTGGTTGTTGAGGTGACAGGCAACGTCTTTTATAGTCAATGAACAGATAAAGCAAAATTTCTGTACATTTTCTAACGTTTTCTCTTGAGACTCGAAGTTCAACTCAACAAAGCGTTCACCTAAAAATATGTTCACGTTTTTGTTGCTTTAAGTGATGGGACGTAGTTTTCGTTTATTGCCAAAGCTGTCATTGTCATCGAAGAAATGTTTATAGGAATATATTGTTGTTATCGAAATTTTTTTTATACAAAATGACTGTTATCACTAATTTGTTCATAGAGTTTTGTTATTGAAAAGTTCCTGTATAATAGAGCTGTTATCGAAATGTTTTCAACAACAAAATTATTGTTATCGAACATTTTTCAGTAGAATATTATCAAATTTAATTAGGAGATAGTTGTTGTTATCGCTAAAATTTGGAAAGAAAAAAATTATTCAAATTTAATTCTAAAGGAAATTATTGTCCTGTAAGAATTTTTAATAGCATTGATGCTGTTATCGAAATTGTTCGATATTGTTATCGAAAAATTTTCAATAAAAATTTTATATAACAGAGGTACAGAGGTCTGCCTCAGTGTGTATCAAGGGTGCCAGTAGAAACACACCTCACGGAGCTCTGGATTTCATCCTTCGCTTGCTATCGATTGAGGAGTATTTGAGATAGATGGCAGCCAGATGCCTCAGTGGACCTCAGCCCTTGTTAACAGATGCGTAGGCAGAGATGGCTAGGTAGTCGAATGTTGATAAACAGGTAGATCTGAAAGACTACAGGCTTGCGGATCCAATTGGCATCATTAAGCGATGGACGTTTTTTAGGGATGCCATGAGTGGCTAGGGGGTTTTCACCTTTCTTTTCATTCTTTTTCATATTTTCTCTTTCTAATTTCGCTTCCCTCCTTCTTATCACTTCTCGTCTTGTTTTTCCTTTTCCTCTTTTCTTTTCTACTAATTTGAAGGTTTACAATTATTCAATGAAACGTCACACATCCTAACCGCACCTTTGTAGTTATCGAAAAGTTTTCTATTAAAAATTGTAATCGAAACTGTTTATATATAAATAAATTGTTGGAATCACGAACCTCTAAAAGGAAATTCGTTTAATTATAATATTTTCAAAATTGTAATTCCTATTCGATTAAACCTAGTGGTGAAAACTTTCTTTGAATGCGTTTAAATTCAAACTATGGATTCATTTTTAGTACACCTTATAGTTAAAGAAGGTAAATATTCTGCAAAACTCATTTATAACATTTAAAAGAGGAGTCTCACAAAATTTAAATACATTTGACCAGGTTGTATTTATTGTTATTGGTCTCCCTTAAATACGATAAATATTCACACAGCCTTTGCTAGTTAATATGAATTCTGAAAAACAATTTTCTATTTGGGCTTCTGCAAACAATATCCCTCTTATTTCATTATTAATTGACATTGTTTGCCGTTTTTTCAAAAGTCTTCACATTATTTTACCATCAAAAATTAATAAAAGAGTACCAATAACTTTTTAGAAAGTGCTTAATGATGCTTGTGTTTGCTATTAAGAGATTCCTTTGTTTGTAATTCGTTGTTTGTATGGGTCCTTAACAAATAAATTTTAAATAATCTTTTTTTTTTTTTAAAGAAATTTTATTAAAGCCATGGCTTAAGTATTTCTTTTTCAACTTTAAATGACAGGCAGGAACAGGAACTTTTTAAGGAAAATCATTCCTATAAGAAATAGGCGCTGTATATAACTTAACTTAATAGAGACCACAGTATGCCTAAATGTTATAAGTACTGCAAGCAGGAAAGACGGCTACATATTAGAAAATGGATTTCTAATTTATATATTCAAAAGCTCTGTTATTTTTAATATTTTTTTTTGTTGATCTTTTAACTACATTTTCTTTTCCCTTTATTTTAAAATACATATGTATATTATTTATAAATAATTCAATCTGACACATTCAATTCATTGAAAATTCTTGAAAAGTGTTGAATTTATTAATGGATTCCTGAAATAGGTCAACGCTTGTTGTTACTCATTTTATTTTTAAGGTACAAATAAATAAACAAATAAATTTGCTGCATTATATTCTCCAACAAATACATAAAAATTCAACAAGTAAAACCGACACAGTCAGCCAAACACGGCTGCTTGTTAACCTACAATAAAAAGTACTCTTTGAATGTGTTTCCAGAGAAACATTTTTCTTTTAAAGTGATGCTGGCTATCCATTACTGAATTATTTTCTTGTCTTTTCTTATCTTTTTATTATAATCGAAAAAAATTTCTATAAATAATATTTACATAAAAAATATTTCTATAAAAAATTGGAGTAATCGAAAAATTTTCAATAGAAAATTGCCATCGAAGAAAATTTTGTAGAAAATTTATTTTTATCATAGGAAATTTATATTTATAACAGTCTTCTACATGAAATTATTGTTAAAAACCTTTTACAGAAAATTATTGTTATCGAAAATTTTTCTATCACTGTTATCGAACACTTTTCTATTATTGTTATCGAAAACATTTTCTTTAGAAAATTATTGTTATCGAAAAATTTTTCTATAGAAAAATATAGTTATCGAAAAAATATTCCATAATAAATTATTGTTATCGAAAAATATTCTATAAAAAATATTGTTTTTGAAAAATGTATAGAATATTATTGTCATCGAAAACTGTTCTATAGAAAATTGTTGTTATCGAAAACTTTTCTACTCTATTCTTGGTATCACAGTCTTCTACAAGAAATTATTGTTAGCAAACCTTTAACAGAAAATTATTGTTATAGAAAATTGTTGTTATCGAAAACTTTTGTATCGAAAATTATTGTTATCGAAAACTTTTCTATAGAAAATTATTGTTATCGACAACTTTTCTATAGAAAATTGTAGTTATCGAAAAGTTTTCTGTGGAAAATTATTGTTATCGAAAAATTTTCTATTGAAAATTATTGTTATCGAACAATTTTCTATTGAAAATTATTATTATCAAAAATTATTGTTATCGAAAACTTTCCTATAGAAAATTATTGTTATCGAAAAGTCTTCTATAGAAAATTATTGTTATCGAAAAGTTTGCTATAGAAAATTATTCTTATCGAAAAACATTCTATAAAAAATTATTGTTTTTGAAAAATTTTCTCCAGAAAATTATTGTTATCGAAAACTTTCTGTAGAAAATTATTGTTATCGAAAACTTTCTGTAGAAAATTGTTGCTATCGAAAAGTTTCCTATGGAAAATTATTGTTATCGAAAAGTTTTCTATAGAAATATATTGTTATCGAAAAATTTTCTATTGAAAATTATTGTTATCAAAAATTATTGTTATCGAAAACTTTCCTATAGAAAATTATTGTTATCGAAAAGTCTTCTATAGAAAATTATTGTTATCGAAAAGTTTTGTATAGAAAATTATTCTTATCGAAAAACATTCTTTAAAAAATTATTGTTTTTGAAAAATTTTCTCCAGAAAATTATTGTTATCGAAAACTTTCTGTAGAAAATTATTGCTATCGAAAAGTTTCCTATGGAAAATTATTGTTATCGAAAAATTTTCTATAGAAATTTATTGTTATCGGAAATTATTGTTATCGAAAAAATTTTCTTTAGAAAATTATTGTTATCGAAAACTTTTGCATAGAAAATTATTGTAATCGAAAACTTTTGTACAGAAAATTATTGTTATCGAAAAGTTTTCCATAGAAAATTATTGTTATCGAAAATATTTTCTACAGAAATTGTTATCGAAAATTTTCCTATAGAAAATTATTGTTATTGAAAACTTTTCTATAGAAAATTATTGTTATCGACAAGTTTTCTATAGAAAATTAATGTTATCGAAAAATTTTGTGTAGAAATTTAAATTATGTAATTTGATTGCTATTGAACAATTTATTGTTATCGATAATTTTTATTCTGTTGTATTTAAGTGCAATTTTACACTTGGAATTTATGAATCTAATTCTGTAACAGGTTAGCCATCAGCCATGATAAGGAATAATAATACCTCCAAAGCAATATTTTTGAAAGATTGCCTTCCCATCAACTGCGGCTAGCAGTTTCTATATTAACGTGCAATCTTAAAGCGTTTATCTTTTAAGCTGTTACAAATAATTCATTTCTACCATCTATAGGGTATACAAATATATCGATAAGCACATACGTAATCATAAAGCTGGACATATAAAAATCTATAAAATATTCATTTACAACAAATCCAATTTACATTCAAAATGCTTAGAAAAAAGAAAAAGCCAGAAAACAATATACTTTGATATTCGTCAATACGTTTGTATTATAAATGGGAAGACAATTATTATTCATGATTTAAATACTACACTCATATAAACGAAGAACATATACATTTATGTATACCGTTATTCGTATACATTTCTATATTCGCATACATTTGTAAATAGAATAGTTACCGTTAGTGTGTCTAAAATACGAGTATAAATCGAATTTATGCATAATTAAAGAGAAGAAGACTCACAGGCCTAAATAATAGACAGAAGAGCAAAAGAGCGAGTAAGGATGGCACAATAAGTAACATTGTTGCCTGTCATTATAAATATTTAAATTTCAATCAGCATACGCTGGTCGTCATATGCTTCAACAGAATCATCGTCATCCTCAACATTGTTGACCTCAGCACGTTAAACGTATTAAAAATTACGCACCAATACTAATGCATAACTTAATCAACATACAGAACGAACAGAAAAAGACAACAATAACAACATGGGAAAAAATCCCAAATCAAAATATGGCGCCATTCATACATACAAATACAACACAATTACAATACTCGCGCAAATGAAAAGGACATTAATAATGAATACGGCCAGCTTCAACAATAATAATAACAGCAAAATCCAACAACATCAAAAACTATATAAACGCACCAAATCATAGCAATTGAATATAACAACCACAGCAACAACAACAAAGCACAGAATAATAACAGAAGTGTTGTGTGCGTGAAAGTGTGAGGGCTTACAATAATAATTTTCACCTTAAAATCAAAAGAGCTTTTATTTGCTTGATTTCCCTCACCAAAAGTTCTTTCTCTCATACTCTCTCTTCTCAAATGCTGCACTCTCTTACCAAAATACACACAAAAAAGCAACATATTGCAAATAGAAGATAAAGTTGTGTGTGAATAGCAGGAAAGAAATTAAATTAAAAGCCGCTTGTGGAGCAATTCTCTCAAAGAGTGTTTGTTTGTTGTATTTGTTATCCAATACAGTGATGCTTTACTGTTTTACTTTTCCTTTACTAGCACTCGATTATACAGAGGGGTTTTATACTCTTTTTTGTATTTGTGCATTTTAACGTGCGAAATAGGTTTAAGAGTTGTCGTTCATGATTTTGGAATGTTGATGTTGAGGAAGGACTGAGAGATTGCTACGTGCGATTGTTATCGAAAAACTATTTTCTATAGAAAATTGTTATCGAAAAATTATTTTCTATAGAAAATTGTTATCAAAAAATTATTTGATGTAGGAAATTGTTATCGAAAAATTGTTTTCTATAGTCACTTGTTATCGAAAAATTATTTTTTTTAGAAAATTGTTATCAAAAACTTATTTTTTATAGAAAATGTTATCGAAAAACTATTTTCTGTAGAAATTTTTATCGAAAAATTATTTTCTATTCGAAATTGTTATCGAAAAATTATTTCCTATATACAAAATTGTTATCGAAAAATTATTTACTATATAGAAAATTGTTATCAAAAAATTATTGGCTTTAGAAAATTGTTATCGAAAAATTTGTTATCGAAAAAATTGTTTTCTATAGAAAATTGTTATCGAAAAATTGTTTTCTATAGTAACTTGTTATCGAAAAATTGTTTTTTGTAGAAAATTGTTATCGAAAACTAATTTTCTATAGTAACTTGTTATCGAAAATTTTTTTTCTATAGTAACTTGTTATCGAAAAGTTTCTTATATAATTTTTACTGTTGGGTATTTTGGTATTGTAATTGTCGGCTAAGATCAAAAGCTTAATTTATAAACTCTGCTCATTCAAAAGGGAATTTCAATACCACACCATGAGAGAACAGGCGAAAACAGAGCCAACAGAGTTCTCATTTATTTATTTTTTTCTTTACATTTTTTTGATGTTTCCTTTGCTGTGTTTGTATGTAATAAATGTAGAGCAAATATTGTAAATGTAAGTGTGTGTTTAAATGAGAATGCTTGTAAATGCTGGTCCATGAATGTATACAAGTGTAGTAAAGAAAAATGAAAACAAACTAAAAAAAAGAGAGAGAGAGAGAGGACTAAAGAAAATTTGTTTTTGCTTTCACAGTAAAAACACAACTACAAAAAAGGCCTTAAAATGAAGAGAAATTGAATACATTTTGGATGCTGCTGCTGTTGCTGACATTTTCTCGCAGAGATGTTAACGAAATGAATAAACGTGTGACTGTGTGTGTGTATCCATAGGTATATATGTATGTGTGTAAGTGTATATATTTGTTTAATAATAGTGTGTGTTGTGTGCTAAAAAAGCTTTAAAGGACTATTCAGTTTTCAGTTCAATCGGCAACCTTCATACAGCTGTATGGTCGTGGCCCTTGATTCGTGGAAAAAATTTTGTTTTTGAAAATATTTAAAAAGTGAAAGAAAAATATCAAAAAGTATGTGTAAAAGAGTAAAAAAGAAGAAGATAAAAAAATTAAACAAATAAATACAGCATTAATTAAGGAAAAAAAGTTAATAGTCATCGCAATAAAGTGCGTGTAATAATATATCGAGAAAAGCTTTTTGATTGAAAAATCAAACAAGATTAAATAATTTTTTGTGTTTAATTCTGAAATGATAGTCAATCACTTAAATTTATAATTAAAATCTAAGTTTTTTGTTTTCCTTTTTGTTCGAATCCAAACGTCTTGTTTCTGCGTATTATAGAACGTGTAGTTGTTGTGAAATAATTCAATGATGCTTTCTTCATTCATTTGGGTGTGTGCGTTAACAATGTAAGTGATAATACATATACAGACATATAGACATACTACATACATACGTACATAATCAATACATGTTTATATGCATAAACATACTTTTTACACATGTACACATGTACATATGTACGTATGTATGATACGAAAGTGATTGCAGCATGCCTGTGTATACATTTGTTTCTACATATTTATACAGACAGTATACATGTTTTTAATGCTAAATTAAAGAGAAAACAAAACATGCAAACAAAAAAATTGGAATAAGTGAGAGTGAGTGATTGTATGATGATTGTATTGTGTTGTGCTGGCAGATGAAATTACAAATAAACTGCAATAATTTCGATTTTCATTAGAATTTAACATTCTGACAAAACTATATAAACTAAAGGACACCAATTGCCTTGTATAGTTAAAAAATCCCCGTTGCAAATCGTTAAAAATATGTCTTTTTCCGATTTTCCATATGAAATCAATAAAATAGCACGTGCCTTTGGAGAATTAAAACTATTTATGAAACATTCCTTTCAAATCTCTTTGAATTCTTAGTGCATGTACAATGTAGTAGTGGTTGCAATAATAGCATAATTTTCTTGGGAATACATATTAGGAACACAGTAAATTTCAAGAATTATTGAAGAATCAGTTGAAAAAAATGTGTTTGTTTGAAATGAAACCAACTTTCCATTTTTATTTTATATTTGAAACTATTTCTTTAAATAAGTGCCCTTACTCATCATTTATTTTTTATTCTTTTGAAAACTAAAATTATTATATCTTAAAACGACTACAGAACAAATTGAAATACCAACCGATTTCATTAAATAATGGCTAAGGGTGTACCCTTCACATGATCTTTATGAGTGGAACAATTTTAAGCGGTTTAGCCGTTTTCACAACTCTAGCAATCGATCAAAACCCTTGTTAGTCAGCAATATTTTTATATTTTTTAGACTATTTTTAGATTTATTTGTCTACCATATCAGTCCCTTAACATTTCTAATTTCGAATCCTACCAACACACTACCTACTAGACTACGTTTAGTCTCCTACCGAAATTTCCATAAAAAAATTAATCTTTTGATCCAAATTATTGTGGTTGGAAAAATCTATGCAAGTTTTATGACAATCGGGAAAATTTCCAAAGAAAATTATAAAAACAAAAAAAAAAATTTCGATAGGAAATTATTGTTATCGAAACAAAATATATCGAAGTTCTTTTTTATAGGAAATTATTGTTATCGAATAATTTAGTAGTAATAAAAATTATAATTGTTATCGAATAATTTTAAAAACTATTGTTATCGAAAAATATCGGGAATAAGAAATTCTTTTTTATAGGAAATTATTGTTATCGAATAATTTAGTAGTAATACAAATTATAATTGTTATCGAATAATTTTAAAAACTATTGTTATCGAAAAATATCGGGAATAAGAAATTCTTTTTTATAGGAAATTATTATTATCGAATAATTTAGTAGTAATAAAAATAATAATTGTTATCGAATAAATTTAAAAACTATTGTTATCGAATAATATCGGGTATAAGATATTTGATATTTCGTAGAGTACTGGCTTATTAAACGACAGCCCGTGGGACAATTCCTTGCTTAGATATCCCCAATATAACCATATATAAAAAAAATTCTTTCCCTGACTGAGAGGAGAGCAATCTTGTGGCAAAAACTCTCAATAGTAAACAAGATTACAATGAAAAGTTTCTTAAATCTGTCATTCGGAGTCAACATTAGACTGTAGGTCCCGCTATACTTGTGAATAAAATGAACTCACACAACATGCATGGTGTGAGAAATTAGTCCATAGTCCTGATCAGTCATGATTATTGCTATCGAATGATTTACCAAAATTATTGTCATCAACAAATTTTCAATAGTGTTATCGCAAAGGTACCTAGAGAAAATTATTTATTTATTGCTGTAGTAAAATGAAAGAGTTTTAGTTTTGTTGTTAAGTGCGGCTCGATACGCACAGTTTGGCTTTTGTTTATTGATTGATTCTTGAGGGAAAATGTCCCTTCTTTTATACTAAATTTTGGCTGATTTAGCATTTCTAAATCAACCCCTTAACTCTAACATATTTCTTATATTTACTTAATACATTTAACAATTGTTTACATATTTATTCTATATTAAATAATATTGCATTGGTTTGTGTGTGTACTAACCATGGGACAAGTGGGTGCAATATGACACGCGCCCGTTGTTCATATAAACATAATAATTCCCACGGTTAAGTGTGAAGAGAGCCATACACGATCACCAGCAATGCAATACAACAACAACACACATTATAATAAAACCAATGCGGCTGGCGGCCTGACAACAAAGTATCAAGTGATCGTCGCATGTGCGCGACGGTCAATAACATTGAGTCAAGTGGCCGCTGCTCATATGCAATTGGATATTCTTTTGTTTATGCATATGAAATATTGTGTTGGTATTGACAACCGTAAAACCATGCTACATTGCAATACAATCATAAATTCAGTGTAATGGAACGGATCCTCATAATAATTAACTGGCATGGTGCTGACTAGGCTACCAGGGTATTTAAATGTAAAAAAATAGTATGTTTGAAAATATTTCTGTAGAAAATAAACTTTATGGAAAATTTTTCTATTGTTAATAATTTGGTCATCGAAAAATTTTGTTATCGATAAATTTTCCTAATGAAAAATATTTTATATAATATATAATATTGATTAAAAATTTATTATTATCGAAAAATAGTTTAAAGAAAATTGATGTTATAGGAAGTGTTGTGTTATACAAAATGCTTGTTATCGAAAAATTTTGCGCAGTGTTATCGAATAATACTGTACAGTTAATAGAAAATTTATATATAGAATGTTACTGTTATCGAAAAACGTTGTATAGCAACATAAAAAATCAAAAATTTTCAATATGAAATTGTTATTAAAGGAAAATATTCCATAAAAATTTTTTATCGAAAATTATTGTTATCGAATTGTTGTTTTTTTTTTTATCGAAAATCAATAATTTTTTTTTTTGCAATTCTAGATCGCGAGATTTTTATTTAAATATTTTCCATAATTTTTTTTTTTTGTTATCGAAAAATTCTTTAACGAAGAGTTTCTATTGTAAATTATTAATAATAAAAGATTTTTGTTATCGAAAAATTTCTTATTTAAAATTGTTACTATTGCAATAGATTTTAAGGAAAATTTCCTTATCGTAAAATTTCCTGTTGAATTGTTGTTTTATAAAGAATTATTGTTATAGAAAAAAATTTGCAAAATTCTCGATTAAGATTTCACGAGTTTAGTTATCCTATCTTCTCGATTATACAGAATTTTCAGTAACGGCTTGACTGGGAGGATTATATAAAACTTGTCGAGTATCTGCAAGGCCTTTAATTATCTTTTGAAGGCGGAAAGGGTCTCATCAGCCAACTTATTTCTATCAAAGCTTTCAAGATTCGTTTGAGGGTGTAAGGGAAACCATGTTTCATAGTGGTTAGAAGTTCTTTCTATTATTCGGATCTATTCGGATTTCAGCTTTAATTTATCAACCGCGCGGCATAAAGGGCATACATGAGGTGTACTTCTGTAGGATAAATACTAATCTAGAAGAACCCTTTTAACTATGCGAGCCTAAAGAATTTACCTTCTTCTAACAACCTGCATTCAAACCATTTCAAGTTTCCAACCGAAAGCGTTTCCATGTTTTGGAAAAAATTATTTTAAAATTAAAAAAAAAAAAGAATTTTAAATTAAAAATTTCATTTCAAATTCATAAAAAAAACACGAAGAGAGAGAATCTTAAAAATATTTGTATTTTTTGTTTAAAACATTTCACATTTGAAGGCAACAATATCGCTGAGTAAGAGACCTGCTGCTGTTTTATTTTAAGAACGTAATGACAGTCAGTCAGTCATTGCATTAGTCAAGAACGCCACTGATGCATTTAAATTTGTACTTAAAACACTTGACCTTTAACACTTCGAAATGTTTACAAAAAAGAAAAAAAAAGAAGGAAATGTACACCCATACACACAGGAATAAAAATACTCATACCATACATATGTACATATGTATATTGTATGTATGTACATGCTTTGGTAAATACGTAATTAGATACATCAGAATAGATGAGTGGTTGAGTATTTAAGTGGCAATGAAGGGGGAACATTTATGTTTGTCTGCATATCTTTAGGATTTATATGCATAAACAGTGAAGACAATAAAAATAGCAGCCGAAAATAGAAATTATTTAAAGTCGAATTTAAAATGATTTTTTTTTTTCACAATTACTTTTGATTTTTCTCAGCCCCAAACTAATTCTTTTTGAATAAAATTAAAGAGTTATTTGAAGCAGGGGTTTTTACATAAACAGTTTTTGACATAAACAGTTTAAGGATGTCAATGAGTATTGAATTCACTTTGATCCGCTATTGTGCAATGATTGTTTACAGGGTCCACACAATCTTTACGTGTTCGGAAAACTGCTTTCCATCAGAAAATAATGCGTTCTAAGCATAGGTTTCTTTTATGGTATATTCTACATTCTTAGTGAGACCGTCTAGCACTGTTCTAACTCTTCGACTCCGAGAACATCGCCAATTGGGTCGATTAAAAGCGATTTTCTCTATTACTGTTTGGAAAGGAACACGATATCAGGCATTTTTGTTCACTCAAAGTGGAAATATTTAGACTGGTGGCTTTATTTATAGGGCTCTGGTTGACTGCAGACCATACCCGACGGATTGTCGTAGCTGTGACGATGTAGAAAATGAGAAGATAGTTTATCACTTCCTTTCATGCTCTACTGCTTTATTACACCACCGCCGTAGAATTTTTAGCCAGTGACCCTTACAAGGCGTCTTCGGGATTTCATGTATTGATCTAGGGAACCTCTTCAGTTATCTCGACAGGACGCAATCGAGTTTGATCGATCGACGCAATCGAGTTTGAGTTACACACAGCCTTTTGCGGTGGGTGTGATGTGATAAATGAACACTCAACACGGTGTCAGATGACACTTCTTAACGTTTGTGGTAATTACAGGCGCCCATGTAAAACGACCAATTAACCATAGTGTTAGTAATTTCACATATTGAGGGGGCATCGCCCTTGTGAGATGATAAGTGTACAGTTTGTTTACCTTTCTTGTCGTGACCGATATATCGCTTTCATCTTTAGGTGGCCACTTAGATTCCATAATTTTGTGAGCTTAACTGCTTTTCTTATAACATTCCATTGAAATACATTCTTTCATTCATTCATTCAACTACAATTCCTAACCATCCTGATAGTTTAATACAGGAGTAGGTTCTATCCAAATCACCTTTGACTGGACACGTTGTCCAAAAGTACTTCATACCAGGCTTCCAATGCAGAAAAATTAGGTTTCTTAGCCACCGGCAGATGTCTCCACTAGCCAATATAACATTTATGAGATTCCTAAATGGACTCTGGGTAAATTTAATACATACTATCGTCTGATCTCTCTAAAATACAATACATTAGCCCATCTTTCTTCTCCAATTGGGTTGAGTTTATGTTTCAGTTGTGTGTCCTTTAATCATCAATGCAGGTCGGTTTATCTCTAGCGTGGTTGTTGTTTCGCACGAGCTACCGCCCCTTATCGTTTTATTTATTACTACGCGCTCTTTCTTTACTGTATAAGATTCGGTATTACATCAGAAATCCATGCATTTCGGCTGATGATGGAAATACCGATGTTAACATCGATAGTGGATAGAAGTATATCTTTGACTGGCGTACCGTTTAGTGCCAATTTTATGATTTTTACGTACCTTGGCACATAATTTCTCTTTCCTTATAGTTGCGATCTTAAACAAACATAAAGTAGCAGCTGCAATCTTCCCCTTATTTAAAATGTAAATTTATTGTGTTAAAATTTCACATCAATTTGCCTGTTTCCATTAAAATATTGTATGACGTGAGTGGCTGGCAAATTTAATTAAAACGTTTCATTTTCCTTTTTCAATACGCTTACTTTTATTGGTTTTATTGTTTTGCCATTAAAAGTAATTAAAATCAATGTCTTCTTGAGTTAATCGTCTAATCAAAATTTAATACGAAAATAGGCACTCGAATAATAAAGGGAGCTCTCCCTTCCTCTGTCATTCTCTTGCTCTCTATATACTTATCAATTCATTAACAACAAGTAAACAATGAAAACAACAACAAATGTAGATAATAAAAATTTAACTTTAATGCAGTCAAACACAATAACCTGCCGCAGCAATACACTTAAACATACCCACAGAGAAATATTGAGAGTATGACAGCGAGAGAATAGCAAGAACTGTTATGGTAGTAGATGTAGTAGTGGTAGTAACAGTGCAACAAAACACTGTAAAAATATATCACATGTACAATTATTTGACACCAATAGCTACAGTAACAACAAACAATAAGTACAGCAACATCTTATTGTTGTCATCATTGTGAATAAAATATCAGCCTACAAAACATATGTAAGGGGAGTTCTATAGTTAAGTTCTACTAAACCACCGTATGTTGTCAGTTTATTTTGAGTTATTGTAAAGCCATTGCTTATGTTAGATGCGATAGATCGAAAGATTGCAATAATATTTGCTTCCACACTTATACTATGTTCTGATATGCACTTTTATTGAGTCAATATTCGGTTTATTGAGTACAATATTTTAAGTGTTCAGACATAAGAGTATACGCAGTTCAGCTGCTTATTGAATATTCATTTGGCAGCTGATAAACAAAACAACTGGTTGTTTCAAGAACATTTTTTGCTTGTCGTTGTTGACATTTGAGTTGTCAAATATCAACAGAAAGTGTTCATAGAATTATAATATGCTCACTGAACACACTTACGAAAGTGCTGCATTTTAAGTTTTACTCAATATTATAACAATTTGCGTATTTATTGCGCAATAATTAATTGAAACTTTATATGAAATATTGGGCTCAATAATGGCGTTTATTGCGATTTACGGAATAAAAGTGCATATCTAAACAACGTGTTAGGTGGCAAAATCTTAATTTTTACTTCCATTATGTTTTGGAGGTCCTTACTTAATATTTGGACGGGTGGGTCTTCAACTTATCTCTGCTCTTGACAGTTCTTCTCGATTGCCACTCTGGTAATATCTTCTTGCAGTTTTTTGAGAGTACGTCTAATCGAACTTCACTTACATCTATGCGTCTCTTTTTAAAGTGAAATTTGTTATGTGATGTGTGCTCAGTGTTGTGCTGTGTCCTTAGCTGTATTATTCCAAATTAGCTGACTTGACTATAGAACTCGCCGTAGTCTAGTAGGTAGTGTGTCGTCTTATTAGACGTAAGGCCACGGTTCAAACCCCAGGTCAGACATCAAAACGAAAAGATGAAAATATTTCTTCGGTGACTTCCTCTCAACAGATTTCTGGCAAAAACTTTCTCAAAAATCTGTCGTTCGGAGTCGACGTTAAACTGTAGGTCCTGCCACTCAAGTATAAAATTAAGGCACATAACATGAGTGGAGTGAGAAGCTAGGTCGTAATCCTGACTGAAGGGTTGTAATGACCAATTATGTATTATGTATGTATGTTTGTCATCTACAAATATGTATCGTTTAGACACCAAAGGACGCCTATAAATAGTTAAAACTCATTACAAAAATTGTGGTTCAAACGTGACCATTTATCGATAAGTAAAGCATGATTCTGCCTATGCAAGGAATTGACAAGAAGAGGAAATGAATGAAGAAATTTGAAGATTCTGGAGGTATTACAGATATGCTGTTCATCGTTGTAGTCTACACGCTACCTAAAATATCGCTTCTGAAAGTATCCCATATGCGACCTTTAGCAATTGGTACTAACGTACATCTGTTTATAGCATGTTTTTGATCCGTATCTCCATTCATACAAAAGCTAAGGCAATAAGCAAAACCGGATTAGGGTACTGAAGCCGTAACATTGTGTTGGAATTAGGGTACTGAAGCCGTAATATTGTGTTGGCTTATTAGACGAGAGCCCTTGTTTTAAATACCGGCTCCAATATCTCGAAGAAAACAATTTCTTTCGCCGATTGTAAAATAAAATTGAAACGAAAAGTTTCCCAAAGATTTGTCGTTCTCGGCTGTTCCATTGAACTTTACTTTTCAAATTTTTAACTTAAATTTTACTATTACTTTTGTGGATATCATTCTTAATCTTCTTTATATATACATATACATATATAATTAAGAAGGCCTTAGGCTCAACATTAATATTTGATGCTTCAAACATTCGACTGTGCTATGGTTAACAGTTAAGCATAGAGTTTGTAAAGTAGTTGTTTTAAGCATGGATTTTTTTTTTTTGAAATTCCTTTTCCCCTAAATTTAATTTCTTTTTTCTTTTTCTTTTGCTAAACAGATGATAATGTGATGAACATTGAAAAATACACACACACAACATAAACCGCGCCTGTCTACTACAACAGTCTTAAACAAAAGGCCTAAAATAAAAGAAAAAAAAAAGGAAAAAGTATTGCAGAAACAACAACAGCGTAACAAAGAATTTAAAATATGTAGGCCCAAGACTAAAAATGTTTCACTATGTGTATACAAGTCTCAGACTGTGTCGTTTATAAGACTCACACACACACACGAGTGAAAGAGAAAGAGAGAAGCTGCCAATGTAAATAATCATAAAGTTTTCAAGTGTATGTGTAAGTGAGTCCTGTACAATGTTAAGGTATAAGATAAAAGAAAGCAATTTAAAAACAATAACAACTAAACAAATAATAAACAAAATAAATATTAAAAGAAATAACAACGATTAATATAAAAAGAGAAATCAAAATAAAATATAAAAAAAAGGTAGAAATGAGAGAAAAAAGTAACGAAATAAAAATACCAAGAGAGGCTGGCTGGCTGGCTTATTATAAATAAAAATAATACAAGAAGTGCAATGTGAATTTGTGTGTAAAATAACAACAAATTTCAACAATGATAACAATAACAATAATAACAGTAAAACAAATAAGTGAAGTGCTAACAAAAATGATGCTCTTTTTGAATGAATGCAGGCAAGAAAAAAAAATTATTTTTAAAAAATTAAATTAAAAATCAAAATACATATTTAAGAAAAAATATTTAAAAAATATTAAAAAAAAAGTAAATAAAATTGAAAAAAAAAATGTAAACAAGAATAAAAATATAACAACAAAAAAATATATTCCTGCCTAAACAGCCACACCCTTAAAGTATTCACAACAGTTTTGTAAAAAAAAACAACGTGTGTTGATTGTTAAAAATACAAAAAATATTAAGAGAAATGTGTAAAGTGTAGTGAAAGTGGTTTAGAAATAATTTTAAATTCTTATAAGAAATGTTAAAAAATTAAAAAAAAAAAATTATAATAATTCTTTTGTATAAAAGTAAAACATACTTCACGATGTAAAAAGGCAAAATCAAGAGAAAAAAGAGCAAATATTAATATCAAATGTAAAAAATCAACAACAAACATCAAAAGTATAAAAAAAACAATCACAATCACAAATTACAATAACAACATGTAAATCTCAAATCAACACTCATACAACTTATAGGCTTTAAACATGTCTCTTCTATACAAAAAGTTTTCTAAAATAACTGAATGAAAACAAACAACATAGTGAGAGAGCGAGAGAGAATAAAAAAATTTATGAAATATTTCTCTTAACAAAATTCTACTCCCCATACTTACTACTCTTTTAAGAAAGAAGAAAAAACAGTATTTTTGTGTATGTAAACATTAGCAGCAGCAAGATTTGTTTACATTTTACCAAAGCAGAGAGAGAGAGAGTATTTTGTGTGTGCAAAACCACACTGTCTCTCAACAAACGGAAGAGAATCAGTGAGAGTAATAAAAGCTTTAAATTTCTTTAGTACAACGTGTATACGCTTTTGTTTTTGTATTTTACAACTTTACGCTACATTGTTGTTATTAAGGGCTTTCATTAAGTAAAAAAAAAACATAATAATAATAACAACAACAACACTAACACTAATACTTTAACTCAACACATATGCAGTAAACGAAAAATGCCAAAATAAAGCATCGCTTCTTTAAGGACAACGACCATTTTAAGTTTGTTTTAAACATTCTGGCAGATTTCTGGCAAGCATTCCTGAATTTTGAAAATACATACTAAAGCAACAAGAACAACAACATCAGCAGCAGCAATAACAACAACAACACCAGAAATTTTTGGAATTCCTCTAAAACACAGGTAATAAATTTTAAACATTAAACATAATAATTACATTTTTTAAGAACCAAAGAAAATTAGAAAAAAAATGATTGAGTAAATGTCTTAAAGAGAAAACAATAACAATTTCACTGAGGCAATTATTTGTTTTCATTTTTTATCCTTGCCATAAAGTCTCTGTAAATGTTTTGAACATTTAAAGCATATCATAAGGGGTACGTATGTACGTACACACACTTACAATATATGACATGAACGGAACAGTGAAATAAAAATCAGAATGCCGTAAAATTTCTTCTTCCTCTCTTTTTCTTTTTTTTTATTAAACTCAACTGCTTAAATTAATTTTCTTTCTATGGTTGTGGTCAGTGTGACCAGGTCTGAAAAATTTTTGCAGCTAAATCCTATCCAAAATAATGCTAAAAAAAATGCTAAATGGATTTTTAAATGCCAAAAAAAATGCTAAAATTTGTTAATAATATGAAGAAATTCTTCACTATTTGTACAGCTATTTCCACAAATTAAGTTTGATTATATAAATAAAACCACATCGAACTCAAAAACAGTCTTTATACATATATCTAAATAGATATGTCTTCATATATAAATACATAAAACAATTTTGGTCTAAAACGACCATTAATTCATGTAACATTTTATGTATTTTATATATTCTAAAATGTAAAAAAAAACTATATTGCTATATAATAACATTTGTACTTCACAAATAAATTTGTTTAAACAAAAATACCAACTTTTGGCTACATATTAAATACTTCATCAAAAGTGTATTCTTCACTTTCTGAGGGCTCTGTTATAATATTATATATGTATATATTTTTATCACATTTTTGCATTAATTCTTTAGTTATATGAAAACTTTGGCAACATTTATTCAATTTTTTCAATCCACATCTTATATAGAGGAGTGAATTCATTGTATTTAATATCATTCTATTTATTATTTTAGTTTTTAAAAGATTCATTTTGCTAAATACACGTTCAACTTCTGCAATACTAAATGGCAAAACTAAAAATTTCACAAAAAAATCGGACAATTCCTTGAAGGGATTTTCATTCACAGCATTCTTGTATTCATAAACATGTATCCAAAACTCAATAGTTGTCTTCTGATTTTCCCACTCGTATGAAGTTAATTTTTGCCATTGCAATTCTAAAGTTGTAATTTAATCATTTGAAAAATTTATCATTTCTTCTTTAAATTTTTAATTAATTTACTTTTATTTATTTTTAAACTATTGTTAATTGCAAAAAAGTTAATATACTTTAAACTTAACAAATTTTTTTGTAATCTTTGCCTTAGTTGGCGTATTAACTCTGCTATGAAATTTCAACATATTCTACATTCGTGGTTACCATTAAACTATGTATGTACAATCAATCAAATTTTAATTGTAACAGGAGTAAAAATGAAAAATAAATTGAAGCTAGAGAATGCTAAACAAATTATTAATAAATGCTAAAAAAAATGCCAACTGCTAAATCGAAAAGTTGAATGCTAAATCAAAATAAAAAATGCTAAATCTAGCTGCAAAAATGCTAAAATGGTCACACTGGTTGTGGTATTAAATTTTAATAACAAAACGTGATGTATACGTATACGTAATGTGAAATACATAATAATAATACGTATACGCCATGGATGTACACTTTTCTAAGTGAAAAAAATTTCATGAACCTAGAACACATGGAATTACTTTCAGCGTTTTTAAGAGAATATTGTTTAGTGTTGGACGTTTTTTAAATGCTTTATTAGATGCTGATGAACCAGAGAACGACATGAACTTGATTTTTTTTTGTAAATCTTTTGCCATAGGCTATGAAAAATCTGTGTTCTAAACTTTTTTAATTTAACTATTTTACAATTAGTTTTTTAATCGATGTTGTTTTTTCATGCAATGCATCGCAAAGATGAGTGATGATTTATCACAGAATATATCGATGTTTGCTGCGTATCCGTCAATTATTGTAAAAAATTTGAAGTAGATCAAACAGAATGGTTTTTTAGAGGTATTATTGTAATATTGTATTATTTATTATATACAGCCCTCAGGCTGTATATGCTGTTTATGTCATCCTTTAACAAACTACAAGATTTTGTTCGATCTCTGGAAGTGTAACTCCCAGCCTCTTACTTGGTATCTACCCAGTTATTTCCTTTTGTGATGCATTAACACCCATTAGAATACGGATATGAATTCTGGTGACTTATTCCCTCCACTACGGAGTCTCTATAAATTAGGCTTGAATCGATTTCATTTCTAAAACTTCTGGTTTTCTACCAAACGATGCTTAGTTAGAAGACAGTTGCTGTTCTCGAACTACCTTTCAATAGGGTGATGATAATTGAAATAATTTCTTTTTGTAATTACCTCATCAAACCGTCTGGCTTTCGTTGAATTTATCCTACCAAACCAAACATTCCGCTTCGGCACCTTTACATATCCTGCAGCCGTTGATATATCCCTCTTTTAAAAGAGTATGTAGCGACCTAGTTATTTGATTGAATCTTATTACTCATTCCCATTGCGGAGCATTTCCTAAAATAATAGAGGTTACTGCGGCTGTCTAGCATACATTAAAGGAGCGAACAGTTAAGCTTTCGATGCGCCAGGTCACAGTGCTGCTGATGAATATCGAGTTAGATTTTTTTTTGATAACTACAGTCTCAATGGCACTGATGCTCTCTGGCCCGCTTGTAACGGTGTTACATTCCACAGAACTTGCTTTACAAAATTGGTTTACATTACCCACTATTATATACATGCAATCCCGGCTCTGTATCTTATCCAACTCCACCTGAGTTGTTTTCAAGAATATGTGTGTGTAAACAACATTTTATTAGACTTGCAGGTCGATTTTGTGTAGCACGTATTTGTATTTGCATTAATATTTCTATTAGATTTTTAACTTCGATGCATCGAATATGTATATGGCATCGATATTTTATCGATGTTGATCAATAAAAAACATCGAGTTGTTACATTGAGTGTTTTGAAAACGTCGATATAATCCGTTCATCACTAGGCCAACCATGGCCGGCTTTCTCTTTCTCTCTCTCTCTCCCCCTCTGCTAAAGAAGCCTTTGTCGTCAACAGCTCGTGGGAACATGATCGTGTGTTATTTTTATTATCTCCCCCTAGAATATGCTGTTTGTTTTCATTTTCACTTCAATTTGTCTTTTACAAGTACATATGTACCAGATGTCCCATTCTTTAACTACACTGTTTTGATAGTGTATGGCAACTTATAATTTTAGCTTCTGCTGCATTAGACTGGCTCACATGAAAATCAATTGGGTGAGGTCTTTTTTGACAGCTCTATGAAAAGTAATAAAAAACAGGCCACGTTGAGCTTTATAAGCATCTGTTCCGCCTATGTCCACTGAACTGGATTATATAAATACGTGGCTCCTATCACTTTTCTTACATGATCAGGGTATCAGACTCTGACTCTAACTCTCTGTTATTTATTTTCTCTACATAAAGCAGTCTTTATGACAATTGTAGCTCACTGTGTTCTGTCATAAAGAGATTTTCTTTTTTAAAAACATCAAACAAAACCAGTGATAAATGATTTTTGTTAATAATTTATGCACCCATAAACATTACGAGGATAAAAGTCTCTATAAAACATGGCACGTCGCAGTATTAAAGATTTCGGTGAAACAACAAATAAAAAAAAAGGAGCGTAAAAAATAAAATTTTCACATGACTTCACTTACACACACATATGACACTACAACAAAAATGTGTTTATTAAGTCAATATAAACGCCAACAACCCACTGACAGACGTCAAGATCCCAACCACATCAACTCTTGTGCTTAAAAAGTTTCAAAAAATAAACACATACAAAAAATGAAAGCATATTTTAAGGAAAGCAGAATTAAAGACGACTTTAAATTTACCCTTCTTAACATTGACTTCCGGTCCGGAGAAATTGGATCTTTTTTTATTATGCGTCTGACTTTACACTTTTAACGAAATGAAAGTGAAGAAATCATAGTAAAAAAAATTAAGCACGATAATGTTTAAATTTCTTCCCCTCCAAGCTTTCATTTGTTACTCGCTCCCTAGAATATGCTTAATAAACTTGATACACCTAAGTGTATACTTTAAAGAAAGTGTAGTTACGGCATGCTTATGTGGTAGCATGCTACATCTATACATACATACATACATATGTGATAATCTCTGTATGTGTATGTTTCTTATTAAAAAAAAACTTTGATAACAATGATTGGCTGTATTTTGTGTTCGATTTTTTTGATGATGGTTTAAATCCTCTTAATTTATGTTTTCATTGCCATGAGAGTACATTATCGATAACACATGACGTGGTATGTATGTACATCTTTATACATTGTACAGAAATATATTTCTCATTATTCTTCTTGAAGGCTTGTTTATGGCTCTCACAAAGTGGCTCCATTTTACTCGGTTTGCCACTGTTGTTTTCACTCTTTGTCTCTCTAATCTCTTTTAAAAAAGGTGCTCAAATTTTTTGTTTGTCCCGCCACTTATGAATACAATTAATGCACACAACATGTGTAGTATGTCTCGCTGTGGAATACTGTTTTGACAGGGGTTTCAACTTCCTGATCTCGAGCAGGAGCGATTGGACCCCCGATACGGCCGTCCCCACGGAACTCCTGTATATACCGACGGCTCCAAACTCGATGGCGGCGTGGGTAGCGGAGTCTACTCTGGGAAATTGGATTTAAACATTTCACTCCGGCTGCCGGACTATTACAGCGAGTTCCAGGCGGAAGTAATAGCCATCTGCCGAGCCTCACAATGGATCCTCCCATACGGTGTTTCTTTCACCCGCATTTCGATCATTTCTGATAGCCAGGCTGCCATAAAGTCTCTGTCGAACGTTGCGAATAATTCCAGGGTCGTCAGGGCATGTCACCGTTGCCTCAAACTTCTTTCTAGGCGCTTCAGTGTCACACTTGTCTGGGTCCTCGCACACTGTGACATTTCGGAAGACTGCAGGGCCGACGAGCTAGCCAGAGATGGCGCACTACTTCCGGAATCCTATTCAATCAGCTTAGCAATGCCACTTACCTCGTTCAAACTGGCCATCGCTTGGAAATTCTTCCGAGACGCCAACCTCACCTGGCCCATGATGGATAGAAGGCGTACCAACCAGTTACTTGGACTTGGTCGTGCCTCCCATTTAACGACTTCTGCCGTGGCTGCAGATCCGCTGAGGAGGATGAAACTGTTATCCACTTTCTTTGTCAATGCCCATCTCTTGCGAAGTGCAGATATAGGTTGTCTCTCCAGCCCTTGTCAGCTTGACGGAGCTATCGTTTATTGATGTCAAGGATATAGCCTCGTTTATCAAACTTTCTGGCTGGTTTTCCAGCGCGGGGTAGTCGTGCTTTAAGATGGGCAGACCTTGCGCTGGCCGACTTCTCCCTCCTATGTTCGGGGGAACTTGGTCAGTACAGGACTGCGTTCACCTGTGGCGTCACAACGGGCCGTTATGTGTGCTCAAGTGAGCTTTTGAGTATAAAGCTACCACACTAACCTAGCCTAACCTGTGTAGTGTGACATGCTAGGTCGTAACTTAAATAAGCGATTACCCACTTAGACTTGTTCTTTAACAAAGCCCCACAAAAAAAGTTCAAGGGCTTTAAATCTCTTGATCTTGGTGGCAAATCGAAGCCGTCAACATGGGAAATTATTCTTTCTGGAAACTTCTGATGCAATTAACTTAAAATTGGTAGTATTATGAACGTCTTTTGTGAGCGTCTTATTGAACTCCCTTACCTTCCAGTTCAAAATCTTCAATTCATGGCCATAAAACTCGATTTTTACACGATCATAAAGCTTTGAATTGATAGTAACAGTACTTCCTGACACTTCCAGAGCAGCCACTTTTTCCGAACAAAGAGGCCTTTCTGTAATTACTTTTGGTTTTTCCGAGCCCACCCGATTTATAATACTTAATTTTGCTGTTTACGCCAATGACCAACAGATAGAAAATGAGCCTCATTGCTGTAGAAAATTATTACAATCAGCATTGAAAGCTGGTTAGCCGGATTTAATTGTTCTCTGAGTTCCATTTAATTAGGATAGGCGTGCAAATCCAAATCCAATATTTGCCATTACGAATCCTATTGCTGAGGATCGACAAATTCAGATTATTCGAATATATAACAGAAGCATTATTTTCGAAATTGCATACATGATGCACAAATCACACAGTTTTTTCAAATTTCTTTTCAATTTTAACAATTCCTTGCTCAGGGTTCGATTATGAGGATCATAATCAGACTGTAATGCTATAAAGCATTATGTTGTACGTTTTCACTATGTTTACGCGTCCTTCGATTGTTAAACGATTCACATTCGTAAAATACAAACACCTTCAGATGAAAAATATTTACTCGCTGATAATGGCGTTTATTGCGATTTACTCAATAAATTATTTTATACTTTTGATGATGATCATGGTCAGATTGTTCTTCAGCGGAATATTGATTTGTTTGTTACCTGGTGCAGAGTTAATTTAATGGATCTTAACTTGAAAAAATGTAAATGCATGGTTTTCTCTCGCGGGGGCGTGATTTCGTCCACTTATGTGATTAATTCTTGCCCTTTGTGACTACATTTTTTGATTTGGGAGTATTATTGGATATGAAACTGTCTTTTATTGATCATATTAGTATGATGATTGGCAAAGCTCGGGCTGTTCTTGTTTTTGTGAAAAGATGGGCTAGGGAATTCATTGATCTGATCCTTATATAACTAGACTGCTATACATTTCACTTGTTAGACCTATTTTAGAGTATGTGTCCATTATTTGGAATCCATACTATCGTTGTCATAGTGATTCAATAGAGTCTGTGCAGAGGCAGTTTTTATTATTCTGTTTACGTGGCTTAGGATGGGATTATGCCAATGGGTTTCCGTCATATGAGGCTAGATTAGGTTTGATAAAACTTCCAACTTTGGAACGTAGAAGGGCCGTTTTAGGTGTTTGTTTTGTTTTTAATCTGGTTAAAGGTGATATCGATTCTGAGTTTTTGCTTTGTAACCTGAATTTCAGTATTCCAGCAAGATTTTCACGGCACTATCGTCCACTTTCTTTAGATTTCTATAGAACGAACTATGGATGTAATTTTCCTTTTCGTAGATTATGTAATGATTTTAACCTATATTATGATTTTATTGATTTTAATTGTAGTGTTTGTAATATAAAACGTAGCTTATATGCTGGCATTAATTTGTAAATTATTATATAAAAATGTATTTTCGTTCTTGTCATAGTTAGTTCCTATTTATTGTTACTTTATTCAGCTTGTGATTAAGTTCTGTAGCTGATTTATGTTCTCGTTGCCATTACTTTTCCCGTACCCGCTATAGTCCGGACTGTAGTGTGTACGTGTCCCTTCGTAATGGGGACGAGCCCTCCGCGGTCAGGTGAGGGTGGGTTAGTGTGAAGCCGGGGGCGTTCGAATAAAAAAAAAAAAAAAAGAGTGCATGTGTGAACATACATAGTATAAGTTAAGAAAAATAAGGTGAATAGGCAAGTCATACCAATACCCACATAAATTTAAATCTTTATTTGACCTACCCCTAGACCATCATTAGCAAAGTATTGTCATTTGTCAACAATTGAATCACACGAAGAAAGCAACTGTACAAGTGCCCAATATTGAATATTATAGGCGATGAAATGTATTGTGGCATACGTATGTATGCTGCTTTAAGAAATTATAATAAATACTAATAGAACCTGAGGTTCCCCAGAGTATTTAATTATTTTCCCATTTTTTATTTTTTTTAATTTTTTAATTGTGAAATATTGGATGTCAGTTTGCAGCATCATTATTTTGCGTGTTCTTTTTAAATAAAATCTCATTTGATTAAAACATAATGAGATAAAACTCAACCACAAAGAAGAAATGAATGTTAAAATATTTTTGTTCACAATTTTATAGTAGAGGTTTACCGCTATTTGCATACTTTTGCGATAGTATAATATTCATTTTCAGATTTTGAATTTAACAATAAAATTTTACTTGTTCCCAGCTTTGCACTGGTCCACACAGTTCGTCCATTTTCTCTTCAAAGCAAACTTTTAAACTTGAAACAATTTTATGGCATTTTTTGTAGCATAAAACCAGGTTAAGGGTTGGGGAAAAAGTAAAAAAAAAAAAAAATGGAAAAAATTCGTTAAAGTTGAATAAGAAAAAACTTTAAGGGATTTTCTTATCATTACGATACGTATATACACACACACACACATAATTTATACATACATACATGTACATATATACTTCTTAAATATATGCATAGATAAACACAAGTGTAAAACCGTAAATTAATTGTAAAAGTTTTTCCATTATTCAAGTATTTGCACGTTTGCTTTTGCGTTGAAAATTCATTCAGAATGAAAGCGGAAAGGGAAACAAAACAAGTAAATTTTTTTTTTTTTGAAAAACTCTTACTTATGCATACACACACACGCATACATACGCATTCGTATATGTAATATATATCCACAGACACATTCTTTCATTCCAATTCCAAATTTATTCATTGTTTAACTCTCTCTTGTGTATTAATTTCTGTTCTGTGGGTAAACCACAAGTTAAGATATATTCTGGCTTAATAAAATGGCTGCAGTTACTAAACCGCAACAATTTTTGTTTCGTGTGAAAGTTGTAAAAGAGAGGAAAACAATGTGTACAAGAGAAAGAAAGATTTGTGAGAATAATAAACGCCGTACAGTGCAATGTATCTAAACGTGGCTATTTATCCCCAAACAAGGGGATATTTTCTCCTAAAAGAGGATAAAATTTCTTACCTAATTCTCACGGGGGATTTTTTTCTGCGAAGCAGGTGATAATCTACCAGCGGATAAAAAGTTATTTAAAATAAAACTTTCTGGAAATTTTACTCACAATACGATTGATTTCAGATGCTTTATTCTTATTTGTTATGGATGAGGTGCTGTAGCATTGCAACCAGACGATCTATTGTATTTTCCTCAAACATTCTATAGTATCCATATAATGTATCTTTTAAGCCTATTGTCATGATAAATCTTAACATGCTGTACAGAGTCAACAACGGCAATTCCCTGCCTAGCACTCAAGCGACTCTTCTTGAGATGCATTAATACCTCACAGGCTCATATGAATCATTCTCATCGCCACAGCATCTACATGTTCAGTTTGAAATAACCCCCATTCTGAATAAATTTATCCCGGATCTGTGACTCAGTTCTCCACTTATTGTAATTTCTAAATAGAAGTTTTGATTGAGAATAAGAGTCTTTACCTCGCTTAATCTTCCCTTTCGTTAAGCATATCTTTCTAAATATCCAACTCCACTACACTGAAGAGTTTTGGTTCCATCAAAGGCATGGAAGCTTTACTGCTCGCAAGCTCGTCTGCTTGCTCATTTCCGAGAATTACCACGTGACCTGCGACTCAGCGAAGGGCAACCTTTTTTTCTTACTAGCGACACAAATATTGTTACAATATTACAATGTTCTTACCACATACATACATACATAATTGGCCATTACAACCCTTCAGTCTGGATTACGGCCTAGCTTCTCACATCACTCATGTTGTGAGTGTTAATTTTATCAATAAGTCGCGGGACCTACAGTTTAACGTCGACTCCGAACGACAGATTTTAAGAAACTTTTTCATGGCAGGTTTATTTACTCTCAGAGTTTTTGCCAGAAATCTGCTGAGAGGAAGTCGCCGAAGAAATATTTTTTTATATTTCGCTTTGACCTGGGTTTCGAACCCGGGCTTTACGTTTAATAAGCGAACACACTACCCATATACTACGGCGACTTCGCAGTAACTTCTCAATAATTTTCTTATATCACTTACTTTCTCATCAGATCTCTAACTGTCACATTGGTGTCCTTATTATTTTTCACATCACTGTATACAGTATATGCATATTTATTTATTATAAAATTTCAAAACATAAAAGTATTATTCATCTAAGGATTGATTGCCTGCATATTGTCCATTAATTTGATCTTTTTTGCAATGCTTTCTACAAAAATGTCTTCAAACAAAGTGTAAAGAAACCATAAACATATGCCTTTTATACCTTGAGACAGGGAAGGATATAAAAAAAAGAAAACAAATATAAGTACCGTATGAATAACAGTAAAAAATAATAGAAAATATGAACAAATCTTACCAATTATTACAATGCCAATGAATACATATTTCATAAAGACTTCCATTACAGCGAATACCAGAAAGCCGATAAGACATAAAACAAAATCAATACCGTGTAGAATTAGCCAGGGAATCATTAACTTATGGCATCTCTGAAAATCAAAGAAAAAATAAATCCAAAATATATTGAAACATATACCATAAGAATGTAATGTATTGTTTTACCGTAATAATGCCCACTGTGAGTAGAGCCGATGCAATGATTACCAGTATCATTACTGCATATATAAGTCTTCTAATAAAATCTTCACTTAAAACTAAAATGAAAGGGAGAGAAAAAATCATAAAATTTATATTAATTGAGACAAGCATTTCGTTGTGATTGAGACGGATATATTTTTTGCTTAATTGGCCATTAACAACCCGATAACGGATTTCGGCCTGCCGCACCACATCCTTCCAGGTGTCTCTGCTTCTTGCGCGCCTGCGCCAGTTGGTCACATCAATCGATGACAGGACTTCTTAAATTTGGTCCTTCCAACGCATACAAGGTCGTCCTCTTCGCCGACTTCCACAGATCCCCGCGGAAACACCCGTCTCGCCGGAGCGTCCTCCTCCATTCGAACGACATGGCGAGCCAGCGCAGCCGCTGGATATTAATACGCTGCACAACGTCTATGTCGTTGAGGAGCTCATACAGCTCACTGTTGGATCGGATGCGGAAATCATCGCCAACTGGACCGATAATCTTGTGTAGGACTTTTTTCTCGAATACTCCCCAGAGGCACCGTAAAGAAGCACGGGTAGGATGAGCGTCTTGTAGTAGAGTATTAAGGATCAGTAATTCAGACGGACTACTGACGGATTACTGATCACTACAATTAGGCAATCAATCGTAAAATTTTAAAAATGTCCATGCACAAGAGAAAACAGTTAGTAAGGGCATCAACCTTACAATGGGTAACACAATGAACCATATAGGCCACCGAGTGAACTTGCCTGTGAATGGCAAGTCACTCGCTAACCTAACCTAATGGCATCCGTTATAGTACACGTAACGTAACGTGATCCTCTGGTCTTCGATACTACAGTCAAAATAATTAAAATATTCTATGCTTTCCCTTTTAAAAAGTACAATTAGAGAAGAACATTTTTTAAAAAAGTACCTTAAGTACTATTGAACTTGCCTGTGAATGGCTTTGCCACTCGCTAATCTTACCTAATAGCATCATAATGGACAGTTGATGCAGTGCTCGTAACGTAATGATTCTCTGATCTTCGATACTACAATCTAAATAATTAAAATATTCTATGCTTTCCCTCTTAAAAAGTACAATTAGAGAAAAACATTTTTTTTTAAAAAGCACCTTTTGTGCCTTTTTCCCAAAAGATAGTACCATTTCAATATGTACTTTTCAATCAGTTTTTATCTGTATTTTAAAATAATAATAATATAAACTCACGGACAAATGAGCTGAACATAAGCTCATAACCATGGCCACTAGCAAAATAAATGCAGACAGCAATAGCAAAGGAACTAATTGCTGTGCCCATGACAACACCAAGCGCTAAACGATTAAAGAACTGCATTTTTATACTCTTCTTTTTTTTTTAAATTTATTTTATAACAAAAACTCGCGAGGTGTTGCGAAACGACAAGATGTTTTAACAGCGCAAATATATGCTTGACACTAAATTGTAGGTTTTACTGGATGAGAAATGAAAGCAGCAATTGCGTTTTATAAATTACCGCAACAGTAACATACACATATTAATAGATTCAGAAATTATTATTATTAGTTTTACAAAGAATAAAGCAACTTTGCGGACGCATCCTATTTTGATCATCCATTTATTTGGCTCGATTGTGAATGGCAACCGATCGATTTACAATTGAATTGCCAGTTGCTCCTCTTCCATAGCTTCATTTCGAAACCAAATACATAAATTAAAATCTTTTCAAGTTTGGTTAAGAATGGCGACTGAAAAAGGTCACATAAAACTCATCTTATCTGCTCCATTGATGGACAGAACGTGAGAATTTAGAAACACATGCAGCAACCATTAAAAAGGATACAAAAAAAAGCATTTTGTTTGTATAGAAAAAATATGTTGCGTCGATCTGCAGGTGTTGACTGATTCTATCAATCTGAAAATTTATCCAACTTCTAAGCATAGTTATCACAGTACTTTACATTTCCTTATTTAAATGCTAAAGGGAAATAGTTTTTTTTTTATCATTTAAAGCTGATGCTCTGTCTTGCAACCAATTCTTAACGCCTGGCAAAGTAAAAACATACAAAGAAGCCGGTTAAATCATCAACTGAGCAGCCTATAGTAAGAACTGTACGGCATGCTTTGAATAACTCATTCGCATCCGACCTGCGGTCAATCTCTGAATAGGGTCGATAGTCTCCGTAGCCTAGTAGGTAGTGTGTTGGCGTATTAGACGTTAAGCCCGGTTTCAAAGCCCAGGTCAGACATCGAAACGAAATATGAAAAAAAAATATTTCTTCGGCGGCGACTTCCTCTCAGCAGAATTCTGGCAAAAACTCTGAGAGTAAATAAACTTGCCATGAAAAAAATGTCTTAAAAATCTGTCGTTCGGAGTCGACGTTAAACTGTAGGTGCCGTCACTCACGTATAAAAATTAAGGCACACAAAATGAGTGTTGTGAGAAGCTAGGCCGTAATCCTGACTAAAGGATTGTAACGGCCAACTTTGTATGTAGGTATGTCATATTTAGCAGGGGGCGATATAAATATATGGGCATTAGAAACTTTTTTAAATTCAATGCGATGTTCGCTGTAACTAGTATATTTTTCAACTGTCGAAAGAAGCATTCCAGTGCCTTGGTTTCTTAAAACTATGCTAGGAATATTTCTCTTTATCTAACCTAATCAATACAATAATCAATACAGTCCTATAACGTGGTACTGTGAGAACGCGGTTTCCACATAACGCGGGGCTGAAATTGCGACAGCCCTCCTATAACGCGTTACTCTCAGAACGTGGTTTCCATATAACACGGACTCCTCATATAATGCGGTACTCTTACAGCGCGGTTTTCGTTAAATAACATTGATAACCATAAGTGCGTTCCGCAGAGCTTTTGAATGACTAGTAACTAAATATTGTAAGAGGGTTTTAGATAAGTTTTATTTTCGACGCAAAAGCTCAGCCAAGATACAGTACCGTGCAAAATAATATCAGTTGGATTTTCAATTTAAAAAAAAATTATGTTATACTGTATAATTTATTTTGCCTTTTGTATTTCTTGGTCTCCATATAATATAACGCGTTACGAATGATGTGATTTGTATTAATTCTGAGTTTCCTATAGCGCGGCTTCCATACAACGCGGTGGTAGGCGGTTTCCAAAGAACGCGCTACGAATTACCCTGATTTGTACGGTGAAATCAGAGTTTCTTATAGCGCGGTTTCCATATAACGCGGTCAGTCTGTACCGCGGGGTTGACTGTATTTACACCACTTATATCGGTTTGAATATCCCATACAAGTCTTATGTATGAACCGATGTCCCCAAGTCTATTATTCGACTGTGTACAGGGGAGAATGAAGGTGATAGGATAGTCATCTCAGCAGACTACTGGCAAAAACTCTGAGAGAAATTGCCATAAAAAGTTTCTTAAAAATCTGCCGCTTGGAGTCGACTTTAAACTGTAGATGCCTGCTACTCATGTATAAAAATTAACACATACAATGATACAATTGGTTGTAATGACCATAAGAATGTATGTATGTGTGTAACAGTTTTTTAACGTAGAGCATACATATGTACATATATGGTTGTGGTCGATTGGACAGTAGAACGCACTATACATTACAGGGATGATTTATTCTTCACCGGTAATATTTGCATGTAGAACGTGTACCCGTTTTCCGTCACTTACAATACAAACAGATTCAAATCGACTGTCCATAACTCCTAGCTTCCTAGGTTCAACTAATGGCAAAACATACCTAGGGATTATTCCCCATGTTTACATTGTTTAATAAAAATATTCAAATGGATTTCTTTTTTCTTTTTTCCATGAAACAATATTGGTACGTTCTCTGTTTAAATATAAACTTGCTTCTCGCCGTAATCTAGTAGGTAGTGTGTTGGCTTATTAGCCAACGAAGCCACGGTTTAAATCCCCGGTCAGACATCAAAACGAAATACGAAAAAATATTTCTTCGGCGACTTCTTCTCAGCAGATTTGTGGCAAAAACTCTGAGAGTAAATAAAATTGCCCCGAAAAAGTTTCTTAAAAGTCTGTCGTTCAGATTAGGTCCCGTCACTCATGTTAAACTGTAGGTCCCGCCCCTCATGTATAAAATTAACACACAGACAACATGAGTGCTGTTGAGAAGCTAGGCCGTAATCCTGACTGAAGGGTTGTAATGGTCAATTATATATGTATGTTGCTTCTCATTTCCGTTCTATTATGAAGTTATTTTTATTTCAAGTACTGTAAAGTAGTCATCGAACTCTGAGATATGATTTATTTTGGACCATGCTTATTAATTCTATGTATATCCTGAGTTAACTCTGTATCTTGTTTCCCTGTGGAAATATTTCATTTTATTTCAGCAGATTTGCTTATAGAATAAAAAAAACAAATGTTTATAATTGTTTTAACCGGGCTACAAATATTTTTTATAAATAATTTTATTCGGGTTTTTTCTTTTAGCGGTTTTTAGTCACGTTTATTTTACGCTTTAGGAAGAAAAGTGTGAATAATAGAGATATGTACGTATTAAAATTAAATTACAAAAAATACTGCAGTTACTATGCCCATCTTGTGTGTTAGTATAATAATATATGTTCATGGATTTGTATTACACATGAAATCTTCTTTGAAAAAAATTTTTTTTAAGTAAGAATACCAAGATAGGAAACAAAATGTTACAGTACTTGGAAATGAATCGGATACTATAGTCGTAGATATTCAGATGGTATGTTCGTAGAAGTTATTGCTATAGCGTGGTGTTAAACTATCTTCATCTTTAAATTTTAAATTTGAGTTTAAAATTATTGCTTCAATTACGTAATTCAGTAACTTTTTCTGGCCGCAATTATTGTATTTTTTTTTACAACAAGTTTTGATCCGTGTCATCAATTTTGCCTATCAACGTATACCAAGTAACTTGGTGACATTAAAAAATCATCTGTGTTTTCTAGTATCCCAATATCATCTTAACAATACTGTTGCGCAACAGACTTCAGGATATGCAGTTCGGTGTCAGTAAGCATAACTGTCCCATAGGTTTGAGGTACAGTCAAAGAAAAAAAGTCTACATACAGTAGTGTATGTTAAGATGTTATAGCGTTGTTAAAGCCATTTACAATTAAGAATGTTTGAAGAAAAAGCGAATTTTAAAGAATATAACGTAGAAATTATTTGAAAAAAATAAAAATATAAAAATTAGCGGAAACCACTCTATGTAGACTTTTTTCTTTGACTGTATGTGAATTTCATTTTCTTCATTCAAGAGTTAACATATTGCTATTGAACTGATTTGCATTCTCTACAATGCTCTTTAAGTCTCTAATGTCGGATAACATTTTCAGATTATTTCTGCATTAGACTAGCAAGACCCAAATATCTTCTCACTGGGATTCTTAAGCAAACGTTTAGATTGTCACAAACGAGTCTTGCTTGAGAAGAGCCTCTGCTTCCTTATGGCTTATCTTTCCCAGAGTAAAGCAAATTCCTCTTGAGTTGTTGTATAAACGAGATTTGACTCCATTGTCCAAATGGAAGCGCATTCTGTGCATTCAACGAAAGGTTGACACTATTTTCTCTGTCCGGATATAAGCAGCCATCCCAGGAGAGTTTTTAGATGGCGGACTGACTGTAAAAAAGTATTGCCACGTTCTGTTGTTTGTATTTCCTGTCCAATTTGACTCAGCACTATCTTTCGATTGCTTACGAAATATCCCCTATACTGTATTTCCTCGATACTTCTATATGCCACAAAACGATACCTTCCGTTAAATAGTATGTAGTAAATAAATTGCCTTCAATTTTATTTCCTAGTCTCATTGCTCAGCATTTGCTCTGTGTGGAACGCGTTCGGACATCTTCATGACTCTGGCGCATAAATCGTACTCAATTTGATCGATGGTATGGATTTTATTGGCTTTTTAATGCCTTCTTTTTATTGTGGCTTATTCGCATACTGGCTTTATAAAGACTAACTATTTGAGATTAAATGATGATATTCGAATCATTACCACCGTACTAATTTATTCCTGCCATTCCTCAACGAAACACCATTTTTCAATTGGTTTCTGTTCAATTATGAGCGTGCGGAATATGGTGTAGGTATCTTATGTTTATTTCTCTCGTACTATTTTCCTTCCTATATAGTTGTCCCTAGCCTACTAGTATTTGTTTTTCTCTTGCTACGTTAGCTTATCGGTGACGATTTATTATTTTTTGAAGACATTGCTCTTGGGGATGATAACCAGTTCGAATAGATTTCTGAATGAATGATGTACAAGGTTGTTTAAACCGAGACAGATTTTCGAATGATCCGTTCTATACTTTGATAGGTTCGTAAACCTTTTCAAATTCATGTGTGCTACGATAATATTAAGAGGTCCTGATTATAATAAGAGGCCTTGAAACCTTTCCTTGCATATAGTGTGGTACTCATTCATCTATATTTATATATATATATGTATATCCAACAATTAACTCCCAAACAATTCTGCTTATTTCGATAATTACTGTTCAGCAGCTAACAGTGCTCTGTTAAAAGCAAATTTTGTTCCGTTAAGAGAAAAATTTTGATATGTTAACGGCAAACGTGGCGCTGCTAAAATGTTTAGATTGTGTGTGGGATATTCAAATTGGAATTTATTTTCACACACATTACAAATACAACGAAATCGGTTTGGTGCTTGACTTAACCAAAACCTCTTTGATAGCATCTGTAGCAGAGATCAGCAATGAGTATTCAAAAAGATGAATAGATTCGAATCATACTCATAATTTCTGATACTTATACGCATTCACACTTATTGTATAGTCATACTTATACTACTCATATTCAAAGTTTGAAGTACTCATCGTACTCATACTTAACAGTACCCATGATGTTGTTGATTTCGACTCTCCATGACTCAACATTTACACGAAGCACAAAATAAGTATGATTCGCGTACGAACACTACAATACTTACTATAGGGTTGAGTGTTTGCCTTGTTTTTCTTTCTTCTTTTTTTTTTTTTGTAAATGCAACCACAACTAAGACTGAAAAATTTTTATGAATGATTCGAATCACTCGAATCATTTATGAGTATTATAAGTATTTTTCAAAATTTATGAATCTAAATGAGTATGCGTATGAATCAAACATATTTCGAATGTTATGAGTTTGATGTCAACGTTGTGCTCATACTCATTGCAATCTGTACTTATAAGTCAATGTTGCAGTGAGTACGAATGAATCAGATCTCTGATCTGTAGCGTATGTTTTTATGGAGTTGGAATAAAAAAATTTTGATTTGATTTTACCTAGAACAAATGTATTATACGACAAATATTCGAGAGAAACAAACATGTTTAAGGAGTTTGATAGGTTTTCAGAGGACCTAGACATACATACTTATTTACTTATATATATGTCTTATATATATATATATATATATATAGATATATATATATATAGTCTTTCGTTGTGCGATGAGTAGTAAAAAAAACTAATCCACACAAAGCAGAGTACATGTATACAATTTTATACCTCTGAAAGAACAAAAATTGTGCGTCTTAAAAAATCGTCTCGTGTGTGATAGCACAATCACTTACAATACAAACAGATTCAAAACGAATGTCCGAAACTCCGGATTTTTTACATCCAATAAAATGTACTGGGTGAGTACTGTACTGTTAGTTGTACAGTCTTTTGTTTTTCGTTTTTCAATGAATTTTTGTACAATATTGATACTTTGCTTATAGATTAAATTATAAAGTCGTATTGCTTGATATTAAAAATAACAACGCTTTTGAATTTTTCATTTAAAATTGTGGCTTCATTTACGTATTTCAGTATTTTTTTTTTTAATTTTTTTTTTTTTTTGACCACATGTTTTCTTTTCCTTGCATCATTTTCGTGGATTTACAGTGCTGTTTAATAAAATAGGTTCACCATGATCTAACATCACAACCTAATCTATACTTGCAATTAATTAAAAAAGAGTGATACTTCAAATGAAATGTAACGGAATTATATTCATAAGAGGTCAGTAGACAAAGTACAGTTACTTTTTTCAGATACTCCGTTGTATAAGAAATTTAGATATATTAAACTTTTCTATTTTTTTAAACACCACTGTATATATGTAATTAGGTGTAGTGATTAGAAACGCTATATTTAATTTGTAAATTGTGTGTCAAATCAAGAGGATTCAATTATTCAGTTGGATAATGTATTACGTTTTTATGTTACGTCACATGGTGATACATTTGTTAATTATTTGAGATTAAACGCTGCAATTCGAATCATTAGCATCCTACCAATTTATTTCAGTCATTATAGTCAAGCGAGTATCATTTGTTTTCTGCACACAACTAGTACCAAGAAGGAAGCCTTAATTTTATTTACCCCTTAAACAGTATTGTTAAAGATTAAGCATAGGGTAGTGATTAGATTGGTGACCACACGCAAAAAAACCCAGTGTTTGTTTGTTTCATAAAAGAAATTAAGCAATCACAGTAAAATGATTGGAGTTTTGTAAAAAATGAGTGTGAGAGAGAAAGAGTTGCATTGTTTTGCTTGTTTGCCTGTTTTACATATATAGAGAGAGTAATAATATGCCGATTAAGCAGTTGTAGTAAAAAGATTGGAGTTCGTAATAAATAATAATATTAAAAGAAAGTTGTGTTCGTATCATCAGGGTTAAAGTTCGTAACATTTCTTTGTGTTGTTCTATTGCTTTATTTGATTGAATTTCATTGAAGATTGATAATCAAATGAAATATTATTTTTAGTATTAAAAGTGAAGTGCGCGTGTGCGAACGTTAAGTGGTTTTTCTGTTCTGATCTTTAAAGGAATAAAGTAGTGAGAAAAAATAAAAAACAAAAATGAATAAGAAAACGGATGATTTTTTTTTGTACAGTTATTTGTGTTATTTATTGTTGTTATTTTATTGATTGAATTTGTGAATTAAAAAGTTATTATACTAAAATTGATGTGTGGCGAAATGAAATTTTGTTGTTGTGTTGTGGTATTCAGCTTGTGTAGTGAATTAGTGGACATCTGCTATAAGACTAGAGAGAACTCCTGGTTGATCTTCAAGAAGAGCGGTGAGTTATTCAATTTTGAAATATGATATATTTTTCATCTTAAGAACCGAATTGTAAATGTTTTTGTGTAAAGTTATTGATTAATTGCTATGTAACAATTACGTAATTTGCTGCAGGGAATCTAATAACATGGCCAGCATTCATTTCTATACCAATATTGTTATACAAGGTACAAATAAATGTTTTTACTTTCAAATATGGATTTCACAAAGCGGACAAAATAAATAATTAGCCAGTGAAGCATTATTAGCTTATTGCGTCTCTGGAAATATAAAGAAAAAGAAAAAAAATTTTACTTTGAAAAAATAGTTCTTCAGGGTGTTGTACTGACAATAGCGATTATGAGTTGTATCGATGTAATGATCATTAGTAGGATTACAAAGCACATAATCTTTTCGTAAGTAATTGAGCTTATGTCCACAAAAAAGAAAAAGGAAATAATGAAATTTACATATATATTAATTAAAATATATAAGAATCATATGATTTAAATGAATTGATAGCCATTCAAATCAAACGTAATACAATTTAATATTGCAATGCCCAGGAGAATTATGTATGTATGTTGTAACGATATCGTTATGATCAGTTATTGTAACTGTACTTAATATAATTAGAATGTTGAATAAAGTGCGGTTTTAAATATGTTCTGTTTTTTGATTCAAAGCATATGTTTATTGTTTTCAAATGTTTATAAATTATAGTTTCATTTTTAATTCGTTTAATATTTTATCTAATAGGGAACTTAAAATTGAATTCTTTCTTTATATTTTATATTTATAATAGAAACTATATGGCGCATAAGGAATTTCAAGTGACAAAATAAAGTAAAACTTCACTAGAAAATATTATAAATAATTAAATTACTTCAAAATTTAGTACAAACTTCCTCCTCCATTGTTATTTATGACTTGTCTTAATCTTTTCGGCATACTTAGCGCAAGGTTCTTCAAAGTACTTCATTCACTTTGTATTTTTTTCCCAAATGTTTGAATATTTGTTCTGGAATATTGTTCTGGATTTTGTCACTTAAGATAGCCCAAAGATGCTCTATGGGGTTTAAATCTGGTTTTGAGCTGGCCATTTTAATTTTTCAAAATTATTTTCTTCAAAATAATATTTTTTTAAGCGACCTTACTCGTGTGCTTGAGGTTGTTGAAAGATAAACTCCTCAAAGTCCATTGCCTCGGCACTGCTGTAAAGATTTTCTTCCAAAATGCTCTCCACTCATTTTGGAATCAATTTTAGCGAGTCTTTCAACTACTGAAGAGGAAAAGCATCCCCACACCATGAGGCTGCCTCTACCATGTTTTACAGTATGGATAAGGTTTTTCGATTTAAGCCTTTGTGTTCATATTTTGACTCGTCTGTTCAAATAATTTTGTTCCAAAATAATTTAGGCATATTTATATACTTTTTTTTTGTAAAAGCCAATCGTTTTTTTATATTGGGTGCTCGTAGGAGAGGTTTTTTCATTAAGTCTTCTCTAAACAATTCGAGTCGAAATATTTAAATCTAGCTTCTCTTTTATATCTCTGGGTGTCGTAAAAGAATTTCTCTTTGCTAGAATTGCAATATGATCATTCATCCTCAAGCTTCGTCGTTTTACGTTTTCTGCCACATAATTTTTTCAAACTTTTATTTGACATCCTTATTTTATTCAAAGCAATTATTTTTCTAACCCCAGATTCTGATATTTTATACTTGGAACTCAAGGCTTTCAATTTCATCCCATATTCGCGATCTTGTACCGGCATATCTTTTTGAGTTTCGGTTAAGGGCTTCAGTTCGAAAAACTTTAGCTCCAGGCTTATTTTTTATACATATATTTATTTAATATTGAATGAAAAAATAGATACCTTACTACAATTTGTTCTTTTTTAATAACTACCCACAAATTTTTGTAAAAAAAAGTCAAGATTTATGAAAAAAACGCACTTTATAATGTCGCGAAGTTTTTTCTTACACTTTAATATTTTTACATCAGAAAAATGAACGAACGACTTTACAATGTTTGTGGAAATAATTGAGACACCCAAGAAATAACGGGACAATAAACAAACAGTAAATAATACACGTATTTATTTTGTCCGACAGTGTATATTTGATAGTGTTTTCCTTTTTGTGATTAGTTTTCATTTTCAATAAATTCATCAAGTTTTAAAATGGATTCTAAAGTTATAATATGAAATCACAGACATATGTACATATTTGCCAATCGTAACCCCATAAATACGGTCACTTCTAAAATAAATGTTGCCAACTAAATGTAAGCCTAGATTTAATACGGAACTGATAGAATACTTCATTGTTTATAATTCGTTTTTAAATTTATTTTTAACACGTTTATTCGCGAAAAAAAACACTTCTTAGCACTACAAAACGACCTGAAATCCACTGATTCAATTGAGAATGTGGTGTTCTCGATGCTAAATTGTAGGTTGTACTTGCTAAAGACTTTGATTTAGAAACTACTACAACGACAAACTATTAATGGAATAAAACTATTGTATTGTATTTATTTTTTAATTAAAATATAATTACAAATTATTGTATGTGTATTTAATTATTACGAGTAGAGTAATTTAGAAATTATGCTGGGTGTAGTGTAACAAACACCAGAGTCTCAGGTGGGAATCTAATCCACTTTCCTCACACTAATAGCCTACTCTCGAGACTATCAAGGCACTCAAATTATTTTAAAATTGTATGATTATTAGCAATAATTTTTAAATGCTTAAACTTTACCTCATTAGTTTCTTCTTAACTGCGGGACATACATATTTTTACATTGATTTTCGTAACAAATGAACAAATTTCGTAGCAGTCAAACGGTTAAACTTTATAACTGTTTTTCAAACGTAACGTTTTCTTAGGCAAATGCGTTTTGCAATATGTATGTATGTATATTGTTGCACAAACGTACACCGTAGTATGTGTTCTTCTGTTTGTCTCACTGACCTATAAACTAAAGATATTAAAAATAGCAACCGAAAACCATTTGAATTTATATGGTTGTGTGTGTAGATAAAATTTTATGAGTCCCCGGACTAAGAGGTTAGTAAAAGTAGGGTGCAATATTTGTGACTATAGTCTATTGCCGGTTGTAACTGCTGATAAGGAAAAAATGCTTCTATCCACGATATATAATTGTTTGTGGTTTTGTTTTTCATTCATACATACATCTAAAGGAGTAAATTCATTCAGGAGTTTTGTTAAAGTCCACATTTTATGGAGATAAGTAGTGCTGATTTAGTTAACTGAAATGCCTTTTATCATTACGCTCTGTTTGAGCGCTTCATTTGATTTAGACAATCTTTTTTGTACAGTTTATAGTATGCAAAAGCAAAACAAAGTTTAAAAGAAAATTCAAAAAAAATTGCAAAAGTACTTTGCAAAGTACTTTGAATATTCGAATGACGTCTTAAGAAACAAATCGTCATGTTTCTGTGAAACAAACAATATCAGACAATCGTTAATTTATATTAAAATATGTAACTCAAAAATATTTAAGTAATTGAGTGTTTTTCATCGTTACATTTACAGTTGTTTCACTTTGTTTAATGCGTTCTAATTCGTAATTGATTACGAAAGAGAGAGTGAGTGGGAGAGAGTAAGCATGAAGGAGACTGAGAGTGAGAGAAAAATTCTGTTGTTGTTTTTAATAAATAATAAGATCATTGACCATACAAATATGTATGTACGTATGAATGTAAGTACATACTCATCCTTACTTAACGGTATTGTATAAATATGTATATCCATGCTAATTTACACTAATGGGTATGAGTGCAGCAGGAATCTGATTCAACTGTTACTTGTAATTGTTTAACTTTAGCTTCGTTTAGAATGTGTGTTGGAAGGTTTAGTATCGGCTCTATTTTTAATGCTGCTCATTCAATAGGAAAATGTCATCATAAGGAGTCAAATTAAAAAGTAAAACTAAAAATATTTTTTTAGTCCTTAAAGTTTAAGAATATGTATCAAGCTAGGACTTTTCGATGTATCGAGGATACAAACTAGCCATTGGTTTCATATTTTGACGAAGAGTTTCTCAGTTTGAATTGATACTACATATACATATATGTTTATGAATTTGTCTTACGTCTTACAAAAATTAAAAAAGAACATGTGAGAAAGAAAATTTTAGTTTCAAAAGCAATTTCTAAATATATTTATTCTGTAAATACTTTTACACTTTTTTTTTATTTTTTAAAACAACAATTTGTTTTTATTTTTCAAACGAAGACTTTCAGAAACACTTTTTTTTTGCAAAACGACCGTACTCCAATGTTTTGCTGAATAAAGAGCGAAAACAGCAAAGACTTTATAAATGATAACAACAATAGAGTATGAATCAGGGTTGGCAAATGACATTTCTAAATTGTACAGACCAGCGTTTTAAATTGTACTTTTTTGACCCTAATTGTACAAAAGACAACTTTTATTGGAAATATATATTTTATTTTTAATAAACAATATAAAAAACAACAAAAAAATACATACGAATTCAAATGTACTGTTGTAACAAACAAATATTATAATTATTAATTTTATGGATAAATTTAATTTTTGCAATTGATAAATATATATTTTTTATAAATTAATAGTGTATATACAGTGTTGGAAAAAATAATAGGGACACTTAAATTTTTCAATATATTTTTATATTTTTGTTTACTTTCCCATAAATATTACAAAGTATATACATTAAATTAAAGGTATTCAAGTAGTTTAACTAATAAAATGGAAATAAATGACTAGTTCCGCCAAATTCATAAAAAAAATATAATTTATTTGAAAAAGGCCTGGAAAAAATAATAGGGACACTTTATGTTATGCTAAAAATATGTATATTTTGTTAAACATTACCATCATTTCCAGATATTATTTTAATATTTAGTTGAAGCACCTTTCATTTTTATTACCTCCTGAAAGCGACGATTCATAGATCCCACAAGATTCGCACAGACGTCAGGGGGAATTGAATACCATGTCTCCTGAATTTTTTCCCACAATTCCTGTTTATTTTTTGATTTAAAGTTGCCGATTTTATTTTTTAGGACTCCCCAGAGGTCTTCAATGGGGTTTAAGTCCCGTGATTGGGACGGCCACTCCATTACAGGCACCTCATTATTATTTTTTCCAACACTGTATAAATACATAGAACAGTATAATTTTTTAAATGGTCTTTACTATAGTTTAAAAGTTTTTTGAAATTGTTCAAAATGGGTGATTGGTGTACCATTGTACTTTTGATGTTTGAGTTGTACCAAAAAAAGTACTATTGTACCAGTTTTGCCAACCATGGTACATCTTAAAGAGCATTGAGAAATTGTATGAATATTAGAGTGACCAGTGCAATTTTTGTATTAAATTTTTCTTTAAATAATTTTTTGTTTCTAGCATTTACTGGATATCGGTAAGGAATTGAATTTAATTTTAAAATTTAATTAAAAACCACGAGTTAAGTAAGTCAGTCACATATGAGAGAATTGAGGATAACTAGGAGAGGGAAATTTTCTAAAAGAGAATGAAACAAATTAACAGAAAACATTCGTCAAAATTTATTTATATATAAGGTGCGTATATAAGAGACGCCAATAATGTTGTTGGATTGTTGCTATGCTGTGTAACAGTGTTGAAAAATGTTCAGTACTTTAGTACTTTTTTCAGTACTTTCATTACTTTTTTGTACTTCATTACAACCCTTCAGTCAGGGTTACGGCCTAGCTTCTCAACACCACTCATGTTGTGTGCGTTAATTTTATACATGAGTGGCGGGACCTACAGTTTAAAGTCGACTCCGAACGACAGATTTTTTGAGAAGCTTTTGATGGCAATTTTTACTCTCAGAGTTTTTGCCAGAAATCTGCTAAGAGGAAGTCTTCGAAGAAATATTTTTTCATATTTCATTTTGATGTCTGACCTGGGATTCGAACTCTGGCCTTTCGTCTAATAAGCCAACACACTACCTACTTGACTACGGCGTTCTTAGTCGACTTTAAACTGTAGGTCCCGCCACTCATATGTATGTATATAAAATTAACACTCATAAAATGAGTGGCGTGAGTTGTAATGACCATTTTTTTTTACAAAAATACCATTTGATGCGAAAAAGTACTCTTTCAGTTATAGTTCAGTACCATTTTAAAATTTCAATTTTATAACACTGCTGTGTAATGTACAATTGTGAGAGCATCTTCTCTCTATCTCTCTCTCATTCATGTGTGTGCGTGTCATAATGTGTGTGTGTGTTGTGTAGCACCAGTGTTGCCAGGTGCCAAGTTTTCTCTTTTTTTCCAAGTTTTTTTGAGATCGAATAAAGTTTTCATTAAATTTGTTTTCTAACAAAACAAGTTTTTTCATAAAATTTCAATTTCCACTTTTTTCAACAAATTTAATAACAAGTCGAAATATTTACTCCAGGGCAAGATATCAAAGAAACACCAACAGGGAAAGAAACAGAGTCAAAACACTGCGGTACTTTCTTTTTAAAATTTTGGTACTTTAGTAGAAAAAAAAAGTTTTTCCTGCTAAAAACAAGGTTTTTTTCCAGAAATAAAAAGGGTTTTTTGAAAAAAATTATTGGCAACGCATCCTCTAATTGCAATTTATTTCACTCAAATTTTACTTGCAGTTGTTTAAGTAGAGCTTAGTATAGATATTTTGTGAGGGGTTAATAACGATTATAATTTTAACAATTCTTAACCATAAATTTTATGACAATACCATTTATTTCTTTTTAATTTTACATTTTTATCTTATGATCAATATTAATCTTGGGCTTTACGATATACATATGTACATTAGGGAGGAAACTAGTTTGCGGTTCCATATTTTGCTGAAGAATTGAATTGATGAAATATCACAATTTGTCATTAAATACACCCATAGATACACCTATACTTTTACCTCTGACGATATCCGCTTAGTCATTCAATCCCGTTTATGAACCCTATTAGATCCACAAACCTGTAGTCTTTTTAGATCTACCAACATACTGGCTACCGAACCATCTCTGCTTACGCATATGTAAACAAGGACACTGACGTAAAATATGATTTACTGTTTCTCCTGCTCCTTCATATAGTCTACAGAAATCTAAAATATCTGTATTAAACCTACTGACCTTGTATCTAAAGCAACATGTTAGTACTCTTCTAGTCGCCGAGTAACCAGATGCTTAAAAAAATGCTAAAAATAGCAGCCTTAGCCCTAGAATCCGTTCTACTACATGCCCATGCATGGCTTACGAGTGAATTAAACCTCAACAAAAAAATCCCAAAAAAGGTCATTCATCGGTGATTTCACCAACTACTTCTCTGTTAATATCATCCAATGCTTAGCTTGACCTTTGCAGTTCATCTGCAATTTCGTTGCCATACCATACCGCAATAATTAGGTAACCAGCATACTTCACTCCTAGACCAGATACGATTAAAAAACATATTCCCTTAAAGCCTTTAGTGTTGCACACAATTATCCACATAAATTGTAACTCTCGAGCTTTTCAGTATCTGTCCTTAGCAACTGAGCCACTGAAAAACACTACATTTCGCTGGGAATTGTATGTGAATTGTTGATATTTGTCCGAAGAATGAAGACTTCTGCACCTGTCACCACATTGGATCCGTCAGTGAAAACAGCTCAACCATCGAAGAGTTTATACGACAAACCTATCCTGACTTCTCCATCAAATATAATAACGTTCAGTGTATCGCAGGCGTGAACTTTTGCAGCAATGTAGTTCATCAGGCTGACAATTGAATTAACCTTACCCCAACATATTAGTTTCTTGAGCAATGCAGAGTGATCCACCCTACAGGAAGTCACTAGCATTTAGCTCATTCAGTCTAAAAAGGCATCTATCTGCCTGCCACCTTTCTCACATACTACTCAATCGGTAGCAAATGAACGCAGTCTCTGTACTGACCAAGTTCCTCCGAACAAAGGAGGGGGAGGGATAACATATTAAACGTTGTTTAATGGTAGGTTTTGAATACTTCAGCTATAATGTTTGCGCCTTTTTTTCTAGATTTATATACATTCGCACTATTTATCGTTAAGTAGCTAAACTCGCTTTTATCCCCTTTGATTGCCTTTGCTAGTTTCCAAAGCTTTTTACTACCAATTGCCAACGTTCGTATAAATTGATTCCAGCTGTTATTTCTGTCATTGGTGAAGGTTTTTATTAATCAATATCGTAATCTGCTTTAATAGGCCCGTGATAAGATTTCTCTTAGCTATATCGCTACTTCTTTGTAATTTACTTCTATAACGATTTCTCTGGCCAATCAAGAATAAAATTTGTTGTGAGAGCCTTTTTGTGCCAACAAAGCTGCTAATGACAGGAATTTTTTTTTTAAGCTTCTTGTAAAATATGTACATACATATGTATGTATGTATATAACTTTAGACAAAACTGTCTAAAGAGGCTGAGAGCATAGCTGCCAGATAAACGAAGCACCAAATAGTCAAAATCGTCAAGGGCGTTTATTGAAATCGTCAGAAAAATAACTAAAAAAAATTAAAAGTTTTTAAAAACCAAAATTATTTCTCTTGTAGTAAAATATATAAAGTCAATGTATGTATGTACATATCTCAGTTCAAAAATGGAACATATAAAAAATATTTGTTAGAAATTAATAGTTAGCGTCTCTCATCTTCATTTAATAATTTTTTTCCAAAAGTGGAGACATTTTATATCAATTTCAGAAAAATTTGTTTTGAGGTTTAAACAATCTATCCACCAGTGTTGTTTATTGACACATAAGCGCAGCAATAATATTGCATCATCTTAATCTATGGGTGGTGTAAATATTAAGGAGTCAGAAGCTCTTGTCATCCTGAGCATGAAAGTTCAGTGTAATGTTGGCTGGAACCGACACAATTTTCAGTTCCTTAACCATCTTAATAAGGAACTGATTAAGATCTTATCATCTGATCTTACTATTTACACCATTTGTAACTGATCGAGAATGGAATACAACTCTCATGTATGGGTCGGTGCCTTAACGTCTATTTTGAGGTTTCTCGAAGGTGTACAGGAGAGGCCGTAGGCGTTAATGGCGGTAGTGTATCCAACTCCTTTGAATCATTGGAGCATCGTTGCAATTTGGCTAGTGTTTCACTGTTCTATCAAAAGGATTCTGCTCGAACGAATTAAGGGAACTTGTTCCCGAAAATCATATATTCCTACGTAACGCTCGTCTTTCTCGGCCAGCACATCCGTATGTGCTCGATTGGCCAGTGGATCGCACACGGCATTACAGAATAAATGCGTTGCGTTTAGTCGGACTATGCGCATGTGGAAATCAATTAGTGCAAGCCTAGTGTCCATAAACACTGTTTTCTTTTTCGTCTTTTTTCTTTTTATTTTATTACAAACAACCCCGAAGAAAAAATTCAAAAACCGTTTTTTTAACAGAATATCCTTAAAAAAGGATATGGATGAACGTCCTTGGACAAATTGTATACACAGTTGGACGCGCATTGAAAAACCCTTTCTTATGACACCCATATTGGATATGATGGTAAGGAAACAGATTCTCGAATTGACAAAACATGGAAAAATAGACCTTTTTTCAAAATGGTCCAGCTCACGAGAGGTCAAAGCTAGAGCCAAAATATTTTAAATGTCACACTAAGGGGCATTTACCCTCAAAAGCTGGCCAAAAAGGCAAAAATGAATTTTAAGAAATTTAAGAAACTGAGTATGCAGTTCGATAGATAACAGAATTCTGCATTATAAAGTGAATTTTCACGACTTTAAGTTGAGATTTGTAGATTTGAGACGGTGAAGTGAAGTGAAAATTAAATGCGTTTTTGGTGTTTTTTTAAATTTATTTATTTTTTTTTTTATAGCTTCATATGACATTTTTTTTTGGCTAAACGAATAGAGATATTATATTGATTTTCAGTTTATTTTATATATATATATCTTAATATTAAATTTGAGTTCCATAGTAAGTCAACAACAGATTGTTGAATTTGAGCTATATTTTGACTAATTCGAGTGGTTACAAAGGCTGTTACTGGCTGTATAATTTTCAAGACAATTCCAGTTCGTGTAGTGGCCATTCAAGTTTATTCGTTTTCAATTTTACATATTTTTATTTTTCATTTAAGTAAATAACTAGAATTAAATTCAGTCTAATTTTTGTGTCCTTAACATTAAGTACTCGAGAACAATATAAAATATTCTTTTAAAAATCAATTAATTTAAAAAACTCTTAACTTGTAGTTATAATATTAACCGTTTGACTGCTAAGCGATTCTGGTGAGAATGTTCGAAAAATGCGGGACATATGTATTTTGACTTGATGTTAAATAAAACATTTTCATTTAGACAAATGTCAATCAATATTAATTTTGAATGTGAATAAGAAAAAATAAACATTAAATTGAGTAGTCGCTGTAGTCTAGTAGGTAGTGTGTTAGCTTATTAGACGTAAAGTCCGGGTTCGTATTCCTGGTTGGACATCAAAACTAAATATGAAATAAAAAAAATATATTTCTTTGGCGACTCTGAGAGGACTCAGCAGATTTCTGGCAAAAACTCTTAGATGTAAATAAACCTGCCATGAAAAAGTTTCGCAAAAATCTGGCGCTCGGAGTCGACGTTAAACTGTAGGTCCCGTCAATCAAATATAAAATTAAGGCACACACCACATGAGTGGTGTGAGAAACTACGCCGTAATCCTGACTGAAGCGTTGTAATGGCCAATTATGTTATGATAAACATAAAATTGTTTTTTCTTTGAAAAATTTAAATTTAGAAACACTGAAACTCGCAGCGAATTTGAGCAATTTTCGTAACAAATGAACGCAGCGCTTTTGCGCCGCGTAGCAGTCAAACGTTTAAGATTATCAATAAAATTGTATATAAATCTAACAGCTTTGTTTGATATTTTAATAATAACGTTTTCCATACTTGTTGTTGGAAATTTTTGATGTCGTTCATGAGGAATATTATAAGCCTAAATCCTCATGTGATTTATGTGATGTTTTTAAACTTTAAAACATCATCAACTTGAACAGGTTGTTCCTTTTTTAGGTCTTTCCACAGGTGATAAATGCCACAAAGTAAGGCGTTTATAACTTGAAAAAAGGGAAAGAAAACAATAAGTTAGGGCATGAGTAAAAATTAAAAAAAAAATTAAATTACCAATTATTAAACCTAATGAGTAAAAAACGTTTATGGCACCAGTTGAATTAATCCACGGACCACGCAAAAGCACAAGCAGTGCGATAAAACATATAATTAGGAAAATAATGCAAATAAGAAGCCATAAATAAGTAGGCCAATTCTAAAAAGAAAACAAAAAAAAGAAAATTATGGAATTAAATGAAATGAAATATTAATGAGTATAGTATCTTATTTCTTTGTAAGGTTCATATGATAAACTTACCTTGCAAATATTGGATGCCCAAAGAAGAAATCTTTTAATATTTCTAATAATTGTCAATATGATGAAATACAATTTTGTTTATCATAAGAAATGATAAAATTATGTACCAATTCTTATTTGTAAATGTAATGTATTTTGTGTTCTTTATTTTAAGAAAATCTAAATTACAATTGAATATAAATTACTTCTACATTACACCAATACCCCGGTTTGCGTCGCTAATTGGGACTGAAAAAATGAGACGCAAACCGAAACGACGCAAACTGAAGCAGAATTTTCAATTTCACCTTCAGACTGAACTTCACTCCACGACATATAATTCGAAACTAATAACTACGCTTAACATGTAAAACAACGCACACCTCCAAATTTGCTTTCTACTAAACGGGAAATCCCCTTTTGCTGCTTTAGCTTTGTAAAAACATTTTCCTATCAACGATGCAAATCGAAGCATTTACGACGCAACTTCGAAGCCATGCGACGCAAACTGAAACAAAAACGACGCAACATTGAAATTCCAGAAACTTAAAAAAGACGCAACTTCGGAGCGACGCAAACTGAAGCGACGCAAATCGGGGTATTGGTGTATATGTATATGTACATACATATGTATGTATGTACATTGAGTTTTACTTCATGCTAAGGTGTTATCATTGTGTTACAATTCTATTATTTACTATTTTTTGTTATTAATAATATATAAAGGCTCAATTAGCCAACCGTAACCGTAAAAATCAAAATTATAATTTGTCTGTTTGCATGGAAATTTTAGTGTTTTTGTTTGTGTTTTCCATGTCAATAGACAATCAAGTGAAATTGCTTGTCTTACAGAAACATGCCCTTAATATGTAAATGCCTTTAAAGAAATATAAAATCGTTAAAATGAATCTAAAAAGGCTGTAATGATAACACTGAATCACTGAAAAGAAAGAAAATGAAAAGGCGCCATATTAAATGCGATAAAAAGTTATGAAAACGAATTTATCTTTACACACATCTTTTTAAGAAATACCTTCAAAACTTTACTGGGTGCAGCTTTCGGAGGCTCATCTGTTGTTGAAACAGTAGAACTGCTTTCAGCCTAAATGGAACTTCTATTTTAATGACTGTGTTCACCTCCTCTTGAACGTTTCTTCAAATTTCAAGATCCTGATTAAGGTTCTTGGTTTCGTCTTTTGATCCGAATTTTTGAATTTGATCCAAATATTGCTTAATTTCTCTGTTAATATGAGTTATGATACAAGAATATGATCGAGCACCGAGTTTATCTTTAATTGTAGCTTAAGTCCAACTAGGTTTTTTAGGACTTTTATAATCTCTTATCATGACCTTTAGGCCTGTTGAAGACATGGTATTGCGTTTAACTTTGTTATTTGTTATGTTGTTATTTAGAGCGTCAGAAATTGAGAATTGCTTGTTGTCTTGTCTTGTCTTCCAAGAAAAAGCTTATAAGGCTATTCAAGTTAAACTCTGTTCAAAATAATATCTAAGCAAGAGCTATTTTTTTCAACTTTAAGTCTTCTTAAGATTCATTTTTTAAGTGTTTTTATGAAATTTTCTGCTTGACCGTTAGTAGCTGGATGTCCAGAAGCAGTAAGAATATGTTTGATATGATTTGTTAAAAAAAAAAAATTTTAAATCTTCAGTCGTGAAATATCTTCCGTTGTCACCACTGACAAGAATACCAACCAGCCCATACCTCTAAAATAGTTCCCTCCGTTTTGTGATAGCGAAAGACGAAGTTATTTCTTTTGTTTTGAAAACTTCAACCCATTTAGGGCCATTATTTCACCTTGCCGTTAAAGTTGGGTTTAGATAAAGGCAACTTTGGCTAAAGTGAACTTTAAAGTCACCTTTAACTTGTTTTCGTTATTACAACCTAATGATAAAGTTAATTGAAATGCCTGAGAATCTGACAACATCTATTTTTCATATCCCTAAATGTTAAGAGGGCGTGGCAAATCGTTAATATTGAGGTACATATTGATCGTAGACGAATAAAATTTGGTGGGTAAGTTCGTAGAGTCGATATCGGCAAACTGACCAAAAAATGAGCATGGCAACCCTCCCTTTAAGAGATACCTATGTGTCGGCTAATTCGATGGTTTATAACTGTATTTGTACATACATATATAACATGTATGTCTGTTAGTTTTTGTTTTGGAGCGTGTACAACAACAACAACTTCGTCAGAGCTATTACAATAAATATATAAGTGGACCTGTTTTGGGCAATAAAAAAAAACAATTTTGTGTGTGACGAAGTTCGCCGGGTCGGCTAGTAATATTGTATAATATGGCGAGTTCAAGTGTAGTCGCCGTAGTCAAGTAGGTAGTGTGTTGGCTTATTAGACGTAAAGCTCGGGTTCGTATCCCAGGTTAGGCATCAAAACGAAATATGAAAAAAAAAATAATTTTTCGGCGAGTGCCTCTCAGCAGATTTCTGGCAAAAACTCTGAGAGTAAATAAAATTGCCATAAAGGGCTTCTCAAAAATCTGTCGTTCGGAGTCGACTTTAAACTGTAGGTCCCGCCAACCCATATATAAAATTAACGCATACAACATGAGTGGTGTGAGAACCTAGGTAGAAATCCTGTCTGAAGGGTTGTAATGACCAATTATTAATTATATTTGAACTTGCCATATGTATGTATGTATGTATGGCAAGTTCAAATATAAACTTTAAAAGTTAAAGGTAGGATGATCCTCCCTTTAGATTAACGCTCTACTATATACCACTTCTACCTTATTGTCCACTTATAATAATGAAAAACAATTTATCTGCCCGTTACAATCCTCCCCTTAGTTAACGACAAGTTGCAATAATGGCACTTAGAGTAAGAATCTATCACAACTAAAAAGTAAAAGTTCTTAATGGAACCGGCAAAGTCTATATGGATACGACTGCATACTGAATTGGTAGGATTCTATGGTATTAAAGGGGATTTCTCAGGACTTTGTTGCAATTCCAACTTTTTGTAATATTGTAACTTTTTGGGGACAACTGATCTGTACTCCCAAAGGATACAGTCATATTCAACTGAGAGCTCATACACTGCTGTTCAAAAAAATAGATTCACCTGCTCTCCGAAAAGTTTACTAGACATCTCTTATGCAAAGGAGTATAAGTAAAAAAGTAACTACACTTTGTTTACTGGCCTCTTATGAATATAATTCCGATACATTTCAAAAATTTGAAGTGTAAGTCTTCTTTAATTAATTGCAAAATGTTGATCATGGTGAATCTATTTTATTGAACAGCAGTGTATGTTTTGTTGCGTAAAGGAATGTAATGTATTTGTAGCCATTTTGAATGGCTGCACTTAATTTCGTTAAAACTGGATCATTGAAGCCATGATAGCTAAGCTCTTGTGTTCACCAAAAATGGCCTGTGATATTCGTATGTAGAATAAATCGAATTGCTTAAGAGGTATTGTTTTAATTTAGTTGCACAAAACATTAACACTAGGGTTTATCTCTCTAAAGCATTGTAATTTATTTCGTTTTTTGATTAAGCTCTTGAAATAAAAATAATTTGCTTCAAGTTTCCTTGAATTCTATTACATAAAACACCATCCACCACTGCATTATTGCTAGCATCAATAGTAGTAGTAGAATTATAGGTAAACTTGGCTTAAAATGAACTATTTACCACCTCTTTCAAATGAAGCAAGAATTTCATCAATTCTAGGTAGAGGGTGCCTAAAGTTTTCTAGGCATATGTTATATGTAACCTTTGAAATCACCACAGATCATCAAACCACTGTTAGGTTTTAAAACTGGAACTAAAATTGCAGCCTATTCTAAATTATAAATTCATTTTGAATTAATTTTTAAAGGTGACATTCAATTTTACTTTTCCAAAGAAAAAGGTATGTAGCGATCTATATTTGAAAATTATAGCCTTTGAACCTTCAATAATCTTTCTGAGAACTTATGTAAGTGTCTCATCTTTTTCACAAAGCCCTTCACTTTAATACAAACGCTTCAAAATTGTTACCAAACTTGCAATTTTTAAAGCTAGACTATTGAGCCTGGCAAAGCATTACAGTTCTTAATACTATTTGTTAACATTATGCATGCATGCATGCATGTATATAATATGTATGTATTAGTAATTATGTATTAATAATTATGTTGTAATAATAATAGCATTAAAAGAAATTTTAAAACATGCTATGAGGGCAATGAATTAGCCATAAATAAAGAAGCAATTTGTCGCAATTTCAAAAATATTAAAAAGCAATAAAAAATAAATAGATAATGCACATTGGAAAAGAAATGTAGAGAAATTAGCACTGTCTTTACCTTCTTAATGGATGCTTTAATTTGTAGCATTGTAGCCATGATGATCACTGTTGCTTCGTTTTGTTGCCGATCTAAAGATGGTGGAAAAACAAAAAATTTCATTTAAATACGAAATAAAGAAAACATGTTTTATATCTACAATATATGTATGTATGTATATTGAAGATACACTTTTACACTGGAAACACATACATATGTATGTACCTCCATCAGTGCCGACACACCCCCATGCACGAAAATAGCCTTAGTGCTTACGTTAGAATGTATTGCTTTGCATGTGTTCATACACATAGTATATACTTACCTATATAGGGACATATTCAATGAAAATGAAAATAAGCAAGTGTTTCATTTTCAACAACTCATATAATAATTAAAAATATTTAATTTCAAATCAAATCGCACAAGACACTGTAGTGTTATTTCGCCGGTATTTATGTGAAAAAGATAAGAATAAACTGAGATAGTTACCTGGCTGATATGAGTGAAGACCGCTTATGGAAAAACTCTTCTGCGGTATTTTTTTTTACGAAACAATTTTTTACAATTTTTTCTTACTTTTTTTTTTTTTTTTTTCAAATAAAATTAATGACTAATGGCTTTTAGTGTTAATACGTCACTGAAATGACAAGCCGAAATAAGAGTGTGAAAAGATTTATGATTAATGTAATGCTAACTTAAGTTTTCTTAACCAGTGTTGCCAACTTAGTGCTTTTCGCGCTATTTATGGTGCTTTATGAAACGTCATACGCGTAAATTTTTTCTTATAGTGCCTTTTTTGCGGAAAGGCACTATTATGGTGCTTTTCAAATTTCATTACAGTGCTTTCAGTGCGTTTTGCTGATTTTTAATAGCTTTTATATTGAAACTACAAAGAAAAATGCCCCAAATTGTGTGTAAAATTTGCTATAAAAATTTTAAAGAAATGCTGTGTGGCTGGAACTTAAAACACATTTTAATATTCTTAAGGGCAATGGGTGTGTTTCACTTTTACTTAAGGATATGTACAGTAATAATAACAATTTTGTATATGTCACGTATTTAAGTTCCATTTTGGGAGAGGTTCAAAGGGTCAATTTAGCATTTGTAGCAAAAAATTATAATAATAATGATGATAACAAATTGATAATAAATTGTGAAAATTTTAATTATATAGAAGGTGATATAGATAGTAATTATAATGAATTTTGCTACCTTGGTTATAGTTTTCAAAACGCCTGCAGTGAATACCAAATAACACAAAACCGAAAAAATATTATTAAACAAAAATGTGTTCTTTTCACTTAACACCTTATTTATGAAATTAGAGCTAGACTTCCTAGCAATTTACAAATTTTACAAAAAGTTTCCTTATTCAGTGTCGAAAATATATTAAATAATATAAATAATAATCAGTTAATAGAATTTATAACCAACTTTATAAATGATGTAAATATATTATCAACAATAGAAACTTGCTTAGAAAATTTAAGGAATGCTAATTGGGAAATCAAAACTGGTACAGCTCTTTTTTGGATAGAGGTTAGTGACTCGTTAGGAGAAAAACCATTTCTATTATTGGATCAGTTTGTTCTTCGAATATTTAGATTTCCTTACTCTAACGCAGAGGTTGAGAGAGTTTTAAGCTCCCTGAATTTATCAAAAAATAAAATTCGAAACCGACTATCATTAAACTCGGTTAATTCGATTTTCCACATAAAATATGGACTACTTAGACTCAATTTTTGCTGTAATAATTATGCAATACGATCCGAGGTCTGAAAAAATATTTTTCCAAACAAAAGTTATATCCTGTCGAAGTATTATTTAAAAACAGTATTGTGGCCAAACGTGGTTGAGGAGAGGAAAATGCAGATGATTTTAGCGAAATATATGTCGAAGATTTAAGTAACATTATTTAAAACCATTTTAATAAGGAATTTTGTATAAGGGTCGTCGTATACCCATATACTTAAAATTTTTTAAATTATAAATGTTAATTTTATAAACTACATATACTGAAATATTTATATGAATTGTTTTCTTTTGTTTTGTAACTATATTTTATTAGTTTAACCATAATATTTACTTATCAAATAAATAATATTAAAAAGTAAACGTTTTCTAAACGATTTTTCTTACAAAAAAAGCGGTAGTGCATTTTTACCCTTTTTAAGCTCAAAAAATACGCGTTTTTACCCGTTTTTTAATTTTTTGTGCGCGTTTTGATATACAATCGTTGGCAACACTGTTCTTAACTTTGTACTTATTAAGCGCTGAAGCCGAGATTTTTATACTTACAGTGAACTCTCGATAATGTGAACTAATTAATGTTGGGGTAGTTCATAGTTTCGATTTTGTTCACATTTTCGATTGTGTTTTTTCTTATATATATTACCAAGTTATTCTTTCTAAAAATCATTTCTATAAGGAATGAAAACGCAAAGCATTACTAAAGCAACATCTTGTAAGTTATTTAGAACATAAAAAGTCTTTAAAAAACACTTTATAAAGAGTACATACGTTGTGTGTACATAAAAAGCAAATAAAATATTACGACAAGAAATAAATAAAATTTGCAATGAAAAAAGATAGGTACATAGTACATATGTATATAATTAAATATGAAAATAATCGGTTATTATTTTCTGTTTTTTCTTTTGTTCGATCAGCTTTGTTATAAATTTCGACAGCTTCTTTGGCTTTAATGTTGTTGTTTTCAGTCGCTTCAATAAAACAGTCGGATTCTGCACGTAAATCATTTTCATCAAATGACGTGACGTCCTCACAAGGATTATTGATCCAATCTCTAATGTTTACAGCAGTAAACACTTCCTGAGGGCACAATGTCTGTAGAAGATCTGCTGGAGTATTTTCTAAAGATCTAATTTCCGATTGCCACCATTCTCTTAAAACGCTCAAAGAAACATTATATTCAGGATCATCATTATTTACCATATTCAAAATATTTTTCCAACAGTTAGATAAAGTTTCTTTATCAACTCGGTTCCAGGATGCCTCTAGAATAGAAACACCTTCTGTAAGTGTGATTTTTTTTATCGATAACATTGTATTTAATAATTTGGGGATTCTCAAAATTAAAAATAAATGCCTTTACAAATTAAAAAACCCCCAAAAGTTAAAAAAAAATTGTTCACTATTTAGAGACATTAAACTTTCTTCACTATTTAGAGCGCTCATAAAAAAAAACTTAGTGTTCACATTAGTGGACAGTTCATTATATTGGATTTTCACATTAACGCGAGTCCACTGTATATTGTCTTGGCTTGAAAATTTTTGACAGCTAAACAACGCTTAACGCCTTGATTTAATTTCGATTTGTCCGTAAATTGTAGGTTTTACTACCTTCGAAATGGGAACAGCAGAACATTTTAAATATATAAAAAGCACGACTTTAACGCTTTATAACTAGAACATTCGATTTTGATAGTGCCTTAGAGAGTGAAGTTGGCTGCGAAAAACTTTCTATTGTTTACATGTAATTGTTTACATTTTAGTTGTTTTCGCGTCAATTGAGCAATTTAGTAGTCATTATTTAATACGAAACACATACTACTATGTTTGGTTGAAAAAGTTACAGTGCTGTTCAAAAAAATAGATTCACCTGCTCTCCGAAAAGTTTACTACATACATATATCTAAATCTCTTATACAAAGAGGTTTATGTATGTATGTAAAAAAGTAACTACACTTTATTTACTGATCTCTTATGAATATAATCCCATTACATTTCCAAAATTTGAAGCGTCATTCTTTTTTAATTTTTTGCAAGTATAGATACATACATACATAATTGGCCATTACAACACTTCAGTTAGGATTTCAGCCTAGCTTCTAACACCGTTGATGTTGTGTGCGTTAATTTTATACTTGAGTGGCGGGACCTACAGTTTAACGTCGGCTCCAAAACGACAGATTTTGAGAAACTTTTTTATGGCAGGTTTATTTACTATCAGAGTTTTTGCCAGCAATCTGCTGAGTGGTAGTCGCCGAAGAAAATTTTTTTTTCATATTTCGTTTTGATGTCTGACCAGGGCTTTTCGTCTAATAAGCAAACACAATACCCACTAGACTACGGCGAATTAGAATTTAGAATTTTTTAATTTACAACCCGTTGATTGATTTTTAAAAATAATAAAAAAAAATCAAGTAAAAATTAAAGTTTAGAATTGGAAATGGTCAGAGGTAAACACTGCAGTCCTGAAGTCAGGGCAATAATAAAAAACAACTTCATAATGAAGGCTAAAGCTATAGAAAAATTGCTGCAATTATCGGGTATTCATATAAAATGGTCCAAAACACAATAAAGTTTCAGCCAGAAACTAGAGGGAAAAACCAAAATTCACAGCCCTCATGGAAGGAAAATTTGGGCGTCATGTAAAAAAGGACCCGTTTGCAACCTCTGCTGCCATTTAAAAAGGAGTATCAGCTTCATATTTCAACTCCAAGGGTTTTACTGAGAAATAATTTAAAAGCCAAAAGTAGCAGAAAAGTTCCATTGTTGCCCAAAACAACACCAGAACAAAAGATTAGAATTTGCAAAACAGCATACAAATTGGCCTATGCATAAGTGGAGAGATATTTTATGGTCAGATGAAACTAAATTTAATTTTTTTTAACTCTGACAGAAGTAGTTTGACTGTAAGAAGACACCCAAACACTGAACTTCTTCCGCAATGTACTACAATAACAACCATTAAACATGGTGGAGAAAGTATATTGGTATGGGGATGTTTTTCCTGCCATGGCACAGGGCTTCTATTTAGAATAGAAGCAATAATGGATGCCATTTATTATACTAATATGTATACTAAACGACGTCATGATGCCTTATGCCGAATGGGAAATGCCACTTTGATGGGTGTTTCAACAAGATAATGAACCGAAACACACATTGAATCGAGCAAAAAATTGGTTTCTGAATAATGACGTCGAGGTTTTGAGCTGACCGGCATAGTCGCCTTTATTTTTCACATAAATACCGGCGAAATAACACTACAGTGTCTTAAACTTGTGCGATTTGAAATTGAATATTTAATTATTATCCCACATAATAATTAAAATGGCCACTGACTGATCTTCCACTGGCCATTGATCTTCTAGAGAATTTTCATATATTGTTAGCTAAAAATCACTTTTTTTCAAAATTGAAAATCTCGACTCTCAAAATTATCTCAGCTATCACCCCACTAGCATGATTCGAAAGAGAACCCTGTGGACTACCATTTGCATATGGTCTGTATGGTGTACTATCAGAATCATGCAATAATTGCCAATTTTCTCACTACCATTTCACTTCATACAGCTATGGACATTAAATTAGCACAAAATTTCGTAATAAAAACAATCATATTTTTTATAGTATTTTAGGTCTACTCATAAAAAATGTAAACATAGGAACTTAAAATACATATTTTTCCTTAAAAGAGAAACAAAAATTTTTACGATATTGCCAGTCGTCTGCTCATTAAGACCTTCAACATATCAAACGCCAGATTTTAGCTGGACAGTAAAATAGCACAAATTAAAATTTATGGAATAAAAATGGGGTGCTTTAATAAATAGGAAAAATATTAATATTTTCAGCTTATTTGATTAATATTTAGTAGAGTAGCCCCTATTTTCAAGCGCCGCGTAGCATCTACGGGTTCTTCTGGAAAGTTCTTTGGGAATCGAGTACCAAGTGTCCCGTATTCCAATGCACAAATCGTCCAAATTTTTGTACTTTTGTTGAGCAATTGTACATTTCACATCGTTCTAGCGGGTTTTCAATCGAGTTTAAGTCAGAACTTTGCGCCGGCCAGTCTAAAACGGGAATGTGATCGTCATAAAATCAATCCTTTGCCAGCTTAGATGTGTGTTTGGGGTCACTATCTTGCATAAATATGAATAAAACTGGCATGTATTTAAAAGCTTATGGTTCCATTTTGTTCTTCAGAATGTCCAAATACTGATAACAGCCCATTTTTTCATTAATTTTCACAATGTCACCTACGCCGCGCCATGAAAATGGTCCCCACACCATTGTGCTTCCTCGACCATGCGTTATGTTCCTTTGAGCATAGTGTGGATTTAATGTCTGACATTTTGGCCGATGAACAACCACTCTACCATCCGGTCCCATATGATTTACCTCTGTTTTATCCCTTTAAAATATTTTTTTCCAGAATGGGAGGTCTTTATCAGTGTGGGTGCGAGCAAACGTTATACGCTTGATTAAATTGTTCTTTTGGTAGAAGTGGCTTCTTTCGGCAAGTGCGTCCAAAGAACTTTCCTTGATTAAGACGTCGTCATATGAGTCTGTCCGATAAATTTAACCTAAATTAGGACTTAATTTTTTTCAAAACATCGCGTGACGACATGAAAAGCTCCTTCTTTGACTTCCGGACAATAGCACGGTCAACGATTTCGGTTTGTTTTCTTGACACGTGGCCTTCAATTTTTGTTTTCTGCGACATTATTTTGTTTGGTTTGAAGGAAATGATGACGTTATAAATCATTTTTCGCTAACAATGCGAAATTTCGGGAATTTCAGTCAGCTTTTTCCCAACATGCCACAAGATAACGATAATGCGCTTCTCCTCTGGTGAGCAATCTTTTCCACGTACCATTTTTTTTCAAAAATGACGTTAAATGCCACAAAATTAAAAGAATATACCGTAAAAATAAAAATACTCGAACAAAACTTGTACCTAAAACACTTTTAGGCACGTTGTGCTAATTTACTGTCCAGCTCGAATTTAGGTACCGATACAAATTAGCAGTCAAAACAAAAAATGTATACGATAATGGTAATATTTTTTGTTAAACAACAGCTAGATGTCATCGTGCAACATTGCAGACCAAAACTGTTGGCCTAATTACGATATAAATGAGAAAAAAATCACAATCAAACTATATATGGATTTTGTGCTAATTTAATGTCCATAGCTGTATATGACTATGCTGCTGATTGTATTAAGATGTCTTGCAACCTTCCTTTGCATATACATACATATGTATGCAGTATGGTACTCATGGGCCTAGAGTGTTACCCAAAAATTAACTCCTAAACAAGTGGTCTTGTTCAAGCAGGGATACTATTAAATAGCTAACAGTACTCTGTTAAGGCTAAATTTTGTTCTGTTAAGAGGAAATTTTGATCTGTTAACGGCCTATGAGTCATCATCATTGCGAACTGGTTAAACCAATAATTGGTTCAATCCGTGCAGCTGTATCATTGTAGCATCGATATTATCTATTCCGTCATAATTATAACTCCTGGTTAGCCGCTCTCAACCATCCCGAGGGTATAATGAAGTTGTGGATTTTTCTCAGATCCCTTTTGGTTTCACATGTCTGTCCGTAAACTTTGTATATCCAAGAATTCTTCTCCTTTTTCTGTGATCTACTTTTCTTCTATGTCGTTGCAACTTTTGTAGAACTTGTCCCGATGACTGGGAATACAGTCATCCGTTCTGGCGTGAACACCCTGAGGACAGTGTCCTTTTATAACTGCTATAATGTGCCTCAAACAAAATTTTGATGTGTTTAACGCAAATTCTATTCTACAAACATCCATATTGGGCCAGATCTGCCTGGCGCCTCTACAAGTGGGTTCTAAAGTGAACCACTAAACCGCGGCCCCATAGAATAGAGTTGGTTTGATTACATAGTACAGCCAGTATACAGTTTTAGGTTTAATAACCCACTTTAGGCCTCGTGCTCACTTGCCTTTTTGTCTGACTATACGACCATGACGTAATTTTCCTGCAAGACGTCTTCTTATGGCTCGTATTGATGTTATCACACTGTACTCTGCCATCATGTGTGATCTTATTTGAGTGAATGTGAGAAAAGAAGCAGGTCTAGAACCCTCAGAACAATAACCCCACAAATTTACTTTCTACTACCATCCTTAAATAAAAGCGGTAAGCGGAACTTTTTCTATCGCTTAGCTAGAACCTTCTGTAGTCAAAGTATTTAAACAACTCTGTACATTTTCTTTTAAATTTTGTTTCGCCTTTGTACGTTCAAAGTACTTTGCAAAGAACATTCAATAGCCTTAGTAGTTAGCCATGGTATCATTAGTTTATATAGCCTCTGAAAATGTATATAAAAAAAGGGCGAAAAAATTAATTCACCTTGAGAAATAATTATACGGAATATTTTACTGTTTTTACCTTCACAATATCCGTTATAAGTAGACCTGATGCAATGGCCATTGCCCGTAAACACTAAGAAATATAATGAAATGATTCCAATACCATGTTGTTGATCTAAATAGAAAATAGATAAAATTTGTAATCATTCGAGTACGCATGTTTCATAGATTTCATAAGCATTTCGTTATGCTTAACTAAAACTAAATCACTAGACGGACGGTATTGAAGCCGCTTAGCAGTATTTCTTACTGGTTTTTAGTTGTTTTTTGTAGTTACTGAACTTACTTACTTAATTGACCCGATTAACAGACTTCGGCCTGCCGCAACACTTCCCTCGAGGCGCCTACGCCAGTTGGTCACACAAATCGATGACAGGGCTTTGGTTTTTTGGTCCTTCCAACTCAGACAACGTCGTCCTCTTCGCCGTTTTCCGCAGATTTCCGCATCAAATACCCGTCTCGCCGGAGCATCTTCATCCATTCGAACGACATGGCCGAACCAGCGCAGTCGCTGGATGTTAATACGCTGTACAAAGTCTATGTCGTTGAGGAGCTCATACAGCTCATTGTTGGATCGGATGCGGAAATCATCGCCAACTCGCACTGGACCGAACTTCTTACGTAAGACTTTTCTCTCGAATACTCTCAAGGCTGCTGCATCAGTGCTTAATAGGGTCCATGCCATGCACGGGGAGGATGAGCGTCTTGTAGAGTATTAGTTTTGTCGTACGAGAGAGGTCTCTGCTACTCAATTGCCTATTGAGACCATAATAACACCAGTTGGCAATAGTTACCCTGCACTTGATCTCTAGACTGACGTCATTTCTTAACTCATTATCCTTATGATGATGGGTCTTATTAGATAAATTTTAAATTTATTGTTGTAAGTCTCATGTTAAATACTTTAATACTTTGAAGGAACTTACTTACCTACTTACTTAGTTAATTCGTGACAAACAACATTTCAGTCAGATTTACAACCTGGGGCTACTCACACTAGCCAAGTTGTGCGTGTTTATTTTTATTCATGAGTGGCTCAAGCTACCGTTTAATGTCGACTCTGAAAGACAGACTTTTGTGAAACTTTTCATGGCAATTTTGTTTATTCTCTCGAGAGTTTTTGCCAAAAGACTGCTGAAAGGAAGTCGCCGAAGGAAATTCACTATTATGTGCGTCATGTAGAGATTCATCATTATTGTTATAATGGTAATAATATCAAATGTAAAACGATAACATCACTTCATTGCTTATAAAATTTTGTTTGTTTTCAACAGAGCTACTTTTTAATTTTATAATACGAGCGTAACTGAATGCTTTAATGGCAAGTGTATATTCAACACTAAATTATTTGTTTTACTGATTAAACAACGAAAGTATTAAACTCTTTAAAAATGACCACAACAATACCAAGAAAGTATGAATAAATTTTTAAAACTCTTTTTTTCTTATTCATTCCATTCATGTTGTTGTATTAAGAAAAGACGAAAATGTTGATAAAATTATTAAAAAAAAAAATATATTTTTTTACAATGAAATAAATTTTTGCAGTAAAAAAAAGTTCCAACAAAAAATAATTTTTTTTTTTTTTTTTTTAAAGAAAGATAAAACAAACATAAAATGTTGAAAAGTATTTAATTCCAAAATACTGATATAAATAAAAATTATAAACAATACTGATGCACTCACTCTTGATTTTTACACTCACTTTTCATACAAAATTATTGATTACACAAACATTTCTCAACATATTTTCAAAATCCATAGTATTTTGCAAAGGGGACAGATGAGCCTTTAAAATGGTATACATAAACAATTTGTTCAAACTTATATGTTATGAGTTTTGATGGGGTAAACTTGGAAAATATTACTTTTTTTTTCTAATTTTTTCAAGTTTGGCTATTCTTAATTGCAAAATTTAATTAAAAAATATAAAATAAGTGATGACATTCTGAAAGTGCATTATCTTGTGAAGATATAGACATTTTGTTTGATCAAATCGGACAAAAATTAAAAAAAAAAATGTAATAAAAAGTCGTGTTATATTTTTATATACATATATGTATGTCATCTCATCAAATGAACTTTTAGTTCAAAAATTTTCAACATTTTTTTAAGGATCTCGATTGTTTTTTGATTTCACGTTTGAACGACCTCCAGAAGTGTTTTGCAAATACTATAATTTCTCTTTGCACAAACATTGTCCAACATCTGGTGGTCATTCAAGCATTAAATTAACACATTTTGCAATAAACAATCAAACATTTTTAAAATAAAAGCTCATTTGAAAAAATATGTATATGTAACACTCTCTAACTCTACTGTTAGACTCTTTATATAATAACTACGTTAGTTTTTGTTCGATTTGATCAAAACAAAGTCGCAATCTGTTCACAAGATAATGCACTTTCAGAATGTCATCACTTCTTTTATATTTTTTAATTAAAGTTTGCTACTAGGAACGAACAAACTTTAAAAAATATGAAAAAAATTTGCATTTGCCAAGTTTACCTCATCAAACCCCATAGCATATTAAGTCAAATAATATGCATATGAATATCGTTTTAAAGGCCCATCCATCTCTTTTATAATAATGTTTAATCTTTGGACATCGATTAAGAAATGTTTGTATAATTAATAAATTTGTGTGTAAAGTCAAAAAAAACAGTTTTTATCAAATAAAACAAGTTTGGAGGGTTCAAGAAATATAAAAAAATATTTTTGAGTTCTACATAACACTGTCATTGGCTGGGCGTATTTAATTTTTTTTTTTATTTTGTCGCATAGTGTAATTTATTGTTGATAAATTAAAATTAGAAATGAAGAAATAAATGTGGAACAAACAAACAAAAAAAAAAAAAAAGCAAACAAATAATCATAAAAACAAAAACAACAAAAATGTTGATAAGTATGGTATGCTAAAATAAACCCCAAATGAATTAAACCAAAAAAAAAAAAGATAAATAATGCTCCACGAGACGGGGTTTCAACATGCGCAAGGTGGATACTAAGTCGAGACTTCAATGTCTGGCCGATTGCTATCGTTGCTAGTGGAAGTACGCTATTGCTCCATATAGCTTGTGATGCTGCTATGACTCGGAGATTTACAGCTGGGGTACGTACCAAGAGAATGTACACTCCTTTGTGGATGGATTTTCTCATCCATACCAGCATCTCAACGAAATATTGAGTTCGGAAATTAAAACTCCTTGGATTGGATAGAAAAATAACAATTTAGGATAAAGTAGCTACACAGCTAATCAGCTCTTGGTGAAATAATACAAGACGGAAATTCGGAAAAGGAAGTATGATAATGATGTGCAAGTATAACGCTGATGTTGAAACACATGCTACATGCTTAGCTGCATATTGTTATTGTGTGACAACCTAAGCCCAAATATTGCGATTTAGAGGGAGAATCTCAAGTAATTTTCTTTATTGGTTAAAAGAAATTTCCAAAAGACAAATGATATGCTTTCGACTAGAAAATTTAACGAAATTATTAAACTTTCGCCAGTTACACAATATTCGGATTTATTTTCTATTTCAGTTCTATAATTCGTGTATCTTGTAGATATTGGTTCCACAGTCAAAAAAGGCCTCACGGCCTTTCAGAAATATAAAACTTATCAAATCAAATTCCTCTAATAACCAATTAAACCTCAATATGAGCACACTATGTTATCTAAAGACAACAATCACGAATTATTTTTATAAACTACTAGCTGTACAGTGCGCGCGTTGTTGCGCCACCAACTAAAATAAATTTGAAGGAAAGACATTACACAAATATCCAATTAGTATTGAATCATTTTATTGATTTTGTTTCCCGTTGTCCAGATGATTTAGACGAACGGGCCTGAGTACGCACTCGATCAGTTTCTAATCTCACTTCTCGTTATTCATGTGATTCATGCGAACGGGGTTTAGCGGCATGTACTCGAAGATTTTCAAGTCTCAATGCTCGTTGCTCGTCTGATTCTGAGGCTCGTAATGCTCTTTTCTTCCGTGCTTAAGGTGTAGGTCGATCAATTTCTTGTCATTCATTTTGAACACTTTTCATTGGCGCCATCTACCGGAAATTAATCGCACCAACTTAGAAACCTCCGTCGACTCATGCGAAACAACCTTGCTAAAGACCATATCATGATTTAATTCATTTGGACTCATTTTCAGTGGCGCCACCAGTCTTAAATTGGTCATACCAACTTAGAAACCTTCCCGGGCTCATGAGCAACAACTTTGCTAAAGCTCATAGCATGATCAAATACACAGTTTACGATTTAATTCATTTTTAGTTATTTTCAGTGGCGCCACCTGTCGGATATTGGGCATACCAACTTAGAAACCTCCCCGGGCACATGAGCAACAACTTTGCTAAAGATCATAACATGATCAAATGCATAGTTTACGATTCTATTAATTACATACAAACAAACATTCATTTTTACATACATATATTGAAGATAAATAAATATCGAATTGAAGGTAGTGTGAACACTCGATTGATTTCGTATCGAATTTTTGTCTGAAATTTAATTTCGTAGACAGTGTAACTAGTCGCATTGTAATTCATATATGTAAGTACATATATTCAGTAACTAGTCAGGCAACAACGGAATGGAACACTGATAATATCTAAATTATATTCAGCGAATAAACAGAACACAAGAATGTAAAGAACAAGAAATAATTTTTGGGTCTAAAAAGATAATAAATTTCAAAAAAACTAGCGAATAATTACGTGCCTCTTAATTAATTAAGGTATTTTGACACGTGTTTTAATCACCTTTGGCTGTTAAATATGTTCTGTCAATTAAAACTGTGTGTTGATGAATTTTTCGTCTCAGATTTTCAAGTGTCGAACTTGTCAGCGTTCCGAAGAATATTATAATTTTTTGTTCTTTCTCGCCAATACAGCTTCTGTAGAGGCCAGTTGTTTTCTGGTTAGAGGTTCCTAAAATAGACTCCGTTTATGCATGCCATATCTGACTGGCCTCTCTATAAGTGGGTTTATTTTTGCCCATTTTAGCCCCTAGTTTAAACATTTATTCTTCTTCAGAGATTTAAATGTTTGTTTGACTATAAAATGAAATCGCCGTAGTCTAGTAGCTACTGAGGCCTGAAACTTTATTTTATCGTGTATAATTTACTCTTCAAAATTTTTACTATTTTATCTATTTTATTATTATTTCTCTTGTCAATGTTACTGTTGTTGTTGAAATATTTTTATTAAACTAATGGAAAAGTTTCTCACACAAAAAATAGACTCTCTCATATACTTTTCCTATTATTTATGACCTATTTTTAATAATAATTGTATGTGAGAATATATGTTTCGTCATAAACTATGCATTGTAAATGATTAATAAAGTGACCAGATGCTTGTAATTTTAATTAGATATGGGGACTTAAATTTCATAAAAAAAAAATAGAAGCCAAACTAAACAGTGTGAGGCCAAAGCAAAATACAATAATTGTCCTGGGTATATCACTTGTATTCGACCTCAATAATTGATGATGACAATTTTAAAAAAAATTACGAAAATATTATCAGAACCAAATACCTCGTCTTATGTAGCCGCTGTAGTCTAGTAAGTAGTGTATTAGCTTATTAGACGTGACGCCCCATGGTTCAAAGACCAGATCAGACATCTTTAATAAAACGAAATATGAAAAAATATTCCTTTGGCGATTTCCTCTCAACAGATATATGAAAAGTTAAAAAAATCTGTCGTTTGGAGTCGCCCTTAAACGCTGGGTCCCGCCATACATGTATAAAATTGACACACACAACCTACATAAGTGGTGTGAGAAGCTGGGTCGTAATCCTGACTGAAGGGTTGTAATGACCGATTCCGTTTATTGTTGTTGTTGTTGTTTTTGACTATAAAATCAGTTACAAATTTAATTTTTTTTGTTTGGTCAAATTGTTCACAAATATACTTGTTAACCATAGAAGTACTTTTGGTGGCGTATGATTCATATTTAGAAAGAAATTCAATATTAATCATACGTCCGGTATAACCTCCGAATAAAAAATACATACTTTGCTGCTATTCAAAAGTTTTTGTGTGGGATTTTTACAGCCACAATTTAAACAAAAAAAAAAAAATATATAAATTCTCTGGTTTTCGTAAGCAAAAAAAAAATTCCTTTTTGTTCGTAATAAAAAAAAAAAACAAAAAAAACAAATTTAATTCCAAACATTTTATTTGACGACCTGAAACATTTAATTTTAATATGCTCTGCTCTGTTAAGATGATGAAAAAATAAGGACTCTGTCATAAAAATCTGTTTTACTTGTCATTATTTATTTCTCATTTTCTGTTTTGCCATTCCACATTTTCCACATTTTTTTTTAAAATTTTTTTAAATTTTTTCTTATGAATTCTTTTATGTTGACGGCAACTGCCGAGTCTTTTGTCTGCTCGAGAGAGAGAGCAGAAGCATAAAGAGACACATGTTGTGCCTTTGGCTGTGAATTTGTTAGACAGTATGTGTGTACGTACAAGTGGTGTTTATATATGAATCCACTTAATTGTAATGCAAATATAAGCATTTACTTACAACGGGATCAGCCGATGTATGATAATAAACGGGTACGCTTTAAGGAAAGCTTTATAAAGTCTTGAATTTAGTTTGTTTTAATTTTTACTTTTTTTTTTGTTTGTTTTGTTTTTAATCTTAAAGAATACTTATAATTATTTGCCATGTTGTTCAAGTAGCAGTAATAATGCCCTATTCACCTTCTTTTTTCAAGTTCTATTCATTATAAGCATAAGAGTTGTCTTAGATAAACAAAGTGAAAAAGAGCAGATGAAACCATTCATTCATTCATTCATTCGTTCATTCATTCATTCATTCATTCATATACTCCTTTGGTATTTATAAATGATAAATAAAATACTCGTACACATGCATACATGCATGCATAATACATATATGAGTTTAGTATACAGTTAAGTGTAAAATAATAGATCCAAGAAACTAAAAGATCCAAGAGACTATTTTTGTTAATAACTTGAAGAATATTTTCTTACATACATACATACATACATACATACATAATTGGCCATTACAACCCTTCAGTCAGGATTATGGCCTAGCTTCTCACACCACTAATGTTGTGTGCCTTAAATTTATACATGAGTGGCGGGACCTACAGTTTAACTTCGTCTCCTAATGATAGATTTTGAGAAACTTTTTCATTGCAGGTTTATTTACTCTCAGAGTTTTTGCCAGAAATCTGCTGAGAGTAGGTCGCCGAAGAAATATTTTTTTTTCTTCGTATTTCGTTTTGATGTCGAACCCGGGCTTTACGTCTAATAAGCGAACACACTACCTGCTAGACTACGGCGACTACAGAATGGATATTTGCCAAGTTCTATGTGGGTTTCAGTCGAACGTTGCTCTAGAAATACTTCCGTGATCTCTGCGTAGTATGTGATCGCTTTATCTCCATTTTCCTATGCGAATTTGTACGTAAGTAGGCCCCTGAGGTGATATCACCCAAAGGCCTTTGTTTCGAATGGTGGCAATGATGGCTGGCCAAAATGTGCGCTACATAGAACACAGAAATTTTTTGCTAAAACTTACAACTTTAGAGCCACATTGGTGTTTGTAGCCATATTTCACTTCCACATAGGAGTGTTGATTTTATGCCGGCATTGAAAAATTCTAATTTTTGACGTTATTGATGGACTTGGATTTCTCCATGTGGCAGTTTGGTCCTCTAAAGAAAATCCTGATGGCATAGTCTATTGTTGACATATTTTTAAGCCACATCACTTGTTGTGATTATGCTATCAAGATAGCAAAAACTGTTTCCGTAGTTGATTGTTTGATCCTTGAAGCCTGTGCATTTGTTGTTCAGTCGTATTGGCTGGATTTTTGTAATTCACCCTGCTCTTCTGGCCAAACTGATCAGCTGGTTTGTCTTGCCTTACAGATCGGGAAGATTATTGGAGAGGACAAAGATATTACTTACATAGCGTAAGTTTTCAAGAAGTTTGTCGAATTAATCGTTCTTTATGGGAGGCAATTTCCATGATTATTTTTAATAATAACGAGGGGGGGCAGATAACCTTGTTTCACGAAAGAAGTGGTAGTTACAAAAGGGATGCCTGAGGATTGCTTTAAATTGTTGTTGTATACAGGCAACTATAGTTTCTTACATCCATTTATGTTGTGTGTGTTAGTTTTTATCAGTAGCTAGGTTAGGTTAGGTTAGATTAGAGGACGTGTACTTGTCAATTGAGACAAGTACAGTAACCGGAGGCCGTATTGATCCATTGTACGGAACATTCTTAAAAATAGAAGGATAATAGAGGAGATAGAAAAAAGGAGAAGAAGTAGGAAAGGGAGAATGGGAAGCGAAGGAATTACACAGACCAAACAAAACAAAAAAAAAAAAAAAAGGAAGAGTGCGACTACACTGATGAAGCCCTAGCACCTCTCAACCGGCGAAGAGCTTTGATGTTGGCTCTTGACACAGAATTCAAACCCTCAACCTACTATAGACTGGGCAGTTACAGAGGAGGTGCTTGACAGTCATCAACTGCCCCTCATCGCAACATACCCTGTATCGTTATGTATCGTAGGTACCGGGACCTACAGTCGACTCCGAACGATAGATTTTTCAAAAACTTTTTCATGCCATTTTTTTCTTTACTCTCAGAGTTACTGCCAGAAATCTATTGAGACAAAGTCTCCGACGATATAATTTCATCATATTTCGTTTTGTTGGAGATGTCTAACCTAGGATTTGAACCGTGGCCTCACGTCTAATAAGACACTACACTACCTACTACATAAGGTTTGACAATCCATTGATAATCTAGAGTCCCATAGACTGCAGCAAAGGCCACCAACCAGTGTTTTTGTATGCTTTCCTTGTATGGACAGGATGGCTTCTCTTAAAAAAAGGCTGTATAAGTTTTACCTCCCGATAAGATCTCTCTTTTTCCTTCTCTTCCTCTTCTCTTTTTTTTCCTTTTATCACTTCAAAGTCTCCGAAATAAATCTGTTTTATAACTTCACCGATTTAATGCAAAATTTTATTAGCATTTAAATATTTAAGCAGTATTTTATTATGAATATTGTTTAAACAATTTTTATTACTTTGTTCTTCATCTTCTGGTTCTGGTAGACATTAAAAAATATCATTAAATGTACACACAATAAAATAAATGCCCTTAAAACTCAGCACTCAGACGTACATAAATATTATCAAGAGAAACAGGCATGAAATGAAAGAGAAAAATAGTACCCAAAATATTATACAAATTTATTAAATTTAAGACCCGAAAATAAGAAATGTAAACCTACAAATTGGGCATTGAATTCAATTCAATGGACAGAGTGTCGATGTTATGTTGTCATCATGAATATTTAACAATCGGGCAACATAAAAATAAATCGGAAAAAAGAAGAAGAAGTAAAACATACCAAAACATTTAAATAAAAACACACAGATACACTCTCTCAATACTAAATGTGTTCTAGTGAAATAAGAGAGCCAGTAGTATTCGTAATGATAAAAGTTCAGTATGAAATGCACATACTCAAGTCATTCTTTGTTAAATAAAACATTAAGAGTGGTGGTTTGGAAAAAACAATAACAACATCATTATCTGCTTAGAGTAAGAATAAAAAGAAAAAAAAATACAAGAAAAACAAAGAACATAAAATTCTCGCCCTCTCTCTCTCTCTGTCTGTCGAAACAATAAATAAATAAATGAGAATGAGAAATATAAATAAGAATAGAACAATAGCGTAAAAACCTCAATAGAAGCAACACAACTGAGCACAACATTACCCAACACTATTATAAAGACCTTAATAATAACAATAACAACACCAACTAATACTCAAATAAGGATTCTAAATAAATGTAGGCACACATACATATACATACATACATTCATACATTTATGTGGTATATGCAGCAGAGCTTATCAAATAAAAGTTTCTTTCGTGAAGAAACCTCTACTGTCTAGAGGAGACAATTCAAACCATCAATAATAAAATGAGAGGAATAAGATGGTAAAAGAAAGAGGGGAAAAAACCCGACACAGGAAAAGACACGTGGAGAGAGAAAGCAGAGAGTAGAACATAACAAAAATACAGAGAAAAACACACGTACACACACACGTAAATATTATCAATAGTGATGCCAAGTTTTGGAATAAAAGAAAAAAGATGTTTTTCTAAGCCAAATTAAGACAAATTTAAAAAATAAAATTGAAGATATGGAAGATCAGGTTTAAAACATAAAAAAGATGTGTGTGAAGATAAATTAAAATTTAACTAGCAAAGACAAAAACCAAAAACTTTAACAGAGCTAATGTTAGAGTTATGTGAGAAGCTAGGTCGTAATCCTGACTGATGGGTTCTAATGGCCAATTAAAAAAAAAAAAAAAATTTAGAGTTAACAGAGCAATGTTAAGTGGTCAACAGAAAATACGAAAAATAGTCGAGGAACAAATCACCCAAATATATATCAGGGTCTTGCTGTAGACATCTGACTACATACAAATTATAGTCTAAGGTGTTAACAGTGTCTGGGTAGTATGCCGGATGATGGATATTGTAGAAAAATGGGACTTGCTGCACATATCCCACTATATCAAATTGTAGCCTAAATTGTCCCTAATAAAATCCAATAAGTGGTGTATTCCAAATAATGCTAACAGTGTCTTGTTAACATAGGGAATATTTGAAGTCAAATATCTCCAGTTCCAAAATTATTTGGGATACATATACCACTTATTGGATTTTATTAGGGACACCTTAGGCTATAATTTGTATATAGTCAGATGTTTGCAGCAAGTCCCTGATATCGTATATTTGGGTGATTTGTTCCTTGACTATTTTTCGTATTTTCTGTTAAACACTTAACATTGCTCTGTTAATTCTAACATTAGCTCTGTTAAAATTTTTTGTTTTTGTCTTTGGTAGTTAAATTTAAATTTATCTTCACACACATTAAGAGAAGAGGCACAAAGTACTTGTTTTCAGAAGAAGTTCTTTAAGGATATTTAGCGGATATAAATACAAACCACATTGCATTTGCCATTCAAGAGTACTTTCAGTTCTAATGTATGAAATCAAAAAAAGATTCAAAATATAGTTTGAACTGGTCTGGACATGACAAATAGGAGATTCCATCATCACCATATGAGCTACTTCAGATACGTACAACATAGAGCGGCATATCTAACCGAAAAATGGATAATGAGCACACGAAGACTCAACTCACAATTGGAATCATTACTGGACATTGTATGCTTAGGCACTAATGCGTGAAAAATACATCTTGTTCAACTAGTCAATGACTTTTGCATAAGCTAGAGTGACGAAAAACAAACGGAGAAAATGCCAGAAGTCAGAAGTCAGTTGTACCATGACGTTGAACTCACTGACGTTTCGAGTACAGAAATTTGGGAGCCAGAAGCTTTATCTTAAACTCCGTATCGTTCCATTATTTTGGTGACCATTGTGACCCTTTTTTCCGATAGAAGTGGAAATGCTGTGCAAAAAGCGGAGAAGGAACTGTTAAATTTGACTGATGGATGGATATGGAAATTAGGCACAGTTCAGTTCTTTTGCACACTCATTCATTCCGGAATCTTTCTAAGACAATAACGTTATTAACAAACATTAAGCGCCCAGTCTTGAGAAAGAATTCGACTCAAAAAGCAAAGTTTCTAACAACTACATCCAATAAATTAGATGGCAACCCTAATATTCTAGAACGAATCATTTTTTCATTGAAATAATTCGTTTGAGGAAATTAAAACAAGGTAACGAAATAATAAGTAAAACGGAGGAGATGATTTATGACATCTTTGTGTTCCTTAAATAAGTTGTCGAAACTTATCTGTCTTGGAGTTGATAGTAAACCTTCGTCTGAAGATCGACGATCTATTCTTTCGTTATAGCAATAGCATTGGTTCGAGAGTCTTAGGCTGTGTGATGAAAATATTTTAGGCTTACAATACATACATACATACATAATTGGCCATTACAACCCTTCAGTCAGGATTACGGCGTAGCTTCTCAACACCATCATGTTGTGTGCGTTAATTTTATACATGAGTGGAGGGCCCTACAGTAAAGTCGACTCCGAACGACAGATTTTTTTTTTTTGAGAAGCTTTTTCATGGCAATTTTTACTCTGAGAGTTTTTGCCAGAAATCTGCTGAGAGAAAGTCGCTGAAGAAATATTTTTTCATATTTCATTTTGATGTCTGACCTGGGATTCGAACTCGGGCCTTTCTTCTAATAAGCCAACACACTACCTACTAGATCACGGCGGCTTGCTTAGGCTTACAATATCAAAACGTTATCAGGTCATAGATACACATCCTGTGTTCTGTATAAAACCGACTGCTGAGGAAGTTTTAATGAAATCTTACAAAGTATGGCTTTGGTTTCCCATCTCCCCTGCCAGTCTGGCTAATGTTGAACTTCACTTTTTTATTTTGCCTGTCAATTTATTGTATCCTTTTGCCACACTCTGTCATATTTCAATAGAAGATGACAGCAAAACTGTATAACAAATGTTGTCAATGTCTCTTATAAGGAGAATGTGTATGTCTGAACAACAGTATATTTGTATGTATGCATGTCAATACTCCTAAAAATGTAACAAAAAAAACCAACAACTGAATGTCTCTATACATACATACATAAATAAGATGGATTGAATGTCGACGTGCGTACATTTCTATGTACATAATTTTTCCTCCTGCTTTTTAATATTGTTACCACGTTAACAGCAAGAAATGAGAGAAAAATGAGAGGAAAAAAAATTTAATAAAATATGAGAAAAACGTATCAATAGTTTATGTCCTTGTCATCAAAAATACTATGCTTTTGGAATATTTTTAATACAAAATTTTCATAATTCATCTCAGCTCATCTCATTTCATTTGAATTCATTTTATTTTATTCTATATTTTATCCTTTGCTTCTCTGGTTTCTATTTTGAATTTCGGTTAATTTTTATTTTTATTTTTTTCTTCATTTCAGTAATGTCTTGTAAGCGAATTATGGATGAAAGGCTGAGCTTGCTGAAAATTTTGAAAAATGCGGAAATAAAACGTAAGTTCACCATCAAAATTTTTTGTTTTTAAGTAAAATTGTATTATCATCTCTGGTAAATTTGGTCATTGACACCTTTTTCGATTGTTAGATTGCAAACTTGAAGACCCGCTTCCAAAACTTTAAGTAGGTCCTAGTTTTACATAAGTTTGGATTTTCTGTCTAATAATGATCTTATTTTCTATCGAAAGTCGTTCAGTGCTAAGTAAACGTAAAAAACTGAAATTATTACCACACTTCCGCTCTTCGTTGTTTGAAGGCAAACAGTACTGTCACTTAGCATCTCTTCCACCTTCTTTATATTTGTTTTAGTCCAATTATTAAAGCTTTTCCACATAAGCAAATGATTGGTACACTTTAGAGGGTTCTAAAATGATAGAGTTGCCAAATGTCATTGTGTAGACACAGCACTCTCGCTTTATTGCATGTCTGTATTGGACGTGTAGTGATGAGCAACCAAATGCCAGAATTGGTACTGTTCACCTTCTCCCGTAATGTTCGCTAACTATGCTATCCCTACTGAGAAGATAGAGCTCGTTTTGGGCACATTATTTGTAGGGTGAATGAAACCTTTTAATTTTTTTGGTTTAAAAAACATGGTTGCATATTTTTTCGTTTTTTTAAACACTTGATTTCAACTTAGTATTCCCACAAACACATTCCAATGTGTGAATTCACATGCCGCCAGGTTGAAGAGAAGTGTCACAGCATAATTTCAAATTCTTGGACTCATCAGTTTTATTTTAAAACATCTCAGTACAGTTTGCCCAACCTCGAAATCTACATTTATTCTTCTCTAGGTGACGGTTGATCTCTTCCACTCTCTGCTACTTTAAAACTTCCAATCAATCAAGGCCCATTTTTCCACAATATTCCACATCCGTTCATCCTACCCAGACACTGTTAACAGAGTGAATATTTGAAGCGCGATATCTCCAGTTCCAAAATTATTTAGAATATATCACTTATTGGGTTTTATTAGGGACACCTTAGGCTACAATTTGTATATAGTCAGATATCTGCAGCAAGTCCCTGATATCGTATATTTGGGTGATTTATTCCTTGACTATTTTTCGTATTTTTTTTTTAACCATTTAACATTGCTCTGTTAACTCTAACATTAGCTCTGTTAAAATTTTTGGTTTTTGTCTTTACTAGCTAAATTTGAATTTATCTTCACACACATGTGCAAGAGTTCCCCTCATGATTTCTGATTTTTAATAAAAGCAGTAGGGATACCCATGACCACAATGATCCTCTGATTAAGTTTATTCTCATACCGAATATGTAGAGCTTTGCGAAACCTATCTTCTGAAAACTTTGCAAATTTTCTCTGGATTTTTGTTTTTGGTCACACTGTTATTGTCCTTAATAGAAGTTAAAGTGTGTGTGTGTGTGATTGATGGCCGATTCGCAAATGTCTTTATGTTTGAGTTTGAATTCCAAAAATTTTACTTCAAAACTGCTCACTTTATGCTCACCCTAATACAACCAAAAGGGTTCGTAATTGTAATTGTGTTTTCTATTGACATTTTCTTTTTGTTATCAATTCTTTTCAATCAAAATTTCTTTGTCTTTCAAAGAAATAAAACAAAAAACACACGTCAGTATGTTTCATTATCAAATACGAACATTAAACTTCTTTCTTCTGTTACATCTTTTCATTGCTCTTTTTTGTGGACATTAAAATACTCTCTCTCTTCGCATCATCATGTGCACTCTAGAATATTTGCAATTGTAACATTTGCTCTTTTACCAATGTACGAGTATGTATGTGTGTGTGTTTGTATATGTGAGTATGTTTGTATTTACATGCCATCATTAGACAATAAGTTTTGTATAGCAAAAGAAAAGAAGAGAAAAAAAGGGAAAACACATGAATAATGACATGCATGGGAATCTTTTTACTCGTAGTACAAACTGCATGTGTTTGTATAAAGAGAGATACAGAGTGAGGGAGAGAGATACATAGAATGAAAGAAGGACAGAGATTATGTTACATGAATACATGAACTATTGTATTGACTTCTATTGAATTTACATGAAATGGTTTGTGAGTGTGTGTGTATGTATGTGGTTTGTCGTTGTGTTTTTTTGGAATTATTTGTTATTTTGTTAACCTAGACACAAACACATATACACTCTGTCTTTTGTTTGTTTAATCTATTGTGTCTGCTTAAGCAATAGTTTTGTATTGGTATTGTATTTAATACGGAAGGGATAATATCATTGACATGCACACTCGTACATACATATATACATACACACAAAATCGACAGTATAAATACCACACTTACATTTCCTCTCTCTACAAAACCAATATTTAAGGTTATGGAACACTGAAAGAAATTCAAATTGTTTGCCATTTATTTGAACAATTTTTTTATTTCTTATTGAAGTGGGGTCAATGAGCTATTGTTACGTTTGACTGGTCCAAAGGGTCGTATTTTATTTGGTGCCTGGGATCATGGTTTCAACATTGTTCTTCTGCCAATGTTTCATTGTTTCATATATGTATTCTTAGTCGATAACCATTCAACACAAATCTCCACTTGAAAACTTAGGAACATTTGAAGCCTAGCGGTCGCTATAATGTACCATTAGATAATGTAACAGATATCCAGAAATAAACCGGCCTACCCATGCCTTACTATGGTTACCATAATTTTTACAATAGGACTTGCCAAAGCGATACCCCATGAATTCTGGCACACCTTCTTAAAAGTCCTTATACGATTAAGGCATTTGTGACGTCCAACAATTCTACGCCTTGAGCGCATATTATAGTTCTGCAAAGCAGATAGTATAACACGCATCCTCTACCCATTGGTCATCAATTCAGAAAAAGTTTTCGACACCGTAACACGTAAAAAGAAAAAAAAAGTATTCCTTAAAGTTCATGTACCTAAAGCGTGAACAGTGACTCACAGGGGTCGCACTCAGTTTAATGGAGTTGAAAGTTAGCTCTCCTTAAGGACCGTTAGAGTAAAATACGTCTGCATTAGGTTAGGTTAGGTTGAAAGGGTGACGTATAACTGTGTTCACACATTTTCACGCTTTCACCCAGAGACCCGTGAAAGAAAATGGGGCAAAAGGAACTGAAAGAAGAGATGAGAAGACAAAGGAGAAGAAGGAGAAAAATCAAGAAAAAAAGAAAGATAGAAAGGCGAAAACAATAATTTGCAGCAGTCATGTCACCCATAAATAAATTTGGCACTCTAAAGATATCCCCTTGGCCAGTCAATGCCGCTTATGAACTATGTTAGGTCCTCAGGTCTGTAATGCTTCTGGTCTACAATTTGCTCAATGAATCGTCTTCTCAGCTTTCGCTGTCCATGCTCCTGCAGAGTAGGACAATGGCATAAACTCAGATTCACTGTATCCCTTACTCCTTTACATTACATACAGAAATCAGAGAAACCCCTATCGCATCTAGTCATCCTAAAGGGCCCATGCCCTACTCATGCTTGGGATTAGTTTAGTACATCCCCATCTATGGTTTTGCCTCTGGATTGTCATGACCATCATGGTTATTTCATTATGGTTTCAGGCTCCTTTCTGGAGAGAAGGAAATACCCGCCTGTTACTGTGTTTACAGAAATTGACCACGAAGGTAAATGTTGTAAAAAGATCATTAATACAGGCCACCACTTTCATATTTTTCCACTTGTATCGCAGTGGGCCCAATGCGGCCTAAGTGAGTCCATCCAAGAATGTTTCTTGGATGGGCAACCACCTCTACCTACCTCTACCTATCGTAGTGCAACGAATTTCTTTCAATTTCTGTCATGATGTTACTCTAATTCGACAATAACAACAACAACAACAACACATTTCATTTAAACATCTTTACACGTTTTCTTTTGAGATACATAAATTAATCACTTTAATTACACAAAACTTCTAGCTAAATGAACGCCCCCTTTGGAAACTTGTTCTCAAATAGTTTTCCCCCATTTTTATTTCCCCCTCAAAACAAAACAAATCATTCTCTAATTACTTCCGTTCATTATTCGCCATCGTAGAATTCTTTGTGTTCTCTTGTGATTTATTTTCTTGTGATTTGTAAATTTTAATTTGTTGTCCGCCTGCGCCCGCCTGCGGTAATATCTCAACTCAAAGCAGCCTGATACCTTAACATTAATGAAGAAGGGAAATAGGAATAGGAATGAAATCTGAAATTTGCACAAATAATCGAAATTGTTTGTTTGTTATTTATATACCAGCTTTGGTTTTATTTACATAAGGATGACTGATACAAGAAAATGCAAGAAAATGGCAAAAATGATGATTGGCTGCGCTTTTTATGCGCACAGATTCGTTGGTTGGTTTGGTTTTTTTTAGCGTTTTATTAAAACAAAAGGACACCGAAGCGTATACGTTATGTGGGCATGAAGTAATTAATGTTGCACATGCGTCAGTTCAAAAGCCATCTTCTTCATCACAGGCTTTTTAGGGCTCATCACACTGTCTGTCCATGTGTATTATTTTATTTCATCTTATCTCCGTTTTCTTCGTCATTGCCTCCTGGGGTACAAATGTTTTTCTCTATGATTTTTATCATGTGTTGCTGGAAATTCAACCTGTCATCGATAAATACGCCCAAATATTTTATGACCCTCTTCGATTCCGTCACTGGTCACTTCCAATGGGTAAATTCGACCTACTGGTATTGTAATTGTCTTAATTAACAAGTACACGTCCTCTAACCTAATGGTCACATCCATCTTTTCCACTATTTTTCTGCTACTTATTTAGACGACCCTGTCTTATATGTAGTAGCGGTCAATCAAGTCTTTTCGCTCATGCTCCGTCTCCTCTATTTTTTTTATTCAGAAAACCTATAATTTTAGTCCCATTTGGTTGAAGTATGCCCCTTCCATAGAAGTGGTCTAAGTACCGAGCCCTGCGGAACGCCAACTGATCTCTAAATCATCTGTATGTACTATTCCGCGGTCGCAAATATGATTGTATACAATTGCCTGTCAAGTATGGCAGTATAATCATACTTTCGCAATCTGCCTGCAATATAGTGTGATAACTGCTTATTATTCCTTGCAGTCGAAACTCCATTTTTTTTTGCCTTCTATTGTGTCTCCTGCAATGTGCACTACCCTGCCTATAGTAAACAGGTGCAACAACACTTGATTGACGTCCTAAGCATATACACATGATGCATTGCGAGCCATCTGAGAAAATAATGGTAAGCGTAGTCGCCGTAGTCTAGTAGGTAGTGTGTTCGCTTATTAGACGTAAAACCCGGGTTTGAGCCCCGGGCCAGACATCAAAACGAAATATGAAAAACATACTTCTTTGGCGACTTCCTCTCAGCAGATTTCTGGCAAAAACTCTGAGAGTAAATAAACCTGCCAAGAAAAAGTTTCTCAAAATCTGTCGTCCGGAGTCGACGTTTAACTGTAGGTCCCGCCACTCATGAATAAAATTAAGCCACACAACTGGAGTGGTGTGAGAAGCTAGGCTGTAATCCTGACTGAAGGGTTGTAATGGCTAATTATATATGTATGTATGTAGTAAAGCTGTTAAAGAGTGAGTAATGCAAAGGGAATGGTTCTTTTAGTATCGCACAAGTCTCACGTGTAACGTCTTTGTCTCAGTGGCAAAGCATATGTTATCGATAATTTCTCTGGTAGTTTTTTTTAACAATACTTCATTATCATTTTGCTTTAAATGACTCATAAATTTTGTGCATGTTTTGGTGACGAGAGCTCACTTCATTTTCTCGGGCGTCGTGGAAGATCGAACAGTTTCCAAGAGTACCATTAGCAGAACGTAACGCTGTATGAAAGGATAAGTATCACGATAACTTATGTTTCACATCGGGTAGAAGTTTAGCGCTTTTCTATAGCAAGCGGTATTACTTAATTGGTCGTCACAGCCCTTCAGTAAAGATTACAACCTAGCTTATCATACCCGTCATGTTGGATGTGTTAATTTTATTCATGAGTCGTGGCATGTACTGTTTAATGTCGACTCCAAACGACAAACCACAGAGGAACTTTTCATGGGAATTTAATTTTAGTTTTAGATTTTTTTGCCCCAAGACTGCTGACAGAAAGCCGCCAAGGAAATAATTTTTCGTACTCCATTTTGTTCGAGATGTTTGAGTTGGGGTTTGAACCACGGCACGACACACACTACCAACTAGACTATGGCGATGCCCAAGTTCATTTCAATAAAATAAACTGGTGCAGAAGTCGTAACAAGTAATTCTTATGGTATAAAAGATCCAATCTGAACCGGTATTCAAATAAAACCCTGACTGAAACGAATCACATCGATCTCATTCGATAAAACCAATCCGGACAAGATGAGGAGTAGCCACGTTAGACCGTAATTTTAAAAAAAGCCCTACATGCTACCACTGTTTGTTTTCACTTTTCTTATTTGATCTTTCCTTTCTATCTTTTTCGGTTTTCCTTTTAAGACTACAAAACATTTTATGGCTTGTTACACAAAGCGACATGCTTATCGGTCTTTGCTTATTCTTTTACTCTTTTATTGCCTTTTCGCTTCGTATGCGACCTATACGCTGACGGAGACGCTTTACATATTATTTATCTTGTCTTCGTTTTGATTTCATTTTATTTTCGAATACCAAACTGTCTTGAATTTGTTCTTGTGAAAAGTGGAAGAAAATTTACGGCCATTAAAATATGAATAAAGGCGTGTTCGTGCTCGTTCCATTGTATTATACGGCCAGGCGATATTCAATTTCTCTTAACTCTGTACACAAAGTATGTAAACCTGAAGGAAGTGAAGGAAACAAATGAAAAATCTTTGTTCTTTAAGGAATATCTTGCTTAAGATTGAAGGGTGAAGTAAGAGATAATAGTTTCATGTCTTCTCCCCCTACTCCCTATCCGACAGTCTTTTACTGCAAACGATTTGTTTGGAAATCTCTGTTTTACAAATAAACTTTAAACGTTTCTTTTTTTCTTGCGAATATTTGTCTTTGTCTTCTATTGTCTTCTATTGTTTTCTTGTTAAAACTAAAGGAGACAACAAAAAAAGGCAAAAAGGATTCATAATATCCTGTTAGACTTTGTTGTCCTGAACAAAAGAAACTCTAGGTTTATTTCAAGTATAAAGATTTCCTTTTTGTTTTTAGAAAGAGAGAGGAGAAGACATCCATCGTTCGTTTATATTTCTTTGTTGACGATTTTCCTATTTCTCCAATTCAATTCATACAATTGCCAATGGGCTGTAAAAGGGTTTTCTGAAGAGAACAGCTGTAGTTCTAGGAGTTGGGTTTCAATTATGGAGTATGATTTTGGTTTACCAAAATGAATTTTACGTGTTAACGGAAATTATTCATTTCTAAGTACACTGAGCTACAAAAAGTTAGCAATAGTTGTAATATCCAATGGCAGACACTGTAATCTAAGTGAGGTCTTTGGTGATCATCTCTGCTTAAGCAGCGAATCGCAGTTGATGGTTTAAAATGCTTCATTAAATAAAATTGTCCAGTCGGTACAGTCTCGCCCAATACATTTCTAAAAAGGAAAGAGCCCGTTGAAAAACATATGAAGTTTTTCTAGACTCTTCACTTGCCAGGCCGTCAGAAATTGCATTACTAGTAATTGTGCTGTGAGTGCACTCAGTTGATTGAGATACTCAAAGCAGTTTGGTCGCAGCAAGTTGTTCTTGCCCTTCCATCGCTTACTATACTACCAACTCCTATTTGGTAAGATATTGTAAGAAAGAACACCTTTATGCTTCCTTTTTCGGATGATATTTGTCTGTAGCGTAGCCTATCATTACACTTACTTAGTAGATTATTACAACCCTTTTGTCACGGTTACAATCCAACTTCTCATACAACTCATGCTGTATGTGTTATTTTTCATCCATGAGAGTGAATACCTCGTCTCCGAGCGTCAGATTTAAGAAGAATTTTTTGCCTTTTTGTTAAACATGTGCGAACTGTGGTTTGAATCACGAACTTGAGCTAACATAATAATTACTAGACTACGTCATACTTTTGGCGCTGCCTATGTGTTTAATAATTACATGGAAAGGCCAAATTTCAGATGGAATGCTCTCTTGGACGCTATAGGATTCTTGATCTGAATGTGATATGACTTGTTTAAGTTCGCTCAGACCTGACAGTATGGTGATTAATCCAGACTACTGACCATTTGTAGATCGTAACCGACAGTTGTCTGTGATGATGTGTAAAGAGACAATTGTACACTTCCATTGCAATTGTTTTTCTCTTAAGGATTATCTCCATAGGATATTGGGCAGTATGGTACATACATAATTGGCCATTACAACCCTTTAGTCAGGATTACGGCCTAGCTTCCTTCTTCAGTATGGTGTTATAAATTAATCAAGAGGCCGTCCTTCATAGGTACCCCGCTCTTACGAAATGAATTTGATTTGCAAACACTCTTTCGTATTTCAAGTGACAAGGTAAACACTTACGACATAGCTTCTCGCACCACTTATATTGTGTGTGTTAATTGTATACATGAGTGGCATGACCTACAGTTTAAAGTCGATCCCGAACGACAGATTTTTGAACAACTTTTCATGGCAATTTTATTTACTCTCAGAGCCTCAGGCCTCATGTCTAATAAGCCAACACACTACTTACCAGACCACGGCGACTTCTTTGTATTCCCCTTCGTCGTGTTAATATTTGCCGTAATGTCGTGAACTTTTACAATAGCTCTGTTAATAAAGCCTAGCTTCTCACACCACTCATGTTGTGTGCATTAATTTTATACTTGAGTGTCGGAACCTATAGTTTAACGTCAACTGCGAAACTTTGAGAAACTTTTTCATGGCAGGTTTATTTACTCTCAGAGATTTTGCCAGAAATCTGCTGAGAGAAAGTCGCCGAAGAAATATTTTTTTTCTTTCATATTTCGTTTTGATGTCTGGCCTGGGGCTCTAACCCGGGCTTTTTCGTCTAATAAGCGAACACACCACCTATTAGACTAGGGCGTCTTCAATAAAGCCCCCTTTCACATTTTAAAAATGGTTCTGATTTTAATTAATTAACGCGGATGGCTCAATAATTCGGGAACAATATTTTATTTCTCCTACAATTATTTCTACGATTTTTTCTTATATCTTTCATATGTTTCTTTTTGAGCTGTTACCCTTTCATTTACGAGGTGGATAATTCGAAAGGTCGGTAACTTGTTGACCTAGCCTCGTATACTTATACATTAGATATTTTTGTTTTATTTCGGATTGGCACTCACATAGAATAAATAATTTTCTGACCAGTATTGAAACAAAACTGTCCCAAAGCATTTCCAAGTGCTGCCTGGGCTTAATTGGTTTCTTTCTTCTTCTTCTTCTTTTATTTCAACCCCCACAAACAAATTTAATTAAAATAATTGATTTTACTGTTATACATGGATTAAATAAACAAACAAACAAACAAATGAATAAGTAAACCGAACCAAAGAGCCCTAAAACACTTCCGGAACTCCAAAATAATTTACGATTAATGAAAAAACTTATAAGAAATCCTTCCTCCTTCCAGCTTCCACCTTCTTTCTGATTTCCTCTTTCTTTCTAGAGGCTCTTAATTTCTGCTTGAAATATGTTTAAGTGGCCAAATGTTTACTTTTCAGCCAAATATTTGGAACAGTAAAATGGAAGAAGAGCAAAGTCCATAAGAGAGTAAGAGAGAGAATGTACTATATTACCTCCCTACCTAAACTCTACTCATTATATTTATTTACTCAATTACACCATTGCCACTCATTGTAACTTTTTCCATTAATTTCTGAAGACAATTTTAAAAGAATTTCATTTTTCCTGCCTTTACTTTACATGGAAAATCTTTTCTATCCTCAACAATTCTAGAGTACACTTGAACAATTGAAACTTTGCAGACATTTACTACGAGGAAATTAAAGTGAAATTTTTAAACATTTTGTCAACTTTTTTCTTCCTTGGTTGTGTTTTAATTTTTTAATGGTCAATGAACTGTGAATGAGAACAGGAAACAAAACGTGTATTTGAAGATTGCTTAGGTCTGTGTCTGTGTGTGTGTTTAAAAAATGTCTATTAAAAGCTTTTAGTTTTAAGATTTTTCTAAAAATTCAAGAAAAAGAAATGACAGGTTAATTTTGCAGTGGAAGACCATTTTTAACAAGAGATGGAAAAGTGCTCTTAACATATCGCGACTTAAAAGCCATCATTTATTGATGTGTGTGAAGATACATTTTAAAATCTATCTCTCCATGTTAGCTAACACAGCTCTGTTATGTTATTAACGGAACTCTGTTAAATAATTAATTTAAGACTGGAAAAAAAACAGGAAAAATTTATTAAATTCCTGGGTAAAATAAGAAAAAAAGCGTGTTTTCATAGTAGATTTTGGAATTTTCTGAGATTTCAGATTTTAAAATCCACTGTAAGTCCTTTTGTGGGACTCACACCGTTCCTCACATCGTCACTCACACCGTCCCTCACACCATCCCTCACACTGTCACTCACACCGTCCCTCACACTGTCCCTCACACCGTCCCTCACACTGTCCCTCACACTGTCCCTCACACTGTCCCTCACACTGTCCCTCACACTGTCCCTCACACTGTCCCTCACACCGTCCCTCACACTGTCCCTCACACCGTCCCTCACACTGTCCCTCACACCGTCCCTCACACCATCCCTCACACCACCCTCACACCGTCCCTCACACCGTCCCTCACACCGTCCCTCACACCGTCCCTCACACCGTCCCTCACACTGTCCCTCCCACCGTCCCTCACACCGTCCCTCACACCGTCCCTCACACTGTCCCTCACACCGTCCCTCACACTGTCCCTCACACCGTCCCTCACACTGTCCCTCACACTGTCCCTCACACTGTTCCTCACACCGTCCCTCACACCGTCCCTCACACTGTCCCTCACACCGTCCCTCACACCGTCCCTCACACCATCCCTCACACCGTCCCTCACACTGTCCCTCACACCGTCCCTCACACCGTCCCTCACACTGTCCCTCACACCGTCCCTCACACTGTCCCTCACACTGTCCCTCACACCGTCCCTCACACGGATTCCAAAATCTACTATGAAAACACGCTCTGTTAAAGGTTCTGGCGATTGGATTAGTTGAAGGGACGTACAATGCTTTAAAAACAATTTACTTTGTCCGCCCACTCAGTCCTGTTTTCCCACAATATTGATTTATTTATCGGAGTACAATATCTTTCCGAAATGTGTGATTATCTGTTAATTGTAGTTCTTATTACGCAATATTTTGTAACAGTGATTAACTATAGGACTTATTTTTATCAACTTTTACTTTTTTTTTCTTATTTTACCCGGGAATTTAATTAATTTTTCCTGTTTTTCTTTTCCAGTCTTAAATTAATTATTTAACAGAGTTCCGTTAATAACATAACAGAGCTCTGTTAGCTGACATGGAGAGATAGATTTTAAAATCTATCTTCACACACATCATTTATTGCCGAATAGAACCATAAAATTAGGGGCATATTCCTTGCTATAAGCATAGAAATAATTTTGATTGATTTTTGATACAATTTTTAAAAATTGTGTTACATTATTATATAATGTGTGTGAAGTTATCTACAAAAGTTGTATATTTTTTACATAACATTATGTTAACAGTGTCTGTTAACATAACATACATATTTTTTTTTGTAAAATTCAAAATTTTAGTTTTCATTTTTTTCTTTTTCTACAATTTATTGCTGTTTTTGTGATTTTTAATTGATTTTCTTTCCTCCCGTTTCAAATTTTTTAATTATGTTAAGTTAACAGGGTCTTTTAAGATAACATTACTGTGTAGGGGTACTAAAGCAATGCGATCAAACAATCTTTTGTACTGTTTGCTATCCTCAATAGGGTTTCACTATAATATTTCCTTTATCCCCGTTGCATGCCTTACACTTTATAAGCATACAGGAGTTTTCTTCTGGACAGCATTTACGCTGCTGGTGTTCTAGTTGCGTGTTCTGCTGATTTGTTCCCCATGTCACTGAATCATATTGTAACGATTTCTGTCCTGAACAGATTTTCTAAAATACCTGGTTAGAACTATTATTATTATCGATTATTATTATCTATTATTATTTTTGTCGATTATTATTATCATTATTATCGATTATTTTTTTTATCGCTAATTATTATCGATTACTTTTATTATCGATTATTTTTATTATCGATTATTTTTATCATTATTATCGATTATTTTTATTATCGATTATCATTATAATCGATTATTTTTTTTATCGATAATTATTATCGTTATTATCGATTACTTTTATTACCGTTATTATTGATTACTTTTATTATCGATTATTTTTATTATCGATTATTATTATCATAATTATCGATTATTTTTATTGTCGATTATTACATACACTAAAGTGAGTATGCAGCGATATATATATTTGAAATGATTGGAAAAATTGCTTAAGATTTGAAATAAAAACACAAATATTATATTTTTTCATTTATTTTACATATAAACTTAAGAAAAATAATAAGGAACAAAAATGTTTTTAATTCATTACTGGTTAATAACAATATAATTAACAAAATGGTTAGAATTCAGGTCACATAAGTGAGTATGCAGTTCACAAAAATTGGCACTATGATTCAATTTTTGAAGTCAGGCTGATATTTAATATTTTGTTGGATAGCCCTTTGCCTTTTTGACTGACTTCAATCCCGATTGCATAGCTGTTATAAGATTTTGGGTAACCGAATGTGGAATTTTATTTCACTTCTCAAGTAGTGCAGTTTTAAGGGTGTCTTTACTTGTAATGACATGACTTCTGATTTTTTTTTTTCGAGATAATCCCACAGATGTTCTATTGGATTAAGGTCGGGTGATTGGGAAGGAGTTTTTAGTTGTTTTGGCGTATTACACAAAAGATAATCTCTAACGATATGGGCTGTATGTTTAGGGTCATTGTCCTGTTGGAATACAAATGATCATGTTGGTCCCAATTTAGATGCACTTTGATGCAAGTTGTTTTTTAAAATGTTCAAATACACCGTCTTATCCATTTTTCCTTCGATAAACACAAGATTTCCAACACCTGATGCTGTCATACACCCCCATACCATAACCGATCCACCACCATGTTTTACTGTGGCAGCCATATTTTTTGGATCGAGCTCAGTGTTCACTTTTCTCCACACTTTTTGACACCCATCTGAACAAGAAATATTATATTTACTCTCATCAGAAAATATAACTGATTTTCAGAAATTTTCATCCTTGGTTTCGTACTCTTTTACGAAGTCCAACCGTTTTCTTCTATTGGTGCTGTTCACAAATGGCTTTTTGTGGATGTTACGGCCATGGTAACCAGAAGCATACAGAACTCGACGAATGGTTTGTGGGTTACAGGCTTTTCCAGTCTATTTTTCTATTTCTGACATAGTTTTTGGAGCGCTCATCTTGGGATTTACTTCTATTTTTCTGGTGATAATTCGTTTCTCCCTGTCATTGAAGATTTTTGGACGCCCCGGTCGAGACTTGTTATTTGTATTTTCCTTCTTATTATACTTTTCTATTTTTTTTTGCACTATGGAGCTACTTTTATTAATAATTTTTGCAATTTCACGTTGGCTTTTCTGCTCTTTATAAAGTTTAATAATTACATCTTTTAAATCTTGTGAAAGTTCTTTTCCATGAGGGGCCATAATAAAAGTTAAGAAAAAATTTCGGTATTTAATCAATTTATTTAATCTTTTTATATTTAGTTATCTATTTATAATTATTTATAATAACAATTATTCACTTTTTCCGCGATTAAAATGCGTTTAGTTTAAGTGCAGCTCAAAACTTTAAAAAGTGCATACTTACTTTTGTGATGTGATTTTTTCTATTTTTTAAGAAATGATAACGAGATATGATAAAGGGATAATTATTTTGAGGTATGTTTGTGTTTTTATGTAAGGCATTATTATATATTATTGTAAGTGTAAAAAAAATATATTTTTCTGCATATTTTTGGAAAAAAATTGGGATATTTAATTATTTTCATGCTGCATACTCACTTTAGTGATACACTGTACATACATACATAATTGGCCATTACAATCCTTCAGTCAGGATTACGGCCTAGCTTTTCACATCACTCATGTTGTGTGCATTAATTTTTATACTTGAGTGGCGGGACCTACAGTTTAACGTCGACTCCGAACGACAGATTTTGAGAAACTTTTTCAAGGCAGGCAGGTTTATTTACTCTCAGAGTTTTTGCCAGAAATCTGCTGAGAGGAAGTCGCCAATGAAATATTTTTTTACGTCTAATAAGCCAACACACTACCTAGTAGACTACAGCGACTTATCGATTATTACTATTATTATTATCGATTGTAATTATTATTATCACCATGAAGAGGTGCCTTACTTAGTACTGCGGCCATACTCTCCTCAAAGTTTATAGAATATCCCTATAATGTCTCATTCAATCCTACTGCCCTGCTTGGTGTCAACAATAATAATTTCCTACCTAGCACATGATATATAAACTTTGGGATGCATTAATGGCCCGCAAGTTCCAAGCATGTGTCCCAATAATTCATTCTTATGGTCAAAGAATGTACTTGTTGGGCTCAAGACAACTTCCATGCCTGCCTGTTCAGAATTCCTAGATTCTATTTACATATGCTCTCTCTCTCCTCGTCAGAGGCTTCATTTATTAACTGATTTTGAATTTCAAACGCATTAAACTCTTCAAAATGAACCTTCTTTTATCCTGCAAATCGTTTAAATCTCTTTCAATTATTTGTATCGATTTAAAAATAAAATTTTGTGTCTCGTTTTTTATTTCATTTCCCAACTATTAACCCTCTTTGAAGAAATCGAATATCAACAACAGCAGCATCACCAATAGCAACAACTAAGAAAAGTAAATTTTATTAAAGATTTTCAATTTTTGATATCCTTTTCCTGTGTAAGCGTTTCAAATATTTGTTTAAATTCGAAAGCGATAAAAATCTTCTCTATCTCTCTGTTCTCTCAATGGCCATTGTGCATGTGTTGGCTGATGCTACTGCTATAACAGAGGGTTGGGGGAGGGGGTGGAAATAAAAAGAATTCAACTTCAAGAGTGAGTTTCTAAACAATTTTTCGAAATTATGAAAGATAGTGAAAGCGGGTCTTGTATTTAAATTAAATACGAAACAATATGAGCTTCTCTCTCTCAGAACAACTATGAAACAACCTTGGTGTTGTTGCAATAATAGCAACAAATTGGTCAATATCACTAAGAAAAATACCAAAAAAATTCTGTTTTTTCCTTTGAATGGCCTTACAACAATAAAAAGACACTAAAAGAGGTTTTACGAGAAGAAATAATGAAACAAGACATGCCGAGATAGGATAGAAAAGCAATGTTTAGATAAGAAAAGGGAAAAAAGGAAACTTTAAAAAACAAACCTAAAAAATCTCCTCCCTTTTTCTTTTGTTGAAAATCATTACAAATGACAGAATCGATGGGGACAAAAATGTCCTTAAAGGACGTTTATCATTATGGCCAGAGATGAAACCAAGAAGCTTTATGAAACTTTATAATTGAAAATGTCTTTGGGTGGATGGGGTATGCTGATAAATTTGTTTTATTTTTTCATTTTTTTTCTCTCACAAGAACTGTAGATAGTGATAGTTTGGAGTTACTTCCCTAAATTAATTCTTTTTAAGAAAATTTCACTTGGAGTAGAGATTAGAATTTTTGTTTAAAAGAAATTTTGTTGTTTTCAATACTACGGCAATATTTTTCAGCAGCATAAACTAATCTTCTTAAAAGACAAACACACACTGTTTCATATGTACACACATAGTATACATGTACACGCATACATATTTCTTTTTGTCATGTAATGAAAACGCATTCGACGTCATCGAATGCAATCAAGGTTATACAATCCTCTTTAGAGATTCAAAGTTGTTCTGTCATTGCCACCGCAGATCAGTAGGTAGTGTGTTGGCGTTTTAAAGATAAAGCCACGGTTCAAACCCCAGGTCAGGCATATCCTACAAAACGAAATAGGCAACTTCCTCTCAGCAGATTTCTGTCAGAAACGCTGAGAGTAAATAAACCTGCTGTGAAAAAGTTTCTCAAACAAATCTGTCATTCGGAGTCGTCTTTAAACCGTTGATATCGGCACTCAAGTATACAATTAGCACACACAACATGAGTGGTTCGAGAAACTAGGTCATGATCCTGACTGAAGGGTTGTAATGACAAGTTAGGTGTGTGTATGTCGTTCCGCTTTTCCCAAATGTTGTCGTACCTAGCGTTATGTCCATAACCCTGACGTACACAGTAGTCAATTGCAGGTACGACATTCCGATCTTTAAAACTACGAGACAACTCGTGGGTGCCAACTACGAGTTATCTCGTACTCACTAAACCTGCAATTTTTATGTAGCTACGAATAAAATCGTATTATATCAGTGCTAGTATCGATTAATGGCTTCTGGGAAAAGAACAAAATGTCAATGTTGGTGGGCGTGGCCAGCCCATCTATTTTGATTGATCTTCTCATCTTGTGACATACCCTTTTGGGTTTTACAGTCTGCCGGTCACTGTTGTCCAGTGGGTCTGTCTAATTAGTAGAGAGCATCGAGATCACCTTCAAAAAAAAATCTTTTGACAGCAGCTCTCTGTATTATTTTGGTCGTTCAGAGTCGACCTTAAGCTGTAGGGTTCGCTAAACGTGATAAACTTAACGAACACAACCTGTCTAACAATATCTGCTGATGGCAAACCTGAGAATTCAACCCTGGAATATGGTTAGACATGGTAAGACAGCTTTAACGGTTGGTGGTCCAGCAAAATGATTCCAAGATAGATGGAATGAAAGACAAAATGTATGGAATTTATTGACACGTCACGTGCAAACAGACCCAATTGTTGCCAAAACTCGGTTTCGATACAAGTTAACTGTACCACTTCGGGCACAACATTACATAAATATGTTCTCAACGCCCAAATTTCGATGCAGCTGGAATACATTTTTGTTCAATTGCCTGAAATTTGGCCACGATCGAACAACAATATTATGAATAACGGTGTTAACGCCCGCGATTAATTGCCACGCAGTGTAGGATTTAAGTGAAGCGGTCGACGTAGTTCATAGCTTCTGTTAGTTCATAGCATAGTGCGAAATTATGGGGTTTGATATACAGTCTTGCTGACAGTCAGATTACAGAGGACTGTTATGGAATGCCAGTCCAATGCAGAGCTTAGGTGTGTTTTGTGGATAAAACTAGGTAGCCCGTTAGTTTGGTACTAAAAAAATCTTCCATTTTAAGGAAATTACATTTAGCTACAGATAATATGTACAGTGTTCAGCTAGGCAGCTTATTAGCTAGCTTTACTAGCCAGCTATTCTAACTATGCCAGGCAGCTAGCCCCCAATTCTAGCTATACTAGACAGCTAGCCCTCCATTCTAGCTATACTAGCCAGCTATTCTAGTCAGCTAGCAAGCTTTCTAGCCAGCTAGTCAGCTGTACTAGCCAGCAACTCCCGCTATACTAGCCAGCTAGCCACTATACTAGCCAGTAAGGCAGCTGTTCTAGCCAGCTAGCCAACTAACCAGCTAGGCAGCTGTTCTAGCCAGCTAGCCAACTAACCAGCTAGGCAGCTTATTAGTCAGCAAGGTACCTATACCAGCCAGCTATACGAGCTGTATTTGCTACACTAGCCAGCTATATTGGCTATACCAGCCAGCTAGGCACCTATACTAGCTATTACTAGCTATACTAGCCAGCCAGACAAGCAATACTAGCCAGCTATTCTAGCTATACTAGCCAGATAGGCAGCTATTGTTCTGTGCAGTAATTTTTAGTGCGATCATACATTTTCCGCAATAAACAACGGGAACTGAACTTTACGCATGAAACTTTGCCATTAACAGCAGCGCAAACATACCGAGTTGCTCAACTCTATTCACGAGTATGAAGTGGTAACACAATTTAGTTGTGCAGTGTAACGTATAATAAATGTCAATAACAAAATTATGATTTAGTACGAGTTACTGTTGTTGTTGTTGTTTTTATTGGAAACTATTAAGCCATAAATAAAATGTTATTTTTCTCACCATGACAACAGATTTTAAATGAGTTTTCCTGTGAAACCTGACAAGTGCCTCTCCTAATTCAGTCACTCATTAATTCATTCATTCATTCACTCATCTACTAACAAGGGTTTCTTACATTTCAAGCTCTTGCAGTAATTTAATAACGAGGGGGGGGGGGGGGGATAAGTAATAAGTCTTCTGTAAGAGAAAATTAAGTTTTTGTTTTTTGAATAAGCGTGTGTGTGTGTGTGTGTATGTTCGCTCGTTTATATCTTTTCATTCATTTATTCATCCATTCATCCATCAATCTTCTCAGGGCTGTTGATTGTTTGTTTATTTGCTTTCGTGTCTTTTGTGTTTACCTCTTGCCTCCTCTCTTAATTGAATTCTTAATTTCTATTTAGGATTTATGATTGATTATTTCATTATTTGATTAGTTTTCGTTAATTTGAATTTGATTATCCAACACAATACAATACAACAAAAGAAAAGGAAAAAGAAAAACAAAGTGTGCGCAGCAAATTGAAAAGAATAGCGCGGAATATTTTGAGCAACATGGTCGTGTTATCAATAATACAAGAAAAGCTGAGCAGCTTAACTTTGTAAAACAAATTTTGGCTTTACCTCTTGTAATTAATAATTATGCTTGACGGCAATAAAAGTTTGAAATCATAAAGTCTAAAATTAAAACAACAACATGAACATTATGAAAGAAATTATCATGGAATTGTTTATACATCTGTCGATAACATATGTAAGTCTATGATTTTTTGAACGAAACCATGCTCTCTTAGGTAAGAAAATAGTTTTTCGAAATAATCTTCTCTGAACACTTCGAGCATTGTTTCTTGCAAATTTTTGTATGCTTCTCAAGAAATAAAATTTGTCACGTTTATCAAAACAGATATGTTTTTACGGATGTTTCATCAGTGAAGGCAAATTTCACCACTTCTGGTGGTTGATGAAAGTGCAGTTCATAGCCTAATTCATGATCCTGTGCACCTTTGCATTGTCTTAATTTTTTATGACCAAAAGCATTCGTTTTTTAATTTCAAATCTGCATTAAATCGATTCAATTAAACTTTCAACGAGATGTCAGAGCTGTGCAGTTTTTATATCACATGAATACTGGAGCATAGCAATATTCCAAACGATTGCAAACTGTATATTGGGAACTACACTGTGAACCTGCTCAGAATTAATAATGCGGTAATTGATTCAATTACTGCTGAGTGGTTGTAGTCGCCGTAGTCTAGTACGCAGTGTGTTCGCTTATTAGATGTAAAGCCCGGGTTCAAACCCCAGGTCAAACATCAAAACGAAATATGAAAACAAATATTTCTTCGGCGACTTCCTCTAAGCAGATTTCTGGCAAAAACTCTGAGAGTAAATAAACCTGCCATGAAAAAGTTTCTCAAAATCTGTAGTTCAGAGTCGACGTTAAATTGTAAGTCCCGCCACTCACGTATAAAATTAACGCACTCAACATGAGTGCTGTGAGAAGTTAGGCCGTAATCCTGACTGAAGGGTTGCAATGGCCAATTATGTATGTATGTGTATGTATGGTTGGCGTCCAATACAAAGAAGATGGCGCAGTTAGATAGAAGGTGCCCTGGAAATCTTCTCAAACCTTAAAAAAGCACGCTTAGGGTGGTTGTAGTAGTCGTTACTATGCACTGTATTCAGGGTTCTCATACAAGACTTATTGGTCTTGGCTATGTAGTCAATGGCTTCCGCAGGTGCTGTAGAAACGATATTACTCCGAAAGAGGAGGAAGCATCTGGAATGCAGGTATTCTTATTGATCTGTAAAAGATATACATTGAGACCCTGAATTGCTTCACAGAAACCCTAGATGGTTTTAGTGTTGGAAAAATGTATAGACTTTTCATATCATAATCGAGGGATACAGAGAAGAAAAAGACTTCCAAGAAAGCTTCACAATCTGAAAATGAATGCGATTCCCTTCATTCCAGAAGTGCAAATACAGTTCTGCAGTTAGTCATATTTAAGATTATGTCGGTTCTTTAGCATATTTTACATACAAAATTGGGGGCAAAAGGATACAACTGCAACTGCTATACAGGTCTTAATACGTTAATCGCGACGTCAGTCATATGTGTCTGACACTAAGAAGTTCTACATGAGCCATGACATATGTACATATATGTCTGACATGGCGATTTGGTAGAAGGCCACACACAGATGTCCGACGCAAACGACTCTGTGTTGAAAACAACAGGTTAATACTTGTTGTATCTTGTTTGGATGCGTCAGACATATAAGACTGACACGGCTTGTCGAGAAAAAAAGTTCTAATATGGGGCCATGTCAGTCATATATGTGTGACATAAAAAATAGTGTTTTTCCGGGAATTTTGGCCTGTGATACATTAAGTTTCCTAGATACATTTTTAATTAAATTATCTAAGTACCAATGAGAAATTTTTTCTGATATTATCGTGGCGATAAACGTGTTAAATAGTGTTATTCACTTAGTTTTATATAAACAAAGTGACACGCCTATTGATTAAAACTTTTTTAAAAACGAATATGCGCCTAAAGGGTTGAACCATATTTAATGGATTCTTACCGATAGTCTAACAGCTCGTATACACCGCTATAAATTTGAAAATACAATAGCTGGGTATTACCTTGTGGCTATAATACAATCTAACGCACTTTTATTGTCCGTTGCGCCAACATCACATCACACGACCATTTTTCAGGTTTATACACCTTAACCGGATGTTGACAATGTACAACAACACTTACATGCTTTTTTTAACACAAAAATTTATAGTACGGAGTCCCCATTATACTCTAATTTATCGGGCTTAGTGACGGATTTTTTCTTATAACGATAAGGCTTCGTAGGCACATTAAATTCACATTTTTCCCATTTTCTTCTCAAATCCTATAATAGTCCGTTACAAATGGATCTGAAGTGGAAACAAAATGACGCGGGTTGTTGAAATGAGGGATCCCCATTTGAAAGAATTATTATTCTTTTAAAAGTTAAGAGAGGGGAAATTCAAAAATTCTTGGATTTATTAGTCAGCATTGGAAATCTATCCAAGCTACTTCTGCAGTCCATAGAAGTGTATGGTGGATGGAGGAATTTTATTTTTGTTTTAATATTTTTCATATTATTTCTTCTCCTTTCACGTTTCGTCTTATTGTAAGAATTACAGCTTAAATCCTCATCATATTTTGAGAAGAATTTTATGGCGAAACTAGTAAATGGTCTTTAAAGCATCTAAACACGGCTTAAGAAGACTTTAATAATTGTTTGTTACATATTTTATTTCATCATTTCTGTCATTTCTTTCAGTCATTTCTTTTAGTCATTCATACAGCCTACTCTCTTGTTTTATAAAATTCTCGGTCACTTGTTGTGTGTGTGTGTGGAACATTTTAATGATTTCTGGCATCCATAAAAATTGACAAGAGAAACATCTCGTCTTACCCCCCCAAAAAAAGCATCACATTTATGTATGTTGTTGGCTTTGAAAGTGAACTACTATACTTTCTATATAAATTAGTACGAATATGTGTGTAACTGTAGCTGTTTGAGTGTGTATGTGTATGTGTGGTCTGCCAACACTTAACATTACGAGGCCATTTAAAGTGTCACTTGGGTGCACTTGTAGAACACGTTAAATATTTTCTTTTCCTTTTTGGTTCCTTTCTTTTTTTTTATTTTTTTTTTATTCCAATACACACGCACGTTTGTACATATAGTCCTACCCTACCTACATACATATACCCATATCGTAACATTATTTTAAGCATGTATTGTATGCATTGTTTTGTTTTTATTGCTGTTGTTCTGGTCCTTGTTGTTGGTGTTGTTGTTGTTGTTGTTGTTATGATTTTTGTTTTGTTTTGTTTTCGTCACAGTAACGTTTTATGTTTTCTGTTGCCTTGTTATCTCTATAGATACACATGCAGAGCAAGAGAGTAGTGGCCAAAATGGGGAGAGAGAGAGAATATTAAAGTGAAAGCATGAGTAACAAAGCATATTATTGCTGGAACAGGAAGTCACATGTTTTCACCATGCAATAACAATAACAACAACAACTTCATGCCTTTGCTTGTTTTAACGCATTACGTGTGGGTGTACATAAGTGAGCAAGTTCTTAGGGGTGCCAATATTGTTTGTGAGAGTGTAAGCCTCTCTAACATAAACAATAACACACAGACAAATTATTGTTTTGAGTATAAATACTACAAGAGAGTTTATTTTGTTGAATTTTTTTTTCTTTTAAAAATTTTTCTTACACATGTAGACTTACATATGCACACACACATACATACGTACATACATATTCGTAAATTGTTGTGTTTTTAATAATTTTTTTCTTGTCGGTCTCAGGCTTAAAGAGTGTGAAACATTTTGCCAACACTTTGTTTGTGTATTGCAAGAGGATGAAAAAAGTTTAACAGAAAATAGTTTTAGTCGGCCAAGTTCTTGGGCAAAGTATCCTACACTACTATTGATTGCTGTTGGACTGTTGCACAGTTTCAGCGGTAAGCTCTCTCAAAAACGCTATTGTGTTGATTGGCCGCTTAAAGTAATGTCGTGAGGCACATTTTTTTCATTGTGTGTCCGTGAAATAGAAATGTCCTTCGAGTTGTTGTCCCTTACTTGTAGGACATCAAACATCAACTATTTACCGAAGGCATTAAATAATATAAATGTCGCCGTAGTCTAGTAGATAAAGCCCGTGTTCGAGCCGCAGGCCAGACGTCAAAACGAAATACGAAAAAAAATATTTCTTCGGCGACTTCCTCTCAGCAGATATCTGACAAAAACTCTGAAAGTAAAGAAACCTGCCATAAACAAATTTCTCAAAATCTGTCGTTCGGAGTCGACGTTAAACTGTAGGTCCCGCCATTCAAGTATAAAAAATTAACGCACTCAACATGAGTGCTGTGAGAAGTTAGGCCGTAATCCTGACTGAAGGATTGCAATGGCCAATTATGTATGTATGTACATATGTATGTAAATAATATACTTATATGTACATAAAATATGAAAATTCCATAACAATCACATCATTACTGTAGAGTGTAGTACACACGTACAAATTTCAACCTCAAAATTTCACAACGTGTCATACACAAGGTATGCCGGCAAGAACTTGAGTGTCATTTCTGTTGTATTTCTCTAAAATTTTTTAGCAATTCTTGTGGTTTTTTTCCTTCTGGATTTATTTTTTTTTTTTCTTTCTTAAATTCACTTGAGTGAAAATGATGGAAAAGAAAAATCAGAAATTTAAACTGAAGTAAAAATTGTGTCAGTTGGTTTTATTATGTCACTCAAACGTATATGTAATCGTATAAATGTTTAAGGTTTTTACATACATACATATTTCAAGAAAATCTTTTTAAAGAGGCAAATAATTTATGGGCAAAATGTAATAAATTTTGCTAAAGAATTCAAAAGAAAAACGCATTCGTACTCATACTCTTGTGTAATGAAAAGCAACGAAAGTGAGGTTTTAATAGCAACTAAAGATTATACTCGTATATGCTTTAAACATGACCAGAGAATTCTGGCAATTAATATACAATGTTCACTGAAGATTTGCAGGAATTTACGCAAAGAATAATAAGGCCTAGTGAGAACACATTTTAATTACAAAATTGCCTAGTTTAAGAACTAAATCTTATCGGTGTATGTGTTAACATTTTAGAATATGAATACGTTGACTGCCGCGGCAATTTTCAGAAAACTGGCCACGCCCACCAACATTGACTTTTTGTTCTTTTCCCAGAAGCTATTTATCGATACTAGCACTGATATAATACGGTTTTATTCGTAGCTACATACAAATGGCAGGTTTAGTGAGTCGTTTAAAAAATATATAAAAATATATGTATATATATGTAATAAAATAGCTTAAGAGTCCATAGCTAAGTGTAGGAGCTTACTTACTTAATTGGTCATTACAACCTTTCAGTCCAGATTACAACCTAACTACTCAAGTTGTGTGCGAAAATTTTATTCATGAGTGGCGGAATCTGCAGTTTAAAGTCAACCCCAAACGACAGATTTTTTGAGAAACATTTCATGGCAATTTTATTTTACTCTTAGAGTTACTGCCAGAAGTCTTCTAAGAGGAAGTAGCCTACGAAATGTTTTTTTTATATTTCGCTGGGGTTTGAACCACGGACTCTCTTCTAATACGCCAACACACCATCTACTAAGGCTTCTTCACTGTAGTTTGAATTTTCATGGATGGTGAGTTCTAAAACGTTTAGAAGACCTCGAATGGAATTTTCATTTGACCCCTGATGATCTGACCTAGTTCGTAGTGTACTAAACTACAAGTGCCGTGGCTGTTGGATTGATTTCAACCAGAGATTTTGGGTGTTTGTGATTGTCTTATTGTTTGTGTGACATTATATGTAATTACTCATACATATGTACATACATACATACATACATAATTGGCCATTACAACCCTTCAGTCAGGATTACGCCCTAGGTTCTCATACCACTCATGTTGTGTGCGTTAATTTTATACTTGATTGGCGGGACCTACAAGTTTAAAGTCGACTCCGAACGACAGATTTTTGAGAAGCTTTTTCACGGCAGGTTTATTTACTCTCAGAGTTTTCTTTTTGCCAGAAATCTGCTGAGAGGAAGTCGCCGAAGAAATATTTTTTTTTCATATTTCGTTTTGATGTCTGACCTGGGGTTCGAACCCGGGCTTTAAGTCTAATAAGCAAACACACCACTTACTAGACTATGGCGACTACCAAAGACATACATTATTGGGCATAATTGGACCCTTCAGTTAGGGCTACGACCTAGCTTCTGACACCACTTAAGTTGTGTCTTAATTTATGAATAAGTAACGGGACGTACAGTTTAAAGTCGACTCCGAATCACAGATTTTTGAGCAAGTTTTCATGGCAAAATTGTCGCCCCTTCTTTCCTTTCTACTAAAGACTCTTCTGTATTTCAACACAATGCACTGCATGACTAGGGGTCAAAGCCATGGGTATCTCAATTGGCATCCACATCCTTTCCACTATTTCCTTCAATGATTTTCTTGCCCAGCTAAACACTTGATTGAGTTACTTTAACAGGTTTTGGAAAGATAGGGTTACCATATGTGTATAAATTACACCCCCGTATAATATACGGTTTTATTCTGTTGTCTCATTTTTCTTTTTTCAACCCATAGTGCATGCCATTAGTATGATTCATAACTAAACCACACGTAAATGATAACATCAGACTCCTGTGTATATGCAATAGAAATTCATATTTTACACATGTATTCCCAGCTCCACCACTAAAGTAAGCAATTCTTAATTGGCAATATGGTATCTTTCCACATCTTTTATTTCTTATGTTTACGGTGTTAAATTTTCCTTTTTTTCTGTTTTTCTTTTGTTTGGTTTGGTGGCAACATGCATTCCTTTGCGGCTCCTGTTGCCACCGTGGCTATTAATGTTTTAAACGTGTTTTCATGCATTTTCGTAGAAAATATTTTATTACGCTATTACTGTTATGTTAGTGTATGTGCTTGTGTATGTGTGTTTTATTAAATATTTCGACGCTGCAGACAACAAGACTGCTCTCGTACATGGCATTTGCATTATTTTTGGTTTATTTTGACTTCCATCGTCTTTGCCAGACAATATTTTCAAATAGTGTGGCTGGCTGGTTGGCATTTGCTGTTCTGTTGTTCGTATAAAGCCGTGTGTGTCTTTTAAGTTAATTGGCTTCGAAAATGGAAATAAAGTAAATGGGTTTTGGGTTGCTTTGCATTGGTTTGGTTTGGTTTACTATTTTTTTTTCAGTTTTTTCTAGTCTCGCTGCTCTACCGGAAATGAATGTCTGCTTATGCAAATTTAATTGGTTTGGGGGAGGGTTAGCTTGGTTTTTCACACTTTTTTTTTTTAACAATATTTTATAATTTCACGAAATTGTTTGTTTATGAGTTTTTATTTCACGCTCCGTTTTAATGAATGTGGATGTGAGAAGAATTGTTTTAGATGTTAAAGGTAAAAGTTTAATGACATGCCACACGTATTTGTAATAGAAGAATGGGATTTTAGGGAACTGTTGCCTGCATTATCTTGGACTGTATTATCATTACTTATTACTTACATACTATAAGCATTGTATTGTATTAGACTGTCACTCAACAACCAATTTTTTTTTAATTTTCTGTTAGCCTGGGAGATGCTCGGTCAGAAGGCCACACTTACTTATCTTAGTCAGTTTCTGGATTTGTCGAAGCATGACTCCTGATTCTTCTCCCTCTATAATTAAGCATAGAAAGTTAACGTTGTCTCAAACTCATGTGACATTTGAAAAGTCTCTGCGTTACTATTACTGAGTATATCCTTCCAAACTTCTCTTCAAAGTCCTAAGAAAGTTTCTCATCACAACAGTGGTGTGATAACTTTCCTCATAAGAATTTTGATGTGGGATCAGTAAGGGGTGACCCTATGTTCCATAGATTGCTGATTAAACGTGCCAACACAATTTCTAGTCCACCTTACAGAAGCTATGTGATCGGATATAGACATGACAGATACTATCGCTATATTCTATCTCCTGTACGTCCTGTGCAAGTTAAACTGTATACATCTTTTAATGTGTCAAACTGCACCTTTCATTCTGTGTATGAAGCTGTACAGTTACTAGCCTTGAAAGCATTCAAATGCCACAGAATGTGATCTAACTTTTATACTATGGCCAGATATGCACTTTTATTGAGTCAATATTCGGATTATTGAGTACAATATTTTAAGTGTTCAGGCAACAATACACGGAGTTCAGCTGCTTATTCAATATTTATTTGACAGCTGTTAAACAAAACAGCTGGTTGTTTCAACAACATTGTTTTTATTTTATTTTGTTGTTTTTTTATTTTGTTTGTCGTTGTCAAATATCAACAGAAAGTATTCGGATAATTGTAATATGCTCAGTAAACACACTTACAGACAGTGCTGTATTTTAAGTTTTACTCAATGTTATAACAATTTGCATATTTATTGTGCAATAATTAATTGAAACTTTGTATGTAATATTGAGTTCAATAAGGGCGTTTATTTCGATTTACGCAATAAAGGTGCATATCTGAAGACCGTATTGAAAGCATATGTATCTTGAAATTGCTCGATTCACTTGTAAAGAATTTCCTAAATTCATAGGGTTTTTCTGATTCCATCAAGAGGATATGCCAGTGCATTCTTTGTATGAACCCTTCAAATCAGTGTACTCTTCTGTACTATTTTTAAATATTTCGCCTTTGTTTTCTGTAAGATCACACCTTACTCAGGAGTCGAATATTGCTTCATTTGGTTAGTATTTTTATTTTTTTTATTTATTAATGAAATTTTTTCCAAATCCTGTACAACAAGATGAAAATCTTATACATATTTAAAATACAGGAACGTAGTATGTACATAATAATTAGCTTAAATTAGTAATGAATAATTGACTTAATAATAACAAGATATGTAGATAGAAGCAATTAGGGGAATAAAACAATAGAAAAAGGAAGAAAGAGGGCATTATGGATTAATTTCTTTCTTCGTTTGATGTAGTATACCGACGCCTTTTGTATGATGTCACTAAGGGTATCTTCCAACTTTCGCCTGGCTTTTAGAACTATGTCGTCTACATAGTCTTGGGACCGTCAATGCCAGCCTAAAACCATTTCATTTAGATTTATTCAATAATTTTAAAAGATCACATGTGGGGAATCTCTAGTTGTGCCAACCTTTATTTATGACCTCAGATCGAGTGTATGTATAGAGTGTCATCTATTCTGATGTTAATGGGTCTGTACACTTTCAATTCAATGTTTTGTTTATGATCGCGTGAGGAGTGTTATCAAACGCGACCTCTATATTCCAAAGACTGCAAATTGCAAGCTCCAAGAGCTCTCTCTTCGCAATATTTTACAATTGTCCACAGCTTTCTCAATTGTTTTCGAAGTGCTGTACCTTGGGAATGAACACCACCCTTGTACTTCTTCAGCCAAGTGGTATATACCCACTAGTCGAGGGCGACTTCCTTATCCCTTTATTATGCTTAAAACGTATTTCAATCAAGCGTAAATTATGCCTTATCATAGATCTCAACAATATAATAAAACATATTACCTTAGTATAGATCACAGATCAGCAATGAATCGTTTTTCACTACTCATAAGTGCTCATGAAATTTTAAGTATGAGTGTGTCAACAGTATTCAAATTCAACTACTCTGATTCATTCGTACTCACTACAACATTGATTTATAAGTACAGGTTGCAATGAGTGTAACATTCGAAATATATTTGATTCATACGCCTACTCATTCAGATTCATAAATTTAGAAAAATACTTATAATACTCATAAATGATTAGAGTGATTCGAATCATTCATTAAAATTTACAGTCTTAGTTGTTGTTGCATTTATAAAAAATCACGAAAGAAAAAGACAAAGACAGCAAGCAAAGCAAACAAACAAGCTTGTAGTGAGTATTGTAGTGTTCGTAAGCGAATCATATTTATTTTGTGATTCTTGTAAATGTTGAGTAAAGGAGAGTCGAAATCAACAACATTATGCGTATTGTTAAGTATGAGTGCGATGAGTACTTCAAACTTTGAATATGAGTATTATGAGTATGATATTGAAATAAGTATTAATCAGAAATTATGAGTATGATTCGAATCTACTCATCTTTTTGAATACTCATTGCTGATCTCTGGTATAGATACTGCGTAAATACACTGCATTACCAATAATAACAACAAAGCTTTTTTTTGTTTGTTTCGGCTTTAAACAATCCTAACTCTCCCCCCGACAATTAGTGCCTTCGCTCCTAAGGGTTAAATCATCCTCCCTAGATTGTTGACATTAAACCTCGGGGATTAACGTGACTGACGCGTAAACAATTTCGCGGGACAATATTAAATTAAGGAAAAAATACGGTAGCAAATAAACACGACATAAAAGTCTCTGATGCAAATACTTTAAGACACCTTTTCAAGTTGGTAGTTGTGTGTGTGTGTGTCTACATTTCAAATTTAAATTTTACAGTCAAAACAAAGCAAAACAAATAACAACAAAAACAAAAAAAAGAGAAAATACTGACAATATTTGAACACTAATAAAGACACGCCATCTTTCAAAGTAACTGTACATACATATATCTAATGTACAGTTGTTTATTTCCAATTGCTTTTTTCTTTTGTTGTTTTCATACTTAAGTTACTTATAAAGCTTTGTAGAGGCTATTTTTGTGTGTCTGTGCATGTGTGTGTGTGTTTATTCCCTTAGGATCTAATTATGCGTTTATATACTGTGTGTTCTACTCGTACTACTTTCCAGCCTTGGTTGGCTATTCCATAGTCTCTCCAAAACTTGGTCCTTTAAATTCGCCGTTTGTTAAAATTTTTTTTCGTATCCTTTTTCACGTTATTCGTGAATGAAAAAGTTTTTCGAAATGAAATAAATCAACATTTAAAAAAAAAAAATTTTTATATTTTCCTCGTCCTTTTTCGTTTCCGTTTTTTGTTTTGCTTCGGACATTGAGATGTTTTTCGAATTTGTTGCTGTAATACGCCACAGGTAAAAAAGGAGGCAAAAAATTAAAGAAGAGAACATGAAATTTAATTTCGTAGAGTCTGTTATAAAACATCAGCAAATGGAAATTTAATTAAGTTTTTTTCGAAAACTTTAAGTAGCAAATGGAAGAAAAGAAAACTTCTAATTTGCAATTTTATTTATCATGCAAATAAAATTTAAAAAAATATTGAAAAAAAATGTTTGAACAACATATCCAACAGCTAACACAGTATTGGGTGTAGTATTCTCTACTCATTCTTTCCATCTTTATAAATTCTACAGAACTCCACAACTTTCTTGCATGAGGTATTCATTCAAATTCACTCTGCTGTGTCCTATCCTTCCTTTTCTTTCTGTAGATATTGTATTGGATCTAGACTAGAAGCTGGTTGACCGAATCGGTTCTTAGTTTCTCATAAGCTTTAAAAGAATAGGCCCAGCACCATAAACAGTAGTGCACGAGAATTCTCATCGGACGTTGTGAGTGAGTAGGAAAGTCGCCATAGTCTAGTCGGTAGTTAGACGTAAAGCCCGGGTTCGAGCCCCAGGCGAGACATCAGAACGAAAATATGAAAAAAGAAATATTTCTTCGGCGACTTCCTCCCAACAGATTTCTGGCAAAAATTCTGAGTGTAAATAAACCTGTCATAAAAAAGTTTATCAAAAATCTGTCGTTCGGAGTCGACGTTAAACTGTAGGTCCCGCCACTCATGTATAAAATTAAGGCACACAACATGAGCGGTGTTGAGAAGCTAGGCCGTAATCCTGACTGAAGGGTTGTAATGGCCAATTATGTATGTATGTTGTGAGTGATTAAATAACATCAGACTGCATTGCTGTTATTTAAACGCTCTCTGTGAAAAATGTTAATGCCATGGTTAAGGGAGAGGTACTCCTCCGAACTACTCAAGGCGATGTACAGGGTATTCTGACAGAGACTTCCGAACTTTCCCAGTTAATAACAGATCATTTTGTTGAGACTACATCTGTCAAATTATAGTAGTTGTCATTTATTCAGTCTGTTTTGCCAAATCACCCTGAACGATCATAGACAACGACATACATACATATGTGGAATCGTGGAATGGGTTCTGGAGCAGTTGGCGAGGGACCATAATTTTCATTAAAAACTCATTATCAGCGATGGCAAACGTTTCTACGTGAACAAACAAAATTTTCTAATTTGAGAATGATACTGTCCCACTTGAAATCCAAGAGTATCCTATGCTTGTGTAGATTTTGGACTTGTAGCGCCATCAGTTCATATTTTTTTAGGAACGGCGTCTACCCGGCTATCGCTGTCAATAGTGAGTTAGGTCGCTGATTACCAACATCTTTTAGGCTTGAACTAAACACCAACGCCATGCTGTTTAAATAGGACAGCGCTATGTGTCAAACAGCTCATGCCGCATTGGATATTCTGCACAAGCGATTTGAGGACATGGTCATCGCACTTGAAGTTAATCTGAACTGATTACCGCAATCGTTCGATTTGACCACGTGGAACTTTTTCTTGTGCGCTCGTAGGTGTTCACGAATAAGCCACAACAAACCTGGCTTCGAAGTCAACAAATTCCGACAGATTTATAGAATAGCGGCATAGAAAATTAAACATTTTTTATGCGCACTGCTCAGTGAAGCCTTGGCGGACATTTGAACGATGTTATATTCTACACATAATGGCATGAATAGGCCTTTAAAATAAATACAAGTTTTCGACATGACATCACGGTGGTTAAAGAAAGACACGATATATAAAGCTTGCATACATTTCCAGTATATCACTTGCATAATTAGTCATCGTAAGCCTTTAGTCGGGATTACAACCTAGCTTCTCACAGCACTCTTGTTGTGTGTGTGTCAATTTTATCTATGAGTGGTGGGACCTATAGTTCAAAGTCCACTAAAAACGTATAGATTTACAAGGAACTTTTCATGGACAATTTATTTACTCTCAGAGTTTTGAGTCAAAAATAAAAAGGTGCGTCATAAATAACACAATAAAGGTCCTTATCAGAGATTATCAATGAATCGTTTTTTAGTTACTCATAAGCACTCATGAAATTTTGAATACAAATGAGTCAACAATATTAAAATTCCACTACTCTGATTCATTCGTACTCACTACAACGTTGATTTATAAGTACAGGTTGCAATGAGTATGAGTACAACGTTGACATCAAACTCATAACATTCGCAATAACATGTTTGATTCATACGCCTACTTATTCAGTTTCATAAATTTAGAAAAATACTTATAATACTCATAAATGATTCGAATCCCTTGAATCATTCATCAAAATTTACAGTCTCAGTTGTTGTTGCATTAACAAACAAAAAAGAAGAAAAAAAAAAAACACACAACTTGCTAGGGAGCAGACGTCGGCACCAATGTCCCCCAGGGGAAGGACATATTCGGATTTTAAAGGTTCATGTCGCTTTTTTCAGACTTTAATTATACACCCAAAGAAATATTACAGTAGTATTCGCTAATATCAATCAGAAATGATTTCTATTTTTGGAAGAATACTTGCCGAGTCCCTAAAGGGATTTAGCGCTGTACAAATTTTCTATATTTTCCGCTCACATATACATACATATTATTGGCTTAATAAGTAGACTTGCAAATATTACTAACAATTTTCCTCTGGGGTAACACATGCCTCTCGCAAATACACTCACATTTTTATCATGTTCTCTTTGTGGCGACGTCTGCTAGTGAGTATTGTAGTGTTCGTAAGCGAATCATACTTATTTTGTGATTCCTGTAAATGTTGAGTAAAGGAGAGTCGAAATCAATAACATCATACGTGTTGTTAAGTACGAGTATGATGAGTACTTCAAACTTTGAATATCAGTAGAGGTTCCACGATATTAAAATAAATATGGATGCGTATAAGTATCAGAAATTATGAGTTTGAATACTCATTACTGATTTCTGGTCCTTATGGGAGAAATTCCATAAAAACTAAAAAAAAAAAAAATAAACATTGGAATCTATTAAAGACTTGATACTTATTAATGAAAAAGATTTCCTTTAATTTGAATAGAGATTTAAATGGTCTTACTACCATTATCCCCTAACCTAACATTTTTATTCAATTAAATTACAATTTTTTTTTCTAATCTCCATTCAAGGTGTCAATAACCTCTTCATTATGTGCTCTCTACTCTGTTTATAATTTTCTGTTACTTTCATGAATATTTAATGAGATTTTCAAATACTCAGTGAATGAATGAATGAATGAATGAATGGCAATTAAAATTTAATTCAAATTAAAATTGTTGTTGTTGTTTCGTTTCAAGTCTCCCTAATAATAAACGTATTTCTTCTTCACTCTCTCTCTCTCTCTGTCTCTCTCTTTTTTATTTTAGCCAAATTACTTCATTAAAAATGTAAAACAAATCGACCAGGATTGCCATTTAAAAGCATTTTAATCAGCAAAAGAAATCCAAAAAATTAAATTGAAATTAAAACAACAGCAACAACAGCAACAACAACAACAAAATCAAATATGACATCGGAAACTTATTTGGATTTAACATTTGAAAGAACCACCAAAAGCAGCTCAGCAAGTGGTGGAGGTGCTGGTGGAGGTGGTGCTGGTGGTGGCGGTGGCGGCAGTATTAATATATCTCTGAGCAGTAATGCTACTACGGGCGGCAGTGGCAGTGGTGTTGCCACAATATCAATGACCGCCAGTGAAAAACGTCCAATTAGACCAAAATTATTAAAATTAAGTGATGTTACGATACCGCATCGTAATCGTAAGAAAACCAAAACTAAGGTAAGTGTAATCAGGTAACATTGTTATTTTTTTTCTTCTTTAATTGGGATCCTATTACAATCTAAATTGTGGAAATGTGGGGAAAATTCTTGAAAGAAATATTTCAAATACATAAAGAAGATACAAGTGAAAGCCTTACAGCCATACCTAAACAAGAGCGGCAAGCGTTTTCTAGCTGTCAAAATTTCTCATGCACATACAAATTGTATGAAGCATCCCGAAATACCGCCGCGTTAACGCCAAGCGGTTGGAAAATCCAAGTTTGACAGCGCGTTAAAAAGCGAAGTTTGCTGCAGAAAATTGTAAATAAACAAAAGTGTCACACACGGAGATGGTCTAAGTAAAAATGTACTTCTTTTAGTATATGCTAAAGTACCACGTACATACAAGTTCATTGCAAATACATACAGTGGTGGCCACGAATTTAAGACACGACGTATGACTGAGTTATTTGAGACAATTTTTACATTTTATCGAAAAAATTATGGGTCCATGATATTTTTTTTAAGATTTTAGTAATGTTATGAATAAAAATTAATAATATTTTCTTACATATATTCGGTTAAGAATTTTTATTTACATGTTATATACATAAACACAAATTTTATCCTGGTCACGAATTTAAGACATAGGCATAATATAACACTATTCTCTAAATTAATTTCAGCTTCATAAAAAAATCCAAGTATTTAGTGGGAAATCCTTTATTTTTGATCACAGCAGCACATTTCCTGGGTAAACTTTCAACTAATGCCACACAACGTTGCTTTGGAATTGCATACCAAACCCTTTGGATTTCTTCCCACAAATCGCTTGAATTTTTTGGTTTAACTGTTCGTACATGTTCCTCAACATCATTCCACAAGTTCTCAATTGGATTGAGGTCCAGGGATTGCGCTGGCCACTTAAGAACAACAATATCGTTTGACTCTAAGCAACTCTTGACTAGACGTGAAATGTGCTTAGGGTCATTATCATGCATAAATTTCTATATTAGAGGCATGTTGTCTTCAGCGAATGGTATCATTGTGTCTGTTATAATATTTTTGTAAACATGGTGGTCCATTTTAGAATTTATATTGTAAATGGGACCTACACCATGCCAGGAAAATGCTGCCCACACCGTCACATTTCCACCACCATGTTGTTTTTAGGGTGTACTTTGGATGATGCTCTAGGTTTGGAGGGCGCCAGACGTACTGCTTTCCATCAGAGCCGAAGCGGCTAAACTTTGATTCGTCGCTCCAAAGTATATTTTTCCAATATATCATGGGTTTCTTGAGATTTCTCAATTATTACAAATAAGTCTGTCATATGTCGTGTCTTAAATTCCTGGCCACCACTGTATGTATGTACGTGGTACTTTATATAAATACTTTGGTACTATATATAAATACATTTTATCTCTTTAGTAAAGACAATATGAAAATCCTTCACTGTAGAAAATCCATCACTGTAGATGAGAACATTAACATATTTTAACTAAACGCAATATTTTGTATCATTAAACATTTTTTACTAAGTCTATTTTAACATTTAAAACTATTGCACAGTTTTTTGTTCTGTATGTTTACGTAGGGACGTAGTTGTACAAACTGCTGTCTTCTATTTAGTTTATAAATTAATAAATAAAAACATATTTTGGGTACAATTTGGGTAAAAACAGTACAATATTTTTCAGAAAAAAGTACAATCTTGTAACTTTTTATTATCACTGTTCAAATTATTATACAGAGTTGTTCCATGTTTTACAGCTCTGTTTTTGTTATTGAGAAAACGCTTCCGCTCTTATTTAGGTATGCCGCTTTACCGTCAACGCTCGGCTATAGTACGCTTTACGCTTGTCGCTCTTGTTTAGGTATGGCTGTTAGAATATGTTTTTCACTTCGATTTATTAATGTGCCACCATAATACGTGTTTCTTTTGGAGAATGTCTGGCCATGAATTGGAATGGAGACCTTAAAATACAGACTTTTTCAGACCAAAAACTCGCAGAGAAAACATGACAAATTTTTGGATTTTTTTTTTCTTTTTTCAACAAAAACTTCTCTTAGCGCGATTTAAACTGGGTCACATTCTCTAGAAATTGGAAGAATCAAAAGAGGTATTCAGTTGGAAAGAACCTCGCTCACACAACCCATATCTCTTTCCTCCTTATCAAATCCAAGTTTTCATCGACTGCAATGCTCAACATACTGACGCTAGCGGCAGATTTTTTAAATAGGTTCTAAGCATTCATAGAAGTAAGATTCATAAAAGTAGTCGGTCCATCATCTTGTATGGATTTTGAGAGTGATTTTAACAATATCAACCAATTATGTCAGTCCATTTCTTGGCTTACTCTCAGATAACATTGAATTGGAGCATCTGGACACCAACAACAGCGTGCCACAGAGTGCATGCCACATTAAATATTATATTTTTGAACTATTCCAAGAAGAACTTTCTCCTTCTCTTGTTGACATCACATAAATAGCACCATTTATTAACAAATGCCACAAAGTTTATACATTCAGCCTAAATATGCCGAAGAACTGTAAGCTGTGTGGTTGGTGGCTATCCAAAGACTTAAATTTTTTAAAATTATTTTAAGTCTACTTAAACAAGAGCCACAAAACTTTCAAGGATTACAATTAAATCCACTTTTGAAATAATTCCTGATCCTATTAAGTGTGCCTACAGAATTTCAATAAATATTTACTTTAGGGGGGGGTGGGGTAGAAACACAAACTGCCAAACAGGAGAAATCATTTTAAAGAAATGTTTCTTTGGTAATTTTATTTAAATTTAATTGAATACTTTAAGGAATATGTTTGTTGGGTTTGTGTGTAGGTTAAGATGTACCAGACACTAATTAAAAAACATTTCCAGTGGAGCTTTAAAGCACTATCACAGGACAAATATGTACTCTTACTTGTACAACTTCAAAAAAGGACACAAAGGAAAAATCCATTTTCATTTCTAGTAAAGCACATTGGAAGTGAAGTAAGCGTTTGTACTTGCATATGTATGTGTATAGAACATCCTTTATAGCAAACATGTACAGGGATCGGCAACCGAAGTGTTTACAATTTAATCGAGTGAGTTCGACTCATGTCGCACAAGGTTGGGTTGCCCAACATTACCTTGACATTTATTGTTGATGTGTGTTATTCTTTCCGTAGAGCTTTCTGGTTGGATTTTCTGAAGGCGAAAACCTCTTTTCAAGAACTCCTAGAATTATTGGAATTATGCGAACTGAAAACTTTCAATCCTTTCCTCCTTTCTTTACCTCTTCTTTCAGAGTAAGGATCGTTCAATGTCTTCGGTGCGTGATCGTATTTACGATGACCCTGCCTACACTGATGACATTAGCCATTTGGCCAATCCGATAAGGCGAAGCAGCGTTAATCTGGTTAATACCGACAACTTAACGGTAAGCAGTGCCAAAGCAACAGCAGGTGGTAGCAGTTCCCTAGGGAAACGCAGTAAATTAACCAAAGAATTCCAAAAACTGGCTCAAGAAGATATAGGCCACATAGCCTTTAGTAGTTCCGAAGAGGATTTACGTTATCAAAGAGCCTCTTCGGCCAGATCTGAGGTGGTAGGCAGAGGCCGTAGTCTGGAACGGGCCAATGCCATAATGGTGGCAGAGCAAAGCGAAAAACTGGAACTAAAGCGCCGCAATGAAAAACGAAGCAACAAACAAAAGCGTAACTTAAGTTTGGATAATAAACGTCAACAGGACAGTAAAGACGCGGAAGAGAAAGAACGTGATAGGCCACCCGAACCGCCACAACGTTTGGCCTTGACACGTTATAACTTGGGCAAACAACGTAGTGATGAGGCTGCCTGGCAAAGGCAACAAAGTCAAATGGAGTTTGCTGCGGCCGGCCAAGAGAACGAAGATGTCTTTTCCATGCATAGCTCAGCGAAGGAAACTCTAAGTGTGGCTGCCTCTACCACGGCCTCCCTGAGTAATGCAAGCACATCGAAAATGCAAATGGGTAAACGTTTTCTTAAAGGCGAAATAGGCATTAAAAGCTTTAATTACTATCTGCTAAAAGAGGGTCTAAAGTCCTCTAAGAAATTTGTGGAGAAGCAAAAAAATAATTTTCACTCCTCCAATGCAGCCAGCAATGCAGCAGCGTCTAATCAAAATCCTTCGCTTACGGCGGCGGTAACAAGTTCGGCTAGTGCGGAGCTGTTGAATAAAAGTAAAATGCTGCAAGCCAATAGTGAGGAAAATATTTACGAGGAAATCTTTTTCAAGGATACACCAGCCAGTGAGGAAGATGATGAAAATCAAAATAAAAATCTGCCTGCATCCGCTGCAGCCGGTAATGACCAAAACATCATGTATGCCGACTGTGAGTTGTGCATGCAACGGTGTGATAAACCCGACTGTGAATACTGTTTACAACCGGAGCTATCGGCCAATATTAATCAAAATCGGACCATAACTCAGGCCTTCAATACCAACACGAACACCAATACCAACAGCAACAAGACCACCACCACCACTACTGGTAATCGCTTGATGGCAGGCAATCTCAATAATAATGCCTCTGCACGCACAGCCATTGAAAATCAAGTAAATCAGGCTCCCATACTAGAGTTTCAATCGTATAATCCTAATAATCCTGGCGTCTATAAGATTGAAACAACGCCGGTGGCCATAACCGGTGATTATAATCCAATTTTACAGTTTCAACAGCCTTCCACGCAGCCTCAACAACAGCAACAACAACAACACACCATACAACAGCAGCAACATCATGCTCACATGCCACATCATCAGTCTACTTCAAATACCAGCACAGCCACTACAACACCCAGTGATCATAATTTACATCCACATCACGGCCAAACGCAACAACAACAGCAGCAACACAGCCAACCACCTGCGGCGGCTGTTCAACAACAACAGCAACAGTTTTATGGTTACAAACAACCCAGTTTTTATACGCCACAAATTCAGCCGGGTTTTTGGTCTCAGACATCGACAGCTACTAGACCAACCAGAGCATATATGGTGAGTATAAATAGGCCTCTTGATAACAAACAAATTTAGCAAAACAATGATGCTTCTTTGAAGATAGAAGTCGTCTCGTCACAAATTTTTCAATTGTATACCTTTCTTGGCTTACAGGTTACCGGTCACTTTCCTGGCGGTGTTTCATCCATGCAACGCATGAACACCAAATCAAGTTCCTCTAGCGATTCATTGCAACAACAAAAGTTCAATACCTTCACTCATTTAGATGCAAATTTCTATAACGGCGCCACCAATATGGCCAAAACAACTGGCTCCTCCGGGATTAACAACAGTTACTTGCCACCGCAGCCTTTGCAGCCGTTAATGTATGCTGCCAGCCGGCGTCTAGGCGGATCCCAGATATTGGTGGACAATACGAATAATATGTTTGAAAATCCACCACAAATCTATAAATCCGACTCGAGGGCTTCAATTTTAAGCGAATATTCCTTATCACGTAGTAGTGATACTTATTATGGTGTTGGCCCGAGATATGGCCATAACAGGTCCTATGGCACTTCGCATCACCATGATCAACCCACGTTTGAAAATTCCCTCATGGCTTCGTATGCCACCGCTAACCAACGGCGTTATTTTGGCAGTGCCGAAAGTTGTCGTTTTGGCTATGACTGTCGCCGTTGCAGTTTGGATAGCGGTCCAGGTGCGGGATTGCTGGCAAATCCTAGAGCTTCTACTGTTGCGCAACCAAACAATGGCACCAATCCTCCTAATGCCAATGAAAAATGTACCTTTTCCGATCATTGCAAATATGATTGTCGCAATTGCGACTGTTCTTCGGTATACTTCTCCTCGGACTTTGATGAAATCTATAGTGGCGGTGGCATTCCACGCAAGACTGCAAAGGGTACCTTGCCCTCGACGGGAGGCCAACCACCGCCACCAGCCTTAGAGAATTACGATGTGGCCACGACAAATAGTGAAAAGCAGCAGGCTTTAAAGCAAAATAAATATGCCCAAGATTTCTTCAAGCATGTGAATGATGTCAAGCGTAGCATTTACCAGGCCGAAATGCAAAGGAATGGCAACATGGAATCTCTGAGCCCTAAGAAAAGCATGAAAAAAGAATCCCGTGAAAAGGAAAGAGATAAGGAACGGGATAGAGAGGTAATAAGCATAACTACCTTGCCTTTGGCGAAAGAACGTTCTCCTAAGCCAACACCAGCACCCAGGACCAGCTTACAACAACAACAACAGCCGCAAGCCGCCTTATCCACACCTCAACCTTTGCAAAGACGACTGCCAGTTAAAACTGCTGAACAGCCAGCGGAAAGAAAAGAATATGCATCGTTGGATCGTCTTATAGCCTCTAACAAAGGCGCCATACCCAAAAGTAGTACCAGCACTCAACGCATAAGTCCTCACAGTAGTCCCAAAACGAGAGCATCAGCTGGGGAAACTAAACACAAAGAGCAATTCCTGACTTTGGACACTGTCAGTCATGACCACGAAAAACGTCATACGAAAAAACACTCGAAGGAGAGTTCCAAAATATCCTCAGCGACATTGTCAGCTTCGTTGAGTGCTCATCGACGCAAAGATGTGCCAGCACCGCCGCCACCTTCACCGGCCACTTATGCAGACTTGCAAGAGTTGCAATTGAATATGCAGGATACGATGCGAGACGATACAAAGCAAGAAAGGAAACGGAAACGTAAGGAACACGATGAAGGCAATGAACATGAAAAACAGCAGGAATTAGCAACGACAACAACAACAACAGCTCCACAAACAAAAGATGAAATGGAGCAACGACAGCAACAACAACAACATCAAGAGCAACAACAACAGTTAACGGAAGTAGTACACAAGCAAACCGAAACTGTGCTAACGACGACAACCAGAACAAAAGAAGGTAAAACAATGGATTCACATATAGCAGCAGTGAATAATGCACCAGAAGGAGGCAACCTGACAACAATAGAAGCCACACCACGCAATGATACGGCGACATGCAATATTGTAACCACAAACAATGCAAGCATGCCACATACACCAGACGCAATAGGAAATGTAACCAATACCATTGCAACTCAACAGCAAACTGAAGAAATTCAGTCTGTTACATCTAACAATGAAGACGCTTTGAAGAAACCCCACGTGGATAAGGTGGAAACGGCAACAGAAACAGTTGTTAGCACTCCTTGTAGTACGGCTCAAACACAAACGTCATTCTCTTCCGTGACGCTAGTTTCGATAACGTCCGTTTCATCATCCATTGTCACCGCACACGATTCACAACAACGTGACCAACTCGAAATCTACGACGATGATGTTTTCTACGATGCGCGCAGTGAGGATTCTGCCTGTACGGCAGCCACTAGCAGTAGCATGGCATCGAGATCAGAACAAAAGCTGGAACAACAACAACAACAACCACCGCCACCACAGCCAGTAGTACAAAAACAGGAGCAACAACAATCAAACAAAAAGTATTCATCTGCGGAAACTAAATGTCAACAATCTGAACGGGAAGTGAAAGAACACGAACAAGAACAAGGGCATGCTGGTGTTGCAAAAGCTACAGACGAAGACAAAAATTTAGAAAATTTCGAAACGATTCATCTTCAACAGGTAAGAATAACTTTTCTTTATGCTTTGCTTTATGTTTATGTATGCACAATGGGTTGGGAATGCTACAAACAGAAGTAAATATTAATGCAGGCACTATGAATAAGGGTGGGCTTTATTGCAGGAGAAATTAACAGAAAGAAAATTGCGGTTTAGAGACTCTAATTTCCCACTAAGATCTTGAAATTTATCGCCGCTAGAAATTTTTTATGGGATACGTCTAAGATGTTGTGTAGAGGTGCCATAGTTCTGCTACCAAACGATTAATTGTATTGCCATCGATCTATTATGAGTACTCCTATAATGTTACCTACAAGACTATTGGTTTAACAAACTTTAGATTCCTCGGCATCAATAAGGACCATTCTCTGTCCAGTTGTTTCCTTCTGAGGTCCATTAATTCCTCACCGGTACCGCTAATGTGTTGTGTTGTGTTCACATCCGAATAGGGAACAAGTGTACTTTTAGTCTACATTGCCCTGTTCAAAGACCGATTTCTAAACTCAGTTTATTCGTGATCAGTTTGATGCTTGACTCAAACCTCTTTTCAATGTATTTAATTACCTCCAAGCTAATTGGTTTTGAGAAGTCTGTTAGATTCTCTTTATTTTCCTTTTCTTTGAATATAACTTTGCGAATATTTATCCTCTATCCACAAAAGGGTTCTGATTCCATCAACTGCGAGGAAGCCTTTTTTTCTGCTCATTGTCACGAAATCGTTGTAAGTTTTTATTGCGAAAATTTAACCATGCACGGTTGTAGGGATCATTTCGAGGCATTGCATTACGGGTTTGTGCACTATGCACATGATTTCTGTAAGGATGAATAAGAAGAGGAGACTGTGCTCACATATTGCATACATGATCAGCACTATGTCAAAGGAGAAAAGGTCACATTACTGCCTTCAATGTGCATGAACTGCAGTCGCCGTAGTCCAGTAGGTAGTGCGTTGGCTTATTAGACTTAAAGCCCGGGCTCGAGCCCCAGGCCAGACATCAAAACGAAATATGAAACAAAAATATTTCTTCGGCGACTTCCTCTCTGCAGATTTCTGGCAAAAACTCTGAGAGTAAATAAACCTGCCATGAAAAGTTTCTCAAAAATCTGTCGTTCGGAGTCGACGTTAAACTGTGGGTCCCGCCACTCATATATAAAATTATCACACACATTATAAGTGGTGTGAGAAGCTAGGTCGTAATCCTGACTGAAAGGCTGTAATGACCAATTATGTATGGATGTATTTGCATGAATTGAATGAACCTGTCACTCATTGACATTGGCAGTCTGAGTCGCTTCATCAGAAGTTTCGAATTGTTTCGGGATTGGGAGATAAGGGAAAACTGTTGTATCACAATGAGGCCTATGTCCCCTGAGTGTGTCCAAACAACTTCTTTGAGTTGATATCCATCACCTATCTACCTACGTGGAAACACGTGCGTAATTTTATGACCAGATTTGTGAACAATTGGAATCTGAGATCAGCAATGAGTATTCAAAAAGTTGAGTAGATTCGAATCATACTCATAATTTCTGATACTTATACGCATTCATACTTATTTCAATAGCATACTCATACTACTTGTATTTGAAGTACTCATACTTAATAATTCGCATGATGTTGTTGATTTCGACTCTTCTTTACTCAACATTTACAAAAATCACAAAATAAGTATGATTCGCTTACGAACACAGGTTTTGTTTTTGGTTTTTTTGCTGTCTTTGTCTTTTCCTTTCTTCTTTTTTTTTTTTTTGTAAATGCAACAACAACTAAGACTGTAAGTTTTGAAGAATGATTCGAATCACTCGAATCATTTATGAGTATTATAAGTATTTTTCTAAATTTATGAATCTGACTGAGTAGGCGTATGAATCAAATATATTTCGAATGTTATGAGTTTGATGTCAACGTTGTACTCATACTCATTGCAACCTGTACTTATAAATCAATGTTGTAGTGAGTATGAATGAATCAGGGTGGTTGAATTTCAATACTGTTGATTCATTCATACTCAAAATTTCATGAGTACTTATGAGTAGCGAAAAAAACGATTCATTGTTGATCTCTGATTTAAATCAATTCATACCGCATTTTTCAAATATTTTTGCCCTTTAATCTTCGAGTTGGTTTTCAATAAAATATCTTCTTCTGACGCTTTAAGTTTCGCCGTAATTTTCGTTTTTATTCGCACTCTTTAAGTAAAGTAAAGTAACGCAAATAATTTATGATATTCGGCAACAATACAATACCTTCATTAAGAAGCAGTCTAAGTAAAGGAGCACAGGTGAAACACATAAAAAAATTTCATAATTTCTAGCTATTCATCACAGAGTTAATGTTGAAACGAAACAAGAAAAAAAAATTGTCATGCAACGAGGGTAGATTCATAAGTATTTTGAATACAAAATTGTTTAATTGAAAGCATTTGGAAAGGCACAATTAATGCCTACTAAAGTTAAAGAGCATTTAAAAAAATAATTCTTTTCTTTCCTTCATTAACAAGCCAGCCACTTTTGGCTCAGTGAAAACGTGAATTAGTCATTTACACACTACCACACACACGCACATGCAAACGGTAAAACTAAAAGCAACAAAAACTTAACAATTTTCTTCAAGAATCTTTAGAAATTCAAAATTTTAACTGTTGTGCCTCAGTGTTTGTGTGTGTGTGTACACTTACTCTATTCATCCTCTGTGCCAGCTTAATGTCCTGGCAATTATTACAGTTTTATATGCAACAGAATTTCCATTTTTTTTTTGTTTTTGTTTTTCTAAAGAAAAAGAATGAGCCAACAACGTGGAAAATTTTTTAAAAAATCTCGTCTTAACACTAAAGTTTTCATCTGCAACTCAGCCTTATTGTGTTTATCATGCCTCCTCTGTTTAAAACTGTTTTTAATGTGGCTCTTGTTGTTGTCGTTGTCGTTGTTGCTAGTGTTGCTGCTAGTGTGCCCAACTATGCAAACATTTCCATAATGTTGAGAATGTTTGCAGGTAATAAGTGTGTTGCAGCAATAGTCTCGGTGTGTATGGGTGTAACATTCGCAAAACAAAAGCCCGAGAATTAATTCATGCAAAGCACTATGGGACAAGATTCTTAAATGTTTTCTAGATCAGTGTGATGTCGAATTAGGCATGAAGATTAGCTTATAAAATAGTGTGACATTTTTTTAAGCGCTCAACACTAATGCTGCTTATTGGGAATATTGGCAAGCATACGACTGGAAGGAGTCAGGTATTTGGATATTTAACTTGAATTCTGTTGGAGTTTCAAATAACAAGAAAAAGGGGTTGTAATGGCCAATTATGTATGTATGTATGTATGTACTTATGTGGCAGGACGTACCGTTTAAAGTCGACTCCGAACGACAGATTTTTGAGAAACTTTTTCATGGCAGGTTTATTCACTCTCAGGGTTTTTGCCAGAAATCTGCTGAGAGGAAGTCGCCTAAGAAATATTTTTTTTTCTTTCATATTTCGTTTTGATGTCTGACCTGGGGCTCGAACCAGGGCTTTACGTCTAATAAGCGAACACACTACCTACTAGACTACGGCGACTACTTGGCCGGTAACGACTAAAATGAGTTTGTAAGTCGTAGATATGAATGAGTCACTAGGAATTAATGACGATGATAGGGCTGCCATCTGCTATTTTCTAGAAACAACGTCCTCTGTGACAGATATTGGCCTGTTGTGTTGGGACTCCTATTCTTTGCAAGAGCGAACACTGTCCGCTGTATTGTTCGTTCTTGATCTTTTCTCTATGGAGGTCAGGAAGCTTAATAGACAAATTACACGGTGCAACAGTCAAAATACATGACATGGGTATTGAGTAGAACTCAAAAATTTTTTTTATGTTTCTCGAACCTTCCAAACTTGTTTTATTTGACAAAAACTGTGTTTTTTTTTTTGTTCTTTTCATACAAAATTATTGATTACACAAACATTTCTCAACCTATTTTCAAAATGCATAGTTTTATGAAAAGGAGACAGATGAGCCTTTAAAATGGTATACATAAACATTTTGTTCAAACTTATATGTTATGAGTTTTGATGGGAAATATAGTTTTTTTCTAATTTTTTCAAGTTTAGCTTTCTTATTGCAAAATTTACTTAACCCTTATCCTGTACTTCAAAAATATAACGCATGTGACATTAGTGGGTGAAATTTGCCCATTGCAAAAAAATTAAAATATTTATTCAGTTTTTTATTTTTTTACATTCATTACGTACAATATTGGTGTCAGAATGCTATTTGCAAATAAGTTTTAGACATTCGGAATATTTATTTGCATATTTGATGCTGTTAGAACGATTTGGACAAAAGTAACAACCTTTTTAAATTATTTGCTTGCAGAACTTCAGCAGAATACTTTTAAAGGCTTTTTGCGACTGCTTTAGCAGGACTACTTTGTGGCATGTTCGGTCTACGAGATATTTCTCCCCTTTCTCAGCTCTTTCTGTCTTTTCTAGTATACACCTATAAGAACCATGAATAATTTGTTTCTACATAACACAATGCCCATATGTATACCATAGTTTACTGCTTTTTATGGTATGTATTGGTTGAATGGGCATCGTCCACTATGCGTTACGAGATCATCCACTGTCACATATTCGCTAAGATTAAATATATTTCGTAAATGCGTTTCCCAATGGTTCCAAAAATCTCTTATGGGAGCAAGTTTGTCACGGAATCTTCTTTCGCTCTTGTCTGACTTTTTATTGAACCGTATCACTCGAGATATATTTTGAAATCGGCGCAAACTCATGGTGGATTTGCATAGCCTGTTTAGAAAATCTTTCAATTATGTTTCTGGCCATAAATATTTCCCACATTTTTATATAGATACATTAAATCTTCATCCGAAGTTTGATCGAGATTTTCGGAATTGTCTATGCTAGCGCCTGCCGAGGATTTGAGGTCATTGTCAGATGCAAGTTCAGAAACGAGATCGTTTTCATCTTCACTTGATGTGTTCTGGGGGATTTCGTCGCCTGAATCAGATTGCATAAGAAAAGTTCTTATCTCTTCTGGTTTTATTGTTCCAAAATAAGTAAAGATTTTGTCACTTGTATTCAATATAAAAACACATAAATGAATGAAATATTTATACTACTTGTTCTTTTTTTGGTTTTGTTGCAGCTTGTTGTACCGCTATAAAAAACAAAAACAACAAAACACATTTGTGGGCTTAAACTTATCTTTTGTTTTGTTGCTAGTTATGTTGTTGTCAAGGCACACAAAATTGTTACTAAGCTCGTATCACATGCGTAAAATGATTTTTTTTGCATTGGGCAAATTTTACCCAAAAGTACCATTTGCGTAAGTTTTTTTACACACGCTTTGTGAAACGATCTACCAAAGTTATATTTTAAATTTTAATAGTATTCACTAAAAAAATAATTGTACAAAAGTTTCAATAAAATCCGCTGAGTATTTAAAGAGTAAATGGGAAATAAAAACTGTTTGGGCAATTTTGACCCATGAATACAGGATAAGGGTTAAAAAATATAAAAGAAGTGATGACATTCTGAAAGTGCATTATCTTGTGAAGAGATTGATATTTCGTTTGATCAAATCGGACAAAAATTACCGCAGTTATTATTTAAAAAGTATAATCGTCGTGTTATATTTTTTATATACATATACATATGTATCTTATCAAATGAACTTTTAGTTCAACAATTTTCAAAAGTTTTTAAGGATCTCGATTGTTTATCGCAAAATGTGTCGATTTCACGTTTGAACGACCTCCAGAAGTTTTTTGCAAATATGTATTATAATGCAAACATGCGCAAACATTGTCCAACATCTGGTGGTCGTTCAAGCATTAAATTTACACATTTTGCGATAAACAATCAAGATCCATCAACAATTTTTAAAATAAAAGCTCATTTGAAAAAATATGTATATGAAAAATATAAATCTACTGTTAGACTCTTTATATAACAACTACGGTAGTTTTTGTCCGATTTGATCAAACAAAATCGCAATCTGTTCACAAGACAATGCACTTTCAGAATATCATCACTTCTTTTATATTTTTTAATTAAAGTTTACTACTATGAACGAACAAACTTTAAAAAGTATGAAAACAATTCGCATTTGTCAAGTTTACCTCATCAAACCCCATTGCATATTAAGTCAAATAATATATATATATATATATGTACATATATCGTTTTAAAGGCCCATCCCTCTCCTTTATAATTAGGTTTAAACTTTGGACATCGGATGAGAAATGTTTGTGTAATTAATAAATTTGTGCATAAAGTCAAAAAAAAAACAGATTTTGTCAAATAAAACAAGTTTGGAGGGTTCAAGAAATATAAAAGAATATTTTTGAGTTCTACTCAACAAAACTCCACAACATACACTATGTCATTAGCTGGGTACATTTAATTTTTTTTATTTTGTCGCACAGTGTAATTTGTAGAGTAAATGAAGTCTTTAATTTACTTAATATTTGAAGCATCCACGTTCGTTGGCTTTTATCACGACAACTTGAGTGCGCACTTTACTAAAGTGAGTTCCCATATATTAAAAAAACACTGAAGAGGCAGAACCCTAGTTGGGAGACTTACTTATAAATTGCATCGTACAGTATTACAAAATTCTGTTGTTTTCTGTGGACTCACTATGCATTCTTGCCCTTGTAAGCTAGGTTTCGTATAATAGCCAGTAATCAACAGTCGCATCCTAGAAACTCAAAACGAATTTTTATTGTCACCTTATTTATAAAGCTGTCAACAGCTGTAGGGCTTCAAATTCTACTGGTCGTGTAGGGTATCATAACGACAATGTTGACTTCAAGCTTTTCTTACTTCAAATTTCCTAGAATACAACTCAAAGGTCTTTTTAATGAATGTGATAGAGCAAATGTTAATAAAAAACTTGTCCTTTGACATGAGAAATAATTACAGGAAAAAAACACCTGCTGCCTTAAAAAATAGGAAGTTTTTGCTTTATTCTCTTACTCTTTTTAAAAGCAAACTTTTCAGAAAAAAATTCAAAATTTTTTTGTTTGTTGCCTGAAAATTAAAGAGAAATTATTGAAGTTGCGCTTTTTTAAGTTTTAATTTTGTTTGTATTGTTGCAGGACACAATGTCTGAGGGCCAACAGCAGCAGCAGCCTGAACACAAAAACCTTGAAAGTGAAGGACAAAATGAAGAAAATCAACAACAGCAGCAGCAGCAGCAACAGACACAGCAACCAACACAAACGATGTGTCATAAAATAAATGAAACGTTGCAGTCAGAGCAACAAATGAATAAAAATGAAGTTAAAAAGAGAAATAGCAATTGCGACAACAACACCTACAATAACAACAATAATAGTAATAATAATCCAAACAAAGATAATGACGTTAAACACGATGATGATGTTGATGATAATGACAAGCCAACTAAAGAAAATATTAATCGTTTAACAGAGAACACAGACAGCAATACTAACACTCCCACCAACATCACCACCATCATTACCCGGGATAACACAGAAACAGTTGTATCCACCAGTAACAAAACTTCTACCATGGCTACAGCAACAGCAGAATTAAAGGAAGTTTCTGCTGCTGCTGCTACGACTACAGCTACAGTTACAGCTACTTTAGAGCTCAAGGTTAACAAAAGCAACAAGAAAAAACAGGAAATCAACGAAAATGCCAACAACAATAATAAAAAAGAAACAACAACACCAACGCAAAACAACAACGATGGTAATGTTATTACGAAAGACAACGAGAAATCCCATAAAACCGATAAAAGAGAAACAAAACGTACAAGCAAAAGTAAACGTGATTATTTACATGAGGAAGAGAGAAGAGAAACACGTTTGAAGCAACAGCAACAGCAACTGGATGATGAAAAACCCACCACTACCGTTATAACCTCAAAAACATCAACAACATCTGGTAACACCATGGGCTCGTTATCTTCAACAAAAAAACAACGCAGCCAAAGACGTTCACCCTCTTCCTCGTCGGACTACCAGAGGAGTAGAGACCAACATAAGCAACAACTGCAGCAGCAGCATCAACAACAACAACAGCAACAGTTTCATAAACTACCCATTTCAACATTAAGCTGTGATACATGTTGCCAATTGGAATGGTCCCAGCAACAAGACTATACAAAGCTACATATACAACAACAATCACCACAGACTTTAAAGCCACCCACACTGCATATTGGCATGGCGGGCCAGCCAACACGTGTTAATAAACGTAAAAACAGCAGTTCCAGTAGTGCGAGCAGAGAAAGAGCGAGCAAAACAAAACAACATGAAATAAAAACAAAAATCATCTACAGCAGCCATACAGATACAGAGAAACCTGCTAACAAACCAGAGAGACTAGAAAAAACAGAGAGCAATAGTAACTGTAATACTACTACTACTGGTGCTGGTGCTAGTGGTGTTTTAACAAGTAAATCCACATGGAGAGAAACCGGATTAAGCACAACAAAAATAAACAAAACAAAAGATATACTAGATCCACAAACATGCTCTTTAACACAAACTACCACAAATGTTGCTGAAACCAAAGTGGATGCTGTTAACAAAATGGATGAACAACCCGTTAAAGAGGAAGTGAACAGAACAGAAAACATTACTAAAGACCAACAACAGCAACAGCCTGATATTTTAAAAGAAATTAAAGAAATATCACAGGCTATAGCCAGTTTACAACATGAGGCTGAATCCTCAGATACAGTTACTTTAGAAAATGAATCCAGTGTTAAATCACAACATGTTGCTGTAACAAAACAAGGTAAACAAGAAATGGAATCCACAAAAACACAAACACCAACAGAAACTAATACTGCTGTTGCTGCAGCTAACAATAAAGAACACGTAATAAACATAAAGGAACAACAAACAAAAGAAAATGTTGCTAATGATAACGATGCTGCAACTGCTGCGAATACTACTACTGCTGCTAACGATGGCAATGGTGATGGTGATGCTGTTAACGAAGCTGAGGCTGAGACTGCCACTGCCAATGACAGTAAAACCAATACTACAAACATCAGTTGTAATTCGGAGTTTGCAGGTGTCACAACACTCTCGCCGCATAACAGGTACGCGTGACTCTTACTCTGTGTTTCATTTTTTTTCTTTTTATTTCTTTCTTCTGGTTATTAATGTAATAGAAGTGTGTGTGCGTATGTATGTATGGGTATTAGAGTGATATACTAGTGATAAATTTTTTTTTCTTGTCTTTGGTACCCGTGGTATTTTAGCCACTTGCTGGTAGATTGTATGAAAAATTTTAAAGCAAAAAAATACTGTATTCAACAGGAGTAAAAGAAAAATATGTTTCTTTTTTTTGTTTTATAAAAAATAGAAAAAAAAAATTAAATATTTTGTTTGGTATACAAAGAAACAAGTAAAACACACTTGTTGTCGAAACGAATGAGATACGTGGATATACATTTTAAATACATACTATAAACAAAATTAAACAGTTATATATAATACGGAATATAAAAAAAAAAAATAAATAAAATAAAAAAAAAATAAAAATAAACGAAAAAAAAATAAAATAAAAAAAATTTAACAGTTATCTATATTACGGAAAAAAAGAAGAAAAAAACAAAAAAATTAAATTAAAAAAATAAAATTTAATAGAAATCTATAAGAGAAAATTTAAACAAAAATTAAAAATACAATAAAAAAGAAACAATAAACTATACCAGAAAATAACAAAAAAAAAAAAAAAAAAAAAAAAATTAAAACATAAAAACTAAAATGAAAATAAATTTAAAATAATATATTTTTTTACTTAAAGGAGTATAAAAAATATTCTAAAAATAGTAAAAAAAAAGAAATTTCAAAAAAAAATTTCAATGCCATGTTTATCAAATTTATTGCGAAAAAGAAAATTTGCATTGAAATTGAAATTCTTTTTCCCATTAACCAATATACGCGAGTGAATTAAAATACATTTAAAAATGTAAATATCCTTAGAAAAACCATCATATTTATCATCAAATACTGATAAAAGGATACTTAAAATATGCAATTTGCAAAAATTCTTGGAAATGGATTTTTTTTTCTTGTGGTTAATTTGCCAGAAATATGATAACGACTATGATAATGCAGTGCTAAGTGAAAATATTTATTGTTATTGGATACAAAAAAAGAATATTTACAATTAAAAATCAATAATAAGTAAAAATAAAACGTACTTCAGAGGAATATTAAAGAATTTAAAGAAAATTAAAAAAATAATTAAAATAAATTAAAAAAAATTTTTTTAATAAAATTTAATATTCAACTCAATAATATTAAAACGAAAAAAGAAATGAAATTAATTAAAATACAAAATTTCATTGTAAATTGGATATCCATACCGGAAGTAATTATAAATTCAACTGGTCTACGTCATTACAATCTATTTAGCAGACATTTTTGTTCTAGCATCTCACACATCACCCATGTCAAGTGTATTAATTGTCTTCATTTGTGACGTGACCTATAAGATAACGTTAGAACCAAAGGATAGATTTGAGAACCTTTTTCAGAGCTTTCTGTACTCTTTGAGAGCTTTACTGTCACAGAAACAATGTGACATTGTGTGCATTTCATTTTGGTTTACTTAAACTGGGCAGTAGGGTCACTAAGCATTCAGTTGTTGCAGACCAAAACACAGATCCCTTAACTAAGTGTACGCATGAAAATAATTAGAAAAAAATTGGATATGAAACCTCCTCAATCAGGTCTAATTGGCATTAAAATTGGAAAAAAAATCGTCTGTTTTAACAATTTTAACACGTTGACTGCCAACTACGAGTTATCTCGTACTCCCTAAAACTGCCATTTTATTGTAATTACGAATAAAATCGTATTATATCAGTGCTAGTATCGATAAATAGCTTCTGGGAATAGAACAAAAACTCAATGTTGCCGTGTGTGGCCAGTTTTCTGTAAATTGCCGTGGCAGTCATTGTGTTAATAAGCTGTTCTCTTGTATTCATTCGTCTCAATGTTTCGCAGTTCGAAACGTAGTAGATCTATCGAGTTTTTCGGATGTGCCGGCATATGAATATTTCAAATGCGAGCAATCATTTTTTCATCTACTGTTGTTACTATTTATGATTGAACGAAACGAAGTTTTGTTTTGATCCTTATGGCTCTGTATATACATATTTCAAAAAGTTTCTAGCCTTTTCTCGATTCTTTATTTATCTTCATTATCATTCCTGTGATGGTTTTGTACTAGTCCCAGTTGCTTAAAGCTTTGATTGTTCGATGGAGAGATACTATTTTGAGTAATAATTCCGAAATGATCGTCATTCAAATATTCGCTGACAAATGCAAATACGAAAGTTTTATTTTATCAGAACAGTTGAATCTTGGTTCGTTCCTTGGACTACCTGATTACTGTAGTATAAAGTCTGCCGCTGTACCACTACAGTATACAGACAATATATCGAGTAGATATTGCTGCATATTTATTGATACTAAATTTCTACATGCAGTGCACACCACCTTCTGAGATTGTCTATAAATACTGTATCTCTGACAACTGTATGTATATTTCTGGAGTAGGTAGCGTGACACTCCACCATTACTCTTATATGGAATCTTGGACAAGTGTTATTGAAGGTAACAGCAAAGCTGTAAAATAGTTTCAATTGAATTCATGTGTGAGATTAGTATTCCTCTGCAGAATGGCAAATAATTGGTCTCGTGCGCACTTTATACTATGTTCAGGCATGCACTTTTATTGAGTCAATATTCGGTTTATTGAGTACAATATTTTAAGTGTTCAGACATAATATAAGCAATATCATTCCCATACTCTGGTACGTATTGTCACAGAAATCCTGGTAAGAATTAAAGTAAAATTAATGAATGCCTAGAGAAGCATGGAAGGATTTTTAAATTGTATTAAAAATGGAAATCCATTATTTTTGCAAAAGATTTAAGCCTTATTGTGTCAATATATGCAACATTTTGTTCAAGGAATAACGTTATGTTACATGAAGTGCTCGCACATTCCACATTCCGACACACGCCAGAACACTCAGCGTTCAGTAGTTATGCTGGTTAGTATCCTTATTATTGTCGTATAATAATGCCATAGTACGGCAACCTTACGATCTCTTATACTGCCGTTATAGAGTACGCCTACAATATTTGTACGCATCCTATTGCCCTAGCTAACTACAGAATGTTGTTTGGTACGCCTAATGACATCTCCCAGCTTAGTACTTGATTAACATGAGGATGTTTTTCTCCAAATTGTATTAACGCCGTGGAGACAAAACAGCTGGTTGTTTCAACAACATTGTTTTTTTTTTGTTTGTCGTTGTTAACATTTGAGTTGTAAAATATCAACAGAAAGTGTTTGGAAAATTGTAATGTGCTCACTGAACGTACACACATATGACAGTGCTGCATTTTAAGTTTTACTCAATATTATAACAATTTGCGCAATAATTAATTAAATATTTATATAAAATATAGAGCTTAATAATGGCGTTTATTGCGATTTACGCAATAAAAGTGCATGTCTGAACATATTATTATTGATGTTCAAAGGAAATATTAGGCCGCTATCACTTTATGCCGAACAAGATTTGGATTATACTTTAACAAAATTCATCTTAGGAATCTCATGTCTCCCGAAAGCATTCTCCCGGAAGTTGAGAATATCTTACAATGACTTTTGTTGAAACTGCAATGGCGAGGAAGATTAGAACATCATTTGTCACTGTATGCTATTTGGAAATCTGACGGTGGATTTTTGGGCACTCAGAATTCATTGACAGTGATTTGCATAAAATTACCGCCTTCATAGAATTATTTGGATGTTTGAAAAATATCAAGCACAAGTTATATTTAAATATCGGAAGAGGTATTGTGGTAGCCGTAGTCTAAGAGGTAGAGTGTTGGCTTATTAGTCTCTAGAACCCATTGCTTAGTGGGCCCCACTACAGTGTCACCTCGAATAAAACGAAGGGAAAAAAATCTATATTTCGTCGACTCCTCTCAACAGTCTTTTTGCAAAAATACTGAAAGAAAATGAAATTTCCGTGAACATTTTCTCAAATCTATATTTCGGAGTTGACGTTAGTTAAACTGTAGGTCTCATCAGTCACAGATAAAATTAACAGACATAACATGGGTTGTGTAGGAAGCTAGGTTGTAGTCTTGACTAAGGGTTTGTTATCACCAATTAAGTCAGTAAGTGAGAGGCACTGTTGGTATTATAACGGGATTTTGTACGACTCATGTAAGCTAACCGGCTGACTATTTAAGCTAATCTAACCATTCGGAATGTTTGCTTCTTTATTTGAGCAGCAAAAGCCGTATGATTTTGTATTATAAAGCTATTGAAGAGAATACTCTGCTTCAATATTAGATATCGCGGAAATGTGGTATAAGAATCACTTGGCCATTTTTAAAGGCTGAACATCAACAAAAGAAGCTATCAATTGACTTCTAATTTGCCAGAAGGTTACAGCCACGACACTGGTTAGTAAACCGTGGTGTATCCAGCTCTGCTTCATTTATTATTATTTTCGAATATTTTTTTCTTCTTTGTGCCTCTGTGTTTTTGGTCTTTTTATGATTCCTCTTGAGATCATATAACACATTTTTTTGTGTGGGAGCCATCAGCTAACTTCTGTAGGCCAGTTGAATTGCTTGCTAAAAGTGTTGTATTGTGTGAGCCTATCTTAAATTGTTCGTCAGCCTATCATTAATTAATTAAATAATATTCTTTAATACTATGAAAATTACAAGTTTTTTTTATTTTATTTAACAGAATATATTTTGAAGTCGTTGTTTTTTGAGGTGACCATTGTGCAAAATGTTGGTGAAAAACTAAAAAATAATTTGTTTTTTTTTAATAAAAAAAAAAAAAAGAAAAATAATTACAGAAAGTGTTCGTTGAAGTGTGATTAAAGAAAAACAAAAACAAAAACCAAAAAAAAGGAATCCAAATTTGAAAAAAATCCATTAATAACAGCAAATGCAAAATAATTTTCCGGAAAGAAAAATTTTTTTCTAAGCTAAAAATATAAAAAAAAAATAAAAAAATTAAATAAAAAAATAAATAAATTAAAATAATTATCCATATTAAAATAATCGATCGATATTAAAACTTGAAAACAAATTTAAAAAAAAATTGAATTTGAAGTGAAAAAAAATTTAAAAAATTGTGCTTAAAAATAATATTTTTTAATCATCTTTAAATGTGATAACAAATAATAAAAAAAAAAGTTAAATAAAAAATAAAATATAATTAATCGTTATTTAATTTATCGAACACGTGAAAATCCAATTTATACTCAACGAAATCGCAATTTTTTTTTTTGGTTTACAAAACATGAGCCAATGGGCTTAAGTTTAATGATTGAATTATAAATTCATATTTATTTTGCATTTAATTATATTGTCAAGGATATAAAAAAAATTGCCAAATATCCTTTAAATCCCTACAAAAAAAAAAAAAATTATTTTCATCTCCCGTTTAAACTGGCCAACATAAAAAAGTTTCCATAAAAACAAATCAAAAGGTATGTCTTGTTGCTTGTTTATTTTTTCAAAAATAAATTTTTAAAATTTACATAAAATTACAATAAATGTACTTAGAAATCTAACAAACTAATGTTGAGGATTTAGAATTTAATTTATAACACGCGATAAAATGTATTCTGTACTAAGGGGGAGAAAAATAAAGAGGCAACCATTTTGAGATTCCTTTAATGCAGTAGTTGGTGCAAGCAATGTATGGTAGAAAAACCATCAGATTGATTGACTATCTTACTGGATAGTATAGAACGGAAGTTGTACTCTTAAATTGAATGCATAAGGAAGCGCTCAAGATTCAACTTATTGGCAGTGATATAAACACCTTAGAGACCATCAGATATCTGGGCCTAGTAAGTGACAATCGTATGAACTTTAAGTTACGACCATGCTTGCAGGAAATCATACAACTTTTAAATGCATTGGAATGCATACTTACTTAATCGATGAATACAATCAAAACAAAATAATCCTTCCAATTCTGAAGGACCTCGTCAAGGGTGTGTAGTAGATCTCGCGCTATGTTTGCAAAAGTCTATTGGGCAGTGCAGCTTCATACTAAGTTCTGATCTGGAAAGATAGTTTAGCAAGATTTATAAAGAAACCAACTACAATCGAACATTATTCCTGACGGGACATAGTGGTTGCAAAGGCTAACTATACCGCCTTCACCTATAAAACCTTACTAAGAAGTTCTAAGCTCACACTTAAATTCATGATTATTTCAACTCTTTAATCAGGATTGCAGACTGCCCAATAAACTCAATCCCTAAAATAGTACGAGCTAATCTCCCAGCTTTTGACAGAAGACCTCTGAGAAAAGATCGTCGTGAAAAAATTCCTTTAAACAAATTTTTTTCTTCAAGATGCCACAGTTGAGATTTGAACACGGGCGTTTTATTTAGCTAGTCTACCCACTAGACTCAATGTTTAAACGAATAGGAATAGGAACTGGAATATGTTGTCTTCAAATTCCCAAGGTATAGCGGACATAGAAGCGAAACGGAATCCATGATTAATTCAAGTTCTTGATTGATTACTTATCGAAAAGCACTGAAAATCGTTGAAAAAGTCCATAAAAACCCATCAAGAAACCACTCGATATAATCCAGAAAATCGTTCCACCAAATCTTACATGGATCGTGTGGAAAAGTGCCAGTAATAAAGTGGTAGTCTACAGGACGACGACGAATTCAGACCGTATGGCTGGAGGAGGTTTTAGTCACTATTAATACAGCGTAACATATGGATAAGTTTGGAAAGTTCTCACCTTCGACATAAAAAATTAAGAAATCTAGTAATGATTGAGAAAATTCTCAAAATTGTGTTGGATAAACATCGACGGAAGCTCTTCAAAATGCTGATTATTTCAAATGGTGCTATATATCTACATTGACTGAAAATTTAAAGCGGTGTATAGGTTGTGCGCTGTGGTGGTTCACAATTGAATAAAAGGAGTGTCGTGAGAATCATTTCATATAATAGTTGTCTTAAGTGTTTTCGACTTCATATCTGCGATACAGAAACAATCAATAGCAGAGTGTTGGCTTAGATGATTCGTGTTATACAACACCGAATTACATATATACATTTATTTCTTTTCTTTGAGATCATGAATTTTATCCCCTTATATACTTATAATTCTCTTTGCCTTGATTCAGTTTCTAGTTTCTTTCAACTAAGCAGATGATTGGTGTATTATAGCATTTTCTAGAATGATAGGGTTGCCATCTGTCGTTACAAAGTGAAAATATATTGGGTGGTTATTTGTAGTGTCCCCACTTTTACTTGAGGTTTTTGTCGTCTTAGTTTAATTTTTAACTCCTCTTGGTTAGTTCGCCACAAAAGTTTATTATTTAAGACTCACCTTGCCTTTATACACGTTAGTTCACTGGAAGTTTAGATATAAGTGGTATGTATGTGAGTCTGATCTTGTGAATTGCGATTTCTGAGTCACATGCTCTCTAGGCAGCATATATTTGTCACATTCGGTATTATTGACTTGTTAATACAATACCATTACAACCCTTCAGTCAGGATACGGATTAGCTTCTCAACACCACTGGTGTTGTGTGTGTTAATTTTATATATGAGTAACGGAGACCTACAGTTTAAAGTCGACTCTTAACGACAGATTTTTAAGAAACTTTTCATGGCAATTTTATTTACTCTCAGAGTTTTTGCCAGAAATCTGCTGAGAGGAAGTCGCCGAAGGGCAATTTTTAACTTTTAACAATGTAAGCTTTCGCCTTATTCATGATCCTAACATCTCTTAAATCCATTTGATAGCTTTTCTAGCACATGTTTCACTTTTGCTGCGCCTAGTAATACATTGTCTCCACAGAGGAGATGTTCTAGGCTTTCATTACTCCTCTGCAGTCAGTAGACACAGTTGATTGCTTCAGTATTACATCGCTAGTTTGATTCACTGGTAAATCCAACGTTCAAAACTTGTGGTTTAACATTGTTATACAGCACCCATCTGAAATTTGCAATATTTCTTGGGATATCTTCTATAGAAAGTGCAGATCCTGTGGCAATACGATTGACAGTGACGAAAACTTTTTGGAAATGAACAAGTTTGAGATTTCTATGAGCCGAAGGCTATTTATTCTTTTAACGCTGCGACTGTTAGGTTCAAAATTTTGCTAGTTCCAGAAATAGTTCTACGTCTACGTAGCTTAGGAGGCAATTCAGCATTATTTTGTAAACGATTTTGATGTTATTGCAATTCCTCGCCTGTGGCTATAGTTTTTTAAGGTCTTCTTGCTTTGCATATTCGTTTATCTTATTTTGATTTGCTTTTTCTTTTGGTTTTGTTTTCTGGTGATAATTTATTATGAAAACATGTCTGTAGAATTTATTCTTTTTTTTTATTATTCTTTAGTGTGTTTTAGTCTCTTCCTTTTTTCATTTTCTTTGCTGTAATGCTCCCAGGCTGCATAATTGGATTCATTAGACTTTCAATGTCTGGAATGTTTTATAAGCACATTATGCTTGACCAAGGCAGCAGTAGACATCATCATTTATCACATTTAATTTCTTTGTTTTTTTTAATATTTTTTTCATTAATTTCCTTGTAATTGGCTGACATTTGTTAATGTGGTGACTGACTGGTGCCTTGGGCACCGAGTTAAAGTGATGATTAAATTAAATTGCTTAACGGAAGAAACAAAAGCATCCGTTTTTTTAAAACAAATATTTCGAATGGCTTTGCAAAGGATTATTTGATAAAATTTTGTTTTGTTTTGTTATTAATTTTAAATAAAATGATTTATCTTTTGCAAAATTAAATAAAAAAAGTGTGTGCGTTTTTTGCGTTTAAAGAGAATTTTAATTAAATTTTTTTTATTTTAATATAATGGTGCTCATATATTAATTTATTAAAGCGCAACAAGTCCAATGTTTGTTTAAGGGATTCTATTTTTTTTTACCTCTTACACTCTTTCTCTCTCTCTTTCCTTTTTTCATAAAAATAAAATCTGAGTAAAAAAAATCTTACAAAAATAAACGAAAAAAAAAATTTCATTTTGTAGTGAGAATGGCAACGGCTATAAAATCGCACACACACATCTACTCATATGCATTTACTTTTACTGTCTATTCTCTCTATATTACTTGCGTTATACACAATATTATTGAAAGGCTTATATGGATGCATGTTTATATGTACATATGCAAGTATATGTATTGTATGTGTTGTATTTGTTTTTATTTAATAATACCGTATACTATATATGGACACAACCTGGTGTATCCTTTCCTCCTGTCATGTTATATACACATGGCAATATTTGTTTTTTCTTTCTTTCTTTTTCTCTTTCAAGGTCATTTTATTACACAAGCTTTCACACACGCATACATAAACAAGCATTTACTTCCGAGTACACAAACACAATCACTGCTTATTTGAGGAAGTTGTGAATGACAGTGAATGTGTTTGAATGCTTATTTTTTTTTTATTATTTTTTCAAGTTTAAACGGAAATGTCGCTTTCAAAGAAATTCTCTTATAGTTTCGGAATTTATTGAAGTTTATCATATTAAAACGATGGAATGTAAATTGAAATTCTTTTATTTTTGTACTCGTGTTAGAGCATCACCTGTTGTTCTTTAAATTTTGTCTTTTACGAACATTATCAGGCATATTTGCCCAAATTTTCTCATCCATAGGCACGAAATTGTCAAGCCAATTAATTTCCAAAAGAATAATACATTCGCTGGCTCTACTAGCTATTGAAACCATATAATCTGCGAAGTCTATTTCTGTTGAAAGTGCCCATGCTTCTGTAACATATAACCACATGGATCATATTACTCACCTAATTGTTCGCTTAGCCCTTTAGTCAGGATTACAACCTAGCTTGTTACACAATTCACGATGTGTGTGTTAATATCAGAGATCAGCAATGAGTATTCAAAAGGATAAGTATATTCGATTCATACTCATAATTTCTGATACTTATACGCATTCATACATATTTTAATATCATACTCATACTACTCATATTCAAAGTTTGAAGTACTCATCGTACTCATACTTAACAATACGCATGATGTTGTTGATTTCAACTCTTCTGTACTCAACATTTACAAGAATAACAAAATAAGTATGATTCGCGTGCGAACACTACAATACTCATTAGGAGGTTGTGTGTTTGCTTTGCTTCCTGTCTTTGTCTTTTTCTTTCTTCCTTTTTTGTAAATGCAACAACAACTAAGACTGTAAATGTTGATAAATGATTCGATCAATTCAAATCATTTATGAGTATTATAAGTATTTTTCAAAATTTATGAATCTGAATGAGTATGAGTATGAATCAAACATATTTCGAATGTTATGAGTTTGATGTCAACGTTGTACTCATACTCATTGCAACCTGTACTTATAAATCAATGTTGTAGTGTGTGCGACTGAATCAGGATAGTTGAATTTCAATACTGTTGACTCACTCATACTTAAAATTGCATGAGCACTTACGAGTGGCGAAAAAATTGTTGATCTCTAGTTTTGACAAATTATTTTCAAACCAACATTTGCATCTTAGTTTTGGGCTTTGCCTTATATACTACATGCGGTATATATTCCACAAGGCTAATATAGCTGATAATACATTCGCTTGTTCTATTAGTCTCTAAAGCTATTGAACCCATATAATCATTAAGTGCCCATGCTTCTGTAACATATAACCACATGGATCATATTACTTACCTAATTGGTCGCTTAGCCCTTTAGTCAAGATTACAACCTAGCTTGTTACACAACCCACGATGTGTGTGTTAATATTGTCTATGATTGGAGGCACCTACACTTTAAAGTCGACTCCGAACGATAGATTTTTGAGAAACTTTTAATGACAATTTAATTTACTCTTATAGAGTTTTTGTCAGAAGACTTCTGAGATGAAGTCGCCAAAAGGAATTTTTTTGTCTCATATATAGTTTTGTTTGTAATGTCTGAGTCCGTGTTTAAACCACTAAATGTCTAATAGATCAACACTCTACCTACTAGACTATGCCGTCTTGATGGCATCTAGCTGAATTTATTGTAAATATTGTACTCCATATATTCATGTCGTGTCAGTTCAATTCGGTCCCTATACAAGTGGGTCTTTGTACCAAAAATTTTGTAATTTTTTATTTGTTATACTAACGTCTCTTAATAATTTGTTTCCGCGTGCAAACACCAGCTTATATGTATAACCAAAAGTGTGGTAATGTGCAGTTATAATATAATCGTCTTCAATCTCGTTAGTTGTTGACAGTAGATATCAGAACCAATTGTGTAACCAGCTGATAGTAAACAATTCCTTTCTAATACCATCAGCCCTTACTACCAACTGCAACAAGACAACTCGTTGTAGCACACAGCACATGCCACAGTCGATACTCTGCATGAACGATTTGAAGGCATGGTATTTTGGTCACCCAGATTAAACGATTTGACCCAGTTAGACTTTTTCTTGGGAAATATTTTATAAACCATAGCAGTTCTCAAAACCAACATAACGCATAACATACATACATACATACATAATTGGATAACGGCCTAGATTCTCAACACCACTGATGTTGTGTGCGTTAATTTTTATACATGAGTGGTGGGACCTACAGTTTAAAATCGACTCCGAACGACAGATTTTTTTAAGAAGCTTTTCATGGCAATTTTTACTCTCAGAGTTTTTGCCTGAAACTGCTGAGAGGAAGTCGCCGAAGAAATATTTTCATATTTTCGTTTTGATGTCTGACCTGGGATTCGAACTCGGGCCTTTCATCTAATAAGCCAACACACTACGTACTAGACCACGGCGACTTCATAATATAACGCATAAAATTGGTATAATTCAGTCTGATGTATGACCAGACTCATCAAAAATTTAACATTTCGGATGTGCTCCATTCAGAGAAGCCGTGGCGCACACATAATGCCATGAATACATTTTTCAAATTAATAAAAAAATGTTGATGATATCTCACGCACACAAATTTTTTATTTTTATTAAAAAAAAAAGACCTTGTACCTCACTTTTTTGCTACTCACTGTACTGTATAAAAATTATGATTGGCAAGTGCTTTTGGGACTGAAAATGACTTGCTGAAAATGACTTGCACGTTTTAAAATCAAATGAGAAATGTTTTCAATCTTTATTTGTTACGTTTTTCTTTCTTTCTTGCTTTTTCTAGGATTTCGTATTTAAATGTGGTTTTCTATTGCATATCCACAGCAGTTGTATAAGATATAATAAATGAAGGAAAGGAGGAAATATGCTTTCAAATAGATAGTGAAGAAATCATACTCAAACTCAAGAGAGAGAGAGACACGAAGAGAGAAAGAAAAGCAAAAAGTTTTGTTATTATGTATTTTAAGTTTCATTTTTAGGATTTAAATATAGAACCTAGTTTATTAAATTGTTATTCATCCTTTTCCCCTTCCTTTAAAGGATAAAACATCTTGTTCATCTCCTTGTTATTGCTTTGTTTCAGTTTCATTAATCAGGTTTATTCAAATAAGCAGGTGTTTGGTCTAATGTTGCATGTTCTGAAATGGTAGGGTTGCCATCTATCATTGCCTAGCAATTACGCTTTTCGTGAAATTTTATTAGATTAGTGGTGAGGATCCTTCCATTTGCAATAGCTTTATTTTAACCCTTTTTTATGTTTCTTACCTCCTTTTACAGCAGTTCAAATGCTTAAAAAAACGAACAATAAACTTTGAAATTCATTATGAATAACCTTTAAATGTATGTGCATATTTGAGAAAACTTATAAAATCTCAAATTTATTTTAAGAAGACGTTAATATCACTACTTCTGCTTTTTGTAAAGTATCCCATTAACCCCATTTTATACGTAAAGGTGTTGTACCCCATAAATTATTTGATTTACGCATTTGCACATGCTTACGCTCTGTTGGTGGCACGTGGAGTGTCGTGAAAAATGTAGCAATTGCCTGTCTGTACTTATTATACCTGCGTTATGCGTTATAAATATTGATTGCAGATATAAATTTTTTTTTTTTTTGCTTCAAGACAAGATCAGTTTTGTTGATTTTAATATTCAAATATGATTATGAATATGTGTCAGTTAGTGTGTGTATGTGTGTGTATATACATATTTGTATGTATGGATGTATGTACGTGCATATGTATGTTTACTTAAATATATAATAGCACATGATGTCCTTGCCAGAATCTGCACACATGCACATTAATTTTTCAAATAAATGTTTAAATATGAAGCCATATAAACTTATATAGAAGTAAAGCGACAACGAGGGTTGTTTTAAAAGTGAAAACAAAAAAATTTATCGAATCTAAATTGTTAAAATGTCTATTTTTTTTATAAACGCAAGCACGGTACTATAACGAAAGATAATCCAGAGATTGTCCTCCTTTCAGCGCAATACTCTCCTTCTACCGAATTTGAGTAACTTCGATACATACATTAGACCTAGTTTCTCACACCACTGATGTTGTGCGTGTTGATTTTATACTTGAGTGGCGGGACCTATAGTTTAAAGTCGACTCCAAACGACTGATTTTTGAGAAGCTTTTCATGGAAATTTTATTTACGCCCTGAATTTTTGCCAGAAATCTGCCAAAGAAGTATTTATTCAAAATTCTTTTTATAGATGTCTGCCGTGAGGTTTTAATCGTTGCCTCACATTTAATAAGCCCATGCACTACCTACTAGACAACGGCGACTTCAGTACCCTCTATATTTCGGGTCTGTTATTAAGCGCTTTCTATCTTAAATATAGAAACAAAGTGTGTGTGAGATATTATTGAAATTTTTTATTCCTTCGAAAGGCCTATTGATGCCATTATATGTGGAAATATCCTCCACACCTTGCCATTACTCTGGTACATTTATCATCAGGCTGGAATAGGCCAGTGGCATAGGTTACGTTGGCTTTAGAGATTTGTGGCTTATTCCCATATATCTGCGACTTGAGAAAATCCCACCAATAAATTCTAACAGAATCAAATCGCACGATCTCGTCGACGAGTGGACAATACGTCCAAGTCAGATGACTGTATCCTTAAATCGCCCACGCAGAATTTCCAATGTGACTTGAGTTCTATGGTCTTTCCGTTGAAACCGCATGTCGTTGGTGTCCAGATCATTAAGTTCAGTCCAAAAGAAGTTGAATATCATCGGTCTATTGTCCTCGCCGTTGGCAATGATGACTTGGGCAACGTCTTTCGTAAAGAAATATGGACGATAACGCTGTCAACACAAAATTTACTCCAAACAGTAAGTTTTTTTTGCACTGCAGTGTACGCACTTAGACCTCAAGGGGATTAATATCGTGCCCAATTCATTCATTTTGTTTGTTCACTTACCCATGAATTCAGAAATGGGCTTCTGTGCTACAACTGATTTTTTTTAATGATAATTAGGGTCACATTCAGCGAAGACACGTTGTGGACTTATAGTCGTTCACCTTCAGTTCCAGGATTAGTTGAATTGGTGCGGATGCAGATCCAAGTCTTAATGCAAATATAGCAAAGTTGTGATCTAGCAAAGGCCGAAATAATGCACACTCTCACGGACAGTGGCGATGTTTTTGTCACATCTTTCGTTTCGTCGACATATGGTTGGATGTTAGCTAATGCTACATCTGCTACGACTATCGCAGATGTCTCAATGAAATGGCGAACCGATATGATGGTTGTATCACATGGGTACGGGGACATAGAAATATTCCCGGCAACTTTAGAGCGGATGATTTAGTCAGAAGCGGCACGACCATCGAACTCTCTGATGAATTCTCTACATTGGGGATCCCTTTGGGTACCTGCAGGCTTATAATTGACAATGCAATCGTGGACTTTGTCAACAGTAGGTGGGCAGCTTCGGATAAGGGCAGAACGGAGCAAAAAATCTTGCCAAGGCTGGATAGGAGGCGCACGGCGACTCTGCTTAAACTCCAAAGAAGCAGGCTCAGCGCCGTTATCGGGGTTATTACGGGACATTGTATTATAGGAACGCATGCGAGGCGTATTGGTCTTGGACACCTCGCGAATGATTTCTGCAGAAGCTGTGGAGATGAGGAAGAGGATGAAACTATTCTTTACCTACTGTGCACATGCCCGGCACTTGATCAAAGGAGAAAGAAACACCTGCGTACCTACTACGTAGAAGACCTAGATGAACTGTCATGCATGGATATTGGCAGTCTGAGTCGCTTCATCGGAAGCTTCATCGGAAACCTGGAATAGGAGAGGATGTGAAACTGTGGTATCACAATGGGCCCTGTGTACGGTCTAAGTGTGTCCTCTCATGACTCCATCGAGGGGACAGCCACTTCTACCTACCTACCTAGCTAATGGTTTTCTGAACCAATGCGAACAGTTATTTCGTGAATTTATTCGGAAGCTCTATGACTCATTTTGACACGCAGCCAAGTCAAGCTGCCTAATCCAGTTCTACGAAAAATCCTTGAGGTCTTCTTAAGAACCAATAAACTTGGTATACGTATCCCACTATATACAAATGATAGTCTGGAGATTTATCTTTTCAACTGTGGCATTGGGATATCGGGAGGTAATCGCGCATCTTGAGGAAAATGGATTCATAAAAAAATCAATTTCTGGCGAACATTTTTGAAAAATTTTTAAAAAATTAGTGGCCATTTTTGGACAAATAAGACTTAAAGTCGCCGTAGTCTAGTAGGTAGTGTGTTGGCTTATTAGACGCGAAGCCACGGTTCAAACCCCTGGTCAGACATCTTCTCAGCAGATTTGTGCCAAAACCTCTGAGAGTAAATAAAATTGCGATGAAAAGTTTCTCAAAAATCAGTCGTTCGGCGTCGACGGTAAACTATAGGTCACGTCACTCAAGTATAAAAAACTTAAGGCACACAACATGAGTGGTGTTGAGAAGCTAGGCCGTAATCCTGACTGAAGGGCTGTAATGGCCAATTACATAGATATATTATATAAGACTAGGTACACATATCCCACTATATACAAATGGTGGTCCGGAGGGTCCTCTTTCCAACCGTGGTACAAATTTCTGATAAATTCTATCAGAACTAGAGTGGCACATATCTCAGACCGTCTTAAAAACTACCAGCATCTAGGTGTCCCAGTTCAGGTTTTCATAGAGCACGACAGCCAAAAAGATTTCTTTTTCCTGCGCCATAGCAAGCCAGGAAAGCATTATGAATATATTGCAAGTCGTGGCGGTAGACGCATTTAATTCTCCTCAAGGAATTCGTCATCGTGTAGTCTAAGACACTTAATCCTCGTAAGCGTCTCCTATTTTGGTTATTTTCTTTTTTGCCTATCCTTTATGAGATATGCCTTGAATTTATCAATCATCCCTCCCTCCCATGTTTAAACAAATATGCCTGTATTTATATAAACGCGTTTTCATATGCTTAAATATGTGTATATATATTTGTGTGTGTGTACGTGTGTTTGAATAGCTTATTTTAATAAAAACAAAAAAAAAGATTAAATTGATGCCTCCCTCGTTTAAAAGAATTTTTTTTCTGTTTTTTCTGCTTGTGTTTTTGCTCAATTTGATCAATTTTTCAGCGTTCAACGTGAAAAAAAATGTGTGTGTAAAACAAAATTAAATTGAAATTAAAATGCATTATTGAAATTAATTATTTTACTTGCAATTAAAATTAAAATTAATTTCTTTTTTATTATTAAACTTATAAATATTTTACAATAACCATAACAAATTCAAAGAATTTCAAAACGGTTTACAACAACGACCAACCATCCCATGATAAGCTACAATACTATCATGGCCTTTACATACTCTATTTTACACCAACTACATACCAGATACTCAATGTCATGCACAGAAAGACATTGAACGGTTACCGGGTTCAACCTTTTTAGGGTGGTAGAGGCTTTAAAATTGATTGTTGTATGCTACCTTACCTACCTACTCAACAACAAGACATCTCTAAACCGCCCCCCTCCCTCCTCGGTTACACTGTCAACCTTGTCATGATGATGTTATAAATAATGGCCTATAAATTACATTCATAATGATTTTAATTATTTAAGGATTTATTAGTCGAACATCATGCTTACAGTTATAGTTTGCAATTAAATTTTGCCCGTAAATAAATAACAATTTTTAATTGAACATTTTAAAGAAGAAAGAAATTAATATTTTTGTTGCCAAATTTATTACTCAATTAAAAATAAATGACAAGTCATTAAAATGATTCGGCCCTTTGCCTCTGTTCATAAAGTTGTAAAATTTACAACAAAAAAGTCTCCTATTCTCACACTGTGTTTTTTACGTATACTCCCCCCAATGCTTCTCTAATTATATGTAAGGCTAGGTTTTTCTATATGACCAATAGAGGCAGTTTTGTCTTTCTTTGCTTGATTCTTTCCTTTTTTTTTCTTTTCTTTTTCTTCGTTAGTTTCTGAAGCGTTCAAAAGACCTAACCTAACCTATAATAGCAGTCCCTCATAATTTAATTCCATAGCACTGTATTGATTTTAGAATCGGCTTGAATTCTACAATAGAAGTTTGCAATCTATCTTTAATCGCCATTGAGTCAACAATTTTCGCAGTGTTTCAATTTCATTTGAACTAATTTTGCTTCTGTATTGTGGCATGTTACTCGTAATCTGTTTGGGAGCTTCATGCATAAAAATGACGCTCCTAGACGTACAGAGTTGCTTCTTAGGGGTTCGTATGCGTTCTCAACGTAAAGCCGTGTAGACTAGCAAACTTTCCATTTGTCATTCAACTATGACTTCTGGGTCCTAGCCAAGAATTAGTTTTCTTAGGCCAATGATAAGGAAGAATTTATATTTTTTTCCTTGCTATCATGGTCTCTTAAACAATTGGGTTTACTATCGTATATTGCTTCTGCGCAAGAATGAAGTCGGCGCAGTGTAATGGGTAGTGTGATAGATTATTCGACGCGAGATAGTGGTTCAAGCTCAGAGTTCTCGAACAAAATGAAAGACAAAAAAAATATATTTCTTCGGCAACCTTCTCTCAACAGTTTTCTGGTAAAAACTCTAAGAGTAAAAATAAAATTTCCAATGGAAAGTTTCTCGAGAATCTATAGTTCCGGGTCCACTTTAAATTGCAGTTCCCCGCCACTCATGGATAAAAATTAACACACACAACTTAGCAGACGTTATAAGCTTGGTCGTCACAGTGACTATACCGTTGTAATGACCAATTAAGGATTGAATACGATCATTTGTCACATCTCTCAAGGGGAATTGCAATCTCGAATCATTTATGAGTATTATAAATATTTTTCTAAATTTATGAATCTGAATGAGTATGAGGCGTATGAATCAAACCTATTTCGAATGTTATGAGTTTGATGTAAACATTGTACTCATACTCATTGTACTCATACTTATAAATCAACCTTATAGTGAGTGCAAATGAATCAAAGTAGTTGAATTTGAATACTGCTGACTTACTCATACTCGAAATTTCATGAGTACTTATGAGTAGCGAAAAAACGATTCATTGCTGATCTCTGACGCCTACATCTTCATTCCATGGCAATTATTCAAGCCTGAATAGGACTACAGTATTTGAGTAGTGCAAGGAAGAATCAAAGATTCAACTGTACCACCAATCGAAATATCCAATTTTATATTTTGGCATTAGCACAGCTTTTATAATTCCGTGCTCTCGTGGCGTGCAGTATGAAAAAAACATTCAAATCCAACATTTAATGATTCTGTATCTCCAAAATAAATTCCATATCTGGAATAGAGTTGATTCTTTGCTGCAAGCAAAAGTATACGTTAGCTTAAGTGCACAGCGGCCGCATCAACACTCTTTTGTGAGCTGCCCTTAAAATAGTCATTTAAATATACGTTCCATTTTTGAGAGGTTGCTGCGCAGGGGTGGCAAATTGGTTGTCGTTATAACTCCTTGTGAACAGTAGGTCTTATTTGGGGTACTCCCTCTCCACATGTCTACAAATAGAAGCTAAAATAACTCATGATGGTACCGCCAGATTCTGTTCAAGCTTATCACTAAATAGGCCTGTAATGGATGCTCATGGTAAGACGTATTCTACAGTCCATTCAATGCATGAGCATTTTATTGCCGGATATTTAACTATTTATTTACTACTTACATACATTATATACATAATTTTCCATTACAACCCTTCAGTCAGGATTCTCACACTACTCATGTTGAGTGCCTTAATTTTATACTTGACTGGCGGGACGGGACCTACAGTATAACTTCGACTCCGAACGACAGATTTTTTGAGAAACTTTTTCATGGCAGGTTTATTTGCTCTCAGAGCTTTTGCCAGAAATCTGCTGAGAGGAAGTAGACGAAGAAATATTTTTTTTTATATTTCGTTTTGATGTTTGAAATGGGGCCTTACGTCTAATAAGCTACTACACTACCTACTAAACTACGGCGAATACTTTTACTATATACAATGCAATTATAAATTCAATTTAATTTTTACGAGCGGTGTGATGTGGCAAATGATAGCCATATAATCGATGTATGGTAACAGACCTAAGTCTCTGCTGGGAATGGAACTCCCCATGATTCTCACAGTAATAGACAAGAATACTATCCACTAAATAGTAATTTACTAATCTTTAAATAGTCCTATTTCCAAAAAAAAAATACTTATTTTTTTGTTTGTTTCATACAAGGAAATGAATTCTTAAAAAAGCGTATAACAAAGTGAATAGGCCTCCAAATATAAAATTATTCATATATGAATTCATGTGTTTTGCCAATACATAACTTTTACAACTGCTTTCGTTACCACCGCGAATACCAAATCTTTGTACTCGTATTTCTTTTGTACAACCGGAGCGTATGATTAATTTCTGTTTGTTTGCATGAAATAAAAATTAAAATTAATCATACGTTTACGTTTAGAAAATTAAAGTTCTTAGAAACCTACTCCTGCAATGAAATAATGAATATAATCATGAGCGAGATTATGATTATTACGAAAAATTATTTGTTTTACACATGACTTAAATTGTATTTAAATTGGAAAAGTTTTCAATCAATTTTCTTCTTTAAGGTTGCCAACACAATATTTCAATTTGAGCAGTAGATTTATGTAATTAAAATATTGAGAATGATGTGTTGTATGGAAATTCATTTCAAAACTGTTTCCCATAGAAGTTTTTGTAAAAATAAACATTTTGCCATAAATTTCTGATTCTTGTCAATTTCCTTTGGATTTCAATTTTCAATATCTTTTCGACTTTTTCTCTCCTTTCTGCTGCAAGTCAATATCAAACTTTGGGGAAGATGAAGAGCTCACCTGAAGATAATTTTCTTCGCTAGCTGTTCGCTAACGCTAAACTAAAATTGTATTCATAAACATTGCAACAATACTTAACGTTGTGAAGAGGAAAGGAAATAAAATGTTTTCATGTCACAATTTACACGTGACTAAACGATGGTCTACATTTTAAAAATTTTTACGTTTTATAAATACATATGGAAGAAGTGCCACATGTTTGTTTGTTGCATAAAATGCAAAAATTTTAAGACTTCACCACAGCTCGCTCATCCACTTAGTAGAGAGCGTTGTAGTGTTGGTGACATGTAGTGTTGGAAGTTCTATTTCTACATGACATTTATTTTGGGTTCTTTTTTTTGAGCTGTCATCACCTTAACTGAAGTGTGTATATGAGTTTCTAAGAATAGAATGGAATATTTAGTGGCAAATACATTGTTTAGACTCTCTCTCTGTGTCTCTCTCTTTCTCTAATATTATGGCTTTAAAAAAATAGTTTGCAAATATAGATGTGACACACAAGTTTCATTAAATAACTTGTGCTTAAAAAACAAACTTAACAGCTTGGGTGGTTCAGTGTTTGAAGCTAGGATAGTAAGGACCTCTTATTATATAGTTATCAGCCTATGAAAAAATTGTCTATTAACCAACTAATATATGGTATTTCAGTACCCTACTTATGGTACATTGTGCTTTGCATTGGAACGCATGTTGTATGCGCTAATTTTATCCATGAGTGGCGAGCCCTACAGAATAAAGGCCTTTCCGAACTCTAGGTTTTTGAGAAACTTTTCATTGTAATTTTATTTACAATTATTTTGTCAGATACCTGTAGAGAGAAGATCGTGTAAGAAATGTTTTTTTTTCATTTTTCGCTATGTTTGAGATATCTGGGCTGGGGTTTGAACTACGGCCTCATGTCTAATAAGCCAATACACTGCCTACTACACCACGGCGTCTTCCACACAGATGATTACTATTAGTTGTAATTATTTCATTCTCTTTTGCCATTTATTAAAATGGGTGTTCTGTTCGATAACATATCGAATATTTCACGATCGCAATAACCGTTCTACCGCGCGGACTATTGTCAATAATGCAGATACATAAATGAAAGTTTACTGGTTCAGTAGATCATCAATCAACATCCGTACGTTGGCGAAACACAAGATCTGCGGAAAACATATCCAACCACCATCCCCTAGAATGTGCAGGAAAATCCAAGGTGGACGAATTCGTGTCGATCACAACTTGGCATACTTTTGCGTACAAAATTCAACCAACCGAGGAACTAAAGGAAATTGGCTCTATTTTTTCATCGAAAAATCATTTTCATTTTCATTGATGAGGCCCATTTCTGGAATATTTCCATATTCCTTTGAGTCATCATTATCAACGGCAAGCCTTGTATATGTTGATGATTACCACCTTTTTTCGGCCTGAATTGGATGATCTGGATATGAAAGATATTTGGTTTCATTACTACGACAGTACGTGGTACATAGTTCAGGCCAAAGTGAATATTCCCCACGTACAATTTAAGGATATGATAATTTATGTGGAAATGATGTGAACTGGTCACCAGTAACCTGCAATTTGATTTCGTTAGATTTTTTTGTGAGGCTTTCTTAAGTCGTTGGCGTTGCGTGCGAATAAGCCACAAACTACAGAGGTACTCAAAGTCATCTAAACTCCTGCCATGAAAAATTTTACATTTCTGGAATTTGAACTTGACACTGAAAAGCCGTGAGGGACATATACAAGTGTTTATATTCCAGACATAATAGCATCAATAGGTCGTTTAAATGAAGCGCTTAATGACAAACTCAACAGTTGTAGTATCGCTAAAACTTCAGTGAAACACAAGTCACATTGCATCAGTGCTTCAATGAATCAATGAGGTTAAATATCCTACTTTCATTAATGGCTGCTTTTCATCTCACATGGCATCGAATCATACTTAACATTTCTATTCGTTCCTTTAGGCATCATCTTTCTATATTCTTATACTATGTTCAGACATGCACTTTTATTGCGTAAATCGCAATAAAAGCCATTATTTAGCTCAATATTTCATATAAAGGTTCAATTAATTATTACGCAATAAATACACAAATTGTTATAATAATGAGTAAAAATTAAAATACATCACTATCATAAGTATGTTCAGTGCGCATATTACAATTATGCGAACACTTCCTGTTGATATTCGACAACTTAAATGTCAACAACGACAACAAAAAAAAAACCAAAAAAAAAGAACAATGTTGTTGTAACAACCAGCTGAATATGAATGAATGAATGAATGAATATTGAATAAGCAGATGAACTGCGTATAATATTATATCTGAACACTTAAAATATTGTTCTCAAATAACCGAATATTGACGCAACAAAAGTGCATATCAGAACATAGTATTGTTATTTATATGTTTTGTTACAGTTTCATTAGTATTTTTCAACTATAGCATGATCTCTAATAATGGTATCTGACCTGGACACTTTAATTAGTCTACTACCGCTACATTGTTCATCGCTTTTGAACTCCACCAACTAATATTTTATTTTCTCAAAGGAGAGAAGATACTTTCGCAGAGTAATGTCTAGTTCGACTTAAATACTGAGGGAGGGGTCTTGGATCCGTCAAATTCACTCACTATGATCGTTTAGTGTTAATAGCCCTAAGAACGAAAAGCTTTTCAACCAAGAATTTGTTATGATGATTCATACATTAAGGGCCATTATTACAACTTGCCGTTAACTAAAGGGAGGATTTTAACGGGCAGATGAATTGTTTTTCATTATTACCATATTGTCATATGGTAGAAGTGAGCGTTAAGCTAAAGGGAGGATCATACTACCGGTAACTTTTAAAGTTAAGTTTATGTTTGAACTTGCCATATTATATATTATTTTCAGTACGGCAACTTCAAATATAAACAAAAAAAGCACATACAACAAAAAAAACGAAGCCGGTCGTTGCCACTGCGTTTAAAAAACTTTGTTTAATTTGAGCAGTGTTATCGACATTGCTCCGGCACTGCCATATTTTTGAAAAATTTAACTTTATTTTATCATTAGGTTGTAATAACGAAAAGAAGTTAAAGGCGACTTTAAAGTTCACTTTAGCTAAAGTTACCTTTATTTAAACCCAACTTTAACGGGAAGTTGTTATAATGGCCCTAACTCGGTAACTTTTGGAATTGTGCTCGCATATATCTGTCTGCTACACTATAAAGCGTATTTATAAACGATTTTTTTGTTGGAAATTATCACTGGAAGCATTCATCATTTTTTAAGAGTCCCTCTTAAATTCAATTAATTTTTTTTTTATAATTCCTAATAAATTTTATAGCTTTTATTGCCCTAAATTCAGTTTTATTTTCCTTTCCTTTTTTTTGTTGGATTTCAAATAATTTGTATTTAATTTTTAAATGTGAAAAAGGAGAAAATAAAAAAAAAAAAAAATTTGTCTGCACTTGTTAAGATAAATAGAAAGCAAAAGACAAAAATTCCTGTCGCCAGCGTTTTTGTTAAAATTTTTTTCATCCTTTCTTTCTTCTTTCGCTTTTGCTAACACTGCAGCTTTTTTGAATTTTTCATTTTTCCCTCTGTTAAATAAATATTTTTCTTTCGTTTTCGTTCATTTTTTTGTTCGCACTGACTTTTACTCTAAATTATCCTTTTACTAAAGGTTGGTTGGTAAAAACGAATTTTTTTTCTCTTCTTATTTAAAAAGCTTTTAATTTCAAATATTCTATTTGCTTTACAAAATGAAAAAAAAGAGAGAGAAAAAAATGCTAATAAAAGAGCAGCAGTAAGAGAATGTCGTTGTGGACAAATATAAACCCCAATTTAATTGCGTTTATCTTAGCGTTAACGTTTTTCCCTTTAATAGACGCATTTTTTCCTTTAATTACAGGCAAATTTAATATTCTTATATCCTTATTTCTCGCTTTTGCTCTCTGCCTTAGCTGTGCTGTTGTTAGAAGAGGATGCTTTGATTAAGGCTTTATTTATAAGCACCAATAGCATGTGTTTGTTTTAAATTAAATTTTATTTTAATTTTCGTTTTTAATTCTTAAACATTATTTTTTAAATATTGAACAAGTTTTCCTTTACTTTACACTTTTTGCCTTTTATTGACATCTCTTGTTCGTTTTTCTTTTCCTTTTTGTTTGAAGAAGTAAAAAGCATGAGAAAAAAAAATATTAGCAAATTCAGCAGAAATGTTTACATTGTTGGCTTATTTAGCACATCAGTTTTTATTGTTATTTTTTTATATACATACATAAGACACCCTACACAGTTTTTCTGTTATCATACGACCGACTTAACATACTTGCATCCCACTAATCTACTAAACCACTGTCTAAATTGTAAGCTCTTAGAAATCATATTTACTTATCGAAAGTTAGTTTTATTTACTTATCGTGACTTCGCTTATTAGACGTAAAGCCCGGGTTCAAACCCCATGTCAGACATCTAAACGAAATTTTAAAAAAAAATTCCTCTCAGCAAATTTCTGGCAAAAACTCTGCCATGAAAAAGTTTCTCAAAAATCTGTCGTTCGGGATCGACGTTAAACTGTAGGTCCCGCCACTCATGTATAAAATTAACGCACACAACATGGGTGGTGTGAGAAGCAAAGCCGTAATCCTGACTGAAGGGTTGTAAAGGCCAATTATGTATGTATGTACGTATGTAAGTAAGTTAGTGGAAGAGGCTGCAGACATTCCTCAGTGAAGTTATGCTTGTGAACAAGGTCGCCATCAAATTGGAATATTCATGTAATACGTCGTGGATGTGGTATGCTACCGACTGCTACGAATTGATAAAAATAATAAAACACAGTTTGAAATGAACACACCAATTCCCTTATGGGTTTTCAATTTTTAATAGAACTTAACTTTGACACGGCTGGTAGTTTTTCGTGTTTTTACGAAAAAAAAAGTTGGACACATACGGGTTAATTTTGTATTTTTCTACCGATATTTATTGAATATTTCTAGTTCTCATATTGCACCTGACCTAACCTATAATACTTCCTTTATTTTCTTTAGGAACTATGGGGTTATTTGTAAAGTATTCATTTTTCTAGTTGCTTTAGTTTCTTTCTTTTTCATTGACTTAATAAATTTATTCAGTTTTGCGAAGAATTGATCTATTGTAGCAAGTTTTAGGGTGATAGGGTTGCCAGCTTTCTCTGACTTAAAACATTACCTCCAGTGTAATTATTTTGGATATTTACATTAGTAATGAAACTAGCCCACTGTGTCTACTTTTTTCCCCGTTTTTTTCTACTATTTATTATGAACGTTGTAGATATTATTCTGTCCGGGCGCCAGGATAATTCTATCAGGGTAACCCTTGACGGAATGCAAGGACAATGAATTCCCTTTAATTTTGAAATTTTAAATTTTCTAAAAAATCTGCGATGAAATGTATTTGTTTTCTACTGTAATTGAATATACATAGATGCTTGGGTTTGTTGTAAAGTCCTCCCAAGCCTGAGTCCATCTCTATTATCTTATCCTGCAGTAAGTTCAATCAGAAGAATAATTATTGCAAATGGCAATATCAATGTTTTCTCTTTCTAATGAGTCAAGCGGAAAAATGTGTTTCTTCGAACGCTCAGTTTTATTTCTAAGGCACTTTGTACTCGACTAGTTCACTTTTTTATTGAGTGTTCTTAACCAGAGATTAGCAATGAATCGTTTTTTCGCTACTCATAAGTACTCATGAAATTTTGAGTATGAGTGAGTCAACAGTATTGAAATTCAACTACTCTGATGCATTCGTACTCACTTGAACATTGATTTATAAGTACAGTTTGCAATGAGTATGAGTACAACGTTGACATCAAACTCATAACATTCGAAATATGTTTGATTCATACGCCCCATACTCATTCAGATTCATAAATTTAGAAAAATACTTATAATACTCATAAATGAGTATTCGAGTGATTCGAATCATTCATCAAAATTTACAGTGTTAATGGTTGTTGCATTTACAAAAAAAAAGTAGAAAGAAAAAGACAAAGACATCAAGCAAAGCAAACACACAACCTCCTAGTGAGTATTGTATTATTCGTACGCGAATCATACTTATTTTGTGTTTCCTGTAAACGTTGAGTAAAGGAGAGACGAAATCAACATCATGCGTATTGTATGAGTATAAGTACAATGAGTACTTCAAACTTTAAATATGAGTATTATGAGTATGCTATTGAAATAAGTATGAATGCGTATAAGTATCAGAAATTATGAGTATGATTCGAATCTACTCAACTTTTTGAATACTTATTGTAGATCTCTGGTCCCCACATTAATTTCTACAGGTCTCCCTACTCATTGCAGCTGATCTCTATGTTACACTCACACCAAGCTAGCCTCCTGAGGTCCTCTAGTTTATTTTACTTTTTTGAATAACTGCTGCATGTCTCTAATCAGATATGATCGATGTAGTGAAGATACAGAAATCATCCTCAGGCACCACATACATTAATACGTAATTGGTTATTACAACTCTTCAGTCAGGATTACGACCTATTGTCTCAGACCACTTAAGTTGTGTGCGGGACCTACAGTTTAAAGTCGACTTCGAACGACAGATTTCTGAGAAACTTTTTCATGGCACTTTTAGTTACTCAGAGTTTTTGCCCGAAATCTACTGAGAAGCAGTCACCGAAGAAATATTTTTTCGTATTTCGTTTTTGTTGTGGTTTGAACCGTCGCCTCACGTCTAATACTGTGCGGTTACTTTGCCCTATCTCATATCCCTTAAATACCTTAAAACACTTACCTAAACTGTGTAGAGGCGCATTTTCCTTTTTAAATATTTATTTTCTTTCATATTTTCTTTTTTTCTTTTTAATTTTAAGTAGGTTTTCTTCTTATCACAGCTCTTCAGTATGAAACTACAAATTTCCGGTTTGAATCAATAATAATAAAAAAAGGAAAAGAAAAGAAAAGATAAACTATCTTAAAACAATTTTTTCTTTTACGTTCATCTTTTCCATTTTTTGTTTTAATTAATATTTTTATCCCCCCTCCACCAAGAAAGCCAAACAATGTTTGTTTTAATAATTAATTACGAATAACGCTTATCAGCTTAAATTCTTGTTTTTTTTTGCCATCTTTTCGCATCTACAATATCTCGCGTTAGGCTAAGGGGCAAAAGAAAAAAAAAATACGAAAAAAAGTCAAAGAAAACAGGAGAAAATGCAGAAATTGAAAGTTTATTGCTCTTTTTTTTCTACAATAGCGTCTTACCAGTTGTCTTTCTTCCATTGCTGCTACTACCCCCTATCCACTTAACCCATTTTATGTTATTTGTAAAGGAAAATATTTAAAAAAAAAGGAGAAAAAAGGAAGAGCGTTGTGCAAAAATTCTTTAAGTGGAATAATTATGAAATATTTTTCGCATTTCATATCTGCTCTTTCTTTTTCTCCTCTTTGTTCCTTTTTTTTATTCTCTTTTTAATTTGTTTTTTTTTCATTTTTCTTCCAAATGAATTGAATTGATTAAATAGTTTCAAGTGAAATACCAAACGAAAAATAAAACGAGTATCTCTTTCTAAGGGAAGTGCATTTCTTCTTGAGGCAGGAATATTCTAAGAATGTAACGTGTTGGGCAAAAGTAGGTCTTCAAAACGCATTAAGTTTTTGTCTACGTATTGAGAGGCAATTAAATTTGTCTGTTGAAGGGGCGATTTTCAGAGTAGTTTTGTTTGGTCTCAAAAATAATCTCCTATTTCCCTTGGAAATATTTGCCAGCGATATTCAATAATACAGATAATCTCATTCTCTTATTTATTCGATTTCGTTTCTTTAAGGAACATAGAACAACTGCTGCAAAACATTTCCTTCCATCATATTATTATTTCAAGGCGGTTATATATTAATAGGCGCTAGGTTAGGTGAAATTAGCAGCTGCCTTAAGAAGCACAGGCTTACTTATGTACTTAATTGGCCATAATAACCCGTTAACGGATTTCGGCCTGCCGGAACAGGCCTCTGCTTCCTGCGCGCCTGCGCCAGTTGGACACACCAATCGATGACAGAGCTTCTTAGATTTGGTCCTTCCAACGGATATAAGGTCGTCTTCTTCGCCGACTTCCGCAGATCTCCCCATCAACTACCCGTCTCGCCGGAGCATCCTCCTCCATTCGAACGACATGGCCGTGCCAGCGTAGCAGCTGGATATTAATACGCTGCACAACGTTTATGTCGTTGAGGAGCTCATACAGCTCACTGTTGGGTCGGATGCGGAAATCACCGCCAACTCGCTCTGGACCGAAGATCTTACGAAGGACTTTTTTCTCGAATACTCTCAAGGCTGCTGCATTAGCGCTTAATATGGTCCATGCCTCTGCTCCATATAGAAGCACGTTGGGATGAGTGTCTTGTACAGTATTAGTTTCGTCGTACGAGAGCGGTCTCTGCTACTCAATTGCCTATTGAAACCATAGTAGCACCTGCTGGCAAGAGTGATCCTGCGCTTGAGCTCCACCACTGACATCATTTTTGGTGGTAACGGCGGAGCCAAAATAAATAAATTCCTTGACTGTATGAAAAGTATAGTTATCGGCCGTAATCTGAGGATCAATACGCCGCACGTCTCTACTTGTCGATAACATATACTTTGTTTTGCCCTCGTTTACTGCCAGGCCCATCTTAGTAGACTTCCATTCAATAACACTAAAGGTACGTCCTATGATGTCAATGTCGTCAGGGTACGCAAGCAACTAGGCGCTTTTTTGAAAAATAGTCCCATTGCGATGCACTCTCGCCTTTCGCAGAACACTCTCCATGACGAAGTTGAAGAAGTCGCATGATACGGGATCGCCTTGTTTGAAACTTCGCACGGTATCGAAAGGTTCGGAGAGGTCCATTCCTACTTTGACAGAGCTGTAGGAATTGCTCAACGTCATGACCCCTTTAATGGCAGTAAATATGCAAAAGTCGCCATAGTCCAGTAGGTAGAGTGTTGGCTCAGTAGACGTGAGGTTCAAACCTCAGTCCAGACATCTTGAATAGAACGAAATTTGAAAAATATTTCTTCGGCGACTATCTCTCAGCAGTCTTTTGGCAAAAACTCGGAGAGTAAATGAAACTGCCATGAAAAGTTTCTCAAAATCTGTCGTTCGGAGTTGACTTTAAACTTAGGCTCTCTTAGGACTGAAGGATTATAATGACCAATTATGTATGTATGTAGATATTGTACAAGAGCTTCTAATTTCGAAAATATTGATCAATTATCGTGAAGTAGAAATCATTAATCGATAAATAAATACATGCCACAATATGCTGCAGTATATTTGCTCTTTCAAATTCAAAGCCAAATTTTTCTCTTTCATAATCATTAAAGTCTGTTGCTTTTTTTTTTTTTTTTTTGTTTGTTGTTTCTTTTTTGCTTATCCTTAATATTTTATTGTTATCACCAGGTGCTCATTCAACTACATCGTGATTTATTTAACCGACAGCTTTATTTTATGTATTCATTCGAATGCCTGTTATTATACTCTCTGATAATTCTGTTCAATTAAATTAAAAATAAAAAAGTTTATCAGTAAAGTTTTTATGCCAATTTTTTCTATAAACAAAACTCTGAGCTTGTCAATGGTAAAATGCATATTAAAAAGTGCAACCAAATAAAATAAATATTTTATGATAAACTCTATGAATAATAAATTTGTGTGCTTTAACTAAAACAAAGACCAGAGTAGATATTTATAATCAATGAACAAAAAAATGTATCATTTTAATCGTATTAAAATTTGTGTTAAAAATATTGAATGGCAATCCCAAAATACGAGATTTGCTTCAAACATAAATTGTTCGAAGAGTACATCTTTAATCTGTTTGATATCGATTTTGCCATCTTCCATTATTCTGGAAGTCTATAAACTCACCATTTATTTCATTTGTAATTGCAAAAATGTATCAGTTTATGTTCCTCTACAGTGTTTTGAAATCTTACGCCTGTTAGCATAACTTGATTGGTGCTCTTTAGTGGATTCTAGATTAATAGGGTTACCCTTACTCGTTGGCTTAATATAATGTCCATTGTAAAAATAATGTCCTGAGAAGCATTGTTTATTAAGTCGTCGTTAGTTAATTATTTAGAATGTAATTAACACTCAGTGCCATGTAAATGCCACAAAATGCTTCACAATTCTTAAGGCAAATTGTTGCATCTTACTTGTAACGAAACCATTGAAGTCAACCTCATAGGTTTACAAAGTCAATAATTTTCTCCGGTTTAATATCTGCAATTTTTTAATACTTATAAGTTTAGTGAGAGCATATTAGACTCTTCCCAATCAACGCTGGACGCTTGTACAATGGTACGATCCACAACTGATTTTTGATTTCTACAGGAAGGATTATCATTACTTACTCGGAAAGCCTTTTTTGGATGATATCTAGGCGATAATTTTATGAATGAATCACCAACTAACGTCGCCAAAACGTGAAATTACTCCGTGGTGTGGCTCGTTTTTATAATCACCAATTCCATGCCAATCGAAGTCAATATCTTACCCCTAGCGCTCTGAATTGAAGGTAATGGTTCCTGCAATGTGTTGGCTTATTAGCCGTGAGGCCTCGGTTCAAATCCCCGGTCAGACATCAAAACGAAATATGAGAAAAATATTTCTTCGGCGACTTCCTCTCAGCAGATTTCTGGCAAAAACTCTGAGAGTAAATAAAATTGCCATGAAAAGTTTCTCAAAAATCTGTCGTTCGGAATCGACTTTAAACTGTAGGTCCCGCCACGCATGTATAAAATTAACACTCACAACATCAGTGGCGTGAGAAGCTAGGTCGTAATCCTTACTAAAGGATTGTACAATTATGTATACATGTATGTATGTTCCTGCAACTACTTTTATCGGAAATAATGATTATCCAAGCCTCGTATATTACAATTTTGCTTGTTAACGTGATCACCAAGTAAGAACTGTCTTTCATTGCGGAAGATAACTTTCTTCGAAAAATCAGTCTGTTCCTTTATGCACCAGCATATCTTTAATTGTTGTGTGAGTTGAACTATGTATACTTGGGAGGCTGTAAACCGATATGCAAAACTCGCTACAATAAATGTGGATTATGCGCCACATTTTCTCTACCCGAAGCTATATATCCGGAAATGTGTACATTACGATGATGCATAGCCCTGTCCACATGTGCAACACTTGCAGTCTTGCCTCCGAATAGGAAGGTGTTGGGAGTTTCCGCCGAATAGGATAGTGTTTGGGAGTGTGAGTGTTTTGTTTAACTAAAGTTCTCTTGAGCACACAAAAGGGCCGATTGTGATATCACTTGCATCTATGCTCCAAAGTTAACTGAAAAGTCCTGATAAACTGGTATCAGCAACTGAGATCTTATATGACGACATCAAAAGCGGTTTTAGTCCATTGAAATTGATTTAAGTAGCAGAGCTTTTAAAACATGACTCCCTTAGAATGGATCTTATGTCGACTGTGTACATCAAAAGCGTTTTAAGTCTCTCGAAATTGATTTCCAGTGGTTACACTAAAAATATCTAAAAAGTTTGCAGACTTCGAGATACATATGTATACCTCACGAGATTGGGAAGACCTCAAGTAAGCCAGAAGAGAGGCGTTGAAGCAAGTAACTAAGAACTTGTACCAAGACGTGTTTATTTATTTAGTGACAAATAAAAAACGTCTAAAAATGTGTATGTGTCGTTACCGTGGTGGGATGTAGTTAGTTTATTAGACGAGAGCCAGTGGGTTAACCCCTGACTCAGACAAGTCGAACAAAATATTTCTTTCGGCGACTTCTTCCTCTCAGCAGTCTTGGCAAAAGCTGAAAAATATCACAATGAACAGTTTTTCAAATCTGTCATTCAGAGTTTACTTTAGTTTTGGGCACTCTTGGATAAAATGAACACACTCTACGTGAGTGGTATGAGAAGCTAAACTGTAATCCTGACTAAGGCATTGTAATGATCAATGGATACCCCAATATTGTTTAATTATGTATATGGACTCATGGAGTACTCTCTTTCTCTGAATGACGTATGATGTTTGTTGTTGATGTTATGCTTCATGGGGCTTTAGTGGCTTCTGGAGCAATTATGTAAGGGGCCATGAAGTCTATTAATTTTTAAAAATTTAGGAAATCGAAACAAAATTTTTTTTCTTTTGTATTCTGTCTGCTGTATTCGAACCTCAGGCACTTTAACCGCTGCACGACACCATCACAATAGTTTTTAATTTTTTAAGACGTTGACTGCCACGGCAAATTTTCAGAAAACTGGCCACGCCCACCAACATTAACTTTTGTTCTTTTCCCAGAAGTCATTTATCGATACTAGCACTGATATAATACGAATTTAATTCGTAGCTACACAAAAATGGCAGGTTTAGTGAGTACGAGATAACTCGTAGTTGGCACTCTAGAAGGGAACGCAATCTACGAGTTATCTCGCAGTCGGCAGTCAATGTGTTAATAGAATTTTTTTCAATATTTCTGTAATCCTTTGGCAAATAGTATTTAAAAATAGAAGATAAATTTTCTTGTATTCAACATTTAAAATACTTTTTAAAGTTTCCTTTCATTTAAAAGTTATTGATTTAAAAATACTCTGTATTTAGAAAATAAATAGAAAAAAGTATAATTTTTCTTATAAATGTTTTCTTTCTTTCATTTCAGGTAAGAACGAATCTTTTATTGCACATAAAAAGCAATCAATGCATTGCATAATGGTAAGCTTAAGCAATTAAAATTTTCTTTTTAAATTGAAAATGAAATCGAAGAAAAAAAAACTTGTACTGATGGTTGTTATGTATGTATGTTTGGCATAATAATTGAGAAAGAGATTTTATTTAAATTATTTTCCTCTGTCTTTCAATTACCATATAAAGGATTATTTTTTCCTTACTTTTAAGGAAATATTTTCTTTAAATTAAATAATTCCACACATATACACCCATTATATAATTTCTGCTATAATATGCTTCTACTCGATTTTATTTTATATTGCTTTCCAAAAATACATACAGTGTATCACTAAAGTGAGTATGCAGCGATATATATATTTGAAATGATTGGAAAAATTGCTTAAGATTTGAAATAAAAACACAAATATTAAATTTTTTCATTTATTTTACATATAAACTTAAGAAAAATAATAAGGAACAAAAATGTTTCTAATTCATTGCTGGTTAATAACAATATAATTAACAAAATGGTTAGAATTCAGGTCACATAAGTAAGTATGCAGTTCACAAAAATTGGCACTATGATTCAATTTTTGAAGTCAGGCAGATATTTAATATTTTGTTGGATAGCCCTTTGCCTTTTTGACTGATTTCAATCTCGATGGCATAGATGTTATAAGATTTTGGGTAACCGAATGTGGAATTTTATTTCACTCCTCAAGTAGTGCAGTTTTAAGGGTGTCTTTATTTGTAATGACATGACTTCGATTTTTTTTTCGAGATAATCCCACAGATGTTCTATTGGATTAAGGTCGGGCGATTGGGAAGGAGTTTTTAGTTGTTTTGGCGTATTACACAAAAGATAATCTCTAACGATATGGGCTGTATGTTTAAGGTCATTGTCCTGTTGGAATACAAATGATCCTGTTAGTCCCAATTTAGCTGCACTTTGATGCAAGTTGTTTTTTAAAATGTTCAAATACACCGTCTTATCCATTGTTCCTTCGATAAACACAAGATTTCCAACACCTGATGCTGTCATACACCCCCATAACATAACCGATCCACCACCATGTTTTACTGTGGCAGCCATATTTTTTGGATCGAGCTCAGTGTTCACTTTTCTCCACCCTTTTTGACACCCATCTGAGCCAAAAATATTATATTTACTCTGATCAGAAAATATAACTGATTTCCAGAAATTTTCATCCTTGGTTTCATACTCCTTTACAAAGTCCAACCGTTTTCTTCTATTGGTGCTGTTCACAAATGGCTTTTTGCGGATGTTACGGCCATGGTAACCAGAAGCATACAGAACTCGACGAATGGTTTGTGGGTTACAGGTTTCTCCAGTCTCTTTTTCTGTTTCAGAATAGTTTTTGGAGCGCTCATCTTGGTATTTACTTCTATTTTTCTGGTGATAATTCGTTTCTCCCTGTCATTGAAGATTTTTGGACGCCGATGTCGAGACTTGTTATTTCTATTTCCCTCCTTATTATACTTTTCTATTATTTTTTGCACTGTGGAGCTACTTTTACTAATAATTTTTGCAATTTCACTTGGCTTTTCTGCTCTTCATAAAGTTTAATAATTACATCTTTTAAATCTTGTGAAAGTTCTTTTCCATGAGGGGCCATAATAAAAGTTAAGAAAAAATTTCGGTATTTAATCTATTTATTTAATCTTTTTATATTTATTTATCTATTTATATTTATTTATAATAACAATTATTCACTTTTTCCGCGATTAAAATGCGTTTAGTTTAAGTGCAGCTCAAAACTTTAAAAAATGCATACTTACTTTTGTGATGTGATTTTTTCTATTTTTTAAGAAATGATAACGAGATATGATAAAGGGATAATTATTTTGAGATATGTTTGTGTTTTTGTGTAAGGCATTATTATATATTATTGTAAGTGTAAAAAAAATATATTTTTTTGCATATTTTTGGAAAAAAAATTGGGATATTTAATTATATTCATGCTGCATACTCACTTTAGTGATACACTGTATATTTTCATTTAAAATTTATGAAAACCTTAAAGTACTTATTTATAAACTCTCTGCCAACCAACATATTACTTTAGTTTTCATTTCTTCTTCCTTTGTTTGAAAATCAAATAAAATTTTTTTTTATGGTTTTTAGTAGCTTCCATCAGAATTTAAGTGACTCCTTGATACACACAAGTGATTGATTTAACGATCGATTTTATTGGAATTTGTTGTTTCTCTCTATTATTTTCTCAGTAAATAACTTGACTGGTTTATTTAAAAATACAATTTTATTTCAATTTTTTTTCCACTTATTTTTGTCTTAAAACTACTGGGAGCAGTAACCTGTATATCTGTGTGTGAGCTTTGACTTTAGGGGAACGTATGCCAATATATAGTTGCCATATAGAAAAAAATTTAATTTGTTTGCGAAAGCAAAAAATACAGTTTATCTCTTTTCTGCCTTTCTTTAGGTCTTTGTAAGTTGTATCAGCAATGTGTATTCAAAAAAATGAGTACATTCGAATCTTACTCATAATTTCGCATTATTGCTTATTCGTATAATTACGCATTCATACTTATTTTAATATCATGGAACATCTACTCATATTCAAAGTTTGAAGTACTCATCAGAGATCAGCAAAGTATATATTAAAAAAGATGAGCAGAATAGAATCATACTCATAATTTCTCATTATTGCATATTCGCATAATTACGCATTCATACTTATTTCAATATTCTAGTCATATTCAAAGTTTGAAGTACTCATCAGAGATCAGCAAAGTATATTCAAAAAGATGAGTATAATCGAATCATACTCAAAATTTTGCATTATTGCGTATTCGTATAATTACGCATTCATACTTATTTTAATATCATGGAACATCTACTCATATTCAAAGTTTGTAGTACTCATCGGAGATCAGCATGAAGTACTCATCAGAGATCAGCAAAGTATATTCAAAAAGATGAGTAGAATCGAATCATACTCATAATTTCGCATTATTGCTTATTCGCATAATTACGCATTCATACTTATTTTAATATCATGGAACATCTACTCATATTCAAAGTTTGAAGTACTCGTCAGAGATCAGCAATGAGTATTCAAAAAGATGAGCAGAATAGAATCATACTCATAATTTCGCATTATTGCGTATTCGCATCATTACGCATTCATACTTATTCCAATATCATGGAACCTCTAGTCATATTCAAAGTTTGAAGTGCTCATCAGAGATCAGGAATGAGTATTCAAAAAGATGAGTAGATTCGAATCATACTCATAATTTCTGATACTTATACGCATTCATACTTATTTTAATATCATACTCATACTATTCATATTCAAAGTTTGAATTACTCCCCGTACTCATACTTAACAATATGCATGATGTTGTTAATTTCGACTTTCTAGACAAACCCATCTAATAGTGAACGTAAAGTCCGCCCTATTTTACAAAAGCAACGCCTGACTCCGATCAGACATCAAAACGAAATAAGAGAAAAATATTTCTTCGGCGACTTCCTCTTTACAGATTTGTAGCAAAAACTCTGAGAGTTAATAAACTTGCCATGAAAAAGTTTCTCAAAAAATCTGTCGTTCGGAGTCAACTTTAAACCGTAGGTCCCACCACATACGTGTAAAACTAAAACACACAACATGAGTGGTGTTGAGAAGCTAGGGAATCCTAACTGAAGATTTGTAATGGCCAATTATGCATTTTAATTTTGTCTGCTGCTGAGATCATTTGACCGAATACCAGGCAATTAAGTTTTCTTCATTTTCACCCCTTTATGTTGAAGTCTTGGTTGAATTTTCGAATATTTAAGCAGAAAACTTCCTTTCAAGTCGTCATATTTCCGCAATAACACTCCGCAATGATACTTTTCTGCTTCTCAGACTGGTGTGATGTGAAAACATAGCTCTGTTTGTCACAATATGAGATTTTAGCTGAGATTTCATTTTATTAGTTTTCCTTTTCACTTCTTGTCTATCGCATGGATTTTTTTTTATCCGATTTGGACCACATAGCCGGAAATTTAAATCTTACTTCGGAATTTTTTTCTATTTTCTCCATTTTGTTTTTAAGCGTTTCTGTATTATTACAGCAAAAATCTTGTATATGGTGTTAGTCGATTAATTCCTCTCTAATTGTTGGAATCATGTTTTCTTTCGTTTAGAGAGATAGGATTTCTTGACATTCTTAAGAGAAATTTAAATTGATTTCTGATGTATGGGATTCATCTTCCAGAAGTCCTTTCTTTTCAGGACCTTACAAATATTGTGAACATTACAAGCGTAAATGTTTTTCTAGTAGTGTTAGTTTGTTCCTTTTCAGTTAAGCGTCCAGTGTAAGATAGGTTTTGTATTGGCATACCTTCCCTTGTTACTAAACAAACATGTTTGTTAAAGTTTTTTTCCTAGTTTTCCACTTGTGGTCGATTTTTCTAAAGTTTCTGTCTTTTTTTTCTTCTTCTCTGTTTGCTGTTGTATTTTGTTTTGGTATCTTTAAACGAAAGTGCAAGTGGATTTAAAAAGCGTAAATGTTGTCTATGAAGTCATACATACGAACAGTCACGTTTCTACGTTATGCGCGTGTACTCGTTTATCGAAAGTTTTTTTTTTTCGTAAAATAATAACAACTACAACAGGAATTGCAGCGAAGTTTGTGAAAATGTTACAGTTGGCAAGCGGGATGCAATTGCCACCCTATAGTTTACCATGAATTAGTGAGAGGTTGTTAAAGCATACAGTGAGGGTCAAAAGAAACTGTACACTAAAAAAATTGTATACATTAATAAATTACCATTATTTTTATTTTAAAATTATTTCTTTGCCAGTTTTTAAAATTGAAACAAAAAAAAAAATACAAAAAAATTTTGAAAATTGAAAAAATTTTTCGTGCTCTGTCCTTAAGTGGTAAAACTTGAGTTTGGTAAAGCGTACAGTTTCTTTTGACACTCATTGTATTATAAAAAAAATATGTTTTCAATGGATGCTGTACTGAATCTTAACACATTGACTGCCACGGCAATTTTCAGGAAACTGGCCACGTCCACCAACATTGACTTTTTGTTCTCTTCCCAGAAGCCACTTATCGATACTAGCACTGATATAATACGATTTTATTCGTAGCCACACAAAAATGGCAGGTTTAGTGAGTACGAGATAACTCGTAGTTGGCACCCTAGAACGCAATCTACGAGTTATCTCGTAGTCGGCAGTCAAAGTGTTAAAGCAACAGTCATTCTAACAGTGATTGTATGTGTGTAGCATTATTTAATGTAGGGTATCTGTTACATTGTCTCTAAAAATCAGACTTTAAAACAATTCCTTTTCCTTTAGTTTTTCTTTCTTGTTTTTCGTTTTTAAATTGAGCGAAAATATTTTCATGTTTTTCCTTTTTTTTCTTTTTTTTTTATTTACTATTCAATTTTTTTCTTTTCTTCTCACAATAATAGTAGCTTTCAGCATTCATTTGCTAATGCTGCTATTTACGCCAACAACCACAACAGTAACAACATCAGCATGATGGATGCTGCCACTGTCTTTGCTATACACTGCTGCTGTTGTTACTGCAGCAGTCAATGCCACACTTCCCATGCTTTAGTTGGCATATGTTTTGCAGTTGCTGGTGGATGTTGCCTGGTATTTGCCCAACGTTTAAACCAGTTTTCTGGTCGATTTGTGGTTATTTGTTTTACAATTTTATTTCTTTAACTTGATTTGATTCGATTTGTTATTGTTATTGTTGCTGTTGTTGTTTTTGTTGTTGTTCTTGTTTAGCCTTAAAGTATTAACATTTTGTTTTTTAGTTTTCCTTCTTTCCTTCCTTCCTTCTCCATGCTCCGCCACTTATGGTCTTCACTGTCGTTTGGGCCATTGCTGCAATTCAATGACATGTGAAGTCAGTCATTATGCTGATCATGACTATAACAAGCATTACTATGAAGGCAAATATGTGTGCGGAGTTTAAAGGCAAAACTATTTAAAGAAAATATTTTCAATTGCAAATGTCATGAAATGTTTAAAAGATAATGCCGCAAAGGAATGCTAAAACAAAAAGTTCATAAAAATCTTGAATTTTATTGCTTGGCAGTAAATTTAATTCTAAGCGGATTAGAGGTTTGCATGGTGCATAGGATAATATTGGCTACGGCTACATATGTAAGCGCATCACCCTTGAAGACTTTCAATTAAGCCGACAATAATTGTTTACTGTTGCACAAGATTTCTAACATGCAAGCAAAATTCACGAGTCTTTCGTTAAAAGCTTTCTATCTTGAAATTTTAATAAAACAAGGTGTGTGTGAGATATCCTCGAAATTTTTTATGCGTTTGAACGGCCTATTGAAGCCATTTTTTGTGAAATATAAAATCGTCCAAATATCCGCCACGGCTTCTCTGGGTAGAGCGCATCTGAAATGTCCAATCTTCCATGAATCCGATGCATAAATCAGACTGAATTTGAGCGATAGCAGGTTGCTTGTGTTGGCTTTGAGGAACACTAAGGGTTATGGCTTATTGGCATACATCTGCGACTAAAGAAAATCCCACAACAAAAAGTCCTACGGGGTCAAACCACACTGTCTTGAAGACTTGTTTGCATCACCTTCACGTGAGATGACCGGCCCTCAAATCGCTCGTGCAGAATACCTAATGTGGCATAAGCTGTATACCACATAGTGACGTCTTGTTGAAGCCACGTTTTGTTATTGTTCAAATCATCCACTACTGGCAATGACGTCCTGACCAACGTCCCTTTCACAGAAATTTAAACCAATCATGTCGACACCCTAAAATCCATACCAAACGGTGACTTTTTCGACATGCATTGTATGCTTATGGATGTCATGTGGTTGTGGATTATTATCATCCCAAATTCTAAAATTTATTGTTTGTTCTTGTAGTTATTTATGTAGAATTGGGCTTCTTCCCTGAAAATGATTTTTCCAAAACCCTTTCAACGAACATACATACATACCTCGTTGTCTACGGTCGTTTTCCTTTAGTTCCTACGTCAATTGAATTTTGTTAGGTCCTATTCATAAAAACATTCTCCAAGTTTTGCTCTAGGAATAGCCTTGTGTTGTCTGTATATTGTCACGGAAAGTGGCTATGTTTTCGCAGATTTTGCATTTCATCGACGTACGGGTCTTTATCGATCATTTACTGAACCAGCCGGCTTGGATTTATCCACCATATTAGGAGTAGTCCTCTGGGTATAACGACTTTGGTGATCGTATAATGAACAAAGCGAGCGTTACGTTGCCCGAACAAAACACCCATATTAATGAAAACAATTTTATTATTTTCATCCATACATCCATTGCTCATTACAAGGCTTCAGTCAGGATTGCGACCTAGTTTTTCACGCCACTTATGTTGTGTGTGTTAATTTTATACATGAGTGGTGTGGACCTACAGTTTAAAGTCGACGCCGAACGATAGATTTTTGAGAAACTTTTCATGACAATTTTATTTACTCTCAGAGTTTTTGCCAGAAATCTACTGAGAGAAAGTCGCCTAAGAAATATATTTTCATATTTCATTTTGATGGAGAGTCTGACCTGGGGTTTAAAACCAGTCTTCATATCTAATAAGCCAACACACTACCTACTGGACTCCGGCGACTTCATTATTTGCATCCATCCATGGTTATTTGAGAAAACAGATTGAATAAATAACAATAAATTTGACAGATGTAACGCCAACAATATGGTCGTTATCAACTGTCAAAATTTGGAAGTCCCGATAGGAAAACTTTGTAATAATAAATTATAATGTTGTCATTACGCGAAATGATCTAGAAGACTAAACTGTATATAGTCAACTCTCCTACAACGCGTTACTCGTATCACCATGTCATAAGTTCCTTCCGCACAGTATCTGAATGACTCTAGTAACTAGATATTGTAAGAGGGTTTAATATCAGTTTTGTTTTCTACGCAAAAGCACATCCGAGATGTACAAACAACATTTTTATATAAAAAGGCCAGCTTATCTCATAGCCGTCTACGACATTCTAAAAATTTTTGTGCAACTCATATCTGACAGTGAGGATGAATGTTGAAAAATTACATAATTTTACAAGTCTTTCTTATTTTTGTTGAAAAACAGTCTTTTAGTTTAGTTTTTGTTTCAGTTTTTTGTTTATCCATCCTTATATGAACTCTTTAATTCAACAAGAATAATTTATCTTGTCTTGGACTCCATATAACGCGGTACGAACGATGTGATTTGTACTAATTCCAAGTTTCCATACAACGCGATAGACGGTTTCCATAGAACGCGCTACGAATTTGCCGGGTCTGTATGGGTAAATCCGAGTTTCTTATAGCGCGATGAAAACAACATACAACAACGGTACGCACTCACCGCGTTATGGGAGGGAGGGTTGACTGTAGTCACTCAAGCTATATCACCTAAGAAGCTTTATATGACACATCAAACGGCACTAAAAATGAAAAATTACTCTCGGATTTGAATGCTATTTTCAACGGGTCATATATTTTAAATTTTGGGTGTTGCTGTGAAAATATTATATTGTTATATACATACATAATTATAATTTTTTTTGTTGAAATCATTCCGCACTCCATTATTCAACAACTCAAAATGTCTGTTCATATGATGGACAGTAAATCACTTTGATTTGTTCAAATTAAGCGCCGAATGTGTATGAGGCAGTTAGTTGCTGACGGCATAATTAATGAGTTTTGTTTGTTTTTTTTTTTCTTATATTTTGAACTTGACAGCTTAAAACATTCAAAAACTATTTTGCAAAAATAAAAATGCCACCATTAATGGCTTAATTAAAGCCACGAAATGTCTTTCTTGTAAATGAAAACAGAATAGAAGTAAAAGAATTTTTATTTTAATTTTATTTAAATTTTAATTCCATCATAAACAATTATAAAACAAAAACTTGGTTAGTAAATAAGAATTATAAATAAAGACAACAACAATAACAATGACAATAATAAATAAATATATATACATATATATTAACAAATGGTTTTGTCGTTATTAAAACAAATGGTTAAACTTGTGTTAAATATTGTTACCATAAAAAGATTTATTTTTTTTTCGAATTTTTTATTTTTATTGTATTAAATTGAAATCATGGTCATTGATGGTTGGCAAAAAAAAAGAGAAACAACGTCATATAATTGAAAAACACTCACACATACAATGTAATAATAAGAAAATGAAAATAAAATAAAATATGGTTGGATAAAGCCAAATTCTTTAATACCCTACAGTATAAGCAGGGATTTAATAATAGAAACACTTTTGTCAGACCTAAAGAACGTCCTTATATACTGGAATTTAGGCTGTGTTGTCTGTTCTTATGAGAGACTTCATGTATCCCCACGAAATATAATCTTGAATGGAGTTAAATCACGTTAAATTCATTTCCAATTAACTGCTCCAAAATAGGTTCATAAAGCAGTGTATTTTTTTTAGCTTTACGAGCTAAAGGCTAGAAGTCTTTAAAAGACATTGGCTTTTTTTCGGACTTTAATTATACACCCAAAGAAATATTACAGTAGAATTCACTAATATCAATGAGAAATGATTTCGATTTTTGGAAGAATACTTGCCAACTTAAATACGGTGTCTTTAGGGTTTTAGCGCAGTACAATTTTTCTATATTTTCCGCTCACATATACATACATATTATTGTCTTAATAAGTAGACTTGAAAATATTACTAACAATTTTCCTCTGGGTTAACACATGCCTATCACAAATACAGTCACATTTTTATCATGTTCTCTTTGTGCCGACATTCGATTATCAGAAGTGTTTTGAAGAGAGAAGTGTTTTGAACAGAAGTCGCCGTAGTCTAGTACACAGTAGCCTATTAGACATGAGGCCCCGGTTCAAACTCCAGGTCTTCATTGTCTGCGCAGCAGTTTTTTGCCAAAAAATCTCTGAGAGTTAAATACAATCGCCATGAAAAAGTTAATCAAAAATCTGTCGTTCGGAATCGGCTTTAAATTGTAGCTCCTCCGCTACTCATTTCTAAAAATTAACACACACAAACTAAATTGTGTGAGAAGCTGGATCGTAATCCTGACTGAAGGGGTGTAATGACCAATTATTTACATATGTATGTAAGATTAAGGGCGATTTTATAAGTTCATAAATATAATGCATTTGGCGTATTCGGCTAAATTTAATTTGTGTGCGTTATCTTAATAAAAAAATTCAAAAATATCACCAACTGTGTACAATGGCTTACAATCTTATCATTTTCCCAAGCACTTTACCTTGATGCTATCTCATTCCCTCTCTCTCTCTCTTTCTCGCTCTTGCTGTCTTTCTATCACTGATAAATACACTTAAACAAATACCACAGAAATTAAAGAGCAAAAGTGGTTTTTGCAAAAGAAAATTGTCACACAAAAACACACTCACACATGCAAAAGACCATGTTTCTAACCATAGAATGACCATAAATACAAATAAAAGAGCACACAGTGACAGAGTATGTGTGAGTGAGAAAGACTGTTATTGCGGTTAATATTTCTGTACTGTGTTGTTGTTTTTTTTATTTGATCTTTTTAGTTTTTGCGCTTTAATTAATGTTAAAAGTTAAATACATAACGAAAACAAAAACAAAATACAACTACACGACTACAAATAAAAACAATTATAATGAAAAGTAAATACAATTAAACTAATTGTTGTGTGTGTGTGTGTAATGTACTTGTGTTTGTATTGGGTCATGGTACTCTTTATTTGTAATTGGTACTCTTTATTTAACACGGAGACGCAAAGAAGACAAAGAATATCTTTTGAATTAATTAACCGTGGCTTACATACATACTCTTACGTATTATACAAGCCTACATGTATAGAAGGATATTATGACGACAGCAAAAATATATAGTTTTGAGATTTTGTACCAGATTTTTAGTGGCATAAATTATTTGAAAATACAAAGTCTGGTGAAGGAAAATATTTGAACATTTTTTAATATCAAATCATTTCCGTAATGGAAAAGATTTTAAATACATATTAAATGATACATACACGTATTGAATACATATTAAAAGTCGCCGGAGCCTAGTAGGTAGTGTGTTGGCTTATTAGACGTAAAGCCCCGGACATCAAAACGAAATATGAAAAAAATATTTTTTCGCCGACTTCCCCTCAGCAGATTTCTGACAAAAACCCTGAAAGTAAAGAAACCTGCCATGAAAAAGTTTCTCAAAATAAACCTGTCGTTCGGAGTCGACGTTAAACTGTAGGTCCCGCCACTCACGTATAAAATTAACGCACACAACATGAGTGGTGTGAGAAGCTAGGCCGTAATCCTGACTAAAGGGTTGTAATGGCCAATTATGTATGTATGCATGTACTAAATGTTGGGATACGTTTGAATACAATAATTCAACATCCTCTTCTTTATATTTCAAACAGGCTTTATTGAACCAAACGTTTGCCACTTTTGATGTGAAGCCATTATTCCATAAACGTCGAACTTTTTACTTTTAAAAGCGAAAAACAAATGAAATTGCGTATTTCAGGATCCTCTATGGAATTTAAATTTATACCATCGAAGGTGCTCTGCCAAGATTGAAACAAATAATATTGTGAAAGGTGGTTTGTGGGAGGCATTAAAATATCCCATATGTGAAGAGATTAGAAAAAATATTTTTATTATAAACTAGAAACTCTAAGTGATCAATTTCCATTTAATCCTGTACTGTACTGTACATACTGTATTATTTCTGTTGGTGTCGTTCCTGTCGTTCTTACCATCTGTGGAACAATGTCGAAATTCTGTAATTCCAATTTGTATTGTCTTATCAGAATTAAACAACAGCGTGCTAGCTCATTAGACGTATGATGTCACGGTTCAAACCCCAAGTCAGACATCTTGAACTAAAAGAAATATAGAAAAATATTTTTTAACCGATTTCCTCTCCGAAAATTTCGGGCAAAAAATCTAAGAATAAATAAAAAATTGCCACGAGAAAGTTTTTCACACAAATCTGTAATTCGGAATCGATTTTAAACTGTGGGTCCCACCACTCATGTATAAAATTAACACACACACAACATGAGTGGTTTGAAAAGCTAGGTCACAATCGTAATTGAAGGATTGTAATGTCCAATTATGTGTGTATGTATACCAATCTACGGTTTATGAGAACTTCAAAAATATTTCAACGTTTGTCGTCGCCTGGTTTGCTAAAAAGCCTAGAGGGTACCTATTTAGAAACCTTCTCTTGTTAGTAAACAACATTGATTATATTAGCAGATTTGCGGCTAAATTCTCTGTCCTCTATAGCCTGATCTGTCATGCTTTATGCATGAATTGTTTCAATTTTAGGTGTACGTCCTTGATTGGTTTCTTAGTGACTGTCATAGCTCTTCCCTGATTAGTCATTCACACATTATGTCTTGTCATCTTGAATGTTAAATAATAACCACCAAGACTTTTGTTGTTGTTGGTTTCTTAAAACAGAATATCTCTTCCATATACTCGGTAATATTTTAATCAGTTGACGGCTGTATAAATTGCGAAAATTTGGCTTGGAAACATTGCTTCCTCTATTAGTCTGAACGTAAATTTCTTGCCCAAGGTTTGTTACAAAAATTCCCACCAACTGCCGTCATAGTTTTGTATTCATGCGTGGTGATTTCATTCCGACAACTATCGTCATTGAGAAGCTTATCAGGGAACGATGGCTGTATATTGGTGCGATTAAGACATTGCCGATAGAGGGGAATACGCAAGAGGCCATATGTCTCACCTTGTGATTTGCAATGGTCATGTCGTTTTCTTTAGGTATTCTGCCAATGGGTAACCATTATTCTCTAGATCGGAGATGGTAACAACTCACTAGAGTGTGGTAAAGCCTAAAAAATATTTATTTATGAGGCATTTTAGTTGACCCTTTTTGAAATTTATCTCTCACACATAAATTTTTTTATTGCATGTCGAGATCATCATTATTTTATTCGCTTGTTGTGTCCGGGTTCAGCTACTGGAACACATTTTACTAGGATAATTTGTCTTTACAAACCTTTAGTCAGGATTACAACCTAGCTTCCCACAATACTCATGTCGTGCGTCTGTTAAATTTATATATGTATGTGTGACAGAAGGACAAATTTGAGAAACTTTTGAAGGCAATATCATCTACTCCCAGAGTTTTTGCCAGAAGACTGTTGAGAGGAAATTGCCGAAAAAAATACTTCTTCATATTGTTAGGTATTTACCCTTTATAAAAACTTTTAAAATACGTGTTCGTAGTATGGAAATTAAATAAAAATAAATTTGTGTTCAGTTTTAATTAATTTCTTTATTACTCGCACAATTCTGTGTGCCACTGTTCACAACTTGATGTAAACAACAACAATTGCTTTGTTATTGAATAAGAAATTCTGCTTTCCACTCATTTGGGTAAACAATAACAATTGTTCGACCGATCTTTATAGCGGAGATCTTCAAACTACAATTATTCTCTTCACACGCAACGCGTCTTCACACAAGACTGACTGAATTTTTACTGATTCCGTTTCCTGCTTTTATATCGCAGGGTAAGCGGTCTGATGAATGCTATTTAAGGACAATGACTTCGCCTTAGCGAAATCTCTATAAATGTAAACATGTTGTTTACGTTTGTCCTTGCAGTGTTGTTGTTGCCTGTTTGTTTACTTGTTTATCCCTTTTTTATATACTGACGTTGTTGCTATATTTTTGTTTATTTATTGATCAAGTAAACAAGTTTGTTTTTGTAGCTTTTGTTATTATTTTAATGTTCACGGTGGCGCATCTAATAAGCTATCTACTACGTACTAGACTATTCGGAACACAATGTACTTTGACAAAAATCACTCAAAATTAGTGATCTGTACAGCCTTTTTGTTTTTGTTGTAATAAATTGTTTAGAAATGTCAACGTATGTATGTATGCAGCCCCTGCGCTGGCCAACTTCCTTCCTTCTCTTACCTAATTTTGGTGGAATTTGGTTACAACGGGCAGCTATATGTGCTCAAGTGAGCTCTTTGATATCAGAGCTACCAATTCGACCAACGTATGTTATTTTAAGCCTCATTTTTCAGCAGAACCTGTGTTAAGCATGACCTTTAAACATTTTATTTTATTTTCTTATTACAACATAATTAGAAATTCTCTTATAATTATTACGAATGGCGTGAATAAGATCGGTAGTGTATAGCAGAGCCTGTTTTGGAATTGAACCTATAACCCTCACACTGCCAGATTGTCCTTAGGACTACCAGAGTACCATGCTCTTAAATACATGATGTCTCTTACAACTTCAAGGTTTATTTTCCGATGCATATGCCATGGTTTGTTTGTATTTAAAATTTTATTTCATACTTGCATATCCTATCTCCTCGTATATCTCATTTGTGAAAATACTATCGTTTACAGTAATTGTAGTTCAAAACCACAGCGAAGTAATTGTTACCGGCAGTGTGAGTGTGGTTAGCTCAACACAATCAATCCTGGTATATTTTTTTTATTATTATTGTTTACTTGTATGTATGTATGTGTAGTATGAGTGTGTGTGCGAATAAACATTTAAACAAACATTTTTGTTAAGCATTTAAGCATGTTATCCGGGCAAGATCTGTTACAGCCAGTATTTGTTAGTACAGACATACATTGTACTGTAGGTGTGTATGTGTTGTGTACAAGTTTGTGTTTGTGGTAAATCACTCATTCATTTTGTACAGACTTCTCTTGCATTCGCTTACTGTTTCATTTATTTTGAATTTGTTATACTCGCTCTTGAGTTAAAATACTAATGTTTGTGTATTGATATGAGTTAAAAAAAATGTTTTTTCGCTCTCTCTCTCACTCTCACTTTCATTCTCTCTTCCTTTCTCTCTCTGTTGTAAAGTTATTTTTGTTTATTTGTTGTATGGCCGGACAAATTGCATTCATATGTTGTAACAGAGAACTTCAGTTCACTTATTTGTGTGGGTGTGAGCAGTAAAGTGAACATAAATCCCGAAGAGGAGAGAGTTAGTGAGGAAATAATAACAGCATTTTTGTGTTGCCATACAACTAGAAAATTGCTGGTTGTAATGAATGATGTGGTCGTGTTGGTTTTTGGTTATCCTTTCGTTGGTTCCTTACTACGCTTAGTTTGTTGTCGTTGTGTATTCATGTAGTGGTTCTTGCATACATATGCCAAAAATGCTTTATTAAAATGAAATTCTTGTTTTAAACGAAATAAAACAAAACAACAACAAAATGTGTACAATTTCATGTGAATATGTTACACAAATAAATATGGAAAAATGGGCAACCATCATAACAAAAATATCATCGTTATTTAAAAAATAAAATTTGTAATCAAAGGATTTATAATTTTATTTTTTTATAAAAAGTTTTGTTCACAAACAAGACAAGCCCAGCATAAAATTGTTGGAAAATTTATGAAAGAGAAAGGAGGTTTTAAAAAATTATGATTTTATGTACATAGTGTGTATGTATCATCAAATAAATTTTAAAAATCAATATAAAAATGGTTTGCAGTGAAGTAAACACAGTGCTGAAAGGAATAGTAGGTGCGATTTTTTTCTTGTGTTTCGCGTGTTACTCTTTTGGGTACTAAGCCTTTAAGGCTTCTATAACCCGGATTGCATATTCTACATCAACTTTTGATTTATTTCATTTAAATTAAAATTTACTTGTTGAAAAGTAATGGTGTTTTCTTTTCTACAAAGAAAATGTCACCCTCTTACAAGGTGCATTAAAAAAATTGCTGACCAACCCTGTTATAATGTAATTTTTATTTGAGATGAACATAACACAAATATGAAAAAAGGGCATGCCCCGTGCCCTTAAAAATATGTTTAATTTTTTGATTTGTTTTCAATAAAATATGTAAACATAAAAAAGGTATTGCCAGATCGCTAATTTTTCGATATCATTTTTTTAGAGCTTTTTTTTTTATAACCAAATAAAATTTTTTTAACACAGTTCTAACACTGGATGCAATTTTTTATATTACTGACCATGTAGCTTTAATAATGTAATGTTCTCTTAAGGTTACCCCACAAAACAATGAAAAAATTAACTTCAAAATTGGATAACAATACTAGGCGACTTTTTTTAAATTTCATCTGGTAGCCCTATAAATAAACAAAAGTCATTTGCTTTACAGGGCATTATCAGCACTCTCGATTTATACAGGGCGTAAAATGCAATGCCCTCCACCATTTTCAAGTGCGAATTATTTAGAATAAAACATACCACCCTTTTAGAGGGAGAAACACTTTTAAGAAACAAACACAAAATTGCATTTTTTAAAATAAAGTGCACATTTTTTGGTAGAAAAGAAAACACCATAAGCAAATAATCATGAAAATAGATAGAAAATTGTGATATTCTTTGTGTTTAAATTAGAAAAGAAATCAAATTTTTAAATTAAAAGGGTTGAAACATTTAACAGAATGGATTCCGTCATAAGTCAAATATTGACCACATCAACATTGTATAAACATTGTCTGAGTACACTCAACAATGGCCTTCGATAGACTTCAGCATTCTGGTATAAAACGCACTTGGTTATAAAGAAGTACCACGAAAAATTCTATCACTCGTGGGGTGCATGACAATGATCAGAATGGATTCCCTCACAACAAGTCATATATTAACCACATCAACAATGTATGAGCAATGTCTGAGCACACTCAACAATGGCGTTCAATACGCTTCAGCATTGTGATATGAAACGCATTGGTTATAAAGAAGTACCACGAAAAATTCTATCACTTATGGAGTGTACTTGTCGGCCACTACCATCCTTGATGTTAAGTAATTGTACTCAGATTTGAATAACGTGGAAAATGTATGTTTGATGGTACATAAATCAGAGGACGCATGCAGGCAAAATTAAAGGTAGCAGCTGCAACTGGCGCCCAAAATCAAAACTATGAGAAAGAACACGACTAACATGAACAATTAAAAACCTGTAATCGTTTTGCTACTTTAAAGGTATAATATAATCATCCAGAGACTCATCAATATATCCACAGGACTCGAAAAACGCAGGGACAACTTTTTGTTGTCTTTTTTAAGTCCAAAACTCATGGGATGACTCCTATTTATGTGGGTTATGGGAGGTATGAAATAGGGAGTAGTGTTTGTGAACATTGTAGTTGCCGTAGTCTAGTAGGTAGCTTATTAGACGTAAAGCCCGGGTTTGAGTTCCAGGCCAGACATAAAAAAATAAAACTATTTCTTCGGTGACTTCCTCTCAGAAGATTTCTGGCAAAAACCCCGAGAGTCCTTGTGGGAGGGAAGAAATAGGGAGTAGTGTTTGTGAACATTGTAGTTGCTGCAGTCTAGTAGGTAGTGTGTTCGTTTATTAGACGTAAAGCCAAGGTTCGAGCCCCAGGTCAGACATCAAAACAAAATATGAAAAAATATTTCTTCGGCCCCTTCCTCTCAGCAGATTTCTGGCAAAAACTCTGAGAGTAAATAAACTTGTCGTTCGGAGTCGACGTTAAACTGTAGGTCCCGCCACTAAAGTATAAAAATTAAGGCACACAACATGAGTGGTGTGAGATGCTAGGCCGTAATCCTGACTGAAGGATTGTAGTGGTCAATTATGTATGTGTGTTTGTGAACATTAGATGGGAATCCATTTGAATTTTTAGGGACAAGAAAGACCTTTTCAGGAAGAGATATGCATACTGCGGCTAAACAGAGAATTCTGTCTGTAATGCATTGTGCTATCGACTGCGGCCACTCAACTGCAAACAGATGTGCTTTACGTGACATTTATGAATTTTATAAAAATATGCGATATTCTGGAACAAGTCCATTCATTTCCCTCTAACACTTCAAGATTTGAGTTTTTCGGACTGTAAAGTACTCCTAAAGTACGATGCTTAGGCCAAGGTAATAAAAGAAAGTTACAAAGACTAACGGAAATAAGCCAAAGACAAACATTTTTAGAAGTCTTCTAGCAGCAGCTCTGAGAGTAAATAAAATTTCCATGAAAAGTTTCTCAAAAATCTGTCTTTTGGAGCCTACTTTAAACTGTAGGTCTTGCCACTCGTGTATAAAATTTGTTATGCAATTGGAACCACGAACTCTCATCTAATTTTTTGTCTCAATAAGTCTGCCCAAAATGTTTCATGCACACTTGTTGTTTTTAAAACGCATTTTATTCTATGAAAGATATCCAAAAGATTGTTACATTTTTTATAATTTCTTAGGTAGACAATATTTAAATTAAAATTCATTCTTACTTTGAGGAAATGTATGTCTTACTTGACACTATTTTAAGAAAATCTTGAAATTTCGGTGCTCCTCTTACTGTTCCTTGTTTTACACGTCTTGTTTATTAAATTTCCATTTAAAATGTATTTTCAATTTGCATTTCAAATTGTTTTGTTGATTTCATATTTGTATATATGTATGTATTTGTTTATATTTTTTATTGTTTAATTCATAAAGAAAAAGGCAATTTTGATATAATTTTAATTTCTTGGAATTTTTATTATGTACTCCGTAAGTACATTTTTATTTGAATCGCATTAGCATCACTGTTTATTATAACAATACAGTTTAGCTGCTGCTCTTAACTGCTGATTACAGTTATAAATTTAATTTCTCACTTTTTATAAGAAATTTATTATCTTTGTTCTCTATTTCTCTCGTCCCTCTCTATTTTATATTCTATCTTATGTTGTTATTGTTGGCGGCAAATGGCAATATTAGCTTAACATGTAAACTCATGTTTATAAATAACTTTACATAGGAAACATAAAACAAAGAAAAAGAAAATACATTGACAGACACACCCATACACACACACTCAAACATTTACAAGGACATCATTGTTACTACAGTGAGAAATATCGTAAACCTAATGTGGAAGAGTATTTCCTAAAATTTTAAGTGTTGGCCTCAGGGGCAACACTACAGTATTTACACATACTTGTACTGTAGAAAGCAGCCAAAGAGGCGTAAGAAAAATAATTTTGCAAATTGTATACACGTACATATGTATGTATGTACGAGATGTATATACGTTTGTGTATTATGCTATATGAGAGCATGTGTCAAAAACATTAGAGGTGTGGTTGTGTAATTGATATCCAAAATTCCCATTAGCAAGTGGGAAATTTTTTTCCTATTTTTTTGTTTGTTTTGTTTTGTTTTTGTTTTCTTATGAACAAGAAGAGAGAAGTTTCTCACAAACTGTATATGCCAGGGTAGATAGTTTTTTGTTTAGAAGATTATTTTGTAGTATACACGTATGAGTGTTTAGATAGGCAACAGGGAGGGGGCAGTCATTTTGTCTGTTTTTGTTTTGTGGTTGGCCACACAGTGAAATGCAACATAAACTAGTCTCACTTACAACCAAAAACTATAAAAGCTTGGGATTGAGTAAGTGAGCTAATGTTTTTTATAAAGGTTTACCCACCACTTGTCGGTTTCAAAAGTAAAGTTAAAGAAAACACTCATTAAGCCATTATATCTATGAAACTTTTAATTCATTTCAATGTCTGGACTTTGTTATTACGTTAGCAATGTAATGGCATTTAAATAGCTGCCTTTGCATTGATTGTAGCAGTCCATGCTTAACACATTTCAGACAGTTCCTTGGTTTTTAAAATGTTCAACATTAGGTACTGATCAGAGATCAGCAATGAATCGTTTTTTCACAACTCATAAGTACTCATGAAATTATGAGTATGAGTGAGTCAACAGTATTGAAATTCAACTACTCTGATTCATTCGTACTCACTACAACATTGATTTATAAGTACAGATTGCAATGAGTATGAGTAAACGTTGACATCAAACTCATAAGATTTGAAATATGTTTGATTCATACGCCTACTCATTCCGATTCATAAATGTAGAAAAATACTTATAATATGAGTATTAATAATAATAATGATTCGAGTGATTCGAATTATACATCAAAATTTATAGTCTTAGTTGTTGTTGCATATACAGCAAAGAGAAGGAAGAAAAAGACAAAGACAGCAAGCAAGGCAAACTCACAACCTTCTAGTGAGTATTGTAGTGTTCGTACGCGAATCATATTTATTTTGTGATTGTTGTAAATGTTGAGTAAATGAGAGTCAAAATCAACAACACCTTGTGTATTGTTAAGTATGAGTACGATGAGTACATCAAACTTGGAATATGAGTAGCATAAGTATGATATTAAAACAAGTATGAATGCGTATAAGAACCAGAAATTATGAGTATGATTTGAATCTACTCAACTTATTGAATACTTATTGCTAATCTCTGGTACTGATCCGCATACACACACTTTCTGACGTAGTTTCACAGAATAAAGTCCAACGGCATCAAATCGCATGATATCTGGGTGGCCAATTGGTGTCGCAAAGACGTGAACTTACTCTCGACTATTCTCATGCAATAAAACCAAAATCATTTGCATTTTGTGGCTCGTGGCCTTGTTGAAATCACTTAACATGTAGTTCACGCATACATACATAACATAAATGGTCATTGCAACCCTTTAGTCAGGATAACAACCTAGCTTCTCCCACCAGTTATGTTGTGTGGCTTAATTATGTATGTACATGAGAGGCGGGACTTACAGTTTAAAGGCGACTTAAACGAATGACAGATTTTTGAGAAACTTTTCATGGCAATTTTATTAACACTCTCATAGTTTTTGCCAGAAATCTGTTGAGAGGAAGTCGCCTAAGAAATATTTTTTCAGATTTCGTTTTGTTGAAAATGTCTGACCTATCTGATCTGTCTTCACCTTTAATAAGCCAACACACTTCCTACTAGATTGCGACAAATTCTAAAGAAGAGTCCTCGTAGCGTTTAGTACGTTTTACAATTAGGATGCTGACCAAATATCCGACTTTTTTAATAGAAGAAGAAGAAGGGAAAATAGTAAAGATAGGCGAGCATTTCGGTATCACTTCAGAAGGAGGCAAGTGTTCGCTACTTAGCCTACAGATCTCCGTATACGGAGAGCTACTTATTTGTATCTCACCGTATCCAATCCAAATGTTTTTAATTTTTTACATATGATGGCTAAGCTTCAATTTCTTTTCTGTCTTCTTTAATCAAATCTGTTCTTTCCATTCTCGTTCTAACATTACTTAATTAATTGCTTTTCTATTTCCCGTGTTAAATTTCCTTCATTATGTTTAACAAACATTTATTTGAGATTAAGTTTCGCATTTTTTTTTCTTTCTTTCGTTTGTTTTGTATGTCTTTCCAAAGATTACAGCTGTCGTAAAGTGCTTGTTGTGAGTATTTTTCGGGGCTTTTCTGTTTGCCTCAAATTATTGTTTAAGTTTACTTATATGTTTTCCTCCTCTCATCTCATTGAATTTAATTAATAATGCCAACTTTAATAGACGTCTTAAAGAGTATTAATGTTTATAACGCCTTATAAGATGCTTAACATGTATGCTTGTTGTTCGTAACTGTCTCCGTCCCCATCCCCCTCGCCATCTTTAATATTTATAAGTGTTTATTGAATTATTTATATCGTGGCAAACAAATTAATTACATTAATGCCCTAAACAAAGTCAAATAGGCAAACATATTCATTGTCTAGTAATAATAGTCAAATCATTTCCCTCCTTTTCAATTTGAAGAATTTCATTTTAATTTCAATTGATTGCCACACGACACTCACTCCACTCCACCCTCTTGCTCCAGTCTCTGTTGTTTTGTGTATTTCTTTGTTTGAAGGCATATCAAGCAAATCAATTTGTTTGAGTGTGTGCCTGTCAAAGTTAAGTTATTAAAATATCACACACAGTTTTCTTTCTCCGCCATTCATTTGAATCCCCCCCGTCCATTAAAAGATTTGCTTTATTGGGTTTCTCTTAATTCATCGTTAATAATGGCATCAAGAACAACAACAACAACAACACCAACAATAAAAAATATTTTCTTTTTGTATACTCATACAAGAAAACGTTTGTAGACATGTATTTAAATTACTTTTAATGTAAGTAAATAAGGATGAGTATGACTGAATGTGTCTGTAATATTCGTTAACCACTTTACTTGCCATCACTCACTCACACACAAACTCACGCGTCATTATAAATTCGATGTAATTTACGATTCTCTTTGTATTCAATGGATTATTAAATTGAGAAGTTACAGTTAAATAGTTGTATTATCACATTGCATATGTGTAAGTATGTGTGATTGTGTCAAATATTGGGATTTTGCAAAAATTTCGGTCAGAAATTTGCATAAAAATTAGTCAGTTTTTCTGATCTTTGACACAAGCGCCATTTTGATAGACAAACATTTTGTCCTCCTCAGGGTTAAGTCATGCTACCATCAGTAGTGTTAAGTCATAATCCCGTTTGAGTGATTTTGCAAAGATCGAGAAAATTATAATCTGAATATGCTATGTACACCCACTACATACAACACTTCACAGCTAAGATCTCTCAGTTTCTGCCAGATTCGTGGTCTAACATGTTATGATAATTGCACAACACAATTTCAATCGTTTTAAATGAATTCGTACCTTCAATCTGTTTAATTGTTGACGGAGAAGTCTGGAGAAGTAACGAACAAGTTCCTTCCCATTCTTTTTAGTGAAAACACTGTCTGCTCCACCTTCTACGAATTTTCATCCTAGCTTCAGAAACGTTTTGATTTGGTACCATTATAGCCGTGCATGGCAAATAGAAATTCGGTTCACGGTTAATTCATGCAACACCCAACATACTGCTGGGGAAATACCCTTGAATTTCATTGCAGCTTTTGCTATAGTCTAGTAGGTAGTGTGCTCCTTTCAGCCGATTTCTGGCAAAAACTCTGAGAGTAAATACCCCTGCCTTGAAAAGTTTCTCAAAATCTGTCGTTCGGAGTCGACGTTAAACTGTAGGTCCCGCCACTCAAGTATAAAATTAACGCACACAACATAAGGGGATGCTCAATAGATCATCATCAGTGGTCGCAGTGGAAAAGTAGGTCTAGGGTTGTATAGCCGGAAACCATCTTTGTTACATTTCATTACATCTTTCTCTCTACCTAACCTTGTCACGAGTAAAGGATCGCACAAAGCCTCTCAAGCATCTTTATTTTTGTTTTGGCTTAACTTCAGTTTCACCAAACAAGCTAAGCAGGTAATTGTTCTTCTGTAGTAGACTTTAAGACCTGTTTGGAAACAAAGCACTCTTAAGCCTAATTATTTAAAAAATTCGAAAACCAAGTTGAACTTCTATTTCTAAAGTCAAGGACTGAGTTACTTGTCTCATTATTAGGCACTCGGTTTAAAACCCCTGGGAAGTGTATACAAGTTGCCATTAAAGCGCCTTTTTTCAATTTCTTCTGCAGTTTAGATGTTTAAATCTTAAAGTCTGAGCTTTAAACATTATAGCCCAGTGTGATACTGTCACCTCATTTTTGCTTTCAAATCGTATATAATATCCGCATACGATTACTTTTCATTGTAAATTGTTTTCTATTGTTGCATGTAATTAACTTTGATGCCTTTCAGTAACATTACCATTTAAACAAAAGAGCTTCTCAATAATAATTGCAAAATAATTCATTATTGCTGCCGCAAACAATTTTGCACTTTTATGAGGCTAATAATGGAACAATGCATGCGGCACATTGTATTTGTAATCTTATGGGGCCCATATACCATAAATTGTAGGTAATTTGAAAGACCAAACAAAAGGTAGAATTTTGCCACATAAAAGTGGCCAAATGCGAAGACTTTATAATTAAGAATGTATGATACGAGAAACTCAATACAAAGCATAGTTCATTGTTGAATCTTAAGTCAGATACAATAGGCTAAAACTGTATTGATTGGCATTGGAAAAGAAATTGGAAAATGTAAACAAACATCGACTGTGTTTATTTATTTGATTAGTATGTATATGCTTCAGGGAATGTTTCCCTGTCTGCATACATTGCTAAAGTGATTGACAGGAAGAGGTACTAGATGCATTCGAATCAGAGGTTAGCAATGAATCGTTTTTTCGATACTCATAAGTACTCATGAAATTTTGATTATGAAGAGTCAACAGTATTCAAAATCAACTACTCTGATTCATTCGTACTCACAACAACATTGATTTATAAGTACAGGTTGCAATAAGTATGAGTACAACATTGAAATCAAACTCATAACATTCGAAATATGTTTGATTCATACGCCTCATACTCATTCAGATTCATAAATTTAGTAAAATACTTCTAGTACTCAACAACATCATGCGCATTGTTAAGTATGAGTACGATGAGTACTTCAAACTTTGGATATGAGTAATATGAGTATGACATTAAAATAAGTATGAATGCGTATAAGTATCAGAAATTATGAGTATGATTTGAATCTACTCATCTTTTTGAATACTCATCGCTGACCTCTGATTGGAATGGTTTCAACAGACAAAGATTTTTTGATGGTATTTTAACATCATTCTTATGTGAGGCAACATGCCATCTGCAGCTCACTTCCGCTTAAAAGCTGTGTACTGCTTAAGACGTATTTTATAGGTTAGATCACACGGTTTAAGTTTTGTGAAATGGAAAGGAAGGTCTTTTTTTAATAAATTGCAATTTATAATTAATAAATTTTGTAACGACAACTATAAAATGCTTTTGAAAAACTTAAACACACGAAAATACAAAGGAAAATTCAAAAGAAAAATTTTATTTTTTTTCTCATAAAGAAAATGGCCGAAAATAAATTTATATCACAACAGGAATTATTCATGAGTTGTCGTGAAATGGAAAGAGAAGCAACAATTGGGACAAAAAGCGGGGGAAAAAATACTCACACACATAGGCACACATTTAAGCCTTTGTTTTTAAACGATTGTTATTATATTCCCCTTAACAAGGACAATAAATTCAAGAGATAAAAGAGAGAGAGAGAATGAGAAAAAGTATTCAAAATATTTAAAAGACGATTAAAAAGAAATTACACACAGACACAGAGGGAGCCAAAATAAATGCCAGTGGAGTGAGAGAGGGAGAGCGAGAATAAAGCAGAGGTTTAATAAGAAAAACATTTAAACGATAATTAAAACAAATTACGCATATTGTTTGCACTGTGATGAGTAAATATGAAGCATATGGAATACACAGAGAAAAATTTGATGATAGAAAATTACTGTGTTTAAGCTTTAAATGTGTTTAAGCTAATAAATCAGAAAGTCGAAGTGATTTAGTATCTGCAAAGCATATGGGAATTTATAAAGTTTCGATTGAATTTTAAAACTTCATTTCATTTAATTTATTTTTACCCCCAATGGTCTATCGTGTGCTAAAATTTAAGTGCTCAGGCCATGAGTTTGATTCCCACCAGAGTGTTTATGATTACCTGGGTGTTTGTGATTGTCTGTCTGTTTGTATGATTACCCAAAAAGAAAGTGAGAATTATTACAAAGTCATTCACGTGAATAAAAAATCATAATCGACTTACTGTGCAGGTCACGAAACTATAAAGCCCTCACAATGCCGTAAATATAGTCTTCCAACATAGGCTTCCGTATTTTATTACTTATTTCACACCGTTTAGGCGCCACACAAAATTTTTTAATTTTAGTGCGATTTTAAAATCTGTAGTTCGGAGCCGACTTTAAACTGTAGCTCCCGCCACTCATGTATGAAATTAACGCACACAACACGAGTGTTGTGAGAAGCTTGGACGTTGTACAATGGATCAATTCGACCTCCGGGTACTGTACTTGTCACAGTTGACAAGTACACGTCCTCTAACCTAACCTAACCTAACCTAGTACGATTTTGAGCCAGGCCTTTGATTACAGTCCAGCGTATCTCAGCCTTTTCTACAGTTCACTCTCTGTCGATCACGACTTTGCGTTCCATGCGGATTCCAGTTAAGTTCCATTTTTGATATATTGTTTGTCGGCTTCTATAATGTGTGCCCAATCCAGCGCTTTTCCGCTATATTATCTTTACTGTATTGGGTGTGTGTCTGCACCTTCTGTAAAACTATAAGTTACAAATCCAGTTGTGTGGCCACCATATGCAAAGTATATTCCTGAAACCTGCAGTTTGTTCTTTGTTTTAACTGGCTCTAATCATACGAGAACAATTTTTAGTCGCACAATTTTTGTTCTTTTCAAATCAAACGGGATGAATATTAGTTTGGCATGAAATGTATACGTATACACAACTTTGTATGTATGTATTAGTGTTTTTGCATTCATTTGATTTTTAAAAATGTGCATGTAGTAGTGTTGTGCTGATAATGGGGGATTGTAGCTGGCTGAAACTTTACGCCTCCGAAAAACCATTCTCTTCACCTCTCTTGCCTATAAACTATAATTTTACGCCAACACAATTGTTCTCGTGTGACTAGAGCCACTGACACGAGATATGTTTCGCTTCCGTAAAGAAATACAGATTTCACTATCTTATTGAAAATCCGTATTTGGGTCAAAAAAGATAGCTGGCGGCACCGTCATAATTTTAGTAGACGTGTAAATACCTCTTTTAAGTTCGTTAGTCGAGCCTCGATGTCTGTTTTGGTACCACCATCTCTGGGGTGATTTGGCTGTCAAGACAAATAAAACTCTGCCCTTCTTCAGCAGGCCTGTTATGGAGTTGAATGTGACTTCTACGGGTGTTGTTTACCCACTTGACCGTTGTTTTGTTGGCGATGATCCGCACATGGTTTTTTCAGCATATATTTGTTAGCTGTTTAGTTTGTCTTGAACTTCGTTTCGCTTATAGGAAATTAACGCAATATCATCAGCATAAGTCAGTTCGTTAAGACGTTCCATGCTAATTGATGGATTAATTTCCGAACTTTGTCAGTTAATAACGGCCATCTTGTTAATTTGTCAAATTATTTTACATTTATTCAGTCTATTTTGCCAAATTACCATGTACGATCCTATACAACAACGTCTGTACAATGAACGGGCTCTGAACTAGTTGATAACGGCACCTAAATCGTCTTCAGCGGTGAGGTCCATTTCTGGATAATAGAACAAACAAAAAATCGTCGAAATGTCAGCCTTATCGGTTTATCTTTCTTTAAGAACGACGATGACCAGACAATCACTTTAACGACGATGATTATAAGTCGATGATGATTATCGCTCTGAAGCGGTATAAAGATAGCATCGCGCGTAGCATAAAAACTATGAATGTCCTCTGTAAAAATATGTTGTGTGTGTAGTGGTGAAGAACTGTTACCGATTGCGTTCTATTGCTTCTCAAAACGTTGCGTTGTTATCTTTAATATAATATTCATTGTTAATGATATTGTTACGTTTTTGCCTTTTAAAAACCTTTCAAATATAAACTTCGAGCAAAAAAAAATAAAAATAAGGTTATGCTTAATTTTAATTAAATTCTTTATTGATCGCACAATTCTGTGTGCCACTGTTCACAACTTGATCTAAACAACAACAATTGCTTTGTTTGTCATTCTTCTGTTTGCACTCTTTGCATAAACAATAACAAATACTAGTTAATTGTTCGACAGATCTTTGTAACGGAGATCTTTAAACCACGATTATTCTCTTCAAACACACCACGTCTTCACTCAAGACTGACTGAACTTTTACTGACTCAGTTGCCTGCTTTGTCTTGTCTTTTATAAGGCAACGTAAACAGTCTGATGAATGTTCTTGAAGGCGAGTGTTTGTGGCTTCTCCTTCTCGAGATCTCCATAAATGTATTGTCGTTGTTTTATTGTTGTTGTTTGTGTATTTTGTTTATAATTTTTTTATGCTGGTGTATGTTGTTGTATTACGTAGTGCGATAATTTGTAAACAAGTTCATTGTTTTTGGTTTTGTAGCTCTTGTTTATAATTTTAATGTTAAACGATGTAAAAGTAAAACACCATTATCTAGATTTTTCTATTTTCGTAACAATATTTACGGGGTTAAGTTTTTAAATTTCATAAATTTGAAAATTATAACGAAATATATTCGGTGTTCTACGGGGTTTGGAAACTAGATTACTGGGGGTTTTGCAGTTGAGCTCCGAATGTATAGATTGTACTGGAAGCCTAAGACATTCTAGCATGAACTTTCATAATTTAATTCATTGTAGTAAAAATCACAACTATGAAATGATGTACATATCATGTGCAATAACATACAACTTTTTCTCTCAGTGTAAGTATGTAATTATATAGAGAAGACAAATAAAACATGTTTTAAATGAAATACAAAACAAAAGCAGTTCATAAGAAAAAAAAAACATCACAATTAAAAATTTATGAAAAAAAAACATAAAATAAATACAATACTCGGCACAAATATAAATACAAAAGAAAATAAAAAACAACAACTGTAAATACAATATTTTAATAAATATTTAAATAAAATAAATTCATTATTTTATTTTCTCTCTCTCTCTCTCTTGCTACCTCAGTCCCTCTTTTAGTTCTATCTCTTAAGGCTTTGAAACTCTTCCGCAACATCTTAAAACTGTCGTTATATGAATGTATATGCCAACGTGTTTATTGTTGTTATTTAAGGGAAATATTTGTCTTATAAAGTGTGAATGTGTTGAAATAATATGAAATATGTGTCACAAGCACACAAACAAACACACTCAGAGAGAGACATATTTACAACTACACTTAAACATATATTTTATTACCAAAGTCTTAAAGGCAAAGACACATTCAAGGGAGAGAAGGAAAAGATTTCTTTTAAAGATAAAAGCCGTGGTGGGATAATACTGAAATCGTATCTTTCTTTATTTCCCTTTAATACGTACAGGCGAAAATAAGCAAAAGGGGGCCACAAAATAATAATAATTCTCATAATCGCAAAGACTCCCTGAAGCAACAACAATTTTTTTTATCTCTTTTTTATTTTCTTGCCCAGTTTTGTTGTTGTAAGAATTCCATTTTCATGCTTGTTGTAGTCGTTTATGGCGGAAATACGGAATTCAAAACACAAACAGTTATTCTCACTGTACATGTACAGTGAACACTCTCTCTCACACACATCCATATTCTCCTTTTACGTTGAATTATTTGTCGTAAATTATGATCATAAGGTAATATGAGGCAGGATGCTGTGTAAATGGTTTTCAGTTCCCATTGAGCCGTTCAACAGAAGCGTTTGTATGGGGAAACTTAAGGTTGGTTACGTTAAACGTTACGTAGTCGCCAACATGTTGAGTCTCTTATAGGCCATTATGCTCTCGTAGAAATATTGCTTGAAGAGGCAACTGCTGAAGCCAATTTCGAAGATCTTTAAATCGCAATTTTCTAAATATTTCCGTTTGTGGCCCATAATTAAATGCTGGTGCTCAGTTTTAGACGACAATGGAATTTCTTTTCATGTCGTTGCCCCAAACTACCAAACATATTGTTACGTTTTTACCTTTTTAAAAATGTTTAAAATATGAGTTCGTTGATTGCAAACAAAATAAAAGAACAAAAATGTGTTTAGTTTTAGAGAAATTCTCTATTGTTTGCACTATTTTATGTGCCACTGTTCACAACTTGATGATACAACAACAATTTGGCTTAGTTCGCTATTCTTCTGTACATTTTTTTTCTTGCAAGCACTAACAAGTATTCGGTAGATCTGTACAACGGCGATCTTCAAACCACGACTGTTTTCTTCACACGCAACGCATCTTCACACAATACTGACTGAATTCTTTCTACTGGTGGCCTGCTTTGTCTTGCCCTTTTATATGGCCACATAAACAGTCTGACGAAGGTTCTTGAAGTCGAACGTTCTCGAGAACTCTATCGCAGTTTTATTGTTGTTTGCACTATGTGTTAACTTCATGCAGCTCATTTGGGCCAAAAGAAACTGTTGATTTATCATTAAAAATCAATGGTTCAATGCATTCATTATGTAAAGAGTTTTGATTTGCTTTATGAGTCAACTTACTCTCGGATTATATCCGAATGGTTGTATCAAACAAGCTCTTGACATACATCCAATATGACTTCAAAATCAATCACTCTGTAAGCATCTTTGTCAATTCTCACCAGATAAATGCAATAAAAACCTCTTTATAGGAGGTTGGGAGATTAACCAAAACCCATAAAAGTCTCCAATGCCCGCCAATTATTTTTGATCTAATTTCTGTATCAAATTGATGTTAAGCATAGAAATCGTAAAAAAATTTTGTTTTTAAAATAAAGAAAACGAAGTTTTAAAACAAAATGAAATAACCAACATATCCCCTATTCTTCTTTCTTTCGTTTTTTAAGCCTTTTAGCGAATATTTCAGGAAAGAAAAAAAAAATTGTGTTTAAGACACTCCATAAACCTGTTACTATAAGTTCCACTCATAAATACTAATGTGCAACTTTGACTTCTGTTCAGATACCCAATACAAAATGAGAATTTATGGACATTTTTAATGGTCTTCAGTTTATGTCTGTGTATCGTTAAATAAGAAAGCCAACCAAATTGACCATAACTTTTAGGAGGTGAAGCTTTTAGGTTTTCCAGAAAGATAGGAACACTGAAAGTGTTTGAATTTTAACAAAAAATTTAAATTTTCACAAATTTGAATCTACTTGGGATGATTGTCTTTAAATTAGGAGTTTTTCTTGGGCCCCTCCACACTCAACTCTTTTTGTAAAATCCCTGTAGTTAGGTTTGTGTACTCTTTTCGATTTCCTAAAAATTTCAGTAAAAATTTCTCCTAGAAAATGTATGAGTGAGTGCAAGGTATTGTGCCTGTTTTTGTTTTGTATTTTTGTTTTTTTCTGTGGTTCGTTTCAAACCTTCAAGCCCCTGTGGTTGGCATCTTTATTTGTACGGTGTAACCACAGGAATAAAAGCAAACCAAAAAAATGTTCTAAGAATTGGAAGAAAAAAAAAAACGAAAAATCGTTAGAAAAAAAATTTGGTTTTATTTTTAAGCTTTTAGTGTGATTAAATGTGTTGGCAATTCGTTTTCGTTTTTTTTTTTCTCCTATTTCTGTTGCTATTCTTCACCCCCACAAACCCCCCGTCACATGTGGCTGTTACAATGGTTACAAACACTCCTAAACCTATGCATGTGTGCTTGTAGATAACTTTTCTCTCCAGCAAGTTAATGAAGAAACTTCATACACTTCTGCAGTTTTATTGTTCAGGCCAGTTAGTGTTTGTTTGTTTATGTGTGTTAGTGTGGCTGAAATTAAAAGACCAATTTGTTTGGATTTTAGTTTTTTGGTCTTCCGGTGAATTGTTTTGTCGTTGTTTAGGTTTTTTTTTACTTCAGAAAACTGTTACAAGTCCCTAAAGTGGCTTAAATTATGATTATGATTAGAGAACAGCAGTGACAAAAAAGTGAAAAATACAAAAAAAAAGAAATGAAAATGGAATACAAGAGATGAACAATAATTCAAATTTGAAAGACATGTCAAATAACCTCAGCACAGTGGATCTTCCATACAAATATTTCAACATGTATTGCTTTATGCTTAGTAAAATCCTTAAAGAAAAAAAGTAAGCACTTAGCCTGTTAAGGACCTCCAGATTAATGCATTTTTCCCGGCGATGTTAATAAAAATTATATTAAAAATTATCCCACATGCTATAATTTAACTGCAAAACTGTCTTAGCCTTCTTTGGACACGATTCTCTGCATCAAGACCACTGCTCTGACTGTTATGCCACATCCTATAATTTAACGGCAAAACTGTCTGAGCCTTCTGTGGGCGTGATCAAGATCACTGTTTTGACTGTTCTTTTCTAAGTGTTAAATTGCATACAAGTAGACGTTGCCTTTAGAAAAGCATTTGGTAAACGGCGGAGCCCCCTTCGTTCTTAGTGAAACAATTTCGGTGGCTGTAGGCAGTAGTATGTCTTGAAACAAGCTTTCCGTTACATAAACAAGCAATTGAACTCTAGCCTCAGCATCTGAATGGCAAGCAAATATAGCAATCCCTCTCCAATCCCTGTCGATTATCGACACCAAAAAAAAAAGAAGTGAAAATACAAACGTAAAGAGAAATTGGCCCATGAAACCACCCCTGCTGCTCATAAGAGTGAAAACCAAAGTCATACTGACCATGGATTGTGGGCGACAAGTCTAAAATGATATACATCAGGAGCTCATTCTGACCCGATAGATTAAGTGTTCGGCAATTCCGATTTTAACAGACAACTCTATGATTTTGGGAAATGCTTTGGAACAGGACTGTGTGATAGATGCATGTTGGAGGCTACATACTCCCTTAAGAGAGGGGCTATCTATCATAAGACAAACAAATTATTGAAATACAGACTGTGGAACGTGAAAGGCAGTATCTTATCGCGGCCATATTACAATGTATGTCCGGTCATTGAATTTAAGTTGGATAGAAAGTATAGCAAATGGGACGTAGAAATACTATCTGACAGTCGGGCCACCATCCAGGCATCAAGGTCTGCTCGCGATTACTGCTGGACATTGCCTGTGCAAACAGGACCAGCTAGGAAGATTAGAGATACCCTTTGCGTAATCTCCAATTCAAATTTGCTTAACAGAAGGGATAGTTCCACAGCGCTGATAGACCCAGAACTCTTTTATGGAGAGAGAGACAAAGAAAAGTATACTCGACAAAAGCGATAATAAAGAAAGTACTCTTCTCTAACGAGGCTGTATTAAGACAATCTAAAGTTATGCTGGGTAGTTATAGTTGTAAGAGATTTGAGTTTTTCTCAAGCTATCTAGAGAGAGCCTGAAAATAGCTATTGGTCTTCTTAACAGGCATTATAGATACAAGAACTTTAAGCCCAATATGTAGATGCCGTAATAAGGAAAACGATGAGCAGAACACATACTAGGAAACTGTGCTGCGTGAAAGTATTTCAGATGGAAATACCTGGCTGCTTATCAAATTTCTGGCAGGGAGTTTACCTTACTGATACCGAAAGCTGGGCAACAGAATTGGGCTACTCTATATACATAGGTTGGAGGGCAGTACGATTGATTGTTGCAGTGGGTTTTGGTGTTATAAAGGCCGAGCAATAATTTAAAAACTAATTAAATCATGAAAAAAATCGAGGAACACAGTCACATAACCAGGCTGGGTATTGTTAGGGAACTAGGCATTATTCACTGGATGAGAACTGAAGCTCAATGATTGGTTGCCACAAGAATGAAAAACTTACATACGTACATAACAGAAATATATAAACCCTTCAGTCAGGATTACGACCAAGCTTATCACACCACTCATGTTGTGTGTGTGTGTTGATTTTATACATGAATGGCCGGGACCTATAGTTTAAAGCCGACTCTGAGCGACTGATTTTTTGAGAAACTTTTTATGCCAATTTTTTATTTACTCTCAGAATTTTTGTCTGAAATCTGCTGAAGGGTAGTCACAGAAGAAATGTTTCTCATATTTCGTTTTGATCGAGACATATCGCCTGGGGTTTCAACCGTGGCCTCACGACTAACAGGCCAACACACTACCTACTAGAGTACGGCGACTTCAACGACAGACTATACTTGTCAGAAACTGAGAGATAGAGAGATATCCACCATATATCATTAGCACTGCACCTTCAGATTAAGCTTTGTTTCGATTACCCATCTACTAATAATACACTCACTTGCTTTACCAACTGGCCCCATAGTGCAGAGATGTACAAAATCTTACGTTTGGCTTTAATGGAAAGGATTACATTCTATAAAGAAAATACGGATTTAATTCTGCCTGTTCGAAGAAAATATTGATTATTTTTGGTTGTTCTTTCAGTCCTGAACCATTTAAGGTATTTTAAGTAATTTTTAAAAAAATTTTAAATTTCTTAGAAACACAACATAAGATTTATTTCCCTTCTTAAATATAAAATTATTTTTTATTTGTTTTATATGAAGAGAAAAGTCTTTTCTACATACATACATACATACATACATACATACATACATACATACATACATAATTGGCCATTACAATCCTTCAGTCAGGATTACGGCCTAGCTTCTCACACCAGATTATTATTGCAAAATAACACAACAAATTCGGCATTATTGAGTTAAGGAAGAGTTAAACATTAACTCGCTCATATTTTAATGTATGTTTGATTTCGGTTTTATTTAAGTTTTAAGTGCACAACTGTAGAATATGTTTTAAAATTAAAGATTTGTGTGGCTGTAGTCGGCATCAACGTTAGTTTTCGGTTAAAAGTTGACTGGCCTAAAACCATTCTACTGTTAAATCCAATTTTGTTCTCTCGCTCTCTCTCTCTCTCTCTTCGGACAAATTAAATGTCAATTGCAATCCATGTCGTTAAACTTCTAAAAATACTGGAGTTAGTTTTTGAGTATCAAAAAAGAAAAAAAAAAAATTAAACGAATCATAAATTTAATTGAAACCACACAAAAGGCATAAAAACCCAAAACTTATTTCTTTTTTTTTTTTGGAGAATTTTTAAAAGAATTTTTGCAATTGTGTTTTGGATCCATAAAGCTAAAACTATTCGAATAAAATGTCTTGCAAGCAGTAGCTAAATGTCAAATTGCAGACTTCAAGAAATAAAAGAAATATTTGTGGTTTCTTTTGTTGGTTTAATTGAAAACTTTTAAATTTCAAATTGATTGAAAGGTTTATGATGCATGCTACACACTCAAAGAAAAATATTCGTCACAATTAATTTTCATATTTTATTTTGATTTTAATTGAAAATATTTTAAATGAACAAAAATTTTCACTTTTTCTCTTTGCAGGTAAGTCGTGTTTTGAATTCTTTACATGCCCCTGAGTGCTTTAATCAAATATGTGAGATAATTAATTACAAAAATTATTATTATTAATTGAGGTAAATATGTGTGAGTGTATATTTATGGATTATAATTGATTTTAATTAATTGAAAAACAACTTATTATTCTTAAGTGTTTAAATGATTTAAATTGTATGGAAATTTATAACAAAAAGAGAAAAATTTCAGTAGTTCTTATCGATTGTGCAATTCTCCGAAATGCTTCTTAAATTTCGACTGATTATCTCCTCCATTGTAATTGGTATATATTGCCAGCAGAGATCAGCAATAAGTATTCAAAACGATGAGTAGATTCGAATCATACTTAAAATTTCTGATACTTATACGCATTCATACTTATTTTAATATCATACTCGTACTACTCATATTCAAAGTTTGAAATACTCGCCGTACTCATACTTACCAATAAGCATGATGTTATTGATTTCCATTCTCCATGATTCATCGTATACACGAATCACAAAATAAGTATGATTCGCGTACGAACACTACAATACTCACAAGACGATTCTGTGTTTGCTCTGCTTGCTGTCTTTGTCTTTTTTGTTTATGTATCCTTCTTCTTTCTTTGTAAATGCAACAACAACTAATACTGTAAATTTTGATGAATGATTCGAATCACTCGAATCATTTGTGAGTACCATAAGTATTTTTCTAAATTTATGAATCTGAATGAGTAGGCGTATGAATCAAACATATTTCGAATGTTATAAGTTTGATGTCAACGTTGTACGCATACTTATTGCAACCTGTACTTATAAATCAATGTTGTAGGGAATACGAATGAATCAGAGTAGTTGAATTTTAATACTGTTGACGCATTCATACTCAAAATTGCATGAGTACTAATGAGTAGCGGAAAAGGGATTCATTGTCGATCTCTGATTGCCAGATGGTGATTGATAGAGAACGCTGCATTGTATGGTAGCCTCCTTGTTTTTTAATCTTACGAGCTTTCTTTTTCGGTCAACAAAGTTGTTGCTTACGCTGAAAATATCAGCGTCCACAGGCACTAACAGGCCAACTAAACTTTCAATTTCTGTAAAACCCAAACAATGATTTCTACTAGAAGATTCAAAGGAATGTCATTTACATTTACCAGAATAAATGAAGTCAGGCTTAATTTGAGTCCCAGAATTCTAAGTCGTAGTTAGATTCTTTACTTTAACATAAGCTGGGGATGCTACGTCGTTGAGAGGCGTCCTCATATAATCTTCTGCTACCTACTAATGCTGTCGCGCAACTGATTCAAAATAGAAGCTTCGCTTTGGTGTGTTTGATTGGGTTTATTAAACGATTATCCAACATGACTTTCTTTATGGAATTGTCTTATGGTGTTCTGCCCTCAATGAAGAGGTACATTGAGTAGTTGCTTTAACAAAGTGAGTGTTATAACACAGATTACTTGTACGTTGCATATCTCCCCTAATAAAAGCCCTCTTTATATACATACATAATTGGCCATTACAACCCTTCAGCCAGGATTACGGCCTAGCTTCTCACACCACTCATGTTGTGTGCCTTAATTTTATACTTGAGTGGCGGGACCTGCAGTTTAACGTCGACTCCGAACGACAGATTTTTGATAAAATTGTTCATGGCAGGTTTATTTACTCTAAGGGTCTTTGCCAGAAATCTGCGGAGAGGAAGTCGCCAAAGAAATATTTTTTTTTCATATATCGTATTGATGTCTGACCTGGGGTTCGAACCCGGGCTTTACGTCTAATAAGCAAACAGACTACCTACTAGACTACTGCGACTACAGGGCCCTTTTAATTGTGTTTAATTTGGTTTCTATCCAAGTTACTGGCCAGACAAATCGATCAGTCATGTTGGTGGCCCATAATGCTCTCTATGACTAACCTCTGTCTTATTACCAGACTTTGAGTGCAACTGATTGTATTGTGATATAATTCCAAGCAGGGAAGACAGGCTAGCTTACTGGATTCCACATAGATGATTGTAAACCTGAATATAAAGTAGCCTTTGCAATTTTCTCCAAATCTTATGATATCGCTTCGCCTTCCCAAATACTCTAGTATTTTTCTTCTAATAATTCACACTGTGAATCTGAATCTTCCTAAGAGATTTTCAACTTTTAGCATCTTCTATCTTCCTCTATAGCGAAACGAAAATTAAAGTTGTTTGGGGTGCAATTTTCTTGGGTACAATGTCCTTGTACCAATTCTTATAGTAGTATTGTGTTGGTCTAATATGGGTTCCTGGTGCTGGGACTTGCTATTGCAGGCACGCTATTCCGAATACCAATCGCCACAAAAATGTTTGTATACCTATTACCTCTATTAGGCCGTATATTAAGGAAAGGTATTGCATAAAGATTGCTCTCTGTAAATTGGTATTGACTCAGTTCTCCTCTTGTTGTAATTTCCCACCAAAGGAGGTTTACTGGTTAATTGAAGCCTCTCAGTTTTTAAAATTCTAAAGCTTTATTCTTAATTACTCGAGTTCGTGGCGAGAGTACTGTAGTACAGTGTATTACCCAAACTATTTGCGTGAAGTAATGAAGATTGGAAGGATATCCACTACTTACTTAGTTAATTGATAATTAAAACTTAGCTTTATACATGGGCTAGGATATTCTAAGTTTTTTTTTCGAAGGCCTAAGTGTTAGATAGTTGAGCTGTACATTATTTCCATATGACCTACATCAATATGATTTAGTAACCAGCAAAAGGTGAATCTATTTCTTTTGCCTAGCTGCACTATCCTCTTCCCCAGTTCGAGGTATACAGTTTTCCTGCTAATCTTACAAGGGTTGAGAGCTTGGAGAGCGACTTGGCGATCATATATGTAATATTGCTATGCCATGTCCTTTGTACTTTCTGCTTCAAGTTGAATTGAGCACCTCTTTTGGTGGCGTAGACATTCGCTTGGAAGATATCATCGAGTTTCTTCCAGGACTTGTAGAATATAGAATATTTCACTCTCGAACCAAAAACTTTTGTTTCTATACCTTTGAAAATGTATGTATTCTCCAGATTATTATATTCACTCTTCTTACTAAGTTTCCTTGAGAAGCATTTACCAAAATTATTTAGTTTTCTGGTCAGACATATCCAACAAAAACGAAATATAAAAAAATATTTCTCGGGCGACTTTCTCTCAAGCAGATTTCTGGCAACTTCTCTGGGAGTAAAATAAAATTGCCATGAAAAGTTGCTCAAAAATCTGTGGTTCAGAATCGACTTTAAATTGTGGGTCCCTGCACTCATGTATAAAATTAACACACACAACATAAATGATGTGAGAAGTTAGGTCGTAACCCAGGCAAAATTATTTATGCATGAATTTAGTTTTCTGGTTCTATCCAGAATGGAACTATCAGCCGCATAATCCTTAATTAAGAAGTATCGAATGCCATCAATTACTTTAAAAATTCAAAATCTTACAAATGTATGGCAGTTTGACTTATGTTAGCATCGCCTTCTTGTATAATTCTATTCGAAGTTCTTAGCTTTACTTTGACGCCGACTTTATCTTTTACGTTATCGGTCTACAAAATTCTAAAAAAAATTGTTTCGTTCATCTTAAAGGCCAACTGGCCATGTTTTTTAATGGAATAAAAATTTGAACGACCCTCGTATATATCAAAAAATGTCATGTTTTTACTGATTTTTTTTAAATCGTCAGATTATATGTTTAATACAATGAAAAGTCATAATAATATAGAATGGCTCTAATCACACGAGAACAATTGTGCTGGCGTAAAATGATAGTTTATAGGCAAGAGAAGTGAAGAGAATGGTTTCTTGGTGGTGTAAAGTTTCAACTAGCTACAATCCCGCATTACCAGCACAAAACTAATACATGTAAATTTTTAAAAATCAAATGAATACAAAAACACTAATATGTACATACAAAGCTGTGTATACGTATACATTTCATGCCAAACTAATATTCATCCCGTGTGATTTGAAAAGAACAAAAATTGTGCGACTAAAAATTGTTTTCGTGTGATTGGAGCCAATGAAAATAAATATGTAAAAATGTTTATGGTGATCCTCGTATATTAATAATAACAGAATATTTTAATGATTTCTTTGTTGAAATTATGAAATAATTCCAAAAATGATTACAATTTTTGTCTTGAAACACCTTCTTGTATTCATTCAAGATTCTCCAGAAATGTAAAATATTTCAAAAATTTCTTTAAATATACTTGAAGTTCATTAAACTCTTTTATTTGCTCAATTAATTATAGAAAATAATTGTAAAAAAAAAATGTTAATGGAATTTTTTCCTGACACCTCACACATTAAACATCTCTTGCAAAAAAGTCTTTCGAAACAAAGAAAGAAGAAAAATTATTTTTTTTCTACGCTGTTTTATCATAAATTTTGGTGGTTTAAAGTTCATTTTAACAATTTATCACTTGTAAAAAAAACACAAAAATTGTGTTTCGTATTGCTAAGCTTGGCAACGAAAAAAAATAATTAACCCACGCTTGTCTTTAAAGTGCCAAATGGGTTTTTTCAAAAACTAAAAACAAAAAATGCGTTGGCTTCGTTAAACTCTAGTTTTCGAACAGACTTAATGTGCGTACATGTTATTTTGATGACACCAAAGCAAAATTTGATTGTTGAGTGGCAAATAAAAAATGTTTTTTTTTCAAATATTTGTGTTTTAGGCCTATAATGGCTATTTTGGAAATACATGTTAAATGTTACAAAAATTTTAATTTTTTTTTCCAAATGCATTTAAAATGACTTTTGAAATAAACTTTCGTTTTTAAGCCGTATTTTGCATTTATGTCTTTATTTTTTTGGTCAATATAGTGGGTGTTTATTTTTTGCTTTTATAGGCCTAAAAAATATTTCACAATTTAAATGAGATTTTATGGTGATGGTGACCATCATGTAATTTTTTTCCGGATTTCATTATTGTAAACACAATTTAATGCCACATTCTAATATTTTCAATAAAAATTTGGTTAAATTTAAAATATTATACGTGCCCTTACTTTTGGCAACCACTGTTAAGCTTTTAAAATTTAATTGTTGATAGAAACCCATCAATCGTTTGCTGCACTTTACATTTGAAATTTACTTTTGAATTTTGCTTTTGGCACACACTGTTAAGCTTTTCATATTAATTTTGTCGATGGAAACTCATCAATCGTTACATTTAAATTTTACTTTTGAATTTTACTTTTGGCTCTCACTGTTAAGCTTTTCAAATTAATTTTGTCGATGGAACCCCATCAATCAATTGCTGTACTTTAGGTTTGAACTTTAATTTAGAATTTTTCATCACAAAATTTTATGTTTTCAATTCCTATTAAAAGCCTAAGCTATGCCTATATATTCATTCAATTTTATTGAATTATTTAAAGCATACATTTAGGCAGAAAAAAGGGATAAAATACAGAATATTCTAATTTTAATTGCAATTTATTTTACCTATACGGCATTGTTTGAAACACATAAAGGGTCATTCATTAAATTCAAATGCTTCGTATCCATAGTTAGAATCCTAGCAGCACAGTAATGATTTGTAATAAAAATAAGACACAAACATTACCGGGGGTATTGCAATAAAATCATAGAAATTTATTAAAATATTAAAATTGTTAAGTTTTTTTGAATTTATTGCGTTTCTATTGTAATTGCTGCTATGATTACCTGAAACTTTAATAATTCGTTTCTAGGAAATTTTTAATCTGTGGAGCAGCAACATTTAACATTGAATTCAATATACGCCTGTCCTGGCATATAAACGCAAAGGATCAAGGTTTCTCTCTGGTGCTATGTTATTTCCGCTAAAATTACAATTTAAATGGTTCAACGAATAATGGGAGAGACGAAGCAAAATTTCGCATTTGTTTTCCACAAGAATTAATGGAACTACACACTATCCACGGACATCTAATATGTTGTAAAAGCTAACAGCACTTTTACAGCATCCATATATTTTGTTTGAGGCGATCACCATTCTTCGAATCTACTGTGCCCTGTAAAGTCGCCGTTTACTAATCTTAGATAGCTCCTGGATAGTCTAATTAATCAACAAAAGTTTACACTGTCACATCTCTCTACATTTTCTTTTACTAAGCATACCATTTCAAACATCTGATGTATTTCAACATGGTTTAGTATCCAGCAGACTGGCTCTATTTGTTGTGCCTAGTTGCCTAGCTGTCTCACCCAGGTAGACGTATACAAGAGTCAAACGATTTGACGATCATATAGTATGATATAGTATTGCTATGCCCCGACCTTTCGACTAGCAATCCGAATTGAACACATCTTTCAATGGCGTAAACTTTCGCTTGGGCTTTCGAAATTTCATTCTCGAATCAAAAACTTCTGTTTCTATTTCGCTGTCTGTATTTGACCCATGTGCATGCCATAGAATGGCATACTCTTCTTGCGAAAGAGTATGGAGACTCCAAGTAATTCATTTACACTTCTTAGAATAAATGGCGTCAGACTTAGCTTGAGTCTCGGAATTAAATATCGTAGTCTGATTCTTTGCATTAATCTAATACAACCTCGCCGAGTGACTTGCCCATAGCATCTTGCGCGACCTACTGATGGTATGTTGCGTCTATTAAACGGTTATCAAACCTTGTCTTCTTTATGGAATTATCTTATGGTGTTCTGTCCTCAATAAAACGATATAATGTATTCTTTAGGTGACTCCATTCGCTCTTGATGTTAAGTCTCATTGTGAAGTATTCACTAAAATTATTCAGTTTTCTGGTTCTATCCAGGAGGAACTATCAGCCGCATGATCCTACAGGTGACGTTGACCCCTGATGAATTTCATCTTGAAGTTGCCTCACACTATCCTAACCATGGTATGCATGGCTTTACTCTTGAATACCTCAATTCCAACAAAGTATTAAGCATGGATGTAAGGCGGATTCTCTTTATTACGGTGATATCAACACCTAGCACTCCCTGCATCTTATGAAACTTCATTTGTTTTTTAAAAATCCAACCAACGGCCTCGTAGGTCATAAGTGGCCTGACCATTAAGGTTGCATATGGAATCTCTTCGGTTCAGTTAAATCTTACACTTTGCCTTCAATCATCCGATTATGTTATCATAATTCAAGCTAAAATAATGTCGTTATAGGCATCCATGGAACAAATTCTATATCAAGGCCTACTGAATACGAAAATTTCAACGTTTACTTGTAACAGAGTATTACAGTCGTAGAGAAAATGTATACCTAATATTGTTCATAAAGTGTAATCGTCCTTGGAGAAGATAGCTAAAATAGTTACCCACTAGGGAATATCGACATTAAAAACTACTCTCTTAAAACACGAACAAATTAGAAACAGAATTCATTCGTTCTTAGAAGGCAAATGGAATAAATGAGCACGTATGTAAGATTATAGGTTATATTTGAGTTCAATTTTACTTGAGTCCATCTTATTGGCCCCGTAGACACACTGGCTTTTAGACCACAGAGGCAAATACTTACAGTATGTTACAGTAACTTCTGCAACACACCTCCTTACTAAGCAGGAAGTTTACATAAAAAAGGTCACTTTTAGGTGAAAGAGAAAACGTTGCTTTTTCATGAGCTTGCGCAACACTTCACACATCCACTAATCCATGGCAAAAATGAATAAATTAAAGTTAGATTTGCTACATAACGCATCTTATCCGTTACATTTAGTTCCTCTAAATTATTTTTCATTTTCAAATTTGAAAAGATGGTTCGCTGTTCGTGCCAACAATTTGGCCAACTTTGTTTTGTGTTTTCATTGTACGGTAGACTGAATTAGTCCGTCAGTCGATAATGCAATGTATAAGTATAGTTTATGATTGTAATCATTTGTTGGCTTTTATTTTAATTACGTTTCAAAGCAATTTTACTTTTAATATACTTTTCTTTAATGTTTTTTCAATTATTTTAAATTACTTTTAACAAATTAGTTGTATACGATAGTGTTTTTACCCCTAAAAACTTTCATTTGCCGCAAATCAATGCGTTTTTTTTTCGATTGAAATTTTAAACTGATTTGATTTATTCAATAATTTTTTTTGAAGAATGTTTTGTTTGTACCAGCGATGGTCTAATAAATAATTAATGAAAAAAAGCTAATGTTGGTAATCGCTTTCTTATCTTTTAATATGTCTTGCAATGTTACTGTGGGTAGCATAAATAGCCAATCAAAAATTTTAATGTATTGTTAAAAGTATTACTTGGCAAAAAAGAAACACAATAACAAACGATTATTACTATTATTACTGCCCAATGACAGATACGTCAATTACAATCCTTAAGTCACGACTTTATGACCTAGCTTCACACAACAACCTTTCTTGGTGTGCTATTTGTTATCCATAAGTGGCAGGATCTACAGCTTAAAGTTGATTTCGAACGAAAGATTTTTGAATAACTTTTCAAGGTATTTCATTTACACTTATAATTTTTGCTAGAAAACTGCTGAGTGTAAGTCGGCAAAAGAATTGTTTCTTGTAATAAGCAGGCACACTACACCCACTAAACTACAGCGACGTCATATCAGCCTTTTACCCTTATTGGGTACGTGAACCGCAAAACCAAAAACATTGCCCATTTTAATGCCATTGATATGCAAATTTAGATTAAACACACCCAGAACTTAGTCCAAAGCAGAACACCATTTCCTGTCAGGTAATTGAATGATGTATCTCATGACAAATCAATGTGCCAAAGGCATGCCACTCAGGACTGAATTTCTGCTACCGACCACCTTGTTATGATGTCCTAACCTCTGACTCATACTGGAACACTTAAAAAAAAAAAAAAATATTGTCACCGAACACGCTGCTACTCACATCATACGCAGATGTGTGTTGATAATAAATCCATCACCGAGCCCGGCAAATATACGTACTCTTCCGACGAGTCGCCGTAGTCTAGTAGATAGATTGTTGGTATATTAGACGTGTGGCCTCGGTTCAAATCCCAAAAACTATTTCTTCGGCGGGTTCCTCTCAGAAGATTTCTGACAAACCTCTCTGCGGTTAAATGAAATTGCCATTAAAAGTTTCTCAAAGAAAATCTGTCGTTCGGAATCGACTTGAAACTGACTTTAAACAACAGCAGCGGTGTGAGAAGCTATGTCGTAATCCTGACTGAAGGCTTGTAATGACCAATTATGTATGTATGTATCTTCATAATTTTTTTTTTAGTTGTCTTGATCTGTTTCAGGTTTTACCAGCTAAACAGATAATTGGTCTAGCATAACAGCTGCTAGGTTGATAGGGTGGCCCTCTCTCCTTACCTGGAATCATAGCCTGCCTTCAAAATGTTTTTTGTTGTTTTACTAGGTGTAGTAATAAGGAATTTTGGAATTATATTCTTCTATCTTTCAAAGAAGTAATACTACCATACCTTTCTGTGGTTAATATTATTTCCTCTAGTGGGCGACCTCTCGGTTTTCAGGATAAATTCTTGTTTGTGGTAACGAAACTTTTCTAAAAAATCTTGGTGGAAAGTTTTTTCTTCTTCCGGACTTAAAACTTTATAACACGTATCAAATACTTGCTTTAGTTGTTTTGAAAATAGAAAAGCTTGCATGTATGGCTCCGTAATCTAGTAGATAGCGTGTTGGCCTATTAGATGCAAGCCCGTAATTCAAAAGCCAGCTCAAACATCTTAAACGAAACGAAATAAAAAAAAACTATTTATTTTGGCGACTTACTCTCGGTGCACTTCTGGCAAAATCTCAGGGACTAAATGAAAACGCCGTGAAAAATTTTTCAAAAATTTGTTTTTCGGAGTCAAAATTAACTAAACTCGAAAAAAACTTACACAACATGGATGATGTGAGAAGCTAGGTCGTGATCCGTGGAGTATGTAAGTAAACATGCAAGTTTATTTGATTTAACACTGTAATCGTAATACACTAAGAAGTTCTACATGAGACATATGTCTGACATGGCGCTTTTGCAGAAGGCCACATCAATCACAGATGTCCGACGCAAACGACGCTGTGTTCAAAACAACAGGTTATTACTTGTTGTATCTTGTTTGGATGCGTCAGACATACATATAAGACTGACACGGCTTGTCGAGAAGAAAAGTTTTAACAAAGGGCCATGTCAGTCATATATGTATGTGTGACATCAAAAATAGTGTTTTTCCGGGAATTTTGGCAAAAAAAAAATTTTCTGTAATACATTAACTTTCCTTGATACATTTTTAACTAAATTATCTAATAAAGTTATCATGGCCCATGTGAAATTTTTTCTAATATTATCGTGGCGATTAACGTGTTAAAGGATATAAGTTTAAAGAGTCACCCTGTTTTCTGAGATATCTATAATTTATTAACTGCTTACTTAGAAGGAATGTATCACGGTATAATAATTCCTGGTTCGTTAATTTTAAATAGTTTCATTGAAAATTGATCTCCTTTCTGTATAGTATTGCTTCCGGACTACTTATCGCTCCTAAACTTTATATGGAGATACATATCGCTCCCAAGCTATATATCGCTTCCAAACTATATATATCGCTCCCAAGCTATCCATCTCCCTAGCATTCCCTTGTGAAGTATACGAAAGAAAATTTTGCCATTTGTTAACTTTTGTCCTTGACAGTTGTCGTTTGTTAGTAGAGTGTACAAAAAAAACTAAGTATCTTAGCTAATTATCTTCTCACTCTCGAGTTACTGTCGAAACCGCACACAGCACTTAAAATTTCTTTATTTCTTTTATTTATTTAATTTCAGTTGAGCAATGAATATGAATATAAAAATTACACGCAAATTACGTTTTTATCTTTCGTCAAATGATGTTTTGTTTCGCTTTCCTTTCAAAACAATCAAACGGCAATTTTTCATATTTCCAGCAGCAGCAGCAACAGCAGCAGTACCATTCATTTCATTTCCAAGAGCATATCGAATCATTCAATATTCAATGCGTGTGTCTCGTTATCAAAGCTCGCGAAAGTGAAAATGCAAGCAAAACTCTATGAATACTCACCATCGATATACATACATATGTATGACGGACCGACGACGCGCTGACTGGCTGTCTGCCTATCTAGTTTTTAATGGAGTTTTTCTGTTTTTGTTTCTTTAAATAGCTGGCAGCCAATGTTTTTAGCTATTCAAGTTCAAATACCGCCATCAGTTGTAAATGTATTTTTTTTTGTTGCCTGCCCCACTATTATGTTGCATCAGCCATAATTAACTGCCAGTTTATTGCCAGTATTTTTATTATTGTATTCGTTTTTATGTTGTTGTTTCTGTTTGCAATTTGCCTTTATGAGTTTTGTAGTATTTTTCTTGGTTTTTTTGTTGTTGCTTTAATGTTGACCATTTGCTTAAATTATCTGGTCGTTATTACAAAATAATCGTCTCAGCAGCAACAAATATGGTCTCTTGCCTTGCCTGCCAGTGTTCAAATACAAATACTTGTGGTGTACACTGTAAAAAAACATAACAAAACAAGACAACAAACAAATCGTTGGCAATTGATTGATTTATTAAAGGAAGTACATACGTACGTATCGTGTAAATAAAACTTGACTTTCAATACAAGCTTTCCTTAAATGAAAGTGTTAAAAAACACACACACACACAAATTATGAAATTCCCAAGAAAAATATTTATTAAAAAACCAATCATTAAAGCCGATATGTAATTAACAACAACGTTGTGCGGTGATAATACTGCTGCGTATTTATCCTCCTTGATTTATGAGAATTAATTGTTGCATCTTTGGTAGGAAATGAAGGAAAAATTTAAAAAAAAATGTTTACGCAAAGATCTGGAATTTTCCATTCATAACAATTTCTTTATAAAGGAATTGCAGAAAGCAAAGAAGAGAAACCAAAGCATAGAGCTGAGCTGCTACACCAGAGCTATACCTAGTAATTAAGATGACGGGTTTTTTGTTAAAAATTCACCGCTACTTTTTTGCCTTTCGCCGTAGTCTAGTAGGTAGTGTGTTGGCTTATTAGACGTGAGGGCACGGTTCGAACCCTAGTAAAAACAATGTGTATGAAGATAAATTCAAATTTGAAAATCCCAGACGCAATCCATTAATTTTAGCAGCGCCACATTTGGCGTTAACAGAAAAATATTTGCACTTAACAGAGCATTGTTAGCTGTTTAACAGTATCCATTTGAACCAGCCCACTTGTTTAGGAGCTAATTTTAGGGCATATACTCGGTCTATGAGTATCATATCATGCTCAAAGGAAGGTTTCAAGGCCTCTTAATATAATCAGCAATATAGAGTCACATATAAAGTGATATGCTATTGAGAAAATTGACTTTAAAACTATCAATTTCTTGCTTTAAAATTTCTCTAAAAGATCAGTGGCCATTTGGGAACAAATAAGAAATAGTACACCTTATCGACTATATGCAAATGGTAGCCCGAGGGTCCCCTTTCTTTCTTTCCGTGGTAGTGCGAAAGCTGGAATAACTTTGAGATTCGGTAAATTAAATTTTGAAAATCGATTTTTGGCGAAAAACGTATGAAAATTCTATAGAAGATCAGTGGCCATTTGGGAACATACATATAAGAAATAGTACACCCACCCGACTATATTAAAATGGTAGTCTAGAGGATCGTCTTTCGAACCGTGGTAGTGAGATAGCTGAAATAATTTTGAGCGATTTTTGACCCCACCATCCGCCACCAACCATCCTAGATTTCAACACGTTTATTCACAAATAAAAATGATCATAATGAGAATTAAATTTAATGTCAATAGTCTGCAAATAATTACAAGGTTTAAGACTAATCTACTTATTGCCGCTGTTAAACAGTTAACAGTGCTCTGTTAATAGCACATTTTGCCCTGTTAAAGGCGAAAAGTGGCACTGCTAAAAGTATAGGTTTGCGTCTTTGCTTTTAAATTCGAATTTATCTTCACACACATGTAAAAACGAAATACGAAAAATTATTTCTTCGGCGACTTTCTCTCAGCAGATTTCTGGCAAAAAATCTGAGGGTAATAAAAAAAATTGTCATGAAAAAGTTTCTCAAAAAAATCGCTCATTCGGAGTCGACTATAAAATGTAGGTGCCGCCCAGTGTTGCCATATATGAAGATTTATCTTCTTTTTGAAGTTTTTTGAGGTGATGTGAAGATTAAAAGATTTTTATATTAAAAATAAGATTTTTATAAATTTGAGGATTTTTCATTTGATTGCCCGAACCTTATAATATTTAAGTGTAGCTTTCATTCGTTTGCACTGTGTGCAAATAACGCCTGTAAGTTTTTATCTAATTATGTTGAAGGTAGTGTACGAGACATTTATAATTTTATTCAAAATAGCCCAAAACGGCTAGATTTGTTTGCAGATTTGCAAATATTGCTAGATTTCAAACCTCGAAAAATGTTGCACCCATCCCAAACACGTAAGCTATCATTAGAGGCCACCGTTAATCAACTATTGAGTCGAATAGACGTATTAGAATTTTAAGTAATTTACAAAAGAGCGAATTTAAGCTATATTTAAAATTTTTAAGTTCTGTTTTAAATGACAATAAATTAAATCGACTACTTCAGAGCGAAAGTCCTCAAATACCTCTACTGCACAGTGAAATTCTACGATTATATCGTAAAATTTTTGCATACTTCGTTAAAGAAGAATTTATTTCTATTGAAAACTTTAAGAAGATTGACTTAAATAACTCTTTGTATATTAAAGATCTGATGGATATTTATTTGGGAACCCAAGTATCCATAGCTCTAACAACCACCAATAAATTATCCGTAGAAGCTGAAATGGATTTTAGAAATAATTGCTTAAAATTTTGTATTGAGTTATGCAACAGCTTGTTAAAAAAAGTGATTTTGAGAATGATTTCCTAAAATATGTTGAGATTTTAGCTCCTGATAATGTTATTAAAGGTAAAGTTAAAACTATTTCTCAATTAATTCGTTTTTTTCCTTAATATTATAACTTAAGAAAATGCTCAAAAAACAGATGATGAATGGCGAGAATTGTGTCACTTTAATTTTAAAGAACACAATCTAACAGAAGAAAAAACATTGAAATATTTTGGGAAATCATTTTAAATACAAAACATTGCGATGGATCTGAAATTTTCCCTCACCTAAAAAATTTATTTATGCCGTATTACCTATTCCTATTGCAATAGCTAATATTGAACGAATTTTTTCTCAAATTAATATTTATAAAAATAAAATTAGAAATAAACAAGAAATATCTACATTATGTGGCATTTTAAGAACAAAAGACTATCTCAAAAAAAAATGAACGCAATTGTACAAATTTTGAACAATCTAAAGAGCCGAATAAAAAGTTTAATAAAGAAATGTACAAACTAACTGTAACAAATATACATCTAAATTGTACTTTTTTGTAATATATTTTATGACTATATAATTTTATTAAAAATATATTATTTACGTTATTTTTTGTTCCTTTTCTAAACGTTATTGAAAAATTAATGTTTTGTATACATTTTTACGTTATGTTTTAATCATATTAAATTTAATAAATTGTAGTTTCTGTAAAGTGAAGATTTTTTTCTGAAAAAAAGATTTTTTTTACTCAATTTGAAGGTTTTTGTTGAAATTTATATGGCAACACTGGTGCCGCCAATCATGTATGAAATTAACACACACAGCATAAATGGTGTGAGAAACAATGTAGGTCCTAATCCTGACTGAAGGGTTCTAATGTATGTATGTGTATGAGCAAGAAAATCGCAAATTATTGATCATTTTTTTTGTTGTTCGAATATGTTGAACATTTTAAGTAGCAACCAGGGTATACTTGTCTATAAAATACAGCTCTTTCAAGAACTGAAACCAAATGCCATCGTTTCCACCATCGTTTTGCTAATTGCGTGCGTTTGAGTGTAGGTGCTCATTCCTTGGGCGTTTATTTCTTTCGAAATGAGCAGGGAGCTACCATTACGATGAATGGCTAATTTTTGTTTTATCTCTGATTGGCGGAACTTACAGTTCAATTCCGTCAATTCCGAATGTCAGATTTGAAAAACTTTTCATAGCAATTTTATTTACTTTCATTTGAGTTGTCTTAGCTTAGTTTTGAACCACATGTTCATGTCCATGCTACCTAATCACCTTCGTCGACATTAAATAAGGACAATAGTTTCTAAAAATTTCTTGAGTTTTCTTTGTTACATCCGCTAAAATTAGAAGGTTCTTTTAATAAAACAGTCTTGTTATCCTGTAATGAGTAGTGAGTAGCAGAGAGTATTGCAAAAACATTTGTTTTTATAACCACATATTGGCAACACTGCAATACTTGTTATAACATAAACAGATTAATTTAGATTTACATTGAAGAACATGTACCAAGTTTTTCAAGAAAAAAAATTAAATTAAAAAACAAAAACAACGACAACAAAAACAACAACAACAACAACAAGAAAAACATGAGAAGTTTCTGTAAAACAAATAGAAAAACTTCTCTGTTACATGCGATGCTATTTCTGTTGTTTTTTTTGACATGAAAATCACTATCATCATACCCTACAGCAGTTATTGTGTTAACATGATCGTAATATGTTACAAAATAGGAAAAGACCTATGCTGCATGATAAAGGGTAGTGGTGAGGATGTCCACACTATGTTGGACGACCTCTGTATAGAATACCTAGAGGATATATGTAAACAGTGGTTTAATGTTGTAGCCGTTGTTAAAAGTCGTTGTAGATGGAATTGAAATACAATTTTGTTGTTCTTCTTTTTCTTTTTATTTGTATTATTATTTTGTTTACACTGAAGATTCTTGTGTAAATTTTTTGTTGTTTTTTTTTTTGTTTTTTGTGTTTGTTGTTACAAATCTATTGATTGATGACCATAATTTTTATCCTCCCTTCGAATATACATACAACGAAACAAATGGAGCAGGACTGTAAGAAATAACGAAATTGATATGGCGAAAATAGCACACCAAACAAAAGCTTACTCTCTCACACAAACACAGGCACACACATACACATTCACACAAAAATTCAAATGAAACTGATTGATCACTCTTATGAATTACCGAGGATTATTATGAAAACTCATCAAAAGTTGTAAAAGTAAACAAAACAAACAAACACACACACACAGATACAGATGCAAACATACAGTTGAATATATTTTAAAAGAAATTCTTATATTGTGTAGAAATATTTTATCCGAATTATAAATAGTATGAGTAGCAGTTACTGGAATAATAATAATTAAACAGCTAAAGTTCTTGAAAAATCTGTTTAATAATGATGATGAATATGATTCAGAAGATATCAGTTGTGTATATTATTAATACACTTTACTTTTGGTATTTAAAACAGTACGAGGAATATAAATAAATGAATAAAATTCTGTATACCATATCATGAGCCATAATGGCCATCTTAATAAAGTCAATTCATATTGCATGAATAAGGATTTTTGTGAACATTAATTACTTGCAAGTGTGATGATAGTGTTTGAAGTCCACAGAAAATGATAATGCAGTATAGAAATAGAAATTTTTTTGAAATGAAATTTTTTTACTTTAAAATTTATTTTAATGGAAAGCGTTTCTTAAATATCGGGTTATCCATTTCGTGGTTTCAAAAGTAAACGTAAATAAAACACATATAAAATATTTTTTTTTTCATGATATTTCTTTTTTATTGTAAAGTTTGAACGTTGACATTATGTATGAAACAGTACATCATTTAAATGACCTCCACGCGAAGTATTGCAAGCATTGATTCTTTTGAGGCAATTTTCGATTGAGTTGAAGGTTTATTTGCATAAACGCGGTCTTTCGCGTAGCCCCACAAAAAAAGTCTAATGGTGTCAAATCGCATGATCTTGGTGGTGCTTCATCGCTGAAGAAAATTTTGTTCGAAATATTGCCGTCCACCGCCTGTTGTTCAAGCACCCATTCTACGTATCTGCGACGTTGTGAATGGTCAGCTGGCTTCAGTTGTTGCGTTTATATGGATGTAGGTGTAGATCGAAATGCAAAATACGCCATAATGTGCCATAAGGCAGTCCTAATTCCTGAGAACGACGAGGAATCGATACAATAGCGATATTTTCAGCGGAACGAGCGAAACGATGATGCACAGGCCTTTCAATATTTGTAACCACTCCAGTCTCTTCAAATTTCTTCACAATTTTGCCAATTGCTTGCGTAGTTGGACGATTATGTAAACCATAATCTCCTTTTAAAGAACGATACGTGACTGTGGCAGAATCACCATTTTTGTATTAGGTTTTGATAATTTTTATGCGTTGTGTGATAGTTAAGCGATCCATTTTCGTCAGTGTCAGACTTTTAACTGAAAAGAAAAAAATTGGTTTCACAACTTAGTTTGATAGATGTCGAATTCCAGTCCCATTCTTTTGAAACCACGAAATGGATAGCCCTTTATATTATTTTCAATATGGCAACTTCAAATATAAACAAATTTCAAAAAAATTTTTGTATTCTTTCGCAAACATATTTCGCCTGCTTTTTTTCCTGCCCATAGAAAAGCCTAACAGTTGTTAATAAAATACGATAAAAAAAATCGAAACAAAAATAATTTCAAATATATGTGTGTACATGAACACACCTATGTCGTGTTCATTTAATATGTAACATTTGAATTGCAAAAAAAAAAAAAAAAAAAATTGTAGAAGCAAAACGTATAAATGAACGAGTAGAAGTGAACTGAACAATTTGAATTCAAAAACAAAAAGTAACGACGTTGCTGCTGCTGTATGCTGCTATAGTTAGCTTTGGTCCATTGTTATCATGCCTTTTATTTAATGAAACAATAGCCGTACAATAGACTGAATACTGATAGAAAACGCGGGTGAATGTAAACAGAAAATGCAAAAACGAATACGAAACAAACGTTAAATAAATTAAAAGTACAGAACAAAACAAAACAAATACTCTGTTAAAGTCATTTCAAAACCTATATAAAGAGAGCAAGAAAGAGAAACAGAGCATTAGAGAGTGAGAGCGGAAGGATAAAATAAATATTGAAATAAGCTGCTGCATAGTCAGGTGTATGTACCATTTATTTGCAAAACAAATGATAGTTTTAATAAAAGGGCTGGCTGGCGTCTATGCTTCTATATACAGCTAGAGAATAATCTCTGCTAAGAAATATTTACAGGCGAGGTGTCCACACACTGAGTTTATTTATTGCATTCCGTTAACTATACGGATTAAATCTGTAATCGAAATTTTAAATATGTTTTGCTCTGCAATTGAAATTCAAACTTTATTTCCATTTGACAATATAAGACCATGCACGAGGAAGATTGTTGAAAAAGCAATGCAAGTTATCAGGAATCCTTTGTAAATTTAATAAAACCTTTTACTACAGAAATCTCTTCAGTTCACTTCCATTTCCACGAAGCATTCTTTTGTCATCTCATGAGTGAGTTTTCAGTTTTCGGAGAATTGAAAAACGTTTGTTCTGTATGTATGATGCCTGCTTTACCTTCACGTCCACAATAAACTCATGCACTAATAACGTTTAGTGAACGAACAGAGATGCATTATCAAAGCTTTGTGTAAAAAAGGATACCTTCACTGTACGAGTATATTTCATTTCATAATCCTTTTTGAATTCAACTGACTCGTTCACAATAACAAGTCATTGTACAATATTTTCGTGGAAGTTTATATTTTGTATAAAGCATACTGGTCAGCCCAACAGTGCTTGAGTTTAAAGCCCGTCTCTACTCTTTCTCAGGCTTTTCTTTGCTAAGCAGGAGATTTGTATGTATCGTGTGATATCCTACATATCCCATCATTAAGTGTAAATAAAACATAGGATATGTATGTATTTGAGAAAGTCCTATCGATGTCATATTGTCGTTCAAATATCCGCCACGGCATCTCTCGTTGGTGCGCATCAGGGATGTCCAATTTTGTATCACCCCGGCACATAATTCAGACTGAGTTTGATCGATATACATTTAACATAATTTACATAATTGGCCATTACAACCCTTTAATCAGGATTACTGCCTAGCATCTCACACCACTCATGTTGTGTGCCTTAATTTTTATACTTGAGTGGCGGGACCTACAGTTTAACGTCGACTCCGAATGACAGATTTTAAGAAACTTTTTCATGGCAGGTTTATTTACTCTCAGAGTTTTTGCCAGAAATCTGCTGAGAGGAAGTCGCCGAAGAAATATTTTTTTTTGCATATTCCGTTTTGATGTGTGGCCTAATGCTCGAACCCGGGCTTTACGTCTAATAAGCGAACACACTATCTACTAGACTACGGCGACTACAAAGTTTTGTTTGACCGATAGTCTGTATTATGTTGACTTTGAGGACCGCTGTAATTTGTGGCTTAATCGCATACATCTGTGACTTAACACAACCCTGCAAGCAAAAGTCTAACTTGATCAAAACACACGTTCTCAGTTGTAGGTTCACATTACCCTTACGTGAGATGACCATGCCGACAAATCACTCGAGCACAATATCTAATGTGGTATGAGCTGTGTGGCACGTAGCGATGTCTAGTTGCAACCACATGTCACTGTTATTTGAACCATCCAATTAAGCCAACAACAAGTTACTTATCGTCAACTCCTAGTGCTCGCCGTTGACAGTAATGGTCCTGCCAATATCATTTTCGAAGATACATATATTGACCGATGACGCCGCCAACCCAAAATCAAACCAAACAGAGACTTTTTCTTCGACCTCATGCTCGCCATTGACGGTAATGGCACTGCCAATATCATTTTCGAGGATATATGGACCGATGACGCCGCCAACACAAATTTCATACCAAACAGAGACTTTTTCTTCGATCTCATGCTCGCCGTTGACGGCTTTGTTTGTTCTCGTACCCATTCATCAAATGATAACAACTCCAGAGCCCATTCAGCGAACGCACATCGTTAGCTGTGGTCTTTGCCTATCCTTTCATGATGATTTGGCAAAATAGACTAAAAAATATCCACTAATTTGACAAATGTAGCTTCAACCATTGGGGCTATTATCAACTGTTAAAGTTCGAGAGAACCGGTTGGTTCGACTCTCAAGGGGTGGCACTGCCTAACCTTCCTGCAATCCCCAGTAGAATGGGAATAAAAGGGCTTTATAATGCATAGTTTAAATTTAGATTGAAGCATTTTTAATATTGAAAATTGAAAAAACCATGAGCAGCTTTATTCGAACCTAGGATGCTTGCCATTGTGTGCAAATACTTTAAACACTAATCTACGTTAAAAAAAACTATGATGATCTATGAAAAAATCGAAATCAATATTTCAGTTCTTCGAGTCCTTCAAACGAAGCGTTTTCTGATTATCCCATCAAAATCACTTTTTTCTACCGAGGTTTTAGTGCGTTACAGCTCCACCTAATTGTGATAGTCAGATGTACAGTAAAAGAAAAAAGTCTACATGCACCACAGTATGTACGACCGAGTTTCTCACACGACTTATGTTGTGTGTATTAATTTTATACATGAGTGGCGGGACCTACAGTTGAAAGTCGCCTCCGGACGACAGATTTTTTGAGAAACTTTTCATGTGCAATTTTTTTTATATATTCATAGAGTTTTTGGCAGAAATCTGCTGAGAGGAAGTCGCCGAAAGAATATTTTTTCATATTTAGTTTTGTTGGAGATGTCTAACCTGAGGTTTGCAGCGTGGCCTCTCGTCAAATAAGACAACACACTACCTACTAGACTACGGCGACTTCTACACGACAACTTTACGATTAATTGTAAATGTTTGCTTGACGAACCTTAGAACCTCAGGTTGGTGGATAATTTCTGATATGTATTGACAATGTTGACATGTTGCAAGTATGTATTCAGAAGATTCGGTTGCCTCATCCCTCAATTTGCTTAGTGGAGATGAACCACAGTTTTTACAAAGTCTGAATGAATCAAATCCCTCTTCCTATTATAGCCGCAGTATATTGAATTTATCTGACTACGTCTCATCTATTTTTGTTTCCGATAAGCTTATACCCTTTCTTAGAACCAGAGATCAGCAATGAGTATTCAAAAAGATGAGTAGATTCAATTCATACTCATAGTTTCTGATACTTATACGCATTCATACTTATTTTAATATCATACTCATAACTACTCATATTCAAAGTTTCAAGTACACATCGTACTCATACTTAATAATTCGCATAATGTTGTTGATTTCGACTCTCCTGTACTCAACATTTACAGGAATCACAAAATAAGTATAATTCGAGTACGAATACTACAATACTCACTAGAGGGTTGTGTTTTTTTTTGTTTTTTTTGTAAATGCAACAACAACTAAGACTGTAAATTTTGGTGAATGATTCGAATCACTCGAACCATTTATGAGTATTTTTCTAAATTTATGAATCTGAATGAGTAGGCGTATGAATCAAACATATTTCGAATGTTATGAGTTTGATATCAGCGTTGTACCCAGACTAATTGCAACCTGTATTTATAAATAAACTAGACTGCCTCATCGGGCGGCGTGTACCACCGGAGGCCCGCACTTGATCATGCTACTAGAACGCACGTAATACCAAATGTTTAGATCTTTAACAGTTATAATTATAAATAATAACAATTATAATCAATAACTGTTCTATTTTCACCGTAAAAATTCAAAAGATTTAATGAGGATGGGACGAATTCCCGAAAAAATACGCAAAACTTTAAACGATACCATTGTAGGTTACTAAACAGCTGCCGTCCGATAGAGCGAACCATGAATTTAAGCGCCGGCGTGAACGTGTTAAGTATGTAGTATGTAGCATACGTGGGCATGGCCCCTCGCTCATTTGGAATATCAACATAAAACCTATAACTCCTTCCAGACATACAGGAAGATACTGTGAAAATTTCAAGAAAATCGGTTCAGCCGTTTAATCGTCTATAAACTTCAAACATACAAACAAACACACATTCATTTTTATATATAAGATGTTGTAGTGAGTACGAATAAATCAGAGAATTCAAAATTTCATGAGTACTTATGAGTAGCGAAAAAACGATTCATTCCTGATCTCTGCGTAGAACCCATTCACTTTCAGGCGCTCTTGTGGTTGCGGTTTGTTTTATCATCCCTGTGGCTCTATATATGTTTAGTTTATGAAAGGATTTGTCCTTAGCAAGAATGTTGTTGTAAGTTCGGTTATGTTTCGAAAGAAACTTTATTGTTGAAATGATGGTGGTGGTGGTGACCTCTTTTTTTTACCACTTTTTGTCTTTGGTTCTCTGTATTCGTTGTATCATGATAATGAAAGCCACAATTGATTCGTTCAATTCAATTAAACTCGTCCAACGAACAATCATTTTGTAATTCCTGGAATTCAATATTTTTGATTTCTATTGTTAATGAAATGAAATGATGAAATGAAAGTGACACGAAACTGCACCAAAAAAACAAAAAGAGCAAAACAATCAAACTGTGGACATTTTTTGCCATGAGGCTATGAATTGGTAATTGGAACTGTGAACAGAAAAGCGCTTTTTAACTTTAAAATTTAATTGCAAAGAATTTTATGGAAAATTCCAAACAATGAAAAGGAAAACAAAAAAAAAACAAAAATTATGTTGAAAGCGGTTTGCAGAAAACGAAAAACAAGTGAAAAATGAAAAATAAAATTTTTAAAAATACCTTCACCGATATTTTCACCACACATTTATGGTGGTATTCAAATGAAATTTGTTATCGAAATTCAAGAAAGAAAAAATTCTTTTGCAAAACCAAATAATTTTTTTCTATTTTTTTTTTATTAAATTTACACGACTATGGCAACGACTTACAGGATAATACCACAAATTTTTTTTTTTTTAAATCACCTTCAATTCCTTTTTTTGATTTACCCTGGATTCTCTTCCCTTGTTCTGCTAACAATTTACTCATGTGTGGCATCAGTTCTCATGCATATGTATGTACGCTTATAGCAGCACAATAGTTCTTTATCAGGAATAACGTAGGAAACGGGAACAAATGAAAATCTACAATGAAAAAACGACAAGAAAAAGGAAAACTCAACTGAAATAACCGCAAGAATACCGAGAGGGAGGGAATGGAATTTTGCCTTACATGTCATAATGCCAATTGTATGTTTAAATAGAACAAACAAATCCGTACTTACAGTTACTTAAACGCTTACATATACATACATACATATGTATTTATATACATACATAATAGATACTCCCATACACTATCAAATACCATATGTACAGAGACAAGAGATGCCATTTGGCATTAGTATAGTTAATAAGGAAGTAAATGTACGGATTGATTTTGAAAATGAATTCTTGTATCTCGAGAATCCCTTCTTCCCAAACACCAATATCAGCTGACTACCCAATTTTTTCTAGCCAAGCAATAGAGTATGGTCTGCTAAAGCAGGTTCTAGGAAAATGGGTTAGAAATGTATTTGGTTCTAATTTGGCGCCTTTAGTGATTGCCTTTCTCGGGAGAAAATTCTCCCAGACTTTCCTATGATGATTGCCTTGGATGAGGGAATGGGTTTTAGAGAAATGAAGTATCCTGCATCGATTATATCAAAAAAAAAATTTAAATTTGAAAACCATAATGATAATATATCTGCATTCCTCCGGTGGTCTATCTAGACTGCACGGTATCACACAGATATCTTAGTAACTTTACTCCCAAGTCATTTGGGTCATTGTGATACCCTGGCAAACCATAACGTTCCCTTGATAATCAGCCGGTACTTCTGTTTCCTCGTAACACATTTGCAAGGCAGGAAATATTCTTCTCTCTTATTTATATACGTATACTAGTAGGTAGTGTGTTGGCTTATTAGACGCAAAGGACACGGTTCAAACTCCAGCTTAGACATCAATACGAAAATATGAAAATTTATTTCTTCGGCAGCTTCCTCTCAGCAGATTTCTGGCAAAAACTCTGAGAGCAAATAAAATTGCCATGAAAATTTAAACTGTGGGTTCCGCCATTCATGTATAAAATTAACACACAATATAAGTGGTGTGAGAAGCTAGGTCGTAATCCTGACTGAAGGGTTGTATTGCCCATGAAATGTAGTAAGCGTTATGAAGACAGGACAGTCCTTATCCAATACAATAGTACATATTGGTACTAACAGTTGTAAAGAACCTGGCAAGAACTGAGAGAACTTTATTCACAGCATACTGTATAGGTTCCCTTAAAAACCAGCCAGTACTTCTGTTTCCTCGAAACACATTTCCTAGGCAAAGCGTTTACATAGGAAATGTTCTTCTTTCTTAATTCTTTCAGTTCCTATAGCAGGCCTTATAAGTATAGTCCATATGCAATACAATCGTACTGTTGCAGAGAAGCTGGAAAAAACTAAGAGAACTTTATTCAAAGCACATTGGATATTCTAAAAACGGCAAGAATGAACTATCTGTGATAATTTTTTTCTAGCGTCCATTTATATCTTAAAAATTCGATATCGTTGGTTAGGGAAGAGGAGATCTCCGCTTTTCTAAGCTACCTCTGTTTAGCAATAACATTATTTCGTATAACCAAAACTATATCAGTTCGACTAGGTATCGTCCAAGTCGGACTAGTCCATGAGAATAGTTACTTTAGCCTAGTCATATTGGAATTTTGTGATTACCCCCTACGACTATCTACGTAGATTCGAATAATTGATTGAATTTCTTGCTTTAATTTTTAAAAAATTCTCGCATGCTTGGCAAACAATGCAGTCGTTAGGAAGTCTGAGGGAGACCAACCGCCAGAGTACATCAGAGTAAAAGACTGCCGTCATTATTTGGATACAAATGCGACTTAAGAAAACCTCACAAGAAATATCTCAACGTCATCAAATTGCTTGATCTCGGTTGCCGGTGTACATTAGACGTTGACGTTAGATGACCATGCCTTCAAATCGCTCGTGTGCATATTGAGTGATGCATGAATTGTTTGGTATTAGTCGCCTTCCTATTGAAACCACATGTCGTTAGTGTCCAGATTATCCAATTCAGGCAAAAAAAAAAAAGTTAAAAAGCAGCGAGCTGTATAGCTCGTTGTTGACATTGATAGCCGTTATTCTTAAAGAAATATGGACCGCTAATGCTGCCAGCCCAAAGTCTACACCTAACTATTAGAGGCGTTTGGATGTGATGAGGTTTGGTATTGTCTCAAATTCGACAATTTTAAGTGTTCCCGTACCTCATTGCTGAAGATAATCATTTGAATAAAATTAGGATGCCTGGTGCCAACTGCTTCATTCAGTGAACATATGTTGTTGCTATGGCTGTCCATGGTAATTTGGCAAAACAGACTGAATAAATTAACAACTGATTTGTTAGATTAGCTTCAACGAAGATGGTCATTATCAATTGACAAAGTTCGAAAGTTAATTCGGACATCAAAACAAAAATATGAAAAAATATTTCTTCGGCGACTTCCTTTCAGCAGATTTCTGGCAAAAACTCTGAGAGGAAATGAAACTGCCATGAAAAGTTTCTCAAAAATCTGTGGTCCCGCCACCCATGTATAAAATTAACACACACAACATAAGTGGTGTGAGAAACTAGGTCCATAATCCTGATCGAAGGATTATAATGACCAATTATGTATGTAAAGTTCGAAAGTCGCCGTTCTAGGAATATCAATTCCTTTGTCTCCCACTGGAGCGTAATGTCTTCAAACACCATTTCCTTCTGGTTCTGTTCTATGATATCGTCTTTAGTTTATGGCACGCATTTTCTCAGTCGTGTATTTCCATTTGCAGTGATATCCTGCACATTCTATTGAAAATCTAGGGCTGGTTTGCTGGTGGTTTCATTGTAGATCCTGTTGACAAACCTCAGTAAGAGCTCTTACCAGTGCATGGCATATTTTAGCGAACTACGCCTGTAAACACGGTCTGATGTGGGAGAGTGTATTGCTGTTTCACTATCAACACAATTATCAAAAAAATTTTTCATATTCAACAGGTCAAGTTTGCAAACACGAATGGATGGTTTGCCATCAGGTCGTGTTGTCAAGTGAAGTTTACTAGTGTAGTAGCACTTTATACTATTTTTGATTCATGTTTTGCAATCCCATTTAACGTAAATACACTCTGTTTGGCTGCAATATAATGTCTCGTCTTAAAGAGATTAAGAGCAGTTTTAAATTTCCAGCTGCTGGAAGAGACATTAGAAGCAGTGATGACGTATTCATATGGATATACACATGAGGTCATTAATTCCATAATACCTCTACAAACAAGCTTTTAAAGTGCCTCACTACTACTTTTATTTTTATTCAAAATTTTAAATACAAGTACACTCGATAGCTTTGAAAATGTTTAAATATCAAAATCTGCTTACAACCCCCAAATCCCATAAATTCTATAGTACTTTGCAACTTGGCAACTCTCATACATGCTGAGACCCTACATACCATAAGCGTACCTATAAATATGCTTTAGAAAGAGTCAAATCAAAAGTAAAGCTTTAGTTTAACCACTTACTACACATACACATGAAACTATTTGGAAAAACAAAAAAGAGAGAAAAAGAAAGAGAAAGAAATAAAGAGAGAAAAAAACAAAATTAATAATAAATGGAAAATGTTCAACTTTGACTACAGAACTATGTATTTCTCCAGCAAGTACAGAAAAAAACCTAATACTTGCCACCAACAACAACAATGCTTTTCATAATAATTTTTCTACAGTAAAAAAATTATTAAAACTATGTATTTATAGTTTTTCTTTTTCCTTCTATGGATAGGAAAAGGGATAACAAATACCTTCACACATTCCCATATCCTTTATGTTTCTGTCAACTACGATTTTAAACCACACAACAATAGTTTGTGCAGGGAAGAGTTAAAAAAGCCAAGCAAAGTAGGGAACATTCCCTACCATTTATTAACGTACCAACATATGTATGTATGTATGTATGTGTATACAATTGGTTGTCAAATCGACAATGAGTTTTTGTTGTTGAGAACAATTATTTTAACTCAATTGAGACACAAAAAAGTAACAGAGAGATGAGAGGGAGAGAGAGGAGAGACGCGAGTGATAGAAGTAGAATGCCCTAAGCAATGGATGTCCTCGTCTAAAAATAACCAATTTATAATGGTGATATCATGATAATGCAGTTAAAATTGTTAAATTGTTAAAAGTGTGATAAAGTACTTTGGGAAGAAAGAAAATTTATAGTCATTTATTACACAAGGGAAACATTCTTCTATATAGCACATGGTAGGCGATTATTAACAGGATAATGGTGTTCTGATTTTAAATGTGTATAGAACTGTATTAGAGGTGTCAAACTATCGAAAGTGCTACTATCGATAGTTTTTGATAGTTCATAAAAATATATCGATATATCGAATCTAAACTATCAGTTCTTATACAAAATATCAATATATCGGCGATACTATCGTAACACTATCGGAGTCTCTGAAATAATACATTTACATATTTGAATTTAATAGGTTAAAATACTAAATAACGCATTTTGTATAAACAAAAATAAACAAAACCGAACTTTATTTCTTAGTTCAAAAATCAAAAAATTAAACATGAAGTATTGAAGATGAAGGGTCAGTCAAAAAATTGTTTTTTTGTAAAAAGAAGCACATCTACGACATTTTCTTTTAATTCTGTACGCCTATCCGAAACTATTTGACCAGCTTTACTAAACATTCTTTTCGACTCAGTCGAGGTAGCTGGGATATACAAATACACAAATGCAAGTATTTGCATCTCTTTCATATCAATTGAACGTGTCTGGAAATAAAATAATTGTTTTAAGTTATAAATAAATCCATCTAAGTAGCACATGTTAGTCAGTTAATGTCTTTACTTCCCTCTCCATTTTATAATAATACTGTAGGAATCGCCAGTTTATAAATGCAAACAAAAAATTATTGGTGGAACATTTACTATCGATAGTGGAAAAAAAACATCGATAATAGTTAATTGTTTATATTTTGTTAAAAAAATCCATCGATAGTAACGAAAAATATAAACTATCGATACTATCGATAGTGCCATCGATATTTTGACACCCCTAAACTGTATACCTTGCAAATACCAATTATTTTTTTCTTAAAAAGTTTCTTAATGGGGGAGGGCCCCATCCTCTTATTATTTCTTCGTTTTGTTGCAGATTAATTAAACAACTAAAATTCTAGCCAAACAGTTTGAGAGTGGCGTAACCAGGTTTTCGATCACTGAAACCGTGCCCAGATCATGATAAATCGGAGAATGATTGCAAAACAATCAACCCATTGTCATGTACGAAGCCCACAATGGATTTTAAAGACGTTCCTACTTACTTACTTTACATTATTCGTCATTACAACCTTTTAGTCAGAATTGCAGCACAGCTTTTCACACCACACAAAAGTGGCGGAATAAACAGTTGAATGTCGAATCTGCACGTAATGTTTGAGAAGTTTTTTATTTTATTTACGCTCAGAGTTTTTGCTGGAAAAGAACTGAAAGAAAGACCCTGAAGAAATATTTGTTCATATTTTGTTTTTTTCGAGATGTCTAAGCAAACTCTACATATCTACCAGACTAAGGTGACTTCAAACACTTTATATAGAATAGCAAATTGTCGTAGTAATGCTACCATTCGATCTATTGTATCCCTGACTATCTTTATGTTGTTGTTCTGTTGATGGGAAGGATGACTTAATATCTAGTACTTGACACGCATCCAAATGCTTCTCTCTGAGATGCATTAACTCTCCACAGGATCCAAATATATGTTCTGATGATAAATTCTCTGTTTATCAAAGAATCCACATATTGGGCTCGATGCAACCGTAATTCAGAGCAAGTGTTCTTTGAGTCTACAGTCAAAAGAGCGGTTATTACTCTCAGTGGACTGTTTTTTTTTTTTTTTAAACGGATGCACGACTCAAATCTCTTCTCATTGTAGTTACTCAACGAAAGTCTAGATTATTTCCTTCTATTCCCCCGCCTATCTAATTCAACATTACCGGATAGTTTCGCACTATTCTCAAGTTAACCTCAAACGTGTCAAATGCCCGGACGGTTACCTTACTATCAGATAGTATTGCTATGCCACGTAGCTTGCGCTGTCTGTACAAGTTCAATTGGGTATAATTTTCGATTGCGTATACTTCCGCTTGGAAGTTTCCCCATGTGTTTCAAATATTTCACTTTCAGACCTTACACCCCACCGCTCCCGATATTTACGTATACCAAAGAATGGCATATTCCCTTGAAAGAGTACGTATGCTTCAGATTGCTTCATTTATTCTTGTCACTCTGTGTCATTGCGAGAGGAATACAATCATAGAAATTACAGTTTCTATCCAGGAGATAATTAAGGCTGAAGCTGTCCGCCACACGATGTTCGCAAATGAACCTCATTTTGAACTAATCCTTCATAATTCTAACCACAGTCACTATGCCAATCTCTGTGCTGTATTTAATTCTATCACAGCTGGTTTGAACTTTCTTTTTGTTGTGCCTTTAAAATTATCCTCTATGATACTGCGTTCTATTACGGCACGTTCGGTGTGAGCCCTACCTAGCAGTTTACTATGCAGTAAAATTCTCAGACCATTTACTTGCAGCTTCTGTGATATTACGTCACCCAGATGCCATAAAATATTCTACTTTTTGAGCTTGCCCGGGCTTATTGCACCATCGATTTTCAATCAATTTAGATTTGTTTGTCTTCTTAAGTCTTCTTAAAATTGCCTGTAGCCATCAGGATTATGTTGTTTGCATACCCTTGGCTGTCAATGCTTGTCTCATATAATTTCATCAAGTGTGCACCCTACCTTGTGGGCAACCTCATTCCGTTTTCTGTATTTGTTCCAGCAGACCCCGTATGTAGGGCGTATATATCTAATGCTCTTACTACAGTATATCAAGAAAAGCGGAAACAGTCGCCTACTTTATGTCTAAGGACTGCTGAATGACTCTCCTTAAATCTTAAAGGGAAATAAACTCAGCCGGATGATCAGGAGTAGTGCGTTTCAATGTCGTTCTGGATATTCTCATGAGGAAAGCTCTTGCAGCAGAATGTGAAGAAGTGTGAAGATCTAGACTATGCGGAACTATGTGGACATGTAAAATAAATATAACTGTGATGTTCAGGTTGTAATTAGAGCAGGATTGAAAATGAATGATACCGAACATAAGAAATAAGAATGTATTACGATAAGTCGCGGACATCTTCTTCCTTGTGGGCAAAATTATTACGAATTTAGATGCCTCCTAACAGTGGATATATAAAGTCTTATCAAAGAATCATTTTTAAAATCAGAATCATTATCATTCAACATGAAAATCAGTATATTCAGTTATCAATGCCTTTAAAGGCTTACTCATCGGATCTTTTACTACACACCTGACAATTTAAGTTTCCAGTTTCAGTGAACAACACCTCTTGTTGATATTTCTGAAATTTGTAATTTCCTTTCTTAATCAAACATTTATTCTTCTTTCTTCAATTTCTCTAATTACAAACGCTTTTCATTTTCATTATTATTCGAAACGTTTTTTCTGTATTCTCGATGACTTGTTGTCCTATTAATGCTTGAGAAAAAAGAGCAGAAAAACAGAAAAAACTCTTCATTTAACTTGGGTACTCAGATTTATTTGCTAAATTTTTGTCTCTACATTTTCCACATTGATTTCGTTTGTTGTTTTTGTATTGCATTTTTCATTTCAAAATGAGTTTTTCTTATTGGGAAAAATGATTTTTATTTTCAATGTTTTACTACCTAGTTTTTTTTTTTTGTTGTTTGTTCCTTTCTTTCTCTGTTTTTTTTTTTTTTTTGGAATTTTTATTTGTCAAATGAAAACGTGTCTTTGATTTGAAGTACCCATACATAGAGTCATTTATACATCCTTCCATGCATACTTGCTGTAAAAACCTTTCTTTTTTTTGTTCTCCGCCCCCATTGACTTTGTATTACATTCCATTCTCTCTCACTCTCTATGTGAGTTGAGAATTTAAAGTTTTCTCTTCCATTCCATTCTTTTAAATTTTTTTTTGCGTTTCCAAGGTCCCCATCATATGACAGACAACATTGAGAATTTTTGAAATACAACAACCAGCACAGAAATATTGAACAACAATCGGAATCGGAAAAAAAAGTTTTGATTTCAAATAACAATGATTCTGTCCCTTCCCTCTTTACAACACTTTTGTTGAAAAAAGTTTATTTTGATTGTTGTTGTTGTTGTTTTTCCAAATACTACTTATTTGTTTGCAACAATAGTTTGATTTTTTTTGTTGGTGTTGGCTGCACTAACCAGCTTTGCAGCTGATAACAAAGTGTCACATATCGGGAGAGCTTAGGTTAGTTTCCGTTAGCCTTGTTTATTATTTCGTTATTTTTTCTAATACTCCCTATACATGACAGTAAACAAAACTTAAGCAAACAATGGTACACATAGGAGATTGCTTTTAAAGGAGGAATTTTTTTAAATTATCCTCAGAAAATGAAAATGCATTCCAAGCTATTCCTGCAGCTGAAAAATCCTACTTAAATGTTATAACGATAAATGTTTAAACGATTTCATCAATTCACAAACCACATGATCAAATGACCTATGGCTTTTAAAGATAGGCTGATTTTAAAGATGAGGTTAGTTGGCGGTTTAATTTAAAACAGATTAACTGCAGTTAGCACCAGATTGCCTTTGTGAAACCAATCAAGACTACAGGTCTTAAACTAGAGAAATAGTGATGACGGAATAAGTATTACTTCCACTCCGATTTTTGTTTACAAAATGGAGAAGTCGGTGAAGCCTTTAAAGATAATAGGACCGGCTATAGAATACCAATAGCTTCCTTAGCTTAAAAAACTTGAATAAAAAACTGTGGTCACTCTTCCAAAGCTGATAATGAACTTGCCAGTTCATCCGTAACTGCGTTGCTAGTAAGCAGTGACCTGGTAACCAGCATAATCTGAATCGATAAGACGACTTGACTTAAAACATGTCCCTCAACAGATTTCAGTGTTGCCTGATTGCTAACATAAATTGTGACTGTTAAGCTCTTCGATATGGTTTCTTTCTTCCCAGTTCTCTGGCTTTAACAAACCGTAGCATATTCGCCTAAGAAAATATAGTTTTGGTCCATTGTGTAATACAACAGTTCAACGTCCAAAACCAGGTTCAACCAGATCCTATGAAAAATTTGAATTCAAGCGCTTATTCGCATTGACTCGACATTCCATAAAACCCCAAAGCAAGAAATCGCTCCATATTAAATCGCATGATCTTGGTGTCATCGGAATTTGTATCATAATTTGCTCTGGAAATCATTGCTGCAATAAATAGATTATTGCTCGCACGGTGCGAAAGCTGTTCAAATCCTAGCCGTCCAACTTAGTTATGATGTTTCTATAACTAATGCCGTTCCCATCATTGTAATTGCGGTTTCATCTTAAAAAATAAGACACGTAGTTACATACATAATTGGTCATTACAAGTTTATTACAAAGGATTACAAAGTGGCTTATCGCACCACTTATGTTGTGTGCGTTAATTTTATACTAACAGCGGCAGGATCCAAAATTTAAAGTCCTTGCCGAACGACAGATTTTTGAGAAACTTTTCAACACAATTTTATTTACTCTCAGAGTTTTTGAAAGAAGTGTGCTGAGGAGAAGTCGTCGAAGAAATATTTTTTCATATTTCGTTTTGTTGGAGATGTCAAAAAAGGGGTAGGAACCAACACATTACCTACTATACTACGTCAATACAGTTGCTGAGTTCATTTGTTTCTCATGGGTTGCATGAGAACAATTTCCTCCTTTAACTTTACTTTGCTCCATTACCCATTGGACGACTTGAGCTCTTGAGTAGGCTAACTTTTTTACGTCTGAAAGGGGGGTATTTTATTATAGTTCGCTGCTTAGTGTTTCGTGAAATTTAAAGTTGTTGAGTACGAAATGGAATCTATTTTTGGCGACAATCTAGTTTGCAGCAGTAATATTGTCAGGAGACCGACCGATACGTTGAGGAACAAGATTTTTACTGTCCACAAACGACTCAGTTGCTTCTGTTTGTGGAAGATGGAGAATTTTTTTAAATTTTGTGATCAATTTCAACGTAACTTTTAAATTTTTTTTGTGATACGTTTTCACAATTCCCATATAATGCCACGTTGTTTTGTAAAGATCTCCATTTTAAATCATCGGAAAGAGCGTATGTGCCAGCTGATGATTTTCAGAACTGTCGCCTGCACTAGAAAACAAATAAAAATAAATTTAAAAATTGCAGTATTCCTGGGGCACTCTACATACATATATGTGTATGTATCTCATATCCGTCCACAGTAGTCGTCACAAATGCGTTCATTATGTTTTGCCCCTATTAATACTATGTTCATTGCGATTTACGCAATAAACACCATTATTGGGCTCAATATTTCATTTAAAGTTTCAATTACTTATTGCGCAATAAGTACGCATATTGTTATAATATTGAGTAAAACTTAAAATACAGCACTGTCATAAGTATGTTCAGTGAGCATACGAGTATTACAATTTTCCGAACACTTTATGTTGATATTTGACAACTCAAATGTCAACAACGACAAACAAAATAAAAACAATGTTGTTGAAACAACCAACTGTTTTGTTTACCAGCTGCCAAATGAATATTGCTTATATTATGTCTGAACACTTAAAATATTGTACTCAAATAACCGAATATTGACTCAATAAAAGTGCATGTCTGAACATAGTATAAGGAAAGTATAGGCACTTCCTTTACAGAACACCTCCTGGTGTAGTATTTCTGTTAAAAAAAAAATAAAAAAATTCTGTATTCAATTTAAAAACAAATATAAAAAACAATTTGATGAATTTTAAATTCTGACTTCTAGAAATCATAACAAAAATAATTAATTGTTCTTTAAGCATATTTAAAAAAATATTTCTGCATATTTTAAAGTTTATTTTAAAGTTTATAGTTTACAGTTTATAGAGCAACAACAGCAACAACAAAAGAAATATTTAAATTAAGTATTTAAGTTGTTTTTATTTTCATTTTCTATTCGTATTTCTATTTTAAATCACATACACACACACTTGATTTTATTTCTTTTAAAATCATTCTCAACGCCCACAAAACTTCATATTGAGTTGACGGTATTTTTTCTAGTTTGAATTCAATACAATATTTCATACATGCATACCTACAAGCCAAGCATTTACAGTCGTTAAATTATTCCCTCACTCATTCATTCATTCATTCATGCATTCAACTTCACTTATACTCAGCTTAGCAGCCAAGTCAGTCAATCAGTCATTCAGTTACTCAAGTTTAAGTGTACATTACGTTTTACTGCCTGCGCCATATGCTGCTCCAAAAGAAACGTTTCGTTTCAATCTTTCATCTATTTTTGGTCATGACAAGTTATTGGCATTTGGAAACTGTGGACAGACCACCACTGATTGTTTGTATGAATGAGTTTAAGAAGGCGTTTGTTTGTGTCTTAAATTTCAGTTTAAATGAAATTGTTGCCTAAAAAACCAAAAATAAAAATAATTGATTACGCATTATTGTGGTAAAGAACGCTTTGCAAATGGTCAAAATTCAAATTCTGTTTTTCGGTTTCCATTAATTCAACGCTTAATTTTTTGTAGGAAAAGAGTTTCTATGCTAATTACAGTGTAGGCTTCTTATGACATATTCAAGTTGAAATACAATACTTGTGTGGAGTAGTTGTAAAGCAGCTTAATTTTTTTTCTTGTTCGCCATAAAATTCAATTTCAATTGCCATTTGCCATGTAAATTACAGTCGGTGCAAAACCAATTACGTATCTTGGACGTATGGTTTCTGGTGTTGTGACATCGTGAATACATAGATTGAAACCGTAAGCATTGAGTGCTGATCAGTTCGTAATGGTGTTTGAATGTAATCAACCGAAAAAGTGCATAGTATCGGCCAAAAAAATGCAAGTTATCGACCCAAAAAATGCAAGTCATCGTCCAAACAATGCCAGTTATCGACTAAAAACTAGAAGTAATCGACACAAGAAAAGGAAGGCATCCACAAAAAAGCAAGTCATCGACAAAAAGACTGCATTCGATAATTTTGCCCAATTATATAGAAAAGTTTTTACCTTCGTCTCCAATATATCGGGTCCCAAGTAATCTGTTTTGAAAACGCCATTATTCGTTCATATTTCTTTTAGCAAGACATTGGCATCCTATCACTGTTATTATCATCGATCGCAATAAGTCGATTATTATCAAGTTCTTTTGACCTAATTTAGGTTATCTGAAGTGCAACGACATCTAGTTTCAAAGGGATGGTGTTACGTGCTACGAACCTCTTGGTACGCTGGATATTCGGCATGAGCGCTTCGAACATCTCGCCGAGATTGTATATGCGAATAAGCAATAACCCTCTTTGGTCCTCAAAGCCAATACATTCCATGCTATCGATACCGACTGAAGCCGTAGCGGGCATTTGGACGATGTTATATCACACACACTTTGTTTTATTTAAGTTTAATGGAATGAAGGTCTTAATAAGGACACCATATACGTCAATCGATGCTTCTTGAGAATACTTGAAATTTCTGGCAAAAAATTATCAGCAGCCAGCAACTCTAAGTAATCATTGAACAGAATTTCAACATCCTCTAGCGAAAATTAGACTTAATTACGAAGAAGACTAAAGAAACTGTAATCGGGACTGGTACCCTCCACATAGACCGAGAAAAGGACGATCGAGACACAAATGGAGATGCCAGTGTGACAATGAATGAATCGATTATACTTGCGTATAATAAATATGCGTTTAAGGCAGATTTTGCAAATGCTTCCGATTCTGGTTGCATGTAGGCAGATGTTTCTAACCGTTAACGCGTTGACTGCCACGGCAATTTTTAGAAAACTGGCCACGCAAGCCAACATTGACTATTTGTTCTTTTGCCAGAAGCCATTTGTTGGTACTTGCACTGAAATAATACGGTTTTATTCGTAGCTACACATACATACATACATACATATATGGCAGGTTTAGTGAGTACGAGATAACTCGTAGATTGCGTTCCCTTCTAGGGTGCAATCTACGAGTTATCTCGTAGTTGGCAGTCAACGTGTTAATAATAACGTTACAAATTTTGCTGTACATCGTACTGACTATCTTTGTATTCAGAATGTTGGCGATCATACTGTAACCAGCAGTCTTCATTGCAATGAAAAAATTTTTTAAAAATCTGTCTTTCGGAGTCGACTTTAAACTGTAGGTTCCGCCGTTCATGTATAAAATAAAGAACCACACCACGTAGATAAGTGGTATGAGAAGCTAGGTTGTACATAATTCTGACTGAAGGGTTTTAATGACCATGTATATTGTAACCTGCATTACCAGTGATTCACAGCTGCGTGTTTTAAATTACTTTTATTTTCGGAGCCTATAAAATAAATTTCTACATAATTTTGAAATTCCCTTTAAAGTTTAAACGTCGGGCTCTTTAAATACATAATTTCGCAAATGTTAAACGAATATCGGTATTTTCATTTTAACAATAAAAATTCAAAAATTTAAATTTCAATGTCACTGCCACTACAAGTACGCTTAAAGAGAGACATACGGTTAGACTAACTGATGCCCACATGGAAGTATTGCAGTACATGCTAATACTCTAATATATGCACCAGCATTTATATGTTTAAATAGAGGCATAAATGCCTTTACATATGTACATATGCATTCACAATGCAAACTTAAATAAACAACACTTTTGTTGTTTCGTCTAATTTATTCAAAACTATGCGCCATGATATTTAATTCAGTCTCTAGTTTGTTTTTCTCTGTCTCTATCTCTGTCTCCCTATGTGGATTTAGATGGAAAACAAAACTATTTTCCATAAACTTAATTATAAACAATTACAAATAAATGGAAGTACATACCATATATACATTTTAACAGACATAATTAAACTCTATAATATGATTAGGAAATAAAATCCAATGATAATGCAGTGCAAATTCAAATAATAGTATTGTTATAGTCAAATATATGCTTTAGTTTTCCTTTTTTAATGATTTAAACTTTATAATTTATTTAAAGAAGTTTTTTTTTATCACTCCTAGCATGCCCTAATTTGATTAGAACTTCTACTGTATTACTATATATAATAGCGGTCGCCCCTTTTCAGCTCTAGGAGCTGCATAGCTGTATAGATATTGATTTGTAATTAATTCCATTACTTAACTTTTAATCACTTCTACACCCTGATGCCTGCCTAACCAATAACATTTCCTAGTCAAAATTAATACACAAATACACAGACAGTTAATTTAATTAAAATTGATAAAATTCTGTCAATATACACATGTGTATATTTATTCATACATAAACTACACTGCTAACCACACTGTAAAATATCATCATCAACAAATAAGATTCGTTATTATTTCCAATGAAAATTATACTGAGTATCAGAAACCCCTTTCCCTTTCGCATTGTTAACAGCTTGTTTGTATGCAGTAATTTAATTTAAAAGTAAACCCCTTAAAATATGCAACAGAAAAATAATAATACAACTTTTGCCCACATATACTACCCGTATACATACATACATGCATAGGAGATAAGTATGCTTCAGAAAATTTTTGCAATTGAAAGAAAATTTTATTTGAATAGATTTTGAGAATGTGTACCATGTATGGAATGTACGTTTGTTGTTGTTGTTTTATTAATTTGATTATTCATGTATGCAAAATAAAAACAAAAAGAAAAAATTTACATATTGCATGTGAATAAGGGATTAAAAGCCAAAATTCTCTTTTTTAATTTTGCAATTAAAAGTTCTCAAATCAGACGCCCATTTATCAAATTATTTTTCGCCATAGTCTAGCAGGTAGAGTCCTGGTTTATTATGCGAGAACCCGTGGTTACAAACCCAGCTTAGGCATCTTTAAGTCACTTCCACTAACCAGCCTTTTGGCAAAAAGGCTAAGAATAAATAAAGTTTCTCAAACTTGTCATTCGGAGTCGACAGTAGGTCCCACTATGCATGGATGAAATTAACATATACAACATGAGTGGTTCGTGAAACTAAATTGTAATCCTGGCTCAAGGGTTGTAGTAATCAGTTAGGTTAGGCCACCACCATTACACCCAATAGTAAAACAATACATATTCTCATAGTAATACTGTTTTTGGGTAATGATTGGTGGCAACTCTGTTATTCACAGGACATAGGAAAATAGGAGATGTGTTTATGACAGTCCTACTATATTCCCTAAAGGAATGAATGGGACTTGGGTAGCCTTCTGGTTCCATATCCATCCCCTAGCTATTCGGAAAGGCTAAGACGTAAACGGCCTCCTGGACAGACAGTGATTTAAAGCGGATATCCATGAATTGACATGATAACGGCGTACCAACCAGAGCTCAGCAATGAATTGTTTTTTCGGTACTCATAAGTACTCATGAAATTTTGAGTACGAGTGGTAAGTCAACAGTATTGAAATTCAACTACTCTGATTCATTCGTACTCAATACAACATTGAGTTATAAGTACAGGTTGCAACGAGTATAAATTCATCGTTGACATCAAACTCATAAATTCGTAATATGTTTGATTCATACGCCATCTCCTTCAAATTCATAAATTTAATAAAAATACTTATAATACTCATAAATGATTCGAATCATTCATCAAAATTTACAAAATAAGAAGAAAGGAAAAGTCAAAGACAGCAAGCAAAGCAAACACACAATCTTCTAGTGAGAATTGTAGTGTTCGTACTCGAATCATACTTATTTTGTGATTCTTGTAAATGTTGAGTCATGGAAAGTCGAAATCAACAACATCATACGTATTGTAAAGTATGAGTACGATGAGTACTTCAAACTTTGAATATGTAGTATGTATGAGTATGATATTAAAATAAGTATGAATCCGTATAAGTATCAGAAATTATGAGTATGACTCGAATCTACTCATCTTGTTGAATGCTCATTGCCGATCTCTGGTACAAACATTTCGAGATCAATTTCTCTTGAGTTCAGCAAACTTTTCGCGATTTCGCTCAGACATTTAAAGGTATCAAATCCTACATTTGAATATCGATTTCAATTTGGCAATTCCTACTGTTGATACTTAAAAGTATCAGATCTAGATTTAGAGTGTACTTGATATTCGGCATTATTTATGGGTATTAAGGTTAGAAGTGTAAAATATCAAAAACCTGTGTAAAACTTTTAAGCTTATCCTCGGCCAAAAGAAAATAGGTTATTGACCGTATTTATTTCCTCCAGTCTACCTAAGCTTGTGTAAGATAACTGCCACAGAATTTCTAGAATTTGAAAATCTCTTCTTAAAATTTAATCTTTAAATCTATTATCTCTTAATTTTTTTTATTTACTTTTATCATTAAATATTCTTTTCCCTGCAATTCGTTTCCTATTTTTATGCTTTACTTTATATATTATTTGTAAAATAAAAAACACCTACTACAGCCTCCTTTCATCAATTGCGTATTTGTGAAAAACATTTCTTTTTTCCATTTAAACAATGAGAAAACATGAAGGGAATAAGAACATAAAAAGAAAAAAGAGAGTAAAACAAAACGGATAAAGCGGTAAATTGTGCTAAGCCCCTAAAGATATGCTTGCTTTTATATTTTACAAAACTAAAGAACAAACTCCTAAATGTAGACAACATGTATTTTTTGTTTTTTCTTTCATTCATTGAATTCGTTTCGTTTTTATTATGAATGTTACATTCGCATGTGAAAAATTGTTAAATTGAACACATGAAACGTATAATAAAAAATACGAAAAAAGAAAAAACGCAAATATTTTAAACCCATATAGCAGCAGTACTTTTCCTAAAAATTGAATTTAAAGCGCAATATCTTGTATGCGAATTTGAATTTTATTTGCAAACAATTTAAACACAATTTGAATAGAATTATAGCATACAATTTGAAGAAGTTTAAATTTGAAATGTTAAATAAAAAATTAAATTAAGCAACATACCTAAAAGTATGCTTTAATTTTTTAATATAATTCCAATTTTAGTCCCTAGAAGAATGCCTTGAAAAAATTGTTTAATTACACAGTGCTATAGCTTCTGCAGAAACCGTTTGTTAGTTTTCCTCGCGTGTCACTAATGCTATGCCCCCTAAGCGTCCCGAAAACCATATTGAGCGTACTTTTTTGGGCTTTAAGTTTCATGAACTCTGTATTTAGTTTTGGCCAGATTTTCTTCGCCGTTCTGCTTGCATCCAAGTCCGATCATCCTTTACAGCATAGTCAATTATAATTGCACAGGTCCTTAAAAGGAATCCTAAAGTTGAGAGATTTGTCAGAGAGTTCGATGACTATGCCACACCCGACCAGTTAGTCTGCCTAGAATGATGCTGTATCACAATACCGATTTGGGATACAGGGCATCATATCACGAGATCACTACAGTTACACATCTGCGACAGCTACACACCGCTTTGGAGTTCATTACATTGAAATGTAGTGCTTTCATTCAACATTTCCTTTGGAGTTATTTGCATCCTAGCTTTTGGAGCATGTTGAATTCCAATATGCTCTTTGGTAGCCTTCTTATTCTGACCGATCTCTTCATGATAGTATGGTCGATCCACCAATCCACCTCTTTACATTTAATTTGCTTCAACATGGGTTTCTCATAGTCGCCGTATTCTAGTAGGTAGTGTGTTCGCTTATTAGACATAAAGCCTTGGTTCGAGGCCCAGGCCAGACATTAAAACAAAAAATTGAAAAAAAAATATTTCTTCGGCTACTTCCTCTCAGCAGATTTCTTGCAAAAACCCTGAGAGTAAATAAACCTGCCATGAAAAACTTTCTCTAAAATCTGTGGTTCGTAGTCGACGTTAAACTGTAGGCTCCGCCACTCAAGTATAAAATTAAGGCACACAACATGAGTGGTGCGAGAAGCTAGGCCGTAATCCTGACTGAAGGGTTGTATGTATGGGTTTCTCGTTTGTTAAGTTTCTCAGTCTCATGTTGGTAACCGTATTCAATTTGTTTCGTCTGAATGCAAGCGAGACTTCTCGTACTGATGGCAAGCCAAGTGCCATTCTCCCTCGTTTCTACACCGCCATTCGCTGTAAGTTACTAGCTAGTTATTGGAGCTATTCACGTTTTCGTCAGGTTGAACATATAATGGGATATTGCGGGATGGGACATCTTGTCCTTATGGCCTTGGTTTTCAAGTCCAGCATTCTTCTGTAATCTTTTCACATTTTCTGGTTTTCCTCGAATTAGCGTACGAGATTTCTTATAATTAAGCTTTCCTCAGTGCAGACTCTGAAATTTTACTTTTTGAGCACGATTGTGACCAATTAAGCTATTAGAAGGTATCCTTGTTTTGCTGCCGCGTTGATATGAACTGATGGACTGAAGTTCCATAGAACACTAAGAATTTTACAAACTTGAACATTACTCTGATCTGATTTGAAATATATTCTGGGATACTACGGTTTTCCTGCGTGCTTTCCACATCGCAGGCCGTCTGGTGGTATCAGAAGCTAACTATTTGCACGATCGATTTCCTTTAGCAACTTCTATATTGACAGAGTTGCCAACAGTCAATGCTTAGAAAAGTTATTGTATTGGGTGCAATTGTGAGGATTCTTGTTCTTTGGATCCTACTATTTTCCAAGAGATGTCGGTGATGGTGCATCGGGCAAATCCAGTCCCCTAGCATTGTTTTATTATAAATGCTGCATACTTTCAGGCGTTAACTTTTGTCTGTCCACGTTTCCAAACATTTCTACCATTTAAATTCTGTTTAAAAATTAAATTAAATTTTAAATCTATATATTGTAGACAAATAATCCATTCTGCACAGCCAGCAACTGAAGTGGAATTATATTTTTTGCCTAAATGTATGCTTCACTTTAGTGATTACGAATACATATGCTTTTAATATTGTATAGAATTACTTTGAATCTCTCTACAACAACCATTCAACCTTAACAGACAAAATCATCATCATTATATCATGTTTTAGAATTAGAGAGAGAGAGAGGGAGAGAGAGAGAGAGAGAGAGAGAGAAAAAAACGAAGAAGAAGCAACAAAATTACTATACAATGGTGTAAGGATCGTAAAGGTATCAAAAGTCATATGATGCTAACGTTCACAGTAGTTGCCATTCTAACTCCTCGAAATCCATTGTTAAAATTGAAAACAAAAAAAAACGAAAAAAAAAATCTCAGAATAAAATACGAAAAAAGCAAAGAGATAAACCTACCAAAGAGTAAAAAAAATAAAAAATTCACATTTCAAGAGATTCTCTGTTAGAAACGGTGAAAATGTCATTGACACCAGACAAATGGTAGAATAAACAACAAACACACCCGGTGCACATGGTATATTTATTCACAAAAACTAAATAAAATTACATGTTTTATACGTGGGGAATGTATTACTTTACATTGCAGTAAAGCGTAAACCGTAAACAGTACGGTAAGCAGTAAAGTACGGTTGTGTAGTATACGATACAATACACACAAGACGACATCAAGAGAAATAAAAAAAAACAGAAAGATTAGGGTAGAGCTGCTGCTGCTGCCGCTGTTTTGAAATGAAAATGATACTTAGGAGATATCAACTATGACAGATTATAATGGAGAATAAAGTTTTAATTTAACTCGTAACATTTTCAACTTAATTATGACGTATATTTCTATTGAGTCGTGTAGTTAGACTTTGCCAAAGCATTTTTAACAGGGTGTGGCACGATGCACTTTTATCAAAACTTATTAAATTTGATGTCGATACTTGCCATTTGTTTCCACTTATAATAAACAGCTCTCTCAGAAATCGCTGGCAAGTCACCGGGGTCTAGTAGGCAGTGTATTCTCTTATTGGATGTGAGGCCTCGGTTCAAAGCCCAGGTCGGACATTTCCTGTAAAATGAAACAAGAAAAAATATTTTTTCGACGACATCATCTCAGCAAAATCAAATTGTTATTAAAAGTTTCTCAAAAATCTGTCGTTCGGAGTCGACTTTAAACTGTAGGTCCCGCCACTCATGCATAAAAATTAACGCACACAATATAAGTCATGTTAGAAACTCGGTCGTAATCCTGACTAAAGGGCCAATTATGTATGTATGTCTCCCAGAGATCAGTACTGACGTTCATGAGCCCAGATTAGGCGCTTTCTTAAGAGCATTCTGTATTTAACTTTCAATCCTATCTACTCTATTGCATATACAGCGATATTTGCCACTTAAGTTTCTCTGACCGCTGAACAATCCCTATGCGAAAATACACTGCGTGGAGAAGGTGTGTAAAACATAAAATCGACACACATACCACCATAGTCCAATAAATGATCATGTAGATCAGTGGACGAGCCTAGGATAACAGTTTCAACTGCGTCGACAATGCAAAAGACTTCTTCGAACCTTCTGATATCATGCAACGGATCACACAAGGTGATCTCTTTTCATGTGACCTATTCAATTTTACTACGGAGAGTATTGTGCGTAACGCAAAAGGGTCATTAGATTGACAGTTCGTTGTATATAACAACTACATCGACATCATCAAGTGTTACTTCAGCGCTACAGACTGACAGACACTATGGATCTGGCACTAAATGAAGGCAAAACAAAATATAGGATCGTGTATGAATGTGTTTGAATTTTTTTTTTATTCATTCGAACGTTCGTTACAGCTCATTGGAAATCTTAAATTTTCCATGACACCGACGCATAAATCAGGCTGAATTTGACCAATGGCAAGAGTTCTACTTGCTCTGAGGATCACTGTGACTTTTAGGGTTTCACATACTCCTGTGACTGGCAGAAAGTCTTACAAGAAAAAGTATAACGAATCGAATCTCACATGCTCGGTGGCTAGTTTACCACACATTCACGTGAGATAACTATGCCTTCAAATCGGTCGTGGCTAATATTCAATTAGCTATGCACCAAATTGCGCTGATCTGTTTATCATTATCTAGTAAATATGAACCAATGATGCCACAAGCCCAAAATTCACACCAAATAGTAACGTTTGAAGTTTCCGTGGTCTAGAAGGTAGTGTGTTGGCTTATTAGTCGAAAGGCCCGAGTTCGAATCCCAGGTCAGACATCAAAATGAAAATATGAAAATTTTTCTTCGGCGACTTCCTCTCAGCAGATTACTGAATTTCTGATTTCTAAAAATTGCCATGAAAAGCTTCGCAAAAAATCTGTCGTTCGGAGTCGACTTTAAACTGTAGGTCCCGCCACTAATGTATGAAATTAACGCACACAACTCGAGTGGTGTGAGAAGCTAGGACGATGTACAATAGGTCAATTCGACCTCCGGCTACTGTTCTTGTCACAGTTGACAAGTACACGTCCTCTAACCTAACCTAACCTAGTGACGTTTGTCGAGCTGCATTGAACGCTTTTGGATGTGGATAGGTATCGTCTTAAATTCGACAATTTTGTTTGGTCACGTACCCATTAATCCAGAAAAAGGGCCTAATCACTGAAAATGATTTTTCAGTGAAAATCAACTCGGCCTGTATTTTTTAACATTGTCCTGGACAGCATTGTAAAAATAATATGAGTTTGGTCTAGTAGAGGCATTCCTTAGTACTTTTTTAAGCGCTTCGAAAATTAGTCGGATAACAAGTCTGTTTAGTTACGCGTAATCCCACGGACATGTGGAAAAAACCACTCGTTATTGAGGTAATACCATTAACACGACATTGTCAATTTAATCTTTTAAAATAAAGAATGCCATCAACCACGTACGGTCGCTTTGGACAATTGGAGGCTTCGATATAAAACGGCTCTATCATTTCGTAAACTGAAACTTTTTCCAGGACATAAATCAAAGGATTGAAAATATAAATCAGATATTGGGCTAAATCTTCAAAAACAATATACATTCTTCTACATCGATATCCTATATTTTGTTAAAAATTATCTTCAGAGTTAGCTTTGCCAAAAGCATATTAGCTCTAGGACTTCTCAGGTACGTACGTAATTGGTTCTTACAACTCTTCAGTCAGAATTACGATATAGTTTCTTTACAGTGGGACCTTGAGTTTAAAGTCGACTGCGGAGCACAGATTTTAGAAAAAATTTTTAATTTTGTTTACTTGAAAGAAATCTGCTGATTGGAATTTGCCCAAGAAATTTTTTTTTCATATTTCGTTTCGTTAGAAATGTCTGAACTGGGAATTAAACCGTGGCCTCACGTCTAATAAGCCAATATACTACCTACTAGACTATGTTGACTTAGGACTCCTCAGGTTGTTATTCAAAATTGAAATTCGAACACATGCGTGTCATTGGATAGCATACGCACTAAGGGACCCTCAATAGAGAATTATAGATTCAAACCCTCAATTATAAACACTTGTTGGAGGATCGATGAACACAAGGATAAAGCAGATTATATTGCCAGGTCGAAACTGAGTTGAAATTGTGTATTTTAATGTTCCTCTTCGTCCTTATGATAGCAGTGTTCAGATAGAAGCTTTGTGACTAACAAAGTTCCATGAAAAAGCTTTTCAAAATCTATCGCAGGAGAGTGGTCGTTAAACTGTAGGTACAGCTTACTTAATTGGTTATTATACCGCTTTAGTCAGGATTACAACCTAGTTTCTCACATCACCCATATCCAGGTCTAGTTTAATGTCGACTTTAATTAATCGGGTTTGAGCCATGGAGTCTCTATTAATAAGCCTACACACTATTTACAAGATTACGGCTACTCAATGTGGCTGTTTTACGAAGCCAAAAAACTCGTATAACCTGACCTAACCTAACATATTTTCTTGGTTTTTTTTCTCCTATTGGTTTTTGGTTTTTTTGGTTTCTCCTCTTGGTTTTTGGTTCTCTTTAACAATTGTGAGCGCATGCCATTGACCATGGACTGCTCTTAGGTTAGGTTAGGTCGGAGTGGTAGCTCTGATATCACAAAGCTCACTTGAGCACACATAGCGGCCCGTTGTGATGCCACGGGTGAACGCAGTCCCTGTACTAAGCAAGTTCCACCAAAATCAGGGAAAAGGAGGAAGTTGGTCAGCGTAAGGTCTGCACCATGAACTGCCCTAATAAAATTTGAATTATTTTCATACCTTTAAACAGATGGAGAATAGAATAGTAAATCACAATTTAAACACACGGTAGTTAATGCAGTTAATACTATGATACAATATTATCCATCCTGCTACTACCACAAGTTCTATGAACCTATGAACCTGCTCTTTAGCATAAATAATGCGCAACATTCTGGTGTTGTCCCTAATGTCTGTCTAGATGTACATACATACGTACATACATATGTGCTCTTTTCTATTTCTCTAATTTTATTTAAAATGTTTCTTTTTTTCGTATTTCAAATTAGTACAGTACGGATGTATGTATGTATGGCTGTGATTGTGGTTTTCATGACATGACATTTGAACTATAATGGCAGTAGAGTGTGATACTCACTATTGCCATCATCATCATCATCATAGATTTCCTAATGCCACTATCACATCACCACTCACTATTTCACTTTACGCTGGAATGCTTCAAAGTGCCGCCTGCCTGCCCGTTACTTGAAAATTCTTCAACCAAAAATTTTTCAAAATCAGGAGAAAAAAAAAGAATTCAGGAAAAAAATATTCAGAAAAATAAAAACGAGAAAGAAAAAAGAACATGAACATGAACATTTCCGCCAGCCAGAGTACATTTTCGTGTATATGAACGTTGAAATGAATAGATGGTTGGATGGTTGGCTGGTTTGGAAGTGCGTCTATGATTTTGATTTTGTTTCATTCTCTTGGTTTTTTATTCTGTTGTAGTTGTTGTTGTTTGTATTTGTTGTTGTAGAGGATTAAAAGGCGTTAACTTTGACATAAAAATGTCATCAAATATGTGTTGATTCCCATCTCTGGTTTAAATATTTTCTCTTTTCCTTTTTTATTTTGTCTATTTAGAGAGTATGTTTGCAGGCTAAACTTTTCAAATTTCGAAATCTATTAAACTGCGTACTTCAATATGTAAACAAATGAAAAAAAAAAAAACACGTAACAGTAATGGCAAAATAATGAAAACCATATGAAAAATGGTTTTTAGCATGAAATTTCTATTTTAGAAAATGTTGTTGTCTTCATTTTAAATTTATCAGCAGAAGCCTGTTTGAATTTGTGTTTGTGAACTCAAATCTAAAACGATGGATGGCAGGCAACAATATGTCGAAATAAATTAAAGTGAAGTATAATAAAAATTTTCTAACATTTCAATTCAAATACAATAAAAACTCACTTAATGTTTTGAAAAGGTTTTCAACATTTTGTTTTAAATTTTCTTTTTTTTTTTTTTGTAAAATTTATTTCTAATCTAAAAGACACGTGCAGCAGGAACATGACCTTGGTAAAGAAAAATTCAAGAGGAATAAATTTTGTAAGAAAAAAACTGGAAAGTAAAACATTCTTTTACATCATAGTAGTAATTTAATCACGGCATTTAAAATTACATTTTTGTCTCTACGTACCCCTAAGGGAATGTCTCACTCAGCCTGTTGTGTGCTTACCAATCGCGCAAAATTCATAACAAATTTCCTTAATTTTCCCTTAATCCATTGATGAGTTATATCTCGAAAGTTAACGTGCAATCAATATTGCTACTCAACACTTCCCATATTGTCCACCAGGAAACAGTGTTGAAAGCACATTCGAAATATTGTTGTGGTATATAAAGGTTGTTGTTGTTGCATTTTTTAGATTGCTCGATGATAATACGTATTATGCCTATATTTTTAATACATGCCCTTCTTGTTATTGAATAAGTACTCAGCCATAAAGTAAACACGTGACGTCATTTGTCACCCTTAAAAGAACTTTTTGCAACTAATTCTCTGCTTAAAATATCGACTACGATATATTGACAGTTAGTGATTTAATCAAAGCAAATTATTGTTTCTTAGCGGTTTGAGTGCAAATTGATATGTTTAAACTGCAATTCCTCTGCCTCACATGATATCATTTTGTGAAGAAGTGTAGGTCTGCAATCGTATGAGTGACAACTCGAGAGATTACAAATATAAATATATATACTACTCATTAGAATAGAGCAATTTCACTCCCTTGCCCTCTACTATTCATAGATTTCACGATAGACTTTTAAACCATTAGACGAATTGCTTTACGGAAAGCATTTGAATAGAAGTGCAGAAAGTAATTCGAAACATCAGAAGCATACTCAACTCGTATGGGAGTACCATTTTATGCCAATACTATAAAAAAAACTGTATGCTGTATACTACCACAACAATTGTATATGGAGCTATTTACTCTCATATAACATCGTCAACATGCAAGCAAAACTGTTATTATGCAATCATTTCTGCCGAGGCTCTCATCATCTCAACTCAATCCTGTACAGCATGCTATCATATGTGGCAATATCCTGCTTTTAAAACTATTACTAATAATTCAAGGATGGGATTTCATACAAATGTTGCCCGCAGCTAAGCAGTGGAAGTTGTAGTGTTGTTTACCAGGTTAGATTGCTACTGTATACAAGAAAGCCGTAGTCTAGTAGGTAGTGTGTTCGCTTATTAGACGGAAAGCCCGGAAAAACGAAATAAAAAAAAAATATTTCTTCGGCGACTTCCACTGAGCAGGTTTCTGGCAAAATACTTAAACTATAGCGACCGTTAGATCATTACGAATGATGCGGTCTTAGCGGCTTTGATCAATATCCTACTCATTCATACGTTTAAACTAAAATTCCTCAGCCTCATATTACTTCGCTCTGTGAAGAATGAAGGGCAGCTGCCTCTTGGAATTAGTGGCAGCTCGTGAAATTGCAATAATTTGAGCAAAATTGCTCATGATACAGTGAACCTTTGAAAGTGCCAAATAGAAGCTGCCTACCTCGGCTCAATACACAACTCAATATAATGGCGCAATTTCACGTCCCCTGTATCTACTATACACACGACGTAATGTACTCTAAGACGGTGCGTAGCTGTCACAGATATCTCAATAAGGTTGGGGAACTAAACGGTGTCCATATCACAAGGATACCAGGATACACTAATATGACAGCTAATCAACCAGCCAAGTGTGACACAACCATCGAACTCTCCGATGAATTCTCAACTTTAAGAAACTCTTTAATGATTCCGGTATTAAAATTGACAATGCAGTCATGGATTCCGCTAACACTGGATTACCACAACGACACAGAAAATCTAGACAGGGGTAGCACAAAAAGTCTACTTAAATTCCAAAGGATCACGCTCAGTTTGGTTGTCGGAGACATTGGGGGCCATCTCATTATGAGCACGCATATAAGGCGTAGTGATCTTGGACACCTCGCAAATGATTTCTACAAAAACATACATTTCTAGGAAAGAAAAGGAAAAGGGAAATGTTCTTCACATAATGGGTACAAGCCCAGCACTCTGTCGAGCCTAGATGATCTTAAGGAACTGTCGCGTTTGAGTTACTGGCAGTTTGAGTCGCTTCGAATTCTTGCGGGAGAAGGGGGGATAACGGAAAGCTGTAGCATCGCAATGAGTCCTATGTGATCTGAGTGTGTCCATCCAAATTCTTTAGGGGGGGACAGCCACCTCTACCTATCTATCTACTGTTCATTGGTGTTAACGGCTTGCTTTAAAGGACCGGAACTTCAATTTAAAAAAAAATTACATGTCTCTGCGGCAATATTAGACTTTTAAAACTGTGTTCAGATTTAGGAATATGATTCTTACATATAAATGTTGCCCTCGGCTACGAAGTATGTATATGATTCCAATTCTGGCATACTAATTCTAGCATTTCAGGCGTAATCTGATCAATGGCTGCTGTAGTATTGTTTCCCAGGACTGGACTAAAAAAGTGGCTAGCTTGTCACTTTACATAAGAAACACTTACGTATCTTTACAAAAAATTGTCTAGTGATGCCAAATAGCATGAACTTGGTAGCCTACACGGTATACATATGTAGGTGTATTAGATAAACAGTTTTCGGATAAATTGAATTCCTTTCTCAAACTATACATACAATCCTTTCCAATTTGCTTACTTACTTCTTTAATTGGTAATTACAACCTTTTAGCCAGGATTACAACCTAGTTTCTCACATCACCCATGTTGCGCGTGCTAACTTGATCAAAGCGTAGCTGGATCTACAGTCGTTCTTCGACTCCGAACGACAGATTCGGAAGGCGGCTGAGAGAAAATCACCCCTGAGTTGGGGTTAAATCTCGGGCTCTTGTATAATAAACCATTATCTACTACACAATATCTACTAGATTACGATGCCATCTCTTGCAATATGAACAATTTAGACGTAATGAGTCCCTTTTTCATTGAACATATTAAATATATGCACAAACCACTTGGTTTAGTGGCACTGAAGCAGTTGTTATTGGCTTCAATTTGATTGACTTTCAGTTTGTGTAGTTTTGACTGTATTCTTATCCCATGTTGCAAATAGAAAACGACAGAAACTACACTGCATAAGCATTACTTGAAATAATAACCTAAAAACTTCATTTAAATAAATAAGGAAATATTTAACAACTAAAGCATAACTTAAGGCAATACATTGCATTGAAATTTATAGGCCATACTAAAATAAATCATTTCCAAATACGCCTCCATTATAAAGTTTATTAATTCAATTGCTTCTCTCTCTCTCTCTCTCTCTCTCTCTGTCTGCATTTGAAATAATGCAACAATTCATCTCCTAACAACATTACATTCAATCATGTTCAGTAACAAAAACATGTTTGTTTAAATCTAAAACGAATTATGATTGTGTAAATCATATTTTCAAATGTGATAGAAACAGTTAATGAACGCCTAATGATAGGCAATACAGGAATGTATAGTTTTGACTTGGCAAAGCTGCTTTTAAAATTTGAAAACTCAACAGCTCATTATGGTTACAGCACGAAAGGGGATTAAATGGAATTTCATTTGATTCGTTTTGATTAATTTCCTTTGCAATTGATTTGCATAAATTTGAATTCATATGCAGAAAAAATTCCCTTCTCTCTTTCTCTCAATGCCTTCTCGTTATGCTCCTAATACGCTGAACGCAATGGAATTTTATTGTTAATTAGGTATTTGTATAACAAACAATAAACTCAAGCATACTTTTAGGTTTCGCCTAAAAGAGGTTTTAATGACCACATCAAGTGGTAGATGGTGAACAGCATTGAGGCAAGAAACTGTAGTATTTTGTGAAATTATATTCAAAAACATGCGTAAATAATTCTGTCAGTTTTATTAATTTATTAAATTCAACACCAAAAATTTCTCTTCTATAAATTAACACAAACTGCATACTTGTAGGCGGTGAATACGTGTTGAGCTTCACAAAACATATTCTTAGGATTTAAGCATTAAACACTGTTAATGTCATAAGACATTAGCTTTGTTTGTGTTTGATTTTCTCTTTCTAAAGATTTTATTTTAGTTTCGTCTTTATGTTGAGCACGCCTAAGTATTTGATTCTCAAACTGTAATTGTTGATAGCTTTTTCTTAAACACACATCCTTAATTGTGTTTTTGTAATCATACACTTATGCACACACATACACCCTTTTGAGTGTTAATTTCACATGCACTTCTACACGAGTTGTGCAAATATTTGTTTGAAAATTAAAAGTCGGCATCAGATGTAATGAATTTATATGTTAGGATTCTGTTAAAGAATTATTTGTTTATGACGCAGCATTTGCTAGGCGTCTGTCAAACAGTTTAAAATGCAAGGAATACGAGGTCAGTTTCGAAATTAACTCAACGAACATATAATATACAATACATTTGGAAAAACAGCATGAATTTCTATAATCCTGTCTAAATCACTATTAGAACAGATACCGTTTTATATAGAATTTAGCCCTAGAAACCTATCATTTCGACTTAGTTAACCAATTGTCTTCAGATTATGTAACCAAGCCGACGTTTGATGGTCAACTTTAGACACAAGGGTTCATAAAACCCACTTTAAAAAATCATACTTGGTCAGGACATTCCTATTGACTACACGGTATCTGTATCCCATTTCGATCCTATAACGAATATGTAGGATATAAGGTTGCAGAAAACGTCATCCAATGTCAATTCACTGGCGAATCCAGATTGACTTATTCCACTATTCCCAGTGGCTTATCGGTTAGTGAAGCTCAATGCAGCAACTCGAGAACCTGACAAGATTGTCTTCGACCATAAGTTGATGATTTTGAATTTGATTTCAAGCGTTTACCAGCAATAAGTGTCGAACCGGGAGCCCTGGTAGTCTAGTGGGTAGTGTGCTATACTGTTAGCGTGAGGGTCGTGGGTTCGATTCGCACCAGAGGCTCTGGTCTGTTACACTACACCGAGCACATGGTCTAAGTTACTCAGCTCTTAATAATAATAAGATATAATTTGTAATTGTATTTTAATTAAAAATAAATAAATAAGTGTCGAACCTCAATATGCGGAAATACAGGAAAATTTGAACGAGCTATACAATTTCACGCTTTCCCGAGGAATGTCTAAAAAGACGCCAAGAAGGCCAGCTGGTTTTACTAAGCAGCTCACAAGAGAAGAATGTATTCTCTTCTAAACTGGAATTGACCACACAAAGCAGTTGGAAGGACTCAGAATTCAAAAACATCACAACCCGGGATTCACAATGAAGTCACATACATGCAGAAATTTCAAGAGAAGGATGGGATAATAAACTCAATTGAATACCGACCAGACAAATCTGACTGCCTATGAATATATGCAAAACGAAATTTGCTTTAACCCTAACCACGATCTAAATTAGGAACCTCCCAGCAGTTATAAGGGGACACCTGACTCTGAGTACACATGTCGGGAATTCGGGAATATTTCAAAACAACTACTGCAGAAATTATAATGGCGAGGAAGAAAAGGGAATCTTAGACAAAGGATCGGATCTTTGGCAATGCAGAATTTATTGATAAAACGTGCCCTGCTAAGGTAATGCCTATCACGAATTATAGTTCTATGACAGAATAGGTCCATTGCCTTACAACAGGAATTTATTGCTCCCTAGTAATCTATGCCTTCTGGGGAGGCTATTAATATAACATTACCTAACCACGATCAACCTTAGGAACCTCACAGCACTTATAAGGGGGCACCTGACTCTGAGTACACATGTCGGGAAGTCGGAAATATGTATGTATTTCAAAACAACTTCTGCAGAAACTATAATGACGGCGAAGAAAAGGTAATCTAAGACGAAGGATCTTTGCCAATGCAGAATTTATTGATAGAACGTGCCTTGTTGCTAAGGTAATGCCTATCACGAATTATAGTTCTATGACAGAATAGGTACCATCGCCTTACAACAGGAATTTATTGCTCCCTAGTAATCTATGCCTTCTGGGGAGGCTATTAATATAACTTTGCCCAACACATGCCTGCTAAGTTGCCGTATTCTTGTAGGTAGTGTGTTGGCTTATTAGGCGGCAGGCTGGTTCAGACTTTTTTTGCGGCAGCCTTCTCTCACTGTAACTGTAATGCGGTAGGCTCATCAGAAGTCAAATAGTGACTAATTCTCAGTGATTCGCTGAAGATCCATCTAATTTAACCTTATTTACAGCCTTTCAAAAGCTAATCTACATATTTAAGGGGTTAATGCGCAATCTATTCATATCCTCTGTGATTATTTAATCCAATAATTATTTAAAAATTGTTATAGTTTTGTGTAAATATTTTTAATAAATGGAAAAGGAAAATATTTTTCAATTAAATCGAAGCCTAAAGGTGGGCTGCAAAAAGTGGCAAAAAAAATGAGCAACAAAAAATTATGAAAATATTTACAAATTTCAATTTAAATTACTCAAAACAATGTTAATTTAAATTTAGTTTCTTTTTTTAGCCATTTTCTATTTTAAATAACAAAAAAAAAAACAGCCAAATATATGTCAATTTTAAAAGGCAAAAAATTTTAAATGTGTTGCATAATAACAGGGATTGCTAGAAAATATTTGAATAAATAAAATTAAATAAAAAACTAAATTGAAAGTGAAAAATACCTGTTTATAAAAATGCTTTGTATGTTAATATTTTTATATACAGAAAAAAAATTGCAAAATTATGCAAAAATTTTCTAAATAATATATCATAGTAAATAATGTATCAACAGTTATGAATTGAACACGAATTTGCACTTTTATCATAATAACTACCTATAGAACTCACACAATAATCTCTAAAATGAAATATAAGTAAGCATACTTTCAGGCATTCTATATACGAATTTTTTTAGAGCATACCATAAGGCTTTTATAATAATTTTTGCATTTTCCTATTTTTCTCTTTGCAGCCCCTTACCTATAGTACCTTTAATAACAACTCTACAATCATCGCTCTCACTAGAAAGTGAGACACGCAGACCGCCTTTACAACGACAAGACTATTCTTGTCTCGACTCTAGTGAAGCACAATCGGATGACAGTCACTTGACCAGAGATTCCATAACCAGAGAATCACAAAACGACGAATTATCTTCATCGACTTTGGATAAAATCGATGTAAGTACTTTACCCCTGCCGGCTTTACCGCCCAAAAAACGACGAACTAAATTAAGAGCCAGTCCCTCGAAACATCATCATTGTCGCAGTCGCCATGAAAGTCCTCAAAAGTCTCACCAGCCAGAACTAAGAGATCCTCATGGTGCAGGCGATTCAAATCAATTGACTGTTGAGGATACGAAACATTTGTCAGCCTTCCAGCAGTACGTGGCCAAGAGAAGAGAAAGTTTAGAGGCTTCAACGCGCAGTTTCAACGAGAAACTGGAATCGCGCAGAATGCACTATCATATGGGTGGCGGTGGTGGAGGAGGTGTGCCCACAGTTAACTCCGCCACCAATGCAGGTGCTGGCCTCCATATGCCAACGTATTTATTCGGTGAGCAATACTATGCCGGTCTACCGCCTGGTGCAAATCGAAAATCCATGGGTCCTGGCTCCAAAGAGGAGATTTATTTGAATAAATCCGGTTGGGTTCAAGTTAACACTAAGCGGGCCAATGATGAAAATCGTGGCTATAGGCGTGCTAATTACAATCATCAAAATGGTGACCTGCGTAATGCCATACGGGTGATACAAATCGATAATACCAGACGTTCGGATATGGCACGCCAAGCATTGCTACAACATCAGCACTCGATGATGGAGGCGCCAAAGTTCGTAAGCAGCAAGGTTGAGGAATTGATACAGAGAAACGAAGCAAGACTGGGCAATGCCAACACCAGAGATTCTGCTTTAAGGCCTGGCTATCGGATTGTAGATCCCCATTTGGCTTCTATACTAAATGAACGGCCTGGTTTTTTACCGGTAAAAAATCTCAATGATCATGACTCCCCGCCTCCTATAACACCTATACTATCACCACCACCTGCCTTTCAAGATAGCAGTGCCAAAATTAAATCTTTCGATCGTCGCCGCACCATATCAAGTCGTCCCACACCACAGCTAACGGGCTTGCAGCCGCAAACCATCATTACCAACACAAATCTACATGCCACGAATGGTGTTAACAATAAAGGCATGGTGTTCTCCCGCTCCTTTGAATATGATAACCGGCGTCCAACACCCACAGATGCTTATGTGGAGACATTTTCACGCAGTTTCGATGGCAATTTGACTGAACGTGTACCATCGGCACCCTTGCCGCGTGATCGTTCGCCAAACTTCAGTACACTCACGGGCAATTCACCCAATTATCTGACGAAAAAAGATTCGGGGGGTGGTAGCAGTGGTAGCCTCAAGTCACGTGATTCATCGCCCAAATATCAATCGCCTGTTGCCTCTATCTCATCTGCACAATCGCCACAAAATCAAAAAACGACTGCCTATCTCAATACATCGGTTAAAGAAGCACCTCCCTCGTATAGTGTTGCCTCATCGTTAAATGCTCAAAAATATTCACCACGCTCAACGCATCACGAACGTTCATTTGAACGTTCGAAGAGCCACAATGTATTGGGCCGTTCACGTAAATCTCAATTCAATCGCTCCGGTTCGGGTTCAACGGCTGTGATGGCGAACAGCATGGGTGCATCGAGATTTCGTAGTTTCGATACAACTGCCAGTCAACGTTTAAATTCATGTGATAGCGGTGCCAGATCGGGTAAGTGAAAGCAATTAAAGTTTTTTTTTTGTTTGTAATTCTCATAAAATATATGTACACATTCAAGGCTAGTTAAATACTTTTCTTTTTTTGTTCATGCTTTTTGTATTATAATATGCAAATATGTATGCAAAAAAAAAGCATTTAAATAATGTTCTTTTGTTGAATAATAAAATTGCTAAAGAGAAAGTTTTCAATGGCCGATATACTCACACGTACATACATTGTTAAAGTTCAAGTTTAAATTTATACCACTTTGGGAACACCTCCTTAATTAAGAAGTTAAAATCATACAACAAAGCATTGCATACATAGAATATATGTATGTATGCATATCTACAGTATCTCTGCTATAGAAAACTAATGATTATAGGTTGCAAGGATATTAGGGTGGCTCCTAGTATTAAGCAAAGAAAAAAAAACGTATTTTTTAATTGCCTTTGCAATTGCATAAAATTCTCTGAATTCTTGTTCTCATTCTCATTCTTTTTTTCTTTAATTTAAAAAAAAAATATTTTTCAATATTGATCCTCCCTAATATATTCCATATATTTCAACCAATAAAAATAGTTTTTACAAAAAAAAGAAGAAAGACAACTAAATAATCCTCTCTTGGTTCACCATTATTCTCAACTCAGTATTTTAGTAGCCCCCCCCCCATCCACATACAACTACTACTCTATACAACTTTTTTTATCTTCTACTAGCCACGTACCGCATTGCCACACAGAAAAATTTAGATAAAATGACAAAATACAAAAACAACAAGAGAAAAAAAAAAAAACAGAAAATAAAGTCGTATAAATAATTTTAAATGGTCCAACTCAGTGTATAAATAAAACATTTCGAAAAAGTTAATTTAACTTTTGTTTTCAATGTTTAATAATTAAATTACGGTTGGAATACTGGCTGTGGCACTGGCACTGCCATCATTCTATTCTATTTATACTTTGTTTTTTGTTTTGTGTTTGTTTTTTCGAAATAGAAAATATTTTAAATTAGAAAAATTTTTGTTGTTAAGCTTAATACCCTACAGGAACTAGGATTCGCAATCTATTTGAAGCATTCAGCATTCAATCTCAATTTCAAAAAACTCTTTAGCTCAGAAGATCACTCTCTTTCTCTACGACGAAGTAAGAACTTTTGATTGCTCATGTAAAACTCATTCTGTCCCTAGACTTATATTCACTGATCAATCCCGATCGGCCCCTATCTCTATATATGCAACCTGACGGAAATCAACCACTAGCCGCATTTGAAAGCTCGCGTTTCTTCTGGATCTCAACATAGATAAGTTGTTTGGAAGTTGGAGCTGTCGGGAGCAGTGACAGTACATGACACCGCGGTACGACTTCACGAGGAGATTCAAGACATCAGTCCCGGACAACAAGGTCTGGAGGGGTGGTGTCGTGATCTAGTCGGTAAGGGACTCTGTACAAATCTACACCGACGGTTCGAAACTGAACGGAGCTGTTGGCAGTGGAATTTTTCGGAATCAGTTGAAATAGCCCAGTCAATAAGACTGCCAGACCACTGCAGCGTGGCAATAAAGGCTGCGGGGACGGAAGGGTCTCCAAACGGAACGTCACCATACTTCCGGGCGGCTATCAGGGCTTTAAGTTTCCAGACGGTGTACGGCTGTCGCAGATATCTCGACGAGATAGCGGAACGATATGATATCCCTATCGTATGGGTACCGGGGCACAGTGGTATTCCGGCTAACTGCAGAGCTGATGAACTTGCCATACGGGGCACGACCATCGGACTCTCTAATGAATTCTAGAAGCTTTTCATCCCTATGAAGACCTGCAGGCTCATAATTGATAATGCGATCATTGATTCCGCCAACGACAGGTGGGCGGCCTCGGACACGGGTAGAACGGCTCGTAAAATCTGGCCAAGGCACGCACAATGAGTCTACTTAAACTCCGAAGAGGCGCGTTCAGTGTGGTTATCGGTGACTTACGGGGCATTGCATTTATGGGTACGCATGCGTGTCGCATGGATCTTGGACACCTTGCTAACGATTTCTGCAGAAGCTGCAGAGATGAGGAATAGGAGGAGACTGTCCCACACCTGCTGGGTACATGCCCGCCTATTTGCCAAAGGAGAAAGAAGTACTTGGGTACTTACTACATGGATGATCTGGAGGAACTGTCAGGGATTGACATTGGCAGCTTAAATCTCTTCATCAGGAGCTCCGAGTGGTTTCGAGACTAGGGGATAGCGGATAAAATGTGGTAACACAATGGGTCCAACGCGGCCTAAGTGTGTCCATCCAATATTCTTGTATGGGCAGCCACCTCTACCTATCTACCTACCTACCTATATTGTGTTTCGTTAATTTGATCCATAAGTGGCCTGACCTACCATTTGAAGTCGACTCCGAATGACAGATTTTTAAGAAAATTTTTCATGTTAATTTCATTTTCTCTTAGAGTTTTTATTAGAAATCTGCTTAGTGGAAGTAGTCGAAGAAATATTTTTTCATATTTGACCAATCCCCGAAGAAATATATGTATGTTCTGGGGTTTGAACCATCTGCTAGACATACTATTTACACCACTTATATCCGGCCGAGAATCGAATACAACTCTCATGTTTCTCTAAGGTTTCTCGTCCGCATAGAAGAGATGACGAAGGTGCTCAGCAACTCTCTTGATTCATTGAAGCATCGTCGCAATGCGGCTTGTGTTTCACTGTTCCATTGCTACTACAACGGATTTTGCTTTAGCGAGATTAGCAGTCTTGTTCCCAAAGATCGTGTATTCTTATTCTCGTCTTTCAGGGCACATCCCTTTATGGTGGATTAGATAGTGGATCTCGCACACTGTAATACAGGCAAAAAGCGTTCTTTAGCTGGACAATCAGTATGTGGAACTTCGTAACTGCCAGTGGTCTTTCTTGTCACTTATAATATCAAAAGGTTCAAATCTAATGTCCACAAACACTACTCCCTCTGTACTCCTTTCCATAACGTACTCCCTCTGTACTCCTTTCCATAACGTATTTTTCTAATGCATAAGGGGCCATCCCCGGAGTGTTGGTCTTACAAAAAAAAAAAATTATTGGAGGTACAGCATATTATTGACTCCGAACGACAGATTTTTGCAATTTTATTTTACTCTCAGAGTTTTTGCAGTCGAAAGAAATATTTTTTGTTTGAGATGTCTGAGCTGAAGTTTGAACCACGTCCTCTCGCCTAATAAGCCATCACACCCAATACTAGACTACGGCGACTTCATTAGCTCCAGAGATCAGCAATGAGTATTCAAAAAGATGAGTAGATTCGAATCATACTCATAATTTCTGATACTTTTACGCATTCATACTTATTTTAATATCATACCCATACTACTCATATTCAAAGTTTGAAGTACTCATCGTACACATACTTAACAATACGCTTGATGTTGATGATTTCGACTTTCCTTTACTCAACATATACACGTATGACAATATAAGTATGATTCGTATGAACACTACAATACTCACTAGAAGGTTGTGTGTTTGCTTTGCTTGCTGTCTTTTTCTTTCTTCTTTTTTTTGTAAATGCAACAACAACTAAGACTGTAAATTTTGATGAATTATTCGAATCACTCGTATCATTTATGAGTATTCTAAGTATTTTACTAAATTTATGAATCTGTATGAGTAGGCGTATGAATCAAACATATTTCGAATGTTATGAGTTTGATGTCAACATTGTACTCATACTCATTGCAACCTGTACTTATAAATCAATGTTATAGTGAGTACGTATGAATCAGAGTAGTTGAATTTCAATACTGTTGACTCACTCATACTCAAAATTTCATGAGTACTTATGAGTAGCGAAAAAACGATTCATTGCTGATCTCTGATTAGCTCCTCGTTCATTTAGCTAACCCTTTCAGTGCCTCATTTATCCTGTTCCTGTATTTTCCGTGAATTTTTGCGAACTTAATACCAAATCTCAAAAGAAAATTGAGTATGTATTTCTTGAAAATTTTTAAATTTTTTTAAGCAAAACCTTATTGCATTTAAATGCTACCCATACTTTGAAGTTTAACATATACAAGCTCATTCACTTTAAGACATTTATAATGTCAGCTCAGAGATACTTATTTCTCTTTAATTCCCCAAAGTACAAGTATTTTGGTAAAGAACCTTGAAAATCCATGTCATCTTATCTGTGGTGGGCAATGATTTTTGTCTCTCTCTCTGTCTGTATTATTCTGGCTTAAAGCATTTACCGTAATTTTTATCTTTGTAATGCAATTAAAATGATTGTCCGTCCGTCTATACATTTTTTTTATTTAGATTTCTAACGACAACAACAACAATGACAACGTAGATCGACTTGAGAAATAAAGACATAAAGTAGCCAAAAAAGAAAAAAATACAAGAAAAATTTTCTTAAATTGCAGCCATCGAATGAAATCGAATGGCATTATCGTAAATGGCCAAAAACTAAAAGAAATTCAGGCAAATTGAATTGACATAAGCTCATACACACAGCCATACACTTCTCTTACACATACTCATACAAAACATATCAATTCTACTCACTCCATTGTACATATGTGTCCATGTGTATGGAGAAACTAAATTGACAAGGATCAAGCCAAAGACATATACAACTACTACACATATGTAGATATGATGGCAAAAGATGTTAACAATTCAAGTTATTTTTGTAAAATTCCAAAAAAAAACCGAACAAAAACAACAATAAATATTTGTTATTGAAGCAATTATTAGACTTGTTAGAGAGGCTCAGACATTTCTACACACTCAAATTGTTCATGTGTTTGTCTAACTAATGGTAACATTTCAAACCGTTATTTGTCGATTTCTTCTAAAAGCATTTAAACAATCGAAATATTTTTAGTTTCAATCCTAAAACCAAACATACACACATATATCCACACATAGACACACACCCTCTTACATATTCACATGCAATACATGTATAATTGAAAAACAAAGACGACAGACGTAAAGATATACAGACAGACAGACATGTGCTTGTCTTCATTTGTTGGAAAAATTCTTTCTTAGTATTCTCTGCAGGGTAGTAGAGTGGGTGAATTGTTAAGGATATTAAGCACAAGAATTGCAATGCTTGAGGGTTATAACCGAACAGATATATTTATAATAATGTCAAAGGCTCAAAAGTCTATGGGAATGATAAATAGCTCCTATTCGCTCAGTCTGTATCTCTTATGATGCAGTGCTGCAACATTGACGATGAAATGCTCTACCAACTCAGAAAAAAAGCTGCAGACGGTACTGCCGGATATAAATTTCCACAACCGTTCAGTTTAGTTGCGAGAGCAAATACCCCTCCCTAACATCAAAGCAGAGAAATCTGTTAGAATGGCAGGAGAATTCTGTTGAAAACCGCAGAGCGGGTGGGTAGAGGGAATCTTCCTTTATCCCCTCTATTGCTTTCGATGTTGGCCGTCTTTTTTGTGTCTCTTGTCCTGGCACCTACATCAAAGTATTTTGATTATAAGTGTGCCTCGATGTATTTGTGAAACCGCTAAGAGCTTAGAGAACAGCTCGCTTAGTGTTTCCCCTGTCGAATTTGGATATTTTTGCTTAGAGATCAGAAACTGAGTGCTCTGACCCATTATTCCTTTTGCTACTGCATGCAGCTATTTAGATCCACCGATGTGCCATTTTTGTAAGTCATCGCGTAGCTATTTTGGATCCGCGTTTCATTCTTCTCTAGTCAGAAAGATTGCATTGGGTCTAAGATTATCTGTTATCATACTTAACGGACACTCTTGTATTATCTGTCATCATACTTAACGGACACGCTTAGCGGTGAATGAACTGAATCAGTCTTAATACATGTAATTGAAGCTGAATTCACAGTCCTGTGCAACTTTGCAAGTATATTTCGTATGTAGGACATACCCAAATATTTAACTTCTCTCTCTCCTCGCGTGAGCCTCAATTCTGATTATAATTAATAGTGGTATACTTATAGTATGTTATGCTCTTCATGATCAATGTGTACAGAATTGATCGACAATACTTCTTTTCTTCACCATTTTCATATGTTGCATATGGCGTATTTAGCTTTAAATACTGCTTGTCCAGCAATCAGCTGTGATGAGCCCGAAGATGTCGTCCGCATAAATAATGGGCTTGTATCTCTTCTACTTAGAGATTCGAACCACTACACAATCCAGTTTTCCGTCGTAGATGTGACAACCTTTCTGGTCATTATTATTGTTTCAGAGTTTGTTTCTAACTTTTTATTGAGATATTACACACATATGTACATACATACATAATTGGCCATTACAACCCTTCAGTCAGGATTACGGCCTATCTTCTCAACACTACTCATGTTGTGTGTGTTGATTTTATACATGAGTGGCGGGGCCGAACGACAGATTTTGAGAAACTTTTATTGGCAATTTGATTTACTCTCAGAGTTTTTGCCAGAAAGCTGCTGAGAGGAAGTCGCCTAAGAAATATTTTTTCATATTTCGTCTTGATGTCTGGCCTGGGGCTCGAACCCGGGCTTTTACATTTAATAAGCCAACACACTACCTACTGGACTACGGCGACTTTTATTACGATTATAATTAATAGTTATTGCAGTTGTGGTGATCACTGCCCGGCCAACTTTTATAGGAATTTATGAGAACAGACCAGGTCTCTCATATCCTGACTTTTGGAGAGGCTGTAATGAAGTGCAGGAAGATGAAACTATAATTCATTAGAGGGGCGAAAATCATTTCGAACATAAAAAGAAAATGGAACTAATCGTTCACATATTAAGAAAATTACATGATGATCCATCAAGGATAGCATTGGATGGTATGCTAAAAGCTGCCTAGGAAGAGGAAAACCTGGTAACAGAAATGATTTGACGAAAATACTGCTGAGTTATGATTGACTGCGAAGTTTTGCTGACTGTTTCTTTATGCTTTGGTTTTAAGTCTGAAATGAAATTTTATTTTAGGTTTCTCCACATGATGGATGTAGGATGCTTTCGAATATTGAAGTCTCTCGGACAGACACCGTATACCACACTATTGACTTGCTTTACATTGCTTGATAAATTATTTTTATGGCTATTAAAGATTAATTCTTTATTTACTACTGATTTGTGGTTTCACATCACACTGTTGTCGTTTCAATATCACACTGGACGTAACCTCTGGCCTAAATGTGAACTTCCCGTTCAAAAGGGGTTCGCCATTTAACCTAATCTAGCTAACCAAAGGCATTTGCTTTATTTAAGACATGAAGGAGAACAATTTAAATTTTATCAATTTTAGTTTCGCCGTAGTCTAGTAGGTAGTGTGTTCGCTTATTAGACCTAAAGCCTGGGATCGAGCCCCAGGCCAGACATCAAAAAGAAATGTGAAAAAATATTTCTTCGGCGACTTCCTCTCAGCAGATTTCTGGCAAAAACTCTGAGAGTAAATAAACCTGCCATGAAAAAGTTTCTCAAAAGTCTGTCGTTCGGAGTCGACGTTAAACTGTAGATCCCGCCACTCAAGTATAAAATTAAGACACAAAACATGAGTGGTGTGAGAAGCTAGGCCGTAATCCTGACTGAATTATATATGTATGTACATACATATGTAATTTCAGTTTCTGTTCAATTTAGCCACGCTTTAGTTTTTCTCTTTATTCATCCCATAATTTGACATGTAAAAATTTAACGACGTTACCAGCCCCTCCCCCTCCCAACACTAAAGAAAAGTTAAAAATTAAGAAACATGTGCACAAGAGACATCAAAATGTTCTATTTTCTAGAAGGACATCAATACCACACTCGCACATACATGCATACATACATACATATATACATGCATACATATATGTACACTATAGAACAATAGTGTTGTACTTGGCATTGCATTTGGGGTTCAAATATTGGTTTGAATTCATCTTCGTTGGCATCTTCTGTGCCATTCTGCCATTTGATTCGATTGGTTTTGCATTTTAAGGACATTCTTGTAATTTTTTTTTTTGTTTGTTTTGTATTTACTTACTATTGTTATCGTCTCCTTGTTGTTGTTTTAGTATACACTTGAGTCTTTTAGTTTAATTTTATATTGTCATGCAGTAGTAGTAGTCGTAGTAGTAAAATGTGTCTTTTATTTGTGTTCAATCAAGCCAAACAATAAATGATAAACATGATCGTTCCGTAATGGTTTTCAAATGTTTTTCTTTTTTTTCTCTTTTTTGCTTCTCCTTTAAACAGATTTTCTTTTGATTCTTTAGCTATTGTCTGTACGTTGTTTTTTTATTCAACTCAAGCAGTCAGCTATTCAAACATTATGATGTTAAAAGTTTATATTGAATGTTTTCCTTCAGTTTTTCTTGTCATTTAAAAAGATGAGATGAGAATGAGAGAGACTATACACATCTATGCTTAAAAGTGCACACACATATGTATGTATATCCTCGAATACACATAAGGACTTGTACTTTTGTACACCTAAACACGCATGACTGTGCAAATTCTATTTGAATAGCATGTGCATGTGCATTTGCATTTGCATTTACTTCCGTCTCCTGTGTAGAGAACTCATATGGTTTGGATGTGCATGTATTGGATAAATACTTTGAAATATGTGGCTTCGTTCTCTTACAGCTTTTGTGTGTGTCTCTCTCTCTCTCTGTTTGTATTTGTGTGCATATCCTTTGTTTTGTTGTCTTGAATTTGTGTTCGAAAAAAAAATAGAAATAAAAACGTTATTTAAGTCATGTTAGCAATCAAAGTTTTACAATTTCAACACTGAAGTGCTATTGAGTTTATATGCTACACGAGCAGAAATGCTCAGAGGGTTATATTCTAATTGTGTTGACGTTTGCAATATCTTCTACTGTCTGTTCTAAACTTCATTTATACCACAAAATTATAAATTGTTATCTCCGTTTACTGGCAATGAACTGGAGAGATGTGGCACAATCATTGGACTTTCTGATGAGTTCTCTACAGCATTGAAAACTTGCGACCTTATGAAGGTTTTCATCAATGCCACATACTGAGCTTCAGATACAGGTTAAACGGTGCAAGAAATCTGGCTAAGTCTGGTTAGAACGTATGCAGAAAGTCTGCTCAAACACTAAAGCTGCTCGCTAGGGATCGTGGTTGAAATCTTTAGAGAAAGAGATGGACACTATTCTTTACCTATTTCTTACGTGATTAGTGTTATAGTTGAGAATGACCTGAGGTTTAAGTGTCTTCATCAGAAGCTCTGGACGGTTTCAAGACCAGAGTAAGAGGAAGATTTTGAATGGCTATCCTCCTCCCTTGGATTGAAATGCACATCTCACCTACCGTCAAATGAAGTCGCCGTGTTCTAGTTGGTAGTATGTTGGCTTATTAGATTAAAGGCCCGAGTTCAAATCTCAGGTCAGACATCAAAACGAAAATATGAAAATACTTCTTCGGCGACTTCCTCTCAACAGATTTCTGGCAAAAACTCTGAGAGTAAAAATTGCCATGAAAAGCTTCTCAAAAATCTATCGTTCGGAGTCGACTTTAAACTGTAGGTCCCGCTACTCATGTATAAAATTAACGCACACAACACGAGTGGTGTGAGAAGCTATGACGTTGTACAATGGGTCAATTCGACCTCCGAATTGTCACAGTTGACAAGTATACGTCCTCTAACCTAACCTAACCTATCTTCAAATAGATTCCATATTGTCAATATTTAATATGAGATAGTCGCCGTAGTCTAGTAGGTAGTGTGTTCGCTTATTAGACGTAAAGCCCAGGTTTGAGCCCCAGGCCAGATATCAAAACGAAATATGAAAAAAAAAATATTTCTTCGGCGACTTCCTCTCAGCAGATTTCTGGCAAAAACTCTGAGAGTAAATAAATAAGCCTGCCATGAAAAAGTTTCTCACAAAATCCTTCCTTCGGAGTCGACGTTAAACTGTAGGTCCCGCCACTCAAGTATGAAATTAAGGAACACAACATGAGTGGTGTGAGAAGCTAGGCTGTAATCCTGACTGAAGGGTTGTAATGGCCAATTATGTATGTATGTGTGTTTGTAGGTGTCACCTTAAACGTAGTATTGAAGAGACTAATACCGCTAGTGTGGACCTTTTGTCATTATTTCCGCTATTGAATCCTTTTTTTGAAGAGGTTAATGAGAGCTTCCTCTGGATGTTAGTCCATTGGAGCTGAGCAACATTACATACTATATGCTTTCCCGCTGCCAAAGTCGAGGCACCCTGTAAAACGACAAGAGAATATAGAGCTTAGTCCTGCAAACACGTTGGTAATTGTGTTCTCTGTACCAGCCGTGAGAAGCTAGGCCGTAATCCTGACTTAAGAGTTATAATGGCCAAATATGTATGTATGTATGTACCAGCCGTAGCTAGTTCTTGAACAATGTAACTTTCGACGATATCCCGATGTCATGAGACTCACATTACCCCTGATTGATCCGAAATTTCTTTAAAAAATTCCCGGTACTTCAGAGTGCTATCTTTCTTTAGACATTACATTGGCCCAGGATATTAAAAAACCGAAGTGTGCTTTCCAATTTCTTAATTTCTCATACGCTTATGACAGATTAAGTCTTTAAAATCTGTATCGAATTCAGGTGAACCGTATTAATGCAGGCATCAGAAATTGCGGTATGTTCTATAGTGTACCACTTATAGTCTGGTTTGAGCAACTAAACTTTTCCCCTTGCTTAACGTTTAAATGCAAAACATTTCATGGAATAAAAACAGTTGTGAGTTTTTAATTGAAATTGAAATTGGAAAATTCTAAGAAGTTTCGTTAACCGTTTGACTTTTGCAATATCCTCTCAACATGTACGTACGTACAAGCGTACATACAAAGTTTACAATTATAATATCAACTGCAAAACAAAAGTTTTTAATGGAATTGATGACAAAACTTAATACATACATTTCATAATAGTCAATGGAAAACTAATAGTTTCTATGAAATCTCTAAAATTCTATGAATTATTTTCCAATTCATCTGTTTTAAGAGATTTGAAACGATACCAGACAGTGCACTATGGGCGGAATGACCAGTTTTTGAGGCAATAAATCACCCGAAGCAGCTAGACGCTTGAAATTTTGTACATCTGACTATTAGGTCAATCAAAAAGTTCAGTAAAAATTTCATGACGATCGGCAACTGCCACGCCCACTTTTAAAGGAATGTGCCAATGCATCTAAGTAAAAAAATATTACTTGAAATAATTTGAAGTTTAATTATTAAGATTGCTTTTAATAGTGAATTTTAAAACTTTAGTAAGAATGAAAAGTTACTCCACTTACTACCATGCCCACCTAAAAGTGGGCGGGCCATTATCGACAAGTAATTTTGATTGAGATCATTTTTTTATTTTCATAATTAATACTTTACAAAAATAAAGATTTTTAACATCATTTTCTATTATATTCAGTAAATGAGTAAAAATATTTAGTTGTATGACTTAAAAAATTGAATTGGTCCAAAGCGTCTTCCAGATTAAATGCAACTAAAGTTAAAAACATTAATCAAATTTAATAAAAGTATATAACTCATAACAAAATCTTACCTCAAAATCTTCACACGCTTCATCAATTTCTAATTCCAAATTAATTTCAGGAAGAACCTGCTCATCTTCAGAATCAGAAAAAGTATCTTTTTCGATAGCAGTTGAAGAAGATGGCAACTGAGATTCAGGAACCTCTGGTATCTTTAAAAGTGAAATCACTTCTCTTGGAAGCTGTAACTTTTTTTGGAAGAATGACGGTTCTTTAGATAAATACTAGATAATAACGGGTCAGATGAATCCATAGCCCTGTTAAAAACATCTGCTATATTATGTTCTCTAGAATCCTTTCGAGCATGTTCAATTCTGTCCTTTTTATAGAATTTGTTTCTCGCCTCAGAAGTATTTTCACCAGCACATCCAAGAGGAACGATTGAAGCTTGTAATATATGCGCAGAATGTGCTAAAATTTTATGCAATATCGCTGACATTGGATGCCATTCATACTTTTTAAAATAAATATCCGCAGTTGCATAACAGAAATTTTTCAAGTTTCCGGCTCTTACTTCAAATTCACTTGAAATTGCAATAAGTATAATATGCAAATGCTTTAAAAAGTCAACATCAACATTTGTTATCGACGCAAACAATTCTGGATTTGAAAAGGCTTTCGTGCCGTATTGCCATCATATGTTGACCCACTACCATTACTTTTCGCCTTATGGACATGAAGACCCATTTTGATCCAAAACTGTTCTTGAATTTCACGTTTTCTTTCTTGTATCAACGTTTTGTCCTCTGCGTTTCGAATTTGCCATTTTTTAACAGGAAGTCTATATGAAGGATTTAAAACAAACTCAAGACATCGAATCCAGGCATGTAATGGGCTTATATCATACTTTAATGCATTTAATTTGGGTTGAAACTCCGATGAGTTTAAATCTTTTATTAACAAAAACTGCTTTGGGTTTGCCCCACATATTGGACATGATTGAGAGGACTTTGTTTCAGTAAGCACGTTAAGCACGTTTTTTTTCTAACTGCTATCATGCAGTCCTCACTAGATTTCTTTTGAAATTTATCACAAATCCAATTAATAACAGTGCTTTCATTTCGATTATTTTCCAACCAAAAGTTAACTATTTGCGCATTTTTGATTTGTATGCAATCTAAAATCGTAAATTTTGTACAGGGTAGCAGATATGAGCAGATAGAATTATTACCACATTAAAGTACACATCAATACCTTTCTAAACATATAAATAGTTCAGTGAATACGCCCCGATAAACAAAGTACTACTCCATTGAACACAACAACGATCACCAAAATTACATAAAAAAGACGTCACTCTTTAACGACACAAATTATGTAGTATAAAAATTATTTTATGCTTTTTTGACAAAAATCTATATTTACATACCTTTTCGATTATTTTCCATTTTACAAAAAATTAATAAGCTATATACTTTTTATTTGTCACACTTTTATTTTCTTTATTACTATAGCGCCAAATGTATGAAAACAAATCAAACAAAGAACATTCAACTTTAACAGCTTGATGTAATATTATGTGTTGCCACCTGTTTCTAATATTTTGCACTTTTCTATTCCCAAATGTTATGTATTATTTGTCATCATTACTTTTTGAAAATTGTTTACTTCAAAAATGGACTTTTTGCCTCAAAAACTGGTCATTCCGCCCATAGTGCAATGGGTCAATTCGACCTCCGGGTACTGTACTTGTCTTAATTGACAAGTACACGTCCTCTAACCTAACGTATTTAAATTTCCAGTTCAACTCCCACCCATATTTATGGCGTTTCAATATTAAAAATGACTTAGAGCTCATTCCTCACGCGCTAGCTACTTCAATAAATAAAATTGTCTAACACGGGGCTTAGGAAACCCAAAAGTGATTGTGAATTTTTTTTTTTTTTTTATTTAAAATTTCATCTTTATTCAAATTTTATATATACATATATACATTTTTGTTTCGAGATTCTATCTAAGGATACTACAACGAATATTACAATATTTATCACAGATTCTGCAAGTTATTTACAATGTTAAGTTTAAATAATTCTTAAAGGAAAAATAGGAAAACCTTTATATGAAAGGATGGGTAATCAAATTATGCCGGAAAATTTGTATGTATATAAAGGCATTTTAGAACAAAATGCGACTATACATATTTTTCCGCTTTGATGATTTTGTTTTAAAGCTAAGCTTAAGCCAACTCACTACATTCTCTTATCAACTGATAAGGAGAATTTTGTACTGTCTCGAAATATTTGTTTTTCAGTTTCGTTATGAAGTCCACGATTAGGTCATAACCTGTTTCTTTATGAAGCAACCGAGTAGAGTATCTCCAATGTTTTTTGTTAATAATTTTTAAACATTTATTTTGAATAACCTGGAGTTTCTTGAGATGAGTTTTTGCTACTTTATACCAAATTGGGCAAGCGTAAGTTAAGATGGGTCTTATAACGCTCTTAAAAATTAAATTTTTGTTTTTGATGTTTAGTCTTGAACAATGGCATATAATGGACCACAAAGCCCTTATAACTTTGAGAGATTTCTTACAAACTTCGTCGCATAGGCCTCAAATTTAGATTGCATTAACAGTAAAATTTTACTAAATACTGAAATTTTTTCAGTAATCAGTAAAAATCAATTTTTACTGAAATTTTACTGGTACTGCAAAGTGCCCATCTATGGTAGTTAGGAACTTTATACATTGCTCGTAAAAATTGATATCGGATACGATTGCTGCACGTTGGCTCCTTCTTTTAAATATTCTTCTCAATTTAACTAAGTTTAAAATGCGCGCTGGTAAATATGTTTTCATAGAGCGATTTAACGTTGGAGTGCAGATATTTCTTGCTTCTGTTACCATTTCAACAAACTTTTCAATCTCAGAGTCAATTGCTGCTTTAGAACAATACATGATTGGATTTATGTTGATCCTATTATTAATTATGTTACGAAAAGCAGTCCAATCTGTAAGTTTGTAATTGTAATATACTGATACTGATTCTTCTACAGACAGGGACCGTAACTGTTATAACTTTTATCGTAAAAGTCAGGAAATAAAAGTTATTTTTTGACTTTTATTTTTTCGAGCAGAAATAAAAGTTATGTTTTGACTTTTATTTTTTCGAGCAGAAATAGCAGTTATTTTTGACTTTTATTTTTAAGAGCAGTAATAAAAGTTATTTTTGACTTTTATTTTTAAAAGCAGAAATAAAAGTTATTTTTTGACTTTTATTTTTTCGAGCAAAAATAAAAGTTATTTTTGACTTTTATTTTTTCGAGCAGAAATAAAAGTTATTTTGGTTCCTTCAAACCAAAGATTAGTGTTTAATATACCCAAAACTTAATTCTAATAATTTTCGGACATAAATAACAATAATTTTTTAAAGAATTTTTTAATAAATATTATGAATTCATCATGAATTGAAACAAAAATAACTTTTATTTCTGCTCGAAAAAATAAAAGTTGAAAAATAACTTTTATTTCTGCTCGAAAAAATAAAAGTTAAAAAATAACTTTTATTTCTGCTCGAAAAAATAAAAGTCAAAAATAACTGTTATTTTTGCTCGAAAAAATAAAAGTCAAAAAATAACTTTTATTTTTGCTCGAAAAAATAAAAGTCAAAAAATAACTTTTATTTCTGCTCGAAAAAATAAAAGTCAAAAATAAGTGTTAATTTTGCTCGAAAAAATAAAAATCAAAAAATAACTGTTATTTTTTGATTAAAAAATAAAAATCATGTTTTTAAAAAGCATCGCCTTTTATAAAAATTTGGTCCAAGACAATCAAAATGGTATACTTGGTTTTGTTCTCCGACATTTCCTTGTGGTTGCTTTTTTTAATCAAAAATTCAAAAATAACAGTTATTTTCGGTCCCTGTCTACAGAGGCATTATCAATAGCACATATAATAGGCCTGTGATCAGATGGGATCTCGTAGTCAAGTACATTCAAGTGCATATTCATAGACGTGTTACTTAATACCAAGTCAATAACAGAAGCATTCCTATTCCTTTGTGATGGATAAAAAGTGGGACTATTAGGATAGTTTACAAAGAAATTGTTTGATTGTTCAAGGTTGAAAAGAACATTTCCTGCTGTATTGTTCTTGACGCAATTCCAAGCCGTATGTTTTGCGTTTAAATCACCTAACAAAATAAAATCTTTGCTAGTTGTGGTTAATTTGATTATATCGTTTGCAAAGCTGTTTTTATATTTTGGACAATAAGCAGAAATTATAATTATGCTTCTATTATTAATCTTTGTTTCTATTGAGATGTTTTCAATTCCTGAAGTTCCCGTGATAGAAAGTAATTTATGTTTGACTGATTTACGAACTACTAGAGCAACTCCTCCTCCTCTCGAGTTTAGCCTATCGTTCCGATATATAAAATAATTGTTAAAATAACTTTTGTGGTTTTCGTTAAGATGTGTTTCGTTTATAGATGCTATGTGTATATTTTCCCTTTCAATTAGAGATTCAAATTGAAGCAGATTAGAAAAGGTAGTAATGCCATTAGCATTCCAGTGAAGCAGTTTTAGTTCGTTTTCATTATGGGATACCATAAGCATATTTTACCATCGACATTACAATTTGTATTTGTTGTATTTTTGTTGTACATTTACTAAGGTCATGTAAAGCTGTTGTAAATATATTAAACAATTCGTCTACTGTAAATAGATCACTGTTCGTTTTAACACAATCAGCATATGAAACAGAATTGCGAAAATTGTTGTTGGTTTTATTGAAGTTTGGTAAATCAGCATTAGTATGATGTTGTAAATTTTGTCTATTTTTTTTGTTGTAGCTGAAACCGGTTTTATTATTCCTAGTTGCTTTGGCTCTAGTTTCTAGGTAGAGTGAGCGCAAAGGGCAGTTAATGTCATTGGCAGAGTGATCAATGCGTTCTTTACCATGTTTTTTACAATTAAAACAAGCAAATGCAGCAGGAATTTTATTTTGATTCCGTAGTGGGCAATCGTTTGTGTGATGTTGATTCGCACAAATCATACAAGCTGGAAGGCGGTTGCAATGTTCGCCTCCATGGCCATACATTAAACAATTCCAGCATTGCGTCGGGTTACCATTTTTCCTAGATTTGTACTTCTTCCACGATACAATTACATTACAAATCGCGGTAATATTGCTCAAGGATTTCGGATTAAAATTTTTCCTAATGAATTGGACCTTGTAAACTGCGTTATTTACCGTACTGTGCTTTGTATCGATTTCAGTAATTGAAGAGGGATTTAGGTTGTAGCTTTGGATATCTTGTTTTATATCCTCAATGCTTATTTTGGGAAGTCCGTAAAGGAACACTGTATACGGCCGGTTCTCTTTTGAATTAAAGGTATGAAATTCGATTTCTTTTTCCAGTAAAATTTTTTTATATTTTTCGTGCAATCCAATACTTTGTGGGAAAACTTTTGTACCAATGGATGTACGCTTATATAAGGTATCTTTACCTAATAACTCTTTTAGTTCGTTGAGAGAGATTTTGTCGTCTACTACGAATGGTGGTGGTTTTACTCTTTTTTCCTCACTTATATTGGATACTGGATCTAGTTCCCTTTCATTTAAATTTGCAAGGGCACTGAACCGGTTTGTAGATGTGGTAGGTATGTCCGAGAACATACCTTTTGGAAGAGTTCGAGATCTTTTCTGTCTCTTCATATTTGATTTTTTAATGTTTTTTAAATTGGCCCCCGGGGCCATAGCAGCATTGCTACCTCTGTATGCTTAAGTACTTATCGCCGCGAATGAATACAATAGGAACACAGAAGGCAAATACAAAAATAATATTTTTTGGTTGTTTTGTGATGTGAACTTTTAAGTTATTACTACTGTCCGCTAATAAACGATTTACGACCGCGCACTTCGAAGTTCGATTAAGCACTGAAGTGATTGTGGAAACTGTCACTGTTTTGTGCGTATTATGGACTGGTTAGCCGAATTTTTTTTTTTTTTTTAACCAAAATACCTTGACATAATGGTTACTGTTACCTCAGACCTCTCAGACCGATGTTTTTTTTACCGGCTATTACACATTATGATCTGAACAGTATGTGACTTCTATAAGACGTTGCTATGAACCGAATAGCGCAACTGTTTTTTTATATAAGAAGTTTCCAGAAAAAGAAAATTCGCGTTTTGCTGACGTCAACTGGACACCCGTAACACGCGATTTGACGCTGTTAAACTTTTTTATGGGGCTACATTAAAGACCGATATAAATTGCCTATTGTTGAGGCTAAATTTTTTTATTATTATTATTGAATCTTTCTTAATGAAATTTACAATAGTTTGCAAATCTTAAAACTAGTTTTGAAGGTTAATAGTTAGCACCAGCGTATTAACTATATATATTAACTATCTTATAATATTAGTGCATTAGAAATTAGGGTCAGTGCAGCCGTGGAGCGAGGCTCAATGTGTCCCTCCGTTTTAATCTCTGATGACCGTCGAATTAAAGCAGGTCGCTTGCCAATGCGTTGGGATGACTTTTTAATTTCTTCATGAATTGCAGGAATGTTGAGATCTCTACGGATATTGTCGTTACGAATATACCATGGAGCGCAGACAATTTGTCGTAAAAGCTTGAACTGTCTTCTTTTCAATTTTAAAACGTTAAACGCGCAAGTACTGTCCCAAAGCTGAATGCCATACGTCCATATTGGCTTTATAATGCATTTGTATAAAACAACCTTGTATTCAAGGTCTAGTGTTGAATTGGGACCAATAATCCAGTGCATTTGAGGCTACATACATATATCAAAAGTATCAACTGCGACATTAAACATATGTCATAAATAATGACAGTCTCCATAGATAGTTGCAACGAAATCATAGCTTAATGTGTGTTTTATTTAATTTTATTTTTGAAACTGAAAAATAGTTAAGCCCCTTGCTGTTGTATTGCACACACATATAAAAGTATACACTGTAGTCAAATTCGAATTAATGGCTCATATTTTCGCTCGAGATGTGATTGATTTAAATTGCGATAATGTCTTAAGTTGGCTGAAGCTTTAATGTTTTAATTTAAGTTTTAATATACTCAGACCCTCTATTGCTTTTCATAGTAGATAAACGAGAGCCCGTAGCTCAAACCCCAGCTTTTTGAGAGAAATTTTTTTTTTTTTTTTCGGTGATTACCTCGAAGAGTAAACAATTGCAATGAAAATGGTCCCGCCACTCAGTGATAAAATAAACACATACACACCATGAATGGTGTGAGAAACTAGGTTGTGATACAGACTAAAATTATTGTAATGATCAATTGTACATTTTCCATGGGGTTATCACCGAAGTCTAGTTGGTAGCGTGTTGGCTTATTAGACGTGACGCCAGGGTTCAAACCCCAGGTCATCACCAACAAAATGAAATATGAAAAAAATATTTCTTTGACGACATCCTCTCAGCAGATTTCTAATAAAAACTCTGAGAGTAAATAAAATCGCCATGAAAAGTTTCTCAATCAACTTTAAACAAAAGTTTCGGAATCGACTTTAAATTATAGGTGGCGCCACTCATGTATAAAATTAACACACACAACATAAGTGCTGTGTGGAGCTTGTTTGTAATCCTGACTGAGGGATTATTGTGACCAATTATTTACGTATGTTTCGCTCTGTTAAACCAATCAGTTGAAATTCAATTTCAGTCCATGTCGTTCTCATACTTGTGAGCCAACAGACAGATATCGTCTAAGCACTGGAGGTCATGTAAGAAATCTTGCATCTGCCAAATTAAACCTTTGGGAATTTCGAAAACAAGCAACTTTGAAGAAGGTATGCAAATTAGGCTGATGCATGAAAAATTACTTTTCGCCAGTTTCAACTTCCTTTACGTAGGACTGATAACTTGTGATCCGTATCATTATCAAACTCTCCTCTGGTTTAACCTATTCACTGCCATATCCTTAGAATATACTCGTACCTTGACTCTGATCAGTCGTATCTAAGAATTCATTCCTGTTTTAAATTTGATAATACAACTTTTCGTTATTCGAACTTAAGTAATAAGCTTAAAAATAAAAAGTAAGTAAGTCTCCTTAAGATAGGCCTTCAGCCAAAATGATAAAAATTTATTATTTAAACACAAAATGGCTTTCATTAACAATTGCGCTGTTTAATTTCAATAATTCTTAAAGTTTCCTTTTATACAAAAAAAAAAAAAAAAGTAAAAGATTTCCACTGCTGTTGCTCTCAGCGAACTGATAATAATAATCTCTCTGCCTGTATTATAAGCAAAAACTCATTCAGAGAAATAATCATCATCATCTTATTAAAATCATTCATGCTTCATTTGTCAAAATAATAACGAAAAAAAAATAATGAAAAAAAGAAGGAAAAACGAAAACGAAAATCCCCCAAATTGCTTCCTTAAGATCCTTGAAAATTAGTTTGTCTGTCTTTCTATTACCTCTCCTGTTATACATTATTTCCGGTGCTATTCCTTCATCATCATCATTATCATCATCTTGCCTTATCAGTGTGACAATAAATCTGCATTCATTGATAAGAGAACTACAAACGACAACCAACTAAATATTCATAAAGTATTGTATGAAAGAAAATAATAATAAAAAAATAAACTAAAAAGAAGACAAAGAAGGAGAAGAAGGAGAAGAAAGGAAGAGAAAAATATTAAAATTAAACTTAAAAAAACGTTAAAAATTAGCACTCGAGTTTGTAACAATCTGTCAGCAGAATTGCGATAAAAACTACAACAACAACAACAAAAGAAAAAAACTTTTGCCATTACGCCTCGCCTCCTTCTCATCTCACTCTCTTGTTCTACTCTTCTAAAACTTGTACACTGGCCAGTCAGTTAGCAGAAGTTTCCAAACAACCCCTCCCCCCAACCATAGCAATTGTGCAGGACGTCAACAAAAGGAATATGAATATTTGAGGAGAACGCAATAATGGCAACACTAACAACAACAGTAAGAACAACGATTAGAAAAAGAATTATTGCCGAAACTAAAGTTAAAGCAGTTTAACCATTTACCAGCTCTGCATTGAGATTTTTGTGTAGAAAAGAATGGAAAAACCGAATGAAATGAATTGAACGAAACGTATAACTTTTTGTATCATAAAGTTAGTGAGACTACACGTCTTTACTCACCTCTACTGTATTTAATTTATTTGGTCAATTCACACAAGCCGTTGTATGGTTGTATTGAGTGTATTGTTGGACCAATATACAACAGTGTATGTTTGTTGTTGATAATTTTTATGTAAAAATCCGATACACTTATACACATTTTTTTCATATGTTTTTAAAAAGTTGTATTGGTTTCGTGCTATCAAATTGTTTGAATGCCAAAAATTATGAATAAGGAGAAGACATTTGGAAAACGAAATACACAATACAACATAGCATTAAGCATTCACAAACCAACAAGTGTATTCAATACAACATACACGATATAAAGTCGTGTGAATTGCCCAATTAATTTAACACTTTTATTGTTGTTTTGCGTGCATTTGGAATTTTTGCACACCGCTTTTTGCGTGCATTTGGAATTTTTTCACACCGTTTTTTGCATGCGTGTGGAATTTCTTCACACCGCATTTTGCGTGCGTCGAATTTATTCAAAAACATTTGAAAATTCCCTAGAAGATCAGTGGCTATTTTGGAACACATAAGAAATAATATACCATACAGACTATATGGAAATGGTAGTCCAGAGGGTACTCTTTCGAACCGTAGTAGTGGGATAGCTGTACTAATTTTGAGAGTTGAGATTTTCAATTTTGAAATAATCGGTTTTAGTATTATAGAAGAGCGTATGGATGGATCTCTTTTAAGAGAGCATATGAGCGAGATGCGAAAAGTGAATATTCTACATCACGTCCTTGGTGGATTGTGAAACCTATCTGTCGAGTAGGAATATGTGTTTGGAAGAATATACACAGCGCAAGGGAAGTTAGGCAGAGACAAAGAATCTGAACTATTATTCGGTAATTACTATCAGAAGGGTTTTCAACAGTCTGTGGTTAACAATCGGTCTTTTGATCAGGCCCAGAGAGCACTTGCTGAAAATAGAAATTGCCTCGAGCCCATTATATAGATTCTCTGATGGGAATATTGAATCATTAGAACACATACTTGGAATATGTGCGGTATTAATACATCCCAAAAGGAAATCTCTGAATGCGTATCAAATACTAGACAATGCGTTTTTCTTGCTGACGCCGAACAACATCCTGAAATTTGTCAGGCCAATATGATTGAGAGAGATGTTCTAAGAGATTCTACACAGATTAAGAGCACAACTAAGCAGATTATGGCCAACTTTGATTGCCGTCTTTAAATATATATTAGATTGTTATATGTGGTACAGAGTTCGAAAATCTGGCTCATTGAGTTCCATTGCTTTCCAAAATGCAGCGCCACCAAAACTCTCTATCGATGGTGACTGTTGCTGATGGTGTTCTCACTGAGTTAAATGAGTCCGTCTTCCTAAATGCTCTTTAATATGAAAATTTCTCTAAAATTCATTTTTAATACGCTAACAGATAACAGACAAAAATCGCTATTAGATCAGAAGAAATATCACTAGCCAGCATAATCTCTTGTAGAGTTACGAAATTCATGAAACCGTAAAAAATGCATTAAGAGTAATGCTATGTTCGCACGGCAGCAATTTTTCGTAATTCGCTCTCTCATTCGTAATTCAACATTCAATTATGTGCTAAATTACATAATTCGTCATACAAAATTTTGAGAGCGAATTGCCCAAATTGTGTGTAATTCAATTTCTATTACCCTGTGAATTATTTAAAAACCAATGTTATCTCTAAATTTTATCGTATTTTTGCCATCACCAACTGTCAAAGCACAAAAAATATAAACAAAAAATATTGTAAACAATAAACAATAATGGTATCCAAAAATAATATTTTAAAAAAGTATTATTTATAAGAAAGTTATTCGCGAAATTAGCGGAGGAAGCCACTATGTGTGTAGAAAACCTTTTGAAAAGTATTTGCAGCTTTTGAAGAAGCTGTATGAAAAATATTAATAATAATTTAGTAATAAAAAGAAGAAAAACTGTAAAAAAGAATTACAAAACTAACGTGTGAACATGATAATTCAATTAAGTAATTCAAACAGCGAGCGAAGTAATTCGCAGGCTCGTGCGAACGTAGCATACGAGACACGATTGACTTTTTCTGATGTCATGGTCACAACCAATACTACAAACTAGTATGAAATATCCTGCTAATTCCATTAGGAGAACTATGATATGCCAACTATGAGCTTCTGCTTTATAGACTTCATACTAATGTATGAATGTCACAATGATAATAATTTAGGAGCCACTTTTCTTAGAACCTTAAATTAAAATTAAATTTTCTAAAAATTCAAAAAAAATTAAAAAAATTCTATCGAGAGCCAAGTTCTGGGAAGTAAAAACAAAAATAAAAATCACTTAGTCGCTCTAATTTTTTTTTTTTTTTTTTTTTTTTTTTTTGCCAGACCCTATTTATTTAAACAGTACTGTACCCTGGCATTAGTTTCTAATCTCTCGTTATGGTAACTGTAGTTTTCTTTTTTTTTTTTTTGTTTTGCTTTGATTTAAAGACAGATGAATGTGAAACTAAAACTGACTGCGTTGTAGAATTGTTCGCCTATTATTATTTTTTCCTTGCATACCAAAAGGGGTTTCACCAGAGCAAAAACTAACTCGGAATGCGATTTAAAAAGAAAAACTCACAAAATATTAATGGATGTTACGGATGAGATAATAATTTAAAGTTTATTTTCGTTTTTTTTTTCTCTCTCTCATTAAACTATAAATTACTGGCGAATGTTATTTATTATCAGGCTTAAACGCCTGTAGATAGGCTATAAAAAAAACATGTGAAATAGAAACAATTTTAAATTAACATTATTTTCTTATTTTCAGACCTTTCCAATGATGAATTGGACATAGAAGAGGATGATAATGGCAGTTCGGAATTTTTGAATACCAACAGTTATCATCCGGCCACATCACCGTTTAAGACACAACGTCAACGTTCTCTAACACCCGATCGCAATGAATCGCACAGTTCGTCAAGTAGTTTACGTAAACAACGTTCCATAACGCCCGAATCAAGATCGCTAACACCTGAAGATCGCCGTAAAAAAGGTTCACAGGTGTCACTAAGTGGCTCTAGGCAAAATTCCAGTTCGCGCAATAACACTTTGGAGCGTAAACACGAAAAGGTTAATATATCACGCAGCTCTTCAAGTTCCAGCTATAGTGGTCGCGAGCATGATGGTCATGTGGTTGGCAGTGGTGGTGGTGGTGGTGGTAGCGGTGGCGGTTTAGTTGTTATGGAGGAGAGAGCTGTGCGAGTGGGTCTTGGCGGCATGAATGTGTCGGCTGGCCAGCACAGGCGTTCTTTGGGTCGTAATGCCAAACAAGCAGATGAACATCGTATTAGAAGATCAAGGTAAATGTGTGTGTTTTAATTTCTTTTGTATGCATGTACATGCGAGGTTTACACAAGTGTAGTGAAGATAGGCTGCACCACGGGTTCCCGTCTTTTAAGCAAATACACTTAACTTACTCTCACTCTTCACTTTCTGTTCCCTGTAAGCAGAAGGCCGTCTTCGGAGTCAGGAATGCTTAATAAGTTATTAGCCTATAACAGCTTACATGATCCATCCACACAGGATCTAGCGTTACATACTGTAATCGGTAGAACTATCCGCTTCTAATAAAAGATAATAGACTTGAGCATGCCTCTTGTTTAAATGTAGAAAATTTGCTTGCTTTTCATTAATTCTTATTTTTTTTTTGTATTTTTTTAGATCCTTACAACTTACCGAACGCTCACCAAATCGTGGCCATAAAATGGTGGTGTGTGTCGGTCAAAATCATGCAAATGTTGTTAATCAGCCGCCTTTGTATCAGCAAGCCAATAATATGAGAACAAATAATTTTCCGCCCACTATACGTGCTTCCAGTAAATCTCAATCAATTTTAATAAACAACATAAATGGAGGCGTGGCAAGTGCTGGTGCACGCCAACGTCAAAGTGATATCGATAAGAGTCGCTCCTTTGATTTTGATTATTGCAACTATAATGCGAGCACGGCTAATTTAAAAGCACCACACAGCAATAGTTCACTGTTAAGCGCACAAAATCTGTTAAATCGTGAAGCAGCCTTAAGACTGGATTTCGACAAGAGTCGTTCGTTTGATGAGGACTATAGGGAGGGAGGAGTGGTGGTGAGCAATAATAATTTAAATGCCAATGCCATGCGTTATTTACAGGCGAATGAAGCGGTAGGCGATAGGAATCATGCAACACGAATAAGAAGAACTTCACCGGTGGAGGGCAATGGACGCAATACACGCAGTCCACAATCATCGGGCTCGTCTTGCAACAATTTGAATGTGCCACGCTCTAATACCAGTCCACAAAACTATGGCACCAGACTGTGTGATCATGAAATGACTTACGATTTAATGCGCAAATCATTGGATCGTTCGCCTATAATGGATTTTCGTAGAGGTGATAGTGCTGGAGCGGCTGGAGATTATGATATGCCGGTAATGATGCTAAGGAATAGAGAAACCATTAATTCCGGCGGCAATTCTGAATTGAATTTTATGAACACAGACGCTAGGCAATATGAACACAATATGGCGACGAATTCGTTAAAGCATCAAAGATCTTTAAGAAGAACTCATAGTCCTAATGAGAGCCACTATTCATTAGAACGTGGCCATAGTAAAGGCTCCAGAGACGATGTAACACCACCAGAACCCAATGACTATCGTAATGATTATAACGATATGTATCGTAGAACCAGAAGTAATAATCGTGGAAGGTATTGAATGTAGAATTTTTGGAAAGCCTTAACAAAAACAATGCATGTTGCAAATAATGAATGTGGGAAATGCTTTTATTTTTGGAAACAAGAACAAAAACAAAAACAATTTTTTTTTGCTTGGAATGTTTTAACCTAACTAAAGGCAGAGAGAGAGAGAGAAAGTGAGAGTGGTGGCCATTTAACACCTAATCTAAGGCTAAAGGCTAATGTGTCACACTCTCTTTAAATTAAACAAACTTAACTCTCCTTGAAAACCCCCTTTTTTTTACAAACACTATGGAATGTTGAACAAAAAAAAAATTTTTAAATAATACAAAAATATTTAAAAAATATTGAAAAAAAATTATATTTTAAACAGTAGTGATTTCCACTTTAATACAACTAAGAAGAAGAAGAAAAAAAACAAAATATAAATTAAAATTAATTTAACAAATAAGTTTATTCTAGATTTATTAACAAAAAGTCCAACTAACTAAAAACTTAAAAAAAAATAATTTACAAAAAAAAAAAGACACACAGATATTAAATTCAAAATAATGATTTTGAACATAAACAAGACTGCTTGGAAAGTATTAAGAACCTAAAAAAATATTAAAAAAGAAAACAGAAATTAAAAAACAAATTAATTAATCAACACACCTGAACTTTTAAGGATCAACTAACAGTAGTAGTATGTATAACTAAAACTAACCTAAAAACAAACCAAAAAAAACTACAACAACAAAATATAAATAATAACTACATATTATTAACAATAATAAATTAAGTTTAAAAAAAACAAACTCTAGTAAGTAGTGTTTAATTAAAATTAAAAACAAACGAAAATAACAGAGAAAAGTGTAATTAAAACATTTAAAAAAATATTACAACAAAAAAAAAGACAAACTAAACAAAACCCCCGTTAATATTCATTACTCACCTCTAATTAAAACTCAAAACTCACCACTTCACTAATAATACCTATGGGTTGATTTTTGTTTAGCTTTAGTTGCTTAACACCACCGACACCACCACCTTTCAAAACGTTATGCGTATTGTTTTGTTTTGTTTTTTTTTATTAAAGAATTGTTTTTTTTATTATTATTCAAATATAATTATAGTGATTTATCTAAAACAAAAACAACAACAACAACATTAAATATACCAAACAATACCACCACCACCACCACCTCTACCGCTACCAACAACAGCAACAACAATCTAACATTGACAACAACAAATACCATACAACAGTGCTCATATTGGCCACAATGTGGTGCCTGTCAAAATTCAATGCAATCACCCGATTATGAGTATTTAAAATCGTTGCCTTTAAAACGTCAACCAACACAACTTAAACAACTACAGCAACAGCAACAACAACAACAGATAGCACCAACATCCGTTGCCGTTGCTTTACCTAAGGAAAACAATATTTCTTTAACACCAGTCAAGGCCAATATATCCACAGTAAAAGTAAATATGAAAACAAATTTAATACAACAACAACACCAACAACAACAAACTCTACCCAAGTCCACCACTCAATGGACTTTATTATGTAAAAATGCTTTGGCTCCAGCACAAACGGATATAAAAGCAACGCCATCTTTCGAAACAACATCCAACACTTCATTAAACAATACGAACACCAACACCAATACCAACATCAATATCAATACCAGCAATAATACCGTTGTCAATGTCAACACAGCTACGGTAACAATAGCGCCTTCAAGTAGTGCTTCGGTGTTAATGACAACCAAATCAACGGAAACATCAACACAGATAAGTGACTCATCTGCCATAACTACTTCAAGCTGCTCGTCTGCATTAGTAACTTGCTTACAGCCACCTGCTCGTGTTATACCATTGGCAGCAACGTCTTTAGTGCTTTTGGGTGATTTCGAAATGCCCATCACCCGTGAACGTCAAGATAAAAGCGATAAACATACAAAGGCTTTAGAAGAAGAAAATCAACGCAATAAATATGAAATCTACGAAATACAAATTCATGATAACCTTAAAAAGTGAGTATGAAAACGGAAATTTTAAATTTAAAACAAAAATATTAAAAAATTTTATTTTTTTATGTTTTGTTAATTTATGACAAAATCGTATTACAACATGTTGCAATTCAAATTTCTTGTGTGCTATTTTATGTGTGTGTGTCGAACAACTTTTCTGTTGCTCCACGTTCTGGTTTTAAATCCAGACTTAGCATTGACTTCACGAAGTAGTATCCCCTTTCAAAACCGTATTCATTTGAAACAATTGAATTAATGGTTGGGACCTTTGGGTCAGAAAAGGTACCATTTGGTACCATTTGATGTAATTTTATTATATTAAACTCGATCAAAATGGGTATAATTTTTTTCTTTTCGCGGGAGGGATGGAGAACGCTTTATGAATTCATGAAGGTCGTCACCATAAATGATATGTCGGACTCTCCCACTGGGTATACCGACTAAAAACCCGCCTTGTATCCTCAACGGGGTATCACTCCAGCTCGGTACCACGGTTGTATTACTTCGAGTTGGACCTCTTTTTGGCACCTGTGCCAGTTCCATCATTGTCAGCTTGCGTCCAGGCTCCGCTCGTTTCTTATTCTACTGCGTCTAAGCCACATTTTTCCTTCGCAGGACATAGTGTACAAATTGTTTTACTACTTTCCAGTTTTCTCTGCTGTTTGTCATTTTCAGCACGACGTTCGTAGCACTAATAATGCCGATTTCAACCTCTAGACCCTGACGTCTTTCGGCCCAGCGACAGAAAGTATGTTCGGCATCGTCTAACATTTCTTCCTCCTCGTAGATACAGAATGGCGAGCGACATTTCCCCCTGCGATGCAGGTACTCTCTCTGAAATATCCATAACCAGTTAGCATCTGGGTTATATAGTAGTCTACTTCGCCGTTTTTTCTGCTTTTCCACACTTGCAATTCTGGAATCAGTTTATATGTCCACCGCCATTTTAAGAAGACTTCATTCTGTACCGCGACTAAGTCGTGCTCTGTCTAGCGCTGAAAATCATCTGGCGCTCAATTGCTTGCAGGACTATGGCAACCATTCCAGCTATTATTAAGGCAGCTTGTGTTGATACCGTGCGATACGAGTATGTGACCCGTAAAGCTGCTATTCTCTGCGCAGATAGTAGTTTTTTAGCTCTGGTTCGAGTTTTCAAAGCCAAGATTTTAGAGCCATAAAGGAATATACTATTTTCAGCCTCCATGAGTAACTTCCTCCTACTTGGGAGTGGTCCTCCAGTATTTGCCATCAGTCTACTCAGCTGTGTTGTTATTCTATCTGCTTTGAGTAGCTCAGTTTCGAGTCCAGTCTAACCCCAAGGTATTTAATCGATCTCTTCGTAGTCTTCCAAGTCGCCTATATTTATTTCGATCTCGGTCGGAATATGTCGTCTTGTTAGTAAAAGCAGCTCCAAAATAGGTATAATAAAGCCCACCCAATCGGTGTAGGGCATGTACTAGTCGAATAAAACCATTTTGGCTTGTTTTTTAATTATCAAATTCATTTGAAAAAGTCATTTAGATTACATAACGTTGATGCTTTAAATATTAATAAGCCATGCTTGTAACTGGTTGTTACAAAACAGTTCCTTTTTTTTGTTTTTGTTTTTTTAGGCCTAATATTTAGACAGTGATGGATGATGCCATACTTTGTCTTTAGAAAAACATTGTAATATAAAATGAAACAACAGCAACATTTTATATGAAATTTTCTTCTTCGAAAGAAGAATAATTACTCTGTGCTACATAAAAAAGTTTTCGTATGGAAAACCAATTCTTTTCATAGGCCTACCCAACACTCATTTGATTTAATCGCTTTATTTTATATACAACCAATACTACTAAAAGCATTCTTTGGTGAGGCAAAAGAGCTTAATCTCCAGGTGATATTTTCGAATAGCCAGATGACGGTGAAAGCACTAGGCTTTCGCAAAATGATCGTGAATACGGTTTTATATAACTCAACAGATTTCTGAGCAATGATACATAACAAAAATTCATATTATTTAGATAACGAAGTACAGTAATATTCTGGAAAACCACAAAGCAAATAAGCTAGACAGATATGGCACAGCTACCGAAATTATGGGAAAACTGCAAGCTCAGGGTTAGCAATGAGATAAGAAACCTTGCCAAAGATAAGAATAGCCAAGGCTGGGTCGCAAGTGTACAGAAAATCTTCTCAAAAACACTCATACTCAGAGTCGTTGTCGGTATCATTAGAACCAGACATGTGTGACTTGATACACACCCACTGGCCTCATGCTCAGCGCTTTGCGGTATCTGGGTAGTTAATTTCACATACCTTGTCGGAGACTGCTCAGCGTATTTCATCTGGATCAGCGATGGGTTATAGAATTAAAGGGAATAACTACTGGAAGTAGTCGCCGTAGTCTAGTAGGTAGTGTGTTCACTTATTAGACTAAAACACCAAAAGCTTCTTTCGATATAATTTGAGAATGTACTGCTATTCCCGAAAGTATTAAGTTTTTCCTTTTCCCTTCCAAATACTTTCGAAATTTTTTGATACATAAAGTTGTTCTCACCAAATCATTGGACAGACTGTTTTCATCTTAGGAAGGGGAAAGGCCAAGTGGTCACTTGATTTGATCTTAGGTTTAACTAGATGTACAAGTTGGTGGTTATTTCCATATTTCATAACACTGGAAATTGCACAAAAAAACTGCTAATAGGTGGCAAGTTTGATAGCTTCTTCCTGTTTAAGGTCTGGCGTAATATTAGTATCATTTCAGCGAGTTAGAATAATGCCGGCAGGGTTTGAGTCACTGCTAAGCTTTTTGCTGATTAACAAACAATCACCGAAAAACACTATTTCAACGCTAGTGCTGGCATACCAAGCGGATTCAAGTTCGTAAGCAGTCCTTTAACTCCACGGTATGTGAAGACAAAGACATAGTCGCCGTAGTCTAGTATATAGACGCAAAGCCCAGGTTCGAGCCCCAGGCAAGACATGAAAATGAAATATGAAAAAAAAAATATTTCTTAGGCGACTTCCTCTCAGCAGATTTCTGGCAAAAACTCTGAGAGTAAATAAGAAATTGCAATTAAAAATTTCTCAAAAATCTGTCATTCGGAGTCGACTTTAAACTGTAGGTCCCACCACTCATGTGTTAAATTAACACACACAATATGAGTGGTGTGAGAAGCTAGGCTGTAATCCTGACTGAAGGATTGTAATTGCCAATTATGTATGTATGTAAAGACATACTTTTTTACTCCTTTTTGAGCTCCGGCGGTAATTGATTGCTTTGCAACAAGTTGAAATTGTTTACAAGTATTTCGGCTAAAGGTTACTTAAGAAATTAGTTTAGATTTGTAGAAAAAAAATTCACATAAAACAAATTGCTTCTAAGGGTTGGGCTATGTTTTGAGTTTGGCAGCAATCAAGATTTAGTTATTAAGGTTAAAAGGTCATTAAAGCTTATTTTCATTACAATTTTTAAATTATGTCATCAACAGTAAATATCTTTTCACAGTTACTGTTCACACTTATTATCTTAGATTCCAGTGAAAGTATGTATAAAATTCCAAGTAATCATCTCATTTGCCATTTAAAGTTTTCATTTATAAATTGCCTGTTGCTGAACATTTTAATTTCTTCGAAGAGCAAGTAACAATCAATATAAGAAACAGAAAATGAAAAATTATATTGTAGCAGAAGCAAAATGATATCTCATTAATCATAATGGCAAAAGTCTATTCCTGCTGCTGCTTCCTATGGGATAACGAGAAAAAAAAGGAGAAAAAACTCCAACCAGGATGTCTTTGAATTACAATCAAATGAAGATGTGAAACTGATATACAAAGTCAGTCATGAGAAAAAAAATTTTTTTTTAAGTAAAGAACCTGCCACCGAGGCAGGCAGGCAGGATGATAGACTGGGTGACTAGTGGTATGAAAAAAAAAATTAAAAATAATTTAAATTAAAGCAACATACCAGGAAAAAGGAAATTATTTTTATTTTCTTTTATTTATTTTTTAAAGAAATTTTATTTTTATTATAATTCCTAAGGAAATAACGTAAGGTAAAGTTTTTCCCAAGAAATGCGTTGGTAATCAAAAATTAATGTGAATTTTAAATTGAATCCACCCTTTTTTGTTTTCAAATGAAATTATTACTTACTGACGGAGATTGATATTACATAATGGAGAGTAACTTTACATTACATTTCCAATAAAATTATTTTCATGTTGTTTTCTTAAGAAATTTGTAAACTTAATTGAACAGCAATAAATTCTTTTAATTTTTCAAATCTTACACAAACGATATGTTTATCACGAGTTAAGAATAGTGCAAAATAAAGGATGTGTAAAGGATACGCGAGCTATGTTTGGAGGTCAAACGTTTTGAGAATCATCTTTTCATCTTTACATTCTATCATTTAATTTTTAGCAGTTCTTAAAGGGAAGATCTCTTGTATAAGGTGGGAAATTTAAAGGTTTAAAAATGTAATAAAACAAATACCAAATTTATTTTCTTTGTCGTGAAGTACAATTGTTTCAGTTAGAAGTGGAATATTATTTATCACAAAGCCTCATTCGATCGCACCAATTTTCGTGCACTTTTTCAACGTATCTCGACAACGGCATCACGAATCTTGGCCTTCAAATGCTTAATTGTCTCTGGTATTTCGGCAGCCGCCGTAGTCTAGTAGGTAGTGTGTTCACTTATTAGATGTAAAAGCCCGGGTTCGAGCCCCCCAGGCGAGACATCAATACGAAATATGAAAAAAAAAATATTTCTTTGGCGTCTACCTCTCAGCAGATTTCTGGCAAAGCTCTGAGAGTACATAAGCCTGCCATGAAAAAGCTTCTCCAAAATCTGTCGTTCGGAGTCGACGTTAAACTGTAGGTCCCGCCACTCAAGTATAAAATTAAGGCACAAAACATGAGTGGTGTGAGAAGCTAGGCCGTAATCCTGACTGAAGAGTTGTAATGTTCAATTATGTATGTATATATACCTCATTCGATCAGACAAATTTTTGTACACTTTTTCGACGTATCTCGCCAATGGCATCACAAACGTTAGCTTTCAAATGCTCAATTGTTTCTGGTATGTCAGCATAACATTTTTCTTTAACAGCGCCTCACAGAAAATAGTCCTACAGTTTCAAATAGCAGCTTCTTGGCGGGCAATTGATATTACTATTACGTCTAAATAGACGGCCATCAAACTTTTGATGTAATAAATCGATTGTGCCATGAGATATGTGGCAAGTTGCACCATCCTGTTGAAAGCAAACATCGTTCACATCAATACCAGAGATCAGCAATGAATTGTTTTTTCGCTACTCATAAGCACTCATGAAATTTCGAGTATGAGTAAGTCAACAGTATTGAAACTAAAATACTCTGATTAGGCAACCACACACGAGAACAATTATGCTGGCACAAAATGGCAGCTTGTAGGCAAGAGAAATGAGCAGAGTGGTTTTTACTGGCATAATTTTTCAACCAAACCAATACACATGCATTTATAAAACAGCAGGTTCAAGAAAACAAGTCAAAAAAAACTAATACACGCAAAGCAGAGTACATGTATACAATTTTATGCCAGATGAAATAGTCTTGTATGTGACTGAAGGAACAAAAATTGTGCGACTTTAAAAATAGTCTCGTGTGTGATAGCACATTCATTCATACTCATTACAACATTGATTTACAATTACAGGTTCAATGAGTATGAGTACAACGTTCACATCAAACTCATAACATTCGAAATATGTTTGGTTCATACGCCTACTCATTCAGATTCATAAATTTAGAAAAATACTTATAATACTCATAAATGAGTATTCGAGTATAAATGAGTGATTCGAATCATTCATCAAAATTTACAGCCTTAGTTGTTGTTGCATTTACAAAAAAAGGAGAAAGCCTTCTAGTGAGTATTGTAGTGTTCGTAAGCGAATCATACTTATTTTGTGATTTGTGTAAATGTTGAGTCATGGAGAGTCTAAATCAACAACATCATGCGTATTGTTAAGTACGAGTACAATGAGTACTTCAAACTTTGGGATATGAGTAGTATGAGTATGATATTAAAATAAGTATCAATGCGTACAAGAATCAGAAATTATGAGTATGATTTGACGTCTACTCCGAACGACAGATTTTGAGAAACTTTTTCATGGCAGGTTTATTTACTCTCAGAGTTCTTGAAAGAAATCTGCTGAGAGGCAGTCGCCTAAGAAATATTTTTTTTCTTTCATATTTCGTTTTGATGTCTGGCCTGGGGCTCGAATCCGGTCTTTACGTCTAATAAGCGAACACATTACCTACTAGACTACGCAATGGGTGCATTGGCTTCTGTAAGACCATGTATGGGTTTGATGAGCACCAAATACGGCAATTTTACTTTTGGTGGGTTGCCATCAAGATGAAAATTAGCTTCATCTGAGAATATGATTTTTTTTTTTTTGCATAATCGGACATACTCGTACAGTTTCTCTTTCGGTCAATAAATTCCAATGCTGCTCAAAAGTAAATCGCTTCATTACGTTCAGTGGAGCTAATATACTGAATTTTGTAACAGAATAGAATGAGATAAATATTGCCAAATTCGAAATAACCAATGGTTCAAATTTAAACCAATAAATGGCCTACCCTATTGATTTGCCTGGTCAAACGATTCATCAAATAATTTCATGAATTTGATACTGAGTTAATTGCCGCATAACTTGTAGTTATAGAACTTGATTTCCCCAGGCAACTAATCTTAATTTCTTACCACAAACATTAAATTTAAATGCTTTTCTATTCCATTTAACAAATAACTTCTTTCACATCTTCTTGGAAAAAAAAAACAAAACTTTTAAATGGAGAAAAGCAGCAAATATTGCTTTCATTTAAAGACACCCCCCCCCATTTTTACGCTCTAATTAGTTGTTGAGGAAAACTAAATATAATTAATAATTATTGTGTGCTATATTCTTACTGTTTTTAGACTCTATACAAATACAACAACTACTGCTACAACAACAACAGCCACAACAACAATAGCTGCAACATCTGCAACTCTTAATGAGAAACAAACAAGAAGAAAATTTGCCACAAACAAAAATAAAAACTTTAAAAAACCATCAAAGATGTCGACGATGAAACAAATTCTAGAAAATGATGACTACGATAACGGCAGCGATAATAATGATGAAAATAATTGTGATGGCGACTCCAGTATTAGTAGCGGCAGTCATGAGAGTACTAGTCTCACCAGCAGCAGCTGTGTTAGTGGCAACAATAATAGTCATAATGTTTGCAGCACAAGTTCAATGACCACCACCATCAGCTTTAATACTGTACAGCATTCAAAGCAATCATCGAGCAGAGCTCAAAAGTACTGCGGGCATCCAAGATTATCATTGCCAAATATTTGGTTAAATACAGTAGCAGCAGTCGATGCCAACAGTCAGCAAAAGGATGATAAAATAAGACAAGAAAGGTAAGTTTTTTTTTTAATTTTTAATTTTTATGATTATAATGCATAATTTAAAATTTATATATGTACGTAAACATGGAACTTATGTTTTTAAAGCAATTTAATTAAACAAATTTTAAATGAATTTCAAATTAATATTGAATTCATCAAAATATCTGATAGAGCTGCAATAGCTCCCTTACAATTTAAACCAGTTGAAATACCTTGATGTGCATTTGTATGTAAGTGGTTGACCACAATCAAATAGATACGCGGTTGTCCGTTAATCATCTAAACGATTAACTCGTTGTTTTTTTCAACTCGTCTTTATTTATTCTTTCTGTCATAACAATTCTTTAACAATGGCTGACTGTAATTCGGTGTTAATCGACATCATTACGCCATCTTTAATGCCATAAAAATTTGTTTATATGATTGAATCATATGAGTTGAGGTTCATTTTAGTTTTGAGATTTATTAAAAGTAGTTCTTACTTACTTACTTAATTGGCCATTAACAACCCGATTAACGGATTTCGGCCTACTGCAACACATCCTTCCAGGCGCCTCTACTTTTTGAGCGCCTACGCCAGTTGGTCGCACCAATCGATGACAGGGCTTCCTCGATTTGGTCTTTCCAACGCATACAAGATCGTCCTCTTCGACGACTTCCGCAGGTTCCCGCATCAAATACCCGTCTCGCCGAAGCGTCCTCCTCCATTCCAACGACATGGCCGAGCCAGCGCAGTCGCTGGATATTACTACGCTGCACAACGTCTATGTCGTTGAGGAGCTCATGCAGCTCATTGTTGGATCGGATGCGGAAATCATCGTCAACTCGCACTGGACCGAAGTCTTACGAAGGACTTTTCGCTCGAATACTCTCAAGGCTGCTGTATCAGTACTTAAGTGTCCATGCTTTTGCGCCATAAAGAAGCACGAGCGTCTTCTGGAACATTAGTTTTGTCGTACTACTCAATTGCATATTGAGACCATAGGGTCCATGCCTCTGGGCCATAAAGAAGCACGGGGAGGTTGAGCGTCTTGTAGAGTATTAGTTTAAAAAGAACTTTCAAACTTTGAATTCTTGCTAACAAGTTTCAATTCCTTTTATGGATTGCCCTTCTCGTCACATAATCGTAATTGTTCTTAAAGAATTTTATTGTCAGTTTTAAAATAAAAACACATTTTTTGCGAAATAGTTGTAATTTTTTTATGAGTACGATGAGTACTTCAAACTTTGAATATGAGTAGTATGAGAATGATATTAAAATAATTGTGTATGCGTATAAGTATCAGAAATTATGAGTATTATTCGATTTTACTTATCTTTTTGAATACTCATTGTCTGATCTCTGGTACGAAATAAAGTAGTCGTATAATGAAGGTCACAACTGTGGTGATAGATCATTATACTTTTCATTAATTTTTCCATGACTTTCGGAGGCATGTAGTTTGCTAAGAATCTTTGAACAAAAGATGCTTTGAAGCCCGGATTTAAGCTCAGGAATTGGTTTTTCACAGAAATTTAAGATTTACCGTATCACAAATAAAAAAAATCGCACAACGTTCAATAAAATGAGAGAATTTGTTCTGCAAATTAGAATTTCTTGACATAATTTGTTCTGCAAATTATTGCTGCAATAAATCGATTGGAATACGCGAATTGTGAATTAAGTGATGATTTTCTAAACCCAAAATTTGATTATTTTGTGTATTTTCCAAGGGCGATGTTTTTTCTCTCTGAGCTCCCTAGTAATCCGAATTTTGTACTCATAAAGCTCGTTGTCTTTTGTTAAAAATTGCTGCGTATTGCTTCCTGAAATTTGAAGTTATATTGTAACGATGCAGAATTAATGTTTTCGGGCTTTCGCTGGCACTTGGTTACAGGAGCAATGTCAGCCGATGTGTTGACTCACAGGGCTCTTACTGTCCGACTTCTTTGAATGCTTGACACATTAGGTGCAGTTTCCGACAGAAAATTCACTGAAACTAGCAATCGGTCTCCACATAACTTGCCAAAAATTTTTAATAAATTTTCACAATTATAAACTGTTGTTCTTTCGTACAGCAGTCCATCTTTTTTTCACTGACATACCATAGGCTTTTTGTTGTACGAGCTGGAAAACTTATTGAAAAAACTGCAGCAATGTCCATTGTTACCCTACAATATGAGAGTCAAGAGAGAGCCAACCCACTGAGTGCGCTTTCATTATATAATCATTATAACCTTGAGGATTTGTTCTGAACCTATTTTCCGCGACACTGTTTTTCTCGGATAGCAGTTCTATTTTTGTTTCCTCTATTATGCTCGACGCCATTAAAAATTACTAGCCATTAAGTTAGTTTTAAACGAGATTTTCGCCAAAAATTTCCTTTAAAGAAATGAATAGAATACGGGGCACAATGCCTACTCACGAGTTGTAGTGGCCAATAATAAGTGCACGTGGGTATGTAAAGATCCCCTGTAATCGTCGAAATACATAATATTACCCATGTTAAGTAGATATTCGACTTTGACTTTGGTTGATTCGGTTGAATGGCCAGAAATGTTTGATGTTGCATGAGCGGATTTAGTACCCAATTTCGGGGTTTCGAGATTAATTCTACTCCTTGGTATCGTTTTGTATATGAGTAGCTTCTAATACTATGTTCGGTATTGCACTTTTATTTAGTCAATATTCGGTTTATTGAGTATAATATTTTAAGTGTTCAGACATAACAATATACGCAATTCAGCTGCTTATTCAATATTTATTTGGTTGTTCGCACAACTGGTTGTTTCAACAACATTGTTTTTATTTTGTTTTTATTTTTGACTGTTGTTGTTGACATTTAAGCTGTCAAATATCAACAGAAAGTGTTTGGAAAACTGTAATATGCTTACTGAACATACTTATGACAGTGCTGCATTTTAAGTTTTACTCAATATTATAACAATTTGGGTATTTATTGCGCAATTATTAATTCAGAAATATTGAGCTCAATAATGGCGTTTATTGCGATTTACGTAATAAAATTAATACATTTTTATGAAAGCAATACCCTCATATTTTTTAGGGTGTATTTGACTGAAGTCACCGTAGTTCATAAGATAGTGAGTTGGCGTATTAGAGAGAGAACTATAGATCCGACCACACATGAATAAAATGAACACATACACATATATGAGCCGTGTGAGAAGCTAGGTTGTAATCCTGGCTAAATTAAGTATGAAAGTATGCAGTATTTGACTGCCGTGTAAAAGTTCTAGTTTTTAACATCATGAATCATCTTTTTTTCGCTTTGAAATCGATGAAACATAATCAGGATACATTGCTGTTTGCATTATTTCGTTCAATATCTAAGTGGAACTTCTTCTCTGCCGTATAATTTATTAAAGTCACGAACCATTTTTAAAAGATACGTCATCTGTCTATATCCTGTAGGCTTATACTATGTTCAGATACACATGCACTTTTATTGAGTCAATATTCGGTATATTGAGTACAATATTTTAAGTGTTCAGAATTTGTGTATATTATTATATTCAGTTGCTTATTCAATATTCATTTCACAGCTAGTAAACAAAACATCTGGTTGTTTCAACAACATTATTTTTATTTTGTTTTGTTTTTTTTTTTACTTATGACAGTGCTGCATTTTAAGTTTTACTCTATATTATAACAATTTGCGTATTTATTGCTCAATAATTAATTGAAACTTTAAATATTGAGCTCAATAATGGCGTTTATTGCGATTTACGCAATCTCCTGCTATCCTTTCTCCTGCTCTTTAAAAAATCTACGATTTATTATTACCATTTTTTGTTTGTTCTTTTTTAATTACCAAAAACGAGCTCCCCCGCTGGAGTTATTAATTATTTTTCCATCAATAGTGATGAAAAGTACATTTTCCTATCAGGGAAATTAATTATATTTTTAATATTGTATTGTGTTGTATGCCACCGAATGCCTTTGTAATGGATTCGTTTTGTTACAAAAATTACACGTTCATTACCGTTTGAGGCTATAAATTCGCGAAACAAAAAAAAAACGAATTTCACTTTAAGGCTTCGCCAGTGACATTTTTAATGAAATTATTATTAAAAACACGAAAGAGAGAATGAGAGAGAGACAGACACAGCATGTGTATAATGTGTGTGTAATTATGCTGTTATATCTGGCACTCGATTTTCAAACCATTACAGTTGAATTGGTTTTTTTCTCGCTCTCTCTCCCTCTCTGAATTTTACACACGCAGGTAAAAATATCTGCTGAAAAACACGCACTCGCCCAACTACTACTGCTTCCCCGTTCCCCGTATTTACATGATGGCGCATTTGACATCACCTGTGTGAAAATAAAATTTCCGTTACCGTTTATGGCATTTTAAAATGAAAAGATAAAAAAAGCAGAGCATGAAAGGGGTGTGGTGGGGGTTCGTGTAAAATATCACTGAACAAACAATTGTACGAAAATAGCAATGATTGTGTGTAGTTAGAGTAGAGCACATTAATGAAATTGAATAGAGGGACATACATAGAATAAAGGGCAGAAATATATCATAAGGGACTATGGCGCATCATAAGTACCCTAGAAGTTGAAGTGTTGACATTGCAAGCTTTTTCCTTTTTGATTTGTGCATGTCGGTGTCTTAACGTCCAAACATTTTAATCAGCCTCAGCACCACACTCTTTGAAACTGCTTTTCAGTATTCCTTACAAGCTTGTCGGCTTATATAGGTAACACCACACTTCGTGGAACTGGCTTACGGTACAACTTTCTACGCTAATTAGCCTGCTCTTCTGTTATGTGTGTTTTTATTTTCATGGGAGTATATGGCTTCTGTAAAGCATCTTCAGCCCTACACAGTTTGTTTCTGTCATTTTCGCTCGTTTCCATGTAAGCGCTTGAAATATCGTGTGTCTGTCAATGTCGTTAAGGAGGGGATCCAACCGATCCACCTTCAGTGTTATTCATTTTGCATCAAAATTCAATACTGCTCAGAGGAACGTTTGTGTAATTCTGTGCGACACAAATCATGCTCCGCCTCTATACGATAGTGTAGCCCAGTGTTCAAAAATTCAGTACTTTAGTACTTTTTTCAGTACTATTCCATTTCAAAAAGGCCGCAGTATCCCCGCGGAGCTTTCAGTACTTTTTTTATTATTAAATATGTCATGTCTAGCGCTTTTCAATTATTAATGCACTCGCAACGTAATGCAAAAGGTAGAATTAGTCTTTAGTCCCGGTTAGTCAAACGTCCACGGAACGTACGTTCATTTTTTGAATACGGAATACGATCCGTAATATAATTTCGGTAAGCATTACATTGCTCTCCATAATTAAAAAAAAAAAATAGTTCTTCGGTGATCTACTTCTAGCAAATAAATTGCCAAGAAAAAGTTTCTTAAAAAATGTATCGTTCGGAGTCGACTTTAAACTGTAGGTCTCACCACTCATGTATAAAATTAACACACACAAAATAAGTGTCATGAGAAGCTAGGTCTTAATCCTGATTTAAGAGTTGTAATAACTAACTACGTATGTATGTATTTTTATATAAAAGTAATATTCAATGCACAAAGGTACTTTTTCAGTTATAGTTCAGTACCATTTCAAAATTCCAATTTTGCTACACTGGTGTAGACTTCAAACATGTGGTATATATTCAAACTTTATTTCATTTCGATATTTGTGATCTTGTTCAGTCGTGCTAAATGAACATTCGTACAGTCGTCATTAATAGAAAATGTACGAACGATAATCGGATCTATGCTCCGAAACGACCCGACTACTCATCGGCCAAGGAAGTTTTTTCTTGAGCGAAACACTTCTGGAAACAATAGCAGAGCTGTTACAACAGCAACAATGAAACTTTAATTTTCCGCACATTACTGTCTTTCTCCTTACTCTCCTGTAACTACCTTTTCGATATTCCAACACAGTGCATCGCATAAACAGGAGACATCTCCTCAGTGTTGATATATTACCATTACTACTACCATTACTATTACCGACTACTCATCGGCCAAGGATTGTCAACCCAGCGAAAGCTGTTTTAACCGGAAGTTTTTTTCTTGAGGGAAACACTTCTGTTACAACAACAACAATAAAACTTTACTTTTCCGCACACTACACCTTTTTCCCCTTACTCTTTTGTAACTATCTTTCCGATATTCCAAAATAGGGCATCGCATAAATAGGAGACATCCCCTGAGTGTTGGTCTTAAATAAAAATCATCCAGAGTTTCATCAAACCAAACCAACAAAGGTCAACGAGCCAATGTGTTGTTGGGATGACTGTACTGCCTTGAGTTTGAAAAACTAAGGGCCATTATTACAACTTGCCGTTAACTAAAGGAAGGATTTTAACGGGCAGATAAATTGTTTTTCATTATAATAAGTGGACGATAAGCTGAAAGTAAGTGTTAAGCTAAAGGGAGTATCATCCTAGCTTTAACTTTTAAAGTTAAGTTTATGTTAGCACTTGCCATATTATATAAGTATTATTTTGCAATATGGCAACTTCAAATATAAACAAAATTAGCAAATACAATAACAAAACAAAACGCTCTTCATTGCCACTGCGTTTCAAAAAAAAACGTGTTTAATTGAGCAGTTTTATCGACATTGCTCCGGCACTGCCATATTTTTGAAAAAGTGAACTTTATTTTATCTGTAGGTTATAATAACGAAAAGAAGTTAAAGCTGACTTTAAAGTTCACTTTAGCTTAAGTTGCCTTTAAAGTTAAAGGGGACTTTAAAGTCCACTTTAGCTTAAGTTACCTTTAACTAAACCCAACTTTAACAGCAAGTTGTAATAATGGCCCTACGCGAATTTGTCAGTGAAGACATAAACTGAAGATATTTGATCCGTTTGAAGTACCAACCATTATCGTTTTAATGAAATGTAACAACCTTTTTAATAACTAATATTAGTACATGGAATAAACACCATATTATAATCAGATCATATTCATAGTTGACCCAACTTTTATCATATTCTTTTGATATACACATTCTCTATTTCCTAATAGGAGCCACTATATGGTGAGTGGATGGCTCTTCTTGTCACTTCCGCTAGCCTAAAATAAAAATGCAAAAATAAATCCCTGATTATATATTTTTTTTTGTTTTTGTCCTTTTTTTTTTTGCTTTACCAACTTTATTTAACAGGTTGTCAGGTATTTAAAATTGTAAAATAATAACATGGCATCCAATGGAGGATACGAATGGATACCTTTACAATGGCATAATATATGTATGTATGTATGTATGTTTGTACTACGTATGGGTCTAAAAATTTATTTTTAATATACCGTAGTGCACAAATAATACCCCTTTTTTTGTTATTGCTATTATTTCCTTTGAAATACCCTTTGACCTTAACGGAAAAAACCAGAAACTACAACAAAAAAGGGATCACACCTTGTTAAACTTGAGCAGAAAAAAAAACTAGGAGATAATTTTTTAACAAAGCTTTTTAAAAAAAAAAGGAAAATTCTTTCGTATTCGCATATCGAATTTAAGCCGCATGTATGTGGCATTACTGTCACTCATATAAATGGGCATGTATTTATGAAAAAATAATGGCAAGATGATATTACTTATAGTCGAAGGGCATTAATACACTATTTTTTTAAAACATAAAATTCAATGAAAGGTAAAAAAACTATACGTATTGTAACACTAAACGTGGGCCGTTTATACTCTTGTGGTAATTTTTTACTACTATAATCACCACCACTATCTTACCAAGTGGAAATATATCGAATGTTGGCTTTCAAATGCCCAATGTTTGTCGGCATAACACTTTTCTTTGACGACGCCCCACAGAAAGTAGTCCAACGGTGTCAAATCGCAGCTTCTAGGCGGCCAATTGACATCGCCAAGATAGTTCACATCAATACCATGAAGAGCGAGTAGAAAAAAAGTTGTTATCATGGTGCGATAGTTGTCGCCATTGACCGTAATGGTTGCGGCGTCCTCATTTTCAAAGAAATATGGGCATATGGTAGTCGCTGTAGTCTAGTAGGTAGTGTGTTCGCTTATTAGACGTAAAGACCGGGATCGAGCCTCAGGCCAGACATAAAAACGAACTATAAAAAAACATTTCTTCGGCGACTTCCTCTCAGCAGATTTCTGGCAAAAACTCTGAGAGGAAATAATCCTGCCAAAAAAAAGTTTCTCAAAATCTGTCGTTTGGAGTCGACGTTAAGCTGTAGGTCCCGCCACTCATGTATAAAAATAAGGCACACAACATGAGTGGTGCTAGAAGCTAGGCCGTAATCCTGACTGATGGGTTGTAATGGCCAATTATATATGTATGTATGTTATCGAGTGTATGGGGTCGTATATCCGCATGGGCAACACGAATGTTGGCTTTCAAGTGTCCAATTGTCTCTGGTTTGTCGGCAAAGCTCTTTGCTTTAAGGGCGCCTCACAGACAAAAGTCCAACAGTGTCAAATCGCAGTTTCTTGGCGGCCAATTGACACCACCAGTTTGGCTAATTAAACGGCTATCAAACGTTTGATGTAATAAATCGATTGCGACATGAGATTTGTGGCAAGTTGCACCATCCTGTTGAAAGCAAACATCGTTCACATTAATACCATGAAGAGCGGGTACAAAGAAATCGGTTATCATGGTGCGATAGTTGTCGCCATTGACCGTAATGGTTGCACCGTCCTCATTTTTAACGAAATATTGGCCAATAATGCCTACGCTCCACAAGCCGCACCAAACAGTCACTCGTAATGGATATATTGGATTATGTAAGAACTGAGACTCAAATACGGCAATTTTGCTTTTTAAAGTTTCCACCAAGATGAAAATAATTTTTTTTTTTTGCGAAAAATTTCTATCTTATTCGGTACTCATAATAATGAAAAACAATTTATTTACCCGTTAAAATCCTCCCTTTAGTTAACGGCAAGTTGTAATAATGGCCCTTAGAGTACTTAGATACGCCGGTATTACTGGTGTTCTTTATTCCACCATGGGGTCAGTATGAACTTACGCTTCTACTATTCCTCTTCCATACTATAGAGGAGATAGTTAGGCATGTGTGCCTAGTGCGCTGTTCTAATGTTTTACCCTCACTTTGGAATCAGAATAAGTAGCTGGCTCTGCAATGTGTTATAAAATTGAGGCAATTGTCAAACGCATATGGTCTTGACCAGAGATCAGCAATGAGTGTTCAAAAAGATGAGTAGATTCGAATCACACTCATAATTTCTGATTCTTCTACGCATTGATACTTATTTTAATATCATACATCGTACTCATACTTAACAATACGCATGATGTTGTCGATTTCGACCCTCCTTTACTCAACATTTACAAGAATCACAAAATAAGTATGATTCGCTTACGAGCACTACAATACTCACTAGAAAGTTGAGTGTTTGTTTTGCTTGCTATCTTTGTCTTTTTCTTTCTTCTTTTTTTGTAAATGCAACAACAACTAAGACTGTAAATTTGAATGAATGATTCAAATCACTCGAATCATTTATGAGTATTATAAGTTTTTTCTAAATTTATGACTCTGAATGAGATGGCGTATGAATCAAACATATTTCAAATTTTATGAGTTTGATGTCAACGTTGTACTCATACTCATTGCAACCTGTGTACTTATAAATCAATGTTGTAGTGAGCACGAATGAATCAGAGTAGTTGAATTTCAATACTGTTAACGTACTCATACTCAAAATTTCATGAGTACTTATGAATAGCGAAGAAACGATTCATTGATCATCTCTGGTCTTGACTTCAGTGCAATCTTAGGCCTTTAGTGGATATACAATCCATTCCTTGGGCATTACTGTCACTTATGCGAAAGCAAAAACTTACAATTTCGTCTTCTATTAGTTAAATATTTGTCATGTTGCCAGCGGAAAATTTTCTAAGGGGAAAGAGCCTCCTTATTTTTTAATCCACCACTGCTTTTTGAGCTTTAAAGATTCCACTTAAGCGTTAGTCTTGTTATGCTATCGCTATGCTATTCCATTTCAATTTAGTTTACTTCTATTTGGATTTCTCATTGGGTTACGATCCAGAAATCCAAGTTTCTGATGGTGATGGACATGCTCTTAATGTATGGCATGCCATCGGTCTACTAAAATATATGGCTTTTGTAGTTGTTTACATTTAAGAGAAGCCCATTTATTTACTGCTAAATTTACCGTTAATTTATTTAAAGTACCTACCAAATGAACCATATGGACCTATGTATTACTTGTTGTTGCCTTTAATTTGTTTTTTATTTATGCCGAAACCCATAAAAGTAATATTAGCTAAACCTTTTGTACCTTAACACCTAATGGCCACCTATACAACACGATGTGTTGACCTCGTTAACATGAACATTAGGCAGAAACACCAACTTAATCAATACAATTTATTGGCCTATTTTGATTTGAATTACCAGACTGATGGTCATACTTTTATTAGAAATTTTTTCTAAAAAAAGAAGAGAAAAATCCATTTATATTGTGTCCTCTCCCTCCTTCCCTCGCCTGGTCCTCTCTAACCAGCACTTGATTTATTTGTGAGTTTTAATATTTGCGTGCCATTGGGGCGTATGATAAACAAATAAAATTTCTTTTATTTAAATAAATAAAAAAAGACAACAACAACGACAACAACAATAGCATACAATGAACATAGAGTTGCTTGTGCTTATTGTTAACAATATTGTTTGTTTATGTTGTAGGAGAGCAAAACGACAATGGCAACAATAAAATTGAAATGGAAACATTGCCTCTGCCAACAATTTTGCATAAACGTTTTTTTGTTTTTTTTGTTTCTTTTTAAACATGTTCATACACCCTTTTTCGGGGAATTTTAGGCAATAACGGCCTATAGCTCTATAGCATGTCAGTTTATAAGGATAGGCCGACCAACATCACCCTGATGATTGAAGCTGAGCAAAAACATACATGAACGCTTATGAAGAATACATTCCAGAGCAGATATGTACGAGTACATTGCATTGCTGTGTTGTTTGTTGATGTAATAAAAATAATGAAAATGTAATAAAAAAAAGTAGAGATAGAGAGAGAGAGAGAAAGAAAGAAGAACAAGATGGGCCAAAACATATTTTATGTGTACCTGATACATTGTAACGTAACGTAAGGTAACGTAATAAATTGAATTGATAAGGCGTAACAGCGTTAAATGATGGGTTGAAGCAATGTAGGTTGCAACAACAACAACATATTGCTTGTGGAGACAATAAAAGCAAATATATTTTAAGGCACAACTAGTAAATGAAATTGATTTCAACAATAAGAAACAAGAAAAAATAGAAATCAAATCAAATAAAACTTTAGGCAGACATGGCAACACAGCAGTATTACTCTTTTTATGCTACAATGGCAGAGAATCTATGCTGCAAGCAAATGGTTTTTTTTATTGATTTTCTATCAATCAAAGAAAATGAAATACAAAAATGCACAGAATAGGAAAGAAAGCTGGCCTGGCAGGCAAGCAACAAAATATTTAAAATTATAAACAAACTGCAGGAGAGCATTATAATAAATAAATAAATAAAATTGAAATAAAATTGAAATGAAATGAAATCGTAGAAGTAAACATAAGCTTTTATGCAGACAAAGTTCAAATATTTGAATACCCCCCTCATCAAGATGCATGATTGACACCCAAGGGCGCAAGCAAACAGTAAAACAAAAAACTCTTGTCAATATCTATTGTCTGCCTACCAGCTGACATTTCCGAAATAGTATTAGGTCGTGTAAAAAACATAAGCGTTTGGGGGTGCTGACAACCAATGCAATGAAGTAAGTTTGTTGAGGACTAAAGTCGCGTGGCCACTATTCAAATTTAATTGATCAAACTGTGCATATGTGTTGGCACAGCAACACATCAAAATTGTACCTTCAAACTGCATTGTATTGTTGTTGTGAAGAAGAAAAGAACATATGATTTATGCAACGCCGGCAGCGATAATCAAAAGTATTTTGATATTCTACAAACTCTTATCAGTCTATACGTGAGAGTACAGTCTTACCAAGGCATTAACAAAAAATGTCAGGTTCATCCATTATTTGATCCGTGGCCGGGCAACTTAAGCAATAGTAAAGGTTTAAAAGTCCGATTATGAGAAATTTAGTTGCAGGTAACATACGAGTTTCTGTAGAATTCTCTTGATGTTTGTGAGTTTATTGCTCATGGACACCAAAAATTTTATTTTTGTGCACAATCACGCACATTTTCTACATGCAGATAATCTCAGGTTTCGCTGTGTTCAGCCCAATATTGGTAGCTTGGCATGTGCCTTTGATACTTACTTACTTAATTGGTCATTACAACCCTTTATTCAGGATTTCGACCTATCTTCTCACACCACACATATTGTGTGTTAAAGTTAATCCATGTATGACTGGACCTACAGTTTAACCTCGATTCCGAAAGACAGATTTTTGAGAAACTTTTCAAGGCAATTTGATTTGCATTCAGACTTCTTACCAGAAGACTGCTGTGAGAAAATATTTGTTTCATATTTCGTTTTGTTCGAACTGTCTGAGCTGGGCCTTGAAACACGTGCTGACGCCTTATAAGCCAACACACTACCTACTAGACTATAGCGGTTTCTTTTCTTACACACTTTCTTATTTTTCCTCTCTAACTTTGTGCCGATAACATCGGAATTTGTCATTCATACTCCAACGCCATACTTTCAAGGACTTCTCTACTCTCTTACTTACTTAAATTCTCTTATCGATTGTCGAATTTGAAATGCCTTAACACTTCCTTCCAGATGCCTCTGATTCGCACACACCAATCGGTCTCGTTGAATAGCTTTCACACTTTTTCTCTTGAATACTATCAAGGCAGCTGTATCAGTGCATAACAGGCTTCCGCACAATAAAGAGCGATTTGTAAAGCATTAGTTTCATTAAAACCATTAGTTGCCGTAACAACTTATGTTGACAATAATAATACTCCGTTTGCTCTACGGAAGAATTATCTTCAGCGATGAGGCTCACTTCTGGATGAATAAGTGCATGAACAAACAAGATTATCGAATTTGGAACTATACTAATCCACATGAGAGCCAAGCGCCTCAAATGCCTCCTGAAAAAGTTAGTTTTTGGCGCGGGTTTTGGGTTTAAACCACGTTACTGAGGCCATAAATGTCGTGACACTATAGATCACTATACGTCTATGATGATCTAATTACCAACAACATGTGGTTTCAACACAACGACGCTACGTACCAATCAGAACATGTCCCATTTAGTATTCTGCTTGAACAATTTAAGGGCATGGTCTTCTCGCGAAAATGCGATGTGAACTAGTGGTCACCGAGAAAGTTAGATTTGACCTTATAAAACTTTCTCTTGTGAGATTTTCATAAGTCAATAGCGGTCCTCAAAGTCGACATAATCCACGTTATGGTCAAATTCAGACCGATTTCTGCGTCAGAGTCACAAAATGTTTCGTTTAAGTGTAAAGATACGAAGCGCTTAGTGGACGATCCAATATCCCAGATCGTCTAATGGCAATTAAAATGAGAATATTTTAAACACTTTGGCACGAAAAATTGTAATTGACAGCGGTTAACGATTTATGGCATAAAAATACGTTTAAAGTTTTTGAAAATCATTTTTTTTTTTTTTGTTTTCATAAATTCTTTTTCGCTGCCTCTATTTAAGGAAATTAAAGCAAAACAAAAAATATATTGAGGAAAAAAGTCAGTCACTGGAATATGTTAAATGGCAGAAACACCAAAGACTACACAAGTCACTGAACCATGTTAAAAACGTGCAACACATAAAAGAAATACAAGAAAAGAAAAAATCGTTTCATTTCTTTTTCCATTAATTTCACTTCGCAGGGGTATGTGCGAGTGAAAAAAAATAATTTTTAAAAATCTACGGACCAACGTGCCATTTATTGTACAAAAAAACCAACAAAAAAAGTCAAAAAGAAAAATAAAAAAATGAAGAAAAAAAGATAATTTGTTTATGGTTCTCGTTTGAATTTTGTTCTCTGTTAAGTCAAACTACAACTGAATGGATATGTTTAACTTGGTGTGGTTTTTTGTTTGTTTCATTTTTCATTTACCGCGCGTCCCCTCCTAAAACCACCATAAAAATGTAAAAGAGTCAAGGTCACTCTGGGCAATAAGAAATATTTAATATTTTTATACTCACACCAGCTATTGCACATTCGCATTTTATGGGTTATTTTTGAATTCCATTTCTTTTCAGTTGAATTTCATTAAGCCCCAGACCCTGAAAAAAGGTTTCTACAATCAATATTCCTTTTATTGAATAAAATTCAAATTTTTTTTAATAATAAAGTTTTCTTCAATGTAAACATCCTAACTTTATTAATTGAGAGCGACCATCTTGTTGAGGCCACATTGGTCAAATCAGTAATTTACTCAATCTGTTTCGCTAACTTATCATAAGCAAATATTGCATTCGCTTCATCCACTAATAATCCTACTGAGAACACTATTCGCAGTGTGGTTGATATTTTCGAGTACACTGGCTCACTAAATAATTGACCAATACTTGCACGTTCCTAAAACATCGCCTCCGTCCATGAGAGTATGCAGGAGAATCGGTAGCGGTCGATTTCGAGTCGTCGAATGAGCTCTAGAGCATATGGTTACTGACCCGTCCATTTCTAGATGAAAATTGTCAAATTCGGAACGATATCAATCCACATGACATCCAGTCTGTGTGAGATTATTTCCATGCCTCTCAAGGGAGGCATTCCAATGCCATGTCTGAATTCATTTGAGCAGGTTGTTGTACCAGTTTTCACGACACATATATGTTGTCTCAGAATGGACGGGAAGGCACTTCTTAAACATTTGGGCAACCGATTGTATAATTTTATTTACTTTTACAGTGAGTGGGGCGGGTCAATCAGTCGTCATGCAAATATTTACTAATGATTCATGCATTCTTGCCCAACACTTTTATACCACACTGTAAGAAGTTATGATCATGCTTTTGGGGTGTTTTTTTTTAATTTTTTAATGTCAAAGTGGTATCTTAAAGAACTATCTTCATCTAAAACCTGAAATCTGACTTTCAAGCCTGCCTGTTCGTTTATAACGATAGAATTATAGTGGTCATTACTACCCTTCGGTTAGGATTACGACCTATCTATTCACACCACCCAAGTTGTACGTTAATATTATACGTGAGGGGCGGTCCCTACAGTTTAAAGTCGACTCCCAACGACAGATTTTTGAGAAACTTTACGTTGCAATCTTACTCTCAGAGTCTTAGCCAGAAATCCGCTGAGAGGAAGTCGCCGAAGAAATATTTTTTCATATTGCATTACGTTCGAGATATCTGGGCTTTGGAGTTTGAACCAAAGCCTCACGTCTAAAAATCCATCTCACCACTTAGTAGACTACGGCGAATTGTAGTACCACCAGGCTGCCTTTTATATGGACCTCTACTGTATAGCAGTATATATATCGTATTATAAGGCAAGCGTGTAAGCAATACTCATTTGAAATCCAATATTACTTACACCGATAGTATTTTTTAAAGGAAAACGTTTTACAGAGATTTAAACAATTGATCAATTCACACGACTTTGTATCGTGTATGTTGTATTGAATACACTTGGTGGTTTGTGAACGCTTAATGCTATATTGTATTGTGGATTTCGTTTTCCAAATGTCTTCCCCTTATTCTTCTTCATAATTTTTGGCACTCACACAATTTGATAGCACGAAACCAATATTCGTGTAACAATACACTCAATACAACGATACAACGGCTTGTGTGAATTGACCAAATGTCTGTAAATCATATGCTGTAGTAATAATAAATTCTTATATTTTCTCTTTAAACATTTTGCTTAATAATCTTCAGTCTTGCTTTTCATGACATTAAAAAAAAAGAGAAGAGAACTACAATGTAATATTATAAGATGCTTAACATTCAATGTCGTTGCTATTAAGGGCATTTATAATGTGCTCATTTCGGAAAAACGAAAAAAAGAATGTAAGACTCCCCTTAAATAAGCCACTTATTTAATTATATTGTTGGACTATAATGAAAATTATGGAAAAAAAGCTTTCAAGAGCTACATTATATGGTTGTGATGATAGATTGAAACTTATTTAATAAGCACTTGAGAAAAAATTATCAATTGACCGCTAACAACAAAAACATTAGTACTTATGGACGAAAAATAAATTTTATTATAACCACTTAGGGCCATTATTACAACTTGTCGTTAAATTTGGGGCTAGTTAAAGGTACCTTTAGCTAAAGGGAACTGTAAAGTTACCTTTAACTTATTTTCGTTATTACAACTTACAGATAAACATTTTCAAAAATATGGCAGTGACGGAGCAATGTCGATAAAGCTGCTCAATTATACAGGTTTTTTTAACGCAGTGGCAACCGCGGGCTTCGTATTTTTGTTGTATATGCTCATTTTGTTTAAATTTGAAGTTGCCATATTGAAAATAATACATAATATGGCAAGTTCAAACATGAAGTGACCTTTAAATGTTAAAGGTAGGATGATCCTTCCTTTAGCTTAACGATCACTTCTATCTTATTGGGTACTCATTATAATGAAAACCAATTTATCTGCCCGTTGAAATCCTCCCTTTAGTTAACGGCAAGTTGTAATAATGTCCCTTAGACTAGGTAAGGTTATTCAGTAGACCTTTTATGAACCCCAACAGCAGCTGATTAGAAAATCGATTGAATTTTTTTAAGGACATGACTGCTACACAACACTTTCGATGTCTTAATAGCTCTCTGCTGAAACCTATAGCTGTGTGACAAATAATTTCGCCTGTGTGTATCAATCAGTTATTATAACAATCACCATGTCTGAAACAACTACAGGGCTTTGAATTCAAGAATCAATTTATATCATTGTCATAAAGAAGTCGCCGTAGTCTAGTAGGTAGTATGTTGGCTTATTAGACGCGAAGCCACGGTTCAAATCCCACGGTCAAATCAGACATCAAAACGAAATATGAAAAAAAAATATTTCTTTGGCGACTTCCTCTCAGCAGATTTCTGGCAAAACCTCTGAGAGTAAATAAAAATACGATGAAAAGTTTCTCGAAAATCTGTCGTTCGGATTCGATGTTAAACTATAGGTCTCGCCACCCAAGTATAAAATTAAGGCACACAACATGAGTGGTATGAGAAGCTAGGCCGTAATCCTGACTGAAGGGTTTTAATGGCCAATTATGTATGTATGTCATAATGAAGCAGCTTCAATCAATGTTTGATAAATTCATCCGAAACGCACACTTTGGAAAAAAGTTAAGACTTAATGATTCCAATACATCGAAAGATGCCAATTCTATTATACTAGGATTTTAACGGGCAGATAAATTGTTTTTCATTATAATAAGTGAACAATAAGGTAGAAGCGAGCGTTAAGCTAAAGGGAGCATCATCCTGCCAGTAACTTTTAAAGTTAAGTTTATGTTTGAACTTGCCATATTATATTTTTTTATTTTCAATATGGCAACTTCAAATATAAACAAAATTAGCAAATACAACAAAAAAAGGAAGCCCGTCGTTGCCACTGAGTTTTAAAAAAAACTTGTTTAATTGAGCAGTGTTATCGACATTGCTCCGGCATTGCCATATTTTTGAAAAAGTTAACTTTATTTTATCTGTAGGTTGTAATAACGAAAAGAAGTTAAAGTTGACTTTAAAGTTCACTTTAGCTAAAGTTACCTTTAACTAAACCCAACTTTAACGGGAAGTTATAATAATGGCCCTAAAACTTACTACATTACCCAGTCATCGGTTTAACTTGAAGAACTTTATTATTAGCACTGAAAGAAAGCAAGAACTGCTGTGGAATATGTTGTATGAAATAAAATTTATTTTTTCCATGTATATTTTTATCAGTCGGTAATGCCAATTTAAATGAAAAGATTTTCTTTAGAAAACATTTTATCAAATACTTTGAATGGCCCACATATAATTGAAAATTCTTTTTACCAATCAATACTTTTGTTGTGGTTTTTCTATGATTGAAATTTATTAACAGAAGAGAGTCTTGTACTGTGGCTAAATGCAATATTTTGTGCAAAATAAATCCTCATATGTGTGTGTGATGCAAATAAAAAATCAAATAAAATAAAATAAAAGATTAAAGAGAATAATAAAATATTTTTAAAAATTGGTTTTTGTTCTCCTTTTTATTCATAATCTTAAATTAAAAACATAAGACAAAAAAAGACCTTTTTAAGAATTTATTCAAGAATTATGAAAAATTCTAATAAAACCAGCCCCCTTATAGGATATTTTAAAAAGGATGCAAATGATTGCTTATAAAAATAGACCGGCATATTTGTTAAAAACAAAAATTCAATTTAAATCCTAAGAAAGCTTTCATAATTTTAAACAATAAAGAAAACATCTTTTGATAGGTTGGGTTATTTTTTAATGTTAAGAGTTACGAAGTAAAAATGAGCATCGAAAATGCCATTAGAAAATATGTATTGTATATACAGTGAGCGCCATAAGTCAGTCAACACCCACTATAATTTTAAATTTTCTATTATGTTCTTAAGTATAAAAAAAGTTCCTTTATCATGAATTGCTGTTTTTGTTTTAACATTTTATAAGTAATAAATAAACGTTTTTATTTTTGCAAATTTATTCTCCTATTCTCATTTACTTTTCTCGCTATCCTCAGAAAATGAATTATTTCACTGGTGTTTACTCACTTTTTTCGCTCACTGTATGTACTGAAAAATTTTCAAAACTCATCCAATTATTCGAATATGCATAAAAGTTACTCATATATAAGGGCTTCTGAATTAATGGCCAATAGAAGCCAATATCAAACAATTTTACTTCACTTACTTCATGGCCAAATCTAACCAGGGAATATCATGAATTCTGGACGCATTCAACCTTAAGGTATAAAATATAATAACTAAACAGCAATCCCAGTCATGGCCAATTTATCCTCCGCTTCTTATTAAACCGTAGAGCATACCAAAGTCTATAGATGTTAGGTCATTCATGCTTACACGAAATTTCTATGGCCACTACAGAAAACCTGGCTAAGCCTGAATACCACAGCTGAGCGAAAGTGTGTGTTCGACAGCGTCTGACTTCTAGCACGTTCTGCAGAAAACAGGCATGCTCAGATACTAATTCCTACCCTCAGAGCCCATTGCCCGGTCAGGACTAACCTGAGTTTAGTAACCAGTCTTTCGACACAGCAATGTACATTCAAGCTAAACTTGTTCAGAATGGGGATCGTCTCGAACACAACATGTAGATTCGATGATGATGAGAATGCGTACATATTTAGAACCTACGAAGTAATGCATTCCAACTGGTTGCACAGCAGGTGCTGCGCAAGGAAGGTCCTGAAGTACTCCTTAATAAAGATCAGCTATATGGACCATAGTTTCCAGTCTCCGTCTGGTACCTTGATCGATTGGTCTGTAGTAGTACATACATACAAAAATACATTATTGGTCATTACATATTACATAGCTTTTTGATAAACTTTTTCGTGGCACAGAAATCTGCTGAGAAGAAGTCCTTGAAGAAATAATTCTTCATATTTCGATTTGTTGGAGATGTCTGACCTAAGGTTTTGAACTGTGGCCTGATGTCTAATAAGCCAACACACTACCTCCTCGATTTGTAGTAGTAACCCTTGAAATCCTCCTGGTTGATATCATTCAAAGATCAACAATGAGTATTCAAAAAGATGAGTAGAATCGCATCATACTCATAATTTCTGATACTTATACGCATTAATATTTATTTTAATATCATACTCATATACTACTCATATTTAAAGTTCGAAGTACTCATCATACTCATAATTTCTGATACTTATACGCATTCATACTTATTTTAATATCATTCTCATACTACTCATATTCAAAGTTTGAAGTACTCATCGTACTCATGCTTATTGTTAAGTAAGTTGTTGATTTCGACTCTCCATGACTCAACATTTACAAGAATCACAAAATAAATATGATTCGAGTACGAACACACTAATACTCACTAGAAGGTTGTGTGTTTGCTTTGGTTGCTGTCTTTGTCTTTTTCTTTTTTTGTAAATGCAACAATAACTAAGACTGTAAATTGTGATAAATGATTCGAATCACTCGAATTATTTATGAGTATTATAAGTATATTTCTTAAGTTTTGAATCTGAATGAGTAGGCGTATGAATCAAACACATTTCAAAAATTACAAGTTGGATGTCAATGTTGTAATCGTACTCATTGTACTCATACTTATAAATCGATGTTGTAGTGAGTACTTATGAATCAGAGTAGTTGAATTTCAATATTGTTGACTCACTTATATTCAAAATTTCATAAGTGCTTATGAGTAGCGAATAATCGATTCATTGCTAATCTCTATAGAGATACTATAGTATCGTTAGAACATCATTCGGGTAAAACAGATCTTTTCATATTCTATACACCCGGCTTTGTACTTAATGACACGCTAAGTACATGTCAATAATTCTACATATTTAAATAATAAGCTCAAGTAAGCACTTGGTCTTAATGGTTTAACATCGAGTATTAAGTTATTAAATTTTACACCTGCACCTAAGCAATACTAGTGTAATTCAATAGAATATACATTGTATATGAACCAAGTTTCACTTCCTGTGTTTGTATGCATGTATGCATATGTGTTAGTTAACGTGTATGACCATGTCTATCTGTTTAGTTTAGTTTAATCCTTTTGTTTGTCCACCTTCATTTCTTTTCTTCTTCATGTTTATTCAAGAAGCAGTTGATGTATGTGTGTGTGTGTGTGTGTTTATTTATCGTCTTTTTGTTTGTTCATTCATTTTAGCATTTCCTGGCCGACATATTTTCTATTTAATGCTTGTATTGCCTTTTTTCTGTTTTTTTTTTGTTTTTGTTTCATTTAAGTTCAGTGTGTTTTTAAGTGCAGGTTTATTTAACTTTTTATTCAACATTTTCCTTTAAAATACAAGTATTTTGCAAAACTGCTACTTTTCATTTCTCTCTTCACTTCTCTTTGCTCTTCATTTGTTGTTAATTTTTTTCTCGTTTATTTTGTTGTTATTTTTTAATGTTTCTTTTTTCTTCATCTTTTGTTGGCTTTTATCGTCATCGTTAAGGATAATAAATAATTTTTTATTCCTGTGGCCCCTCTTCGTGTTGTTGTTGTTCAAATAAATGTGATAAAATAAGAGAGAAAATGGCAAAAGTTTCAAGTGAAACTAAAACTAGAAAGTGTACGTATGTATATATACATATGTAGATGTATATGTATATATATATGTATAGATGTATGGGTATGTGTGAAATGAAAAGAGAAAGAGTGTGGCTTTTTGTTTTAAGGGCATTTAAATTGTCAGATTGTTTTTATTTCTCTCTCATATTTATTTTGTGCTTTAAAGCCATTTTTTCTTTATTAGTAGTGTGTGTGCGGGCGGCCCCATCAGCTGTTTCTTTTTTTTTTTCTCTCTATTAAACGGGAGTTTATTTTTTTTTATACTCTATCAAGAAATAAAAAACTTTTTCTCACTCTCTCTATTATCCTCTTTATTCTCATTTAATGTATTTTTAATGTTTATATGGTATTTATATCCTTTAAGCATGTGATTGTCAAATAAAATTTTATGATAAAATGTTATTGTTGTAGTAAGGAATAGTATTTATTTTTATTTTCTTGTATTATAAGTACATATTTTATTACAGTATCAATGATAATGCAGTGTTAGAAATAATAATAAGAGCTTATAGAGAATACGAGTAGCCATACTGTATAAGTAATCGATTTTTAAATTTTTTTATTATTATTACAGGTAAAAATTTTTACATTATTTTATTTAATTACATTGTTTGTGATACTACTTTTAAATAAGTACATATTGCAAGAAATACAGTCGGGCGTCGATTATCCATGATGGTCGGGACCAGAAGTATTACGGATAATCGATTTTCACGTTTAATCGTAATATTATACAGTTGTTTTAATATTTTTATTATTTAATAAGTAAACATTGGTTACCATACATACAATTTACATTAAAATAACTAATTCAAGAAGCTTATGTTAATTAAATTTTCTACTGAAAACATGAGTCTGAAAAAGGACATTAAGCAAAAAAAAAAAGAATACACCTTCTTAAAAAAAGTCATGTAATATTGTTTGTCTAATATTTTTCAACTTATAATTTTCTTTTATAAGTTTTTCTTGGATACAATAAACTTGAATTTTATCCTGCTCTGTAATTCCGCAACAACCAGGGCTATTCAGGAAATTCAGCAATGTGCTAAATGCCTATAGCGCTTCTTTTAAAGTCGTTTCTGGAACAATTACATGTCTTCCAATCCATTGTCTCGCTCAGGTTCATCTGAGTTACTGTTTGCCATGCTTATAATTGCTTCATATGACAAAACATGGCTCACATTTGAGCCATGTCTCTATATCCTCTGTGGCAAAGTCATCCGTAACATTGATTATTTGTGCCTCATTCTGCAGAGTATTCGATATTTCCATACTTATAACAAATCACTTGTAAATGCTTCTAACTCATCGTATGTAAACAAGGGAATTCAATTTGAAATTAATAAAAAAAAATTCTGCCATCACGGATAATAGAGGTAATCACGGTTAATCGAAGCAAACAATTTGAAAATATTACAAACAAAAAACAATAGACTGATAGACTCGGATAATCGAGGCCCGACTGTATGTATATATTTATTCTATCAATATTACAGATAAAAATTTGTACATTATTTTATGTAATTAATTTGTTTGAGGTACTACTTTTAAATAAGTATTGCAACAAACATTTGCTTTTTTAAATTTATACAAATATGTATACTAATTAATTGATATTTACATTTTTAGGGGAAAAAAACCTCTTAATACTAATTTAAAGAAATTTTAATATTAACACTTCTGTTAGCTTCATTCCTGAAGTTGACAAAGTTATTAATGTCACAAAACTTCTTATTATATCATAACTTGAAGACCTGTTGCGATCTTCAAATCGTACCTAGTATTATTTCTCTTATTAGCTCATGATCTGTTTATATTTCCTATGTAGTATACTTGTAGAGTATCTATAAGGTAGATTAAATATAATTTTTAAGTTTTTTATTTGTACCACTTGAAGCTTTTTAATATAGTATGTAGGTATTCGCACAGCTCTTTGACCAGATTTGGCACCCATACATCATAATTGGTCTTATACACATCTTATATAGTAGGAGCTTATTTTTTACTGTTAAGAGAAGATCTTCTCTTTAGTAAGGGAAATAAAGCTCTGCCACATTTAAGTGCTTTTTCGCACTCAGCAAACATTCAGTATGACATTCGTGTGGAAAAACAGTAGCATTTGATGTCAGAAGCTTACCAGTACTTTCACCCATTGGTATATGCTTCAAGAGGAGCCCCACCGAAAACCTTCAGGTCGTCAGATCAGTAGCCTCTAGTTGAATTGCTGAAATCAAATTTCCTATCGAGAAAATTTTCGGCTCTACATTTAATCGACCTGGTTAAATAAAGATTATTTTGTTGGAGAACATATTATTTTTACGATGCTTGGCTCATAGAAATCCGGTCCTATTTTTCATAAACTTCTTGGATGCCTTAGTTGTCCTAGTTCTTTGTCTGAGTGCGGCTACTTTTCAGTTTCGGATTAAATTCCATTATCATCTCCTTTCAGTATGGCTGACCCACCTTCGTATTTTGCATTTGATTTGCCTCAGTAAGGGTTTGGAAGTCGCCGTAGTCTAAAATCTTTGTTTATACAGCATCAATTCTCATAAATTTGGTACCAAATAAAAGCTATGTACCCGGACTTTCATTTTCTTATATCATTTGTTATCTACAAGACCACGGATTCCGATAAAAATCAAACCCCACTGCAGCTTATTGAAGTACATACATAAAAAAGGAGTTGAAATCGCTGTGGTCCAGTAGATATTGCGTTGGTTTATTAGACTCTAGTCTGTGATTTATTAGACCCTAGTTCGTGGTTTAAAAATTCAAAAAAAAAAATATTTCTTCGGCAACATCCTTTCATCAGTTTTCCGGCAAATACTCTGAGAGCAAATAAAATTGCTAGCGATTTCACGCTGTAGATTTATACGTTCATTTCAAAGCTCAAGCGCTTGCATATACATAGGACAAGACACGTTGTATTTTCTGCTCTCTTCACAATTTGATTGAAATAATATGAGGCCTGTACTGTTTCCCAAGGTAGTATAGGCAAGGGTCTTGAAATAAAAAGATTACCATACAACCTAGGAAAAGACGAATTATGATCGAGATAATACACTCTGTTACGGATAGCTTCTAAAAAAATGTTCAGGGATATTGAGGGAAATGATAATACCAATTAATTGATCCACAATCATATACGAATAGCAATTTCTTTGCTTCAGTATGTAATGTTAGATTAAACCAGCAGCTACTCTAAATAGGTCGCATAATATATTTAGATAATTGTAGGCGTACTGTATACACTTTCTAGGGTTCTAAATTATACTCTACTGGTTCCGCTCCACTACGAAAGGGGCAATTAGAATTTTGAACATACATACATAATTGGCTATTACAACCCTTCACTCAGGATTACGGCCTAGCTTCTCACACCACTCATGTTGTGTGCCTTAATTTTATACTTGAGTGGAGGGAGCTACAGTTTAATGTCGACTCCGAACGACAGATTTTGAGAAACTTTTTCATGGCAGGTTCATTTACTCTAAGAGTTTGTGCCAGAAATCTGCTGAGAGGAAGTCGCCGACGAAATATTTTTTTTCTTTCATATTTCGTTTTCATGTCTGGCCTGGGTCTTGCACCCGGGCTTTACGTCTAATAAGCGTACACACTGCCTACTAGACTACGACGACTACTATATTAATATTTTATTAATGATTAAAATTGCTGGCAACCAAAGCGTATCATTGTTTCAAGGGCTACACTCGAAAGATCAAATCAAATTCCAAGATAAACCGAAAGACTACTTCTAATAGAATAATGAGAGTAAAGACGGCAGCATCGGAGTAGAAGTAAAGTAAATAAAATTTCCTGTTTTTTTAATTATATTTCATAATCGAGTTGATAAAACCTCTGCCTCATGCTTCATCTGCATATCCCCCTAAGTGCGCAGTCGCCACATCGATGTTTGCTTACACTCTATTTTATTTTTGATAAACCTATCAAACCTACCTATGGGGCGTCGAAGGTATGTATTTCGATCTAATATATACATATGTACATATGTAGATTGTTTATGTCCCAAATTCGTTTGTTCATGTAGAAATGGGCATTCTCATCACATAAGTTGGATGATTGGAAAGAAAATTAAGGTCAGTTTGAAACTGCTTCAGAAGCTATTCAGTGATTAACAAATCTTATCTATTTATGGTGCTTGATACTTACTACCCTTCGTTAAACCCTGTTCTACAGTTGCATAAAATTTTTTAAGATTATTTTACGCCTCTGGTGTCTTACGTATCCCTACGCAAAGTCAATGAGGAAATATTCCAGATTCCAATCGTATATACATATTTTTAAAAGGAGAGTAAAAATCATACGATCGATTGTTTGTGTTTTTACACGATTAGTAGACACAAAAAGAAAGTAAAATGAATACAAAAAAATGTATCTTTATTACGTAATGCATAAAATTGTTTAGGATTATTTTACGCCTCTGGTGTCTTACGTATCCCTACGTAAAGTCAGTAAAGGAAATATTCCAGAATTCCAATCGTATGTATTTTTAAAATGAGAGTAAAAATCATACGATCGATTGTTTTTTTTACACGATTAGTAGACACAAAAAGAAAGTAAAATGAATACAGAAAAATTCATCTTTATTACGTAATGCATACAATTTTTTAGGATTATTTTACGCCTCTGGTGTCTTACGTATCCTTACGTAAAGTCAGTGAGGAAATATTCCACAATTTCAATCGTATGTATTTTTAAAATGAGAGTAAAAATCATACGATCGATTGTTTGTGTTTTTTACACACGATTAGTAGAACACAAAAAGAAAGTAAAATGAAAACAAAACAAAAAAATTTCTCTTTATTACGTAATTTAAAAACGAAGAGAGCTATACATACGATTAACAAATTTGTATTTCTATTTTCTTTCAATGTTGTACGCTCTCATTACATATTGAGTTTACACGTTACTATCCTCTCTTTTCTATACTTTTAAGTGAAAGTGTTGTTGTGGAATATTTTGTTTTGTTGAATTTGTTTTTATTCCCTTCTAGTAATTTCTTAAAGATTTGTTTCTGTAATTCCATATTTACCGTTTGATATGTTTATCGTATGATGTCATTTTGTCTTGTTGGTTGGAAATACTTTCATTTAGTTTGATTTCGACTGCATAACAATATGTTTAAAATTATAAAAGTTCTGTGAAAAGTTTAGTGATAAAGTTGTTAAAAAAAATAAAAAATAATTTCTACAGTGCAGTGCTCCTCCGTAGTAGTTGTTAATCTTCTTAGAAAGATTTTAAATAGTAATAAAAATATAAAGCAAATGTTAAATAAATTCAATGTATTTCGATATCATCATGTGCGCATATGATGAAATTTTTAAGTAAAATTATAAAAAATTTTGCCTTTGTTTTTATTCCCTTCTAGTAATTTCCTTAATATTTGTTTGTATAATTCCATATTTACCGTTTGATATGTTTACCGTATGATGTCTTTTTGTCTTGTTGGGAATACTTTCATTTAGTTTGTGCAGTGCTACTCCGTAGTTGTTAATCTTCTTAAAATTCAACGTATTTCGATATCATGTGCGCATATGATGTAATTTTTAAGTAAAATTATAAAAAAAATAGCAGCCTTTAAAATTAGTTGCAATTAAAAAAAGAAAAAAATGGCTACAAAAGTGTGTTTAAGTGAAATATAGAAGTGTGTCCACCAAAGTGACCAGCATACAAAATATCAGAATTGGGCACTGCAAAAAGTAATGCCCAGAATAAGTATACAGATTCAAATAGGTGAGTGCTAATTTATATCTATAGTGAACGCCATAAGTGCTCAACACCCACTATAATTTTAAATTTTCTATTATGTTCTTAAGCATAAAAAAAGTTTCTTTATCATGAATTGTTGTTTTTGTATTAACATTTTATAAGTAATAAATAAACGTTTTTATTTTCGAAAATTTATTCGACTATTCTCATTTACTTTTCTCGCTATCCTAAGAAAATGAATTGTTTCTGTGGTGTTTATCCACTTTTGGCGCTCACTGTACATAGTTTTAGTAGAATATGGAGTTTAATTTTCATAATAATTGATTTAACAAGCACACATCAAACATTTTTCTTTATATTTCGATTTGTCCATCTTTAATAAAAAAATAAAAAAATTAACAATTATTTTATTAGCCTTTACGCTACTTTATCACCATAGCCTACATACATATCTCTCTACCTTTTCTTATCTTGAATGCTTTTTGTGACGAAATTTTTTCCTTAGGAAATTTGCAAATTTCCTTTCATTTGAAGATAAGGAGAGAGGATATGAGAGAAATGATTTTTAATATTATTGTGCTATCATACACGAGACTATTTTTAAGTATAAAATTAAGGCACACAACATGAGTGATGCGAGAAGCTAGGCCGTAATCCTGACAGAAGGGTTGTAATTGCCAATTGTGTATGTATACATATATGTATGAATTGAATACGTAGTTCAAGCATATGTGAAAAGCTTATAAGAAAATATTAATCTTTGCGAACAATAAGAATAATCAGCAGCCAAGAGATGTGCTCTCTAAAATATTAATTAATTTGTGAAATTTTTGTTAAATTTTACGGGATTTTCATTAAAATTCCCAACGACTATAAAGACATCTCTGTAGGGTAACAAATGAAGCACAGCACAGCTTATGCATTTTATTCATAAAAAATTCTTTTCATATCTCAAGTCTCTTACATTATTTGTAAAACTTTCCTTTTTATGTCTGGTATACCCTTTAGGCTACTATACACTCATGAAAATGATGTTAGTAAACTGCATGGCAAGCCAAATGTATATATTTTTTGAAATTATGGAATACATTCAGGTCAAATATTTATTAAAATCTTAATGGTAGTCGTTTTGATTTTTTTTTTTTAATTTTGAAAACATTTGTTTCATTGTGATATTAATTATGACTTGAACTGTTGTTCTAATGCAACATAAAGAAAGTTTTCTATATTGCGGGTGAATCGGTATTACAGTCTTTTGCATGTTGAATAGATTTTGTGTAGTTTCTCATGAATCCAATAGAAATATCTTGAGAACACGGAAGTAGCAGGATATTTCTTATTCCCCCCTTTCACCTCTTATCACTTAAAGTTTATAGCATTTCCTGTACTGCATTCTGGTATTTTTTTTTATTTGGCTGTCAAACTCTGTTGCCTGCTTTACGTTTTCGTTTCTTTTTTCTCAACTTTTGATTTCTTTACTTAGACTGCTTCACTGGAAAAAACGATTTTGGAAGAGAAAAAGTTTTAAGAAAACGTAAGAAATTCTTAAAGTTTTATGAAGAAAAAAAATAATAAATGAAAGCGAAAGAGTAAAAGAAATCTGAAACACAGCATCATAAACATAAAATTGAAATGAAATTCGTAGAAAAACTAAAAATATTATTTCAGTTTTTCTCTCCATTTTTTTACCATTTTTTTTTAAGAAAAACTTGAAAAAGGTTTAAATTTTACTTTCAAAAATAAAGAAAAATTTTCCCGATAAAGAATGAATGAGTTTAGTACGCAATAATTTCCAGGAAAAAAATGAAAGTAAAGGAAATTTGTGTGTTTTTGAATAAAGATTTAAAAAAATTGTCGTACATTAAAGGCTTATTAGACTTAGCATCGTCACGGTGCTTTAAGCAAGGATAAGTACAAGAGGCTTAATGGAGGTGAAAAAGTCGTAAGAAGAGAACACCGCCTTAACGTGAGTACCAATTCGCAGCTTTGCATTTGGCAGCCATGCCTTGGTTAGCGCAACTAATTAAATTCCTATCTTTCTATGATTAGGAATGTGTTCTCGCACCGAAATCAAGCTTTTTCTACAATTTGGATTTAAATCATAGCATCACATTTCTCCTCGAGAGGCCTATCATAATTGGGCAAAGGTAAAGTCCAGGAGATCTGAATACTCGTAGTAACAAAAATAAGCTTCTGCTTCTTATAAAATTAGTTTAGCAACCCATTAGCACAGAGTATAGGACCTACGAAAGATGAAGCCAAAAGGGTACATACATACCCATAATGGGACAGAGGCAAAGGCCTGTAGATTTCAACACTCGTGGTAACAAAAAATAAGCCTCTGCTGATCAAATCAAGTTTAGCAACCCATTAGCATAGAGTAGAGGACCTACGAAAGATGAAGCCGAAAGGAGGGTACGTACATACATAACATGGTGTTACGTTTTTACATTTTAACCCAGTTGGCGCCACCGTCCTTTTAAAAGGTCCCATTATTTTTCTTCTATTTCTTTACCAACACTTGATCTATTGATCTGCTTTTTTAAAACAAAATTACACTTTTTCCAAAAAAAAAAAAAAATTCGGCGCCAAGTGGGTTAAAAACGTTTAAAATATGCATTCGTAGATTGCAAATAAAATAAAAATAAATTTGTGTTTAGTTTTAATTAAAATTCTTTATTATTCGCACAATTCTGTGTGCCACTGTTCACATCTTGATGTAAACAACAACAATTGCTTTTCTTTGTTATTCCTCAAATGCACCGCGTCTTCACACAATACTGACTGTATGTCACTAACTCAGTCGCCTGGTGTGCCTTGCATTTTATATGGCATGGTAAACAGTCTGATGAATGTTCTTGAAGGCGAGTGTTCGTGACTTCGCCTTTTCGAAATCTCTATAAATGTAAACATCGTTGTTGACATTAATTATTGTTGTTCGTGTATTTTGTTTACATTTATTCATTACATTTTTTTCTTGCTGTGTTGTTTGTGGATTTTTGTTTATTTGTTTACCATTCTCTTTGTTTATGCTGGTGTTTGTTGTAATAAGAAACCAAAATACAAAAAATTTAACTGTTACAAGCGGAAATTATTTCATTCATTTGTATTTTTGGTGATTAATTCTTATCGATAATTTCAATGTGATACGTATTATTTATTAAATAATTTTTCCCCCAATTCATTACCAATTAAAATTGTTTTTTTCTTTTCTTTTCAGGTAAGTTTTTACAAAACTTTTATTGTATTCCAATTTGTGGCAATTAAATGAATTCTTTATAAAGTATGTAAGTGTATAATCAAATTATAAAAAAATTTAATTTAATACTTGAAAATTTCTAATGTATGAAAAGAATCAATCAAATCTATAATAGATTTGACAACAAAAAATTTCCGGAATTAGTTCCGTAACAGCCTTTATTTTAATACCATTTTGCTGGCCTAATATTCTAATAATATTTGCTGGTGATATACATATATATTCTTTGCCTTTGAAAGATTAGGCCACTTTTTATACATAATTGGTCATTACAGCCCTTCAGTCAGGGCAAAATGGCTGTTATCAAGTGTCAAAATTCGAAAGTCCCTACAGGAAGACCTTATATTTAGAAGATTTGTTTAATAGAGAAACATTTCTTTTGTTTAAAATTGCAATTAAAAGGAAGTAATCGTCTTTTAAAAGTTAAAATCCCTAAAATAATTCATTGTTTGAACTTTATTTGATGGTATTTGGCTACCTAACTATATATTTTAATTAATTTTTAAAAAGTTTTAAACAAAATACCTGACAATACCACTCTCTCCCTCTCTCTTACTCTCTATTAAAATCAAAATATTTTAAATGAAAAAAAAATAATAAAAATAAATGCTGGTCCTTTCAACCGCTCCTGCAATTACACAAGTCTGGTAAACAATTTTTGTGTTGTTGTTTATCTTTTTTTTTTTTTTTTAATTTTACAACCTGCTTTATGCAGGTTTCCAGCAGCATTCACACTGTAATTATACCACAATAAAGTCCCAGTGTGCAGTTGTCTACTGCAACAGTGCTGGACTATGCATGATAATACTGCTGGTGTGGTGATGTGTTGACGATTACAAGGATGATAATAATGTTGACAATTTATTTCTACTCATACATGAAATGAAATTTAATAACAATTACTCTGTAGGGGGGAACACACATTAAATTATAGAAAATCAGTTTTTTTATTGTTATTGTAGCGAATATTTTTCTTAACATTTTTTTTTCTTTAATGTGTTCTCGGTAAAAGGAAAATAATTATTTTATTAATAAACATATTAAAAATGTAAATTAAAAATAATATTAAAATATTTAAAAATAATATTTGGAGTCGCCGTAGTCTTGTAGGTAGTGTGTTGGCTTATTAGACGCAAAGCCAGGGTTCATATCCCCGGTCAGACCTCAAAACAAAATATAAAAAAATATTTCTTAGGCGACTGCCTCTAAGCAGATATCTGGCAAAAACTCTGAGAGTAAAGGAACTAGACATGAAAAGTTTCTCAAAAAATCTGTCATTCGGAGTCGATTTTAAACTGTAGGTCCCGCCATTCATGTATAAAATTAAAACACACAACATGAGTGGTGTTGAGAAGCTAGGCCGTAATTCTGACTGAAGAGTTGTAATGGCCAATTATGAATTATAAGGCATGACTCGTATGTATATATTTAACAGTGGACAAGAAAAGTATGCGACAAGTTAAGTCAAGTGGTGGTTGTGTAATAAAAATTCAGTTCCTATATTTTACGCAGCTTTTAGTCGAATTAGCTCTACTCTACTTGGAGTTTCGGTATCAACATTATATTCCATCTTGATTACAAATGATTTCTCTGACCTATAGGAAAGAATGAATATGTTTACTTCGCTGTAAATGTTCTCAATACTGGCGAATTGTGCTTAAGGTTCAAAGAGCAGTCTACTCTGGTCAACGACACCAGTAAGAAGAAGCCAAGAAATGAGACAAGCGAAGGGTGTGTAGGATAAATGTACAATGAAACTGTCAAGCCAAGGCCATATATGGCTTATTATGATACCACAGTCATCATTTTTCCCCTAATACTGTTACGATCCAGAGCTTCTGAGAAAGCCACTTGGACTTCAAATATCTTTTCGCTGTAGACCAGTCAGATCGAGATTCTTTCCGCTTCTCAATACATATTTTATTTTAGGAGGTGCACTTTTCATACGCATTATTTTTTTTCTCTCTCTGTCTCTCTTTCCTTGTTTTGTTCTAACTTTCAAGTTCACTTGACCGCTATACCTCCAACCAGTAGGCCACAAAAGAATGGCACAACTTTTATAACGAAATCAGCAAAAATTAAGAGAAATATCCTTGAAAGAGGATCAAATTAAAAACCATACAAACGCAACTGTTGAAAACTTTCAAGAGAGGCAAGAAATTTAAAAAATTTTTTAAACAATTTTTTTGAGAATTTTTTTGTTCTTCCAACATTTTTAAGTACCATTTGAAGGTAAAAACGTAGTTGCAAAAAATAGGGCGCGTATAGTAGAAATATTGCAAGTATTTAGTTACAATTGTTGTTGTTATTTTGTGTTTTTGTTGTTGTTATAATGAAAAGGTAAAGTAATAAATTTTAATATTCGTAATAATGCTGCACGAAAACATGTTGCGGCCGATATCAACGAATGCGGCCTCATAATGAAAATATATTGCAACACAAATGCTCATTCGGCCACACTTACACCACGCGGATGAGATATCATAGGTACGTACGAGTGTTCTATAAAATAATCGTGGATTTGTTTCATGTCCGGTATATGATACAATCAAAAAGTACTTTTTTCACTTAATTACTTAAATTATTATATCAAATAAATAATACAATGCAATAATGATACAATACTATATCAGTTCTATGGAAATTATTTGTAAAACAATTCAAAAAGCACAAAACATATCATATTATAGTTATATACGGACCAAAAGTACCCTAAAACACAAAAAGTACTTTTTGTAAATTTTTTAAAAAATTCCATTTTTTCTTTGTCAAATTTAACATAAAACTGCTAAACTAAAATATTAATAATAGCATGAGAAAAGTACCATAGGAAGAATACTAAAATTACTGAAAGGTACGTTCTCTAATTAATAAATAAATACTTTCAAAAAAATTTAAATTTAGAATCAGATGCATCTATTTTAAAAAAGTACTATTTTTAAAAAAGGACTTTTTTAGATAAAAAAAATCCGTTTTTTAGATTAAAAGGGACTTTTTAGATAAAAAAAAATTATTTTTTTTAGATAAAGTACTTTTTTGTAAATTCATAATTAGAAAGAAAAATATTACGATAAAATCATAAGGTACTAAACTATAGAGAAATTAGAAATTAAAAAAGTACCAAAATGTAAACCTAACAAAATTTATAACCCCATAAAATGTAAAGTACCAAAAATTTGTTTCTCTCTCTTCATGCCCTATATTCGTTATTACCCACGCATCTATGAGGTAGTCTATAAACATCTGGAGAGTTGTGTGCCTCGATCCATTTCATTTAGACTTATTGGCCTTAACTAAAACGCTGCACCATTTCTGAGTCCCTCTAAGGTATCTTTCTAACCTATCGTTATTTTGTAGTACGTTTGGCTCATTCCTGTTACTCGGTTTTCAGTGTCTGAAAAGGCTACACGCTTACCAAGTTTATCCTCTGTAATTGCCCCTTCATTTCTGGCAACTCCTAAGGTATCTTTCTAACCTATCGTTATTTTGTAGTACGTTTGGTTCATTCCTGTTACTCGGTTTTCAGTGTCTGAAAAGGCTACACGCTTACCAAGTTTATCCTCTGTAATTGCCCCTTCATTTCTGGCAACTTCTTTGTGACTAGGTACCCAAATAATACCGGGTATGCACCATTCTCAAAAGCATTCACACTTTCGCAAGAATTTACCATGTGAGCTGTGACATGTGGAGTTATCGTACCGTATTTTTACACAAGTCACCATAGTCCAAATGTTAGACCGTTCGCCTATTTGACCAGAGGCCGTGGTTCAAAACGAAGCAGCAGTCTTCTAGCGAAACCTCTGAGAGCAAATGAAATTGTCATGAAAAGTTCCTCCAATCTGCATTCGGTGTCGACGTAGAACTGTAGGTCAAACCACTCATGGCTAAAATTCAATACACATAACATGGGAGGTTATGTTTTACTCATGACTTCGCACAATTCCCGGAGAAATTGTCAATCAGTTCTTTACCTTGATTTTGAATATCTATCTTGCTTATACTCTTCCAGATCGCATATACCTCCGCCTGGAGTAGCATAGTTTGGTTCCTAGTTTTTCAAAATTGGATACATGTTTCAGTCTATCTACGAATTTAGAACCTTCTCCACCGGGCAGTTGTTACTGTTTGTTCAGGATTATCGATTTAATCGCAATTGATGTGTTGTTTGATATCCAATATTTCAGCATTATGCGTCGAGGATAATAACAATATATTGGTGATATGATATATCGCACTGGCTATACCATCCATCTAAAGGTAGGCTAACCAGGCTGATAGAGCCACTCCGTATAGTACTTGGATGTCAACTGGTTAGAGAGATATAATCATTTCCAAAGCCCTCAGGCAGCATATCCTTAGAACCCTTTGTAGTTTGTTCTGACGTTCACTATATTGATGAACTCTATAAATATCACAGATATTATTACAATCCTGCAGAGTTTGGATTGAGGTCCCATTAAGAACGTATGGCTGCTCAACTTATCGACATCTTTGCATGAGCACTCGTTACCCTTTCTTTTAGACATTGTCTTCATATCAGGCTCTGGTCGGCAATTCTAAACTAAAAGTGATCGGAGGACTAAATGAGAAAAATAACGGTTCATTTATGCTAGAAGCTCATTCAATGTTAGTAGATACTTCCTATAATGCAGTCTTTCATTATGGTATAAACTATGCAATCCATGGTACTAGTCTAATCAGCTAAATTGAATAAAGAAAATAAAAAATTCATGCAAACATTGAAAGCAGAAATTAAGTACTTAAATTATACTATACAGGGGATTAAATTAAAAAGTACTAATTGTTGCAGCAACAAATACAATTTAAATATAGTTTTTTACAATTTCTTTTGCCTTTGTAAAAAGTACCGAAATGAAAAAAGTACTAAACTTGAAAAAGTACCAAAATTAAAAAAGTACCAAAATAAAAAATTTTCAAGGTTTAATGAAATAAAAATCGTAAAAAAAATCGTAGAGTACTCGTAAATAATTAGAACATTCAGTTCTTGAATGTATGTCGATAATACTCGATTCCAATAATGGACCCTGTAAAAAGAGGGCATGAATATTGGACGTTAGCCTCAATTGTGGGTTACTAAAGGTGCTTTAACAAAACTGGCTTAATTATTTTTTTTTTAAGAAGTTGTTATAAAAATTACATGAAAAGTACTTTTTTGAAAAAGTACTATTTTTCAAAGTACTTTTTTAGAAAAAAATTTTGATTTTTGAAAACAGATTTCAAAATTAAATCCTTTCGAAAAGGGAAATAAATTCTGAATTTAAAATTTTACATCAAACTCATGAGTTGGCTTTAACAGTCATGAAGTCGTCCTGCATATGTTGTTGTTGTTTCTTCATTGTCATTGTTGTTCTTGTTGTTGTTGTTGTTGAGCTGCCCACTATAAAATTGTTCAATTTAAAATCGTGAAAATATGTTGCAAACATGCTTCTTCTGTTTGATTTTCAGGAACAGCAGCAATAAAATTTGTTATTTTTCAAAATGTTTAACAACATAATGGATCAGAAGAGAGATGAGTACAAAGGGGGGGATAAAGTACAGCAAACGTAAAACTATTCATTTGGAAAAAATTCAAATGAAATTCCCAAAAACAAAACAATCAAAAAATAAAAATTTTGAATAGAAAATAATTTTTTCTTTTTTCTCTCTTTTTTCGATTTTTATTACATATTTTTCCTTAATTGGATTGAGGGATAAAAATGTAAAATTGAAATTGTTTACAATTTAATATTGTTATTGTAGTTGTTGTTGCTTTATGTTAGATTTTCAAAAATAATTGCTTGAAATAGTTGTTGTTATAGGCAGAAAATAATTCTTCATGTATGAAGTACATACATACATATGTATTTAAAGCGGCTTTTAAATATAAATTTAAAATGTTAATAAAGTACCATTTTATTGTAATAAATCCCTTTTTAAGTAATTTTCATAAATTTTCATAAACTTTAGTGTACTTGGGGAGTAAGTGATTTTGATCTTTGCAAATAGCTCGAAGAGCTAGAAAGGTACAGTCACAGTCTCTGGTATTTAAGTAAGGATTACAACCTAGTCTCTAGTCTAGAGAAAGTTATCGAAAGAATTATTTTGTTTTTTTTTCGAAATGTGTGAGCTGGGGTTTGAACCACAGTCTCTTGTTTAATAAGCCAACCTACTTCCTTGCTGTACCTGGTATATATTGTGATGGATTTGACTTTTGGGTCTATCTCAAATTGACTGATTACTGCAGTGTTTTTCAGTCGCAGTGTTAAGATATTCATTGAGCCTAAGCCCCTCGACGCTTAGTACATATTATAACGAAGTAATATTGAAGTGCTTTTGCAGCTATATATTTGATCACTGGCCCAGCTTGAGTCCAACACAGTGTTGAAAAATTCAGTACTTTAGTACTTTTTTCATGTTCAACGTAATGCCAATGGTAGAATTAGTCTTTAGCCCCGGTTAGCCAAACTTCCATGGAACGTACGTTCGGTTTTTGAATACGAAAAGCAATGTGAGCGTTTGCCAAACCATCATCTAATTTTGGTACCTATTTACATTGCTCATATGCTGACTAAACGGGGCTTTTACGTTCTTCTTCGTTCCGCAACATATAAGAAACATGTATAATTCGTTAGTTTTTATATTCCATCCCGTACGTGTATAAAGTAGGAATTAATATTTCTTTAGAAAGGTACTCTTTCATGCAAAAAAGTACTATTTCAGGTATAGTTTAGTACCATTTCAAAATTTCAATTTTGCAACATTGGTCCAACATCATGTTGAACAACTATCGCTTTTGGATATTCGAGGAAATGATACGATGATGAGTGAGCTCCTACGTGGTCATCCCTTCATAACTCCATACCCATTTACTTCAGCTCCCGGGTTTGACGGACAAATGTGCGTTGGATAGACTAATTTCTCTACATGCAGAACATCAAAAATATTTTTGTCTTTTTTTTTAACAAAAGAGAGAACAAAAACTCTCCTGATCATTGGAGGAGAGTGAATTAAGCTTTAAACAGAAATAATTTTTACATAGTTTCTTCCTATTTTGGCTATGGTCAAGACGGGGAAGAGGAGAAAGTACTAAAGAAAAAATTTGTGAGTGCTTTACAGCAGTTTACACGTAGAAACTTTATTTCGTGAGCGTCTCAAGGACACGTTACAGACAAATCGTGATAGTTTTGTTAGCGATACTCGTTGGTTGTCTCGAAGTGTAATCTGTCACTTTCCGGCTTAACATCTTCTTAAAGAGAAAAATGAAGTCAGGTTATCTGATATCATCACTTGCGGTATATCCAACACTGTGAGGAAAAGCGCAACAATTTGTATAATCCTTGCAAGGAATTCAATCAGTCACCTTATGAATGTACTTACTGAGCAATGTATGCCTCAAAGCGTATGGGCTGCCCACATTATAACTAACATAGGAGCAGTTTTGTATTATGAAGAAGAAAACTCTGTACAACACTTTATGTGTGAATGTCCAGACCTATGGAATCTTAGACGTATGACACCTTCCATGTGTCTCTTGTATTATCTGGACTACCTCAAGGATTACTCACTAATAATTCTGGTCCACTTTGCTTGTTTTTTCAAGGCCTACTTGTATTTCTGTTTTCAATTTAAGATTTTCATGAAATGACAAACGAACGCAGCTGTGGCATTCTCTTGTACTCTTGGGTATTCAATCTTGCTCTCATCGGGTGTAACTAATGAATACTGTATGAGTGAACATAGAGGAATTGCCACAGCATTTTCTGCACAACGGCTTGGCTCTATGTAAGCTTAAAATTAAACACCCCTCTTCATACATTGGACTGTCTTAACAGTGCACCATAGAGAGATAAGGATCGATTGTCAAGGATGCTTTGTTAAGAGAAACAACCAGAACCCTTTTTGATCATGGCAGGAGTTCAATCAGTCTATCAATATTACGGCTGTTAGAAATGTGTCGGAAATTTGTCGATTTGTCAGATCTTTTCAATGGTTGTCAGCATGTATGCATTTGAGTCTAGATTAGGAAGACTGAATTTACAGGCTGTCCAATAAGCCATCAGGATCTACGAATAAACTCACAACAACAGTTGTAAGCAACTTTCAACTTTAATTTAAGAGACTTTTAAGAGACTTTTATCAGCTGAAATTGTAATTGTCCACGTTTTTCAAAAAGATGCCGAGTAAAGTTGAGTACGTACAACGAATTACTTTTCGTAACAACAATGCCGATGAAAAAATGGTACTTTAGGTACTTTTAGTAAAAAAATTTAAATCCTTGAATTTTAATTCGTTGTTACACAGCGATTTATAATAAGCGTTGTATTAAAATAGTAATTTTAAATATTGGGAAAAATAGTACCAAATAGTACCAGCTTAATATTATAATTTTAAACTTAAATTTCATTTTCTTTTTAATTAATTTTACAGGCTGTTGGCATAAAAATAGTATTTTAATCCGTCCACTTTTGTTAAATTTAAAATATCCCTTAAATTCCTTTTAAAGAAATATGTACCAACAAATTTCTTTAAATTTTGCGAAATTAATTTAATTTAATTTAATCTCTTGAGCAGGCAACATTTACGAGTAGAATTCCCACACCTTAAACTTGTCACTTTTCTTCGTTTTGTTGTGTGTGTGTGTGTGTGTGTGTGTGTCCTTTAAGCGCCTTCTGACCTTGAACTTAGCGTTAGTGCTACTCAGCTTTGCGTTAAGGCAAACAATTTTTCGTTTCTTTCCCTTTCTTGTTTGTCCATTTGTGTGTCTCAAACAATTTTCTTTTCTTTTATTCCATGAGTTTGAGCTCAACATTAAAGGTTTTTCCATTAATTTCCTTCCCGCCATTGAAAGCCATTCTTATGTTCCTTATTTTTCTTTTTGTAACTTTTTTTTTGCCTGAAGCGGTGGCATTCACATATTGTACAAGAGAAATTAACATTAACAACAACAATAAAAATATTTTAATTTTAAATTAAGTATGTAAAGTTGTAAAGTTCATATTAATTTTTAACAGAAAGTACCATTTAGTGATTAGAAAAAGTACCCAGTTATTTAAAGTTTGACCATATGGTTTAATTCTGTGTTAAAGAGTGGTTAAATGATTATCTGCAAAGGATTTTAAATTAGGAATTTACTGTTTATTCCTTTATGGAATCCCCTAGATTCAAAAAGCATGTGATTCAAGTTCCCTAGCTCAGCGGCTAATTGGTCTACGGTAACAGTTCATAGGATGATAGAATCACATTGTCTCCAGGTTAGGTGTCCATGTCCTGAAATCGGTTATGTAGAATGCAATGTAGTATAAACTATGTGCCGTATGGCGCCGTGCCATTGAATCCACACATTGTTGGTAATCTGGCTAAGCAGACTAAAAGTGGTTGCTAATTTTATGGTGCTCGCTGTTCACAGCGATGGCCATTCTCATAGAAATATGGACCGTCATTCTCTCTATCAAACAGTGACTTTTTCGAAATGCATTGGACCATCTTGAATCTCATATGGTTTGGAATTCCTCCAAATTTTAAAATTTTATTTGTTTACGTATCCATTCATCCAGAGAGGGCGCCTCATCATTGAATATAATTTTTTGATGAAAATTGAGATCAATTGTGACACCTGCTAAAGAGCCGACACACATCCTCGCCTTCAGTTTATTGGTCAGTTGTATTTAGTACATGTGCAGGCCCAAGTCCAAACGCAAAATTCGCCAAGTTGTGTTTTGTGAAAGGCCTTGTGTTATTGTAAGCAAAGTGAAATTCACTGCCTTGGATTTCTCATGCACACTCTTACTGGCAGCAGTGATGTTATCGGTAGTTCTAGTGTTTTGTCGACCTGCGTATGTTGGTCGATCGCTTACGAACCAGTTGACAGACAACTACATTGTTAAGCATATTAAAGAGGGTCCTCGCATGGATAATGCACCATGCATCCGTAATCTGTATCGTAACAGATATGTACATACTCTTTATTAAGGTGGAAGACAACTTTACAAAGAAGATTAGGATCGATAGTCATCGAATCACACCAAGAAGAAGTGCCCACCTAGCGTTAATAATTGTCGCATTGAAGAAGTAGACGTGCAAATCGTTTTACGAAGTACTTCTGCAGAAGCTGTAATAGCGATTCAGAAGGGTAATCTGTCTTCTCTGTCATTGTGCTGTTCTTCATATTTTGTCCACCATTATTAATCTGTTGGAGATTGCATAATTGTACTCTGCATAATATTGAAGTCATTTGGTTCAATAGGATCAGCTATTAATTTCCGAGAATTGCTTTCAATTTCTCTCTTGACTACCGCTTCAATAACTATGAGGCACAGTGGAGGGAAATTTTTTTCCCGCTGAGGAGGAGTCAATGTACCTAACCGCACCATAGGGGAAGTCGTCACTATCCCCGTGTGTGGGGCCCTCACCCACTACATCTTCCCCTCCTCTTTCGGACTCTTTGTGCCCACTCCGGAACTACCGTGGTATTACTTCGAAGTGGAGTCCGTCTGGCCATTTGGCCCTTTCATATCCATATCCTCGTCCGGATTGCGCAACAAAATCCGAGACTTTGGTCTCAAGATTCTTTCTTTGTAAACTCCATCTCTCACAGTGAAAGAAAGTGTGTTCCGCAGCGACAATCAACGCGTCACCATAAATGCAATTTGGTCGTGTCATCTTACCCATTTTAAACAGATATTTACAAAAATAACCGTGCCCGGATAACAGTTGTGTCAAATAGTAATTAAACTCACCAAATTTTCTCTCAATCCAGCGGGTAATATCTGGGAGAAGTTTTTCCGTCCATCTACCACTTGTTTTAGTGTTCCATTCCTCTTGCCAGTGTTGTATGGTCCGCTTTCTGGCGTCGTCGACATTTACTGCCTCTCCGTGCAAGTTTTTAATCTCCCACACTCTCTTTCGCTTGCTTGCCTGTAGACCTATAGGTATTACACCACTGATTACTAGTATAGCTGACTCAGATACCGTCCTATCCTATCATCAATCTGCGTCTGCTCTGTACAGGGCCACCAATATTGGCCATAAACCTACTAAGCAAGGAGGTAACCCTAGCGGCTTTGGTTGCAGATTGTTGGATATGAGCCCAAAACGTCAGTTTAGGGTCCAGTCGAATGCCAAGATTGTTGACTACTTTCTGTGTCGTCAAAATGGTGTCGCATATCGCTTACGAAGAAGCGTATACCGCTGAAAATTGACGGTGGAGTGACATAGACAGCCCTGTTTAATACAAGACATGGCTCAGATATTCCCTCAACTGTAATATCGAGTGCAAGAAGTTGTTAGAGCAACTTTGGATTTAAGCCGTGAATTCCCACATGATCTGCGACTCAGTAGACTCCGATTGATACTTATAAAAGCCGAGTGCTCCAATGGTGACCAGATTGTAATATAGTATCGCTATGTCTTGTTTCTTGTCTTCTATTGTAAGTTGAATTGATCACAGCTTTCTACGCCTTACATTTAAAAGATATTCGTGAGTTTCGCCATATTCTCACACCAACATTTTATTCTGTGTTTGAAAACTCGAACTCCTATTTCTTGACCCGTAGGTATTCCACAAAATAGTTCCTCTTTTAAGAGAGGTTCCATATTACTCCATTCATTTTTGTTACTAAGTCCCGTTGCAAAGCACTTCAAAAAATCATAAAGTCTACTGGTTGTGAGCCAAAAGATTCCTTAGGTTCCGAAAGCCACTAAAGGGTTTCCTATTAAACTTGTCTTCCATCAACCTAACCTTAGTCTATAAAGCTTAGGTTTTTACTACTACGTTCAACGGATTTAAATCTCCCACCAACCGCTAGTCACTATCATGTCCGAATCAAATTGAGCTGTTTCCAGATTCGCTCTTCTGTCTAGACAATTGCCCGTTAGGTCACTATAGGTCTGATAATCATGGTGTACGTCCAACGAAGAATTCTTCGTTTTATCCCCAGGATTTTCCTGCAAGCCTTTTGTATTCCATTATGGAATGTCTGGTCCTTGCCCTATATACATACCACGATGTATGTATGTACGTTAAGTATATTTTCAAACTAGTATAGATCTTGTACACTAGTATAGAGATCGACCTTAAAATGTTTTAACCTAATAACTTTCTCTTCAAATTACTTGAGTTTGAACTGCACATACAATTGACCCTTGGGTAACACAGTAGATCAAAATCGTTCAAAAAAATAACTCTGCCTGCTTTCAAACCTTTCTAAAAAAAACTCTTAATTTTTAATACACTTTCTGTGTTTGTTGCCTACACTAAACGATTGTCTCTTTTTAAATTCGCCATGGGAACATATGTAAAAAAGTAATTTAAAAATAAATACCCGTACATTTACTAATGTCCACAGACTGTCTGTAGAGACACAATTATTTTTGGTATAACATACTTGTAGCATACTTTGAGGCATTCGCAGAAATAAAACAGTCTCTCTGTATACATTTTTATGCTCTCTATCTCTCTCTGTTTCTTAAATTCATGCTCTTCGTTATTTGTTAGAGAAACATGGTGAAATTGAAACATTGTGTGATAAAACATGTTTTTATGTTTTGTTTTCGTACGGGTTGTTTTTTTTTATTCTTTAAGCTATGGTGTGTAGTTGTGTTGTTGTTTGTATTATTATTAGTGGTGGCATTACTTCTTTTACTGCATAAAGTTCTCATTTCTCAGTATTTTTATTATTGTTGTTCCCTAAGCTTTCTCATCTCTATTAAAAGGAATGGCAACATTGAGGTGTACTTACTTAATAATTTCTCTCTCTCTCTCTTTTCCTGTGTTTTTATTTTTGCTGTAGTTGTTTTTGTTTTTATTATGCACTTGTTTTCTAGCTGCTTATATACAGAGATTTTTAGTTGTGAAAAGTTTCTGTAACGAGAGTGTGTAATTTTTTTTTATGTTTAGTCGTGTTTTTGTTTCGCAAACGTTTGTAACGTTAGGTATATGCTAAGCGGTTAAAATTTTTGTTTTACATTTCTTTTTTTTAAGTGAATATAAGAAAACAAACAACAATAATAATAAATATAAAAAGAAACATAAATTAATTGTGTGTATTCAGTTCAGTGTAAAAGCATTTGTTTATTTTCTAATTTTGTGAAAGAAATTTTGTGATGACAAAGTCAATTATTTACGACAGTTATATCAACAGCAACAACAACAACAACACCAATAATCCTAAAAGTCAATTACATATGGCACATATCAGTGAAAAGTAAATCACACCAACAACATTTAAAAAATTCTTATGCTTGATATTCTTTCTACAAAAAAATTTTCAATAAAACTTAAAAACAAAAAATTAAATTTTTTTCCCTTTCAAATGGTCCAAGTAAAATCCAAAAAGCAAAAACCAAAAACCAAACAACAGTTATGAAAAGAAAATGTCAGAGTTTATGCTCATCCCAACAACAAAATTACATGGTAATTATAACGCCGTGAGTATATAAGTGCATGAGAAGCAAGAGAGTGTAATAAAAATTAAAGGAAAAAAAATTCTGTTACAGCGAAAATTTCATAATCATTTACATACAAAAAAGCAGCAATACAGCAACAACAATAATAATATTTAAAGAAAAAAATTTAAATTCTTTTACCAAGAAATAACAAAAAAAAATGTCTACAACAACAGCAACAGAAATAGAAAAATTAAGTGGAGCAACGACTGCATTAACAACAAACAATGCAACGAAAAGTGTTGCTAACGCTGAGGTTGTTGTTGTTACCGAAAGCAACACTTTTAATGGCGGTGCAGCAGAGGCGCTTGGTGAATATGAACCTGATATTACGGCTGAAAACACTATTTTGCCAGTAAAGCCGAGCAGTTCTCCTTCTCCGTCTCATAATTCTGTTTCATTGTGGTCAGATGTTTTATGCGCCAACGCATTGTGTTCCTCTACACAGCAACAGCAACAACACTGTTCGACGACAACATATAAAGAAGAAAAAGAAGAAGAACAAGCCGAAAACATTATGGAAAATATTATAGGTTATAATGAATATGATAATGTAACTTTAAATAAAATGGAAGCTGCAGCAACAGCAACAATATCATTGTCAGCCAACTTAATACCCCATTTGGCTTCAAGCCAAAGTAATTTAACAACAACAACAGGAACAACAACATTATCTACTCAACAGCAGCTGTTCTTAGAGCAACAGCAGGACACCTCAGCTTTCGATAGCGGCCGTGAATCTGTCAACGATTGTGATTCCTCACTTGACGAGTCCATTAATTATCCTGTTGCTGCTGTTGCTGTACTTGCCTCTTCATCATCCTCATTATCATTGCCGTTGCAACAGCAGCATCATAAAAAGCCGTGTACTTTAGATTTTTATGCCAGCACTGGCTCTCAGTCCAAATGGTATTTACCGCCTCGGGATGTTGTGAAAATTAATGTTCAATCTGATGGCGATTTAATGTTAACGAAATCATGTGTCAGCATTGCTGAACCAGAATCATCGGTTGTGACACCACCTTCGGATCATGGTGGCAACGATGGAGATTGTGGTGCCGTTTCTCAGGATGAGGCACTAACAACAAATGATAAAATGTAAGTGACTCTCAGTTATTATTGACAATACAGTAGATAATCGTTAGCTTGAATCTTAAATGAATTTGTGTACCTTAAATCGAATCTTTAGTATTTGAGTTGTAAAAAAAAAAATAAGGAACTGATATCTGCAGATTATATAAGCTCTCTGCCAGCCATTCTATATTCAAATCCCTAATATGGTACATGTAAAAGTGTAATTTTGTTTGCCGTGTAACTGCGTATGAGGTTTAGATGGCAATTGGTTAGACCAAGGCAGTGTGAAGTCTATTTCAGACTGTTAATGATAATGATAAATTTAAACCAATTTTCGTAGAGACGTAGTCCAAGTCCAAGTTTTCAAGGCTCAGGCTTTTAGTGCTGACATTTACAACAAGCACTGGCTTAGCTAATTACGAGTATACCTGGTCACAGGCTTTAACACGTTGACTGCCGACTGCGAGATAACTCGTAGTTGGCTCCCTAGAAGGGAACGCAATCTACGAGTTATCTCGTACTCACAAAACCTGCCATTTTTGTGTTGCTACGAATAAAACCGTATTATATCAGTGCTAGTATCGATAAGTGGCTTCTGGGAAAAGAACAGAAAGTCAATGTTGGCTTGAGTGGCCAGTTTTTCGATAATTGGCGCGGCAGTCAACGTGTTAAAGAAATTTTATTGCATTATCATGAATATCCCCTACCAAACGGCTAACAATTCTCCTACCAAATAGCCCAAGCAATCGTTATTAAGCAGAATGTCCTAACCTGATGCAGGACCTTGCTGTTCACTTAGACCAACCGTGTCTCTCAATTTGTTTTTGTTCCTATTAGGAACATAAGCACGTCAGAAAGCACTCCACCATGCTCGCTCTCATATTTTCTTAATCTTGTTTCAGTTCCTCTAATGAAACATATCCAGGTTAACGTGTGATTGTTTTTTTTTTTTTTTTGTCGCAAGTCTGAGGATCATAGATGTAGACTGAGTTGTTAAATTTGAATATTCTGAACCAATTGAATTTATTAAGTGTTCAGGTGTTGAGAAGCTAGGCCGTAATCCTGACTGAAGGGTTGTAATGGCCTATTATGTATGTATGTATGTACATATGTAAGTGTTCAGGTACAATGCTAAATAGAGATTTTGCTTATTTGCAGTCTGCTTAGGTACTGTATTCTCTTGCATATCTATACCGTCAGTGGTACTCACGCAAAGGCATGCCTTGAAGAAAACTTAGTTTCGGAATAGGAGAGATTTAGGCGATACGATAGCCCAGCTATTTTGAAAATTTATTACTATAAATAGAATAAAACCCTACAAGGATATGGCTTAGACCTTATATTTGCTTTTTTTTAATAATCACAGTGCGCATGACTCTCTCTTGGAACTGTTTGGCATAGAAAGTATACATTCTGTTCATAATTTCTTTGGAGTGTTACTGACCTCTAGATCAATTAGAACGACAAATGGGGAATTACAATACAAATTTATAGAATAATTAAGTTAAATAATTATGTTCTCACCAGCATTTTATTATACTTAATGACCCATTAGCAGACCATGTATGTATGTATAGTACATAACAAGGCATTAAAGACTTGCTACTGCCTGAAACTATGGGGGAGAAAAGAAAGTTAATTAGTTTGTTAATCGTAAAGAAAAAACTGTTATTGCTTTTATTTTATCGCTCATTTGTAGAAAGAGAAAACAAAAACAGAAACAGAAATTTCAACAGTTTGTAAACATGCCACATACCTCTGGTTTGAATTTGTTCATTATGAATTGGTACTACAAACACAAAATAACCATAAGGTTGTCAAACGAATCATTGGTGACACTTTCAAGATGTGACCATTATAAACCAAAAAAGAAAAAAACAGCTTTTAATGCGGGAAAATGAACTCAAAGTGGTTGTTAAAATTTTCAACTAGAAGATACATACGATTGCCTTAAAACAAACTTGTGATGTTTTTGAACGTTTTCTTTAAACTGTTTTGCTTCTGGGGTTTGTGTAGGTTTCTAATGAAGTCCCCTATTAGTGCCGCTATTAGTCCACTGTGTACCAGTTATCTCAGTTTGATTAGTAAAATTAAGTTCTGGTTTGCATTTGTACATATCCGCTCTCTGGTGCTGTTTTCGAAGGACAACAAGGGTAGTTACATCTAAACCGCTTGCAATTTCTATTTCCACCAATAGATAGTTGATAGAATGTGCTGCAAGTATCAACGAATGGTTTAATATGTACACAAAAATCCCTTCTATGCAATCTTTGAGTTTCGGAAGCCATTTATTTCTCTTTTTGTCTCCATCAAGTTGAACAATTTTATTTTCAATCCTCAATTTTAGTTCCTTGGATGGTGTTTGATGCCCATATGTCATTCAAAACGGTGCTTTTAAATATGTACTTATGTGTTGTTTGGTGGCATGCTTTGTACACGAGGTTTCAGCTGTTGTTTTTGGATTAGGTTCAAAGAATTAATTCTTTAAGTATCTCTCAAGTGAGGATGAGTTAACCTCAGGCAGCTCTTTACTTTATTCTCTGGCTGACTCCACTTGATCTGTATGTCAAGTGAGGTGCAACACATAGCGCCAAACGTCCAAAGGATTTGAAGAGGAAACAGTGCCTGAGACGTCTCTTTGGCATTTTGAACGTCTTATTACCAAGACAAAGAATGCGGTTTATAAACTTCTTGATTGAAGCAATTACTGTATGGTGTCGCCGTAGTCTAGTAGGTAGTGTGTTGGCTTATTAGACGTAAAGCCCGGGTTCGTATCCCAGGTCAGACATCAAAACGAAATAAAAGAATATTTCTTCGGCGACTTCCTCTCAACAGATTTCTGGCAAAAACTCTGAGAGTAAATATATCCTGCCATAAAAAAGCTTCTCAAACTCTGTCGTTCGGAGATGACGTTAAACTTGTAGGTCCCGCCACTCAAGTGTAAAATTAAGGCACACAACATGAGTGGTGTAAGAAGCTAGGCCGTAATCCTGACTGAAGGGTTGTAATGGCCAATTATGTATGTATGTATGTATCCAAGGCGATGTTTCTATCTGAGCTAGAGATTGCCACACCGGACAAGAGCCTGTGGGGCAAAGTAGACCTCTGTCTTTTGAACAGAGGTATTTACAGTTTTCCGATGCTCTAGCCGAATTGAATTCACATTCTGTGAATTCAAAATTAAAATTATTTTTTCCAAAATTCGCCCATACTTTTTATATGACCCAATATGTTCTATTATACAAAAAAAATATTATTTTATTTACCTTAAAAGCTTTTCGTATTAAAATCTACCACAATTTAAAATTATTAAGGCCTGAAAATAAAATCATTTTGTTGGGGTGTATTAAATCCATACAAAATTGACGATTTAATGAGCTTAAGTCTGAAGCCTGATAAATTCCAATAAAGAACGATGATGATGATGATGAGTTTACAAAATATAATTGCAATTATTTATTCATTTATTTGGCTTATATAAATATAAAATCATTGTGTAGCCAATTCTATGCCATTTGTATGTGTGTGTGTTCATGGGAAACACATTCAAAAACTTGTGTTCAAACAATAATGACCTCGACTTTGGTCAGGGCCATCAACTGTTATCGATGGCATTATGTTCTTTTATTGCGATGCTGTGATGAGTAGCAGTATGTATTGGTAGTTATTGTTGCTTTTAAGCTGTAAAGGGATTAAATGATTAACAAATTAATTTAAATTATCGCATTAAGTCACATTTAAGTTTATTACGTTTATGTTTTCTTTGCGTTTTATTTTGCTTTTATTTTATTGTGGTGATTCTTGCCTTTTTCGTAAATGTAATGGCGCTATTAAGAAAATTATATTGAATTATTTATTAAGATGAATCAATGAATGAATGAGTGAGTGCATGTTTGTTTGTTTGCTTCTTATTAATTACATTTATTGGCACAATATTTTACATTTAACTGTTCCATGAAATATTTTTACTATCTGTGTGAATGTCGTGGAAGAGTTTTGTGGGGGGGTGTTGCTTATTTCAATTGCTGAAACGTTTATTTTTTAAGTTTTTTTTTCATTTATTGGCGAATATCCGCACTTGTGTCAATTCTACCTTTACTTAAACCAGTAAGCGTAAGCGTAGTATGTAAATCCATACGTACATACTTATAAATATTTCCTCAACATGTCATTTTATTATTATTATTTTAATTTCATTAATTTGCCCATTTATCATATTGTATGTCATATTTTACTTCTTTTTCCATTCCGTCTGTTTTTCAATTAATAACTCATTGGGAAAACAAGTGTAAAAATGTGTAAAAAATTTTTTAATTAATTTTTCAATTTAAGCAAATTGTTTTAAGAATAAATCAATTATGAATTCATACTCGTCGTATTCATACTCATATATTTTACATTCTTTCTCACCTTCATTCTGTTTCTTTTTTTTCGTTGGTATGCAGCATGCAATAGTTAAAAATAATTGAACTTATGTGTTTCTGTTTTCATTTACCTGCGTATATGATTACAGAATATTGTCTTACCTTAACTCAATAACTAACAAAATTTATACTGGATAGTTTCAAGCTTAATAGATCACCATATTTACACATTAAGTAAGTTCTATCGATGAAAAGTATTTTATTATTAATTTTTTGAAAAGCAGGGATTTGTCCCTAGATGTTCTCAAATATATCAATCCAAACTTAATAACGGATTTTCTTAGAGGTCATTATGGATTCATGACCCTTCTACAGAGGCTAGCCAGAACGGGTGTGAATGTTTGTCTACAGGCATCACTAACAGCGGCACTTTCATATGCGATGGGTGGAGTTCTTAATAGACTTATCCAAGGCAGGAATGAAAAGTTGAAATTAATCATTCTAAAAACTTATCATGCAATAAAGTCTAAAACTGTCGAATTAGGTTCAAGTTAGTTCATAATCTTTACTTGCACGCCAAGAAAAAAGTTGATACCTTACGACCATAGCGGTCTGAAGCGACAGTAACGACCTTCCAGGGCGATTTTTGAAAACTCCAGACCAAAATACACATGAAACAAGCATTTTCTCTGTATTCCATGACCTTTTCAGAATCACTCCTAGGTTTCTCCATATGCTACAATTTTTCTTATTGGCATAACCGTTGAGAGCGCAAAAAGATTCACCGCTGAATAAAATTTCGTTGAAACAATTGAAAGTCTGTTGCTTCGAGCTCTCGATGAGAATATCTACTGCGTTTTTGAATAGTTAAATCGGTTTAAAGTATTGCGAGTTGGAATTTCTATTGTTGGAGGTGCAAATTCCCATGCGACATAAGTCATTTAGAGCCGTAAGATATGCCCAATTGCTGTGAATGCTACCATACATACATACATACAATACATAATTGGCCATTACAACCCTTCAGTCAGGATTACGGCCTAGCTTCTCACACCACTCATGTTGTGTGCCTTAATTTTTATACTTGAGCCGGCGGGGCCTACAGTTTAACGTCGACTCCGAACGACAGATTTTTGAGAAACTTTTTAATGGCAAGTTTATTTATTTTCAGAGTTTTTGCCAGAAATCTGCTGAGAGGAAGTCGCCGAAGAAATATTTTTTCATATTTCGTTTTGATGTCTGGCCTGGGGCACGAACCAGGGCTTTACGTCTAATAAGCGAACACACTACCTATTAGACTATGGCGACTACTGTATCGATGCATTTGGATTATTTGCTACACTTTTACTTACAGAAGTGATGTTTTTTTGGCAGTGAATGCTTTGCGATGGTGTACAGGTTTGACTACATCAGTGGCCCTTTCGATCTCATTCAAATTTCTTTACAAGCTTGGCAATTCCTTGCCTAATAGATCGCTTTTGACGATCAAAAACTAGTTGCAGGAAGGGAGAATCGTAGCTTCACCATTCTGGAACGTTATTGATAAATGAGCCATTTGCATGAGGTAGTGGTTTTTACGGCAGCAATATTTCGCAATTCTTGTGAATCTTGCATGCTAGCAATAAGACTACTAAGTGAGTTTATCGTTTTCCCAAATGTAGCGATACAGATACGTGGTTAGGATGATATATGTGGTGAATTTTTATTCACAGATGTTTCTTGATTTTGTATTTGGAAAGTCTAACCGAATCTCTTGGGATTGGTTCCGAGTTCGTAATTGCTAATCTAAATCAAGGTTCTTCTGTGTTTTCTATTCTATGTGGAAATAATCTTCTCACGCACTAAATTTTTATTTTTTTAATTATTCCAAGCAGTATATCGTATAGTAAATCTAAAGTAGTTTCTTGTCATAACTTTCCTTAACTCCCTTATTTTTAATTTATTTGCAGACCCTTCGTGAATTAAAAAAATACTAAAAGTTCACTTCCCTTTTCACATGTTGCTTCCTACGGAAATAACTTGCCTGCCTGCTATTTAGTTGTTGCGCCCTCGTTAATACTTTGTATCTCTGTTCACATTTTAGCGCATTACTTTTTTTTTTTTTGAAATTAAGTTCATGGCTAAATGTATGTACATACAGCCAAATTGAAGTCGTCAGGTGCAATTAAGTCACCTCAATTTTATTTTATTTATTTTGTTGTGTTTTGTTTTCCTTTTCAAAAAACCATTAAAATTTCCTGTTTCTTCATTTTAATTTCATGCACCAGCGATTCGTAGCAAAAAATTTTATTTCATTACGTTCCCTCGCTACAATTTAACTGCCTCGATACAACAAGTGGCAGGGGCGGCAACCCTTATAACTGAAGAATAATTTATTTTCCCTTCTTAGGAAATAGGACTTCTTTTCATTTTTTTTAATGCCATAACAGTAGACTTTTACTGAATAGTTGTAAACAACAGGTGTTTTTTTATTTTTCACCATTTTCTCACAATTTTTCTCCTGTTCAAAAGTATTGCAAACTGGTTTTGAAGTATCCACCAAGGACTTGAAGGACTTAAAGACTATTTTGAATATTACGGCCGATAAGATCAGTCTTTATCTCCTTTATTATTGTCGATCTCCTTTTTCTTTAATAAGAATTTTCTCTTTTTGGAAATGGGAACAAGTTTTCCACTTGCCAAATTCGATAAATAAGAGAGAGAGGCTGAGAGATAATATTTTTAATTTTGTCGTTGCCTTAAGGAGCATAGGTGTCGTCACAAAGCTTTTCCTTCATTTTCTCATTATTTCTTTGCTGTCTTTCAATTTTGTCACGTATTGATTGATGGTGATTGTTCTAATAAAGAGAATTTCCAATTTCCAGAATGATAGGGTTGCCATCTTACGTTGTCTAGAAATAATAACCTCTTTGAAAATCTACTGCATTCTTTTATAAGGTTTTGTAGAGAGCCATTTTAACTTATTAGAGTGCTACGAATTTGAAAGAGGTAGCATTGCCTGCCTGATCGTCAACTGATGTTCGATCTGGAATCAGGATTATTTCGTTGCAAATTATTTGGAGGAGATTAGTGTCGTGGGGTTGTACAAAACTGTGTACTACGATCTTATAATTTATTGTGCTATCCTTGCCTTGACGGACGTCAGTATGCTGGTCGATGTTACTAAAACTAGCTCTATGCTAATATTACTTTTGACTATAATGTAAGCCGCCTCGCATGTTGCAAACAATTTTTATTTTTCATTCAAATATCTCACAGTAAATTGGAAAAATAATTGAAAAGACGTTGATTATTAAACGAGTTTTTTTTTTTTTTGCTTTTGTTGGTTTTGACTCTTCCATTGGCAACATTAAACTGAGTTTCTTTATAATAAATTATGTTTCTACAAAGCAAAGTAAGATAAACTTTGAGGTCATCCAAACAACAACAAGAGGCAATTCTTCTTTACAAAACTCTGGGAACTTCTATTTTAAGAGTTTGTAGTTGGTTTCGCCATCAGTTACGATAATTTTGCTAAGATCCATAATGCCTTCAAAGGCTTTATAGAACATTTTCTAAACGATAGTCGTGCCATGCTGCTTCTGATCAAAATGAGGATTTCCGAAACAAAATTTGCTGATATACGAATCATGGCACAAAATTCGAAATATTCGAACAAAAGTTTTAGCATCAACATTTCATTCGATTTAATTCAATATTTTCATAATTTTTGAAGAGTTGTCTCCTTGGGTAGTCGCCGTAGTCTGGCAGGTAGTGTGTTGGCTTATTAGACGTAAGGTCACGGTTCAAACCCTAGGTCAGACATCTTCAACAAAACGAAATATGAAAAAATATTTCTCCGGCGAGTGCCTTTCATCTCTACGTTCCGCCACTCATGTATAAAATTAACAAACACAACTTAAAGGATGTGATGAGAAGCTAGGTCGTAATCCTGACTGAAGGGTTGTAATGACCAATTATGTACATATATATGTAGACTGTCTTTCTCGGAGGTCTTATACTATGTTCAGACATGCACTTTTATTGAGTCAATATTGGGTTATTTGAGTACAATATTTTAAGTGTTCAGACATAATAGAAGCAATATTCATTTGGCAGCTGGTAAACAAAACAGCTGGTTGTTTCAACAACATTTTTTTTGTCGTTGTTGACATTTAAGTTGTCAAATATCAACAGAAATTGTTCGGAAAATTGTAATATGCTCGCTGACAGTGTTGTATTTTAATTTTTTCTCAATATTATAAGAATTTGCGTATTTATTGCGCAATAATTATTTGAAACTTTATATGAAATATTGAGCTCAATAATGATGTTTATTGCAATTTACGCAATAAAAGTGCATGTCTGAACATAGTATTAAGCTTGGACCATTTATTGAGCTTACAATACCGATTGCTAAGTTTTGAGCGTTTTAAATCGTATTTCCCACTGTGAGTTTAGACGGAATGAGCCTGAAATCTGCAACATTGACTTCAATATAATTATCTTTAAACGGTTTCTATTCACTATGACTACCATACAATGTTTGATTAAAATAATGAACAAATCCCATGTGGATGTCTCTTGATAGGCAAAAAGTCGCATGAAATCTCTCTTTTATTAACCAATGCATCGAACTGAAAATTTTAAGCCCTTCTGATCTCTTTCTCAGACCCTGATGTATAACACTTTTTAATACTTCTTCAATCGTTAATGCAATTAGTTTATCTTGCATCATTTTGGAGACACTACAAGGATGACCACTTTTAGTAAGGGAACTTCTTCAAATCGATGACAGACAATGAAGTAAAAATTCAAATGTTAACCCTAACCTGAAACAATTTGTCAATGCTGTGATCCTGTATTCTAATAATTCTATTTTAACTGACCAGATGGTGAAATTGTTGTTTTCTGTCTCATCAATTATTTTCTTTTAAACACAGAATTGATTGTTATTTCCATTCAATGGTCCTCCTACTTCAGCTTAAATTTCAATTTCCATAGAATTCAGCATCCTTAATTAAAATTCACAGATAGTTGATTGTTTGGCATTATTATTGTTTTATTGTTCCTAATTAATGATTTGGATGTTTGAATGTTTTCACCAATTCCTAGAAGCCACAACTAACCTGCTGTAATAGCAATGGTTTCAATAGAATTCCATGAAATCAAAAATGTTTAAAAAGCTTGTAAAATATTATGTCTTGCTAATTGCCTTCCGCCCCCTTTTCCCTTTTTGTTTATCTATGTAATCGTTTCTCTAACCAACCCACACTCTTACTATTTAGCAAACACCAGCTGTTCTATTAGTAGTGTATGTTTACTGTGTGTATTTATGAGGAGTATGTGTTTATAATGAATCAACAGCTTATTTTCTAATAATGAGCGAACGAATGAATAAGGAAATCTAAGAGAGAGAGTTTTACATGATTTGAGCACAGCCAGTGTAATAATGAATGTGTGAGTAAGTGCGTGCGTGCGTGCGTAAGTGAGTGCGTTCGTGTGTTTTGCTAATTTATTTAATTTGACATTAACTTTTGCCTCTGATGGTGGCGGCTACAACCCATGTTGATGATGGTGTCTTTACGGCGGTGACGATGATGATGTCGATGACGATGATAACGATAATGGTTTAATAGTTAAAGCTAAAGGATCGTCTAAGGGGAGAGATGCGTGTAAATGGGCACAAGTATTCATGGAATAAATTAAAGGCCATAAAGAATGTTTACACTAGCCACTGAGATGGGCTGTATAACACTCGGTTTATTTAAGGCCAATGGCGAGAAATTTTTCTGTCATGTTTATTAGCAATTTTGTTTTTTGCTGATTTGCAAAAAAAGAAAAAAAAACTTTTCCTGTACACACTTTAAAAGAAAAAAAAGGAGAACGAAAGCACACAAAAAAGTATTTCAGAATATTTAAATCTCTTTATTCATGAGTTTCATAAGTTAAAGCTGTCAGTTGATAGTTGTTTTCTCCCTCCAACTAATCCACTAAAACTACCCTTCATCACACCCAACTTCATAGGAGATCTTATAGCGCTACATGTTTAGAAAAGGTGTAAGGGCTCAATAAGCAAAGTCTTCCAGCAAAGCACATATAAATTGTTAAAACCACTCATTCATTTTAAGGATACTCAAGTTTCAATTCATAAATCCAATTAAAACAATTGAAACAACTCAGACAAACATATCATTTTACGCATCATGTGTCTGTCTGTCTGTCGGTCTATCTGTTTACATGCCAAACGTTACACCATAAATCAATTATTAAAACAAAGGAACGCAACATTGTGACACAAAATAATGAAAATATTTTCGTAAATCATCAAGGCAAACTCTTGAGGGTGGTGGTGGTGGAAAATTGTATCACTTGCCATACTTGCCATCTTTACTGTTGCGTGGCTATGTTCTCTGTCTAGAGGGCAAATTTTTTTTTGCGGACGATTAAGTCAATAAATACTCCAGACACAGAAACAATCGTCCATGAAATATAAAAACAAACAATAATTTTATCGTTCAATAAGGCTGAAACATAAAAGGGAGAGAAATATGTATGCAGGAAGCAGAAGAAAAATATTCTTAATAATATTATTGTCAATAGGAATACACACAATCAGCAAATGGTCAAGCAGTCAGAGAAACATTTACAGAGTGCGTGTGGGCAAAAAAGAAAATGTTTGCAATTGTTAAACGTGCTGATATTTATCAGTGAAATTACCGAAATAAATGTGTGATAATTGGCCGGTCATCTTCTGATAAACCATAACCATAATAACAATGTGTTAACACTATAAAGAAAATAATCTAGAAATTATCGGCTATACTACCCCAGTTGTTTGTTAACAGACTAAAAGACGTACTTTCATCCACGTTTATCTTCTTGGTATATAATCGTCTACATTCGATGGAAATTCTTCTGTAAAATCAAATTACGAATCTCCAGATTACATACATACATACATAATTGGCCATTACAACCCTTCAGTTAGGATTAAGGCCTAGCTTCTCAGATTAATAGTCAAAATTGGTTCATTATTTGGACGAGAAACTTTAATTTGCTAAGTATCTCCAGCAGTTTAATAACACTGCCACACTCTCTGACAAATTTGTATTCATAAATCGTTATAAATCTGCTGCCAACCAAGCCACCACTTGATTAAAATTATAATTTGCCTCTGAAATCTAATTATACCCCAATGGCTCAAAATGACATAGGAAAACGGTGCGTGTTATGTAAATATTAAACTGGGATATCATACAGAGTCCAGGCCACTGCAGTAGCTTTTAAACGAAACTCATATTTACCCTGATGACATATTAAATTGTTTCTCAGTACCGGAATATTCCAGTCATCCTGTTATAAAGTTCCCTTTAAACACCATATCGATGGCGAACAATTCTAAAGACTATTTTATTTGGGTCCCTCAACATCAGAAATATATCTGGAAACTGCACTGTTGTGGACGCAGTGGCAGTGTAATCAGCACATTATGACCTTCTTGGCTACGATTGGTATCGAAATAATAAGAAAAAATTTCACTGTTTTTCAAACATTTCGTAGGTAGAATTGAAGATCTCTGTTTGTCCACTTGATTGAAAATGCCGAAATTTAATTCAGGGATGTCGAAATAGCTAATTTTTCTCTCTCGAATTCCCATTTTATTACATGGGTTTCTATCCTCACGGGTTATTGCCCTTCAACTGTGTACAGCCTTGCATGGCTTCAGCACAAGATGCTGAGAAGAGATTCAAAGAAGCAGGAAGAGATCTATACATCGCCTTAAAATTTATGAATCTTTATTACCCCAAATTCTGCAGTCTTCTCTTTTTTTGTAGTTGCTTTGAGGTGTGACAATAGTTGCAGATGAATATAATAATAAAGTAATTGGGCAATTCACACAACTTTGTATCGTTTATGTTGTATTGAATACATTTGTTTGTTTGTGAACGCTCAATGTTATGCTGTATTGTGTATTTCGTGGCATTCAAACAATTTGATAGCCGGAACCAACACAACTTTTTAAAAACATGGAAAAAATGTGTATATGTGTATCGGATTTTTATATGAAAATTATCAACAACAATCATACACTGTTGTACGTTCTTCCAACAATACAATGAATACAACGATACAACGGCTTGTGTGAATTGACCAAATGATGTTAGAGTATGTGTATTAAAGTGCTATTTCAAGGATTTTTTTTTTTAATTTTTTAAGTCACGTAATGCAAGAAAACAATGAGTCTTGTGGACTCTACCATTAGGGGGAAGAAAATAATGAGCAAAGTCTCTAGAAAACATTTCAGCGTAGTTTAAATTCTTATCATTGGTTGTTGCTTTGTTTATTCTTGGTTGTACACCACTTTGCTCATTGGAACTCCAGCTTCAACAATTTCAATAATAAGATCAGAGTGAAATAGCGTGAATAAGTCAAATAAAATGCCACTCATTGTGCCTCATCTTGTTATTTAGAGTCTTAAACAAACCTGAATCCATAACTTGGAAACGTTGGATTGATTTTATTTTTTCGAATGCCAGCAGATCTCCGGTAAAGCAAAAGCCTATAGAAACAGGATTGCCTGGACGATGAACAATATTTTTGTGTCCAAAAAACGTTACCAAATAGGGGCAGGCTATATCTGCATTGGTTAAGCATAAAGCAAATTGCCATTGGTGGGAAGAATTCATGGATATTAGGTACTAGGTTGTTAGGAATTGCCACTATGGTAGGATACTGTCTACTACAGCTGTTTATCCTAGCTGGAGAAACTTGGGTAATAAAACCCAAACAAAGCAAAGAAAGAATAAGAAAGTGAGGAAGACTTTTTGTCACAGCCTTGTATTCCTTGAATAAATATGTATATCTAAAGCGGTTCAAACTAACCAATGGATTTACAGCTGGAAAAAACTTCAGATGGTATACAACGTTTTCTAAATTTAGAATATTTTTCCTACAATAAGAAGAAAATAATCTATTTAGCATTAGTTTTTCCTTTTTTAAATTGCCTTTCCTACGATATGTAAAATAATTTCTCTGTAACAGTTGCTTCATTTCCCATAAGGTATACCTTACGTGCTCCTCTAACAATATTTAAATACCATCATCGATGGGAGTATAAATAACATGCTTCAGCACAATTCTATACCATTGAACTTCTAATCCCCTAAACGCTATTAGAATATGCAAATGACCGGCTATTAAAGTTTAATGTGAAGGTTAATTTAGCGTAAAGAATGAAAGAAAGTTGGAAAATTTGCTTCGTTTTCTAAATAAATAAAAGCGAACCGAGAACTTTGACCTCAAAATATGAAGGGCATGAGAAAAGGCAGAAGAAAATAAAAATTGCTTTAAAGGTTGTTTAGTTAAGACTCTGAGAGGTGAAATATTTTAAAGATTTTAATGAAAAATTTATGAAAATCATTTGATTTCAAAAGAAAAAATTTTGTGAGTTTTAGTTTAGAAAAGGACTTCTGTGGAGTGTAAAAAATATTAAAATTATGCGAAATAAAATAAATTTATAGGTAGTTTAGAGATAAAATATGGTTTTAGGCAACTTGCCAGAAGTGTCGGTAACTTCTGGAGGTGTTTGTAATATTATGGTGACTTAAACTAAGCAGAGCTGAGTTTCTTTCAAAGCCGAGGAAATAGAAGAGACTAGCTCGTGTCTCTGTGAGAGGGATATATGTACATAAGAGACCAAGCGGCATTTAGGCTGTCTTGGTGACTCCAATTCCATATAAAATATGCTGGTATTTTTCAATGTTCAATTTCATGTTTAACCCATTCGCTGCCAAGCCTAAATTATATGAAGTCATTCCCATTGCCATTTATATTTTGAGTGTTATTGTTTACCAAAACCCTGTTATATCTTGGTAATAGCACATATATTATCATACATAATCATTTACAAGCGAAAACCAAACACGAGTATACTCGTCGTTGGCAATAGGAAAGCAGAAGGACTCGATATACTTTTTCGTATTTGCGTACGTTTTAGTAGAAAAAAAAAACGAAAAGCTGTCCTGATAAACCTCCACTATATATTGGGCTTTGTTACAAATCCTATCATGAAGATAAGGTATCATAAGTGATTTAGTTGCTATAAAATTTTGTTATAAATACACGATGAAGTTGATTTTTGCGTGAAAGATCATTCTCTTTAAGAAAGTATTATTTTTGTATTTTTATTTGTAGTATTTTTCAAATTTCTTTACATATTTATATTATGTTTGTGGCAAAAAAAAATTTGCTAATTCAAAAGCCTGCATGTTATAATATATTTAAAGTAAGACGAGTATACTCGCCTTGGCAGTGCGGGATACCCTGTCAAAGACGAGTATACTTGTTCTTGATAGCGAATGGGTTAATCATGCACGTTTTACAACTTTGTTTTCCCATTTTACCTTACAACACCAATTTTTTTTTTTAAGAAAATAAAAATAACACAAATCTTCTGCTGCATTCAAAATTATGTTTACTACACCTGTCAACAAAGATTTGTGTTTTCTTTCTTTCTTGCTTTTCATCATTACTTAACACATTACCTCTCTAAACAAATTTGTATTTGTATATCTTGTTTTCATGTCTCTTTAAGACCTATGATTACAAAATAATTTTCTCCTCGTGTTTTTATTTACTTTTTATTCATTGCACAACCCTAAATCAACCGAAATTCTATTGTGTCTCTAATGGTGGTTTGAAAAAGGAACAGAGAATGAAAAAATAAACATTTCATAACATAAACATGAACTAAAAAAAAAATGGAATTCAACAAAATTATATTAAAACAGATCTAACAAGTAAATAATACTGATGCCTCCCGCGAAACTGTTTCCCTGTGTGGGTGACTAGGTATGTAGTTGGTCACGTATTCAGTTTTGCGAAATTTACTAAATCTGCTTCAAGATCAGAATTTAAATTTGCTATGTGATGAAAATATTACGCGAATAGAATAAGGCTGCACGTTTATATCTCTTACTATCCTGAGGAATTGTATTATCCATTTAAAGATCGTAAAGATTTGAATTCCATCTTTATTTTTTCTTTTGTTCACTTTTATAAACTAAACGAATTCACTAGAAATGTATTCCTGATTTGGAATATGCGTGTGTCTCTGACGAGTAAATAAGTAAAATTCGATTCATTAGCTCTTGGCCTTAGAATTGGTTTACATGGATATTCCACCCATAAATCGGTTAACAAGGTCATTTAAATTCGATACAATAGTTTTCCAGCTCTAAATCGAATCTTCAAGTAGAATTTTTTTCATTTAGCTCTGTTATGAGACGTGGCTTTGAAATTACGAAGTAGGGGGAGGAATATGACATTGGTTTTTGAACATGAAACTTCAGAAATAGAAATAGAAGTCTAGTAGGTAGTGTGTTGGTTATCAGACGTAAAGCCTCGGCTCGTATCCCAGGTCAGACATCAAAACGAAATATGAAAAAAAAATATTTCTTTGGCGACTTCTTCTCAGCAGATTTCTAGCAAAACCTCGGAGAGTAATTAAACCTGCCATGAAAAAGTTTCTCAAAAATCTGTCGTTCGGAGTCGACGTTAAACTGTGGGTACCGCCACTCACGTATAAAATTAAGGCACACAACATGAGTGGTGTGAGAACCTAGACCGTAATCCGGACTGAAGGGTTGTAATGGCCAATTATGTATGTATGAGACATTGTTTTGAAATTACAAAGTAGGGGGGAGGAATATGTCATTGGTTTTTGAATATGAAACTTCGATTTTTAATAAAAAAAAAAAAATCATTTTTAAAAATGGTCTCCTATGAACCAAAATAGTCTCCTTGAATACTTTGTCCAACGTTCTCCACTTTGTTTATAACTTCCAAAAAATATGATTTAAAGCAGTCTTCAAAATAGAGGTCATCAATCGTGACTAGTATATCCAGTGCATTACATTGTCGTATAGCACAAAAAATGCTTCAAGGCAAATGTATATTTATTTTCTAATTCCCTAAATCGACGCAATAAGTTGACATTGTATCGATTGTTTTACGCATTCGAAAGTAATCATGGTAAAGTATATCGTGTGTATCCTTAAAAGTTTCCAACATGATTTTTTTAATTGCCAAACCCGCCCGGGTAACATTTGCCCCCAAAAGAAACCCACGATTGACGATAATATTTGGCGGCAGCTGTATTGTAATGGATTCAAGCGCCATACCCAAGATTATGAATTCTTCTTGCACTTGACGGTTGAAGAACGCCAAACACTTCTAGCCTAATTCAACTTTTGAAAAACTTCCTCCGCAGGCGATCATTTAAAATTGTTATAAAATTCAGACGCCTTCAATGTCTATGGCTTCCACAATATTTCGCACCTCAATTTGATATTGACCAACACCATATCATGGGTTTTTTGCTATTGAATTACAGGTCGGAATCTTAATTGGGCGTTGAGAATTTTAGTTATCTTCTGTCGAACGCAAAATATGGATCAGAATTTATTCAAATTTTGATACGTAAAAAGTCATCGACTTATAGATACGTCAAGTCTCTACCTATCTAACTACATACATCAAAAGTTCTTCTTTGGCAAAGTAATTGAGCTCAAATGTAATCGCATCCATTTCGTATCGATATTTTTGCTAAAATCCAAGCATTCGTATACATTCCACCATTCTATATTCGTACCATTCTATAGTTGAACATCTATTGTCATCGGACTCTAGTACTATGTTCAGACATGCAATTTTATTGAGCCAATATTCGATTATTTGAGAACAATATTTTAAGTGTTCAGACATAATAATATACGCAGTTCAGCTACTTATTCAATATTAATTTGACAGCTGGTAAACAAAACAGCTGGTTATAGTTTTTATTTTTTTTTTGTTTGTTTGTCGTTGTCGACATTTGAGTTGTCAAATATCAACAGAAAGTGTTTGGAAAATTGTAATATGCTCACTGAACGTACTTATGACAGTGCTGTATTTTAAGTGTTACTCAATATTATAACAATTTGAGTATTTATTAAGCAATAATTAATTGAAATTGTATATGAAATATTGAGCTCAACAACGGCGTTTACTGCGATTTATGCAATAAAAGTGCATGTGTGAACGTAGTATTAGGTACAGGCGCATATGAAGTGACTGTCGAACTAGGTCAAACTAGATGTCTATTGCCCAAGTCTAAATATCTATTGGCCAATACAATTCTTAACCTTGGGTATGCAGTTGTTTTTATTGTTTGCTGTCACTTTAGACCCGAAGTAAACGAATACTTACTTTAACCGTTTTAAAGTTACATGTGTCCCATGAGAATAGATGAATCTAAGGCGGTGTGCTTTGGTATGAAAATATCTTGCCCTTGTTAATTTCTCCCGTAACCAGCAACACATCGAAATTTGTTTCTTTTGTGAGCACAACTAATGATGCGTTCAATTACAACCATCATCAGTAAACAAGTACGTGACTTCATTGTTAAAGATTGTTGCCTGCATTGATGTTTACGAATTTCATAATCAATTGCAAAAAATTCTAACAATGCAAAGCTCTTTGGGTGAGATTTCAGCAGCTTCTATTTAAGCGGTAGACAATGCTTCAAAAGCTTAAAGTGGAGTGAGTATGATTATCATACTTTAAATCGATTAAGAGGTGTCAATTAGAATTCGAGGGTCTGCCGAATGCCCAGTTTTACAATCTAATCATTTACAGTTGGAATAACCAGGCAAGAAAACCACATTGATATGGGCCATGTTTGATCGATTGCACGATGATATTCTAGAGTAAACGAGGTTTGATAAAAGAGTTCAAATGAGTTATGATTTTATAAAATTCCAGTCTTTTTTTAACAAATTCAAGCTAAAACAACTTTCAAAGTAAATAAACCCCCATACTCCACACTCATCCTCGAGTGATTTTGACCTCAAAACAAATGAGTACAACCTTAAGCCTTTTGAACAATAGTACTTGGCAACAATGTTGTCAGTAATAAATAAGAAAGAAAAAAGTGATAAAAATAAATAAAAAAAAGACGGCAACCAGTATCCGTATAAAATGCTGGTTGCAACTGTGTTTGCAATATTTCTCTTTGTGGCAGTAACAGGCTAATCTGGACAGACTTGCATATGTAGTACGAAAGGCTAACTGACATGTTGCACTTGTTGTAAAAATAAGGGAATAGATAGATGCTGATAATATTGTTGGTTGTTGTTGTTGACTCACTTGTAACTTCTTGCGGGCGTGTCGAGACATAAATTATCGTACGTGTTTTAATATAATTTAAAAAGAAATATTTTCATATCATTTGTTGTTATTAAATAAATGCAAGTGAAACAATTAGATTTAAATTTTCTATTAAAACTTCATTAACAAAATAATCAAAAAGTAATGCTGCGCCCGTATTTGGAATGTTTTTTCCACAGATTTCTCCCTCCGTTACAGTAAATGCCAAAGTCATGAGAACATTTTTTTCAAAATAACTTCTCTGTGTGTCATTTTCTTTTTTCTTAAAATTGCCCGCTTTTCATTCACTGGCACTTTGAAAGTGCTTTTCTGTGTCTGTGTTTTTGCAAAGAAGAATAGCGAAAATGTAATGAAAATTTAATGTCGTTATGCGCGTATCTGTATACCTCAAGCGTTAATGGCAAATTAAATATTCAAATTATTTATTCATTCATAGTCGCGTAAATTTTTTTTCTGTAAAATCATAAAAGAAAATCAAAGAAAGTGTTCATTACAACTAATGGCTTGGGGGGAGGGACTAACATTTCATTTAAATTAAAATTAAAAAAAAAATGGGATTTTCAGTAAAAAGTCCTATCGTTTCTTTGAACAGGGACGTCCAAAATGTGACATTTGATAACGATCAACTGAAGCTGTGACTGTGAATTTATTAGCCTGCAAACGCAGTTCAATAAAATTATTTTATCAAACTGAGTGTTTTGGCAACGTTCGCCATAATCCTCCTACCAAAAGAACTATTTGTAATGTGGTGAATAAATTCGTGGCCACTAGTTCAGTCAACGGTCGACCAACAGCCATAAGTCTACAAAACTCAAGATCCACTGCATAACATTGCCAATGTTCACGAGAGTATGCAGGATAATCCGAGGAAATGGATTTCGCGTTGCTCACAAGAACTTGTCCTATCGCAAACATCAACTTGGGCATTCACCAATGCACAATTCTACTAATACAGGAACTGAATGTAAACGAAATTAGATAATGGCATGTGTTAATTAATAGACTAGAGATTTGATATCCTCCAAAGGGCTTGGTTGCGAATGGTGGCTGGCCAAAATATGCGATAAATATCGGGCAGACATTTATTAACAAAAACTTCAACTTTTAAGTCATGTTGGCGTTTGTTCGCCATGTTTTTCTTTTACTTCAGCAGTTAGAAGACCAAAAATGGATCTTGCCTCAGCCCAGTCTGGCTTTACATGCATACATATCTAATTGGTCATTACAACTCTTCAGTCAGAATTACGACCTACACTGCTGTTCAATAAAATAGATTCACCATGATCAACATCTTGCAATTATTTAAGGAAGGATCGCGCTTCAAATTTTTGAAATGTATCGGAATTATATTCATAAGAGACCAGTAAACAAAGTGCAGTTACTTTTTTACATATACTCCTTTGCATAAGCGATGTCTAGTAAACCTTTCGGAGAACACGTGATTCTATTTTTTTGAACAGCAGTGTAGGTGTGAGACACCAATTGATTTTATCCACGAGAGGCGGGACCTACAGTTTAAACGCGATTTTAAACGGCAGATGTTCTTGAGAAACTTTTATTTACTCTCAGATTTTGCTAAAAGAAATTCACTGAAGTAAATTTCATTTTGTTCGAGATGTCTGACCTGGGGTTTGAACCATGGCCTCACGTCTAGTAAGCCAACACACTATCTACTAGACTACGGCGACCACCACATGAATGGTGTGACTATGCGTATCGCGATAACAAAAACTGTTTACGTAATTGATTGTTTATCCGTCGATCTTAACGAAGCCTGTGCATATTGCCTGGTTTTTTCTTATAACTATTCACCTCCAGTCCTGCATATGGTCAGTTATATGAAACGAGACAGACATTGTCCACATTGTTCAAGTCTTCGAGATGTGTGTCAAGCCTGCAAATTATTCCGCTTTTATGGGAGGCAACTTCTATCATTATTTCGTCAAGGACTACAAACAATAAGGGGGATAGAGAACAACCTTGCTTCATGCCAGATGTAGTTATGAAAAGGGTGCTAAGAATCGTCTTATGTTGTAGGCGACTAACCCTAATTTTCAACGAAAAATCGTCTTCAGCGATGAGGTCTATTTCTCGCTGAATTACAAACCTTCAGTACTACCCTACATTACGTCTACTAGGTGGGTGGGTATAATGTGTGTCATACCCATTCTAGGTCTAATTTATGTGCTACAAATCTGATAGTGGGGGAAACTTCATGTTTTTTTCGGTTCTGCCGATTTCAGTGTACATGCCTTTAAAAGCTCATGAAAGGAACCTGTTGTGGCTACTGCGCTCACATATACAGACGATGAGAGTATTGTCTCTAAGTGAAATGATGGCGAATAACCCTTTTCGCCTCACTCCTCAAAGTGCTCTATCTTCTATCAAAGGAATATAAATGGCATCTGCAACCGAACAGAGACAGATCAATAAGAATAATAAAGAAAAAGAGTTGCAATTCCTATCTCCTCAGTTACTTGCTGCTAAATTTATGCCCATAACTGTGCCTGCATTAATTGCTTTGCAACAATTTAAATATTTTCACCTTTTTTCCACACGCTAAAAGCACGTCACATTAATTTGTCAATGTTCCAATAAATCAATCAATATTTCTTTTACAGTCTATTATAACACTTGCGCCACTCACTAAAAGTCTGGTTAATGGCTTACGGCCATAGAAGGTGGTAAAGGATGGCTACGAAAACGACAATCTAGAGAGAGAGGGGGAACCTCTAGTAAAAGTGAAAATAAAGTTAAAAAATTGCAAATATTATTGAAAATAATTTTATTTTTTTTATTATTTTCAAAACTGCATTGTTGTGGTATTTAAGGAATTTTTTTTTTCTTTTTTTTGTCGTTTTATTATTTCAATTACTTGAGTACAAAATATTGTCATGTTTCGTTGCTTCGCCCACTTTTTGTGTGCATAGTTCCATATGAAATTTGATAAAAAAAAAATTAAAAAAACAACATAAAATGCCACTGTGTGAACAGCCAACAAATGTCTCTTTTGTTTTGGACATGGCTTATTACGTGATGAACATTTTGAAAGAAATAAAAATCTTTTAACGTTTTTTGCTTTTATTAAAATTTTAAACATATACGAGCTCTTGAACATGCTTTAAATACGTAATAGTTGCCTCAATTTATACATACATTTCTGAAGCAGTTGCTACCAGTACTTGACGTTGTAACAATAATGGCAAAATATGTTTTTTTTATGGCAGTTTTCAACTTTTACTGTCACTTTTTCTTACGCGTTTTTTATGCTTTATTTGCTCGTCAGCCCATCAGTCAGTCACTCATAGCGAAAAGAAAGAAGGAAAGCAAGAAATTGCATAATTGTTCTCTTCAGTTGAGGACCATAAATGGTAAAGGCCAGTTTTTTTTATTTCATGTTCTCATAGCATGTCACCAAAAATGTCAACTTTTTCAGGCTAAAGTCTAGTGGCATGTAACTGTTATTATAAAACAATCAATACAGGTATTAGGGTGGTTCATTATTTTCCTTTCGGCATAAATAAAAACTTGGTATCGTAAATTGTTCAAATAAAACACATTCTTCTTAAATATGTTTTTCATATTTAGAGACGTCTTGGAAAAGGGAAACTTTAGCTGGGAAAGGGAAACAGCTTTCAAGTCTATAATAAAGGCAGTCAGTACACCAGTTAATGTGCTTGACCTCTAACTCGAGCAATATAAGTTCGAATCTCGAACAAAAGGAAAATATTAAGAAATATTAGCAATCAATGAGGAAAGATCCTTACTGTACTACACTTTACACAACGTTTCCGCAGAGGGCACTGTTTTTAGGCAACAACCAATGGTCATCCTAAAATATGTAGAATTTTTTTAAATCAATAGAATCGTTTGCGTTTGCGTTAGCTTTAGTTTTTCCTTTTATCCTTTAAATCTCTTTATCTCTCTCCATTTTTTAAACAGGCCTAGTAGCTCTACTGAGAAGTCTTCTTGTTCTTTATCAAATTTGTAAGACTTTCTGACAGAGTATCGTCTTTATCGCAATTTTCAAGTGTTGTGCCTTTCAAATTAAGACTTAATTTATTAGTGACCGATGAGTATCTAACTCTATTCCTTCATTGAAAAATCAACACTACCCCTACTACAACTCATTGTGCTCCAATGAAATAAAGAGACTTTCTCGTGTTAAATGAAATTCGCATAAAAAACCGTGTACTTGAATACATCTTCTTGCGGATAATTGGCCATTCAATCGCATTTTGCATTACAGATAGGAGTCGTTCTCCATCTACACTTTTTGTATGTGAGAAAATTTTCCTGCAATAGTTTTTTCCTCACACACTAAAAACACAAAAAGCGAACAGTCTTTCTCTTCTTCCACCTACTTTCCTAGTTCATGAGTGCATGAGTGGTGGGGTGTCATTCCCCTGAGTGATGGCTGTATATCAACAAAAAAAAAATGATGTTCGGTACACAAAATTTCGTAAGATAATTGGAACTGGTAAAGCAAATGGCAAATATAGTCTAAATGTCGTTCTTATTTTTTTATTTGATGTAATGGTAATACAGTTTCCAATATTAACCTCTTCACTTGTGTTTACTTAAGTGCATTTTTTTATAATTCAATGTTATAAAATATTCCTTTCGCATAATTCACAGTCCTATAAGTGTATGATAATGCAGTTTATATTACAAACTTTGTAATACTTAAATGTTCGTTCAGCTCTGTCTATTTCAGCTCAAATAATTATCATCAAATGGATTAAAGAAATGGGATGTAGTATTTTCTATTTTTCTTAATCACTCAACAGAAAATATGGTAAAACGTAATTATTTTATATATGAGATATACACAGTCATGCTCACTACACATTTAATGGTGGTGGTTAATGATAAAGCAGTTGACAAAAAAATCAAAATCTAGAAACGGGCTTTAACATATGAAATATACAGCCAAGCTCACTTCACACTTAATGTGAAAGAAATAATGTCTTGAAATAATTTCTGATTAATGATAATGCAGTTTCCAAAAATTCAATATCTACAAAACGGGCTTTGATATATAAAATATACAGCCAAGCTCACTTCACACTTAATGGGAAAGAAATAATGTCTTGAAATAATTTCTGATTAATGATAATGCAGTTCCCAAAAATTCAATATCTACAAAACGGGCTCTAATATATAAAATATACAGCCAAGCTCACTTCGCACTTAATGGGAAAGAAATAATGTCTTGAAATAATTTCTGATTAATGATAATACAGTTTCCGGAAATTCAAAATCTACAAAACGGGCTTCAGTATATGAAATATACAGCCACGCTCACTACATATTTTATACGAAAAAAGTAATGTGTTGAAATAATTTCTGGTTAATGATAATGCAGTTTTTCAGAAATTAAAAATTTACAAAACGGGCTTCTGTATAGGAAATATACAGCCACGTTCACTACACATTTTATGCAAAAAAAAATAATATGTTCAAATAATTTCTGGTTAATGATAATGCAGTTTTTCGCACATACAAAATTTACAAAACATGTTTCAATATATGAAGTATACAACTACGTTCACTACACATTTTATGGCAAAAACAAATAATATGTTCAAATAATTTCTGGTTAATGATAATGCAGTTTAAAAAAATTCAAAATCTGCTAATGACCGCTATTTTTCTCTTAATTGAAAAAATTTGTAAAACAGTAAAATATTTAAATCGCCATTTCTACCTACTTTACTACGATGCCGTGTCTAGCATACTTACTCTTCTTTCCTTTTTTTTTTTTATTTATTTGTAATTATTTTTTATTTCTTCTTTATTTTTTTTTAATTAAAAAATATACTGGAAAAATTAATTTAAATCATACCCATATTAAATCATATTCATATTACTGAATTGATGGTTTTTGAATGATGAAATATGAAAAACATTATTTTTCAACACTTTCATAATGAAAATGATGGATTTGATGGAAAACCACCACCAACTGCCACTAGTTTTAATTAAAAAAAATTCACTCATCAAACTGAAACAAACAATTCACTTTTTCCAGTTAAAGCTGTACACAGTTTATGATAAAAAATGCAAAAAAAAGAAAGAAAAGAAAGAAAAAAATTTAACATTTTGTTTACCCTCTCTCTCTCTCTCTCGATTTTATTATGCAGACACATTAATTATGAGTTTTAATAAATTTGTACTAAAACTGCAGTATCATTGTATTTTATTTTAGCATAGCAGTTTCTGTAGCAATACCCATGAGGATTTTATTTTGGCAAAACTAAGGCCACAACAATGACTGTCCCTTTTTTTTGGACAGATCTCATCATGGTCCTTAAACAATTTTTGTTAAAAACACAATGTCATTGAAAATATAAAAAAAAAAATCACAGAAATTAACAACAACAAAAAAGCACACAAATAGAACCCAAATTGCGCATCATTGTTTTGTTTAAAACCATTTTTTTTTTCTTTTTCAACTAAAATATTCCCTTAAGCACTGTTATTCATACTTTTTAAAATGGGGGAGATTTTGATTGCTAAGCTTAAAGCTGACCTTGAATTGTTGGTTAGTACAACAGAATTTTTGTAAGTTCATGGATACAATCTCTGTTAACTTCTTACCCAAGTTTGTGAATGTAGGTTTTGGTTAAAGTGAGTCTTAATTTATTACACATGTTGGAAAGATAATTTGAAAGTACGATTAAAAATTTAAACATTATTTGGCTGGGCTGTATAAGAGAAAAATTCGAAACTTGTATTAAATTTTGAGGACATCCTCAAATCATACTTAAACTGAAGCAAAACTTACTAAATAATTATTTAATTGTGGACTTACAACCGATAGAGAATCGTCTGATCACCATTAAACCATTTCTTCATGGTTTCCAAGCCTTGGTTGACCCATGATAAGGAAGGTTATCGTTTGTTCAACACAACTGCTTTTAGTCTTCGTAATAGTGGTTAGCTTTTTAACCCGGTCTATATTAAAGTGTCGGCTTATTAGAAGCGAAGCCACGCTTCAAATTCTCGGTCAGATATAAAAACGAAATATGAAAAAGTATTTCTTCGGCGACTTTCCTCTCAGCAGATATCTGGCAAAAGCTCTGAGAGTAAATAAATCTGCCATGAAAAAGTTTCTCAAAAATCTGTTGTTCGGAGTCGACTTTAAATTGTAAGTCCCACCATTCATGTATAAAATTAACACACACAACATGAGTGGTGCTGAGAAACTAGGCCGTAATCCCCACTGAAGGGTTGTAATGACCAATTATGTATGGGCCTGTTCGTAAATGCATCACTGCGCTGCATAATATGATTATTTTGCGCTCACACTGCTAATCACATGTTGCTGATGCTTCTTTTTGCTGATTTATTTGTTTGCATTTACGAACGAAGAAACACTGCAGATATGGAAAAAATATTAATAAATTTGATTTTTGAACTAGACGATAAAACAAATGACAAAATGTTGTTAAATGCACAAAAAAGTGTTATTTGTGCACAAAAAGAAAACATTTAAGGAAGAAAAAAATAAACTTATTGTTAAAACTCTCATTCTCTCTCTCTCACTCATTCAATGCATCAGCCATTTTTATGATTAGTGTTTTGGGTTTATTTGCGCATAATACGATTTAATGTTGCATTTACGAACATTTGACAGCTGCAGTGCTGCGAAGATTTGCATTTATGAACATGATGCGCATAATATGCAGCGCAGTAATGCATTTACGAACAGGCCCTATGTATGTATGTAGGGAAACTTGCTTGTCTCCCCTTTTAGTGGATCGTATTAAGTATCCTTGTATATACCTAGACATTGTATAGTAGGTAGTGTGTTGGTTTATTAGACGTGAGGCCACGGTTGAAACTACTGACGTCTCCAACAAAACGAAATTTTAATATTATTCGGCGACTGCCTCACTATCAGCAGCCTTTAGGCTAAACCTCTGGGAGTAAAAAAAAAAATTTTGTCATGAAAAAAAGATCTGTTGTTCCGAGTCGACTTTAAACTACAGGTCCCACTACTCATGCATAAAATTAACGCACACAACATAAATGGTGCAATAGGCTAGGCTGTAATTCTGACTAAATAGTTGTAATGACCAACTACGTATGCTAGTAACCATGTTAAAAACTTGATCCTGTCTTGGAATCTGGGATGATTTGGTTGTTAGTTGAGCTAGACAACACAGACTTTAAACTCCAACTAGTGTTGTTAACTTACACATATACACTGAGAGAGATATACTGGCATTTAAAATGAAATCCAATTTCTAAATGAATGTTACACAAAATTTTATGGGCTTACATGTGCAATGTGTTCACATTCTAGGCCATAATTGTCTTTCTCTTGCCACTGTCAGCGTATATGTGCTTTAAAAGGATTTTTTTTTTAAATGAAATCATTAAAGTTTTAAACACCGATTTCTGTTTTATGTATTCATTAAAATCAATTTAACAAAGTCTTTTACAAATGGCCATAAAATGGTCGCTTTTAATTAAAACATTAAAACATGGGCGACAGTAAAATTGTTGAAAACCGTTTTTAACGTGTCAAGAATTTTCATTACATTGAAATGTATTTCATAAAATAAATTTATTTTTATTATGATTTCTTGTTTAAAAAAAGAAAACCTATAAAACCATTTTAAATTTGCCATGTCAACAGTTTATTTCATGGGGTTTTCTTTAAAGAAAATTCAAAACTTTCGATACGAAAACGAACAACAAGTTGCTTAGTGCTCTGGGGCATAGAAAGAGCATAAATGTGAGTGCATAAATTTATGGATTTTTCCATTTTCTTTTTAATACTTAACAAACAGCACAAATCAAAGTTCATTTCATTTTTGAAGCAACCAATAAAAGAATGAGGCATTAAGAAAAGACAAGAAAAAATGTCTGAATTTTTCTGCCGTAAAAAAAAAATACCAGAAAAATGAAACCAGTAACCATAGACTTTACCACGACCATCTGACACAACCGCAATCATCATTAGGCCTCATATTCATTGAACATTTTGCAAAGACAACAGCTGAGACGAAAAAATCCGTCACCTAATTCTGACAATTTTTTTCTACTTTTTTTCTACTTTTTTTCTACTTTTTTTCAATTTTTTTTCTTTCTTAAAGATAATTTCATACTTCATTACTTTTTCTAGCATTCGTATTTTTCTTTTTTTTTCCCATTTTTTTAAAAATAATTTTTCAAAATACGGTTTCGGTTTTTGCTAATGTCTGTAGTGTTTGAAATGAATGAATATTGTCTTCTGGTCTAAGAATCTTACCAAGTGTAACAGTAAAACTATGGAAATTAAATTATTTAAACAAATACTCTTTTGTCCGTGTTTAATAAGCGTGACAGAAGAGCACAAAAAAATATATTAAAATTCAAATAAAAAAAATTTTGTTCTTAGATAAAGTGCAGCAAATGAAGTCTAGTCGACTTGAAATAGTGTATCGTGTAGTAATACAGGAGATAAATCTACTAATTTTCAACATATTAACGCATTATTTTGAAATTTAATAGGCCACAACAGACTAGTATTTTTCACCTCTACTGACTTTCAATACCTTTTAAAGGAATAAAATAAATCCATATAAGCATAGGTCATAAAAGTAAATCTTATCCAAATCAATTAATCCAAGGCATACTTATTAGCTACAACCCTCCCACGAATTTCGAAATAACCCATCGAAATTTAGCGTTGTAATGAAATTGTTTTTTTTAATCGCGTTATATCGAAAACGCGTTGTAGAAGTACCGCGTTATACGAGGGAGACCTGTATAGAATTCAGTCTTATACTAAAGCTTAAAGTAAAGTTCTTTTCTTCTTCTTTTTTTTTGCATTTCAATTATTATTGTAATGAAAAGTAGCTTGACAATTATCCCTAGCTATTTAATTCGTTTTCTTAGTATCTCTTTATATTGATTCTTTACTTTTGTTTGAAACATATTGTAGAATAGTTCATTAGTTTCTAGAATAATAGGGTTGCCAACTGTATATGAAAAAATATTAGTTTGTTGTATAGGGTGCTTATTAAGCGCTTTCTTTCGCAAAGCATGAGTCTGCCCGAGATTTTATTCCACGTGAAAACCATTAGAAAACTTTTTTGCCTTAAAAAGCATTGAAGTATATATTGCTCGGGCTTGTCAATCACTTTAACCCTTTCACCGTCCCATCTTTAGTGAGATTCTACTTATTACTTAGGCCTAACTGTAGCCTAACAAACTTCTGGATGCTGTTTGGGTTCAGTAAGAATAACTCTGTATGTGGTACTTAACCTAGCTGCCTTGTAGGTTTCCAGAATGTGTTTTGGTAATTCGTTCTCTTCAGAGTACTCCACAACGATTGCTATGCTGAACAAGTGCTCTTTGAGTTTACATTGCCAGGTAAAAGGACAGATGCTATTCTCAAAATACTACTGGATTATCCGATGCACTATTGAACTATCGTTGCAGTCGTCGAATAGGTAGTGCGTTGGCTTATTTGATGAGGGCCGTGGTTCAAATCTCAGTTCTGAAACTGAAAAAAAATTTCCATTGGAGATGTGCTCTTGACAGTTTTCTGGCAAAAACTCTAAGAGTAAAATAAAATTGCCATGAAATTGTTCCCAAATGTGCCGTTAGGAGTCGACGTTAAATTGTAAATCTACTACTACTACTATCTACTACTACTACTATCTACTACTACTATTATTATTACTACTACTACTATCTACTACTACTACTATTGAATAAAATGAACACAAAGTAGTATGCACATGAAATATTAGGTTCTAATCTTGACTGAAATAAATATCTTCCAACGGTAAAGTCATAGACATACATAACATAAACCCCTTGAAAAGTCTACATGTCGTTACATATCATCACTTTCGCCATTTATTGCTCGTACACTTGTGTACAAATCCATTGTGTAATAAAATTTTAAGCGTTGCTCGTGGCTTAATCGAAAACCATTTATTTTATTCCCGAGTTTTTGCTACACCCATAGGTCGTTATTATCTCTGTAGCCATAGCTCGTCAACATCGATATATTCTAGTCTCGAGACAATGGTAGATGTATTCACATTACCTCCTGAGTCCTATAACACATTACCATTCAACCTTCAACTTTTGATATTTAAACCAACTGTCTACCAGTCCGTCGTTGCTTCGCGATACCTCATGAGTCTATCAATCGAGTTTGGGGTGCAAGCTTTATTTCAAGACCTTTGATAGAGCGCAGCATGATGCGCTTTTGTCGCAACTAATGATCTTAAGTGTTGATAGTCACTTTTGTCGATTTATGTAGACTTTTATCTTGGATCACTCTGTGTAAGGGTTGTCAAAAAACGATTTCCATCAGACAAGTTAAGGTAAATTCATAAGCACGTGTGGGGTCGTACAACTCTTAAGCTCTACATTAATACTATATCGTCTTATAAGTATGTATCAAAGTCTTTTTTAAAGCTTTTTGGCTGAGTAAAGAAAAAAGTTAAAGCGCTTATTAACGACAGTGAAGGAACCTAACCTATTAACCCATTAGAGCGCAATCGCAAATTAGCTAAAATAGTTAAGTCCACTGTAGGAGTTTAATATATGGATACGGTTAAGGTCCTGCTATAGCACTTTGGAGTAGATTCTAGAAGAGGCAACAATAGAACGCACAAGTGTATAATGGGGACCCTTTATTTATTTTTATTTATTTATTTATTTATTTTTATTTATTTAATATTAATCATAGCACAACAAGATGTTAATCTTATAAATGAGAGTGCTATGGGAGTTCAGCAAAAAAGTAATAAAATATCATAGATAAAATAAGTAACAGAATGTATGGAATAATGTAGAATTAGAAATGAATTAGGAAATGTTATGATATCAATAAATATAGCAATCGATGAAAAATTTTGTGTAAAAAAGATATGAATATAGTTAAAACAAATAGTAGGAAAAATACGAATAACCGTGCATATATATAAATATCAAGAAATATACACAAATAAAGAAAAATATATATGTACATAGAAAATCAATAAAATTTAAAGAGTATATTGGGAAAGTGAAAACCAAAAAAATTGCTGATAAAAATTGAAAGCAAAAATGTACAAAACAATCATGATTTGTTATAGACTACCTAAATAAATTGTATAACTCCTTCTTGAATATAATTGCATTGCCTATGTTTTGAATATAATTAGGTAAAGTATTCCAAAGACTGATAGTGTGTATAAAAAACTGGCGTTGTGACAAAAGAGTCCTATGTCTATGTTGGATAATTTTCATACCGCGGTTGGATCTAGCAAATGTAATCCTATTAAATAAGTATGTAGGCTGTTTCAGAGTAATAATCTTATGGAGAAGAATAAGGCATTTAATATTCAACAGATTATCAAAATTAACTCCGAATATGCGGTAAGAAAATTCCGATATATGGTCTCGACGTCCCTTAATAAATACATATCTGGCTATATTATTATAAGCCAAGTTGAGTTTTCGCTTATCATCAGTATCACAGTTTGTGAAAATTTCAGATCCGTATAAGAGAACAGGAATCAAATATGTTTTAGCCAGTTGCATACGTATGGCAAAGGGAGTCGAATCTATAACAGCCCATAAGTTTCTAAGCATACCGTAAATTCTACCAACGATGACATTAATGTGGTTAGACCACGTTAGTCGACCGTTGAAGGTAATACCCAGATTGGTTGCAGATTCAACAAAATCAATTTTCCTCCCCCTGATAATAATATTCGGCACTACAAATGCTCTTCCAGTTCTGGAGAGCAGTAAACTTTTGGATTTAGAGGGATTCAAACAAAGTCCATTGGCCCTAGCCCATTTGTCAATTTTCTGCAAATCCTGGTTGATGGAGTCTATACATATATGGATGTCCTCAATCCGTGTGCTCCTATAAACCTGAACGTCATCGGCGTACATATGTACACTACAATTATCCAAAACATCAGGTAGGTCATTAATGTATAGACAAAACAAAAGAGGCCCCAATATTGATCCCTGAGGAATACCTCTTCCAACGTTTAGTGAATTCGAGATGTTGCCGCCTAGGTAAACTCGTTGTGACCTGTTCATTAGGTAAGAGCGTATAAGACCGCAGGCTGTATTAGAAAAGTGAAAGAGAGTCTGTAACTTCTTCAATAATATTTCGTGATCAACCGTGTCGAAAGCCTTGGTGTGATCCAAAAGAACTAAAAACGCTATGTGATTTTCATCCAGTCTCAATCTAAGGTCTTCAACTACATTGACTAAAGCAGTAGTGCAGCTCCTATATTTCATAAATCCCGACTGCTTATCAGTTATGAAATTGTTACTCACGAGATAATTGTTAATCTGTCTAGCTATGAGATTTTCCATTACTTTAGACAGGAATGGAAGAATGGCAATTGGCCTGAATTCGTTGTTGGACTTAGGGATGGGAATGGTTTTCGACTGTTTCCATTCATCTGGGAAGGAGGACATAGTTAAAACCGTGTTGAATACATGGGTTAGATATGGTAAAAGTCTAGGTGACAAAGCTTTTAGAAAGAGAGGATGTAATTCATCAGATCCAACCGCGTTCGACTTAACCGAAGATAAGCATTCCAAAACCTCGAGCTGATTAACACAACGAAAACTAAAGGGGTTTTCAAGCGGTGCAAAACAAAGGTCATTATATATGTTACTATCAGGGATCGTAACATTAATGTTAACAAATTTGTCATTAAGGGCGTTTACATCAACATCAGGAAAAGTGTCATGACATTTTCGTCCAATACCAATATCGCGGATTACCTTCCATTTAGCTCTATTATCCAACGCGGAAGCGAATTTCCTGCCGTAAAACAATGTTTTTGCACTTTTAATGCGTTTGGTAACCTCACTACGAGCGGATTTATGAATGGCTTTCAGGTCGTCCGTTCTGAACCTCTTCCATCGCCTGTTGGCAATGTCGCGATTATCAATTAATGCTTTAATTTCAGCATTAAACCAAGGTTGATGTTCGGCTCTAGCAAGTCTAGTCCGGACAGGAACACATCTGTCATATAGCAGACGAACATTTTCCTGAATAAATGCCACTTGGTCATTCACATTATCCAGTGAGTAGATGTAATCCCAACAAGTATTATCAACACTACTATTCAAAACTGTAAAATCAATTCTTTTAAAATCACGGTATGTAATATGCCTGTCCTCATTACTTGTGGAAAGATTGTAAGTTATGAAGAGAAGATCATGATTGGAAAAGCATGAGGCTGAAATTTGATCGTATACAGTTAAACATTTTTCTTTTTTAATTTTCTCGAAATGAATAATTTACTTGAATGACAGTTTCGTTTATGATAGACCGTAGGGTGTCTACAAAAATTGTTTACATTGTAAGGGCAGTCATCAGTTGCAGTCAAGAAAAAACTCAATTTTTTACAATCGAATACACTTGTCTTAAACAACACACTCTGAACTTTTGCCTTAAAGGGTAAAGCAGTCGGACAAACATGAAAAACAGAAGAAACTGGCAACAATAACATGACAAATAAACAAATGTTCAATAAATCTTCTTGACAAGAAAAACATACACAATCTATGTATATACATATTACTTCTTCGTTAGGTTTTATTTCTTGTTTTTTCTTCTAATTTTTGAAATATTTTCTGTTTTTCTTTCAAGTCATTTGCTCTAGATTTTGTTGTTTAATGGAAGATGAAATACAAGGAAATAAAGTGTATTTCTATTATTTAAAGAAGCATTTTAGGTATTTAGGAACAATCCCGTTCTAAAAAACTTAAGAAATAAGAGAGAAAGAGAGAGAGAGATCGAAAACAATAACAGCTCAGGGGGTTAATGGCCTTAACGCACGTCTGCTTTTTGGCACTTTATTGTTGATTTTGGATAGTTGGATGGAAGATTGGTTGGATGGATGAGTGGCTTTGTGGTAGATTTTTATGGTCCAAAAGAATTTTTCTTCAGGCAAACCAAAATAAGCCATCATGAGCATTGTCGTCATCATCAGCAACGTCAAAATGGTTGTAGTTTCCATAACGAACTTGTTACATATCCTAAGTAAAGGAGGATTGTTTTTGTTGTAATCGAAATGGAATACATTTTATTACAAATATGTGTCCCACATACGGGTATAGACGCCATATGTCTTGTTTTTTTAAGAACATTTTTCTAAAAATCTTTATTATGTGAAATTTTTTCTTATTTTTCATCGTCTTTAATGCATTAAAACTTGCAAGTGATTGAAAAATTATCATGTGTTCATGCTTTGTTGAAAAACTTTATTTTTTTTGTTATGTTTTTTAAAGAAGTTTTTCTTTTCGTAAGTTTTCCAACTGAAATTTTCAGTTTTCTTTCTCTTTTTAATATTTCACTTGAATTGTTGGCATTTTTCATTCGTACTATACGTACGTAACATGTAGTGTAACATGACACATTTGCTGGGTGGTCTGTTTTCATTTTTTTTCTTTTAATTTTTCTTACTACTTGTTTTACTTTCAGTCTGTTTTTGTTCTCTCTTTGTTTTTTTAATTAAAATCTTAAGAAAAGTTTTTCTTCATGTTTTTCTTACTTACGAATTAAGATATAAAGCAAAAGCATGAAAAATAATTTTCTTTTTGTTTATTTGCAAAAAAATTAAAAAAAAAATAGTTACTTACTGTGTGTTATGAAATGCTGTCAAACTTTTATGAAATGCTTGCAAAAATAGTGCAAATGGAATTGAGATCAGAAACATTTAAAACATACCATGAGGTGTTTAGCGTAAGTGCTTTAAACTGAAGCATAACTTAAGGCGTGGAAAAAAATTGTTTTCAGTTGTATATATTTACGGGATAAAAATATATAAATTCATTAGCATTTTTGTTTTTCTAACTGCATGAGGACTATGTGTGGTTTTTTACGTGGGTACCTATCAGTGAGGACCTTATCCCACGGTGCTCTTCGCACAGGGTGAAATACAATGCGTCTACCAACTCCCCCACATACATATTGTAAACACTGGCTGCAACCCTGTATGTAGGTAGCAATTCGAAGTCATGCTATTTGGGTATGACTTCCCTCTTGTTTAGGGGTCGGAGACCATCTAAACTCTTTCAATGCGTTAAGAGTGTAACGTACTGACACACACCCGACGATTTCGGTCTAAACCACAGCCACTACGTCGCTCCCACAAGGGGGCCTCACCATTGCCGGGCAGAGACGAATCTCTGGGGCTCCCGGCACCCGTGGTACCAGATTAAGAACTCTGATCATTCTTTGCAGCCAAGCAAGACCAGGCAGCTGCCAGTTGAACCCCAAATAGTTCCTGACTGGTAGCAGCACCCTTAGTCGCCTCTTACGACAAGTATGGTGATTACTGTGGTAGTATTTTCTTCCCGCTACCACATGGGGAACTGCATGAGGACTATCGATATCGTTAACTATGCTTTGACAGTTGGGTGTGTCGAAATAGCGTTAACAATTCTGATTATTAGTATTATGAGTCGTTTAACGCCAAAGCAACACTTCCAAATTATGGAAAAAATACACCCTGTAGCCTAGATCATACAGCTTATCACCCGTTTTGCGGTCAACATAATCACAATTGTCCTAGTGCGCAAGCTATTCCTACAGTTACTGGTCTTTTTCGCTCTAATTTAACTCTGAAAAAAAAGCTCCACAAGAAGGCTTTCAGAAAACCCCAAAAAGACAATTCGTTGCTGTCCTCAACTTCTTGCTCTTTGTACTTCGACTACATGGAATATTTTATGTAAGGATCTTAGCTTACGTGCCCGTAAGATACAGAACTGCGAAACAACCATCATTTATTTCTCATTTTTACTGATTGAGTTCAATCTTTTATCAATAATTTGTGTTGAGAGATGAGACATATTTCTGGTTAAATAGCTTGCGTACTTGGAGGCGCTGTAGCCTAGTAGGTAATGTTGTGTTGGCTTATGAGACTTGGCGCCCAGGTCAGATATCTCCAACAAAACGAAACATGAAAAAATAGCAGTTTTCTGGCAAAAACTTTGAGAAAATATAAAATTGCCGTGAAAAAGTTTTCCAAAAATTTGTCGTTTAGAGTAGACGACAGACTGTAGGTCTCGCCATTTTTTTTCCTCTCTCTTTAAATGTAAATTTTCCTCAATATCTCAATTAGTCATGCAGTCGAATTATTGTTACTGAAAGTGAACTTTACTCGCATATATTAAAATCTTAAATTTTTATTTTTTATTTCAAATTTAAATCAAAGTTTAATTGGAGAAAACAGTTCACATGTTGCTGGACAATGACAATATTTTTTCCCCCTATCCGTTAGTAATTGTTGTAGAAAATTTATGGGTTTTCGCTAATATTTTTCGTTTCTTTTTTTTTGTGCTGAAATAAAAGAAAACTCATCCATCACTGCGACCGACATGTACGGTAATGAATTTGAATTTTTTTGTTTTTTGCAGTCGATTTAAAATGACCTTAACGAGGAAAAAATAAATTTCTTTTTGCATTCATGATGGGTCCCTTATACTCGTTCATTGCATACCACACAATATTTTATTTTTTTTTTGTTTCACGTTGTAAAATTTTCTCATAGAAATATTTTTGTCTAGTTTTTCCCCTTTTTGTGCCATCTTTATCGTCTAGCTGTTGCTTCCAAACTGACAAGAGTTTTTATTTTAAGTTAAAAGACTTCTTTTTTTTTTAAGTTTAATTAGCAAAGGTCGATGGAAAGCAGAATGTAAAATATTGAATGAAATACTAAATGGGAAGGTAATAAAGCATCAACGGCGGTATTAGAGCTTTAAAATAATGAATATAATAAAAAAACAGTTCTAATGTTGGCGTAAAGTCATAAATTTAGTAATAAAACGTTTTTAAACTATTCCGTCTTGCAAGTACCAAAAACAAAAGTTGCAATTTGTAACACTTAATTCATTTTTTAATACAAAACTTAACTTGACTTTACTAAAGTTTATGAAAATTGATTAACAATTAAACTTAACGGTTTAGCAACGGTTTAACTAAAAATTTTATTACCCATTGGAAGTATTACAAAGACTAAGTTGACTAAGTCATTACAATTGTACAATGGGTCAATTCGACCTCTGGGTAATGTACTTGTCTTAATTGACAAGTACACATCCTCTAACCTAAGTCATTACAAACCTGATTTGATTTAATTTGGGATTTTTCAACTGTTTTGAGTTTTTTTTTCGTATTCCGGCTAAAACTAATCGTCTTAGGGCGATTATTACAATTTGTTGTTAACTAAAGGGAGGATTTTAACGGGCAGATAAATTGTTTTTCATTATTATGAGTACCCAATAAGATAGAAGTCAGTGAGGATCATCCTGCCGGTAACTTTTAAAATTAAGTTTATGTTAGCACTTGCCATATTATATATTATTTTTATTATATATTATTTTTAGTATGGCAACTTCAAATTTTAACAAAATGAGCATATACAACAAAAAAACAAAGCCCGCGGTTGCCACTGCGTTAAAAAAAAACTTGTTTAATTGAGCAGTTTTATCGACTTTGCTCCGACACTGCTATATTTTTGAAAAATTTTATCTGTAAGTTGTAATAACGAAAATAAGTTAAAGGTAACTTTCCGGTTCCCTTTAGCTAAAGGTATCTTTAACTAACCCCAACTTTAACGAGAAGTTGTAATAATGGCCCTTAGGAACATTGTCTCGATATTTCAGCGGAATCGATCATTACAACCTTTCAGTCAGGATTACAACCTAGCTTCTCACACCACTTATGTTATGTGTATTAATTTTATACATGAGTGGCGGGACCTACAGCTTAAAGTCGACTCCGAACAACAGATTTTTGAAAAACTTTTCATGACAATTTTATTTTACTCTCCGAATTACATACATACATATATAATTGGCCATTACAACCCTTCAGTCAGGATTACGCCCTAGCTTCTCAACACCACTCATGTTGTGTGTGCTAATTTTACTCAGTGAGTTAATTAATGCGAGTGGCGGGGCCTGCAGTTTAAAGTCGACTCAGAACGACAGATTTCTGAGAAACTTTTCTTGGCAATTTTATTTACTCTCAGAGTTTTTGCTAGAAATCTGCTGAGAGGAAGTCGCCGAAGAAATATTTTTTTATATTTCGTTTTGATGGCTGACCGGGGATTTGAATCCTGGCTTCACGTCTAATAAGCCAACACACTACCTACTAGACGACGGCGACTTCCACTCTCCGAATTATTGCCCGTAATCTGTTGAGAAGAAGTCGCCGAAAGAAATATTTTGAATATTTGTGATTGTGAGCAGCCTACCTGCTATACTACGGCAATACAACATACCGGTGGGTCTATTGAAAACGTGGCTTCTGTATAGGATAGTGGCGCTGAGAGCTCGAAACACCTACCAAATTGTGGTTTGCCAAATTGTGGTCGCCAAGGCGAAGAAAGTGATTTCGAGAAAAATGCGCGTACTTGGACGTGTTGTTTGATTTTGGGTTTTCTGCTTCTTTTCGTATCGTTTAAGGGTAAAGAAGATTTCTGCCTTAATAGAATTAAGGCTCTAACGTAACTAAAACCAAGAAAAAAAAACTTTTTTTTTTTTTTTTAAAATTAGGAAGAATATTAACCCCTTAAACCATTCTGCTGTCTCATGCTTAAGCAATTTTAATGTTTATTCGTAGAATAAGTTGCTTTTAGTTTCCCTAGAAAAATTGTAACTTGTATAGCACATGACTCTAAAACTGCAAAATGAAGTCCACATGGAAAAAATTTTATCAAACGTCATTTGTCCTTTGAGATTGACGGTAGCCATCATCCCAAGTTTTGCAAAAAAAATTTTGCAAAATTAACCGACTTGTAAGAAAAACCCCAACTTCATTTCTGTAAGTGTGAGAAATTCTAAAAATTAAAGGATTTATTTAAACCTATCGCTCTAGTTGAAACATATCGTCATAGGATATTAAATGGAATTCTGTTTGATCTGTATGCTGCCCTAAATAAACAAAAAAAAAATTAAAAATATTTTAAAACCCATAACCATGAAAGTAAAGTTGCCGCCTCCCTGATTAACATACATTCATATTAACAATGAGAACTGAAAGCGCATTTTATTTAAATTATTTTTTAGAAAGTATTTAAAATTTAGACCTTAAAAACTTAATGCTGCTTATTATGATGCGTGTGAATGCTTTTGTGGTTAAAGAAAACATTCGTCTCAAAATCAATACAAGAAAGAAAGAAACATGAATTCTCCATCTCTAATCAGTAGAATCTTTTAATTGATTTGCCTTTTTTTTTCTTTTCTACCTTTATTTTACTATTTCTATGATTCAAAAGAATACATATGTTTTCTGTCTTGTTTTTTTGTAAAACTAAAAACTAAACAATTATCATTTTTGAAATTAACAATTAAGTTGTCAAAATTATTTAAAAAGCTATCATTTTGGGATAGAAAAATTCAAAGTATTAGGCCAGATACTGCTCGTATATTATGAATGTGCATTAATACTCAGAGAGGCAGTATTTTTTCCAAGTGGGTTCGTTTATGCCAAAGCACAAAAAAATGGGCCATTGATAGTTAAAGAAATCGTGATTTCGTTATTCTGTCGCAAAGTAAATTTAAAAAAAATTTAATGCTTGGCTTGCCTGTAGAATTGTTGTGAGTGTATCAATAAACAATTGCCAGTCGTCAGTGAACAAGCAAGGATTCCTTGCACATTTTTATTCAAAATAATTGAAATTATATTACTAACTAGCTGCTGCCAATAGATGTAAGGATATGAGCTTACGAACTTGAGCAGCACAAAATCAAATCAATTCTGCTACGAGTATGTCATTGGTTGACAATCCTAAATTGCTAAAATCATTGTGATGGTGGTTTATAGTATATCATGTAACGATTTCAGACGCTATGAGCGTATTAGTGGAGGGCGATGACACGTTTGAAAACATCATTTACCAAAAATTCCGAAATTAATTCAACTTGGATCCGACAGAACAACAGCAAAGAAATAGAAATAGAAATCCATTTCCTATTGAGTTTAAAAAATATGATGCCACAGTATTATTCGCAAGACGTAGCACACTGTCGCGAGCGTGGCCAAAAATGGTTAAAGTCAATGCGGGAAATTCAATATTTTTTTACCTTTATCTTATAGAAAACACTTCAATTAGTTGATATGTAAAATTTTTTTATAAACTTCTGCGTAGTTTTTTAGTTATTGTATCTCAAAGTTAAGAATTCCCATGCAATATAGAAAATTTGTGCGAAAACTTGAAATTTGACATATCTTTGTCATAGTTAAAATTCAAAAATTCTTTTGGTAATGACTAAATTATTTGTAATAGAATTGTAATCCAGGTATGTAATTGTAATTACAATGCTATAATTGTTTACAAATATTAATCATATGTGAAATATCCTTAGCCAAAGTACAGGTCTTCAAAAAATTAAGATTTTCATACATTTATTAACTTCAGTAGTGAATTAAAAAAAAACACCCAATATCACTTTTAAAATTTTTTGATATTTTATTGCCAGAAGTATGTACTTTAACATATATAAATTTCAGCTGCTTCTGACTGCTTTTGTGGGCGTTATAAATATTTTTTAGTGTCAACATCATTGCAGATTCGTGATATTTTTGAGCAATGGGTGCAGCTTAAGAAAAATAATACAACAAATGTGTTGCATCATATTGTACAATTTGTGGAAAATAGTATTCAAAGATTTCTAGCAGATATAGAGAAGGACTAACTAAAATTCATTCTTTTAAAAATTAGTAATAATTGGACAAAATATAGACGTGGAAAAAGTAGGTTTGAAACTGAGTTGAGGAAGTGATGTAAATTTTTCAAGATCATCGATTTTTTATATTTAAACATAAATAAATTCAATTAGGAACCAAGTACAAGTGTCTTTTCACTTATATGTATAAATTTAAGTATTTTAATATATATAAACAAATTTTAAATTGTTTAATAAAATATTGTTTAATTAGTATTTCAGCTATGGTAAAAATGTATCCTTATAATTTTCTAAGGATATACGGAATGTGAGAAAATTAAATTTTAATGAGTTAGTAAAACATTTAAATCATAATTTCCGATTCGAAAAAAGTATATATTCAAAATTTGTATGTCTTTTTGATACTTTCTTGAAAAAGGACATTTTTAAGGTGGGCGTATCCTTGCTCCAAATTGAACGAAATTTGGAGGAAGTATTAAGCATGTTAAAGCTAATAAGTGTACCAAATTTCATTAACATATCTTTTGTTTCCTCCAAGTTATAGCAATTTTTAATTTCAGGATATATGGGAAGGACACGAATCCTTCGAGTTTAAATGACCAAATTTTAAGTATGATTATGTTTTACCAATTAATATAGGTGTGCCAAATTTCATTACTCTACTATTACTCCTTCTATTTTTGGCCACTCGTTATATGAAATCGCGACAGTGTGCGTAGTGAGAAAGTGAACTACCTGAGATGCGGTATTGTACTTCTACTCCATTGTCTTTAGTACGGTAATACGTAGGACCAATACTGTTCGCAAAATTTTAACATCTTGGGCAATAGCTTCGTCTTGAAAGATACAAAACTACCCCATATGCGTTAGGTCTGTTAAGCTAGCCACAAAGTACTTGTCGAATAATCTCTTTCTAACGATTCTAACGCTGGACAGAGAGAATGAAGGACATTTTTGCCCTACTCCACAACGTGTTTGCGTCCTATAAAAAAGGCCTAAAGCCCTTTGTCTTCTTGCATGAGCAGTGATGAGGCATTGAATCATATTAAAAACAATGAGCAGACAAGATCTGTGAGTTCTGATTAAAACAAAAGATCTCTCAAGATCGCAAAGTGACTGCCTAGATCGGCCACTAAGTGTTCCCTAACAGAGATTAGCAATGAATCGTTTTTCCGCTACTCATAAGTACTCATGAAATTTCAAGTATGAGTGAGTATTTAAATTCAGCTACTCTGACTCATTGATTTATAAGTACAGGTTGCAATGAGTATGAGTACAACGTTGACATCAAACTCATAACATTCGAAGTATGTTTGATTCATACGCCATCTCATTCAGTTTCATAAATTTAGAAAAATACTTATAATACTCATAAATGATCCGAGTGATTCGAAATCAAAATTTACAATCTTAGTTGTTGTTGCATTTACCAAAAAAGACTAAAAGACAAAGACAGTAAGCAAAGCAAACACACAACCTTTTAGTGAGTATTGTAGTGCTCGTACGCAAATCATACTTATTTTGTGATTCTTGTAAATGTTGAGTAAAGAGAGAGCCGAAATGAACAATACCATGCGTATTGTTAAGTATGAGTACGATGAGTACTTCAAACTTTGAATATGAGTAGTATGAGTATGATATTAAAATAAGTATGAATGCGTATAAGTATCACAAATTATGAGTATGCTTCGAATCTACTCATCTTTTTGAATACTCATTGCTGATCTCTGTTCCCTAATCCATCCATCTTACCCCAGTTTTTGTAAAGAGAAATCTACCTTAGCCTTTGGTGAGAAGAAACCATGCGGGGCATTCATGTCGGTATTAGAAGCTTAGTATCGCTAATTGCCCAGATGATCATTCACTCAAGCAAGGGTAACATTAGAATGGCTTACCAACTGATGTAGAACTTTCCGGCATCCACAAATCAAAGGCGTCTGTTTGGATATTATTGAGCTAAAAAAAATTGTTCGAAAATTGCCAGTTTTAACTTCGATCTTGCTCTGTTAGTGCCCCTACTTTAAATAAAAATTGAATTTTTCTGAGAAAAGAAAGCATCTTCATTCAGTCATGCAGATAATTGAAACAACAACGTATTTTAAGTTTAAAAACAAAAAGAAAAATAGAAATGAAGCTAAGAAAAGGTGAAATTATACGATTTTCTTTAAAATTTCCATTTATTATTCCCAATGCCAAAGATCACACACTCTTTTTTTATGGTTGTAGCATACATATGCTACAAGAAAATTACAAAAAAAATCCATAAATATTTACAAGAAAAGAAAATTGTGTCTTACAGATGTAAAATTTGAGAAAATCTTTCAACACCTTTCGTCTGTGGTCTGAAAATGTATAAAAAAAAAATTAAAAAAAAAGTTTGTATTCCAAATAGAAAAACTTGATGGCCATAAATGTTTATGGGTCTAGACAGCGAAGAGGGCAGCCCCCATACATACATACATATGTTTCCGATAACACACGTGACTTTTCTTTTGATAGTTTCTACGAATAATAAAATCATATCGTCCGAGTCACGTTTGATGTAAAGAAAGAAATTGAAATGATTTTTATTGCCGTAAAGAACTTGAAAAATTCATCATATGAAAAGCGGTGTGGAGAGGAGGGTGGTGAATGTTGCATTTTATATAAATTGTAGCCTCATTGATATCAAATAATTTGAAATGCGTTACATTTATTTTAATTCCTCTGTTTGATTGAAAATCATATTGTAAATTCAAAGGGGTCTCCCCATATAAACCTTGTCTTTAGAAAAATAGTTCACTTTTCTTTGGGAGATCTCTTGGCATTGCCTTTAAACGAACTTTATCGCGCTTGATTGAAGTCACTAGGTGCTTCACAGCGGCTGACATCGTGTAAATACGGCAGTTACTTATTGGTCTACAGAGACTGATGCCGCATGTACACGACATTCGTTTATTTGTACACTTGCATTTTCGGACGATATGTGGATGATTCTTTTGGCCAGAATTGGACAGTCTGGACACCCAAGACATGCTGTTTCTACGGGATGGCACTATGTCTCTTGCAACTCATGCCAAATTGTATATTCTGCATGAACGATTTGACGACGTGGTATTCTCATATGGAGATGATATGAATAGGTCATCGAGATCATGTGATTTGACCCTGTTGGACGTCACAACTATATACGAATAAGTAATAAACTACTGCGGTCCTCAAAACCCCAATTGATTCCATCATGCGATAGTCTGACCCTGTATACGAATAAGCAATAAACCACTGCAGTCCTCAAAGCCTTGTCTTATCAAAGCCAACCGGGTTAAATGTTTAAAAGCTCATCGGTTGCATCACTGATTCAAATAAATTGATTACAATCCAACAATGTTAGCATCATACGATAGTCTGACCAAGATTTACAAGGACTGCCCCTTCATTTTTTCTCCCTAACGAGGTTAGCTGAGGCTATGTTGGAAGGCTAGAGTACCACTATATTAGCATTTGCATGCTTTCATTCGGAGATTTATTAGTCCGTTGTGAAAAAGCCAATCCTTTGGCAAAGTCATTAGGAGGTCTAAACCAATTGATTTGAAAATCTAAGTGATGGCCCCTCAGTAAGAATCGGAACGTATATGCAATAAAATGTATGATCGTTGGAGAGGGACCATGTAGAAAATCTTATTGGGTTTAAGAACAGAATAAAAGTCTGTCAAACATCTGTCGTTCGGAGTCGACTTTAAACTGTAGGTCCCGCGAGTCATTATACAAAATTAACACACACTGCATGGATGACGTGCGAAGCTAGGTCGTAATCCTGCCTGAAAAGGGTGTAATGTCCAATTATGTATGTATGTATTGTTCATAATCTTACATTGTGACATAGTAGCGTCTTCTCGTCTTAGGCAGACTTAAATTTTCTATTCATTAGTCATTGTAACTCTTGAAATTAAATTTTATTTGTCTTGACGATAACAGAGAGACATAATTTATACAACTAAACCGCAATAAAAATTTTATTTCTAGTCATAAAAGAAAAAGTTTCACTTTTTCTACAGAAATTCTTAAAAAATTTTATTTAAAATGCATCGTCGAATGCTAGTGTTATGAGAGGACAGCAGCAACGAAAACACTTTTGCTTTCCATCACCATACCGGGGACGCATTTCATATGAAACGATACCAGTTTGTCTATTTTCTCAACTTGGCCAATAAAATGTTAAGAAACAACCAACAAACTTATGCACTATTAACTTAATGAACAGCATTAAGAAACAGAAACACAAAACAAAAACAAAAAAAAAACAAAAAAACAAAACAACAGAAAAACGATACAAGACAAGACAACATTTGCTTACAGAGGCAAAAATTAAGATAAAGACGACAACACACGACAAAAGAATACAAATGTAACTTTCAACACATCATACGTTTGACAAAGAGTAGAGCCAGAATCAACCATCTCTGATACAGATGGATGGAATGACGGACGTACAGATGTCCCAAAACAAACAATAGAAACATTTTTAACTAAAAGATGACATCAAGTCAAAATAACATTGGACTTACACATTCAAGTACATACTCTCTATTAAGCAGAGCTTTAAATAAGTGCTAACAAGATATCTTGAGGCGTTATTAATGTCTTTTAAATTTTCTTGAAAGAGATGGTGCCTTTTTAAATATATTTCCGGGCAGGTTAGACTCTCCTCATAATTCTAAAACTGGTTGCAACTTAGGTTAGGTTAGGTTAGAGGACGTGTACTTGTCAACTGTGACAAGTACAGTACCAGGAGGTCGAATTGACCGATTGTCCAACGTCCTAGCTTCTCACACCACTCGTGTTGTGTGCGTTAATTTTATGCATGAGTAGCGGGACCTACAGTTTAAAGTCGACTCCGAACGACAAATTTTTTTTTTGAGAAGCTTTTCATGGCAATTTTTACTCCAGAGTTTTTGCCAGAAATCTGCTGAGAGGAAGTCGCCGAAGAAATATTTTCGTTTTGATGTCTGACCTGGGATTTGAACTCGGGCCTTTCGTCTAATAAGCCAACACACTACCTACGGCGACTTCATGGTTGCAACTTTGTTGAATCAGTTTTTTCTTTCAAACTAAGCATTGCTGAGTGGCAATTATAATCAAATGAACACAATTAATTCAACTAAAGGACAAGGAAGCGTAATGCCAATATTGGTTTTCTAATTTTACAAATTAAGGCGTCCCATTCACACTGCGTCCAGAAAGATCTTTAGCCCCTGAATTTCCCAAATCTTGTTACTTGGGCAAGTCCCAAAGTTCCTTACCACTTCATCCTTCACCACAACCCAATATCATTTCACACGAGGCCGTTGTTGTATGTGGTGCAATGGTAAGGAACTTTGCTTATTTAGATCCCCTCCATATCAAGGGGTCTATGATGTTCATTGTTGATATTATCCTCTATAGGTGGTTTGGGAAACAGAAAGATTCTTTGATTGAGTATTTGGATTGGAGTATTGAAGTGTTTCAACTTTTAAAATTGGAAAATTGTGATGAAATTTGTTCGTCCCTTCCGTGATTCGAACCTGGACTGCTTTGTTTTGTGGGAACATCACAATACATATCACTTATTGTTCCTTAATTTTACCTTAAATTCCTAATTTCTTACCTTTAAAAATGATGACATTTGCAGGTCTCAGCGTATATCTAAGCCATATTGGCATTACTCGGACGAGTGCGTGAACAATAGAGTATTATGTACCGGGAGGCGTAATTCGATAACGGTTTCTGAAATTACGCTGTCGATGTACATAATTGCAAGTCTCTAATGAAGTCTTCTTTAGTTACATTCAGTCTTGAATTTATTCGATAAAAAGGGGTAAATATGAGATCCAAAAACTTTAGTCACTTCACGGCTTTGTCAAGACTTCCGTATCCCACTTTTAGGTAATGCTTTATAATGATTTAACACCTTTAATACTCTGCATTGTTTCGTCTTCTATGGTAAAACCTTAAATAACATCAATTCGTTTTGTAAAATTAGTTGTTGCAACATATGCAATTGCTGTTGTTGCATAGCAGCAGTAGTTGTACAAGTTGTAGTTGTATTGTTGTTGTTGTTTGTGTCTCCAGCATGTAAGAAGACATTGCATTTAATCGTTTATCAAATTGTTTACCATTGGAGTGTAGTACTATATATGACTGTTTCTTTCTCATTTTTCGGCTGAGGAGGAAGCAACACATTATAAATGCATTTAAAATACTGTTGCAGTAATGTCGTTTGAATGTGTCACATATTCTGTGTCATTTATCATCCGTATGTGTGAGTGCCTTTGGATACGTACGTACTCCTCATTTATACGAGTTCAACAACAGGCATTGAGTTATAATTCTTCAAAATGAAGTACTTTAGCTCGAGGTTTTGTTTGTTTCGCTTGTAAAACAAGATACATTTTTCATGATAGTGCTGCTGTGTTGTTGCTGTTACTCCAGCTATTTATGTTGCTAATGTGTTTGTTTAATATGCATTTACTGCATGTTTTATGTTATTTTATGAAGTTTTTTTTTCATTTTTTCTGATGATATTTTATTGTTTAACATGTCACATTTTGTGCATATTTTAAGAGCAGATTGTGTTTTTTTAAGCATAAAATTTGTGTTTCGTGTTTAGGAAAGTTTGAAAAAGAAATACAACGTGAATGTACAGCTAATTTGTTTACTTTTTATATACTACTTACTCTTCAACAAAAACTAGTTTTTGGATGTTATAAACACTGAGGGGGGGTTGGTTAAGATGCTTTCGAAGTGGATCACTCTCTTGATAGCAGTTTTTTTTTTTGAAGGTTTACTAAGTGTACTAAACGAACAAAAACTTTTGTTCATATTTTTTAGAAGATTTTTAACGGAAATGGAAACAATATTAAGACATTAGTTCTTGCACAATTTAAGTTGCTTTAATTGTGGGATTCGCGTTTAAAATTCTATTTTATAATAAGCAATTGAAAGTTTTCTAAATATTGGACAACATATTCGTCTAGTTGAAGTTCGCTTGAAATTTATTTAAGCCTAGGCGTCAATCTTTTTAAGCATTCTGCTTTTGTTTTCATTTACTTACTTACTTACTTAATTGGCCATAACAACCCGTTTAACGGATTTCGGCCAGCCGCAACACATCCTTCCAGGCGCCTCTGCTTCTTACGCGCCTACGCCAGTTGGTCACACCAATCGATGACAGGGCTTCCTCGATTTGGTCCTTCCAACGGATACAAGGCCGTCCTCTTTGCCGACTTCCGCAGATTCCCGCATCAAATACCCGTCTCGCCGGAGCATCCTTCTCCATTCGAACGACATGGCCGAGCCAGCGCAACCGCTGGATATTAATACGCTGTACAACGTCTATGTCGTTGAGGAGATCATACAGCTCACTGTTGAATCGGATACGGAAATCATCGCCAACATGCACTGGATTGAAGATCTTACGTAGGATTTTTCTCTCGAATACTCTCAAGGCTGCTGCATCGGTGCTTAATAGGATCCATGTCTCTGCGCCATAAAGAAGCACAGGGAGGATGAACGTCTTGTAGAATATCAGTTTTGTCGCACTAGAGAGGTCTCTGCTACTCAATTGCCTATTGAGACCATAGTAGCACCTGTTGGCAAGAGTGATCCTGCGCTTGATCTCCAGACTGACATCATTTTTGGCGATAACGGTAACCAAATCTTCGAGTTACTCTCGGAACAGATTTTCTCCAGTTATATCTCTAAGGACAGCAAGTTCACAAACTTTTAGGATTCGAATAACTTTCTGAGGTAGAGCAAGATTGTTTCATTAACCTCCATAAGTCGCAGAAACACGGAGTTCCACTTACTTTATTGGTCATTAATTTAGTCAGGATTACGACCTAGCTTCTCATACCACCCATGTTAGGTGTATAAATTTTATCCTTGAATGGCGACACCTACCGTTTAACGTTGACTCCGAGCGGCAGGTTTAATAATAAACTTTTCATGGCAATTTTTTTTTTTTACTTTACTAGACTATATCGGTGTATGGATAAGTTGGAACATTGTTTTTGAAAAATTCATTGTTTATCCGAAAGAGTAGTTCACAAGACTCTAGAATTTATTTTTATAAGACTGTCATCTGAGCAGTTTATATAACGTGCACGAATTCGAGACTTGACTGTTTTCTTCTTCTTCTGCCCTTGGCCTATGAGATTACTTTCTGTTTTAAGTTTTGGCAGATGAAGTTGTATTAACTAGATCCACAATGCAATTGCCAGAATGGTCACAACTGGGATAAAAGGATCGAATTGATCCAAGGACTTAACTTTGCTTGAATTAGATTCTTAAAGCCGAACAATAAATATTTCAGCTCATCGTGACCACCACACTTCCACCAAAATTCCAGCAAAAAAAGAAATTAAATCACAATTATAAGCTGAGGCTTTCCAAGTCCCTTTTTTGACTTACATCGAACCTAACCTGTAGATTATATCCATTCATGATCGATTGGCCAATGGATCCCACAATGCATTATTGGAATGCTTTGCTTCTATGTAGCATTCTCTTTCTGCTGACATCTTTTCCATTCTTGATAATGTAATTAGACTGAAATGTAATCAAATATTTCAGTGCATAAGTAGAAGCAAGTCTCTAAGCGTTGGTCATAATTAAAAAAAATTAAAATTTTTCTTTTTAACACTTCTATTTACTACATGCATATCTTCATATTCTAATTGACTTCACAGTATTTATAAATTTAATTTTAATTTTTTTATTCTTGAAATTTAACCATTTACACTAAAAAGAAAAACTAAAATCCCCAAAACTGAATTCCTCAAAAATATTTCAAATGTTTTTTCAAAATATCTTTCTTTAGAAGTCCGCATAAAACAAAAAAACGAAAATCGTTTTTGAAAACATAAAAAACCTCAATTGAATTCTCTTGAAACTATTTCAACTTGCAAGTGCATGGCCAAAATAATAAACCGTAACGATTTCTAAACAAACAAAAAAATACAACAACAAAAACCAAACAGAAAATAGAGAAAAATTAGTGCAACCAACTCTTTCAGTCAGTCATTCATTCATTCACTCATTCGAACATTAAAAAGTTGAAAACAACATAAAACACGAACACAAACACAAAAAGTGAGAAACAAATTCAACAACAAAATGAAAATAAAAGCACCATGAATTTCTGTTTTTTATTTTATTTTCTCTTCTAATTTTTGCTTTTCCTTTTCGTACACTCTAGAGAGTTGCTGAAAACTAAAAATAATCTCTCAACCTGTGCTATTTATTAAAATTTAAGATTGACAGAAAGAAAAATAATTCAGGAAAATTGGAGGAAATTTAAAAACTTGGTTCTGACACTTAGAAAAACTAACAATTTTTAATATTTTTAAAATGAAATTAACTTTTGTTGTTGAAGAATTACGAGAGTGGTACTGAAATTAGCCAAAGTAATCCTGACATCACAATTAGGTAAAATTTTCTTTATTTATAACTCGATAACTCGTAGTTGGCACCCTAGAAGGGAACGCACGAGTGAGTTATCTCGTACTCACTAAACCTGCCATTTTTGTGTAGCTACGAATAAAATCGTAAGTGCTAGTATCGATAAATAGCTTCTGAGAAAAGAACAAAATGTCAATGTTGGCTTGCGTGGCCAGTTTTCTGAAGATTGCCGCGGCAGACAACGTGTTAAATTTGTTTGTTGCACAAATGATGCGAAAAATTAGGCGGATAAGGAGCCAATTTGTGACATAATTTATGTATTTTTGTCTGGAACTTGTAAATTTTTACATCCTTGCATTGTTTTAGTGTAAAAGATTTTAATCAATTGCAATCGATTTTTCGCTCGAATGTGTTACCTCAACCTAGGTCAGCCATCAGAAACGAAATATGAAAAAATATTTCTTCGGCGATTTCCTCTCAACAGATTTCTGGCAAAAACTCTGAGAGTAAATATACCATGAAAAGTTTCTCAAAAATCTGTCGTTCGGAGTCGACTTTAAACTTTAGGCCCCGCCACTCCTGGGTGTCTCCATTTAATGCTCTATCGAACGGAAAAAAGAGTTTGAAAATATAATACATATCGTCTAATAGCACAATTAATGGTGGAACATACCGCCCGATGAGGTGTTTAGTCCAGGCTATCGGTGGTACGCGCTGGCGTGACTATTGTACTCTTATGAAATAAAAGCGATTGCCTTTGTTTTTCAATTAACACATTAGTCGCCCAACAATAGCTGTCTGACAAATATTAAGTCATGCGAATTGTTCACATTCTAGCTATCACGCTACACAGTAATACTATGTTCACACATGCACTCTTATTACGTAAATCGCAATAAACGCCATTATTGAGGTCAATATTTCATATAAAATTTCAATTAATTATTTCGCAATAAATATGCAAATTGTTATAATATTGAGTAACACTTAAAATACAGCACTGTCATAAGTATGTTCAGTGTCCATATTACAATTATCCGAACACTTTCTGTTGATATTTGACAACTCAAATATCAACAACGACAAACAAAAAAAAAAAAAAAAACAAAAAATAAATAAATAATAAACAAAAACAATGTTGTTGAAACAACCAGCTGCTTTGTTTACCAGCTGTCAAATGAATATTGCTTATATTATGTCTGAACACTTAAAATATTGTACTCAAATAATCGAATATTGGCTCAATAAAAGTGTATGTCTGAACATAGTGTAAGCTACTGTGTAGCTTCTTAAATAGCTACGTCTTAGTAATGACAATATTGAAATTGAAAACTGAGGCATTATTTTGATGAAACAACACTCTCGTTTTAGCAAACTTTTGCTTTTTTCTTCTTCTTCGTAATATTCTCAATCAAATGCAACAATAAGTTAGAAACCAACTCGTCATTAATTGTTTTACTTTTTCAATTTGCCAGGATGGCAAATTTTGATGCAGCCCTCGTAACAAATTAAAAAATGTTTATAGAAAAAGTATTTCTTTAGCCAAGCTAACCAAACAAACAAAAATTATTATCTGCATTACTCTGACCTTATTACTGTACTCTGTTTGAAAATTGTATTCCAATTCTTTTCTCTCTCCGCTTCTTATTCAATTTAATCTGTATTTAGTTGCTGCTGCTATTTGTACAGATTAATTTTTGTGAGTGTTTGCTTGGCCTAAAGCCAATTCCTTGTTTGGAGATTGTTAATGTTCATAATTTTCATTTTATTTTTAGCCTGTCGGTTTGTTTGCTTTAGTTTTTCAATTCCAATTTTGTTTTTTTTTTTCTATTCAACTGTTTTTTTTCCTTTCTTTTTTTTAATAATTTTCATAATTTTTTATTTTTTTTTTTATTCTTTGGAAAATTGTTTATTTGTTCAGTAATAACTTGAGTTTGCGCTCAGCAGTATCGTAAATGAATGAAAACTTAAATTTCATTACGAATTCATTAAGCACTGGTTGACAGAGGCAATACTAAAGAATTTAGTGTTGAAGGCCAATTGTGTTTTATTCCTTTTCATTGTCACAGAGCTTCCCTCCTTTACCTTTTAATGCGTTGTTTCAGTCTCTTTACAAATTTTACTTGCATTTTCCGTTTTCATGATATTGTATTGAGTGGTGATTAAAAACATTGCTCATTACGTCATACTCTATCTCGTAAGATTGACTTCAACGACACGTTTCTTGATTTCAGTCGGCCTTAGCAATTTCTTTCACACACCAATCGATGGTATTTTCTACGCAGACAATGTCATACTCTACACTGAGCTCATCTTTTACTTACTTACTTAATAGGCCATTTACGCCTCTGCTTTTTGCGCGCCTACGCCAGTTGGCCATACCAATTGATGACATTCGAACGACATGGCCGAGCCAGCACGGCTGCTGGATATTAATACCCCGCACAACGTCTATGTCGTTGAGGAGCTTATACAGTTTACTGTTGGATCGGATGCGGAAATCATTGCCAACTCGCACTGGACCGCAGATCTTAAGTACGACTTTTCTCTCGAATACTCTCAAGGCTGCTGCATCGGTGCTTAATAGGGTCCATTCCTCTGCGCTATAAAGAAGCGCGGGTAGGATGATCGTCTTGTAGAGTAATAATTTTGTCGTACGAGAAAGGTCTCTGCTACTCAATTGCCCATTGAGACCATAGAAGCACCTGTTGGCAAGAGAGCTCATCTTTGCATCCATCAAATAACTATCTAGATAATATATCCGCGCTGTGAGTTTCCGGGGACAATCATATTTTGGTTTGAATGTAGAAATCATCATCAGAACCGAAATCTTGTGTGACACATTTCCCTCAAACAGTCCGAAGACCACTGCATCGGTGAATAACAACGTCCATGCAGCCGCGCTTCGGCGAAATAGTCCCTAAATAAGCAGTTGTTGAAGTAAAATATTTCCGCAAGAGAGGGAGATGTCTATTGAGAACATAAATTAGCGAGAGTGATTCTAGACATGACCTCCATCTGACAGCATTTTCATTGGTAAAATCTAGGCAGATATCTGTGTTGTAATACTCAGCACGTTTCGATACTTAAATTAGCTTCATTTGATACGAAACCCAGCTTTACAGATTCTCCCATGCTTTTAGGCTTTTCTGGCTCCGTTGGTATCTTGTTTAGTACGCCCAGTGCTGTTAATATTCCTCTGGCGTGCGTTAGGAATAAAACACTTTTGTAAACAATGGACGTTAAAGAGAGGACATGATAATAGTCTTCTTGTCTGAAATCTCACACGGTATTAAAACATTCGATGAAATTCTTTCCTACTTTAGCAGAGCTGCAGGAGTTGCTCAACGCCACTGTCCACAACTTTATCGTATTTGCGGTCGAAGACAGGAAGTTTTTATTGGCCTTTTCCTGTAGTGTTGCTAGCCTTCTTTTCTTTAATCGCAGCTTCGATCTCATAGAGGTCTACACAACATTTTTCTCATGAAATTGGTGTCATTACCGTCTAACAATTGTAGGGCATTGGGTTTTTGGATGAAGCATTTAATTTTTATATAGAAATTCAAACAAATGTAAAGATAAATTGTGTGTCTTCGCTATTCATAAGCACTCATGAAATTTTGAGTGAGTCAACAGTATTGAAATTCAACTACTCTCATTCATTCGTACTCACTACAACATTGATTTATAAGTACAGGTTGCAATGAGTATGTGTACAACGTTGACATCAAACTCATAACATTCGAAATATGTTTAATTCATATGCCTACTCATTCAGATTCATAAATTTAGAAAAATACTTATGTATAATACTCATAAATGATGCGAGTAATTCGAATCATTCATCAACATTTACAGTCTTAGCTGTTGTTGCATTTACAAAAAAAGACGAAGACAAAGACAGTAAGCAAAGCAAATACACAAACTTCTAGTGAGTATTGTAGTGTTCGTAAGCGAATCATACTAATTTTGTGATTCTTGTAAATGTTGAGTAAAGGACAGTCGAAATCAACAACATCATGCGTATTGTTAAGTATGTGTACGATGAGTACTTCAAACTTTGAAAATGAGTAGTATGAGTATGATATTAAAATAAGTATGAATGCGTATAAATATCAGAAATTATGAGTATGATTCGAATCTACTCGTTTTTTTTTTTGAATACTCATTGCTGATTTCTGATTCAAACATGAGGTTTTAAGTTTCTCTGTGCTTGTCAAACCACAGCAGTAGTAATGGTTTGTTAAATAAATCTACTCGTATGTGTATGTTTATTTATTTTATTTATTTATTTATTGTAATTAACATAGCACAACAAGACATAAATCTTATAAGTGACAGTGCTATGTTTAGAATCAAAAAGATGTTAAGTATATAAAAAATTAACATTAATTAAAAATAAAAAAATTAAGTATAAAGTTCAAAGTGTATATAAACCCTGTAGGAGAATGAGTAGCTAACTACAAAAAAAACCAACTTTAAGTTAGCTTTTATTTACTAACTTTAAGCTAACTACTACTCAATGCAGAGTTTTCATTAACTGAAGTGTATATTCTGAGCAGTTGTCAATCACAAATTTGAAAATTTTAATTTTGGAAAATTTTTAAAATGTTGGGTTCAATTGGATTGGGAACATTGTGATATTCTAATAAATTTGAACGCATTTTTCACGTCGTTACCGTGTAATCATACCTCCAAAGCGACAATCAATTGGTCGACCTACACCTCAAGCATGGAAGAAAAGAGCATTGCGAGCCTCAGAATCAGACTGGCAACAAGCAATGAGACAGGAAAATCTTGGAGTACATGCCGTTGAGACCCGTTGGCATGAATCACTTGAACAACGAGAAGTGAGATTAGAAACTGATCGAATGCGTACTACTCAGGCCCGTTCGTCTAAATCATCTCGACAACGGGAAACAAAATCAATAAAGTGATTCAAAATTTTGGATATTTGTGTAATGTCTTTACTTCAAATTTATTTTAGTTGGTGGCGCAGCAACGCGCGAAGTTTACAGCTAATTTAATTATAAAAATAAAAGACGCAGAGGTTAAATTACAGCTACAAAAAGTCAACTGAAAGTTAGATACAAAAAGTCAATTAGAAGCTAACTACAAAAAGTCAACTAAAAGCTAACTTATAAATAGTCGACTTAAAGCTAACTTATAAGTAGTTAACTTTAAGTTAGTTGAAAAGTAATGTATAGAACAACTGACTACTGCCTAGGACATCACAATGTTAAAATAGTTAGTTGCTGCCATTGAAAAGTAATCCAAGTGGTAGTCAGCACTAGTTGAGAAATAGTTAGCTTAAAGTTAGTTTAAAGTTAACTATTTTTCCGACAGGGAAGCTATTAAATCAAATATAAAGAAAAAAGTTTTAACACATAGGAACTTAGAAAACAAAAATATTTCTACAATATAAAAGAGTTTAAAGATAATAAATTATAAAAATATAAAAAAGGTAATAATTTAGAAAATCAGTTTAATAAAAATATAATATAGATGTAAACCTAAAAAAAAAACAAAAAAAATTATAAATATGCACTTCCTCTAACTTAAGGTGTTGTAAAAAATATTATTTATGAAAATAATTTAAATAACTCCTTTTTGAACGCATTTGCATTGCCTAGATTTTGAATATAATTTGGTAGAGAATTCCAAAGACTAGTAGTGTGTATAAAAAACTGCCGCTGAGACAGAAGAGTCTTAAAGCGTTGCTGAATAATCATCATACCACGGTTGGATCTAGCAAACTTAATTCTACTAAATAATGTTTAATGTATGTTCTGTCAGGATTACTAGGCTACATGATAGAATGCTAACAACTACTTATTCTACTTACATAAGACGGCTCTTTAACATGTTGTCAGGCCTGCCTATCAGTTTCGACGAACATATTTTCATATAAAATGTTTGTATTTTTTTTTTTAATGATTTCAGTCCTTTAGTTTTCTGCTTCAAATAGAAGTCATTATCATGTCTATTGTCTGCAATTGTTGCTGCCATTTGCATTATTTTTATTCAATTTTTTTCTCCTCTTTTTTTTTTTGTCTTGAAATAATCTTTTTTTTTTTTTTTTGTTGTTGTAATATTTTGATGATTATTTTTGATGTTGAATGGCATGGCAATGGATTGTTAATGTTTATTGCCTGAATACAAATCTGCTGAGTCCACAGTTATAGTTGAATTGCAAATAAAAATAAAAAAATAATAAAAATATCGTCATATTCAACGCCATGAACAGTCAAGACAAGGAGGGAATGGTATCTGACAGCAAAATAATTTTTTTCTTCTGTTTTTTTTTTATAATTTTAATGAACACATTGACTGGATCATGAAAATGTAAAGCATTAAAATGGAAATAATTATAATAATAAAACAAACAAAAAAATATACTCATTTTTTAATTTCAATTTTAATCTTTAATACGAAGCAATAAAATACAAGGAAATTGCGCAAAAGATTTAATTTAAATAAAAAGAAACATAAGAATTGAAGATTTTAAAAGTGATTTTAAGAAGTTTTTAAGTGCTTATTTGAAAAAAGAAAAAATTAAAAATAAATCATTTAAATATTTAACAGAGGCTTAGGCAAGTGCTTGTTTTTTTTTTATTACAAAACGAAAGATTAGTTTCGAAAATAAATTCATTTTCTTTACAATTCAACCAGCCAAGGGTCCTTGAGGAAATGTTGTTCAGCCATAAATAAAATATAGTAGTTGTTGTTAATAAATTTTAGTTCAATGTTTTCATGATAAAAAATAAGCATGTTTTTGGTTCAAGTTTCAAAAAAAATAAAATTAAATAAATGAAAGTAACTAAACATCCATCACATTGTGTATTCAATTGAATTGTTTCTATTCTTTTATTTTTTTTTTATTTATTCTCCTCGTTTATGCAGAATTTAAATTCATTTATTGTCACAGTAGATTTTATTAATTTGTTTTTATTGTCAAGGTTGCCATAAAAATATTTGGCAACAAGTCATCATGTTTATGTCTTAAAAAGAAATAAACAAAAAAATTTTTTTTTTTAAATTTAAACGCAATTTTTTCTTAATTTTTTGAAAATTATATCCTGACCATTGACAAAGTATCAAGCTTTTAAAAAATACCACAGTCACAGTAAATGATGTATCTTTTACATGATGGCACTAAACAAGCGGCCAAACCATACCTATTGTTGACCGCCAACAGATTAGGCCTTTCGTTTGGTAATATGTGAACAGACCATATTCTCGTGCGGGAATCAAAACAACAATCCTCATACTGACATCTTAGTATACCATTATCTTATAAACTACCAGGGTAACCTTATTCTCAATAACAATACATACAGTGAGCACCAAAAGTGAGTCAACACCCACTATAATTTTAAATTTTCTATTATGTTCTTAAGTATAAAAAAAGTTCCTTTATCATGAATTGTTGTTTTTGTTTTAACATTTTCTAAGTAATAAATAAACGTTTTTATTTTTGGAAATCTATTCGACTATTCTCATTTACTTTTCTCGCTATCCTAAGAAAATGAATTATTTCAGTGGTGTTTACTCACTTTTGGCGTTCACTTTAGGTTACAACGTTCAAAAGGTGGTGGTTAGTGCGTTTCAGTTGAGTGACTAAGGTTTGAGGATGATTAAGTGTATGGACCAGCCCCTTGAGATTGTTGTAGTAAAACTCAAAAATTCTTGTGAATTCATTGGGCGATCTTAAAGTAGTAATTGAAAAGTGTTTGTGGCAAGCTTGAGTATTAATCCCAAAGCAAATATAGATGAATACCAAAAGTATGCAAGCCGAGAGATACTGAAAAACAATTTAGCATGTCTGAATTGCTTGCTTTGAGCGCCATTATCATTTTCGATAAATTCTTCCCTAAAATGTCATTCAAGTACTCACTGATAGATTTATACCTCGTGTTAAAGTAGTATAAATGTGGCAAGTTTTCGGAACATTTGAATCGTAAATAGTACTATTTAAGTTTAAATATAGGCTACCACTAAGCGAATCCGATATATCGAGTGGAGATACATATGCTTTATAAGATTTACTAACAGTAAACTGTTAGAACGGAATTAGAACCCTAAAGAGGGAGTACAGAACATTAAAGATAGTGCAATACTACCGAGTGAGGAAATAATAAAAATTGTTACTCTTATATGGGTTCATAGGCACATAAGCTGAAGCATTTGTAAAGCCTGGTACAAATAAATGCATTCATTTGAGAGATTGGCAATAATCCTCTGTATGGTGGCAAACTAATTTCAAAAAGCCAATCTGGCGCGATATTAATACATACATACATATAAGTATGATTGGATATTAAAACTCTTCAGTAAGGATTATGACATAGCTTCTCGACTGCGAACGAAAGATTTTTTTGAGAAACTTTTCATGGTAATTTTATTGTTTTTGTCAGACGTTTAAACAGTAGCCTCACGTCTAATAGACTACGACAACTTCTATTGATATTGATACATGCAGAACAAAATTTGCCTTAACATGTTCACGCCGGCGCGTACCACCGGTGGCCCGCACTAGATTGCCTAACCGGGCAGTGCTATTAGACGATACGTAATACCAAATATTTAGCTCTTCGACTGCCGAAAAAAATACCTGAATATCACGGTCTCTTAAAAGCATTTATTTTTAATAACAATTATAATTAATAATGTCTGATAAATATTTCAGCCGCCAGTAGGCAACAAGCATAAATTACAGCACCGGCGTGAAAGTGATAGTTCTAGCCATAATCCATCTTTCTCATAGCAGTAATAATGCTATGCTAGACTATGTTCCAAAGTTCAGTTGCCGTGGAATTTTCTGCGGTTTTAATAAAATAGAGATACAAAAAGCCTTGTCCGTGAAAAATTTCGTACTAATTCTGCTGGAACGAATAATTTGCCCAAAAACTTAACAAATTTCTCAGATATTCCTGTAAAGCTTTATAAAGTAGGTATCTCGAGGAAAATTTCGAAAGAAAAAATTGCAGACTATTCGCTTAATGTCTTTGAATTGAATTGGATTGAATTTTATGGAAGAATATGTGTATGTTTCAATTGAGTTTAGGATATCAAAATTCGTTGGTCATTCGTTGAATCAACGATTATTTGCATATTTTTTTTTATCGAAAACAAAATCACTGTTAAGGCTAAATTGCTAAAGAAGGCTAAAAAACTGAAAACAAAAATCGATCAATTTATGCAGCTCAACTAACAGAACTCAACGAAAAACGCAAAGAAATGATACCAATTAAAAAAAAACATGAACGCACCAAACATTACGCCGCAAATAAATCTGTTTTTACTGATTTAATGAAGACGCAAAAAAGGAAATACTCGAAATTTTATTAAAAATTTCAAAGAAAAACAAGATAAACTTTTTCAAAATTGTCATTCAATTGAAGTCTCTTTTTTAAATTGAATAGTTTGCTTGGTTTGGCGGCTTGTGCTTGTTTTATTGAAAATGCGTACCAATGCCAAGCTTTATTGTTTCCTTGTGATGCTACAAGAATATCTAATTTTCCAAAATAGGGGCCCTGATTACAGAAAATATCAAATAAATATTAAAACACTTGAAGCTAGCAAAGGGACCGATAAAAGTGAAACTTGTTGACTAGTTAAGGGCTAGCATTACTAAAAGGTGGTAAGAGTTGGAAGTAAACTTTGTTTCTGCTGAAACAAGCAAGATATCTTGGTATTATTCATAAAATACATACAAAACGAAAGTGTTTCGAATTAAACACATTCGACAGCCTATTGACAGTCTTGACAATTCGAATAAATAAACGGATTTCATGGACTTTGGTCTTGTGCATGCTAATTTGTATTAACATGGTTTGACTACCGCCGTGTTTATTCTCATATGGATACGTTTGCTCATTGGTTTTCAAAAAGTAGTAAACCTTATACAATGTGAGATACAAATTACAACAGCGCCCTCTAGTTTTGCCCAATAATGTATTTCCATTTACTACTTTTCTTAGCTTTTGCCTATAAAATGAAGTATACTCTCAGGATGTATAAACCCTGTTTTCCATTTACAAAATATTTTGTTTTTAAGGATTTAATTTTTTGTTTCTCTTTACAGGCTAGAAATATAAAAAAAGTTTCTTTCATCTGTTGCAAAAAATTGAACACTTTGTTTTAAATCTGAACCTGTCATTATATTGCCCGTAAAAGTTTTCCTCTCTCTCTCTCTCTCTCTCTCTCTCTCTCTCTCTCTCTCTGTCTCTCTCTTAACAGTACTTTTTTTCGTTTAAGCAGCTTTAAGTTTAACTCTTAAGATTTAAGTTTTACACTCTCGTACCTTACTTGTACTGTGTGTGTGTGACTACAATATAAAATTAAAAACTTTTTATGTATCAACACCTATTTATTGTTGTGTTACTTTTTTTAACAACAATTTTTTTCTTTTCTTTTGTTTCTTTACAGGTAAGTTTTTTTCTCTCTTTCATCGTATTTTCCATAACGCTCGAGTCTTTGGCACTCAGATTATCTATGATCAGGACTTTGATTTTTTTCTCATAAAATAACCTTGAGTGGTAAGTTCTGTTCATTTCAAGTTTTTTTATATTCCTTTAAACTGTCATAAAAGATTTTTAACAAGAATCCTTTTTGTTTTTGTGTTTTGCTTGCTTTATCTATTGGGTTTGGCAACCTTAAATGTCATCTTTGGCTATAAATTTTTAATGATTTGAAAGGTAAAACTTTTTATAGAAAAAAACGGCTAACAAAACAAATCTCATAAAAACGTGCTAAAAAAAAAGCTTCTGAGCAATATGTAACGATTTGGTCACCAGGCACAACAGTATTTTGACATTTAGAAAAAGGTTTCTTTTTTCGTTGAAGTCGTTTAAAGTTATGTTTACATTTATTGTACCCCTAACGCTTTAATTTCATATTAAAACTTTATTGTAGTTATCATAACAATATAAGCGAAAAATATCCCAATTAAAGACTGTACAGAATATCCTTCAAATGAATGGAATATAATAACCATGAAGAAAGAAATGTGTTGAAAGGAAGCCATTTTCAGAATTTCAAAATTTCCCATTCCCTATTTCTCTAAATACGAGAGTATGCCAATAAATTCATGAGTCTTGTTTGCACGCCCCTTAAGTGGAAGGACAACACAGCTTGAATCGACATACGATGTACGTTGTGTACATTATCTACCTTCAAAGGGGTAAAATAACCTCTGACATGAATTAAAAAATTCTTAGCTGAGAGACTTTAATGAAGTCGAATATAGAGTTGCGAGTTGCGACATTTAGTGTCATACCAATTTTTATTCAAACATCGCTTAAATTCAAGGTATAATTGGAATTCTCTTTCACCATTAAATGTCCATAATTACTCATACATATGTACATGCATACACATATATATAATTGGTCATTACAATCTTTCAGTCAGGATTACGACCTAGCTTCTCACACCACTTACTATGTTGTATGTGTTAATTTTATACTTGAGTGGTGGCATCCACTGTTTAAAGTCGACTGCGAACAACAGATTTTTCATGGCAATTTTATTTACTCTTGCAGTTTTCTGGCAAAAACTCTGAGAAAAAGTCGCGAAAGAAATATTTTTTCATATTACGTTACGTTCGAGATGTCAAACCTGAGGTTTAAACCGTGGCCGTACGTCTAATAAGCCAACACACTACTATCTACTAGACTTTTTAATACAGAGCAATGTCTTCTCCATATGATTCCTACTCTATTTTATACTTCAGTGACATTTCTCAAGGCTACAGAGAGTTGACTTGGTCTAGTTTCAAATGGAGCTGGACATCTTCACAGAAAGTACAATATGTTTTCTTCTTTATCATACACTGCTGCTATAATGATAGGGGTTTGGATAACCCATATGCTCAGATTTCGCTTTAGGAGCCTGATAAAATTCATATCAAAAGCCAAAATAGCTGTGGTTTTTTCCCTCACCAGAGAAACTCAGTAGTGTATCGTATATAATCTACAAATGGTGATATTTCGCTTCGTATTTGCAGCATCGCTTAAAATACTAAACCGAAAAGGAGAGTGGAGTGCACATACTCCTCACAAAAGCCACAAAGCCTCACAAAAGCAAAAAGCCTGAAAAGGTTAACCAAATTAATTAAGGACATATCCTTAGATCATGACCGGGCACAAAGAAGATACCGATTTCCCCTTTTCTTCATCCAAATAACTCGTATAATAAGCACAATATATATAATATATCATCCGCTTCAACAAACAGCAAATCTTACAGTCTCCAATAATTCTACTCGTTAGAGGCTTAATTATTTCTATCCGAAAGGATAAGAGTGTTTTTTGTACATTCTATTGACAGAAAAGACAGTAAAATTCCTGGTGTGATGTTAACCCATATGTGCTTATCGCTCCATTTTTAAAACGGTAAGATATTGATCAGCAGTGTGGTATACCATATACATAGATTCCAATAAATACAAAAAATCCATGTTTTCACGAGACAAAAAAGTTGGGCACATACGAGTTAAACAACTGATTTTCAACCTCCTCAATGCCCATTTACCTGTCAAGTTCGACTGCGTAAGTCATTGGGTTTATACATATATCCCACAGTGTAGGAACTACTGCAGATATGACCCCCTAGTAGCGTCCTCGTCATCAATGTCACTATCTATTATTGCGTACTTACCTAATCAATTATTACATTTCTTTAGTCAAGATTAGAACCTAGTTTCTCACACCACCACACTCACATGTTGTGTGTGTTAATTTTATCTATGAGTGGTGGGACTTACAGTTCAATGTAGATTCCGAACGACATATTTGAGAAGCTTTACAAATCATTTTTATTTATTCTTAGAAAATTGTTTTTACTTTTCATATTTCGTTTTGTTCGAGCTGGTGTTTGAACTACGGGCACTCGTCTAATAAGCCAACACTCTATCTGCCAGACTACAACTACTTCTTTTCTAACACACTTTTCTATTTTTCCTTTTTTACTTTCAATCTACCTTACTGTGCCAATAACAGCCATATTTCTCATTCATGCTCCAACGCTACGCTTTCAAGATCTCTTAAGTTCAAATTGGGACCCATATCAGGCGCCCAATATAGGTCAGTTTAATCCTACTCTATAGTAGTCGTTAGCATAAGTTTCAAGATTTAATTTTCGAATTCATTTCTCGCCATTGTAAATGGCAAGTAATTTTAGATTAAATACCTGAATCCTCGAGGAATCAGATAAGATTGTGAACGCATTATTCCAAAGGGTAGGCAATTACCAAAAATTCTTGGGGACTGTATTCTACTCTCATAAGTCCTACAGTCCACAGTACATTTGTTCTGATGTAGGTGGCAATGCAGTCTGGCTAAACCAACTGTATTATTTTAATGCTTTGGAGTGTGTCACAATTTTCGAAGCGGATTTAAATCGTTGATTACTTAACAAACCATACCGTGAGTGCATTTAGAATTAAATATTCCCATCAAATAAATGTTTCTTCCCTAAGATGGGAAGCGGCTTTAAAATGCTTATCAATTAAATTAAAAATGCATTAAAAGCTTGAAGTAGAATTAAACACCCATGAAACTGACCTTATAAACCACTGAGCCCCTGATTATTGATTATGAAAAATGGGTGTTGAACGTAATTAAATACGACAAACCAAAGACCAAAAACAACAAGAAAAGTGGAAATCATTTTTTCCCCCGTTAAGAAAAATACTATCAAGTGTGTAAAGGTCATTTCAAACATAAAAATTAATCTCTAAAGGAGAACCACACACACACACACAAACGCACACAGTTTCTAATAAATCTCACACAAAAGCAACAAGGCGTAGAAGAAGATTTAAAATTAAAAAATGAATTTTAAAGATAAGACAAGAAAAAGATGTTTTTTTTTAATCTTATTTTGTAAATAAATAATCGGAATGTAACACAAAAAGAAAAATGGTTACAGAGAGCTGAGACTTTTTTTTTTTTTTTTTTATTACAATTTTATTACTTTGAATGAATCGTCTTGGCTGGTTGGCACTTGAAAAAAAAGTACCATCTTTTATACACATTAGGCCAATGAACTTTTATTTCTCAGGTTTCCCTTTCTTTTTTTTTTACTGGCAGCAATTTCTTTTTCCTTATTTTTTGCTCTGTAGTTTTTGCTAAAAACAAAACCATTTAAATGAAAATAAAAATAAAAAAGGGCCTTAAAATTGCCCTAATGACCCCAGCGTCAAAGTAAAGGCAAGCAAGGTCGTCTCGTAAGTAATGGTTTGAAAAAAAAAACATTTTAAGTTTCTCCAAAGGACAGGAACAAGATAAGAAAAGCGAAAGGCAAATAAGAACAAGCGAATTGCTTTCAAAGGAAACGGTAGTAGTATGCCTTGAAGCCATAAATAGGTGGCAATAATTATTAAAACCTTAAAATAAGGTGGCTTATTTTATAGGCTGTATGTTTTATAGCCTAAAAGGATGAAAAGGAAATTAATAACAGAAAAATATTTATTTCTCAAGCACAGGTGTTTTAAAAACCTTTTGAGGTTTTGAAGAACCATTTGCCTCTTTACAAATTAAATCAAATTTATGGATTTTGTTTATGGTTTCTCTGTCAACGTTTAAAGGCAGATAAGGTTATACATACACTGTAAACATGTATACAACCAAAGTGAAAATTGTTAAACATTTGTTGAGGGGCTTAACAAATCTAATACTACTACGAATACTTGTTGAGCATACAAATAAATTACAAGACACCGTAAAAAACGTTAAACAGGTACAGGAGTGGCCCACAGACAATTGTCTTCGGGCTGGCCCTCAACTTCTTAGTAGGATTCCCTTAAAATGCCAGCCGCTGCAATGGTTACGGCTTACTTGTGTGCTATAAGGTTCCGTTGTAACACCGATATTTTTCATTTCTTCATATAACTACAGCTCCTGATTCGCATCTCTCAACCACCCCGAGAATCTTATGAAGGTTCGAATTTTTCTGAAATCGCCATTGGCTAGACATATTTTGTCATTAAATTCTTCTTGTCAGATCACCGTAGTCTAGTAGGTAGTGTATTGGCTTATTAGACGTAAAGCCCGGGTTCGTATCCCAGGTCACATCAAAACAAAATATGAAAAAATATATCTTCGGCGACTTCCTCTCAGCAGATTTCTTGCAAAAACTCTGACAGTAAATAAACCAGCCATGAAAAAGTTTCTCAAAAACCTGTTGTCGTTCGGAGTCGACGTTAAAGCTGTAGTTCCTGCCACTCAAGTATAAAATAAAGGCACACAACATGAGTGGTGTGAGAAGCTAGGCCGTAATCCCGACTGAAGGGTTGTAATGGTCAATTATGTATGTATTATGTCTCAGATTCCTAAGCCTGTGGCCACCTTTACTTCCTAGGCATTCAGCTTCGGCAAAAGTCATTAGAACGTATTCCCAGTTTTCTGGCATAAATACCCAGTGACTCTTTATCTTTATCACTGCTATGAGATCCTCCAGATGGGATCTTGATAGATTCAATGTAAACACTGTTCCATATTCATGTTGTTCCAGATTTGTCTGGTGTCTCTACAGTTTTTGTGAGACTCATTTCTTTGCCTATCTACAGAAACGCGCCAATCTCATATAGGAATTCCTTTAAAATTTCTTATTGTTGCCTTCGGTGTCCTCGTGTTCAGAATTCCAAATGATGGTAATCGTTGAAGGTCTCACTATCACCTTCAGAGATACCTGCCATTCTTGGATAATCTTAGATGATATGAGGGGCTAACCAGACGATATTTATCTTCTCACTTTTAACATTCTCGTAGAATTCCCCCGAATTATGTCTGCGTTTTTAACATCGTCGGACCTAAAGTTCTAAGCGTTATTACCGGCTGTTATTCCAAGTTCATATTTGGGTGCCACGATACTGTAGTAAGCAATATAGGGTATTGGGGAATGGGATTTTCTTTGAAAGCTTGCCAATTGCAGCAGTTAAGGAGGCTATACCATCTTTCACGCACGTAAAACAAACGGCAAAACTGATATACCAAATTGTATTTAACACTTTGGCGTTGATTATTATCGTATGAAACCTAATAGCCTTAAGGCAAAATACACCCAAAACAGAAATGGTGCTCGTGACGTTAAAGAAATGAAAGAACTTTCGAAAATAATTGTAAACAAAAATGTTGCCATCACAAAAAAAGAAAACTACTGCTGTAGTTATTAGAGGCCCTGTTATTAGCAGACGCGCCTGTTGTATGTCTCTTTAAACTCAGGGAATTATAATTTCCGGTTAATGATGTAGTCAGCAAATTAAAAAATGAATTGTGTGATATATTCTGAGCCACTGTTAAGCGTTTATGTGGAACTGACGAGTCCCGCAACATTTTCTGGGCCAAACTCGACATTGACAAGCTATGCCCACCACATGGTTATATGCTTTAGAAGTTTCACCTTAATATTGCAGAGCAATGATTGTCAAAAATATTCATATCCAATTATAATACCATTACAAGACGATGCACTTCACTATTAGTAAACATAACAGAGCTCGTTAACTAAAGGTTTGCGTCTATACTAGTAGATTTTATAATCTAACTTCACACATACATATGCACAATATTTCCTTTAAAATTAAATAGTCTGCTCCTTCCTCGATTTTTTAAATCGTAAAGTAAGGGATTAATTTAGTTTCCATTGGGTTTTTGTGTTGTGATTTATTACATACTTTGTCTGCAATAAATTAATTTAATTTTGAAAATGAACAATTTTAATGGCCACAATGAAATTCAACTTAATTTCATTAAACCATATTGTGATCCACTTAAATGCCACATAAATCACTAAAAATATTTATTTCGTCAAAGAAAAAAATTCATATTTATTATAAATTTTATATTAAAAACTTAATTACTTTTTACATTTTTTTTTTTTTTTTTGCTAAATATGGTTCATTTTAATTTAATCAACTTTGTGTTCGATAAAAAAATTTTGATTTAATTTTTTGAAAAAAATATTGATTTAATTTTTTGAAAAAAATTAATCCTTTTATGGCAATTTCTATAAAAAAAAAACTAATTTAATAACGTATTATTTCTAGTTGAATTAGTTATTACAACAAACATAAGTTATAATTAATTTATTGTTGGTTGTTGTTGTTGTTGCTGTTGCTGTTTTTATAATTTATAAAGCTTATTGACCGATTTTTCTATTTTCCCACAAGCCAACCATTGATTTATTGTTTTCCAATTTGTTAATTATTTTGTTTATAATCAGTGACTGTTCTGAACACTGTTGGTGATTAGAACATAATGGAATTAAATTAGAAAATATGAAACCATTTCTCAGTACAAAAGGCCAAAAAGTACAAACAAGTAGTTTTTACTTTTGTTAGTTGAATTATTATAGATTTACGTTTTTTTTTTATTTGGATTTCATTTATACGAGGTGTGATCAAAAAATAACCGTTATTTTCCAATTTTGTCAGTTATGTATGTTCGATTTTCGCATTTTTTTTCTGTTATGTTGGTACACATGTCTGTTATATGTATATGTTGACAATATCAGCCATTTTGGATTGTCAGTTTGTTTTTGACAGATAAAAAGGTTAGATGTGTTTTGGTGTGCTCTTCGATTTTTTTACTTCTCGAAAAGTCATATAGCTCAGTGTAATAAATTTGTTATTGATTTGATATTATATGAATTATTTTCTAATCGTTTTTAAGATTTCCTACTGATTTTTTTCTTGATTTTTTAATACTTGCAAACGTTCATCCTCCAGTTTATTCTTTAATGATCTGCAACTTTTTAGAAATTGTTTTACTGTAGAATCGACAGTTCTACCCATCGGAATCTGCTGGATTTTCCAAACCCATTGTAGGAGCATTTGCGTTTACTTGCATTTGTAGCGAATTAAGTTTCACAGTGCTCTGTTCTAAAGGGCTCAAGCTAATTTATGAAGACGGACCACCACCAATAGCTTGAAAGTTTCTTTTGCTTGCAGCCAATTTTCTCTTCAAGTTGGCTTTATAGTGAGTCCATACCTACGGTAAAATAAATATAATTCTGGAGCAATAAAATATAAATTTTATAGTAAAATTGCTATTTACTCTTTGCCATTTTTTAGTAGTTTTCATCGGAGATCCCAAGCCATTTAATTGATCCGTAAATTGGTCCCATTTTTCTTTAAGCTGCATTTTGTTAAGTCCAAATGGTAGCTTACCTCTGACAATATCTGCATTAATTTTCGTGAGATCGATCACTAGTTTTTTTATTTGTAGTCTGGCAGAGAAATATTTGTAATTCATTATCTCGTTACAACATTTGAGAGTGATCATCTTTTGCTAGAATTTTTGCAATGCCTTTGTCTGTTAGATTCCGATTCATCTGGCTTAATAATTTTTTGAAATTTAAGACATATTACTTCAGATGCCGTTAGAAAGAATGTTCGTGAATTTTAAATTCACCACTATTTTCTGGCATAACTGGTAGAGAAATTCCATTTAACTCTGAATCTTGAAAGTCTATACTCTTGGAAATATTTCAAACACTGATATCTGTGATTGTTCAAAGCCCTTTTGAGGGAGATATAGACAGTCACACAAGTCTTACGGTTATATACATAATTTTTACTTATTCTTTTTTTAAAAAGCAATCTTTAAAAGCTTTACTGGGTTCGACTGTAATAGATTGTTGGTTGATAGTATTATAGTTGATGCTATGCTTTCTGGAACGTCAGAACTTAAGGGACTTCCTCTTAATTATTTAAAAAATTCGAACTCCATGATACAAATATTTTTGCTTTCATCTCGATTGAAACCTGTATTGCTGCTAGGGTTTGTAGTCGATCACTTTAAGGAGTGCACTATGCTAAACTCTTTCTTACTCATTGCATAGGTCAGTGGTTTACTCAATATATTCTTTGGAAAAAACCTGTCGTTCGGAGTCGAGGTTAAACTGTAGGTCCCGCCACTCAAGTATAAAATTAAGGCACACAGCATGAGTGGTGTGAGAAGCCAGGCTGTAATCCTAACTGAAGGGTTGTAATGGCCAATTATGTACATATGTCATTAGAAAAATATTCTCAACATTCTCTTGTAGCCTTATGCCTATTCTTCTTGAAAGCATTGAAACTGTTTCTATAATTTTTGTCACCCATGTAGATGGATGATCAAGTCATGGCTTCAGAACTTGAGAACGATTCCTCTTCACAATTAAATCGCATGGGAAAATTACAAAAGTGAGTTGATGTCGGAAACGTAATTCTAAACAACAGCTTCAACAAAGTCCTTAAACAAGACTAAGCCGTTTTTAATGGGAGCTCTCAATGGTGTTTTTGACAAACCTTTTTTAATTGGCTTGATGGCACGCTTTTTTTGTACTTATTTTTACTAAACGATTCAAATTATGCATTTATAGTTGCCTTCAATTTTTATTTTCATACTCAAATGGGTGCCGCATTTACCCCATTTCCATTCATACATGTTTTGTTAAACCCTCTGAAACTTATTTATTTAAATTTTAGCGATTTATCATTCAAAAACTAAACTCTCAAAACCACATCATAATGATTATAATTTATAAACACTTTACGAATAAATTTTGTAAAATCTATTCTTCTAGTCTTCTATTATTCTTGATTTGTTTATTTATTTATTAAATATTCCACATCAAAACGCAATTAATCATTTATGCAGAATGTAACCTGCCACCTACACGTCAGGCAATGTACTAAAATGCAAAAACGAAACCAAAAAATACAAATCAAATACTGGCTACAATTTGTGGCAATTGTTGCAATGCAAATAATGAACATTATCATTAAAAAAAAAAACAAAAAATTGAAATAAAATTTATGATAATCAAACATACAGACAAATACTGTCAGTCGAATTATGCCCCTTTCCCTTCCCTACAAATTTGATTACCATTTTCCTTTCAATTGTGTACGTTTGTCTAACTAGTTTGTCTGGCCGTCATGTCTTGTTTTCTTTTTTTTTTGTGTATATTTTTTAAACATTTCTGTCTATTTCCATATTTCATGGGGGTTTCACAAAGTTCAAATTGATTTGTTTGTGTTACAACAGCGAAGGTTCTTCTCAGGCGTCAGCAGATGGGGAAACGAAATTATAAAATGCAACCAACATTGATTTCATAACAATTGTTTTTGTTTTGTTTTACGAAAAACTGGTGAATTTTGAACCATGTCTGAAACTTTCCCTCTTCGCCATACACGCTTAAAGCAATGCTACTTGAGTTGTTTTGACTCATAAGGTATCTTACGAATAACTCTAAATCTTAAAACATAAGATTCCGTCCTATCTTCCATTCTATGTTTTATTCATTCATATTCCTTTCACCATACTTCAAGCTCTTTAAAGAATTATAAAACTGCTCACAAAGCTTCTGCAGATAGTTATTTTTTCAATCGTATACTGTCCGTCAAGTCGCCGTAGTATAGTGGGTAATGTAATAATGACTTAGTAGTAGAGACCAACAATGAATCGTTTTTTCGCTACTCATGAGTACCCATGAAATTTCGAGTATTGAAATTCAACTACTCTGATTCGTTCGTACACACTACAACATTGATTTATAAGTACAGGTTGCAATGAGTATGAGTGCAACGTTGACATCAAACTCATACCATTCGAAATATGTTTGATTCATACGCCTACCCACTTAGATTCATAAATTTAAAAAAATACTTATAATATGTACTCATAAATGATTCAAGTGATTCGAATCATATATCAAAATTTACAGTCTTAGTTGTTGTTGCATTTACAAAAAAAAAAAATTAAGAAAGAAAAAGACAAAGACAGCAAGCAAAGCAAACACACAACCTTCTATTGAGTATTGTAGTGTTCGTAGGCGAATTATACTAATTTTGTGATTCTTGTAAATGTTGAGTAAAGGAGAGTCGAAATTAACAACATCATGTTAAGTGTGAGTACGATGAGTCTTCAAACTTTGAACATGAGTAGTATAAGTATGATATTAAAATAAGTATGAATGCGTACAAGTATCAGAAATTATGAGTATGATACGATTCTACTCATCTTTTTTAATACTCATTTCTGATCTCTGCACCACAGCTGCATATTTTTAACTATTTTTCACTTAGAGAATTAAACAGTTGAACCGTGCCTTAGGCGAAGCATTATAGAAGAATTTTTAGGGGCATTAAATGGAATATATTTCCTTGCAAAAGTCTTTAATTTTATTTGCATTGTCATTTTAAAATTTTTTTAATATCTATTCGACAACACCTCTTGCTTTTTATTTTAATAATTATTGTGTTGTTGTTTGTTTGTTGCAATTTCTTAACAAATTTATTTACTGAGGTACACTGTATTATGTTGGTTTGTTTGCTGAACTTGTGTTTCTAAGTTTTTCTCGTTTTCCTTTTCCTGTTTATTAGCTTTTGTAAATTTGCATTTCAAAGTGTTGCAGACTCAGCTTAAACCCATGATGATGATGTTTAGGATGCTGATGATGGTGATGATGATGAACGTCTACTACAAAAGTCTCGTTATTCTTTATTTATTTTACAACAGAAGCAAAATGCAGTCATTTGTAAATTATGGAAAAATTCTTAATAGAATTACCATCGTAGGAGGGAGGGTCCGTCCGACACAAAATCAAACAAAATTTGCATAATTAGGGAAGAAGTACAAAGAAGTATTTTGCTTTCAAGCGTAAGGCTAATAGAAAAATAATTTCTTAGAAGTCTCTTTCGCACAAGTCTTGTGCGTTTCACAAAGTACAGAGTTTCCCAAACTGTGTGCCTGGATTGTTATTTTGAAAGGCTTACAGTGTCGAGTCTATAGAAACTTTGTATTTAAAAAATAGATTGTAAGGTGCATAGACATTATGTACGAACCAGAGATCAGCAATGAGCATGCAAAAAGATGATTAGATTTAAATCATACTCATAATTTGTGATACTTATACGCATTCATACTTATTTCAATATCATTCTCACATTACTCATATTCAAAGTTTGAAGTACTCATCGTACTCATACTTAACAATAAGCATGATGTTGTTGATTTCGACTCTCCATGACTCAACATTTACAAGAATCACAAAATAAATATGATTCGCGTACGAACACTACAATACTCAGTAGTAGATTGTGTGTTTGCTTTGCTTGATGTCTTTGTCTCTTTTTTTTCTTTCCTCTTTTTTTGTAAATGCAACACCAACTAAGACTGTAAATTTTGATGAACGATTCGAATCACTCATTTATACTCGAATACTCATTTCTTAGTATTATAAGTATTTTTCTAAATTTATGAATCTGAATGAGTATGCGTATGAATCAAACATATTTCCAATGTTATGAGTTTGATGTCAACGTTGTACTCATACTCATTGCAATCTGTACAATGTTGTGGTGAGTACGAATGAATCAGAATAGTTGAATTTCAATACTGTTGACTGGCTAATACTCAGAATTTCATGAGTACTTATGAGTAACGAAAAAACAATTCATTGCTCATCTCTAGTATGGTGCATAGTACGTAGTTGGTTGTTACAACCCTTTAGTCAGGATTACAATCTAGCTTCTCACACCACTTATGTTGTGTGTATTAATTTCATACATAAATGGCGGGACCTACAGTTTAAAGGCGACTCCGAACAACAGATTTTTGAAAAACTTTTCATGGCAATTTTATTTACTCAGACTTTTTGCTAGAAATCTGATGAGACACTAAATCCACCTTCAGCGTTATATTTTGCGGACCTATCGTTCGGCCTCAAGTTTAATAAGCTTATATTGAAGAGAATATATCTACTTTAATAGCTGCTTGCTTTTTACTGCCTATAATTGTCATACTGGCTCTCTGAAAATAATTGTTTTGAAATGTTCCTATAACTAAATCCACTACTGTTTGGCTTCAACACACTTTTGAATGCACCAATGTCGGCTCAAAACAAATTCAAACGCAATTTCTAGCCTTTCATTCATTGTGTCGTGATTAAAAATTATTAAAAAAGAGAGAAAGAAAGAAAAATGCACATTGAAAATTGAATAAAAATCATTAAAACTCTTGTAACAGAAGAACCTACAAATTATAAGAGGAAGTCGTAAAATTCAATGGGAATTCTACCACATTTACAGCAAATGGGTTTTACTTACTTACATAGTTCATCACCATCACGCGAGACGGTTTAACAGGAAAGAACCTTTTAACAGAGTTTTTAAGCCAAACGAAAAATTCTTAATTTTATCTGAGACTGTCTTCCTTCATGCAATAAGTGGCACGTGTTTGTTGCAAGTAGGTGTTTTGAGTTTAGAGGTTCTATTTACAGTTTATATTGCTGTTGTTGGTTTTATGTCTACCAATACTTTTTTTGTTTTGTTGGTTTAAGCCAAAAACCCAATGCAGTTGCAATACAACGCAGCTACAATGGTTTGATTTTTTTCCACTTAAATTTGTCGACAGACATAGCGATACAGTGTAACAATTCGTTGTGCTGTAATAAACAACAACAGCAACAACAACAAGCAAAGAATTGTTTGTTTGTTTGTTTTTCTTGTTTACGGTTCCAGAACTTGGCTTTGGCTTTTAGCGGTATACGATTATTTTCTTTTTATCTCGTTTGTTTTTTCTTCTTTTGCTTTTTTCCTTGTTGTTATAATTTATAGTCGGTTTTTAGGAATTTTGTCTAGTGCTAGTCTTTCTCCTCTTTTTTTTCTCTGTGTGTGTGTTCCTTTCGTTCTTTAACTCTGTTTCATGCGGTTGCAATTGGCACTTTTATTTGCCTTCACTGAGTACAGCTTTTTTTTCTAGGTTCTCTGGGTGGGCGTTAAGAAATGAAAATTGTTGGTCTCCTACATTCGTTATGCTTGATAAAGTGTGTCACAATAAACATTGGAATTTATAAGAAAAATTTATTTAAAAAAAAAAAAAAAAAAAAAAAAAAAAGTGACAATAACAACAAGAAAAACTGATATTTGTTGTAATAAAGCAAAATATTTTGCTAAAATACCTTTGAAAGCCTTTATACTGCTTGTGCTGCCTTACCATGGAACAAAGAAGGAGGACTTCGGGATACATTTTTAAAGATTATTGAATAGTTAATAAACTCTAAAGAAACTGTATTATATTGCAAGAATTTGTCCAATATTTGATTTGTTTACTTAAGCCCCAAAACCCCTTGTTTATACTATGCTTGCCTACTTGGCCATAGGATTAGCACTTGTGTCGAAGGAATGTCTTTTTTGCAACTGGGAAACAATTTTGGAAAACGTTTCTGTTAATTACAGTGGGTTTTCAGTGGTTGGCTACTTCCTCCTTCGAGGCGACGCTACCAGATTCCCTTATCATGTTTGTTATTGATTTTCTCCTCACCGGAATGTCTTCAAGGGAGCCCGTGTGGTTTATTTTGAAAGAGTATTGAAGCCTCTTAGTTTCTGCAAACTCAAAAAACTATGATGAATATTTGTTCGCCTCCTCTCAGACTTAAACCTGGATTGCTCGGATTTGTAGTCATGCTCTTTAACCGACACCATCTTTCTGACTTAACTACACATAAATAAATGGTCAATACAACCCTTTAGTCAGGATTACGACCTAGTTTTTCACACCACTCATGTTGTGTGCGTTAATTTTTATACATGAGTGGCGGGACGTACAGTTTAAAGTCGACTCCGAACGACAGATTTTTTGAGAAGCTTTTTCATGGCAATTTTTACTCTCAGAGTTTTTGCCAGAAATCTGCTGAAAGGAAGCCGCCGAAAAAATATTTTTTTTACACTTCGTTGAGTTGAAGATGTCTGACTAGAGTTTTGACCCGGGGCCCCACATCTAATAAGCCAACACACTACCTATTAGACCACGGCGACTTCTAACTTAACTATTAACCTAGAATTCATCCATGTGGCCTCTATCCAATTTTGACCAGATTTAATGCAATATATAGCCCGTATTGTTGGTAGCCACTCGTGAGGCCTTGACTGAATGCATATCCACATTGCCTATCATAAGTTGTTCAAATGTCTTCAAAGGGATTGCTGATGTAAAGAGAGTATGATAGTTGTACCACGCCTGGCTACCTAAAATATCCATATGATATTAATGCCTATCGATCGTTGAGAGATTTGGAACAGCTATAAACGTCTTAGATTTAGTGAAATTGAAACCTAGAGTGTGAAGAGGCGCCTGTAAGACGCTACAGTGATTCGAACAAATTTCACCATCCACAGTTCTATTCCGTCTGGAGCCATTTCTAAACCTCTCTTTCCGGAATAAATGTTCTGAACGGCAATACTATGCATAATCCAAAATTTACTTAAGATACCCTATATTTGCTATGTGCCGCTGTCCAATCGTCTTGAGCAATTGACTACTTTTAGCTGTTAAACTCTTACAATGAGGTACAGTGGAGAGAGGCGTAGTAACATATCCAGCGGCGACGCAGGTGTAGTACGCCACTAATAAACATGCAGGCAGATTTATATCCATCTGCCAAGCGATGCACACCATATTAGGCATCCACAGGCTAATGTTGATTTGATCACTGCTGTACAGATACAGGTTAGGTGTGGTCGGAGTGGTAGCTCTAATATCAAAAAGCTCAGTTGAGCACGCATAGCGGCTCTCTGTACTGACCAAGTTCCGCCAAAGTCAGGGAAGAGGAAGAAGTTGGTCAGCGCAAGGGCTGCACATCAAAAGCACGACTACCCTACGCTGGAAAACAAGTCAGAAAGTTTGATAAACGAAGCTATATCCTTGCCATCAATAGATAATAGCTCCGTCAAGCTGACGAGAAATGGAGAGCCAAATAAACTATATCTGCACCTAGCAAGAGATAGGCACTGACAAGGAAAGTGGATAACAGTCTCCTCTTCCTCAGCGAATCTGCACCCACGGCAGAAGTTGTTAAATGGGAGCCGCATCCTTACAGCGTGTCTATCCATAACACAGTGACCTGTAAGCATGGCCACGACCAAGTCCAAGTAACTGCTGGTTGGTACGCTTTCTATTCATCAAGGGCCAGGTGGTGAGTCTAGCGGTGTAGCAGGACTCCTCATTGACTTAGGATAGGTTGGCGTCTAGAAAAAATTTTCACGCAATGGACAGCTTGACCGAGGCAAGTGGCATACCCAAGTCTGCTGAAGAGGATTCCGAAAGGAATGCACCAGCTCTGGCGAGCTCATCGGCCAGTCAACATTTAACTGTAGGTCCTTACGGCTTGGGTCATACAACAAGTCCATACGACTGGGGTGGTTTGACAAGCTAGGTTGTAATCTTGCAATCAGAAGGAATTCGAAACATATTTGAAGGAAAGGATTACGATCGAAAGAGGCCATCACACATGTAAATAATGCGTGATAAAATATACGGGTGAACAAGATGAAGATTCACAGACGATGTCCGCAGAAGGATTAGAGAATTGGCAGAAAATTATTCACTAAGCGCTTCTGTTAGTTAGTTAGTTTTGATTCTGATTGACATTCGCTCGTTTCAAATTTAGAAACAATAAAATTTATTTTAAATCTATTGTGTAACCGAACTTTTTCGAACACCCATTGTATGATAGGCTTAAGTGCCAACTTCCAAAGGATTAAAGTATTATAATCAGTGTTGCAAAACTGAAATTTTGAAATGGGACTGAACTATAACTGAAAGAGTACTTTTTTGCACCAAATGGTACTTTTGAAAAAAATACATACATGCATATGTACATATTGGTCATTATAGCCCTTCAATCAGGATTATGACCTAACTTCTCACACCACTTATTTTGTGTGTGTTAATTTTATACATGAGTCAACTACGAACGACAAATTTTTGAGAAACTGTCATGGAAATTTTATTTAATCTCAGAGTTTTTGCCAGAAGGAAGTTGAACAGAAAAACTAACGACTTATTCGCGTTCCTCACATACAAGACAAAAACAGCTGATTCGGAACGTAACAAAACGTTAAAGCCACGTTTAGTCAAATATCGAGGAAACATACCTTCATTTTTAGCATATGAAAAGCAATGTAAATGCTTATCAACATTACATTACGGTTCGGCAAGCGTTTTCAGTGCTTTTCGTGTTCTTAAAAGGAATGCACGTTCCGTGTACGTTTGGCTAATCGGGGCTAAAGCCTAATTCTACCTTTAGCATTACATTGAACATGTTGCTAATGCATTAATAGTCTAAAAACAAAAGACATACAATATGTAAGTATGTAATAATAAAAAAGTACTGAAAGCGTCGCGGGGATACTGTGGTACTTTTGAAATTAAAAAGTACTGAAAAAATTACAAAAGTACTGAATTTTTCAAAACTGGTTTTAATGCCAATTTTTTTAATACTATTTTTTACACAATAAAGACCTGAGATTACTAAAATATCATAAAGTTCAAATGTTTGGATTATTGTTTTTTTTTTTATTTTGTTTTTAAGCTTAAAACCATAGATTTTAAAGCTGATGCGTTAGTCTAAAATAAACAAAAAAATTAAATACAATGAAATGAATGAATGAAGAGAAGATCATTATCAATTTAAATAAATGTGAAGAAAAAAAAACATAATAAATCCCAATAAAAAATAATAATAAATTTCAAAATGCATTAAAAGACTTGATAATGATTTACTGCATTGTTGTATTCGTTTTTTGTTTAAATTTTTTTTTTTTTTTATAAAATAAATATTTTTTTCCCCTTAATTACTGACTTTAACACAAAATAATGTTTTTTTGTTTTTATGATTAAAAGAAAAAAAAATAAATAATTTAATAAAGAGTTTAAATTAAGTTGAGTTGTAATATTTAAATTATTTTTAAAATTTTTTTTTATTTAACAAACATACATCCTGACTTTCATCCATTCGTTCATTCATGTATGTATTGTATAGCAAGCACAGCACACACAACATCTACAATTAATATAATTTAAATTGAATGCTGCTTCTGCTTCTGCTGCTGCTGCTGCTGCTTAACCAGAGACGGATGAATGAATTGTTAAATTGCAAATAACTTGTATGTATGTGTCTAACTGACTGATTCAATGGCTTGACTGGCTGCTATTTTGTAGTATATTGGGTTGAATGGTTTTCATTGTAAGACAGTCAATCCAAGAGTAAGAGTCAGAGTAAGATAAGAAGGGGTAGGTAGGTGTGAGTTTATATTGTAATGATTGACTGACTTGTTGGTTGGTTGTTGTCTATTGTTATAAAAATTTGATATGATTTACAAACTTTTTTGCAATTTTTATTATGCAATTTAGTACATTAACAATAATGTTAATAATAGACTGTATAATTTACTTGTGCATTATTATTATTCACTTTACTTAGCCGAACGAAATTCATAAGGAAAGTAAACATCTTTTCAGTTATTTGATACTCGGTATTTAAATTTTTTCTACGTTTGCATTTCTTTTCTTTTCAAATGTTTTTTCTCTTTTAATTCCCATTAAAATGCAAGTTAAAGATTTCCTTAATAATGTTCGTAGCTTTGGTTATACTGGAAATGTAAATCTTCTTTATAAATTTCAATCCTATAGGTTGTGACGGCTTTTTGCCGACTAAAGTCTCCTTTATTCTCAACATATCATACATATTGGATCCGCCATTTTGAATTTTTAAAATCTGAATGAAGATCTGTAATTAGCGACCCCAAAAACCCCTGAGTAAATCTGATTAATTTTCAAGGACCTTCGTAATGTGTTTCTTTTTCTCTTGCACCCCTTGACATAAATCCACCCCCCCTACTTTAAGGGTGCATGCAATCAATTTGGCTTTGGGCTCATTTTAAAGAGCAAAGATCAATGGTCAATTTCTGACAATAGCGATGGTTCTAGCATGTCAGTGTTTAGCTCTACAATTTTTCAAAAATGGCCAAATCGCTATTTTTAGGGGTACAACCCCCTTTTTCTCGAAAACCTGACGTGATGGACGCGCAAAATGCCTTCGGAAACACCTGGAGCCATCTTATTTGCACAAAAAAGTCCAAATTTGCAGGGCTGTGTATTCATCAAATCTTGGAAATTTGAACACTACATAGAAGTGGTAAACCTGAAAAACAAAATTAAATGAAATATAGAATAGGATGTAGCGGCAATTTCTTTGATATCAAAGTCCATTTGATATCACGGGCATATAGTTGTCCGTTGTAATACCACATGAAGCGGTGACAATGGCTTGTCAACCGATATAGACTACGCATTATAATATGGTCCCCTAAGTAAACTAGAATGAATCTAGAACGATAGCCCCCTTACACTAGCAAGAAATAAGGAGTGTAGCCTACATTTCGAACCATAAGCTAGCATTTGCAATGGGCAATATTCTCTCCTGAAGTGAAGTCGGCGTAATCTAGTACGTAGTGTGTTGGCTTATTGGACGTGATACTTAAACCCCAGGTCAGACATTTCTAACAAAACGAAATATGTATGAAAATAATATATCTTCTGGGCAACTTCCTCTCAGCAGATTTCTTGCTAAAACTCTGAGAATAATTCAAATTGCCATGAAAAGTTTCTTAAAGATCTGTCATTCGGAGTTGACTTTAAACTCTTGTTCCCACCACTTCCAATAAATTTAACACACAACATAAACTTGAATGGTGCGAGAAACTAGATTGCAATCCTGACTGAAGGACTGTAATGTAGTGCGTCAAACGACACAAGAATTGTTCGGCTTCATGTTTTTTGTGGTTTCCTACAATGCCTCACATCCTACGAGTTTCAAGACAGAACATTATGGGGATAATGTAGGGTTTCAGACAATATTTCCTTCGTCTTATTTCAACGTTGATATTCTTTAGGTGTGCCCGGCTCATCGTATATAAAAAAAAATTTTATTTTTGATGTTAAAGATTTATAAGGCTGTAGAGTTTTGCCGCAACCGCTTGTCAGGTTTTCAACCCGTAGAGATGCACAGATTTCAAGACCACATTTAAGATTAAGCATATTGGATATGATGCAGAGGTCAGCAGTGAGTATTCAAAAAGATGAGTAGATTCGAATCATACTCATAACTCCTGATACTGATACGCATTCAAACTAATTTTAATATCATACTCATACTAAACATTATCAAAGTTTGAAGTACTCATCGTACATCATACTGAACAATACGTATGATGTTGTTCATTTCGACTCTCCTTTACTCAATATTTATAAGAATCACAAACTAAGTATGATTCGCCTACGAACACTATAATACTCACTTGAAGGTTGTGTGTTTACTTTGCTTGCTGTCTTTGTCTGCTTCTTTCTTCTTTTTTTGTAAATGCAACAACAAAGAAGACTGTAAATTTTTGATGGATCACTAGAATCATTTATGAGTATTATAAGTATTTTTCTAAATTTATGAATCTGAATGAGTAGACGTATGAATCAAACATGTTTCTAATGTTATGAGTTTGATGTCAACGTTGTACTCATACTCATTGCAACCTGTACTTATAAATCAATGTTGTAGTGAGTACGAATGAATCAGAGTACATAGTTGAATTTCAATACTGTTGACTCACTCATATTCAAAATTTCATGAGTACTTGTGAGTAGCGAAAAAACGATTAATTGCATTGATCTCTGATCTGCTCTTACTTGAACGTGCATTTTGTATACGACCTACAATGATTCGTTTGGTACATCGCTTGCTTCAGGGAAACTAACCAATTATGCTGTTGACACTGTTTATGGTCTGGCCATTTAAAAGCCGTATTCTTGGGAAATTTTGATGGAAATGAATCAATTTTTGTTGATATTGTTTTTAAGGTCAATTCCTTTTAATAGTTTGTATAGCTTAGCTTCGATTGCTATTGATGATGCATGAAGGAGAAGAAACTTTAGTTTCATTAGTTTTGCTGAATAATTTCATCTTTTGGATGTTTATGTCATCAACTAGTCAATAAATCGAACGTATAAATGATTGACTCTTCCGGAGTAGATTGTTGGATCCCAAGATTTTACCCTTAACCTATTCTCTTCTATCGAGCGCCCAGATTACGCATCTAACAGCTTTCATGCTTAAAGGAATTATTTTACAGTGTCAGTAGACATTGCCTCCTGCTTTACCTCTGACTTCACTTGTAAGCATTTTCAAACGTTAGCCTTCGTATAATTATGGCTTAAAAACACAAAACGTTCTGTCTCCTTCGTTTTATGTTTAAATTTGTAACATATTTTGTATTGTTTATAAAAAAAACACCCGAGAATTCACAATGTGTGCCAACTGGCACCCTGTTTGTTGTTTTCAAATTTATCTTTTTTTTTGAATTTTTGTTTTCGTTTATTCCCTTCATTTTATTTTTTAAAATATTTTCAAAACAAAATATTTTGCTGCTTATAACAACAGCTTAAGTCAGGTAAAACATGATGTCACCTGTCAGAAGGAGGCGATTATTTTAAACACGAAAAAAATAAAACAAGAACAACACATTAAACGTGGGAAACTTTTTGTTCATAAACAAATTTAAAGCGCCAAACACACAAACCAAAAAAAAAAATTACTAAAAGCAGACAATAAAGAATCAAAGTGTGTTAAAAGTTTATGAAAAAGTAAACAAAAAAGGAGAAAAAAAAAACCTGAAAAAGTACTTTTTTTTTCTGTGTAATTACATCATTAAGAACAATTTGTTGAAAGAAATAAAAACAAACGAAATGATAATAAACTGCACGAAAACAACATAATATTTTATCACAAGAAAGAGAAAAAACAAAAACAACAAATGAAATAACAATTGAAATAATATTTATAAACAGAAAGAAAAAATTGGTACTTTTTCTTTTTTTATTAAAAAAAAGTACCCAAAGTTATACTTTGTAATTGCCTAGAGCTTTTTCAGAAATCTGGTATTTTTATTAGAAATGAAGTGAAACAGATTTAAAAAAAAAATTGTCCCAACGGAATGCTTTTTTATTTAAAAGGGATTTCACTGCCCTTAGGCCTGATCACATTAATTGACCAGTCAAAGTATCGTTTGGAACCAAATCGAACCGCCGCGGTCACAAAATATGCAAATAAGAGAACGAAAGAAAAATTATAGTCCTCCACAGCTGTACAACGCTATCTCTTTGGCGATAGACTGACGGAGGAAGAAGTTTTTGGATCATATCCTTCCAATTAAATGGCCAGATGGCTCTAGAGCCATTTATCGGTACTTGCGCTGATATAATACGGTTTTATTTATAGCCACACAAAATGGCAGTTTTAGTGAGTACGAGATAACTCGTACTTGACACCCTAGAAGGGAACGCAATTTACGAGTTATCTTGTAGTCGGCAGTCAACGTGTTAAGGAACTTTGCAAAATCTCAAAGCATCTCTTCTGTTTTAATATGGGGTCCTGTAATAGGGACTTCAGAACTTTGACATTTTGTTGAAGCTACATCTGCCAAATTAGTTGTCATATATTCAGTTTATTATCCTAACCATAGACAACGACGTGTGAGCTCCGGAACATCAATATTCCTCAAGAAATCATCTTCAGCGATGAGGTCTACTCCTGGATGAATTTGTACGTAAATACACAATTTTGCCGAATATGGGATAATACCAAATCACATGAACGTCCAATGAATCCTGAAAAAGCTTTTCGGGGAGCATTTTCTGCTCGATCCATATTTCTTTAAGAACGACTTTAGCCAGGCCATCACTGTCAACGGCGAGCACTGTAGATCTACGATTGCTAACTTTTTTTTGGCCTGAACTGGATGATCTGGATGGACTCCAATGGCATGGCGTTCCAACAAAATTTTACTATGTACTGCACAGCTCATGCCACATTGTATATCCCCAGCAAGCGCTTTGAGGGAAGTGATATGAACTAGCCAGAGAGAGAGTACGACTCAGTTAGAATTTTTCTTGTGTGGGTTTCCTTCCGTCACAAGTGTATGCGGTTCTCAAAGCCAACATAGCCCATGACACCGATAAAATTTAGTGTAATGGAAGATTGAACATTTTCGATATGCTTTATCCACAGAAGGGGCTAAGGTGTTACATTCTACACATATTGGCAATTATTTGGTCTTCCAAATGATTGCAAATTGTAGATGTTATCTCACACATACATACCTTGTTTTAGTTAAAGATAGGAAGCGCCTAGTAAAAAATTCCCCCTATTCTTAGCTTCGCTTTAGTTTAATTAACCTAATTTTTGTAATTTATCTGGTAATTGGTTTACTACAGCTGGCCATAGAATGATAGTTATGCCAACTGTCACTGCCTAAAAATAATGGCCTTCGTCGTAATGTGTGTAGTGTGGAGTATAGGGTTGCCAGATTCTGATTCGCAAAAAGCCGGACATCTGGACATAAAAAAATACTGAGAAAATGTTAATTTTGGTTTTGTGTAAATAATTTTTATTAAAATATCCATTGTATGTATGTATTATTACAGACATCAGCTGTTGAAGTGTTGAGACATGTTGTCAGTGATGATAGAAGAAGGAAATCATAACTTAGTTGTATAACAAATATACAATCAGTGTTGGCTAACATGATTTGACAAAGATAACATCAAAATTATTGCCCATGTTATTGCAGTGTACTAAAAAATTTCTATTTAGCTGGACAAATTAAATTTTAGCTTGAAACTGGACAAGCATCAAAAAAGCTGGACAATCCAGCCAAGTCCAGCCAGGCTGGCAACCCTAGTGGAGTAGCATCGTGCTAATTGAGTCCTACTCCTACTCAAAAGGAATTGGTCGTTCGCTGGCCTTCCAATAATGTCCGTTATTCTGCTGTTTCCTCAACTCCTTGGATGGTGTGTCTATTATCCGACAAAGTTGTAGTTTTCTATGTTTCACATCTTCGGCCACAACTACACTTATCGATGATGAAACGTTTCCATAGACAAATCTAAAGTGTATTCAACAATTACATCAACATTACAGAAGCTTCTGATAACAGCGGCATCGCAGTTGGCATGTGTCAGCATAGCTCAAAATTTGTTTAATATTGATACCAAAAACAAAGTGAAGAAACTCTCTTCAGTTACTTTTTATTCGAAAAAACTACCCATGAAGTGGCTTATTATATAAAACAACAGAAATTTTAAAACAAACAATTTAATCCAGAACTTTCCAGTAGTAATTCATTACTTAAAACAATGCCTTTTCTCTTCCTTTTATTTTCTTGTACCCTTTGCCTTCATCAAAACCATTTTCTTGTTGTGGCACATTCGTGGCATTTCTGTCTCTGTCCCTTGATTTTATGAGGCTTTCAGTTTTACGACCCTCTTTTTAATTTCTGCCATTAAGAAACCATTATTCAAAACTTAACGTTTTTTTTTCCTTGTCAGTGTTGATGCCATCTCCACCCAATAATTCCCATAAGACTCATCAAGAAGAAAAGCAAAATTTTTCAAAATTAAATTCATCGCCCCCTCCCCTTCAATTTTCCCACATCATTTCAATCATTTCGCTCAACGCCTTCAAAATTCAATCTCATTTGCTGGTGCTGTTTGTTCCTCCCGTTGTTACTGCCTAAACATGACAAAAGTTAGCAGCCGATTGGGTTTCATTTTGTGGTCCATCAAGTCTTTTGTGTTTTGATTTTTAAACGAAACGGAGTATGGAGAATAAAAAGTTTTTCTAATATTTTTTATATTATTAATCCCTGTAATGCTTAGTTTTTTTAAGTTCTTTGAAAGAAAATATTCTAGTGCACGGTATATTAAGGTCTCCATGATCCCTTTTATCAGAAGTACTCAAATGAGGTAATTTTTTTTTTTGACAACATAAACGAACAACCGGCAATAATAGTCAAAGAAAAATTAAGTAAATGTTAATCAATTATCTCTTTTGTTTTAGAAGCATTTGTTAATACTGGCAACTTGATTTTGGTACCAAAAGGAGGCAAAAAGTAATTTTTTTTTAATTTTCTCACTTCAGTATGTGTGTACTTTATATCAAGCGAATGTTAATCAATTAAATCCTTCATTTTAGAAGCATTTGTTAACGCTGGCAACCTGTTTTTGGTATCAAAAGGAGGCAAAAAGTACTTTTTTAAACATTTTCTCATTTAAGTATGTTTGTACTCTATACCATCGTATTATTTAAGTTTAAATCCAGTAGAGAATTTCAATTTTAACGAATAATTTATCAGGTTCATTAAAAATAAGTTCTTTCTTAGATGATTTAATCGTTGGAACTTTTTCTTGTAAGCAACAAATAAGAACTAGAGGTAAATTCTGCATATTAAAACGTTGAGTGGAGAGGCAATGCATAGCCTAAGTAATGGATTTTTGAGTATGTACCTATGTACCCTTACAGTGTCCTCGTAGAAAATATTTGTTTCCCACTCAAATACGGTCATTTGTTTTTTCAATTCTCCTTTAATTCCTCCAATAAGTTTGAAGATTAGTATTGCCCTGAATGTGAATTACTTATATCCCATACACCCGAATATTTGGTCGCTATGACTTTATTAACGGCTTTCAGTGAACGTCTTTGATCGATTCACCACACGAAACTCAATAGTTTGACTGCTGAACGGTCTCTGGTGTATTACGGTGTATATTCGTTCCGTCCACTGTATAAACGGCGTATAGACCCTCGCATATTGTAGTTATTTGAAGTCAAATTTCTCTGCGACGTTGTCACATTATTTTTGCCTGTTGTAGTCGACTTCGATTTCTCACGTCCAAGTGGTTATTTAATATTTAAAATGCTGAGCTGAGTTGGCTTTCATTACATATGAACGCACATGACCACAGATCGAATTATATCGCGAGCAGAAATAGCTCAAATAGGCGTCTCGGAAGTTCGGCACGTCACTTTTTTATCACTGATATTAATGAAGCATTACCGCCCTTTAGTCAGGATTACAGCCTAGCTTCTCACAACACGCACCTACATATATTGTGCGTGTTAATTGTATTCATGAGTGGCGGAACGAACAATTGACAATTGACACTTAACGGCAGATTTGCGTAACTTTTTATGGCAATATTATTTCCTCTCAGAATGTTTGCCAGAACACTGTTGAGAGGAAATCGCCATGTTTTCTTCATGTTTTCTTTTATTCCAGATGTCTGGAACACTACCTACTAGACTACTATGACTTCTAATAACACCTTGTATTTATCAAGCCTAGCCTGCGTTATTGTGACGCGTGATGACCATACAAAACTTTCTTTATTCCATTTTCTTCTCAATTCTCCCGATAGTGTGCTGTACACTACTTTAAGATGCCAACTAAATGATGCAACTTTTGATCAAAGATAATTCACAGATGCCTGCAGTGCAAAGGCAGTATTGCCCTTCCACATAGAGGGCGGGAAACTCAAAAAGTGGCAGAATAATCCATACCGGAGAAAGGAGAAATATGATGGTTTCTATATTATCTGGAATAAATTAGGTTAGGCTAGGTTAGCGGGTAGCTTGCCATTCACAGGCAAGTTCACTCGGTGGCCACATGGCCCGGTGTGAGGAAAGCAACTTTGTCATGATCCGTCAGTGATGGGTTTGAATCACCCCGAGCTCCGAATGAAACCGGCCAGTTTTCTTAGTAACACGTTCGCCACCATGCCCAGATATTCAAACGTTATGTCACCCAAAAACCGATGAAGTCTGTCTGTCCTGAAGTGCAGGGCACTCTCATAATAAGTGTTGCACGGATTCAGGTTCTTTAGAATAATTTGAAAATATTACCTCGTGTACTTACTTTTCTTACTTTTGGTTTACACTGTTTTTTCAACCGATAACACATGAATAATTTGAGAATTTTTCGCCATTATTTTTTTTTTTTCAAAAAGCTTTTAAACAAATTATATGCAAATAATTATAATATTTTCACCACATAAAAGACGATTTGAAAATAGTTTCCACTTCAGCTTTTTGTCCTTTTGCCAAAACACTACAGCCTAGACTTTGAAAAACTTTTGCAGCACAGAAGTCATAATCATCCATAAGCAGCAAGAAGATAATGGCGCAGACATCAACATCAGCCACAAAAATGTCTCAAGTTGTTGTCTTCTTATGGTTTTCTAATTGTGGCATATCATAGGCATAGGCAGGCAGGCAGGCTGACAGACAAAGGTGCTTATCAGGGATAGAATTTTTGTACAAGAGTTTTCTGTGGGAAAACTCTTCTGTAGAGACTACTGGCATTTGATAATAAGAGATGATGTGCATAAATTAGTATTTCAACGTGTATAAGTATTTCAGATTTATGCCAGCCACAGAAAAGAAAATAAAAAGAATTTTTAATTTAAATTATAGTTCTAATGGCTGTGTCGTCGCATTAGATATTAAACCACAGCTTATTTCAACAGTCAACTACGTTTTAAGGGGGGAATACACAGAAAACCCTTTATCGTGTTAATACATTGCGTATGTACGTCAAATTGTATTTGTAAGGAATTAAAAGAAAATATTTTAAGCTGAATTGAAATTTTAAATTCACTATGGGCCTATTTCTATAAAATGTTTATGTATTCTAAAGGATTTCGCAGTTCGAACAAAAAGGATTCAGCATCCTTAAATTTTGTATTTTATTCCATGACCATCTATTTTATGGATCCTGCTTTTAATCTTTTATGCTGTTTTTTTACTCTCTTATCCGCGACGAATGCATTAAAGCCAGTCCACCCACCATAAAATGTTACTACATTTTACCAATGGGAAATACGTACACTGTTGTTGTGCTTTCGCTTACAGCGTTTAATGCTTTTAAAAAGAATAAAAAGAAAAAAGTGTCTGCAAACAAAGACATTACGAAGTACGAAAAGTACTTTTAATAATTAAAGCAACAATTATTTACTTTGTTGTTTTTATCTTCTTTCCTTTCAAAGTCATTTTTACTGGCATCTTTAGGCGAGGGTATTCCCCTGTGTGTAAAGGGAAAATACCAGTAAAAGAATCTTTTACTACGAAATACTTAGTTTAATGAACTCATTTTTATATACTTTTTAGTACTTTTTTTCTTGCTTTTCTTTACATTGTTTTCGAATTTTTATTGAAATAGTGTCCTTAATGTGTACTTGAGATAGAGGACTAGAGAAATTTCTAAGTGCAACCGACATTTATTATGTGACACTTTTTAGTGCAATTCAATAACATTTTTTATATGATTAACTGGAATCAGACACTGTAGAATATTCACAAAGTTCGTTGTTAAACATCAATCCTGTATAAGCAGTTGCGACACCTTTGACGTCCACTGGTATTCCAAACTAGTCTTACGCTGTGCCTGAGATAACTGCAGCAAGTCCCATTTTTCCACAATATCGATCATCCTATCCAGACATTCTTATAACAAATGCACATGTTTTGTTTAAATATTTAAATTTTCAAAAGAATTACCGAATTACCAGAGCTTCTGTTCCACTCAGGGACGTGTGGAGCACTATTTTAAAGAAATGAAATAGGTATTCCATTCTCTGATATCGTATATTTGAGTGATTCCTTTCTTGACTATTGCTTGCATTTTCTGTTAACCATTTAACATTGCTCTGTTAACTTTAACATTAACTCTGTTAAAATTTTTGGTTTTCGTCTTTGCTAGTTAAATTCGAATTTTTTTTCACACACATCACTTTACGTGGCTTTACAATAGCTTCTGGCTTTAATTGCAAAAGATTTGCAAAGCTTAGAAATCCAAATAATGCGCTCGTTTTGTTGCTTGATTAGCAGATGGAAACATTTCAGCCATTTCTAGTTAATATCGCAATTTGCTAATGCACATACGGTTCGCTATTTGGTCAGTCTACTGGCTACTCATCTTTTCCAATCTTCCTCTTGAATCAACTCAAATATTTCGCGTTACTCTTTCATCTGTTCGTATTATAAGATTGGTACTCTTCCAAGCCCACTATATTTTCACACTGATAGCCAGTTACCATTTATGGCATATACATTACGTGATCTGCTTATGTTGACTGCTTTCACTAGAACACCAAGAATATAAAAAGATTCGTTTTGTGTATTCGCTATCTTCATATTATTTCTTTGCTTTTTTCAGTTAGAATTTATCCGATAAGGTCTATAGTAAGAGCTTCTGGATTGATAGGGTTGCCATTTGTCTTAGACTGGAGCAGTGCTCTCTGTGAAAATTTATTACACTATTGATATCGTGGTGATTTAACGTTCGTATTTGTTGTTGCTTTATATTAATAGTAGTCGCCGTAGTCTAGTAGGTAGTGTGTTGGCTTATTAGACGTAAAGCAAGGGTTCGTATCCCAGGTCAGACATCAAAACGAAATATAAAAAAAAAAATATTTCTTCGGCGACTTCCTCTCAGCAGATTTCTGACAAAAACTCGGAGAGTAAATAAATCTGTCATGAAAAAGTTTCTCAAAAATCTGTCGTTCGGAGTCAAGGTTAAACTGTAGGTCCCGCCGCTCATGTACAAAATTAATTCACCCAATATGATTGGTCTGAGAAGCTAGGCCGTAATCCTGACTAAAGGGTTGCAATGGCCAATTATGTATGTTAGTATGTCGTTAGTCTAATTCGCAAATGTGTTAAGTCCCTTTTTTCAAATTTTACAGGAGACACAAAAAACAGTGTAACATTTCCAGTTTTTAAAATTTTTAAACTTTTTAAACGCAATTATTTTTACAAAATAGCTCTCTTTAAATGACCTAGATCAAAAATCAACTCAAAAATATCAAATTAAATCAAAAAATTAGCACGTGTTTTTAATATTTTTCATAATTTTGTGGACTTAGCGTTTTTGCCAACCACAAAATTACAACAACTTTAAACCACATAATAACATTTTTTGTTGTTGTAAAATATGTATTTTGCATAATGTTACCGTTTTGCATTAAAATCTGAATTTTGGAAAAAAGTGGACTTAGCGTCTTTGCGAATTATACTAACGATGTATTAATCCACTTGGATTTTAAGGGTTTGAGATTTCTGGGTGGATTATTTCGTGGACTGTTATCAATCATCTTTACATTGTTACCGTGTATTGTTTATTATTAAGTACTGAAAAAGTTCTTACAACTCTTTAATCTGGAGTAAAGCCTAACATCTTACACAGCCCATGCTGTGTGTGTCAATTGTATTCATGAGTGGGGAAACCTCCAGTTTAACGTTGACTCTAAATGATAGATTTTTGAGAAGTTTTTTCCATAGCAATTATATATGTATTCTCAAAGCATTATCCAAAAGGTAGCTGAAGAAAAAATGTCGCGGAAATGCCAACATACTACTCTACTAGAGCATTGGTCATCGTGAAACCTTATAGTTTAAAAAAATCAAGATCCAGTTTAAAAAGATTGTTGCGTCACGGATTGCATTCAAACCACTGCAACAAGAGTACCATACTTTAACACGTTCACGCCGGCGCGTACCACCGGTGGCCCGCACTTGACTGCCTTATCGGGCGGCGTGTACCACCGGTGGCCCGCACTTAACTGCAATTTATCAAGTTATTAGACGATACGTAATGCCAAATATATAGATTTTTAGCACTGTAGCTGTCGAAAACAATACCTGAGAGTCACGTTCTCTTAAAAGCATTTATTTTTAACAACAATTACAATTACTAACGTCTTATAAATATAACAGCCGCCCGTAGGAGAGAAGCATGAATTAAAGCGCCGGCGTGAACGTGTTAAGCTAACATTTACGGTCCAGCTCTTGAATACAATCAAGCATACTGCTGGCTTAATTGGCTCGATACTCGATAATATTCATATTATTCAAAACGCTTTGCTTGTCTAGCGAATCCTCTATTGTGACAGCACAATAATTTGGGGCAGTTGCATAGATCTGCTGCACTTTACATAATCAACTTGACGGCAAATTACTGTGTTCATCTTATAATATTCTCTGAAGAAAAAAATACAAAATCTCGTTCTACCTGGGTGCTTACGCAACACCCCATGCCTTTGTTTCTTCCGTTTCTTCTCTCTTCTGTCTTTGTTGTGAACACATTATTAAAATGATATCAAGTGTCAAGAACAAATTCTTTTTTGTTTTCTACCACGGACGGATGTGGATATAAAAACAGCAAGAACAATAACAATAAAGTGTTTTCAACTAATTGCTATTGTTGTTGTTGTTGTTGTTGTAATTTTATTTTTAGATTGACATTAAATGGCTCAAGAGTATTAAAATAAATACAATTTAATTTTAGTCTTGTTATATAAAAAGAAACAACAACAACATTAACGACAACAACAACAACAATTATAATTGAAATATTCGTTTGGAAATTTAAAAGGACGGAACAAAAAACAAAGAAAAATGTGAGAAAATATCTAAAAAAAACGGAAGGAAGGGGCAGGGAGTCTCTTAAGGTCATTTACTTTTTTAACGAGAGAGATGAGTGGTAATTAGAATTTTTAAAACATTTTTTGAACGCATTATAATTAAAATACAATGTAAAGAACTCTTATAACCTTCACTGCTACGAATAGTGGTGAGTGAGGATGCCGCAGCGTACATTCCCTTTGAGAAGCAATTGCTGGCTTATAATCAGAGTCGTGTAGGGTATATCCCTGTTTGTAAAGAAGTAAACTTTTAATTGGTACAAGTTATTGTAACTTGAGAACATTTAAATGAAATTTTCTAAATGACAGTAGGATGCGGAGCTTATATTCGACAATTGTTGGATCTAAAACTTTGCAACACACAACCAAATTTGATTTTTTTAAAGTCCACAGCATCAATCTGACATACATATGTACGTGCTTGCCCCAAGCATTATTTTTCTCTGATTTCTTCCTCTTTGGTTGTTTGACGAACTTCAGGAAATGAAGTGTTTTATTTTTTATTTTTTTAATTTGAAACCACTGTGATGAAAATTCTTTATATTCTGGTGCATTTAGATACGATATTTAGTAGTTTTTTTTATCAAGTACCAACCTAAACAACATCACTAAACCCTAATTAGGCAGAGCCGTCACCATATAACTTCCAATCCTTCTTAAAAATCTCTAGGCAATGAGTAGTTTAGTTACTAAGACATTATATGTATACGCCTACGACAGTAAAACGATTGCCACTGAGAGCTGGCCAGTGACGTCGAGGCGACTTTGCTTTGCATCTTTATCTCCGAAGCTGCGGCAATAAGTCGCCATAACCCATTAAAACGCAATATAAAAAAAAATTTCTTGGACGACTTCCTCTCAGCAGATTTCTGGCAAAAACTCAGAGTATCTGTCGTTCGGAGTCGACTTTAAACTGTAAGTCCCACCATTCATGAATAAAATCAACTCACACAACATGGGGGGGTGTTAGAATTGTAAGGCCCAATTAACAACAATCTACAACAGCTTCTAGGTTTGAGTTTACAGGAGAGCATAGACATACATATACACAACTGCCAAATACTGGGAAACTCGTGAGTTAGTAGTAACTGTGGAGAGCTCATTCCCTATATGTGATCCAAAGGTCTAGGCCAGTTATCACCGTCACGAACGAGATATTAACAAAGTTTTTAGAAATGTCAGCTTGTCTTACTCAATCTACAGTTACCTTAATTTTCCGCCTGGAAAACCCTTGAACGATTTGAAAACAGTCTTAACATGCTGGAACTAAAATTCCATCCATCCATCTTCGTCCTACTACAGAATCAGTAAACGAAGGCATGATTCACTCGCCATTTGAGAATGGTTGTCCCTATTACCTGTAAGTCTATAATGTCTAGGTATTCTTTCTGCATTATGAACTAATTGCAGACGAAGCTTTTCCACGGCATTGACCCACTTGTAGACGATAACGATGCCTACTGAATGTTAACACTATTTCATGTGGTTTACCTGACTTGGCCCAATATCTTCTCAATTCCAAGCAAGACATTTTACTATAATCCCATATAGAAAGATATAGCGGTTTCCTTTTTGTCCTCCTTTTTCTTGTTTCTCTCTTTTTTTCGCTCTGTAATATTACGTTTGGAGCTTAACTCCAAAGGTATCCTGATCCTGAGGTATTTAGCACTTTCAGTGAGTCCAAGCTCGATCTCTTTCCAAGATGATGAAGACAGTGAAAGTGTGTGTTCTTGTCAAAAATGAGTACCGTATTATCTGTCATGTATTCCTCCCCCATTTGGTCAGAGAGCCGCTCTGTAGATTGCCGCTTATGAAAACAAATGTATGCGTCTGCACAAGGTTTCAATAAACCTTGTTTGTGTTCAGCTGTTTGATTTTAATTTTTCAATAAAAACCGGTTAAAGTACATAAATTATTAGGAAGTGCTTTACTTCCGGTCGGTATAGCGCCTAATTTTTATTATATTTTTATTCTAATTTTTCTATTCTTTAATATTTTTTTCTTTCCTTGTTCTTTAAGAAGAAGTGTAAAGAAAGTAGAATGGAATTTATTTGCCACTTAAAAATGCAATTGTTGCATGGCATTTATATTTCCTTTCTTAATTTTTTATTTTGTCTTCTACACGCAGACGCCTTTTTACATTTTCTTTCAATTCTATTTTTCCATTTTCCTATACTTTCTATGGTTTTCCGAAATGTTTTTCTTCTTCTCTTCAGCCTTATGTTGGCTGTTTGTTGTTAAACTTATTAAAAATTCAAGAAACGTAACAGAAACCTACTTCGACATACTCTTGACGTGATGGTGGTATACCGTGTCAGTGCAAAGAGCCTTATTCTTAAACAATACTCAGACAAATTTAAATAAATTAAAAAAAGTAATATTTTTATAACAAGAAAAAAAAAAACAAAATATCCCTCGCAACTGTTGTTGGTATTTAAAATATTGTTTTGTGTGATAAGCCCTTCATACACATGTACTTGCAACCAGTCAGTCATGCATTCTATTTTCATTTTCATTTTTTTTTTAATATCATATCTGTTATGGCTTTAATAGGCCTGCAATTATAGTTATTTGTGCCTCACTCACAAGCATGGTTGGGCTGTTAGGAAAAGTTATTTGAAAAGTTGCCACAAGTTGCAGCGCATAAATTTATGCGATGAGCCTGTTGTGTTTTTACTCTGGCCTGCCCTTTAGTGTCTCTTACTGTGACACGTGCCATATGCTTCATCTCAATAGTCTGAGGACAAATTATGTTTCATTGCCTTTTCCAAAGGCCTATGTCGGTGAGTTTGTAAAGAAATAATATACTTAAGGGACACTTTGAAACTCTATAAGGTTCTCCTTTTAATTGTAAAAGGAAAGAATGCCTTGTGAATTTTAAGTATGTACACTTCCTCTTCATTTCAAATTACAGTGGTTGACAAAATGATAAGGAAATAATAGAAAAATAAATTATTTCCTTAACGAATGATCCTTTTTCATTAACATTCCTTGAGCTCCCCTTTGGTTTCTATCACTCACAATATCTCCAACTGTTTATTTGGTTTTAGGATGAAAGGCTTGCCATCTGCCATTCTCTCGATAGGAGTGGATGGATGTATTGTAATGTAATCATACTTACCAAAATAAAAATATTTTATGGTGTTATTTGAACTCGTTAAATAGGCCTCTTGTATAGAAAAATATTTAAATTTTTTGAAACTAGGATTTCTGGATTTTTTTTTTGTCATAGTTTTCTGAAACTACAAAAGTTGGAAGATTTGAAGCGAAATAATTGTTTAACCGTTTGACTGCTACGCGACGCAAAAGTGCTGAGTACATTTGTAACGAAAATTGTCACTCAGTGCAGGGTTTTCAGTGTCAAAATTTGTCCTGCAATTTTCGAACGTTCTCACCAGAATCGCTTAGTAGTCAAACGGTTAAAGGACTATTATTTGATAGCAGAAAAGCGAAGAAGTAAAAAGTTTTCAATACCATAAACTGCCAAAGAATCAAATAATGTTGAGGTTAAACACTACAAATTACTCATAAATACTCAATACCCGTAGTCTAGTGTGGGTAGCTAGACTATATCTGGACTACGAGTTGTAATCATAACATGACGTTGAAAAACTATTTCTCATAAACTTAACATAGGCCTTTAAAAGAGAAATTTATAAGAAATTTTAGGAAGGAAGGAATTTTTAGGAATGCAAGGAAGTCTTAAAGTTTACGTCACACATAGTCTGGTCAGTAGTGTATTGGCTTATTAGACCACGGTTCAAACCCAAAGGTCAGACATCTCCAACAAAACGAAATATGAAAAACAAAACATTTCTTCGGCCACATCCTGTCAGCATATTTCTGGCAAAACTCTTGAGAGTAAAAAAAATTGCCATGAAAAGTAAGTCTCGCCACTCATGTATGAAATTAACACACGCAACCAGCGTTGCCATTTGCCAAGTTTTCCCTTTTTCACAATTTTTTTTGGGATGCGAAAAAGATTTCATTAAATTGGTTTTCTAACATACGTTTTTTCGACAAAATTCAAATTTAAATTTTTTTCAATAAATTTAATAACAATACATACATACATACACAATTGGCCATTACATTACAACCCTTCAGTCAGTATTACGGCCTAGCTTCTCACACCACTCATGTTGTGTGCCTTAATTTTATACTTGAGTGGCGGGACCTGCAGTTTAACGTCGACTCCGAACGACAGATTTTTAAAAAACTTTCCATGGCCATTTTGTATTTACTCTCAGAGTTTTGCCAGAAATCTGCTGAGAGGAAGTCGCCGAAGAAAAATTTTTTTTTTCATATTTCGTTTCTATATGTCTGGCCTGGGGCTCGAACCCGGGCTTTACGTCTAATAAGCGAACACACTACCTACTAGAGTACGGCGACTAGGCCCGCCACTCATGTATGAATTTAACACACGCAACATAAGCTCGGCCGTAATCCAAACTGAAGCGTTGTAACGCCCAATTTTGTATGTATGTTAGGAGGTTTTGAACCTGTCCACAATTCACTGGCATCATGAAGGAATTGGTCTTCGAGAAAATATTTCCCCGTATAGATAATCGTTAAGACAAAAAATCAAAGTTATGTTATTTCAATGTCTGCCTATATTTCTTGACTTTTTTCTGATAATATGGTTCCTATGCCTGTTTATTTTCCGCAAGACCATAAGCCTTCAGAGCTGAATTGTCCAGGGTTTTACGTCGGTTCTATTTCACGGTTCGTGAGACATGGTGGAAAAGTTTATCAAAGCTGTTACCGAAGCATTGCGAATAACAAAAAGCATCTCTAAGCTCATTACAATTGCATAATATATACAAGGAAGGAGGCTAACCATATTGGAAAATAATACCTACCAAGGGGATTGCAATTGGTAAAAATCTATACAAGAATTGGGGCCTATTTAAAGTTTCCAACTCCATTAAAAAAATGGTGTGAATTAACCGTATATCATATTTCCAAGTTTGTGTTTAAAATATTTTTCAAAATACGTGTTCGAAACGACTACCTCAGCATAACAAAAAAAGGTGGAACATCGGCTAGGTAGGTAGGCTGATTCTCTCATAACTTATTGCCTAACAAATAAGCTGTCGCGTCGCTGATCTGATAAGAGATACCAACCACGTAAGTTCCTAGAACATCTGTATCATCTCCTTTGTCAAGCACTTCTTCTGGATGAATACTGTCTGATAGATTATCATTCGAAAGTTTTGGAATATTATTTATTCAACGTAGCTGTGGGCTTGAACTGCATCTGTAAAGCTAAGAACGCTAATTTTTTTTCTAATTTAACAGTTTCGTGTCCCTCGTTATAGAGTAAGTGTTTAGGCTGCCTCATTAGATGGTTTCTTTCAGTATTACCAAAGGTTTTATCATTCTGATTCTATGGCAGATCGATCACAAGTTGCGATCGATCATATAGTTTTACTTGAAAACCTTTAACTTTTCATGTTTATCAAAAAAAAAATTTTTCTAATAACGGAAATGACTTTTGCCCCTAACCATACATATTAAATTACTTTATTTTAAATCTAAAACGCCTTAGGCCCAATATATTAAAACGTTCATCAAAAGTGTGCGTTGGCTTTTGAAATCAATTGAATAAATTGAATCTGTCAATACATAAACTCGAAAACTATTTGTGAACTGACATAAACGTCATGTCATTTGCATTGTAAAGCAACAGCAACAGCAAATGCATTACAGCATCGGCATCAACATTCAACATCAGCTTGATAATAACAATAAAATCTTCAATCATATATTCACATAAAAAGAGAACAAGTTCTACATTTCGATGGTGATGACTATAACAATAATAAAGATCATCATCATAATCATTATCATGCTGTTGATGGTCTGGGTCATGAGGGCTGTTGTTAATGTTGCTTGTTGTCAAGGCAAAATTACTACAAGAGTGGGTGACGGATTCTTTACAGAATTCCCCCTTATTGTGAAGGAAATATTTTTTTCTTTTCCTCTTCTTTTACAATTTTATGCTCCTATAAAAAGCATAACTGCACAGAACATAAAAATGAGGCAGAAGCAGAGAGACCTTTGACAGCATTAATCAGTGGAAAAAAGGGATACAAACTGCAAGTCGCTTCCTTTATAACTCATACTGTCACTGGAACTTTTGCATTTGTACTGCTTTTTTTTCTGTTGCTTCATGACTTTTTTGTTATGCCATCAGACAAAGGAAATCTTCTGATGCGTCTATTCAAACGAAAGGAAATGCAATGCTCTGCACTTGAAATTATGCACTTTAACCGTGTAGATTTGTTATATCAGAGTTCCATATTCCTGTAACGGTTTGGTGTGATGTGTGTCCCCCTTTATACAATAATTATCTGGATTTCGTATTTTCTGTTTACAATTCATCGCATTTCCTTTTTGGCTTTTTCAATGTCTTCAGCCCACGAATGAAAAAAATGTATTGAAATGCAAACATTTTTTATAGGGGTAGAGAAAGTAATTATTTATGTGTGCAACGTACATAAAAAATGGTTTTTTTCATTTTAATCATGCTGTAATTGCATGTGAGTTTTATTTTTATATGGGGGACTCACCCGAGTATAATACATACAAAAAAAATTAAAACAAAATCGACAATTTGTATTTTAAAATTTAATGGCTTTATGTGCTTTTTTTGTCAGCAAGTCTATCTGTAACAAAATATCATCTTAGAAGTTCCCTCAATCACCATAATAATAGTCCCGTCCACCTACTGGAAGGAAGTTTTAACAACATTTAGTGGAATTCGACTCGGCATAATCACGATAAGAAAAGCCGAAATAGTGTTTCTATTGCCTTGGTTCCCAACATGTTCTAGGCGATTGTATAACGAACTTCACAAAGTCATCCCGACAATCTAATGACAGTATGAATTCTCTTCAAATAATCTTTGCCTTGACAGGTTTTGTCAATAAATTCTGAGTGCCCAAGTATTCCCCTGCTTAGGTTTTTAAGCGCCTCACAATGACAGCGAAAAAGTTTCGTGATCTCCTCTTCTTTCGCGTCTTTACAGTTTCTGGGGGGTGTTCCCAGCCTCCAGAAGCGTTCACGCGTTTCCTGTTATAATTGGTTCCTAGTTAAGTCTAACTTGAACTTTTCTCTGTATATATGTATGAATAGCAGGCCAGATTTATATGGTCTCGACACAAGTGATTCCATCATCCCATCTTTCTCTCACAAATGAGTATAGTTTGTATGCGATCTTTTATTTGCCGCTTTGCAGAGGAACGCCAATTTCATGTTTGAATTCAATTAAATTTTCCGTTGTAGCAACTTGCATGTGTATCGGCTTTGTTGTTACCTTCAGAGTCCTCGTATTCAGAAATCCTTATAAGGGTAGCTGTCAAATGCCTTGTTTTATCCACCAAAGATATCTTAATACTGCTGACCGTTTTACTGTCGATAAATACGCGTATATCACGTTACTTTGATGGCTGATCGTACATCGAAACAATGTTTATAGCCTCAACGGTACTACAGTAATCGAGTAGTGCAAGCGACAATCTAGGATTCTGAAAAGATTTCAAAAGATTCGATTTCGTCCCGAGTTTTAGATTTTTTATGGCTACTTGGATGATTTTCTCGAGAACCATTATCATAAAAGGATCTATCCAGCATCATCGTGCTTAATACTCGTATATGGTTTTCTATCCCTAATTGGCTATCATCAGTCATATTCCTGAAACAAGTCCTGGTGGGTTTACGGCAATTCGACTGATCGTCACATGACCATATAAGTTTAGAGTCTATAGTCATGACAGAATCTTGGGTTTACTTGATCTGGATATGTTTATCGACTGCACAATATCTGAACTGAACCAAGATCGAAAGCTAATTCAGATATCGTGCATTCGATACGCAGATCAACTAAACCCAAGATGACTATAGCCTCCAAACTTCTAAGGTGACGCTCAGTCTTATTGCCACAAACACGTCACGTCTTGTTTCACGAATATGTCTGATGGTAGCCAGATAGGGATAGTAAACCATGCATTCGATTATGTGGCATTAAAATCACATATGTACATGGCGTTCTTATCGAAAATCGATTACTTCCATTCGTAGTCGATTGGCCGCTGACGCGCACAATGCATTAAAGAGAGAACTTGTAAATCGAACTATCGAACTCTTTCCTATCTGCGCAACTATACTATTGCCAGGCCCTAACTTTCACGGGCGAGCATTATACATATATCGATGATTAGCCTGAATTGAACAATCTGTACATCAAATCCATATGGTTTCGACGGGACGTCGCTTTGTACCCCATAGCTCATAGATTTTGTGATTTTACCCCATTGGACTTGTCTTCTGGGATTTTCATGTCATCGGTCAAATGCGCCAAAGTCGTGGGCATTTCAGATGCACTCCTCATAGCATAACTCACGTTTCCTTACAGATAAGAAACCCCTGTAATGTTATTTTCAATTTATTTCTTAAGTCCATTGATATTTTATAACCGACCGATTTTCATGAAATTTTGTGTGCATCTCGGGTAGGTCTGAGAATCGGACAACATCTATTTTTCATATCCTTAAATGTTAAGAGGGCGTGGCAAATCGTTAAATTGAATATTTAGGTACATATTGATCATAGACGAATAAAATTTGGTGCGTAAGTTCATAGAGTCGATATCGACAAACTCACAAAAAATGGGCGTGGCAACCCTCCCCTTTAAGAGATACCTGCATATGTATATATATAACTTCGTCAGCGCTATGCTATAAAAAAAATCAATTTTGGGCAGGACGAAATTCGCCGGGTCAGCTAGTAATAAATATAATCGAAACTATTTCATCAAATTCCATTATTAAATCGAACGCTCATATCCACAATGACTTCAATTATTGGAATTAAATTTCATTTCAACAGTCATAACAATATCCCCCCAACTACTATTTTCTCTGTACTCAGGCAATCATTACATCATTTTTTTCTAATTCCCTTACCAAAGAAGCCAATAGAAAAAGAATTCAATTTGTTTATGAAATCAAAATACGAAACCATTCTAGACAACAAATTAGACGTGGTGCATGTATGATTACACAATGGATTAAAAAAGGTATCTACGACGGTGGTAGTTAGCCTCCTCCGCACTGAATCATGCAAACATGCATGAATCAATCAATCAATAAAAAATGAAAAAAAAATAAATGTATACTTGGCCAGACGTATAGAAACTGAATTAAAAGGTATGACTGTCTCACTGACTGACTGACAGTCTATTGAAATAAAAGTATTGCCAGGCAATAAACAAACAAGATATGAAGAATGAAGACAAAGAAAACCCGAAGAAAAACAAAACGACAGACGACTCAACCAATGTAATCAAATATTGCTGCAACATCATCATAATCATTCGCAACATGATTATCGTATTGACAGCTGTATCGCATGTTTTACTGCAAATTGCAAAAAAAATATAAAAAAATGTCAATGAACGTTAAAATTTAAATTCAATTGAAAATTAAAAAAAAAATATTCATTTAATACGTAACAGAAAATCATCGTGATTAAGAAAAACGCTTTATTGCATATTGCTGCTGTATGGGGTAGTAAGTAGTCAACACTGTTGCTTAATAAATTAAATTAGTCTGCCGCGTTGCGTTGCGTTGCTTTACATTGCGAATATATAGTAGACTCGTCTACGTTTTCGCAAATATAAAACAAAAAAATAATGAAAATTCACTCACACTGAGCAAATTGCAAATAAACAGCAGTCAGTTCATAAATTGCACGTAATATTTGTATTGAATTTATTTCACTGTTGTAAATGATGAGGTTGTTATACAAATTTGATAACCCAGTGAACATTTTTTTCTGTAATAATAATGAACTGAACAACGAATCACATCATGTCCAAAGACTCTTTAGCTCACAGGCGTTTAATGTTTCTTGAAACACAACTAAGAATTTTCGGGTTAAACTCAACATACAAATTAAATAAAAATTCAAATCATGCTGAATGAATGCCTTTGAGTACCGCTGTGGTTTGTGGCGTAAACGATTGCACTTGCGGCTTAAGAAAACCCAGCAAGAAAAAGTTTATCGGTGGTCACTTCGCATCACCTTCACGTGCAAATCGCTTGTGCAGAACATCCAATGTGGCATGAGCAGTGAGATACGTAGCGTCCTGTCGAAACCACATCTCGTTGGTATCAACATCATCCTATTCAGGCCAAAAGAACTGGATAATCATCGACCGTAGATAGTAATAGTGGGGCCAACGTCGTTCTGAAAGAAATATTGACCGAGTTTTTTTTTTTAGGATGCAATGCACTTTCCTGCATCTCATGGGGATTGATAATATCCCTAATTCAGCATAACCGCTGAAAATGATTTTTCGTTGGAAATTAATGCCCCAAACAGGTTTATCGTTTACCAATTTCGCGTTTAAATAGGTTTATGTTTCCGAGCATCATATGGATCCATCGTTTCGTAGTGAAGAAGTGCATCTATCAGGGTGTATTGGCAGCTCTTAAACTGCCTTTCACACTGAGTTCATACATGACATACATACATACATAATTGGTTATTACAACCCTTTAGTCAGGATTACAACCCAGCTTCTTCCACCACTGATGTTCTGTGTGTGTTAATATTATATGTACATTAGTGGCGTGACCTAATGACAGATTTTTGAGAAACTTTTCATGGGAATTCTATTTACTCTCAGAGGTGAGAGAGCAATTTGATTTACTCTCTAGAAATCTGCTGAGAGGAAATCGTCGAAGAAATATTTTTTGAACATTTTCATTTTAATGTTTGATTCCAGGTCTCACGTCTAATAAGCCAACACACTGCCTACTAGACCATTATTTGTTTATCTCTCTTTCATATATGTAATTGCATTTTCCATGCATAATGAATTTTTATAATTTTATAATTGTTTATAATAAAATTCATGATTTGCAGAAGTTGTTCGTTGGTCACTTTATTCGTAATACAATGGGAAAAAATTTTTTCTGACACTAAATGTTCATTCATTAGTATTTTTGTTGATTATTTCACTCCTATACATACATTGTTTTAGTATACAATAAAATAAATTAATTCAATATTATATGTATTATTTAATTTCTAATTAAAATTGTTTTTTTTTTCTTTTCTTTTCAGGTAAGTTTTTACAAAACTTTTATTGTATTTCAATTTGTGGCAATGAAATGGTATGTAAGATTATAATCGAATTATAAATTATTAAGTTTAATACATGAAAAAAAGTTCCTAATGAATGAAAAGAATCAAGTCTTTAATAGATTCGACAAAACATAAATTTTCTGTAATTCCTTCCATTACAGCCTTTATTTTGTTAACATTTTACTCGCATAATATTCTAATAATATGTGCTGGTGACATATTTTTGTTTTCCCTTTCACAGACATTTTTATTAATTCATTTCTTTTCTACTAACGCTCAGTACCTCAGAATGGGTGTCTAAGTTTTCATGGCTGATTTCTGTTGTAGAAGTCCCAAGTGACAATGCCTGACCAAAAAAAATTAGGACGTTGACATTTCATACATAATTAAAATAAATATCGGTATTAATAGAGCCGTTTGTAATAATCTTAATCCGATTCTGAATTCGAAAATAAAATTTGCTCACGTATTCGCATAGAATCCTTCCGCCATTGTCATCCAACATCGATGTTACATCGTCTGTTAAAAGCATTCATATTTGTTCCCTTTTTGTAATGTGTTTCCTTCCTTTAACTTTGGATTGCCTTCCTCTTTTTAGTCCTGTCTGCTTATGAGCTTTGAAAAAGATGGTATTAATCTTTTTTTAACATTTCCAAGAAAGGACTTGGAGCATTTAACTTTTTATAATACTTTGACAAAATCCACATTAACGCATTTTACTTCATTTGCTCTGAGGTCTGCATTTTTCTTCCATATTTTTCCACTTACACATTTTCTTTCAATACTCAAAAGCTCTGTATATTTTTTTATAACCAGTTAAACAGTTGCCCGATAACGAAGCATATTTTTATTGAAAATTTCAATTACATACATGAGTCCTGTTCTCGATGCCTGCTTGCCCAGCCATGCCAGGCTGCAAACTGTGTTGTATTTGGATTTCCATCTCTTGTTCAATTCATGACCAGGTTGTTTAGAAGAGTCTTTCGTTGTAGACAAATTTCATTTTTTAAAAGAGTAAAGCAATATTTTCGGTAATAGACAAGAATAACTAGTACTCAAGGTATCCAAGGTAAGGATATAATAGTTTCGAGTTTTAACTGGCTAAAAGGAGTGCCTTTAATCAGATCCATTTTAGTTCTGATACTTAGTTATTATGCCTAAAACATATGAACTAATATTCTTTTGGCTTTTTATTTCGGGATCAGGCTTGCTATCGCACCTTCTCTCTCTTTTCCCCTCTCTATCTCTCTCTCTCTCTCTCTCTCTCTGAAATAAAATTTTTTTATCTTGTGGACTACAATGGTATCACGCTTCATAGTAACACAAGGATCATACATACATACATAATTTGTCATTACAGCCTTTCAGTCAGGATTGCGACCTAGCTTCTCACACTACTCATGTTGTGTATTTAATTTTATACATGAGTAGCGACACCTGCAGTTTAAAATCAACTCTGAAATGCATTTTTTTTGTAGAAACTTCTCTTCAGCGTTCTTGCAATACGGTAAGAGAAAGTCGCGAAGAAAAGTTTTTCATATTTCGTTGTGAGGGTTTGAACCATGGCCGCATGTCTAATGAGTCAAAATTCTACTCACTAGACTACTGCGACTTCCATACACTGATTTTTTACTTTTCAATGAATTGAATTGAATACCTAAGCAAATTTTAACAATAAATTTAGCGGAGTGCCTTTAGAGATTTAGTTGCTTGAGAACCACTTCAAACTTTCAGCATTCAATTTTTTACGTGTTTCTTTTTTCAAATTAAAAGAACTTGGCGAAGCTTAAATCCCCTCCAAATAGGCCATTTATAAGAAATTCCCCTACCTCTCGGAAAGAGTAGGCAGCTCGTTTAGTCTCCCGACTAAAGTCTTTACGCTATGATTCGTTCTAGAGGTCAGATTACCAACTAAGAAATACAAAAAGATCTGAAGGAAAACAAAATTAAATGTCTTCAATCCATCAACAATGAACCTTCGCCCAACAGCACCACCTTTTTGAAATAAGTAGAAATCAATTGACAAGTTTCCCCAGCTATGTATGCACCCACAACATTTTCACAAAGGGTGACGCGGTATTTAACATGAGATGCGTGTAATACAATTTCTTTTATTTTTCACTACTTTTGTTGTTGAATAATAATCCCTTTAACTTGACAATTTATTGTTTGCTGGGTTATCTTTTAAAGGGCAAACAGAAAGCAGAGAATCAATGCTACTTCTTATAAAACTGGGAAATGAGTCATATATCCCCATGTACTTAAAGAATAATGGGGTTATTAAGTAGAAGAAAAAACAACTTTAAAAAGCCAATTTAAATTTAAATGGTGATGGGGTGGGGTGAGGAAAGTAGGAAAAGTAGTTTCATTAAGTACCATAACACAACACATGTGATATGTCTTGTCAAAAAGTACTTATTTTGTATCCCCCACTTTTTCTTCGAGTAGTTGAGAATGAAATGAATAAGGAAATGAAACTAATGATCATCATAATCATTATCGTTGGCAAGAAAATATCAACAAAGTACTTTAGACTTGTAAAAGTACTTTTTTAATGTAGAATTTTTAAATTTTTTCTTTTTCTAAACCGAATTAAAAATTCTTGTTAAATCTTAAAGAGAAAAATTATCACAATTTAATTTAAACTGTGGGACATCTACACAATTCAACAATTCTGTTGTCGTTATCACTAATCAGTAATAAAAAATGAGAGTGTTCTCCTAAAGGTCTTTAGGTTGTTTGGGCAAGAGAACAAAAGAAAAAAGGCAGTTTTTTAGCCCAGGAGGTCATAAACGCAACAATTAATGTCTTTATGTGTTCGGAACAATGAAAATCAAAAGTACAAGAAATAGAAATAAGTGTTGTCGGTCTATTTGACTTTTTTTTTTTAATGATTTCTTTGAAATACCAACGTTGGACCACCCAATTAAATTTTTGAAATTCGAAACATAATTTGTACCCTTTTTTTTAGGGTGTTTTTTGTCACCATTGTTACTGGACACTAAAAGTAATAATTTTTTTGAAAAAACTGAAACTGTTTTTCCTTTTAGTAATTCTATGCTGCTGTTCACTCCCACATAAAATATTTCTACTAGAGGTTGTGCTGCTACCACCACGACTACCACTTTTTACTCCTTTTTCCTTTCGTTTAAGAAACGCAGCCCCATTACTGTCTCATAATTTGTTTGTTGAACGTTAAATACGATCAGACAGACATCTTGTGTAAGCCGATACTCAATAAATGTATACAATTATTCGAAAGGACTCTACGATTTTTTTTATTGATTCTTGGTATTCTCTATCTATCCACTGAGGAATTCTTTTGCATTTATTTTTTGTTCCTTTCAATATTTAATGATGATAAATAAATATTATTTATAAGTCATTAGGGCCTTCTTTCTTTCTTTCATTCGGCTTGTCTCAGGGTAAAAGAGAAAAATTTATATTTTATGCGGGTGATTTTCTTTTAAATTCTTTAGCTAAAGGGGAGCGTGTGATGATTTGTAAAAGTAAATCAGTTTGTGTGTGAAAATAAGGGCAATCTTTATTATAGTTCTTTAAACACAATTAATAGTACTTTATTGTTGAACAAATAAGTTTAAATTAAATAAATAAATAAATAGTTATCCTAGCTTCACCACCGTATAGTATCCTACAACGTTTTTCATTATGGTTGTTCCGAATATATTAAAATAAAAGATTTATTTCCTGCCAAATAATCCTATTCGGAAAAGTCCCAGAAAACAGCACATGCTAATTAGTCAATACCAAATATGAGCAAATAATGTCAGCAAAGTTTCTCTCCGTTTCTACGTACAGTAGAACAACTCGAAGAGGGAGAGCAATCGTAACATTATAGGACTTGCCACTGAGACCCAATTACCGGCTAGGTAAGGTGGTGAACCCCTTTTGAAAGAAGAGGCCCCACTTATGTCTTCATTTAAGCCCATTGTGATACCACAATCAACATTCAAACCAGGGATCAACCATTCCCTAAAGTAAACCAATCAATCTTGCAATTAATGCAATCTTTATATTCGAGATATCACTCAAGGCAGTCAGAATATGAGAGGTCAGCAACATCCGTCTTTTTATGACAAATGCAGGGCACTGACCCATGAGATGAAAGAAATTCTCCTTGGACCCACAGCTCCTGCAAAAGTAATTGTCCGGAATGCCGAGTCTTTCGTTATGTCTATTAAAAGAACAGTGGCCCGTGGCTATCGCCATTGTACAATGAACGGACTTGCAATTTGAGAATAAAAGTGAGTGGGCCTTCTTCTAATACTTGTCCAGTAGAGTCTAGTAAAGTCACCGCCTAAGCTGGAAAAATTTTATTAATAAAATTGAAACAAAGCAAGATAATCATAAAAAAGATGTATTAGAGATGCTATGTGGTAGCCAAAATTAAGTAAGTAGGTGGCTTAGTAGTCGAAAGAGTTCAAGCTTCAGCTCGGATGTCTTGAAACAATTGTCGTGCGGATTATTGTGTTAAACTGTAGGTTCCATCACCATGGATAAAATTAACGCATAAAATGTATTTTATAATCCTGACTAAAACGGTTGTAATGTATGAATATTAGCGCTTTCTGATAGCTCAATAATTAATGTCCATTCCGTAATATTTGTATACTGCACTCATATATTCTCCTCTATTCCTAAATTTGTAATCAATTATTATCATTTCAATCGGGCAAAACTTCTGAAATAATGAAAAAATACCATCCGTTGACGTATTGACTATGCATTCGAGATCGTAATGGAAACGTGTTCCCGCAGAATCAGAAAAAAATTTCTTCTTCTTTTATGTCAAGGCAGTTGAAAACTGTTTTTCGAACGCAATTTCTTTTAAAAGCTAGGTCCGGGGCCTTAGCATATATTCAGAAAATCATAGATATACACCCCAATTATAAAAATTTTAAAGGATTTTAACTCCTTGTTGCTAATTTACTACCAAATCTTGGTCTAAATCCCTGAAGACTGTCCATCTATATTCCGATTGTATTTCGGATATGCTCTCTTTATACAGACAAACTTTGATCATTACAAAGATACTTTCTCAAGAGTTGAAGCTGCCTCAACTTGCTATTTTGTTCGTTCTTGATGTTAGCCTTACCGAGGAGCAAACCTGATACTAGGTGCTTTACTTGAAAGAGGATCGAAGCCTCTCAATTTTTTTTAAGTCCAAAAAACCTGATTTGTTTTCTGTTGTATTCGAACCTGGACTGTTTGGGGCTTGCTATTAAACATTTAAATCAAAATTCACTAATGACCACAATTAGTAAGGTGCAATGCGGTAACCACTCCAGACTGTAACAAACTGTTACTTTTTATGGTTCTGTTGATTAATTATGCATCTACCAGTCCCTCTTTCTGAGTCCAGATATTAATTTGACTGTCACGTGCCAGTGTTACTGTCTCTATGATTCCTCCAATATAGCATGATAGACCAGTCTTTGTATTGAGAGAGCATTACAGAACAGAAGTTGCCAACAGTTGTCCTCTTTTCCAATCAATTAAAAAAATTATTTTTGCAACAGTCGATTGCCTTTGAGTACATCAAACACTTGCAAATTTTTGTAACTGTAAAAAGCAGGAATATCGTAACGTTAATTATAGACGACCCTGTTGCAACTTAATACTGCGTCATTCATGTAATTCTTCTATTCACATGTATGTAATCCCTAATGAAATATTCTAAACACTCGCTTTCTTTCCTTTTTTGGTCGACTCTGTTTACAGTGTTCGTAATCCGTTGTTAATTAAAAGACCATAAACTTGATATTTATGGAAATTTATGTCCCACTGTGAGATGACACATACACATACACCGTAGCTATACACACACACATATACTATTTAATTTGTAACCCCTAAAATTCTACTCTGAAATGTCTAAACATTCTGTAGGTTTTACTCGTATTTCCAATTTCTAACTTTTTTTTGTTGTTTTTGTTCCTTTGTTTAGTTATGGTTGCGACAACCAAAACGACAACAACAAAATTACAATTAAACTGTATGTGCTGCCACTCACAACATCACAACATCTGTTGAATACATGTTGCGTTTCAAATGCTAACTGCGTTGATGGTAGTTTTTCACATGGAAAATTAATGGAAATTAAAATTAGAAGAAGAAATGAGAAAAATAGAGAAAAAAAAGGAGAAAATGGAAAAGACATCAAAAAGAGATAAATTTTCATTATTGGTAATGCTGATGATCTATGGCCATTTAAATGGCTCTGACTTATGCGGGTGTCAGATGATTTTCTTTTTTTTTTTTTCTGTACTGAACTAAACTAAACGACTGTGTTTAATTTATGTTCATAACTGTTGATTTTATGAATTTTAATTAAAAAGATTTATGAAGTCTACAGAATTTAATTTGTTAGACAAAGTAAATAAAAATTTCGTGATTCTTTGAAGTCTTTTTTTTACTGCTTTTCAATATTAAATTTTTATTTGTTTTTGTATTATTTGGCTGACATTTGCTTAAAATTGTTGAAATTTTTATTCATAAAAGTGGCACATTATCACTATTTGTTACAAGTTTTCCTGCACGTAGTATAGCCACCGCCTCAGGTGACAAAATTTTAGATGACATTTCAAATCAAATAAATTTTGAAAATTTGCTTCTACCCTAACAATATGAAGAAATGTTCGTAAAACTTACATAGGTACACGAGGATGCAAAAATAAGTATTCTTTTTAGAGACATACGTAAATAAATAGCCGCATACAAATACTTAGATTGTCTAATCCTGCTTGTAGCAAATAAAGTAACAACACAGTGTTGCACTGTAGTGGGCGTTAAGTTAGCACACTTCCTCTCAGCATATTTCTGGCAAAAACTCTGAGAGTAAATAAACTTGCCATGAAATAGTTTCTCAAAATCTGTTGTAGGTCCCGCCACTCATGTATTAAATTAATGCACACAACATGAGTGGTGTTGAGAAGCTAGGCCGTTATCCTGACTGAAGGGTTGTAATGGCCTATTATGTATGTATGTATGTAGTAATGTTGAAACGTATGCGATAGTTGGATGTCTATTTTTCTCAGACCCCAAAATTCTTTCATCTATCCCACTACCTACCACGGTTCCAAAGAGCACCCTCTGGACAATATCCATCATCCGTCATCCTGCCCAGACACTGTTAACGTAGGGAATATTTGAATCCCGATAACTCATGTTTCAAAATTATTTGGGATATACCACTTATTGGGTTTTATTAGGGATAACTTAGGCTACAATTTGTATATAGTCGGATATCTGCAGCAAGTCCCTGATATCGTATATTTGGGTAATTTCTTCCTTGCCTATTTTTCGTATTTTCTGTTAACCAGACATATCTTTAATCTCCTAATCATTTACTACTTTTGAATTAAAAAATATCATAAATAGGCTTCATATGGCGAATATGATGCCTTATGAAGCAATTCGAACTTGAATTTATTGATTTTGCTCACTTCCATAGCGGATCGGTGAACTGTCGCATTGCCTTAATTAAACAAGACGTTGTTGTTTTTGCCAATTGCGTTCTTTTTCGATCAAGTGTGTCCAAAACAACCATGGCTTCGTCTGCTGCTGATGGTACTTTCTTCACCTGCTATGGAGGCGATTTCTCCTAATCCAGACTTTTGATTTGACTGTTCCTTTATCTAAGATTAGCATGCTTTATACCTGTTTTCTCTTTTTTTGCTTTGCAGCTTTTTTTTTGCGGTAAAGCAACGCCAATTTTCCTTTTAAAAGATTTAAAGGCCGTTGGTTTTATTTAATTATGAGCTAAGTTGGCAACCATTTTGTTCAAAGGTTTCTAATTGTTTTCTTTTGCTATATTATTGCCCACCAGTGTATGGCATATCCTTGTAATTTTTTGTGATTGAGTTTAAAAGAGGGAAATAATTTTTTTGTTCACAAAATATATTTGTTTGGTCTCATGTCTAAATAATAAAAAATGGCAAATAAATTGCAAAAAAGCTTTTAGAATTGCTTTTAGAGTGCAATGTATGTAAAGGAGTGCATTCAAGAAAATAATAACAATAGATGTTAATGTGGTTTCTGTATTTTATAATGGTCGCTCAAACATTTATTTACTGTAAGTCAGGAGGTGCAGCTCAAGATGATCTATATTCCACTGATTGACTGAGATCTACTGCTCTTTCATATACATAGTAATTGCAAAGAGTCTTTACATCCAAGTTTTAACAGCAAGCTTAGCCATGTGTTAATTAGGCAGCTAGGCAAAGTCAGATAGATGTGCTAACTTGCTAGGATTATTGAAAATGAAACAAAGCATAGAAAATAGAATAACAAACAAAGAATCAATTCTTTTCCACCTCTGCTATTCTATCTCTATCGTGTGATGTTATTTGTATAATTTTTTTTTCTTTGTGTTTGTTGTTACATTTGTATGTTTATTTAAGAGTACATTGTACTTACAATATTGGTAACATTAATTACCACATTTTGTAACATTTTTTTTCTGTTTTGTGTTGTTCTTGTTTTATCTAGAAGTTGTTTGTTGTACTGACAGTTGCTAGTGTTGCATCATTCATAGAGACAATATCGACAGAATATACGTACAGAATGAATGACTGTCTATTATCCAATAGCTCGACTGCCTTCGGGCAACTTGTATACGCTCATGTGTTGGTAAATAGATGGACAACATTAATATCAAAGCAACGTCTGGTCCAGTCTAAAAGCAAACAAAAAAAAAAAACAGAACAAAAAATATGTAATTTTTCTGTAGATTAGAATGCACAGACGGGGTTTACATTTTATAAATTGGATCACATGGCTCATACACAAGCCACAACGTCAACACTAGCTAGCAACACTTTTGTCATAGTCATCGACCAGCAATAATGTGTATGTTGTTCTAATATGCATCACAGTGTTGTTATTGTTATTGTTTTTGGTATTGTTTATCTATGGATATTGCATGGCAACGAACAGGATAAATTATTTTGACGCCACCATTATTAGTTTTAGTCAAAGCGATGATATTTTCTTAATGCCCTACCCCTTGTTACATACATACATACATAATTGACCATTACAACCCTTCAGTCAGGATTACGGCCTAGCTTCTCAACACCACTCATGTTGTGTTCGTTAATTTTATACATGAGTGGCGGGACCTACAGTTTAAAGTGGACTCCGAACGATAGATTTCTTGAGAAGCTTTTCATGGCAATTTTTACTCTCAGAGTTTTTGCCAGAAATCTGCTGAGAGGAAGTCGGCTAAGAAATATTTTTTTTTGTTTCATATTTCGTTTTGATGTCTGACCTGGGATTCGAACTCGGGCCTTTCGTCTAATAAGCCAACACACTACCTACTAGACCACGGCGACTTCACTACCTACCCCTTGTTAGGTGCTGATAATACACTGTGTCTGTCAGTTTGTTTGTTGTCCATACAAAAGCAATTGAAATGCTGGTATTTGGTCAATCTGATCATAGACCCGCAAAATGTTCATTCCGCCTGCATCTGTTGTCCGAGACTTTAAAAATGATCATGTGGGAAGTAACTGTCTTTTCCTTCGTTCTGGCTGCCCTCCCATCTGTGTAAACAAATTTCATCTTTCGTTGTAAGATTTGTGAACCGCGTAGTCGACGTCCTCTAGCTTCTACTCTTGGTGTAGATAAGACACATTGCAACACACTGTCGAGTTATGTAAGTTGCGATAGCACACATTCATGTTACTTTTGACCAATAAATCGTAGGTTTACTTTGAAATCGATTTCATTCAGAGTTGATATACACTGTCATAATGCCTAATAAGGTTGGACCTCACTGACTAGCTTACATCAGTACTAGTAAGTCGACTGAAAGTAATCTGGTAATTCTTTGGCGTTTTAGACTATCGATAACAGTTTCTATGATCCAAAGAAGCCCATCAGTTTGTCAGTCCCATTTAACTGCGTCTCTTATTTATAGTGTTTGCTTTATTCATCCATGCGATGTAGGGTATAAAACAGTCGACTATTATGTCTCTAATTTTTTTTTTCTTTTATTTTTTATTGTGTTTCATGTCAACACTCATTTTATATCGTCCTATTCCATGCCCGTTCACTCGATCTGTTTGCTCTTTTGCTAATGGATTGACTCTTTGAAATGTCAGCGATATCGCTTCTTCCGTCTTATGTTTTGTTTTCTTTCTTTTTTTCTTTTCTTTTTATTTTAAATATTTGTTTTAACGATGAAATTTACTTGCTTTAAGTAAAAAGTGTGAAAATTCTGCGGGTAAGGAATTTCCAGGAAACAGTTATTTTTATCTTAGCGCCTACTCTTATAGGAGATGTTTACTTAGGTTCTAAACATATTTCAACTGATATTCTTATATTTACTTACTTATATTTTCAGGGAAATGTGGTTTAAAAAGATTAGAAAGCAATTTGAAAATTTTATTTTAATACAATGTTTTCCTATAAGAAAAATTAAAATAATTCCCACGGTGAAATTTTTAAGATATTGACAATCCTGTCATCAATCAAATTTTTTAACACAGTATGTATATACCTTTGTACACATGTTTGTATTTCATAGAGTCCTTTAATCATCAATTTTATGTATCAAAATACCCAAAGGAAAATTCGTACACATTTGAATTTATCTAAAAAAAAATTTTTTTTAGAAAAATTACGTTCTAACGAAGAATTATGTTATCGAAAAATTGTCTGTTAAAAATATGTGTCATCGAAAATTTTCTAAATGAAATTCATGTTATCATAAACTATTTGTCTCCTGAAAAATTTCTGTGGGAAATTTATATCAGCGATAAATTCTACATTTTCTTCCATTCAAAATTAATAGGAAATTTGTGTCATCCAAACATTTTTTATAAAAAATGTATGTTATCGGAAAACTTTCTATAGAAAATTTAAGTTATCGAAATATTTTCTAAAGGAAATTCATGTTATCGAAATATTTTCTAAAGAAAATTCATGTTATCGAAATATTTTTTAAAGAAAATTGTTATCGAAATATTTCCACACAATAAATTTATGTCTTCTGAAACATTTCTATAGAAAATGAAAAAAAAATAAATAAATAAATTCTTTCAGATTATGTTATCGAAAAAGTTTTCATAGATTAATCTTTTTCACCAACTTAATTTAGTACATATTTTGTGAAATATCTCCTTTTAATATCTTGAATTTTATACGATTATTGAATGCTATCGAAATTTTCTATTGAATTTTATTAAACTGTAATACAAGATTTTTTGATTAACATTCAAATAAGTATGTACTTTTATGTTATCTAATAGAATATAAATATCCTGCAGGACGAAATCTGCTATCGAGGCATGTAATTGTTACGTAAAAATTTTTTCAATTAATTTTTTTTTTATCGAAAATTCTAAATTAAATTTAAAAAAATTCTGTAGAATTACAGCTAAATTATCTTTAAACGATTGGTATTGTATATACAACTGGTATATTTTATTTAAATATCAAATATATATATAGTGTCCACAAATATTTTTTATAAAAAATTTATGTTATCGATACTTTTTTTTTAGTTATAAAACTAGTTAAAACTACTGTATAGAAGTCAAATATGTGTCCACAAATATATTTTATAAAAAATTTGTGTTATCGATAATTTGTTTAAGTTATAAAAAACTACTACTGTACTACTGTATGGAAGCACAATGGCTTTTTTTTTAGAGCCATTGAATCCAATTTAGTTTTAGAATAAATCGAATGGAAACTCCTCTTTAATTTCTCATGGGACTTTATATACAATTTGTATATAGAATCTGTACACATGTTATCGAAATATATTTTTTATAGAAAACTTGTTTAAAAAAGAAAAAATCTTTAACCAAAAATAACCTTATTACCGCTAAATTATTTATGAATATTTTATATTATCATTATTGACAAATTAAAAACAGTCTTGTTATCGATAGACATTCTGCTATATACAAAATAACTAACAACTGCATACAAAATAACTATATAAAATAACCAACTTCAAAATAAACCATAATATTAAACAACTTTCTAAAAAAATTATTTATCGATATGTTTTTAATACAAATTTAAAGTAGGTTGTTAAATAACAAGTATTTTTATAATTTTTTTTATTAAATCTTGACTTTGATAAACATTGTATCGACACATAGTTTCTGATAAATTTAATTAGCAACTTAATGTTGTTGACAAATTTTCTAAAGAAAACTCTATCGAAGGCTTTATAGCGATAAATATTCTATGCCAACTATTCATGTTTTTGATCATTTTTCTGTAGAAGCTATTTATTTATCGATAAAAAGATCCATATTACCAAACGTTTTTTCTATAAGAACTTACTTATTGATTATAAAAACTATGTTATCGATAAATATTGTGGCTTAACCGATAGTCCTAATAAACTTATTGTTTTTGACCCATATTTCTTCCATTTTTTTAGTATATTTTAGTAAAAGTATTTACTTTCTCACTTTGTAAAACTTTAAATTGCTTAATTAGTTGCAATTATGCTGGGGAAACTTTATTTACTTTCTCTCTCTTTCTCCTTTTCTCTCTCTCTCTCTGTCTTTTCTTTTAAAAGTTTATTTTTATGCTTATAATAAAACCTGCACCGCATTAACCTTCATTGTACGTAATTATGACCTCAATATACACGAGAATTGTTGGCAGCAGCAACTCTTGACTTGGCAATAAGAATTTTAACAAATTAATAAAGAGCTTAAAACTAATTGCCAACATTACGGAGAAAATATGCTTTTATGAGGCTAAAATGGTGAATAAATTCTGTTCTGTTCTTGCTCTGTTGTTTTCTTTTCTGTTTTCGTCTTCTTCTTCTTCTTCATTCGTTGAACCCCTCAGGCATTCATTTGTTGCTTCCTGTAGATTATCACCTTTACCTGTCTGCATATTTAGCCTGCAACTGCAACAAAAACAATAACATGCTATTCAAGTGAGTCACTATACTTCACTGAAACTTTAACAACAAAGAGAGAGAGAGAGGGAGAAAGAGAGAAAGAATAATCATTTAATAAGCTTATTATCTGGACTTAAAACAACAACCACAATAGCGAACGATAACAACTTGGAAGAGATGAAAAGGAGGTGGCATAAGAACTAAAAGTTAAATCATGCAGAATGGTCCCATTTCTGTGTGTGAACTACGACGACGACGATGATGACGACAACGAATATCATCTTGTCTTCTCATTGACAATCTTCGATTAAATAGTGGAAATGCACACTAGCAAGTCATTCTGTATGGACTTAAGAGATGACAATGTTAGTGTGCACCATGAATATCTATCAACACAGAGATTTATGTGTGTGGTATACTAGTATGCTGTTGCACGGAATTGTTGATTCTTTTAATACCCATAAGCTATAAAATCCGAGTACTAAAGCATACTATCATTTGCAAGCTGCAATGATGATGATGATGACGACGATGACGACACACAAGATGTGAAATTGCATCTTGTCTCTAGTAAAACAGTATGATATCATCGTATCATATGATTGCATATCATATCCCATTTTTAATATCCCAGCAAATTGGATGAACCGCCATATAAACTAACGTTGGAGCGAGCGACTGATTGAAGTGAATGACGAATAACGTGGCATCTGTTTTGTTCCCGTATGGATTACATTCACAGAGAATTTCTCTCGCGAAACTGATAAAGCTGTTGTATAGTTGTAAGCTTCGGCATCTAGGTGTAACAGCAGAACCTTAGAAAAGGAGATTTAAAAAAAAAAGAAAAAATTTATTAGAAATACAAAAATTTAACACGGGAAATTTTCAAGATGTCTGCGCTTTTGACAAATTGTCTGGCCGCATGAGGCCTATTGTGATACCAGAGTTTTCCATTTTCCACTATAACCGGAATCATTCGCAGGTTCAGGTGATGCAGCTCACACTACCAATGTCCATAGCTGACAATTCATATATATCATCAATGTGGTAGACACGAATCATAGTGCTGGGCATGCAGCCAATAGGTGCACAACAATGTCCTACTTTTCCTCGTCTCTATAGTTTCTTCAGAAATTGCTTAACAAGTGCCCAAGAGCAAAGCGCCTTGTGTGAATGACCAGTAACGACTCCAACAACCACACCAAGCGTGCCAAGTAAACTCTTCGTGCGTCCTTTAGATTTTCTTTACCCAGTTTTTGAGCACCATTTAGCTTGTGTCCGAAGTCGAAAAACTGGCGTTAATATGTAGAATCCAAGTCCGCATTGCCAACTAGAAAACCAATGATTGTATTACATCTGACCAGTTATATAGATTGTAGTAGTAGCCGTAATCTAGAAGGTAGTGTGTTGGCTTATTAGACGCAAAGCCCGGGTTCAAGCCCCAGATCAGACATTAGAACGAAATGTGAAAAAATATTTCTTTGGCGACTTCCTCTCAGCAGATGTCTGGCAAAAACTCTGAGAGTAAATAAACCTGCCATGAAAAAGTTTCTTAAAAATCTGTCGTTCGGAATCGACGTTAAACTGTAGATCCCACCACTCAAGTATAAAATTAAGACACACAACATGAGTGGTGCGAGAAGCTAGGCCGTAATCCTGACTGAAGAGGGTTGTAATGACCAATTATGTATGTACAGTGAGCGCCAAAAGTGAGTAAACACCACTGAAATAATTCATTTTCTTAGGATAGCGAGAAAAGTAAATGAGAATAGTCGAATAAATTTCCAAAAATAAAAACGTTTATTTATTACTTGGAAAATGTTAAAACAAAAACAACAATTCATGATAAAGGAACTTTTTTTATACTTAAGAACATAATAGAATATTTAAAATTATAGTGGGTGTTGACTCACTTATGGCGCTCACTGCACGTATGTATGTAGATTTTCGCTTTGTCCTGATAACCATATGATATGTATGTACATCATATCAAACCGCTATTTCGTTGAGATAGTTGAGATAGCTGTATACCATTTGGCAGTTCATCACGTTGAAATTTATTGCTTCGATTTATTGCTTGTTAGTCGGCTGTACCATCTGGCAATATTTGCATCTTTAATAATCCTCGCCGCAACCTATATTGTCGATAAAGGCATCCTAGTCAACTGGTCTATTTTCGGAGAAAATTCCGCAACCTTACGAAGTGCTTTACACCATATTTCCAAACCTCTTTATGGAGAATATAGGTAGGTAGGTAGAAGTGGCTGTCACGGTTTCTCATTGCCCCTATTCTAGGAACCATTCGGAGCTTCCAATGAAGCGACTCAGACTGCCAATATCCATACATTACAGTTCATCTATATCCTCCATGTAGTAGGTACCCAGGTACCTCTTTCTCCACCGACCAAGTGCCGGACATGTGCACAGTAGGTGAAGAATATTCTCATCCTCCTCTTTATCTCCACAGCTTCTGCAGAAATCATTTGCAAGGTGTCCAAGACCAATACGCCTGCATGCGTTCCTATAATTCAATGCCCCGTAATAACCCTGACAACAGTGCTGAACCTACTTCTTTGGAGTTTTAGCAGAGTCACCGTGCGCCTCCTATCCAGCCTTGAGCAGACCTTTTGCGCAGCTCTGCCCTTGTCCGAAGTTGCCCACATTCTGTTGACGAGGTCTGCGGTTGCATTGTCAATTATAAGTTTGCAGGTACCCAAAGGGATCCCTAATGTAGAGAACTCATCAGAGAGTTCTATGGTCGTGTCCCTCCTGGCTAGTTCATCCGTTCTGCAGTTTCCAGGAATATCATTATGTCCTGGTAACCATGTGATACAGACATCATAACGGTTCGCCACCTCATTGAGATATCTGCGACAGTCGTACACCGTCTTGGAGTTTATTGTGGAGAATATAAAATGTCCTGAATTTCTACGAGAAGTTGTATCGCGTTATCATGTCGACACTACTCCTGATAGTCCCAATCTCTTACATAAACCCTGCGTGACCAGCTTTTGATTCATGCCAATCGGTTACGAAACTAACCCGCTAAGTTTTAAATTTCCATGTTATTTTTGTTTAACTTCAAACATTAATTCCTTTAAAGTCCTGCTGCCTTGCTAAGTGTGCATTTTCATTTGTATTCTAAGAATATACATACGTGTGAGTGAGTGAGTAAAAGTTTCTCACTTTTTTCCATTAAAATGCTACAATACTCTCACATTTTACTGATTTTAAACTCTGAGATTTTTTTCGTTATCTTTCATATAACAAAGTAGATAAGAAGGAAACTGATGCTGAAACTTCAAGCAGCACTTGGAGAATTGAAACATGCTTTAAAATTGTAATCTTCTTAAAATATTCAAAAGTAATAAAAATGATTAAAATCTTGAACAAAAAAAACTTTTAAATTCGACCCGCTCTAACTCACTCAATAGATTGAAGATTAAAAGAAAATTTTTAAATGATATTTGGGTCTATGGCTGCATTTAATTTTTCCCACTTTTTTGTGCCCATTTTTTCCCCGTTTTTCAATTACTACCACCGACACCCACTTACATGACATCAGCAATTGCTTTGATGATGATGATGACGATGATGGTGTTGATGATGAGCAAGCATACATATGATGTTGACAATGATGGATTCCATAGCGGAGAGCAGAGACGGCCTATCAATTGTCATGATTTATCTGCCTTGCATTTCTAAATTAAATTGACACATTTTAAGTTTTTTTTTTAAGCGTAAAACCGTATCTAAAATTCAATTGCGTTTAACATCATCATGCACTTGTTATTCAGTCTTCCCCCTTACTGCAAATGCTCTATGTGGTGATGAACATTCACACTTCCAAACAAAAGAAAGAAAAAAATAATACTCGGAATAAATCACAATAAATTCTGGAATGAGTAAGTGCTTGTGTGTAATGAAACAAAAGCCAAGCAAAAAAAAATATGCTTTTTAATGGTCGCTTTTAAAATGCATTTGCATTGTTGCCAAATAATTATGTATAGATGACGAGTAGATTTGTTCTCTTTGTTGCAAATGCAACAGCATTAATTGTAATAAAACAAAAACCCAGGCAACGAAAAAAAAGAGTTCCTTGTCTCATCATCAGCATCGCGATTATCTGCCGCATTGAGAGTCAGCAGCAAATGCATCATTGCCAGCTCTTTTTAGGCAAACTGGAATCGCCATGTGTATCTCATTCGTGTGGGACTTTATATGTTTTTGTTTTGTTTTATGGGCTTAAATGCCATTATATGTATGTATGTATGTACGTACAGATTTACTGTATGTGGTTTAGTCATTCCAAACAGAGCTGGAAAAATATGCTTTCCTTCTAGAAAGAAGTTCGAAGATGCATAATGTCGAAGAGGGTCTATCAAGTTATGTTTATAAATATCCGTCCTAATAAGCCAGCACACTATCGACTAGTACATACATAATTGGTCTTTACAATACTTCAGTCAGTAAAGGGCTGGTTACCCATGCGTAAGAAACGTAAAATCGTAACGTAGGCTACGTACGTTTGTGTAGTTATAGAAACGTTTAAAACGGGACATATGTCAACGAAGAATGTAAATAAAAACAAAACACACAGCAACACAGACACGAACTCAACACAATGCAAAGAAATTGGTATACAGACATTTGTACTCATGTTCAACTGCCACGTAAAAACGTGAGAGAATTGTGTTTTATACAGATCGTTTCGTTTTGCTAACGAGAGAGAACGTTTCGGTAAGCGTTTACATTGCTCTCCATATGCTAAAAAGAGAACGTTTGCTACGGTACGTTACGTTACGTTTGGGTAACTCGCGCTTAATACGACCCACATACTTTCTCACAAAACTTATGTTGTATGTGTGAATTTTATACATGAGTGGAGGAGCCTACAGTTTAAATTCGACTCCGAACGTTAGATTTTTGAGAAACTTCATGGCAATTTTACTTTAGTCTTGAGTTTCTATTAGCCAGAAATATGTTGAAAAAGTATTTTTTCATATATCGTCATGTTTGAAGTGTCTGATCTGAGTTTTGAACCGTGGCCTTACGTCTAACCCAGCACACCCTACTACCTATTAGACTATAATGGCTAGTATACTGTAGCTGTTCTCTGTCACTCAGAATTGTTCAAATAATTCGATGAGGTGGCATGGTGTAAGGGTTAAAGTGCTTGACTACAGACAGACCCAATGAAAAAAATTCCACCATGGTTCTCGAATATCGGAAAAACTTAGACTTTATAATTGCTCCCTTCCAAAACTCGTAAAGAGCGGCTCACTTCTGGTTTTTCTGTCCTCTTTAAGTAAATGTGGAGTAGATTCACAAAACCATCAAAACTTGTTTTGTTCCCTAGGAACCCTATATCCTTACAGACAACTGCGACAACAAAGTTTAAAATGTCTGTGGCATATCCTCGATGTCCTATCGATTTTTTCTTAAAGTCTGTTAAACACACGACAATTTTCTGTTAACGTTAACATTAGGTCTGTTAAGTTGTTGTAGTTTGGCCTCTTTTTTTAGATAAATTCGAAATTACCTTTACACAGGTTGACAAACTGAAGTCCTTCGTCACAACGGGGCGATACAAGGCAATATTTGAACTTTGTGCCCATCTATTGGGAATGATTTGCGATACAATGTAACTGTAAGATACAAGATAACGTTAGATAAGAATTTGCCGTCCATCCAGATCAGAGATCAGCAATGAGCATTCAAAGAGATGAGTATGAGATGTCGGATACTTATACGCCTTCATACTTATTTTAATATTATACTCATACTACTCATATTCAAAGTTTAAAGTACTCATCATACTCATACTTAACAACACGTATGATGTTGTTGATTTGGACTCTCCATTACTCAACATTTACAAGAATCACAAAATAAGTATGATTCGCGTACGAACACTACAATACTCGCTAGAAGGTTGTGTGTTTGCTTTGCTTGCTGTCTTTGTCTTTTTCTTTCTTCTTTTGTTTTGTAAATGCAACAACAACTAAGACTGTAAATTTAATGAATGATTCGAATCACTCGTATCATTTATGAGTATTACAAGTACTTTTCTAAAGTTATGCATCTAAATGAGTAGGCATATGAATTATTCATATTTCGAATTTTATGAGATTTATGAATCAATGTTGTAGTGAGTACGAATGAATCAGAGTGGTTGAATTTCAATATTGTTGACTCACTTGTATTCAAAATTTCATGAGTGCACAGTGAACATATTAAGTCTTTAGACCCCCTAATACTCTGTGTCTTTTAAATATATGGTCCTATACAACTATCTAAACTGATACTAGGTATCTACCTTTATCCCAAATAGTGACTACTAGAACAGGATGTTTCCTCGAAATTCTCTAGAAATATGCCCCGATTTCTCGAAATTAGATGGGAAAACGGATGGTGGGTGTACGTATTGAAACTAGTATCCACTGTTGCATCACAACAGTGTTCTCCAGGAGGAAGCCATTATTATCGATAAGGCGCACTATATGGTCTCTATACTGCCTATTGTGATGGCAAGCACTTGTGGTGTGTGTATTGAGGGATTTGCTGCTAGGAACTCGTAAAGACTTCTGGATTACTCCAGTATCTTTCAATACATTAGAAATGTTCTTCTGCAAAAGTTGTCGAACAGATGAAGGAATTATTACCTAACCTCCCTCCAAATATTCCATTCTCGAAGCGGCACTTGTGGAGAGAATGAGCAGGGTTCCTCCAGAGCTGAGTGTTAGTGCTATTGTCTCTAGACAAAGGAAAATGGCAACCATAACATCCTAGATCTTGCTATAGTGGATCAATCACTTGCCTTGCTGATAAAATTTGATTAAAGAAGTCGAGGAAAATACTTTCTAACTGTCGTATGTTACTTAAAGAAACAAAACAAAATTAGTCAACTGCTTGACCACATCACTTCTTCGATTGATTCATTGAGACTGCAAACTGACCGGTAGAAAGATAACCCTCTGTCTGTAAAAGTAAGCAGAAGTCTTCCCTACGATAAGTTTAAATTGAATACCACTTAGAAAATGTCGTTTATTTGCTTCTTAAAGACGTTTGTTTCGAAATTTAGGCCAGAAGCATAACGTTTTATGGTTCCAGCTACAGTTAACATTCTTTATGACCTCGTAGTTGCCTTACGAAGGTGGGCTTATTGTAAAGAAGAAGAAAAAAAAAGCCATTTTCTTGTGTGATTAATGACTGGAAATGTTCAGTAAAAGCCAGCCACATCAGAATTAAATTCACAAGAAAGCAAAGAATTTTTGTGGTGGAAAAACTTTTCAACCGAACACTACGCTACACGCTAAGCGAGATATGAATTTATTGAAACTCATATTTTCTTTTGCTTTTAAAACGTAGTTTTCTTTTCATTTATTTTTTTTTTTTTAATTCTTTATTTTGCACCAGGCGGTTTGTCACAAGACTCATGTTTTCATGGCTTGACATTTATATGACAGACACAGAACTCACGGCGTTTGATGTGATGGAGATGATGACAATGTTCATGAATATGGCAGATGGTGTGATTTTTATTATACCGTATGTAGAAGAAGAAAAGCCACAAGTTGTAAAGGGAGGGGGGGTGCCAGTGTAGGCAGAGGTAGGGTTTTTTGAAGGAGACATTAGTATTTCAATAGAACTTTTTGATTTGCCAAAGGTATGAGGGGTTTAGGTTCATCACAACATAAAGTGAAATGGAGTGAAATGTAATGACTTGGAAAGGTAGAGAAAAATAATGGAAAATAATTTTTATAGGCGTCGCATAAAATTTAATTTCAAATTTTCTATTCTGAAGCTGTGGTTTTTATGGCAATGCGTGTGTCAGTGTGTTAAGGGTTTGAGCAAAAAGCGGCAATGATTTCTATGTAAGCCTTGATTTATTATTTTAAATTGCATGACAAATTTGTTGAAGAAAATAAAAATAAAATAAAAAACGAAAGAAATCGAAGAAAAAAGCAACAAAAAAAATCGATTTACGTTTGACTTTATTCTTTATTCAATGCTTTCAACGATGTTAAGGCAAAGCAAAGATTTCTCTTTAAACGTATTATTGCAACGATTTCTACTTCAGTCTTTTTGCTTTTTTTTGCCTATTTTTATTCGCCCCAATGTGGTACAAAACAATTCAATGATTGAAGCTCAAAAGTGAGTGCATGGTGTATGGAAATATTGTAATAATTACAATTACAATAACAATTATAATCATTATCATTATCATTATTTGATTTGATTTGATTGCATGTTTGCATGCATGCACTTTACACAAAAAAATGTCTAAAAATGAAGTTGGATTCCAATATACTCGTATGTACATATGACTAGCAGCATGACTAGTTGGATAGATGGATGGCTGGTTGGTTGCTTGGTTCGATGGTTGATTGGATAGATGGTTGCTGATTGTTGGTTCATTTGTTTTTACCATTCCTGAAGCATGTGTTGTACTACTATTGTCTGTCCCAAATCATATCATTTCGCTTCATAGTCATACAAATTATCGGTTGTTCTGAATTTTCAAATTCATTTATAGGCCATACGTATTGTACGTACATACAATATATTTTTATTGTTTACAAAAGCCACAATTTTCTGTAAAACAATAAAATAGTTTTCGAAATCGAGAACAAAATAATTACAATCAATCATTATCATATCATAGAGCAGCCAACATGCTATCATAGAACATAATGACATTACAGCAGAAGCAGGAGCAGCAGCAACAGCAGCGTATAATTCAAAGATTTTTTATAATAATATAGTCAGTTTAATTTCATATAAATTCCTTTAGTTTTCGTATATCTTTCAAAAATTGTGATTGTTTAAGTCAAAATATTTTTTTGCTATGGCATTTCTTCAGATTTGTTAACAATCGGGACAGAATCTGAAAAATAGGACAAATGAGCGAGCAATTCATGGCCTAAATTAATGAATTCTTGACATGTAAACTGCACATGTGTACATTGTTCTTATGTACTCTTGATGAAATGCTGTGTGTTTTCTCAAATATTCATCAAATCGACCCAATAAGCATGTACAATATTCGTTTGTTCTACCCTTTCGAAGGTATTCAATGTGAAGTGTACAGTCATGATACTCGTGCTTTACTGGCGAACCCGCCAAAAACCCCCTGATGTGTTGTTTTATGGAGCTATGTTTCGCGATTACGAAACGTCACAAAAACATGTCCATGTTACGATTTAACAGCGTCAAACGCCTCTGCAAAATTGTCTCAAGATTGGGTTTAGGGTCAGTAGTGAACGAACATTGCAAGTGATCGAGTGATTATACAAAACTACAACATCTGGTAGTAGTCGCCATAGTCTAGTAGGTAGTGTGTTCGCTTATTAGACGTGAAGCCCGGTTCGAACCCCAGGCCAGACATCAAAACGATAATATGAAAAAAATGTTTTCTTTGGCGACTTCATCTCAGCAGATTTCTGGCAAAAACTCTGAGAGTAATAAGCCTGCCATGAAAAAAGTTTCTCAAAATTTGTCGTTCGGAGTCGACGTTAAACTGTAGGTCCCGCCACTTAAGTATAAAATTAAGGCACACAATTTGAGTGGTATGAGAAGCTATGCCGTAATCCTTACTGAAGGGTTGTAATGCCCAATTATGTATATAGGCAGTTTGATTACAAATAATTTCTTTAGTTTTCGCATTTCTTTCAAAAATTGTGATTTGACGAGGTTGTTTAAGTCAAAATATTCTGCCGCTGAGGAATTTCTTCAGATTTGTTAACAAGAAAAATACAATCGGGTCAGAATCCGAAAAATAGGACAAATGAGCGAGCAGTTCATGGCCTAAATTAATGGATTTTTGAAGTGGAAACTAAGTCCACACGTGTACATTGTTCTTATGTACTTTTGATCAAATGCGGTCTGTTTTCTCTAATATTCATCAAATCGACCCAATAACCATGTACAATATTCGCCATGGTTTGTTCTAACCTTTCGAAGCTATTCAATGTGGAGTGTACAGTCCAGAGATCAGCAATGAGTATTCAAAAAGATGAGTAGATTCGAATCATACGCATAATTTCTGCTACTTACATATACGCATTAATATTTATTTTAATATCATACTCATACTACTCATATTCAAAGTTTTGAGGTACTCATCGTACTCATACTTAACAATGCTCAAGATATTGCTAATTTCGACTCTCCTTTACCCAACATTTATAAGAATCACAGAATAAATATGATTCGCTTACGAATACTACAATACTCACTATAAGGTTGTGTGTTTGTTTTGCTTATCGCTGTCTTTGTCTTTTTCTTTCTTCTTTTTTTGTAAATGCAACAACAACTAAGACTGTAAATTTTGTTGAATTGATTCGAATTATGAGTATTATAAGTATTTTTATTAAATTAATGAATCTGAATGAATAGGCGTATGAATCAAACATATTTCGAATGTTATGAGTTTGATGTCAATGTTGTTCTCATACTCATTGCAACATGTACTTATAAATCAATGTTGTAGTGAGTACGAATGAATCAGAGTAGTTGAATTTCAACACTGTTGACTCACTCATACTCCCCAAATTTCATGAGTACTTATGAGCAGCAAAAAAAAAACGATTCATTGCTGATCTCTGGTACAGTCATGGTAATCTTGGTTTACTGACGAACCGCTCTAAAATCCCCTGATGTGTTGTTATGGATCTATGTTTCGCGATTAAGAAACGTCACAAACACATGTCCGTGTTGGGATTTAACACATTCGCGGACAGTTAAATTCTGTGTTGTCTCATTGTGGGGCATAGTCTATATCTTTTGATTACTGAAGATATTCAATCGGGGATCACAACATGTGTCCAGAAGTTTTTATGGCCGTTACTTTTACTTCTAAGGCACACAAAAGAGAATTTATTGGGACACTCATTTTACCAAACCATAATTTAACATGAACTTTACTGCGGGGGCTACCGTTTTGTCCCAATGATAAATAACATTGGCGTCGGTATATGCCGTCCTGTCCCATAATTTTCAAGTAAAATTGACGGCATATGCCGTCTTGTCCGCGAATGTGCTTCAATTGCCTCTGCAAAATTGTCTCACGATTGGGCTTATGGTCAATAGTGAACTAACACTGCCAGCGATCGAGTGATCATTCAAAATGGCAACAAGTGGGCCATGTAAGATGCTTATGGCTATCATAACCAATCACACATACATACATAATTGGCCATTACAACACTTCAGTCAGGATTCAGGATTTCATGGCAGGTTTATTTACTCTCAGAGTTTTTGCCAGAAATCTGCTGAGAGGAAGTCGCCCTAGAAATATTGTTTTTTATATTTCGTTTTGATGTCGATTTGGCTCGAACCCGGGTTTACGTCTAATAAGCGAACACACTACCTACTAGACTACGGCGACTAACCATTACCAATCACATTCTCAATATCCCACTCCCCAACACCACATCGAGAACTTTTTAAATTTTTTTTGATGTGTAGAGCCTAGAACATTACATCAATTGCTGTACTTCTAGGGTCAAAATGAAATTCAGTAAACCATTGCTGAAATTGAAATTGCTGATCCAGAGTTCGCATATAGGAACTACTGAATTCATTTTTTTACTTTCTTTTCAAATCAAACAGCTTTCAAATACAACCTAACTGACGCATTTTGTTTTTCAAAGTTTGCCTTTTAATTACCTAGAGGTCTACACTAACTGCTGCATAATTGTGTACGGAGTTGGCTGTGGACACATATGTACATATGTTAAGAGTTCTTATATTTGAACTTCACACAAGCTGTGTAATGAAAGCTGTTCAGCACTTTTTTGTTAAGGGATTTTCCCTGAAAATCTCCTGATTATTCGAACTGCCAGAAGGCCTTACGAGCATTCTCACCTCGATGACCATCTCCTTCCATGAATACCCGAAATTTCTACCCTTCAAAGATAACTCTTACATGAGTTCATGAACATAGGGGAATCGTCGGAAATTGGATTTCTAACGAGGAGAGTAATACTGCAGAGCTTTTTTTTCCGACACAGATGTTTCGATTGTCTCATTTAAAGGAGGAGCAGATACACTGTTGGTGAGTTGTACGACTAATCACCTTTTTCCATTAATCGTATGGCTATCCATCGCGCAAATGCGATTTTCAGCGGTCATTGCCAAATTGGAAAGCATGCGGATTGACTTCACTATTTCTCGCATGACTTCTACTGAATCTACAACTCTGTAAAGATGGAGGAGTCCATCAATCAAGTTTTCTTATCACCACAGACAATACAGCAACCCAAATGCATATTCGCATTGATGGCAACCCTATCATTCTGGATTCTGTTATGGCAGAGAAACTGCTTAACTAGATAAACTTGATTAATGAAATTTAAACAGGGGGAAAAATTTAAAAAGAAAAACAATGAAAACAGATTATGAACTGAACGGAGTTGTTGTTATGCTCCTTAGCACGTTGACTGCCAACTACGGGAGATAACTCGTAGATTGCATTACCTTCTAGCGTGCCAACTACGAGTTATCTTGTACTCACTAAACCTGCCATTTTTGTGTAGCTACGAATAAAATCGTATTATACAGTGCTAGTATCGATAAATGGCTTCTGGGCAAAGAACAAAATGTCAATGTTGGCTTGCGTGGCCAGTTTTCTTAAAATTGCCGTGGCAGTCAACGTGTTAAAGGAATTTAGGGATAATAAAGCTTTATTGTAGATGTTTAATCCAATTTGCTTGTTCTTATTACTGCAGGCATACGTATCCATTCCTATTTCCTATTTTATTAAAACACATCCTAAATATGTCGTTAAAACTTCTCAAAGTCAGTGACATTTCTATTTTTGGCAAAAATGATTTGCTCTGTATCCTTAAATTCCTTGAAATAAATTCCAATCCAATATTTAATCCCTAGATTTGTGGTCTTCATTTTTAAGAAATTAATTCTAAAGAAAGAATCTTTTTTTTTGTTTGAAATTCCTTTTGGTATGGTGGTATGTAGCCTGAGAGACAACAATATTATAAAATTCCTTTGACAAACAGAGTTGGGATTATTGAAATGCCAAGAAAATTATTTTTTGCATAAAATTTTAATCACAACAACAACAACAAATGGAATCATCTCCCTACACTCATTGATAAGAAGAAATGTGTATGTATTGTGCGAGTAAAATAAGAAAATAGTTGGCGGCTATTTTTAAGAAAAGAATTCCTTTAAAGTTGATCTCTGCACAGCAGCGCACAGTTCAGGTAAAGCAAAAGGACTGACACTGACTTACCAGCAGGCAACAGGTATGAAAATTGCTGTTGATGTCACAAAACGTTTTTGTTTTTCTCTTTTTTTTTTTTTGTCAATTTTGCCAGACAAACCAAACGAAAACTGGTTCTTTAAGTTTAAGAAAATTAAAGAAAAAAAACGAAAAACAAAATAAAACGTTTCAACTTTGAAGTCCTTTATGTGGCAAAAGATACACAGAAACACACACGCACATATGTATGTACGTACAGTCCGGTTCATTGTTGCAATTCATGATGATGACGATGCGGGCTGCTGCTGCTCGCTCTCCCATACTAAAGGCTGTGGAAGGTCGATCGATTTCAAAAACTGTTTTCTTTCTGGGAACTTATTTCATACAATAGGCCTTTATTTATGTTGTTGTTGTTGCTTGTTTTGGCTCAATGACTTGTAACATGTTAAACGTTAAAGCGTATGGGACAAAACGGACGTATGAGTGAGTAAAATCTTTAACTGCTGGAGCTCTTTTCAAACCACATACAGCGACTAAAATTGCTTAATCCAGAGATTTACAAATTTAAACGTTTTCACACACACACACTTACTCATTCGTTAGCGACTCACCTTTACATTGAAAATTATTTTGCCGAACAAAAAGAAGGAGCCTAACAGAGGCATTCATTGTTGCAGTCAGTATTGACAACTAAACATTGAACCTTGAATTGACACAAAGTCAATGCAAGTGTATACAGTGCCCAGGAAGGAGCCTTTGTACCTTTTCCTCTCTGCTGTGACTCCAATAAATTGTTAAAAAAAAACACGTTCCAGTTTTGCTTGCAATTGTTAAGCAATTCGATTGGATGTGGAATCTTTTTTTAATTTTTTTCTTTCACATGCCAGGACTACATACGAGTACATATGAATTGTTGTTAATAGGCCAGGCCTCTTTAATATTCTTCTAGTTTTCTTTACATCATCTTACATATACAGGTGATAAGTGGTAGTGAGCGTGTGTGAATAAAAATATTTCCTTATAATGTTTGATAAAGAAATGCACCGTTTCGCCAATAATAAAAACAAAACAAAACATAAATTAAATTGAGAACAAGTTCTCAAGGTTGGTAAAAGAAATACCCTGGGAAATTATTATTAATGTCTGCATGTGGAACATCCACTGAGATATAAATAAATAGTATGGTAAAACAGTATCCTGGGAAAATATTTCTCAGAAGGAATGTAAGTTTTTCATTCTGTAATATGAGTTAAAATTCTGAATTTATATCGAATCCACCCACCTACACTGTTGGCTAAAAATATCAAGATAATTTAATAAAACAAAAAATTGTTCATGTGATCCACTTTATTTTTATACGGGCAGTGGTGTGCTTAAAGCGCTTAATACAAACCAGAACCCGTTAGACATTGGAATTCGTTATGAATTTTAAAATCCCACCATATTGTCCATCTACAAAGGTTTTAGCCCTCTGGGAACGTCTGGCAGCCTCATCTCTTGAGGACTACTACTTCTAACTGACCCAGGGCTCTCACCCTTACATATATACATATGTACATACATAATTGGTTATTATAACCCTTCCGTAAGGATTACGGCCTAGCTTCTCACGCTACTTATGTTATGTGGTTTAATTTTATACATGAGTGGCGGGACCTACAGTTTAAAGTCGACTCCGAACGACAGATTTTTGAGAAAATTTTTCATTTACTCTCAGAGTTTTTGCCAGAAATCTGTTGAGAGACAGTAGCCGAAGAAATATTTTCTTCGTGTTCCCTTTGGTTGCATATATCTGACCTGGGTTACAAACCTTGGCCTTGCATCTAATAAGCCAACACTCCACCTACTAGACTACTGCGGCTATACAGGAAAACAATACATTTTCACACGGGCAACGACGGATAGCTAGCCTCATAGCTAGTACATATATCAAACATTAAGTCAGTGAATTTTCGAATTTCCCCCTCTATTTAATAAAACAGGCAATATGGCCGCTGTCAACAAGGTATCTGACATTTGACACCTGTCAAACTTTAAACAAAACGCGCAACTTACATAATTTGTGTCTGACAGCCATTAAACCGGTAAAGAAAGTGTATTCTGTGCGCTCATTAAGTGTTATTTGTGCGTAAATAACTTAAAAACTAAACTAATAAATACTATGGCAACTCTGCACCATAAATTTTAGTTATAAATAAGCGACCTGCTGATTTTCTCTTTATAAGCTTTGCCGAACTTTCTTCAACTCTATTAGAGGTCTCTACGTTCGATGTGTGGTTGAAAGTGGGAGGGATTGTGAAAGCCGTAGGCATCTCTCAAAAGCTCAGTAATTCAAATTTTGAATGATAATTTTTTGCAATGCTTCAAAGATATTTAATTAATTATTACAACCCTTTAGTCTGGATTACAACCTTGCTTTTCCCCACTACCCATGTGGCATGTGTTAATTTATAGCGTTAGTGGCGGGACCAATAGTTTAAAGTCGATTTCGGACGAAAGATTTTTGGGAAACTTTTCATTGCAATTTTATTTCACACTCAGAATTATTGCCAGAAAACTGCCTTTTTCTCATTATTCGTTTTGTTAGAATATGGAATGTGGAATTTGAACCATGGGTTCCTGTCTAATGAATCAACACCCAGCCTCCTAGACTGTGGCGACTGAACATAGCTCTGAATCAAACCGGGTTTGTTTGGTGCTTAACTTAGGAGCTGAACCCTGTATTCGATATCTGAAGCTTTGATATGATGTAGTTGTCAGCCATTATTTCCTACCCTTATGATGTGATTAGACATTGGCTGTGTATCAGAGATCAGCAATGAATCGATTTTTCACTACTCTTAAGTACTCATGAAATTTTAAGTATGAGTGAGTCAACAGTATTGAAATTCAACTACTCTGATTCATTCGTACTCACTACAACATTGATTTATAAGTATAGGATGCAATGTGTATGAGTACAACGTTGACATCAAACTCAAAACATTCGAAATATGTTTGATTCGTACGCCTCATACTCATTCAGATTCATAAATTTAGAAAATTACTTATAATACTCATAAATGATTCGAGTGATTCGAACTATTCATCAAAATTCAGAAGAAAGAAAAAAACAAAGACAGCGACAAGCAAAGCAAACACACAACCTTCTAGTGAGTATTGTAGTGTTCGTACTCGCGAATCATTCTTATTTTGTGATTCTTGTAAATGTTGAGTAAAGGAAAGTCGAAGTCAACAACATCATGCGTATTGTTAAGTATGAGTACGATGAGTACTTCGAACTTTAAATATGAGTAGTATGAGTATGAATCTACTAATCTTTTTGAATACTCATTGCTGATCTATGTATTGATCGAGTAGCAAAGAGAGGGTTACATGAGTATTTTAAAAGACTCATTGCTGATCTCTGTATTGATCGAGTAGCAAAGAGAAGGTTTCATGACGTTGGCCACTACTGAAGTATGAAATGCCAAATCATATACCCTACTGTCTGCAAGAACGTTTATTTATTTTAATAATAACAACATTCTGTTTATCTGAACACATTATGAGCCTTACTGGCTGGGTAGTCCTCTAGTCGGTCTAAATGTCAGAGGATAGAAATTATGCTTGCGATGATTGTGATATCTTCAATTTCCATTCACTAGATAATTACGCATTACAATGAAATTCTTTAGAATTCTTAATATATTGCAAGGAACAATCATTAATATGCGACATTAACTTCAAAGCGTTTCTTTACAATCTCATTTCCAATACGATAATTAAGCCATTAAACTTGCTTCCTTAAATCTTTGATTTGTTTTTTCTTTTTTTTGTCATGAAAAGAACAACATTTACAGTCTCTCTTCTTAATTAACATGTAAAAACATTTGTTCTGCCACTTAAAATGTAGACAAAAATAGAAAAACAGTAAATTTTTGAAATGCAACAGGAAATACGCACTTCACTTAAGGATTCTCTGTCTAAAAAAAACAAAAACAAAATAAAAAAAACACATGGAAATACATAAATACACAAACAACAGATTTGCTGTTGTATTTACATGAATATTTCCGGTACTCTTGAGAATAGACACAGACACATGCACAAACACACAACATACCTGCAACTTCCTTAAATACATATGGAAACACACCCACACACATTCGTACAAGACACTGGTTTACAAAAACTATTTAATGATGAATACTTTACTTAATAAAGAAGAAGATAATGTCTTGTTTACTTCCCTTTTTTACTTCCTCTGTCTCTTTTTTACATTTCCTCTGCTCTTACATTGTCCTGTAACTCTCATGTGTGTATCGAATTACTGTGCTTTCTTGCAGATTTTTCCCTCTTTTTTTTATTCTCTTTTGGGTTTGTTTTTTACTTTACACATGTAAAATTGTACTTGTTGTTAGTATAACCATCACCACCACAACCACCACTACTACTGTAATAATACAGTAATAGTTGGTTGTTGTTGGTTTTGCAAATAAAAACCCATAGTTAAGCAACCAATACCAGATTGAAATTTATGGTGTTGATGTTGATGTCGATGTCGATGTCGATGTCGATGTTTGCTTCATACTCGTGTGAGAATATTTTTCGTAATTTTAAACCCAATAGGAAAAGCAACCTTATGCATGTTATGGCTCTGGTCTGAAAAGGATTTGTGTATCTGCAAACATCCTTTTTTGGGGAAATTTTATAATACAACAGCAACAACAACAAAACATTAAAAAAATTTACATAATGAAAGAACGTATTCAAACCATAAACACGTTGCGTGAAAGTTATGCAGTGGAGTTGCATTTTAATGGACTATGTTTTCCGAATGGAAAAGCATTAGAAAGAAAACATTTCGGAAAACATTACACTAAGCAGGCAGCATATTGTTTTAATTAGTGATTGTAATTGATGAAGAAAATTTTAATAGAAACTGGAATTAGACACGAAGAATGCAAATCGTTTAAAGTAGATAAAGGATCATGAGGTAATTTTTCAAATGCAAGTTTCAACAGACAACTTCACTAAAAGGCTTTAGAATTTGTGTACGTGCGATTGTCTTCCACAGTTTTTAAATATTGAATAAGGAAATTGAAATAATACTAAAAAAAAGATGGAGATCCTTCAGGACGTCCCAAAGTTCCTTAGAGAAACTAGAGCAATTTCGTTAAAAAAAAAACTCAGGACTTTGTGAGGTGTGTGACTCAATACAACATTTTGGGTTGATGTGTTTGGTTGGAACTGTATCCACTGTTGCATGTCTTCACTCAGAGTCCGCACTATTCGTTCGTTGTAATCCTTAATAAAATGGAAAAAGATTGAAGAAAATGAAGAAGAATAAAAAGAGAATGAAGGTGAAAAAGAGAAAAGAGAAAAAAAAAAGAGTTGTGGTAGTCTTGTGCAATTAACATGATATCTTGATAGACGAAAATATAGATTCAACCCCAGTCTGGAACATTTCATACTTCTTTCGGCGACTTCCCCTCAGCAGATTTCTGGCAAAAAGTCTTGGAATATAATAAAATTACCATGAAAAGTTTCTCAAAAAAATCTGTCGTTCAGAGTAGACTTTAAATTCTATGTCCCGCCATTCATACAGTGAGCGCCCTAAGCGACTCAACACCCACTATAATTTTAAATTTTCTATTATGTTCTTAAGTATAAAAAAGTTCCTTTATCATGAATTGTTGTTTTTGTTTTAACATTTTATAAGTAATAAATAAACGTTTTTATTTTTGGAAATTTATTCAACTATTCTCATTTACTTTTCTCGCTATCCTAAGAAAATGAATTATTTCAGTGGTGTTTACTCACTTTTGGCGCTCACTGTATATCCACTGTTGCATGCCTTCACATAGAATCGTACTATTCGTCCATTGTAATCCTTAATAAAAAGAAAAAGATTAAAGAAGATGAAGAAGAATAAAAAGAGAAAGAAAGTGTAAAAGAGAAAAGAGAACACAATAGACCGGTAAAATAAAATAAAGTCATCGTAGTCTGGTAGCTAGTATGATGTCGTACTAGACGAAAAGCCAAGGTTCAACCCTTGACTGGCACACAGCGTTGCCATTATTTTTTTGAAAAAAACTTTTTATTTCGGGGAAAAAAACTTTTTTTTACCAAAAAAAACTTGTTTTCTATAAAAGTTCCAAAATGTTTAAAGGGAACACGTGAAACCGGTACCCTCTATTGGTGTTTTTTGCTACTTTTGCCCGGGACTAATAAAATACATAACATTTTCTTTAAAAATGTAATTATTGCGTGTTATTATTATTAAATGTATTGAAAAAAAATTTAAAATTAATTTTGTCGAAAAAACTTGTTTTGTTAGAAAACAAATTTAATGAAATCTTTTTCACATCCTAAAAAACTTGGAAAAAAAGGGAAAACTTAGCAAATGGCAACGCTGCTGGCACATCTCATACTTCTTTCGGCGACTTTCCCGCAGCAGATTTCTGGCAAAAATTCTGAGAGTATAATAAAATTGCCAAGAAAAGTTTCTCACAAAAAATCTGTCGTTCAGAGTAGACTTTAAATCAGTGGTGCCCAAGCCCTATACACTTCATGCACATTTGTTTTTGTAAATGCGCTTAGCAGTAGGCTGTGTATTTTATATACGTATAGGGCACACTCAGCACGAGAAATACAAGAACACAAACAACTTTGCTTTGTTAGTGTTTTTGTCTTTCTTCGTTGTAGACTAAGCAACAACACTTTCGTATACTTTGCTGGTAAACATTGACAACAGCGAGCATCAATGTAGATTTTGTTTTTGTTTTTTCTTTGTATGTATTAGTTTTCACAACAAAAAATATTTAATAAAAATTTGTTTTTCTTAAAATGTATTGGTGTTTGCACTTCCATAAGGAACTTTTGGGCACCCCTGCTTTAAATTCTATGTCCCGCCATTCATATACATATATATCAAATTAACACACACAGTATACATAAGTGGTAAGAGAAACTAAGTTACAATCCTGGCTGAATGCTTATCACCAATTATGTGTGTATATAAAATAAGAAACAAAAAAGTGTTTTCTTGTTGCTATTAGAATTTGAATTTGCTTTGATTGCTGCAGAACTCCGTGGCTGAAACTCTGTCTCTCTCTGTGTCTTGTGTCGGCTTGAACAAGAGAAACATTTCTTTTGGGAATAGGTTGAAAATAAGAGGGAAACCATGGAGTCGTTACTCTAGTTTTATTGTTGCCTTATTTCAACTACATTAATTAAATATTTAAGCAAAGCATAGGATTGATCTGCTGCATGAGGTTCTATGATGATAGTGTCGCCATCTTCATATTCCACTATATCGTCCCCATATCCGAAAAGCTGTGTATTGCCTGGTATTTGCATATCCAATATCGTCTAGCTTAGATTCTAAAGATTGGGATCAAGAATAGATATCCCTGTTAAGTGCCAGACGTGAACTTTACTCTCCTTTAACTCTCATCATATTGCAGTGCAATGTAAAGCCTACTCACTTTCTAAATTTTAAGCCATATTGGCTATCATCTTTAAAGAAACTTCATCAAAAAGTTTACCATGACTATCAGCACACAAAGCGGACGGTATACGCATGGTTACATGAGGTTACTTTTGTTTTTGTTGATCAAAGTGAGATTTTTGTATACTCTAGGCAATGCAGGCATGGTATACTTCAAGAAACGTATGCTGACTGTTGTTAGCAAGATGTTAAAATATTTTACCCTGCACCATACTCTGTTTAAAAACTCCACGCGGCAATTTTCATTTACATGTTGGTCAAGGACACTATAATCATAATAGCGGTGAGTGTGAGGTGGAATAGATTTACTGCTCAGAACAAGTATCTCTCTTACGATTATGATGAAAATTTCGAAAAATGCACTACCTTTCTGATGCTTTCTGTAGCATCCAGTAGGACGTAACAACCATCAGCCTTATGTCACCTCTTAATATTTCAGCAGAAGTTTGGAATCAAAGTAGGAGACAGAAATCCTCTGTCACTTTATGTGTCCCTGCCTAGCATTCACGTAAACGGAAGTGCCACCCCTGGCGGTACTGCCTGAGTGAGTCTATGTGGCAATGGCTAGAGAACTCTCTGTACAACGTTGACTTTCAATTGAGTAAAATGTGGGAGCACAATAGGTCTAGTTGTGTAGGTGGTGACGCCAAGCCTAGCCTATTTTAAGGTTAATCCTTATGAATCTTAAATAAAATATTTCATCTTCAAAGCAACACCTGCAAGGAAGTGCCAGTTCCTGGAACGTTCTAAAAAACATTTTCCATTTCCGTTTGGTTAGGCAATTAAAAATCAAAATTTTTCCCTTCAGTTGATGTAAAATGAAAATCATATTCGAATACAAAAAAGGGAGCCAACTTTTGATTGATTGGAAATCATGGAAATATGAGCAGGAGCAGCAGCAGCAGAGCAGCTATTGAAATAATTCCCTAAAATTGTCACTCAAAAAACAATTGAGAAACAAAAATTATGATTGTTTTGTACGATTTATGGATTTACCTTTGTCCTCTTTATGGGACAAAACCAGAATACGAAATGCCAGAATAAAAGAACTGAAAGAAGCAGGTAAAAATGTATGAAATACGGCAAGCAGGTATCTCTTAATGACATAAGGAAAAGAGTACGAAACAGAAAAACCCACTCAATTCTGAAATGAGTACGATAATAAACTCAAAACTGAATAAAAAAGGAAACGAAAACATGGATAATTAAAGAAAATCTTAAAAGGAGAAAGAAAAGAAATCAAAGGTGGAAAAAAGAAACATTAAGGAGGGGATGTAAAACATCTGCCCTTTAACTTAACACCGGTAATGGATCTCAAAAAGAAAGAAAAAAAAAAAAAGAAAAAAAAAAAAAAAAAAAAAAAAGAAAAAAAAAAAAAAAAAAAACTTGAAGTAGAAAGAAAAACAAAAAAAAGAAGACAGCAAGGGAGATTAAGGCGACTCAAGACGGAAGACTAAGCAAGCAAGAATTGTTCTTAAAAAAGAAAATACCGCCAACCATCTTACAGGCTTAGGCTCTGTCCCTTAATAGAATGAAAAAAAAAAAACGAAAAAAAATACCCAGAAAAGGTTCCTTCTAATACGGCACACACACACACCATATAATATACGATACAATACAACAATGCCTTTACAATACAATACGATACGTTACGTTACGATTGTATGATGATATTGAATTAAAGTGTGTGGATTTTTATAATTGAAGACGACAGCTGTTACTTCTCTTGCTCAATTTTTTTTTAACGGGGGGTTCCATTATTGTTTGTTCGTTATAATGGCGTGTGCTCAGGGACAGACACACGGACACAATGGTCATGGTATTCAATAGACAATCATAATATTCTTCGCCTTTTTTTTTTTGTTTTTGTTTTGGGATGCGACAACATATACTGCCGCCTGGCAAATACTTGTTATTCTTTTGGTGTCTAAAACGCAGCGTCAGCAAGTGTTGCCAACAAATGGTTGTTTACTTTCATTTTAAGAAAACTCTTCAGAGAGAGAAATCTGCTCTTAGCAGCTGGTGTTAAAGATGTAAAATCGTTTATGCATCAACAATAGTATTTAGGAAAGAGGGACAGGACAGTTGCTGCAACCTGGAGCAGGTGTTTAAAGGATTCGGATTTATTTAACAGTTTTAGGCGGTTTTTTAAATCTAAATTCAAGGTTGATGGTCACAAAAAAAAAAGAGAAACAGTGTACAGCAGACTTTAATATTTTTAATCCTTGTAAGGGTGCATGGAAATGAATCTTTTTTTTTACTTATGAGTATGAGTAAGATTAGTAGTAAAAACACACATATGCACTCATATATTTGTATGTATTTATTTCCAAAACTCCTATAAGATATAAAAGGCAATTAAAGAAATTGTCTAGGATTCCAATACCAGCCATTTGATGGATTTCAACAACTGCTACATGCAGTCGATTTAATCTAGTTTTTCAGCTGTCGTCTCTTTGTATACACACATCTTGTAATACGTCTTTGATCTTGAAGATTGTAATCTGCGCAGTCCTTGTAAATACCTCTGGTGGTTTACTTAGGTATTTTTCATCCAAACGCACTGACGTGAGCGGACTTCAGCCTTAAAAGCAGTTTGGAACGCAACAATCTTGACAGAGTCCAAAACGTTCTCACTAATCTAAGAAAACAACAATTAAAAGGTTCTATTGGACAAGGACTTGTGAACTTTGACAGTTAGTAGCAGCCTTCATATTGAAGCTACATCTGTCAAATTAGTTTTCATTTATCCATATAAGTTCCACAAAGGAGTCAAAAGCGTTCAATTCATAACAAAGTAATTAGTTTGTGATGCGGGTTTTGATCTGGCACTACGTGCTACACAGCTCATGGTACTTTCGATATTCATACACATGTACATACATAATTGGCCATTACAACCCTTCAGTCAGGATTACGGCCTAGCTTCTCACACCACTCATGTTGTGTGCATTAATTTTTTATACTTCAGTGGCGGGATCTACAATTTAACGTCGACTCCGAACGACAGATTTTGAGAAACTTTTTCATGGCAGGTTTATTTACTCTCAGAGTTTTTGCCAGAAATCTGCTGAGAGGAAGTCGCCGAAGAAGTATTTTTTTCCATATTTCGTTTTGATGTCTGGCCTGGGGCTCGAACCCGGGCTTTACGTCTAATAAGCGAACACACTACCTACTAGACTACGGCGACCACTTCTAGATAAGCAGCGTAAATGAGCAGTGCTTCTCACCACTACTACACTCAATGCAATCTCCCAAAGAACGGATTTTTTCTAGACAACAATAAATGGCAACCCTATTATTCTAGAATCTGCAGAAAAATCACTTTTTAAAGGGAAACTAGGGGGAAACATTTCTATGCTCATTAAAGGAACTAAAATAATAAAAGACGAGCCTATACATACATACATAAAAAAGCGTGCAAAATGGCGGTCTCATATAAATTGACTGATATTATTAGAGATTTATGTCGTAAACATAAAATTATCTCCCAAATATATTCAGTTTCATTTGTTTTAGATTCAATACACTGTGTTTTAAATTAATTTCAGTTTAAGATTGTAAACGACACCCTTTATGAATGTATTTTATTGAATTGTATTCATAGCGGAATTTATTTTTTAAACAAATATTTTATATCTACAAAACTCGTTTAAATACCAAAGAGGAGCCGAGCAGTCTTTATTTCTTTATTCATCTCTCATGCCATATATTATCGTCATTATTTTTTTTTATCTTGATATACATATATATGTATGTACATACGCGAGCAACGCATAATATCATTGAATATCATTGCCAACTAGCGTACGTACGTACTCTCTACTCTCTGCACATGACTAGAATTTAACCCTGTTTTAAATATGTATTTTGAAATGTGCTTAACGATCGATTTAAAGCCTCTTCAAATACGTACTGTTAAGTGTTAAGCCTGATAAGAATTTAAAAAAAAGAATTTAATAACAAAGCCTTGTAATTGATACTCCTTTGCTTTTGAAGTATTCGGTGGTTTAAAATCGTTTAAATCCCCCATATGTTTACAATTTAAAAACGGCAATGATTCTTCTTAATCACTGTGGAATTAACAAATCTGTCATCTTTTTATTCTATTGGTTTAGTTTTTGTAATGAAATCTAGAAAGAAATGTGTTCCTAATGAACTCGGTAAGTGAAAGAACTTGTCAGTGCCACTCATTACTCTGGGGAATGTTGGGAATTTTTTTTGTTTTCTCTAAAACAGTATGACAGCGGTTTTGCTAAGTTTATTTACCACCATCATCATCATCATCATATCTGGCGTGTTATTATTGTTAATCAAACACCACCCAATTCAATAATGAATGAAATTAAACAACAACAATTGAAAGTGTAGCAAGTTTTTCATTCAAACCTTTTTTTTTAGTAGAACACACATTAATATTCTGTGTATGGTACTATCCCTCGTACATCTCTGTCAGATCTCTGTATTAACACACGAGTTTTGAGAAATTCAAACAGCTGGTTTAGTTTTTTGTTGAAACACAGATTTTTTTTATTTGGAATTTCAAACACTGGAATTAAAAATAATTGTTTCTCTGTTATTCTTCTCTAATCAAGATTTGTTTTAGAAAAAATTTTGAAACACAAAAAAAATTTTTTTTTTTTGATAAATTACTTGCTCTCATTTTCTCCTTCTCTCTCTGCCACTCAAAGCCTGCCTGCTTCACTCACTCCACTCTCTTTGTAAGAATCTCTTTCCTTGTTTATTATTTTGCTTCTTCTTATTTCTGTGGAGTAAATTTAAATTGACAGCCGTTGTTTCACTGCAAACGTAATGAATTCATCTTTTGCACTCATTCTCCTTCTCTCATACACACGGATACACACACCATCTCATATTTGCTGCTAAAATTGAAGTGCGTGTACATACGAGTGTATTAGATTGCATGCAGATTCTTAAAGAATGAATTCATTGTTGCTTATTTAAACTCAACCTTGAAATATTTAAAATTTTTTCTTTCGTATGCCAAACGAATATTAAGAACGTTATTTTTAAACTGTGGCCTTCTGGGTTGGTAAATATTTTTTCTTCTCCAAACATTATTGGAGAAAAAAAAAGAAAAAAATTTGATTAGGTTTTTGTTGCCATGAATTGTACTTTAACATATATTTTTAATTCCATTTTGGCCATTAATTAGGTTAATGGATTTGTCGTAAGACATAGAATGATTCGAAATAAGAGTCAAATTTTTCATAACTTACTCACTTCATTGGTCATTACAACTATTTAGCGCAGATTACAACCTTGTTTCTCGCACTACCTATGTTGTGTGGATTAATTTTATCCACCATTGGCAGGATCTACAGTTGAATGTCGACTCTGAATGAGAGATTTCATTGCAGTTTTATTTACTCTCAGAGCTTTTGCCGGAAGGCTGCTGAGAGAATGTGGTAGAAAAGAATACTTTTTTATATTTCGATTTGAATGGAGGTGTCTGAGCTGGCAAACCATATGTCAACGAAGTCTAATCCCAGCATTTGGCTCAAACAGACTTTCTTCATTAAGTACTTTCTTCATTAAGTAGCTATAACGTTGTTACGTTCATCTTTCTTGAAGAAGTACTGTCCAATGATGCAGTACATTGCCAACCCCCTGCTTTCGGCAATGCTCTGTACCGTTTGAACTTTTAGTCGTCGTAGTCTCTAGTAGGTAATGTGTTCGCTTATTGGACGTAAAGCCGGGGTTCGAGCCCCATGCCAGACATCAGAACGAAGTATGAAAAAAAAATATTTCTCAGCAGATTTCTAGCAAAAACTCTGAGAGTAAATAAACCTGCCATGAAAAAGTTTCTTAAAAAATCTGTCGTTCGGAGTCGACGTTAAACTGTAGTTCCCGCCACACAAGTATAAAATTAAGGCACACAACATGAGTGGTGTGAGAAGCTAGACCGTAGGGTTGTAATGGTTGTATGTATATGTATGTAGAAAAATAATTTTTCGATACCAAACACATTCCCCTTAACAGCATTAACATTAACTTAATAGCTTAATAGTCTGACTGCTAGATTCTCTAAAAGTTTTTCAACAAATTCTGCAATGAAAGTTAAAGATGGAACCAATTATTTCCACTTGCATACCGATTGTTCATAAAGAGAATAGCTAGCGGGTCACTGTCAGAAGATTTCTAGTAACCTACAGTAAGTGCCAAAAGTGAGTAAACACCACTGAAATAATTCATTTTCTTAGGATAGCGAGAAAAGTAAATGAGAATAGTCGAATAAATTTCCAAAAATAAAAACGTTTATTTATCACTTATAAAATGTTAAAACAAAAACAACAATTCATGATAAAGGAACTTTTTTTTATACTTAAGAACATAATAGAAAATTTAAAATTATAGTAGTATAGTTGACTCACTTATGGCGCTCACTGTATCCTCGTTATGCCGTGACCGTAGATTCTATGAAATAACGCAGCCGAAGATGGAACTCTACCTCTTCTTTGCTTTACTATCAGAGAAAATGTTGGTTTTACCTGCGGGAGTCCTATCTCTAAGCATTTCACATGCATTTCCAGGAATACTACAGACCGCACAGAGGAGGCTTGTTATGGAATGCAGCAAAACGTGATTTCGAATTAATTTGTGAATAACTGTCCTACTGTCACTAATAACCGCTCGTATTCAATAACGAAACACAGCAATCGGGTTACATCGAAATCAGAAAGAGAAAACGGAAATCAATTGGTTATACTTTCTCGTGGATATAGCAAATAGAAACTGTAGCCGCAAGAAAGAAATGCTTTCTTGAATTGGAATTTTGTGCATGACACTAAATTTACAAATATCGCTTACAGTTTTATAATGGACAAAGCAAGATTTTTAAAATTTGAATAAAAAAAATGCGTGTAATTATTAAACGATCAGATCTGTTTTCCCAAAAACAAATACGAACATTTAAACTCATTTACATACAATAATTAATTCAATACTCTGTGATAATAATTACAAACTTTACTCACTAATTGATTGAACTCTTTAGTGGCGCTGTCTCTCAGTTTTATAAATATTTTCTCTGAGTATGGATTGTGATGGTAATGGTGATGATGATACTGTTGTATGCATATCATGCATTATTTTATGCTTTAAAAGAAACAACAAACAACGCGAGTTTTTGTTTTAATTGATATTGTTGTTGTTTTTGTTTTTATTTTTCAAATTTTTATATAACAACAGACAGTTTGTCATTCATTACATTTGTTTTATTTACTTTACTTTACTTTACCTACCCCAAATGTTATGCTATGCATTTTAATATAAACCAAAGAAGAACAAGAGCATAAACAGTGTGTGTGAGAGAGAGGGAGCGACAGAGCGAAGGAGAACAAACACAAACACAAAGCTAAACAATATTGTACTCAAAAAGAGTATTGTTATGAATACCGTGTACATATGCGTATGAATGTGGGTATGTATTAACGTGAATGTAAATGAATGTGTATACGTGTGCGTTAGTACTGGCATTAATAAAACATTTTTGTTGTTGTATAGGCATATGTTTAATATTTTTTTATGTTTTTTGATTTTTTTTTTTTTGTAACTAAAGGGTCTGTTTTTTCATTAAGTTTTTATGTTTTCTCTGGGCTCACTTTGTATATGTGTTTGTCTGATGGCTCGGCTCTATGGATGTATGTATATGAAACAAAAAAAAAACACAAACTCCTATAGCCGTTTATATGACAAAAATTGAATTTTTTTCTTAGTCTCGATTGAAACGCCTTGGTGTATGAACGTGTTCGTTTTGTTTTTCGGTATTGCGAATGTTTATGAGTTTTTTTAAACGAATGCGCGCGTAATATTCAAATTTAACGATGTAAACGTTGCACATGAAAATAATAATGAAAACAAAATATGTACGAATATGCCAGTCTTGTGTTTAAATCAAATTAAATAGTTTTTCTGGTTTATTGTTAAAAGAAAAATTGTTAAAAATATTACAAAAATTTTATTGTTGATTTTGTTTTTGTGTACACAATATTTCATGTTAATATTGTATCATAATCAGTTTTATTTTTTATATAAAAAATTTTTTAAATTGCTCTCATAAAAGTGAAAATAATTGTAAAGATTTACCAAAATTGTGCTTGTGCTTGTATCTTCAAAACGTGTCTTTGTGTTTTTTTTTTCTTTACTAAAATGTTAAATCGTAAAGGATCTTATACCCTAACAACAACAACAACATCATCACCAGTTAAAATGTCATCCACCGTGGTAGCCTCAAACATGCCGACATGTTCTGCTTCGCCTTTATCAAAAATAAAAATATTACCATCATCAATACCAACAAGATTCTCAAGCTCTTCAGGACAACAAACACAAATTCCAGACTGCAAACCAAAATCATCATCCTCATTATCATCATCGTCGTCACCATCACCATCTATATCGTATTCGTCTTCAGCATCATGTTCGTCCTCGACCTCGTCCACTACCTTAACCCTGACAAGAAAACGTTGTTTATTATTGGCTAAATCGGCATCAGCGGCCTCTACGTTACAACAGAGACGTCAAAGGTACAGAAACAACAAATATCACAATACTATAAGCCTCTACTTAAGCAATGCAGATGGTTTTTTAACATTTTCGTTTTATTGGCCATAATGGTTTAAATGTTTATAACTAAGTTAACTACCAGAAACACTTAAAGAAAACGTAAAAAATAAACTTGTTTCATTAACAATTTTTCGATTGTAAAATTTTATAGAAAAATTTTCGATAAGAAAATTATAGTCATCGAAAAAATTTTTTATAGAAAATTATATTTATCGAAAATTGTTATCGCAAAATTTTCTGGTAGCAAATTACAGTCATCAAAAATATTTTTGTATAGATGTCGATAACTATAGACAATTTTCTAAAATACAATTTCCTAAAGTCAACTTATCGATAAATACTATTTCCTATAGAAAACTTTTCGATAAATACTATTTTGTATATAAAGCTTATCGATAAATACTATTTCCTATAGAAAACTTGTCGACAAATACTATTTTCTATAGAAAACTAATCGATAAATACTATTGCCTATAGAAAACTTGTCGATAAATACTATTTCCTATAGAAAACTCTTCGATAAATAAAATTTCCTAAAGAAAACTTGTCGATAAATACAATTTCCTATAGAAAACTTACCGATAAATACTATTTTCTATAGAAAACTTTTCGATAAATACTATTTTGTGTAGAAAGCTTATCGATAAATACTATTTCCTAAAGAAAACTTGTCGATAAATACTATTTCCTATAGAAAACTTACCGATAAATACTATTTTCTATAGAAAACTTTTCGATAAATACTATTTTGTGTAGAAAGCTTGTCGATAAATACTATTTCCAATAACATAACAATAACAAATTTCGATTAAAAGTTTCTATAAAAAAATTTTCGATTTAATACAATTCGTTTCATATTCATTCATAAAAATTTAGTTGTGGATGTGTATTACCCCAGTGTTGATTGAACTGTATTGCAGTGAATTGAATTGCATGTAAAATATTTTTTCTCATGAAACAGAATTGCCTTGAAAGTAAAAATAAAAGCACTAAATGAGATAAATTATTTAAAACAAATTAAAAAAAAAAAATTAATACCAAAAAGAGGAATGAAAAATAATTAAGCCGTGGTGTAAAATTAAAAGTAAGAAAGGGGGGGGGGGGGGTTTCATATGAAAAAAAGTATTTTGGTGGATTCGATACGCTATGGCAACATATCATGTTTACTACAGAAATTTACTAATTTTTCATGAAATTAATTAGTTATCAGTTTAAACGTCACAGAAACCTGCGATTTAAAAAACTTATTGGCTTTTCCGAACTACTGATCCCAGAGTTTTAATACAAATCTTACTCAGCCTGTGAGGCAAATCTGACCTCTTTTTTGGGCAATTGTTTCCTTCAGAGAGGTGTATTTGTTGACCGTAAACATTCAAAATAATAGTTGACCCGTAAGAGAGCGAGCAGCACAATCAGATTAATCACACCAGCAGAAAAGCAGTAGAATGACTGTCATCCTGGTTTAGCCATCGTTTACCGCCATTTCAATGTAGTTCAATCATAATTGCTGAGATTCTCTCATGTTAACATTAAGACTGTTCTGTCTAATGCCGTAGAAGATAATTTTTAAAACCCCTAAGGCAACTATATGAAGGCTGTTGGCGTGGCAACGGAATAATTCGGGGTAACCGATAATGGTTTTAATCTATAACCTTATTTGTGATTCATTGAAGTATTATGTCTCGCCTATTAGAACAGATAAAAATGCCTTTTTTAAATTTTAGTCACCTTGCTGGAAAGGCACCCAATTTCTCATAAGTTTTTGATGACGGGATGCAGGGGCATTGTTTAAAATATCAAAAAAAAACAAAAACATTATTTTTTTCTGTTTTCATTTGTTTTCCATCTGCCGCTTTTACCCATACTTTGTAAAAAGAAATGTAGTTTTTATAGTCGCTTTTCTTTCCATGTAGCCATTATTAATGAATGAATATTTCCTGTTTCAAATGAAAATTGAAAAGAAAAGCGATTATTTTCCAAAAAAAAAGAAAAAAAGAAGAAAAAGAAAACCAATGCATCATGCAACATTTTCTTATTTTGTATTGTTTTATTTCTAACATCAAATCCATTCCGAAAAAGAAAGGAAACGACACAGAAACAAAAATAAAAATCATCATCACCTGCCATATATTTGTGTATTTTCAAATAAAATCCTATTGAGAACGAAAAAAATGGAATTCATTTGAAATTTTCTTAAAGTAATACCAGCTTCAAAAAGCTGGTGTTCATAGATTGAAATTGTTACAGTAATTAAGCATGTGTTTTAAATGAAAATTTAAAAAAATTTCAATTCCGGGAAATTACTCACTACTTCGTGACGAGACTATAAGAATTTTCTTTAACGTCCTGCTGTGGGCAAATACTGGGAGGTCTTGTTCTTGATGTGCTTGCCTAGTAGGCGGAGTTTTTCATGTTTGATTTTCTTTGTATTTCTTTCAACAGAATTTTTTCTTTTCATTTGTCTTCTGTCAGGTGGGAGGTAAAGAAAATCAATCAAATTTTCTTGTACAACTGCGTCTTAGGTTTGTGTGTATTGAAAACATTTGTTTCAAAGGCTCTGTACTGTACTTGAAAACTGCTCGACCAGGTTTTACTGGAAGTAATAATTCTGTTAGACAAAGCATTAAAGAAGCTCAAAACTGGTCAAATAAGCATTTTTTAAACTCTTTTTTATGAGAGACTGCTTCAAAAATTGTATGTGTTGCGAATAATCCTGTAAAGTTGCAACATCTTAAAACCAACATTTGTCATATTATAGTCGAGATACCACCTGAAATCTGCACAGAAATGGTTGAACACTAAGTCAAAAGGATCGACAGCTGTAACCACACCAGAGGTGGTAATTTAAATCACATTTTATATCGCTCCATGGATTATAATGCAATTAAAGTTTCATCGAAATCATAGCATTGCTTTTGAAACCGTAAAAGGGAAAAGAGTTACAATCGCCAATGACGTAATGGATCCTTTTGTCTGCCCAATGGCAGGCAATCCTGAAGCTGAAATAAAAAATCCCCTATTTAGTAGGAGTTCTTAAATCGTTTGTTAATTACCATCCAAATGCAAAACACTGTTTTGTTCAATTTCTATACGAATTTTCACAACATTTTTATTACTTGTGAAGGAGATATTTTAAAGAATCTTTATTTTCTTTATTTTCTCTTTACCTTCTCTTAATTTTATTTGTTTAAAATTTGCATGTTTTTAAGAATAAAAACAGAAATTTGTTGAAATTTCTAAACGTTTTACAACTCAACATAAAATTTTATGTTTTGTAATCCTTGCTGCTTTCTACCTCTATCATCAGCCGAAAAGATTTGTTTTACGTGCAAATCGACATGTACGAACAACTTGTAATTTCTTTCTCTTGTACTAATTATCGTTTGTTCCCTTTTTAAATCTTTCTAAATCCTTTTCATTTCTATTTTTCATCGTGTTTTCTCTCTCTTTTAGGTACACACGCACAGCCACTACTACGTCAACAGCAGCGAATAATGATGGTGGCATCAACAGTGTCATTGGCATACGTAATGGTTTTCCAATAAATTTGGTAAGTGAACTAAAATTAATTGAATCCAATAGAATAGAATAGAATTGATATGAATTTTTTGTACACTATTGAACCTGTGTAATGAATTGCATTTAGGAATCTCTGTCTCTCTGTATCCCTTTCTAAAAATAAGGGAAATCGTTACTTTTTATCTGCCAATAAAGAAAAAGAAACAGAAGTAATATTTCATATTGGTTTAGAAGGATGCTTAATGCTGCTTCTATTTGACTCAATCGAATTTAAATTGAATTACGAATCCCCAATTAAAAATGGAAATGATTAAAATGACCAGCACCGAAAACTTCAAATCATAGAAGAGAATATAATTTAATGATGCCAATAGTAAAATGAATGGCAAAATTTAATAACTTTTCGATTTGCTTGCTTGTTCTTGCAGGACAAGAGAAACTATTTTTCGATAGCTACAAATTGTACAGACAATTTTTCAATAACGATAATTTTCTATAGAAAATTGTTCGATAAGTTTAATTTTCTAAAGAAAATTGTTCGATAACTTTTATTTTCTAATATAAAAATTACTTATAATTCACTAGATAATTTTTCGATAACAAAAATTTTTATACAAAATGTTTTGATTTTCAATAACAATAATTTTCTATAAAAATAACTTTGATGTTTACAATTTTCTACAAAAAAATTTTCGATAACAATAATTTTGAATGAAAAAATTTTCGATAACGATAATTTTCTAAAGAAAATAGTTCGATAACTATTATTTTCTAAAGAAAATTGTCCGATAACTATAATTCACAATAGATAATTTTTCGATAACAATAATTTTTTACAGAAAATGTTTTGGTTTTCGATAACGATAATTTTCTATAAAAATAATTTTGATGTTTACAATTTTCTACAAAAAAAATTGCGGTAACAATAATTTTGAATGAAAAAATTTTCCATAAAGATAATTTTCTAAAGAAAATAGTTCGAAAACTTTTATTTTCTAAAGAAAATAGTTTGATAACTTTTATTTTCCAATATAAAATTGTTCGATAACTATAATTCACAATAGATAATTTTTCGATAACAATAACTTTCTATAGAAAATTTTGATAACAATAATCTTGAATGAAAAAATTTTCGATAACTATAATTTTCTATAGATAATAGTTCGATAACATTAATGTTCTAAAGAAAATAGTTTGATAACTTTTATTTTCTAATATAAAATTGTTCGATAACTATAATTCACTGTAGATCATTTTTTCGATAACAATAATTTTCTATAGAAAATGTTTTGATTTTCGATAACAATAATTTTCTATAAAAATAATTTTGATGTTTACAATTTTCTACAAAAAAAAATTTCGATTACAATAATTTTGAATGAAAAAAATTTCGATAATGATAATTTTCTAAAGCAAATAGTTTGATAACTTTAATTTTCTATAAAAAAATGTATTTATTTTCGATAACAATAATTTTGAATAAAAAAAATTTCGACAACTATAATTTTCTATTGATAATTTTTCGATAACTGTTCACATGCATAATAATTTTTTTTCTTGGTCAAATTTGACCCATTCGATAATTTTTTTTACTCCATAATACTCATGGGTTACAAGTATAGCAAAGAGATGTTTATCGAGTAATCCTGCAAATAGTTTGGTCACTAAAACGGCAACCATACTAGAGCATTAAGGGGATATTTCCTAAAAGTTGTCCTATAAATCTGTATGTAAATTAACATACATATGTATGTTTGAATTTTTATTTGTGTACCATATATCGTTTCCAAATAAATCTCAAATATAAACAAAATTGCCACCAAAACTTAAATTTTTGTTAAATACATACCACCCACCTTTGCATAAAACCCCTTTATTTTCAACACACTTTTATTCCTGCCGCTAAAAATAAACATGAAAATCGCTTAAATTGCTTAATTTTGCTCAATTTGCCGTATAATTAGATTTACGGTTGTAAAAGAGTAGAAACATGTGCTTTAACCCTGGCAAGCACGCACTCACACATTTACAGTTTAGCCTATTCATTACTCCCACTTCTGAATTTTAAAGGAGAGAGAAGCACTCGTAATACAACAAATTAACACGTAAACTTTTAATACAGCAGCAACTACAACTACACCAATAATATTAAACTAATTAAAGCATTTAAGTAATAAACACCGAACAGCAGATGAGCAAAAAACATGTTTTTTGTTGCTTGTTTTTGCTGTATTTTTTTTACCGTTAATTTCATGTTTATAGTTTGTTACACTGCACTGTAAACAACACAACACAAAGCAAAGCAAAATATAATGATTAATACCCCATCATGTATTACTTACTGATAAAGAGGAGAGCTTTACAAGTAACTTAAATTTTTGAATGTGTAATGGTGTTAAGTGTAAAAGAGAGCAAAGTGTACTTATAGATAAAGAGGGAGTTTGTTTCCATTTTTGAATAGAAGAGAACCTAATTAACAGCATCATCCATCGTTATGATGTTAAGCGTTAAGTGTTGGCAAAGTGTTTGCATTTCTTTTTTAAATTTTTTTAAAATTTTTTTTCTTTTTTGTGACGTAACTATACAGTGAGACAAATTAATTTGTTGAATTTCTTAATAATTTAATTAAAACTTTATTAATTACATTGTATTACATGAGACGACGCATGAATTTCTAAATAGTGTACGGTTAGTTTCAACGTTTTCGTCTTGTTATCATAATTTTACATGGTTTAGTACGGTAATAAAATTTTCTTTGACGTACCTTGTTTTCAATCATTTTTTATGAGCGAAATTAGTAACAGACATCAGGTGTAAAATTGTAATTTTACAAACATTATTAAAAGTTTAAAAGTTTTTCTAAGAAACTTCAAACTGACATTGAATTAATAATGTATGTGTTACGAAAACTAAAGCATTTTATCTTTTTTTTCGTGTTACTACAAGGTCTACTAGCTTAAATCATGAAAGAAAAAAAAAACTAAAAATAATTATTTTCAATGAACAACGAATTAAAAATACCCTAAAGCCATGATTTAATAAAAATTTAAAACATTTTAAATAATTTTTCCTTGACTTACATGCTCTGTAAGCAGCTGAAAAGTGCTTTTGTTTTTATTTTTCCTTTATGGCTGCTAAATTCATTACATTACGTTGGTTGTTTTTTTTACACATTTATAACGATCCGGTTTTGTTTCGCCTCTTTAGAATTTTGTTAAAAATTTATTACTTGCCAAAATAAATTGGGGTTTCTCATAAGCTGACAACAACAACAAAACAAAATTAGTTTTTGTTTTTTTAGGTAATAAAGCAGCTGCATTATGTGCACTTTTGGTGTGTAAACTAAAAATAACGTCAAAAAGAAAAAGAATTTGTCTGGCCCAAAATGTTAACCCATTAAGTGTGCTTCTATATTCATACACATACACATTTGCTTGCTCATTTTCTGCTGTCAGAAAGAAAAGGCCTCTTCCACTAGAGAGTGCATTAAATGTTGTGCATTCATTTTGATACAAGTTGTTGTAAAAACAGTTCTATCCTTTACGGAGCAAAGGGCTCGTGGCACAAAGCAGCTTCGCTTTCACATTCGGTTTCAATTTTTTTTTACTTGTTTTATTTCAGTTTCACTAACAAAATGTTTACAGCTAAGTAGGTGATTGGCCTAGTTTAGTAGGTTCTAGAATGATAGGGTTGCCGTCTATCGTTTCCTACAAACAACACAATAAGTGTTTGTTTTTTGTATTGGGTTAAAGCTGAGGAACTTCATTCATTAAGTTATTCTCTTGTAAGGGCCATGGTGTTCATTTTTCATGTTAACCTTTCTGGAGGGGCAGAGATCAAGTTTTTTTTATATCTTGTTTACAAAGCAAATAATAATGGGAAATGCTTTGCAATGTGACTGTGGTAAATTTTTTCCTTTTTTTCGGCTGAGGAGGAGTAAATGTACCTAACCGCACCATAGGGGAAGTCGTCACTATCTCCCGTGTGTGGGGCTCTCACCCACTAAATCTCCCCCTCCTCTGAAAGGTGTTCAAACAACCATTATAATCCTCTCATCCAAGTTAAATTTCTTAGATTTTAGCAAGGCCTCAGTGTAACTGGCCATGGTATTCCAATTTTCTTCGCTGCTCAGAAGTACGTCGCAGAAGTTTTCGACAGTACAGACGCCGACTTTGGCCTCAAGATGCCTTCTTTCTAAACTCCATCTCTCACAATGAAAGAAAGTGTATTCCGCATCGTCAATCAACGCATCTCCATAAATGCAATTTGGTCGTGTCATCTTCCCCATTCTAAAGAGATATTTACAAAAATAACCGTGTCCGGATAACGGTTGTGTTAAATAGTAATTAACCTCACCAAATTTTTTCTCAATCCAGCGGGTAATATCTGGGAGAAGTTTTGCCGTCCATCTACCACTTGTTTCAGTGTTCCACTTTTCTTGCTAGTGTTGTATGACCCGCTTTCTGGCGTCGTCGACATTTACTGTCTCTCCGTGCAAATTTTTGTCTTCCACAGTCTTCCGCTCGCTTGGCTGTAGACCTATAGGTATTACCCCACTGATTACTAGTATTGCTGACTTAGATACAGTCCCTATACGCCGATGCCACCCTAAGTGCAGCGGTTCGTTGTACTGTGTGGCATACGAATGAGTCGAGTCCAAGGCAGATAATGGACAAAAGCGTGGGCGTCTCAGAATAATATATTCCGAGCCCATGCAGAAACTTGCTATTATTTTTCAAACAGTGGTCTACTCAATTTAGACATGAAGGAAGCACAAGTACAATATTATCCAAGCACGGTTGATATGGCCTCGTAATAGTCGTGTGACTGTCTGTGGAGGCTGAATAGGCTAAGTAGAGGAGATAGGGAAATCCTCTGTAGAATCCCAGGTAATATGGGAATTTATGGCAATTAGCAAGCAGTTGAGGCGAGCTTTTGCACCATTAATGGTGCCATCATTTTTCTTTTCTGTGGAGAGAAATGTTTAGATGTGTAAATTCAGCGAAAGGAAAGATTAGAATTTGAATGGGCACACTTAGGCGGAATCACCCAGAGCTTCTGATGATGCAACGACTCAGACTGGCAATGGCAATGTGTTACAGTTCTTCCATATCATCTGGACAGTAGACACCTCCCACATAGTGCTTGGCATGTACCAAATGGATGACAAAGAATAGCCTCCTCTTCTTCAAAAATAAAAGTGAAGAGATGCTGAGATTTGAATCACGTGTTGGACTCAACCATAGCTGGTGCTTTTTAACCAGATATTGTAGTCTCAAAAAACATTTGTTTAGAACGTGGTTTTCCACCAACCCACTATGTAGCTTCAGTGCTGATGAGAATAAATGATCAGAATACATACTGGGAATCTGTGTGCTACATGCCAGAAAACCAATCTAAAATGTCTTCGATTCCAATCCATGTGGTACATGAACATGTGTGGTACATGTTAAAATAATGAAAGCCTCAATTCGAAAACCAATCGAAAATATCTTCGATTCCAATTCTGCCACGGTAATCTCAAAGCCCTTAATGCGTTTAAAACTTTTCATAAAAAACCTTTCATTATTTCTTTCTGGGTCTGGATTAAAAATATTAAAATTTATGATGTACGAAGCATCGAATGGGTTAAAAGAAATTCTTCACTTTAAAAATAAAAGAATCGTAACACTAAACTGCTCCAAAAAGCAAATTTACGAAAAGAGAACTGAAGAAAAAAATTCGAACTTTTGGTCAATGAAAATGAGTCGAAACTCATATTTCAGGTTCATTCACTGATTCATACCAAAAAAAAAAAACAGGCGCATAAAAAAAATGTTTTTTTTTTCATTTAGCTGATATTTCTTCTGCGTTCATGTGGCTAAACTTAATGGCATGTTATTGGTTAGGCGGCGGCGGCATTCGTTGAAGACATTTAAGACGTGGTTAAAATGTTTGAGAAATTAATTTCTTTTCTTTATTTTTGTTTTCCTTTTTTCTTTTTTTGAAATAATATTATAAAATGAAATTATTAAACATGAAAAAGTCATGCGTTGCATTTCAATTTCTTACTTTGTAAATGAACGCAATGAAAGAAAGTCAGCCGCAAAATCTCGCATACAATTGTTGCGAGAGAGTTCAATTGAACAACGATTTTGTAATAGAAATTTAAATTATTTTTTTTTTTTCTTATTCGCTACAAAATTGTATACAATGACTTACTGACTGTATGGCTGAGTGGTTGATGATTCGCATAAAAAAAATTGATACTCAAGGAAGAAGTCATAGTTGTCTCTGGTGTTAATATAGTAGATCTCCCTCCTATATGTTTAAAGGTTTCTTTCTGCTACAATAATATGTAATTGTGGTTTTGTAATGCATATCATTATGCTGCCAGCCACCACAATACAAATATTTTTTTTTTTATTGGCAAAAATACTTCAATACTTTCCTATATTATTACGATATTAAATAATTTCTAAATGAAATAATAATAAACACACAACTTATATAAGTTATAATACAAATGGCGGTTTGTTTTCTTTTTTTTCCTCCTCAGTCAACGGTCTTTGCCCTCTTATTAGTGTAAAAGATGTCATAGACATTTCCGTTTTTCTTTTTTGATATTAAATCAAAATTTTATTAAAAAAAACTTTTTTTCATATTTTACTCTACAAATCAATAAATCCCATCTGTTTCATTTAATTTTAAAACAAAAAATCTCTCTTGCACAGACAGTTGTTTCATCTCATTTTGTGTTTCAAATTTTGTCAACGGAAATTTGATACTTTCTTCATGCTCATGTCTTGCGTATTTCATTGAATGAAAAATCAAAAGGGAAATTTCTTAAAGCTTTTCGTTAGCATTTGTGTGTGTGTTACCCTCAAATTTAGTTCAGAATTTTTAAATGTGTTACATACTTACCAACAACGATTACAGTTTTCGTTAAGGAAGGAAATTAAAAGAAAATAAATGAAAAATAATTTCTGTATGGAAATTTCAAGAAGAAAAAAAACATATGTAATTAAGCAGTCTTAAGCCAACAACAAGATTATTAGGCGGGTAATCGCACTACTTGAAGTAAATTTAAATAGGGGGAATTCCAAAAATAAAACTGTGGAGAACAAATTTTATTTACACTGTGAGAAAAGTTGTGCACATTAATTATTGCCTGTTTATATTTACATCTGCCATATAGTATGTACATACACTATGGAGCAAAAGTTAACCTTTTTTTCCAAGATTGCCTTTATGGCGCCGTAACTTTTAAACAACAAATGAAAACAAAATAAAATGCTTACCTAAATTAACTAAAGATTTATTATATTCCACTAAACATTGAAGTCGCCGTGGTCTAGTAGGTAGTGTGTTGGCTTATTAGACGAAAGGTCCGAGCTCGAAAATATGAAAATATTTGTTCGGCGACTTCCTCTCAGCAGATTTCTGGCAAAAACTCTGAGAGTAGAAATTGCTATGAAAAGCTTCTCAAAAAATCTGTCGTTCGGAGTCGACTTTAAACTGTAGGTCCCGCCACTCATGTATAAAATTAACGCACACAACATGAGTGGTGTTGAGAAGCTAGGCCGTAATCCTGACTAAAGGGTTGTAATGGCCAATTATGTATGTATGTATGTAAACATTAAAAATTAAAATTACATTTCATTCCATACAGCAAAAAATACTTTATTGAAAGAAACTAAAAAATCTCACTTTTGCACTCTTTTCCTAAAATTCAGAAAAACTATATTAATGACCGGTTATATCTCCTTTTTTTGCGAATAACTTCCTTGATGCGACGCGGCATGTTCTCCACAAGATTTTTGCAGTATTTTGAATCATTTTCACTCCACATTTCATATATTTTTCCCTGAGTTCCTTTATACTTCCAAGTTGTTGCTCACTCCATCACTTGATAATCTACAGTTCTGCTGGGAGTCTTGTATTAGACAAGAATCTTTGAGTCTTTGTATTAGACAACACAGTCCTGCCTCAGGCCTTCTGAGATCGTGCCCCAGAATACATACTTGGATCCTATGCAGCGCTGTTGTTTGTGCTTTAAACTTACAAATATCTTTTTAATACGTAGTCACAGTGAATTTTTGGCTCAAGGGATTTTAATGACGTTCGAGAGGACTTTGCATGTTGCGTTAAATCGTCTCTCATGTTTCCACATATTTTGGGAAAATTACTCACGTATGTTAGGAGAAACAATGAAACAAAAAGAGATGACATTACCACAATGATACCCGTGGCATCACAACGGGATGCTATGCGTGTTCAACTGTGCTTTTGGTGTCAAGGCTACCACTTCAACGTACCTAACTACACACACACACACACACAATGATCACTGATGGCCATGCTGTAATTGACAGGATTTTGTATAGAGTTTTGCAAGCAAGGTCCCAAATAATATTCTCATGTGGGCCTCGGTAATTAAGATTATATTTTCAAAATATTTTTGATTTGTATTCTGCAGCCGGCATTGCACGAAGCATTTACTTTTCAACATCCCTCAAAGGAGATTACTTGCGTTCATTAACAATTTCCCAAAAATAAGTTTTCATTTTTCCCCCTTCCCCAAAAACCCAAAATTTTTTTTGTGTTTATTTTTCTCGTTTACTACCGCGTTTCAAATTGTCTCGTATCGTGTTGTTGTTTGATTGTCATCAGTGTGTCATCTCAAATATAAATAAATTCCAATTAAGACCAACAAAATGCATTACTCAGCTTAGCTTAGCTCCATGTGAACCCCTCTCAATATCCTTGTGTTTCTTGCCCTTTTACTATGAGGCCCATCCTCATTTGTCATAGAGACACGCCTGCAACATATGGTGGCATGTTTTGCGACATGCTTCACATGACAACAAGCAATCAAAAAAAAAAAAGGATACAAAACAAAACAGAACAGAATGATGAAAAACATTCTAAAAACCAGAGCAACACTCACGTTTTGTTTCACAACCTCATCTCTGCCTCTTGCTAGCCTAATGACACACCCTCTCGTGGTGCTCCTTTTTCCTGACAAAAGTACGAAAAACACAATTTCACTTAAAATTCAAATGAAAATAGAAACTAAACTAGTTCAAGTTGTTTCTCTTCTTCTACTACCACTACACACATACTCGTACTCGTATGTTATTCATTTTGTCTGTCACACTGTTGTTGCTATTGTGACATCTACTTTAGCAAATCAAATGATTTTTATGTCGCTTCTCTTGGTTGTAAGCGGTAATTTTGATAAGAAAGGGTTGATGAGACTTCTATCATAGAGGGCCTAATTGTTGCCATAAAAGAATTCTAAGAATTTGTCCAGGAAGTTGTGACAAATCAGTCAACGAATATGCCTCATGGTCTTTTAAACGGCATCAACATATTTTGGATTTCTGTCGGTCAGTTTTTAATCTTTAAATGTCTTAAGATGAGCTCTTTTTTTCTTAAAATTTTCTGATAAAACTTCCAAAGAATTTTTTAACAACTTCTTTTCCAGAGATGGAAGCTGCTTTGACAAACTCCTTGTTATTCTATTTGTTTTGATGAGGCCTGTAATGCTTTAGTTCTTCCTCTTTCACTATTTCTTCTCATATTCTAAAGTTCTTAATTTCATTAGAATTAGAATCAGTGAAACAGTTTCTCAATTAATACTTGTGAGACGTGCTATTGTTGTTCGCGAACGAAGCGAATTTATATTAGAAATTTCAAAAATGTATGCGTTACTTGTTCTATGAAACTTTACACGTCTTTGTTGAGGCACATGATTTATAAAAGCAAAGTAACAGTAAATATTTTTTGGAAGAATGGCAAAAAGAATTTGATAGAAGCGGGAGCTTCCTGTAGTATAAGAAATATCGCATATTTGATTGAGTTAGACTGGGTGTCTTCTCAAGGACAATAATCGCCAGCCTTCTGCCTAAGCACTATAGACTCAAAGAATACTTTTTTAGAGCAGCAATGTTTTCAAGCCCAGTATATAAAATTCTGTTATGATTTGAACGAAATGCTAGAATACGTACTTAAGTACGACTTATGCAGCGTTAATGTTTCTCAAAATGTTTGAGGTGCTTCCGGGTGTTTATTTTATATTAGATAGGTAGTTATCCTTTGCGAACTGCGTCCTGAAATTTGTCGGAACAACAGGATATGTGGAAAGCATTATGGGAATGCCATATTTTGATTGATTACCCTAATAAATAAATGCCCAAATTTTTTTGTGTGCACTCCTTTTTTGCACTGTAGTTAAGGATTTGTAAATTTTTGTTGATGGTAGTGATATGGAGTTTTCATATTCCATGATTCTATCTGTGATATAAGCGATTTGAACACACTCCTCAGGTGTCCAATAAAGAAGCCACCGTTATTAGCATAATTTTGGCTCAACCATACATACATACAGTGAGCGCCAGAAGTGAGTCAACACCCACTATAATTTTAAATTTTCTATTATGTTCTTAAGTATAAAAAAAGCTCCTTTATCATGAATTGTTGTTTTTGTTTTAACATTTTATAAGTAATAAATAAACGTTTTTATTTTTGGAAATTTATTCGACTATTCTCATTTACTTTTCTCGCTATCCTAAGAAAATGAATTATTTCAGTGATGTTTACTCACTTTTGGCGCTCACTCTACATACATAATTGGTCATCACAACCGTTTAGTCAAGATTACAACCTAGTTTCTCACACAACCTGGTTTGGCTCAACCACCGCTAGAATTTCGTAAGAATAGGTTAAATTTAATACGGAATCTAATATTTCCAAGTAACTTGTAAGAGGAGACAGAAGAATTTTTTTTTCGGAATTCCATAAGGATTTGTGCTGTTGCCATTCTCGTAAAGTTTTTCTTCTTGATCCTACCAGCTATTCCTCATCCACCAAGAAAACTTAGTAGTACAATAACTGCCGTCTTTACTAAGGATGAAGCCTAGAATGATAAGGAGTTTATGTGGGGCCATAACCTTATTAATTTTGAGACCAATTTTTTATAATTTTTATCCCAAGTTTTTGTAAGACGAATGATTTCACACATTTTTATAGAAAACACACAAAAAATTTAGTTTGTTTGTTTGTGTTTTCCATATAAACGGACGAATGTATGTAACCATTCGTCTTACAAAAACAGGCCTTTAGGCAAGACTTTTAAATTTGGTGAAGTTCTCTCATGTTCCAAAGTTTTTCGAGTACTCTTAACAGCAGAAGGCTAATGTGTCTTATACTATGTTCAGACATACACTTTTATTGAGTCAATATTCGGTTATTTGAGTACAATATTTTAAGTGTTCAGATATAATATAAGCAATATTCATTTGACAGCTGGTAAACAAAACAGCTGGTTGTTTCAACAACATTGTTTTTGTATTGTTTTTTTTTTTTTGTTTGTCGTTGTTGACATTTGAGTTGTCAAATATCAACAGAAAGTGTTCGGATAATTGTAATATGGACACTGAACATACTATGACAGTGCTGCATTTTAAGTTTTACTCAATATTATAACAATTTGCGTATGTATTGCGCAATAATTAATTGAAATTTTATATGAAATATTGACCTCAATAATGGCGTTTATTGCGATTTGCGCAATAAGAGTGCATGTGTGAACATAGTATTACTCCTGTGTTAATATTGTGGTTCAGGCTTTCTTCTCCTTTATAAAGTAATAAACATTTGGCATTTCGATAATGGAAATTATATTGGAAATCAACGACTATAATATGTATATGGAAGTGTGACTCACTCTCCCAGTACTTTAAAGTTATTTACAGAATTTAGTTTTCAAAAGAAATGAAATTTATTGCAAATCCTTTAAGTATTTGAAATTGTATTCCAAGAAAATTTTATCAATTTTTCCAATCCCTGTTAATCTCTTCCATAACCATACCCCTAAGAGTTGTGTGTACAACGAAGAGATAAAATTTTCTTTGACTTGTTCTCCAGCATATGGTTACTGTTGGGTGTTGTTATATTTTTTTATGTTTATTTTTTATTTATTTTATTGTTTTTTATTCCATCATCCCTTTTCTTTTTAAATAAATAATTTTAAATAAACTGTAAATTATCTTCTCCACATGTTTGGTTGGTTTAAAACATCTTTTTCGGTTTGATTTGGTTTTCAAAATGAAGAAAATCCTTTTAAGCACCGCCTCTTCTATCCCTCTCCCCCCTACTTTGCTAAATAAGGGCTTAGGAATACTAAGAAGCCAAACCAAACAGAACAACATACAATAATTTAACGAAAGATATAACGAGAACTACTACTCAGAATGTTTATTTATATTTTTATTTTATTTTTGAAAGTGTTGAATGAATGTTTCAACTTTATTTGATAAAATTCTTCATTGCCCTCCCATACACACATACATTTGAGTACTACATGCATGCATGCATGCATGTGTTGTAATCTAACAAATGCCACAGCAAATATACTGCTAAACAGTATGACTGAATTACCCAAAAAACAAACAAAAATACAACAAAAATATAATCAACGACGGATATAAAAATAGATAAATATCTATTGAACCGACTGGCGGAAAGTCGAAACACACCAGACGACGTCACATACTCGAAATATCCGTTTTGTTAATCTTTTTTTTGTTTTTCTTTCCTTTCATTGTTTAGTTTAAAATTAAACATTCTTGTTATATTTTTATATATTTTTTTAAAGTAAATTGTTAAAGGAAATAAAACATCAAGTAACTTAACTAAGTAGCAGCAACATCAACAAAGCGACAATGCCAGCCGACAGCCAGCCAAAAGCAGCGTATAAAATAAACATTGACTTTGAAAAGTTCAGAAAACTCATTAATAATCCACTCTGGTAAAAGTAAGGAAAATTGTTTTTTTGAACAAAAAAAAAATATAAAACATACACACATATATGTATATAGTCGTCGTAGTTTGTTTACATATAAACATGACAGTCAGGTCATCCCGTGTTTAAATTCTGTGTTTATTTTGAAAATATTTTGTTTGTTTTTTTTTTTTTTTTTTTTTAAAGTAGCAATTCTTGTTTCCAATGAAACAGATCCGTGAAAGTCATGCCAATTTGTAATTGTCAATTTCGTCGTCTTATTAACAAAGAATTTAAAGCAAAAGTGTGTGTGTGGTACAGTGAGATTTATGGCACCAAAATACGTGACACTATTTGTGGTGGTCTGAACACAGTTTCTTTTTAAATTATTTAATATCCTCTTTAGATAAGAAGATGACTGATTCTCTTCTATTCCTTTCTCGCTCTCTTTAATATAAATATTCCTGCAAAGCAAGGGATTTATTCTGGACTTAGGTTGATTCCTTCCAGGGAATGTTTAATCTCCAGGTTGGATATTAATTGTGAGCCTGAACGCTCTAAAGGCTAAGTGGAACCTCTTTCTGGAGGGAAAGTCAATGATCTAACCTAACCATACCTCCATAGTTGTGCATAATCTTCAAATACATTCTTAACCTCGAAAGCCGCCATCACAGTGCTTTGAGTTTGATGCACAGTAATCCCATGTGTATTCTTAATATAGTATTCTCTATAATGGATTATTTCCAAGGATAAAGCCTCTTATGAGAGAAAAGGATAACATGAACTGCCATACAGTTAACTAATGTAGTGATCGATTTTTTTTTTTTTTTTTTTTATATAATGTTTATTTAAGCACAATTTATATACATTCTTAAACTATAAATAAACAAATAGTAATACTTAAATTAAATTTATATACACTGTCTCATAAACGGGCTCTCAAGTATATTACATAAATTAATTTTATCATTTTAATACTATATAATTATGTAAGTTTAACAAAAAAATGTTAATTTATATAACTTAATGTAATGAAAAAAATGGCAAAAAATCATTACTTTTATATTACAAAAAGATAAAAAAATATAGTTAAGGGTTAAAAACAAGAAAAATGAAAATTATTAAGTGAGCCACCAATACTTTCCATTAATATTTAGATTTATATCCTCTGAAAATATACTAGTATCATATCTACTATTGTCCGCTGTCAGTTGGTTTTCATAAATATTTTTTGTAGTGGCTCGTCTATAAACATGGTAGAATATAGGAATGCCAATTTCGTTTTGCATAAAACCATTTTTATCTAGGTATAAAAATGCCTCTGGTGGTACATATCCGGTTTGAAGACTTTTCTCTATGTATTCGTGATTAGCGTAATATGGTGCCATAATCAAATTATTGTCGTAGCATTCTAGACTTTTTGTAATGTGGTTTCTTATTATATGAATTATAAAGTTGTCAATTCTACTAACTTTTGCATAATTATATAATTTTCTGTTAGATATATATTTTAAGTAGTTACTATTTTGCGATCTATAAAGAGAAGTACAACTTCTCAAGCATTTTCTTTCAAAAACTCTTAACTTTTCCATATATGATGGAGAAATGTTGAACCATATTTGGCAACCATATACTAAAATTGGGCGTATTAGTGATTGGTACATAATTATTTTGACTTTTGTGTTTATATATTTTGAGATGAAGAGTTTCCTATACATGAAAAAAGCCTTTCTGGCTTTTATTATTTGAGCGTTAACATGAAAATTAAAATATAAAAATTTATCTAAGTTAATGCCTAGATATTTCACAACATCTTTATTTGGGATATTTACATTGTTATTATCCTTGATGCCAAAAGATTTCCAATTCTTTTTGATGTTATAATTGCATTTTCCTACAGGAGGACGAAAAAGAATGGTTTCACATTTGCTAGAGTTGATCTTCATTTGCCAGTCAAATGCATACTTTTGTACTATATTAAAATTATTTTGTAGGTTTTCATTAATTCTTGAAATATTATTATCAGCGTGATAAACAATAATATCATCAGCAAAGCCAATAATATTATCAATTTTATTTAAGAGATCAAATATAAATAAGTTAAAAAGAACTGGAGAGTTTACAGTTCCTTGTTGTAGACCATTAACAATAGTAAATTTCTTTGTACTAACCTTATCTTTATCACATACTAAAAAGGTTTTGTTATTTAGCATATTATGTAAAAGAATGATAAAATGGATAGGAAATTTATAGTTTAACAATTTATATATTAAACCAGGTATCCATATACTATCAAACGCTTTTTCGAAGTCTATTAGACATGCGCCTGTGTAAAGGGATTTGTTCAAGTTCCAGTAGATATCTGAAACTAGCAAATGTATTGCATGAACTGCTGAGTGTTTATATTTGAATCCGAATTGTCTATCATTGTTTAAGTTGTTCTTTTTACAAAATAACATTAAATTATTGTTGATACAAGTTTCAAAAACTTTAGAAATATTAGGGAGCAAACTTATTGCTCGTAAATTTTTGGGGTTACTGTTGTCTTTATCTTTCTTTGGTAATACTACCACTTTAGCCGTTTTCCATGCCACAGGGAAATATGAATTGTTAAGCATATTATTAAAGAGAGTGCAATATTCAGAAATGATCTCCTCTGGAATATATTTTAAAATAATATTGGGAATTTTATCAATACCTGATGATAGCTTTTTCCTTAAATGTTTGAAAGTGCAAATGAGTATATCTTTATTTGTAAAGAAATCTTCATTTAATTCATTGGACTTTTTGTGTTGGCTAAATGTAGTTAAAGTTGATTTATTGTATTCATATTCAGTTTTATTTTCCAAAAATCTGGAGAAACAATTATCAATTTCAACATGTAAACTATTTTCCTCATCAATTTCTTTGTAAGAGTGAATTTTTTCCAAAAAGCTACCAATTATATTTAATTTGTATTCATCATCTTTTACAATAAATTTATTACTATCATTTTCTCTTTCTAAATCTTCAGGATTAATCCCAGCATTCCTTATCCAAACTTCATTTTCTGGGGCTATTTTAATGATATTTATATCAGAGTTATCAGTCTTAAATTGTTTTCTAACCTCACTGAACATATTTGATGAATTTCTGTGATCTAAGGTTCTGAGTTTCCGTTCAAAATGCTTATTAACTGTAATCGAAAAATTATCATTTATAAGTTTTTTTATTAATTTTAATTTAATTTTAAGAAAATTAAAATCTGTCTGTGACAAGGTACATTCTAATCTATTAAATCTTTTGATAATAGTTACTATTTTGCTTTTTTCCGAATAAAGTTTTTTGATAATTGGAGTTAAAAATTTGTCTATAGAACTATTGTCCTTAAATTTAGGAACAGATTTTTCTATTGAACTTGTTATGGCATTATTTAATCTAAGTAAATAAAAATCTATTTCAGGATTGCTAAGGTTTCTATCATTAGGTATTTTTCCATAATCATATAACTCAGATATCATATTATTTCTGAATTTTTTCCAGTTAGTCTTTTTGAAATTAAATTTTAAATTAGGCATTTCCCTAAAGAAACTTAAGGGATGATCATTAGATACACTCAAAACTTTAATTTGCACAGCATTATGGTCACTATCGTAGTCAAATGTTTTTAAACAATTTATTGTATTATTCTCCCTATGAATAATCAAACGAGAGTCAGCTATACATATATCTAAATATGAACCACAACGAGGGTATGAAGGTGATACAGAGGCGTATAATACACATCTGAACATAATTTCATTAGATAGAAGCCACTCTCTTAGCATATTTCCCTTTGCATTGGATGAGTTATTACCCCAGTCATTATGTTTGCAATTCAAATCTCCGGCGAGTATATAAAAGTGATTTGGATTTTGCAAATCTAAAGATTGAAAGAGTCGAGATAATTCTGTCTCGAAAGGTCTGCTATTATTCCCAGAGGGATAATAAGCTGAGATAACAAACAACGTACGATTGGCTAATAATGGTATTTTTATTATGCAAGTTTCCAGTTGTTTAAAAGAATTAATAGTATTGTTGGTATATTTATTAAACTTTATACAATTTTTTATTAAAATTGCAGTACCACCACCTGCTTTGGCATTTTGTCTATCCTTACGTATCATGACATAGTCCTTAAAATTTAGTTTATGTCTACTGTTTAACTTTGTTTCATTAAGTAATACTAGGTCTGCATTACATTTATTTATAAAATTATTTAATTCATATCTTCTACTTAATTTTATTAAAGAGTTAACATTGATTTCAATTATATTTAGGTTTTTCTCAATTATTTCTGCCATTTTGATTACTTAAGCTTCTAAAATAGAAAAAATTGTGTCTATTCTACAAACTTGTAGTTGTAATTGTTTATTTAAATTTATAATTTGGTTGGATAAATTTTGCATGGATTGGTTTAGTTGTTCTAAAACGTTTTGAATGGAGTTAGTGTTGTTTATATTTTGTAAATTATTGTTTTTTACTACATCAGCAAAACTCATATTAGCACTTGTTGGTATTGAAGTCTTATTTTTTCGCATTTGAGACAACTCTTGGTTTTTAGAACGCAGTTTTTGTTGTAGTTCTTTATATTTTTCGCATCCTTTATATGATGCCGGATGGCCATATTTTTTGCATAACACACAATATAATTTTTCTTTTTCATTGGCAGGAATATTCTGAAGGGAACATTTACCAATATCATGTTTTTCGTTACATTTAACACATCTATGGGGTAAAAAGCAATTAGATGCACTATGAAAAAAACTCTGGCAGTTTCTATATTGCGGTATCTCTGGTTTTCTTAAATTTTCCCAATGTACACAACGATAAAGTATACATTTAATTGATTTAAGTTCATTAACTTTGCTCTCTTTAGTTATTTGCACTAGATAAATTGGGAGTGAGTATTTCTCAGATATTGATTTCCTCGTTTTAAAGGGGCTAACCTTCACAAATTTCAAATTTTCATTCTGAAATTTATGTAGTTCATTTAAAATGTCTTTTTCATCAATATTGGCACATAAGCCTTTTAGTAAATAAGTCTTTGTTTTAACATCTTTTGGAGTGTAGGTAAAAAACTTAGTTTTGCTCTTTTCAAGATACGCTTTCACTCTAACATAGTCATCCATAGATAACATAAAGAGAGAGATTTTCTTATTGTTACACTCTTTAATCTTAAATTTGTTTATTTTTAGTCCATCTCTAATAAATTTGATAAGTTCATTGGGTTCCACATCAAAAATATTTAGAGGTGGGATTTTAGTATTATTTTGTTTTTTTTTAATTCCGTTATTATTATTTGCGTTTTCTTTGGCATTGTTATTTTCATTATTTGTAGTATTGTTTGAGATAGAACGTAAAGATGTTGTTGGTTGTTCGTGCTCTTGTACATGTTTTTCAAACATCTTTAAACATTCTTGATCACAGTTTGTATCATTATCAAGAATTGCCCAATAATTGTTTTTTTGTCGTTTAGCTATTTGTTCGCATTGCATTTTGTTTTTTCTCTTTCTCACATTCTCCGTATTATGAATTGTGTTTTTAGCATAATTATTATTGTTTACACAGTCATTATTTTCATCTTGAGCATTACGCTCACTCATTTCTTTTTATTATTTTTTAAGAGTCTCTTTCTCTTGTACATTCTTTTAAATAATAACAAAATAAATGTTAATTACAAAAATAAAAATAATAACTGCACAACACGATAAATGCGTTGAAACATAAATTATTTTACAACGAATAAACGATAAATAGAAATCAATCTCCGCTTAACGACCTTCTTCATTGACCGTCACGATCGAACTCTTCGTAGTGATCGATTTAATATCAAGTATCGTTAGTAGTGGCCGTAGTCTAGTAGGTAGTGTGTTCGCTTATTAGACGTAAAGCCCGGGTTCGAGCCCCAGGCCAGACATCAAAACGAAATTTGAAAATCAAAAAATTCTTCGGCGATTCTTTCTGGCAAAAACTCAGAGTAAATAAACCTGCCATGAAAAAGTTTCTCAAAATCTGCCGTTCGGAGTCGACGTTAAGCTGTAGGTCCCGTGGTGTGAGAAGCTAGGCCGTAGGGCTGTAATGGCCAATTGTGTACATACGTATGTAATGTTCAATCCCCAGGTTGCATATTAATTGTGATAACACAATGAGCCTGAATGCTGGGCTAAGTGTAACCTCTTTCTGGATGGAAAGTCTTTGGTCTAACCTAACCTAACCTACAGTTGTGCATATTCTTCAAATACATTCTTAACCTCGACAGCAGCAATCTCAGTGCTTTGAGTTTGATGCACAGCAATCCCATGTGTATTGCTAACACTTTGAAGCCAAAATATTCCCATTTTCCCTTTCCTAGTGCAAGAGTACATGGTCTTATTGCACTAGGTGTTATTACACTATAGCTCTTGTTGATATTATCTGAAGGGTCAGGAGGTGTAGAGCCTCCTAAATGGATTATTTCCAAGGATAATGCCTCTTAATTAATCTTAATCGATTTGGTATCAAGTATCGTTGGCTTCGTTAGAGAGTCATAGAATGTCATGAGATAAAGTATGCAATATTCTCTTGATTCTTAACCATTCTACAACATCCATAGGAGACATATGCAGGTAAATACAGTCTCTCCGCATGTCTATCCAAAACACAGTGACCTGTATAGATACTCCCCAAAAGAATCTGACAATAGAGCAAGATTCTCCTCAGCCCAGGACATGAGAGTGGCGTAATAGACAACCTCGTATAGGTGAGAGGTATACCTATGTACATATATTGTATGTGGATTGGTATCCAGTAGAGCAGTGCCTGTTCTAGCAAGTTCTTCAACTTCAAAATTTTCCGGCTTATCCCTACAACCAACTCAGACCCTTATTAGACTGAAACACTACTGCCAAGCAAGACTACTAGATAAAGGAAATCCCGGCCTATAGCAATCAGTTGAGATCTGATAGTTGCAGTCGAAATAGATGTATTCGCTAAAGCTAGCAGTATGACATTCTTTAAACGGAATCAGTTTCGTAGTGTAAACTCGGCCAGATACTAGAAAAAAGTGCATAAATGCTTACTATATGAAATGGTGGTTACAACTGATAAATTTGTTTCATTTTAATATTATAAATTTTTGATTTCGCATTTACTTTACGTGGGAAAACACTTTCTACTGTTCTCTATTAAAAAATAATCAAAAATTGTAGCATACTTATAGGTGTTAATATAACAAATATTTTATTGCCTATTTTTTGTCCTCCAATTAATTCAATATTGGAATTATTTTTAGGCTACTCCCTGCAAAACTTATTTTTTAAACTAATATTTTTTTATTAAAATTGGATTACTTAACCATTTAACTAAAATCATAGCAGCTAATATTTATCTCTCGCTTATTACTTTAATACAAAATTTTTATTCCCCCAAAAACATCAGTAAAACGATCATCTGCCGCTTTTATTAAACAAAGTTTTGTAAATACTCCACCAATATTTCAAATGTTAAGAGATGGCATCTTCTATTACTTCCTTATCTCTTTTTTTTTATTGTTGTAAGATTTGTTGTGAACTCATGTTTTAGTTTTATTTAACGATCGTAACAGCTGAAAACAAGCGATACTAAAAAAATACATTTTACGCTTAATTTTATAACTAAAAACTACACGGAAAAAAATAAAATAAAAAGAAAACAATATAAAATAGCCATAACAGGAAGAGCCATAAGTTTTAGGCCCATATTGTCTTAATGTTTACTTTATAAGGTAATTTTTAATAAAAACTGATGTTACATGACATGGCGTCGTAATACAAAATGACAATAACAATTATTTCGTTGTTTTATTTGTCTATTTTGATGTGTAATAGAAATAAAGCAATATTCATAAAAATGAAATGAAATTTTATTTTCATTTCTTTACCTGTTGCTGCAATAAATCGTCTTAAAAACACTTCTCTTAATCAGTCAAACAAAACTACACTCACTCCTCGTACACAGAGCACAGATTATTTCATCAGCCGTTTTCAACTGTTCATTTTAGGTTTAAATAATGAAAACCTTTTCGAAGAACATTTGGCAACCAAGTGACCATTTTGACCAAGTATAGTCACCAGTTTGATGACTTTTTTCTGTTCTAACCACTAAAAAATAGACCAATGCAAGCTTGAAGATACATATGTAGCGCTTAAAAGGAGGCAATGCGGAGAGAGGCTTTTCTGAACTTCGAACAAGATTCGACACAAATTTGGATGTTCCGAACATTGACGAAAAATATGCTAAGTGGTCTCTTCTTCTTTCTTATCAACAGCTTTCGCAAAAGTTGTTGTTGTATGATAGTTTCAGTCTTTCATCATGTATGCAAGTGCATCGTTATAATTTTTCTGTGGTAGACTACCAAGAGAAAATGCCAATTTTACATCTGAATTTCTTTGTATTAATTGTTATAATGGCCCCAGGTCAGACATCAAAACTAAATATGTAACAAATATTTCTTCGGCGACTTCCTCTCAGCAGATTTCTGGCATAAACTCTGAAAGTTTCTCAAAAAAACTGTCGTTGGGAGTCGACGTTAAACTGTAGGCCCCTCGACTCAAGTATAAAAATTAAAGGCACACAACATGAGTGGTGTGTGAAGCTAGGCGGTAATCCTGACTGAAGGGTTGTAATGGTCAATTATGTATGTATGTATATAATGGCTCAAGAGCGTAACATAGTGTACAGAGTGTTCGTCGTAGACTTTATGTCTCCATGTTCAAAGTTTCTCGTTACTCGCACTTCACATATGATTTCATGCGTTTGCGGTTGTTGAAATTAATCCATTTTCGACGAGAGTCATAATTCAATGCAAAAACAACCAAACAATATTTCAGACATGCAGAATCATCCTTTAACGTCTCTCTCACATAGTGAATTTCGCTTTGACGGCTTTAAAAGCAAATGTGCGTCAAAGTGTTAATAATAATACTCTGCACAATGTAGCATGTTTAGCCAAACTGTACATGGGGGTCTAATAAGTAGAGGGTTGGCATATTAGACGCGACACCACGGTTCAAACCCCAGGTCAGACATCTCAAACAAACAAAGAATAAAAAATTAAGAAAACATTTCTTAGGCGACTTCCTCTCAGCGGATATCTGGTAAAAACTCAATAAATAAATACTTATTGCCATGAAAAATTTCTCAAAAATCTGTCGTTCCTTTACTCATATATTAAATTAACATAAGTGTTGTAAAAACCTACGTCGTAATCCTAACTGAAGGGATTGCAATGACCAATTATGTGTATTATGGTATGAAGCAGATATCAGCAATGAGTATTCAAAAAGATGAGAGGATTCGAATCATACTCATAATTTCTGATACTTAATTTAATATTATACTTATACTTATACTGGGGTGCCCTGGTAGTCTAGTGGGTAGTGTGCTAGACTATTAGCGTGAGGGTCGTGGGTTCGATTATAGACTATGGTCTGTGACACTACACCGAGCATATGGTCAAGTTACTCCGCTCGTATAAAAATTAGAATATAATTTGTAATTGTATTGTAATTAATAAATAAATAAATATACTTATACTACTCATATTCAAAGTTTGAAGTTCTCATCGTACTCATACTTAACAATACGCATAATGTTGTTAATTTCGACTCTCCTTTACTCAGCATTTATAAGAATCACAAAATAAGTATGATTCGCGTACTAACACTACAATACTCACTAGAAGATTGTGTGTTTGCTTTACTTGCTACCTTTGTCTTTGTCCTTTTCTTTCTTCTTATTTTATAAATTCAAGAACAACTAAGACTGTAAATTTGATGAATGATTCGAATTACTCATTTATATTCGAATACTCATTTATGAGTATTATAAATATTTTTGTAAATTTATGAATCTAAATGAGTAGGCGTACAAATCAAACATATTTCGAATGTTATGAGTTTTATGTCAACGTTGTACTCATACTCATTACAACCTGTACTTATAAATCAATGTTGTAGTGAGTACGAATGAATCAGAGTAGTTGAATTTAAATACTGTTGACTCACTCATACTCAAAATTTCATGAGTACTTATGAGTAGCGAAAAAACGATTCATTGCTGATCTCTGGTATGAAGCACTGTCATGATGGAAAAACCAATAAAGCATCATATTGAACCCAGTAATAGCCTAAGTTGGTAAATCTAATCTAGGTTATGTACTTGAATTTTTCTTTTTTATTTTTTATATTTCCTTATTTATATATCCTACGATAAAGATAAACAAAACAAGATATATTTAGAATTCCTTTATAAAAGTAAACATTAATTTTATTTATAATTACGCCTATAAATATGTTACATTTCTTATTGTTTTCCCAGTGTAGATTAAATTCTTCGAATGCCATGCCTGAGTAAAAACTTATTGTATTGTATTGTGTTGTGTATTGTATTATTATTATTTAATACGTTTCTTAATGTCTCTTGGTTGTAAATCATTTAAAATTATTAATGGTTTTTCTTTCTATAACAAAAAATAGCAATTACGAAATGTAAACGAAAGAAAAAAAGCAAACCAGTCAACATCAATTAAAATTGTTTTGTTTTTTTCGTTGATTGTAATTAAATTTATTTTTAATTGATTTATTTAGTAATGTCAATATAGCGTTTTTTTAAAGCATCAAATTTTTGTAAGACACTCTAAAGGATGCTTAAATTGTATCCTTAGGGCATTTAAAAGGGGCTCTGGTAATAAATTTTACAACGACAAATAACGTGAAAACTTTGAGAGCTCATAACTCAAAACACACTTTTTCGACTTAGAATGTTATAGAACGGAGGCATCGATATAGTCGCCGTAGCCAAGTAGGTCGTGTGTTGGCTTATTGGACATGAGGCCTCGGTTCAAAATCCCAGGTCAGACATCTAATACAAAACTAAATACATTTGAAGAAATATTTCTGCAGCGACTTTCTCTCAGCAGATTTCTGGCAAAAACTCTAAGAGTAAAATAAAATTGCCGTGAAAAGTTTCCCAAAAACCTTTTGCTCGGAGTCGATTTTAAACTGTAGTTACCGCCACTCATGTCTAAACAATTAACACACACAACATAAGTGGTGCGAGAACCTAGGTCGTAATCCTGACTGAAGGGTTGTAATGATCAATTATGTGTGTATGTATTAGGTTTTTGCATTTTGCGTGTAATATGGCATGTAGTCGCCGTAGTCTAGTAGGTAGTGTGTTCGCTTAGTAGACGTAAAGCCCTGGCTCGAGCCCCAGGCCAAATAACAAACCGAAATATGACAAAAAATAATAAAAATATTTCTTCAACGATTTCCTCTCAGCAGATTTCTGACAAAAACTCTGAGAGGAAATAAACCTGCCATGAAACAGTTTCTCAAAATCTGTCGTTCGCAGTCGACGTTAAACTGTAGGCCCCGCCACTCAAGTATAAATTTAAGGCACACAACATGAGTAGTATGAGAAGCTAGGACGTAATCCTGACTAATGGGTTGTAATGGCCAATTATGTATGTATGTATGGCTTCCATACCTAAAAAAGTGTATTTGATTAACAATTGTCTTCAAAGCCTGAGTTTCATTGAGTTCCTCATTTGAAAACATTTTTTTTTTTCAAACATTTCCAAACGTTGTAAATTCCCAGGCATTGGCATCATTTATTTGACTTGTTTAGATGAGAGTTGAGAGTGTTGAATAAAAAACAAAAAGTTTCCTAAACATGTAAATGGCACATCTTTATGCACACACATACACTATCGTTCCTTTGTTCAACTTACACTCTAGCTGAAAGGAAATCTCATATCATTAATGAAATGAAACAGAGAACTCTCTTATACATGTTGTTATATGACATAAACATATCAAGTTACATGAAAAAGGAAAAAAAGCAACAACAATAACAATTACAAACAAAAACTAATTATAATATACAATAAAATATCTCTTTTAATATGAAATGATAAACACGTAATACCAACCAATAGTTTGGCTACTACTGATTTGGATGTGTATCTTATGCTCTCTTGTCACATATTTACACACACTACATACATATATGTATGTACACATACACATTTATTTGTTTGGAAAAACAGAAACAACAACAACAATACCTACTAATTATCAATTTAATGTTTTTTTTTTTTTTTTTGTTATCATAATATTGTTAATATGAGTTCTGTTGTTGTCATACCCTCTGTTTCATTTATTCCACTTAGAGATGTGTGAGTGTGAGTATGAGTTTGAATTCTGTTTTCTTCTTCTTTATTTTTTATTAAATGAACGTGATTAAATGAGAGTAAACCTTAATGGTTTTTTGTTGTTGTTGTTGTACCATACCCCCTTTATGTTTACATTTGTTGTTCCTATCTTATCGGGAATGTAAAGAAGAAAATACTTGTTTTTTTCTAACAAACAAATGCTCAATCATTGTTAAGCATAATACAACATCGTGGTAATACTGAAGTAGTACACTCACAATAAAATTTTAGAAATTCTATGCAACAACAGCAGTCGCAAACCTATTGCCCTGGCAAATTTTAGTATGATGTTCGGCATCAGAAAGGATAATTCCCAGCCTATTGCATTATAAATGCTCAGATGTTTCCTTCTAAGATGTATTAACGCCCCACTAATTCAAAGTATACATACATACATACATAATTGGCCATTACAACCCTTCAGTCAGGATTACCGCCTAGCTTCTCACACCACTTATGTTGTGTGTCTTAATTTTGTCCATGAGTGGCGGGACCTACAGTTTAACGTTTAACTTTTTTCATGGCAGGTTTATTTACTCTCAGAGTTTTTGCCTGAAATCTGCTGAGAGGAAGTCGCCGAAGAAATATTTCGTTTTGATGTCTGATCTGGGATACGACATACATACATAATTGGCCATTACAACCGTTCGTCAGGATTACGGCCTAGCTTCTCAACCTGGGATACGAACCCAGGCTTTATGTCTAATAAGCCAACACACAACCTACTAGACTACGACGGCTTCAAAGTATACATAGTAGTAATTCTAATCATGGATTCTACATATTGGTCTTGACTCGATTCCTATTCTAAAGCAAATTTTCTTTAACCGATTACTATCCTTTTGATTCTCGATATCAAGTTGCATAAATCAAATCACTTGTCCTTCGAATTACTCAACAAAAGTTTAGACTGCCTTAAACCCGCTTTATACATATGAAGACTGTTGGCCTCACTCATGTTTCTTTTTTACAAGTATGCCCTTACAATCACTTTTTCCTACCCCGCTAATAGGTTCTGGCCTCATCAGAGGCGTAAAAGATATACTCGTTGCGATATGATTTGCCTACTCATTGCCGCGAATCCAAGTTTACACAACTGATATTAGTATTCATTCCATTACATCTCTAATCAACCTCTCAGAAGTTTATTCTGAAGTTTTTTTTTAGATAATTTCTGGGTTTCCAAAAATGTTTCGTGAATTGCATGGTTCATCTAGAAAAGTTCTGACATAATTTCTAATTGCCCAAGATTGATTCTAAGTACATACATATGTAATTGGCCATTACAACCCTTCAGTGAGGATTACGGCCTAACTTCTCACACCACTCATGTTGTGTGTGTTAATTTTATACTTGAGTGGCGGGACCTACAGTTTAACGTCGACTCTGAACGACAGATTTTTTGAGAACCTACTCATATCAAGGTTTTTTTACTCTCAGAGATTTTGCCAGAAATCTGCTGAGAGGAAATCGCCAAAGAAATATTTTTTTTTTTCATATTTCGTTTTCATGTCTGGCCTGCGGCTCGAACCCGGGCTTTACGTCTAATAAGTGAACACACTACGGCGATTCTAAGTACATTTAATGCAAATCCTGTCTTGTAATCCGGAAATGCCATATTTGTCTGGTGTATCTGCAATTGAGTTATTTTACTCAACTTTAAGATATTATTACTTCCTTTGTCCCGGAATCTACATGGTTGCTTGAGTGTCTATGGTAACTCTGTTTTTTTAAATCGCCATAGTCTAGCCAGTAATGTATTGGCTTATTGGACGTGAACCCGTGGTTCAAACCTTAGTTTAGACATCTCGAACAAAACAAAATATGAAAAAAAAGTTCTTCCAATCAGCAGTATCCTCAAAAAACTCTCCAAGTAAATAAAATTGCCATGAAGAAGTTTACAGAAATCTTACGTTCGAAGTCGACTTATGTATAAAATTCAAACACACAACATGAGTGATGTTGAAAGCTAGGTTTTAATCCTGACTAAAGGATTTTAATTACTAAATTAAGTAAGAAATCGTGTTTTTTTACAGACAAAATTTCTTTGAGTGTAGCTTAACACTTAACACCTTATCAAACATGATAGAATCTCTGCCGTTAGCGTCTATAATTTCAAAATAATTACAATTAAGCGTCATAGCTAAGGGCCATTTTTTGATAGTGGTAGGGGACACCAAACCAAATACAATTGCGCCAACACTTTTCATTTCTATTGTGTAGCAAACCCCCCCCCCCCCCCCACCCCCCCTGCTCTTGCAAATGCAAAACAAGAAAATATTTTGTCTCAAATGAAAGTGATACCTGTTGGTGGTGTTGCAGTTGATTTCATTCTTTTTTTGCAATTGCTGTTGCTGCTGCTGCTGATGCATTATTATTATAAAGTTGGCCTTTAACTTTTTGTATAGTTAATATGTGTTTCTTGTTATTGTTATTGTTGTTGTTTTTTTTTCTATTCTATAGAATCTACATAAAATATAGAGAGTATGAGTTAGTGTTGTTAGTGGTCACACATAATATCAACAGCAGCGTCATGTTAAAACTTAAAACCCCATACAATATACGCCAATACGATAAGTATTGTATTGTATGTATGAGAGAGAGTGTTGTGGGAATGCATATCTTTTTGTATTTGATTTGTATAGGAACAGGGGCATAAGCAGGGGCTGCAGGGAGGAGTATCAGTTTGGTTGATTTATAAGTTTTATTGGGTGTCGGATCGGTCGTGTATTGGCCTCTTTGCTTTGGTTATCGACATTTTTCAAATTCTATAACCAACAGTTAATATTTATCGTTGCCTTAGTTGACACCTGTTGTTCTACAAATTGTATCCATAAAGTTATTAGTACAACGAGTACAAGTATTATTACCATACATCGTTAGCAGCATACAATAACATAAAGTTAGTTGGCTTATGTGAAGCAGCAAGTAACAAGAGATCAAATTTTTGCATTTAATTGGTGTTGTTAGAAAGAAAAAACAAAAACAAAAAACTTAAGTGAAACAATTTTTATTTTTTGTTGTTTTTTTTATATAATTGCCCGCCCAAACAAGTTTCTTAGTGAATAAATGAAAAGTGAACAAGTTCTACCCATTTTTTTGTATTTTTTTTGGTATGACATATCTCGCCGCGTATTTGAATTCTAACTTTAATTTCAACTTGAAATTATGTGAGTGATATTGTGCAATAAATATTTGTCGTACTGTGTGAGAAGTATTTGAGAGAAGTAAAAAAAAATAATTTTTTAAACATTTTTTGAAAAATAACCGAAAAAGTATGAAAAAAATTATTATACCCAGTTTAGTGGATACATACGGTCTAATCAAATTTTGGGATTTCGATTGTGGCATTGATTTGGTAAGTTTTCAAGTTAAAATCGTGTGAATAACTTAAAAATGCAAAAAGTTTTATTTTTTTTTTTTTTTTTTAATTTTGAGTGTTTTTGTTGTGAAACAATTATGTCAAGTATTCGACATCGCTATGGCTATGATCGGATTCCATCTTATCATATGTTTATCGAAGAAAAATAAATGCTTTTTTTGAGGCGGATCGAGTCTATTTCACATATACATACATAATTGGCCATTACAACCTTTCAGTCATGATTACGGCCTAGCTTCTTACACCACTTAGGTTTTGTGCGTTAATTTTATACTTGAGTGGCGGGACCTACAGTTTAACGTCGATTCCGAACGACAGATTTTTGAGAAACTTTTTCATTGGAGGTTTATTTACTCGCAGAGTTTTTGCCAGAAATTTGCTTAGAAAGTTTTGGAGACCACATCAAAGATTTTCAACGGATCCTGGATGTCTCTGGATAAGATAGCCAAACATTCGGCGTTTATCTTCATATGAGTTCCTGGACACGGGAATATTGAAAGTAGCCACAAAGATGATACACTTGCAAAGGCGAGTACAACAGGAAATTCAAATAAATTTATACGCGAGTTCAGCATTCCTCTACAGATGCAATGCACACACACACAATCTTTATTCATTTTACAAAGAAAAGATGGGATAGTGAACTAACTCATACTTTTATAGAGACCAGACAATTCTCTTTATATACCAGAGCCCATTGTAGAAACCTCATATAAAGGTACATCCGCCCAAAACTATTAATACATTCAAACGATTCCTGCAGATGCTCTCAAGGGGAAGACTGAACATCTTCTTTGTCGTTGTCTGGCACTTGCAAATCTTAGCCAAAGGATTCTTGTGCATACAGAATTTATTGAATGATTGTGTCTAGGTTTTTTAGGTGGGTTTTTTAAATTAAATCCACTGCTTCACAAAACTATAAAAGTGATTGAGAAATTCCAGCCGGAAGATATAGATAAGTGATAGTATAGTTACTATCGGCATTACAATGGGATCTAAATCCTAAATTACCTTAGTTTTTTAAAGCCATCAACAATTAAACCTAATCGAACATGCATTATATGGCTGAGCGCGTTTAGATATGTATTGGAATAATAGAGCTTCGTGTGTGAATATTCAGCACCAGTGTTGAAAAATTCAGTACTTTTGTACTTTTTTCAGTACTTTTTTATTTCAAAAATACCACTGTACCCCCGCTACGCTTTCAGTGCAGTTTAAGTTTTTGTTATAACATATGTATCTGATGTCTTGCGCTTTTCAACTATTTGTGCATTAGCGACATGTTCAACGCAATGCTAAAGCGAGAATTAGGCTTTAGCCCCGGTTAGCCAAACGTCCACGGATTTTACGTTGGTTTTTAGAATACTAAAGGCAATGAAAACGCTTGTCAAACCGTAATGTAATTTCGGTAAGCATTTGCATTGCTCTTTATATGCTAAAAACAAACGCATGTTACATTACGTTCCATCGACATTTGAATAAACGAGGCTTTTAAGTTTTGTTACGTTCCGAATTCGCAGTTTTTATCCTGTATGTGTATTAAATATAAATAAATAAATAAATAGTCTAGTAGGTAGTGTGCTGGCTACTAGATGCGAGCCCACTATTCAAATCTCCATCAAAACGAAATATGAAAAAATATTTCTCTGGCGACTTCATTCTGGCAAAAACTCTGAGAGTAAATAAAATTGCCACGATAAAGTTTCTTAAAAATCTGTCGTTCTGAGTCGACTTTAAACAGTAGGTCCCGCCGCTCATGTATAAAATTACCACACACGGAATAAGTGGTCATAATCTTGATTTAAGGGTTATAACCCTTTCCGACCTATAGCCGAACCGAGTGATAGATTTAGCTAAATTTTTGAATACTGTAACTTCTGTGTCCATAGATCATTTTAAGATATTAAGTTTTGTAAGTAAGACCCTTTATCCTTTTCTTTCAGGACACGCACAATTGTAGCACTTCAAACAATTTTAACGTAAACATATCAAAAATCCCAAAATAATCATAAAATTACACTTTACATACAATATTTAATATTTTTTTTCTCATTGGAAACACTTGTTTGATAAAAGATTCCACAATTTATAGAATTTTAATTTATATGCAAATTTACCCTTTCACCTCATTTTCACAACTGGGGAAAGTTCACAACTAAAACTACCAAAATTGTATGAAAAAACAAGAACTGATAACGGTTCTTCACAATGATCAAGAAAGACATAGAATACACAATTGTTTTTTGCCGGTCATGTCGCATAACGTCATATATTAAAGAAATTATAGAGACTTAAATACACCCGCACAATTGTGCGTATACGGTCGGAAAGGGATAATGACCAAAGTACCATTTGATGCAAAAAAGTACTTATTAAATTATAGTTTAGTACCATTTCAAAATTTCAATTTTGCAACACTGTTCAGCACGTATTGCGGTATTCGTTATAGGTTAAGTAGTGCAATCATTCTTTACAAGATATGCCTTAACCTCTTACCTAATACTTTCGTTGAAACTTTAGCACTCTGCTTCGACAATTAAATGACCTCGGCCGTATCAAAAATCAAAATTATTATGTGGGGATTATAGGGTATATGTTTAGTCATCTTCAGTCATCAACAAATTTCTCGAGTGTTTAATTTTGCTTTAAAATTTTCTGTAGGTCATTTAATTGTCAATCAAATGTTCAATAAGTAGTCCAAAACTAATCATAATTACCAATAACTTCTTGAGATATTTCAAAAGTTTCATCATTTGTAGCTTTGATTAGATGGCTGACTCCCTTGTCTTGTTGAAGGAAATGTTGCGAAATTCTTGTGTGTATTTTAAAATATTATCGAGAGAAAAATAATTAAAAAAAAATTTAAAACATTAATTGTTTAAAGTTAATGAAATTTGTGGTGGTCATTAGTAAATCATTGAATGTATTTTGTTGGTAATTAATCAAGAATTTCTGATAAGATTACCTACATACATTGGCGTAGTTTATCAATTTAATTAAATATTTGTCAGCAATAAATCAGATGAAACATTTGAAAAAATTCTTAACAATTTTAAAAATTGATAAAAAAAATTTAAATAGGCTATGGATCATAAAGGTTAATATACCCTGATGTGCTACAATCTTTTTGTAGTGCCTTATAGGGCTTCCCCTAATTTTGTTTTCGTGTTACCGTGTTTTAGTTTCATTAATCAAGTTTTCCCAGCTAAGTAGGTGACTGTAGCAAATTCTACAATGCTAGAGTCGCCATCTCACGTTTATCAGTGTAAAAGATGTATTGAATTGTTGTATTTATTTTCCAATGAAGCTTACTTGAAGCCGTTTAGAATTATACATACATACATAATTGGCCATTACAACCCTTTAGTCAGGAATAAAACCTAGCTTCCCAACACCACTCATGTTGTGTGTTTTAATTTTATACATGAGTGGTGGGACCTACAGTTTAACGTCGACTCTGAACGACAGATTTTGAGAAACTTTTTCATGGTAGGTTTATTTACTCTTCGAGTGGCCAGAAATCTGCTGAGAGGAAGTCGCCGAAGAAATATTTGTTCATATTTGGTTTTGATGTCTGGCCTGGGGCTCGAACCCGGACTTTACGTCTAATAAGCGAACCCACTACCTACTAGACTGCGGCGTCTCATTTTTTTAGAATTATACTCTGCGAAATCAATTGTAGGAAAGTATGTCGTCGAAAAGTGCGAACAGGCTTGAATTTCAATAGTCCAGATGTCAACTATTATTACAATGTCTTTAAAATATCTTAAGTACAGCTGTAGAAAAAGAAAGAAAGGGTATTAAAAAAGACCTACTTCTCGACCAAATTCAATTCAAAAACCCATCTAAGAAGCACGGCTGAAACTTCAATATATGAACTCAAAAAATGGCACTCTTCAGGTACATAACATGAGTTTTGGACAAAATTAACACAAATCATCATGTTCTTCGTATAGCTTTAAGGTACTGATTCATCTTGTGCTCATAAAAGTCGATTAATGTGTAACATCAGTTACATATTTGCCCCTCAAGAATGGAATGCCAATCTCAGTTATAAATTTGTTAGAGCATCAGCTACATATGTATATTACTAACTCATTGGTCATTACAAACCTTAATCCAGGATTACGATATAGATTTTTACACGACTATTGTGTGTGTTAACTTACAATTTAAAGTTCACACTGGAACGAAGCCTGCTGAGAGGAGGTCGCCAAAGAAATACTTTTTTATATTTCGTTTTGTTGACGTCTGAGCTGGAGTTTGAACCACGACCTTCTAATAAGTTAACACACTATCTACCAGAGTACGGCGACAGCTGCTACAGAAGCCCGGCATCTAGGGGTCTAATGATCGTTTTGCTATCAAAAGATACATATGTGCTGCACATTTCTATGCCTATAACTAGGTATTCAATATATTGCACGGCTTTCTGAAAAAATTTCATTTCGAATGTTGTGATCTTGGTCCGTCTGTGAATATTTGTATGATGTCTGTAGCGTAGTGTAAGCTATTGTTTCGGTGAGATAGATATGCTATTTTTATTAAAATAGCCTCCAGTTTAAGAAAAGTAATACTAAATAAAGTCGTTCAATTGAAAAATAATAGAAATGTAGTCACCGTAGTCTAGTAGCTAATGTGTTGGCTTATTAGACGCAAGGCCAAGGTTCTAATCCCAGGTCAGACATCCAAACGAAATATGAAAAAAAAATATTTCTTCGGCGGCTTTCGCTGTGCAGATTTCTGGCAAAAGCTCTGAGAGTATATAATATTGCCATGAAAAGTTGCTCAAAAATCTGTCGTTCGGAATCGACTTTAAACTGTAGTTAAGGCACACAACATGAGTGGTGTGAGAAGCTAGGACGTAATCCTGACTGAAGGGTTGTAATGGTCAATTACGTATGTATGTAAGTGGCGGCTGACTTAAGGCCCCGATTATGGTTCACAACACATAAATGTTGTGTTGTAACAGAGACTACACAACATTTATTACTTTCTTGATTATGGTTTACAACATCTAGATGTTGTGTATGTCACAGTGTTGCTCTTCAATGTTAGTACACTTTTCCTTGAAAATACAACCCTGAGTGTATAAAACTGCCAATTGAAAACAAAAATTATTACGTTAAAAAACAAAAAGCCTACATAAAACACAAATTTTAACTCTTGTTAAAACATGACAATTAAAAATAAAGGCTAATTTTATTAGCGTTTATATTTTATGTATGTATTGCAATAAATTCATTTCAAAAGTACTTCAAATTAAAATATATAAATATAAAAAAACCTTCTTGTCACATTAAAATTTATTTAGATCACATAGTTACTTAAAGTTAAAATACAAGTTCGTAAATAATTTACATTTCAAGTTTTTTTTGGGTCAAAAGGAGTTTGGCTTTTAACTAGTTTAATGCCCTTCAATATCGTATGACGATTCGTCTTGAATTTGCAATCCCGTTGCAGATCCATTTGGATTTACTTTCCATTGCATAAACACCAACTCTTCCTGCTAATTTCCGTCGACCGACCACTACCAGTAACTTGAAAGTTTTTTTCTATTGGCAGAGAGTTTTCATTTCAAATTGGCTTTATAATGAGTCCACGCCTTAAAAATGCTACAATTCATCTACAAACCCTTTGCCATTCTTTTGAAACTAATGGGTGGACCCAAGTCATTTAGCTCCAATGAAAATTTCTCCCACGTCCCTTTGTGCTGAGTCTTATTTGCTCCAAATGATAACTTGCCAATGTCAGGATTTGCTGTCATGAACTCGACCAGCTTTTCCTTCTGCTTGTTAGTGATTATTTTTCTATAAAATATTTCCAGTTATTTATAATTTTTAAAATTTCCACAAAAAATTATATGCACTGTTATATACATACTTAAAAATTTTTATACATTTTCTTTTTTAAACTGAATGCGGCAACAAGACAACAGCTAATGAGCTGTTGTAAGTTTTTGACAGTTCTGACAACACTTAAAAACAACTGTTGTAAATCATAATCGGGCTATGTGAACACACACAACATAAAGTACAACACTAGCGATAGATGTTGTGAACCATAATCGCAATTTTAAAACTACAACACTAAATTTACAACTGTTGTGAACCATAATCGGGGCCTAAATCTTGCGTCTAAAAAGCTAACACACTATCTACTAGAGTAGGGCGACATCTGATACAGAGGCCCGGCAAACTATTGCTTCGGTGAGATAGATATGATATTTTCATTAAAATGGCCTCCAGTTTGAGAAAAGTACATAATACTAAATAAAGTCGTTCAATTGAAAACTAATGGATTCCTTACACTGTGCTTGATGCTAAAAATTTCTGATAATCTGTGAAGTATGCTTCAGATTTATATTTCACAAACTTAACCTGAAGTATGCTCTGATTTCATGTGTATCATGAAAGCCTTAAAATATGCTATAGATATTTGGAAAACTATCTAAAAAGACAATCCTGTACTACTAAATGTATATGGGACCGTCTTTATTTTATTATAACAACTGCTCTATGTTGCTTGAGAAATATACGGGCTTTCTTAAACATAAAAATTAAATTCTTTAGAATACATTCACGACTGTTTTTTGAAAAATTCATTAAAACTACTGCATATACTTTTTAACTACTTTTGTTGCACAGTTTCATATACTTGACGTACATATTTATACTGGTAGTCTTTCGAAATTAAATTATATGATACCGAAACTACAAAAGTATTCCATCCAGTTTTGCAAACTTATTAGGTTTTAATCCCCTAATTATTTTGGAACTGTAATTAGAAGATAAAAATATTAAAAGAGGTTTTTACGTTCTTTTAAAAAGAAAAAAAAAAGCAAGCAAGCAAGTAACTCCAAACACAATTTATTGTACAAGTGCATACACCTCAACCATAAATTTTTACTTTGAAATGCAATAAAAACAGAGAAACTTATTTAATTTGTCTTTTTCTCTTTTGCAGTCTCAACAAATCCGTGCCGTTTCAAGTCCATCCCTAACCACAGATAATAACGGCTCAGTTACAGCAGCAACAAACGACAATAATAACCTTGTCCACCAAAGAGTACCATCTAGTAATTCCTCGTATACTACAGCTAGTCATGAAGATTGCCAAACCGCCCCCACAACTACTGCTAATGCTGCCGCCACCTCCACCTCCAATGCCTCCAATACTGCCTCACAAAATGTTGGCGTTTTACAAAAATTTAAACGCACTTTAACCCATTTCAACAGCAAACATCAACAGCCAGCCGCCACAAATCAAATGGCTGTCGTCAACACTGCAGCGACGTCAACAGACTCTTCTGCAATTCTAATGGCCGAAGGCGAAATGCAAACGGATATTACAGATGGCTGCAGTAATAGTGGTGGTGGTGTTACGAGTGTTGTCAGTAATAAATATAGATTTGGTCCTTTGGTCTGGCGTACATCTAAGGAGCGTCGCAAAACGAAATATAATCGTCGTGACAAATGTAATAGCGGCGATTCAGGCATACAAATTGAATTAGAAAATGATGAACAATTTGCCAGAGTTTTGGCGGCCAACGGCAACGGTGGTAACGTGATGAATGTAACAGCCGCCACAGCCTCAACTGGTAGTGGCAGTTTATTTAATAGGAAACAAGAAGGAATGGTAAGTGGCAAATATCAAATAAATCTTAAAGTTTTAAGTTAGTTGCGTTAGTGTATCTTTAAAGTAGCGACTTAAAGTATATCTTAAAAGCTTTATGGGTATTTCGGCAAATTAGGAGTTTTTAGATTACGTTTATGTTTATGCGACTATGTAATAAGAGTTTCCAAACTTTTTTATCTCAAAGTAGGCAACAAATTTTTATATAAAATAGGTTAGGTACGATCTGTAGCAAGTGGATTATAACCACATGGATTCAAGAAACGCTGCCAATGCGATTATGTAATAAGAGTTTAATAACTTCTCTTTTTTTATGATATTTTTACCTTAAAGTAGGCAACAAAATTTTCTTTAAAATCTTAGGTTAGGTTAGGTACGATCTAAAGCAAGTTAATTCAAGAAACGCTGCCAATGAGATGGCTATATGACACGAAACTATTGCTATGTCGCTAAGCAATACAGTTGATTAAGTCGTAGTTATTGTTTAATTCAAACGAACATATTTCGTTGCCTAATATTAATGAACGATCTGTTCTGCAGCAATCTTAAATAGTCTCATTCGTTTTTATTGAATGCTTTCCCTTACTTAAAAGATAAATAAGAGCTTTCAGAACACATATTTTCTCTTCCTATTATTCCTTTAGTTTTGCCTCCACATCCTTTCTTACCGTTCAGCTTTTGGTAGAAAAAGATTGAATATCCTGGGAATGTGCTTCTTTAAGGCGTTGAATAAACATTCTGCCGGAAGGCAATATTTAGGCTCTCCTGAGGTTAATCATACAATTACGTTTGATCCCCTTGTTTCTTTACTTTCAGTCTCCTCTACACTCGAATTGATTTACTTTCATCCTTTTTCGCCTTCGTGAGTTTTTTTTTTGTATTTGCCATTATACCGTGCCTGCAAATCTGTTCACTGGGCTACCTCCTTTCAGTTCCAAGAATTAGGTTTTTCAGTTAAGCTTTTAATTTGTTTGTCGCCGTAGTCTAGTAGGTAGTGTGTTCGATTATTAGACGTAAAGCCCGGGTTCAGAATATTTCTTTGGCGGCTTCCTCTCAGCAGATTGATTTCCCAAAATCTGTCGTTCAGAGTCGGCGTTAAACTGTAGGCCCCGCCACTCAAGTATAAAATTAAGGCACACAACATGACTGGTGTGAGAAGCTATGCCGTAATGCTGACTGAAGGGTTTTAATGGCCAATTATGTATGTATGTATGTTTTAATTCGTTTACCCTGGAAAATCCTAGAATGATAGGATTGCCAACTTCCATTTCTAATGGACACAACCTCATCTGTGAAAAAATCCTCTTTTATTATCTGTAGTGAGTACGTTTACTGGGTTGGCTTATTAGACGAGAGCCCGTTTTTCAATTCCTTTCTTAGACATCTCAACAAAACGAATATGAAAAAATATTTCTTTCGACGACTTTCTGAACTTCCTATACTTAAAACTGTTTTGGCACGAGCAAAATCAGTCCTCACTATAAAATATTTAGAAGATTCAAAATTATTTATAACTCTTCAAAAGTGTAGGCAGTATTGTTCATGCTGCAGAGCCTTAAAACAGGCTTTAAAATATCCGTTTTAAGAATTTTTTCTTTTTCTACCACTTTTCTATTCTCGAAATTGCTCTGTTGCCATCAGTATCAAACATTTTTATGAGTAAATCTCCCTTAAAAACAGATGAAAGAAACCGAAATTACTGAACTTTTAAAAGAATTGAATAGTAATGAAGCTCATTTGCCTAAAAACCCTCTATTATTTTTGTTTTCAAATTAAAAACTCCTACAGATATACTACGTGTCTTTAGCACTTATTAAACAGTTGTAAGGTCGTCTTTAGGTATTTTTAATTTCGTTTTTTAAATAAATTTTGTAATTATTTATACCTTTGCAGAACTCTTTAAGAGTACGCTCTGTGCGCCGCACCAATTCTGCCAAAGTCAGTACCATCATTGATGAGAACCCGTCAACAACAACAACAGCTCAAACAACCAAAGCAAATATTTTAAAACGCATAGACATGCATAATGAAAGAGAAGCACCCGAATCTTTGCCAACACGTTCGCTAAGCCAGCCAAATGGCCTAGAGTCATGTGGCATGACACGCAACGATTTGGATGACAGTGACAGTGATAGTGTAACCTCACACGAAGATGGTAAATATAAATTGTTAATTAAACTACATTCTTTCTTTTATTTTGTTGGTTTTTCGATTTTATTTTTTAAATTCTCATTTATTGCTTTTGTACAAGTAGTTTTAAAGGTTAAAGTACAACACACACACACACATGTTATATTGATTTTTATTATTGTTGTTGTTCTTTTTTTTCCAATTTCAATTGAATTTATAGCGTCCAACTATTATCCCATTTATGCTGAGGTATTGTACAATTTCACTGCTGCCGGACCCCAGGAATTGGGCTTAGAGAAGGGTACATTAATTGAAATACTACGTAAAGAAATTGGTCCGTGGTGGTTTGGTCGCATTAAAAAAGAGGATGCCAGTCTGGTGGAGGAAATATTAGATCCTGAATTGGGTTGGTTTCCCAAAGAGTTTGTACGTGTCATACATACACCCGAAACAGATTTCTTCTATTTGCAACACATGGCCGAACAACAACAGCACGAACAGCAGCAACAGCATCAGCAGCTGCAACATCACCATCAACAGCAACAGCAGCAGCCAAATGACACGACCCATATAAGTCATCATGAATTAACGGAGAATAATTCTCAAATAGGAAATCAAACAATGAATACATCATCAAGTGCTCCTTGTGCACTTGTCAATTGCAGCACCAGCACCGGCAACAGCAATTGCATTGGAGATGATAATTGTAATACCACCGTAATTGATCAGCATAATGTCACAACTATTGTAATTGAATCATCATCATCAACGTCACCACCATCCTCAACGGCCATAACTGCAAACCATTTTGTGGACATAGAAAATAGTAAAGCATCTAATGATGCCTCATCATCTACATGCTTAACAGTACACCATACCACCTCGAGCAGTAGTGGCAATGGCAATGGCAGTGGTCAGGCAACAATTTTATCCACATCTCAAAGCCTTAATGTCATTATGGATAGTGCCGACATATTGCGCAGAAGTGCTGTTAAAGAACTATTGGATACGGAAGTAAATTATGTGAAATTATTAACCTCCATATGCGAGGGGTAAGTTAAGTTTCAATTTTTCCAAATATTTATAGCATGTTTTAACGGGCAGCATTTGATTTATTTAAAAATTTTTCTTTATTTTCAGTTACTTGCCTGCCATGAGCAAACGTATCGACATCTTTTCACCCAACAGTATACGTTTAATATTTTCAAATATCACAGCCATTTATAAATTTCAACGTAGATTTTTGGATGCTCTACGCAAGGGCATCGAACAAAATCAAGTTGCCAAAGTTTTTTTAAAAATGGTAGGTTTTTAAACTTTTTGGAAATGTTGTATGTCGGTGTAATTGAATTAATTTGTTAAAGCCTTGCTTACTTATTTTTTTTATTTAATTATTGTAATGTAATTATACTTAAGCATAAAATTAAGGCACACAACATGATTGGTGTGAGAATCTAGGCCGTAATCCTGACTGTAGGGTTGTAATGGCCAATTATGTATGTATGTAATTAGAAATTATATTAGAATCATTACGAGCTAAGTGACTAGAATTAGCCGAACGTTCACGGACCCTACGTTCATTTGTAGCATGTAAAAGGCAATGAGAACGGTTACACCAATCTTTGTACTTTGTAATTTCGGTAAGCCTTTGCCTTATTTTCGTTTGCTATAAATGGACGTACGTTCCGTGAACGTTCGGCTAATTAGATCACAAGGCCAAATGCTCGGTACAGTGTATATACTAGAGCATCTGGTGGGAACTGAACCCACAACCCACTAAATTATTGTGGCACCACAATTAGCCAATAATTTAGAAGCAGAATAAGAAAACGAGAGTTTAAGCTTGTATTGAAAACAAATTTTTTTTATTAATCGATAATAATAATCGATAATAATAATCGATATTTATTAATAATAATAATAATAATCGATATTTATTAATAATAATAATAATAATCGATATTTATTAATAATAATAATAATCGATATTTATTAATAATAATCGATATTAATAATAATAATAATCGATATTAGTAATAATAATAATCGATATTAATAATAATAATAATCGATATTAATAATAATAATAATCGATATTAATAATAATAATAATAATCGATATTAATAATAATAATAATAATCGATATTAATAATAATAATAATAATCGATATTAATAATAATAATAATAATCGATATTAATAATAATAATAATAATCGATATTAATAATAATAATAATAATCGATATTAATAATAATAACCGATATTAATAATAATAATAATCGATATTAATAATAATAATAATAATCGATATTAATAATAATAATAACAATCGATATTAATAATAATAATAACAATCGATATTAATAATAATAATAATAATCGATATTAATAATAATAATCGATATTAATAATAATAATAATCGATATTAATAATAATAATAATAATCGATATTAATAATAATAATAATAATCGATATTAATAATAATAATAATCGATATTAATAATAATAATAATAATAATCGATATTAATAATAATAATCGATAATAGGTATGCTCCTCCTTGAATTTTTTTTCCTGCGGCGTAGACTCAGAAGCTCGCCCCCTATACAAACCTCAGGTTTACACTTGGGTAGCCAAGGTCCCAGTGGCTCCCCTGATTCATCGGGTCTCTAAATCGCTCCTTTTAAGACATTAACGGCCGCAATTTAGTAGACATAGAAGGGGATAGAGAAAGTAGTTGAATATTATACCTAGCGCCGAATTTTCAATTTCGTCCCCAAATGTGGGACAAACGCTTCCAGGTTTTTAGAGAGGGTGGGAAGGTGATAAGAAGGGAGGGAGATTGCCAGTACTTATTTTGTACTCACCAACCTAATCTGGCACTGTTAAGCATAGGAATAAAAAATGTATATTTTTCAGTAATGCCGAGTGGCCTACCCTACAGAAACTCACTAGACCTAGCACATTCACTCAAAAGAGGCATATAGCTGCCGCGAGCACTAACCATGATACATCCTGGTACCGCAGTGCCCTTCAATAATATATACGACTAAATCTATGGACTCACAGCATTGTACCCACGATGTCCTTTATATCTCCTCCTCAACACTTTCAAAGACAGCATTCTGTTCTGCGGGAACGCTCTACGCTACCAACAGTTCGACACGCTCGAAGAAACTTAAACATTTGCTTCCGGATCTGTACACAGGCCAGTCACCATCTTCTCTCGATCTGCTCATGTTCCACCAGGATTCCCGTCCCTTAGCTGTATCCGCACACAGCATGTATACAGATGACATCACCTGGACACTAGTCATCTCTGTAAGCTACCTGTACAAAGGAAATGAGTGATTAATAAATGAAATTTACTAATTGCCAAACTACGGATCCTTACCTTCTTGGCGCTTGTATTAGATAACGTTTAGTTTGAATCGCTCTGGATCCATACACAGCGATCATCTTCATGCTTCGCCCTTAGTCACTAGTTGCGTCCGGATACAGCATGTATACAGATGACATCACATCGATCTTAGTCTTACAGAGATGACTGAGATGGCCACCTGTACAAAGGAAAGGAGTGATTAGTAAATGATATTTACTAATTGCAAAATACGAATTCTTACCTTGGCACTTGTGTTATATAACGTATAGTTTGAATCACTCTGGATCCGTAAACTGACCAGTCTCCATCTTCTAGATGCCCCATCATTTGTCCTAAGCTGCATCCGCATACAGCATGTATACAGATGACAACATCACCTCTACCCTAGTCATCTCTGTCAGCCACCTGTTCAAAGGAAAGGAGTGATTACCAAATGACATTTACTACTTGCCAAAATACAGATTCTTACCTTGGCACTTGTGTTAGATAAAGTATATTTTGCATCACTCAAACCCAGAATCCTATCAACCTCAAAGCGGCGTACGGCGGTTTAGGGAGATTTGTTTCTGTAGATTTAGTCCCAAATATAATTGGCAGTACTTTATCTAATTTATTGGTTGTGTTTGATGGTAATATGTGCCGTAATGGTGTTGTGTTATGCCGGTATGATGTGTATGTTGTAAGGATGTTATGCAGTTGTAATGGTATGGTGTGAATTTTGTTGGTTAATTAAATTAGGAGGTGTGTTATTGCGAATGGATGTAGCGCCATGCGTTGGGGTTCTGGCGGCATTCCTGGCATTGGTTCCTAGATCCCTAGGATAATGCGCTATGGGTTCAGTATGGAATATCAAACTGATCTGAACTACACCAGAGCTGACCTCGTATGTCTGAGTAGAAGTGTCGCTCTCTATCAGATATGTATGTTTGATGGCTGCCTAGAACCCCTCCGTTACTACTCGTCCAGGTAAGTATTTGTAGGCCCGATATGTGTGGACTGGTCCGTTATAGTTAATATGATGTCTTGTATCTCCTGACATCCTGTCGTATGTTAAGTGGATGGAGATTCTTGCTGATGTAGATGCTTTTGGTTCCCCACACTTATCCATGTTTGGGTAGTTTTATATCGTGAAACAGTATCCCTATGCCTGCTCTTTTCAGGAGAGAATTCACATGACAGGTTTTCCTCTCTCTGTGTACAGCTTCCGCACGCCATTTTTCCCTCGTCAGACAGGTTGACTTCACTTTGTACAATCCGAATCGATAATTGCTGGCCCTGAGTTGGCTGTTTTCTGCCTGACGAGAGTTGTACTAGTAAGAGAAGTCTCCTCCTTATTACACCCAGTAGCAACGCGGATACGACAGGTGAACATTTCGATGAGTCTGATCTGATAGCGGGGGGCAGAGTACTCCACACGCGTACCCTCCGTCAAAACGGGAACCGCTGAAGTAGTCGCGGTGTAAAAAGACAAAAGTTGTCATGGTACCTGTTGGGGCGAAATATAAGATATTATAGTTATTTTCAAGGAAGGTTTAAAGGGCTTTAAATTAATTTGTTTATAAAAGTTATCATAATATGTACATCAAAAAAGTTTAATTCGTTTTCATTTGATTTAGAAGAGAAAAATAATGATTCTACTTTCCCTCTTTCAATTTCAGCATAAAGGATTTCTATGCTATTCCACCTATTGTAATTCATATCCACGAGCATTAATTGAATTGGCTTCTTATGAAAGAGTTAAGGATGCACGCACCATATTGGATAAGTAAGTTTAAAGTGAATTTAAAATTAAGATTTCGATTTGAATATTGTTTTCTTTCTCCTTTATAGCTGCCGAGAATCGGAAAACTTGGCTGAATTGCCACTTTCGGCACATTTACTGGCTCCTGTACAACGCATTTGTCGTTATCCTTTACATTTGGGTGAAATGATTAAGAGCTCGGCAAAAGGCATGGAACCACCTGCCTTCTCTTTGCAAGAATTCGAACAAATCGATGTGAGTCAACTGGATATACCAGATACTACAGAAACCATAGACATGGCATTAGAAGCCATGAAATCCATAACAGAGGCTGTTAATGAAGGCAAAAGACATAGCGAAACTATAGCGCGACATCAGGCTAGTTTTCAAAATTTTAAAGGCCCACCTCTACATTTACACAGCACCAGATTTTTCCTACAAATCGATGCAACCAGACAGAAACAGAATCTTTGGAACAGCAGCTGTACGTTGTTTTTATTCGACAACCAATTGGTATATTGTAAGCGTGATATTATCAAAAGATCAAATTTTATCTATAAAGGACGCATATTTCTGGATAGATGCCGTGTGGTTAACGTTAGAGATGGCAAAATGTTTGGCCATACGATAAAAAATTCCTTAAGGATTTATTGTGAGGCTAGAGATAAATGGTTTGATTTCAGTTTTCGTTCGGCTAATCGTAAGCATAGATTTCTAAATACCTTGGCGTTGGAACGGCAATTTGGCGGCAAATCTTTATATATTTCCGAAATGACGGGTTTTGAATATGCCTTCGAGGAGAGAGACTACTCGGACCAGTCGGACTATGAGGGAGGCGATAGTGGCGAACAGAAACTGAAGGAGTTTTTATATGAGACTAACATAAATACCGGCAATAATACTAATACCTCGGGTGAATCCTCTGTACCCGAATCGCCAGCCAAGACATTTAAATACAGTGATACTTTGCCTCATAAAAAATCGCAAAGACTAGATACGACACCAAACACACAAGCAAATGATAACCAAACGGGTTCGTTGGGCCGCAGACGTTTGGGTAATTGGTTTAGGAAACCCAAAAGTTCGGCCTCAACACCCAATCAATCGCCTACACATAAGCCCACACAAACAGCCCATTCCACGGGCGATTTGCAATTGACTGGCACTGATATGACCGAAACCTATACCGTGTTAGAACACAGTGAGAATGGTGGTGTTAGTTCGTAAATCGAAAATTTCAAAATGCAAAGAATCTCAAAATACAAAAATATTTTTGTTCGAAAATTAATACGGTTACATACACACTGTAAGAAAAAATTAATTTTTGTTTTATTTGTACAAAAAAGGCCGAAAGGAAAAAAAATTTTGAATGTATTGGATGTCAATTATAATTGTTTAAATAATTGTTAATTATTTTTTAAATTAAAACAAAAGTAATTTATATAAAATAAACCCATTACAAAAATATATATTTGCTATGAAAACAAACAAGTATACTTAAATATTTTGTTTAATTATTTGAATTTTTTTTTAATTTAATTTTTTTAACTATAATTTTTTGTTATAAGCTGTACAAATGTATATTTTTAGTTATAAATTAAATTAATTTTAATTTATTTTTTATGAAACAAAACGAACAAACCGGAAGCCTACAAAATTAAGTCATTATTTTTATTTGAAATATTTTTTTTTAAACTTATTAAGTTTTTATATTTTTTTACTATTATTTAATTTAAACTGTTTTCTTAACGCACCACCCTTAATCACCCTTCCCCTCCTCCCTTTTCCACTACCGTTCTTTTTTTTTTATTATTAAAAAAAATATATGAAATACATAAGAAAACCAAATAATTTTTAAACAAAAAAAAAAACAAAAAGAAAAACAATTTTAAAATATTGTTTAAAACTCTTAAAAAAGTGGAGAAAATAATAAAACAAAAAACAAAATGTTAACATTGAAAAAAGCAATTTTTTTATAAAATTTAAAATATTTTTAATTGTCATATAAACTATGATGCAAAGCGAAATTATAACACACATTGAAAACAAGAACTTATTAAACAACATAAAAGAACGTTAATAAAAATAAATAAAAAAAAACTAATTAAAATAAAAAACTATATTAATTATTATTGAAAAGAAGAAAAATTAACTCTCAAAAGATAAGTCTGGTTTATAAAAAAAAAAACAAATAAATAAAATATAAAACAAAACAAAAAAAGGAATAGTTAAACTGTTAAAAACTACCCAAAAAAGTAAGAAAATGAAAGAATCTTTTCAACAAAAAAAACATGTTATAAAAATCATTAAAAATAAAAATATTTTAAAAAATTTTAAAATAAAAACAAAAGTTTCTTCAATTAATTTTAATTTAGGCCCCGATTATGGTTCACAACAGTTGTAAATTTAGTGTTGTAGTTTTAAAATTGCGATTATGATTCACAACACCTATCGCTAGTGTTGTACTTTATGTTGTGTGTGTTCACATAGCCCGATTATGATTTACAACAGTTGTTTTCAAGTGTTGTCAGAACTGTCAAAAACTTACAACAGCTCATTAGGTGTTGTCTTGTTGTCGCATTCAGTTTAAAAAAGAAAATGTATAAAAATTTATAAGTATATGTATAAAACAGTGCATATAATTTTTTTTGGAAATTTTAAAAATTATAAATAACTGAAAATATTTTATAGAAAAATAATCACTAACAAGCAGAAGGAAAAGCTGATCGAGTTCATGACAGCAAATCCTGACATTGGCAAGTTATGATTTGGAGCAAATAAGAATCAGCACAAAGGGACGTGGGAGAAATTTTCATTGGAGCTAAATGACTTGGGCCCACCCGTTAGAGTTTCAAAAGAATGTCAAAGGGTTAGTAGATGAATTGTAGCATTTTTAAGGCATGGACTCATTATAAAGCCAATTTGAAAAGAAAACTCTCTGCCAATAGAAAAAAACGTTCAAGGTGGTAGTCCGTCGACGGAAATTAGCAGGAAATTGGAGCCGAGCACCGTAGAGTTGGTGTTTATGCAATGGAAAGTAAATCCAAATGGATCTGCAATGGGATTACAAATTCAAGACGAATCGTCACACGAAATTGAAGGGCCTTCAACTAGCACTAACCAGTGGAAACAGCAGTTGTCGAAAAGCTACAAAATACAAAAAATAAGATAGGGGATGAGCGTATAAAAACCTTAAAAAGGCAAGAAAAGAACCTACAGGAGATATTGCTTACATTAAAACATCTTGAGAAGGGCTCATATAAAAATTATCAAATAAATAAAAAATGCTAGAAATAAATAGGGAAAAGGCTGAATTACAAAATGAATTATTAAAAGCCAAACTCCTTTTAACCAAAAAAAAAAACTTGAAATGTAAACTATTTATGAATTTGTATTTTAGCTTTAAGTAACTATGTGATCTAAATAAATTTTAATGTGATAAGAAGGTTTTTTTATATTTATATATTTTAATTTGAAGTACTTTTGAAATGAATTTATTGCAATACATACATAAAATATAAACGCTAATAAAACTAGCCTTTATTTTTAATTGTCATGTTTTAACAAGAGTTAAAGTTTGTGTTTTATGTAGGCTTTTTGTTTTTTTAACGTAATAATTTTTGTTTTCAATTGGCAGTTTTATACACTCAGGGTTGTATTTTGAAGGAAAAGTATACTAACATTGAAGAGCAACGCTGTGACAGGGCCTGTTCGTAAATTAATCACTGCGCTGCATAATATGATTATTTTGCGCTCACACTGCTAATCACATGTTGCTGATGCTTCTTTTTGCTGATTTATTTGTTTGTATTTACGAACGAACAAACATTGCAGAAATGGAAAAATTATTAATAAATTTGATTTTTGAAGTGGACGATAAAACAAATGACAAAATGTTGTTAAATGCACCAAAAAGTGTACTTTGTGCAAAAAAGAAGACATTTAAGGAAGAAAAAAATAAACTTATTGTTAAAACTCTCATTCTCTCTCTCACTCATTCAATGCATCAGCCATTTTTATGATTAGTGTTTCGAGTTTATTTGCGCATAATATGATTTAATGTTGCATTTACGAACACTTGACATATCCAGTGCTGCCAAGATTTGCATTTATGAACATAATGCGCATAATATGCAGCGCAGTAATGCATTTACGAACAGGCCCACATACACAACATCTAGATGTTGTAAACCATAATCAAGAAAGTAATAAATGTTGTGTTGTCTCTGTTACAACACAACATTTATGTGTTGTGAACCATAATCGGGGCCTTAAATTATGCAATACAAAACGTATGTATTCTTTTTAAGTATTATAAGAATTCTTAGTAAAAACTTTCAACCATAAATAATGTCATTTGCAAGCTACTTCCAAGGGGCAGTACAACAAAATGAAGTCGCTCAATTCAACAAACTGATAATGAAACTAGTGTTGGTAGGAAAATAAAAATATACAAGGTAATGTACTATTAAAGGCCAATCTACACGATAAGGTTTTACAAAAAATCAGGGAGAAAATGTTACAGATTTTCAAGCGTAATTTAAAAATCTGAGCAAAAATATCACAAAAAATTTTTTGCCTTTACATGATTAGTAAAACACTAAAACAAATTAAAATGAATGTATCCCAGAATAAAGAGCTGCGGCTAGCGGCAGCTAAATTTACTTTCCTATTCTATTACACGATGATACTATCTGCTCTGTTCTATACAAAACCTTGATATGTCGTACAACCACTTTTATAATCGCCAAATTTCTATTTAGCGTGGGTTAAGTGTCCTAATAATTGCTTCATCAATTATTAAATCTCACAAGCTTGGCTATTTATCTTATAGCCTTACAACTGTCCTGAACTTAAGTCCGATCTGGCTGTTGCCAGTTTACCCGAGTACCCATTTTATATTAATGGTGTGCTACACGATGGATGCTTTAGCTTAGCCAATTCTTCTTCATTTTTTCGAGTCTTTGTTTCGAATTCAGCCTAAAACGCTCTTTATTTTAAATACATTTTCTTCTTAGTCTTTCTCAGACTAAAGCAGAACTAAATTGATGCGATTGTGTACTGAAAGCTTAAATTACTTAGTAAATGACAAGGGTGTCCTTCTGGAGATGAAGCAACAGCAGTCAATCACATAAAAAAAGCCAACTCAAGTTTAAAACCAACCTAATGAAGATGTAGATTTCTACAATCCAACATTGCCACATCAAAATAAGTATGATCAATTCTAATATGGGGTCTACATTACTACACCGCTTCGAAGTGTAAAATGCTGATCACCCTTATTACATGTATTAATTCACGAGAAATAATTCACATCTTAAAATCGTTTCGCTGCAGAATGTATCAAAAACTTATATGACAACACAACAAGACTTCTAGGCGAAGACATATGGCACCTCTATTATACTGGAATTCACTTTAGTAGTGAATCAATCAGCTTTTGAACTGTGTGGTTATTACGTTGTTCAAAGTTGAAAGAAACATTTTCGAAACACAATGCTTTACGTCGTAAGATTCGAGTGATTGCCTTTCGAATTGAAATACATATTAACCCCACTGGGGAAATAAACCTAGAACAGAAATCAAACACCTAAATTGGGGGGCTAAAGCAATACGAGAAAAATCTAACAGTAAGTGCTAAGTTTGAGGCGGAGAACTCGAACAGTTTATACATAACAAACACAAAATGTGAAATCGAAACTTTAAATGTGCAATCCATGATTGTGTTTCGACTTTATAGTTCTCAAGTTATTTGTGAAAGAGGTCGACCAGTTAATAGATGACAAAGACAAATTGATATTAAAGCGGCAAATATAAAAAACCGGTTTATTGCTCTCAAAACAAACGGTTAAAAACTCGATCAGTTTGTACGGGACAAACACAAATTAAAATCGAAAAAGTATGCAAACCGGGTTTATCGACTCCATAGTTCTTAAGTTGAACTAAACTGGTCGCCCAGTTTATACATGACTAATATAAATTGAAATCGAAACGACAAATATGCAATCCGGGCAGATATCAAGAAAATGTTAAAGCGCTACGAGATAAATATACAGAGTGGTGTTCTATCCAGTAGAGCCACCCTAACCCAAACTTTTCAAACAAAGAATAATAATAGTAATAATGTTTAATTTCAATACCAGAAAAGAATGATATGACAAGTACTCACCAGAAATTACTCCTAATCAAGTTTAATCCACAGAAATGGCTTTTTAACTGTTGTTCATAGATTTTGAATGAAATTTAAGAGACAACAAAGCAGCTTAGTCCAAAGCGTCGATATTATTGTATTTAGGCCAGTTCTCGAAACATACGGTATATAATTGTGCATAACGTATTCCGGCAATTCGAAAACAAGGAAAAAAATTAAAAATTATTTCTGTTATGAGTATCAAATTTCTTTAAATTTTTGATTGACATATCCAAATATTTTAACAATACTTATTATTAATATTTATATTACACGTTGTATTGCATAGTATGATACGATATAACAGTTCCAAATTATTTCCTTTAGTTGTTATTAATTTTCAAAAATATATAAGAAAAACAAAAACAAATAAAAACAAAATGTTAAACAGCACTTTAAAAATAAATATTTAAAAAGAAAAAAAAAAGGCAAACTACCCACAGTAATTGATATTGTTATAGTAAGTCAAATAAATAAATAAATAAAAAGAAAAATTAATATTAAAAAGTAAAAATATACACTAAACAAATAATAAAAATAAAAAGAAATGTTGATATTATACAAGTATTTAAACAGAGATAAAAGATAAAAGAAAAACTCAATATACAACAAGAAATCATTAAAAATTTAAATTTTAATGCCTCCTCCACATATGGAACATGAATACTTTATCTACACCAATCAACAACAAACACACTCGTCACTTATGTATTTAGCAGACAGAACAACAAAAACTATAAAATTAACTAAACAAATAAGAAAAAAGGACAGATATTTTAACATGTAGAAATTCTTAACATTTTTATACTACTAGCAGACATACATACATTCATGCATACATACTACATGCTAAGCAAATATTTTATTTTCAAAAATATAAATTTTATTTCAAAATCAAGGCAAATACAACAGCAGTTCGGCCTCATTTCGATAGACATGCATGATTATTTTGAAGTACGCTATTAAGTCATAATTGTTAGTATAATTCCAAACACTTCAACTTTAATTTCAATTTGGCACTTCGAAATCCAATTCAGTTTGCCCCATTAAGTTCAAATTCAAAAACTCACATTGTTATACATATGTAAGTACACTATGGAAACATTAAACTATGTTAAGATTGATCTTCCATAAACGTCTAAATGATATAAATTTCCCAACACTACTTAATATCATTTCGCAAGCCCACAGTAACACTGTTCCACTGAGATTGAATGCGGAGCATTTAATGAATGTAATATTGCTTCTAATTAATTAGGTCCAGACATGAACCGGATTCCTCTTTCCAATACTAACAATATGACTGGCGCTTAACTAGGGGTAGAATGTGCCTTTAGAACGATGGTACCTACTCTCTCTGGAATAGTCGAAGCCTTTTTGGTATTGATATATTTTATCAATTTTTATAATTAAATTACAGTTTCATAAACCGAATGGTCAGATTTTCTTGTTAATTACAAAACTTTGTGTTCAAAACTTCGAGTTCAATTAACAATGTTTGCTACCACACCTAATAAATTTTCACCGAAAACGTTGGACAAGGACAGTTGGAAACCTTAATTTATAAAACTGAAACAACGTTATAGTGTAGTAGGCAGTGCATTGGTGTATTAGACCGTGATTCCAACCCAAAAACTCTAACGTGTTAAATAAAATTGCCATTAAAAAGTTTCTCATAAATCTGTCGTGCAGGTCCCGTCACTCTTAGATAAAATTAACACACAAAGCATGGGTGAAATGAGAAACTAGGTCGTAATTCTGAGTAAAGTTGTAATGACCAATGAAGTGAGTAAGAAACGAAGTAACGAAGGAGTTAGCTAACAAGTAGGCGAGATTAAAGCAACTTTTAATGTTTTAAAAACAAAGACAACATCAGTCTAATGAAACATTACCATCTACACGGTATCGTATTGTGAGTAGTACAAGCAACACCAGCAGAATATAACGATCTTATTATTATTCATGGACATAGAGTATGCTGAGAACATTAGTTTCGAAATCCTAATGGGATTTAACTGGCTAATAGGTAGTTTAAAGTGGAGACCCCATGTAATTCGCACAATCCGGACCATACAATAGTTCATGGTTCACTCTTTTCAGAACGCCGTTCAGGACGATGTGTAAAAGAAGAACCGATAACTTGCAATCCTGTCGCACATATTTTCTTACAAATTTGTTCAATACAACATTCGACAGTTAGCACCGGAGTATAAGAGGCATTATTTTTGCCTGAACATCCATACGTCTTAGTGCACTGGTACTTCGTATAAGTCCAAGAATAGCAAATAGTTTTGAACGACATTTAATATTTTGCTTCTCTATTCTTCTTGGATTTCTAGTTAGTTTCTGTATACTTAATGCCTTTAATAATAAAGTCGCCACAGCCTAGTAAGTAATATGTGGCTTTACAAGACGAAAAAAAGAAATGTAAGACATATAAATTTGAATCGGCGGCCTCATCTCAAGTCTTCTGGCAAAAGTTTTGTAAATAATTGCCATGGAAAAGTTTCTTGAATCTGTCAACGGTAAACTGTAGGTGCCGCCACTGAGATAAAATTAAGATACACAACATGGGTTGTGTAAGAAGCTAAGTCGTAATTCTAACTAAATTGTCGAAATGGTCAGTTAAGTAGGATATATAAACTCTTATCCTGGTGATCACCGAAATATAGTGGGTGGTTTGCGTTACTATTCCAGAGCTCCAAGTCAGTTCTTATATTTCGAAAGAAGCACGAGTACGAAAAATACACTTATTTTCGACAACTCAAGTTCATAGCAAATGTCGTGAGAATAATTAGTTGTAAAGAAAAAGCTTCTTTGAGTCGACATTAAACTTTGGGACCCGAATTGTGAGAAAAACTAAGCTGTAATCCCGGCTTAAGGACTTTAATGGCCTATAATGTATGTCTATTCTACCTAAAATCGCTATTTATTCGATTAGTTGCTATTTTTAAACGCAATGTGACCGTCAAATAATGGTCTATAGTGTTCTTGGCACATTTCTATCCCTTATGTTCAATAAATAAGTACTTAGCCACTTGTTGCTGATATTTATATGGTCTATGTGGTCGTTTGATCAGGGTCGAATGCGCCTTCCTCATTGTGAGGATGTTTGAAAAACATTTTAATCTCTCAATGCAATGTTCTTATGTGATATTGTCGATTATTTTCATTAAAATCGTTTCTTTTTATAATAAAATTTGAGGCTATGTTGTTGAAGTGTGTATAATTTCTAATTCTGTATCAATAATATTTATTAAATATTTCTCTTAAATGTCAACACTTCAAAAATTTTAATTTTTTAATTTCATGTTCTTACTACTTTTAATTTAGTTTAATTGAGTTTAACAGCATTAAGTCATTAAATATGAATTCATAAGTAGAAGAAACCTTTTGAAATTATACTCTAAACTCTTAACTGATACTAGGAACACCTTGATCGAATTTATAATTATTAGTTTATAAACAATTAAGTTTTTGTATTGAATATTAAAAACAAAAGAAAACAAAAAAACAACAATGAAAATTAATAATAATTTAGATTTTTAATATTGTATTATAAAAGCCAAAATAAATATTAAAAATAATTTCAAAAATTGAAAACAAAGAAAAAACAATTAAATAAAACAAATACAAAAAAAAAAGATAAATGAATAATAATTATAATACGTTTAAAATGCCAAATTAGCATTATTAAGTAAATGAAATATTAAGTTAAATAACAACAACCCAATTAACCAATTGCAAATCGAAATTGATTGCGTATGTTATTGAATTAAATTACAAAAAAAAGGAAAAAATTTTTTAAGTTAATGAAATAAAATTGAAACTGTTATTTAATTCATAACTGTTTTTTAATTTTATTCATTTTATTTTATTTTATTTTTTAATTTAAATCCTAAAATACATACACACTTACAAGGAATAGTAAAACAATAATAATTAAAAATTAAAAAAAGGAAAACATTGGTTTTTATGGCAAATACATCTGAAGAAGGAAAAGGAAAACAAATTAAACTATTTATAGATTTATTAAAAAACAATTACATTGTATGTATTGTATACATACCTGCATACATACCCTACATACAATACTTAACTAATAAATACATATTAGCAACGGAATTTAAATTGTTTTATTAACAATTTAAGAAAGAAAATAAAAATAAACGAAAAAAGAGAAAAAAAATTGTAAGTAGCAGGATATTTTAAACAAAAACTTATTAAAAGTGAAACGAAAAACGTTGAAATTGGCAATGTTTTAGTCATCCTAGTAAGGAAGAAAGTCAACATAATAAATTGTAACAGACAGACGCTCTAATGCATACACACATACTCATACATACAATTCAATACATATGATAGATACAAACAAACAAAAATTAAATGATTGTTAAAAACCATAAAAATATATGCCAAAAACAACAAGAGAAAATTTCAATAAATAAAAACAAAGAAACAAAAATACACACATACAATATATATATTTAATCTAAATAAACAAATAAAAAATACATTTTAATTTAAGACTTTTTATTTCGAATTTCAAAAAGAAGTAAGTACAGATTGGGTCTACTTATGGAAACATATCTTAACCAAGGCCTCGTTTCCACACAAAAAAGACATGGCGTGAAAAAATCCACTTGAATACAACTTGTGGATACAAAGTTTGGCCTTATCTGCGTTTACAGAAAATGGTACCATGTAGTACACAATAAGCGCAATTAGTGGATAATAAATGTAATAAACTCGGAAATATTTGTAAAACAAAACGAACTACAAAATTATTTCGTGATTTGATTAACACAAATAAGTTGATAGCGGTAGGAGCTCTGTCTTTCCGAGACACGATTAGAAATACGGCAATTGTTTCGAGATTATAGAGTGAACCTTGAAATACCAGTTGACAAGTGAGCCTAACTTTTTTTTTCATCGAAAAACCATCATATCTTGAGCGATAAGGCCCATTTTCGGATGTTTGAATGCGTAAACAAACAAAATTATTGAATGTGGAACGATACTAATACTTATAAAATCCAACAGCATCCAAAAACTTCCCTTTGATAGCTGTGATAGACCACATGAACTGAATGGTCGGAGACCTTGTGAAAGAACAATTGTGACTGTCTTAGATTTATCATTCGATAGGGCAGATCATGCTCTACTCATAAAGTACAGCTGTGTTCAAAATACCATGTGAGTGCTACCATGTAATATTTTCAAAGTTAAAATTTTTTATTGTAACAATTTGCAAAACATGATATATTATAATGGTAATTACAACGATATGTAAGAAATAAAATACAAAAAAAATCTCGTAATAACTTTAATATTTACGATGAAATTGATTCATTTGTGTGTTTACCCTTGAAATCAGTTGATCCAAAAAATAAATAAACAGCGTATAATTAAAAAAAAAGTGAACAGTAAGTACGGAAAAATGTAGTTAAAACTTTTTCTACAGTGATTCACATAAATGTTTGTAATATTTGGACAAGGAAAGCACTGTACTGAAGGAAAGAGAGAACTAATTAAAAATCTTCGAAAAAAGGTAAAACTTGCAAAGAAATTAAGGAAATCTTAAGCACAGAATACACACAGAAGCGAATCGAGATTTTGACATTTAACTTAGCATTGCGAAAGGGACAGAAAATATTACCAAAAAGTATTTCTGTCTCTCTCTAAATACAACTCTTTTTTGTTTATTTCCGTTTTTTTAGTTTTCGGGGTGGGTTTTTTATATTGGCGAGAGTTAATAAAAAATTTAATTTTTGTCTAAAACTATCAATAAATAATAAAAACAACTAATAACCATAACCTTTTTAACTTTTCCTTTCAAGAAATTAAAAAATATTGACATCTTTAAGCAAGAAACATTTTTTATGAGCAGTACGTCTTATTTTGATCTTGTAATATTTAGCTTCTTAATTACCTCTTGCACAAGAAACTATATTCATTATGACCGAAAATTACCCACATTTCGATTAATATTTAAATATTTAAGAATCTTTAAAATTTTCATTGAAGAAATTAAAAAATATTCCAAATTTTCCCTTTTTTAACACAAAATAAATGTTTGTTTACATTTAGTTTTTCTACTTTAACCGCCAGTTTTCACTCTGTATATCTATTGCTTCTAATACATTTGTTTCGTAATACATTTTAATATTTTCTTTCTCCCTCTAATTGGCAGGTTAAGCTACTGCTTTGAGCGTTATTAAACGTCAAAGGTAAGGATTCTGTGTGTATTCTGTGATCTTAAGTTACTCCGATCAAATGATCCCAAATGCATTAAAATATAAAAAAGTCCGAAACGCGTGGGCGCAAAGGCAAAACATCAACTCTCGCTGACCGCCGAATTGTGCGATGCAGCAAAATAAATCCTTCGGCGTCTTCAAAAGGATCTGAATCTTACCTCAAGTGGCCCTACTATTCGTAGACGTCTAATGTACAACAATTTATTCGCAAGAATTCCACAAAAGGTGCCATTGCTGACAAAAAAAACAGATAGCAGCGCGCTTAAAGTTTACCCAAGAACTAATCAAATATCCAAAAGAAAAATGGGAAAACATACTGACGTCCGCTCAACACCAAAAATAAAGCTCAGTAGACACAAAAGACAATTAAACATGGTGGTGCAAAACCAATGATATGGGGAAGCTCTTCATATAATGGTGTAGGCCCAATACATCCAATTAGAGACATAATGGATAGGAACGTCTATGTCGGCATTTTGAGAGGTGATGTTACCATATTCCACGCCTCTAAAATGGATGTTCCAACAAGATAATGACCCGAAAGGCACCAGTAAATTGGCAAATGAGTGGTTTCGGGTTAATGGCATAAAGGTTATGGCGTGGTCAGCTCAGTCTACTGACCTTTATCCCATAGTACATCTATTGGGAGATGTTAAAAGGTATGTTACAGAAAAACAACTTTCAAATGCAAAAGAACTATGGATCACAGTGCGTGATGTGTGGCATCAAATTCCTTTAAAGAGATGCCAAGATCTTATTGACTCAATGCCTCGTAGATGTGCTGAACTCATTAAAAACAAAGGTTATTCAACCAAATACTAAAATAGCTTTACTATTTTAAGATAATATCAAAAAATTATTAGGTTGTGTGCTAACACTCCTATTATTTTGAACAATTAATTTTGAGAGTAAGCTTTATTTATATGAAATATTTTATTTTTCGTAGTTTTAAGTGTTAAAAAGTTAGAAAACGAATTAGAAATAAAGATATATGTATGTATATTGAATACCACAATCGCCACAAGGTGGTGTCCACATGGTATGATTTGCTGATGACATCACTATATTTGCATCCGGTGAGGCAATTGCGGGAATATGACACGACATGACATGACAATATGGACACTATCGCAGACCACGTGGTGGTACGTAACCTCACAATCTCACCGGAGAAGTCAAATGTGGCGTTATTTACCTCCTGGACCAAAGAGGTTCAGTTAAATCTTGACATTATCATTGAAGTATAAATAATACCTACAGTGCGGTACCCCATAATATTGGGGTTAAGTTTACTTTAGTTTCTCTTATTTGTTTCAGTTTTTCACTCTTTATTGATAAATGTTCATCCCATATACTAGTAATTCTTTGTGGCTCTGGTCTTCTTTGCTTTTCTAATTCAAATTCTAGAAAAAGGCTTTTACCGATTTAATTATCGACTGCCTAGCATTGACATAGCGAGATGCGACAAGCAATCATGAAATTGAAAACAAACATAGTTGGCAGACTTTATGACATAGTATCAGCAGAATGCTTGAAATCTGAACCGGAAACATTCTACAGGCTCGTCGAAGTTATGTACGTTTCCATGGAAAAAGTATCATAAGCAGGATGACAAAGGATAATTATTATAGAAAAAGCACAGAAAGCGTCTGAGAAAAAAAATGTAGCAACTGGCAGTGAATATCTTTAATCTCTGCAGTGACAAAAGTCTTTAACATTGCTATACTATTCACATTTGCACAAACTTTTGACCTCTTGACAGGCCACTGATTTCAACGCCAGTTGGTTTTTGGCCAAATTAATCAATCAGCGGCTATAAAACACAACTCCAATTAATTAAAAGTAACCAGTGGAATTCATTTAGAATTTTTTATATTGTCATTAAAAAGCATATGCATTAAAATCGAGAGGTATAGTAATGTTCAATAGTTAATGTTTGTAGTAATAATTTATAGCCAAGGGCGGCTAATCGCGATTTGCTTGACTAAACCTTTAGTGGAGTAAAGCAAAATTACAGATTATAACCCTTACTAGCTGAAACAATTCATGTTATTCTGCAGCGTGCCACAATCTTTAGACTGGTGGTTAAAATTAACATACTTTGATAGTATGTATAGCCCTATTAACCAAAAACTGTATGAAATGCAAAACAAGCTTAACTACACCGCTTAAATATACCGTTCTGTGGTAGACATATGTATTTTGGACATTTAACGGTACAAAGAGGAATTCCAATCAGAAGTTTATGGCATCAAAAGATGTACTCAATTCAAATTGGACAGGAAGCACAGACGGATATGGAATTTGAATTTACGGCAATGCAGTTAGATGAGCTCGCAGGGAGGTGTGATTTCACCATGCCGCTGAGGACAGATCCACGCTGTTGAACAAGAACTAAGTATGCCATTAAAGGTTTCTAGAATTTGTGTGCCTGTGCAGCATATTAACAAAATACGGAAAAGCAAAGCTGCTGTAAAATGATTCGGAAACCACACATTTTCTTCCTTTCTACGATAAGTCAAATATATTATACTAGGAATCGGATCCCTTATACAAAAACACCTCATTTATAGGTACATATTCAACTCATGTGAAAAGTTGGGGTTGATAATATCTGGCATGTGGTGCCCCCATCGCGATATCTCTAATGATAACCATCCGAATGAAACCGCCCATATAAATACGTAGCCTTATAATGACTATACGAAAGAGGAGCCCTAAAACAATTTAGTCGGGACTACTGCGAAGGTTGAGCAAATCGCTTAACAAATCATTTATGATAGTAAAACTTGAGAGGTACGTCGAGTTTCCCTTGAAAATGAACAAGTTCTTAAATTATAAAAGTAGCGTGGGCTTTCGACATAACCTCAAAAATTTAATTTTCTAGAAAAATAATTTTACACTTAAAAAAATATACTGTGTGCTTATAATATTAATTAAAAAGAATCTCATACCTGTATTGTAGCTGATTTTTATTAACTTGGCTTTTCACATTTAATTTCCTTCCACTTTAACTTTTCACTCACAAAGTAAAACTTTTAACTTGCAAGTGCTTGCAAATTGCAACCGCCATTTTGTGCGTCTATCGCTTTGCAATTTGTAATGGAATGTACAGTGTTGCCATGTCATCGAGAAATTATAAATACTGTAGGGTTGTATTCGTTGGACAGTGGGCACAGAAAAATGCAACGGGATAGAATGTAAAAATTGTTGTAAAGTTCAAAAGTCAACAAACGTTTAAATAAGCAGATTGACTGTTAAATAAGTTTTTGGCAGGTGTATGGAATCTAGAGGTCATTATTCATTTAGTGGGAGCTTGACTTCACTGCCACGACACAGTGTTTACGCCCTCTATGATTTTTACAAAAACATTTAGCTAATTCTCCCACCAAATTAATAGAAAACAACTGGCAATACTAATAAACGTGACATGTTTCCAAATAGATTTGTTGGAAGTGCTAAACAAAGTGATGCCATATTAATTACTCGTTTACAATACTGAAAATTAAACCAGATGGATTAATAAAAATGTGAATAAAAATTGTGCCGACTCTGCGACATTTGAAAATATTAATATTAAATTAAAATAACCATTCCGATATTAAATATTTATGTAAATAAAACAATCATTGGTTTTCTTATCTCATTATGTTCCGGCTTATATGTTGTATTTTATTTTAAAATAATATTATAAAGTAAAATAGGTTTTTGTTTATTAATATAATACTAATTTGAAGAGAAATATGTACAATAATAATCAATAATTGTGTAATAAAAATAATTAATCAAAAACAAGTACATACATATAAATATTTAAAAATTAATTAATTGTTTTCATAATAATATTTTTCTTATATTTTTTAACAAACAAGCAGGAGGTATTTTTTTTTAATACAATATGATTTTATTTTTAATATTTTTTCTTTTAATTGGTGTTTCGTTTTAATTTTTTATAGAATAAATATTTTTTATTTTTTAAATTAGATGTATGTACGTAGGTATGTATGCATGTTTACATGAATGTTGATGTTTCTATAACGTTATTATATTTTCCTTTATATTTATTTCTTATATGCCTGTATAATATGTGTATTTGTAAAGTATTTTAAATGTTAATTTCAATTTGACACAATTTTATTTTAATTTTTTATTGATTTTCATGAGTTTCAACTACAATTTTAACAACTAATTTTTTAATGTTAAGGATTAAATTTTCTTTATTTTGTAATTTAATTATTATTGACAATAAATTTATTCAATTGTAAATTAAAGTAATTTATTACTGTTTTTATTTAAATTTACCATTGTCAACTGTTGTTGTTTTATATGGTTTGATTGCTCTGATTTGTTTTACAACTACAAATAAAATAGGTTTAATGGCTGTTATAGGTTTTTGATTGCATGGTTGTCGAATAAAAGCAATTATTTGGTAAGGTTTTATTAAATATAACTTAAGACACCTTAGTATATTGCTTTAACTTAGTCACATACTTAGTTCTTATGTTCGCTATACAGATGTATTGAACCTCTTGGATATTAGTTAACATTAGCAAGATTTTTTTTTTTTACAAAAAACTTTAAATAGAAACTTAGATAAAATGATTCATCTAAATGTTCATTAATTTGAATTAATTATTGCTCTGGAATTGAACCCCTAGGATTCTCTGTTAAAAAACAATAGCATTTCGAAAGGATAGAGGAGTTAAATCAAAAAAGGATTACACAGATGAAGCCAGGAAGATATATTCATGATCACAATTGATTTGAAATTTCAAGGTAGCTGGAAGCTCATTGAAATGTCAAAAATTACTAATCGTGTAGCCAATATACATACATTTAAACCAAAATAATATCTTGAACTTTTAGGCAATAATTACACACATACTGTGACCAAAGCCTCGTTGCATTGAAGTATGAGCTAACCAAACTGACACTAAGACGGAAATCCTACTTAGAATTTAACGACGAGGTAATCAATAAACTGACAATGATCACATCAAAGATTTCAGTGCTGGATATCACCTAGAATCTATTAAATGTATGGCGGTACTCGGGAACGATATATATAATGACTTCATATGTTCTACATTATATACAAACCCTATCAAGAAGCTTAAAGCAAGAAGGGAAAGTTATTATATGCATATATATACATACATACATAATTGGCCATTACAACCCTCCAGTCAGGATTACGGCCTAGCTTCTCACACCACTCATGTCGTGTTCTTTAATTTTACACTTGAGTGGCGGGACCTACAGTTTAACGTCGACTCCGAACGACAGATTTTTGAGAAACTTTTTAATGGCATATTACATATATATATTATTATTAAAAACCGTGTTTAGTGCAACAAAAAAATAATAAATAAATAAAAAAATAAATAAAGAAAATTCCGCAACAAATAAAATTTCAGAATTCTAACCACAATAAATTAAAAAAAGAATATAAAGAAATAAATTAAAAAATAAATAATAAAATAAAATGAAAATTAAGGTTGTTGCTGTAAAAAACAGTGTAAGAATTTCGGAAATTCGGAAAGTATTGTAAGTATTTGGACATTCTGCGCCCTAAAATGCTGTTGAGATGAAATTTTAAGCGGTGTAATGCTAATAAAAAGTAGAATCAAGATCTAGACGAATCTTAAAACTCACAGGATACTTGCTTATATTGGCGTCTCTCAATTGAAGGTAGAAAGCGTAAAGCTTAATGTATTTCTATTACTTATTAAACCGGTATTTCGGAACTCTTACCAGAAAGTATTATCGCTGTGTTATTTAGCCATTCTGCGGCATAAAATCCTTAATAAGAAATGCTCTTCACTTTGTAACATATGTGATAAGATATGATATGTGAAAGAAAGTTAAGGACTTTTAAAAAATAAGTGTAATATGTACATATAAATAAATAAATAATAAAAGTGGAATAAAATTTAGAAAGCTGAGAATTCCATTTTGTCTGTTATAACCGATAATATTGACTTCAATTAAAGTAATTCAAGCAAAAGTAGGTTCAATTTAATATGTATTAAAATAATATGGAAATTAAAACATAATATTTATTCCTAATATTACAACATTAAACTAAGTTTATTCAAAATTTTTAACAATCATATAAAGATTTTCATTTAAAACCTTATTTGAAGCATTTAAAACAATTATTGTATTTTGTATTAGTAAATGCAACATTGAAGAATCCTTCCTTATATATAAATCGATAGTTTTTAAATGCTCCTTTGAAATTGTAATAGAAAATAAAATAAAGGTAATGTAGAACATCATCATTAGGTTTTTGGAGCTAATTTTTGGTATTTGAATTTGGAAATATAAATTAAATTTAGTTAATATTTAAATTAAAATATTTCTAAATTAATTAAATAAGAATTGTTTTCATTATAGAATTTATATACAATAATATTTAGCAAAAATAAAAATCAATTATAATAGTGTAAGTAAATAATTTAAATAAAAAATAAGGAATATAAATACTTTATAGATCAAATAAGGTTAAACTGAATGTTTAATGTACACATTAAAATAATATCGTACGCCAAGAGGTTCATATACGTTTTAATATTTAAGAATGTATGTATGATTTTCTATTTCCTTTACTTTTTTTTAGGATTATTTTAAAAGATGCCTTGGTTTTGCTTATTTTAAAGCACTACAAAAATATATCTATATTCACATATATTGTATATATATACTATATATAATATGTTTCATATAATATAACAAACATACTTTGTAAATATGTATTAACTTTACCCTTATTACGGCTTTATGCATGTACGTATGTATGTATGTTCTTATGAATGTCCATACATGATAGGCAATGAACTTTTTTCTTAGTTTATATTCATTACGATGATTTTTGGCTTCGTTAAAAGCTAAAAAGTTGAAATATAAGATAAGATTTTCATTTGTCCTTATCCTTTGTCCAAATTATTCAAAATTTGCTGGTAGAAAAATAAATATTTTGGTTTACAAAATTTGCAAATTTTGAACTTTAAAGTCATGCTTTACATTCAGTTTCAATCTAGTAGTCTCTTGAAGTGCCTTTTATTTTTTAAATATTGTTAGGAATACTTGATCCATTTCTTTTGACATTTGGCCATGTTGTTTGTTACTCTGCTTAGTTCTATGGAATTTAAGCAACAGAATCACTACTTTTCATATCGCGTTCACGAAAAAAGCCTCTTTCGGTTTTACATTCACGTATGGTAACCGTTTCAAAATTTACCGTAACATCGGTAATGACAACTTTATCGGAAATGTTGCACTTTGACGGTAGCCAAAAACGGGGCGGCAAAGCTTGTGGTGAGAGCGGTGTCAGCGGTTGAGATTTTTGTTTGGGCGGTGAATTCTCTAAATTATTATCGTAATGTTGATTGCGCTGGTTATTTGTGTTGTTGCTATTACCGTTGTTGTTAATATGATTATTATTATTGTGATTCAAGTTATTATTTTCGGTTTCATTTTGAGAATCTGCTTGTGATGAAGATTCATCATCATCTTCATCTTGGTTGTGATTATACTGTTGAGGTTTTTCTGCGGGTATATTTTGTTCTGGCCTAGACGCTGGTGTTTCGGGTGACAAAGGTTCAGTTTCCGCCTTTAAAGGCGTAGAAATCGGGGTGGCTGTATCAACGGAACAGTGTATTTTAGCTGGAGGCGGACCATCTGGTGAGGTTTTAATAGTAACGCCGATTTTACCCGACTCCTTGAGTACTTCGGCTTTACGTTTTGTGCCAACTTCCTTTCGACTTAATGGCTGATCCTCTGAACTTGAGGAATTCGTATCAGCTTCGGGTATGAAGGCATTTGCTGTTGCCGAATGATCTTTTTGTCGTTTATTTTCATTGTGGGTATGCGGTGATTCGGATCTTCTATTGGACGATCGTTCAGCTTTTGAACTGTGATGATGATGATGATGGTGGTGGTGATGGTGATGTTTCTTATCCCTATCCTTTTCCTTTTCCTTATCATGATGATGATGATGATGGTGATGATGACTTGTACCATTAGCTGCCGCTGATGTTAAAGCAGCGGCAGATGTTGCATTTGCCCCTGCCGAAGATGAGGTTGAAGCAAGATTTGTATGTGCATCATCTTCATTAAATGTATACTCATCATCGGATTCTGGTTCAGGATCGGGATCTCGTTCTTTTTCCTTCTTTTTGGGTCCCCTTTTGGAGGGTGTATTAGAGGATTTATTACCTTGTTCATAAATTTCAATAAGTCTACGATCTAGAATGTTAACTTCGGGTTCCCAGGTATTATAACGCTGATTCCAGCCTTTCCATTTAACGCGATATTCAACAACGCCCTGCAACAGTAGATATGAAAACACAACACAAGTTTTAAAATATTTTTAAATGAAACATTTTTTTGTTTGTCGCAAAAATAAAATAAAATTGGGGAAGGGAATGTAATGTAATTGGAATGCAAGCACATTAGTAATGCGTGACTTAAGACGTCCTTAAAAATCGTGGAAATCAAACAACAGTTCCCAAGTTTTAGGAAAATTTCAATATTTATGGTTTGTATGGTCTTTTAGCTTTAAAGTAAACAGGCTCACAGAAACTATAACTGTCAGAATATCAACAATAAAAGCTTTAAGGAATAATAAACAAGCAAGAACAGTTTTCATAAAAAGATGTAATACACTGGGAAAGTGGGAAATACTAAGAATAATGGAAATTTAAGCGCGTAAGAGAATGTGAGACAATGATATCAAAAAAGGAAAACAGAAATACCAAATAATATGCAAAGACAGTATTTTCAGGAAAATACGGGATTTATTGTTTAAACAATCCTGGTTAGCTTTGTGGAAACATTTTAGAGAATAGTTAAAAACTAGGCAGCCATAAAACAACATTTGAATTACAAAAGGATATTTAAAGAAACGTTTGGACAGGTAGTTTTTAATGTAAGGTTGTCATAAAATCCCTAAGATATACCAGAAAACTCGAACTGTATGAAGGTTATTAATAAATGCGCATAAATTTAATGTTAAAACGGCGCCACCTTGAAAATAACAGTAACAAAAGTAATAACAATACATGGTATGTGTCCGCCATACGCATACCAGACTTACACACCAACAGAAACAAACATAAGACAGGACATAATGCAAAAATGTAGTTGTACTCGTATTTCTATATAAAATGAATCATAATGACGTAGTACGTGCTGGTTGTAGCAATAAAGATACAACAACAATAACAACAACAACAAAATTCAATGAAATGGAACTAAAGGACGAATGAAAAGGTGTATTTAGAATAAAATGCAAAATAACAACAATAACAACTACTACCACCACTTAATTGTTTCATTAAAGACAACAGCTGTAATTTCTATATTAAAAATTAATTTTTAAAAAATATAAAATTGAAATGAAGAAAAATTTACAGTATCTCCACAATTATAACAACAATTCATTATTCACAGGCTAATACAGTAACAACAAAGATAGAATACGCCGTTACAAAAGAATGTAAATACACCGTAATGAGTATGTGTACAACTAGCAGTGTGGTTAGTAGTGTACAAAATGTTAGCGTTTTTTTTAAATGTATTTAAACCTTTAATTAAATTGCTTTAGTTTCTCGAAATAATCAACTTTAACTGGCATATCAAATACATCAAGAGAATATATTTCTTTTTCAATTTCTTAGAAGCTGTCAAAAGCATTGTCTTAATCAAAATCTAGTAACTGTTATTGTTTTTATGACAATATTACCTTGTCTTGTATAGCCAACAAGAGCGATAAGCTTATAATTTATCCTAGTTAGGTTAGGTCAACAAATTGTAGTAAGAGAGAAAATTTATTTCAAGATAAATTCAAATTCCTTAATAAAACTGTCCAAGAAATTTTATTCCAATCGTGAAAATCGCCTTGATAAAATTGACAGTCTACTTCCACAGAAGAATTAATAGCGCTTTAGCATCTTTGTTGAGTATTATTTTGCCAGTGTTACTTTAAAAATCGTTGAAAAATTCAGATATTCTGTTGAATGACGAAAACAGGAATTAATTTGTTCTAAATTTAATATAAATTCAATTGATATTCGAACACTATTCTTTTTTGTAGAGTAAAATAATAAATCAATAGGTAAAGAATCAAGAGGATGACCGACAATATCATAAGTATGACAGAACAGTGGAATTCTTAAAGCAGAGGTTGCAAAAAGTATGTTTCTTTCTATAATGTTGCAGAAAAGCCATGACATATGTATGTCCGTTTCAGGAATATAGCAATGAAATATAAAACGTGCTAAACGTATACAGTGTGTCTATAATTTAATGTTTTAAAGAGTTTCATTAAAAATTTTGTAATTAAAAAATGGAAAGATTTGTAGATGATGACTGACTGTATGCTATAAGTAAAAAGCTTTGATTTAAAAATAATTATAAGGCAGCAAGCTTTTCCAAGAAGACCGGAAAGACACCAACGACGACAAAAATTTTCTTAGACATTGAAAAATGCATCTTGAGCTGTCATCTCCAAGATGTACGGAGTAATATGTCGGTTTTTTATATTGTTTTTATTGCTTATTATTGTACGGAAAGTAGGATATAAGAGGAAACAATTATAATGGAATTATATATGGATTATATTTTTATCCTACGGATCTACTTAGCATGTTTTAGATCTTTTTAGCAAGTTTTAATTCAATAATAGAAAACTAAAAGTATTTCTAGTAAAGACAACTCAGTATTTCAATACACATAATACTTTAATGCCAAGATAATAATTTTATTTTTATCAATACATTACATAGTACATATGTATATATTTTTTTTACAGTAGGACTAAGCAAAACATTTGATTCAAAAGTTGCAGTGAATAGTGATAAGCAATTATCGTTTTGAAGTTTATAGAGAACGTAAGAGACTTTCTTTCTATACATTTCAAATACAATTTGTATGTTAAGCAAAACAAATTTACTCTTTTTATTCGAAAACCCCGACTTTATTGAAAGATTTAAAACGTTTGATAGGAGTAAGTCAGCATTGATAAGAATATGCCAAGGATGATTGTAGGTTGTTGGAATTATCCGATTAAAAATAAACAAAATTTGGGCTGATTGTGCACATGCGTGTGTGCAGCGTGTTAAAATTTAAATAACAGACTCTGCTTGGCACGGGTAATTATATCGCATGCCTCACACCCATTTAACAGGATGAATTTAATCCTAGAATCTTCATCCTACTAGATATGTATATGTAGCGTTTCTTACATTGAATTCTGAATACCAAAGTAATATCTCCATGAAAAACAGAGTTTATCTATCTGCAGGGCTTACGTTTCGGCATTCATGCAAATGAATTCTGCCTTCTTCGAGCATACTTTTAATTAAAGCCTGGCTAAGAGTTATATAGACCCGATCCATTTCTGGTGAAAGTTTCCGCAGCGTTCTTCATCATAACACCGAGGACAATGTCAAACAATTTGGTTAACTTAACATAACCATGTCTTATGCCAATTTTTACTTCCTACTGTAATAGAGTTTAATCTTATGAGTGACTCTACTTATCCAAGTACATATATACGATCTTTTGTGAAGTTCCTCACAAAAAACGTTAATTTGAAGCACGTAACACGCAAAAAGGTCCAGTATCTTTTTGTGTCTCAAGCCTATAACTTGTTAAGACAGTCACATCGACAAGTACATCTTCTACAGCAATGTAAAGAGGCGATATTTGGCAAATCCTGAAAATAACTTGTTCTATCTGTTTAAAATCATCTTAGTTTGAGAACTTTTTTACATTGAATATATGTATACATGGAAAACTACTCAAAAGGAAAGCAAACATTAGTCTGAATATACAGTTAGGCTCTATCCTGAAACACTAAAATTTAAGAAATTAAAAAAAAAATAATTTTCTTCTGAAATAGTCCCATTTTTAATATTAAGCGCTTTTGATTAAATTTCATAGTGTCTACACTGAAAAGGAAGGTGCTTTCTGGTAGTCCTTCTTACTACAACACGAAAAAATAGAGACGATACAAATAATAAAATAAAGGTAGAAAATTACACAGCAGATGATGATGAGAATGATGAAAAATTAAGAAGCAAAAAGGAGCACGAGACAATCAAAAAAGCAAATGAAAAAAATAATAACAATAGCAACAACAACAATAACAACAAAACAAACTAACAACGTAAATATATTTTGCGTTTTCTGTGAATGAAAACAAAAAAAAGAAAAACAAAACAACAGCTGCCAGCAGATGTTTAAAGAGGATTATTAGTGATGGTTGTGAAATTGTTGTTGTTGTTGGTTTTATTACTGCTTAATAAACCAGCAGAAGAAGCAACACTGTTAACGTTTTGAAGGACTTTTTTGTGGGTTTCATGTACACACATTGCAACAAGGACATGCAATTATTAAATTAAAAAAAAAACTTGGAAATTACCTTTCTAATGCGTTTTTGTATTATGCGTTCTGCCGCGTAAACGCGATCATCCGAGCTGCCCATTATATTATCCAGCTTAAGGCTTTTTTTTTTAACAACTTTCACAGAAAAATAAAAAAAATTGTACTCCTTTTAGCTTAAGGATTTTCAAAATAATATTTTAACAAATAACTCTTGATGTGAAATTTTCCTTTTACATAATTGTTGTTGTTACTTTCATAATAAATTCTCTGTTTGTTTTGTTTTCTTCTTTTTTTGTAACTTTGATTCAACACGTTTTAAATGTTTATTTTCTTGTTTGTTTTTCTCTTTTTTTTTCTTGTAAATTTCCCTCCGAAAAGTTACAAATTCAAACAGAAACTCACAGCATGAATTAAAATTGAGAATGAAAGAAAACGAATTCTGTGTTAAATAAAAACACAAATAAAAACAGAAACTCAAAAAAAACAAAACGTCCTTCAGGTATTTATAGTTTATCTCTGTTTATCTGTTGTGCTTTCATATACACTACTTATGCACAAAACTGGCGTTCTTTCTCCTTTTAACTCTCACAACTTTAGCAAGACACTTCCAATCTTTTCCACAAGCTACACGATTAAGTGCAGCAACTTTTTTAACACTTTTCTCTCTTGTATATTGTTATGCGAAGTTTTTAATTCATAAAAACGTTGCTTAATATATAAACTTTATTAAATAATTTACGAATTAAAACATGTTTTGATGCACTTTTATTTAAAATTACGGGGAAAATTGTTTACTTGAAAATATCTACGTCTTTCCTTCATTCGCGTCGGTGTTTTTTTGATGTCAGATGAGGTGCTGCCAGATTAGGTAAGACAAATGAGAATAAAGAAGAGGGTTGTATTGCATAGCAGTGTTGTATTTTGTAGTATTTTACTTTACAACAGTAAAAAGTGTTGCCGCTTTTCTTTTTTTTTTAGATAAAATTCATACTAAAAAGTATTTATATATATAAAAATATTAAAAACAAATAAAAATTAAAAAAATATTATATTTCCAAAGCTCATCATTTATTCCCAAACTATATCTAGCAGAATTGTTTATTTTTTTCTCCACAATACAGTTTTAAACATATTAAAACTAAAACTATTAAAAAAAAAAATTAAAAACTGGATTTAATTTTATTGGATATTCCTTTGCTGTTCTGGGAAGATATAGACACATCCGGATCAATTATGCGATTCTTAATAATTTTCTGAACATGATATGCGAATTTAGAATTCCTTCTGGACTGCAGACCTGGAGGTTCCCATTGGGGACACTTGACTTTTATATCGATAACTCAATGGTAATGGACAGGCCGTTCTGATATTAAACTCAGGCTTCAATTAAGTTTTTAAAGAACGTATCTTCGACGTCCTACCTCGTCCATGAGTGTCGAGGATTGCTCAGGAACCTTTCGAATCATTAAAAGGTAGCTCTTATATGACTTACAGGGATATTATTGGAAATTACAGTGCTCACAATTGGGTAAAATTGGATATTTTTCGCTCATTTTACAGGGAGGTTTAATCACGTTGGCAGGAGCTACGTGCAATACTGCTAGACCCTGCTGAATAGATATGGATAAGAAGCGGATGGTCACACAATGTCATTTTGGAAAACTGTCATGTGGAAGGTTTCCATCGATTGAATTCAGCAGAAGTGGGCCAGAGAAAAAGGAAAAGACTAGGTAGGTAGAGGTGGCTGTCCATCCAAGAAAATTGGATGGGCCCAATGTGTTACCACAGTTATCCACTATCCGCTAGTCTCAAAACCACTTGGAGCTCCTGATGAAGCGATTTAAGCTGCCAATGCCAAACCCTGACAGTTCCTCCATGTAATCCATGTAGTAAGCACCCAAGTACTTCTTTCTCCTTTGGCAAAGAGCCGGGCATGTACCCAGCAGTCTCCTCCTCATCCCTCAGCTTTTGCACAAATCGTTAGCAAGGTATCCAAGACTAATGCGTCTCGCATGCGTATCCATAATGCAAAGCCCCGTAATAACCCACCTGTCGTTTACGGAGTCGACGATCGCATTATCAATTATGAGCCTGCAGGTCCTCATAGGGATGCCCAGATTCGAGAATTCATCGGAAATTTCGATGGTCGTGCCCCGACAGCTCTGCTGTTATCCGGAATACCACTGTGCCCCGGTACCCATACGATATGGGTATAATGTCGTTCAGTCGTACAGCGTCTTGGAGTTCATTACGTTGGAACTTAGAGCCCTTTTAGCCGCCTGGCTATCTATCAGAAACTTTGGAGACCCTTCGGCCCCCAATAATTCTCGCCGCAGCCTGTATTGTCACCATCTCCGCTTGAAAAATGCTGCAGTGGTCTGGCAGACTTATAGACTGGGCTATTCCATCCGATTCCAAAAAAATTCCACTGCCAACAACTCCGTTCAGCTTCGAACCGTCGGTGTAGGTTTTTTCGGAGTCCCTTACCGGGTGGGTCATACCACCCTTCCAGACCTTTTTGTCCGTGACTAATGTCCTGAATTTCCTCGAGAAGTCGTACCGCGCTGTCATGTAGTCACTGCCCCCCAACAGCTCCAACTTCCCTCAGGATCTTTTCGTCGCCGATATCCGAGTCATGCCACTGTCCAGTCGCCCAGAGAAGTTTACTTATTTTAGCAGCCACGCCCCTACAGAAAAGGTCAAGCGGAAAGAGGCCCAAAATTATCTCCAGTGCCGACGTAGGTGTAGTGCGCAGGGAACCGCTAATGATAATACAGGCAGATCTCTGCAGTCGCTGTATTAGGTTCGAGTTTCCTATCAAGGGATTCCCACCAAGCCAGGCATCAATAGGTCAAGATAGGTCTGACCACCGCTAAGGAAGAGACTATCTGTCACTTAATGTATCAGTGTTCACCTCTTGCATTACAGTAACGGAAAATCCAGGGAACTTTGTATAGATTTGGATAAACACTTTGATGGTTGGACAATCTTCACGGACGGCTAAAAAACACAGTCGGGCACAAGCGAATGTATCTTCATCTTTGTCACCAATATCAGGGAATCGCAGAGTTTTTCAGAAAAACTAAGTGCCTTTCGGTGTGACACATGCTACTGAGTGACTATTTCTGTATACAGTCCGGTTGCTCCGAAGGCCTTTAAAGGGACATACTATTAGGGCCTGGGAGAATAAGAAGGTTTTAAGCGTCCTTACGTCGGATTATTGAATAAGATTATGCTGAGTACCTGGTCAGGTACTCAGGTACTTGGTCAGTGACAAGCAAATTGCAAATGAACTGACAAGACCAGGATCAGTTATGGACGTATCGCAAAGAGAGATCCGTGTAACCAGCAATAGGTTTCTTCTTTGGAGTTATCGAAAGAATGAGAGCCTTATGGTAAAGGCTCTATCGTACAGATAAGAAGCTAATATTGAACGTGATTATAAGGGACTAGAGAACTATTCTAGGAACAGTGATATTTCTAATTTATGTAGGATATGCGGAGAGCCAGTTGATCGTACTTTTAGGATTTTGAATTTACTCTTGTTTATCGATAAACAGTAGCTTGTAATGAAGAATATTGTATTGTAGAATCAATAGCGAAAAAGTAATTTGAATCCCGTAAACCTGCGTACCACCTTAATTTGTAAATGAAATTTCCTTTTTTCTATAAATTTACCACCCACCGTTGATTGACTGCTAATCTACGAAGATGTCTTTCTAGCTGAGGGGCAAATGCCCAATAAGTCCCCTACCACGCAAAAAGTCAATATTCATTAGACACATGGCCTAAGAATGAATGAAAATGAGTGAATGAATGAAATGAAAATTAAAATGTTTAAATGAGGTAATGTATATATCAATGAATGGCTCTAAACACACGAGAACTATTTTTAGTTGCACAATTTTTATTCTTTTCAAATCACACAGGATGAATATTAGTTTCGTATGATATGTATACGTATAGACAGCATTGTATGTATTAGTGTTTTTGCATTCATTTGATGTTTGGCTGATTTTTAAAAATGTGCTTGTATTAGTTTTGTGCTGGTAAAACTTCATCCCACCAAAACACAATTCTCTTCACGTCTCTTGCCTATAAACTATAATTTTACGTCAGCACAATTGTTCTCGTGTGATTAGAGCCAATGAGCGAACAAGTGTGCGAATGAATGTGTGTTATTGACGTTTATTAAATAACCATTGGGTTATCTCACCAATTTCAACGCTAACCAACTGAATTGTATTGTTGTTGTTGTTACCTCATCTAAACGTTAACGTTTTTAACTCAATTATCAGGGGACAAGGAAGTTTATGTGTAGCAAAATTGTCTTTGCAAATACAAAATTGTCTTTGAAAATACAAAATTGTTTTGCAAATACAAAATTGTTTTTGCAAATACAAAATTGTTTTTGCAAATACAAAATTGTCTTTGCAAATACAAAATTGTTTTTGCAAATACAAAATTGTTTTTGCAAATACAAAATTGGTTTTGCAAAAGCAAAATTGTCTTTGCAAATACAAAATTGTTTTTGCAAATACAAAATTGTTTTTGCAAAAGCAAAATTGTCTTTGCAAAAGCAAAATTGTCTTTGCAAATACAAAATTGTTTTTGCAAATACAAAATTGTTTTTGCAAAAGCAAAATTGTTTTTGCAAATACAAAATTGTCTTTGCAAATACAAAATTGTTTTTGCAAATACAAAATTGTTTTTGCAAATACAAAATTGGTTTTGCAAAAGCAAAATTGTCTTTGCAAATACAAAATTGTTTTTGCAAATACAAAATTGTTTTTGCATAAGCAAAATTGTCTTTGCAAAAGCAAAATTGTCTTTGCAAAAGCAAAATTGTCTTTGCAAAAGCAAAATTGTTTTTGCAAAAGCAAAATTGTTTTTGCAAATACAAAATTGTTTTTGCAAAAGCAAAATTGTCTTTGCAAATACAAAATTGTGTTTGCAAAAGCAAAATTGTCTTTGCAAATACAAAATTGTCTTTGCAAATACAAAATTGTGTTTGCAAAATCAAAATTGTCTTTGCAAATACAAAATTGTTTTTGCATAAGCAAAATTGTTTTCGCAAAAGCAAAATTGTCTTTGCAAATACAAAATTGTCTTTGCAAAAGCAAAATTGTCTTTGCAAATACAAAATTGTTTTTGCAAATACAAAATTGTTTTTGCAAAAGCAAAATTGTCTTTGCAAAAGCAAAATTGTCTTTGCAAAAGCAAAATTGTCTTTGCAAAAGCAAAATTGTTTTTGCAAATACAAAATTGTTTTTGCAAATACAAAATTGTTTTTACAAAAGCAAAATTGTCTTTGCAAAAGCAAAATTGTCTTTGCAAAAGCAAAATTGTCTTTGCAAAAGCAAAATTGTTTTTGCAAAAGCAAAATTGTTTTTGCAAATACAAAATTGTTTTTGCAAACACAAAATTGTCTTTGCAAATACAAAATTGTGTTTGCAAAAGCAAAATTGTCTTTGCAAATACAAAATTGTTTTTGCATAAGCAAAATTGTTTTCGCAAAAGCAAAACTGTCTCTGCAAACACAAAATTGTCTTTGCAAACACAAAATTGTTTTTGCAAACACAAAATTGTTTTTGCAAAAGCAAAATTGTCTTTGCAAAAGCAAAATTGTCTTTGCAAACACAAAATTGTCTTTGCAAAAGCAAAATTGTCTTTGCAAACACAAAATTGTCTTTGCAAAAGCAAAATTGTCTTTGCAAACACAAAATTGTTTTTGCAAACACAAAATTGTCTTTGCAAAAGCAAAATTGTCTTTGCAAACACAAAATTGTCTTTGCAAAAGCAAAATTGTCTTTGCAAAAGCAAAATTGTCTTTGCAAATACAAAATTGGCTTTGCACATACAAAATTGGCTTTGCAAAAGCAAAATTGGCTTTGCAAATACAAAATTGGCTTTGAAAATACAAAATTGGCTTTGCAAATACAAAATTGGCTTTGCAAATACAAAATTGGCTTTGCAAAAGCGAAATTGGCTTTGCAAATACAAAATTGGCTTTGCAAAAGCGAAATTGTTTTTGCAAAAGCAAAATTGGCTTTGCAAATACAAAATTGGCTTTGCAAATACAAAGTTGGCTTTGCAAATACAAAATTGGCTTTGCAAAAGCAAAATTGGCTTTGCAAATACAAAATTGGCTTTGCAAAAGCGAAATTGTTTTTGCAAAAGCAAAATTGGCTTTGCAAATACAAAATTGGCTTTGCAAAAGCAAAATTGTCTTTGCAAATACAAAATTGGCTTTGCAAAAGCGAAATTGGCTTTGCAAATACAAAATTGGCTTTGCAAAAGCGAAATTGTCTTTGCAAATACAAAATTGGCTTTGCACATACAAAATTGGCTTTGCAAAAGCAAAATTGGCTTTGCAAATACAAAATTGGCTTTGCAAATACAAAATTGGCTTTGCAAAAGCGAAATTGGCTTTGCAAATACAAAATTGGCTTTGCAAAAGCAAAATTGTTTTTGCAAAAGCTAAATTGTCTTTGCAAAGACAAAATTGTTTCTGCAAATACAAAATTGTTTTTGCAAATACAAAATTGTTTTTGCAAATACAGAATTGTTTTTGCAAATACAAAATTGTTTTTGCAAATACAAAATTGTTTTTGCAAAAGCAAAATTGTCTTTGCAAATACAAAATTGTCTTTGCAAAAGCAAAATTGTCTTTGCAAAAGCAAAATTGTCTTTGCAAATACAAACTTGTTTTTGCAAAAGCAAAATTGTCTTTGCAAAAGCAAAATTGTCTTTGCAAAAGCAGAAATGTCTTTGCAAAAGCAAAATTGTGTTTGCAAAAGCAATATTGTCTTTGCAAAAGCAAAATTGACTTTGCAAATACAACTTTGTCTTTGCAAAAGCAAAATTGTTTTGTAAATACACAATTGACTTTGCAAATACAAAATTGTCTTTGCAAAAGCAAAATGCCCTGGCTGGGCATTAGTGGGTGTGAGTGGTACCTTATCAGTGTTAAAAAATTCAGTACTTTAGTACTCTTTTCAGTACTTTCTTCATTTCAAAAATACCGCAGAAGCCCCGCCAGGCGTTCAGTACCTTTTTATTATTAAATATTTTATGTCTTAGACTTTTAAACTATTAATACATTGACAACGTATTGCTAAAGGTAGATTTAGTCTTTAGCCCCGATTAGCCAAACGTTCACGGACGTACGAAACGCAATGAAAAAGCATGCAGAACCGTAATGTAATATCGGTAAGCATTTGCATTGCTCTTCTTATGCTAAAAATGATCGCATGTTACATTACGTTCCATCGACGTTTGGCTAAACGGGGCTTTTATGTTTTGTTACGTTCCGAATCAAATGTTTTTGTCTGGTATGTGAGGAACATGAATAAGTCGTTAGTTTTTCTGTTACGGTGTATTAAATATAAAGAAATAAATAGTTTAGAAGCTCTTGTGCTGGCTTGATAAACGTGAGCCAACGGTTCAAACACCACGTCAATTATCTCAAAAAAAAAAAAAAAGACGAAAAATAAAGAAAGTATTCTTTCGGCGACCTCATTCTGTCAAAAACTTTGAGAGTAAATAATATAGCCACGAAAAAGTTTCTATACCTTATTGTAATTTGATGCTTCACAGACGAGCCTCCCTGTAAGTGAGGTTTTGGCTGAGTATTGTAACAATCTCTTATACTCTAGTCCATTACTATTCAGTTGTGCTAATCACTGAGATTGAACATTTGAGTCTAGAAAGGCCCCCAAAGGGCCTCACTATTTCCTTTTTTATATAAAATAGACTTCGTAGTTAGTTACAAAACATTAATGACAACCTTATATTAGAGAGTAGGTGGGTGTGATTGTGTTGAATTATATTTTAATGCTCATGACTCTGATAAAACATAATAATTTGAATCCGTCGTTATGATATAATTTTGTGAATAGAATTGTTTTATCATTTTGACATTGACATTTAAATATTTACAGATAAAAACATTATCATTACACCCTCTCTATAAAACAGATTGAGTGTAGAAAGACTTGATTTGATTTGCCTACTGGCAAAAAATAATGGGTGTTCAATCGAGAAGGTAAATAAATGTTGTTTTCATTTAAAGACTTATAGGAAAGTCGGTAGCATAAGGCATTATTAGGATTACTTGAAGCTTCTTTCCGTACTCTACTTAAGACATGTGCACGAGATCAGAAAGACTTCAGTATTTTTCACTTCCCTGAGGTCCAATGTGTTTCGGTATACATCTGAGGACTCACGTGTTTATCTTATCATCTGAGGATTGTTTTAGGCTACAAAAATAAACGTTCAGATCCATCAGGTGCTATTGATCACTTTCAAAGGCTTTTATTTTTTGTTCTATATGCACTAAGATTCAAAAATACGCATCCCTAAAATATTCAGAGGCCATGTTTGTAGGATATTTCAATAATATTCAAATCTGAGTGTTTCGAAATCGAAACTAGCTTTACTTCAAGCTTATACCGGTTTCAGTAAAAAATGCGCTTTCCGCCTATGCTGAAAGAGCATAGCGCCTGTCTTCGGTAAATTCCAGAGCTTAAATCACAGCTGGCTGACTCGAGAAGATTGACTGAAATCCCAGGTCTGTTGAAAACATATCACAATATTTTGTAATAAAAAGTCAGTCAATAATTTATTGCAGTTTTTGAGATTTTTCAAATAACCTAGAACTCTAGGATGATATCTTTGCCGTAGCAAGAAAGGAAGAAATGCGCTATTGTGTATAAACGAGAAGTCATCATTCAAAGTATTATTTCGTACTCTACAAATATTCCTGATCTGATAAGTAAAGGATTTGTGTGAAGTTAGCTACGAAAGTTATATTCTTTTTTTACAGTGAATTTTATGTTAACAGACACTATTAACACACATGTTATGTTAACAGACACTGCTATCGTCCACAAATATTCCTGATCTGTTAAATAAAGGTTGTGTGTGAAGTTAGCTACGAAAGTTATATTCTTTTTTTACAGTGAATGTTATGTTAACAGACACTGTTAAGTTAACATAATTCAAAAATTTGGAAAACGGAGTAAGAAAATCGATTAAAAATCTCAAAAATAGGGATAAATTAGAGAAAAAAAATTGAAAGGAAGACGAAGCTAAACCTTTGAAATTTACAAAAAAAAAATTAAATTTTAAAATTTAATTAAAAGTATTTTTACCCTCTAGTATATATGCCCTCTATTGGGATCGGAGATATAGTTGACGTAGTTAACTTTTATATATGAGCAAACAAAATGCTCTATATAAATCGTGAAAAATTCGATAAAATTTAAAAAGGTGCGGTTTTCTGACCTATTGGACTGGATAGATATTGGATCAAGGATTCCAAAACAGTTTTCGTTATGATCGGGTCACGATTGGGATCGGAGATATAGCCGACGTAGCTAACTTTTTAATACGGGCAAACAAAATGCTCTATATAAATCGTGAAAAATTCGATAAAATTTAAAAAGGTGGGGTTTTCTGACCTATTGGGCTGGATAGCTATTGGATCAAGGATTCCAAAACAGTTATCGTTATGGTCGGATCACGATTGGGATCGGAGATATAGATATCTCCAACAAAACGAAATATCAAAAAAAAAGAAATTTCTACGGTGACTTCCTCTCAGCAGATTTCTGGCAAAAACTCTGAGAGTAAAAAAAAAATTTTTTTCATGAAAAGTTTCTCAAAAAATCTGTTGTTCAGAATTGATTTTAAACTGTAGGTCTTGCCACTCATGTATAAAATACACACGCAGTATAAGTAATGTAAAAAGCTAGGTCGAAATCCTGACTGAAGAGTTGTAATTACGAATTATGTATGTGTGTGTGTATTTGGTAATATTTTGTCCAGGCTTTATTTACTTGGTTTCACGATGAATGTAGAAAAAAATTTTTTTTTCGTCAAATTTGAAATTTCTTATGCAATCTTGATTTATTACTGGCAGGGGTCAATAGAAATTTAAGAAAATGTTGAAATTTGATGATGTTCTTATAATTTCGGTCAAGACTGTACTTACAAATCTACAATATTTTAAATAAGAAGTGAGCACTAGTGTTGCTATTGCACTGACTAGTTGCTGTATTAATTGTGTTTTACAAGCGGCCGGCATTGCGACCTTATAGATCTACTATGGCCTTAAAACTCCTTGGGCAACATTAAACAGCGGAAATTCATTAAAGTATTTGACACATGCACACACATACTTATTGAAATATCCTTAAAATCTGTATAATTTCCTGTTTTCGTTTTCTTCCTTAAACACGCACACACTGTACGGAAATGAATTTTTTATTTTAAAACCCGTTTATTAACATAAAAATACGGCAACTCTGTATTATTTCTCTTGCTTTATACCTCTCTTGTTTTTATTTTTATTTTTTACAGTGAAAAGCTCTCACAGGAAATCAGATAACGGCACATGTACTTCTACATTTTCTTTCCTACAAACTTATATGGAATTAAGGCAATAACAATAAGAACATGAGAGTAAATATGCGTGTGCGTGTGTGTGTATGTGTTGAATATTTATGCTCTCATGGAAAATGTCGGTCAATGTATTGCCGAAATGTCAAAGGCATTAGTACAAGTGTAGATTTAAAGGAAAAAACATCATAGAAATGTGAAAATTAAAACGAAGGAATATAATATTAAATATAAATTAAACTGAATACAATAAATTGAATGAAATTAAATGAAGATAATAAGAAATAAATACTTAGAATTATGGGCTAATAAATAATTATTTAACTTTAGAAATGAGTTAAATAAATAGGATTTTAAGAAAATAATGCAAGAAAAAAAGCCATGGCATGGGGTAGGGTTCAGCAGAAAAAAAAGAGCCTTATGGTATAACATTAACAGACTAACAAAACTACAGACAGATAGTACCTATATTGTAAAAGGACAAAACGAAAACAGTAAAGAAGAAAAATATACGGAAATATAAACGGAAATAAGGCTTAAAAAATTATTATAAAATTATTAAAACAAAAAAAAAAATGTAAAAATAAATCCTTAAAATTAAATAAAAACCCTGTGATAGTGTAATAGAAAATTATGACCAAATAATATGAAATAAAAACAACAACAAACAACTACAACAACCACAAAGAAATAAAAATATAATGCAGTATAGTAGAATTCATGACGTGAACCTACAATAACCATATGTATTCTACCCGTTCTTAGAGTAAAAAATAACCCCCCCCCCCATATTAAAGAAAGCAATTTGTAATGTGTATATAAAAAAATAAAAACAAAAACAAAAAACAACAACAACAACAAATGAGAAAAACATAAAATATTGTGCTTTAGCAGTTAACGATAACACCAATTTTTGTAGTTTTAAAAAAATTAAAAAAAAATTATTTAATATTTACATACATACATACATACATATTTAGCATATATAAAAAATTTAGTAAATTATATATTTAATTTAAATACAAAAAAATAAATAAATTAATTAAAAATAAAGAAAAAAAATTTACAAAAACCAAACTAAGAAAACAATTTCAAGCATTTGAAAACGTAACTAAAGAAACGAATATTTATTTAGGGAATTTACTAAAATTAAATTAAAAATAAAAATATTAATAAAAATAATAAAAAATTAAAGCAAATAATAAAATTAAAAATAATAAAAAATTTAAAAATATATTAAAAAATTAAAAAAAAAATTAAAAATTAAAAAAAAACTCCTCTCTATATAACAAAATTAAACGAAAAAAACACAAGAACGATTACAACAATAAAAAAAAGGTATCGTAACTTAAGCCAAATGTTAAAAGTTCCCAAGAGAAATATAAAACAAAACACGTTTACAACAATACATATGTAAATAAATGCTCAAAAGTGTTTCCTTTCCTCTATAAACAATAACAAAAAAAAAAACGCAAAGTAAATAAATCTGTTTTACAACTTCTTCTAACTGTATTACGCATTCATTTCTAAAAACATACAACAACAAAAATAATAAATAATAATAACAACAAAGAAACGCAAAAAAAACACAACAAATATAGACGAATATAACTGCCAAAACAAAAGTAACGTTAATGTGAAGAAAGAAAAAAATAAATAAAAAATAACAGTAAATAATAAAATAAGTGTCAAAAATTAGCTTTTGCTCTCGTTTAGAACTCTCTCTTTCTCTCTCTCGTTCTCTTTTACCACATCAATGTAAAACAAAAACCGTACAGAGAGTAAATAACGCAAAAGTAATTGTAAAGAGTATGTAAAATGTATTGAAATGTTTAGAAAAAAAACCGCGTTTTAAATTACAAAAAATACATTTGAGTGAGTTTTATTAGAAATATAAATTAATTAAATTTAAAAAAATAAAAAATCCCTGTAGTAAGTCTAATAATTTCTGTGTATTGTGTTCAATCTAAAAAAAATTGTTTACAATCCCTATTTACAAGAGAAATTTAAGAGCATTCTCTTCGTAAAGCTGTATAACGGTTCTTAAGAGAAATCGTTTTCTTTTAAATGTTGCCAGATTTTTAATTTTACAATCAGCTTTGTATTTAATAAGGTCTTAGATGTTTCCTTTTTACATGTTTTAAAGCCCCGTAGGTTACAAGTATTTGTTCTGATGATTCGTTTTCCTTTATTGGCCATTCCAACTTCTTAGTCCGTCTAACGGCACAGCTTCTTACGCCACCAATATCGTATATGTGCAATTACATACATACATAATTGGCTATTACAACCTTTCAGTCAGGATTTCAGCCTAGCTTGTCATACCACTCATGTTATGTGCCTTAATTTTATACATACTTCAGTGGCGGGACCTACAGTTTAACGTCGACTCCGAACGACAGATTTTTGAAAAACTTATTCATGGCAGGTTTATTTCATTTACTCTCAGAGTTTTTGCCAGAAATCTGCTGAGAGGAAGTCGCCGAAGAAATATTTTTCATATTTCGTTTTGATATCTGGCCTGGGGCTCGAACCCGGGCTTTACGTCTAATACGCGAACACACTACCTACGGCAACTACCAATTGCAATTACTTAAATGGCCATTAACAACCCTATTATCGGATTTCGCCCCATACTTCCAGGTGACTCTGCTTCATGCGAGCCTTCGCCAGTTGGTCACACCAATTGATGGCAGGGCTCCCTCGACTTGGCATCTCCAGCATAAATGAGGTCGCCTTCTTAGCCGACTTCCGCAAATCCCCGCATCAAATAGCCGTCTCGCGTGAGGTTTCTCATTTATTCGAAAGACATGGCCGCGACAGTACAGCCGCTCGTTGAGGAGCTCATACAGTTCATTGTTGGATTAAATGAGGAAATCATGTCAAATCGCACTGGACCTGAACTGGAAGATATTACGTAGGACTTTTATCTCGAATACTCTCCCGTCCAATAAAACTAAAGACAGCAGTAACATTTAGCTTGGTATGCTCTATAATGTCTATGTCGTCAGCGTAAGCAGGAAGGTAGGTAGGTAGAGGATTAGAAAATGGGATCGATACACTTAGGCCGCATTGGGTCCATTGTGTTATCACAGTTATCCGTTATCCCCTAGTCTCGAAACCACTCCGAGCTCCTGATGAAGCGAAGACAGTTCCTTCAGATCTGCGTAAGCAAGCATCTGGACACTTCTTTGGAAAATAGTGACATTGCCATGTACTCCCGCCTTCCGCACAACACTCTCCATGACGAATTTGAAGAGGTCGCTTGATAAGATATAGCCTTCTCTGAATCCTCGTACGGCTATCCTAGCGGAGCTGCAGGTGTTGCTCAATGTCATTCTGCTCAGACATTGTGGCAAAAACACAATTTCTTAAAAGGCTACCGAAAGCTGCCTTATGGTCGACTTGTTTTTCATGTGCAGTTACCTACAATTTAATATCGACTCCGAAAGCCAGATTTGAGAAGCTTTTAATTGCATTTTTCAAAAGACTGCAGAGGGAAGGTCGTTCAAATTAATATTTTTTTATATTTCCAAGATGTAAGAGCTGAGATTTGAACTTTAGACTTGGAGTTCTAAAACTAGAATGTTCGTTATGAAGATCTCAATCGAGAGATACGCTGATACCGTGATTTATGATGGTAGCAGTTACTTAAGAAAAATGCTGATGAGTCTGACTTAGGCTATCCAGCTCCATTACTCAACTATAACTCATGGCTGGCATTTCTTAATCATTCCGTTAGTTTAAGGTATCCATTTTATTTAAGTCGTCTTTGACGTTCTGCGACTGAGTTGAACTAAAGAATCCTTTGTTTCATATTCTCAAGTGCCAGAAAAAAAACCGAAAGATAATCTTGTGGCATTACATTTTAAATATGATTTCTGGCATATGACCGCCACGGCTGGCGCGGATGTAGTCCAATCTGGACGTCCAATTTTCGATGACTTTTTCCAACATTTGTGGCCGTCTATCGGCAATAACACGGCGAATGTTGTCTTCCAAATGGTCAAGCGTTTGTGGCTTCACCGCATAGACCAATGACTTTACATAGATCCACAGAAAGTAGTCTAGCGGTGTTAAATCACAAGATCTTGGAGGCCAATTCACAGGTCCAAAACGTGAAATTAGGCGGTCACCAAACGTGTCTTTCAATAAATATATTGTGGCACGAGCTGTGTGACATGTTGCGCCGTCTTGTTGAAACCACATCTCCTGGACATCATGGTTATTCAATTCAGGAATGAAAAAGTTAGTAATCATGGCTCTATACCGATTACCATTGACTGTAACGTTCTGGCCACCATCGTTTTTGAAAAAGTACGGACCAATGATTCCACCAGCCCATAAAGCGCACCAAACAGTCAGTTTTTCTAGATGTAACGGTGTTTCCACATACACTTGAGGATTACCTTCACTCCAAATGCGGCAGTTTTGTTTGTTGACGTAGCCATTCAACCAGAAGTGCGCTTCATCGCTAAACAAAATTCGCTTATGAAAATCGGGAACAACGGTAATCTCGTTTTGGGCCCATTCGACGAATCTACGCCTTACTTGATGATAGTTTGGCTTCAATTCTTGCACGTGTTGGATTTTGTAAGCACGCAAACCAAGATCCTTCCGCAAAATCTTCCATAAAGTGGATGGACACAGATCCAATTCCTGTGCTCGATGGCGGATGGACTCATTCGGGTCTTCCTCAATGCTACGCTCAACAGCAGCAATAGCTTCTTCTGTACGCACCGTACAGCGTCTCTGGGGATGCGAGTTATCAATAAGAGTAAACGTGGTGCGAAAACGTTCCATCATTAATCGAATTCACTGCTCTGATGGACGATTTTGTCGACGATAAAATGGACGTAGTGCGCGATACGTTTTCCGCACAGAACCATTATTTTCAAAATAAAATTGCACTATTTGCAAGCGTTGTTCAGGCGTGAGTCTATTTATGATGAATTGCCAAACCAAACTGAGAATAAATCACTTGACAGCTGTTAAATCGGTCGCCATCTCGAAAAGTAATGCCAATTTAAAGTTCTATACCTCTATAAAACACACCCTTTAGTTCTGAAGATTTTGCATCGTCTTCCCTTAAGGGGGCTTCCAAGATTTCCTACATTTCTTTGTTTCAGATTTTCAACCAAAACTGTGCACTTTAGTTTTTGTAAAATTTTATAGATCTGGCAACATCAAAAGCTTTATGTTTGTTTTATGCTTGCAACAATAACATTTTTATTATATTGTATCTATTTAGCGAACACCAACTGTATTAGATGTATACGTATTAGAGAGAAACATTGTAAGAGGAGCTTTCAAAAGGACCAACTAAGACGAAAGGATGCTGTTTTAAATAAAACTATATAAAAAGCTTTATTTAGGAATAAAACCGTAAAGAAAAGCTTCAATTAGTTTAAATAAAAGAAAAAAAAACATGATAAAAACAAAACATTTAGTACTTAGAACTTTCAATTAAAAGCTTAAAAAGCGTTTGTGTTACTTAAAAGCTAAAGATAAAAATTCGTTAAATTTAAATCTAAAAACTCCCCACCCTTTATAGAAAATAATTTAGAACAATCGTAACAACTAACACTAACTACTCTACTACTACTAATGACTACCAACTACTAACTACTATCACTACTACAATTGCTGTTAAAGAAAAAATAAAAGATAATCCCCCTTTAAAAAAACATATCTAAACTATATTAAGTATTTCACTTTAAACTAAAACTACTGCAACAACAATCACAACAAGTTTTAGAAGTAAAAAAAAAAAAAAATAAGAATTTAAAACAAAACAAAAAAAAAAAGAATAAAAAAAAGCCTCAATGTCAACACTACCACAGCAAATACCAGATGATGCCAGCAGCATGAGCGATGATGTATTCGAGGATCCCGAAACTACACAACGACGTGTAGAGGAGGCACGCAGACGTAAAGATTATGCCAATACCGAGTATACACTGAGTCGAGGATCCGGCTATTATGGCGATGGCGCTCTGGCCTCATCTGAGTATTGTAGATCTCAAACGCCAAGCGGTTATCCAGGCTATCGACCACCGAGAGAGGCTTTACAAATGTATGCGCTAGAAGATGCCGGCTATACAATAGATGATTACGATGACGGTTGGCGTTCCTATCATTACGATGAAGTTGGTATGCCATCACATTTGACGCATCATCAGCATCATCTGCCGCCATTCGATGACACGGTTAATCATAAGGTAAGTAAGGGAAAATTCTTATTTTTCTATTGAATGCATATTTACGGAGTTGTAAACATTTTAAATAAATTATTCACTCTAATCAAATATTTAATAGGACGTCTCCAATATGAGTTGTGTAGGCAGGCGTATGAGTGATATTTTGTTTAGTTAAATGTTACTAATACGATCTGGTGTTGATGTAAAAAAAGGAAAATTCCTATGAATGATATTTTATTGAGAATTGCACAAGGAGCACACATTTTTTTTTGGTATTAAAGTACATACATATGTACATAGATTAGAAGATATTTTGGTAAATTTTTTTCTTACATAACATATGCTATGAACTCTAATGAAACATTTAATCGGAGGTCTCCTTGTTTTGTATTTTATAATTATAATTACTTAAGGAGTTTCCTTCAATTTCAATATCATTCAAAAAGTTTATTTTTAGTTAGGCAGGTGAGTGGTTAATAGGGGTATTATTGCTCATTAACTCCTACCTACATACTTACAACATTGCCCGCTATTTCTATCATGTGCAGTGTTGATATCATTCTTTCTAATTTGGGGGAAGAAAGATTTCTGGGTGGACTATTTGCCTTAATTTTAAAATTTGGGAAATAATGACGAAAATATTTTCGGATTAATCGTCATGCACTCTTTACAAAGCGACCATAAGGCTGCCGGATTACATACATACATACATAATTGGCCATTACAAGCCTTCAGTCAGGATTAAGGCCTAGCTTCTCACATCACTCATGTTGTGTACCTTAATTTTATACTTGAGTGGCGGGACCTACAGTTTAACGTCGACTCCGAGCGACAGATTTTGAGAAACTTTTTTCATGGCAGGTTTATTTACTCTCAAAGTTTTTGCCAGAAATCTGCTGAGAGGAGGTCGCCGAAGTAATATTTTTTTTTATATTTCGTTTTAATGTCTGGCCTGAGGCTCGAACCCGAGCTTTACGTCTAATAAGCGAACACACTACCTACTAGACTACGGCGATTTCAAGGCTGCCGGATTACTGCAGGGGTTTTCAGGCGGAAGTGTTGGCAATGCAGGCTGCGGTTACGATTATTTGGGATGCAAATGTCTACAATCGAAACATCACCATACTCTTCGATAGCCAGATGGCCACTAGGACACTGGGCTCCAATGTAATGAACTCCAGGACGGTGTACGGCTCTCGTCGACACCTAAACAGGGTGGTAGACAGATATGATGTCCACATCATTTGCGTTCCGGGACACAATGATATCATGTTGTGTGCCTTTATTTTACACTTGAGTGGCGAGACCTACAGTTTAACGTCTACACCGAACGACAGATTTTGAGAAACTTTTTTCATGGCAGGTTTATTTACTCTCAGAGTTTTTGCCAGAAATCTGCTGAGAAGAAATCGCCGAAGAAATATTTTTAATTTTTATTCATATTTCGTTTTGATGTCTAGCCTGGGGCTCGAACCCGGACTTTACGTCTAATAAGCGAACACACTACCTACTAGACTAAGGCGACTACGAGGGCGGCTTCAGATACGGACAGAAAATCTGGCCAAAGCTGGATGAGAAGCGCACTGCAAGGCTGCTTAAGCTCCAAAGAAGCTTGCTCAGTATAAGTTGTCGGAATCGCGACGGGGCAATACATTATGGGTACGCATATGATTCACATTGGTCTGTGGCATCTCGCCAATAATATCTGTAAAATCTGCAGGGATGAGGAGGAAGATGAAACTGTTCTTCACCTATCGCGAACATGTTGGGCAGTATATCAAAGGAGAAAAAGACATCTAGTTGCCTACTATATCGATGATTTAGGTGATTTGTTGAAGATTGACATCGGCAGTTTGTGAGTCGCTTCATTGGGAGCTCTAAGTGGTTCCCGGACAAGGGGAAAATTGATGAAAACTGTTGCACCACATGTGGCCTAAGTGCGTTCATCCGAATTCCTACCTACCTACCTACCCCGTCTGTTCCCCACAAATCTTCTCAGAGACTGAAATCAATAGAACATGAATATGCTTAGCGGAACAAACAATGAGTTAAGCTCACTTTATTCATCAGTTTAAATTTCATTAAATAATGCCTATGTTTTGGCAAACGTTTACATTTTCAGAGCGAAAAATATAATTTTCAGTTGTCAACTATTGGAAAATTTAAATTAAGCATTTTTAGGTTATAAATTAAAATTTAAATTTAATTTAATTATTTAAAATTTTATTTCCGTTTTTAAGCACCTTTTTTTTCATAAACAAGAAATTTTTCCTTAAAAAATTATATTATTTATTACGAATCTATGCTATATTTTCAGACAATACTGCTGGGAGACTCTGGAGTGGGTAAAACATCATTTCTGGTTAAATACAATACAGGAGAATTTCGTTTGGGCTCATTTTCTGCAACAGTGGGTATAGCATTGACGGTAAGTTTTAATTATAAACTCTTCTGCTGCTGCTGTTTTAACATTAAGCAACATGTTTCGAAACATGTTGAGATAACATGCCCACATTATTATTAGTATTTTAACATTTACTGTTATTTAACATTACAACTGTTGAATGTGTATGAACAAGAGGTGTACAATGTGTGTATGTAAACGAGATACTTGTTGCTTTTCTTTCGTTTGTTGTAGACATTTTGGCGCCATTTTTTTGTTTTTACAAATCATTTTTTGTTGGCGTTGTTGTTTTTTTTTTCTGTGTGTGTGTGTTTTTTTTTTGGTATCATAGTGTATATGAAATATTGTTATCAGTACGGAATACTTCAGTTTGTAAAGTGTTTTCATAGCTTTTGGTTGTCATCGTTTATTAAATACGCAACAACGTAAGCGTACAGTAAAGTAATTCCACAGGAAAAAAAGTCTAAATTGAACAACAAAAAACATAAAAAACCTAAGAACCTTGTAATCTGTTTGTTTTACACAAAGAGAGTGTAATTCTCTAACGGTTGTATAAATACACAAAAAGTAAGAGTAGTTGTTTGTAGCAGTGTAAGTGAGTGTGAGTGAGTGAGTAAATCAAAGTCATGCTATGCAAAGAGTATAATACTCTCCTAGTGTACTATTGTGAGTGGAGTTGTACTTTGATGTTTGTTAAACAAGAACACAAACAACACACATGTAGTGCTGTGTTGCATGTGTGGGTGTATGTGTAAGAAGAGAAGAGTGTTGTTATTATGTTCTCGTTGTGTAGTAACTAGTGAAAACCGTGACATTGATTTTCAATTTTTTTTTTCTATAAATTTTATCTACAAGAGACAGTAGCAAGAGTAGCTGTTTAATAAAAATGTGTGTGTGTTTGCTTCTTTGTTCCTACACATAGAGAAGACCATATGTGTGTGCAGACACATGTACATATATTGTAGGAAGTCATACAAGTGTTGTCTATTAAATTTCTCCTACCATGGACTTTATAATTTAAGGCTTAAAACAAAAAATTGTGACAACCTTAACAAGATTTTGTTTTGAAAACATCTGTGCTTTTGAAGTGTTTCCTTGTGATTTTTAAAGCAGAAAATATAAAAAAAAAATTTAAAAAAAAGTGAAAAAAATGTGGAGAACATGAAATATCATCAGCATCATTATCATTAATCATCTTTTGAAGTTTTTCTTTTTAATTTCTAATGATTTACAGGGAATTATTTCAAAGTACATATTATTGCCAATACTCGTATGAGTTGTGTAGACAGGCGTATGAGTGATATAGATTTTTTTAATTAAATGTTACTCATACGATCTGGTGTTGAAGTAAAAAAAAAGGAAAATTCCTATGAATGACATTTTATTGATAATTGCATAAGGATTACACGCTTTTCGTATTAAAGTACCATATTTTGGTACTTTTTTTTTCTTACGATTTTATGTGTTTGGATATATTGTTTCTGCATTCATAACATATGCTTGAAAATGGTAATGTTTATAAATATGTAATCGACTCATGTAGCATTATTTTATTTGATTAGAAGCCTATTTCTGAAGTTTATTTTCTTTATGAACTTCATGATTTATTATTTTCTGGGTTATAAGACCGTACGACATGTGTTCATAAAATTAGATGACAAGCATCACCGTATATATATATGTATTGGATGTGTTCGTCAAAAATTATGACAAATTAGAACATTAGCAATGAAATATGAAATATTTTTTATTAAACGTATGGTTATAGCACCAAATTAATTGTACAGTTGTGAAAATTTTAACAAATTAAGCCAATTTGCAATGATATCCTGCTCTAAGGAGAAACCTATATCAGTAAGGACAGTTTACAGCGATACAAAGAAATGGCAATGGGACAGATTAAGGATTAAACTAAAAACGAGTGAAACAAAGCGTCTCAAACAAATATTTTCTAAACAGTTTTTAATTAGTCTTGCAACATACATACGTAATTGGTCATTACAACCCTTCAGTCAGGATTGCGACTTAGATTTTCACATACTTATGTTATGTGTGTTAATTTTATCCATGAGTGTTGGAACCTACAGAGATCCATAGAGAGAGATTTTTTAAGAAACTTTAACATGGTAAATTTATTTCCTCTCAGCGATTTAGTTAGAAATCTGCTGAGAGGCAGTTACCGAAGAAATATTAATTCATATTTCGTTTTAATGTCTGACGCACTACTTACTAGACTATGGCGTCTACAACTCTTTAGCAACACTGAGAAAAATATTGAACGTAACACCATTTATGGATCCAGAGTTATAGCCGTTCAAAATTTCTATTAAACTCTGGACTTTTTGGACTCGGACTTGGACATGGTGGTTTCTATTTTGGCACTATTTGAAAGTTTGATCTCAGACCTTTTCAATGACATCCCTTTCATTTCAATAGGCCCAAGGGAGTTATAAGCGTTTAAAAATTTCTATTAACTGGCATTTGCGTGCTGTATGTTTCTGTTGGCCTAGTATTTGACAAAAAAAAAATGTTCGCAAGAAAGTTGAACAGAAAAAATGTTTCTGTGTGTGTGTGTGTGAGTAATGAGGACCTCGTTTTCACTTGAATTTGTGTAAATAGAACAAAAGAGCTGGCGTAGTGTTGTGTCTAAAGTGATGGAACTTTGGTTGAAAGCTTAAAAATTTTCATCATGATTTTTTAATTTTCAAACTTAAGAGGCCTTAATATGTTTTACCACCATTGCTCTTGCACTACCTAATCGCTCTTAGTAAATAAATTGACGATAGTTTGACGCCTTCACTGAGAATGTTTCCGACCTGCTAGGACAAGCAAATATTTATCCGTATTATGGCCGTCGATATTATTTTCCACTGCAATGGCTTTGGCCTTCCAATATTAGACATTATCCTCCCTAGTACTTCTGAGCCATTAACGATTGTTTGCTAATGCATTCTGCTGAATGCCATCTTGACAGCCCATTCATCCAACCTGTTGTCCATCATCCCACCGAATTCTGTTTTGGTTCCTCCAATAATTGCTTCATATTTATCACTATTTACGGCTACTTATTAAGCAGGTCTCTCTTAAGCACATGCTGCAAATGCTACCTGCCCTTTGGCCTCTTAAGCAAACATTATAAGAAGTTCAGGCAGCACGACATATTGATACAGACTTACTTACTTAATTGGCCATAACAACCCGTTTAACGGATTTCGGCCTGCCGTAACACATCCTTCCAGGCGCCTCTGCTTCTTGCGCGCCTACGCCAGTTGGTCACACCAATCGATGACAGGGCTTCCTCGATTTGGTCCTTCCAACGGATACAAGGTCGTCCTCTTCGCCGACTTCCGCAGATTACCGCATCAAATACCCGTCTCGCCGGAGCATCCTCCTCCATTCGAACGACATGGCCGAGCCAGCGCAGCCGCTGGATATTAATGCGCTGTACAACGTCTACGTCGTTGAGGAGCTCATACAGCTCACTGTTGGATCGGATACGGAAATCATCGCCAACTCGCACTGGACCGAAGATCTTGCGTAGGACTTTTCTCTCGAACACTCGCAAGGCTGCTGCATCTGTTCTTAATAGGGTCCATGCCTCTGCGCCATAGAGAAGCACGGGGAGGATGAGCGTCTTGTAGAGTGTTAGTTTTGTCGCGCGAGAGAGGTCTCTGCTACTCAATTGCCTACTGAGACCATAGTAACACCTGTTGGCAAGAGTGATCCTACGCTTGATCTCCAGACTGACATCATTTCTGGTGGTAACGGCGGAGCCAAGATAGATGAATTCCTTGACCGTATCAAAAGTATAGTTATCGGCCGTAATCTGAGAATCAATACGCCGCGCGTCTCTACTTGTCGATAACATATACTTTGTTTTGCCCTCATTTACTGCCAGACCCATCTTACTAGACTCTCGTTCAATAGCACTAAAGGCAGCAGTAACATCTCGCTTGGTATTGATACAGAGTGGAAGTTAATAAGCAAAGCTACCCATCGCTATACCAATTCCTCCACCGTAGTGTAGTAGGTAGTGTATTGTTTGGGTGGGACATTCAGAACATAACGAAATATGAAAAAATTATTTCTTGGACGACTTCCTCTCAGCAGACTTGTGACAAAAGCTGTGGGAAGAGTTCTTGGTTCTTTGTATATATATATATATACACATATGTTCCTCTTACTCCTCTAGGGAGCATAGGGCCCCTGTTCATTGTATAGAATAATTGAATTTATTTGTACTGCACCAGCTTATCGTTATTATTAAAATTTAATACCACAAAATAATTCACTGGATATGTATACTGAATTAGGTATAAAAATAAATTATTTTTCTTGTAATTAAATTTCGACATCCTAAGCTTACAAAAGGCGAGTATTTAATCATGCCTTTTCACATAACACCTGCTTCATTTGAAATATTTCATAATCTCTGAATCACATTTTCATAAGTGTTTCTGTTTAGCCTTTGGCCTTAATAATGCTGACCGAAATAATGAAAAATTTTAAAATTTAATTTTTTTTCAACCTTTTAACTACCCGAAGGGTAACAAATTTTATGCTTGAAAAACTTATGAAAATAAAACAAAAATAATTTTTCACCGAAATTAAGAATTAAAATTACACCGAAAATACAATATTTTTGCTAGAGAAAAAACTTAATTATTTCAGTTGTTAAATATTGAATTAAAAAAAAAGAAACAAATTTACAACACTTGGCATTCTAAAAATACATATTTTTTCTTACTAGCCCACACTACCGCCTTCTAAGTTTTTCAACACATTTTCAAAGAAAGATAGAAAGAATTCTACATTCTACAGGAAATTTTTCTAATAATTTTAGAAAACTTTTCTCTGTGGTAGCTTTAAATGTCATGAAGGTAATGAAAATATTTTTAAAATACAGGGTGTAACATATAGGCCATGTTAATTTCATACATGAATGGTGGGACCTACAATTTAAAGTCGATTCCGAAAGACAGATTTTTGAGAAAATTTCTCAGGGAATTTTTTTTACTCTCTCAGAGTTTTTACCAGTAATTAGATGAGAGGCAGTCGACGAAGAAGGATCAGATGCCTGATCTGGAGATTAAACCGTGGTCTCACGTCTAATAAGCCAACGCACTACCTACCAGACTACGACGACTACTACTGTACAGAAACAAGCCAGCCATAATTCCAGCCACAATATTACGTCTGCTATTAGTGAGATGCAGGCAGAAATACTGGCAAAAGTATGTCAAAGTTGGAGATATTCAGTAGCTGCAATTGACATTGACATTAAATTGACAGTTTTCTGAATTTTTTCAATTTTGAAAAGCTAACGTTTAAAAAAAATCACCCGTTACATTTTAAATCTTTTTATTTCATTTTTCTTTATTTAATTTTTGTGTTTTTATGGCAACCTGGAAACGGAAACTGATCATGGTTTCCTTTAGTGGTTTCATTTCGTTACTGAAATCATCAAGACTAAGCAGTAAAGGAGTAGGTGGGCGGGGTAACTTCTATGTTCATGGCATATTTTAATAACTTTTAATTTCTGGTTTTGTTAAGATACTTGTATTATTTATTTCATTTTTATTGTTTTTGTTATTGAAAAGGAAATTATTTCAATAATTTTCCGTTTCATGTTCTGCAAAATATTTTATTTTTTTATTTTTTAGTTTTTCTTTTTAAATGTAATTTTTTTTCAAGAGAAATTTAAACGAATTCAATGAACCGTAAACGGTTATAGACAATGGCATGGCAAATTTATGAACATTTGAAAAGAATTTTTCAAATAAAACTTTTTAATAAAAAAAAATTGTGAAATTTTTGGGAAAAAGCTGATTTTGTCAGATTGGCAAACTAAAGCCTCCACTAATCTTGTCCACTGTACAAAAAAAGAGATTTTATTTCTTACAACATAATTGGAAATTATATTGCAAGTAATACAAGAAGAGACAGCGCCTCTGGAAGAAAGAGATTTCATACTGAAAGACTATCCACCAGACTATTCAGGCCACACAGTTTAAGAAGAGCAGTGTCATGGAGTATTTATGAGAACAACTGTTTGTACGCCATTAATTTGGGAGTTACAAGTTTCATTCCAGTTCAGTTGCACTATTTACTAAATTTTTTTTCTGTATCTCGGGAAAATTCGCCATAAAACACTATCCCATCAGCGTAGAACTTCTAGACTTTCTCGACGAAAAACTGATCAAAATGCATTTTGCAAGCGGTATTTAAATCGACCTCAAGAAGTTGCTGCAGATATCAAAACAATCTGGAGGTTCAAGGTCCGAGCTATATGGTGGATGCATCAAAGCTACCCAAACAATCTCTCACAGTTTTCGTCTGGATTATCAAAGATATGTGTGGTCAGGCATTGCTATGTTGGAACGAACACAAAACCTTTTCTGTTGATAAACTGTAGCCATTTTAGTTGAACTGCGGATAAGTTTCGTTAAGCGTTGACAATAGAGATCAGAAGCAATTGTTCGAACATGTGGTAAATTTACATAATGAACAATTTCCTCTCAATCCCTCCTGACACACAACATTACCCTTCTTGGTATCAACCTAGGCTTTTTCACCTTCTTGAAATTCTCTCCTTGGTTCCGTTATGATACTTTCGTACAATATTATTGCATTTCTTTAGACTTCCAATTTCGATCCGTTTGAGCAGTGAAGCACAAATGGAATTTCGATCCATGAGATTGTGAGTGTAGCACTCAAACGTTGAGTTTCTTTAATAAATGGCTACTTCCCTGGCAATGTCCAAATTGCATATGTGCTGATCTTTCTTAATTTTTGTATGATTTCATTACTTTTATAGTGATTTGTCGACCATCGAAGCTAATCGAGAAACTTACTGTCTTAACTACGGTTAATGGTTTTTATGTTTTAGTGGTCGTCCTGTGTCCTGTTACGAAATGACTAAAGACCTTTGTTGCATTGAGCTTTAACAATGCCAAATAGTATTGTGAAGTATGGAAACGAGACACCCTGCTGAAATCTACTTCACACTAAAAATTGAAACCATTGAGGTATGACAGTATGTAATCCATATCTAAGTACGTTGGGGGTCTCTGAAAGACGGTTAACCTTAAATGAGTTATTGGTCACTGGACACTACAGGACAATAATTTGTAAAGATTGAATTTTTACATGAGGTTGGCATTCCTCTATAAAGGAGAAAACAAATTGTTTTCACACAAACTTCATTCATTTACAAAAGAAAGATGTGATTATAAACTAACTTGCAGAGAGCGCAAACAGATTTGGTCCTATATGGACGTATGCAAAAAAAAATTGCCATTAAAAATGATCAGGAGTCCAAATTGAAATCATAGCCATTTCAGAAACCGTATAATGGGACACTAGACTCTGAGAGCACACCCTCAAGGCTGGAATTTGGGAACTTAAGGGCAAGAATTATTTGTCACCCAGGATTTGTTGATGAGTTCACATCTTCATACAACTATCTAGATAGCTGAGAGAGGCCAATCATACGTACATACATACATAATTGGCCATTACAACCCTTTAGTCAGGATTACGGTCTAGCTTCTCATATATGTACGTGAGTGGCGGACCTACAGTTTAACGTCGACTCCGAACGACAGATTTTTTGAGAAACTTTTCATGGCAATTTTATTTACTCTCACAGTTTTTGCCAGAAATCTGCTGAGAGGAAGTCGTCGAAGAAATATTTTTTTTTTTCATATTTCGTTTTTGATGTCTGGCCTGGGGCTCGAACCCGGGCTTTCCGTCTAATAAGCGAACACACTATCTACTAGACTACGGCGGTTTCAGAGAAGCCAATCAGGAGTTGTTATTGTATAACGTAGTAGGTAGCATCGGTATTATAAATGAACCTTAAAGGGCCCAAGTATGGTATGGTCATTAAAACGGCTGCGAATTCAATATAATCAAAAAACCTAACTTCACAATTGGCCTTTCAGAAGGTTAGGTATTTTCGAAATTATAGTATCAGCTTAACCTTGTTTTTTTCCGTTTAATGAGCACATGAAAGTCACTTTTTTACATTTCCTCTTTACATCACTCGGTAGCCTGTTTTGAATGATTGTTAAACACATATATATTATATTTTATATTAACGGGATAACAGTTAACAGATGCCTGTTGACAGCGGTATGCAAATGCATTTAAAAAAGGCTTGCAAGAGTAAAATAATTGGTAAGCAATTCCACTGCATTTTCCATACAAAATTTCATTCCACATTTTTTGAAAGAAATGAAACATGACTGTCAACGTATTGTTATTGTTTTTTATTTTTATTTTTCTTTTCGAAATTAGTTTTAATATTTCCACTCATTGTCAAATTTAATTTCTCTATGGCAGTGCCAAAAGTTACACATGAGCTAATAATTCGAAAAGAAAAATCCAATAAGCGAATTGCGGAGATTATTTCTATTTTTCATGTTTCAGTTTCAATTTCAATATAAATTTTACACATAATTTGCTTAACATTCCTACACTCATATGCGCACAATTACTCTCGTTGTCCCCTTTTAAATGGCTGTACAATTTTCTATGACTATGGCAACATAATTACAATGACCACTTACATGCATTCACTCTCTCTTTATATCTGTTACAGTCGGCTTAAATACAATAAAAAAAAAACTGATAATAATGTCTCTGTATGTACATATGTGAGAGCATTAATATAGTTAAGTACATGTGTATGTATGATGCTTTGAGTATGTACGTTTATTGTAGTTTTGTTTGCCTAATTTTTGATAATTTAATTCAAATCAATTACTCTTTGGCACACATGTGTGCACATATGTATACGCAGGCATGCTCAACATACACTCCATTTTATGTTGAACCTTCACCGTTACTATAGCATGTTTTTGAAGGAGTCTATTGTTTTGGAAAAGCTGGTATACTAATGTGTTTTTGTTTTTTTTTTATTTGCGGAGAGGCTATTTTACTCATTGTCATGGTCAATACATGTGTATGAATGTGGGTGTGGATATGTATGTGTATATGTGTGTATGTTGTTTCTCATTAATGTTTCTCTGGGTGATGGTTTTTCGGTTTTTCTATTGAAATTACAATTTTATTTAAGCACAACAATTTTCTACTTTGTTTACTCTTCAATGGGCTTAATATACATACTCTCTCTCCTCTCTCATTGTCTCTCTTTCACATACATATGTTATCGGTTTTATACTGTAAATGAAATACACGTTTATGGATTTTATTAGCAATCTATTGAGTATCGAGTGCATGTTTTCAGGTCTAAAGGGTCAGAATTTATAGGAAATCAATATGATGGCTTGTTACACATGAGTTTAAATGCTTTTGCATTAGTTTGGTTTCAAGTATACTGTTTACTATGAATATTTGACTTTTAAAAATGTTTACCACCCTAATGGTTAGTTTTCAATTTTTTTTTTTTCTTTTTTTGCTTGAGTGTAGGTGTCAGAATAAATCATGCATATGACTACAGAAACAAGCAATAGTTTAATGTAGAATGTAGAAACCACAGTTGCAAAATAGAATTTCAACACAGGCCACAGCCATATTTTCGTAATCCAAAGGTTATACCGATAGAAGAATTTCAAAAAAAAAGAAACTTTGAGGAGAGTTAATTAAAGTCGTGTTATTTTTAATAAATTTAAGCTGTGGTTTTTTTTTTATTCAAACAAAAATAAGTCTTTAAATGTTAATTACGGTGTTATTAACTCAAAAAAAAAGAGATGAGTAAATTAAAAAGAATCTTGTTGCTAAGCAATCTCTCATTTTATTTAAAAATAGTGATGATTTTCGCTGTAGTTTAGTAGATAGTGAGAGCATGTGGTTTATACTCCAACACAGATACATACAGTGAGCGCCAAAAGTGATTAAACACCACTGAAATAATTAATTTTCTTAGGATAGCGAGAATAGTCGAATAAATTTCCAAAAATAAAAATGTTTACTTATTACTTATAAAATATTAAAACAAAAACAACAATTCATAATAAAGGAACTTTTTTTATACTTAAGAAAATAATAGAACATTTTAAATTATAGTGGGTGTTGACTCACTTAGGGCGCTCACAGTATATCGAACAATCGAAATATGAAAAAAATTTATTTTTTTCCTCCACTTTCTCTGACCTATTAAGCATGAGGCTTCTCCAACAAAAAGTAATGTGAAAAAATATTTCTTTCGGTGACTTCATCTCAACATGTCAGAAATCTGTTGAGATTTGTTACACTCTGAGAGTAAAAAAAAAATTGTCATGAAAAGTTTCTCAAAAATCTGACTTTCGGAGTCGACTTTAAACTGTAGGTCCTGCCACTCATATACAATCAACCCTACTATAATGCGATGAGTGCGTAACCGTACAAACCAGGCTAATTCGTAGCGCGTTCTATGGAAACTGTCTACCGCGTTGTATGGAAACCGCGCTATAAGAAACACGGAATTAGTCATCATCGTACCGCGTTATATGGAGACCAAGACAAGATAAATTATAAATTATTTTTATTGAATTAAAGAGTTCGTATAAGGATTGATAAAAAAAAATTAAACATAATAATTTTTAAACATTCATCCTCACTGTCAGATATGAGTTGCAGAAAATTTTTTTGAAATACTTGGTCACCAACAAAACCTATGTACTGTGAAAGAGTTTTGAGACAACTGAAACCGATGTCGTAGACGGCTATGAGATGAGCTGGCATGTTTATATAAATATGTTGTTTATATTCGTCGATAATAAAATTGATATTAAACTCTCTTACAATATCTAGTTACTAGTGTCATTCATAGTCTGTGCGGAAGAAATTTATGGAATGTTGTTGAACGGAAACCGCACTGTACGAGTACCCCGTTATAGGTGGGCTGTCGCAATTTCAGCTCCGCGGTATTTGGAAACCACGTTCTGAGAGTACCGCGTTATAGTAGGGTTGACTGTATAAAATAAACACACACAACATGGATGGTATGAGAAGCTAGGCCATAATCCTGACTGAAGGGATTATAAGAATGACACTTTCGATTATCTATCTGCAGTTCATCTGCTCATGTGACTGCCACAGAAAAGAACAGACTAATATTTTTTTAAAAAACCCAGACAATCTATGAAAAAAAGAAACTTTTTTTGCTTTCAATCCTTAAGCCAATATTCTAATTTTTTTACACATTTCTTAAGAAGAAAAACAAAATAAAAAAAGGGGGAAAAATAAATGACAATAAAATTTGTACAGAGAGGGTGAGTGTTGTATCCTTCTCTTCACCTCAATTTTCGTGGAATTTTATTTTAAAAACGAATAAAAACTTTTAAATTTAAAATTAAAGAAGATGTGAAAAAAAATTAAAATGAAAAGTGTATGTGTCACAAAGAAACCTTTATTGTTGTTGACATTTGAAACAAATTTATGATGTTTCTGCAGAAATGCTAATTTATTTTAATAAAATTTTATTACGTACTTTTAAGGTGTTGTTTTTTTTTATTCTTATTATTGTTCTTAAAATCATTTCATTTGAAATTTTAAATCCTTAAAGTTGATTTACAAATTGTCTGTAATTTTGGGTTCAACCAACTTGTAAAAGGGCTTTCGCTTGATATCAAACTGAAAACCAAAGAATTATTTTAAATTTCCATTTTTATATTTAATATGGAGTTGGGGGTATCCCTGAAATTAGCAATGTGTAACAACGCGTGAACTAAAATCTCTGAGAAGGCTCGATATAAATCGAGAGTTACTTGAAGTTGGAAAAGAAGACGCTTCAGGCCTTAAAGTGGAAAATGTTTTAAATAAAATTCCACCTAGTATAACACCAACAGAATTTATGTGCAGGATGATGAGACTAGCACCCACTTCCTTGGTCACTGTTCGGCATTATCTTTAAATAGGAAAAACCATCTGAGAAGATATTCCCTGGACAAATTAACTGGCGGTTTTATTACTTATTTACATGCTTAATTGGCATTTACAACCCTTTAATTTAGTTAGGATTAGGACCTAGCTTCTCACACCACTCATGTTGTGTGCGTTAATTTTATGCGTGAGTGGCGGGACCTACAGTTTAACGTCGACTTCAAAGGACTGATTTAAAAAACAGTTTGATAATAAGGCGCAGAAATAAATATTTTTCCATAATTCGAAATGTCAAAGCTGAGATTTGAACTAACGAGCTCTCGCCTAGACTTCATTAAAAGGTGGTTTCATTAGAACCTCAAAATTGAATTTAAACTAAATCTGTGACAAATTCAGATCTTTCTAAATGATATTCACAAGGCGCTATCGCCTTAGATGTTATAGTTTTCGGACGATATCGATTGATAATATATACCACCATATTACATTACATCGTCTCCTGTTAAGTACCGCTATTCTGACAGTTGGTTACTACATTATACGGGTAACACTGTGGGATAAGGCCTTTATTCCTAAGTGGGGCAATAGCCGTCAAAATGAAACACTTGTTTTTCGAACTTCACGTTTTTCTAATGTCCTTCACTTGCCTTGTAGCTATTGGCCCCAAATTTGTTCAAGCGTACTTTTCGTTATTTATTTTGAATATTAAATTTTTTGTTTTTTTGTATGTTGTTTTTGGTCCAAACAATTTTACAAAACATACTTTTCTTCACTGATTTAGATATAAATCCATGTCATGGCTTTTTAACCCACACCCCCAAAGATTTTCAATAATTTTTTGTTTCATTTCACAATTTTTTTTTGTAATAAAAATTTTAAAATGCTTTTTTTGTTGGTCCAAATAAATATGCAAATGTTATGGCAAATGTTTATAAAAAAAAAAAAAATTATTTACCACGTGGGTAAAAAAGCAAAAGTTCAAAATTTGAATCAAAATTTGTGAAAAAAAGGAAAATAAAAATGAAAACCCCAGGCAATATCGAAAACAAATTTTAAAAATTGAAGTAGAGACACAGAGAAAGAGAGAGAGTGAAGCAATGAGTGAGTGTAACAGAGCATGAAAATCGAAATTAAAATAAAGACTGGAGGACTGAAATAAATTTGAAACGATTCTTCTACAGTTTTCATACAACGAAATATTTTATCGAAAATTTGAAATTTCATACAAACACGAAAAAGAAGACAAGATCTGTTTATACATCATTCATCAGTCCGGCAACTTCCAGAACTTACATGTCCCTATTACTGTAATTTCCTTGCTGTTTTGTTGTTGTAATTTTTTGTTAACACAACTTCCTTGTTCTTTTGAAATTTAATTCGTGCTGTTAGGAGCCATCTTATGGTGCTCTTTGATAGAGACCTCAAGACTTTTTCGTATGCTACAGGTGTAAAGGATATACATACGTAATTTGCCATTACAACCCTTCAGTCAGGATTACGGCCTAGCTTCTCACAACACTCATGTTGTGTGCGTTCATTTTATACGTGAGTGGCGGGACCTACAGTTTAACGTCGACTCCGAACGACAGATTTTTGAGAAACTTTTTCGTGGCAAATTTATTCACTTTCAGAGTTTTTGCCAGAAATCTGCTGAGAGGAAGTCGCCGAATAAATATTTTTTTTTTCATATTTTGTTTTGATGTCTGGCCTGGGGCTTGAACCCGGGCTTTACGTCTAATAAGCGAACACACTATTTACTAGACTACGGCGACTACTATCGAATTGAGATTAAATTGATCAAATTCAACAGTTTATGACCACTTGAAAGGCCTGGGATTATCCTCGAAGTATGGGTTTCCCATGTTCACACAGAGAGAAATCTGTGTCGCCGCATTGACATCTGAGATTCACTTCTCAAGCGTCACGAAAATGATCCGTTTTTGAAGCGCATCATCACTGGGGACGAAAAATGGGTTGTATACAACAATTTGAATTGAAGTTAATTTTTTATAGTTGTGAAATATGGTACTATTTTTAAAACTTTTGATAAAAATGGTACCGTTTTAATACAGTTTAATAATAGTAGGAACTTCTAAATAAATAATAAAAAAATCTTGCTGGGTTATCAAGTGGGATTAGATAAAATGAATGTCTGTTGATTTAGGCTATTTAGCAGATTCATGGAATACTGAATAAAATTTTAAAACCGAATATTATGATTTCTTTGTTACTCTATTTGTTTGTTTTTTCTTTTAACAGCAAACAGAGGAAGAGATTTAAAATTCATAATTTTCATAAATTGAAATAAATTTTCATAATTGAATTTTCATAAATTGAATCCGTTAAGAGGTAAAAAGCCAGACACTAGGACAGTTTACTAAAGAAAATTTCTCTTTAAATAGAACAATTTTATTATTCTAAGACCGATTACAGTTGCCAATTTATAGGGGTCTATAATGTACTCAAGTCTATTTTGACATATTCTATAGTCGATCGAATTAGAAACAAATCCACTGGCCTGTATACCTATCTGGTAACCTGAATGCTTCCCGAGTCCCCAAATTAGTATTAAGTTGTATAAAATACATTTCATTTGGAGTTCGGCTATATGTATTTCTATCAGAATTAATCTGATTCATCGTACCAAATACTCGCTATAATCTTTAATTTTTAACAACTTTGTTGAGAGGAGTGCTATGAAATGACCTCAGAGCAATCCAACTCATTCTAGGTTGCAGCAAACTCTGAATATCCATCATGTATTTGAGCCTTAAGTCTACAACCAAAAGTGGGGCATATTATTCAGTATTATATTCGATGAAGTCGCCGTTGTCTAGTAGGTAGTGTGTTGGCTTATTAGATGTAAGGCCAGGGATTAAATCCCAGGTCAGACATCTCCAACAATCTCTCTTCTTCGATTTCTGGCAAATTCTCTAAGAGCCTTTATTACAACTTCCCGTTAAAGTTGGGTTTAGTTAAAGGTAACTTTAGCTAAAGTGAACTTTAAAGTCACATTTAACATCTTTTCGTTATTACAACCTAATGATAAAATAAAGTTAACTTTTACAAAAATATGGCAGTGCCCGAGCAATGCCGACAACACTGCTCAACGTTTTTTTAAACGCAGTGGCAATGACGTGCTTCGTTTTTTTTTCGTTGTAAATGCTCATTGTGTTTATATTTGAAGTTGCCATATTGAAAATAATAATACATAATATGGCAAGTATAAACATAAACTTAACTTTAAAAGTTACCGGCAGGATGATTTTCCCTTTAGCTTAACGCTAACTTCTTTCTTATTGGGTACTACTCATAATAATGAAAAACAATTTATCTGCCCGTTATAATCCTCCCTTTAGTTAACGGCAAGTTGCAGTAAGTTAGAGTCCTTAGACTAAATAAAATCTCCATGAAAAGTTTCTCAAAAAATCTGTCGTTTGGATTCAACATTAAACTGTCATGTATAAAATTAAGACAAACAACATAAGTGGCGTACTAAGCTAGGTAGCAATCCTGACTGAAGCGTTGTAATGATTAATTATGTATGTATGTATGTGTTATATTTGAATTTCCAACGGCTATTGTTCATTCTCGATAAACTTTTTAAGATTCTGTAAGTCATAGTCCTATCAATAGGTTGTTAAGGTAAAAGTAGTTAAGGTAAAGGGTACTTAGAGCTGCCACAAAGCATCTCCAGCTTCTTATACTTTTTCAGTTTGAAATCTTATTTTTCTGTTTCTCTTTTATTTAACAAGTTTTACGAGCTAATCAAGTAATTGGTTAGTCATTTGTAGCAGTTACTGGAATCACAGGGTTGCCATCTATCGTCATATAGAAATAAGACATACATACATACATAATTGGCCATTACAACCATTCAGTCAGGATTACGGCCTAGCTTCTCACACCACTCATGTTGTGTGCCTTAATCCTATACGCGAGTGGCGAGACCTACAGTTTAACGTCGACTCCGAACGACAGATTTTGAGAAACTTTTTCATGGCAGGTTTATTTACTCTGAGAGTTTTTGCCAGAAATCTGCTGAGAGGAAGTCGCCTAAGAAATATTTGTTTTTTCATATTTCGTTTTGATGTCTGCCTTGGGGCTCGAACCCGGTATTTTACGTCTAATAAGCGACACACTACCTACTAGACTACTAGAAATAAGACACTTTGTCAAAATATTTTCATTTATTGTATTGGATATAGTGCAGAGGTACTTTACTGATTAAATCCTAGTTTTTCTCAACTGGGGCCACTACTTAGAATGATAGTCGTTGTTGATGTTATCCTCTTATTAGGAAAGGAATGAAACCTCTTAAGATTAAATTGCATAAAATCTTGCTGAAAATTTTAAATGTTTGGCTTTTTAGTCAAGCACATTAATCGCCACACCATTTAAAAAAATTCCATCGGCAGGTTTTAATTACCCAGGCGGTCTAAGGGAGGGAAATTAAAAGGGTCACTAAAAAATTGTCAATTTAAAAAATTTTAAATGCGTTAAAAGCTTTGAAATAATTACACAAAAGAAAAGTTTTTAGTTGCCTTTAGGAAAAATGTACGAAAAGATAAAAGGAAAACAGTGTACACATGCCTTTTAAAACTCCTACAGACTTTTTCGCGCTTGACTGACAAATATTCCATACTTCGTTAGATGTTGCCTACGTTGAAAGCAAAAGAAAATGAAGAAGAAAAATCCAAATCATAACTATTAAATATTAAACATTTTAGTCAATAGAAATATATGGTGATCCATTTAGTGGTTTCAAAACTGTTGGTGCGGCAAGGACATCAGCTGTTATTTAACTTTTATCGTGTGATGATCGTTTGACAACCGAATAACGCTTAGAAATAGTTAAAATTGACTACAAAAGTGGTGACTCAGGCGTGGCCTTCTCGGTCGTCATAACGAGCTGCTGTGCGAATTAGCAAGATTGGAAAGAAATTTTAAGGGACGGGAAGCTTTATAAATTTTGCCACTCCTGTGGATCAGCGCAGTGTATGCTCTACCGAAAATATGTTTTTTGTTAGAGTAAATGTGACGAATAATCCGAATTTGTCGATACCACGGACGTCTCAGCAATTTGGTCTACCTTTTGGCTCATTATGGAGTATTTTGCATTTGAATTTGCACCTCTATCTACCGATATCTATAAGTCCAATATATGCAACAAATAAAGCCAAATGATCATTCATGATGGCGCATTGGGGGACACAGCAATAGGCTTTCAACGCAGATTTTTTTAAGAATATTTTCTTCAGCGAATGGACTCAATTCTCGGGCAGTGGTCGTGTTATATACATACAAATACCACCCTTCAGTCAGGATTACGGCCTAGCTTCTTACACCACCTATGTATGTTGTGTGTGTTACTTTTATACATGAGTGGTGGCACCCACAGTTTGAAGTCGACTCCGAACGACAGATTTTTGAGAAACTTTTCATAATTTTATTTACTTAGAGTTTTCTTCTTTATCTTAGAGTTTTTACCAGAAATCTGCTGAGAGGATGTCGCCTAAAAAATATTTTTTCATATTTCGTTTTGATGTCTGACCTGGGGTTTGAACCAGAGATTAGCAATAAATCGTTTTTTTTGCTGCTAATAAGTACTACTCATGAAATTTTGAGTATGAGTGAATCAACAGTATTGAAATTTAACTACTCTGATTCATTTGTACTCACTACAACATTGATTTATAAGTACAGTTTGTAATGAGTATGAGTAGAACGTTGACATCAAACTCATAACATTCGAAATATGTTTGATTCATACGCCTACTCATTCAGATTCATAACTTTAGAAAAATATTTATAATACTCATAAATGAGTACTCATAAATAAGTACTACTAATGAAATTGTGAGTATGAGTGAGTCAACAGTATTAAAATTCAACTACTCTGATTCATTTGTACTCACTACAACATTGATTTATAAGTACAGGTTACAATGAGTATGAGTACAACGTTGACATCAAACTCATAACATTCAAAATATGTTTGATTCATACGCCTACTCATTCAGATTCATAACTTTAGAAAAATATTTATAATACTCATAAATGAGTACGTACATATGTATATGAGTAGTATGAGTATGATATTAAAATGATATGTATGAATGCGTATAAGTATCAGAAATTGTGATTCGAATGTACTCATCTTTTTGAATACTCATTGCTGATCTCTGGTTGGAACCGAGGCCTTAAGGCTAGTAAGCCAACACACTACCTACTAGACTTCGGCATCTATATGTATATAGAAAATAATACGTGCAACAATTGAAGACGTCTTACTATTCACAACGCCGTAGATATACTGATTGAGTGCCGGAGCAATGGACTTTTTATACTGATTTCGAACAAAATTCTGGTCAATGATCAAGCTCGCTTCTCAATCGGTGGTTACATCAAAAAGCAAAATTTTCAGATATGGGGCTCCGAGAACCCAAAAATGATTGCGGAAAAGCTATTGCAATCGGAAATGGTGAATGTTTGGCTCCCATTATGCTTTGAAGGTATCATTGGGCAGTCAATTCAGGTTTCTATAACAATCGACTACGTTTGACTTGCATTAGAAGGTTGTAAATTGGGCGATATGTGGTCTCAAGAAGACGTTATCACTAGGCACATTACATTTGATTTCATGAGAAGTTTCCAGGCATACGTTAATTGACCACCAAGATCATGGAAAGAAAGTTTGTACGCCTATAGTTTCTTAACTTTGGAGCATTTCAAAAATAACATTCGATAAGTTATCGCCAAGAGACTGCCCGAAATGTGCGAAAAGTGGTCGGAAACTATTTCAAAATGATTGACTGCTAGCTGCGATCAATCCAGTGCCAGTCATAAAATGGCGTTATATTGCTTACACAACGGCAGGGTCCATGAAGTTTTAACTTCATTTTCACAACGAAAAATGGATAACCCTTTACAACGCTCCAATACCAACAATAAAGTTGTCATCTTAAACATATTCTATGTTTTCTTCAGCAACAAATAATTTAAAAGAGAACGATAATGTTGATGATGATAATAAAACTCGTAATTGAGTTTTTATTTGAAACTTTTATTTTTACAAACCCCCCCCCCCCCCCCCCCCCCTTAGAGTGACTGGTTGCAATAAGTACGGCAACTTTATACACAAAATAAGTTTGTAAATAAATTCACTGCTTTAGGAATGGCGGAATGAAGCTAAGAGAAGAATGTTTAAACAAACTAGTAATACACCTACACTACTACACTTGTTTGGCTACACTGTATATACAGCGACATATACATAAATAAACAGTCTTTGGCACAAACAGTTAATATTCTTGTTGTTGGTTTTTGTTATTGTTGGACAAGGTTAGATTAAATTTAGCCATGATTGTTGTTATGATTACGGTTGTTTATAGAAGAAAAAGAAAAAAAAATTAAATACCTGATGCAGCCAGACGTTGAAAATCCTTTAGATTTATTTCTTAATTTTGCAGGATGTATACAGGGTTCTGAAATGAAACAAATAACGGTAGAAATTATAATTTATATTTATGTACGTGGATGTATGGATAAAAATCTTTAGGAAACAGTATCATTTGAAATAAAAGCTTTAAAATTTATGCAAATTTAAGGCATTTTTATATTAGTTTTTCAAAATACAGTAATCCCTCGATTTACGTCGCCTCGATTAACGTTGTTTCGATTTACGTCGTAAAATTTGTTGTTCCTTCTAACTTCCATTGGCGTTGTCATTCGATTTACGTCGCCTTTTTTGGAACCAACTGCGACGTAAATGGAGGGATTAGTGTAACTTTTTATGTTCCTTGTTAAAAACATACTACTTTGTAGTATGAGTAATATGAAATTCGATTTACGTCGTTTCGATTCACGTCGCCTTTTTTTGGAACCAACTGCGACGTAACTCGAGTGATTACTGTAAATGTGTTTTTCAGAAGGCGAATTCCATTGGCCTTTATATGTATATTCCTATGTTAAATATTTCTTAATACAAACGATTGTACTGAATGTAAGCCGTTTGGTGATTCACTCTACGTTTTGCGCACATACTGCAGTGTGGTTTTTGTGTTTGTTTTATATATTTTTCATTTGGCCCCTCAATTTCTATTTGTCAATTCGTCTAAAGATATCACCTTTCGAAACACTTCCCCAATGTATTCTCGAACAAAAAAATTTATCTCATGCATATCTCTCGTATATACATACATAATGGCTCATTACAACCCTTTAGTCAGTATAACGACCTAGCTTCTCACACCACCCAGGTTGTGTGCATTAATTTCATAAATGAGTGGCGTTACTTACAGTTTAAAGTCGATTCCGAATGACACATTTTTGAGAAACTTTTCATAGCAATTTTATTTACTCTGTGAAATTTTTGCCAGAAGCCTGCTGAGAGGAAGTCGCCGAAGAAATATTTTTTCATATTTTCTTTTTGATGATTTTGATTAATCGAGGCCTCACGTCTAACAAGCCAACACACTACCTACTAGACCAGTATCATTTAAGATTTCAGTGATCATGCACTATGCTTAGACAAGTAATTGCTTAAGCATGTTTGCCTTCTGTACGCACACACATAACACATTACTTCTATGTTGATAACCAATGGTAAAAATTTTCTAAGAAGCACACCACAAGTGTTGAGAAGGACACCTTGGCTTTGAAAATTTACTAAACCAAGTAGAAAAAGCGAGCGAATTGATTGCTCTGGATTCACAACTGTTGGAAACATATTTTCTAGGTACATGAAGGGAAATAGAATATTTTGTCCTGTGACCTGTAAACAGCGGCAATAGTAGTGTTAGTCCTGTGACGAACGGAGTAAAAGGCCTGTTTCTTGCTTACACTTTATAGCCTCTATAGTGCACGTGAATAGGTTCACTTGGAATAAAAGTAACTGTGCAAGCAATCAGAGCGATTAAAATCTGATGAGCATTAACTAGAAGCTGTTTGTTAAGAAAATGGAAGCATCGTTTAATATTAACATGAGAAACAAATGCTGAACTTGTTACAAGTAAACCAACATCGGTATGCAAGGAAAGCAGACAGACAAGTAAGAAATAAAGCAGCAACAAACGAAGTAAACAAAGTACACAAACAACAATGAAGTCGCAATAGAGTTCTCGAGAAAGTGAAACCCTGAACGTTCTACTTCGAGAGTCTTCGTCGGACTGTGTGTGTGTGAGCATATAAAAAGGCAAGACAAAGCAGGCAGCGAGCAGTAAGAATTCATACAGTCTTGTGTGAAGATGCGTTGCGTGCGAAGTAAACAGTCGTGATTTGAAGATCTCCGCTATACAGATCTAAGGTATTAGTTGTTACAAAACGGCGACCGCAGAGGAAATTCCTAAAGCAGCGTGGTCGGTGAAGCGATATAAATTTCTTAAAGTTGATCAAATTTCTGAGCTTCAAATGGCTGACAATAGTTTTAATATTTCTACACCGACTTTATCAGTTGACGTAAGTCCATCTTTACAGACTTACATATATCAATTGCATTCCATTGCGGGTAGTTCATAGCCATAGCGAATCGAAAGTCTGTTGTTGAAAAAGATAATAAGGGATACCCTATTCAATTTGGATTCGTTTAACACAGTGTTATAGTGCATATGGAACCACTGAGCATTTGGCCTCAGTAAAATCTTCCTTATGAACTCACGACATAATTGCAATTTTTTTATTTCAAGTAAGATCTCCTCGTCTGCACCATGGCCTGTAATAGAGCTTCCATTGACCTTTAAATCACCCTTTTTTCTAGCCTATATTCGAATTTCTTTTTTAAGAAATCATTGTGGGTGTTTTTCCTTTTCTTTTTCTTTTGTTTTCTTAATGGACCTGAAATTATTTTTATTTATCCTAATAACAGGTACCACGTGTTTGCAAGACCAAAAAAAATGGTAATTAGAAATTGGTTTCTGCTTAAAGGTTTTGTTTTTTTTTCTGGTCATATTTCAGTTTTTTTTATTTTGTTTGAGGTTATGTTGACGGGAAAAAATAATAAATTTTCTGTTTCTATTTGCATAAAATGAAAGCGAATTATTGTTGAGATTAAAAGTACCAATTAATGTTTTATTAAAGAGAGGGAGAGAGAGAAAATATGAAAAATTCCAATTATACGTTATTTTTTCTAATTTTTTTTTTTGCTTTGTCTAAGAGAAATAATACAAGAAGGACTAAAAATCCAATTCAACTGTCTAGAATTGGGAGACAACAAAAATTTTAAGAAAAAAAGGTTTAAAGAAAGCCCCATAATTGTGTCTGTAATCAGTCAGAAATCTATACTTTCTTAAGAAATTTAAACAAGGGATTTTTTTTCACTTGTTTAAGGTCACTTCTTACATAAAAAAAGCTTTCATTTGCCCTTCTCTCATTGTCCTCCTTAAAGTACATGAGTTGTCGCGTTGTTGTCCTGTTGTCCTCTTATATTTTAGCTGCATACAAATGAGTTTAATTAGTCCAGCTTTGCGTTTCTTCATAATCTTTTGATGCGAACAAACTGTTTATGTACGTGCATGTGATTTCTATTCATAAACTACCAAAAAAATATTCCTGCTGTTTCTGTCAATTACTCTGTATATCCCTTAAAGCAGCCATTTATACCGGATGTTAACCAGCCTTGCGGCCAACCTACTTAATACTCATGCAATAGGAAGTTCTGTAAGTGATTGATAAATATAACAGAATAAAACACGCACACACACATAGAAAGCATTTTTAAGGATGTATTGAAGGAAGTATGAATGGAAACATGGCATCATTGTGTTTAATTAAATCAGTTTTACCATCTTTCGTATGAACACTTTGGTATAACAAGGGTTTTGTTTTCAAATGCCAGATTAGAAAGTGGTCAATTACTTACTGCCTTAACTGGACGTACATTTTTAGGGATTAAAAATATTAACCTTTAAGTCCTTAGCATGCTGTTGACTTTTGTATCACTGATCCAAGGCCTACAAACTTACCACGAAACCGATGCATTCTATAACCATTTTCTGCTATGTGAATTAATGCTCACTGTGTGTTCGGTTACTACGTTCTACCGGAAATGTCACATAGAAATGGAGGATGGCATTAGAGCCTTACAGGTTAAATAAAACGTTTCACTATAATTATCTAAAGGAAACTTAATCGATAACAAAATATTGTTCGTATAATTTTTGTTGTGATTTTAAGGTTCAAAAGTTTCTCAAAAGAAATTTGTCGTTCGAAGTCGACTTTAAACTGTAGGTCTTGCCCCTTATGGATAAAATTAACGTATGCATTGCACTATGATTTTGGAAAAAAAAACGATTACTTAAGTTAAGATCACACGGGTGTAATAGGTTTACCCAATATTATAGTATGGAATGCAGTCGCCGTGGTCTAGTATGTAGTGTGTTGGTTTATTAGACGTGAGGCCTCGATTTAAACCTCATGTTAGTCATCTCCAACTAAAATGAAATGAAATATGAAAAATTAGGCGACTTCCCCTCAGCAGATTGCCATGAAGAGTTTTCCAAAAATCTGTCGTTCGGAGTCGACTGTAAACTTAATATCCCGCCATTCAATATTAAATAACACACACGACATAAGTGGAATGAGAAATTAGGTCGTAATCCTGACTAAAGGGTTGTAATGACGAGTTATGTACATATGCATGTAAAGGTTCAAATAAAAATAAAATTGTGGAGTAATTTGGCAAATATTTGATTGCAAAATAGTATCGATTGGTTGGATCTTTAGGTTAGACATTATAACGGAGATAATATTGCTTTTACAGAATAAATGGGACTTGGTTCATAAAAAAAGCTTAGGGAACTTTGCTAAAACCACAACAAATAGCCGCGGAGAATGGGAATATATTGAAATGCGCACTAGGAAGCCATAGATGTCATTTTGGCGTTCTATAATTTGTGGTTTCTCTTCATGTTTTGCACATTCATTCGAAGATGTTAATCTTCATATACATATTAGACACATATTTCCGTCCTACACGATTAAGTAATAGTAGGTAAGCTTGATTAAATCAGAGATATTCATGACTTCTTATATCTACTTTTGCGATCTCCTTTCTAATGAATTTATATCTACCAGCAGTCGTTGTAGTATAGTAGATAGGGCAGGTCAGACATCTTCAACAAAACGAAATATGAAAAAATATTTCTTCGATGACTCCTATCAATAGATTTCTGGCAAATACTCTGAGACAAAATAAAATTGCCATGAAAAATTTCTCAAAACGCTGTCGTTCGAAGTTGACTTTAAACTGTAGGTGATGTAATTAATCTACATTTGACGGAGTCGATAATCTGATAGCGGCTAAAACAATTTATCATCGAACAATTTATCAAAGCCGTAATCGAAGTTATCACGCCAAGACATCAGATCAGTCCTTGAACTCTATTCAGGATGGAGGAATAGAACTTTTCAGTCACCATAACAATACCGTATACATATGTCTGAAAGTGTTTAAAAAGAGTGTCTGTCAACAAAACCCTATTACGAAAATAACAGGCACAAATAGTTCATGAGTTATAAACTGATTAAATTGCGAAATCTTGCTTAAACAAAGTAGCAATTTTAGTTCCTTTAGTACAACTTAAATATTATTTTTAATTCATATTCATATGATTAATAACTTCTGCATAACCCAAGGCAAATTAATTTTTATAAACAGCTTTAATTTACCTTTGATTAACATCTCTTAACAATGCATACATACACACATGTATTGAATAAACGTTTGATCCTGCCTCTCTTCGTCTGCACAACAAATTCATTGCCAAGAACTAACATTGTTAGTGAACTATTAACTCTTTTCTCAACTTTTCCCAGTTGTACAGCAACAGTAGGAAAATGAAAAAGTTTTTAATTCTACTGAAAACGTTACTGTTTATAACGAAATGTTGACAGCTCGTACGTATGTATGCATGTGTGGCGCAAAAAAAAATCCAAGTTTTTCAAGAGCATGTCAGAAACATAGAAAAACACAGAAAATTTTGTCAACAAATTGTGGTATTCACCTAAAGTGGCTGTAATAGAGTGCAATCATTAAAATTTGTGACAGATCGATCGAAGTCTTTAAATGTTTTCTAATGGCATAATTTCATAGAATATTATATTCCATTTGTGTAGTAGTTGTCTTTATAGAAACCGAAAAATTTTCCCATAACAGCCTTTCTAATATGGCGCAGCTTCCCACCATCATTTGTAATTATGTCTGCCTTGCTTCAGAGCACTGTTCGGAGTTTAAAAAGTAAATGTCAATCTATCACTCATTAATTCTTACTTGGCCATGGAACAGTATCAGTTTCGCTATGTTAGTTCGTCTGCAATTCCTACTCCATCGCTGTATCGAGGTATCCAGCAAAGTGTTACATTGTGTCTCAATGCCCGGTTGCAGACTGTGATATAGCATTCGTATACTTATTTCGGATCCATACAATTTGAAGAAAGGGCATTTAGAGTATATTTATATATATTTCGAAGCACCTCTATGTTTTCAATTCTTGGAGTAATATGCTTACTTATGAAAAACAGGATTGCCATATAACCTTTGGTTTCCACATCTACATCCAGTTGATGATGAATCTATGCATACATTTAACAGTTGGGGCTGGCTCTAGACCTTTCGCGAACATTGAAATTGCAATCGAATTTTAAATTCTTCACCTCTAAAAAGCTTTATTAGATTTTCTAACTTCAACTTTTAACTGGCTCGCAATCATCAGTTAACAAGGAAATAGCCTCTCCGAAGATAGTGGGTGGGGATGTCCAGTTTCCCTGAATTCCTTTGTATTTGTTTATGTAATGAAGTTCACCGTATGATATGTATATTTTGTTGTTGTCCATTTGTCTTGTTTGCTTCTTAGTTTCGGTAAAGTGGAAAAATTATGCAGATCAAATCGTCTCCTAAGCTTTTAACAAGTATTGATTATTGTGGTGTCACAAGTGAGGCTTGGTGATGACGTAAAGTATTCTCGTCTTTCTTGGAGTGACTTGATTCATATAAAAAAAAACTTTGAAACAATTGGTATCTCAAGTTTTTTTTAAGCAGTTATTACTACATTTTTTATAAGGAACAGATGAACAAATAAAAGTCAAAAATTATTTCCCTTTCAAGATTTCAATACTTTACAGCACTGCATCTTAGGACAGCATACAAAATCGCCCTAATTTATGTTAAGAAACAAAGTTTTTTTTCTCTCTTAATTTTACAACTTGTTGAGCTGCATTAGACAGACTATAACATGTACACCCACATATATATATATACATATACATTAGGGTGGCCCCAAAAAAAAAGTTGCGAATGTTCCCAACTAAAATGAAAGTTTGATTCATTCTAAGACCACGTTTCTCAAAATGTTTGTCCTGGGCTCAATATTTGGTGAGCTGGATCAAAGGATAAAAAGGTCTTTTTTTGAGGTTTTTTGGATTTTTTTCATATTTCTTCCAAAGGAACTATATATAAATTTGGTATCATATGAAAGGTCTTTAAGAGGCGCTTTCAATAGGTTATCAGAAATTCCAAAAAAAATTTTGAAAATTCAAAAATTTTGAAAATTTCGGACAAAATTTTTGTTTTTTTTTAATTTTTTCATAGAATTTACTTAACTAAATTGTTGAAATTTCTTGATTATAAAGACCATGTAATTTAACCAAAATGGTTTTTTCCATTTTTCAAAATTCAATACATTAACGGCACATTTTGCAAAAAAACATTGACTTCTATATATAAGATTTTTTTGTTAAAAAATAAAAAAAGAGATTTTTTGGCAATAAATTTTACTAGTTATCGTTGGTTTAATACAATTTCTTCATTACTTTAAAAATAAACAACAAAAAACAACAACATTAAGAAAATTATTATTATTATTATTACGGAATAACAAGAAAATTACATTATAGCGGAATGTATCGCAAATGTTTTGGTTTAAATTGAAATATTCGTTGTATAACGAAATAAAAGTATAAGAAATTATACATCAATGAAAAGCTTATAACATTTGCGTTATTTTGATGCCCATTACATATATGAACTGAGTTAACAGAGGTTGTCAGATAGAGAAGAAATTAGGTTTAAAAAAATTTTAATAAAAATTGAACTAGATTGAATTTTGAAAAACGGAAAAAACCATTTTGGTTAAATTACATGGTCTTTATAATCAAGAAATGTCAACAATTTAGTTAAGTAAATTCTATGAAAAAATTAAAAAAAACAAAAATTTTGTCCGAAATTTTCAAAATTTTTGAATTTTCAAAATTTTTTTTTAAATTTCTGATAACCTATTGAAAGCGCCTCTTAAAGACCTTTCATATGATATCAAATTCATATATAGTTCCCTTGGAAGAAATATGAAAATAATCCAAAAAACCTCTAAAAAAGACCTTTTTATCCTTTGATCCAGCTCACCAAATATTGAGCCCAGGACAAATATTTTGAGAAACGTGGTCTTAGAATGAATCAAACTTTCATTTTAGTCGGGAACATCTATACCTTATTTTTTCTCCATACAAACGGGGCCACCCTAATATACATATATATATATATACAGTGTCGGACAAAACTTAAGCACGGGTTGTTTAGAGTTTCAAAATTTTATTGAACTTCATTCTAGCAAATACAACTCCGTGCTTTAGTTTTGTTCGATACTGTATATTTACATAAACAGCATTATACTCCAATAAACATTTATATGGACAAACAACAACAATACACAATACACAAAGTCTCTCTGTAAACATTTCTCAGCTCTTGACAATCTCTTATATTTACTACTGTGAACATGAATAAGGCAAGAATACATAACATCGGTCGATAATGTTTCTTAATGAGACTGAAATTGTTGCGCGCCATTTTGGATAACAAATACAAACTCTATTGAGCACATATTGTATATGTATGTGTGTATGGTTAAACAACTTGTTGCTAAAATTTTTCTTATTTTGTTATGCTGTAATCAAAGTGTGTAGGTAGATGTGTTAAAAATCCTTAGAGTTGAGTTGTTGATTTACCGTGTAGCCTTAAGGAAATACAAATACAGTATTGGAATAACAGTTACTCTCCCATATACACATACGTATGTATTTGTGGTTCTGTTTATGATAATGATGACGATGTCAACAATACAGCCACAAATAAATACTTATGTTAGTAGCGAATGTTAAAGCACACGTACAGGTTGTGTTGAACAGAACAAAGGACAAAAGAGTGAAATGAATTTAATGTGTGTGAAACAAACAAAGAGAATATACATACATATACGCCAGTAAAAATAAAATTAATGAATAATTATTTTTTCAATTTTCAATAATTCTTCATTGAACGCTTGTGTGTGTGTGTTAACATTTTGGGTTGCCATAAAACTGATTACAATTTAATTAAATTATTCTGTTAAAAGTAGTGCGAATATCTCTGACAGAGTAAAATAAAAAATCAAGAACAAGCATATGTTTTGTAATGAAAATATTAAAAAAAAAAAAATAATAATTTTTTAATTCAATTCTTTTGGCTAGAAAGGTAATAAAGGTAAAATATTTTAACGGAAGTGCTGATAAAATTTAATATTACAAAAAAAAAGAAAAAAAAAGAGATAAACAAAAATTTAATAAAACTGCAGTAATAATTATTTAAAAGAATATAAGGTGTAGTAAAACGGAATCTATAATTTTTGCAAAGGATTGTATGCTTCGTACATTTAAGCAGCAAATAGCTGTTCTCATCTATTTATTCAGTATTGATCTGATAGCCATTGTTTTGTTTCAGATTCATTGAATCATGTTTACCAGTAAAGTAGTTGACTGATCTAGTAAAGCAGAGTCTAGAACAATAGGGTTGCCAACTGACTTTGCTTAGAATCAATACGTTCTGTGAAAAATTATTAAACAAAGTCGTAATGAATGTTGCTTATTGGACGTGTTAAATCAAACAAATCATTACTTATAGGTTAAAACAAGCTAAAGAAACGCGTATTCGGAAAAACTTTCTAGAAGCAATCGATCTGCTGCAGCAGCTCCTTTTTTAATTAAAGAATTCAAACAAAATGTATCCCAAATTATACTGATACAAAGTTTGTAAGATTTCAGTGCCTACTTTACATCGTTCAAGGACTAAGTGAGCATTAGCGTTACATATTTATCAGAGATCAGCAATGAATCGTTTTTTCGCTACTCATAAGCACTCATGAAATTTTGAGTATGAGTGAGTCAACAGTATTGAAATTCAACTACTCTGATTCATTCGTACTCACTACAACATTGATTTATAAGTACAGATTGCAATGGGTATGAGTACAACGCTGACATCAAACTCATAACATTCGAAATATGTTTGATTCATACGCCTACTTATTCAGATTCATAAATTTAGAAAAAATACTTATAATACTCATAAATGATTCGAATGATTCGAATCATTCATCAAAATTTACAGTTACAGTCTTAGTTGTTGTTGAATTTACAAATAAGAAGAAAGAAAAGGACAAAGACAGCAAGCAAAGCAAAACACAACCTTCTAGTGAGTATTGTAGTGTTCGTATGCGAATCATACTTATTTTGTGATTCTTGTAAATGTTGAGTAACGGAGAGTCGAAATGAGTACGATGAGTACTTCAAAGTTTGAATATGAGTAGTTGGAGTATGATATTAAAATAAGTATGAATGCGTATAAGTATTAGAAATTATGAGTATGATTCGAATCTACTCATATTTTTGAATACTCATTGCTGATGTCTAATATTTACCCTCCATATAATGCCACATAAGTTGTCCATTTGTAAATGATACAGTCTTCGTGGTGAATCCCAATATAAGCCAATAGAACTGCTTGTAGCTAACGACACATAACTGGGCCCATATGGAGACGAATATTTCCACAACAAAATTATTCACGATAAGTAATTGAGGATTTCCGAATCCATCTGTTGTTCTCTGGCAAGATATTCTCCTAGTAACTACACGATAATGAAATGGGCGATTGTTGGACTTCAACAGTTTAAGTTTCTGGTACCGGATGGAGTGTATTCATCACTTTTAATGCATTTTGTACTGAAGTATGGTCAACTCCTTAAGGGATATTTCTCGCCAATTTTTGATTGAACCGCAGACCATCTGAAATCTGTGGATTGGGGGCGTGGCTTATGATATAAAACACTCAAACCTCATTTAAGGATTATTGACCCACATGTGCTCCTCCTTTCTATTGATGACTCTATGATTTAATCTACGCGAAATCTTAAATGGTAATCTGCCTTCCAAGGCGTAGCATGCATGCAATAAGGGTCGAAATCGCCTTGCAGCATGCACGACAGCGAGGTCGCTGGCACAGAATGAGTATACCTTTGCTGTCTTACTGGATATGGAGGAGGCTTTCAATAACATAGAATTAGGCGTCACCGAAATTACTGGCTATTGAAATTACTTCACCGATATGAAACTTGATGCCATAGCGGTTGTACTGTCAACATTGCGTGTAAAGAGCGATATATCTGAATATTGAAATTACTTCAGCGAAAAGTAATATATCCAGTGACCAGTGGTCAGACGTAGCATCACGCTTTACGTTGGAGTCAATAACTAACAATGCAATACCAGGTTCGATTAATGACATACGGGCAGCTGCAGATGCGGTTGTGATAGCGCAACAAAATTGGGCGAGGATTAGTGGAGGACGCTCGTATAAGACATATTGGATTGGTCTTGGACATTTGAAATATGATTTCTTCAGGGTGTGTAGAGATTAGGAAGAGTGGCATTTATTTGTTCTCCGACTTTGAATACATTTTCAGAGATAAACTCTGGTTTAACTATGCCGATAATCGTACTGATTTGTCGAGAATGGATCTTGGAAGACAAAGTGACTTCAACAGACGATCTAAACGATTCCAAGGCTTGGGCGATATGTGGCTAAGTTTGTGTATTCCATCTTCTAGGGTTAAGGTCTGACCTCCAACATTTACAAATACAATCTTGCATAAAGAGTACAGCTTTTCATATGGCCTATGATGTGCGTGTTAAATCTGATTCGTTATTGGCGGGACCTACAGTTTAAAGTCGACTTCGAGCTATAGATTTTGGAAGTTTTCTTATGAAAATAGATTACGGTTACCCCGAAAACAAGGCAACGAAAAAAAACGTATACCGAATAAGAAGAAAAAACGAATACCAAATAAGAAAGTGAAGATGCTTAGAAATAGTCCTATGCTCCTTTAAGAAACTACATATATACATACATAATTGGCCATTACAACCCTTCAGTAAGGATTACGGCCTAGCTTCTCGCAACACTCATGTTGTGTGCGTTAATTTTATATATGAGTGGCGGGACCTACAGTTTAATGTCGACTCCGAACGACAGATTTTTGAGAAACTTTTTCAAAGGAGGTTTATTTACTCTCAGAGTTTTTGACAGAAATCTGCTGAGAGGAAGTCTCCGAAGAAATATTTTTTTTTTCATATTTAGTTTTGATGTCTGGCCTGAGGCTCGAACCCGGGCTTTAAGTCTAATAAACGAACACACTACCTACTAGACTACGGCGACTACTCCTTAAAGAAACTAAGGGTCTAATAATAACAAAAATTCAAACCTAATAGATTTCATTTTACTACACCTAATAGTGTTATTGCCCTGGTATATTTTAATGAAAAACTTTTAATACAATTATTACGCTAAATAGGAAGCAATATCATAACAAAAAAAATCCACATTCTATGTATGTACATATGGCCTCCACTATGTGTGAGTTGTGTGGTATAATTTACATGTAAATTAAATAATTTCAATAATTTATGTATGAACCGAGACAAAAGGCAAAATAGTTTTGCATTAAATTATTGTTTATTTATAAAACCATGAACTAAATTGATATTGAAATTTTCGAAAAACATGCGAAATTAAATTGTTTTCTGTTAAATATTGTAAAAAGTTTAGATAATTCTAACCCAAGTATGTATATCTCTTCGACTCGCTAATGGATGACACAAAACCATGGAAATATATGTACGATGTAAACGAAAGTGAGATGAGATGGTGCTTAATATGAAAATGAAATTTTATTTTTAATTGAAAAGTTTTACAGTTAAAATGTTCGTTTATATTTAGAAAATTTATTAGAAAAAAACATGTGTTTTCCAATGCATAAATTCGAAGTAAAATTGTTAAACGAAGATGGGTTGTAGGTTCAATACTCGGAATATATTTTCTTGAAACGTAATTGAGACTTATTGAATAACTTTCTTACATATTTTCTATACAATAATCGCAATAAATTGCTTAATTAATGTAAATTTGAGAATACATTGGTAAATCTTTAATTCGGTGAATTTTATTTTTAATAATTTTCATTTTATAACAACAACAAAAAAAGGCAGAAGGCAGGAGTGAAAACCAATTAAAACAAAAACATCATCATTAAAATAAACATGGGAAAATTTTTTATTTTTGGTTTCAATTTGGGCAAGTTGCCAACGAAAGAAAAGCAAACATTATACCAAATGTGCTGTAAAGAAGATGTGGATAGAAAAATAGCACTAAAATATGTTCAAATCAAATGTTTGTACTAATATTGGAATATTGAAGTCGTCGTAGTCTAGCATGTAGTGTGTTGATTTATTAGACGCGAATCTGTGGTTCAAACAAAACGATATAAAAAATATTTTCATTCGGCGATACCCTCTTAGATATCTTCTGGCTAGTAAATCAAATTCCCATGAAAAATTTTACAAAAATTTGTCGCAGGTGAGCTCTGGCAATCAAAGCTGCCACCTTCTCGTTCGGAATCCCGTCACTCATGGAAGAAATTAACACCCATAACACACATAGGTGGTGTTAGAAGTTATGTAGGTCGTAATCCTAACTGAGGGGTTGTAGGGATCAACTAAGTAAGTAAGTATTAGACGGATAGCTTCTCAATATTGGCGACTTCTAGGTCACAAAATTCTATAAAGATTCTTCAGTCACTGTGATAATAGGAGTCAAGATCAAGTTGCTATCCGCTAAAAAAAAAATTCTGACAAATAATAATTGAGAAGGCAAATATATTCAACTTCTCCTTTTCGACGAAAAGAAACAGCGTTTGGTTTAGATAAAAGGGGTTACCCGCAGACATCATCCAGCTTCTCTATATTAATTATGAGAACAGAGTGCTAGTCTATAAGGTAGTATAGACTGGTCCAACGCCTGGCTAAAACAATACGAACATAAGGGAAGTATAGAAAAAATCTATCTTCTTGCGACTTCCTTCCAGCAGTCTTCTGGCAAAAACTCTGAGAGGAAATAAAATCGGCAAGAAAAGTTTCTTAAATCTGTCCTTCGAAGTTGACTTTAAACTGTTGGTCCCGCCTACGCTCATGAATAAAATAAACCTTCAACATGAGTGCTGTGAAAAGCTAGGTTGTAGTCTTGACTACGAGCCATAACCGCAAAAAAAGCTTAAGCGACATATTTTTCATATATCGTTTTTTGTAATAAATAAATTCATTACCCTCATTTCCATCATCTATAAAAATATCAGGGTCACACCGTGCACCGTTATGGTTTTATAACAAAAAAAAAATTTAACTTAAGTGCAATTTGAAAATTTGTTTGTTTTTTTGTGACAGCGACTTGTCGCTTAAGACAAAATTTTCTTAATAAAAAATCTGAAAAATATATTGTTTTCAAAAATTATAATGTAATAATACTGAAGTCTTATTTTAATATTCGTATGTAAATAGGTTGTATGTCTAAAAAATTGATAAAATATGACAGAGGTGAATAAGGATTTGTTAAAGTTTTGAGTTAAATAAAAATTTTTTTCTAGAAGTTCAATAAGCGCTCCCTCGTTCCATACAGTGACACATCTGATGAAGAAGAAACCTGTGTGGGACAGAGAGGATTTAAAAGCCAACAAAAATTACGTCTAAGGCTAAAAAATTTAAAGGTTCGCAACACAAGTGTTCTGCCTAACCCATGTAAGAACAAAAAATGGGGTAATTCGTGCTCCGAAAAGTTTTCCGAATCTGACAGGATACGAATAAATAAACATTTTTGTGGAATCAGCAAACAGCGGCAAAAAGACTTTTTAAAAACTTGTATTAAAAAAAGCAATGTTAAAAGGCGAAGATCAGAGAGCTGCAAAAGGCAGCACAGTTTTAAATATAACATACATTTTAAAGAGAGTAATATTAAAGTATGTCAACAATTTCTTCTGAAAACTTTGAATGTTTCTCAAATGCTTTTAAAGTCTGTAAGGAATGAAAACAGCTGTTCACTTAATATACACGCTAAAAATGTCAAGAAATTTACTCCTCACAATAAATCTGACGCAGCAAGTGTTTCATTGGTAAAATCCTTTATTAAAAAATTGCCAGCAATGAAAATTTCGTTCAACAATTTACGTTCTGCTATATTTGAAAAAGATAACCCGAACATAGGTCTCAAATATGGTTATTTTGAAAACTCGGAAATTAAATATTTTGATATAAATTCGATTTTACGATTTAGACGACACTCTGAAATACTAGCCAAGGGACCTGCAGAATTATATAAAAATCCATAGAAAACTTCCTCTACAAAGTACAGAGATGTAAAAACACTCTGTGACAACAAAATCATACCAGATAACCACGTACAATGTTCACAATGATATACATATAAAACATTTTTATTTTTCGTTGTTAATAAAAAATTTTGAATTAAACTATCTGCATAGTTTTATTTTATATATTGTAACCTTTAAAGGAAAGGTCCTAACTCCTTTTTTTTTTGTAAGCCCCAAAAAATCTCTTCTTAAAAAACACGAGTTAGGGCCTTTCTATATTAAGGCAACGACATGTATGTATGTATGCCTAACAAAGAAAAAACACTTTAACACCTTTTTCCCATATTATGATAGTAATTCGTACTGTTAGACATTGACTGTATGTCTAATAAAAATAAAAATACATACATTTATGTATAAAATGTTATAATAATGACCTAAAAAGAATTATATTAAAAAAAATAGTTTGTTCATAAGAATATTTTATCTTAACCGACACAATTTTTTCCCAGTAGTTAATCAGAATGACAGCAAAAAAAGCCTAAGCGCCAAAAATTGCTGTTATTATGCTTATATGAGAAAGCAATTGCATTGATTTTATGCATTGGAACAAAATGTGTCTTCATACAAAATTTTGTTGCTCTAACTTGATTTGAACAAGAAATAAATAATAAAAACCTTCCCCTGTAAAATTTCGTTTTTGTCGCTTGAGCTTTTTTTGCTGTTATGGCTCGACTAAAGGGTTGTAATGTAATAGTTAAGTATATAAGTAGTGGATATTCAATAACCACTTCTGTGTTCTCCTTAGCCCATTTGCTTGTTGATGTAATCATCGTATGTTAAATGAGCCCCATCGCTGAAGAATATTTTATTCGAAAAATTGTCATTGAAATCTTGTTGTTTCAGCATTTCTTAATTGTTGTCAGTTGGACTTTATGAATGATTATGATGGATGTGAAAAACCAAATGCAAATTACTCCAGAATGAACCAATTGCTAATGTAAAATCTGCATATTTCGCTACCAGAAGAGACATTTTCGGCAGAGCGTATATTGCGATTATGCACAGGCTTGACTTCCTGTCTATTCATACATATTTCTTTATATCCTTGTCAATACCTTGAGCGATTTTGAAATCACTAATTGGATAACCAAATGAATTGTTTTCCCTTCTTTTTGCCTGTTCTTTAATACTCTTTTTATTTATTCGGTATTAAATTGTGGTACTTCTTTTGCCCTTTCCAACTAACAATTCTAATCTTCTTAAAAGAAAATCAAGTCATATTTTTTAGGCAGTAAAAGCAGACGACGAGTTAATAATATTGAAATTTGAAGAAAATTCGAAAATTTATTTTTTCTCATTGATAAGCCGTTCGACTGAAGATGTTAAAGAGTGAAATGGAAATATTACGAAAATCTTCGACTAACTAAGAAGATTATACAATAAGAAGTTTAAAAAAATTTATTTCGTAATTAAAAATCATTACGTTTTTCTGTTGTTTTACGTTCAGTATTTGGTTTTAGGAGAAGAAACCGAAATCCATACATATTTTAATTAAATACGAGGTATGCTCAAAAAGTTAAAAAAAAATTTTCGCATAAACGGAGGTGCAGTTCTGTTCTCATTTTCCTGCCTAAAAAGCAGAAGCAGATCTTTCAACGGACACTTTTGAGCTTTGACAGTTGATAGCGGCCATTTTGTTAAAGCTAAATCTATTAAATCAGTTGTCATTAATTCTGTTTGTTTAGCCTTATAATAGTGGGCGAATGTAGCATTCAACAACACGTGCAAATAATAAAATTGTTTTATCAGAATAGCAGCTCTGTGTACCCAAAGTACCACTTTTCCCCTATTCGCAATGAGTTGAACCGATTCACTAAACGATTAACCAACACCCATGCGTTGACTAAACTCAAGATCTGTCAAAAACATCACCGCTATCCGTCAGATTGTGCATGAGAATCCGCGACATCCTGTATCGCATTGCTCACAAGAACTCGGCCTTTTGTAAACCACAGGTTAGGTTGGGTTAGAGGACGTGTACTTGTCAACTGTGACAAGTACAGTACCCGGAGGTCGAATTGTCCCATTGTACAACGTCCTAGCTTCTCGCACCACTCGTGTTGTGAGCGTTAATTTTATACATGAGTAGCGGGACCTACAGTTTAAAGTCGACTCCGAACGACAGATTTTTGAGAAGCTTTTCATGGCAAATTTTACTCTCAGAGTTTTTGCCAGAAATCTGCTGAGAGGAAGTCGCCGAAGAAATATTTTCATATTTTCGTTTTGATGTCTGACCTGGGATGCGAACTCGGGCCTTTCGTCTAATAAGCCGACACACTACCTACTAGACCACGGCGACTAACTAAACTAAACCACAACTTGGCAAAATTTGCGTCGTGAATAGGCCTGCGCCCGTACAAAGCTCAACTGATGCAGGAAGGAAAACGACTATAGACAACATGGACGTATGTTCGCTGTATTGGCTCCGAAGCAATTTACATCGAATGGGAATGTGAAAAAGGAAAATTTGTGACGACACAAATTCACATGAGATCGAAGAGTGTCAAATGCATTCCGAAAAAGTCACAGTTGTTGTGCATTTTCAGCTGACGGCGTCAGCGGTCCATATTTCTTTGAGCAGCACATTGGGCAGGTCATCACTATCCACGACGTGCACTGTCCGGCCGTTGAAGGATCTGGATACAAATAAAAAAATGGCATTACATACATACATATATAATTGGCCATTACAACCCTTCAATCAGGATTACGGCCTAGCTTCTCATGCTATTCAAATCATACATAATTGATCATTACAATGTTTTACTCAGGATTACGACCTAGCTTCTCACACCAAACTTATGTTGTGTGTGTTAATTTTCTACATGCGTGGCGGGGCCTACAGTTTAAAGTCGATTCCGAACGACAGATTTTTGTGAAACTTTCAATGGCAATTTTATTCACTCTCAGACAGATTTAGCCAGAAATCTGTTGAAAGGAAGTCGCCGTAGATATATTTTTTCATATTTCGTTTTAGATGGAGATGTCTGAACTAGCGTTTGAATCAAAGCCTCACGTCTAATAAGCCAACACACAATCTACTATGGTGACTACTATACTCTATAATGCATAGGGGACTGTTCCTACCTAAGCCGTTTATATTTAGTCGGAAGCTTATCTATTTTTCTAGCCGATTTTTTTCCCTGTATTATGACCGTCAGTGTCAGTGTTCAAAAATTCAGTACTTTAGTACTATTTTCAGTACATTTCGATTAAAAAAAATACCGCAATAGCCCCGCGATGCTTTCAGTACTTTTTATTATTACATGTTTTATGTTTGCGCTTTTCAACTCTATTAATGCGTTAGCAACATGTTCAACGTAATGCTAAAATAGAATTGCTCTTCAGCCTCGATTAGCCAAACGTGCACTGAACGTATACATATTCGTTTTTAGAGTACGAAAAACAATGAGAGGCATTACCGAACCGTAATGTAATTTCGGTAAGCCTAAAAATGTTCCGTCGACGTTTGGCTAACCGAGTCTTTTATGTTCTGTTGCGTTCCAAATCAGCTGTTTTTGTTTTGTATGTGATAAGCATGCCTGAGTCGTTAGTTTTCTGTTCCGTTGCGTACGTGTATTAAATATAAAACAAAAATTTTTTTACAAAAGTACCATTTGATAAAAAAAAGTACTATTTCAGTTATAGTTCACTATCATTTCAAAATTTCAATTTTGCAACAGATGCCAGTATTGATTATGGTGTGTAGTAGAGTAATATCTTTGCAGTTATTGCAGTTAAGTTGTTGCTCAAGTCGCCATGTTTCGTTAGGTCCCCATTTCCATGTTGAATTCAGTTTTGTCCTTTAAGACCTATGTGATATAGCAATTTACACATGTTTTCAAATCCAACAATTTAAAATAGATCTTGTAAAGGAACTTGTTTTTGTTGTATGTATTATTATTAGAAACAAGTTGACCTTAATTAAGTATTCGTTTATTTCGGGAAATATTAAAAATAAAATTCATGTTTTATGTTTTGCAAAAAACATATTTTAGAAAACACCTACAAAATATTGTACAAAAATAAATTCTATTGCTTTTTAATCAAACACCTACTATCCAGCTCTGGTAACACCTACTAGATATAAGCCTTTTTTCCTGTATCTTTCAAGGTTCTGTAATAATTTATTTTTTTTTTTTTCTTTTTATTTTATTAATCCTGACAATTTTTAAATAAAAGCACAGCCTTTGTACAATGTCAGACGTTGTTTTATGAAAATTTAATTTAAAAAAAGGATTTCAAAAGGTTGAGTCTGTAATGTAATGTATGTATGTCAGGACATTCAAAAGGTGTATGTGCAGATGAAAAAGAAAACAACTCTTATTTTATTTTGTTCTACTGATTTTAATGTTTGTTTTTAATTATAATTTTAATTTTAATTTTTTTTTCTTATTGACTTTCATGTTGCAAACCCCCCCACCCCCTTGTCTCTTTTATAAAGTTATTAAACAGAATTAAATATGAGAAATGCTGATTACAAGGCAAAGCTTCTTGTTTATAACGTTTTACTCTTGGGAAATGTATTAAAATATTTCAAAATAATATTAAATACATTCATACATAATTATTTTATAAGAATTTGTCTTCGGATTTATTTGTTTGAACGTCCGTCTGCTAGGCATTGTAGTTGCAAATAATATTTGCGGCAGTCTATTTATAGAACTGTTTTGATTTGTAATTTTTGGCCAGCCTTAAGGCAATTGTTTTCAGTTCTATTATTAAAACAAGATTATCATAATTTACTTAAACGTAAGGCGTAAAACTTCTAAAGCCAAACGAAATCTATTTATAATTGCAATAATGCCAAGGGAATAGGAGGGAGGAGCCTGCATGTAACATTAAAGTTAATTCAGGTTGGAAATACAGTAAGACTCCGCTTAACGCTGCTCCGCTTAACGCTGTTTCAGTACTACGCGGTAGCATTGGGATTCCCCTAAATCGCACACTGTATTGATACTTGTTGTATATGTGTGCGAATGTCCCAAAATGTCTCAAAATGTCCCAAATGTCAAATGAAGACGAAGGTTAATTAGCATACCCACTTTGAAGTGTAAGGTTTTAACTAATTACACTAGATATTACTGATGTCACAACTTAATATCCAATCCCTGGATTGTTAGACCCTGTATAAGTTTAGTCATAGTCATTACAGAAAATTTAAAAAATAGGTCAGAAACCTCCGGCTCATTCATAGGACAGGAGATGAAACATGTGTATGAAGATACATAGATTTTAAAATCCATCTCCCTAGATGCAAACCAAGTCAGTTAACAGAGCTCTGTTAAGTTATTAACAGACCTCTGTTAAACAATTAATTTGAGGCGAGGAAACAAAAAAAAAAACATTGTGCCCAGTATCCACATCAGACCTGCAGAGCCTATAAATATAATGCAGAATATACATACATACATAATTCGTCATTACGATCCTTCAGTCAGGATTATGGACCTAGTTTCTCACACCACTTATGTTGTATGTGTGTTAATTTCATACATGAGCGGCGGTACCTACAGTTTAAAGTCGACTCCCAACGATAGATTTTGAGAAACTTTTTCATGGCAATTTTATTTGCTCTCAGAGTTTTTGACAGAAATCTGCTAAGAGGAAGTCACCATAGAAATATTTAATACACCTACAGTTTAACCCTTGACTTGGAACATTAAATTTAAGAATTATTATTTACTCATATGTGTGTGAAGATAAATTCAAATTTAACTAGCAAAGACAAAACCGAAAAATTTTTAACAGAGCTAATGTTAGAGTGTTAACAGAGCATTGTTAAGTGGTTAACAGAAAATACGAAAAATAGTCAAGGAAGAAATCCCCCAAATATACGATATCAGGGACTTATTGTGGGATATGTGCAGCAAGTCCCATTTTCCACAACATCCATCATCCGCCATCCTACCCAGACTCTGTTAACAGATAACTCAAGTTCCAATATTATTTGGGATATACCACTTTTTGGGTTTTATTAGGGACACCTTAGGCTACAATTTGTATATAGTCAGATATCTGCGACGTTAAACTGTAGTTCCCGCCACTCATGTATAAAATTAAGGCACACAACATGAGTGATGTGAGAAGCTTGGTCGTAATCCTGACTGAAGGGTTGTAATGGCCAATTATGTATGTAATTATGCATGTTAGGTTAGAGGATGTGTACTTGTTGTTCCCGGGGGATGGATTAGTTGGAGGTCTAGTCCTTATAGCCGTATTTAACGAAAACAATAGGTCATCTTTAGGTCATCGATGGAGACAAATGCTTGAGTGCTCAGAAATAAATTATTGAAGTTGAAAAATGTTTCAGGTCATAACCTTCGACCTTTTTTTATACAAAACATATTAATGTTATCAAAGAATAAGCAGAGTTATTTATGCAATACATATGTACATATGTATTTTCAATTGAAAAAAAAAAAAATATTGAAAGAAAAAATGATTTTTCCAATAAATGTAAGTGATGAAATAGAAATGATAATGATAAGTGATACTGATGATGATGATTGATTGATTGATTGTTATTACAAATAGAAATATAAATTGCAATAATATCATCATCATAACATAAGTAATAAACGAAGGAAAAAAATTAAAATTAAACGTCCTTAACAACATATTGATTAAATTTATAAAAAAAATACTGTTAAAACAGATTCTAACTAACTTGCAAATAAAGTGTTGTAATTGAAACAAAACAAATTATAATCAGAAGAAGAAGAAAACAAAACACTCAAATGCGTCGCAATTTACCGCCCACACAACGTTATCGCTCTCAATCGATAAGCTGTGCAACACCTTCCGCCTCTACATCACCCCTGCTAGCTGCTCAAAAATCACACTCACCCCAGTTGCAGCATAATTTTTCATATGACATGAGATCGGAAACCAATAACACATCACCCACGCATGGGAGGCGTGAGTCGTTAGTCAAGCCAACTTGGCAAAATATACGACCCGGTCAAATTCCCTTAAAAACTTTGGAGAAAATTAATGGCATCACTTCAGACTCCGATAACGAAGATAGCGAATATGTGCGTCGCCCAAGTTTAAATTATACAGCCATTGCCAATGGCAGCAGTCCAAATGCAGCAACAATACCATCAGCAACATCATCAGCTGGAAATCGCTCGCAGGCACATCATCATCATCAGTCTCCACGTAAACATAGTGGCAGTAGTTTGGCTCAATTGACACGCAAAGGCAGTCTTGTTGTGCATCGAGATTCTCTTTCGCACAGTTCATCTGCGTATGTTTCATTGAAATCCGCCCGCTCTAGTATTGATAATACCAGTGTTATTTCGGCAACTGCTTCGAGTCAAAGTCAAGATAGTGCCAAGGGAAGCAAATCATCGGGACGCTCATTAGTGCGTATGATTTCGAATAAATGCACAACAGTCAGCAGCAGTGATGAGGAGATGGATTATGACTTTTTGGCTAAGGTGAGTTACATATTTCGATAGAAATTTAAATTTTATGTTAAATTCTCTATGGACTGGACGCATACGTTTATTACTAAGCTTTATACAAAAGTACTAAAACTTTAGTACCAAAACTTTAGTACTTTATACTAAAACTTTGTTTATCATCAAGTTTCATGTAAAAGTACTAAATCTTTAGTATCAAAATTTTAGTACTTTTTAGTACAACTTTAGTACCAAAACATTAGTACTAAAACTTTAGTACTTTTTGGAATTTAATTTTGAATTTTAATTAATTCTTTTTTAATCCAACTTATTTATTTTTATTCAAAAGTACTTTTTAGAAAATTACCTTTCGCCAAGAAGTACTTTATTTGGCAAATACTTTTTAATTTTATAAAAGAAATGCTAACATATCATATGTGTACTAGTACTCTACCTTTGGTTCAAAATATTGACTAAATATTTGGAAACTTTACGTACGTAAAACCAGAGAGAAAATATTACAGAATTCCATTCTTATTTTAAATATGAAATTAAAAATTGTAGTCGCCGAAGTCTAGTGTGTTAGCTTTTTAGACGAGAAACCTTAGTTCAAACCCCAGCTCAGATATATCGAGGAAAATGAAAAAAAAATTGCTCTTTGCTGGCTTTCTCCCAGCAGTCTTTCTGCAAAAACTGTGGGAGTAAACAAAGTCGTTCGCAGTCGACTTACAGCTACAGGCCCCGTCACACGTGAATGAAATTAACACACACAGCATGGGTAAAGTGAGAAACTAAGTCCTTGTCCCGACTAAGGGCTTGTCAATTAAGTAAGTGAGAGTACATATCTTAGGGCAGATTTTTTGTGTTTGAACGATTAGTATGTTCTCAGTACATCCCCTCTCTTCTACACAAAAAATTCAGACGTCGCACAGAGGGGCATTATGCTTGAAAACCTGGCCAAAATTAATAGAAGTGTTTTATGAGTTAATGGCTTGAATTTTTTGATAATGTTAGTGATAATTAGGCCCAAGGATGAACCCAACTGATTTTGGTTCAAATCGGTCCGTGATTTCGCCTGCCCCATACAAATTCTCCTCGAAATTGCAATTATTTACACATAATTATGGTAATTATGCAACAATCCTGATAAAATTTAGCATGGATAAGTTCTGAGTACTAAGAAATCGTGGTGTAAAGTTTAGTGAAAATCGGATCACATTTGACCCTAGTCCCCATATAAAGTCCCCTTTAGAAATTCACGTTCGCGCTTATAAATGATATTGCCAAATTTTGTTATGGTCGGACCATAATTGCCAATAGGTCCAAAATAGGGCCCCTGAAGAAAATATGTTCAGCTATTATAATTGGCTTAAAAATTGTATTACCTCGATGAAATTCGACATGAACATGTTCAATATGAATGTGAATCATTGTACCTGATCTTATTACGATCGGATCATAAGTGCCCCTAGGTACCACATACGGCCCATTAAAAAAATCAAACATACATCTGATATTGTTATAATAGTCGATATATGTAATTAAGTTTTTAAAGTTCTACGCTAATTAATATTTATTTTACATTATTTAATACTTATGTAACCTAAAAATACTTAAAAAGTGAAGCTAACTACATTCGTTAAAATCGTTATCATTTTCATCACCAATGTCAGGAAGGAGTAATTTAATAGTATCTGATGAAAATGCTTTTCTATTCCTTCGCGATTTTTGTGTACTGCAGCTTTTAAAAGAGTAATTTTATAATTTTTACCAGTTTACAGGTAAAAAGGATGAAAATAGAGATTTCATATTTTATTGTGGTATATAATAATTACTGTTGTGGTATATAACAATTGCTACTTTCAGTTTTAAAAATCCTATGTATGTATTTCGTTTTTTGGTAGAAAAAGGGTAATTTTTTTAATTTTTCAAAAAAGTAAAATTTTCAAAAAATCGCCAAAAATAATTGCGCAAACTTTTTTTCTGTTCCTGAATGTAGAGAGTTCATATTTTCTTGTGGTACAAAACATTAAACTACTAAAAACTACTTTCACCTTTAAAATCCTTATCTTTTTTTGGGAAGGGTAAAAAAATGTGAAATTTTTATTATTTTTAAATTTTGAACGAATAATTTTAACATTAATATATGAGATATATTATATATTATATCATATATATATAAAAAATAAACTGAAAGTAGCAGTTGCTCATACCTCTCAAGTAAAAAAAAATCAATATAAAATCTCTATTCGTTTAGCCACAAAAAAATATCATATGAACCTATTAAAATTTCAAAAAAAACAACAAAAACGCATTTAATTTTCTTCACTTTTCTGACCTTGACATCGTCTCAAATCTACAAATCTCAACTTAAAGTCGTGAAAATTCACTATATAATGCAGAATTCTGTTATCATACTCAGTTTCTTAAATTTCTTAAAATTCATTTTTGCCTTTTTGGCCAGCTTTTGAGGGTAAATGCCCCTCAGTGCGTCGTACGTAAAACCTTATCGTCTCAACTGGCCTTTAATGGAAGCGAATGCTTTCTTACAGTCTCTAAATAGGATCTAGAATGTTGATTGCACTGCCTGGCGCTTATCTGGACGACATATTATCAGCCAAATTTTAAAATTAGCGTTCGCTGTCATGGAGGTACCAAAGAATGCCTCAATCCATGTTGGTAATTGGATTGCTTAGAACAATTTGTGATGGCCTTGTGTTCTTAGATACGTCAAAGCATTTTTGAGTACTTTTTTTCATTACTTTGTTTTACATACATACTTGACATACATGATTGACGATTACAACCCTTCAGTCAGGATTACGGCCTGGCTTCTCAGACTACTCATGTTGTGTGCCTTAATTTTATACTTGAATGGCGGGACCCACAGGTTAACGTCGATTCTAAACGACAGATTTTGAGAAACTTTTTCATGGCAGATTTATTTACTCTCAGAGTGTTTGCCAGAGTGTTTGCTGAGATGTATTTGCAAAACCTTTGCACACTTTCAAAAAGGGGTGTGAAAAATTTTGACACACTTTCAAAAAGGGGTGTGAAAAGTAAGTCGCTAAAGAAATATATATTTTTTTTTCATATTTCGTTTTGATGTCAGGCCTGGGGCTCGAACCCGGGCTTTATGTCTAATAAGCGAACACACAGCGACTATCTATTTGACCTGTTAAACCTCGTAATTTAGAAGCCTCAATGATCAATGTGAAGACTGTACTGCGTTTTCATTAGATCCTGAGATTATGCGTATCCTTAGCGCTTCATTCAATAAATTTCAATTCAGTTAGAGCTTCGTAGGTAAAAGTAGAATTGGATTGGGTACACATTAAGCAAACCGCTGGAGGAGGTTTTCAGAATAGCTATTGACTAGAACCAATTAATTTAGTATATAATTTAGGAATACAAGCTTAGAGTTAACAACAACTGAAAGCAACCCTCGCTGCAACTCTTTGTGATGAACCAAGGCCAGAGTAGGCAGCTTTTCAACACACACAATCATGCATCGACCTCCTCAATAGATTTATGATAATAGCAGAACAAACTTTTTAAGGGCGTACAAGAATTTATTTAGAACTAGCAGTGATCTGCGCGCGTTGTTACGGCACAAACTAAAATAAATTTGAAGGTAAGACATTACACCAATATCCAATTAATTATGAATCATTTTATTGATTTTATTTCCCGTTATGCAGATGATTCAGACCAACGGGTGTGAGTAGTATGCATTCGATCAGTTTCTAATCTCACTTCTCAGTGTTCAAGTGATTCATGCGGACGGGTCTCAGCGGCATGTACTCGAAGATTTTCCAGTCTCAACTCTCTGAGGCTTAAGGAGAAACTGAACAACCTGAATTATTAACCAGGGTAACCAAAGTAATTTTGGTTAAAATAATATGTAAAGTTTACATAAGTACATTACAGTGGTACTAGATAGTTAAGGCAGATGTGGGAATCAAAGAAACCGAAACGAATTTTCGTACCTCTGCATCTTATTAATGCACTCTCAATGAAAGTTGGCAACCTTATCACCATAGAATTTGCCAAGGCAGACCCAATCACCTGCTTAACTGAAAGAACATAATTAATGAAACTAAAACAAAGTCGCCGTAGTCTAGTAGGTAATGTGTTCGCTCATTAGACGTAAAGCCCGGGTTCGAGCCCAAGGCCTGACATCAAAACGAAATAAGAAAAAAAAATTATTTCTTCGGCGACTTCCTCTCAGCAGATTTCTGGCAAAAACTCTGAGAGTAAATAAACCTGCCATGAAAAAGTTTCTCAAAATCTGTCGTTCGGAGTCGACGTTAAACTGTAGGTCACGCCACTCAAGTATAAAATTAAGGCACACAACATGAGTAGTCTGAGAAGCCAGGCCGTAATCCTGACTGAAGGGTTGTAATCGTCAATCATGTATGTCAAGTATGTATGTAAAACAAAGTAATGAAAAAAAGTACTCAAAAATGCTTTGACGTATCTAAGAACACAAGGCCATCACAAATTGTTCTAAGCAATCCAATTACCAACATGGATTGAGGCATTCTTTGGTACCTCCATGACAGCGAACGCTAATTTTAAAATTTGGCTGATAATATGTCGTCCAGATAAGCGCCAGGCAGTGCAATCAACATTCTAGATCCTATTTAGAGACTGTAAGAAAGCATTCGCTTCCATTAAAGGCCAGTTGAGACGATAAGGTTTTACGTACGACGCACTGAGGGGCATTTACCCTCAAAAGCTGGCCAAAAAGGCAAAAATGAATTTTAAGAAATTTAAGAAACTGAGTATGATAACAGAATTCTGCATTATATAGTGAATTTTCACGACTTTAAGTTGAGATTTGTAGATTTGAGACGATGTCAAGGTCAGAAAAGTGAAGAAAATTAAATGCGTTTTTGTTGTTTTTTTTGAAATTTTAATAGGTTCATATGATATTTTTTTGTGGCTAAACGAATAGAGATTTTATATTGATTTTTTTTTACTTGAGAGGTATGAGCAACTGCTACTTTCAGTTTATTTTTTATATATATATGATATAATATATAATATATCTCATATATTAATGTTAAAATTATTCGTTCAAAATTTAAAAATAATAAAAATTTCACATTTTTTTACCCTTCCCAAAAAAAGATAAGGATTTTAAAGGTGAAAGTAGTTTTTAGTAGTTTAATGTTTTGTACCACAAGAAAATATGAACTCTCTACATTCAGGAACAGAAAAAAAGTTTGCGCAATTATTTTTGGCGATTTTTTGAAAATTTTACTTTTTTGAAAAATTAAAAAAATTACCCTTTTTCTACCAAAAAACGAAATACATACATAGGATTTTTAAAACTGAAAGTAGCAATTGTTATATACCACAACAGTAATTATTATATACCACAATAAAATATGAAATCTCTATTTTCATCCTTTTTACCTGTAAACTGGTAAAAATTATAAAATTACTCTTTTAAAAGCTGCAGTACACAAAAATCGCGAAGGAATAGAAAAGCATTTTCATCAGATACTATTAAATTACTCCTTCCTGACATTGGTGATGAAAATGATAACGATTTTAACGAATGTAGTTAGCTTCACTTTTTAAGTATTTTTAGGTTACATAAGTATTAAATAATGTAAAATAAATATTAATTAGCGTAGAACTTTAAAAACTTAATTACATATATCGACTATTATAACAAGCCCCAGGCCTGACATCAAAACGAAATATGAAAAAAAAATATATATTTCTTTAGCGACTTACTTTTCACACCCCTTTTTGAAAGTGTGTCAAAATTTTTCACACCCCTTTTTGAAAGTGTGCAAAGGTTTTGCAAATACATCTCAGCAAACACTCTGGCAAACACTCTGAGAGTAAATAAATCTGCCATGAAAAAGTTTCTCAAAATCTGTCGTTTAGAATCGACGTTAACCTGTGGGTCCCGCCATTCAAGTATAAAATTAAGACACACAACATGAGTGGTGTGAGAAGCTAGGCCGCAATCCTGACTGAAGGGTTGAAATATCATATGAGCTCTTTGATAAACGACGATACGTTTCCCACAGTGTATTAAAGTATTTAAAATATGTTTTTTAAAGAGATTTTTATCAAAAAGTCTTGTTAAAAATGTAAAGAGTGAAAAACAACAAAAAAAAGTTTATGTGGCTACCCCATGCCCAGGAAATAAATCCTTTTTTTCTGCCCTTATCGCTCTCTGAAATCATTATTCGTTTTTATTGATTTTATTTTTTCTGTTGTATATTCAAATACTTCATCATTCAATACGGCCATCATTCATTCAATATATTTTTTTAAACAGAAATAATTCAGGTTTTTTTTTTCTCATCGATTCATGTCTGACTGTCTAACAGAATTACAACAGAATCCATGGCAGCAGAAACATCTCCCCCTCATCAGTTCATTCATTCTTCATAATTAAGGTTAGATGGGGTTGTTCATAACGGAAATTACAAGCTCTGTCTGTTGCTATTCCTAACATGCCTTTCATCTGCTTCATTGTATGGCTTTTTTCTAATTTTTTCTTGTTCACAAAATTTAATTTCTTTTTGAAGTTTAAAGAGAAAAGGAATGAAGGGGAAAAAATGGGTTTTTTTTTAAAGGGTACAAGAAAAATTATTAAAATGGTACGTTTTTTCTTTTTAATGCACAGGAAGAAGAAATGTATGTCTCTCTGTGTTTTTATAAACCCATAAGAAATGAAAAAATATTAAATTTTTTTTTGTATTCAATAATCGGTTTATATTGTTGGGGATTTTATATCCTACTCGCATGTCTTTGTGATTAGAAGAGAATTTTTTTTTGTATAATTTTCCTTAAGACTAGCCATATGTATTGGCCTGTTAGGGTGCCCCACGAAAGAGAACAATAATAGTATTTAAGCAGTACATATGCGTATGTGTGAAGATAAATTCCAATTTGAAAATCTAAGACACAATCCAAAAATTTTAGCAGCGCCACATTTGGCATTAATAGAGCAAAATTTTCTCTTAACAGAATAAAATTTACTTTTAACAGAGCACAGTTATCTGTTTAACAGTATCCATCTAAACAAGCTCACTTGTTTAGGAACTAATTTTAGGATATATGTATACTAAGTCTGTTAGTACCATACCATACCCCAATTAAGGTTACAAGGCCTCTTCATATAATCAGCAATATAGAGTCCCATATAAAGTGATATGGTATTGAGAAAATTGGCTATGAAAACTTCAATTTTTTGGCTTTAAAATTCTCTAGAAGATCAGTGGCCATTTGGGAATACATATAAAGGGTGTTTTTTATAGAGGTATAGAACTTTAAGTTGGCATTACTTTTCAAGATGGCGACCGATTTAACAGCTGTCAACTTATTTATTCTTAGTTTGGCTTGGCAATTCATCATGAATAGACTCACGCCTGAACAACGCTTGCAAATAGTGCAATTTTATATCGAAAATAATGGTTCTGTGCGGAAAACGTATCGCGCACTACGTCCATTTTATCGTCGACAAAATCGTCCATCAGAGCAGTGAATTCGATTAACCATGGAACGTTTTCGCACCACGTTTACTCTTATTGATAACTCGCATCCCCAGAGACGCTATACGGTGCGTACAGAAGAAGCTATTGCTGCTGTAGAGCGTAGCATTGAGGAAGACCCGAATGAGTCCATCCGCCATCGAGCACAGGAATTGGATCTGTGTCCATCCACTTTTTGGAAGATTTTGCGGAAGGATCTTGGTTTGAGTGCTTACAATTGCATTGACGGCGCAACATGGCACACAGCTCGTGCCACAATAGATTTATTGAAAGACACGTTTGGTGACCACCTAATTTCACGTTTTGGACCTGTGAATTGGCCTCCAAGATCTTGTGATTTAACACCGCTAGACTACTTTCTGTGGGGCTATGTAAAGTCATTGGTCTATGCGGTAAAGCCACAAACGCTTGACCATTTGGAAGACAACATTCGCCGTGTTATTGCCGATATACGGCCACAAATGTTGGAAAAAGTCATCGAAAATTGGACGTCCAGATTTGACTACATCCGCGCCAGACGTGGCGGTCATATGTCAGAAATCATATTTAAAATGTAATGCCACAAGATTACCTTTCGGATAAATAAAATGCATGTCAATCGAATAATTCATCGTTGTTTTATTGCAACTTGAAGTTCTATACCTCTATAAAAAAACACCCTTTATAAGAAATAGTACACCTAACCGACTATATGCAAATGGCAGTCTAGAGGGTGCTCTTTCGAACCCTGGTAGTGGGGTAGTTGAAATTTTGAGATTTGAGAAAATTAGCCCGTTCCGTCCCCCACCAACAGGCCCATACATTTCAACATTATTATTCAGAAATAATAAAAATCATAATGAGAATTAAATTATTTATCAGTAGCCTGCAATAATTGCAAAGTAGAAGACTAATCTACTTATTGCCACTGTTAAACAGTTAACAGTTCTCTGTTAATAGCAAATTTTGCCCTGTTAAAGGGAATATGGCATGGTACTCATAGACCTTGTGTATGTTCTAAAATCAGCTCCTGAACAAGTGAGCGTGTTCAGAGGGATACTATTAAACAGTTAACAGTTCTCTGTTAATAGCAAATTTTGCCTTGCAAAAGGTAAAAAGTGGCACTGCTAAAAGCGTTGGTTTGCGTCTTTGATTTTTAAATTTGAATTTAATTTCATACACGTTAAGAAGTTACTGTTTGCTATCTTAAACAGGACAAAAAATGGCGTGATTCGCTGCGTTAGACGGTTAGAAGTACTGTCAGACGCCGTAAAAAGCATGGCGTTATAATATCGATTGCACTTACTTCAACGTTGAGCAATAATCCCTAACAGGTATTCCAAGAAAGCTTAGTTTTAATTTCCCAAGCGTCGCATAATGGCAGAGAAGCAGTTCTGTGCTCTCCGTTTCTTTCTTGGCAATAGATTTTCTACATTTTCTTCACAGCCTCTGGGAGGGTGCACCTAGATGTCAGGGTCCCGCTGTAACTGCTATGAGGTTCCTAAGGTATAATCTGGTCAGCAAGTCCGATTTGCCTGGAACCTGTACTTGAATAGAGTTTGGGTTTGTTTGCTCCTTCGCAGAGTAATATTAATAAATTATAAATTCATTCGAATATTCTATTGTAACAGCATTCGACCCCTGGTTTGATTTCTGGCAAAAACTCTGAGAGTAAAATAAAATTGCCATGAAAAGTTTCTTAAAGAAATCTGTCGTTTGGAGTCGAGTTTAAACTGTAGGTCATACACAACATAAGTGGTGTAAGAAGCTAGGCTGTAATCCTAATCCTAATCCTGAAATTCTAACTGATCAATTATGTATGTATGTACAAACCACCATAGGAATTGTCGAACCAAAGTCCACCGAAAGAGCTTACAGCTTTTCGATTACTGTGGTTGAGAGGATCAGAAAATTGCTCTACAAATTTTATCTTTGGAGCAGTATTGTGAAGTGGAGTATTAGTCAAAGCGATTGAATGCGAGCCTTCAATTCCCCTCTAAATATACAAAAATAGAAAACTGAAGGCTCGCTACCGAGGATAATCTTAACAACAACTATCATGGGAAATTTATATGTGTGTGAAGATACATTTTAAAATCTATCTCTCCATGTTAGCTAACAGAGCTCTGTTATGTTACTCACAGAACTCTGTTAAACAGTTAATTTAAAGTTGGGAAAAACAAAAACAGGAAAAATTAATTAAATTCCTTTGTAAAATAAGAAAAAAGGAAGAAATGATAAAAGCAAGTCCTATAGTTAATCACTGTTGCAAAATATTGCGAAATAAGAACTACAATTAACAGAAAATCAAACATTTCCGAAAGATATTGTAATCCGAAAGAAAAATCAATAGTGTGGGAAAACAGGACAACATGGGCGGACAAAGTAAACTGCATGATGCAGAAGATATGATGCGTGATGCGGAAGAAATGATGCATGATGCAGAAGATATGATGCATGATGCATAAGATGTGATGCATGATGCATAAGATATGATGCATCATATCTATGATGTGCATCATATCTATGATGTGCATGCAGAAGATATGATGCATGATGCAGAAGATATGATGCACGATGAATGATGCAGAAGATATGATGCATGATGCGGAAGATATGATGCATGATGCAGAAGATATAATGCATGATGAAGAAGATATGATGCAGGATGCATGATGCAGAAGATATGATGCATAAGATATGATGTGCATCGTATCTATGTTGTGCATCATATCTATGATGTGCATCATATCTATGTTGTGCATCATATCTATGATGTGCATCATATCTATGTTGTGCATCATATCTATGTTGTGCATCATATCTATGATGCGCATCATACCTATGTTGTGCATCACATCTATGATGTGCATCATATCTATGTTGTGCATCACATCTATGTTGTGCATCATATCTATGTTGTGCATCATATCTATTATGTGCATCATACCTATGTTGTGCATCATATCTATTATGTGCATCATACCTATGTTGTGCATCATATCTATGTTGTGCATCATATCTATGTTGTGCATCATATCTATGTTGTGCATCATATCTATGATGTGCATCATATCTATGTTGTGCATCATATCTATGTTGTGCATCATATCTATGATGTGTATCATATCTTTGATGTGCATCATATCAATGATGTGCATCATATCTTTGATGTGCATCATATCTATGATGTGCATCATATCTATGTTGTGCATCATATCTATGATGTGCATCATATCTTTGATGTGCATCATATCTATGTTGTGCATCATATCTATGATGTGCATCATATCTATGATGTGCATCATATCTATGATGTGCATCATATCTATATGATGTGCATCATATCTATGATGTGCATCATATCTATGATGTGCATCATATCTATGAAGTGCATCATATCTATGTTGTGCATCATATCAATGATGTGCATCATATCTTTGATGTGCATCATATCTTTGATGTGCATCATATCAATGATGTGCATCATATCTTTGATGTGCATCATATCTATGATGTGCATCATATCTATGTTGTGCATCATATCTATGATGTGCATCATATCTTTGATGTGCATCATATCAATGATGTACATCATATCTTTGATGTGCATCATATCAATGATGTGCATCATATCTATGATGTGCATCATATCTATGATGTGCATCATATCTATGTTGTGCATCATATCTATGATGTGCATCATATCTATGTTGTGCATCATATCAATGATGTGCATCATATCTTTGATGTGCATCATATCTATGATGTGCATCATATCTATGTTGTGCATCATATCTATGATGTGCATCATATCTATGATGCGCGTCATATCTATGATGTGCATCATATCTTTGATGTGCATCATATCTTTGATGTGCATCATATCTATGATGTGCATCATATCTATGATGGGCATCATATCTATGTTGTGCATCATATCAATGATGTGCATCATATCTTTGATGTGCATCATATCAATGATGTGCATCATATCTTTGATGTGCATCATATCTATGTTGTGCATCATATCAATGATGTGCATCATATCTTTGATGTGCATCATATCTATGATGTGCATCATATCTATGTTGTGCATCATATCTATGATGTGCATCATATCTATGATGCGCGTCATATCTATGATGTGCATCATATCTTTGATGTGCATCATATCTTTGATGTGCATCATATCTATGATGTGCATCATATCTATGATGGGCATCATATCTATGTTGTGCATCATATCTATGATGTGCATCATATCTTTGATGTGCATCATATCAATGATGTGCATCATATCTTTGATGTGCATCATATCTATGATGTGCATCATATCTTTGATGTGCATCATATCAATGATGTGCATCATATCTTTGATGTGCATCATATCTTTGATGTGCATCATATCAATGATGTGCATCATATCTTTGATGTGCATCATATCTATGATGGGCATCATATCTATGTTTTGCATCATATCAATGATGTGCATCATATCTTTGATGTGCATCATATCTATGATGGGCATCATATCTATGTTGTGCATCATATCTATGATGTGCATCATATCTTTGATGTGCATCATATCAATGATGTGCATCATATCTTTGATGTGCATCATATCTATGATGTGCATCATATCTATGTTGTGCATCATATCTATGATGTGCATCATATCTTTGATGTGCATCATATCAATGATGTACATCATATCTTTGATGTGCATCATATCAATGATGTGCATCATATCTATGATGTGCATCATATCTATGATGTGCATCATATCTATGTTGTGCATCATATCTATGATGTGCATCATATCTATGTTGTGCATCATATCAATGATGTGCATCATATCTTTGATGTGCATCATATCTATGATGTGCATCATATCTATGTTGTGCATCATATCTATGATGTGCATCATATCTATGATGCGCGTCATATCTATGATGTGCATCATATCTTTGATGTGCATCATATCTTTGATGTGCATCATATCTATGATGTGCATCATATCTATGATGGGCATCATATCTATGTTGTGCATCATATCTATGATGTGCATCATATCTTTGATGTGCATCATATCAATGATGTGCATCATATCTTTGATGTGCATCATATCTATGATGTGCATCATATCTTTGATGTGCATCATATCAATGATGTGCATCATATCTTTGATGTGCATCATATCTTTGATGTGCATCATATCAATGATGTGCATCATATCTTTGATGTGCATCATATCTATGATGGGCATCATATCTATGTTTTGCATCATATCAATGATGTGCATCATATCTTTGATGTGCATCATATCTATGATGGGCATCATATCTATGTTGTGCATCATATCAATGATGTGCATCATATCTTTGATATGCATCATATCTATGATGTGCATCATATCTATGTTGTGCATCATATCTATGATGTGCATCATATCTATGATGCGCGTCATATCTATGATGTGCATCATATCTTTGATGTGCATCATATCTTTGATGTGCATCATATCTATGATGTGCATCATATCTATGATGGGCATCATATCTATGTTGTGCATCATATCTATGATGTGCATCATATCTTTGATGTGCATCATATCAATGATGTGCATCATATCTTTGATGTGCATCATATCTATGATGTGCATCATATCTTTGATGTGCATCATATCAATGATGTGCATCATATCTTTGATGTGCATCATATCTTTGATGTGCATCATATCAATGATGTGCATCATATCTTTGATGTGCATCATATCTATGATGGGCATCATATCTATGTTTTGCATCATATCAATGATGTGCATCATATCTTTGATGTGCATCATATCAATGATGTGCATCATATCTTTGATGTGCATCATATCAATGATGTGCATCATATCTTTGATGTGCATCATATCAATGATGTGCATCATATCTTTGATGTGCATCATATCTATGATGTGCATCATATCTATGATGGGCATCATATCTATGTTTTGCATCATATCAATGATGTGCATCATATCTTTGATGTGCATCATATCTATGTTGTGCATCATAAATATGATGTGCATCATATCTTTGATGTGCATCATATCAATGATGTGCATCATATCTATGATGTGCATCATATCTATGATGTGCATCATATCTATGTTGTGCATCATATCTATGATGTGCATCATATCTTTGATGTGCATCATATCAATGATGTGCATCATATCTTTGATGTGCATCATATCTATGATGTGCATCATATCTATGATGTGCATCATATCTTTGATGTGCATCATATCAATGATGTGCATCATATCAATGATGTGCATCATATCTTTGATGTGCATCATATCTATGATGTGCATCATATCTATGATGTGCATCATATCTATGTTGTGCATCATATCAATGATGTGCATCATATCTTTGATGTGCATCATATCTATGTTGTGCATCATATCTTTGATGTGCATCATATCAATGATGTGCATCATATCTTTGATGTGCATCATGATGTGCATCATATCTATGATGCGCGACATATCTATGATGTGCATCATATCTTTGATGTGCATCATATCTATGATGTGCATCATATCTATGATGTGCATCATATCTATGATGTGCATCATATCTTTGATGTGCATCATATCAATGATGTGCATCATATCTATGATGTGCAATGATGTGCATCATATCTATGATGTGCATCATATCTATGATGTGCATCATATCTATGTTGTGCATCATATCTATGATGTGCGTCATATCTATGATGTGCATCATATCTATGTTGTGCATCATATCTATGTTGTGCATCATATCTATGATGTGCATCATATCTTTGATGTGCATCATATCTATGATGTGCATCATATCTATATGCATAAGATATGATGCAGGATGCAGAAGATATGATGCATGATGCAGAAGATATGATGCATGATACATGATGCAGAAGATATGATGCATGATGCATGATGCAGAAGATATGAAGCATGATGCATGATGCAGAAGATATGATGTATGTTGCAGAAGATATGATGCATGATGCTTGACGCAGAAGATATGATCCATGATGCATGATGCATAAGATATGATGCATGATGCATAAGATATGATGCATGATGCAGAAGATATGATGCATGATGCATGATGCAGAAGATACGATGCATGATGCATGATGCAGAAGATATGATGCATGATGCAAAAAATATGATGCATGATGCAGATGATATGATGCATGATGCAGAAGATATGATGCATGATGCATGATGCAAAAAATATGATGTATGATGCAGATGATATGATGCATGATGCAGAATATATGATGCATGATGCATGATGCAGAAGATATGATGCATGATGCATGATGCAAAAAATATGATGCATGATGCAGATGATATGATGCATGATGCAGAAGATATGATGCATGATGCAGAAGATATGATGCATGATGCAGAAGATATGATGCATGCTGCATGACGCAGAAGATATGATGCATGATGCAGAAGATATGATGCATGCTGCATGATGCAGAAGATATGATGCATGATGCAGAAGATATGATGCATGATGCAGAAAATAATGCATGATACAGAAGATAATGCATGATGAAGAAGATATGATGCATGATGCAGAAGATATGATGCAGAAGATATGATACATGCTGCAGACGATATGATGCATGATGCAGACGATATGATGCATGATGCAGAAGAAATGATGCACAAGATATGATGCAGAAGATATGATGCACAAGATATGATGCAGAAGCATTTGCTTAAGTATTTGCTTAAGTATTTGCTTAAGCATTTGCTTAAGCATTTGCTTAAGTATTAACATAAGTTTGCTTAAGCATTTGCATAAGTTTACTTAATCATTCCTTAAGTATTCGCATAAGTTTACTTAATCATTTGCTTAAGTATTTGCTTAAGTATTTGCTTAAGTATTTGCTTAAGTATTTGCTTAAGTATTTGCTTAAGCGTTTGCTTAAGTATTGCTTAAGCATTTGCTTATGCATTTGCTTAAGTATTTACATAAGTTTGCTTAAGTATTTGCATAAGTTTACTTAATCATTCCTTAAGTATTCGCATAAGTTTACTTAATCATTTGCTTAAGATATTAATTGCCCTCTGATTATACAGCACTATAGCAAAGGAATGGGAGGCGTTGATCTAGAGGACCAAAAGAAAGTTTATTATGAGTACGATCGCAGAAGTAAGTGGCGTTTTTATTTACGATTGTACTATGTATTCATAATAGTTATATAATATATAAGAAACTGATATTGGCTAACAGTTCCTCAATCAATGAGACTTCTATTAAATTTCGAGCAGCTTTAACCAAAGGACTGATAAGTTGCTTCAGTTCAAGAAAACGTACCTTTTCAGCGTCAATCGAATTTGGTACTCATTTTATCTTTTTTATTTTTATCTGTTAATTGTAGTTCTTATTACGCAATATTTTGTAACAGTGATTAACTATAGGACTTATTTTTATCAACTTTTGTTTTTTTTTTCTTATTTTACCCGGGAATTTAATTAGTTTGTCCTGTTTTCCTTTCCCAGTCTTAAATTAATTATTTAACAGAGTTCCGTTAATAACATAACAGAGCTCTGTTAGTTCTGTTAATAACATAACAGAGCTCTGTTAGCTAACATGGAGAGATAGATTTTAAAATCTATCTTCATACACATTTTTTCTTTCCCAGTCTTAAATTAATTATTTAACAGAGTTCCGTTAATAACAGAACAGAGCTCTGTTAGCTAACATGGAGAGATAGATTTTAAAATCACACACATGAAATTCATGCCATATGATTTAATAAATAAACTCCCATGAAATTAATACGAATAGTAAATAATACGTTGAATGATTTCCGCATCCGATCCAACAGTGAACTGTATTAGCTCCTCAACGACATAGACATTATACAGCGAATTAATATCTAGCGGCTGCGCTGACTCGGCCATGTCGTTCGAAAGGAGGAGGATGTTCCGGCGAGACGGGTATCGGACCAGGAGATCTACGGTAATCGGCGAAGAGGACGACCTTATATCCGTTGGAAGATATTCCTTAGATAGGACACCCTAACGAAATAAATCATATTTTTAAGTACATTTCCATAAGAAGCTGTATTAAAATTTTTCAACAACACATGTATGTATGTGTGCTGCAACATTTTTCATAATGCCTCGGATAGTTGATTTAAAATAATATTTTCCACAAATTTTATTTGGATTCAACACAATGTATTGAATTTAAGAAAAGGAAAAACAAGAAAATTTAATACAATCGACTGAAAACTTCTACATTATAATCAAAAAATGGAGTAAATTTCTATCCTCAAATGCCACACAAATTGAAAATCTTTCTTTTGCACCTTCTCTAGAGTGTGGTATCAACATTGCATGTGGTTTTATAGCCGCATGTATTTTGACTGATTGATTGAATGTCATTTCTGTGAAGGATTCGTTATTTCCTTTGGTATTCTTGTGTTTTTTTTTGCTTTTTTTGCTTTAAAATAGATACACACGTACCCTGTCAATGGGTAGTGAGTGCAGGTTCTTAAAATAAAAACATCCTTGTCCTCAAATCTTTGTCTGACTACCTATCCTTTTCTCCCTCTCTATCTGTTTTTTTATACCATAAATGCTGACCTTATGTTGCAAGAATACAACAACAACAACAACAAAATGAGAAAAAGTATATAAAAACAATAAAAAAAAAACATAAAATGCAACAACATTTTATGCACTTAAGTGTGCGACGAGTGGCAAGATAATATTTTACTCACTGCCATTAAAATCCTTGAAATGAAACAAAGTTGTTGGGATGCATCCCAGAAATTAAAGCAAAAATAAAGACAAACATAAAAAAAAAACAGATAACGCAACACAATACAATGAAGTATTCAGATGAAAAGTTTTTTCAAGAAAGTCATTATCAAAGATTTCTGCTTCATGATTAGCTGTTTTGTTTTTGTACATGTAATGTACAGTGTAATGTATAGTGCAACTAAGACTGTTACTATGTAAGTGGGAATAAATAAAAAACACTTGAAGGCGTTTTAAATTTGCAAGATTATTTGAAATGAAAATGTTTATCGAATGGATTACAACATCTTGACAGAATAGATGTCATATGCAGTGTTTAATTAGATTTTTTGTATTCACTTTAAAGAATCAATTTAAAGTGGTGATGGAGCATTTACGAAATACGTCAGGCCTCCGGCAACCCTATTCATATGACTGTAGGAATTCAGGGCAGGGAGCAAGAGGCTGAGTTTGCCTCCAAGAAAGCATTCACCCAGCTGATAGGATCTGAACACTTCTGTTGTAGTCGTCGTAGCCGAGTAGGTAGTGTGTTGGCTTATTTGATGTGAGTGTGCTTCCATTCAAACCCCCGGTCACACATATCCTAGTTAACGAAAATATGAAAAAAATGTTTATTCGACGTCTTCCTTTCAGCGGATTTCTGACAAAAGCCCGAAGAGAAAATAAAACTGCAATGAAAAGTTTCTCAAAAATCTGTCGTTCGGAGTCGACTTTAAACCATAGGTCCCGCTCCTCATGTATGAAAGTAACAAACATAACTTAAGTGGTGTGAGAAGCTAAGTGGTAATCCTTACTAAAGTGTTGTAATAATTATTGATTAAATACAATGAGAAGAATAGTAAGTTATGCATTAACCTATCTAGGAAACGTCTAAGGACAGTAAGCTGCCCTTTGACCGGACATTATTGATTTAGAGAATACACATTCAGCATTGCCTCAAACCCAACACATAGGTTTTATGGTGAAGATATCATAATACATATTTAGAACTTGTATCTTCTTGCATTACTAACGGAGTTATCCTTACTGACCCCGAACAATATCTTGAAATTTGTCGGGGAAGCGGTTGCTTTCTGAGTGTTCTTGCATATAACGACTAATATGGCTGATAAATGAGGAAGGTTTAAGGATTTTTTGAAAATTTTTTTTCTTTATAAAGTCTTACAGACATAGATACCTAATTAATCATTACAACCCTTTAATCAGGATTATAACCTAGCTTCTCACACCATTTCTGTTGTGTGTGTTAATTTTTATACATGAGTATAAAAACGACAGATTTATGAGAAACTTTTCTTGACAATTTTATTTACTCTCAGAGTTTTTGCCAGAAATCTTCTGAGAGAAAGTCACAGTAGAAATATTTTTGTTGGAGATGTCCGACTTGGGGTTCGAATCATGGCTACACGTCTAATAAGCTAAGACACTACCTACTAGACTTTGGCACTTTTGAAAACCTAAAGCATTACTAAGGAAGTCATCCTTACTGGCGACATTACATGAATATAGACCCAATATAGATTGAGAGCAATTTAGTGAATCTAGTGTTTGATGGAATTCGCGGTGATGTGCTTTTTGGTGAAGTATCTATGCAGTGATGTTATGACATTTAAAAGATGTCCCTAAAAAACTCATTTGTTAATAAATCTTCCTGCATATATAAGCGCTAGATGCTGTTGCTGTTGGCAGCAGCGCATTAGTAACTTGCCGGTAAAACTTCTTTAAGTGGGGTTCCAGTAGCAATCTACCTACTCTGAAGATTATCAAGCCCTTCCTTATATCATAAGAACGAGAGTCTGTTGTCTAATTGATAGGAACCTTAGAATTTTATATCTTGTATTCGGCTTCTAAATCTGTAGCTCTGTTACCAACAGATGCAAAATATCAAGCCGCTCATTTGGGGCAAAAGCGCTGATGAATTCTGCTGTTGTGGGCGGACTGGTTGAGTTGTCACTATAAGATGCTTTCTAAGCCTCATTGCTCATGTGTGGAGGACTTAAGGTTTTTTTTAAAGTGTTAGTTTTCTACCAATCAATAGGGTGGCACAAAACGTAAGAAAATTACAACATCCATTGAGCCATTTGCCTAGAAATGAACCGAAAAGTACTGAAGTCATTGCAGACGGAATCGAGATTGTTATGCTATGATCTGAGAACGACATTGGACAGAATTTTTTCAGGAATGACCCTAAAGAACAGTTACCTTCAACACATAGCTCTTTGACCACATAATGACCAAATTTTTTTGGTCTACAATTAAAACTTATAAGCTACACAGTATACACTCCCCGAAATATTTATGAGACCAAACGTATTTCTCGAAAAACTTAAAATCTTTTAGACCAATTCGTACCATTTTTGGGTTAAATATAACTAACTATAATATAAATCTTTTTATGTAAAAAAAATATTTTTTTCTTTGTTTAATAAAAGGATAGCACAAAATGAATTTCATTTTCAAACGAAAAAATTATAAGACCAAAATTAAATAATATTCACCTAAAGCTAAAATAACAATGATAAAAAACAGCTACTGAGTAATTTTTGTATTTATTAGTAATTAGTGTGTCCACCGTGATTAATAATGACATCCTGAAGTCGACGGGGCATAGAATTTATTAAATTTTCAATGCAATTTTGACCAATCGTACTCCATTCTCTTATGATGGCACTTTTTAAGCATTTTACATTGTTATACTGAGTGTTATTATTGAAAACTTGGTCCGATAGTATTGCCCATAAATTTTTTATCGGATTTAGATCTGGACTACATGCCGTCCAATTCAAAACTGGTATGTTTCTGGAGGACAGAAATGATTTTGTTGCTTTTGATTTATGGATTCCGGCGGTATCCTGCTGAAATATCCAATTGTTGCCAAACGAATCATCCCCAAAATTAATTAAAACGTCATCTAATAATTCAATATACTTCTCGCTATTCATTTTAGTTGATATAAAACAAATAGGAGTCCTTCCCGTAGTCGAAATCCCAGCCCAAACCATTACAGTGCCTCCGCCGAAATTTCGCGACATTCGTTGATTTTTTTTTTTACGTTATCAGTTATTTTTTCTGATGAAAATAAAGTTGTTTTAGATGGTCCAGATGGTTCCCAAAAATATTGGATGGATTCACGTAAAAAAAAAAATCAACGAATGTCGCGAAATTTCGGTGGATTCACCCTAATGGTTTGGGCTGGGATTTCGACTATGGGAAGGACTCCTATTTGTTTTATATCAACTAAAATGAATAGCGAGAAGTATATTGAATTATTAGATGACGTTTTAATTAATTTTGGGGATGATTCGTTAGGCAACAATTGGATATTTCAGCAGGATAACGCCGCAATCCATAAATCAAAAGCAACAAAATCATTTCTGTCCTCCAGAAACATACCAGTTTTGAATTGGCCGGCATGTAGTCCAGATCTAAATCCGATAAAAAATTTATGGGCAATACTATCGGACCAAGTTTTCAATAATAACACTCAGTATAACAATGTAAAATGCTTAAAAAGTGCCATCATAAGAGAATGGAGTAGGATTGGTCAAAATTGCATTGAAAATCTAATAAATTCTATGCCCCGTCGACTTCAGGAAGTCATTATTAATCACGGTGGACACACTAATTACTAATAAATACAAAAATTACTCAGTAGTTGTTTTTCATCATTGTTATTTTAGCTTTAGGTGAATATTATTTAATTTTGGTCTTATAATTTTTTCGTTTGAAAATGAAATTCATTTTGTGCTATCCTTTTATTAAACAAAGAAAAAAATATTTTTTTTACATAAAAAGATTTATATTATAGTTAGTTATATTTAACCCAAAAATGGTACGAATTGGTCTAAAAGATTTTAAGTTTTTCGAGAAATACGTTTGGTCTTATAAATATTTCGGGGAGTGTATGATTTCAACAGACGGTGCCACAAGTTATACAACAGGACCGATTTTGGCTTTATTGCATGAGAAGTTACAACATTTGAAAACTAACATTTGTCAAGTTGTAGGCGAGATACTGTCGGAGATACCGTGAGAAAAAGTGGTGGAAGACTGCAACCAAACCAGAACCAGTCATTGGCAAGACCGGATCCAACCATTATAAATAAGTTTCCTTGAAACCTGAAGCTTTAGTCAAGATTAAAACCTAGCTTGTCACACCACTTATGCTGTATGTGTTAATTCTATTAATGAGTGTCTGAAACACAAATTTGAGACATTTTTTATGGCAATTTTATTTACCGTTCAGAGATTTTGCCAGTAGACTGCTCAGAAGAAGACGTCGAAAGAAATATTTTTAAAATTTAGGTTCGAGATGCCTAAGCTGAGGTTTGAGCCATGGGCTCCCCTACGTCGATTTCAGCTATATGTCTAATTTATTTAAATATGCTTTTGAAATCGAAGAATGGATAACAATTTACTAAGTTTATCCGATGGAGTGAGCTATTTCTTGCACTGGTTTGTGAAATCAGAGCATTTGAATGTGTCATAAAATGCTTAAAAAATAAGACGGTACACAGAAGAGCTTAAAATAGATCCCCATCGCCGAGCAGTATTCTGAAATTGTTTGCAAATCAAATGTTAATGTGCCACTCATATTAAATTTTTTCGTTTCAATCTCTAAAGAGCTTGGTCGATGTGAATGAGGAATATTGCGGTCATTTGCAAAAGATGACTCATAAAGAGATTATTATCATGCAACATCGAAAGAGGAAAGAAATATTTTTAATTTTTTAATTTCATTTTTGCAAACGCGTATCATTACACACGCTTGCCTTATACTTGCCACTTCCTGTCGCAATATGAATAATAAAAGAAGCCAAATGTCGTTTTTATTAAAATTTTAAAAGCTTCTCAATTTTACTCATAAAAAAAGAGGAAGAGCATACAGGACACCAAAACGTACCTTGAAAATTATTTCATAATTATTGTCAAACACATCTTTTCTGATCTTTCTCAATCACGTTGTCATTGACAATTACGGTAGAGAATGAAAAAGAAAAATGGAAGAGAAAAAATTGAACAGAAATTAATTTCATTGTAATTTGACATACATACGCTGTGTTACTCGAATTCCACGTACTACACCTACATACATACATGTACGGATGTACGAGGGCACACATAAAACTAAGCGACCGTTCAAAGAAAACTCAAGAAATATGGGAGAAATTTTTTTCTTAGGATAGGAACTGTCTATCAATCTTCTGAAAAAGGATTAAAAGCAACGAGATATCGTATGCAAAGGATATTCCATGTAAGAAATGAAAAAAAATCCCCTCTCCTGTTAGTGGTCAGTCGTGCTTAGTCCATCATTGATTCTTGAGCGTTTTTGGATAAGAAACAATGTTTCGTTTGCGTACACTATGTTGCAAGGGATGATGTTTTTGGGGATGCATTCGTTTACTAATCGGCATTTGTTTACTACAATGCAGCCTTATTTAACGTTTGTAATCAATGTTGCAAAACTGTAATTTTGAAATGGTACTAAACTATAACGGAAAAAGTACTTTTTTGCTTTAAATAGTACTTTTGTAAAAAATATTTATGCTTAATACACGTACAGAATGGAATAGAGACACTATTTCACATGCTTCTCATAAACAAAAAAAATATATCTGATTCGTAGCATAATAGAACGTAAAAGCCCAGTTTAGTCAAATGTCGACGGAACATAACGGAACGTATGTTCGTTTTTACCATATGAAGATCAATGTAAATTCTTATCGAAATTACATTGCGGTTCGGCAAGTGTTCTCATTTCTCTTTTACGAATTATAAAAATGAACGTATGCATGTATGTTTAATGTACGTTTGGCTAACCGGGGCTACTTAAGCATTACGTTGAACATGTTGCTAACGACGCCTTAGTAGTTGAAAAGCGCAAACCATAAAATATTAATAATAAAAAAGTACTGAAAGTGTCGAGGGGATACTGTGGTCTTTTGAAATAGAAAAGTACTGAAAAAAGTACTCAGGTACTAAACTTTTCAACACTGTTTGTAATGCTTTTGACGTATACTTCCTTGTAGCATATCATAAAATATTAATGATAAAAAAGTACTGAAAGTGTCGAGGGGATACTGTGGTATTTTTGCAATACAAAAGTACTAAAAAAAGTACTAAAGTACTGAATTTTTCAACACTGTTTGTAATGCTTTTGACGTATACAAAGTATTCTTCCTTGTAGCATACTCCTCATATACCGCTCACGAATTAAGTTCTCAATTTAACTTATTTATTCTCCAAACCTCCGCAATAACCAAGTTCAAGTGCTTGTGTTATTCAAATCCATAACAACCAAGTTTAAGTGCTTGTGTTGTTTGTATAATTGTCCCGGTGATTCCGCCCGGACAAATCAAAACCGACCAGCAAATCAGCTGAGTCAACACAACACCGAACAAGATACGGTTCCGTACATATTCTTAAAATCAACGAATATGAGGTAAAAGTAACTGCAACCTGCCTATTCTACTTTTGAGGGTGATTGTAGAAATGCAACTCTGTTTTACTCAGCATTAATTAATTGGTTATTACAACGCTTTAGTGAGGATTACTACCTAGGTTCTCATATCACCCATTTTGTGTGTTAATTTTATCCACGTGTGACGGGACCTACAGTTTAAAGTTGACTTCGAACAACATATTTAAGAAACTTTTCTTGAAAAATTTATATTCTTTCAGAGTTTTTGGCAGAAGACTGCTAAGAGGAATGAAATATTTTTCATATCTCGTTTTGTTCGAGATGTCTTAGCTGGGGGTTGCACTAAGGGCTCTCGTGTAATAATCTAACACACTATCTACTAGATTACAGCGACTTTGACTACCCAGTATTGGTTGGCTACAGTTTATTGTGTGCATTCAGCAGCGTTATATCCCCTGAGCGGTTATAAATTAATTGCAGCCAGCGAAATAATGAATTCGTGCCTCTAGTAAGCAATCTACTCACCGTTGATTTAATCGATAAAAATTATCGATAAAACTGACACCGTGAGCAGTGTTGCCACGAAAAAATAAATTTTGTAACCAACATTTGTGAAAAAAATCACCAAATAAGAAAAAATAGAACCAAAATTAAATTCGCAGACTTTTATTTAATTTTTTTCAAATTAAAATAATAATTAATAAAAAAAGAAACAAGAAATTGCAAAATAAAACTTTAGTCTTACTAATTAATTCATTTTAACAAACAAAACAACAGCTTTTTTATAAGAAAAAAAATAACCAAAACCAAAAAAATCTACACATCTACACATTGATCAAAAAAATAACCAATTTCGGTTAGAAATAACCAAAAACGGCAACACTGACCGTGAGCTAGACTGATGAAACAGTTTTCGCCTTCTTTGAACATGATTCTTCTATGATTACGTATCGAAAGCAAATCTAGACTTTAATATGGCGAAACATCGACAAATACTATGTTGACACCCTCACGACGCTTTGTTCGTTCAATTGTAAGCAAAGGCGACAACCTATTGGCTTACAGCCATCATTTCAACTAGTCCGCACACTTTGCGTAATTGATTGATTGACCACATCTGTGTTAAATCTTGTAATTTTTTTTGTTGCAAACTTTAACTGTTACTACCCTCGTATTTGTATCCATAGTAATTTTTTCGCGTAAATATTGTCAACATTTTAATAATATTTCGGAACACTGCTGGGAGAGATAATATTTTTATTTTGAATATCACATGACATCCTTAACATTGACACTGAGGTAGAGACAATGATAGAGAGAAATGAAGTGAGTGAGTGACAGCTTCACTGGTATGTATGAATAACAGCAGGACAATCAAACTTAAGTTAATTATAGTGTACCATAATACAGTTTGTTTGCCTGGTTGTTTGTTGTTGTGTAACAACACCGGTAGTCTGGCAATATATTCGTTTTCATTTGTAAGTGTTTCTTCTTTTTTAATGGCGAATACAGTGAGAGACCGAAAGATTGAATAATTTTCCTTTTTAAATATAAATGCGGACAATATGGGGACCCTGCCCTGGTGCGGTTTGCTAGATTTATTCAATAGTTCTCGTACCTAAGCTTCTTTATGGAGCTGTTGAACGACTGTCCTTATTAAAAATCGCAATGTGGAGCTCCTTGATAAAGTCAGGAGCTTTTCCAGCAACAGATTCCTTTTTGTTAATTGACTCACACAGAGTTAGATTGACAGAGTATTCCCTATATGAGGAAGAAGGTGGTCAGCGCAAGGGCTGCAGATTAAAAGCACGACTACCCTACGCTTGAAAACCAGCCTGACATCAATGGATGATAACTCCGCTAAGCTGATAAGGATTGGACGCCAAATAACCTATATCGACACCTCGCAAGGGCTAAACATTGACAAAGAAAGTGGATAACAGTCTCCTCATCTTCAGTAGACCTGCACCTATGGCAGAAGTCGTTAGATGGAAGTTGCAGTTTTTCGGAGTGTCTTCCCATAACGCAATGACCTATAAGCATAGCCACTATGATCGAGATGACCCAGGATAGTTTGGTGGAATTTGATCAATACAGGGACTGCTCTTATCTGTGGCGTCACAACGGGCCGTTAAGCGTGCTTAAGTGAGTTTTGGTAATCAAAGCTACCACTTCGACCTAATACCTTATGAGGATTCCCAGATTCTTGGTGAAATTGACTCCGTCTGAACATAGTCGTGATGGAGAATTTCTTACTAGAATTCCAAGCATGGAGGACTTACTTACTTAGTTGCCCATAACAACTCGATTAACGGATTTCGGCCTGCCGCGACACATCCTTCCAGGCGCCTCTGCTTCTTGCGCGCCTACGCCAGTTGGTCACACCAATCGATGACAGGGCTTCCTCGATTTGGTCCTTCCAGCGGATACAAGGTCGTCCTCTTCGCCGACTTGCGCAGATCCCCGCATCAAATAACTCGCCGAAGCATCCTCCTCCATTCGAACAACATGGCCGAGCCAGCGCAGCCGCTGGATATTAATACGCTGCACAACGTCTATGTCGTTGAGGAGCTCATACAGCTCACTGTTGGATAGGATGCGGAAATCATCGCCAACTCGTAGTGGACCGAAGATCTTACGTAGTACTTTTCTCTCGAATACTCTCAAGGTTGCGGCATCAGTGCTTAATAGGGTCCATGTCTCTGCGCCATAAAGAAGCACGGGGAGGATAAGCGTCTTATAGAATATTAGTTTTGTCGTACAAGAGAGGTCTCTGCTACTCAATTGCCTATTGAGACCATAGAGTGATCCTGCGTTTGATCTCTAGACTGACATCATTTTTGGTGGTAACGGCGGAGCCAAAATAAATAAATTCCTTGACTGTGTCAAAAGTATAGTTATCGGATGGGGGACTGATCCACTTAAATGGTTTCCTTTGGTGGTTTTGTGAAAGAATACAGAATGTGGAATTTTCTACCAAAGTCTTTTCATAGTGTGTTGCATGCCGATGTAATGATTAAAATTTCTATCTTCTCTTATAGCCAAGCGGTAATCAAAATTCTTGATACTTCAGGTCTAAAGTGGTAAGCAATGATGAAGTCTTCTCTTATTTAATACTTCCTTTGTCGATAGGCTTACAGAGCTATTGTTGCTTAGGTAGCTAACTAAAGTCATGAACCGCTAAAAGATTCATGCTTCAAATGCTGATTGCCAAAACCGGCAAACTTGTCACTTAGCCCTTTAACAATGCCTCATATGAGATTCCAAAGGACTGCTGAACCATAATCGGCTACCTTAACGGACAATCTATGATTTGACTGACACTCAAGGATGCCATATTTAACCTTTTCTGTTTGACATGGATCCGTCAGTGAATTTTGACATGAATGTTGTTGTTGTTGTTCTCTGGAAGTTGTACGTCACTGTCATATTAAGCATTACAACCCGGATGTGGAGTAAAACGAAGTTATTCCTTACAATTCTCTTCATTACAACAAAATATTTTCCTTCCAATGACTTGCTGTTTGACTGTGTAACCATTGTCTGCGTATAGTAGAGCGGGTAGGAAAGAATCTTGATACATGTTAATTTATGAAACGTTATATGTTTTCCTTATGCTGTTTATTACCCTCGTTAATTTTGAGTTTTCTGTTTGTAAAAATAAAATTATAGAAACCAGGCCTATGGCATATTTGTCTTCGAAGAAAACAGTAGATGACGACTACTGGGGGGTGGGCATGGACTGGCATGGGAGAAGGAAAATGCGAAAATAATATAACACAAGCCAATAAGAATTATGGACAGGGATCAACTCAAATAACAAATAAAAAATATGGCCAATTTATTAAAGTTGATATTAATTTTACTGTGATCGTTGTTTATGTATGTAAATTTAAATAAATTTTGTTTACTTAGGACTGGAATGCTGGCAAGAATTCAATGAATTTAGAGAAATCACAACAGCACAAAGTAATTGTATTGTTGTATGTGTTGGCTTTAACAAAAAACTGTAAAGTTAGAAAATTTCAATTCAAAGAGAAAGAAACGTTCTGGTCCTTTTTTGTTTTTTTGTTTCAAATATGTTGGTTGGCATGCCAAATGGTGGTAGGGGGCAATCATCCATCATCCATCATCATACTCTTTAGGCAACTTGTTGGCATGACATATTATGTGTTTATCTATGAGAGTTGCCTGCCATTTCAAATTCATAAGAAATTTAATTGTTTATGGGTATTTCCTCTATTTCTTCCAATTCACATCTTTTAGATGGTAATATCTGGTAAAGTAATGCCCATAAAATGCATTATTCGGTTCGGTATTCTCTCCACATCAGGGATCAGCAATGAATGCTTTTTTCGCTACTCATAAGTATGAGTGAGTCAACGGTATTGAAATTCAACTACACTGATTCATTAGTACTCACTACAACATTGATTTATAAGTACAGGTTGCAATGAGTATGAGTACAACATCAATAGCATTGAAATGCAACTACTCTGATTCATTTGTACTCACTACTACATTGATTTATAAGTTCAAATTGCAATGAGTATGAGTACAACGTTGATATCAAACTCATAACATTCGAAATATGTTTGATTCATACGCCTACTCATTCAGATACATAAATTTAGGAAAATACTTATAATACTCATAAATGATTCGAGTGATTCGAATCATTCATCAAAATTTACAGTCCTAGTTGTTGTTGCATTTACAAAAAAAGAAGAAAGAAAGAAAGACACAAAGACAGCAAGAAAAGCAAACACACAACCTTCTAGTGAGTATTGTGTAGTGTTCGTACGCGAATCATACTTATTTTGTGATTCTTATAAATGTTGAGTAAAGGATAGTTGAAATCAATAACATCATGCTTATTGTTAAGTATGAGTACGATGAGTACTTTAAACTTTGAATATGAGTAGTATGAGTATGATATTAAAATAAGTATGAATGCGTATAAGTATCAGAAATTATGAGTATTATTCGAATCTATTCATCTTTTTGAATACTCATTGCTGATCCCTGCTCCTCATGCTTTACCTGTACCGCATCTTTGTAATTCTAATGAACGTGTTTAGTCGAGTGCTTAGTAAGGACCTCTTTTATCTTCTCCATTTCAATCATACTGTTTTTATTGTTGTGTAGAGTCTACTTCGGTCTACTTTACGACACCCTGCACTCTGTATGGAGCATCATTTAAATTCAATTATTTTGCCTTGTTGAACTTCAGCCTGTTAACAAAGGCGGTTACTATCCTTGGACTATTTCCAGCTAGTCTAATGCATAATTCAAATCTTTGCATCTTTAAATTGTCTCAAACCCACAAGGTTTGATTTGAATCCTAGCCACTCTACTCTTTCTTTTCGAGTACATGCTTTCAAGCTTTTCTTCTCACTGCACTGAAACGTTGTCACCTTATCAGAAGCATGGATACACTCCTCGTCGTAAGTCTTCTTTCTATTTATTACAGCCAATTCTTATATGACTTGATATCCAGCAGAGGGCGGTCAATATTTCTCCCTTACTCAGCTGATTCAGCTTCTCCAAATAGACTCACACTACTCTCAGGTCAACCTAATAGAATCTGAGTAGTCAAATGGCAGCATGTCTGTAAGATAGTATCGCTGTGTCCCGTCCTTTGTACTTCCTAGACAAGTTGAATTAAAAAAAATCTTACGATGGCATGGATTTCTGCTTGAATGATACTTCCCATTATCTTTATGGGTTCTGAATATTTTACTTTGGAACACTTCAGAGTATTCCTCCAATTTACTCTATTCACTCTGGAATCGTTCACACACAGGAATCGTTTCCAAAATTCATGAGTTTATCGCTTCTTTATGAGGAACGTTTTCAGCTAATCGATTGCAGTTTAATGTTGAATACACCTAAAAAAAACTCCCTTATATTACTCCCAGAGTAAGGTGATGTTGTTCCACATCGTCCAATGTAACATTTTCGCCCACTCCTCCAACACCATTTTCAATGTCCAACATAATACCAGGAGAAATCACCAGTCACCTCCTTAAGGTATAAACACATAGACGACAGACAACAGTTTGGCAGCTCGACAGAAAATTCTGATAACTGTTTTTCTGCCATACGCCGACTGCTTAAATTTTTTGAAAGCAGAGCAGAAACTTCAATAATTTTCAAATTTGAATTCAAATATATTTTCAGTGTTGTCACTATCAGCTTTTTTGTACGCAAAAATAAACTCACTTATGAAAAAACCGCACACAAAAAACATTTATCAAATGAATTCAGATACAAAATTGAATCTATAATTCTATTTTATATTATGAATACATTGATTGCTTTTGATTTCTTAATTTTAGAATTGTTCTTTCTCTTCAATAGTACAAGTATTTTTAGCTGTTTTTTATTATGATTTTATGTTGTATTGGCATCACTAATTTGCTTTTAGCTGCTCAGAAAAATAGAAAATATTTTAATTTGGGCAGGAGCTGCTTAGGTTGTTGTCTTGGCTTTTTCTGTTCTGCCTTCAATATAATCGTTTTCATATAAACGTGTGTATTCTATACTTGGCAGCTTTCTGTTGTCTGTCGTCTGTCGTCTATGTGTTTATACCTTTAGACATGCAAACCATGTGCCCTTTGACGCCACTGCTCTAATATCCGTTCTACTGTGAGGTATACAGAATCATAGACCTGTTGCTGCTTATACTTTCTAGAGTCTTACTCCAGTTCTACCCTCATGTTTAGACCTATCCATGTAGCAGTTATGGCAGGACTCCGTTCGACAGTGCGATCTATTCGGAATCAGAGCGATGTAATCGGATTGAAGTACCGTAGGCTTGTTATTCTGTCCTCTACTTCAGCAGTGTGCGTACATGATTCCATGTTCTTAAATTCAAATTTGTGGTATAGTTTGTGGACCCAAATACAACGCCTTTGGATAATTGGTTCCATTAAACCTCAAAAAAACTCTCACTCTGGGATTGTTATTGTTTCTTTAGACACTTGAAGAGGCATGGAATTGTCACAAAGAAACTGCATCTTTTTCTTTTGCTTCGGTTTTTTTCGTTAATCAAGTTTTTTCCAGTTATGCGGACGATTGTTCTACTGTAGCATGTTCTAGAATGATAGGGTTGCCGTATTTCTTTGCTTACAAACATTGTTATTCTCACCCTCTTGTTTATTTTTCACATCATTAATTTGACTTTATTTTTGTTTAATTAAAATATTTAAAACATGTCAACATAAAGAAAGCAAAAAATTCTCAATAGAATGTCCTTAAAAATTCATATTTATTTACATGGTTATTTAATTCATTTTTTTCGCCCTTTTATCCTTAAATACAAACACACTCATACATCTCAATTAATGGTGTCATTTATTAACACAGTCTCAAAAGTACAATACAATACAACACTTATCCCATTGCCCCAATGACAACATTTCATTGCAACATTTTAATTTTTTTTTTATTATTCATCTGATGACAACAGTCAACACAAGGAAAAGGATTTAAATATTACAACAACTGACAACAAAGAATAAATGTTTGTGAGAGTACTTGTGAAAGTACAGAAAAAGTTTCACAAGGAACACTCAAAAGGATTTCAGGATACAAAGAACAGACGTTGCTTGAGCAGGCAGAGCAGACAGACAGGCAAGCAGGCACGTGGGAATTATTCTTTTGGCTAGACACACTTAAAAGGCCAAATACGAGTTACTATTGCTACAAAACCAAATAGTAGGACAAAATAGCAGAGCAGAACAATAGATGGTTCAACTATTTAAAAGAGAGGAAGTGGAAGTATAAGAGAAGGAGAAGAAGAAGAACAGACTGCTATTTTATTAATACAAGTTCAAGTGCAGCAAGGAGTTGCCAGATGATAGGAAAGTCCTAAATTCATATATAAAGCATTTTGGGAATTAATATATGCTTCACCACTGCAAAGAGTTTTCTCGTTCTCTTAAGAAATACACATACATACATACATAATTGACCATTATAACCCTTCAGTCAGGATTAAGGCCTAGCTTCTCAACAGCACTCATGTTGTGTGCGTTAATTTTATACATGAGTGGCCGGACCTACAGTTTAAGGTCAACTCCGAACGACAGATTTTTTGAGAAGCTTTTCATGGCAATTTTATTTACTCTCGGAGTTTTTGCTAGTAATCTGCTGATAGGAAGTCGCCGCAGAAATATTTTTTTTTTCATATTTCGTTTTGATGTCTGACGTGGGGCTTGAACCCGGGCTTTACGTGTAATAAGCGAACACACTGCCTACTATGTGGTAAAATGTGCCCATAACCTCAGAATATATAACCTTGCGAGTATAAAGTGGGAAACTTTGCAAAGCAAGAAACTAACACTTTAACTACAGGAATATAGAAGGAATGAAACAATAACGGAGTGAGATAGGTAAAAGATAGATTGGGGAGGAGCGAGAATCCCTATGTTTACAGCTCCTGCAGAAATTGTACGAAGAGATAACAAGTCTGTTGTCGTGCCTTCCAATAGCATAATGCGTTGTAAGCACAGATAAGAAGCAGGGTTCAGCAGAGGCTATCAATATTCCATGCAAACGAAGTTAAGCCTCCCTGTAAATAAGCCTCGCGCTAGTTTCTTTTCGTGCTGGATGCCGGGGATTTGAACCGTGGCTCCGAGTATAATACCTACTAGACTACGGCGACTTCAAGGGATTATCAAAAAGTATTTGCTCGATTTACTTCCTATTTTATTTTTCTTTTTTCTTCAGTTACAGTTTTTCCGGCGAAGCAGTCTATTGTAGCAAGTTCTGGTATGATAGGCTCATTGCCTACAAATAACACCTAGAGGAAGCATCTGACTTCCGTAAAGAATATCTAATCTTACACGGTTTGCTTCTGTTACATTTAGGATCTCACTAGTCTTTTCCAATCCGCTTGTAATAGTTCGAAATACGATTTTTCTTTTCAGAGCTTGTTTTTTTCGTGCTATTCTGCCACCATTCGTTAGCGCTGTACTGCCTCAATCGCAAAAACCGTCCATATATTCAACTGGTTGACCTTGTAGCAAGACGTTGTCCATAAACGTCAAACTCCAACCAATTCCTCTTCTCTTCAAACACATTTGGCTCATGATATTATACTGTTGTAGGGGATAGAAGATGTAATTTTTCTACTCTAGTGTTGGTATGAAACGGTTTACTTATACTTCCGCTATGGAGAACTTCACGTACGTCTCTGTTAATTTCAATTATTCTCTCAAGATACGTGTAATGACGTTCGAAGCAGTATCAGCTCACTACTGATATTTAAAAACCTACGAACGTATCATCATTTCCTTGGCAGTTGGAATGCGAATTGAATAAAACTTACACACATACATACATAACATGTCAGGATTCCGCCTAGCTTCTCACTTGAGTGGCGGGGCCTACAGTTTAACGTCTTCTCCGAACGACAGATTTTTGAGAAACTTTTCATGGCAATTTTTATTTACTCTCAGAATTTTTGCCAGAAATCTGCTGAGAGGAAGTCGTCGAAATTTTTTTTTTCATATTTCGTTTTGTTGGAGATGTCTCGTCCGGGGCTTGAACCGTGGTCTCATAATTAATAAGACACAACATACATACATAATTGGCCATTACAACCCTTAAGTCAGGATTACGGCTTAGCTCTCACACCACTCATGTTGAGTGCCTTAATTTTATACTTGAGTGGCGGGAGCTACAGTTTAATGTCGAGTCCGAACGACAGATTTTTGAGAAACTTTTTCATGGCAGGTTTATTTACTCTCAGAGTTTTTGCCAGAAATCTGCTGAGAGGAAGTTGCCGAAGAAATATTTTAGTTTTTTCATAATTCGGGCTTTACGTCTAATAAGAGAACACACTACCTACTAGACTACGGCGACTTTACAACACAACACTACCTACTGAACTATTTCTACAGCTATTTCAACAGCCTGGCAACACTGTTGGAAAATCTTATGCTCATTAAATGTATGCGCAAAACGGAAAATAATGTTAATAACATGAAAAGAGAGCAAAAGTAATAACACTTATGCTCGTACATTTGCAAAAGCAAATGAAAGGAGTAAAGAAAGAAAGTAATACTGACATTTGAAGCAACATGTTGTTGAGCAACAATTATTACTACTGCTGCGAAACGTAAACAAAAGCAAAACAAAACAACATGTTGCTTTACAACTTAATATAACACAGCTGAACGTGTGATACTAGACAAGCAGGCAGCAAATGACGATGGCTGGCTGCCATTATCCTTGATAATAGGATGAATTCAAACATCAGTTCTTTTTGAGTTTCCCCCTTAAACGGTTGTGTTAAGATTTAAAAAAATAAGAAAAAATAAGAAAAAGAAAGAAAAAAGAAAATCTAAAACTTTAGCAAAGATTTGAAAAAGAAAAGTAACGTTTGCTAAGAAGTTTTATAAAAAGAAAATAAAGAATAATTTTGTTTTTTGTATAAGAAAATTAGTTAAATTAGTGAAATGAAATGTTTCAAATTGCAAAATTATTAAAAACTTATTCAGTTTTGCAATGAATTGAAAAAGTGTCCTCAGAATCATATTTTTTTTTGATAAAGCGTTTGCGAGAAAATATATTTTTTTTTGTGTAAAACAACAACGAAAATTGCTTTAATTGCTTGAAATTCTTTGAAATTTTTATGATTATTTTTTTTGCGTAAAACGTACACAAACTTATTTGTATGCAAGTTATACGAGCATATCGCATAGTTTTTTTTCTTCTTGTTTTTATGATTTTATGATTGAAAATTGCGCATCAGTTATTAAACGAATATTGAGGGTTTTAATTGGAAACTGAATGGGAAAACATATTTCATATGATGAATAATGAATAATAATTGCAATTAAAATTGAATCAAAATTAAAAACAATAAAAAGATAATAAAAGGGTGCATTACATAAATAATAAATTGCATAGGAGTAGGAGAGGAAAAAATGCAGTCGTTAATCAGAATGTTATATGAAGTTCTGTGATATTTTATTCACATCGGAGTCACTTTCACATTACTTTAGAGCGGTTGGTCCTACGTGCCACGTAGGACCTGTTGTTTACCATGTGTCTGTTGTTTATCTTCATATTGGTTTGTCTCCAGATCCCAGCTTTTATTCAGAACTAGACTTGATTTGCTAAATTCACATCAAGCTTTTTTAATCGTAAGATTAAGACACAAGGCTACAGTTCTACTTGTCTTCTATCATTTTACTTATCACACATCCAAATGTCAGTAGTCCAATCGAAAATCTTCTGCTGTCTAAGCTATTTAGATAGTGTGCAGCACTAATCAACTTCTTCGATGAGTTCGGTGGAATTCGGTCAGTAAAGCCACTGCGCTTGGCTGTGAAATCACAACGGGCTAATATGCGTGCTCAAATGAGCTACCACTCCAATCTACATACATACATAAGGGTTGTAACCCTTCAGTCAGGATTACGGCCTAGCTTCTCACACCAATCATGTTGTGTGCCTTAATTTTATACTTGAATGGCGGGACCTATAGTTTAACGTCGACTCCGAAAGAAAGATTTTAAGAAAATTTTTCATGGCAGGTTTATTTACTCTCACAGTTTATGCCAGAAATCTGTTGAGAGGAAGTCGCCGAAGTAATATTTTTTTTCACATTTCGTTTTGATGTCTGGCCTGGGGCTCGAACACGGGCTTTACGTCTAATAAGCGAACATACTACCGACTACACTACGGCGACTACACTTTAGTACTAAACTAAACTTTAGCAGTGCTTTAGTACTAAAGTTTTAGTACTTTTCAGTATTTTACTTTCAATTTTTATTTCATATTTTTTTTTAATCAAAATTATTTATTTCTATTCAAAAGTACTTTTTACAAAAGTACCTTTCGTCGACAAGTACTTTACTTGGAAAATACTTTTTTTATGTTATAAAAGAAATGTTAACAAATCATATGTTTTAATACAATTTTTGATATAAAATCATTAACATTAAAAGCATTTTAAGCCCTTTATTAAGGTATTAATAAGAAAATATGAAATTAATAGGAAAAGTACTTTCTAAAATATCCTAAAGGACAGACCAGTGTTGGAAAAGTACTTTCTAAAATATCCTAAAGGACAGACCAGTGTTGCAAAATATAAATTTTTTAAATTGTACTGAATTATATGTGAAAAAGTACTTTTTCCATCAAATGGCACATTTATAAAAAACATATTTATTTATACTTAATACACGTACGGAATGGAATAGAAAAACTAACTACTGATACATGTTTCTCATATACAAAACAAAAAACTCTTCGTTCGAAAAGTAAAAGCCCCGTTTAGTCAATTCTTGACGGAACGTAACGCAATGAACGTTGATTTTAGCATATGTAGAGCAAATTAAATACTTACCAAAATTACATTATAGTTCGGCAAGCGTTCTCATTGCTTTTCGTATTCTAAAAATGAACGTTCTTTGTATGGACGTTTGGCTAAGCGGGGCTAAAGACTAATTCTACTAATGTTTCTAAACCATTAATAGTTGAAAAAAGCAAGCCGTAAAATATATGTATAATAATAAAAAAGCATTGAAAGTGTAGCGTAGGGGTACTGTGGTATTTTTGAAATGGAAAATTACTGGAAAAAGTACTAAAGTACCAGATTTTTCAACACTGGTACAGGCACTGCGCTTACTTACTGTGGGATCACAACGGACTACTATGCGTGCTCAAGTGAACTTTGGTATCCAAGCTACCACTCCAACCTAACCTAAGCTGTTTAGACAAGCGGGCACATTAAAAAAAGTTTCAATAATACCCTGGTCTTCATAGGGCCAATATGTTGTATTCCACTTCCCCATATTGTGCAGAAACTTGAGATTTCCATAGAAGACGTAGTGATGAGAATGAAAAGAAGATCACAGAATATCTTCTTTGTCATTGGCCTGAATTTGAGGATCGAAATCGAAGTATTCTTAAGCAACCAGTATTTACTGAGAACATTTTTCCAGAACAAAACATTTCTAGAACATGGTGGTGTTCGAATCTAGGTAGGGTATTGCCATACTAGCCAAAGGCACACAATAGTTTAAAAATTTTTAAACTAAAAAGTATATCTATTGGCCACCTCCTTTCAGCATTATTCTGGAAAAAGTTGTGAAAGCAGGTAATTGCCACAAGAGCTTTTCATGGATAAAATGAACACAAACCAAATGGGTGATGTGATAAGCTAGGATGTAACCCTAACTAAAGGGTTAGAATTCACCAATAAAGTAAGTAAACTATCAAAATTGTTGCAAAATACCAGGAGGAGTTATAGCTATCTGTATAGCAATGGGGCCGTATAGGACCCAAGTAAGCCAAGCTTTTTAAGGTGACTGCCGGCATAAACTAAAAGTATTTGTGACATATGATAATTCACTTAATCTATTCGTCTACTAATCGTGTCGGTGTGCCCTCATGTTTACCATTTCTACATAATCGTCGCCGTAGTCTAGTAGGTAGTGTGTTCGCTTATTAGACGTAAAACCCATGTTCGAGCTTTAGGTTAGACATCAAAACGAAATGTGAATAAAAATATTTCTTCAGCAACTTCCTCTCAGGAGATTTCTGGCAAAAACCTGCCATGAATAAGTTTCTCAAAAATCTGTCGTTCGAAGTCAAGGGTTAAACTGTAGGTCCTGCCACTCAAGTATAAAATTAAGGCACACAACATGAGTGGTGTGAAAAGCTAGGCCGTAATCCTGACTGAAGGATTATAATGGCCAATTATGTATGTATGTATGTTTGTGTTACGGCTGCCTGAATGGCTATAATGCCTCCAGGTTGTTTCACAATTTGTCCCTCGAGTATTTTACCACATACATTGTGTGGTAACCAAGGCTTTACCGACTTTACACGTAATGCAGTAAGTCCTCTCTACTGTAAAATAGTTTGCTTTTTAATTAATTTCTTTTCTACCTAGATTTCGTACCCGTAGAAAAGGATACTATTTGCCTGGTAGCAACGTACTCCTGCTGGCTAGTGTTGGTTGTCCTTTGCTTGCGATACCACTAAGCCATCTCAAATGTTTTCACAAGAAATTTATCAAAAACATTGAATTTTTTTAGTTATATAGTCAATAGTATTACCAGAAACCACAATTACCATATGATTTTAATTAGAAGAAAACACAATTCTTTGAATTGCAAAAATATTTAAAAAAATTTAAATTTCTGAAGAAATTCAATTTCCGACGATTTGTCTTGTGAAATTAGTTTTTTGTTTTTTTCAAAAAAATAATCTTCAAAATATTCCATTTAACTGGCCACACAAAGAAATTTCTTTATTGTTTATGAAACACAAACAAATGAGAGGAGAGAATATTGAGAATTTTGCGTCGAAATTTGATTTGTGGTTTAATGAGTGGTAAAGATAATTAAAATTCTCTATTTTTCACTGATTGCCACACAAATTGTTAGGCAGTTAAGTAAGAATGACTTCCTTTAGTTCAAATATAAACAGTTTTGGTAGATAATTTGTACATTTTGTAGGCCTTTCTTATAGAAGGAAGGGGGTACAATTAATTTAATAATTCTTTTTATGGCGACTCATAGCAGTTCCTCTGATTTAATGCCTAGTATCAGAGATCAGCAATGTGTATTCGAAAAGATGAATAGATTCGAATCATACTCATAATTTCTGATACTTATATGCATTCATACTTAGTTTAATATCATACTCATACTACTCATATTCAAAGTTTGAAGTACTCATCGTACTCATACTTAACAATATGCATGATGTTGTTGATTTCGACTCTCCTTTACTCAACATTTATAAGAATCACAAAATAAGTATGATTCGCGCGTACGAAAACTACAATACTCACTAGAAGGTTGTGTAGTTGCTTTGCTTGCTGTCTTTGTCTTTCTTCTTTTTTTTTTTTTTTGCAAATGCAACAACAACTAAGATTGTAAATTTTGTTCAATGAGTCGAATCACTCGAATCATTTATGAGTATTATAAATATTTTTTTAAATTTATGAATCTGAATGAGTAGGCGTATGAATCAAACATATTTTGAATGTTATGAGTTTGATGTCAACGTTGTACTCATACTCATTGCTACCTGTACTTATAAATCAATGTTGTAGTGAGTACGAATGAATCAGAGTAGTTGAATTTCTATACTGTTGACTCACTCATACTTAAAATTTCATGAGTACTTATGAATAGCGAAAAACGATTAAACGATTCATCGCTGATCTCTGCTAGTAATGAATCATCTTGCTTGTATTTGAAACTGCCTACGAGAAGGTTTTCAATTGGGTTCACAAAGTGGAGAACTCACCAGCGATTGCAATGGTTGTGTGCCATCCCTGTCCAGTTAATCTGCTCAGTAGTTTCCAGCAATGCCACTATGCCATGGCCGCACCTCTCTGGCAGTTAAATAGAGAGAAATTGGTGATTCAGACTGAAGGGTTGTAATGACCAATTATGTATGTATGTATGTATGTGAAATTGGGGACATAAACTGTGTGAGGTCGCCACGTTAGAGTTAAGTGTTTCAACAGTCAACTGCATTTCAGTAGACAAACAGTAACAAAAACAGAAGGGATCATATAATTGAACAGAATAGTTGATGTGCTTTTTGTAATGTGATGTGATTTGTTTACAATGGAAAATGGAAATGCATTTTACGAGATTCATACATTCTAGAATTATTTTCACCCAAACTAAGGTCTGCTGCAACATGTATGACCGTCACTTGGGTCTGAAAAATATTGTTGTGGTCTGGCACCCCTATCGATTTAACTACACTTTCGACATCCTATCAATGCCATCAAACGTACTGTAACACTCTACTGCGTTATAGGAGCCAAGTACTACAAACCTACACAGCTCAACTTAATGAACTATAAATCGAACTATGTGCAGGAGGCAGTGTGTTGGCTTAAGGGAGGCCACGGTTCAAATCCCAGCTCACAGATTGCCAACCAAAACGAAATATGAAAAATATTTCTGCGGCCACTTCCCGTCAGCAGATTACTGGCAAAAACTCTGAGAGTAAATGAAATTGTCATGAAAAATGTTTCAAAAATTTGTCCTCAGGAGTCGACTTTAAGCTGTAGGCCCCGCCACTTATGGATAAAATTAATGCTCACAACAGAAGTGGTTTGAGAAGCTAGGTTGTACACCTGACTGAAGGGATGTATTGACCAATTCCATCGAAACATTAGTGATGTTTGTTTTTTGTGATCAACACTTAAGGTATGGCTGCTATTCATACATACATACATACATAATTGGCCATTATAACCCTTCAGTCAGGATTACGGCCTAGCTGCTCACACCATTCATGTTGTGTGCGTTAATTTTATACGTGAGTGGCGGGACCTACATTTTAATGTCGACTCCGAACGACAGATTTTTTGAAATTTATTACTGCAATGTATTGTTTTGGTACTAGAAAAATAGGTTATGGGAGGGAGGAAAAAAAAGTACGACTTTTTCTAGAAGAGAGCTCTCTATATGGATAGGTCGACTAAAAACGAATGTAATGAATTGGGCAAAAATGCTTTTCGAAGCAGTAAGATAATATGCGTTTAACATATTTTTTCATTACAGTTAAGCATGTGATTGATGTACTATAGCAGGTTCTAGTATGATAGGGTTGCCATCTCCAGTTATGTAGAAGCAACTAAAAATATGAAAATGTATGAAGAATTTCGCTCACTGATTTCAAGTCTCTTCCAAGAGCTGGTATTATCTGGCCTTCCTATTAGGTTCGCCGTTGAGGGCATACTCAATGGAGGGAAAAGGATTTTTTTTGAGGGGCGTTGAAGCTTTTTATATTTAAAATTTTAAATCATCACCATCACCGTACCAATAAATATTACAAACTATTTTGTGCTTCTCCTGCACCTTTCTATTGGCCTTGGAATTCGCTGTTTTATAATTCGATCGATTCTTCAGATGGCGGGCAAATTGAGTCCTTCTGAAGTTTCTTTTTGAAACTATAATTGATTTTCCCTTGGAAGATGGTAGACGAAATAGAAAACCTCATAGATTTTTATATAACAAGAAATTGCATGAACAAATGCACAGTGTAAAAACCACTGTTTAACAACAAAAAGGGCAATAGCAGAGCTTTAATAAAATAATAAAGAAAACTGATATAATATCACGTGTGTTAAACAAATTAATCCAATTAGAATTTATTGGAAAACTTTTATTTTCATTTTATTTTATTTCATTTTCTTTCTGTTTTTGTTTTCATTTGATACTGGCATTTATCACTATACTCAGGTTACTTAATAACATTAAGAAATATTTCTCTTACTGGGGTAAATAAATAAAAAGAAAAATAAGAAATAAAAATTTAATTGTAAATCAATAAATAAAATAAAATTATTTGAAATTAATATCATGAGCTTTAGTATGATTGCTCCATAAGTTTTTAACATTTTTTAACAACTAATTGATGATATTTTGGCATAAAGAAAAAAGATTCGTTCGAACTATGGAACCAGTTCAATGGATCTGGGCATTAAATATATTGCAAAAGAGAGAGAGAGAGAGAGAGAGAGAGTAAAAGGGTAATTTGGGCTATATGATCTGCTTGTCTATACATACAGTCTAAGGGCTGAGATTATCGAGCTCTTACAAAAAAAAATTTATCACGAGTATAATTATGGCCTGAACCGTATTGAAACACTAGAGAATATATGGATGATAATCACAGGTTGTGTTTGCAGCTCTTTCACTGGCGTAAAGAGCAGTGAAAGTATCCTACAAGAGTGCTACCTCTTGACAAGGAGTAAGTCTCAATGAACAAAGTTTCTTACCACTACGACCAATACAACAACTATATACATTTCTCACCAATAGTTGGCAACCCTATAGTGCTAGAACTTGTTATAGTAGATCAAATCATATGCTTAGCTGAAAGAAAACTTGATGTAATGATATATATATACACACAGTCTCATTGCTGATATTATAGAGCTCTTACCAAAAAAAAAAAAAAAAAAAAAAAAAAAAAAAAAAAAAAAAAATATCACGAGTATAATTATGGCCTAAATCGTATTGAAGCACTAGAGGATAGAAGGATGATAATCACTGGTTGTGTTTACAGCTCTTTCTCTGGTGTAAAGAACAGTGAAACTGTCCTACAACCTTGCCTCTTATATAAGCTTTTGTGTCACAAGCTGGTGTGGATGGCTATCTGGTCACACTATTTCCATTGGACCAAGCGAACTCCTCAGGTCAGACATCAAAACGAAATATGGAAAAATATTTATTCGGCGACTTTCTCTGAGCAGATTTCTGGCAAAAACTCTGAGAGTAAATAAACCTGAAATGAAAAAGTTTCTCAAAAATCTGTCGTTTGGAGTCGACTTTAAACTGGAGGTCCTGGCACTCAAGTATAAAATTAACAACACACGACATGAGTGACGTGAGAAGCTAGACCGTAATCCTGACTGAAGGGTTGTAATGGTCAATTATGTATGTATGAAGGCGAACTCGTCGATAAAACCAATTCGTTAAGATAGCGGTGAGCATAAAAAACCGAAATAACATTTCATGATGGAATTTTCGATGTTCGTCTAGTCGGTCACTCATCGAAAAAGCCGTAATCTGTTAAGAGAGTTAGTATAGGCAGTTGAGAATCTAAAAACCTCAGCTTTTCTTTTTGATTCCTTAAGAAATCTAGAGTTGTGATTAATCATTTACTCCGTCTTCGAATTGTTTATTTTTCCTACTCATTAGTTCTAGCAGATTCTAGAATGATAGGGTTGCCAACTGACTACACTTCCATTAGTTGCCCTTATACGCCCGAGACTATGTTATCGCAATGACAAGGACGATTTCATCCGTTATTTGTTGTTTGTGTGAATGAAATTCTTTATCGCAAGCCAATTCTTCTCACATATAAGCATCACTGCCATTACATCTGTCTGTCTGTCAGCTAAGATATAACCATTTAGATGGAAATATCGGCTGCTCCAAGAATTATTTAAAAGTGAAATATGTTCTGAGGGCTTAGCCGCTTGCTCTCAGTTCTGAGTTCAAAGGTAATGTACTTCAAGACGGTGTATACCTGTCGCTGATATTTCAACGAGGTTGCGGAGGGGTATGATGTCCATATCATGTAGGTGGGTACCGGGATGAACTCCGATTAATTCTATGCCTGGAGAATATCTTTAATTTTTTGATTGACAATAAAGATGGCTGGGTCTTTTCGAGCACGAACATAAGGACACATAAAATACGTCTTTAGAAAGGAAAGTCTGCTTAAACTCCAAAGGATTAGGCTCAGTATGGTCGTTGGAGCCTTTACTAGGCACCCATGCGAGTCGCATTGGTCTTGGAGACTTGGTAAACAATTTCTGCAGAAGCTGTAGAGATGAGAAGGTGAAGGAAGGTGTGGATATATGCTAAACACTTTGTCGGAAAAGGAAGACGTTTTAGTGCCTATGACGTAGATGACGTAAATCAATTGTCAGGCATGGACATTGGCAATCTGAGTCAATTCATCAAAAGCTGCAAATGATTGGTGTATTATCACAAGGGGTCTCATCTATCATAAGTGTGTCTAAATAAGTACCCGAATAAGATCTGATCGATCACAGATTCCACAAATATCGTATGACCTCTACTTTTGTCTTTATTTTCGCAAATGGAGCAACTTTATGTCAAAATAAAATATCAGGAGCTGTGTTAGGTTATAGTTGACTTTGTCATACTTCTCTTAATGCGTATCCCATTACATACATACATACATGATTGTCCATTAATGAAGAGTAGCCACGGCAAGAGAAAGCAATTGAGAAAGAGTGTGAGTAGGAGTCATGCAGATGTAAATAACCATTGTTGTTGCAAGATGATATTGAGCCAATTCACACGAGAACAATTGTACATACATACACACATATATAATTGGCCATTACAACCCCTCAGTCAGGATAACGGCCTAGCTTCTCACACCAATCATGTTGTGTGCCTTAATTTTATACTTGAGTGGCGGGACATACAGTTTAACGTCGACTCCGAACGATAGATTTCTTGAGAAACTTTTTCATGGCAGGTTTATTTACTCTCCGAGTTTTTGTCAGAAATCTGCTGAGAGGAAGTCGCCGAAGTAATATTTTTTTCTTATTTCGTTTTGATGTCTAGCCTGAGGCTCGAACCCGGGCTTTAGGTCTAATAAGCGAACACACTACCTACTAGACTACGGCGACTACATATTCCATGATCTGAGATTAATTTGTAGATCCATCAAGCGCTAGAACAACCAGGAATAGCCACTTGCGTAGACGATTTAAATCCATTGCCAATGAAGAAAAAACACTCATGATTCGTATATTCCCTAATGAGCGATGCTTAGGCGAATGCTTCGGCAGTGACATCATCTCTTAGCATATATAATTTTCATTTGAGTTAATCCGCAAATGCCTCTATCTTAACCATTTCATGGCCTCTTACTAAAGATCATTATGAGAGTGAATGGTTAACTAATTGTCAAAAGAGACGTTGATAAGTGATCTGCTCTGCCAATTGCTATAAAGTGACCTTCAATGTGGAAATCATAGCCACTGTTTTTCTTTATCAAATCAATAGGAAGCCAAGTATATTAAATTGGAAGAACACTTTAAATTTATTTTACCTTTAAATCTAAATAAATCTCATTATTACCATGAAATTTACTCTCTAACATCACCGTGCTTTGAGTTTTTCTGTAAATATTGTTTTGCCAACATCTGTGTGTGTGTGTGGTTTGGATGCTTTTCTCCTCGTAGGGGCGGTTGTATTTATTTTTCTAACCTTAAAATAAACACTTTTAGTACGTACGTATGTACGTATATAGTAAGCTAACCACCACAATACCATTTTATAAGCGTTTAATAAAACAAAATTTTGTAAAATACTTCTTCAAACTTTAAATACTTCTTCAAGTTGGCTCACCCTACAATGCCACCTAATTTTCACCGCATTTTTTAGCCACAAGAATTGTTTTCATTATATACGTTGCCTTCAAGCTTTTATGCTAATGAACATTAAACGTAAATTGCTACAGGGCCTCTCTCTAAATACAGAGAACGAAACCACCTGTACGAATAGCCACTTCAAATGAAAATAGTTTCTAAAATTTTTTCTTCTTCTGCTTTTGGACTTTTTCTCTTATTTTCTCAGAAAGCCAAAGAATTTTCATTTTGTGAAACGTAAAGAAAGAAAAAAGTTTTTTAAAATATTAAAACTTTTCATACTTTTTTCTCGTCATATTTTCGGATTCAGTCATATGAAACCAAAGAAAATAATAATTTTATGACTTTTTTGTCTCTTTCTCATGCTCTAGAAATGTGTGTTTTTTTTTCTTCTCATTTCTTTGTTCTTCTTGCCAACGTTTAAGGGAAAACAAAACCATTGCGTAGCCAGTCATAACCACAGTTACAGCCACAACCACATTTTAATTACAAACCACGACAACAATAAAGACAGGAATTTTCAACATCAAAAAAGGGGGACTTTGCGAACAAAAAGGGAATAAAAATCATGCTCGTATTGAAATAAAAAACCCCGAAAGGTACAAATGGCAGACATACTACAATACCAGGGAAAATTCTTAAAAAAAAACAGGAGTCGTGCCAAACGCATTGAAACGTTTTCCTTTTCTAGCACAAAAGAAAGGGATGTGTAGGACACTTGAATACTTTTTTTACTGGTGGCGTATAAGTAATTTTATTAAATTTTATTATCCAATAAAATATTACTCATACGTACCATAAGGCATATGAAAGCAAGAGGTTCTTTTCTTTCCACATTAATACATACATATTGTCAACAAGTCTTCTGCTTATCCCTGGGATATATTCAGTCAAAAGCTTCAGTAACATATTGCTATTGGTAACCGTAGCATCATGACACGTGTAAATAATTTATATTTTTTTATTTATTTTTTAATTTTTTTTTCAATTTTTTCATTTAAAAATGATTTTGAGAGCAGTTAACCGTGACAATGAATTTAGTTTGAAATTAAACTGGGACTACAATTAGTTGTACTCGACCGTAAAATATTCTTTTGAATAAGAAATATTTTTCAAGGCTTCGGTAAAAAAAAACACTGAACAAAGCAAACTTCTGGGTGATTATTAGAAACTATAAAAAGGAGAGAACAATAGAAGTACTTTCTGCCCTCAATAACATTATTAGGAGAATATTTCATAATCTTACTTGGCCATTACAGCTCTTAAGCCAGAATTAGAACCTAGTTTCTCACACCACCTTGTGCGTGTCATGAGTAGCGAGGACTATAGTTAAATGTATATCCCGAACACCAAATTTGAGAAACTTTTTTTTTTGGCAATTTTGTTTACTCTCAGAGTTTTTGCTGTTGAAAATAAGAGAGAATTTTTTTTTTATTTCATTTAACCAAAGGTGTCTGAGTTTGAAACACAAGTTCTCATTTAATACTAGACTACAGCAACTTCATAACCATGCTGTAAATAATTTGAAGGCAAATAATTTACTCAGCACAAGGTAGTTAAATGGTCATATACAATTCGGTCTATGACTTCAGCTTGCTGGCCTGATCCAATTGAAAAGTGACCAGAGATCAGCAATGAGTATTCAAAAAGATGAGTTGATTCGAATTATACTCATAATTTCTGATACTTATACGCATTAATACTTATTTTAATATCATACTCATACTACTCATATTCAAAGTTTGAAGTACTCATCGTCGTACTCATACTTAACAATATGCATGATGTTGTTCATTTCGACTCTCCTTTGCTCAGCATTTACAAGAATCACAAAATAAATACGATTTGCAAACGAACACTGCAATACTCACTAGATGGTTGTGTGTTTGCTTTGCTTGTTGTCTTTGTCTGTTTTCTTTCTTCTTTTTTTGTAAATGCAACAACAACTAAGACGGTAAATTTTGATGAATTTATGAGTATTATAAGTATTTCTCTAACTTTATGAATCTGAATGAGTAGGCGTATGAATCAAACATATTTCGAATGTTATGAGTTTGATGTCAACATTGTACTCATACTCATTGTACTCATACTTATAATTCAACATTGTAGCGAGTGCAAATGAAGCAAAGTAGTTGAATTTCAATACTGTTGACTCACTCATACTCAAAATTTCATGAGTACTTATGAGTAGCGAAAAAACGATTCATTGCTGATCTCTAAAAGGGACGTATCAGTAAGCAATATACAGAAGAAGACATATCAATGAAGGAGTCACAACCTTGTATTACAACAATGAATAATCTATATTCAATAGAGAAAAATGATAGTTAAGTGACGTGAAAAAAGATATCCTACCCATTACTAGGTGAAAACAAATTCTCTGTTTACTCCATATAAGGTGAAGTGACGTCATGTATAGTTGAAACCAAAAGAGCCTATCAATGCAGGTTCGAATTTGAGACAAAACCATTAAATTTTCGTTACCCTTTTGAATTAATAAATTCAGAAGCTTCAATTATTTATTCTCTCAATATTCATCTACGATGTTCTTTAACTATTTCTGACTACCCATAAATGGTAGCATTATGAACAAATACTAGAAGAAATCTAGGTAGTGCACCTCTGCAGCTCTTTCTCTTGTGTAAAGAGTAGTGAAAGTGTCCTACGAGGTTTCTTACCACTACAATCAATACAACAACTATATACATTTTCACACCAATTGTTGGCAACCCTGTAGTGCTAGAACTTGCTAAAGTGGACTAAATCACATGCTTACATGAAAAGAACTTGATTAATGAAACTAAAACAAAGCAAAGTAATAATAAGAAGATGGAGTAGTATCTTTGTGATAGTTCTGTGTTCTTCAGGGACTTCTAAACGGAGGGGGAGTGAACCTATCAAATTTTTAAAATATTGATTGTCTGTGATTTTTGTAACTTAGCAGTAGACAAGCAGCCTGCTAATCCTAACAAAACTTCTTGCTTCTCAATCCTGGCTTAGTTACCGTCTAAGCTAGCTTATCAATCATCAGAATTGAGTAAATTTTGCTGCGTTTCAATCGCAATTGAAGATGGTAGCTCAGTTTAAGATGAAGATGTATGAAGATGGTAGCTCAGTTTACATTGAATTCAAAAAGTTTGATGTCAAGTTTGGCTTCTAAACAATCGTGCTTACAAGTTCGTAGTACATACTTAACATACATAATTGGTAATTATAAACCTTCAGTCAGGATTACGATCTAACTTCTCACACCGCTTATGTTGAGTGTGTTGATTTCATACATGAGTGACGCGACCAATAGTTTAAAGTTGACACAGAAAGACAGTTTTTTTTCTCAGAAATTTTTCATGGCAATTCTAGTTACTCTCAGACTGAGTTTGCCAGAAATCTGCTGAGAGGAAGTCGCCGAAGAAATATTTTTTCATATTTCGTTTTAATCGAATGTCTGAGTCAGGGGTTGAACAGTGGTTTCACGTCTAATGAGCCAACACATACATGCATACATAATTGGCCATTACAACCCTTCAGTAAGGATTACGGCCTAGCTTCTCACACCACTCATGCTGTGTGCCTTAATTTTATACAGTTTAACGTCGACTCCGAACAACAGATTTTTGAGATACTTTTCATTGTAATTTTATTTACTCTCAGAGTTTTTGCCAGATATCCGCAGAGAGGAAGTCGCACAAGAAATATTTTTTCCATATTTCGTTTTAATCGAATGTCTGAGCCAGGGGTTGCACCGTGGCCTTACGTCTAATGAGTCAACACACTAGCAACTAAACTATAGCGACTTCTACAAGATCGTTGTACTTTTTCAAAAATTTATTTTGAAATTTTCAATATTTGAGCTTGGACTGCATAAGTTATGTTAATCAAATTATCGATTTTAACTTATCGGTTTCAAATTATCGATTTCAAGTTATCGATTTCAAATTATCGATTTCAAATTATCGAAATAGAACTGGCAGAACTACTCTGCACCCTGTATTAAATAAATTAATTTTTTAATTAAAACTAGAAAGAAAAAAATTGAAAATAAAAAGAACAACAAATGAGAACAAATGTTCTCTTTTTGTTCGCTTAACATGAAAACGAACTCAATGACACAAAGTGTCTTCATTATGAATGAAAAACAGAAAGGGACGTTTCAATCAAACTTTTTCCTTTTAAACTGTCAATCAAAGAGACTCGTTAAATTATAAGAAAAAAAACATAAAAAAAGTACTTTTTATAGGAAGCCAGACGAATGAAAGGCGGGTTCAGTAATAGTAGAGAAAAAAAGGGTCAAAGATAAAACGCACTGTTGCTGCTGCTGCTGTTGCTCATTCATTACAATAATTATAACATTTTGCAGATTAAAAGTTTTCTATTCTAAATCACGAGAACAGTAGACAATCGTTAGGGATTTGTGCTTTAAAAAGGACAACAAAACAGACAGCAATAGAGGGGGAGAGAGAGAGAGAAATGGGGGGAGAAGCATTAATTAAAATTCGATACATTTTATAGGCATTTAAGTTCAAATAGAATTTCAAAGAACTTATAAACACGAGTACATTAAATGCAATTTATGGTGGAATATTGAAAATCTAATCAATAAAATAAAAAATAAATAAAAAACAGACAATAAAATACAGCAAAAACCATTAATTGTTGTAAGTCAATTAAAGAATTAAAAAAAAAAATAAATTGAAAACATGTCACGAACTTTAAGAAATCGCAAACGTCCAGATTCTGTGCGTATGCCAAATGTACCTGGTCTCTCAAAACATCCCACTATAATGGCACGTTCCGTCTCAGCGGGGCCACATTCCGCAGCATCTTCAGCTTTTGTACCTGCAAATCGTAACAGAACTTCCAACACCAACACTACCACCGCAAACACAACAACAGTGACCAATTCAATATCAGCTTCAACACCAGCAACACCCACCCTAAATCGAAAGTATTTAGAAAAGATACCCAGTATATCAGCTCAAAGTGAAAGCAGCGAAGAGGATGAAGACGACACTAACAGTGGCTGCCAAACACATAAAAATTCCTTGGAAGTCAAGAAAGTCTTAAAGGAAAACGATAATGTGGCTGATGATCATGATAATGATGACGATGACGATGATTCAGTTAAGGATCGTGTACGCAAACGAATCAGTGTTATAACGCATGAATCTACAAATACCCACGATTGGTCATCCACTGGTATCAACGGCAGTATTCATACCAAAAGTATTTCAACGAAAATGGCCAGTGGCATACGAGCATGTAAGACTACTGGGCGTAATATCATAAGAATGTTATCGACCACTAGTACACGCCGCAATAGTAAATCGTCCTGCAGCATTAACAGTGACAGTGAGTCTCAAGCAAATAAGGAGGATAACAATCAAAGGCTCAATAAGGTGAAGCTTATAGCTTTTCATAAAATTAAAATGTTTTTTTTTTCTTTCTTTAGTTTTTTAAAGACTGATTACAGTGCGGAATGTAAAATTCGGACAATGTCTTGTAACAGAGCTTTAATAAGGAATATATGTATTTGTGTGTAATATTGAGTTAGATGAAGCAGTTAGTTAGCTAGTTAGCTTGAACCACTACGACTTTAGAAATTTTTAAAGCCTTTTTCGAGACGTAAGTGACATTTTTCGTTTTATAAAGAGCTTATTCAGAGTTTACACTATATTGATAGAAGCTTTGGTGACTTTAAGTCCTCAGCTCATGATAATGAAAAGCAGAGTTTTGTATACCATGATTGGGATAATAGGAGACAATGATAATATAAAATTCATTAGCAGATTCTATGAGTCGAGTGGCTTCATCCTTAGCTGTCTCCTTGACAGAAACAGTAGACCCAAATATTTTGGCAAATGGTTCATAACGAGACTTAATAATTAAAGTGAATGGAGCAGTCTAGAAGTTACATACTATTTTAAAAGGGGGACCTACACAGGAGAAAGAGTTTTTGAATGGACACGAATTCGGAATATGTACTCAATTAAATATGAATAGAAGATATAAAGCACTGGACATAGCATTACTATCTGACATTCAGGCCGCCATCCGAGCAATAGGATTATATAGGATTCTTATGTTAAATCGAAGAAAGTATGGGTCTACCTGGGAAAGCTGGATCAACTAGGTAGGAAAAATAGTGTTGCAAAAGATGTGGACATTTGCGGCAATTAGTAGGCAGATGAGCTGAAGGGAAGCTATCACATCACTGATAGGGCCAGAACCTTTCTGTGGAGTAGGTTCACTTATTAGGAAAGGCATACTCATCGAAAGTCGCCGTACACCAGTAGGTAATGTGTGTTGGTTTTCTAGACATGAGGCCGCGGTTAAAACTACAGGTCAGATATTTCCAACAAAATAAAAAACGAAAAATATTTCTTCGACGACTTTCTCTCATTAATATACACAGCATAAGTGGTGTGACAAGGCAGATCGTAATCCTGACTAAAGTTTTGTAATGACCAATTATGCATATATGTGTACTCAAAGACAATATGAAAGGATCTGGGAATAACTTAAAGTTGTTAACAGGACTTTTGACAGGACATTGTAAACTCAAAGTGCATTTATTCAGAATTGGGATCATATCGAACCAAACATGTAAATTCCATGTCGAGAAAAACATATTCTTGGAACCTATGAGGCACTAATGCATCCCAGGAAGAAGCATAACAGGTGCGGTGAAGGAAACTGCATTTGCTGACGCCAATGAGAATCTTGAACTTTGTCAGCACAATAGTGTGTGACGAGATTTTATAGGAATATCCTATATGGATAATCTCAGCAGATTTCTGTCTGTGAGCAATTAATCCACTACACCGCGACACCAATTATCTATTTTTCATGTTACATAATTATGTGTGTGAAGATAAATTCGAATTTAAAAACCAAAGACGTAAACCCACACTTTTAGCAGCGCCACTTTTTACCTCTAACAGAGTAAACTTTGCTATTAACAGAGCACTGTTAACTGTTTAACAGTGACAATAAGTAGATTAGTCTTCTACTTTGAAATTATTGCAGACTATTGACTTAAAGCATAATTTTCATTACATACTTCTATAATTGGCCATTACAACCCTTCAGTCAGGATTACAGTCTAGCTTCTCACTATGATCGTTATTAGTTGTGAACAAAATTGTTGAAATGTACAGAATGGTTGGTGGGGATGGAGGACGGAATTATTCCAACTGCCACGGTTGGAAAGAATACCCTCTGGACTACCGTTTGCATATAGTCTGTATGGTATACTATTTCTGATATGCTCCAAAATGGCCACTGATCTTGTAGAGAATTTTTATATATTTTTGGCCAAAAATCGATTTTTTAATTATGTGTGTGAAGATAAATTCGAATTTAAAAACCAAAGAAGCAAACCCACACTTTTAGCAGCGCCACTTCTTATCTCTAACTGCGTAAACTTTGCTATTAACAGAGCACTGTTAACTGTTTAACAGTGACAATAAGTAGATTAGTCTTCTACTTTGAAATTATTGCAGACTATTGACTTAAAACATAATTTTCATTACATACTTATATAATTGGCCATTACAACCCTTCAGTCAGGATTACGGCCTAGCTAGAAAGAATACCCTCTGGACTACCATTTACATATAGTCTGTATGGTATACTATTTCTGATATGCTCCAAAATGGCCACTGATCTTCTAGATAATTTTCAAGCAAAAAATTGATATTTTGAAAGCCAATACCATATAACTTCATATGGAACTATATTGCTTGTATTGTATGAAGATACCTTAGAATCTTCCTTCGAGTATGATATGGTACTCATAGATTTAGTATATGCTTGAAATTCGCTCCTAAGCAACTGACCTTGTTCAGATGGATGCTGTTAAAGAGTTAACAGTGCACTGTTAAGGGCAAATTTTGCTCTGTTAAGAGAAAATTTTGCACTGTTAACGCTAATACTACGTTCAGACATGCACTTTTATTGAGTCAATATTCGGTTATTTGAGTACAATATTTTAAGTGTTCAGAAATAACAATACACGCAGTTCTGCTGCTTATTCAATATTCATTTGACAGCTGGCAAACAAAACAGCTGGTTGTTTGAACAACATTGTTTTTATTTTGTTTTTTTTTTCGTTTGTCGTTGTTTATATTTGAGTTGTCAAATATCAACAGAAAGTGTTCGGATAATTGTAATATGCTCACTGAACATACTTATGACAGTGCTGCATTTTAAGTTTTACTCAATATTACAACAATTAACTTATTTATTGCGCAATAATTAATTGAAACTTTATATGAAATATTGAGCTCAATAATGACGTTTATTGCGATTTACACAATAAAATTGCATGTCTGAACATAGTATAAATGTGACGCTGCTAAAATTTATGGATTGCGTATTGGATTTCCAAATTTGAATTTATCTTCATACACATTATATAATTTAATTAATTTGTTTTTTAGTTATACAACATATTCCCTTATATCATTAGCCTTCAAATGCATTTAATTCTCCAAGTTTCAGAGAAATTTTACTTAAAAATGCGAAAAATATTATGAAAGCATAAGCAAGAGTATTTTCTCATGAAAATTGTATAAATCTGCGTAATAATGAAATGGATTTTAAAAGGATATCCTGTATTTATACAGTGGATCGTATGGCAGGACTGTTATTTGTTGTTTTTTTTTCTTGATTTATTTTTCTTTTTCCTTTTGAAAAATTCATAAACAATTTCGTTTGTTTATTGTATATATTTCTCATGCAATATTTGCATAAGAAGGCTGTTTTTTTTCTCTCTTTTTATTCGCAAAATCTACTGAATATACTCACTCGTACAATAATTCAACAATAATTCATAGAGACTTACTTCTGAAAAGAAAAAGAAAATAAAAATACTTTAGAAAAAAATTTAAAGAAAAATAAATAAAAAATATAAGAAAATAAAATGAGAAAAATAAAAATCAAATCAAATGAAAATGAGAATGAAAATGTGAAATTGTAGATGACGAAGTTGATGAGTAAATAAATACAAACACAATACGCTGTACAGTGTACAGAGATAAAAGATGCTTCTACAGGTATCAGATATTGTACGATGCGTTTGCGATGATATGTACTTCAGAAACATGTTTATGTACTTAAAGAAAAATAAAGAAAAATAAACAATAAAAAAGAAAAACGAAGACAAAAAAATGTTTTAAAAAGACAAGAGCATTTATAAGCGACAACATTTAAAAGAAATAAATATCAGATGACTGATGAAATAATAGCTTCGGGTACTCTACTGCAAATATTAGATCAAATAAAAAGTGTAGGCGATTGAAGTTCAATTTTCTTTTTATTGAAAGTCACATATCATTCACAATATATTTCCCATTTCTATATTGTTAAGTTTAAAATATGAGCTTATAGATTGTTGACGACTGTTCATGACTTTGCCTTCTCGAAATCTCTATAAATGTAAACATCGTTGTTTACATTTATTATTGTAGTGCTGTTTGTGTATTTCGTTTACATTTATTCTTGTAGTGTTGTTTGTGTATTTTTGTTTACTTGTTTACCATTTCTTTATGCTGGTGTTTGTTATTATATTAAGCAGTACAACAGGTTTGTTTATAGCATTGTTTTGTTTTTGTAGATTTTGTTTACAATTTTAATGTTAAGTGAAGTAAAACCAAAACAGCAGTATCTAGATTTTTCATTTTCATAACAATATGAATGAAGTTGCGTAATTTTTCGGGCATTTCTACAGTCTAATCTATGACTGCTTGCTCAAGAGAAGAGCTATGAACAGAGCTTGCTCAACAAATTTTCAGAAAGACAACCAGTAACTATTAAAAGTGTTCTAAAAATACTGAAAAAATGGCAAAGCCCGAACTATACAGTGGGCACAACAAGACTTCTCAATCGTATACAGTCAACAATCATAATGGAACACAAACAACATTTTTTTTGACCAACTCTGGTCATATTTTCTCTAGACCAGCTGAGACAATCTAAACTTTTGTTGGAAAATTACAACACGAGAAAATTTGAGCCCTGCTTCAGATTATCCAGAAATAATTTGAGTTTGTTGACCGACCGGGGCACCGGACGCGGTACTGCAGGCTGAAAATACAACTGTTCTGAATAGGAATCATTTCGAATGCAATATATAAATCCAGTGCAGCTTATAATAATTCATTACAACACATTCTTGGAACTCGTGAAGCAACTGAGAATTTATTACCTACTGGCTAAGGGATTGTTTTTGTTGACACCGAGCAGCATTCTCAAGTTTTTGCAATGTAATGGCTTGACTGGTCGCCCTAGTTAAGTAGGTAGCCATACATACATATATACATAATTCGTCATTGCAACCCTTCAGTCAGGAATATGGACCTAGTTTCTCATACCACTTATGTTGTGTGTGTGTTAATTTTATACATGGGAGATGGTATCTACAGCTTAAAGTCGACTCCGTACGGCAGATTTTTGAGAAACTCTTCATGACAATTTTATTTGCTCTCAGTGTTTTTGCCAGAAATCTGCTGAGAGGATGTCACCGAAGAAATATTTTTTTTTCATATTTCGTTTTGATATCTAACCTGGGCTTTGAACAATGGCCTCACGTCTAATAAGCCAACACACTAATTACTAGACTATGGCGACTTTAGTGTGGAGTGTTGGTTTATTAGACGGTTCAAACCCAGGTCAGACATCAAAACGAAAACATGCAAAAAAAAATATTTCTTCGGTGACTTCCTCTCAGCAGATTTATGGCAAAAAATCTGAGAGCACATAAAAATTGCCATGAAAAGTTTCTCAAAAATCGGTCAATCGAAGTTCACTTTAAATTGTAGGTTCCGCCACTTGTGTATAAAATTAACACGCATACTTATGTTATGCGTGAGAAGCTAGGTCGTAATCCAGACTGAAGACCAATTGAGTATGTATGTTTGTAAACCCTTGTGTGAAACTATCTCGCGCCTGCGTTTGTGGTCGACACAACACCCATGTTGCAGAAATATTGCTGTATGAAATGCCTATGACTTCCACAATCTCTCGCACTTTCTAGCTCTATGTGACCAACACTTCATCGTGAAGTTTCAATTGTTTCGGGTCTTAATACTATGTTCAGACATGCACTTTTATTGAGCCAATATTCGATTATTTGAGAACAATATTTTAAGTTTTCACATATAACAATATACGCAGTTCAGCTGCTTATTCAATATTCATTTGACAGCTGGTAAACGAAACAGCTGGTTACATCAACATCATTGTTTTTTTTTTGTTTTCTTTTTTGTCTGTCGTTGTTGACATTTGCGTTGTCAAATATCAACAGAAAGTGTTCGGAACACTGTAATATGGTCACTGAACGTACTTATGACAGTGCTGCATTTTAAGTTTTACTCAATATTATAACAATTTACGTATTTATTGCCCAATAATTAATTGAAATTTTATATGAAATATTGACCTCAATAACGGCGTTTATTGCGATTTACGTAATAAGAGTGCATGTGTGAACATAGTATAAGACTTCAATTGGATGCCTAGAATGTTACATAGCTTTCGTGCTTGTGTAGCCACAATGAAACAATTTTTTACCACAAATTTAGCCCTAGGGAAACTGCAGTGCTTTATTTTCCTTCAAAAGTAGTGCTTAAGCGCACATGCAATATATTTCTTCAAATACTGCCTTCAGTAATGCGTTAATCGGCTATCAATAATTATGCAACACATACTAAATATCACAGGCTGTTCAAATTTTGATAGGCATCAATGGATATCCATTGATAACGGCAATGTCGCCTTGCAGCTATGAAGCTGAGGACTTAGTCAATTCTCTTTTGACTACAAAACTCTTTATCTGTCAGGCTCTAGAACAATTGTGTTGTTATGGAATTAATTCCCACACACAATACTTATTTCAAAATAAGTTTACAAGAAAAAAATATTCCTTTAATCTGACATCACTTACAGGGCTCGTATGTAACTACATTTGGCCTAAAGTTACGCATTGGAAACGATTAATTCTATTAACCTTGTGGAATACAAAAATCTAATGTCACACGCAATTTTAGACAATAAGATTATCTAAGAATTCTCATCATACACACCCCCCTTTCTCACCGCTTCTATTGACATGTCAAGAGGGTAAAGAGCAGTGTTCAAATGACAGTTTAAATTGAAATCGGCTTAAATGCCAGTTGATTTTATTTTATTTTTTTTTCTCTCTTTCATTTGCTCTCTTGATAAACAATTATTTTGACTTGGAGAAAATGAGAAACACATTGTGAGTATCTGCTGTATTATAATCGTATTCAAAGTTATGATTTGATTACGGCAACAACAACAACAACAACAACAATAACAAGAAAAACAATTTACTAAACAACAGAGAAGAAGGATTTTTTGGTTTACAAGCACTTGCTGTAATGAAGTTGTGTGAAAAGGCAACGACAGCTACAGCTACAGCGACAACCAAGACGATGACAATGACTTCCTTCCTTTGTTTGTTTATGTTTCATATGTTTTTTTCCTCTTCTTCTTCTTGTTTTCTTCTTCTTATACTTCGTTATAATATTTCATTTCATATCCTATTGTTCAACAGGTTATAATGCTGGGCGATTCGGGTGTTGGTAAGACATCACTGTTAATAATGTTTCGCGATGGGGTTTATATGCCCTGCTATTATGTTACCACCGTAGGCATTGATTTTATGGTAAGAAATTTTTCTGTGTATGTGTGTATCCTTTAAACTATATATGTATGTATGTGAGAGTCTATTATAAAGCCTATTTATGTTTATGTATGTGTTGTGCTTAAGCATGAGTATTTGTGTTGTTGTGCAGTATTATTTCTTTCTTTCTAAGCCCTTCTAAAAGAGGGAAAAAGAAAAACTGAAAGATAAATGTGCGTATCGGTATACAATGATACTACTCATACCAGAACAGTTTGGCGGCAGTGAAAAACGTTTAAGATTTTACAACAGTTTGTGAAATAATCAAATGGAAATACAAAAGCCAACCGTAAATTGATCTAATCTTGATGGCAGGCATTATTTATGAATTTTCAAAGAAAGCAAAATATTTAGGTAGCACGCTGGACTCAAGGCTCATATGAACAGAATAGCAGAGACATCCACCCTATGCCTTTAAAATTTGCATTGGAATAAATTGATGGTGTCCGACGCATTTGAAAGATAACATTTCTGGTTACATTTTACTGCGACACAATTCTTTAAGTCGTCATACTACATCAGGGGCATTTGGAGAGCCTTGTCAATTGTTTTAATATTACTGGCTGGGAGTACGTTAAATGCAGATTAGGGACAGAATCAAGGATTCTTCCGCAATTATGATCCTTTTGACAATTCTTATTAGAAAGATTTTTCATCTGGATTGCTGTTTTCCTTAAAACAACGATGAATCACGGGTTTGAAAATTGACAGAGGAATTAGTGTGGCATAAAAACTTTCGGTCTTCCATAATACTTACTCGAAAAACGTGGCTGATATTCTTTAATACTGCAGGTCTTTATCGGATGTGTGTGAAGATAAATTCAAATTTAACTAGCAAAGACAAGAACCAAAAATTTTAACAGAGCTAATGTTAGTGTTAACAGAGCAGTGTTAAGTGGTTAACAGAAAACACGAAAAATAGTCAAGTAAACACAATGAACGCAACGCATCATCCGCAAATCAACCCGTTCTCGTTCTCAAGAATTGGAGATTTTATACACCAGTTTACGTTGCAGTTGAAGCCGCATTGCCACACGTTTTGTCTTCGATTCGCTAGATGGGCCAACGAGACACTGCTAATGATGTCGGTTTTGTCAAAAAAAATCATCTTGTCGGATGAAGCTCATTTACATCTTGGTGGATGCGTTAATAAGCAAAATTGCTATATTTGGGATTCTGAAAACCCACACTTTGTCTTACAGAAGCCAATGCACCCATTACGAGTTACTGTTTGGTGCGGCTTATGGAGCGAAGGCATCATTGGCTCATATTTTTTTGAAAACGAGGACGGTGCAACCATTGCTGTAAATGAAGACACATATCGCACCATAATAACCGGGTTTTTGTACCCGCTCTTCATGTTATTGATGTGACTGATGTTCGGCTTCAACAGTATGGTTCAACTTGCCACACATGCCATACCACAATTATGACATTGCTTCAAACGTTTAATGGCAATTTAATTAGCCGAAATAGTGATGTCAATTGGCCGCCAAGAAGCTTGCGATTTGACACAGTTAGACTGGTTTCTGTGAAGTGCCGTTAAAGAAAACTGTTATGCCGACAAACCAGAGACTATTGAGCATTTGAAGGCCAACATTTGTAACGCCATTGCTGAGATACAACGCCATTCACTTGAAAAAGTGTACGAAAATTGTTCCGATGCAGAGATCAGCAATGAATCTCTTTTTCACTACTCATAAGCACTCATGAAATTTTGAGTATGAGTGAGTCAACAGTATTAAAATTCAAATACTCTGATTCATTCGTACTCACTACAACATTGATTTATAAGTACATATAGGTTGTAATGAGTATTAGTACAGCGTTGACATCAAACTCATAACATTCGAAATATGTTTGATTCGTTTAGAAAAATACTTATAATACTCATATATGATTCGCGTGATTCGGAATCATTCATCAAAATTTACAGTCTTAGTTGTTGTTGCATTTACAAAAAAAAAAGAAAGAAGAAAGAAAAAGACAAAGACTGCAAACAAAACAAACACACAACCTTCTAGTGAGTATTGTAGTGTTCGTATGCAAATCATACTTATTTTGTGATCCTTATAAATGTTGAGTAAAGGAGAGTCGAAATCAACAATATCATGCATATTGTTAAGTATGAGTACGATCAGTACTTCAAACTTTGAATATGAGTAGAGTGAGTAGGATATTAAAATAAATATGAATGCATATAAGTATCAGAAATTATGAGTATGATTCAAATCTACTTAACTTTTTTGAATACTCATTGCTGATCTCTGATTATTACATGAAATAATATTCCATTTCTAAGCGCAACAATTTTACTTCACAACAAAAATAAGAATTTGGTAAAATTTTTAAACTTTTAAATGGCTCACCATTCAGAATGGAAATACTGTCTGTAAGCAGTACGGAAAACTATGTTCGGATAAAGACATCAAAAAGGAACATCTTAAATATTTCTCTTTTATTGTTTCTAAATTGCTTCTCTTACAATGAAACAAAGTGTACAGTGAGTACATCGGTATACGATGACTGTCATGTATTAGAATTGCGTGTTATTTTTTCTTTTTTTTAGTTGCTAACAGATTTAATATTTTTTCATAAATTTTTCCATGAGTATATATATATACTGTCAACACTTATGGTCTCTATTCGAGAGCGTTATTGCTTATGACAAAACATGTATGTATTTCATGATGAACTTTCATAAACATATACATGAGCATTAAATGGATAATTTTCTGTTTTACAAAAGAATAATTCTTTAAGTATTTTTACAATTAACGTTATGATTTTCAGAATTATTAAGTTTTAATATTGCCCGCCCCTCCCTATACACCCAATTCTGTGGCGCTTGTTTGTTTCTTACGAAATTTTTTAACCCACCACTGTTGCTGCTCTAATTCTAATTAAAAGCTTTTCAATGTAACTACCGCTCCTCATTATGTAAAAAGGAAATCTTAATTAACTTCTTATTAAACATTAAGAATGCTTTTTTCCCCTTTTTATTTCATTCGATTTCTTTGGCGTCATTATGATATTTATTTGCCAAAAAAAAAAGTTCCATTAATCACGGACAATGATTTCTGCTGTCCCTATTGTAACGCAAAAATTAAGATTTAAATAATTAGCGTATCAGAGTTAATGAGTTCAACTTGACATGCAAATGTATCATTAAATTAATGATGACTGTGGATTAAATTTTTTTCCTTTAAAGATTTTCCTTTTTAAAGACCATTGCGGAATTGCATGTCTCTAGTGGCAAATAAAGCCAATAACGTTTGTAATCTGCTTAAGAATTGCAGTGTTGTCGCAGAGCATGTGAATAACAACCCCTATTTGCAAACAGAATTCAATTCTATTCTATTCTACACGTGTTGCATGCCAACCAACGAAAGGATAATGTTGTAATATTGTTATGCTTTCATATGTGTAGATGACGTAGTTTCCCTAAACTTTGGTGGAAGAAAAAGTTTTACTGTGTGAGTTTTAAGAAATAAAAATTTCATTTGTATATAGGATGTTGAAGGCGCTGTAGTCTAGTAGGTATTGTGTTGGCTTATTAGACGTAAGGCCCGAGTTTAAGCCCTACGAAATATGAAAAAATATTTCTTCGGCGACTTCCTCTCAGCAGATTTCTGGCAAAAACTCTGAGAGTACATAAACCTGCCATGAAAAAGTTTCTCAAAATCTGTCATTCGGAGTCGACGTTAAACTGTAGGTCCCGCCACTCACGTTTAAATATACGCACACAACATGAATGGTGTAAGAAGCTAGGCCGTAATCCTGACTGAGGGGTTGTATGGCCAATTATGTATGTATTCCCCAAATAGGAACTATTATTTTGTTTTTTTTCTTATTCATCTAAAGTTTTCTCAGCCAAGGTCGTGGCATTTTACTGGGCACTTAGATAATTCTACAGAAGAGAATCAGGGGTATCGGTACTGAGAGCTTTGTGTTTGAATAAATAGCGTCTGCCGCCCGACCGTCACTATCAAAATCTCAGTGCTGGCCATATGTAGTTGCAGAATAACTATTGAGGAATAGAATTAGTCATCCAGACCTCTTTTCTCTATTCTGACATTAAAAGGGGCAGAAGTCATGTCGAGGTTTTTACCATATTCCACTGTGGCAGGTCATATGATGATAGGGCTACTGCCTGTCGTTGCCTGAAAACAATATCTGTTTTGTACTACTGGCGTTACTTGTCATTCAATTGTACTTTATTTTCAAGAACTAAACTTAACCTGGTATCCTGGGTTTGGATTGCTTGTAATACTTCGGTAGCATTAAACGGAAAGAAAAAAATTCAACGGATCAGAGCTACATATATCCGACTCAGCAGAGCTATGAGAACATTAGTCAACCGTTTCATACCAGAGAGTATTCAAAAAGATGAGTAGATTCGAATTATACTCATAATTTCTGATACTTTTATACGCATTCATAGTTATTTTAATATCATACTCATACTACTCATATTCAAAGTTTAAAGTACTCATCGTACTCATACTTAACAATACGCACGTTGTAGATTTCAACTCTCCTTTACTCAACATTTATAAGAATCACAAAATAAGTATGATTTGCGTACGAACACTACAATACTCTTTATTGTTCTAAATTTATGAATCTGAATGAGTATTCGTATGAATCAAACATGTTTCGAATGTTATGAGTTTGATGTCAACGTTGTACTCATACTCACTGCAACCTGTACTATATGTACATCAATGTTGTAGTACGTAGGAATGAATCAGATTAGTTGAATTTCAATACTGTTGACTCACTCATACTCATAATTTTATGAGTACTTATGTGTAACGAAAATACGATTCATTGCTGATCTCTGTTTCATACACACGCTGCAGTAAAACAAGGTTGCCTCCCAACTTGTTAAATAATTACGAGAAGAATGATATCATGAACGATTTCTGTTCGGAGAGAAGAGAATTGGCAAGGAATCTCTCAAGCCACCTTTCGAATTCAAACTAAGCGAATATCATTTATCCACGCCCGCAAATCAAACTAAACTATCTAGAAATAGGTTAGACTTGAGATAAACATCTAGACAACCAAAGCCATAAATAGACGGAATGCTAGAACGGAGAAAGCTTTAACTATGTAAGTAACGAGCTCAAATAAACCATATTTGATCCATTTTTGAATCGTGCAATCTGATGCCCAATTATGTACGTACAGCTGCAATCACTTGAACTTCGAAACTCTATTAAATCTGTATGAATCCCAAGGTCTATTTAAAATTAGACCAAAAAATAAAACCAAACACTTTTACATCAATTGCCGGTAAGAAAACATACAAATCAACCCAATACTTCTATCAAGAAAATTGCAAAACTTATGCAAAAAAATGTGTCAAAGCCCTCTTTGTTGCTTTATAATACTCAAGTGGATTTGGGAAAATGAGTTGCCATGACGATGAAAGTAAAAGATTTAAAAGTACTTTATGGTTAGATCGATAATATAATCGGCAAATAAATGAAAAAATAAGAAAAATTTAAATAAACGACAAAAAGCGATTTAAAATGATGTGACAGCAGAATTACTTTAATAATTATTGGAGAATTGTTTCATCTTTGACTGGAATGTGCTAACAATTATGTTGGCAGTGAAAACACTACACGGCAGTTACCCGATACCCAGTTTATGTAAAGTCTCTCTCAGTCTGTTTCACCAATTCACCATGAATAACCACAGACAACCAACGCGTATTTCCTGAATTGGCTCTGTAGCAGCTGGCCATTTCTCCCATTTCTGAATGAATATTGACAATTACCCCTTCGTCATGCCTATTTCTGGATGAACAGCTATCATTCAATGCAAATGAATCTCTGTTTGGTGTGAAGTTTAGATTAGCGTTGTCATATTTCTTGAGAACGGTATTGGCCAGGCCACTGTCACTATAGGCTGTTGTTTGCCAGCCTCTTTCTGTCTGAACTGTATTATTTTGGCACCAATGACATAAGCCTTCAACAAGGCGTCACTACAGCACAGCTTATGCCACATTAAATATTCTTCACATGCGATTTGAGGGCATGGTCATCTCACGTAGAGATGATGTGAACTAACCACAGAAATCGTGCGATTTGACGCCGTCAAAATTTTTCTTATGGGGTCTTATTAAGTCGAATAATGCCGGAGATATGCAAAATTGGATCCAGAGAAGTCATGACAGACATTTCAACTATGTTATATTCTATACATAATGGCATTAAAAGAATTTTATAAACAACCTCGATGATACTTCACGTACACTTTGTTTCATTTCAATTTACCTTAATAAAGAGTCTACTAGATTATGTACTCTAGTCGCCGTAGTCTAGTAAATAGTGAGTTCGCTTATTAGACGTAAAGCCCGGGTTCGAGCCACAGGCCAGACATCAAAACGAAGTATGAAAAAAAATATTTGGCGACTTCCTCTCAGCAGATTTCTGGCAAAAACTCTGAGAGTAAAAATAAACCTGCTATGAAAAAGTTTCTCAAAATCTGTTGTTCGGAGTCGACGTTAAACTGTAGGTCCCGCCGCTCACGTAGAAAATTAGGGCACACAACATGAGTGGTGTGAGAAGCTGGGCCGTAATCCTGACTGAAAGGTTGTAATGGCCAATTATGTATGTATGTATGTCTGTATGTATGAATGCGTACAAGATCCAGAAATTATGAGTATGATTCGAATTTACTCATCTTTTTGAATACTCATTGCTAATCTCTGGTCTGTACAAACAAAAATTTTGTAACCACCCTCGTATATCAATTATTTCACTATTATTTGAAGAAAACAAAACAAAACAAAACCCTTTTATAAATCAAACAAAAGATATGAGAAAACCTTTTGAATTTGACATGAAACTAATTTAATGCCATTCACCATGTCACCCGCCATGATATTGACCCCAAAAAAACAAAGAGACATGAATTCTGCGGTGACCAACTACAAGAAAAACTAAAAAAGAACTGAATTTTCCAATTAACACAATCAATTTAAGCTCAATTCAATTATGGAAAAGTCAACGCGAAACAATAACGACGAAATACATTCGAATATTGTTTGCGGCATATAAAAAGACTTCTATTTTGTTTTGAAATATTTATTCATCATAAAAAGTAATAACAATAATAACAAAAATAATAACAAAAATAATAACAAAAATAATAGTAAAAAAAACGGAAAATAATTTAATAAAGACAAAGGGAAAAAGCAAACGCAATCATTATTTAATAAATTTTATTTATTTATTAATCCCCAATATAACGCTGATGATCGTAAAAAAATAATATTTTTATGGAGTGTTGCAAATCCACATATTTTTGTATTTTTTTTTTGTTTTTGGTTTTTATTTGACATTATTAGGATGTTTATTTATCGATAAATATTTTATTAATTTACATTAAAAAAAATGACTATAGTAAGGGATTATATATAGGCAGTGACACCACAACGGGTTTTTATTTGAAAATATCACGTCAAAATTCAAGTATCTAAGAGCGTTGTACACTTCTGGACCGTACTGTACTACAGTACTTAGTATTTGAAACGCTTAAAAGCTAATAAAAAGGTCCACAAAGGTACCATCCGGTTATTACTTATGGCTGCGTTGTTTGGTGGTAGGGCCATTAAGTCGGTCTAGTGCAAATCACGGCTCGTTCGCAAGTCAAGGAGTCGTTGAGGACTTTTGGACTAGACCGTATCCGTCTTTGCTGGGTTCCAGGTCATAGCGGAATACTGGGCAATGAGACGGTGGATGCCCTCGCTAGGTTAGGTTCGCTTTCTGGGGGCGATTTAATAGTTGGTCCTGACCCCCCGGTCTGTCACATCTACGGTCTCAACAATGGATGGGTCGGGGAGGAAGAGCAAAGACGTTGGGGGAACGGATCGGGTTGTTTTGTTTCTAGATGTCTATGGCTGTGGACAGTAAGAGAACAGGTTGGCTGCTGGGCTTGGATAAGGCCAGCTTAAGGTTGGTTGTCGGTTTTATCACGGGGCACTGCTAGATTAGGTCGATGACGGGGATCTGAAACAGGTCCCAGCCGGACTATTGCAGGGCATGTTGCGATGAGTTGGAGACTATCGAACACCTCCTCTGAACCTGCCCAGCCCTTGGTAGGTTGAGGTTGGCAGGGCCTCCTTTGAGAGTTTGAACTCTGTGTCGAGAGCCGACATCAAGGCTCTCCACAGATTCATTAGTGGCTTAGGCTGGTTGAGAGGCGCTAGGGTTTCATCAGGGTAGTCGCGCTCTCTCTTCTTTGTTGTGTCTGGTCTGTGTGACCCCTCCGCTTCCCATTCTCCCTTTTCTACATCCTCTCCTTTTTATCCTATTCCCTCTATTATCCTTCCTCTTTAAGGACGTTGTACAATGGGTCGATTCGACCTCCGGGTACTGTACTTGTCTTAATTGACAAGTACACGTCCTCTGACCTAACCTAACCTACCATCCTCGATACTTTATTGCATTCCCAAACACAAACTGTAGCAACTACAGTGTAAAGAAATTCGCAATTTTAGTAGACTGTGGGTAAGGATTTAATTCTTTTAACGCCATTATTACAACTTGCCGTTAAACTTGGTTTTAGTTAAAGTTAACTTTAGCTAAAGTGAAGTTTAAAGTCACCTTGAACTTCTTTTCCTTATTACAACCTGCAGATAAAATAAAGTTAACTTTTCAAAAATATGGCAGTGCCGCAGCAATGTCGGTAAAACTGCTCAATTAAACAAGTTTTTTAACGCAGTGGCAACGACGGGCTTCTTTTCTTTTTGTTGTATTTCCTCATTTTGTTTATATTTGAAGTTGCCATATTGAAAATAATATATAATCTGGCAAGTTCTAATATAAACTTAACTTTAATAGTTAAAGGTAGGATGATCCTCCCTTTAGCTTAACACTCACTTCTAACTTATCGTATCCTCCCTTTAGTTAACGGCAAGTTGTAATAATGGCCCTTAGACTGTCTGATCACTGCTGTGTAATTCAAGGGGAATTCATGATCATTTTGAAAGCGTTCGAAATTTTGCTAGGTTTTCAGATTTTCCCTGAAAACCTCATCATTTACCCAGAAAGCCAGGCTGCCAATACATTTACGAATATCAACTTGACATTTGTTCTCGTCCATGAATGTGGTAGATATCTCAGGGTAGATATCTCACAATCTTCGATATGTTACAGGGCATAGGCCTACTGTTTACATACGTACATACAGAATTGGTCATTACAACCCTTCAATCAGATTACAACCTAGCTTCTTACATCACTTATGTTGTATGTGTTTTAATTTTTATCCATAAGTGCCGGAATCTATCTATCAGAAGAATTCATTCCTTTAAAAATAAAAATTCATTGCTAAACACGGCATTGGGAGACGTTAAAGTTTGGAATGCTGCTTATATGACACAAAAAGAAGGCATTTTTGTATTAAATCTCTGCCTGAACTTTTGAATCATTAGTTTTCCGAAGTGAACAAAAACTAACGCAAGCGCGAATGAAGAGCGAGAATTGTTTGACAAAGGCGGACGAACTGGTACGAAAGTGATCGAATATGTCTGAGGAGGAGATGATAGAGGGGATATATGCGCCCTTACAAGAATAGCTTTACAAATTGGAAAAAGTAACATTTAATTCAACTAAACATATGTGATTCAACAAACCTGGTTGACAAATTTCAAAACTGCTGTGTCCAGCCGTGGGGCAGCAGGACAACCAATGAACTGCTTGAGTTTGGCAATAGAACGGTTCGCATTCTAACAGGAACTCCAACGGGACACTGCGCTATTGGCGCAGGATTTACTGCACAAGCTACCCAGATGTAGAAGGAACACCTTTTATGTGAGCGCTCTGCACTTCAAAACAAACGACAGAACGTTTGAAAATCTGTACATGAAGGAGAATGTGCCACTAAAAGAACTGGCTAGTTTCAAATCTGTAGGTGGTTAAAATACCCTACTAAGAGAGAATGACGAAGGGGCTTACCTCTCACTAGGTAACACAATGGGCCATAGAAGCCACCGATTGAACTAGGCTGTGAACGGCAAGCTACCCGCTAACCTAACCTAACCAAACCTTGATAAACTCTGGAAAGTACAGTTACATCGAAAATTGGAGTTCCAATATTTCCTCGTGTACACAGCCTCGAGACGATGATTACAGAACCCTTGTTTTTCATTGTCGTGTTATGCCCACTATTGTAGTTACAGTGATGAGAAAGAGGTATGAACAAGTCACTAAGGCACGGTTAGATATTTTCAAACGATTTTCTGAGGCAACTATTGCAGATACTACGTTTATGTGAAAGTGGTAGAGGTTATCCAACGGTTGGCTATCTTTTAAGGGCTCGAGAGCAATTCACATTTTATCAATTGTAATGTGCTGGCTTTGTAGATCTGAAGGAGAACTGACACATAAAATGGCGCGTAAGGATAAACATGAATTATATCAACAATGTCAGAGCGTTGAGCTCGTAGCCCTTGAGCTAGAAAATATTTCTTTATAAATAGGTTTTTAAGTTTAATAAAAAAAACATTACGTTTGAACTGAAGTCAAGTTTAAAACCATATTCAATATGACCTTTGACCCATTTTAAAAATTTAAAAAGAAGAGCCAAATCGAATCACCTCTTGAGAAAAAGTAGAATTTAATGAGTTAAGCTCTGCTACATAGCACTCAGCACAACAACCTTGAAGACTTTATTTCTGGGCAACAACCAATGGCAACCCTACCGTCCTAGAACACCCTCACAATCTTGCTAAACCAAGAAGGTAACGCTATTTGATAGCCGATAGTAAATAAAGAGTCAAAATGGATAAGAGAAAAACATTTCAAATGATTTTTCACAGGCAAAAAGTATTTCTATAAATGGCTAACCCTATAGGTGAGTACAAGTATATTCAATATTTTCTTTTTGTATTAGTATGTGTGTGACCACATTTATCATCATGTCACATCAATATTATGAAAAATCATGTCATCATGCTAGTGATGTAAAGTGTTTATGTCTAGGAAACGGAAACGGTATGTATAACTCAAATCTATTGGCATGTATTTGTGGGTATTTATGTGGCAGACATTATTGGTTATGCCACATTTGTTGATGTTTTTTTTTTGTTTTCAAGGATTAAAATAATAAAACTCATGTTTAATGTTTATTTTACTCCTTCTCTCACTCTCTGTCTCTCTCTCTCTCTCTCTCTGTTTATAACTCGTTGCAAGTAAACAGAGTATCTTTATTAAATAACTTTAAATATTATGTGTTGTGGTTGTTGTAAGGGTGTATATATGTATTTTAATTTATTTTTATAAATTATTTCTATATACTCATGTCTGTCTCTATAGATGCATGCGTGTGTATGTGTGTACATAGTCGTAAGCATCTAAAAATATCCTTCACCATTATGTATACACTTTTATGTTTTACAACTAAAATTCAATATGTTTTCAATATTATCGATAGCTGTCTGTCTGTCTGTCTATCTGTCTATCTAACGGTCTCAGGCTTTAAATGTGTGTATTTCGATAAAAATCGATTATTATATTTTAATAGACTAGCAGCAGCAGTAGCAAGAGCATGAGAGTCTTTGTTCTTGTTTATCTTTAAGAAACAATAACAAATCGTTTAAATTATTTCTATTTTTCTATCGTTCTTTACCTTTTAAAAACCATAATCATTATGGGTTTTCCAGTAACGTCAAGAGCAGCAGCAGCAGCAAAGTTAATTGTTTTTATTATTTTAAATGTTAATTATCTTTGGGTGTTTACTTAAAAAATTGTTTTAATTAATAAAATGCCTTCTATCTCTCTCTCTCTCTCTCTCTCTCTGTTTTATTCTTAGAATAAAGTCGTTGTGGTGGATGGTACAAGGGTTAAATTACAAATTTGGGATACAGCTGGCCAAGAACGTTTTCGTAGTGTTACCCATGCTTACTATAGAGATGCTCATGGTAAGTTCAATAAGTTGTTCTAGGAAAATGTATTAAACACGTACATATTTTATATTGGTATCATAGATCAGCAATGAATATTCATTATACTCATAATTCGAATCATACTCATAATTTCTAATACTTATACACATTCATACTTATTTTAATATCATACTCATACTACTCATATTCAAAGTTTGAAGTACTCTTCGTTCTCATACTTAACAATACGCATGATGTTATTGATTTCGAATCTCCTTTACTCAACATTTACAAGAATCACAAAATAAGTATGATTTGCGTACGAACACTACAATACTCACTAGAAAGTTGTGTGTTTGCTTTGGTTGCTGCCTTTGCCTTTTCCTTTCTTTTTTTTCTGTAAATGCAACAACAACTAAGACTGTAAATTTTGATAAATGATTCAAATCACTCAAATCATTTATGAGTATTATAAGTATTTTTTCTAAATTTATGAATCTGAATAAGTAGGCGTATGAATCAAACATATTTCGAAAGTTATGAGTTTGATGTCAAAGTTGTACTCATACTCAATCTGCAACCTGTACTTATAAATCAATGTTGTAGTGATTACGAATGAATCAGAGTAGTTGAATTTCAATACTGTTGACTTACTCATACTCAAAATTTCATGAGTATTTATGAGTAGCGAAAAATTTATTCATTGCTGATCTCTGATTGGTATTCAAAAAATCTTGGTTACAAGTTGAGCCTCCTTTTCTTACGTTTGATACAAACTTTACTTAGCCAAATAGTATGCCATTTTGATTGATAGCATTTTGCCTTTTTTTGTGGCGTATCCTTCATATCCTTTATCAGAGTAAAATTTCTGGGATTTCTGAACGAAAATCTAATACAGAAGCATTTTGCAGACCTCAACGATACTTAAATGTACATAATTTAATGTATTCGGCAGATGATGAAAGTAATGATTATCTGATAGTGAAAGGTACGGACTTCGCGTCTAAGCTCTGTCAATCTCGGGCGAGGCATTGTGACACCGGACATCGTGATAGAATACATCACCACGGTTAACCCATATATACATACATACCCATGTAATGGGTCATTACAACTCTTCAGTAAGGATTCCAACTTAGCTTCTCACACCTCTTATGTTATGTGTGTTAATTGTATACATGAGTTGCGGGACCTACAGTTTAAAGTCGACTCTGAACAATAGATTTTTTTAGAAACTTTTCATGCCAATTTTATTTACTCCTAGAGTTATTGGCAGAAATCTGCTGAGAGGAAGTCGCCGAAGAAAAATTTCATATTTTTGTTATTGATGTCTAACCTGGGCTTTGAGCCGTGGTTGTGCAGCGATTAGATCTTCCTTTTTCGAATTATGAAGCCGATATGAAGGAATGCACGATCTACTCGCTACAGTCTAGTAAGTAGCGTGATGGCTTTTTAGACGTGAGGTCTGTCAAATCAGACATCTCCAGAAAAACGAAATAAAAAAAATATTTCAGCGGTTACTTCCTCTCAACAGATCTCTCGATTTCGAACGACAGATTTCTGAGAAAGTTTTCATTGTAATTTTGTTTACTCTCAGAGTGCAGAGAGCAGAAATCTGCTGGGACGAAATATTTTTTCAAATTTGTTTTTATTGGCCTGTGATTTGGACCGCGGCCTACTTCATGTCTTCCTTAAAATCCAATAAAAAAATGAATCACAACTATCTTACTTGTTTTTATTTTGAAATGAAAAAGTGTATTCTTACTGAGACACCCTGTAGTCACAGCATTGTCTCCCCAAAGTTCATAACTTTTTGAATAGCCTGCGACACACTCATACCTTTTCCAGAAAAAAAATGCAAAATGTGACGATAATGGCCCAAATTATCATAAATTTTGAAGAAGGAATAACTTTTCACAAAGTAATGTGATTTTTAAATGAAACAATTTGCGCTGCATTGATACAAAGGTATTACAGTTCAGAACCATCGACCTATAATTTGTCATCGAACGAACTCAAGAACCCAATATTTTGTTATCCAATACCAGCGGGTGTTATATACTGGGTTACATGCTAGCTTATCTCATACGGTGTTCAGATATTCACCTTTATTGCGTAAATCACAATAAACGCCATTATTGAGCTCAATAGTTCATATAAAGTTTCAATTAATTATTGCGCAATAAATACGCAAATTGCTATAATATTGAGTAAAACTTAAAATGCAGCACTGCCTTAAGTATGTTCAGTGCGCATATTATAATTATCCGAACAATTTATGTTGATATTTGACAAGTCAAATGTCAAAAACAACAAAATAAAAACAATGTTATTGAAACAAACAGCTGTTTTGTTTACCAGCTCTCAAATGAATATTTAATAAGCAGCTGAACTGCGTATTTTGTTATGTACGAACACTTAAGATATTGTACTCAATAAACCGAATATTGACTCAATAAAAGTGCATATCTGAACATAGTATAACGCCTTTCCAAATCAATATTTCTAGAAACCACCGAAAAAGTTTAGTTTAAGAAGGCATTCACTATCAAACTAAATCACTCTCTAAACCCATTTACTATAGAAGTTATGATAATGCTTTTCACATGAATTTTTACACCATAAATAAACAACAACAATTTAAGAAGGCCATATTTTATATCCTAAATTAGGGAGCCATTTGGCAACAGATGTTGTCCATTCTAGCAGCATATAGAAGCTAAGTATGTATACTCTCATATATTATTATTTATTATTTGGAAAAAAAATGGGAAAACAGAAAACTTCTGGACTCTTATCAATCAAAAATTTTACAACATTTCATAACATTTTATATGTGTTGAGTTTGGACATGTGCCAGTTGGTTGATAAAGGAAAGGATGGGTCAATAACCCTTTATTTTAAATAATGATTACAATGCATAACACTTTGGATACTTTTACGATAAGTAATATCACACTTCGTTATTTTTTTCTTTTCTTGGTAAATGTAAGTCTTAAGGAAACCTTTTTTAATCGCAAAGTTATAGGTACGAGGTCAGTACCAGAATTAGTTGACCTGACCAGGCAGGCACAATAGAATTGTGAAGTTTTTTGTTCATTACTTGGTCTGTGACCTATAAAAATCGTTTCCATACTTCCGAATAAGTAAAGTCTAAGAGCGATTAATTGAAGTCGCCGTAGTCGAGTAGGTAGTCTGTTGGCTTATTAGACCTGAGGCCTCGGTTCAAATCACAGATCAGACATTTCGCACAGAACGAAACATGAGAAATTATTGCTTCGCCGACTGTCTCTCAGCAGATTTCTTGCAAAAACTCTAAGAGTAAGTAATACTTCTTAAATCTGTTGTTCGAGGCCAAGGGTTAAATTGTAGGTCCCGGCACTCATGTATAAAATTAACACACACAACATAAGTGGTGTGAGAAGCTAGGTCGTAATTCTGACTGAAGGGTTGTGATGATAAATTATGTTTATGTATGTATGTATCTCACGTAAGGATTGATTCGAATTATAATTCAAGCCTTTGTACTGCATTAATGTTTCCAGTTCCAGGAACCTATATGTGGGGTTATACTTTATAGGGGTTTCCTGTAATGTCTACGCCATGCCTATTTCTCTGACAGAATTGAGTGTGCTGCTCAGGGAGAACTACGCTAATTCTGGGATCCTGGGATGCATTAATGGCCCTCAAGTTCCCAGATAGTGTTCCTAAGATTCATTCTCATCGTTACAAAATATTCATATTGAAACCCAGACAAACTCCATTCTTAATACCGGTTACCAATCTCAGTAAATTTGTGGATTCTACTTTACCAACAAAAGTTTACATTGTCTGAAACCAATTTGATCTAAGAACAGTCTTTGCCTCGCTTCATCTTCCCTTTCGTTAAGTATCTCTTTCCAAACATTCAACTACACTCCCCAGAAGAATTTTGATCCCATCAGCTGCATGGAAATTCATCTCCTCGTAAGCTCGTCAGCTTGCTCAATGCCGAAAATTTCGATATGGCCTGCAACTCTGCAGAGGGTAATCTTCTTTTCCCTATCTTGCCAAGCCAGCTTTTTCAGACAGTGCCATACTATCCTCTACTTAACCCAATAACAGACGAGTGCTCGCATGATGACCGGACTATCAGATAGTATTGCTACTTCCAGTCTTTTGTATTTTCTATCCAACTTAAATTGAATACATACATATGTATTTCGATGATATAGACTTCTGATTGGAAGATATCTGCGAGTTTCCCTATGTGCTTGGAATATTTCATTATGGAACCAAAAACTCTTGCTCCTGTTCCTCGATCCGTTCTTGACCTTTCTTCCCGACTACTTCATTTTTTTTTTGTTAGTAAATTTCGTTATAAAGCAATTCCCCAAATTATTCTACCCAGGGTACAGTTAAGGAGAAAGCTGTCAGCTAATCCCTGCCTTAGGTTCCGATATCCTGTAATGAATTTCAACTTGGAATTGCCTTCCATTAACCTAACCATAGACTCCAAAGGTTTAGCCTTCACTACCATGTGCAGGGGAAACTTCAATTCAATAGAGCTTCTAGCGCCACTGTACAAAAATTTCTCATTGCCTATGTTGTGGTAACACACGCTAAACTCTGTATCTTTTCCAACTCCAGTTGAGCCGCGCTTAAGTCGAGACTTCGACCTAGCTTCCACCTATGTTGTGAGTATTAATTTTATACATACATGAATTGCGGGACCTACAGTTTAACGTCGACTCAACACGCAACACGACGCAACAAATTTTTAAGAAACTTTTCATGACAATTTCTATTTACTCTCAGAATTTTTGCCAGAAATCTGCTGAGAGGACGTCGCAGAAAAAATATTTTTTCATAATTCGTTTTATTCAAGATATATGACTGTGGCCTTATTTCTAAGAAGCCAACATACTATCTACTAGACTACTGCAGCTACATGATATACATTCAGTGTATAAACTCTGGGGTACATCCCTCGGATTTTCCGGCAAGCTTTTTGCTTACCATTATCACATGTCAGGCATTTCCTGAGATGCTCTCTATATGAGTCCTAGATGTTATTTTTATTATTCATAGACGTGTAGGTAACTTTAGAATGACTTGCTGTCTGCTTCTACGATATCCGGTATACTTGGACAATCTCAGATGGGGCTTGCACTCTCCCTAGGGGTCTAATGGCCGTTTATTGTTGGTAACTATTCTGCTTGTTAGACGTTCAAAACCCACACATCAGACATCACCAACAAAACGAAACATGAGAAAATATTGCTTCGCCGACTGCCTCTCAGCAGATTTCTAGCAAAAACTCTAAGAGTAAGTAATACTTCTTAAATCTGTTGTTCGAGGTCAAGGGTTAAATTGTAGGTCCCGGCACTCATGTATAAAATTGACACACACAACATAAGTGGTGTGAGAAGCTAGGTCGTAATTCTGACTGAAGGGTTGTGATGACAAATTATGTTTATGTATGTATGTATCTCACGTAAGAATTGATTCGAATTATAATTCAAGCCTTTGTACTGCATTAATGCTTCCGGTTCCAGGAACCTATATGGGGTTATACTTTATAGGGTTTTCCTGTAATGTCTACGCCATGCCTATTTCTCTGACAGAATTGAGGGTGCTGCTCAGCGAGAACTACGCTAATTCTGGGATCCTGGGATGCATTAATGGCCCTCAAGTTCCCAGATAGTGTTCCGAAGATTCATTTCAGCGTAACAAAATCTACATATTGAAATCCAGATAAATCTCATTCTGAATAAGTGTACCCTTTCAGAAGACCGGTTACCAGTCTCAGTAAATTTGTAGATTCTACTTTCCCAGCAAAAGCTTGTACTGCCCCAAACCAATTTGTTCGGAAAAGAGTCTTTGCCTTTCTTCATATTCCTTTTAGTTAAGCATCTCCTTCCAAATATCCGCCCCCACTTCAAAGAAGATTTCTGACTCCAGCAAAGACATGAAAGGTCCCCTACTTGTATACTCCTCTGGTTGCTCATTGCGACATGGCCTGAAACTTTGCAGAGGATAATCTTATTTTCCCTATCTTGTCAACTCAGCTTATCCAGACAGTCCCATACTATCCTGTACTTAACCTTATAAGAGACGAGTGCTAGCATGGTGCCGGACTATCAGATAGTATTGCTACTTCCAGTCTTTTGTATTTTCTATTCAACTTAATTTGAATAATATTTCGATAGCATAGACTTCTGATTGGAAGATATCTGCGAGTTTCCCTATGGGCTTGGAATATTTCATTGTGGAACCAAAAACTCTTGCTCCTGTTCCTCGATCCGTTCTTGACCTTTCTTCCCGACTACTTCATTCTTTTTTGTTAGTAAATTTCGTTATAAAGCAATTCCCCAAATTGTTCTATCCAGGGGACAGTTAAAGAGGAAGCTGTCAGCTAATCCCTGTCTTATGCTATGTTCGCACGAGCCTTCGAATTACTTCGCTCTCTGTTTGAATTACTTATTTGAATTATCATGTTCACACGGCCAATAAAACAAAATAAGAAAAAATATTTCTTCGGCGACTGCCTTCCAGCAGAATTATGTTGCATGTTCATCAAAATTTACAGCCTTAGTTGTTGTTGCATTTACAAAAAAAAAAAAGAAGAAAGAAAAGAACAAAGACAGCAAGCAAAGCAAACATACAACCTTCTAGTGAGTATTGTAGTGTTCGTATGCGAATCATACTTATTTTGTGATTCTTGCTAATGTTGAGTAAAGCAGAGTCGAAATCAACAACATCATGTGTATTGTTATGTATCAGTATGATAACTACTTCAAACTTTCAATATGAGTAGTATGAGTATGATATTAAAATAAGTATGAATGAGTATAAGTATCAGAAATTATAAGTATGATTCGAATCTACTCATCTTTTTCATTACTCATTGCTAATCTCTGGTGTGTACACATGGGAGTAACCGTGGAATCATTCGCTATCTGCTTCAAAGGCATTCGGTATTCTTGGACAATTTTTGATGACATTTACACTCTCTCTAGGGATCTAATGGCCGTTTATGGCTATCTGTACAGCCATTATTTTAACCTGAATAATGCACCTATATTCGGATTCATTCGATTTTGTTGTGTGATCTTAATCTTTCAGTGAATTTTTAGATAATGCGCTATAGGTTTCGAAATTCTTGAACCAACCTCGTATATAAATTGTCTAATTAAACAATACATGCAGGCAAGTAAAATGTAAGGTGTCCACTTAAAGAAATTTTTTTTGAGACTTTTTCTTCTTCAAAAAGTACCAAAAAGTACTTGAATGGAATTTCACCAACAATTTCAAATACAAAATTAATTACTTAAGAGTGTTCTTTTTGCTATAAAAAGAAAACTCAGAGAAATAAATTGTTTTCTTAACATTTTATTTTGCAGCTTTACTACTACTTTACGATGTTACCAATAAAACCACGTACGACAATATACGCGCCTGGCTATGCGAAATAAGGGATTGTGCACAGGAAGATGTGGTCATTGTCCTAATAGGTAAATAACATTAGAAAAAAAACAAAAACAAAAAGAAAAACAATAAGAAAAGAAATAAAAATCTACTCATTTATGCCACATACTGGGGAAGAAAAAGTACAAGATGAAGACAAAGTAGAAGAGATGAGACACTCAACATTAATAATCATCTCAATAAATACGAAATTATTTTAATTAAACGTTTTATTCTGCTTCTTCTTCTTCATCATGTGCTTCTTCTTCATTTGCTTCTGTTTCTTCTTCTTCTAATAATTTTTGTTGTTGTTCTTTTGCTTCTTGGCGTCGGTAACCATAGGCAACAAATCAGACTGTAGCAGCAGTGACAGACAAGTGAAACGAGAGGATGGCGAACGTTTGGCACGTGAACACAATGTACCCTTCATGGAGACTTCAGCGAAAACCGGATTAAATGTGGAATTGGCATTTCAAACAGTTGCCAGGTTGGTATAGTCCTTCCATCCACCAGGTGGTCGTGGTGGTGGTGGTGAAAACTGTGAAATTTTTCTTTTTAATTTTTTTTTCGCTCTCTCTCTCTCTCTCTTTCTTCTTGTTTTACTGCATCTTATGTTGAATGATGGCATCCACAACCAAAAAACCATTGCAGACAATTAAAAAATCGCGGCTATGAAAATGGTGATGATGGAAAATTTAATGTTCACGAGTTTGTGCGCGATAATACAAAAGCAAAAAGTATATGTGCTCAGTGTTCGTTTTAAGTTTAATTTCTAGGTTTATTTTTTGTTTTTTGTTATTGTTTTGTTTTAAGAAAACAGAAATCATCATCTGAATGTTGTATTTGAAAAAGAAAAGAAAACAATTTTTTTTACAGTACAATAACAGCAGCAACAGCAACAGCTTCTTTTTCAATTAGGTTTTTACTTACGTCCTCTCTCTCTTCTATTCCCCAAAGGCAATTGCGTTTTCAGTAACCGTAACGCGTGTTTATTTCATTTTTATTTTAAATATTGATTCTCAATCATAAATCATTTATAGAGGCACTCTACACTCTCTCTAGCACTGCTTACCGACCTACTCCCCAAAGACTTGAACCTTTTCGTTTTTAATATTGCCTTCTGTTGTTGTTCTAAAGAATCATTTAATTTTTTTTTTTTTGGTAATTTAAAGTCATAATCGTGAGTAGGGTGGCACAGTTACTGGCACAAATTATTTTCTTTTTTTTGGCCAAAAAAACAAAAACCTGAACTTAATTAATTACTATGAGCGTGTAATTATGTTAATTGTTGTTGTTGTTTTCTCATTTATATATGTATAAAATATCAAGTTTCACTATATCTTCCTCTCCATTACCCCCCTATAGTGGTTATATTTGATTTCAACACCATAACCGGTGGAGGAATAATGGTTTTTCCTGTGAAAAACCAAATGAAAACTGAAAAATTAATTGGCCGGAATTATAAAATTTAAGTTAACATTGCCATCATATTTGTAATCAGGCTTTAAGCCAAAGGCATTTTATTAAAACCAATTTAATAAACATAACAGTAATGGCCAACATGAGGATAATGATACAGTCACTCTGTACTGTTTGTGTTATTTTCTTTAAAACCCTCCTGGCTGAATGTCACTTGACTCGACAGATGGTTTGCCACTTTTTATTTAAAGAAGTTGTGCTAAACAGAAAAACTTTGATTGCTTTCTGTCTAACTTTTACGAAATTTTCTTTTTCAAAATTTTTCTTCACGTTTGTAATCGTTTAACAATGCAATTGGTATACCCTATGCCTACAAGCAACAGAGATGTAGATGACAGAGTCTCGATGTTGACAAAAGCATGTATACGTTTTGAAAATATTCATTAATTTCTTTAATGATCCTTGAAGCATCAAAGCATATTTCTTTCAAGCTGCATCTATCCAAAAGCAATGCTTTAATACAACTCCCAGTCATCTTGTGTGTGACCATTTCTTTTTTTAAGTCCTTTATAATCATTATTCGGGGTGATTTTTGTCTTAAGCAAAGACTTGATATTGTTTCTGACAGTTTTCGGCATTTATGGAGCTGTCTTTTCTAAACTCTGTGTTCCACGACTTGCAGCATAAAAAGTAGTTCTGTACTTGATTCCATAACTGATCATTTCAACCATTTAGTCAAGATTACAACCTATCTTTACATGCCACTTACAATGCGTGTGCTATTTTTATCCATATGTGCCGGAATCTTTAGGTTATCGTCGACTGCGAAGTACAGATTTGACACAGCTTTCATATGCTCTTCTCACACGAGTTAATCACAATCAAGTATTACTTCGGGAGGTGGAGATTCAACGAGTGCTGCCTTCAAATTCCGCTGACCTTGCACTCTCCGCTAATCTTTGCTGCATCAATACTATCCTCGTGAAAACACATACTGCGTTTCAATTGTCATATGAGGTAAACATTAAGTTAACAACATTATCGGGCGTTACCTGGTATCCTATTGCCCTCTCCAGGCAATTTCGTTGATCATCGTATCGCGGGCAGGTAAAGAAAACATGCTCCGCCGTTTCCCTTTCGTTACGGCATTCTGGGCAAGCTTCATCTACATCGTGACCATACTTATAGAGATATGCTCTGTAACATCTATAGCCTATTAGCAAATGTGTTAGGTGGAAAAACACGTGGCCACGTTTCCTTTTTCTTTTGGTCCATTCGCCTATACTCGGTATAAGTCTGTAGGTCCATCTTCTTTGTTGGATTGGATCAGTCTTGCTGCCATCTATCCATGGCATCATCAACCATTTGGACAGAGTCCGAAAGATCTGTTCCCCTCTTTGCATCATATTTCCACTTCTCTACGTCCACTACTAGTTTCAGGGGCATTATCCCCGCAATCACCAATGCTGCATTAGTAGACACCATGCGAAAAGCAGAAATCACCCTGAGAGCTGACCTCTTGTAGGCCGCTTCTATTTCCGCTCTATAGGTAGTACTTAGTTAAATATGTATGTCAGTTTCTGCATCTGTAGAGATGCACACATATGTACTGATCGTCATATAGTAATAATCGGGTGTAGGATTCAACATGTCTCGGATGATAGCACTGGTTTCGCTGGATTTTGATATAGAAAAACAACGTAAACTCCTCGAAACTTGTACTTCTAAGCTTGTATCTCCAATTTTAAATCCTGTTTTATTATTAGTTCTCATTCGCATAATTTTCGTTTTACCGATGATTATCCACACGCTCGCTTTGCCATTTCACTGAATGTTGCGAACTGTGTGAAGCATGAGACAGAAGCCCTCCAGCCTTGTATTAATTACAAATGTTATTTTTTGTTGTTGTTGTGAATAAGGTACGTTATAACACACAGCCGAGGGCAACGTCGAATAGCAGAGGGGAGAGGAAACAATCTTGTATAACAACAGCTTTAATAGCGATATGGCGACTGGTGGCATCATGTCGGCTACGACATCGTGCATTCGTGTACAGCGCCTTAATTATGTCGATAGTGTAATAAAAAGTATAGTGGGCAGTGTTTTCATGGACTAACTAACTTCTTTAATATGGTTTCTTAACTTCCTTATTTCGTTTTTTTCATAAGTCTCTGCAAGCTGTAAGTGGATCACATTAAACTCATTATTTTTGGAGTACTTCATTGCCCGCTGAGTATACCCCAGAGAAAGGTTCTGTCCCCATTAGCATGTAAGTTCCCCTATCTCAAACTTTAGCTGTTTGACAAATGTCATGAGTGCTCATATGATCTGGAACACAGCAGATAATGATCCTATTTCCCCTGACTAGGTGATTCACATATTTCGATTTAAGCTCCTAAGAGCCAGAGGACGTCTTGATTTTCTGTTAATATTGCTGTGCCCCTTACTATGTGCTTTTAGAATATTTTCCACTGGCATCAAAGCGTCCTTCTCTCTTGCCTATACGTTGCCTATTCCTATCTTTTTACAATAAAAGATAATGAGTATTATTTTCTATCTTTGTCTTCTTAATATGAAAAATTTTTGTGTAGAATACTTTGAAATTCTTTCTTATAGTGTTTTCACACCGAGTGGTTTTAACGCAAAAGTTGGTTTTAACGTTAAAATCAAAAATAAAACCTGCTTTTACCATACAAAATTATTGTGTTAAAACCAACTTAAAACCTTTTTTGAATTGGTTTTAAGTTGATTTTATGAAATACAACCTTGTTTTATGTACTAAATCAGAGCTACCAGCTCTGAAATGGTAAAAACAGCTGATAAAAATTAAATAAAAACAAAAAAATACAGAAAGCCGGTTGTATAAAAATGTAAAATTTCAAATAATGAATGCTACAACAGTAATAAATAATAATATTTTAACAATAATATTAATAATATTAATATTATTTCTTAATTTTTCATATTTTATGTTTTTTCGTAAATAAAAAGATTTTTGTTCCGTCATAAATGTATGAAAGTTAAAACCAGATTTAAGAAAATTTGCAGTGTGAACGCAAAATCAGCTGATTATGGTTTTAATGCTAAAATCAGGTTTTAACTTTTGGTGTGAAAATACTATTAGCCTGTAGCATATTAAAATAAAATAATAATAAAGAAAAAATATGGAAGCTCAATAGTTATCTCTAAAAAAAAAGAGAGAATTTAATAAGATATGCTATGAAGTTCATGATTTAGTTGCCCATCATTTAAAAGCTAACCTCTAACCATAACTAACAAAGCCAGTAAAATGGATAAGATTGTGAAACTCTCATTTTTTTAAAGTGAGAAATATAGAACCAATATTAAATATTAAAAATGCATTGAAATTAATTTATACTCGTATATGATTAAAAAAAATAAATCAATGTTTGTATACAAAAAAAAAACAAAAATATAACAAAACTATAATGAATATTAATTATTATTATAAAACTATTATAAAAAAAATAAAAATAAACATAAAAGCATATAATTGTTATGCTAATCAATCAATTTTCTTTTTATAAAAAAAAAATATAATTTTCTTTTACTGAACAATTTAAAATTTAATTTAAGTACTTTTCTTTTTATACAATAAATATTGAAATAAAAGAAAAAACATAAACAACAATAATATTAATTAATTTATATTTAAAATCATAAAATAGCAAAAATGTTTTATTTTTTTTATATATACAAACCAAACATACTATTACAAAAAAAACAAATAATTTGTAGTTGAAAAAAAACACTATAAAAAATATACCCTTTAAACAACAAAAAAAAAGTGAAAGAAAGTATTACAAACATTTTAAAACAATTAAATTAAATAGGACTTGAAATGAAGTGGAAAAAAATAAACAAATTATAATACAAATATTTGTACAATTAAATACATTTACATAAACAAAAATAAACTATAAACATACTATATAGTACATGCAAACTTATGCCACATAACCTAACCACTATGACCTTAAAACTTAAATTTATAAAAACTTATTAAAATGTACGATGAAATTTAAATAAATTTTGTTATAAAAACAAACAACAAAAAATAAATGAAAATTATGATACGAATTTCTAAAGAAAGGCCTATTTACACTATTTAAGTTTTTTTAAACATTTTAAAATTGCCATCGGCTGCATCAACACAGTAATTTGTTTAAAAAACAATAAATGCGAAAATAATTCGCTAGAGACTTCCATCTGGCAAATAATTTTAATTCATTGACTTTTGCCATCGTAATACTGGATGTATGATTTTCGGTTTTGCCCAATTTTGACTGAAAGTTAGCCTAGTACACACGCAACTAATTACAGTCGGGGCTCGATTATCCGTGATGGTCGGGACCAGAAGCATTACTAATAATCGATTTTCACGGTTAATCGAATAACAATTTTTATTATACAGTTTTTTTTTTTACATTTTTATTATTTAACAAGTGAACATTGGTGTACATAGATATTTACATTAAAAAAATAATACAAGAATTTTATGTACATTTTTAAATTAAATAAGTATGTATACATTAAATTTTCTAATGAATAATTTTTAAATTTTTCTAATGAAAAAAGGGACATTAAGCAAAAAAAGAACACAACTTCTTAAGAGAAATCGTTTAATGTTGTTTGTATAATATTTTTCAACTTATAATTTTCTTTTATAGGCTGTTCTTGTATGCGATAAACTTGAATTTTATCCTGCTCTGTAATTCCGGAACAACCGGAGCAACAACTAAGACTATTTCAAAAGGCAAATCGTGTGCAAACAAGGGAATTCTCCGTTTTCATTTTTATTATATATATGAATTTCAAGTTAATAAAAAATTCATCATTCATCCATCACGGATAATATAGGTAATCACGGTTAATCGAAGCAAACAATTGGAAAACATTGCAAACAAAAAACAATAGACTGATATTTGGCCAACCGTGATGGTGATGGATGATCGGGGTTACCGGTTAACAGGATAATCGAGGCCCGACTGTACTTCTTTTCCTTTTTGAAGATAGTCGCTAAAAACTATTCAAAGCACATCCTAACCGAAGGTGGCACTTAATTTCTCCTACGTGGTCATAATTTTCTCAATGCGGGTCAGTGTTCCTTTTTACCCCCATTTTCGAAACGGTGAATCCATGGTTACGAATCGACTAGAAGGTCTGCTTTATTTTATTCCTCATTTCCAAAATGTCTGTTAATATGTGAAGTGTAGAAGTTGCCGTAATCTAGTGGCTTATTAGACTAAAGGCCACGGTTCAAATTGCAGCACAGACATCTCCAACAAAAACGAAATATGAAATTTTTTTCGGAGACTTCCTCTCAGCAGGTTTCTGGCATAAACTCTGAGAACAAATAAAATTGCCATGAAAAGTTTCTTAAAAATTTGTCTATACCAGATAACAGCAATGAGTATTCAAAATGATGAGCAGATTCGAATCATACTCACAAAATTCTGATACTTATACGTATTCATACTTATTTTAATATCATACTCATAGTACTCATATTCAAAGTTTGAAGTACTCATTAGACTCATACTTAACAATGATAAATCGCGTACGAACACTACAATACTCACTAGAAGGATGTGTGTTTGCTTTTCTTGCTGTCTTTGTCTTTTTATTTCTTCTTTTTTTTTGTAAATGCAACAACGACTAAGACTGTAAATTTTGATGAATGATTCAAATCACTGGAATCATTTATGAGTATTATAAGTATTTTTCTAAATTTATAAATCTAAATGAGTAGGCGTATAAATCAAATATATTTCGAATTTTATGAGTCTCATGTCAACCTTGTACTCATACTCATTGCAATCTGTACTTATAAATCGAATGTTGTAGTGAGTACGAATGAATCAGAGTAGTTGAATTTCAATACTGTTGACTCACTCATACTCGAAATTTCATGAGTACTTATGAGTAACGAAAAAACGATTCATTGCTGATCTATAGTGCAAACCAAACTACAATGTGTATTTGTATTCTTCCTTACATACATACAGTGAAAGAAAAAAGTCTACATACACAATTGAGAATATTTCAAGAGCGAAACGAATTAATACATATGAAAAAAATAAAACATGACTTGCTTGACGTAAGTGGACAACACCTTAATTAATCGGTATACCGCCCTTAGAATCTAGCTCGATTTTTAACATTGATTGGAATGAGGTCTTTCAACCGACGGCATTATATTGCATTTACGGTGGCCAATTTTTTTGCAACTTTTTTTAATCTTTTAAAGACGATTACTTTTATGGATCTGAGAACTGCAATTTGAAATAAATGTAGTGTACAACAAAAATTTATTGTTGTATTTATATTACAAGTTCCTTTTTATTATAAATGCCCTGACCAACTGGCAACATTAAATTTCGCTGTATTTATGTTGCATTTATTGCATATCTGGCAACATACAGAAGTTATTGATGGATATACATATTTATTTTTTTCTTTTCATGTAGTTTTGTTCTTTTGTAATTTGATATCCCTATTTGTTTATCCCTATTCTCGTAATTTTTTGGTAAGCAATTTTTTGCTACCTTAGATGGTATTTATCAAGGAATTTATTCGCCTGGTTTAAGCGCAAGTGTCTCTAATTTAATTTAATTTGGTGTAAATAGGCCCACTTTTATAAAACAAAAAAAAAACAAAAAGTACAATTATTAAGAATATAAAATCCATTAGAATTTCAATGGCCAAATACATATGTATACAAGAAAACTTAACCCATACACTAAAAACAATAATGAATTGGTACCTAGAAAGAGTAATTGAACCCACAACCTTAACAAATTTATTGAAATTGAAAAAGAAAAAAATTAAATGAATATTTATTAAAATAAAAATTGTAAAAAAAAAAGAAAAATTCCAAATCAATTGTTAAATTGCACCGTATCCTATTAAAAACCAATGTTGTTATTGCAAAAGTGAATTTGAAACAAATAAAAATTAAATTAAAAAAAAACAGAAAATAAAAATGATTGAAATTCTTAAAAAGGGGAAAATCATATGATTTAAATATCATTTCTAATGCAATTAGTTTATTATTAAACAATTATTTAAAATATTTTATTTCATAATTTTTTAAAATTTTTAAACTATTTAAGGCATTTTGAGAAAAAAAAATACATTTTATTTCCTATAATATATTTTATAATTCGAAAACAGTAATGCTGGAATAAAAATAAAATCTGTTGAATTTATCATTATTGTTAAGTTTAAAACTATTTGAAATTGAAATTGTTTATGAAACTGAAACTGTTTATAAATTATTTGTAAAATATTTGGTCAATTTAATCCAATTCTTTGCTCTAAAATATTACAAATATAATCATTTAAAATAAAACACACAAAAAATAAAGTATGTATAATAAATTATACACAATAAACATACTCAATAAATATATTAAATATATATATAAAAAGCATAAATAAATTAGAAAATCATTTAAAAACAAAAAAAAGTAATTAAAAAAATAAATAATATTATTTAAAACCATAATTATAATAATTTTTAACAAAATTTATTTTAAATTTATAAGAGAAACGGAACAAAAAAATGAAAAAATAAAGGCTTTGAAATAAGTTCGTAAAGGGCAACGTACGCGGGTGTCTAAATAGTAATCAACTAAGCTAAGCTAATAAACTATTAAACAAAAAATAAAAGTTTTTGTAGTCCCCGTAGTTCAGTTAGCTCACGGTTCAAACCCCAGGTGAGACATCTTCAACAGAACGATATATGAAAAAATATTTCTTCGGCGCCTTCTTCTCACCAGATTTCTGACAAAAACTCTGAGAGTAAAATAAAAATTCCATTAGAAAACTTTCTCAAAAATCTGTCGTTCGGAGCCAGCATTAAATTGTAGGGCTCGCCACTCATGCATAACAACATAACAACATAAATGGTGTGAGAAGCTAGGTCGTAATCCTGACTGAAGGGTCGTACGTATGTATAGAAGTTGATGTTTATAAAATATCCGATTAGACGGTGACCAGTCATAATCTTTACCTGAGATGGCCACAGCCTAAAATTGCTCGAGCAGAATATTCAATGTGATGTGAGCTGTGAGGCACGTAGCGCCATCCTGTTTAAACTACATGACGTTGTTGTTCAGATCGCTCACTGATCTATCGATCTGTAGTGCTCGCCGTTAACACTGATGGCCTGGTTACCTTTTTACTCTTAAATATACGGACCGATTGCTTTGTCAGCCAAATCCACAGTGAGCTTTTCGGCATTAATTTTGTAAGCTCTTGGATCTCATGTGGATTAATGCCGTCGCAAATTTCATAATTTTTTTTTTTCGTCCAGAAAGATAATGTTTTTCAATGAAATTTAGGGTGAGTTGGCGATTGCACCAAAGTCATTCATCATGATCGCACAAAACGAACTGAACAGATGACAACTAAGTTGACAGATGTGGTTGAAACAAGATTTTCATTATCGAATGTCAATGTTACAGTGAAAGTTCCCCTGGCCTGTTGGAACTTCAGTATTTATCTGCGGGTGGGAATTGAGCAACTAAAACTGATAAAAACCCTTTCACACACCTCTTCTTTTCTTTCGGACAAGTCCATCTTCTTAGATTTTAGAAAATGTTCAGTATATCCAACTATCTAGTTCCTGTTACCGTGATCAGAATTACATATTTTGAAGAGGTTGTAAGCCGATTGTAGTTTCAAGATAAATCTTTTATCTGCCTTAACATTTCTAAATTTCCTCTCCATCCATCGGTATGATATCTGGAAGAAGGTTCCACATCACCTGTTGGACGTTGTTGGACTACTAAGGACAACGTTCCATTTCTGTTGAAATGGTTGGGGGAAGTTTTCTTTCCCTCGCCTTTCCTTCATTTCTCTATGTACACATTATTGGCTTGCCATAGTTTTTAGGTTATCAGCCTACAGATCTGTTTGTATTACACCTCAGACTATAGGCATTGCTGATCTAAAATTGATCTCTTACGCTAATGCCACGCAGCGATACAATTTTCGTTACATAAATGGCTTTCGATATATCTGTCCAGCTTGAATGGCTCTAGATCGTAGTTATCACCAGTTTGCGTCTGCTGCGTATAGCTCCCCTGGCATTGACCAACACTTTACCGTGCAAACCTGCGACAAATGTGCGAGGACGTTTGAGCATATTGTATCTGCGTCCAGAAAGCCAGTCTAGGATCTAATATAATGCCGAGTTAAGTGTATATACTTTCATTAATTTTAACAGATAATTAACAAAAATTAAATAACGGAAATGGTAGTCGCCGTAGTCTAGTATGTAGTTAGGTAGTGTGTTCGCTTATTAGACGTAAAGCCCGGGTTCGAACCCCAGGTCAGACATCAAAACGAAATATGAAAACATATCCTCTCAGCAGATTTCTGGCAAAAACTCTAAGAGTAAATAAACCTGCCATGAAAATGTTTCTCAAAAATCTATCGTTCGGAGTCGATTAAGGCACACAACATGAGATTATCTGGTGTGAGAAGCTAGACCGTAGTCCTGAATGCATTATGTATGTATGTATATAAATAACGGAAATGAAGTGGCTGTAGAATATTATATAGTGTGTTGGAACCAGGTCAGACAACTCCAACAAAACGAAATATGAAAAAATATTTCTTGGGCGACATCCTCTCAGCAGATTTCTGGCAAATACTCGGAGAGTAAATTAAATTGTTATGAAAAGTTTCCCAAAAATCTGTTGTTCGAAGTCGGCTTTGACCTGTAGGCCCCGATACTTATGTATAAAATTAACACACTCAATATAAGTGATGTGAAAAGCTATGTCGTAATCCTGGAAATAATCAAAACTTTTCGTGCACACTGCTTATAGAACTTTTCAATTACACTGTACACAAATTTTTCAAATACAGAAATTATGAAATACCTGCCTACAGTTTTAACCAAAGCCTTTATTTTTTCACAGCTTTTTCGCGCAAAATATTCGATATTAACTCAAATAAAATTTTTTTTAAATAAAAAATTTTTTTTTTAAATACCTAAAATAGTAACTCCCCCATCTTCATAAAAATTTTTCTTGATTTATGAAGGGTTTATTAAACGTACTATTTGGAAATATTTATGAATATGGGAGTAAATATATTCATAAAATTTAATTTATTTATCATAATTTATTTTTATTTGTTTTTGTTTAACAATAAAAACAAAAATAAATTGTAGTAAAATTTATCAGAATAATTAACTAATTTTAGTAAGAAACACTATAAGCTTTAAGATGTTTGAATATAAAAATTACAAAAAAAAAAAAAAAAAAAAGATGATTGAACTATTGTGACACAGTGTATCTCTATTGAAATTAGTTTGTTAATCTATTCGAAAATAAAAATCCAAACCAAATGAATAAAAATTATATACAATATGAGAGTAATAATAATAATAAATGTATGATGTATTTATGTCTACTGTAGACAATATGATATAAAAAATAAATGCAAAATTTAATAAAAAAAAACAACCAAGAAAAAAAGAAAAAAAAACACAAATTATATAAAATATAAACAGTAAGTAAAGGAATAAAAAAAAAAAACAATAAAAAAATATATTTTAAACTGGATAAACAAATGATGTTTTATTATTTTATAGAAATTTAACTTAAGGCAACTTGATTTTCTCGCAGGCCATTGTAAATAGAAAAGATGTAGAAAAGATATTCATGGGTAATCGTAATCATGTATGTAAATATGGATTTTAAAATCTATCTCCCCAGACGCAAATCAAGTCAGTTAAGATAACTTAGTAACACAACAGAGCTCTGTTAACTGACTTGGTTCGCGTCTGGGGAGATAGATTTTAAAATCTATCTTCACACACATATCGTATTCTATGTTTATCGTGGCACTATCCATAGATAATTTCTAATATAACTAACAAGGCTAGCTAAAGTCAGCAGCCATTATACACTCGTGATTTTGAAAGTATAGACCTCCAAAATATTACTGTGTGAAGAGCAGACAAAATGCTATACAGTTTAGTTCTATTTTATCACGAATGCCCCACACGACCAGGCAACCCTGTGATATGCAACGACTTCAATATTGTTGTGTTTTGATTCAATTTAACCCTAAATTGCTTTCAGCAATTCTGCAATCATAATACTAAAAAAGGAGAGGTTTTGGGCACATTTTCAAGATTATATCTTTTAGGGCCATTATTAAAATTTGCCGTAAATTAAAGGGAGAATTTTAACGGGCATATAAATTGTTTTTCATTGTTATAAGTGGACAATATTGTAGAAGTGAATGTTAAGCTAAATGGAGGATCATCAGCTTGCCATATTATATATTATTTTCAATATGACAATTTTCAATATAAACAAAATCAGCATATACAACAAAAAAAAAAAAAAAAACTAAGCCCGTCGTTGCCACTGCGTTTAAAAAAACTTGTTTAATTGAGCAGTTTTATCGACATTGCTCCGGCACTACCATATTTTTGAAAAAGTTAACTATATTTTATCATTAATTTGTAATAACAAAAATTAGTTAAAGCTGACTTTAAAGTTCACTTTAACTAAAGTTACCTTTAACTAAGCCCAACTTCAACGGGAAGTTGTAATAATGGCCCTTACTGTGATTGAAAAAATATAATAATATTAATGAATATAATTACCGTTATTTAGATTTTATTATTCATCTGTGCCAGCAAACGATAAAATTGCCGTATTAATGGCCTTACCACTTTAACAACAAAAAAAGTGATCATTTACGTTGGTATTAGCCTAACTTTTTGGACTCAGATACAACAAGCTGCAATGAAAGCCACTAAAATCACAGATCTTTAAATAAAACTGGTGGCCAATGTTGGGGAACCCATACAAATGCAGATGCGAGCTTACACCTGATGTACTTTAGCAGTTGCATTAAAAATCGGTTGTATAATGAACTTTTTGAATAGACTGAGACACTTAGCTTGGTATCAACATATAATATCAACGTAGTAATGCTACTGCTAGAAATACTAGAAGGATGTAATAGCCATACTCTTATAGGCCATCGAACAAAAAAGCTGTGGGAAATCAGGGCAGATAATGAAATAAGGCGAACTAGTGAACTATGGCAACAAGTATCAATCCCAAAACTAGTAGGAGGTAGACAGTGAAACTTCTATCAGATAACACCCGATGGTTGGAGAAGAAATTATGTGAGATTAAATTAAATTTTGCAAAAATCTGTTTCAAACTGGCAAAATACGAGAGACAAATTACGTAATGTATGTGAAGATATATTTTAAAATCTATCTCTCTATATTAGCCAACAGAGCTCTATTATGTTATTAACGGAACTCTGTTAAATAATTAATTTAAGACTGGGAAAGAAAAACAGGACAAATTAATTAAATTCCCGGGTAAAATAAGAAAAAAAAAAACAAAAGTTGATAAAAATAAGTCCTATAGTTAATCACAGTTACAAAATATTGCGTAATAAGAACTACAATTAACAGATAAAAATAAAAAAAGATAAAATGAGTTCCAAATTCGGTTGACGCTGAAAAGGTACGTTTTCTTGAACTGAAGCAACTTATCAGTCCTTTGGTTAAAGCTGCTCGAAATTTAATAGAAGTCTCATTGATTGAGGAACTGTTAGCCAATATTAGTTTCTTATATATTATATAACTATTATGAATACATAGTACAATCGTAAATAAAAACGCCACATACTTCTGCGATCGTACTCATAATAAACTTTCTTTTGGTCCTCTAGATCAACGCCTCCCATTCCTTTGCTATAGTGCTGTATAATCAGAGGGCAATTAATATCTCAAGCAAATGATTAAGTAAACTTATGCGAATACTTAAGGAATGATTAAGTAAACTTATGTAAATACTTAAGGAATGCTTAAGGAAACTTAAGCAAATGCTTAAGAAAACTTAAGCAAACTTAAGCAAATACTTAAGCAAACGCTTAAGCAAATACTTAAGCAAATGCTTAAGCAAACTTATGTAAATACTTAAGCAAATGCTTAAGCAAATACTTAAGCAAATACTTAAGCAAATGCTTAAGCAAATACTTAAGCAAATACTAAACCAAATACTTAAGCAAATGCTTAAACAAACTTAAGCAAATGCTTAAGCAAACTTAAGCAAATGCTTAAACAAACTTAAGCAAATGCTTAAGCAAACTTAAGCAAATGCTTAAGCAAACTTAAGCAAATGCATAAGCAAATACTTAAGCAAACTTAAGCAAATGCTTAAGCAAACTTAAGCAAATGCTTAAGCAAACTTAAGCAAATACTTAAGCAAATGCTTAAGCAAACTATTCCTTTATTCCATTATTCCTTCATTCCATTATTGCTTTATTCCATTATTGCTTTATTCCACTATTCCATTATTCCACTATTCCTTCATTCCATTATTGCTTTATTCCAATATTCCATTATTCCTTTATTCCATTATTCCTTTATTCCATTATTCCACTATTCCATTATTCCACAATTCCACTATTCCACAATTCCACTATTCCACAATTCCACTATTCCACTATTCCACTATTCCACAATTCTACTATTTCACTATTCCACTATGCCACAATTCCACAATTCCACTATTCCACAATTCCATAATTCCACTATTCAACAATTCCACTATTCCACAATTCCAATATTCCACAATTCCAATATTCCACAATTCCACAATTCCACTATTCCACAATTCCACAATTCCACTATTCCACTATTCCACAATTCCACTATTCCACAATTCCACAATTCCACTATTCCACAATTCCACTATTCCACAATTCCACAATTCCACTATTCCACAATTCCACTATTCCACTACTCCACTATTCAACAATTCCACTATTCCACAATTCCAGAATTCCACTATTCCACAATTCCACTATTCCACAATTCCACAATTCCACTATTCCACAATTCCACTATTCCACAATTCCACAATTCCACACTTCCACAATTCCACTATTCCACTATTCCACAATTCCACAATTCCACAATTCCACTATTCCACAATTCCACAATTCCACTATTCCACAATTCCACTATTCCACTATTCCACAATTCCACAATTCCACAATTCCACTATTCCACTATTCCACAATTCCACTATTCCACAATTCCACTATTCCACAATTCCACTATTCCACAATTCCACTATTCCACTATTCCACAAATTCACTATTCCACAATTCCACTATTCCACAATTCCACAATTCCATTATTCTACAATTCCACTATTCCACAATTCCACTATTCCACAATTCCACTATTCCACTATTCCACAATTCCACTATTCCACAATTCCACAATTCCATAATTCCACTATTCCACAATTCCACTATTCCACAATTCCACTATTCCACTATTCCACAATTCCACAATTCCACTATTCCACAATTCCACTATTCCACAATTCCACTATTCCACAATTCCACTATTCCACAATTGCACTATTCCACAATTCCACAATTCCAATATTCCACTATTCCACAATTCCACTATTCCACAATTCCACTATTCCACAATTCCACTATTCCACAATTCCACAATTCCACTATTCCACTATTCCACAATTCCACTATTCAACAATTCCACAATTCCACTATTCCACAATTACACTATTCCACAATTCCACAATTCCACTATTCCACAATTCCACTATTCCACTATTCCACAATGCCACTATTCCACAATTCCACTATTCCACAATTCCACTATTCCAATATTCTACAATTCCACTATTCCACAATTCCACTATTCCACAATTCCACAATTCCACTATTCCACAATTCCACAATTCCACAATTCCACAATTCCACAATTCCACTATTCCACAATTCCACAATTCCACTATTCCACAATTCCACTATTCCACAATTCCACAATTCCACTATTCCACAATTCCACTATTCCACAATTCCACTATTCAACTATTCCACTATTCCACAATTCCACAATTCCACTATTCCACAATTCCACTATTCCACAATTGCACTATTCCACAATTCCACAATTCCAATATTCCACTATTCCACAATTCCACTATTCCACAATTCCACAATTCCACAATTCCACTATTCCACAATTCCACTATTCCACAATTCCACTATTCAACTATTCCACTATTCCACAATTCCACAATTCCACTATTCCACAATTCCACTATTCCACAATTCCACTATTCCACTATTCCACAATTCCACTATTCCACAATTCCACTATTCCACAATTCCACAATTCCACAATTCCACAATTCCACAATTCCACTATTCCACAATTCCACTATTCAACAATTCCACTATTCCACAATTCCACTATTCCACAAATCCAATATTCCACTATTCCACAATTCCACTATTCCACAATTCCATAATTCCACAATTTCACAATTCCACTATTCAACAATTCCACAATTCCACAATTTCACAATTCCACTATTCCACAATTCCACAATTCCACCATTCCACTATTCAACAATTCCACAATTCCACTATTCCACTATTCCACAATTCCACAATTCCACTATTCCACAATTCCACTATTCCACAACTCCACTATTCCACAATTCCACTATTCCACAATTCCACAATTCCACAATTCCACTATTCCACAATTCCACTATTCCACAATTCCACTATTCCACAATTCCACAATTCCACTATTCCACAATTCCACAATTCCACTATTCCACAATTCCACTATTCCACAATTCCACAATTCCACTATTCCACAATTCCACTATTCCACAATTCCACTATTCAACAATTCCACAATTCCACTATTCCACAATTCCACTATTCCACAATTCCATTATTCCATGAGAAAAAAATTTTTAATCATGTCCTGAAAAATGAATAGTACTAAAATATAAAAATATTAAATCATGTTTATTTCTTAGTTTACAACAATTAATTAAATAAAAAATCATGTTTATTTCTTAGTTTACAACAATTAATTAAATAAAAATTTGCTTAAGTATTTGCTTAAGCATTTGCTTAAGCATTTCCTTAAGCATTTGCTTAAGTATTTGCTTAAGCATTTGCTTAAGTATTTGCATAAGTATTTGCTTAAGCATTTGCTTAAGTATTTACATATGTTTGCTTAAGCATTTGCTTAAGTATTTGCTTAAGTATTTACATATGTTTGCTTAAGCATTTGCTTAAGTATTTGCTTAAGTATTTGCTGAAGTATTTGCTTAAGCATATGCATAAGCATTTGCTTAAGTATTTGCTTAAGCATTTGCTTAAGTATTTACATATGTTTGCTTAAGCATTTGCTTAAGTATTTGCTTAAGCATTTGCATAAGCATTTGCTTAAGTATTTACATATGTTTGCTTAAGCATTTGCTTAAGTATTTGTTTAAGCATTTGCTTAAGTATTTACATAAGTTTGCTTAAGCATTTGCTTAAGTATTTGCTTAAGCATTTGCTGAAGTATTTACATAAGTTTACTTAATCATTTGCTTAAGTATTTGCATAAGTTTACTTAATCATTTGCTTGAGATATTAATTGCCCTCTGATTATACAGCACTATAGCAAAGGAATGGGAGGCGTTGATCTAGTGGACCAAAAGACAGTTTATTATGAGTACGATCGCAGAAGTAAGTGGCGTTTTTATTTACGATTGTACTATGTTTTCATAATAGTTATATAATATATAAGAAACTAATATTGGCTAACAGTTACTCAATCAATGAGACTTCTATTAAATTTCGAGCAGCTTTAACCAAAGGACTGATAAGTTGCTTCAGTTCAAGAAAACGTACCTTTTAGCGTCAATCGAATTTGGTACACATTTTATGTTTTTTTTATTTTTATCTGTTAATTGTAGTTCTTATTACGCAATATTATGTAACAGTGATTAACTATAGGACTTATTTTTATCAACTTTTGTTTTTTTTTTCTTATTTTACCCGGGAATTTAATTAATTTGTCCTGTTTTTCTTTCCCAGTCTTAAATTAATTATTTAACAGAGTTCCGTTAATAACATAACAGAGCTCTGTTAGTTCTGTTAATAACATAACAGAGCTCTGTTAGCTAATATGGAGAGAAAGATTTTAAAATCTATCTTCACACACATGTTACTTAACATGGAGAGATAGATTTTAAAATCTATCTTCACGCACACAATAACGTATAGGATGACGTGGCAGAAGAGAAGTTGGAGCAGACAAGAAGCTAATGTTGAGGCAGCAAGTGGCTTGCGCGCTTGTTGTGCACAACTTCTGGGAGAGAATTCTAACTAATAATCTGTGTCAAATGAGCAAGATCTCATATAGAAATTACGTACACATAGAATATACGAGAAGTTGACAAAAGAATGAATTGAATGAGATCAGTCAGGATTACGGCCTAGCTTCTCACACCACTCATGTTGTGTGCGTTAATTTTATACGTGAGTGGCGTGACCTACAGTTTAACGTCGACTCCGAACGACAGATTTGTGAAAAGCTATTCATGGCAATTTTGTTTACACTCAGAGTTTTTGCCAGAAATCTGCTAAGAGGAAGTCGCCGAAGAGATGTTTTTTTTCTTTTTTTTTCTTTTTTTTTCTTTTTCTTTTCTTTTTTTTTTCTTCTTCTTTTCTTTTTTTTTTCTTTCATATTTCGTTTTGATGTCTGATCGGGGGTTTGAACCTAGGCCTTTCCTCGAATAAGCCAACACACTACCTACTAGACTACGGCGACTTCAATTGTCACTATATCATAGGAAAAAAGTAATTCATAATCTAATCGACGACCAATTGTCTAGAACTCGATCTTAACTAGAGTTATAGAAAATAAATAAACAGTCGAAATATACAAAAAACTCATGAATAATGAAATTCTGCTTAATAGGAAATAAAATACTACCTAAGGTAACAGATAACATAATAATGAAAGGCATTTAAAATTATTAAAAGTATCACGTTTTAGAACTTAAACGAGATTTTCTTTAATTTAAATACAAAAAAAAAGAAAAGGTTTTAACAAAATTTTTTTATGCACACTCCTTACAATGGAATATCAGTTATGCAATAGGGAAGTCGTATGTTTGAATGCAGAACTTACCATTCCGATGGAACAGTGATCTGCTGGATTAGGGAAACGTTTGTAGAGAAAATTGGTTTTATAGCTGCCTTACTATTCGCAAGTGAAACAGTATTTCTGTCGTATCAATTGGTAAATAATACCCACAGAGAATTTTCTAATTCTATAACAGCAGAATTCCCCAGTAGTATTGAAAAGTAATTATTGAGTAGGTGTAGAATAATTGCTGATTGGCACTTAAAAGCTAGTAATGCCTTTAAATACTGTCTTCTTCTTAATTTTAATTGTATTGTTAAGTTATAATAAGTTAAATAACATTTTTCTTGTGATATAGGGTATCGTTTCAATCGGTTTTGATTTATGAATAGTTTTTTTTTTTCTTTTTCATAAATTTTAACAACATTAATGACGTCTACAGCATTCGAATTTCAATTTGTTTACAATAAAGTTTTAATATTATTTTTTTTGTAATAAAAAAACATATTTTATTCCCGTTTTATTAGACTAAAACGAGTATAGCATCAGTAAAAAAAGTAAAAGTTAATCACTTTAAAAAAGAAAATCATTTTGAAAACAGAAATTTATTAGATTTTCGTCACGTTTTTTTTTCTTGTTGAGAAACAGAATGAATTTTTTTAACAAATTGTTTGAATAGTTGGAATAATCACAATGATTCACTGCATTCAGAGAGTGAGAGGAAATATTTACAACAAAAAAAAATTAATAAATAAATAATAATGCATGTAAAGCCGCATTATTAATCTCTAGAATCACAGCATCAAGCTTCAGTCGCATTTTAGAAACTATCGCATCAACAACAACCATTTCAAAGGAGAAAAAAAAATTAAAAATTCAAAAAAATGTTTTCGTTATTAAATTGCAAAAAACGTGAGAAAAATATTCTTAAATAAATAAAAAAAATTAAACACGCTTACAAACCTCTCACAAAATATTTTGCAGTTCCCTCAATCACTTTCGTAGTGTTCATAATCAGCGACTGGCAAATAACTCAATCGCAACCTTATGCTGCAGCACATAATTTTGATGATTTCAATCAGTTTTCAACATTCCAACATAACGCGCCATTTCGAGAAATTCCTGAGGACAACAGACACTTTTATCATTCTGCCAGACATGGCCAACAACATTTCCCGCCAAACTTTAATCAAAATTTCGGAGCAGGTAGTCGTTTAAATATCAGCAAATGGGTTAATGGCCCTCTGGTGTTTGCCACTACTACATCAGCTCCAACTAGTAGACCACAACTGGTCTTGGACAATAAACAACAAAATGTTCCGCCTTATTACAATTTCAATAAAAATAGCCTAGCAGGCAGTCATTTAAATCGCAACAAATGGGTTAATGGCCCTTTGGTGTTTGCCACTACTACATCAGCTCCCTCTCAAGTGATTTTGGGCAAAGACATGCAAACAACGGTACAGTTTATACCGTCTGCTACAACATCAACACCTGAATTTTTGGATTGTTTTGCTCGTTGTCCCACCACATCGGAATATAATCCGGTTTGTGCCAATAATCGGCAACAGTATCATAATGAGCAGAAATTCATCTGTGCTAAACGTTGTGGGCAAGGTACGTAATATTTAATATATGGTTTCACGTACACGGCAAATGGCTTACGTGTTCTGTCAGAGACATCTGTTACATAATGCTTTTAAATGCTATTTTTAATTGCCAATAGGCCTGATAACATCATAATACTATACTAATATTGTCAGAAGATAGATTTCGATTATCATGATCATTTACAGGAGTTGAAGGCCAGGCATCAGCATGCTACCATGATGACTTGATATTGTCTGTAGCTAGTTTTCAATTATCAAGAACTAACTATATCTATTGAGGACTGAAGTGGAAAGCACTCTGCTATGAAAGAAAAAATCAAAATCAAATAAAAAAAAAAAAAACAAGAAAGGAAAGTATCCTCTACTCCGTGAATTACGTTCAGATATGCGCAAAGCTTCAAAGAGCACTTATTTACATACTAACTACAGTGCTGCTGTACAAAAGGAAATCGAATAGTCTCAGTTTAGCAGATAATTTTTTCCATGAACTCTTGGAAGACTTAGATTACGCGGATTACATTATCTGCTTAAGAAACGGTAAACATAGCCGCTAAGTAGGGATTGGAAATAAACTCCTCATTGGTCATTACAAACCTTTGGTCAGGCTTACAACCTAGCATTACGCTTTATGTGGCGGGACATACAATTTAATATCAAATCCGAAGGACAGATTTGAAAAACTTTTCATATCAATTTCATTTTTACTCTCAGAATTTTTGCCAGAAGTCTGCTGAGAAGAAGTCGCAGAAAGAAATAATTTTTCGCATTTTGTTTTATTCGAGATGCCCGGACAGGGAATGGAACCACGAGCTCTCGTCTAATAAGTCCAGACACTACTTACTAGGCCATGTCGACTTCAAAGGAGTTTGAATACATAGAACATCTAGCCGCTTTGGCTGCTGTGTTGAATTTCGATATCAGCACACGTAAGTAGCGTTTGATGGGATACAAGCCAAGAAAACCACCAAACGAATATTGTAAGAACTGTCTTTACGAAAACCTCAAAGGTGGGACAGTTCTAAGGTCTTCGCTAAAGACCATACTAACCAACTTATGGCTCTTATCTGTTTTAGAAACGTTGACAATTACTATGGACTCTTTTAGGGCAGTCCTTCAGCACTTTAGGCTTTTAGAACTTTGTTTTTACAGTTCATATTCAACTTTATTTGATTAATGAAACGAGTTTGGTTGAGAAAAGTGTTTCTTCGCTAAGTTGGTGGTCGGGATACTGTAATAGGCTCCGAAGCCTAATATGAAACCGAAATAAAATGCAATTGATCTTATTCTAAGAGGATCTTCAAGGCTTTATGGTCCAGACATTTAAGCTCGTCGAGAAAAAAGCGGAAATGGAGGTGTTTGAAAAACACCAGTGTTAGGAACTTAAAGGTTTTTGACCCTGGTTTATAAACTTGTGTTACCACAAGCATCAGCAACTTTAAGGCTGTCAGACAAGCAAAACTGCAGTTTCAAATTCTATTACGATCAAGTCTAAAACACTGCTAAAATGTGCAATATTAGGTAAAGAATATTGCTAGAAAGGAAGAAAGGAAGCTATACACAACACCTTTTATAAGAGGACTTCGAGGATAGGTGGAAATAATATTTGTAACCTTAATTCGTTCAGTAACAATAAAGGTTTTCAAAGCTATTTTAGGCAGCGTTGTAAACTACGAAAGTTGCTAGAGAGGTTAGTTAACATTTCTAAACTTATTGACGATATATACAAAGGGTTACGAAAAATATTTCCTACCTAGGCGGAGTAGGCATAGTATGTCTGGTAGAGTTTTCAAAAACAGGAGATTTATTACAATTTACATTATAAGAATACATACTGTGGAATACATGAATCAAAGAGAATACGAGTATCTAAACTATTAAGGTACAATAACCTACTGTTAACCAAGCATAACCAACAATATGCAATTTTTTATAATTTTAGTGTGTAATTTCATAATTTTATTTCATTGCAGATATTCACATTGTAAGTCGTGGAAGCTGTGCGGGTCTATTTCCTGTAACCATAGGCTAGACATTAAATTCTCATAAGTAAAGCAGATTCCAACTCTACGAAGATGTCTTTTTTTAACTTAGAAGTTTTAGTTTTAAACAATTTTAGTAAAATAAAGCATTTTTTATAGATTCATGTTCAACTTTTTTGTTGGAATTCTTATCCATAACAGTATCCAATTCAACTGATTTGAAGGTTAGTTAGGACTCAGCACTGTTATTCCACTGAATCTCAGATACCTCAATTCCACTACAACGCTACCTTATTATTATGTTTACAACACAAGCATGGAGTTTGAATGAGGTTATGTGATCTAAGAATTACCTTTGTACCTGCTATAAATGTAAAGGTTCTAATAGTGCACGACAAAACCGCGTCTTTGTTTTTATTTCAAAGTTCGATTTCATATTTGAAGAGCTAGCGAACAAAACTAATTATTTGTAAACTAATTATATTTTCATTTTATTTTCGAGATCTCCGTGGTACATGGACTATCTAACCTACTGGATGCTTTTGATACGCAATTTCATTTTTATCCGATTGTGAAAAAAGGTTGCTTTGTCGGCTATATATCCGATTTCAAGTTTAAACCGGTGATATCGCTGACGAAGCTAACACAGGAGCTAATTCTAATATCTCTATCCTCCAAAAAATACAAGTCATCGATCAAAAAATGGAACTCATCGACCAAAAAAAATACAAGAGTTCGCCCAAAAAAGGCAAATAATCGATCAAAAAAACTGCATTTCTATAACCAAAAAATGCTAATCATCGACCTAAACATACAAGTCATCGACCAAAAAATGCAAGTAATCGACCAAAAAAAAATATATCTGATTAAAGTCTCCAAAGGCCTCACTGACAATAATCTTACTGCTGCTTCACGTGGAAGTAATATTGGAAGAATCACCAATGTCGTTCCCATCGAAACATCAAGGCTTTCCAAGTTTTACGTACAGCTCTAATATGGAGACTGACGCTGGGTGGGGTTGTATTTTGTGCATGATGGTATATTCTAGTACTATGCTGGGTTCCGAGGTATTGTAATGTGGAGTATAAGACTGTAGATGAGATGACCAGACCGTGGAAAGGATGGGTCTACCGGTTAAGTGATAAGGTTTAGGACCGATAAAAGGTAGTAAGGAATGAATTATTTTTATTACTTTTATGACGGAATAAATAAATTTAGCAACAACTATATCAATAAGCCACTCCCATTAACCACACCAATTGGAATGGTGTAGGAAATAAGTCTTTGAAGGATAAAGGGGAGAAAATGAACTAAATTCAATTTTTCAAATAGTTATACAAGCTAATTTTTGTAAAATTAAATATGTATGTATACCGTTTTTTAATTAATTTAAAATTTTTCATAATTTTTTTTTAACTTTAAATTTAATTCTACGTTTAATATAATTTTTTTATTAAAAGCAAATTTTTTTTTAAATCAATTATACCGGTTTTTAATTAATTTCAAATTTTTCATCATTTTTATTTTAACTTTTAATTTAATTTTTTGTTTAATAAAATTTTTTAATTAAAAACTAATTTTTTTTAATCAATTATGTATATCGTTTTTTAATTAATTTCAAATTTTTCAAAAATTTTTTTAAATTTTTAATTTAATTCTTCGTTTAATATAATTCTTTATTAAAAGCTATTTTTTTTAAATCAATTGTACCGTTTTTTAATTAATTTAAAATTTTTCAATTTTTTTTTAACTTTTAATTTAATTTTCTTCGTTTAATATAATTTTTTTATTAAAAGCTAATTTTTTTCAAATCAATTATACCGTTTTTTAATTAATTTAAAATTTTTTTAAATTCTTAATTTTTAAATTTAAATTTAAATTGAAGTAGCCGTTACATACCTGAATACTGGTGGCAGCACAACTTTCAATAAAAGTGTAACAGTAGGGGTTGGCAACTTCCGTATTTTTTTTTGTTTAATGTCGTCCACCATGTAGCCGACGACCTGTTGTTTAGATGAAATGACAAATTTTTTTTATTTATACAAACACTCGGATTTGCCTTATAAACTTTTTTATTTAATTTTTCTTTACTTTTATAAACGAAAACACTACACAACACAACAGTTGATACACGCACATACGCTAAACAAACTAAAACAAACACTCCCGACACAACCGGCGTTAATCATGGCGATCACTTTTCTTCTATTATTTGCCAAACGAAATCTTTTTAAATTTCATCGTATCACCGCGTAAAAGAACTTTTCCGAAACAATTATTGTGTTTACTCGTTGAAATTAACACATTTTCTTATTTTATTATTGAATTTACTTGATTTTCTTAATTTTCACTTCACATTACACATTACTTTTTATAACTGTAAAAATGCGCGTTTTATTGCTTTCGTTTGTTTGTTGTTGCTTGTAATGTCATTTTTTATTAAGAAAAGAAAGAAAAGATGGCAATGATATGCACTCACTGTACATTAATAACACAACAGAACACAAAAAACAACACTGATTCCACACGTAAACAAATCTCTTTGTGACGTTTCTCGCTCACTCTCACTCTCTTTCAATGACTCTGTGGCATACAATCTAAGAAGAAAAGCAAAAACAAGAACAGTTATAATTGCTCGTATATTATTTTCATACGTTGATTAGAAATTGTGAAACAATTCCTATTAAAATATTAAAAAATAAGTTAGAAAAACAATTTGTTTGGTAAATATTATTTGTTTTTATTAGTTGTAAAGTCGATGTGAGATCAGCTTGGCAATGCCCATAATATTATTGAGTAAAGCTGATGAAGAATATTTACAAAAATGTGCCACACAATTGAACTTTGCCTATGGCATCATCATTGGCCAGGTAAGTGACGTTTTCTTCGAGTCACTAGACGTCTAGAAAGTGCGCGTCCACTTGGCTTGTCATCAACAACGTCATCAAATTTTGTCTGTTTTTTACAGAAAGCTGAACCAGGCAAATATGTGATTGTCCATTTGGCTAAAAATGGCGAAGAAGAAATTGATTTTCCCGTTATAGGCGCCAATGAAGATGGCGCCGTTTCGCATGGTCCTCAAAAAGTTGAAGATATTGATTTGCAAGCGCTATCGAATCAATGGTTGAGTGCAATAAAAATGATTCCCGGCTCATTTAATATATTGGGTAAGTGCAACAACAACAATAATAAGCGGCTGTGTAGACGTTTGTTTAATTTCTTTGTTCTTTGAAGGCATTTTCGTTACGGGCATCAAAAAGGATTACATTGATGAACACTCGGAGGAATTTAAAACTGCCAAAAGACTGTTTTACGATATGCACAAGTAAGTTATGGAAGAACAATTTATTTTTATAGATCGGTACTTAACACGTTGGCTGCCGACTACGCGATAACTTGTAGATTGCGTTCCCTTCTCGGATGCCAACTACGAGTTATCGTAGATTGCGTTCCCTTCTAGGGTGCCAACTACGAGTTATCGTAGATTGCGTTCCCATCTTTTTTATCTTTCGATATGTTGGCGATATGTGATACGGCAATTGCCAACACTTTCTATCCGCTACTAAGCCGACAACTCCTTATTTCCTAATTTCCTATTCCGGAAAAATTCCACCAAGGACGTAAGATAGTTTGTTATTTTAGTACTGATGTCGTCTATATTTACGGCCGAAGCAAAGACGGTGCAGTCGTCTGCGTATGATACCAAGGAAACATTTGATGGTGGTTCCGGGAGTGATGTGAGGTATACATAAGTATGTTATATAGGATGGCCGACAGAACTCCACCCTGTGGTGCCTACCCCCATCTTTATCCTCCTGTGGGAAGATTTTTGTCCCCTAAACTCAACGCATGCCTGTCTACCTCCAAGGTAGTTGGAGGTCCAGCGTTTCAGGTCATTGGGCAGGGATGAATTTAGGATGTCTCTCAGGAGCATGGAGTGGTCGACCGTGTCAAAGGCGTTAGAGAGGTCCAGGTCAGCAACAACAGTTCGTTGACATGGTCGTTGTTGATTGAGTCCGGTCGCGATACTTGTTGTTATTTCAGTGAGGGCTGTGGTGGTGCTACGACCTTCCCTGTTGGTGCTCTGACAGTGGAAAATGTCGTTTGAAGGCAGGCAGCAGAAGGGCTTCCAGGATCTTTATCACTGGTGATAATAAGGAGGTCATTGGTATAAGCCTTTCATCCGCTGGGTTTTCCGCTCTTATATTATCTCGCTGCTGAGCCAGGCGTGTAGCCTCTGAAGGGTAGTTTCGTCTTATGTTGTTTATTCTATCAGTAGGGATAAAGTGCTTCGCCGCTGTCTGAACAATTGTTCTGAATTGCCTTTCACCACTTCTGACGCACATAGGGGAGGGTAATAGTTCGATGTTGTCTTCGATGAAGGCTCTGAAGGCCTCCCAGTTGGCCTTAGTGTAATTAACTAATCTCAGTTATGAAAGGTGTATGGAAGCTGTCTAGTTTACCGAACAGTACCGGACAGTATCTGATTGATAGAGAAGTGTTTTCTGGCACGACATCACACCAATATAACCTAGCCTGATACATGACAAACATCAAATAGAGAATGTAATGGAAATGATGTTATTGTTCGGACAGAATGAGGGTGCAACTGATTTTTAGTTTTGTAAAATGTGATGCTGGAGATTAGAAGGATGTTAGTTTGGTATGAGGGTTGCGACCACCAACACAAGATTGCCACTTTAAATGGGGCATTACTTGTTCGTACATATATGTTAGATGGAAGGGGCCCCTGTAGGGTGTCTGATTTTAGTTTGGCATGAGGATTGTGACCACCAACAAAAGATTCCCACTTTAAAAGCGGCACGACTTATTCGTATATGTTAAATGGAAGGCGTTCCTGTAGTGTACCTGACAAACACCATGGCCAATTGTTATTGAATGTTTATTTGTTTTCAACTTTTCGTTACTCTTCTTGGAACTATATGGCATCCGCAAACAATTCCAACAATACGGTTTACTGCTTCATGTTCATGTTCACGTGCTCTTTGGTCAACCATTGCTTCAGTTTTAATGAATCCACTCTTATGCTATGCTTCTGATACTATCAGTACGTGTTGTTGATGAAAACAGAACATTCTGGATTTGCTTTTGGTATACTTATTGGCCCATACCTGAAATTTTTATATGATACAAACAAGTAGAATAATTTAAATTTAGTTCGTCTGGTTGATGGAAAGTGATTTAAAGAGTTTTTTTTTATTGAATTTAAGCATTATTTTATATTTTTTAATTATAAAATTAAAATTTGTTTTTAATTTAAAGGAATATAAACTAATTCCGTTGTATTCTTTTACAGTTTACTTAACCAATCCCATCAATTTAAAAGTACTGAACATTATAACACCGAATATATTTACTTGGCATATTCCAATGCCTCTAAGAAGGCTCTTTGTAAAATGTACAACTATGTAACAAAGTAAGTACATAATCATTTCATTTTATTTACATTTTAAAAGCTTTTATTGTGATTAAAAACAATGCATTTATAATATTTGATTTTCATTTACATATACATTTGATTTTATTATTATTATTTTTAATGGACACCCTAACAACATTTTTACTATAAAAAAAAAACCTTTTTATAACACCTAAAGCACTGTATAATTATTTTCATTTGATTTTATTTTTACTCGTATGTTTTGGTTTTTTTTGGCTTTAAGCATTGCATTTAAGCATTGATTTTGATTTTCATTTTCCGATTAATAAGCAGAGTAGGGAGTTTATACTTTGAAAATTTTGTACAGGACCACTTTTACTCTATACTCGAAGCATGTCTTTCATTTTATTTTGTATATATTTTTTCAAATTTCCTTTAGCAATGTTAGCAACTAAACTAAGAATCATTTAAACAAAATAATTATGTTAACTAATCTCTAATAAATAATAATCATTTTAATATTTTCTATTTAACAATTATTACTAATTCATAAAAACAAAAACAAATATTATCCAGGGAATGCAAGAAAACGTATTTTACAGCACATATTAAATGTGTTTTATGGTAAATACACAATTACTAAAATTTCTAAAACTTTAAATCCATATTTAAAACTCTTTTTAGACTTTTTCTAAACAGTTTAGTTCAGTTTAGTTAAGTTTAGTTAAGTTTAGTTCTTCTTTTTTGACTTTTAAGTTTTAATTTGTTTGCGTTCGAATTGAAATTCGAATTCAAAGTGAATAACTTTTGAAAATTTTTTATTGGTATTGGTTTTATTATTATTATTATGCGTGTTACTATTCTGTTAAAGTCATCTTTTATAATTTAATTCATTGCTTTTGTTTGGGTCTCTTAATAATTAACAAAAAAAAAATTATCAAAAACCACAGCCTTACATCACCTCATTTCACTATCTTTTTATTGTTTTGCGTTTTGCGTTTTCATTTGGATTGGGTTTGGCAGCAACGAAATCAAAACCTAAAATATTGTCTCTTTTTTTTCTCTCTTCAATTTTCTTCTCTCTAAACTAGCGGCGGCACGTTTTCCCCTTTGGATTATCGTTTCGTGGAGAAACCCTTCGAATGGCATACCTTTGAAAGCACTTATGAGTTGGACGATGTTTTTCCCATTTCGGAATCGGACGACTCGGAAAAAATTAATATTGAAACACAATTCCAACGTACCATTGATACGGTGCGCAAACATTTAACGGCCAGTGAGATATTCATACAAAACGAAAATGTCAATAACAATGTAATATTGGAAACATATGTAAAGCAAAAACGCCAACAATACGGTGGTAGTAAATTTCAAAGTAATGAGGATTGTTTTAAAGCCACGCTTTATTTACCTGTCAAGTGCCAAGCGAATAAGACCTTAAGTAGCCCTGTCTATGTGAGAGAATTTAATGGTATCATACGTTTGCATGGTGTGATATCATCGCGTATCTGGTGTAATCCCAAAAACACACTGGGTGATGTTAAACGTTTTATACGCGAAGATATTATGCGCTCTTTAATGGCACGCATACAAATCTACTGTGATGGTTTGACGGAGCCCAACATTAGCAGTGATGCGATTTTTATCTCAGAACCTCCTCGTAGGGTTTATTTCAATGTGAACACCACCACTAGTCCCTTGTCCAATACAGCGGCCATACAATTTTCCGAATATATATTCCGTGGCGAAACGCCGACAGTGGCAGCGGCCCAGGCAAAACAGATACTCGATTTGGATATTGCCACCTCTAGTATAGTGGGCGATGTGGAGGGTCTGCCCGATGATGATGCCTTTAGTGAGACTTCGTTTGAGTTACAGACAGCGAAACAGCAACTTTTGAATTTGGCCGAAGAGACTGCCAGCAAACGAGATCTGACGCGCACCATGTACATGCTAGGCATAGCGGTGGCTCTACTTGTACTCATCATTTCCATAATCATGCATTACTTTTTCAATTGAATTGTTTGAGTGTCACTGTTACTTGGCCTTGGTAAAACATTAAAATGTGAACATCACCACCCTCCCTCTGTCTGTTTTGTTTTTGTACGATTTTCTCAATTTTTTTTTTTTTTTCTCTCTTGATTTATAGTTGTTGGTTTAAAAATAAGCGCAATTTTTCTCTTCTTTCCTTACGTTACGTTACATTACGTTACGTTTCGTTTTGTTCGTATTTTATTTTGTTTTTAAATTTAATTTTTTTTACTTAACATTTGTACTTTTTTAAAACATATTTTGTATGCGTGTGTATATTTTCTGTCCATTTACATATATTGAATGTATTTAAAGAATTTAGAAAGAAACATTGTTGTTATTATTGAAAACGACAAAGAATATTTAACATTAAAAAAAAAATTAAATTTATAATAGTATCGTTAAAGCCTTTATATTGGCTTGGCAAATAGTTAAAAGAAAAAGAGAACATGTAGTTTTTAGTTAAATAAAATGAAAAAAACAAATACAAGAAAATTATAAAAAAAATAAAAAAAAAAATGAAAAACCAATTAACAATTTCTTAGAAATATTTAAATGAAAACACACACGAGTGGTTTTATTAATTTGAAAATAAATGTGAAAATAAAGAGGATAGCAGAGTATGAAGGAGAGTGATTTGGAAAAGTTAATTAAAAAAATATACAGAGGAGATCACCATGACATATGCTAACTGGTTAGTGCAGAAATGATATGATTTAAAACCGATTGGTTTGTTTGCAAGTTTTGTTGTATTAAGGATAACAATTGTGGCGGCTAAAACCTTATTTGTATACTGTAGCACAGCATCTCTTAAGTCTGGAAAGGTTGGTATAGCCAAAGCCGTGAGAGTAAAGAACGCCAGAGAGCATCATTTTGTAAGATTGTCTAGGCAAATTAATAAAAATCCTTGCTATCTGCGTAAAATGGAATGAATATACATACGTTACAAGGCTAATCACACTAAAACGCTTATAAACACTAAATTGGTCAATAGAATCCCCTTCCGTGAGGATTACGAGCTAGCTTCACACACTCCTTACGTTGTGTGTGTATATTAAATTTATACATGAGTGCTTGGACCTGCAGTTTACGATTACGAACGATAGATTTTTGAGAAACTTTTCCTCGCAATATTATTTATTCTCAGAGTTTTTGCCAGACATCTCCGGAGAGGAAGTCGCTGAAAAAATATTAAAATTTTATTTTTCGTGGAGATGTCTGATCTAGAGATGACCGACAAGTCAACACACTACCTACTAGATTACAGCGACTTCAATAAGAATAATAATTTTGAGTAGATTTTGGACGCTTAAACTTTTCTTGTCTATTCTAGTACATACATACATACATACATAATTGGCCATTACAACCCTTCAGTCAGGATTACGGCCTAGCTTCTCAACATCACTCATGTTGTGTGCGCTAATTTTATACGTAAGTGGCGGGACCTACAGTTTAATGTCGACTCCGGACGACAGATTTTTGAGAAACTTTTCTTGGCAATATTATTTACTCTCAGAGTTTTGCCAGAAATCTGCTGAGAGGAAGTCGCCGAAGAAATATTTTTTTCATATTTCATTTTGATGTCTGACCTTGGATTCGAACTCGGGTCTTTCGTCTAATAAGCCAACACACTACCTACTAGACCACGGCGACTATTCTAGTACAAGATCTCTTAAATCTGGAAAGTTTAGAATATCATGATGGATATGAAGAATGTAAAAAGGCCAAAGACGTCAGCACAGAGAGTATCATGATGCAGGATTTCCCAGTCAAATTTATAGGACACTATCTGGGTCGTATGGAATATACGTTACAAGGCCAACCAATCCAAAACGTACGTAACTTTTGCTCTTTAGGCATTTTAGCATAACGAATGCGGCGAAGCAGAAATGACAGATTCATCAAAGCATGAGTAATATTTGGACGACTGAAATATAAACGGCTATGGCATAGTACGTTTTTATATAGGAAAATACGACATTTGTTGGCATTTCAACTGGAAAGTTTGTTTTCTTGATTAGAATGCAGATGTTATAGTAAAAAGTATTGGAAAAGTAATATGACTGCGAATGAAAATTATTAACCTTCTGAAGAGAATTTCCAAGACACAAATCTTACTTTCATTGGACAAGCAAACTTGCACTTCCATCCAGAGATGGAGCATTCAAAAACTTGGACAATAACAAAAGCGCGAAAACTATGCGACTAAGACATGAAAAAGTTGTTATTTTTTCAAGGCCAGCATTAGGAGTATTCGAGAGAAAAGTTCTACGTAGGATCTTCGCGCCATGGCGAGTTGCCGACGATTGCCGCAACCGATCAAACAATAAGCGTATTAACATACAGCGGTTGCACTGCCTCAGCCATGTCGTTCGAATGGAAGAGGATGCTCCGGATAGACGGGTGATTGATGCGGAAAGTCGACGAAGAGGATGACCTGGTTGGCATTGGAAGGACATAATTAAGAAAGCCCTGTCATCGAATGGTGTGGCCTATTGCAAAAGGCGCCTGGAAGAATGTGTTATCACAGGCTAAAATCCGTTAATCGGGTTGTTAATGGCCAATTAAGTACGTAAGTGAGAGATTTAATCCGTTGCTCTTAATAAGTTTGGAATGCTAGTTGATGAAGGTATCGTTTTAGCTGAAAGATTTGCAATTAATTCGAAACTGGAAAGCAAACAACACAACTCTCTAATTTCAAAAGTTTATAACAGCCATTCGGAGAGGAATGGATGGTCAACATTGGTCCAGAAATAGTGGGTTTCAACGCTCGTTTGTCCATTCGCTAAACTCATAGTGGGTCATACTAAGCCAGTGAGGCTTATAATCTTGAAAACTATCGTACTTGTAAAGGTTATGGAAATCATGTTTAAGAATATCTAGAAGGTAATAACAGCTACAAGCTGTACGATTTCCGTATGGTTTATTGGTGAGTAAGGTGGGTGTTGAGTAAGGTGGCTGGTAACCTGTTGGCGTTACTCATAGAAAAGTGGAAACAAATTCATTCAATGATTTAGTGTGAGCAGATTTTGACTTCAGGCATTTGGCGGAGTGTGGGACAGAAAATTTGTATGGAAGCTTATTGGTTTTGATGCCGGTAGCCACTTCTCGTGATCAATTAGCATGTGTGACACCAATGCGTAACAGGGAGTGTTCGATCTATTCTCCTCGGCTAAGTTTTTCTTTATTTACAGTGTAATTAATTAATATAAATAATAAATAATTTATAAATTCATAATCAATTTGTTTTTCTTCCCTCCTATTTCCTTAGCTTAACCCATTGACTGCCGACTACGAGATAACTCGTAGATTGCGTTCCCTTCTAGGGTTCCAACTACGAGTTATCTCGTACTCCCTAACCAGGCCATTTTGGTGTAGCTATGAATAAAATCGTATTATATCAGTGCTAGTATCGATAAATGACTTCTGGGAAAGGAACAAAAAGTCAATGTTGGCGTGCTGGCCACAGTTCTCTGAAAATTGCCGCGGCAGTCAACATGTTAAAATATTCACTGGAAATGTAAAGTAGGGCCCATTCAGTTCTATGAGATCGAAAATGGATTAGTTTTGAGAATAATTATGCAAGAAGGATAAGTGTTGCAGAGCCAAATACACGACATTCAATATGATAATACGGATCTCTGGAATCAATGAGGGACCCATAGTGTATCAAATTATGAAGTAAAAATGAGTTTGATATAGGGAGCAGTATGGAATTCTAAAGGTTCGAGAAGTTGTGGTCCATCAAAGGATGTCTAGAAATACATAATACCCTAAGATCAAGGACAATACGATCTTACGTGAAAGTAAATGAAAATAATAACGGCTTACCTTGACGTATAACGATGCTTTATGCACCACCAAAATGGTTATTGAACTTTGCTTAGGGATCTCTAGTCTTGTCAGTTTAATTATGACTCCCGCAAGTATTTCGCACTCAGGAGAGTGAAATGATTTCAAGTTGCCTATTTTTGATCAGATCATCACTGTTGTGTTCGACGTCCAAGGTTGAAACACTTCCTGTTTGACTTTGTATACATTTTTATCGTTCTTAAAATAGGCAGACTGGCTGTACGTGTCTATATTGGTTCTTAGTTCATGAGAATAATTTATGGCGTCTTTCCAAGAGTGCTAGGCTATACACTGCGTTGGAATTCGGGACTTACACAGCTTACCACAATTACTAGAATGTTTTTTATTACATTCCACTGCATTATACTGTTCGCCGGCAGTACAGCTGGGGCCATTTAAATTTAAAAATGCAATAAATTAAAACAAATTTTTTTTTTGTTGTTGTGAAGAACAATTGTTGCGATTAAATAATGGAATATTATTTCATTCAAGTGGCTATCGCTGCTAGCCTCATAGTATCTCATTCGATCGGATCAATTTTCGTACACTTTTTCGAGTGCATGGGATTGTATCTCGGCAATGGCGTCACGAATGTTGGCCTTCAAATGCTCAATTGTCTGTGGTCTGTTGGCATAACACTTTTCTTTAACGGCTTTCCACAGAAAATAGTTTCAACGGTGTCAAATCGCAAGCTTCTTGGCTGCCAATTTACATCACCATTTCGGCTAATTAAACAATTAAACGGCCATCAAATGTTTGATGCAATAAATCGATTGTGATATGACACGTGTGGCAAGTTGCACCATCCTGTTGAAACCAAAACATCGTTCCCATCAATACCATAAAAACATAACATAATTGGTCATTACAACCCTTCAGTCAGGATTACGGCCCAGCTTCTCAACATCACTCATATTGTGTGTGTTAATTTTATACATGATTGGCGGGACCTACAGTTTAAAGTCCACTCTGAAGGACAGATTTTTCAAAAACTTTTCATGGCAGGTTTATTTACTCTCAGAGTTTTTGCCCGAAACCTGCTGAGAGGAAGTCGCCGAAGAAATATTTTTTCATATTTCGTTTTGATGTCTGACCGGGGATTTGGATTGTTGGTTCACGTCTAATAAGCCAACATACTACCTACTAGACTACGCCGACTTCTTATATCAATCAATAGCATGAAGAGCGGGTACAAAAAATCGGTTATCATAGTGCAATAGGTGTCGCCATTGATCGTAATTGTTGCACTGTCCTCATTTTCAAAGGAATACGGGCCAATGATGCCTCCGCTTTACAAGCAGCACCAAACAGTCACTAGTAATGGCTGCATTGCATTAGCTTCTGTAAATACTCACCAAGATGAAAATGAGCTTCATTCGAAAAGATGATATTTTTTTTTGGCAAAATCGATATCATCGTGCAGTTTCTCATTGGCCCAACAAATTCATTACGTTCAGCGGAGATATTATCTCCTGAACTTTGTGACAGAATAGGATGACATAAGTATTGCCAGATTCGATAGATACTGATGATTCAACTTTAAACCGCTAAATGGCCCACTCTATCCACTCCATCTTGTGGTTATTGTTGTAAAAAGAAGTGGTGATCTAAAGATTAAAGAAACAAAGTTTCTATTTTATTCGGATGAACTTGGCTACAGTCTGTTGTATAATTAAATGTATTAATTTTGATTTCATCTCATAAGCGATGTACATATTTATTGCCTTCGTTACTTTAATTTTTCATTCATTTTGTCAATTAAATTTATTCATCTTCGATCTTAAAGTGTTTACACTTTTTATGGAATGCACGAACAATTTAAGGGCACTTAAGGAACTTAAGGAAAATCTCATTTCAAGGGACATTTTTCTAAAATTATAACCCGCAAGTGTTTAATTGCCTTGTTTTTTTGGTTTTTCTTATACAATTTTCATGCACTCTTGGGGGATACATATTTAAATATGATGGCAATGGCATCAAACAGCAGCCAAGGAAGTAATTGTTTTTAATGTCGACAAACATAAACTATGACCCGATCAGTAGCAGTAGACGATGATCATCATGGCTGTGGTTGTTGTAATTTTTTTTTAAGGGTATTTAACTTACACGCTGTTATTCTTAGATCTTTGGCATCTTAAATAAGTCGGCGACACAACAGAAGTCTATAAAATATTTGAAGGCAACGAAGGAAAGAGTTGTTTTCGAAGGAAGGGATACTTATCGCTCCCCCTTTTTTCACCAATTTTTTTTTTCAATGTGCTCTTGTGTATGCGCGTGTACGAGTATTTCGCGTGTCTAAGTACCCCTTTTAAGCAGGTGTGCTTTCCCTGTGAATTATAATTTTTATAGCAGCTTACGTTCGTGCCACTGTATTTGGGGGATTGCGCTCCTCTATCACTTGGGTAGAGAAGGAAGAGTAATATTCTCATTTTTTCTTGTAGTCATAATGTGTTCAAATAATTTCAATGCTTAAATGGTTTCCTTATGCTCGTTGTTAAGTGCTTAATGATCTTGAAAAGAAAAAATATTTTTTATATTAAAAGATATGCCCATAGAAAAAGTGTAATAAATTTAAATTTTATTTATTTATTTTTTTATATTGTTGTTTTCTATTTTTATTTTGCTATTCATTGTTTTGATTTATGAAATATTCACAATTCTTAGAAACTTTAATAATTCTTTCAATTTTTATTTTTATACTTAGAGAGGGGGAACATCATTAAATCTTTTGATAAGTTTTCATCATTTATTATGATATTTTAAATATTTAAAAAAAAGTTTTGTTACACTAAAATACACCCTACATAACCTAAAAAAATACTTTTTCAAAGCATTTATAAATTCTCCTCATTTCGCTCCCAATTGGGAGCTTTGTTAAAATCAAAGATCACTTGAGCACATATAACAGTAAATCCCGATAAGTCTGTATCAGAGATCAGCAATGAATCGCAATGCAGCAATGAAATTTTGAGTATGAGTGAGTCAACAGTATTGAAATTCAACTACTCTGATTCATTCGTACTCACTACAACATTGATTTATAAGTATAGGATGCAATGAGTATGAGTACAACGTTGACATCAAACTCACAACATTCGAAATATGTTTGATTCATGCGCATACTCATTCAGATTGATAAATTTAGAAAAATATTTATAATACTCATAAATGATTCGAGTGATTCGTTTTCGTAAGCGAATCATACTTATTTTGTGATTTTTGTAAATGTTGAGTAAAGGAGAGCCGAAATCAACAACATCATGCGTATTTTTAAGTATTAGTACGAGGAGTACTTCAAACTTTGAATATGAGTAGTATGAGTATGATATTAAAATAAGTATGAATGCGTATAAGGATCAGAAATTATGAGTATCTACTTCGAATCTACTCATCTTTTTGTTGATCTCTGGTCTGTACCCACAATCAGCAATGCACCTTTGTATCTGACTGAAAGTTAATTAAATTTAGTGATAGATTTGGTGTCGAGTAACGACACCCGGGTGTTTCTTCCTGGGATGCATCAATGTCCCACAGGTTTCAAGATTGATTCATTCTCGTGGTTGCAGAATCTACATGTTGGGTTCGTGACAATGCCTATTCTGAATAAATATAGTCTCAGTCTACAGTGCCCTGTCAAAAGACAAGTTTTTCCTTGATATTCTGATGCATGACTCAGATCGCCTTTCAAGTAGTTTCCCAGCAAAAGTTATGATTGCTTCAAACCTGCTTGGTTTGAGAAGAGTTCTTAGCAAGCTTTATCTTCTCCTTCCTCGAGCATATCTTTGCAGAAATTCTCCCGCCCTTCACAGAAAGATTCTGGTCTAATCAGCGAAGTAGAAGCTCCCCTCCTCCCAAGCTCTTCTACTTGTTCGTTGGCGAGAATACTCACATGACCAAGGACCTAGCAGAGGGTAACCTTAGCTCTCCTCCTCTAAAGCTCTTCTATTTGTTTGTTGGTGGGAATACTCACATGACCTAGCAGAGGGTAACCTTAGCTCCCCTCTTCCCAAGCTCTTCTACTTGTTCATTGGCGAGAATACTCACATTACCTAGGACCTAGCAGAGGGTAACCTTATTTTCCCTACTTAGCTGATTCATCTACTCCAGTCTGTTCCATACCAGTTACAATTTAATCTCAAAAGGGGCTAATGCTCAAATGACAACCTGACTGTCAGATTGTATTGCTGTATCATGTCTTTTTTACCTCCTTTCCAAATTGAATGCATCATGCCTTTCTACAACAGAGATTTCCGCTTGGAAGATCCCTGCGAGTTTCCTCATGCTGCTGTTCTAAGATCTGTTCTTGCCTTATCTGTATACCACAAAGGGGGGCATTCAAGGTCGAATGCTCAGACGGGGACCTGACTGTCAGATTGTATTGCTGTGTTCTGTCTTTTTTACCTCCTTTCCAAATTGAATGAAGCATGCCTTTCTATAACAGAGACTTCCGCTTGGAAGATACTTGCGAGTTTCCTCATGCCGCTGTTCTAAGATCTGTTCTTCTATTCATTTTTGTTACTGAGTTTCGTTGCGTAGAATTTCCAAAATGATGGCATTTAATGGTTCTTTCAAGGGACAGTTATGCAGCAATTACTTGCTGTCAGCAAATCGATTTCTATGTAGCCAAATCCCCCAAATAAATTTTATTTTAGATTTGTCTTTCATCAACCTAATCATGGACTCTAAAGCTTTGGTCTTCGATACTATGTGAAGGAGACTGACATTCAGCGCCTCTATGGGTTGGATAGGTTATGCCAATACATACAAGTCTCTGATCATTTGAGACTGATTTTAGATTTGTTTATCTGCCTAGACGTTGATGTACAGTGAATCTCATTTAGAGGCTGGGGATCTCTAGGGTGAATAGAGGAGTGCCCAGAGAGAATAATGTACGTATAAAATGCGGTATATCGATAGTAGTAGCCGTAGCCTGTAGGTAGTGTGTTCGCTTATTAGACGTAAAGCTCGGGTTCAAACCCCAGGTCAGACATCTAAACGAAATATAAAAAAAAAATATTTCTTTGGCGACTTACTCTCAGCAGATTATTGGAGAAAACTCTGAGAGTAAATAAACCTGCCATGAAAAAGTTTCTCAAAATCTGTCGTTCGGAGTCGACGTTAAACTGTAGGTCCCCCCACTCAAGTATAAAATTAATGCACACAGCGTGCGTGGTGTGATCCTGACTGAAGGGTTGTAATGGACAATTATGTATGTATGTATGTATGAAAAAATTTCATATTAAATTTGTCTTTCATCAACCTAATCATGGACTAGTCTCTGAATCATGTCCAAACCCATTTGAGACTGATTTTAGATTTTGAGATTTTTATCTGCCCAGACATGATGTACAATGAATTGAGGCTGGGGATCTCTAGGTAGGGTAGAGGAGTGCCCAGAGAGAATAATGTGCAGCTTTTCGATAATTTATTATTATTCCTTCAACCATCATCTTACTTATGCAGTTTCGATTTTTATTTTCTTCTCTTTGGTATTTTCATGTTTTAGCGGATCCTTAGATGGTAGGGCTACGTTTTTACGTTCGAAAATGTTTTGGTGGGTTGTGTAGGGTATAGTTCCCCATTGATTTGTACTGTATCTGAATAGATTTCTTGATTAATCAAGCTGCAACAAAGCAAGGAAGTTTCCCATTTGAAGATTTATTCTCCCAAGTTGTGTTTAAGAAGGTGAGGGAGATGCTTTCTGACTCTTTCTCTCTAGTTATTCCCGAATTCATAGTTACACCATATACAAAATTATGTGTAGGGGCATCATAATGATACCATCGAACATGTTGTTCATCGGTTCAAACTATAAATTTTCACGATATTTTCTAAAGAAATATTTTCCATCTCAGCCGAAATAACAAATCGAAGAATGAAAAAAGAAAATATTTTCAAAAATTTCTAAAGAATTTTTTGAGTGCATATGATGAGTCTTTACACTTCATTGGCTACCAAGACTTAACGCTCCAATTTCCCCCCAGGAAAAAAATACTTTTTTCTTTATAAAAAAAAACAAACAAAAAAGAGGGAAAGAAACTCGTTTTTTTTATTTTCCAACTTGAGTTTTTTAAGAAATCGATGGGACTGTTTTTTTTTATGAAAATTTATGTTTTGTTTCATTTGCTTTTATTGTTGTTTGAGTGCTTGTTTTACATTAGTTTTCTTGTGTTTATTTTTGTTTCGTTTTTTAATTTATTAAAATAAAATATTAAGATTTATATAAAGTTTTTATAAAATTTATTTTTATTTACAAAATTAAAAAATCTTTTTGTTTTTAATTTCTTTTCTTTTAATTGAAATAATTTATTATAAAAATAATTATTTCGAAATGAGTTAATAAACAAAAGACTTTTATAAGAATTAAATTAAGTTTTAATTCAATTTTAAAATTTAGTTTGAAAATATTTTTGTTTTCATCTGTTAATGTTTTATTAAAACAAAATATGTTTGATTTACAGTTATTGATTTAATTCAACCTGAAATTTGTAGTAAAATTTCTCATCAAATACATTCATACATGCATATATAATTGACCATTACAACCAACCTTCAGTAAGGATTTCGGCTTAGCTTCTCACACCACCCAAGCTGTGTGCCTTAAATTTATACTTGAGTGGCGGGAACTACAGTCTAACGTCGACTCCGCAAGACAGATTTTGAGAAACTTTTTAATGGCAGGTTTATTTACTCTCAGAGTTTTTGCCAGAAATCTGCAGAGAGAAAGTCGCCGAAGAAATATTTTTTTTTCATATTTCGTTTTGATGTCTAGCCTGGGGCGCGAACCCGGGCTTTACATCTAATAAGCAAACACACTACCTGCTTGACTACGGCGTCGAGAGCTTTACTTACCTTCCAAAGGGAAACAACAGAATTCAAAAACCAAAAGCAGCCTTGTAAGACCAAGAGTTATAAACCTACAGGTAGGTCCCAACTCCTAATGGAGAATGAAAATAATAAAACATCATTATGTTGAAACATCCTAAGTTCCGCAATTTAAAGCAGCCTGGTAAGGCCTTTGTCTCTCACAAGATATTAGCAAGTTGAGTATCAGCACCGACATAACCTCAGTCTTCTCAGATACAAACGAGATTACTAACATTAGATTCACACTAAAAGAAAGGCCAGATTGTGTACCATGTGTTATACCGGAACTGCTTACAGCCAATGTAAGTCTTAGCGTAGCTATAAAGAAACAATAGAGTACTTCTGGTCATCGCACTATATGTTGTCTAAACTGTTCTACTTATAATGGAGCACTCAGTTAAATATCGGGCTCTGTTGTCTTGGTTTTTCATTGATTTCGTCAGTGTGTTCGACTTGATCGGAGATCCGATAAAGTTGTTGTTGTTGTAACAGCTCGGTTGCTGTCTCCGAAAGTGTCTCCCTTGGAAAAAAAAGTGACAAGGTACACTTATCATTAAAAAAAATTGTCGCACATTACCCTCTCTTTCCTTTCTGCTATAAACTATCTTTCCTGTATTCCAACCAGAGATCAGCAATGAGTATTCAAAAAGATGAGTAGATTCGAATCATACTCATAATTTCTAATACTTATATGCATTCATACTTATTTTAATATCATACTCATACTACTCATATTCAAAGTTTGAGGTACTCATCGTACTCATACTTAACAATATGCATGATGTTGTTGATTTCGACTCTCCTTTACTCAACATTTACAAAAATCACAAAATAAGTATGATTTGCGTACGAACACTACAATACTCACTAGAAGGTTGTGTGTTTGTTGTCTTTGTTTTTCTTTCTTCTTTTTTTGTAAATGCAACAACAACTATGAGTATGAGTATTATAATTTTTTTTCTAACTTTATGAATCTGAATAAGTAGGCGTATGAATCAAACCTACTTCGTATGTTATGAGTTTGATGTCAACGTTGTACTCATACTCATTGCCACCTGTACTTATAAATCAATGTTGTAGTGAGTACGAATGAATCAGAGTAGTTGAATTCCAATACTCACTCATACTCAAAATTTCATTAGTACTTATGAGTAGCGAAAAAACTGTTCATTGCTGATCTCTGATTCCAACACAACGCGTCTCCTGAATAAGGGGTCGTCTCCTGAGTGTAGGCCCCACATTCCACAAAAAGAAAATTGCGGTCCTTTACAAGATATTTCAAATCGAATACGAGACATTTACAGTGTCACAAAACATTTCCGCTTAGAATTCAGTTTGTTACCAACATTTTTATTTTCAAATAGGACTCGCTTCATTTTATAAGACATTTGTTATGTTTGCTTATATTTTTTTTTAATTTTTATCTTATTTTTATTTTTTTTTTTTTATTAAAAAATGAAAACATTTAAATGAACTTATTCACAGCCTCTTTAGCTTTATCATTAAATTAAAAAAAAAAAAAAAAATCATTCTTATTTACGAATATATTATTTGCTTACATACTATCGGTAATTAAAATACAAATTCAAACTTAAAAACATAAACACATAATCATAACTAAGGTTTTTGAAAATTTTCGATAAATTACTTGTAATAATAAATAATAAAAAAATAAAATAAAATAAAATAAAATTATCAAATAATTTAATAACTTATAATAATTCGAATATGACGTACTTCTTCCTATAAATGGACACAAAATCCAATCAAATTAAATTAGAAATTCGATTTAAAAACGCTGTAAAATAAAATTTAAAAAATAAAAGAAAAGTCGCTCATAATTATAATAAATTATCGTTAAAATTAAACAGCATTTTACAATACAATGTATTTAAATGGAAAAGAAAAATAAAAATATTACAATAAATACAATAAAAATAAAAAAACATCTAATATTCGAGTTAATGAACATTAAGTGAGTGAGTGACTAACTGACTGACTCATATGATTAAATGCCTTCAAAAGTAATTTATCAAATTGGAACGATCAACGACGACAACAACGACGACGACATTAATGGCAAAAAATTTTATTAAATCCAAATAATAATACGAAGCAAAACTAAATTATAAACTACCAATAGAGGAAAAAAAATACGATTAATTGTTCGAAATTGCACAATTCATTTGAATGATTAACGGATTACAATGGTGACGTCAGATTGCACAGAAAAAGGTGGAATATTTTTTGTTTGAATAGGAATTTTAACACGAAGGTTAATTATACCCTAAATGCCGTGAACAGTTCAGTAAAGTCTTGAACATCGTTTTCTCACCGTATTGTATTTATTAGGCCCTATACTCTCGCTTTTTTTTGTTTTATTAAAAAATGAAATCTCAAAGAAATTTGTTTCGGCCCTTCCCTGTTGCCGTCTGTATGGCCCCACAGATGAGGACCAAAATCTGAGAATTTTGTTATCTCACTGTCCAATAGATTGAAGTGTTTTATTGTTCTTGAGAATTTTGTTATCTCACTGTCCAACAAATTGAAGTTTTTTTATTATTTATAGCTCTGGCATCTTTAAAAAATGACATCTCAAATAAATATGTTTCGGCCCTACACTCTCGCTTTCTGTATGGCCCCACAGATGAGGACCAAAATCTGAGCAATTTGTTATCTCACTTTCCAACAGATTAAAGTTTTTTTATTGCTCATAGCTCTGGCATCCTTAAAAAATGAAATCTCAAAGAAATATGTTTCGGCCCTACACTCCCACTTTCTGTATAGTCCCACAAATGAGGACCAAAATCTGAGTCATTTGTTATCTCACTGTCCAATAGGTTGAAGTTTTTTATTGTTCATAGCCCTGACATCTTTAAAAAATGACATCTCAAATAAATATGTTTCGGCCCTACACTCTCGCTTCCTGTATGGTCCCACAAATGAGGACCAAAATCTGAGAAATTTGTTATCTCACTGTCCAACAGGTTGAAGTTTTCTATTGTTCATAGGTCTGGCATCTTTAAAAAATTAAATCTCCAAGAAATGTGTTTCGAACTCCTCTCACCAGTCCTCTGGTGGAAAACTCTGAGTGTAACTAATTGCCTCGAAATAGCTTCCCAAATAACTGACACAGCCTTAGTAGTGAGCGAAGCTTGATTCATAAGGTTTATGAGATTGTTTATGTTATAACAATGTTTCCGGGAGTGATATTTCCACATCCAAATTCTAATAATTGCAGTGAAATTTCTCTGCACTGTCTAAATGTGATTGGTCTACTGTAGCAAGTTCTAGAAAAATAGGGTTGCCAACTTTCACGGAAACAACTTCTCTACTGAAAGTGTAATAAGTTGTTGTATTGGGTACTGCGATGAGAAACTTAGCTCACCCAAATTCTAATAATTGCAGTGAAATTTCTCTGCACTGTCCAAAGGTTATTGGTCTACTGTAGCATGTTCTAGAAAAATAGGGTTGCCAACTTTCGCAGAAATAACTTCTCTACTTTCAGTAGAAAGTACAAAGTTGTCGTATTAGGTACTGTGATGAGAAACTTAGCTCAATCATTTCCATTCCTTATCAAGCGATGCTGCTCTATATTTTATCCCCTCTAAGGGGTCCAGAAGTTCATGATTAAATTATTTGGAAACGTAGTTTATCCACTACCTCTACATCACGCCATATCTCGTGTGTTGAAATAGGTTATCGAATAGTTATCTCAATGAACTGCTATTGCAGAGATATGATCACGGAGTCTCAGATAATGCAGCATCAGAATCCAAAATGCCGCTCTTAAACTGTGCGGTTAGGAATATAATTTGAGTTAGAGCTGTGGAATGTTGGACTCATAACTCTCATAGAAGAAAAATGTAATCACAGAATGGAGCCTCAGGCTTTTCGTTATTCGTTGGATGTGTACTGAGGTCATTACAGTTGTTTTTCTCGTAAGAACCGATGTCGTATTTTTGTGCTCCAAATAAAATCCAATGACTAGCGGGCATAGTTCACGTTTTTTAGTACATATCTCAGACAAAGAGATAACTATACACAGAGGCAGGTATTAAGCTGCTAATCTAGATCGCTCTAGATATTAGGCCTGCTCATAAGGTCTTGCGATTAACTACCTTTCTATGCTTGTTAATTTTATCCATGTGTCTCAGAAACTTTAGTTTAACGTCTTCTCCGAACAACAGATTTGAGAAACTTTTCATGGGAGTTTTATTTAATTCCTAGAGGTTTTGCTAGAAGATTGCTGAGAGGAAGCCGCCAAAATAAATATTTACGAGATGTGTGAGCATGGAGTTGTACCACGGTCTCTCTTTCAATAAGCCAACGCACTATCTACTAGACTATGGATGCTTTTACATAACACACCTTTTGTTGGATATCTACCTTCCAGAGCTTCTTCCTTCTTCCTGTCGCTGTCTTCATGGATAGTTTGAAAATAGATGCTGGAACTAATTACTGTTGGGCGTCTTGTCTATTGTACTTCTTCTATTCATTCCATACATACGGGTAATATTACGATCCTAAGATCTTCCCTTAGACTTCTTAAAAATTCATTCATTTAATCACTAGCGGAACTAGCTATGTGTGGAACAGAGATCAGCAATGAGTATTCAAAAAGATCAGTAGATTCGAATGATACTCATAATTTCTAATACTTATACGCATTTATACTTATTTTAATATCATACTCATATTACTCATATTCAAAGTTCGAAGTACTCATGGTACTCATATTTAACAATACTCATAATGTTTTTGATTTCGACTCTCCTTTAATCAACATTTATAAGAATCACAAAATAAGTAGGATTCGCGTACGAATACTACAATACTCACTAGAAGGTTGTGTGTTTGCTTTAATTGCTGTCTTTGTCTTTTTCTTTCTTCTTTTTTTGTAAATGCAACAACAACTAAGATTGTAAATTTTGATGAATGATTCGAATCACTCGACTTATTTATGAGTATTATAAGTATTTTTCTAAATTTATGAATCTGAATGAGTAGGCGTATGAATCAAACATATTTCGAATGTTATGAGTTTGATGTCAACATTGTACTCATACTCATTGCAACCTGTACTTATAAATCAATTCTGTAGTGAGTATGAATGAATCAGAGTAGTTGAAATTCAATACTGTTGACTTACTCGTACTCAAAATTTCATGAGTACTTATGAGCAGCGAAAAAACGATTCATTGCTGATCTCTGGTGTGGAACAAGGCTACTTAGTTTGAATACTAACTGGCAGCCACATGGTTTTCAATAAATCATGGACAAAGTTTTCTAAATTGGCAAATATATTGGCCTATTTCTGTCCTTTCCTTTACTTTATATAGCAAAAGAAATGACAGCTTAACACTTTTGCTGTTTGTCGTTTAACGCCACCATTGTAATCATTTACTTTTCATTCGTAGTATGCCGCCGCATAAGTATTTCTGCTTCTTAGACAAAAAGGATTAAAAAAATAAGAAATAAAAAAATACTTTTCCACAATATAAATACAATAATAAATCATCTTAAAAACTACTTACTACGTAAACCCACAGAGACATACAGGCAGACATACATACAAACAGACAGACATATCGATGTTGTACAATATTTTTGTTTTCTTTTTCTTTCATTTCGTTTTCTACTACATACAGGAGAGTATTGTTTGTTAGTTACGTTACGACTAATGATTTATTTCTCATGAAGATCTTTTTCTCTTGTTTGTTCTTCTTCTGTTTTTTTTTTTTTGTTTTTTCGTTTGTTCATACTGTACGTTGTTGATGCATTTTACAATTACCATTACAATTAATGACCGACCATACCCAGTCAACATAATTGGGTACTTTCGCGTAAATGCCAAATTTATTACGTTTCGCACAGCCATCACCGAATGATGTAATGCCGAAAATGGTCCACGGATGATTGGGTTTGGTAGTGTCACGACATAGTAGCGGGCCACCAGAATCACCAGCACAGGTGTCAATACGCCCACGTTTGTGTCCAGCACAAAACATATTCTTCGTTATGGTATAATCATGGTATACCGAACGGCAATTGTCCATGGGTATAATGGGCACTTCGGCTTGATGTAGTACACTGGTGCCAGCAACATCACGATTTCGTCGTTTACCCCAGCCAATGACGGTGCAATCCATATTTTTGGGCAGAGGCTGATATGGACGTGGTAAGCAGGAAAAACCAATCCATGTAGTGCTATTAATGGGCTTGGGTAGTCTGAAAATAAAAAAGTGGATTGCGATTTTAATATTTTTCAATGGCAAGTTCTTTCAAAATTCTGAACTGCTTACTTTAATAAAGCCACATCACTGTCTACCGTTTTCTTGTCAAAGTTGGGATGTTTAAAGCTTTTCAATACCTTCACTTGCAGTTCAGTGCCATCTTCATAGTCTAGATTATGTTCTCCAATGCGCACGTATAATACTTTGCGTACACAATGAGCAGCTGTAATCACCCACTGGGGAGCAATTAAGGTGCCACCACAAAAAGCTTCCTGAAAAGTTTAATTGAAACAAATTCTTAATCTTTTAAGGTTTCACAACAATTTCTTTATAATTTACGATTCTCCCTAGTATGCCAAAGACCCACAAGAAATGTTATTCCTGTAAATTTTTTCAAATCGTGAAGAAGGCAAAATAAAGGAAGAGAAAGTTGGCCAAAATCACTACAACTTCAGCTATAATCACATGAGCTATACTGTAGCTGATAGAGTTGCCATCTCTTATTGCCCAGAAACAACAACTTCTACGAAAATGTTCTATAGGGTGTTTTTTATAGAGGTATAGAACTTTAAGTTGCTATAAAACAACGATGGATTATTCGATTGACATGAATTTTATTTATCCGAAAGATAATCTTGTGGCATTACATTTTAAATATGATTTCTGGCATATGACCGCCACGGCTGGAGCGGATGTAGTCCAATCTGGACGTCCAATTTTTGGATGACTTTTTCCAACATTTGTGGCCGTATATCGGCAATAACACGGCGAATGTTGTCTTCCAAATGGTCAAGCGTTTGTGGCTTTACCGCATAGACCAATGACGTTACATAGCCCCACAGAAAGTAGTCTAGCGGTGTTAAATTACAAGATCTTGGAGGCCAATTCACAAGTCCAAAACGTGAAATTAGGCGGTCACCAAACGTGTCTTTCAATAAATCTATTGTGGCACGAGCTGTGTGACATGTTGCGCCGTCTTGTTGAAACGACATCTCCTGGACATCATGGTTATTCAATTCAGGAATGAAAAAGTTAGTAATCATGGCTCTATACCGATCACCATCGACTGTAAGGTTCTTCCTCAATGCTACGCTCTACAGCAACAATAGCTTCTGTACACACCGTACAGCGTCTCTGGGGATGCGAGTTATCAATAATACTAAACGTGGTGCGAAAACGTTCCATGGTTAATCGAATTAACTGCTCTGATGGACGATTTTGTCGACGATAAAATGGACGTAGTGCGCGATACGTTTTCCGCACAGAACCATTATTTTCGAAATAAAATTGCACTATTTGCAAGCGTTGTTCAGGCGTGAGTCTATTCATGATGAATTGCCAAACCAAACTGAGAATAAATCACTTGACAGCTGTTAAATCGGTCGCCATCTTGAAAAGTAATGCCAACTTAAAGTTCTATACCTCTATAAAAAACACCCTTTATAAAGCATGTAGCGGTGAACTATTTTTCTCATTCTCATTCATTCCTCGCATCTGAGTCATGGGTGGCACTGTTTGAGCTTCCAATGACATTCTTTGTTCATTTTATACTCTCTGATCGAGGGGCATGCTATGAGGTTCCTCAGATCGAATCTAGATAGGTTTGTACTTGAAGAATTAGTAATAACCTTAAGTACCCAAATCTGTTTGTTAGCAACAAGGTCTTATAAATCTTCTGTCCATTACCTAATTGTACTTTTAGAAATTTAAATTGGGGACCTATCGTTATCGTTTATAACCAAAACAAGCAATCTGGTAAGTGCCATTACTAGCCTGCTAGCTACTAGAATATACTCAAATTCTTGCGTCTATGTAAGGCAAAATGTTTTCTTATTTCCTATTTGGAATTGCACAATTGCAGCAGCTACCTTGGCAGAATATATGCCGTATAAGCTTTGTAATAGACCTCTATCGCAGCCTAGTAGTTGTCTGTAAAGAAAGCACTACCGCGTACCATAGCATTTAATCTGGTTTGAGGCTTTGCTAATCCCTCAGCCACTGAATTACTGTAAAGACACTGTATCGCTTAAAGGGTTAAAGTTGAATATTTTACCATCGTATTTAGAAATGCAATGCATTCGTTTATCGATATATTTGAAGGCCTTCTAGGACGGCTTTATAGCTGCCTGGGTTTCTGTAAAGATCCCTATATCAGTACACTACCTCACCGCCCTATAGGAAAATATTTCTCGCATGCAACCTATCCTCAATTCTTATTAATATGTTCCCTTTCTTATTCCTCCAGTATAGAAGCCACTCTTAAGTCCAACCTTCAATGAAATTTATCCGCTTATTCTACTTTACGAACTAGGTCCTGATGAGTAGTGCCCGGTAGTTGGAATTATTATGAATTTGGAAATAAAATCTATGTTTACTAGTACAAATGTGCGGATGAATAATCTGATGGTCGACATCTCTTTGTATTCTAAATTTTAGTTCTCCTTTTCGACATCGGAGCAGTCCAAAGTTGTCAAAGGTGCGATAGTCGTGTTAAACAATCAAATGATGATATAAGTTGTGCCACACAATCTGGGATCGAGGTCCCAGTTATGACGGTTCCAATTGCATCCAGAGTTAAAGCCGTTATTCAAGTATTTTAAAAGCTAAAGACATCCACTTATTTCGGTATCTTTACCCAAGCTTTGCCTACAAGTTCAAGAATTTTAACTCACCTTGTATCGATTAAATATCGCAACCTGCCACGGCCATTCACCCTTTCTTGCTGCCTTGCCACCAATAATCTTCAACATATTATACATGTTGCGTTTATTACTGCGTATGGGAGCAATGCCACATTTTAATTTCATCGGAGCATATTCGGGACCACGATAACCTTTACCATTCATAATGAAATCGTTAAGAGTGCCGCCAATAGAATTAGAAAGTGTACCACCTTCATCGCTAATATCACGTCGTCTAGTAGCTACGGGTCTTAAATCATACGGCGGAGATTTTTGTACCTGAGCCTGTAGCCATTGTTGACAGAAGCTACCCTCTGTATAGCAGTAGGCAATTTCACGTAAGACCTCACGGCCACACTGGTCACGAACACGGCATTTTCTATATACGAGAATGAAAAGAAACTAAGAAAACGAATGATGGTAATTAAAGTCAAATAAAATACTCACTTGTATCTTCTTGTGGTACATTTGGGTGAACATTTCGTCCATCTGCTCCATTTGGAATATATGCGCCTATGTTTGGGTATTAAGTGTTCGGGTGTGGCTCTCTCTTTGGAGGGTGTAAAACTCGCAGACGCGGATGCATCATCCTCTATTGGATCCTCATAAGAAACATCACCATATTGCTGATCACCACGATTAACATCGAAATCAAAATCTTCATATTGAAAGACATCGCCCTCAATGGCACCATCATCTAAAGAGCTCACTGCTCCTTTAAGCTTACGGCGGGAATTACGACCGCCATGACGTTGTTGGGAATGTGATCTTTTTCTGTGTTGTTGTTGTTTCTGCTTTCTCATTGCAATATGTTGCTTTATGGTAGTGGTCTGTATATCGGGCAAATACTCAGTGGAAGTGGACAAATTTATGCCCCTTAAATCATCATTTTGGTGTTCCTTGGAAACTAAATTGTCCTCGTTTTCATTGACATTTTCCATGTAATCAAAATAGTCTTCAAATGGATCGAATTTAGGCTTTCGCTTCGGCCAATGTGGTTTTTTTCGTTTCGCTTTTATAATGTAAAAATCTGTCTCATCTTGATGCTCTTCGGAGTAGAGACCACTGCTGCCTTCATGGCTGTCATCTTCATCAGAATGCAGGCGAGGACGATGATAACGGTGATGATTATGATCTTCCTCAATAACAACAGGATGTTGTATGTAACTCGTCTCAGTGGGTACAATTACGGGTGTGGGTTGTTGGTGTGATACTGGCTGTGTGATTGCACTTGTTGCTGAAACTGGTGCTGTTGCAGCGGCTGCTGCCGCATTTATAACAATGGTCGGTGGTGCACTATTAACCTGCTGTTGTTGCTGTTGCTGCTGTTGCTGTTGCTGCTGTTGCTGTTGCGGCTGTTGGACACCATGTGGCGTTAGACTGCTTGACGTTGCAGACCAAGCGGGATGACATCTACAAATGTTAAAGGATTACTAATGTATGCCTCGGACAAATTGCATTGAGATTTATGGATGCTGTTGCACATTCTTATGCATTTTACAAGCATATCAAGTGTAGAAATTCTAGTGGGTGGCAGACATTGCTGTCGTTATTGTTGCTTGTTGTTCATTTCAATTAATTTGGGTCAGATTTAAGCTTTATTATGTGTGCTTATTTTTTCATCACATTACAAATTCCTTCCTATTTAAATTATGATTTCTATTTGACTTAAGAGCCTACTTTAATAGACTGAGTGGTGTGATGTTGTTGGTGGCAAAATCTTAGCAACCATCTCGTGGTGGTTGTTGTATAGTGTAGTGGCATATGGGCCTGTTGTGACAATACTTAAGCAATCAGCCATAAATTATAATTCCAGAACTGCAGACAAATAATAAATAATTGCCCTAACAAGGAGGGCGACATGCATTTGTCTGCTCTAAATAGGTGTGTAGAATTGTTATAATTTTGAAAAAAATTAGGGAAAGAAAATTTCTTGGGTAATTTTTCAAAGAAATATTTCAGATTTGACCCATTTTCGACGTGATTAATATGAAGAAAAATTGTTTTAGTTGACCTAAAAAAATGTTTTCATTCTTTTTCCAAGCTACATACATAGTATATAAGGTGTAGTACAAAGAAGAAGTCTAGTAGATAGTGTGTTTGCTTATTAGACGTGAGACCACGGCTTAAACCCCAGGTCAGACGTCTTCAACAAAACGAAATATGAAATAAAAGTATTTCTATGGCGCCTTCCTCTCAACAGATTTCTGGCCAAAACGCTGAGAGTAAAACATAAACATAAACATGAAAAGTTTTATAAAAAATCTGACGTTCGGAGCCTACTTTAAACTGTAGGTCCCGACACTCATGTATAAAATTAATACACACAACATAAGTGGTGTGAGGAGCTAGGTCGTAATCCTGACGGAAGGATTGTAATGACCAATTTGGACTGGCAAAATAATTCTGCAAAAGTTGTGAGTCATGTTTCAGTGGCCTGCTCTTATCCAGTGGGGCGTCTTCCTTTATGGGAGGACCGCCATCTTACCTAACCTAAATCAACCTAACTTGTAATTATATGAGGACTATATAGGCTTGATGAATAAAACCATACCACAGAAGATGTAGTCGCCGTAGCCTAGTAGGTAGTGTGTTCGCTTATTAGACGTAAAGCCCCGGGTTCGAGCCCCAGGCCAGACATCAAAACGAAATATGAAAAAAAATATATATTTCTTCGGCGACTTCCTCTCAGCAGATTTCTGCCAATCATTCTGAGAGTAAATGCATCTGCCATGAAAAAGTTTCTCAAAAATCTGTCGTTCGGAGTCGACGTTAAACTGTAGGTCCCGCCACTTAAGTATAAAATTAAGGCACACAACATGAGTTGTGTGAGAAGCTAGGTTGTAATCCTGTGACTGAAGGGTTGTAATGGCCAATTATGTATGTATGTGGAAGCCGAAAATTTTGGCATTTCGGCAAATAAATTCTGCATAAGTTGTAAGTCTGAAAAGGAGGAAGAGTCTGTTTTTCACCTCATGTTGTAGGACGTTTTCCTTCATGGGAGGACGGCCTCCTTACCTAACCTAAACCAACTTAACTAGTAATTATATGAAGACTGTATAGGCTTGAAGAGACCAATACAACACAACTTGCCAAACAAGTTCGTGGTATATTGAAGAGAATGTTGTTTTCGATAGATTTGATAGGGAAGGGTAACTCACAGTATTTAATGGTTAACAGGGAAACTTTTCCTGTTGCCTAGTGTTCCAATTATAATTTCATTATAAAGATGATCATTCCAAATACATAGTAAAATATTATGGAGGTCTGGCTATTCCTTGTATTTATCGATATTGAAAAGGCCTTCGATGCTCTCAACGCTTTGGAATGTAAACATTTTATGACTAGAATGTTTCAAATGCAAAAACTTTCACTTTCTCCCTCTCTATTCATTTTTCTTTGGTTGATAATTAAACAAAATTCTGGTCATTGTTCCACTTCATTAAGTTCTTTTGTTGATTTTTATTGTTTATTCCACATAACAATTCCAAATTTTACACTTCTATGGTGTGTATAACACAATTTGATGGAAAGCTATGATGGAACATACAATGATAGAACCCATAGTGGCAGTTGTATGCAGGTATTTATGTATGTTTCAACGCCCCTAATTTTTAATTACCTATCTGTCTCCCCACCCAAAAAAAAAATGAACACTTACCGCCAACATTTGCGCTCCTCAATGTGTCTGACGTGACCACATTTCCGTTTCGTTTTACAATAACGTTCACGTCGCTGCACACATTCCGGTGTACAGCGTGACCAGGCTGTCCAAGCTGTATACTGTATGTGATGGTGATCATAATGATGACGTGGCATCCAACGATTATGTGGCCGACGATGATAAACACGATAATGACGACGTTGTGCCTTTGGAGTACTTTGTTGTTGCAGCCAAGGTTGTGTTGGAGGTAATGATGGTGGCGGTGGCGGTGGTGTTAGTACAGTTAGCTCTTCAGAGCTTGGACTAAGATGACTGTGTCTTTTGTGTAGCTGATGTTCATATTGATGTTGAGATTGAATTGGCTGTGCAGTAGTGTTAAATATGAAGGGATTCGTAATAGTAGTTGAGGTCACTGTTGTTAGTAAATGATCGTCTTCTATTGAAGCGTTAACTTCCGTTTTTCTGAACACTGTATCCAACTGTACATGACTATTCTGCAAAGACAAAGGGGAAAATATATTATTTTATTGCTTAACAATGTAAGAAGGCAAAATAGCCAAAATGATTTGTTAAAATCTTAAAATTACATATGAAATGTAAAGAAACAAAATAAAATAAAAATCAGAAACGAATTGCATGATTTACGGCTCACGTTTCTCAAGTCGTCCTGCCCTCCCCTATCTTTCGTTTTAATACGATATGCCTGCCAATGCCAATAAAATATGTTGATTTCCTATAAAAGTGGTTTTATTATGAACTTTATAGGCAGCCACATATCCATCCCATATATACGAGTCCCCCCCTCTGTAACCAAACATCCCAGTTTCCAATTCCATTACTTTTTTGTATTTGTCTTCTTTTCTCTCTTCTCTCTTTTAACAATGTCTCTTGTACATGTTAAGGTAATATTATTATTGTTGTTGTTGTTGTATATTTCTGTCTTGCCATTTCACTTCATTGTCTTGTGGTTTTTTGGCGGTGTCGTAAAGATGTCAATGTTATTTTTAACATGCAAATGTATTTTTCTAGTAGATTTTCTTTTAATTTTTAATTTTTTTTTATTTTCTTCTTCGTTTTTGTTTTTTTATGTCTCTTGGTATTGTGATTTGTTTATATCAACTATACTGAGAGTGATATGATACCTTAAGTCTATGAAAATAAATGGATGAATACAATATTTATTAAGGACAGTGTAACGGTTTGTGGTAAATTGAAGTTTAAAAAATTCTTTTTAATTAGACTGACTTTAGACCACAATGCTGCTGCTGCACCGCTCATGTAATCAGTTGTCGTGTCATAGTGGAGCTGAGACATGAACAGTGGTTGTCTTTATAAATTTTGTCAATACATCTGAACGCTGGACGATCAGATCAAACGATATGATACATACTCCAATACAGTCCAAAAGGGATCTCCAGAAAAAACTAATAACCGGTTGCTTTAAAGTTCTGCTGTGCAACTTCACAAGTCGAATTCTGCTTAAATGCTTGCTAAGCGATCCCTTTAGAACAACGCTTGTGTATTTTACTACCTCTGTTCATTAAAATCGTGTTCAACTGTATTTTGCGGTATGTAATATGTATCAGAGATCAGCAATGAGTATTGAAAAAGATGAGTGGATTCGAATCATATGCATAATTTCTGATACTTATACGCATTCAAACTTCTTTTAATGTCATACTCATACTACTCATATTCAAAGTTTGAAGTACTCATCGTACTCATACTTAACAATACGCATGGTATTGTTAATTTCGACTCTCCTTTACACAACATTTACAAGAATCACAAAATAAGTATGATTCGCGTACGAATACTACAGTACTCACTAGAAGGTTGTGTGTTTGCATTGCTTGCTGTCTTTGTCTTTTTCTTTCTTCTTTTTTTGTAAATGCAGCAACAACTAAGAGTGTAAATTTTGATGAATGATTCGAATCATTGGAATCATTTATGAGTATTATAAGTATTTTTCTAAATTTATGTTGTTCTCATACTCATTGCATCATCATCAATGTTGTAGTGAGTACGAATGAATCACAGTAGTTAAATTTCAATACTGTTGACTTACTCATACTCAAAATTTCATGAGTACTTATGAGTAGCGAAAAAACCAATCATTGCTAATCTCTGATATGTATCACAAGTGGCATCACATGGCTCTAAAGCTCTGGACTATGTCGATATCATTTATTTACTCGTCCCTATTTTGATCGATATCTACACCAAATTAGATCAAATACATCAGATAGCGAACGATATCGGACTGTATATCATTGTCAGACAAATGGTTGTCCAATGTTAGCCTTGGTTTACAGTCAACAATTTGAAGCTAGGACTTAAATATCTGAGAATCATTATATCCATTACCAGCAAATCACGAGAGTCTATTTCAAGCCGCATAAAGATATCAATTTAAAACATTAATAAAAGTGCGGTCTATAATATACACTTTGTGCAAACGTTCCCAATCCCCAGGCGAAGTGCCAATTCATAGCGTATTTACAAGGAGGAAATTCAACTAAATCGGTCAACTTTCTAGATGACCTCAGTATGATATATTCAAAAGGAGAATTGCGTGGAAAATTCAAAGAGTGGACGGAGGCACTCAGTTAAGAATGCAATATCCCGGCCGTTTTACGTTCTCCGCAAGATTTGTGTTTAAACCATACACGCATATGGATTTAATTGGTCATTACAACCCTTCAGTCTGGATTAGGACCTACTTTCTTACGCCACTTGTGTTGAGTCTTAATTTTATACATGAGTGTCGGGTTTGCAGTTTAAAGTCGACTTCGAACGATATATTTTTGAGAAACTCTTCATGTCAATTTTTCTTAGAGTTTTTACCAGACATCTGCTGGAGGACGACCATCACCACCACATAACTCACAACCTCGCCCTAAACATACAGAGTCAAAGCCTCAGCCACGATCGATAATAATAGTATACGCTATGGTCACTCCTTTTAAACATTATATTTGATGCCATGATTAGAGGAATATCAGACTAAAGAAGGCAGCATCGATTAACTCAATGATACATATAGGAGGAATGCAGAGTGATGTCAGATGCCACAACCAAAGGTGGGAACTGCTAATGACATCAAATGCCGGATTAACAAATGCAGGGCTGCGTTTCCCTCTTTTGGAATGATATGACGATCTATATGCTTTTGAAATACATATTTATCAAGCGATGCTTGGAGATAATTTGCATCTTTTGGCCGATTACGTTTACCAACGAAACTCTATAGGCAGCCATATGGCTATACGGCTTCTTGGACATCTAACCCAACAAGCGGTTATTGAGTGATCATACTCTAGGGGAGACTATTTTGCGGTATGCAGATGGTTTAAGAACGTATCTTGTAACAGAAACAGAAGTTTCTGATCCGAGAATGAAATATTCCGGGGCAATGGGAAAAATCGCAGGTATCTTCCAAATGGAAACCTGTACCATCGAAGGATATGCTTAGTTCAACTTGGATACAAGGTACAAAATACAGAACATAACAACGCTATCTGAAAGTCAGGTCGTCATTAAGGTACATACATACATACATAATTGGACATTACAACCCTTCAGTCAGGATTACGGCCTAGCTTCTCAACACTACTCATGTTGTGTGCATTAATTTTATACATGAGTGGCGGGACCTACAGTTTAACGTCGACTTCGAACGACAGATTTTTTGAGAAGCTTTTCATGGCAATTTTTACTCTGAGTTTTTGCCAGAAATCTGCTGAGAGGAAGCCGCCGAAGAAATATTTTCATTTTTTCATTTTGATGTCTGACCTGGGATTCGAATTCGGGCCTTTCGTCTAATAAGCCAACACACTACCTACTACACCACGGCGACTTCCATCATTAAGGTATTCATCTCTTATGAGGTTAATTCGAAGATGGTATGGAATTGTCTGGAGAAGCTGAATCGGCTAGGGAGTGAAAATAAGGTGACTAATCTGCTGGCTGCCAAGCCACATGGAAATTCTTTGCAACTACCAAGCATAGAAGCCTCCACGATGAGTATTAATTATCTGAACACATTCTGGAGAAGCTGAATCGGTTAGGCAGTGCAAATAAGCTGACTTATCTACTGGCTGCCAGGCCAAAAGGAAATTCTTTGCAACTAGCAAGCAGAAAAGCCTCCTCTTTGGGTAATCATCGAACATCGAATCTTGGCATTTAAGTGGACAATTCACTCCGGGAGGAAAAATCTCACAGCATACGAGGTGCTAGGCAGGAACTGTCATTGTTGATACAGTGCAGCATCCACTACTTTGTCAGGGGAATTGGCTTGGAGGAGATGGATTATGTGGATACCCTTTAAAGTTTGAGCGGGAAAAAATAAATAAATGAACACGAATTCCAATATCATAACTCCAACACCCTGCGGGGGTGTATGCAGAGCGTTGAGAAGCTGGCTATGGACATATGACGTCAGATAATTTATCTTTTTGAATAAAGCTTAAATGAAAAATTTGAAATTTAACAACATTTTGATCGCGGTCGTAACACTGTTTATCCCTGTAGTATTTGTTGTTCACTTCGTTCGGCTCTGTGTATGTTTTTATCTACAAAAGCATAAATCTTCATATGTATATGGGTTTGTTTCCTTTCCCTGGTTTTTAGACATGCTGTCGATGCTGATGCTGCTGGAGCGCATTTCAAGTGCTAATGAACTTTTTTTTTTTTCTCAATCTTCGAAAGATGAACTCAACACTGCAATGATGTTTCTTTTTGTCAACATTTTATTATGGTTGTTGGTTGCTATTGACGAACCATTTACTCTAGAGACACATTACACACAGAAATGATCTTTGAATTTGTCAGTGTTTATGACAAGAGAAGTGAAATAAAAAAAAAAAATAAAAATTTGTCATTAAACTATTGATCTTCTTGGGAAATTATTACAAATTAAAAATGGAAAAACGGAAAAAGGTGGAAAACAAAAATTAACGTGAAAGCAAAATATTGTGACTTTTGTTGTGGTCGGTCTTCTTTCCACAAATAAATGTTCTTTGAAAAGTTGAAATGAAAATGTTTTTCTGTTGGTTTTCTTATTCTCTAAAGTAAAACAGACAAGTGGGTCTTGTTTATTTTTACTTATGATTTCTGAAAATGAATTTTGTTTTGTGTGTTTCATTACTTTGCATTTCAGCCAACGAGACAGTTTAATTTTGTGTGAGTTTTGTTGGCAGCCTATTAAAGGCTTTAAACAAATTTTGGCTGCAGTTTTTCATCTTTTGAAACTTTTTTCTGTTCAACAGAACATATACATGCTACACTAGGCATTGCAGAATCAAACACTTGAATTTTTCCTGGCATCGTTATGGAATAGTACTCCTGTACAGTCGCTTTGTGCCATATTGCTCTCCATATTCTTACTCAATTACAGATTTCGTTGAGAGATGATATTTCCATCTGTTTATAATTTCATTTCAAATCATAACAAAATTTTTTGTTTTTTTCCTCCGTGCATACATATTTCCAAATAGTTTATTTTTAAAATTTTTGAGGTTTTTTCACTTGAGTCTTTGCAAAAAGCCAACCGAAACCATGTGCTCATCTTTGGTCTGTTGCCTATTTTGGCAAACAACACATTGAAAGATTTCCACTTCTTCTGGAGCAGAAGCATAATTCTAAGAGAAAATGCAACAAACTATGCGAATATGAATTTTGTATTTGAGTGCCCATTAACATATCATACATTAAGAGTCCATTAACTTTAAAAAGTCAAATTAAAAAAAAATTATTTAATCACATAGTATGTAACTACAGCGTAGTAAAACAGGTAATATTGCGAAATTGTAGAGTTTTCGGGAACAAATTTACGCTATTTTCACAGGTATATGATTGGATCATTGTTAATCAACGGTGGCGTAGCGTAGTAGTTAAGCTGCTTGAGTACAAAACACGGAATTCCAAATTCGAAGAATTGCATCGTGGTTTTCAAAGTTCGCAGGATTGACAGTCTTCAATCCTTCAGAAACAACGATACCATCAATAACGAACATCATAGGCAATGCAACTTCTTCCAAAAGAATGGAATACACTTAGAAAGTTTTCTCAAAATTACACTGCAGACTACAACTCTATACATACCCAATACTCAATTCTTAATATAATAGATGGCAACCTTATCGCTCTAGAACATGCTACAGTAGAATAAAACTGAAGCAAAGTAGAAAAAAGAGAACAAAAATAAGAAGATACGGGTAATGCTTTAGATTAAATGTGTAAATCATCATCAACTGGAAGTAGTGGATTGAAGATCTTAAATAAAATTTTTCGCGTGAATACTCCAAAGGCAGCTGCATCAGTGCATAACAGTGGAGGATAACCGAAGATAGAGACCTCCGCTCATTGAGACTACACTAACACTCGTTGGCAAGAGTAATTCTACACTTAATCTTCACACTGACATGATTTTCACATTTTCGATGTAAAGAAATTCATTAACAACGGATACATACATAATTCGTCATTACAACCCTTTCGTCAGGATTACAACCTAGCTTCTCACATCACTTATGTTGTATGTAACCTACAGTTTAAACTGGACTTCGAACGAAAGATTTTTGAGAAACTTTTCATGGCAATTTAATTTACTCGCTCAGAGTTTTTGCCCCAAGCTTGTTGAGAGGCTGTCGCCGAAGAAATATTTTTCCATATTTCATTTTGTTGGAGATGCCAGACCTGGGGTTTGAACAGTGGTTTCACGTCTAATAAGGCAACACATACGGCGACTTAACAACGTACATTCAAAGTATATTGAGTATACATTTAAGTATACATTTGTTGGCCGTAAACTGCAATTCGATATGCCAGACGAGCTTACTATATTCCGATTTGTCTCCATTCATTGTCAAATTTCTCGTAGTAGATATCCGTTCTACTTCCATTGATGTCAATAGTATAGGTTTATGCAAGCAACAGGACGCTTTTGTAAAAAATAGTGCCTTTGCGATGAACTTTCGGCTTCCTTTCGATACTCCCCATGACTATGTTGAAGAGATCGCATGACTCCGATGGGTTATATTTTACCTTGAATGAAATTCAAGAGCTGTGCAACGTTATATTACATACATATGTACATACATAATTGGCCATTACAACCCTTCAGTCAGGATTAAGCCCAAGCTTCGCAACTGCGTGTGTGTTAATTTTATACATAAGTAGCGGGAGCTACAATTTAAATTCGACTCTGAACAACAGATTTTTAAGAAACTTTTCATGACAATTTCATTTACTCGCACAGAGTTTTTGCGAGAAATCTGCTGAGAGGCAGTTGCCGAAGAAATATTTTTTCTTCATATTTCGTTTTGATCGTTATGTCTGACCTGGAATTTGAACCGTGGCTACGGCGATTTCAACGTTATATTATAATGTCTTATTAGCTTCGCAGAAATGTATAGGAAGAGCTCAGTATCCCTTCTGCCATCTTCTCTCTTTGAAGTTTTCAATAACAATCCGACTGATGCTGATGATATTGGGTTGATATCCACAAAGCAAAGTCGCTGGCAAGGCAAACGGAGCAATTTTCAAATATCAATACCAAGAAGCGAAAAACCCTGTGAGCAAACAAACCGCGCTGTAAGCTCTACTTGAAGTCGCCGTGGTCTAGTAGGTAATGTGTTGGCTTATTAGACGAAAGGCCGAATTCAAATCCCAGGTCTGGCAAAAACTCTGAGAGTAAAAATTGCCATGAAAAGCTTCTCAAAAAAAATCTGTCGTTCGGAGTCGACTTTAAACTGTAGGTCCCGCCACTCATGTATGAAATTAACGCACACAACACGAGTGGAGAAGCTAGGACGTTGTACAATGGGTCAATTCCATCCCCGGGAACTGTACTTGTCACAGTTGACAAGTACACGTCCTCTAACCTAACCTAATCTCTACTTTCTTGATAGTAAGCCGGTTTAAGAAGCATAGAGTTTCACTTACCACCCCATGATGAGATTAGACTTGCGTGGCGTTTGCAGCTTATGGCTGGCTTATTGAATCAAAAAAACACTCCGCTTGCTTGACTCCTGCCTCGAAAAAAACCTGTGTTGTTTTCAAAACTGGATTTCCAACGTAGATCGTCACAGAAGATGCAGGCATACAAGAATTGCACAGAAGATGGGATTGGGAAAATGACGTTGAACTAGGTACAATAGTGAAGCCTATGTGCTATTGCAGAAATTATCCTCGACAAGACCCCGCATGGAAAGTGACGTCGTGATCGCGGCTAAGTACATGTCGAAAAGGCTTGGTAGACAAAGTAAAATCCATTAATGAAGAATGAATCTAGAGGCAGGTCAAAAGTTTAATGAAAATCTTATGAAATTCCAGAAATTTTGTATGGCACTCTGAGCTATCTAAGCGGCGAAAGAGCGAACTAGAGAGAGAGAGAGAAAGTTTTTTCAATTTATTTTTAATTTATGGTGGTCAACCAAGTTTATTGTTTTGAGATTCGTTTTCTATTCCATTATTTTTCAAAAAATTGCATTATTGACATCAAAATCCAAAAATTTCCTCTTTCTGCAATTCAAAGCACTCCTTATAATTTTCCTATCGCATACAGTGTTCAAGCAAAATGGGAAACGTCTGCCTGTAGCAGCATTAAAATTTTTGACACACGTCTTTAACCACAATTAACGAAAAAAAAAAACAAAATCCAAAATACCTACAAAAAGTTTAAATTATTATTTTAACACATGACAGCTGGTTCAACCGCAACACATATTTTTGACAAATATTTCGAAAACAAAACAAAAAAAAAAGACACAAAATGTAACTGATTGCCCGTCAACATTTTCATTTTCAATTCCAATACCAATCTACACAGTCATTTACAAGACTTTTAAGCAAATATTTGTGGTATTTTTTGAACGCATAGCACAGTGCTTTAAGTTTTTTTTTATTTTATTGTCAACCAAATTTGATGCTCCGTTTAGTACTAGTACTCGTTTTATTTTTCTTTCAGTTTAACTTTTTGTCGATTTGTTTTTGGTTTGACTTTTATTTTCCCTCGGCGTAATTGAACTTGAAATATTTGAAATTCCCATGAAGTCATGCGGAAATAATTGCCTTCAATTTGAAGGTTGGTTTAGGCTATAGCTGCTGCCACGGCATACATAATTGTACGTAAATCTATGAAAATTGTATTTCAATTTTGTATTGAATGCGACAACAATATAATTAGAGTCCAAATAACTTTTTTCAATTGCTCAGTTGGAGGTCTAAAAATACATTTCGCTGCCATTGTTGCGATTTATTTTTAGCAATCGAACTCAATTCGTTTATCTTCTCTATTTTCGATGAAATTAATTTGTGAAGTAATTCGCAAACAATGTGAATGGAAATTAGTCATCACACGAACCGATACCCCGTCATTGAATGAAATGAAAGGGAAATTAATTTTTCAATTTCATCGTTTGGAATTCCATTTCATTTAGAAGTTTTTAAGTTTCAAAACGAAATTTTTGCTTTTGCAACTCAGAGAGATTTTGACACGTCAAATTGTCTTGGCCAAATTCATATATAATCGATGCTGAAGAACCTGTGAAGTAAAAGGAGAAGGTCGTTATGTGGCTCGGTAATTGGTATTCTTGCACCACTCCTGCCACCTTTCCTTTGGACTACGGAAAATTTCATACCATACAACGAACGATTGTCGTCGCCGTAGTCTGGTAGGTAGTGTGTTCGCTTATTAGACGTAAAGCCCGGGTTCGAGCCCCACGCCAGACATCAAAACGAAATAAGAAAAAAAATATTTCTTCGACGACTTCCTCTCAGCAGATTTCCGGCAAAAACTCTGAGAGTAAAAAAAACTTGCCATGAAAAAGTTTCTCAAAAACCCGTCGTTCGGAGTCGACGTTAAACTGTAGGTCCCGCTACTCATGTATAAAATTAACGCACACAACACGAGTGGTGTGAGAAGCTAGGTCGTAATCCTGACTGAAGGGTTGTAATGGTGAATTATGTATGTGTGTACTACGAACGATTTTATTTTTATATTTCAATGGATAAAGCCTTTGGGACTTTAGGTTCTCATTATCCATGTAATTTCACTACTGAGTTATTTTATTCATATACATATGTATGCGTAGCCTAGTTATGTAGTGTGTTGTCTTAGTAGCCGTGACGGCACGGCTGAAACCCTAGGTCAGACATCTCCAAAAAACGAAATATGAAAGAAATATTTCTTAGACGATTTCCTCCCAGCATGTTTCTGACAAAAACTCGGAGAGTAAATCAAATTTCCATGAAAAGTTCCACTCAAATCTGTTGTTCGGAGTCGACTTTAAACTGTAAGACACTCATGTATGAAATTAACACACACAACATAAGTGGTATGACAACTCATGTCGTAATCCTGACTGAAGGGTTATAATGATCAATTATTTATGTATGTATAGAAGTTTATGTTTATAAAATATTCGATTAGACGGCGACCAGTCCACATCTTGACGTGAGATAACAATGCCCTTAAATTGCTCGAACAAAATATTCAATGTAATATGAACTGTGGGCCACGTAGCTCCGTTCTTTGAAACTGTTGATAGAGTAAATAAAATTGCCTGAAAAAGTTGCTCAAAAATCTGTCGTTTGGAGTTGACAACATACTTACTTAATTGGCCATTAACAACCCGATTAACAAGTCCTTCCAAGCGCCTCTGCTTCTTGCGCGCCTACGTCACGTGCTCACACCAATCGATCACAAGGCTTCCGCGATTTGGTCCTCCCAACGTCCGAACAAGGTCGTCCTCTTCGCCGACTTCCGCAGGTACCCGCATTAAATACCCATCTCGCCGGAGCATCCTCCGAACGAACGACGCAGTCACTGGATGCAACGCAGTCACTGGATGTTAATACGCCGCACAACGTCTATGGCGTTGAGGAGCTCGTACAGCTTATTGTTGGATCGGATGCGGAAATCATCGCCAACTCGCACTGGACCGAAGATCTTACGTAGGATTTTTCTCTCGAATACTCTCCAGGCAGCTGCATCAGTGCTTAATAGGGTCGACAACATAAGTGGTGTGAAAAGCTAGGTCCTGACTGAAGGGTAATAGGCGCGTTTTCCTCTTTTTTCGCTTCCTTGTGAATTCTATTCTAGTAACGTGCAGCTTTTGCTACGTCGCCTGCACTCAACGTATGTTCAAGTCTATAGCCCTTGCGTCTTAGAAACCACAAATGCCTGCTGCATTTTGTCGCTGTCCAATAGATCTCCACACTTATTCTTACGTACATATCTGTTGACGAGTAGCTCTACAGTTTATACGTCATGCGATCCTGCATCCATGATCTTCAATAGAAGATCATTTACCAACAACAGTAACCTGAACTGCTACAGCAACTACTATTACGAATCCCTTAATACTTAACACCTCAGCAACCTCAACAATATTGTGGTTGAAAATCCCCTCCTGAAATATGTGTTGAATTCCAGACAGGGCACCGCGTAGGTTTATTCAGTGATCCTCTCTTGCTGATAATGAGGGCACCTTAATATTTAAAGCTATTGAAGTCGTCGGATAGGGGAAGATGGGTATTAAAAATTGTGTTCATTCCAAACTGTATTTTGTTTCCATCCTTCATCATAATTTTCCACCGTAATCCTTTAAATTAATTGAGCGTAACAAAAAGTCTCTGTTGGAAATCCTTAACCTTCATACTTTCCTATTAGAATTTTGTACAGAATTTTTGTAAGATTCGAAAACTTTATGATCCTGTCAAAATCGTAAATCCATTAAAAACTATCACACTCAAGACATTATGTATTTATTATGGTCTCATTGTAATGTCAATACTAGCGCATACAGACAACAACGAAACAAGGAAAACCAGACAAAATTTCATTTTAAAAATAAACTCGTATACGAATACTATCACTCTGTCTTGGCGTTTTTTTCTCTTTTTTTCATTAAAAGACGCATGTTGCTGTTTCACAACAAACAAAAACATTTCCAAAAAAAACACACTTTTTTCTGAAATTAAAATGAAACGTAAAACAGCACTTTTGCCACAGGTTCACATGATGCATTAAATCGCTTTAAACTTCCACTGTCTGGTTGTCATTCTTATTGAAAAGTTTTTGTTTTTGTTTTCATTTGTGTTGTCAACATTATCGCCAGATTCGGCATCAGACATTAATTTTTTTTTTAAAGTGAACGATGGAAGGAAATAAAATGACGCTGTGGTTGGTTTTACTTACTTGTCACTTTGGCAGACATAGAATATAATTTTTGCTAATCGTTTTCAACAATTTATTGTTTAAAGATTTCATTTGTTTGTAGCATTAAGTTTATACGTTGATTTCAATTTTTTTTTAAATATTTTTTGTTTTTAATAAAAGTCTTGAAATTGTTTATTATAACCTAATTGTCAAGTTAATAAGGAAATTAAGATACTAAAAGCTTATAGTTTATTTCAGCCTATAAACAGAATTCATAAAAATTTTTAGAAAATCATACGGAACTAACGACCGGACAATATTTGTGTTGTCGATGAGCATCAGTTCATATTTGTGTTTAGAAACCTCAAGTCGCCGTGGTCTAGTAGGTAGTGTGTTGTGAGGCCTCGGTTCAAGCCCGTGGTCAGTCATCTCCAACTAAACGAAATATGAAAAATATTTCTTCATCGACTTCCTCTCAGCAGATTTCTGGCAAAAACTTTGAGAGTAAATAAACTTGCCGTGAAAAGTTTTTAAAAAATCTTTCGTTCGGAATCGACTTTAAAGTGTAGGTCCCGGTACCCATATATAAAAATTAACTCACACAACATAAGTGGTCTGAGAAACTAGGTCGTAATCCTGACTAAAGGGTTGTAGTGACCAATTATGTATGTATGTATGTATCTTTAGCAACCTCTTGCTGAGGCGTGATTACAGCAATCATGTCGCCTAAAATAGATCCAAAGTTGGACTTAATCTACCTGTTATTAAAAGTCCCATGACTTCGTTGCAATCAAGACTTACTTGGGCAGACATAATGAACACACATAACGTACAGTTGTGATATCACATGAACTGATGCGCTGAAGCTAACTATCAATTCCCGGTTAACACGTTCACGCCGGCGCGTACCACCGGTGGCCCGCACTAGACTGCCTTATCGGGCGGCGTGTACCGCCGGTGGCCCGCACTTAATCATGCTATTAGAACACACGTAATACCAAATATTTAGATTTTAACAGTTCGACTGTCGAAAAAAAATACCTGGGAGTCACGCTGTTCTATTTCACCGTAAAAATTCAAAAGATTTAATGAGGATGGGACGAATTCCCGAAAAAATACACCAAACTTTAAACGATACCATTGTATTGTTACTAAACTGCTGCCGTCAGATAGAGCGAACCATGAATTTAAGCGCCGGCGTGAACGTGTTAAACAATTTTGATAATCAGCATCAGAGCATCAGGGCCATCATTAAACCATCACTCCCTTCAGCTCATGCTGAAAACCAGCCTGAACTTTTAATGAATCAAGTAATCGTTTCGACACCATCTAAGGAAAACTCCATCGAGATATAATAAACAAATGAGAATTACAGCATTGCGAAAACTCAAATCATTGAGAAAAATTCTCCATTAAAATAGCTTTTGTTCAGAAACTATCCGTAACCTGTTCCGAAGCAGATTTCCTCACTTTATTAAAAACTTTTACATTGTAATTGTTACTGAGTGTCATCCACCAGAATAGAACTTTATACAGGGCTAGGAATTTATCTTGGAGTTTTCCTTAATCGAATACATCTTACATACAGGGACGCTTCTAGGCAATGATAAATAGTAATCCTGGGAGTCCTGATTCTTCTACAAAAGCCCTGCTTAAGTACTTGACTAATTTAAATCTGAACAAAACAAAGTACGATCCGGTATCTGAGTAAGAAGATTGAGATTGCTCATGGAACTGTATAAATAATAAAAGAAAATTGTTTCTATTAATTGTTTTCCTAAATCACGTAATCAAAACCCATAAGCTTATTCGCGTTAAGATTGTATCAGAGGTGATTTCCCCTTTGGAACTCTACAAAGGTTGAGTGAAAAGTATGTAAAATTTGGCATTTAGGATGCGGTCTACTGTGATTTTCATCGACCGATTGAGGTGTTCGAAGTAGTAAAAAAAAAGTAGTCAATGATACTGGTTAATCGTCAGCATTTGAAAAATAATTTAGATTACGAATACGAGATCTTCCGATTATTTTCAACAGTACAGAAGTGGGGTATTGCTGTATATATTGCAAAATTATATTGTTATGTTTTCACCTTTTTAAAACGTTTAAAATATGTGCTCGTAGATTGCAAATAAAATAAAAATAAATTTATGTTTAGTTTTAATTATGATTCTTCATTATTAGCACAATTCTGTGTGCCACCGTTCACAACTTGATGTAAACAACAACAATTGCTTTTCTTTGTTATTCCTCTGTTTATACCCTTTGCATAAACAATAACAATCACTGGACAATTATACGACAGATCTTTGTAACGGGGATCTTCAATTCAAACCCACGATTACTATCTTCGAACGCACCGAGTCTTCATACAAGACTGACTGAACTTCACTAACTCAGTCGCCAGCTTTGCCTTGCCTTTTATATTGCAAGGTAAACAGTCTGATGAATGTTCTTAAAGGCGAACGTTTAGGACTTCGCCTTCTCGAGATCCCTATAAATGTAAACATCGTTGTTTACATTCATTATTGTTGTTTGTGTATTTTGTTAACATTTTTTACTTGTAGTCTTTGTTGTTGTATTTTTGTTTATAATTTTTATGCTGGTGTTTGTTGTTGTATTTTTGTTTATTGTTTATACCCTTTGCATAAACAATAAAAATCACTAGACAATTATATGACAGATCTTTGTAACAGCGATCTTCAAACCACGACTACTCTCTTCAAACGCACCGAGTCTTCACACAAGACTGACTGTACTTCACTAACTCAGTCGCCCTCTTTCCCTTGCCTTTTATATGGCAGGGTAAACAGTCTAATGAATGTTCTTAAATGCGAACGTTTAGGATTTCGCCTTCTCGAGATCTCTATAAATGTAAACATCGTTGTTTGCATTCATTAATGTTGTTTGTGTACTTTGTTTACATTTATTCTTGTAGTATTTTTGTTTACACTGTTTACCAATTTTTTATGCTGTTGTTTGTTGTTGTATTTTTGTTTACACTGTTTACCATTTTTTTTATGCTGGAATTTGTTGTTAATAGAAGCATTATTATAATTTGTAGCTTTTATTTCTTATTTGCCTTCAGCTAATATTGTTGAGAAATAAAATAAAAATTTTAAATACTTTGTTAAGTCACCCAATGTTGAGGCCACTCTTTGAATGTCCTTTAATATGAAGCATACTTTTGAAAAATTACTCATTACTCAGCGTATAACTGTGTTTCCATCGATTTATTATAATCGTTGATTAAATAATATTCCAACTCATTTAACTATTAATTGTTATGCCAACGTTTTAAATAAAATAAATCTTAATCTTAAAAGTCAAGGTCTAAATAATTAATCATCAAATTGCATCAATTATAACAAGGATGGGGGGGGTAATTAAAAAAAAAATTAATAACTACACAACTTACCTCACTCGCTGTGAATATTTGCATTAAAGCCAATAACTTCAATAATAATGACCAGCTCATGTTATAAAAACAAAAACTACTGCTGTTCGGCTGCTGCTGCTGCTATTGCTGCTGGTTATTACGGGCCGCAGACGATGCCAATCAATCAATTGAAAATTAAAAACACAATTAATTTGTAACAGTTATTGATTAAAATCGACCAGTCATAAGCCATAACCAAAATGTAATGTAAATGCGAATGGCTATTCAAACTGTAAAGAAATAGATGACAAACAAAATTTTATTAAAAATTGAAAATTTTACAAAAAAAAAATTTACAAAAAAAATTTTTTTTTTAAATGATGTTTACAGTTTTAATTACTAAATTCAACTGAATAAATTATTAAGATTTTGTTTTTACACGGGAAAAATATATTTTTTAAACTAAAAATGTTTTCGCTTTTGAAAATCAAAAATTTTTTCAAAATCAAAAAGTGTTTGAAATGCAAATGATTTCGTTTTTTTAATTGAAAATATTTCTTTTGATGTTGATAATTTCGATAAAAAAAAATGTAACTTTAAACCAAACGGAAAATATTCAACGCACATAGTATTTTATTTTAATTGAAAGTGTATTTAATTGTTTAGATAGTGAAATACAAAATGAAAAAAAAAAAAACCTGATGAACTAATGTAGAATGAAACTGACACAACTGTCTGAGAAGACCTGCTATGTAACAAACAACTAAGGAGGAGCAGTAGAAGACCAACTAGGAATCTGAAAGGATAAAACCTACAAACATTTATATGCGCCTGAAAGTGAATTACAACTCTTATGTATGAGAATGCGTCTGATAAGCAATGTTTTAAGACTTCTAAATAACAAAAACAAGCTCGGAAGAAGGATTAATGCATTTTTTTTCGCCAAGGAGGGGTAAATGTACCTAACCGCATCACAGAGGAAGTCGTTACATCCTCCCTCACCCACTAAATCCCCCCTTGTCTCGTGGACTCGTTGTGCCCACTCCGGAACTACGGTGGTACTACTTCAGAGTGGAGTCCTTTTAGCCCTTTGGCCCCTGTGTGCTCATATCCGCGTCCGGATTGCGTGTCGAAAGTTGAGGAGACATCTAATTCACTTCCTTCATTATTCCTTTCGTCCAGGTCCCTGTTTCGAATTTCTTTTGACACGTGTGCCAGTATCATCTAAGCCGGCTTGCCTACATGTTCTGCAGCCTCAAGATTACTGCATAAGCAGACATGGTGGGGAGAAACCTGAAAATATGTCTGATAAACATGTGTTACAACTTCTTAATAACACAAACAAGCTCGGACTGCCCCATCGGGATTACTGTAGAAGAAGCAGGCATGAAATAGAGTAAATGGAATCGGTACATCTTTTATGTGACTGCCCTACACTTCAGAACAGATGACATCGGTTTTTGGTTTGACAGAACGTTTAAAGAACTGGGCATGATGGCGACCGTGCCACTAAGGCAGCTGGCTGGTGTCATCTAGAGTTCGGGGTGGTTCAAGCCCTCCACTAAGGGATCACGACAAGGGGGGCTTATCACCTCAAACTGGGTGACACTATGGGCTATATGGACCATCGAATGAACTTGCCTGTGAACGGTAAGCTACCCCCTAACCTTATCTAATCTAATGACACAAAAACAGATGCAATGGGATAGTGATCGCCGTAGTCTAGTAGGTAGTGTGTTCGGCGACTTCCTCTAAGCAGATTTCTGGTAAAAACTCTGAGAGTAAATAAAATTGTCATAATAGTTTCTCAAAAATCTGTCGTTCGGGGTCGACATTAAACTGTAGGTCCCGCCACTCACATATAAAATGAACGCACACAACATGAGCGGTGTGAGAAGCTAGGCTGTAATCCTGACTGAAGGGATGTAATGGCCTATTATGTATGTATGTTATGTAATAGGATAGTGGTCCAAAGGATTTACTACAAACCTAAGGAATCTAGGCAAATACTCCTGCAAAAAATTGTAATATTTAGCTTTGACGTTAAAAATCCTTCTTCAACTCATTTATTCAACAAGCCCGGTGACTACTGATCGCCCACAGAGTATGATAACACATCAGCAACATATATCAAGAACGAATATCACCTCTTAGGAAAGTGTAGATTAAGCGTTAACGAAGTTCCTCATGACTACTTCACCAGTACGTCAAATCAATTCCTTTTCTAAGAGGATGCTTTTTTATAGGAAATGTCAACAACCCTATCTTCCTAGAAACTACTAATGTAGACTAATCACTGTGACGTCATAGCATTGCATGTTAAAAATGCTTGTAACACATCCAACAGACACTCGGTTTACAGAGATTTTCTGAAACAATGTTCAAGCAAGGCTTTACGTATTTAGGCGCTTGCAGATGGATATTAAATTGAGCTTTCATGAATCTGTAGTCATGATTCCGGCTAAGACTCTTGCCGTCTGTAATGTTGCGACGAATGTGTGGTAAAATTTCAAGAGTAACAGGATAAGAGAAAAAAGAACAAAGTATTCCGGACTTGCAAACTCTCGTAATGGCCGTTAGAGGGAATAAAGAAGTCCGTGTGGTGACACATAACAATGCTTTCCAGTTAAATGCTAACGTTGTAGAGATTGGGGAAAAATATGTACTGCCGCTATGTGATAGTAAAGTATCGCCATGTGATAGTAAAGTATCACTATGTGATAATAAAGTATCACTAGGTCAAATAAAAAGTGAATCCGTTTGAATAGAAGATGAATCTATCACACTCTATATTATTTTTAAGAAATGCAAAAGGGAAAAAGTTGCAGTGACATATCACTGTAATTTTGCTTTCTGATCATGTAATCAAGCTCTAACTAAACCACTCGTATAATCCATTAATGAATTTTTCTTTCAAGCAAAGTATTCAAATTCTTATTTACAATTTAATGAAAATTGATATGATTTAAAGCAGATCAATTATGTTTATTAACATAACGCTTTGAAGATGTTTTTTTTTTGCTCTGATATTTTGTTTATAATTTTTGTTTTCTTTAAACAGTTGTTCCGCCTTTCGGTATACTTTCTGAATTTTCATACTTCAATTAAACAACAAATGTTACGTTTCATGCCATTTATCATTGAATATATTTTTTTTCTTTTTTGATTTTAATTTCAATTACATTTCAACATTGTATGATGTACCTATGGTTCGAATGGATTAGGGTAAACCGAAAAAAAGTATTTCAACATTATTTATAATAGTGATAGCTAATCCACTAATCATCACTGATTTAATAAATGTCACTGTCTGAAGCGCTGACATTATAGGTACAATTCTCATACGTAGTCTAGTACTTATTAAGCAAAAGCACTGCTATAATGCTTAATATTATATTATTATACAAAGTAATATTATGTTCAGATATGCACATTTATTGACGCAAAATTCGGTTTATTGAGTACAATATTTTTGAAGTGTTCAGACATAACAATATACGCAGTTCAACTGCTTATTCAATATTCATTTGACAGTTGGTTGTTTCAACAACAGTGTTTTTTTTTTGTTTTTTATCGTTGTTGACATTTGAGTTATCAAATAAAAAAAAAATAAAAATTAATTCGTTTAAATTGTAGAATTCAGTTATTATTCGAAATTACTTCCATTTACCTTCCAGCCCGACTTGAATCGATGTGACCATTCATCGATCACGGGGCGCACTTTATGCATGGGAAAATTGTTCACTCCATGGACAAGGGTTCCCCTTAACAAGTCAATATTTGGTTGTTGAATAGAGCAAGGCATAGCCTCTAATACGGACCACAATTTGTAATATAATGGGTTGAAGTCTGGACTATTATTTTGAGCAGTACATAGTTTCGAAATAAAATCGAAATATGAAGAAATATTTCTTGGACGACTTCGTTTCAGCAGTTTTCTAGCAAAAACTCAGACAATAAATAAAACTGAATAAAAGTTTCTCAAACCCGTCCTCTTTAACACGTTGACTGCCAACTACCAGATAACTCGTATATTGCGTTCCCTTCTAGGGTTGTGTAGCTACGAATAAAATCGTATTATATCAGTGCTCTAGTATCGATAAGTGGCTTCTGGAAAAAGAACAAAAAGTCAATGTTGGCTTCCGTGGCCAGTTTTCTGATAATTGCCGTGGCAGTCAACGTGTTAAAATGTAGGTCCTTTCAGTCATCGAAAAATAAACACACACAACATAAATGGTATGAAAACGTAGGTCGTAGTTCTAGCTAAAAAGTTGCAATGACGAAATAAGCAGAGAGAATGTTTTGTGCTTCAAAATAATTTTCGAATAGCAACTGGCTTGAAGCTTGATTGGGAAGTGCATGATGTATGCTTTATCGGGCATCAAGTTATTACCATCTGTTCCTGTCCATAGCGTTATATTCAAAATTAATTATCCCATGTTTTTTTATAATAAAAGAGAGGCTTTTCGAGAGAGTGGCGTTATGGAATAGTTCGGAAAAATGTAAATATGTAAGTTATATGTATGTAAACAGTACAACAGTCGCCGTAGTCTAGTAGATAGTGTATTGGCTTAGTAGACGTGAGTCCACGATTCAAACCTCGGCTCAGACATCTCCAACAAAACGAAAATATTTCTTTGGCGACAGCCTCTCAGCAGTTTTCTGGCACTCTGAGAGTAAATCAAATTGCCATGAAAAGTTTCTTAAAAATCTGTAGTTCGGAGTCGATTTTAAACTATAGGCCCCGCGACTCATGTATAAAATTATCACACACAATATAGGTGGTGTGAAAACTAGGTTGCAAACCTGACTAAATGTTTACTGACCAATTATGTAGGTATGTGTCTGTACTAACAGTATTTTAATTGAAAGAAATCCTTTAGTTTTTATTACTACACCTTATGTATGACACATTTAATCTATATCGTAACAAAGATAGCAAATGGAGATGAAGATTTCATTATTCTAAGATTTACTGGATACTCTTATTATGAAAATTTTTATTTAAAATATTTTTGAAATATTTTCGAATTGTTTTTAGGTGGTACGCACTTGCAACATTGAACATGATTTTTTCTTTCGTTTCTTTTTTTTTCTGATAAAAATAAATTTTTTAATTTAATTTTTTTTTTAAATTCATTAGAGAATGATTTTTATTCGTATCTTTAAATTAAAAAAAAAAACAACATATGAATGAAATAAAAAAAATTTAAAAAAAAATTATTGAAAAAAACGCACAATTGCGTCAAATTTATTAAAAAAAAAATGAAATGAAATGTAAAAAAAAAAACAATTTGAATTTGTTTTTTAAAAAATATGAAAATGATTTTCTATGCCTCTAATTGTTGCTACAAGTATGAGTATATGAAAATGAAAATTAAACACGCAGCCATTTAAGAACGGTGTGTACTCAATTACTTTGTATGGTGTGGTGGCGGTACCTTCTATTTCAAACATTTCAATCATATTCACGTTAATTCCTATGGACTATAAATACTCATGGCTCTTCTACTGCAAAACAAACAGGAGGAGAAGAGCCTACTACTGTGTGTGCTGATTTCATTTCACATGCTGTAATAATTTCTATCAAAAAAAAAGCGAAAAAAAATTTAAAAAATACGTAAATAATTATGGCAGTTTTGCTGCATGTGTTTATTCCTGTATGTGGCATGCAGCAGCAAGTACCCATTTACCATAGATTTTATGTTTTCTATGCCACCTCCTCTTCCTCCTTCTATGGTGGGTGCAATTGCTATAAAATATACTCGCTTGGCTATTCTAAATTTAAACTTCAAGAAATTTATTTACGCTGAAGTTTTTAGTTCATTTTATAGATTTTTTTTCCTTCTTTTTTTGTTATTTTATTTGGTTGCAGTGATTTCAGATGATTTTTCAAATTGTTGCAATAATACGAAACAAATTACACGAGCAGCTGTAATAATTGATATATAATTTCCTCGTTACGATCAATTAATTTTCCTGTTTGTTGTTGGTTTTTATTATTATTATTTCTCTTCCCCTAACTAAAGTTTATTGAATAGTTTTTTTTTTAAAGAATATTTTTTTATTTTGAATTTTAATGCTCATATTCATAAAGGTTTCATAATTTTTTAATGGAATTATTGAATTTATAAACTCAACAATAATTTATCGTTTTCTGAATTATGATTCATTAAAAATTCTTTTATACATTTTAATATTTCAGAATGATGCCACATATCTTTATAATTGAAGTACTGCTGGTCTAATTATAAAACAGAGAACTTGTGTATATGAACGCGTATTTCGCAAAGTTGTGTAGGATAGTAATCGCCGTATTCAAGTTTAAACTGTAGATCCCGCCACTTATGGATAAAATTAATACACTCAACATAAGTGGTGTGAGAAGAGTGATCGTAATCTTGCCTGAAGCATCTAAATAACCAGGTATGTAGTACGAAATTTATTTACTTATTTATATACGAAAATTATTTTTAAAAAAATATATGAATACCGGTTCCATAATTTCACCTCTCTGCTAAAATTTTAAATTTGCGATCCTATTCGCCATCATAATACAGTTGAGTAATTCTCGTATAAATTTTCATCGCATTGGTCTAGCATTTACGCCAATTTCTCTATATAATATTGACTCTATTTATCACATTTCCAACTGTCAGAGGTCCATTATAATCTCCCTGCTAAATTCTTTGCGCTATTTAGACTAACTTTTACCTTTAAAGAATGTATGCTCAGCATTATGTGCATTATTATTGTTGTGCAGGATACATATCTCTTGCTCTGATAGATCTAAGAACGCCGTCTGGTATCCGTAAAATAACTCCTGCCTGATACCTGAGTACTAATTGTTGAGGTATTTCCTTCAGAAATGCATTAACGCGGAAAAGATCTTTAGTATACGTCAATCTTATTGTCAATTGTCCCTCTCCTTACAGAATCTTACCTTGGACTTGAAGATATTCATTTTCAAGATATATTTGGAAAATCGTATGCTAAATTTCGTTGCATTATAATTGCCTACCAAAACTTTGTATTGCCTCAAGCCTAGATTTAGAAAATTCTATTGCCTTTCGACACGTTCATCCTGATATTCGTTTGGTTTGTGATGGTCTCCAGAAGCAGACTTCGTCTGCGTCATTTACTAATTTTTACTTTCTTCTGTTAATCCTTTTATTGATTGAATCACATTGGACAGAGCTGTCCTGTCTTTTTGTCTTTAATGGAGACTACGGCGACTTTACTTTCTTAATTAGTCCTTTATAAACATTTAGTCAGGATTACAACCTAGCTTCTAACACTAACCATGTTGTGTGTGTTAATTTTATACATGAGTGTCGGGAGCTACAGGTTAAAGTCGATTCTGGACGTCACATTTTTGAGAAACTTTTCACTGCAATTTTTAGCGAAACTTGTCACCGAAGATCTTGTTTTCATCTTCCGTTTTGTTCAAGATGACTGGGCTGGGGTTTGAACCGCTGCATCACGTTTAATAAGGGAACACACTACCTACCAGACTACTGTGACTTCCTTGCTATGTCTGAATAAATTCCAGTCTGCCAGCTGTATGAGCTCAGTCGAATTTTTTTCTTCTCACCTATATTTTCTGGCATACTGTTGCACAGAGGTTTATCTATGAACGTTACCATGTACCTATAGGAATCAAAAACCTTAACTTGTAGGAACCAAAAAAAATTATCAATCTGCGCTCGTGATTATGGTGGATAACTGATTTGACGTAATCTTATACTATGTTCAGAGCTCAATATTTCATATAAAGTTTCAATTAATTATTAAGCAAGAAATACGCAAATTGTTATAATATTGAGTAAAAACTTAAAGTACAGCACTGTCATAAATACGTTCAGTGAGCATATTACAATTTTCCGAACAGTTTCTATTGATATTTGACAACTCAAATGTCAACAATAAAATAAAACAGAAACAATGTTGTTGAACCAACCAGCTGTTTTGTTTACCAGCTGTCAAATGGATATTGCTTATATTATGTCTGAACACTTCAAATATTGTACTCAAATAACCGAATATTGACTTAATAAAGTGCATGTCTGAATATAGTAAGGGGTGATTTTTTAAGAGCTATAGGAAAATTAAAAAAAAAAACACTTAAAATTCAGAAAAATGCATGAAATCTCTATTTGAATCGATAGTTCGGTCCATATAATTTAATGTTTGAAAATTATTTCGTGCAAATGTTCACCGCGACTGCGCCTCAAATGATCCATTCGCTTTGTCCAGTTTTGGCATACTCTTTCCAACATTTCGGCCGGTATCTCACGAATAAATGCTTCAATGTTGCCTTCCAATGCGTCAATTGAAGCGGGCTTGTCTGTGTAGACATGAGCTTTAACATAGCCCCACAAAAAATAGTCTAAATGCGTTGAATCGCACGATCTAGACGGCCAATTGACCAGTCCAGAACGTGAAATAAAATGTTCCCCAAACTCGCCTCTCAATAAGTCCATTGTTACGCGTGCTGTGCGGCATGTGGCACCGTCTTGTTGAAACCACATGTCATGCAAGTCAAGCAATTGCATTTTGGGCAAAAAAAAAAAGTTGGATATCATCTCACGGTAGCGCTCACCATTCACAGTTACGTTACGATTCGCAGCATCTTTGAAAAAGTACGGTCCAATGATGCCACCAGCCCATAAACCGCACCAAACTGTAACTTTTTCTGGATGCATTGCTAACTTTTGCAATGCTTCAGGCTTATCTTCACTCCAAAATCGACAATTCTGCTTATTTACGTATCCCGAATAGCCGCTTCAGTGGGTCGATTAAACTGACCATAAAATGGAAGAAGCGCGCGATGAACTTTCTTAACAGAGCACGCATTTTGATAATAAAATTCAATGATTTGCAAGCGTTGTTCGTTTGTAAGACGATTTATGGTTAAATGATAGACCAAACTGAAGATGTTTGACAGTGAAACAAAACACGAAACGTGCGTGAGCTGTTTAAACCAGTGTTGCCAAAAAGATAATAGCTAAAAAATCACCCTTTATTAAATCTAAATTAGTTTAATGGGTTTTTGTCTTTGTGTAAACCTTTAAAAAAGGCACTCTTTAAAATGTAAATAAACAAAGTAATTTTATTCTTATGCTTCAATATGCAAATATTTGTTGCGCGGTACTAGACTGTCATAAAGTCATATATGTTTTAACTCCTACCAGAGGGAAGTTTATTGTATTTTTTTTTATTTCATTACTTATGGTATCACCATCGAATACTCGTATATGTAATCAAAAATTAACATTTTACAAGATTTAAAGTTTTTTAATTTTATTTTAAATTTTTATTTTTCGTTTATTTTTTTTGTAAATTGATCTTGCCTTAATATTAATTGGAAACATGTGAAAAGGCATAGATAATCTGTGTATGTATGTATATGACAATATAAAACTTGTGTCATTATTAACGAATAAAAATATGTACGAGTATACGATTTAACCAAATATAGTATTTCACATTAAATATACAATACGAATTAGACAAGATCTGCCATTAATGATAAATTCCAAAGTGACATTTAAAGGCATATCATGTTAATGGACACATGGCTTAACTTGACTGCAGTTCAGTTAAACTTGCCTGCATTTGTGCAGTGGGTCATTAATTTAAATTTTGATAAAAATTTTTAATGAAAATCATCATTAACTCGTTAAATGTTTACTTAGAATAAGCTTCTCTGCAAATATACACTCGTTTACTGCACGTATGATGTGTGTATATGCAATTATGGAAATTAATTTATATTTTCAACAACAACAACGAAAAAAAAGCAAGTATTTGAAGGTGTTCAAATGTTTGTCTAATGAGAATACATCGTACATATCTAAATTATGTACGAAATGACTATGAAACAAAAAAAAAAAAATTAAAAATTAAAATAAAATAAATTGTATTTTAATGAAACGTTTTTCAACATGATAAAAAAATATCATTTATAGAGTGAGCATGTGGTAAATTAATTTGAATATTTTTTCCATTATTTTTCTTCTTTTTTTTCGTTTCGTGTCTTTTAAATTAATGACCCGTATTATTTATAAATTGATTAGAAAAATTTTAAAGAAGCAATTGAACATAAAATATTCAATATTAATTAAATTAAATTCAAAATCAATTCATTTCCTTAATTTTTTTTGGACATGTGGCTGTCCAAAAAATACATGTCACTAGGCCAGAGGTTTATAATATGAATTCTTATTATAGTTCTAGAGTTCTTTGAAATAAATGAAAAAATGGCTCTAAAACTCATGTTTTTAAAGAGACGTCTTGATTATGAATTTTCTAAAAATAAGTCTTCTATGATTGAATGGATTAAATACCTTATCATGTAATCCGTAAGTGAAAAGTATACTCACTTTTCCCGAAATAAGATACATCGGTATGGAGAGAAATATGAATAAATCTGCAGTTCTTTTTTGAGCCCAAATGCGTGTGTTCTCCCTATGATGTTGTAAATTAAACAAAATATTGTACCACAATGCTACCGAATAGGGTGATATATAGTATCAATCGATACTACTCGAACAATAACATTCAAAATATCTGATCTTATTCCAAACACATTCAAACTTAAACCAAAAAATGTATGTACAATGTTTACGGATAATGTTTCTGGACAATGGTAGAGGAATTGGATGACAGCCGCTATACAATTCATATGGCGTTGGATATAGTTTTCTCGCATAAATTCCAAGGAGCCAATGATCATAACTGCCTTGCGCAGCTCGCACTTTTGAATTCTAGTTAAAGGAAATAATCTCTTATAAGATTCACATACATACATACATACATACATAATTGGCCATTACAATCAGGATTACGGCCTAGCTTCTCGCACCACTCATGTTGTGTGCCTTAATTCTATACTTGAGTGGCGCGACCTACAGTTTAACGTCGACTTCGAACAACAGATTTTTGAGAAACTTTTTCATGGCTGGTCTATTTACTCTCAGAGTTTTTGCCAGCAATCTGCTGAGAGGAAATCGCTGAAGAAATATTTTTTTTCTCATGTCGAACCCAGGCTTTACGTCTAATAAGCGAACACGCTACCTACTAGACTATGGCGACTACACATACGTATATTCTCTATGCCAGCTACTCAACGTTATGCTCTGTATGGCGAGATCAATTATGTGACCAATGTTCGTGCTTTAGTTAGTTCGTTAGCAAGTTTCTCCCATTGCTTTTCTGACCAGCCATCTATTGAAGTGCATGAGAATGTCAATGTCCTGTAATCTGGACAAATATCGTGAAAAGAACGAAAAGGGTTTTTAAGAGCAGCTCTCACTTCTAAATATTCCGGGCAATAGCTTAGCCAGATGACAGTCGTTTTTAAGCTGCTTGGCTAGTCGCAAGAACAGCTCTCACTTTTGCATATTCCGGGCAATAGCTTAGCCAGATGACAGTCGTGAGGATTGCAGACACTGCATTCATCTATTAGCCTAAAACCTAACCAACTTATCCATTCAGTGATATAGAACCTTCTACAAATTGTTTATGTCGATTTAGATCATTCAGTTGAACTTCAATCCAAAACTTCTTACCGAAAGTTGAAAACTGAAGGCTGTATGTAGTCAACAATACTGGAATGTAAACTATTGTCTGTTAAAGCAGACGCCCACGTTTCAGTAACGCTAAACATAATAGCCAAAACCTTACCAATTTTTTTTTTCCAGTTCAAGATTACTGATTACGTGGTAGAAGCTAGCCGTAGAGCACTGGTCACCGCGATCTCCATTGTCCCTTGCTTTTATCGACTTTGAGAATGCAGTCGACTCTGCTAACTGAGAAACTTAATGGTAATAATCCTTGCAAATATTCCGAAAACATACGGTCCAAATTTTTCACATCAGAGTTATACTATGAAAATACTATACATACATAATTGGCCATTACAAACCTTCAGTCAAGATTACGGCCTAGTTTCTCACACCACTCATGTTGTGTGCGTTAATTTTATACATGAGTAGCGGGACCTACAGTTTAACGTCGACTCCGAACGACAGATTTTTTTGAGAAACTTTTTCATGACAGGTTTAGTTAGGTTAGGTTAGATTAGAGAACGTGTACTTGTCATCTGTGACAAGTACAGTACTCGGAGGTCGAATTGACAACGTCCTAGCTTCTCAGGTTTTGTCACTCTCATTGTTTTTGCCAGAAATCTGCTGAGAGGAAGTCGCCGAAGAAATATTTTTTTCATATTTCGTTTTGATGCCTGAACTGGGATACGAACCCGGGCTTTACGTCTAATAAGCCAACACCACACTATCTACTAGACTACGGCGACTTCAATACTATAGGTGTTCGTAATTAGATTACTGAGACGTACATATAACGACAATATCCTGACCAAGGCAGATACCTAATGTTGACTTTATAACGAATATGTAATCGATCATGAAAAGAAAAAAATCATAGCATTCTTTTTACTATACCTTATATTTGTGTAGGTCTTATTAGTGTTTAAAGTTCAACATTTTTTCACTTTCGCAAAAAAATTTCAAACATTTTCTCAAATTAAAATATCAAATACAGAAGCATAAAAAAATTCAGTCAGTACATCAATGGCTAATATTTCGGTAAAAGAAAGACACCGGCTATGAGTAAGAGGTCAAAAATTTCTTTTGCTGATTTTGCCAAACAAAAACAAAAAACAAAAAAAAATTTTTTTTTTTAAATCGTAAAATAATTTATAAACAATTCATTCATTTTATTTTTATGACTTTTTGTTTATCGTTGCCAAAAAAAAAAAAATACAATACCTTAACCAAACTGTTTTAGCCATTAAAACATTTGGAAAGCACAGCTAATTTAGCAAAAAAGAAATAAATTTTATAAAAAAAAAAAAAATACAAAATAATTAAAAAAAAAAAAAACAAAAAACTTTCGACAATCTGTCATGTTTTGAAATTTACTCTGAATTAGAAAGAAATTCCAAGCATATCAGTCGTATTCTTTTCCAGTTTCTCACATTTAGTTTAGAGAAGTAATGGTCAGACTTTATTATTATTGAAGAATCTTTTTCCCGTAGCATTCTCATTCATATTCTCACTCAATTCATAAATTAGGCTCCGGATTAGGCAAACTGTGTCCTCTGTTCTCTGTAATCCCCACAGAATTCTCTGTTGTGAGTTTAAAGGATGGTTTGCTGGTTTGGTTGCAAAATAGCCATTTCAATATATGACGCCGAATTTGGACCAGGTCAGAGGCCTTGAATTCGACGCAATTCTTGGCCACCAAGACTATGTATAAACCTGTGAATTTTTTTTCAAGATTTTACAGACTTGAGTATCGAGCTCTGTAACGCTTTTCCCCGTCAATGCAAGTTGAGATTGTAAGAAAGCCTGTAAGCCTGAGGCTCTTGTTATTCTGGAGTCTATTTTTAAGACTTTTCCGCTGTATATAGGAGAGGGCGAAAGTAGTGGCAGTAGAGCATTAAACTCTATTGATTCATCTGAACACATTCGCAATCTGACTTTTGTTTCACCGTTTTATCGCTACTTTAACGGAATATCGGGACTTATTGTCGTAACACAACTGTTCATTGTCCGATTGGCCAATAAGTTCAAGGCAATTCCATTTTCGGTTTCGGATCTCTTTAGCTATCGAAATTTGTCGGGTTTTATTTCACAGATTTTTAGTGATTAAAATAGTTTGTGGCCAAAGAAAAGACAAGCTCAACGAAAGGGAAGATAAAGAGGGTCAAATTCTCTTCTCAAATCAAGTGGGTTTGACGCTGTCAAAACTTTTGTTGAGAAATTAAAAGAAGACGAAATCTGTGCCAAGCACTTCTCTACCCAGTAATAAGTAAAGCTTGGTTACTGGTCTTTTGACAGGGCACATTTACTTACTTAATTGGTCATTATAACATTTTAGCCAGGACTACAACCAAACTTTTTACACCACCTATTTGGTGTATTGTTTATCCATGAGTCGCTGTAGGGTCCAGTTTAATTTTTGAGAAACTTTTCATGACAATTTTATTGATCTCACACCATTTGTCAGAAGTCAGGTGAGGGCAAGTTGCCGAAAGAGATATTTTTTTGATATTTCGTTTAAATCGAGATGTCTTAGCTGGGGTTTAAACCACGGGCGCTCGTCTATCAAACTAACACACCACCCTTTAGACAACGACGACTCAGAGAAACAAAGTGCTCTTCTTCAGACTAGGGAGTAGTCTCCTGTCCAGCATTTAGACTCTGTGACGATGAGAATGTATCATCGGAACACATTCTTGAAACCTGTAGAATATTAATGTATTCCGGGATGAAACGTTCTAGCTACATGTTAGTTGGTAAGCAAGATTTTGTCTTTATTGCATTGTGAAATTTGTCATTACAATAGGATTGGAGGAAACATTATACTCATAAGTACTCATGAAATTTTGAGTATGAGTAAGTCAACAGTATTAAAATTCAACTACTCGGATTCATTCGTACTGACTACAACATTGATTTATAAGTACAGGTTGCAATGAGTATGAGTACAACGTTGACATCAAACTCATAACATTCGAAATACGTTTAATTCATACGCCTACTCATTCAGATTCGTAAATTCAGAAAAATTTTATAATACTCATACATGATTCGAGTGATTCGAATCATTCATCAAAATTTACAGTCTTAGTTGTTGTTCCGTTTATAGAGATTGCGAGTAGGCGAACATGAACGTTCGCCTTCAAGAACATGTTTACTTTGCCATATAAAAAGCAAGGCAAAGCAGGCGGAGTCAGTGAAATTTAATCAGTCTTGTTTGAAGACGCGGTCGTGGTTTGAAGATCTGTCTACCAATTGTCTAGTAATTGTTATTGTTTATGCAAAGGGTGTAAACAGAGGAATAACAAATAAAGCAATTGTTGTTGTTTACATAAAGTTGTGAACAGTGGCACACAAAATTGTGGGAATAATAAAGAATTTTAAACGTTTTGTTTTTAAAAGATAAAAACATAACAATATCATATTGCAAAAATCAAATCAAGTAAAGGCATGCGACCTAACCATAAAAGTGCCACTTAGATAGTTTACACAAGGCTCAAGAAGTTGAGGGCGATTAAAAATCATATGGAGACATGCAATATATGAAGGGCAAGGGCAGAGCTGTTGTTTTTTCCCCTACCAATCTACAATCCCGCGGTTTTGGCTTGGATATGTAATATCAAATAGGACTCTTAACAAAGTTACCATTCCAGATAGCCATTGTGTTGTAGAATTTGAATTAAAATGTCTAACTATGCGTTGCTGACTGCTGCCTAGAAATTCATAACTGCAACCGACCAAACATTAAATTAGGAAGAAGAAGCAAATTTTAAAAAAATTTTTTTTTCTTTTATTTTAAACCATTTGTAGGTTCTTGTGTTCTCTAAAGTAGTTGGGTCCGTCTAAAGTAAATTCGGTTTTGGTTAATCAATATTTAACTGTGAACTTATGTATGGTATTCTGAGTAGGTCAAAGGTTAAAACTTGCATTTAAAAGGATTATTCTAGCCTGAGTGCTTTGAGATACCTCTTGTTTCATTTTAAACATTTAAACAAATTTTTTTTGGAAAATTTTTTTATATTTCACTGATCATTACAAAACTTTTTTTATAAATAATTTTTTATAGTCTTTTTCTTTTGTTGTTATCGAATAAAATGAAGGGGTTATACTATGTTACTTGTGTGACGAAACATTTTCATTCATTTATAAATTATTTGACAGTTTTAGAAATAAAAATAGAATGGAAAAACAACAAAAATTTGCCTTTAATTCCAAAGGTAGTCAGTCTATTAAATAGACATTAAGAAGGGGGTCGCTCTTTAGCATACGAATTTTTTTTTTTTTATTTAATTTGTTATTGTAAACATAACTCATTAACATAGTTTTAGGTAATTAACATTCATTTCTAATATTATTACGAAATGTTTTCAACAACATTTAAAGATACGATGACAAAAAGAAAAATCAAATACAATCAAAATATTAAAGGGTGATATTTTAAAAGGGTTTTAGAAAATATAAAAAATTTTATACATATAATGTTAATATTATATTGTGTATAAATAAATATTCTCTATTAAATAATATTTACTATGTGGGAAAATTCAAAATTTCCTTTTGCTATTGGCGGTTAGAGTCCAATGCCTGTGGTTTTTATTTTATGATTAAAAAAATCCCCCCAAAATGATGTGTTTAAATAGTTATAAATCCACCATCTATCTATGTTTTCTTTTTTGTTATTAATGTGATACAAAACATAATATTGTTTTTATTTTAATTCATTTCATTTATTTATTTTTTTGTGGCAACGTAAAGATAAATTTTATTTTCTTGAAATTTTGGCATTTCATTTGTGTCTGTTGGGTGGGTGGTTTTTAATAGAGGTCTCATGCTATTCAACAAAGACATTTTCAAAACATCGAAATGAAGAGTTAATGTTTGACCGTTTGTTTCTGTTTACTTTGGGTAACAAATCTTTCTTTTTATATATTTTAATAAAAAAAAATTCATTTTATTATTAATTCATGTGGTTGAACTATTTCATTCATTCAATATCTGTTCCCACCACACAGTATGTGGACCGTATTTAAGCAGTGCATTGTGTTATAATAGATTGTATACACAATATACGTATATATGTTTCCACTGATCGTAAAAAAAGCGTAGGGTATTCTCAACACATATATATTTCAAAGCAATTCTTCCTGTACAATCAATACTGCATATAGCTGATAATCCTGGAATGCAAATGCAAAGGATATCCAATCGCTTCAAATGTACATTAATAGATGCTATCACAGAATGCTACGGATCTTTTGGTCACAATTATTATTGCTATTATTGACGTGGAGACGTGCTCTAATACTGTGATCATACGTTCTATTCTACTCCTCTCAAAATTACTAGAGTGTCCCTATCAGAGATCAGCAATGAGTATTCAAAAAGATGAATAGATTCGAATCATACTCATAATTTCTGATACTTATACGCATTCATACTTATTTTAATATCATACTCATACTATTCATATTCAAAGTTTGAAGTACTCATCGTACTCATACTTAACAATACGCATGATGTTGTTGATTTCGACTCTCCTTTACTCAACATTTACAAGAATCACAAAATAAGTATGATTCGCATACGAACACTACAATACTCACTAGAAGGTTGTGTATTTGCTTTGGTTGCTGCCTTTGCCTTTTTCTTTCTTCTTTTTTTGTAAGTGCAACAACAACTATGTAAATGTAAATTTTTGATGAATGATTCGAATTAATCGAATCATTCGAATTAATCGAATCATTTATGAGTATTATAAGTATTTTTCTAAATTTATGAATCTGAATGAGTAGGCGTATGAATCAAACATATTTCGAATGTTATGAGTTTGATGTCTATGTTGTACTCATACTCATTGCAACCTGTACGAATGAATCAGAGTAATTGAAACACAAAATTTTATGAGTACTTATGTGTAGCGAAAAAACGATTCATTGCTGATCTCTGGTCACAAAGTTATTCTTGAAACATTATTTTTTCTAGGGTTTTCTAGGGTTCCTGGTGGGAAAAGGCTATGGTCTAGACCATTTATCGTTTTATTTAGGACTGGTAGGGTAGAATATCTGCTTTTTTTTATTTTTTTTTTTTTTTTTTGCAGCAGATACGCTGTTGTCGATTTTATTATATTCAGTAGCTGTATTCCACTAACGTACGTAATATTTTTAGGCCTTAAAGAGGTGGACGCCATATACGTTAATGCCGTAACAATTTTCTAAAAAAAAAAATAAGTTTTTGTGCCAATCATTTCGTTTCAGTTTTAAAATAAATCCCACTCAGTGGTTTTCAAGCTGACTAATGATGACTTTATTAGTGGAAATCTTCAAATCTGTATCGCTCTATAAATTAATTTCAATAACAAACAAATTTCAAATTCAAATTCGAATACTTTGTTATCGAATTGGCTTATGTATTGAGTAGACAAATCGTAAATGTGCTGTTTATCGATGATTTGACCATAAAAAGGCAAACAAAACCACTCTTAACGACTTTTGTCCATTTTTGCTGACTTGAAGACTCAATTACTTTGAAGCGCTACGCTTCAGTTTCAGTTTTAATTTCAAATTCTCTGTTTTTTTGTGTGTTGTTATTGTTGTACTCGATTTATATTTGGCTATCGAATTTGTTTGATCAGCGGGAAAAAACACTTGAATGCATTAGAAACGACAACATCAGCCAGCCAATGCTATGATCATTTGGATGGCTGGGTTATCTGTCTCTCTGTCAGTCCGTCCGTCTGTCGTACAGTAGTCATGATCGATCATTAGATTAATCGCTTAATAGTTTAGCATTTCTTTGTATGTATGTATGTATGCTTGTGTCATAGAGGAAAAAAAAGGTGTGTTTTTGTTGTTAACAGAGTTAATTTGGTCTGTACAAAGCTTATGAGCGAACGACTATTCTGAATGTAAATGGCTTTGTTTTTTGGGGGGGTTCTCCGATAGTCTTATATGCTTAAGCGTGTTAATGACATTGGATTGCATTAATTTCGAACAAAAAATACACGGAAAATTTTGTGTAATTTAAAGTTTATTTCGTTGACAATTTGATTTTATTTAAATTCGATACGATACCATTTCAATTTCAATTTCGTTTTAAAAATAAATTTTATTTTAATGGCCACAATTAAAATAGGTGTTCTCAAGTGGTTATTGGTGAGTTTATGGTTTTTAAATTTCAAGTGATTGTAGGAATTTTAAAATGATGACAAATAATGTGACAAAAATTCATAATAATGCAACTCAATAACAAACATGAGATATTTTTGTTTTAAATTATTGTTTCTTCCACTCTATACATGTATAGTATACAGGGAGCGACACCAGATATATGAACGTGTTTCTAAAATTAGTAAGTGTATAGATAGATTCCTTTCGAGCTTTAGAATTGTGTAAGAAGGAAAACCTTTCAGGGTACAGAACAGAGTTCGGCAATGAATTGTTTTTTCGCTACTCATAAGTACTCATGAAATTTTGAGTATAAGTGAGTCAACAGTATTGAAATTCAACTACTCTGATTCATTCGTACTCACTACAACATTGATTTATAAATACAGGTTGCAATGAGTATGAGTACAACGTTGACATTAAACTCATAACATTCGAAATATGTTTGATTCATACTCCTACTCATTCAGATTCATAAATTTAAAAAAAAAATACGTCTAATACTTATAAATGATTGCAGTGATTCGAATCATTCATCAAAATTTACAATCTTAGTTGTTGTTGCATTTACAAAAAAAATAAGAAGAAAACACACAACCTTCTAGTGAGTATTGTAGTGTTCCTACGCGAATCATACTTATTTTGTGATTCTTGTAAATGTTGAGTAAAGGAGAGTCGAAATCAACAATATCATGCGTATTGTTAAGTATTAGTACGATGAGTACCTCAAACTTTCAATATGAGTAGTACGAGTATGATATTAAAATAAGTATGAATGCGTATAAAAGTATCAGAAATTATGAGTATGATTCGAATCTACTTATCTTTTTGAATACACATTGCTGATCTCTGGTACAGAAACTGCTAAGTGTCATTCCTAAAGTATCGACATGGTTAGCACACCAGCAGATAAATACATGTGAAGAAAGTAATGCGCTGAGGTTGTGTACTATACCCACTGTCTTTCACCATTGGCCTTGATGTCTTAGGTTTCCAAACACAAACAGCAATCTCGCTTTTAAGCATTGAAACACAACTGGAGTGTTAAACGATGTTGAGCTAGGTTCTCCATCAATATCCTTTAAACTAAAGCTATGAGAGTGTATGTAGTTGCCGAAGTCTAGTAGGTAGTGTGTTGGTTTATTAGATCTGAAGTCACGGTTCAAATCCCCGGTGAGACCAAAACGACATATCAAAAAATATTTCTTCGGTGACTTCCTCTTCGCAGATTTCTGGCAAAAACTCTGAGAGTAAATAAAATTGCCATGAAAAGCTTCTCAAAAAATCTGTCATTCGAATTCGACGTTAAACTGTAGGTCCCGCCACTCACGTATAAAATTAACGAACACAACATGAGTGGTGTGAGAAGCTATGCCGTAATTCTGACTGAAGGGTTGCAATGACCAACTATGTATGTACATATGTATGTATGAGAATCGGCACCAGCAACCTAATTACTGTAGATATCGATTAATAAATATCGTAAATTCGTTGTGCTATCTTGGCAGTTGGGTTCCGCTGAAGATATGTGAGTTTGCATATGCAATGTCATGCAGCTTTTAGTTTACTGGAGACGAAATCGAAATCGGTACATATATCGAGGGGCAAAAAAATGTGAATTAAGCCGGTAATCCGATCGCGTAATGGATTTTGTCATTACGTTTCGATGATAGTTTCTTTAACCGCCTTTGGGCAGAAATACTTTCACAGTTAAAGTGTTATTGACTATATTTTGCGAATAGAACGGAAATATTTTGGATTGCTTTCATGACTGATATGATCATGTCGAAACCTTCGCTATAGTTGATCTGGATATAGCTATTGGCTCCAAGCTACCTAAATCGGCTTTCAATTCTCGATTTACAACGAAGATAACGGATACATACTTTTATGGTAAAAGTGTTAAACCTCCCCGGGAATGTCATCCAAGTGTTCTCTCACGGAACCAGATTAGACCAGAAAGGCTTACAAATATCGTAATACTATGCAGGCTTTAATAATGGCTGCGAATTTCGGTAACAGGTTATGTTGTTTGGTGCTATACGCATATTTACCAACAGTAGAGCGTCTATTAGATTTCTAGAGAGCGGGTTCTCTACATCTGAGACTGTCCAAGAATCATGGTGACTTTCGGAGGATATGACGTAACATCCGATGGTTTTTTTTTGCAAATTTTTGCAAATCCTAGTACAACTGAAAATTCAATTGAATTCAATCGTGAGACTGGCATTCTTCTACAGAGTAGTACACGAATGAACTTCACTAATTTTTAATAGGAAAATGCGATAATAAATACATTTGCAGAGGGACTAAACATATCTGGCCTGATACCGATACGTGCAGAAGTTGTAATGACTGTAATGATTGCAGAACACCGTCTCTGTCATAGTTAAGCTCTTGGGAATGAAGTGTAGTCGCCGTAAAGCCCGGGTTTGTATCCCAGGTCAGACATCAAAACGAAATATAAAAAAAAATATTTCTGCGGTGACTTCCTCCCAGCAGATTTCTGGCAAAAACTCTGAGAGTAAAATCTGTCATTCGAATTCGACGTTAAACTGTAGGTCCCGCCATTCACGTATAAAATTAACGAACACAACATGAGTGGTGTTAGAAGCTAGGCCGTAATCCTGACTGAAGGGTTGTAATGGCCAATTATGTATGTACAGTAGCGAGCATTAAAAATGCAACGCTAAGCCGATTGATCTTTATGTGCACCTCTTTCAAAAAAAAAGTACGGAAATTAAAAACTTTTTTTTTATTTTTATGCTCCACAAACGTAGTTAACAAATGCAGGTTACAATATCAAAATTTTACTATCCACTTATTTTTATTTCAACATTTAAGAAAAAAAGTGCCAAATTTCAGCGAGCAAAAAAAATGCAACGCTATGTAATTCATAACTTTATTTAAATTAAATGTAAATTCTTACAAAATGTTGGTTAAAAATATATTTAAAACTAATAATTGGTTGCGTAGCCTTTATTTTATATTACCGCTTGCAGTCTGGAGGGCATAGAATCCACTAGGGGCACGATGGTGTGTAGGGGTATTTTTTCCCCCATTTTGACTTTAAAATTTTTTCTAATTCCGCCAAATTTGAAGGATTTTTCTTCTTAGCTTTCCGATCTAAAGTCTCCCATAGGTTTTCTAAGGGGAGATTGTGACGGCTAATCCAAAATTTTCACATCATGGTCGCTTAGGTAATTACGAACCAAGCGACTAGGGTGCTTCAGGTCATTGTCTTGTTGGAATATGCTGTATGGGGGCATTTTTTCCAGAAGATGTGGGAGCATATTTTCTTCTAGGATCTCACAGTATTTAGTGGCATTCAAATACCATCGATTTTCACCAACGGACCAACTCCATCATGAGAAAACAAACCTACCAATAAATTCCTTAAAATAAAGAATTTCGGTGAAAAACAAAAGTAACTTACCCCTCACCATTAATAGTGAAAGTAAATTTAATCTTTCTGGATCTGATGGGATAAAATATATTAGAAGACCACCTGAGCAGAGATATTCTCCCAGATATCAGCTACCAACAGTAAAACATGGCTAATGGTGTGGGGTAAGTTACTTTTGTTTTTCTCTTAGAAAACCTATGGGAGACTTTAGATCGAAAAGCTAAGAAGAAAAATCCTTCAAATTTGGCGGAATTAGAAAAAATTTTAAAGTCAAAATGGGGGAAAAAATACCCCTACACACCATCGTGCCCCTAGTGGATTCTATGCCCTCCAGACTGCAAGCGGTAATAGAAAATAAAGGCTACGCAACCAATTATTAGTTTTAAATATATTTTTAACCAACATTTTGTAAGAATTTACATTTAATTTAAATAAAGTTATGAATAACATAGCGTTGCATTTTATTTGCTCGCTGAAATTTGGCACTTTTTTTCTTAAATGTTAAAATAAAAATAAGTGGATAGTAAAATTTTGATATTGTAACCTGCATTTGTTAACTAAGTTTGTGGAGCATAAAAATAAAAAAAAAGTTTTTAATTTCCGTACTATTTTTTTGAAAGAGGCGCACATAAAGATCAATCGGCTTAGCGTTGCATTTTTTATGCTCGCTACTGTATGTATGTATTATCATGCAAGAGTGGCAAATAGGACATATGACAATGAATGCTTCGATCTTCTAGCATTATCATGATATTGAATTCTTTGACTTGATCATGTTAGCAGGATGTTCAAAACTTAGCTGGCACTTGGTGTATGTGTTGGTATTATTACTGCAGAGTAAGAAACATTGATAAGATCACATTATTCTCATATAATGACTCTCATAGAGGCTATGTATGATCGAAATTGACGAGTGGCTTTTGATTTAATATGACTGCCTAGCTCTGAAAAGTTATTCTCTACATCTTCTTGAAATTGTTGCAGTTAATGCGGGAGCGTGTAAATTCATTTTTTTATTTTTTATATTTTTGGAATCTGTGACAGATAGGTCGTTCACCTATGGTGTGTTTTAGCTTAAATTTTTTTACCAAAAAAAAAAAAAATTAAAATAAATTTGAAACATTAAAATAAATTTTTTTTGTTTCATTTTTTATTTAACAAAACCCATCTCATTTCAATTTATCACAATTTTAATTGTTAAAACCATAAAAAACAATAACAAACATAAAAAAATTTTTTTAAGAGGATCTCCATGTAATCGTATCGGCCTAAAAGAATCTCGAATTACACTAGAGGCCTCGTGATAAATGTGACGGCTGTGTTGTGTTGTTGACTGCTGCGGTGATCGATGATCCATGATTGTGGTGTGTGGGGGAAATTCAATATTTTTTTTCTCCATTCTCTGAAGTTTCGTTTGTTTTATTTTGTTTTTATCATTTAATGGTTTGACAAAAAGCTGTTAAAAAACATATTTTTTATTTGTTTCGTGTTTGAAAAAAAATATATTGAAATTAATCTCTTGTAATAAATGTTGTGTTTTTTGATGTTAAATTTCCATTACACATGGAGTAGAAAAAAAAATAACCATAAAACGACATTACGATGACAATAATCCCTTTTAATAAGTAAATTAAACAAAAAAAAAAATTAATAACCATGCGACCTTGAGATGTTCAATTTAACAAATTAATCGATTACATATGACAGATTATTAATCGAATTTTTTTCTAAAGCTGAACAATCATTATGACACTCAAGAGCCATTCATTATTATTTTTTTTTTTCAGAAAATATTTTTATTTTTTACGATCTGTCAAGTTTGATTGTGAAAAAAAAGTTTTTTTTTTAAAGTTACCGTTCTACGACCTGCTTAGCCACTTCCATCTGTTGTTAATTTATAGAATTTTTTTCCAATTTTTCTTTTTACAGAATTTTTTTTTTTTTTTTGTTTCCTCTGCTCTGCTGCATGTGTCACAGATCAAATCGAGACATTTTTCTATGCTCCAGCTACTGTTTGGGTTGCAGTTGTTTTTTTATTTTATTTTTTTAAAATTTCAATGAAGCATCACATCGATTTCATTTCATTTGACGGTGGTTTTAACACACAAAACAAAATGTGCCAGTAAAAACGGCTGCCACAATTGAGTGTTGCTTGTAACACACGCACTGTTGCAAGTAAAGTCTATAAATATTTGTAAGAAACAAAAAAACTTTAATTGTGTTCATTATTCTGTTTGTCTTCTGTTTTTTATTTTGCTTTTAAAAATAAATTATTTTTTTTAAAAGCCTTCAAAAGGCACAGAATTCGATACTCTTGTTCTCATAGAGAAGAATTGAAAAATAAAAATTTTATGGAAAACTATGGAAATAATTTTTTTTTTTTTACAGCAGGTGTTGAATAATTTTTTTTACAATCTTACCCATCAAGTTGAACAAATTTGTCCTATTTTCGTAAATATTTTAGTGTGAAACAAGAAAATTTGATGGCAGTCTAAAGTGATTGTTTTAAAGACAATTGCAATGTCCGTTGACATTATTAAGAAATCGAATAGGGTACACATTATTTTTCGTAACATAATAGTACGCAATATGGGTAGTAAAATGCGTTTCACCATAACCTCAATGCCTTATATTTAATCCTAAGGCTTCAAATACATATAAGCAGAGAGCTGTAACAAATTCCTTCCAACTTAATTTGACTTGTGCTATCAGTTTTATTTCTAATCAATTTAATACATACATACAGTGACCGCCATAAGTGAGTCAACACCCACTATAATTTTAAATTTTCTATTATGTTCTTAAGTATAAAAAAAAAGTTTCTTTATCATGAATTGTTCTTTTTGTTTTAACATTTTATAAGTAATAAACAAACGTTTTTATTTTCCGAAATTTATTCGACTATTCTCATTTACTTTTCTCGCTATCCTCAGAAAATGAATTATTTCAGTGGTGTTTACTCACTTTTGGCGCTCACTGTATATACATAATTGGCCATTACAACCCTTTAGTCACGATTACGGCCTAGCTTCTCACACCACTCATGTTGTGTGCTTTAATTTTATACTTGAGTGGCGGGACCTACAGTTTAATGTCGACTCCGAACGACAGATTTTTGAGAAACTTTCATGGCAGGTTTATTTACTCTCAGAGTTTTTGCCAGAAATCTGCTGAGGAAATCGCCGAAGAAATATTTTTTCCTATTTCAGTTTGATGTCTGACCTGGGGTTTGAAGCCAGGGTTTACGTCTAATAAGCCAAGACACTACCTACTAGACTATGGCGGCATAGCAATGAATATTCACAGAATATTGATGAGGTAGATTTGTCGGGCGCAAGATGGTTTTAAATATGCCACTCGAGCTTAATTGTCCACGAGATATTCTTCAATTTGTCTTCATTCATGTCACATTTATCATTGTAGATTTCCATTCTACCACCATGTGCAGGACACTTTTGTAAAAGTATACACGAATTTATATTGTTTCACGAATCTTCTGAAAATACCTTTTTTTGTGATGTCTCTCCCATATACTAGAACCATAAAAGAAACTGAACTTGATATTTGTGTTAAAAATTAATAAAGTTCCAACTGTTCCTTACGAGACCGATACTCCTCTGTATATGCCATTGCCACTGCCTATGCTGAACTAGCCATTTTCGAAAATTTGCCCCAACTCCGAAGGCTTCAATCTCAGCAGCGTTTATTTTAAGTCCACCCAAGTCTGTTGCCTTTGTGCTATTTGGTTGATTTAAGAACTCAACTCAGTGTGGAATTCTAAAATTTATTGAAGTGGAATGACTCATGTATCATTAAAAACTAATACGAATACCTGTTTCAGTTTAATTTTTATGATAATCTTTGATTTATTTGAAGCTCAATTTTCAGTGGCTTCATTTCATTGTTTTAAAGCGTTGCTTCCTTTTTTAGTGCTAAAAAAAAACAGTCAATAATACACGTTCTTGGTTTGGCACTTTATTTTGCTACCGACATAAAAATCAATTTTTCACTGTTTCAGATGCTTAAATCATAATTTTTTAAATAAAAAATAAAAAAAAACAATCCGTTGAGGGTAAAAAACCGCGCAAAACAACATTTAGGCACAACCATTAAATGTTAACTTACAACAAAAAAACAAAAAATAAAAACAAAGTGTGTAGATTTTTATTGTATGATAATTTGTTGTTCTAAAAAGGTTGCTAAAAAAAAAGCTATGTGAACCATACTGGACGACACACACAAAACCGTTTAGTTGTGGCTTAAAACAGAAATCACAAACTCCAATAAAAACTACAACTACGACTATAACCAGAAATAATCACACAATAAAACCACAATAATCTTAAAAACCAAAGTCGTCAGCCTAAAGTCTAGACGACTAAAATTGCCCACCAATGCCGTGTATGGTAGTAAAGCAGTGCACTGCTGCAGTGGTGTATGCAGCATGTGCTGCTACTCACTGCTACTTAGGCCTTTACATCCTGACCATATTAAGAATATCAAGAACAAGCATGTACAATAATTTTTATAAATAAATTGTTTTGTTTGGTATTGTGCGTCAATTGTCCTAAGAAATGAGAAATTTCGAAGAGAAACACAATTACAGCTACAGAGCGACAAGTGCGATAGATTAGAAAAATTGCGTAAACAAGTTTTTAATGTATATTCCTGTTGAAAAACGGTTTTGTAAAGAACCATACATACATACATAATTCACCGTTACAACTCTTCAGTCAGTATTACGACCTAGCTTCTCAACATCACTCATGTCGTGTAGCTTAATTTTATACTTGAGTGGCGGAACCTACAATTTTAACGTCGACTCCAAATGACAGATTTTTGAGAAACTTTTTCATGGTAGGCTTATTTACTCTCAGGGTTTTTGCCAGCAATCTGCTGAGAGGAAGTCGCCGTAGAAATATACTTTTTTCATATTTAGTTTTTTATGTCTGGCCTAGGGCTCGAAGCCGAAGATTGGCGACTGCTATATTAAATTTGTATTCCTTTTAAATTTGTTAAGGATCATAGGACTGTTCCTCAAACCTCTTATGATGTTTTTCCTTTGTTACAGTTTCATTAACCAAGTTTTCCCTGCTACATTATTTACAAGGCAATTGTAGCAAGTTCTGGAATGATAGGGTTGCAATATATAGTTGCCACCTTCCATGTAAATGTCCAAGATTGATGCACATTAATTTGCAGTTTTCTTTTTCTCTAGAATTAAGGCTCCTTACTTGTTTTTTTCTCTAGGAATTTTACGTGATTCGTGAATGGACTATTTAAAGTTGGACTGAAGCCGCTCAATTTTTAAAGTTCAAAACAATCAAAATTAAATTTGTTCGTCTTCTCTGGTATACAAGTGCAGCTCCTGCGCTGACCAACTTCGTTCTATTCCCTGATTTTGGTCGAACTTAGCCAGTACAGAGACTGCGTTCACTCGTGGCATCACAACGGGCCGCTATGCGTGCTCAAATGCCTGTGTAACCTGGTATACAAACTGATTTGTAACTACTGCAGCAATTCACCTCTCACGGACATCATGTATTGGATAATAAATCCTAGCTTCTCACACTACTCCCATGTTGTTATGGTATTAATGTGATTCATCAGTGGCGGAACCTACAGTGTTAAGTCGACTCCAAACGACACATTTTTGAGAAAATTTTCATGTCAATTTTATTTACTCTCAGAGTTTTTGCCAGAAGACTGCTGAGAGGAAGTCGCCTATGAAATGTTTTTTTCGTATTTCGTTTTGTTCGAGATGTTTGAGCTTACGTTTGAACCACGGGCTCGTGCCTAATAAGCCGATACACTAATTACGAGACTAGGGCAACTTTAAATCCATAAGCCCGCGCTCATAATCCAAACACCCAAGATCGGAACGTATTTAGTGTATTTCCTTATACCACCTTATGGGGAGTTTTTTAATTTCACTTTAAAACACATAACGAGTGATAATATTCTAGTCTGTTCGAACTAAAGTCTTTGATACGCACCTAGCGCAAAGGTCAAACAAGTGAGTCTTTTTAAAGATTTGAACTATGTGTCCCTAATTTCTCCTTTTATAAAAGAGAACCTTATTATCTTTATTATCTCTCATTAACGCTTAACGCTTTCATTGTAATTTCGTCAATGTTAAACAAAAGTGCCGTTTTTGTTATTTTTTTTTCGCATAAAAAAAGATTTTCCAAATAAATTGAATGGAGAACAAACAAAAGACAAACAGATTCCATTAGTTGGATGACTGGTTCTTGTGATTTCTGGCTGAAACAGCTACTTTCGTACTCTACTTAAAAATTAAATTAATTTAATGAGGCAAAGAAGAAATGAGCTCCTTTGTTTTTTTTTTTTTGTTTTTTTCCTTCAACAACACAGCTGAATTGGACACACAAAACGTTGACAACGACGACGACAACGATTACGGCGACGTCTGCGACAGAGCTACAAGGAACGCATAATAATAAATACGATACAAAGGAGCCACAACAGAACGTTCGAAATAAAAGTTTTTTTTAATGAGGCCTTAACTTTTGTTTTCTTTCTTATTCATAATGCAACATCGTTTTGTATGGTTGCAGGCAGTAGGAGGAGAGGGAGGAGGGTGTCAGTTATAGATGTTTTAAGAAAGGGCTAAAACCAGACTTGTGTTTGAAAGTTTTGAAAATGTTTTCGTTTCATTTGTGTTGGGGTTTGTTTACTAAAATTTTGTCTCAGAACGTTTTTGTTTATTTTTATGGTTCAGTTTTGTTAAAATACTTATTTCCATGAAATTTCATAAGCACAGATGAATTTATGTTTCATGATAATAAAATAAACACAGAAGATATTATTTTTTATTAAAACTTATGTCTGCCTGCCTGTATGTCTACAGTGCGTGACTAAGTCTCAACAGACGTTCAACAGGCATCCATCACTGAAACTGATGCCATCTTTTGTTACAATTTATTTTAGGAATACCAGTAGTGTGACCATAAGTAAAGAATTTATAAACTCGACAGCAACTAAGGATCCAACATAGATTATGGTCCCTAATTTCGGAAACACTTAAACTATTCGGGGAAAAAGTCAGGGCAAAGACCGAAAACAAAATACAAAATATTACGCACTTTTAAAAAAGGTGACCACCATTTCATGGGCACATCAATTGCTTGAGAAATTACCAGACATACTTTTTATATTGAAAGGCTTTAAACGTAATATTGGTAGCCCAACGGCATGCCTTCTACCTTAACACTCAGCTGTAATTCTCATGCGAAGGTCAACATCAAAATGTTGTTTACGTCCCAAAGCACTATACCGTTGCAAACCTGACTAATCGTGGCTGGAATCCCGAAAATATCGAAAAATATCCATAAGGTTGCTAAGTAATACTGGGCAATAATTCCCTACAAATCCATATAAGAAAGCTCCAGAAGCTCTGCTCCACCAAAAGGCAGTATAAAATCGACAACAAACATCATTTGAAAGTCAGTCAAATTCACTTCTTGAGAAATGATGTACGAAAGAAACCTCTTCTCTACGTCCAACACATGTCTACAGATGACGTTGTTTGTGGTCAACGACAGATGGACCTGCTGCTGTAGAGATCTAGCATCTGCTTGGTTGGAAAATTCTGATAAATGGAATTGAAACAAAGCAAAGAAAAATGTCGGTAGTTATTCAAGTCGCCTACCGATTTAAGTATAACTTACGGCTAAGATATCGTGTCCTAAACAAGTTCCTCAATCGAACCTTAAAAGTCTTCTATAATATGTAAGCTCTGTACATATATGTAAAATTCGGCAATTGTAAGAGCATCGTAAAGGTCCTTCATTTAAGAATACTTTCGAATATATTATGAACTTCATTAAGCTACTGGGTCACAGGTCATGTGGGAATTCGAGACAATCAATAGACAAATAAGCTTGCGACAAATTGGAACGGCTGTTTCAACGGATATATACAACAAAAGGGCAGATAAGGAAAGGCAAATAGGTTTAAATGAGATGTCACCGTAGTCTACTAGATAGGATGTTGGCTTATTAGATGTGAGGCCACGGTTCAAGCGCCAGTTTAGATATTTTTAATAAAACGAAGTATAAAATAATATTTCTTCGACGACTTCCTCTCAATAGATTTCTGAGAGTAAATAAAATTGCCATGAAAAGTTTCTCAATAATCTGTCATTCGGAGTCGACGTTAAACTGTAGGTCCCGCACTCATGGAGAAAATTATAACACAACATGAGTGGTGTGAGAAGCTAGGCCGTAATCCCGACTGAAAGGTTCTAATGGCGAATTATGTGTGTATGTATGTAACATAAGTGATGTGAGAAGCCCGACTGAAGGGTTGTAATGACCAACTACATTCGTATGTAGGTAGATATGTTGCGGCTAAGATATCATGTTCTAAACAAGTTCCTCTACCAAGCTTTAAGTCTTTTATAATATGTAACCTCAATAAATGTAAACTTCATTAAGCTCCTCGGTTACAGCTCATATGGGAATTGCGGCAATGAACAGGCAGATACGCCTACGACGAATGGGAGCGGATATTTGGACAGATATATACAACAAAAGGGAAACATAAGGAAAGATAAGTCAGTCAAAACGTTAGTTGGGACTATCCAGGAATAATCTAAGGTTGGTAAACGCACTGTTGCCTGGGCACCGTATACCCAGTGGAGACTTGTTTAGAATGGATGTTGCCACGAACCCAATATTTAGATTTCGTGATGTGGTCGCTTATTAGTCGCAAAAGCCCGGGTTCGAGCCCCAGGCCAGACATCAAAAAGAAATATGAAAAAAAAATATTTCTTCGGCGACTACCTCTCAGCAGATTTCTGGCAAAAACTCTGAGAGTAAATAAACGTGCCATGAAAAAGTTTCTCAAAATCTGTCATTCGGAGTCGACGTTAAACTGTAGGTCCCGCCACTCAAGTACAAAATTAAGGCACACAACTTGAGTGGTGTGAGAAGCTAGGCCATAATCCTGACTGAAGGGTTGTAATGGCCAATTATGTATGTATATGTATGTATGATGATGAGAATAGATCATCATCATATGTTCTTAGAAACGGTAAAGCATTAATTTAACGCACAAGAAGCCACCTGGATGTATGTATATCAGGAGCTGGGCACTGAACATAATACATACATAATTGGCGATTACAACACTTCAGTCGGGATTACGGCCTAGCTTCTCACACCACTCATGTTGTGTGCGTTAATTTTATACGTTAGTGGCGGGACCTACAGTTTAACGTCGACTCCGAACGACAGATTTTTGTTTGAGAAACTTTTCATGGCAATTTTATTTACTCTCAGAGTTTTTGCCAGAAATCTGCTGAGAGGAAGTCGCCGAAGAAATATTTTTTTTTCATATTTCGTTTTGATGTTTTGTCTGGGGCTAGACCCGGGCTGTACGTCTAATAAGAGAACACACTACCTACTAGACTACGGCGATGGTCAGTGAACACCATCCTGAAGTTTATTAGGACAATAGGAGGAGACACTATAGGGATACCTTATAAATTTTAAAGGGAGTACAGTAGATCGTATGGTTGTGTTGCTATGGCATCTATTAATGGCGAATACATTTTTAATTGTTAAAAATTACCTTAAAAATCAAAATCTATTTCCCTCAAATTTTTTTCATACATATTTTATATCACTTTATATATCATTATATATATCATAAGGTGATATACCTTATATCACTACTATTTTTTGTTGGTATATTTTATTTCATTTTTTTACAACTAAACTGATCTCTGTCATTCTAACGAATACCTCAATATCGTATTACAATTTCAACAATTCATTGCTTTTATTTCTTTGACGTTTCTTTTGCTTTAATGGCTGTGAATTTCTTTCTTTTCTTTCAGATTTTTTTTATTTCAACTTTTATGGTAAAAACAGCCTTACTGGTTATGAAAAACCATGTGATTTTGAGGTTAAAGACGATTTTCTTATTCTTATGGCAATCAATTGATAACAATAGTTACAATGACTTCTTGCTTAAATTGCAAGTCTTGGGATATAAGGTGAGTTTTAATGTTTTTGAAAAAATAATTTTTTTTTTAATTTAAAATTATAGCAAATAAGAGATTTATTTCATTTTAATAAGACAACCAATTTATCATGTTTTAATTTTTTATGTGTTTAAACATGTTTAAACGCCTTAATCGCTCTTTAAATTTCCTTATTAAACGCGGCAATTATTTCATGGAAACACCCATAAAATATTGGAATATTAAACTTCCTATGCTGGTTAGTTGTTCGCCAACTATTTAAGCCCACTAATGAAAGAAACAAAAAAAAATACGTTGATTATGATTAAATCATATTAACAATAACAACAAAAACAAAAACTTATGAATAGTCAAATTTGATAAGAAGTAAAGAAAAAAAAACGAAATAAACCCACTGCCTTCGCAAATACTCCAACTGGCAATTGAACAAAAAAAAATTCAAATTTTTAATTTAAATTTTAAATTTTCTAACTGTTTTTTTGAAAAGAAAAACAGTTTATGCTTCTACATACGTTTGCCGTTTGTTTGTAGAGGAGTATCAACTGCAATCAGTTTAAAATTTATATTTAAATTGCCAAATTGTTCAATTCAGTGCATTTGAATGTGCATTTAAGAGAGTGTGAACCGTTAAAGAAGCATCAAGACAAACAAACCGACAAATCTGTAATAGAAATACAAACAAATCCGAAAGCGTTTGTGTCAAACACCCACGCTTCTTTAAATGATTGAATCTAAAACAGAGACCCAAAAAAAAGAAACATTAACCAACGAAAGAAGAAACCTCAACCACGCGAATGTTAAGGTGCATCTTTTGTTGTTATTGTTTTGTGTTTAGTGTTTTTGGTTAAAAACTTTTAACAACACCGTTAACAAAAAACGAAACAAAAAAAATTTTTAAATTTTATAAAACAAAGAGTGGCTTAATAACGACCCCCATAATACCCTATACGAGTATGTTGTAGTTGGCATATTCAAGATTTTATAGGAATCCACTATAAATCGCTAGAATCGTTAAGACTTACGAATGGGAATAAATGTTCCGCCTTTACTTAGCTATACATACATACATACATACCATAATTGGCCATTACAACCCTTCAGTCAGGATTACAACCTGACTTCTAACACCATGTTATGTGAAGTTGCGACACCTACACTTTAAAGTCGATTCCGAACGACACATTTTTTCGGAAACCTTTCAAATCAATTTTAGTTTTCTCTCAGAGTTTTCGTCAAAAATCTGCTGAGAGGAAAATTCCGAAGAAATATTTTTCAAATTTCGTTTTTTTTTTTTTTTTTGAGATGTCGCACGGGGATTTAAACCGCGGCCTTACGTCTAATAAGCTACTACTACCTACTATCTTAGCCGTAAGTTGTACACAAATCCGTAGATGACTTGAAGCAGGTCCATCTGTCGTTGCCTAGAAATAGCGTCATCTGTGTTGAATATTGTGAAGAGGCACTTTTTGTTCATTGAGTCCATAATTTCTCAAGAAGTGGCTATGACTGACCTACTAGAACTACGCTGACGACTCACTTAAACCTATTTGCCTTTCCTTGTCTACCCCTTTCTTATATACAGTGGTGGCCACGAATTTAAGACTCGACATATGACTGAGTTATTTGAGATAATTTTTACATTTTATCGAAAAAATTATGTGTCCATGATATTTTTTTTAAGACTTTTGTAATGTTATGAAGAAAAATTAATAATATTTTCTTACCTATATTCGGTTAAAAATTTTTATTTACATATTATATGCATAAACACAAGTTTTATCCTGGTCACGAATTTAAGACATAGGCATAATATAACACTATTCTCTAAATTAAGCTCAGCTTAATAAAAAAAAATCCTAGTATTTAGTGGGAAATCCTTTATTTTTCATCACAGCAGCACATCTCCCGGGTAAACTTTCGACTAATGCCACATAACGTTGCTTTGGAATTGCATACCAAACCCTTTGGATTTCTTCCCACAAATCGCTTGAATTCTTTGGTTTAACTGTTCGTAAATATTCCTCAACATCATTCCACAAGTTCTCAATTGGATTGAGGTCCGGGGATTGAGCTGGCCACTTAAGAACAATGATATCGTTTTCTTCTAAGCAACTCTTCACTAGACGTGAAATGTGCTTAGGGTCATTATCATGCATAAATTTCTATATTGGAGGCATGTTGTCTTCAGCGAATGGTATCATTGTGTCTGTTATAATATTTTTTTAAACATGGTGGTCCATTTTAGAATTTATATTGTAAATGGGACCTACACCACCAGGAAAATGCTGCCCACACCGTCACATTTCCACCACCATGTTGTTTCTAGGGTGTACTTTGGATGATCCTCTAGGTTTGGAGGGCGCCAGACGTACTGCTTTCCATCAGAGCCGAAGCGGCAAAACTCCAAAGTATATTTTTCCAAAATATCAGGGGTTTCTTGAGATTTCTCAATTATCACAAATAAGTCCATCATATGTCGTGTCTTAAATTCGTGGCCACCACTTTGAAACATCCGTTCCCATTTGTTCCAAGCTTATTTGTCTGTTGATTGTCTCGAATTCCCACATGAACTATGACCCAGTAGCTTAATGAAGTTCATAATATATTCGAATATATTCTCAAATGAAAAACCTTTACGATGCTCTTACACTTGCCGACTTTTATATGTACAGAGCTTACATATTATAGAAGACTTTTAAGTTTTGATTTAGGAACTTGTTTAGGACACGATATCTTAGCCGTAAGCTATACTTAAATCCGTGGGCGACTTGAATAACTACCGAAGTTGTTCTTTGCTTTGTTTCAATTCCATTAATCAGGATTTTCCAACTAAGCAGATGCTAAATCTCTACAGTGGCAGGGCCATCTGTCGTTGACTAGAAACATCGTCATCTGAAGGCATGTGTTGGACGTAGTACGTACTAGATTAGGGCGACTTTTCTTGCCTGATTTTTCTAAATTCTTACCATGCGAAAATATTACGTTCCTTCATTATCCCATAGTTTTAATTCTTTAATGCAAGACTATTCTATCAGATTCTTGACTGCCTTCTATCTTTAGAACGCGTTATTCTATAGTTTAACATCTGTGATCTGTTGTTATCCATGAGCCAATGTGGCTTCATAGTGTTTTCGAAATAGGGTGACCCTATTTCGCATTATTCTATAGTTTAACATCTGTGATCTGTTGTTATCCATGAGCCAATGTGGCTTCAAAGTGTTTTCGTTTCTCTCCGTCTTCTCTTTCGCTAAGAATACTCTTCCAAACATCTCTTCCCATTCCACAGTAAGATTCCGTGACACAGTGATATAGAGTCACTTTTCCTCGCAAGCTCATCTGCTTGCTGCTAATTGTCTTGAACTCCTACATGACGTAGCACCCTGTAGAGGGATACTACCTCTCTGATTAAATTTTCTAGAAAGTCCAATACTCTTTTTGATTCAACCTCTTACGAGCTGTGTGCACGAATGGTGTCCTAAATTTTCGATAGTATTGTTGTGTTCTGCCATTTGTAGCCTCTGCCATAGTTAAACTGAGCACATCTTTCGATAGTCTACACTTTAGCCTATAAGATACTAACAAATTTCCCCACTAGTTCTAAGCATTTCACTCTGAGACCAAAAACCATCTCTCTTGTGCTAAGGTATGCTCTCGACCCACATATGTATATACCACAGGCTGATCCTTGTCTTACAAGAGTATATAGCTCCTAACAATCTCGCTGGGGAGCATTTCTCATAGAATCTACTTATGCGCTCAAGGGGATAGTTTGGGGGCTTTATTAGATGACGATACCACCTGATGAATTTCGTGTGGCACTCCAAACCATAGCCTACACGGCCTTAGTCTTCATTATTGTGTGCATCGAGCTTAATTGTTGAATCTTAGGACGTCATTCCGTACTGAGCCAAAGTTGAGGCCGAGTGTTGTAATCGAATACGTTTCGTATCCCTTTGGGGCGGTCGGTCTGACATAATCAATTTGCATAACTTGGAGAGTAATTTTAATACGTTGACTGCCGCGGCAATTTTCAGAAAACTAGCCACGCAAGTCAACATTGACTTTTGTTCTTTTCCTAGAAGCGATTTATTGATAGTAGCACTGATATAATACGATTTTATTCGTAGCTACACAAAAATTGCTGGTTTAGTGAATACGAGATAACTCGTGCTTGACACCCTAGAAGGAAACGCAATCTACGAGTTATCTCGTAGTCGGCAGTCAACGTGTTAAAATGCAAATGCTCTTCTGTCCAAATCACACTCCATGTGCTGCAGATAGCTGCCGCAAATACCATCCTGACATCATTCCTGAATGCTATTAACCTTTCTTATAGAAGACCACCCAAGTAAATAAGGCGCGATTGACCTTTGAATTTATATTCTCCGATATTCATCGACTGTATTGTACGCATGAACTGGAGTTCAGACTCTTGTCTGTCTTTTATTTAAGGCAAGGGCCCCGTGTTAGTAGTACTGTAAGCATTCATAAACACCTTCTCCGTGTGGCGGCATAAGATATGGTTTGGCCAGATCAAGCTGCCTCATTTCCTTCTTATATAGTCTTTAGCAGCATAATGTTATCCTTGTTTCATCCCGCTCTTAATATGAAAGACGTCTTTTGAAATACAAACATTACAGTAGTGCTTACCAATGTAGCGCAATCAAATTAACTTTAGCAATATGCTCACATAGAAGGAATCTTGAGGGGTAGTTTCCCTGTCTAAAAAATGAAATGGAAATCCCTCAACGCACATCCATCGTTTTACGGGGCCTCTCTACCCAAGGTTCGAATGTTAAGAACTATGTCGCCGTAGTTGGCTTACCAAACCTTACATGGCTTAAAAGAGACTGTAGTCTCTGTAAAAAATTTAACCAAAATACAGTTTTCAATTGTGGCCTTACAAATATCAATACAATAACAATTAAGTTTTGCCTACAAAGCAGGTGTAGGGTATTATAAGACAGATCGAAAGAAACTAAGAAACTAGCAAAGATCTTTTAAACCCACTTAAAAACAAAACAAACAAACAAAAAAACATTAAAATACAAAACAACAACAATAAAAAAAAACTACAAATAAAAGCTACAATAAACAACAAAATTTTGCCAGACAGTCTGGTGACCACTGAGTGTTTTTAATTTTTTATTTTCTTCATTTGTTTTACAATAATACACTCAAAAATTAAAATCAGTATAAACAAATAGAGATACAAGCAAACAGAGTTGTCTTAACGTTGACGTAGAAAGGAAGATAAGATAAGAAAATCAAGAAGATGATTATGGCGATGAACATCGCTAAACCGCAATTTGAAGACATAATAGTCGCGTTACTTTTTTATGAAAATTTTATGGGCGTTTCAGTGAAGAATTCATAAAAATTCCTCAATATCGTAATAGTGGAAAAAAGAAATTTTTAACACGATTCGGATAGTCGTAGTCATTCCATTATGATAACTCACTGTATTGATTAGTCCGAACTTAAAGAAACAGAAGACATGAAATCTTTTAAATATTTTCTCTAGAAAGGAGGCCAAAAGTCCTCACTGATTCCGTGTAAGACATGTCAGTCACTGGCATTGCTACACGAATTGTGATCAACACCACCTTTAAGTCTGGAGAACTGTATCGATACCCCACAGGTATAATATAATATAAAGTCGAGTTAGGAAGATACCAACAGTTGTGGTACGAAAATCGTTGGTAAACCACGAATATCGAACATTAGTATGTACGAAGTTGCTGTAGCGTAGTAGCTAGTGTGTCGACTTATTAGACGGGAAGCCATGCTCAAGCCCCAGGTCAGACAACCCTACAAAATGAAATATGAAAAAATATTTCAGTGGTGACTTGCTCTCAGTAGATTTCTGGTAAAGACTCTGAGAGTAACTGTGGCAATTTTATCCATGAGAAGTTTTTCAAAAATCTGTCGTTCGGAGTCGACTTTAAACTGTAGGTCCCGCCACTCATGCATAAAATTGACACACACAACATAAGTGGTGTGAGAAGTTAGGTTGTCATGCTGATTGTAGGGTTGTAATGACCAATTAAATATGGATGTCTGTGTAACCATTAGTATCTCTTTTAAACACTTAAAGTTCTTCCCAAGTTCTGATCTACATATCCGAACTATCCAGGTTCGAAGAATACAATTGTCAATCTCCCTCCAAATAAGCCATCCAGCAAGCTCCTTGAGTCCACCCCCAGAAAAGAAGGAAATCCAGACAATATTACCATTTTGAGAGAGAGAGAGAGAAAGAAAGAGAGTGAGCACAGTGAAATTGTGAAATAACATTTATTACAAAGAACATCGTAGTCGCCGTAGTCTATTAGGTAGTGTGTTCGCTTATTACACGTAAAGCCCGGGTTCGAGACCCAGGCCCGACATCAAAACGAAATATGAAAAAAAAAATATTTCTTCGGCGACTTCCTCTCAGCAGGTTTCTCAAAAAATCTGTCGTTCGGAGTCGACGTTAAACTGTAGGTACCGCCACTCAAGTATAAAATTAAGGCACACAACATGAGTGGTGAGAACATCGTACATTTTCAAAGAGCCCGTTGAGTTTAGGCAACAGAAGATGGCAATCCTATCTTTCTGGTACAACTGGACCACTTACTTAGCTAGACAAACTTAGTAAATAAAATTGAAAGAAAACAAGAGAAATCATAAGAAGAGTGAGCGATTATTTGTGATAGTTCAGTGTTTTTTAAAAGAATTTAGAAAAAGAGTCGGGATAAGAGTCGTTTGGAGTCGACGTTAAACTTTAGGTCCCGCCACTCAAGTATAAAATTAAGGCACACAACATGAGTGGCGTGAAAAGCTAAACCGTAATCCCGACTGAAGGGTTGTAATGGTCAATTATGTATGTTATGTATGTATGTCGAGATAAGAGACCTCTTGTTGGTAAAGCTGCATGATCTTCCTTTAATGTTGATGTTGTTTATATTATCGGCTATGACAGGCAGTCGTTGAAGAAATATTTTTTTCAAATTTCATTTTGTTGGAGCTTCTTTGGGCACAGTGCATGCAAATTGTCTAATTCTCTGTAACTTATTTCCATACACTTTCGACTTCAGAAAAACCCCAAGAAATCTCGTTGGTGAGTTCACTTCACCTTCACTTGAGATGACCATGCCCTCAAATCGCCCGTGGCATAAGACCTGACATCACATATCATTTGTGCCCAGATTATCCAATGCAGGTCCATGCGTTGTCCTACATTACTAATTGTTTTTTCTCGAGTGTAAAATGGCAAACTATTCGTTAACAAGCCTGCTAGTCATGACTGCAAAAACCCCAATTTTCTTAAACTTTATTTTTGTTTTTATTTCTGTCTCTTATTGATTTCTTACTTAAGAACGGAAGTTTTATGATTTCAAGCGTTGGTTTTAACTCCAGCAACATCAACAACAGTAACAACAATAACGACAACAAGAAAAACGTCATAAAATTGTTTTAACGAGGAAAAGAGTTAAAAATTTTACGATTCCCAAATTAAATTCGTAGTAAATTTTGTAGACAAAACAAAGAAAAGGAGGCCTGTAACTAGTAAATGTCGAAAACGATTTTATGAATGAATTTCAGTTTTTTTTTCTACAATTTCATTCAGTCAATCATTCATTCATTCATTCATGTGTTTAGAAAGGAAAGAAGAAAAAAAATGGTTTTTAATGAATGAAACTTTTTCTTGTTGCTCTGAATCAATGAATTTCTAGGGTGACTGGTGACTGCTGTGCGGTGACTTACAACAAGCCGGGGGAGCAGCAACATAAAGCCTGATTACTATAGTGTTGTTGTTGTTTTTTTTTTAATACAGGCCCCGGTTAGTTTTTTGTTTTATTTAAATGGGATTTTTATTATCACAACCCAACAAAGTTTTAAATTAATTTTAAAAAAAAAATTGTTTTTGTTTTTATTTCTTCTTCTTGTATTTGGTTGCCGTAAATAATTGTTTTAAGGCTGTTAGTTTGCTGATCATTTGTTTTCTTTGATAATTTTTTTTTTTATTTATTTTGTTAAACATTTTTTTGGTTGTTGTTGTTTTTATGCTACACAATTTTTAATTTACAAAAACAAAAAATAATTATTTTTAAAAGCAAAATTATGTAAAAATATTATTTATTGTTATTCTTTTTTTTTTTTTTTTTTTTGGAGAAGGGGTTTCCATAAAAGAAGAGCCACCAGAAACAAGTGTGGGTTTTTATTTGTACGTTTTATTTATTCATTTATTTGTTGCTTTTTATGATGTCATCATTAATTAGAGAGTGATTAACTTACAAATACTTTGTGTAACTTTACATGCCAGATGTTGTTGTTGTTTTTCATATTTTTTTTATTGATTTTTTTTTTTGTGATGATGTTTTAATATTTTTTCTAAAAAAAAAAAAAAAAAAAAAAAGTTTGTTAAACCGACAGTTTAATAGCCCAACTGGCTGGCTGGCTGGCTGTGAGTCTCTGGACGGTTAGTTTGGGTTGTAAAATAAATAATTTGTTTCGTTGAATAGAAATTAATTGACTTATAAGTAGGTGAAGCATTTTTGCATAATTAGTTTCTATTTTCTTATGTTTTTTTTATCTGTTTTTAAATAATCATCGTAATTTGATATTTTCTTAAAGAAAATATGTGTAGATTGGTGGTGTATGCACCCACTTGTTTTGGGTAGGCATATGGCTATTCTTTTTTTTTTTCGTTCAGTAATGTAAAGGCTTGTAGCCCCAGAAAAGAGGCGAAAGTGGTAGTGTTCATCGATTTTCCTAGCGTTTCAATTTGTCTAAAATCTATTGTCTGTAGCCTGTGTTGTAGCTTTGTCTATTTCTGAAAATTTAATGAACAAAAATTTCTCCCACTGTGTCACTCTATACAGTTCCATGTAAATCTATCAAGAACTCCACATTCATATAATGTGTGTCCATCTTTTTTTAGAACCCGTGGGCAAATGTGCCAAAACTCACATCCTAATTGTCACACTCTGAAGATAAGCTCTCATGTATACATAGATATACATATATACATGCATACATGGATATATGTACATGGTAGGTAGGTAGAGGTGGCTACCTATACAAGAAACATTTTTGCAGGGACTCACTTAGGCCACATTGGGCCCATTGTGCTACCACAGTTATCTGCTATCCCCTAGTCTCAAAACCATTCGGAGCTCCTGATGAAGGAATTTAGGCTGCCAATGTCAATCCTTGAGAGTTCCTCCAGATCATCCATGTAGTAAGTACCCAAGTACTTTCTTCTCCTTTGACACATAGCCGGGCATGTACCCAGCAGGTGTGGGATAGTCGCCTCTTCTTCCTCATCTCTGCAGCTTCTGCAGAAGTCGTTAGCAAGGTGTCCAAGACCAATGCGCCTCGGATGCATACCCATAATGCAATGCCCCGTAATGACGCCGTCAACTACACTGAGCGCACCTCTGTAGAGTTTAAGTAGACTCATTGTGCGCCTCTCATCCAGCGTTGGCCAGATTTTGCGAGCCCTTCTACCCGTGTCCGAGGCCGCCCACCTGTTATTGACGCAATCGACCATTGCATTATCAATTATGAGTTTGCATGTCCTCATAGGGATGCCCAGATTCGAGAATTCATCCGAGAGTTCGATATTAATGTCATTATGTGTGAAATACATAATCACTCAAATGTCCGCCACTGCTTCTCTGGGTTGAGCTCATCCGAATTGTCCAACTCTGTATTGCTTATTTGCATACACTTAGAACGCCTCACAAGGAAATGCCTAACGGGGTCAAATCACACGATCTCGGTGGTGAGTTCACATCACCTCCACTTAAAATGACTACGTCCTCAAGTTGCTCTCGCAGGATATCCACAATTTCGATGGTGAATTCATATCACTTCCACTTGAGATGACCATGGGTTTTAAGCCGTTAGTGCATTACCCATGGTACTAAAATACGTTTGTACCCATTCATTCAATTCAAGCCCAACAAAGATTGGTAATTATCGATCTGTAGTACTCCCAGTTGACAGTCATGAAGTTCCCAATGTCGCTCTAAATGAAATACGGACGATGACGCAGACAGAACAGTGACTTATCCGGCATGCATTATGCGCTCTTAGATCTTACGTGTATTGGTTTTGTTTCAAATTCGATAATTTTAGTTGTTCACATATCCATTCATCCAGTAATGGGCTTCATCGCTGAAGCTGATTTTCGATGAAAATTATTGTTCAGTTGCTAGTCTCGGAGCAAATTCAGCAAACACACGTCATTGTCATGGTCGTGCATAGAGATTTGGCGAAACGGACTGAATGAATGACTAATTTGGCAGATGAAGCTTCAAAGAGTTGGCCGTTATCAACTGTCAAAATTCGAACGTCCCTGTTGAAAGACCCTATAGATATCAGGAGTCAAATTCAATTCAATCCCATTTATTTAAGTCGATAGCAAGGTGGAGTTTGATAATTTCTTAAAATTACAGGTTGAGAGATAGCTTGAATACTTCCTCGTTCTGAAATATTGTCCATTCTTTTCCGAAATTTTGAATGAACTACAGACTTATTTTACATAATGTCCTTTGAGCCCATCACAATATTTCTTAAATTTTTTACGTTTGGAAACAATAAAAAGGTACGCGGGACCAAATAAATTGTCATATTATTTACAACTGATTATTTGGTTGAAGTTGCCGTAGACTATTAGATAGTGTATTGCCTTACTAGACGATGGTCCATGGGTCAAATCGATTTTAGTCTGTAGGTCGGGCCAATCATGGTTAAAATTAACTCTCATAACATGGGTGGCGTGAGAAGCTAGGTTGTTGTCCTGAATTAAATATTGTAACGACCATTTGAGTAATACTATGTTCAGATATGCACTTTTATTGAGTCAATATTTGGTTTATTAAGTACAATATTTTAAGTGTTCAGACATAACAAACATACGCAGTTCAGCTGCTTATTCAATATTCATTTGACAGCTAATAAACAAAACAGCTGGTTGTTTCAACAACATTGTTTTTATTTTTATATTTTTTTTTTTTTGACGTTTGAGTTGTCAAATATCAACAGAAAGTGTTCGGATAATTGCTCTGAACATACTTATGACAGTGCTGCATTTTAAGTTTTACTCAATATTAGATCAATTTGCGTATTTATTGCGCTATAATTAATTGAAACTTTTTATGAAATATTGAGCTCAATAATGGCGTTTATTGTGATTTACGCAATAATAGTGAATATCTGAACACCGTATAAGTTAGAATGTTTTTCCATGTTTTTATTATTAACGGTAGAAAGTTCTCAGTATTTATGACTTTGATTTGAGTTATGATTTTCTTTCCGCAAAAAATAATGAAGAAATAATGCTCACTCCATATTAATTTTCCTCCACTCCAAGACCGCGGCACACCAATAAAATGAAGGTGCATGTCAGGACTACTATTGCCTATTGTTAGTGACAGTGTTGCGTGTTTAGTGGAGAGTCAGGAAATTCAAAATTTGTAGCACTTATTGGCTTGCCCTCGTATTGTGCCTTTAAACGATATTAAAAATTAAATATAATTTCAATGGAATCACCCATATTTTTGTGCTACTTGTCGTAATATGCCATATAAAGATGAGATATTTTCTTACGTTTTAAAAAATTGTTTTTTATTATTTTTATTAAGAAAACTTTATTTAAATAAATTTCTAAGAAGGAAAAAAATTAAGCAAATGCCTACAGATCAATTTTATAAATGGTATTAAAAGATAAATCTTGATTTTTGTTAATTAAAAATTCACTCATTCATTCATACAATCATTCGTTCATTCATTCATTCAGTCATTAATTCACTTATTCAGTTAATAGTTTCAAGTAAAAATTTAAATAATTTTTGTATAGTTTTTGTTATTCCCATCTGTCAACCCACTAACATCGGTGTTTTAAAAGAAACCAAAAAAAAATCATTAGAAATCGTTGAAATCGTTGAAAACGTTGAAACTAATCTGATGCTGTTCAGTTGACTGGAGGCGGAAGATGCTCTTCACATACAGTGAAATTTTTTCAATTTTCAATGCAAAAATAAATAAAAAAAATAAAAAACATTTAACACTTGAAAATATTGTCTTATAAAGCAGAGTAAAAAAAAACTAATTTAAATAAGATTTACAATAATTTAATACTCCTTCATATTATGCAGTCTTAAACGGCGACTGTGTCATAAAAAATAAGTGAATGAAGTAGAAAAATAAAAAAAAGTGTAGAAATCATGTACCGGAGTACGTAAATAAGTAACAGAAGCTACTGTGGACGTTTTTATTGCGTTGTCATGAATGAAGTAAAAAAAAAGACATAACCAAATAGAGGAAACTATATGGCTGCAATGATAATATAGAACAGCTATGATGTTGGATTCATAGAAGGAAAAGTTAAATAAAAATTGCTTAGACAGATAAGAGATACAGTAGAACTATGAAGTTATTCTAAAAGGTGTCTACAACACACCTCTGTACCAGAAATCAGCAATGAGTATTCAAATAGATGAGTAGATTCGAATCATACTCATAATTTACTCATTATTTTAATGTCATACTCATAAATATTACACATATCCAAAGTTTGAAGTACTCATCGTACTCATACTTAACAATACGCATGATGTTGTTGATTTCGACTCTCCTTTACTCTACATTTAAAAGAATCACAAAATAAGTATGAGTACGAACACTACAATACTCACTAGAAGGTTGTGTTTTGCTCTGCTTATGTGTCTTTCTTTCTTTCTTTTTGTAAATGCAACAACAACTAAGACTGTAAATTTTGATGAATAATTCGAATCACTCGAATCATTTATGAGTATTTTAAGTATTTCTATAAATTTATGAATCTGACTGAGTAGGCGTATAAATCAAATATATTTCGAATGTTATGAATTTGATGTCAACGTTGTACTCATACTCATTGCAATCTGTACGTATAAATCAATGTTGTAGTGAGTACAAATGAATCAGAGTAGTTGAATTTCAATACTGTTGACTCACTCATACCCAAAATTTCATGAGTACTTATGAGTATCGAAAAAACGATTCATTGCTGATCACTGCTCTGTAAACCAATTACATATAGGGTGCTTTCTTTTCATCGCCAACAAGATTTTCTGGCGAAAGAAAACAAAATTAAAGTGAACATCTGAGTGGTAATAAGGCTGTAGACCTAGTTCGTCCAAGTCCTAGGAAATGTACTATTATGTAAGAGATTGATATGCTATAGCTAGCATCTCGAGCAATCCAGTTTTGAAGGCGAAAATATATTCATCATGATTTTTAAATTTTAAAATCAAATAAACCGTCTAAGGAGCCCCTTGACCTCCACTGAGAGGACAACATCAGCAACGAAAAGATTAGGAAGTTCCTGATCACTGCACCCAATATACTTTTAGAGAGAGAACTATTTTTACGCTAAGAACCACGAAAAACATATTGTCACGTTTATCTCTTGTTTGATCATAAGACTGTCTTTAATACTCGTACAGTAGCGAAGTTAATTAAGTTCATGTATGAGCTCCTACATTCATATAAAGACGATAAGGTCTGATGTGAGATCATTACTTGAAATACGAAAGAATGTTTCCGAACAATTCAATGCCATTTTCTACATTACTACGAGGCGGTGACTACACCAATTTTACAGTTAGAGAGTATGGCGGCGCTAATCCAATTGAAGATGGCGGCATGGAAATTATGCAGCCTGGCGAATAACGGAGTCGCAGTCGCAATTCAGCGACTTGAAAACAACATGGATTCTGCTCTGGTAGCTTGCACGTTGAGTGGTTAATACCGGAGATAAAAAGCTCAAAAAAGCTGATCCTTAAAAAAGGATATATGCGCCAACTACAAGGGTATTAGCTTTCTTCCTGTCGCGTATAAGATGCTCACTATTGGTCTGACGTAAACTATCATAGTATGATGTGGTCCATCATTGATCAGATATTCGCGCTACTCCAGATTCTAGAGAAGATCCAAGAGAACTAATTATACATACAACATCTTTTTGACATTGAGCCATTGATCCCTTAGTTTCGCCGAAGTAGGAAATGAGATCGTCGAACCTTTAGATACCGTACGAGCTTGCTAATAAGGCAATCCCTTTCGTGGTAGCCACTTCTACTCCCTCATTGACAGTATTCTTCAGAAGGTTGGTGCTCATCACAGTGTCACTATTTTTTACAAAAGTGTTCAATTGCATGCAAAACGGAGTAAATAAGAGCAAAACGAAGTATATGTTGAAGAAAAAGAACATGTAGTGGATTCAAGGAATTTTCAAGGAATGTATTTACCTTAGCTCCGCCGTTACTAACAAAAATGATGTTAATCTAGAGTTTAAGCATAGAATTAGTCTTGCTCATCCTTCCCTTACTACTTTAGGGCATGGAAGTATGGATGCTATTATGCTTCGAAGCAGTTGACTAACTGGTATTCGAGAGATAAGTTATAAAGACTTCTTCTTCTTGGCATTATGCTCGCTAATATTTCCATATACTCAACGAATTGGATATTGTTCCGAGCAGTGGCAATACTGTCTCTGCTACCCCATTCGAATGGAAGAGGATGTCCCCGTAAAACGAGTATTTCAAACTGGAATTAGAGGACGACATGGTCTGTATTGAAAGGACCCAAGGTGAGTGAGCGATTGGTGTGACCAAATTGGGGAGGAGCAGGCGAGTCATAAGCGCCCTGGAGGAAATGCTGAGTGTTGTTAAGGCCAACTAAGTAAGGGGTTGAGCTTATTAGCGCCAGTAGTGATTACATGCATCCAATGAATCGTAAGCTGTCTGGCGGTACAGATATAAGTAGACGCATTAAAGTGAAGAAACAGTCGTGGCCTCGCCATTTTGTGCATATGGCATACATTGTTTTGGTGAGAAACCGCTTGATTTATGTAGCTAAGTGAAGTTGAGATAAATAAGTTTTAAGTTTTAATTCCAAATTTCTATATGGTTTACGTGGCCCGCATGTTAAGTCATTCGAGCCAAAAATAAAAACGAAATTTTTTAAATTTAAATTGTAATTCACGCTTCAATATTTCAAAACAAGTGTAAACATTTGAAAAGAAATTATCATTTAAAAATCATTTAAATTAGACACTTTCATTTTTAATTATTTTTCCAACAATAACGACAAATTTTTTTTTCATAAATTAATGAAAAGAAAGTTATGAAAATTTTTTTTAAATAAATTTAAACATTTCCAGACTGAAAATCAATTTTTATTTTGGTTTATAGGGTATCTGACACATTAAATTTAAAAAAAAAATAAATAAAAAACTAAATAGAATGAATTGTAAAAAATAGTATACGCACCCACTTTTTTATTTTTATTTCTTTTTTTTTTAATTTTTTTTTTTTTATTTTTATTTTAATGCTAAAAATGCATGTGATATTATTATTAGAGTATTATTATTTTTTTTTGTTATGTTTTATGCATGCGTTTGCTTTATAAAATGATTTATTTTTCTACGTGGAACATAACAAGACTTGGAACGTGTGTTGTATTTTATATTTTCAAATTTATTACAATTATTTTTTTTTATTTTTTTTATTCAATATAATATTTTTCTTCTACTTTATTGGTTTTGTTTTACAAAAATTATTTATGTATGGCTGATAATAACGACAACAATCACAATTGACTTGTCAATTAATCAATCAACACTTTAACTTAACTTTAACCGTAAAGAGACGCTGTAATACACGCAGTAGGAGCTATTTTTTTTTAATTTTTTTACTTTGATTTTAATTTATCAAAGATAATATTAACGCCAGTCTCACACAAAAAGTTAAAGAAATTCTGAAAAAAAATTTCATATTTAAAATTTGTTTTAGAAAATATAAAAATAATTAAAAATCTTTACTTAAACAAAAATTATATTTTTTATATTTTAATTTTTAAAAGTAAAAAAAAATTGTTTTAAAGAAAATATTTATTAAAAAAAAAGAAAAATATATTATTTGAGAAGCTGCAGAAGAAAACTAGGCATGTCCCTAGTACAGTCAACCCTTCTATAACGCGGTGAGTGCGTACCGCATTGTATGGAAACGGCGCTATAAGAAACTCAGATTTAACCGTACAAACAAGACAAATTTGTAGCGCGTTCTATGGAAACCGTCTACCGCGTTGTTTGGAAACCGCGCTTTAAGAAATTCGGAATTAGTACAAATCACATCATTCGTACCGCGTTATATGGGGACCAAGCCAAGATAAATTATAAATTATTTTCATTGACTTAAAGAGTTCATATAAGGATTAATAAAAAAAAATGAAACAAAAACTAAACTAAAATACTGTTTTCCAACAAAAATAAGAAAGACTTGTAAAATTAGGTAATTTTTCAACATTCATTCTTACTGTCAGATATGAGTTACAGAAAAATTTTTAGAATGCCCTAGACGGCTATGAGATAAACTGTCATTTTTATATAAAAATGTTGTTTGTATATATAGGTTGTGCTTTTGCGTCGAAAATAAAACTGATATTAAACCACAATATACAACGGAAGGAACTTATGGCATGTTGTTGAAATAAACCGCTCTGTACGAGTACTGCGTCATATTGAAACCGCGTTCTGAGAGTACCGCGTTATAGGAGAGTTGACTGTATATGATGTTTGTTTATTTTCGGGGTCTAGAGTTACACTTCTATGAAGCAACAAAATATTTTCATTTAAAACCTGTTCGATCCTTACTTCTCGAACAAAATCAGAAATATGTTCCCAACAGGACCAAAAACCAGACACGAAAATTGAAAAAAAATTAAATAAAAATAATGGAAATAAATATGCAGCAAATGTTTAAAAAAAAGAAAATCAAGTTCTAGGTCCAAGGTTTTATTAAATTTTCCTGTAAAAAGAAACAAATATTCTTGCCTAGTCCTGTAGGTAGTGAAACTATTTGCTTTTCCTGTCAAAAACAGCTAACGCAACTTGCCTGGGTTTGTTCTCCAGCTTCTCATTTATTATTATTGTTTTTTTTTAAGAATTATTTGTTGCTAAATTTTTCTTATATTTTTCAATAATAATTTATTTTATTTTAAAAGCAATAAATATAGTTAAACGATTTAAAATGCAATATTATTTTTTTCTTTCTTAAATTATTTACAAAAATATATTTAAGAACATTTTTATTTAAAATAAATTGTTTTTATGATTTTTGGAGAAAAAAGAAAGAGTTTTAATTTATTTTAATAGATTAGAAAATTTTATAAATATAAAAAAACTTAAATATTAATAATTTTTATTAATATGTTAAAAAAACAATAAATTAGAATAAAAAAATTAATTTAAGAAAGATTTTAATTTAATTTTTCGAAGATCTTTAAATATTTATTTTATGTATGTTATATATCCTTTTAAAATATAATTGTATATATGTATATTTATATAAAATTTTAAAATAAAAAGAATTACGAATCTTCAAAAAATTAAATCAAAATCTTTTTTAAATTAATTTTTTATTGTGTTTTTTATTATAATAATTTTATTTATATTTATATTTAATTTATTTATTTTTATTTATTTATTTATTTATTATAATACAATTACAAATTATATATAATTATTTATTACGAGCTGAGTAACTTAGACCATGTGCTCGGTGTAGTGTAACAGACCAGAGCCTCTGGGGGGAATCGAACCCACGACCCTCACGCTAACAGTCTAGCGCACTACCCACTAGACTACCAGGGCGCCCCATATTTATATTTAAGTCTTTTTTATATTTATAAAATTTTCTAATCTACAAAAAAGTAAATTAAATCTCTTTCTTTTTTCTCCAAAAATCATAAAAACAATTTATTTTAAATAAAAATGTTCATAAATTAATTTCTTAAACAATTTAAGGAAAAAAGAAATAATATTGCATTTCAATTTTTTTAATTATTCTTATTGCTTTTAAAATAAATAAGGAAAATAAAACAATTTAGTTAAAAAATTAAAACTCCTTAAAAATTGTTTTAATTTCCTTTTTCAATTATTAAGATTTTAATTCTTCCACTTTATTTTTAAATGTACATGGATAGTTCATTAACAAATTTAAAAAAAAATTCGTTAAATTCTTTAAAACAATTTTTTTCCACACACATATCATCGCTTAATTGTTTTTGTTTTTAAGATTTTCATATTTTCATATTTTTTCAACAGAAATTTTAATTAATCTATTTTTTATTTACGTAGTTTTTTGTTTTAATTTTCTGAATATTGTTTTTAATTATTTAAAATTTTATTGGACATTTATTTTTTTCTTTTTTAAAATAAATGTTTTTTTTATTATTTATCTTTATATTATATTTCTAATTATTTTTATTGTTTTTATATTAATATTCTGGTTACGCAATTTTAATAAATTAAATATAAATATTTAATTTTTTTTAATATATTTTATTATTTGGAATATTTGCAATTTATTAAAAAACTTTGCAAATATTACATTTTTCCAACAAATTGTTTCTTTAACGATTTATTTTTTTATTTTTGTTTTTTAATGTTATTTTTGAACTATAATTTTTTTTTAACAATTTTATTTCTGCTAAAATATTTTTTTCAATAAATTTATTTTTATTCTTTTATTATTTATTTATTTTTTAATTTAAAAAATTATTTCGTACACTTTTTAAACAATATTTTTTTTTATTATACATTCTAATTTTTCTAATAATTTCATTATAATTTACATATATTCTATTTATTCTTGCAATTTTTGTTATATTAAACTTCACATATTTATTACCCTTTCCTATCGTCAATAATTAATTATTTTATTTTTTTTTTACTTGCCGCTGTGATTCACTTCACGCCTATTTATTTTACTATTTCCTTGCGATTATTTTTGTTAAATATTGTGTTTTATTTTGTTTATTTAAATAATTTCAATATTAAATGCGCGTGTTTTTTAACGTATGCGTTTGGCAACCGTATCGCACAACCGTTTTGGTCGACAGTATTTGAACAACTAACGTGAGCGATGTTTGACAAGTTGTGCTCATGTAATTTTATTTCATTCACGAGCAATGAACGCGATCAGTAATGCTAATGTAGCGATATTTTCGATTCGTAGAACTATAAAAGCAGCTTAAGAAAAGAAAAATTACATGAAATGTATTTCGTTAAGCATTTTTTCACTCTTTCCAACTGTTGTCTGCATACGGGGTCAATAATGGTTTAATTTTTACCATAGTTTGGTTAAAAGTAAGAGCTAGGGTAAATGTACACTTCTTTTCCAAATACCGTGATCCAAATAATCTAAATAGTTGAAAAAGTAATAGATTTCGGTTATTTAACAAGATAAAAATCGCTTTTTTATCCCTGGCCTATTTGCCTAACTTAAGAAGACGAAGCGTTTTTTGATTTCTGTAAACATTTCCATTAACTTCAGTTGTAAGCTTTTGTCAACATTGTTTTACAAAACGTACGTAAAAAAACAAATATGTACTCTACAACAAAAATAACACTTACCCCCATGACCATTGATACTCAATATTTATTCTATGTAATCCCCACAGTTCAATATTATTATTCTGTTTGTGGAGAAGGAAGAGAAATAAAGCTACAATAGCAACAACAACCGTAAACAAAAATAAATCAATCATTGTTTTGATTATACATTCTGTTTTGTTTACAATTCTCTTTACTCTCTCTTGTTTATTTCATCTCTCACAAATACCCATACACAGTGTAAATTTTACACTTACATACAGTGCTTATTTGGGGTCTTCTCATTTCACCTTTGGGAGCAATTAAACTTATGATACAAGCACACAGGATGGTTTAATTTTCTTTTGTTTGGGGTATTACACTCAGTATGCGATTCCGTTATTATTGGTGTTGAGTTGTGTTGTGTTGAGAGGTGAGAAATGAATGATCGATGAATGATAGAAAATTGAGCGAGTAAGTGTTAGTGTTATTGAAAATATAGGAGTTCATATGATTTCTTTCTAGCAACATTTGTTTATAAACATTGTGTGTCTAAGCGATTGTTAATAATGTGAACTTTTTGTTTTTACTTGATAATATTGTTGGATTATGATTTCAATTAAAAATAATGGTTAAAGAGGTTTTCAGATGATTTATATATTGCTTGGAATATATAGGTAAATTGTTTAAACTATGTTTAATTATTTTGGTACCATTTATTGAAAGATTTTGAGAGATATTTTAATATTTTGACACCCTTTTCGTTTCTTGAGGGTTCATCGGGCTTCCACAAATCATTTTCCGCATCTTCTTTTATTCCTTTCTTTTGTTTTAGTTTTCTAATCAAGTTCTTCCATGTAAGCAGGTGATTATTCAATCACGACACCCTGTTACCCCAACTGAATACCCTTTCATGCTTCCATACAAAGAATTTCTGCTTCTATATCTATTTCGTGACAGTGCCTCAGCTTAGTTTACTGTTCACATAGGTGTCGCAATCTTACACCCACAGTATGATCAGAAACACTTCAATCTGGAGGACACAGTACTCATTGAGAAGCGTATAGAAATCGTGGTACTACTATCCGCAATATAGATACCTGCGGTACCAGCCTCCATCCTCCATATGCATGTGCCATATGAGACATATGTCACGATCACATGTTTGTGTAGCAACCCATTAAACTTAATGAAATCAAATACTTTGACCAGGAAGTCGGTTAAACCTGATTCCAGCGTTGCATATGTGCCTAAAATGGTTTTCCTCGGTCAGTCTCTTCACTACTTTCTCTATGGGAATTAAACTCAGTAGAATTTTAATAATGCCTACAAAGTGTTTCCCGAGGCATCTGATAAGGCTGTTGGCACAAGTCTTTGCACCCAAGCGAAGAGTTTCCTCCGACTCACAGTCTTCAAACTTCTCCATCATATGTGAGAATCGAAAAGAAGCTTTTTCCTCATCGGACGAAGATTTTATCTTCCATTTACGGCTTTTCTAACACCATAATGAGTGTTGAGTCATTGTTTTCATCTCCTTTCAGAATAGTTTACTGTCTAGAAAAACGTCAAGATATTTATTCCCATTACACTGCCTCATCTAAACGCGGTTTATGTGTAATTGATATAAGTCCTCTGTCATATCCTCAAGAACGGAGAGTCCTGAGCACAGATTGCATGAATTCACTGAGAGCCGGCAAAGGTTTTGTTGCTTCATAGCAAACACTTGTTCTTATTTCTACTTCGAAACGTTTTTGGAACAAAATTGATTGATTCTTTAAAAAATCTCGTCTAGGTTACTAATTCTCAGTCGACTGATTTTATCAAACTTTAGATACAAACTTTTAGCCAAACTCGCCACATTGTACATTTTGGTCTCTTGACAGTCTTTTAAAGACTTTCTGGCATTTGTGATAATGATTTTAGAACTTTAATCCAATCTAAGACTTACATCACTTAATTGCTTCATTTTTAACCTATTGTGAAATTTTTTATCAGCAACATGTTGCTTAACTAACTTCTGCAACATGTTGCTAAGCAAAACAATATTATAAATCAGTTTCAATTATAAAAACATAAATTTATTTAATATTATTAAACATAAAAAATTAAATACATTCATCATAAGCGACATCTTCGTCATCATCTACCCTTGACTTATCAATTTGCAATAAACAAATAAAAAAGAAAAAATAGAAAAATTACACAGTCTATATGGTAAATTATTAAAAAACTCATGAAAAAACAAAATATGAAAAACAATAAAAAATGGAAATAAATTTCATTCCTAAATAGGTTTTCAGTGTAATATTGGTTGACGCCACACCAAGACGTGCTACAATAAAAGTGATCTTGATAAAGTCTATTTCGATTCTTTCCACAAGTAATAGTATTAGTAGTAGTAGTAGTAGACATTTGTTCTGTCTTTTTCCTACTTTTTGCCCCTCCATTTCTTATGGTACAGAACAGCGACAAGTGCATGAGTTTGAATTGCTAAATGAAATTGTAATTGATTTTTGAAATGGTATTCGTTAGGCAGTACATATAAATGTCAATAACTTAAATATTAAATTGTAATTTTTACTAAATTATTTATTTATTTATTTACTCACATTTGTTGTTAAATTCACTTTGTATGCACAAGTACTTTGTACACTTTGCAGAGATGGCATTAATGAATTGTTGTCGAAAAAAAAATTAAATTGATTTCGTAAAAATTAATTTCATTTAAAACGAGTTTCGAAAATATAACGTAACTAAGCGATAAACAGTTAAATAATTAAATAATAATTTATTATAATTAAAAAGCAATTTATTTAACTAAAATATCTTCTAATTCAGTACATTGGGTAATTCTAATGCAACATGTTGCTTAACACATACAATTTTAATGATTATTTTTAAAATGTGAAATTAATTTATTTTTACATCATCATATGACTATGATTGCCTTAGTATTGTAGAAGACTAGGAAAATGTAGTAAAAAACTGCTTTTATGCAATCGAAGTGTCTGAACTCCAAGGTTCTTGGACGATTAATAGTACTCTTACCACACATAAGTGAATTGTTATCGTTCTCTTATCCAAAATAGTTATTTATGTGGTCTTTCATTCTGAAAGCTTAGAAAAATTATTTTGGAAACCAAATTCACATTTATAAGTACTTGTCACGTCTTCTCACTTTTTCTTCTTCTGCTCAGTCTCCCTATAACTTTTGCGTCACCATAAAATTTCAATTATACATCTGCTGCAGTGTTTTAACTCAACCGTTATGGTTCGTTCTAACTTCTCAACACCACTAATGTTGTTGGTGTTATTTTATATATGAGTGGCGGGATCTACAGTTTAACGTCCATTTCGAACGACAGATTTTGAGAAACTTTTTCATGGCAGGTTTATTTACTCTCAGAGTTTTTGCCAGAAATCTGCTTTTTTTCATATTTCGTTTTGATGTCTGGCCTGGGGCTCGACGCGGGCTCTACGTCTAATAAGCGAACACACTACCTACTAGACTACGGCGACTAGTCACTTCCAGTCAAACTTAACCACGAAATCTCTTAAACAACTAATCTTTCTCTCCTTTAACTCACTTATCCTGTTAGTTTTTTGGCACCAAAAATATTCATAAACAGGTTTGGTACACAGTTTTAATTCAACTGTCGCAGGCTAAGTGTTCGCTAAGCTCTTTTTCTCTTTCACACATTTTAATTATCACACATTTGCAAATTCACTATCCGATTATTCCACACAGGAGCAATTTTTTTTAATTAGCTTTTAGATCCAATACATACATACTTACATACATACATAATTGGCCATTACAACCCATCAGTCAGGATTACGGCCTAGCTTCTCAACACCACTCATGTTGTGTGCGTTAATTTTTATACATGAGTGGCGGGACCTACAGTTTAAAGTCGACTCCGAACGACATTTCTTGAGAAGCTTTTTCATGGCAATTTTTACTCTCAGAGTTTTTGCCAGAAATCTGCTGAGAGGATGTCTCCGAAGAAATATTTTTTCATATTTCATTTTGATGTCTGACCTGGGATTCGAACTCGGGCCTTTCGTCTAATAAGCAAACACAGTACCTACTAGACCACGGCGACTTAGATCCAATAAAATCTTTAATTCCTAGTTGGCATACTGTGATAATATTTTATTGAGTACCTTCGGAAATATTGTAATGTTATACGAAAAACAATTAAAAATTTTAATTTGCGACACCCATTCACATGAAAATTACCGAAGCGATCTTGCTGCAGTGAGGCAGGTTCATCTGATATCTCGATATCCATACATTGAAACGAAATTGAAACTTCTGCAACTGAGATAGAGCATTAATGTAGAGCAAACATTTTAAGAAAGGAAGCTAGTTCAGTGCGATATTACATGACAAGGCACCGAAATAATAGCAGTAAACTGAATAAATATCGGAGAGTCAAGAGTAGGTTGTGGCCACGAATATCCAAATCCAAGTGTCTCAGCCTTTAAAAAAAACTGTTCTACCACTACTCTAACGGATTGTGCTCATGAGAAATAATGGGACTCACTGTCGAAAACCACATGTTTTTCGTAGTGCTCAACTATCTCAAAAAATAATCCGTCGGTGGTTAATTTGATAAAGGTTCGCATAATGCATTAAATAACCATTTGGGCAATTCACACAACTTTGTATGCTGTATGTTGTATTGACTACATTTGTTTGTTTGTGAACGCTCAATGCTATGCCGTATTGTGTATTTCGTGGCATTCAAACAATTTGATAGCCCGAAGCCAACACAACATATGAAAACATATACACATTTTTTTCATTCACACAATTTGATAGCACGAAACCAATACAACTTCCAAAAACATTGGAAAAAAATGTGTATGAGTGTATCGGATTTTTATATGAAAATTATCAACAACAAACATACACACTACACGATACAAAGGCTTGTGTGTATTGACCAATTGTTTAACCGTATAATCCGTATGCGGAAGTTTTTTGTGTAACTTACAATATAAACAGATTGGAATCTACCATCTACACTACCCCTTTCCTTCCTTCTGTTAACAATCAAGTTTCCTAGACCTAAAACAATTCGCAGCACGAAGTAAGTCCTAGAATGATACTGAAGTAGGCCCTAGAATGATAATGTTAGTATTTGTATTACCTACGCCATATATTCCCTAGAGGAAAAACCATGATCAGAATTAAGAGAAAATTTCAATTCCACATCCAGTGTGTCAATACTAGATTACTACACTACAGTGGGTCTTATATTCGGGGTCGGTGAGTATAAGACCCTGTAGTCTATTTGGCTAAAAAGATACACGTGCAAAAGTTCTTCTGTTCAGCTTGTTAGAATTCTACTACAAATTTATCCAGTCAAGATCACTTCCGCATGAATACCTCACTATCTCCGTCACAGACATTTGGTATTATTGGAAGGCCTTCACTTCGGTATCAATAAATTATGTGTAGTTTTTTGATTAATATTTACTGGTACTCGATTTGATTTGCCGGCTCTGTTTATAACTCTTCTTTCAGTCTGAAATAAACTACAATAATTGGGCAATTTAATGGAGGATCTACGATTCAATCTAGCTTAGCTAAGATTGATTTCCAAATTCTACGGCCGACTTTGTTTTAACGTAATATTATTAAAGACATTTTCTTATAGGCAAATACGTTGTCGTAAAAGTAGGTTTTCGGTATTTTTGTTATAAACCACAACCGAAAATGGATTTAGGCATCGAATAGCCAATAAGATAATTCAGAGCAATAGTATCTAAAATTTTGAGTTCATCATAGCTTTTGTATTTCCATGCTTTCTTGACGTTTAGTCTCAGTACTTGCTTTGAAAATATATCTAATAGCCACCTTTTACTGTGGTCGTCCTTTAGAATTATTAGAGATTCAATTTCACAAAGAATTTCACTGTCACAAGTATTAGTCTGAGGTGATTATTTTGAAGGGAACGGTTCATGTCATCTTATCTTTTTACAATTTCGAAACGTCTGTTAATGTCGTCTGTTAATGTTAATGTTAATGGAATGCCTATTTAAACTAATGCACCACTCCCACATCTGTCAGTTATACATGCACCTTCTACAAGCACTGTACAGAGCAGCACAGACATGAATTTTTTTTGAATGCAAATGATCAAATCAAATCGATTGAATTGTATTGACTTGACTTCAAATGCAATAATAATAGTTCTTTAATTAAATATTTTTTTGTAAAAAATAAAATGATAGAAAAAAAAAAGAAATAGCAGACACATGAGAAACTTAAAATGTAATTATCCAGACCTTTAAGATGGAAATAAACGTTGCAATAAAATGACAATTTATTATATGAGAATTATTATTATTGTTCATGGACATTATCACTCTCAAACAGTATTTAAAAATAATGATAATGAAAATAATGAATTATTAAATAGAAATTATACGACGACATTTAAGTGCAATTAAAGATAAAATGATAAATAATGAATAGAGAAAAACAAGCAAGTTCTAGAATGCTAGGGTTTCCACATGTCGCTACATATGAAAACGTCGTTGCCCAGAAATTACATTCTCTGTAAGAGTCTGGCGATGAGAATTGAAAGTTATTTTTTAGGACGAGATGGCATCGCCTGACTTCTCTACAGTATTTGTTGCTGATTTTATCGTCCCTGGTCAACCAGCTCTATAAGATTATGTCATTAAATATTACTTTTTATGAAACACATGTTTTTGTGTAAAAAATCATTTTATTTTTCAACATAGCCTCGATTGAACTCTGTATGCATACACTTTGTTTGTGAGTCACTCTGAATAAAATCTGATGATTGGGGCGTATAAACAGCAATTCGTAACCAAATTTACGAATTCTTCCATTTTTTGGCTTTGATTGACGGGTTTTCATCTTTTTCATCAAATCAATGGCTGTCAAACAAGAACTCAATGATACATTTTATTCAAATTTTGCTGGGGCGGTGATGATCTCTGCAGGCATCTGTCAATTGATACCCCCTCTTAAATATGAAAAATCGAAAGAGGAGCTCATATAAGCTAAGCGCTTAGAAACGAATTTTGATTCGGCTTAAAAAGAAACATTTTTATTATATTGGTGCCCATGTAGTAGTTTTCCGGGCCGATTCCCACCCAATATTCTTTGGAATATTACACTACCCCAAGCATAATGTCTGAGTTACTCAGCACGTAATAATTTTAATATAATTTTTAACTGTCTTGTAATTTATAAATTTGTAGTCGCCGTAGTCTAGTAGGTAGTGTGTTGGCTTATTAGACGTAAGGCCATGGTTCAAACCCCAGGTCAGACATCAAAACGAAATATGGAAAAAATATTTCTTCGGCGACTTCCTCTCAGCAGATTTCTGGCAAAAACTCAGAGAGCAAATAAACCTGCCATGAAAAAGTTTCTCAAAAATCTGTCGTCCGGAGTCGACATTAAACTGTAGGTCCCGCCAATCATGTATAAAATTAACACACACTGTATGAGTACTGTGAGAAGCTAGGCCGTAATCCTGACTGCAGGGTTGTAATGGCCAATTATATATGTGTATGTTCTGGGTCATGGGTTCAATTCCCACCCGAGACTCTTGTCTATTACACTACGCCAAGCATAATGTCTGAGTTACTCACCACGTAATAATTTTAATATAATTTTTAATTGTCTTGTAATTTATAAATAAATATTATAGGGTGGAACAAGAGACAGTAATAAATTTCCAATCTCTTCTATACAATTAGCCTTACGTCCCGGTTAGCTACACGTCCACGCAAACTACGTTCGTAGCATATGAAGAGCAATATATATTCTTACCGAAATTACATTCGAGTTCGGTAATCGCTCTTATTGCATTTTGTATTCAAAAAACGAGCATACTTTCCGTGAACGTTTGGCTAATCGAGGCTTTAGTCGTTTTCATTGAAGCAGCTTCATTCTTCCTTGTTTATTCCATACAATTGCCATTTTAGCATATGAAGAGTAATATAAATGCTTACTGAAATAACATTACGGTTCGGTAAACGCTCTCATTGCTTTTCGTATTCTAGTAACGAAGGTACGTTCCGTGAACGTTTGGCTAATTGAGGCTTTAGTCGTTTTCATTGAAGCAGCTTCATTTTTCCTTGTTAATTCCATACAATTGCCATTTTTGTTCTGTTCTCATGAGCTCTTTCCAAAATATGGCCAATAGAACTTCACTTTCTTTTAGCGATTTCAGGTCGGATTAGCTAAGAAATTCTTTAGCTCGTTCCAATAAAATATTTTCAAAGGTCTTTGTAGTGAATAGATGAATGCCTGTAAGACTTGTAGGTCGTTAGATGAGGATTTTAAAGATTAACATCAACATTCAATAGCATGAAACGCATGTTCGTATCCTTTCATGGTTTCCAATTTCTAGGATAGCTTTTTTGGGGGTTTTTGTAGACGGCGTAGTCTGATAAGTGGCGTGTTGGCTTATAGGACTTGAGTTCACGGTTCAAGCTTCTGGCCAGACATCTCGAACTATATATGAAAAAATATTTTTCCGGTGACTTCCTCTCAGCAGATTTCTGGCAAAAACTCTAAGAGTAAACAAAATTGTCATGAAAATCTTCTCAACAATTTGTTGTTTGCAGTAAACTTTAAACCGTAGGTGTCCCGCCACTCATGTATAAAATTAACACCAGACATCAGCAATGAGTATTCAAAAAGATGAGTAGATTCGAATTATACTCCTAATTTCTGATACTTATACGCATTCATACTTATTTTAATATCATACTCATACTACTCATATTCAAAGTTTGAAATACTCATCGTACTCATACTTAACAATATGCATGATGTTGTTGATTTCGACTCTCCTTTACTCAACATTTACAACAATCACAAAATAAGTATGATTCGCATACGAACACTGCACAATACTCACTAGAAGGTTGTGTGTTTGCTTTGCTTGCTATCTTTGTCTTTCTTCTTTTTTTTTTTTTTGTAAATGCAACAACAAGTAAGACTTTAAATTTTGATGAATGATTCCGAATCACGCGAATCATTTATGAGTATCATAAATTTATGAATCTGAATGAGTAGACGTATGAATCAAACATATTTCGAATGTTATGAGTTTGATGTCAACGTTTTACTCATACTCATTGCAATCTGTACTTATGTAAATCAATGTTGAAGTGAGTACGAATGAATCAGAGTAGTTGAATTTCAATACTGTTGGCTCACTCATACTCAAAATTTCATGAGTACTTATGAGTAGTGAAAAAACGATTCATTGCTGATCTCTGATTAACACACACAACATAAGTGATGTACGAAGCTAGGTCGTAAGCCTGACTGAACTGGTGTAATGGCCAATTGTGTATGTAGGTAATGTCCTCACGTGAACAACCATCCTGATCTGGTGGCCTCCCAAATACAGAAAATTCTATATCGTCTGTTATAAATTTTCTAGGCCTGTTAGTATTCAGCCATAGAACTTTGGCGTTTTCAATAATCATGTAGACGTTATTTAAGAATGAAACGAACCCCATTTGGGGTTGATGTAAGATTTAAAACTCTTAACACGGTCCCTTAAAAACATTCTTTACTTCTTCTTTATTTTAAACAATTCTACAATATTTTTATTAAAATATAAATCGAATATAATTTATTTTGTGTTTTAAAAACAAATATTTTTTTATAATTAAAATACTTTTCTCTTTTGGTCAGTGTTATATTCATTAGAATACTTTAAGAAATTAATAAAAAAAAAATTAAAACAATTAAAAAGATGAATTTAAAAAAATTTCTTTTAAAATTTTCAAATATTTTTTTTTTCGTTTAAAAATTAAAAAATAAAACTAATTTTCATAAATTTATACAACAAAACTTAAAAAGTTAATTAAAAAGAAATTAAATAAAAAAAAATTTGTCATTTTATTGATAACAATGCCACATGGCTACACGTTCATTGAAGGCACTCTCCCTTAATGAAGCCATATGCTGAGCTGCCGTTTCACTTAAAGCCGAACCAGCGGCCACCGATCCACCCACCACCACAGTGCCTAAAACCAGTTTCTTGCCCATTTTCGTTTTTGTAGCCAAAGTGGTGCGTATTAAAATATGATCCAGATTATCTATGCTCTGCAAAGGTACTGTTATGGTGGGCACCACCTTACCCACTTCCCATTTCGTGGACAGTGAGGGATAAAAGTTGCCTGACTTCCAGGAATCTATATAAATGCCACGTTCAAATACGGTGGTTTTCACATAAACACTGCCCGCTGTGGCTTCTAATTCATCTTTGGCCTTGTTCGAGCATCTCATGCGTGCTGTAGTGATTTTGAGAGCAAAATCACTTGAAGATTTGGTATTGACATTGCTTATGCCCATTTTACGTTTTACTTCGGAGGTCATGCGATTCCACGATTGAGCGGATTTACCGCCCTCCACATTACTCGATAAACTGCTGGTGGAGGCGTCTATATTCGCAGCTGAACCATTTTCATGATGTGTTGGATCGATGGGCTCCCGGCAATCTTGTATTTCGAGTATCAATTCCACAATACCTTTCGTAGAATTGGCCAGCTATACATTATTACACCAAAAAAGAGAAAGAGAAAGAATGGAAAAAAGAAAAAAAAAAATATTTTTTATTTGAATGTCTCTGGGAAAATTTAATTTTAAATGCTCTGTTTATGTTTTAATTTTTAATTAAAAAAGTTTTCTTTCAATTAACATGTTAAATCATTTCATTCACTTCACTTCACCTTTAAGGTCTATGTGGTGCCTTGACCTTTTAGTACATTTTGTAATGGCATGCTTCAGTATTATTTTTCTCTTTTTATTGCGTATGTATTTTGAAAATAATTTTTTTATTTGTTTTGTTAAGTTTTATGATTTTGCATAATCAGAAAAAGAAACTTTCACCATTGAAATTATAGTTTTTATGCGTCAATTACAATTTCAGTTTTTATTTCTGTTTTTATTTACTTTACAATTGAATGATTTTATAGAGTAAAGGGCTATTACGAAAGCTAGTGCGTATGCAACTTGTTTGTTTTTTCTTTTAATAGATTTAGATTTTCTTAAATAAAAAGTACGCTTATACCACCCATTCATACATATGTACATACTTAATTGGCCTTTAAAACCCTTCAGTCTAGATTACGGTCTAGCTTCTCACACCACTCATGTTATGTGCCTTAATATTTGTATGCGTGAATGACGGGACCTACAGTTTAACATCGACTCCGAACGATAGATTTTGAGAAACTTTTTCATGACAGGTTTATTTACTCTCAGAGTTTTTGTCACAAATCTACTGCGAGGAAGCGCCCTAAAAATATATTTTTTTTTTCATATTTAGTTTTAATGTCTGTTCTGGGGCTCGAACCCGGGATTTTACGTCTAAACTACGGCGACTTACTTATAGCACCCACTCTTCATAATGAATTTTTAAAATCACTTGTAAAGGCAAATAAAGACTTAGCCTTTCCGTGTCCTTGTCTAACTTTCGTAAGCTCGAGATCCCATAACATAACTCGTCTTAAAAGAATAGACTGGTAGAAGTTTGAAGAAATTTGAACAAGAATCAGAATTCTTATAGAAATTAAGGTGGTACTCCTTAGTGGTGAGCACAGAAAAAGCCTACTTTATGGCTGTGTTGTATGCCGAAAGGCATGACACACTTGTTTGGTCTCCACTCCTCTAACCTACGTAACTTGCCTGTAATTAATGTACATTGAGCAACAAATTTCTGCATAGTTTGTCCCCTATGGCATTAGCTCTCATCTTGCTGAAGGTTGTAAAAGCAAACCTAAACACAAAAATGGGTGAGCCTAACAAGCCTGAATACTACCACCCATTCGCCATACGACCCATTCGTAAAAATAATGAAATGTCTAATCTACCATTGCGGCTGCCATTTAACGACTTCTGCCGTGGATGTAGATCCGTTGAGGAAGAGGAGACTGTTCTCTTCCACTTTCTTTGTCAATGCCCATCTTTTGCGAGGTTCAGATATAGGTTATTTGGCTCTCCAACCCTTGTCAGCTTGATGGAGCTATCGTCCATTGATGTCAAGGATATAGCCTCGTTTATCAAGATTTCTGGCTGGTTTTCCAGCATTGGGTAGTCGTGCTTTAAATGTGCAGACCTTGTGCTGACCAAGTTCTCCCTCCTTAGTTCGGAGGAATTTGGTCAGTACAGGGGCTTCGTTCACCTGTGGCGTCATAACGGGCCGCTATGCATGCTTAAGTGAGTTTTTTGTATGAAAGCTGCCACACTGACCTAACCTAATCTACCACAATTTTATTACCGATAGGCAGTATGGTTTCTATAAATCCTTTTCTACTGACATGTCAATCAGAAAATTTTAATCATTTCCTTCAACGATTTGGTGAGGAAAGGTTAATAGCGCTAAAAACAAAGTGTGGGACACAGTGGACTTTAATCGAAACTTATTGCCTTTTGTCTCGGTAGTCACATATCTCGATCATGCTTTCTCACTCAACACACTGTTCAGATTATTACAGAAAAGAAAGCATAATTTTTACTTCCTTACTAATTTGGTCATTACAATCCTTTCAGAATTACGACCTAGCCTCTCACACATGTTCCGTGTGTTAATTTTATTCAATAGGGGCGGGACCTACAGTTTCACGGATTTGTATGAGAAACTTTTCATGGCAATTTTATTTACCAGGACAGTGCTGATTGGAAGTCTCCGAAGGAAATATTTCTTCATATTTTGTTTTATTAGAGTGAGGCAGGAGTTGAATCACGAGCTCTCGTCTAATAAGAAAACACACTATCTACTGAACTACGGCATCTTGATCCTAAGTATTTTAACTAAATTCGTACATATCACACAAGTTTTGTTCTCTCTCCAACTGTGTTTCTTATTTTTCCTTATAAACTTTTCTCTTCAATTTCCAATTCTATATATTTGTCTTCATATTCCTTTGACCGCCGACAAAGCTCCCATCTGACCTGCAGGTGATTTCTTTAAAGGATCGTGCAAATATACTCGATTTGAATGCACTTAAGACCTTAATGAAGTGTTTACTAGAGCTTGAATTTTTTTTTGACTGACTAAATGTATACGTTAGTCAAGCTTACAACATTGGTTTATACATAGAACTACGCTTTGTAGCCAATTTTGGCGAACCAATATATGGCCTGAAAAGGAAATGGATATCCTTCGAATGATCAGTTTTCGAAGTATCGAATCAGAAGCTTATGCTATTCGAATGAGAAGCTTATGCTATTTTTAATAGAATTGTTTCCTTAAGTTCATAAGGTCAAATCGGTTGTTTGAGTTAAAGAGTACATACCTCTACTAGCTTTAAAGCCAGGACAATGGGGTCCCATTTATGATTTATTATTTAAATTAAAAGTAAATAAAAAATTTCTCAAAATCTGTCGTTCGGAATCGACGTTAAACTGTAGGTCCCGTCACTTAAGTATAAAATTAAGGCACACAACAGTGGTGTGTGGTGTGAGAAGCTAGGTCGTAATCGTGACTGAAGGGCTGTAATGGCCAATTATGTATGTATGTATTTAAATTATCCTAAACTAATCCTTCCTTATTTATTTTCAATTTTACTTTACCTTTTTCTGCACTTAGAGTGTAGTAGATTCAAATACTCCATTCTATTCTGTTTTTTTTTTAATCCAGGCTGCTACACTACTCTGATTCACTTTACTCTAACTCTTCTGTATTAATTTCAATCTTCCCACTCTGTTCTAATTTAACTGTGTAACATTTATTCCATAAAACTAAACCCTGTTTGACTTATTAAAACCTATGCCTCTAAGAAGGTAACAAAGAATCGAAAATTTAAATAAATTTCAAAAGTTACCATTTTGCTTCAATATTTTATGCCTCAATATGTCTGATAATGCATTTACTTACCCAGCAACATGTTTACATAATAACGATCAACATGTTGCTGCAACATTTATTATTATTTTATTATTATTTTATTTTTAAAAATATAGCACTCACATTATTATTGTTGTCATTATTTGGTTTCTTCACTGTCGTTGTGATATCCTTAATAGGCATCCACAGTTCTTCGGTGGTATAGGTGCCTTTTGAATTGCTTTTAAATAATTTCGGCTGCAAATAGCAAGTAACCGAACCTATGTATGTATACAAAATACGTTTGCATTACTTTTAAAATTATTCTCTGCAAAAAAACAAAATGTTTTCCTTGCAACATACCCAAATTTCTTCGTGATTCACTTATGGTTAAAGGTGGCATAGAATCCCTGGGATTAGCATCCTGTGATTTTCTTTTAGCTTTCTGATCTTTGGCACTATTCTCTTTGTCATCGTTGTTGGTCTTTGGGTCGGGACTAGTTTCGAAAATGTTTTGCATTAGATTTGAACTTTTATCTTTTAGCGAACGATATGTTTTGCTAAAACGATTAAATGACTGGAAAAAAATCGGAAAATTTTAAAAGTGATTTTGAATATGATTTTTTTAGTTTTTGTTGTAATTTTTTTATTTTTTGTTGTAATTTTTTTTTCTCTTTGCAGCATAACATACCGTTGGCGGTAATTCCAATAATGCATAGACTGTAAAAACCACAAATTGTCCAGCCAATAAGTCTTCAGGCGTAAATTCTGTTAACGCTGATTTGCTACTACTGCCACGACGTGATGAATGTTTCAATGAGGACCTATATGATGTGATACAACAACAAAAACATAAAGGAAATATTAATAAAAAAAGGTAAGTAAACAGTTTTATTAAAGAAAAATATAAAAAAGTATCTCCTATTGATTATTCAAGAAATATTTTTCGTAATATTCGGTAGCCTAACGCAAGCAAAATTTTGTAATATTTAATGTCCATATATTTGAATACAAAGTAAACAAAAAAAATAAGTTTTTTCTTATATTCCTATATGTGCACTTATATTTGCATAAAAATAAATCAAATTGTTCACTTCTTTAAGCGGTTTTGACATCAATTAAATTCCAATATTTATGAATACCTATGTACATATGTATTTCGTGTTCTGCAACATTTTTTCGCATACTATATACATGATTAAATAGAATGCGTATGTATTTCGTGTTCTGCAACATTTTGTCGTGAACGTTATACTTGTTTAAATTGAATACGTACTATGTAATTCGTGTTCAGCAACATTTTGTCGCATACTATATACATACATGTTTCAAAACAATTATGTTTATAAACATTTCAAAATGCGTATTCATGTGTCCATGTTTTTTTCGATACAATGCATCTTAAAGATGAATCGATGTTATATCGATTTATCCCAAAATACATCGATGTATTCTGTGCATCTATTGATTTTTGTGAAAAAAATGGAGGTAAAAAAATGTAACATAATTGGTTCACAAAAGTACTGCAGTAAAGTAACCAGATGGCTTACTATACTGCCCTCAACCTGGCAAACTTCAGGATACTACCCGTCCAAAGTAAGATCAACTTTCTGCGTCTTGTTTGGTAAATACCCAAGTGTTTACTTCTGAGATGCTTAAATGTCGCTTAATTGTACGCTTCAGTTCTGGTGAGTTGTCTCCTGATTATAAAGTCTACATATCGGTGTTAAATCGATCCTTATTCTAAAACTGCTGATTTATGATTCTACGATTCCGATTACTATCATTGGGCTACTCCTCAACAGTCAATTAAATCCGTTTAAGTTCTTAAGAATGCCCGAAAGATATATCTCTACAAATCCTTCTTCCTACTCCACAGAAAGTTTTTGACCCCATCAGCGACGTAGAAGCTGCTTTTTGCCGCGACTTCCATTGTAGTCACGAGTTAACCTTTAGAAGTTGAGTGGTCGGACACGGCCTGACAGTCAGATTGCATCTTTACGTCCTTTGTTATTCCTGCTCAAGTTGAATTGAGCATATATTTGGGTATTTCGGTAGCGTGAACCTTCACTTGGGTTTTTCCATAAGTTCCAAGTATTTCATTCCGCGGCGAACACCCCATTTCTGTCCTACTTTGTATCCTTGACGGATTCATTACGGAATGGTCCCCCTCTGAAAAGAGTATTAAGCAACCAAAGTATGCCTTTCACTCTTATTATTCATTCTCGTACGAATCTTTTTTAAAAATCAAAGAGTTTACTGGGGGACTGCCTAGTAAACATTTTAGGAGTTAACTTTCGGCTTTTCGATTGGCCTGGTTACGATGCCTCCTGATGAATGTCGCGTTACACTTGTATCGATATCGTGCGTTTTTAAAACATCGATATATATCGTCCACTTAGTGGACAACACTATCATTCTGGTACTTTCTTACAGTATCAGTGAAACTTGATAATGATAGCAAAGAAGATGGGAAAGGTGCTCTGAAATATTTATAAAAGAAATATGACGTCATTTGTCCTCGAATTTTTCTGCTCCCATATTAAAATAATTGGTCATTTTTGTCTGCCTCAATAGGCCAATAATGCCTAAGTACTTGTAAGACGTATAACTCTACTTCTTATAGCTGCGAGATGACAGTATTTGATAAATGTAATTCTAACACAATGTTCTCTACCCGATGTGGGCCATCATTTTCGAAATGTCGATTCTTAAATATATGTATCCAGCTTGGGATCATGCCATTCGACTAGAATTTTCAAGGCTTGCTTTTATGGAATGAGAATTAGAGTGACTGAGTCGCTCCATAAAAGAGATTCAATTAAGGCTCACAATCACAAAAAGGCAGTGGACAAATCGCGTGAAGCACAACAAATTTCTGAATAATTATGCGATTTCCAACCGAATTCCCTCTAACTTAATTAATACCCTCTATATGGCAAAACTTTATACACAACCCACGTAATACTTACTTGATATCTGATGTTAGTGGAAATTTAAAAGTTTCATTAAATTTCGGCCATGAATTCGTTTGTATAGTGCTGTCTAAACGTTTGTGTCCCGGAAAAAGCTTCACCTGCAAGAGATCATTATGCACATACAGTAAGGTTTTTGTCTTTACTGATCATTCTAGTTTCTTAGTTAAGCAACGCCACTTACCTTGATCACATAACCCTGTACAATTTTAAAACCAAATAATGCAGGCAGATGGCGTGCTGCTATTAAATGTACATTCAGTTCGGGTGTAATGGTTTTCGTACCATTATGTTCACTCTCATTAGCCTCTATGGATATTTGAAAACCAATTTCGGGTTCTAAACTTTCTGTTTGACGTTTCGAATTCGTGCCCGTTATGCCATTCTGGGGTAAAATTCGAGATTTTAATTTTTGCATTGAAAATGACATGATCACACAAGAAGAGAGAAAGAGAGAGAGAGAGAGTGGTGGAAAGAATTATTCAAAATTATTTTTTCTTCTTGTACTCCAGGAGAGCAAAAACGTTTGTGTGGGAGTTACGTTGTTAAATCGCATTTATACGTAGGGATTCTAAAATGAGAAGAGAGAAAAGGGAAAGACCATATAAGATTCTGTATTTATTAGCATTAATTATTAAAGATTTAACACTTGAGGTTGTTGTTTTTATTTTTAATTTTTATGACAGTGTCTTTATGACTGTGTTTATTCCACAATGTCAATTTAATTAATTTTTTTTGTTTGTTTGTTTTCTTAATAATTAAATTAGCAAAGTAAAGTTAATAAAAAAAAGAAGTAAAAATCATGTGTTAATAATTTTAATTATTTTTTTTGCCGATACTGTACTCCACATGCATGTTCAAGTCCACTTTTATTTTTCTCTATAATATTTGACAATATTTAATTATTTTTTTTTTTTTATTTATTTTTTTTTTAATTATTGTTTGTGCATTTAATTAGTCTACTTATTCATTTGAATGTGTTTTTTTATTTTTTTTTTTTATTTTTAAAATTTGAAATGCAAATATTAACACTTTAATTTTTGTATCATTTTGAAAACTGACTTCAAAACTTTGTCAGGTTGCCAGATTAAAAAAAGCTTCAAAACGTATAAAATTTTTCGGGAATATCACAGTAATTAAATCTTTTTTTGTAAATCGTGGAGACCTACAAAATAATAGAAACATCAAAATTTCCTTTACTTAGAAAAAGTCGAACTATATCTGTATGGATATCTGCATCATTAACCGAAAGTTTTGGAAATTGTTTGGATGCAAGCAACAACATGCGTACTTAAGAAGTAGTGATTACATACATATGTATGTACATACATAATTGGTCACTACAACCCTTTAATCAGGATCAGAGATCAGCAATGGGTATTCAAAAATGGTACGCAGGAACATGCGTACTTAAGAATTGGTGATTACATACATATGTGCATACATAATTGGTCACGACAACCCTTCAGAGTCAGAATCAGAGATCAGCAATGAGTATTGAAAACGATGAATATATTCGAATCATACTCATAATTTCTGATATTTATACGCATTCATACTTATTTTTTTATATCATACTCATACTACTCATATTTAAAGTTTGAAGTACTCATCGTACTCATACTTAACAATACGCATGATGTTGTCGATTTCGACTCTCCTTTACTCAACATTTACAAGAATCACAAAATAAGTACGATTCACGTACGAACACTACAATACTCACTAGAAGGTTATGTGTTTGCTTTGCTTGCTGTCTTTGTTTTCTTTCTTCTTTTTTTTTTGTAAAAGCAACAACAACTATGAGTGTAAATTTAGATCACTCGAATCATTTATGAGTATTATAAGTATTTTTCTAAATTTATTAATCTGAATGAGTAGGCGTATGAATCAAACATATTTCGAATGTTATGAGTTTGAGGTCTATGTTGTACTCATACTCATTGAAATCTGTACTTGTAAATCAATGAATCAAGGTAGTTGAATTTCAATACTGTTGACTCACTCATACTCAAAATTTCATGAGTACTTATGAGTAACGAAAAAACGATTCATTGCTGATCTCTGGTTAGGATTTATTATGACATCACACATCCATAGCGTCATGGTAATGCTCCATATTTTGAGGCCGGGTGGAATTGTCAAACAATCAATCAAACGGTGAAATTGCTGAAAAGTGTCCAAAATATGCGACCAAAAATTAGACCGTTTTATCTCATCATGCCAATGGATGACGTTATGTTGTAAGTTTGCTACGAAGGTTTGTTTCACTCGTTTTTAGTTCCGATTTTATCATTCGTTGAGATCAGTACAGAACTTTTTAAGGATAGGCTAGGAAGGAGATATAGCTTCATTGACCAAACATGGTGGCTCATTGTAATACCACTGGAAGCGATACAACAATCTCAGCAATCTGCATCAGAGACTACATACATATATACATAATTGGCCATTACAACTCTTGAGTTAGGATTGCGGCCTAGCTTCTTACACCACTCATGTTGTGCGCCTTAATTTTTATACTTGAGTGGCGGGACCTGCAGTTTAACGTCGACTCCGAACGATAGATTTTGAGAAACTTTTTCATGGCAGGTTTATTTACTCTCAAAGGGTTTGGCAGAAATCGGCTGAGAGGAAGTCGCCGATGAAATATTTTTAAATATTTTTGTTTTGATGTCTGACCTGGGGTTTGAACCCGGGCCTTACGTCTAATAAGCCAACACACTACGTACTAGCCTACGATGACTTCAGAGATAAGAGAGCATCACAGACTACGCAAATTTAATTCTGGAAGTTTAGTGAATATTGTGGTCGATCCCACATCAAGTAACGATTCAAAATGATAAAAACGAACTAAATTGTGTGGATATAATTTAAGCTCATAACCATGCTACTTCAAACTGTCAATATCTTGTATAAATAGTGGATTTCTCTTTACTAACCCTTATATTAGACTTTAGCCCCATTTTAAGTCTTTAAAAAGATATTTTTCAGAGATGTTTATAATTTTTAAATTGCCGTAGACTAGTAGGTAGTGTATTCGCTTATTAGACGTATGGGCACGGTACAAACCCCAGGTCAGACGTCACCAACAAAACGAAAAAATTGTCTCAAAAATCTGTCTTACAATATAATTGGTGTGAGAAGCGAGGACGTAATACCAAATTATCTATATGTATATACATATGTATTTTAAAAGGTTTAAAGGCCATTATTACAACCGGCCGTTAAACTTGGGCTTAGTTAAAGGTAACTTTAGCTAAAGTGAACTTTAAAGCCACCTTTAACTTATTTTCGTTATTATAACTTACAGATAAAATAAAGTTAACTGTTTTCAAAAATATGACAATGCCGGAGCAATGTCAATAAAAGTGCTCAATTAAACAAGTTTTTTTTTAAACGCAGTGGCAACGAAGGACCTCTTTTTTTGTTGTTGTGTTTCCTCATTTTGTTTGTTTTTAATTGAAGTTGCAATATTGAAAATAACATATAATATGGCAAGTTCATAACATAAACTTAACTTTAAAAGTTACCGGTGAGAGGATCATCCCATCATTAGCTTAACGCTCACTTCTATTTTATTGGGTACTCATAATAATGAAAAACAACTTATCTGCCCGTTAAAATCTTCCCTTTAGTTAACGGCAAGTTGTAATAATGACCCCTAGTAACTTTGTTGGAGAGGCCCTCGCTTAAATTATTCACAATCATTTAAAATCTAAATACAAAGAAATATCTGGCAGCACTGCTAAAAGTTCAAGCCTCTCCTAAATATCACTCTCTCTCTCTCTCTCTCTGCTTCTTATCTCTTTTTCTCTCCCTCTCTCATTTTTTTTTTATCAATTTATTCAAACAACACGATAATTTTTTAATAAAACGTTTGCAATTGTTTACACACACAAAAAAAAACGGAAACTATGAACATACATAAGACCCCTACATTTTTCCCCTCAACGAGCCCCTTCATTTTTATTAAAACCTCTTTAAGAAATCACTGAATAAAGTTCATTCTCATTTGATCTAATTTGTCTGTCTGAGATCTGTTAAATGAAATCATTCACTAAATCATTAGAGAATAAATCTGTGTGCCACACTAAACGATCATGATAATTAACACCTTCTCCTAATTGTTCTCCACTCCCCGTCGTCGACATCTGAGGTCTTTAGTAGTCTCTGTTTGTATTTTTTTTCCTAATTTTAGTACATTTAGAAAGAAACTTTTACAGCATCTGACTACCACAGATTGGCATTCTTTTTAGTTTCCTTTTGAATGAAAAAAAATCTGAACAGAAAAAAGAACTTCGTTTCATCATCATTTGACCTTAAGAACAATACAGTGGAGTATACTCTTACAATGGATCGCTTGTACAAGATGATGATGTTTCTGTTGTTTTTTTTTTTTCTTTTGGCATTACAATGCAACTTTTTTTCTTTCGAGTCTGTCCATTTCACAACATATGTTGCCTCAATATGTTTTAAGGTGTGTTGCATGATGTTGTTGCTGATGTTCAATTTGCTATGATCGTTTATTACGTCTTCTTCTTCTTTGAAAGTTTGATTTTTTTAAGATTTTTTTTTTTTGTTCATTAAGAATAGGAATTTATTGAGGTTCATTGATCATGACATGAGTGAGTACATTATTTAGGAATTCTAGAAAAATACAATGCAAACGATGGGCGCTTTAGGACAAAATAAATTTGCACGGCGTTAAAATTTTCCTTCTGAATTATTAAATAAGTAGGTCGGCTGATAAGATTTCTTGCTAGGAACCAGCTACCTTTTACATTTGTGAACAAGTCTTCCCACAAGCCTTTGAACTTGTGACTTTCAATCTAGACTAGTTCTTATCAGTGTTGAGAAATTCAGTACTTTAGTACTTTTTTCAATACTTTTCCATTTCAAAAGTTCCACAGTACTCCTACGCTACACTTCAGTGCTTTTTTATTATATATTTTACGGCTTGCGTTTTTCAACTATTAATGGCTTAGAAACATGTTCTACAACATAATGCTAAAAGTAGAATTAGTCTTTAGCCCCGGTTAGCCAAACGTCCATGCAAAGTACGTTCGTTTTTAGAATACGAAAAGCAATGAGAATGCTTGCCGAACTGTAATGTAATTTCGGTAAGTATTTAATTTGCTCTCCATATGCTGAAATCAACGTTCATTGCGTTACGTTCCGTCGACTGTTGTCTAAACGAGGCTTTTACGTTTCGAATCAACAGTTTTTGTTTTGTATATGAGAAACATGGACCAGTCGTTAGTTTTTCTATTCCATTCCGTACGTGTCTTAAGTATAAATAAATATGTTTTTATATAAAGTAAAAGTATTTGATGGAAAAAGTACTCTTTCAGATATAATTCAGTACCATTTAAAATTTTTTATTTTGCAACACTGGTTTTTATAATGGCCTCACGGCTCTCTGTTGGGGTGTGTGGTAAAGAATGCCTCACTATTATGTGAAGATCACGATTGACAAAATATTCGATCTCATTTGATTTCACTGCCCTATAGCAGCTCATATGCAGACTTTTCTTTTAAATTCCTCTCTTGATTCCTAGCGAGAAAGCAATGATTTTCGAAAGCTGAATTTTAAAGTAAATGACAACAACTTCTACCTCTTCAAGGGAATCATTCAACAGCATAGGTGGTTGGTTTAAGTTTTTGATTAAGTACAGCAACCGCATCATAGCTCTGGGCAAATTTTCTAGACCGCTTTATCACGGTAGTCCAGATGGTCAAATAGTCTGACCCATTCTTACCGTAATGCTGCTGTCCACATCGAACATAAATGTTAGAGACGATACGACGCAACTAGGTTTGACATGCTTTTTTACAGCAACATTACCACGTAGTTCAATACAACAGTTGTAATATAATGAAGTTGAAATTAGGCCCGAGGCAGTCTATTGTACTGCGACCACCATTGATGTATTGTACATTCACTTGCCAATCAGATACTTAGTACTAGAAACCGTACCACGTTTTGTAATGAAAGTGTCAACAAGTTGAAGCTAAAATTGCCGTTGTTTAGTACCTAGTGTTGTTTGTTGGCTTATGAGACGGGAGTCCGTGGGTCAAACCCCAGCTCAGATATCTCGAACAAAACGAAACCTAGAAAAATATTTCTTTTTTCTTCTGAGTTCCTCTCAGCAGCCTTTGTATAGAAAGTTTCTCACATTTGTAGTTCGAAGTAGACGTCAAACTGTAGGTCCCGTCACTTATAGAGAAAATTAACACACACAGCATGGGTGATGAGAGAAGCTAGATTGTTATGCAGACTATAGGGTTGCAATGACCAAGTAAAATAAATGAGTAAACGAGTTTTGTTTACTCAACGTACATGCACCTATTTTGCATGCACTAATGCTACGCACTAGTCTAGTAGGTAGTGTGTTCGCTTATTAGACGTAAAGCCCAGGTTCAAGCCCCAGGCCAGACATTAAAACGAAATATGGAAAAAAATATTTCGTAGGCGACTTCCTCTCAGCAGTTTTCTGGAAAAAACTCTGAGAGTAAATAAACCTGCCATGAAAAAGTTTCTCAAAAAATCTGACGTTCGGAGTCGATGTTAAACTGTAGGTCCCGTTACTCATGTATAAATTTAGCACACACAACATAAGAGGTATGAAAAGCTAGGCCGTAATCCTGACTGAAGGGTATATGTATGAAGTATGTACATATGTATGTAGTTATACATATTTTCCATACACCACTGCACTGTATGTGCAACATACTCTGTAATTTTGCCTATGCTCGGCAGGTGGCTAATGAAGACCCAGCTTTAACAATTATGTTTGTCGCCTACCGTTTTCATTGGGTTTCATTGCCTCAATTGCTTACATTTTTATGTTGAACATCAATTTTATGCTGCTGCCAACGTCATTCATAAAATATTTGAATTTTTTTCCAGTTTCTTCTCCATTTTTTTTGCCAATTATTTTTTTTTCTTATTCTTATTCCAACTATGTACTGTCATCGTCATGGATGTGGGCTTGTATTGTAAAATTATTGTTTTTGAAAACTATATGACGCTTTTCCTACTCAGTATTATGGGATTTTATTTTCGAAAGAAGCCATCAATTCATACGATGACATACATATTGCCTAAGAGAGCATAGAGCATAGAGATAGAAGGAAATAATACAGAATTATTCAATTACGTCAATAACGTTAATTCTTCACAGCCTCAATATCATAAGATCTCCGGCTTAGATGGTGTAAAAAAAAAGAATTTAAATTTAAAATTAAAATTCCCGGCTAATTGGCTATATGCAAACATGCATGTAATTTAGTTTGATTGTGGGAGATTATGTTGCAGATTTAGTTCGAAATGGTGAATATATATATACATACATACTTATCTGTATATGTATATCATATATGTATGTGTATACGTATATTATTTTTATGTAGAATACTAAAATATGGGGAGCGTAAAAAAAGTAAAAAAAAAAATCAAGAAAATTAGAACACTGACCCCTAGTAACCTGTACTTATGTGTGAAGTTCTAGGGATGGAGGAAAAAAAATTTAATCTTCGATTAAGAGGTTAGGAAACAGTGCTAGACGCTAACTATCTACTCCATAGCAATGCCCAAAATAATACTACGAGTTTGAATAACTAAAAGGATGCACGTTATATAAGACGACTTGAAATAAAACCGTGCTTTTAGAAGTTTACCGTTATGCTAGGAGCTCTAGTTGAATTTTCACTTTTAACCCTTAAAAAGATAAAGTTAATCGGAGTAAGTTGGACGATAAACATTTAAGAGCGACACGTGGACTCTCGTAAATAATTCGGAATATCAAAGCTGTATACGGGGAATCAGAACTCCTGGTTCTTCACAGTGGGATTATTAGCCAATCATTTCATATCAACGCTGGATTAAAAATGTTCACCGTCGTGTTGGGCAATATCACAAGCCAAGTATGATTCGAGAGAAAATGAATATATGGAGCCTCTGGTTCCATCAAGGAGATTTGAGTTGAGCTGTTGATATTCATCACCACTCAAGTATAAAATTAAGGCACAGAATATGAGTGGTGTGAGAAGCTAGGCCGTAATCCTGACTGAAGGGTTGTGATGTAATGTAGTGGCCAATTATGTATGTGTTGTATGTGTTGATATTCGTTCTCTCACATATAATTTATTTAATATACGTAATCAAAACTAGAAGTTCTAGAATAATTACGGCGCAATGTTGGACTTAAAATTAATATCAAGAAAACCAAAGCCATGAGAATAAACAAGGATTAGCAGCATATCATGCCACAAGGCTTAAAAGTTGAATACTTAAATAACTTCTGCTAACTGGATAGTAAAGAGAGAACGGCTTTGAGACGACTGAAAACCAGTATGAAGAAACTCATCAATATTTATGATCAAGAAAGCTTCGAATATTCCAGGCCTGCTCTCAACTCACTCTGATGTATGGTTATGGAAACCTGACTAGTTTCCAATACGTAAACTACTGGCGTATATCAATAAGTGTGTCAGATACATGTGCTATGTTACAATCGATTTAAAAGAGTCCAAAACAAAATGGATTAATAAGTTCTTGATAGTTACGAAAATCCAAAGTGAAGGTCTTTGGAATTATTATTATAATTTTTTTTTTTTTTTTTTGATGATGAAAGAAGTGTTCTAAGGTTTCTTAAAATGATTGCATTTGATCACGCCGTGACCTACTTAAACTAGCTACTTGCATCCAATTGAAGATATAGTGCAACGTTGATGTATTATTGTAATTTTTAGACTCCTCACTAAAAGGCAAGAATCCACTAAAATAATCATAATGCTACTACCTTGGATGTTCAACTACTACTACTGCTACTACTTCCCTATGTCTTAGAATAAATGCATTGATAATAGAATAGCCGTTCGATCACACCGGGCATTACGTAGACAATTTATTGTTTAAACGCAGTATGCGAATATTTAACACTTCTCACCCTGCACGAGACTTTCCTGCCTTCTATAACGTACATACATACATAATTGGTCATGACAACCCTTCAGTCAGTCATTACAAACCTTCTCACACGACTTATGTTGTGTGTGTTAATTTTATACATGAGTAGCGGGCCCTACTGTTTCAAGTAGCCTCCGAACAAATGATTTTTGAGAAACTGCTTGATGATAATTTAATTGATACTAAGAGTTTTTACCAGAAATCTGCTGAGAGGAAGTTGCCGAAGATATATTTTATCCGAATTTGCGACGACATTAATCAACACAAGATCCAAGAGCGTACAAAATTCATTCCGAAAAACTCACTGTGGATGTGGCTGGCGGTGCAAACGGTGTGTATTTTTAAGAATTAGAAGGTAACCATGTTAAAGGCGAGCACTACAGGTCCATAGATCAATGGGTGATCTGAGCACCAATGTCTTGCCATGGTCATCTCAGGTAAAGATGATGACTGGTCACCGTCTAATCGGCTATTTTTTAAACATCAACTTCTTTACATACGTACAACCCTTCGGTCTTCGGATTACGACCTAGCTTCTCCCATCACTTATGTTGTGTGCGTTAATTTTATACATGAGTGATAGGACCTACAGTTTAAAGTCAACTCCGAACGACAGATTTTTAAGAAAGTTTTTAACAGAAATTTTATTTTACTCTCATAGCTTTTGCCAGAAATCTGGTGAGAGGAAGTCGCCGAAGAAATATTTTTTCATATTTCGTTCTGTTGAAGATGATTGACCTGGGGTTTGAACCGTGGCTTTAGGTTTAATAAGCCAACACACTACCTACTAGACTACGACAACTTCTGTAACATAGACAGATTAAAATCTAGTCTTCCTAAGTCCTTACATTTCTCACAATCTATTTTTCTAGTTCCAATACAATGTACAGCATGAGTGTTAAATGTTCGCTTCAGTGACGGTTGCTTAAATGTAATTTTAAGCCATCAAATAATAAAATAAAAACCTTTTAAAAAACAGTCGTGATTTCATTCTTAAAGAAAAAAATTAATGTGAGAATACCATCACAGTACATTAATTAGAACGTCCGTATTTTTATTTAAAAATATACAGCATTTTTGGTTGGCATATAAAGTTACGTCACATTGTAAAAACGTCATTGAACTTACAATTTCGATTAGTATTACTAAATAAAAATAATAATTTTCAAATTAAATATTTACTTAGTATGACCTTTACCTAAAGCATGACTACCTGTAGGGTACTCTTGACAATTATCTCGACTCGTGATTTATAAATTTAAAATTTTTTTTGTAAATTAAAATCAATTTTTACAATTGTAGCATAAGAAAAAAAAAGAATTATTATTTAACATCTAACTGGGTTTGTTCAATTAGCACTTGTATTGTATTTTTTTCAAGAGAAAAAAAATGTTTATCAACCGATTCCAACGTCTACTCATACATCAATCACAGCTAGAGAGAGAGCCTATTGAAATTGATATATAGACGATTAAGGTTTTTTAAACGTTTTGAGAATATTTATAAGCGGCTAAAATAGAGAAATACAGAAGTGACATTGTGATGTAATAAATTAAATATGCAAATATGCTTTTAAAATAATCGCCAGTCAATTAAATATGCCGGCTTAAATGCGTTAAACGTTTTTGAAAAATTTATTGCCTGCCGGTTTGAAATAATTTTGAGGTGACAAATTTTTTCCCCCTAAACGTCTAATATTAGTTCAATAGTAATCGTGATGACACATATTGTTTATAAATAAAAATCATTTGTTTTTTTTATATATTTTATTTGTCAATTTGAATGATTAATAATATTGAATTAATTATCGATTTTCAAATGTTTAGTGGTGTCCAGTAAATACTCGTTTTTGTTTTGTGTGGTATACTGACATCGTTAATCATTTATATTTGCTATAGTGATAGCACATTGGGTTAATAATTTAGGAGAATTGCAACAAGAATATTTTAAACTGAAATTAATAGAAATTATTTTGGCTTTTATGGTAGTTATATCAAGCTCTAATTTGATGAGATCCTTGAGAGCTAATCATTTCCGCAAAGCATCCCCAACTTACTTCGTGTTTTGGTCATATATTTAAGCATTCGTCGTTCTGTTCTTACAAGTGGAATATCGTGAGTTTTCTAATGAACTTTGGTCGACCACAGCCTTTCTCTCCTTCACTTTCTCATTCACCCCAGAGCAGACGCTTGGGACAAAACAAAATTCCAAAAAAAAAAATATTTCTTCAGCGACTTTTTCTCGGCATAAAGTTTACACACACAATATGGGAGGTGTGAAAAACTAGGTTGTAACCCTGACTAAAGGATTGTTTTAACCAATTAAGTAAGTTAACCAGTCGCTGAGGTTCTAAATTAAAGTTATTCCATAGATTGGGGTATGTACGCTGATCAGTGCAGTTTTTACACACATACATATATAATTGGCCATTACAACCCTTCAGTCAGGATTACGGCCTAGCTTCTCACACCACTCATGTTACGTGCCTTGAATTTTTTTATATGAGAGTGACGGGAGCTACATTTGAACATTGACTTCGAACGACAGATTTTTGGGAAACTTGTTCATGGCAGCTTGATTTACTCTTAGAGTTTTTGCCACAAAACCGCTGAGGGGAAGTCGCCGAAGAAATATTTTTTTCATATTTTGTTTTGATGTCTGACCTGAGGTTTGAACCCGGGCTTTACGTCTAATAAGCGAACACAGTTCCTACTAGGCTACGACGACTTCCTGTAGTTTTTAACTGACAGCAAATCTAACTTTAATGTTTTCCCCGTATTTCGTCACCCAGTATCCTGTTTAAAATTTAATTAATATTAAAGTTAGTCCACTCCAATCTTATATTGAGATGAGACAAAATGACGGTAAGAAAATAATTGAAATGATATCGATTTTATTGATAGGCATTCGACAGTGTTAAATGATTCTTTTGTTACATCCCACTTTTTTCCCATGGCTTTCGGCTGAATTTGATCGATTGCATGTGCTTGTTCGGATTCACCTGTTACTTAAGGAAACCCCACTAGAAAAATGTCTAATAGGGTCGAATCGCACGATCTCGGTGGCCAGGTCCTATCACATCTACATGACTTGACCATGCCCTCAAATCGCTTGTGCAAATGTGACATGAGCGACACTTACACTCATCAGTTCATGGGATTCAGGGCAAAGGAATTTGACAACCTTTGACTATAGTACTAGCCGTTGTCAGTGATGGGCTGACAAACAGCATTCTCAAAGAAATATAGAACGATGAAACCGCTAGAATACCTTCAAAATCCACACCAAACAGTGACTTTTTCGGAATATGGATTAGTATCGTCAATTTTGCTTGTTTACATACCAATTCATCTCGAAATCGGCCTCATCGCTGAAGATGATTTTTCGCGCGGAACGTTCCCCGAACAGAACAGCCATTTTGATTAAAAATCGAAAAAAAAAACAAACGCCAACAGCGTTCTCAAAGAAACATGGATCGATGACAACGCCAGAATACTTCCTTACACCTCATGTGGATTATTGTCGTCAATTTTGCTTGTTTACATACCAATTCATCTCGAAATGGGCGTCATCGCTGAAGATGATTTTTCGCGCGGAACGTTCCCCGAGCAGCCATTTTGATTAAAAAACAAAATTTTATTTGAATGTTCTGTTGAATACTAATTCCGTCCAAGTGAATTTAGCAAAACAGACCCGATAAATAGCAACCAATTTGGCAGAATAGCTTCATAAGGGTGGCCATTAACAACTGTCAAAATTCCAAAGTCCTTAATGGAAGACCCGAAAGTTGCTAATTTCAATTATGCCTCGTAGTAGATCGAATATGATACTATTCGTTAAAGATTCGAGTAATTTATTCTCAATTTCCAAAACTGCTTAACTTGATAAGCGTTTGTAAATTTTTTAACAATATTTTGTTGCCCTGTGTAATTTACACACACTAAAGTTACACACATTCATTAACTTCAGTAAGGTTTTTCTATGTTCGCAATGCACTTGTAAAATAATTTATAAAGCAAAGCGAATTGAATTCAAAAAAAAAAAATGAGAACGAGAATGAGAATGAGAATTAAAATGTAGGTTGTTTGGGATGATTGTACCCGTATACAAGACACATATGAGTTCATATGTACATACATACATATTTACAGCAGCAATAAAAAGGGAAAAAATCACTTGTAATTCTAGTAGTAGAAAAAAATCCGATTTGAATTACCCACATATTTCAAGATTTTGCCATTAATTGTTGGGCAAAGAGAAGAAAAATGAAATGAACTGTCTTGTCTGACTGTCCTGGAATATGAATAACATCTTAATGGCAAGCAAGTCAAGACCATTAAAAACAACAGAATTTCTAAAAGAATAAGAACACTGGGTTAATTATTTAATTTCTTTAAAAATCACAAAAATAAAACCAAGAAAACAAGTTTCATTTTCATTATTTAAGCTGCTAGTAAACATGTGTAATTCTGCAGTCAGTTTTTTTTTTTTTTTCAAAAGTTTTCACACTGTCAGTTCATTAACCAATTGTATTCACATCTTTTTCTTTTATGACAAACATTTATGAGCGAACTGAGGAAAAATGCTCATTACATTGTAATTTTATGCGGTTTTGTTTAATTTTTTGTGTTAAATGTTTTAGAAATTCTGTTTTAATGCTCATACATACATAAATGACAAATTTATTACTGGAAACACTTTTAAACGCTTTTTGAACAAATTAAAATGAAAATATTGACCTTAATTTGCTTGTATTTAAGCGGTAAAATTTTTAAGTGGCAAAATGTCACTCTAAACAGTGATGGCCGACTGGAAAAGAACCAAAAGAAAAAATTCATTGAAAACATAAAAACTGTTCTTTTAAAAGTTTTCATTTTAATTAAAATGAAGAAGCGAACAGGTATAGGGAAATCAAACTCTTTATGAGGAAGTGTTGGAATGTATGCAATGACATGCGGCAAACCTACTATCCTAGAACCTGTCTTCGTCTATAAACACTAAGCCTCTGTCCTCTCATCATCTTGATAAACAATAGATTTAAATATGTACATAATTGGCCACTAGAATCCTTCAATCAAAATTACGACATAGCTTTTCACACCATTTATGTTGTGTGTATTAATTTTATCCGTAAGTGGTAGGACCTACAGTTTAAAGTCGACTCAGAACGTCAGATTTTTGAGAAATTTTTTCATGGCAATTTTATTTACTCTCAATTTTTTTTTTTCTAGAAATCTCCTGAGAGGAAGTCGCCTTAGAAATATTTTTTTCATATTTCTAGGTTTGAACCTCAAATCTATCTACTAGACTATGGCGACTACGTACATAAGGTTACTGAATTATATAGTCAAACGTTGAAAGAGTCGGAATAGTTAGGATGCTTTGTAATTATAAGGTCTTCCAATATGGGCTTTGACAGTTGATAACGACTATTTTTTTGAATATACATCTGTCAAATTTGTTTGTTTTTATTTATTCAGTCTATTTCGCTAAATCACCGTGGACGTATATAGCATTCAGTAACACGTGCAAGAACTAAAATTCAATCAAAATGTTTGGATTAATCGATTCTGATTGATCGGTCGCTATTACTTTAAGAACGACATTGACCATCAGACCGTCATTATCCAAAGCGAGCACTATAATTCCGAGTTTACCAACTTCTTTTAGTCTGTGTTTCATGTTCTGGACACTTCTGGTCACTATGGTCATCTCACGTTGAACTGGCCATTAAGATCGGGCGGTGTGTCCCCATTATATTTTTTTAAGGTGTATACGATAACCCATTAACCACCCGATTTATGAAACCCCTCGCCGTGGTCTAAAAGGTAGTGTGTCGGCTTATTAGACGAAAGGCCCGAGTTCGAATCCCAGGTCAGACATCAAAATGAAAATATTTCTTCGGCGGCTTCCTCTCAGCAGATTTCTGGCAAAAACTCTGAGAGTAAAAATTGCCATGAAAAGCTTCTCAAAAATCTGTCGTTCGGAGTCGACTTTAAACTGTAGGTCCCGCTACTCATGTATAAAATTAACGCATACAACACGAGTGGTGTGAGAAGCTAGGACGTTGTACAATGGGTCAATTCGATCTCCGGGTACTGTACTTGTCACAATGGACAAGTAGACGTCCTCTAACCTAACCTAACCTAGACCAATCTATGCGGCATTTCACAGAAATTATTCCCTATTTTAGGTTGAAGAATATCGCCAGTCCATCTCTCCAGTCCAACACTTCATCAACATTTTTTTATTGTAATTTTTAAAAGAATTCTCAACTTTTCTAGTGTGGATCAAAGTCATAATCTCCAAAGACACAGCTTAACACGCTATTCACTAGACTAACTGACTACCTACAATGACGGACTACCTTAAATGAGTTTTTGGTGATGAAGGAAGAGTTCTGCTAATACTCCATTAAAAAGTAAAGGCAAAACGGGGAGTGCAATGACTCTTCGCATAATTTGCGAAGGTCCTCAGTAAGCCAGGAACTCCAAAATTTAACAGTAAATAAAGTTCGTTATGAAGTCGCCGTAGTCTAGTAGGTAGTGTGTTAGCTTATTAGACGAAAGGCCCGAGTTCGAACCCCAGGCCAGACGTCAAAAAAACGAAATATGAAAAAAATATTTCTTAGGCGACTTCCTCTCAGCAGATTTCTGGCAAAATCTCTGAGAGTAAATAAAATTGCCATGAAAAAGTTTCTCAAAAATCTGTCGTTCGGGGTCGACGTTAAACTGTAGGTCCCGCCACTCATGTATACAATTAACGCACACAACATGAGTGGTGTTGAGAAGCTAGGCCGTAATCCTGACTGAAGGGTTGTAAGGGCCAATTATGTATGTACATATGTATGCACTTTACTGCTTGTTCCTCATGAATGTAGAACTTAGTAGTTTAGGGCTCACTTTTGAAAAAATTGTATTTCATTCACATTATGACATTAGTTTTGGGTCACTCTGCTGGGTTATTAACTTTTTATTTTCTTTTTTCTGTTAAAAGAATTGTTTTTTAAAACCATCCTGAAGTTTTTATTGTATTTCCCCTGTTTTATTATTTTTCTTTACAGGCTTTTAACATTCCAATGAAATCAAATAAAAAAAAGAATTAAAAAAAAAAGAAAACAAATTCCAATATTTTATTCCTTTTAAAAGTACATACGTCTCAAATTTTCAATTGTTCAGTGCCTTTATATGGTTGTTGTTTTTTGTTTTATAACCCCAGGTCGTTAACATCGTGACTTAGAATTTCAATTTCAATTTGAATTCGAATTTGTAATTATAATATTCTGTTGTTGTTTTTTTTAATTTGAATTATTTTAAAGGAATTTAAACACTTGATTGGATCCAGTTTTTTTGTTTCAGCTAATCAGGTGTAAATTTTTGTAATTGTAATTGAAAATGTAATTTATTTCAATTCAGCAGCAAAATGTAATTGTTGTTATTAAAATATTTAAAATGTTTTTTTTTGTAAAAAACAAAAAAAAAACTATTTTCCTTGCCAAACATTTTTTTTTATTATGAATTCCAATTCAATTGAAATGATGTACAACCTCTAAACGAGCCAATGAAAAATATGAAATCGAGTAGTAGCAACAATAAATGCAAAGGCTTTAATTAAGAATAATTTTTGTTTATAAAACAATTGCATAAAATTTGTTTTTTTATACATATTTTTAATTGACTTGTGCAATATCCTACGATATTATTTTTTTTTTTACCATATTGCGCGATTTTATTCATGAATGTGATAAGAAAAAAATAAAAATTGTTTAAAAAATGCATGCAAATAAGAAGACATTTAATTTTGTATATAAATCGTAAGAAAAATACTGTTACCCTTTAGAAAAGGCTTTAAATTTTGTACTCAACATAAAAAAGTACTTTTGGAGATACATATGTATTTTAATACTATTCAAACCATACGTATGCCTTATACTATGTTCACATATGCACTTTTATTGAGTCAATATTCGATTTATTGAATACAATATTTTAAGTGTTTAGACATAATAATATACGCAGTTAAGCTGCTTATTCAATATTCATTTGACAGCTGGTAAACAAAACAGCTGGTTGTTTCAAGAACATTGTTTTTGTGCTGTCTTTTTGTGTTGTTGTTTTTTTTTTTGTTTCGGTTTTTTTGTCAGTGCAGCATATTGCGCAATAATTAATTTAAACTTTATATGAAATATTAAGCTCAATAATGCCGTTTATTGCGATTTACGCAATAAAGGTTCATATCTGAACACCGTATTACAGTTCTTTAAACAGCACTCATATCTTATTAAAAACGTCTCGATTTTTTAACCTTCAAATATTTATTTCTCATTTCTTTCAAGCACTTTCCGACAAATACTTGAACAAGTACTATGCTAAGTAAGTTATCCCTGTTAGGGAACTACTTAACTTTATACGACATAATGTCGCGTTATTTATTTAAAAGATCCAAAATCGCCGGTCTGAGAAAGCAGTCTGCCATCTCTATACTTCATCAGAAGTATAGAGAAAGCAGTCTGCCATCTCTATACTTCATCAGAAGTATAGTTTTTTAGTGAAATGTTTACTGTTTAGTTTAACAACCACAGAAGACGTGATCACGTTTCAAGCATTAAAGGAAACTTTGGCCGTCCCCGTAGCCTAGTAGGTAGTGTGTTGAGTTCTTATACGTAAGGCCATGGCGCAAACCTCAGGTCAGACATTTAAAATACAACAAAATATGAAAAATATTTATTCGATAACTTCCTTTCAGCAGGTTTCTAGCAAAAACTCTAGTCGCCGTAGTCTAGTAGATAGTGTGTTGGCATATATCAAAACGAAATTATAAAAACTATTTCTTCGGCGATAAATGAAACTGCCATGAAAACATACATACATTCATACATAATTGGCCATTACAACCCTTCAGTTAGGATTACGGCCTAGCTTCCCACACCACTCATGGTGCCTTTATTTTATACTTGTGTGCCGGGACCTAGAGTTTAGCGTCAACTCCAAACGACAAATTTTGGGAAACTTTCATGGCAGATTAATTTACTGTCAGAGTTTTTGCCAGAAATCTGCTGAGAGGAAGTCGCCGAAGAAATAATTTTTTTTTTTTATATTTCGTTTTGATGTCTGGCCTAGGGCTGGAACCCGGGCTTTACGTCTAATAAGCGAACACACTACCAACTAGACTACAGCGATTGCCATGAAAAGTTTCTCAAAAATCTGTCGTTCGGAGTCGACTTTAAACTGTAGGTCCCGCCACCCATATATAAAATTAAGACACACAACATAGGTTTATAATACCGATTGAAGGATTGTAATTATCAATTATGAAAAGTCTGTCTCAAAAACATGTCGTTCAGAGCCGACTTTACAGTAAGTGGTGTAAGAAACTAGGTTGTACTCCTGACTAAAGGGTTGTAATGACCATTTATGAAAAGTTTAATCGATGTCTTTATAAAGTCAAAGGAAAAAGTATACCTACAATGGTGTATGTAGAATTTTTTTCTACTAACTTTTATTGTTTTCCTCAATAATTCCTATGCTTTTCATATTCGTTTTCCTCGAGAAACATGTCTGCGGTGTATGTAGACTTTTTTCTTTGACTATCTATTTTAAATAACTTTTTGAACGAATAACCATTTTATATAATCTTTCTACAGAAATATTTTAGAAATAATATTTTATAATCTTTCTAGAGAAATGGCACTGCCTAAGATATTCACTATTGGTGTTATTCCCTCTCGGGGGTTTCAGAGAGTATTAAAACCCAGTACTTTTAAAATTTAAAACCTCTCATGAATTATACTGCTCGGAAGCGGAAACTGGCTGGTATAGAACACAATCATAAAACATAAAATTACGGTATTAATCAGCAAGTGTCTTAAAGATATCTACTGAATATTCTGGCCCAACTCCAGCAGCTACACTATATGGAAATTAACTTACGAGTCATATGTAAATTGGATTGATGTGAATGGTAAGTACAAAAGAATTTTATTAGATTATATAATATATTCTAATACTGTATGAATATTTATTTGATTATTAATATTTAAACATTATTAGTTTAATATTAATAATTTCTATAAAAAATATTTCTTCTATTATTGCAATTGAATTATATGGTATTACGATATGAATAAATTATTCATTTCAATATTTCATTTACAAATACTGCTCCAAACATTGTCATTACAATGACCATAACGAGTTAAAGTACATTAATTTTACAAAAACAAAATACCATAAATTAAATTCAAATGCATATTAAAACATTGAATTATAATTATTAGTCATCCACAGTACTGGCTTTGAAAAGATTTTTTTCAGATAATTTTGTTTCTTTAAATTAATTTAATTTTATTTATTTGAAAAACAAAAAACAAATTTGTTTGTAAATTTCTTGTCATTTATTTCAAGATCTTATTAAATTATTATTTACATACAACAGGGGATTTTTTAAATTTTAGAGATTTTAATAATTAACCAAAAACAAAACAAAACAAAAAAATTTGCAAAGGTCAGTGGAACACTCATTTGGAACCGTAAATGAATGCGTGTGACATTTCTTTTTAAAAAATTACACATTCACATACATAATTGATCATAACAACCCTGCAGTCAGGATTACGACCTAGTTTCTCACACCACCTATGTTGTGTGTGTTAATTTTATACAGAAGTGGAGAGGCCTACAGTTTGAAGTCGACTCCGAATGATAGATTTTTGAGAAACTTTTTCATGGCACTTTTGTTTACTCGCACAGTTTTTGCCAGAAATCTGCTGAGAGGAAGTCGCCGAAGAACTATTTTTTCATATTTAGTTTTGTTAGAGATATCTGACCTGCGATTTGAACCGTGACCTCACGTCTAAAAAGCCAAGACATTACCTATTGGACTACGGCGACTTTAACAATTATTTCATGTAAATGTTGCTCGTGAATACGCCATAGTTTTTCCATCAGTAAGCTTCATTTTTTTCCAGGATTTCAGCGGGTAGCTCTTCACTTGCGACTGCAAGAGGGCCTTTACGTATTCACCCAAAAAATTGTCTAGTGGAGTCAAATCTCATGACCCTGGCTGCCAATGGTTTGTTCTACACTCGCTTGTTGTTTCACATGTAATACCGTCCTGTTAAAATTACATGTCAACCTTAACCCAATTTAGTTGGTCATTACAACACTTTAGTTAAGGTTATGACCTAGCCTCTCATACCTCCCATGTTATGTGAATGTGTGTTTATTCATGAATGTTAGCAATTACAGTTTAAAGTCTACGTTTGATTTTTGCAAAACTTTTCATGACAATTCTGTTTGCTATCAGTTTTTTTTTAGAATGTTTGCTAAGGGGAAGCCGCCGAAAAAATATTTTTTCGTATTTCGTTTTGTTCTAGGTGTCTGAGCTAAGTTGTGAACCAGTGACTCGCGTGTATTAGCTAACACAGTACCCACATGAGAACCAAATTCAATTAGTGCCAGTAATAATCATTTTTGTACGAAAAAAAATTATGTTTCAATAATTAACCGCTGCTCTCCAACAGATTTGGTAATTCTGTGCATTTGCGCGCCAATTGAGTTAACGCATTAACTGCCAACTACGAGTTATCTCGTAGTAGCAAACCTTACTCAACAGACCAACTACGGGGTAACTCGTTTGCGAACCCATTGGATTAACGCATTCACTGTCAACTACGAGTTATCTCGTAGTAGCAAACCTTACTCAACAGATTAATTGCCAATTGAGTTAATGCCTTCACTGTCAACTACGAGTTATCTCGTAGTAGCAAACCTTACCCAACAGACCAACTACGAGTTATCTCGTAGTAGCAAACCTTACTCAACAGACCAACTACGAGAAAACTCGTTTGCGAACCCATTGAGTTAACGCTTTCACTGTCAACTACGAGTTATCTCGTAGTAACAAACCTTACTCAACAGATTAACTACCCATTGAGTTAACGCATTCACTGTCAACTACGAGGTAACTCGTAGTAGCAAACCTTACTCAACAGACCAACTACAAGGTAACTCGTTTGCGAACCCATTGAGTTAACGCATTCACTGTCAACTACGAGTTATCTCGTAGTAGCAAACCTTACTCAACAGACCAACTACGAGGTAACTCGTAGTAGCAAACCTTACTCAAAAGATTAACAAGCCATTGAGTTAACGCATACATTGTCAACTACGAGTTATCTCGTAGTAGCAAACCTTACTCAACTGACCAACTACGAGGTAACTCGTTTGCGTACCTATTGAGTTAACGCATTCACTGTCAACTACGAGTTATCTCGTAATAGCAAACCTTACTCAACAGAACTACTAGTAAGGTTTGCTACTACGAGGTAACTCGTTTGCGAACCCATTGAGTTAACGCATTCACTGTCAACTATGAGTTATCTCGTAGTAGCAAACCTTACTCAACAGACCAACTACGAGGTAACTCGTTTGCGAACCCATTGAGTTAACGCATTCACTGTCAACTACGAGTTATCTCGTAGTAGCAAACCTTACTCAACAGACCAACTACAAGGTAACTCGTTTGCGAACCCATTGAGTTAACGCATTCACTGTCAACTACGAGTTATCTCGTAGTAGCAAACCTTACTCAACAGACCAACTACGAGGTAACTCGTAGTAGCAAACCTTACTCAACAGATTAACAAGCCATTGAATTAACGCATTCATTGTCAACTACGAGTTATCTCGTAGTAGCAAACCTTACTCAACTGACCAACTACGAGGTAACTCGTTTGCGTACCTATTGAGTTAACGCATTCACTGTCAACTACGAGGTAACTCGTTTGCGAACCCATTGAGTTAACGCATTCACTGTCAACTATGAGTTACCTCGTAGTAGCAAACCTTACTCAACTGACCAACTACGAGATAACTCGTTGAAAGAACTTTGCGAATTCTTTGATAATTATTGAATTAACTTCACTATTTCATTTTATGGTATTAGTGTATAATAATGTACGAGTTATCTCGTAGTTGGCATATCCAAATGAAATTTTATATAAGTAGGCCAAACAACGAGATCTCGTGTTACCTAAAAATGAAGACAATCACTGAAGACTGAATTTTTCGATAGAAACACATTTCCCACAAGAAATAAATTCAATGACTTTCAAACATTGCTGACTTACTAGCCTACTTACTAAGAATATTTGGCATTGCAATATATGTCACGAATATTTTTTTTATACCGCAAAAATATAAACCTCGAATCAAACTCGCAAAAACATCACCCTTTCGTAATAAATTATTCTAATTTGCTATTGTTTTTAACGATTTTTGATTATTCATTGAATTTTTTGTGTTTTTAAAAAACGTTGATGATTCAAATTGTATACTTAAGAAATCATTAATAAAGTAATTAATTTCTTTTATTGTATTTGTTTTCTTTAAAAAAAAATAAATAAAAATACCAGCTAAACTAAATAAAAAACAACGCTAAAATATAAAATCCATTCCATTTTAAAAAAATTTTCCACATCTGCTTAAAATTTCTTTGTTTAACGTTCAAGACAAGTCAAGTGTCCAAGACAATAAATTGTAAAGGAGGCGGTGAATGAATGAATGAAATGATTTTCAATAAAGACTCCGCAAACCCAGAAGCATATCGCATATTTGCTTTTTCTTTTATTTATTTGATCGCTCTACGTGATTGGCTGATCTTTAGCATCAGTTTTACGTGACTGTGCAACAGATTCATGAGATGCAATAAATATTGTCGCGATTCACGGCATTCAAGATATTCCATCAATAATTTAAATTGGAGCAGAAATTAAAGAAGTAAAGAAAAGAGATCAGCTGCTCGTAATCAGTATTTGCAGTGCATTGTAGAACATTGTTATCTCAACTGTTTATGAAATATTGACTGACAGCTTACTCTATGCTCAGCAAGATAGGGGTAATTGTGGCGTTTATTCATGTAAATTTCAATCATTAATCATTATTTTGTTTGTTTTCTGTTTTGGAAAGGCAACGGGGTGATCCCCCTACATTTTTTTAGTTCTGTATTAAGCTTCACTAGTGACTCCAGTGAGTCGCCGTAGTCTAGTGGGTAGTGTGTTCGCTTATTAGACGAAAAGCCCGGGTTCGTATCCCAGGTCAGACATCAAAAAGAAATATGGAAAAAATATCTCATCGGCGACTTCCTCTCAGCCGATTTCTGGCAAACCCTTTGAGAGTAAATAAACCTGCCATGTAAAAGTTTGTCAACAATTTGTCGTTCGGAGTCGACGTTAAACTGTAGGTCCCGCCACTCATGTATTAAAATAACGCACACAACATGAGTGGTGTGAGAAGCTAGGCCGTAATCCTGACTGAAGGGTTGTAATGGCCAATAATATATGTTATGGATGTAAGTAAGATAGGACGTTTCACTATGAATTTCTGTATCGTTAATTAAAATTAAATAGTTTTCAATTATAGGCAGAAATTTAGAAAATGTGAAGTATTGTCGTCTCCTAATCCAATTCGAGTAGCGATTTTTGATAAGAAAAAAATCCATTTTATCAAGAACATAAATTTAATAATTTTTCTTTAATTTTTAATTTAAAATCAAATTATTTTTCATACCTCTTTCTAATTCCCGTATACGTATGGTATACTTATTGGTGGTGTATGGTATTGAAAAGTCGTATCTGTTTTCTAACACACTTATTTAGTTATTCATTCATTCAGTCATTCCATTTGTTATTATTGTATTTATTTTTTAATTTGATTTTTTAAGTGTTTGTTTAGCAGCGATTATCAAAATTAATTTTTTTTATGATCACATCTTATATTGTTTTTAATTTCATTTTTAATTTTTTTCTGAAATAAAATAAAATTTCGAAATAATTTTTCCATTTCCAATCAGAAGCAAAGTGTGTTTCATAACTCTTCAATATTTACTTAAATATTCTCAATCACAAAAAATAAAAAAAATTTAATCGAAATTAATATGATTTTAAAATTTTTTAATTTTAGCGGAAGTTTTTTTTCCAATTTTTTTATTTTTAATTTTCCGCAATTCGAAAATATATTTTTCTTTTACACCGTTTGCATATTAAAATTGAAAATTAAAAAAATAAAAATAAAAACAAAAAAAGCACAGAAATTGATTTACAAACGATATATTCTTTGGCATAAGAATGGCACACGCTTCTTGTCTTCACTACTACTAAACAACGTGAGCGTGTGTCATCTGTCGTCTATTTTTACACGGCTGTTTCGGAAAATCAAAAGCTTACGCGTAACACTTGTAGTGATCGTTAAAGCGTCGAACCGTAACTAAGAAAGAATCTTAAGTAACAACCGCAGAAACTTAAAAGTCAAATCAAAAATATTGTTTGCTACTCTCCTCCATCATCGAAATACGCTCGTATGAGTAAGAGCGTAAGATAACATTTAATTGCACAGTGGGACATAATTGTCGAAATAGTAAAATATTTTTTTTATTAATTTTTTAACTCGTCTGAAAGCGAAAAAAAATTATTGTTTCCATAATATTTCAAATTTTAAAAATCAAGAAAACTTACAAACCCTCCCACGGAGAGTATAACATCAGCAACGAACGTAATAGGAAGTTGAGAAGCTTTCAGTTGAATTAAATTAACAAATTTAAACAGTGAATTTCCACAATTTCGTTTAAAATAGAGTGGAGCTTAAGTAAAATGGAAATACTTAGGTTTTGTCTTGAGCTCCCGAGTCATGTGTGGATGTTCAAAGCATCCAGTGTAATTTATGCTTACAGGTTAGCTATTGAATCTAGGTCGGTACAAACCATAGGCTCTAATTGTGGATTTTCGACCCATAGTTGCATCTTAAGATCATCCGTTTTATTAATAAAATTCTCATACGGTCTACTTGACCCAATAACCATTAAAAGAGCTAAGACCTCGGATTCTAGACTTAGCGCAGTGGGGATTTTATCTGGTAGAACATAAGACTACTCATAGCAATCCGTAGCTTATACTCCAACAATAAAGGCTTCCCGTTACTATATAACGACCCTAAACCCATATATTCTCTTTATAAGAGTTTACGTAAATAAACAAGAAGTTAGCTTCAGGCTAGATGTCGCCGTGGTCTAGTAGGTAGTGTGTTGGCTTATTAGAGGAAAGGCCCGAGTTCAAATCCCAGGTCAGATATCAAAACGAAAATATGAAAATACTTCTTCGGCGACTTCCTCACAGCAGATTTCTGGCAAAAACTCTGAGAGTAAAAATTGCCATGAAAAAGGTTCTCAAAAATCTGTCGTTCGGAGTCGACTTTAAACTGTAGGTGCCGGCACTGTACTTGTCACAGTTGACAAGTACACGTCCTCTAACCTAACCTAACCTAGCTTCAGTCTAAGGATGAATATTGTATTATCCACTCCGAAGTTTTGCAGATTTTCATCTTTTAAGATATCACCGAGGGATTTTTGAATCTCTACAGATACGCAAGCATCTGTAAAGATCTTTAATGGATATTCCATGACATTTATCTTAAATTTCAGACATTTATTGACGAGATGACAAAATATTTTAACAATTTCCTTAGTTAGTCAAATGGTTATTCAGGCAATGAAGAAAATCTAGTGATAGCTAAGGCACTCACTAGGCTGCTAATTATAAACATTGCAAGATCGGTGCACGTTTCTCTTCCCATAAAAACGAAATAAATTCTATGCTACGGTTCAGACTATACACATATGACAGGGAATCTCGCTGTGCTATATCGATACAGATCTGGTCGCTCTTTGTCATAATAGATCTTCTGCTTTGATCAGTATTCACGAATGCCGTAGTTTTGGTTACTGCCTTATAAGTTCTTATTCAAATAGACTTTGTGTTCCATTTCATAAATAAGAATATCGTGCACTTAGGGCCATTATTACAACTTGCCGTTAAAGTTGGGTTTAGTTCAAGGTGACTTTAAAGCTCACTTTAGCTTATGTAACTTTAGCTTATGTTTACTTTAGGTAATTTTAGCTAAAATTACATCAGCTAAAGTGAACTTTTAAGTTCAGTAAAGTTTAGTAACTTTAGCTAAAGTTACCTAATCGAAAGCGAACTTCAAAGTCATCTCTAACTTCTTTTCGTTATTGCAACCTAATGATAAAATAAAGTTAACCTTTTCAAAAATATGGCAGTCCCGGAGCAATGTCGATACCATTTAAACAAGTATTTTTGAAAGCAGTGGCAATGGTGGGCTTCTATTTTTTTGTTGTATTTGCTCATTTTGTTTATATTTGAAGTTGCCATATTGAAAATAACATATAATATGGCAAGTGCATAACATAAACTTAACTTTAAAAGTTACCGGCGGGGTAGCTTAACGCTCACTTCCACCTTATTGTCCACTTATAAAAATTAAAAACAATTTATCATACATACATAAATACATAATTAGGCATTACAACCCTTCAGTCAGGATTACGACCTAGCTTCTCACATCACTCTTGTTGTGTGCCTTAATTTTACACTTGAGTGGCGGGAGCTACAGTTTAACGTCGACTTCGAACGACAGATTGTGAGAAACTTCTTCATGGCAGGTTTATTTACTCTCAGAGTTTTTGCCAGAAATCTGCTGTGTGGAAGTCGCAGAAGAAATATTTTCTTTTTTCATATGCCGTTTTGATGTCTGGCCTGGGGCTTGAACGCGGGCTTACGTCTAATAAGCGAACACACTACCTTCTAGACTACGGCGACTTCTATATAAATTCAATAACTTTTCATATGACTTTATAGTCGAACTATTTTCCCCGAATATATTTATTCGGAAAGCATCCCTAGGCGCTATATTTGAATACGATTGATTTCAACAGCGTTCTTCTCTTCTAGCGGTTGGTTTCTTCTACGTTGGAGTTATTACAGGAGCACATAAGACTTTCTTTAAGTGGTATGTGCATAACTCTGAAAAAAAAAATTATTTCTTTCAGAATTTCACATCTTCCGAGAAAATTGTCTCAGGTGGTCGTATAAGTTATCTCAGAAATTTTAAATGGTTACGTACGTACTCACATTGCTTGTGAGCATATTTCCTTAAGCTATCACAATGGACTTAATGGGCCTTAAAGAACATCACACATAGGCTTTGTCTGGGTACGCAAAAAAAAAATGTTTCGCAAATTTGTAACCATTTCCTTGACATGAGGTGTATTCGTTATCAGTTAGTTAGTGCTGAGTTTGACCGTTGCAGCACAGATCGCATCATTGAAGTGTAAGTTGGGATAAAACCAATAACCAGATGTCACACAACGCTAGTGCCAGTGGAACTATTATGTGGGAGCAATTTATGACCAAAATTATCAATACGCAGCATAATTATCTCTCTCTTCGTAATTGTGTTCTCTTTGTTCTCATCACATTAATTTAATGACCAGATTTAAAATAATTTCAGTCTTTTTTAATTTGAATATATTTTATGGTTTATTTTTCTTTTCTTAAAATAAGGTGTGACATTTTTCATCACACATAATTTTGTACATACTTATTGGTAGGGCCAATGAAAATAAACAAATTTTAAAAATTCGTACATATAGGCAGCGTAGGCGATATTTTGTTTTTTCTTAAAAATTATTTCATAAACATTATTTACGAGCCACATTATTTACGACAAAATAAAATTTATGACAAAACATTACTTATGACGAAATAAAATAATTAAATTAAATACTATGTACATATGTATACATATGTATTATGCTTTGCTAATCAGAAATACATATGTTTACTGCTGCCTACAGTTGCTATTTATGTTTATGCCATAACGCCCTAAAATGAAGAAGCCTTGCAAAAGAATTCCAATGAAAGTTCATTCGCTATGTTGTCTACATATTGGTGAATATAGCTCACATCAGAGATCAGCAATAAGTATTCAAAAAGATGAGTAAATTCGAATCATACTTATAATTTCTGATACTTATACACATTCATACATATTTTAATATCATACTCATACTACTCATATTCAAAGTTTGAAGTACTCATCGAACTGATACTTAACAATACGCATGATGTTGTTGATTTCGACTCTCCTTTACTCAACATTTATAAGAATCACAAAGTAAGTATGATTCGCGTACGAACACTACAATACTCACTAGAAGGTTGTGTGTTTGTTTTGCTTGCTGTCTTTGTCTTTCTTCTTTTTTTGTAAATTTTTATGAATGATTCGAATCTTTCAAATCATTTATGAGTATTAAAGGTATTTTTCAAAATTTATTAATCGGAATGAGTAGGCGTATGAATCAAACATATTTCGAATGTTTTGAGTTTGATGGCAACGTTGTACACATACTCATTGCAACCTGTACTTATGTAAATCAATGTTGAAGTGAGTACGAATGAATCAGATTTGTTGAATTTCAATACTTCAATGAGTAGCAAAAAAACGATTCATTGCTGATCTTTGGTCCACATGCCAAAATGGTTTTATAAAATCATTTTGGAATAATGTATTTGTGTATGTATATGGATATATAGTACATATCGACGCCTCCGTTCTATAACATTCTAAGTCAAAAAAGTGTGTTTTGAGTTATGAGCTCTCAAAGTTTTCACGCGACATACGACTACATGTGTATTCTAAGTAGATTTTTCCCTATAACTTCGGAACGGATCGGCGCATCTTAACCAAATTTTGACAGTATTTAAGTTAGAGAACGTAGAATTTAAAAATGCAAGAACATTAAAAACGTTCTAAGTACACTTAGAACGTTATAGAATGGAGGCGTCGATATATACTTACACGGAACATTATCTTGAACCGATACACTTGAAATTGTCGTAGTCTATTAGGTAATATTAGCTTATTAACCGTAAGGCCACGGTTAAAACCCCAGACATCTCCAACAAAACGAAATATGAAGAATTATTTCTTTGGTGACTTTCTCTCAGCAGATTTTTGGCAAAAACTCCGAGAACAAATTTGAAAAGTTTCTCAAAAATCTGTCGCTCGGAGACGACTTTAAACTGTAAGTCCCGCCACTCATCTATAAAATTAACACACACAACATGAGTGGTATCAGAAGCTAGGTTGTAATCCTGACTGAAGGATTGTAACGGTCAATTATATTATGTATGATACACTTTAAAATAAAAATGGACTAGTGGATCGTTGTCAAGTTGAGATTCGATTGTCATTATGTTGTTCTTAACTTCAATTAGCAAGATGAAAAGATTCGCAATGCTCTTAGTCGTTTTGACATATGAAACGCAAATTGGAGACAAAATCAATTCCAATTTAACCTCTTATCCATCCATGTATCAAATCACTAAAAAAAAAATCTCCTGCGCTTTCCAAAATTTTGTACAAATACTGCATTTCCAGATAAATGATTGACATGATTGATTGATAAATGATTGACGTGATTGATTGATAACTAAAAATGATCTTAAAATTCCAATAAAAAGTGTGAATAATTGAAACCAATGCCGCATACCTTAAGATAACATTATCCATTGTGTGGTTTGAAAAGAAAAGTTAAACACACGTTAAGCCTTTATTTCATTCTAATGATTCGATGAACTTTTCATTATCTTTTAAACACAGTGCCATTGGAATGACCAGTTGGCTTTGTTACATCAGTTGATTGTTTTCAGTTAGTTTTTGACTACTTTTTTGTACATTTGAGACGACAGTTCAACGATATCTTGACAAATGTTAATTTTCAAATGCTTTAACTTTAAAGGCTTAGACACGGTCTTTGACATAACCTCATAAAAAGAAGTCTAAATGCGTCATATCGCATGATATTGATGGCCAATTAGTGTCGCTAAAATGTGAACTTACTCTTGCAGACAAAAGTCCATTGACACACGATCATAGCGCTTTAAATTGACGATAAGTTGTTCCTCCAGGATCGGATTCGAAAAATTCAGACCCAACCCCTTAATGCATTTCAAACAATGACTTTTTCTAGATGCAATGGCTTTTCTGCCATCACTTCTGCATTCTCCGAGCCCTGTATGCGATAATTTTTTTGTTAATATAACGAAGACGGTGAGAAATTAGCTGCTTTGCTGGGGAACACTGGTCGAAAACTCGACACTGAGGACCTGTTGCTCTACTACCTAGTCAGTATATTTTAGGTCATTGTGAATGGTCAATGGGATTTAATGATATCGTAAGTTAAATACTATATAGCTGGAGGTAGAAGCCCTAATGTAAAATTAGCCATAATAAACCATAAAATAGGCTCCATTGCTGAAAACGTATTGGAATCGGAAAAATCAGATTACTAGCGACACTTTCTCTAACAGAAGTAATATTATCGGCAGAGCAATGATGTACAGATCTCTAACGCTTCCAATCTCCTTAAATTTCTTTAAAATCTTGTCAGTTTTTTGCACAGTGGGCCGCTTATAATGAACATAATCATTCCTAATGCACGAAAAATTGTCACTACCATAGTACCATAGTTTTTGGTTGTTAAGCGATCCATTTTCATAACCCCACACCTGACACCAAAAAAGTGGCCTTAGTCTAGTAGGTAGTGTGTTGGCTTATTAGACATGAGGCTTCTGTTCAAACCCCAGGTCAGACATCTCCAGAACAAACGAATTATGAGCAAATATTTCTTCGGCTACTTCCAAATACATATTTCATTCATAAAAATATCTGAAAAATATTGTTTCATAAATTTATTGCTTTCAACCCACTGTGTTAAACATTACCGTTGATTTGCACTCTCGTTCTCTCTTCATTCTATATTTGAAATGTTTTTAATTTCTTTCTTTCATTGCTTATTCGTTGAGTAGATATATAAAAGCGAGTATGAAAGTAACTGACGATCAAACCGGTATTTATGATACCCTATGTTATAAAATATTTCAACCACAAATGCTACATGAGAGTTGTTTTAAGCTATGGAGGTAGTAATTTATTTGGTACAGAGAATACAATGGTTTCAGTATTTTTTCCAAGAGTAATGATGGCGTCTATGACAGTGGCACATGGCAATGGCAATGAATTATTTCACAGAAATGATGGCCTATATGGTCCATATTCATCTTCCATACAAACTTGATTTAATTAACAAAATCTAACCGAATGGAAATTATTTCTTTCAATTACTTTGATTATGTTTTATTATTACCACCTACATTTGCATATTACGATTGTGCAGAGATGAAAAAGCTTCAGGCATTACAAACAGCCTGAGTAGTCTAATAGTAAGCCACACACCACCTGCTGCAGTGTAGCGAATACCAACTTTTTTTTACTCACTGTGAGTAATGAAAACAAAAACACACAAACAGATTGTAGAAACCAAAAAAACAAAAACAAAGTAAAAGCGTAGCGTAGAACCACAACAATAGCAGCACAACAGAAATGGCAACAACAATAACAACTCTAGGGCAAGCGATTACATGCATTCTTGTTGTTGTCGGCATTATTGAGTCTTTCAATAGAGACTTCCGAACTATGACGGCTGATAACGGCCGCCTTGTTGAAGCTAGTATATCGGTCAAATTAGTTGTGATATATTTAGTCTGTTTTCGCCAAATCAGCATGGACGGGTATGGCATTAAATAATAAATTAAATTGGTTTTATTAAAATGAGTGTCTGCTCGGGTAACGTGCCGCGACTATCGCTCATTTTACGAGCACCATAATCGTCCTATCCAGTAGACTCTTAGTAATGTAATGCAAAAATTAAATACCCATATGTTGACGAAGCGCATGGGTGCAGGAGAACCTGAAGCAATCGATTTTGCGCCGGTCATAAGAACTCGGCCTTTCGCAGACCACAACTTTAAAAATTTTGTGTCGGGACTTGGGCGTACCCATCACCCATGATTACGGCCTAGCTTCTAAATACCACTCATGTTGTGTGTATACATGAGTGACTTGATCTACAGTTTAAAGTCGACTCCGAACGACAGATGTTTGAGAAACTTTTTCATGGCAGGTTTATTTATCCTCAGAGTTTATGCCAGAAATCTGCTGAGAGGAAGTCGCCGAAGAAATATTATTTTATATTTCGTTTTGGTGTCTGACCGGGTATTTGAACCGTGGCTTCGCGTCTAATAAGCCAAAACACACTACCTACTAGACTACGGCGACTTGGGCGTACACCCCCTCCAAAATGCAACTGACCCAGCAACTGAAGGTAGACAACGAAGTACGTTCCCTGAATGGTCACTGGTGCAGTTGGCAACTGATCCTACTTTTCATTGAAAATCATCTTCAGCGTTGAGTCTCATTTATGGATGCTTGGTTACATAAATAAGTAAAATTGTTGAATTCGCGACGATTCCAAACCACATGAGATCCAAGAGTATTCAGTGTATTTTGAAAAAATACTGTCTGGCTGCGTCATCGGTCCATATTCCTTTGAGAACGACTTTGACCAGGACATCACTCTCACCGACGAGGATGGTTACCAACTTTTTTTTGGCCTGAATTGGATAAAGATCACCAATAACATCAGGGCCGCACAACTCTCGCCACATGTGATCTACTGCCCGAGCGATTTGAGGGCATGGTCATCTCATGTGGATGTGATGTGACTTGGCCATCGAGGTGTTGTCATTTTTCTTGTGGATATGCGAATATACCACACACCACAGCGGTTCTCAAAGGCAACATAACCCATGTAATTGATCAATTGCAGGCTAATTGATGTAGCAGAGTCACGGAAAATTAAACATTCCCGATGCAATCCACCCATAGAAGCCTTAGAGAAGATTTTATGGATGTTATACTCCATACATATGTAGACGCCGTAGTCTAGTAGATAGTATTTTGGCATATTAGACGAAAAGGCAGGGTTCGAGCCCCAGACCAGACATCAAAACAAAATACAATAAGTATTTCTTCGGCGACTTCTTCTCAGCAGATTTCTAGGTTGTAGTGACCAATTATGTATGTATGTATGTATACTCCACACATAATAGCCTTCAAACGAATAAGATCTTTCGATCATATCTCACACACACACTTTGTTTAATTTAGAAAATAGAAAACGCTTAATGAAAGACCCATTATTATTATTGTTGAGTAAATTTCAATCGACCAGATGATTGACTGACTGACTTGTGTTTTTTTTTTTGTTTGTTTATATTGCCCGCATTGCAGCCGTTGCTGCTGGTGTTATTGTTGTTGTTATTGCTGTTGTATAAATGGAGTTGATCGACGAAAACTGTTGATTTGTAAGACTAGCAATTTACAATAAAACACAACAACAATAGCAACAAGTGAGAAGAAGTTATTTTTTGTTTGTTTGTCTATTATTTATACACTCACTTGAACTAACTCTCTAACAAATAAACCAACAACAACAACAAAACAAACAAATATGTACAATGCAATGCAATTTACAGTGAGAATAACAATAATAATTCAGTTTAACAACAACAACAAAAAGTATTTTTAAATACATATGAGACGAGACAACATATAAAAGAATAATAACAAGTGTTGTTGTTATAACAATAATCATTAAATTACGCTATGCACCGTTATTTGGAATGATTAGAGAAAGAGCTTTTATTGCATTGCAAAGCCGAACATATGGATTAATTATGGCTGAGTATAGAGTTCTTTATGCTCAAAGTTCATTTGCTTTGATGTGTTTTTCTTTTCTCTCTTTCTTTCTAGTAGATATGTGAGTATGTGTGTGTGTGTGTTTAGTTTTGGGTAATTAAAAATAATGGAATTCGTTAATTTGCTGAAATCACTTCAAATATTTTGACAATTGTGAGTAACACACTTTGGTACGTACACTTTATATAGAACACTGTTGGTAAACCTCTGCAGGCTTGTAATTCTATCGATCAATTTTAAGACAAAAATAAATTATTTTTTAACAACAAATTTGACTCATAATTCTGTCAGTTCATAATTATGCCTGAAAAGTGCATAGGATGGTTAAAGTCTGACTCAAAAGTGTATGCAGACGTATACTCTTGCAGCCATGAAGAATGAATTATAGTTTCACTGCGTGACTGTGTTTCTTAAATTTAAAATTTTTTTTACTTTCCCCTTCTCTATGTCTGTCTCATTAAACATTCACTAACATTTTTATGATCGACACTAAAAAAAAAGCGTTTAAAAATTCGTTTCTAAAATTAAATGTTTGCAAACTTTAATGTTTTAAAAATTTTATGGATTTTTGAGAAAAAATTTCATACCTTTCAGAATAACAGTCACGAATCCACTTTGTTTATTCTTAAACAGTTATTGCTAAAAATATTTGTGATGCTATTTTAATAGCATATGTATGTACATATGTATGTTAATATAAGAGATTTTCAGATTTCCATGAAAGTAAAGTAAAGAAATCACTTGCTTAGCTGGAAAAAAACTTAAGTAGTGGCACCCAAAACAAAGCAAAGAAATATTGAAGAGATGTGGGAGACTTCCTTCCTGTTCTTTAAAGAATCAAAAACGAAAAAAAAATAATCACTTACAGTATCAATCTAATCTAATGTCCATAACTGATCGCATTGAAATTGTTCCTTATAAGGGTAGTAAATAGATTCAACAAACATGTCAAAGCACTTGTCTGGTCCCCGCTTAACCCATTTGCGCTTATCGCCTCATTTTTAAAACGGTAAGATATTGATCAGCTGTGTGGTATACCATATACAGTGGGAAGCAAAACTGTCCAGATGTTTTGCATTAAGAAAGTAAGGTAATGAAAGTAATACAAATATAGGTGTATTATCAAATATATGTATTTTTTCATTTTATTGAACATTATTCTAAATTATAAAGAACAAAAACTTATATAAATTGCTTCAAAAAAAAAAAAATAAAAAAGTTAAAAAAACAAAAAATTCACCATTTGAATCCGAAGCACACTGCCAAAATAGTTAAAAGCTGGATGCAAAACCAAACTTTTGGGACGATGGACTTTCCTGCACAAAGCCCAGACCTGAATCCAATAGAAAATTTATGGGCTGTTGTTAAAAGAAAGCTGATAGCATATGAAAACCAACCAAAAAATTTTGACGAGCTTTGGGAGAGAATACAATATGAATGGCGAGCTCTTGGCCGTGATCCCATCCAAAAGTTGGTGGAGAGTATGCCAAAACGTGTTGAAAGCGTAATTTAAAATAAAGGCCTTTTGACGAAATATTAAATTGGCAGCGATTAATGATTTTCAACAAACACCACAAACAGTGCAAAAGTGTCCAAATGGTGAATTTTTTGTTTTTTTTCTTTTTTTTTTTTTGAAGCAATTTATATAAGTTTTTGTTCTTTATAATTTAGAATAATGTTCAATAACATGAAAAAATACATATATTTGATAATACACCTATATTTGTATTACTTTCATTACCTTACTTTCTTAATGCAAAACATCTGGACAGTTTTGCTTCCCACTGTAGATTCCAATAAATACAAAAATAATACAGTAGTTTTGATTTAGCTGCCTTTTATTTACGTGCGCATTGCCTTTACCTGCATACAAATTTTGTTTCGTATCTTTATTTCTCCAAATTCTATACAAAATTCTTTTTTAAGCGCACTATTTATACCTGCACATTTAATATACAGTGCTGTTCAAAAAAATAGATTCACCTGCTCTCCGAAAGGTTTACTAGACATCTCTTATGCAAAGGAGTATATGTTTACTGGCTGGCCTCTTGTGAATATAATTTCGATACATTTCAAAAATTTTAAGCGTAACTCTTCTTTAATTAATTGCAAGATGTCGATCATGGTGAATCTATTTTATTGAACAGCAGTGTATGTGCCTTATATTTTTTGAACTTTAAAACTTTTTTCATAGCAAAAATTAAAGTTAGCTGCGTCGAACAAAAAAGGAATCTTTATAAAAAAATTTATTTAAAAAAACGAAAATCGGAATTAATTTTATCGTTGAAAAAATCGCTAGATCTTGTAGTAAATTTTCATCATTGAATCTCAGCTGTTTAGTTTGATGACAGTCTTTAGGCATTGTTGTCCGGTGCTGGGCTTTGAGAGAGTAATCTATAATTATTCCATACCTGCTCAATTAGGCAGGTAAAAATATTTAATTTAGCTGCATTTTTTGCTTATCTGCACAAAAATGCATGCAAAAAATACTGTACATGTTTTTACGAGAGAAAAAAAGTTGGGCACATACGGGTTTAGTGAGTATATAAAAAAACCGTAAAACAACGGATCTTTTCTATAATGTTTAATAGCTTCAAGTTATAAAAGTGGACATCAGTACTCAAAAAAAACAGGAAGGATAACTTAAGGTCGCCGTAGTCTAGTAGGCACTATGTTGGCTAAATAAAGGCGAGCCCCCATGGTTCAGACCTCAGCTCAGACGTCTCGAATGAAACGAAATATGAAAATATGTATATTGCAGCATCTTTCTCTCAGCATTTTTCTTTCCAAGTCGCCGTAGTCTAGTAGGTAGTGTGTTTGCTTGTTAGACGTAAGCCCAGACATCAAAACGAAATATGGAAAAAAAAGTATTTCTTCGACGACTTCCTCTCAGCAGATTTCTGGCAAAAAACTCTCAAACTAAAACTGCCATGAAAAGGTTTCTCAAAATCTGTCGTTCGGAATCGACGTTAAACTGTAGATCCTGCTACTCCAGTATAAAATTAAGGCACACAACATGAGTGGTGTGAGAAGCTAGGCCGTAATCCTGACTGAAGGGTGGTAATCGCCAATTATGTATGTACATATATGTATGTAATTTTTACACTAGAACTTTTACCTCCATCTGAAGGGTTGTAATGGCCAATTATGTATGTATGCTGACCAAATCTTACTGAATAGAAATGTAAATGCTGTTTGACATACTCCGCTGCAAAATCGGAGTTATCGATATCGATAAAACACCCTGTACTGGGAAAAATATTTTGTTAAAGAAAAACAAAAAAATCGATGCATTAAAAATGCAATTGCGAAAGTCATTTTATTAAATAATTTTATACCACCACAGAATTATTTTCTTACGAAATATAACCAATATTTTCAGGTATTGAGTACAAATATTGTAATTTTACAAGGTTTGCAAAAAAAAAAAAACACAATTTTAACACGTTGTTTTTTGTTCAGTGAGTTTCACTCCACTTTAAATGTTTCGCCTTTTTTGTTTTATTTTATTTTATTGTGTTTTATTTATTTTTTATTTTTTTATCTTTTTGTATTTATTTTTTTTTTTAACAATTATTACTCACTCGACTCACTTCAATTTGTTTAAAAAGCACAAATTATTGTTATTTATTTACTATTCAGTTTATTGCTGTATTCATTACTTGTATTTATAGGTTGTAGTTTTAACAATAAATATAAAAAGAATTAAATTATTTTTTTTTTTTTTCTTTAAAACATTAGCACAACCACCAATCACCCTGAAACGCTTACTTTTTTAAACTGTTTTTTCCTGAACCTCTTGCCAGACGTTTTAGTAGTGTTCTCTTATTTTTCTTTTTTTTTATTGTAGATTTCTTTGCAATTAATTTTTAAGGTTCTTATCATTTAAACAAAAAAATTTTTTGTTTAAATTTTATTGTTATTATTGTTTTTTTTTTTTTGTTTTCTTCAAATTGATAAGATAACAAAGTAAAGTTTGTATTTGTTTGTACTGCGCCCATATTTTTACTTTTATTTGTAATATCTGTACATACCATACATCCGTACGCTCGTCTGTCTACATGTAGAGAATGTGTGTAAACACTCGTACTCTCCATACATGCTGATTGTGTAAAGATTTACTCATAATTTAGGAATTTTTTTCCCCGTTTATTTTTTAACTTTCTTACGAAATTTGTATAGCCAGCCAGCCCCCTTCACTATAATCGTAGTTGATAATGCTTCCATGGCGATGCATTTGTAACGCTACATTGCTTAAGTAAAAATCGTCTAACTTTTATTTTTTTTTTTGTTTGTTTGATTGATAGCGGTTTCAGTTATAGAGATTATTCTAACATAATCATGATCGATTTTATAAAGCTTTTTAACGTGATAGACGAGATAATTTTATAAAATATTGAGTCTTACTTTGTTACCCCATTTTAGAATACAAGCTGTAAGCCTATGTCTTTATTGGTGGAACGGTAATACTGGGTTACTTCTTAGGTTTGTAATTACAACGATTTACACAACATGGTTTCCATCCAGGGCTAGTGAAGTGTATCTATCTGAGATCAGCAATGAATCGTTTTTTCGCTTCTCATAAGTACTCATGAAATTTTTAGTATGAGTGAGGCAACAGTATTGAAATTCAACTATTCTGATTCATTCGTACTCACTACAACATTGATTTATAAGTACAGGTTGCAGGTTGAGTATGAGTACAATGTTGACATCAAACTCATAACATTCGAAATATGTTTGATTCAAACGTCTACTCATTCAGATTCATAAATTTAAAAAATACTTATAATACACATAACTTTCGAAATATGTTTGATTCATACGCCTATTCATTCAGATTCATAAATTTAGAAAAATACTTAATATACTCATAACTCAAACTCATAACATTCGAAATATGTTTGATTCATACGCCTATTCATTCAGATTCATAAATTTAGAAAAATATGTACTTATAATACTCATAAATGATTCGAGTGATTCGAATCATTCATCAAAACTATCAAAAAAAAGAAGAAAGAAAACAGATAAAGACAGCAAGCAAAACAAAACAAACACACAAACTTCTAGTGAGTATTGTAGTGTTCGTACGCGAATCATACTTATTTTGTGATTCTTGTAAATGTTGAGTAAAGGAGAATCGAAATCAACAACATCATGCGTATTGTTAAGTATGAGTACGATGAGTACTTCAAACTTTGAATATGAGTAGTATGAATATGAAAGTAAAATAAGTATGAATACGTATAAGTATCAGAAATTATGAGTATGTTTCGAATCTACTCATCATTTTAAATACTCATTGCTAATCTCTGGTGTCTATGACTCTGCAGTCCCACCAGTTCTTACATGTCGTTATTTTATATGGTATGGGAAGTTCGTCGTAGTCTAGTAGGTAGTGTGTCGGCTTATTAGACGTAAGGCCGCGGTTCAAACCCCAGGTCAGAAATCAAAACGAAAATATGAAAAAAATATTTCTTCGGCAACTGCCTCTCAGCAGATTTCTGTCAAAAAATGTCTTCTCAAAAATTTGTCGTTCGGAGTCGACTTTAAACTGTATGTCCCGCCACTCATGTGAGAAGCTAGGTCGTAATCCTGACTGAAGGTTTGTAATGACCAATTATGTATGTATGTAGGGGAAGTCTTTGGAAACCGCGACTTGAAAGACATTGCTGAATAGGATGCAAGGATTTGTCTCTTTGTATAAATCGGTTACCATTAGAAGTACCCCTCAGGCTTCCTTAGGTATGATTCTAGCACTACTTGCGGTGAAATGCGATAAAGGGATTGACGTTAAGGAACTTTTTAATTATATCTGAATGGGAGTTTGGTAAGATAGGGAAATTTGGACCTTCCAGAATTCAAAAAGGTGTTGTCTTGTGCTTACAGTCTCAGAATTTCACGGATTCTAGATTACACACACTACATATTCAAGGTATGTAACTTCTACCAGTCACTTTTGGTGTCATTTTCAAAACAGGAAGCAGTTGTGTGGTGTAAATGATCTACTTGGTGTTCATGCAGTCTCTCCAGATATCTTGAATATGAAGACTGTCTCTGGGGCTAGGGTCTACTTCGGCGCATAAAGCTGTACTATAGATTCTCTGATGAAAACATTGTATTTCAAGCGGAGGAATATTCACGATCACCAACCGATTGGACTTAGTTCAGGGCGAACTGGTGAGGGGATATTGTAGTTATCTACGTATGTGAATAGTCAAGTTGTCTTTAAGATATTGACAGGGAACTATGTTAGCTCGAGTTTGGTTTCCAGGCTTCTAGACAGGCACAGGGTAGTACTGTGTTAGCTTTTAAAGTATTTGATATGAGGGTAATAAGGGGTAAGTCGCCACAGTCTAGTAGGTAGTGTGTTGGCTTATAAAACGAGAGCCCGTGGTTAAACTTTTGAACGAAAGGAATTATGAAAAAATATTTCTTTTGGCGTCTTGCTCTCAGTGGTCTTTTGGAAAAACTAAAAGAGTAAAATAAAATTGCTTTGAAAAGTTTCCCAAATCTGAAAATCGCAGTCGACATTAAACTGTAAGTCCCGCCACTCATGGATATAATGATTACACACATCTTAAGTGGTGTGTGAAAGTAGTTTGTAATCCCGACTAAAGGGTTGTAATGACCAATTATGTAAGTAAGTAATGAGGTTACAGATGAGAGGAAGAGAGAAGGCACTGCGAAGAGAGCGAACTTGGTAGAGTGGCCGGTTATACTTTTTCGGGAAAATAGATCAGGTTATTACATTTAGAATGAAATCTCAAGATAGAACAAGAGAGACCGTAGAATCTCAAAGCTAGGGTGGCCCAGGTTGGACTAATAGGTCATGTAACTGGGATGAAAAACCCATTTGATCTTGATAAGTTTTTTGAGAGGTTAAGGATAAATATGTGCGTCATCATATGTGGGTACTTCTTTTTCCTTCAAGATTTGTAATAATGTGGAGAGTTGAATACTTTTAAGCACATTCCCTGTCGCTGCCTCTGGCACGGGGAGGGTTTCTTCAATGACCCTGAAGAAAATGTTAACATCTGCTATAATTTCTAATATAAAGAGTTCCATCTCGGGCATTTTCTGCCCCGCCTTTTTCTGGGATGACCCCGTTCCTCTCTCTCTCTCTCTCTTTCCTTACATTTTCCTCTCTTCTTTAATTTTCCTGTTATTTCTTTTAATTTTTATTGAGTCTTTGTTTAATTTCTCTCACATTTCTAAAGGTTCCCGTAATGAACAATTACTGGTTTCCCTTTCAAAGGGATTTACCTATCTTCCTAACCAAACAAAATTTGTAGAGGAACTAAATATGTACATATGGTTGGAGAAAGAAAACATGGCCTATAGAGTATTAAAAAAATTCGCATTCGACCCTAAATTACCCACTCACTTGTTTTCGATTAACACTTATGGTATAAATCACCACCACTTACCTGTGGTCTGTGGTTTCCGCATGTATTCCTTCTTACACGTTCACATACATACATTTCTTATATTAATTTCTACATACGATTTGAAGCGATTCGATTGCAGCGATAAGGCATTCGAACTAAAACAGTAGGAAAATAAGAAGAAAGAAAGAAAAACAAAACGACGCCAGTAACCTATTTTTTTAAAATTAATTCGTTCGTTTCGCCTTTTGTTTTGCTTTAAAAAGCTTCTGCTTCTTACTTTCATACGATACGTACATACATATACACAAACATGTGTTATAAACAAATTAGAATTAATAAATGCTTTAATTTATTGCTTTTTAGTTGAGTAATTAGTAAAAAATAAAAAAAACAAAATAGAAAAATAAAATTGATCATTGGAAATCGTATACATTTGAGTGCATTATGCGGCAAACATTTGATATTACGATTACGATTGCGATTACGTTTCGTTTATTATTTATTTTACAAACAATTTAGGTCGCCTGCATTAGGGTGGTTCAGGATTTGTGTAAACAAAATTTCAATCAAATTTTGTGTTTAGTTTTAATTCAAATTGCTTATTATTCGCACAATTCACAACTTGATGTAAACAACAACAATTGCTTTGTTTGTTATTCCTCTGTTTATACCCTTTGCATAAACAATAACACTTACTAGGCAATTATTCGTCAGATCTTTATAACGGAGATCTTCAAACCATGATCACTCTCTTCAAACACACCGCGTCTTCACACAAGACTTACTGAACTTCACTCGCCTACTTTTCCTTACCTTTTATATGGCAGGGTAAACAGTACTGTTCACAACTTTATGTAAGCAACAACAATTGCTTTTCTTTGTTGTTCCTCTGTTTATACCCTTTGCATAAACAATTACACTTACTAGGCAATTATTTGTCCGATCTTTGTTCACTAACTGACTAGCATGCTTTGCCTTGCCTTTTATATGGCAGGGTAAACAGTCTGATGAATGTTCTTGAAGGCAAATGTTCGTGACCTCGCCTTCTCGATATCTCTATAAATGTAAACATCGTTGTTTACATTCATTATTGTTTGTTTGTGTATTTTGTTTACATTTATTCTTGTAGTGTTGTTTGTGGTTTTTTGTTTACTTGTTTACCATTTTTTTTATGCTGGTGTTTGTTGTTATATTAAGCAGTACGATAATTTGTAAACAGGTTTGTTTACTGCATTGTTTTGTTTTTGTAGCTTTTGTTTATAATTTTAATGTTAAGCGATATAAAAGCAAAATACCAGTATCTAGATTTTTCATTTTCGTAACAATACGTTGATTGTGAGCCTTATTTGTTCATAATTATTTTCGCAACCTAAGGTAGAACCTAAGGTACAGAAAAGGATCCGTTGTGGGCACCTTTTTTAGCGCAGGCATTCAAAAAGGATATGAAAGAAAATTAAATCTGAAAGTAAAAATGATAGAAATAAGTAATAAATCTCTTCAAGTCAGAAATCTTTATTGTTGTAACACGTTGAGGCCATTAAGAGCCTGGCTTAAAAATTTGCTCCTGCGTCTCTAAATTTCAAGGCAGAGGTACATGTGGTATTCGTCAGTCTCAGTCTCCTCTTCATTACAAAATGATCTACAGCAAACCCAGAAATTCTATTACAATTCTAAGAAGCTTTTTGCTCAGGCTCTGCAGTTTCTGTAATCCTCCCTACTAGTGCTCGCCCTCCGAATACAATGCCAATTTAGAAATCCGATTACGATTCTTATACGCTTATTATCCAAGCTCAGAACCCATTACGTCAGAACCCCAACTTGTCCAAAGATATCTGCAGTTTCTCTAACCTTCCCTATTTGGACATGACCCATCTACTCTATCAATTGATAAATCAGTCCGAAGAGGTATCCTATTGAAAGTCTTACAAACACATACGATATATCCACTCTCTCAGCAGTACATCTGTAATACTAGTTTCCTCAATATCACAGTATTCTGAGACCAGTCCCTAACTGCCATAATTCCCAGCCAGTGCCTTCAAGCAGCCTGAGTTTCGTCTTTTCATATATGACTACACTTGCAGCCATTGTTATATGTTCTCAGATCATCTACGTCGTCTTAATGATCTTATATAACTCATTTTTATCAGGAGCTTCATTTTTATCAGGAGCTCTCTTGCGCGGAAATTCTTTCTAGACGCCAACCTATCCTGGGCCAATGAGGAGTCCTGCTCTACCGCTAGACTCACCTGTCCCCTGATGGATAGAAGGCGTACCAACCAGTTACTTGGACTTGGTCGTGGCATCATCTCAATTACAGTGGCCATGCTTACAGGTCAGGTGTGTTATGGGTAGACACGCGGAAATGATGTGACTCCCATTGAACGACTTCTGCCGTGTTTGCAGATTCGCTGAGGTAGAGGAGACTGTTATCCACTTTCTTTGTCAGTGCCCATCTCTTGCGAGTTGCAGATATAGGTTGTTTGGCTCACCATTTCTTGTCAGCTTGAAGGAGCTATCATCTATTGATGTCAAGGAGGATATATGTAGCTTCGTTCATCAAACTTTCTGGCTGGTTTTCCAATGTGGGATAGTCGTGCTTTTGTTGTGCAGCCCTTGCGCTGACCAACTTTTTTCTCTTTCCTGATGTTGCTGGAACTTGGTCAGTACAGGGATTGCGTTCACCCGTGGCATCACAACGGGCCGCTATGCGTGCTCAAGTGAGCTCTTTGATATCAGACTACCACTTCGACCTAACCTATAACCGAAGAGTTAGGTTAGGTTAGTCTGGGGTGGTAGCTTTGATAGAAAAGCTAACAGGTAAGGATAATCCCTGTGCTAATCGAATTCCACCGAACTCATCAAAGAAGTTGGTCATTCTTGCTGCAGCACAGACTAACTGAAAGGAACTCTGCTGGACGTTTTGAGATATCTGATAAAGAGTAGCATTTGGTTCCTTTTACTTCCAGTCGGTATCACTTGTCGTGTATGCAAAATATGTGAGAATAAGAGAAATGAATTGCTGGCTCTTGTAACTAAAAATAGGAAGCTTAAAAAGTGCTTCGCCGAAAATACATGTATATTTGTCATTAATTGAAGTTTCCGTTTAAATTTTATTTTAAAATTACTTTTGACGGGCTCTTGCCCATTTCTAATTTATTTATACAATATGTGTGTGTGTGTGCGTGTGTGTGTGGGTGTTTAATTTCATTTAATATTCATTTTGATTGATCATCCTCCACAATGACATTCTCAACAAGATCACTGAACTTGACACAATTACTGTCCGCAATTGTATGACACTCCTTACAATCTTCTAACTTTACAAAACCATGAGAACATGTGGCTGGCATTGGTTTAACATTTCCATTCCTTTTGCTTTCGCTAGACGGAGATGGAGAGTTGTTGTTGCTTTTAAAACTCACAGGGGATTTATAACAATAGCGCCAGATAATAAACGCTGGAATATTAAATTAAGAAGATTAAGAAAAAATTAAAAGAAAAAAATAGTAAGAATTTAAAAATCCATTCACATACCAAGAGAACAACAACTAATTAAAGAAAGCAGAATGGTAGCTACAATATAGCCCAAATGGTTATCTTCATCTCTGTGAGCATAGTAGGCCGCTGCCTCATAAGATTGTATATTCAAGATATTTTTAGATGGGCTTTCCACAAGAATTTGTCTAAAAAAAAGAAAACAAATTGTATCAAAAATTTCGAAACCTTTTTCAAAAACAATTTAAAATACTCTTGCATTTCCTTAAAGGGCACCAAATTATGTCTTTGATAAGCATAAATCCAGGCTTTACAGCTTAAACTTTGATTATCTGATGATCTTGGTTGTATGCCTAGCGGCACATAGGACATTTTCAAAACTTTTATGTCATAACCCGTCTCTTGCGCTAGCAGATGTTCCACCTCTTGCTGCGTTTTCACAGAATTCTCATTCAGGGTTATTAAACTATAAAAATCTGGAGTCAAAGCTTTCACTATAATCACCATGCCAGCAGTTAAACCTTCACCATATTGATCGGTGGCCAAAACAATTAATTCCACTTGTTGTTCATTTTCTAAAAATTTCCCTTTGGGATAAATTTTACCCGTTACGGGCTCTATGCCAAAATAAAGATTTTCTCTCATCGCGTATTTAATTCGAGCATTAAAACCCACATCACGATCCATAGCTTTCATTTGAAATAAATATTCAGGATAAATCTCTAGAGAATCATCTTTAGATGGATAACCCAAATATAAGGGAACCTCGGTGTAATTAAACTGCGGGGCATTATCATTAACATCATCGATTTTTATAAAAAGCCACATAACATCCGGATTATAGGAGACATCATCCCATATGCCAATCGATTCTAAGGCACGTCTTTCGGGTTTTGGTATATCGATATCGAGAAAATCATGTACAGCTTCCTTGTGACATCTTAAGCGCAGTTTAACCATAATTTCCGGTTCAAGCTTATTTTCAAATATGGGATCTTCACGATCCAAAGCTATGACATCCAACATATTGAAAATATAATTCACATGAACATATTCTGTAATCAAGTTTACAATATTAGATCAAGTTCACCACCATATTTCGCTAACCCGCACTTACCCTTATCATTGGGCCTTATGTCCTCAATGTAAAAGCTACAATTCTCATTAAATTTCAAATCCAATAGACCATAAAATGGTTTCTCTTCCTCCACATGCCTTACCATGATTGTTTTTTCCACGGTAGGGCCCTCATATAATTTACACTCTTCCTTCTGTTGAACTTTTAATACAGCCTTAACACTGGCCCTCTCATGGGTTTCTTTACTCTCTGCTGTTATGTTGAAGAGATAATTTCCCTCATCGATGGCACCATATAAAAATAATTCTCCTGTAAATGGGCCAATCGAAAGTCTTTGGGCCAAGATATCTAAAAAATTGAACTTATTTAGGTTATTATGGTTAGGTATTGTTGGACTTACCATTCTGCACTTCAAGCATATAATGTATGGAGGCATTTTTATCTCTACTGAAAGCATTAACTATGCCCAGTAAACCGGTTTGATTTGTAAAGGTGGTGAATACATAACTGCTGCTCGAAAAATTGAGTGAATCAGGTTGAAAGGGTTCCACTTCAGGGCATGCTAAGAGAGAAAAATTAAAAGAGTAAATTCTTGTCCCTAAGTCATCAAAGTAAGAAAATTATATCAAAACTAGTTCAGGATTTAAAAAGAAAATTACGAAGGAAGGCTAAATAAGTCCTTGAATTATTCATCATTTGCCTGAGAGGCCAGAGCTACTCTTGTCAATAGACATTTATGAGTTGACCATATTTTTTAAGGAAGAAATCATAACTCAAATCCTATCCCAACTTCACAAATACTGGGTCTTTTATTAAGTGCTTCCTATCTTTAAATTTAAAGAAAACACCGTGTGCGTGAGATATCATCGAAATTTTTTTTGAATGATGTGTTGTTGCCATTATGTGTGGAATATAATTACGTCCAATTGTTCACCACCGTTTCTCTTGGTAGAGCTCATCCGAAATCTCAAATTTTCCATAACTCTGTAGCTTAAATCAGGATAGCACACACCAGCGATTTAAGAAAACTGAACAAGAAAAAAGTCTAATGGGGGCAAATCGTATGATCTCTATGATCATACATACATACATACATAATTGGCCATTACAACCCTTCAGTCAGGATTACAACCTAGCTTCTCACATTACTCAAATTGTGTGCCTTAATTTTATACCTACAGTTTAACGTCGACTCCGAACAACAAATTTTGAGACAATTTTTCATGGCAGGTTTATTTACTCTCAGAGTTTTTGCCAGAAATCTGCTGAGAGGAAGTCGCCGAAGAAATATTTTTTCACCCGGGCTTTTCGTCTAATAAGCGAACGCACTACCTACTAGACTACGGTGACTATACGATCTCTATGATCAGTTCACATCACCTTCACTTGAGATGACCATGCCCTCAAATCGTTCGTGCAAAATGTACAATGTGGCATGAGCTGCATGGTATGTAGTTCCGCCCTGTTGAAACAACATGTGAAATGAGTTATAATGTACGTAGGGTCGTCTTGTTGAAACCACGTCCAAATTATCCAATTAATTGGCCATTACAACCCTTCAGTCAGGATTACGGCCTAGCTTCTCTCTCATTTTGTGTACCTTAATTTTATACTTGAGTGGCGGGACCTACAGTTTAACGTCGACTCCGAACGACAGACTTTGATGGCAGGTTCATTTACTCTCAGAGTTTTTGCCAGAAATCTGCTGAGAGAAAGTCGGCGAAGAAATATTTTTTTTCATATTTCATTTTGATGTCTGGCCTGGGGATCGAACCAGGGCTTTACGTCTAATAAGCGAACACACTACCTACTAGACTACGGCGACTAGTAGTAATCATCTAATTATAATACTCACCGTTGACTGTGATGGCCTAGCCAGCAGCGTTCTCAAAGAAATATAGACGATGACGTAGTCAAACCAAAATCCGTATTAAACAGTGACTTTATCGACCCACCTTCGATAACTTTGTTCATTTAGCTATTTGCTTGGGATCAATTGCCAACTCTTCCAAAGACCACAAGCATTGTCTATGGCCTTTAATCTTCAGTTTCTGTGTCAGATGTGAAGTTGTGGTCTACGAAAGGTCGAGTTATTATGAGCTACGTGAATTCGACTGCCTCAAATTGTTCTGCACCTTTGCACTTTGTCGACGTACGGTCGCTCGTTTACTGTGACTGAACTAGCGGATTCGAATTTATCTACCACACGAATAGTCCTCTCGCTAGAACGCTTATAACGATCGTAAAATGAGTGAAATGCGCAAAGCAGAACACCGAATTTTATATAACAATTTGAATTTTTGCCGATGTTCTTAAAAGCTATGCCCGCAAAGCAGGTTAAATAAATCACAACTAATTTGTTAGATGTAGCTTCAAGACGAAGCCCCAACAAAAAAAAAACACGGAATTACTGGCACGCTTTTGTCTATCATTAAATCGAAATTAGTACTGTGGCTAAATCTGTGGCAAATCGTTTGTGCATATCTTTTGACACAATAACTGCCGCGCTACGGGATAACTCACTCTTTGCACTCTTTTTTTCTGCTCTGGCAGTCAGTAAGAGGCAATGAGAGAACTCTATGAAACTTAGCACCATGATAATCCAGGACCTAAGATAAAAATTAAAATATCGTGCAAGACACAGAACTTGATTTGCAGCGCTGATCTCTCGCGCTGTACACAACTTTTGCCTAAGACAATAGAGACTTAAAACTATTTCGTATTACGTACAACAATTTTTTCTTTATTTGCTTTATTTTACTTTTTTTCAATTCCCGAGGGTTATTGGTCTACTGTAGTAGATCCCAGAGTGAAAGGAATCTTATCAGTCCATGCCAAGAAACAATACACACAGTGCTGATGCATTGGGTTGTTGTATTGGCTACAGTGGAGCAGTGAGGATCTTCGCATAGATTTTTTTTTGTACTTTTTTCCTATACGGTTGGATAGGTTAGGTAGGATGTGATAACTGGGGCCTAATGATTTAGATTAAATTGATAGACGAATCTTGTAATACTTTTAATCTGAACACAACAGCTGACTTAAAATAGATGATGTGGCGTTGCTAGTTAAATGTATCACTGGTCGCTGCTGCATGTATGAAGATAAAGCAGGCAATACTGCATCTATTATCATCATGCTTAGTCTGTAAGATGTTTTAGGATTTGTGATTGATTTCATCATCTTGGTAAGATATTTCAGAAATTTTAGGTGGTGCCAAATGCGATTCAAGGGAGACCTAGATTGCCACTGCAGAATACAACTGAACTATATTTTTGGCCCCAAGTGCCAGTTGCGGTATATATGTATTTGACTTGCAATCAATCTGACCGATTGTAATAGAAATTGCAAGCTATTGACCCTATTACCCTAATAGGGTAAGACATACATATGTACATACATAATTGGCCATTGCAACCCTTCAGTCAGGATTACGGCCTTGCTTCTCTCACCACTCAAGTTGTGTACGTTAATTTTATACGTGAGTTTAACGTCGGCTCCGAACGACCGATATTTGAGAAGCTTTTTTCATGGCAAGTTTATTTACTCTCAAAGCTTTTGCCAGAAAACTGCTGAGAGGAAGTCGCCGAAGATATATTTTTTTTCCATATTTCGTTTTGATGCCTGGCCTGGGGCTCAAACCTGGGCTTTACATCTAATAAGTGAACACACTACCTACTAGACTACGGCGACTTCTAGGGTAACACGCTTCTGAGAAATTAAAACAAGTTCCTTACCTTTTATTGGCAATGCAATGAATATTCTGATCGTATCATTCTTCAGCACATCGGGTTCCTGTAAAAACGCTTGCAGAGATAAATTCAAAAATTGTTTCGATTCCATAACATCGTCCGGTAAAGGCGTTTTAAGCTCCAAATTCACTCGAGATGTAGAAAAATTAATTTTCATCTCAAAATTCAAAGCAAAATCTAAGAAAGAACGAGAAAAAAATTGAATTTAAATTCAGTAATTCGCTATAAATCTTGCATACAAACCTCCCGATAAATTGAATTTTAAATCGTGTAAATTTTCCTTCACCTCTTCGGAAACAAAAATAGATTCTCCCCTATAACTTTGCAACATCGTAATATTATCGTACATAATTTTCCCCATTGCCATAGGATTTAAGAATATTTTTTTATTTACTTCCGCCTCAACAACAGGGGCGGAATATTTTTTAATCACCAATGTGCTGAAAGTTTTAAGTTCATTCGCGGTGGCTTCCAAAACCAAAAAATATTCATTCGATATGGTTGTTGTAGAGAAATTAGTTTTAATTTCTATTGCTGCTGTTGCACTGCCATTGTAGACGACATAAAACTCTGTGCTGCCATTCCCACTTAAACTCAGCTTTACATCATGTTGCACCTCATTATCGACATCTGTTTGTAGACGAATTGTTTCCATATCCAAATCATCTGTTGCATTGAGTTGACCCACATACATTGGTTTCTCAAATTGAAACATCTGTGGCACTATTTTATCTTTTATTTGTGGTAGTTTTATGACAATATGCATGACAGATGATAACGATTCCCATGACGCCTTTAAAGTCAACTTAAGAAACTCCACATCGTCTACCAACTGCCAAGTGAAATTCTGGTTTAATTGCAGTTGTATTGTGTAGTTTTTAATGGATATGCGGAAAAAGTCATAAGAAGTTATGAGTTCAAAGCGCATATCACTTTGATAGGTAGCCGGATTAAAGATAACGGGATCAATATGTATTTCACCGATTTCGTCTATATAGCCTTCCTTGTAGAGGCTCATAAAGCAGAAGTAATCTGTAAATAAAAGAAAGAAATTTACAAAATTTTTAGATTGTATAGGAATTTCATATGACAATTTGCCACGCCTACTAAAAAACGCCCTAAAAATTTTTATATTAGAATATTAGGCTTGAACCACTTAATAAATTTTCGACCCAGATCAGAAAAAGTAATGTAATATTCCCGGTTCCATTCAGAATACGTTCTCCATTCAAACAATGTGTGAAGACAAGCATTTGGAGGTATCCTTTGGTACCCATTTATCAAGATTTTTTAACAATTTGTAGGTCTAGAGTGTACAGTCTCCCTATTTCCTATTCTCTTAGCCAAGGGCCAGCTTGTCCTCTTTAGGAAAACTATTCTGTTAAATCATACGAATCGGATGGTATTTCGATGAACTCGGATCGACTGTATCCCATGTATCGTGCGCCGGCAGTGGCATCATTAATGTTGGCCTTCAAATGGTCAATTGTATCTGGTTTGTTGGCATAAACACTTTTCTTTAAAGGCGCCCCACAGAAAATAGTCCAAATAGGGTCAAATCGCAGCTTCTTGTCGATCAATTGCCATCATCATTTCGGCTAATTAAACGGCCATCAAACGTTTGACGCAAAAAAATCGATTGTAGCATGAGATATGTTGTAAGATGTACCATCCTGTTGAAACCAAACATCATACATACACACATACATAATTGGCCATTATAATCCTTCAGCCAGGATTACGGCCTAGCTTCTCACACCACACATGTTGTGTGCCTTAATTTTATACTTGATTGGCGGGACCTACAGTTTAACGTCGACTCCGAATGACAGACTTTTGAGAAACTTTTTCATGGCAGGTTTATTTATTCTCAGAGTTTTTGACAGAAATCTGCTGAGAGGAAGTCGCCGAAGAAATATTTTTTTTCATATTTCGTTTTAACGTCTGGCCTTGAGCTCGAAACCGGGCTTTACGTCCAATAAGCGAACACACTACCTACTAGACTACGGCGACTACAACCAAACATCCTTCACATCAAAGAGCGGGTACAAAAAAATCGGTTATCATGGTGAGATAGGCGTCTCTATTGACCTAAATGGGTGTGCCGTCCTCATTTTGAAAGAAATATGGGCCAATATTGTCTCCGCTCCACCAGCCTCACCAAACAGTCACGTGTGGGTTTTCTGAGCCCCAAATACGTCAATTGTGCTTATTAACGTACCCACCAAGATGAAAATGAGCTTTATCGACATCATCGTGCAGTTTCTCGTTGGTCCAATAAATGCCAACGTTGCTCAAGCGTAAATCGATTCATTGTCTTCAGTGTAGATAATATACTGAATTTTGTGATAAAAAAGAAGGACATAAGTAATGCCAGAATTGAAATAAGCGATGGTTCAAATTTAAACCGGTAGATGGTTCACCCGAAACAAAGGCTTAACGGACATAAGGCGTTATAGTAGTTAAAGTCCTGGACAAGACTTGAAAAAGTACAACAAATCCTAGCAATCCATGTTCGAATCTTTGAGAATGTAAAATTATAAAATTTAAAAACCTTCCCAACCACTCCGAACTACACCAATACCCCGGTTTGCGTCGCTAATTGGGACTGAAAAAATGAGACGCAAACCGAAACGACGCAAACTGAAGCAGAATTTTCAATTTCAACTTTCAGACTGAACTTCACTCCACGACATATAATTCGAAACTAATAACTACGCTTAACATGTAAACAACGCACACCTGCAAATTTGCTTTCTACTAAACGGGAAATCCCCTTTTTCTGCTTTAGCTTTGTAAACACATTTTCATATCAACGACGCAAATCGAAGGATTTACGACGCAACTTCGAAGCCATGCGACGCAAACTGAAACAAAAACGACGCAACATTGAAATTCCAGAAACTTAAAAAAAGACGCAACTTCGAAGCGACGCAAACTGAAGCGACGCAAATAGGGGTATTGGTGTATTCGAACAGAGAAGCCTGTGTGTTCCAAGAGAGCTTCAAGAACACGGAGTAGGGAGAGGAAGAGATGACAAATTCTTTCTGTATTGAGTAATAAAACCCGAATTGTAACATTAAAGAGCATGTCATTATAAAATTCAAATTTTCTGAACATCTGTGACAAATGACGTCACGCCCATGTGTTACTTTAAATAGTTTTGAAAACTTGACAAGCAAGAGAGGAAATTAAAAATCTTAAGTATCACTCTTGCCACAAACTATGATGTGTTTTATTTGCGCTCGAATTGAATGCTTTTTTAAGGACTTTATCGATTGCTTAATAACTTAACCTGATCCAAGTAGATCTCTTTGCAGAGCCCTAACCTAACCTAACTGCCGAAATCGGGGTATGAAATTTGGCCATTTTAAAGCGTTCTAATCTCCAGATTTTCTACAAACGCTTAGACAATGTAAACATATATATTTACACATAGATAAACTTACTTTGAAAATCTGCCAATTCCACTATAACAGTTGATCTGGCAAATTCCGCTAAATTTATATGTTCAGCTCGCAATTCCAATTCCCATTTGGCGTGTTTTATTATTTCACTACGATTCAAACTTACTGAGCTCCACTGAATCTCAATGCTACCATTTTTATGATCTTCCAAATGGAAACCTTTAATACTAATGCCACGCAAAGAAAATATTATTTCCGAGGAATAGGTGCCCTCCATCATTTCTATTGTAATGCTAGGCATAGATAAATCAAATTCAATCATGGACTTATAAAGAGCATGCTTAAATCTCGGTTGTATTGGCAGTTGGTGTTCAGGATCAGCACGTATGAGTACAGAGGCCATAGAACTTTTGGGCGGTGTGCCATTGTCCTAGAGAAGGGGGAAAATTTTTTTAAATTGTTTTTCTTTTCTTATAAGAATCAATGCTTACAGTGGCTTTTATTTGTATTTGAATGGGCTGTGGCAGTTCCAATAGAATCTTTTTTAATGTTATTTTTGCAAAATAGGTCTTCTTATCAATTGTTGTTGTATTCTTAGTGGCCACACTCAAATGATAGAGCGATGAGTCATTCGAAGTAAAATTAATTTGATTGTGTGTTAAATCATCATCTGTGGCTGTTATCTCATGAAATGCGGTCAAATCGAAACCAACAAATATGGGTGTGGGTATGAATATTTCATAAGTGCTCTTAGAGAATATGGGACTAAAATAGTTGCCCTCTTTAAGTGGTTGAAAGAATATCTAAACGAAGAAGATATGCTAACAATATTTCAATGAGTTTGATTGAGGAATGGAAACTAGACTTACCACGACTCTCTCCTTACCCATGCCACAGCCCAAGTTAAGTTTCAAGGATATCCTGGCGGCTGTTTGTTCTCGGGCATAATTCTCAAACTGTTTGGTGGTGAACAGCACTAGATTTTTAGTATCATTTCCCAAAGTTGATGGCTCTAAGCGTGCATCAATATAATTTATTTCGAATTCATTATTGGTTGTACTTAGGATTTCATTGATGGTTACGTTTTCGTAGACTTTTATTACGCCACGCAAAGTCAAGTCTATGGGTTCATTAAATACTGATGTCACCATCTCCTCATTTGTACAATCTTGATAGAAATTAAAAAATAAAAAAGTTTTATATTAACAGAGGTAGCTGCTTGGTAACCTTAATTTTACCTATGATTTCTGCCTTTTGGCTCCAAACTGCCCGAAATTCTAGGCCAGCAATAAGGAGCAAAAAAATATTTCTCAATAAATTTGTACACATTTCGTTTCGTTTCACTTTAGTTCACTTCAATTCACTACTTTTTCCATTTGCTTTCAATCTCTAACTGATATCATGGACCTTTTTTTTTAATGAATGGTTGGGAATATTTTCTTGTTTTTTTTTCTCATACTTTATCTATGAATTGAGATGAAATTATAAATAATTGATAATTTTATCTTAAAAATTAAAGAAAACATCATTGATAAGTGTTTTCTATACATTTTTAAAAGAAAATATATGCAATTAAAAATAAACAAAACAATTTCAAGTCATTATACACGACACTTTATGGACATTCTTTTCATCAAAGTGTTTCCCCTTCGATGCAATAGCATTCCTGCACTCGTTATCACCTCAATCATTCCTAACCGCCATTCTCCGAAATCTTTTCCTGTAAAAATAGTCACTGAACACGTCTTAACCGCAAAAATCCAATCCCTAGCACCACCCTACTTCACTTACTTAATTGGTTATTACAACCGTTCAGTCAGGATTACAACCTAGCTTCTCACATTACTTCTGCTGTGTGTGTGTTAATTGTGTCCATAAGTGGTGGGACCTACAGCTTAAAGTCGACTCCGAACGACAAATATTTTTAAGAAACTTTTCATGACAATTTTATTTCCTCTCAGACCTTTTGCCAGAAATCTGCTGAGAGAATAGGTTAGGTTAGCACGCCTAGCGGCCCTTTGTGATGCCACGAAGTGAACGCAGTCCCTGTACTTACCAAGTTCCACCAAAAATCAGCACAAGGCACATCAAACGCACGACTACCCTACACTGAAAAACCAGCCAGAAAGTTTGATAAACGAAGCTATATCCTTAACATCAACGGATGATAATTCCGCTAAGCTGACAAGAAATGGAGAGCCGAAAAACCTATATCTGCACCTCGCAAGAGATGGGCACTGACAAAGAAAGTGGATAACAGTCTCCTCTACCTCAGCGAATCTGCAACCACGGCAGAAGTCGTTAAATGGGAGTCACATCATTTCCCCGTGTCTAGCCATAGCACAATGACCTGTAAGCATGACCACTGTGATTGAGATGATGTCACGACCAAGTCCAAGTAAGTTGTTGGTACGGCTTCTATCCATCAGGGGCCAAGTGAGTCTTGCAGTGGTGCAGGACTCCTCATTGACTCAGGCTAGGTTGGCGTCTAGAAAGAATTTCCGCGCAATGGCCAGCTTGACCGAGGCGAGTAGCATGCCAAGTACACTGAAGAGAATTCCGGAAGGAGTGCACCAGCTCTGGCGAGCTCATCGGTCCTGCAATTCCCCGGAATGTCACTGTGCCCGGGCACTCAGACCAGTGAGACACTAAAGCGCTCAGAAAGAAAGTCGAGACAGCAACGACATTCCCTAACGATAATGCAGTTATTCACCACACCCGATAGAGTTCTTATGGCGGGAGGAAGTCGCCCTGAGAAATATAAATTTTCATATTTTGTTGTGTTCGAGATGACTGACCTGGTGTTTGAGGCATGCCCTCGCGTCTAATAAACCAACACACTACCTAGTAGACTACGATAACTTTATTGAGCACCATCTTATGCAAAACCCCGTGAATTGTTTAATCGCAATACCAGGCATTTTTATTCGTAGTAGTCAACCGCATAAAGTGAATAGAAGAGAAGTGAAGTGATGCAATAACTAATGTACTTGATTATAAAAGAATCCACGTTTTGAATTTTAAAATTGAATTGATCGCATTCAAAAAGAAGCACGGAGTTAACAAAATTAATGAAGAACTTAGAAAAACTCAGCAAACGGTAAAACAATTCCACATTTGTTAGAATTGAACTACAACTACAACTTCTGAGCCTTCCGATAGTGCCGATGTATATGGCTGTTCAAATTGTTTAATGGCAACTATATTAACGTCCAGGAACACAAAGACCATTTTGAACTGACTGTTTTTTTTTTTTTTTGTCAGAAATCTGCTGAGAGGAATTCGCCGAAAGAAATATTTTTTTCATATCTCCGTTGGATGGAGATGTCTTACTTAAGGTTTGAAATGTGGCCTCACTCCTAATGAGCCAATATACTACATGCTAGACTATGACGATTTCATTTAGAGATAAAAGGCTCTTAATGAAAGACCCTATATGTAGTGCGCGTTGCATTTCTTTTTTAATTTGATGTCTGCATGCTTCAGTATCCATTGAAATATTGCTCGTGTAATTTTTCTCTGTTTATTATGTTAGAAACATTTTCTACTTTGAAACGCATTTTAATGAGACCAGATTTCACCACCTGTGGGTCAATACAGACTTCATTCGAAGCCTTTAGCAATAATATTTGGGAAATGTTTTTCATCATTCACCTGAATTTTCGGTTCACCAATATTGCTTCCTTCCTAGTTGCTTAGAATGAGTTTTTTTTAATTGCAAATATTAATTTTTTTTCTTAATTCATTGCAATTTTTTTTCTGGAATATGTATACTGGGGCCCATTAGACTTGCTTTCAAGTAAAGAACATCATCAGCGTGGAAACTCTCCTTTTCTCAAACTCACCTGCTTGTAAATTTCTCTACCCACTCTACAGAACTCTACCATGATCTGCGTAGAAGCTCTCCTTTCTGTGAACTCATCTGCTTATTCATTGTTATGAATTTCCTGATGACATCGAATCCAACAGATAGTAACCCTAGCTTGTCCATACAGTTTTCCCTAGCTTGTCAGTATAGCACAACTTTCTATCCAAGTTGAATAGAGCAAATCTTTTGTTGGCATAAAATTTCCTTTTAAAGATACTCACGCATTTCCCCATGGGTTCTGACGCCTAATCTATCCGTCCTCAACCGAACCTAAACAATTTGAAAGAAACTTTATCGCTTATGGTCCGCATGATTTCTGTGAGTCAACGTATGTACGTACAGATGGATTCTAAAAGTCGAAAACATCAATTCGAGATCATTCTCAACAACTTTAAACATGACGGGCTACTACTCAGCTAATTTTGACAAAAAAAAAATCTCCCACTCTACAAGCGCATGAGTTTTTATATCATGGAACAAACTTATATTCTTTATAATTAAATATAAATACAACAACAACAGCAACTAATCTCAAAAAATACTTGTATTTACTTTACAAAATTAAAAAAGAGAATTCTGAGATACCCTTTATTAAATATGTATTCTGTAGAAGTAGTTGAAGCATTAATTAAATGCGATTAATTTTCTTTAATTCTTTCTTTATTTTTAACAAAATTTTAATTTTCTGTTTATTTTTCTTTAAAGGTTTTACTGAAATCATCGTTTACTTCTACTTGGTACTCATCTCTCTCGTAGATCACATTCACTTGGAGGCGATTGGAGCCGGTGGAACGCTTTTCAGTCATAGTATATCATCGTATACTCCTACTTGGTGCTCATCTACGCGGAATGATCATATCCATTTGGTGACGTTTGGAGGGAGCCAGAGGAACGCTTTTCAGTCAAACTATTCATATCCGTTGTGCATTCCTGCAATCAACCTTCTTTCACCTCTTTTACATAATCTATTTTCTTGGATCCAGCGCACTAATCGGCTTTTATAGACGCCTTCATCATTTCCCCAGTGCTACTACTTGTTAACAATAAAATAAACATTCGCTCTTTTGTAGAAATAAAAACATAAATTGCCAAATAATTATTAAATAAAAACACTTTATGTTATTTTTATAAATATTATTTATTTAATTTTATTAATTTTAATTATTTAAGTCTTAAATTTTAATAAAATATACCTACCAAAACAAATAAAATTGAAATTGCTTAATTTTTTATTTCTTTCAATAGGGAAATAAAAATGGTACGTGAAAACAACTCATTCCACTTTCATGTTTTTTGTTTCGTATTTTTCTCAATGCGCAAAATTAAAATGCTGGTTAAAGTATCAGGCGAACAGAAATGCTAGTAGGTAACAACAGGGTGATCGCAATAATCTCAATATACAAAAAAATAATACTCCTAAGAGTATGCTCTATGTTTTTAAAACCAATTTAATGTAGTGACCATCCTGTTGTTGGTTTATTAATAACCGGGTGTACTTTTTAGTATTATAAATCCCTAAAGTATACTAGAATTTTTGTAAAATATTTTTCAGCGACCCGAAATACATTATTGCGATCACCCTGTTGTTGCCTACTAGCATTTCTGTACGCCTGATACTTTAACCAGCATTTTAATTTTGCGCATTGAGAAAATTACGAAACAAAAAATGTGAAAGTGGAATGAGTTGTTTTCACGTACAATTTTACTTTCCCTATTGAAAGAAATAAAAAAATCAAACAATTTGAATTGCAAGTATATTTTATTTAAAATTTAAAATATAAACAATTGAAATTAATAAAATTAAATAAATAATATTATTCAATATATAAAGCGATTTCAGTTTTATTTGTTTTGGGTGGCAGGTATATTTTATTTAAAATTTAAAACGTAAACAATTAAAATTATATAAAAATAAATAATATTGATAAAAACTAATATAATTGAAGTGTTTTTATTCAATAATTATTCGACAATTTATATTTTTTTCACAACAGAGCGAGCGTTTATTTTACTGTGCACAAGTGGTAGCACTGGGGGAATGGTGAAGGCGTCTATAAAAGCCGATTAGTGCGCTGGATCCAGGAAAATAGGTTATGTAAAAGAGGTGAAAGAAGGTTGATTACAGGAATGCACAACGGATATGAATAGTGCGACTGAAAATCATGCCCTTGGCTCCCTCCAAACGTCACCAAATGGATGTGATGTAAGCGATAGATGAGTACCAAGTAGAAGTATTCTATGATTTCGGTAAAACCTTTAAAGAAAAATAAAGAGAAAATTAAAATTTTGTTAAAAATAAAGAAAGAATGAAATAAAATGAATCGCATTAAATTAATGTTTAAACTACTTCTACGGAATACATACATATTTAATAAAGGGTCCCTCAGGGAAAGTATTCTCTTTTTTAATTTTGTAAAGTAAACACAAGTATTGTTAAGATAGTTGTTGTTGTGTTTCTATTAGATTATAAAGAAGATAAGTTTGTTCCATGATGTACATACGCATGCGCTTGAAGTGGAAGATCTTTTGTCAAAATTAGCTGAGTAGTAATTCGTAAAGTTTAAAGTTGTTCAGAATGATCTCGAATTGATGTTTTCGAGTTTTAGAATCTGACTATGCGTGCGTTGACTTCCAGAAATGATGCAGACCATAAATGATGCAGTTTCTTTCAAATTGTTTAATTTCGGTTGGGGACGAATAGATTAGAAGCCAGAAGCGGCAGAACCCATGGGGAAATTCGTGGGTATCTTTAAATTCTATGCCATCAAAAGATGTGCTCTATTCAACGAGGATAGAAAGTTGTACTGTATGTACAAGCTAGGGTTACTATCTGCTGGATTCGTTGTCACCAGGGAATTAACAACAATGAATAAGCAGATGAGTTCACAGAAAGGAAACTTCTACGCTGATCATGGTGGATTTCTGTAGAGTGGATACAGAAGTTTAGAAGTAGATGAGTTGCCGAAAAGGAGATGATATGAATTTCTTGAAGTCAAACCTAATGAACCCCAGTAAACATATCCCAGGGGAAAAATTGCAATAAATTAAGGAAAAAATTAATATTTGCCATCAAAGAAAACTCGTTCTAAGCCACTAGAATTAAAGGAGACAATAATGGCGAAACAAAGATTTAGGATCAATGCAGGATGTGGTTCTGGGCCCAGCATGGGCACTTATTGAAGGCGTTTATTACGGACTTATAAGCAATAATTTTCTATTTTCTGGGAATAAATTGAGAGAATTAAATTCAAATGAAATCTTGATTTGTAGACGGAATTGGGGAAACATTTTAGGCAGACCACTGTCCAAAATAGCCAGGACTGCAATTGACTTAAATCCATAGAACAGATGGCTGAGGAACGTTCACAACATAACACCAACAGATGGAAATAACATATTCTAGGTTATGAGATATTGATCAACGCATTTGCCATTCGCAATATCTTCGGGTCTACGAATTCCAGATTTACTGGAGTAAGTGACAGAGCCAAAGAAAATTCAAAACTTCAAATCCTGAGACAGCGTAAAGTGAAAATAGTCGGTACGTTGTGTAGCCAAGGAATGACTTATAAGAGTAATCTTGAATTGTATTTTATTTTTGTGGACTCCGAACAACAGATTTGTTGGAGAAACTTTTTCATGGCAATTTTATTTTACTCTCAGAGTTTTTGCCAGAAATCTGCTGAGATTAAGTAGCCAAAGAGATATTTTTGTGATAATTCGATTTGTTGGAGATGTATGACCAGGGGTTTGAACTGTGGCCTCACTTCTAATGAGCCAACACACTACATACTAGATTACGACGACTTCTATGACCTATACGAGTATAGTTTTCTATGCAAACAACATCAGCGTAATTATATAAAACCAGACAGTCTTCTTATTTTTTTTTTTTCTAATTAAAGAATAATTCCTTAAACACCAATTCGTGTTTTAAATGAAAATGCATTTCTTTAGCGCGCAAATTGTTATTGACATTCAAAATAATTTTTCAGTTTTTGTCTTCAACGAATAAAACGGCCATTAACCTCAATTACTTAAAAGCAGAGGCTCTTTAAGAAACTTTTCGTCAAACAATTTTTCATTGCAATCTTGAACTAAATATTCCGGAATGAAAGAGAAACGAAACAAATATCAAGATTCCAAATACTAATGAACTAAATGCGCCACTTAATTTAAGAACAATTTATAGAAAAAACCAGAAATTAACATAACAAATCATTATCAAGCCACAACAACGAACTGACATGACATGACAGTATAAATACGCTCTCCTAAGCCGCAAATCAAATTAGTGGATCTTCTAAATCTAAACGGATAAAATACAACAAAAGTGCGGTTTTAAAAAGAAAACGAAAAACGAAAGAAAACTTATACAAAAACAAAATCAAATTAATGTCATCTTTAAAATGGTTTTTAATTTTTTTCAATATTTTCCTTATAAAATATCCTGTATGCCAGGCAGGACAACAGGCGGCTGTACTGCAAAACCTGGATACTTTGGAAAAGTTTCGGCAACAAATTATTCTACCCGTAGTTGTTGCACCCAATTGTACTTTAAATGCTTGTGAGGCTTTAAAATTAGTGTCACAGCTATTGGTTCTACTGCAGTCCTCTTTAGTAAATCCTTTACAAAAATTAGCCCAGGCAAATGCAACACCAACGACGGCTCACTCCAACTCCCTGCAAGCAATTGATGATTATGATGGTGTCGGTTTGCATAAAATGGTGCGTCAAATCGAAAGTCGTTTGCGTTCAGTTGAACAGCCTGTTTGGCGTTTGGCTTTGGGCAGTCGTTTAGAATGGAATCATTGTACTTCGAGTGCTTGTCGCTGTAATCCGGATACGAAAAGTTTTACATGCTGGAATACGAATTTGAAGTCGGTGCCTGTCACTCAAGTCATACCCATGAATATGGTTTCAATGTAAGCAACGGTTGTCAGTATTGGAAATTATATTGCATGTGTGTGTGTGCGTCTTTTTCAGTGATCTTTCTCGCAATGCTTTGTCTACACTGCACAAGGATACCTTTCGTGGTCTTACTTTGCTTAAGGAATTGGATTTATCCAGCAATCATTTGGATTTTCTGCCCTTCGATTTATTTCAAGATCTGGACAGTCTAATACAACTGTAAGTTAATTTTTGTTTTATTTTTTATTTATTTAGTTTCTTTAAGAGGCACAGAGCTTTAAAACTATTTCTCTACTGGCCATCACAAAAGTGGATAAGTGAAATTGCTGTTACCCTCCCTGGAGGGGATGTTAAAGATTGTGGTTTAAGAATGGCTTTCAATAATTAAAAGTAAATCCGTCAAAATTTAATAAAAATTAAATTGTGAGAGAAAAGCCCTAGTGGGTTGAATAGCCCTGGTATCAAGGATTCTAAAACAGTTTTTGTACGGTTGGGCATTATTTAGGATCAGTAATGAAGCTAATATAGGCGCAGAATTTAATATCTTTATCTTTGACCAAAAAATGGAAGTCATCGACCCAAAAAAGTGCAAGTCAATGACCAAAAATGCAAGTCATCGTCCAAAGAAAAAGCAAATCATCGACCAAAAAAGACAAATTATTTACAAAAGCAAAATCAAGTCATAGACCAAAAATCCATGCAGTCTCTCAAAAAATGCAAGTCATCGACCAAACTAATACAAGTCATCGACCAAAAAATGCAAGTCAGTGACCAAAAAATGCAAGTCATTGACCAAAAATGCAAGTCATTGACCAAAGAAAATGCAAATCATCGACTAAAATTCCATGCAGTCTACCAAAAAAAAAATGCAAGTTCTCGATCAAAAAAAAAACGCGTGACAACGACAATTTGGTCCCATTTATATTGAGGACTTTTTGATGCTCATTGAAAGAAAACAATGCTTCACCGCCTTCATCTCCGGATCCAAGTAAGCCATGACCGCAAGAAAATTTGTTTTGGAATACTTGAAACTGGGTACATTTACCCACTAGGTCCATTTTTATCCCGATTTCTATAACATTTTAGTAAAAGTTGAGAGTACATTCAAATAGTCCTTCATAGTCACAACCACTTCCCTTCTATTTACAGTCGCATCCAGTATAATTATCTAGAGAATCTGGATTATCGTATCTTTTGGAAATTACGCCATTTGAGCTTATTGGATTTAAGCAAAAATCGTTTAACCAATGTCGATGAGCAGCTGTTCAATCATTGCCAGCGTTTGACTGTCATTAATTTAGCGGATAATAAAATTAAATCTTTTCCACCCGATCTCTTAAAGGATCAACTGATTTTGGAAGAGTTCGATATGTCGCGCAATGAAATACAATTCCTCAAGACGGGCAGTGTTTTAAAACTGGACAAATTAATTGTATTGGATTTTTCATCAAATGCCATAAGTAAACAACAGCAGCTGCTCCGATTTTCCTATTAAATTTCGATTAATTTTGTTGTTTCTAGGTTTCATCTCTGAAGATTTCTTTTCGGGTCTGAGAAGTTTAAGAACCTTAATACTGCACAATAACCAAATCACAACAATTTCGGGTACGATATTTAAAAGTCTTACAAAATTGAACAGCTTGGATTTAACCATGAATAGAATAGCCAAGGTAGGTTGGCTAGCCAGTTGACTGATTTAGAAGTTATTTTTTTTTTTTTTTATAAATTTTGCTTTCCAGATCCACAACCGGGCCTTTGCAGAGTTATTGGATTTAAAGGAATTGTTTTTAGGGCAAAATGCTTTATCTTCTATACCAGATGGCTTGTTTTTAAATTCAAAATCCCTAATACGCTTGACGTTCTTCTCGAACAATTTGACTACCTTGGAGGCGGCCGATTTTGAGGGTCTTACGAACCTAAGGAATTTAATGCTCAACAACAATAATTTAAAATATTTGAACTCTAAAGTGTTTACGCCATTTAAAAATTTAGAAAAACTGTAAGTTATTTCCAATAAGAGTATGTATGAATGAGTTTTGACTTACCATTGCTTTTCTGGTGTATAATAAAGGCGCATCGATTCCAATAAATTACAATATTTACCGCATGCTGCCTTTGTGGATCTACAAAAATTGATATCCGTTAAATTGGATAAAAATCCTTGGCATTGTGATTGTCGTGCCCTGTATTTGGCACGCTGGATACGACAGCATACAGCGAAATTATGGGATGGTGCGCCCATGTGCCGTGGTCCCGGTGATTTGGGTGGCCGTGAAGTGGGTTTGTTACGTTACGATGATCTCTGTGATGGTCAATGGGCGAGTATGTTGTCGCTGTCACCACGTTTACCCGTACGCAAAAATCGCTTTTCCACGCCCATGAATTATACTGATTATTTTAATTTATACTTAAAACATATTTACACCATATCTCCCGATCAACAGGAAAAACTGGACACTTTTCTAACCACCGAACAACCTGTAGGACGCAAGGTTTCAAATTGAGCACAGCATTCTGGTGAGCGATATGCTGCTTGCTGGCAGCTTACTAGGCAGCTTATGGAATGGGTAAGAGGAAATATTGAAACGCGTAAGTAAGAATTTTTGATATTCCTTAAATGAATTTATTTTGTATTTATTTTTAGAATTTTCATTCGTATATATGTATGTATATACGTAGGTGTGGTGATTGGGACTTATATTTATTTAAAGGAAAACATTTTTGAACATTTTAAATGTGAATAAATAAAAAAAATTAAAAACTTACCCGATTTAGAAACTTCGTATTAATTAAACGTTCGATTTTTATTCCGAGTTTATATTCCTTTTCGTTCCTTTAGGAAGCACATGGCTTTACAAGAGAATATCCTGCCTCTTGTTCTGATGATTTCATTGCTTTGTTTCACTTTCATTAATCAAGTTTTTTTAGATACGTAAGCCGACAAGGCATATTTATTATTTATTTATTATTAGAATAATTTTGAATAATAATATTTATCACTTATTTCTTATTAGAATAAATACGCCTTATAAGATGGCGATCGGTTAACTATAACAGGCTTGCCAAATCTAATCTTGTATGATAGGGTTGCCATATCTAGTTGCTTATTAATAGCAGCGTCTGTAAAAATGTAATGAATTGTTGTATTAGCTATAGTGGGGAGAAAATTGGCTCTAATCACACGAGAACAATTTTTGGTTGCATAATTTTTATTCTTTTCAAAGCACACGAGATGAATATTAGTTTGGCATGAAATGTATACGTATATATACACAGCTTTGTATGTATTAGTGTTTTTGCATTCATTTGATTTTTAAAAATGTGCATGTACGAGTATTAGTTTTGTGCTGGTAAAGCGGGATTGTAGCTGGTTGAAACTTTACGCCACCGTAAAACACTTCTCTTCACTTCTCTTGCCTATAAACTATCATTTTACGTCAGCACAATTGTTCTCGTGTGATTAGAGCCATTGACTCCAATTCACTTTCTCCCTGTAATGTTTGTTAGAAGAAGAGAGTAATGATGCTTGGTTTTGGGACCAAGCTTTAACTACAATGCAAAGTAGGCCTCTACTGCCATGTATGTTTGTAACAAAATGTTGGGGGGGGGGGGGAATGTAATCTGTGGACCAATACATCAGTTCTCAAACCTATATTGGCCTTTAAAAGAAATGGCACCCTAGCAAGACAACTAACTTCAAACTAATATGACGGATATGAAGATCTCTTTCTACTGAACCTTGATTGTAAAATCTTAGCGGCTAAAGCTAGTGAGCTAGCTCTCGACGAGTGGCCAGTTGCAAGGTGGCGCTGTTTCCTGCAATGTTCCTTAGGAGATAGGAATGATGCTTGGTTTTGCAATCAAGCTCTAACCACTACGCAAAGTCCTCTACAGTCCTCTACGCTTGTAGCAAAGTTTTGGTGGTAATATGGTCTGAAACCTAGGGTACAGGTTCCAGGAATATACAGCAATATTCAAACCTATCTTAACTTAAAAAGAAAATCCCGCTCTAAAATGGTGGGAACACCTCGTCAAGACAACTAATTTCAACCTAATATGCCGAATATACTATGTGCCTTGATTGTGAAAGCTTAACGGCTAAGATAAGTGAGTGTCTCTGGACGACGGAACAGTCGTGGCAAGAGTAATGGGAAATGCCTGAATGACTACTAGGGATTATCGGAAGTATTGTCTACATGACACCGTGTGTGTGATTTCTCAAGGAAGTTCATGACATCCTTACCGGGGTAGAAAGGTTTTAAAAAATTATGTGAACTATGGCTCGAGACTAAATGATGGACTGGACGGTGGCAGGGATCAAATATAGTTAATGCCACGATCCTAAATGAATTCATAACTATATACCGATTACATAATGCCATAATATCCCCATTCCGGAAAGAGAGCTTTGAATACGGTGTAGTGCACCTTGTTAATAACACGATTTTGAGTTTTTTTTGTTCTCTTTAGGCATAGCTTTAACAATAAAGCTAAAGGACATCTACAGTTTTCAAGACAAACACTGGGGGAAGTGTAAAGCTGTCAGAAATTTCTTAATGAGATAGCGGAGCGGCTTTCTGTTAATACATAACGAAACGAAATGAGCTAGAATTATTTCCGAACAGTTTTCTACTTTGGGATCCCCTTTATAATTAACACGACTGTAAAAGATTTCGTTCACATTGCTCATTCTTCGGAACATCAAATGCTATTACACTCGATAGACAGTGCATAAGAAATGTTTAAACTTTAAAGCGCAAATGGCTTCTACAAGAGCTGTAGAGGCAAAGAAGAGGGAAAACTGTTCTTCACTGAAGTGCATAACAAGCAGTCTGTCGAACCATAAGCATAACCACTAGTATTACAGCGACTGTGTCTATTCCAAAGTCTTTTTAATTTAAGCTTTCTATTTTCCCTTCCCCCTGTCTCTCTCTCCCTCTCTCACTGTTAGAATAGGAAGAACAAATTAAGAATTAAGAGAATAGATATGAACAAAAATTAAATTACAATAACCAAACTACATACAGAAAAAATAACCACAACATATCAACAAAGGGGTTCTAGAAGTTGCCATACCCATAATAAATTAATTATAAAACATAGAGAAAGATAACTTCTATAGCAGAAAGTGTGATATATTTACATACACTGTTGTGTTACACAATACAAATTTTGATTTTTATAATAAAACGATAGGGCAGTGATTTATGAATAATTTATTTCATACAAGGAATAGAAGAAAACACTTTTTTCGATTTCGAATTTAAATTTCTAGAATCGATAGGTAATACTCGTTCTTAACAACATTTTTACTGTGGCCAACACATTGAATTCCATAACTTTCAAGTGAATTTATTGACTACAATGTTAACTATAACCACGTTCTAAAACCTAGCTACCTAGCCAAATGTTACTGTGTTTTATAAATCACTGTAACAAACATTTCTTAGAAAAAGAACAATTTGTTTTTATTTTAAATTTTATAATACAATTTACAAGTTAAGGCATTTAATATTGTTAGCTAATACCTTTTATTCTTTTTGTCATCATTATCATTAATAATAAACTGTTAGTATTTGCTATAATACTTTTTACAACATATTTTGTTACTCAAGAGAGAATTCTTAAGAGATTCATATGAATCTCTCAAGTTATAATTATGCTTTTGCTTTATACTAGTTAAGGCATTTAATATTGTTAGCTTATACCTTTTATTCTTTTTGTCATAATTATCATTAATAAGAAACTGTTACTATTTGCTATAATACTTTTTACAACATATTTTAATACTCAAGAGAGAATTCTTAAGAGATTTATATGAATCTCTCAAGTTATAATTATGCTTATGCTTTGTACTTATTGAGATAATTTTTGATAACTGTTTTTTTGTAAGCTATCCTCATAGTAAGGAGTGCGAAAAGAATTTAGTCTTTAATTATTATTGGAAAAAGAAACATTAATAATAAAATAATAAAAATTGTAAAATAAAGAAATTTAATAAAGTAAACTTTTATGAAAAAAGTTAATTGGCGCCCAACGTGGGGCACGAGGGAAACCAAGTATAAATTGAATAAAAAATATTTAATTGAATCTTAATCTAATTCGTCATTCTGACATTGAAACAAAAATATAATAATATTTATAAAACCCCAAAAAAAAAATTTTATAAAAAATAAAATTTACATTGAAATTTTTTTGTCGAAAGTGCAGAGACAAGTAGTGTTTAAAAAACTATCAACTAATTAAATACTATAAAACTAAAATTTTTTTAATAAATTAATAGACATTTAAAGGCAAAATAACTGATTGAACATTAAAGCAGTCCACACACTTTAAGTAATAGTAGGTGAACGGCGGTGTAACTACACTATAACCAGCACATGTTTTAATAAAAAAATTGATGACAACCACGTGATATAACCCAAAAAAAATTTATAACGGACCCTTAAGTTAAAAAAGAACAAGAGACATATAAAAATATATTCACGCAATAAAATTGTAAAAAAGCCGTTAACCTTAAAACGAACTAAATTATCGATTGATGTTGGAAAGCTTTTCGAAAATAACCTTTATACTAACCAGCTGGCGATCTAACGGTGATCTTTTGAAGTAGCAGTGTCCTGAAGCTTATAACTTTATTTATATTTAATTAGTATTTAGTTTATTGGTTTAGTGTTTAGTATTATATATTAAGTAATAGTTGAAACATATTCAGAAACTATTAAATTAAAAATTTACCAAAAAATTTATTACTCAATATTCCTTATAAAAATAAAAAAAATCCTGGAAGAACAAATTTGATTAGATTTAATGAATGTAGACGACCTTATAAACGAAATACAAAATCTTAGCATTTCTGTAGCGAGCACAAGTAAAGCGGCAATGGACCTGGACGCTGTACAGGTTATGCTTGACACTGCTATCAGGCAAGCGACTGACCAGGTGCGGGACAAATTTCAGGACAAGATTAATGATTTGACGCAAAGGTTAGCTGTACTGGAAACACCAGTTCAGGTAGAAGAGTACAAGCCTATTGAAATTAGATCTGGTATAGAGTGTAATGAATCTTTGGACATTGTTAAGTCTATTCCGGAATTTAATGGGGACGCGGTTAAGTACGTATCCTGGCGGCAAGCAGCAATTACTGCCCATAAACTTTACGAAAAATTTGAAGGGAGTTCGAGATACTATCAGGCGGTGGCAATTATTCGGAATAAGGTAGTAGGCCCAGCCGATACAGTACTTAGCTCCTACAACACCGTACTAAATTTTAGGGCAATTATATCACGGTTAGACTTTTCATATGGGGATAAGCGCTCAATATATACTTTGGAACAGGAGCTTTCAACATTGAGACAAGGTTCGAAAAGAATTGTTGATTTTTATGATGAAGTGGAAAAAAAATTAACTCTTATCATTAATAAGGTTATTATGGTAAATGAAGGCAACCCGTCGTTAATTGAAGCTTTGAATAGGAAATATAGAGATGATGCCTTGCGTGTTTTTATTTCAGGGTTGCGTCGTCCAATGTCCGATGTTTTATTTTCATGTAAACCCACTGATATGCCCTCTGCCCTTGCTCTTTCTCAGGAGTTGGAAACCAATCAGACAAGATATAATTTTGCTTCTACGTTTGCGAACCATTCAATTCAAAATACCTTCCAAAATTCACCACATTACCAACTAATCAGTCGAGCCCCCTTTCAACAACATCAATTTAAACAACTTCCTAATTTTTCCCATTACCAGTACGGACAAAGCCGACCAGATTCGTTTATTCCACATCAACCTTACATGAACAACAGATTCGAGTCCCCACAGCATTTTCAGAACTTAAACCGGAACACAAACAGGTCTAGATATCCTTCTCAAAATATGCTTCGTCCTACAGTACATAAAAATAACGGTAATATGCAAAAATTTGAATATAATTACTCGCAACACCCAGAGCCCATGGACGTCGATATGAGCAATCGTCAGGCACAAAAATATTCCAAGCGGCCTGCGGATTCTTTCAGGCAAAATATTGCCAAAGTACAAAGGATAAACCATTTAAGCCAGTACTATCCTGATCCGGAATATATTTATGAGAATTCGTTTCAACACGAGTTAGACGACGGCGGGAAAGAAATGTTGCACGATAATGCCCCTCAAAATGGGAATATTTGCAATGTAGAAGATGATATTAATTTTTTAGAAGCAGGTCCTTCCTCCCTTATATAGAAAGGTCATTAGCAGGAAGGACGTTAAAATTACTCATTGATACGGGAACGTCGAAGAACTATATAAAAAATTTACCTTTTTTAAAGTCAGTAAAACCGCTTCAGAATCCTTTTATCGTAAAATCAGTTCATGGCTGTACTCGGATAATTTCGAAATGCTTAATTAATATCTTTGGGGAAACTATACCATTTTTTGTGTTGCCGGATTTGAGAACATTTGATGGTATCATAGGGTTTGATTTTTTGAATGAGATGAAATCGCAAATAGATTGCCGGGAGGGTATGTTGAGACATAGAAAAGGAAAAGAAAAGCTTTCGTATCTATATTCCCAAGCTGTCAATAAGCTCGTTGATTCTGAGACCTACGACATTCCTATCGACATAAAGTACAAATTTGCTGAAATTTTGAAAAATAATGAGCATGTTTTTGCTGACCCTGTTGAAGCTCTTCCATTTGTTACCAATGTCATAGCTACAATAAGGACACAGGATGAAGAACCGGTATATTCGAGAGCGTATCCATATCCTTTAGCTCTCAGTGAGTTTGTGAATAGAGAAATTTCAGAATTGCTAAAACACGGAATAATTAGGCCCTCCCGATCGCCATATAATAACCCTATATGGATTGTGGACAAAAAAGGGTTCGATGAATTTGGAAAACCAAAAAAGCGGCTTGTGATCGACTTTAGGAAGCTAAACTCGAAAACTACAAGTGATCGCTATCCCATCCCGGACACGGCAACAATTTTAGCAAATTTAGGTAAATCGTCATTTTTTTCTACTTTAGACCTCAAATCAGGCTTTCACCAAATTAAGTTAGCAGAAAAGGATAGGGAAAAGACAGCGTTTAGTGTTAATAATGGGAAGTTTGAGTTCTGCCGACTACCTTTTGGCCTTAAAAATGCACCAAGTATTTTCCAACGCGCCATTGACGATGTCCTGCGGTCAGAAATTGGTAAAACGTGCCATGTTTATATGGATGACGTTATTATTTTTTCACCCTCTGCCGAAAAACATCTTACTGACATAGAAAGAATTTTGAAAAAACTCTATGGCGCTAATATGAGAGTATCTCGTGAGAAATCTAAGTTTTTCAGAAAATCGGTAGAATTTCTAGGCTTTGTAGTTTCTGAAAGTGGTATTAAGACTTGTCCGGAAAAGATTAAAGATATTGTCGATTATAAAATTCCAACTACTTTGCGTAGTTTACGATCGTTTTTAGGACTAGCCGGTTACTATCGTCGTTTCGTAAAGGATTATGCGGATATAACAAAGCCTCTTACAAAATTTTTACGTGGTGAAAATGGTCATATTTCGGCAAAGCGGTCAAAAAATCTGAACATCGTTCTAGACAAGGAAGCATTAAATGCATTTCGAAAGATAAAAATGATATTGGCTTCAGAAGATGTTTTGCTACTCCACCCAAATTTTGAAATTCCTTTTGAACTAACTACCGATGCCTCATCGAGCGCAATTGGTGCCGTACTTTCACAAAACGGCAAACCCATCACGATGATTTCGCGGACTTTATCTGCTACGGAGCAAAACTACGCTACCAATGAGCGTGAATTATTAGCTATCGTTTGGTCTTTACAAAAATTAAGAAATTACCTTTACGGAGTCAAAAACCTTAATATTTACACGGATCATCAACCCTTGTCGTTTTCTTTGTCGGAAAAAAACCCAAATACAAAAATAAGAAGATGGAGAGCCTTTGTGGAGGAGTTTTCACCGAAATTCTTTTATAAACCAGGGAAAGAAAACGTTGTTGCTGATGCCCTATCTAGGCAGTATATGAATCATATGGAAAGTGACTCGGCTAGTATGAATGGTACAATAGGTTCCGATACGGAAACAGCATCAGAAAATGAGAACAGCTTTAGTACTTTAACCGCCACAGAATCTTCAATAATTACAGCGGTCCACGGTAAAAAAGATGGTAATAGCTCTGGCACTTTAACTGCTACAGAATCTTCAATTATTTCAACAGTTCACAGCGAAATTTCTTCAACCGAAATCATAAAAAGTGTTGTAAACCCTGTTAATTGTTTTAAAAATCAGATAATTCTCGTTGAAGCTTCTAAACCGGAAATAACATCGGAAAACATATTTCCTAGACAGAATAGACATTTGATTCAATTTGTGGGAAAACCCGATTTGATTGAGGCATTAAAGAAAGTAGTAAATCCACAAGTGGTAAATTGTATTCACTCCGATCATCATATTTTAGGCCAAATTCAAAACGAGGTTGTAAAAATATTTCCTTCTGTTAAATTTCTCCATAGCCCTAAAATAGTGATTGATATTCGTGATTTAAATGACCAACAGGAAATTATTTGTAGTGAACATAATAGGGCGCATAGGAACATTCGGGAAAATTTCAACCAGATATTGAGCGAATATTATTTTCCAGGAATTCGTAGGAAACTGGCGGAAGTGATTTCAAGGTGTAGAACTTGCAAAGAGACAAAATATGACAGGCACCCAAAAAAGACACCAATAGGTAAATCTCCCATTCCGAGTGATCCTGGAGAGTTGTTGCATATCGACATTTTTTCCACTGACGGAATTCATTTTATTACTTGCATTGATAAATTTAGTAAATTCGCGCTTGCATTTCCTATAGATTCAAGATCGATTATGGATGTTAAAATTCCTTTAATAAATGTATTGAATTTTTTCCCAAAAGCGAAAACAATTGTTTGCGACAACGAAAAGTCTTTCACTTCAGAAACAATCAAATCGTTACTCGCTAATCAATTCGGCGTTAAAATATTCTTAGTTCCACCTGCTCATAGCTCTAGTAATGGTCAAGTGGAACGATTCCATAGTACCCTTGCTGAAATTTGTAGATGTCTTAAGGCGGAAGAGAAATACGATGACACGAAGGAGTTAGTTCTTATAGCAGTTTCCAAATACAATAGCACCCTACACTCTGTCATAAAAAAACGTCCTATCGATATATTACATAGTATTTCTCAGGAGTTAAGGTCCGATATAAGGAGAAGATTGGCCATAGCACAAGAGAAAGATTTACGATATCACAACGTAAATAGGAGAGTGAAAAGTTTTTTACCTGGTGATAAAGTATTTGTCAAGAGCAATAGGAGGCTTGGAAATAAATTTAGTAAGCTTTATGTAGAGAAGACAATTCAAAAGGACTTTGGAAGTTATGTTCTTATCGACAACCGACCCGTACATAAGGACAACCTGCGATGAAAGACTTGAGCTGAAATTATGTATTCCAATGAATTTTTAAAATGTCGCTACTGCATTAAATCTAAACAAATAATGAGAACTAACTCTTAATTATTCTGTTAAAATTAACTTTTAGAATTATATCAAATCCGTTATCTTTTAATAATAAAACTTTAAATATAGAAATTGAGATTCAAGATTTCAAAAGCAAAGATTAATTAAGAAAACGTCAGAATTTAAAACTCAAGGATTCAAAACTATTATAATGACTGAAACTAATCAGTGCTGTCATATTATATTATTTTTTGCTTCTTACAAATATTCTATTTCCTAAATGAACAAATATTTTTTTTAAGAAAAGCATTACAACTTCTTTGAATGTTGCAAAGAAAGAGAAATTTTATGATGTGACAGCACTACCTATAATGTAAAAAATTATTTTAAGCGAAATAGAAAAAATAATTTAAGCATTTAAAATTAAAATCTGTAATTTCAGCTGTTGAAATATTCCTTTTATGTTTAAAAATGTAAGAAAAAATTTAATAATTTTTTTTAGATAAGCTATAAAATTTGTAACAGCCGGGGACGACTGTTTTCAAAGGGGGGGATAGTTAAGGCATTTAATATTGTTAGCTAATACCTTTTATTCTTTTTGTCATCATTATCATTAATAATAAACTGTTAGTATTTGCTATAATACTTTTTACAACATATTTTGTTACTCAAGAGAGAATTCTTAAGAGATTCATATGAATCTCTCAAGTTATAATTATGCTTTTGCTTTATACTAGTTAAGGCATTTAATATTGTTAGCTTATACCTTTTATTCTTTTTGTCATAATTATCATTAATAAGAAACTGTTACTATTTGCTATAATACTTTTTACAACATATTTTAATACTCAAGAGAGAATTCTTAAGAGATTTATATGAATCTCTCAAGTTATAATTATGCTTATGCTTTGTACTTATTGAGATAATTTTTGATAACTGTTTTTTTGTAAGCTATCCTCATAGTAAGGAGTGCGAAAAGAATTTAGTCTTTAATTATTATTGGAAAAAGAAACATTAATAATAAAATAATAAAAATTGTAAAATAAAGAAATTTAATAAAGTAAACTTTTATGAAAAAAGTTAATTTACATTTATTTTTTGTTTGTTTTTGTTTATATTTTTCGAATTACTACAATACATAGATTATAATACAACCCATTCATAAGGAGACAATAATAGCATAAACAATTTACAATATATTGTAATGGAATAGCAATATTTTGTTTATAAAAAAAAATAATAATAATAATAGAAATAGAATAATAATGATAAAAATAAATACAACAACAAATAGTTAAATTTTTTTTATAAATCCTTGTCAACAGCTTTTTGTTTTCTGCTCAGAATGAATCATATTGAATTGATTTATTTATACGATATTGTAGTATTAAATAAAGTATTTGTTTATAACTACGTTTGTTACAATTATATCATATGATCAGAATCACCTAAAAAAATTAACTCTTAATAGTACCAGAATAAAAATTTTAAAATTAATAATAAAAAAAAGAAAAAAAATTAGAAAACTTAAAACTAAACATTAAAAACGTTTATGAGACATTTAAACTTGTAAAAATTCCAATTTTAAAAACGTTTTCGGTTTCTCTTCTCTTTTTTTTTTCTTTTAATATTAGATTAACATTACATAGATGACATGATTACAAGAGGAAGTCCAACAGATTTAATCCACTTCTAATTTTCTAAAACTACCCACTACACCAGCATCAAGATCGCCAATATCATTGCCTGCAAAGTTGGCGGCATCTTTTGTCACTTCAATTTGCATGTCGTCTAATGCCAAAATGGCAGCACGTTTCTGTAGTAATTTCACTTTGAATTCCTTAATCATATCGTCCAAGGGAACAGTGCCACCATATTCTTTTGGTAAAATGGCGGGATTTATTTTGGTTTTCAAAGCTTCAACATTTTTGTGTACCTAACGAAAACAAAAAGATTTACAAATTACTGCTGACACCAACCGAATACTGATCATCATCATTATACTCACAATTATACGTTTCTTTAATTTATCACTCAACATGGATACGGCCAATTCAATAACTCTATTGGCATAGTGTGGTATATTAATGAAATGTGTCTCCTTATGTCTCATGGGTGTGGAGTTCTGTATACACTTGATGATACTTCTCAAATCTGTTAGGGACCACAGGGACACAAAGCCCATATTCATGCCACTCTCATCATTCACATACACATAACCAGCCACTTGGGAATCCTCATCGTCCAGCAAAGCTTCACAGATCAAGGAATGTATTCTGGCCATTTGCACCGAGGTAAACTTGTAGGGATCAAATTTAGCAGCTGCTGAGAATATAACCTGACGGCCATATTCATCACGTTGCGGCAAAGGCACCAAATAACCATTTTCGAAAATTTCCTTAATGGCTGGATCTTCAATATCCAATTTGCTGAACCATTGTGGAAACAATTGGCGAATGGTTAAGTAACGTTCCAACATTTCACAGGCAGCCGGTACGGAGAATTTTTTAGTGCGTAAAAATCTCAGCAGGAATATGGAATCTGTACGACATTTCTTAATGTGCGGATGTTTGGCAATCCATTCGCGAAATTGTGCCAAAGCTTGTTTACGTATGTTCTCATCTTCATGCAGTTCTTCTTTGGCCACTTTCTTCAACTCGGCCGTAAGAGAGCAAACATAGGGATCGAAATCCTCACCATTGTTGGGACCATTTAAGTTGGGACTTTGCATAATTTCAGTTTCCAACACTGGTTCAAAAAAAAAAAAAAAAAAAAAAAAAATATATGAGAAGAGAAGGTTAATAAAATTCGTAAATATTACGGGGGTTAGATAACAAGACAGTTTAAATTAAAATCATTTTCAGTTTAAGAAACCAGATACACATGTTCCGAAAAGGTTGAAAACCTTACTGTGCATCTTGTCGATTTCTTGTAGACCTTTAAGTGTTTCAGGGTTGTCGCAAAGCATCTCCCACATCTCGTTTCAGCTAAGCTTATACCACGATGATAGAGCTAATAAACAACCAAGCTCTCTTTAAAACTGTATTTGGTCGTTGACACTAGATCCACCTCAATAATCGATTTAATAATCACGGGATTCGAACTCTGACTTCAATACTCATCTCATATTTAATTTCATAAGCAACTCGTGCCAGTTTATTTGAAATTTTCGATTTTAACACGTTGACTGCCAACTACGAGATAACTCGTAGATTGCGTTCTCTTCTACAGTGCCAACTAGGAGTTATCTCGTACTCACTAAGCCTGTCATTTTTGTGTAGCTACGATTAAAATCGTATTATATCAGTGCTAGTACCTATAAATGGCTTCTGGAAAAAGAACAAAAAATCAATGTTGGCTTGCGTGCCCAGTTTTCTGAAAATTGCCGCGACAGTCAACGTGTAAATTAGGTTAGGTTAGGTCAGAGGACGTGTATTACCTGCCACGTGAGACGAGAACACTACCCGGAGGTCGATTTCATCCATTGTACATAACGTCCTTAAGAAGAAAGGATACAAGAGGGGATAGGAAAAAGGAGAGGAAGTAGGAAGGGAGAATAGGAAGCGAAGGACTTACAGAAACAAAACAAAAAGGCAGAACGCGGCTACACTGATGAAGCCCTAAAACTTCTCAACCAGCTCAAGTTACTAATGAATCTGTGGAGAGACCTGTTGTCGCCTCTCGATACAGAATTCAAACCCTCAAAGAAGCCCCTGCCAAGGGTCCTCAACTTCAACCTACCAAGGGCTGGGCAGTTACAGAGGAGGTGCTCGACAGTCTCCAACTAATCCTCATCGCAACAGACCCTGCCCTGTGATCCTATTCCTAAAGCCTATAACCAACCTTAAACTGGCCTTATCCAAGCCCAGCAGCCAACCTGTTCTCACACTGTTTATAGCAGGCCATAGACATCGAGAGACATGACAACCCGATCCATTCCCCCAACGGCTCTGCTCTTCCCCCTGACCCATCCATCGAAGAGACCGTAGAGGTGGCAGATAGGGGGGTCAGGACCACCTATTAAATCGCCCTCAGAAAGCTAACCCAACCTAGCGAGAGCATCCGCTGTCTCATTGCCCAGTATTCCGCTATGAACCGGAACCCAGCATAGGCGGATACGGCCTGATCCAAAAGTCCTCAACGACTCTTTGCATTCGCGAACTAGCCGTGATTTGCACCATACCGACGCAATGGCCCTTAGGGCAGCCTGACTGTCAATGAAGATCATGTAAGATTTCGATTCCGAAGCGGAGCCATCAGCCATGGCCTCAACAGCTTTCAAGATTGCAAAAATCTCCGCCTGAAACATGCTGCAGTCATCATTTAACCTGAAGTTCCTTACAGAAAGCCCCAGCACCTGTACCTCCACCTAACTTACACCCATCTATGAAGATGGGTATACCTCTCTGTCCCTATTAATTAACTCCTCTCGAAAATTCCCATTTCACAAATTCTACAATTAAGACAGTAATATTTCAACAATTTTACGTGATATATTCCATGAACGCACTTTAAAATATTTCATTTAAATTATTTAAAATTAAACAATAAAACGTAAACGTAAACCGAAATAAAAATTTATTGCGTATGAGAATGGTGTAACGCACTCGTATTTGTGTTTGTCATTTACAAGCCATACGAATACATAATTTGCAAGGCCAATAAGCGTTAACGACATCAAATCTAAAAAAGGTTATCAAATACATCAATATGCGAGTGTTTGATTGACGAATTGATTAACCGACTGACTGGCTTAATAAGCCATTGGTATACGAAAGCAGAAATATTTGTCTTTCGAATGATGAGTCGGCGAATTTTGTAGCAAAATTTAGGCTAGGCAAATCTGGAGCATTGCAAACCCATCTTGTTGTTATTCCCTTGTCGATATATTTTTTCAATTTTGAAAACATATAAAAATAAAGTCACTGTGGTCTAGTTGGTAATTTGTTGGCTTATTAGACGAAAGCGCGTGTTTAAAATCTCAGCTCATATATCTCAAACATAAATAAAAATTAAAAAATATTTCTTTCGACGACGTTCTATCAGTTTTCGGATTAAAACTCTGTGAGTAAATAAAATAGCCACGAAATTTTTTTTAGAAATTTGTTGTTCGAAGTCAACGTTAAACTGTGGGTCCCGCCACTTATTGATAAAATTAAAGCACACGCACTACATGTGTGGTGTGTGAAGCTAGGTTGTAATCTTGACTAAAAGGATTTTAATGACAGGTTAAGTAAGTAGTATGTAAAGGCACTGATAGTCAGTTCTTTCAAATCAGTACCACTCAGATTAAAACCACAGCGAACACTTTAGGAGACATACAGTTATTTCACATCCATATAACTTCGTCCAATACGACTCCCAAGTTGTAGAGTATTATCGAACTTTGGACATGTATAATATTGTTACGAAAATTGAAATGGTATAACATCGTTTAACGTTAAAATGATAAATAAAAGCTACACAAACAAAAACAATAGACCAATAACAGCAGTATGAAATAAAAGGAGATAGACAAGTAAGCAAGAAGGCAACAACAAACTACATAAACAAAATCCACAAACAACAATGAAACCACGAAAGAGTTCTCGAGAGGGCGAAGCCACGAACATTCGACTTCAAGACCATTCATCAGACTGTTTACGTGGGCATATAAAAAAGCAAGACAAAGCAGGTAACGAGTAGTAAAAATTCAGGCAGTCTTGTGTGAAGGCGCGTTGTGTGTGAAGAGGTTAATTGTGGTTTGAAGATCTATCGAACAATTGTTGTTGTAAAGCAAAACAAGAAACAAAGCAATTATTGTTGTATACATCAAGTTGTGAACAGTGGCACACGAAATTGTATTTTGCTATAAACCTAGGATGAAAACCAGGTTTTGATACCGTATTCATAGCCAATACACACGTAACATAATTGGTCACTGCAACCCTTCAGCCAGAATTACGGCCCACTACTTATGAGTGACAAGACCTACAGTTAAAAGCCGATTCTGAACGACAGATTTAAGTAAATTTTTTCATGGCAATTTTATTACTTACTCTCAGAGAAATCTGCTGAAAGGAAGTCGCCGAAGAAATATTTTTTTTTTCATATTTCGTTTTGATGTCTGGCCTGGGGCTCGAACCCGGGCTTTTACGTCTAATAAGCGAACACACTACCTACTAGACTACGGCGACTACACATTATTATGTGTAGTAGTATTCTACATAGTAGTCAATAAGAAGATTTAATTTAACAGAATGACCATAGGTTTTTGTATTTCTCCCAGCGTAAGGTTTCATTGCTGTATTTACAGCTGCTAGTTTCGCAAACAGTTTAAGATCTTTAAGAATACATTAGAAATAGCAGTTCTAAAAGCACATGCTATCATGATCGTTATTATTTATGATGTTTCTTATGCAAAATTAAGTACTCCACCGTATCGTAAATGTAAAAAAGGCCTTTTGGAAAAAGTACTTTTTCGAGGATCCGTTGTAAATGAATAAGAATTAAGGCATCTGCCCAAACAATTTTGTTTTATAAATGGAAAAATTTTAAAGGTTGTATTAAAAGTTTAAATTTAATTATATTATTACCGTCATAAAATGATCATATTAAGAGTGTCATAAAATCTGTGAATCAATAACCAATTTTAATTTGGAAGGTAAAATTAAAATAAAATAAGTAAAAAATTTACGCCTTAAATTCACCATATGTTGTATACACTACAGAACCTAAGTTCAATACCGGTTTTTTATTCTCTTCGCTTGATATAAAAAAATGTGTGAAAATTTCCGCTTGAAGTAAACATTGAAGTACGCCATCAAGGCCAATTTAAAACAGCTTCTGCCGTTGAAGTAGAGTTGTCAATGCATTCAACATTCATTTAAACCACTATACGCATACGATTTGGTCGATATTATTTAAGAGAACTTCTTTTATTTTATTTTAATAAGATTTCTATTCGAATATCATTCATTTGAAACTGATAGATATTCAAATTTTTTTTGACATAAAATCTTATGGTCAATAAACTTTTATAAACAACCCGAAAAATATTAAAAAAAAAATATAGTGTGTGGGGGGGTGGTTTATCATAACTAGCCATGACAATAAAATATTCAATATTTAAAATAAATTATTACAAGTTCAATGTCAAATAAAATATAATCAAATCACATCTAATTTAACTTATCAATGACAAATATCGTCTTCTTACATTTGTTGTACTGAAGAAGAATTCAACTTCCATTAATTATTTAATTTATGGTGTTGTATCTTATTAACATTATATTAGATTAGATCGGTTAGGTTAGCATTAAAAAGCGTTGTAACAAAAAATCTCACTAATCTTCTTCTCTGCTTTGTTTTAGTTTTATTAATCAAAATTTTGTGTGATTGGTATACACTGTAACTGTAAGTTTTAGAATAATAGGGTTGCCATCTGAAACAACTGAACGCGTGTAAGTGCATTTGGTTCTTGTATTGGGTATAATGTTAAGAAACTTTACTCTTTCTAAAATTATGATTCTATCTCATCTTCCTATGATATTATTTTTGTTGTCGATCTTATGCCCTTTGGTTTTTGGTTCGAGAGTGAAATAAATCTTCCGATCCCATAACGAAACCCGCGGTGCGTTTAAAGTAAAAGTCTATGCCATCGATGATACACTTAATTCAACTTGGGCAGATGATTCAAAGAACGGTATATGATAGGACTATCTGACAGTCAGGCGCCATTCGAGCACTCAGTTCCTATTAGGTTAGCACAGACATAATGTGAGACTGTCTAGTGCAGTTGAATCAGTTAGGTAGGGGAAGTAGGGTTACCCTCTGCTGGTTCCAATGTTGTGTGGAAAATCGCGGCAATCAGCAGGAATATTAGAAGTCGCAGTAATCGAGTAGGTAGTGTGCCACCCCAGATCAGACATCGCCAACAAAACTAAATTTGAAAAAGTATTTCTTCGGCGACCTCCTCTCCTCAAATTTTTGGCAAAAACTCTGAGAGTAAATAAAATTTCCTAAAATCTATCGTTTGGAGTCGACTTTAAACTGTAGGTCGCGCCACTCTTGTATAAACACACACAACATAAGTGGTGTGAAAAGCTAGGTTGTAATCCTGACTGAAGGCCTGTAGTGACCAAATTATGTGTGTAGGGGAACAGGCATATGAGCTTATGAGGAAAGGAATTTCCACGTCTCTCATTGGGCCAAACCCCCCCTTAAGGAATGGGAACAGATATTTTGGCAAGGTATACTCAAGGATAAGGAAGGTCAAGGGAGGTTGTGAGACCATTTAAAGTTTTGTTAGGACATAAAAACAGGAGAAGATTTGAGTCATATATCTGGCATTGACATTGAGGTCTCAGTAGTCTAGTAGGTAGTGTGTTGGCTTATTAGACGCGAAGCCATGCTTCAAATCCCAGGTCAGACATCAAAACGAAAATATGAAAAGATATTTCTTCAGCGACTTCCTCTCAGCAGATTTCTGGCAAAAAATGAAACTACCATGTAAAGTTTCTTAAAAATCTGTCGTTCGGAATCGACTTTAAACTGTAGGCCTCGCCGCTCATGTATACAATTAACACACACGACATAAGTGGTGTGAGAAACTAGGTTGTAATGCTGACTGAAGGGTTGTAATGACCAATTATGTATGTATGTCGGACATTGACTAGGAATAACTAGTAAATTGGCTTTTTGACACAGCGCAATAGGCTGTATACCCGTTGAGATTATCATCTTGCATCCAATATCTAGATTCTGTGATGATGAGAACGAAATATCAAATCTCATACTGAAATCTGTGGAAGCATCTGCGTGAATATCAGGTGATGGACAGGGAATTGTAAATACTGATACCGAGCAGTAATATCCCCTCTGCTACCTAACTACTGTTAGATGTAAGTTAACTCTGTTAGATGTTAGGTTTCCTGAATGGGTTATTTGAAAAAGAGTTTATTACACAAGCTAAGACAAAAAATCTGTATTTCGCTGCATGATTTGTGAATTAAAAAAAAACCTATGACAAGAAGGATTTTACTAGGTGTTTGGTGAGATTCTTCTGTGTTATGTCTAATCGCTTAATGCGCACCCATACTATTGTATTAACAATTTAACAATCTGAAACAGATAATACTACACCAACAGGATTGTGAAATTTTGATAAATTGTCATGTCAATCTCTATGACGGCGATTAAGCTAAAGCTCTGAACAATTCTTCCACATCCACCTTATGGTGTGGAGCTTGTACCTAATGATTACTGCCATTTACATTCTATTTGAAAAAAATTTGTTGTCGCAAAAATTTGATTTCATTAGAGTGTATGAGGCTGTGAATTCTGGAACTTGTACAATTTTTGTCAATAGGCAGTTAATGGAGTTGCCTTCAAAATGGCCACAAAAAGATTTTATCCATATTGGATCATTCTCATTATGCTACGTAAGAGCTTTTATTCCATGTACAAATTTACAAATTTATTACACCTTTCATGGAAAATAAAACAGATAGGAAGTAAACTTTCAAAATTGAAGGATTTAAATGATCCTTCAAAACAGGAAAAAAAGATGCATCCATAAAAAATGGCTTAATTAACATGAAATTTTGATTTAAAATACAAACTGTTACACAGACTGTTAAGAAAAAGTCAAGGTTAATGCATATGTGCCAAACCCATTTTAGCCAAATTTATGTTAAACAATCAGTTACTAATAAAAGAAGAAAAAAAAAACAAAAACAAAATAATCAGATGATAATGGGTAATACCCTCTCCAAATGAATAAATAAAAATGAAGACGATACGCTGTTGAACATGTATGTATGTATGTTTAATGCATTAAATATTCTGTAATTTCCTGACCTTAACACAATTTTTTCGTTTTTTTGTTTTTGATCCGTTTTTGGTCATACATATGTACGTTTCAGTTTTTATTTAATACGGTAGCCGTGCATATTTGGGTTAAAAAATAGTGAAAAAGAAACAAACATACACCCGATAAATTGTTACGATTTTTGCCATAATTTTGATGTGAAATCTTTCACGAACAAAAGAAACAAATGCTGAGAAATAATGAAAAAAAAGAAAGAAAAGCAAACAACATATTAACTTGGCCATTATATGTATTTCTTTCAAGCCAATTTAAGTTGTACAATAACAATAATAGGTAACTACAGAGGAGTACAAAAAGAAAGAAAGACAAAAAAAACCAACAAATGTTACATCATTTTCAGGTCGTAACAGCAACAGCGGTAGTAGTAGCAATAACAACACCACTAGCAAAAACAGCAAACCAAACAGTCAAATCCAATACAAACCGGCATGAAGTATGTGAACGAGAGTAGACTCGTATTATTGGCCAAAAAACCAAAACCCAAACCAAAACACATTAAGATGTGTACGCATAATGTGTACATCGAATTACTTGATGTGTCTCATGTGTCTTCAATTACCCGGTTAATGATGGAAAAGGCAATATTACAACACTCGACACCTAAAATATTACAAGATTTCATCCTGACCATTAATTTAATGAAATTATCTTTTATTACTTAATTATACAATACACTGGAGTTTAGTAATAAACTTAAGTAATTTTAGTTTCGCTAGTAACAGGTACCCTACATCCGAAAGACATGAAAAATTAGCAAGCAAATCTTGTAAGCTTAGCTGCCTAAGTATGAATTCTCCTCTTTAGATTTTCTTAGCATAATTAATTCCTCAACTAGATTAGCTATGGACCAATTTTCACTATATACATACGCTCGTAAATTGATACGAAAAACAGGTTTTCAATTACCCCACAAGGCTCTCTCACCACGGAAGTAGCAAGACGTAGTGCTTTAGTTGAACAGAAAAAATTTTTCTCTTTGGTTCTTGAATTTGAAAAATTAATAGGCTTCATACTGTACATACATAATTGGCCATTACAACCCTTCAGTTAGGATTACCGCCTAGCTTCTCAACACCACTTACATATGTTGTGTGTGTTAATTTTAAACATGAGTGGCGGGACACCTACAGTTTAAAGTCGACTCCGCACGGCAGATTTTTTGAGAAACTTTTCATGTTAATTTTATTTACTCTCAGAATTTTTGCCAGAAATCTGCTGAGAGGAAGTCGCCGTGGCTTCGCATCTAATAAGCCAACACACTGCCTACTAGACTTCATTAGGCTTCATTCCTCTTTTAATTAATCCAACCAGCGATTACAACGAGAAAAGGGCTTTATCCCTCTCCTCTCCTCCTCCAACTAATCTTTCCTCTATTCCTATGATGATTCTCAAGAAACATTCGAACTCAATGATCTTTAAGATTCCATACCATTACAACTAAAATATTCCTACAGAAAACGTTGTTTTTTAGTTAACAGCAGATGGCAATCTTATTATTCTAGAACTTGCTTTCTTACTGCTACACCTCAACGCCTACAACAATCCATGATAATTTCACAGAGAATGCTGTTTCTATACAACACCATATGCAAACCGTACTATTCTAGAACTTGCTTCAGCAGTCGTGCTTAGCTGGAAAAAAAACTTGATTTATAAAATTAAAAGAAGACAATGAAAAATGCAGAAACCGAAAAAGAACGTGGAAAATCAATATTGTAACCTTATATTTCTTGAAGAATAATAACAACACCTCTAAAATTTGAAAGTAATTTTTCAAATTTGTACTCTGCACTTAAATTAGACGCGGTCTATAAATAGGTAATTTAGATAGAAAGGGACAACATCAGCGACTGGCGTATTCTGTTAGAAGTTTTATATTAGATTTCTCAATAGAATATGGATTGCCTGTCAATTTGTTTCGAACAAATTATTGTTCCAGGAGAGATTTTATTAAAGGTGCCAGATTTTTATTGGGCCAATGTGTACAGTCTTGGAACGACTTTTGGTTTTCCAGGCCCTTCGAGTAATATTGAAGAGATACATATAAGTAGTCTGGTAATAAAGAATTGGCTTGGGCTCGGTAGGCTTCGGCGTTAACATTACATCTGCTTGGGTGATCGAGAAAGAAATCTGTTATTCGATATCATTGGAGATGTGCTTAGTACTTCGATGTAAAGCTGGTGTTCAGTCCGACCTGAGTCTTAGTTGTGTTCTAAATTACTCGAGCAATACTGCTTGATATTGAGAAAGAAACAGAGTACTTCGATGTAAAGGTGGTGATAGGTCCGACCTGAGTCTTAGTTGTGTTCTAAATTACTCGAGCAATACTGCTTGATATCGACGTGATCGGTGTTAGTGCTAAATACATATGTCTGGAAGTTAATATAAGAAATCCACTTAGTGTACTTTAGGGTCACGTGTAATTTGCAGTTCCAACCAAGAAACTTGCACTTCAATTTGATTGAATTCTTAAAAATGAAGAAGTTAATTACTGGCGGCACATTTTGGCATAGAAATTCAACAATGGACCAATACTGCCTAGTATTGCTGCCAATAAGGCAGTCTTAGTGAACACCAATTTTATGGCATCGGTAGTTCAGTATCGTTCTGAATAGTCTACTTCCCAAGAGTTTTGGGTCGTAAATGACACAATTTAAAGATTAAAGAAGTTCCTTAATTGAGTTCAATTAACAGAACAGGATCATTCAAATGGAATTAAATAAAAATTGCCACGAGATTGTACCTAATCGGGGTCTATATATATGTTCCCCTTACTCTCCTAGTGAGCATAGGGCCGCCTAATCGGGACCTACTTTTATCTAATTTTTTTTTTTTTGGTTTTCAAAGTCTGGTTTTTAAATTTCTGTCTGAATCTTCAGGAGAACCTATCTCTTTAGGCTTTCAAAATTGACAAGTGAAATGCTTTTTTTTCCGAAAGCTATTTCATTGTAAAACACTTAAAATTAGTGAACCGGTAAACAATTAATCGAATAAATATCTAAATTATGTACAACACTAAGACGTCATTGTATTATACAAACACATTCAATTCAATTATTGTGCGTCTCTTGATTTTTTTTTGAAAAATTTCCAAAGTACCATAGGATGATTGTAAATAAAATCGCTATTTGGGTACGTATCAGTTGAATGGCATAAATTGTATCCAGAAACTGGTTTTAAATATTCATAAAAGTACTTTTATTTTATTTTATTTTTTCCTTCTAATATTTGTTTAATAAAAAAAACAAATAAATATGAGAGAATTTAGGAGTGAACAATTGTATGCTGTGGTTATAATACATATTTATTAAATATTTAAATTGTAAATTAAAAGAAAAATAAATAATTTATTATTTTTCTAAAATGATGTCTTATTATAACTGAAATAGTTGCTAAGTAACCCCGTGAGCATTTACATTTAGATATTGCATAAGAAGTAGCTATACCAGATTTATTTGCTTTTCACTCTTGCCTTTCCTCTTATGGAGGATAGAATACATGGTTGTATCTGTCAGTTGGGAATACTCAAAATTTATAGAAGCATTGGTTCTTAAAGGGTTGTGAGGACCAATTAAGTAAATAAGGAATTCAATTGAATACTGAAAATTTCAGGAAATTAATGTTTGATGTATAATACGGTGTTCAGATATGCACCTTTATTGCGTAAATAGCAATAAACGCTATTATTGTGCTTAATATTTCATATAAAGTTTCAATTAATTATTGCACAATAAATACGCAAATTGTTATAATATTGAGTAAAACTTAAAACTTGAAGTCGCCGTGGTCTAGTAGGTAGTGTGTTGGCTTATTAGACGAAAGGCCCGAGTTCGAATCCCAGGCCAGACATCAAAAACAAAATACAAAAAGTATTTCTTCGGCGACTTCCTCTCAGCAGATTTCTGGCAAAAACTCTGAGAGTAAAACTTGCCATGAAAAGCTTCTCAAAAAATCTGTCGTTCGGAGTCGACTTTAAACTGTAGGTCCCGCCACTCAAGTATAAAATTAACGCACACAACATGAGTGGTGTTGAGAAGCTAGGCCGTAATCCTGACGAAGGGTTGTAATGGCCAATTATGTATGTATGTAAAACTTAAAATGAAGCACTGTCGTTAGTATGCTCAGTGAGCATCAAATGTCAACAACGACAAAAAAAAAGTAGAAACAATGTTGTTGAAACAACCAGCTGTTTTGTTTACCAGCTGTCAAATGAATATTGAATAAGCAGCTGAAATGCGTATATTATTATGTCTGAACACTTAAAATATTTTACTCAGTAAATCCAATATTGAGTCAATAAAAATGCATATGTGAACATAGTATAAGGATCATGATCATGAAATTTTTAATCACAGAAGATCATAGAAATTAATAAGGCACTGTTTTGGGTAAGTAAAAAACAATATTTTTAAAAAGTTTTATTTCATCACATTGCAATTGCTGGGCGCCCTGGCTGCTTAATGGGATTTGTGAGTTTACCACCAGAGGCCCAGATAAATCACTCCAGTTGTAATACAAAGAATGTGATAACGAATCGAAAAGTACTTTCAACTTTCAATTTTTGAATAAATTTAATAACTAATTAAATGCCATGCAATTTTAGAAAAGTTATTTCGAATTAAAAAAAAAAACGTTGAATTTTGTTATCATAATTATTTATAATTTAAATGTGAATCCAATTCATTCGTTATGCTTCAAATAAAAAGTACAACAAAATAAAATTAAATTCAATTAAATTAACATAAAAGTAATTGTAACACAATAAATACATAACAACATTTTATTGGCAATAATGAATGCATTTAAAAAAAATCGTTTTCATTCTATAAATTAGCAGACGGCAAATGCATTTTTAATAACATTGAAAAGTGAATTGCCTAAATAAGGGTTAATAACACTGCATAACAAAAGTCTACGAAAGAAAAAAAAAAAATAAATACATGCTTGCTGTCTAGCAGTGTATAATTGAATTAGCAAATATTGTGTGTAATATTTTGTATGTATGAACATATACAACAAAAAAACCCCTCAACAAAATAGAAAGAATAAAAAAGAATTATTTCTCCTAACATTTAAAGTAAATCTATTTATTATAAACAAATTATGTTTTCACGAATAACAGTTCCTTAAACCGAATCCCGAAGTGTTTTTAAACAAAGTTATCGAACCTTATTTAAATTTATTTTTTAATTTTTAACCTTAAACTTGATTTGAATTGCGTCTAGCATATGCCAGAAGTTTCTCAATAAATTATTGTGTGTTTTCCGTATGCCATATTTTACAAACATTTTGTTTTAGTCAATTCTACTTAAATAGATCCATTCAAAAATGAGGCACGTTTTTCTATTAACAATTAGCACATGTACGAGTGTTTTCCTTCAAATTTTCGTACTTCAAAATATTGAAATTCGAAATTTGAAAACAAAACTAAACAGACAAACGAACTTATGGTAGACGACATGGTCAGGAATTTAAAATGTAAATCATTCACCATTCATAGACATGTCTGTCGTCGTTATTTATTGTATTAAAATTGTTTGTTTTATCAAAGGTAATTAGTAGGGTAACTAAAAAAATAAGGCAACTTGACTTTTGTTTCTCTAAATCTTTTCTAATACGGCCAATACTGAGAGCAGTAAAGCATTGTGGAAGGGCGGAAAGAGAAAGTGGTACTTATAGAACTACAGTAAAAAGATCTTATTGTAAAAGAAAAGAAATATTTTTGCAGGGCAGGAAGCACGCTTCACATACGATTAGTATGCCTATAGAACGTGTACTCTTTGTTGAGCATTAAGAGATTCGTCACTTAAAATATGTTAATTTATCTGTGCATTTCCTTTGATGAGACACTGTGGTCTAGTAGACAGTATTTTAACTTATTAAACGAGAGACTGTGGGTCAAACCTTATACTGTTTTCACACCAAAAGTTAAAACCTGATTTTAGCATTAAGACCATAATTAGCTGATTTTGCGTTCACACTGCAAATTTTCTTAAATCAGGTTTTAACTTTCATACATTCATGACGGAACAGAAATGTTTTTTTTAAGAAAAAACAAAAAATATGAAAAATTAAGAAATAATATTAATATTATTAATATTATTGTTAAAATATTGTTATTTATTATTGTTGTAGCATTCATTATTTGAAATTTTACATATTTGTACAACCGGCTTTCTATATTTTTACATTTGTTTTGTTTTTATTTTGTTTTTATTTAATTTTTATCAGCTGTTTTTACCATTTCAGAGCTGGTAGCTCTGATTTAGTACATAAAACAAGGTTGTATTTCATAAAATCAACTTAAAACCAATTCAAAAAAGGTTTTAAGTTGATTTTAACACAATAATTTTGTATGGTAAAAGCAGGTTTTATTTTTGATTTTAACGTTAAAACCAACTTTTGCGTTAAAACCACTCGGTGTGAAAACACTATTAGCCATCGTTCTGAGTCAACGTCAAACTTTAGATCCCACTACTCATGGATAAAATTAACATACACAACATGGGCGATGTTAGAAGCTAGTTTTTAATCCTGATTAAAGGGTTGTAATGACCAATTAAATAAGCAAGTAAGTCCATTTCCTTGAATCAATCGACTTTGAATGCATTACACATACATGCATAACATACATAATTGGCCATTACAACCTTTCAGTCAGGATTACGGCCTAGCTTCTCATACCACTCATGTTGTGTGACTTAATTTTATACTTGAGTGGCGGGACCTACACTTTAACGTCGACTCCCAACGACATATTTTTAGAAACTTTCATGGCTGGTTTATTTACTCTCAGATTTTTTGCCAGAAATCTGCTGATGTCTGGCCTGGGGCTCGAAAGCGGGCTTTACGTCTAATAAGCGAACACTCTACCTATTAGACTACGACGACTACAATGAATGCCTTATTGTCATTAATAATCAAGATGTGATGTATAATAAAGATCTAACAATGATGACCTTAAAAAATCAAAATATCTGAATGCTTCATCTGACACTTGTAACAATGCGGGTGGAGGCGAAGATTGCATTGAATTTTGTTACAATGGTTACATAGGGCAACAAGTTACAGTGCGATCATGTAGGCATTTAAATCAGCACTATTCGTTCGATCTGTTTGGGGTATTCAAAGGAATATTAAGAAGTTGATCGAAATGTTCCTTAAAAAAACGAAGAAAAAAAAGGACAATAGAAGGTTAAGTCATCCTGATCATTAAAAATAATTCTGGACTGGAATTACATATATTCAAGTAACCAAATAACAACACAATTGCTGTTCACCCTACCGTGTATTGACATACATAATTGGCCATTACAACCCTTCAGTCAGGATTACGGCCTAGCTTCTCAACACCACTCATGTTGTGTGCGTTAATTTTATACATGAGTGGTGGGACCTACAGTTTAAAGTCGACTCCGAACGACAGATTTTTTTTGAGAAGCTTTTCATGGCAATTTTTACTCTCAGAGTTTTTGACAGAAATCTGCTGAGAGGAAGTCGCCGAAGAAATACTTTTTGTATTTTGTTTTTGATGTCTGGCCTGGGATTCGAACTCGGGCCTTTCGTCTAATAAGCCAACACACTACCTACTAGACCACGGCGACTTCATGGTGGTCCTGACATCTATGGTGAAATGGTTGGTCTTCACATCCCTTTAATTGTGTGCCAATAATTACCCATTAAGTCTTAAAACCGTGTATTGAGTTGATTTTTTTTCATAAAAACTGGCAAAATTTCAACATATTTGGCAATGAGTATTGGAACCAGACATATACAATTTTATATAAAATATAAAAAAACAATGATTAATTCTAGACCAAGTTTAGCCGAACGATGGTTTTCTTTAACGTTGACTCAGTGTTAAATGGTAGTGAATAAATTGTCATTCAATCATTAGTTGTAGTATTTTTGCAGCTAAAGCCTGTCATATATGTACATCATGTCTCGTACATCTAGTCTGTTAATTTCATGCTTATCACAATTGTAGATTTGTAATGCCCAATGATTTATAATGCCTGATTTCAGACGTGTGGTATATCTGATGAAACCTTTATTTATTTGCAACCACACAATATTAAAAAACCATACATAGTGGTCTAAGATGTTCGTCTGTAAGTCGGTTTGCGATTGCAAATATTTATTTGTTTTTGGTAGGAATCACAAACCAATGATTGCCTCAGATCTTGACTAATATTTAACAGATAATCGGTGGTTTTAACACACATTCTAATTTGGGACAATTTATATGTTCAATTATTCGCATTCATATTTGGTATAAATTAATGTCATTATTTAAAATATAATTTTAATTTCTAAACAATACGTGGTAAACTATCGCCAATAGTTTTGGAATTTGTCTGCGGTCAACTATTTTGCAATGGCTTAGGACCTATCGGCATAGCTGATATCATATGCATTGTCACATCAGATTTCAATTCACTTTAAGAATTTCATAATTGATTTGTCAGATGACAAATGTACTGTTTAAATGGTACATTTTTAAGAAAGAGAAACATTTTGGGAATACATAGCACCTACTTATGCAGTGTAATGCGTTAGAATTCGAAAAAAATAAGGTATAAGGTGTATTAACCTCCATTCAAAATGATTAGGTCGGGTGTACATTCTTTCAGTGTAAAAAGGATTTGTGACATGTGGAGATGCTAAAAAAATTTCGTGGAGCATGAATAGACTAACAAACGAGCAACATATGTAAATCAATGAATTTTGTTTTATAATCGAACCATTAAGCCTGTGTGGAGTACGTACCACGAAGAATATTGCTGCTGACGCACTACAAAGTTCCTCAAGCTGAAGAAAAATTCTATTGTCTGTCGACAAAAATGTCCTTACTGACGTTGCCCATTTTTGGTTAAACCAATAAATTTGAAAAATTCGAGGGGAAGAGCAGCTTGAGGGCAGTTAAAGAGCAACAAAGGCGCTTTGAAGGATTTACTGTATGGTGCGGTTTGTGGGGGCATCGTTAAACCGAGAGGTTTTGCAGAAATCAGCAGAAAGTAAGTCGCCAAAGATATATTTTTTTTATATTTCGTTTTGTTGGAGATGTCTGGCGTGGAGTTTGAACCATGGCCTAAGCCAAATACACTACCTACTAGATTTCAAATAGAGTGAAGCAATCTATTGGCCCTCAAGTTTGACTTGATCCCACTAGATTGTAGTTTTAAGGCAGTCTTTCGTGCACAGGGAAAGTTAGACGCAATGTCTGTCCTAGAATAGGACCAAATTGACGGAAATATTGTTTACAAAGTACACTTCACTTTTATTAAAATTTCGGTATTTTTTTCTGAATTCCTTAAACCAAAACAGTTAAAAAATCACCCGTTATTTTCTGTTTTGTTTTGTTTAGAAATGATCTGCTGTTTTCATAGTTAATCTGTATAAAATTGTAGAAAATTTTCGTTAATTCATCATTTGAATAGAAAGACGCAATTTCACACAATGAAAATACACATTTTTTTTTATTTTGTCTTTTCTTTCTTTATACAGTTTGAATGAAAAACGTCTGTCTTAGGAAAATAATAACAATAACAACAAACAAATAAATAATTGTGAACCTTTTTGAAGACATGAATATTTATTGTTAAAATAAATTAACAATTAAGAGAAAAACAAAAACAAAAAATTGCAAAAAAAAAATAAAAGATTGCTTAAGTTTTTATTTTTATTTTTGTTTAATAGGTGGTGAAATAGTTAATTTTAGTTTTATTTTTGCTGCATTTTATTTAAAAATTTTTTATTTGAATTGTTCAATAACTTAACCTTGATTATGACTTATGGGTGGTGTAGTATCCATACGATTATTTTTACATGTCGAAAATCAACCTAACAAATGCGAAACCATCCAAAATAAAAAAATAAAAAAATTCAAACAAAAATAAACACTAAACTAAAGGCAAAATAAAAGAAGAAGTCAATATTGAATTTATTTTTTTTCTTTTTTTTTCGATAAAAGAAGGCGATAATTTTATTGCATCATTTTGTTTGACTTGGCATATTAATGAAGTCTTGTTTAAATTTGTTATGTCTTCCAAGTCAATAGCCAATTTGATATGATACTCACTCACTCACTCTAAACGTTCGTTCGTCATTCAAGTGAATTAAAAACAATGCTTCAAAAGGGTACCGATTATAATACATACTCGTACACTTTGATTTGATTTGTAAAATTGTAAAGAATTACTCTGGCTATTGTTAACGATTTTAATTTTTATTTAAAGAATTTTTAAATTTATTTGACAGTCTTTCAAGGCTTTTATTGTTTTGTATTCCAAGAAAATTAAAAAAAAATGTCCTCGACAAACAATTGAGTGGAAGGTTAATTAAAGAATAATCAAGAAATTAATGCCATGGGTTTTGTAAAATAAAAGTTTATTTAAAATTTAAAAATTATAAAAAAAACAATATTTAAGACAAGTCATTGCCTTATAAGCCAGCAGCGTATCTGATGACTGTAATGGAGTAGGGGACAGCTTAAGAAAATTAATAAAAATTTTTTTTCTTTGACAGATTCTGAGACTCTTAGGAGATGATTCTTACATGTAGTCTTTTGGGATTCGAAAAATAATTTCAGGGAAAAAGGTTAGTAGTGTATAAATGTATCAGACCAGTATCCACTCAGTGCTCACTGCAAAATCAAATCGATTTACGAGAAAGATCCACGTTCAACCAATGCCAGCTAGAACTGTTAAAATAACACCCAGGAAAAAAATTTGATGTCAATATTTGTCAAGATTTAATAACATTCCCGGTCGAATGAACACGATTGCTTATAATTTTCTCGAAAAAATTAATTTCAGGACTGTAACTAAGGATTTCTCGCCTTATGCTCCGTAGGTTTTCATTGGAACCATTGAGGTATATATCGATGGAATCTAAAAAGCTGGGCAGGCTAGGCTGTTGGGTGTACATTAAGAGTTCAATGCTGCTTATTAGGAGATGGAATTTTGCTTGAAAATCTTTTAATTTACTGAAGCACCCAGGCTGTTATTAAGTTCCTAAACGTACGTCAGTCAGCGTCCATGAATACCAGGGCATTTAAATATATGAGTCCTGGACCCACGACATTTGTCGAAAATTGCATTATACTATGTTCAGATATGCACTTTTATTGAGTCAATATTTTCTACAATATTTTCAGTGTTCAGACATAACAATATACGCACTTCAGCTGCTTATTCAATATTCATTTGACAGCTGGTAAACAAAATAGCTGGTTGTGCCAACAACATTGTTCTTATTTTGTTTTTTTGTTTGTTGTTGTTGACATTTGAGTTGTCAAATATCAATTCGGATAATTGTAATATGCGCTCTAAACATACTTATGACAGTGCTGCATTTTAAGCTTTACTCAATATTATAACAATTTGCGTATTTATTGAGCAATAATTAATTGAAACTTTATATGAAATATTAAGCTCAATAATGGAGTTTATTGCGATATACGCAATAAAGGTGCATATCTGAACACTGTATTACTGAAGAGCGGGCCAGAGTTGATAGAACACCGATGTGTCAAAGGTCAATTATATCCTCAATCAATTATCAATTGATATCCTGTTTCCGCAGTGTAGAAGGGTGTTGGCTTATAAGACGCGAGCCCACGGTTCAAAGCCCAGCTTAGACAACTCAAACATCATACAAAATATTTCTTTCGGTGGTGTGAGAAGCGAGGTTGTAATCCTGACTGAAGTATTGTAATAATGTAATCGTGTGGCGATGATGTTTATTTCTATTCAAAAACTATAAATTTTTTTATTAAATTACCAATTTTATTACGTGTACGGTTATGGGTTAATACAAAAGGTAAAATCATTAACCTTCGGGTTTTTATTATTTTATGTATTGCAAGTATTTTCATTATTGTTTTTGTAATACTAGCAGCAATTGTTGCCAATATTCTAAATAAACGTTTTAGTTTAAATATTAGCATTTAATATTCCATTTGCAATGGACAATAATAAAAAGTTGTACAGTAAAGTCACAATATAATGAACTTATTTATTTAAAAAGTATTCACCAAATTAAAAAAAAATTGATGAGCCTAAAATGCTCATTAATAAACGATTTTGATTCAAAACAAAGAATCATTTCAATTAAAATTATTTGGTTATAAGAATTCTCAAGAAATAATTAAGATTTTATAGAATCACGTCATAAATTTGTTTTAAATTCATTATGGTACACATGGTCACCTTTAAAAGGTTTTAAAATATATACAATGAGCAACGTTAGATAACATCAATAAATTTTAATAATTAAAAATTAATTTAAATTTTTTAAGGTTCTTTTATTTTCTTTTTAACATTTTGTAAGGCCTTTACGTTATTTAAACCGTGTCAAGTTTTTGATCTTAGTTCAGATTTATAATTAACTAATATTGAAAAGGTCAAAGGTGTAGTAATTATTCAAAAGATGCACCACATAAAATACGGAAACTAATGTTCAAGTTAACTTAGAAGGTTTTTTTCATTATCAAGGTTTACTTAAGACAATTTTCTGATAAAAAAAAACAAAATAATAAATGATCACACATTTCAAGTTTATATGTGTAACAAATTAATTTTAAATATTTTTTTTGTAACAAATATACCCCTGATCCCTTAAGGTTTGAAGGCTGTCACAAACTGTCTTCATTCTTTTCATTATTTCTTTACTTCGTTTCAGTTTCATGAAGTAATATTTTCTAGCTAAGCAGGTGTAATTGGTCTATTGAAGCATGTTCTAGGTTAATAGGGTTGCCAACTTTTACTGGCTTCAAACAACACCTTTTGTGAAAATATATGGAGTTGCTGAATTGATTTATGCCGTATGTATCAAGTTTTGTAATTTTTTTATAAAGTTTCACTATAAAAACGGGTTTAAAGATCAATTTGATTCTTAGCCAAAGAAAAACTTTGACTCCTCTGATTCCGAAATAATTAAAAAATTCACGATAAGTAATTGGTTTATCGGAGATTGAAAGTGAGAGATTGTGAAAGCCAAGGGTATCTTCAAAATTATCGGCCTGTATAGGAAAAAGCTTGTCGCAATATAGGCTCTACTAGAGGCTAACGTAATAGTGTTTGGTGTTGTTGAACTTTTACACTGTTATGTAACCGTAGATGAAATGTGGATCCATTGCAATACACAAGAGACCAAAATAGGGTCGACAGTGGGTTTCTCAGCATCAATGAATCAGGAAAAGTTGGATGGTCAATAAAGTTATGACGACCGTTTTTTGAGTTGCACGCGGATTGAATGGTTTAGCTCTGGGGCTTGAGGATTATGGGGGTAATAAATTGCCGTACTATCTGGCGCAATGAGGGCTAAACTTGCCTCTAATTGGCCATAAGCGATTCTGTGGATTTAAAAAGTGAAATGAACGTAAGATATATCTACTGGGGAAGAGTAAAATTAGCTTTTTATTGCCATAATTGTATTGACCAGTGTTGAGTTAAATGATTTCTAATTTCAAACGGACAGAATCTTATTCATAAGCTTTGAAAAAGTGAAACCACCCTATTTTTGAAGACAGAAGTTCTTTTACACCACGAAAATTCAGAGGTGCATACATATTTAGTTTGCATTGCAAAAATTCATAATTTAGTCTAAGAATTGTTCCATTTTTCGCTGTATTTTACAGATTAATGGTTCGATTGTGGATGTCAACTGAACTTCAGCTGCTTTGTGAGTTGCCAAAGACACAAAATTGGTATTGCAGATAGCAACTGGTAACCAAAAGATCGGTTGTAAGAGATTTTACTGGAATGAAAAGATCATGTAACAACGATGGTATACAAATTGGAAGTCACCACAGACTACTGGATAGTGTGTTGAGGTATTAAATGAGACTTTCAAGTAAAGAAAATATTTCTTACGAAGACGCCGTTTTCTCAGCGAAAATTTATTGCTGCGAAGAAGTTGCTCAAAGTCTGTCGTTCAGAACATGAATGTCGTGAAAAACTAGACCGTAATACAGACTACTATATATGCAAATGGTAGTCCAGAGGGTGTTCTTTCCAACCGTGGTAGTGGGATAGCTGTGTCGAGATTTTAAATTTTAAAAAAATCGATTTTTGTCCCAAAAAATATATGAAAATTCTCTAGAAGATCAGTAGCCATTTTTGAACATACATATAAGAAATAGTACACCATACAGACTATATGCAAATGGTAGTCCAGAGGGTGCTCTTTCCAACCGTGGTAGTGGGATAGCTGTACAAATTTTGTGAGTCGAGATTTTTGGCCCAAAAATATATGAAAATTCTCTAGAAGATCAGTAGCCATTTTTGAACATACATATAAGAACTACTACACCATACAGACTATATGCAAATGGTAGTTCAGAGGGTGTTCTTTCCAATCGTGATAGTAGTGGGATAGCTGTATCAACAATACATATTTATATGACTGTGTAAACAATTTAATACAATTGGAGATTGAAGGAGCAAATATAGAAAAAGAAAAAAACTACAATCGTTTTTAAATTAATTTTTTCTAAAGGGTTTTTAAATGCATTGGCTTTTAAACAAAATCTTACTACAGGAAAAAATATTTTTTTCATATTATTTATTATTTCTTTTATTTCTTTAATAAACGTTATAACCTAACAGCCATCATCCTCTTCCACTTTTCATTACTTTCATTTAAAATATGATTTTTCCTATGAAAGATTTTTCTTAATTTTTTTTTTCTGATCATGTTTAATGAAATGGAGCGGAAAATATGTGGGAGGTTTTTAATTGTGTCCATAATGCAATGAACCATTACAACGTAGAGTAAAAAAAATACTAAGAAAAACAAGTTAAGAAAACACAATAAAAACAAAAGGCAAAAAAATAACGTTCAAATTTAAATTTTACAATTCAGTGGCTCAGAGAAAGAAGAAAACTGGCAGAGTTAAGATTTCCTGTTCAAAAAAAAAAAAAAATGAAAATAAAAACTTTAAAACCACAATTGCAAAAAAAACCAAACCAGACATATAAACCAAGAAAAAAAAAACAAAAAACTTAAAAAAGTGAAAGTTAAATGGAGATGAAAAGCGCCAACTTTGATTTGAATGTTACAGAGCTTTTAAATGGATTTTTAAAAAATTCTTTAAAAATTAAAAAAAAAATATTTAATTTTACTTTTTAATGTTTAATTACTTATTATTATTTTTTTTTCGATTAATTTTAATTTTTTTTTCTGTTTTTGTAATGAAACTCACTTTTATTTAATATTTTATGTAACTTTTAATTATTTTTTACAATTTTTTTTCGCTGTTTTGTTACCACACACACTAGACGAATGTGTTAATTATAAAATATAATTGTAATTTTTTTTTTTATTAAAATAAATTTCTTTCTTTTCTTTCGATTTTTTTTTTTGCTTGACCAAGTAACTCTTAATAAAACTTGAGTTACTTTTCTTTACTATTTTCTGTAATTTCTTGACTTTATTCAGTTAAATTTTTTTTTTATTAAACACTTTATTTCCTTAAAAAAATTAAAAACTAGGTTGTTAATTTGTTGAAGTTTCTGGCCAAACTAAACGATTTTGGTTAAATGAATAAATATTTAAAAGCAAAAAAAAAAAATAAAATAAAAAACTGAACAGAAACAGAAATAAATTCAAAATCACCTCAATTCAATTCAACTCAACTCACTCTTTTAACATCTCCAACACATTGATGGAACTAAAACAAAAAGCAAAAAATAAGCTTAAACCAAAAATAATAGCAACAACAACAACAATAACATGTTAACCACATTAGTGCTTCAAAACAATAATCACTCATTCCCTCTAAGCCAAAGTCATAATCCCCCAAAGAGCACTCAATTTTAAAATAAAACTTTAAAAAATTTATAATAAAGCGGATATTCGAGAGAGATAAAGTGAGAGAGAGCGAGTACAAGTAATAGAGAAGTGCTCGAAAATTACTACTCATCAGCAAGTGGTTGAGTGTTAGTAAAGTTAACTTTAAGCTGCTTTATGTTCCAGTGTTTAAGTGTATAGGTGAGTAGGATTTTAGTTCGAATATTTAAAGATTAAAAAAAATGAATCGGTTTTGTTTAAACCTTTATTACATTGGCACAGTGGTCTAATGGATTCATATTTATTGTTTAGCGTCATGTAATTTTCAGGCAATGCAGAGTATAAATATTTATATCACGCAGTCAACGATCGCGCTGTAGTTAAAAAGTCTGCAATCTAACCTGACAGTCTAACCTGGGCTCTTTCAGAAAATATAAAAACCTTCCGAGTCTGATAATACAATCCACGCTGTGACCCAGAGGTAGGTAACCCTTGACTTCTGTGTATTTAAAGAGCCTTTCTGGAACGTGCTTGTCCGTCACCGCAGTCTAATAAGTAGCGGATTAACTTACTAAAGGATAGCTTGAGAGTTCGAGAATTTTATTTATTTCAGCGAAACTTCTCAGTAGTCTTCTGGTAAAAGCCTCAAGCTTCTCTAACCTATCGTTCGAACTGGATATTAAACTGTAGGTACCGCCACTCCTGAAGAAAATTAACTCACACAACATGGGTGTTCCGATTGATTGTAATCCTAAACTAAAATCCAATAACGCATAATGTATGTATGTGAGTCTGAAACTTTTCCGGATATGGCAAGACTCAGAAGTGGTATTCATTCCTGAATATCACATTCAACAACTTAAGACTTCAGACTCGTATTTCTACTTAAAAATCTGCCCCGATTAAATGGTAAATTAGATAGATCTCTGGTAAGCTATTGAAAAAAGGCTGCCCGTCATATATATGGTTGATGGTAACATTCACTAAAAGAGCTGTAATCAAAAAAATCTACCACCTAGTTTGTTAATGCTTTTCTTTACAGAGGGTCAGGACAAAAGTACACCTCGGAAATCCTTAAAGAGGAGTATTAACTCCGTAACAACAGACCAAAGAAAGGAACGGAAAGGCGGACGAACTGGCACGGAAGGGATTGGAGATGTCTGAGGTGCAGACAATAGAGGGGATATACATATGTGCCTCTCTACTGGAATACTTATCCAAATTCGAATTAGTAGCCTGGAGCTCAACAAGCCGTTGGTGGTCCAACATTCTTGGTTGCCGAATTTCAAAACTTGTGTGCCTAGCAGTGGACAGCAGGAAAACCAAGGAGCTATTTGAGTTGGACAAGAGAATTGCTTGCACTCTAACAGGAATTCTAACGGGACACTACACTATAGGTAATTTTGCTGACTAGCTCGGTCTGTCCCACCAGGATTACTGCAGAAGCTGCCATGATGTAGAGAAAACGGAATCGTTGCAAGACTTCTTATGCAAGTGCCCCGTACATCAGAGCAAAGGCCATCGGTTTATGGTCACACACGGGAACTGGCCCGTTTCTTCCGATGAGCGGAGTGGTATAAACCCACCATTAACGGATCATGACAAGGGGCCATACTTCACAATGGGTCCTATGACCACCGAGTGAACTTGCATACGTACGGCAAGCTACCCGCTAACCTATCTCCTTTGCTATGGAACCTGATCATGGACAACCTACTTACAAAACATGAGTAAAAGGTTATCCTTATGCTGCATTGACATAATATTTCCTAAGAAAATACTCGTCTATTCGGCCATAAAGTGTATAGAAGAACACACAGCAAAATCTCTCACCTATAGTCACCGGATCGATTCAGAAATGGTTTGATTTTGTTGTGGCTCAACAGCAAATTTGCAGATGAAATTATTTTATTGGAACTCCCTACTTTATCGATCACTATTCTGTTCACAGAGAGCGAGTGATAGGCAAGCAGAATTACTACACGCTTTATTATCAGTAAAGATGACAGCCTTTGGTATATCAGATATTAACAACTCGATAGACCTAGGGACTCTAGTGAATCCATCGACTTAAACAATCCGATATGGATAACCGTGGACAAAAACTGAATCTTCATTCTGAAATAATGTGAAAATCGATCCTAAGCGCATAAAGTTAAGTAATAGAGGCAAAAGGAATAGGATTGAGTCTGGATGCCTCAATGAAGAGCCCCACATACCATTGTAGGCAACTAGAAACAAAACCTAAATAATTATTAATTTGTTGGTCCAGGAATCTCTTTTAATATCCAATATACGTAAGATTCGTCCCACTGTAGAACCCGACAACGTTTTCCATGTGTGTGTGTGAAGATATGGTTTATGGGGTCATCAAGTGCCACAAACAAAATAACTTCCCTACTTTAATATCGTTTTTTATATTTTTCCATCCATTCGTGTGTTTTAACTTTGTTATGTTGGCCCAATTTAGGTACGGAATGTATGGTAAAACGTAATCTTGGACTATATACATACATAATACAAAAATAAGTACAACAACCATAACTACAACAATACTTAGTCAGACATACATACTATATATAAACTAATTTTGGAATGAATTATTTTAATTTCTTTTCTTTTCTTTTGTTTTTTTTTTCTTCTTTTAATTTTTAAATTACCATTTATTGTTGCTTGTATGCTATTATATGTATGTATATTATGTTGTGTGTGTTATTATTGTCTTTTGGGAATTACAACATTTGTATCGCTTGAGTTGGAATTGTTTTGTTGCTTTAAAGTATGAAATTAAAATCATTTACGTTGGTTTCTTTCTAATTTTACTATAAGAAATTATTTTTAAAGAGCTTAGGTATTAAATGTTAATTTATTTATAATGAGAGAGCATTGTTAACTATTTTTAGAAGCAGGAATTATTATTTTTTTTTGGTGATGAGGTAAAAAAGAGGGCCCAGTTGTAGTTCAATTACAACAGCACGTCGATTTTTATTTATACTTTTAAGGGAAGTTATTTTATTTTAAATAATTAATCAACCCTTTAAGCATTTCAATTTTTTAAATAAAGGAAGACTTTCCCAGAATTAGTCCACATACATGCATACAGAATTAGCCACTACAACCCTTCAGTCGGGATTAAGGCCTAGATTCACACACCACTCATGTTTTGTTTTTGCCTTAATTTTATACTTGAGTGGCAGGATCTACAGTTTAACGTCCACTCCGAACAACAGATTTTTGAGAAACTTTTACATGGCAGGATTGTTTAGTCTCAGAATTTTTGCCAGAAATCTGCTGAGAGGAAGTCGCCGAAGTCATATTTAGTTTTAAAGTCTCGCCTGGGGTCGAACCCGGGCTTTACGTCTACTAGACTACTTTAGAATTAGTCCACATAACAAAGTAAACTCAACAATTTTAGAAATTCTTTTCTTTATTTCTTTAAAAGAAAGAGATTTAAACTTTGATACCCAGCAGTTTACGGCAAGAACTGTATGTGTGCAAAAGTCTGCATTTGCAGATTCCAGCTGTTCATTGATGTCAAATTTTTTTATTAGCCAGAAATTAAAAATCAATATAGAAAGCTAAGACTGATAAGTTATAAAAATGGCGTTGCAATTCGAACTATAATTTTCCGCATTACAATCGTGGCTGTGTGATGACCTAGTGCATTGCATTGATGTATTAATCAACTCTTCCTTTAGTTGGCATTTTCCCTAAATTTCAATTATATGGGAACCCTTCGCTCAGGTTTACAGAATAGAATAGAATAGAATAGAATAGCCTTTACATCAATTTAACGTCCTCTCCGAAAAACAGCCTTGAGAAGCTTTTTCAAGGCAATTAGAATGGTTTGTGTGAATTGGCAGCTACCTCAATAGACTTAGCGCCACCTGCACGTGGACATGAGTATTGGAAATGAGATAATTAGGGCTAAGAACTCGGAGATACCAAGGAATAAGATTGGATCCCAGACTAAAATATGCGGAACAGATTAAATACTCGGCTAACAGAGCCCAAAAGATCGTGGGACAGCTCAGCAGACTAATGGCGAATATTGGAGGCCTGCTACCGGCGAGAAGGAGACTCCTGATGGATGTTAGTAACAGCATTATGCTTTATGAAGTGAATTTTGGGCCGAAGCGCTCAATGTTAGAAAGCAAGCGTACTCACTAATATCGGTACAGAGGACGGCTGCATTGCATATCACTTCGGCGTATCGTACAGTACCCGCGCCAGCCGTACTTGTGATTGCAGGTACAATTCGCGTGGATCTGCAGGCCGCGGAGCGAATTTGACCGGAAGTTATACAACAGATGCCTTCAGGAAAACACCACCTCAAAATGGCAACGCCAATGGGATGAAGAGGACAGAGGAAGGTGGACGGCGAAACTAATTCCGGATATTGGGCTATGGATTAGACGCAAAATCGGAGAGGTGAACTACTACACTACACAGGTTATACTTTGCTACACAGATGCTATCGGGGCATGTGTATTTTAGAAAGTACCTGCATAGAATGGGAAAGAGCGCCTCCCCTTATTGCATTTACGAAGAGGAGGAAGTAATTGACGATGCAGAGCACACTATTTTCAAATGTGCACGCTGGCAGAGCTGAACTGACGTCAATAGTTGGAACGATCACGGCCGCTAACATTGTCGGGGTTATGATTGCGAGTAGAGAGAATTGGACTTCAGTGGCGAATTACGTGGAGCGTATCCTAAGACTGAATAAGAGAGATCTCGAGGCTGCAGAACATCTAGGCACGCCGGCATAGATGATACTTGCACACGTGTCAACCAGGGTCCGACACAGGGACCTGGACAAAAGGAATAGTGTAGACACTTAGATGTCTCCTCAACTTTCGACTCGCAATCAGGACGCGGATATAAACACGCAGGGGCCAAAAGGACTCCACTCTGAAGTAATACCACCGTAGTTCCGGAGTGGGCACAACGAGTCCCCGAGACGAGAGGGGATTTAGTGGGTGAGGGCCCCTCACACGGAGGATGTGACGACTTTCTCTATGGTGCGGTTAGGCAGACTTACCCCTCTTCGGTGAGAAAAAAAAATTGGTCATTACAGCTCTTCAGGACTACGACCAAGTTCCTCACTTATATTGTGTGCTTTAATTTTATACATGAGTGGCGGGACCTTCAGTTTTAAGTCGATTCCGAACGAAACATTTTTGAGAAACTTTTCATGGCAATTTTATTTACTCTCAGAGTTTTTGCTAGAAATCTGCTGGCAAGTAGTCGCCGAAGAAATATTTTTGAAATTTCGTTTTGATGTCTGATCTAGGTTCAAACCGTGGTCTCACGTCTAATAAGCCAACACACTACCTACTAGACTACGGCAATTTGCTAAATTACCTACTCCGTCATTTAATTGCAATTCCAGGTTGGCATGTCTCAGGTATAGCTAAGGATAGCTGCCAAGAGCCGAACAGTGAGAGAGATGTCCTGTAGTCTAACCATCCTCCTCGTTGTTAAAACTTCCAGCTTAAGATAGGTTCCTAATATTCCTACAGCTTTAACAATTTTGCATGACAATTGTTATTTACTTTTACAGTTTTTGACAGGAAACTGCTGAGAGGTATTCACCGAAAGAAATATTTTTTCATATTTCGTTTTGTTTGAGCTGTCAGAGATACCCACTAAGCAATGGTGGCCACATTTAATCACATAAACGGTGCAGAATTTGGCATTGCATTTGAAATTATTTTCAAGCCTATAGTGTCTGCTAGACATCCAACTTCAACAGGCCATCATTCAATAGAAATTTATGGATTCTTTTAACCGTTTCTGGCATGATGATCGCAACTATTGGATCACTATGGTATTCGTTTTCACAAGTCACATGTTCTCGTTTAAACTCTGTCACCTAATAGTTTATAGTCATAAACAAAGTAAAAGGTTCCCTCAGGATAGAATTTAACTGGGCTTTAATATTTATTAGGCTTTCAAATGAAAGTATTAGACCTTGAAAATATAGATCCAGCGAAATTGTAAAATTTTCAAGATGTTTTGAATAAGAAAATAATGTGCGTCTAATTTTGTGACAGGCCTCGCAATACAAATAATTTATAATTTTGATTTTTTTGATATTTAAAATGTAATTATTGTTCGAAATTTAATTTTATTTTCTATTTAAAATCTCTTTTCAAAAATTTTATAAATCAATATTAAAATGGTTGGTAAACATTTAAATGATTATACAGTTCACTGATTAACCGATGTTTTCTGATTATTAGTTTATTTTTAAAACCAATATTAAAAGGGTCAAAGCATTAATAAAAATATAAACACGTATCACATGTTCTTTTAGAAAATGAATTATTCAAAACTAAAAAAAAAAATATAAAAAAACAGCAACAAAATCATGGTTTTTTTTGTTATATTTTAATGTTTTAAAAGAATTCACCTTTAGGTGGTTAATAGTGAATGATGTCACGAATCCAGTTCTAAATGCAGATTTTTTATACTGGAATTTAAAGTGAAAGGTAGGCCATCAATACAATATACGAATTTGTTTAACATGTGTTGGTAGGCCTATTGCGAAGTTATAAGCAAACAAAAATATCTTAAAGAAACTATCTGATCCCTATTTCGTAAATGAATGTCAATTTACCAGAAAAATATTTTTACAGGACCTATGCATAAAATTAAAGGCTTTAACTTAGTATGTATTAGAACGATTCAATTTAGCTCATCGTTTTATTTGATCGTGTCTTGTACATACCTCCGTGGAACAATCGATAGTCATTAGCACCTATGCAGCGTTCTGATAGAATGCAATACTTCTCTTATTGCCTTCCTTCAGACACTAAAATTTTTGGCAATAAAAGTTCAAACTGAGAGTTTGATTGTAAGGAAGCAGTACTCGATATCGTCCTGCTACTCCCTTCAAACAAACAATAAACATGTTTGCCACCAATAAAATGCTTACATCCTTTCGGTCATTGCTTTTCTTTCATCGACTCCCAAGAATATGCAGAATACATAATCTAAAGTGCTAAAGGAAAATTTGAAGAGCTTCTTTGCAACAACATTTAAAGAGGTCTTGAGATTGTAGGTTGATGGCTTGTCAGCAAGCTTGAGGATAATACTGTAAAGTACCTTTTACAAGAAGAAAAAACTTCCCAAAATGGAAATATATTCGAGTCCTCGTATATTGCAAAAATCTGGAGGTCAAATATCAAGCAATATCACTGGATAGTAAATTTTTATGGAGGGATTTTATAGGCAGCATTTTTCAGGAAATGCCAGACATGTCATAATTATATACAGAAGGCTTGCAGGGAAAGCCTGAGAATGTAACACAGGAATTAGACACTCGATGTGTACCATAATGGTGGTGGCCATTGAAGCTATTATCTGGGCAGTTAGGACAAATCTGAAAACAAGATATAGAGACTATCACGTGTCGGAACACCTATATGACAGAGGCAATGAAAACCTGTCCTACAGCTGTGCTGAAAATTTGCATGTATCTTCAAAGCTGAGATCTATCTCAAGCAGTGTTGCAAAATTGAAATTTTAAAATGATACTGCACAATAACTGAAAAAGTACTATTTTGCATCAAATAGTACTTTTGTGAAAATGTGTATCTTCAAAGCTGAGATCTATCTCAAGCAGTGTTGCAAAATTGAAATTTTAAAATTGTACTGAACAAAAACTGAAGGAGTATTTTTTTGCAACAAATAGTACTTTTGTAAAAATGTGTATCTTCACAGCTGAGGTCTATCTCATGCAGTTTTGCAAAATTGAAATTTTAAAATGATACTGCACAATAACTGAAAAGTACTATTTTGCATCAAATAGTACTTTTGTGAAAAATATTTATTTATACTCAATATACATACGGAATGGAATAGAAATACAAATAGAAATGAAATAGAGAAACTAATGTTATGTAACGACCGATTCGGAACGCAATAGAACGTAAAAGCATCGTTTAGGCAAATATCGACGGAACGTAACTGAATATACGTTTATTTTAGCTCATAAAGAGGTAATTAAATACTTACGGATATTACATTACAGTTCGGAAAGAATTCTCATTGCTTTTCGTACTCTAAAACCGAACGTACGTTGCGAGGCCGTTGGACTAACCGGGGCTAAAGACTAATTCTACCTTTAGCATTACGTTGAACACGTTGCTAACCTATTAATAAATGTTTGAAAAGCGCAAACCATAAAATATGTAGTAATAAAAAAGTATTAAAAGTAAAAAAGTACTGAAACTGTAAAAAAGTACTGAAAAAAGTACTAAAGTAGTGAATTTTTCAACATTGATCTCAAGTGTGCTCAATTCACCTTGGTAGAGAATATAAAGCATGGAATATAGCAATACTATCTGAAAGTAAGGCAGCCTATCAAGCAGTAGGCTGTTATGAGGTTAACTCCCTTCTCGGGAAGGGAAAGTAATGTTATAGTCAGCAATAGTATATTCAATAAAAGAGAGTATGAGGCAATTAAAACTTTTGTTGGCATATTACAATACGATGAGATTTTAGTCATGCATTGCACTATTTAGGAATAATGTAAAGTTCGGTCTTTCGACAGATCACTGAAGGCCCACAGTACACCTATATAGCATGGAAATCATCTCGAAATATGTGAAGATGAGCTCATTCTTGGAACCTATGAGGCATTTACCACATGCATCCTACGGCATGCAAGCTAGGCCGTAATCCTGCCTGAAGGGTTACAATGGTACGTATGTATCTCAAAAGAAGTCACCTGGGTTTATATCAGGAACTGGACAGAGAATTGATGTTGTTGATACCCAGCAGCATTCAGAAGTTTGTGAGAGCAATAGGTTTGGAGGAGACATTATAGCAATACCGCATAGATTGAGAACGTAGGGTCGCAATACAACAGCACCTCTTCACGACGATAATAATGAGGTTCCTTGTTGGTGTTATCCTGATGGGCGAAGAATTTAAAACTCATTCACTGTATATGAAAATTGAAACGCAATTTCCAAAATATTTTCTATTATAATACAGTCTGTGTGCATAAGAGCATAACAATCTTAAGAAATGAAACGTAAAAAGAAGTCAACTTAATGGCCTTAGCCAGTAGTCATCAGAAAATGGTAATCGGTTATAAGAATAACAAATTTTTTTTTTTTAATTCAACTTTGTTGTAAAAACAACAACATTAAACGATAACTGGTTTATTTTGATTACAGTTAAATTTGAATTTAATTGAATTCATTAATTCGTTAATTCATAAAGAAAAAGGTTGAAATTCTTAAGATACAAAATCAAGGTACACCACCTTTAAGAAATTCACCACTACCACCATTCATTAGCAGACAGCTAGACAGGCGACAACAGTTAATCAAAACTGAACTTAACTCTTTTTTAAAAAATTGTTTACAATAACAACAATTAAAAATTTTAAAATAAAAACTAAATTTTACAAAATCTCTTAAAAACTGATCACGTTTACATAAAAAAAAAACAGAAAGAAAATAAAAACTGCCCGATAATATGTACAACCGACGTTCATGGCCTTCATAAGTTTGACTGGAAAACAAAAATATTAACGACGACAATCAATGATCGTGGTAATGATAGTTAGTGGTGGTGGTGGTGATAGTGTTGATGTTGGTTGGTTTAACTAAGAAATCCATAAAGAAAGAGAGAGAGAGAGAAAAAAAATAAAACAAAAACAATATTCCTCAAAACCGAAACGAACATTAAAAATTATGCAAGTGCACATGAGCGCAAGCGTACGTACATACATTCAAACTCAACACGCCACTAAATTTTGAGTCATAAAATACAAAAACGGCAACTGACTTACAACTGCCAAAAAACAAAAGTATCAATAAAAAAAACGTTAACAGAAATTTCAGAAATGACCTCCTCAGCGGTCACTAGTCTCTTTCTAGTCAAAAATGATTTTTAAATAATTCAAGTTGTATGTGCACGATGATGATGATGAGTTAGTTCATTATTGTAAAACGGCGTTGATTTTACAGTCTGTCTGTAGAGCAACAGTTATTGCAGTAATTTGGTTTTTTTTTGTTTTTGTTTCTTACAAAATTGTTGCAATATTACGTTGCCATTAATAATTGTTATTATTTTAGTTTCATTTCATTTCAGTGATGATTATAAACAAGAAACAAAAGTTTAACTTAATAATCGTGGGCCTATGAGAATTAGGCAAGCTCTATGAATTAAACTAAAATCGGTCAAAACGACCTATTAACACTCTATGCGAAGATGTTGTTTTTTTCGTTTTATTTAGTTTTCTTTTTAAATTGAATCAATTTTGTTTAAATTTTTCATAAATTCTTTACAATGGAAAAAGTTAGCCTCACCTAGCTGATTTTATACCTGGCCAATGAGATCCAATGGTATCTGATTAAAGTACTTGACTACAAACATACAAATTTAGGTTCGAATACGGTGGTTAAAGGCACATTAGTTCTAGAAATTTTAAAGTTTAAACCACTACAACCTATAAAATAACAGGCTACCGTGTCACCGTGTGGTTTGTTTGAAAAGAAAAATGGAGTTGGTAACCCTACCATTCTAAAACCTTCTACATAACACAAATCCACAGAAACGGAAAAGAACTAAAAACAAAAAGTTTTTAATTCAAATATCGAGAAAAAAGGGAGATAAATTTGTAAAATTAATTTATAAAAGGATTCTGAGGTATTATCGGATCAGAACGCATTATTATCGTATATCCATAGTAGGCAGAGGGGCATGTTGTATCGAAATTTCACATTGCTTTTTGGTGATATCACCATCTGGTTTCATCGTTAGTTGACCAAACAACCTCCACTTTCTTATTTTAATTTCAGGTCTAATTGCCATAATGGGCCGTACTCTGCCAAAGACTTTCAATACAATATTTTTAAGATTCTTCAGACATCGGTTAGCGAAAGCCATGGACAGAGCTCAAGTCATTTCATGGACAGAGCTCAAGTCAATCATTACAGGAGTCACATACAAAATATAAAGTAGATTTCTTTAGAATGCCTGGCTGCCAGATGTAATTCTACTTTTATACTCAAACCACTTGTAAATACAGTAGTTTTGACTTACCTGCACAACTAACTTTGCAAGAATTTTTGTGCAGGTAAGTCAAAAATGCAGCCAAATTAAATTTTTTACTTTAATTATAGATTACACTCTCAAAATTGTTGTGCAGGTAAAGGCAATGCGCACTTAAATAAAAGGCAGCTAAATCAAAACTACTGTATTTATATACTGCCTACTACCTATAGGGTAACCCTATTGCGTCTCCTCCAACCAGGATGCTATTCGGCGTTTGTAAGGATAACTACCTGGATATTTTTCTTTCCGAGATAAAAAAAACTCGGCACAAGTTATAAGTATGAATCTCTTGATTCGCTTTCCTCATCACCGAATCTATGCTGAACAAACATTCTATGAGCCCACAAAGGACGTTCAAAAGGCCTGTTGCTATTGTCAGGCTCACTCCATAGAAAAGTTTTGTTCCTATCAGCAGTGCCTGCTCAGTGTCTAAATTCTTATATAACCGAGGATTCAACAAAGTGTAACCCTATTTCGTGAACCCAGCGAATTCAGTTCGACCAGAGAGTCTTGTGCTAACCTCAAATCAAAATTATAAGAGCTAAGTGTTCGAACGGTGGAAAGACTGCCAGATAATTTAGCAATATCCCGGCTGTCTGTATTTCTTGCCCCTATTGGAATGGTGTAAACTTCCGCTCCGAAAATAACTTCAACTTTTCTCTTGGATTTCAAATATTTCACTCGGAGACCGAATTATCATGCTTCCGTCTAACTACATATGTCTTTGACCCATTCGTATACCACAAGACAGTCAATAAGTGATTTCCAAATTTTTGCATTCACTGTTATCACTCAGCCAAATTGGAAAACATTATTGAAAATTAAAGAGCTTGCTAGTCTCGTACAAGAAACTATCCAGAAAAAGCTGTCAGCCACTCGCTGTATCACGATGCCATCGATTTCCGTACTAGACTTGTCCTCAATGCCCTCAACATACACTGCATGACTCTGTTTTTGACTACCATACATATACTATAAAGCCTCGAACAGCCGAAACATTTGCTCAGTTTTGGAAGGAACAACTCTTAACTGTAATTATTTCTTAAAAAAAAGCCTCTCTTGTAATTAAAAAAAAAGTATGTACCGCCTATAAAATTCTACTCTGGCGATAGTTTTCGCCCTGTTGAGTAGCAATATTTTGTGTTACAAATTGCACCATTAAAGGTATAAACAATGAAGCAAGAAGTATGGCTATGGTTATGGGCATGGATATGATAAATATTAACAAATAAACCTGCATACAAAGTAAAGTAAAATAAAGCAATGTAAAGCAATTGATTGATATTTTTTTTTTTGTGATTTTGCGGAAGTTTTCTTTTGGTTTTTTGTTTTGATGGTGCAATTTGTTATGTTTATAAAAAGTTTTTGTTTTTGTTTTTTTGTAACGATAAATAAAAACTTACGTGAGGAGCAATAAATTATAAAAATTTCAATAATTTTGATGAGAATGGCTTACAAAGACAATATTTGTATAAGAGGCCGAATGAATCTTTTTTATTTGCAAGTAATTCTCTTTAATAAAAAATATTAAATTCTAGTTAAAAGGCTTTTATTTTATACTACCAGCTATTCAGGGAAAACCTTTTTGCCCTGATACAAAACTCTAAAGATCAAAAATCAAAGATAGAATATGAAATAATAATTGGAAAAAGGCTAATTAAGGTTAATGGATTTTGAAATGTTATTTCAAATGTTTACGTTGTTTTTAAAATTGTTTTAAATAATGTATTTAAAAAAAAAGTTAAAGCATTTAAATATGAACTTTTATTTTAACCAATTTAGCGCTGCTAGCTGCTCTTTTACGTGTGGGCGTAATAGATTTGTAAGCCAAAATTGTTGTGGGTCAAGTTTAAAATTATAATCAGAAGACTGTGACTAAACAAATATTATGAAAACTTCAACTACCAGACACTTATCATTATTATACAGGGAAATAAATAAAGAAATACGAGCGTGGATCGATAAGTCTGTGACTTTTTGAATTTTCTGTTTATTGGCAAAAGCAAATTTGTTTACTTCAATAGGCATACGTCAGTTGATTCCTGTCTGATTTTCTGACACTCCAATCAGGACTAAGCTTAATAAGTACTTCGGAGAACTCTGTAGTATCAATTTCAATGCTAAAGAACTAATTTACTGAATTTCGTATCGACCTCACACAAGTATGGGAATTTTGTTACATCTCCCGACGCCCAGTTAAGTATCTACACTTAAAACAACTGAAAAAAATACACTCTATGACTGAGGAAGACAAGTTCGAAAGAAAGAGAACCATAAACGAAATTGCATGGCAATTTTCAAGGAATGTGTGGTGGCGTTTCTTCAACCGCTATAATGTACTAGTTTTTATGAGGTCTTATAAGGGCAAAACAAATTTGATTCCACTACACCACACCTGAAACCGATAGTAGGGTTTTCGGCCCAAATCTGCACCAAAGAAGACCAAGGTGAATTCATGACTCATTTTTTGGGATGACCGCGGTATAATCCACACAATAGTGAATATTGTTACGCAAATGGAAACGACCTAATATCATTTGACATGAAAACAATAAGCAAAAGCTACAAAAACAAAGACCATGAGTATGAAAGAGATAGATAACGAAAGCGAACTCAACAAGAGGCAATGTGTACACAATATACACGACACAAAAAGCACAACGAAAGCGAACTCAACAAGAGACAATGTGTACACAATATACACGACACAAATACACACTTACAAATACAAGGAACACGTTCCAAGTAAACCAACAACAACAAGAATGAGAGAAAAAGGGATAGACAAGTGTGCAGAATGCACAAACAACAATGTGGTCGCGATAGAGTTCTCGAGAAAGCGAGAACACGAACCTTCTACTTCAGGAATGTTCGTTAGACTGTTTTTGTTGGACTATAAAAGGGCAAGACCCCGAAGAAATACTTTTTCATATTTCGTTTTGCTGGTGATGTCTGACCTGGGCTTTGAACCTTGGAATCACGTCTAATAAGCCTACGCACTATCTACTAGAGTATGGCGCATTCAAGTGAATATCGTATCAACTTATTGCACCAGAACAATAGAAGGAAGAGAAGAAGTTATACTACAAATTGCTCCCTCTCTAGATTTACCCACCAGTGATATTTCTTGCTATCAAATCTGAAAAAAATGGATTTTTGGAATTTAAATTTAATTGACTTCGACGAATAGTATTTTTTTCTTTGTTAATATGAATTGTGGAATCCAGCATAGAGGGCAGGTACGATTAAAGGAGAGAAGATCAACCAAAGGGCTTATGCCTATCGGCATACACATAAGCCATCAAGTAGGCTTGTTGTGGGCTCTAAAGAGTTCTTTCTTTGTTAATGTGAATCGTAGAATCCAGCTCAGAAGGGTAGGTATTTGGATTAAAGGAGAGGAGATCAACCAAGGGGCTCATGACTATCGCCATACCCCTAAGCCATCAAGTAGGCTTGAGGAGTGCTCTTTATTAAAGAATACCAATCGTACTTTCTATAGCAAATATGTAACTTATACAAAATTTCCTTTATTATTTCAGAGCACTGCTCTGAAACAAGATACGACATTGTAAGACGAACTACTTTAATGAAATCCGCAACGAAGCTACTGAAGAGGTAGACTGTATATAATTCCAATCAAGCTACTCAAGGCCTAAGAGGAGATAAGAACAATTGCATTGGATGAATCAGAATGGAATACATTTGTTATGGCTAAATACTCGTTATAAAAAGTTTAGGACCATCTTGTCTCTGAATGTTGTGGCTAAGGAAATTTTTATTAAAAAAAATACTTTCCAAACCAAGGAAGCCAATTGTTTTTAATCACGTTTTAGTTTGAAGTACGACCTAACAAGCGTATCATTTTCAAAAGAAATAAATAAGCAGGAATGTTTGTTATAAATCAAAGCATATATGGTATAGATATGTTATACGTACATTGAAGATATCAATATCATTTTATTAATATCATAATAAGAAACTGAACAATTAGTATTACAAAGAAACAAAGCAACAATAGGCTCTTCGTACATACAATTAAAATTCAATGTTAAAAGGAAAATATTTATGATTCTGTCCTTTAATCAAATTAAAGGGCACTAAACGTTCGCCAGTATGGAATGTATCCATAACGGCAATATCTTCAGGTGTTAATTGAAAATCGAAAATATTAAAATTCTCTTCGATACGTTGGGGATTAGACGATTTGGGAATTGGTATGGTGCCAATGTCGACCTGAAAAGCGAAAAGTGAAATAAAAAAGAAACAATTAAACAATGAAGTGTACGGGAGTGAGAGAGGGAGAAAGAGTACTAACCAAATAACGCAATATAATTTGAGCCGGAGTCTTATTATATTTCTCAGCTAAAGCCTTGGTTTTGGAAGAGAAATAAAACTCGGGTTTATTCTCGGCTGGTTTGGGACGTCCTAAGGGTGAATAAGCCGTTAAGGTAACACCACGTTCCTTACAGAATTGTGTTAATTTCTTTTGATTTAAAGCAGGCGAACATTCCACTTGATTAGTGACCGGCTTAATAGAGCAATTATCCAAAATACGTTGCAATTGTTGGCTATTAAAATTTGAAACACCAATGCTACGCACCAAACCAAGGCCGACTAGTTTCTCCATGGCCTTATAGGTATCCAAGTAATCAACATCGCTAGAAAAGTAAAGGCGCTACAGAAAATGCTTAAGAGGAATCAAAGTATTGTCACACACACCTTAATTGTAAAACATCAGCTTCATTTTTGGGTAACAAAGTTTCTTCGTTGACATATTTATAGCCTACAGGCAGATGCATTAAATACAAATCAATATAATCTAAGCCCAAGAGTCCTAACTGTTTGCGACAGGCGCCCTCTACACGTTCCGGTTCGTGGTGAATATTCCATAACTTTTGCATTTTCATACAAAATAGTATTTTCTTGAGTTATATTAAATAGAAAATGAAAATTGTTTTAACTTACTTTGGTTACCAAAAAGATGTCTTCTCTCTTCACTACACCTTCAGCAATTTTATCTTTGATAGCTTTACCAACTTCACCTTCATTTTGATAGAAATATGCGGTATCGATATGACGATAACCAATATCAATGGCATGTTTAACAGCGATTTCACCCTCGTTGTTTTTAGACTGAAAATAAATTTAAAAAAAAGCAATTAGAATAAGAAACTTTACAATTTTAAAGCCGAATTATTAACCACAAAAACAATTATTTCCTGTATTCGAAAAAAAAAATCGTATTCGAAAGTGGAGAAATTTAAGAACTATCTGCAACACATTCGATTTTCAAGTTGTGTTATTCGGGTTGAGGGAAGCTCAAAGATATTCGAATTTCAAAACCCTTATTCGTATTGGCAAATAACTGGGGAATCTTTTGACGCCAAGATCGCATTACATAATATGAAGCATAAGCTACAGACAGTGTGTGGGACATGGCGCTGTTCTACTTACTTTACTTAATTGGCCATAACAACCCGTTTAACGGATTTCTTCCTGCCGCAACACATCCTTCCAGGCGCCTCTGCTTCTTGCGCGCCTACGCCAGTTGGTCACACCAATCAATGATAGGGCTTCCTCGGTTTGGTCCTTCCAACGGATACAAGGTCGTCCTCTTCGCCGACTTCCGCAGATACCCACCGCACGTCTCTACTTGTCGATAACATATACTTTGTTTTGCCCTCATTTACTGCCATACCCATCTTGGTAGACTCCCGTTCAATAGCACTAAAGGCAGCAGTAACATCTCGCTTAGTACGCCCTATGATGTCAATGTCGTCAGCGTACGCAAGCAGCTGGACACTCTTTTGAAAAATAGTGCCATTGCGATGCACTCCCGCCTTTCGCAGAACGCTCTCCATGACGATGTTGAAGAGGTCGCATGATAAGGGGTCGCCTTGTCTGAAACCTCGCACGGTATCAAAAGGTTCGGAGAGGTCCATTCCTACCTTGACGGAGCTGCAGGAATTGCTCAACGTCATTCTGCATAGCCTTATCAGCTTCGCAGGTATACCGAGCTCAGACATTGCGGCAAAAACACGATCCCTTATGGGGCTATCGAAGGCTGCCTTATAGTCGACAAAAAGATGGTGTGTGTCGACTTGTTGTTCATGGGTCTTTTCCAGGATTTGGCGTAGTGTGAAGATCTGGTCGATGGTGGACTTGCCAGGTCTGAAGCCGCACTGATAAGGTCCAATCAGTGTTTTGACGAGTGGCTTCAGTCGCATGGCGCTGTTCTGTTGAAATAAAAGCTCGCTCCCATTTGAAATAGCATGCAATTGTAAGCGATTGTTTCCTTCAGGCAGTTCAGTGATAAACAGAAAAGCTCCACATTGACAATTTTTGTTTTGTAGTGAAAGAGCCATACTGACTTGCTATCAACTTTACAAAACACAGAAGAAAGTCCATATTCACGTGGACTGCTTGCAAAGGCTTATAGTTGATCCAGCAATAGTTTTCTGCATACGTACGTGGCCCATTGTTTCCTTCAGACAGTTCAATAAGTGACAGAAAAGCCCCAAATTGTCAATTTTTTTTTTGAGAGAAGGAGCCATGCTATGGGCTGCTATTAATTTTACAAATCACATAGCAAACCCTTATATGTCCGGCTATATTTAAGTGGACTGCTTACAAAGGCTTATCGTTAAACAACTAATCGCTTTCTGTAGGCGTAAGTGGCCCAGTGTTTAAACGGGTTGGCATTTTCTTCTTACCTAAAAGTGATTTGGGTTCACCTTCATAATTCACAGTTGACAAGTACACGTCCTCTAACCTAACCTAACCTAGAATCCGGGAACCAAAAGCAGGATTATTTAATAGAAGTGTGGGACATTTTCATTGCTATTAAATATTTAGCATTGTTTCTCTTTTCGGAGATGCCTTTTACGCTCGCAGTTAACAGAATACTGATTACAAAACCGCCACAGAAGTGTTGTTCGCAGGTGATCGTATTTTTCTAACATCAGCTAGGTCTGCTAGGCTGATCTAATTGCACTTATTCATCACCTCGTATAGACTTCCAAAGCCATATATTACAAAAATAATAGATGTTTGGTTATTATACCCTATGGCTGGATGGCTGCCTATTCGCCAGGGAAAAATGATAAAGAATTTAAAGAAGATATTGAAAAAACCATTTATAACGTCATCAATATTTTTATTCACATTTGCTCTTAAGCATACATTCTTAAAATTAATTTTCACTGAATGGCCAATATTTATGAAATTTGGCCATATCGTTACGCCACAAACGCATATCCGTATCAAAACTATTCATTATAGAAATTTCCTCTGGTGTTAGATGGAAATCAAATACGCTTATATTTTCCACAAGTCTTTCTGGTCTAGCAGACTTGGGTATGACAACACAGCCAATGTCAATCTGTAATCAAATAAAAGCTCATTACAATGAAAATCTTAAAGAAAAGAAAAAATAGGCTAATAAAACCTACCAAATATCGTAAAACAATTTGTGCCTTTGTTTTCTGATACTTTTCAGCCAATTCGCTTAGTTCTACAGCCTCATAAAACTCTGGTAGTGGCCTGCAAATTTTCGGTCTAGCCAAAGGCGAATAGGCTGTTACAATTATATCATGGTTTTTACAAAACATCCTCAACTGCTCTTGATTTAAAGCAGGATGGCATTCAATCTGATTTGTTACCGGTTTTATTGTGCAATTATCCAATATTCTTTGAATTTGTATGGAATTAAAATTTGATAAGCCTAAACTGCGCACCCAGCCCAGAGAAACCAATTCCTCCATGGCTTTATAGGTGTCCACATAGTCTATGTCACTAGAAATTCACTAGAAATGATTATAATTTCCTACAATTTCGTTCCATTACTCACTTGGTTTGCAATTTATCATCTACGTGCGGCATTAAAGCTTCATCATCGACATACTTATAGCCTATGGGTGAGTGCATAAGATATAAATCTATATAGTCTACTTGCAAGTCTTCCATTTGTTTTTTACATGCGTATTTAACCATATGCGGTTCATGATGTATATTCCATAGTTTTGTAGTCAAAAAGATCTCTTCACGTTTTATTTCGTTGTCTTGTATTTTTTCTTTAAGAATTTTACCAATTAACGCTTCATTGCGATACAAATAGGCTGTATCGATATGACGATAACCGATATTTATAGCTTCTCGCACAGCGTTTTCACACTTTTGTTTTTTTAGCTTAAATTTTAAACGAAATATAAAAGGAAAATTATGGTTTAAGCCGCCATAGTGAATATATTTTCTTTTAATTTCATACATACATATATGCGCAGACTTCTAAACGTCTACCAACCTAGACTTTTGTCTAAATTTACTCGCTAGAGCTCAACTCTAAAAGACTATTTGTTGGTTCATAAAGAGAACGTAAGTAATCTTGGTTTCACAAATATAGTCCTATTGTGTTACCCGTATGTCTGTATTCTAGGGGGACAAACTTCCCACGGACATATAGATTTGTATGTGCTGATCTTGTAACAAACATTCAAACTCAAACTACAAATAATAGGAATTATAAAAAATCCTGCCAATGCTCGAAACAGTTTTAATTTCTAGTGAATCAGTAATGCCTGCCCACGTTCTCAAATGCCAGGATATCTAAGTTATCTTATGATATATATGAAACTTTCTCTATTTATAGGCAGCGTTAGACAATCACAAAAGGAATGGATGATAGTCTCATCCTTTTTTAAATCATTGCAGCCCTTTCAAGTCCAAGTCTTCCGGCATGAGTATCAATAAGGTACTGACCAGTAAATTCTACCATCATGCACTGAAAACTTCTGTAAACTCTGGCCGCCAGACTAAGTTGGACAATGTTTGAAGAAGTGGATGGTAGACTTGCCATCTTCCACATCTCTGCTGCCCCTACGAAATTCAATATATGACAAACCCAGTGTGTTCACCAAGATTCAACACCGATGTGGTAGGAAACAGTATTCATTCCAACCGTCAGCCTCAGCTCACATTTAGGAATTTTGGACACTGCTCAGCCACGTTTTAGTACAGTCAGGTTTCTTGTTCCGTCTACTTCAGAGAGGAGAAAAATCATGTGATCCATACTCGTGATTAGCCCATATAACTTTTCAACTAGCCAAGGGTAACACTAAAACATCTCACCACCTCGTCAAGATGGCATGAATGGTACAAATACCATTCAAGTGTTTTAGGACTGCTTGGGTAATCGTAAGTTCCTAAATATTTCGTTGATAATACTTCAGCCAGGTGAAGATTAATATGAACACGGCAGTTCTTGCACAAACTCTATTTCAAAATGAATAGTTTAGATCGACTATTATGACTAAAACACAAAAGTGTTTCCGTTATACTGAATTTTTATGAGGTGGAGCTGATAATTCTGATGTTACATGGTGCACCATGCTCTGACCGAACCATGAGTGCATAAAGTCAATGAAATTAGGGAAACAATTGAGCAAGACCAGCAAATAAGCGGCGTGGAGGCTACATGGAAGTAGTTATTCATCACCAGTTAACAAACCTTTAGAAATGAACCGAATTTTTACTTGCGATCGAAATCGAATCATAAGTAGGGCCTATGAAAAGATTATAACGTTCGAACATAACGTACAAAAATGACCATGGCAATGTAAAATTTTACAGATTAAGTTGGTGCGTATAATGGGATGGGGAGCGAATTATTACTATGAGGTTCTACTTTCGAAAACTAACGAGCTTGACTAATCAATAGTAAATATGTTATGTTCCATCATGACAACGCCGGATAACAGACATGTTTGACTACCTAGCAGGAACTTAGCTGGAAAGTTTTGATGAATCCACCATATTGGCCGGGACATGAACCTTCAAATTATTATTTGTTTCCATCTCCATAAAAACGCTTTGAAGTTCCAATTTCATAGACGCCTGTAAAACACAATTGAATCAGATTTTTACTCATAACATCTCGATGGTCTGGCAAAATGTTATCGATTAAAACGGTATATTCATGGGCTAATTACTTTGATTTCCAATATGAGGCAATTGTAAGCCCAACTTTCTAGAGAACTTAAAAAAATCCTTTTATTTAGAATTTCCTTCTTCAAAACGACACATTTAAGTCTTTAAATAATGTGGCATCACTTAAACACTCTAAAATTATATTAAAAAAGCTTTCGTTATTAACATCGCACAATACAACTGTTAATGGCGGTATTTTAACAGCGAACTGTTAATAACATTAAAAAACCGGCTTCTTCCGCGCACTTTGTTTTTATTTTGCATTCTTCGATAAACATGTCGTTTTCTTATTATCTCTTACATACATTTTCTTACACTTGAACAAAAGCAAAAAAAAAAAACTATTAAATAATTAAATTGATATATAGCCATACATACATATATATAGATGTATGTACACAATAAAATAGTTTTCTTTTATCATATTTTACTAGTGCAATAAAATTGTAATCCCTTTTGAAGAGATCATTTTTATTTTAAAATTAAATTTCAAGATTTTTTACACTCACCTCATAGGTACCCAGACCTAAAACGGGCATCTCGTAGCCATTGTTCAATTTGACGGTGGGTGCCAAAATTGGTGCCATTTTCTTCTTGCTAAATATCCAAAAATGTCTTTGAATTATTAAACTTTGGAAGTCTTGTCTTCCTTTTAAAATAATTGGATCAGAATTGCTGAAATATTTGGAAAATTCACGAATTTGTTGACCAGCGTCGCTTTGCGTGCAGACTTCTGTAAAGGCAGACAATAAATGGAAAACTAAAAAAGCTTTCTAACAGACAACGACAAGAGAATTGTGAATGAAAGAAAAAGAGAGAGAAAAAGAAACAAAACTGAAATGACAACAACTATACAGAATGGAAACTTACCGTTTATAGAATTTGTTTGTGCAATTCTAGACAGTGGGCTCCATTTTGTTTTGGAATTCTTTGTCGATTTGGTTAAACAACAGAAATTCTTCACATTCTGTTGCAATTTCAACGCGTTTTGTTGCGGTTTGTGGACAATAGTTAGACCCAATCGGGTAATAATGGAGCGCTTTAGGACTGATTGCATTCCGTAACAACCGACAAATACAAATAAATATCGCAGCTGTTTTGTTAATGCAATTTTAGTTTGCCTTCGTTGTTTTGGCTAAAGAAGTGAAGAAAAAAAAGCTCTTTTCGGTAGTTACCCTATAACCAGTGATTGCGGTCGAAAATATTAAGAAAAGCAATTGTTATTAAAAAAAGTGTGTTTGTGTTTTAAAAAAATAATTCAATATTTTTTTGTGCAATAGATTGCTTCAGTGCTATGGATCGAGCGTACTACACATGCAATTGGATCTTGCTGGAAGGCGTCCGTAAGGTATGTACGTAATTTTTTATACTAAAATAAATTCGCCATTTTGTCATTTCGTGTTGATTTTTGTTGATAAAAGTTAAAACGCAAGCCACCTAATTGATTACATGAACATGGTCAAGATAAAGTAACATCTAATCATATTCCGGTAGTAGTGATAACCACCTAATCCGATAGTCATAGAGGTAGCGTGGTGTAGTGGTTAAAGTGCTTAACCTCAAACCCACGCAATTGAGGTTAGAATCTGTGAGGCAATGAGAAACGTGTTTTTCTTGTTTTTTAAATATTAATATTAGAAGGCTTCAATTCCTCTCCAAATAATCCACTTGCTGATTGTAAATTGAGGCATCCACATCCTGAAAACAATAAAATTGCAGAAAGTGGTTCATCACTACATGCAATAGATCATTGCAATACTTTACGCTTTGTCTTTATACAAAGGCCGATGGCATCCTATGACTCTCAAAAAGGGAGACACTTTATGGCAGTTCTATGCACTGTAAAGCAACGAAAAACAATAAAATCCTCAGCTGTTACACTTAATAACCAAACATAGTTCAAAGACTCTTTGAAGTCCCCTGAAATAAAAATAAGGCCAAGTATTGCATTAAAATAAAAGCCCTTACCAATCGCTTCTAAAGTGTAACCCAAGATCAGTTCATTTCTAAATCGTATGGTAATTAGTGATGTGAAATGGGTCAGTTAAGATGACGTTAAATACAAACAGATTTCGTTAAACCGCTTCAGTTTCATCGTCTAACTGAAACAATCGTTCACAAGCCACTACCAGAACCCAAAGAGAGAGGAATTCTTTTCTACGCTATTGCGAACAGAGTGGGAACTTATCCATCGATAAGTTTTAACCCAGCCCTTTTTCCTTTCGAGACTCTTAATTCATAGATCTTGTAGTCTGCATCTGACACCAAGCCATTATCACTAGTACCTCAGCAGAGGTTTTAGATGCACCATGTAATTATTTTCAAATGGCAACAATTTAACAAATAAAACTCTACCTATTGAATCTCATTGGTGTCTTTGTTTGGAATTTGATTTAAACCCAAGAAATATTCCTGCAAACCTGCAGATTTTTGTATACGAACCACACTCGGAAGGCAGGAAGTTTGTTCGTTCACTAATTATGTAATGAATTGTAAGAATACATGTTGTGTGAAGGAAAGAAAGAAATTTTTCTGAATAAAGATTACTTCACATACAAATATTTATTCCTATGCCTTCAGATCTATCAATCTATCTTATGTAATCAGTTTTGTATTGCAACAAGTCTATCCAGTTTCGGCCATCTCGAATTCTAACAACCTTCTACAGATGTAGTCAAATTTTTATTGCCTTTTGCTTCAAGCCTTTAAGGTTCCAATCAATCGCAATCTTAGATATATAATCCCGGTCGAAAATAATTGATTCATTTGCATTACGTTCGATTAATATATATTTGGAATCATATTCACAGGTGCATAGTGGCATGGATTTTACATTGGACAGAAAAATTCAAGTTTAGTTTTAAGATGTATTATAAGTCATTGCCACATATTCAATAATGCTCCAAGCAAAATATTTATACGGTTTGTAATAACTTCTGGGGAGCCAATTGTAGATATGACGTTTCCCAGATAGCAAAAACTATTAAATCTTTTCGGTTTGGCCTTGGCAGTCTCTTAGAAGGGTTAGCAGTAACCATTATCTGATATATTTGATTCAATTAGTCGTGATCAAATATCATTGCCATTTGTATCCCATGTATTGCTCCCCTTCTTATATATTTTGCTTTCTGAATAGTTAAGATCAGTGCGATGTTGAATAATAGCGATGATAGAATACTCACTTTTGGTATTCCTTTGTATACCCTGATGAGGCAACTCAGCAAGCATTCGTAAAGCACTAAGTTCGTTGCAGATTTTTGTATATAATAATAATAAAGATTACTTCACATATAAATAGTGTAGCTAATGAATGAATGTTCTCTAAGAGAATCCATATTTATTCTTATGCCTTCAGATCTATCAATCAATTATATGTATCAGTTTTGTATCGCAGCAAGACTATGTAGTTTCGGAAAATATCGAATTCTAACAGCTTTCTCCAGATGTGGGCAAATTTACCTTGCCTTTTGCAACGCTTCAAGGTTCCAATCAATCCCACCCAATCTTAGATATATAATACTGGTTAAAAATGCTCGATTAATTTGTATTTCGTTGGATTAATAAATATATCATTTATAGCATTTTCACAACTGCATAGAGGCATGTATTTCATTCTGGAAAGAGAAATTGGAGTTCAGTCTTCTGTAGTGCTCCCAACCAAATATTTATACGGGTTGTAATAACTTATCGAGATCCGATTGTAGATATGATGCATGCTTCCTAGATATCAAAATGATTAAATCTTTTCGATCTTATCTTTGCTGACTATGAACTTGGAAAAGTTGACAGTAGCCACTATCTCATATATTTGATTAAATTAGTTGGACTATCGGAAAAGTTGTAGGCGTGATCGAATATCATTGGTTTGGTCTCGATCTTTAATTTGGTCATTTTGTACCCAATGTTCAGTTCTAATCTCACTTCCCGTTGTTCAAGTGATTCATGCGTGCGGGTCTCAGCGGCATGTATTCGAATATTTTCCAGTCTCAATGCTCGTTGCTCGTCCGATTCTAAGGCTCGTAATGTCCTTTTCTTCCGTGCTTGAGGTGTAGGTCGACCAATTTTGCTTCCTGAATAGTCAAGGCTAGTGCAATGTTGAATAATAGCGGTGATAGAATACACACTTTTGGTACTCTTGTGTATTCCCTGATGAGGCAACTCATCAGCAAGCATTCGTAAAGTACTCCGTTCGTTGAGTTTCGGAATTGCGAATTTCTTTTCATTAAAGTGCATTTCTGATCATCTTATAAATGAAGTGTAACAATGTCTTGTCGAAGTTAATGCAAATGAGATATAATGGAGACCGCTTCTTTGCATAGGCAATTTACTTGATTTATACAGGAGTGGAAATATGATATTCATTAAAATTAAATTAAAATAACAATTTATAAAAACCGATTAAATGTTTGAGTACATTTCAAAGCTTTATTTTTAGGCACATTTCAAGCAACTTCTAACTAAGAATTATTTTAGATTAGTGTATATAAAATCGCCCCTATTCTGTATACAGGGCGATACTAAAAAAGTATCGAAATAAAAATTTAAACAATTTAATGGCATTTTCAAAAAGAAAATATTCTTTTCACATTCGAATAAAACTTTTCGTAAACGAAATTCGATATACCAAATTAGAATGTAATTGAATAAATTTTGTTATAAAATATCATCAAATAACTTAATAGGGAATATTAAATGGGTAGTGAGGGCTCTTTTTGGCATGATCCATGGGTATCAAACGATCACCAGTATTATAGGAATCCAAAATCTTGTGATCTTCGGGTGATAATTTAAAATCGAAAACATTACGGTTTTCAATTATGCGGTTCTTGGTAACCGATTTGGGTATGGGCGCAGCACCAATTTCAATCTGTAAAAGAAAATTATTGAATATAAACGTTTTTTTTTTAATTTTTTAATTTAAAAACGCCCTACCAAATATCTTAAAACCACTTGAGCTGGTGATTTTTTATATTTATCGCCTATGGCTTTAACTTTGTCATCAAACAAATATGCTGGTGTTTTCTTAGCTGGCTCGGGTCTACCCAATGGACAATAGGCGGTTACTACGATATCATATTTTTTGCACAAGGCAATAAGAGGCTTTTGATTTAGGCCAGGATGGCATTCAACTTGATTGTGTATTGGCTTAATTTTGCAGTTATTCAAAAGACGTTGCAATTGTTCAGAATTGAAATTTGAAACACCAATGCTTTTAACCAAACCCTTCTCAACCAAAGCTTCCATGGCCTTCCAAGTATCCAAGTAGTCAACATCGCTGTGAAAAAAAAACAATTGTATTCCTTTTTTAAGTTGGTATTCGTTATATGCACATACCTTAATTCAACTTCACCCTTGGCATTGGTGGGCATCATGACATCATCGCCTCTGTGGACATATGAGTATGGCCAGTGCATTAAATAACAATCAACATAGTCGAGTCCAAAGTTGGCTAAACTTTTGCGACAGGCATATTCAACACGCTCGGGTTCATGAAAGTGACACCACAACTGGAAAAATTAATTACAACAAGAAAAATTGAATATTCTTTTCTTTTTCGTTTTTGTTGTTTTTTTTTTCAACAGAAAAACTTTTCCTTTCTGCAATTTTGTTTATTTGCAGTTAAAGTTTTTCTGTTGTTCTTCAGTTGCAGCAGCAGCAGCAGCAGCAACAGCAGCTGCTGTTACTGTTGATTACCTTGGAAACGATAAAAATCTCCTCGCGTTTTATAACACCCTGGGCTATTTTATCTCTTACGGCTTTGCCCACTTCGTGTTCATTTTCATAGAAATATGCAGTGTCTATATGACGATATCCCGCATCAATGGCATCACCCACAGCACGTTCACAATCTCCGCCCAGAGACTATCGCGAGTGTTGTTGTGTTATACAGCACAAGTATACAATTGCAATACACGTTCAACCAGAGTCACGGAGTTAATGCAGTAATTGTTGGTAAAAATTATTTCGAATTTTTAGTTCATAAAACATTCGAAAAAAAACGTAGAAAAATAAAATGAAGATAAAGAAAGGGAGAAAAAAAGAAAGAAAAACAAAAAGTTTAAGTGAAATAAATGCTTAAATAAACTTTACTAATAAAAGTGATTAAATGCCAGTACGCGCTTAGAAGTATTTATTTCTTATTTTTATTCTCATTTTTATTTTGTATTTAATGCTGGCCAGTTGTAAATAGATAAGAAATTTAAAAATGTTTTGAAAAACACCATAAAAAATCGGAAAAGTTGAGAAATGATAAATTACTACTCGTAATAATTTTCCTCAATCTCTTAAAATATCCGTAAAACAAAGTTTAAACTTCAATGTTGACTTTTGAGCGCTATTCCTAAGATAGACTCGAATCGCGTATTATATTTCGAACTCCCTTAAAAGAGTATTTATATGCGGAAACTTATTTTTTATTTTTTTTTATTTCGCTCGGGTTTTGTTTTTCACAATTTAAACCAGAAAGTATTCGATGATGCATAATCAGGATCGAAATTCCAAAGCACTCTTAACCTCTTCTAAGATCAAACGATGCTAGAGCAGCAGGTCCGTTTAGGAACATTGCACTTTTTCTTTGTCCTCGCCGGCGCATCTTCTCTGACCTTAAATCCAATCTTTAATTTCGATCTGTTTAAAAAGTTTTCTTGTCGGATTTATGTTGTTGTGAGAGAGAAAAGGAAACTAAAATTTGCATTTTTGAATATGCAGTCTTGTTCTGTCAATGAATGAATGATTGATGAGTGACTATGTGATCAGCTAGTCTTCATCTCTATAATATTCCATCCTAAGGCAGAGATGTTTTATATCATTAAGCCAATAAGTAGCCAGTCTAAAATTATTAGAGGCACTCTCCTAGAAGTCGTTTTTAGTTCACCCAGTTTATGGGGAATAGGCTACACTTTAGGACTCTTCTGAATTTTTCTGAAAGTGATTTGCACGTGGATAGTCATTAATGCAAAAACCTCAACGAATTAAGGCCAAAGAAAGCAATCGAATTTTATTCAAAAATCAAAGCTCTGTTCATTACTTTCTATAAATAAACGACTGTAAAACGTGACTCTTTGAAACTCTTTTAAAATCGGTTATGAATTCCTAAAACGAATATAATTGGTTTTATATGCGTATTCTGCAAAGCATTCTAATTATAAGTGTAATAATTTCAATGCCATGTGGATAGCTAACAGGTTTGGAAAACTTCTGAAAAACCTAATTTGTTTGCTTAGACTACGCCTACGGGCGGCTGTTATATTTATAAGACGTTATTAATTATAATTGTTATTAAAAATAAATGCTTTTAAGAGGACGTGACTCTCAGGTATTTTTTCGACAGCCGAAGTGGTAAAGATCTAAATATTTGGTATTACGTATCGTCTAATAACTTGATCAATTGCAGTTTAGTGGGGGCCACCGGCGTGAACTTGCTAATCGAACACCATTTCCCATGATAACGTGTAGCCTGTTGTTATATGAAAATAATATGTGGTTGAAGTGGAATTAAAACCCTCAATATCTTTCGAATATATAGTGCTACTCAACGCTAGAAAAGCGCCAGAACTGCCCTTCGCTCCTCACACACTCCCCCATCTATGTCATTTCCATGAATGATAATCATTAACGACTGAAGTGTTTCTTATTTTTTTTAATTAAAACAATAGACTCCAACTAAAAGGTGCTCTTTGTAAAAGTTTTAACGTAAAAGTCAAAAGGCCATGCAACAATATTCTATGACGATGTGTGATGTGATTCCAGTAAGATCGTACTATTAAAAATGTTGTTAAATACGTTTATAACTACAAAGTTAAAGCCAAATATATTGCACGCCGTAGGGTACAATTGAAAATTTTCCCATAACTTTATTAATTTTTTTAAGACAGAATGTTGATAAAAAATTATTTATACAATCTTCACATGTAGTATATATGTATGTATGTACATGTACTTGTACCGTGTAATTTGCCGGTTGTCTTTTGTTGGTAGTCTTTTCTTTAGATTTTCAATGATACAGCAAAACAAAAATCAGCCGATAAGCTTTCGTTGCTTGTATACGCGAGTATTTGAGCAGCGTCTGTATGCATGATTGAAAACTTTTGATAACTGATGGTCAGACATCATGATAAAATTCGTACTGAAGAATGATTGTGCTTTTTTTCTTCGTACATTATTTATATTTGAATTGAATTGAAGTGTGCCTATCGTAATTCTAATAAAGAATACAAATTATGACACTAACCAAGAGTTACTATAATACCACTACATTCATATTATCGTACCTAAAAGAAAGGTGGCCGACCGACACATTTTCAAATCGTCTAAACTGTTTAATTTTGTTTATTTTGATTACACGCGATCTATAAATACATATTTTATTATTTGTTAACGCTTTTCGTTGCTTTAGGAAACATATAGCTATTATAAATCATAAAAGTACTTTTTTTTAACCAAAAAATGACTTTTTAAACCAAATAAGTACTTCTTAAATCAAAAAGGGGCTTTTCAACCAGTAAAGAACTTTATAGATCAGAAAACTAACTTCTTTTAACCAAAAAACAATTCTCTTGAACTCTCAAAATATATTCTTGTTTACTTATAGAGAAAGTACTTTTTTGCACAAAAGTAAAACCAAATAAGTACTTCTTAAATCAAAAAGGGGATTTTCAAACCAGTAAAGAACTTTATAGATCAGAAAACTAACATCTTTTAACCAAAAAACAATTCTCTTTAACTCTCAAAAAGTATTTTTTTCTTACTTATATAGAAAGTACCTATTTTTTTTTTTTAACAGAAAGTACATTTTTGAACAAAAGTAAAAAAATAATAAAAATTAATATTTTAAATACCATTTTTTAAATAAAAGACAAACTCCTAAACAAAAAGGTACTTAAAAGAGTACTTTTTACAAATTCAAACACATTTTTTTGCACTAAGTATTAAAATTATTTAAAATAAGAGCATTTGTTTTGCGGAAAAAGTATTTAAAAACTTAAAAAATAATTTTTCGATAAAAACTACTTAAAAACTTAGAAAGTACTTTTTCTATAAAATGTACTTAAAAACTTAAAAAGGACTTTTTCTATAAGAAGTGCATTGTCTCTAAAAAAGTATTTAAAACCTTTAAAAATAATTTTTCTATAAAAACTATGTACTTAAAAACTTAGAAAGTAATTTTTCTATAAAAAGTACTTAAAAACTTGAAAAGTACTTTTTCTATAGTACTTTTCTATAAAAAGTACTTTTTCTCTAACAAAGAGGAATTTTTTATATCAAAAAGTACGTTTATAACTACTCTATAAAAAGTACTTAAAAACTTGAAAAGTACTTTTTCTCCGACAAAGAGGAATTTTTTATATCAAAAAGTACGTTTATTACTACTCTTTATATCAACTTTATTCGTAAATAAACCGGCACTATCTTAACAAGACTATAATTATTCCGTGTGTGTTTTCAATTGAGAGAATCTCATCTTTCATAGAGACTCGGATAAGATGAGCACGAAACAAACAACAACAAAAAAACACTTGCTTTATTTAACGATGCGATTGATATCAGATGTTGTTCTGAATATTAAATTATTGTATTGTATCATTATAAATATTGTTTAAATGATAGCCCTTTCCTTTTAAAATAAATTGAAAAACATTTTCTAGAAATTAGAATTCATTATACTTACAGTGTAGGTGCCCAGACCAATTGTCTGCATTTTAGTGCCATTATTATGGATTACATAGGGAACTTTAACAGTGGAGGAGCTCATGTTGTTTTTTTATGACCGTATAACTGTAATAAATTGTTTAAAAAATTTCATTAGTAAAAGTATTTCTTTCCTGTTCCTTCTTTTCTTAAACAATAACGCCCTATTATTTGTTTATTTACTCACGCACTCACCTTTTTGTGTTTGTTTTTAAAGTTTTCAGAAATTAAACAGAAGAAAATAAATCACGCTCCCGTTGCTTTTCGCTTGTGGTGTTGTGCTTCCAGACAACTGTTGATTACTGATACTCAATTCCTAAGGGTACCTTTTATTTGGATCAGATGGTTTACTCTGTTGTTGTTGTTGTTTAGAACCAATAAAAAAGCTTTTTTCTGTTTTGTTTTGTTTTTATTTAAAGCTTTATTTCCCACAGTGTTAGAGCTTTTAGTTTAAAATTCATTAAATTAATTGAAGATTAGCAGAGATATCAAGGATTACGGTGATTTAAAAGGCACCCTATATACATAACACAATTAGAAAAATTAAAATAAAAACTCTTATACAGTGGAACGAGTTACCAATACATATTTGAAAATTAAGTTAACTGTCTTGATTTATTGTCTCGTTTCTTTTAAATTCAAATTTATTTGAAGGACCACAGTTTTTAAAAGGGGCCTCAATCTAAGTATGATACCCTTGGCCTGCAGCAGTGCTAAAATACCCTTGAGTAGTATGCAGGATGTCGTTTGATTGAAAGTCCAGCTTCAGAACTTTACAAAGGATTAAAAGAATATGTTACACATTTGGTAATAAGCGGCACGATGCAAGCAGCGTATCGTACGATTTATTGTACTTCCCAGCAACTTTAAAGGATATCCCTATAATATCTTCTCCAAGCATATTGCCCCAACAAATATTAGGATTGTGCTCGGCATCAACAATGACAATTTTCTGCCTAACACATGATATCCACCGAGGTGTTCCTTTCTGGGATGCATTAATGCCCCACAGGTTCAAAGAACTTATTCCGATGATTTATTCTCAACACAGTATCTACATGTGGTTTCGAAACAACCCCCATGCTGCATAAGCGTACCCTGAGCCTACAATGCTCTGTTGAAAAACCACCATGCTGTATAAGTGTACCCTGATCCTACAATGCTCTGTTGAAAAACCGGTTACCATCCTAAGGGTATTCGTGAATATTCTGATGCATGACTCAGATTTTTAACAAAAGTTTTGATTGTCTAAAATCCACTCTCTTTATATTTGCTTTCGTTGAGCAATCCTTTCCAAATACCAGCCCCAGAGTACAGAAGAGTTCTGGCCCTTTTAACGACGTGAAAGCTCCAATCTCAGCAAGCTCCCCTACTTACTGATTGCTGAAAATTCATCGTGCGTTACCTTATTTTGCCTATATAACTGATTCAGTTTCAACAGACAATCCCATGCTATCTTCGATTTAACTTTATAAGAGCCGAGAGCTCAAATAGCGCCCTGACTGTCGAAGACATAGACCCTATGAGTTCGGAAAATTTCATTCTGGAACTAGAAACGTCTGCTTCTATTATAAGATCAGGTTCTTAAAAGAGTAAGCAACTTCTAGATCACACCTTTCACTTTTAGTAGTATGTCTCGCTGCCAAGCAATTCCCAAAATCATAGACTCTAATGGTTCTATCCAGGGGAGAGTTAAGGAGACAGTTATCAGCCAATCGATAGGCAACATTTTTCGAGTAGGAAGACCATATGCTGCACTATGAATATATATTTTTATGGCATTGTAACGGCAAATAATAGGTTTCACAGGGCATACATATGTAAAGCCCCTCCAAACAATGAAAAACTCTCTGCCACTGTCAGACATGCTTTAGTTTTCATACTCACAATTGTCATTTAAAAATAATTTCTTTAAACTATTTACCGTTTCTTGAAAATCTTTTTAAACGTTTTATTATTCTTCGTTTATTTTTATCACTTGAGTTTATAACAGCACAATAATAAACATTTCCTTATTGAAGGAAATGAATTTAAATAGGTACAAATGCATATGTATGTGTGTGTGTGTCTGTGTTTGAAAGGAGTTTAATATCACAAGAAGTTTAACTATAAAGCTGTCATACATCAAAGAGAGTGTTAAAAAGGCAACACAATAACACTTTAGAACGTATTTGTTACGATGTCGTTATAATTTATTTCACTTTATTGCGTTTTTAGTAATTTTTTCCTTCGAAAACAAAAACAAAAAAAACCCACTCACTCACCTTATAACTCCTTAAAATATGCTACACATTTATCAAAATGTAAACGTACAGACATGAGCACTTACTCTGCCAACGTAAATTTCTTTTCGATTAACACACAATAAACATGTGTATGTGTGTGTGTGTGTTTGTGTAATGTTGTATATTCATTTCTCATTTCATTCTGTTCGTGCTCCAATAACAAAAACATTAATTTCCGTTATGTTTACACTATAAATCATACCATTTGCTTATGTAGTTATATATGTGTGTGTGTGCATTTCTCTGACTCTCTTTTTATTCACGTAACACATAACAATTGATTTCCGTTACAGAGTTACAAAAAGTTTCTGTTTTGCATATTGAAAAAAATCCTTTAATGCATACACATACGCACAGTCGCACACATCTTTTCAATGCTGACATTTACGCATATATTGGTGAAATATTCATTCCACCTACACCAATATAAACAACTTATAGCGGTAAATATCTTGCTTTAGTGACAGTTCAAACAAAAAAAAAATAAGAAAATGTGCATAAAAGAACTTCTGTTATGAAGCCAAAGTTATAAACAAAGAAAAGACAAAACAGCGAACATGCACTACCGAGAGCAAGAGAGAGTTAGAGTGATTGTGAGAGGTAGTAAGCGAACTAAACGAAACGACACGTATGCGTTTATTACAACAAATGCCTGAAGTAATAAATGCATGTTTGAAGGCAACAACACATTGTAGAGAATACCTACAAAAACAAAAAACATTGAAGGAACAATAGAATATTTTACATGTGTGTGTCAGAGTGCAGGTTTGCATTTTTGAAAGAGTGAGAGAGAGTGAGGGTGAGAATTTGTAACAATAAAGCAGTGTTGATATTCAAAAATGCTCATACGCCACATATGCAAATAAAAGGCTGCGTTTGCAAGTGTGAATAGGAATTTTTTGTTTGTTTTTTTAGGTGTGTTGGCATGCATTTTAAAATATTGCCCATGTAAAGCCATAAAAACGTAACCCGCGTAAAGGCGATAAATATAAAGCGATACAGAATGCAGTGAGGTAAGCAGTTTTTCGTTGTTAAAATATAACTTTGGTTATGCAGGCCTAAGTTTTAGGCCAGTAATGTGTTGGATTTGTATAACAACACACAGACAAACATGCATTATGCAGATACCAAGAAACTAAAAAAAGTCAAATTTAATGCTAATCATTGAACATTAAACTGTATTATGGTGTAGAAAACTTTACTGAATATTGGTCTTTGTGTACCACTAAGCCTACAGATTTGAAGGCTTGACTATAATATAGAGTTTTAAATGTCATATGGACTATGCGGTGAACTCATCACAAACCTAAACAAACCTAAAATCGTTGTTCAAATAAGAAAACTTTAAAGAGCACTTGAAACAGTTTTGCGCCAAGTTTCGTATGAAGGCAGTTGTTCCCAAAACATATAAATACTGAGCAAAAAAGTTCAGCGCTCAGAAAAAGCAAGACTCAATATGAAAACACTTCACCACACTACATCCAAGGTTGTTTCTTAACACAAATTCTGACTTTTAAAGCCTTAGTATTATGATGCATTTTTTATTCGATGACTCGTATTTTTTTACGATGACTTCCATTTTTTTGTCGATGAATTGCATCTTTGGTTGATGACTTGCATATTTTTGGTTGATGACTTGCATTTTTTGGTCGATGTCTAGCATTTTTTGACGATGGCTTGCATTTTCTAGTCGATGACTTGCATTTTTTGTACAATAACTTCAATATACATAGTTCCTTTTACTCCTCTAGGCCGCAATAGATTTAGATTTAGGTCGAAGTGGTAGCTCTGATATCACAAAGCTCACTTGAGCACGCATAGCGGCCCGTTGTGACGCCACGGGTGAACGCAGTCCCTGTACTGACCAAGTTCCACCAAAATCAGGGAAGAGGAAAAAGTTGGTCAGCGCAAGGGCTGCACTAGGGCTGCACTTTCATGATTTTTCGTCGTTGACTTGCATTTTTTTTGTCGATGACTTGCACTTTCTGACACTTTCTCAGGAACCAAACAAACTGGCATACATCATATTCCGCAGAAGTGATTTTTAAACAAAATCCTGAAAAACTCTTGCCGTAATTTACGATAGACTAGATTGCGCCATTCGTAGATCTTTTTACTCTGGAAATCATACCGATTGCATTCCCTACTCCCGATCTCCCCAATCCCGAATCAAAGCAGTCTCTCAAGAAACTTGCCTATAGCATCCAGGAGGCGCGCAAGGCAGTGAAACTGGAGCACTACTAAAGTTTTCCCAGAACTTGGGATCGCTTTACACCTCTGCTTATTAGATTTATTACACTCCTTCAGTCAGTTAGCAGGCGAAAAATTTCACCCATTCGCTAAAGCCTATAATTGTTTTTTAATGAATAAAAAAATAAACTAATAATTAAAGCTTGAGCAAAACGAGTACATTCTTGTTATTGCCTATAATTTTTTCCATTTAAATAATTCCCTATAAATTTGTTCCCTACAAATATGTTCTCTTCTCTGTTTTTTGTTACACTTTGTCTTTTTTTCGATTCAGCTTTCTTTTTTTTTTTTTGTTACTTTCATACTGTCTCTCTTCTTTTCCCTTATTTCCCAATATCATATTGATAGTTTTTAAATTTGATTCCGTTTTTCTTATCATCATGTAACAATTTTCAAACATTTTTCGTACACACATATGTACATAATAATCAAAAGAGGAAAAAAAGTGAGACCAATTTTATGAACCATATTTTGTTACACTCAGCAACAGTCAGTCAGTTTTGGTAGTAACGGACAGCTACATCTACAACACCAGCAACATCGTATTAGCAATAGCAACACATCACATTAGACGACTGACTGCAATATCACCACAGCACACACCACAGGACGTCACACCACATACTTTATTGTAGAGAAACAAAAAACATTTTTCAAAAATAATAGAGAACTTTTTACCAACACAACCAAAAACAAAACCAGAATGAAAGAAAGAAAGCAAGAAAGAGGATATACAATATATTTTCCACTATTTTTTGTATTTCCTTGTCTTTTTTTTATTCTTGTTTCCTTTTCTTTCAAGTTTATAGTTGACAATCATACGGACAGCCATAGACGGTACTTGTGAAGTGGCCACGTATGTATGAGTGCGAAGGATATGAGAATATGAAGTTGAATTTGTATTTTTGCTGTTACTTCCGTATTGCATAAAAAAAGTGTAAGTTTTACAACTCCCCTGCCACGTTGTGCATATATGCTGTATGTAAGAGTGTTATAATACAGAGATAGTGATAGAGAGAGAAATAGCGAGAGAGACAGCATCAATGTTTGTATTTGTATTTGTGTAAGAAATATGTAACCAATTTTTATATTCATGCATTAAAAGTGAACAGGATAATGGTGAAGAACAAAAGTTATTTCGTTTTTGTACGAATTCAAGTTAAAATATTCGTATTCAGAATTAAATATCGAATGAATTTTTTATTTACCATTTTTTTTTTGGTTCAATAAAAAGAAATCCATTATATTCCTCAGAGATGCCTTGAGTAATCTATATCTTGCGTAACGTAGTGATTAAATTGATTGGCTAAAAACCTCATCATCATGTTATTATAAATTTCCGAAAAAATAATTAACTCTGTTCGCCTTCAAGAGATGTCTTACAGGTGTCGATATCTTTTCAAATATTATTCGTCAATGACGGAATAGTGTGGCAAGGTCTTGGACACTAGTTACGTGACTCCACAAATAAGCGTTATTATAATTTCCTGCACATATTTTTTTATAAGATACATAAGTGGAAATATTTTACAGCCGACAGAGGTCATAAGATAATATTAGTCTAGTGCACAGACACTTTGAAGCGTACTCAGAAGGCATGATCTGTTGCACGAAAATCCAATGATTTTGCGACCTACATATGTACATACATAATTGGCGATTACAACCCTTCAGTCAGGATTACGGCCTAGCTTCTCACAAAACCACACATGTTGTGTGCCTTAATTTTATACTTGAGTGGCGGGAAGAGTGAGAGTCGACGTTAAGCTGTAGCGTAGACACCGAACGACAGATTTTTGAGAAACTTTTTCATGGCAGGATTATTTACTCTCAGAGTTTTTGCTAGAAATCTGCTGAGAGGAAGTCGCCGAAGGAATATATTTTTTTTCATATTTCGTTTTATTGTCTGGTCTGGGGCTCGAACCCAGGCTTTTTCTCTAATAAGCGAACACACTACCTACTAGACTACGGCGACTTAGGCTCAAGTAAATGAAAAAACCTGTCATTCAATTGAACTTAGAGACCATCCTCTGCGTCTTGACTACATCCAAAATCTCAGTCTCATCTCATTTTGTCACACGCTTATGCAGAAAATAGAAGAGTGTCAACACTAGAGGATAGACATACATGGTCCAAGTATGTCCCATTGTGATGTTACGAGATCTACTTCTTACGGATCTTACGGTCTGGTGGCTAATAAGTTCTATTTATCACTTACAATGTAGGTAGAATCAAATCTAACGCCTACTTCCTCTTCCCTCTCACCCACAACTTATTTACGGTGTTGCCATATAATGCTCTCCGTGAGTAGGTGCCATCCCCTGAGTGTTGGTTGTAACAAAAAAAGAAAACATAGAATGCATGAATAACTTTCATTACTTATCACAGCCGTCAAATCAACTTTCGGTCTAATTGCTAAAGTATGGAATGATTCACGGCGACGAAATTACGAATTCCTATATCGAATCCACACGGACTTCAGTGTTTTACTTTACGGCTGGAAAGCCTGAAGGCTGGAGGTATGACAAATACGCTTGAAAGGTTTATAAACCATCTTAAGCTAACAAATACTGAGAATATGGTGGCCAGGAATCCGTCTTAATTTTTATCGTTCTCGTTATTGACGTTACGCCAATTTCTTTTCCCCTTTGCCAATTTAAAAAAAAATGGAACAGAATTAATCTTTTTTTTTTATCTGAAATGTAAAAGCAATTGAAATTCTTGTGTTTTTCCGTAAACCAAACATGTTTTACGACTGCACACTCTAAAGTCGTACGTACAGACCTACAAACCTACATACATACATGCTTGTACATACGTGCATACTTTGTACATACCTCCAATAGTCATATATCGATATTTTTATCTAAATGCTGTTGAAAATTTTCTATTACAATATTTCGAACATCAGTGGTAATATTTTACAATTCGATTTTTTTAGGTGAACATTTGTTTACTCCCTTTTCTCTTTCTGTTTGGGGTTATGTTTTTTACTGTTTTTTTTTTTGTTTTCTTAAAGTCATAAAGTACATGTGTGTGTGTTAACCCATTAGGGGTGGTTAACTCATATACGCTTTAGGGATCAAGAAATGTCAACGGCATAATCCAAATTTTCGAATTGGCTAGATACTCTTTATAATTCTTATTCTCTCTGAACAGGCTTGGCCCGTGGTATTATCCGGCACTAAGGTGAATAGTTGAGGTGATAGTGGGTTTCCCTGGTTAACTCTAGCGTTGATATGAAACGGTTGACATGTTTACTCGTTGTTTTAAGGAACTGTTTTAATGATTCGAATTACTGTATACATCCTTCTCAATACTTTACAAATGTCAGTCCTACTATTGATGTATCGAAGGCGTATTTAAAATCGAAACCTTAAATTATAGAACAGTACGTAATTCAATTGATTGCAATATTATAGAATAGTTTTGGCTTTAACAATTGCATTCAATTTCGCCGGAAACCTGCCTGTTCATTTCGTAGAATGTTCAATATTTTTCTTTCAAGTTCTTGGTGCTTTATGGCTGTCTGTATCTTGTATATGCAGTAAACCACCTCTTCAGTTTTTGCAACTGCTCAAGTCTCGAAGTTTTAGTCAACTTTTTTCCAACCTTTTCAAACTTTTTTCTTCCTACACAGCTTTTCTTTCTTTCTGTCCATTTTTGCCTACAGTCTTATTAAGTTTAATTTCTCGACAGCTCTATTTTTATTTACACTGGAAAGATTGCATGATTATTGACTGCAAAGCTGATTTTGTTCATTACGCTGCCTTCAGTACTTGTATTAGCGACAATGTTACTAAGTTCTTTGAATTTCTTTGACATGCCGACATGCGACTCACCAAAAAAATCCTGAAAGGAGAAGAAAATTTCATTTAGAAAGTCGTCAGAAGAACTGTAAAGTAACATTAGAGATCCTATTAGGGTTTTTAATTACAGCATAAGATGTCAGGGAATATAAAGATTCGCTTATTAGACGAAAAGCCCGGGTTCGAGTCCCAGGCCAGATATCAAAACGAAATATGAAAAAAAATATTTCTTTGGCGACTTCCTCTCAGCAGATTTCTGGTAAAAACTTAGAGAGTAAATAAAATTGACATGTATAGTTTCTCAAAAAATCTGTCGTTGGTAGTCGGCTTTAAACTGTAGGTCCAGCCACTCAAGTATGGTGTGAGAAGCTAGGCCGTAATCCTGACTGAAGGGTTGTAATGGCCACTTATGTATATGTTTGTAGAACTTGTTATGAAACAAAAGCCCAATCATTTTTATTGTAAAGTAATGATGATCCCAGAATGAAAAAAGCACGTTAAGTTCGATCAACAGTTTGATCAACCGTTGTTTTGTTGTGTCGATGAACATGGGGAAGCACTTCACAGGAAAGGAGATTAAAAAAAAATCTTCATTAGCTCGTTTTCCTTACTACAATGCACCCACTGTAGCCACTAAAAGTACTCCAAGTTCTTATTGCTGTAGCAACTGAACGTCTGGTTACAGTTCGTAAACCAATTCTGCGATTTTGAAGAAATAAAAGTCAGTTGCGTAATGTGTAAAAGTCAGTAGGTAGTGTGTTCGCTAATTAGATGACAGTCCGTGCTCAGCTCAGCTCAGACACCTCGAACAAAATGAAGTAAGAAAAAAATATTTCTTTCGGCGACGTCCTCTCAACAGTCTTCGGGCAAACACTCTGAGAGTAAATAAAATTGCAATGAAAAGTGTTTCCAAAATTTCCTTCGGAGTTGATAACTGAACTGTAGGTCTCGCAACCTATGCATAAAATTAACACACACAATATAGGTGGTAGGAGGAGCTAGGTTGTAATCCTGACTAAAAGTGTTGTAATGAGCAAGTAAGTAAATATAGTAAGCAAAACTGAGTTATCATCGTATGGTTACTTGCTCCAGTGATTGTCGGTGATCATCGGTTTAATAATGTTGCCGGTACTACATAACGTCCAACTGTGCATCTCTTGAACTGCCTTTGTGTGCTCTTCACACCAAATTTGGGTATTTTGTTTGTTGACGTAAGCATTGTGTTCCAAAATGAGCTACATTGCTGAAGATAAATTATCGCTTCGAAACACATCTCAAGCACAGAACGAATTTCGATACACAAAAATTCATTCATATGCAAGCATTGTTTGTGTGGTAGTCTATTCATGATGAAATGGCAAACCTTACCGAACATTTTTGGTATTCCCACATGTCACGAATCCTTTTCTATACTGTAAAATTTTTCAATTAAAAAAGAAGAAAATATCACCCGATACAAAAGCTATACTTCTATAAAAGTCTCTTGAAAAATCTTAACTTGCCCCTTCACCCTTTAAGGATTAATAAATTGAGTGCATTTTCTTGGGGAGTACATGTGTATACAACAATTACATTTGTGGCCTCTCTCTCTCTCTCTGCCTTACGCCTTGTGCATTTCAAATGTAATATTTTTTAAAGGTAAAAATTTCTACGAGAACCAAATTCTCAGAAGAAAAAAAAAAAAAAAACTGTCGAATAATATAGAAGACTTGGAAACGAATCAGGGGAGTAAGAAAATGAAAACAAAAATATTCAGTTTTAAAGTTATTTTAAAATTTATTTATTTTTTTGTGAAATACTTACATAATAGTGCACATAAATACATACGTATGTTTGAAAAAATGTGAGAGAACAATTTACGGATGTGCCTTACATATGTAAGTGGTAAATACATATGTAGGTATGTAATCAAACATTTTATTTTGTATGGACGTGTATACGAATGCTACACACATAAATTTAATGCTATAAGAGGTAAACATGCATATGTATGTATGTACGTATGGGCAATGGTAACAAAATGAGATAACAAATGTTTCCATTTGAAGGGAAAACATTTGCTTTTTATTTGTTTTTTTCTTTTGGTTTTTAATAAAAAAAACAAAAAAAAAATGAATATTCCGGCTTTAGTGGTACTTCTGAATTACACTTTTGACCGGAATGTGTGTTAAGCTTCGAATGATTATGATTTATAAAAAATTTTAAAAGGTTTTCCATTAAATTAACAGCAATAAAGTCGACTAAAGTTAAATGGTAAAAAGCAATTTGTAGAACATAAAATGAAGTATAAAACGTAATAAAACAGATGCTATTACTACCCCACTAATTAGTAACACAAAACCAGTTAAATTTCTTTGGTCTCTTGTAGGAGAGTTAAAGATATAGTATGAGAGCCAATCAAATTAACCAGGAACTTATGCGCAGTCTATAACCCAAATCTAGTCTACTAAGTTATATCATGTAAAAGCATATGTGGCATATAGGGTCTTATATAAGGCATTTCCTATCTTTAAATAAGAAACAAAGAAAAACAAAAGGCGTGTGATATATTAAGACCTATTGATAACATCCGCTACGGCTTCTCTGAGTAGAGTGCGTTCGAAATATCCAATTTTCTATGACTCTGACCCATAAATCACGCTGAATTGAAACGATGGCGTGGTTTATGTTGGCTTTGAGGACCACTGCGATACACTGCTTACACCCGTGATATACATATGAAAACCTTACAAGGTAACGAAATTATATCGCACGATCTCGTGACTTGTAGTCCCCGTAGTCTAGTAGGTAGTGTGGTCGCTTATTAGACGTAAAGCCCGGGTTCGAGCCCCAGGCCAGACATCAAAACGAAATATTAAAAAAAATATATTTTTTGGCGACTTCCTCTCAGCAGATTTCTGGCAAAAATTCTGAGAGTAAATAAACCTGGCATGAAAAACTTTCTCAAAATCCGTATGTATGATCTCGTGACTAGTTCACATCACTTCCATGTGAGATGACCATGAGTTCATGTCGTTCAAGCAGAATAGTTAATATGAGCTAACATGAGCTGTCTGGCACGTAAAGTCATCTTGTTGAAAACACAAATACATGGTCAACATGATTCTGAAAGCAATATGGTTCAATGAAGCAAATCCACATTAAACAGTGAGGCATTGGACACTCTTGGATCTCATGTGAGTTGATTTCATTCCAAATTCTCAAATTTTGTTTGTTCACTTGCCCATTCATCCAGAACTAGGCCTCATTGCTGAATGTTATTTTTCGATGACAATTGCAACAGAATCTTTACTTACTTACTTAATTGGGCATAACAACCCGTTTAACGGATTTCGGCCTGCCGCAACACTTCCTTCCAGGCGCCTCTGCTTCTTGCACGCCTACGCCAGTTGGTCACACCAATAGATGATGGCTTCCTCGACTTTGTCCTTCCAATGCAGACAAGGTTGTCCTCTCCGCAGATCTCCGCATCAAATACCCGTCTCGCCGGAGCATCCTCCTCCATTCTAACGACATGGCCGAGACAGCGCAGCCGCTGGATGTTAATACGTTGTACAACGTCTATGTCATTGAGGAGATCATACAGCTCACTGTTGAATCGGATACGGAAATCATCGCCAACTCGCCCTGGACCGAAGATCTTGCGTAGGACTTTTCTTTCGAACATTCTCAAGGCTGCTGCATCTGTACTTAATAGGGTCCATGCCTCTGGCAGTAATTGAGGGCAAAACGAAGTATATGTTATCGACAAGCAGAGGCATGCTGCATATTGATTCTCAGATTACGGCCGATAACTGTACTTTCGACACAGTCAAAGAATTTATTTATCTTGGCTCCGCTGTTACCACCAAAAATTATGTCAGTCTGGAGATTAAGCGCAGGATAACTCAGTAGGCAATTGAGACCTCTCTCGTGCGACAAAAGCCTCACAATCTAACGGAATTATATCGTACGATCTCGTGACTAGTTCACATCACTTCCATGTGAGATGACCATGCGTTCATATTGTTCGAGCAGAATAGTTAATATGCCAAGAGCTGTCTGGCACGTAAAGTCGTCTTGTTGAAAACACAAGTCTTTAATATCCACACAATTGAAGCCAGTGATACATGATCAACATCATTCTCAAAGCAAAGTGAATGAAGCAAATCCACATCAATTCGCAAATTTTGTTTGTTCACTTACCCATCCATCCAGAACTAGGCCTCATTGCTGAAGGTTAGTTTTCGATGACAACTGCCCCAGAATCCATCCAATTTTATTATTTGCCCGCATTGTGGCAAAATACAATGAATACATGACAGCTTATCTGACAGATGTACTTTCAACACTATGGCTGTCATCAAAGGTCAAAGTTCGAAACTGTCTGCCTGGAATACACGATAAAATAATTATTTCGCGGCTTTTGGCAATAATAGCAGAATAAACGCCTTACATAAACTCGTCTAAATTATTGTGTTGATGCGGCACTATATCGAAGCAAAAAATTCCACTCAAAGCTCTGTGTTACTATATGTAGAGACCTTTAAACGATGTGTCAGGAGACTTCATCGAATGCTCTGAATGGTTCCGGGACTAGGCCAAAATGTATAATTATGGTATCACAATGGGTCCAGTTGTGTCTATACCATGTTATTTGTGTGGACGGCCATCGGTACACGCCATGAGGCAATAAGTAGTCTTTTAGAGACACACTATTTACATTTTTTTTTCTATTTCAATATTGCACATCGAAAGCCGCCTTCTATTGGGGAGGAACATTTCAGTGGGATGATACGTGGTTGGACAATTGCGGTTAAAGCCACCTGTATTATCATTTGCTGTAGGCGTTGCACTGGGTGATTATGTCGTTCATAATTTGTAACCAAAGTAGAAAACAAAAAGTTTTTCTTATAAAAATGTCGGGCTGTTAAGACAGCCTAGTATTATTGTCGATAATAATAATGTTTAGAACTTTCTCTGAAAGTCTGCCACTATCATTTAGTTCAGACGCTAAAGACCTGTTATTTAATAAACTTCAATTTGCAAAACTAAATTCCTTTAATTAATTCACATAACTTTTGAACATAAATTTCATGATTTTACCAGAAATAACCTGCGGTTGTTAGAAATAAAAAAGAAAAAAAAAACAGAAACAGAAACAGGAACAGTAAAATAAGAAAACGCAAGAAATCGTTTTGGTTAGTCGTTTATCACAATTCAGCCCATTTTTGCTTATTTTATTCGTGTTTTTTTTTTGCTTTTTGAGGTTACAAGCTGTGATAGAAAACTTCTATTGCCATTAAAGTTAAATCGTTATGTCAAAAACGTTATGTGTTACAAACACATACATATCCATGCATTATAACACTTGCCATACGTACAGCGGATGTATGAATGTCTTGAATGTGTATGACATAATGTGAGAACGACTTTATGATTACAAATAGTTCGCCCCCCACCCCATTAAAAACAAATAAAACGAAAAAAATAAAGACCCACAATTATCGCAACCCAATTGTTTTTAAGAAACATACCCGAAGAAAAAAATAAAAAACACAAAAACAAAAAGAAAAAAATCTTTTTCAAAAGAACCAAAAAACTGAAATGAATATAAAAGAAACCAAAAATATTTAATGTGTGTGTTTCCAAAATCTGAATAAATAGTTTTTTGTTTTTTTTCCTAAAGAACAGTGTAACGGATTTAGCCAATGGTCGACGGAAAACGAATACAATGTCATAGTAAAAACTCGATTGTCGCGATTCGAAATAAAAAGTAAAAAATAAATTACAGTGTATTGTTAAATTACAGTGTATTGTTAAATTACAGTGTATTTGGCCATATAATATTGAAACTATTCCAGTTCAAAGTTCAACTTAATAACTTTTAGGACTAAGCCTAGCTGGGTACTCGCCGTAGTCTAGAAGGTAGTGTGTTCGCTTATTAGACTTTAAGCCCGGTTTCGAGCCCCAGGCCAGACATTAAAACGAAATATGGAAAAAAATATTTCTTCGGCGACTTCCTCTCAGCCATTAGCTCAGACATCTCAATCAAAACGAAATATGAAATAATATTTATTCGGCGACATCCTCTCATCAGTCAGGCAAAAAATTTGAAGTAAATAAACCTGCCATGAAAAAGTTTCTCAAAATCTGTCGTTCGGAGTCGACGTTAAACTGTAGGTCCCGCCACTCAAGTATAAAATTAAGGCACACAACATGAGTGGTGTGAGAAGATAGGCCGTAATCCTGACTGAAGGGTTGTAATGCCCAATTATATATGTATATAATCCAACCCGATTACAAGATATTCTAACGTTTTAAAGGCGAAATGGGTGTAATATAGAAATTGGAATTGATTTCAGATTATAGGTCGTTCCTTTAGAAACAACTGACTTTATTTAATTGGTCATTACAACCCTTTAGTCATGATTACAACCTAGCTTCTCACACCACCCCTGTTGTGTTCGTTAATTTTACTTGAGTGGCGGAACCTACAGTTTCAAGTCAAATTTTTTGCCAGAAGACTGACGAGAGGATGTCGCCGAATAAATATTATTTCATATTTCGTTTTGATTGAGATGTCTGAACGAATGGTTGAAGCACGGGCTCGCATCTAGTAAGCTAACACACTACCTACTAGAATACGGCGACTACATGCCGAGTAACAAACCGCCGGCCTATATACCGCCCTCATATTTTAAAGATGACGCTGCCTTATCTTCAAATGAAATTCGTTGTTTATGTTATCCATCCTCCCTGAGAGATCAGGTGGCATTTTGCATGTAGTATTGAAGAGGAAGTGGAACCTTGTCCTCCACACAACTTCATTTCAACTTTGCCTACAAAAAAAAAAAGGACGTTTGATGATCATATGCAGAGAGAATGTGATCTTTGATCTGCTTTGCTGTGAATTCCAGATCAATACTTGTCAGCTATTTCCTCTGCTCGTTTGCCAAAAATATATCCGATATATTTTTAGTTCCTTCTATTTGTAGTCGTAGGACTCGCCTCTGTATTCAAAGGCCGCATTGATCTGAAAGTCTTCTTAAAGTGCGTAGTCTAAGCTCTATCGAGTGCATATTAAAATCAATGTTAAGTTTGTTTATCTATGTTCCATCTGCCTATTCTGATTTGGTGAGGCAATAAGCCGCTAATAAACAGTATCTGTTATCGTTTCCAAATATGACAACATTTGCTTGGGCACAATACCATCAAAAATAATCTTTATCTCTCCTTTCTAACTTCCTTATTTTTTAAAAATGTATTCCGCTTATTTCCTTGTTCTGTGCAATAAACATGAAATTCTTTTTATAGTAAGGACTGACCACCGATTTAGAACCCTTCTAACAATCGGGATGTAAATAGTTTTCTTCGTTTCAAAAACATTTAACGAATGTCTAAGTGTCCTGCTATTCAACAGGTAGTAGAGATACATTACTTGTATCTCAGAGGTCAAGATAAAACTAGGCATAATGGGCTACACTATCATTCTTTTTGTACATTGCTTTTATTCCTCAGATCATATCTTCTTTATTTATTAAAGCCTGGTACATTTTAAATGCTTTTCGCAACACTGTGCCTTATAAGACATCTCTCCATAATATTCTTAAGCTTTGTTTCAATTGTATGTTGTTGTTATTTTAGTATCAAGAAAAAAAAATAACAAAAAATAAAAACTAAGAAAAGAACTGTTGCTGATATAAAATAAAAACAAAAAAAAAAAAAACTACAGCAATAACAACAAAAACTAAAAACGCAATCCTACTTTTACGAATAGTTGTACAGACGACGAAAGTATCAGCAGACATATTGAAAATACTGTTTGCATGTGTCGCTGTTATCAAACTTATGCATCCGGTTGTTCGATGGCCAGCATGTTGCATGCAACACAACAACTTCATAATGATGTTGCTGCTGCTATAGTCATATTCCATGTTGTACGATTGCATTTTTCTTTATTTTTGTTTTCTTTACGAGAGAGATAGGGATGATGGTGTTGATAATAATGTTGTTGATGTGTTGCGATTACAAACAAAAACAACGACTACCAACAAACGAAGATGCAATCTACAACAGCAACATTAGCAGCCCACTACCCCAGGCAGTCACACATCTGAGTGCAACATAGAACGAGTTGAACACACACACATGCACACACACTTAATTTTACAATATTTTTCTGTGTTTTTGGGCTTTTGTGTGGAAATTCGCATGCACGTCAGATTTATGCGGATGGTCGGCGAGTACGGTTTGAAATAACGGTGTGTTCCGCTAAAGAAAAATTTGAAAATAATATAAAGAAAAGCAAAAAGATTTTCAAAACTATTTGAAACATTTTATTCAAACACATTTTGTGTTAAAATTTTATCAAAAAAAATAAATAAATAAAAATAGAAACAACAAGTGATTTTAAAAATTCAAAGGAAATAAAAATAAATATTTTGCAACAAAAAAAAAAAGCAAAAAAAAAAAATTTTGTGATAAAATAAAAATAATTTTTTAAATTAAAAACAAACAAATTAAAAAAAAAATTAGTTTTTTTATAATGTTAAACACGATTGTGTGCATTTTGATATCCTCCACATAATAAAACTGGCATTAAGATACGAAACTAAAATCAACATTTCATCCCCTCTTAGTAACATAAGTCGCATTTATTAGAGGATGAATGTCTAGAACTTTATTATCGTGACAAAGAGAAAATTAAAAAAAAAATCATTTAATCATTTAATATACAGAACTTTAAAGGAATGCAATCATTGATGTTATAAAATGTAAACGGAAAACTTTCAATTCAAATTTAAAACAAACGCCTTACGGTGTTAGAAATTAAATATTAAATCGAAGGAGCTGTAGGAAACATACAAAATTTTTTTTTTTAGTCTTTGATTAAATAAAGGACGAAGGTCTTTTTTTCATGTTATTGACATAATCGGAGTTATTTAAAAAAATAAAACTAAATAAACTATTGAGAATTAATTTAAAAAATTTTGGTTTAAAAAAAATTTTTTTTTTTAATTTTAATTAAATTTTTTTTTTTTTTTTTTTATATATAAAAAAATTATTTTTTTTTTTTAATTTTATATTTTTGAATTTTTTTACCACATTACTTATAATTTCAGAAAACCAAAAGGATAAACTGTTAATACAATTTTTTTTTTGAATACAAATTCTATATGTTAATTCATTCAATTTGTTTATACGTTATATTCTTATTAATGCCTATATCAGCATTAAAAATAAATTAAATGCTATACAAACATAGGAGACAAAAAAATTAAATCATTAGTTTGAAATATATATTTCTCTTCATTAAATATTGAAGAAAAAAATGTGCACTATAAGTAAATAATGAAATAATATTTAAAAATATATCCAACTTTAGTTGCTGATAACTAAAAATATTGAATCTAATTTTTTTGAATGAAAAGTAAAGTTAAATAAAACACCCATAAAACTATGATCAAAATGTATGATCTCAATCCATCTCAGTTAGTTTTCCACTTTTGCCAAAACTTGAAATTATTCTCTTTGGAAAATTGATCATACTCGTCGAGATGACACCATATATCCGGCCAGTTCAAAGTTTTCAATTGCAGACCAAATAAAGTCGTTTATAACACGGCCAAAGCGCCTTCATTTGACTATAACAGTGCTTCAGGAGTAGTGTTCGTAGTCGCCGCTTTTACACGAAATCCCGTAGTTCAAGCAAAACAAAATCTGCAAAATTTATTTCTTTTGGCCTCTGTCTCTCTACAGTTTTCCTGCAAAGACTCTGAAAGCAAATAAAATTGTCACGAAAAGTTTCTTCAAAATCTGCTAAATGGTAGATTCCGCTACTCATGGGTAAAATTTACACACAAAACATGGGTGGTGTGAGGAGAAAGGTTATAATCATGTAATCATGACTAAAGAGTTGTAATGATCAATTAAGGATAATTTTCTTTCAGGTTTATTTTCAAAAAAAAAAAAAAAAGAAAAAGGAGTGCACTGACATTTTAACCGTTTGCCTTTCTGACCTTTTTATACTTTCACTTATGGGTTCTCCGAGCCCGATCTGAGACAACTTTATCCGTTGACGTAACCACCGAATTAGTTCCATCGCAGATGAACCCAGGAAGTCATGACGGACGTTTGAACTGCGTCCACACATAAAGGCACCAATAGATCTTTTAGACGAATACTTAGAAAAAATTTCGATAATATCTCATAGTGCTTAATAAAAGTTCTGATATGTTGTTTAAAGTATTATTTACTTTTGCGTTTGAAAATTCAGCATTGAAAGCCTGTTGCTCTGGCAACCAATCTACTACGTTGTGAATAGTCTGTTGGCTTTAATTGTTGCATGAGTTAGGTATGCATGTATATGAGACTTAGGAATTAAAGGTGTAGGCACAATTGCTGAGAAAGCCGTGGAATCGATAAAAGAGTCTTCGAAATTCTTTATAATCCTTGCAATACTTAGCACAGTAGGTCGATTATGATGAACATGTAAAGTGCCTCACTTTTATAACAAATTTTTAACTATTCTTACGAATTTTGCAAAATCTTTCACTAAACAAATGACACTTCAGAAGAAAGTATTTTAAAAGCTGACAGCCCTGTTAGGTTGCTGGTTTTGAAACCACTAAATGGGTAACCATATACCATATAATATATATTTACAACCCAATTTTACAACGTTTTTTTGTCTTTAAAAAAAAGTTTATTTTTTAATCACTTATTTATTTTGAAAATTATTTATTTACTTAAAATATTAAAAAAAAAAATAAAGATATTTAATTTAAAAAAGAATCAAATCAAATTTAACCTAATTTTATGAACAGTAATTGAAATTTTTTGTTTGAATTTTATTTTGTTTCTCATTTAATTTGATTTTATAAATACATATATGTATATTGAATGTTTTAAATTTTTTGATTAAGAAGTAAATACAATGATTTAAAATTTGAATGTAATTATTTTAGATTTTTTAAATTTTTTACAAAATTTGGTATTAAAAAAATATATTTTTATATGTTTTAAAAATGTTACATAAAGAATCGAAGGAAACCAATTATATACTTCTCTTTTAAATCATAAAAGAATTAAATTTTCTTATTCTAATTAGAAAAAGATCCATTTTCGTGTAGTACGATGGATGGCCTACTTAAAATTAGCAGAATTTTCACCTTCTCAACATTATCTTCTTTGAGCTCGATACAATTTTCCCTGTTCATAGTATCATCTGTCCAGCTTTTTAAAAGAAAATACTATCTCTTCATTATTGGCATCTCTTTTGCTTTATCTTTCTTTACTTTTCCCCTCTACAAATTCAGAAATAGGTAATGAGATAAAGATGTTGCAAGATGAAGAAATTCGAATTTTAATTCAATTTTGGCCATCGCAATAGTATCTGTGTAGACTGTTGAATTGTATTTATGAAAGAATGATTCCTTTTTAGCCAATTTCGAATTTTTTTCTTCTACTAAATTTACGCTATTGATATAAGAAGTCGCCTTGGTCTATTAGGTAGTATGTTGGCTTATTAGACGAAAAGCCCGAGTTCAAATCCCAGGTCAGACATTAAAGCGAAATATGAAAAACTATTTCTTCGGCGACTTCCACTCAGCAGATTTCTGGCAAAAACTCTAAGAGTAAAAATTGTCATGAAAAGTTTCTCAGAAATCTGTCGTTCGGAGTCGACTTTAAACTGTATGTCCCGCTACTCATGTATAAAATTAACGCACACAACACGAGTGGTGTGAGAAGCTAGGACGTTGTACAATGGGTCAATTCGACCTCCAGGTACTGTACTTGTCACAGTTGACAAGTACACGTCCTCTAACCTAACCTAATCTATAACCGCGAACTGTATTCGGCAATTAAATTCTTAAAACTGATATCTACATGGAATGCATTGAAATGATCAGCGTTAGTATAGTAAGGCCCAGTTGCATGAAACCTCTGTCTCAACTTGGGCAATATCATGTCGATATCGATCTAATATGTTTCCCAAGTCATTCAGCAGCCGATTGAATATTATTGCTGGCGTATTAACGATTCACTGGGATGGCTTTTTTGCAGGGCGACACATCCTCTTTTACTTGCACTATGGAAGTAGGTAGATGAATCAGATGCAGGACGTCCAGAAACCTTTGGCCTGGAGCAATCGATACGACAGCTTCTTCCATGATCTAAACTTATTAATTTTCTCTGAGATAAAGTTTGTATTCGAGTGTTACGTAGTATTCACTTTCCAGAGTAGAGGTTTCCGCTAGGGGAAAACGGTATGCTGGTGGTCCCACTCATAGGAAACGCAAAGAAAAGACTTTCTTTTGACTCTGAACAGTAATTTAATCAGGCTCCTTGCGAATGTAATTACTGGACACTGTAGGATTAGATGTATATACGTATTGGACATCGGCTGTCGCTTTTAATGTAGTAGAAGGAGAATCGGTTAAGAGCTTCCTGTGTTTAAATATCATGGTCTATGGGAAACTACATTAAGTCAACTCGGCGTATGTAATTTCCATGAACGAAACTGTCTCAAAAATGTGCCACAGTCGCTTGCTTTGGAATTTGAAAAGTCGTGGTTGATTCACAAAGGGTCCACTACAGGTATTAGGATTTTATGGGTATCACAATGGGTCATATGGCCTAGGAATGAACTACAATTTTCAAAACAAGAGTATTGAATTTCAGAACGCTAACCGATTTTTTCCATGTTGAAACAATAAAGTGGGACATGGAAACTTTGAGTATATGTTCTGTAAGATGTAGTCGTCGTAGTCTAGACGTAATGTATTCGCTTATTAGACGTAAAGCCCGGGTTCGAGTCCCAGGCCAGACATCAAAACGAAATATGAAAAAAATATTTCTTCGGCGACTTCCTCTCAGCAGATTTCTAGCAAAAAATCTGAGAGTAAATAAACTTGCCATGAAAAAGTTTCTCAAAATCTGTCGTTCGGAGTCGACGTTAAACTGTAGGTCCCGCCTCCATAGTATAAAATTAAGGCACACAACATGAGTGGTGTGAGAAGCTAGGCCGCATACCTGACTGAAGGGTTGTAATGGTCTATTATATACGAGTATTTATGTATGTAAGATTTCCATCAGAATTTTTTAAATATGTATGTACATTGAATGCTCTAATTTTGCACCGTCATGGAATTTTAGAATTAATTTTTGTTTTTACTTTTGTCGAAGAATATTTATTCGAATACAGGAATAGCCGATCAATCTGTAGTAATTAATATCTAGACGGATGTACCGCTTTTTTTGTTTTTTGATGTTACTTTTGAAATGATTACGCGCTATGTTTTGGACGTTTAACACATAATCGATATTATTAGCCCCAAGCATATATGTATAGTTGAACCATTCCTAAAAAATTTATAAAATGTAACAAAACATTCCTTTAAAGTTCTGCTTATGGTGTTACTGCTAGAACATTAAAAAAAAAGTTTTGTGATGTGATATGAGTTGTTATTTCATTTTTATTTTCTATGACATGGTTTACGGTTTTTTGTTTTTAGTTTCGCGAGTAAAAGTATTCAAATTTCAAAAAAAAAAAATAATTTCAAAAAAGTTAAATGGCTTTCATGTTCGAAATTTAAAAACAGTTGCGGTGCGTAAGTCATACAACTCGGTCGGTTGGTTGCCTGACGAACGGCGCTTCAAATTGCGAAAAACAGAAAATTGTTTCAAAAAAGTTTCAAAGTTAATCAAACCATTAAAATATGATGCATCATCAAACAAGCGGCATTAATTAAAAGTGATTTAATTTGAAAAAGAGCGCGGAAAAGAAGTTCACTTTAAAGTCAGTCAGTCAGTCGAGTGCATTATTTTCAATTAAAGGAAAAACAACAGCAGGATAACTGCTTACAGAACTTACAACAAAGGGTTTAAGGAAAACAGTTAAAAAAAGTTTTTTCGACTCGAAAAAAAAAGAAATAAACGTGGCCGTCGTAACTTATAAAAACAGAAAAGCAATTATTTTTTTTCTACATTTTTATTCTTTTAAACAATAGTGTATGTTAAAAGTTAGTCTACAGTTTGTGTAAAGTTTTTGTTAAAAAAGAAGAAAGAAAAAAAGGGGAAAACCCAACAAGAATACTGTCTTCACCTTTGGTTTGGAAAAAAGGAAACAAAGAAAAGAAACTAAGAGAACACAGGCAAACGAAATGTCTTGCAACTTTTTGGCACAAATGTTTGCCACCTTGTGGCTGACGGTGTTTTTGTTGACAGCTCCCGCGCTGGCTGTATATTGCCCCACAGGTTGCAATTGTTTTCAACGTACTGTGCGCTGTTTGCGTACACATTTAACTGCCATACCAAAAGTACCACAAGATACCACAGTTCTGTAAGTATTTTATACATTCTTTCTCGTTGATTCCTCTTTCAATCGTTCATTCATTGTTTTATTTCTTCATTTGTTTGTTAAACTTCATCTCCTTGTTTTCTGTTCTGAAAATATTTTAAAGTTTTTTTTTTTCACTCCTTATTCCTTGTTTTTTTTTCTCCATTAAAGTTCATTTCATGTTCATGTTCTTTTTTTATTTTTGTTTGTTTTTGAAATGTGGTTTCAAAAAAACACACACAAAAAGTTTTATTTTCAAATTTTCTTTTAATATTTCCTTTTTAAATGTTCATTATTTAAGCATTGTTGGTGGTATAAAAAATTGTCAATTTAGCAATTGTTGGCTCATTTTTTTTAAATAGTTTATCCTGTATATTTTACAAAATAAATAGAGTAAAATTGGCGTAAAATTTACTTTGTTTTAAACGGAAGTGTTGGAATGAAATTGACGTTTGGGAGGGAAAATGGAAAAGAGCGCTTGTTTTGATAGGCGAACTTGGCAAGTGTAATTAAATTATGAGTAAAATATTTAAGAAATGTATTAATCACACTAGAAATTTTAAAGATAACTGTACATAGTTTATCAATGGAACCTACACCATCCTCTTTACATTCCTTAGAGAAACTTAAGTATGAATCATACTTTAAAGCATTATTAACCATACGTTGGTGAATTAAATAGACACGTAGGCTATATGTTGCTTGATTTCTAGCGTTACTTTTTAGTACTAATTGGAACTCACATCAACTGCCAGCCTATCATTACGTAGAATGTTTTGCGATCTCTCCCGTGCTTGTTTGTCCGCCATTTCGTTTTCCCACGATGCCACAGTAAGCCGGAACATAGTAGTGGTGGGTGTTGTGTCGACGTATACCGCGTAGAGAGTTCGTGAATATAGAACATAACCCTGTTGTACTCCTGAATTTAGCCCGGACCCATCTAATGGAATCCCATCGATGTGTATACCACGTTGAGAGTCCATAGATATAGAACATAACCCTGTTGTACTCCTCAATGTAGCGCAGACCCATCTAATGGAATCTCATCTACAGTACAGTCCTTGAGAAACATACATGCATACATACGTAATAGATCATTACAACCCTTCAGTCAGGATTACGACCAACCTTCTCACACTACATTGTTTTTGTGTGTTAATTTTTATCCATGAGTAGCGGGACCTATAGTTTTAAGTTGATTCCGAATGACAGATTTTTGAGATACTTTTAATGGCAATTTTATTTACTCCCAGAGTTTTTGTCAGAAGATACATATTTTTTCATATTTCGTTTTGTTGGAGATGCCTGACCTGGGGTTTGAACCTAATAAAGCCAACACACTGCCTACTAGACTACGACGACTTCATAGTTCTTGAGAAAACTTCATATGAATCGCAATACACGCCATTATTGAGGTCAATATTTCATATAAAATTTCAATTAATTATTATGCAATAAATACGCAAATTGTTATAATATTGATTAAAACTTAAAATACAGCATTGTCATAAGTAAGTTCAGCGAGCATATTACAGTTTTCCGAACACTTTTTGTGTTCGTAATTTGACAATTTGAATGTCAACAACGACAAACAATGTTGTTGAAACAATCAGCTGCTTTGTTTACCAGCTGTCAAATGAATATTGCTGATATTATATTTGAACACTTAAAATATTGTACTCGAATAATCGAATATTGGCTCAATAAAAACGCATGTCGTCTGAACATAGTATAAAGCTATTGCATAGAAGATATTGCCAGCTGGGATGTAAGGCAGTTACTTGAAACCAATTTGAAACGCTTTGAAGCTATAAAGCAGCGTGTAGCTTAATGAATGCCGCTCTGAAATGGACGAACAAACTTTGTACTTAAATTCTGAATAAATCTTCATATCTCCTTATCTTTTATATGAATTTTCTTACATGCTTATGTGCATATGCCATATGTTTATACTTTCAAAAAAAAAAAATAAAAAAATTTTTTTCCAAAACAATGCAAATTAATAAAGCCCGAAGCATAAATTTTGAATACTGCCCTTAAGGATGTTTAAGTCCTTTTGCTAAAAAAATTATATTTTAAAGTCATTATTACGTGTGCTTAGCAATTATAATGCCCACAATACATATGAAAAATTTTAATTCAATTATGTTAAGTGATGATGACAATTTAAGGATAAACTCGACATTAATAATTCAAATAATAAAATGAACTTTTTTATTTACTTATGATGCTGTATACGTCATAATCACGTTAATATTTTGAAATAAATTAACATCTCAATAGCCTTAAAATTGATATTCAATTTCCTTAAAATGAAATGAAAATTTTTCATAAAATTCGAGAGCACAATTCAAGACAACAAACAAAATAAAATAAACTTTGAATTTCTCTGTTAGTTTATATGCGAGTACATAGTTTTCATTTTGAATTTCGTAGCATTAATGTGTTTCATGTTCAAGTTTAAAGCTCAAGAGCTTCAAATATATGTAATTAATTTCATATGAAACTTTAATTACATTACAACAACAACAACAGCAACAACATCATTGAAGTAACGCACACGACACCGCTTTCCTTTCTCCTATAACTATCTTTTTGTTATTCTAGTACAATGCAATGCATGAGTAGGAGTCGTCTTCTGAATATTGGTCTGAAAAAAATGGTACATAGGGAGGGTACCATTATAATGTCTCCCCTAGTTCCTTGGTCTTTCAATCTTCAGAATGTATTAGGTGTCAGTAAAGAATCAATCAATCATTCAATCATCCTGCCCTGTTGTGCACAGGTATTCTTTTAATTGAGGACTAAATGTACACTGTCAGAAGGTTGGATAGTATCCTTGAACTACTCCTTGCTAATCTTACTGCATACCAGATTCCTATACGAAGATTACTTGTAGCTCGGATAATTCTGAAAATCAATCTTCAAATGGCTTCGGTCTACGGTTAAAGGAATATGATTTGATTGTGGTAACATAAGTCAATCTCCAACACAGGGAACCCATTCGAACTCCAAAACAAAAGCCCCGTATCGTAGTAATCTTTATATTGGAGAGTTCAATTTAAGATGTCAGAAAATAAGAGAAATAAATTTCCGCCTCCATATGCCAAGAGCCGAACTTACAAGTCATCCGAGTGAATGCCAAGTCTACCGGCATACCTTCCAAAAGGGTAATGATCTATGAGGCTCGTGGGATTCAAAGAAAGAAGCCAATCAGTTATGAATACACACGTACATAGTTGGTCATTACAACCCTTCAGTCAGGATTACAACCTAGTTTCTCACACCACTTATGTTGTGTGTGTTAATTTTTATATATGAATGGCGGGACCCACAGTTTAAAGTCGATTCCGAACGACAGATTTTTTAGAAACTTTTCATGGCAATTTTATTTTCGCCAGAAATCTGCTGAAAGGAAGTCGCCATAGAAATATTTTTTTCATATTTCATTTTGTTGGAGATACCTGGCCTGGGGTTAGAACAAGGGGTTTTTGCTGAATTTCCAAATTTCGTTTTGTTGGAGATATCTGACCTGAGGTTTTAACCGAGGCCTCACGTATAGTAAGCTCGACTACGGCTGCTATGGCGACTAGTTATTGATACCCTTTCGATATCGGTCAGTAGGAATTACTTCCTGGCAGTAAAAATTACTTGTAAACAATTCATCTATAAGTTTATGCCATGTTCGCACGGCAGCAATTATTCGTAATTCGCTCTCTCATTCGCAATTCAATACCCAATTATGTGCTAAATTACGTCATTCGCCATACAAAATTTTGTGAGCGAATTACCCAAATTGTGTGTAATCCAATTTCTATTACCCTGTGGATTACTTAAAAATCAATGTAATCTCTAAATTTTATCGTATTTTTGTCATCACCAGCTGTCAAAGCACAAAAAATGTAAACAAAAAATATTGTAAACAATAAACAATAATGGAATCCAAAAATAATATTTTAAAAAAGTATTATTTATAAGAAAGTTATTCGCGAAATTAGCGGAGGAAGCCACTATGTGTGTAGAAAACCTTTTGAAAAGTATTTGCAGCTTTTGAAGAAGCTGTATGAAAAATATTAATAATAATTTAGTAATAAAAAGAAGAAGAACTGTAAAAAAGAATTACAAAATACCGTGTGAACATGATAATTCAAATAAGTAATTCAAACAGAGAGCGAAGTAATTCGAAGGCTCGTGCGAACATAGCATTAGGCTCTACAATTAAAGCAATGCTCTATTGATTAACCCTTAAGTCGGTGGAAAAAAGAATGAACAATTTGCTCTTATATCATTTTTATGTTACATTACGAGAGGTTTTTGAATTCTACGAATCTATGAATTTGCAAAACGCCATTGAATATCTATTTCTCCTAGAAAAGCTTCCAAATATAGTAGATCATATGAGTTGATGTTGCACATCTACTTGGATCCGAAATATGTGTTATTTGTAGTTTAGCATGACGGTTTGACAGTATCAAAAACTATAGAGGCACTTGTATACTGCTGGTTATAATAACAAACTGATTTCCACCTCCTAAACTCCTATTTATTTGCAACATCAAGAGATTCTAATCCCTTAATATTTATGCTACCCATACAGATAAATCATTGTTAGTGCTGCTTATGCCTCATCGAACAATATTGGGTGTTATGTTGCAGCCTTCTATGATTGCTTCTATTGAATCTTTTGATCCCAAAAGGTTAAAGTTAATGGGATTAGATATTAAAGGAAGAATATTTGGAAAATTTGCAAAATTATTACTTAAGCTATGCACTAATGAATGTAATTTTGTTGTTATATTTCCTTGTCTATCAAAATTCCTTACAAAACTTCTATAATCAAATGCAATATGTTCCATAATGCATACTCATGCAGCATACTTTTTTAAGGCTCTTACTTTAAAGAAAAGATAATTGTACAACACACTTGCATGCTGACTTCCAAATGCCTCCCCATTTTTGAGAATCTTAAAAGTATATTCCATATTATTATTATACCAGATTATTAAAGTATATTTCCTAGATTTTACTTGTTGTTGTTGCATAATCACTATTATTTACTGAAACTTTAGGTTTTTTCTTATATTTTCATTGTTATTATTATTTTTGTCATTGTAATATTTTGCCATTTAAAGTAAGTTTTTATGCAGTAATTGGGTCATTATACAATAAAAACTTTTTGTTGTTGCTGCTGTTGTTTATAAAGTAAGATATAAAATCTTGTTAATATATTGTATGCATGATTTATGCATGCATACATACGTACATGTATACTAATGCATATACATAAGCCCAGACACATAGCAACGCATATAGAGAGTCTATATTTGTAAATAGAGCGAGTAAAAGGGAGAGAGAGTCATGCATTTTAATAGTTGAATAATTTATTAAAAATCCTTCTACTCACATATAATGGTAACATAATATTTGTTACTGATTTACGAGAATAGTTCCATAAGTTACTTAGGAATACCTATTAGATTTCTAAAAAGTGTGCTATAGCTTCAGAGATGTGAAATTCTTTCGATGCGAAATTAATTAACTTCGATCTCTTCTATAATGCATTTCATCGTCTGTACAAGAAACATTGATTTAAGAAATGAAACGACCTTCATACATAATTGGTCATTATAGTCAGGATTACGACCTAGTTTCTCACACCACTTATGCTGTCCAAACGACAGAATTTTGAGAAAAAATTTTCTTTACTCTCAGACTTTTTGCCCTTAATCTGCTGAGAAGCAGTCGCCGAAGAAATATTTTTCATACCTCGTTTCGTCGAAGATGTCTGGACTGAGGCCTGAACAATGGCCTTACATCTACTAAGTCAACACACTACGACTACAGCGACTTGCTTCACAAAGTTTAAATTTCCATTGTAATATATTTTTTGTATTCTTATTTTGACCTATATTTGCTGCAGAGGAAAACAGGAGCATATCAATCACTTAATCACCTGCGGCATTACGCTTAACGATATGACAAGGGGCGCCCTTTATCCCCTTTATTCTTTAACGTGACCGTTGTCAGCATTATAGCAAGACCAAGTGGTATAATCAGGCGTTTAATGGCCGCTTTCGTTATCTAAGCTATTTGATATTGCATTACTTCAATGCAAGGTCATAAACTCCAATTGTTGGAGCCCTATGCCCATAATAGGAGGACAAGTATTTAACGTACATATAGAGAAGCATTTACTCCAAATGATTCGCGTGATGACGGATCATTGCTTTTTAGGGAACCTTACTAGAAGAATTGATCTGGGATGAATAAAATTTATGGATGCCGTCACGTTTCTGTTTTATCGACCATAATAAGGCATTTGGCAAACACGCAATAGGATAAGTTAATGGAAGTGATAGGTACTACATCTGGTCGTAAGTTTTGTGTAGCACGTCTCAATTGGTCTCCAAATCATTAAATTCAAGCCAAAGAAATTTGACAACCATTGACCTCCAGTGCTCGTCGTTGGCAGTAATGGCCTGGATATTCACGAATCTTAAGGATTGGTGTCGTCCGAAATGTGACAATGTTGTTTGTTCACTTACCCATTCATCTGTAGAGATCAAAATCAATCCCTTGACAAAGTTGTATTCATAAGCTCATAGTGAACGATTGCCTTTCAATCCCACTGGTCACATATCAATTCCTGTGTAATGGAAACAGTTTGCCTTTCAGAATCTTTCACTTGGTCCGTATTATGGACAGAACTATGTGCAAATATATTGTACAGAATGCCATCTTACCACACCCTGCCATTCTCCTGTACATTTCAACAAAGTAGTGACCTAAACCACGTTTCATAGGTTGTAAAATATTGGTTGACAAAAGTGTTTAACCCGTTAGCAGTATTGAAAACCGGTCTGGCATAGTAAATCATAAAATTGAAATGGGGTTGGTGAAGCCCAGAGAGGCCAAATAGAATGTTTTGTCGACAGTAAATAATTATTTACAACGTACATAATTATAAATAATAAACATAAAAACAATAAATACATACATACATACATATGCAATTGGTCATTACAACCCTTTTGTCAGGATTACGACCTAGTTTTTCACACCACCTATGATGTGTGTGTTAATTTTATATATGAGTGGAGGGGGACCTACAGTTTAAAGTCGATTACGAACGACATTTTTTCAGAAACCTTTTCATGGCAATTTTATTTACTCCGTGATTTTGTCAGAAATCTTCTGAGAGGAAGTCGCCGAAGAAATATTTTTTCATATTTTGTTTTGTTGGAGATATCTGACCAGAGGTTTGAATCGTTTCCTCTAACAAACCATCACACAACCTACTAGACTACGGTGATATTAAATTCATCAAACAAAAATGTTTTTCTCTATTCAAAGTATACAACATAAGACAACAAATTATTTTAGGTGTCCTATTCAACTAACGCACAGTGTCTATTATGTAGTGATATTATCTAACGAAAGAAACTTCTTCCCTTTGTTCTGATGCGCCCCCTTTATTAATTGTAGTTTTACAAGCAATAACTCATCATTATTGACAATTTTATTTATTCACCTCCCTACACTCATCATGATAACAATCTTCATTAATTCAGGAGTTAGGGCAAATTCTTAAATAAACAATTAAATTTATTTGAAATTATATTGTAATCATAACAAATATGTATATCAAAATCATACTCCTCATACGTATTTGTAGATATTTGTATTGTTATTATCCTTAATATAAATATATGAGAGGCAATACATATTAATTATAACGTATACATTTAATCATATGTACGTGTATATAGTATAAGCCATTATGGCGGCATAAACTTAAAATAGAAATAAAACTGAATGCGAAAACCTGGATTTAAATATATATTTAATTAAAAATTATATTCAAATTGTATTAAAAACCAACAACAATAACAACAGCAACAGAAACATTAAGATAAATGAGGGGGAGGGGCGGGGAAGAGTCGCAAAGTAATGCAATAAAATAATTCCAAATAGTAATTGAATTAATGAGTCTACGTTTCATTGTAAATGGCCATGATTATTACTTTAACTCTACCACGTTTGCTATGATTTTCATTTGTTTCTCTCTTTTTTCTTGTTTTTTTTTATATTTTTTTATTTTATTATTATTTTATATTCATAATTAATTAAAAAATGTTTAAATATTGCAAGTGCTGGATGTATAAATGGCAACAAATATGGATTAGGGTTTTCAATAAATCCGTGAACAATTTTTAATGGAAAATTATGAGCCTCTGGATTTCTTAAAGATGCAATTTATCGATAGTAAAAGGGGCAATTTTTCTTTTAATGTTATTATTGCCAATTAATTGTTAAATGTTTTCAATTTATTGCCATTTTCTATTTTATTTGCCGATTATTCGATTATTAATACTGGTAAACATAACATAATTTATATTAATTTGGTCTTGACATAACTAGAAAGTTTGTAGTAAAGGGTAGGAAATTTAAAACTTTAAATTTAAAAGTGCAATCAAACAAAAATGTTCTGAAATTTTGCCGAATTTCTTTTTTTTATTATTTCATTCATATGCCTGTCGTGGATGGCTTCACGAATGTTGGCTCAATTGTCTCTGATTTGTCGGCATAACACTTTACTTTAACGGCGCTCCACAGAAAATATTCCAACGGTTTCAAATCGCAACTTCTTGGCGGCCAATTGACATCACCATACATACATACATAATTGGCCATTCCAACCCTTCGTCAGGATTACGGCCTAGCTTCTCAACACCACTTATGCTGTGTGCGTTAATTTTATACATGAGTGGCGGGACCTACAGTTTAAAGTCGACTCCGAACGACAGATTTTTTGAGAAGCTTTTCATGGCAATTTTTACTCTCAGAGTTTTTGCCAGAAATCTGCTGAGAGGAAGTCGCCGAAGAAATACTTTTTGTATTTTGTTTTTGATGTCTGGCCTGGGATTCGAACTCGGGCCTTTCGTCTAATAAGCCAACACACTACCTACTAGACCAAGGCGACTTCAATTGACATCACCATTTCGGCTAATTAAACAGCCATCAAACGTTTGAAGCAATTAATCGATTGTGGCATGAGATGTGTGGCAAGTTGCACCATCTTGTTGAAACCAAACAGTCACTCGTAATGGCTGCATTGGCTTCTGTAAGACCACGTGTGTGCTTTCTGAGCCCCAAATACGGAAATTTTGCTTAGTAACGTACCCATAAAGATGAAATGACGGTTTTTTGCCAAAAAAAATCATGCAATTTCTCATTGGCCTATCTAGCGAAGTGGATGGTCATGGGGCTTTAACTCTTGAACTAATTGGACTTTGTAAGGCATCATACCGAAATCTTTTCTCAAAAATTTTACGTAAACTTATGCGTGAAATGTTCAGTTCTTGTTTTTGAAAATGGTGATGATGATGAATTCACCCATACACTCTCAGCCACAGCTTTGATATTTTCGGGTGTACACACTGAACGCTCACGTCTTGGGGCTTTAACAATGAAACCAGTTCCAGCAATAAACTTGCGTTGGTCCTTCTTTGCCGCCAAATTTTTTACAAAATTTTCCTGCAATTTCCAACCAATAGTTTTTGTATTGGAAATAAATTTCCAATAAATCCCAACGTTGCTCGAACGTAAATCGATTCATTGTGTTCAGTGGAGATAATATACTGAATTTTGTGATAGAATATAATGATAATGCCAATAGCTGGCTCACTCGATATTAAAAGCAAAATACATATTTATATACACATATAATTTACATTAAGTCGTCGTAGTCTAGTAAATAGTGTGTTGACTTATTAGACATGAGGCCTCGGCTCAAGTCCCAGATCAGACATCTCCAACAAAACAAAACTGAAAAAAAATATTTATTCGGTGACTTCCTCTGAGAGTAAAAAAAACTGTCATAAAAGCTTCTCAAAAATCTGACGTTCGGAGTCGACTTTAAGACTGTAGGTTTCGCCACTCATATATAAAATATATGCACCCAAAATAAGCAGTGCGAGAAGCTATGGCGTAATCCTGGCTGAAGGTTTGTAATGACCAATTATGGATGCATGTATGTATGTAACGACATGTACTCACTTTTGCTCGCCACAATCTTCGATTATGCGTTTAAATTGTTCTCTGTTTTTTTTAATAATTTTCGTCATTATCATAATGCTTTCCAGGGTTTATGGCTCACCCTTTAGTAATTTTTCCATTTGCCTATCCTATAAATAAATGTGCAGGAGAAGAGATTTGTTTTTTTTTGTATTTGTTTTTAATTATTAAAATATTCGAGTTTCGTTTCTATAAAAAGAAAAAAAAAAAAAAATACACAGGATAGGTTTGCAATTAACTTAATTATAATTATTATTTTAAATACCATATATTTTACGAAATTATTTTAAATAAAATTAAAAATTTTTTTTGCTTTCATTAAAAATAAATCGTTTTGAATGAAAATTTAAGCTGAAATGATTTACGCGTATGGGTAAAGTGGAAAAAATAATTAAAATAAAGGGATATTAAAAGCAGTGGTGTAGGCAATTAAATAAATACAGATTAGAAATGCAAAATGAAAAACAAACAAACAAAACAAAAAAAAAAGGATTTAATAAAGCCTATAATTTAAAAGTCAACACCATTATTATTATTGGTATTACTATTTACAATTCATTATAAAATATTATTTATAACGTATGTTTTTAATATAAAAAAAATAAATATTATTTATTAATTAGTAAACGTAGCAAAAACGGGTTGGGACATGCATTTAAAATTGAGAATCTACTTAAAGCGTAAACTGTACTTGACATGTTTAAACTTCAAATTTATTAAGATTTGTTTTCAAAACTATTGAACTTTTATTTTTTAGGGCAGTGATTAGAGAAGTAAGGCTTTTTACTTCTGTAATGTATACATACATGTGGACATTCTTTTAAATGTAGCGCACAATATCATTGAGTTTCACATAACTTCTGAGACAATTTTAATCGGCAACTTGTGAATTTTTGTTCATGGCTTTTTTAAATTAAGCTTAATACTATGTCCACACATGCACTCTTATTGCGTAAATCGCAATAAACGCCATTATTGAAGTCAATATTTCATATAAAATTTCAATTAACTATTGCGCAATAAATATGAAAATTGTTATAATATTGATTAAAACTTAAAATACAGCACAGTGAGCATATTGCAATTTTCTGAACACTTTCTGTTGATATGTGAGAACTCAACGACAAAAAAAAAAAACAATAACAATGTTGTTGAAACAACCATCAGCTTTGTTTACCAGCTGTCAAATGAATATTGCTTATATTATATCTGAACACTCAAAATATTGTGGTCAAATAATAGAATATTGGCTCAATAAAAGTGCATGTCTGAACATAGTATAAGGTTGCTATCCAAATCTACTTAATCTAAGTGGTTACAAGTTATCAATTCAAACTAATGGCTGGCATGGCTCCCGAAGGTTCTCAAAAAGTTGTATGAGTGGTTGTTTGGCTGCTTTCTAAAGGATCACCTGTTACGGTGATCTTAGAAACTATTACTAGCAGTGGAAATGAAGTCGCCGTGGTCTATTAGGTAGTGTGTTGGCTTATTAGACGAAAGGCCCGAGTTCGAATCAGAGGTCAGACATCAAAACGAAAATATAAAAATATTTCTTCGGCGACTTCCTCTCAGCAGATTTCTGGCAAAAACTCTGAGAGTAAATAAGCCTGTCATGAAAAAGTTTCTCAAAATCTGTCGTTCGGAGTCGACGTTAAACTGTAGGTCCCGCCACTCAAGTATTAAATTAAGGCACACAACATAAGTGGTGTGAGAAGCTAGGCCGTAATCCTGACTGAAGGGTTGTAATGGCCAATTATGTATGTATGTATGTGGAAATGAAGTCCAGGATTTAGTAAAATTGTGTGTCATGCATGTCATTTTAGTCTGATCACTTAGGCCACATGAAGTATAGACGGTAGAAGTCAATTTTAAGTTTCAAGACGCTTCATTGCTTTATCCTTTTTTAAGTAATCTATCGCAGTGAATTTGTAAGCATAGAACAAGATGGACCGCAGTGGGGGTTCGCTTAATTTGTCGAAACTATGAAACGATTTGATAGCCGCCGTAGTCTAGTAGGTAGTGTGTTCGCTCATTAGACGTAAAGCCCGGGTTCGAGCCCAAGGCCATACATCAAAACGAAATATAAAAAAAAAAATGTTTCTTCAGCGACTACCTCTCAGCAGATTTCTGGCAAAAACTCTGAGAGTAAATAAGCCTGTCATGAAAAAGTTTCTCAAAATCTGTCGTTCGGAGTCGACGTTAAACTGTAGGTCCCGCCACTCAAGTATGAAATTAAGGCACACAACATAAGTGGTGTGAGAAGCTAGGCCGTAATCCTGACTGAAGGGTTGTAATGGCCAATTATGTATATGTATATGTATCGCAGTGAATTTGTAAGCATAGAACAAGATGAACACCGCAGTGGTGATTCCCTCAATTTGTCGAACCTGTGAAACGATTTCAAAAATCTGCCGAATGTGCTACTAATCGCATATGGCATATGCACCTAGAATTTTTAAATAAAAATGCCGCAGAATATACTCTTGAGAGTATTCGAGAGAAAAGTCCTATGTAGCATCTTACTCCAAAGCGAGTTGTAAATGATTTCCGCACCCGATTCAACACCGGGGATTTGCGGAATTCGCCGAATAGGACGATTTTGTTTGCAATGGAAGAACCAAATCGGAGAAGCCCTGTCTTCGATTGATGTGGCCTGATTATTTTGTAACCGCTCTCGTTAGACTGACAGGGGTCCATTTGAAATAATTTCCTGCATGGGCTATCAATCCCTTTTGTTTTTGGGAAAAATTGTTTGCATTTTTGGAACTTTAGCAGATGCGCCGACATAGATTCCCACTTTTAAAAGCCGATTTAGATCTTCTGGTATCTGAGTCCATAGTATTTCCATATGCATGGTTTCGCATTCTATTCTATTTTTATGCCATTTCTCAATGGCAGTAAAAACTGTTACGAAAGCGCAAACAATGGAATGAAAACTTTTCCGAATGAAAATGTTTAATTTTGTTTTTCCGCAGGTAAAACAAAGTTTGAATACAACATTATTATAAATACATATGTGTGCGTGTGAAATTGTTTTAATTATTTCTACAGTGATTTATTTAAGAGAGAAAAAAAAACGGAAACGGAAATATATTTCGGTGATCCAAATATTATAATTAGATTATAAAGTAAAACATTTTTATATATCCAGAGCTGGGAATGCATACATATCTTCTCTCCAAGGCGAATAATGAATAATATAAACTTTTCCATACACACATACACACATATATATACATGACAGAGGAAAACAAGATAAAAAAGGACACAAAAGAATTTACCAATTTGTTTAATTAAAAGTTAAATAAATTCAAAAGTAAAAATATTCGAGTACATACGAGTGCATACATTTCATAGGAAGCCAATAAAATAAGTTGGGATATCTGACAGGACTGTAGACAATAACAAGAAGCAGCATGAGTAAATGGAAATGGAATTGTCTGTCATCCATATTAAAACTTTAATTGGAAATTGGATTTCGGATTTAAATTTAAAATTTTATTTTAAGAAATTTGAAAATCAACACTGTCCTACAAAAATAAATATCCTATGATACTTTTAGACGCCAACAAATTTTCGCATCTTTTCTTATAATAGAAGTAAACTTTAAAATTATTTAAAATGTCGTCTTCAATTCGGAATATTTCTCTTGTCATCGATCTCTGAAAATGAAAAACTTTTTACACAACTTTAGAACATCGAGGGAAATTCTGATTATATCTGATGAATTTCGGAATGCATTTTACATTCCAGATAAAGGACTGATTATGATAGGATAATGGCCAAATAAGACAAAACCAATAGATTGGTTAAGAATGGTAGTTCATCCTATTCGATACAAGTACAGTCCAAGAAAAAAGTTTACATACACCGGTGTGTAGGCTTTTTCTTTGACTGTATATTGCGACTCGACGTCACCTGTAAGACAAAATCTATATCATAAAAGCAAAGGGCGAAAAACTTACCGGTTTTAGGTCTGAGACATCAAATTGATTTCAAAAGAGATACATATTTTCCATTCTCTCTAGGCGTCGTCCAGCGAGAGCACAACTATCACACAGTAGATGTTCTGTACTCTTCACCCTATACCATACCGATGTTATATAACTGTCCATTATGAGCCTAGCGGCCTATTGCTATTGAGCAATTACACTTAGATCCAGTCCATGGTACGTAATAATAAAAATCTAGGCCTCGATTTTGTCTGCTCGTCAGCAACCCACTGTAGGTGGTCCCACTGCTCATGTATAAAATTAACACATTATGTATGGTTTCTCAAACATTTGGCAGAATTATGCTAACTTCTTACAGAGTTATGTAATAAATTTGAAGCATAAAGCTATGTCTAGTGAAAAGGCTCACTTATCCACTATTGGGATGTAATAAATCAATGAATTAAATATTGAGTTGCTTCAATACGCAACTTATTCACCAGATTTAGTTGTCCTGAAATATTTTCTACTACTAAACCTAAAACCCTGATCGGTTGTAAAAGATTTGCTAACGATAAAGTGCTAAAATCTGCAGTTGATTACTTTTAAAGCAGCTAAACACAGAGTTCTTACGATAAACATGGTATCGAAGCTTTTGAATATCTTTGGGAGGTGTTATATTTGTAAGATGAAGAAATTTTGTCCCAAAGTATTGGATTTTGTTTTTTAGGTTGGCTAATTTTGATACCGTCCTCACAGCTTGAAAGAGATACTTTTTTAAGCTTTGTTTAATGTTTTCAAGAAGAAGTAAGAAAGTGATTGCCACTTAAGATAGGCTGAGAGGGCTAGATAGTCGATATTTTGATGCATGCGTAGATCTGACTAGACTATAGACTTAAGGATATAATTGGGTTCATAAACAAGATTGATAGGATATGTGAGGATATGTTTAGAAGAGAACCTATGGGCTTTATGTTGGTTAATTGTTGTTTTTTCAATTCTTTTTTTAATTTTGTTACCCCTTCGCATCCGCTTTCTTCTTTTTTTCTCTTCTTTCCTATTGTCTTATTGGAATGGTCACATTGGAAAATAGTTCTCTAGAGCAACAGTTTTTTGAATAATAAGAGTTGTTGTTGCCTAGAAACAACCCACTCTTGTGAAAACTTATTGGTTTGCTAATATTGGGTCTTAGAAAGCGCTAAGAGCGGGCACTGCCTGACCTTCCTATGATGTTCGTTGTTGATGTCATTCTTACTTTTTGAAAATTTCTCTTTAGCAATCTTAAAGATTTAAATTATTTATCGTTTTCTTGTATTTATTTTACGCTTGAAATTAAATGGAAATCTTGTTCATGAAACCATTTACTGTCAATGCAAATAAAATGAAATTTTATTGCACTTCTCAAACACAGAAGAATAAAACCAAAAAATATTTTCCAAACATTTTAACATTCTCCATAATATTATACGCTTTCGTATCATCTTCTATTATTCAGATACGAAATACATAATCCTTAAATTGGACTTTATTTTGAAGCTATGAAGACTATTAAACCTGCTGCCTGTGCTTTGTATATCTTACTAAACTACTGCTGCAGTTTCTGCTCTATAGACGGCATACTTGTACAAGCACATAAATATGCTCTTAAATAATCTATGATTGTTTGGGGAATAGTTTAGTTTATAGAACTTTATACTTCAAAAAAAAATTATACACGAAGTGGATAACTGAATACAAATAAAACTCGTAAAAACAAAGAAGAAAAACTACGAATTTATTGTAGATTTTTAAAAAAAAATTTTTTTTTTTTCATTTAAATTTTTTATGTTTTTCGTTTTGTTGTTTTGTTTTCCCAGCCAAAAAACAAAATAAAAATTGAAATTTTTTTCCCCCCATTGCCTGTGCGACTCCATAAATATTTTTATTATCAGCTGCTGCAGTTCTAGTTTATTTTCTATTTTTCTTTGCTTTTGTTTTCTTTGGAAAACTGCATTAAATATTAAAATCATTTCATTTCATATGTTTATTTTGATTTGAGCAATTCATTTGGAAATGAAAACCAAAAACTTAAAAATTCCAAAGAATTCCCCATTTTAGTCACGTTAAACCTCAAAAGCAACAATTTTGTCATCCATTTAATAAGAAATCACGTCATCAAATGTTTTGAATGCTATGACAACAACTTGATTCTGGCACCTTATTATACTGATCATGAGTATATAAAAAAATGTTTACAATCTGGATATGTACCACCTGAGGCATTTCTTTACCTCGATAGTAACGGTTTTATGCAAAATGAAGCGGGAATTCCAATTTTTTATCATATATATAGAAGAGCGACTAATAAAGCTATAAGTTGTAACCAACTCACAACAGACAACAGTAGATTTGGAAGTTGTATTTTCTCTAGGGATAAAAACATAAATTTAAACTCAAACGTTAAAAAATATTGGTGGCTTATGAAATAGTTATATTATATCTTTTTTATCTCTTGACCTTTTTCCCCTTTGTGTTATCAATGTAAGTTTTTAATGTTTTTACTTACATTATTAAATATAAATTTTTACATTTATTTGTATGATTAAATCTACTATGTATTATTAAAATGATAGAATATATTGATATGGCATATACTTGAGATCCCGTTTTTTGAGACAGTGTATAATAGAAAAATTAAATTTACTATTTGTTTATTTTTAGTTTAAGCATATTAAATTGTTGTAAATAAACGAAAAAAAAAAAAAAAAAAAAAAAAAAAAAAAAAAAAAAAAACCTCAAAAGCAATAATCCCCATAAAAGTATTAAATTTTAAATTGTTTTCCCATTTGTTTTATGGACAAGTTCAATGGAAACGAAATTAAAGAAAGGAAAAAAATAGCAACAAATTTAATGGATTGTTAAATAATAATAATATTTAATTAATTAACAGCTTTACGGCAGATTTAAATAAAATATGATGATGGCCATTTGACCACCGACCATATTAAATGCAATGTATTGAAGGGATTTTTGTTTTTGTTTAATAAAAAAAAGGTTAAAAAGGTGGCTTAAGCCTTTTAAAATTTATAACAATAACAGCCATTTGATTGTAAGAAATTTATTTAAAAACAAGTTTAATTATTTATAAACACAACGTAATTGTTGCCAACACCAATCAGTTCTGTAAACCAATTAGTATTAAATTATGTATTTCAAAAAGAATTTCACGATGTTTGTTTTCATTTGAAAAGCCACTATAATGTCCTGGTCTTTGCTCTATGATAACTCGCTGCCTCTACATTGGGCATAAACTGTCTACAAAATGTTCCCATGTAAGGTCCTCTAGGTTTTCTTTCTTCTTGAGTGTTTATCTGGTCTACAGGGAATGTAAAACATTTAATATAAATTTTTTTCGGAACACAGTTTTCTGCCAACATGGTTTATAATCTGTTCCTATATTATCTTCTTAAGAACTAATTACCGGGCATTTAAAATTAATATGTAACCAATAACCTTTCCTAGGTGGTTTTACAATGATACTTTGCAAATCAATAAAGTGGAAAGAGACATTTTAATATTTTGTATCTGAAGAAACAATGGACAAAGTATGCTAACAAATTTACTTGGACATTACAACACTTTAGTCAGGATTACAACCAACCTAGCTCATCACATTACCCCTTCTGTGTGTGTTAAATTGTGATTCTTGAGAAACATCTCATGGCAAAATTTAATTTACACTCACACTTTTTTTTTTGGCAGAAGACTGCTGAGAGGAAGACATCGAAAGAAATGTTTTCGTTTCATATCTCGTTTTGTTCGTGATATCTCGGCTAGGGTTTGAACCAAGACCGCGCGTTTCATAAGCCAACACATGTACCTACTAGAACTCGGCTTCAACTAGATTTCCTTCAAGTATTTCTGCCGTAGTATCTTTAAGTGGATAAAATAGAAGATACCAACCAAGCCTCTTAAGCCTATCGGCAGAAATTTAAGCCATCAATAGACCTGTTTTGCACTCATAACTTAGGGGTACCAATCTTACTTTCTATGGAAAATCTGTGTCTTGTACAAATTTCTTTAATTCTTTCCAGTTCATCTGAGACGATTTATGTGTGGTATAGTGCCATTTATGTGTGGTTGCCGTCGTAGTCTAGTAGGTAGTGTATTCGCTTATTAGACGTAAAGCTCGGGTTCCAGCCCCAGATCATCAAAACGAAATATTAAAAAAAAAATATTTCTTCGGCGACTACCTCTCAGCAGATTTCTGGCAAAAACTCTGAGAGTAAATAAACCTGCCATGAAAAAATTTCTCAAAATGTGTCGTTCGGAGTCGACGTTAAACTGTAGGTACCGCCGCTCAAGTATAAAACTAAGGCACACAACATGAGTGGTGTGAGAAGCTAGGCCGTAATCCTGACTGAAGGATTGTAATGGCCAATTATGTATGTATGTATGTAAGCGGAGACATAGTTTATTCTAATTATTCTATACAGAAATCATGTCCCATACCATTTTCATGTTTAGCAACATGTCTGTCTGTCTGTCATCTGTGCAATGGATTTGTTTGACCAAGATCTGGTGTCAAAGTGACAATCGTAAGTGATACGTTACACATTTTGTCCGATAATTCCGCATTAAGCGATCATCTCACCAGAATCTTAATAATTTTCTGGTAATGCGATTTCTGAATCTGATTGATCCATTTCCACAAAGCTTGGGGATGATGTGCCTCATCTACCGTACCGCTTCATATCGAATCTGTAGTTCAATCTATTAGAGGAAGAGTATTGTTACGAATGCCTAGTAAGTGATAAGTGCATTACTCATCCCCAAACAACACGTTCTTTGAATTAAAAGTAGAATCTTATTGTACAGTTGAACTTGGAGCGGTAATCTTCAGTATTCTTATGGATAATTGCAGATTATAGGTTCAATCTTACACTCCCTCAATTATAATCTGTAAAATATTTATAAAGAAGCTAAAACACGGATCATCAAACAAACAAAACAACCAAACTTAATTTTCGTAGTCGCCGTAGTCTAGTAGGTAGTGCCCATGGTTTAAACCTAAGGCCAGACATCTCCAACAAAACAAAATTTGAAAAAAATTTATTCTGTATACGAAGGGACCATAAGCAAAGTGATGGTCTCAATTAAAAAAACAATAATAACAATAAATTTTGTTTAATTAAATTATACTCAATTAAATCAGGAAATTCCATTTCAATTAATATTTGAAAAGAATGGAAATTGTAATGTGGTTAACAAAAGTCAGATTGTTTATAACAAATATGTAAATAAAAATACTGACACTGTATACATATGTTTCCATACTTGTTTTTAAAATTTCATAATATTTTTCCATTAAAATATTCAAATATTTTGAGCAATTATTTTTTGAAAAATATTACAAGAAAAAAAAAGAAGGAAATTAAATCGAAATAATTAAAAAAATATTATTAAAATATGTATGTAGCAATTGAAAATTATAGACCATATGTCATATTATGGTACAAGCGAGTATATAAAAATGTATTTGACATTTAAAAATGCCTGATGTATTATACACATATTCAATCGTAAATGCCAGCAAATGCCTCTCATGGAATACATTAGTATTTCCTACAATATTAAATTATTAAAAACAAAATATTTTTTAAATTGAGAGCAATGTTCGAATTGTTTATAGTTTTTATTTTATATGTTAATATTTTGTATCGCATTTCATTTTATTATACATTTTTGTAAATATTTTTAAAAAAAAAAATATTTTATTTTTAATAAATTCCAAATCAAAATTTATGTCTTTATCGTCAGTACACGAGCATTTAAAGAAAGAGAGAAAAAAAATTATTTAATTTTGTTTTTATGACAAATGCAAAAGGAATTATCAAAAATTTTAAACAAAAAAACATCATAAATTTGTTAGTACATATTTTTAAAACATTATCATGTACACAGCACAGACGTACGAACAGATACGTATGTACATATGTATATTTATTTGTTCACTAACAAATGACTTAATTTGTATTTACAAATGCATACACAAAAGTACATTTGCTATTGGTCATTATATGTTCCAGCTGTGGACTTGTATACAGAATATATAAAATTTAGAGAAGCTTTGTAATTGATAGTGCAGCAGGCATCTGTTAGTTGACTCTTGTCAAATTTTGAAGAATCTTCAACAATTATTGTTAGCAAACCACCTTGTGATTTTAGGAGAATGTGAAAATTGTGTGTGCATTAGTAGTCGTCGCCGCAGTCTAGTAGGTATTGTTTCGGCTTATTGGATGAGGTCTCAGTACCAAACCCTATGTCAGACATCTCCAGCAAATCGAAATATGAAAAAATATCTCTTCGGCGATCTCCTCTCAGCAGATATCTGGCAAAATCTCTAAGAGTAAAATAAAAAATGCCATGAAACGTTTCTCAAAAAATCTGACGTTTGTAATCGACTTTAAACTGTAATTCCCGCCACTTCATGTCTAAAATTAACATACAATTAACTCCGCTTGACGGAGCTATCGTCCATTGATGGCAAGGATATAGCCTCGTTTATCAAACTTTCTGGCTGGTTTTCCAGCGTGATTTAGATTTGCAGATCTTGCGCTGACCGACCTCTCCTTCTTGGATTCGGGGGAACTTGGTTAGTACAGGAACTGCGTTCACCTGTAGCGTCACAATGGGCCGCTATGCGTGCTCAAGTGAGCTTCTGGTATGAAGCTACCACACTAACCTTACCTTACCTAACCTAACATAAGTGGTGTGAGAAGCTTGGTCGAAATCCTGACTAAAGGGTTGTAACCTTACTCAAACCAAGCCAAAGCTTTTGTAAATCCTATAAGGATTCGTTGTTGTTTTAACTTCAACAAACTAATTATCTCGCAAAGAAATCCCCATTTTTATAACCTGAAAACGAGTTTTTATCGCGTTGTCTTCTTCATTTTCGAATATCTATGAATAACAAAATATACCACTCCAGTTCGTGCCATACAGAACTTTCTGCCACATTGAATATGTCCAAAGGCGATGATAGGTTTTGGTCTTCCCTTGTGGAGGTGATGTAAGCTGGTAACCAAAATCATACGATTTGATCTCGTTTGACTATTTCTTGTGGGGTTTTCTTAAGTCGTATGTTTATGCAAACAAGCTACTCACCACAGCGATCCTCAAATCCTGATTTATTTAAAAACTTTGGTGAACATTTGTACGATGTTATGTTCCATATATTACGGCATTAATAGATTTTTCAAACGAATAAAAAAAATGTTCGATAACGTCTCTCACACACTCGGTATTATTTCGATTTAAAGAGCAGAAGCACTGTTTAATTTTTCGTTTTGCTTGAAATGTCTGAGCTAAGGTTTTGAAGCTTGAGCTCAAGTCTAATAAGCTAGCAAACATAGCTTCTAGACTACGGAAAATTCTAATCAATATATAACCCAGGCAGTTTTTGGCTCCCTTGCAAGCACATGGCTTCGCTAAAGTAGCGATCCCTAGTAGCATATGAAAGTACCATCTGTCCGCTTTGAAATCGGACATTGTTCCTTTCTGGATGGATTATTTAAAGCTTAAATGAAAATTGGTCATCGCTGTGGTCTAGTGCTTATTGTGTTCGCTTACTAAGTGTAGGCTTACTTAAGAGCTCAAACCTGTGCTCTGATATTGAGAAAGAAAAAATGAAACAAAACTATTTCATTCGGCAACGCTCTCTCAACGCGCAGACGTGTGACAAAAGCTTTGAAAGTGAAATAAATGTCATGAAAAATCTGTTGCGCACATCAGGACAATGTGAAAAGCCTGGCAATAATACTGTCTAATTGTCGTATTGATCAATTACGTATGCAAATGATGCTTTCATTGAAAAGATTTCACAAATTCGAAAAGCTTAAAGAAATTTTTTTTCGCATTATCCTAGACCCGAACCTTCGGTTTTTTAGATAACCTCTTTAAACACTACATCGTCCATCTTCACTTTGACGCCAGACTGAAAATAAATAGATTTTTCAGTACATTAAACATTAGTACAGTGTAGGGCATCATATAAAACTGCATATGACCGATTTTATGTGTAGTCTTGTATTTTAAGAGACAAAAAAAAAGAACACATTTGCTGGATCTGAACTGAAATTGAACATATGGTGTTATATACTGTTGCAAAAAAAAAAATAAAAAAAATAAAAAAAATAAAATTAAAAACTAAAATATGATGTATTTTTATGGAACCATGTTTAAAATATGGTTTTAATTGTGTCAGTTTATGTCGTAATTTTTCTTCAGAATTACTGTAGTAAACAAATGTCTCATCACGTATTCACAAGCATGGAGAAATGACATTTTAAATAAAAGAAAAATTTATTGAAAAAAATAACGAACAGAAATGTTTTAACAAGTCAAGTTCGCAGCATATGTATGTCAGTATAATTTCATTTCACATTAAGCAAATATTTGGTGAAAAAAAAACTTTACTCCTAAAATTTGCGAAATACAAGCATTTGAGTGCAGTAAACAAAGAAACTTTAATTGGAATTTACTTCAAAGGACGTAATAAAGTATTATGTGTTATTGCCTCAGAGTGCTTTTACGTTTTTTTTTCAGTAAATATTTGCTTAATGTGACCGAATTTATACATGTTATTAAAACATTTTTTTTTAAATTTAGTTCACAATTTAAATGTAATCAGAACTCTAAAACTACTTACTATTCCTTATAATTGCCACTGTTTTGGGTCCCTTGCCTATTGACATTGATGTCTGCGATCAATAATGTTTCCTCTTCTTACTATGAAATGCTTGTACTCATTTAACAGATTTCTGGCAAGTATTAGGAATTAAGAGGCTTCAATTCCTCTTCCAGTAATCTACCCAGGAAACCATCCCAAACTTCGAGAGGATAACATCAACAGCGAATATCACGGAAAGGTCTATTAGTTCTCAATAGATTACTGTAAAGCAATACATTTTCACAAACAGTGTTGTTGCCACATAAGCCTATCTTAGGCCACATACAGAGCCCATTGGGATATCATAGTTTCCTATTTTCCCCTAGTCGAGTGACCACTTGGAGCTTCTGATGAAGTGACTCGAAACTGCCAATATCAATGCAAGACAGTTCATGCAGATCCTCCATATAGTAGGCATCCAGGTGCCCCTCTTGCCGTCGACAAAGTGCTGGGCATATACACAGTAGGTGATGAATAGTGCCATCATTTTCTTCATCTCTACAGCTACTACAAAAATCATTTGCAAGGTGTCCAAGACCAATGCACCTTGCATACGTTCCTATAATGCAATGCACCGTAATAACCCTGACGATAGTGCTGAGCCTACTTCTCTGGAGTTAAGCCGATAGCTTTCTGTCCAGCCTAGGCCAGCTTTTCTGCGCCATTTTGCCCGTGTACAAAGCCGCTCATATATTGTTCACAAGGTCCACGATTGCATTGTCAATTATAAGCAATCGGGGCAAAAAAGTGTTCCCAAATTGATTCCCAATGCCGAGAATTCATCAGAGAGTTCGATGGTCGTGCTCCGTCTGGCCAGTTCATCCGCTCTTCAGTTACTCGAAATGTCTCTATGTCCTGGCATCCACTTGATACAAACACCATATCGATCCGCTACTTCGTTGAAATATCCGCGACACTCGTATGCAATCTTGTAGTTATTATATTAGAATTCAATGCTCTAATAGCCGCAAGCAAAAAATTACCTGAAAGACACTGCAGTGATTCGGCAGCGCTATACTCCGATTAATTCCGAAAAATTTCACATCCAATGGTTCCATCCAACTTAACCACCCGTTTCAAATCCCAAAAAATTTCAAACGTTTAAATCGACCGAAAGAGCAGAACTCAATATTCTTTCCTCTAGAAAATACTAGAATGAGAGGGTTACCATCTCACCTCGTCTGGAAAAACGTCCTCCGTGAAAATTGCGTGTAGTGGTGAGGAGCTTTGCTAAGTGAATTTTACACTCTCTTATACTATGTTCACGTATGCACCTTTATTGCGTAAATCGCAATTAACGCCAATATTGATCTCAATACTTCATATAAAATCTCAATTAATTATTGATCAATTAAATGCTAATTGTTATAATATTGATTAAAACTTTAAATACAGCACTGTCATAAGTCTGTTTTGTGAGCACATTATAAGTAACCGAACACTTCCTGTTGATATTTGACAACTCAAATGTCAACAACTACAAAAAAAAATGGCAACTTGCAAACAAACACAAACAAAAATTACAAAAACACGCGACCAAAATAAAAACAATGTTGTTGTTTATCAGCTGTTTAATGAATATTGCGTATATTTATTATACCTAAACGGGTAAAATATTGTTATCAATTAAACGACTATTGTTCTCAATTAAGTTGTATACGTGAACTTAGTATTAAGGGGCAAGAGTTTGTAGTTAAGTACTACTACTCTACTACGCCAGAGCACATAATCATCAATAGTTTTTCAAACATTTTTAAGGTTAGAGTGAAAAGGTTGCCATCTACCACTGGCTAGAAATAATGCCCTTTGTGAGAATTAATACATACATACATAATTGGCCATTACAACCCTTCAGTCAGGATTACGGCCTAGCTTCTCACACCACTCATGGTGTGTGCCTTAATTTTTATACGTGAGGGATGGAACCTACAGTTTAACGTCGACTCCGAACGACAGATTTTTTGAGAAACTTTTTCATGGCAGGTTTATTTACTCTGAGTTTTTTCCAGAAATCTGCTGAGAAATGTGACAATTAATTGTGGGTTATATTGATTGAGGAACTTTGCTAATTGAATTCTACTCTTTCTGAAGAGATAAGAGTTTGTATTTCAGCACTTTTAATTGCTACACCGTATTACATATTCATCAACATTTTCAAGATTAAAAGTTTGGAGTTGGCATCTACCGTTGCCTCGAAACAACGCCCCCTGTGAAAATTAATTGTGGGTAATGTTGAGTTACTTTGCTAATTAAATTCTATTCTTTCGTAGGAGGTAACAGTTTATAGTCAAGCAGTTTAACCACTAGTCATTAACAATTTCCAAAATATTTTTTATGATTAGACAATAGAGCTATTGGTCCCAGTAAATATTCTTTTTTGGCTTTAGAACCTTAGGAATCATCAAGAACTGTAATTTCAAAATATAAGACGACAAAGTGTTCGCCATTTCACTTTTTATAAATTTTTTCAAAACCTTGGAGATTTTTAATATTTTTCTTCTCAAACCTAAGAGATATGCGGACTACACTGCTTCTAAACATGAAATGTTTGGGGGCAATTAAAATTCTTTAAACTATCAACACAAACCCTTTTCCCCTTTCAGTATCATTTCTTATACAATTTAGTTAGCAACTGTAATAGAAATATGAAATATTGTATTTTACATCGCTCATTAATCTTCATTGTATGGAATTTATCTTTAAAAAAAATATTAAATTATTGATAAAATGGTTAAAAAAAATATTCACATGATGCATTGTGTACTTGTATCTCCTACTATATGTGTCACTACAACTGACTAACTGCATGATATACATAGCTTCATATGGCATACACAGTCACATGTAGTATACATACATAGTCACTTATACGTACAGCAGATAAGTTAATATTCGTAATTTAGTAGAGAAATCATGCCAAAAATATTTCTCTGGCTACAAATAATTCCATTTTGAAATAAAAAATGCGAAATAAAATCTGAAAAATGTTGGTATTTACTGTAAGTAAATGACTGACTGACTGACTGAGTGAGTGAGTGATTGTTTTTAATATAGTATGCTGCACTAAGTGTACGTATGTGTATTAAAAACAAAGTAACTGACTGGCACATGCTGTTCCAATAAAATTTTAAATCAACACACCAAATTTACTGAAAGATTCCTCTCCTTAACTGTGTATTTGCAGTCATAGTATGTACGTCAGCTATGATTACGTTAATGTTGGTGTTGATATGCTGGAAGAAATCTAAAAATTTGTGGAATGCATGCATGTGCTCTGGTGTCCATAATTATAATTTCATAATAAAGTTACTGTGTGATGATGTTTATTATGGTCTGTAAACGCCTTCACTCAATGCACTGACACTGACGCACTAAAAAATTGACCATTTCGCTGCTTTCGTTTTGCTTGATGAATGAGAGATAAATATTATTAAAAGAAAAGGAAAATTTCAATGAAATTTAATCATTTATTTTAATATGGTTTCATTGTTTATTTTATCCATTAAAATGTTTTCTTTTTGTAGTGGTAGTGGTGGTTCTTTTTTTTTTTTGTTTATTTTTAAGTTTGCTTGAATTTTATAAATAAAGATTTAAAGCGAAACAAAATGAAATGCTTTTAAAAGGAATGAAAATTTTTTTTTGATAAGAAACCAAAGAGATGAGAAATGTACACAGGGTCATTGTGGTTAGTTTTATTTTGTAAAATATATACTACGAATACGATATTTAAGTAAAGTACATATACTAACAGGGAAACCGAAAAATAAAGAGACTTGAAAGTAGGCTTTTAGGGGTATTCATTAGGGTGGGTCGAAAAAAAAAGTTGAGCCAGTCACCCCCTAGGATTAAAGGTATATTAATAACGTTCCCAAAAATATAAAAATTATTTTTTTGCCACGCCTAGAAATACCGCCCTTTTTGTTTTTTATATACTACGTCGCCATTTTAGGTCCGATCATAACAAATCATATATTAGTGTTTGAGGCTTGACGGCAGCTACATCTCACTCTAAGACGATTTTTTAATTCGACATCATATTCTATGCTCGACTTCTGGTATTTCGGATCCTTCCCCAAAATTAGTAATTGTGGCTATGCATGCATAAAGAGCATTTAATTATATAAAATACTCGCTTTTAAAATGCTCACTTTTATGCATTAACAGCTATTTTACAGATATTTTAAAATGTTCAAATATTCATTCACAACCGTTCAAAAATTTACTTCAAAATTATTTATATTTTTAATGCCACATATTTAAGAAATTTTATTTTAATTCTGTTAAGTAATAATGTTTTAATGAAACATTTATTATTTTAAATTATTTGTCTGTATTATAATACTATACTATTTGAAACATTGTTTTCAAAAAAATATGTTTTTAGCATATTTTTATTTATTTATTTATTTATTTATTTATTCAAGTCAATGGACAAATTCCTTACTGACTAATAACAAAAATTGGTACGAATAAAATTAAATACAATTACAAACAGTTTCTACAAAAATAACGTAACTATTACAATAAAAATTAGGAAAAGTTAAGAATTGAGAAAAACAATAATATTCCGTTTTATAACGCAAGAATTTAAAGAAAAATCAACAAAGTCTGACAAATAATTAAATTGACGGCAAATTCTAGTTAATGGATCAGCAACAGCATAATTAGTTCTGCAGAATTGAATATAAATAAGATTATAACAGCGGAAGTTACGACTAGGAATATTGAATTTAACCGATCTTAACAGAAATTCACAGCAAATATTACCATTGATCAGGTTAAACATAAAGGATATATTTAACATCGTTCGACGGCTCTTAAGGGTAGGCAGTTTTATTAATGCCAGCCTGCTAGTATATGGAGGCATATCCAGATAATTCCATCCAAGGCCACGCAAACAGAAGAGAAGAAATTGTTTCTGCACAAATTCGATGTGTTCACTGTAAACATCATAGTGAGGATCCCATACAATGGACCCATACTCTAAAATTGGTCTGACCAGCGATACATATAGCTGTTTCGTAATATAAGGATCAGAAAATTCTTTTGCCCAACGTTTTATGAAACCAAGAGTGCTTCTTGCCTTATTAACAGTCAAAGTGATATGATCATTAAAGTTTAATTTTGTGTCTAATAAGATCCCAAGATCAATAAAAGAGTCAACATTCTCCAATTGATGACCACCAAGCAAGTACTTAACCGTGATAAAATTATTTCTTGAGAATCGCATGCATTTACATTTCTTAATGTTAAGCTCCATCATGTTGTGCTCGCACCACAAAAAGAAATTATTGAGATCATTTTGAAGATACATATGCTCGATGAAATTATTAAAGGAGAGAAAAACTTTTACATCGTCAGCATACATCAAGATATTGGCAAAATTAATTATGTTGGGAAGAACGTTTATAAACAGTGAAAAAAGAAGTGGACCAAGATGGCTGCCCTGAGGAACACCAGATAGCACATAAATATACTTAGATAAGCTATTGTTCACGCATACGGTCTGCTTTCTACCAGTTAAATACGACTCTAGCCATCTTAAACTCCTATGATTTACACCCATTAAATCCAATTTAGTTAACAGTAGTTTGTGATTCACTTTATCGAACGCTTTGCTAAAATCCGTAAAAATTACATCAGTTTGCTTCTGTTGAGAAAAGGCCACATTTACCATGGATGTTAACTGAAGCACATTAGTCGTTGTTGAGCAGCCCTTTCGGAAACCATGTTGATGAGGTGATAGTAACCTAATTGATGGGACCTAATTGATGGGACTTAGAAAATCGCCCGTCTAGCGGAGATGTCCGCCTATTAGAGCTGTCCGCCAGTGGAGCTTTCACTGTATTTGTAATTTCTTTATAACTGTATTATTTTTAAGTATTTATTAATAAAATTTTTCTTACTTATCAACAACTACTACTGAATAAAATGGCCTTTCTTGTTTTTGATAATGGGACTTAAGAATCCGAAAATCCAATTTGCTTTGTAACGGAAAAATAAATACATATATGTATATTTTTTTAGAAATTTATTTAATGATGTTTTCGACACATTTTAATGCATTTTTTGTTTGTTGCGAGAAAGGTTGTGAATGAATATTTGAACATTTTAAAATATCTGTAAAATAGCTGTTAATGCATAAAAGTGAGCGTTTTAAAAGCGAATATTTTATATAATTAAATGCTCTTTATGCCTGCATAGCCACAATTACTAATTTTGGGGATGGATCCGATATACCAGAAGTCGAGCAAAGAATATGATGCCGAATTAAAAATTCGTCTTAGAGTGAAATGTAGCTGCCGTCAAGCCACAAACACTGATATATGATATGTTATGATCGGACCTAAAATGGCGACGTAGTATATAAAAAACAAAAAGGGCGGTATTTCTAGGCGTGGCAAAAAAATAATTTTTATATTTTTGGGAACGTTATTAATATACCTTTAATCCTAGGGGGTGACTGACACAACTTTTTTTTTGTCCATAGAGAGCGACCCGCTCTAGTATTCATATCTTCATTATGTTTCATACATATGTACATACATAATTGGTCATTACAACCCTTTAATGGGGATTACGACCTAGCTCCCACATCATTTATGAATATGATACGGGATTCAAAAAAGAATTAAAAAAGATTTTTACCAATCTTATCCATTTCGTGGTTTCAAAAGTAAACGTAAATAAAACACATATAAAATATTTTTTTCATGATATTTCTTTTTTATTGTAAAGTTTGAACATTGACATTATGTGTGAAACACTACATCATTTAAATGACCTCCACGCGAAGTGTTACAGGCATTGATTCTTTTGAGGTAATTTTCGACCACTTTTTGACACATATTGGGCGGTCGGTATCTCAGCTATAACTTGACGAATGTTGGTTTTTGAGCGCTCAAGAGTTGAAGGTTTATCTGCATAAACACGGTCTTTCGCGTAGCCCCACAAAAAAAGTCTAATGGTGCCAAATCGCATGATCTTGGTGGCCAGTTGATATCGCCACGACGAGAAATTACGCTGCCAGGAAATGTCTCTTGCAATAAAGCCATATTCGCTCGAGTTGTGTGGCATGTGGCACCGTCTTGTTGAAATCACATATTCTCCAAGTCGTATTCTTCAATAGCAGGCAAAAAAAAAGTCGGTTATCATATGATCATAACGCTCCGAATTGACGGTGACAGTCGCTTTCGAAGAAGTAAGGTCCAATCACACCTTCGGACCAAAGAGCGCACCAAACAGTGACTTTTTCTGGATGTAATTGCCTCTCTTCAATTACTTGAGGATTCTCAGAACACCAAATACGACAATTTTGTTTATTAACATACCCACCGAGTGTGAAGTTCATCGCTGGAGAAAATTTTGTTCGAAAAATTGCCGTCCACCGCCTGTTGTTCAAGCACCCATTCCACGTATCTACGACGTTGTGAATGGTCAGCTGGCTTCAGTTGTTGCGTGAGCTGGACTTTATATGGATGTAGGTGTAGATCTAAATGCAAAATACGCCATGATGTGCCGTAAGATAGTCCTAATTCCTGAGAACGACGAGGAATCGACATATTCGGGTCTTCGGCAACACTTTCACTTACAATAGCGATATTTTCAACGGAACGAGCGAAACGATGATGCACAGGCCTTTCAATATTTGTAACCACTCCAGTCTTTTCAAATTTCTTCACAATTTTTGCCAATTGCTTGCGTAGTTGGACGATTATGTAAACCCTAATCTCCTCTTAAAGCACGATACGAGGTTGTGGCAGAATCACCATTTTTGTAGTAGGTTTTGATAATTTTTATGCGTTGTGTGATAGTTAAGCGATCCATTTTTGTCATTGTCAGACTTTCAACTGAAAAGAAAAAAATTGGTTTCACAACTTAGTTTGACAGATGTCGAATTTTAGTCCCATACTTTTGAAACCACGAAATGGATAGCCCTTTACTGTAAGTGTTATTTACACTATGGAGCAAAAGAACCTTTTTTCTAAGATTGCCTTTATGGCACCGCAACTTTTAAACAACAAATAAATACAAAATCAAATGCTTGCCATTAATTAACTAAAGATTTAAATTAAATTTCATTTCACACAGCAAAAAATACTTTATTGAATAAACTAAAAAAAAAAATCTCACTTTTGCACTCTTTTCAAAAAATTCAGAAAAACTATATTAATAACCGGTTATATCTTCTATTCTGCGAATAAATTCCTTGATGCGATGTGGCATACTCTCCACAAGATTTTCGCAGTATTTTAGATCAATTGCACCACACATTTCATATATTTTTTCCCAGAGTTCCTTAATACTTCCAGGTTGTTGTTCTAGACCCCCAAGTTTTCGTTTAAGAATGGCCCACAAATTTCGGATGGGGTTTAAGTCTGGACTTTGTGCAGGCCACTCCATTACTGGAAATTTTTGACTTTTCTACTCAAGTGTGAACTAGTTTCGACTTGTGTTTCGGATCATTATCCTGTTGGAATATTGCATCAACCTCGCTATATTCCAAAGGTCCTAAAGCTATTGGTAAATTTTCATCCTCCACTTACATACACTTTTGCTCCATAGTGTATTTACTTCCAGGATTTTTGCCAGGAATCTGCTGCTGAAGGGAACTTGTCGAAGAAATATTTTTATAATTCGTTTTTTTCCATATGTCTAAGCTGATTTTTGAACTAACGCCTCTCGTCTAATAAGCCAACTACCTACTAGAATACGCTGACTTTTTTCTTCAGAATATTTAAGTTTATTAATGTATGATGAGACAAGAATAAAATGCTTGGGGGGGCATTACTCTTTTGCTTTCTAATAGTAACTCTCATGTTGTACTTGATTGAATATTTATTTCGATTTTGTTTTTGAGCCTTTAAAAATATCGATTTAAGGACTTGAATCTTGTTAAGAAGCATAGCATTTTGGTTTGGATATTCTTTCGCTAACATTTCGTCGCCAATTAAAGAACACTACTTATACTAGGACTACCAATTTCAGTTGTTGTTATTACAATTAAAGAAAAATTCGACAGTAATTGCTTGAATTTGTAATACTTATAATGTGAATTACATTCCTTTCAATACATTGCCATTCTATGGCACTAAAAATATTTCTCCACATAATTACAACATACTCATAATGGTAGCGTGGAATGAACAAACAAAAAAATATTCGTACTTTTATGGCATTTAAAATAAATTGAAATTTTTGATACTCCCATACCAGCTTGTACAATATGTTTCCAGCTCTGCATAAGTTAACTGGCATTACAACAAAATATCTCCCTCTTACTCTTTCTGTGTCTGTGTGTGTGTAATTATATTTTTAAATATTCAAATTTCATTTAATTACAACTGCAATGCATTTAAACATTATTTTCCACTCTTATTTTTCCTCTCTTTTTTTGTTGGTCGTTTCTCTATGATAAATTTTCCGTTTGTTGTTGTAGGAAATTAAGTTTATTTAGTAAAATAAACAGACACACACAAACACATGCTCCTCGTACTAATTTAACAATAATAAACCTTTTGAAAAATAATGCAAATATTTTTCGGAAAATTCCTTTGAAAATATTTCCGTATGCAATAATAATAAGAAAGAAATTTTAAATTTAAATTATTATGGGTTGGCAATTATGGAAAGTCAATTATATACTGTTATACACGTACTCATATTTACATATGATACAATGTAACGGCAGAAATCTTTAAAAATGTAATTAAAAATTGGAAAATTCTTTGAAAAGCAACTGAGACTGATTCACCACCACCATTAATTAACAACCCAGAAAACAATTATTTCTCGAACATGTTTTACATGAGAAATATTAGACATTTTATTACTTTCAGTAATCCATACTTATGTATGTATGTATTTAGAGATTGTTTGGTGGCCGCCTATTTGAAAGGCTTTTAAGCACCCTATATTGTACAAAGCCTCAAGATTATCTGTTTTGCTCATAGCCGGTGTTCATCAGACAACTCCAAGACCGTCATGAGAATCCTACACCTTCTTCTACCTATAGGCCTTAAGGCTAAAAACCAAAATTTCTGATTTTAAACTTACGGCAATGTTGTCTTAGTTATATAGGCCGCTGCTAGTTACGGTAAATAATTTGCAGTACAGACCTGTAATGCTCACTCATTGAAACCTAAGGGATTAGACTGAGAGCTTCTCAGATGTATATCAATACATGTCGGTAATTGGTAAATAAATTGCTTTAGTCTAGTGAAAGTGGAGACTAAAGATCTAAGGTGAAGGTTTCTTGAATTCGTTGACAAAACGTGTCTAGCCACAAAAAAGTAAATGAAATACATACATACATATATAATTGGCCATTACAACCCTTCAGTCAGGATTACGGCCTAGCTTCTCAACACCACTAAATGGGGGGTAGGCGGGACCTACAGTTTAAAGTCGGCTCCGAACGACATATTTTTTTTGAGAGGCTTTTTCATGGCAATTTTTACTGCTGAGAGGAAGTCACCGAAGAAATATTTTTTCATATTTCATTTTGATGTCTGACCTGGGATTCGAACCCACGGCAACTTCAATTGGGATCATTGGAAAATACAATGGGACCTTGTAAGTCCTAGGCCCTAACCTCTACTAAAATTCTCAAAAATCTGTAGTTCGAAGTCGACACCCCACATTTGGTCCTTCGAGCCGGATAACCTCTGAATAAAATAAAAAAGATGCAAAGATATTAGTTTCCAATATAATTTTGTTTATTACGTACAATAAAACGTATCTTAGTGTTCGGGGGTGGATCGAGTAATGGATCTGTTTTCTTCTATATTTATACAATTCACAATTAGAAATTAATTAACATACACTTAAAGTTAAACTTTTAAATTAGGGTGGCCAGCCGTTGCATCCGATGCAGCCGTTGGAGAAGACACTTCATGGCTGATCAGCACATGAGCATGGTTGTGGGTTGCTCTCTTCTTTTGATGTGGCTCCTCCTTCGATTGCTTCTTTTGGGTTGGCTTGACCCAGAAGCTTTTTCGTGCCCAATTTGCTGCCATGAGGTCTTCAATGCAGGCTGCCAATTTAAACTGACCTAACCTCTACTAAAATCCTCAAAAATCTGTTTGAAGTCGACACCCCCTACATTTGGTCCTTCGAGCCAGATAACCACTGAATAAAATACAAAGATATTAGTTTCCAATATAACTTTGTTTATTAAGTACAATAAAACGTACCTTATTGTTCGGGAGTGGATCGAGTAATGGTGCTCCTGTAAGCATTCCCTACATCGGTCTTAGCTCCGGCACTCTGTTACAAAATGGCAATGTGCCAGATAGATGATGCAGTGTTTGAGTCAATGCTTAACCGTTTGACGGGGCTCATCCGACGCAATTTGGGGCATTTACGTAGAGGATGAGCTTCAGGACACAGACGGCATTTTGAACTGGCGGTAGCAATAACTTCATCGAGGGTCACATCATTTGGGCTTTCTACGGTTAGTCAACAGGGTGCAATTTCAGACATCTGTAAATAAACCAAAAAAAGGAATAGAAAAAATTAGTTTTGTTCATAATTAGGTCTTCGTATAGGAAATCCTCTAGATAGCTTAGTTGACCTGGCATCTACTATAGATGTTGGATTGTTTAGGACCTCAAATCGGTTTAACAAACAAAACAAGTTTCTTCCATAATCCATCCAAAAACTAACCACTGTTAGTGAAACTATTTTCAACTCAATTAACAAACGAAATAAATTTTAAGTTTAAAAAATTATTGTCTTCTAAATGTTTAATTTAAAATTAAAAACAAAAACAAAAAAAATTCCTTAAATTCTATAGTGTTTGTACCGTATGTTGCCATATTATTTGAACAGAATGTTTTTATTTTTAATTAGGCTTTTAAGCCTCTGACAGAGTTTTCTATTGATACGACAGGAACGTGTTGTATGTGTCTAATAAATTCTTGACTCGTATTACAATTAAAACAAAGAAATTTTGTGTTGGCTGCTCAGTATTAAATTCCGTATTTGTTGTGCTGAAATATTTATTATTTACTTAACTCACTTATTTGCCTAAACTTAACAGGGCAAAAAGAAAAGAGTTATAGAGTACTTGTTCCCATAAAGGGCCTCTTTTTAAATACAATAATAATACATATTCCTTTATTTAAAACTAGTAAAGCAGTGATAAAACTCTTCTAGTAAGTTTGTCTTAATAATAAGTCTTTAGGTAAGTTCTGGAAAGAACATTTTTCTAAATTCCGGAACCAAACCTTTTCAGTGCCTAAGAGAATGATGTCATGGTGGTAGTTAGAAAATCTACAATTTCGACAATTAAGAAGGGGGCGGCGGGGGCCACTCATTTTTCCTCTCCTGGATTTTCATTATTTGGTCCTTATCCGTAGAAATTACTGCCTATTAGGAAGGCACACTTTCACATGCTGTCGGCAGTAGTTGCGAGATGATAGACATAAGGAGACCATCGTTCAATTAATAGTAATCACGTTAAGGCTTTTAACCGTACCGGGAAATCTACTCCCAACAAATTAGTTTAGTGAAGATAGCATTTATCTACAGTAGGTTACGCTCTCTGATGACTGAGTCGAAAAGGTGAATATAAACAAAACACTCTCATCTGACTGCATCTGACCTACACACTTTCTTTCAGTGAGGTCACGCAAAGTGTGGCAATTTTAACGCTCACAAGATCCAATAAATTCGACGTAGTCTAGTAGGCATTGTGTTGGCTTTTTAGACCACAGACCGTGGTTCATTCTTGAGCGTTACAGAGCGAATTGGTTTTTTAACTGTACTATCGGTCGGGGAAGTACAGAAACCTTTCCTGTCATAAAAGTTTTGTGTCAAACCATTTAAATTTAATGTCCATAAATACTATCTTCTCTTCCCACCTTTCACAATTTATTTTCCTAGTTCCAGTTTCAATGCAACTACTTGCTTAGAAGACCTCCCCTGAGTTTTGGTCGTATTTATCGTTTAAAAATCGTTTACATTCTCTATTATAATCAAAGAGTTTTAACTAAAAAGTTTTCCTAACCCATATTAAAAGGCCCTCTCCTAGAAAGCCCTGCCTGTCCTGCTTAACAAAAAAATTATACATTATTATTATACTTTACATATCAATAATGATATCGATACTACTGATATACAACCTTGTGTTTATTATGTCCACTTGTCCTCTGTTAAAATATGTATGAAAACATGTATTCCAGAGTTAAAGTGAAATGTCAATGCAGAGAACAACTTGTTTTGTGGGAATTTTAATGGGCTTTTGACACATTTGTTAGCCAATGACACAATCACACATGACAGAACTACAAAAACAATAACAATAACAAAAGTAACATCATCGAGACATTAAACAATAGCAATAATATCGATAATGACAATAATAATAACAAAAGTGACAACAATCAGGACAACAAAACAAAACACACAACGACCGAAGCTGCCAACGAAAGCACATCCAATCACTGTCAGGAATTATTTTTAAATTGGAAATTATGACACCGACACCAAGACGAATGGACGATGGGATAGAATGGGAAAAATATAATGATGTGTAGGTGTTACAATGTGGTATGCTGAAATGTCTCAATACGAGGATAGGTGGGTGGATGTACGGTTGGTATTTCAAGGTACAAAAACAATTCTGGGAATCAATATCGAATACCTTTAACAAGCAATTCATGATGGTAGAGCCTATTAAAGTGTAAATAATTATAAATTTCAATTGAAAATTGATTTTAATTTTTTTTTAAATTGTTCGATTACAACAAAACCGTCATTGAAATCTGGCTGAATATCCATCATGATAGAGTAATAATATTCTATATTTGTTAAAACACGCAGGGTCTCATCTATCAAACTTGATAATATTGTACCAACCATCACTGATTTATTTGAAACATCATTGGTCGACAATCGCCTGGGATATTATATACCATATATACAACTGCTCTCCTTTGGTTTTGACTTTTTTTTGCCTTCCAACAGTTTTATTAATCAAGTTTTTTCGAGTTAAGCAATTTGTTTGCCTAAAGTAGTCGATCTTGAATGGTGGATGATAGGTTTAACATTTGTCTGTCCGCTAACTTTTTTATACCAGAAAACAAAATGCATATAAATCACGAATAATTCGAATTCGGAGATATAGATGATGAAGCTAACTTCTATATGCGAGGAGCTGAGTAGCTGGCTAGCAGGGTGATCTAGCTGGGTAGGTGGCAAGTATAGCTGGCTAGCAGGCTAGTATAGCAGGGCTACCTGGCTAGAATAGCTGGATAGCAGGCTAGCTGGCTGCCTTGTTTAGCTGGCTAAGCAGGTGAGCTAGCTGGGTAGGTGGCTAGTATAGCTGGGTAGCAGGGCTCATAGCTGGCTAGACAGGTTAGCTAGCTGGGTAGCTGGCTAGTATAGCAGGCTAGCTGGCTAGTCTAGCAGGCTAGCTGGCTAGTAGTGCAGGATAGCAGGCTACCTGGCTAGCATAGCTGGATAGCAGGGTTTATAGCTGGGTAGCTGGCTAGTACTGCAGGCTAGCTGGCTAGTATAGCAGGGCACCTGGCTAGCATAGCTGGATAGCAGGCTAGCTGGCTAGTACTGCAGACTAGCTGGTTAGTATTGCAGGCCAGCTGGTTAGTAGATTAGCTGGCTAGTATTGCAGGCTAGCTGGTTAGTAGATTAGCTGGCTAGTACTGCAGGCTACCTGGCTAGCTGGCTAGTATTGCAGGCTAGCATACCAGGATAGCAGGGCACCTGGCTAGCAGATTAGCTGGCTAGTATTGCAGGCTAGCTGGTTAGTATTGAAGGCTAGCTGGCTAGTATTGCAGGCTAGTATACCAGGATAGCAGAGCACCTGGCTAGCATAGCTGGATAGCTGGCTAGCTGCCTAGTATAGCAGGCTAGCTGGCTAGATTTGCAGGCTAGCTGGCTAGTATTGCAGGCTAGTATACCAGGATAGCAGGGCACCTGGCTAGTATTGCAGGCTAGCTGGCTAGTACTGCAGGCTAGCTGGTTAGTACTGCAGGCTAGCTGGTTAGTACTGCAGGCTACCTGGATAGCACTGCAGGCTAGCTGGCTAGTACTGCAGGCTAGTATACCAGGATAGCAAGGGCACCTGGCTAGCTGGCTAGTATTGCAGGCTAGCTGGCTAGTACTGCAGGCTAGCTGGTTAGTATAGCAGGCTAGCTGGCTAGTATTGCAGGCTAGCTGGCTAGTATCCCAGGCTAGCTGGTTAGTATTGCAGGCTAGCTGGTTAGTATTCCAGGCTAGCTGGTTAGTATTGCATGCTAGCTGGCTAGTACTGCAGGCTAGCTGGCTAGTATTGCAGGATAGTATACCAGGATAGCACGGCACCTGGCTAGTATTGTAGGCTAGCTGGTTAGTATTGCAGGCTAGCTCGCTAGTACTGCAGGCTAGCTGGTAGTATTGCAGGATAGCTGGCTAGTACTGCAGCTAGCTGGCTAGTACTGCAGGCTAGCTGGTTAGTATTGAAGGCTAGCTGGTTAGTATTACAGGCTAGCTGGAAGTATAGCAGCTAGCTGGTTAGTATTGCAGGCTACCTGGCTAGCACTGCAGGCTAGCTGGCTAGTACTGCAGGCTAGTATACCAGGATAGCAGGGCACCTGGCTAGCTGGCTAGTATTGCAGGATAGTATACCAGGATAGCACGGCACCTGGCTAGTATTGTAGGCTAGCTGGATAGTATAGCAGGCTAGCTGGTTAGTATAGCAGGCTAGCTGGCTAGTATTGCAGGCTAGCTGGCTAGTATTGCAGGTTAGCTGGCTAGTATTGCAGGCTAGTATACCAGGATAGCAGAGCACCTGGCTAGCATAGCTGAATAGCAGGCTAGCTGGCTAGGACTGTAGGCTAGCTGGCTAGTACTGCAGGCTAGCTGGCTAGTATTACAGGCTAGCTGGCTGGTGCTGCAGGCTAGCTGGCTAGTATTACAGGCTAGCTGGCTAGTATAGCAGCTAGCTGGTTAGTATTGCAGGCTACCTGGCTAGCACTGCAGGCTAGCTGGCTAGTACTGCAGGCTAGTTGGTTAGTATTACAGGCTAGCTGGCTAGTACTGCAGGCTAGTATACCAGGATAGCAGGGCACCTGGCTAGCATAGCTGGATAGCAGGCTAGCTGGTTAGTATTGCAGGCTAGCTGGTTGGTATTGCAGGCTAGCTGGCTAGTAAAGCAGGCTAGCTGGCTAGTATTGCAGGCTAGCTGGCTAGTATTGCAGGCTAGCTGGTTAGTATTACAGGCTAGCTGGAAGTATAGCAGCTAGCTGGTTAGTATTGCAGGCTACCTGGCTAGCACTGCCGGCTAGCTGGCTAGTACTGCAGGCTAGTATACCCGGATAGCAGGGCACCTGGCTAGCATAGCTGGATAGCAGGCTAGCTGGTTAGTATTGCAGGCTAGCTGGTTGGTATTGCAGGCTAGCTGGCTAGTATTGCAGGCTAGCTGGTTAGTACTGCAGGCTACTTGGCTAGCACTGCATGCTAGCTGGCTAGTACTGCAGGTTACTTGGCTAGCACTGCAGGCTAGCTGGCTAGTACTGCAGGCTAGTATACCAGGATAGCAGGGCACCTGGCTAGCTGGCTAGTATTGCAGGATAGCACGGCACCTGGCTAGTATTGTAGGCTAGCTGGTTAGTATTGCAGGATAGCTGGCTAGTATACCAGGATAGCAGGGCACCTGGCTAGTATTGCAGGCTAGTTTACCAGGATAGCAGGGCACCTGGCTAGCATAGCTGGCTAGTATAGCAGCTAGCTGGTTAGTATTGCAGGCTACCTGGCTAGTATTGCAGGCTAGCTGGTTAGTATTGCAGGCTAGCTGGCTAGTATTGCAGGCTAGCTAGCTAGTACTGCAGGCTAGCTGGCTAGTATTGCAGGCTAGTATACTAGGATAGCAGGGCACCTGGCTAGCATAGCTGGATAGCAGGCAGGCTTGCTAGTATTGCAGGCCAGCTGGCTAGTACTGCAGGCTAGTATTGCAGGCTAGCTGGCTAGTACTGCAGGCTAGCTGGCTAGTACTGCAGGCTAGCTGGTTAGTATTGCAGGCTAGCTGGCTAGTACTGCAGGCTAGCTAGCTAGTACTGCAGGCTAGCTGGCTAGTATTGCAGGCTAGTATACCAGGATAGCAGGGCACCTGGCTAGCATAGCTGGATAGCTGGCTAGTATTGCAGGCCAGCTGGCTAGTACTGCAGGCAAGCTGGCTAGTACTGCAGGCTAGTACACCAGGACAGCAGGGCACCTGGCTAGCATAGCTGGATAGCAGGCTAGCTGGCTAGTATTGCAGGCTAGCTGGCTAGTATTGCAGGCTAGCTGGCTAGTACTGCAGGCTAGCTGGTTAGTATTGCAGGCTAGCTGGCTAGTATTGCAGGCCAGCTGGCTAGTACTGCAGGCTAGCTGGCTAGTATTGCAGGCTAGCTAGCTAGTACTGCAGGCTAGCTGGCTAGCAGGCTAGCTGGCTAGTATTGCAGGCTAGTATACTAGGATAGCAGGGCACCTGGCTAGCATAGCTGGATAGCAGGCAGGCTTGCTAGTATTGCAGGCCAGCTGGCTAGTACTGCAGGCTAGTATTGCAGGCTAGCTGGCTAGTACTGCAGGCTAGCTGGCTAGTACTGCAGGCTAGCTGGTTAGTATTGCAGGCTAGCTGGCTAGTACTGCAGGCTAGCTAGCTAGTACTGCAGGCTAGCTGGCTAGTATTGCAGGCTAGTATACCAGGATAGCAGGGCACCTGGCTAGCATAGCTGGATAGCAGGCTAGCTGGCTAGTATTGCAGGCCAGCTGGCTAGTACTGCAGGCTAGCTGGTTAGTATTGCAGGCTAGCTGGCTAGTATAGCAGGCTAGCTAGCTGGTATACCAGGATAGCAGGGCACCTGGCTAGCATAGCAGGCTAGCTGGCTAGTATAGCGGGCTAGCTGGCTAGTATTGCAGGCTAGCTGGTTAGTATTGCAGGCTAGCTGGTTAGTATAGCAGGCTAGCTGGCTAGTATAGCGGGCTAGCTGGCTAGTATTGCAGGCTAGCTGGCTAGTATTGCAGGCTAGCTGGTTAGTATTGCAGGCTAGTATACCAGGATAGCAGGGCACCTGGCTAGCATAGCTGGATAGCAGGCTAGCTGGCTAGTATTGCAGGCCAGCTGGCTAGTACTGCAGGCTAGCTGGTTAGTATTGCAGGCTAGCTGGCTAGTATAGCAGGCTAGCTAGCTGGTATACCAGGATAGCAGGGCACCTGGCTAGCATAGCAGGCTAGCTGGCTAGTATTGCAGGCCAGCTGGCTAGTACTGCAGGCTAGCTGGTTAGTATTGCAGGCTAGCTGGCTAGTATAGCAGGCTAGCTAGCTGGTATACCAGGATAGCAGGGCACCTGGCTAGCATAGCTGGATAGCAGGCTAGCTGGCTAGTACTGCAGGCTAGCTGGTTAGTATAGCAGGCTAGCTGGCTAGTATAGCGGGCTAGCTGGCTAGTATTGCAGGCTAGCTGGCTAGTATAGCGGGCTAGCTGGCTAGTATTGCAGGCTAGCTGGCTAGTATTCCAGGCTAGCTGGCTAGTACTGCAGGCTAGCTGGTTAGTATTGCAGGCTAGCTGGTTAGTATAGCAGGCTAGCTGGCTAGTATAGCGGGCTAGCTGGCTAGTATAGCGGGCTAGCTGGCTAGTATTGCAGGCTAGCTGGCTAGTATTGCAGGCTAGCTGGTTAGTATTGCAGGCTAGCTGGCTAGTACTGCAGGCTAGCTGGCTAGTACTGCAGGCTAGCTGGCTAGTATTGCAGGCTAGTATACCAGGATAGCAGGGCACCTGGCTAGCATAGCTGGATAGCAGGCTAGCTGGCTAGTATTGCTGGCCAGCTGGCTAGTACTGCAGGCTAGCTGGTTAGTATTGCAGGCTAGCTGGCTAGTATAGCAGGCTAGCTAGCTGGTATACCAGGATAGCAGGGCACCTGGCTAGCATAGCTGGATAGCAGGCTAGCTGGCTAGTACTGCAGGCTAGCTGGTTAGTATAGCAGGCTAGCTGGCTAGTATAGCGGGCTAGCTGGCTAGTATAGCGGGCTAGCTGGTTAGTATTGCAGGCTAGCTGGTTAGTATTCCAGGCTAGCTGGCTAGTACTGCAGGCTAGCTGGTTAGTATTGCAGGCTAGCTGGTTAGTATAGCAGGCTAGCTGGCTAGTATAGCGGGCTAGCTGGCTAGTATTGCAGGCTAGCTGGCTAGTATTGCAGGCTAGCTGGTTAGTATTCCAGGCTAGCTGGCTAGTACTGCAGGCTAGCTGGTTAGTATTGCAGGCTAGCTGGCTAGTATAGCAGGCTAGCTAGCTGGTATACCAGGATAGCAGGGCACCTGGCTAGCATAGCTGGATAGCAGGCTAGCTGGTTAGTATTGCAGGCTAGCTGGCTAGTACTGCAGGCTAGCTGGTTAGTATTGCAGGCTAGCTGGCTAGTATAGCAGGCTAGCTGGCTAGTATTGCAGGCTAGCTGGCTAGTATGCCAGGATAGCAGGGCACCTGGCTAGCAGATTAGCTGGCTAGTATTGCAGGCTAGCTGCCTAGTATAGCAGCCTAGCTGGCTAGTACTGCAGGCTAGCTGGTTAGTATACCAGGGGTCTAATTCTCGCATTCGTGATCGAAATTATGTTCGAATAGAAAATAATTTCGATAGCGAGAAATTTTCTTCTTACATAGGTGTTGTTAAACGAGTTAATTATTTCGTTTTAGAGCACTGACTAAAATTCAAAAATTGTAAATAAAAAAGATATGTTTTCTTACAAAAATAAAAGAAATTTAATTAATCCAAGGAAGAAAATTTTATTAAAGTTGCAATATTTCGTATAATGGATAGTATATTTTGATTTTACTCGCCTTCTTCTGATTCTGAGGAAAAAGAACGCGTATACTTAAAGACATACATATTTATTTATTTATTTATTAATTAATTACAATACAATTACAAATTATATTCTAATTATATACGAGCGGAGTAACTTGACCATATGCTCGGTGTAGTGTCACAGACCAGAGTCTCTGGTGGGAATCGAACCCACGACCCTCACGCTAATAGTCTAGCACACTACCCACTAGACTACCAGGGCACCCAAGACATACATATATTTATACATTTGTTATGCAAAGTAAAACAAGAGTTTGTTAAACTACATTGCGCCACAATTTTGCATCTTTGATCGGTGGGCCGGAAGCATTGAGCTTAGCTGTGAGCTGTTCCCACAGCTGATTAGATCTCTTGTCTTTCTGTGAGGAGTATTTGGTAAAATACTCTTTGGCAATTCTGAATGCTTAACCATGAAATTAATTCGCCGTGGTCAAGTAGGTAGTGTGTTGCCTTATTAGACGAAAGGTCCGAGTTCAAATGCCAGGTCAGACATCAAAACGAAAATATGAAAAAAAAAATTTCGGCAAATTCGTCTCAGCAGATTTCTGGCAAAAACTCTGAGAGTAAAAATTACCATGAAAAGCTTCTCAAAAATCTGAATTGGGAGTCGACCTTAAACTGTAGGTCCCGCTACTCATGTATAAAATTAACGCACACAACACGAGTGGTGTGAGAATCTAGGACGTTGTACAATGGGACACTTCGACCTCCGGGTACTGTACTTGTCACAGTTGGCAAGTACACGTTCTCAAACCTAACCTAACCATGAAATTTACAAAAAAAAAATTTCTGGGTGTAATTAATTTTTGAAACTTTTGACCTACAAATATTGGAATTAATTTTTTATTCATAAATTAATATAAATTTGTTACTTTCATTTTTTTATATTATCCTTTCCACCAAAAAAACATTAATTCAAAAGCTTTAGTGCCTACGAGTAAAAACTCGCAAGGTTACTTTCGAATAATCACACGTTATCGAATGCCATCATTAGAAATTTCGATACACTTTACTCGATAACGAATAAGAGAATCCCAAAACTAAAAAAACTCGCACGTTCGAGTAAAAATTCGTTCGTATACGAATGCTAGAATTAGCCCCCAGGCTAGCTGGCTAGTATTGCAGGCTAGCTGGCTAGTATTGCAGGCTAGTATACCAGGATAGCAGGGCACCTAGCTAGCAGATTAGCTGGCTAGTATTGCAGGCTAGCTGCCTAGTATAGCAGGCTAGCTGGCTAGTATTGCAGGCTAGCTGGCTAGTATTGCAGGCTAGTATACCAGGATAGCAGGGCACCTAGCTAGCAGATTAGCTGGCTAGTATTGCAGGCTAGCTGCCTAGTATAGCAGGCTAGCTGGCTAGTACTGCAGGCTAGCTGGTTAGTATAGCAGGCTAGCTGGCTAGTACTGCAGGCTAGCTGGTTAGTATAGCAGGCTAGCTGGCTAGTATTCCAGGCTAGCTGGCTAGTACTGCAGGCTAGCTGGTTAGTATTGCAGGCTAGCTGGCTAGTATAGCAGGCTAGCTAGCTGGTATACCAGGATAGCAGGGCACCTGGATAGCATAGCTGGATAGCTGGCTAGTATTGCAGGCTAGCTGGCTAATACTGCAGGCTAGCTGGCTAGTACTGCAGGCTAGTATACCAGGACAGCGGGTATGTATCTACAAGGCAACGCTACTGATTGGTTCCAACTTGGCGGGGCCCGGTGCTATCCTTGTAGGTGCATGCCAAGCAGCTCACAGCCTCCGTATCTTAGATCAGGCGCTCCCCGGGTACTGGTACTCAGCATCCGCTGAGTACTTGCTAATGTGAGAAGGCAAGATTGGCGACTCGGCACGACCTTGACTATGAATGAAAAATCGATTATGAAGATGACGCATGTGGGCTGACGTTTGTTGCATTCTGTTACCTGAGTACACCGGATGAAAACCGGTCGAAATGGCTTTCAGGCTAATGTTGCAGACGCCTCCGTTCCGTTAAATCCGTGGCAGGGCTTCAAGTACGTTCGATTATCGTCGCCATTTAGTTGGTGGTGCAGGTTTAGTTGAGATGACTCCTAATTAGTGTCCGACCTGGCTCTGAACGCAAACTCCCATGAAGATTTGCGTCAACCCTCGCGAGGACCTCACTGATTATCATAGGCACCCTCGGGGTCTTTAAGGGGCAACTGCATACCCGATATGAGATAGCGGCTTGAAGATGGAACCCAAATAGAAAAAATGAATAGAAAAATAACAGAAGTAGAAGAGATGATTCAGGGCGAGGTTGCCTTTATGAGCAGCCCAAAAATCAGGCGATCACCGGTGAAGAAATCCCAAACGGTGGCGAACTCTCAGGGCACATCTGCGAGGAGCACTGGGATTGAGAAAGGTGTCACGACACCTAAACCTGCGCGGGAAGGTGCACAATCGCATGCACTGCAACCAGTACGTGGAGGAACAGGGGAACCGCTTTTGGGGCAGAGTTCCCCGAGACAGGAGTTTATATCCAAGATGAGGAATTCAGAGGAGGAGACCTTTGCTAAGTGCGAAAGTGCTATCCGCAGGATTAGAGCGGCAATGACGAAGGCAAGGAACATCAGTATGGAAGTTCAGAGCGGAGTATCAGAATTAGAGGAGCTCATTGAAGTAATGAGGAGCTACAGAGAAAACTGGAAGACCGCAGAAAAGGAAAAGGAAGCGAGTAAGGCCCTTGAGGGCGCGAGGAAAACCGGGAACGAGTGTGATGTCTCCACACCTGTAAGTTCCCTCAACAAGCGAGGCGCCTCAAGCCCGGCGGAGATCCGCCCGGAAAAGAGGCCGAGAGCAAAACCGGCAGACACGGCACAGCTCAAGGAAACATTAGCTGACGAAGAATGGAAAACAGTTAAGAGCAAGAAATCGACGAGGAAAGAGAAAAAGGAGCGACGAAAAACTGTGAAAGAACGTCCAGAAGCTGTGATCATTCACCCAACCGAGGGGCGCAGCTACGCTGATGTTCTGAGGAACATACGAAGCAACATAAAACCAGAGGAATCGGAGATAGCGATACGCGCCGTCCGGAAGACAAAAACAGGGGCCATTCTGATTGAAATGGGTAAAGGAGGCAAAAGAGACGAGTTCAGGGAGAACCTAAAGAGCGTCCTAAATCAAGAGGCAACCGTGAAGGAGCTTGTACCTACGGTCACTTTGGAGATTCGCGACCTGGATGCCCTCACAACCACCGAGGAAGTTTCGGCAGCGGTACAAAGAGAAGCGGGCGAAATGAATCCGGATATATCCATTCGTCTAACCGAGGCAAACAGTCGGGAACAGAAAAGAGCCTTCGTGACAGCCTCTGCAAGTTGTGCGAATGCGCTTCTGAAACTACAGAGGATCAAAATAGGCTGGACACGCTGCAGAATAACTATCAGAGACGAACCGACACGCTGTTACCGATGCTTTCGAATAGGGCACAGACAGTGGGAATGTGATGGACCGGACAGGTCAAACCTGTGCATGAAATGTGGCGAAAAGGGACATAAGAGAAAGGAGTGCCGAAATGCACCGAAATGTTGCATATGCTCTGAGAAGCCGGGAAAACGTCTGGATCACCTCCCGGGATCGCGGGGCTGTGAGATGAGCATACGAAAGGCAGCATGAGGATTTTGCAGCTGAATATGAACCGAGGGAAGGTGGCTTTTTCTTTGCTATCGCAAATAGTCAGGGAGCAGGACGTTGACGTAGCCATTATAAGCGAGCAGTACGCATCAAAAAATAACGGATTCTGGCTGGGCGATGAAACATCCACAGCAGCCATATGGATACCGGATAACCAGGGTCCCCGACCGAGAAGATCTGGTAGGGGAGATTGTTTCACCTGGGTACAGTTTGATGAGATTACTCTAATGAGTTGTTATTTGTCTCCCAATGACGACGTGGGAACCTTTGAGGAAAAATTGGCCAGAATCGAGGACGCAGTGGCGCGGATCGGCGGCAACCTCATAGTGGCAGGCGACTTTAACTCCAGAGCTGTAGAGTGGGGAATGCAGAATACCAACCCAAGAGGCAGGCGAATTGTGGATATGGCAGCTCGAACCGGTCTGGTCTTCGCGAATGAGGGGAGCGTAGCTACCTTCAGACGACCAGGCTGCGAGGGGACCATCCCTGATATAACTATGGTCTCGGAGAGCATGTATCATAGAGTGAGGGACTGGAAGGTCTTGGAAATATATACGGGCAGTGATCACCAGTACATATCGTACACCTTTACTTCAAGGAATAGAGTAGAGGAGGACAATTACATCACGAATAGTCGAAGATGGGATGCACGGAAATTGAATGCGAATCGGCTGATTTTAGAAGTGGACAGATTGTGTAGCAGAGTTGAATTCTCGGACGATGCGAGGACGAGAGTAGAACAAACCATGGAGGTAATAAGACGCGGATGTAAAAAGGCAATGCCCTTATTCAGACCCCCGAATATCAGGAAGAAGGCAGTGTATTGGTGGGACGACAACATCGCAGCACTCAGGCGGGAGTGCCTACGACTACGGCGGAGGTACACTAGAGCTAGACCCGACGGACCAGCTGAAGAGGAAATGCGGGCATACAAAGAGGCAAAAAAGTCACTGAAGAAGGCCATAACGCTCAAGAAAAATCAGGCATTCCAAGAACTACGAGATGACGTGAACGTAAACCCTTACGGACTTGGATACAAAATTGTAATGGACAAACTGAACAGGAGGAAACCAATGGAAATTGTGGACGAGCGAATAATGAGAAATATAGTGGATACACTATTCCCTACTCATGAACCAGTGAACGAAGGACGACAGAATATGCTCAATACGGAATTTTTACCATTCACCGCAGAGGAGCTAAAAGTAGCCGCAGCAGGACTAAAACCCGGTAAGGCGCCAGGGCCCGACGGCATCCCGCCTGAGGTAATGCGGGAAATTGCCAAGCAAAGACCGGAACTCCTACTAGGAATGTACAACGCGTGCCTAAAAGAGTGTATTTTCCCCGAAATATGGAAGAAACAACGGCTAGTCTTAATAAGCAAGGGAAAGGGCGACCCAGAGGACCCATCCGCCTACAGGCCACTGTGCATGCTGGATACTTCAGGGAAGCTGCTCGAGAGGCTTTTGAAGCCAAGGCTTACAGCTGCTATAGAGAATAGTGGCGGACTGTCGGATAGACAATATGGTTTTCGACCTGGTCGGTCTACAATTGGCGCCCTGAGAGAGGTGACTGAAGCGGCCATGGTCACACAGCGAGGAAATAACTTTTCGAGGCCTGTGCTACTGCTTGCGACTTTGGACGTTAAAAACGCGTTCAATAGTCTTAGATGGAGCGATGTATTAAATACTCTGGAGTACAAATTCTCGGTGCCACACTACATCTTGGCCATGATAAGTAGTTATCTGAGTAACAGACAGCTGGTGTATAACACAAGCTCGGGACCAAAGGTGAAGCTCATAACATCAGGTGCGGCACAAGGATCTATCCTAGGCCCCGACCTATGGAACGTTAACTACGATGGAATCCTGAGAGAGGATATGCCAGAGGGAACCTTTTTGGTTGGATACGCGGATGATATTGCAGCTGTTATTACGGCCAGGAATACGGAAGAGGCACAGCGAAAACTTAGACGTGTCATATTAAGAACAAAAACGTGGTTGGATTCCCACGGCCTAGACCTGGCCATGCATAAAACGGAATTACTACTGATCACTGGTCGTCGTATCCCTTTGCACGTGGACATGAGTATTGGAAACGAGGTAATCAGGACCAAGAGCTCGGTAAAATACCTGGGAATAAGGCTGGATCCCAGGCTGACATTTTCGTACCAGATTCAGTACTCTGCTAACAAAGCCCAGAAGATCGTTGGACAGCTCAGCAGATTAATGGCGAATATTGGAGGACCGCTACCGACGAGAAGGAGACTCCTGATGGAGATCGGAAACAGTATTATGCTCTATGGGAGCGAGATTTGGGCCGAAACGCTAGATGTCAAAAAGCGGGCAAGGTCACTTGTATCGGTACAGAGAACGGCTGCATTGCGTATCACGTCGGCATATCGCACAGTGTCCGCCCCAGCCGTACTTGTGATAGCAGGTACAATCCCTGTGGATCTGCTGGCGGCAGAGCGGATGGAGATATATAGAGCGAAATCGGCTGGAGATCATATAATCGGCCACTTCAGGGAAAACACCGTCTCAAGATGGCAACGACGATGGAACGAGGAAGATAGAGGAAGGTGGACGGCGAGACTTATCCCGGACATAAGGCCATGGATTGGTCGGAAATTTGGAGAGGTAAACTATTACGTTACGCAGATGCTATCGGGTCACGGATATTTTAGGAAATATCTGCACAGGATAGGCAAGACCGCTTCCCCTCACTGTCTTTACGAAGAAGGGGAAGTTATTGATGATGCAGAGCACACGGTTTTCGAATGTGCACGCTGGCAGAGCTATCGCTCTGTACTGACGTCGGAAATCGGAATGATCACGGCCGCTAACATTGTCGGTGTTATGACTTCGAGCAGAGAAAATTGGGCCTCAGTGGCGAATTACGTGGAGCGCATTCTAAGGCTGAAGAAGAGAGACCTTGAGGCTGCAGAACAGGCAGGCACGCCGGCATAATTTATACGGACATATGTGTCAAAGGAAACCGACACGGGATCCTGATCTAAAGGAATAGTGGAGACACGTGAATGTCTCCTCAATTTACGACACGCAATCCGGACGCGGATATGAACACGCAGGGGCCAAATGGCCAAAAGGACTCCACTCCGAAGTAATACCACCGTAGTTCCGGAGTGGGCACAAGTCCACGAGACGAGGGGGGGAGTTTAGTGGGTGAGGGCCCCACACACGGAGGATGTGACGACTTCCTCTATGGTGCGGTTAGGAACATTCACCCCTCCTCGGCGTGAAAAAAAAAAAAAAAAAAAAAAAAAAAAAAAAAAAAAAAAAAAAAAAAGTATACCAGGACAGCAGGGCATCTGGCTAGCTGGCTAGTATTGCAGGCTAGTATACCAGGATAGCAGGGCACCTGGCTAGCAGGCTGGATAGCAGGCTAGCTGGCTAGTATTGCAGGCTAGCTGGCTAGTACTACATGCAAAATGTTAGTATTGCAGGCTAGCTGGCTAGTACTGCAGGCTAGCTGCCTAGTATAGCAGGCTAGCTGGCTAGTACTGCAGGCTAGCTGGTTAGTATAGCAGGCTAGCTGGCTAGTATTCCAGGCTAGCTGGCTAGTACTGCAGGCTAGCTGGTTAGTATTGCAGGCTAGATGGCTAGTATAGCAGGCTAGCTAGCTGGTATAGCAGGCTAGCTAGCTGGTATACCAGGATAGCAGGGCACCTGGATAGCTGGCTAGTATTGCAGACTAGCTGGCTAGTATTGCAGGCTAGTATACCAGGATAGCAGGGCACCTGGCTGGCATAGCTGGGTAGCAGGCTAGTATTGCAGGCTCGCTGGCTAGTATTGCAGGCTAGTATACCAGGATAGCAGGGCACTTGGCTAGCATAGCTGGATAGCAGGCTTGCTGGCTGGTATAGCCGGATAGCAGGGCTACCTGGCTAGAAAGCTGGATAGCAGGCTAGCTTGGTGGCTGGCCGCCTTGTTTAGCTGGCTAGCTAGGTTAGCCGGCTGCGTAGGTTGCAAGTATAGCGGGATAGCTGGGCTTACAGCTTGCTAGCCGGGTTAGCTAGCTGGGTACATGGCTAGTATAGCCGGATAGCAGGGCTACCTGGCTAGAAAGCTGGATAGCAGGCTAGCTTGGTGGCTGGCCGCCTTGTTTAGCTGGCTAGCTAGGTTAGCCGGCTGCGTAGGTTGCTAGTATAGCTGGATAGCAAGGCTTACAGCTGGCTAGCTGGGTAGGTGGCTAGTATAGCCGGATATCAGGGCTACCTGGCTGGAATAGCTGGATAGCAGGCTAGTTGGCTAGTATAGTTCACCGGTTCATGAGTAGGGAATAGTGTATCCACTATATTTCTCATTATTCGCTCGTCCATAATCTCCATTGGTTTCCTCCTGTTCAGTTTGTCCATTACAATTTTGTATCCAAGTCCGTAAGGGTTTACGTTTACATCATCGCGTGGTTCTTGGAATGGCTGATTTTTCTTGTGCGATGTAGTCTTTTTCAGAGACTTCTTTGCCTCCTTATATGCCTGCATTTCGTTGGCAGCTGGTCCGCCGGGTCTGGCTCTAGTATACCTCCGTCGTAGTCGTAGGCACTCTCGCCTGAGTGCTGCGATGTTGTCGTCCCACCAGTACACTGCCTTCTTTCTGGTATTCGGGGGTCTCACCAAGGGCATTGCCTTTTTACATCCGCGTCTTATTATTTCCGTGGTTTGTTCCACTCTTGTCCTCGCGTCGTCCGAGAGTTCAGCTCTGTGACACAATCTGTCAACTTCTAAGATTAGCCGACTCGCATTCAATCTCCCTGCGTCCCATCTTCGGATATTTGTAGTGTGATTGTCCTCCTCTCCTCTATTCCTCGAAGCAAAGGTGTACGATATGTACTGGTGATCGCTGCCCGTATATATTTCCAAGACCTTCCAGTCACTGACTCTGTGGTACATGCTCTCCGAGACCATAGTTATATCGGAGATAGTGCCCTCGCAACCTGGTCGTCTAAAATTAGCTACGCTCCCCTCGTTCGCGAATATCAGACCGGTTCAAGCTGCCATCTCTACAATTCGCCTGCCTCTTGGGTAGGTGAAAGAATCTCCCCTACCAGATCTTCTCGGTCGGGGACCCTGGTTATCCGTTATCCATATAGCTGCTGTAGATGTTTCATCGCCCAGCCAGAATCCGATATTTTTCGACGCATTTTGTTCGCTTATAATGGCCACGTCAACGTCCTGTTCCCTGACTATTTGCAATAGCAAAGAAAAGGCCACCTTCCCTCGGTGCATATTCAGCTGCAATATCCTCATGCTGCCTTTCGTAAGCTCATCTCACAGCCCCGCCATCCCGGGAGGTGATCCAGAGATTTTCCCGACTTCGCAGAGCAAATACAACATTTCGGTGCATTTCGGCATTCTTTCCTCTTATGCCCCTTTTCTCAACATTTCATACATAGGTCTGACCTGTCCGGTCCATCACATTCCCACCGTCTGTGACCTATTCTAAAGCAACGGAAGCAGCGTTGATGGTTATTCTACAGCGTGTCCAGCCTATTTTGATCCTCTGTAGTTTCAGAAGCGCATTCGCACAACTTGCAGACGCTGTCACGAAGGCTCTTTTCTGCTCCCGGCTGTTTGCCTCGGTTAGACGAATGGATATATCCGGATTAATTTCGCCCGCTTCTCTTTGTACCGCTGCCAAAACTTTCTCGGTGGTTGTGAGGGCATCCAGGTCGTGAATTTCCAAAGTGACCGTAGGTACAAGCTCCTTTACGGTTGCTTCTTGATTTAGGACGATCTTTAGGTTCTCCCTGAACTCGTGTCTTTTGCCTCCTTTACCCATTTCAATAAAAATAGCACCTGTCTTCGTCTTCCGGACGGCGCGTATCGCTATCTCCGATTTTGCTCCGTATGTTCCTCAGAACGTCAGCGTAGATGCTCCCCTCTGTTGGGTGGATGATTACACCCTCTGGACGTTCCTTCACAATTTTTTGTCGCTCCTTTTTCTCTTTGCCGTTTTCTTGCTCTTCACTGTTTTCCACTGTTTACTTGAGCTGTGTGGTGTCCGTCGGTTTTCCTCTCGGCCTTTTTCCGGGCGGCTCTCCTGCGGGCTTGAGACGCCTCTCTTGTTGAAAGAACTAACAGGTGTGGAGACATCGCAGTAGTTTCTGTTATTCTTGGCGATGTCGAGTGCTCTACTCGTTTTTTTTTCCTTTGCCGCAGTCTTCCAGTTCTCTCTATAGCTCCTCATTATGTCGATGAGCTCCTCTAATTCAGCTACTCCGCTCTGAACATCCATGCTGATGTTCCTTGCCCTCGTCATTGCCGCTCTAATATTGCGGATAACACCCTGGCACTTATTAAGGGTTTCTTCCTCCGAGTTTCTCATTTTGCTTATATACTCCTGCCTAGGGGAACTGTGTCCCAGAAGCGGTTCCTCTGTTCCGCCATGCACTGGTTGCGATGCGTGAGATTGCACATCCTCCTGCACAGGTTTTGTTGTCGTTCCGCTTTTCTCAATCCCGGTGCTCCTCGCAGATGTGTTCTGAGAGTTCGCCGTTGTCAGGGATCTTTTCACCGGTGATCTCCTGATTTTCTGATGATTCTACCTCTAATATTTTCTTATTCATTTTTCTATTTGGGTTCCATCTTCAAGCCGCGGGTGCCATTGGTAATTAGTGAGGTCCTTGCGAAGGTTGACGCTGGTATAGCTGGCTAGCTAGCTGGGTAGGTGGCTTTATAGCTGGGTAGGTTTGTATAGCTGGGTAGGTGGCTCGTATAGCTGGACGGCAGGCTTGTATAGCAGGCTAGCTAGCTGGCTTGTATAGCAGACTACGACAAGCACACATGCCAGCGGATGCTATATTTTTTTTAGGTTTACACTCAAAAAATATTTTATTTCTTAAAATTCAAAGTCTTATATGTTTTTAAAACACATTTTGATTGTAATTAATAATCAAGTTAATAATTTAGATAATATAGAAAGAGAACAACTTTTTTATAGAAATAAATCAATATTTTGGAAAAATTAAAAGGTTTGTTATTAGTAGTAGAGGAAATTTATGAACTAGAATTAGTACCCAGCAAATATCTAAAAAACATTACCTAATTATGAAGTCAAAGATGTATAACTTTATGTATGTACGTATATTACTAACATTTTTTCTATGACTGTAAGCTCTCAACTTATTTTCTCTCTCTTACTCACTAATACACAACCAAAAACATTTTGGTAACCCCTGGTGTAGGTACATAGATGCAATGCTGCATACAACGGATATACACAATTTCTCAAATATTATGTATGTTTAAATCTACATGAGGTAACACTACATACAAATGTAATTGGGCTATTACAACCCTTCAGTCAGGATTATGCACATAATTTATCAGACCACTTATGTTATGCGTTAATTTTATACATGAGTGGCGGGCGGGACCTACAGTTTAAAGTCGACTCCGAACGACAGATTATTTGAAAAACTTCTCATGGCAATTATATTTGCTCTCAGAGTTTAATAGTGTTTTCACACCGAGTGGTTTTAAAGCAAAAGTTGGTTTTAACGTTAAAATCAAAAATAAAACCTGCTTTTACCATACAAAATTATTGTGTTAAAACCAATTTAAAACCTTTTTTGAATTGGTTTTAAGTTGATTTTATGAAATACAACCTTGTTTTATGTACTAAATCAGAGCTACCAGCTCTGAAACGTTGAAAACAGCTGAGAAAAACAAAATAAAAACAAAACAAATGTAAAAATACAGAAAGCCGGTTGTATTAAAAATGTCATTTTAAATAATGAATGCTGCAACAATAATAAATAATAATATTATAACAATATTATTGTTGTATATTAATATTAATAATATTATTTCTTAATTTTTCATATTTTTTATTTTTTCTTAAACAAAAACAGCTGTTGCACAGTCATAAATGTATGAAAGTTAAAATCAGATTTAAGAAAATTTGCAGTGTGAACACAAAATCAGCTGATTATGGTTTTAATGCTAAAATCAGGTTTTAACTTTTGGTGTGAAAACAGTATAAGCCAGAAAGGAGGTCATCGAAGAAATATTTTTTTCCATATTTTTGTTGTGCTTGAATCGCGGCCTCACGCGTAGTAAGACAACACGCTACTTAAATCCTCTTTTTGGTTTATAAGTTTTATTATTTTGCGCGTAAACCAAATAATCTAACGGCCTTAATATACCAAGAGGATCCTTAAAAATTCATAATTTTATTAAATATTTCAAAAATATTGTTTTTCTCTTAATAGAAGTCTGAAATGAACTCCAATTACAGCTTTAGTTACCATAAAAACCAAAAGGAATTTTAATAATATTTCAATCAAATTTGTCCCCCATTAAAGAGTTCTTAGTCGATTCAATTTTATCAAGAAGTTATTTATGCGAGTATTCTTCCCATATCTCTCCCATTGTACTTGTAATCATTGTAATCATATTATTGCAAATAAATCTATACTGGTCTGGGTCCTATGCTGTGCAGATGATTACCATGATTATTATGATATTAAATAAAATATTTCATAAAGACTTCAACGAGTTGTGCTGATAAAAACCTCAAATTGGAAAATCTTATTACAGATACAAAAGTAAACTTTTTTCTTTCTTTTACTTGGGATCCTCCTACTCTTATAGGAGTATGAAATAATGGAAACAAAAACAAAAAAATATACATACATACATATATACATATGTACTAGGATCTATTGTTAACCAGACACAAATTGTTTCATGTTTCTCTTACATTTTTTTTTTGTCTATTTTTTGTAAAAATATTTTCAAAAATAATAAAACCAAGCAGTATAACCAAATGTGTAGAAGAAAAACAAAAATTTTTATTCAAATTTTTATTATTTTTTAGAATTTTTATGCATATCATCATCATTATTATCATCTCATCCTCACAGAAGCAGAAGAAATACTTCATGCACTCATGTTTGTAAAAGAAAGAAAACATTACAAAAATAAAAATTAAAAAAAAATAATCGAAATGATTGTAATTGTAATAGAAGAAAATTATTTCCAAGCTATTTGTGTAGAGAAAAAGTAATTTCGCTAAAAGTGAAGTTGCCATAGTCTAGTAGGCAGTGTGTTGGCTTATTAGACACGAAGCCACGGTTCAAATCCCTGGTCAGACATCAAAATGAAATATGAAAAAATATTTCTTCGGCGACTTCCTCTCAGTAGATTTCTGGCAAAAACTCTGAGAGTAAATAAAATTGCCATGAAAAGTTTTTCAAAAATCTGTCGTTCGGAGTCGACTTAAAACTGTGTGTTTCCCTCCACTTATGGATAGAATTAACACATATGGTGCGAGAAGCTAGGTCGTAATCCTGACTGAAGAGTTGTAATGACCAATTATGTATGTTATGTGTGTATAATAGCCGAAATGTAATTTACCGTGATTTAAGGGCTACAAGGCCCGCCCTCAAATGCAGAGTCGTCTAAAATACAAGCCATAAGACTAAGTATAAAACTACTACTGAAATACAATGCTAGTGACTCAAATTACTTTCGTATTTGTGTCAGTAAAATCACCACTTGGATCCATTCCTATAAAACTTCGAATCCATGTATATGGTCACATTGGTTCTATGCGGGCCTGTAAGGGATTCTAATATTGAATTAACTATAAAATTGAGCTTTGAAGAACTGTAGTTGGATGCAGTAGATTATGAGTGCAAGACTGAAAATGTTGACATTTCCTGGGCTTGAAACAGTGATCTTTCCTTGAAACTTATTGCATTTGGTGGCGATAATCACTTCTTGTGACTAAAATGGGCTTTCTGGGATGTCACTACGCGGGTTATTATAAAAGCGCTCCCATCAGATGGATTTAGGACAAATTCAGTTCCTCTTTTGCAAACGAAAGCAATATTTACTTTCTATTCCTTTGACCTTAGTTGTTCTTGGTCTCTGGAGATTGAGATGAAAAGGCTTAATATGAGAAGTGTCGTGGGAATATGGTTGGTATGCACACAGGATGCAGTGCATAATAATAGGTCATCTGTATCTGTGGTTGGTATAAGTATTGGAAAGCTTTCCATGTTCTTGATGTTAAAAGAATCATTCAGGTATAAAGATTTCTTAAAACCATCTGATCTCTTTACTGTTTACAAAACCTATATCATAACATGATAGAATCAAAGTCTCAGATGTGGGTCAGTACCTTAGACAGTTTTGCTTGAGTATCCAACTTTATTTATTAAGTTTCATTGTTCATTCGGCACCCTCAAAAGAATGCGCTTGAGAAGAGTAAAGAAAGTTGTTAACGAAAGTCGAATATTTTTACTAAAATCGCTGTAGTGTAGCGGATAGTATGATGGCTTGGTAAAACAAGAGCCCGTAGTTCAAACCTCCCATCTCAAACATCTCGAATATAACGAAATATGGAAATATATTTTTTCGGCGACTTTGCTCAGAAGTCTTTGGGTAAAACCGAAAATCTGCCGTTCAGAATCGACTTTAAATGGTAGGTCCTGCCGCTCAAGTATAAAATTAACACAAGCAACATAGATGGTGTGAGCAATTAAGTTATAATTCAGCACTTATCTACAACATAGAATGCAATCGTTCTTGATCGAGTGGTTAGTGTATTGCACAATGCAGGAGTCTATTTTAAACTGTAGGTCCTGCCGCTCACACATAAAATTAACACACACCCCTGGTGGTATAATACGGTGTTCAGATATGCATCTTTATTGCGTAAATCGCAATAAACGCCATTATTGAGCTCAATATTTCATATAAAGTTTCAATTAATTATTGCGCAATGAATACGCAAATTGTTATAATATTGAGTAAAACTTAAAATGCAGCACTGTCATAAGTATGTTCAAACACTTTCTGTTGATATTTGACAACTGAAATTTCAACAACGACAAAAAAAACAACAAAACAAAATGAAAACAATGTCGTTGAAACCACCAGCTGTTTTGTTTACCAGCTTTCAAATGAATATTGAATAAGCAGCAGAACTGCTTATATTGTTACTGAAAATATCGTACTCAATAAACCGAATACTGACTCAATAAATGTGAACATAGTATAATCCTGATGACTAATTGAGTACGTAAGCAATCATCTACAACGTAGAAGGCAATCGTTCTTGATCGAGATCTGAAGCTGAACTATCCGTATTAAGAAGGCTCTTCCTATGGAAGTGTTTCGTGTCATCACTGACAATTTAAAGAGATGTGAATTTAATTTCCCTGGTTGTACAATGGGTCAGTTCGACGTCCGGATAGTACTGTACTTGTCACAGTTGACAAGTACACGTCCTCTAACCTAGTTCCTAGAAAATTATGATTTTAAAAATTAAGAGAAAATTACTTTCATTTTAATTTTTTCCTCACCTAATTATTTAAAATAATAACAATGATAGGACAAAAAAAAAAAGGAAGACAAAAATAAAACTTTTATGGCATCATTTTAACAGAATATAGAATATATAACAAAAACAACAATAACAACAAAAAATTTATTGTGTATTTTTGTAATCATTATTCGAACATGAGTTCATGTAACCAGAAAAAATGAAGAAAAAAGAAATGAAAATAAAAAAGTAAAAGAGGAAGAAAGTTCAAGTGTAAAGTAAATGCAACAAATAACTTCAGAAAACTGAATAGATAATATTTTTTATTTTTTAATAAAGTATGTATAAGGAAAAAAACTGCAAGCAATGACAATGAAAATCTAGTAGAGTAAAGAATAGCAAAGTAAAGAATATGGTTTTAAGAAAATAAAAAAAAAATATCCAAAATGAAAAAAAAATTCATTGTGATTATTTTTGATGGTATAAGGAGAGTATCTAAAGGGCAACATGTGTTCTAATCTATTATTGAAGTACAAAAATCAAAAAACAAAAGTCAAAGACAAAAGGCTTTTTCTACCCTCCCTCCCATCCTTACTTTCAGTCTCTAAAAGCAAAAAAAAAAAAATTTGATTCTTAGCATCAATATACTCGTAGACAAACATAATACCTGTGTTTATGTATGAGTGCTGAGTAGGTTTGTTTATTATTTACTTCGACTACAAATAAGTCGTCTTTTGTATTTCTGAATACATACTTTCAAGCCAACAAATGAATTGTGTTTACATGTGTGCGTACATTCGTTGGTAAAAGAATTATTTTCAATGGAAAACTGAATCATTGAAAAGGACTTATTGAGCACAAAAAAAGATTACAGAAAAGAGTTTAAGAACAGGGCTGCTGCAGTTTACAGTTAATTTTTGTTTGGGATTTTGAAAATGTCAAATAAGTTTTAGGGCCAATTGGAATATGAAGCGTAATTGAGCAGAGGACCTCATCTAATACAACAATCCCAATACATTTTTACAGTGAATGATCACTGTACTCTAATGACAGATGGCAACCCTATCATCCTAGAACCCACTACAGGAGACTAATCGTCAGCTTAGTTGGCAACCGTTGCACATTGTAACTGAAACAGTTGAATGAAGTAAAGGGAAGATGGGAAAGATGCTTTGTAACAGCCACTATGTTCCATAAAAGTACAAAAAGCAATAAAAAAAAACAAGGGACTAAGAATACCGGCAAACTGGGAATATTAAATCCAAAGTATCTTTTCGAGGTTTTTGAGACTATTTAAAGTTTTTCAAAGCGATACATCAGTCAACAGTTTCATATCAACGCTGTAGTAAAACAAAGAGGCCTTGACGCACCTCTACTCTTCACCACATACATATATACATAATTAGCCATTACAACCCTTTAGTAAGGATTACGGCCTTGATTCTCACATCACTTATGTTGTGTGCCTTAATTTTATACTTGAATGGCGGGACCTACAGTTTAACGCCGACTCCGAACGACAGATTTTTTTTTGGAATACTTATTTCATGGCAGGTCTATTTACTCTCAGAGTTTTTGCCAGAAATCTGCTTTCATATTTCGTTTTGATGCCTAACCTGAGATACGAACCCGGGCTTTACGTCTAATAAGCCAACACACTAACTACTAGACTACGGCGACTTCACCACACTGCTGGACAATATAATTAGCAAAGTCTGTTGCAAAAGAAAACGAACGAACAGTTGTGCATCTGATATTTGTCTACTCTACCACAACATATCAAGCGGCAAACAAGCGACACTAAGAAGTCTGGAAAAATTAAGAAAATCTTAACCATGGGAATTAAACAGAGAACATAATGATACAACAACAAGCAGACAAATGTATAGATATTCCCTGTTATCCTTGGGAATAACAAATGGCGACGTAAAAATAGGTAGAAATAGCAGACTTAAGAAAATAAGAGCCGGCATTCGAACGGTTGAAATTAGTTTGGAGAGGCTTACAAATATCAAGACGTGCTAAGCTTAGAAAATTCAATGTGACTTCATCTTTTAAGTCTAAATTGTTGTGAAAAAAGGGAAACCTAAACCAAATAAAATAAACTCACATAAAAACTACAGGCATTTATCAACAAGTGTCACAGAACGATAACGAGTAGCTTCTGATCTTTCAACTCTAGCACTATGGACCTGTGGTCCTTATTGACAGGAAACCAGAATGAACAAATCAAATTGAGAAAATAAAGTTGAATGAGCAATACCTTTAGGAGTTAGGCTAATACTTTAGAACTAGGGTGGAGTGAATTCACTTGAAAAAAATGCAAAAATAATAGCAACAAACAACTCTTATCAGCTAACAAGAGATCTTGGAACAGACACATCAATCTCAGATAAAAACCCTTTGTGTCAGTGGCTTTTCTAGTTCTTAAAACAACTCATACCAGCTAACCAGAGATCTTTGAATAGACACATCTATTTCAGATGGAAACCCATTGCGTCAGTGGCTTTTCTAGTTCTCAAAACACTTCAGTTAAGAATTTTCTATTAAGACCTGTGTTCCAGTATTCAATCAAGTTGATCCAAGTCCCAATATGAATCTCTTTAATTACGGGAGCACGGAATATCTCTGAAACAATATCTAGTGCGTATGATAGTAGGAATTTTTATCCCAGATTTCCGGTTTTTCTTTCTTTCCTTTTTCAGTGCCACATTTTAATTCCATTAATCAAGTTTCTTCAGCAAAGCAGACAATTATTCTGCTATAGCAACTTCTAGAATAAAAGGGTTGCCATCAGTCGTTACCTAGCAATAACATTCTCTATGAAAACATTGTTTATTACTCTTCATATTGAGTAATTCGACGTTTCTTTTAATGTTTTTTTCGAGTCCCGTTGTAATGCTTTTAAGCACAAAACAGTATTATCCCTGAAACTTCATACCGTTTACTTTGCAACCTTCCCCACTTCTCATTACCTACTGCAACTTCTCGAGTATGTCTCGTCTCTGGACTTTTTTCGACTTTCTGGGAAGAGGTTTATTTTAGGCACACATTCGAAATATTTGTTCCATTCTCCATTTCAAATTCAGGCAGGTAAAATGGTAAAACTGAATAACACGGACTGTATCACTGATCTATATATCGATTATATATGAGGCAGCATAGTGTAATGCTTTCAGTTTCGCATCCAGAAAACATTTTAAAAGCAAATTCCTTTATTTTGCTTCAATTTCCATTCAAATTATCCATTAAGCCACACAATAAATGTATCATCAATTTTAATTATTCAGCATTTTATTGGTTTTTTTTAAAAAAATTTCTCTTCATTTCATTTATTTTTGAAAATTACAACGAAATGAACTTTATTTACTCTCTTCATGACACCTTTGGTTTGCTTGCTTTTAACCTTCCTAGCTGCTTGCATTTATCAGGTCTGATGCCTTTTATCATAATAAATAAAATAAATTTTGTTGGAAATGCAACGATCTGTAGAAAATTACAGACTAGAAATGATTTCATTAAAAACACAACATCTCTCTCTACTTCTCTCCTCTACTGCTCATTGGTTTATGAGTCAAAAACGTAAAGGAAACATAAATATTTTTATGCCATAAAACATTAAAAAAAAATTAAATATGAAAACCATATAGCAATGAGAAAACCATAAATAAAGAATGTGTAGCATGCATGTAGAGAAAAATTGAATGAAGTTTACAACAACAGCAACAAAAAATCCGAGAGAAAAAAAACATTCTCTTTGTACTCATAAATTTCATATCAAAAATGTATTGAACCAACGATGCGTATGATAAATATTTATTCATCATACATACTTCATACTTACAGTTGCCCTCTCATACATACACACGCAACACATGCAGAGAGAATGAAGGCAGACATGTATGCTTAGAACTTTACTTTACTCTGCTATTGATTACTGTTCTGTATTTTTACTCTCAGTATCCGGCTTCAAAATTTTCTTTCATTCCTTTTTTAAATTATTTTTTTTTTTTTTATTTAAAACTCATATCCTTTGATGTGTTCAAAATTCATAATTTCAATTCGTTGGAAATGTTGTTGTTGTTGTGGTTAAACTTTTATTGAATTTCTCTCTTATGAAATGCATGGAACCATAAGCCTTTGTAAAAAAAAAGCATCACAGAACAATTCTCTGTAGGACAAGTTTGAAGGCAGACAAATTTTGAAAATCAATCACCAAATGCAACCACTATGCAGGGGTCACCAAAGTAAAGTTCAAATAGACTCAGACTAGGTTGACAAGTAATAAATTTCTACAAATATTAGCGACCCATATGAGTACAAACCTAACCTAAAACCAATAACAACGATCCCTTCCTTACATCTCAGAAAGTTGAGGTTGATTGTAAGCGCTACACACACGTTTAGTTGCGATCAACTGTTGTTACAATATTGTTCTTAAGAAACCTTACTTTGCATTGAATCTTGAATATTTCTAATATGCTCTCGTTAGGCTGTTAGTTTTTTTTTTGTATGACCTAAAAAGCGTGAGAATGTTAGTGGAAATGTTTGGGATTCAAACCGAACATGAACCCAAACCCAGCTTTTAAATCTCATAAGATAAAGAGAAGGCCGTGTAGTTCTCTCTTCTCTGAGATAGAAAATACATTATACAGCATAAACTGTGGAAATTTGGCAAATATGAACCCATTGAGTGTATTGAGCCAGACAACGGCGGACAACATTTGACGCGAACGAGATTTGAGGGGAGATTTACCATGAAAATTTTCACAAAAAATCTGTCGTTCGGAGTCAACTTTAAATTGTAGGTACCGCCACTCATGTGTAAAATTAATACACACAACATAAGTGGTGTGAGAAGCTAGGTCGTAATCCAGACTGAGGGTTAATTATGTATGTAAGTAATGATTGCCTTGATATACATAGCGAGTCATCATTCTCAGTTGTACGTTGTGTCCATAAAGGCATAACGGCTAAGGACTATCATTCGCTTCTCTTTAATTTCATCTAACTAAGGTCGTGTTCATATTACTTCAGGATGTTTTCCTATTGGCCACGTACCTACATTTTCATTTTAATTTGCATTCGGAATTCCATTTCGACCACCGGCATTGAGTATAGTGTACCTACTAGACTACGGTGACTTTCTCCCGAGCTTGTCATTAATCAGCTCAATTGTATCGCAATTGGGTCAAATATGTAAATTCCGACTGAATTTCTTTGTCGCTCTGTTTATATTGTTACGAAGATAAAAAATCTAGATACTGGTGTATTGCTTTTACATCGTTTAACATAAAAAACAAAACAATATGCTTGTTTACAAATTATCGCACTGCTTAAGGTAAACACAAACACTTGCATTAAAAAATGGTAAACAAGTAAACAGAAATATACGAACAAACACCAGCATAAAAAATGGTAAACAAGTAAACAAAAATATACCAACAACACTACAATAATAAATGTAAACAACGATGTTTAACAACGAACAATTGTCTAGTAATTGTTATTGTTCATGCACAGATTTATTTTAATTTTATTGGCAATCTACGAGCTTATATTTTAAACGTTTTTAAAAGGTAAAAACGTACCAGTATATTTCCATGGTGTGAGGTCAACACCTGATTGTGTCATTCCCATTCTTAACATACCGCAGATTGAAGACTATAATAGATCTCGATGCATTTCCCAATACCTCTCGCATAGTCTTCAGGGACTATCAGCTATGCTACATAAGAGCCTCTTATCTATAGGACAGTCCCTGATAATTTTGAGCCATTATTTCTGAATATTATTCTCTTTTAACGTCTCAGAGATTTCGGCAAGAAGAACAAATGGTCTGATAAAAGGACTGTTTAGTCTGAAAATCTATTAACCATGCATAATTGGTCATTATCACCCTTTGGTCAGCAGTATGACCTACATATGTGATACTCTCAGAGTTTTTGCCAGAAATCTATTGAGAAAAATCGCTGAAAAAATATTTTTTTGTATTTCGTTGTGTTCGAGATATCTGACCTGGGGGTTTGAACCGAGACTACGGTGAAAATTTTATACTACTGTACCCATCGAATGCTGGGTTATGTCCCCCTAAAATATGCAACTTTTTCTTTGAAATACATTTAGAAAATATAAAGTCAGAAATATTGGTAATCTAGCGTGAGGGTTGTGAGCTCAATTCCCACCAGAAACACTAGTCTGTTGCACTACACCGAGCATAAGATCGAAGTTACTTAGCTTGTAATAAATAAATAAAACTTAATTAAAAATGGGAAAACATTTTAAACAAAATCCCCCAAAAATTTTATGTAAATTATGAAATAAAAACCAAAGAAAAATGTTTTCGTGGTAAGGCTTTGGGCCACAAATTTTGTAATTAAACACAGTTTAATGAGTGGTTTGCATTGCATTGCATTGTACTCGTCTAATAATGCAACGAATTTAAGGCTGTTGTTATCTAAAGCCGTTACATGCTTAAAAACATGTTACATTTTTGATTTAAAGTACTTGCATTTCGATTTCACGGCTATAAAGCAAGGCACCACATTGTTGCAACATTTTTATTCAAATTTAACAGATTTTGCGGTCGGTTTTAAAATCCCTTTGTCTTTCGCTTTGTTTTACGTTCGTTTTTTTTTTTCAATTTAAAACCATTCTCGTTTTAAGCCATTTAGAGGGAAAAAAGCCCATAAGCTGTTGAGTCTATACGCAGCAACATACTCGTACATAGGCAAATAGACACACACTTACATGCTTCGGTTTGGGCCAAATAATAGTTTTAGCATTTAGGTCAAAATTGTTTGTTAAAAAACGCTTTCTCGCTCTCTTGCTCTCTCTTTCTATCTCTCTAACTCGTTGTCTTGCTTTCAAAAACTATTTTTTTTTCTTCTGTAACCGGCAACAATTTTTTTCATTTTACCCATGATTTTTTTTTCGTTGTGTAAACAAAAATCCTTTATTTTTGCTTTTTTCTCCAACAAATTTAGAGCCTGTAGGATTGTGTGCATGTGTGAGTATACAACACACACAGAGCGAAAACTGTCTAATAAAATCAAGAAGATTTTCTCTACGAAACGTTTTTGGAGTGAGGGGTATTACAGCAGGAAGAAACGAAGATTTTTTCGTAGAGATTTCTTATTATTTTTATGTGATAAATCTTTTTAATTTTTTCAAAAAGTAAAACACATACATTTAAGAAGAAAACTTGTTATTTACCGTTTTTTTACTCAAATTCCGTCACTTTTGCCACAAAAAATACAATACATAGAGAAAAACTTATTGATTCAATTGTGTTTTCTTCTAAATTGTATAAAACAAGCATTTCTTATTAATTTCATTGGGCTACCTAATCAATTTTTTCAAAAAGGTTTTCTTATAGATTTCATTAGGCTACTTAATAATTTTTTTTTAAGGAGTATGCCTTATTGATTTCATTAGGTTTCTATTTGATCATGAGTAAATTATCTTATTAATGTTTTAATAAGTGGCAAGTAAAGAAGTGGAAAAAAAGTAATAAAAATATTTCTTCTTAAAAAAAACAAAGTAACAAAGTAAACAAAGTTCAAATAAAAATATTGAATTGTTTTAATTTCAACAAAATAAGTGTTATAAAAGACGGGAAGGAAAGTTATTTTCCCGTTGGACTAATGTTGAAAAAGAAAAATCGATGATTATCCTGTCACTGCGGACGAATCTTTTAAAGATTTGCATAATGGTAAAACTCCTTAAATTAATATATGTACATCTTTATACGTCTATCTTTCTCTTTCAAAGAAAAATATTTCGAGCAAAAGTGCTGGTTGCAGCACAATTGCAGTTCATGGCAACAGGTGCTTTCTTTCTGGAGGGAAACAAAGAAAAATAGAATTGATGAGATACAAAATGCCAAATCTTTGACGAATATTTTTCAAGAGTGGCCACGATATAATGATTTCTTAGGTTATGTAAAAAGCAAAATCAATAAGTATTATTTGAAAAAATAAAGGGATAGTCTTATAAAATTAAGAAGAAAATCTTTTTGAAAAAAACAAAAAGAGGGCCTAATAAAATCAAGAAGAAAATCCTTTTGAGAAAAAACAAAAAGAAAGCCTAATAAAATTAAGGAGAAAACCTTTTTAAAAAAATCAAGAAGACTATCTAGTAAAATCCCTAAGTTTTCTTGTTGATTTTTTCAAAAAGGGTTTCCTTATAAAAACAATAAGAATCTCTTCTTGAAAAAAAACCATAGAGAAATCTTATAAACTTTGTTTGTAATTTACTATGTATTTATTAGGTTCAGTTTTCTCTGTGCATTTATGTAAAGTTGTATGAATGAGCGTATGGGTGTGTGTATGCGTGTTTGAATATCAGTGTGTTTATAGGAGCGTAAAGCAAAAATTATTTGTGTAAAGCCCAATCAAAAACCACTTAAAAAATTGAAATATTTTGTAAACTTTATACCACACACACACACATACCCGAGTTAAAGTGAATTATGTATATTCACTTGAAGTGACTTTTTAGCATCACTTCACTGTAAAACCGACATTTTTTTTATTTTATTTTCCATTAGGTTATGGTGGCGATTCTTTTTCCCCTTTTTTTTCCTGTGGGAAATGCTTAAACAATGGAAAAATAAATTAATTGCGGTTACGGTTGTCGGCAGCAACACATTTTTATTTCGTAATTCGCAGAATGAGTGTCAAATGAAGGAACATATGTGAAACATATTAAAATGAATTTTGGAAACAAAAAGCTTGTATTTTAGAGAATTTTTCGAAAATCTTTGCAAACTTTAGGCTTAATTTTGTCACTGAAAAGGATTATTTTTAATTCAAAGAAACTGACAACTGTCCCAATGCTACGTTGTGGCTTCATGTCTGGTGAATCAGAATCCAAATGATTTTTCGAACTCACTTCAAATAGTTTCGCCATAAGACAGCTCCCTAACCTCCTAAACAAAGTAGAGGCAGCAATGAACATCATAAAATCAAAATTTGTTTACAGAAGATCGGAATGAGTAAAGTTCCTCAACAGTTTTTTCAATATGTTTTTCCATGAGGAAATAGTTTCTATACCAGAATAGATGGCAATTTTTCTATAGGGTGTTTTTTTATAGGGGTATAGAACTTTAAGTTGCAATAAAACAACGATGGATTATTCGATTGACATGAATTTTATTTATCCGAAAGATAATCTTGTGGCATTACATTTTAAATATGATTTCTGGCATATGACCGCCACGGCTGGCGCGGATGTAGCCCAATCTGGACGTCCAATTTTCGATGACTTTTTCCAACATTTGTGGCCGTATATCGGCAATAACACGGCGAATGTTGTCTTCCAAATGGTCAAGCGTTTGTGGCTTTACCTCATAGACCAATGACTTTACATAGCCCCACAGAAAGTAGTCTAGCGATGTTAAATCACAAGATCTTGGAGGCCAATTCACAGATCCAAAACGTGAAATTAGGCGGTCACCAAACGTGTCTTTCAATAAATCGAAATAAAATTGCACTATTTGCAAGCGTTGTTCAGGCGTGAGTCTATTCATGATGAATTGCCAAACCAAACTGAGAACAAATCACTTGACAGCTGTTAAATCGGTCGCCATCTTGAAAAGTAATGCCAACTTAAAGTTCTATACCTCTATAAAAAACAGCCTTTAGAATGTGCTGTAGCCTGCTTATCGGAAAGAACTTTATGAAAGATAATGAAACAAATCGAAAGAAAAAATGGGATGTAATACTTTTTGAAAGGCCTGTGCTTCTTAAATTAATAAAAAATAATAACTGATATATGCCGCTTAAATCCTGGTTAAGGATGGGCCAAGAAGTCTGTGTCTTGGTCTTCAAATTAGATTTGTATGTGAAATAAGTTTATCGATGGAGTCAAATCTTTTTCTCTCAAGCTATTTCTTCTTTTGCTAGGCAAAAAAAAAAAAAATAATTCAGTATAAAGCGGATGTGGAAGTAAGCAATTGTTGGAATGGAAACTCCATACGCTTGCACAACTGTATTGTTCTAATCCAAATTTTTTTTTTATTTATTTTTTTTTAACCAGCACTCAGGGGATGGCCCCTACTCATGCAGTGCATTGTGCAGGTTTAGGAAAACAGGTTATAGGAAGGTGGAAAGATGGAGTAGTAGTTGTAAGCCCACGGACGTTACAAAAATCGATGCGAAAGTGACCCGTCATCTTGAGCAAATTGTAGCCAATAAGTTGGAATAACTTTATTGGTTGATAAATCAAAACTGGACTTCTTTAGGCCAATTAGATCGAGAAATCCACTATTATGACTGCTATTTGGTGTCTCATCGGATTACTCTTCAGTTCTACGGTTAAGCAATGCTAAATACTTTTACGAAATAGTCCCACACACACATTGTTTGTAGTCAATTGTGAGTTAACTCGGCGCCCGTCTTTCAGAAGAATTTCTCATCTTCAGGTGATAATTGAAAATTTAAAACACCGAGCCATGTCCTAGCCGATATGAGCCGCTGGCTAACACCGTAATAACATGGATTCTTTGTAATTGTTTTCGGTGTGAAGACATATTAGTATGCCTTCTCTGTGGTTGCCTGGCTCTTGGTAAAAAAAAAGGTTGAATTACCCGACATAAGGGATTTATCATGGTTTAAAATCCCTATATGTACCGAAATTCAAGAGTTTTTGAGGTGCATTGTAATTGGTTCACTGATGTTTTCAATTTTTAAAATTCTGGGTTCCATGAATATATAGACAGGCCAGGAAGTCGGCGTAGTCTAGTAGGTAGTATTTTGACTTGTTAGACGTGAGGCCTCGGTTCAAACCCTAGGACAAGACATTTCCAAAAAAAAAAAACCAAATACGAAAAAATATTTCTGGAAAAAATGTCTCATAAATCTGTAGTTCAGAGTCGACTTTGAACTGTAGACCCCGCCACTCATGTATAAAATTAACACACACAGCATAAGTGGATGGAATGGAATCCCAATAGGAGGGTTGTAATGCCCAATTATGTATATAAATATGTATGTACAATCCTAACTACAGTGAGCGCCATAAGTGAGTCAACACCCACTATAATTTTAAATTTTTTTTATTATGTTCTTAAGTATAAAAAAAGTTTCTTTATCATGAATTGTTGTTTTTGTTTTAATATTTTATAAACGTTTTTCTTTTTGGAAATTTATTCGACTATTCTCATCTACTTTTCTCGCTATCCGAAGGAAATGAAATATTTCAGTGGTGTTTACTCACTTTTGGCGCGCACTGTACATACTTTCGTGCCCTCAACCAACTTTCTTTGTTCAGATTTGTAATGCTGGGTTTGAGTAACATTTATCTTGGCTTACCCGTAGTTTGAGTGAATGCTAAATAATGCTTACTGAGTATATGAAATCCATTTTCTCCTCGAATCATGAGCTCATCAATTGCTGTCAGACACAAAATTAATGACACAGCTGAGACAAAATTTGAAAGGAGCCGAATTGACAGTTGTCCTATTGGTTTATAGGCGTTAAGTTCCCAAAACCACGAAGCTTGTACTGACAACATCATCCAAATTTTAAACATGCAACATTCGCTGCGAAGAATCCAATCAAATTTTATTACCAAAAAGAACATATTGTCTCATGTACCGAAAACAAATAAATTTTTTTTTAATGTTTTTCTATATCAAATCATAAATGCATTACAGAACATAAAATTGCATATTTTGTTTAAATTGTTAAAATGTATACAGTTTATACGAGCTATTAAAAATGCTTTTAAAATGAAAGAAATATGCTTATGGCTTTAAAAGGTATTTTTTTCGATTAAACGAGAAAAAAACGATACAAAGTGTGGCTAGTTAAATGGCAATTCAAGTGTAATAATATTTTTCTCTGAAAAGTTATTTAAAAATGAATTACAAACAGATTTTAAAACTCACTTTGAAAAGAAAAAGAAAAAAATAAATTATAAAAGGAAGAATGGCATGGTCGGTCTGCTTGTATGGCCATTTAAATACCAGCATAAAATATATGGAAATATAAATGGCAGGCAGTGTTTTCTTGGTCTCCTTCTTTTTCACTCATTCCCTTATACATACTGTTTATTACTCCATACTTTAAATTAACTAACGTGCCTGCATTTTTATCATCACCTTGTTAAACCTTCCTGCACTTATTCTCACATACACAGCACACACACACTTACTGACTTTACGTTCTGAGTAACCACTCTCTCTCTCTCTTTTGTATATTCTCGTGTGTGTATATTCTTGCTCACCATGTAATAATAAATAATTCTTTGTTAAAAACATGTTGGCGCTTAAGGATTTCTCATGCATCAATGGACTACGGTAGAGCGTTTGTTGTTTGTGTGTGTAAGTAAGCTCAAGCTCTACACTACACTATACTAGAATTTATAGTACGAGTGTATGTATTACACTTAAGGAAATTATAAACGAACGTACTCCTCTCTTAACAGTAGAGGTTAAAGTATATTGTTTTATAAGAGTTTATGTATGGTTGTATAAAACGAGACAGAGAGAGTGCGTGTAAGTGTACATGTCTCGATTCTTCCTTACCTATTTCGGTTTATTATGCATTCGCAAAACTGTGCTATACTCGCATGTATGCATGTAAATAGAAGTCAAGTAAAAACAGTAGTTTGAGTGAAATTTTACATACCCATAGAAGATCCCGTATAATACAAGTATTTATTTACATACACACAAAACCTTGTAACATATGCATGTATGTATTATTATTTTTTTTTTCTGTTGCTATTGCTATTGCCGTTGTTGTTATTGTTGTTAATATTACTTCATGCATATATAGGATAACAAGAGTTTATATTTATTCTTTTGTTTTTTTTTCTTTCACTCTTATAAATTACCTGGCTTTCTACTACTCAAATACAACAAGAAGAGAAAATAATAACAACAACAACAACAATAAGAAAAAAAATCCATCCAATTAGAGTTTTATGTGTTGAGTCTATGAACAGGTTTTTTCACTCTCTCACACACTCTCTGTTTTCTTCGTTTTTCTCTGTTGTATTTGTTGTTGTTGTTGTTATTTTTTTTTTTTTTGTAATACTTTTATTGTTTAAAGCTTTGTTTACACTTAGTTAACTGAAACAAATGATATATTTTAAAATATACAGTACGAGGCAAAATTAAACGCACACATTTGTACCAAATCGCAATAAAATAAGGAGAAAATGTTCAAAATTTTGTTTTTAATAAACCAACAGCACTTAGACAATAGCTGCTACTGACGCAGTGAATTGTGTGGAACTAATAAAAAAATATGTCTATCGTAAGACAGAAAGTGGGAATTGATGGAAAAGTTTTTTTTTTGAGAAAGAGCCTTCTTCCACATACGGATAAAAAGACTCAAGAACGAATTATTTTAGCAATGTAGTTTACTATTCACTGGCCAATGAAACAACGAATGGATATACTCTATGCGCAGCACGTAAAAGTTATTCCATTTGCGGAAACCAGTCCCTTTATTTCACTAGAGCCCATTTCTATTACAACACACACTATCTTTTTTGTCAACTCCGGCAATTGAAGTGGTTGTAGTCTAACAGATAGTGTGTTGCTTTATTAGACGCGTAACCGTGGTTCAAAGCCCAGCTTAGACATCTCGAACTAAACGAAATATGAAAATATTCCTCGCAGCAGTCTTGTCTACCAAAAACTCTGAGAAGAGTAAATCAATTTGACATGAAAATTTGTCTTTTAAACTGCAGTTCCACCCACTTGTGAATAAAATTAATACACACAACATATGTGTTGTGTCAGAAACTCGGTCATAAGCCTGGGTTGTAATGACCATTTACACATATGGCCTAGCTTCTCACACCACTCATGTTGTGTGCTTTAATTTTGTATACTTCAGTGGCGGGACCTACAGTTTAACGTCGACTCCGAACGACAGATTTTTGAGAAACTTTTTCATGGCAGGTTTATTTACTCTTAGAGTTTTTGCCAGAAATCTGCTGAGAGGAAGTCGCCGAAGAAATATTCTTTTGTTTTCATACTGCGTTTTGATATCTGGCCTGGGGCTCGAACCCGGGCTTTACGTCTAATCGAACACACTACCCACTAGACTACGGCGACTACAACCAGTAAAGTAAAGAGTGTACAAAAATTAAACGCAAGAGGAAATATCCCAGCATCTATTTGTCTTTTCAAAATATAATAACCGTGAAAACGTAATAAACCTATTCTGTGTGGCTTATTTGTTGTAAAATATGAGTAACTTTTGTTTCGCACTGTAGTTGGCTCCATTTAACCTGAAATATGCACATTGGTTTTATTATTAAAAATAGGGTGGCTCCAATCCTAAACTACAAAAACACATTTTTACACAAACCTACAAAAAAGCCTCAATTTTTCTTTCCTCCAATACATGAACCGCCCTATTAACTGAATATGATTCCATGGCTTATAAAAATATTTAAAAAATTCTTTTAATATTTTTTTTATTATTATTGTTGTTGTTGTTATTGGTGTTCATAGTAGAGTAAACAGAAATTGTTTTAAATAACATGAATATACAATTTCGTAACTTTATGCGCCTGTTGTTTTCAGTTTTATGACTCTTATTTTTTTAATGAACAGAAAAAAAAAATTCACCACCACACACACAAGGCTCTGAAATAAAATTTCATATTCATAACGCTAATCAACCTGGATCAGATGACACGAACCATTGAAAGCCGACAATATGGGCTTAAAAGTAATACTTTTAGACATGGCCACTCAAAAAAAACTGCATTTTTTTCTCGGCCGAAATGTTATGGAGAAATGGGAGTGAACACCGGAACAAGAGAACTGCATTAAAGGTTCAAACACACATAAATTGTATGTGAAATTATAAATAAATGCTGTACATTAGCATAGCATATGCCTTTGGTCAACTGAAGCAGATAAACTTAAATGTAATGTATCTCAACGTGTTTGAAAAATAATGGCGAAAACTAGCCACGCACGCCAACATTGACTTTTTGTTTTTTTCCCAGAAGCCATTTATCGATACTAGCACTAATATAATACGATTTTATTCGTAGCTACACAAAAATGACAGGTTTAGTGAGTACGAGATAACTCGTAGTTGAAACCCTAGAAGGAAACGCAATCTACGAGTTATCTCGTAGTCAACGTTTTAAAAATTCAAAAGAGAAACGGCCTTCAGCCAGGATTACGGCCTAGCTTCTCAACACCACTCATGTTGTGTGCGTTAATTTTATACATGAGTGGCGGGACCTACAGTTTAAAGTCGACTCCAAACGACAGATTTTTTGAGAAGCTTTTCATGGCAATTTTTACTCTCAGAGTTTTTGCCAAAAATCTGCTGAGAGGAAGTCGCCGAAGAAATACTTTTTGTATTTTGTTTTTGATGTCTGGGCTGGGATTCGAACTCGGGCCTTTCGTCTAATAAGCCAACACACTACCTACTAGACCACAGCGACTTCAACTCGCCTCTCTCTGTAACTATGCTATCCGATCTGAAGATTCCCAAACTCTAAATGAAGTTGATGTTGATTTGCCTGAACTTAACTCCGATGAGATATTTCGCACAAGAATTCCAAGAAGTGCGGCCTGGTCCCTTGGGTTGATCAGCTCCAGGCATTCTGTGGAAGTTTACTTGGGAATAAACTGTGACACTGGAGAATAGTCTCTGAAGGAAATTTCCATAAATCAGCAGCATGCACAATCTAATCCTGGATCTCTCGAAGCAAATCTCTTTCTGGCGTAATCTTTGGATTTAAACAAGTTGGAATGTCACAGTCCCTTAACCGTCCCGCGCGGCAGATTGCCATGTAGTCGCCGTAGTCTAGTAGGTAGTGTGTTGACTTGTTAGACGTAAAGCCTGGGTTCAAACCAAAGGTCAGACATCAAAACGAAAACAGACTTCTGGCAAAAACTCTCAGAGTAAATAAACCTGTCATGAAAAAGTTTCTGAAAATTCTGTCGTTCGGAGTCGACGTTAAATTGTAGGTCCCGCCACTCAGGTATAAAATGAACGCACACAACATGAGTGGTGTGAGTAGCTAGGCCGTAATCCTGACTGAAGGGTTGTAATGGCCAATTATGTATGTATGTATGTATTAAGATTGCCATTCACAGGCAAGTTCACTCGGTGGCCCATATGGCCCATGGTGTTATCCAGTGTAAGGTGAGGCCCCTTTCAGGTTCCGTTAGCGGTAGGTTTGAGCCACCCCGAACTTAGGATGAAACCGGCCAGTTCCCTTAAGAGCACGAACGCAATTATTCCCGAATTTTTAAACTTTCTGTCACCCAAAAACCGATGATGTCTGTTATGAAGTGCAGGGTACTCACATTAAAGTTGAAGGTGCATTAAGTAGTTTCTGCAATAATTATGGTGGAGAAGACCGAGCTTGTCACCGAAACTGCCAATAATGCAGTGTCCTCTTAGAATTTCTGTTAGAGTGGGAACCATTCTCTGGTCGAACTCAAGTATTTCCTGCTGTCCACTGCAGGACACAGCAGGTTTGCAATTCAAAAACCAGGTATGTTGAACCACCTACGGTTATTTATACTGCTTGTAGAGGCGCATAACTTTTCTCTATCGTTTCCTCCTTAAACATCTCCGATCCCTTCGGATCGGCAAAGGAAGGAATTTATTAGCCGGTACCAAATACTGGGAGGAATATTTCTTTATTGCCAGACTACTCAGGCCTGAATTAGCTAACGGATAGGCGGAGACGGAGAGACTTCTACTAATGACTTCTGCTGACATTGTAGACCGCTGGAGATACGAGGATCTCTTACTTTAGAGGCGAAGCACTTATGCCGGTTAATCAAAAGTTATCAGTTGTCATATCATAAAGTTCGCAATGAGCGCTCAAGTGAGTTTTGTTTTAACAAAGTTGCCACTCTCTCTGCTGTCCTATTCTATTCTATCTTAAATACAGTGAGCAGGACAATCGCTCGATTTTATATTCTTCATATAGAATGTCTCTCTATTTCGAATTAATTTTTCTAAAAAAAAAAAAAGAAAAAAGCTACAACCTAAAACCAAATTGAACTTTCCGAGAAGAGAAATCTCAGCATCCTCTGACTCATTTTTAATATCCAAACAATTTTTTTTTTATTTAATTTTTATAGTAAATTTACTTGCAAATATTTGTGGTTCCTTTTATTTTTTTTCCCTTAACAAATTTGTAAATTTGTTCCCCAAGTTATGCTACGAAAAGTAAAGGAAACCCACAAAAAAAAGTATACAAAAGTCAGTTATGCCTGTGGCCCATAAATGCTTAAATAAATATAAGGAGGAGTATAAAACTTGTTTCACCAAAAAAAAAAAAAAAAAAAATAGGAAGAAAAAGAACTAGAGTTTCGGCTATTCTACAATAAGAAACCATGTTTCTTTTCAAACAAAAATTGAAATAAAAAATTATGACTCTATCCTTAGTTTCTTTGCATACTTTGCGGCTATTATGCTGACTTTTTATTGTTGCCAGCATGTAAGGATACCAAAATAAAGGAACGGAACTGAACAGAAAGGAAAAGAAAAGTTTTCATGTCTTATAATTTTATTTCTGCTTCTTTCTTAATTTTTTGTTTTTCCGATTTTTCCTTTTTTCTATGTTTGCGATGGTCTTAAAGGAATTAAAATAATTGTACAGCATAGTTTTCAGCATCAAGCAATTTAGCTAATCCCGATGAAGAATTAAGGCAGAAAGAGAATGTGCTCAAATCAGAATAAAACATTTAAAAATAAATGACCGAAAAGTAAAATGATATGGTTTTTGTTGCTTTTTGCGTTGCCAGCCGCATTTAAAATCATGCTTAAATCGAAAGTCTTGCAGAGTGATTAGGGTAAATGAGGAAATTTAAAGGAAACGAGATTCTTATTTCATAAAATAAAATAGACAAGAAAAAAAAAACAAACAAACAATAACAAAATAGCAAAGAAATTACAAAAATTAAATTAAAATAACAAAGATTGAAAAGAATAACAAAACAACAATAGGATTCCAGAAGTTACCAAATCAACAAGAATTGAGAGAAACATTGGCAATGAGTTGTAGCAAAAAGCACGGCGTATCAACACTGTTCCTATTATCAAATACTATGAAGTCAGACCTATGTGGCCAGAGGTTAGACTAATAAAATCGATAGGACGGTGCTATCAATAAACATATATTTTTAGATTATAAACATAGCGATAGCACAGAGTGCTCTAAAATTTAAAGAATTTAATGAAAAAAAAAAAAAAAGAAAACTTCAGGGACTGGAGGAAGATTGTTAAGCTTTAATAAACTTTTAATTGGATTTTTAAGGATTTTTATCCCCTCAAATCATAAAACAAAATTCCAAAACAAAGCCAATGCTTTTATTGCTTGATGAACTTGGACATATGGATCGAAGTCCTAGCAATGTGCATGAAGTTAGCTACGAAAGTTATAGTGCTTATTTTGCTTAAGTGAATATTATGTTGAAGTCGCCTTAGTGTAGTCAGTAGAGTTTTGGCTTATTAGACTAGAGCTCGTGGTTCAGACATCTCGAAGACTACGAAGTATGAAAAAATATTTCTTTTGGGGACTTTCTCTGAGCACCAGTCTGATTTTAAACTATAGATCCCGCCACTAATTTTTTTTTTATACAACCAACACTCGGGGATGACCCCTACTTATGCAGTGCATTGTATTGGAACTAGGAGAGTATGTCATGAGAAGGAGAGAGTGTTTGTAGACACTAAATTTAAATCTCGTAATACCATAAGTGACAGGAAAGATCTCTGCAGTAAGGGAGTTCGAGTTCAAATGGATATGCTCGCTGAGAAAGACGAGAGTTACGTGGGAATACATGATTCTCGGGAACAAGTCCCCTTATTTCGCGCGAGCAAAATCAGTTGTAGTAGCGATAGAATAGTGAAACACATTCCACAATATGGCGATGCTCCAATGAGTCAATAGGATTAGATACCCTACCGTCATTAATGAGAACCTTCGCGGTCGAAAAGCCACAAAATAGACTTCGAGGCACCGGCCTAAACATGAGAGTTGTATTCCATGCTCCCTCGCGTATAAGTGGTGTAAAAATAATAAAAAGATCAGATCATGTAAATCACATGAGTGTGATGCTGATTAAGGGGTTGTGCTACCAAAAATTGTGAAAATTTATACAATTCCATGAAAGTAATACAAAATTTTAATTTGGCACAAGTCTCTATAATAATAATACATATTTGTGTAGTTTAAAGCAAAATATAGAATTAATCGATAAGTTTTTTTTCTTGTTTTTTTCATTCCCTTTATATGCAAAACGTCTGCAGACAGATTTTTGTTTTTTAATTTTTCATTTCTTTTTTTGGCATTATTTTTCGAATGATTTTAATATTTTCGTTTTCGACTCTTTCCGCCTTTTTTCTGTAGTATTGTATTGTTGACATTTAGTTGTTGCTGTTGTTGTTATTGCTGTAAATGTGTCCATTTGCATTTGTGTTGATATCCGGTTGAGCAAAACAATTTGACAATCGACAAGAGCCTTTAAATCTTGCAAATGCAAATACAACAATAAATTTTTACTGAAACCCTTAACAGACACCATACCATTAAACATGGCAATACATTGGCATTCAATGTCAGTCAGTGCTATAGAAGTGGGTGTAGAGTGCGGTGAAGTGAGTAAAAGGCACCATTGGGACAAACACTTCAATTTATTTATAGGCTCTCAAAAGTTTAGAATTAAGCTCGAAAAATTCAACAGCTTCACATTTAAAATTTTTGAATAAAAGGCACTTGTCGAGAATGTTCGAGTACAAAAGTTACAGAAAAACAAATCGTAAATAAACGGAAACGTTTTTTTATAAGAAGTATGCACGAAAAAATTTTAACATTTCTTTGGGGTTACATATCCATATTTTACTGTAATTGAAACAAATAGTTTCAGTGCAATTAAGACACTGTAATTCTCTAAAGAAGTGAAATACTCCGGGTCTTTTATTAGAGAAGTGAGAAAAAAAAACTGGTCTTAAAACACATGATTCGGAAAATGAATGAAAATTGTAAAACTATTTGAATAACACAGTACAGGTCCTACTAGAAGGAATTGAAGGAAAAATTAAATTAAAAACTAGTCTGATAGCTTATGCACTTGCTATACTCAGTTGGCTCCCTTCCATCCTTCTGTAGCAGAAGAGTTCTGCTTATAGTTGAGATAGATCCAACCTATAAAATCGACATATGACATCAAAACGAAATATGAAAAAAAAATATTTCTTCGGCGACTTCCTCTCAGCAGACATCTAGCAAAAATTCTGAGAGTAAATAAAATTGCCATGAAAAAGTTTCTCAAAAGAATCTGTCGTTCGAAGTCGACTTTAAACTGTAGGTCCCGCCACTCATATATAAAATTAGCACACACACCATGAGTGGTGTTGAGCAGCTAGGCCGTAATCCTGACTAATCTTATGTATGCATGTATAAAAATGCTGCAACACTATGAAATTTGTTTGTTTGTTTGTTTCAAGATTTCTTTTAATTTTGTTGATGATAAGAGATTTGATTTTAAGATTCTAACTAGAACATCTGTTTCGCGATGATCCATATGTGACTGGCAATGCCCTTTTAGTGTACACCGACAGTTCCAAAATATTGGAGAGGAGAGTAGGATAGAGTAACAAATATTTATTTAGGATTCTAACAATGTTTTCCAGGCGAAAATCATGGCCGTTTTAAAAGCGGTGCAGTGCTTGTTGAGTAAAGGTATTTTACCTCCTGATTTACTCTGACTACTGAGAGCAAATCCGTCTCAAACGTCACCGTCTATGAATGCCAAATCATTTCTAGGTAACTTATATGGACTACATGACATAGGGATATTGTCTTAAATTGCTCTGTTGATTACCAAACTAGGGCTGGTAGAGAATTCGTAATCTGCGACATGTTACGAGGCACAGGTGTTTCAATTGCTTCAATTAATACTGAGAGAATCAACTTCGTTCGCCGTGGTCTAGTAGATAGCGTGTTGGCTTATTAGACGAAAGGCCCGAGTTCGAATCCCAGGTCAGACATCAAAATGAAATATGAAAAAAAATATTTCTTCGGCGACTTCCTCTCAGCAGATTTCTGGCAAAAGCTCTGAGAGTAAAAATTGCCATGAAGAGCTTCTCAAAAAATCTGTCGTTCGGAGTCAGAGTATAAAATTAACGCACACAACATGAGTGGTGTTGAGAAGCTAGGCCGTAATCCTGACTGAAGGGTTGTAATAGCCAATTATGTATGTATGTATGTATGTATGTAGTACTGAGAGAATCAACTTCGTTGGCAGTATAAAAATACGTGCAACCCTGTTAGACTTTCCTAACTGATCTGCATAAGAAGAGGATCGATTATCCTTAAATCGCATCCATAGCACTGTCCTGTTGGAAAAGTTTTCTTACGAAGGCACTTTTCAAAATAGAAATTATTGTAATACCAAGATTTATTTTGAATGACGAATATGATTTCCTTTTAGAAGGGTCACCTGGCCTAACTTCAAAAATATTTCTTTTAATTTAAACGAAAATTAAAATAATTTTAAATATGTTTTTATAAGTTTTTGAACGCTTAAGTTCAATTTGTATAAAGAAAAGTATACCACCAAATTTGTTCATAGGCACTCCTTACATGGTTTTAATTTTTTTTAATGTATTAAAAAATACCAAGACGTTCAATTAAATTTATACAAACTATTTTATTACAAACCATATATGCTATCAACTAGACGACTATCTCTTTAATAATTCAAGAGTAAAGTCTCGTAATCAATAAAACGTTTCAGTTCTTTAAGTAAATAATTCATAATATTAATGTATTCCTTAAATAATCCAAAAAAGCAAAACTCAATTAAAAGATTGAAAACAAAAACCTTTTTAAACAATTGTTCACACTCTTTAACAGCATGACAAATGCTCAACTCAACAATGAGCAAAGAGAGAAGTAATACGGGGGAAGAGAGAGAGAGAAACTGGTGCATTCATTTTATTTGAAATTTATTGTCATGGCACAAATGAATAAATGCCATGAAATTTAAGCTTTTTTTATGACAACAACAAATCTTGTATATCCTCTATTACTTTCTCCTGCTCTCGCTGTCCCTGCTGTCTCTCTTCTCTTGTTCAATATCTACAGTGCAGAAGCACAAATAACTCTGCACCTACAAGCTTGGAAAACATTTTTATTTATTTTCCTTTTTTTGTAATGCCATACTTGTTTTTTTTTTGTTTTTTTTAACGGTATTTTTTCCCCCTATAGAGTGAAAGCATAAATCCAACTGTTCTTTACTGCATAGTTTTATTTGGGAAATCTCTGTTTATATTACAAAAAAATAACAGGAAAAAAACGTGAAACAGAGAATTTTTTTGGTTGCTTTAAATTAAAAAAAAAAAAAAAAATGACGAAAATAACTGTAAAAAATCAGTTGGCAAAGAGATTCGAGAGACGTATAAAAAATGTTTTTCTCGTCTGTAGTCTATTATGAAATGTTAGTGAGTAGTGTGGGTGTAATATATTGTTTATTTACTTAAAAGTGCATTAAAATAGAGAGAAATAAACAAAGAGTAGAGTTAGATTTAAAGAGACCATTATCTCGTAAATATTATAATAGCGAGCAAGAGCGCCAAATAATTGTTTATTTCTTCTTATTCAAAGCTCACATTATTATTTTACGCGAGTATAGTGTATGCGTGCTTAATCATATGTCGTAAATAAATGGGAATAAGTCTTCATCATTATAAATGGAGAGTCTTTAGTTCACTGTATGCCATTTGACCATTTGACCATTTCATTTTTATTTTCTTTTGTTTTTCGCATTTCATGTTGTTTACGCCCACAGTCTCGTGCTCTTTCGATTTTATGATTTCATATGTTAAACAAATAAAAACAAAATTTCAAGAGTAAAAATGCGCACCGAATTTATATAACAATGCTAAAACTTTTGAACATACAACATACATACGTACTTACAGTGGTGGAAGTAACAATAGGCACAATTTTTTCCCTAACGTAATTAATTGGTCATTACAATCCTTTATTCAGAATTACAACCTAGCTTCTCATACCACCCATATTGGATGCATTATTTTTATACATGAGTGGCGAGACCCACAGTTTAACGTATATTTAGAACGCCAGATTTGGGTTCCATTTCTTGGCAATATAATCTTACTCTTAGAGTTTTTGCCTAGAGGAATTCACCCAAAGAACTTTTTTTTCATATATCGTTTTATTCGAGCTGTCAGAGCTACCCACTAAACAATGGTGGCCATTTTTCATCATATAAAAGGGTGTAAAAATTTGCCATTGCACTTGAAGTTTTTTTCAAACCTATAGTTTGTGCTAGACACCCAACTACCGCAGAACATCATTGAGTAGCAATTTGTGGATTCTTTTAACCGCTTCTGCCATGATTATCTCAATGAATGTATCACAAGAGGACTACTGAGAGGCAGTCGCCGAAAGAAATGTTTTGCTTCATATTTCGTTTTGTTCCAGATCTTTGAGCTGGGATTTAAACCACTAGTTCGCGTCTAATAAGCTTCCTACCTACACTTCTTACTAGACTACTGTGACCTCAAGAAAACTGCAGACACTGCAGGAAGAAAACATAGAATAACTGGGCATTTCTTTACCAATACTACCTAACAGATAAGCCGACATTCGAGCATTCCACTTTTATGAGGTTAAATCGAAGACTGTATGTGGCTAGAGAATCTGAATCAGCTAGGGAGATATAATAAGGCTAACCTCTTTTGGGTTGCAGATCATGTGGGGCCTTCTGTGGACTGAGTGGGGAGAACCATGCCCAGCAAAAGAGAAAATAAAGACAGGCAAAGACTCTTCTCCAAAAAAGGGAAATTGAATGAATCATCGAAATAAATTCTTGGAACCTGTATATCCCAGAAGGAAACAAACTTAGGTGCATACCACAAGTATCATCTTGCAGTAGGCAAGAGCAATAGGCTTAGAAGAGACATTATGGCGACTTTCTATACATTATGAGGTTAGTAGATTAGGTCGGTATAATCAGAACCGGCCACTTTAATAAACTCTTTATTTGCATCTTAAAATTTGATGAATTTAAGTCATCAAATTGCCTTAAAGATTATCACAAATCTTCTGTTATCACACGTAGAATAAATAGAATACTTGAGGATTACTTGAAGCTATTCTTAGCAAAGGAGATATACTAAATATACTATACGCTTATGTTTAAGTAGAAAGAAGTCGCCGTAGTCTAGTAGGTAGTGTGTTGGCTTATTAGACGTAAACCCGGGTTCGTATCCCTGGCCAGACATCAAAACGAAATATGGAAAAAAAATATTTCTTCGGCGACTTCCTCTCAGAAGATTTCTGGCAAAAAACACTGAGAGTAAATAAACCTGCCATGAAAAAGTTTCTCAAAAATCTGTCTTTCGAAGTCGACGTTAAACTGTTGGTCCCGCCACTCACGTTTAAAATTAACGCACACAACATGAGTGGTGTTGTAATGGCCAATTATGTATGTTTAAGTAGTGTTTAAATAGTTATTCTATAGAGTATCGAAACGTAATTAAAGTAGCAATTTGTGCAGGATAAAGATCAGAAGCTGTCAAATTGTGGTTGCTAAAAATCTAAGTGGCCTTCTCAATCGTCTTAGCTCAGCCTTATCGAATAACTCTAAAACATCTAGAATCTTCTTTTAAGTCTAAATGTGGTATCAAAATGATTGCTATATGACTTAAGTGTGTCCATCCCACTTCTTTGGGTAGACCGTCATTTCTACTGACTTTTTTTTTGACAGCAACGCTCTGATAATGACCCCTATTCATACTATGCATTGTATTGGAATACAGAAAGCATAGTAATAGGAGAAAGGAAAGAAATTCTCTGGTGAGAATCGAACCCACGACCTCAGCCGTAGTTCTGCACACTAACAACTAGACTATAGGGGCACTCAATCTTGCAAATAAGAACTTAAGAAAATTTTCATACTACTTAGTCCCTATTATTTCTCCCAACACTTTATGTTGTTGTTGTTGTTATTCAGATTATTGTATACGGTTGTTGTAGAAATTTTTGTTTGCTTTGCTTTGTTTATTTCGTTAGGAAAGTCCAACAGTTAATTGTGGTGGTGGTGGGGTTACAGATAGTTTAATTTAAATTTTTAAAGAGATATTTTTAATATTTAATTCGAATTATAAAAACGATTTAAATGTTTGTAAAAACCAAATTACATTTAATCTAAAACTTCGAAAGGACTGCACTAAGATCAGATAAATATTTTAGGCAATGGACTGCTGATAGACGGACTATTGAGATAACAAAAAAAGTTAAATACTTTAAAATGTTGTAGACGGAATACAATTTAAACAATAAATGGTTGAAGCAATGACTGTGTTGATCAGGTCCTTGTATCAGTTTTATATAATTATTTCATCTGCTCATTCGGGCATCAGAGATAAAATCGTTGAACCGCCTATTTATTTAAAGCAGTTTCTTCGAACTTCCATCCTTGGAACCTCCCCTTACTACTAAAAGCGTGTAATAATTGTATAATAAAATTCAACCTTCACCTAAAACAGCAAGGATGGAATCTTTTTAAGAACTTCATTTCATCGTCAAGCCTATTAATTAATTGGAACCAAAGATTGCTTTTTTCAAAGTCATATTTTAATTAATCGCCAACAACAATAATTAAGAACATAGCAACAGGATCTCTAAATAGATTTTCACACGTTATTTCATTACAATATTTTGGTTCAAAAAGAAAAAAAAAACAACAACAATTGTGTGTTGCATCTAATGCCACAGGAACAAAATTTTCTAATAAAAACTCATTAAAAATGTTCAAGGAATTTTAACATGATCCTGCAGAATAATAATATTGCTCCCTACATGCCATTCTACAGCTCTATGATCTCCTCCTCTTCCTTTTTTTCTGTTTGTTAAAGTTGTTGTTTCTGTTTTCGTTGTTTCGCTACCAAAAATAGTGGCTGCCGCTACTAAAAATATTTAGTCCTGATGGTGTATGCGGTTTTTTACGACTTTGTGGTAGTCATGGATATTATAGTTGCTGCTGTTGCTGTTGTATTCATTTTTATACTTCTTCGAAATGTGTTATTATTGTTGTTGCTGTTGTTGTTAGTGTTGTTGTAGTTTTTTGTTTTATAAACAATATTGTTTGCATTTTTGTGAGAACCACAAAGTTTTTCGAGACAACATCGTTGTTGGCTCATCATGCTGTTAATATTGTTGCCACCGTTAGTGGCATATAATAATGCCATTGTGTTGTTTTTGTTTTTGTTGTTTTTTGGGAAAACAACTACTTTTGCAAATAAGAACAACAACGCCAAACAATAAGTAAAACACAACAGAAACATTCGAAAAAGAGTCTTCGTTTTATTGTACCAGAGACAGTTGATAGTTGGTGTTGATGATAATGTTGCAGTAGTAGTCGGTCGCAGTACAAGTTGTTTGTGTGTGTGTCTGTTTGTGTTTTTATAATGGCACTTTACATTCTTATTGTTAGTTGCTGCCATAACAATAATAACAACAAAAGTGGCACAAAATAACCCACTCAACATGGCTAACAGCAAAAGAAAAAAAAAAGAAATGAGTCTTCTCGCATCTATTTTAATAGTTCAGTTCAGTTCAGTTGAGTTGCAAGCAGCTATTAATGCAACATAAACATAAGCACTCATAATGGTTACAACACAAAGACACACACTCTCAAACTCGTGCTAGTCCACATGCAATGTATGCAAGTTGTTCATACACACACGTAACGAGCGAAAAAAAATAAGATTCCATATGATGATTGTGTGTGGTTTTTTGTCTCTCTATCTTTACCACTCTCTGTTCTCTCACTCACTGTCTTTATCTCGCTCTTGCTCACTCTTGCTCTGACCGACTATTGTTGATGGTGTTTGTGATTTCGATGTTAATCTTCTCTGTTATTATTGTTATTGCTGCCTGGCCTGTGTGGTTCGTTTTGTCCTGATTCATGTTCTTCTCTGGATGCAGTATGTGTGTTGGTTTCTAAGGAATGCTTTCATTCCATTATAACGGCTATAGAACTGAGCAGTATATGAAAATACCTGTATTCTGATTGAAATCGTTTGAATAACTTTCTAGATTGCATTTTAACATAATAAAGGGTTTTCCCATTAGTGAGCGTTTTATTTGCGAAAACTGACAGAAATGTTTGCAATACTTTGTTTAGTTGGAGTTATCGATAATTCACAGCGAATTAAGGCTAAAGGAGTATTTTATAATAAAAAGTATTTCTCTAACATATAAGGTGTTCTGCTATTATTTTTGTTCCATTTCAAGTACGTTAGCTCTCTCCGAAACATCTTGTCTTCAAGTGCCTGTTATTCGTATGATACTCTCGAGCTTCATTCCGATAGCTTCTTCGTTTGTTCAATTCTAGAGATGGTATTGGTCTATAATTTCCTACGTATGACTGTGAGTACAGCAGAATACAATTTACACAGGCTTTAAATAGCCTAAGCTTAATTGGTGTAGGTATTCGTGACCTTATCCGTACTGAATGTAATCAAGTGAAGGCTGTCATAGTTCCATATAAGCTGCTATTCATTGTCATTATCGTATGGCCATGTATCATGACTTTGTGGATGCTCACTTTGTTTTTTCTAATGAATTTGGTTTCTTTATATTTATTTAAAGTTCAACATTCTGCACCAATATTACCACGTCTTCAAGTTGTGTTGTACTGTATTGGCTTTCTCGAAGTTGACAAACTATATAAACACTTTGGTAATAACCGGCGTCTTTATAATATCCCATCTCTTTATAACACCATGTTGGAGGAGATCGCATACGCGCAAACGAAATCCTTGAGCAATAGTAGAATTAGCCGAACGTTCACGCAACATAACGGAACATACGCTCAATTATAGCATATGAAAGTAATGCGTATGCTTACCGAAATTAAATTGTGGTTGGGTAATCGTTGTGATAGCCTTCCATCTTCTAGAAACGAACGTGTGTTCCATTACGTTCGCCTAATCCTATCTTAAGTGTAAGAGACTTCGTAGAATCCCTCTTCTCTCTGAACGAATTTCGTTCATGATATCATGAATGCTTACAGAAATTTCCATTATGGGTAGGGTAATTGTTCTGATTGCCTTTCGCCTTTTTTAGAAACGAACGTACGTTCCATTACGTTTCGTGAACGTTCGGCCAATTCTACCTTCCATGATATCATCCAACGTTGAACGGTTGAGTTGGTTATCGCAACCAGTTAGTTAATGGCTACCAGTGTTGATATGAAATATGCTTGAGTGATGCTCCTTTAACTGAGAGTTGTTGCGTCATAGTACACCGCTCAGATGATTCGAATTATTTTCTCGAGTGCTCTTTATCCTTTGCTGTGCTTCCCATATACATACATACATACATAATTGACCATTACAGGCCATACCCTTCAGTCAGGATTACGGCCTAGCTTCTCATATGGCTACTCTCTTATGATGACGAAGCCTCTCTTGAAAGCCATGATCAGTAAATACAGAGGGGTAAGCAATTCTGTTGATTGTTATCCTATTGATGCAGCCTTAATTCGGTCGGAATTCTGCTCTAGTAGATCCATTCGATTATTTTCTATTTTACTTTGTTGTACATGATGTTAATCCAAGTAATTTTCTCCAATTGTGGAAGGCTTTCTAATCGCCCGTTTTTGATTACCTTACATGGATGTTTTGTTTCTGCTTGTTATTCGATAACACTTTTCATTTTACCAAAATGTTATACAATCTAAATCTGCTTAATTATGACTATAAAAGCAATTGAAATTGAATATTTGAACAATTTGAGTTGATCACTGCATTCCTTTAAGACACTGCCTATCCCATTTAATCGTTACTTCTGTGTCTGTTTTACGCCGTAGAATGCGTTTTTTTGAAGTGTGCTGTGCTATGGATAAAAATAAAGTGCAACTGAATGGTTTTGTATGCCATAAATCACCCAGAGATACTGAATGTCTGCCTAAATGACTGGCTGGCTGGCCGGTTGACGGAGTGGCTGTTTGCAATTGTTTTTAGTGGCTTTCTTCTCTTTGTTACAGTTGCTCTGTCGCTGTTCGTATTATACTTCTTCATTTTGTTGCAATCATTGTTGTTATCCTTGCTGTTGCTGTTGTTCCACGTTGACTATACTATTTTTTGTTGTTGTTTTTGTTGTTGTTGTTTTGTTACATCTTGGCTTCAACATATTAATGCTGCTGTAAAAATTGTGGCTTATGTTTCATGTTTTTTGTCTTGTAACGAAGGTTGAAGATTTTCTTTTATTTTTTTCTGTTTCTTTCTCTTTTTCTTTTAATTTTTTCTTTTCGGTTTCTTTGGCAATTTATTCTTGGTTTGTCGTTGTGCTCTTTTCCCTTAGTATTACCCCCTGCTGTTTAACTTTTCATGACCTGTTCATCCATTTGGTTTATTCAGCCACTTGACTTGAAGCTTAAGAGATGGCTCCGCAACCCGGCAATATTCTATGTGTACAAGTGTACATTGGAAAAGATTAAGATGAACAACGTTAACAACGACTGCAACAAAATAATGTAGACGATTTAGATCAACAGGATGTGGTGAGAAAAAGTTGGACAACTTTCGAAATTCAATTCTCATTTAATTTCTCTTCAAATGTGTTTGATTTGACATGCATGAGATCATAAATAAGTACGCGTAGTAGACTTGAGTCCGATAAAAAAAAACTCAGGTTTGGAATGAATCTCGCGTGATTTATTAAAATCAGGTCCTTAAGAGCCAAAGTAATTGCGTTGTGAGCTCATTTCCCAAGCAAATCTGGAGTGTTAAAGACACTTAGACATGGAAAGGAATCGCCATTCTATACGTGTTGTGTCCAAGAAGGCTTTGATATGTTACTACCATGTTAGAACTTTCCATTCTCACTTATTAGATCGTATCACCTATTAAAGATAAACTGAATTAAACCTGGTCAGGAGGTCCGGATGACAGTCAGACTGCCTTCCGAGAACGAAACCACCTCCTATGAGGTTAGTTCGATTTTAGTATGAGACAGCGGGACTGAACTAGCTAAACAGGGAAAATAAAGCAATCCTTTGCTAAATACTTGCTCATGTATGAATTCAGTGCATAAAGCTGGCTGATGAACTTGGCTGAAAGGAAGCTTTCACACCGCATATGGAGTCGAAACCTTCCTGAGAATTGGGAAGAAGAGTTTGAAAGTATATGCCCGACAAAAGGAATGAGAACGAAAGACAATCTAAACTTTTGCCAAGTAATTACAGTAGAAATATACTGAGCCGTGGAAATGCTAGAATATATTTCCACGAATATCTTTGGCTTTTTGACCGATTTTTACTCACTCACGGAATATTTGTACAGAATAGAAATCGTTTCAAGCCCAATATAAGGAGAGCGAATCTCTGGATCAAATACAAGGAAATCATGAGGAATAAATCCACTTTACTGTGACTAATACTAGGCAAGAGGTTATGCTTTATGACACCAATCATCATCCTATGTTTCGACAGAAACCTTATATAGGTGGAATGATTGAGAATCCATCGCTGGATCAAATACAGGGAAATCATGAGGCATTAATCCACTTTACTGTGACTAATACTAGGCAAGAGGTTATGCTTCATGACACCAAACATCATCCTATGTTTCGACAGGGCATCAGTATTGGAAAAGCCATTATGTGGAAACCTTGTATAGGTGGAGTGGTTGAGAACCCGGGATTATATAATAACCGTACCAAACACACTTACAAAGCGCAAAGAAGTTTAGGTCGCTTAAGGACAATGTAAAAATCATATGTGCTTTCCTGCAAAGTTATAATATGATTATAATGCTGAACAAATGCTGCGTTCAGCTTGAAAAAATTCTTCTTAAGCAATCTTTCATATTTGAAACCAAGAGCGCTAGGTTTGGCGCCCATTCAAACTTCAATCCGCCAACCACAAACAGTGAAGTTTGTTTTAATTGCTTAAGGTGTAGAGATGACCTTAAGAACCATGCGGAAGGCATCCAAATATCAACACCATTATTCCCTCTAGGCAAAAAAGATCCAGGTTCTCGAGATTCAAATAATGATCTAGAAAATATTCTAGCCTTTAGTGGTAATCCCTACGTCAAGTTTACGCTGGCCACTGCCTTTTTCATGCATCAGTTACGTTTACAGTAAAAAAAAAATTAAACACTTTTTCTTGCTTTGAGACTATGTGTTAAGGGAATAATTAAATAAGGATAGGAATTTAGAATCGAATGATTGGCTGGGTCGATAATAAAGGTTAATTCCCAATTATTATGCATATGAGCATGCAATTGAAACTGAGTTTACAAGCTTAAGATTTAAAATAGAATTTTACATATGTAAGCTTAACAGCAATTGTTTTTAACTAGATTTTGATTACCACACCCTATAAGCCAGTATTTTAAATTAAAACACAAAAGGAATACTTTTTGATCTTCGAACGCAAAATGTTAAAAGAAAAAGAAAAACTACATGAAAATGCTTAGTAATATGGTACTCTTTCTAAAACCTATAAAATGAAAAATAAATGTTTTCATTTGCATTATAGCGGCCACACTCTGTTTGATTGCATTTCATTTCAGACTACAGGGAAATAGAAACACATTTTGTTACTTTTAAGACTTAAATGTTAAGGGAACAATTGAAGGGGATAAGAATTTAGAACAATACACAGACATGTCCAAATGATTGGCTTGGCAAGATGGCAAAGGTTAGTACAGGAGGGCTTTGGTGAAATGCAACGGAAACATGCTACAAAAGTTGTGTTGTCATTTTAGCGTAACAACTTACAAACACCATTCAGATGTGGCAATACACAGTCTAATAATGTCTTGTGTTTTATATTACTGAAATGAAGGCAGAATTATTATAAGAAGATAAAAAGGGAAGTAAAAGAACTAAAAGTTTGCAATAAGGTATCACAGAATAATATTTACTACAGAGAAATATTTTAAAAGATACTTGGCCACACATCGCAACGAATAATTTAACATGAAGATCTTCTGAGTATGTATTTTATAAAAAATTCCAATATTTTACGATTCCATAATCTTCTCTGTAGTTTTGTACATTGATTTTATGTGGAAATGGTCTGACGATCAGAAACCATTACTTCCACGAATACAGAAAATATTCTATTACTTTCAGTGCGATAGATGGTAGGAAGTTGCTAGATCGCTTAAATTACAGCCACCCTAGAAAGTATAACTCTACTGGGCTTTGTAAAACCCGTTGTAATAGCGATTATAACAACTTCACATTATATTTATAACTCCTAGCTAGCAATACTCAGTTATAATTGTTTTCTAAATTACCTTTCACGTTCTATTAATGAATTCTGGATGACCAAGATCTGGATGATGAAGTCGCCGTGGTCTAAGGGGTAGTGTGTTGGCTTATTAGACGAAAGGTCCGAGTTCGAATCCCATGCCAGACATCAAAAACATAACACAAAAAGTATTTCTTCGGCGACTTCCTCTCAGCAGATTTCTGGCAAAAACTCTGAGAGTAAAAATTGCCATGAAAAGCTTCTCAAAAAAAAAAAATCTGTCGTTCGGAGTCGACTTTAAACTGTAGGTCCCGCCACTCATGTATAAAATTAACGCACACAACATGAGTGGTGTTGAGAAGCTAGGTCTATAATCCTGACTGAAGGGTTGTAATGGCCAATTATGTATGTATGTGGATGACCAAGAACCTCAGCCTTGGGTCTCCAAGTGCTAGACAATTATAGAAAAAAATTATTTTTTCATGACCTTTCTTACTCCTCAATCCAATTTATGCTAAAGCGTGATAAGGTACTTCCAATCACCAGGCATGTATACCCAATATGGCTGTTATGAGGTTCCTAAAATCAACTCTGTTTAGCCTTAACACAAATTCTGTCCTAAGCATATCCACATAGCGTACCAACTTTATTTGATCTTTAACCAATTGGGTTCATTATCTCATCTTTTGTTTGCAAATGAGTAAAGTTTATATCAAATCATAGTCTCTCGCGGCAGGTAAATTCCAATCTGACGTATGATGATCTATGCAAATGCATCGAATGTCTCGCTATACTCTCCAGAGACATCCAACATTCTTGGCCAGTTTTCGAAGTGGTTTACACACTTTGTAGGGATCTAGTGGGTGCTTTATTTTGTGTAAATATGATACTCTGGGACGTGCAAGCCTTTACCATCTAGTATTTTCGCAATCAAACCAAAATTAAAAGCAATTCAGATATCATATCCTTAATACGGAGATCCAATTCATTGATCCTTAAGATGTTGGCATGACCATAGGTTCTATACTTCCATGCTCCCATTTTCGCAATGGTTTTTTTTTTGTTGTTTATTGGTTTCGCTAACTTATCTTGTGGTAGTGAAGAATAGTGAACAATGCCTTACATGGTGTAGTCTTAAGACTACCTATTACTCAGAAACGTGGCCATCTTCATAATACACTCAAATCTTCATCATAGCTAATCACTAAACCAAGACCTCATAAAAAGGAGTAGGTTTACGTACAAAGCGTACAGCTAATATAAATTTTTAGGATTAATATCCCAGACGATATGAAATGTTTTTTGCTGGCCGTCGACTGAATAATCCGGCCTCTACCGACCGCCCCTCTGCGAATCGTTCTTTAGGTAATTTTTATATGTAAGCGGTTCATTAAGGATTGTCCTTTTAATTAAGGAGTCTTTATGTCGCGAAGTTTCACGTGGCCTTCCTATAGAATGAGTAGGAGATGTGCGACCAGTCTGCAAAAACTTTTTAATTAGCCTAGAAATAACTGATTCGAATATTTTGCACTGAATTGATCTTAATCCAATCGAGAACTTGTGCGAGATCGTTAAGTTAAAAATCTACCGAGAAAATTGCAAAACCAAAGAAGATTTATTTGAAGTCAACTGAAATAATTAATAATTTAATATCCTCTATGCCTAAAAGATGTGCGTGTGTTATGCAAAATAAATGATTCGAAACGAAATATTGATTTCAATAGGTTTTTTTGTACCTTAAATTGGGGGTGCTTTAGTTAAGTCCGCTTATATTTGCGACTTAAAATGGTTTTCGAATTTTTACTTTTTTTTTATTAAATTCTGAATTCCTTAAGTTTGTGTTTTTCAATAATAAGGATATAAATAAATAAAAAACGAAAAATAAAATTTTAATAACTTTGTTTTCGTAAAAAAATTATGGTTTAAAAAAAATGTACTGGGGGGAGCTTAGGTTTTGGCCAATACTGTACATTGACATTTGTCGTCTAAGTAGGCCTGGAACGGGTACTTACATTCACATACATTATCCCATATGGTTGCAAAACATTTGACGTAATTAAATAGAATGAAAACTACTTTTAACACTAGGGGAAGAATTTAAAAGAAAGAATTTATTTTAAATTAAAGAATTTTCATAGTTGGATTGACTCCCAAATAATCCCTAAAAAAATATTTTAGAAAATTCCTTTCTCCCTAGCCTTTCATAACAATGCAAATGTTTTCCCTGATAATGATGTAGTTGTTATTATTCAGAAAAGAAAGTGTTCAGAAATTACTTTTTCTCTTGCCCAATACCTGAAAATGTTGAATGAGTACTTAAGTCTTTGCTTTCTTCTAAGCGATTTAAACTGATTAAAAAATACTATGTTTTGAGAAAATACTTTTTCCCCTAACCATGACTAAAAGCCTAGAGTCTATAAGTGGCCAGTTGTTTTTTTTTTCTTTTTTTAAACAAGAAAGTGAATATTTCTACGTTTTTTCCGATCCTTTTTGTTTTTGTTTTCTTTGTTGCTGTTTTTCCAAGGCATATGTGTTGAGTATTGTGTTGTATTTGTTTCCTGTTTGTTTTTAGCTTTTCCTTTGCTTTTCTTACACTTGAAAATTTCTCAACTCAAAGCTAAGCTATGACTGTCGTTGCTTTTTATGCTTGTTGTTGTTGTTGTTGTTGTCAATTTAACATTTTTAAATTATTCTTTTTGTTGTTAAAGTTGTAGTTTTCTTTTTGCATCAGCAAAGAAAGTAGAAAATATGAAACAGCAAGAGACTACAAAACGAAAAAAACAAAAGAGAAAATGTTGCAAAAGGAAAAAACGGATTATTTTAGAAAGAAACAAACAGGCGACTTGGCCAAAGGGGGAGGGTGTCACAGAGAGTAGAAGTGATGGTGGGAGGTTATAATTTCTTGTTTAATAAAGAAACGACTAAAACAAGTATAAGCATAAGCAAACAGAAAATATATTCAACAACAACAAAAGCAGCAAAAACAACAATGTATTTATTTGCATAATGTAAGCATGTTTTTATTCTCCTTTTTAAATAAGATTTCTTTGGTTCTTGTTGCTGTTGCTGCTGCTGTAGTTGTGTATCTTTAATTAAAATAACAAATATTAACAACAAGAACAACAACGAAAAGAAACAAAAACAAGAATATGCAAAAAAATGTTAATTTAAGTTAAATTTCCATGTTTTTTTTTAATTTTTTTATTTGAAAATATTTTTAAAAAGCCTGCCGGAAATGTATTCAAGTACAGACAGTGCGAGTATAAAATAAGTGGTCCGGAGACGTATGAGTATTATTTTGTAATAAAATATTCATCATACGTACAGAGTGCCCATATATTGTTTAAGAAAATGAAATTTAGCGCGTATGTGCCTAACTTTTTTTTGGAAAAACATGGATCTGTATGCTATACCACACAGCTGATCAATATCTTACCCTTTTTAAAAAGGGGCGATAAGCACATATGGGTTAAGTCTGAGTTTAAAGTACAATAAACTGGTAATACCACGGGCTTTTATTTTCACTAGCTCGATGCTTCTTATGAATTTTGAGACATCATTTAGTGGGAACATCTGTATATTAGCAGCCTGCGAGTGTCCTTCTCTTACAGCATAACACTGGACATGTATCCAGTAAGTGAAGTACAATTTGACGTTGAGCCTTGTCTCTGCATATCCTGCAATATTCATTGGCAGTGTAATCAAAAACAATGCGTCTTGTATGAAAGGGACAACTGCACTAAGCGTGACCTTTGGAACTGGATCAAAATTTTTGTGCGCTCTTTCTCTAGCCTCGTCCTAATTTTACGTCATTTGGAATCTATTAGTGCATTGGCTTTTTCTGATTCTCAAAGGGTTTTCACAAAGAAGAGAACTTGCTCTATACTTTTACAGAAAACTACATGTCCAGGTACCCAAATGATGTAAAAATTTTACCACTGTGCCACCTCGTTCAAATGCTGGGGGCAGCCGTAGATCATTCCTATATCTTAATATAAAACCAGAATCGAAAAGGGAGTTTAGATATCGTGTAGACACAAGGAAGATGCAGAAGTTGGGTACAACTAAGATTTTGACATGACAATTATTAAGTCGTAGAAGTCGCCGTGGTCTAGTAGGTAGTGTGTTGGCTTATTAGACGAAAGGCCCGAGTTCGAATCCCAGGTCAGACATCAAAACGAAAGTATGAAAATATTTCTTCGGCGACTTCCTCTCAGCAGATTTCTGGCAAAAACTCTGAGAGTAAGAATTGCCAATGAAAAAGCTTCTCAAAAATCTGTCGTTCGGAGTCGACTTTAAATTGTAGGTCCCGCTACTCATGTATAAAATTAACGCACACAACACGAGTAGTGTGAGAAGCTAGGACGTTGTACAATGGGATGGGTCAATTCGACCTCCGGGTACTGTATTTGTCACAGTTGACAAGTACATGTCCTCTAACCTATTATTAAGTCGTATAGCTAGGGTTGAGGTCTTTCGACTTTTTGCATTTAGCTGCTTAGTGGTTTTGGATTGAGGATTCATATTCCGAATGAGTTTGCATGCCCAATATGCTTCCAAGATCTTGGAAATAATTGGATAGAGTGACAGCTACTCCATTAATACCAGTGATAGCAAATTGGGGGACATTGTATCTCCTTGTGTTTGCAAGATTGATATTGCAAGACTGGGACACACATTGCAGTCACAAAGAGGACGGCTCACCACTTGTGTTATTTTTATACATGAGTGGCGGAACCTTCAGATTAATCTAGGTCCACAGATACTTTAGTTGATAGCATATAAGTATAGTTTGTAATAAAATACTTTGTACCAATTAAATTAAACTCCTTGGTACATTTGAATACATTCCAAAAAAATTAAAATCATTTAAGGAGTGCCTACGAAAAAAATTGGGGATAGACTTTTCTTTAAACAAACTGAACTTAAAAGTTCATAAACATACGAAATCATAGGATTCCTATCTGTGCATTATCATATACAGACACACATAGTGACTTGTTGAACAAAATACATCTCTTCAGCCAGGATTACGACCGAGCTTCTCATATCACTTATGTTGTGTATGTTAATTTTAAACATGAGTGACAAAACCTACATTTTAAATTCGATTCCGACCTACTGATATTTAAGAAATTTTCCATAAAAATTTTTTATTTACTCTCAAGGTTTTTGCCACAAATCTATTGAGTGGAGGTCGCCCAAGAAATGTTTTTTTTATTTCTACTTGTTGTAAATGTCTGATTTGGATTTTGAACTGAGGCCAGCTAACACACTAGACTTTAGACACCAAGGGCAATAGCAAAATAATGAAGCAAACTTAAGCTTAATGTATTAGCAAAGCATAGATTAATCAAAGTCAATGAATTATAAGTGTAATGGGTGTAAATGGAAAAAATGGTTTCTTTTTGGCTTAAGACAATTAACAATTGTTTAACCCTCTAAATCCCTATGTTTTTGCACAGATATTTATTTCACGAAAAAAGAAAAATTTGTTTATGTAAAGAGTGATTTTTTAAAATTGTTATTAAATCAAGTAAATACTGAATTTTATAAAAAATTTATTATACTTGTGCACTTACCCCTCTAAATTCAATGGAGACAGCAAAAAAATTCTGAAAAAAAAAATTTTAAAATACAAAATTAAAACGTGTATTCTGTTTTAAATTTAATAATGCAGATAAGATTAAAAAAAAACAATTAAAAAGAATTAATTAATGACAGAAAATAATGACGAACAAAACTACAATCTCGATATGATCAACTATCTTTAACAAAAAAGAGTCGTATTAACGGCAGTTAAAAAAAGGAAAAGGAATTAATTAAACAGAAAAACATTGAGTGAAATTTAAAACATTGCAAATGATTAAAACTACTAAGGTGGCCAGTAACGCTAAAAACTATATTTTTCTTTTACAAAAATTATAATTTTTCTGTTTTTAAATTTTCTTTAAAAGTTTCAATACTAAGACCCGTTTATTTCAATATTTTTGGAATGCCAATTTTACCATATCATCATGGCCTACAATTTAAATTGCTAAAGCCCCCCTTTAAAAGTGTGCTTTTCAACAGGATATTTTAAATGCCTTTTCTGACTACATCTACCCTTTCCATCTACACCCACACATTACATGCACAATTTCCCAGGGCATATAATTTAAACCAGATAACCAGATATCGTATTGCTGTCTCTACTGTACACAGTCATAGAGAAGTATGCATATCTCTGTGTGTGTGTACGTAAATTTATATTCATATGTGGTTAGAGTGCCAACAACACAACCAAGTACCAGTCAGTAAAAGAAGATTTGAAAACTGAAATGAATTTCAATTCAACAAAAATATCCATTATTTTCATTCAATTCTATTGTTATTGTAAGTAGTGTGGCACACTATTATGTTGTTGTTGTTGTTGTTATTGTAAATCTAATTAGTAGAGAGAAATTTGTTGTAAAAACCGCTAATCATTTGTTTTTCTCTGTGCAAGTGCACATACTATAGAGACACCAACAAAAATCTATTAAAACAAATAGGATTCAAAGGACAGACATTTTTAAGAGACAACTTTGGTTGCTGCAAATAAATTCAAATGGGATATTATTTTGGGAATTTTTTTTTTTTTGTTTTGGGAAATATTTTTTCATTGTATTGTTTCAGCTGCAAATACCTTTAGTTTGAATAAGTCAATAAGTTTTTAATGGAAAAATTAAAAAAGAAAAAAATATTGGTAAATAATTACGTTAAAAGCAGAATATTTTGCCAATTTTTTTTTAAATGATTTGTTCTTTACCCAGATTCCCCTATATTTACTTAGGTCATGTCATATACAGCATAACTTGCTTAAACGAATTTTTGCTTTTAAAGCAGAAAAAATTGAAAACATTCTGTAAATTTTTGATTAACAAGATTGAATTGCACTGACTTTCTTTGGTGCGATATTCGACGACTCAATTCAATTCTAAGTGCATAATGATATATGTATGGACTAAGCGTTGATGTTGAATATTCGGAACTTAGTTTCGATGAAAAGTAGCAAAGCATTCCATACTCATACCTTACCTCTTCGATGTTCGAAGAAAAACCGCATATTTTCTACATGACAGGATCGAGAAATATGAAAGTCTTTACGTCTTCTAGGTAATGACTAGACAGCATAAGTGGTCAAGTGCTCACCCCATTTTGTTTTTCTGCTTTATGACCAGGTAAGCAGACGTCAACCATGTAATCCAGGTCATTCAAGAGGTCATGGAGTCGTCAGAGAATATTTCTACTACATACACACATACATAATTGGTAGTTACAATCCTTTAGTCAGGATTACAACTTAGCTTCTCACATCACTTATGCTTTGTGTGTTAATTTTATACTTGAGTGGCGGCACCTACAGTTTAAAGTCGATTCCGAATGACAGATTTTTGAGTCACCGAAGAAATATTTCTTTCATATTTCGTTTTGTTTAAGATGTCTGATATGGGGTTTGAAACGTGGCCTCACGTCTAATATGCCAACACACTACCTAAAAGACTCCGGAATCAAGTTAATTTCGGATACTCTATTCTGAAGTGAAGTATTTAAAGTATTCTGCATCAATTGAAACAAAACAGTCAGAAAGAGCAATGTAGGATGTATAAGGCGGGTGAGCCTAAACAAAAAAAAAATTTTTCATATAACGTTGACATGTTATGATTTAAGTCTGTTCTTAATCTGGCAAAATATCGATTCCTATTATTTTTAACAACTTAATCGATTCCGAGTCTATAGAACTCTAAACCTTTTGCGATCAAGATCGGGTCAGTTTCGCCTAAACCATTTTGCAAAAAAGCGTTACCCAGTTCTGCATTAGAAAATGGTACAACATGTAGCAGAGGATGGTCATTATAGGTTTCAGAACTGATCGCATACTCTGGCCATTTTTCGGTAAATTTTCAAACCAATTATGTTTAGTATAGATTCCCTGCGGTAGTCTGCTGCGATATCAGCAGCTTAAAACATAGAACACTGCCTTTGTGTACGATGCACAAACTTCGGTGAATAACCGATTAAATTAAGCAAACGTTTTTTTTTAGTAAGAGGAAGTAATATTTTCCTTAGAAATCGCCATAGTCTGGTAGATATTATTAGATTTGAGGGTGGTGGTGTGAATCGCCTTTAAATTTCTAAAATTCTAAAGTTTTAATAAATATTTTTTTATCTAATGCTCGTAATCGAACATGATTATCTCGGGTTTATAGCCAAGCACTTAAATAACTGCACTACTATAAATTCCTTAAGGACCCGAGCCTAAGTACTCATTAGAAAATGTTAAAAATTCTTATATTTTCATACATGCATAGAGAATACTTCTGAAGGATGTTTAAAGTTTTAAAATGTTTCTCTTCTTAGATTTTAATACACCTTCAGTACGCTCTACCACTAAGGCACACATTTAACAGATGTTTTAATCGTTAAGAGCTCTTCTGCTGAAAAGGTACACACTTGTTACGATCCATATGGCAAATGATACAGGAAAACGCCACAACATGCACATGAGGGATAATGTAGCAAAAATGATTTCATCTGCTTAAAACATTACGAGAAATACTTACAACAAAAAAAAAGGATGTAAAAAATAATGTGCTACTTTGAAGCACTTTCGGTGGTGTCTGGTTTAATTTATGTTGCCAAATAAGCGCAGCCTATTTTAGCATATCTACCGTGTACATGAGGTGTTTCATGTGACCTTCAGTTTCTTGTTTTCTTATATTTTTTTTTTTGGCTGCAGCATTACATGCTGGCATTAAAAAGTACATTTTTTAACTGCTTGCTATCATCATATGCTCGTAAATCTTATGCCAAGATATAGACAAAAAGTTGATAATGAGATGAGAACCACACACAAGAAGTGCTAGTGCAGGTAATGGCCACATGGGTGGTGGTAATGGTGTTGATGCTGATGCTGAAAGAACGGTGCCCATTATCAACCAAGTGAAATACAATTTTCCAAAAGGCAAATTTAAGAAAGGAAAAAAAGGAGAAATTTTTTACATCTCCTATACGTTCACACTTACGAAATGCAATACGCAAATGTGTAGGTAGCCTAAGAGAGTGTTTGCACATATGCTTGTATACACTACCACCTGCCTACTTTACCTCTTTCTATATGGCACAATGCAGAAATAATAACCTGTGGCAAAGATGCTTGTTCTACTGCTACTGCAACTACGTTTCAGTGTAGGTCGGCTTTTCTTTGCCAATCACAGAATCACATACAAAGCTACACACAAACAGCCTTTGATATAAAAGAGAGCGGCAGAGAGTATAGCAGTATAACAGTGTTTGTGTTTGTGTTTACACATATACATTCATGTTGCTTAATGTCGTGCGTGTATGTATACATTTTAGTTTATTAATATATTATTTCGCCTTTGGTGTTTTTAATGCCTTTTACGAGTAATTGATGTTAGTGGTGGCTGTTCGGTTAAAGGTTCTCTTTTCTTCCTTTCATTGGCTTTACCTTTACGTCTTCGCTTTCACTCTTTTAACCGTTTCTTCCTGTTCTTTTGGAAATCATTCAGGCATTGAGTTCTGCTGTTGCTGCTGCTGGTACGTTTATAAATAACACGGAAGTAGTTTGTTTGCAATTTTGCTCTCCTTTTATTGTTGTTGTTGTTGTATGATTTTATGTAATGGTATAAATTTATTAGCGTAATGTAGGTTATATGGCCTATTTTCTTTGGCTTTAAACACTTTCATTTATTTCACTTTATCTGCGTCTATTTAATGCATAAATACTGCGGTTTTCTCAGATAAGGGAAATCAATACGAATCACGTAAGCTAATATCGATAAGCGAATTGCAAACAAATGAGGGTGGCTCAATACATACATTCGTGGCTGTTGGAATTTCTGCTTCGGTCAACAGGCAGGCATTTAATTGTCAGTTGACTGATATTAAAAATCTAAGCAATCTAGGCCATTTATTTTCACTTTAAAAGCTTTGAATAGCAGGCTACTTCATAATTTGATGAGAAAATGGAAAAATGTTTATACCATACATAATTCTTTGTATAAATAGCTCCCTCTGGAGACTATTCACTGTGTTCAATACCATCTGCAACAGACTGGCATTCATAACACAGAGAAGACGGCGAAATAGAAGACGCGTTGATCAGACCAACAGCCTAGGCATTATAATTCAGCAATCTTTAGAATGGTGTATTCCCTGTATCCAAGTTTTAGCGGTTTCAAGACAATCTACGATATAACATCAGACGGCTTCCTATATGGAAAGCATTGCAAACCTCAATTGTCACCTCAATTATTCACATCATGGACTCGTCCTGTTGAGTTGAGGTGTAGGGGCAGTTAAGTAATTCTTCTGTTAAGCTCCCGGTTCTGACTCTGAACACAAGCTCTCATGAGGGCTTGTGTCAACCCTAGCATGGCCTCCCTGCATTGCAAAGTTAACCATGGGGCCACAATAAGGGTAAATACATAACGAATCAATACAGGGTGACACAATGAGCGAAGTTTGTTCAAAGGGGAGACGAGTTATGTGGCAGGCTGAACTCTCTGTTCTTAACAGTAACGTCAATCAACCATTTTATATAAACGCTGGAGTAAAACAGGGATAGATTCGTGTACCTCAAATGTTCAACATCGTGTTGGATGACAATAATGAATAACGTTCGTTCAGAGATAAGCATGGAATTCAATTCCACTACTTGAATCGTGGGTTTGTTACTGGTCTGCTTTCGCTCAAGTTCTACAGCATGTAAGCATTTACATTCTTACTCTTTACACCATTTATATCCGACCGAAAAAAAAATGTGCGGTCCGGTGTCTAATTTGAAGCTTGTCGACCGCGTGCTGAAAAGGACGAAGATATTCTCCATTGAGTCATTTGAGCTTCTGCAGTAAACCTGATGTGGGGGATCGAGCTGTGCCAATAGTCAGTGTCCCGGTAAAATTTCTGTTAGAATGCGTACCGTTCTCTTGTCGAACTCAAGTAGTTCCCTAGTTCTCCCGCTGTCTACTGCTGGATATAGCAGTTTTGAAATTCTGTATGTTGGACCATCCACGATTTGTCGAAATACATGGTTTTTTTTCAATTTGAAAAAGTATTGTTGTAGAGAGGCATCCTTTATGCGCCAATTCGTTCGCCGTTTCGTTTCCCTCTGCAGCATTGAAGCGTGGCTCACCGTACATGGCCTAAACATATCTGAGAACTTCAACCTCAGTGCAGTTCTAGCAGATACGTTTCGAAGGAAGATGTCCAATGGTTGTAGGGACAAGATAACCTAGAGGACACCCTGCGGCGACTACTGCATGCCAACTTCTATCCAGTCTAACCAAGTTTAAAATATTCACTTCGTGTGATAAATCTACTCCCTACTACAGGAAGGTGCAATTCTGTTAGTAGCGAAAACAATCGCACAACCATTGCAGGTGTTCATCAATAAGTGCATCAGAGTCACACATAAAGGATATTCAAGATCTGATCTCTGAAATTTAAGTAAGAGGAGACCTAAAGTAAAGTAAATTCAACATAGGCGTAGTTTAGATCACTAAGGCAACTATATACGACCCATGCGACTCCCATGATGAGTAGAGTTTGCTGCACAACCGAGACCAGAACGATGTTGTTGCTTCTGTTTTATATACATACATATTGTTACGCAAATGGAAACAACCTAATATCGTTTCGCAAGAAAACATCGTTTAACATAAACAATAAGCAAAAGCAACAAAAACAAACACCATGAGTATGAGTATGTGTACACAATACACACGACACAGATACACACTAAGAAATACATCGAACACGTTCTAAGTAAACCAACAACAACAAACATGAGAGAGGATCAACAACGTGGACAAAATACACAAACAACAATGTAGTAGCGATAGAACTCTCAAGAAGGCAAAGACAAGAACATTCTACTGAAATGTGAGCATATAAAAAGGCCGGACAAAGCAGACAGGAGTCAGTAATAACTCAGTCAGCCTTGTGTGAAGTGGCATGTGAAGGAAACTGTCGTGGTTTGAAGATATCTGCTATAGATCTGTACACTAGTATAAGTGTTGTTGCTTACAAAAAGGTTGTGAGCAGAGAAATAGAATAGTGAACAAGCAATTTGTTGTTGTATAGTGAAGTTGTATACGGTGGCACACAAAAGTAGTGTGAATAATAAAGAGTTTAATTGAAATTAAAAAGATATTTGTTTTTACTTGGTTTGCAATTAACGAACCCATAATATAAACGTTTTTAAAAGGTAAAAACGTAACAATATGTATGTTTGTTTAATATGCCTAATCAGAACCCAATTTAAAAACCATACAGTCTCAATTAGAAACCTACTATGGTAGCATGAGTCGACGTATTCAACGTATTCACTTCAGCTACCTTCTATTAAACACACATTAACCAACATTGAAGTAAAACTCAGACATTTAATTTACTTAATATGGTATTACAATATTTAATCATCAGTTTTGAGTTTTAACCACATCAATTTTTCTTTTTTCCTTTTAATTTTTCTTGTTTTTTTCCTTCTAACCACATACGAGTGAGTATGCAAGCATTTTCGTATTTTTCACTTACATTTCACTTAGAAAGTTCTTGCCAGCCAAGGCATTTGATTTAATCATTAATGTTAACAGCACGTTACTTATTTGCATTTGCAGACATTTTTTCTCTCATCCTCATTCATATCATCCTCCTCCACTTTTACCACATTTATTTTAATTTGTTCGTACTCTTTTTTCTAATCTTTGTTGTTTTTCTTTCTTTTCTTTTTTCCTGTACATTTTCTAGTGATTTTCGTTTCAATCGTTTTGAAGAGATACCCTCAAATGCATTCGACGGCTTAAGTCAGGTGACTACGTTATTCCTGAATGAGAATGAGATTTCCTACATCCAGGAGGGTGCTTTCGATGGTCTTGTCTCTTTGAGATTTTTATATTTAAACTATAATCGCATTAGCAAGTTACCCAAGAATATCTTTCAAAAGTTGCAACAATTAGAAGGAATGTAAGTATACCAGCAATAGTACTAGTAATATATGATGGATGAAGCCGATAACAGCAAGAATAACAAGAAAATAAAGTGATAATTTAACATAAAAAAAAAAAAATACAAAAAATAAGACACCATTTCCAAAAGAAATAATTTGACACAATTTTTAAAAATCCTTGTAATAAATTTTTTATAATTAAGTAAGTGGTAAAGATTAAATAAAATAATCCAATTAAAGACATTCGAATTTAAAAATTATTTTATGTATAAATAAGAAATTCTTACACCATTTCACAAGAAATTTGAAAAACACCTTTGCAAATAGAAATTTATTAAAACGATTTTAATAGGAGGAAAGAAACGGTGTAATTTAAAAGAACAGATTAAAAAAATATCATTTCTAAACAAATTTTATTTCAACCACGGGAGATTGGCAGTGCAGAACCAACTATGCGCTGAGGGCAAAATGTTAATTTGGATCTTCCTATTGACGACAACGTGCCGTCGTGTAGAGATTAATATTCTTGAATATGAATGAATACCTACAAGTGACAAATTTTCATCACAGTGTTCAGGTTTTAAAAATTAGGAGATCAATCTCCCGTTCAAAAAGTTATCCATTTAAGAAACTCCCAGACTTTTACCCCCAGAAAAGATTAAATCGATAACAAACATCACAAGAAGATCGTATGCTTTTGGAAAGAGTTCACTACACTTAATACATATTCACTGGAGTAATTTTTACTGTGGCAGTAGACCAATCAGCGTCTACAACTACTTAACAACTGGTTGTACTGAAGGAAATGAAAATGAAATAAATGGTGACACAATACGTGAAACAACAAAGAACGCCTTTTATCCCAGAAAACAATTCAAGTATTTACTGACGAACTAAAGTAAAATAAGAAATCTCGGGCGCCCTGGTAGTCTAGTGGGTAGTGTGCTAGACTGTTAGTGTGAGGGTCGTGGGTTCGATTCCCACCAGAGGCTCTGGTCTGTTACACTACACCGAGCATATGGTCAAGTTACTCAGCTCGTATATAATTTGTAATTGTATTTGAATTTATTGAATCTTATATAATCGCTTCAATTTCAGAGTACATTGAAGAGTACATGATAGCAAGGCAGGATTGAAATTCCTATACAGTGTGTATACCATATCTATCGAAGATTGGTATACAAAAATGCTCGTACAACTACTAAATCGAACGAACTTCACATGTGGTCGATACTTCTCTCTACGAGGCCCACAAAAGTTTTCACACCGACATCACTCATTTTCAAAAAAAAAAAAAAAAAAAAAAAAAAAAAAAAAAAAAAAAAAAAATTGATCATATTTGTGGAGATACTATACAAATCAATATGTCAAACGGAGTTCACTCGCTCGCCAAGAAAGATGGAGAAATAAACCATTTCATATAGATAGGACATGATTTGCGTTACATCTGCCCTGAATTTATAACTGAAGCACCTCAAAGTAGTCCTAATCCGACGCTGTATCCTGAACACACACGCCCCATTATATCCGCTCTGCTTCTAAATCATGGAAATGTTTTAAAGATTTCAACGTATTACAGTTTTGACTTCGCGGAAAAATAACACCTCATTGCCACTGTATGAGAAAGAGTGGAACTCGATCAACAAAATTTCTAATCAGCACTTCTAATACAACACTCTATTTCTAAGCGACGATAGATGGCACCCCTTCATCCTAGATCTAGTAAATCAAATCACCTGTTTAGCTGGAAAATCATAAAGCAGTTGCAGTCTCCACAGTATTCTGTTGAAAACTTGGGCCTACAGCGATGATGTTATCCACTACGTTTCGAAGGTTAATCAGTCGTTTAGTATTCGTTGTACTGCTAATTCGTCAAACTAAATCGACATTTGTGTAGAATCTATCCTCTTTTACGCGTGCGAATCATGAAGCTCTTCATCACATGATATTTATGTTATACTTTTTATCAATCGATGTGATCGTTATAGAGACGGCTATGGATTTCTTAAATGCTCCACAGATCATATGATACCACAAAGCAGCTACTATGGCTTGAAGTACCCACGTGAACACTGTTTGAAACTGGAGAGAGAGCTCTCCTTTGAGATACCATATGATTCCATAAATGGATCGATAAACAAGAAGATAAAGATGCTTTGTGATAGCCATGTGCCTGTTCATATATTTCTATTAACCTTAGGGAAATGGTGTATGTATATGCTAAACCAACTAATTTTCCCACCGAAAAAAGAAAAATCAAAAAACAAATGAAATGCAAATATAATACGGAGTATTTGGAAAAGCACGTTTTCATTTCAATGAGTTTTCATGATTATTTTCATTCATCTTGTTGCTGTTATTGTTGTTATCAATATTTTCTTCTTTTTAGTTTTTTTTTGTTTTCAATTATTTCTTCTCTCATATCTCTTATATGTATACCTCTTGATCTCTTTCACTTTTAGCTATCTGGAAAACAATGATATTTGGCAAATTGATGCAGATACATTCGCCAATTTGCCACGTTTAAATCGCATGTAAGTACGAATATCACCCTTAAAATATCTAAGTTGTTTCCTTTTTTCTATCACTGTACAATGTTTACTCAGACCATATTGGATATACATATGTACACATATACACACTCATCACTAGAAATCCTATTGTATTTTACAACTGAGCTATTGATTATAGATGCTTTCGATTGATACAGAGGATACAGACAGTAACGATAGGGTATTTGCATTGCAGCAATAAAAGAAAAAAAAACGAATTTCGTTTGTTTTTCTTTTTCTTTTCAAAGCATTTTAAAAAATCTAAAAATTGCTTTAAATTTTAAAAAACTGTTGAAATTGTGGAAGCAGAAGTCATTTTAATCAAAACATGCAAGTGGGAAATGGTGTTTTGGAACACTCAACACGAATCTCGTAATAAAAATACGGAGACTTTTTCAATTTTCTAAAAGAAAAGCTTATTTATTTAATCCATTCCTTAAATACCGTTCCATTAAAAATAATGTTCTTGAGATAAGCACTTTGTGGTATCACCCTGAAATTAGTTCAGCAATTTGAGTTCAGTTATTTTGAGAATTGGTGGTCTTCCGCTAGCTCAAGGAACCGAAGCCTAGTCTAGTTAATATGGTGGTGATATTGTAATGAAGTAATCAAACACAAGCAATAATGTTTTCCCACATTTCTTGGCATATTTGACGTACTGGTTAGGAGTACATTGTGAAGAGAGAACATTGAACAAAAGCCTAACAATTATCACAATTTTTTTTAATCTTCTGGAACTTGGGGCCGTCATAATCACATATCCTTCAAACACAAATTCTTTTAAAATAAATGAACCGAGGGCCAATTGAACCACACTATACACTCAAAAAAATTCATCTTTCATGTTCAATTTCTACTTCTGGGCAGTTTCATTTCACTTCCCCATTACAATGCAATGACAGTCCCAACGTTGCAATCTGATTGTAAAGTCCAAAAGGAAATGTAACGGTATTCCCTAGGACTCTTAAGATGTCGAAAGTTGACCCCACTTAAGATCATTCATCCCTCACCATCTTACATACATACATAATTGACCATTACAACCCTTCAGTCAGGATTACGGCCTAGCTTCTCAACTTCACTCATGTTGTGTGCGCTAATTTTATACATGAGTGGCGGGACCTATAGTTTAAAGTCGACTCCGAACGACAGATTTTTTGAGAAGCCCTTTCATGGCAATTTTAACTCTCAGAGTTTTTGCCAGAAATCTGCTGAGAGGAAGTCGCCGAAGAAATATTTTTTCATATTTCATTTTGATGTCTGACCTGGGATTCGAACTCGGGCCTTTCCTCACCATCTTGTTTGGTTGTAATTTTCTGTATTGGGAGCACTGGCTTCGGGTTCAGTAAAAATGTAGCAGTTCGGTGAGTGCTTTGATTATTTGCAACAAATCGGTACAGCCAACGCAGTTGTACTTTTCTGGATCCCAAATTACTCTCGGACTATTGACAATGACCCCAGCAGAGTGTACTAATTCAGAACAATTTTTATAATTGACTAAACAGATGTCTGTTTATACACTCTTTCAAGATCGCAAATTGATCAGTAGAATAATAGTTTTCTACTACATACATACGTAACATAATTGGACATTACAACCCTTCATTCAAAATTACGACCTAGCTTTTCATACCACTTATGTGTATTAATTTTATACATAAGTGGCGACACCTACAGTTTAATGTCGACTCCCAACGACAGATTTTTTTAAACACAGAAATCTGTTGAGAGGAAGTCTCCGAAGAAGTATTTTTTTTTACATCATACATGGTTAATGTAGAAAATATACGATCTTATGGATCGCAGTGTAATATGAAGGAATGTGCTCAGCAATAAACCTTTCAACTCTCCAATAAAATGCTATTGATCCTTTAAAGGCTTTACAGCCACCTGAATCCAATGTGTGTGTGCGTTTCCTTGCTAAAGAAGAAATCCTGTAAGCTAAAAAAGGTGCCATAAAACTACGTCATTTACCATCTCAGTTTCTTTTTACTGCTTCCTTAGGTTTCTAACTCTTTTCTAATTACAATTTCTATTTCGGTAAGAGTTGATTTTTTTTCTATCATACGATGAGTGTATATATATATGTATATATATGTGTGGATGTAAGTTTTATCTCTAATTCCAGTCATTTGTTTTAATTTCTTCTTCTAATTTCTTTTTCCATTTTCTTTTATGTCTTACAACTTGTATGTCATCATGCTTGTGCTGCTACTGCTGCTGTTGCTGCTCAAATTCATGTGTTCTTAATACGCCTTCTACACCATTTAGTTTTCTATTGAATAATAAACTGACTAATCTGCCACCAGATGCATTTACACGTTTGCCAAGCCTGAAACGCCTACGTCTCGATGGCAATCCCATCGATTGTAATTGTGGCATCTACACACTGTGGCGTCACTATCAACAGCATCCCCAACGACAACACATCACAATTGGATTGACTTGTGAAACGCCAGCAACATTGTATCGTCATGGATTTGCCAGTCTACAGGAGTATCATTTCCACTGCAGTAAGTATATACGACGAGATATTTAAAGACGTAAAACAAAATACATAGAAAAACAACAATACAGTAAAGACTTTAAATAAAGGATTACTTTCTTTCGAACACATAAATTTACCCTTAATTTTTGCTTATCACTGTATCATTCGAGCACTTTCAATATTATTGCCTTGCCTGGCATATATTGTTTATGAATCGTATTTAGAGTGTAAACAGTTGAAAATCCAATTTAAAATTGTGGCCAAATTACTGAATATCTACTTCTGTTCTATTCTATCCATCCCTCTATCTATCTATCTGTCTATCTCTCTATCTATCTTTTATTTCTATTTATAGTTTGTGTTATTGTTTTCCATTTCCCATTTTCATTTTCCTTTTTTTTCAATTTCATTTTAGTTTCGTTCTGTTTTCTTTTACCATTTGCGTCTACTTTTTTTATTAACAAAACTTTTTTTTTCTTTTTTGAAGAAATTCATACTCATACTGTGTGAAATTCATTTGCAGAGAGTGGTGGTGCGTGGCAGTGGAAGAAGAGTTAAAAGGAAAGAAGAGACTCAGGTTATATTTGCAAGGAAATTGAATTGAGGAAATGGTTTTACAGGATTCGTTACAATTTTTAAATTATCCTTAAACACTATTAAGTTGCTACAGCTGGAATTAAAATGGAAATATTTTAAATGCTTACTTTATATGTATGTGTGTGTGTGTGTGTGGAGATATTTTTTCTTACAGGATTACAAATCATTCTCAACTTAAGGAGCAAGTTTTGTAATAAAATTTTGAAGGCTTAAGCAAAATGGCAAATAATTTTAAAGAAAGAAATTAAAGAAATTAAATTTTTTGTTTTAAGTTTAGACTACGAAAGAATTTTCAAATTGATTTTAAATCCCTGAAAAGAACAATAAATTTTATGTTCAAAACAAACAATCCCGGATTGTGTCGGGAGTATTCAGAGGCGTCGTGGTTTAGTAGATAGTGTGAAAGCTTATCAGACTTGAGACCATGTTTCAAACCTCAGGTCAGACATTTCCAATAAAACGAAACATAAAAAAATATTTCTTTGGTGACTTCCTCTCAACAGGTTTCTGGCAAAAAAAAACTCTGAGAGTAAAAGGAAATTGCGATGAATAAGTTTCTCGAAAATCTGTCGTTCGGAATCAACTTTAAACTTTGTAGGTGCCGTCATTCATATATAGAATTAACACACATACACAACATATGTAGTGTGTGAAACTAGCTCGTAATCCTGGCTGAAGGGTTATAATGACGAATTATGTATGTGTATGTATGTCTGTTATTTAGAGGCGACCTCCAGACCAACCACAAAATCAGTCTGCACTGCTGTGAAACCGTATTGAACTTTCTAAAACGAATTCATACATTTTTTACGATTCTACTTGCTAGAACTAATTGCATTGTACCTGGTTTATAGCCCACAATTTCCGAACTGTTTTACAGGCATGTTCCAATTGCCTCCATTAAACTGAGTATACTCCTATCATAACAAAAAGCCTAAAGCAAAAAAAATTCAAAAACAGAATTTTTATGTCTGTAATGTTGCTTTAGTGGAGAAAGCGGAATCAGTGCAACACATTTTATGCGAGTGTCCTGCACTTCAAAATGGACGTCATTGGTTTTTGGGTGATATAACGTTTGAAGATCTAAGCATGGTAGCGAACGTGACACTGACCGGTTTCATCCGGAGCTCAGCGTGGTTCAAACCCACCACTAACGGATCATGACATGGGGGCTTACCTCACATTGGGTAACACAATGGGCCATATGGCCATTGAATGACCGATAAGTCACCCGCTAACCTAATGCTGTTTTAGCTCTCCAAAGGGAAATCTTCTCTGTATCGAATTGTAATCTAAAAGCGTTAAAGAAATGCAATACATATTAGGTAAAATTCGAGAGTTTCGTGCGTTATACTATTATAACCGTTACATGACAACTTCCGAACTATTGCTAAAAGACATTAAGTCCAACCAGGAAGCAAAAAGTGAAGCCAAAACCTAATATTTACATTGGTTAAGTATCATGATACAATGCCTTACTTAAATATGCGAAACAAGTAAATATATGAAACAAGTAATAAAAAACTGAAAAACGAACGGAATCGAGGGAAAAGTTTAATCTAAATGTTTGCCAACGTAGTCCAGTGGATATATATAACGACGGCTCTAAACTCGATAATGTGGTTGGAAGCGGTGTCTACTCTGCGAAACTGGACCTGAACATCTTTCTCCGTCTGACGGACTACTGCGAGTGTTTCAGGCGGAGGTGACGGTAATTTACCGGGCCGCTCAATGGATCCTCGTCAACGGTGCTCCTTTCACTCGCGTCTCGGTCTTTTCTGATAGTCATGCCGTGATAAGATCTCTATCGGGCTTCGTGAATAACTCTAGGATCGTTAGGGAATGTCGCCGATGTCTCGACCTTCTTCGCTTCACCAGTGTCTCACTCTGGTGGGTCCCCGGGCACAGCAACATTCCGGGAAACTGTGGGGCCGACGAGCTCGCCAGAGCTGGTGCGCTCCTTCCGGAATCCTCTCCAATTGAATTGGGTATGCCAGTTGCCTTGGTAAAGTTGGATATTGTGCGGAAATTCTTTCGAGACGCCAACCTATCCTGTGTTAATGAGGAGTCCTGCTCCACCGCTAGACTCACCTAGCCATTGATGGATAGAAGGCGTACCAACCAATTTCTTGGTCTTGGTCGTGACATCATCTCAACCACAGTGACCATGCTTACAGGTCATTGCGTTATGGGTAGACACGCGGAAAGAATGAGGCTGCCATTTAACGACTCTTCCGCTGAGGAAGAGGAGACTGTTAACCACTTTCTCTGTTAGTGCCCATGGCTTGGTAGGTGGAGGTATAGGTTATTTGGCTCCCCATTTCTTGTCAGCTTGACGGAGCTTTCGTCTATTGATATCAAGGATATAGCTTCGTTCATCAAACTTTCTAGCTGGTTTTCCAGTCGTGCTTTTGATATGCAGCCCTGGCGCTGACCAACTTCTTCCTCTTCCCTGATTTTGGTGGAACTTGGTCAGTACAGAGACTGCGTTCACCCGTGGCATCACAACGGGCCGCTATGCGTGCTCAAGTGAGTTTTGTGATATCAGTATCTCAAATTTATCTGTGCTAATATTAGACTGCGGGTCCTGTCACTCATGTATAAAATTGAGACGCACAATATGAGTGGTGTGAGCAGCTAAGCTAAGTAATCCTGACTAAAGGGTTTCAATGACGAATATTCCCCTATAACTTCGTTCAGATTTATCCACGTTGCGCTTTAGTTACAAGAAAAAAATTTCAAAAAATGCCTGGCATTTGTTTTCTAAATTTCTGAATATTATCTGTTGCTTTAATTACATTTTTTCTAAATCGCCTTACCCACCAAACCCCAGGTTTAATTTTTACTGTGTATAACAAGCCATTGCGCATATCATAAATATCATGTACAATAAAAGATAAATTCTAAATCATTCACTTCACTTAATAAAACAAAATGCTTAAAATGCCAGTAAAACACATTTAAGAGATTAAAAAACATACACAAGCAATAAATATAAAAAAATATTTTTTTAATCAAAAAATATTCAAATTGCTCTTCAAAAAAATATTAAATTTTTTATAAAACTCTGCTATTCTCATGATTTATGTTTGAGATATTCGATAAAAATAACAACGACCCCTCTAATGCCATTCAGATATTTATTAAATGGCCATTTTAGTTGACAAATCATATACAAAAATATTATTTTTTTTATTTTTTTTATAACGATGAAAATTGTATTTTTATTTGTAATAAAATTGATCCAACTAAACCTCAAGAGTCCTTGTTTTGTTTTCGAATATACATATTGAAAAAATAAAAATGAAAAATACTTTCGCTATTTTTTAACTAAAAACTGACAATCATGTGTGCAGAATTCTGCACACAATGTATGAGTATTAAAAAAAAAAGAAAACAAAAACGAACTAAAAAATCAATCAAATGGGAATCAAATGTAAAAATGGATTTTTATTCGCAAATATTTGTGAAAAGAAATTCTTTTTTTATTTTCTTTTGCTGTGTTTCCATTGTGCCAGACAAAATCGTATAAACAAATTCGAAAACAACAGCATACGGTTGAAATACTTTGTTGTTCTACGGGGGTTGGTTGTCTAAACAAATTGTTTTACGTTGCACTTAATAAAACATGCAGTTTTTTTGCATTGGAATGTACATACGTAAGTAAGTTGGCACCACAAGCATTTGAATATCCACCACCTCTGCCTTGAATGGCTTAACCATTCAAATCGAATGTTACAAATCATTCCTACTTTTTTTTTTTTTTTTGCTAGAAAATGAAAAAAAACTGTTATGAACAGATATGAAAAAATTATTAGTGCAGAAAAATAGAACACAATATGCATATCGTTGGCTCAAGTACAAAACAGTATATCAACAAAAATTTTGCAAAAATAGAGGACTGCCGGAATACATACAGTGGCGAGCAAAAGTGTTTTCATGTTGGTAAATTTTCTAGTAAAACATCAATAAATTTTTTTACGAAAACTGGACAGCAGAGGATTGGAAACATGTGATTTGGTCTGATAAAACTAAAATTAACCGTTTCCAATCAGATGGGAAAGAATATTACTGGCGCCGATGTCTTCAAAGACATCATTTAAAGCAAATAATAAAATATGGCGGGGGAAGTTGATGGTGTGGGGGTGTTTTACTTGGTAGAACGTTGGTCCACTGGTTAAGATAGAAGGTATAATGAAGAAGGAAGATTGTCTCAATATTCTTCAGGCTAATTTTCCAGAATATGTGGAGAAAAGTGCATATCCCGAGGAGGAGATACACTTTTAACAAGATGGAAATCCTAAACATACCTCAAAAATTGTTAGAAATTTGTTGTCTAACCAAAAATTTAAATTACTGAAATGGCCAGCACAAAGCCCGGATCTCAATCCTATAGAAAATGTGTGGGCTCTTTTAAAAAGAAGACTGAAAGAGCACCAACGAACATGGATGAACTCTGGCAAAGAGTACAAGAGGAGCGGAACAAAATCCCAGATGAAATCATACAAAAATTGGTGGAGAGTATGCCAAAGCGCATTAAAAATATAAAAAAGAACAAAGGACTGTGGACAAAGTATTAAAAATCGCTTAATATTAAGGTTTTTGAATATACGTGCAAAAGTGTTCGAATTGAGTTATTTTTAATTTATGTATATTCTTGAAGTATGGTATATAATTTCTTTTAATTTTTTAACTTAAATATGTAATATAATAAACAAGTAATCAACCCTGAAACATTCATCTTGCGTTCTCATTCATTAAAGATTTTATAGGGGTTAAAGGGCGGAATCTGCCAACATGAATACACTTTTGCTCGCCACTGTACATGCATAATTGGCCATTACAATCCTTCAGTCAGATTTGCGGCCTAAGCTTCTCACACCACTCATGTTGTGTGCCTTAATTTTATACTTGAGTGGTGGGACCTACAGTTTAACGTCGACTCTGAACGACAGATTTTTGAGAAACTTTTTCGCCGAAGAAATATTATTTTTTTTCATATTTCGTTTTGATGTCTGACCTGGGATACGAAGCCGGGCTTTACGTCTAAAAAGCAAACACACTACCTACTAGACTACGGCGACTACAGGAATTTATTCTTTAATTTGATTCAAATTTTATTGAATCTTGACTACACTGATTTTCCTCTGACGCTAGGTGCGCAATTTGTTTCTCTTACAGAATTCACTAACCATACCAGCAGACAGATACATAGGTATTCAACTGTTCTAACCCCTAAGGTACTCTGTCCTGCTTTAAGGTTTTTTTTGTTCCCACAGACTGACCTTATTTTAAATTAGCCGTCTCAGCTGATGACAGTAAGGACAAAGTGCAGTTAAGTCAACGCCCATCCTAAACTATGCAATACACACATCCGGATCAATTCTATGGTTCTGTATATCTTTCTGATTTTAGAATTCCAACATACAGTATTCTTATTCTTGTAGTCGCCGTAGTCTAGTAGGTAGTGCGTTCGCTTATTAAACGTAAAGCCCGGGTTCGAGTCCCAGGCCAGACATCAAAACGAAATATGAAAAAAAAAATATATATATATATATAGAGGATATAATATATATCCTCTCAGCAGATTTCTGGCAAAAACTCTGAGAGTAAATAAACCTGCCATGAAAAAGTTTCTCAAAAATCTGTCGTTCGGGGTCGACGTTAAACTGTAGGTCCCGCCACTCCTGTATAAAATTAACAAACACAACATGAGTGGTGTGAAACGCTCGGCCGTAATCCTGACTGATGGGTTGTAATGGCCAATTATGTATATATGTATGTATTCTTAACCACGCTTGAGGTAGACTATGATAGGGTCATAAGGTCTTCCAAAAGGTACTTCCGATCTTCAGAAGTTGTCAAATAAGTTAACATTTATTTAGTATGGCTTGCAAAGTCAGCATATACAACCATAAACAACGGCGTGCGCTCGCTAGATGCGCCAACAGGCAACTGATCCTAATTTTCATCGAATCCTCTTCAGTGAACAAACAAAATTGTCAAATTTGGGACGATACTAATGCACATGAAATCCAAGAGAAAAAAGTGATTCAATGACCTGAACACCACATAGCTCATAATACATTTGATATTCTGCAAGAGCAATTTAAAGGTTTCGTGAACTAGGCCATCGTGATCGAGTACGATTTAACACTATTAGACATTTTCTTCAAATTCAGTCCGATTTTAGTACTCGCCCTGCGCAGTGTTTTTTGTAGTAGAATTTTCCCTGACAATCATTTCATTAAAAGGACTGCGGTCAACTAACGAAACTTATCTTGACGTCTGTTCTAGTCCAAAAATCCAAGGATTTTTTAGAGAAATTTCGCTTATTACAAAGTTAAGTCTTACGTGGATCCAGAGCGTAAGATGTCATCTGAAATTTCATTGCTAACGTGCTCGCCAGGAACACGGTACAGAGATCACAATCGCCGACATATTACACATAGATAAGGGAGAGACATGGCTGATAATCTTCTGTAATTAAATCGCATAGCCAGCCATTACATAGTTGCGATTCTTGCGGGTCACTGTCCTAATAGAAGGTATGCTGATGAACTTGAAATTCCCCTAAACAACTTCCGCAGGGGTTAAGAGCCTGAGGAGGAAGAATAGATTATATTTCAACTCATGTGTCAGTGCCGTGTCTGGGCCTGGAATGAAGAGGCGCATATTCTTAGGCTCGCATTTTCTGTCATACTTAAATAAAATCTCCAATCTGGAGCTGGCTTGATTTCCTATATGGAATATTTGGTCTCTAGTTTGGATATTAATTGTGGTCACTTTTTTGATTGATTAAACTTCCTAGTAATTAGAAATAAAAGGTACCTGCCGTGGTAAGGGAAAAATTTCGTTTTCTTAAAAGATTTTTTGCGTTTATCACGAAATAGAAACCAAAAATACACAGTTTTCGTACTTTTTCTTTCCTGTTTACTACAATTCCCCTAAACCCGAAAAGCCCAAAAACTTGCTTTAAAAAATCTCTGTATACTGCTGAAGTAGTCCCCCTTGATACTTTTCTACTCCCTTCAGAAAAAAACAAGAAAATTATTTCCGGTCATTTGATTTCAGTTTATAGATGCCACTCGAAAATTTTCTCCCCCAAATATTTCATCAAGTTTTTCTTTCATTTCACGCTTTTCTATTTCTTTTTTTGTTTTTTCAATTCAAATATTTTTTTTTCTTTTTTCGAACAACAAACAGAAAAAATAATTTTTGTCTCTTTTTTTTTGTCGTAGAAAAACCTGAAGTTGTGATGGCACCACATGACATGCATTTAACAACAGGTGAAACTGTAGAATTACCCTGTCGTATAGTGGGTGATCCAGAGCCAGAAATAATTTGGATGCAAAACACAAATGAAGTTACAACAGGCTATTCACCTAAAATGCAAATATTGTCCTCGGGCACGCTCAAAATAAATGCGGTAGACTCAAATGATATTGGTATTTATGAGTGCATTGGTCGTAATGAAGTCGGTGAGACACGTACTCAGCCCATACGTATGATGATAGAACAGCAACAGCAAGAGCAACAACAGCAGAATACCAAACCCAATACCAAACGTTATACAACATCACATGGGGACTACTATAATAATGGCAACAATGATAATAATCAACTATTGAATGTTCATCTAAACCAAAATAATAGACAGAATAACGAATTAATACACGGTAACATTGGTAACGGCCAGAGAAGACAACCCTTTACGGTTTCACCATTACAACAGCAACAGCAACAACAACAGCAACAACAACAGCTACAACCACCCACATTAATTCATACACCCACAGATCGTATTGTCGCTCTCAATGGTGATGCTGTACGTTTGGATTGTATTGCAACAGGCCATCCACTACCCGAAATTCAATGGTATTTCAATGGTCGCTTGGTTGCACAATCAACCGATGCTCTACGCATACAGGCGAATGGTAGTCTTGTCATTGTCCAGCCTACCCTCTTGCAAGCGGGTGTATATCGTTGTGAGGCCACAAATCATTTAGGCACTGTACAGGCTAGTGCTCACATCGAAGTTAAAGGTAAGTGAGAAGAGAGATGATTAAGGAAGAGTATAAAGGAAATGACTTGTAGACACAGTAAAGCGAAAGTATATTGTGAATGTAAATAGAACTTCAAATGGAATCAAATTCACAGCAAAGGGAATAAAACTAAGAAATAAATTTTAAAATTAAATTTGACTACAACTACTATTGTAATACAAGAAGTTTTTGTATATTTCGGTTATGCAAGTACAATTACATATTTGCTAAAATTAAAAGAAATTTTACTTTTAATTAATGTTAGTGAATAATGGCAAACACTATTTCGAGTGCCTGTTCATGGCTATACATTATCGCAATGCAGACAACTGTTGAAATATGGCATCTTAGAGAAAGGGGACAAATATAAGCTGATAGTAAACGATAAAATAACTTTAAGGGCCATTATTACGACTTGCCGTTAAAGTTGGGTTTAGTTAATGGTAACTTTAGCTAAAGTCAACTTTAAAGTCACCTTTAACTTCTTTTCGTTATTATAACCTAATGATAAAATATAGTTAACTTTTTCAAAAATATATTGCAGTGCTGGAGCAATGTCGATGAAACTGCTCAATGAAACAAGTTTTTTTAAACGCAGTGGCAACGAAGTTCCTCTTTTTTTGTTGTATTTGCTCATTTTGTTTAAATTTGAAGTTGCCATATTGAAAACAACATATAATATGGCAAGTTCAAACATAAACTTAACTTTAAAAATTAAAGCTAGGATTATCCTTCCTTTAGCTCAACGCTCACTTCTACCTTATTGCCCACTTATAATAATTGAAAAACAATTTATCCGCCCGTTAAAATCCTCCCTTTAGTTAACGGCAAGTTGTAATAATGGGCCTTAGAATTTTAACGAGCAGATAAATTGTTTTGCATTATTATGAGTACCCAATAAGATAGAAGTGAGCGTTAAGCTATAAAGGGAGGATCATCCTACCGGTAACTTTTAAAGTTAAGTTTATGTTAGAACCTATTATATATTATTTTCAATATGACAACTGCAAATATAAACGAAATGAGGAAACACAACAACAAAAAAAGACGCCCTTCGTTGCCACTGCGTTTGAAATAAAACTTGTTTAATTGAGCACTTTTATCGACAGTGCTCCGGCATTGCCATATTTTTGAAAAAGTTAAAGTTAACTTTACAGTTGCCTTTAGCTAAAGGTACCTTTAACTAAACCCAAGTTTAACGGCAAGTTGTAATAATGGCCCTAAGTCTGTTAACAATATAATCTTCGCTTATTTGATTTGCTCTACTGTTCACTTATTTGATTGGATTACGATCTTTCTTCTCACTACTAACGTTGTGTGTGATGGGTAGTTGAACCTACAGTTTTATGTCATTCCCGAGTGAGAGAAGTAGAGGCAATTTTATTTCCTCTCAAAGTTTTTTCCAAACGATTGTTATTTTTATTTGAACTATCACAGCTGAAGTTTATGTTCACAGGTACTCGTCTAGTAACTACCAACTAGACTACAGCGACTACAAGTACTCCCGTACTGTGTACTGCGCCATATGATAGCAACGAACTGCTATCATCTTACATACACGATAATATTCTTGGAAAAAAGTATACAAATTAGATCATAAGGATCAATATTAACTATTTAAAGTATGAGGCAGAACTATACATTATGCAATAAGTTCTTTTGAGAATTTTGAATAGGCCAGCGGTGTTATTGCATATCACGGGCTAAGTCTGCGGAAAATCCATACGGTATTGCTCTAATAGTGATCAGTTTTTTGCTGGCGCTCCTATTACTCATCCTTGCTATCAGGGACTATAATATATTCTACTCTTTTCGGGGCTTTCTAACTGCATTAAGGGGCTATGAAATGGAAATTAACATATTTTTTTATTTCTTTTTCATTCTTTTAAGAAACATAGGGCTGTCACAGAGAATCTGTGCCCATCTTTGTATTACTTCTTGGCTCTTGTTTCAGTCTCGTAAATAAGTTTTTTCAGCTAAGCGGGATATTCGACTACTGCATAATGTTCTAATAAGATAGAATCGTCATTTATGCCTGAGAATCGCATCCGCTGTGAAAATGTATTTTGTTGTTTTATTCTGCAAATTGGTTCACCAGCTGTCATTCTCTACAAGACATCAGAAGTCACATGGCTAGCTGAATAGATTGAAGTCTTTTATTTTTAAAAATTCGTAAACGATGTAAAAAATTATTTTACATTCTCGTTCTGCATTACGTCTTTACCCGGCTATTCATAAAAAGCAAAGCTTCTACGGAACTTATTGAATTCCATTCAATAATTCTTTTAATGAAACACTAATCAAAACAAAATTTTCACTTCATTCTTCTTTAGTTATTAAATTTAAATACTCCTTCAAATTTCTGTTGCAGACTCATTATAAAACATGTGGTTTAGACACACTCAGACACACACTCACACACATGCTTATGGGGGGAAAAAAGGACACCTAAAGTGTAGAACATTAAAACCATTTTAAATTTGTTTTTATCCTTTTTTTACGTGCAACTGCATAATACTCTAAATATGTGTGTGTGCATGTGTTTGTGTATACGTGGAAATGCCGACGTCTATGTGCATTTTATGTTTGACATTCTGTCAAAAACACAAACACCATAAATAAATGATGAATGTTTAGTAGGGTGGTGGCATTATGTGAATTTCGAAAAAGAGTCGACGACAGAACAAATAATTTTCCATGCTTTGGCAGAACTATAGGCTTCAGGCTTACACACAAGAGAGAATAGAAAAGGAAATCGATTTAAAAAAGGAATTGAATTGAGTATGTGTGATGAAAAAGTCTTTCAACAGCAAACCACTACATAGGCAAATCAACAGAATCTTCGTATTAAAATAAGAGTTTAAATCTCTAGATACGAAGGCGACTCTTTAAAGAAAATTGTCAGTTTTGCAGTATTTTGTTAATCAATTTGCGTAGAATTCTCATATGGACTTTTGCTAACTTAAAACACCTCCACCGTCAACTGAAATTTTTGCAGAGACTTTTCTCTTTCTTCTATGTACATAGGGTCTTTCATTAAGTGCTTCATGTGTGTGAAGTTAGCTACGAAAGTTATATTATTGGATCAAGGATTTCGAAACAGTTTTCGTTGCGGAGATATAGCCGGCAAGCAAAATAGTGTTTACTATAAATCGATAAATTCCATCAAACTCAAGAAGGTGCGATTTTCGAACTTAGTGGGCTGGATAGCTACTCGACCAAGGATTCCCTAGGGACAGGAGATCTAGTCTACGAAACTAATTGCTTTTTCAAATGAGCAAAAATAAGTGTTCTATATAAAACGGGCTAAATCGGATAAAAAATGGAACTGTGGTGGAAATGGAGTTAGTGGGCTGGATATTCAAGGTATCAAGGGTTCTAAAACAGGTTTCCTTACGTGAGCCTTAGGATCAGACATATAGGCGACGAAGGTTACTTTTTGTCAGAATAGCGAAAAAAGTGCGATATAGCGATTTATATCGGCCTTAATCGAATAAAAAATTAACTTCTGGAGAAAATGGACCTTGTTGGCAGGATAGCCATGATATCAAGGATTCCAAAACCATTTTCCTTTAGCTCAGGCTTTACCTGGTACCAGAGATAGGTGACGAAGGTAATTATTTTCTTTAAATGAGCAGCAAAAAGAGCCCTATATAAATCAGACAAAATTTTCGCATTGCTTTTTTTTATGACTTGTATCTTTTTGGTCGATAACTAGCATTTCTTGGTCGATAATTTGAATTTTTTTTTTTGGTCGATAACTACCATTTTTTATCCGATGAATTGCATTTGTTGTCGATGACTTGAATTTTTTTTTTTTGTCGATGACTTGCATGTTTCAGTCGGCGACTCCCACCTTTTTGTTCGATAACTTGCATTTTTTTATAGATGAATTACTATCTTTTGCAGATGACTTGCATTTTTTCGATAACTTGCCTTTTTTTGATCGATAACTTGCGAGGTTGGCGAATAAATCTGGGTATGCCCCTTCCTTTGCAGTACAATGAAACACTTTTATTAAATAAATTTCTTTCACTGTACTCCTTACGAAATGTTAGTACAACTGACCTCTGTAGGTACTCACATTTTCAACTCTAGCATGTGACAATTTGTGACCATAATTTATGACTTGAACCTTCTTCCTATGATTTATGCTTGAAGCATTCATTTTCCAATACAAAATCTCTAATTATATGTCGAAAATTCAAACGTTACTTAAGGCTGTGATTAAAGAATAATTGGTGGAATATGAGCCTCCCTATTAAGCAGACAAATGCAGTTGTTTTTCTGTAATACTGTTGCAATATATGCACACAGTTATGGGATACAATCAATGTGCTGTGATGTGATGTGATGGATTGGATTGGATTGGATGGGGATACGTTATGAATACAAAATTCATAATAAATTAAAGCAGATGGTGGCAAAACTATGGATACGAGAGTATACAGTTAAATTTAAATCCCAAATGTATCAACCGAAATGAAAAAAAAGAAAATAAAGCAAAATAGAGAACAATCATAGGGAATCAAAAAGAAGAAAAAAATTCATAGAAAATAATAAATAATCAAATGGATACAACAAAATAGTCCCTATGGTTGGGAAGACCAAGAGACAAACCACTAGAGAGACAAGCAGATATATAGACAGACAGACAGTTTGATACCATTTGCAGAAATTTATTTTAATGAAACAAACATTTTCAAATCAGTGACAGCAATATGGTCGATTAAAATGGGAATAATGCAACACTGGTCGTGGTAATGATGGTGTTGGCAGTAGTTGTGGTACGAATGTGTTATTGTAAATGGGAAAAATTAATATTTTAAAACTCATTTTCTCATTTCCTTCAATGTACAATAAATCCCGTCATCATACAGTATTTAAAGCATATGACAACTTTTGTATGTGATAAATCCGAAGAGGAATTTTATTTAAATTGTTTCATTGCCACGTCTCTGTATAACATATTGGTCGATTGGTTGGTTGGCTGGTTGGTTTGGCTGCAATTACAACGAGTAATGCGAAAATTATGCGCCATTTAATTGACTTGTAACAATGTTGCGGTTTTGTTGGTTTTTATTGAATATTGCCCATCGAAAAAAAAATTCAATTAAAATTAGTCTCCATATTCTCACCGGTACTCTTAACGATTGACCGCCAAAATATATATTTTATTTAAACGCTCTCAATTTTTGGTAAATTTATTTTAAATTTATCATGATTTGAATTTAATTACAACAATTTTGATAGGCAGTCTCTATGTTTTTTATTATTTATTTAATCTACTGCCATTGGTTTATACAGATTATAAGAATTGATTTTAAATTAGTTTTAAATTGCATTTGAGATGAGAAGAATTGAAATTAGCGGTCAAAGCATATGCGATAACATCACACCCTATCCCGCAATATTTCTCATTGAAGTGATTCGTTCTACTTTAACATTTTAAAGCCGTGCTTAAAGTTATTTAAGCCTTTTAGTATTTATTCTAGAAAAAAGAACAAGAAATACAATGAAAACCAACCATCTATACTGTTAGGAGAATATGGAGATAAACTGAGATCAAATAACAATAATAAATCTACATAGAAAGACCGTCAAAGATTAGGATAGGTTAGGTCGAAGTGGTAGCTCTGATATTAAAGAGTTCACTTAAGCACTCGTAGCGGCCCGTTGTGATGCCACCAGTGAACGCAGTCTCTGTACTGACCAAGTTCCACCAAAATCAGGGAAGAGAAGGAAATTGGTCAGCGCAGGGGCTGCACATCAAAGCACGACTACCCCACACTGGAAAACCAGCCAGAAAGTTTGATGAACAAAGCTATATTTTTGACATCAATAGATGACAGCTCCGTCAAGCTGACAAGAAATAGAGAGCCAAACAACCTATATCTGCACCTCGCAAGAGATGGGCACTGACAAAGAAAGTGGATAACAGTTTCCTCTTTCTCAGCGGATCTGCATTCACGGCAGAAGTCGTTAAATGGGAGCCGCATCCTTTCCGCGTGTTTACCCATAACACAGTGACCTGTAAGCATGGCCACTGGGATTGAAATGATGCCACGACCAAGTCCAAGTAACTGGTTGGTACGCCTTCTATCCATCAGGAGCCAGGTGAGTCTATCGGAAAAGGAGGAATCCTCATTGGCACAGGATAGGTTGGCGTCTAGAAAGAATTTCCGCGCAATGGCCAGCTTGACCGAGGCGAGTGGCATACCCAAGTCTATCGAAGAGGATTCCGGAAGGAGTGCCCGAATATTACTATGTCCGGGGACCCAGACCAGCGAGACACTAAAGCGCCCAGAAAGAAGGTCGAGACAGTGACGACAGTCCCTGACGATCCTGGAGATATTCACAACACCTGACAGAGATCCTATGGCGGCCTGAATATCAGAGAAGACCGAGACGCGGGAAAAAGGAGCACAGTTAACGAGGATCCATTGAGCGGCCCGGTGAATTGCCATCATCTCCGCCTGAAACACGCTACAGTAATCCGGCAGTCGGAGAGAGATGCTTAGGTCCAGTTTCCCAGAATATACTCCGCACCCGAATCCAGTAACGAATTAAAAGCCGTCCGTGTAAACATATATCCAGGAGGTCCGGGGGGACGGAGTTGAGGTACCAATTATCCCTACTCGCAATCAGAAATTTGAAACCCCTATCGTCAAAGGTAGAACAGAACAAATCCAACAAAACGAAATATGAAGAAAATATTTCTTTGGCGACTTCCTCTCCGCAGACTTCTAACAAGAAACTCTGAGAGTAATGGAAATTGCCATTAAAAGTTTCCTAAAAATCTGTTGGTCGTAATCGACTTTAAACTGCAGCTCCCACTATATAAGTGGTGTGAGAAGCTAGATCGTAATACTGACTGAAGGGTTGAAGTGATCAATGATGTATATATGAGTATAACTTTCCGAATATCTCTGCATCTCACTAAAAAGTCTTCACCGTTCGAAAAAAAATATCGTATATGCCAGAGCAGAAGTGACTCGAAAGAATCGAAATGCCATGTATTCCATTATAATCGCATATGCTTAGGACGTCGCATGACATTACCATGACAATACTAATTTCTCTTTCAAGGATACTTTAGTATGGTGTTAATTAAAAATATTATACTAGCGTTAGAAAATAACCGTAAGAAACGTAAGATTATATTAAAAATAAAATCAGCGCAGATTTATAGTCCTGTCGACTTCGCTGCTTTTACAGAGCCTCAGAATTAGTGTTATTTTTTGGAAGTTATCTAGAAGCATAGATCTTCTAGATGTTTATCAATTTAAACTTTAATTAATATCATTGAAATATTTGCTATCAAAAATCAATTCTAATGATTGCCAAACAATTAGAAAAAAAAACCGAAATACTTTCGAAATCTTATTGGAATTGCAATTAAAAGTGCTTTTTTCTTTTTTATTTACCACATCGACAATATTTGCAAGAACACTTTATCGTTATCAACTAAAAGGGATTTATTGTGTTTGCTGTTCATTTTCATTACAATAAACGAGTATTTCAAGGACTTACCAAAAAAAAAAAAAAAAAAAATTAGGAAGGAAGAAAGCGTAACATGAGGGAGTATATTTGTATAGTCGGTTACTGTTAAAACTGAATGTAGATGATGTTTTTCTTTAACAAACAGATTATTTCGTTTAGACACACGTCTACTACACACTCTGAATCAATTCTAGCCATGAAATAGCAAAGCCATATTGGGTTTGTGTTTCCGAGTGCATAATGTAAAGGAATTAATTCATAATAATAGAATTTTTTGTGCAAACAAATGCTAACTTAAGAAGTTATTGATTATATAGTTCGAGTAGAATAGATTTCTTCTACAGTTTCTGGCACTAAATTTTGAAATCTTCTTGAGTTTCTCTTCTGCGTTTTCCTTCTGGATGGAACATTTTGTTCTATGCACACAATATGGCCAAGCCAGACGTTATACTGTGTTCAGACATGCACTTTTATTGCGTAGATCGCATTAAACGCCATTATTGAGCTCAATATTCCATATAAAGTTTCAATTAATTATTGCGCAATAAATACGCAAATTGTTATAATATTGAGTAAAACTTAAAATACAGCACTGTCATAAATAAGTATGTTCAGTGCGCATTTTACAATTATCCGCACACTTTCTATAAATATTTGGCGACTCAAATGTCAACAACCACAAACAAAAAGGAAAACAAAACAACAACAAAACAAAAAAAATATAATACAAACAATGTTGTTGAAACAACAAGCTGTATTGTTTACCAGCTGTCAAATAAGCAGCTGAACTGCGTATATTATTATGTCTGAACACTTAAAATATTGTTCTCAAATAACCGAATATTGACTCAATAAAAGTATATGAATGTCTGAACATAGTATTACAGATTGACTTGTTTACCGATGCCAGTTTCCCTCGATAGGTGATACAGATCATCGTTTATTCAATGCCGACACCTGCTGTCGACACAGAGCTGTATTTATCCCTCAAATACTTCAAGAATAGCTTCAACAATCCCAGTAAGGAATACAAACAGAGCGAATTTTCTGTCCATCGCAAAGGGATCCAAAATAACATCCATCAGCCTTCTTTCCAAAAAGTGATTGCCCTTTATTTGCACTTTAGGTAAACGAAACTTGCATGCCGGTAAAATAATTTTGAATTCAAAGTCAACAAAATGTGCTTCCAAGAGCCTTACAATACAAATTCTTGACTTCTTATCGTAGCCTATTTTAAGCATACTATAGCAAATTGACTACAAACGGAAGATGTTAAAAGAATTTTCATGATTTTGAATCCATAAATAGGTTTTCCAGATGTAGCAATTTCGGGTAGGACAAAGTTGTCATCTATCCTGACCTATAAACAACGTACTCTGTGAAAACGTGTAAAACGCTGTATGATAGGTTTCTCGATTCACTATTTGAAGGGAACACGAAGCCTTATATTTTTTTTAAATTCGAAATAATTATGAGGGAGTTTACGAAAACTACGTCCATAACGCTGACTGAAGGGTTATAATGACCAATTTTGTATGTATGTTTAGGAATCTTATATGCTTTATAGCTGTAACACAATCGTTCTTATATTTGTAAATTTATTATTAAATATCAATAACTGAGTATCGCTATATACGGACTTGTGTTATTTGAACACTGTTTTTTGATTATGAAAGTTTGCAACCCTTTGTGATCTGCATCACTTAACTTTTCTTTCAGTACTCTTTATTATTGAAATTCTTTAGTATTCTTCTTTATAGAAAGAAGCCAATTATACTGATAAAATATATATAATTCATTAGTTTACTTTTGTTATCTGATATTTGCTCTATTTTCCCTCGTTTCAAAATGCTTCTGTCAAAAGGTCATATTTTTGAATTCACTCACATTTCAATTCAATCATTCCAATCAATACGTTTGCTATACAAAAGAAAGTTGGCTTTCTTTTCTATTTATTTTCTTTTGACGACTTTTTTGTCCTCGTTTCATCAAACACAAGGATTGCATTGATGCTATACAGTAAACGCAATCTTGGCAAATGAGAGAGAGAAAGACACTTTTTCTTTCAATTTATTTCTGCCAGCCCTTTGCAAATAATTGAGAAATATGAACCCCTGTTCTTATTTTACAATTAATTACTTAATTAAGTTATAATTTAGAAATTAAAATGCATACTTTTAATGCTCTGTAGTCAAGTCATTAAAAGCGGCAATCGCTGGCAGATGTACACACCCACGTATGCACTGTTACAAGCACAAACAGGCACGTCATTTTCATTTGTCAATTTAACACCATTAAGTAAGTACTTAACCTCACAATTACTTTATGTACTACAATGCACAGCAAGTGTTCACTAATTAGTAACAAAAAAAATTAGCCAGCTGAGGAAAAATTCCCACATTGACGCTAATTGTCATTGAAAAATCATCTTCAGCCAATCTGGGTGAATGGGTACATAAAAAATAAAATTGTAGAATTTGAGATGCTGCCAGTCTACATTTCATTCGTATGCGTCCAATGCATTCCGAAAAAGTTCATGTTTGGTCTACATTTCTTTGAAAATTAAGATGCCCTCACTAAAAACGGCAAGCACTATAAGTCGACGATTACCAACTCTATTTTACCAAGTGACCAGGCTTAGGTTGAAAAAAAGCGCGCTGCTTGTCGTACAGCTCATGCTACATTTGATATTCCGCACAAAGGATTTGAGGGTAATGTCATCTCACATGGAGTTGAAGTGAAGTGGCCACTGAGATCATAAGATTTAACTTCGTTAGACTTTTTCTTGTGAGATTTTCTTAAGTCCCAGGTTTATGCGAATAAGCCTCATACCACAGTGGTCCTCAATGCTAACATAATCAATGCTATTTGTAGCATATTGGAGATTTCGAATGCTCTCTACTGAGAGAAGCCATGGGGGATATTTGAACGGTGTTATAAATCTACTCATAATGCCAGCAATAGGTCCTTGTTGATAATATCATACACCCACTGTGTTTTATTTGAATTTAAAACTATGAAGCGCTTAAAAAGGACCCTATATAGGCTCTTTTTATTGATATAAGTTATATATAGAAATTATGAAAGAGTGACAAAGAGTTGAAGATGGCTTGATGCAGTTGTTAAAACTTGACTACAAACTCAAGCATCCTACGCTCGAATACAATAGAAACTAATCAATCTTTAATGGTTGCAGCAGCCATTATGAAAAATTAGTTGTTTTCAGCTGAAGAAAATCGAATCGAAAACACGCAGCATATGCTTTCAGAGGATATAGTTCCTTAAGGAACTAGAACCAAAGAAGACAATATAGGAGACAGATCTACGCTACTTAAAGAAGTATGGAGCAGACGTTTTGCGATAGCCCTATGCGTTCTAAAAGAAATAAAGGAACCAAAACAAAACTAATATGTGACAAATTTTTGAATTTATTTTTATATAATATTGCTGAAGTAAAATTGAGAAGAATTTTAAAGTTTTTTATTCCACTCGCTAGATAGAACAGTGCCTTAAATACTTAAAAAATATAATTCAGAACTACTTAGTCAACAGCTACTGTCTACCAGCAGCATGTGGAATTGTTTAATGTACGTGTCATTTAAGAGTGTGAGCATCTGAAAGTGTTTCATGAATATGAATAAGAAGGATTTTAACAATAAAATCCGTAATTGTTTACAGACACAATTACTTTCGTTTCTGACTACATACGACAACTATATGGGAGGCTTTTTACTTACACGCCCCCCTCCCTTTCGCCCGTATAAAATTACACTCATAAACATACGCAGAGCCACATACAAGATATGTATTGTACTTGTATGTAAGCCACATAAAATCAACCACTACACTGATAGTATTTTAAACTCACCTGTTTTTTTTGCTCTCTCACTTGAATCCTTTTTGTTTTTCTTGTGTCACTTTTTGGTTTTTTTTTCCTTTGCAGAATTACCTGAAATATTGATGGCGCCACAAAATCAAACAATTAAAGTTGGCAAAAGCTTTGTACTCGAATGCGATGCTGACGGTAATCCGATACCGACCATAACGTGGCAATTTAATGGTGGACCAATTGTGGTTGACGACCATCTTCTGCTGGAAAATGAAAATACAGAATTGATAGTAAATAAAGCTAGAGAATCTGATACAGGTAAGAGAAAATAATAAAAAATCATGAAATTATACATAAGTACGAAACAACGTGGCCGGCAATCAAGCAAAGGCCAGTCAAGAGGCGAGCCAACTGACTGACTGACGATTGTGAATCAGTCAGACAGTTAACGAAAGACAGCCATTGGCATACGGAATATTAAATAAGCCAAACAGTGAGCAGAGGAAAAATAAATTGAAATTGAATGAGAATATTTAATGAATAAATATTGTCCATGAAAAGTACCAAAAAAACCCCACCCTCAGAAACAAAAAATATTTTCCACAAAAAAAAAACACTCAGAACTGAACAAGATATACGAATAAAACTAAAAATTTCTTTTTATTAAAATTGTTGTAAATAAAAAGATTGAATGCTGGAAGGTTGTTTGAAAATTTGACGACAAGTAATTAATTTCATTTGTTTTTTACAACTAAAATTTAACAACAGTGACGATAATTTCTAACTGACAGCAAACAAAAATCGCGTTAAATGCGTGCATGAGATTGATTCAATTTGAAGCACGACAATGAGTTTACTCGATTTTCTCTCAAATAAATACTAACAATCCCCGAACGATGTTAGCATGCTTCAGTGAAATTTCTAAAAATCTTGTAAACAAATTGAGTCATTTTTCATGCCTTTATGTATAAAAAAAAATAAAGTTATAGTTGTCGTTTTGATTATTGGCCCCCATATCTGTTCTTACACTTGCGATGAATTGAAACGATTATGACAGCGGTGTTAAGGATGTGGTGTCACTGCCGACACTTAATTACTTAACATGTTCATCGCCACGATAATATCAGAAAAATTTTCACATGGGCCATGGTAACTTTATTAGATAATTTAGTTTAAAATGTATCAAAATGCCAAAATTCCCGGAAAATCCCAATTTTTTATGTCACACATACATATATGACTGACATGGCCCTATATTAAAATGTTTTTTTTTCTCAACAAGCCGCGCCAGTCTTGTATGTATGTCTGACGCATCCAAACAAGATACAACAAATATGAACCTGTTGTTTTGAACACAGCGTCGTTTGCGTCGGACATCTGTGATTGACGTAGCCTTCTACCAAATCGCCATGTCGGACATATATGTCAGACATACATATATGTAGAACTCATGTAGAACTTCTTAGCGTCAGACGCATATGACTGACATGGCGATTAACGTGTTAATAGGCCATTGCAAATGCTTAGTTAGAATTATAACCTAATATCTCACATCACCGCTGTAGTCTAGTAGGTAGTGTCTTGGCTTATTAAACGCAAGGCCACGGTTCAAACCCCAGGTCAGACATCAAAACGAAAATATGAAAAAGAAAATATTTCTTTGGCGACTTCCTCTCAGCAGATTTCTGGCAAAAACTCTGAGAGTAAATAAAATTGCCATGAAAAGTTTCTTAAAAATCTATCGTTCGGAGTCAACTTTAAACTATAGGTCCTGCCACTCATCTATAAAATTAAAGCACACAAAATGAGTGGATTGAGAAGCCAGGCCGTAATCCTGACTAAAGGATTGTAACGGCCAATTATATATGTATGTATCTCACATCACCCATGTTATGTGCGTTAATTTCAATTGATGAGTGGCGGAGCCTACAGTCTAGACTTCGTCTCCGAACGATGGATTTGAGAAGCTTTTCATGGCAATTTTCTTTAGAAAGTAGTTTTTTTATAATTCGTTTTGAGATGTCTGAGCTGAGGTTTGAACTCCAAAGCACTCGTTTCGAAAGCCAACTTACTACCTACTGGACTACGCGTATAAGAACTACTCAATCGTAACTTCTTTCGATTAATATCGAGAACTCAGACACCGCGCGAAGCTTGTTGTTACACATATAATCCCATTCGATGAATTTAGGCTCAATTCAAGGGTACGACAAAGTTCTGTTCATTAAAAACTATGGACTCAATGATCCTTTCGATGTAAATCTTTGCAAGCCACAGCCCAGCTTTAAAGTGGAGCAGTCAACTCTATACAAGTGTTCATAGATTTTGATGCATTTGACAAGTTTGACCAATCCGCTATTTGTAAAACGCCTTGTACATAAAGGTTTATCCAGGAAAAGTTTGGATATTATATACGATCTCTGCTTGCAAACGATTGCAGACTGCAACAAAACACGTTGGACGAAGGAATGTCCGTCAATGCCAGCGCTGTAAGTTGTCACCCCTTTTGGGTCAGCGCTATTAAAAAGTTAATATGACAACAGACTAAACCTTTGGGACAACTAAACGCTGTGTAACATAACTAATTCTCATCATAAGAACTTAAAGTATACACGTTTTCTATAACTAACAAAACAAAATGATAAACAGCCCTCGTACGTTATTTTACTTAACCACCTTCAAAATGTTTCTTTTTTTTTTCTTTTTTTGTTTAAAAATATTTATTTTTTCTCTCCCTTTATCTTCTCCCCCTGTTTTTATAGGCACCTATACCTGCATTGCAGAAAATGAAAATGGTCATGCGACAGCATCAGCTACCATAGTTGTGGAAAGGTCTCGCAGTGCACCACATTTGATAATTGAGCCATATGATCTGGAGGCCTTTACTGGCACATCCATTGAGTTGCCATGCAAAGCAGATGAAACCGAAGGAATACAGGTGTGTACATACATACAGTATAGCTTGTACAGATGAGTGATTGACATTTTATTAAAATTGTATAAAGAAAAAGGGGTAAAGCGGTAGGCATGAGTGGAATTAAAAAAAAAAGAAAACCCGGCATAATCAGCTTTTAATTTAATTTCTGTTTAATTTAGTTGGAACTGTTTTAATTGAAACTGAAACTGAAACTGCAACAGAAATTGAAACTGAATATGATTATTTTTAATGACATTTAAACCAACCACCATATTTAATTAACAGATAACTTGGCGCAAAGATGGCCGTTTAATTGATCCAAATGTTGTGCTCAAGGATAAATATGAAATTATTGGCACCGGCAGTCTTTTCATTAAGAATGTTACAATTTCGGATAATGGCCGCTATGAGTGTTCGATCAAAAATGATTTTGGACGTGCTACGGCATCGGCATTTGTGACGATAAGGTAAGTTGACTTGAATTTACAAATTTTTTCTTGAAAAGTTTAAAAACAAAAGCTTTCACTAGACAAACATATAATTTCTTTAGAAATCAGGAAGTTCAAGATCCAATTATTTCTCCAACGTTAGTTTTTATGAACGATGAAGAAATTATTTCTTTTTTTTGCAAACTTTACCCTTAGCATAGGAAACGGAATCGATACAACGCCTTTTATGCGAGTGCCCTGCACTTCAGAACAGGCGTTATCGATTTTTGGGTAATCAAACGTTTAAAATTCTGGGAATGGTGGCCAACGTGCCACTGATCGGTTTAACACGGAGCTCGGGGTGGTTCAACCCCCCACAACTGACAGATTATGACAAAGGGGTTTACCTCACACTGGGTGACACAAAGGACTATATGGGCCACCGAGTAAACTTGCCTATGAACGGCAAGCTAACCGCTATACTAACCCAAACTAACCTAACTTAGCATACTGATATCTAATCAAAATTTTGAAATGATTTACTACAAACTCTAACTAATCTGGAAGAAACAGGAAAGTCCCGCAAGATACAAAAAATACCAGCAAGCACCATCACCTCTTCAGAAAGATTAAAAACTCAATAAGCGAAATGTCTCTAAACTGCGTCCGATAAAACAATCCAACGCCTTTTTATAGAGGCTGTTATTTCTAGGCAACGACAGATGGCAATCCTATTATTCCAAAATCGGCTACAATATACCAATTTCCCGCATAACTTTTAAAATATGATTAATGAAACTACAACAGAGCACAGTAGTGATAGGAATGTAGGGAAGATGATGCTGTGTGACAGCAGTTCTAAGTTCTTTTACAAAAAAATTAACATGAATGTCCTTAACCCAGCACGCGTTTTAGCAAAAATGGAACAAATATTTTGTCTTTTTTTCTTAAAACACAGATAACTCCGACCTATAGGATTACGCCTTAGGTAGTCTGCTGGCTTATTAGCCTAGGTTCAAACCCCAGGTCAGATATCTCGACCAAACGGAATATGAAAAAATATTTCTTCGGCGACTTCCTCTCATCAGATTTCTAGCAAAAACTCTGAGAGTAAATAAAATTGGAAAAACTTTAAACAGTAAGTCCCGACACTCATGTACAAAAATTAACACGCACAATATAAGTGGTGTGAGAACCAAGGTTGTAATCCGGACTTATGGGTTGTAATGGCAAATTATGTATATATGTAGGATTACTACATGTCTGAATATCAGCTTCAAGCAAGATATGTATGTAAAATACAAAAATATTATCTCTGGTTTCATTTCAGTGTCAGAGTATTTCTTTAGCATTTCTGGTCTTGTACAGAAATTCAAATATATTGCCTTTTTTCCATATTCCAAAGGGAATCTTTAGGCAAAATTGTCGCTGAATGTCCCTCCTGATCTAACCTATATAGAGAATTATAGGGTGCCCACATTTCTTTCGCATTGAAAGGTTTCTAAAGATCGGTTGACAATCAGATTTCTAAACATTTGATTAAGTGTACCATGATGCATTCTATTGCTTTTAAAAAAACCTTTTAATTTTGGTTTCCTTCAACGCTTCTTTCGATTTATATCCATCTTTCTAAGGCATCGCATTATAATAATAATTATAGATGAAATCCCATCTGACGAGTTAAAATTGAATTTGTGAAGATTTTCTATTTATCTTCCAACCCTATCATTCTTTTTTTTGCAAATGATAACAATTTTTTGTGATAATATTCCTTAGACCATATGTAATATGGGCTTCGCCCAAATGCATATCTTACTTATTGTCTTTCTCGTCCCTACCAGAAGTAATAGTTCACACAATAAATTAAAGAGAAAATTCTGTTTAACTGGACACCTCTTATGTGACAAATCTGTCACGCCTTACATGAATAAAATTAACTCACACAAAATGGGTGGTATGAAAAGCTAGAAAAGCTAGGTAGAAAAAAGTCGCCGTAGTCTGGTAGGTAATATGTTGGCTTATTAGACGTGAGGCCACGGTTCAAACCCCAGGTCAGACATTAAAACGGAATATGAAAAAATATTTCTTCGGCGACTTCTTCTCAGCAGATTTCTGGCAAAAACTCTGAGGGTAATTAAAATTGCCATGAGTAGTTTCTCAAAAAATCTGTCGGCTTTAAACTCTAGGTTTATGTATAATTTTAACAGGCACAACATAAGTGGTGCGAGAAGCTAGGTCGTAATCTTGAGTGTGTAAGTATTCCCAGGAGATGGTGCTGCCTAATCTTCTTATAATGTTCGTATGATGTTTAAATTGCATCGCAATATTTTATTTTGCTAAACTTACAATTAAATCCATTCTTAACCCTCTAAATAGATCCGCTAAATTAATTCTTATTTAAAATCTTTCAATTTGGAAAACAAAATTCCCATTTGGTACCCACTGAAAATGAAAACATTAAATTAAATTCTGAAAACGTGACTATTAAATGCCATTAAAATGAATATGAAATATTATTGCAATTTGCGTTTTATGGATACTTTACTGCTGCTGCTACAAAATTTCTACAGTTTTTATTTTCATTTAACCCTGACTGTTGGCTGGCTGACTAAATTTTCATCTTTTAGAGAGAAAAATAAAATAAAATAGAAAACAAAAATAGAAAAAAAAAATGCAAAAATAAAAATTAATTGCGCTTTTTAAACATTGAAGAGCATCCAATTAAAAATGAAAAACAGAAAAATCATTAAAGTACGTACCTGAAATGAAATGAAAAAAATAAAAACAAATGCAACAACAGAAAAAACCAACTGAATCTGCTGCATTACTTAAAATGAAGTTCAATAAACAAACTAAAGAAAGAATGAAACGAAAAGAAATAAAAAAACAAGGTATGCATAACTAAAAGTATGCTACAATAATTTTCGCTTAACAAATACAATAAACAGCACAATTTAAATATGTACGTACATATACATATACTTGCAAAACTCAATTTTAGAGCAATAAAAAGAAACTAAAAATTAATTTTAATATGATTTAAGGTTTAACATTTTAAGGACAAATCGTGGGGGTCGGTGGGTGATACAATGAAAAGAGAAGGAAATTGGTTGAAGCGGAGCATAAAAGATTTAAATTCTTACACTGGTTGGTTGGTTGGTACACAAACTTTCTTAATTAATTGTGTAAATTGTTTTTGTTTTCTGCTGGGCGTGCTTTTTGTTTTTATTTTTTTTTGCATCTGTTTCTTGTGAAAGCATAAGAAACTCTAATAGTTTGCATATTAAATGTAATTTAAATAGTTTTCACACTCACTCTTAGGACCCGAACCAGCCAGCACCAACATCCACACACCATCCGGCCTTATTGGCATGAAATAGACCACCATCAAGACAACTTATATTGTCTTGGTCGACGTAGTATGGCTAAATATTTCTTTTTCTTTTTATTCTAGTTTTTGTCTATTTCAGTCATGGCTTAAAGGCAGGCTACATAAGGGCTAAAGAAAAAAAATCCTGCTACAAACACAGTTAAATTACGGCATTAGAAGATAGAAGACAGAAGAAGAAAAAAAAGTGATAACTTTTGTGTGCTGTGTGCCTGATGACATTCACTTACATTTTGCCAAAGAAACCAAACCAAACAACCAAAAAAAAAAGAAAAAAGAAAAGAAAAAAGTAAACCTCAAAACTAAGAAAAACTGCAGATTTTCCCATTTGCAGAAAATTGCAAACGAAAGGGTTTTTCTTTTTGTTTCTCTCTCTCTCTATTTTAAAACAAAGGAAACATTAAGTCAGTCGTTGAAAAAAAAGCAGAAAAAAAATTAAAAAAATTTTCCAGTTGAGCAAACTGGAAATTATAAAAAAAAACATCACATGATTATGCGGTAAAATCCCCCTCCCTCAAAAAAAAAGCTAATGTGGCTATTAAAGCAAATCTGTATAAAAATTGTAATTTTTAATTCAAATGGCATAAACGTCAGTTTACTTCATTAAAAACATATTTATCGTGAGATAAGCATATGAAGCATATCTAATTCAAATCTCTATAACAACAATAAGGCAGAATTATTTACTTACTTAGATTACTTACTTAGTTAATTGGTCATTACAACAGTTTTAGTCAGGATTACAACCTAGTTTATCACACCACTTATGTATATTGTGTGTGTTAATTTAATTCAAGTAGCAGAACCTACAGTTTAAAGTCGACGCAAAACGACAGATTTTTGAGAAAACTGTCATGGCAATTTTATTTAGTACTTTTAGTTTTTCCATTTTCATTACAAAACTCGTGAGGACCCAGGGTCCAGTACCCCTACATAACTGGTAAATATTCCTAAGACAATTCAATCGAATTTTCCAATGTACCAGCCTATGTAAGTGCAGGCTTAGTTCTTACCTTCAACACCTGCTGTGCTGAAACCAATATTGGGGTAACGTACAAATGATTCACTGTCTGTATGGCGAAACACATCTGCCTATCTATTATCCTATTTTCCATTTTCAAGTGATTAAAGCTAACGTTCGATCTTTTCTTGAGGTCGCCGTAGTCTAGTAGGTAGTATATTGGCTTATTAGACGTAAGGCCCGAGGTCAAACCCCAGGTCAGACATCATAACGAAATATGAAAAAAAAATATTTCTTCGACGACTTCCTCTCAGCAGATTTCTGGCAAAAACCCTGAGAGTAAATAAACCTGCCATGAAAACGCTTCTCAAAATCTGTCGTTCGGAATAGACTTTAAACTGTATGTCCGCCACTCACGCATAATATTAACGCACACGACATGAGTGGTGTGAGAAGCTAGGCCGTAATCCTGACTGATGGGTTGTAATGGCCAATTATGTTATGTTACGTTATGATATTTTCTTTGCTTCTCTGCAGAGAAATTGCAAATTTTTTATTATACCCTTAGTTCCTTCAAGGAGCACAGAGCTTTTATAAACCATCTCGATTTTCTTATTCAGCCCACATTCAATACATGATGCCTATACATAGATAGAAATACACAGCAATACTATCTGACAATCAGGTCGCCATTCAAACACTCAGTTCTAATGAGAATAAATCGAAATTAGAATGGGACTGGCTGAATAGCTGAATTGGCTAGGTAAGGTTACCCTCTGCTAGGTTCCAGGCCATGTGGGAGTCCTAGGCAATGAGCAACAGAATAATTTCTGATTAGGGTAGCTTTCACGCTGCTAATGGGTCCAGAACCCTTCTGCGAGGTGGTATTGGATGCTTGGAAAAGAATACTCAACTCAAGGGGAAGGTTTAATAAAGAAAGACAAAGACTTGACTGAAACCAAGCGAGTTAGAGACAATCAAAACTTTTTTTGGGAAATTACAATGCATCATATCGGGATACGGTATAACCTGAGATGGGTTACTGGTCTTTTGACATGTCGCTGTTGAACATTTATTCACAGAATAAATTAAATTCTTGGGACTTGAAGTCGCCCTATCCTAGTAGATAGTATGTGGGCATATTAGACAAAAGGACTCGGTTCAAACTCCACCTCAAACATGCCCAACGAAACGAAATATGAAGAAATATTTCGTCGGCGTCTTCCTCTCAGCAGATTTCTGACAAACACTCTGAGAGTAATTGAAATTGTCATGAAAAGTTTATCAAAAATCTGTCGTTCGTAGTCGTCTTAAAACTGTAGGTCCCGCCATTCGTGTACAAACTTAACACACATAATATGAGTAGTGTGAGAAGCTAGGTCGTAATCCTGACTGAGGATTGTAATGACCAATTATGTACGTATATATTCTTGGGACCTGCGAGGCATTAAGGCATTCCAGGAAGAAACACATATCAAGCGCTGGGCAGGAAATTGTCATTGTAGAATCCTGAAATTTTTTACAGCCATAGACTTGAAGGCACATTATACAGATATCACAGGGGCTACTGAACGAATTATTTGAAGTGAATAAAGTCGTTTCTTCTGCTATTTTCGAACCTGAAATGCTTAGGCACGCTTTACCTCAGACCACTACAGCATTTTACTGTGCAAACATGCAGATGAATTCTAAAAGGCGTTTCAACAAGAAAGCTTTTATGACAACCCTTAACCGTTTACCCTTTCCTTTAGAAGCAGTTGCATGAAGTCAATTTTAGAAAATATTAAAAACAAATCCCCCATATTTTAAAAACTAAATCCCATCATAATCATGCTGTTTAGGAAATTATAATAAAAAGTTTTGCGTTTAAGTTGTTAAGTTTTCTTTCGCTTTTGTTTTATGACAGCATTAAAATGCGAAAAATTCTCCAAAAGGCAATAGTTTGGAAGAAATAGCAAAAAAACAACAAAAGCTTAAAATTTAATTAACCGACCAGCACCACAGGATAAAAAGTGTTAAAATAGGGTCGATGGAGATGGTATGGATGGATGGATATAACCACAGTCAAATAACAAAACTACTACTCTATGCAATATGCAGCTAAGGAAACAAAAGAAATGTTTCTAAAGATTCAAATGTTATGGACTGAAAAGTTCTTGGTTAATACAAACAACAACAACAACAACCACACTTTTAATGTTTTTGGCATTAATCTTACAGGCTGTCCATGACCCTTATTATTCATAGAAATTGAGTTTCTTTTGGAAAAAACAAACTATTTCCGTTAGTGTAAGGAAAAGACCGAAAGGTCTGGAAATTTTACAAGCCTACACGATTGTGCAACAGTATATACACGAGAAGTGAAACAAAACCACAAAGAGAAACCAAAGGGACCTTCAACACTTGAAAAAAAAACAAAGAGACTCGTATATGTGACTAAAATCACATTTAATGTATCACGTGAATGCGGTATATGAGGGTTGTTAGAACAGTCGTTATGGAGAACTTAAGAAAAATTTTGGAATAAGGCATTATGTCTTTGGTTTTCCTCTGTAGTAGGAAAAGTGAGGACTTGTTTACCTCAAAAACTCAACTTAAGATTAATGATTAGGTACTCATGGGTCCAGTTTGCTGTATAAGATTGTGTATAAGAAGCAGCAATAAAGTAGTGTGGCAGTGAACTTAAATTTTGTAATTGTCAGAGTTTTGAAGTCGCCGTGGTCTAGTAGGTAGTGTGTTGGCTTATTAGACGAAAGGCCCGAGTTCGAATCCCAGGTCAGACATCAAAATGAAATATGAGAAAAAAAAATATTTCTTCGGCGACTTCCTCTCAGCAGATTTCTGGCAAAAACTCTGAGAGTAAAAATTGCCATGAAAAGCTTCTCAAAAAATCTGTCGTTCGGAGTCGACTTTAAACTGTAGGTCCCGCCACTCATGTATAAAATTAACGCACACAACATGAGTGGTGTTGAGAAGCTAGGCCGTAATCCTGTCTGAAGGGTTGTAATGGCCAATTATGTATGTAATTGTCAGAGTTTAGTACGTAACGTGAGTAGTCAATGGCATCAATCCAGGATCAAATGCAGGTGAAAACAAAAAAGAAAGTTCCATCATCCTCTCCAATAATTCATGAATTGGTCTTCGGAACAAAATCATAAGACCATAAGGTTGGTTGTCGTCTTGCGCCTCCTGGAAACCACGCCCTCTGTAAAAATATATTAGGTTGTTAAACTGGGTACAGTGGTGACGAACCTTGTGCATTTACTATTAGTACTGACGTTTAGAGATGCCATAATACTGCCACCATACGATCTACTCTAGCGTCCTCAATCTTTACAGGATATCGCAATAATATCTCTTCTAACTCTATTGCACTGATATATTTGAGGATACTTTTCGCTGCCAACAAGGACAATTTTCTAACCAGTACCTGATTTCCCCGCATGTGGTTTCTTCTGGGATGCATTAGAGCCTCATTCTAAGTATACATTCTGATGATAAACTATTATCGCTACAGAGTCTGCACATTTTAGGTTTGAAACGATTCACATTTTGAACAAGTGGTCTACAGTGTCCGGTCAAAAGACCAGCTAATAACCCTGGGCAATCGGAAGCATGACTCAAATGTCCTCTTATTGTAATTATTTAACAAAAGTTTATATTGCCTCGAACTAATTTGGTTTCAGAAGAGTCTCTGCCTCTCTTTTCTATTTTCGATTTCCAACTCCATAGAAAGCTGCTGCACCCGAGCGCCAGGTCATCAGCGCCTTGAATTCACACATGATTTGGAACAAAGCAAATGGGGTGGCCTTGTTTCCCTTGTCTAGCCAAAGCATTTATTCGAAACGATACTGTTTTCAAGTTACATTCATAAGACACAACCTGACTGTCAGATACTTTTCCTATGTCCCTTGCTGTGTAGTCTCTGTTCAAGTTAAAATGAGCACTGCTTTCTGTTACATAAACTTCCACTTGGATGAAAACCCGTGGGTTTCCTAAGGGCTCGAAATATTTCTCTCCAGAATGAAACACCCCAGATGACACTGTCCCAGTATCTGTACCCACTCCATCAGTATAACATAGGATAATCCCTCTCCTAAAATAGTTTGTAAGTTTAGATTGCTCCAAATATTCTTAGTAGATACATTTCCTAAAATAATAGAGTCTATTGGTTATACCCAGCAAACAGTTGATAAGAAAGTCGACTGACAGTCGATTTATGATGCCAAGATTTTCTCCAAATCTCGGATTATACATTCAACTGAGCTCGGTTATATACAAAAACATGCTAATCTCAGTATCTTGTCCCACTTCCTTTGAGTCGTTTTCAAATGCACTTTGCCTAACCAAACAATGACCCCACAGGTCACAGTTGACCGGACCAGTATATCAAACCTGACCGTACTTGATATGCTCTCTATATGGGTTCATTGGGTTTTACTCTTTCCCAAGAGACGGCGCTGATATTCCTCTAATTTTTTAATAGAATAAAATAGAATAGAATAGAATAGAATAGAATAGAATAGTATAGCATAGAATAGAACAGAATAGAATAGAATAAAATAGAATAAAATTCGGTTAGCAAAAAGGAAAAAAAAAGGAGTAGAACATAAGAAAATGTTCGATTCATGGATTAGAAATTGTTCTCAGTTTTTTTATAATTCTGAATACGCCCTCGTATATCAAATTCAAAGATATTCGAAATTGAGAAAAAGCTGCATGAAAACTAGCACCTGCATTAAAACATTTCTTCTTTTCATTTCTATTTCCTGTCGTTTTTGTGTACTGCATAGGGCTTTCCCGAAAATAAAAACAAAGTCCCCATTATAGGTTTGTGTTTCTTATTTAACGAGTGTTTCTTACTCGTATTTCCTCCTCTAAAACAGCAACTTTTCTCATTAGAAGTGCACAAGCATATGCCTCTTTATGTGAACAGTTTGTGGTAAAACGTATTCCATGGCTGGTTATAGGATATAAATAACTGCAGACAGGTTAGTGCATTATGCCAACAACATCATTATCATCATCATCATTATTCCCATTCTCAATTTGTTATGAGAATGGATCGCCTTCTTATGCTAGTAAAAACATATTGTTTTGAGACTTGAGTTTATTCATATTGTACGAGCATATGACTATTTTGTACTCGGTTTTTCCATTTTTAACCCGGGCCCCCACCTTTTTTTTCTATACTTCAATTGTTGTGTTGAAACTATTGTTATTATGCTAAAATTATGTGTATATACTTTTTGTTGTTTCTAAGGGCTACAGAACAACAACAACGTCGACAACATTTCATAATTTATAACTAAAGTTCTACTCGTTTTTTTTGTGTTCTCCACCAAGCGGGCAGTTTTAATAAATGCGAGCAGAGGGCGTTTATGATGAAGAAAATTTATGTTCGAAATCGCACACTGTTATTGCTTTTTTTAAGTGGAACTTTTAGAATTTTCGTTATGAAAAATATACACATCGAGCTCTTAAATTTGTGATTAATCTTAGAAAAATTTTCAACTGAATTATAAATTTAAATTAAAATGATCCGCTATATGTACTCTAAAGTCAACCCATCTTTGGAGATTATTTTCCTAAAATGTCGTCAATTCACGATTCGAAACCTTAATTACAACAGTATGCTCTTATTCACAAATAAGCTGTAAGCCATTACAGAGCGTATACATACATACATACAGATTTGGCAAATCTAACCCTTCAGTCAGGATTACGGCTTAGCTTCAGAGCGCATAACATTATGATTTTCAGAAGGCCTGTACTGTACAGAAATTCAATCAAAGTGACTATAACTTGTTTCAGTAAAACATTCATCTTGTCCTTGGAATACTGTAAAAGATATTCGAACAAATTAAGCCTATAGTAATGCAATGGCAAGCAATCACACCAGATTATCGGGGGTGTCACAATCCTTGTGGTTGTGTCTATCGAAGCCAGGCATGTTTAATATCCAAAAAATTCAAACTCAACTCATGCTTGCAGTGCTAAGCCCATTATATAAGGGAAATTCCGTTTTTTGACAAATTTTCCTCAGGCTTATCTGCTTTGCGTCTTGGTTCTGCAGTCCTACAATCTGAATCCTATAAAGAGAAATGTCTTCAAAAGTATCGGGTGTTCTACTAATGTATGATGCAACGGCATTTCCCATGTTTAATTTGATACAGCATGGAATCCTTATTGGTTAAGTTTCATCAATCAATGTTACTCTGAGACTCTTATTGCTGAACACTTGCAGTCTTTCCATGATTGTGTCCTATAATAGTCAGGCGTCACTTCGGTCCAATATACTCAGTGTGGTTCAAGTGGATATTTGTGCGCATCTTCTTACTCCTTAGGTTAGGTTAAGTCGATGTGGTAGCTCTGATATCAAAGAGATCACTTGAGCACGCATAGCGCCCCGTTGTGATGCCACGACGTACTCACCAAGTTCCGCCAAAATCAGGGAAGAGAAGGAAATTGGTCAGCGCAGGGGCTGCACATCAAAGCACGACTACCCCACACTGGAAAAACAGCCAGAAAGTTTGATGAACGAAGCTATGTCCTTGACATCAATAGATGATAGCTCCGTCAAGCTGACAAGAAATGGAGAGCCAAACAACCTATATCTGCACCTCGCAAGAGATGGACACTGACAAAGAAAGTGGATAACAGTCTCCTCTTCCTCAGCGGAGCCACATCATTACTGTAAGCATGTGATTGAGATGATGCCACGACCAAGTACAAGTAACTGATTGACACGCCTTCTATCCATCAGGGGCCAGGTGAGTCTAGCAGTAGAGCAGGACTCCTCATTGGCCCAGGATAGTTTGGCGTCTAGAAAGAATTTTCGCGCAATGGCCAGCTTGTCCGAGGCAAGAGGCATACCCAAGTCTACTGAAGAGGATTCCGGAAGGAATGCCCCCGATGGCGAGCTCATCGGCCCTGCAGTTCACCGGAATATTACTATGGAGCCAGACCAGTGAGACACAAGAGCGCCCAGAAAGAAGGTCGAGACAGTGACGACATTCCCTGACGATCCTGGACTTCTTATTCCTTACTAACGACAGAAATTATTTTATAATGAATTATGATTTGTCTTATGTTAGAGATGTAGATAATTTTACTATTCTTCTCGCTGGTTCTCTATTCTAAGGGTTAAGCAGTTCAAACTAATCAACGTCTGTAGGCGGCTGGACTAAGGCAGGAAGTGAATATCACTCACACAAGAATCTAAACGGAATTGGAAACTTCTCGAGGAAGTTTAGAACGTCCATTACGGACACAGGGGAATTGAAAAAAGGTTCGACATACCACGTGAATGTCGCTGTACAGCTCTTCAAAGATGATTCGAAACTGAATACAGTTGTGGGTGGAGGTATTTTCAGTATGGTATGAAGCATTCCATAATTTACCAGATCATTGTAGCGTCTTCCAGGCGGAAGTGGCGGCTACACGGTCAGCAGTGATGATTATTAAGGACAACAATATCCCAGAAAAGATATTATACTTTCTAATGGGAAGACGGTTGTCAGGACACTGGGATTTAACGAGATGGCAGAGCGTTACAGATCACGAGGGTACCGCCGCATATTGGCGTTCCATAAAAATGCAGAACGGATAAATTGACGAGATATGGTACAACCATTGAACTTTCGAATGACTTCTTAACATTGGGCACCCTATTGAGAACGTGCAAGTTCAGAACTGATAATGTATACGGGTACGATAGTGCAGGGTACGATAGTGCAGCAAGCTTTGCTAAGGTGCATTGCAAAGTCTACTCAAACTTCAAAGGAGCATTTAGTACAGTTAACAGCAGAAGCTGCAGAGTTGAAAAAGTAGAGCAAACTGTACACTTGGGGAGCACTTGGGCTTCCATGCAGGGAATCTTATTGAACTGTCAAGAATGGTCATGGGGAGTCTAAATAGCTTCATCATAAGCTTTTGATATTTCTAGCGTTAAGGAAAATTCAAGACTACAGAGTCACAATAGTCGTGAATTGACCTGAATGTGTCTATTCTTAGGCGTTGACAGACATTTTTGCCTACACGCCTACCTAACTGCCCAAGACGAATTTAATGTAGAATTGTGGCCTATGAATAAATAACTTCCAAGATAAAAAACCGTTTTATAAACACTTTCTTTGAATTGAAAAAGTCTTGCTTTGACTATCTTGTATAAGAAGATGTGCAAAGTTCTATTTCCCTCGTTCTTCCATGTTGAACTTTTTTAAAGCAAACTTTAGTTGCCACGATATCGTCGTATTTGGATTTATTCGCCATTTATTCTAGTCAAAAAGGATGTTGGTTAATTTACTAAACAATATAAAATAGATAAAGAGAACGACAGATATGTACTTATATAAGCAGAAATTTTTCACTGCAAATATTAGTGAAGAATTATGAAAGTGTATATGACTGGCTTTATAAAATTACTTGTATTTCATTTTATATTCTCTTTTATAAGGTCTCTCTCTCCGTTAATACTGTCATAATCATAAAATATACTAAGAATAGTGATGAAGTAAGGAGTGAGTTGAAGAGCAATTGGCAAGGCAATAACTGTTCATATTGCAGGGCGCCTTTTGTCTCTACAATTTTATATCCGTTTCCTTTTTTCCATAATCTTTTTTTTTTGTTTTACTGTTTGATTTCTTTCTTCCTTTTCTACTACCACGATATCCCGGCACTGCTCACATAATAAAGAAAATACGTCTAGGTGGTAATGGGGGAGAGTAGGAGAGGAGAACTTATATTATTTCTTATATTACTTGTGTATTGTGTATTGTAAGATTATGGCCTGTATAAACACTGTTGGGATTTCCCGTATGCCAAAAGAATATGGACAAGATTATTATTGTAGACAGCATTGCAACACTTTAGTTGGGACATTAATTATGCATTTAAATAATAAATTTAAACGAGTAAAAAAAAGTGAAAGAATTGTGGTTATTTGAAAAGGAAAAAGTAAATAAAATCCTACCGTAATAATAAGTGAAATGGTTGAGTAAAAGGCCAGAGCAGAGTAGGAGGCAGTGGGAACGTGTAATTTCGTTCAAGGGATAAATAACATTTTAAGCAGTTGGGAAAAAAGATTTTAAATTCAAAACCAGTTCCATAGGTGTAGGTAGCACTCATGGAAAAATGTTTTGTAAAATAAAATTATTTTAATATAGCGTATAAAGCAGTACACATTGGGATTAATTTTTTACAATTTAAAATTCTTAATTAAGAATTAAATGTTCCTACGAACAACGATAATACACACTGAATATCCTGCAACTTACTGTCAGAACCTCGATGCCAAATGGTTTTTTCGGTGACTGCATTAGCAGCAATCAATTAGGGCATCAAACTGAACAATAATCAATCTATGTCAGTGTTGAAAAATTCAGTACTTTTGTACTTTTTCCCGTACTTTTTCATTTCACTCCTGCGACGCTTTCAGTACTTTTTTATTATTACATATTTTATGTCTTGCGCTTTTCAACTATTAATGCATTAGTAACAAGTGCAACGCAATGCTAAAGGTAGAATTAAGCTTTAGTCCCGGTTATCCAAACGTTCACGGAACGTACGTTCGTTTGTTAGCATATGAAGAGCGATGCAAATGATTGCCGAACCGTAATGTAAATTCGTTAAGCATTTGCATTGCTCTTCGTATGCTATTAGGTAGTGTGCTGGCTTACTAGACTTGAGCCCGTGATTCAAGCCTCATGGCAGATACCTCCATCAAAACGAAATATGATGAAATATTTCTACGGCGACTTCCTTCTGGCAAAAACTATGAGAGTAAATAAAATATTCACGATAAAGCTTCTTAAAAATCTGTCGTTACTTTGATCTACAGGTCCCGCCACTCACTTATAAAATTAACAAACTCAAAATAAATGTTGTGACAAGTTGTGTCATAATCCTGATTGAAGGTTTATAATGACCAATTATGTATGTATGTATGTATGTATGTATCTTATACAAAAGTACCATTTGATGAAAAAAGTACTTTTTCATTTATAGTTCAGTACCATTTCAAAACTTCAGTTTTGGAACACTGATCTATGTGGCGATTACATTTCATGTGATTATAGTTGACCATCTCAATGCTATTTGTGAAATTTTATTCAAAAAAATGAGGAATCCGAAAACACATTGAAGGTCAGATAGTGGGATAGTAAAGGATTGATCGGTGGTAATTAAACGTTCAGCATTTATAAGCTGGTTAAAGTTTATAGATTTCGTAAACCATTGGAAGTTGTGGTCACTTTCATGTCTAATCATTCGCTGTGCCAAATCGCGTAACAAGTGCCCATACTGATTGCGACAAAGAAGAGCAAATGGCATCAGCAAATATGTATGAACAATATGTATTTACAAAGTTAGTATTTGAAGAAGAAGAAGAGAACGTTCGTCTTACAAAAACAGGGGATAAGTATTTGTATTTGTAAGTAAGCAGGTCCTCTAATGTTTTAAAAAATTAGTTTCTTGCGTATTGCAAAAGAAATGCAATTAAGAATTTATTTTATTTTTTCATGAAGCTAACGTCAGGGCCCAAAATAAATTTAGACATTTTTAAGTAATACGAGATATCTCGTAGTTTGGCCCTACTTATGTAAAATTTTATTTGGATATGGCAACTACGAGTTAACTCTTACCTTATTATATAATAGTAGCTTAAAATGAAATAATAAAGTTAAATCAATAAGACATATCGAAATTATGTTTAATATAATCGCAAAGTTCTTGCTACGAGTTATCTCGTAGTTGGCCTGTTGAGTAAGGTTTGCTGATACGAGATAACTCGTAGTTCGCAGTGAATGCATTCAATTATTTTTTCTTTTTTTAATATTCATTCGTTTTAATTTGGCTACCCCCTGTGTATTTTTGTGCTACGTAGCAACATAATTTTGCCTCTTTTCAATTTGAACACACAAAAATGCATGTACATATGTATGCACGAGTATGTATGGAATATTTACTTTTGGTTTATTTTATTCCCTGTAGTTTTTATTCTCTTCTTTTACTCATTCATACTACATACAAATTGTTGTAAATGTCAAACACTGATTTATAGTGATAATGACAAGATAAAGTATTATAGCAGGAAAGTAAAATAAAGAGAGAAGGAAAATATAAGAATAAATATGTATGTATGAAAGGCTTTGTATTTAAGGAAAAATAAGCACAACACCAAGGAATACAAAATCTGGAATCTGAAATCAGGGTGGCTGGGTATTGCATGCAATTGCAAATGACAGACTTGATTTGGCTTAAACTATGGGTGCTATTGTTGTTTTCCTTTGACTCTGTCTGTCTGGGTTTCCTTTTTCATTGTGTCTCTACAAATAGTTTTCGGAAGAAAAAAACCTTTCGAAGATCTATTGGCTTATAGAATAACATTTGCGTACAATTTAAACTTGAACTAAAGGCCATAGGCTATGACCAGAATTGTTTAAAATTACAACAAAAGAGCAAAAGATTTTAAATAATTGATGAATGATTTGTTTTTTAATTTTTATCATTAGATATTCAAGTGTGTGTTCAATTATATACAGATTCGTAAGGAGTAGGTAGCTTTCAAGTGTCAACTCTAGTAGAGAAATAAGGCTTTCAGAATTGAATGCTTCAGGTATATGATCTTTCATTCGTATCTAAAAACTACAGTCATAATTACTATTTATGGCAATGCCAACAAGGAGTTACCAAGATTCATTGGAACCGTGATATGGTTTTGACCTCGTTTATTTCCAGAAACACTTTGATTAATTCCTATTCGATATGTGCAAATAAACGCCTCCTTTAAATCTCTCAGTATTTATCTATACCATTGGTATATGAAATAGCATCAGTTTCCTAATGAAACCAGTGGTGTTTACTGCTGCATTATACATGACCCCACATATTATAAAATGTTAAGGAAAATCGCACGTTAACCTATTTTTTTTTTGTCTGAAAATTCCATCTGGAATTCAATGATTCGTAAAGATACTTTCCTATTAAAACCAATTATCTCACTTCAGCTAGGTTCTCATACTCGACAAAATTCGGCACGTTGGTCTAAAATACTTTGTCGCCTATAAAAGTATCGAAGACAGTCTTTGTTATCGGTGAATATGTGTTGCGTGTGTTGTTTTATTTTTTCTGAGTCTCTCCAAGATTTGGCACTGTGTAAATATCGACGCACATGGTTTTATCTCCTTTTTTAAATTCAGAAACCTAAGATTTCAATCAACGCATATCCGTTCTTCTCACCCATTGAGCAAATTAGTTGAATATTACTTCTTAATAACTCATTATCTCCGATTTAAAACAATGTAGCGTTTTGGTTAAGCAGTGGAGTGGTGTGCGCTCAATGTCGTTGCCTTTGATTGCTTCAGTGGTATCTTCATCGCTGCCATCATCGGCTTCCGACAGTTTGAAAAAGTGACATTTCCAAATTCTCAAAATTCACTACCGATCGGATCCGAGACTTCGTGTTTCATTCCACCTGGAAGGAATACAATGTTTAAGACTTAACTCCGACGTTTTTTCTCTGGTAAAATTGTCGCTTTCCTAAGCAAAAGACGTCGCTTTCCTTCCTTTTGACACCTTTACCATGCACCTTGCACTGTCACGGACTGCAATGTTGTCATGTGTTCACCATTCTTCTCTGTGGTAAAGTTACATGGGTTTCTCGAGGGACAACGACAGTACTTTAAGAATTTGGAGACGTAACAGCTCTAGTATACAGATAGTATACAAGTTCAAGAATTATCACAAGCCATAAGATTTTGAAGGGACTGGATAATTTGAAGTCGCCGTAGTCTAGTGCGTTGGCTTATTAGACGAAAAGCCACGGTTCAAATCCCCGGTCAGACATCAAAACGAAATATGAAAAAGTATTTCTTCGGCGACTTCCTCTCAGCAGATTTCGGGCAAAAACTCTGAGAGTAAATAAACCTGCCATGAAAAAGTTTCTCAAAAATCTGTCGTTCGGAGTCGACTTTAAACTGTAGGTCCCGCCGCTCATGTATAAAATTAACGCACACAACATGAGTGGTGTTGAGAAGCTAGGCCGTAATCCTGACTGAAGGATTGTAATGGAAAAATATGTATGTACATTAGAGCGACTCACCAAAAAAAGTGCCCGATGTACCCTCCTAAAAATGAACCTTGGACTTTTTTAAGATGACATTTAAAATATTTCGGCTCCAGCTTTGACCTCTCGTGAGCTGGACCATTTCGAAAAAGGGTCTATTTTTTCATGTTTTGTCAATTTGAAATTCTGTTTCCTTACCAACATATACAATATGGGTGTCATAAGAAAGGTTTTTTCAATGCGCGTCCAACTGTATATACAATTTGTCCAAGGACGATCATCCATGTCCTTTTTTTTAATGATATTCTGTTAAAAAGTACGGTTTTTGAATTTTTTCTTCGGGGTTGTTTGTAATAAAATAACCAAATTAACATATTTTAATCTTTAGTCGATTTAATTAAATACGGGTCTTAGCTTTTTTTGAAATTCGCCCTAGTTTGCGTTTTTTGAGTATAGTTTTGTAAATATAAACAAAAAAATTTAATACCTTTTTTTAATTTGGGAAAAAATTATGCCCACAAAAAGTCGTGGATCATTTCTTTTTTTCTTTCTTTAGTCCTATTTTCATCCAAACATCATCTAGAAACTAAATCCGCCATCATATTAGAGTTAATTTGGTTAGAAAAGAAGAAAATAAAAAATTCAAAAACCATTTTTTTTACAGAATATCCTTAAAAAAAGGACATGGGTGATTGTCCGTGGACAAATTGTATATACCGCTGGACTCGCCTTGAAAAAACCTTTCTTATGACACCCATACTCTATATGTTGGTTAGGAAACAAATTCTCAAATTAACAAAACATACAAAAATCGACCCTTTTTCAAAATGGTCCAGCTCACGAGAGGTCAAAGCTAGAGCCGAAATATTTTAGATGTCATCTTAAAAAAGTCCAAGGTTCATTTTGAGGGGGGTACATCGAGCACGAATTTTGCTTCCATACAACTTGAGTCGCTCTAATGTACATATGTGATTTAATTTGCTAATTTATGTCCGAATGTATGTGAAGTAAAAGTAATCGTACGGCGTATAACTTGTAGAGCAACAGGACGTCTTGACAAACCGTGTATATTCTCATCTTATAGAAATAGCACTGAGAGAGATGCGCAATATTTACCAGATGACGTATCAAATGAAGTTCTACAACCAAATGCTCCCTAACGAATGTGTACAAAATTTACAAAGAAAAGGAAAGAAAGAAAAGGGTTAATGCGTTCGTTCACTTGTAGACTGATCTAGTCCGAAATTTGCGTTCAATCTGACCAGTGTTCGTCTTAGGAATCTGATACCAGTAATACCAGGACATTGGCCTCTGTAATAACGAGGAAAAAGAGAGGCACACAAGATATCTTTCTTATCATTATCCGGCAATTGGGAAGGATTATTAGGCTCCCACAAAAGGAAACAATTGGGATAGCAAAGAAATGTCAGCCAGAAATTACTTAACCATCGGCGTTACAACGGTATCTAATTAGACCCAAGTAAGCTATGCTCCCTAAAGCAGTTGCTAATTTAATCTAGCTTAACCTAGTCTAACGTAACAACTAGACTAGGTCATAAAACTCTATTAATTTTGAACAAAAAAAATCCTTCCTTGCCTTACATAGACTATCGCGTAAGCCTTAGATCACACTATTAAAAATTATCTTTCAGAAAGTCTGAATTTTTGGCGCAAGGCGAAGGCAGACTTAATAAATCAAGAGATAACACCGCACACAGAAATTCTCTTATACGATGTGCGAACAGGAAAGAGAATTCATCAGGAAAATTTCCCCAACCAAATTCTTTAACAAATTTTACTCTTGTTTACCCCACTGTCGAATTGTGGTCTCTGCAACAGATGTATTCTCTCACAGACACAGGCATTTGTTGTTGGCCATTTAAACGGCAGTCATAGACATTGTTGTTGTTGTTGTTGTTGTTTAATTAAGTTTAAATTAAAGTGTGGTTAGCAACTCCATATCCATACTATTATGGCAACAATCAAGTTGACCCATGTTTTTGTTTTAAATCAACGAAAGAGAAGGCTATAGTTTGCTGGCAGGATTTGTTTAGTTGTCAATAATTAAATTAAACAATAGAAATTAAATGAAATATTTACATATTAAATGTCTACCTTTTATCATTCTGACTTATAATTAAGTCTAACCACCTGTATTTTTGTTTAATTCTATTTACAGAAATAATGAGATTTTGGCTCCCGGTGATCGTTACGTACGTGTGGCCTTTGAAGAGGCTGCCAAGGAAATAGATGTGGCCATTAACAATACCGTTGACGTGTTGTTCTCAAATCGCGCAAAAACCAATGGTGAGCGTGCACCACCAAATTTTGCAGACTTATTGAGAGTATTTCGCTTCCCGACAGGAGAAGCTAGACAACTGGCCAGAGCTGCAGAAATCTATGAGAGGACTTTGGTTAACATCAGGAAACATGTATTGAAGGGCGACAATTTGTCGATAGCAAGTGACCAGTACGAATTTAAGGATCTATTGTCCAGAGAACATTTGAATTTAGTCGCCCAGCTGTCGGGTTGTATGGAGCATCGTGAAATGCCCAATTGCACTGACATGTGTTTCCATTCGAAATATCGTTCTTTAGATGGTACTTGTAATAACCTACTGCATCCAGTATGGGGAGCCTCTCTAACTTCATTTAGACGTATAGAAATGCCCATCTACGAGAATGGTTTCAGCATGCCCATAGGTTGGACTAAGAACAAGTTGTATGCCGGTTTCCCCAAGCCTAGCTCAAGATTAGTGTCGACCACTTTAATCTCCACCAAGGAAATAACACCGGATGAGAGAATAACCCATATGGTTATGCAATGGGGTCAATTCTTAGATCACGATTTGGATCATGCTATACCCTCGGTTAGTTCCGAGAGTTGGGATGGCATAGATTGCAAGAAAACTTGCGATTTTGCTCCACCCTGTTATCCCATTGAAGTGCCGCCCAATGATCCGCGTATTAAGAATAGACGTTGCATTGATGTGGTACGTTCTAGTTCCATTTGCGGTTCCGGCATGACTTCGGTGTTCTTCGATAATGTCCAGCATAGAGAACAAATCAATCAATTGACATCTTATATAGATGCTTCACAGGTATACGGCTATAGCGAACAATTTGCCAATGAATTGAGAAATCTTACCACCGATGATGGTCTATTGCGTGTGGGTGTTCATTTCCCCAATCAACGTGAAATGTTGCCCTTTGCTGCTCCCCAAGATGGCATGGATTGTAGACGTAATTTGGATGAAAATCAAATGAGTTGCTTTGTTGCGGGTGATATCAGAGTTAATGAACAGGTGGGCCTATTGGCTATGCATACTATTTGGATGCGTGAGCATAATCGTATTGCTACAGAGTTCAGACATATCAATCCCCATTGGGATGGTGATACCATTTACTATGAGGCTAGAAAAGTTGTAGGCGCCGAAATGCAACATATTACCTATAAACACTGGTTGCCTTTGATTGTGGGAGAAAGCGGTATGGAAATGTTGGGCGAATATAAGGGTTATGATCCTACCATCAATCCCAGTATAGCTAATGAATTTGCAACGGCGGCTTTAAGATTTGGTCATACGATTATCAATCCTATATTGCAACGATTAAATGCTTCCTTTGAACCTATACCACAAGGTCATTTGCCATTGCATAAGGCTTTCTTTGCTCCCTGGCGACTAGCCTATGAAGGCGGTGTAGATGCCTTAATGAGAGGTATGTTTGCTGTGCCAGCCAAATTGAAAACACCTGATCAAAATCTCAACACGGAACTTACGGAGAAACTATTCCAAACGGCCCACGCTGTAGCTTTAGATTTGGCTGCAATTAATATACAAAGAGGTCGTGATCATGGCATACCCGGCTACAATGTCTATCGTAAATTTTGCAATCTCTCTGTAGCTGACAGCTTTGAAGATTTGGCTGCTGAAATCTCCAGCAAGGATATAAGAGATAAACTTAAGAAATTATATGGACATCCCGATAATATAGATGTTTGGGTAGGTGGTATTTTGGAGGATCAAGTTGAAGGTGGCAAAGTAGGACCCTTATTCCAGTGTCTATTGGTAGAACAGTTTAGAAGGTTGAGAGATGGTGACAGATTCTATTATGAGAATCCCACTGTTTTCATGCCACAACAATTGGCACAAATTAAACAGAGTAATTTGGGCCGAGTGTTATGTGATACGGGTGACAAAATTGAAGAGGCTACCGATAATGTATTCATTTTACCCAAACACCAAGGAGGTTACAAGAAATGTGAAGATATACCCGGTATTAATCTGTACTTCTGGCAAGATTGCGGTAGCTGTAGCAGTTTACCACCTCTGTTTGATACCTATGTACCTCAAACATATAGCAAGAGCCGTCAGAAGAGATCACTAGAAAGTCCAGAGTCTGAACAGCAAATTGTTGAGGAAGCTAATAACAACAATATAGAAGAACTTTTGGATATCAATGAGGAAAGAGTAAGTGGCTTGGAAGAAGTGGTGAGTAGTTTCCAGAAAGAACTGAAGAAGCTACACAAAAAGATACATAAACTTGAGGAGTCGTGTGACAGCAATAGTAACAACAACAACAGCCCTAATGCCAAGCCAAGCAAACGCAATCATTGTGTAGATGAAAATGGCACAACACGTTTAAATAATGAAGTTTGGTCACCGGACTATTGCACAAAATGTGAATGTCGTCGTGGTCAAGTCACCTGTACCAAAGAGAAATGTGGTGAAGTCCATTGTCTACCGGGCATAGATCCAATTACACCACCCATGGCTTGTTGTCCTCATTGTCCACAAATTTTTAATAAAAACTAATTGATATGATTTTAAACATTTTACTGAGAACAAACGGAAATTGCAATCTATTTTCAATTGATGATTAAGAATGGTGAATAATGAACGCTGTGGCAGATGTCTTTTTAAAAACTTTAAATTCACATACTTCTAAGAATTAATAAATTAATGCACAATAAGTTAGTTCAAAACAATTAAACAAAAACAAAAAAAAAAAGGAAAAATAAAAATTAATTCTTAAGATTCTTAAGATATAAAGAAAAAATAATTAAAAAAATTAAAAACGAAACACAATGAATGGCCAAACTTAAGCAAATAATAATGTAATGAAAATATATATACAATTATAGGCAACCTAATAATATAATGAATAAAAACAAGTCAATAAAAATGATTATAAAGAAAACAAAAAAAAAAAAAAGAATCGACACTTTAACGTTAAGGAACTTTTATTTAACTTTTTGCTTTTTATTCATCACATATTGTTTTACTTAGAATTAGAAATTACAGAGTAACTATTTATTGAAAATCAACATATTTTGTATGACTACCTTTGGCAATTATTGAGTTATCCTTTTTATGTTTTAAAACGCATTCGAGAAAAGCCAGTTTCTTGCCGGCTTTTAAAAGATTAGCATCTATTAGGACATCATCACCTTCTTTGGCTGTTTTGAGATAATCAACACTAATACTAATCGATACGCCTGGATGACAAGGTTTCGACATTAGGGCATAGGTAGTAACCATATCAACTAAGGTAGCAGTAAAACCCCCATGTAATCCTCCCAAACGATTGAGATGTTCACGACTCACAGTAAATTCAGCTGAACATTTGCCATCGCCACCGCTTGTGATTTTAACCTGTCCGTAAAGAATTGCTTTTAGGAATGTGCGGAATAATATTATAACATGATGACATGTAGCGATGGATGATAACAATTGTTGAAAATGAAAATGCATTTTATGACAATGACACAAAGATATGAACTTAAAACACACTTTATCATATTTTATTTACACGTATTGGTTTAACTTCACAACAAAAAAAATTTCTTTTCCTTATACACTCCACACAAATCAGAAAAAGATCCAGTTTTGGATATCCTAATCAGTTCACACACACACAAACACAATTGGTCATCATCATCCTTCAGTCAGGATTACGACCAAGCTTCTCTTACCACTTAGGTTGTGTGTGTTAATTTTATAATACATACATAATTGGCGGGACCTACAGTTTTTAAGTCGACTACGAACGACAAATTTATAAGAAGCATGAAAACATGGCAATTTTATTTACTCTCAGAGTTTTTGCCAGAATTCTGCTGAGAGGACGTAGCCGAAGAAAAATTTTTTCATTTTGTTGGAGATGTCAGACTTGGGGTTTGAACCGTGGCCTTACGTCTAATAAGCCTACACACTATCTATTAGACTATGGCAACCTTCCTCAGCACAAGTAACCAAAACAGGCAGGATAAAAACGAAAGAAAGATAACAGTTTTAGCCGAAAATAAAGGTGAAACACAGATCAAAAAGTAAAAGAAAAGTTAAAGACAGAGAGGCATCTCACCAGTCAGGCGGAGATATACCGATCGATCCTGGTAGTAGATAACTATCTAATACCATTAAAAGCGACCTGATGTATCATGCCACTTCAGGCACCCCTTCAATACCGCCTTATTTGTAGTAAACGTGAACTAATTCTATCCATCAAAGCACAATGCCTAGTTCAAAATCTTTTTAACCCTTGAGGTTTTACACAAGCTCCGTCAAAGAATCGTCCTATGACTGATTCAACGTAGCCTACAATCCCCTCTATCTCACAACATGATACGACTACTCTCTGCTTTATCCAATGATCAATCAGCACAAAGAAATATTCCATAGAAAGCCTAACTCATCCGTTTGATTCACACACCTGCCACAGTGCCCTGAAACCCAGCACAATATTTTAGATAAACTATAGGGGCGTTTCTGCAAAGAGCAACCATAATGCCACCACAGCAGCCTAACAGCCCACTTAGAAAACCACTCTTTCACTCTAAAGGGATTACTGTAATTGTTCTACTTTTCTCGTTTTCGGTTTAATTTTCTGTAGAGTATTAGACCTTTACAAAATGTCTCCATTATATTCGGTCACTCACGCAAGGAATCCAATATCCTTTCATACTTTTCAAATCTTTATTCTGGTTTCTTTGGACCTGGCCTTTGCTTCACAACTTTTTCTAAAGTCTAAAGAATTTTCCGCTTTTGGGCTTTAAGGATTATTCCCTGCTGATTGTCTCTGATAGAGTATCCTCTTCATTTCCACTCTCTCACTTTTGCAAGAATGCCAATAGTCTCTTGGAATGTTTGTTTCAGTTTTGATTTCTTCCTTAATTGACAATTACAACCCTTTAGAGACGATCAGGGCATAGCTTCTCATACCACTCATGTTGTGTGCGTTAATTCTAGCCATTAGTAGCGAGGCCTACTACTTACTATCAGAGCTAAAATTTTGAGTCACGAGTAAGTAAGCCAACACGCATGGTTAGCCAACACACTACACTACGCGACTTAGAGCTGATTGATACTTTTATTTTAAAATATTCCATCGGAGGTAGCCGTTTGTCTTTAACATTCTTCTGATCATACCAGGTTTTGACCAAAAGAGTTTAGTGGATTCACTCTTTGGAAATTTTCTAATAAAAAAAACTTTAAATTAGTACTGAGTCTTACAAACGGAACTCTACTTGCCTTGTTATAAAAGATTTGAAAATAAGACTTATTGTGGACCCACTTGGCAGTCAATATTTTCTTGAGTAAAAAAAGTCAGAAGTCAAATCGAATTACTATTCAATTGACATTAGTTCCTTATCCTTATCAAACTTGCGAGATACCAAGAAATTGAATTATTGCCAATTCAATATTAAGCAGAGAGAGTAATATTCCTCTTTTTGAACTTTAATAACAAGATCTGCATTAATCGAACCGAATGTTAAATTAAATATTTTTTCTAAATTTATATTCTCATAAAATTAAAAATTTTCCCAAATAAATTCTTATTGGCTTTCAGAAATTAATTTTAATTTCAAATTTAAATTCAAAAAAAAATCTAGTAACAGTAACAATAAATTCTCATAATATGTACATGATTTGCCCTGTTGTTGTTACTCTGCCGCAGCAAAAAAAAAAGAAAACAAAAAACAGATGATTTCAAGCATGCACAACTCTGTCTGATGCGACCATTTGCAAAATTTCGTTTTGATGAGAGAGAAATGATATGAAATGTTTGAAGTGAAAAATCTTACCTTTTCTAAATGTTTTTCAAATCCTGTTGAGTTTTTAATAATATCTGTTATATGTTTAATAAATTCAGCACCTTTTTTTCGAGTACCCATAACTTTTATTTGTATTTTTTTTATTCACTAAAACACACACCACACACTAAACTACTTTTTATTACGAAAGCAACCGCACCGTGTGAAAATATAAAACAAAATGAGCAAGGGACGAGAAAAATACTATAGAAGTGAACGACATTGCCAGATGAAATAAATGTAAACGAACGGTACTTTTATTACAAACAGTGTTACCGGTTTTGTTATCTTCAATCAAAATTGAATATTTAGAAGAAAAAAACCAATATTAATGCCGACATGCTTGTTTCGTGTCCGGTTTGTATAAATAATAATTAAATCGATTGTTCTATAAGAGGAATTTATGAGCATGATGTTTATTGGTGTGGTGGCTTATGATTGTCGATTTATTTATGTCGTTTGTTGAAGTTCGTCGGGTGAGAAGGGCTGTATTTGTATTAATTTGATAGATAGGAAAATGGAATCAGTCCTGAGAGGTTCAACTTGAATTGAAAATTCGAATTTTTTAGTTGTGGTGAGCTTCTGCTATGGTGAGCTCTGGGTGTAGTGAGTTTCACCGGTATGGTTGATTTCTCCGATGCGCTGATTTTAAGCTGTGGTGAGTTTATCCGGTGTGGTGGATAAAAATTAAATACACCACTATACCGTTATTTCACTATACCGTTACTCCAAAAATGCACTTTATTACCGATATGTCGGTACTGTCATATTGAACTGTATTATCAACTGTGTGGGTTGTAATTGGATAAGGATATTTAGCTTATGTTAGTGGAGTCACAAATACTGAATAAAAGAAGCACATACAATAAAAGTAGTGCTGCCATTCTGCCAGTAAATTCTATTTATTTTATATCTGAAAAACAATAAAATTAAAAAATATTGTTTGTTAACGCCTATAAAAGTAAAATTAAAATTATTAATTTTTAAATCCATTTTATCAACAAAATTAATATTTCCTTGACAACCGTAGCAATTTGAAATAATTTACATTCTCTGCATTAGTGGTAAGACCGTATCTGACCTATATAAAAGCTTCACATTAGAAAACACTTCTGCAAGAATTGTAACACTGTTCTTGTGATATATACAACAGCTGTTTGCTGTGCAAAATATTTTATTCGCCATTTTACCGCGTCTCCTATTTATGAAACATGTTCGTTCAAAATAACTGATGGAGAATAAAGGATTTTTTTTTGTGAAAACAACTGAAGATTAAAACAAATTGGAAAAAACATCAAATTTTCGCATAACTAATAAAAGAAATCAAATTGATAGAATAAAGCAAAACGTCGTTTTAATATGAAATCAACGTAATTAGCGAAAACACTTTCAGAGATAAAATTTAAATAAAATAATTTTCTTCTAGCACCAGAACACCTATGAGGGCCATGAGAACGCCACACCAACAGAAAGAGACACGTTTACGTACACAAATTTCGCAAGAAAACAATTTAAATGAAAATATTCCTTCGCCTAAGAAAGATCCCGTTCATGTGTTTTGCCGTGTACGACCATTGCCATCAGATGGCGATTTATCCTGTGTGAGAGTAAAAAATTCCACAACCATTGTGTTAACTACACCGGAACAGGCACTGGCCGGTAAAGTGGGCGTCTCTAAAGAGACCCAGTACATATTTAAACATGTCTTTGAGGCAAATGCTACACAACAAGATGTTTTTGCTGGTGTTGCTCAGCCTTTAGTGGAAAATTTAATACGTGGTCGTAATAGTCTCTTGTTTACATATGGTGTTACAGGCAGTGGCAAAACTTATACCATGACAGGTGATACAAGACATCGCGGCATAATGCCCCGTTGTTTGGATGTGTTGTTTCGTACAATATCCGATTATCAGACAAAGAAATATATTTTCAAGCCAGATCGTTTAAATGGTTTTGAAATTCTATCAGAAGCAGATGCTCTGCTGGAGCGCCAACATGAAATGAATCAACGGTTTGCTGGTAGAGGTGTCTTGAGACGAAAGGATTCAGATCCCGAGATCGCCTCTCAAGCATCAAGCGATATGGCTCCTTTACAGGGTATAGACGAAGATAATATGTATGCTGTCTTCATAACATACGTCGAAGTATACAATAATAATGTATATGATCTATTGGAAGAGGGTGGCATTCAGAAGTGAGTATTATACACTGTTTTAGATTTATTTTCTATGATAATGCTGTAGTTCCATTCATATTAGTTTGTTTTCAATAAACATCATTTTGTTCTAAAAACATGTTGCAATTTGAAGAAATTCCATTAAGCTTCCATTGAAGAAATTCCCGTTCTTATTGACGAAAAAACTGGATCAAATTACTTTCTCAACCTTCTCAGTGAACTGGTTTTCACAAAATTATTTTTAAATAGGAAAATGTGGTAATCATTGCTGTTCGGCCAAGTTTATAAGGAGGATGTATGAAGTCCTCTAATTCAGTTACGCAAACTAAGTGCGTTCGTAGTTTAGCGTTATCATGATGGAACTATTGGAGATTGCGTCCTTTACATACATACATACATAATTGGTCATCACAACCCAGTCAGTCAGGATTATGTCCTAGATTCTCAGAGCACTCATGTTGTGTGCCTTAATTTTATACTTGAGTGGCAGGGCGAAACTTTTTTTTGCCTCCTTTAGATGGGCCAATTGGAATATTGCCAATTCTGAATGTATTATCCTTTATCCGCTCAATTTTGCATTAATTTGTGCCGAATTCATACATCGTATTTCCTTTTGTGTCGATTTCTTTTCAAGGCTGGTTACATAATGGTAAAATGGAAGATGAATTGTAAAGTAAGATGTAGGATTCACATTGTATTTTAGTGAAGCTAACCTATTCCAGTCTGAAGTATAGCTAGAGGGTTTAGATACTCCGATGTTGCTGGAACTAGCCTTTGGTCGCACTCTATCGTGCGTTTGTGAGCGCCTTTTTAAATGTGTTCACTCTGTTTCCTACATATCTCTTCCCTTTCCTAATTATTTTCTCCATTACCCTATCTCCTTTACTATCTATTCTCTCTTGTTAGGACGAATTTACAATGGATTAAACCTAACCTAACCTAGCCATATATTTTGATACAGTTGTCGTGGAATTCACAATCTTTGGCCGAAGTTATATGCTTATCGTACCTGTTAATAAACGTAGAATTGTTTATTTATTTATTACGTCTAGTAGTGTATCATGTTCTAGTAAAAAACAAACAAAAAAAAGTTTACAAAAATGTTTCTTCTCTCGTGCAGGACTTTGCAAAGCAAAATTATTCGCGAAGATGCCAATCATAATATGTTTGTACATGGTGTAACTGAAATTGAAATAAAATCTGTTGAAGAAGCCATAGAAGCATTTCAAACGGGCCAGAAACGTAAACGTATGGGCCATACTGTACTTAATGCTGAATCAAGTCGCAGCCATTCTGTCTTTAATGTTCGGTTAGTACAGGCGCCAACAGACTGTCATGGGGAAAATGTCGTACAAGATAAACGCACCATAACCATCAGTCAATTGTCTTTGGTTGATTTGGCTGGCAGTGAAAGATCATCACGTACTAAAAACACAGGAATGCGTCTAAGAGAAGCTGGTAACATCAACAATTCCTTAATGACTTTGCGTACATGTTTGGAATATTTGCGAGAGAATCAACATAACACAAATGCTGCCTCCAAAAAAGTACCATATCGTGATTCAAAAATAACGCATTTATTTAAAAATTACTTCGATGGCGAAGGACAAGTATCGATGATAGTTTGTATTAACCCGCGGGCGGAAGATTATGATGAAAATACGGTAAGTTTTTTTTTCAGATAATTTTATTTTAATACTTGAATTAAATGTGTTTCCCACCTTTAGCAAGTTATGAAATTTGCCGAAATGACCCAAGAAGTTCAAATAGCCCGTGCTGTGCCCATGAAAACCGATTTAGGTTTAACACCTGGTAGACGTAAGGCCAATAAACTCTTCAAAATAGCTGTAAATAATCTTAATGACATAGGCTACAGTGAAGCCAAGAATTTAGACGTGGATGTAGGTTTAGTTTATACCTTAGGGCCGAATTTCCCTGAATACAAATATGATAGTCCAGAAGCTGAGACTACTATCAAGGAATTAATGCAGTATTTAATTCAACGCATTGAGAAAAGAAAAATTTTAAGCAATGATTTGGAATCAAGATGTAAGTTGTATTTGAATTGAATACATATAAAAAGAAAATTATTATTAAAATTTGATTTTCTTACACTCAATTGCAGTCGATAACTTTCGTTCACATTTGATGCAAATGGAAAAGGAAAATCTCTCTTTACGCACCGAATTAGCCTCCCTAAAGGCTGTCTATAAACAAGAGCGTGATCGTTCGTATGCATTAGAAAATAAAATACGCGTTCATGAGAGTTCTATTGATGTGCTTAACAATAAATTAGGAAATCGTGAGCGACAAATTGATGAATTGACACGTAAATTGCGGGACCATCAAAATATGCTTAATCGCAAGGAGGTGGAAAAGGAAAATCAAAAACGAAAATTCGATTCAAAACTTGCCGTCGAAGTGGAAAAACGTGACCGTTTACATGATATGAAACATGCTAAATTACAAGACAAAATACGCAGCAAAGATGAGAAACTGAAGTTATTATCGAATATTATACAATCAGATGAAATGGCATTAAGAATACCACGCTCAAGAAGTTCGGAAAACCTGTCGGTTGATAGGGAAGTGGCAGTTCAGCCTGTAAATTCAGTAAAGAATGTACCGGCATCTTCAGCAACACCAAGAACCGAATTGTATGGTACACCTAGAGTTCCAAGGGTAAGTGAAAATTTTATTCTTTAATATTGTCTATTGTAAAATAATCAGTATTTTTATGCGATTAAAATATTTCTAACGTTTAGGGATGTAGTAAAAAGAAATCTATTGGTCCTTATCAATTGAATATTTTCAAATCGATACCCTTTTTGCTTAAAAAATTGTTTCCATTTTCAAAAATAAATTCTATTTTCCTCATCCCTTTCGCTAAAAACGGGGCCAATTGAATTTTATAAGCTTTTATTACGTTTTTATTACAACATTTATTATCTTTTTGCATAGGGCATGGCCGCCGCTAACAAACGTCATCGTCGTTCTCGTTCAGCTGAGAAATGGATTGAACATCGTGCTCCAAATCCTGTACCTTTGGGTACTATTTTACAGCCCTATTTAAAGAATCGCAAATCGGTTACGAAACTACAGGAAATGAAGGATTTAACCGGTCATAAAGCGAGTAAATATATACTCGTTTCACAAGATGCTGACACCGATGGTGATGTTGAAACAAAACTCTTCAAAGGTAATATAATACCCACATGTGGTGGTGGCGCTCAAGTTGTTTTCGATGATGTAGAGTGCCTGAAACAAAAATCTCCCGTACCTTCGCCTAATCGCAAGAGACCCAGTAATGGTACTGGCATTCTAAGCAATATAGGCACAACCGTTTCTGCCATGTCTGCGGTAACAAGTATTAATTCTGTCACTGATGTTGCCTCCAGATGTAATGTGGGCTTAGAAGGACACACTGTAAAACGCACCAAAGTGTAAAGTGTTATCATTTATTTGTTTTTATTCGTTTCTATTCTTATTATATTCTTTTTAACAATCTGTCCATTTTGACTTGAACAATCAATCTCATAATTATTAGATTATTATTTCTCTAAAACAGAAGAACCGTATGTATTTTTTTATTAGTATTTTATTTTTAATTTTGTTATTCACTTGCATACATATATTGATATATTTTTTTATTTTCTTATTTCGATTATTTTCTCTTGCCAGAGCTTTTTTTTACAAACTGGTTTCGTACTTATTTCATTTGAGTTAATGAAAAAACTGAATTATTTTTCTTTCTTTTTCATTTATTTTAATAAATTCTTCACACTTTCTTTACTCTCATATGATCATGAATAAATGTGAAATATATTCGTTTGCCATACTTCCTTCAGAACAGTATTGCAAGTTATTCTTGATTATAAAATAGAAAATAAATATTATCCAACGTATCTAACCAAACAATTAATTCTTAAAAAGTATTCCTAAATAATATTTTTAATTTAAATAATATCGTATACAACAATGTTTTTCATTTTAAGTGGTGATCAGGCTAAGAAATAGCAAAAATAAAATTAAATATATTTTCAATTGAACTACAAATATATGCTTACAAGTTATTTTATTTTTTCTAATGTGCATACTCTAGCGAGTATGCCACATAATATGGAGAATTTCTTTCTCCTCTTAATAGTTCCTTATAGGCTACCTACGTTACTCCCGCATGCAACGTAAGACGTCAACAAACATCTACTAACGTGTTTTAACTTCGCTAAGAAATATTATTTCGTGCCAACTTATGTTAATGACTGCAATTTTAATGTCGATTGACAATTCACACGTATACGCAAGTCTCCCCGTTCTATCGTCAATCCAGTTCCTCTTGCGTATGTATCCTTAAATTACTTGCCCATGGTGTTGTGTTGTTGAGGATCGTAAGCTGGAATTTATGCGCAGGATTGTGATTTATTATCAGTCGATGGGAAAGAGTTCAGGAGTTCCAAATGGATTTACAACCAGCAGTGGTCTGTTTTCTGTCCCGTTACCTGATTTTTAATGACTTCTTTAAAATCGTAGTCTAGTAGAGGTAGTATGTTCGTTTATTATACGTGAGGCCACGGTTCAAAGGGTAAGACAACTCAAACAAAATGAAATACGAAAAAATATTTCTTCGGCGACTTCTCATCAGATTTCTGACCAAAATCTGAGAGTAAATAAAATTGTCATGGAAAGTTTCTCAAAAATCTGTCGTTCGTAGTTGACTTTAAACTATAGGTCGCGACACTTATGGATAAAATTAACACACACAGAGTAAGAGATGTGGCAAACTAGGTCATAATCCTGACTGAAGGGTTGTAACGACCAATTATGTTATGCATGAGTGTCTTTAGTAGTGGAGTGAAGTATTCCTTGCACCAACTATGGTTCTGTTAAGGTTTCAGTGCTTTTTCTAGTTCATTAACCTAATAGATACAATTAAAACCAGATATGCATCAAGAAATGTATTACAGCTAGGATTGCGACTTAGTTGTAGAGTGCGAAATATTTATACATTTAAAATAGAAAACCAAATAAGTCCTTCAAATTTTAAACCAAACTGTAGGTGACCTGTCTGTCATACTAGGTTTCGAAAAAATGCTTGATAAGTATTTCCTATACGTATTTTTTTAAGCGCTTCCTAACTGTAAATTTAAATAAAACAAAGTGATCACTATTGCCATTATGTGTGGAAAACATATAACCCCTTTCAAATGTTGGCCATGATTTCTCTCACATCGCACGATCCCCACGTGCTGTAAGCCTGCCATCAAATCGATCATGCAAAATATTCAATGTGACATTAGCTGCGTGGCATGCCCCGTTCTGTTGAAACCACATGTCGATGGTGTCTAGATCATCCAATTAACACCAAAGGAAATTAGTAATCATCAACCTACAGTACTAATGGCCTGGAAAACGTCATTCTCACAAAAGAAAATGGGTCGATAACACCTTCAGCCCAAAACCATAAACCAGATATTCCAAAAAAAAAACGGTTTAGTATTACGATACGTCATGACATTTAATCCTTGTTTTTAAAAGCAACAAAAAAAAAAAACGCAATTTTTTTAGATTATTTTACAATTCCTGCAATTTTTATTTTTTTTATTCTTTTTTAATTTTTTTTTTTTAATTTTTATTTTATGTATATTGTTAATGTTTGTTGTTGGTTTTGATTAATAACTATAATTGTTATTATTTATTTTATAATGCATAGTTAATATTATTTTAAGAAAAATAAAAACATAATATTTCAAATAGGGTGGGGTTAACTCGTTTTGTAATATTTTTTGATGTTTTTTTTTTGTAATAATTTTTAATTTTTTTTCTTAATTTTTCCCCCTGTTATTGGAAAAACATTATAAAAAATAAATTGTTGTTGAATTTGAAATTAATTAAATGAACAAATTGAACGTGCTAATTATAATAAGTTTTATTTTAAGATCTTTATTTTTATTATTTATTATGCATGATTATTAATTTGTTTTTGTTTTGTATGTTTTTGTAATTTTTATTTTGTATTATTAAAATATATATAGATTAGTTACTAATAAATCAGTCTATAATTAAAAATGTGTTTGTTTATATATATAATATATTATTATTCATTATTATTTTATAGTATGGTTGTTGGTTGTGGTTTGTTTTTCTTATTTTTTAAGATTTAACTTATGATTTATAATTAAATTGTATGTTTTTTTATTTATTTATGTATGCATATTGAGTTATTAGAGCCTGTTTCATAAAATACATATTTTGAAATATTTTCTTTTTTACATTTCACATAAAATTTTTACGTCGTTTACATACGTTATATAACAGCAGGCTCTAATACTCTTGACATTTTTACTGAGCTGCATTTGTTTTTCTTTTCTGTTGCTTATTTTTATCCTGACTGTAGATAAAAATTGCTTGGATCTGCATTGAAGAAGAGTATTTCTTATGTATTATTGTATAAGCAATTATTATTTTTTTTTTTGAAATTGTTTTACAGAATATGTCTTGTTGAGAATATGCCTTGTTGAGAACAAAAGAATTTTTTTTTTGTAAAATAATGATCTTGATTCAGTACATAATTTTAATATTTTGTACGCTTTGCTTTGTTGTTTTGCCTTGTTTGTTATTTATTTATATCGTTTATGAAAATGAAAGCTGTTTATTTATTTATGTTTTAAATATAAACGATTTGTGGTTATTTGTTTTAATTAACTTCTCCTTTACATGAAACCAAAAACAATCCACCACAATGTTGCCTGTGTTCTGTGTATTACATTTTAGATTTCTTTATTAAAATGAGACTAGTGATTTCACCTACATATTTATGAAAATTATAATAAAAGATTAAGTGGATATAGAAATAGCGCTTATAACTTGTTTGATGCAGTCAATAATTCCTTTTTTATATACGACCAAATTATTATCCTATTTTAAACGGATGTGCACTACGTGGACAAAACGGTTAACACAATATTTTATTAGTTATTGATTTAATCCTCCTTATTATTCAAAAATTCCAAACAATCGCACATTGTATTACTTTTTCCATATTACATACAACATATTTAATATTTTTAATCCATTACGGCATACCCATAGACCCGTTGGTACATGAAAAGAAGTATATTTCATTTGCTTTCTAGAAAAACTGGATTTTTCTATTTTCTGTTTTTACAGTTTGACCTAAGGAGCATAGCATCTCTATCTTCTTATAAGGTTTTATGATTTCCCCCCTTTTCCACAGGGTTTTTTAAAGCGGATTTAAGTAAAAAATAAAGAAAAAGTAGTCTGTGCTGCCATGATACGAATGCTCAAATTTGCCCAATAGGCTACTAAAATGACAATTGAATATATATTGTGTTCAATTCAAAATAGATGTTCATATGTGTTTAAATTGAGTAAATGAAGACCTTTTGTAGAACAACATTAATAGAAAAAAAAACTGATCACAAAAATCTGTAGCATAGTCAGCTAAAGAAACTTGATTAACGAAACTGAAACAAAGAAAAGGAAATAACAAGACTTGAAGGGGCTTAGCGACAGCCTATTTTCCTTAACTGGAACAAACGATCAAACATAAACAAATTAAAGTCTGGTCTTAGTGCTTAAAAATTGATGTGTTGCTTATAATAAGCCACAAATAGGAAACTTACAATTGAGTTTACTCGCGAATAAAGAGACATAATTTCGAAAGTCAGTAATTTTTGCTGAATAAAGCCAATTTAACATGTACAGAAAGTATATGAAACATGCAATAATTAGAATATTTCTAAGAATTTGAGATCAAAATATAGGTTCTCGTATCACAGTCAATCTATTTTTAGAATTTTCTTTAAATAAAATTACAGCTTTATATAATTTTGAAAGGTAATAAAATTTTCTTTTAGGCAATAAAAAAATACATTTTGGGGAATACTTATGCCAACAGCTCTGAGCAAGTCTCATATTTGGCTTACCAGTTCTCGTTAGTTTATATTAATTTCAGTTTAATCTAAGAGAATTATGATTAAAGGCGTGTGTGTCTTATGTGCCTTGAGACCTGTTAATCTGGACTCGCCAATTACTTGCTGTGGGCCATCTGGCCATTTTGTATAATAACGAGTCGCATTGTGGTGTTTTTCTTATAACTGTTTCTATAAGAATCAACGATTTAAGGCCATTGAATTTATACAACTCAAAAGCATTCAAGTAATTAAGTATCTTTTAAATCAATTTTTAATTGACTGAAAACGCTTGTCCTTCAGAAACAGGAGGTTGATTCATGTGCAAATTTTAAACAGTTTCTATGTACTTCTATAAATTGAGCAGTTTTTTGAAACTAAGTTATTGTGTCTATGCATAATACATCGCCCATTTTAAAGATCTGAACTTGGCCAGAGGATCTATAGAATATTAGTTTCTAATATAACAGAAATCGAAGAAGAAAATCTGTGCTTAATCAAATGGTATACCTCAGCATATGTCGTTAATTTCAAATTTTTTATTTGCATCTGATAAGCTATAACTGCAGGGATTTCCAGCATCAAATAAACTGCAACTGTTTCAAAAAAATAAAAGTAGTTCTACAATGGAACACCAGAATTGGAATCATAATAAACCATGTAGCATTCTACCGAAGAAGGAAACATTTTTGGAACATTATCACAATATATATACACCGTATTTCGAACGGGCTTTCGCTAAGCAATGCAATTTAATTTAATAAGGGGTTATCCCATATTTTTGTTCTACACCATAATAGTTGCTATGTATGTATGTATATAGGTATATAACTTCATATGGTTTAAAAACAAATTTTTCAATTTCGTATATATTTTACAATTTCGTAATACAAAGATTTTTAAAACAATACGGAACACATTCAAGACAATACGGGAAAGTATTTTGTTAATAAAGCTGCTGATTGTATTTAAATTTAATTGTTTTTGTTTAAATGACTGTTTGAATATTCTTTAAATGTAAAGTGCCATCATTAGGTCGCTTAAAAAGAGAAAAATCAAGTTAAAAGAACAGAAAGGAAGATTGTTTTGGTTTTCGGTGGCTTGTAATTGGTTTGAACATTCTGTTTTTCTTTTGTTTCCTTCAATTATTTATTTTAATTTTACAAAAAGAATATTGTTTTTCTTTTGTTTTCCTTTGTTTTAATAAGTATGGAATTATTTATGTTTGTTTGTTTGTGTGTGTGTGTATTTATGTAACTTATATTTAAAAAATATGATTTATTCTTTGTTTTAATTTCTATTATTATTATTAAATGTAGTTATTTATTTATATGTGTACAATATTGTTTACTGGCAATATTTGGGGCAGATTGTTATTATTTTATATTTTTTTTCTTTTCTTTTTTATTTTAATATTTATTCTAAATGTACCTTATATAAGTTGAGGACGCCTGCTAAAAGAGGTGTGTATATGCATGTATGTATGAATGTTTTTTTTTTCTTTTTTCCTTCTGTTTATATGCATGATAGAGTATAGATGGATGATGTAATATGTTTAATGTTTGTTTTTTTTTTTGGGGAAAATTTTTGTTGTTTGAAAGGAAGATCTTAAAATACTTAAAAGTAGAATTGTGTTTGAGTAGGTAGGTGTACAAAAGTAATTTTAACTAATAGAGATTTTTAAAACAATTTAAAAAATTATGATTTAAGATAACAAATAAAAAAAATAAAACAAATTCTTCTATAATATTAAAAAAAAACGTTTAACTGTGTTTGTTTGTTTTGGACATTTGGAAGCGTTGTTTGATTTAAATGATTTAAACAAAAACATATGTATATAATTATGTAAAGAGAAAACAAACGAAATTTTCATTGTTTTAAAAAAGAACTACAACGAAAATTAATATAATAATGTATGTACGTATGCATATGTATATTATGTAATGTATGTATGCATGTATGTATGTATGTTTCTTAATGTAACAGAAATAAAAATTTTTCAAAGTTTTGTTTAGACGCCACAAACTATATGTTTTCATAATTTGTTTTTGTTTTGTTTTTTTTTCAATAAAATTTTTGTTAATAATGCTTAATAAATTTAAATAATTATTTAAAAAGAAAAATTATTACATAATAAAACAAACATAAAGCTAAAAGTTGCCTGTTTGATGTGTAACAAAGAAAATATTTGTATATATATTTAATTCTGTTAATCATTCATTCATATCAGTTCTGGTATCCAAAGCAAAATCAAAAGCAGCAATTGTGTTCAGAAGAAACGTATAAAACTCAGCGTAGTATTAAGAGAGGTTTTAGTTTAGAAAATTAAACTATAATAAACAAATAAACAGGCTATAAAAATAGAGACCACAATAATGTTTCTTACATTTGTTTCGTGTTTGGTTCATGGGGAAGATGTTGAAAACACAATACACTTTCGAACATTTGAATTCTGCATTTGAATTGAAGATGTCTTAAAGCTTATACAATAAAGATAAACTTTTTTGTTTTGTTTTCTTTTATAATTTGGCAAAACAAAAAAGTCTTATTTGTTACAATTACCATTCAATAGGTAGGTAGGTATAGATTAAAACTTGGCGTCTTTTTAAGAAGAAATATTTATAAACATAGCAAACTAAAATCAACTTGAATATAAGATATTTCTTGATTATTGTAATAACTATAGCATTAGCTTTTGTTTCCTATGAACATTTAACACAAGCGCCTTCCACATCAAAGTCAAGTACCATTAGTTTGGTCTCTTCGGTACCGTTACGCGATCCAACTGCGCATATAAGTTTTGTGTCGTTGGCTCTGTGAGAAAAGTAATGAATAATTATGTTAGTAATCGTATTTGTAATATTAAAATACACTTAAAAAAGAAACGAAAACAAATTTTCATTGCTTGCATGTTAAATAAACGTGAGAATAGAGAATTTGAATTTTAAACTTCTAATCTAAGAAAGTTTGGCAAACTGTGCAACTCTACTGGTGAAATAATATCACACCTTTCTGAAATACATAGAACATAATCCTACTGTACAACATGTTCAACAACAACAACATTTTTTTCTGTTGTGTTACGGATCATAGTAATATTCCTGGAAACGAAAGAGTTAATTCAACAGAGCTAACCCTAGCCCCCTTGTGGGAGCAACGTAATGGTTGTGGTTTATACCCAAATCGCGGGAAGAGTGCAAGCCCAGTGTGGCGTTACACTCTTAACCATTTTCACTAAGAAATTTAGTTAGTCTCAGACCCCTAACCAAGAGGGAAGGCATGTCCAAAAGCATGGCTTAACATATGTACATGCGTAAGTTGATGCAATCCATGGTATGCATGCTGCATTGTGCGTAGGGACGTTAGCAAACTCATTGTTTCTACCTGTGCTTTGAGAACCGTGGGGTGTACAATCATAGCGATACTCATGTTAAGCCCTAGACTAATCTGCCACCTTTATATATCCCCATCAAGGAATTATTTCTGATGAAGGTTCGTTCAGTGGTGTTTAGAGGATACTCCTAATTGCAAAAATTTTCCAAAGATTGATTTTAGTAGAATTAGGACGCTGGTAGGGCTTAATTAGACCAAAATGAGACTGGTAACTGGTTTTCTTATAGAACATTGTGTTGCCAGATTGTTTCCAGGAGTCTGATGTGCATCTTAGCCAGTTTTCTTCCCAGTAAGGGGGAATCTTATCCGACTTTTGGTAGTAGAAGGTTGAAATATCCTGTTTAGGGGGAATTAGGGAATTTGTTTGAGCGTTGAGCCAGATTGGCAATGGTTACATTGCTAATCTTTGCCTTCCACTTTGATTTATTTTAATACGAATACGATGTGTGCCAATCACCTCCAACTAAACTATGTATAGCACGCACTTCACCTACTTTAAAAAATATTTGGACTATAAGTTAACACATAACTCAGAAAATAACGGGTCAAATCGAAAGCCATATGACAAAAATCTTAACATTATGTTTCGAAATATCTAAACTAAATCTGGTCAATCTGGTTCCTGTCTGATTATAAAACAATAATGCCATAAATAAATAAATCTGGGTTTGAATTAAAAAGAAATACGTGATGTAAAACAAAAGTAAAATAGTTTTGCATTGCAAGCTACTTATATAATCGTTGTACACATACTTCATTATTACTACTTACCTTATACGCCAAACAACACCACCAGATCCACCGGAATCTAAAGAAACTAAATTACGTATAAATTCACCAGTCTTAACATCCCATAATTTCACAGTACCATCATCGGAACTGGTGACAACAAAGCGGGAATTAAATTGCAAGCATGTAACAGCCGATTGATGTTTATTGGAACCTTAAAAATTTAAAAGCGAAAATAAATACATATTTTTTTATTTAATGTTTTGTATTTGAAGAAAGTAAAATAAAACGAAACACTACTTACCGGACAAGGTCTGTAAACATTGGCCAGTGGTAATATCCCAAACTTTAACGGTTGAATCGGCATTACCGGATACTAAAATGTTCTCACGTAACTCCATTCCAGAAGTTAAACTTTGATGGCCCATTAAAGTGTGTTTACAATTACCCGTCTCCACATCCCAAACTCGTATAGAGGTGTCTAAAGAACCACTAACAACATGAATACCATCAAACTAAAGAGCAGAAAACAAAAATTATTAACATGATGGGGAAAATTAAGCAAAACATTAGCCTTTGCAACTTACTTGTAATGAGTAAACGCGATTGGTGTGACCTTGCAGGGTATGTAGACATTCGGATCTTTCTGGATGCCATATTTTTACCATATAATCATAAGCTCCTGATACAATTAATTTACCATCATATTGCACACATCGCACGGCCGCTAAATGGCCAATTAAAACCCTTAAACAGGTGCCTTGTTCAATGTCCCATACACGCAATGTAGCATCACGAGAACCACTAACAACTCTAAAAGATTTCCAAATGCAATGTATAAAAAGTTTGTTCAATTATTTCAAATTTTTGCTCAAATACTTACTTATTGCCATGCAGATGCATACAACGCACTGTTGAAGTATGACCTAAAAGTGTATGAACACACTGTCCTGTCTCCATGTCCCATACTTTAAGAGTACGATCTGTACTACCTGAGATAATGATATTGCCAGACATTTGCGAAGACCATACTCCACCAGTATGACCAACTAATGTACGTAAACACTAAAAAATAAATCAGAAGAGAATAATACGTTTATTATGATTGACATACGACAAGAAAAGTTTCAGAAACTTACTCTTCCAGTAACCGCCGACCAAACTTTAAGTGTGTTATCATCTGAACCCGATACAATACGATTGCCGGAAAATTGCAAACACGTTATTACATGTTCATCGTGACCTTTGAGTACTTTAGGTTGGCGTATAGGTTGCGAACGCCAGTTCATTTCGATTATGTGTTGACGCATATAAGCTGCTTTCCAAGGCGATGCTATCGGTGGCATGTTACCAGCTCTACCGCGTTTTGGACGATCGGTACGTGGTTCAGTCAGTATTTGTGCCTGGCGGCATTTTTCTTTCCACAAAAGGTTGTCATCGCACAAGAAACGCCAACTGCGACATGTTTGGGCAGCTCTTAACAGATCCTTAGGATCCAAATAGGAAAGTACTTGCAGTGCCAACTCTCGAGGTAGTAAAGAAATAAAGTCTCGTTGAAATTGTGGTTCAATCACTTTCATCATATGACGTACTTGTGTCGGTTCACAGTGTTCTATTAAGCGATCGACGGCCAATAACCGTTCAGCATGTGACCAGCGCTGGAATTGCAACAACCACTGTTGCAACTCTGGTGGCGGATTATCGCGCGTAGGTATCAGTGAACGGGGTGTGCGTCGTCCCAATGGAGAACCAACAGAGGATGTAGTGGCTAGCAATTGTGATGAAGGTGTGGAACCATGAACTAACGAAGCGGCATTAACTTGTGAGGAACGTGGAGTGGATGTAAAATCATAAGCAATCCGTTTGCGACTGTTACTCTCTAATCCAGAACCCGAACCACTACCGTTACCACTACCTGTTAACGCAGCCGAATTATAATCATGTTCCAATAGGCGTGAATCTGTGTATTTGCGTTTTCTGGTGCCTACACACTCGGACGAGGCGGCAACATCTTCTGATATGGAAAGATTATGCATTATGTTATATGAAAGATCTGCTCCACCATCTTTAGCATAAGTGTGGACACCGCTATCCAATTCGTCAACATCATTTAAATCACTCATGCTACCACCATGACTGCTGCCATCACTCAACGAACTTTGATGGCACGTACATATTTCTTCGGCATCTGAATTGTTTTCATCACAATCTGTCCAAGAAGTGTTTTGGTGATTGAATGTAAAGTTATTAGCCAAATGGTCGTTGAGCATTCTGAAATTATTCATAAGAAGGTTTTCAGAACGCCGATTATTGGCATTGCCACTGCGAGAGGGTAAAGCGGCCAATGATAAACAAACATCATTGCCGCCATTTACTCCGGCTGATGATCCTGAAATTATGGCATTCGAACGTGATAAATAACGTTCGCTTGTTTGAGCACTTGCATTAACCTGCCTTTGGGTTCTGGGTGGTGGAGCGTACTGACATCTGGCCGACGATGTAGACGGTTGGACATCATCATCTTGTGCTTCGTTCGAGAAGGATGAGTTACTATTATGATTAGAATTATTAACAATTGGTTGTATAGCGCTGGTGCGACTACAACCATTTTCGAGTACACAAACGGCAACAGATGATGTTGAGGCGGTTGAGGACGATGACGAAGACGTGGTAGAGCTGGACGATGACGATGATGCAGATGTAGTTGGTTGTTTAGAGGTCTTTTGTCCTAGCGTTAATAATGGACGTCTATTCGACGTCGAACAGGTTGAGGATGGGCGTGATGTTAGGCTATCATTTGAATTGGAATTTGAATAAATTTCAGAATTTTGAGCTGAAGCAGCTTCAACTATGACAGTTGTTATGTTGTTTGTCGTTGTTGATGAAGCTAAGCCAGTTGAATTAGCTGGTGTTACAGTTGAAGCCGACGATGATGATGATGATGACGACGATGATGCTGATGCTGATGACAATGAGGCTATAGATTTTAGTATTTGTTCAGTATAGCGTTGTGATGGTTTTTTAGGAGGTTCCTGCGCTTGTTGTTGTTGTTGCTGTTGTTGAAGTTGTTGATTATTATGACTTAGAGAGTTGCACAAATTCATTTTGGCAGTTGATTTGGTTAGACGTCCAATTTGTTTACGACTACTCGTGGGCGTTGTTGACAAATCCTTATAGGTACACTTACTATCAGAAGAAAATCCCCTGGAATGGCTACTAGACGGTTGCTCTTCCCCATTTCTTGCATTGCAATTAATTTTTAAATTCAGCTGCTGTTGAGATTTAACCAAACCCAAATCAAGAATGTTATTCTTAATAAGCGAGCTTGACTTTAAGATAATACCTCCCGTAAGACGCTGTTCAGTTTCAAAATCTCGACGTTCAAGTAAATCTATGCTCGAATCTATATCCGATATTAATAATGGCGACGATTTTGTATGACCACTTGAAGAGGAGGAAGTAGGTAAGTCCTGAGAGTTTGTACAATTGTTACTTAGGCTGTTACTATGATTTAAATTCATCTTTTTCAAACGTGATGACATGCGTTCATGAGCCTGTGTTTCGGGGCATAAGGGTTGAGATTCGGTTAAATCATAAATCATGTTATTTGGTTCATGCAAAAGTTTACTGCTTGCAGCAGCAGAAGATGTAGGAGTTTCATTTGCATTTTCAGGATTCTTCGAAAATTCATCACTCAAACGTTTTGGTTTTACATTAGCGTCGTTAACGTAATCATTGTGCGATGTGCCACATTTAGATGAGTTCGTAATTTGCGAATGATGATGAAGATGATGATGATGATGTTGTTGCTCTTCAACGTTTGGTGTTTCTAATAATATCATTGTGCCATTTGCACTCACGATTACGCCATTATTTTGTGGCTGTTGGCTGTTTGAAGAAGAGTCCTGTAATGAGATGGCATTTTGTAACGTTCTTTTCGAACATTTATTTGTTGTAATATTTACATCACAATCTTCATCATCTCGATCTTCATCGTCTTCATCATCGTGTATACTGTTATTGTTCTGGACAATCTCTTCAATGTCATCGTCTTCGTCATCATCGACATCAACATCGTTGAGTCCAATACCATCTTCTAGTTCATCGACGTCATCGTCATCATCATCGTCATCGTCATCATCATTGATGACGAAAATTTCCGATGAATTGAAAAATGCATTATTACTTGCTGCTGATTCGGTTGATGATGAATCAGAAACTTTTATTATCTGTATGGCATCCGTAGATGAACTATCATCGACAACAGCCACGGGTTCCGAAGTAACATCCTCGTTTGTGGTTGGCATTAGATTCGATGAACTTATTTCAAACGCTTCCAATACTCCCGATGTAGTGGTTTCATCATCATCCAGTACTTCAGCAAAGTCATGTTGTGAATTTGATTCGAATTCCTCCTGTAAAAGCGACATGGAACTACGACTTGTTGTGGCCTTCTCAATATCTTCTTTATCCACCACCAGTAACGAGCTTAAAGAGATCTGATCGTTTCTATCCTTACTTGATGGTAGTTGTTGTGTCGCAGAGGTTGTTGTGGCAGATGACGAAGATGTTACAAAAAAATGTGTTTTTATTGAAGTGGTATCTGTTGAGGTTATGGTTGTTACGGTCGATGAAGACTTTGTAAGATTTAATGCAACTGTTTCAAATTGTTCGATACATTTTGCTTCCATAATCCACCATAAGAACTTAAGGTTGGTTTGTTTTCTATTTTTAATTAATATTTTGTGATTTCCCTGTTTTTATTTTTATTTATTTTTTTATTTTTTAATTATGCTCTGTAATGTAAAAAAGAAAAACGATAAAAATTATACATTTGAACTATTTAAGAATTCTGTGTTTTTTTTTTAAAGCAAAATCCATCAAACATTAAAAATATTTGGATCATTAACCGAATAAATTTTTTAATTGCATTGAATTATAACAATTTCATTAGTTGTCCCCTTGATAAACAAAAAAGAAAAATAAATAAATAAAGATTAGGTATTAATTAAAGAGCATTGCTATCATAACATTTGATTGTGTTTTAATCATTATTCACTCATTTATTTTTCACTTTGGATAGATTAAAATTAAAACGAATGCACGTGGATCGCGGAGGAATAAACATTTTTGGATGGCTTTTGACGCACAATATGCTGACGTTATTCACAAGATTGAGATTTGTACAGACTTACACAAGTGTTTGAAAAAATTAACCGCTCCACAGCTTAGTTAATAAAAGTTGAGAAAGTGACACTGGTCTGTCGGACGTTAATTAACAACATTATCATTTCTGTGATCAGTAGCAAGAATTGTAAAGAACCTGTCCAGATAAAACTAAGATCAAAATGTTAGACTAGGTTTAGACAACAGCAGCAACCTACAACTGCGGTATTTCCACGATAATCGGTTGTTCAGTCTACAATTGTTACAAAAACAACAACAACAGATAGTTTTTTGGTGGTTATTCCATACTTTTAAACAGACTACAAAAATAGAAATCTCACAGGATTGAAAAATCGCGAATGTAATCCTAACTTTCATCAGATTTTTAAAATAAACAAGAGACTCTTTGACCACTTCGCTCGCATACTAATTCACAGATCTAATATAATATACACGTTTCATTAAGTGATCTGGCATAGCCTTTAACGCAAGGAAATCTCAGTAGAAACGAATCGTCCGATTATTGCATGAACGCTTGTTAAGCAATCTAAATTGTGTAAGCATGGAAGTACAAGCGGTAGGAAGCCGGCTAATTCTAGTGACACTTTTAAAAGGTCCGTTCAGCTGAATTATTTCGCTTTCATGGTGGAAAACGTTAAAATTCTCTTAGAATTAAAATAACAAATGAATTTTAAATATCTATTTGGATGTAGGGCTTCCATTCACATTGCTTTTCACGTTAGGGAACTGGGCTGTACTTGGCATAGTTATTGTCGTCTACAATAATCATAAATAATAATTTTATTTTACAGACTTTTACCGAACTTTATTATATTTTTTTATATGAAACGTCATGTGATTTTGCTACACATTAGGGTTTGCCAGAAATGCTCTGAATTTTGTTATACATTTGATGTTTTTATAAAAAAATTTTGTTATACCCTTGATTTATAAATTTTTTATAACGATTTTCTTCATTTGATTATGATTTGATTATACGATCAAATTTAAAGGTTTGTCGACATATTTTTGTATGTATTGAAGGATTTTTTAATTTTGTTAAAATTTGTTAAAGAAATATTTTCTTTTTACTCTGGTATTTTTTTAAAGTTATTTAATTTGTTCAATCAGGCTTACAACACATAAAATAAAGAGTTATGATTTATTTTGTATGGGAATATTGTGATACAATTTCTGCACTGTCACAAAGCTTAAACAGTTACCAAATTATTGTTTTTGAAATCACATCAATATACATATGTAAATAATTATACACTGTTTTGTATTAATGCAGAATTTATTCTTTTCTTTTGTTTATTTGTAAACACTTTGATGTGAAATTTATAAAAAAAAATTCACTAAAAACATTTGAAAATTAAAAAAAAAATTGATTTTTTTTTAGGTTTAATATTGTAGATTGCGTTTTTTTTTTGTTTAATACAATTGCACTTAAAGGTTAAAATAATGCACATACGGAGATAAGCAAAAATAAATCCAAAAATTTGTAAAACACCTGTTTCTCTTCGTTGATTGTTTTTTTTTTTTTGTTCCGACACAATTATTCTTTTTTATTATTACACTCATGCACATAATACCTCTGCATGTATGTTGTGTTAAACAATGTAATGGCACTGTATAATTATACTCCAAATCATACAAACGTTTAATAGTATATATTGTAATGGAAAACAACTATAAATGATTCGTAATTACCGCAAATTAATCAACATTCAATTGAAGTAGTATTATTAATTTCCAAAATAATCCTTTTTATTCTGCGTTTCTATAAACAGAACGCAACTAAATAGCGTTTACTCTCGTCATTATCAATTCACTGAACCAAACTCTACCAACACCACACCACGTCGTACAAATTCATAACACAGACTGCCAATGAAATTCCGCAAATGAAATTGTACTGAACTGATGAGAGAGAATAAAACAAAACAAAAAAAAAAATTGTTATAAACGAACGAACAAAAAATGGCAAAATTCCCATAGTGATGGAGTATCTTGAAAATACAAAAATACATAAAAAAGACAATAACAACAAAAGCAGCAACAACAACAACAGCAACAAAATGAAATGGAAACAAATAAAAGATGATGTTAATAATGATCATGATGATGCTATTACAACAACAAAGACAAAAAAACAATAATAAATGATAGAATGAAACATCCTCTGTATGAAAGTATGTACGTACTCAAGCCTTGTAGGGAAATTATTTTGTACTTTTCTAAAAATATGGTATTTAGGTACAAAAAGTATTGTAGTATTATCATAAATGTACCTTGTTTCGGAAGAAAAATTTTCAAAACACAATTCGAAAGAATTTTTTTTTCGAATCGAAATACATAATAAACTACCTGAGTTTGCAAATTGTGATAAAATTACAAGAATTAAGTAATTAAAGCGCTTTAGCTAATAAAGTAAATATTCTGTATAAAAACTTCTAATGAACAAGTAATAAATGCACATAAATAAATAAAAGTATATTGTATGAGGCGTGAACAACCTTAAAATAAAATTGAGAAATTAGCTGAAATGTCAAAATGTTAGTAAATTAAATTTTCTGCATAATTTTATATTCAAAGTAGTCGCCGTGGTCTAGTAGGTATGTGTTAGCTTATTAGACGAAAGGCCCGAGTTCAAATCCCAGGTCAGACATTAAAACGAAAATATGAAAATATTTCTTCAGCGACTTCCTCTCAGCAGATTTCTGGCAAAAACTCTGAGAGTAAAAATTGCCATGAAAAGTTTATCAAAAAAAATCTGTCTTTCGGAGCCGACTTTAAACTGTAGGTCCCGCTACTCATGCATAAAATTAACGCACACAACACGAGTGGTGTGAGAATGGGTCAATTCGACCTCCGGGTACTGTAATGGACACAGTTGACAAGTACACGTCCTCTAACCTAACCTAACCTTTATATTCAAAAATGGAATTGTTTTACTCTTTTCGTTAACCTTTGTTTTTTTTTAAAAAATTTCTAAATATTCCGGTATTCATAAAAGCATTACTAGACTAGTAGCTCCAGTTAACGAAAGCGATTTTATATCTTATTTATTAAAAACTTCACCTTATCATGAAAAAAGTGCCTTTGGAGTTTTTTTCCTTCTCTATTTCCATATTTCTACTTCAATCCGACAACTTGATGCCAGAAGTTCTCATTAATATTGACAAAATACTAAGGATAGCCTAGCACATCATTTTTCAGTGAAAATATTATCACGATAGATAGGAAACTAAAATACAATATCTTAAATATGGTAGTCGACTGGAATCCGCATGGAACTCGAAGCCATACTCGACCGAGGGCGACATGGAGAAGACGCCTGTTAAGCGAGATAAAGTCTGTCAGTGAAGGTCTACGAAAAACGTAGGTTAAAAGCCTAGCTAAAAATGGATTGCAGTAAATCCAAGAAATTCTGTAAGTCAATACAAGCCACGAAAACAATCAATACCAATAGAGATATATGTAGATGGTAATCAACTCGTCTCTGTTTTTGGCCAAAACTGGCTATTTGTGGGATAAGTCAGATGATCAAATTGGCAGTGCAAATGCGATGTATGATATTCCACGTTACAGGAATAGCTCTTAGTAATCGTTTGTCTGAGTGTTATCGTGTTTCACTTGTCACTACCGATTTTGTTGTGATTTGCTTTACTTCATATGAACCCAAAACTTTGAACTTCGTTTTTGTATACAGCCTTATTCAAGTGATTGCATTTAAGTTTTGCACGATAATTAGGTTTCTGTTATAGGAAATAAATATTTCAACTACATATTAATACAACATACAGAGCGAGTTACATATTTAAAATTAGGCTTGATTACCTATCTCAGCACGAAGACCATAGGGCCGATATTTACATTTTCCGTTGCCAGACTTACGTTTCACTTTTTTCGAAGAAAAATTGTAAATACTTCCATAACTGAGGCCCAAGCAATTATAAATTTTGGAAATTCTCCTTTAGTATAAATTTGTATGTTTCTAACGCCACCTGGCGTAATTTTATTACACATATACAATATATTGAATTTCTCAAGTTTTTGATACCCATTATTTGCAATCCTGAGCATTCAGCTTTCGTTTAAGAGTGTATAAGAACTCAGAAAAGTGTAGCAGAGGTTTTATTGGTATACAATACACCCAATATTGGTTTAAAAGCAGAATGTTGCCAGTTTTGCTTAACAGTTTAACAGCTGTTTTAGGCTTTTAAAAATTGCTTACTTTAAAGTCCAGCTTTAAAAAAAAAAGAAGAGCCATAACCGCAAATAAGTACATTAACAATGTCGAAAGAAAAATGTACCACAGCTGTTCAGTTCAGTTCAGTTGAGTTGAGTTTTTATAAGACATTTGCAGAAAAATCACTTCACATCCCTACTGTGCAGAGAGTAGTAGTAGTATGGAACAAAATGTTTTTTTTTTGTTTTTCTTCTTTCATAAGATACAAACACAACAAAGTAGTAAACTAAGATCGCAGTCACAAGGCGGCAGTTGTTATTCTCACGTAGAAGTGCCAGTAAAACAAAAAGTAAAATAACAGCAACAATAACAAAAGTAAAATATAAAAAAGTAAATAAAACGATGGGAAAATACACACACATTTGCAAAGTAATCTGTATATGGTTGGAGAATAATAACGAAATATACAGAGCCACAGAGCAACATCATGTAATGAGAGAGTGTGTGTGTGTTTTATAGCAGAAACAACAACATTTTTTCTTCTCTGTAGCTGTAGGTCCTAGTTACTGAGTTATTAAGAAAACAACCCGCTAGGCTGATGAAACAAATCCAAAAAGCAAGCAAACGAATGAACGAACCGACCCAACCAGCCAGCCAGCTATCATCAATGAAAGAAATATTTTTAAATGCTGAAAAAAAAAAAAAAATTGAAACTAAAGAACAACAAAAATCGTACAAGTGAAGCAGCTAGCTAGCTAGCTGGCTTGTATATGAAAAGATTTCTGTTGAAAGAAGATTTGAAAATAAACAATCATCAAAAGAATATTTTTTTCTCTCATTTTTTGTTTCGTTTTTTTTTTTGTTTTAGAGGTCAATGATGGAGGAGGAAGATTTTTTTTCTTCTCATTCTTAAATTACCTTGCAAAATATTTGAAGTCAAATATTTTACGTGTGAAATTTTCAGAGGAGCAGCATATGAATGTATATACAATATTATACAATATAAATTACTGTACATGGTTACAATAACAAAAAAAAGAAAAAATTACTATAGCATGGTTAAATGTAATGTAAAAAGATAAGAAACCAATTAATAAAAGATATAAAATTCCGCAAAATCATATGGCATTAAGATAAAGAAACATGTGCACAAAAGTTAGATGCAATCCAACTTTACATGTATGCATTTAAAGCGTTTATAGTTCATACATATTTTTTTTTCAACAAAGAACCAAATATGTTCCTTTACCAATTACAAGCTTTACAAAATCTCTAAAAAGTCACTGATACCATGTCGAGGTAGTTCGACCCATAATTTTGTATCTGATGTTCGTATAGTGACCACTTCTTGAGATATCTTAAAATCAAAGATCGTATCTGCTCTTCATGCTGCTTTGTTGTACATTCGAATGTAACTACAAGACAACTTTTTTCGAACATTTAGCAACGTATTTCGTGCTCTGTTCCTTATCTAATATAAAATAGGCAAAGGTTGCGGTATTTATATTACTTCTGTAAAAGTTGTAATGACACTCTAGCTCTCTTTTCGTCCCACACAATGGATTTGGCAACCCATTGGTCTTTATCTAATACAAAATAGCAGAAGGTTGCGGTATTCATATAACTTCTGTAAAAGTTCTGATGACACTCTAGCTCTCTTTTCGTTCTTCCCTTTCCTAGAGACCTGAAATGTTCAAAACTAGGAAGAAATTCTTGAGTAAAATCTTTCTTTATGGATTTTATAGAACCTACTAATTGTTGTACCTAACTTAAACTGGAATATAATTAAATATTATCATAACTTTTTACGAAAATATTACGGTATTGAGTTCTAGGAAAATTAAAGGAATAAATTCTTGAAATACCAATGCGTAATAACAATTTTTAACAAAGAACTAATAAACACTGATACGTTGCAAAGCCTCTTCCCAGATATGTACATAAATTACATGTGAAAGACTATAAAAAAAGGAAAATAAAAGATAACTTTGTTAAAAATTTATTTCGGTTTATGATTTTTTTTCACAAGACAACAAACAATACAAAATATATGTATCATTAAGAGGAAAGAAATAAAAATTTAAAATAAATTCTAAAAGCATAACAAATTCGCAATCAATGAATAAAAATCTTTAATTCAAAACTATTCCTTTATATAAATGAAGACAACAACAGCTTGCATATAAAATATACACAACCGCGCTCCTTTTGTATTCCTGTTACGAAGAATAAAAGGTAAATTCCCATAGTATAAATTTGAAACTGCATAAAGCATACCTACTACTGCTACTACTACTACTACGACTACTATTGAAATAAAATAGAAATACGCTGTGTATGATTTTTAGGTAAAACAACGCATCTTGCTGTATCTTCTTCACTTTCATTTATTACTACTCATTTATTCCGCTGTCATACTAGTAGTTGTTCTCAATGCTTATGTTGTTTGGATAAAATTCTCAGCAGAGCTATTCAACTTTGATTGAAAAACAAAAATAACAAAAAAATAAAAAACAAAAAGGAAGATGATGCATAGAATGAATATCGTGATGATAAAAACATGTAATAGTTGTTGTAATCAGAGCTGTTAAGGTATTGTGTGATTATATCCCTTATTCCTTTACAATTTTCTTTTTTCTAAGATGAACACGCTTGATCCTATGACATCTGGATGTATGTTTAGCCATACATGTGCTGTAAGGCATCAATAATTTTTTAAAATTATTCGCAAACAACAACTTTATATCAGCGGCGAATACAATGTTCGCTCTATATTGATTACATAATTAATTAATCGAGTATTCAACTTCTTAACTCATAGTTTATTCTCATTTTATGAGACATAGATAACTCATGAATGCTTTCTTTTAATATCTGGCTGGCTGGCTGTAATGCAAAAGCAAATTATTTCTCAATGCCATTACTCAGCCAATTCACAGTGAGCGAAAAGAAGAAAAAAATGTCGTAAAATTCAATTCATTCTACAATTCTCTTAATCAACGTTGTAAAAGTTTGTATGTAGTATTTTTCATCATTTCTGCTTTTCTTCTTTCGTTATATTATTCTTTTTGTAAATTTTCGCATTATATAGAGAGTAGGATGTTTACTTTTCTTTCTTGTCATACGCTTTTCTAGATACAGCCGCTTGCAGCCGACGTTTATACATAAACTTTATATACAACACGTTAATGTATAGGAGAGAACGAAATACATACATAAGAAAGTTAATACCCTGCTGTTTCTCTTGTTTCCTGTGAGGTTTCTTCGTATGCACAAGATCAGTCACTGAACTAAGAAGGGGCAGTAGTAATAACACACAAACAATTTTTCTACCCAATGAGTTAAACAGAAAAGAAACGACGAAAAAAAATCGAGTTGAGCCAACAGCAGCTTCTCTTTGAGTCATCAGAATAAACCATAGCATGGGATGAAAACATCATCATTGTGAAGCTCTTAATCTACCTGTAAACATTTTAAAGCATATTAAATATGATTTTTTCCCAGACAAATCTTTAACGTTTTATTATTCCCTCTTTTCATGATTATTTTTTCCAGTTATGTTTCGTTCATCTTAAAGGATGTGTGTGTGTGTCTGAAGGAAAGAAGCCCTTTGCAGTAGAGTAGATCGATCGTTGTTAACATTTAATACTGGTGACATTAAAATATTCACACAAAGTGGTTGGAAAATACACAGTTGGTTGTATGCAACATGCACAAAATTTTGTAAATTACAAACGATATTGGCGGTAAAAGAGCATACATGCAGTATGAACGTATGCATGACGGCAAATGTCTAAAACACATGCGTGGGAAATGTTAAAAATTAATAAAATTGTGCTAAATTTCATGCTCGATTATATAACGAACGGGTGGTCATCGTTTGGGGTAACAGTTTAACTTGTTTTTCGATCATGTTTGCAGAGAAGAGACGGAAAATCATAGACAGAAATGTCATAGAAAAGGACTAAAGGATAATAGTAAAATTGATCAATTTAATATATAATATGCGATCTGTTTAATTATTTAATGTCTAAAAGAAGAACACATAATATCCTTTAGGAAACTTTTTCCAGACTGCGTTATTCTATAAATTTAATCAAATTTTAGTTATTTGTAATTTACAACAGTTAAGTTAGTTAAATTAAATAGTACAAGCTCTAATTTACTTCTTAACCCCAAAGTAAAACTATTTTTAACAAAATTTTACTTGTATAGAGAAAAATATTAGAGCTTTAGAAACATTATATTCAGTACCATCTGAATGACATATTTTTTTTATTTAAAAATATCGTAATTCATTGTATCAATTACTAAAAAAAAACCCTCGGTTATAACATTGATGACTCATCAGTTTTGTTTTTTATTATAAATTTTTTCAATCGTGAAAAAATATAGAAAATAGTATAAGGCAAATTGGTTTAATTAACGATAAAGAAATTAAATTGTATTCCAAATGATTTATTTAAATTCTGTGTAAAAACAACAAACAAAAACTGTCAATTTATTGATGTTATTAGCTAAATTTCACTGTTTCCTACTGCGACATAGAAAAATAAAGGAATAGACCCAATTTGTATGCTGAATTTTGAAACAATAACTAGAATACCAAGTGTTTCGCTTCGTTTTTTATAGGAAGTCAAATACTTCTCTGGTGTAGAGCAATGCGTAACATTGGCTCGCATAACAGCTTTTTAAACTGGATAAGTCTTCGACAAGTTGTCAGTAACATTACTGCAACTTTAGTTTAACTGAAACCTGCAAGTTCCAGTAACTTTCTTAATTGTTCATTAGAACCCTGTAGTCAGTACTGTTTTGATATGCTATATTCCCATGAGTTACGGCACATACAGTTTAACATCGACTAGAAAGAACGACAAATTTGACAAACTTTTCAAGGCCGTTTTATTTACTTTTAAGAGTTTTTGCTCAGCTGGGGTTTGGACCCTAAGAGTTAACGTATTCTCTATTAGACTACGACTACGTTTGGGAAAAAGGCAAACTCTCATTTAGGTTTCTTTACGTCGATAATGCAACTAAAACAATAACAAATTAATAGTACCCGATACCAAAAGCTTAAGTACTCAAGAACAAGAAAAGATACTATCTACCATTGTCAGAAAATATTATTATGGTTTAATCTCGTCAAATTAAAACTTCTCGAATAGTCCTTGTGTTGCAGTTAACCACCGATTTATAGTACTTAAAAGAAAGGAAACATATTAGTTAGGGTAGAAGATCTCTAATGATTACCAAGTAGTCAATTTAGCAAAATCTTCAAAACCGAAGCGAAAATGCAATCTAATGTTAGCCTGTATTATTTTTGAGTGTTAGGTTAGGTTAGGTTAGAGGACGTGTACTTGTCAATTAAGACAAGTACAGTACCCGGAGGTCGAATCGGCTCATTGTACAACGTCCTTAAAGAGGGAAGGATAATAGAGGGAATATTATAAAAGGAGAGGATGTCGGAAAAGGGGGAGAATGGAAAGCGGAGAAATTACACAGACCAGACACAACAAAAAGGGAGAGCGCGACTACACTGATGAAACCCTAGCACCTCTCAACCAGCCCAGTGTTACCATGCAGGAATCAAGTTAAATACCTCGACATCTCATTTAGAGATTCCTGGCTTCTCTGATGAGAATTGTATGTTGTATGGACTCATTACAAGTCCATGCCATAAACTCTATATTATCTTCTACAGTTTACAGCTCTTTAAAAAGCAGATATTTCATCTAAAAGGACAGTACAGCTCTTCCGTAATCTGTAACTCTTGATTTTGATTCTTTCGATATAATCTTTCATTTTTCCGTGCAGTATCGAGGAATTACTAAAGATTTTTCGCTTTTATCACATTTTACCCAATGATTGTTTTCTTTTTCTCTCGCTTTCTATAATAAATATCGACACACACACAAAATCTCCTCGGATTAGGGAACACTTCGACCGGGATAATACATTTTTTCAATATATTTTGCCACAATGAACAATTTTTACAACAAAAACATGATAATAACACAAGAACGCTAAAACAATGTTTTAAATTAGAACACTTTAATTGAAAAACTACTTTTTTACAAGCAATTAAATTTTAGCACATAATAAAGGAACACTTTTACCATTTGTTTGTTTGGAAATGTTTATAAATCGATAAAACAGTTTTTCTTTTTGTCAAGGCTGATGAAAACAATACAAAAACACATTTTGACAACAAAAAAAAATATTTTAACAAGACATTCAACTACGCAATAATCAAAATTAATCGTTTGAGCATTTGCAGAGAGTCGAACCCAAAAATTAGTAGTAAAAACAAATTTTACATGAAATAATAAAATTTTCACACCGTATTTTTGCAATTTCTTTTCTATTTTGCATTATGATCGCCATCCATAACCTCATATAATTTTTTTCCATCAACATCACACTACTACTACGACGGCACCTGCAATGCAACACTGCGCCTAAATCAACAACAACACTACGCAACGCGACAAATGAAAAAACGGCGCAGTAACCGCAAAAAATTCTGTCACAGCCACACTAGGCATAACACAACCACACACATATGGCAAACGTCACGACACCCAGAAAATTTTTTTATTGAAAGAATTTTTTTTTCAACGTTTTCTATTCAGCAGTTTTTTCTTTTTTTGCAATTTCTTTAGGAATTTGCAACTGTCTCTTAATTTAATGCAGTTTTTACAAAACCATTACAATTTTTCACCATATTAAATGTAATTTTCGCTTTTTTGCAAAACTTTCTTAGATATTTTCTTTACAAAAATAAAAAAGAAAGAAAAAGCCAACCACTTCTTTCTTACCTCGACCAATTAAAAATATTTTTGCTGCTGCTGCCTTTTTTCTTTGCAAACTTCTTACGTTTCTCCAATGTATTTCTTAAGAAACTCACGTTATTTTGCTTATACTTTTAATTTTTTTTGTTTATAATTATTTATTATGCACAGAATTGTTTTATTTTAATTAATTTATCTGCATTTTTTACAAACGAACAGAGCTGAAAATTGGCCAGCTTTTTTTAATTAAAAAATATTGCTACTCTTCGACAGATTTCGTTTCTTCCATGCAATGCTGCCAACCGAATTATAAAGAAAAATCGCCAATATATCAAAATCGACCGAAATGTCAAAGTCGACATATTGTACAAAGAGATGCCATAGTACATGAAAAACAAACCTCAGTGTTTTAAATTAAAAACTAATTTTAAAAAATATTTGTTATGTTCATATCAATAATATTAGATAAATATATGATTTATTTTCATCATTCTTATGTATATCTTAACGTGCACTCAAGGGATTCCGAATTAAGCAATTAAGGAGCATTATAATGATTTTTCTACTAAATCTTATCTCCTCTAATGACATTTAACATAAGCCTATCATATATGCACAAAAACTAATTCATTTTCTTACACAATAGGCTTCTCTGGGTAAAATTACAGTTTCCTATTTTATTTACCTTGTTTTATAAGCAAGCGTTTGAAAATATTTATATTCTAACTACTTACAACACTGTTAGAGGGAATAAACACTTTATGGTACCACAGTTTCTTTTATAAATTTATCTAAAAGCACTGCATTATTAAAATGAGCCGAATTTTGGCAACTGTGTGCAATAGTTCTCTCTTCTACTCTCCCAGAAAAATTTCTATAGTTTATTATCGTAATAATTCGGAGAGCGTGTAGTTAGAATATATAGTAAAAATTAAAGCGGTATGATTTAATTATTAACAAATTTAGTATACAAAGTGTGCAATAATTTTATACAAAGTGAAGTTTACAGTATAGATGGGATTTATACACAAACATATATGACCTGGTCAATTTTTGAATAAAATTTAATTTAAAGGCAAAGCATAGCATCTGTTATTTTGTTATCTAAACATTTCGGTGCTGCCGCCTAAAGAGGCTGTTAATTTTTCTTATTTTTATTGTGGTTAGAGGCTCTCTAAACAAATAAAGGTAATTGAAAAAACACTTAATTTATACAATATTTGTTGTTGTATTCAGTTTAAATCGGCATAAGTAACGTTTCGCATTATTTAAATTGAATTTTAAATTCCTTTATTTCTAGAGAAAAAGAAAAATGGATTCTTTCGATGATTTGGAAGAGACTGTTGTTGAATACATGGATAAGGGTATAGTTTTGATCATTGCCGATATACTCAGTTTGATAACGGTGTCGTCATGTCTGTTTATAAAAATTCCACAAATCAACACGATAAGACAGAACAAGTCATCGCAAGGTGAGTATTGTTTATAATGTTTTAAAAAGTTTAAAAGGAGTGGTGAAAGCCAAGGCTACAATGGAAGAGTAAATTTTAAAAGTCTATTAGGAACAATAACAATAATGAAGGATCTTCCAAAACTATGCTTTGCTTAATATTTTAATATGGTCACGTTACCTATTCTTGTATTCTCATTAGCCAAATAGATTAGCATAAAAAAATTGTTGTTTAAAAATAAACACATTGTTTGGTATATGACCTTGATCATTACCATCAGATTTTCAACATTTTCTTAAATTTTGATTTACTTTTTATAAACACAAACACTTTTCAAGCATCCAAATTTTTTTCGTGTATATAAATAAAATCAGTGTATATAATGCCTGGCGGAAGTAATAATAAGGTTAGGTTAGGTTAGGTTAGCACGCATAGCGGCCCGTTGTGATGCCACGGGCGAACGCAGTCTCTGTACTGACCAAGTTCCACCAAAATCAGGGAAGAGGAAGAAGTTGGTCAGCGCAAGGGTTGCACAATAACGGAAATTTTGTAATTTTTCAAAAAAAAAAAAATGAAGCTAAGGATGAACTAGCAAGATTAGGTTCAACTTCGGAAGTAACAACAGAATAGTAATATCAAAAAGCTGTTTCTTTGGAATTATTGGGGAAAGGTTCGTTTCACTTAGATGTAGATGGGACTGTAGGCTTGCAAGGGCCTTATGGCCAAAACTTAATTCTATTGGTACGAAACTAGTACGAATCATAAGTAGGCTGAAGATGAGAGTTATTATAAGAGAACTAATGGGTGTGGTCTCTTTATACATAAAATTAACAGATGGAATAAAGATATCTCTAATTACTGCTGCGACTAATGGACATGGCCCCTTTAGACATAGAATTAGCAGAAGAAGCCATAGTAGTCGCCGTAGTCTAGTAGGAAGTGTGTTCGCTTATTAGACGTAAAGCCCAGTTTCGAGCCCCAGACCAGACATCAAAACGAAATATGAAAAAGAAATATTTCTTCGGCGACTTCCTCTCAGCAGATTTCTGGCAAAAACTCTAAACCTGCCATGAAAAAGTTTCTCAAAACTGTAGGTCCCACCTCTCAAGTATAAAATTAAGGCACACAGCATGCGTGGTGTGAGAAGCTAGACCGTAATCCTGACTGAAGGGTTATAATGGCCAATTATGCATGTATGTATGTAATAGTAATATCTTTAATTTCTGCAGGCTATGTGAAGAACCAGACAAGGTAGTAAATAATATTTTATGATGTATTTAATTATTTCCGCCGAAATTTTATTCTTTGTCTTTAAACGCACCAAATTTAGATATGTTTTACTGAGAAACATGAAATTGTCAGTGTTCTTAGCAATATAGACTTTAATTTATCATGCATACATACATACATACATAATTGGTCATTACAAGCCTTCAGTCAGAATTACGACCTAGCTTCTCATACAACTTATGTTGTGTGTGTGTTAATATGTATAAAACTACAGTTATAGTCGATTCCGAACAACAGGTTTTTAGGAAACTTTTGCATAATAATTTTATTTAACCTCTCAGAGGTTTTGCCAGAAATCTGCTTAGAGGCAGTCGCCGAAGATATATTTTGTCATATTTCGTTTTATTCGAGATGTCTGACGTGGGGTGTTAACAGAGGCCTATTGTCTAATAAGCCAGCAAACACACTATCTACTAAACTACGGTGACTTCAAGCTTAGCTAATCAGCAGTCGGAAATATTTGTTTTTCTTTATAGGTTTATATGTTTATGTTAGGTTAGGTCGAAGTGGTAGCTCTGATATCAAAGAGCTCACTTGCCACGAGTGAACGCAGTCCCTGTACTGACCAAGTTCCACTAAAATCAGAGAAAAGAAATCACGACTACCCCACACTGGAAATCTAGCCAGAAAATTTGATGAACGAAGCTATATCCTTGACATCAATAGATGATAGCTCCGTCAAGCTGACAAGAAATGGAGAGCCAAACAACCTATATCTGCACCTCGCAAGAGATGGGCACTGACGAAGAAAGTGGATAACAGTCTCCTCTTCCTCAGCGCTTTCCGCTTGTCTACCCATAACACAGTGAACTGTAAGCATGGCCACTATGATTGAGATGATGCCACGAGCAAGTCCAGTTAACTGGTTAGTACGCCTTCTAGCCATCAGGGGCCAGGTGAGTCTTGCGGTACAGCAGGACTCCTCATTGACCAAGGATAGGTTGGCGTCTAAAAAGAATTTTCGCACAATGGCCAGCTTGACCGAGGCGAGTGGCATACCCAAGTCTACTGAAGAGGATTCCGAAAGGAGTGCCTCAGCTCTGGCGAGCTCATCGGCCCTGCAGTTCCCGGGAATATTCTATGTCCGGGGAGCCAAACCAGTGAGACACGAAAGCGCCCAGAAAGAAGGTCGGAACAGGGACGACAGTATAACTGTTGCCTTATTTTTTGGTTTTGCATTCTTAAGATTATGCTTGTAATTGATCTATACGATGTAGTAAAAAGAATTTCCATTGGATTGAGCAAATGTCATCGAAACAACACAAAACAGTAATCGAAACGTACACGTTTAAACGAATTTGATCAAATTATTTCCGCTATTGTTCTTATCTTTAGACGGTTAGGCTTTGATATTGACTTCATGGGCATAATCTATATATAATTACATTCCTCTAACAAATCGGCATTGATCTATGGTTACACAACGTTTCCTTAGGACTGCCTATCTCTAAGTTGTAATAATTTTGAATAGAATAGCAAATAGCTTGACCATTATAATTTCTATTTCAAATAAGAGTCCTTTTTTGAAATATAAATCTCTTAATTTATTAGGGAGTCCTTAAAATTTGCTTGATCTTATTTTTTAAATTTTATTTTGACTTACACATAAACACATGTGTCAAAATATATTACCAGCAGGTGAGGGTTAAAATTAAAAACAAAATTATTCAAATGAAATGTGCATCTAAAATGTCCATATAAAAGACAACACATGCTTCTACTTGAAATTTATTTTACCACTCCTAAATAAACTTTTATTTTATATGCTCTTTAATGTAGTTTTCTTTTTATGCTCTTTAATTAATAACCTTTACATAATTGTCTCCCTTTTTTGTAGGTATAAGTGTTTTTGGCCTGTGTCTTGAATTATTCAGTTACACCGTTATGATCTCCTATAATTATTCAAACGATTATGAATTTCTCTCGTACATGGAATATCCCATCTTACTACTGCAAGAATATGTTCTAGTTTATTTCGTTTTCAAATATCAAGACCTATTGGGTCTCAGGACAAAAATGTGTACCGTTTTCTATGTGATTATTGCAACACTAATTTATTTGAAACTATTTCCGCTGATCATATTGCAGTTTTTAGTGGTGAGTACCAGTTTTTTTTTTATTATTATTATTATCATTAAAACTTATCACCTTTTCTGTTTTGCCACGAATGGACACTCATTATACATTAACAAGATTCCATGCTTCCATGTTCTTGTCTATTTTGTTTTTGATTTTGTTTTCTGTTTGATAACAATTATGTATATCGGTTTTTATTTTGCTTTTTTTTTGTTATATTTTATGCTGTTTTCGCTTGCTTTTTGGGAGATAAGGAAAGGTTAGGTCTTTTTTGCAGTACCCTTTATTGAAATATTTTTATAATTTTGCACATATGTTTACTTTTCATATGAAAAAATAACAAAAAAATATTGTTTTTATGTTAAAATACTTTTTTTCTTGTCAAATTATTTGCTTGTTTATTCTTATTGGGGGCCTATTTATTCTGTTATAGGCATTTTAGCCTGTGACAGTACTTATGCTGTTCAGAATTGCATGTTATTTTACACAATTTCTTTAAATTTAGGTTAAGATTGGACGATGAAGCATTTTAAGAAACTAATTGCTATGATCATATCATAACCTAAGAGTTGAATAGACAATGCTTTGCATTTTCTATTATTTCGTTTTAGAACTTTCTTGCCTACAACTTTTTACTTTCGTAGTCCCTTGCACGTATAAGATTGACTATCGCTTTTTCTGCTACTCTTTGGGTTTCATTCAATGCCTGCATTTATTGTCAACTTATGTAATTTGCATCACGTTCAATTATAGAACACTGATACAACATATAAAATGTTTAGGTGTCCATCTATTTTTTCTAAACTTACCAAAATTTTCCACAGAAATCAATGCTTGCAGGCATACATAATCTACAAACAAATCATGAAATTCATGAATAAGGTCCACGGTGGATACATTCCCAATACACAATGACATTCACTTCTCTAAAACTGAGAAGTGATTGTACGCTTTGCCCGCCCAAGCTTTCTTTAAGCCTTTTTGTAGTCCAAGTATTTGGCAATTTCCCAATCTTTGATTAGATAAAGAGAATAAGTAAGCCGTACTAAACAGTATAGTATGGCTCCCTATATTTGTATATTCTTACGCGGACGAAAGTAAACTAAACTTATGTGAATAAGCAACCAAGAAAACAGAAAACATTATTCGCATGTAATACGGTAAACAGAAATTACACAAAGAAATACTTAAGAAATTACGAGAAAGGAATAAAACAATAATCATAAATGCAATAACTGCGCTTAAAGTAGGATCGATAATTTATCAGACATAGAAATACGAAAAAGGGGTATAAATAAAGCAAAGAACAAATGCGGCCACGCACACGCAGAATAATCAAACAATAATCAAACAGTATTGAATCATAAGTTTGTAAACAAGAGTTATAATAAAAACGGAACGAATAACGTTTGAAAGTAAATATTTTATTTTAATTGCAATTAATGTTTTACGAAAGCTAAAAACGTAACAATGTATAGGGTGTTCTAGCATCTTCATTTGCAGATTCGTTGCCAAGTATCCCGCAGAGTCCAGATTACCAAAACAATTGGACTTTCTTTCCACATGATTCTCTAACATTTTATAGTTGGATGGTTTGATTATGATCTCAGCCTTTAAAATGTTGAGTGGTTTTCCTAGTGAAATTAATACGTTGTGGTTCGTGAACGTCTGCGCCTATACCATGGCCCATTTTCAAGCCATCGGTATTCCGATTTATATAAAAATCGCTATGAAGTAAGACAAATATTCCCGGTGAGGTAACAGAAAACTGAATGTCTTACTTACTTTAGTACTTGCTTACTTAATTGGTTATTACAACCCTTTTGTTAGGATTACAACCAGTGGTGTTGTGCTAATTTTTTTTTACCGGAACGCGTATATATAATTATATAGACAGGGTCGATCCAGGATAGGCGGCCGCTCTGTGCGGTCTCATGTTCCAAATTTAACGACGGGGGTGATTTTCCATGATAATCCTGGCGGGTTCGGGTTCACGTATTTGTTTCGGTTCGGGTCGAGTTCCGGTTCAGTAGAAAAAACGTTCCGAACTCCGGTTCACGGTTCGGAAAAACAAGCCGGTTCGTTCCGGTCTTTGTTCGGTTCAAACCCTTGTTTATAAAAATTCGTCAAAAATTGGAAAAACAAAATTCAGCAATTCTTTTTAATATTTTTTTTCAAAACGTCAGCCAATTCTCGTTATCATAAATCATCTTTAGTTCCGGAACGCGTTCCTGTCCAAAAAAGGAAGTACCGGAACGACGTTCCGGAGCGTTCCGGCTCGACAACACCACTGATTACAACCTAGCTTTTCACACCACTTACGATGTGTATGTTAATTTCATCCATGAGCGGCGAGCCCTACTATTTAATGCCGACTTCTTACGACAAATTTTGAAGAAAAAAAAAAGGAAATTACTGAAGGAAATATTTTTTCGTATTTCGGTTTTGTGCAAGATGTCTGAGCCAGGGATTGAACCACTCGTTTTCGTCTAATAAACCCACATACTACCTACTATGGACTACGGTGACTTCTAAATGTCCCACTCAAGTAATTCATCGCTATGCCAAAGAACACATATTTGGTTAACTCCCCTTTTTTTGTTTAACACTCGAATGTGCTTCAGATTGTATTGTGACCCAGTGCCTGGGATACTTTTACACTCTAATGTGTTTTAGATTCCATTGCGATCCAGTGCCTCAAAGACGTTTTTTGAATTCAATGAAGCATAAGTACAAGGGTTTTCTCTATTCGATCAACGTTTCAACAATTATGTGAAGAGAGTTCACGGTCTATTTTCTGCTAAGTTTTTTAGCCCAATAACTTAGATTATATCTGCCATTACCCTAGAAAATTACGAGCAGTCGATGCTCAGTTGTAAGGTTGCCAATACCTAGTGTTATGGTCGTCTTTAATTATTTCTACCACTGATAGAAACAGAACTGATGGATAGAAATAGCACTGGATTTAATTTGACGTGGTTTTTTGACTCTTCCATAGCTTTTCAATTAACAAAATTTTAGAGAAAACATCGCCTCTCAAGTTAAATAACAAACAATCCTTACATTTGTCGGTTAATTCCAAACATCTATTTTTTTACTCTTATACGCCTATTAAATCTGATATTAATTAAAATCTCTAAATTGATTTCTTAGCAATTAATCTGGTGGCCTTATTAAATTAAAATTTTGTATCGAAAAGTTTGTGATATTCTCTTACTAATAATTAATTGATTTTATGCACTCTCTATCCATAATGTGTGTTTCAAGATTAATAACTTTTAATTTAAGTGCTTACTGTGCTGTTCTTACTTCACTTAAAAACTAAAAAAATTTTTAATTTAATAAAATTTAAAAAAATATAATTTTTTCATTTTTGTGCTGCATGTTTATTCTGTGTAAAATGCTTTTTAATTTCATAATAAAATATTTTCACCTAAATTAACACACTTGCTTTTTATATGCTCATGTAAGTACCTTAATAAGTCTTAAATTTCTTAATATTTAATAACCATATGCTTTAGCCATTCTGTACACCTATTGGAGCCACCAGCAAGGTACTACAACTGTTGGCCATTTTAAAGTCTAAAGATGCCAGTTCTGTTAGTCGCACTACATGGGCCCTATCGGCCTTTACCAATTTCAGTAAGTGCCATTTAAAAAATATTATTTTTCATATTTTTTGTAAATATAATTCTGTATTACTTTTAGCACGCATCTATACCGTTTATGTACAATCGCATGATTGGATGTTATTGTCCAATTTCATGATTTCAACATTTTTAAGCTCTTCGGTGTTTGTGGCCGCTTGTGTTTATAAGAAAAAATCGAAAAAGGAATAGAATTCCAAAAAAAAAAGAGAAACTCTATTTAACATATTGTTACAAAGTTATTTTTGTATTGAATTTATATACATTTGAACATATTTTGTTAGAATTTTTTTTCTCGCCAATTTAAATATTTAAAATAATATTTTCTTTTAAAAAAGACTCAAGCACTTGAATAAATCGTAAATGGCATGAATTATAAATAAATAAACGTTCTATAATCTCTTAATGTAGTGATTATTTTATATTTTTTAAGATTTAACACCTATTTATTATCATAGAAAATCGAACCATCGATAACTTGAAATCAAATTTTATTTATTTATTTATTTATTTATTAATTACAATACAATCACAAATTATATTCTAATTTTATACGAGCGGAGTAACAAGACCATATGCTCGGTAGTGTCACAGACCAGAGTCTCTGGTGGGAATCGAACCCACGACCCTCACGCTAATAGTCTAGCACACTACCCACTAAACCACCAGGGCACCCAAATTTTAATTTAAATACATTGTAGTTATTTAGTTATTTACTCCCCGTTCAGATATCAAAATGAAATATGAAAAAATATTTCTTCGGCGACTTCCTCTCAGCAGAGTTCTGGCAAAAACTCTCGAGAGTAAATAAAATTGCCATGAAAAGTTTCTCAAAAATCTGCCGTTCGGAGTCGACATTAAACTGTAGGTCCCGCCACTTATGTATAAAATTAACACACACACACCATGAGTGACGTTGAGAAGCTAGGCCGTAATCCTGACTGAAGTGTTGTAATGGTCAATTATGTTTGTATGTATTTAGTTACTTCAAATTTCGATTCAATGTCTATTTATTAAAATAAATTTGTTCGAATAAAAAAGTTCTATACATCGGCTTAAAAATGAGAAAACTGCACCTGTCGGTACTCGAAGTGGTGTCAAGGATGTACATTTTTCACCCTTTTTTTTTAATATGATATGTTCTACTTACTTACTTTACTTAATTGGCCGTTAATAACCTGGTTAACGGATTTTGGCCTGCCTTAACACATCCTTTCAGACGCCTTTACGTGCCTATGTCAGTTGATCACACCAATCGATTACAGAGCTTCTCGATTTGGTTCTTCCTTGGCCGACTTCCTCAAATCCCCGCATCAAATACCCGTCTCTCCGGAGCACCCTTCTCCATTCGAACGACATTGCCGAACGAGCTTAGCAGCTGGATGTTAATACTCTGTACAACGTCCATGTCGTTGAGGAGCTCATACAGCTCACTGTTGGATTGGTTGCGGAAATCATCGCTAACTCGCACATGACTGAAGATCTTACGTAGGATTTTTCTCCCAAATACTCTCAAGACTCTCAAGAAGCACAGGGTGGATGATCGTCTTGTAGAGTATTAGTTTTTTCGTACGAGAAAGGTCTCTGCTACTCAATTGCCTATTGAGACCGTACTAGCACCAGTTGGTAAGAGTGACCCTGCGCTTGATCTCCAGACAGACATCATTTGGTGGTAAATAAATTCCTTAATTATATCGAAAGTGTAGTTATCGGCCGTAATCTGGGATTCAATACGCCACATGATATGTTCTACTGGAGTATTTCAACGAACGGAAAATAAGAATTCAAAGATGAATAACTCGGCATTTTTAAGACCCATAATACCTAGATGATATTGTTGTATTTGCAGAACAAAAGCAAAAACTAAAGAAAAATCTGTGACATACATATTCCTTGAACTTGAATATTTGGATTTAAAATAAATTTATCAGAAACCAAATTAGATTTCCTTCAACTCTTTAATGACATTCGGATTTACATATATAACTCTCGAAAGACATTTGTTTATAGGCACGTCTTGTAGTACTTTGTTGGGATAAATAGATAAATAGGTGACTTAATTTCACTTCTTCGTTATACAAATTTTCACCACAGCCCTATATGCTAAATCAAGACACTTACCCTAGAAGAGTTCTGTAAACACTGTATTGTTTTTAAATTTTTTGTATATACTTTTATTAATACTAATCAAGCTTTTGTTTTTTTTTTTATTTTAATGACAAATATACTTATAAAAAAACGTATCAAACATAAGTCTATCAAATTAATTCAAATTATTACGTTACGTATTGCACAGTTAAATCCTATTACGTTCCAAAATTTTCACAAATGATTCCATGATCATTCTTTTCATTTTTTGCCAAATTTAAATACCGAAAAGATATTACGCATTAGGGCGGGTCCATTCCAATAGCCCTTCAACATCATGTGCCAGTATAAGGCGGGCATAAAGTCTTTCTTCATAATGAACATGGAATAACGTTCTTTATTTTGTGCCACAGGGAAAGTTTCCAATGGTTGCAAATTGTAATCGAATTCGGCTAAAATGCAGGTATGGTAGCCTGTAACCAAAGGACAGGAGGCATAACCATCATAGGAATCCTTCAAAGATTTGCCATTCATGACAGCTAACATATTGCGATAGACCACAGGTGATTGGGCAGCTAGAATAAATGATTGGAATTAAAAAAAATAAGATTTTAATACTCAGTGAAGCAAATATTACCGGCAGCAGCTGCTGTTTTGGAATTGGGAGAAGCCGAACAGTCGCCAATGGCAAATACATTATTATAACGTATATGTTGCATAGTGGATTGATCAACTTCTACAAAACCGGCTTCATTTACTAAATCGCGACATTTGGCCAACTCGGGGGAAGTACCCATGGGTGGCACCACGTGCAAAAGGGAATACTGTTCTTCAAATTTCTCTTCAGGCTTATCGAGATTCTCAAAGATGGCTATATCTTGATCGGGTTTAACTTCAATTAAATTACGTCTGGTATTAACCTGAATATTACGCTTTTTGACAATGGGCCACAAAGCATCAGCATAATGTTTCACACCAAATATCACTGGCAATGCCGTATTGTAGATCACATTAACATTATTACGTTTATTCAGCTAAAATTTTAAATTATTTTCACAACGTGTTGGAGATATTCTTCAAGATAAAAACTTACTTTTCTTAAATAATGTTCGGCAATATAAACGATTTTCTGTGGAGCACCAGGGCATTTCACCGGTGAATTGGGGAAAGTGAAAATGGCATTGCCTTTTTCGATGTTACGTAAAGCATCATAGGTACGATCAACATACTTTGGAGAGTATATTGAGCACACTTTGCCATTGGGAATTGAGAGACCTTCTACCAAACCGGGTATCTGGTATAGAAAAAAGGGAATTTTTATATATTTTTTTCTTGTCTACAATCTTTGTATCGTTTCTTATTACCTTCTCGTATTTCAATTCCAAACCAGTAGCAATTAAGAGCATATCATATTTAATATCATGACCGCCAGATGTCGATACAGTGTTATTGTTGGGATCATAATGTATGGCTCTCTCCTTAATCCATTGGATTTTTTTGGGTAAAACATCAGCCATATATCTGAAGGATTGCTCCAAACGTTTCATGCCGCCACCGATCAAGGTAAACATGGGTTGATAATAATGTTTCTAGAAAAATAGTGGGCAAATTAGATTAAGGAAATGATGTATGGATAAGTTTGAATATTAACTTACATCAGCCGGATCTACCACAATAACTTTGCCTTTTCCTAACTTTGAGGATAATTTGGCAGCCAGGGCACAACCACCAGCACCACCACCAACAATAAGAACTTTGCATCTGGAATAGGAAAATATAAACATGCAATTTGGAATTATAGTCAGCGGTTACTTTATTAGTCTTTTTTTTTCGTATGTCTTTGAAGGACAAAGAGCTTTTAAAAAGTACTTTTTAGAAAAAGTATTGTTTTGTAATTTGCAATGCATTCGATTCAATGTTTTATTTTGCCACCATACACTCTGAATGGCAGTTGAATCTATTTCTATTTGACTTTAGCTATTCCCATATTCCTAACATCCAAACAAATCATAGTTGCTGTGTAAGAATTCCTGAAGTAGCCGTAGTCTAGTAGGTAGTATGTAGACTTATTAGACATAGAAAAAAATATAAAAAAATATTTCTTCGGTGACTTCCTCTCAGCAGATTTGTTTCTCAAAATATCTGTCGTTCGGAGTCGACTTTAAACTGTAGATCCCGCCAGTTATGTATAAAATTAACACACACAACATAAGTGGTGTGAGAAACTAGGTCCATAATCCTGATTGAAGGGTTGTAATGACCAATTATGTACACTGAGCGCCAAAAGTGAGTAAACACCACTGAAATAATTTATTTTCTTAGGATAGCGAGAAAAGTAAATAAGAATAGTTGAATAAATTTTCAAAAATAAAAACGTCTATTTATTACATACTTATAAAATGTTAAAACAAAAACAACAATTCATGATTAAAGAACTTTTTTATACTTAAGAACGTAATAGAAAATTTAAAATTATAATGGATGTTGACTCACTTATGGCTCTCACTGTATGTATGTATGTGTAAGAATTCCTTCTCATTATTAAACAAATTCTGTTACACAATTGTCAAGATTTAATTACTGTCTGCCTGTCTACCTTTTACAAATTAACACATTACGTAGGAGAATTTTTTATTGATTCATTATCAGTAGCCAGCAGTCTGGTGCGTTGAAATAATATTCACATTTACATTTAAAATTACAAGTATTTTGTAATTAATTAAATAAAAAGCTCACACTTTGAGAAATTACAACAATTTTATTTAATTATAGACAGACTTAATAAATTGTTTTATTTATTTTAAATTATAAATATTTAATTAATATGTATGAATAGTCTGTGAGCATTTGCTTAAGCATGACAAGTTCTAATAATTACAATACATTTCAAATACACTGGGGAACAATGTTTCTTTCAGCTTTACTGAATGTATTTTATTTTAGACTAAGTAATAGGGTTTGGTAAGAAAGTACAAGGTACTTTAGGGAATAATAATTGTTTATTGTATTTGTCATGTTAGTGATGATAATAAACTTTAGTTTTTACTAGACAAAAACGTGACAAATAAGAAACTTTTGATTTCAAGTTGAAACGTATTTATACGCAGAGTTGTAAAATAATTATAATTTTTAAAAGTAAATCAATACCAATTATATTACTTAATAAATTTGTGTTGTAATAATAAGAACCATATTAATTATTATGGTTTACTCTAAACTAATAATTAATTTATTTTAATCGCTTTTGAATACAGAAATATCTGTCAATTTAAAATAAATGATTTTAATGTTTTATTGTTATAATTGAATTGCCATAGTATTTATGTATTATATGTATTATATACATATTTAAAATACATACATAATCAGTCATTACAAGCTTTTAGTGAGGATTACGACCTAGCTTCTCATACCACTTATGTTGTGTGTGTTATATGTGTGTTATGATTTTCGAGAAACTTGTTCACGGCAATTTTATTTAATCTCAGAGATTTTCCCAGAAAGATGATGAGAGGAAGTTGCCAAATATATATTTTCTTCATATTTCGTTTTGTTGGAGATATCTGACCTGGGATTTGATCCGAAGCCTGACATCTAATAAGGCAACACACTAACAACTAGACTATGGCGACTTCAATAGTATTAAAATACTCACAGATATACAGTGGACAGCAAAAGTCTTATTACGGCAATATATTTTGACAAAAAAGGTCAACAGAGCATTAATACTCTTGCACAAAGTCCCGATATGACTTCAAGAGAGTATTTAGGAGATCATTTGAAAGAACGGTTACGTAATCGCTAAACCTCAAACAAAAGTCAACCGAAAAATTTGCTCATGGTGCCACCAGAAAACACTAAACAAAACTTGCACGTTCAATTTCAAATGGGTTAAATAGATTGCTTGACCTTAAGGGATATTCTACTAAATACAAGGGATAACATTTTCATATATTAGGCTTTTGAATTTTAAATTTATTCAGGGTTCTCCATGGGGGTACCTATGGAGTCATCTAAAACTTTTCCTTATTTTTCTCTTGTTAAAAAAGTTTTTGTTTTATAATAAAATAGAAATAAATTAATAAAATAAATATATAAACTATAAATTTTTATACAAACTTTTGGCTAAAATTCATAAAATTGCTATAATATATTGCCGTACTAAGACTTTTGCTGTCCACTGTAAATTTGTCCCCACATTTTGGCCAACTTCGAATTTATCAGCAATCATATTCAAAACAATCATTTCCTAAATTATTTCAACCAAAAATAACTATTTTGTTTATATTTTATAATATTTGTTTAAAAAAATTTTGCTATAAACTGTCTAATAAACTAAATAAATATTTAATATACTAAAGAAAATAATATAATTTCCTTAAAATTATATCGACAGTTAGTACTTATTCAAAAAATATGCATATGTACAGTGAGCGCCAAAAGAACTTGTACACTAAGGAAAAAACCACTTAAGAAGAGTGTCGGAAAAAATTTGACAATATGTATTTCGAATGTTTTTGTTATTTTTTTTTGTTTCAGTTTCAAAAACTGGTAATGAAACAATTTTGAAATAAAAATAACGGTAATATGTTAATTGCATATTTTTCTTAACGTAGAGTTTTTTTTGACGCTCGCTGTATATTTTTGTTGTAGGATTTGAAAATATGTAATCTGTTGTTAATATATGTACATATTTAAGACTCCAAATTAAAATTTGTATCATAAAACTTGAACCACAATCTAATGAGACAATGATTGCCTGATAGGCTAGTCCTTTGGTTCTATTTATCAAACTGCCCTTAGCCATAGACTATTATGGTGGATAATAAAATAATGGCTATAGTATTCGCCTTCTTTGCGCCAGCTGTTATTTGGAAGACTTAATTTTTTACAAAAAAAAAAAATTATATCAGGCTTATTTGGCTGATCTGTCTAAAAGTACACAAAGTACTATTTCTCTAAATACTTTCCTTACAGCAGAATTCTAGCCTATCTAGCTCTTCAAATAGACATCAACATCATATACACTTCATCTTCTCCGTTCATTCAATACATACATAATTGGCCATTACAACCCTTCAGTCAGGATTACGGCCTAGCTTCTCACACCACTAATGTTGTGTGTCTTAATTTTATACTTAAGTGGCGGGATCTACAGTTTAACGTCAACTCCGAACGACAGATTTTGAGAAAATTTTTCATTGCAATTTTATTTACTCTCAGAGTTTTTGCCAGAAATCTGCTGAGAGGAAGTCGTCGAAGAAATATCTTTTTTTCATATTTCGTTTTGATGTCTGGCCTGGGACTCGAACCCGGGCTTTACGTCTAATAAGCGAACATACTACCTACTAGCCTACGGCGACTACTCCGTTCATTCAATATGGAAAATAAAAAAAAAATAAAAAGTATAGCTTGTGTTAGGGAATCTGTGGCGCACAATTTGAATTGGACGATTCAAAGGTATTCTCAGCAAAGAATCGTATCTTACAGCTCATTATAGCGCACTTTGTTTCTGAGTTTTCAGCTTCAGCTATATAAGGTCCAACTCCAGTCAACAATTGAAGTCGAATAACTATTCAGAACACCATAGGTATTCTGATTTGGTGTTAGAGCAACAAGATTTCAATGCAGGTTGGTTTTCGCACAAAATTTTTCTTCGCTCTCACTAAGTGGGTACGTTCATAATGTCGTATACGTATGTATGTGACTTAGAGAACCAACAAAAGATTGTGGAAAAGCCAATGTATTCGGAAAAAGTGACTGTTTGATGCGAATTATATTTTCGACAATTAAAAGCCACTGGCTATTAATAACGCCCTAGAAATGCTTGCTTATTGTCTGAGGTTTAAAATTCTTCCCAGAAGTCGGATGCGATGGGCATAACTTCCCTCTCGGTACCATGTTGCTGGTTATAGCAAACTGAAGCAGTTATTGTTTTATTTACAGTGACAATATTTTCAATTGGATTGATTTCTTTTTCGTCAAACATAATAATTCCGCGTACATTGTTTAAAAACAAACAATTAATGTATAACGGACATGTGTACGCAAATTTAAATGATGCAGTCCGAATACAAATTTCGATACAATGTTTTGTATACTCGTGGATTAATGGAAAATTTTTTTTACGCAAAGACGGGAGTGTTTTATTTCTAAGCTTTTACTATTTATGTTTGTTTTTTTTTTTAAATCAACTTTAAATGACTTAAAATAAATCGAAAGAGAGAGAATAAATTTTAAACTATTTATGTATGTATGACGTCGTCTACAGCTGTTGTTGATTGAGTTAAAAATTTCCCAAAAACAAAAAAAATTAAAAATAATAATAATCGGTAAAAAACAAATTATAACGACACGTGTTTGTGTATGTATGTGTAGAGTCACACGAAACAAACATAAATTATTATTATTTTGGTCTATATTGGTTTATTATTGTTGTTTAAGGAGATGACCAGGGGGAAAAGTGATATTTTGTTAGTATTTGACACGAAGTTGATGTTGTTGGTAGTGACAAATTCAGTTTTTATTTGTTTGTATTTTTTAGGTGTAGTAAAACAAAATCTATGAATGAAATTGAATTGAAGTGCTACAATGCTTTTTTTTTTTCATTATAACCCTTCAATCAGGATTACGATCTAGCTTCTCAAACCACTTATGTTGCGTGTGCTAATTTTATACATGAGTGGCGGTACGTACAGTTTTCTTCTAGGAGAAAGTCACCGAAGAAATATTTTTTCATATTTCGTTTTGTTGGAGATGTCTGATCCGGTTTTTGAACCGCAGCCTCACGTCTAATAAGCCAACACACTACCTACTAGCCTACAGCAACTATAAAGTTAGAATGATTGTATTCAGAAAAAATACTAACTGTATAGTAAGATAATGCGGCAAGCTTCTATCACCATATTGTTTAGTCTGAAACATAAAATGGTTACAAAGGAAGCAACCAGAGTTTCAGGAAATTTTAAGTCAGGTCCCAATAAATCTTTAAAAGAAATTGTTTTTCTAACAAATTCTTATTTCTTTGTAGCCACCAATTCATTTTCTTTGCTTTTTTCTAATCAAATTCTTCATGCTAAGCACGTGATTGGTTTACTGAAGACGATTCTAGGATTATAGCAAATCTATCTGATTTTGATTAGAAACAAGGCTCGGTGTCGACTCTTATAGGTTGATTTCGTACTATTCTATTTCAAAAAGTGACTCTCTCTGATATTAATATGATGTTCGTAGTTTATGTGGTTCGCTCTGGGGGCTCCCTTCTGAAGACATTCCTAGGATTATAGCAAATCCATTTGCTTTTGTTTACAAACAAGGCTCTGTGTAGACTCTTATAGGTTAAAATGATGAGGAATTTTTTGCTGATTTAGAACTATTGTTTCTCAATTGGTGACGCTGCCTGATATTTACATGCTGCTCGTTGTTTATCTGATTCGCTCTGGGGCCAACAGAGTTGAAGAAGTTCCCTTGATGTATTATTTGGAGAGAATTTGAAATCAAGTGATTTATATAGAAATTTGAAAACAATTATGCATATTTTTTCGTCTGCTTAAGGATAACGGAGGATGATTTGGCCATAAGGGGCACGACCATCGAACTCTCAGATGAATTTTCTACATTGGGGATCCCTTTGGGTGCCTGCAGGCTTATAATTGACAATGTAATCGTGGACCTTGTCAACAGTAGATGGGCAGCTTCGGATAAGGGCAGAACAGCTCAAAAAATCTGGCCAAGGCTGGATAGGAGGCGCACGGCGACTATGCTTAAACTCCAAAGAAGCAGGTTCAGCGCTGTTATCGGTGCTATTACGGGACATTGTATTATAGGAACGCATGCGAGGCGTATTGGTCTCGGACACTTCGCGAATGATTTCTGCAGAAGCTGTGGAGATGAGAAAGAGGATGGAACTATTCTTCACCTACTGTTCACATGCCCGGCACTTGGTCAAAGGAGAAAGAAACAGCTGCGTGCCTACTACATGGAGGACCTAGATGGACTGTCATGCATGGATATTGGCAGTCTGAGTCGCTTCATCCGAAGCTGCGAGTGGTTCCTGGAATAGGGGAGAATGTGAAACTGTGGTATCACAATGGGCCCTGTATGCGGCCTAAGTGTGTTCGCTCATGACTCCATCAAGGGGACAACCACTTCTATCTACCTACCTACAGAATCAGGATAACTCGATTTTGTAGTCGAGCCCTTTAACCACTACACAACAATTGTGTTTTCCTGAACCTTATAGGCGTAAGCACTCCAAGATTCAAAACACTCGTTAGAACTTCTGTAAAAGCAGTAAGGGATCTTTGATAGCATAGTTTACGTTTAATATAGAATCAGTGACGCTTATATACTAGATTACTAAAGCTTTGTATGAAAAAAATAATGGATTTCTTTTTACTACACTTTATTAATTCATGTTATTATGTTATTTTGTACTTTGTTTGTTTAATCTCTCGAGGGGTTATTTCTTTTCACCAAAAAAAAAAAAAAACAAACACGAGTTAGTAATTAATTAGCAACGAAAAAAATGTATCAGGTTTGAGAAACAAAAATAAAAATGAACGAAAAAAAAAAAACGCGTAAGGTTTTTAATTTATTTCGTTATTAACAAACAAATGATAAAAAATGTTTTGGTAATTATTCTTCATAGTTAATCGCCGCTAATTTTTTTCTTTTTAATTTTTCCAAATAATTCAATGAGTATTTCGTCAAGTAGTACTTGAAAGAATGAAATAATTTTCCTAAAAAATAATTAAAAAACAAGTATTTCGCTGTTAAGAACTGTTAAGAATCAAATTAATTTTGTTTTAAAGAAAATCAAAATAAAGTTTCCATTACTTTTTAAGAAATGAAATTAATGATTTAAATATGTACTTAAAATTCTACAACAACAGCAAGTTTTAAAATTAATCACAAAAAAAAATATGGTTTGGAAATCTAATTTTCTCTTTCGCTTTCTATCTCTCTCTCTGGCATAGGAAATTATATTTAGAAATGAAATAAATAATTATTATCTTAAATCATGATGATTAGGCAATTTTTAAACAGGATTTAAATATGTAAATATTAATAAAACAAATAAAACTGAAATTCCCATGAAATTTATGAAATAAAATAAAAACACTTAGACATACATTCATACATACATATATACAGTGTTGGAAAAAAATAATAGGGACACTTAAATTTTTCAACATATTTTTATATTTTCGTTTACTTTTCCATAAACATTACAAAGTATATACATTAAATTAAAGGTATTCAAATAGTTTAACTAATAAAATAAAAATAAATGACTAGTTCTGCCAAATTCTTAAAAAAAATATAATTTATTTGAAAAAGGCCTGGAAAAAATAATAGGGACACTTTATGCTAGGCTAAAAATATGTATATTTTGTTAAAAATTACCATCATTTCCAGATATTATTTCAATATTTGGTTGAAGCACCTTTCATTTTTATTACCTCCTGACAGCGACGATTCATAGATCCCACAAGATTCGCACAGACGTCAGGGAGAATTGAATACCATGTCTCTGGAATTTTTTCCCACAATTCCTGTTTGTTTTTTGATTTAAAGTTGCCGATTTTATTTTTTTGGACTACCCAGAGGTGTTCAAGGGGGTCTAAGTCCGGTGATTGGGACGGCCACTCCATTACAGGCACCTCATTCTGTTGAAACCACAATTTGACGCGTCTAGCGGAATGCTTGGGATCATTGTCTTGCATAAATTCCCATTTAAGTGGCATTTCCTCCTCGACAAACGGAAGCAATTTATTCTGTAGAACATCTAGTAGTCAGCTGCACTTTAATAAACATGAAAGGTGCTTCAACTAAATATTGAAATAATATCTGGAAATGATGGTAATGTTTAACAAAATACATATTTTTAGCATAACATAAAGTGTCCCTATTATTTTTTCCAGGCCTTTTTCAAATAAATTATATTTTTTTTAAGAATTTGGCAGAACTAGTCATTTATTTTTATTTTATTAGTTAAACTATTTGAATACCTTTAATTTAATGTATATACTTTGTAATGTTTATGGAAAAGTAAACGAAAATATAAAAATATGTTGAAAAATTTAAGTGTCCCTATTATTTTTTCCAACACTGTACATATTTATGAAATTCGTTTTTGGCTTTCTAATAGATAAACCAGATGGGCAATTCAAGGTTAAAATTCGAAACCTCAATCTTCTTGAGTATATATTTTATTCTTACACTTCCCTTTTGGTATTTTAACCAAAAAATAACACATATTCTTAAAAAGCTGGCTAAAAAGGTAGGCTAAGGGTTAAAAATTAATCAAACGACAGTGTAGCTGTAGGTTATGGAACATTTTATGACATTGACAGTTGACAATCCTTCTACTCTAGAAACTGCTACAGTAGGCCAAATCCATGCTTTACTTGTTTTATGAAGATAGCTAGGTAAGAAAATTGCATGGACACACTTAGGTCGCATTGGGCCCATTGTGTTACCACAGTTATCCGCCATCGCCTAGTCTCGAAACCACTCGGAGCTCTTGATGATGCGATTTAAGCTGCCAATGTCAATCCCTGACAGTTCCTTCAGGTCACCTATGTAGTAAGCACCCAAGTACTTCTTTCTCCTTTGGCAAACAGCCGGGCATGTACCCAGCAGGTGAGGGATAGTCTCCTCCTCTTGCTCATACCTGCAACTTCTGCAGAAATCGTTTGCAAGGTGTCCAAGACCAATGCGCCTCGCATGCGTACCCATAATGCAATCGCCCTTAATGACACCGATAACCGTACTGAGCGCGCCTCTTTGGAGTTTAGTCTTTAGACTCATTGTGCGCCCCTCATCCAGCCTTGGACAGATTTTACGAGTCGTTCTACCCGTGTCCGAGGCCTCCCACCTGTCGTTGACGGAATCGACGATCGCATTATCAATTATGAGCCTGCGGGTCCTCATAGGGATGCCCATATTCGAGAACTCATCGGAGAGTTCGATGGTCATGCCCCGCCGGGCAAGTTCATCAGCTCTGTAGTTACCCGGAATACCACTGTGGCCCGGTACCCATACGATATGGATATCATATCGTTCCGCTATCCTGTAGAGATATCTGCGACAGTCGTACACCGTCTTGGAGTTCATCACGTTGGAACTTAGAGTCCTGATAGCCGTCTGGCTATCAGAAAGTATGGTGACGTTCCGCATGGAGACCCTTCCGTCCCCAATAATTCTCTTTCTCTTTATGAAACAAAGAATAAAAAAAAACTAAGACCGGTTAAGACGATGAAGAACAGCCCACATTGTTCATTAGAGGAAATAACCGATTCGATTCCATTTCAAAAACTTTCAGTACAAAGAGGAAATAAAAGAACTCGTTCCATAAAAGCCGGACTTTCAGCAATGGATATCAACTTTAATCAGGCTGCTCAATTAGTGTTTTACTTTCATAGCAAAAAACTTTTTCATAAAAGAGGCAGATTATCGACTGTACGATTTTAATTTTTAAATGCAATGAATAACCTCGTAAAGTTCAAAGCAGAGCTCATAATGGGCTAATGGAAGATCATAAAGTGAAAGGAAGCGACAAACAGAGAGGACTAACCATCATAGTTAACTGGCACGTGATATTTTTGGATAAGAGAGAACAGACTCACTTCAATCTATAAATTACTTATGGAAGACACACTAAAACACTTGGAAATGCCTCGAGGAATCTGAGCAGGAGGAAGAACTTGTCTTTCACTTCATGTGTCAGTACCCGGCTCGGGCCATAAAAGACTGACGTTTTTGGCCACTCAATCTCTAATATAAAGCTTACTGGGTCCAACGCCTTACCTGAATTAACCAAACCATCACCAGGAGGTTTAAATAGGATTATAAGAGAAAAATTAAAAATTGGAGTTGTTGCTGGACACTGCCTGACCGAATTTGTGCCTGAACATTTGTTACTTATGGACAACAACAAAAATAAAACAGAATAGAAACAAAACCGCGTTTTTTTTTATGGGAGTTCAACTAATCCAAGTCCAAACAGAGATGGAATGAATAACATTGTACCAGTTTATACCTCCTAGTCTATCACTTCTTATCATAGCAACTTCAGCGGCATTTGGTTTATTTATAATTCAAAAAAGTTTTTTATAAAATTTGTTTGGCTTTAATTTTCGAACCTTATCATTAAATAATTATTTCGAAGTATTTGATGATGACAATTTCGAAAATTGATTAGAGATATTGTTTCTATATTCGCTTATCTTTCATTAATAACGGTTTAGATTTCAATCGCTTAAGAATTCATTGATACATTTTGAATAAACGATTTTCATTTTAGATATGAAATATGATTTTAAGTACAATTGAAGTTAATGAAAATATTATTGCATAATAATGATATCAATAGTATGTATTTTTAAATACCACTCACTACTCATAACCGGAAACAGATATCTTTTAATATATTTTATTTTTTATAGATCATTTTTTATAAGGAAATACGAAATATTTCCTATATTTTGATTCATAAAACGTCATGGATTCAAAATTTTTTAAAACCTAGTGTAACTGTCTGTGGTATCCTTAAGATACTATTCATACTTTGTAGAAGAAATTGTGTACTATTGGATATTGATTATTATACAAATTGAATTTGTCGATGATGTAGATTTGATTGTAAGGAAAATAATCCTTGCCGATAATAAATAAAAGCTGCTAACGAAGCTAGGTTAAGTAACCTCAAAACATTATCTTGGCGCAAGGAATCATACGTATTACATTCCGATATTTGTATAAGACTTAACTAATCATTAGTGTAGGCAATAATTAGGACTCCCTGAGGGGTTTAATGCCAATGTAAATGCGGTGTAGTCTAGTAGGTAGTGTGTTGGCTTATTAGACGTGAAGCCAAGGTTCGAACCCTAGGTCAGACATCTCCAACAAACCAAATTGAAAGAAAATATTTCTTCGGCGACTTCCTCTCAGCAGAATTTTGGCAAAAACTTTAAGAGAAAATAAAATTGCCATGATAAGTTGATGAAAAAATTTCCGTTCGGAGTCGACTTTAAACTGTACGTCTTGCCACTCAAGTATAAAATTAAGGCACACAACATGAGTGGCGTGAGAAGCTAAGCCGTAATCCTGACTGAAGGGTTGTAATGACCAATTATTTATGTATGTAAGCGCATTTCAGATTATCTATTAAGGCAATAACTTTTAGTGCTATTCATATATTTTTTTTTTTTTGAAAAACCAGCACTCAGGGGATGGCCCCTACTCATGCAGTGCATTGTGCAGGTTTGGGAAAATAGGTTATAGGCAGGTGGAAAGGGGGAGTGGTAGTTGTCAGTAGTTAAATATTTCTGACGATAGTAGAGAGACTTGGCTTGCTATTGCGGTAGGCGGATATCTGGAGAAATTGACTACTTCATTTGCCTCAGCCAAAAGCGATAATTCAATAAGTATACATATAGTATTGCTAGATCTATCGAGACAGCTAAAGCTAAGCTTACATAATTTTTGAATACCTTGATCAGCCGGATATTAGCAGTGCCAGAACGAAACACTCACTATCCAAAATCGGAAAAAGATATTCTTTTTAGCAGTCTGCCGCATTGATAGTCACTTATGGACTTAATGACAATTGCTGGGCATTTAATACTGAAAAACGCTCTGCTTTAAAAGACGAAGTCCTAGAAAACAACATAACAAAATTTTATGGTTAGAGTCCATAGTCTAATGTCACATCAACAACTATTGTCTAGTAAACAATGTGTTGTTACATCAGCTGTTTTAACCTGGTATACAGCCTCTGCTGTCATTCTTAGTTCACATTTTAATTGCTAAACGATCTTGCCAACTCGTTGGCCATTCAAGACCCTTATAGCTGCTTTGCTATTAAGATGAGTCCGAATATCCCATCAATTTTCTTAGCCATTGCGGCGGTAGATGACCAGTTTAATTCTACAGTGAGTGCCTTGGCAGGATACTAATATGGCGTAGACTGGCTATAACATCTAGTGCAAATGAGTTTTGCCTTTAACAATATTTTTTCTAAACACTGCCACTATATTTAAAAATATTCTGAGAAATTACATTAAAAATCCATCCCCAAAGACCCCAAAAACATCGCTTCAGGCTCCATTGCAAGGAAATTTGAGATACAAAACTTGCAAGTATTTAAAGAAAAGGAAGAGAATCTCTAAAAAAAAATGTGTTTTCCCCCACCAGTTGAAATTTTTTTTCTAACACGGATGACGAAATCCATTATAACTCTCTTTGAATTTCAAAATTTTCTCGTACTTTTAACTTTTTTTTTTGTATGATTTTGCTTTTTTTGAAGGCGAATAAATACCTTTTTATTTGGTTGGTTATGTTTTTATAAATTTTGGACTGACTTTATTGCACAAAGTACCAAAAATAGTTTTTTTTTATTATTTTTAGAAGAGTTCGTTGATTTGAGCCAAATGCATTGGAGTACTTTTTTTGTAAATAAAAACTTTTCACTCAAAATTCTGCATTTCATTGTATTATTGACTTTTATAACACTTTTGTTAGTATTACGACTTGGGTTCTTACATATATTCTTTATTATGTGGATAAAATACAAAAAGGACCAAAAGTTATTTCATTTTTCAATAGCACTTGTATCCAACCAATCGAATAATATGAGTCTTTGTATTGTATTGATAAATCTTTAATTATTCTTAAACCATGTTTTTATGTACTTTTCATTTGGGTACTTTTCACTTCACCATATTACATATATTGTTAACAATCAAAACAGTACCAAAAGTACCACCTTTTTTTATAACGAAAAAAGTACCAAATGTCCTTTGTATTGTATTGATAAATCTTTAATTATTCTTAATCCATGTTTGTATGTACTTTGTGTACTTTTAAGTTTACCATATTATATTGATAAAATTCAAAAAGTACCAAAAGTACCCACTTTTTTGTTTGATTTTTTATTTTTTGGAAAATGAAGGAAATACCAAAAGTTCTTTAATTTTTCAAAAATGAAAGAAATACCAGAAAAGTACTTTTTTTGTTTGAACTTTTTTTTTCGTAAACCTTATAATCTATCGATTAATGTGTGTTTTCTAGTTGGAAGCCAAAGCGAAAAAGGTGTTTTTAGTTTCTGGTCATCTTTTTTGGAAAGATACTAAGTACACAAATTGCTTTTGGCTGGTCATTATGACAATCTAATGATTCTTTATTGTCTCACTTCCGTCATTTTGAATTTACGACATAAAAATTGCGTATAGATTTCTGTGAATGTTTACTAAACGAAAAGGGAAAAATAAAAACCATCAAACTGTCAACTACGGTTCATATCGAAAGCTATTAAATATTATGCGTTAATAATTTGTATTCTTTTTATTTTATTTAAGAAAGAAAACATTTATATAAAATACATAAATATGTTTGTATATATTGAAACGTATAGAGATACGTCCATATATATATACAGATAATGATGACACCAAGTGTAGAAGAAAATAAAAATAAAACATAAAACAATATGTATTGTAAACGAAATGCCATGTAAAACAAAGTGTAAAAGAAATCAACTACTCACTCATGTTTTTCGGATAGGGCTGGTGTTGCTGAGAAACATCTCAGCGCTGTTAAACCGAGATTTGTATTCAATGCGGAACAGCTTTTTGTTAAAGCCATTGCTTTATTTGAGAAACCATATAAAACACTCATTTTATTTTAATTTTTTTTTTGTATTTTATTTAACTTAGCAATTAATTGTTAAATTATAGTAGAATTATTTCGTTAATTTTGTTTTCTTCTATAAGTTTCTAAACATATGTTTTTCTTCGTTTTCTTTGTTTTTATTTTATTTTGTACAAGTTAGATAATTATTGGAAACTTTTTCTATTTAGTTTTGTCGCCTAATCAGTTGGTTTCCTACGTGTTTCCCTCTCTACGTTCACTGGCTAACTAAAATAATGAAGACTTTGTGGGTATTATTTGCGGGCAAATTGGCCTTGAATTTTGCCGGCTATATTGTACTCATATACATACATACGTGTTTCACTCTCTCACTATAGTTGGGAGAAAATGAATGATGAAAAGAAATCCGAAAATAAATAAACACTTGACTTGTTGCTCCCCATTCGTTGTTAGCGTTGCCGTATGTATGTAATTTAGTCTGGTTTTTGTAATGTTGGGACAACGTTTTTTTAATTAAATTTATTTCGTAGAATTATAGGTAATGTTTTTATTTTATTACAAAAATTTTGAGAAGAGAGTAGCTAAAACCAAATTAATTCTCAAAATATTCAAACAATTAATTTTGTTCATATTTTTCTCAATAAATACAAGAATGCCTGCTTCGTTTGTGCGCATCGAGACCTTAACCATTATATTCCAAGTCCACGTAATCTTTAAGTCTTGTCTCTTGTTTTGACCATTACTACCGAATATGTTAACATATATTTGATATTTTCTTTAAATTTAATGCCCAGGCTGGGCGGGGTACTATTTTTGTCTCAGCTGTTGATTAGTTCAGATCACTACTATGAAGCTGATCAATGGTAATATGTAGCACCGAGCTTCAGCATCTCGAAAGGCACTTGCTTATTATCCCTCGATCCACAAACTCCAATCAGATCGATCACAGTGTGTTTGGCGGAAGGCACGTTTCCAATGTATGGGAAATGTGTGCATTCAGAGTTCTAAATATCGGATTGGAAAACTAACAACTTGGCGCATGCAAGATACGATTACGCATTAGACCTTTGAAGTCTGCGTAATCCAGTACATTGCGAACGCTAAGGCTTTCTCCACTTAACTCTCGGATAAACTCCGCCGATCATCATCTAATCTATTGACGTTGATGGATTGCCAGACAATATATCCCCTTGTTTCGAGCGCCCATCCTAACGAAACTAATGATATGATGAGGAATGTCGCTGCAGTGAAAAAAGCTATATACAAGAAAACGTTGCAGTTCGGGATTACAGACAGAGAAGAAAGAGAGACGTTTTTCCAGACGCAAGAAAAAGAAATGTAATGTTGTACAAGTGTAGGAATGTTGCTCAAAAATTTTATAAAAAAAATTTTAAGCGTTTGATCCGGAAAATCATTCTGCAGGGATGAGTAGGAAAACTTGGTTAAATACTCTCAATGACGCTTATCCTTCTCGTGCTTCTCTGTTACGCATCGATGCAGCAGCCGTAAGAGTATTTGAGAGTAAAGTCTTACGTAAGATCTCCAACAATGAGCTACATGAACTTCTCAAGGATATGGACATTGTTCAGCGCATTAACGGATAGAAAAAAAATGTTCCAACGAGATGGATATTTGATGAGCCAAAGGCGCGCGAACTGTAATGGCTACCGGAAGAAAGCATTAACGCGGAACGAAATCCTAAAACGATTCCATGATTATTCCTTTACTTTAAATTTAAACATCGAAAAGATATTGCGCGCTACTGCAGGACCATTAAAATAGCCCTTCAACATCACGTGCCAGTATATAGCAGGCATAATATTTTTCTGCATAATGGACATGGAATAACGTTCTATATTTTGTGCCACAGGAAAGGTTTCCAAAGGTTGTAATTTATAATCGAATTCGGCAAAAATGCAAGTGTGATAGCCAGTCACCAAAGGACACGAGGTATAACCATCATAGGAATCCTTCAAGGGTTTGCCATTCATAACAGCCAACATATTGTGATAGACTACAGGTGATTGGGCAGCTATGTATAATAAATAATTGGAATTATAAAAAAAAAAAATTTTTCAATACTAACTGAAGCAAGTATTACCGGCAGCAGCTGCTGTTTTGGAAGTAGGAGTAGCCGAACAATCGCCAATGGCAAATACATTCTTGTAACGTATATGTTGCATAGTAGATTGATCGACTTCTACAAAACCGGCTTCATTTACTAAATCACGACATTTGGCCAACTCGGGGGAAGTACCCATGGGTGGCACCACATACTGTTCTTCAAATTTCTCTTTTCGCTTATTGAGATTCTCAAAGATGGCTATATCTTGATCGGGATTAACTTTTATTAAATTACGTGAGGTATTAACCTGGATATTACGTTTCTTGCAAACGAGCCACAAAGCATCAGCATAACGCTTAACAGCAAATATCACTGGCAATGCCGTATTATAGATTACATTAATATTATTACGTTTATTCATCTGAAGTATTAAATTATTTTCACAACGTGTTGGAGATATTCTTCAAAATAAAAACTTACCTTTCTTAAATAATGTTCGGCGATATAAGCGATTTTCTGTGGAGCACCTGCGCATTTCACGGGTGAATTGGGCAAAGTGAATATGACATTGCCTTTCTCGATGTTACGTAAAACATCATAGGTACGCTCAACATACTTTAGAGAGTATATTGAGCACACTTTTGCCATTGGGAATTGAGAGACCTTCTACCAAACCGGGTATCTGGTATAGAAAAAAGGGAATTTTTATATATTTTCTCTTGTCTACAATGTTTGTATCATTTCTTATTACCTTCTCGTATTTCAATTCCAAACCAGTAGCAATTAAGAGCATATCATATTTAATATCATGACCGCCAGATGTCGATACAGTATTATTGTTGGGATCATAATGTATGGCTCTCTCCTTAATCCATTGGATTTTTTTGGGTAAAACATCAGCCATATATCTGAACGATTGCTCTAAACGTCTCATGCCGCCACCGATCAAGGTGAACATGGGTTGATAATAATGTTTCTAGAAAAATAGTGGGCAAATTAGATTAAGGAAATGATTTCCAAATTTAAATATCAACTTACATCTGCAGGATCTACCACAATAACTTTGCCTTTTCCTAACTTTGAGGATAATTTGGCTGCTAAAGCGCAACCACCAGCACCACCACCCACAATAAGAACTTTGCATCTGGAATAGGACAGTATAAAGATTTAGTTTGGAATTCAATAGTAAAAATAGCTAAACGTTACTCCATGGATTACTTTGTTTGTCATATCATACATTAGAAAAATTCCACATTCGTATGTCGTTTTGGACTCTTTTTGGGTCAACTACTCTAGAAACATAATCTTAATTAATTCTGCTTTTCATTCAAGGTTCTTCATTAAAAATATCCATAAATACCTCACGAATGAATAAAAAACGCATGTTTAATATGTTAAATCTTTAGTACACGCATGAGCTTGCTGGTGACTACAACGGGAGTACCTTATTTTAGCCGTAGTCTAGTAGGTTTTATTATACGTGAGGCCGTGGTCCTTAGGCTTACTGGCAAAAACTCTGAGAGTAAATAAAATTGCCTTGAGAAAGTTTTTTTAAAAATCTGTTGCTCAGAGTCGATTTTAAACTGTACGTCCCTGCCACTCATGTATAAAATTAACACACACGACATAATTGGTGTGAGAAGCTAGGTCGTAATCGTAAAATCTGACTGAAGAGTTGTAGTGACCAATTATGTAAATATGTATACCAACTTTTTTGTTTAAGACGCGGGAGTTACCTTCCTTTTATTTTCAATATTTAATTATAAAGCTTCTCGATCTCTTGCCGGGGTCGACTTGATTCTTAGAGAGCTAAGCCAGTACTATTTAGACAAAATATTTTTTAAGGATACATGAGAACTTGTCCAACAAAAAATCTTAAAATTTGACTCTGATCAGACAAATATTTCTAATAGCTGGAAAGCATAGAAAGCATCTAACACATACATATCTTCAAAGCAAAGCGATTAGAATAGTTCTTGTCGAATAGAGTACCAGCAGTGGTCCTAAAACTTTTATAAAAAAAAATATTTGTATGAAAAACCTAATTATGTTTGTAAATATTGAATATACGTAATGATGATACCATGCATAGTAGAAAACAATAAAACAAAACAATACTGTAAACGAAATGTCATGTAAAACAAAATGTAAAAAAGTCAACCACTCACTCATGGTTTTCGGATAGGGCTGGTGTTGCTGAGAAACATCTGAGTGCTATTAAACCGAAATTTGTATTCAATGCAAAACAACTTTTTGTTAAAGCCATAGATTTCAAGAATTTCGATTTGAATAATAATTAAACGATAAGGCCGGTTATACTTTTTTCAGGATTTTTGAAGCCATAAAAAACTACATTTGTATGTATAAAATATATTCCGTTAAACTCGATCTCTAGATAATATATTCAGTTTGTCACACATAAACTATGTTTTATTATGCTTATAAATTATAAATGGATGACTGTACGGTTAATTAAGAAAATTTAATTTTTATTTGTGGCATTGCGGCCGCAATTTAATTTAATTTTTTATTAATATTTTTTGTTATTTGCTCACAGTCTTCCTTTTTGTATTACAGTCAGTGTTGTTATATTTTATTTTCAAAAATCTTCAAATAAATAAAAACTTATTCAATCATAAGGGTAATTAAACCTTACAACCGTTTAGTCAGGATTACAGCCTAGCTTCTCACATTACCCATGTTGTGTGTGCTAATTTTTATCCATTAGTAGCGGTACGTACAGTTTAATGTCAACTCCGAACAATAGATTTTTGAGAAACTTTTAATGGCAGTTTTATTTCTTCTCACATTTTTTACCAGAACACTGCTGAGAAGAAGTAGCCGAAACAAAAATATTTTTTTCATACTTCGTTTTGGATATACACGCCTGGGGTTTAAGGTTTAAACCTCGGGCTCTTGTCTAATAAGCCAAAAGACGAGCGAATTAGACGATCGAATATTAATATGAAGATCAGAGATCAGCAATGAATCGTTTTTTCGCTACTCATAAGTACTCATGAAATTTTGAGTATGAGTGAGTCAACAGTATTGAAATTCAACTACTCTGATTCATTCGTACTCACTACAACATTGATTTATAAGTACAGGTTGCAGTGAGTATGAGTCAACGTTGCCATCAAACTCATAACATTCGAAATATGTTTGATTTATATAATAATGTTCGTAACTGAAACAACCGTCTGTGTTGGAGTTTGAACAGAAAGAGGAAGATCTTATTTATTTCAAATATCTTAAACCTAATGTAACATAATCTTAATTCTATTTTGTCTCTTTTTATCATAATAACACTCTAACTTCTCTTATTATAATTATGCTTACTCTAATTTCTCTTATCATAACACTTACTCTAATTTCTCTTATTATAATTATCCTTACTCTAATTTCTCTTATGGCTAAGTTTAATAATAATAGTATTTAGTGTAATTAATGTATTAATAAGGGAGGTAGGTTCCTATGAGAGGACATTTATGTCACTATATGCCTACTCCTCATTCAGATTCATAACTTTTGAAAAATACTTATAATACTCATAAATGATTCGAATCATTCATCAAAATTTAAAGTCTTAGTTATTGTTGCATTTACAAAAAAAAAGAAGACAGAAAAAGACAAGGACAGCAAACAAAGCAAAGACACAACCTTCTAGTGAGTATTGTAGTGTTCGTACGCGAATCATACTTATTTTGTGATTCTTGTAAATGTTGAGTAAAGGAGAGTCAAAAGCAACAACATCATCCGTATTGTTAAGTATGAGTACGATGAGTACTTCAAACTTTGGATATGAGTAGTATGAGTATGATTAGAAATTATGAGTATGATTCGAATCTACTTATTTTTTTGAAAACTCATTGCTGGTCTCTGATGAAGATAACTCACTCGTTTTACAAAAATGGAATGTAACGAATGATTTTTTTAATTTTTTGTATTTTCAACGCAAAGATTTTCAGTATTATAAAAGATTCGTGACATGAAATAGCCCTCACCTGGAACTACGGAAGGGAAAGATCTGCAAATATGTGCAGACTGCCGTGCAGATACAGCAACCATAGAGAAAGTCTAAACTTTAACGGATTATATATAGCATTTTCAGTTTAAATTAAACTTTTTTCAAAATAAATGAAACCTTTTTCAAAATGAACGAAACCTTTTTCAGATTAAACGAAACTTTTTTTAAATTAAACGAAACCTTTTTCAAAATAAATGAAACTCTTTTCAGAATAAATGAAACTTTATTCAAATTCAATAAAACATTTTTCAAATTAAATGAAACCAGTTGTAGAATTTGTAGGTTTATCATATTCTGTTGTATTTTTTTTGAGATATATTCGCAAAAAGTTATTTGAACTATGTTATGCTCTGTGGTAATGTCACTTAATAATGATCGGGCGTGGAATTTTATCTTAGAGAATGTTTTCTCTATCGGGTTCAACATAGGAGAATAAGGTGGTAAAAATTTAAGTGTACAGTTACTATTATCCACCATATTTCGAATTTCCTGGGTTTTATGGATTCTGGCATTATCCATAATTAAAAATGCATTTTGTAACTCTGTGCTGCTTTCAATTTTATCCAGGAGCTCCCTAAGAAATATTTGGAAACGGGCTGAATTTACAGTGGAAAGGGAAACAACTTTATGGTAAACAATACCACCATTATTTATCGCAGCAATTAAAGTAACGTTCCTTCCCCTTATGGTTGGTACAACAACATGAGCTCTTTCACCTACCTTAGCACGTGCTTGTGAACGCCGTAAATGTAAGTTAAACCCGCACTCGTCTATAAAAATCATTTTTTCTTTCTGTTGAGGAGACCAAATTACAAATTCTGAGGCATACTGTCGACGGTTTTCAATAGTCGATGCGCTATTCATACGATCCATTTCGATGGAAGCCATTTTCAGCGTTATTTTATGATCTTTGAATCCGTTGAAAATTGTAGACAATGCAAGCGTTACATTAAGTTGTTCAAATAACTTTTTGCGAATATTTCTCAAAAAAAATACAACAGAATATGATAAACCTACAAATTCTATAACTGGTTTCATTTAATTTGAAAAATGTTTTATTGAATTTGAATAAAGTTATATTTATTCTGAAAAGAGTTTCATTTATTTTGAAAAAGGTTTCGTTTAATTTAAAAAAAGTTTCGTTTAATCTGAAAAAGGTTTCGTTCATTTTGAAAAAGGTTTCATTTATTTTGAAAAAAGTTTAATTTAAACTGAAAATGCTATATATATTTGACCGAAAAATTCTTGCCTACAATTCCAGCGTTATTAAAACATAAAATGAAGCGTATTGGCAATATTGTGTTTTTTTTTTAATTTTAATAGATTTCAAGCTTTTTAAGGTTTTTTTTTGTAATTGTTTAGCTTTCCGTAAAGTTTGATTAAAAGCTTTGAAGTGATATTTTTTATGCAATAGATGTCGCTCCGCTAGAATAAAGTATTAATAAAGCAGTGATATAGGATGGAATGTGTGCAGTTAAAGGAACATTTTAAAAATTAACATTTTAAAATTATGAAGACCTTTATTTGCATTTTATCAAGAAAATTACATCATATATACATGAAAACAGAAGCTTAAGCTAAATTTCGGTTTATATTCATAATTGGCCATTACAATACTTCAGTCAGGATTACGGACTTGGTTCTCAGCTTCGATTGGTATACAGGTTTTAAATTTGGGAGTTACAATGTTCAGTTCTGTTCAGGTGTACGCACCTTTGTATATTTTTAAATTTGATTACAGTGAAGTCTTTTTACATAACGAACATAAACATACATAGAAACTCAAGTTTTGTGTGCTTTCAGTAGAAAAATCTTCAATACTATACAAAACGTAATGGTCTCAACGATTAACTGTATAAAAGCCATTATAAATCTTAGAATATATATTAAGAATAAAATCTCCAATACATTTGAATATTCGTACATCAAAATTTCAATGTTTTAGACACACAATGCGAAAGTTTGTATACGATTTAAGTCGTCAAGCAGTTGAATTTAATCATTAATGCTTCAGAAAACCCGAAGGACCTCCAAGTATATGGAAAACATAGATTGAGAGTAATTTCATAGCGAGTGTTGGTAGATAAAATTCAATGGAGTAGATTTTTTCAATTAGGAGCTACAGGTTATATTGTAGTCGCCGTAGTCTAGTAGGCAGTGTGTCCGCTTATTAGACGTAAAGCCCAGGTTCGAGCCCCAGGCCAGACATCAAAACTAAATATGAAAAAAAAAATATTTTTTCGGCGACTTCTTCTCAGCAGATTTCTGGCAAAAACTCTGAGAGTAAATAACCTGCCATGAAAAAGTTTCTCAAAAATCTGTCGTTCGGAGTCGACGTTAAACTGTAGGTCCCGCCACTCAAGTATAAAATTAAGGCATACAATATGAGTGGTGTGTGTAGGGCGTAATCCTGACTGAAGGATTGTAATGACCAATTATGTATGTGTATGTATGTGTATTATAGTTGAAATTGGTCAGCGCAGGTGCTTTAGGGCTATTATTCCAATGAAAACACAGAATTTTTTAATAAAAATTTCAAGGACAAATATTAATATACGATTTCATTTTTCTTTTATTTGTAGATTTCTGTGAAAATATTTTAAATTACTTCAACTGGTTAGTTCGAGAATTTACAAGTATGAGGTAAGTTTTGTTCTCATTTTATTTTTCCTTTTTTATGATTATTTATTAGTCATTCCTTTTTTGTTTTTATGCTTCTTTTTTTACATCAAATCAATTACAACAAATTCATTCATTCATTCATTTATTTTTTCATTCATTGTTTTTTGTTAAAATAAATTGATTCATATATTTTTAACATCGGCCGCATGGTATGCGAAAAAAGGCACGTCCACATCAAGCCTGTATAGACCTCTTGCCGTCACTTTAATTAAAATGTGGAATATATCTGTAACGATACTAATTTTTTTTGTAACGAGAGAGAGAGAGAGACATAAATGGGTGTTAACTAAGCATTGCAGCCTTGATATGGCTAAATTCGTATACTATTGAACAATAACGTTGAAATGGTGCCCTATAATGTAATAAAAAAAAAATCTAAAATATGATTAGGATAAGAGATACACGGAGCCTAATTTGTTGAATAATAACACCCCTGCATGGGTTTTGCAAATAAAATTTTGATTTTTTTAAAATCTGAATGAAGATCTGTAATCAGCGACCCCAAAAACCCCTGAGTAACAATTTTCAAGTAAATCTGATTAATTTTTAAGGATCTTGCACCCCTTGACATAAATCCACCTCCTACTTTAAGGGTACATGCAATCAATTTGGCTCAATTGGGGTCATTTTCTGACAATAGCGATGGTTCTAGCATGTCAGTGGTTAGCTCTACAATTTTTCAAAAATATTCAAAAAATCTATTTTTAGGGGTTTCAACCCCCTTTTTCTCGAAAATCTGACGTAAACCTAGATTCGTGTTCAGCGCGCAAAATGCCTTCGGAAACATCTGGAGCCATCTTATTTGCACAAAAAAAGTCCAATTTTGCAGGGCTGTGTAATACATAAACAAATCAAAATAAAATTCAAAGTTTGTAACATTTCAAAAGAGTTCATCTTCAAAATTGCATTGAAATATATCGAGCAATGATTTAATTTCAAATTGGTAGATAAATTAAATTTCCTACCTGTTATTAACAGACTCTTCAGGTTTCTCGTTGTCATAACTTTTTGTGCCTCCAGAATTTTTAACACCGATAGACTTATTCTGAATTTCCCTATATATGTAAATTTATGCCAGATCCAATTGATATCTGAATAGAGGTCTTATCTGGATATGCATAGATTAGAGCTTCGAGTTGTGACACTAAATTAAATTTGTAATTCACTGGCAGGTATTGCCCCAGGAATAGGGTTGGGTAACACTGCATTGGAGATTTTTATCTTTAAAACACCTTTCATACATACACAATTGGCCACAACCCTTCAGTCAGGATTATGGCCTAGGTTCTCACATCACTCATGTTGTGTGCCTTAATTTAATACTTGAGTGTCGGGACCTACATGGCGGGTTTGTTTACTCTCAGAGTTTTTACCAGAAATCTGCTGCCTTTTATTGCCTCTTACAGAAATTTAATATTCTTGCAGTGAATAAGTAATTTATTCCGATCCAATGATATCTTAGTACCATATTTGAATTCATTAAATCTTATGTTGGTTAGAGGAGTTTCTGTTTTCATTTGTCGGTTCTACGTGTATGAAGGTTGTCCTCTTGGTCTGCTCTAATTCGATTGTTGGCCTTGAAATATTATGTGTAGACAATATTTGGTGGTAGGCTTTTACCATCTAATCGTTATTAACCACAAGGATCGTAATTGGCCGCCATATCTTTATACTATGTTCAGACAAGCACTTTTATTGAGCCAATATTCGCTTATTTGAGAACAATACTTTAAGTGTTCAGACAATAATATACGCAGTTCATCTGTTTACTCAATATTCATTTGACAGCTGGTAAACAAAACAGCTGTTGAGTTCTCAAATATCAACAGAAAGTGTTCGGATAATTGTAATATGCATACTGAACATACTTATGATACTCAATATTACAACAATTTGCGTATTTATTGCGCAATAATTAATTGAAATTTTATATGAAATATTGAGCTCAATAATGGTTTAAGCATTAAAAGTCCATGTCTGAACATAGTATTAGAATTTTTATTATAGAATTATTCATGTATTCTTGGATTGATTGGAAGTCATATCCATAAAATACATTGAGTACACACAAAGATATTTTTGTTTGTGAAAGTTATGTGATTCGATATGTCATGTCAAAAGGGCCAAGAACCCTTTTAACATGAACATGTGGTGTATAATGCTCAAGTAGCTAAATCAGTCAACTAGGATATCAGTATTCGCCACGTTTACTTACTTACTTAAATGGTTAATCCAACCTTTTAGTTCAGTTTACTAGCTAGATTAGCTTCTCACACCGTCTACGTTGTTTGTGTTAATTTTGTCCATGAGTGATTGCAACTCAGTGTTAAAAAATTCAGTACTTTAGTACTTTTTTCAGTACTTTGTTATTTTAAAAATACCGTAGTACTTCCGCGGCGCTTTTAGTACTTTTTATTATTACACATTTTCAGTTTTGCTTGTTTCTACTGTGAATGTGTTCGCAACATGTTCAATGTAATGCTAAAGGTGGAATTAGTCTTTAGCCCCGGTTAGCCAAACGTCCATGGAAAAGATACGTTAGTTTTTCTATACCATATTCCGTGTATTAAGTAGAAATAAATATTTTTTTACAAAAGTACTATTTGAGGCAAAAAAGTACTCTTTCGGTGAGAGCTCAGTACCATTTCAAAATTTTAATTTTGCAACACTGTCGCAACTACTGTTTCATTTCTACTCTGAGTGACAGATTTGAAAAATTTTCTGTGAAAATTTTATTTTACTCCTGGAGTTTTTGCTAAAATATTGCTGAGAGGAAGTTGGCGAAAGAAAATTTTTTTTATTTCGTGTTTGTTCGTAATGTCTGAGCAGGGGTTTGAACCACGCCACCTACTAAACTACGGCGACTTCAATTCGTCACATTTAGGTGTATGAGTTTCGCTCTTGATGGTTTCTATTCATCCGCGGTGAGAACACATGTATATATCGTCTGGATAGTCTAAATTCACAAGTCTCACCTGCAATCGTTAGGTAATACTCCTTCTGTGGATTGTATCGTTTTGCTTTTCAATATGCCCACGAGTTTATTCATCAAATTGTAGAACACAAAAAGGCGAAGATTGAAAGACTTCTAGTCAAGGAATTGACCATTAATTCCTTTGATTATTGTGTTCTTTTCAAAAGATCAATAAGTTTCAAGTTAGGCACTACTTTTACAAACAGTAGTATATTCCTAACTGTTTTTTCCTATTCTGTCTGCAAGCTATCGATTGTATCCATAACTGCCAAAACAAGCCCCCGTTATCGAAAATACCACCCCATTAGAGCGCTACAAATTGAAAAGACTATCAGTAGACACATACTCGTACAATAAATTGTCCATTTCAGAGAGAATGCAAATGGAAATGTTAAGAAATTGTTGCATACAATTGCAATATGACATCTTTATTATTTACAGCTGTTGTTGATGTTGTTTTTGTTGTTGTTGCTGTTATAGTTGTTTTATTTCATTGATTTTCGTATAAAATTTAATGAAAGAAATCGAATGAAATGAAAAGAGAAAAACCCAAGAAATGCAATCATCTCGCATTGTTTTATTTCCACATACACGCACGCACGCATATATCAACAAATGTTTATTGGTGAAACACTTACGCTAGCTTAAAAATAATAATAAATGCGCGGATCGTTTGAGAAGTTTGCACAAGATTAATTTAAATTTAATCGTTACAAGCCTTCAGTCAGGATTACAATTTGGCTTCTTAATTTAAATACAAAATTTAAAAAGACTTGTTACGAGGAGTGTCCAAGAAATTACTGAAATTACTTACACCTTCCAAACGTCTCGAATTCTGCCCGTATAGCATTATAAGATTGCTTTTTTACAAGCACAAGGTCTCGAAAACTTTATTGTCTGCATTCGAAAAGTTTATTACATTAACCAACTATCCTCGCACATTTTCCACATTGCAAAGACATTGATTTAACAAAAGAAGCCGATCAAATGCCGAGTTTTGTGACGCAAAATGATGACAATTATTGAGAGACAATTTTCTGGGTTTCGTTGAGCTTCTTCTGGTCGAATCCAAAAATATTAAAAAAAAAAAAAAAATCTTCAACCAAGGAATTTTATTTAAATTTGATTTCTTTCTTTTATTTGTTGAATTTCAATTAAAATTTTTGCATTTTAAATATTTACTTTGACAAGAGATTTCATATGAAGGTATGCAGGAATTTATTTTCATTTTGAATGGTTACGATTCTTTGAATATTTTCTTATTGCCCAGTGATAAGAAAGGAACAATTTTTTTTTAAATAAGATAAATAGGCCTCTCATTCAGAAAATAAATTAATTTTCATTAAGTTAAGAGAATATATGATATGACCTTTTCTTTTCATCACCAATACTATTCAGTGCAACATATTGTTATCCTACTATCGATAATTTACAGTTAAACGTTTTTGGAGTAAAGCCGTTATACCATCAGTGGGCTTCTGAGTTTTCTGCGCTCTTTTAGTTTCTAATGGAATTCTCTTCCAATCTCAATGGATACAAAGTATTAGCTTTCTTGGTTTTAATTCTAACTTTGCCACCGTCTTCGAACTGTCATCTCGCTTCCTTCACTATATTTTTGTAAATTTTCGTTTGTGATCCACTTTATATTGTCCGTAGTCATTCGCTTCAGAATCGCAAATGGAAAGTCTATTCATTAAATTTTTTTACTGTTGACTTTAGCTTTCATTAGCAAATATCAGTCCAGATGAATGTCTAGTTTCCAGGAACCTTCACGGTTAATTGTCTTAGGATTACAACCTAGCTTCATCCCCCACTCATGTTGAGTATTTTAATTTTATCCACGAATAGCGGGGTCTACTGTTTAAAGACGACTCCAAACAAAGACGCTTGCTATTCAGCGCGTGTGGTAACCAATTTACCTGTTTTTAAATAAGTTTCAATGCTTGCAAGCAATCTGAAATTGCTGTTTGCGTGGCTTTCAAGGATTTTGCAAATTCTCGAATTTTTGATAACTTGCCACCAATGGCTTTAAATTCCACATTTTCGAAGCAAATGAAAACTATGTTGCCTCTGAACAATTTCCTTTGATAACTAAGACGGAATATGCCTTTTATATATCATCTGTCGTGAATACTGCATTTTCAAGTTATGAAATATTTAATTTACAGTCTTTATCCCTATGAATCCTATACATATGTACATATATAATTGGTCATTAAAATCCTTCAGTCAGGATTACGACCTAGCAGCTCACACCACCAGCGTTGCCAGAATTTTTTTGAAAAAAACTTTTTATTTCTCGGGAAAAAACTTTTTTTTACCAAAAAAAACTTGTTTTCTACAACAGTTCCAAAATGTTTAAAGGAAACACGGGAGACCGGTACCCTCTATTGGTCTTTTTTGCTACTTTTGCCCAGGACTAATAAAATACATAACATTTCCTTTAAAAATGTAATTATTGCGTGTTATTATCATTAAATTTATTGAAAAAAATTTACAATTAATTTTGTCGAAAAAACTTGTTTTGTTAGAAAACAAATTTAATGAAAACTTTTTTGCATCCTAAAAAACTTGGAAAAAAAGGGAAAACTTGGCAAATGGCAACGCTGCAGACTACATACATGTTGTGTGCGTTAATTTTATATATGAATGCCGAGACCTACAGTTTAAGGTTGACTCCGAACGACAGATTTTAGAGAAACTTTTCATGGCAATTTTATTTACTCCGAGAGTTTTTGCCAGAATTCTGCTGAGAGGAAGTCGCCGAAAAAATATTTTTTTTTTTCATATTATGTTTTGATGTCTGACCTGGGGTTTGAACCGTGGCCTTACTTCTAATAAGCCAACACATTAACCAATAAACTACGGCGAACTGAACAAGGATATTAGGTTAGATTAGAGGACGTGTACTTGTCAATTAAGACAAGTACAGTACCCGGAGGTCGAATTGACCTATTGTACAACAAGGATATTAGAAACGCATGTAACTCGTCCAATTAGGGGAACATCATACATACGAATCCTATAGGCACCCACAAAAGAATTCTTAACATTAATTTCACTTAAAATATTTTCGCTTTTTCATATGTACTGGTCATGCTCATCAATGCTCATAATCTAGCATATGAGATTAGAATTTGGTCAATGAGTTGTTGAATAAGAAAACGATTCGCGATTATTTGGAAGCAGCGGAAACTGCTCTCAGTAGTACCAGAGTGATTTTTCGGATTTTAGTAGCCTCTGAGCTTTCATCTCTACTATAAGTAGACTACATATACACATATACACCTAAGTAAAGCTTGTAGAATGTCAATGTCAAATCCATGTTGCGGTATCAAATTATCTCGAAATACGCTAAGGGCGACATATTCATCTCTTGTGTGAAATCGGTTCTTATTCACGGCTTCAATTCTGCAACATGACACAACAAGACATAAGTGCCATACAAGTATTACTTAAGTGCTGCTAGAAAGGCAATAAACTTTGACTTCAAATCGATTAACAATTAATTCAAATCGAGGTACTTAATCGTTACTTATAGCTTAGATCTCAGGGTGATATTGTCAGAACAGCTTTTAATTGGAATCTCTAGATTGAGAGTTGGTTGCCCAGTGCATACAAGCATGGCCATTTAAAATAATAAATTTTTCATTAAAGAAAACCCAATGGAAAGAATGAAAGAATTCATCAGTAAAAGAAGTCATTTGCAGCACTAATTTCTATTGTAAAGGGTGTTTTTTATAGAGGTATAGAACTTTAAGTTAGCATTACTTTTCAAGATGTCGACCGATTTAACAGCTGTCAAGTGATTTATTCTCAGTTTGGTTTGACAATTCATCATGAATAGACTCACGCCTGAACAACGCTTGCAAATATTGCAATTTTAATACGAAAATAATGGTTCTGTGCGGAAAACGTATCGCGCACTACGTCCATTTTATCGTCGACAAAATCGTCCATCAGAGCAGTTAATTCGATTAACCATGGAACGTTTTCGCACCACGTTTACTCTTATTGATAACTCGCATCCCCAGAGACGTTGTACGGTGCGTACAGAAGAAGCTATTGCTGCTGTAGAGCGTAGCATTGAGGAAGAACGTTACAGTCGATGGTGATCGGTATAGAGCCATGATTACTAACTTTTTCATTCCTGAATTGAATAACCATGATGTCCAGGAGATGTGGTTTCAACAAGACGGCGCAACATGTCACACAGCTCGTGCCACAATAGATTTATTGAAAGACACGTTTGGTGACCGCCTAATTTCACGTTTTGGACCTGTGAATTGGCCCCCAAGATCTTGTAATTTAACACCGCTAGACTACTTTCTGTGAGGCTATGTAAAGTCATTGGTCTATGCGGTAAAGCCACAAACGCTTGACCATTTGGAAGACAACATTCGCCGTGTTATTGCCGATATACGGCCACAAATGTTGGAAAAAGTTATCGAAATTTGGACGTCCAGATTGAACTACATCCGCGCCAGCCGTGGCGGTCATATGCCAGAAATCATATATAAAATGTAATGCCACAAGATTATCTTTCGGATAAATAAAATTCATGTCAATCGAATAATCCATCGTTGTTTTATTGCAACTTAAAGTTCTATACCTCTATAAAAAACACCCTATATATACAAATACGAAACCAGTAATCTCAGTTTAGCTTGACAGTTCGTGAATGTCATTATGTGTGCATCTGTAGTAGTCTGTAGGCTTACTGTTGAGGACTTAATTCATTGATTTTCAAGAACAAGAGACGGGTTAAAGTATTTGCCATATGCTTTTGTCTCTGGACACACTGAAATTCAATGTATCTCAACGTGAATGGCAATTGGCCTATTGGTTATAGGTATGGAAATTCCTATAGTTATCATAAATCAAATCAATTCCAACGTCTTGATGGTCCTACTTACTTTTCCATCAATGGTATGCAGACCAAATTAATGAGTAAAAAATGGTTGAACATTCCATTGTACCATCGATTGATATTTGTATCGTAACAATGTTTATATCGTAATAATTGTGATCGAACAGATAGACAGTGTTCGTATAGTCCAGAGACCATACAGCCCCCAAGTTAACTTTACAACAACGTCTAATATGAAGTGTAAGAACATTGCGGGTACAATTCAGTCTTAAATTGTTATATGTACATGTAAATATGTATGTAATATTTAAAGCAGCCGTCTATTTACAAATTAATACAGCCCACACCAAATCAAGAGTTAAATTAAAAAACAAACCACCCGATGATCACTCATTTAGTTGAAAGGCTACATAATTAAGTTGTCATACATTTTACGAATGCAAGAATGAGAAATATAATCGCCGTAATTGAGTTACAACCGGTTCCAACTGTCACTTTTATGTTGGTTGGTTAGTCACACGAATATTTGCATTCAAATTTTTTTAGGGTTTGCTTGCGACAATTGATATGATAAGATAAGATTTTCGCTTAATTTTTTTTTGTTGGTTTTTGTCAAGAAAATGTCAGATAAAACTGAAATGAATTTAAAGACATTTCAGCATACATTCATGCCGCATACTCTCGTACTCATACTATATCAGAGGCAAAAAAAAAAACCTTTACTAAGGATTCACATGGTGGTACATGGATGTATTTTAATTTGACAGCGTGACATTAATTGAAGCAATTGTTATTATATTGTATATAAATAAATACACAAACACATTCATCTACACATATGTATACTCGTACATGTATTTATGAGTAATACACTGGCAGCACTTTGTGCTTATTATACAGTCAGTGGCAAAAAGTTTTTTATTGCATGTAATTGAAACTTAAGTCCATAGCAGTGCAATATTTGCGAATTTGTGTAATTTTCATTTTCGTGCGAGTGGCAACTCTAATATTTAAAAGGAATAATCTATGGCTGGAAAATAGAAAAATTAGGCTGAGCTCAGTAGCGAACTTCGCGAAATATCCTGTGGCCTAAGTACATCTAGTAGTACACAATTGGTCATTATTACCCTTCAGTCAGAATTATGGCCTAGCTTCTCACACCAGTTCTGTGTGTATTAACTTTATCTATGAGTGGCGGGACCTACAGTTTAATGTCGATTCCGAACGACGGACTTTTGAGAAACTTATTATGGCAATTTTGTTTTCTGTCAGAGCTTTTTTCATATTTCGTTTTTTGTTGAAGATGTCTGACCTGGGGGTTGAACCATGGGCTTACGACTAATAAGCCAATACACTACCTACAAGACTACGATGGCTTCCCGATAATTAGGCATTACATCCCTTAATCGTGTACTGGCATCAAAGTTGTTTAAATTTGATATCGTAATTAAATTCGATATCGTAATTAAATTCGATATCGTATATATAGGAGGTAGTGTGTCGGTTTATTAGATGTAAGGCCACGGTTCAAACCCCAGGTCCGACATCAAAACGAAAAAATATTTCTTCGACGACTGCCTCTCAACAGATCTGGCAAAAACTCTGAGAGTAAATAAACCTGACATGAAAAAGTTTCTCAAAATCTGTCGTTCGGAGTCGACGTTAAACTGTAGGTCCCGCCACTCAAGAATAAAATTAAGGCACACAACATGAGTGGTGTGAGAAGGTAGGCCGTATCCTGACTGAAGGGTTGTAATGGCCAATTATGTTATGTGTGTATGTATGTCCCGCCGCTCATGTATAAAATGTTATGTATGTGTTACAACCCTTTAATTGGGATTATATAATCGAAAGTGTTACTTTCAGCAATACATTTACATATCAATATACTCGTGGGCTCAAACGTCAAGCCATTCAAATCACCTAAAATTCGTTCAATTGTTGATGGAATAAAGTGCAGTAAGTAGTTGGGTTCCTCTGCACCACAGCTGTTACAAAAACCTCTTATATTTTCACAGGAGATAGTTTTTAGAGTATTAGAGATGGCAACCCTATTATTCTAGAATTTGGTAGAATCGAATTTTTAAATTTTCTCTATTAAAGGCATATTCTTAAACAATTTTTCAAATATAAGTCGATATCTTAGAGTTGATGGAATAAAGTGCAGTGAGTAGTTGGGTTCCCCTCCACCACAGCTGTTACAAAAACCTCTTATATTTTCACAGGAGATAGTTTCTAGAGAATTAGAGATGGCAACCCTATTATTCTAGAATTTGGTAAGATCGAATTTTTACAGGCATATTCATAAAAAAAATTTTACAAATTCAAATCGATAGCTCAGGGTATGATATGTAGTAAATATTTGCAAACAAGATATGATAGGCAGAAAAGGTTGCATTTGGATTTATTCCAATTTTTTTGTTATTCACTGTAGATACTGTATGCTGTAGAATTTCGCCTAGAAACAACGTGTTCGTCAACTGTTCGCTGTTAACGATTCCTAAGGAAATGAAATAATTGACATCTTCTCTCATCTCTCTCATATCTAGTTTTTATTCATACAATAATAATCATATGAGACCACCACAATTGTTATCCCATTGTTAACCCGTTTTATTGTGCTATTTGTTAAGGTTAAATTATTACTGAAATGGTTAAAATTTTATTTTGTGGTTACAAGCTGTGATAATTAGACAAACAAATGCCAATAAATACGTCATTTATATGACATACAAGTATATGGAGTGATATGCCACCCACAATGTAACTATTTTCTGCTGCTCTCTCTCTCTCTCTCTCTAAAGAAGAGTATGTATGTGCAGCTGTAGGATATGAGGCGACTGTCAAGTTTTTTTTCCAAATAATTTATCTAATTGGTGAGATCAAATCTATGATATGAGTTTCCATTGACAATGTTTTACTCAATTGCCAATTTATCAAATTAAGTTATTAAATTATCTTGGCATTAGAGTTTAATTGCTCTCATTTAATATTTGATTGGCCTTTGATTAACATTATCATTTCCATGATACGTAGTAGTGACTGCTAATGATGAAGGAGGTGGATCGGGTTTTTTCAGTCGTTATTTGTTTTAATTTTTTTTAAGACTTTATTTAGCATGTTAGAACTATTCCTTTGAGCTCAAATATTTACCATTTTGTTCTATTAATTGTTGACATTTCTAAGTCCATTTCTAGATGGAAGAACTTTTTTTATTGTTATCATTATCATATCAGAGTAGATTGTCTTATGGCAGATATTTTGGTCTTCCTATTTTGGTACAAATACATAATTGGCGACAATCAATTTGGTACTTTTTTCAAAAAGTACTTTTTCAAAATATACCCAAACAAAAAACTAAAATATTGAATACATATATACATAATTGGTCATTACAACCCTTCAGTCAGGATTACGGCCTAGCATCTCACACCACTCATGTTGTGTGTCTTAATTTTATGCGTGAGTGGCGGGACCTACAGTTTAACATCGACTCCGAACGACAGATTTTTGAGAAACTTTATCATGGCAGGTTTTATTACTCTCAGAGTTTTCGCCAGAAATCTGCTGAGAGGAAGTCGCCGAAGAATTATTTTTTTTTCGTATTTCGTTCTGATGTCTGGTCTGGGGCTCGAACCCGGGCTTTACGTCTAATAAGCGGTCACGCTACCTACTAGATTACGGCGACTACTTGGCATACTGTCCGTTAGTGCAGAGATACCAATAGGTAAACATCAATTTCATTGTCCTGATGATCCTGTTCACTCTTTCATGTCAGGATGTCATTCGTTATCCGTTAGAGATCTATACTACTCAGTTCTTCCAATAGGGTTTCATTCCTATGCAATGCTCGAAATGTCGGAATGGTATCGTATACATCCTGTGCATAATGAAAGATTTGTTACCCAAATTCCAATATATTTTTCTGCAATTAATCTTGATAAGGTGACGGTGTTGTTGTGCTCCAGATGATTGACTACAAACCGAAGCATATCTGAGTTCAAAAAGCTTTATTTCCTTTTAAAATATTTTCTGACCTTTTAGGGAAAATAAAAAGTACGTACAAAATCTAGAACTTAATAAGCTATGTTCTCATCATTGCACCCAATGCAACAACATAATAAATTTGCTCTGATAGCGTTGTTTCTAGGCAATAACATATGGTAACCCTATCGTTCTAGAGCATATGCTGCAGTAGAGCTGGAGAAAATTAATTTGTGATAGTCCTACGCTTTTTCAATGAACTAAACGAATGAAGATAAAATTGATGTTTGGGAAACCTTTGGTCTATACAAGACAGAATGCTTAATTAAGATGAATGCACAAGGTTATGTGCTATGTAGAAATTTACCATGGAATTTTTCAGAAAGTTTAACTTATTTTTATAATTTTCTGTTGTGCAGTCCTTGTATAGGGTTATCCATTTCGTGGTTTCAAAAGTAAACGTAAATAAAACACATATAAAATATTTTGTTCATGCCATTTCTTTTTTATAGTAAAGTTTGAACGTTGACATTATGTGCGAAACACTACAGCATTTAAATGATCTCCACGCAAGCATTGATTATTTTGAGGTAATTTTCGACCACTTTTTGACACATATTGGGCGGTATCTTGACGAATGTTGGTTTTTAAGTGCTCAAGAGTTAAAGGTTTATCTGCATAAACACGGTATTTCGCGTAGCCCCACAAAAGAAGTCTAACGGTGTCAAATCGCATGATCTTGGTGGCCAGTTGATATCGCCACGACGAAAAATTACGCGGCCAGGAAATGTCTCTTGCAATAAAGCCATATTCGCTCGAGTTGTGTGGCATGTGGCACCGTCTTGTTGAAACCACATATTCTCCAAGTCGTATTCTTCAATAGCAAGCAAAAAAAAAGTCGGTTATCATATGGCCATAAAGCTCCGAATTGATGGTGACAGTCGTTCCATCGTCGTTTTCGAAGAAGTAAGGTCCAATCACACCTTCGGACCAAACAGTGACTTTTTCTGGATGTAATGGCCTCTCTTCAATTACTTGAGGTTTCTCAGAACCCCAAATACGACAATTTTGTTTATTAACATACCCACCGAGTGTGAAATGTGCTTCATCGCTGAAGAAAATTTTGTTCGAAAAATTGCCGTCCAAATTGCCAATCATTATTTTTGTAGTAGATTTTGATAATTTTTATGCGTTGTGTGATAGTTAAGCGATCCATTTTCGTCAATGTCAGACTTTCAACTGAAAAGAAAAAAAATTGGTTTCACAACTTAGTTTGACAGATGTCGAATTCCAGTCCTATACTTTTGAAACCACGAAATGGATAGCCCTATATATAATTAAAAACGTTTTTTCATAGAATGTCTAGTTATCTGTTCTTTTGAAGTTTGGAACCTGTGTTCATTTTACATGGTTGTCCTCCTTTTGGAAGCCTGGTCAGTTTCGCAGAGTCTTGCGGATTCCACGATGGAATAGTGTTTTAGATCTTGTAATAGAGATTTCTGAGCGTGTGACCAAGCTAGTTACACAAGCAAATACATATTTGCTATTGTTTTAATAGCCCCTTGTATGGCTAGTAAGTTTTTCTTCAGATTTTTAGTATGGTGAGCAGGCATCAACCTATATTCAGAATGTAGAACAGGGGATATTTATTTTTAAATTCAAAACATATTTTAATCTCTTTATCAATGAATGTTTTAAAGAAATGTTTCTTTTATCGATGTTTTATATTTAGAAATTATGACGATAAACTACTGTGCTATAACAACAGCGATCGATATAGGTCGGGCTACTATCGTTCATTATCTCAAAAATATATTGTATATCTGGTATGAGATTTTGGCCTACCTTTTACCATATCTATTTGAAATGAACTCGTGTAGTAAAACTACCTTTAAAAACTAATTGTTTAAATTTTTAACTACCACGTGCATGTTGTTTTGTTGCTGCAAATACAGGCACTCTTTTCGTAGTTGAATAGTTACTGCTTTTACGTCACGAATGTTGCATCCGAAATGGATCCATAGCAACCGGCTAACCTTTTTTATTTATCTATTCAAACGCTTGCTGTTGATCTAGTTGATTGAAATGCAATTCATTTCATTTCATTTATTCTATGTATACATGAGGATGGAAGGGGATTGCATTAGCATTGCTCATTGTAGTGCATTTACGTCAATTGCTGATCGCATTATAATGTTTTGCCATGTATTTGGGTCAATTCTAATTCTAAATCAAATCAATCCTAGAGTATACGGCATAAGATATCTTAACTGAACTGTTATATGGTAGCAGACGAAAGTTTAATTTGAATATCATTCAAGCGTTTCTCATGACAAGGGGAGAGTTTAACACTTGCCATTATGCGTGAATATAAATCGATTAAAACTTTTTATTCAAAATAATTTTTTTAAAATTAAAATTGATAAAAAAACAACAAATTATGCTGTAATATAAATTCCTTTACTCTCGGCATATTTAATTTTTACAGAATATGTTTACCAAGAATAAGTAAATTGAGTAATTAATCCGATATGGTTTATTTAATTAGAAAAAAATTTAGGTACTCTCACTAGCTTGTTGTCAGAGATATATCATCGCCAGATCCATATCCAATTAGCTTAACATTGAATTAAAAATCGTTTTGGTGGTACACAAAGAGGGTTTCCATGTAACGGTCCCGCATACGCTAGCTAACCATCTCTTCAGCAGATAATAACGGTCGTTATGATCTATTATGGCCAGTGCTTTTATATATAATACTCCTTTTTTATATAAATTCTGTTCCTTTAAGGTATATAGGATTGTCACAAAGCATATTCTGCTTCTTCTCATTACTTTTCTGTTGCTTTCTTTCCGTTTTATTAATCAGGTTTTTCCTAGCTAAGCAGATATACTGCAGTAGTTCTAAGCTAATAAAGATGCCATCTACAGTTGCCTAGAAATAACTTGGCTCGCCAATTCTGTGAAGTCTGGCTGAAGGTGCCTTACTGGAATGGTAATTAGGACAGCGAATGAAGCATCATGATTTTTAAAATTCGATAACCGTGGTTTTATATCTTCTCTCGTATGCCAAAACTCGTATTTCGACTGTATATTGCGTACAAGGGAGGGAAACGATAGATCAGTTTTCCGCGAGTAGGGCAATAATTGTGTTTTTTCAGAAAGCCAATAGGCCACTTACATCGACCGCAACTTGCCTTGCCACATGTGATTCACCTGATCTTTTTCGGATCTGGCACTACATCTTGCTGGCCATGACAAATAATTTTTAAGCGAATTCATTGCCAAAACACAATTGCTTGTTTTATGAGGCCTAGAGCATAGTAATCTTGTAAGTAGGTTGTTGTTCTACTCAGCAGTCTTCTGGCAAAAACTCTGAGAGTAAAGTAAAATTCCCATGAAAAGTTTCTCAAATCAGTCTCAAATGTCGACATTAAACAGTCGGTCCCTCCACTCACATACATACATAATTGTGACCATTACCACCCTTCAGTCAGGATTACGGCCTAGCTTCTCACACCACTCATGTTGTGTGCCTTAATTTTCTATACTTGAGTGTCCCATCACTCATAAAATAAAATTAACGCACAGACAACATGATTGGTTTCAGAAGCTAGGTTCTGTGAGAAGCCAATTAAGTGACTAATTAAGTAAGTAAAAGCGAATCAAATTTCGAATAGCCTCTTCTAAATTGAAGGATATTTCAGTGAGTTTATGCTTTGAGGAACCGCATGATTTTTAATTGTCGCTGTTGCCATGAAAAAGTTTCGCAAAAACTGTCGTTCGGAGTCGACGTTAAACTGTAGGTCCCGCCACTCAAGTATAAAATTAAGGCACACAACATGAGTGGTGTGAGAAGCTAAGCCGTAATCCTGACTGAAGGGTTGCAATGGCTAATTATGTTATGTATGTATGTATGTATTCACACTGCAATGCAAGACTTGTGGGAGGTGTAAAGCACTCCAGGTCCGTATAGGAGGCAAGCCGAAATTTCTTTATTGTGATGGCAATTGACGATATAAAATCTTCCTGTTTTTGCTTCAAATTTGCAAAAATATTAAGCGTTTGAAGTTAAATTGTTTGTGTTTTGTGCAGAGGAACAGCACTGATTTTTGCGATTGCGTGTTCGAACCAACTATGTTCATAATAGTTAAAGGGAATTACATCAAAGCCCAGCAAAACAAGGAGAAAATGCACTAATTCAGAAGCTTCATTATCACGTACATAATCTGTACAGAAAGCGTCCTGATCCCTAGCACTCCAGGGCGTATAAAATCAACGATCAATGGCAGTGAAAAATCATGAGGTAGAATACGATGCTGTGAGCAAAGTTCTTCATTACCGGACCCTATGCAAAAACTAATATATTTTAACAGAGAACATTGTTTCTAGGCAAGGACGGTTGGCAACCCTAACATCCTAGAACTTGCTACAGTAAACCAATCACTTTCTTAGCAGAAGAAACCTGATTATGTGAACTGCAAAAAAAAAAAAAAAAACAATGAAGTAATAAAAAGAGGAGGGAGATGCTTTAAAAAGACCTTACTTAACAATTGAAGACCCCGATAGTGCCCTTATGTAGATGTTGTAGATACAATATTGTTCGATGATTCGATATTCCTAAACAACAGGATGCTAAAAATGTTTTATTCTTTTTAGATCTAATACAGCAATCAACTCACAACAGTGTTCACAACGTTTAGATGATGGTAACCCTTCCATTCTAGGACCTGTTTATGCATTAGACAAAACATAGAAAAAATAACAACATAAAAAAAACTTTGCTAGTTTTCCACATAACAATTTAATTGCCATTTAATTTTACCACTAACAGCGCGTAAAGGATTTGCCCCCAATTTGAAATTATAATTAAAGGAGCTGGTGAATTAATTAATGAGCTCTTAACCCCTTGACAGTGTCATCCGTTAACAGCTCTAGAAACTTTTGCGCATGTTTAACAGTGTATTTCATCAAGTAAAAGTTCTTCTCTCTGCTCAATTCTTCTCATTTACATGCCCCCCATACAATACAATAATAATTAGTTTTTCTATCTATGTATTGTTGCTATCCCCTTTGTATGTGTGTATTGTATTTTTTTTATTATTATTTTACTCTCTTTTTTCCTTTTTATCATCAATTGTACGACTGACGGACGATATATAAATGAGTGATTCAACTGTTACTTAAACATTCCATTCAATTCCTTCAAAGAAGTATCACGACCAACCAAACGTAAAAACAAACAAAAGCTAAAGAAAAAAAATTTCATTCAGTTTTTTTGTTCGCTAAAGCCAAACGCATTTTGGTCATTTGTTTATAAGAAAAAGTGACAAAAAAAAAAAAAACAGAGAATATTTGTCGAAAAAAAAGAAGATAAATTTCAAAAAAATCAAAATAAACAAAAGTGTAAAATTACGCGGGAATTTTTAAGAAAAACATCCAAAAGCAGAAAAAGAATTGAAAATTTGAAATTAAAAACAAAACGTGTGCGTTATCACATCAGTGAATTTTATTAAAACATCTAACTTTACAATGACCCAGGTATGTTTATAAACTTTAATCGTTAATTTTTTTTTTTTAGAATTATTTTAATAGAGTTTTTGTCATTCAAATATGAATGCTCCAGCATTTCCGTTAGCTACAAATGATTTAAATCTTAAAGTCTCTCCTAAAAGTAGGCAACAGGTTGTTAAACAAATGAAAAAAAAAGAATTCAACATTTACGTTTGAACAGTGGTTTTGATAGATAAAAATATAAAAAGGAAATAAAAAATATTTTAAAAATTTTTTTTAATTATTATACATTATATTTCATAAAAACAATGAAATAATAAAAACAAGTTATTTATAATAATTAAAAATTATATCTATTTGTATTAAACACAAATAAATATTTCTATCTACCCACTTAAGCAGTGTGGGTACATAATTTTCTGTAAGACATTAAAAAGTGATAGGTTCTAAGAAACTTTTTAATACACTATTAAAATCGTTCCATTAGGGCCTATATTGTGTCATTTGTGACCTTGCTTTGCATATCCCAAATATATAATATAATTCATCCTTGCCGATTCAAGCTACCAGTCCGAAGGTAACGATGTACATAATTATCCAACCAACTAACTATTACTAACTACCTATGTAAATACTCTGGCAAACGCAAGTAGCTAGCGGATAGTTAAGTTTTTAACTTCTTCAGTTAAAGCCACTTAATTTATATATATAGCTTTGGGTAATCAAGCATTTTAAGCTTTATATTCTGTCACTTCTGCTTTTGATAAAGATCGATTGTATTGCGATTCGTTCGTTTTATTATCGTTGAATACTTAGAATGAGAGCCATACATTGTATTTTTTTGTTTTGTTTTAAATCTATTGATTTAAATAAGTGAGGAATTATCTTCGGAAGCACTAGTCACATTTTCTGATACTGTGTACCGTCTCGGTTTAAATAAAAATTTAAATTATCGTAAATTAAATAACAAGAGTCGTTAAAAGCTTTTTTTCTAACCAAGTTTATCTCTCCTAACTCGAATTTTAACACTCTTCTCTAAATGGAAGCAGGTATTTCTCGCCATTTTGGAGAGATCGAGTGAATAGCCAAATACCGGCCGCACTGTATTGATAATCCATGTGATAACCTCTTTAATGTGTGTTGTACTATATGTTCCTTTCCCGATTCTATATAGATAATGTATGTGATAACCTTTTTACTGTGTGTTGTACTACATGTTCCTTTTCCGATCTTTTACATTGGGCTGCTACAAAACATCTCTGCCACCTGTTTATTGTATATGTAATTCCTTTGTTTTGGTTGTATTAATAGAGTTTTATAACCTTATCAGGCCGTAGTCTAGTAGGTAGTGCGTTGGCTTATTAGATGAGAAGCCACGGTTCATATCCCCGGTCAGACATCAAAACGATATACATACATATGAAAAAAAAATATTTCTTCGGCGACTTCCTCTCAGCAGATTTCTGGCAAAAACTCTAAGAGTAAATTAATAAATAAAAAACATGGAAAGTTTCTCAAAAATTTGTCGTTCGGAGTCGACTTTAAACTGTATGTCCCGCCACTCTTGTATAAAATTAACACACACAACATGAGTGGTGTTGAGAAGCTAGGCCGTAATCCTGACTGAAGGGTTGTAATGGGCAATTATGTTTGTTGTGTGTGAACCTTACCAGGCAATTGGTTTAATCTAGTAGATCTTAGCATTTTCAGCCTGCCATCTGTCAATGCCTGGAAACAATGCTCACACTGTATACGAGCATGTTGTGGTGCTTTTTTCCTTACAAATTCTAAGGAGCCAAGCAAAATTTTTATTATGAATTCCCAAATTTTCAAAGCTGCCTAGCATGCTTTCATAGCAGTTAAAATACACGAGATACAGATTTCTAAAGCCATTTATTGGAAATACAATGGATGCAATGTATGCTCATACGATTGTATTAGGTTACGATTTCCATTAGATAGTGATACGTAATTAGAATTGTTTTTTTGTAATAAATAAAATACAATAAATAATTGGATTTGGGCTTATATTTTAATAGATAATGATTTCATTCCTTAGATTGCATGCTTATAACACTTACACTCATACAAATTGAAATGAACAGCAGCATAAAGTTACATGTGCCAGCTATAAAAACCGTGTAGCATACCTTGGGGCTGTTAGCGAAACATTTACGCGTGTAACCTTCTGCATTCTCGTACCAGCAGCAGCATAAATTTAATTTCAATAATAAATTTTTGGCCCCAAATAAATTAACTAAGAAAGATGTATTTTAATAAAAATTAATTATAATTTTTCTTTTATTAACCCTATAAAGGTTTAATTAATTAATGTTTTCTCTCTTGGTCTTTCTTTTATTTCTTAACGGCAAGGTTGTTATTGTTGTCAGTATAATTTTATTTTTATTTTGTTTCGTTATTAAAACGAATTTAAATTTTTCAAGATAAGATTGACGTATGCAACTGTTTGTTGTTGTTTTTGCTGTTTTTGTTGTTGTTATTGGTTTTAGCTGATTATAAATTCAATACGCAATATATTTGAAAATAAATTTTAAATTAAATTTACAAAAAAAAAAAATATTTTTTTTTAAAAAGGGGGCTCGTTATCGTTTACACATACATACATATGTATGTAGTTACACAAAGAAATGATATTTCAATATGTGGTTAAATGAATATCAATTAAGTATGTATGTATGTTCAGATGTACGTATGTATGTATGCATAAATGTTTGTCTTTACACTCTTATTGATAGTTATCGATATTTATTAAACTGCTTTTTAGTGTGTACAGTTTAGCACAAAATTTAAAAAAATTTTTTTTTTCGTTTTATCGTCACTCATGAAGTCAAAAAGTTTAAATTAAAAAAAAGAAAAATATTCTCAATGTTAGTAACCTCTCGTTCAAGGTCGTTTATTGTATTTTATTTAAAATATATTTTATTGTGGTTTTACAATTAATTTTTTTTTTTTTTAATAATTTATTCCATTTTTTTTTTCTTGTGATAATCGATTTATGGTTTCGTGTAACATAATTTGATCGCTTAAATTAATTTCAATTAGATTTCTATCTTTTTTATTTTGCGTGGAATAGTTTGAATTTTTTTTAAAAGTATTTTTGTTTAAAAATTCTTGTTTCTAAAAAAAGTTTTTTTTTCCTTTTTTTTTTTTATCAAATATGAGATTTGCCAGTGTCAGCAAATATTTTTCCATGTGCGATTTCGATCATACATACATACATATGTATATCTGCAGATATTTTTATGTACCCTACCTCTGCATGCCAATGCATTGTATGACAGTTTTGTAACACTTTAAAAGAACAGTAGAAAAGAATCATTTTTTCTTTTGTAAAATAAAAATGTTTCAACTCAAAATGTATAAGAATAATTCCATTATTTTCTTATTTAGCACAGCTAGAATAATCTTATTGCTATTTATCGTCATTATTGTACAACGAGTTCGAAGCAGTAATGAGCAAACGACGACCCTGGATCTGACTCTTGCGAATGCTTTGAAAACTGCTTTCTTTACTTTACACTTTACTTGCTTACTTAATCAGTTAGTACAACTTTTTTGTTAGGAATGCAACTTAGCTTCTCTTATTTATGAGTGCCGGTAAACACAATTTAATGTCGATTCCGAACGACGGACTTGAGAAATTGTTTAAGAAGACTGCTGAGAGTTCGTTTTGTTCGAGATGTTTAAGGTGGAGTTTGAACCATAGACCCTCGTCTAATAAGCCAGCACACTATCTACTATCTACACTTCGACTTCCTTGGAAAATTACAAATGGATTGTTTATTTACCAGGCCAACCAACCTTTGTGCGTAGCATATTATTTAAAGAGGCAAGTTTCAGACCGAGAGCTTTGGAATTGAATGGGATCTAGAGACTTACCTTACCTTAATAGTCCTTAGACCTTACCTAATAGTCCATCCTCGTTTAAACATTTTCCAGTCTCTGTGACGTACCATTACTTGGGTAGAGCAAATTAAAGACTGAAGACGTTTTTAATTTGTGGGATCTCGTGAAGAAATCCGACATCAGCCAATTTAGTTCATTCACAGCAAAACTGAAACAGAAAATGTTCCACAAGCTTCTGTTGAATCGAATTTTAAACCAATTTCTTTGAATTATTCACCAATCGACAACAACAGGAATAGGTGGTAACCTTAGTCAAATCCGCAGAAATTTTGGCGAATCGCTATTGATTTCAATTGTTGGTCATATAGATCCGAATTAAGAGAATATAAGAGCTTTAACTTGACGTTGCTGCAGGTCTATTTTCTATCATCAGTCAGCAGTTAGCATACCTCGTTCTTTTTTATCCAAATGCCCTTTAATAATAATAGGGCGTCAATTCTCTCCAATTCATTGGGGTTTGATATTTTTGTTTTTTTTTGTTTTTTTTAATACGAAATTTTCAAATTGTATAGCAACAGGCAATGGCATTCATTCAGACACACAGTTAGTAAGTCAGTCAATGAAATAAAATTTTTAATTTATGATTTCTTATGTAGGTTTCTTAGTTAATTTTAGAAACGAAATAATCATAAAATTTCGTAGAAAAACTTGCCAATTTATGAGACTAAACATTGTATAACTAAAAAATACAGTTCTTTAATGGAATGTAAACATAAATTGTATACTACGAAAATTACCAAAATTTCCGTGTCAACTTGCAAAGTACTGGAACTATTGTTTTTCATATAATTCTTATGAATTTATATACCATAATAGGGAATAATTAGTCAACAAATGTTGCTGTTTCCAGATTTTAAGAAGCTTTTAATTCGTATATCTTTAATTTCTCTTATTCTTTCATTAAACTAGACTAGAAGGTAGTGTATTCGCTTATTAGACGAAAAGCCCGGGTTCTAACCCCAAGCCAGGCATCAAAACGAAACTTGGAAAAAAAATATTTCTTCGGTGACTTTCTCTCAGCAGATTTCTGGCAAAAACTCTGAGAGTAAATTAACCTGCCATGAAAAAGTTTCTCAAAATCTGTCGTTCGGAGTCGACGTTAAACTGTAGGTCCCGTCACGCAAGTATAAAATTAAGGCACACAACATGACTGGTGTGAGAAGCTTGGCCGTAATCCTGACTGAAGGGTTGTAATGGCGAATTATGTATGTATTGTGGCGAAACATCTTACTTTATTGTATGAGAACTGCAGGTGCATACATTTGGGTCGTTGCTTTCAAATCTTATGCTTGGTCTTGTGCTTAAGCATATTCTTTTGTCAGTTTTGGCAGTTCGTTTAGTTGGTTTGTCACGAATTTCGACTACATTTATTTCTTCCTTGCCCTAAAGTATTGGATTACGTTCGTTTTCTTTTCGAAATTTTCTCCAATTGATGCTCGGGAATGTCGTGAATTTTTAAATTCAAGTCAATCAATCAGAAAACAGTCTATGAAACCAAATTTGTGCTGAATTGACTGTTGCAATATCACGACCTTAGCAACTGTTCACTGTTACGTTTTCTAGTCCTCTACGTTTACAAACAAATATTTGTTCATCCGTTATCAATTAACAATACATACAAAAATACACATGCAACAAAAAGAAAAAAGAAAAAAAAAATTATAACAATTTCTTTAAACAATTGCTTCTTTTAAGCCTCTGCATTAGTTCGTATGAGTATTATTCAATACGATTAAATGCGTTCACATCACTTATTGTGTATTCGCTTGTTGTTATTTTTCTCTATGCTATCAACAGTTTGTTTGATTGTTGCTTACTATGTTATTGTTGTTGTTAATTTTTATATATTTTTGAGGGCTCGTCTCTTGTTTATTTTGTATTTGTATACATGAAAACCATACAAATGCAACAACAATAATACGATTGAATCAAATAATAAAAAAAAAGACAACAAAAACTACAAAAACAAAATAAGAGAACGTGATCAATGATTTTTTTCTTTTTTTATTTTTTTGTTTTTGCTTTTTATAAGTTTATTGTAGTAGTGGTGGAAAATAGCCGATAAGTGGTACGATTTATATTCAATATTTACGCTCACTACTAGTATATTATGTACGTATGAATGTGTGCTTGTGTGTATGCGTATAAATTTATACACAAATCTGAGATACAATGTATGTATTTATTTGGACATTCATGCTACATACATTTGTTATTGTTTTGATTTAAATTTCAGCATATAGTGTGGAAAGAAACAACAACAACAACAATGGAATGTGAAAAAAATGTTGTTTTTCGTTGACGTAGTGGAAATCTGATTTTTTTCTTTAGATTTTCACATGACTTGTGGTGGTAAATGAGCGTGCCCCCTTTTTTTTATTATGTATTTTGATTTTTCCATTTTTTCCCGCACGCTATTTAACTGGGTGTAAACAAGGGAAACAAATAAACAAATAAAAAATAAAAAAAAGATAGAAAACGGTTAAGATCGACTTGTTGTTGAACTACAATGATAAGGAATTTTATTCAATGTTTTTACATTCCATTGCTTTGCTTGTGCCTTGTCATTATATTCGAAATAGAAAGTCGGTAAAATAATTGCCGCTGGATAGGTTGCAGTAGTTGATAGTTTTGACGTAATTTTTTACCACATTTCGAACGCTATCTTGGCGATAACTTGACAAAAGTTGGTTTTCAAATATACCTACGTTAGAGGATTAGCTGCGAAGCCACAATTTTTGGCGTCTTCTCAGAGAAAGGCCTAACGACGTCAAATCGCCTAAATATTAGTGGCCGAAATTACACTTTCTGGAAACTTTTCATGCAATAAAAGTAAAATAGTGAAATATAACATTCATGCCTCCTTCATAATCTCTAAATATATGTCGAAAAAAAGTCGGTTTTTACACAATTATAGATTTCTAAATTGATGGTAACAGTTTTTCCAGGATCGACCTGGGTACGACATCCACAGCATAATGCCCACCAAAACAATGGCATTTCCACAATCACCTTCGAGTTTTCAAAGCAACAATTTTGCAACTTACAGTGAGCGCCAAAAGTGAGTAAACACCACTGAAATAATTCATTTTCTTAGGATAGCGAGAAAAATAAATGATAATAGTTGAATAAATTTCCAAAAATAAAAACGTTTATTTATTACTTATAAAATGTTAAAACAAAAACAACAATTCATGATAAAGGAACTTTTTTTATACTTAAGAACATAATGGAACATTTAAAATTATAGTGGGTGTTGACTCACTTATGGCGCTCACTGTATGTTCGAAAATTTAGCATTGTTAATGGCCATGGATGTGACCACATCCGTAATGCTTCTTTTTTTTGTGATCTTGCCTTCTTGTATGTACAAAAGATTGATCATGAAGATTATAATCACATTCTAAAGCTCCGGTTAGCCAAACGTCCACGGAACGTAACGGTACGTATGTATGTTCATTTTTAGAATACGAAAACCGATTACCAAACCGTAATGTAATTTCGGTAAGCATTTGCATTGCTCTTCATATGTTAAAAAAGAACGTAAGTTCCGTTTGGCTAACCGCGGCTTAAGGCTTGAAAAGTCTACACGTTTGAATTTGTAGATAATCTTTCACTATATTTATGTATTCTTCAGTTGTTGAGTGATTCATATCTAAAGGGCAAATTATCATAAATTATATTTCACATGAAAGACAGCCTTGCCAGACTGACACTAAATGAATAACCTGTTGTTTGGAACGTACATAGTTTATTAATTCAAATACATTTAGAATCACATCTACCGATGATTTCTAATCGAACTTAAGCGAACAGCCAATTATTAATTTGTATTTGCCAATATATAGTGGTGTAGGGTACTAAAAGGTCAACAATTTATATTCGTAATTGTAGTTGTTATTGCTCCAATAGCCTTGTTGTGTTTGCATGTAATTAAATTCAATTAATAATTGTTGTTTTCTTTCTCTTTCGCTCTCCCAAGTACAAAAAAAAAAATAAAAAAAAGAGAACAAAACTCTTTCTCTGAAACGTTTAATTATTGTTGTTCTAGGTATTAATAGCTACATAAGTATGTTATTGACAGTTACTGTTTAACTTCTTATAATTAATTTGACATTTCATTTGAAAGATGTTGATAAACAATATGTTCAGGGTAACCAAAAAATATGCAGAAACATAAAATAAATCTAAAAATAGTTCATTTCCTATTTTTAAGCAGCACATTTGTATTTACCAGCGTTTTTTTTTTAGAAAAATCCATATTTTAAAAACAGTTTAACGTCGGTACCTACAGTTTAACGTCGACTCCGAACGACAGATTTTGAGAAACTTTTTCATGACAGGTTTATTTACTCTCAGAGTTTTTGCCTGAAATCTGCTGAGAGGAAGTCGCCGAAGATATATTTCTTTTTCATATTTCGTTTTGATGTCTGGCCTAGGGCTCGAACCCGGGCTTTCCGTCTAATAAGAGAACACACTACCTACTAGACTTCGGCGACTACTAAGTTTAAGTTTTACTCAATATTATAACAATTTGTGTATTTATTGCGCAATAATTAATTGAAGCTGTATATGAAATATTGAGCTCAATAATGGCATTTATTGCGATTTACGCAATAAAAGTGCATGTCTGAACATAGTATTACAAATGTGGTTACTCAATTGAGACCACTTTTCGAGCATTCCAGGGGTGATTATGGTAGTCTGAATCGATCTTCTGTCCAAGGAAATTATATATAAATTCGAAGAGTCTACCAGCATTACATAGGTTGTGAGGTTTGTGCATCATCGCAATGTGCGATCTCTCGAAAATGTTGCTACTTTTAGAGAAAGTTTGACGAATTTATCGATTCCACGGCTATCTTTGCAGTTAGGCCTACCTTACGGCTCATTAAGGCTCATTTTGTTTTTCGATTTGCACTTCCTTCCATACAAAGATTAATTCAAGCAACAATTAAACTGCTTGGGTGCTGGAACAACAGACTTTTTATTTTTTTAACAAAATTTTCTTAAGCGATGAAACGAAGCGAAATTGTTGCAGATGAGACTCTGCGAACCTGGTAGTGATTGCGAAAATGCTTTTGAATCCGGAAATAGTAACTGTCTTCGTGTATTTTATAGTGGAGATGTTATTGAGTCGGATTTGTTCCAAAACGACTCTGAAAGTAAAGTAACCATCAATTCATAACGTTAAAGCCTCATGATAACAGACTTTTTTTGGTCTGCAATGGAAGATTGCGAACTGGTCAGTATGTAGTAGTTTCAACAAGATGGTGCCACGGCCTACGCACACAATCTATTTTAACTGTCTTGAACAATAAAGTCCCAGAAAGAGTCCCAGGCGATTTGACGCCATTAGACTTTTTGTGAGGTTATGTCAAAGAGGTTATTGTCTAATAAGTAGTCGAAAACTACTACAAAAGCATTCACTGCAGCAATTAATTCAGAGGCGGTCATATTGGAATTTTAAGAGTTAGCTTAGGAAGTTTTCAGATTTTCCTGTGTGATAACGCTGTAATGTTATAAATCCCTCATATTATTCACAACATGTTTGTCTTCTTAAAACAATTGTTTTGGTTACTCTACTCTATCCTGATGTAAAAACTTGATGTTGCTTATGTAAATGGAATTAGTACTTTTGCTTTTAATTGAATGGATGGCATTTTCAATGTTCTCTACGAAAATAATACCATTTAATGCCAGGCATCTATCTTATGCTTCCTTCATTATAATTTTTCATTTCATTGTCTTATAAATACAAGCCCATGCAATACAATACAATGCAATATTATATCAATTGGTATTTTCTTTTAATTAAATTGTGAAATCATTTATAAATATTTGCATAAAGTCTCTTGCTCTGAATGAAATGAAAAATTAAAAAAAAAAACAAGAAAATTTTTCTTTTTAATCTGAAAACGTTAAAAAATGCACGTAATCGGTATAATGTTTTGCCTTCAAATGCATTCGATTGCTTGCATTCAAACGAATAGACACACACTAACAATAGTGTGTGTGTATCTGTGTTTCAAAGTTGAAATATGAATATGAAATTCCAGTTGAATGCAAGTCATTTACCTTTTGAGAAAAAAAAAAGAAAAAAAAACTGAATATAACGTCATTGCAAGCCATGATTTAGTTTTGCGTTTATGTAACCTCAAGGACCAGATTACAATGACTTTTAAATAGAAAATAAAAATGTGTGATGAAACTAAATTAGTTCATAGAATGAAAATATAATTCGAAATGGAAATAGGATCTTAATAGATTTAATTTATTTTAATTCAAGAAATAATGCCTCGTGTTACTTACTGAATAATATATTAGTATTGAAGCATCTTGAAGTCCAAAAATTTCCAATAAAGCCAAACGGCTTCATAATACTTGGTAATACAATTTCGGTCTGCCTGAGTACTTTCTTCCAATCAATTCTACTTCGAGCTCAGCATCGCCAATTAGTTACACCAATCGATATTGCATGAGTGAGTTATCTCAACGAAGACAAGGTCGTTCTCTACCCAGTTGTCGTCAGGTCTTCGCATCGAAAATCCTTCGCCGACAATGTCTATGTCGTCGAGTACTTCATATATGTCATTGTGAGTTTGAATTCGCACAGTAACAACGGAAAGATTTTGAGTAGAACTTCTCTTACGAAAACTCCTAAGGAATTTGCATCGGTATGCCAAACATCCATGCTTCCATACCGTAGAGAGGAACAAGTTGAAAGAGCGACCGGTATGCTTTTTATTTCGTTATGCGGAATAGGTCTCTACTACTTTATTGTCTGTTACGACCACAGTACAAAATGTTGGCTAGAGTGCCTCCACACTTGATCTGATCAGACCGACATTAATTTCGATGGTAAGGGGCTAGACACACATACATACATAATTAGCCATTACAACCCTTCAGTCAGGATTACGGCCTAGCTTCTCACACCACTCATGTTGTGTGCCTTAATTTTAGACTTGAGTGGCGGGACCTACAGTTTAACGTCGATTCCGAACGACAGATTTTTGAGAAACTTTTTCATGGCAGGCTTATTTACTCTCAGAGTTTTTACCAGAAATCTGCTGAGTGGAAGTCACCGAAGAAATATTTTTTTTTTCGTATTTCTGGCCTGGGGCTCGAACCGGGGCCTTACGTCTAATAAGCGAACACACTACCTACTAGACTACGGCGACTACTACGGGCTAGACAAGCTATATAAATTCTTTGATATAATCTAAGGTATTATTGTCGTCCTGTAACTTGAGATCCAACCCTACTTGTCGACATCATGTACTTCATTTAGATCTTTTTTACTGTCAGGCACGCATAGATAAGGGGATGGAGAACATGTCAACAAAATTAGGTTTTTTTCTGTTTACACACAGTCCCCACAGTGACTTCTTCTAGCTAACAGGATAGCATCCTGTAGACAGTTATCTAATGCGAGCAATGTCGTCCCTAACTTTAAAGTTGCATTTTGCTCTGTTCAATACTGGCTTCTGATAAGATTCGCTCAAAAGAAAATATATTTAAACGGAATAAATAAAACTGCTTATGAGGGTTAAAGGTCAATTTCTAAGTGTGAATTGCTTACGTGCTGCCGAAATGTCTTCTTTAAATATCCTCTAAAAATTCCTGTTCCTTTGGAAAACACATTTAAATGCAATGTTTTAAATGACACAGATTGTATGCAGATTTACCAAATGCATGATGCAATTTCTTTAATATTTTGTTGCATTCAACAAATTTAAATATTTTATCTCTTAATTGCCATCAGGATATCGAAGAATTCTTTTGAAACAAAAATTATATTTTCGTGACGTAAACTGATAAGAATACCCCTCAAATGCTCATGAAATTTTGAAAAAAATGTATTTGATAAAACAAATAATTTGTTTTGTTGTTCTTGTTTTCAATGAAGTGCTTATTTAAGAATGTTTGTGTTTTTTTTTCATGGGAAATGGGGATTTTTTTTTGAAACACACATTCCTTCATATAGTAAATCATCCCTTCGTTGGCAGTTCCTACATACAGTTTTAGTTCAATGGCTGATGTAATTTTCACAGAATATTGAGGCACATGAAGTGCATTTTCTCTCTCTCTCTCTCTCTGGGTGTATGCGTGTGTGTTTGTATTCAGGGTCAATATTAAAAGGGATTTTTTTTTTTGGAATTCCAGATGACATAACTTTACTTTACTTTCCAAATCACTACCGTTGTTAAATTGTATAGTGGTGTAGCAAAAAATAGCACAGGATATGCAATATTTTTTTTAAAATGACTGCATTTTAGTTGTTAATTACAATTAAAATGTTTTTCCCTTAATTTTTGAAATTCATTTTATTGTTTAAAAATATCCATAAATTTCTTTGTCAACTATACAATGTTGGAAGAAATAATAGCAACAATTTCCTTTTTCTTAATAACTTGATATAAAACTGTGTATGACGCTTAGTTTGTTAATGAAACGCATTCTAACATTCTGTCAAATGGAAAAATTTTCTGCATCGGAAATCCCTGCAAGCTGATGACTGGCAATTTGGTATAAGATTCCAATAATACTGAAATACAGTCTAAATAGTACAAACCTGGCCAATATCTGATGAAGGGCACAGGAAAAATGTGTTTTAACTTCAAAGGATAATTTTGTGATTCGAGATTTGCAATTTTAAAAAAATCGATTTTTGGCCAAAAAATATATGAAAATTCTCTAGATCAGCGGCCATTTTTGAATATATAAGAAATAGTAGTCCATAGGGTCCTCTTTCCAACCGTGGTAGTGGGTAATTCCTGGAAATTGTATACTGGGCACTAGAAGGATGCATTGGAATTTGTCATCTACTCAATGACATCTGTAGAGAGTCGTTGGAGGATAGAGAAGGCCTAGGCTTTTACTATGCACTTGACCTTACTGGTCTAACAACAGAAGGAATGAAAGGACCTTATGAAATCCAATTCCAAATATTCCATTAGAACTGTAAAATCATATTTTTGCATAATTAAGAAGCCGTAATGAAGTGCTTTTTTCAATAGCCAGCGATAAAACCTATTAAGAATCTCTGAAGAGTTCTCTGAAGTGAAATAATTTCTGTTCAGACTCAAAGCAGTCAAGATACGTGGAATGCAATTTAGGAAGTTTGGTATTCTTCAAAAGGCTGTTCCAATTTTTAAAATTCAACATCAGTGTACATATGTATATATTTTTTGACATATCGGAAAAGACAATATCGATAGACATATTGGCGGATGAGATGAGGGGGATATACTTTCGCCGTCTCGAGTATCCAGGACAAACAGCAGCTATAAAAATGGCAGTCACGATGGGAGAGCAGTTTAAAGGGAAGACGGCCATTTCGCCTTGTCCCTGTTGTAACCCTTTGAATGAAGGACAAATATTGCGAGCTGAACTACTACGTGACCCAGTTCCTAACTGGTCATGGGTGCTTCAGGAAGTCCCTGTACAGATTTGGTCATGACACTTCCCCTATATGCCTAAACTGTGTAGATGAGGAGGAAGATCGGAGCATATTCTAATATGCTGCCTCAGATTTAGATGAACCGGAGGAACGTGTTTAGGACCAAACCGGCTAATGGAAGAGCTGTTGAATTGTAGGAATCGATGGAACCAATATAGTCAGAGAATGCCTGAAGTTATGCCAGAACTCCGGAGACTGGAGGAACGGAGGCAAAGTTTGACTTAATGTGATGAAGCTTTCGACCTAACCAGCCCTCCGCGAAGTAATACATTATGGCAGTCCCGCGGGTGGAGAGTGGTTGTAGTGTGTAGGGGGTGGGGGACAAAAAAACATATTTCTTAGATAGATGTGTAACCAAAAAATAAGCAAACTGTTTTCACATCCTTTTAAGAGGATGTAAATATAATTTAAAAAGACCTCTGGTTACCACAACCAATTTTTGTATTTTTTAAACAAATCAGTTTTTCACAAAATCAAAGTATTGCTTCGTTAAAAAAAAATTGGTTTCAAAAATCTTATGCTATAAATTTGTACAACACTGTACAAGTGGACGCATTTTAAAACGTTTACTATGAAGCATTTTGTTTCAAATACCATTAAATATTTAAATTTAAATTTAATATTTTTGAAAATTAAAACTCTTGCTGCTCTTTTAGCTCTTTAGGTAATTTGAAATGAAATTTATGCTCAGTCTTATGGTCACAAGAGCACCGTTAATAACAGAATGAGAATGTGTTATACACTCTCGCTCTCTCTCTCACTAACAAACCTTTTAAACTGAAATAACAGAAGTCAAATTGTTGAATTTGTAGTTGTGTGCCTTAGTTGTGTTTTTGCTGTTGTTGTATTTTAGATACAACTATTTTAGGGTCAAAATATTTAAATTATAACAAAAGAAACAAGAAAAATAAAAATAAAAAGCAAAGAAATTGGCTGATGTAACTTCTACAGAAAATTATGATATTATTTAGGCATACCCTCACTCTTATATTAAAAAAGAAATATCGAATATGAACCGTATATACCATGCAGAGAGAGGCCACACGGCAACACTATAACATGACATGACATTTTTTTTTTTTGGTACGTATTTTATTCGCCTAAAGACCGTTTTAAAAGAGACAATAGAAGTGTGTTTTGAATTTGTTGTGATAAATTATCAGAAGCCAAATGGCCAGCATGTTTTTATGTTGTAGCAATTGTTGCTTTGTGAGTGTATTTGTACGTGAGAGTGGTAGTTTAGGAGATCACACGCATTGCGGAAATGAAATTTAAAGGAAAAATAAATGACATTCAAAATAATCGTATCAGGTATTTGGCAATGTGGGTGTTTGTATTGACTTTAAGAAATTATGATGAAATTCGAATCGTTAGAAGCAGAAGAAAAAAGTAAAATAAGAGTCTCGAATGAACTGTGACATTGAGTATGAACTGTGACAATGTTATAAATTAAATTTTGTATGATCAGTCTTAAGCAATAGTAATCTGTGATATGGGTTTAAAGTTTCGCAGCAGTTTTTGAGATATCATCGCTTAGGTGATAAAGTTAATACGATTCGTATAGCTTTAAACAACAGTTGTGTTCAGGCTAAAATCAGTGGAACCCCTCGAATCTGTTTCATTAGGAATATTACTATCTGCACTTAGTATTTGCACTGTTTGTATCCGTTCGAAAATGAAAGGCAACTTTGAAGTATAGGCCGGTGCTTCCAAGTCTATTTGTAGGCTTTTTGATAACTTACAGGAAGTATATCCAACTCTTGATACATTGTAATAAAGAGGATTGTTGCAGAAATTCAAAATATTTTACGTATTTCTCATAGAATGTATCCATTCGCGGTCCATTGGCAAGTACAATGCACAAAAATGAACATTCATTACTGACCCACTATTCATATCTAAAACCGTCTTCCAGTAGAAGTTTTCCTCTATTTTCTCCATTCCATAACCCATTTTATTTACTTACTTAACTGGTCATTACAACTCTTCCATCAGGATTTCGGCCTACATTCTCACACCACCCATGTCCTGCGTGTTAATGAGTGTCGAGACCTACAGTTTACAGTCGACTACAGATTTTTGAGAAACTTTTTAATGGCAATTTTATTTACGCTCAGAGTTTTTACCAGAAAGTCGCTGAAGAAATGTTTTTCAAATTTCTTTTTGTTCGGGATATCCTGTCTGGGGTTTGAACCACGACCTCACGTCTAATAAGCCAAACCACTACCCACTAGACTACGGCGACTTCAACCTATTTTGCTAGATCCAAAACAATACAGACGTTGTTGAACATTGGCTGTAAAAAATCAATTTAAAGGATAAAGTTTTGGCATACTGGACGAGAGCTCTGAGTTCAAATCACAGCTAATGACGACTTATAGAAGACAAATAAAATAAAAATATATCCTTTAACTAATTACTGTCGCAGAAAGTGGATACTACACTGTTGGTCCTGTTACTCATCGATAAAATTGTGGGCATAGCTGGGTTGTCATCAATAATATTGTTTGATGTGTACCATACATGAAGTCACCATAGTCTGGTAGGTAGTACATAACATACATACATAATTGGCCATTACAACCCTTCAGTCAGGATTACGGCCTAGCTTCTCAACACCACTCATGTTGTGTGCGTTAATTTTATACATGAGTGGCGGGACCTACAGTTTACAGTCCCGCATTAGACCACGGCGACTTCGGCGTGGTAGGTAGTGTGTTGGGTTATTAGACGTAAGGCCACGGTTCAAACCCCAGGTCAAACATTAAAAATGAAATATGAAAAAATATTTTTTATGTGGCTTCCTCTCAACAGATTTCAGGCAAAAACTCTGAGAGTAAATAGAATTGCCATGAAAAGTTTCTCAGGAATTTGTCGTTCGGAACCCACTTTCAGCTGTACCTCGCACCGCTCATGTATAAAAATTAAAAAAACACAGCATAAGTGATGTTATATTTTGTATGTGTTGGCATACTAGACGAGAGTTCTGAGTTCAAATCTCTTAAAAAGGACATATGAGTTGGTCCTCTTACTCGTGGATAAAATTGTAAACGAATCTGAATTGTAATTCTGACTTTGTTCTCAGTTGGCTTCAACAAATTGAAATGAAATTACTTTTTCCCTTACCCAATAGCGTTTCATTAATAAAACACTATAAAATAGATTTTGTAGTTTCTTTTTTTTTTATTAATTAAACTAAGATTTCGTGGAATTTGAAATTCTCTTTAAATATTAAAAAAAAAAAAAACAAAGAAATAAATTTCCATTAACACTGTTAAAAAATTAAATAAAATATTTATGGTTTTATGTAAGTGACACTGTGTGTGTGATTTAATATTGAGTTTAATAGACTTTATAATCGAATATTATGACGACAATTAACGTCAGCATCAAGGCCATAACGTCAATAAATAATATTGAATAGCATTGCTAAAAGGCCCTTAAGACTTCAAAAGAAACAATTTACGAGATACGCCTTTTAAAACATGACGTTAAACGTGTTGCTGTTACCATCTGACGCTTGAATTTATTAATTGGTGGTGTTCACTGGTGATCACCACACCAATAGACCATTGAAGTTTGACTTACTGACTAATTGTTACTCTTTTTTGTTTTTGCTTCATTACTTATGCTATAGTGGTAGTTAATTAAACCAAATTGTATAGCATTTCGTAGAATCTTTACATCTAGTGTCTATAACCATCATTACCGCTCTAATCGCCTATAACGTAAAGTGTACCATAATGTTTGCTGGTTTGTATGTTAGTAAGTTACTATTCTGTGACCGGCCTTTAAAAGAACACGTGACTTGTATTTTTAATAATGTAGGTACGAGCATTATTCTCTTCTTCTTTTTTGAAATACAATAGTAAAGATCGTCATCGTATGTTAATAGCCAATAGGGGTAATAAATGGTGTGATACCATTTATATGCTAAACATTTGCACATAAATCTTGTTCTTTCGTGATTTTTATTCCGCGTCATTAAATAAATGTTCATTCATTAATTTTATGAATCAAGTTTTTTTTTCGAGATTTTTTTTTTTTTTAGATAAATTCATTGAGCCTTAGTAACAACAGTTTATGTGTTGATTGTGATGATGGCGATAATGGTGTGATGATTAGAAAGTTGAAATTGTAAACGTAACTGCAGGTGATATCGCTGACGTTATAAGCTATTAATGGGTTTGGGCTTGTATTTAAAAAATTTTAAATGAAATGATTTTAAAATTTGATTGATTTTGGTTTTTGTTCGAATTTGAAATTTTTAAAGGCCAAAAAGATCTAGAAAAGACGTGATAGTTATTCACAAGTATTTCAGAGCTGTTCATCCTAGAATACAAGACAAAAAATAGGACAATAAAATTAAGCGAATTTACTTTAGGTTGAATTATTTTAAATCCACAAAACAAGGCTTTATACGTAAATAAGGCCTATACCAATATTCCATTCCATTCACTTTCTGTCTCACTGTCACATTTTTAATTTCTTTTCATTAGTTTAATGAACTTAGCATTCCTGCTGCTTTTCAGTTTCATTAATCAAAGTTTTTCAGCGAATGCTCTATTGTAACAAGTTCTAAAATGATAGGGTTGCCATCTCTTGCTACTTAAAAATAACGACCTGTGTAATGGATTATTATATGTATTGGGTGTAGTGGTGGGTGTTGTTCATCAAGTTCTGGTCTTTTTCTAAAGGTGGCATTACTTGATTTTTATAATATGAAATCCTCTCTGGCGCGTCAGGGGCGGCCTAAGGGCTTTCTGAAGATATCATTTGAAAATGATTTTGTTGAAAAGCCGCTTAGTTTTTGAAATTCACAAGCTTTGATAAAAAATTAAAAATTTAATTGTGTTCTCCCGGAATCGAACTTGGGTCGATTGAGATTGTTATCGTGGGCTTTAATCATTATCCCACACCACGAGGCTTTATAGGTATTTAAAAACGCTATGATTTATTATATAGTTTGCATCCGGTATTTTTGAACACGTGTTTTATCATTGAGATCTGATTCTTATAACATACATAATTGGCCATTACCACCCTTCAATTAGGATTACGGCCTAGCTTCTCACACCGCTAATGTTGTCTGCGTTAATTTTATACATGAGTAGCGGAACCTACAGCTTAAAGTCGACTCCGAACGACAGATTTTGAGAAACTTTTTTATGGCAGGTTTATTTACTCTCAGAGATTTTGCCAGAAATCTGCTGAGGGGAAGTCGCCGAAGAAATATTTTTTTTTTCATAATTCGTTTTGATTATGGCTGGAACCTGGGCTTTACGTCTACTAAGCGAACACACTATGTACCTACTAGACTACGGCGACTACTACTGAGTCTTATAAAGGAAACATTAAAAACACTTTTCGCCTAAATAATCGGCACCATGATACTACTAAGGACGAGTGATTGAGGGTTCAATTCCCATTAAAAACTGGAGCTTGCTGGCCTATGAAGAGTCTAGGTTAGATTAGAAACTAATTTGTAAATGCATTGGAATTGAATGGTCCGCATCCGAATTGAGTCATACATACATCATTACTCACTACCACACTTCAGGCTAGATTACGATCTAGCTTCTAATATCACTTATGTTGTGTGTTTGTTAATTTCATAAAAGAGTGACGGGACCTAAAGTTTCAAGTCGACTGCGAACGGCAGATTTTCAACAAACTTTTCATGCCAGTTTTTATTTACCCTCAGAGTTTTTGTCCGAACTCTTTTTTTTTCATAACCGTGGCCATACGTCTAATAAGCCAATATAATACCTACTATACTACGGCGATTTTCATCCAAATCGGTGAGTCATTGGTGTGATATTCGAAAACCTTATGCCTGTTGTTAGAAGATAATTCTGAAAGACTTCGCAGAAAGAACTTCGTGATTATCAAGTTAACAGTTCATAACATCACTTACGTTTTTAGCTAATCATTGATAATAAATTGGTATAATATCTGTTAATATATTGAGAAAGGTCTTGTTAAGTTTTATTTTTATTTTCTTACTTTAAATATTTCTAGCACCCATGACTTTTTCTAGTTCGATTTTAACTTTCGTATGAGCAGTCATGGACTAGATTTCATTTTAAATTTGATTCATTTGATCATAAGATCAAAGTCTAACAACCGTTTAATAACCCACTGACGTTTTTTTTTTAATTTCACCATAATCTATACATCTATCTATCTATCTAACCGTGTGACTATGACTGACTGTGTTTAGGTTCGATATAAATTAATTTTTTTTCTCCTTCTAAATTTATTCCATTCATGACTGGATTGTACACGTAAAAAAATATATATTTCAAACGAAATACAAACATTTACACACGTACATGTATGTTTAAATGATTTTAACGATTTTAGTATAACAATTTGCTTTGATTAAAACTTGTCTTATTTAATGTGTTAATTAAACATGTCAAATGACGAAGAAAAAAAAAACGAAAAAAAAACACGTTAAATTAATATTGATCGATCGATAGATATATAGATCGATCGATCAAACATTTAAAATACAATATCACGTCACCGGAAACCTAAATTATCATCTTCCATTATATTATACACGTAAAATGTTTTAATATCATCAGGTTTAATATATGTAGTATTTTATAATTTAGTACCACCGGTATAATTTACATTATAAAACGATAAAAAGCATTTCAATTAGTATTATTGTTATAAATATCAGAATTAAATTGATAGTAATAAGCGATAATAAATGGTTATCGATTTTTAGCTTAAATTCGCTTTAATTTTAACATCCGTTTTGGAGTTCCTATGCAAAGCTTTGTCAGATAATAATTTCTTCATTACGATGAACACGATAAAAAGCATCCTAAGGATTTTTAAAAGAGGCAATGATCCATTGATGTAGCCGCCGTTGTCTAGTAGGTAATGTGTGTGGCTTATGAGGCAACAGTTCAAACCCCAGGTCAAAAGTCTCCAACGAAGTAAAAAAAAAATATTTCTTCGGCGAGTTTCTCTTAGCAGATTTTTGGCAAAAACTCTCGGAGTAAATAAAAATTGCCATGAAAAGTTTCTCAAAAATAGACTTTAAGCTGTAGATCCCGTCACTCATATATACAATCTAACACACACAAAATATGTGGTGTGAGAAGCTGGGACGTAATTCTGACTAAAGGATTGTAATGACCGGATTAGAGCAAATATAGTATTGTGGAAATGTTTCATTACAATTGGCCAATTCACATGACTTTGTATCGTATATGTTGTATTGAATACACTTTTTCTTTGTGAACGCTCAGTGCGACGTTGTATTGTGTACAGTCAACCCTCCTATAACGCGGTGAGTGCGTACCGCGTTATATGGAAACCGCGCTATAAGAATCTCGGATTTCACCGTACAAACCAGGCTAATTCGTAGCGCGTTCTATGGAAACTGTCTACCGCGTTGTATGGAAACCGCGCTATAAGAAACTCAGAATTAGTACAAATCCCATCATTCGTACCGCGTTATATGGAGACCAAGAAATACAAAAGGCAAGATAAATTCTAAATTATTTTTATTGTATTCAAGAGTTAATGTAAGGATTGATAAAAAAAAATTAAATATAAACTAAACTAAAAGCCCGCAAGGAACTTATTGCACGGAAACCGCGCAGTAAGAGTACCGCGTTATATGGAAACCGCGTTTTAAAAGTACCGCGTTATAGGAGGGCTGTCGCAATTTCTGCCCCGCGTTATATGGAAACCGCGTTCTGAGAGTACCGCACTATAGGGGGGTTTACAGTATTTCGTATTCCAAACGTCAGAAAGCGATAAGAAGAAGAAGACCAGTATTCATTATTTGATTCTCAAGCAATAAAATGAAAAATATTACGGAAAAAAGTAAATTAATTAATTATCTGTGCGAACAATTATGATTTTGAAATGTTAATTGTTAACTCAAGTTACATAGAAAATATTTTGTATTTCTATTCTTCTTCTTGATTACTGGCATTTACATAAACTGATAGCACGAAACCAAATACAACTTTCAAAAACATATGAAAAAATTTGTATAAGTGTATCGGATTTTTATATAAAAATTATCAGCAACAAGCATACACTGTTGTATATTCGTTCAACAATACAATGAATACAACGATACAAGGGCTTGTGTGAATTGTCCAAATGTTTCGTTACGTAACTTTGAATGTGGACGTGGAGCCACGCCTTTATACCTTAGGTTAAAGGTTCACTTCATGGTCAAAGAAACTGGTTCCATATGCATACGAAATATTATTAACACGTTCTCCTAGTCATCTAGCATAGCAGTAAAGAGCGTTGAGCATTGTACTTTAGTGCTGCTTTTCAATCTCATTATAGAAACTCATTGTATGGCTTATCCGTGCAAGTATTCTTTTCAAGATGTCATACATTGATCTATGGCTTGTAGTACAAAGCTAGGCAATATTATATATGACAACTGGTTTCGCAAACATATAGGAGAATAGTGTTTAAAGCCCCACATAAGCAAATCGTGTGACGGCCTTTGTTTATGTATGCGTGCATTCATGTCTTCATTTGAGCCGCTGGTTTGCAGAATTGTACAACTCTGATAACAGATATGATTGAACATTTCCTGTGATATTGTTATTGAGAATGAGATCCGAATTATTTGAGGTACCGAAGAGTACCAGCGTACTAATGTTGTAACACATTTGACAAGAAAAAGTATTGTTTTCAACAGGACAGTGGAACATTTGACGCATCTACTTATGCCAAAAAATCATAATCAAAATTCAAGTTCAAATCACTTCCTTGAGCAACTTATAAACTAGATTTAACTGTAAACTTGAAAAAAGGCTCGGCAGCAATGAAGGGGTATAGTCTAATGGAGATTCGTAAGCAATAAGCTATACAATAAAAAAAATTATCTGAGAAAAGTGTATCGTTACTGTGCATTTGGATTTGCTTCTTCTATAACTTTGCTGGTACACTCACCATCTAACACGTCTACCATTGCTGCTAAGATCGTGCATGTCAAAGATCATGCACGAGCCTGATGATTCGTGTGTCTAATATTCGAATTTCTTAGAAAATAATTTCTATTGATTTGATCTAATAATTGTTGGTTTATTTGCTAAATTTTCTAAGAATTTTTTTTTCTCACTAAACAGAAAAGAAAAATTTCCTGTCATGGAAAATTAATTAAGAAAATAGATGCTCATTAATTTTGAAAATCTGTTGAGTTATTTACTATGTATTTCTATTTCGATGACAATTATCACGTGGATAATTATCTAAATTTAAATGGCATAACGAGACATTTTTCAAAAGATTCGTTTTAAGTGTCAAGGAGAGAAGAGAGAAAAATAAACAAATTAAATTTGAAACATATTTTTTTACATTTTTTAAATACATGCATATGTACATATGTATTTACGTTTAGTATGATTGTCTTCATTAGAAATGATTAAATTTCTGACCTCAATACGAATAGAAAAAATATCGTATTCTTATCAGTGCGTAGCTGAACCTCAAAATAATTATGTGTCTTCATAGCCTATAAGAACGGTTTTTAATTAATTTCAAACAAATTGCTTGCCATAGTTTTTGCTACTATATCGAGCATCGTTATTGTCGTTCATTATTAAGCCATGACGTTGATCTCTATTTATTTATTTTTTATTATAAGTGTGTTCAAGTGTTTCATTGACGGATAATTACTAAAAAAAAATTGGGAAAGTCAAAAAAAATTTTTTTTAGAAACATTTGTGTTAAACAGATAAGGCTAACGTTTGCTCTGTGTTTTTTTTTATTAATTTTTTTTGCGCCTTTGTTATAAAAAAAAACACACTTCAGTTTTGAATCTGAAAAATTGCTGAATTTTCGCATCGCATAATTATTCTCTTATAAATTGTGATTTGATAATTTCAAGAGGTTTACCTCAAAGATAAGTTTATAAATACGACTCTTTGAATTGATGATGAAGTGACGGAGAATTTGTTTGATAATGAACTATATTGGATAGCGTGTGTGTTAGTTTAAAGAAGGAACTATATAGCGTAGGTGCAAAATCAGGTGCGTGGTATTAAAATATGAAAACTTAACACAAATATTTGGCCATTACAACCCTTCAGTCAGGATTACGGCATAGCTTCTCACACCACTTATGTTGTATGCCTTAATTTTATACTTGAGTGGCGGGACCTACAGTTTAACGTCGATTCCGAAAGACAGATTTTTGAGAAACTTTTTCATGGCAGGTTTATTTACTCTCAGAGTGTTTGCCAGAAATCTGCTGAGAGGAAGTCGCCGAAGAAATATTATTTTTTTCATATTTCGTTTTAATGTCTGGCCTGGGGCTCGAACTCGGGCTTTACGTCTAATAAGACAACACACTACCTACTAGAAAACGGCGACTACAAATCGACCCATAAATGTATTAAAATGTTTTGTAAATACATTCATGAAGACAACCCAAATGGAGCCGGATTAGATACAAAGACGGACAAATAGCCATGGGAATGAGAAATTGTCCTAAATTTAAACCCATTGCAAAACCAAATCCATAGAGTATATGGCAAGGTTAATGGGAAACAAGCCTAAAGCGAGATTCCTTGGGAACATCGAGCCTTTACAAATCGAGCCTTCGCAGACAGTACCAGTAAACTCAATGATATACTCTTTTAAGTGAGCTACCTTTCTATGGAATACAAATAGGTCGACATATTACTTACTTAATTTGCCATAATAACCCTTCAATCATGATTAATATCTTCTCACACCACCCATGTTGTATGTGTTAATTTTGTCGACTCCGAACGATAGATTTTTAAGAATGTTTTCATGGCAATTTTATTTATTTTATTTCTGCTAAAAGACTACTGTGAGAAAGGTGATGAAAATTTTAATTTTTCATATTTCCCATGGCCTTACGTCTAATAAGTCAACGCACTACCTACTAGACTAAGGCGACACAGATTGAAACATTTCGAGGTCATGAGGAAGCATGCAAAATACTGCCTGGCGAAAGTATACTTCATCAAAAGATGTGATCAATTCAACTTGGACATGAACTATGAAGGATGCGAGATAGTGATATTATCTGACATTCAGGTAACCATTAGAAGTTCTCAGTTTCCTTGTGGTATTCTAGGGAAAGTATAGAACCCTAGGGTTATGTGGGAATATGCGTCAATAAGCATGCAAATCAGAACCTTTCAGCGCAGTATTAAAAGGGTATTGGAAGAGTATTCCCGGCAAAAAAAAAAGAAAATAGTGGGTGAACTTTCGTCAAATTAATCGAGTTTCAGACAGTCTATATTTTCGATGGTTTTCTCAATGAGAATTGATTTGAATTATGCCTCTAGTTATTGAGTAATAGCCTGGTAATAGTAACTGGGATTTTATCGGGCATTGTAGACCCAAAGTGCACTTATTTTAGAATAAGGATCCATTCAAGGCTAATATATAGATGAATTTGTGAGGCGTTAAGGCATCTCTGAATGCTGGGAGTTGTCCTAACTAACGCAGAATAGAATTTTGAAGTCTGTCAGGGTTACAGAATTGCCAAAGAGATTACGGGAATATCCCATATAGGCTGCAGGCAGTACAAAAATCAACTGGTCGCCTTATTCCACTATCTACACGCATGAATAAGTATATTCTGTGCTGTGTTTTGTGATCAATCGATATAACATCGATACATCTTGGCGATAGGAAAAAAAACATCGATGTTTTTTTTATTATCATTACTTATCACTACTTATCACTTCTTGAGATGCCTGATATTCCAATCAATTTTCATGGTTATAGTATATAGTATAGTATATACATACATATATATACAGTGAGCGTCAAAAGTGAGTAAACACCACTGAAATAATTCATTTTCATAAGATAGCAAGAAAAGTAAATGAGAATAGTCGAATAAATTGCCCAAAAATAAAAACGTTTATTAATTACTTATAAAATTTTAAAACAAAAACAACAATTCATGATAAAGGAATTATTTTTTTATACTTGAGAACATAATAAAAAATTTAAAATTATAGTGGATGTTGGCTCACTTATGGCGCTCACTGTAGTATAGTATATACATACATATATACCTAAATTATAGCAAGGCTTTACTAAATCACTTATAAGAGATCTTGAGGCCAAGTAAGAAGATTCAAAATTTACTATTAGAGACTGTATAGTTTGTGTCTGTTTAAAATTCAAATCAAATTATCAATCAAACGATTTTATGACATTGAAAAACTCATCAATTATGCTTCTTTCTAATTTTCTGTGAAGTGAAAATGTAAGAGAAAAACATTTTCCATATGCACCACACAAATGCATATCAAATGTGAAAATTTCACATTCAAATTCAAAATGAAAATTTTTTTTTATTGAAATAATTTTCAATAACGGCTGGTGGTATGCTTTTCCAGCCTGTTTCCACAATGCCGGTGCCAACAAAAAGTATACCTATTTGCATTATTATTATTATTATTGTTGTTGTTTTTGTTGTATTTGTATAATATTAATTTATTATAATATTAACACACGTATTTTATCGTCTTTACTTGACAACAAACAACATTGTTCCAAAATGTATGAACAAACGAACGTAAATAAAAAACGGAATTGTAATCATGATATGCACACAAACCAATCGCATACAAATAGCGAGAGACAGAGAGAGAGACAGAGGGAGATAGGGGGCATTTGTACAAAATAAATTTTCACTTAGCAACAAGCAACAATATACCGGCCAGTTGCCGGCTTTTTGTTGACTGACATTTTATTTCGTTTTAAATGAGATACATAAAGAAGACAAAAAAAAAAAACAGAAAAAACAGAAAAAAAAATAAACCAAGAGGAACAAAAAAAAAAATGAAAATGAAATGAAATTTAACTGAAACACATAGGAATACCAGAAATATCATTCAGAAACAGCATTTTTATGTTGCCAACTGATGCTAGTATACATGTGTTCACATACTTACTTACTTACTTATCCCATTAACCATCAGTCAGTCATTCACTCACTTACTCACGCACATCGCTTCTACATTCACTTGTTGTTGTTGTTATAACTACTTTAGAAAGACATCTACTAGTACAATGACTACTATTTGTATTACTCTAATAGCAACAACAACAACAACAATAATAACCATAACTAATTACACTTGCATGATCATAAACTAAGTAAAGTTAAGAAAACATATTCACTTGGCAACAACATCTTTCTCGTTCACTATTTTTTTCTTTCTCTTACAATTCAATGCAAATAAAATGACTACATATTCGACTATTCATAATACATTCATGCAGCTGACCGACTATTGTATTGCATTGTACATGCATACATATGTGTATAAGTAGTTGCATGCAACGGTAATGCTACTAACAAGTACTGAAAAAAATCTAAAACGGTTAGATATGGTCATACGCGGTCTTTCAAATTTGAGTTTAGTTTTCTGCTGCAAACCAGATGATAATTTTTCTGTCACTGTATCCGTGCAGTGTGACCCAGCTTTTAGGATTCTGTTCTATTTGCCTTTGACAGCAGGTTACTCTTCTTAACCCCTCCAGGATTTGTCATTTTCCGGGACAATGCATTTGAAACATTCGTTGCAAGCATACTGCACGGATGTCATGAAATTAAGACGATCCGTATTGTTAGCACAACTAACGCTATATAATAGATGAGTATCAAGACTAAGACCCCTTCAGGAATGAAATTAAACCAAACACTCTGTCATTCATCATATTCTGTAATCCCAGTGCAAAAACAGAACCTTGATGCACTCGTGTATAATAATGTAGAACGCATCAGTGTAGTCGCCGTAGTCTAGTAGGTAGTTTGTACGCTTATTAGACGTAAAGCCCGGGTTCGAGCCCCAGGCCAAACATCAAAATGAAATATGAAAAAAAAAAATATTTCTTCGGCGACTTTCTCTCAGCAGATTTCTGGCAAAAACTCTGAGAGTAAATCAAATTGCCATGAAAAAGTTTCGCAAAATCTGTCGTTCGGAGTCGACATTAAACTTTAGATCCTGCCATTCAAGTATGAAATTAAGGGACACAACATGAGTGGTGTGAGAAGCTAGGCCGTAATCCTGACTTAAGGGTTGTAATGGCCAATTATGTATGTATGTATATATCTATGCATCAGCGATGACAGATTCGTAGCTCTTGTGCTACTAATCGATAAGTAGTTCCTCACTTTTCCAGTTAAGTTCACATAGGTACATTTAATTTTCTCAGTGATGCTAGAATGTTCCCTTATTTCGACGAGATAAATGCTTTTCTCATATCCTTGGCTTTACCTTCTATTGACTGAATTGCGTTAATCGTTGACCTTGTTTCCGAAAGTCATACTGATTGTACAAAATATCGCCAATATTTTAGTCGACAAGTTAGTAGAGCGAGATGTCATTATATTTTAGTGCCACAGAACGTATTTTAGTGATCCCGACAGTAATACATTATCTCCTTTACAGCAATTTTTTGCGGGAGTTTAATTGTCAGTTTTATTTATATCGTTGAGGGAGCTCTCAAATATTAAGATTACTGCACTAGCAATATCTTTTTTGGACTAGGGGGGGGGGGTACCCTAAGTTTCAATCTTTGAATAGCGGTTGAATGTTGAACAAAAGCTGTCTATAAATTGTAGCCCAATGTTCCTGTCTGGCCAATATTTCACTTATATGTTATTAAAGGTTCTGCTATACTCTTGTACTCTGGAGTATATTTCCGTTTATTATTTCCGTTACTTCCCTTTTACAATGGCTTAAGGCATCCATTTAAGTTCTCTCTTCTGTGTGCATAATATTTATTTTTAATAATACCATTCGGTTGTTTTCCGCAGGCATTCTAGACTTTGTAGGATCGTAGGTTTAAGAGCCAAATTCTGTTGTACATATAATTTAACAAAAGGATTTGTTTTATATATATGAAGGTCCCGTTGACTTGCTTGATAATTTGTGATTTTCTTTAATGGGTTTTCTTATAGAGGCGATCTATAGATTTAAGCGATCGCACTGAATTTTGATCCGCCTTTCTTATTCCAACATCTGCCGGAAGATTAAAACTTGCAAAAATAGGCTTTCCCAGATCCATCAGTTATAGGACTCTAAATTGAAATTCAAAATTCAATAAAACATTATGTATTAAAAAAAATAAACTCGCACTTGAAAGACGCTCTAAAAATAAATTAACGAACAAACTGCCTGACATAGAGTCAGACTCTGTATGCTCTGTGCACAGTGTAACAACAATTGTTTGACAACAAAAAAAAATTGTTTGTTAGTCATTTTACGTTTCGGAATCTTACATGTATTTTATCACGTAATCCCACTGATCGGCCGACCAATATCAACTAAACAAACATACGAACAAATAAAAAAAAAAAATTAGAAAGAAAAAGAAAAAGAACGTGAATCCATAATCATCATTGCACTGCTCTGCATTGCATTGCATTCTCTACTGCACACGATGATCAGTGTAATTTTCACGTCGGAATTAATATTGAAATGCGTTGAAAATGACATTTTTATTAAAATCCCCACTGAAACGTAGGGGTCTCATGTCTCATGTCTCTTGTCATCGTCATACTGACTCGTGTATGTGAGTTTAGGCTCGTTAATACGACTTCAATTCGTTTAGTGTTCATGTTGGTATGTACGTGTGTGTTTGTATGTGCTGGTAGATAACCAATAGCGATTAAGTTCGATTTAAGCTGGTCAGTTAATACAGCAGTGATAATTATTGTTGTAATTTTAACGAGTGGTGATTACTATTCGTAGAAGGAAATTGAAATGGGAAAGAGGGGGGAGGAATTTGTAATTTTCGCCATGGTTTGGAATGTATTTCAAGGGAAATTTTTGTAATGTCTTAGGCCACAGAAAGGGTTTAAGAGAGGGTTGCTGCTAGATTAACGTTTTAAATGAATACGTGCTCATATGCAGCTATCGAATCGAGTTTAATAGAGAGGCTTGGTTGCAAAGAGAAATCTTGAATTTAGACAGTTATAAGCACTGGTTTTACCATAACAGGGATTTAATTATGGATAGGGTACAGTAGGTAGGGTATTTTATACTGTTGAATTGCCGGAGCTTGCTGGACTAATTTTTTTTTTTTTTTTGAAAGTTGCAAATCCTTTTAGTTGGAATTAAAAAATCAATTTTTCTACAGTTTCTCTTCAGCAGTTTATTTTGTACACCTTCAGACATGTTCACATTCAGCAAATATTTGTTGAAAAAAAAAAATAAAAAAAATATTCGTTCCCTAATACCACCACAAGGCTTCTCATTACTATGCTAATACAACCTCACCACTATACTAATATAAGAGACTGTCAGTTGGAATACTTGCGTAGCAGAAATAGTCGCCATAGAAAATAAATTCGAGACGTTTTAACACGATGCGTGAGCATAGGCGAAAGCAAGATATTTTTCCCTAAAATTCAAAGAAGATGAGTTAACTGTTTTAAGAGCCCCGATTATGTATAAACTATTCCTATATATTGATAGATGAATCAGAAGATAGAGATGAAACAGCGGAAGACATTGTGTTGGGGTTTTGAACAATAGACTCGTGTCTAATAAGTTAATACACTATCTAATAGGCTAGGGCGACTCCATAGTATAAGCTACTTTTATCAACAGATGGCTAGCTTAAGATCAAATTACCATGGCCGAAGTTTTCCGAAGTGCTATGATGATCAGTAAGGGATTTGATTTTAAGATTATTTCAAATATAATGCGACTAAAGTGTTTCCGAAGGGACAGTCACCAAACTAATGCTTCATTCGTATCTAAGGATACACTTGTCTTAACAAATTTGGTAGCTATACTGAAATCTAAAGCAGTTTAAACTACATTTCATTGGAACTGGAAATATATTGCCTGGTGAGAAGTACTAGTCCTATTAAAATTTTTTTTGAGGTTGTTGTATTAGTATAAGGGTAAGGATTTCAGGAGATGGAATTAAGGAAGACTTGTTTTTTTCTTGATAAATATTTGCTGTATGTGAATACATCTGAAGGCTCTAAGATGTACAAAACAAATTACTGTTTTATATATTCTTTCGTATTCAGCTTCAAGAATAACGAATAATTTCTGTTGATTTCCTACAACACTAAACGTTTACATAAAAAAAAAACTTTTTTTTACCTGTTCATTTAGATTTCACAGATCACTGGCATTTAAATATTTTCTCAGACATGAACTGAATGTTCATTTCAACTGATTAAAGAAAATTAAAAAAAAGGAATAAAATTAAATACAAAACTTAATAAATTTGTCATTAACAATGATTTCGCTGTGCCGGTTTATTAATTTAATATTAAGGACCACATCATATTTTAAAAGATTTTATGGAGACAACAATCTCTTTAAGGAAGAGGGATTACAAGAGAGTTTATCAGGCGGAAAACTTTCCTTTGCGAACATCATAATTTTATAAAGTTAATGTTGCCGGTTTTTGTTTTTCTTTTCTTCTATACAAACTGTATTTCCTGAGATGTACAACTGATGGTTTGTGGCTGGCTAATTGCTGGATAGATACGGAAAACTAATTATACAGGAAACACTGACTAGCCTGGCTGCCGTATATGATTCTTCTTTTTATTTTCATTTTAATTTTTTTTTTTTTTGTTTTTTTTTTTGTAATAATTTAAAAAGAAATTATTTTTTTCGAAACAAAATGTGCAATAATTTATTTTATTTTTTAGAATTTTTTTTTCTTTAATTTAATTCAGAACATCTCAATTAGTGTTGAATAGAATATGATGCGGAACAATATGATCAAGCGAAATACATACATGTATTCAGACGTATGTACAAGCCATACAAACAAATTTTTTTTTTGTTATTTATTCTGTATACACACGCTTAAAAGTCAGTCATTCATGACTTCCTTATACATCTCGCATTACATATTAAATGATTAGAGGGGGCTTTTAAAGTAAAAAAAAAAAAAATTAAAAAAAAAACCGAAACAACACATTCAAAAGTAGGAACTTAACAAACCTTAACCCAATTAAAGTTTTTATTTTTTTTTTGGTCTTTTACATATTGCATGCAGTAAAACACTTTCTCGTGTTTTTTTTTAAATTCTGGCTGTCTATTGCATGGTCATTTAATTTTTTGTGGTATTTTTTTTTTATTTTATTTCAAAAGATGATGCAATTTAAAAGTAATATTTTATAATGAAAATTTATAACAATTTATGCACAAACAAAAAAAAATTGTTTTTTTTTTTAAATTACACCGTCTCGCAGAAATTGTTAAACCAAAGCAAACAATTGTGCCTTAACCACACTTAACCGCACTTAAACACTTGAGTCTATATTTAATAGCGTCGCGTCGTTGTGGGATTTTATGTTTTTGACTTCAATAAGTTTTTTTTTCTCTTTTTTATATTATAATTGCAAATATTTAAGTTTTATTTACCATTTACTCGTAATTTGTTTTATTAGGTCTTTACTTTATTGGTCACGGTATTTGGGTATGACTCTTTTTCACTTGGTATATACATATGTACATACCCACACTTTTAAATTAAAAATTCCATTTAATTAGCGCCTTAATTATTTTCTATTGAATACAAATTATGTATATGTGATTTTAAAAATATAAATGAATTTAAAATGCGTGACTGATAATATCATATACATACATACATATATGCCAAGTGTCTCGTCGTTTTCGCCCGTAGTCTAGTAGGTAGTGTGTTCGCTTATTAGACGTAAAGCATGGGTTCGTAAAAATATTTCTTCGGCGACTTCCTCTCAGCAGATTTCTGGCAAAAACTCTGAGAGTAAATAAACCTGCCATGAAAAAGTTTCTCAAAAAAATCTGTCGTTCGGAGTCGACGTTAAGCTGTAGGTCTCGCCATTCAAGTATAACATTAAGGCACACAACATAAGTGGTGTGAGAACCTATGCCGTAATCCTGACTGAAGGGTTGTAATGGCCAATTATGTATGTATGTATGTATATATGCCTTGTATCCATGTCAGATGTGAAAAATCTAAAAAAGTTTAACTTATAAAAAAAGGTCCACTTAGTCTCAAATATTATTATTATTGTTCTGCTAGAGTGCTATTGAAATACTGCTCCTAAACTATGTATTATGTTACTCTCAGCCTGTATAGGGTTTCCCTTTAATGTCTCCCCAATTTTGTTGGCATAGCAAACCTTAGAATGCTGCCTAGTGTCAATAGAGATGACGACGCATAAATAGTTTTCTTCATTACAGCATCTTTATACTGAGTTTGAAGCCATTCTGGTTCTATGCAACTGTATGCGGATCTACAGTATCCGATCGAAAGATGGATTACCACTCTCAGGCTATTTCAGAATAAACTAACTCAAGTCTTCTAAAATCTCTCCGTAAAGCTCTGATTATCTCCGTCTGAATTAAAAACAGTCTCTGATTCTTTCCATCTTCACTTTTGCCAAGTATACTCTTCCAAATTGTTCTTTGCAATATTTGGATTTCATAAGTTGAATGGAGTCTCCACTGATATCAATTTTGTTTACTCACTCATTGCCATACGACATGGGATCTAGCAAAGGGCGACTCTATTCACCCTATCCAGTTGTTTCATGCTAATCTTGATGATCTGATAATCTCATGATAATCCTGAGTTAACCTCATAGGAATTAGACTTCAAATGAAGACTCGACTGTCAGATAGTTTAACTTACTTATTATTCAAATGATCGTTACTACACTTTAGTCAGAATTACAACGAAGCTACTGACACCAGCTATATTGTGTGTGTTAACTTTATCCATAAATGTCGGAACCAACATCGACGTCGACTTCGAATTGATAATTTTATTTTACTCTAGCAGTTTTTGGCAGAAGACCAGCAGACGAAAGAAATATCTGATCCCTGGTTTGAACCTCGGGCTCTCGTCTAATAGGCCAACACACTCCCTACTAGATCACGGTGATTTTTAGGGCGACTAGTATTGCTCTACTTTCTAACAAATTTTAATTGACTACATCTTTCGATGATGTAAACTTACCCTTGGCAGACTCCCGTGAGCTTCGCCATGGGTTTCGTGTATACATACATCCATACATACATAATTGGCCATTACAACACTTCAGTGAGGATTACGGCCTAGTTTCTCACACCACTCCGTGTATGTGCGTTAATTTTATACGTGAGTGCCGGAACCTACAGTTTAACGTCGACTCCGAACGACAGAATTTTTTGAGATACTTTTTCATTGAAATCCGCTGAGAGGAAGTCGCCGAAGAAATATTTATTTTCATATTTCCTTTTGAAGTCTGACCTGGGATATGAACCCGGGCTTTACGTCTAATAAGCCAACACACTACCTACTAGACTACGGCGACTTCTTCGGGTTTCGTGTACGGTTTTCCCAAACGCCCCACTAATGTACAACAACAAGTCTTTATCTCACTAATAAGACTTTTTGGTGGAGAGTATGTAACATTAAAATAACCCATTCTCATTCCCGGACTTACAGAGTCTACTTGTTCTGAACAGGATACAGTTAATGGCGGTGCTAACTCCTACTCGATGTGTCAGGTCACAATGAATTTCGTGTTTGATCGATCTTCCATTATCCTGATTATAGTTTTGTATGGGTTTAGTCTTTACTACCAGACGTAACGGTTTTACACAAAGCCAAGGACTGAGTTATTTTCAAGTTAACCTTACACAATGACTCTATGGGTACCGATTTTCATCATGGCATATATCCAAAGCAGCATTTGTTGAATGCACTCCCAAGATTTTCCTGCAAAATCAGGCCAACGCTAGTTTTCCCGAACATCATTTGTTTTCTGCAGGAAAGTGATGAAAAATTAATCTCAAAAAAATTACATAAAAAACAGTATCATTATACAATTAATTTAATGCAATTAATTTAATTGTAATTAATTTTCCCATTTACATGTCACTTTAAAATTATAAAACAAAAACCAGATCATTTCTAAAAATAAAAAATGACGTTTTTTTTCATTCTTAAAACCACAATCACCGCAATTAAGGCGAAGAACTACAAAGGCACCTGCAACAAAAAAAATGAAGAACAAGATTCAGAAGACATTTATTCTCAAATTATAGAAGAATCGAAAAAAGCGAGCAAAAAAAAAAAAAAATACGTTGCATTTGTAAAGGGAATTCTAAACGTGAAATTAAAATAAAAGAGCATGTCATGCAGTACAGCAGTAGGGGTACAGGTCTCACATTCACACGATGGTTTGCTTGGTCGGTCGATCGGTAATTGTAAGATCTTGGCTGTATTCATTGTACATAGTTACGTGCACATGCATGACATGTGTGTACGTAATTAATGACTTATGCATATGTATTTACAAAAGTGTAAATGAGTGTATGTATATGTATGTAAGTGTATGTATGTATTTGTATTTATTTATTTAATTGTGGTACATAGACAAAATATTATTAATGCCCAGTAGACAGATTAAAAAATTTCTATAAAATGCGATAGTCAGATCAATTACAACGAGTTGTCAAGAGGAGTCTTGCTATTGACATAAGACTTGGTCTCCCATAAATCATATGGGTTGATTAGAAGATGTTGCGAAAAAACAAAGAATACATAATTGGAAACTTAACACGTTCACGCCGTACCACCGGTGACCCGCACTTGACTGCCTTATCGAGCGGCACGTACTACCGGTGGCCCGCACTTAACTGCAATTGATCAAGTTATTAGACGACAGATAATACCAGATATTTAGATCTTCAGCACTTCAGCTGTCGAAAAAAATACCTCCTAAAAGCATTTATTTTTAATAACAATTACAATTAATAACGTCTTATAAATATAACAGCCGCCCGTAGGAGACAAGCATGAATTAAAGCGCCGGCGTGAACGTGTAAAAGTAGGCATCTCTCACATGCATAAAGTTTCTGGATCTGAATTATTCGACTAAAAACGAGTCCAATTTGTAAATCTAATACTGAGGTACTAATGAAAGTGAAATCATGATTGAGCACTGTATGAATATCGGAATGTTATGTTCGATAATAACTCTCGAATGTTTAGTTGGGCGTGAAGAGAGACTGGTTTGATCAAATGATTTGGAAACTGAACAGAAGATTGATTACATATATGTTTTTAGAACTCAAGAGCGTGGTCATAGTTTTTGATGAGACTGAAATACGATGAAGTCGCCGTGGTCTAGTAGGTAGTGTATTGGCTTATTAGACGAAAGACCCGAGTTCGAATCCCAGGTCAGACATCAAAATGAAATATGAAAAAAATATTTCTTCGGCGACTACCTCTCAGCAGATTTCTGGCAAAAACTCTGAGAGTAAATAAAATTGCCATGAAAAGTTTCTCAAAACATCTGTCGTTCGGAGTCGACTTTAAACTGTAGGTCCCGCCAATCATGTATAAAATTAACTCACACAACATAAGGGGTGTGACAAGCTAGGTCGTAATTCAGACTGACTGGGTTGTAATGAACAAGCGTTAGGCAGGGCCATTTAATACTATACGAGACGAACGAAGTTATTGCGATATCTTGCAACAAATCATAGAGAAATATAAAACAGTCTGACGGCTTAAGCGGATTGCTACCTTTACCATTTATAATAAATGACAACTAATTGCGGTAGCGGATTTAAACCTAGACCGCCAAAGAAAAAAAAAATAATACAAAAAAATTCAAAATGTATGTTTACTGAAGAGAACAGACTCTTTTTGTCTCTTTTATGATCCACAAATAAAAAATAATTGTTTATTGGGTAGCGCATTAACGTTACGATCGAATGCCATTATGTCTGCGACGATCGTTAAATTTGTATCTCTTGTGATTTTTCGCTGTTAATTAAAATGAGAAACAAAAAACTACACTGAGAAGACACACACGGTGGGGTTCTGGGAGATTAAAAAAAAAAAGAAAAATATGAAAAAGCTGGCAACACGTAATGAACGAGATGTTATAAAATCCCATCGGAAAAAAATCAATAAAAAACGAAAAACGATAAACTTAATACTCGTGTACAATTATTGTCGTAACATTTTAGAATTACTTGCATGCGAATACAAACGTACAAACTTACTGACTGATCGTACCTATTCGCATATATACATACATATATGTATGTATGTATATCTAGTCGTATATCATTTATATATACATATGTACAGATATACATACATACATACATCTCTATGTATGTATGTATATATGATGATTTGTAAAACTAAAAACAATAATACATTTTATAAGAGTACTGCGATATTAATCATCTTAAAAAAGTGCCGACTACACAGCTACGAAGCACTAGGGATACGGTAATGGAAGCTGGTGGGATTGCAGCAAATATTCAGTCACTACTATAGCTTAACACAACTCACGAGAAATGAAATGATCTACTAAACGTACATATGTATGTATGTATGTATGCATGTACATTGTACAATAAACAACGGCAACGACAACTACAACTACAACAACATTGGCAGCAAATATCATGACGATAAAATATATCGTATACGGTAGACAAACTGGCAACAATTTTAATACAATTTTTTTTTGTTTCGTTTTCTCTACAATGAGACTAAAAATGAAACGAGAAAGAATTACGAAAATTTATTAACAATACAGTGAGTCACATAAAGTATTGTAGAAGTTGATATCGGGAGATAGAGGATGGATGTGAACTCTTGTATGTACAGTACCGTGCAAAATAATAGCAGTGAAGAGGTTTAAGTCAGACATTGCCTATTATTATAAAAATTATTAAAGAATTGTTTTAAACTATTTTGTAAATTCATTATTTAGTATGTTGTGTATTCATTGAGGATACTATTTTTTTTGGAAAACATTTTTACAAAATGTGAAAATAGAAAATTTAAAACTTATAGAAAAATTTGATTGCAAAAAAATAGCAGTGTTTTTAAAATTTCAAACATTTTGGGTAAAAAAATAAAAACTCTTGTTTAAAATTAATATTTATTGGAACATTCTCTATTCTTAATTACTGCATTACATCGACGACCCATGGAGTTAACCAGTTTTTGGCATCTTTCTACCGGAATAGACCCGCCACAATGATTCCACCACATTCCATAACTCCTGCTCATTTTTCGGTTTTGCTGTAAAAACTGCTTCCTTGATGTCGGTCCACAAATTTCCAACGGGGTTAAGATCCGCTGACTGAGCAGGTCAATCCATAACATCAATGCCATTGGTAGTAAACCACGATTTAGCTGCTCTGCTTGTGTGTTTCGGGTCATTATCATTTTGGAAAACCCATTTTAAGGGCATATTCTAATCGGCGTGTGGTTTCATAACATTTTCCAAAATATGTACGTATAGATGGGCATTCATGTTTCCCTTTATCCAAAATAAAGGACCACTGCCGTAATAGGAAAAACAACCCTATACATTTATTTTCGCACCTCCATGTTTTACAGTAGTTAAAACATTGCGTGGTTCAAATGCTGTATTAGGCTTACGTCTAACGTACTCACGGCGACCTTTTGAGCCAAACAGAACAACCTTAGTCTCATCAGACCATAAAATATTACGCCATTTAGATAGAGGCCAATCACGATGCTCTCGGGCAAATTTTAACCTTTTTACAACACGTCGTTTTTCCAAAAGCGGGACTTTCCGGAGAGTTCTTGCTGGTAGATTATTATTAAGTAGAACCATTCCTATCGAACACGGGTGAACATCAAGATTTAGATTTTGTTTCAACTCTGTGGCTGAAGTTTTGGGCTCATCTCTTACAGTTCGCAAGAATTTTTTAACTTCAAATTGGCTAATTTTGCTCTTTCTTCCCCGTGTTTCTGCTTTGTATGACCATTTTTTGTCATTGGATATCATTTTAGCTGAGCAACCAACAAGATCTTGAATAAATTTTTAAGTTTTCCGAAACCGAAAAACGAGCAGGAGTTATGGAATGTGGTGGAATCATCGTGGCGGGCTATTCCGGTAGAAAGATGCCAAAAACTGGTTAACTCCATGGGTCGTCGATGTAATGCAGTAATTAAGAATAGAGAATATTCCAATAAATATTAATTTTAAACAATAGTTTTTATTTTTTTACCCAAAATGTTTGAAATTTTAAAAACACTGCTATTTTTTTGCAATCAAATTTTTCTATAAGTTTTAAATTTTCTGTTTTCACATTTTGTAAAAATGTTTTCCAAAAAAAATAGTAATCTCAATGAATACACAACATACTAAATAATGAATTTACAAAATAGTTTAAAACAATTCTTTAATAATTTTTATAATAATAGGCAATGTCTGACTTAAACCTCTTCACTGCTATTATTTTGCACGGTACTGTATGTATAAGGCATCAAATTTTCAAATCCTTATGTCTTTGGCACCACTAGTCAAATCTACATAATAGGTTGCAACTCGAGTTCCTCACTTGTTAATACAGGTCAGCTAAGAACTCATTTATTTTGAAATTTAACTGGATTGCTTTGAATAACATTCTAGGTTGAATTTCATTTCATGATTTGCTGTATTGAATTATTTTTCCTCACTGTAAATATCATGTGCATGCATACATACATATACCTGTGCTCATGCCATACAACTGCAAACATACAGTAGAATGCAAATGTTAATTTATGTGATCGCTCTTGGGCGTTAAGGGAATATATTTTAATTCTGAAATAAAATATTCAATCTACAAGCAAGCTTAACGAAGTTTGCCGCAGTTTGAAGAACACTCTTGAGCAGGGCTACATTGAATACTAATTAAATTTAGATCGTAAACGATATAATTTATTTATTTTGATGGAAACACCGCATTGAACATAGTTACGCTAAATTATAAAGCATTGGTTTTGATATACATAGAGAATTTCAATTCTCCACTCAGCTTGACTGAGAAAAATTTTAAGAAAATCAGAATCTATTTATCTGGGCTTTCTAGGCAGTATGTATGTAGTTAGGTCGCTAGCTGCATATGTTGCAAGTTTTTTAAACACTATCATGCTATAATTCATGATACATTTGTTTGAGACTGTAATTAAGCAGTTAGAATTGAAAACGAACTGACAAACTGACGGGAAGATTTGCCATTTAAAATAAAAAAAAATTAATACATATTTAAACCAGATAATACTTTATGAATACCTATACCATGATAAATACAATATATAATTAATATATATGTTTTGTATATATTTGTGTGTGTATGTACTATATATATAATATAATCTTCTAGTATTATATATCAATTGATTTCTATAAACCATACACAAGCTACAACTACAACAACAACGAGCATTAATATTATCCATCATCATAATCTCGTATCGCATCGTATATATAGATGAACGAATTTAAGACAAACAAAAAAATCGTATTTATTTGAAGAAACAAAAATCATTGTTTCAAACACAAGTCGCCGGTTGATTCGTGGCGGTTTCAAGAATCTTTTGCCTCTTCAACGACATAGACGTACTACCCTTGAAAGTGCCAATAAAAACGTTTACAAAAAAAATTTTTTTTTTTAAATAAAATAAAATCAAATCAAAGTAACAATTTATTGTTGTTGTACAATTCCTCCGTGAACATTCATTCAAATGATTCGAATGCAGGTAAATTTTTTTCAAAAAAAAAAATTTTTTTTTTTTGTTTATTTGTTTGTATTTATCAATAAATTTGCTACATTGTTGCATAAAGTTAATCAATATTCTTGTATACGGCTCAGATCAATTACTAATTCGATTTGGTAGAGCCGGTGTTAGTGTCAGTGCCAGAGTACCGTCGCCGCCGTTTTGGCTGGTTACTGGTTAAAGTGCTAAACTCAAAAAAAAAAAAAAGGAAAAAAAACTGTATCCTATCCCAGACCAAAACAATGTGCACAGACAGATTGCTTTAATAATGGGTGCGAAAAACCAAAACTAAGAAATAAAATCAAATACAATGAAATAAAATAAAATAAAATCACTTCAAATAAAACTAAATGGCAACGCAAACGGATTCAGATTCAGATACAGATTCGAATTCGTTGTTACTTTAAAGCCATAATTTGTGTGACACAAGAAAAATGTGTTGCGATTAATTTCAATTTATTTCTGTCTGCGGTGCTTGCAACTTCAATTCAGTCGTTTTGAAAGTCTTTTTTAAACAGATTTTCTAGGTTTTTCTTAAAACGTTTTATTACTATTATTTTTTTTTCTCTTTATTTTTTTTTTTAATAAACATATGCATATCTCATTAATTATTTTGTTTATTGCTACAGATAGACAATAATTCTTCGGGTTTTAATTAAACATTTTAATGAAAACTTTTCAAAATTTATTTACGGCATATATGTATGTAGATATTAATTGTTAAATAAAATGTATACAAATATTAAAAAGGATTATTTAAAAAAAAAATATATAAGAATAATAAAAATTAAATTAAAAATTTTATACAATTAATACCCGTAGTAAATGCCTATTTAATAACATTTTCTTTTAACCTTTAATTAAACAAATATGTGTGACTCTGTCAGTTGACTTATGTCGAGAGTTAGACACACTATGCCATTTCTAGCGGACTGTACCGTCGGTTACAAGATCGCCTACGATACTCCGATGCGCGTAAAAGTGTTTAAGCCCATGACTGAGTTCGGATTTCTCTAAAGATAGGATTATATAATACAAAATTTGAAAAAGTCTTGCGCTATTATGTCCTCTGTACATTATTTTCGTTACAAAAATTTGCTATCCGTGTAAGCCGATGTTATTAATATCATTGATCGAAAACTGCTAGGAATAAGTGTGACATTTATAAATGTCGAAAATGTACCTACGAAAGTCTGTCTGGAATCCAGACAGAGTGTATCAATATGTGGGCCTTTTCAATTAAGCGTTAAGGTAATCGCTATAAATCAAATTAGTAACATCAGTTGGGAGATAAGATGAAGGATCATGCTTAGTAGCAGTTGCTATTTCAACAGTTGCTATCTGAACAAGCAGTTGAGAGGCAAGATTTTCTTCAAAACTATAAAAATAGTACAATATGCAAATGCTATCTGTAGTATTAGATGGCGCTGAATGGCATAAATTCTTAGAAGGAGAAGACTTTCAAGAGTACATTGAAGCATCTACGTTGATAGCAAATACAGACTTCAACAGAATCTTGAGCTATATGATCCTTATAGTGACCTAAACGCATGTGCTATGGTGTATAGTCTACGATTGGTAGGAGAGTAGCATGAGTAAATTCTCAATATCTCTTTGTGTCCAATGCTGTCCGTGTAAAATTTAGAGATTAGTATTGCTCTCTACATCCAGGCAGTTGAGTTTCCTAGTACAGACCAGAGATGAGCAATGAATCGCTTTTTCGCTACTCATAAGTACTCATGAAATTTTGAGTATGATTGAGTCAAGATTATTGAAATTCAACTACTCTGATTCATTCGTACTCACTACAACATTGATTTATAAGTACAGGTTGCAATGAGTATGAGTACACAACGTTGACATCAAACTCATAACATTCGAAATATGTTTGATTCATACGTCTACTCATTCAGATTCATAAATTTAGAAAAATACTTATAATACTCATAAATGATTCGAGTGATACGAATCATTCATCAAAATTTAGTCTTCAAATTTGGAAAAAATGGTATATAAATAACCGTTCCGTTAAATTTTTTAATTTGACATTTTATGATTAAACCCGAACTGGCTAGTAGTAGTTCATTGTGTCCACAAAACACAACCGATAAAATTCAATTTCAATGTCATACACTTAATAAAATAATTAACGAACCTACAGAGATTACAATCGTCACAAAAATATTATGTATGTACGATTAATTAAACAACACTTCGTATTTAAACAGTTTTCCGAATATAAACGAATTGAATAAATTTTTCGTAAAAAAATAGAATAAATTTTCGAACGATCTATGTTAACGAATTTAACTGTAGAGAATATCGTAGGGCAAACGAGTCTACGCTAGACGAGCGAACAAACGAATGAAGATAATCGTTTTATTTTTTTTTTTTTTGAATTCTATAAATGCTGAAAAGCGATAAATCTTTTTGTAAAATAAGTCAGTATTTCATGATAAGAATGATAAAGAAAAAAAAAAAACGAGAAACAACCAATCCAAGCAATTCTTTAGCGAAGCACTATTTACCTACCTAGACACACCACGTTATTAAAGTTAAGTGGTGTTGCATATTGGCCGACAACGACCATTCATTATTGTATTAATTCTTTACAGTGGTGGGTCTTCTTCTGTGATTTTTGCCGCCATTCAAACATTCAACATTCAAAAGATGAGTGTAAAATAAATAAAACGATACAAAAAATAAGGTTTTCAGAAATCAGAGATAATTGAGAGAAATGAGTAGAATAATCACTAGACTCTAGCGACTAGAGTATACTTGTGGTTTCATATACCAACACATGGAAATGAAAATACCTACGTATGTATATAAAGGTAAATGCATTTCATTCAGTGATGTCAATGCGGTTATCTTAAAAAAACGCCTGAGAATAATTCAAAATATGCAATAAAATGAATTTAGTTTTGCTGGCTCATCCAGATGTTGAAAATGTAATGTAATCCAGATAGGTTCAGACCCAAGCATGCTTTGTACACTGGGCCATTCTTGATCTTATCACAGAACATGTACGTCAAGGAAACACACCAGCTCCTTATATAACAGGGGTTGCACGATCCTATACGATATACGAGTGTTAAACTGTTGATAGACAAGTATGTAATGGATTCGTTTTCTTCACAGCAAAATCTACACGTATAAATATCGGATTTTACCGTCCTGTACAGAAGCTTATTGTCTCTAAGCTTTCTTTGCCCAGTAAAAAGCAAAATCTTCGTTCTCCAATTACAATTTTAATTGTTAAAGTTCAAACAAAGTTTGTATATCTGATGCGTAGGGAGTCTTCAAACTGACTGTTGTTTGATGTTCGACTTCTGTTTCATTTTTCTAAGCCATTGGAGAGGTTCATTTAAGAAAAAAGAGCTTAGAGCATTTCCCATATTGTATCATAATTACTAAATTAATTGGCCATTACAACCCTTAGTTAGGATTACAACGACAGATTTAAGAAACTTTTAATGACAGTTTTATTTTCTCTTATGATATCTGGTCTCTGAGCTGACGTTTGAACCATGGACTCCGTTGCTATACATCCTACTAGACTACAGCTAAGCAATATTTAAAATTTTTGCAGTTAAGCAGGTTATCGGTATACTGGTCCTAGAATGGCTGGGGTTACCATATATCCTGCTTCAGAAAATTATGTCGTATGTTGAAAGTCGCCGTAGTCTAGTAGGTAGTGTGTTGGCTTATTAGACGTAAAGCCCGGGTTCGTATCCCAGGTCAGACATCAAAACGAAATATGAAAAAAAAAATTATTTCACGGCGACTTCCTCTCAGCAGATTTCTGGTAGGGGCTCTGAGAGAAAATAAATCTGCCATGAAAAAGTTTCACAAAAAATCTATCGTTCGGAGTCGACGTTAAACTGTAGGTCCCGCCACTCACGTATAAAATTGACGCACACAACATGAGTGGTGTGAGAAGTTAGGCCGTAATCCTGACTGAAGTATGTATTTGTACATATTTGTATTTGAAAATATATGGCTTTAGTGTTATGGCAGCGCAAATTGTTAAAGTGTTGTTGAGTTGACAAGTTTTAGCCGTTACCCTAAAGGATCAATGTCGTGCAGATAACTGTCGTAGCACTGAATGTATTTGAATTGTTGTTGTTGTTGTAAAAGCAGTTCTGTTGCAGACGGCAATTCTTTTCTGTAACAGTCTTAGCTGTGCTGACAAGCCCTTGTTCGGATTGTTCCTGACCGGCAATTCAAATTCCGTGTGTTGGTTAGTTGTATTCAGTGTAATAGTGAGTAACTTTGCTTCTTGACAGGAAGCTAGAGTGGTCTAAGGATTTCGTGGATGTAATATTTAGAGGGAGATAGAAGGCTTTTAATTTTTTTAAATTCGAAAATCATTTTTTCGACTTCTCGCAGATTGGGTTTGGAATTTCCTCCTCGTATTACCTCAAATATGGAGATGATCAAGCATAATTTGATGCAGGAAAACAATAGCAAACCGTTATGGTGTTTAGTTTTCAAAATCTAACTGTTAATGTCAAAATTGAACTAAAGAATGAAAGAATGGTAGTGTTAAGATTTCGCTTCGATCTCTTTTTCGGGTGAAGCTTAGAAAATAATTAACGCGTTTTTCCGCCTAAGTTGACAACACAGCATTGTATAGAATTTTTTCTCTTTGAATTCTCCTCTCACTCTACCTAAGGCATATGACTCTCTCTCTTTCCAAGATCGTTAAAATGTACGTTTCGTCAATTGTCTATAAAATGCTTGAATTAAACGTTGTACGATCAGTTCTGTTTCAGTCCCGACTGGCAAAACATCTCTTAAAAGCAAAGAAAGAAATCGTTAAACGGTGTCTATAGTTTAAAGCTACATACTTAAACCTTAAATCCTCGTCACAATTTTTTAAATGAAACGATTTTTGCTCTTAGAAAATAAAAATAAAAAAGAAACGTGCGTGCTAAAATCTAGAACAGATCGTTACGAGAAGAAAAAGAGCGATCTTTAATGAATAAAACCAAAAACAAAGTGAAAGACCAAGAATAAGAAGTGAACAATTAAAAAAAGAAAAATTATTCTGGTTTTTAATACAAATATTTTTTTATTTTTTATTAATAAGAAAAAAACAGCAAGAAATAATTTTTTTTTTAACTGTAATGTCTATTAACTGGTTTAAAAATTACATTTTAAATCAAAGTGAGACTGAATACAATTTGTTCAAATTACAAAAATATTTAAAATAAATAAAAGAAATCAATTTGAATTAAAAAAAAAACAAAAAATAAAGTGAAATAAAAACTACACAAAAAACAACAACATTTAATTGTAATTTTTGCAAAGAAAAAACTTAAAAAATTTAAAAAACTACAACAACATTCCAAAACATATTAAAAGTGCTTGAATAAAAACAAAAAACTACACAAAAAAAATTCCCCTTGAAAGAAAAATTCCCGCTTCAGTTTATAGTTGTAATCATTGATACTTTTGCGTTAAGTCATTAAAGAATAAAAAAAACTTTCAAAATTCCGCCCTCATTGAAAAGAAACTTTTCCAAAACGGAGACCTTTATAGGACCTATGTCAGTGCTAAATTATTTATCCTCAATATTCAATCGAAATAAAGCGCCCACAAGGACTCAACATAATCGCAATCTACTGAACTCTTTCATAACGTAACCCTTGGCGAATAAGAAATTGACAAATCAGAAAAAAAGAAGAAAAATAATTCAAACTGCCGTTATTAAAGTCAAGCATTAACCCTTTAAAGCGACTTTATAAACTCAAAGGTTATAATAAAATCAACAAAATTTTTAACCAACGAAAAAAGAAACGCAAGAAAGAAAAATCCCTTTAAAGAGACTTGTCATATCAAAAAAAAAAAAAAAAAGGAAAATAATAAAGAAATTACAACAAGGAAAAAAAGGATCAATTTTGAAACCTTCACCTTTTGAAGAAAGCAAATAAAAAACAAGTGCTAGAAATTAGCAAAATTTGTGTTCTACAAAATACTTCAAATTATACGTTCATAAAGAAGAGAAAGAGAAAAAAGAAAAGAAATCTTACTTTAGCCAAAAAGCCAAGTATTTGTAATTGTCTCTTAACATATCAGCTGAGCTTAAAAAAAGTACATCTGAGGACAACACTTACAAAACCCAAAACTTTTCATAGAAATATACAAAAGAATCACTAAAAAACAGAAGATTATTTTGAAAAAAGTTTAAAAAATAATTTTTCAACATTCATAATCTACGTAGAAAACGACGACGAAAGAAAATTAAAGTAAGTTTTAGCAAAAAAAAAAAAAAAATCCTTAAAAAAATAAAAATTTAAAAGAATGCTTTCTTTAAATGAAACATTTTTTTCCCCTTCAAAATGAATTTCATCATTTTTTGTATATTTATTGTATTTTTTTTTTCTAATTTTCCTAACGAAAGCATAATAAATTATAGCACGTGAGTGTTTTTTTGATGATGATAATGAAAAAAATAAAAATAAAATATTCCATGGAAATTATGTATATTTTTATAAGCAGAAAATTTATTTTTAAAAAGTGTGAAATTGATATATTTTTTTTTCTCTTTAAAAAAAATTATTTATATGTCTATGAATTGTTTAAGTCAATATTTATTTGATTTTTATCTATGCTGTGATAATTGAAATTGCTTTGGTTAAATAAGAAAAACCCTAAAAATTTTTACTTTTTCTTTTTTTATTTCACTTTTTTTTTTATTATAAAGTTATTAACATTGCTGATGAACGAATAGTTGGTGATAATTAATGGTTTATTTTATAAGAAAAAACACTCCAAACTATTGCGTCTTAAATGGACATGTTTGATCAGTTTTGCCTATAAAGGAATATCTTTTACTATATTCCATTAGTTTAGTTTAATAGAAATGATTTACATACACACGTACATATATATTTGGTCATTACAACCCTTCAATCAAGATTACGTCCTAGCTCCTTACATCACTTACATATGTTGTGTGTGTTAATTTTATCATGGGTGGCGGGACCTACAGCTTAAAGTTGAATTTATAATGACAGATTTTTGAGAAGCTTTTCATGGCAATTTTATTTACTCTCAGAGTTTTTGCCAGAAATCTGCTGAGAGGAAGTCGCCGAAGAAATATTTATTTTTGTTCGAGATTTTTGATCTGGGGTTTGAATCGTGGACTCACGTCTAATAAGCCAACACACTACCGGCTAGACTACGGCGATTTCTGGCAAAAAACTCTGAGAGTAAGTAAATCAGACATAAAAAGTTTATCAAAAATATATCGCTCAGAGTCGATCTTAAACTGTAGGTCCACTCATGTATAAAACTAACGCGCACACAGTATGAGTGGCATGAGAAGCTAGGTTGTAGTCCTGAACAAAGAGTTGTAATAACCAATTCATGTGGTATTCAATCCAAAAGTAATAAAGATCGTCTATAGGCGTCACAAATAACATTTTTACAATTTTACATCAACATCCTAATATAAGTTCTGACAATCTTCGTATTAAGTTTGTTAGCCTGTTATAAAGTAGAGCACTTTTAACTTTTTCCAACAGCTAAATTTCAGCCTAGAAAGTTATGTGCAACTTCGTAGACCTCTAAACTTTCTCCCAAAATTTCTCTTCCTCTATTAAGCCCATTTGCTGCTAATATTGAGATCAGCAATGAGTATTCAAAAAGATAAGTAGATTCGAATTATACTCATAATTTGTGATACTTATACGCATTCATACTTATTTTAATATCATGCTCATACTACTCATATTCAAAGTTTGAAGTACTAATCGTACTCATACTTAACAATACGCATGATGTTCTTGATTTCGACTCAACATTTACAAGAATCACAAAATAAGTATGATTCGCGTATGAACACTACAATACTCACTAGAAGGTTGTGTGTTTGCTTTGCTTGCTGTCTTTGTCTTTTTCTTTCTTCTTCTTTTTTTACTAAGACTGTAAATTTTAATGAATGATTCGAATCACTCGAATCATTTATGAGTATTATAAGTATTTATAAATATGTATATATGAATCAAACATATTTCGAATGTTATGAGTTTGATGTCTCAACATTGTACTCATGCTCATTACAATCTGTACTTATAAATCAATGTTGTTGTGAGTACGAATGAATCAGAGTAATTGAATTTCAATACTGTTGGCTCACTCATACTCAAAATTTCATGAGTACTTATGAGTAGCGAAAAAACGATTCATTGCTAATCTCTGATGTATACGTTGTAATAATCCCACTAATCCCGTCCTGTGCGGTGGCATATTTTGCTGCACATAATTTTAATAATTTTATGCTCTGCTTTATTGATACTCCCTTGAGCAAATGTACCTCATTTTTAAAATTCTTTTAATATTTTCTTCATTCAATCACAGGAGTCTACTGAGTCAATTTCGCCTAGTATGCCAAGTATTAAATATTTCAAACATTTTGTATTTATGTAATTATAAATTGAAAAAAATATCTGCAGAATTATAAATATTTAAATAAATATGCTAAATACATACATACAAATGTATGCATATTATTATAATAAGATTAATGAATTCAAAGAGAATTTTGAATGTATGATGAATATGAATGCTTGAAATATTTGAGATAATTTTTGCTTCAGATAAATTTAAATGACCAGATAGATGACAGAGTGTTAACAATTTTTAAACATTTATTTTCTTTAACTTTTATAACTTAACGTTAACTTTAAAATTTAAGTAAATTATCTTACAAACGTAATGAATTGTTAATTTCCGTAATTTTATGCGTGTCTTATATAGGTAGGATTCACATACATATACTAGCAGCTATAAAAATGTCTTGTATATCGTATTCGTTTTATTTTTGGGTAATAAAAAGGAGAAGATGAAGACAACATATAAAAGAAAGGAAATAAACTTAAGTGTTGATTTTAATTGGCCATGATGCAACATCGTATGCCCAAATAAATTTTAAGTTTTTTTAAATAAAACACAAGACTCTGTGATTTAGGTGCGTAATTATAAAATCAGACATCAGTTCTAATTATAGAAACCCAGACGTGTATGCCAGTTTGGTTTTTTTTCTTTCATTCGCCTGTGCGTTCTTATATTTGACGACATATTTAGGTGTCGTTAGAAGAGTGTGTCTGTCTATTTGTTCAAACGTTTCAATTCTCTTGCATATGGCATCATGACTAACCAACTCATTCCGCTAATGTTCTCTGTCAAGGGAATTTGTTTGATGCCACACACATATCAGTGTACATATTGTGTTAGAAATCTTATCAGGTTTTTTTTTCTTTGACTGTGTATGTGTGCTGTGAATAGAAGAGATTGCCTTAAGAATTTCATGAATGAAAGCATAGTGACTGACTGCCGGTCTGCCTGCCTAATAGTAAAAAAAAAAACATAAATTGTTATGAAATTCTAAAAGCGATAGGTTGTTCTCCCTCTAGACCCTCAGATATCTCTACACTTGGACTCTTGACACACCTCTACTTATCAGTCAAGAGAAAAAAAAATTTTTTTTTTGGTTTACTTTCATGTTCTGCAAAGCTTTATTTCACAAAGATGCGTAACTATACGGAGTGTGAGTGAGTGAGTGAGTGTTTGTGTGCATGCATGTGTGTAGCTAAGTGGTTGCTTGATGTATCCGACCGAGCAAATTTATGGAGCTGTTCGATTTTTAGCGAAAATTTATTTCGGTTGCTGTGCGACTAGCTGCTGATACGGCTGCATTGCTAGACTTTTCTATGCTTTGCGTGTTCGTATGGCTGTATGTATCCACTATAATTAATTGATGAGCTTGTTAATGTGACAACGTTTTTTTGTCTGCTCATCAGGGTTAGGGAAACTTATTTTTAAGATTTAATCGCCGCAATTTATTCCCTTTTCTTTCAAATACAATTTCCGTTTCTTTGTCGTTCTCTTTTAACTGTTAATAGACCATGTTGTGTCTGAATGTGTTCTGTAGGTTTAAATTGTTGCCAAGAAATGTGGCAGAACTGAAAAGAAATAAAAAAAAAACTGTTTTTTTTTTGTTGTTGCCAATTATATATTGTATTTTCAGTTTCTATTTAATTTTTTTGTTTGATTTATTTTTTAAATTGTATTTTGTCTTCATGTCGTTTATGAAAATTTTGTGAATTCATTTCGTTAGCAGAGTTTGTTAAAATCGGAATGTCACGTAGTCGTTTTGATAAGTCTCTTAGGAGGTATTTACGTACATAGCATCATACAATTCAATACAATAAAATATAATACAATACAATACAATTATATTGCAATTAAAACATAAATGCTTATCATGGTTTTTTATTTTTTAGCAGATAAATTAAATTTTTATTTCCTTAAGGCCATTGAACTTTATTTTTAATTTTCTTTTTGTGTTTCTCTTTCTAGAAAATGAACTTACTGAATCATTTATTACTGGCTATGCTGGTGCTTTCGCATAGTTATGGCTCTGAGGCTAGAGCCATTGATGACGTTGATAATTCCATAGAGGCTGGTGGTGGCGGTGGCGGCGATGAGCCATCTCAAAGATCGTCATCTTCATCAAGTCTGCCTCGTACACGTTTTGGCCAAGATTGGATTAAATTCACTAAAACTCCACCCGCCAAGATTTTACAAACTTTGGGTTCACCCGTCGAAATCACTTGTGAAGTTATGGGCTCTCAAGTGCCCACTATACAGTGGGTAGTGGGACCAGTATCGCTTTCGGAGGTAAGTTGAACAAAATATTTGTTTTATTTTAAATTATTGAGTTCAGTTCCTAAAAACTATTTACAAAAACCCATAGTAACATAATCATTGCGTTCTAAGACTGAACAAAACTTGTTGAAGAATACCACTTGGTTTCAAAGATATTATTGTACTGGGTTGGTTACCCATATGGCTTAGTAAGAAAGCAATGGTCAGAGAAGCTATATTAAAAAGCAACACTGTCCCTAGTAATAGGGTGGTGCAAAATAACCTTTAAAAAAGTAAAGTTATTTAAATTCTTTTGAACAGTATTCATCTCTCTCTCTCTCTCAATCTCCCTCTCTCTCTCTCTCTGTAAATTGTTTTACTCAAAAACAAAGTTAATAACTTATTTTTTTATTTTTCTTTCCAGATCGAAACCATCGAATCGAATGTTATCTCTGAGTCCAGTGCTAGTGCCATCGTTAAAGTACGTTCCGTTCATGTTATCGATCATATGTTGAGCGAGGCACGCACTTATACCTGCATAGGTCGTACCGGTTCAAAAACGGTCTATGTATCGACTACAGTCTATCCACAATCCGATCTTAAGGATTTAGTGCAAGTACGTGAGAAACCTTTTATGGGTCATGTCAAGCCACGTATTGTGTATAGTGAACGTATGCATTTAGATTTGGTAGGCACCAATGTCATTCTACCCTGTAAGGTACATGCTAGACCACGTGCTGAAATCTTCTGGATGAATGATGAGGGCAATTTAATTGAACAAAATCAACGTTTCAAACTATTGCCCTCGGGTGATTTACTGATAGCCGATTTGAAATGGGAAGATATGGGTGCCTACAAGTGTATAGCTCGTAATGTTATGGGCAAAGATACCGCTGATGCATTTATTTATCCAGTACAGGTATGTTTTAGAAAGATAAAACATTAATTAGTAAATTTATTAATATTTTTTTGTTTTTTTTTTTGTTTTTTTCCAATTTTAGAAAGATGACAAATAAATAATTTTTGTAACTATTTGGACTCCCCCAAACCCTTAGGCATCAACAAATTTTAATACAAAATTGTTGGAAAATTGGCTTAAAAGAAAAAAGAAAACGAACAAACATTAAAACAACACACAACACTATACAAAAATATTTTAAGCTTAAAAAAAAAATTAATAGTTCCTGTTTATTAACTAAAGAATCTTAAAAAACAAAAACAAAATAATTATCATAAAAATACATACATATATGTTAACAAAACTATCCCTTATTATATAAAAAAAAACTTTTAAAATTGTATAAAAAAAATTTATATTTTTAAACAAAATTAAAATTATACTTCTAAGAAACAAAAAAAAAAATAACAAAAAATGCCGGCAATGTGCTTGAATGTATGCCACATTATAAAACCCCCGAATCGAATAACTTAACCCCAAATCGTTAACAAATCAAATCAAGTCGAATCTAATTGTCGTCTACAGTTTCCATTAATTAGCATTTTTATTTATTAATTGCAAAACATTTTTCCATTTTCATTTTAGTCCTGAGACTAAAAACAAAAGAAAAAACATTGAAATTATTTTCTTTTTGACTAAAGAGTCTCTTTTTAATTATAAATTTGGCCGCTACTTAAAACAATTGAGAGAAAAGTAAGATAAGAATTTGAATTCTTCATTATTTTTTCTTATTTATTTATGTACTTAATTAAGTCAATAGAAATACATACATATTATGCTTAGTATTTAAAATTATAAACAAGAAAATAATCAGGTTTATGTTTTATTTTAATTTTATTTTTTTAATTTTTCTTTGATTATAATAGAAATAATCATAATAATAATAGTAATTAAAAATACGTACCTACACATACATACCTACAAAACATTGTTGCATTTTATATATACTTTTTGAATTTCACCACCTCATAATTATTATTTAATTTTTATTTAAACACATTCTTTTTAATATTTTATATTTTACTCCATTGACAGTTTCTATTAAAAAGTACTTTAGTTTTGTTGTTGCCTAACATAAACAATTCAAAAAATTTAGAATTTAAAATTTAAAAAAAAACAACAAAAAAGTTTTGCTAAAGTACTGTTGACGGTAGTATTTATCTTTTGTGTGGCTTTTTTATTATCATTTTTACACTGAACTGATTATGTCTTATACTGTTTAATGGTTTTATTATTATTATTTTTTAAATTAAAATATTATTTTTGAATTTTTGTTATTTCAAATAATTTATAATTAAATTAGTTATATCTACTAAATAAATTTAGTCGTAGTAATTAATTCATGTTGGATAAAACAAAAAGGAAAACAAAATATATATTATATTGTATATACAAAAATATATTAAAAAAAAAACAAAAAAAAAAAACAATAAAAAATAAAATAAAAATTTACAATTGGATAACAATTACAAAAAAAAAAATAATTAATAAAATGTCTTATTACTTACACTTAAAAAAAGGGGGAAATAGCAACAAACGGCTATAAGAAAGGAGCCGTAGGGAAAACTAAAACCCTGATAGACAGACTTACTAAGAGGCAGACACAAAGATGCTATTCACGGACTTTTATCACATGATTAATGTTACTCGGATAAAATGGTTTTTTTCTGGCAGTTGGTTCTTCACTATAGCAAGCAAGTAAAACATTACATTGACACGAAATTGATGAAACTGAAAGTCTGGGTTCTTAGCTTTCATTTGCTACCAATTTTATGAAAATTGATGCCATATTAGCGGAATTATACCACCACCAATTTTTATGAATTTATTTGTGACATGAAATTTTCGCAAAAATTGTTTGTATTGGATGTGTGTGTGCGTAACAAGATGGATGATGTTTGTTTGGCAAAGTGTTATCTTTAACTTCTTGTAACTTTGTAACGAGTGCATCAATTTTTATAAATTTGGTATCAAATGAAAAGTAGGAACGTGTACTTTTATTGTAGGCGTAAATATTTTAATTGCCACGCCCACTTGGGGATGTTTAAGCAAATTAAATGTAAACACTTATAACTTTGCTTATATATTATAAATTATAAAATTTATAATGGAAACGAAAGTACATGTTTGTAGCTTTCATTTGATACCAATTTTATAAAAATTGGTGATTTCGTTACAAAGTTATAAGCAGTTAAAGAAAATATTTTACCAACTACCCCTTGCTACACGATTCTGTGCGCCTGGTAGAATACCAAAATTTTGTGACATGAAATTTTCGCAAAAATTGTTTGTGTTGGATGTGTGTGTGCGCAACAAGATGGATGATGTTTGTTTGGCAAAGTGTTATCTTTGACTTCTTGTAACTTTGTAACGAGTACACCAATTTTTATAAATTTGGTATCAAATGAAAGGTAGGAACGTGTACTTTTATTGTAGGCGTAAATATTGTAATTGCCACGCCCACTTGGGGATGTTTAAGCAAGTTAAATGTAAACACTTATAACTTTGCTTATATATTATAAATTATAAAATTTATAACGGAAACGAAAGTACATGTTTGTAGCTTTCATTTGATACCAATTTTATAAAAATTGGTGCTTTCGTTACAAAGTTATAAGCAGTTAAAGAAAATATTTTACCAACTACCCCTTGCTACACGATTCTGTGCGCCTGGTAGAATACCAAAATTTTCTGACATGAAATTTTCGCAAAAATTGTTTGTATTGGATGTGTGTGCGTAACAAGATGGATGATGTTTGTTTGGCAAAGTGTTATCTTTGACTTCTTGTAACTTTGTAACGAGTACACCAATTTTTATAAATTTGGTATCAAATGAAAGGTAGAAACGTGTACTTTTATTGTAGGCGTAAATATTTTAATTGCCACGCCCACTTGGGGATGTTTAAGCAAATTAAATGTAAACACTTATAACTTTGCTTATATATTATAAATTATAAAATTTATAACGGAAACGAAAGTACATGTTTGTAGCTTTCATTTGATACCAATTTTATAAAAATTGGTGCTTTCGTTACAAAGTTATAAGCAGTTAAGGAAAATATTTTACCAACTACCCCTTGCTACACGATTCTGTGCGCCTGGTATAATACCAAAATTTTGTGACATGAAATTTTCGCAAAAATTGTTTGTATTGGATGTGTGTGTGCGTAACAAGATGGATGATGTTTGTTTGGCAAAGTGTTATCTTTAACTTCTTGTAACTTTGTAACGAGTGCATAAATTTTTATAAATTTGGTATCAAATGAAAAGTAGGAACGTGTAGTTTTATTGTAGGCGTAAATATTGTAATTGCCACGCCCACTTGGGGATGTTTAAGCAAATTAAATGTAAACACTTATAACTTTGCTTATATATTATAAATTATAAAATTTATAACGGAAACGAAAGTACATGTTTGTAGCTTTCATTTGATACCAATTTTATAAAAATTGGTGCTTTCGTTACAAAGTTATAAGCAGTTAAAGAAAATATTTTACCAACTACCCCTTGCTACACGATTCTGTGCGCCTGGTAGAATACCAAAATTTTCTGACATGAAATTTTCGCAAAAATTGTTTGTATTGGATGTGTGTGCGTAACAAGATGGATGATGTTTGTTTGGCAAAGTGTTATCTTTAACTTCTTGTAACTTTGTAACGAGTGCATCAATTTTTATAAATTTGGTATCAAATGAAAGGTAGAAACGTGTACTTTTATTGTAGGCGTAAATATTTTAATTGCCACGCCCACTTGGGGATGTTTAAGCAAATTAAATGTAAACACTTATAACTTTGCTTATATATTATAAATTATAAAATTTATAACGGAAACGAAAGTACATGTTTGTAGCTTTCATTTGATACCAATTTTATAAAAATTGGTGCTTTCGTTACAAAGTTATAAGCAGTCAAAGAAAATATTTTACCAACTACCCCTTGCTACACGATTCTGTGCGCCTGGTAGAATACCAAAATTTTGTGACATGAAATTTTCGCAAAAATTGTTTGTATTGGATGTGTGTGTGCGCAACAAGATGGATGATGTTTGTTTGGCAAAGTGTTATCTTTAACTTCTTGTAACTTTGTAACGAGTGCATCAATTTTTATAAATTTGGTATCAAATGAAAGGTAGAAACGTGTACTTTTATTGTAGGCGTAAATATTTTAATTGTCACGCCCACTTGGGGATGTTTAAGCAAATTAAATGTAAACACTTATAACTTTGCTTATATATTATAAATTATAAAATGTATAACGGAAACGAAAGTACATGTTTGTAGCTTTCATTTGATACCAATTTTATAAAAATTGGTGCTTTCGTTACAAAGTTATAAGCAGTCAAAGAAAATATTTTGCCAACTACCCCTTGCTACACGATTCTGTGCGCCTGGTAGAATACCAAAATTTTGTGACATGAAATTTTCGCAAAAATTGTTTGTATTGGATGTGTGTGCGTAACAAGATGGATGATGTTTGTTTGGCAAAGTGTTATCTTTGACTTCTTGTAACTTTGTAACGAGTGCATCAATTTTTATAAATTTGGTATCAAATGAAAGGTAGAAACGTGTACTTTTATTGTAGGCGTAAATATTTTAATTGCCACGCCCACTTGGGGATGTTTAAGCAAATTAAATGTAAACACTTATAACTTTGCTTATATATTATAAATTATAAAATTTATAACGGAAACGAAAGTACATGTTTGTAGCTTTCATTTGATACCAATTTTATAAAAATTGGTGCTTTCGTTACAAAGTTATAAGCAGTCAAAGAAAATATTTTGCCAACTACCCCTTGCTACACGATTCTGTGCGCCTGGTAGAATACCAAAATTTTGTGACATGAAATTTTCGCAAAAATTGTTTGTATTGGATGTGTGTGCGTAACAAGATGGATGATGTTTGTTTGGCAAAGTGTTATCTTTGACTTCTTGTAACTTTGTAACGAGTGCATCAATTTTTATAAATTTGGTATCAAATGAAAGGTAGAAACGTGTACTTTTATTGTAGGCGTAAATATTTTAATTGCCACGCCCACTTGGGGATGTTTAAGCAAATTAAATGTAAACACTTATAACTTTGCTTATATATTATAAATTATAAAATGTATAACGGAAACGAAAGTACATGTTTGTAGCTTTCATTTGATACCAATTTTATAAAAATTGGTGCTTTCGTTACAAAGTTATAAGCAGTCAAAGAAAATATTTTACCAATTACCCCTTGCTACACGATTCTGTGCGCCTGGTAGAATACCAAAATTTTGTGACATGAAATTTTCGCAAAAATTGTTTGTGTTGGATGTGTGTGTGCGCAACAAGATGGATGATGTTTGTTTGGCAAAGTGTTATCTTTAACTTCTTGTAACTTTGTAACGAGTGCATCAATTTTTATAAATTTGGTATCAAATGAAAGGTAGAAACGTGTACTTTTATTGTAGGCGTAAATATTTTAATTGCCACGCCCACTTGGGGATGTTTAAGCAAATTAAATGTAAACACTTATAACTTTGCTTATATATTATAAATTATAAAATTTATAACGGAAACGAAAGTACATGTTTGTAGCTTTCATTTGATACCAATTTTATAAAAATTGGTGCTTTCGTTACAAAGTTATAAGCAGTCAAAGAAAATATTTTACCAACTACCCCTTGCTACACGATTCTGTGCGCCTGGTAGAATACCAAAATTTTGTGACATGAAATTTTCGCAAAAATTGTTTGTATTGGATGTGTGTGTGCGTAACAAGATGGATGATGTTTGTTTGGCAATGTGTTATCTTTAACTTCTTGTAACTTTGTAACGAGTGCATCAATTTTTATAAATTTGGTATCAAATGAAAAGTAGGAACGTGTAGTTTTATTGTAGGCGTAAATATTGTAATTGCCACACCCACTTGGGGATGTTTAAGCAAATTAAATGTAAACACTTATAACTTTGCTTATATATTATAAATTATAAAATTTATAACGGAAACGAAAGTACATGTTTGTAGCTTTCATTTGATACCAATTTTATAAAAATTGGTGCTTTCGTTACAAAGTTATAAGCAGTTAAAGAAAATATTTTACCAACTACCCCTTGCTACACGATTCTGTGCGCCTGGTATAATACCAAAATTTTGTGACATGAAATTTTCGCAAAAATTGTTTGTGTTGGATGTGTGTGTGCGTAACAAGATGCACGATATTTGTTTGGCAAAGTGTTATCTTTGACTTCTTGTAACTTTGTAACGAGTACACCAATTTTTATAAATTTGGTATCAAATGAAAGGTAGGAACGTGTAGTTTTATTGTAGGCGTAAATATTGTAATTGCCACGCCCACTTGGGGATGTTTAAGCAAATCAAATGTAAACACTTATAACTTTCCTAATATATTATAAATTATAAAATTTATAATGGAAGCGAAAGTACATGTTTGTAGCTTTCATTTGATACCAATTTTATAAAAATTGGTGCTTTCGTTACAAAGTTATAAGCAGTCAAAGAAAATATTTTACCAACTACCCCTTGCTACACGATTCTGTGCGCCTGGTATAATACCAAAATTTTGTGACATGAAATTTTCGCAAAAATTGTTTGTGTTGGATGTGTGTGTGCGTAACAAGATGCACGATATTTGTTTGGCAAAGTGTTATCTTTGACTTCTTGTAACTTTGTAACGAGTACACCAATTTTTATAAATTTGGTATCAAATGAAAGGTAGAAACGTGTACTTTTATTGTAGGCGTAAATATTGTAATTGCCACGCCCACTTGGGGATGTTTAAGCAAATCAAATGTAAACACTTATAACTTTGCTTATATATTATAAATTATAAAATTTATAACGGAAACGAAAGTACATGTTTGTAGCTTTCATTTGATACCAATTTTATAAAAATTGGTGCTTTCGTTACAAAGTTATAAGCAGTCAAAGAAAATATTTTACCAACTACCCCTTGCTACACGATTCTGTGCGCCTGGTAGAATACCAAAATTTTGTGACATGAAATTTTCGCAAAAATTGTTTGTATTGGATGTGTGTGTGCGTAACAAGATGGATGATGTTTGTTTGGCAAAGTGTTATCTTTGACTTCTTGTAACTTTGTAACGAGTACACCAATTTTTATAAATTTGGTATCAAATGAAAGGTAGAAACGTGTACTTTTATTGTAGGCGTAAATATTTTAATTGCCACGCCCACTTGGGGATGTTTAAGCAAATTAAATGTAAACACTTATAACTTTGCTTATATATTCTAAATTATAAAATTTATAACGGAAACGAAAGTACATGTTTGTAGCTTTCATTTGATACCAATTTTATAAAAATTGGTGCTTTCGTTACAAAGTTATAAGCAGTCAAAGAAAATATTTTACCAACTACCCCTTGCTACACGATTCTGTGCGCCTGGTAGAATACCAAAATTTTGTGACATGAAATTTTCGCAAAAATTGTTTGTATTGGATGTGTGTGTGCGTAACAAGATGGATGATGTTTGTTTGGCAAAGTGTTATCTTTAACTTCTTGTAACTTTGTAACGAGTGCATCAATTTTTATAAATTTGGTATCAAATGAAAGGTAGAAACGTGTACTTTTATTGTAGGCGTAAATATTTTAATTGCCACGCCCACTTGGGGATGTTTAAGCAAATTAAATGTAAACACTTATAACTTTGCTTATATATTATAAATTATAAAATTTATAACGGAAACGAAAGTACATGTTTGTAGCTTTCATTTGATACCAATTTTATAAAAATTGGTGCTTTCGTTACAAAGTTATAAGCAGTCAAAGAAAATATTTTACCAACTACCCCTTGCTACACGATTCTGTGCGCCTGGTATAATACCAAAATTTTGTGACATGAAATTTTCGCAAAAATTGTTTGTGTTGGATGTGTGTGTGCGTAACAAGATGCACGATATTTGTTTGGCAAAGTGTTATCTTTGACTTCTTGTAACTTTGTAACGAGTACACCAATTTTTATAAATTTGGTATCAAATGAAAGGTAGAAACGTGTACTTTTATTGTAGGCGTAAATATTGTAATTGCCACGCCCACTTGGGGATGTTTAAGCAAATCAAATGTAAACACTTATAACTTTGCTTATATATTATAAATTATAAAATTTATAACGGAAACGAAAGTACATGTTTGTAGCTTTCATTTGATACCAATTTTATAAAAATTGGTGCTTTCGTTACAAAGTTATAAGCAGTCAAAGAAAATATTTTACCAACTACCCCTTGCTACACGATTCTGTGCGCCTGGTAGAATACCAAAATTTTGTGACATGAAATTTTCGCAAAAATTGTTTGTATTGGATGTGTGTGTGCGTAACAAGATGGATGATGTTTGTTTGGCAAAGTGTTATCTTTGACTTCTTGTAACTTTGTAACGAGTACACCAATTTTTATAAATTTGGTATCAAATGAAAGGTAGAAACGTGTACTTTTATTGTAGGCGTAAATATTTTAATTGCCACGCCCACTTGGGGATGTTTAAGCAAATTAAATGTAAACACTTATAACTTTGCTTATATATTCTAAATTATAAAATTTATAACGGAAACGAAAGTACATGTTTGTAGCTTTCATTTGATACCAATTTTATAAAAATTGGTGCTTTCGTTACAAAGTTATAAGCAGTCAAAGAAAATATTTTACCAACTACCCCTTGCTACACGATTCTGTGCGCCTGGTAGAATACCAAAATTTTGTGACATGAAATTTTCGCAAAAATTGTTTGTATTGGATGTGTGTGTGCGTAACAAGATGGATGATGTTTGTTTGGCAAAGTGTTATCTTTAACTTCTTGTAACTTTGTAACGAGTGCATCAATTTTTATAAATTTGGTATCAAATGAAAGGTAGAAACGTGTACTTTTATTGTAGGCGTAAATATTTTAATTGCCACGCCCACTTGGGGATGTTTAAGCAAATTAAATGTAAACACTTATAACTTTGCTTATATATTATAAATTATAAAATTTATAACGGAAACGAAAGTACATGTTTGTAGCTTTCATTTGATACCAATTTTATAAAAATTGGTGCTTTCGTTACAAAGTTATAAGCAGTCAAAGAAAATATTTTACCAACTACCCCTTGCTACACGATTCTGTGCGCCTGGTAGAATACCAAAATTTTGTGACATGAAATTTTCGCAAAAATTGTTTGTATTGGATGTGTGTGTGCGTAACAAGATGGATGATGTTTGTTTGGCAAAGTGTTATCTTTAACTTCTTGTAACTTTGTAACGAGTGCATCAATTTTTATAAATTTGGTATCAAATGAAAGGTAGAAACGTGTACTTTTATTGTAGGCGTAAATATTTTAATTGCCACGCCCACTTGGGGATGTTTAAGCAAATTAAATGTAAACACTTATAACTTTGCTTATATATTATAAATTATAAAATTTATAACGGAAACGAAAGTACATGTTTGTAGCTTTCATTTGATACCAATTTTATAAAAATTGGTGCTTTCGTTACAAAGTTATAAGCAGTCAAAGAAAATATTTTACCAACTACCCCTTGCTACACGATTCTGTGCGCCTGGTAGAATACCAAAATTTTGTGACATGAAATTTTCGCAAAAATTGTTTGTATTGGATGTGTGTGTGCGTAACAAGATGGATGATGTTTGTTTGGCAAAGTGTTATCTTTAACTTCTTGTAACTTTGTAACGAGTGCATCAATTTTTATAAATTTGGTATCAAATGAAAAGTAGGAACGTGTAGTTTTATTGTAGGCGTAAATATTTTAATTGCCACGCCCACTTGGGGATGTTTAAGCAAATTAAATGTAAACACTTATAACTTTGCTTATATATTATAAATTATAAAATTTATAACGGAAACGAAAGTACATGTTTGTAGCTTTCATTTGATACCAATTTTATAAAAATTGGTGCTTTCGTTACAAAGTTATAAGCAGTCAAAGAAAATATTTTACCAACTACCCCTTGCTACACGATTCTGTGCGCCTGGTAGAATACCAAAATTTTGTGACATGGAATTTTCGCAAAAATTGTTTGTATTGGATGTGTGTGTGCGTAACAAGATGGATGATGTTTGTTTGGCAAAGTGTTATCTTTAACTTCTTGTAACTTTGTAACGAGTGCATCAATTTTTATAAATTTGGTATCAAATGAAAGGTAGAAACGTGTACTTTTATTGTAGGCGTAAATATTTTAATTGCCACGCCCACTTGGGGATGTTTAAGCAAATTAAATGTAAACAGTTATAACTTTGCTTATATATTATAAATTATAAAATTTATAATGGAAGCGAAAGTACATGTTTGTAGCTTTCATTTGATACCAATTTTATAAAAATTGGTGCTTTCGTTACAAAGTTATAAGCAGTTAAAGAAAATATTTTACCAACTACCCCTTGCTACACGATTCTGTGCGCCTGGTAGAATAACAAAATTTTGTGACATGAAATTTTCGCAAAAATTGTTTGTGTTGGATGTGTGTGTGCGTAACAAGATGGATGATGTTTGTTTGGCAAAGTGTTATCTTTAACTTCTTGTAACTTTGTAACGAGTGCATCAATTTTTATAAATTTGGTATCAAATGAAAGGTAGAAACGTGTACTTTTATTGTAGGCGTAAATATTGTAATTGCCACGCCCACTTGGGGATGTTTAAGCAAATTAAATGTAAACACTTATAACTTTGCTTATATATTATAAATTATAAAATTTATAACGGAAACGAAAGTACATGTTTGTAGCTTTCATTTGATACCAATTTTATAAAAATTGGTGCTTTCGTTACAAAGTTATAAGCAGTTAAAGAAAATATTTTACCAAATACCCCTTGCTACACGATTCTGTGCGCCTGGTATAATACCAAAATTTTGTGACATGAAATTTTCGCAAAAATTGTTTGTGTTGGATGTGTGTGTGCGTAACAAGATGCACGATATTTGTTTGGCAAAGTGTTATCTTTGACTTCTTGTAACTTTGTAACGAGTACACCAATTTTTATAAATTTGGTATCAAATGAAAGGTAGAAACGTGTACTTTTATTGTAGGCGTAAATATTGTAATTGCCACGCCCACTTGGGGATGTTTAAGCAAATCAAATGTAAACACTTATAACTTTGCTTATATATTATAAATTATAAAATTTATAACGGAAACGAAAGTACATGTTTGTAGCTTTCATTTGATACCAATTTTATAAAAATTGGTGCTGTCGTTACAAAGTTATAAGCAGTCAAAGAAAATATTTTACCAACTACCCCTTGCTACACGATTCTGTGCGCCTGGTAGAATACCAAAATTTTGTGACATGAAATTTTCGCAAAAATTGTTTGTATTGGATGTGTGTGTGCGTAACAAGATGGATGATGTTTGTTTGGCAAAGTGTTATCTTTGACTTCTTGTAACTTTGTAACGAGTACACCAATTTTTATAAATTTGGTATCAAATGAAAGGTAGAAACGTGTACTTTTATTGTAGGCGTAAATATTTTAATTGCCACGCCCACTTGGGGATGTTTAAGCAAATTAAATGTAAACACTTATAACTTTGCTTATATATTCTAAATTATAAAATTTATAACGGAAACGAAAGTACATGTTTGTAGCTTTCATTTGATACCAATTTTATAAAAATTGGTGCTTTCGTTACAAAGTTATAAGCAGTTAAAGAAAATATTTTACCAACTACCCCTTGCTACACGATTCTGTGCACCTAGTAGAATACCAAAATTTTCTGACATGAAATTTTCGCAAAAATTGTTTGTATTGGATGTGTGTGCGTAACAAGATGGATGATGTTTGTTTGGCAAAGTGTTATCTTTAACTTCTTGTAACTTTGTAACGAGTGCATCAATTTTTATAAATTTGGTATCAAATGAAAGGTAGAAACGTGTACTTTTATTGTAGGCGTAAATATTTTAATTGCCACGCCCACTTGGGGATGTTTAAGCAAATTAAATGTAAACACTTATAACTTTGCTTATATATTATAAATTATAAAATTTATAACGGAAACGAAAGTACATGTTTGTAGCTTTCATTTGATACCAATTTTATAAAAATTGGTGCTTTCGTTACAAAGTTATAAGCAGTCAAAGAAAATATTTTGCCAACTACCCCTTGCTACACGATTCTGTGCGCCTGGTAGAATACCAAAATTTTGTGACATGAAATTTTCGCAAAAATTGTTTGTATTGGATGTGTGTGCGTAACAAGATGGATGATGTTTGTTTGGCAAAGTGTTATCTTTGACTGCTTATAACTTTGTAACGAAAGCACCAATTTTTATAAAATTGGTATCAAATGAAAGGTAGAAACGTGTACTTTTATTGTAGGCGTAAATATTTTAATTGCCACGCCCACTTGGGGATGTTTAAGCAAATTAAATGTAAACACTTATAACTTTGCTTATATATTATAAATTATAAAATTTATAACGGAAACGAAAGTACATGTTTGTAGCTTTCATTTGATACCAATTTTATAAAAATTGGTGCTTTCGTTACAAAGTTATAAGCAGTTAAAGAAAATATTTTACCAACTACCCCTTGCTACACGATTCTGTGCGCCTGGTAGAATACCAAAATTTTGTGACATGAAATTTTCGCAAAAATTGTTTGTATTGGATGTGTGTGTGCGTAACAAGATGGATGATGTTTGTTTGGCAAAGTGTTATCTTTGACTTCTTGTAACTTTGTAACGAGTACACCAATTTTTATAAATTTGGTATCAAATGAAAGGTAGAAACGTGTAGTTTTATTGTAGGCGTAAATATTGTAATTGCCACGCCCACTTGGGGATGTTTAAGCAAATTAAATGTAAACACTTATAACTTTGCTTATATATTATAAATTATAAAATTTATAACGGAAACGAAAGTACATGTTTGTAGCTTTCATTTGATACCAATTTTATAAAAATTGGTGCTTTCGTTACAAAGTTATAAGCAGTCAAAGAAAATATTTTACCAACTACCCCTTGCTACACGATTCTGTGCGCCTGGTAGAATACCAAAATTTTGTGACATGAAATTTTCGCAAAAATTGTTTGTGTTGGATGTGTGTGTGCGTAACAAGATGGATGATGTTTGTTTGGCAAAGTGTTATCTTTAACTTCTTGTAACTTTGTAACGAGTACACCAATTTTTATAAATTTGGTATCAAATGAAAGGTAGAAACGTGTACTTTTATTGTAGGCGTAAATATTGTAATTGCCACGCCCACTTGGGGATGTTTAAGCAAATTAAATGTAAACACTTATAACTTTGCTTATATATTATAAATTATAAAATTTATAACGGAAACGAAAGTACATGTTTGTAGCTTTCATTTGATACCAATTTTATAAAAATTGGTGCCTTCGTTACAAAGTTATAAGCAGTCAAAGAAAATATTTTACCAACTACCCCTTGCTACACGATTCTGTGCGCCTGGTAGAATACCAAAATTTTGTGACATGAAATTTTCGCAAAAATTGTTTGTATTGGATGTGTGTGTGCGTAACAAGATGGATGATGTTTGTTTGGCAAAGTGTTATCTTTGACTTCTTGTAACTTTGTAACGAGTACACCAATTTTTATAAATTTGGTATCAAATGAAAGGTAGAAACGTGTAGTTTTATTGTAGGCGTAAATATTGTAATTGCCACGCCCACTTGGGGATGTTTAAGCAAATTAAATGTAAACACTTATAACTTTGCTTATATATTATAAATTATAAAATTTATAACGGAAACGAAAGTACATGTTTGTAGCTTTCATTTGATACCAATTTTATAAAAATTGGTGCTTTCGTTACAAAGTTATAAGCAGTTAAAGAAAATATTTTACCAACTACCCCTTGCTACACGATTCTGTGCGCCTGGTAGAATACCAAAATTTTGTGACATGAAATTTTCGCAAAAATTGTTTGTATTGGATGTGTGTGTGCGTAACAAGATGGATGATGTTTGTTTGGCAAAGTGTTATCTTTGACTTCTTGTAACTTTGTAACGAGTACACCAATTTTTATAAATTTGGTATCAAATGAAAGGTAGAAACGTGTAGTTTTATTGTAGGCGTAAATATTGTAATTGCCACGCGCACTTGGGGATGTTTAAGCAAATTAAATGTAAACACTTATAACTTTGCTTATATATTATAAATTATAAAATTTATAACGGAAACGAAAGTACATGTTTGTAGCTTTCATTTGATACCAATTTTATAAAAATTGGTGCTTTCGTTACAAAGTTATAAGCAGTCAAAGAAAATATTTTACCAACTACCCCTTGCTACACGATTCTGTGCGCCTGGTAGAATACCAAAATTTTGTGACATGAAATTTTCGCAAAAATTGTTTGTGTTGGATGTGTGTGTGCGTAACAAGATGGATGATGTTTGTTTGGCAAAGTGTTATCTTTAACTTCTTGTAACTTTGTAACGAGTACACCAATTTTTATAAATTTGGTATCAAATGAAAGGTAGAAACGTGTACTTTTATTGTAGGCGTAAATATTGTAATTGCCACGCCCACTTGGGGATGTTTAAGCAAATTAAATGTAAACACTTATAACTTTGCTTATATATTATAAATTATAAAATTTATAACGGAAACGAAAGTACATGTTTGTAGCTTTCATTTGATACCAAATTTATAAAAATTGATGCACTCGTTACAAAGTTACAAGAAGTTAAAGATAACACTTTGCCAAACAAACATCATCCATCTTGTTACGCACACACACATCCAACACAAACAATTTTTGCGAAAATTTCATGTCACAAAATTTTGTTATTCTACCAGGCGCACAGAATCGTGTAGCAAGGGGTAGTTGGTAAACGAGTGCATCAATTTTTATAAATTTGGTATCAAATGAAAGGTAGAAACGTGTACTTTTATTGTAGGCGTAAATATTTTAATTGCCACGCCCACTTGGGGATGTTTAAGCAAAGTAAATGTAAACACTTATAACTTTGCTTATATATTATAAATTATAAAACTTATAATGGAAACGAAAGTACATGTGGTTTTAATAACCAAATCCTCCTCAGTTGTTATTACGGAGCCCATATATTTGTTTACATTTCCCTTGAAGTCAGGATTTTATTCCATTCATATACTTACTCTTCTTTTTGTGAACAATTTAAGAAAAAACACAAGAATTATTTTGTTTTTGCCAAAAAAAATATTAACAATTTTTTATTTATTTATGTTTTAATAATTTTTTTTATTTTTATTGGTTATTATTCATCTATTTTTGTTTTTAATAATAATAATTGAAATACAAATTAAATACATAATTTTTATACGATATTATATAATAATGACTACATTTATTTAAAATGAATGTTAAGTTCGTTACGTTGTTGTGTTTTTTCTTAATGATTGACAATGAGATGACGTAAAATGATTGGTTGATTGGTTGGGTTGATTAAAAACTTAAAATCTATTAAATATGTTATGTTATATTTTTAATGGTATTAAAAATAATTCATTTATGCATACATTTAACAAATTGCAATGATTATATTTTATTTTAATTTTTTTTATAGAAAATATATATAATTTTTATATATAAATATTTATTAAAATGTTTTTTTTTTACTTTTTCAATTTTTTTTTTTTAATATTTGTTTGTTTTTTTTTGTTTAAAAATCTACACTTAAATAGGCAACAACTATAGTTAACAAAATACTTTGCATTCTTATGAACATTTTCTTAAAAAAAAATTTCTTAATAAAATTTATTGGAAATACATTTAAACAAGACAAAAGAAAAGAATACTTTGTTTTTAATTTTTAACAGTTTAGAAATAAAGAAATTTAACAAAAAAAAATATTTTTTATTCCAAAAATATAAATTAAGTCTTAAAAAATTTCAAAATAATTATTTTTGATAAAAACACTTAAAAATGTTTCTTTTTTCATCAAATATTTAATTATTATTTTTTTTTTCAATACAAACCACAAATAAGTTTTATTGAAATGAAATGGAATGTTTTCTAAAATTTTTAATACATAATTAAAAAAAGTACATTTTTTTTTATTAAAATAATAATTCCTTTGCTGGAATGTTTTTTAAATATAATTTTTTTTACATAAAACTTTGAAAATTTATAAATACTTGTATTGTTACTGTCATAATTTTTTTTTATTACAATACAGTCAGACATTTTTTTTGAAAATTATTTTAACAAAAAAAAAAAACTCTTGTGGTGTATATGTATATCGTACGTATATGACAGAGGACGGGAATTTTTTTTATTATATTTGTTTACTTTTTTTTTTTTTTTAGCAATTATGTGTTTTTTTTGTTATTTTATTTCCTTTAATGCTAGAAATACTGTATATAGTGTGTAATACAATATAAATTGAGTCATTTATTAACAGAGATGGGAAATCTCAAATATTTTCAAATACGTACATAGGTGATTGTGTATTTACAGTTTTAATTAGAAGGTTCGCAGATCAATAATGTCAGTAAAACAATTTGAGAATTTCTTTATATCAAGTGAAAAAGCCTGACACCTTTTTAGAAAAAGCTTTGTCAGGCCATGGACTTACTAACTTACACAGACTTGCTTAATTGTCAGACTTGCCACAATCGGGTGAAAAGTCTTCACTGTCATTGGCAGACAATTGACTGATAATCTAAGCAAGGCTTTTATTTTCAGTTATACAAACAATTAGTAGCAATTTCAGTGGACATGGCAAAAGAGGGCGTTACCCGAAAATGAAAGTCTAACGGTTAAGCTTTAATTTGTTTACAAAATTATTAAAATTGGTGCATTACATGAAAAGTTATAAACTAATACGTGTAATCTATCTAAACATGATTCAGTGGGCGTGGCACTACACTGGGTATTATAGGAAAATAAGAGTCCGAGTTCTTATCTTTCATTTGCTACCAATTTTATGAAAATTGATGCCATATTAGCGGAATTATAGCCGTTTACATTTAATTTACTTAAATATCTTAAAGTGGGCGTGGTAAAAATTATAAAATTTATAATGGAAACGAAAGTACATGTTTGTAGCTTTCATTTGATACCAATTTTATAAAAATTGGTGCTTTCGTTACAAAGTTATAAGCAGTTAAAGAAAATATTTTACCAACTACCCCTTGCTACACGATTCTGTGCGCCTGGTAGAATACCAACATTTTGTGACATGAAATTTTCGCAAAAATTGTTTGTGTTGGATGTGTGTGTGCGCAACAAGATGGATGATGTTTGTTTGGCAAAGTGTTATCTTTAACTTCTTGTAACTTTCTAACGAGTGCACCAATTTTTATAAATTTGGTATCAAATGAAAGGTAGAAACGTGTACTTTTATTGTATTGTATGTATTTTATTATTGCCACGCCCACTTGAAGATATTTAAACAAACAAAATGTAAATGCTTATGACTTTGCACGTTTAGCATCAATTTTCATAAATTTGGAAGCAAATGAGAGCTAAGGATTTAGATTTTCGTGTAATGCCCACTACAGTATACCCTTCGAAATGTGTTTAAAGAACAGATTAAATGAAGGAGTTTGTAACTTTGCTTGTATGACATTAATTTTCATAAATTTGGATGCAAATGAAGGATAGAAAAGTAAATTTTATTTAATCTTTTATTTAAATTTACTTAATCTGCTTCCAAATTTATGAAAATTACCTGTAAAGTTTTATTAACTAACTGTCTCTTTTCGCCCTCTTCTCTCCCAATGCATTTTCCTCCATTCTCTCCCATTTTCTATATCTCAAATGTTGCCAGTCTGTTAAATTCTCTAACATTGTAAGTTAGACAAACAGTAGTCAGTATTTTTTTCTTCATGAAAATGAAATGAAAAATGTCGTCATATGACGAAATATTTTCTCATGCTCAGTTAACAGTTTAAAGCCGTTTTTTACTTTATAATTTCATAAAAAAAATATTACAATTGTTGGTAAAATTGTTTTGTTGTTTGTTAAATTAAAAATGAAATTGAGATTTCCCATTTCTGTTTGGATTTCTATTTAATTGGTTTTCCCTATAATAATTAAAAAAAAAGCATTTCTTGTTAAAATTCCAAATGAAACGTCAAACAACATTATCTCAAAAAAAACATTCGAGTGACGGCTGAAGAAACTGATTCATTATTTTTATATTGTATTGCAAATACAATGGGAAATAGAAGAGATTTGAAACAAATTCGTTGAAAAAAAAAGAATTTAATTATTTGCCAAAAAAAATTGAAAATGCCAAATATACTACGAAAAAGATTCATTCGTTTTCTTCTAAATTTTTTTTTTTTTTATTTTTGTAAAACAGAACTTTAAAAGTGTGGTTAGTTTTTTTTTCTATAAAATAATAAAAAATGGAAATGAAAATCTATATGAAAACTATTTTCTCTTGTGTTGTCATTTCCTCTACAAATTTTGTTTTTTTTCCTTTTTCTGAAAACTTTCATTGTAATAAAATTCCAATAAATATCAATTAATTGAAATCGTGATTAGAGGACGACATACGCCACACCATACAAGGAGGGAGGGGCAGGGTTTATTAACACAGTTCACAATTAATTAAAAATGTCTGATTAAACATGATGTAAATTGTATGGCTGATTACACATTCTCTCTCTCTGTGGTTCGGTTAGATGAGTGTGCACTATTTCCGGGTCTAATCAGTCGGCCCCTTTTTAAGAAATTGAAACAAATTTATTTCACATGTTGTGTTAAAAAAAGACAATCAGAGATAAATTAATTTCCGTTCAAGTTTATTTTTCTATCATTCGTAATAAATTTTTAAATTTACAGATATCGTGAGTTGTTCTTTTGACTGTGAAGCAACCTTAGTTTTTAATTAAAATCTCAGCCTTCACATTGGCTGATTTGTTGATCTAATCTACTTGCAGTCTAGAACATATCGGTCAATGCCAGACGGGACTATCATCAGGAAAAAATAGGTTCTACGTATTAAAAATGGCATAATCGCCAAGGTTCGAAGCCAATAACGTGTTACTCAAATATATTTAATCAAACAGGGGCTACCACAGAACTGGCAATCCTCTTGGCTATAGTTTTCTATAGTTAGAAAATGTTGCGGGCATGAATATGATTCAATTGAATCACCGAAGTTTCGAAATTAGCATTCAAGTCCTATAGTTATTGAAAACGGTACAAGAAACACGCATAAGAGTTTCGATACTCTCTACCTATTTTGAGGCATGTCGACGGCATACAGGAGAGGTTATCCGAATCTATTACTTACATACATATGTATATACATACATAATTGGCCTTTACAACTCTTCAGTCAGAATTACGGCCTAGCTTCTCACACCAGTCATGTTGTGTGCGTTAATTTTATACGTGAATGGCGGGACCTACAGTTTAACGTCGACTCCGAAGGACAGATTTTTGAGAAACTTTTTCATGGCAGGTTTATTTACTCACAGATTTTTTGCCAGAAATCTGCTGAGAGGTAGATGCCGAAGAAATATTTTTTTTTTCATATTTCGTTTTGATGCCTGACCTGGGATACGAACCCGGGTTTTACGTCTAATAAGCCAACACACTATCTACTAGACTACGGCGACTTCTAGACTACTGGCTAGACAAGTTCTGTCGTTAAATTCTGGATACCCCAAAATGATTCGTTCCTAAACAATGGACAATTACAATGAATATGTCTGGTGCTCTTGTTGTGATAAAAACTTATGTAGAAGTTGTAGAAAATTTTCAGACTGTGGGCATATGTGCGTGTGTATATACTGCACGATTTGAGGTAAAACTAACCAAATTATATATTAAGAACCTCATGCTAGATATAACATAACACTGACCTCTAAAGCTAAAATTAACCAAACGTTTACGTAACGTAACCGAACGTTCGTAAGTTCGTTGATAGCATACGAAAACAAAGCAAATGTTTACGAAATTTATATTCCAGTTCGGTAATCGTTCTCATTACTTTTCATATGCTACGAACGAATGTATGTTCCAATACGTTACGTGAACCTCATGGTAGATATAATGTAATACTGATCTCTAAAGTTAAAATTAATCAAACGTTTACGTAACGTAACCGAACGTACGTAAAAACAAAGCAAATATTTATTAAATTTACATTCCAGTTCGGTAATCGTTCTCATTACTTTTCATATGCTACGTATGTTCCAATACGTTACGTGGACGTTCGGCTAATTCTAGCTTTAGGGACTAGGGTTATGTATGTTATAAATACCAAGAAGTGTTATGATTAGATTTACCTCAAATCGGGCAGTCTATACCTATGTATGTACATATGAGGGTATGGTATGCTCTTTCGACAATTGTGCTTCATCTTGCCTTTGGCGAATGAGTGAAGACTATCTAAGGCAATTTGTTTGCAATTCAGGATACGAATTCGAATTTCGAGCTCTAATTGTTTTGCGTTAGTAGTTGCCTTCTATGTCTCCGTGTTTAGTTAAAATTTATTAAGAAATTATTTCTCAAATGCTTTTAAAGTTCTGTTTTTTTTTCTTTTCTAAATGTAATTGACCGTAAATTCCTTCTTTGTTCTGATAAAGTTGAATTTTTTTTTCCTAAATTTGTTTAACTTTTTAACGAAATGCGAGCTAAAACGGTGTAACTTAGAATTAATTAAGAGAAATATGTAGTTGCGTGCAAGTGTTCAATTATTATAGATAAACATGTTTAAAATAACGGTGAAACTTTTTGTTTTTAGGGGGAAATACACTTAAAAAGAAAAGTGATTTCCCTTTGCTTGATACTTAAATATGATGGTGTAAATAGATAGTTAGCTAGATTAGCTTCTCTATATGTAGAGATATTCATAATAATTTAAAATAAATGTTAAACTGTTATAATAATACAATTAAAAAAAAAAACAGAAAAAAAAATTACAATTGCAAACCTTTCGTTGATTACGTTACAATAAATTTTCACGTTAAACTATGGCTACTGCTACTACTACTATTACCTATACATTAAGAACCGAATGCTTTTTAATACCTACAGGTAAATGAACAGCTACAACTGCTAGACGACCATCACGTAACGGTGCCAAGATGTGTGTGTTACCCGGTGTTACGACCACTGTTTGTATGGGCACATGTAAGGGTATATCAAATACGGGTTTTAATCTGTAAAATTGAAAAGAAAAAGAGAATGGTAGAGTGAGGTGAACGAGAAAAACGATGAATAAATTAATAATAACGGAGAGATTATTTAATAAAGATGTGTGACAACAAGTTCAAGTACGTACATCATCTAGAGTGTGATTATTATTATCATAATTTAAATTAATTATACGAGCCTTTTTAATAAAATATTAATTTATAATTAAACTACTACGACAGCTTGTAATAATTTTTATTGAAAAATATTCTCTAAGAGCAGTGTTTACAAAAAACCTTCATTACGTAGTTTAGTATCCTCAATAGCTTAGAAACAATTTCTAGTTCATAAAAAAAGGAAAAAAAAAATGATATCAGGCCTCACTAGCTTTTTAATAATGTCATCTGATTACCCATATACATATGCATGTATGCACTTCTAAAACTTCATGTGAATTATTAATTCATGGACTTTTTCATTTCCTTAAGTTTTGAAAACACAAGCATTAGAGAAATGCTATATCCGCTGAATAACGTAGTTGAAGTACGATGTGGAGATACGTTTAAGGCAAAAAATCAATCACAGGCAATGATGCACAGAGAAGTATGGCGTACATGACAAGGTTAAGCATAAGGGCCTATAAAAGCTCATGGCAATAATTCCTGACTGGCATCATTTGCCAAACGTTCCAATCACTTCTGGTTAGAAAAGTTTTGATGATAATCAGGTTCACTATACCTTATGAAAAATAATTCTACACACAGAAAAGGTGCCCCTGTTGTCATACTAGTCCCTGTCCTTATGACGTAATGCCCCGTCAAGAAATTTTTTAATATCCTAAATTCCTCTCCAATTTCAGAACCCATTCCCATATGAAACAACTCAAACTTTAGTCAGGATTACTCAGACTTAAAGAGACTTTAATTTCCCTGCAAATCAGATATAAAGGAAGCCGACTGACCCCTTACCCACCGAAGTGGATAAAACGAACAATGGACTTCATAGGTAGGTTAAACAACGTCACCTTTTGAGAAAGAGTAGGTTAGGTTAGGTCAGTGTGGTAGCTTCATACCCAAAAGCTCACTTGAGCACGCATAGCGGCCCGTTGTGACGCCACAGGTGAACGCAGTCCCTGTACTGAGAGAGGGAGAAGTCGGTCAGCGTAAGGTCTGCACATCTTAAAGCACGACTACCCAGCGCTGGAAATCCAGCCAGAAAGTTTGATAAACGAGGCTATATCCTTGACAACAATGGAGGATATCTTCATTAGGCTGACAAGGGTTAGAGAGCCAAATAACCTATATCTGCACCTCGCAAGAGATGGGCATTGACAAAGAAAGTGGATAACAGTTTCATCCTCCTCAGCGGATCTGCACCCACGGCAGAAGTCGTTAAATGGGAGCCGCATTCTCGCCGCGTGTGTACCCATAACACAGTGACCTGTAAGCAAATCCAAGTAACTGGTTGGTACGCCTTCTATCCATCGTGGGCCAGGTGAGTCTAGCGGTAGAGCAGGACTCCTCGTTGATCTAGGATAGGTTGGCGTCTCGGCAGAATTTCCGCGCGATGGCCATGTATGAACGAGGTAAGTGGCATTCCTAAGCTGATTGAATAGGATTCCGGAAGTAGTGCGCCAGCTCTGGCTAGCTGGTCGGCTCTGCAGTTTCCCGGAATGTTACAGTGTCCGGTGACCCAGACAAGTGTAATACTGAAGCGCCTAGAAAGAAGGTTGAGGCAACGGTGACGTGCCCAGACGATCCTGGAATTATTCGCAACGTCCGACAGAGACTTTATGGCAGCCTGCCTATCAGAAAAGATCGAAATGCGGGTGAAAGGAACACCCTATGCGAGGATCCATTGTGCGGCTCGGTAGATGGCCATTCCTTCCGCCTGGAACACGCTGCAGTGGTCCGGTAGCCGGAGTGAAATGTTCAAATCCAATATCCCAGAGTAGACTCCGCTACCCACGCCGCCATTGAGTTTGGAGCCGTCGATATATAGTACATCCAGGAGTTCCAGGGGGACGGTTGTGTCAGGGGTCCAATCGCTCCTGCTAGGGATCAGGAAGTTGAAACCCTTGTCAAAACAGTATTCCACAGGGATGAAAGAGTATAATTCAGTAATTAATTATCAAAGAGAAGACAGTTGGGAATCTTATCACTTTAGGGCCTACTTAGGGTTGCCAGATTCCGATTCGCAAAATGCTGGACATTGGGTTTTAAAAAGCTGGACAAAGCAAAAAAAAGCTGGACATTAAAAAATACTGAGAAAATGTTAATTTTGGTTTTGTGTTAATAATTTTTATTAAAATATCCATTGTATGTATGTAAAGACATCAGCTGTTCAAGTGTTGAGGCATTTTGTCAGTGATGATAGAAGAAGGAAATCATAACTTAGTTGTATAACAAATATTTAATCAGTGTTGGCTAACATGATTTGACAAAGATAACATCAAAATTATTGCCCATGTTATTGCAGTGTACTAAAAAATTTCTATTTAGCTGGACAAATTAAATTTTAGCTTGAAAGCATCAAAAAAGCTGGACAATCCAGCCAAGTCCAGCCAGGCTGGCAACCCTAGGCCTACTTGATCTACTGATTAGCTAGAAACCTTTGATTAATAGACGTGAAAGTAACGGAAGAAACATTAAGACGGTATGTAAAAATTTGATGACAGTTCTGTGTTATTAAATTAAAAAAAAGGTAAACAAAATTTGAACAAGATTTAGGATAGGATAGGACGTATTTCCCGAAGATAAGCTTAGTTCGACCATCTTATTTCCTGTATTAGCTTTGAAATATTTAATTAAACTTCTATACTTACCCATGCAAACGACTCAAGGTAATATCACCGGCATCATCAGCAACAACGAGATAATCGGAGGCTGTAGCTAGGCCAGTAACACGACCAGAAACATATTTTGAACCTAAACTGGTACCATTTATACTATAAATATGAACCGAATGTGAAGTATCATCTAAAGCGCTAAATGCAATATGACCTAAAAAATATAGAAAAATACAGAAAAAAATAGTTTCATTGATTAGATAAGAATAAAAAAACCAACAAAAACTAATTTAAATACATATATACAAATACTCATCATGAATATTTTCTTTAATTACTTGGCAGTTAAAAATTGCTGATTACATGCTTAAAGAAATCTTTGCTATCAATTCAAAGGAAAACTTCAACGAATCATTTATTAAAAATGTCTATCGAATCATATTTTTTCAAATTGAATTGAATTGTAATGAATTGAAATTTCCCAACATTATTATCAGAGCAAAAGTATTTAATTTATTGATAAAAGAAATTGAAAAAAAAAACAAAGAAAAATGAAAAAAACCGAAACACTTGATTAAATATTTATGAAAAGCAAAGGAATTACTGTCGACACTGCCACTGTCACTGTCACTGCCGTCAGTAACGTTTACATTATTGTACAATAACTGGATATTGCGTATAAGCCACAGGTAGGCAGGCAGGCAAGCACTTATGGACTTGCTTGTCATGATTGAAATTATAAAATTTGAAAAACGTTCATTATATGCCATAAAACGAAATAAATTAAATCAAACGAATCAAGAGTATAATGCTTAAGAGCCACACGAAGATTATCAAAATGACAGCACCAGTAGTAGCAGCAGTTGTAGTGGTATTAACTGGTTAAAATCGGTAATGACCGCTAATTCCTTAACATGACTAGGTCAAGAAATAATCATAGACACACTTTTGTTCTTTTTGCATACAATGAAACAATTTCTTTATCTAAGACACATGAGTTGTAGTCTCATATATGAAATACTTAGATTATCTGAGGACTATATACATATGTACCTTACGGAATTACCACGTAGAATATGTATGTCGTTGAATACTTATTATCTTGAAAGGCCATTCATTATTAGCAATACACACGTACGTATATAGTATTTGTATTGTATAATATTTATGACTGCGTAATGTAGCTAGCTAACAATGGCAATAATTATCGCATACATTCCTTTTTAAATATTATACAAGTAATAAATCTATTGCAGTCATAAGTTATATATCTTATCTTTTATCTTTCATTTTGAATCGACCATACAAATACAAAATTTTAATTTAATTATAAGAATAATAATAAATATATGTAGGTAATCAACTGATAACAATTGCATTTTTACAAGCATGTTATCATGCATTAAAGGTGGGTCTGTTAGTCATAAAATACGAGAGAGGGTCAATACTTTTCGAATTTGCTGTCTCTCTTAACTGAAAGATCAACACAGAACCTGTCAATAGGCATCTGTCAGTTGGCTTCTGTCAAAATTTAGTTTGTGTTTGTCTGCCACTTATAGTAGACTATCAAGCCATTTAAGGAGAAAATGGAAACAATCCACGGCTTAAAATATCTCATCGTATAATCCCCGTAGTCAACAGAATAGTGTCTTAACGGAGACTTGATAACTCTAAGCTTAGATCGACCATTTAGAAAAAAAATGTTGAGACCAAACCTCTTGCCATTAATACCCTGTTTTTGTAAGAAAAACGATTTCACACGTTGTTTTTCCATGCAAACATCGTTCGTCTTACAAAAACAAGGGGATAAAATCCTTCTCAAATCTGTCGTTCTGATTCGATTAGATTCCGTCACTCATGCATAAAACTAATACACACAACAAAGGTATTTTCTTAAGCTGGTGCCCAGTGACTGATCTATTCCTTTCAGACTGACGTAGTGTAAGGTTGTAGAGGTGCAGCTGCGGTTTCGATGCCAGCTCGAAGATTTATGTCTGACAAGGCTTCTGTTATTTATTTCGTTGGCTTCAGTACCCCCTTCTAGGATAACGTTACTTATTTCGTCGAAATATTTGTAACGGGACGCTGTGCTATTGGCAGTTTCACTGACAAGCTTGGTCTGCCCGACCAGAATTAGTGCAGAAGATGCCATGATGTAGAGGAAACGAAATCGGTACAACACATTTTGCGCTAGTGCCCTCCTGCACCGCAGAACAGACATCGTTGGTTTTTGAATTACAGAACGTCTGAAGATCTGGGCATCGTGGCAAACGTGCCACTAAGGGAACTGAGGGGTTTCATCCGGATTTCGATGTGGTTTAAGCGCACCACTAACGGATCATGACAAGGGGGCTCACCTCACACTGGGTAACATAATTGGCTACAGGGGCCAATGAGTGAACTTGCCTGTGAACGGCAAGCTAACCTAACCTAAAATAAAACAAACCAATAATAAGAAAATGGGGGCGATGCATTGCGACAGCATATTATAAATAGTTGTATGATATCGAATTTTTTCTTCAGAATAACATCTGAAGATAGTGTGTTGACTTACTACAGAAAAGCTAAAAACTTCAAACATAAACTCTGAAATTTGTGAAGAGCTTATAAAAGTCGTCTGGCAAATTTGTAGGTGTTCCACTACTCATGGATGAAACCAACTCACATACACAACATTGGTGTGTGATTTATACCAAAAGATTGTAATAGTGGATAGTGTATGCATGAATGTAAGAATAATAAATAAAATCAAACTCCGGATTAGACATCTCCAACAAATTCTAAAATTTGCCCTGAAAAGTTTCTCAAAAATCTGTTGTTCGGAGTCAGACTTTAAACTATGGGTTGCGTCACTCATGTATAAAATGTAGCGCACACTACATAAGTAACTAGGTCGTCATGACCAATTATGTATGTATCACAGATCAGAAATGAGTATTTAAAAAGATGAGTAGATTCGAATTATACTCATAATTTCTGATACTTATACGCATTCATACTTATTTTAATATCATACTCATACTACTCATATTCATAGTTTGAATCGTACACATACTTAACAATACACGTGATGTTGTTGATTTCGACTTGCCTTTACTCAACATTTACAAGAATCACAAAATAAGTATGATTCGCATACGAACACTACAATACTCACTAGACTCACTACTACTCACTAGGTTGTGTTTTTGCTTGCTGTCATTGTCTTTTTCTTTCTTCTTTTTTTTCTAAATGCAACAACAACTAAGACTGTAAATTTTGATGAATGATTCGAATCACTCGAATCATTTATGAGTATTATAAGTATTTTTCTAAATTTATGAATCTGAATGTGGAGTAGGCGTATAAATCAAACATATTTCGAATGTTATGAGTTTGATGTCAATGTTGTTCTTCTTTGTAAATGCAACAACAACTAAATCTGTAAATTTTAATGAATGATTCGAATCACTCGAATCATTTATGAGTATTATATGTAAGTATTTTTTTAAATTTATGAATCTGAATGAGTAGGCGTATGAATCAAACATATTTCGAATGTTATGAGTTTGATGTGAACGTTGTACTCATACTCATTGCAATCTGTACTTATAAATCAATGCTGTAGTGAGTACGAATGAATCAGAGTACATAGTTGAATTTCAATACTGTTAACTCGCACATACCCGAAATTTCATGAGTACTTATGAGTAGCGAAAAAACGATTCATTGCTGATCTCTGGTATGTATTATCATGCCCTGCTCCTATCATTATGAGGTTCTAAAGAACACTGATATGGAATAGTATTATGACCATTTGTGGCCAGAAGTTTTCAAAATCATCGCCAGTGAAATATGCCCCAAGCGTGTAGGATATTGAATAATTTTAAATGCATAACTAATGTTTGGCATATTAGATAATAATACATATTGTACAAATACCAGCACATACATACATATGTTTGAAATTTAATATGAATACTTTTTTTATTCTTTTCACAATTCAATATTTCTTCAAGTGACAAATTGAATTGGATTCACTTTTTTTTGTGGACTTTAAACGCTCGTGTCGGACACAAATTAGTGTATTGTGTTAGGTTTTTTTCTTTTCTTTTTCACACACTTATTTTGCTTTATTCGCAATAATTTGTCACACAATAATTAATGGAGGAAGTCTTAAAAAACGAAAATATCCAGCACAAGTCATAAGGCAAACCAAACTATTTTTGGTTAGCAGCATATCAATGTATGAAGTGAAGTAGTGAGAGGGTGGTGTTAGAGAAATGAAATTGAGTGTGAAAGTGTGTTCAAAGTTTTTTTTGTTTGATTTGATTTTTTTTTTTAATATCGACAATGAAAACTAGTAATCCCCTTCTAAATAAAATGCGGCAATTCAGGCACAATGATGATGAAATTTGTGTAATTATTTAAAATGTTTTATAAATTAAAAATTAAATCAATTCAATGTGATAATTTCAAATTATAATCGATTCAATTGAAACACACATCCTTGACTCAGTCATAAATATATTTCTTTATAATTTTTTTTCTGTTTTTTTTTGTTTTTGTTTTAATAAAAATTGCATTTTTAAACATTTATTGACGTCACATGATTGTTTAATTATCAAATAATTCACTTTAATACAGTATATTCTACATACATTACTGTGTATATGTACATACCTACATTCATATGTATGAAAATAATTTCTAATCAGAATTTATTTAAAATGATAATGCAAATTTGAAAAAAGGAATTCTAACTGATAAGCACCATCCTATGTTTTAAGAGCATTAACAACGTATTTGTGTGATTAAAATTGTACTCAAGTTTTTAAAACAAAACGCACTATAATTGATAAAGTGCTCATTATGCGTTTTATAAAATAAGAAAAGAAAAAAATTGAAAAGAAACATTTGAAAAGAAAAATTTTAAATCTCAAAAACTAAGCAATGATTAGCAAAGTCAAAGAGACAGATGCAGATCATCCCTATAAAAAGTGGCTACATGATCTCTCCTTTCTACTTTATTTTCTGGCTAGTATACGCTATGAAAGAAAGAAAGAATAAAAAATTGTGGATCAAAGCACACGATAATATTGAATTTGGCTTGTAAGCGATATTTACAGTGGCGACATTTCAAATAGCACGGTTAGTGTAAAAATTTTCATACACATTTTTTCTCTTTTATTTCTTAAATTATTTAAATTCATTTTACAGTTATTTGTTTAATAACATGTTGTTATTAATTTGTAATGTAAGCTTAGTCAAAAAAGAAGTGTATTTTTAGAAACTGAAAGTTATTGTTTCTTTCTCGCTATATTCGCAGATATTTTAAATAGCACACGTCTTAAGATATTTAAAAAAAATTATATTTTGATTAAAATAAACACTGTGATTAAGAAAAAAATGTATAAAGTTGATAATTATTATCTAATTTATTATTTAAAATATAAAGTATTACTATTCTCATAGAGTGGGGCGTGGCCAACACGCTAATCCAAGCTTTCGAAGATTTGCCCGTCAATACTGCAAGGACGGCCTGACATTTACCGAAATACCACAGAAAGTGGATTGTTCGAGAAAAAAAGTGTATAACGCAATCAAACATTATGAAAAAACTCAATCTTTTGAAAGCATCACACGAAAAAGATCCAAAATAACGTCTCAAAGGACACATAAATTAATAGTTAAAATGAGCAAAAGTGATCTTTTTTAACTGTACCAAGAATACGGGAAAAAATTCAAGAACAGTTGGGACTAAACATATCCACAAGTACAATAAAAAACAAATTACGAGAAAATAACTTGTTTGGGCACATTGCCAGGCGTAAGCCACATGTGTCAAAAATAATCGAATAAACCGAGTTAATTTTGACAAGGCCCATTTAGAAATTATGTAAAAAAATATATGAACAAAAAAATAAAAATAGAATCACTATCAATTAATTAACAACAATATAGGTGGTTTAAATATAATACAAGTTTATAACTTTATCTCAGCAATTAAAGAAAAATTGTCATTAATTTCTCCATTTATGAAACGTGCTATTTGAGATGTCGCCACTGTATATTCTTCACATGGTATTAAAACAAAGACAACATACAACTGAATTTGCCAGCTTGAGTTGCTAAGTAAGCATAGATAGGATATAGTTACATACATTCATAATTGGTAATTACAACCTTTCAGCCAGGATTATGACCTAGCTTCTCACACCACTTATGCTGTATGTGTTACTTTTATACATGAGTGACGGCACCTGAAGTTTAAAGTCCACTCCGAACGACAGATTTTTAAGAAACTTTTTATGGAAATCTTTTTTGTCCTCAGAGTTATTGCCAGAATCTGTTGAGAGGAAGTCGCCGAGGAAATATTTTCTTTTATATTTCATTTTGTCGGAGTTGTCTGACCTAGGGTTTGAACCATGGCCTCACGTCTAATAAGCAAACAAACTATCTACTAGATGATTACGCCAACCTCAAGCCTCAGGATATAGCTATTGGATGATATTTCTATCACCTTGACCGTCATTTCGAAAATATTTAATAAATAGCCCCATGAGAGAATAGAAACAGAACAGGTTAGCTGTCATCATCTGCAGAAATTTTGTATTATAAAGGCCTTAATGCCTCAAAAATCTATCGTTCGGAGTCGACTTTAAACTGTAAGCCCCGCCGGTCATGGATAAAATTAATACATACAACAAAGGGGATGTGAGAAGCAAGGTTGTAATCCTGACTGAAGGGTTGTAATGATTAATTATGTATGTATGTATGTATGTATGTATTTTTACATCTTGTTTATGCATTTTCTTTGAACATTAATATTTGAATTTGACATAATTTGTTAATTAAAATCGTCTGCAATAATTAAAAAAAAATAACCAAACACCAACAAAATATTTGATGCAAATAAATGAAAAAATGTTTGCCTTATTTACTGAGTGATTGGATGGATTGCAACCAAAGGTGATATTCTATTTTTATAAGAAATTTTAATGGATTTAACAAACAACCATCAGCGCAAGTTAGTGATAATGAAAGTGTTGAAATAAGAAAAAATAAAAAAAAAAAAAATAAAAAAAAAAATAAAAAAAATGAATAAAAAGTGGAAAATTTTATTGTCAGCTGATTTATAGGATGCTATAATGAATTCACACAGTATATAATATGAGTGCAATAACGATTAAAAGAGAAGTTCAGAAATGTCAAAGAATGTTCACTTGTGAACAATTAATTCACCAATCCTTAAAGCGAAATAGTCTCTAAGGGGAGAAGGAAGATTTGTTTATTGATGAAAAGCCGAAATCATAGTTGCTATTCAAAGTGGATGAGTTGAAGCTACTGGTCAGAGATTTTTTTTCTGTTGAGCTTACGGAATTTTTTTTTTTTTTTTTTTTGTTAATTCTGTATAAATTTTAAGGGATGAAACAGAAACTACCTTTTCCACTGAGAGGAATCAGACCGCCAGATGTCATCGTATTATTTAAATTTAAATGTAGCGTGTACAGTTTTACATACAAACATAATTGGCCATTACAACCCTTCAGTCAGGATTACGTCCTAGCTTCTCACACCACTCATGTTGTGTGCCTTAATTTTATACTTGAGTGGCGGGACCTATAGTTTAACGTCGATTCCGAACAACAGATTTTTGAGAAACTTTTCCATGACAGGTTTATTTACTCTCAGAGTTTTTGCCAGAAATCTGCTGGGAGGAAGTCGCCAAAGAAATATTTTTTTTTTCATATTTCGTTTTTGATGTCTGGCCTGGGGCTCGAACCCGGGCTTTTCGTCTAATAAGCGAACACACTACCTACTAGACTACGGCGACTACAGTTTTAATACCACAGAATTTAAACTTAAGTAACGGTGGACGTAGTATTAGACGTGAGGACATGGTTCAAAACCCAGGTCAGACATCCCCAAGAGAACGAGTGGACAAAATTGCCGTGAAAAGATTCGACTTTAAACTGTAGGTCCCGCCATTCATATATAAAATGAGTGGTGTTAAGAAGCTAGGCCGTAATCCTGACTGAAGGGTTGTAATGGCCAATTATGTATGTATGTATGTATGTATGTTTGTAAGGGTATTTTAAGGTAATAGGTAATATCGGTGTTACAGCGAGTCCTTATAGGATCCAAGTAAGCTATACTTATTGTAGCGGACGCGAATTAAATCTAAACCAACGATAATATCAATCATAATTAATACAAAACTCATCGCTTCACAGCAAAGACAAGAAAAAACAGTAAAAATAGCTGAGACAGTGGACAGAAATAGTTCTATTTACGATTAGTACTCGCGGGCCTGTCTCGTACTTATGAAGTGCATTGTGTTGGAGAAAAAAGGGAGAAAAGAAGAAGTAGTATTTATGTATATTAGATTCGAATCTATTTATAAGTAATAGAAAAGACATCTGCAGCAAGGGATTTTCTCATGCAAATAGTGCGGCTAAAGAACAAATCCTATTAGTAACGCATTGTGCGATCCTCTGGCCAATCGATAACAAACGTATACTCCCTGCATGATAGAGCACCGTGTATCACGCAAAAATGTACTATTCTCGGAAATTCTCATACACATTTATTTTCCTCATACACATTTCGATGAAATAGCGATTAAACAGTGAAACCAGCGCCAGCATTTCAACGATGATATACTACGATCACTAATAAGATTTGGTCGAGAAGTCTCATTATAGACTTCGAAACTTTCTCCCATGTAAGAGAGCTGGATTCCATTTACGGATGAATGTAAGTGGTGTAAATAGTGAGAAGATCAGAAGGAGTGAAATTGAAGGCTTTTCAATACTTTTGTTGACGCTTAAAAAATATGGGAGTTTCGGCGAAAATCTTATCAAAAGCTTTTTACTCGCCAATATTTACTCCACATATTATAATTACATATGTATGTCATACTTTTGAGGAAAAACAACGTTTGATCCTTCGAGTACGAAAATTGATTGTATTGACACGATCCCATTCGGAGATTGAGTGTAGTCTGGGTCTAAGAATATATATGACAAACTTTGCAATCGTTTAGACGTGAGGCCACGGTTCAAACCCCAGATCAGACATCAAAACGAAAATATGAAAAAATATTTCTTTGTCGACTTCCTCTTAATCGATTTCTGGCAAAAACTCTGAGAAAAAATAAAATTGCCATGAAAAATTTCTCAAAAATCCGTCGTTTGGAACCGACTTTAATCTGTAGATCCCTCCATACATGCTGCACACAACATTTGTGGTGTTTGAAGCTAGGTCGTAATCCTGACTGAAGGGTTGTAATGACCAATTGCGTATGTATAGTCATAGAAAAAAGTCTACATACACTGTTGTATACTTCGTGTTATACTCTAGCCCTTATTGGCCGTATTTAGCTACCGCGGATTATATTTCGTTACCAAAACTTGTACAAATACTAAAGGGCCTGAGGCTGTGGTTAAGATGATAGACAGTTCTTACTACAATAGAAACATGATGTCTTAAATAAAAAATATCGTTGTAAGGTGTGCCAAATTTTTCATTTTTTACAAACGATTTTGCAATAATAATAAAAAACGAACAAGAATTAATTTCATGTTCATTTCATCAAGATTACTCATCATTAGGATGATTTTTTTTCGATCCGGCTTTATTAGAGACCCCATTAAGTACATTTTTATTGTTACAATTTTTATATTGCCTTAGCTTTTATTTTTTTTTTTTAATTAATTAATTTAAAAAAAATACCTGTTAATAGCAGGCAATTTCTAAAATTTAATTTAAAAAAAAAATTGAATTAAAAGTGTCTGGTTAATCTACTTTTTCTGTATTATAAATGCTAATATATGCGCTACAACAAACTTAATACATATAAGAGGGTATTGTATGTATAAATGAATATATATATATATTTTTTTTCATAATATTTATATATGCATGAGTATAGCGTTGATATAATATAAAACAAGGTGTTAAATCTGTTTGATGTCTAATTTAACACCCACTTAAGTAGACAAGTTGATTTTAATGTGCCATCATTATGAAAATTATTATTATCTGTGCATAAATTATTATGATCTTCTTATGTATGAATTCTCTTGTGTGTGGGCCTGTGTTAGCTTAATTCATAAATAGATGTATGTATTTATTAATATTTGCCGTCATAACTTAAGCGCATTAATAGGGGGGAGTAAACATTTTTTCTGATTTATTTCAGAAAAATTTTTTGGGGGCCAAAACTGTTCCAAAAACAACTTTTTAACGAGAAATAAATAATAACTTAACCACGTTATTAATTTATCGGAAACGATTAATGTAGGCATCAATCAATTAAATAGTAACGTAACGTTCTTTGGTAATATTAATTTTTTTAGGCATATAGGAAGCAAAGATCAGCAATGAATCGTTTTTTCGCTACTCATAAGTACTCATGAAATTTTGAGTATGAGTGAGCCAACAGTATTGAAATTCAACTACTCTGATTCATTCGTACTCACTACAACACTGATTTATAAGTACAGGTTGCAATGAGTATGAGTACAACGCTGACATCAAACTCATAACATTTGAAATATGTTTGATTCATACTCCTACTCCACATTCAGATTCATAAATTTAGAAAAATACTTATAATACTCATAAATCATTCGAGTGATTCGATTCATTCATCAAAATTTACGGTCTTAGTTGTTGTTGCATTTACAAAGAAGAAGAAAGAAAAAGACAAAGACAGCAAGCAAAGCAAAAACACAACCTAGTGAGTAGTAGTGAGTCTAGTGAGTATTGTAGTATTCGTACCCGAATCATACTTATTTTGTGATTCTTGTAAATGTTGAGTAAAGGAGAGTTGAAATCAACAACATCATGCGTATTGTTAAGTATGAGTACGATGAGTACTTCAAACTTTGAATATGAGTAGTATGATTATGATATTAAAAAAAGTATGAATACGTATAAGTATCAGAAATTATAAGTATGATTCGAATCTACTCATCTTTTTTAATACTCATTGCTGATCTCTGATGGGAAGGACGAAATAAGTTTCTAAATACATAGCACCTCTGCAAATTTGTTATTCCCTTTGTTTTATGTTAAAGCCTTCACTTCTTTGCAACTTTTTGCGCATTTCGATGTCTTCTCCGTAGACTGGACATGCACGTATTCTGTGCCTTCGTGGATTTCAATTTATTCCAAGAGAATGATGAATTCATCGGAATTTTTCGCCTTATTATCTCAATCGGTTATTGTTCTGTTCTGTTCTCGCTGGTCTCGTGTTCTATTACTTTCCAGAGGATATGGTTAGACATAGAGATCGTCCAAAAATTGAGAAGGAACTTACAAAGACAAGGTCTCATGAAATCTAAGTACTGTTTTATATAATCAGGAGGGCTCGCACAATCAGACAAGGTTCGGGAGTAAGTTTAGAAACTGTTTATTTCTGGTCAGGAGAACTCAGGCTTATTATTTCTTTAGTTCATTTAAGAAAGTTCTATGTCTCATGTACTCCTCCATCCATTATTCAGTGAACATTTTTCTTTTTCTTTTTCTTTGTTTTTGTTTTATCAATCGTATTGCTTCGTAGTCGCCGTAGTCTAGTAGGTAGTGTGTTCGCTTATTAGAGGTAAAGCCTAAATTTTAACTTGAAGGCAGAGAATAAAATATCAAAACCTTGATCACTTGATTAATCCAGTCGCTTTCGCATCGTTGTTGGTTAAGAGGGAAATGAAGATTCAAGTACTATTGTGGTGTTTAATTACATACAAAATCTCTTATCCACTGGTTTTTTTGCCTTGTAACCCAAACCGAAACAGACATATTGAGGCAATTTCTGGAATTTAATATTGAAGCAAGATTTCGTGGATTAAAAAAACAAATAGTAGAACTATTAAGAAATACCATCAAAAATAAGAAAAATAGAACGTTTTTTTCTTATGCCAATTCTGAATATTAAAATCCCCTGAAAGGTATCAATATCGTGTCAATCAAAACTTGCATGGTTTCGCTCGATGTGAAGATAACATCGTCACAATAAAGATAATGCGCACTGATTTGGCTTTATTTCAAACCAAAAACAAAAAGCTATCATAACGACGATCTTTCGAAGATCTAAAATACCTATTTCAAAATACCTTCTATTCAAATAAATGGATTATTACGGCGATTTAATCTCTTCAAAACCATTATCTACTCTTTTAGGGTATTAGAGAAACAAATACTAAATTATTGACATCGAAATTATTTATAACATTTTGGGAAGCACTGTCCTAGACATAAGTATAAAAAAAAAGAATATTTTTTGGTGACGATGTTGGGGGTATTATTGGTTCTGGTGTCATAGCCTGTTTCTTCGTAAATTTTTCATTCTATTGGCGGTATCAGTCATACGATTTTTTTTTATATTCTATTCGTTTTTTTTCTACGTGTTATCGTAGTCAATGGGCAAAAAAAATGAAAACTTTTTTTCTTCAGAATTTATATGATTCTGTTAAATAATAAATTTTAGATTTTTTAGAACGATAATAATGGTGGGAACATATCCATAATATATGTATGAGCGAGCATATAAATCTTATATGAGCTTGTGCCTTTAGCATACCACACATAGCACTCAATATATGTAAATACGGAACAAACTATTGAGGGCAAAATACAATACAATACAATAGTAAATTATGAAATTCATTAAAATTTATTTATAATCCGATAATAATCATCATCAACATTTGAAAGTTTAAATTCTGGCAAATTAAAGAAATTCTTTTTAGAGCCTATAAATGAATTTGGATAGCGAGTGTAAAGAAAAGTCACTAAAAATATAAAAAAAATTCCCACGATGATACTTAACAGGAAATGGTGAGTAAATAAATAGACTTTCTTTTTAAGTGTTAGCACATGTCTATTCTTAACATTCAATGATAAATGAATTCATTCTGCTATTCTTTCTAATTTTATTTCCTTTCATTTTTAATATGATTGCTATCAATTGTTAAATAATAAAACTTAAGTAGCCGGCTGTTTAAATACAATTACATAACAGAACACCTGCTCAGAACTAACACTCAAAAAAATAAAAGAAAAGAAAAATTGTTTTATAAAAATTGACAATAATAGGCCGGTCCTGCCTATATATTGCCTCTTTCATTCGATCATTTTGCTTTTGTATACCAATATTCTGACAACGGCGCCTACCTATGTATGTATGTGTTGGTACTAAGATAGACATACTAGTGCTTATGGTTATTACTACTAGATCTGAAACTATTATAAGAGTTATGACAGTTATGACAAACACTCTATTGTGGTATCCATAAAGCAATGAAACACAGGCCACGTTAGGTCTAATGAATCTTATGAGTTGAATATCTTATTGTCATTAGTATCAGAGATCAGCAATGAGTATTCAAAAATACTTATAAGTAGATTCGAATCATACTCATAATTTCTGATACTTATACGCATTCATACTTATTTTAATATCATACTTAACAATACGCAATGATGTTGTTGATTTCGACTGTCCTTTACTCAACATTTACAAGAACTACAAAATAAGTATGCTTCGCATACGAACACTACTAGAAGGATGTGTGTTTGCTTTGCTTTCTGTCTTTGTCTTTTTCTCTCTTCTTTTTTTGTAAATGCAACAACAACTAAGACTTTAAATTGCGATGAATGAATCGAATGATTTATGAGTATTATATATAAGTATTTTTTTAAATTTATGAATCTGAATGAGTGGGCGTATGAATCAAACATATTTCGAATGTTATGAGTTTGATGTCAACGTTGTGTACTCATACTCATTGCATCGCGTAAATCAATGTTGAGCGAATGAATCAGAGTAGTTGAATTTCAATACTGTTGGCTCACTCATACTCAAAATTTCATGAGTAGTTGTGAGTAGCGAAAAAATGATTCATTGTTGATCTCTGATTAGTATCCCTCCCTCCCTCTCGTGGAACCTACCATACATAATTTTAAGGTTTTTTTTATTTTAATTTATTGCACTTGTTGATATAGGCTTGTAGTGACCAATTAATGCATATAGAGGCGCTTGACTGCTTTCATCAATTTCAGTATTTAATTTTCACGTTTAGGACATCAACGGCTGTGGTTTTAGGGGAAACGAGAGGAACAATAAATTCTACTATTATCTGTAAGGCGAAATTGTCGTAGTATAGTTGGTTTATTAGAGGAAAGGCCTTTTAAAAACCTCAACTAAGACATGTCGAACAAAATGAAATATAAAGAAGAATCATTTCATTCGGCGACTTCCCCTCAGCAGTCTTCTGACAAAGTAAAAAAAAATTCCATGAACAGTTTCTCAAATCTGTAGTTCGAAGTGAACGTTAATGTGTAATATGTGGATAAAAATTTACATACACAATATTGGTGGTGTAAGAAGTTGGGTTGTAAACTTAGCCAAAAGATTTTAACTATCAAAACAAGTCGTTTGTTGGAAGATAAATAGTATGAAGATCAGAAATTAGAGAGGACAAATCATTAGGGCCCGTCACCCATGTATAACTCAACCTAAGTGGTATGAGAAACTAGGGCGTAATCCCGACTGAAGTTTTATAATGACTAATTATATTATGTAAGCCATCCTCAATAAGTGCTAGAATGGAGCCAATAGGTACTAAATATGATTTGAGAAAAAACTCCAAAAAATTTCCAAAAAAATATTTATTTTTAGTACCATCTGGAATAATTGCATCCCTTTGTTGGAAAAATTTATTGTTTGTGAGTGAGCAGTGACTTTTTTTTAGATTAAAAGTATATTGATGTGTAGTCACAGTACATAACAGGTTCGAATGTAGTACTTTTTTTATGTTTTTTGAAATTTAAAAAATTATTAGAATTTTTTTGATTCACCTCCCACAGATGACGGCAACATCACCAGCGAACATTATAGGAAGGTTAAGTAGGCACTTTCTGTGAAAATGTGGAATACAATTAGAAGAGTTCCGCACCAATGTAACGTATATAACAACACCATCGTCCGAAGACCTGCTACAGCAGATCACGAGACGGAGTAACAGCAAAGTGATAACAAGAAGGTAGGGGTTTAGTTACAGTAGGGGTTACAAAGACTAGCTTTCACCATCAATGGTACGCAAAACAACACAGTACCAGTGCCGATACAAAACATCTGTTGATATCTACGAAAACCAGTCTAAATTCTTCTTTTCACTGCTTCAAAATCGATTCCTTCATGTGGTCCATCCTAAAGGAATGGTTTCAAAGGAATAAACTAATATTTCGAGACCTATTATGGGTCTGCTGTAGTTAATACGTCGTGCATCTTAAATAAAAAGAACCGTTTCTCAGGAGTAGGCATCGTAGTCTAGTAGATAGTGTGTTCGCTTATTAGACGTAAAGCCCGGGTTCGAGCCCCAGGCCAGACATCAAAACAAAATATGGAACAAATAAATATTTCTTTGGCGACTTCCTCTCAGCAGATTTCTGGCAAAAACTCTGCAAAGTAAATAAAATTGCCATAAAAACGTTTCTCAAAAATCTGTCGTTCGGAGTGGGCGTTAAACTGTAGGTCCCGATACTCAGGCATAAAATTAAGGAACACAACATGAGTGGTATGAGAAGCTAGGCTGTAATCCTGACTGAATGGCCAATTATGTATGTATGTATGTTTCTAAGGAATCCGCTGTTAAAACATTTGAGAGTAACTAATTGCCAAGAAAAAGGTTCACAAATTTGTTCTTCGGAATTGACATTGAATGCTGTTGGTGCCGTTACTTTTACGTAAATTTAGTACACACAACATGGATGATATCCCATCTAAAGGGTTACAAAGATCAGTCGGGTGTGCACAAATTGCTTCATCGAAATCGAGTTACTGTGAATGAAATTTAAAGAAAACAAGATTTTTTTAAACAATAAGTGGCAATCACTTACAATAGGTCTTCTGTGATCAGTTAATTAGCTGCATCAAGCAGTAGAACCGTTCTTGGGAGTTTTACATGATCGAATTTCATACTCCAATGCTACACGTTGATCACATACTTAAATAGCTTTGTTTTCAAAATCCTAATGGAATTGCAAGTAGCATTTTATAAAATTCATTTCTCAATCATATTTAAATTGTACATTTCAAATGGAGATATATGTAGGTATAGAGAGTCATACACAATGTATTCAATTTCTATTCGAACATTTTTTTTCCAAATCCAAATCTAATATATAAAATTCTCGTGCCACGGTGTTAGTGGTTAAACTCCTCCGAAATGGATCGACCGATTTTCATGAAATTTTGTGTGCATATTGGGTGGGCCTGAGAATCGGACAACATCTATTTTTCATATCCCTAAATGTTAAGAGGGCGTGGCAAATCGTTAAAATTGAATATTTAGGCACATATTGATCGCAGACGAATAAAATTTGGTGGGTAAGTTCGTAGAGTCGATATCGGACGAAGGTTTCTAAGTTGGTATGACCAATTTCCGACAGTTGGCGCCACTGAAAATTACTTAAAATGAATTAAATCGTTAACTGTGCATTTGATCATACTATGATCTTCAGCAAAGTTGTTGCGCACGAATCGACGGGTTTCTAAGTTGGTGCGATTAATTTCCGGTAGATGGCGCCACTGAAAATTATTCAAAATGAACGACAAGTTGACCTACACCTCAAGCACCGCAGAAAAGAACATTACGAGCCTCAGAATCAGACAAGCAATGAGCATTGAGACTGGAAAATCTTCGAGTAGATGCCGCTGAGACCCGTACGAATCGTAATCGAATGCGTACTACTCAGGCCCGTTCGTCTGAATCATCTGGACAACGGGAAATAAAATCAATAAAATGATTCAAAATTAATTGCATATTTGTGTAATGTCTTTCCTTCAAATTTATTTTAGTTGGCGCCGCAGCAACGCGCGGAGGGTTCTGCTAGTATATTATAAAATTAGGGAAAAAAATGATAAGCATCACAAAATGTTTTATTCAGAGCAATATTTCAATATTAATCACGTTATCAAAACATACTAAAGATCACGTTATTTATAATGCCATAAATAAACATAAAATAGTGAAATGGATTTGCAAAAAAAATATTTGTTTAGATTTATAAACACTAAAAAGCAATGCTTATCAAATGATCACGTGACTTAAAAAAAATCATATTAAGGGGATTCAGCAAAAAGAAATTTAAAATGTTCTTGTAAATATTACTCAGTATTGCATTGTACTGCTTAAGCAGAGTTCAATTGATAATCACGTGACGTAAATAACTAAATTAAATTGCCATGGCATAAGACTTTAAGGTGGACAACACTGTTTTAAATTATTAAAAAAGAAAACAATTTTAATTAAAAAATGATTATTAAGAAGCATTTTAATAAATTGTAATTTAAATATTAAGAATATTAATAATGCGTCATTCATGCGAACCATAAAAAAATAATGGCATCTGTTGAATTAACGCTTGATTAATATGCAGTTATTTATTGGCCTACAAATACACAAAAAAAAAAAAGAAAAAAAACTCGTTGAGAGTATAAGTTTGTTACTAAAAATATCAAACCAATCGCACATAATTTTCTTAATTTTTGCTGATATTATTGTACTTAAGCTTCTTGACACGCGATAATCAATTAAATAAAAGAAATATATTTATACTGTATACATACATACATACATATTTATGTACTTATTTCATAAAATTATACAATGCAGTAAAGGCAGAGAAGGTACTACCCTACACAAGCAATACTGTTCAAATTTGTTGGCTTAAATTATTAAAAAAAGAATAGTTTGGATATGGCATATATAATGTTCTTAAGTTGCTTCATAGCTTTGTAATACCTTTCAAGATACTTTTTAGACCAATAACTCTTGCTAGCTACCGTGCATAGATACATACATAATTGGCCATTACAACCCTTCAGTCAGGATTACGTCCTAGCTTCTCAACACCACTCATGGTGTGTGTGTTAATTTTATACATGAGTGGCGGGACCTACAGTTTAAAGTCGGCTCCGAACGACAGATTTTTGAGAAACTTTTTCATGGCATGTTTATTTACTCTCAGAGTTTTTGCCAGAAATCTGCTGAGAGGAAGTCGCCGAAGAAATATTTTTTTTTCATATTTCGTTTTGATGTCTGGCCTGAGGCTCGAACCCGGGCTTTACGTCTAGTAAGCCAACACACTACCTACTAGGCTACGGCGACTACTGATACTTATACGCATTCATTCTTATTTTAATATCATACTCATACTACTCATATCCAAAAGTTTGAAGTACTCATCGTACTCATACTTAACAATACGCATGATGTTGTTGATTTCAACTCTCCTTTACTTAGCATTTACAAGAATCACGAAAGAAGTATGATTCGCGTACGAACACTACAATACTCACTAGAAGGTTGTGTGTTTGCTTTGCTTTCTGCCTTTGTATTTTTCGTTCTTGTTTTTTGGTAAATGCAACAACAACTATACAAACAACAAACATATTTCGAATGTTATGAGTTTGATGTCTCAACGTTGTACTCATACTCATTGCAATCTGTACTTACAAATCAATGTTGTAGTGAGTACGAATGAATCAGAGTAGTTGAATTTCAATACTGTTGACTCACTCATACTTAAAATTTCATGAGTACTTATGAGTAGCGAAAAAACGATTCATTGTTGATCTCTGATAAGAACCCGTGGTTTATCTTTTGTCTTGTTCATCTGATTTACACTATCCTTTTTCGTATACAATTATTAACAACTTTCAGCGAAGATGGTAACATCGACGGACAAGTTAATAACGACCACATTATATTTAATACCTGCATACCATCCAGAAAAGAAGAATATTTCGGCTGCATTTTTGTATGGATTTTGTGTAGACTCTATTCAGAACCTTCTAAGTTGTTTAAAGACTCTTTCCATATACTAAGCAATCTCTCAGGCAATTAACAGTAACAGCCCTACAGTTAATACTACGACTTGAGATACATACATATATAACTGTAACCAACCCTTCACTCAGGATTACGACCTAGCTTCTTACACCACTTATGTTGTGTGTAGTAATTTTATATATGAATGGCGGGACCTACAGTTTAAAGTCGAATTCTGACTACAGATTTTTGAGAAACTTTTCAATGCCAAATTTATTTTACTCTCTGAGAGGGCCTTATTCAAGATATTAATTAATATGACAAGAGACTGAAACTTTCCAAAACTAAGTTGAATAAATACTGAGATTTAGTAACAATTTGCTGCATAGTGACAAACGATTTAATACCTTTGCAAATTATTTTTTAATTTGTTAAATTTTTAACAATTAACATTTATTTATGAATGATGTAAGTAGGGTATACAAAAACGAGAATAATATTATAAATGAAGTAATAAAAAAAAAAAAAGGAAAGAAAAATTGTCTGAAACGCAAAAAGAATTTGCCGTCGTTAAAGTTAATTTACACTTAAAATGTTTGTATAACAATTCAATTTTATGATAATAAATATTGGATTATATATACCACATATATACACTTGAGTAAAAGTCATATAAGAAATGAAGAAAAAAAAAAAATTCAATTTATCAAGAGAAATGCGTGTCAAACAAAAATTTAAAATTGTTTCCTTTTTTGCATTTTTTTTTTGATTTTTTGTTTGTTTAATTAACAAAAATCTGCGATACTAAATCAAATATTTATTTAAGATGATTAAACAAATTATAAACCATTTTTTTTGGTTGTATTACAAATAGTATCTGGTGTTTAAACGACAGACACTTGAAATATGAAATCTTATCGTAATTTGAAATTTGTAAATTTATTAAACCAATAAAGAAGTAAAAAAAAATTATGATTTATTTTACATTTTCATTTGAGATTAAAATGCATAACGATTAAAAAGGTATCAGGTATACTGCCGATAATAAAAAAAAAAAAAAAAAAAAAAAAATAAAATGATATGGTGCAGGTGGGTAATTTGATAAGTCAACAATGCAACAATGTGCCTTACATTGCACACAGTGACTATAAACTATCATACGTTAATAAGTAAGTCTCTATTTTTTTTTGCTTTTATTCTTGTAAAGAAACACGAGACTTTGTAAATCAATTGTTTTAATGCACTCACATAGACATAAGCATTCATTTAGTCGGCTACAAGCTTTAATAAAATGAATTGCAATTAAGTATGTCATGTAATAGTATATTAAACGTACGTAGGCATATACTACACAGTGATATATACATATACACAAAGTTTAATATTAAATAAATAAAATATAAATGATAAGCGTTTACATTTAAACACAGATAATGACGATGTACAAGACCTTTAATTAATTTGATTTTTATTTAGTTTGATATTCTATATACATACATACATACACATAATAAAATATCAAGACAATGTCTAGAGCGCTTAACACACATACTTAACGTATGTAGAAGTATGTAATAAAGTCACGTGATCATTAGAAGGCTGTCTCTTTGTTAATGTTGATATTACGAAAGATTGTAAAAACTATTATATGAAGAGAGACATACATGAGGGTATTACACTTGTTGGCCAAACTTATTAACTGTTTAGTTTCGATTGATGGATGGTAGTATTTTCTAATCAATCTTTTTTTTCTTCAAAAGTTTTGTAACTTAATTTTGTTAACTTGTAATTACATTTTCCTATTTAATCAAGTTTACTTTGAAGTTCAAAAAAGTTTTTTGAGGTTAAATAACCTCAAACTTATAGCTCGCCGTAGTCTAGTAGGTAGTGTGTTCGCTTATTAGACGTAAAGCCCGGGTTCGAGCCCCAGGCCAGACATCAAAACGACGACTTCCTCTCAGCAGATTTCTGGCAAAAATTCTGAGAGTAAATAAACCTGCCATGAAAAAGTTTCTCAGAAATCTGTAGTTCGGAGTCGACGTTAAACTATAGGTCCCGCCACTCAAGTATAAAATTAAGGCACACGACTTGAGTGGTGTGAGAAGCTAGGCCGTAATCTTGACTGAAGGGTTGTAATGGCCAATCGCCACTAAGGGGCATGTCCATGCCTACTTTGGCATAAAGACTTACATACATATATAATATCTGTGGATATCAGAGAAATAACCCCCAGGAATTCTGAATGGAAACTATTGAACCTGTTCCAAATTCAACTTCAAACTATGACATGTTAGAAATGCACGAATTACACAACAAAACCTAGTCAACCACATAGCATTTCGAGGTAATCATGTAGCCTAGCATAGATGCCAGCTGATCTAATCGGAGAGTGCCATCTCATGAACATTCTTTAGTTTACAGATAACTTTGGCTAATGACAGACAAAGTCCAAAAGTCAACACTAATCACTTTAACCACAATACGTAGCATTGATCTCTTATGATTATAAAGTGACCAGATTTGTAGCGTTGTGGCATAGGTAGGTTCTCTGTCCTAAATTGCGTGTGCCGATTTATTTCCTTTTTAAGTGAGGGGAAGGAATATCAATCATATGCTCAATGTGCGTGATTGTTAACTGAGTATCCATCCGCCTTTGCTAGCCCATCAGCGACTAGGTTTCCATATTTCACACATTTAGCGTGAGGCAAGGACAACTTTAGAATATCTTGTCAACTACTTTAAAAATGTTCGGCACCTTGTAATCATGGTTTTAAAGGCTACTTTAATTTAAGGATTCGAATATCTATTCCGCGCGTCATATCCCCTTGCACGTGGACATGAGTATTGGAAACGAGGTAATTAGGACTAAGAGCTCGGTGAGATACCAAAAGATCGTGGGACAGCTCACCAGACTAATGGCGAATATTGGAGCCCGCTACCGGCGAGAAAGAGACTCCTGATGGAGATTAGTAACAGCATTATGCTTTATGGAAGTAAAATTTGGACCGAAGCGCTCAATGTTAGAAAGCGAGCGTACTCACTTATATCGGTACAGAGAACTGCTGCACTGCGTATCATTTAGGCGTATCGTACAGTATCCGCGCCAGCCATACTTGTGATTGCAGGTACAATTCCAGTGGATGTGCAGGCCGCGGAGCGGATGGAGATTTATAGGGAGAAATTGACCGGAAGTTATACAACAGGTTCCTTCAGGTAAAACACCATCTCAAAGTGGCAACGCCAATGGGAAGACAGAGGAAGGTGGACGGCGAGATTTATCCCGGATATTGGGCTATGGATTAGACAAAAAATCGGAGAGATGAACTACTACACTACACAGATGCTATCGGAGGAGGAAGTAATTGATGATGCAGAGCACACTATTTTCGAATGTGCACGCTGGCAGAGCTATCGCTGTGAACTGACATCAATAGTTGGAACGATCACGGCCGCTAACATTGTCGGGGTTATGATTGCGAGTGGAAAAAATTGGACTGAAGAAGAGAGATCTCGAGGCTGCAGAACATGTAGAGGCACGCCGGCATGGATGATACTTGTACACGTGGCAAACAGAATCCCACACAGGGACCTGGACGAAAGGAATAGTGGAGACACTTAAATGTCTCCTTAACTTTCGACACGCAATCCGGACGCGGATATGAACACGCAGGGGCCAAAGGGCCAAAAGGACTCCACTACGAAGTAATACCACCGTAGTTCCCGAGTGGGCACAACGAGTCCACGAGACGAGGGAGGGAATATAGTGCGTGAGGGCCCCCCCACACGGAGGATGTGATGGTTGACACTTGGAATAGTTGACGGATACCAACCAGGAGCTATAATTCTATGGCGAAATAGGTAATATTGATGTTACAACAGGACCTTACAAAGGATTCAAGAAAGCCAGGCCCAGTGAGGTGGCTGCCAGATTAATCCTACCTAACCTCCTTCATTTTCAACTATCCACAGAGTGACCGAAAGCAATCGTACGTTTACTTCGTTTTATTGTTAAACTTTACGAGACTTTGAAAATATGGAAATCTTGATAAAACCTTAAAAATTTTGGTTAAAAAATTTACTTTTAAGAATACGTTTTGGACAGTAAAGAAATTATTTTTTGAAGACAGTGATTTTGGGAAACAATTTTATCGCATGCGATAACTTTTTACAATCATGTTATAAAATTATTCATTTGTTATGAGTTATTACTCAGAAGAAAATAAAGCATATTTTTAGGATATTTTAAATATTTGAATATACATTGCGGACTTACCATGATATGAAACTGTTACATATGAAATTTGTACACAAAATTCAGTACAACCGATTGGTTTTAAAGTACGCACAAATTGTCCATCTTGTATGGTATAAACATTTACAGTGCCATCCTATAAACAAATTTAGTAGAAGACATTAAATTATGAAGAATTTTTAATATTTCAAAACAACAACTTACCAATGAGCCTGATACCACCATATCCAATTCAGTGTATATGGCTACACTTGATATTGAATCGTCGTGACCATATAAGGTGGTCAATGGTTTAGGTGAAAAACTATTTTGTGTATTTAATTGCATAACAGAGTGTAAATTGGTTTGACTGGTCAAAGCGTGTACGGGAATGTTAGAAGAACTATTATAAGCACCCGAATTAGAACCCTGAATGCTCCAGATAATGCAAGTGCAATCTCTAGAGCCGGTCACTAAGTAAGAGCCACAATTATCCAAGGCCAAACAGGTAATAATATCTGTTAAGAAAACGTTAAATTAAAGCAATTATATTTTTGAAACTTATCCCCAATTATTTCTTACCTAAATGCCTAGTTACCGATGCCAAAGTTTTACCCTTGTGCAAACTGTATACCCGCAATGAGTTATCCCATATGCCACCAGCATATAAAAGTTTACCATCCGTACTAATAGCAAACATTTGGGAATGTGGCATTTGAGAGGGATGTAGCGGACCGAAGATACGTTTTCGATTTCTATTTTATAAAGAAGAATTTTGATATTATAATGCATCATATCATTTTTTATTACTTACTTCATATTAGTGGTAGTGGCATCTATTTCGAGTAAAAAGCCTCTGTCCTTGTCATAAGACATCCAAGAATTACAGCCCAAAATACAGGATTTCGATATGCTTACTAGCATATCGGGACTTAATTGTAAAAATGATCGGGGTGGTGATCTTGGTGGACTCAAATAGACAATAGGATCTTTAGGTGTGGATATTTCACAATAGTATTGTACAACCTTATCGAGAAATTGTGTTAAATCGGGACGTTTCAATTCAGCTCTTAAAAGTTTCAAAGAAGTTTCTTCCTGAGTTAAACGACGCGGATGAGGTTCACGCATCAATTGTGATGGCACTTGACCAAAATTGTTAATCATACCTAAATCCGAAAAAGAAAAGCAATATATGTACATACATATATGTGAATAAAAATATAAATGTAAGCTTGTGGGTTCCAGTTTGATTTTCTTTTGCTATAGATTTTTTAATTTTACGAAAAAATATTTAAATTTATGGATATTTTTGGTCGTAGATATGCTATCTTTAATGTCTGTGGATTACGTTAAGTGGAGAGAGTTCTTTTGGTGAATGGTACTATTTTTACAATCTGCTACCTCAAAAGACTAATCGGGGGATTGGTCACTGAGAAGAGATAGATCATGTCGAGTTTCTAGAGGCCTTTAGGTTAAGTTAGGTTAGGTTAGAGGACGTGTACTTGTTAACTGTGACAAGAGGCCTTTGATCTCCTATCAATTTGGGACTGGGCAGACTGAGACTGGTGCCTGGATGTTTTACGGAGCATTGAGAGGTTAGATCGCTGACAAGGATCTGGTTTGGATGACAGCCGGTCTATTACAAGGTTTGTTGTGATGAGAAAGAATGGGAGACTATAGATCACCTCCTCTGTAACTGTCCAGCATTTGGTAGGAAAAGGTGGAGTACAAGGAATAGGAAATTTTCATAGTTTTTTATATTAAAGTGGACTATACTTGTTTCTATCTCTTTTTCTTCCCTCTTCAATAACATTTGAGTGTACTTGCTAGCATGGAGGTACACAATCACAATCACAAACCTAACCTAACCTCACTTAACCTAAAAAAATTTCAAAAATTCTATTTAAAGTGATCTACATCTAAAATTTTTGTGAAATTTGGAAAAGCTGGCGAAAAGCCGACACGGGTAAACGTGCAAGTACGAGACATTTCATAAAATACAAATTTATTTTAAATTAGTTAGGTTAGGTTAGAGGACGTGTACTTGTCAACTGTGACAAGTACAGTACCCGAAGGTCGAATTGACCCATTGTACAACGTCCTAGATTCTCACACCACTAGTGTTGTGTGCGTTAATTTTATATATGAGTAGCGGGACCTACAGTTTAAAGTCGACTCCGAACGACAGATTTTTGAGAAGTTTTTCATGGCAATTTTTACTCTCAGAGTTTTTGCCAGAAATCTGCTGAGAGGAAGTCGCCAAAGAAATATTTTCGTTTTGATGTCTGACCTGGGAATTGAACTCGGGCCTTTCGTCTAATAAGATTAGTAGTTAAAAAAAAATTCGAACTTGAATGAATATCGCATTTAATAGATTAACTATTTTCAATTGTATGTCTTTTTAAAGCTTCTGAAGCGAGTGTATGAGTTTTGGATTTTAAATTTGAAAAACTATTCTTGAATTTAAAAATAAAAAAACATACCTTCGACGGCTTCTCTTTCCACGGGATTAGTAATTTTATCCAAATCGACAGCACCCTCATACGAACAATAATAGAAAACATTTAAGGCTTCAGCAGCTTTAGGACCCTTTTGTTTATAACTAAAATGAAATTCATCAATAACATACTAAATCTTCCATAGGACAGTTGTAATTACCCGAATATCAAATCGATCCAGTTATGCAAGTTCTGACTAACATATTCCGATTCTAAGGCCCGTCGGTGTATGGCTATGAATTCTTCGGGTGTTGTGGCCCAAGGTGGCAGTATAACATCGTCAACTTTTTCTTTTGTTATTTGCAAATGACCCAAATCAAATCTGTTTAAAAATGAAAATAAAGAATTGAAATTAAAAGCAAATCAAAATGAAATTTAAACTCTTTTTTTACATACTTATTCATATTTTTCAAAAATTCGGGAAAATAAAAGAATTCCGGTATTAATTCCTTGACATCGTTTGGATTGTCCATTAATAGTTTCCAAGTTTGTGGTATAGAATGAAATTGTCGATCGGCCACATCAAAACGACCACTTTGCAATTCAATATGCAAAGAGGTAAACGGTTCTACACGCAATAAATAATGTAAAACACCAGCTGAATTCGAATAATGAGTGCCATAATGAAATTTCGGTATAGCACCGGAGGGATCTTCAAAGGAATCATATTTAGAACGAACTTCAGCTTCATTTTTAGGATTAATCTATTTTATTAAAAGAATTACAAGTTGAAAGTAAAGTAAAATTATGTATATTTAAAGGCATTTAAGAACACAAACTTACCACTCCTATGGGTTTGGATAGATCTCTAAAGGATTTGGGATCAGTTAAATCTAATATATCACTAGTATAGTCTGCTAAAATCCATGGGAAGACTGGATATTGACTTAAATCATTATAAGAACGACCTGTCAAATAAAATATATAAAATTATAATTAAAATAAATAATAGTCCTCGAAGTAGGGCAGGTAAATCCATTAATCCATTCGTCGTATAATTTTCATTTTATTAATTACATTCTGGCACACATTAAAAGACCAGTTGTGAATGGAGATAGACAATGAAAAATGGATAACTTATTAGAACTTGAAGCGAAAACGGTCGTAAATGCATCAAGGTCAAATGCCGCGAATGTTAGACAAGCCAGGAGGGAAGTTTTAGATATATTTACAATGCGTTTGGTATGGTTGACATAAAATCGTCTCCTTATAAGCTATTCCGTTGGAATCCTTTTCAGTAGACTTGGGTATGCCACTCGCCTCGGTCAAGATGGCCATTGCGCAAAAATTCTTTCTAGACGCCAACCTATCCTGGGCCAATGAGGAGTCCTGCTCTATCGCTAGACTCACCTGGCCCCTGATGGATAGAAGGCGTACCAACCACTTGCTTGGACTTGGTCGTGGCATCATCTCAATCACAGTGGCCATGCTTACATGGTAGGCCGTTGATGCAGGTCCGCTGAGGAAGAGGAGACTGTTATCCACTTTATTTGTCAGTGCCCATCTCTTGCGAGGTGCAGATATAGGTTGTTTAGCTCTCCATTTCTTGTCAGCTTGACGGAGCTATCATCTATTGATGCGCTGACCAACTTTCCTCTCTTCCCTGATTTTGGTGGAACTTGGTCAGTACAGAGACTGTGTTCGCTCGTGGCATCACAACGGGCCGCTATGCGTGCTTAAGTGAGCTCTTTGATATCAGAGCTACCACTTCGACCTAACCTAACCTAAGCTATTCCCTTAAAGGCAATTGATATTAATTCCTTACTTAATTATTATTATTATTACAACCCTTTAGTCAGGATTACGCCCTACCTTCCACCACTACCCCTGTTGTATGTGTTTAACGTCGACCCCGAGCGACAAATTGAGAAATCGGCGAAAAAAATATTTTGCTCTTATTTCGTATTGTTCGAGCTATCTGCGCTGAGTTTTGAACCACGTACTCTCGTTCAATAAGCCAACACATTAAACACTAGAGTATGACGACTTCAGGGCTATGCTTTTAATAATCAGACCATGTGAAGGAAGTAATGATGAACAGCTTTGGGGAATAGCAGAGGAATTGTGTTGTATCAATTAAATATAATGACCCACATGTAAAAGAATGATTTCTTTTGAGACCTTACCACAGACTTGCATTATTATATTTTTTACAATCAATTCTGCCTTATTTGACAATAATACTGCAGAAAAACTGTGTCTTGTATTCATTGAAAATCGGCTAAAACCTTGAACTACATGTACGAGGTGTGATCAAAAAATAACCGTTATTTTCAAATTTCATGAGTTACGTATGTTGGATTTTCGCATTTTTTTCGGTTATGTTGGTACACATGTCTGTTATATATGTTGACAATATCAGCCATTTTGGATTGTTAGTTGTTTTTGACAGATAAAAAGGTTAGTCGTGTTTTTGTGTGCTCTTCGATTTTTTACTACGCTTCCATTGGGATGATTGGTCTTTGGTTTTAATGTTATAGCCATACACCCATGATTCGTCACCAGTAATGTACTTTCTGAGCAAACCTGGATCGTCGTTGAACGTCGTCAACATCTCATTTTTTACACAAAACTTAATACAGTTTCTTTGATCAATTTTTTTGAATAGTAAATTGAAAATAACGGTTATTTTTTGATCACACCTCGTATAAATATTGAATTTACTTTCATTTTACTTACCTGCTATAGTATTCAAATACATGAGATATTCAAAATTGGATATTTCACGATTCACCCATTTCTGTGTTAAACCTGAAGTTTTCAATAATTCAGCGGGAGATCGACCAGAACCATACAGTATATTTGGTGGTTGTAGACTTAAGATTTTCGAAAATATCTTATTACGTGTCTAATAAATTAAAGACAAAAACAATTCTTATGATGACTTTTAAATATGTATGCGTGCTAAACTCATACCTTCGTAGTGAAATTCAAAAAATAGCTGGTTTGATCGATTAAAAAGATTTCCAAAGCACTTCGTCTTAGATTATATTTTCTTAAATGTACTTCACGTATTTTGTTTATGGAAAATCTAAATTGAAATCATTAATTCATTGAAATTTTCGTTTTTAATTTAATTGTTAATTTTCATTTCAGACTTACCTAAAATCATGTTTTGAACCATCTTCAGCTGGTGGACTTAAGTCGATAAAGGTAAATAACGTTTGATTTACCTCTATGCGTCCCTTGACTTTCGTCATTAACGTTATTAATTCACATTCTTGTGATATGATTAGTTTCTCTAAAGTATTGTCTTGTTGCGATTGCTGTTCTATTGTCAAACGTAGATCTTCTTCCAGTTGCGAATTTTCATCATTGGCCAAGAAATCACGAACGACAACGTTCTTAATTGTGGAGTCGAATTCGGAAATTTCTCTACAAAAAAAAACAAAATTAAAGAAAGAATGAAAATATTTTCTCTACAACACTTAAAATTCCGTTTTAATTTGTATTTATTGTATGCTAACCAATTCGAGTAGAGCTGCTTTTCTGGCTTTATTTATTTAAACGTAGATTGAGCCTTAAGAAAACTTCATAATTCTAGCTTATGTATCACTTTTGAAATTTACGCCAACATTTTTGACATGCTGTACATTGGAGCAAAAAAATGCAAGTTTTACTTACTTAATTGGCTATTAACATCACGATTAACGGATTTCGGCCTGCCTTAACATATCCTTCCAAGCGATTTTGCTTCTTGCGCCCCTACGCCAGTTGGTCACACCAATCGATGACAGAGCTTCCTCGATCTGGCCCTTCCAACACAAACAAGCTCTTCCTCTTCGTAGACGCCTGCATCAAATACCAATCTCGCCAGAGCATCCTTCTCCATTCCAACGACATTGCCAAGTCGCCTAATGTTAATACTCCAAAACCGACCAAAAAATGTACGTCATCGACCAAGAAATACAAGTCATCGACCAAAAAATGCAAGTCATTGACCAAGAAATGCAAGTCATCGTCCAAGAAAAATGCAAGTCATCGACCAAGAAAAATGCAAGTCATCGACCAAGAAAAATGCAAGTCATCGACCAAGAAAAATGCAAGTCATTGACCAAGAAAAATGCAAGTTATCGACCAAGAAAAATGCAACTCATCGACCAAGAAAAAATGCAAGTCATTGACCAAGAAATGCAAGTCATCGACCAAGAAATGCAAGTCATCGACCAAGAAAAATGCAAGTCATCGACCAAGAAAAATGCAAGTCATCAACCAAGAAAAATGCAAGTCATCGACCAAGAAAAATGCAAGTCATTGATCAAGAAATGCAAATCAGCGACCAAGAAAAATGCATGTCATCGACCTAAAAAAAAACCAATCTTCAACAAGAAAAAAGTGCAAGTCATCTACCAAAAAATACAACTTGCGAAAAATACGACATTTTGTTGTATATATACATATAAATGCATATGAACTCAATGAGAATTATTAAAATTTAACAAACCATTTAACTAAAATTTAATTTTTATCCGCATTTACATAGAGCATTTTATCATATATCCGGTTCCACGTAACGCACGACCATAAAGAAACCTGTTTTGGAATCCTGGAGACTATGGCTATCCAGCCCACTGGGTCCGTTTCACCATTAGGTCCATTTTTTATCCGATTTTGCCTTTGTTGCTTATTTGAAGACATCAATTAGCTTCGACGGCTATATCTCAGGTCCCAAGTAAAGCTTATTCGTAAGGAAACCTGTTTTGGAAGTCTGAAGACTATGGTCCACTAGGTCCATTTGCCCCACTAGGTCTGACGTCTAATAAGCTAACATAGTACATACTAGATTACGACTACTTCAATCAATATCAAGAACATATCAAGAGCAGAAAATTCAACCTTTTCACTTTCATCCAACACTTAACTTTCAATTCCTTCTCAAATACAAAAATAAATAATGTATTATTCCCGATAAAACTTCACAAAATCTTTTGAAAACTTTCTACGATTAAATAAAGCTTCATTGTATAATTTTAAATTAAAAACTTACTTGGCATCATAATGATTTGTTGCATTATCGCGTAATTTAGAGGCATTTTCATGTGTATTGGGATATAGTTGAGGTTCAAGTTTTAATCTCATTCGTGCAACATTTTCATGATTTGATAGTGTCCAATATTCTTCCATAATGTCTCTGGAAAGGAAAAATAAAAATAAAAAAATTAACATAATTTTATAATTTTCTCATACTATTTTTTGTCTCGTATATATTATAAATTAATTGAGTGTAAATTGTTCAATAAGTAGTCGACTTAAGCCCTAACCATTGAAAATTAAATCAAAGCAGGTATTGCGCCAACATTTTCCTTTATAAATATTTTTTATATAACAAAATGGATTGCAGCAGTGTTCTAAAATAATTGAATCGTTACTGGAAAGGTCAATGGTTCTTCAGACACTTTCAAGGATGTGAGTTGTAAAAACTTCACCAAGAAAGTACAGTAAGACCCCGCTTAACGCGGGGGATACGTTCCAATTAGTTCCAGCGCTAAATGAAACAGCGTTAAACGAGGCAACTTAACACATACATACGAACTGTGATTGCGACTTCGGCAAATACATTTGGAATCTTTATTCTGGACAGACTAACAAAGGAGCGTTGAAAAAGATACACAGTATAAACCGTCGCTATATTGTGCACCGCTTCTGGTTTGTGTAAGGCCAGTTTGTTCGTTTGCAACAAGTATGAATACAGTGTGCGATTTAGGGGAATCTCAATGCTACCTCGTAATACTGAAACAGCGTTAAGCGGGGTCTCACTGTAGTGTTACGAATAATTTGCTAAATTTCGACAATTTCCTTGTCCATTTGGGATTCTACGTTAATTTTCTCTGAGGCCAGTCTTCAATTATGTGTCAAAAATTTCCTAAAAAAAAAGGATCCAAATGCCTATCACACTTCTAGCCTTACTGTCTATCCAGCTGGTCACTCTAGTTCCCCCTTTTGCTTTGCCCAATTGCTGCCAAACTAGCCACAAATATTTCAAACATATCCTCTGAATTTAAAGTGAGATAAATTGTATGTGGTGGAGTAGTTAAGCGCCTAGAAGACAACACAGTATTTAGACGAATCTGCAGGCCTGACGATGGCAGAAGTGCCTATTCTCAAATTGATCTCAGGTCTATTACGGCTTCACTTATTGTTGTCTGGGTTTACCGAAGAAAAATAATACGAAAACTTACGCGAGTATAGTATGCTTCTGTCATTGTAGGAGGCACTAGTCTTTCCATGTCGTTCAAAATTTTACCATGAACTTCTTAACTTCGAATCTAATCACATAAGAAATGCTTTTGAACCCACCAAAGTGAGTCAATAAAAACTTAACTTTGTAACACAGAATTTATTCTCTATATTGGGGGGATCCCTTTGGGTACTTGCAAACTTATAATTGACAATGCAACCGTAGATCTCATCAACAGAATGTGGGCAACTTCGGATAAGGGCAGAGCAGCGCAAAAGGTCTGGCCAAGGTTGGATAGAAGGCGCACGGCGACTCTGCTTAAACTCCAAAGAAGTAGGCCCAGCACTCCTTATCGGGGTTATTACAGGGCATTGCATTATAGGAACGCATGCAAGGCGTATTGGTCTTGGACACCTTGCAAATGATTTCTGCAGAAGCTGTGGAGATGAAGAGGAAGATGTGAGTATTCTCTTCACCTATTGTGCACATGTCCGGCACTTGGTCGGAGGAGAAAGAGGTACCTGGGTGCCTACTGCATGGAGGATATAAAGGGTGTTTTTTATAGAGGTATAGAACTTTAAGTTGGCATTACTTGTCAAGATGGCGACCGATTTAACAGCTGTCAAGTGATTTATTCTCAGTTTGGTTTGGCAATTCATCATGAATAGACTAACGTCTGAACAACGCTTGCAAATAGTGCAATTTTATTTCGATTTATTGAAAGACACGTTTGGTGACCACCTAATTTCACGTTTTGGACCTGTGAATTGGCCTCCAAGATCTTGTAATTTAACACCGCTAGACTACTTTCTGTAGGGCTATGTAAAGTCATTGGTCTATGCGGTAAAGCCACAAACGCTTGACCATTTGGAAGACAACATTCGCCGTATTATTGCCGATATACGGCCACAAATATTGGAAAAAGTCATCGAAAATTGGACGTCCAGATTGGAATACATCCGCGCCAGCCGTGGCAGTCATATGCCAGAAATCATATTTAAAATGTAATGCCACAAGATTATCTTTCGGATAAATAAAATTCATGTCAATCGAATAATTTATCGTTGTTTTTTTTGCAACTTAAAGTTCTATACCTCTATAAAAACACCCTATAGATGAACAGTCATGTATGGATATTGGCAGTCTGAGTCGTTTCATCGGAAGCTCCGAATGGTTCCTGGAATAAGAGGAAATGAGAAACTGTGGTATCACATCCCCTCCATCGAGGGGACAGCCACACTTCTACCCACCTACCTAACACAGAATTTGGCATACAAAGTCCTTTAATTTGTGTGATATAAACGTAGTCTCCTTTGAGCTCCATAGACTTTGACCAACTTTTCTCACTATTCTTTTCAGAAAATAAGTTTTGTTTGCGAAACGATTTTTTTTTTTCGAAACTAATTTCGGAGAATATATCGAATTAGGGAGTAATTCGCAGCCAAATTTACGGGTTTCTGCCTTCATAATTTTTTTTTAATAACACTGTGTTTACTAAATTTGTTCTAAAAAAGAGAATTCAATTGATTCATTCGCTTCAACATATTTTGTTACAAATATTATTGTATAAATCGATTGAAAACATTTTTTTTTGTTACGAATAATAATAATTGAAAGGAAAAAATGTGTTATTTTTTTAAACAATTTTTTTTATTTTTAACAGTTTTTTTTTTATCAGAGTCTTGGTCATAATTTGTGATGAAAGTTAAAATTTTTTACAACAACGACAATGATTGTAGAAAATGTTATTTACAAATGAATGTCGTTTACGCTATTGCAGCTATGTTTGCCAGGCACCTTGATATAAGCACAACACGAATGGGTTAACTTAACCCATTAATGCAATAACGAAAAACCAATATAGGAAAAGATAGGAAAAACAAAAAAAGACATAAACGCGATAAAGATGATCAATTAGCTAAGAGTGTGAAGGCAAATTGGCAAAAGGTACAAAGGTACATAAGAAATGCTAGACATCACTGTTGTTCTCATTTAGACAACAATGGGAGCGGCAAAGGTCTTGGCGGCAACAACGGGTGCTGGGGCAGCTACAATGGGGGCAGCAACAGCCTTGGCTACAACGGGAACATCCTTGGAGACAACAGCGTTGAAACCGTTAATGGGATCGGCATAGTAGTTGACAATACGACGGGAACCATCGGGTTCAATGAGGGAGTAGGAGCCACGTACTACATCACCATCACGGGTTTCTTCTTGGGTCTTGCTGTCACCGGTCAAATTGTCTTGGACATTGTAGGCGAACTTGTATTGGGGATGAGCATCAACAATTTCGGGTTCAACGAGGGCAGCCTTGGCTACAACGGGAGCGGCAGCAACTGGAGCTGGGGCAGCCAAAGGAGCAGCAAAGGTCTTGGCAAAAACGGGAGCTGGAGCAGCGGCTACAACAGGGGCAGCAGCAGCATAGGTCTTAGCAACTGGAGCGGCTACATAGGGAGCTGGAGCAGCACTGTAGATGGGAGCTGGGGCAGCGAAAGCTGGAGCAGCAGCGAAAGGCTTGGCTACCAAAGGAGCGGAGTAGGCAGCTGGGGCAGCAAAATAAGGAGCAGCAGCATAAGGAGAAGCTACGAAAGGAGCAGCAGCATAAGGAGCAGCGGCGAAAGGAGCAGCAGCATAGGTGAAAGGTGCTGGGGCAACAGGAGCCAAACCGGCATTGGCAGAGAGAGCCAAGGTGGACATAACAGCAGCAGCCTAAAACAAAACGTTATAATCAATTACTAATCCACAGTGAATGCAGCACGTAACAGCCTACAATTCCATACAAGAAATTGTAAACATCTTTACTGTGCTTTTCTTTTTTCTTGCGTCTTTCTATTCAGCTACTTACGGTAAACGATTTCATTGTGAGCTTAGGATGAGTAGGTTTGTTAAACACTGTCGGTTGTTTAAAATTGAACTGACATATCGTTACCAAAATTGTTTGGCTTTTTATATTAAATGAACTCATCACTCGGAATCGAAAAAAGAATTCAAAATTAAAAGCATTTTAATAATCGAAATTCAAATGGACAACCCAAGCTATCTCTGTCACACTTTACGCTACAGCTCTCTACCCCTTGCCCCTTTGCAAAGGCCATTATGACCATTTTTAAGGTTTTAAAACAATTTCAATGTTGTTGTTTAGTTAAATGCAATACTTTTTTTCTCGTTATTGTCAAATTGTTTTTGTATATTTTTTTTTGGTAAACTTATTTAAATATTTAATAATACACGAGTGAGTGAGTGAGTCTATTTAAATTAAATAAAAAAAAGTACGAAAAATTGAAGGTAATCTCAATGCAAAATATTCTTAGCACGTAAATCGGGTAAAGACCACACTACATAACTACCAATAGTTTATGGATTTTATATGCTCATAAATGGTCACATTAGTACTCGTTGGAGTGTCATTAGTTTCCACTCAGCAGTGGTGGTAATACACTTAGTTTGAAATTTATTTTTAAATCTGCACTAAAAAGAAAGAGTGAGAGAGAGAGACATACATTCATTGTAGTAGCCAGTACACCCACTATAAGTTTTTGTTTGAAATGAATTCGTTTTTGCTCGATTTTTGTCCTTTTTTTTTTTTTTTGTTTTAATGAAAGTGAAGAAGTCTGCCAATAATTACAATTCAAAGCTGATCGTTTAACACTTGTTAATATTGCATGTCTGCACATACAGCCAGGGTTAAGCAATCAGCACCGAATATAAAAGTATTTTCTTACTCGAATAAATTTTGTATTTTTATAGATTTAAGTGCGATATTAAGTGAAATAGATTTTATTAGAATATTACAATTCGAATCCTGCTTAGATTGTGAGGTTTACGGAATTGTGAAAGAGCAAAAAAGAACAAGAAAATTAGATAAGACAATACGTCTCAAGGTACCTGTCATCATAAGTCAATGATTTCAGTGAATATATCTTCCGTCTACCAAAAAAAAAACGGTCGTGGCCAAAATGAGCCAGAATACATCGTAACGCAACCAGGATTAATGGTTCTCGAACATGGTAGAAATGGAAGTCTTTCTGCATTTGTTACCTATGACCTACTCGGCTGACTTATTATCAACAATTCGATCATCTTGAGGAACGAAACAGATGTATTGTGTACCAATGGCAGACCACATAAATCACGAAAGTATTTGGAGAGATTATTAGTTATTCACCCCTTGGCGCCATTTTGTTGGCAAAGTATTCCACTCAATAGAAGCTTGTGAAAATCGATTGTCACAGTTTAGTGTTAAAAGTAAAGAAAGAGACGTAATGGATTTGCTTTAAAATAAATTACAATGACGTATGTAACTTCGAACTCTTAAGCCTCATGAAGGTACAGTTGTACCTCATCCTGGGGTTAGGTTAGGTTAGATCGGAATGGTAGATATCACAAAGCAAGTGGCATGCCCAATCAATTGAAGAGGATTTCGGAAGGAGTCCACCAGCTCTGGCGAGCTCGTCGGCCCTACAGTTTCCCGGAATGTTACTGGTGGAGACACTGGTGAAGCGCCCAGAAGGAAAGTCGAGACAGCGGCGACATTTCCTAACGATCCACGAGTTATTCACGAAAACCCGATAGAGATCTTATCGAGGCCTGACTATCAGAAAAGACCGAGACGCGAGTGAAAGGAGCACCGTTGACGAGGATCCATTAAGCGGCCCGGTAAATTGCCGTCACCTCCGATTGAAACACGCTGCAGTAGTCCGGCAGACGGAGAGAAATGTTCAGGTCCAGTTTCCAAGAGTAGACACCGCTTCCAACCCCATTATCGAGTTTATAGCCGTCGGTATATTTAGCCAGGACTTCCGAGGGGACAACCCTACTCGAAATCAGAAAGTGGACTTCGTTATGGACATATGCAGAATAAAATTTGTATTAAACTTAGCCAGAATTCATCTTTGAAACCTTATAGCAATTCTAGCACACACGCCTGGAAGATTGAAATAACTCGCAGCGATGTCTGCAGAAGTTGTAACGCCGAAGAAGGTGAGAAGATCGCGGAACATATTCTCTCTGGTCCTTGAGGACCTGGGGCGGAATGGTTGGCAAATGCCAGCCCGGAGTCATAAATAAGTGACGGAATAGGTGACAGCACCTCATAGAATTAGAAAGCTATTGTCACCCTCATAGAACTTTAGTAAATTTTGGTTGGAGGTCTATTTATCAGTTAATAATCATTAATGCCATTTAGTCAGCATGTGAGTATGTGTTACACTTTACCGACGTAAGATCTTGGTAACAATTTGAATATACATAATTTGTTATATATTTCCATGAACAGTGGCTTAATTTGTTGTTGGAATTTTTTTTACAATTTTTTTGTTGCATATAATTTACTGAATTATTTATTTTAGGCATTTACTTTAATTGAATAAATCACGTGAAATTATTTTAGAACAATTTTTTTTTTTTTTTTTGTTTTCTTATTTAAAATTTCATTAAAGTATTTAGAGTTTGAAATCCATAAATTTTCTCTGTATTTAATTTCCTTATTGTTGTGCGAATTTTAAATTCATTTAAACGAAATAAAATAAATTGAAATTAAATTCAAAATATTTTTAAAGAAACTTCCTTCAATGTGATGACAACAAAATATGCTTTGGCTGCTGATAAAGTGTCGTTTAATGTTAATTTACGAAAACTATTTCAGACGTGACGATTTTTTATAAAAAAAAAAAAACAAAAAAAAAACTAAAAAACGTACAAAAATTCTTTGAATTTTCGATGTTTTTTTATTTTTGGTTTTTAGAGACAATGAGACATTATTTTGAAACTGAAACTAAATCAATATGTTGTTGTATAGTATTTGAAACTGTAACACGTTGATTGCAGCATGCCATCGCTTACAATGTTTAGAAATACAAAATCGTGTTGAAAACATAAAATTCTTTTGAATGGAAAATAAATAATAATTTTGCAACATTTAGTTTAGTTTCGTTTTTTTTTTGATTTGTTTCATTTTTGTTAATTTATATGAATATTTAAAAGTCTATATTCATTCGTTTTAAATTTAATGAAAGCTTGAATTTTGTTTCGCAATCGGTAGAGGAGATTGCATTAACGAGCATAAGCATAATGAAGTCAAAAACGAGATAAATTCCTTAGCACTAGTCGGATTTGTAGAGAATAATCTTCTATAAGTTCAAAACCCCTTAATAAACATCTCGGGTATAAATTATTGGACACTATTGTTTAAAGGATGCAATCGCTTACTATGCAATGCAATAGTCTTCCCTCTGGTCAATGACAGGTGACGTCGAAAGTGACTCGTGTGAAGCTTTGAAACATTGGAGACCACTATCGTTTGACGAAAAAATTCGATAGTCCTAGTTTTTGTTTAATTAAAAATGAGTAGCTTAATGGAATTGCCTTCAATATATTATTGAATAAAAAAGCAACGCATTGAAATGCCTAAAAATGGCTTCAATTTCGTTAATGTGTTCTACTTCAGGATACCCAATACAATTAAAATCTGTACTTGGCAATTATGAAGCCTTTTAAGATTCATTTCTGGTGACGAATCATGTCAAACTAAAATCCAATTTTTCTAATGAAAAACATAATTCAAATGCAATCAAAGAGCTAAGTTTTGCTCACTGTTGTCTTTGATAACAAGGTCCTGCGTGGTATTACATCCAAGCTGCTTCGCAATTATTTACTTATTCACTTATTGATGTTCTGGCTAAAAATAAAACACGAAAATCATGCCTCAACCACTTGAAACCCCTTCAACTGCCCTATGAAGTTATTCCCACTTTTCCCTGTTCTTAAAATTGCAAACTGCCACTGAAGGATAATAGGCTGTCCGCAGTTTGAATGGTTTTGCTTCAATAAGTTCTGCAATAATAAAATTGCCATCTATCGTTGTTTAGAAATAGTTCCCTCAAAGAAAATTTATTGGATTAGGTGTATTGGTAACAACCCTTATACTATGTTCACACATGCACTCTTATTGCGTAAATCGCAATGAACTCCATTATTGAATTCAATATTTCATATAAACTTTCAATTAATTATTGCGCAATAAATACTCAAATTGTTATAATATTGATTAAAACTTAAAATACAGCACTGTGATTAGTGCGTTCAGTGAGCATATTACAGTTTTCCGAACACTTTCTGTTGATATTTGACAACTCAAATGTCAACAACGACAAAATAAAAAAAAAAACAAAACAAAAACAATGTTGTTGAAACAATCAGCTGCTTTGTTTACCAGCTGTCAAATGAATATTGCTTATATTATATCTGAACACTTAAAATATTGTACTCAAACAATAGAATATTGGCTCAATAAAAGTGCATGTCTGAACATAGTATTAGTCGTATTATTTTCTAAGAGATAGAGCTGTCTGACTTGGCTATAATGTTCGTTCTAATGTTATCAACTCTGGGAGATCAAAAGCTTCTCAGACCACTTATGTTGTGTGTGATAATTTTATAAATGATTGGTGGGACCTACAGTTTTAAAGTCGTCTCCGAACGACAGATTTTTCAGAAACTTTTTCATGGCAATTTCATTTTCTCTCAGCCTTTTTTGCCACAAATTAGTTTAAACCGTGTCCTCACGTCTAATAAGCCAACGCCATAGCTACTAGATTACGGCAACTTCAGTAAGTGGTTACCATTATTAGAGGGGACAATGGAATACTGGAGGATGTTGAAAATTGAATTAAAAAGGTGGTTTTGCATTTATGCAACAGCGAAGTATACATACATAACACAATTGGCCATTACAACCCTTCAGTCAGGATTAAGGCCTAGCTTCTCACACCACTCATGTTGTGTGCCTTAATTTTATACTTGAGTAGCGGGACCTACAGTTTAACGTCGACTATGAACGACAGATTTTGAGAAACTTTTTCATGGCAGGTTTTATTTACTCTCAGCGTTTTTGCCAGAAATCTGCTGAGAGGAAGTCGCCGCAGAAATATTTTCTTTTTTCATATTTCGTTTTGATGTCTGGCCTGGGGCTCGAACCCGGGCCTTACGTATAATAAGCGAACACACTACCTACTAGACTACGGCGACGGCACCTGCACTGCAAAGTATATGGAACTATAAAAAATACAATGTCGGCAAAGAAGCTTTCTTCACATGTATGCATACAAAACATGTGTTTCCTTCGTGGTTGTTTGACTTGATTCGTTACAGAGAGCATGCAAAGTAAACTGAGAGTATTCTGTGTGACATAAAAACTGACACTTGAGTTTTAAAATCTTTAAACATATTAATTATTAAGCGATATACATATGTATGTACATGCTAGAAAATCGAAATAATTACACAATCTGGAGCATATAAAGGCAATAAATTATGGAAAATTTGAGTTCTTGGTTAAAAACTGTAAAAGAACGTAAAGGTAAAATGGATTTTATAACCAAAATAATGAATTAAATGGAGGTGTCTGCCGCCTCTCTTTTTGTCAACGCTCTTTAGTCAATTTATGAATATTTATTATTTAGCAATTAATACGTGTATGTATGTATGTACGTAAGCTTGTATGAAAAAGAAGTCTTATTTGAAATATTTAAGTTTTTGCTTTTGTTATTATAAGCCTTGTTTTTTCTTTATTTTTTTCTAATTTTTTTTTTTGTTTGTTGTCTTTTAGGTAACTGTGCCAAAACACGTGATGACCTTGTCATTTGTTGGCCACAAAACAAAGCTACGTACCGTTGTACATAGCACAAGTGTACACTATATAGTGATACGCATTACCGTCTATACCATACCATTGGTTAAATAGTTATTTTTGTTGTTGTTGTTGTATTTTTTTTTTCTTCTTAGTACCTGAAACGCATAAATAACAATTTAATCGTATGTTTCTGTAACGTACATTTTTTTTCTGTACTCCATGTAGATCGCTCACTTGGCCACTGAATTGTAGTATTTAAACGACAACAACAAGTGACCATAAATTATCACGGGAATACGACGACGTCGTCGTGGAGCCATATTTGTGACAGCAGGCAAATATTTTGTAAAAATTAAATTGTTGAGGAGGATTTAAGCAAAAAATTTACAACGAAATTTTTGAATATTTTGTTACAGTTTTGTAGAGAGAATATGAAAGCCATCGAACTTTGAAAGTGACTTCTATTCGATACTTTTATAACAAAAAAAAATTTAGTTATAATGGTTAGAAGAAGAGGTTAGTTTAAGTTAGATACATGGACAGTCATTAACTGTTTTACACAAAAGCAAGTTAAAGAAAAGGTAACAAGAAAAACAGATTGTAGTTCGTAAAGAAAGTCTACGGTTGTCATAGATTGTCTGCACCTTTTCCATTCCATTTTTATTCATTATTAAATCAACGCATACTTGTGCACACTTAGTGTAGCATTAAGAAAATTTGAAATTAATCGGTGGTAAAGCGTGAAAGTTTAAAAAATTAAATCATCGAAGCGATATCTGTCGTCAGCGAAATGAAAGAAATCTGTGGCGATCCAGATATTGATCAATAAAGTAAACTATCTCAATCAGTCTTCGATTTCTACAGAAATTATTTGCCTATCCATAACGCAGTGATTTATGTGACTAGAGTAATAGATTTGATCCTACTATCGAATTTCTGAAGTTGATTGGTACGCTTCCTATTTCATTTTAGATCAAACGAGTATGGCAATAAAGCAAGATTCTTCTTCAGCTCAGGCTTTTTTTAGCTGCCTTGATGGTCATACTCAAGGAGGTTGCTGCAGTTTAATCAAACAGGATTTTTTTTTAGTTAAACAAGAGATTGGCCTATTGTAACAAGTTCTAGAATGACATGGTTGCCAACGATTTTTGCCTGAAAATAAAATCACCGTCTCTACACATTTATTAACTTATTATCTTGGGTATATAGATGAGAAAACTTATCCAATAAGTTCATCTCTATCCCAGCAAGTATCGCTGCCAGACCTTCGTCTGATATTGGCTCTCGATGTTATCGTGACAGAGATCAGGGGGAATTTATAATTTTTTTTTATTTTAAATTGACCATGGGTCTTTTGGAGTATTCAAACTGACTGATTATAATGTTTGTAGTTAAGCACTTTACCCACAAAAGACGCATAATTACAGTCAAAATTCAAAATATCTGACTGGCAAACAGATTATTGGCATGCTAAGTTTGGCTGTACGGGTAAGTACAGAATAGAAGGTATATTCATAAGATATTAGGAATAGGACATCTAGGGAATATGCTCGATTGGAAATTTTTGTCTAATATTTGTCTAATCTTCATCAGAAACTAGTACTTCTCTGATATACAGTCACACAGATAATTATACGTACCCGCCCTAAAAATCATTTTTTTAAAAAGTAATGAACTTCTAATCTAAAATTTCTTTACATTAGCGTCTGTAACGACACATTTACTTAAATAAAGAAAAAAGATTCCCAAAATCTATGAATTTGTGACTGCAGTTTGCTTAAAACCAATATGGCACCACAGAAAATTATACGTACGACGTATATTTCTAATACAATTTCTCCAAGGATAGCCCGGTATATAAAATGTATTGTGAATAAAAATCCTAGGACTACAGCCGTAGAAATACGAAATACCTCGGAAAGTGATCACAATGTTATTGTGCATTCCGAAACAGTTCGAAGTGTTTTGAGAAAGAACGGTTTCCGCAGCCGAGTGCCGAGAAAAAAGCCACGATTGGAATTTGCCCAATAATATATGGACAAGTCCTCTGATTTTTGGGCGAATGAAATATTTAGTGATGAGAACAAATATAATTTGTTCGGCTGTGACGGAAAACAAAAAATTTGGCGCAAAAATCAGTTGACTTGTCCATATATTATCATTTTTAAAAAAATGATTTTTAGGGGTGTACGTATAATTATCTGTGGGACTGTATAAGGCTGAAACTATGCATGCATAATTGGCCATTACAACCCTTCAATCGGGATTACGGCCTAGCTTCTTAACACCACTCATGTTGTGTGCCTTAATTTTATACTTGAATGGCGGGACCTACAGTTTAACGTCGATTATAAAGGACAGATTTTTGAGAAACTTTTTCATGGCAGGTTTATTTACTCTCAAAGTTTTTTTTTGCCAGAAATCTGCTGAGAGGAAGTCGCCGAAGAAATATTTTTTCATATTTCGTTTTGATGTCTGCCCGGGAATTTTAACCGTGGCTTCGCGTCTAATAAGCCAACACACTAGCTACTAGGCTACGGCGACATCAAGGCTGAAACTATGAGACAATAGAATTACGTAAAGAAACGGTGTTCCAATGTTGTTTTCCTTCTTACTATGGCAAAAATACTCATAGTTTTAGATTTGCATTCGGTCGACAACCACTGCTATGTGCTGTTTGCTAGAGTTCGGTAATTAAGTTTACTACAAGGACTTTGAGGTTATGAAGAAGGTATAGATCGCCTCCATTCATTAATTATACTCGAAATTTATTACTTTGAAGGCGTCGTTGTATAGTAGGTAGTGAGACCGCGCTGGAGCACGCCCAACTACTAGGGGTAAGCGCCAGCGTAGCTGTGTTAAGAAGCGTAGGATTGTCATTGCCTACACTCGGATAATAGAAGCGTACTGCTGTCTTATGAGGACATTTGTTCATTGTGTACTTTCCTTTGATGTTTGATTTTATTTGGAGTTGAAGCTGCTCCATCTGCTTAAAATTTAAAATTTAGAAATTTATGACTTTGGTTTAAATTAAATGGAATTAAAAATGGATTCCTCAGATTTCTAATCAAGCACTTTAACCACTACACTAACTCAGAATTTCCGAATGTTTCTCTACGTTTTCATAAATTCATTCAATCAATAGCTTTATTGTATAATCAGTTTCAGCGATAAAATGCTGTTACTCTAAAGGCAACAATTTCAATTCGGATATCCACTCAATGTCCCAAGAGTCATAGTATAATTATTGGTAAATCTTCTCAGATTTTTAGCGTATATTCGTAGATTGCCTAAATGTTGCCGCAATTCAATCATCGCTTTATCTTGAGTCCATCAGCAGTTTTAAAATAAACAGCGTCAACGTCTAGATTACACACGCAATTGTTCTGCTTGTTTCTCAACGCGATAAAGATCGTTTAAGTTTTACAAATCAAAGCTTTACGGATAAAGCTTTTTATACAAAAAGGTATTAACCTTAGAAGGAAATTTTTGGAATTTTTTATTTTTGCGTCGACTGCTCTTGCAATTTACAAATACAAAATACGCATAAGATTTCAAACAAATTGTAATAGACTCACACACACCTCTTGTACTTTGTCGTCACCATGCAGTAACATACCAAAAATAATTCAATTGTACGTTGCATTTTGGCTAACAGAACAGAACAGTCACACCAAAATATGCAGCCAATTAACCAACCAACTAACGTTTGTACAACAACACACACCCAGACAAACAAAATTGATCTTTTTTAATGAATAACGAATTTCAGATTTTTAGTTTCAATTGGTATAACTAAGGCCAAAAAAATAACGAAATTTATGAAGCCAAAAGTAGATAAAACGGTAGTTAAAGACGAAAAGAAAAATACAGAATTTTCGCTCAACATTTTACGCATGAGTTTTTACTCAATAGAAGTGAGTAGAATTGCAGGCATTTGAAAGAATTGTTTAATAAAAAAAATTAGTGCTGTAACATGAAGCTTTTCGATGCCCAAAAAGAATATATTGAAAGTCCCAGCACATTAACAATTACCCTCCCCCCGCGCTGGAAATCCAGCCAGAAAGTCTGATAAGCGAAGTTATATCCTTTTGATGTCAATAGATGATAGCTCCGTCAAGCTGACAAGAACTGGAGAGCCAAATAACCTATATCTGCACCTAGCAAAAGACGGGCACTGACAGAAAAAGTGGATAACAGTCTTCTCTTCCTTAGCGGATCTGCTCCCACGGCAGAAGTCGTTAAATGGGAGCCCCATTTTTTCCGCGTGTCTACCCATAACGCAATGAACTGTAAGCATGGCCACTTTAGTTAAGATGATGCCACAACCAAGTCCAAGTAACTGGTTGGTATGACTTCTATCCATCAGGGGGCCAGGTGAGTCTAGCGGTGAAGCAGGTCTACTCATTATCCCAGAATAGGTTGGCGTCCTGGTCAACTTCACCGATTCAAGTGACATACCCAATTCAATTGAAGAGGATTCCGGAAGGAGTACACCAGCTCTGGTGAGCTCGTCAGCCCTACAGTTCCCCGAAATGTGCCGGGGGATCCAGACAAGTGAGACACTGAAGCGCTCAAAAAGAAGGTCGATATTCCCTAACGATCCTGGAGTTATTCACAAACAGATCTGACAGAGATCTCATGGCAGCCTGACTGTCAGAAAAGACCGAGACGCGGATGAAAGGAGCACCGTTGACGAGGATCCATTGGGCGACCCGGTAAATGGCCATCGCCTCTGCCTGAAACACGCTACAGTAATCCGGCAGTCGGAGAAAGATGTCTAGGCCCAGTTTCCCAGATAATATTCCGCTCCCAACCCCATTATCGAGTTTAGAGCCATCGGCGTATATATCCAGGTGTTCAGGGTGGACGATCGTATTAGGATCCCAGTCGTCTCTACTCGTAGTCAGAAAGTGGAAACCCCTGTCAAGACAATATTTCGCAGGGAGATAGTCGATGTCCACAGGGGCCACGGGATCTGCTGAAAGGCAGTTTGAACCATGACTACTCGTCTAATAAGTCAACACGCTACCTACTAGACTACGCCGACTATTTTTTAAATACTTTATGTTAAGCTTTAATTAAGACATTGAAACACCTGCCAATGAAAAAAAAAATTGTAATGCAGTAGCGGAAATATTGGAAAAAAACACACACACAAAAAGATACATCAACAGATTTGCAAGATAGAGAGAGGCATGGCTACAATGACACATAACAACAGTAGAGACTTAATTTAAAAGCAATTCGATCGTATAAATGACAATTTCTGCTCATAAAAATTTGATTTTATAATGTTTTCTTTTACTCTTAAAAACAGCATTTTCAATAGTCTTGTCATTAAGTTTTGCGTTTGTATTGTGTTTTGTTTTTTGTTTTTTATTTTCTTACCAAAAACAAAACCTCATAAGAGATCGTATTTATTTACACGTATATTAGTCTACATACGTAAACGTAACAACGTATTAAATAGTTTCTGTATGTGTTTTTTTTTTTGTTTTTTTTTTTTTGAAATTTGTTAAAAAACTTGAACGCATTTTCCTTTTTAAGATGAATTCATACAGAAAAAAAAATACGAAAAACAGACATTCAATTCAACTCAATTGAATTCAGTTCAATTCGATACGTTTCGCTGAAAATTGCACAATTTAAGCGATCCATTTTATGTGTGATTTTTATGCGTTTATTTTTACAAATTCAATGCCTTTTCGTTTTTTTTTTTAAGGGAAAACGCCCGTTATTGGCGTCTATAAAAAATATTTTTTTTTATGGCCAAAACTAGAAAATTCGCATTTGTACGCAGATGGCGGCGTTGAAGTATTCGTGGTGGGGTCGGTTTTTGGTGTGCTTTTTGGTGGGGTTCATTTCATTTTATTTTTTTCTATTTTTTCTATTTTTTATTAAACAATTTCGATTCAACAATTTAGATTTTGATTTAATCATTTCTGTGGAACCCCTTCACTTTTTCTATTGCGATACAATATTTTGTTGTAATATTTTAAGAGAAATTGTTATTCCAATAAATAAAATCTGTAATGATATAATAGATTACCGTTTGGAATACCCCTCAATAAAAAAGTTCTGCTACAGGAAAATAGCCGATTAGTTTTACCTGAGAAAAGATAGAACAAATCCATAGAGTTTGAAATTTCTATGAATATTGGGATGTGTAAGAGAGATACGTCTTCAGATTTATAGACACTCTGTTCATCAATATTTTGAGTTGACTACACGAAAAGTCTCCAACAACGTAAGCACCGGTAACATCGTGCTGCTAGGCCAACCAGATAGCTTCTCCTAACAAGACAGTGACAACAAATGGAAGCGCAGAGACAGACGTAATACTATGTTCAGACATGCACTTTTATTGAGTCAATATTCGGTTATTTGAGTACAATATTTTAAGTGTTCAGACATAATTAAGCAATATGCATTTGACAGCTGGTAAACAAAATACATAGCTGGTTGTTTCAACAACATTGTTTTTGTTTTGTTGTTTTTGACGTTTGAATTGTCAAATATCAACAGAAAGTGTTCGGAAAATTGTAATATGCTCACTGAACGTACATATGACAGTGCTGCATTTTAAGTTTTAATCAATATTATAACAATTTGCGTATTTATTGCACAATAATTAATTGAAATTTTATATGAAATATTGAGCTCAATAAAGGCGTTTATTGCGATTTACGCAATAAAAGTGCATGTGTGAACATAGTATAATCAACAGGCTCAATAAAACGATAGCAGCATTGTGAGAAGCTGTAAAATCGACCACGTTGCACGGAAGTGGAATCTGGTTACCACATCATAAAAGAATTACTGCCATTCGTCAAGAAGTGCCTCAGAATCATTTGGAAAACATTTTGGCCTAATAACATCAGCAACATGAATCTCAGGAACCTTGCCAGCAAATAACCTCTAATAACAAAAATAAAACATAGGAAATGGAGATGGATCGACCACACTCTCAGAAATAATACTGATAATATAACAAGAATGGCACTTGAATGGAATCCTCAAAGCTCAAGAAGCCGTGGCCGGCCAAGGAATACCTGGAGATGCTTGATATTCCAAGATCTAGGAAGACGCAAAAATAAAAGCAGTCAACCGGATGAGATGGAAATGTTTTATGGAAGCCATAGAAGGATAATGAAACAAAAAGTGTTCATTAATTCACTTTCTATCTGACAAGAAAGACTTCAGTAGAAAAAAGTTTTTATATGTATACGAATAGAGTGGCTAAAGAACAGAGTTTTCCTACAAGAAATTGTATGGTCCAGTGGCCAACATCAAAACGAAATATGAAAAAATGTTTCTTCGGCGACTTCCTCTCAGCAGATTTCTGGCAAAAACTCGGAAAGTAAATAAATTTGCCATGAAAAGTTTTACAACAAAATCTGTCGTTCGGAGTCGACTTTAATCTGTAGGTCCCGCCACTCATGTATAAAATTAACACACACAACATGAGTGGTGTTGAGAAGCTAGGCCGTAATCATGACTGAAGGTTTGTAATGGCTAATTATATATGTACGTTGACAAAAAAGCCCTCACAGGGGATTTGAACTGTGACTTGCCATTTGTTTAACAATGATATTTCCAAGAGTTAAAATGTCTATTTGAATAGGATTTTTAGAATGCTAGTACATATAGATAGGGCTCTAAGCGACCAATCTATATTCAAACAATATTTGTTACAGTTTCTCGAAAGTTTCTAAATTTTTTTTTTCTTAAGTTTACTACGTAAACAATAAATGAAAAACAGAGAATAATAAATACAAACAAATATGTTGATTACTACTATTTCTTTTTTTTTGCAAATGTTTGACAGAATGGAATGAATACAACAAATCTAAGCATTTTATGTTTATTTGTTTTATTGTGTTGCATTTTAGCTAGGAATTATAATTTAATGAACTCATGATAGGTTTAAATGACTTTATTTGTAAACGCAACTTTAATAAAAAAAAAATCAATACAAAAATGGAATTTAATTTAATTAATTTATGTTTAAACAATTGTTCCGTACGTACGTACAATTGTTTATTTATTAAATGGAAATTTTTGCTTTTTATTATCCATACAATGCAATGCAATTTTGTAATTTTATTAAGCAACCAACCATCCTAAACTAAAGACAACAAATAGAAGTAAAAAATATATAAATTATCATACCAAATTGGAATGAAATGTAACACTTATAATTTTCCATATACAAAACGAAATGTAATGCCATACATTACAAAGAAGAGGAGGAAAAAAACAGCAGGTAATATGTAGGAAATTATTAAGATTAGATAATTTATAAGGGCTTTTAAGCAGTAGCTTTCATAACACTAGACAGCTTATATAATTGGCTAAGGCTTATACAATACGTTTCTTCTATGGAGCGCGCCAGTAAGGCCTTTTCTTTTTATTTTTGTTTTCAATTTTTCTTTCTTTTCTGTCACTGATGGATGCCTCATTATGGAATTTAATTAAAGGTGCTTGTTTCTTAAGTCTTTTGTTTTCTCAATAGATTTTTGAGGTTTTCATTCAATAAGGTCGGGTAAATTTTAAAAGGAGTTTGTTATCTAAGGTTTATATGCCTTTTTATACGAAGTAAAGGCTAGTTGAAGTCGCCATAGTCTAATAAAGGGTGATTTTTTAGCTATTATCTTTTTGGCAACACTGGTTTAAACAGCTCACGCACGTTTTGGGTTTTGTTTCACTGTCAAACATCTTCAGTTTGGTCTATAATTTAACCATGAATCGTCTTACAAAACGAACAAGGCTTGCAAATCATTGAAATTTATTATCAAAATGCGTGCTCTGTTAAGAAAGTTCATCGCGCGCTTCTTTCATTTTATGGTCAGTTTAATCAAGCCACTGAAGCGGCTATTCGGGATACGTAAATAAGCAGAATTGTCGATTTTGGAGTGAAGATCAGCCAGAAGCATTGCAAAAGCTACCAATGCATTCAGAAAAAGTCACAGTTTGGTGCGGTTTATGGGCTGGTGGCATCATTGGACCGCACTTCTTCAAAGATGCTGCGAATCGTAACGTAACTGTGAATGGTGAGCGCTACCGTGAGATGATATCCAACTTTTTTTTTGCCCAAAATGCAAGAGCTTGACTTGCATGACATGTGGTTTCAACAAGACGGCACCACATGCCACACAGCACGCGTAACAATGGACTTATTGAAAGGCGAGTTCGGTGAACATTTTATTTCTCATTCGGGACCGGTCAATTGGCCGCCTAGATCGTGCGATTTAACGCCCTTAGACTATTTTTTTGTGGGGCTATGTTAAAGCTCATGTCTATACAGACAAGCCCGCTTCAATTGACGCATTAGAAGACAACATTGAAGCATTTATTCGTGAGATACCGGCCGAAATGTTGGAAAGAGTATGCCAAAATTGGACTAAGCGGATGGACCAATTGAGGCGCAGTCGCGGTCAACATTTGCATGAAATAATCTTCAAACATTAAATATGGACCGTACTTTCAATTCAAATAAAGATTTCATGAATTTTTCTGAATTTTATGTGATTTTTTTTTTTTTAATTTTAATATAGCTCTTAAAACATCACCCCTTAGTTAGTGTGTTGGCTTACTATACTTGAGACCACGGTTCAAACCTCAGTTCAGACAATTCCAACAAACCGAAATATGAAAAAGTATTTCTTCGATGATTTCCTCGCAGCAGATTTCTGGCAATAACTCTGAGAGTAAATGAAATTGTCATGAAAAAGTTTCTCAAAAATCTCTCGTTCGGAGTCGACTTTAAACTATAGGTAGGTCCAACTACTCACGCATAAAATAAACGCACACAACATATTTCGTTTTGATGCCTGGCCTGGGGCTAGAACCCTTGCTTTACGTCTAATAAACCAACACACTACCTACTAGACTACGGTGACTTTAATTTTTTAATATTTTAAAATTCCGTAATCTTTTGTAGACCAAATATACTGACTGCATCATCAAAAAACTGATGCAATATTTTAATAAATTTCTTGCATGATGTAAGAAATGCTTCTAGCTTTCGAATTATTTTCAATAAAGTTGACACACTTTTCAATTACAGGCGATTACAATGAGCTCAACGAAAAAAAATTATTACCAATACTAGCTTTTTTTCTCTTCATTCGATAGTTGGTTCAACAACCGGATTTGTCAATGACGGAAACAAACATTTAAAAACGAGGATCAAGGTTACATTTAAATTTTGAAACTTTATTATTTCAGTTGCTACAAGATTAACTGGCTGATATTTAGCATGCAAATGCTTCCATCAGCATTTTTTTCGTTTTCAATTCAATTAGATTAATCAAACAGAGAGTTTTTCATATGAATTGTGCCAAATTTTAAGCGTTAAAACGAGAGGAACACAAGGAAAAAAAATGTTGGCAGGCTGTCACATTTTATTTTGGAGTTTCAAGAGTTTTATTTGCTATCGCCTAGATATGTATGTATCTACTTGAGAAACTTAAGCGAAATGACGAACAAATTAAAAGCTTGTTTTTTTCATTGAGTTACAAGCATTTTAAGTGGATATTCCAAATGTATGAGAGAAAAAATCAAATGAAATCAAATCCAACTCAAATAAGAACTACAGTAGCAGCAGCAGGCAGCAACAAATCTAATCAATCATTACTACCACCACAAAAGTCTTGTAAAATAAAAAAAAAATTAAAAACAAAAAATGTTTTTTCCTTCTTCTTCTAGCATGTAGTGAAAAATATGTCACTATTATGTTTCGGCAAATATTACGTCAGTGACAAAAAAAAAAAAAACCAAAACACTGAAACGCTGATTGATTTTGTTTTTGGGCCTAAAAACTATTTCTTTCAAGTTGTTGTTTTTTTTCTTTCTTGCCTTTTTTGCCTTGTTTCTCAAAAGGAGGTGCAGCAGCAGTCATTATTAAACGTCTGCCTATTTGAAAAAAACTTAAAAAATTAAAACAAAAATGTTGTTACACTAAAAGTGCGTTCGCCTAAAACAGTTTCAAGTGCGTTTTGGAGTTTTCTTTTTAAAAATGGATATCTCTGCCAGAATATAATAGATTATGCGTTCAATGCATTTGCCATTCGAAATGTGTGTGCACACATGTTACGATTTTAATAGATTACAGTGGGACGAGATTAGTACAATTTCTCACTTCCTTATATTGTCTATACATTTAGATGCGTATGAAAAAATAGTCTAACCAATAGAGCGGACTTTTATTTTCTTTTGTATACGATTAGCGATAATCTTCATGATAGTCTTAACGAGTATATTAAATCATAATTCTTTCTTTTTTGCCACATGTTACTTTCTAATTCGACATTTTTCAACTGTATAAACATGAGGTATCTTGGTTTGCACACTCCTTAACAGTAGACTTATTGTCTGGAAGTCTTCATACTTATCTGACCAAAAATATCAGTGTAGTGGTACATTTCAGAATGTTGTTAAAAAATTTTTATTTATTTGAGATGATCAGATCTAGGATTTATAATGCTTGATTGTAAATCCAATCGAATCATGGTTTTCAAATATTAAAAATTAGGAAGGAATAGGAAGGAATTTCAGCAATGCTCCCCAAATAATCTATCCAGTTAATCCTTGATCTTGTGAAGGGGATGTCAAAAACAATTAACAGGGAAACTATCCTTATCGCAATACTTAATATAACTAACCAATATATTTCAAAGAGAGAGAGAGAGAGAGATATGTTCCTGAGCAACGATATTTGGCAACCCTATAATTCTAGATATTTTGAATTTCAGGTAGAGCTATCTATTGAAAAAGAGGTAAGAAGTAAGAAGTAAGTAATCTAGTGATATTGTTTGTAGACGACTATAGTTGGCAACCCTATCATCCTAGAACTTGCTTCAGTAAACAAATCACTTACTGCGGAATAACTTAATGAAACAAAAACAAAATATACTGAAAAATTAGAACCTAGTATAGAAATGCGCCAACTCTTTACTTCGTTAAGCTGTTCAAGGAACACTAGAGTGTACTTTCAAAAATAAGGTGAATATTTAAATTCGGAGGAGTATTAGGAGTATTTTTAGCCGATTTTTTATTTTTTTGTTTTTCATCTGAAGTGCCATTTATTTAGCGAAATATTTGCATTTTCGAAAGTGAGGTGATGCAGTTTGAGAGTATTACAGAGTAATTATGGTCCTCATAATTGAGCTACTCTACAAGGAATTGGTACAGATTATAGAGGTATGTGAAGATACTGATAGCGTTACAGTGTAGTAAGGATTGTGGACCTTTACAATGCATGCACTGCCAAAATACTGCTTATGATAGACAAAAAAAACTATGCCGAATAATCTAAATTTATCGATTCAATGGTGTTTTTAAAAAAGGGCTCAATATAATGCCCTGTAAAAGCCTGCTGACTATTTACAATGTTGAATGCTACAACAACAGGCTACACATAACATAATTGGCTCATTACAACCCTTCAGTCAGGATTACGGCCTAGCTTCTCAACACCACTCATGTTGTGTGCGTTAATTTTATACATGAGTGGCGGGACCTACAGTTTAAAGTCGACTCCGAACGACAGATTTTTTTTTAGAAACTTTTCATGGCAATTTTTACTCTCAGAGTTTTCGCCAGAAATCTGCTGAGAGGATGTCGCCGAAGAAATACCTTTTGTATTTTGTTTTTGATGTCTGGCCTGGGATTCGAACTCGGGCCTTTCGTCTAATAAGCCAACACACTACCTACTAGACCAACAGGCTTTCAATGTTAATTCTTCGAACAACGTTTTCTACAGCTTTCATAGCTGGTTGTAATTTTTCATCAACACAGAAAGCAGTGGTCATACGATAACTGACGTCTTTCGGCCTACAGTTAAAGATTAAGAACTGGCCGGTATTTGGCTTTAACACAACTATGACGAGTGATTTTTGAGAAGTTTCCAAAAGGACTACTTCAAAACTACTTCAATGGAGATAATCTCCAAACATTTGTGTCAAGTTTCAATGAAATTCCGCTTAAAATTTCCTAAAAAAAAAATCACGGCCGAAAACAATCTCAAAGGCATCAATTTCTACCAACCGATGTAGAGGCAGCAGTCCTTTCAATGACACCGTATTTCATATGACATTGTAATGAAAAACCTTTACTTTTGACCTGATTTTCTAATTGCTGTCAATTATTACTCGTGTTAATGACGAACACAAAATACATTTCAAATGCAATTATTTTCATATGATATTCTTTTCTAATTGCCACTGTGTCTCTTGTGTATGGACATTTGGACAACAGGCTGCTGGGTAATAGCAATTTAAAATTTTGAACTGAACCAAAGTAAAGAGACTGACTAAAAATTTAATTCACAGTACGATGAAGAAATCATCCGCATTTTGGAAAAGTAGTAACAACAACAACAATAAAAGCAAACATTAACAAGAAAATCAAAATTTGAAAACCAGATCTTTTTGTAAAGAGTGCGTTAGTTTTAAGAGCACCGGCCGGTAGTTCTTGTTAATCATACATACATATGTGAATGTTGTTGTTGTTGTTTTAATAGTTTTTTGTTATAATTTGTTATTTGATGTGGTTTTTATTAGATTTTAAAAGACCATTTTTAAACAACAACAGCGGAGAAGAAGAAAAAAAAACAATCAAATAAATATTGTACACATCGTTTAAAGTACAGAGTGCTGACTGCTAGTGTTTCATTGTGTTTTCTTGCATTTGTTTCTGTTTTTCTGCTTTTTTTCTTTTGATTTTTATTGAATGTAACCATTTGCTGCTGCATGAAATCTTTTTCTGGTGGCACATTCCACTGGTATATAAAAGTCGAGACTTCTTAGAGAATGTATCTCAAACCAAAGTTAGATTTTGCTGGCAAGCAACCAACAAACGAAAATTCTTCTTTTGTTTTTTCAATAAAAAGACGCAGAGTCGCAAACGATCCTATTGATATTTTGTAATCGTATTACAAGTGATTTTTCAATATTAACAACAACAAAATGTTTGCTAAGGTAAGGAGTTGAAAAAATCAGTGTGCAAAATAATAAGAATGTATGTGGAAATAAAAAGACTCCTCATATTGCAGGTGGTATTCGTATTAGTCAGTGTATCCTTGTCAATGGCTGCAGCTATGCCCGGTGGTTATGGTCATGGTGGTGGTATTGCTTATGCTGCTGCCCCAGCCGTATCTTATGCTGCTGCCCCAGCCGTATCTTATGCTGCTGCGCCAGCAGTTTCATATGCTGCTGCGCCAGCCATATCTTATGCCGCTCCTGCTGTCTCATACGCGGCTCCAGCTATTTCTTATGCGGCACCAGCTAAAGTTGCTGTGGCAGCTGCACCAGCCATTGTTGCTGCCCCAGCCAAGGTTGCCGTAGCAGCCGCTCCAGCTATTGTTAAGGCCGTAGAACCCGAACCTTTTGATCCCAATCCCAAATACAGTTTTGCTTATGGCGTATCAGACCACTCTACCGGCGATTCGAAATCAGCTGAAGAGCACTTGGATAATGGTGTTGTCCATGGTAGTTATTCGCTAACAGAGGCCGATGGTACCATTCGTAAGGTAAGTGAAGTGATGAATGTGCAAACAAAAAGTGTATGTGTGTATTGTAATATATGTTTTGTATACGCCCTACTTTATCGGTGATTTAAACTCGAAATTTGTGTAAAACAAATTGCAAAAATAATTAAACGGAAATGAATTATTTGATAAAACTCTGAGGTGATGTAATTTCTTAAGAGAATAAATTATTTTCAATTCTAGTAGAAAATGGTTTAAAAAATTAAAAAAAAGAAAACATGCAAATCATATCGGTTACATATTAATGTCACACCCGTTACAAATTTAACAAATTTAAAAATGAAAATAAATTGCTAAGGCAATTTAGAAAATCATATTAAGGACAACTATAAAAAAGAAGTATATTTTCATTAACTTTACATTACATATTGTAACACTCGTTACAAACAGCATATGGTTTTAAAAAAGTCAGACCCGTTACAAATTTAACAATTTAAAAAATGAAAATAAATTGCTAAGGCAATTTAGAAAATCATATTAAGGACAACTATAAAAAAGAAGTATATTTTCATTAACTTTACATTACATATTGTGACTCTCGTTACATACAGCATATGGTTTTAAAAAAGTCACACCCGTTACAAATTTATCCAATTTTGGAAATGCAAAAATTTGTTTAGTTGAAAATTTTCAACACAAAATTCCCAATGAAAAAGACAGGTCACACCCGTTACAAAAAAATCATATTTTTTAAAAAATTTATACTCTGATAAAAAAAGTGCATCTGTTTTATACAAAAAAAGATATACTACGGCAAAGTATTCATTTCATCATTGTTACGGCAATTACACCAATTAAATGTGGATATAACACCCGTTACAAATTCAAATTAATTAAATAAGAAAAGAGTTGAACTAAAGTTCCAAAAGTTTGTGAAAAATAAGGGTAGTATTTTTATTTCCAAATTACACCCGTTACTGCTTAAAAAATCGAATATTATGGTAAAGAAACATCATTCCATGGTTTCTAGGAATTAATTAAATGGATCACAGTCAATAAAATTGAAGAAAAAAATGTGAAAGTGAAATGGAAATTAAAAAAAAAAATATTCATCTGTTTTCATGCATTCCTTGCATTCCTCATCTCTACAAAATTTTTTATAATAATTGGAAATATTATTGTTATAAAGCAATCTTTCAAGCCTAGTTATTTATGAATCTTAATTTACAAATTTATAAGAAACATTTAAAACCCGTTACAAAGAAATCATTTTTGGATCCTTTCATTTCTAACAAATTTTTGCTTGTCAAACTAAAGTTTCTCTTGTGGATCCTATATTATAATAACCTTTCTGCATTACAGGTCACCTACACTGCTGATCATATTAATGGCTTCAATGCTGTCGTTGAAAAATCTGGTGCAGCTGTAATTGCTAAACCTGTTGCCGTAGCTGCTGCTGTTCCCGTTGCCAAAGTGGCTGTTGCTGCTGCACCTGTAGTATCTAAAGTCGCCTATGCTGCTGCTCCTGCCTACTATGGTGGTTATGGTGGCTATGGTGGTTATGGACATCATTAAATAACTCATAGGCCCTACATGATTAGGGTATTACGTAGACATGCAGTCATAAAAAAAATCTAGTGACAATAACTGACGAAAACAAAATACGATTAAAAGGACCAATAGACAGATGTTAGAAGGACTTGTGATCTTGGACAAACGGAAATAGTGTGTGTTATTAAGATTTTGAAAAGGAAAAAACAAAATAGTAACGCATATTAATGTTATTAACTTATTAATTAGTTTTAATCAACAACCACTTATTCATATGCAATCATATATTCACCACCACTCTTTAATTCACTTAATCAATCTCCACCACCATTCACTGGCTCACTCACTCACTCACTCTCTCGCGCTCTCTATGAAAACTTTTGTATAAAAATACTTCTTCTATTCGCTTTGCAAATGTAAAAAGAAAAAAATAGTTTTAAATGCTAAACAATGTTGCAAAAAAAAAAAAAAGAGACATGGATTGTCTCATTATAATTGTTATTACAATATTATACAATATTATTATTATATATACAATATATTATTACTATTAATTAATATTTTTGTTTGTTTATATGTATTTGTAAAACAAAAAACCAATATTTTTTGATTCTTTCTGCTCATTTTGTTTGTAAATAATTGTATTAAAGAAATGAATAATAATAATGAAACAATAATAATAATAATAATGAATGAATGAATTAATAATGATGATAATAATATTATAATTTACTATTGCAGTTTGTGTTTGCAGTAGTAGATTTTGATTTATTTAAAAATATTGTATTTGTAGCCTGTAAGTGACTCGAATTTTTCTCGTAGAAGAAATCGTTAAATAGTTAAACACTTAAAAACAAAATTTATAAAAAATAATACAAAGAATAAAAACAAAAGAAGAAGAAGGAGGAATGCAAGGAAGTAAGAAAAAGCAAAATAAATGAGAATTATCGTGTGCATTTACTGAATAAAAAATTCAGTACAAAAATAAAATAATGAATACATGTGTTTGAATTATGCAGGATATTTCAACTAAATAACAAATGGTAACTCTGTCATTCTAGAATCAATTGTTTAATAAAATTGAAACAAGGCAACCTAAAAAAAATCCTAATCCGAACAAGGAGATCGAGATAAAATAATATGTACAGCCAAAGTCATTGCATTTTCTGAATAAGAAATTCAGCACAAAAATTAAAATGTAATAAATGCATGTGCTTAAATTTCGCAGGATATTTCAGAAACTAATGGTAACCCTATCATTGTAGAATGATCAGTTTAGCTGCAAAATTTGATTGAATAAATTGAAGATAGGAGCATTTGTAGCAGCCCTATGAACTAAAACTAAAGGAATTAACAGATATTATTAGGATCTAATTTAAAAATAAAGTCTTATGCTGTGTTCTTTGTGAAGACAAAAAAATTACTTAATATTTTAATTGTTTAAAATTTAAATAAAAATTTAGAAAAAATTTAAAACTTTATTACAGTTCTATGGAAAGTCATTAGCGCCCCCTGGTAGTCTAGTGGTTACTGTGCTAAACTATTAGCGTGTCACGGTTATGGGTTCGATACCAACCAGAGACATTGGTCTGTTACACTACACCTTCTCAATTTCAAATCTTTAGAGCTAGACGTTTTGGAAGTACGAAGGAGCCTGTTTAAATATCTTTTTGTAATTATTTGTAAAATCTAATTCCGGCGTTTTAGAATTTTCAAAGTTAGGTTAGGTCAAATTGACCCATTGTACAACATCCTAGCTTCTCACACCACTCATGTTGTGTGCGTTAATTTTAAGCACGAGTAGCGGGACCTACAGATTAAAGTCGACTCCGAACAACAGATTTTTTGAGAAACTTTTTCATGGCAGGTTTATTTATTCTCAGAGTTCTTGCCAGAAATCTGCTGAGAGGAAGTCGCCGAAGAAATATTTTTTTTTTCATATTTCGTTTTGTTGAAGATGTCTGACCTGATGGCGTCACGCCTAATAAGTTAAAACACTACCTACTAGACTGCGGCGACTACAAATGTCTGCTCTTGGACAACCTAATGTGAAGTTAATGATGGCCCAACTACAACCTCAACCTGTTCATGACATGACATGACGTACAGTAAGATGCCGCTTAACGCGGGGGATACGTTCCAATAAGTTCCAGCGCCAAACGAAACAGCGTTAAACGAAGAAATATTTTCATTTTTTCGTTTTGATGTCTGACCTGGGATTTGAACTCAGGCCTTCCGTCTAATAAGGCAACACACTACTTACTAGACCACGGTAGTGGTCAAAGTTCATTACTCCAAAATGGTTGGTTCAAAATAGTATCATTTGTAAGACATATTTTATTTCAGTACATACATACAAGCATCTCACTACAACCCTTCAGTCGGGTTTACAAACCTTGCTTCTCACACCACTCCCAAATGTTGTGTGTGTTAATTTTATTATACATGAGTGGAAGGACATACCTACAAACGACTTGAAAAATTTACTCAAATTTAAATGAATGCATTTGGGGATAGAGAATTAGCATGAGTCGTATTTATGTAATTCCCTCAATAAATAAATCATTTTCAAGTGAAAACTTTCGGTGAATGGGTGAGCGATAAGTCTCGAGGCTTCTCAAGTGTTACTGAGTGCCTACATAATGTGTGTATATAATGTTTTCTTAGAGTTTCATTGTTAGACTGTCGTTTAGCTAAGCAAGGAATTGATTAACTGAGGCATGTTCTGGAATGATAGGATTGTCATACGCCCTCCGTAAATTAGGTGTATCCGTGTATTAGGTGTAGTCGTTATAAATCTTCCTAATTAAGTACTACTTTTTCGAAAAAAGAGACGCTATCTTGCGTTAATAAGACATACGTTGTTGGTGTTATCAATCGCTAATCTCCTAGAGGTGTTTCGGGAAAAGAAATATTTTTTTTTTTAAATTGAAACAGCCATGATGAAAAATGGGTTTTTTTTGTTGTACCCGAACATAGAATGATTGTTTTTGTAGTGAGGAACTTCTTTCTCACGTAATAAGCTAAATTACTCTAGTGGGGCCTCAATAGCACTGCAAGCGTCCAAGTAAGCATACATAACCTAAAATATGTAATGTAAAGTTGATTTCGTTGAGTTTGAGCAAATGCTTCGTCACATAGCATTTTATGAGCGTTTAATTTACGAAATAATCATTGATATTCTGCACTTAAGTTAGCTTAACTGATCTGAATTGCATCAGAGTTTGGAAAGTATTCCAAAATAGATCCGATTTTCCTCTTCTATGTGGGATTGCAGGACAAGAGTAATTATTGATCTTAATCATGTACATATGTTAAATTTTGGTTTAAATTTTCAAAACAGAAGACTTAAGAAACAAACTTTTTACGAACGATTTTTTGTTTAGAAACAAAAGACTTAAGAAACGAACTTTTTACGAACGATTTTTTTTGTTTAGAAACAAAAGACTTAAGAAACGAACTTTTTTTTTAATGAAAGTGCTGTAGATATGTAATATTTAAGAGGATCCAGTCTAGTAAATTTTCTTCAATTTTTCACAGAATTTAAGATGTTTGTTATTTTTGTTATATTGCGGATTATTTTTATTATTAATATTTTTTTCAATAACATTTTAATATAAGATTAGCTGGACTAAGACCTGTATTTAAAAGAAATGAGCTTTATTTCTTTAAAAAAAAAGGATTACTGCCATAACATTTTAATTAGATTCAGTTAAACGTATAATAATTTTAATTGCTAATATACCAACATGATGATTTCTATATGATTTTTTTTTTCTTTTAATAAATTAAAGTTTGATTACAAATCCTAGCAAAAAAGAAAAAAATAAATTTTGAAATTGTTAATCAATCATATTAAAGTCATTATAATTCAAAACATGTCATGTTTAATCAGCAAAACTAAACAATTGTTCAACAGTAGCAGTTTAATTATAAACGTCTACTATACGGTTTATAACGGTATGAGTAGTAAAAGATAGTTGAACATAAAATAGTAATAAAAATCACACATACACACTAACATTTAATAGAGACATTAGTCAAGTCAGGTATACCAAGACGAAACTGATGATTAATATGGTGATAAAATGTCTCGTCTCTTCATAAATTAAAATGTTTTCAAGAGACCAAAAGACAGACACACAGACAAGGGGAGTAGCAAAAACAAAAATTAATGACGTCATGGTAATAATAAAAACAAAATTGAAACGGTTATTTAAACCGTTTCGTCTATAACTTTGGATTTTGTTTTTCACTTTTTTTTTTTTTTTTTTTTCAAAGTCTATAAAATTAAATAAGTGAGTGTAGCTTAAGTGTTGCAATAACTTAAGTTAATTGGGCTTTTCTTTTTGGCACGTTTTCTAAGGTAATACAATATATAATAATTCAATTTATGGTTATTGAAAATAAAAAATAAAAATTGTCTTCTATTAGGTGAAGCATTGTCGTTGCACCTTTTAAGACTGAAAAAGTGGGTCTCCTGATATTTTGCATAATTATATAATAATTTCATTCATACACGGAATTGGGGTTGTTGGAACGCACAAATTTGGCAAGTCTTTCATGACTTATACGTAACCAATAATAAAGCTTTAAAGGGGCAGTGAGCTGGCTATTGATTTCGGGGAATACAGTTGAAAGTGAACTTTTAGATTTGAATGATAATTGTTTTCTTTAAAAAGGCCGTTATTTTAAATGAAAGTCATCAGTCAATTAATTTAATTACAGTGTTAAACACTTGACGTTTTTCTTTTAATAAAAACAACACAAATATTCTATACGCATAAAATGGCTTTCCTTAAGGTGAGTTTCGGGTGAAGGATAACAATTGATGAATACGTACATATGTCAATAAAGAAAGTGGTGCAGAAATTAAGAAAAAAATACTTTTCTCTGTTCCTATACAACATTTATAAAATGAAAGGAAATTTTAATTTTGAAAATAAATATTGTTGTGCTTAAAAAACTACTCACGGGCTTATGTGTGTTGAGTAAAATATCAAAAAAAAAAGCTCAAAGACCAACAATTTGTTTGGAATGGAAAAAGTGCAATAAAGTTTAACAAATTTAGGATTTAATGATTACCTCCTCAATAAATTGTAACACAATTAGTTAAGTGCCTTAAATATGGTTCAATGAGAACTTCGAAGGACTCAAATTAGTTGAAGTGATATACAAAAGCAATTGTACAACTAACGAAATCAAGTTCCATCAAGACTTAACTAACTAACAACCTTACAAGATGGGTTTCTATTCCATTTTACCAAAGACTATGAATTTAACCACTTTCATCGCAGTCAACTGTTGCAAATCTTTTAAATAAACAAGTTTTAAAATTTATTAAGTCTCTGTTAAAACTGTAGTTTGTCGTCCTAGAAATTTTAAAGGATTAACAAAGCTTGAATTGTACAAACTAATTGCTGAACAAAAATCGTGGGAAAAAATTAACTCGTAAGAAAATTCAAACAAAATGTTTTTCAATTTTTAATTGCTAAAGGCTGTCCTGTCATATTCAATAATTTATCGATTCTTGTCATTTGTAGGTCATTTCTATTGATATTAATACCCCAAAATAAATCACAACCATAAATCATTTTCTTATGCCAAGCAAAACTTCGTAAAACTAAATGTCGGCTGCAAAAATAGATTTGAAAACAAATTTCAAAGGATTTCAATGAACACAAAAAAAAAATAACGATCAAATCAACTATAATGCTGGTTTTCCAGTGCGGGGTAGTCGTGCTTTTGTTGTGCAGCCCTTGCGCTGACCAACTTCTTCCTTTTGCCTGATTTTGGTGGAACTTGGTTAGTACAGGGACTGCGTTCACCCGTGGCATCACAACGGGCCGCTAGGCGGGCTCAAGTGAGCTTTGTGATATCAGAGCTACCACTCCGACCTAACCTAACCTAACCTAACTATAATGCATGAATAGACTTGCACTCTTTAGCTGGAGTTTGAGTAGCTTCAAAACATCTTAAACTAACTAATACTATGTTCGGACATGCACTTTTATTGAGGCATAATTCGATTATTTGAGTGCAATATTTTAAGTGTTCAGATATAATATAAGCAATATTCATTTGACAGCTGGTAAACAAAGCAGCTGGTTGTTTCAACAACATTATTGCTTTTTGTCGTTGTTGACATTTGAGTTGTCAAATATCAATAGAAAGTGTTCGGAAAACTGTAATATGCTCACTGAACGCACATAACAGTGCTGCATTTTAAGTTTTAATCAATATTATAACAATTTGCGTATTTATCGCGCAATAATTAATTGAAATTTTATATGTAATATTGACCTCAATAATGGCGTTTATTGCGATTTACGCAATAAGAGTGCATGTGTGAACATAGTATAAGTATTTTGGCCTCAATCTCGAAACTGTGAAAATAAATTAATAAGAGAAAGAGATAAATTTATAACTTGAACAGGGAAGTTGAGTAAGAAGGATAAGAAATAGAGTTGCAGATCGAAAACAGTTACGCTTGTATATAAACTAAACTGTAAAGTAAAGGCTATTAGCCATGAATTATAGGCATCGAAGAGCACTGCTTTTGAGCCAGTAACTAATCTGTAAGGAACCTGTGATCCTGTGTATCCTGGTTATATTTTTATTGTTTTTAAACGAACATGCGGCAATGATAAAGTATCTTCCACATTTACGTATTATTTTTTGGCTTTGTTTCGTTTCCATTGTTCAAGTTTTTCCTACTAATAGGATGATTGGTCTACTGAAACAGGATTATAGGCTTGCCATCTGTTCCTGCCAAGAAGTTTATGAGTTATTGTTTAATGTATAATGGTAGGGAACTTTACTCATTGAGCTCTACTGTTTGCCAACAGTTTGTATTGCCTGTTATCCCAGTTGTTGATGTAATCCTGGGCCGAATTCAGGTGACAGGTTTCCTTGAATCGATTACTTGGAAGAAATTGTAGCCAGATTGTAGGCTTGGTTATATCTACTTCAAAAGCAAATGCGATATCTATTGCAGTCTTGTATAAACAGTATATTTCATGAATATATCCTTAAATGTAATGATCAGGATAAAAGCTTCAACCATTCAACAAAATTATTCATACAAATATCGTTGAATATAATATTTTCAGTAACATTAGACAGTCCAATTTACTTAGGAAACAATCAGTGAAAGCAGTTATTAAAAACAGTTAGAGGTTAGGTTAAAACTAAGAACCAGTACAACTTTTTCTTTTTGACAAACTCACTTTACAGGATCTGAGACTTTGATCTTGGTAAAGTTTTGTTAAGAGGGGAAATTACCTGCGAGACGAAAAGGGAACGCAAATGGTTTTATGTCGCCACTTTCCGCATATCCATGAAGAACTACAGCTCTTGTGAGCTGTGGTACTCAGATATAATGGCTTATCCAAAGAGCACTTAATGGTAGTTTTCAAAAATAGGCTACCTAGGGAATATATCGCAATCGAATCTAGTAGGATTTGCCAGAAGAGGACCACATTAAATATAAGGGAACTGACTGAAAACGATGGAATTTTCGGGGTAATACAATTAACTCTAGTGAGTGTAAACTCCTGAAGGACTATTCCAACAGGACGTATACAAAAAAAAATTAAAATTGATAAAATTACTGTTCTTGACCAACATCTACCAGTGGACATCGATTAAACAACCATACATCTTTATAATCGATGCTATAACGCAATAAAATTATAGCTCCTTCTTTGATATCTATGTATGCTTCATGATATCTCTGAGTATAAAATGCGAAATCATCAACAAAACATTGTTAAGAGTATGCTCAAGAAATCTTAAAATTCTTTTCATTTTCTTCTCTTCCAGATCACTATTGTTTGCTTGGCTCTTGTGGCTGCCATCGATTGTGCTTTGTTGCGTGCTCCTTTCGCCGCTCCCGTAGCTGCTCCCGTTGCCGCTGTACCCATAAATACCGAAATCGATCCTCATCCACAGTATGCTTTTGCCTACAACGTACAAGATGCTTTAACCGGTGATAGCAAGAGCCAACAAGAAGTTAGAGATGGCGATGTTGTTAAGGGTTCCTACTCTGTGGTCGATGCTGATGGTTCTCTACGTACTGTTTTCTATACTGCTGATCCTATCAACGGTTTCAATGCTGTAGTTCAACGTGGCCCAGTACCTGTTGCTGCTCCCGTTGTCGCCAGACCAGTTGTAGCCAGACCAGCTGTAGCTGTGCCAGCACGTTTCTTTTAAGTCAAAATTTTATTTATATAAAATCTAGACTTAGTAACAGTACCGTTAGGTTAAATTTTCTTATCTATTCATCGCTAAATCTTTTTAATTTAAAATCGTTTGTATTAAGGAACATGTCATTATTAATTTAAATATTATTTTTTTTTTATTGTTGTTGTTTAGTTTGTAAAGAAAAAAAAAAGAAAAATAAAACAACTAAATAATCATTTGATCATATTGAAATATTTGCACGCATGCAAATATTTTGGCATGACAATGATTTAAGACTGTTGAAAAAATAAATTTTTGTGTCCGATTTTTTCAGTGTTTTTTTTTCTCTTGGGCTTTGGCCGGTTGGTCTATGGGGAAAACTTTGTTGACGATGACATAAATCAAAATGTTGATTGGAATTGCAAGCAATTTCAATAAATTCTTGTTTGTTTGTTGTTGTGAGAAACTTAAAATATTTGTAATGTAATGATCAATGTAATGCAAAACCAAAAAAAAACATGCTCTGCACAACCCACATAGAAATTGTAATGATTTACAATTCAAAAGGAAAAAAAGAAGAGGAAAAACTCATGTTCAATAAGAGTTTATTTAGAAAGTAACGTAAAATCGATAAACTAGGGTTTAGGGTATTTTGAATAGCACATACTCATACTATGGTATTATACTGCAGGGGTTTCAAAGAGATTGAATTCTCTCTGTCTCCTATCCACTTGGAGATAACAAGAACACTTCCAAACAGCTCATCATTTCCGGCCTTAAACCAAGTGTTCTTTCAAGTTGAATATGAGAAGAAATTCAATAGAATAACATGAAGTAATGCAACAAAAAAGGCAGGCGAAACCGATTGAATAATGGCTGCAAATGATAATTACCTAATGGATGATGAGAATCTTTTATGATTTGATTCTCCCTTACGGCAAAACTTTCACTGAACCCCATGTCATGAATAATTTCACAATCTGAGAAAATAATCGTCCACAACACAAATACATAATTGGCCATTAGAACCCTTCACTCACACCACTCATGTTGTGTGCCTTAATTTTATATACTGATACTGTCAAAGGAAATTCGAAACAGGGACCTGGACGAAAGGCATAGTGGAGACACTTAGATGTCTCCTCAACTTTCGACACGCAATCTGGACTCCACTCCGAAGTAATACCACCATAGTTTCGGAGTGGGCACAACAAGTCCACGAGACGGGGGGTAATTTGGTGGGTGAGGGCTCCACACACGGATGATGTGACGAATTCCTCTATGGTGCGGAAAAAAATAGCAATGCTATGTACTACGGTTCTGTTATTTCGACAGAAAAAGTGGAATAAAAGTGGATATTTTTATTGAATTGTATCGGCGCATACATTCATCAATGAAGAAACCTATCGCACCATGATTACCGATTTATTTTGTACCCGCTCGCTCTTCATGGTATTGATGTGAAGTATGTTTGGTTTCAACAGAATGCTCCAAACGTTTGATGGCCGTTTAATTAGCCGAAATGGCCGCCAAGAAGATACGATTTGACACCGTTAGACTATTTTCTGTGGGGCTCCGTTAAAGAAAAGTGTTATGCCGATAAACCAGAGAAAATTGAGCTTTTACAAGCCAACATTTGTGATGGCATTGCCGAAATTAGATTAGATTTTTTCGAGTGTATCAAAAAATGCATGAAAACGTGGTCCGATCGAATGAGGTACGCTGAGGCCAGCCGCGGCAGCCATATGAATGAAATGATAATACTTTTCTAACCGGAACAGAACATTTATTGCATTTTTAAATTTAAACTTTTAAATCCCCAGAAATAAAGGCTATTCTGGGGTTGTAATTCAAATTCTATTCGGTTGACAATTAGTACCGAAATTAAATGAAGAACTTAGTAAATAACATGAAAAATTAAATGTTTTGTTCATAAATATTTGAGGAGGTCAAGTTAAGGACTACTTTCCAATGGGACCATTGCAAGTAGTCCTTTCATCAGGTGTTCTGGGTGTGCGAACTTCCATTAGCTTTATTGGAACGAAGCTACACAAAAGCCAACAAATTTTATAAAAAAAGAAAATTAAACAAAAGTGAAAGCATATGTACAGTGAGCGCCAAAAGTGAGTAAACACCACTGAAATAATTCATTTTCTTAGGATAGCGAGAAAAGTAAATGAGAACATAATAGAAAATTTAAAATTATAGTGGGTGTTGACTCACTTATGGCGCTCACTGTACATATAACCATTAGCATATCAAATCAGTGTTTCACTACATAACAAAGATATGTTATTCAATAATAATAATAAAGAAAAAAATCATAAAATAAATCCGATATACAACAAAACTAAAAATTTTCTCTAATTAGTTAATGGTTTCAATAACCTTTTGATAGCTTTTAAATAATCTATTGAATTTTGATGATTTGAATTGAAAAACAAATTTTTTTGTTTGTTTTTAAATTGCTGTTGACATTCCTGTCAAACCCAAAAAACGAATTTTTTTCTGTTTCTTTATTTCTATTTAATATGCGAAACTGCAATTGTTTGATTAATTTTTCTTTTAATCTTTTCTTAAGCATGGGCACATACAATCAGTGATAAACTTTTAACAATCAAACGATAGAGATAATAATACAATAACTTTAATCATCATCTAACTAATAAAATAAACCCAAACAGACAAAAACAACAAATAAAAGAACAATCAAATGTTGTATTTATTAATAAAAAAATATCCATTCAATTTTTCCAAACAGACTACCTACCTACCTACCACCGCCAGCCAGCTACAAAGCTAAGTCGAGGGAAAAAATATCGTTATTTAAATGGAAAAACGAAAAACGAAAAAAACGCTGAAAAAAACTTGCGTGAATTAAAGCGGCATGTGCTGTGCACAAGTTGCGTGTGTTTGATCACACGATCACTTTAATCAACAAGCAGTTGGAAACACAGCTGAATGGTTTGCAGAGCTGGGATCAACTATATGTATACATATAGACAATATGAGCAATAAAAAAAAGTGTGGCGGTAAGGAAGGAAGGGGGATGGGGATTAAATAGGACCGAGTTTGAACCACACCTAGTCATTCACTTAGAAAAAAATGATCATGCGTTTTAATGTTTTTCAATTTTATGTGATTTTATTTTTTTTCTTTCCTTCGTTGGTTCTCAAGACATTTTGTTACTTTTTAAATAAAAGTGTGTTTTTTTTATTAAACAAGCTGCCAGCCATGTGGCAGTAATAAACGAGGGTTGTGTCTAAAAGAAAAATTATTATCGACCTCGAACAATGGATTTGAGAAATTTTATTCACTCTCAAAGTTTTTGCCAGAAGACTGCTAAGTGGAAGCTGTCGAAAGACAGATTTCTTATTTCGTTTTTTTCAAGACGTGCCTACTACACACTACGATAACTTTCAAATAATACATCCAAGAATCTCTTTGAGGCGCATACATCCATAATTGGTCACTACAACTCTTCAGTCAGTATTACGACCTAGTTTCTCGCACCACCTACGTTGTGTGCGTTAATTTTATACATGAGTGGCGGAAGTTACAGTTTAAAAGCGACTCCGAACGACAGATTTTAGAGAATTTTTTCATAGCAATTTTTACTTACTCTCAGAGTTTTTGCCAGAAATCTGCTGAGAGGAATTCGTTTCGATTTTTCGAGATGACTGGGCTGGGGTTTGAACCATGGCTTTACATCGAATAATCCAACACACTAGCTACTAGACTACGGCAACTTCATCTTTAGTGACTCACTTACTGGTTTTAGTTTATACTAGCTACGCGAGTTGATAGCACGAACCTTGGATTATTGTCTATGGCGAATATACGAGAGCAAGTTTGTGACTCTAAGCATTTTCAAAGCATTTGAAAGGGTGACCCACGCCACATTTGTATGGAAATTTACTGATTTATTGAGGTTTCTCAGGAATTGCAATGTGTTGTGAGTTGTTTTAAATAATCTCACACCAAACCTACACAGAGGGAAAAACCCGGTAGAAAAGTACCGAAATTGATACAATCCGTTGTCGAAAGTGAGCTTACCACGTTAACATTTCTCAAACACTATTTCTTACTTTTCTTAGCGATCACCTCTCCATTTACGATTTTTCAAATGAAAGCAATATTTGATTACAAACCAAGGCTTTTGAACTTTAGGGCGAAATGACAAGAAACATTTCGCTCTCAACTGAGTTCCTGACTATTGCGCTTACACCATCCACCACAATATGGACCAGTGCTTATTTTAAGGGAAACTTTTCATGGCAATTTTATTTACTCTCAGAGTTTTTGCCAGAAATCAGCTGAGAGAAAGTCGCCGAAGAAATATTTTTTTTTATATTTCGTTTTGCTGGTGATATCTTGTCTGGGATTTAAACCGTGGCCTCACGTCTAATAAGCCAACACACTACCTACTACGTTACGGTGACTTCATGAGAAGCCATTTTGACACCCTGCATGCTTTGAATATTGGTCGAATATAAGAAAGTAATGACCAAGATTTATATGTGAGTGACAAAATAACAAAAAAAGTGATCTAAGAAATCACAGAATCTTTTTCATTTTTATAAAAGCATATTAAATGTGTTAAATTTAATTTCATGCAGTAATAAATGATTTCCAATTACCGCAAATGAATCATCATAATTTTAGTAAGCACCTCGTAAGTAAATGGTGTCTAGAACTGGAGAACAAGGTTTGTAGCATGACAGCCAATATTATTTACACGCATACATATATTGATACACACATATATATATATATATTTATATAGACCATGTCCATGACGGATCACATAGGCTTAATTATTTGAACTGTGGTGGTTCGTTGTACAAACAGACATATGAACCACCTCTTTTCAAGCCCAACAACGATAGCAAAAAAAAAAAGAAAAGAAGAAAAAAATCTTGGTCTTTTTTTTTTTCCATGAAATCAAAATCCAAAATCTCAATTCTTTCTAACGCAGTGCGAATAGAGAGGGGAAAAAAATAAATCGAAAGAAAAATAAGAATGTGGATTAAATAAATTGTTCCAAAGAAAAAACTGGACTAGATTTGTTTCAAAAAGAAGAAAAAAATCTAAGAATTCATTAAATTTTTTTTTTTAACGATTTATCGCATTTACTAGCTGGCAAGGTGCTTTGAAAGCATTCAAAAAATTGTTGTTTGAATAATGAATGGCAGTGGTGGTAGGTACCGAGAGTGCACCACCTTAAAATGTTATACGAACAGCAACAACAACAGCTAAATAATGACAACAAATAAAATATATGCAGCATCAAAAAGTTTTTAGTGTTAATAGCCGACGCATGGGCGTTGATAACTCTAAAACGCACCATGTCTCACTCCATGTGCCACATGAATTGAATGTGTAACAACAAGCAAACAAACGAACAGCATTTACACATGCACATATCAGCATATGTGTGTGCAAACATACAGTGGCGGAAGAAATAATAGGGACATCGCAAAATGTTAAAATTTTCAACATATTTCACCTAGGTTTAGGTCGGAGTGGTAGCTCTGATATCACAAAGCTCACTTGAGCACGCATAGCGGCTCGTTGTGACGCCACGGGTGAACGCAGTTCCTGTACTGACCAAGTTCCACCAAAATCAGGGAAGAGGAAGAAACTGGTCAGCGCAAGGGCTGCACATATTTTACCTAACTTTACATTAATAAAACGTACGATTTTTATTAAAAAAAAAATACAATCCTGCTCTCATAGTGGAAATAAATAAAATCTTTGAAAATAATGAGCGGCGGCAATAATAATAATAGGGACATTCTGTCCCTATTATACATTCTGTAATTTTTTACAGACAAACCTTGAAATTGTTTCTTTACTTCAATAATTGATCGAACTTGCACTCAATTTACGAAATTTAAACAAACTTTCAAAGAAAATACAAAATCAAGTTGAAAAGCTTAAGCTTCTAGAATGAAGTACGGATTTTAACAACCATTTGCTTGGAAGATAACTATGCTGACCATAGAATACAGACATACATACATACATACGTACATAATTGGTCATTACAATCCTTCAGTCAGGGTTAAAACCTAATTTTTTGCATGAGTGGCGCGACTTGGAGTTTAAAGTCGACTCTGAACGTCAAGTGTTTGAGAAACTTTTTCATGGCAGGTTTATTTACTCTCAAGAGTTTTTGCCAGAAAGCTGCTGAGAAGCAGTCGTCGAAGAAATATTTTTCGTATTTCGTTTTGTTCGAGCTGTCTGACCGGGGGTTAGAACCGCATCTAGTATGTCAACACGCTACCTACTAAACTACGGCGACTACATACATACATAATTGGCCATTACAACCCTTCAGTCAGGATTACGGCCTAGCTTCTCAACACCACTCATGTTGTGTGCGTTAATTTTATACATGAGTGGCGGGAGCTACAGTTTAAAGTCGACTCCGAACGACAGATTTTTTGAGAAGCTTTTTCATGGTAATTTTTTTAATCTCAGAGTTTTTGCCAGAAATCTGCTGAGAGGAAGTCGCCGAAGAAATATTTTTTCATATTTCATTTTGATGTCTGACCTGGGATTCGAACTCGGGCCTTTCGTCTAATAAGCCAACACACTACCTACTAGACCATCACCTACTAGACTACAGCGACTAGCGATTCTAAAAACTTCTCATTCCGGCAAAAGATTTCTGCAAGAACTGTAGGTCTAAGCAGGAGAAAGAAGAAACTGTCTTTCACCTCATGTATCATTGCCCTGTTCTTATTATGAAAATACGGGGGATTATTGACCTCTCAGTTTCTGACCACCTAGACCGAGTTTTTAAATATAAAAATTGCTGCAATAGCAAGAGTTACTTTGGACTCGGGTTGGTTTCCTCTAAGGAATGTTTGATATTTGAATCGGGTTGAATATTGATTGCCATAGACCTGCCTAATGACCCTTTCTTGTAAGGGGTCCTAACTAACCTGATCTTTTGGCTTTAGGACCTGTTGAATAATCACAGTGACCCATTTAAATTAGATTATCTAGATTCAAAAGCACATTTTCAAGAAAGTTGGTACGTTTAGTTACATTAACAAGGTGTTCACTTTACTACTTTCAATTATTTTAGAAAAAAAAAAAATTCGGCTCTTTTTTCAATTTAAACACAATTAATGAAAGTGTCCCTATTATTGTGAAAATAGGTTATTCTAAAGCAATGGCGTCCGGAATATGAGATCCCAATACACGTAAAAGAATTTTAAAGTGAGTAAGAGAGTAGTATACATAATTTATGACACATTATAGGAAAAAAAAGTAATTGTCCCTATTATTTCTTCCACTACTGTACATACATAGTATGTAAGTACTACGTATGTAATGTATATTGCAATTCAGCACTTTTAGTGTGTTAGTCGAGAAACTAAGAAAAAAAAAAAAAAACAACACGCTTAAAAAGCTCGACGACATGAATGATATCATAAAATTTTAAATGCATTCTTTCGCCTTAACTTCTGCGAAAGGGGAAATTTATCGTGGCTGGCATTTATTTGGGTAAGGTATAAAGGGGAACCTTCGTACATATTGTACGTTTTGTCTGTTCTTTTTTTTTTTAATTGCATGAATTTGAATTTTTTAAGATTTCTAAAGATTTTTGATTTTTTAAGCCTAATCTCGCTAATGCAGCAGCAGCAGCATTATTGTAATCGTACGCAGTCTTTTTTTTTTGGAGCACTTTTATTAAAAATGTAATGTTCAACGCATTTGTAATTTTCTGTCTCGGGGATACACCCTAGGAAAACAGTGGTTAACATATTAAATATGTTGGATGAAATTATAAAAGAAAAATTACGTACAGTGCATGAAATAATTATGAGATCACATGGTTATTGGTAGAAAACCATCAATTTTAAGACCATAAGGCCTTAAAAATTCAGAAAGAAAACTATTCATAAGTAAAAGAAACGAGTTTTTCATACTTCGTAGAATAGATGGTCTAATGAGTCAAATATTATTTTTCTAACCAATAAAAATGGTCAGTTAAGAAATAAAAAACAGATTTTTTTTATCGAAAATATTGCCAAAGGAAATTTGTTGAGCTTCTCTCAATTTAATTAAAAGTAGATGAGCTAAAATAAAACAAAATAAAAAAGTTTTATCGTGTGTTTAGGACACGAAAATTATAAAAAAAAACGTTAAAAATACCTCAGCTCTCACTGCAGTCGTATTTGTATAGGTAGACACTTCTTTTTAAATTTCAATAAAAACCTCAAATCGCTCTACACATTTTGCAACTACCATCCGGCGAGGGATTGGATATAAAAAAGTATTCTTAGCAATTGTGGAAAGGCTAATTTCTGGGGCATCAGTATAGCTCAAAATCTTAAACAAAACTTTAGAATTTCAACAATTTCGTACGACAGATTTTTAAGAAACTTTTCATGGCAATTTACTCTCAGCGTTTTTGTCAGAAATCTGTAGAGAGGAAGTCGCCGAAGAAATATTTTATTTCATATTACGTTTTTGTTTGAAATCTGGGGCTTGAACCGAGGTCCTTCGGCGACTTCGAAGGTATTAATACTACATCATAATCAAAAGACCTCTATATTAGAGCGACTCACCAAAAAAAGTGCTCGATGTACCCTACTAAAAATGAACCTTGGACTTTTTTAAGATGACATTTAAAATATTTCGGCTCCAGCTTTGACCTCTCGTGAGCTGAACCATTTCGAAAAAGGGTATATTTTTCCATGTTTTGTCAATTTGAGAATTTGTCTCGTAACCAACATATGCAGTATGGGTGTCATAAGAAAGGGGTTTTCAATGCGCGTCCAACTGTATATACAATTTGTCCAAGGACTATCATTCATGTCCTTTTTTTAAGGATATTCTGTAAAAAAGAACGGTTTTTGAATATTTTCTTCGGGGTTGTTTGTAATAAAATAACCAAAGTAACATGTTTTAAAATTTAGTCGATTTAATTAAATACGGGTCTCAGCTTTTTTTGAAATTCGCCCAAGTTTGCGTTTTTTGAGTATAGTTTTGTAAATATAAACAAAAAAATTTAATAACTTTTTTTAATTTGGGAAAAAATATGCCGAGAAAAAGTCGTGGATCATTTCTTTTTTTCTTTCTTTAGTCCTATTTTCATCCATACATCATCCAGAAACTAAATCCGCCATCATATTAGAGTTAATTTGGTTATTTTATTACAAATAACCCCGAATAAAAAATTTCAAAAACCGTTCTTTTTTACAGAATATCCTTAAAAAAGGACATGGATGATTGTCCTTGGACAAATTGTATATACAGTTGAACGCGCCTTGAAAAAACCTTTCTTATGACACCCATACTGCATATGTTGGTTACGAGACAAATTCTCAAACTGACAAAACATGGAAAATTAGACCCTTTTTCAAAAAGGTCCAGCTCACGAGAGGTCAAAGCTGGAGCCGAAATATTTTAAATGTCATCATAAAATATACCAATGTTCATTTTGAGGGGGTACATCTTGCACGAATTTCGCTTCCATACAACTTGAGTCGCTCTACTCTATATATGTATAAGGCTTATATTTAAGTCACCTTTATGAAACTCAACTGGAACAGGAAATGATGTTGAGAATAGAACCTAAGAACCGAGTTCATTCCGTTTTTATGAACTGACACCACCGATTTACCACATACATAAATATTGAGTTTTGGAAGATCCAGAATACAATTACATATATACATTAGAACCCTTCAGTCAGGATTACGGCCTACCTTCTCGACACCACTCATGTTGTGTGTGTTAATTTTATACATGAGTGGCAGGGCCTACAGTTTAAAGTCGACTCCGAACGACAGATTTTTTTGAGAAACTTTTTATGGAAATTTTTTTGTTCTCAGAGTTTTTGCCAGAATCTGTTGAGAGGAAGTCATCGAAGAAATATTTTTCATATTTCGTTTTGATGTCCAACCGAAGATTTGAACCGTGGTTTTGCGTCTAATAAGCCAACACACTACCTACTAGAACACGGCGACTTCCAGAATATAATTGCTGGAAACAATCCGAAGAAATCTCTCGGTGTAAAGTCAGAAACAATATCCATATAACCATGAAGATTTTACTTTCATTCTTAGTTCTAAAGCTAAAAGCAGACTAAGTATATGAAGAGACGATATATTGCTTTAAATTTCAAATCGTATTTTCTTAATCCTTTGAGGGAAACTAAATTTTCCTATTAATGTTGAGAAACTATTGGAAAGTTAAATTATGGGCCAAAGGTTAGTAGTTCTTAATGCTGTGGTTCACAGACGATTGCACGATCTACGGATCTCAGTTGGAATACAATTTACACTTAATATGTATTTCGAAAATGCATCTTAAAAATTTACACTTTGGCTTTTGAGAATACATATTCGAATTCAAATTTCTGTTGCAACATCTTAAAAAAAAAAAGAAAAATTAATAAACTTTTTCTGTAACGAATAACTCTGAGCAGTGTTCTCGGAAAAGCTATGAGAGTAATTTATTTATTCTAACGAGTTGTTCAACAATGGCTAGGCTTGCAGAATGACTTCTATAGAGGTTGTAGATCGATTGAGGAGGAAAAGAATATACATACATAACATAATTGGCCATTACAAGCCTTCAGTCAGGATTACGGCCAAGCTTCTTACACCACTCATGTTGTGTGCGTTAATTTTTAACCGTGAGTGGCGGGACCTACAGTTTAACGTCGATTCCGAACGACAGATTTAGTCTCAGAGTTTTTGCCAGAATTCTGCTGAGAGGAAGTCGCCGAAGAAATATTTTTTTTTCGTATTTCGTTTTGATGTCTGACTTGGGATACGAACCCGGGCTTTACGTCTAATAAGCCAACACGATACCTACTAAAGGAAAATAGTATTGTTCACTTTATTTGCCAATATAATACGCATGCTTTTCCTTCACTTTCTTGACAGTCCAACTTAACTGTTAACATATCAGATCGATAACTTGATTCAATAAACGTTTTGGCTTGTTCTGAGCTGGATACTCACTGACGAGAGCGGTCAATTAAACTTTTGCGCATCGCTTTTTGTAGTCTCACAGAAAGCTATTATGTGTGCTCAAGCGGGCTTTGATTTAGCAACTCCTTTCTACTAGCTGGGATTGGATAGCTTAATTATCATCGACTTCGTAGATGTTTCAACTTTAGGATTCGCCGACAAACACAACACGAGTATTGTGGCCGTAATCCTGATGTACATAATTATGTACGTTTAAAAGTAGTATAAGCCATGCCATGGCTTACATCGAATAATAATAATCCAAGCAATGATGGACAAACTTTGAACAAACTAGACTAGCTAACGATTCAAAAACATTTGTTTGACTACACCTTAATAGCAGCGGATAGTCTAACTTGAAGCATAATGAAAAAAAATCTGATGCAAGAAAAAGAGATTGTGTTCTAATATTTCATAGAATTTTTAATCAAAATTGCAATCTAGAAAGAAAAAAAAAAAAAAAAAAACTCTGAACTGTACTCGTGCCAATAACGATGTTATTTTTGTTGTTTATTCAATATTTTGTCTCAATATCTATTGGTAGGTAACACACGCAGTATACATAATATTCTGCTTCTAATTTGGTGCTGTTAACGTTGCTGCTGCTTTTAGGCCTACTTGCTGCAATGAGAATATGTTGCTGTAATGCTGTGTATATAGTTTTGCTGATTTGCTATGGGCGACGACGATTTAAATTACGATTAGTAAGCAAGATTTTATGCGTGCGTGCCTGTGTGTGTATGCGAGTGCCTGTTGCTGTTGTTCTTTAAACTATTAAAATTGTTAGAAAACAACAACAACAAAACATTGTGTTGTTGCTGTTTAGGTTGTTATTTTATTTTCATATTATAGGTGCAACGTATTGTTGCAGCCTGTTTGCTATTATTGTTGTTAATGTTGTTTTTGTTGTATTAAATTTTGCATAAATATTTTTACCACTTTTGTGACAAGCGGGCGGTTATAGTTTTGGAGAAACACAAAAACAACAACAGCAAAAAATCAAAATCAAACACTATTACAACAATAACTGTATGAAACGCAATGTTGGAAAAAAAAAATAATTTTTGAGTTTCTTTTCCATTTTTTTTTTTTTGCGGGTTTGTGAATAAATTTTTTGGTATATAAGGAATTGCTGACACAATATAGAATCACACAAAACATTTTGCACTTAAACGGATTAAAAGCGCAAAGGTTTAGCTTTAACGGCAGTGCTATTAGAACATTATAGAAAATAGAAATTCTAAAGAAAAAAACAATTTTTTTTGTTTTAAACATACTAAAGAAATAAGTTTTTAAGAAACGTAAAAACAAACATCATAATCATCATGGTTCAAAAGGCAAGTGATTGCAAGGAAAGGCAGCATTATTGCCTCTCACTCTTTTTGTATAATAAAGTGCTTACTTAGCAAGGATATGCAATTTTTCGATATTAAAACTGTTTTTGTCTATTCTTGTTAATGTTTACAGCTTGTAGTACTCAGTGCTTTGTTGGCTGTTGCCTCGGCTGTTGTCGTTCCAGGACCTTATCATTCACCTCTTCTTGGTCCTGCTATTCATGGACCAATTGCTGCTCCCATCTATCCAGCTTTGGCCAAAATTGCCGCTCCAGTTGTAGCCAAAGTAGCCGCTCCAGAACCCTATGATCCCAATCCTCAATACAGCTACAGCTATGATGTTCATGTAAGTACATATATAACAATCAACATGACTAAACAAAATTTGTGAACAGAAATTAAATCCTTCTTTTGGAATGTGACCGAAAGTTTCCAAGTTATGCAGACAAAAAATAATGGAAAATTTGGGTTTTACAACTCAAATCCATTTGCGCTTTCATTGAAAAGCCATTAGTCGCTCTTCCTATGATTAGGCGTGTAATCAAACAATACATCCAAGACAATCAAACGGAATACATTCGAAATGTTAAAAAGTGATCTTTAAAGTGTCTTTTCGCCTTGCCTTAGAGCCGACACACTCGATCAGTTTGGAATCGAGCAAAACTTCTGAGATCACTGATTACCAATGAAATTCTTGAAACACGATTAAAAGTGCTAAACTCCGAATTTTACAATTCACATTCATCTAGAGACGGATATTCAGTAATAATATGCTGTATAGTTAGCTCTTCTTTCTCCTTAAGTTGGCTGCTGCAAATGGATTTTCCTGATAGTTAAATGAACCGAGACAAACATAACAATTGAGACAAATAATGTCTTATCATGCTTGCTAAAAAAATAGCAGTTTTATTGCTCTCTTAGGACCCTGTCTTGGGGTTCCTGATCGTGGGACCTCTTGAGATATTCAAGTCTCCTTGTGTCCTAGCTAATCGCTCCAGTTACCAAGAGTCTTAGTGTCTAAGACCTTTATTGGCGCGTAGGCTATGCATTAAATTATTCATTCGCAATGGCCAATCTCCTTATTGAGTGACTAATTAAATCAGAAATCCAAAAGCCTTTACATTCATCCTATCAAAGCCTCTACTAAACCTGCAAATTCAACTACAATGTTGCTAGAATTGAAAACTTATTTGCATCACCTATTCGCAATATACTCTCTCTACCACACCGCTACTTAAAGCGGAAGATCAACGAACACATTATGACGGAAACACACTGCAATCTTCTGCCATCTAGGGCAACATAAGAACTCAGTGATAAACGCTATCAAAATGCAAACATAAGTTGCAGGACATAGGTCCTACAGTTGAAAGTCGACTCCGAACTGTGTTGAGAGACAGTCGGCGAAGAAATATTTTTTTTTTATTTCGTTTTGTTGGAGACATCATAGTTGGGGTATGAACTGTGGCTTCATGTTTAATAAGCCAACATACTACCTACAACGTCTACATTTAGCTAACAGTTTTGAAAAGAATCTTTCGAATTGAGCTGAATAATAAAATGAAATATATGTACGTTCGAATTTTCGAAGTTATTTAGTCTGCTGAACACAAGTTCCATTACAATTTATAAATCTCTTCCTTTATCGATTCCTTTGCAGGATGCTTCGACTGGTGATGTTAAGAGCCAACAGGAAACCCGCAGTGGTGATGTTGTACATGGTGCCTACTCCTTGATTGAACCTGATGGCACCAGACGTGTGGTCGAATACACTGCTGATCCCGTACATGGTTTCAATGCTGTTGTACACCGTGAAGCAGCTGCCGTTAAAGTGGCACCTGTAGCTAAAGTTTTGGCTCATGCTCCTCTATTACACGCTGCTCCAGTTATTGCTAAAGCCGTAGTGCCCGCCTTGCCAGCTTTGCCTGCCTTACCAGCTTTCCCCGCCTTAGCTAAAGTAGCTGCTCCTTATGGCTATCCAGCTTATCACTAAGTCATCGAACTGGAGACAACTAAACCAACATTGCCACTACTTAAGAAAACCAACCAACCAACCCACTCACTCACCACCAGCAACCTACTCACTCTCTCTCTCATTCATATTCAACGTTGACGACTTTTGCTTGGCAAAGAATTCTTACCGGATTAATGCGCTTACGTTAGATCGATAGAAATCGTTAAATTTTGTTATTTCACTTCAACATTCAGCCATCCATGCATCCATTCACACATCCTTTTCGCATGCGCTTGTATATGCTGTTATTGCTACTGTACTTTTACGCTTACATTAAGGATTTGTATAGGCACGGAAACAAGTGTACGCGAGTACATGCTAGAGGATGACTGTGTTTGTTTGTTGTGTGTAGTTGAATGTTGTAATTGTTGTAATTTAGTCATCACCCTCTTAAGGATTATACTGTTTATTATACTACTCTCATATACAATACATATGTATGTATGTATATAGAAATATATACCATATATACTGTTTTATATCATTTCTTTTTCAATATTCATCATTATGAATCAACGAATTTGAATTTGAATTTTATTTTGTTTTCTTTTTTAATTTTGTATACTTTTTCAGTTTATCTTTTTTTTTGTTAAATTTCTTTTTTATTTTCTTTTTTTTCTATTGTGTAAAACGATATGTCCTCCTCGTTAAATTAAATAATAAATAATTTTATATATTGTTTTTATAGTTATTTTTAAGGCTGTTTGACCGCGATAAACTTGTATAATAATTATTAATAATATAATAATTAATTAATGTATGTAAATATGTAACTATTTTTTATTATTATGATCATAACTGAATTGTAAACATTTAAAATCGAGGGAGTTTTTAAATATAAAATGAATGCAATGAAAAAAATAATATTGAAAATATGTTTCATTAATGAATAACCTTCTTATGATGCTCGTATTCCACACGAAAAACTATTGACTTAAATCAGTATAGTATAGTATAGTATAGGAAAAGATGAGAAAGATCATTTCAAATATGAAAAAGGCAACTGGAAAGCGATGTAGAAATGACCAGCCTGCCAGGATTAAATTCAAACACATAACTCATAAAGGATCTGAATGAAATTCAATTGTTATGAACCTACGCTTCCAATGAAAATAAAGATAATAAATATTAAAATTATAAAAATTTATTTCTTTTGTCCCAGTTTTTCTACTTAAACAAGTATGTAATAGCTTAACTGTAGCAAGTTCTGAGTTGATAGGGTTGCCATTTCTCATTGCCTTTAAACTATTCCATACAATTCTTGTATGTAAATTCATTGGGTTGCAGTATTGGGTGTAATAGTTAGGAAATATTTGATTGAATTTTTTTTTTTTTTGCAAGATTTGGCTCTTCATGAACTTTCTATGATGATATTGGTAGTTGGTGTCATTCTCCCTAGCCATTAAAGTTTTTTAAATTTCTAAAATTTAAAAACTAAAACTAAAATTTCTATTGGATTCAAATGCTTGACTTTGTAACAGGAATTTGTAGCAAAACATTTGAAAGATTACACCATTGTAATTCCAAACTAAGGGAAACAAACAATGCAAGTTTAAAGACATCGAGTAACAAAGAGAAAAAACTCAAAGAATTCTAAAACATTTAACTAACTGATCACTTCCCTTCAAAAAGAGATAGAAAAAGTTCGGCACACCATAGAAATTCGTAAATATACAGTAGTTTTGACTTACCTGCACAACTAACTTTTGCAAGAATTTTTGTGCAGATAAGTCAAAAATGCAGCTAAATTAAATTTTTTACTTTAATTATAAATTACACTTTCAAAATTTTTGTGCAGGTAACGTAAATAATAGGCAGCTAAATCAAAACTACTGTATTACATAGCATAGCTGTAGTCGCCGTAGTCTAGTAGGTAGTGTATTCGCTTATTAGACGTAAAGCCCCAGGTCAGACATCAAAACGAAATATGAAAAAAATATTTCTTCGGCGACTTCCTCTCAGCAGGTTTCTGGCAAAAACTCTGAGAGTAAATAAACCTGCCATGAAAAAGTTTCTCAAAAATCTGTCGTTCGGAATCGACGTTAAACTGTAGGTCCCGCCACTCAAGTATAAAATTAAGGCACACAACATGAGTGCTGTGTGAAGCCTGACTGAAGGGTTGTAATGGCCAATTATATGCGTATTACATAGCACAGGTGTCGATTTAGGTTAACACATGGCGCTGAATGTGTGAGAGTAAATATAGAATGATGAAAATTTATTATCATTTTATCGGATAAAAATTGTTGTTGATTAACACGATTTTGCCATAAAAGCCTTTAGGCCTTAGAAAATCAAAAACTCTGTAATTGTTGTAAGATTGTTGCTACATAACACTCTTTCCTACATACAAAATGTTTATTTTTCTAATGAACGACCATCATTCCTTCACTTACTCGGTATTCGAAGAGACCAAAGATATTCATTTCCTCCAATATAGTATCATACAACTAAGAGTAAGACAGAGAGAGATAGCGAGAGAGAGAGAGAGAAAATCGGGTAGACTGATAATTTTAGTTTTAAATCATATTTCACTAGGGCCCCCTGGTAGTCTAGTGGGTAGTGTGCTAGAGTGTTAGCGTGAGGGTTCGATTCCCACCAGACGCTCTGATCTGTTACACTACACCGAGCGCAGGGTCTAAGCTACTCAGCTCGTAATAATAATTATATATAATTTGTAATTCTATTATAATTAATTAATAAAATGAAAAAATATTTCAATAGCTTATATATCAGCAAATCATTCTCCTAGACTAAGACAACATTCGGGCAATTCACACGACTTTGTATCGTGTATGTTGTATTGAATACACTTTTTGTTTGTGAACGCTTAATGCTATGCTGTATTGTGTATTTCGTATTCCAAACGTCAAATAGCGATATGAAGAAGAAGACCAGCATTCAGAATTTGATTTCCAAGCAACAAAATAAAAAATATTACAGAAAAAAGTAAATTAATTAATTATCTATGTTAACAATATAATTTTGAAATATTAATTGTTGTATTTTTATTCTTCTTCTTAATTACTGGCATTTACATCAAGATCTAGCATACACTGTTGTATATTCGTTCAACAATATACTTAATACAACGATACAAGGACTTGTGTGAATTGCCCAATTATCCCTAATGTCAGTGTCTACAATTTCGGCTTATCTGGAGACAGATACAAGTACACTTTGACAATTAATAAATGAAATTCTGAGAATCGTGCACCAATATGGCTCCATTTGCATGCTACTCGATAGCATTTATTGAAACAACGAACCCCAAAATTCCCTAGCTTAGAGTATCAGATGCATATATGGAGCATCTAACCTATCCAATACTTATCACAAACAGAGCGGAATTTTCTATCTAGTTCACGCCCTTTCCTATATTACCTATGTAGATAAAATGGTGATCCATATACGTATCCACAAGTCTGGCAAGTTTATCATTGCTATTGAGAACACAATATTTAATAAAAAAAAAAACCTACTCATTAGAGATTTGTTCTTCTAGTATGTATTAGGCAGTTAAAATAAAATACTTTTCAGCATATGAAGCAGAAATATTTACAAAAACACATTTCCACCTAAAACAACCACCATTTTTTTTTTATCTATTTAAGCATAAATAAATCATAACCAACCTTAAATTGTGTTATTTTTTAATGTTCTATAATTTATTAACAAGTCAAAGACATTGAAGTAATACACACCACATAAATGCTGAATTTTGCGACTGATGTCTGCATATATAAATTCAATCATGTACTGTACAAATATTGTATTTATTTATTGATTTAAATTTGACTTTTATAGAACTATACATACAGTGGTGGCCACGAATTTAAGACACGACATATGACTGAGTTGTTTGAGATAATTTTTACATTTTATCGAAAAAATTATGGGTCCATGATATTTTTTTTAGGATTTTAGTAATGTTATGAAGGAAAATTAATAATATTTTCTTACCTATATTCGGTTAAGAATTTTTATTTACATATTATATGCATAAACACAAGTTTTATCCTGGTCACGAATTTAAGACATAGGCATAATATAACACTATTCTCTACATTAAGCTAAGCTTCATAAAAAAAATCCTAGTATTTAGTGGGAAATCCTTTATTTTTGATCACAGCAGCACATCTCCTGGGTAAACTTTCGACTAATGCCACATAACGTTGCTTTGGAATTGCATACCAAGCCTTTCGGATTTCTTCCCACAAATCGCTTGAATTTTTTGGTTTAACTGTTCGTACATATTCCTCAACATCATTTCACAGGTTCTCAATTGGATTGAGGTCCGGGGATTGAGCTGGCCATTTAAGAACAATGATATCGTTTTCCTCTAAGCAACTCTTCACTAGACGTGAAATGTGCTTAGGGTCATTATCATGCATAAATTTCTATATTGGAGGCATGTTGTCTTCAGCGAATGGTATCATTGTGTCTGTTATAATATTTTTGTAAACGTGGTGGTCCATTTTAGAATTTATATTGTAAATGGGACCTACACCATGCCAGGAAAATGCTGCCCACACCGTCACATTTCCACCACCATGTTGTTTTTAGGGTGTACTTTGGATGGTGCTCTAGGTTTGGAGGGCGCCATACGTACTGCTTTTCATCAGAGCCGATGCGGCAAAACTACAAAGTATATTTTTCCAAAATATCATGGGTTTCTTGAGATTTCTCAATTATCACAAAATTATCACAAATAAGTCTATCATATATCGTGTCTTAAATTCGTGGCCACCACTGTACATACTTGTAGGCATGAATGTACGTATGCTGTTCTATTGAATTTAATAAAATCGTCAAATTATTTTAATTTGTTAGCATTTTTAAACACATTTAAATGATATTTATTCAATTAAAAAAAAAGTTTAAAACATACTTAATACACATTTATGGCTGTTCTAAAGTTTAACATATTTTCAAAAATTCATTTTAATATAAGGTACAGTTTCTTTGAAGTTGGAGTTTTTTTTGAAATACTCTTTTATTTCTCTTAACAAATTTTAATAGATTTTGAATATAGGATGCGAAAAATTTATTTAAACGAGTTTAATTCTAGTTGAGAAATCTATTACCAAATTGGTAAATCTCTAAATTGAATGAGAAATCTGAACGACCAGCTCAACATAGGACTTAAAAACAAACACCAGGACCTAAAAACTAACTGCCGAAAATATGATGATTCTAAAAGAAATCATATAAGAACGAAATTATGCAATTAAACTTCAAACTAATACCATGTTCAGACTTGTACTTTTATTGAGCCAATATTCGATTATATGAGTATATGAACGTACTTATGACAGTGCTGTATTTTAAGTTTTAATCAATATTATAACAAATTGAGTATTTATTGCGCAATAATTAATTGAAATTTTATATGAAATAATATGACCTCAATAATGGCGTTTATTGCGATTTTCGCAATAACAGTGCATGTGTAAACATAGTAAAGGACTATCCATTTCGTGGTTTCAAAAGTATGGGACTGGAATTCGACATCTGTCACACTAAGTTGTGAAACCAATTTTTTTTTTTTTTTTCAGTTCAAAGTCTGACATTGACTAAAATGGATCGCTTAACTATCACACAACGCATAAAAATTATCAAAACCTACTACAAAAATTGTGATTCTGCCACAGCCACGAATCGTGCTTTTTCGAACAAAATTTTCTTCAGCGATGAAGCACATTTCACACTCGGTGGGTATGTTAATAAACAAAATTGTCGTATTTGGGGTCCTGAGAAACCTTCAAGTAATTGAAGAGAGGCCATTACATTCAGAAAAAGTCACTGTTTGGTGCGCTCTTTGGTCCGAAGGTGTGATTGGACCTTACTTCTTCGAAAACGACGATGGAACGACTGTCACCGTCAATTCGGAGCTTTATGGCCATATGATAACCGACTTTTTTTTGCTTGCTATTGAAGAACTTGGACTTGGAGAATATGTGGTTTCAACAAGACGGTGCCACATGCCACACAACTCGAGCGAATATGGCTTTATTGCAAGAACATTTCCTGGCCGCGTAATTTCTCGCCGTGGAGAATAAATGCTTGCAACACGTCGCGTGGATGTCATTTAAATGATGTAGTGTTTCACACATAATGTCAACGTTCAAACTTTACAATAAAAAAGAAATGTCATGAAAAAATATTTTATATGTGTTTTATTTACGTTTACTTTTGAAACCACGAAATGGATAACCCGATATAAGTTGCCGTAGTCGATGGTATTTAGTGTTGTGGCTTATTAGCTGCTAGCCCCTGATTGTAACCTCTTAATTAAGAACATTCGAGAACAATTTTGAAAATGTTTATCGTGTTCTATCAGATTCGAAACTGGATTGCTTGAGGTTTGTAGCCAAGTATTTTAACCACTACAGCACATCATCTGTTAAAAGCTAAAATCAGAAAATTTGAGGGTCAAGCTAGTCATATTTAACGTCAATAGACTATTTTCTGTGGGTCTAACTAAAAGATAAGTATCAAATAAACTAGAAACAGTTAAAAACGTAAAAAAATGGATAAATTTCGACAAGTGTAAACGTGTACGCAGAGGAGTTTAGACTTTCAAGTACATACAGTGTTGAAAGAAATATCTTCTTTATTATCGATAACATGTCATTAAATATTGTGTAATCGAGAGAAAACTCCAATGCCAGATTTTTGGTTCAATGCGAGTTGGCGATGATTTCCACTTCCGAGCCAACAATAAACTGTATGAGCTCCTCAATGACATGAACCTTGTGCAGCGTACATCCAGTAACTGTGACGGCTCGGCCATGTCGTTCGGATGGAAGGGGATGTCCCAGTGAGACGAGTATTTGATGCAGGGATTAGCAAAAGTCGGCGTAAAGCATGACCTTATCTGCGTTAGAAGAACCAATTCGAAATCACATCGATTGCATGAGAGCCAGATGGCTCGGAAGGATGTGTTAAGGTTAAAGTAAGTAAAGTAAGTATATTTAAATTAAAATTCATAGTTTAGTAAAATGTGTTGATTTTGTATTCGAAAAACTAAATCGAACTTGAAAACCATTTTAAAGCTATTTACAGGCAATTGAATATATGTAAGTAAGTTTAATTACTAGTTTGGAAAAAAAGTTTAAAAATCTTTTCAAAATCTGTTATCACAGGCCTTGATCCGACATCAAGTATCAAATATAATCAGAAAGTGTCATATAAAACTGAACTTATGTTTGTCATTCAAATAAAATTAACAGAAATGTTTTTAATACTACACACTATAAAGAATATTAAATACTGTGGGGATAATTAAAAATCGACTTAATTTTAAGGAACGTACAAATTAATTACTTTACATTCCTCTTTGCTTGTTAAATTATTAAACATGCCGCCAATATATGATGCAATTTCCTTGCATACAATTTGTTTGAATGCCTGAAAAAGCATTCCCAAAATATAAAAGTACTTGGGTACGAACAACTCGCTGCAATCAAAAATTCAAAACTAGTTTAAGATACTAACCCACTGGAAAACTAAGTTTCTTTTAATCATACACTTAAAATGCAATAACTTTTAATGAATTTTTTTATATTTCGTTTTTACATTTTTAGTTTTTTTTTGCCAGCCTAAACAACCTTGTTAAGAGCAAATATTTTTTGTCATTCAAAATCTGCACAAACTCCATTTGGTAACAACATATTAACAGAAATTATTTATTTTATAGCGTTTTGTTTTTGTTTTTTTATCATTCTATTCATATGAAATTGGCTGTAGACCTACAGCCTCTACCAATAGAATATAAAAAGAAAAAAATCGATCATGATTCAAAGTAACGCACCTTGAAGTTTGAACAAAAAAAAAAAAAACCAAATATTGAAAAATATGAAAAATTCGCCTTTAAACATAGACATTAGCAACTGTGGCAGCCAATGCGTAAGTGTCAAATCAGAGACACACTCGTTCACCGCTCGTGTTTTAGATATCCGGACCTAGTTTTACTTTATGGCTTTTTATACATAAAATTTAGTGAAGGTTACAAAAGTTGTTTTAATTACAGAAAATATTGTGTGTTAAGATTATTAAAAAAAAAAATCTAATTAAAAAAAACGCCGATTATATACAATTAAGTGGAATTATTGGTAATAAAAAAATTATTGGAGGTATTTTAAATGGTTGACAAACTAAGTAATTTTCAGTTTTTCTTTCAAAAGGTTTCAGTGCAATGCAAGAAATACCCATTTTTGTCTGAAATGTTAAACGAAAACCCTTCATTCAAGTAAAAAAACCAAACCAATGAAGAATTTTTTATGTTCGAAATTTGTGAATACTAGTAGGTAGTGTGTTGATTCAAGCCCCAGCTCAGAGATCTCCAAGAAAACGAAATATGAAAAAAATATTTCTTCGACTTCCTCTCAGCAGATTTCTAGCAGAAATTTGAGGGCAAATAAAATTGCCATGAAAAGTTTCTCAAAAAAAATCTGCAGTTCGGAGTCGACTTTAAACTATAGTTCCCACAACTCATGTATACAATTAACATACACAACATAAATGATGTAAGAAACTAGATCGTAATCCTGACTAAAGGGTTTTAATGACCAATTATGTATGTAATGTGCTTCTTCTTTGCTAGCATCCACTTTTAACATGCCTTCAGACAATGCTGGGTTAAGCAATCACAAGATTGTTACGCTTATTTTTTCTATAACCAATCGTGCGCACATAAACAACTCTGTCTACTGGTAGGAAACATATGAAACAATGAGCAACCGATCTTTTCTAACAGTTTTTGAGAGGGCTGCACTTCAGAGGAAGCGATAAGACCACTTGTTCCCTTTGGTTCTCATGGTGTAAAGAATAGCAAAAACTTCGGCTTTCAGAATTCATGTATTACAGGAATGGGAACAAGGACATTATATGGTTACACTTGTAGTATAAGTATAGACAAAGATTTTCTTCACAACAGATTTCCTATCCAATTCCAACACGATTACGCGTTGCTGAAGATAGTCCTCCACGCAATGGATTAAATAGAGGTCTAGACGTTTGGCTTCAAAACTATGGTTCGACCAAAGGTTCTATGAAATAAGCACAAAAATATGGGTTAGAATGAAGAAGAAGTTGCAAAATCCTTTCTAATCCATTGCCATAATAGAGCTAGTTAAGGACTAAAGACTAGAAATCGCCTCAGTCTAGTAGGCAATGTGTTGGCTTGTTAGACGACAGTCCTGAGGTAAAAACCTAGGTCAGATATCTCGAACAAATCGAAATATAAAAAAAATATTTCTGTAGGCGACCTCCAGTAGTCTTTTGACAAAAACTGAAACTGAATTTTCTGAAATCTGTCGTCCGTCGTCAGGGTTGTAATGACCAATTAAATGAGTACCAAGGCTTTAACCTGATCCTTGCCTGAATATGCATCGGGAAACACCAGATCATATGGCCACATATGGCAGTAAAACGGATTAGACGTACAGATCATTAATGATCATTCGTTGCTGGGGCTACTTTACAACGATATACTGGTTAAGACTGTGGAAAATATTGCAATATTCTTCGAATCGAACTATCGGACAAAAGTTTCTACATGTCTTAACAAATCAATAGGAAGTAAATGATGAATAAATTCTATGATTCCGGCTCCATCTTTATATTAAAGACAGATGAAGGAAGGTCGTGTCCTTCTAACCGAACCATAGGGACGTTTACGCTTTAAGGCATCACTGAAATTTTTGTGGAATTTGTTTTCATTGTCTTATTTCAGTTTAGTAGTCAAGTTTTTTCAACTTTTTGTTGCTTTTAGTCGTTGCTTAGAAACAACGTATTCTTTGCAAATATACAGCACATACACATGTAAACAATAAATTACATTAACGTCATAATTCAAAAACAATTCGATTAAAAAATTAAATGTTAAAAAAATCCAATAAAAATATTTTCTAGAGATAAAATTTTAAATGTCTGCAATTAATACACCAAAATGCAATAACCTAAACGCTGTGAACGTAATGTCATTGTAAATTTTGAATAATAATTTTACAATGCAAGAAAGGTGACAGTTTTATTAAGTTGTCGTCTATTGCAGAAAAAGAAACAACTTTTTCTTGCATTTTGAAATACATAATAAAAAATAAATTGTTGTAAAATTTACAACACCCTAAGCATACCTGAGCTAACTGTTAATTAATTAATGTAATTAAACATTTAATACACATAAGCTTTATGAATGTTTTCTTTTAGGTATTCGTAAAAGTCCAACAACAACAAAAAAATAAGAAAAAACATGGGCACTTTCATTTATGCTTATGTAAACTTGTGTGAAATACACAATAAACAGCAAAAAGACAAGGAAGGTATGATTTTGACAAAAACCTCAAGTTTCAACAATTAAATGCCATTAATACAGCAACAAAAGCACAACAAAGTTTTTATAAAGAAAAAACCACGAAAAATATTTTGTTTCTATTTTGTTTGTAGAAAATTAAATGAAAAAAAGAAATCTTTTTCCGCTTTTATTACAAAACTGTGATCATAGTTTTAACACTTTTCTGGTATGTTTCGGTAAAAGTTTTAAAAAAAAATGTAAAGAAAAATATAAAAAAAAAGATTTCTTTCACTTACCCCGTAAACCAGGGACCGCGCGGTCCGTACAGGAATCGCTTGGCACATTTCCATTTCTTTTTAATGTGACTGCATTTACGTTTATGCTGCAATGCAGCTGCATTCAAACGTGTCGTTTCTTCAACTTGACGCACCTTCCAAGGAATAACAATTTTTTTCTGTAAAATTTACAAAAAAAAAAATTATAAAATTTTCAATGTTGCATATGAAAAAAAAAAATGGAAAATAATCTCCAATTTACCTGAAACAGTGTTCGATTTTCAGCTTGGAATGTACTACGTTTTTTGGAGGCCACTTTACAGGCCTCATAACATTCAGCCCAGTAACGATTAATGGGTTCCCAAAGATTTATTTCTACCTCACGCTGATATGCATCATATAAGGGTTGCACCTAAAAGTAGCAAAAGAAAATCTTTATGAGTAGGGAACATGTTAAATTAAAAAACAAAAATATCAATCAATTAATCATTTTTTGTAAATTTTCACTTTCCAAAGAAACTTTTTAAACAAAATACATACACACATACATGTGTACTATGTAAACCTTTCACTAATGAAAGTAATGCTTACATTGAATTCTTAACTATGAAATAAATACAATCAAAAGAAATTATATAATATTATCGGTGGTCACGAATTCAGTACCAAAAAAAAAAATGTTTAAAAAAAAAGAAAAAGAAAATGTTATGTACATAATAATCGACCGCAAGATACTCTACGCTATTGGGTACCCGAAAACAATTTGAGGTTATGACTGCAAATCATAGACATACAGAAGTTTTCAGTGACAACTTGAATAACGCATTCGTCTGAATTGAACTGTGTTTTCACAATAGTAGTTTATTCCTTAGATAAGGTAATGCATCAGCTTTAGCCGTTGATGTCTTATCCAATAGAGAGATTCGATTGAGATTCTAAGGACTAAAATTGTGTTAACATGTAAGCGTTGTATTAATAGAAGGTGTCTTACTCGAGCGTACCCTATTTTTCGATCTTCTCCTCTTCTTCTTTTTTCTTCTTTGGTCATTACTATACTTCAGTCAGGATTATGACGTAGCTTCTCACACCACTTATGTTGTTTAAAGTCGACTTTAGGCACCAGATTTTTTGAGCAGTTTTCCACGGCAATTTTATTTTACTCTCAGAACTTTTGCCAAAAATCTGGTGAGAGGAAGTCGCCGAAGAAATATTTTTTCATATATTTTTTGTTAGAGATGTCTGACCTGGGGTAGAGAGGGAAAACATCACTTTATATGATTTTTCAACCCTATATAATTGGTGTAAATACACACACTCTTGGGTTGATGTGATGAAAAAATGTTAAACTATTGACATTAAAAGAGTGAAAGCCCATGTGAGCATTCGAGTATGATATTAGTATATCATTTTCAGTAATAAATGGTCTCTACAAACCTTTAGTCAGGGGTTCAGTCTAACTTCCCCTACCATTTACAAAGTATGTTGTGTATGTTAATTTTATACATCAGTGGTGGGACCTACAGTTCAAAGTCGAATCCGAACGACAAAGTTTTGAGAAACTTTTTCATGGCAATTTCCTTTGCGCTCAGAGTTTTTACCCTAAATCTGCTGAGAGGTAGTCGCCGAAGGAAATAATTTTTTAAATTTCCTTTTGTTCGAAATGTCTAAAATGCGGGGGTTTAAACAATGGTAAACACGAAAAAGTAAACATTCGAAAACGGCTTACAGTCAGAAAATCAGATAATATTTCTGACTGGTTTAACTTGCTGGACACGAATCGCAAATCGTAACGTGGTGTCCCCTGGGATAATTTGCTGACACCTGCCAAGTTACGGAGAATTGTGAGAGGAGATTTCTGTGCATGTCATTCTATTTGGCTGAGTCATTATTTAAATAAATATTACATACATACATACATACATAATTGGCCATTACAACCCTTCAGTCAGGATTACGGCCTAGCCACTCACACCACTCATGTTGTGTGTGCCTTAATTTTATACATGAGTGATGAGACCTACAGTTTAACGTCGACTCCGAACGACGACAGATTTTGAGAAACTTTTTCATGGCAGCGGGTTTTTTTATTTACTCTTAGAGTTTTTGCCAGAAATCTGCTGAGAGGAAGTCGCCGAAGAAATTTTTTTTTTATATTTCGTTTTGATGTCTGGCCTGGGGCTCGAACCCGGGATTTAAGTCTAATAAGCGAACACACTACCTACTAGACTACGGCAACTACAAATAAGTATTGAGTGTATACATTATCAGACAGGCTGGTATACATTATCGGACTAAGATGCAGTAAACCAATTACTAATCATTTGTTCATCTAATTTAACATAATAAGACATACCCCAATAAGCCTTATGCTCCTTATAGGTGGTGGAAAAATATATATACATACAGTGGTGGCCACGAATTTAAGACACGACATATGATGGACACGACATATGATGATGTGATAATTTTGTGATAATTGAGAAATCTCAAGAAACCCATGATATTTTGAAAAATATACTTTGGAGTTTTGCCGCTTCGGCTCTGATGGAAAGCAGTACGTCTGGCGCCCTCCAAACCTGTTGCTTAGAGGAAAAGGATATCGTTGTCCTTAAGTGGTCAGCTCAATCCACGGACCTCAATCCAATTGAAAACTTGTGGAATGATGTTGAGAAACATGTACGAACAGTTAAACCAAGAAATTCAAGCGATTTGTGGGAAGAAATCCAAAAGGCTTGGTATGCAATTTCAAAGCAACATTAAGTGGCATTAGTCGAAAGTTTACCCAGGAGATGTGCTGCTGTGATCAAAAATAAAGGATTTCCCACTAAATACTAGGATTTTTTTTTATGAAGCTGAGCTTAATGTAGAGAATAGTGTTATATTATGCCTATGTCTTAAATTCGTGACCAGGATAAACCTTGTGTTTATGCATATAATATGTAAATAAAAATTCTTAACCGAATATAGGTAAGAAAATATTATTAATTTTCCTTCATAACATTACAAAAATCTTAAAAAAAATATCATGGACCCATAATTTTTTCGATAAAATGTAAAAATGATCTCAAATAACTCAGTCATATGTCGTGTCTTAAATTCGTGGCCACCACTGTATGTATATCAAGTATATAAGTTCCATAGATTCCAAATTAAAATACATACACATGTACATATGTGTTTAATTTGCCTGTGAAAAAGTAACTTAAATTGAAGTTGTTGATCATTTGTTGTTCATGGCATTTTACATGGATACGTAGGGTATCGCAAAATAAATTTAAAAATATGTACACACAAAAATTAAATGGCAATAAAAAACTACATTAAACAAAATTACATACAAACAAACAAAAAAATAAAATAAGTTTTACCACTTCATGCATTGCAAAAAAAATATTAAATTTGCAACAATAAAAAGAAATTAAACTAAAGAAAAATCAATAAAAGTGGTTGGCGTCTGGCTGTTGGCTATCAAGAAATTTTATAAAGAAATTTCATTGTGGAAAAAGTGGCAAAAACGCATCCATGGAATAATAAAATAACAAAACCATGAAAAAAAAAACAAAAGATATGATCAAAGAAAATAAAACGAAACGAAATGAAATGAATAGAAAACCGGCAAATCAAGATTTCTTTCCCCTTCGCCATACTTTTCTTGATATTGTGTTTTATAGAGTATCCTAAATAAAGCATTCGCAACATTAACAGCATTGTCATGATCATCATCATGATCATGTTGATCATCACCTTCAATTTCATTTGAGCTTTTTTTTTATTATTAAATGGAGTGGCAAAATGGTATATGTATTCATCTTTTTCTTTTGTGTGGCTTGTGACTTGCTGCCACAATATGAAATCCCAAGTAAAATGCAACAAATGCAAGTTCAAGTTCAATTCAAACCAAAAGCAACTACAGCAACAAAAATAGCAACTACAAAACAGGAAATCCTATGAGATATGATTAAATGATACATAAAAAAGTAGAGCCTGTTTCATAATACACGAGATACTCCATATGCACGCAAGCAAAGTCATAAAATTTTTGCTTAACAATAGCGTGAACAAGATGTTTTCAGCTGAACAAGTAAAATATCTTTACGAATTTTGTTTCTTATCCAAAATAATGGGTGCAGGGAATCCTCTTTTCTAGGCTCTCACGTCAAATTAGTTTTGCAAAGACAGGAAACCGTGTATTATACATGGTATTTGTTATGTCGTAAGCTTCTAATAAACCATTATAAATTATTAAAAATTCAATTAAATGACATGCAAGCCAGCCAAGCCATTGTGTATGATTTTAAAATTAAAAGCCGTATTTTTTTAAGTCTTTTAGGCTCAGATAATAATGCATTTATCATATGTATATACATACATACATATGTACGTATGGTATAAAAGCGTGCAATGTGAACAGAGTTTAAACTTAGTATTATTGCCATGCCACTCTGGTTGCCTGAAACTGAAGAATCGTCATTTAGTTGCTGGCTATAAAGCCTTTCGAACGTTTAGTATAGTATGTTTGGTTCTGCTTCAGCAATTCAAGTGACAATTGTTAGTTTTTGTCATGTTTGTAATTTTTTGTTTGTTTTTTTTGTTCGTCTTTCTAAATCTACAAAAGAGTGGATTGAACCTCCAATAGTAGTAGACAACGAAGACAGAGTTACAAACGTTATTTTGATTTGTAGTAAAAAGAAAAGAGAAAAAAATCTAAAATTAAAACAAGAAATTTTATAAAAATGTTTTTGATGAAACAGTGGGCTGAAATAAAAACAAATTTAATCTGCTTATTGTTATCTCAGCCATGTTAACAAATTCTCTGTCAATAGAGCAGACAGGATAGTTTGATACAATTTCAACATTGGGCACAAAAAAATTCAAAGTTTTCTATGTAGTTTAATAAAATTGTCTTCATGTGTTTGTTTTAAAAATTCTGAGAGGTTCAGAGGAAATAACACCACAGTAAACATTGTAGAAAGTTCAAGCAACGCCACCTCTTTAGAAGAACTAGGCCTCAATCAACAAAGTTCGTTACTACTATAGGCTGTATAACAACCTTAATATATTTTCAAAGGCATCGCTGTGTCCAAGCAATGTTAGATTCCAATACCAACTTTATAGGGCATGCTACCGTAAATCAATTCATCCGCTTGACTGTAGAGATTTTGTTAGAGAATTTAAAAAAAAAAAAGAGAATAATAGGAAGTTGGGAATGTGATTTGTGACAGCCCTATCTTCCCTTAAGGAGCGAAATGGTATAAAGAAAATAAAAAATACATCAATTACACCTTCCAAACGATACTTAAGAAATAGGACACCCTTTACAGACATACATAATTGGCCATTACAACTATTAAGCCAGGATTACGGCCTAGCTTCTCATACCACTCATATTGTGTGCCTTAATTTTTATACTCAAGTGGCGGGACCTACAGTTTAACGTCGACTCCGAACGACAGATTTTGAGAAACTTTTTCATGGCAGGTTTATTTACTCTCAGAGTTTTTGCCAAAAGTCTGCAGAGAGGAAGTCGCCGAAGAAATATTTTTTTCATATTTCGTTTTGATGTCTGGCCTGGGGCTCGAACCCGGGCTTTACATCTAATAAGGGAACACTCTACCTACTAGACTACGGCGACTACTACACCCTTTTTATAAGATAAATAAGAACTGTCTAGCTTGCGTCAATTGCAAACCCTATCTGTTCATTTTTAGAAAATTTTTTACCACAGATTCACTTTTTCAAATTTGGAAATGGAACATCATCCAAAGGCAGCTAATTAATAATGCATGGATTTTGGCTATTGCCAATATTGGAAGTGTAAACTGACCTTTTTCCTCAATCACATTCCTTAAATGCTGCGATTAATACTATATTTACGATACGAGGAATCAATAAAAATTGTTCCACAATATCAGACACAATAATCATGTCTGCAAATGAAACTGTTCGTTTCTTTGTTTTTTCAGCTTTCACCGTAGAAAACAACTCCTGAGCCTTTAAACGTTAAAGGTATGTTTTGAAATGGTAGCCACTCTTCATTTACTTATTTCGATAAGTTTTTCCGAACTACTACCATCATCTATAAGCCCTCTCGGTTGATTTTAGAACTTCCGTCAAACCAATGCATAAAAAATCTATGTAAGCCAGCCACTATTGAGATTGTATATACGCTCTGTCGGCACGACAATTTAAAATTATCACTGATTAAGGGCTAATGCAGCACAAATACGTTTTTATTGTCTATCTTAGGAAGCGACATCAACTTATTTTTCGAAAATATTCTGTTTGAGAAATTTCCCTTATAATTCGGATTATCCTTTAACATTCCGTAATCTAAAGTTATTCACATCGGCTGCATGTCTAGGTAGTATCATACCAACTGCAAGTGGATCTGATACATACGAACTCCTATAAACAAAGTTCACTAAAGAAAGTACGCCACAAATTTTAAAGGAAGTCAAAATAAAATTATTTACCGCGAGCATCAACTCGGTTGTTCTATATGGCAGTGAATTTGGAAAGCATCGAGGAAAGCTGCAAGTATTACAAACTTGTATAAACCGTTGTTTGAAGAGAAAAATATATGTACATGTTTAGTCCTAATAAAGAATCTACAACGAAAATCTAATCACAATATCAAAACAAAAGCATATAATTCGGAAAATCCGCCGTCACAAATTGAAGTGGACTAAGTGCAATGATTTTGTTACAAACATTTTCTAGGCAATCCTATTACCCTTATTTGATTGAGTTCAACCCCAATACATTCAATCAGCTCGATATTCCTCGGCAGCTGCTTTCGTGTATGTAACACAGGTCTTCCTACTTTGATCTTGACGGTTCCATCATACTATTTTCCCTTGTGGTTTTCTTAGAGTACACCCTATCCAACGTCACGTGTATAGATTTCGGTTTTCAAAGTAATGCGATGTCCGGCAACCTTATTACTAATAAGCACTGACCAAAAGATTTTAAATATTCCGCGAACACAAAGATTGACAAAAGATTGTATGGTATTGATCAAACCAATGACGATTTCCTATATATCACTTCCATACATATATCATTGCTATTTCATATTCAAATCTTAGTTCCAGTGGACAGTTAAAAGCAACGTCACATTGCATTAATCAGGAGCAAGCTTAGCGAGTTTGATTATTTTCATGATGTCTTGAGAGGAACCACCTTTTTTTCGGAAATTACAGAGATGAGGAATCTAGAAGTGTCTACGTTTTACAGGGAAACGTTGAGCAGAGTTGGACCATTTGAAGGCAATATTCGTTAACAGAAAATTAATTGTGCTTCATTGAGACAATAACACGCCACAAGGGGTTACCCTCAAAATGATAACAAGTTGTCAAAATGATCGAAGTAGTGGTCGTTATTAGACGTAAAGCTCCAGGCCAGACATCAAAACGAACTATGAAAAAAAATATTTCTTCGGCGACTTCCTCTCAGCAGATTTCTGGCAAAAACTCTGAGAGTAAATAAACCTGCCATAAAAAAGTTTCTCAAAATCCGTCGTTCGGAGTCGACGTTAAACTGTAGGTCCCGCCACTCAAGTATAAAATTAAGGCACACAACATGAGTGGTGTGAGTAGCTAGGCCGCAATACTGACTGAAGGGTTATAATGGCCAATTTTGTATGTATGTTGTCGAACAAAATGGTGCATATTTGTACGTGGCAATGGATTTATGGATCCAAAAAATTTGGCTTCGAATAGATTAGATAGATAGATAGAATTTAAATATAAAATACATATATATGGAAACATGTTAAATGTACAGAGCATCCCTAAGATCTCCCAGAAGTTCTAGTGTAAACAGTATGAAAATGGTATAATAATTCATTTGAGAGCATGGACTGTAGTTTTTAAATAAAATTCCGTTCCTTTACGGAGTATGGGTTAGTCAAAACACATCTCTTTCTTCTTAATCACGCTTCTCCGTCTAAGCTGGTGTACTATAACAGGTTCAAGAATAACAAATCTAGTCATATGGCTCTTTGTGAAAGTATATGGTACTGTTGTGAAGTGGCGATGAAATTTATTCATGGAGTTCATGCTATGACGCAATTTTATCTTTCTAAGGGTGTAAGGGTCAGACATCAGAACGAAATATGAGAAAAATATTTCTTCGGCGACTTCCTCTCAGCAGATTTCTGGCAAAAACTCTGAGAGTAAATAAACCTGCCATGAAACGACCTAAAACTGTAGGTCCCGCTCCTCGCGTATAAAATGAAGGCACACAACATGAGTGGTGTGAGAAGCTAGGCCGTAATCCTAACTGAAGGGTTGTAATGGCCAATTATGTATGTATGTATGTAAGAGTGTATTTTGGAGATCTGCTAAAGCCTCTGAGTTTTTTTAAGTGCAAAAACATTTTCGTCTTCTTCCGGCGTCAGAGGCAAACACTTTATTAATTTTATTAACACGCCAAATGTGCCACTATTTGTTGGAGTTATTACTCACAAAGTGTTTAAATGTTTTAATGTAATTTAATTTTTATATTGTATATTATTGTGCAACAATTACTGCAAGCGTTGTTGTTATAATTTATGGATTTAATTAAGTTTCATATACAAAACCACAGTGCAATTGCAAACGTTTTATTTTGGTTTCTATTTTGATATGAAGCAAAAGAAAAAAAGAGGAGAAAAACAAAAACTCAATTTTTATAAGCACGCCACACATACAATTTCAATTTCCCATGGTGGCTTCTTTTTTTTTCTGTTGAAGGTGCTTCCAGCTCTAACCATTTGCAGTATTAAAACGTATTTTATTTTATTTAATAAAATTTTTTGTTTTGATTTTGATTTTATATGTGATGTGATTGTATGGCAGCTGGTGGCAGTGCGCGCGTTTTCATATTACAAAAGTTATACAAGTTTTTAAAGAAATTTTCATTAAAACAAGATCTCTTTCTTGGTAAACAGTTTAGTCGACAAAAGAAAGTCCAACGAAATGTTTCAATAAGAAAATCGCCTACAAAGCAAAAATTACAGAAAACAAAACTAAGAAGCAATAGAAGCAAAAAAAAAAAAGAATCTAAAAGAAAAATTATTGTGAAAACTAAAAACATTTAATTGTGTTAAGACAGCAAAACAACATAAAGAAAAAGAAGAAGTCCAAAACTATGGCCAACAATAAAGAAACTTATAGAACAATAAAAATTTTATGGTTATTTAACTACTGTACAGTTATAGTAAGTTAAACTAAAAATAGCTTAACTTAAACATAATTTAACATTAACAAAAACAAAAAAAAAAAAATTATTAAATAATTTTTATTTGCATTAAAAAATCAAATAAAACCTCTACAGCTAGTAGTGAGTGGTGGGCGGGCCAACTGAAAATGCTCATGTAACATGAAAACTATAATGAATGACTGGCTAACTTAAAATGTTTTCGGTAATCAAATTATTACAACATTTTGTGGGTGAAGTAATGAAAGTCAATGAAAAGCATTTTCCAATAACAATAAATGCAATACTGCCAATTCATTACTGAAAACCAAGTCCACCATCACTAGTAAAGTAAAGTAAAGGAAAAAAGGAAAGAAAATTTAAATAAATTTATGGAATTTTGTGTACATAATTTTCCCCAAGTGAAAGTGATATAATACGAAATGTTTGAAATTGTGGCAGAACAAGTTTAGTTAAGGCTCGCTAAGCAATATGTAACAATTTCGTAAAACTAGAAAGAGTCATAGAAAAGAAAATTTTAAAGAAAAAAACACACGCCAATTAAATTAAAACACGTTTGAGAAACTAAAAAAAGAAAATTAAAAGAAAAATTTATTCATGAAGTTTCTGTACACTACCAGATGAATCGTTATCGTTCTTTCGATTTTTAGATTAAAAAAATATCGTAAAATAAAAAAAAAAAAAACTTAAAATAAAAACTAATCAAATAGACACGAATTTAAGAAATAAAAATTTCTCAATTCATTAACGAGATATTATTTTTATAAGTTTTAGAATAATTTAAATATTGTGCAAAGAAAACCCTATGGGTTTCGATAATAGCAACCAGAGATCAACAATGAATCGTTTTTTCGCTACTCATAAGAATGTACTCATGAAATTTTGAATATGAGTGAGTCAACAGTATTGAAATACAACAACTCTGATTCATTCGTACTCACTACAACACTGATTTATAAGTACAGGTTGCAATGAGTATGAGTACAACGCTGACATCAAACTCATAACATTCGAAATATGTTTGATTCATACGCCTACTTATTCAGATTCTTAATTTTAGAAAAATACTTTTGTATAATACTCATAAATGATTCGAGTGATGCGAATCATTCATTAAAATTTACAGTCTTAGTTGTTGTTGCAATTACCAAAAAACAAGAAAAAAAAGACAAAGAGAGCAAGCAAAGCAAACACACAACCTTTTAGTGAGTATTGTAGTGTTCGTACGCGAATCATACATATTATGTGATTCTTGTAAATGTTGAATAAAGGAGAGTCGAAATCAACAACATTATGCGTATTGTTAAGTATGAATACGATGAGTACTTCAAACTTTAAATATGAGTAATATGAGTAACATTAAAATAAGTATGAATGCGTATAAGTATCAGAAATTATGAGTATGATTCGAATCTATTCATCTTTTTGAATACTCTTTGCTAATCTCTGTAGCACACATCAAAAATTATTTTTTTTTTATTGCATTTTCAATTACCACTGCATTTATAAAACTTAATAATGATAATAAATCATTCCGATTGCTTAGTGCAAATAAATAAGAATCTTTGAAAATCTTTGATGTCTCAAAGAAATAATAGGGACATATAAATCCTTTCATTATTTTAAAATATTTTTATAATTTTTGACAATTGCTAGAGTGTTTATTGAATTTATAAGATCGATAGTTTTGCAAAAATTAATACAGATTTAACTGAATTTATACTCCTTTTCTAGTGTTCTTTTAGGCTTAGAATAAGACATTTTATTCTAAAGCCTTTTCCAGAGGCGTCAAAAAGGGGTTTCCTTATTTACTTGCTTAATTTCTCATTACAATCCTTTAGTTAGAGTTACGATCTAGCTTCTCACACCACTCATGCTGTGTATATTAATTCTATCATTGAGTGGCGGGACCTACAGTTTAAAGTCGACTTCGAACGACAGTTTTTTGAGAAAATTTTTGGGAGCAATTTTATTTACTCTCAGAGTTTTAGCTAGACGACTGCTAAGAGCAAGTCGCCGAATGAATATTTCATTTTGTTCAAGATTTATAAGATGGGGTTAACATAGTATCTACTAGACTATGGCGACTTCCCGTAGGGTTTAGATCCGACTATTGAGAAAGCCACTACATAAGGGGCACTTGATTTTCCTGAAACCAGGTTTTTACAGTTCTCAATGGAATGTTTGGAACCGTTGCCCAAACATATTGCTTTACATAACACCTAGATAATTAGCAACGATCATTTTGCCTGGATCTTATGGTGTTTTCTTTTCTACAAAGAAAATGTCACCCTCTTATAAGGTGCATAAAAAAAATTGCTGACCAACCCTGTTATAATGTAATTTTTATTTGAGATGAACATAACACAAATATGAAAAAAGGGTATGCCCCGTGCACTTAAAAATATGTTGTATTTTTTGATTTGTTTTCAATAAAATATGTAAACATGAAAAAGGTGATACCAGATCGCTAATTTTTCGATTTAATTTTTTTAGGGATTTTTTTTTATAACCAAATAAAATTTTTTTAACACAGTTCTAACACTGAATGCAATTTTTTATATTACTGACCATGTAGCTTTAATAATGTAATGTTCCCTTAAGGTTACCCCACAAAACAATGAAAAAATTAACTTCAAAATTGGATATCTATACTAGGCGACTTTTTTTAAATTTCATCTGGTAGCCCTATAAATAAACAAAAGTCATTTGCTTTACAGGGCATTATCAGCACTCTCGATTTATACAGGGCGTAAAAAGAAATGCCCTCTACCATTTTCAAGTGCGAATTATTTAGAATAAAACATACCACCCTTCTAGAGGGAGAAACATTTTTAAGAAACAAATACAAAATTGCATTTTTTAAAATAAAGGGCACATTTTTTGGTAGAAAAGAAAACACCATTAGACCACAAAAAACCCTAAATGTGCAGAAACATCCACAAATAATCGTCATGCTTGTCGTTTTGCGTACACATACATATATGAATTTCCCCTCTAGCCGAAAAAAATGTATTTTAATTTTTTCCAGCCATAGTACATTACAGTAATGAAAGTTTGGTAGAATGTTCATATGTTCCACAATTTCTCACACAAGTACCAACAGTTTCTTTCAAGTGGATTGCATTAAACAGTGTAATTTAAAATTGCTTTATATTTGCAGTAACTTTTCAAAGTTTAAATTGAACATCATACCTATTTAAGTATTAGGGTATGTACAACAGGGTCCATTGTAAAATTATTTACAATAAGAAGAGCGCTTTTCTAGAAACTTTATTGTCCGTATTGTTTCATTCAATATGGTATACAAAAAATAAACAAAAAATTACTGTTTTTAAACAGTTACTAATGGAGCAAAATAAATTTTTTAATTTAGACCCTAAAATGTAAAATTTTTGCGATTGCAAATCGAAATTTACAAAAAAAAAAATGGCCAGTATAGTGTTACACTGATCGATTTATCTACGTATCATCACCTTAAGCGTTTGGGTGCTACCTTAATTGAAAGTAATGGTTAAGTTGATCGGTTTTATGGCTTCATACAGTTTCATCATAATAAACTAAAACACATTACAATTGCATTCTAGTGATTGGTCTTCTACATGATTTTAATAAAGTACCTTTCGATTGCAAATATATAAAAAAAAAGAACTTTTTAACGGTTTAATGATTGTTTATTTTAGTACCGTTATGCCCAAGAGAACATGAGTCATGTCTTGTAGGATTCACTCAATAAATTCGAAAGCTTATTTTACGCGTCTACGACAAAAGTAAAAAAAAAAAACAACATAAAAAAACAAAATGTTTCGAATGGCCAGGAGTCTATATGAAATCTGTATGAAATTATCTGATTGGCTCTAATCACACGAGAACAATTTTTAGTCGTACAATTTTTGTTTTTTTTTTCAAATCACACGGGATGAATATTAATTTTGCATGAAATGCATATGCAACGTATAGACAGCCTTGTATGTATGTGTTAGTGTTTTTACATTCATTTGATGTTTGGCTGATTTTTAAAAATGTGCATATTTAGTGTTGTGCTGGTAATTAGGGGTTGTAGCTGGTTGAAACTTTACGCCACCAAAAAACCATTCTCTTCACCTCTCTTGCCACTAAACTATCATTTTATGCCAGCACAATTGTTCTCGTGTGATTAGAGCCATTAACTAAATTGAATACAATGAAAGCGTTGTGTAGAAGCCACACGTGATATCCTGAATATTCCTACGGGCATTTTTCAGAGCGATAGGATTGAAAGAAATATTATAGGGAGACGCCTCTACATGATAATAATAAAAGTACTTATCAATCGATGCGCTGTCAAGTAAACAACGAAGAAATTAGCAACCAAGGATATTATCGATAAGATGATAAATCACCCGTTCACCCTTGGCGTCACAACGGGCCGCTATGCGTGCTCAAGTAAGCTTTGTGATATCAGAGCTACCACTCCGACCTAACCTAACCTAACCTGATAAATCAATCGAATCCTTTTGAAGTTCTAATGAACTCATCATGGAAGTTAGGTAATCAAGGGTCGCGATGCAGAAAAGTCCATAGAAACCTGGGTCAACTAAGCTAACCAGAGAAAGTTTTATGTGTTTGCTTACAACACTGCACACTGACAAACTGCGTCCAATTCATTTCACCCACTAAATAAATCGTTAAGCAGAAAACAATGTAAGGAAAAAAAGTCGCGGTAGAATCAGAGTTAGAAAGCGAAAACCGGGGCCAATCAAGTAAAAACGGTCAGGAACATATTATTGTGAATTTTGTGGGATTGACAAGGAATGTACGACTTTTGGGAGCACTTTTACTTCGAACATATACAGTATACGTTCCAATAAGTTCCAGCGCTAAACGAAACAGCGTTAAACGAGGCAACTAATAAATCAACTGCGACGCAGGAAAGATGCGTTCGTACTGCGATTGCGACTTTGGAAAATTCTGTTTTAATCTTTATTCTGGACAGGCTAACAAAAGAGCGTTGAAGTAGATACATAGTATATACCGTCGCTATATAGTGCACTGCTTTTGTATTACCACGTAATACTGAAACAGCGTTAAGCGGGGTCTTACTGTACTATCAATAATTAAACAGTCTAATGGCAACTACAGCCTGCAAACTGTGGAAACAAAAAAAATTATGTCTCATAAGGGACAGAGACAGCTCATAACGACAGCAATTTGTCTGCATAGATTTTATAACTTTAATCTGATCCTTAGCTCTTGCTAATTCGCTCCTGTAGTATCCTATATAGATGTACAATTTTTTCTTAAATAAAATCACACTAAATTTACTTAATACGGCTATTAGTTCTATCTGAATATAACTTCTTATGCCAAAAATGTACTACAATTTGTGTGGCTTTAAAGTATTTTAATTTCTTTATAACTCCACAGGCTAAATACATTTCACTATTATAAGAGAAAATATTAAAGTTTTATTATATTATTTAATTAATAGGCCGTAAAGCCAGTGAGAATTTACTCAAATTTAAAAATTAGAAAATTCAAATATTATTTACAACAACAACAAAAATTCATGTTAAGAAGTCATTTGCGAACAACTCTTAGCAAAGTTCTTTAATTTCAAAAACTATTAATTGTTACCATGTTTACTAATTTTCTATTGCAAAACAAACTACATATAACAAAAGCCAACAAGCATAACAAAAATCTCTCATTCACTTCCTTTTTTCAGATTGTTCTCACCTTACATCTTAGTTGTACGCAGGCAACAGAAACTGAAAGCGATATTAAACAAAATGTAACAACACTAACGGAAACTAATACATCACAAGAACAGCCTGTGGCCGAACCTCTGGTACGCTATAGACGGCAGCCACCGCGTCCTATAGTGAAATATATAAGTAGACCGAAACGTTTTAAAATGAAACGTATTAAACGGCCAAAAATTAAATACAGTTTTGCAGAGCCACCAACCACGTACTATGCCAGAAAACCAGTGTCGTTTAAGAAACCCACATATGATTCTTCAATATTTGAAGATTTTTCTCATGTAAATGTGGAATCAGCTGATTTTGATTTGCCACCCTCCAGTTATGAAGCACAATCCATGGACTTGGATTTATACAAGCATTATGAGCCAGCTCAAGAAGCATCGTATAAAGATATACAAAAGCCAGTTACGTATTCCTATACTGCACCAGAGGTTAGCTTTAAAGAGCCGTTGTATAGCGAGATACAGAAGGCGCCATCATATACATATACAGCACCGGAAGTGAGTTTTAAGGAAACAGTCACTTATTCCTATGCACCATCCAAGAATTTACCAAGAAAACCTCATACTAAATACGGTGTACCCACTGAGTATGTTTATAGTACGGGCTATGATAAGCCAAATACTGAAAAGCCTTTCTATAATGCACATGGTAAAAATGAATATTCGTTTAGTAAGGCTCCTGCTGGGACCCCTCGTATACCAGCCACTAAATATGGAGTACCAGATGTTCATATACCATTAAGTGGTGTAACGGATTACAATAAATATTCAGTAATCGAACAGAAACCAAATTATGCAAGTTTCGCACCAACAAAAACTGAAACATATCATTTTGCTGAACCACCTCAACCAGAACCAAGTGTTGAAATAACATACTCTCCATCGTATGAAATCAATATACCAACGGCACATGAAAATTCATATCCTAAAGGGAAATATAATGTAGAACCGGACAATGAGCAGCCACCACCACAACAATATCATCCTCAACAAGATAATTATGAAACGTCCAATAAATATGATAATTCGCGTCCACAAAATTATGATCATGGTCCTCCTGTATCCTATCAGGAGAGTTCTGATACCAATCCACCTCCAAGTTATCAGCCAGCACCACCACAAAATGGACACATAGCTGAGTATATACCAACTGCTGAAGATCTACCAATTAATGTCAATAATAAACAACCTCCTTATGATTATCCCAAATCAAGCTACGAAGTACCAATTTATGATCCAATACCATTTGAGTCCTCCAATAATCAAGAACAAGAAGTTTATCCACCACAATCTTATGAGAACTCGAATAGACAACAGCGGCAGCCTAATAATAATAAACAAGAATTTACTACTCAATCTGATGCCAACAATAATAATGTACCACAAAAGACCGAGCAAGCAGAAACTAAACCAAATGACGATGTCGACTTAACCGAACCACAAGAGCCACAAACTAATGTACATAGTCGCCCCCAATCGCCAATAACTCTCTTACGTGGTACACGTAAAAAGAAGCGCACCAAAGGCTCTTCGACTACCGTATCAACAACGAAACATATTTTAGATGTTCCCGAGTTAGAGGAAGCATTCGAAAATGAGAAACGTAATCGTAATTCACAAGAACCCGATTCGCATGCATCACACAAAGTTGAAAACTTTAACAACAGTGATGGGCCCTGGAATCCCATGAAAATTCGAACATCGCCCATTATGTCAACAACACCAAAATCAACATCCACTGCTGTTAATATGCAGACAATGAAGAACAAACGATATCAACACAGACAACATAGAAGTACTACCACAACCACCACAACCGTGGCACCACCTAAGGTAGAGATAATATCTATTGAGAAATCACGTTCAAAAAGCTTTTACGATGGCGTTATAACAACACCCAGAGCGCATAATTCGAATTATTTTCGAAATCGTTATAGACTAGAAAATCCCACCACAGCCAGACCACAAATGCCACCTCCGAAAGAGATGAATTTTTCGAAGCGCACAACAAAGAATGTCTTTGATACAACCATCTTTAAGAGCCCTATTAATGACAGAGATGTCTATCGTAATTTGCCCAAAAATCATAAACCCTTTTGATGTATGATTAAGGGATACGCGTTATTTAATAAGTACATAGTTTATAAGATAATTTATAAAAACAAAATAAATAAAATTAAAAATAAGAGGAGTAAGAAAAAGAAAACATTATGGTACTTACAATTCTTTCCATGAAGTTTTTCCATTTTTTACTTGTGCTGTACATTTGAAAGTCATTGAAAAACACAGGACCAGATGAGGTGGGTGGTAGGTCAGGTAATACAGTATCCAAATTAAATGCATTGCGACACTTTTCGATTAACGCCTTTAATACTGGCATTAGAAATGAATATTCTTCAGGATTGCCAACTGAAATAAAAAAATAGATATTTTAATAAATAAAGGGTCCGCCAAATAACTTTTTTTTTTTGAAAATGCTTTAAAAAAAAGCTACTGAATATTTTCTCAAATTTCTTTTTTTATTTGAAAGTACAATCCTTCCGGTTAATAATGGAAAATAATTTCATTCAAATGGCTGCCTCGGCTGGCCATGCAGTAGCCTACACGATCCGTCCAATCTTTAAGCACATTATAGAACAGCTGTGCAGCTGTATTTCACCAATGGCTTCACGAATATTGTCCTTTAAAGCGTCAATTGTCTCTGGCTTGTCGGCGTAACACTTATCTTTGACGGCACCCCACAAATAATAGTCCAACGGTGTCAAATCGCAGCTCCGAGGTGGCCAAACGACATCAGCTTTGTGGCTGATAATGCGATCTTCAAAAACAGGGCGCAAAACATCGAGTGTAGCTTCGGCTGTGTGGCACGTAGCGCCGTTCTGTTGAAGCCAAATGTTGCCAATATCCTCCTCTTCAGACATAAATCCCGGATTCGAGCCCCAGGCGAGACATCGAAACGAAGTATGAAAAAAAAATATTTCTTCGGCGACTTCCCCTCACCAGATTTCTGGCAAAAACTCTGAGAGTAAATAAAATTGCCACGAAAAATTTTCTCAAAATCTGTCATTCGGAGTCGACGTTAAACCGTAGGTCCCGCCACTCAAGTTTAAAATTAAGGCACACAACATGAGTGGTGTGAGAAGCTAGGCCGTAATTCTGACTGAAGGGTTGTAATGGCCAATTATGTATTATGTATATACTATGTAAGGTCTTTAAGGAACGATTTAGGACAGAAAGTAATAACATCAAAGGTGCCAGAGTTGACTAACTTAAAATGGAAAGGGTTTTTATTAGTGACTTGGAAAGCAATATCAGAACCACAAAGACCAGATGGAAACATCACAGAAATTAATACTGTAGTCTCACTAATAAGTACACAACTCTTAGGATAAACAGTTAGATTATGATTCGGATACGCTTAAGTAATCCATGAGTCTTGGAAGTTCGATAAACTTCAGGGAAACCCCTTTATGACTAACAAATCAAATATATATCGGATGGTATATTCCTGTTATATATTCCATGAAGTCGCCGTAGTCTAGTAGCTTATTAAATATGAGGACTCGGTTCAAACCCCCAATATTTCTTTGGCAACTTCCTCTTAACAGAGAGTAAATACAATTGCCATGAAACGCTTCTCAAAAATCTGTCGTTCGGAGTCAACTTTAAACTGTAGTTCCCGCCACTCATGTATAAAATTAACACGCACAGCATAAGTGGTGTGAAAAGCTAGGCCGTAGTCCTTACTGAGGGGCTGTAATGACCAATTATGTTATGTATGTATATATATTTCTGGTATTAGTAATCCTGGTGGTATGCAACAGTTTAAGATTAGAATATTTTATTAGGAAATGGAAATATGAACTAGAGAAGACGGTGATTGGTATCAAAAACAAAACAAAAACAGACTAGATACACGACAATGAGACATCGGAACTTAGCGGGTGACATCGCAATCTTCACAGATGAAAAGGGGTCAGATCTTTTTAAACCTGAGGATTTCTGACTCGGACAGGCTTTCCGACTATTACTATATATTTTAGACTGAAATATACACTATAAAACGGTCACTGGACCTGATATCTATATGGAGAGTACAATGGCGACTAAGATTTTGTAATCTTTTACCAAAAAGCAAAAAAAAAAACACAATTGAATACCATGTCTGGGAAGTTTAGGTAGGCATGAGTAGGATTAGCTTGTAGTACAAGAGTACTTAGTTTCTCAGAGCCGATCTATACGCTTAAAGAAGATTGGATCTGGAACATGCGGATGCTCAGAACAACATCTGCATGTGCCTGATAAAAGGAACAACAATAATAATTTAATTGACACCGATAGGATCGTAAACGGAATATGGCTTTACTTCTCACAATAATGGGGGGTAATGTAATGGGATTATCGGAAAATAACTGCAAGCGAATGTCAGGCTTATAGACTAGAGTACTTTAAAGGTCACGGGTAATGTATATACATATATTATTAATATTACACTTACCTTCAATAGCATTATCCAAAGCTTTGTTTATGGAAAACAATAGATATGCCAGTTCGCTGGGATTCTCAGTGGTACGACATTGCAGTATGGCATGAAGTTTAGCAGTGGCCATGGCCACTACACCTGGATTGGGATGATGGGAACATTTTAAAAGTAAACCCAAACACAAACGTATCATATCCGACCAGTCATCCGATGAGTCTGATTGGAATATCATTAAAGCATCAAGTAAAGCCAAAACACCATCTAACAGCTTGGTAGAGCATTTCTTTGATTCGTCTTCATTGGAACCCAAAACTACCAAATCATAAATCATGCGTAAAATATGAGAAGCATTCTAAAAAACAAAATAAATATTCAGTTTTATTGTTTTTTTCTTATTATTCTTAAAGATTTCTTTTTAATTTATAATACATACCTCTTGATTAATTAGAGTTTGATTGCCATGTTCCGCTAAATCGAATAGTGAGGCTTGTACAGCCATTTCTAAAATACGTAATCTCAAGGATAAATGTGAGGTCATGAGTTCATTATTTAAGGCCAATAGATTAATACAGCCCAACACTTGACCCCTTTCCTTCCAGCAATCCGGATGATCGTTAGGTACACCACGCCAGAAAACGGTAAATAAAATATTTGATACCAAATATACCAATTGTTCTTCGCTATCAACATCAGCTTCGGAGGAAAATTCCAAATTACTTTCAATTGAATCTCCCTTCTTATTAGCCCCATGAGGTGATTGTGAAGAACTATCTGAGCTTACGGAATCGGCACGTTCTTTAAGGGAAGTGGTATCAATATTTTCTGTGGAAGAGCCTAGAGTCAACGACTCAAAGGTGTCCTGCAAATCATGGGTGGTTTGTCGGATAACCGAAAACACTGATGAAACATTTTCCACTACCACACCCGAAACTGATTCGGCCAGCTCTTTAAATTCCGACTCTAAAACAGTGGCAGCCTCTGAAACGCTTGCATGTATTTCATTTAATATTAAACCACCTTCATTATGTTCACCGTGCTCAATTTCCATTTGTTGTTCACAGAAATTTATGAGATCCCCTTGATTGTCGAATTTATTTTCGTCTTCCAGCAAAACATCCAAATTAACACCAAAGCTTTTGCGCTTTTCTTCATCAGGTTTGACGTTCTCAATAGGTCTTCGTATGAGCAATCTGGCGATTGATTCTTGCCAACCTGGCTGTTTGGCAATGGCTTGTGGTGAATTTTGTTTGGTAAAGGTACATTGCAGCAAACGTTTGGCCACCTCCAGTTTAACGGGCAGATCATAAGAGCTGACATGATGAACCAAAAATATTAGACCACAGTAGTCAACTTCGGAGTTTAGCATTTCATCGAGCATATGGAAAAGTATTGTAGAACTTAATTGCATGGATATGGTGTAAGAGAATAAACCAGGGAATAGAGATGCATCGGTTGCGGGATCATGTAAACGCATGATTTGTTTATATTTCGATTGTACACGCGTCGACGTTAGCAGGCTGCTAACAAACTGGAAAAGAAGAGACAAAAAAAATGAAATTTATTCAAATTTCTTACACATTTTAGACACAATTTAACTATTACTCACCCTTATAGCAGCCTCCTGCAATTCGCAGCTATAGCTTTGAACCATAAAGTAATTATAAATTAAATTAGCCGTTTTTGGCTCGTGCAGCAATAAAATCAATTGATCTCTGCAGTTTTTACCCTTAATATGCATGGTCATCATGTCCAAGAATTCAATTAAAACATGATCCTGCTTAACAGAAGCCAAAAATGCTATTATACTACCGATTTCCTTAATATTAACATCCTTCTGCAGGTAGAAACGTATTATGGCAAATATGGTGGAGCGTATAGTCTTGGCATCTTCGGCTGTAATACTTTCAGGAGTGCCATAGTATTGCCTAATGACATCTAGGAAAAATTGTATGCCAAACTTTTTACGAAAATATTTACGATCGTTTTTAATCATAGCTCCGAGATATTGAACATGACCCAAAGTAATTTGGAAAGGCATATGAACCCATATATCAAAATTAAATGCTATAGAGGTGTATAAATCATCCAGAAGGGCTAAATTAGATTGACCGGTAGATGATTTATGTGCCTGTATAGATTCCATAAACAAATGGGTGGCCATTAAGGCATTGACATCAAATATTTTTGGTGAACATTTCTGTAACATCATGCCAATAATGGAAAGGCATTCACTATTGAGGAGATTTTCCTGATTGTTATCATGTTCATGGGTTAAATAGCGCAGGAAACATATAAAACTGGCCAAGGGAAATTGTATCATTTTCCATTCGGTGTACGAGTTAGAGGACAATACCTCCCAGTCAGCAAACTCTTCGGCAACAGGTGTCTTTAAAGGTTCAGCGTTATCATCGGACGATTCTTCAGTCACTGCTGCCAAACTGAATTCGGCATTATTCTCCTTAATTATGCGATGTAGTATAGGCAGTATAGCCTGTATGCCGCCTACACTATTGATGGTATCACGCATTTTTACAATGTGACAATGTTGAGCTTGTACCAGGCCCAAATATTTGCCACTGGGTATTAAGTCCAAACAGGTATTGTGAGTATAAGCCGCCGGTGAATAACAGAAAACAAATCTTGATGTCAACTCTAATATATCATTGTCCTGCGAAAATATTGAAGTAAAATGTATGCCAGCATCGAATATGGTTTTTAAGTTTGTAGTGGGTTCAGCCAATAAAACACCACCAATTTGGCCAGCCAGGCACTTTTGTTCGCCAAAAACGGTTTCTTGCATGCCAATCGGGAAATTTTTAACATTCGGATCAAATGAAGTTGTCTGCGTCCTTAAAGGTAAAGTAAAATAGTTTGAGACCTGTAAAATATTAAAAAGATTTATTATAAGCGAAATGAAAATAAAAACAGAATTTAAACAACTCAACTAACATTTGTGGATAGAGTGCGTTCCAATAAACTTGGCAGCATGCCTTTGTAGCTTTGATGACTAGTATCTTGCGAGGATGATCTGGGTAATATGGCCGTGTTCGTATTGCCGGTATTATTCGGTTTTATTTCCTGTAATGCTGAGCCCACTGAGCAGAAGATAAATGGCTGCGTAAAGAAATATTATAAGAAATGAAGGTTTTCAATTGATTTCATAATAAATTACCTCATTGATAGCTTGAACTTTTAAAGTGGCACTTATTTTTTGCATAAAATCTATATAGACATTGATTTGGCTGTAGGAGAATGGTCTTTTTGGCGGCGTTATGGCTACTGTTACATAATGCCAATGGCCATCTAATAAAATTGTTGAGTTTACCGATGAGGTTAAATATTCACGTTTTGTCAATGCACCCACAACTATATTGCCGTTATTTTGGACGAAAATTTCAAAACCAGTATTGGTGCCGGTACGTAAACTAAATACAAATAAAAGATAAATAAATATGTAAACAAATATGTAAAAACAATATGGAAAAACAAACTTGAAACACATTTAAGTTATAAAAATATGGATATATTTTATATAAGTAGAAACAAGAAATCCATTATTTTAGAATAAAATAAAAAAGTAAAATTAACCTTGAAACAGTAGAGTAGGCTTTACTTAGGAAACTCAAATCATTTTAAAATTCGTAACATAATTTTAGAGAAGAATAATACAATTGTTTCTTTAAGCTATCTTAGCGTTGAGAGGGTTTCGTTCCTTCTCTCTCTCACTCTCACTACTGCTGTGTTCAAATAGTCATCTACTCTAATGAGCGATCTACTTTACTATGCCGCTGCAAAATACAGGTGATAGGGAATCGTATTGACCAGTTCTATTGAAAAAATTTTGTTGAGCTTCCATGCTCACAGATGGATACAGATCACGCGACAAATGCTTAAGAGGAATCTTTTCAGAATAACTGAATCCTTAATTTTCCCTTACTCCATTAGTAGTCAGGCTAAAATAATGGCTGTCCGATACCAAAGTATATCGTATAGTGATATAAGCATTTTTACTAATTAGATTCCAATAATATCAGAGGATATAGCGAGACCTTCGACATTCAATTTTATATGGTCCCCTTAGGAGTCTAAAAAGGAGAATTCTAGGGCACCCAAAATTTATTAACACAAAGCTTTCAGGCGTTGTAAGTGAAATTCATACCTTCATAAATCTCTTGGGGTGACTGAGAGATAGCAACAGGAAGTTGTAAGTAAATAACGGAATTGATAATATCGGTGTTACAACGGGATTTTTAGGACCCAATTAAGCTATGCCCATTGAGATGCCTGCCAACTCGATTTAACCTAACGTTCCATGTTCGTAAAAGTCACTCCTATTGACCCAAAACTTTCACAATCACATTGTTCCACGCAGATGAACAAAATTATTTGCCATGGTAATCGCGATCAGCTAAACTGCTGGAACTTCAGGAAAGCCATTATTAATAGATATGGTGTGGAGAGGACCTGATGGACCAAAAAAACGTCTCATTTTGGTCGTAATTGTACGATTGTGGGCAATTTTTGTCAGTATAGACCCAAGCTTACAATTTAGCGATGTATATAGAAGCGGCTTATTGCAAATTGTGTAAATTAATAGCCTAACAAACTAAGGAACACAGTCAAATCTTCTCAACCGATAAGCTTGACCACTGTTTGCACCAGATTTTTTTAAACGCTCACCGCCGTTTGATTCAGAAATCGATTTTATTTCCTGCAAAGTCGCAATTTGCATACGGAAATTCGTTTCATTATCGTTCTACAACACGAATTACAGACTATATATTTATCAAGTATATGGACTTTTGCTAGCTACAACTTAAATTGCATACAACCAACGATTTTAAATATGGATTATCTAATATACTATTCCATTTTCTTTTAAACACTTACTTTAATAACATTCTTCTACAATTGGGACGTTGTTCCTGATCACTTGAATCTGATTTCGTATCGGTTTTTAATTTATTGTCCAAGCGCAGTAATATATGAAAAATGAAACCATAGGCACCAGACATAGACCAATTTTTTATATCCGTTACAACAATGCCATCACCTGGCTCACAAAAATTAAAGTATTGCGAACACAAATTTGTGCTTGTCAACGATTGTAACGAAACACTAACAAGGGTCTGCAATTAAAATAAATGTAAAACGTTAAAGAATAACTGAAAACCGTTAGAGTAATAGACACAACTTACCTGTAATAATTGTTTAGAATGTGGAAATTTACTTTCTTTTCTTAAAAGGCTAAAAATACTTTTCAATTCTATGGGTATAATACTTAGTTTGCTAAGTTCTTCGATAAGTTTAATGTAATTTTGTATACACTGATCGGATAGTTTATCGTAACGTTGTAAACACACACATATGGACTTAATAATACGAGTTTCACAAGCAACAGATTTTCTAAAAAAGAAATAAGACAAAAATTATTTAAAATATGTTTGAATTTTGAATAACAAAAAACAAACTTACGTGCCATAATTATCGGTACAGGATTTTAAAATTTTCTCACTTAAATACGTTTGTTCTCTAACATCCATTTCAGGCAACCATTCTATGAGTTTTGTCAAAACTTCTGGCAATATTATGATACCAACAGCATCATTATAAGCCAATTCTATGCTAGCCTCTAATAAACCTATAGAAGGCAAGCCAACTTCCATAAGGCCATTGAAAAGTTTACCCACTTTATCATGGTAACGTATATGATCGGTTAATCGAATGGAATTACGCGTAATGGAAGCTAAGGCTTTAATAACTTTTATTAAAAGTTGCGAAATATTTAGATTCCAATCCTTAACGTATTTGGGTATTGAAATTAATATGTCTACCAAACTGGTTTCTTCAATCGCTTCACAAATAAATAATGCACTATGGACGTCGGTTAAAAATACACTTACATTATCTACGGTTGAGTCGAGAGCATTAACATCTATTGTCTGATTATTAGAATCACTGTCATCGGAGCATATATCAAAGTTATCAACGGTATCGCCATGGAAGTTGTCGGTTTTTAAAAGTTCATCCAATACATCACAGTATAATTTTATAAGAGTAATTAAGTCTATTTGGCGCTGAATTAAGAAAAATAAATTTAAATTAAATTATTTAAAAAAAAAAGGTTTTTTACTTTTAATTCGAATTCGAAAAATACTAAATACGAAACTTAGATTTTCGAAAAAAATATAAAATAAATTGAATTATTCTAATACATACATATGTATACTTACTTCTTCTGGACTAGATTTTTGTAGAACAATAATCATTAAAGCACAACATCTTAAGGTAACAATACGTAAATCATTTGAGGTTTCCCATTGGGAAAGAATTTTTATTAAAACCGATACGGTAGCTGGACAAATAGCTCTCATGCCATTTCGCTATGAAAAAATTTAAATAGAAAAATAAATATTAAATAAAACCATTAAAAAACTCTGAAAAACTATTAAATAAAATAAATTATATACAAATAAATACACATATTAAATACACATCTCTATATACTATACATACTTAAACTATGCGGTTACAACAATATTAAATACTTTTCAAAGAATACTCACCAAATTATCACAAGTTTGAACACCATCACCAGTATTTTTAAGATTTTTAAAATTAATTGCTGTTAAAGTTTTCTGCAACATTTAAATTACAATGACACATATTGTATGATTATAGCAAAAATATTAAATAAATAAATAAATATGACCCCATTACCAATACGAACGAATATTTTGAGATGTTATTGACATTTTACAAAATGTTATAAACGATTAAATAGTCAGAGAAATTAAAAGAAGAAAACAGATTACAGTTTACGGTAAAGGAAAAAGGAAAATAGAATAAGAACGTAAAACACACCTGCGATCCACATATTATTGCTCCCAAAATATGTATTAACGATTCTCCAATATCGGGATATTTTGTTATGTCATTATGTTGAAAACAATCTGAAATCGAAAGATTAATACAATATTAACGGAAAGAGAAATGTCCATGATTTCTTAACTCACCATAAATAAATGGTATAATTTCTACATGTACACTGTGGGGTTTATAGGGTAATTTCTTATAATCAGCAAACTGTTTGCGTAGAAAGCTGCGCCACGTCAAATATGGATCATACATAACTTCTAAAAATTGCGAAAAACTACGAAATAGATGTGAAATCTCATTTGATGTAGTTTTGTTTTCGGTGCACTAAAAAAAACCAACAAAAAAAGAGTAAAAAATTTAGTATATGTATGTATAGTTAAAGACATTCGATATTGTAGTCATATATTTGGTTCAGTAAAGCTTGTATAAAATATAAGAAAATGGTGTTTAATTTATGATTTAGTTTGTTAACGAACTTTTTTGAGAACCTAATACTATTACTTTTATATGTAAAGTTCGAATCTTATTCATGAATTGCACTTAATATAAAAATGATGATCAGTTATAGATGTTAAGTGATCAGTTATGAATACCTAGTGCGGAAATTTAATTTTTTAATTGTATAATTGTTGGCAAAATTCACTATAATTTTAGAATATGTAGTTAATTAATTTAAAGCACAATAGCTGTACCTTCCTTTTTCCTTATTTTGAAATAATTGTCATAAAATTTTGGGTACTGAGTATGTATATAAAAAAAATTTTTTTTGCGACTTCCTCTCAGCAGACTTCTGGCAAAAACTCTGAGAGCAAATAAACCTGCCATTAAAAAGTTTCTCAGAAATCTGTCGTACGGAGTCGACTTTAAACCATGAGTAGTGTTGAGAAGCTAGGCCGTAATCCTGACTGAAGGGCTGTAATGGCCAATTATGTATGTATGAGGTTTCTTTGATGTCGCCGAACTCTAGTAGGTAGTGTGTTGGCTTATTAGACGTAAGGCCCGAGTTCAAACCACGGGTCAGACATCAAAATGGAATATGAAAAAAAACATTTCTTCGGCGACTTCCTCTCAGCAGATTTCTGGCAAAAACGGTGAGAGTAAATAAAACCTGCCATGAAAAAGTTTCTCACAAATCTGTCGTTCGGAGTCGACGTTAAACTGTAGGTCCTGAGTGGTGTGAGAAGCTAGGCCGTAATCCTGACTGAAGGGTTGTAATGGCCAATTATGTATATTGTCTATTAATTTTTATGTTTAAAGAAAAAAATAAAGTTTTCCTTAATTGGTTTTACTTCCTGATTCAAACAGTATTAATAAAAAAAAAATTTAATTAGATTTATATTGATTAGGTTTGATATCATAATTAAATCTTTCCTAATTAAACAAAAAATCCAAGTGGATTTGATCCTAAGCAAAATAAATATCTTATCAGGGTTTCTTTTGTACACAATTAAAAACAGTAGGCATTTGGTTGGCTAACAAACAATGAGTAATCCAATATGTATATACAGACCTAACATGTTCCGGACAATAAATAACATGTTACAGATAAATCCAATAACAATAAAAAAAATAATACCCCAAGACCTTAACATCTAATAAGCGGGCGGTCTAATCTTATCTAATCTAATCTAACAGTAATATATTTCTATAATTAATTGAATGAATTTCTTTAGAAATATGTATGTTTGAAAACAATAAATTGATTGGCTTACCTGATGAAATACATGGGTTAGAATAGCTATTAAATTTGATTTATATTCATACTTTATAATGGCCAAAATATTATCAAAATGCCGGCAGACAATTATCAAACAATCGATGAGTATAGCTATTTGGCGTACCATTTCATCTGTAATTTCACCCTGTAAACAAAGCAAATGTTTTATGAATGTAAACAATATGTATGTATGTACATATGTAGGTATTATGACAACTTTAAACGCCCCCTTTTCTAGGTACATTTAAAAGCGATTGTACTTACATTTTGGCACGTATCACTGGCTACGATAATAAATTTTCCAATTGCCGGTAACAGTTCATCGGGTAGTCGACCCAAATGTGGGCCACTATCTGGTTTAACCTCATGCCAATACGGACACTGCTCCGAGGTAAAATCTAACGTCAATTGTGACTGCCAAATGCTAACGAAACGTTCAATAAACTCCCGGAAATATGATTCCTCATTCTGGAATATATGCACATAAAATATAACGATTTAAATGTCCATAAATATTAATAAATTTCTTTTCTTTCATTTTTTTACTTTCTCTTTACTTTTAATGATAAAAAAGATGGCGGTTTTCAGCGTATGGTGTGTTTCGCCAAGTAAACAAATCACCCCTTACAATGTAAATCGTTGAGTTTGTTTACATTTTCTAACATTGTGTGGGTGAGTAGTGGTGGATGAGAGTTTGGAGTGTAGAGTCTGTGTGGGGGTAGTTGACAGTAAATCAATGCTGCTTCTTGGCATAACTTTCAAACAAATACAAACATTCGTACAATGCAAAAAAATCAGACACACTAACGGTATAGTATTACAGAATATTTCCTCTTTTTTTGTTTTTGTTATTGTTGTTGGTAGTATATCATTATATAATCTCAAGTGATTTTAAGATACGGTATAAATAAAATTGTATTATTTCAACTACTCCTCAGAGGCCAATTGTTTGTTTATACAAATTGTAGTTGTTGTTTTTTTTTATCAATAACTGTCTCATCTTTTTTTTCTTTTGCATTCTTATTTGCATAGGCAAGCAACCGCAAGAATTTCAATTTATTTTATTTTTTTTCCTTATAACACTGATGATTAATACTTTGTATTATTTTGAGCACACATTTAACCATTTTTATGGTATCCATTTTTTAACTGTTTATTAAAGCCGCCGCCACGAGTTGTTTTTTTCTTGTTTCTAATCAACTTTATACTATGGTTTCATCTTACCTTGGTTGTGTATTGCACCCATAGATTATAAATATCCTTTTTATTATCCATCTTTTTATTAAGACACTTATAAACTATTGTTGTTTTTGTTGCATATAAAATTATTTGTTTGTTTTCATTGGTATTATTGTATATTTTATTTGTTTACAAAATGAAAAACTTTCGTCTTGAGAAAAAATTCTATTCACTTTGACCGTACACAAGAAAATGAATTTCTCTCCATTGAACAGCTGTTAAGTTGACAGCTGGTTTAATCTGAGGAATTTGTTTACCACTAAGAAAACAGAGATGGTATATAGAAATTAAATTACACCACACGACAGAGTTGTACTGAAAGATATCTTATGGCTGGTAAGTAGTGGTAACGTTATTGTAAATTTATATTCGATTTTGAACGTTGATTTAAAAATTTACATCTAAAAATAGATTTTTTATCGCAAAAAATTTACAGAGGGGGCCTGTATAAAATTCTTTCATTCTATTGGGTAATGGTATCATAATGTCAACACTGAGAACCACCACAATGATGAAAAGAAGAAATAGAGCTACTCCTTATGCAGAGCATTGCTTTGGAATTCTAAAAGAAGTTTGTAGGAGGAAAGAATTTTAATCACTTTTTTTCAATAATTTATTAAGTTAATGAGTTTTAATCAAAGGGAATCGAGCCTCTAACCCCCACTATTAAATATTAGCACACTAACCATTAGACCACAGTAGGACCCTGTTATTCCTATTCAGGAATTTTATCCATTCTGAGACCACTTTTGTTTAAATTCAAAATAATTTTCAATTGTCCATGTACTTACCATTTATTCGAGGCTTTTTTCTAGGTTAGTTTTTTTGTATTGGTGGAATCCATTTACAATCTTTCAGCGCACAGCGTCGAAGTCCTTCGTCTATTATAATTTATCACATTTCCAGCTGCTCCAATTAGAATCTTCAGTCCTCTCTGTAATATTCAGACTAATAGAAATATTTAAGAAAGGTGCTCGCCATCATCTATACTATTTCCAGCTGGTTCAACTAGAATCTCCCGTCCTCTCTGTAATATTCAGACTAATAGAAATATTTAAGTAAGGAAATCTATACTATCCTAGGCCTCATATAAAATATACTGCAATCGCCTTCAGCAATTTATGCATTTTCCTTATCTTTGTATACATAACAGGATACTGTTAATAGATACCATCAGAATTTACGCCTACTTGGCATTAGAAGAGAAGTTCCGCCGTCTAGGTCGCTAAATGTAAACCATTATTCACTTAAGTAAGTCTTTATTATTATTATTTATTTTTTTATTATTATTTGGAACAACATTACCTGTAAGTTGCCATTAGTTGTTCAAATATTATTGGAGAAGGAATAGAGTCCAAATAAATTAAAAACAATTAAATAAATTATTTTTTTTTTGATTTATTTAATTTTCAATTCTATTAGCATGTTTTTTTTTATTGTTTTTATTTTGTTTTTAGTACATAATGTTGTTGTTAGTAGTATTTTTTGTTTTTATTAAAAATCAAAATAAATAAATAAAATTATTTCATGTTTTTTTTTTTTTGTTCTTTTGCTTTGAAGCATTTTTGTTATATGTACGTTGTTATTTTAATTTTTTTTTTATTAAATTATTATTAATTAATGGTGCAAATTTGTCGTGTATTTTATTTTATTTTTTTTGCTTATTTTTAAAATACAAAAAATAAAAGATTTCGTTTGAAATTATAATTTTATTTTAAATAAAATAAAATTTTTATGTTTATTTTTTTATTTTAAAAATAAAAAGAAAAAAGTTTAATAAAATAAAAATTATTATTTTTTAAAATTTTTTTTGTTTCTTTTTCAACGTTTCAAATAAATCGATTAAGAGAGCTGCTTTTAAAAATTTTAATCAATTATTATAATTAATAATGACAAAAATAATTTAATTTAACAACCAAATTATTATACAAAGTGATTTTGTTTTTGTTTTTTTTTTAATTGTATTTACAATAAATAAATTAAACTGTTTTTTAAAAATAAATAACAGTAAATAACTATTTAATAGTAAAGGTAATTTAATTGTTTTGTTGTCGTTTTTTTTCATTTTATTTTTAAATTATTTAGAATATTTTATTAATTATGTTTTAAGTTTGTAAAAAATTTTGATTATAAATTAGAATTTTAATTACAAAAAAAAAAAAAAAAACATACACAACATGTATAAATAGTTTTTATTTTTAGTTTTAATTCTTATTTATTTTTACTTAATTAAACGCTTTCAAAGATTACAGATCAACTTAAACAACTCTGGTCGGATTTTAAAGAAATTTTAATATTTAAATGGCGTGTGTGTGATATATCATCAAGTATTTCCCAAAAATTAAAATTCCAAAAGAAGCTACATTTTAAAATTATTATTTTGTTTTTTATTTTATTTAATTTTTATCTACTATATCTGAAATATAATGATTTTGCAATATGAGCATTATTTTTATGCCCTAAAAAGTCCTGCAGAGCAGCAGTTACATTTGGACTTGGTTTTGTTTTTCATTTTCAAAAATTAAAAAATTTAAATGTAAATGCTTGCGAATTGAGAGCCTATTTTTTTTTTTAATAAATTATGATCTTTTTTTTTAATTTAATTTATAAAAAATTTATGATTATAATATAAAATTATATAATTATTGTTTGTATTACAATTTATTTCAAATTTATTTCTTTTTATAATTGAGCTAAACAAACTTACAGCGATCTGAAATTCAAAAACATTAGGGCAGCTCAACTAAAAATTAAACAAAAAATTAACGACAGGGATTGCAATCGTAAGAGAGATTTTTCAAGATGATATATGTTTCTCTAACGTAACTCTAGTTACTCAATTACTGCTGTTATAAAATGGGTCAAAGGAAAGATCACAAATAGTACCTAGCTTTTAATGGAATAATAAACGGAAACGGGGTTTAAGTTAGGGATCCCGTATTTTTAGGAACCCCTAAGAGGGCTCTTCTATTTCTCATAAGGCAACACAAAGCCTTGGGAATAGACGTATAAAATGAGGAAGAGATAATATCTACTGGGTTAGGTTCGGAAAGTAGGGGAGACATCTGCACTTGAAGATTACAAAATGCAACTAAAAACCTAAACAAATATTAAAAGAGACAGAAAGAAATATAAGCTATCTTAACTTTACTACTACTACTAAAAGGATAGCGAATTATCTGACAATAAGATTTAATTTTAAATTGTCGTATCGGGCCAATTTCTGTAGTGCTGTAAATAAGACATGCAGACGATGTAATTGAGTCGTCTAATTTCACACATTTCAACTGTAGGAATCAATTGAGTTGCTTAATAGCAACCCTAACAGGACCATTACCTAGCAGAAGTAAATGACAGATGGCGACATCATTACAAAACAATGGAGGCGCTTAATGGGAAACGTAGAAGGACCATATATGCATGTATGTATATAGAAGGATCATTACTAAAAGCAGGTATAAATTTCTAATGGCGGCTATTAACAGTACCCTTCTAATCGGCTGTGTAATCTAAGGAGACAAAATAAAGTTAAGAACAGTATCAACAGTATCCATCACTACGGAAATTCACTACGATATCTGGGTAGACAAGGTCTATCGTTTTATTGCTAGTACAGAGAATATCCAAATTACGTATAACGACGCCATATTATACAGAATCAGTATCAGGAGCCTTGGTTATGGCCTCTCATTTTAAGGATGGATGCCAAAATGAGCAGGGGACACGGTTCTCAAATTATCCTGAACTGAAGATTATCCAGCATGGCAAACACGATGAAATACTGACACTTTAGGTAAATGGATAAAGGATTAAAAGCAAAATGGGCAAAGTATACTAAAACAGATGTTTGCTATTCATGGATGTTGTCTCATACATATACATATATGTACATACATAATTGGCCATTATAACCCTACAGTCAGGATTACGGCCTAGCTTCTCACACCACTCATGTTGTGTGTGTCAATTTTATACGTGAGTGGTGGGACCTACAGTTTAACGTCGACTCCGAACGACAGATTTTTGAGAAACTTTTTCATGGCAATTTGTATTTACTCTCCGAAATTTTGCCAGAAATCTGCTGAGAGAAAGTCGCCGAAGAAATATTTTTTTTTTCATTTTTCGTTTTGATGTCTGGCCTGGGGCTCGATCCCGGGCTTTAAGTCTAGTAAGCCAACACACTACCTACTAGACCATGGCGACCTCCAGTTGCAGCACATCATATTATCCACATGACCTGAAATTGTTGAAGTCGTTGAGCTCAATATGAGAAATTGTAGTTTGCAATATTTCTCTTATATAATTTGAATGTTTTCGATGTGCAATATGTTGAAAACTCAATATACCCGAAAGTCTGGATGAAGTCAAGGACGTTATTTACGATGCCGAACACACAAGCACAAGCCTTGGTTTAAATACTGCAGAGAAATAGACGTTTTAGTGGTACCACTGACAGTTCAAAATGTAATAAAAATGCGTAAAGAGTCAAAATATAATGAACGAATCCTACAAATGAAAATACGCCATCTGGATGTAAGAGATAAGACATAGCAATGGATGCAGATCAATAGAATTATATATGAGAGTCACATGGCCAATATATTATTCTGGAATAGGACCTAAAGGTAGTTTAAGGTACTTTTGAGTCAATGTTCACTGTGTAAGATATTTTTACTTCCATTAAAGGTACAAAAATTTCGGAACCAAATTTTCTAATTTCTCAAGCAATGTTTTCAAACACTCAATATTTTTACAAAGCATTTAAAGATCTAATCTGAGTATTAAAAAAATATCAACCAAAATACTACTATCTTAATAATAAAAAAAAAAAAGCGAGTAATGAACCACCCTAATAGTGCTGCTGCCTTTACAACCTATGTTGCAATGTTTTCATTCTTATTTTTGTTCTTGTTTTGGATATAAATTAATTGGCTTTTGATAAATATTGAATTATTGTTTGTTTTTGTTTTACGATTATTCTTGTTTTTTTGTTAGTAAATGTTGCTCATATTGGCAACACTGTCAAAAAAAAATTGCATTTATCTGTTGTTATTGTTTTTGTTATTTTTAATTTCTTATTTTATTTTTTTACTTATTTATTATTAATTTGTAATTAATTAGACGCATTAAATGTTTATTTGTTTGTCTGTTTGTTTTATAAATATGAAAGCCTGATTAAATGATTATCATTTCTTTTAATATCTTTTTTATTTTCAATTTTTATTTTATTTATTTATAAACTAAATAATTGATGATGAAAAAAAACGGACTATATTTGTTTTCTTATCGTTTAAATATAATTTAAATTTTAATATTTTTTTCCTTATTTATAAATTTTTAATTTTTTCTTCGGAATTTTATTTTTAATTCGTTTATCGATTTTTGTTTTTGTTTTTTTTAATAATTTTTTTTTTAATTACAATTATTTAAAGCTGTGAGTTTTTGCAATACGCATTAATTTTTGTTCATAATGTTTTTTTTTTTTAAATATTATAAATATTTTTGGTATTTTTATTTTCAATAGTTTTATTTTATCTATTTATTCTTTATTTTAAATTTATATTGTAGCTTAATCGTTATATATTTATTATGTTTGTTTTTATTATTATAATGCTAATTATTTTTATGTTTTATTTGTTGTTGTTGGTTTTACTTTATATTTAATGCTAATTTATTATCAGAAAGAGCTTGACAATTAATAAAAAAATATTTATGTTATTAGTTAAGTGTATGTATAAATATTATTTTTTTTTTTTTTTGGTTTTTTGTTTTTTTCTTCTTATAATTTGTACCAATTGAAGTAAATATATAATATTTTTATAAGATGTTTGTTTTTACAATCTTTTTGTTTTAAATTAATTTTAGAATGCAAGTTTTTTTTTTATTTATTTTATTTTTATTTTTATATTTAAATAGCTATTTGCTTTCACATTTTGTTTTAACTTTATTGCGATAATATTTAAAATATTATTTATTTAAGTGAACTATCGTAGTTCAATAATTTTTTAATTTAATTAATTATGCAGGATTTAATAAAAAAAAACAATATATATGTAATGAAAACTTTTAGAAGAATATATGAAAAATTAAGATAATTATAGTTTTCACTTTAAGATTTACTTTTACCTTTAGTAAAAAAATAAAAACCAAGTAAAATACAGTGAAAAAATAAAAAAAGTAGAAAAATATTCATTATTTTAAAAAATAAAATAAAAATATAATTATGGTCATATATAAAAAAAAATTAAAATAAATTAATTAGAAAAAATAATTATAAAAACTAATAAATCTCCCATGAAAATGTTAAAAATGTTAGTTAAAAATAAATAACGCAAGTTAATAAATAATTAAAATATTAAATTAAATTAAATTATTTTAAATTATTAAAAACTACGCTACCATATTAAATAAAAATGTAGTGTTATCAAGGGAAAAAATTGTATTAAATTAGAAAATTTTAAGTAATTATAAGTTAATAAAAACCTATTAAAAAGATAAAATATATTAAAAAATTAATTAATAAAAATAGAAAAAAACAATTAAATAAATCTCACAGAAAAAACAAAAATTAATTTATAAAAAGAGAAGAAGAAAAGAAAAGTTTTTTAAATAAAAATAATAATAAAAAATATTAAAAATATCAAAAAGAAAACATAAATTTTGATAAAAAAATAACAAACATATTTTATACATAATATTATATATGTAGATATATAAAAATATTCTAATTAAGAGTAATACATTTTAATAAAAAAAAAATAAAAATCACTATGAAAAATAATATTAAAAAATTTAAGGTTTAAACAATTTAACGAAAAATTAATAAAAAATTATTTTAAAAATCAAGGAAATTAATTCAAACGAAATAAAAAAAATTTTAAAAAATATCGTTTATAATTTTTCTCTAAATGTATTGAATTTTCTTTTAAAACGAAAAAAAACTTTTCAAATAAATAAACATAGAAATTAAATTAAAAAAATTTTACTACAAATTTTATTGAAATGTAAAAAAATAAACAAATTTAAAGAAAGACAATAAAAAACAAATTACAAACAAAAATTTTTTTTAATTAAAAAAAAAAAAAAATTAAAATAATAATTAATTAATTAATATACAGATGCTTACATTAAAAGTGAAATTCATTTTTAATTTAATACGAATCTTTTAAGGAAATGATTACCCAAAATATTTTTGCTTTTTTCTAAACCATTTTTAGTACAAAATTATGCGCACAATTTACGTACATATGAATTTTAGGAAATTATATTGTTATTAAATTCTAAAATGTTTATTAAAAAATACAATTTATTGCTTAAATGAAAGTGTCACATCAATACATATGTATTTATATAATTTAAGATATTCAGTTTATTTTTCAATTGCAAAATAAATGTCGAAAATTTCCCCTGACCTTCTCATATCATAAAATAGGGCGAATAACGGGTTCTACAAAAAAAAAAAAAAAAAAAAAACCGTCCTGGATATAACATAGGCACACACCCATGATAATTCCTAGGAACATTACCAGCGGAAAACTAGCCTGAGGTATAAGTATACAGTAATATAGTTATTTCCTCCGATAATCTTTCTTACTGAATGTAAAGGAACGATAGCTGCATTAAACTTTTTAGGAAAAATTACAGAAATCGAATCTAAGCTAAAGACAGATATGAAGTCAGCTATAATCATTAGCAGCTAAATGGAATCTCCCCCGCATGCTTATTGATTAGAGAATGATACGTAAGAATATACACAGCGGCAGCGTTTCAACGATCGAATTTTAATAGTTGATTGGTATGCCTTCTATCCATTTAAGGACATATACCTTCTCAGCCTGGTACTGGGATATATAGGCAGAGCTCGTAAGAGGCATACCTATTGTCGGAGGAAGAGTGCCTACTCTAGTATGTCCATCGGCCACACGATTACAAGGTGTGGTCCTTTGACTATGAACTCATGAAGATTACTGCGATAATACATCTTGGGAAACACAAAAGTTATTAAACAATTTAGATCTGAAAGTTGTATTCAAAAGAGATCTAATTGCAGCTTTGGCTGTAAGAGCAGATAATCGTAGTAACTGTCATTCGAAATTAAATGCTTTTTTTACAAACATAATAAAAATACTCAGATTTCATTGAGCATACACGTAGCGTTGAAAAGTAATTAAGTTATTAATTTATTAATATTAATTAATATTTGAAATGTAGTTTATTGGCATTAGAAATATATTTTGAGGTGATTACAATCTGGTTTCTTACACCACCCTTGGAACCTAGAGTTTAAAGTCGATTTCGATCCACAAATATGAGAAAATAGTCTTGGTATTTCATTTACTCTCAGAAAAGAGTGCTGAGAGGAATTTTTCTCATTACCTCATTTCGTTCGCAATATCTGATCAGGAATTTGAACACGATATCTATTCGACTACGGCCAATTTACAGTTTAAAATATTGAGATTTCAAAATTTTTTGTTTGTTTACAGAATTAAAAATCAAAACATACTTTCAGGAAATTAAATTATTAAAATTCAATGCATACATTTATGAGTTTAATTAATTAAACTTTTGCTGCAGTTACAAGTTAAAATTATTATGGTTTTCTGAAATTGTTTAAGAACATCATATAAATTGTTTATGTGTGAAAATTAAATTTTTAGAGTCTTTAGGCATTGCATTATTTCCAAAAGAAAATTCAATGCCATTTAAAATTTTTAATTATTTTTTTTAAAAAAGGAGGTGAATTTTTTTTTTTGTTTTAATTAATTATTCTAATTGAATGTTTTAATTATTTTTCTTTATATAATCATTGCATTTATTTTTTTTTTTTGGTTTTATTTATAATTTTTTTTTGTTAAATATTATTTATTTATTTATTGCATTTTGTATTTGTTTTTTGTTTTGTTTTAAATTATTTTGCAATACTAATCTAAAGTAGAGTATTTTATTTTATTAGTAAATAAAAATTTCATTTTAATCTTTTTAATCCATTTATGGATTTTGTTCCAAAAACTTGTGGTATTTGCTAAATTATTATTATTATTATTATTTTTAGTCCAGTTCTTTGAGGGGGGTATGATTCTATTTTATACAGCCGCCACAGGCCCAGGTGGTGTTGAAATACTCGTCGTCATTGTTTTACTTAGATTCCTACAAAATATATATTTTTTTTAGGTTATATATAAAAATTATTATTTTATAATAAATTTATTTATTGTTTTTTTGGTATACAAATAAACAATAAAGAAATGAAATTGATTAATTTTAAATTTTTTATTTAAATTTTTTTTTAATTGTTTTTTTGCTTAAGCTTTAAAAATATTAAAGAAAAATGCCAATAGAAGAGACAACAGCCCGTTTTGATAAGAAAAAAAAAATGGAAAAAAAAATATAAAAAAATAATTTCAAATTGAAAATTTAAAGGCCATTTAAAATGTAATACACGAGTTTTAAGCCACATCAATGAGCCCCGTTGTTTTAAGCCAAATCATAGAGTTTCCTTTCAAATATTCTTTAACAATTAAATCGAGCTCGAATGTTAATGAAGAAACACAATCAATCACAATCACAATCACAGACCAATAATTACAGTTTTAAACAATTTTCATTCAAACCTCCCAAAAAAGCCCATACTCACCATCATATGTCACATACACGTCCTCAAATTACCGCTACTTAAACTCGTTGGTGGTGAGTATTTCTTTTAGAAAAACTTGAAAACCTAAATTGACTTTCAATCAAAACGGAATTTCATGAAATTCTTTCAGAACGAAACTGTCAAGCAAGCAGAGCTTTCATTAATCAATCATACCCCTTAAATTTAAATTAACTTCGATTTTATTTTGTTTATATTATCGTTAGTTAGTATCACAGTTCAACAAGCAGATTTAAAGTGTTTATACGACAATGTTCGTTCATTTGTTGGCTACTTCGATACATCCTTTATGGTACGATGATTAGGCAGTAGATCAGCATAAATGGAGCAGCAATATTGATAGGCATGTCAGCAAATTCTATACATATATATGTATATGTATATATATATTTTGTTGTTGTTATATATAAAAATTAACAGAAACAGTTAAAACATACCACAGGCAGGCATAATAAAGCGTTAAATTGTCTAAAAAAAATTACTAAGAAGTTCATGCATAAATTCATAGAAATTGCCAGAAAAATACACAATATTATTACAACAATAGATATGTACGAGTATGTACATATCTCTTATATCAGACTAACTACAAGAAGAAGAATTGTTTATTACATATTTAAAATTGTTAAATATTTAAGGTTGTTTCATTACAAAAAGGAAATGTCTATTCTATGCTCATTCTAAAGGGCATATCGCATACAACATATGACATGATTTGTGAACCTGTTACAAATGGTTCTTGAACGTACTAAATTCAATTGTTAGCAAGGAACGGTGAACTAGGAGTTAATACTTGAGAACTAAATAAAAACTTCTCTCTTATTACACGACAAGCACTCGGAAGTCAACTCTATGATGTAGTGCATTGCCTTGAAGCAAGAGGAATATGCTGAAGAAGGACGCATTAATTATGGGCATGAAGAGGTGTTAGAATATGATATTTTGTACTGTCCTCAATGTCGCCCCAACTCTGTTGCCCTTCTGAAGTGCTTTAATGCTTCATAGGTTGTAAGAATATGCTTTGACTCATTTTCATCGCCACATAATCTTCCCAATAAGGCGATTCCTTTTCTGAACAAGTTTACTCTGAATCTACAATGTTCGCTCGAAAGACCGGTTACTATTCTCAGGCTTCTTTCTGGTCTGATACAGGATGAAATCTATTCTTACTTAATTTACCGATTGACAGAACGCTTGGTGACAAACGTGCCACTAAGAGAACTGGCCGGTCTCTTCCAGAGTTCGGGGTAGTTCAAACCCACAACTAATTGATCTTGACAACTTAAGCACAATGGGCCATATGGCCACCGTGCCACCGCCACCTAACCTAATTGACTGATAAATCTTTTTAGTTAGGATTACAACCTAGCTTCCAACCCCAACCATGTTCTGGTTTTTAGTTTTATCCATGAGTGGCGGGACCTATAGTTTAACGTCGGCTCCGAGCGATGATTTGGGAGTAAGTTCGCGAAAGAAATATATTTTTAATATTTCGTTTTGTTCGAAATGACTCAGCTGAGCATTCAACCACAAAACACTCGTGTCATAAGTCAACAGTCTATCTGCTAGACTACAGTGATTTAAAATGTATTCTAACTAGCATTTCTCAACAAAATGTTATCTTGTCTTGGAAGGTTCACCTTTTCCCCGTAAACATCTATTCTCACTTTATAAAAAGCTACTGGGTCTATTAGCGGTCATTCCTATTTGAAATGGAGTCCTGTAGAGTGTGACCCTATTTTCAGAGTCTAGCTGATCCAGCTTGCCAAGACAGTCCAATACTATTCTTGAGTTATCCTCATATACGTCGAGTTTTCGCATGGCGTCCTAACTGTCAGGTAGTAGTTCTATGTCCTGAAGACGTATAGAGAGAGACAGAGAGAGAGAGAGAGAGAGAGAGAGAGTAGTATTTATGGACGATAAATTTTAATTCGTTTACTTTGTAAAAGAAGAACAGGCAACATACGGATACGGATAGATCGGTTAAAGAACGAAATCTGTTCGTAATGAAGAATGGAAGGATGTAGAGCCTTCATTCAGTTTAGAAGAATTGTTAATGTGAGATTCATAAGAAAGTTTTTGCCTGATTGCCGTAAGTCTGAGTAAGTGCTGGAATTATATGAGTTGAGTAGTAAAGTCTAAAAGCGTTGTGTACATTGCTGTCATACATACATACATAACTGCCCATTACAACCCTTCAGTCAGGATTACGGCCTAGCTTCTCACACCACTCATGTTGTGTGCCTTAATTTTATACTTGAGTGGCGGGACCTACAGTTTAACGTCGACTCCGAACGACGAATTTTGAGAAACTTTTTTATGGCAGGTTTATTTATTCTCAGAGTTTTTGCCAGAAATCTGCTGAAAGGAAGTCGCCGAAGAAATATTTTTTTTCATATTCCGTTTTGATGTCTGGCTGGTGGCTCGAACCCGGGCTTTACGTCTAATAAGCGAACACACTACTTACTAGACTACGGCGACTACTGTCATAGGCAACAACAATTTCACTGTTATGGGAACCATCAAAGATTCTAAATATTAAACCACAGAGTGTAGAACCCAGAAAACGGAAAAATCGCTCACCACCGTACTACTCTGGAACGAACTGAAAAACTTAGTGTCTAGTAACTCAGCTTTATTGTAGCACTGAAAAACTCAAGCATTTTCCCAAGAAACTGCTAAAGACCTAGAGCTTATTGCTCTAATGAGTATAATGTGTTGAAGACACTGCTAGCATTATTAAGAAGCGGTCCTGAGCAGGTTCTCAACAATTCCACCCCCTGTAGTGGCTGAAGCGGTGCCATTTCCTCCGTTGTTCATATATTCTTTCTATATATATGTTCCTTTTGCTCCTCTAGGGAGTATAGGGCCGCTTGGTTTATTTATTTAAGACGTACATCTTATACGGCTATAGCGTCCGATCCTGGTGTTGGGACTGCCAACATCGCCACCAGGAATGCAAAGTGCCGGGATTTAGCCGTGCAAGTATTAAGGTTATACCGCCCATGGTCGGTCATCAGAGCCTCGTTAACGTGACGGGGGACACCAAGCCTTTGAAGGACAGTGGGCGAGGAGTACGTGTCTTTTGTACGCTTCACTTTCCCATTAGTCTCCCCATATCGTCTCTAGAGACCAGAAATCAGTGGGGCTTCTTGGATGGGTTATTTGGGAGGAATTGAGATATTTATTCATTTTCTTCGAAATTTAAATCTGGACTGCTAGGGTTTGTAGGTGTAGTAAATTGTATCGAATACAACCTTCCCTTGGGTTCAGAAAGTAATTGGGGTTCACTTTAGCCCTTTAAATATCTTAAAAAGTTAATTTAAATTACTAGGTAAAGGAGTTGCATATGGGATGCTAACAGGCAGTCGTCTATTGTTGGTTTATCTTTAGAGGACTTTGACTCCAAACTAATCAATGTCGACTTGAGGAGAGAAAATATTCTTAGTTTTCACTAACTACAGTTTAAGAGAAAATTTTATATAGAAATTGAGAGAGAGAGAGAGAGAGAAAGAGAATAAAATGTAAGAAAAATCAAAAGCACTATAAATACAATGGAAAAAGCGAAATTTAGGCTAAAAGCTCTACACACTAAAATGGCTCATTAGAATAGAATGTGGCTTGAAATTCGATAATATTTACTGAAGCAATGAACAAAATAATTGAAATAAAAAGAAATAAAATAAAAATAAAAAAGAAGAGAAAAAGAAAAAAAAGTTTAATCACTTACCCTTGCACCGAATTGGAAGTGGATATAACACCATTATCCAATGAGTCCCTGGATAGTTCATCGGCCATCTGGACCTTTAGTTGATGACCGAATGAATTGATCTCCGAGTTCGGAGTCAATTGGGAACCAGGCGTTTGAACACGATACTGGCCCGGTGTGGTGACCGAACCATGCTGTGATATGGAGGTGGTCATGCCGGGACCACCATTTGGTAGAACACCATCAACAATACAACTTTCGCCGGTCGTTGAATCGTGTATATTGATAATTTGACTGCCCGCAGCATTATCGGCCAAAGCAGCACCATCGCTATCGTCCACACCCTCATCATCGATGTCCATATCTTCGGCATTCTTATCCAGCGGAGCCGTTTCCTCATCCTCATTGTAGATTTTAAAGTAGGCATACGTCAAATAGATCACAGATATTATGAATGAGGGTATAGGTATGGCCATCGAATAGACCAAATTTAAGGTATTCTGCCAATAATCCAAATGACTTATTACCACACTAGGATCCACTTTCGAATAGAAGCAGGGGAATTTAACACCAATTTTCATGTAACGCTTCAGCCAAATGGTGCAATTTAACATGGGCGGATAACCACAACCCTTGACATTAGGATATAGATGGGCACCAACAAAGAAATACATGCCGCTATTATTTATAAGGCCCCTATTCAATTCCGATATTTCCTCAAAGACATCATTGCCATCGGCATTAATGAAGGTACTTTCCGGTTCTATGGCAGAATCCTCTATAAGATAACCATTTGAACCGTCTTCATCACCAAAATTCAAATGTTCCATAATAATGCCACCATCACTATCTGTTGTGGGTAGGCCAGAGGAAGCTGAGCCAATACCGCCACCGCCACCACCACCACCACCCTCTAAAGAACTGATTAAGGGATCATTGCCACCCAAGTCATATTCATAATCGTCTCTTATGGCACGCTCATAACGATCGGTACGCTTTACAGGTGGCACATATTTTTCAGCCTCCTTTAGATTTATATGGTACTCCGTAAAATTGAACTCATCTGTGTAGTTGTACAGGTTAAGGCGATAGTTCACCATTATCTGGGTACAATCGTAGATTTCCTTAGTGCAGCCCTCACGACACGATGACCAACTGCAATTGCGTGCACCATAACGGCGTACCGTTGAAAAGGTTTCGCACAATGCGGGCACCTCTTCGAACTCCATAAAGATGGTAGTAAAAGCTGGCTCTATGACGAATGGTACCAAAAACAAAAATGCAAACAGACTAAATGTCCCAAGCAATATGAAGAAGGCAGTTGTATAAAAGAGTAATTTCTCACGCAGAGTACGTTCATCGATTTCATCACCCATTTTTCTTTGGAGTTTTTACTGTTTTTTGTTTTATTATTTATTTATTTGTTATTGCTAATGCTAATGCTTATGTAGGTGTTGTTGTTTTTTTGTTTTTTTTTGTTTTCGACTAGACTAAATTAATAGTTGTTGTGTTTATTTTTATTTTTTATATTTAATAATTAATTTTTAATTATTTTTCTTAAATTTTAATTTTAAAGCGTGTGGGATTTCGTTTTTTTTTTGTTTTTTCGTTTAAAATATTAGCGAGCACGTTAGAGACAAAAAAAATAGCACTGTTTCCGTAAGACAAATGGAGCCGTAGAGAGAGATAGATAGATAGTTAGAGAGAGACAGAGAGTATTATTTAAATTTAATATTGCATAGCTAGTTAAAGTGTTAATTATTAACTTAAATTTATTTTTTAATTACAATTAAGTGCAATTTTTTTTTTGGTTTTTGTTGTTTTTTTTATCACAGGATATTTTTTTTTTTTAATTTCAAATGATTTTCTTTAGATCTTGAAATTGTTATCTGCCACTACGTTATCACACAGTTCACAAATAGTTTAAGGGTTCTTCGTTACAATTCATAAGATTTGAGGTTAGGTTTTCAAAAACATTTAATTTTTTATTTTCATTTTTTAAATGAAAAAAACTCAACTTTCCTTCTAAATTTCTACGAAAATTTTATGCAAGTTTCTAGTCCCCGTATCCTTTTTTTTAGTTTTCACTTTGAGGTTATGTTTGATTATTTGTTAGTTTTAGGTTATGATGGTTTTACAAACATTGAAAGTTTTGAATTTATTCAACTGGTTTTATATTATTTGTAATTATTTGTTAATGTTTTATTTAGTATCCTTACAAGATTTTGTAATATTTAGTGAAAATTGTTGTTGTTTAGTATCGAAATAAGTTTTTAGGTTAGGTTTGCTCATGTTTTTTTCTTTTCTTATAATTTATAAATCTTTTCTTTGGTATTTTTTTTTTTTCTTTAATTATTTTTTAAATAATTTTAGTTTTTTAATCATTTTTTTGGTTTATTTCTGTTGCTTTTAGAAGTTAGGTTTGCGTTTTTTTTCTCTTAATTTTAAGGTTATGTGTTGCTTTGTTGTTCTTGTTTACGTAGTTTCTTTCTGATTTTTATAATACGTATTTATTTTACAATATCTAGCATTTATATTTAATTTTTTAGCTTATTTTCTATTTTTTTATAATTTTTAGGTTATGTTTGTTGTTTTTTTTTACAATCAATTTTTTACAGGTTATAATAATGCTTTGGTTTGATTTATTAGGCAGTTACTCATTTAGGAATTAGCATTCCTTACAATTTTTGTTACAAAAATGTTTACGTTTCCGTTTGTTTATAAGAGTTTTATAACCTTATATTTCAAGTTATTTTTTTTCAGGTTAGGATGGTATATCTTTTTATTTTTAAAAATTTAAGTATTCTGCTTTTTTACAGTTAGTTTTTTTTTAATTTATGTTTATAAATCTTTTTAAATTTAAATTTTATGTTAATAATATTTCATAATAACCTTCAAATTTAATATTTTTTAGGTTAGGTTTTCATTGTCTTAGTTTGACGGTTAGTTTTATTTCAAACATGTTCCACGTTTTTGAAATATCCACTCATGGTTGCCTGAAATTTTAAATTTAATTTTCTCAATGTTGATCGATCTCGTTACTATTTAAAGACTTTTTAAACAATTTTAATGATCGATTGCGTAATTTTAAACCCCCATATGCACCCAGCAAACTTTGGCTACCTTCGTATATTGAAAAATATATGTTTATGATTTTAATTTATTTTTTAATACCGGTATTTTTAAGCTAAGGTTCTTGAGCCACGTTTGAGTTTGGATTTTCTGTGAAAATGTTAAGACTCCGCAGCCCGAGTGTGATAGTTTATCGAGCGATCTATTCTATATTTTGTTGCTGAAACTCTTGCGAGATTCAAGAGATAATACTGCATTACAACCCTTCCGCCAGGACTATGACCTAGCTTCTCACACCACTTATAGTGTGTGCATTAATTTCATACCTTAATGCCAGGACCTACAATTAATAGCCGGCCCCGAACGACACATTTTTTTGAAAAACTCTTCATGGCAATCTTTATCTACTCTCCGAATTTTTGCCAGAAATCTGCTGAGAGGAAGTTGCAAAGAAATATTTTTTTTTCATATTTCGTTTTGATGTCTGGCCTGGGACTCGAACCCGGGCATTACGTCTAATAAGCGAACACACTACTTACGATACTACGGCGGATAGAATACGCTAGACAATACATCCTATTCGCGTGTGCTAATGATTTATGAGTATGCAAAGGGTGCACACTGCAACGAAACCTTTTCGGATATCGAAAATGAGATAAAGAAAGTTGATTCGGTAGGCAATTAAATCAGAAACGAAATTAAGTTAAGGTAAAGAATACATTGAAATAGGCCCTCATTAGAGAATACTTATCGACTTAAAAAGGGGGAAGAATAATATAACATCGTTCAAATGTTCTACTAGGGCTTCTGTAGCTGGAACGCATCCGAAGTCTCAAATTTACCATTACTCTGGCGCATAAATCAGGCAGATTTAGAGCATTGCATGTGGCGGCTTTTAGCATTGTATGTGTCGGCTTCGGGAACTACTGTTGTTTATGACTTATTGGTCAACACTTAACGAATTAAAAAAACCTCACAAGAAAAAGTCTGACAGTGTCAAATCGCTTGGTCTCAGCGATCAGTTCACATCACTCCCATGCGAGATGACTATGCTTTCAAATCGCTTGTACAGAATATAAAAATGTGGGATAAGCTGTGTACCACGTAATGCTTCCTGCTGAAACCACATGCTTTTGGAATCCAGATTATGCAATTTAGGCCGTAAGAAGTTGGAATTATTCATTGCTCTAAAGCGCCGACGTCGTATGAGCTGATGATTATGGAATAGTGATATTTTTGGTATCCTCTTGGACGCTCTTAGATCTCATGAGGAGTGGTATCGTCCCAAATTCGTCAATTTTGTTCGTTCACGTAACCATTTTCACAGAAATAGACCTCATTTCAGGAATATGATTATTCTATTCGGGTCAGTTGTCAACTGTTCCAGAGTCCATCAGTTTTGAGAAAAATCGCTAAAATTGTTATTGGTCTAAGCATGTAGTTCAGAAACACGACCCTATCTTTTCAAACACAATATTCACTTTGTAAGATGCTTCTACTACCAGTACTATTAGAGGATTTGAGAACTATTTGACAGATTTACGATTTTAGCCGCGTTGGCGAAGAATAAACCAATATTGACGTAGTAAAACGTAGAAAATAGGAGAGTGCGTTAGCTAGGACATACCGTGCGGATGAGCGACGATACTCTACTAAGAGGAGATTTTTAAAAGCGATCTTTGGGGTGTTCACAGAAGGGGGCATCCAAAGCCGGTTGAAGATCATTTTCCACGCTTGGCTTAAGAAATTAGACAAGATGCTTCTGATCCAATCGATTTAAGACAAGTAGCTTTTAAAGTAAGAAGAGAAAGTTTAAGTTTAAAGTCCGTACTACATACTTTTAATCACGCTTCTTTTTGGCTATTTCAACCATGTTTTGTTAACTACTTTTTTTTTGTAATTTTAAGGTTAAAGTTTTTACGACTGAAGGTTAAATATCGAGAAGTCTGTTTTAATTTTTTAAGTATTGCGTTTTGTTTGCTTTTGAAATTGTTTTTTAATTATTTTGTCATTAATATAAATATGAGTACATATCTCATGTTACTTTTTTATATTCATTTATATTTAACACTTTTTATTAACCCATAAACGTATTAAATATTCATTTTGTCACATATTAATTGAAATAATTTTTAAAGTGTTTGTTTTTTTGGCTTCGCTGCTCTTAGCAAATTACCAAAAGGAAAGAAAAAAAGAAAAGGATGTGAGTTAATTTCATCCTTCTATACATTTATGCGTTTCATTATTCGACAGTAAGAGAGTATGAGACATTCATGTGATATATTTTGGCACTGTGTAATAAATTTTTGGTAGGTGAATAGGAGATGTGCTGCATACAAAGGTTAACTGCTGTTCACACACTACTTGTATTTAGCGCTACTCTAAAAACTTAATTAGCCGTTGGGGAATAGTTAGTTGTCTTTTAAATAATTATTTTAAATTTCAAATGTAACGAAAGAAAAACCCAAAATAAATGAAAAATTTTTTTTAAATTACAAAATGACTTCAACCAACCATATTGAAATTTTAATACAGAAGTTTTGGTAATTTAAACTTTGTTCTTTGAATGTTTTTGTTAAACTTTTTTAATAAAATTTTATAACTTTAAAATTTAACTTGAAAACAATGAATGGCGCTTTTGATGTACTCACTCCTCCTCTTAGGCTTATTAAAAATTACACTGAATTTATTGTGTGTTTTCAATTATTTTGTTTATTTAACGTGTGTCGCTTTTAAGGTACGTGTGCGGTTTTCAAAGTCGTGAGTTCGATTCCCACTAGAGACTCTGTGCGTTTGTAATTGTCTGACATTATATGTGACCCCTAATAGAAAAAAGAAAGTGAGAATTATTACTAAAAAGCGATTCTCAAAAAAAGTCACGAAGGTACAAATTGTCGCACACAACCCCCTCCTCCTGTCTTCTATAAACCATCTTTCCTATATTCCAACAATAGAGGTTTTCTCCCTAGTGTTCATCTTAAAAAAACAAAAACAAAAAAAAGAGGAAGCATGAAAATCTTGCAAAAGTAAGATCTTGCATTATAGCATTGCGTCAAGGGGTTCTTGAATGAGAGCTGTAGTGCTGCCTATGCCAATGTATGTCATATCCAAGCTAACGTTCTTCTGAGGGTGTCGTACCGAACGGGTAATTGGGTGTTTTTTATAGAGGTATAGAACTTTAAGTTGCAATAAAACAACGATGGATTATTCGATTGACATGAATTTTATTTATCCGAAAGATAATCTTGTGGCATTACATTTTAAATATGATTTCTGGCATATGACCGCCACGGCTGGCGCGGATGTAGTCCAATCTGGACATTCAATTTTCGATGACTTTTTCCAACATTTGTGACCGTATATCGGCAATAACACGGCGAATGTTGTCTTTCAAATGGTCAAGCGTTTGTGGCTTTACCGCATAGACCAATGACTATACCGTTGGTCTCATGTAGAAAGGCCCTAACTCACATTTTTTTCAAAATTGATTTTTTTGTGATTCCAATGCATTTAACACAAATACAAATTGGAATCACAAAAAAATCAATTTCGAAAAAAATGTGAGTTAGGGCCTTTCTACGTGAGACAAACGATACATAGCCCCACAGAAAGTAGTCTAGCGGTGTTAAATTACAAGATCTTGGAGGCCAATTTACAGGTCCAAAACGTGAAATTAGGCGGTCACCTATCAATAAATCTATTGTGGCACGAGCTGTGTGACATGTTGCGCCGTCTTGTTGAAACCACATCTCCTGGACATCATGGTTATTCAATTCAGGAATGAAAAAGTTAGTAATCATGGCTCTATACCGATCACCATTGACTGATGGACTCATTCGGGTCTTCCTCAATGCTACGCTCTACAGCAGCAATAGCTTCCACTGTAGGCACCGTACAGCGTCTCTGGTGATGCGAGTTATCAATAAGAGTAAACGTGGTGCGAAAACGTTCCATGGTTAATCGAATTAACTGCTCTGATGGACGATTTTGTCGACGATAAAATGGACGTAGTGCGCGATACGTTTTCCGCACAGAACCATTATTTTCGAAATAAAATTGCACTATTTGCAAGCGTTGTTCAGACGTGAGTCTATTCATGATGAATTGCCAAACCAAACTGAGAATAAATCACTTGACAGCTGTTAAATCGGTCGCCATCTTGAAAAGTAATTCCAACTTAAAGTTCTATACCTCTATAAAAAAACACCCTTTACAAAGCATGTCAATATTGTTTATGATGTTTGGCCAAAAAAAATGGACTATGCGTCGTAGATATGTACATACAAAAATACACAATTGGTCATTACAACCCTTCAGTCAGGATTACGACCTAGCTTTTCAAACTACTTATGTTGTGTGTCTTAATTTTATGCATGAGAGGTGGGACAGTTTAAAGTCGACTCCGAATGATTTTTATTTACTCTCAGAGTTTTTGCCAGAAATTTGATAAGAAGAAGTCTCCTGTGAAATATTTTTTCTTATTTCGTTTTAATGGAGATATCGGACCTGGGCTTTGAACCGTGGCTCAAGTCTAATAAGCCAACATACTACCTGCTAGACTGCGACAACTTCTTGGAGATAAGTCCTACAGATCCTTTACTACTTTCCCAATATGCAATCTCGAAAGAGAGACTGCTGCCTGATTCCTGCCCAATTAATCCTTATTAGATGTGGGGTCAGACATTACTCTCCCAATATGCAATCTCGAAAGAGAGACTGCTGCCTGAATTCTGCCCAATTAATCCCTATTCAATGTGAGGTCAGACATAAACGATATTAACAGCGTGTCGTAAACCTTGGTAGGATATTAAGTTTACTATCAGGATGCTACTATCTAATATATTATAGGTTGCATGTTTTCTGTGGGGCGCTGTACAGGCACTGTCTGCTTCTTATTGCGTAGCGGAGAAATGTGTTTTTACATGGTTTTCGTTGTGTATTTCTCTATTAAGGGAATACTTTAGTAGGAGGTACCAGGGTCCAATTGTTGTTAACTGGTCATCATCAAAGTGGAATATAAATGATCAGTTAGGGCAAGTGTTTGGTCTTGAAGTAATGAATAGCATAACAGTGGTCAATTGTTGTTATGTTAAATAAATCCACTTGGAACAATTTATTATTAATGACTAGAGTTAAAAAACAAAAGCAAAAAAATATATAAATCAACGTGGCGCCTTAAAACTTAACACATATATTTTATAAGTTGAACACTTTTGTTACCACTTGTTCACCATATATTGACTAATTTTGAGACCACTCTCGTATTTAGTAAAAAAAACATGAGTATATTAATTTGATGCTTTTAAATCATTATTTTAACGAGTGCCGAAAAGAAAGATCCCAAGAGGCCTACAAGGGGGTATGGGCATTTTATAAATACATTTATAATGTAAAGAAAAAAGAAAAAAATTAAAAAAAAATATAATTTTACATAGTCTACATATATGTATGTATATGTACTATACATATGTATATTTCCCATTATAATAGTACGGCTCTTAACGATGCTATTTGTTACTGTTTTACTGTGGCACTGTGTCGTCGTACAATGATACTCGTATTTGAAATTTTAGATTTTTTTTTTTATTCCAAATTGTTGTTGATTTTTTTTTCTTCTTTTATTCAAGGCTTTTTAGGAGAATTGCTCATAAGCTTTATTTTATAATATATTTTATTTTATTTTTTTTATTGTTATTATTAGTGTTATTATATTGTATAATGCATCATCACATCGTTTTTTAAACGTCCAAATTAATATATGTGGTATTTTTTTATTATTTTTTTTTTAACTTATTAGTCTAGGACGGACATTTATTTTCCTTTTAAAAATAATTTTAAAGAAATTAATTTCATTCACACTTTAGTTTTTGTTTTGTTTGGTTTTTTTTTAATTTAATTTGCTTATAAAAGAACTTTTTAGCAGGTATTTTTGCTTTTATGTTATTGTTGTTGTCTTCAAAAATATTATTTTTTTTTAATATTATTATGGTTATTAATGAAACCACACACACACCCACACACACATCACACTCATAAAGAAAACAAATAAGAATTTTTGTTTTTAAATTTTCATTTGAGTTTTAATCCTCTTATTTGCCATGAAATGTACATAAAAAAATATTCGACTTCATCTTTTAATTGAATTGTTTGAACTTCAAATTAGTTCCGCTTGTTCAAAATTTATAAGACATATTGCAGAGTTAATAGGGGTGGGCGGTGCTGTCTAGAAATTAATGTGGTTGAAAAATTTTTTTATAAAAAATAGGTATAATAAAACCCTTCTCGCCCCCACCCCTAAATAAATTAATTTATCCATAATGCTCCCAGAGAGGATAACATCATCATTAAACATTGTAAAGGGTGTTTTTTATAGAGGTATAGAACTTTAAGTTGGCATTACTTTTCAAGATGGCGACCGATTTAACAGCTGTCAAGTGATTTATTCTCAGTTTGGTTTGGAAATTCATCATGAATAGGCTCACGCCTGAACAACGCCCTAAATAAATTAATTTATCCATAATGCTCCCAGAGAGGATAACATCATCATTAAACATTGTAAAGGGTGTTTTTTATAGAGGTATAGAACTTTAAGTTGGCATTACTTTTCAAGATGGCGACCGATTTAACAGCTGTCAAGTGATTTATTCTCAGTTTGGTTTGGAAATTCATCATGAATAGGCTCACGCCTGAACAACGCTTGCAAATAGTGCAATTTTATTTCGAAAATAATGGTTCTGTGCGGAAAACGTATCGCGCACTACGTCCATTTTATCGTCGACAAAATCGTCCATCAGAACCGTTAATTCGATTAACCATGGAACGTTTTCGCACCACGTTTACTCTTATTGATAACTCGCATCCCCAGAGACGCGGTGCGTACAGAAGAAGCTATTGCTGCTGTAGAGCGTAGCATTGAGAAAGACCCGAATGAGTCCATCCGTGGTATAGAGCCATGATTACTAACTTTTTCATTCCTGAATTGAATAACCATGATGTCCAGGAGCTGTGGTTTCAACAAGACGGCGCAACATGTCACACAGCTCGTGCCACAACAGATTTATTGAAAGCCACGTTTGGTGACCGCCTAATTTCACGTTTTGGACCTGTGAATTGGCCTCCAAGATCTTGTGATTTAACACCGCTAGACTACTTTCTGTGGGGCTATGTAAAGTCATTGGTCTATGCGGTAAAGCCACTAACGCTTGATCATTTGGAAGACAACATTCGCCGTGTTATTGCCGATATACGGCCACAAATGTTGGAAAAAGTCATCGAAAATTGGACGTCCAGATTGGACTACATCCGCGCCAGCCGTGGCGGTCATATGCCAGAAATCATATTTAAAATGTAATGCCACAAGATTATCTTTCGGATAAATAAAATTCATGTCAATCGAATAATCCATCGTTATTTTATTGCAACTTAAAGTTCTATACCTCTATAAAAAACACCCTATAGAAGGGCTATACCTCTATAGAAAACACCCTGTAGAAGGGTTAGATAAAGTCAGCGGATGAACTGGCACTGAAGGGTTCGGAGGGATGTCGGAGGAGGAGACAATAGAGATGATATAGGATGATATATTGTAGATACATACATAATTAGCCATTACAACCTTTCAGTCAGGATTACGGCCTAGCTTCTCACACCACCCATGTTGTGTGCCTTAATTATATACATACTTAAGTGGCGGGACCTACAGTTTTAACGTCGACTCCAAACGACAGATTTTGAGAAACTTTTTCATAGCAGGTTTATTTACTCGCAGAGTTTTTGCCAGAAATCTGCTGAGAGGAAGTCGCCGAAGAAATATTTTTTTTTTTCACGGTGTCAGCTACGAAATATAATTTCGTTTAAATAAATTCCTCTGCGCTGGTTGCAGCAGTTGTTTTTTTTAAGATAGCTTTGGAGAACTTTTCTGGACATTTCGGGCTGTATCGCTGCGATACGATAGTTTTTAAATGACAAGACAAATAAATACAAAAAAATACCCAACGGCAGTAAATCGCGTGACTTTCGGGGAATTAAAGTCAAAATCATCTTGTGTGTAGTCTTGTTGAAATCACATGCCATCAAGTATTGGGTCCGCCATCTAACGTTTTTTTTTTTCAACTGGTGCTTATTTCGTGAATGGTAACACTTAGCTCATGTCTGATTTGACAGATAATTAGTTTTATCCTTCCGCTGTTTTCGCTTCGCTAAGTGGGCCTGCGATCGACTTACAAAAGATGCCGATTTTGGCATAAAAATCATCTTTTCAGATGAAGCCGACGCACCCAAAACGAGTCACTGTTTGGTGCGGATTTTGATCCAGAGGCATAATTGGGCCATGAGCAAGGAGTGGCCGTTACAGTCAATGGTGATCGTTATCGGGCCATGTTGAAGAGGAGGATATTGACAACATTTGGTTTCAACAGGACGGCGCTACGTGCCACACAGCCGAAGCTACACTCGATGTTTTGCGCCCTGTTTTTAAAGATCGCATTATCAGCCGCAGAACTGATGTCGTTTGGCGACCTCGGAGCTGCGATTTGATACCGTTGGACTATTATTTGTGGGGTGCCGTCAAAGATAAGTGTTACGCCGCCGACAAGCCAGAGACAATTGACGCTTTAAAGGACAATATTCGTGAAGCCATTGGTGAAATACAGCTGCACACAATCGATAATGTGCTTAAAAATTGGACCGATCGTGTAGGCTACTGCATGGCCAGCCGAGGCAGCCATTTGAATGAAATTATTTTCCATTATTTTCCGAAAGGATTGTACTTTCAAATAAAAAAAGAAATTTGAGAAACTATTCAGTAGTTTTTTTTAAAGCATTTTCAAAAAGAAAAAAAAAGTTATTTGGCGGACCCTGTATATAATCTTCAATTCAATTGACGTTAATGGCTCTTCCAAGATCATTTTCGAAAAATATGACGCGCAGTGAAACCGGCCTTAAAACCAGCCGACTTTAATAATTGCTCGAGTTAGAGTTTATATGGGGATTGAGGTGCACACGAAAATTAAGAATAAGAATTGTTGTGGAACTAACAAAGCCGATGATACGATACAACACAGGCCTAATCACTTCTCTAACGTATTCATATCCAAATGTATCTTGATAATCTTGTCAGTTCCTTGCACTTTAGGTCAGTATGACGATCATAACCTTCCCCTGATGCTTGAAAGGTGGCCACGTTTGAATCACCACTTGTGTCGTCAATTTTAACCATTTATTTATTACGACAATGCAAAATAAAAAGTAAACATCCCCTAATCAAATCTTTATCTACAAATGAACTATTTAAAGACCTGTGGCGTCACAACGGGCCGCTATGCGTGCTCAAGTGAGCTTTTGGTATGAAGCTACCATACCAACCTAACTTAACCTAACCTAACTATTTAAAGAAGATTGCTCACTAGCGACTAGCTTACGTCTATAGCAGAGTAATTGTCTTCCTTCCCTCGTAATAACAAATCAAATGAAGCTTAATAAAATCGCTGACTTGGCTTGCTAAATTTGTTTAAAAAATAATTTCCTTTCCATTTCCTTTTAGAATGATCGAATGGTAGTTTTTATGGTTTTGCGTTTCCATAATAAATTTCTTATTTCTTTAATGACATTTTCGTTTAATTATTTATTCAATGTTTTTATTAGTATTCAAAAAAGAAAAGAGAAGAAGATTTATCATTCCTTTTCCAACTATTTGTCTAATCATTGGAGGTAATGGAAGATTTTTACAAGTTGTTTTAATTTTTGTTTATATTATAATTTTAATATACAGTGGTTTATAATTGCAGTGGGACATTAAGGATTTAATTTTGTAATGTGTAATGATTATATTTGCAATCGGGCGACTGATTTTTACAATTAATGGAAAACTAATCGTGACCTAAAAGGAAATGAGTAGAGCTCTGACAAAAAAACTGTGGGCAATGACTACAAACGGGGATTCAACTTAAAAAATGGCAACAGAGAAGAGTATAAAGCAATATTAAACAAGGAGATCGAGACCCTACTAGTGAAAACGAGAGACCAGTGATGTTTTTCTCACGTTGCAGAAATGCAGAAACGGTATTCCAGAACTCAATTTGAACTCATATTTTTTTTTTAATTTAATAAAGTAAGAACTACTCATACAATAAGAGTCATATTCTTACTTTTACCAAGTCATTGTTTAGGATTATGACATCTTACGAAAGGCAATGTCAACAGGTCATCAACAGATTGGCCATTAGGATAATCATACTAAATGTTGCTGAGTGGATTATTTGACTGCAAGATGCTTTTGCAAGATGGTAGTTAACTTCACTATCCATGACCAAGTTTTTGGCATTATAAGCATCACCCTTTTAAGGTACAGTAAGAGGCGTATATGAATGAAGCCGTCGTAGTCTAGTACGTAGTAAGCTTATTAGATATGAGGCCACGGTTCAAACCCCAGATTAGACATTTCCAAAAAATCGAAGTATGAAAAAAAGGAATTTCTTCGACAGCTTCCTCACAGCAGATTTCTGGCAAAAAGTCGGAGAGTAAAATAAAATTGCCATGAGAAAGCTTCTCAAAAACCTGGCGTTCGGAGTCAACTTCAAAGTCTACATCCCGCCACTCGTGTATAAAATAAACATACACAACTCAAGTGGTGTGAGAAGCTAGATCGAAATCCTGACTGAAGGGTTGTAATGACCAATTATGTTTATATGTATGTTAGAGGCGTATTATTGTTTAAATCGATCAATAGAAATCTGTTTTCTAGCCCGTAAAAATTATTTGCAAATGAGTCACTCAATGGTTGGCGTTATAAATACGGGACAGAAAATCTCCTAGGACAATAGAGATCTTTAGCACGAAGGCACTACGCTTATAGACCCCATATAGAACTTTCTGTTCTTATAGTTTGTCGGAAGATTAAGAAAAGTTTCGTTCTGGCATTTTCAGTCATTATGGCTGTGGCACAAATATTTCACAATTATTTCAGAGACATACATAAAATTGTTACAAATCATTTTCAATTTCAATATTCTAAGGACTACGACTTTTGTTTCAGTTTAATTAGTAAAGTTTTGCTGATTAAGCAAACGATTTACGGTATACGATATGTAGCAGTCCTTAGGATGTTAAAGTTCTTGTGAAAACTTCTTGTGAACATGTGTATTAGATGCACCGGTAAGAGATTTTGGACATTTAAAATTAGATTACATACATACATCCATAATTGGCCATTACAACCCTTCAGTCAGGATTATGGCCTAGCTTCTCACATACCACTCATGTTGTGTGCCTTAATTGTATACTTGAGTGGCGGGACCCACAGTATAACATCGACTCCGAACGACAGATTTTTTTTTGAGAAACTTTTTCATGGCAGTTTTATTTTTATTTTTTTTTTTATTTACTCTCAGAGTTTTTGACAGAAATCTGCTGAGAGGAAGTCGCCGAAGAAATATACATATTTCGTTTTGATGTCTGACCTGGGGCTCGAACCCGGGCTTTTCGTTTAATAAGCGAACACACTACCTACTAGACTACGGCGACTTCATTTAAAAAAAAAAATTGAATTCCGTACATTTAATCGTGATTGATTTTTGTTATATTAAAAAAGATGGCGATCGTTAAATCGATCGAGCCGTCAAGTGATTTATTCTCAGTTTGGTTTGGCAATTCATCATGAATAGACTCACGCCTGAACAACGCTTGCAAATAGTGCAATTTTATTTCGATTTATCGAAAAAAAAACGTTTGGTGACCGCCTAATTTCACGTTTTGGACCTGTAAATTGGCTTCCAAGATCTTGTGATTTAACACCGCTAGACTACTTTCTGTGGGGCTAGGTAAAGCCACAAACGCTTGACCATTTGGAAGACAACATTCGCCGTGTTATTGCCGATATACGGCCACAAATGTTGGAAAAAGTCATCGAAAATGGGCGTCCAGATTGGACTACATCCGCGCCAGCCGTGGCGGTCATATGCCAGAAATCATATTTAAAATGTAATGCCACAAGATTATCTTTCGAATAAATAAAATTCATGTCAATCGAATAATCCAGCGTTGTTTTATTGCAACTTAAAGTTCTATACCTCTATAAAAAAACACCCTATATAAGATTGGCTTTAAACGAAAACTGCCACGCCTATTCAAAATACTAAACTCGAATTAGCTGCGAATGTTTATAGAATGTTACACCGCCTAGCCTGCTAATGAAATACAAATTTTACATTCGTTTGGTTTTATTTAAAAACAAAAAATATTTCCTTTTCTAAATATAGACAACCTGTACGTTTTTATTTTTAACGCACTGTATTATATTTTATGACAATAGATATGCAAGGGAGTTTTATATATAAAATTGTATACTATGCAAGTGGGTATATACTGTGTAGTACATACATACATACAATACAATTTTATGACTTTTTTCTTTGATTTTTTTGTCTCCATTTTTTTTTTTTTTAATATTAAACCGGGGTTATTATTTTAGTGGCGCCACGTTGCCAAACACGCACTTGACTTGTATAATCAACGACTATTTGACGTATATTTTTTTTTTATTGTTCGCTTGTTGTACTCGTACTCTCTTTAAATAAGTTTTCATTGACAAATAAAATTATTTTCGAAAAAAAAGATTTTTTTTTTTTTTAAAAAAAAATTAATAAAGTTTTCAAAAAAAGGCTAAAAATGTTCAAAATATGATTAACATTTTGTTTTTGTTTCACAAGGATTATACTTTTTCTATGGTTAGCAGAACAGAGCTGGAAACTTTGAATTGAACACACACTTTATGTAATAACAAGCAGAGTTTCTACGTCAAATACTTAAAAACGAAACTTCAAAGCCAAATTTTTATTTTTCGATTGTAGTTGTTGCTGTTGTTATTGTTGTTGTTGTTGATTATTAAATAGTTTTTCTTTTTTTTTTCGTAATTTCCAATATAAGAGTTATCCTTTGTGGTTTGTTGTTAGCATTTAAATGTTAAATACTTTGTTGTTGTTATTGTTGTTGTTGGTATTCTTTAATATTTTCTATACATACATACATATGTATATTCTATATTTTTTGTTCTATATGTATTGTCAACATCCGTCAATAAAATTGTTTAACGTATAATACTTACACATACACATATACACAACTCAAGCATACATACTTAGGCACACTTATAAACACTCTTATAAAAAATAAAAACTGTAACTCACTCTGTTACTCATACTTATTTGTATGCCAAAGGAGAGTGAGAGCGAGTAAGAGGAACAGGGAGAATATGGTTTATATATGGGTATATTCAGATACAAAAGCCCCACACCCCAAAAGGAAAAACAACAACAACAACAACAAAAACAAAAAAACCTGTGTAGTATTACGAAACGAACGAAAAACGAGTTGTAAACGACTTTAAAGTTATTTTTAAAACAGAAAAAATAGCAAAAAAAAAAACTGAACTGAACTGATGCCAGAATTATTTATAAGAATACATAGATAACTTTTTTTCCCCCAAAACATTTCCTTTAAAGGAAGTTTTTCCGATAATTCAAAAGAATATTTCTTAAGTATTTTAAATTTAAAAAAAAAATTTTATTTAATTTTTGTTTCTCTTTTTTTGTTTTTTAAGGATTTTCCAGGTATGAGTGTATAGTTTAAGGATTTATTTTCTTTTTTACTTAAGCTGCTCTTCTTAAATTACTTTCTTTCTTTACTGCAGTTATTTAATACTGTTTCTTTTATATTATTTCTTATTTTTATTTTATTATTGCAAGACAAGCCATTCACTTTTTATTAGTATTAAAGGTTTTACATCACAAAACTTCATTTTGTTGTTGAAAAAAAAACGTTAAAAACAGAAAAAAATTTTTTATCACCTTATTCTTTTTGCTACTTCTTCATTTTCTTCTTTTTCACATTTTCCTGCATAATTTTTTGCAAAGCATTTGAATTTTTTTTCTTTTCTTAATTTCTTCGATATTTCAAATCAAAAACTGTTTTAATTTATGTTCCCATAATAATTTTTAGTTTTCATTTCATTTTCATTTAAATTTTTTTTTGTTTATTTCTTTTCATTCTTTTATTATTTATTTTTCATGATTATTTTTTATTTTTTTGCTCGTTTCGTTTAAATAATTTCTGACCTGATTGTGTTTCTCAGGTCGTTCAGTGCCAAAAAGAAGTCAAATTCCAAGTTGTCAAAATGAAAGCGTCGTCATCACACAAATTAAGCCCGACAATAAAAACAATAAAAATCCAACATGAAGAACAACAACAATAACGTCGTCATAGTCTTCATCATCATTATCCTCATGGTAGTTGTTTGCTTGCTTGCTTTAACACACAAACACATACAGGCAAATACACTCAACAACAACACACACACAAGCACACACAATACATTTAATCATTAACGCACGACAACGTTATTGTACGTTACGTATCAGCGCGTCTACCATGAATGGTGCTCTACGTAATAACGGGCACTGAATCGTTTGAAATTTTATAAACAGCCAAAGAGCTCTCTCTTGCATTCTCTCGCTCTCTCTCTCTTGGTGTGTGAGTTTTAAAATTGAAAATGAAAGCTTTTAAATAACAAAATACCGTTATTTCCTGTTTGTAACACTCACTTAATATTACACAGGATTTCTCTTTTAACACTCTCGTTTCATGTGTATGTGTGCTTGCATGTGTATGTGTATGTGTATCGTTGTCTGTTTTGTTTACTTAATCACACGTACTTAGAGCATAACTGTAGTGTAAATACTCTCACATTGAGAATGAAAATGGAATACTACTTGACTAATACTACAGAACTAACAAAAAAACAACAAAAGCAAATGTGAAGAAGGAAAGTTTTAATAAAACATGTGATTGTATTAACCCATAATGAGCATATGGAAAGGGCAGAAAATTTTTCATTCTTTGATTATTCTCTTCGAAATTGTATTCTAAATCATAAGCGAACTTGTTTTGTCAAAAAAAAAAAAAAATTAAAATTAAAATTAAAATATTGAAAACTTAAAATTTAAACGACTGCCACGAAACATCTTTTCTACATTTTTTTTTATCATTTCCTTATTTTGTTCTTTCAGATTCAGAATGTCTTCTTTGTTGACATTATTCCATGAGAGATCGGTGGACTTATTACCATATACCATGGGATTGATTTAAACCCTTATGTTAGCAGAAGGTAAGGACGAACTGCTTACATCTGCAGAAGTAGAATTTAGGTTTTTGAACATGAAGAACATATATGTATGTATATGATGGCTGAATGAAATTGAACAATAATTGCATCAGACAACACTATAGCTTATGGTAGAATCTGAAATTCGCAATATTACCATCATAACACAGCCCTGCAAATTTGGACTTCTTTTGTGCAAATAAGATGGCTCCAGGTGTTTCCGAAAGCATTTTGCGCTCTGAACACGAATCTGGGTTAAAAATCACGTCAGGTTTTCGAGAAAAAAGGGGGTTGAAACACCTAAAAATAGCGTTTTTGGCCATTTAAACACTGACGTGCTAGAACCATCGGTATTGTCAGAAATTGACAATTGATCTTTGCTCTTTAAAATGAGCCCAAAGCCAAATTGATTGCATGCACCCTTAAAGTAGGGGGTGGGTTTATGTCAAAGGGTGCAAGAGAAAAAGAAACACATTACGGAGGTTCTTAAAAATTAATCAGATTTACTTGAAAATTGTTACGCAGGGGTTTTTGGGGTCGCTGATTACAGATATTCATTCAGATTTAAAAAATTCAAAATGGCGGATCCAATATGTTACTCAGGGGTTTTCGGTAACACCTGGAGCCATCTTATTTGCATTAGCCCATGCAGGGCTATATAATTATTGTTGTTATAATTATGTTAAAGATATTAAAAATGCATCTTTCTTTGGAAAAATGGATCAGCATGTGAACAGTGTGGATGTGGTAAGGGAATCGCTAAACAGTTATCTACCTTCTGAAGAAAGTTTGATACACAGAGAAGCTCAATGTTTGAATGCCACATGGATTAACAGTGAAAAATATTCCAACCATGTTGTGTGCGCGTTAATTTTAAGTGGCAGGACCAACAGTTTAAAGTCTTGTCCGAACGACTCGAGAATCTTTTTCATGACAATTTTATTTAATCCCAACGTTTTTATCAGAAACCTTCTGAGATGAATGTATGTAAAAATTAAATGATATAAAAAAACACCTCCAAAGGGTTAAGAAAAACGTCATCTGCCTTAAAAGAAAATTCAAAAAAAAGTCTCCTTTCAGTAAATTAGCCCCATTTAGGAATTGAAAAAAGGAACACACTTATGCTGCTACACACCACCACGATCTAGATGGCATTAAAAATTAATAAATGAAGAAAAACAACTGTAACAACTACAATAATAATAACAACAACAACCACAACAAAAACTAAATAAAAATTAATACATTTTTCTACTCCAATTTATTTTCTCGCTCATGTGTCCTTAAAGGCGAACACTATGAGTCATATAAAGTAAAATTTTAAAACAACAATAATAAACGCATCGAAACAACGGTAAATGATAATAATAAACAAACCAAAGACGTAGAGTAATGAAAAGATACTCAACACAGAAAGGAAACTCTATGACATTAACTTTCACTCTCTCGCTCTCTCTCTCTCTCTCTGTTATACTCTCAAATAAAAAGAAAGCTTAAATATAACGGTTGTATGTAATATATAAATTAAAAACAAAAGAGTATGTATAGAAATTTGAAGCTCTCATTACTCTCTGAAATTTAACTGGAAATATGTAGTTTTTAAGTCATTGGAATTTGTTTTTCAAAACATTTACTTTCAGCGAATGTCAAAACAAAATCGAAATCCAACAAAAACGCATGTCAATGTAATGTTTTTGTGTTTTTGTTTTCCTTTCTATGACAACCAACCAACTGCTCATAAAGTGAAGAGCATAGAAAATGAGCAAAAGTGTGGCATAATAATAAAAAGATTTTGTGAAAAGCTTTTTCCTTTTTCACTGGCCAACTGTCAATTGAACTGTCAGTTGAATCCTTTCGTTTTTTTTTTGTCTTTGTAACACTTTTGGAAATTTATTTCTTCTCGCTATTTCTGTTTTTATAACGAATTCAGGAGAAAGGAAAACAACTGAGACAAGAGAAAATTTTATTGATGAAATTCAAGAAAATAAATAAAAATCAAAAACTAAAAAATTATTAACAAAAGAATTTAATTTGTTTTTAAATTAAAAAGTACAGTTTCAAACACACTGTAAAAAAGTGCCAAAAATTTTTTATTGAAAGTGTAATTGAATCATTGAAAGGAAATTTCCGATTTGCATAAGAATTTAAAAAAGGATTTGTTTGAATGTGTTGGTGTTTTAATTATTTAAGTGCTTGTACAACAACTACAACAACAACAACGATAGAATAAAAATTACAACATTTTGTTTTTTTTGGCCTTTTGGATGTCGTCATCCCACTCAAATGAATCGTTAATTCAATTGACTTATTGAAGGATAATATTTCTATTGTTGTGCTATTGTTGTTGTATTTTCATGTTATTGTATTGTTCATCATCTCGAGTTGATTTAGCCAAGTGGACGACGTTACAACAACAAGAGGCAATCAGGAGTGGCCTGTTATGGCATAATTAATGGGTAAATATTTTATGAATTTCGTCATAATTTAACATTCGTGTACATATTTACAATAAAAACAAATAAAATTTTTTAAGAAAATTTAAGAAAAAATATCAAAATATTGTAAATAATACTTATTGATACAATTTTTAAGTTTTTAGAAATTATAAGTCCTAACCTATAGGCCTATCCAGTTCCGCTTGTGTGTGAAAATGGCTTTAAAACGTTACCAATCCAGTGATATATGCATAGTTTTGTTCCATAACTTGTTGCCATTTTGTAGGTACAATTTTGTACTGAGCTAATCGGCTTTTACAAGAGAACATATTCGCCTTAGACAGTGCAGCTTGATGCCACATGGTTAAGATGCTCCCATACAAACAGCAATATGTGTGGCTTGACTTTGTCCATGATGTGATAAGAATTATTTTCCTTTTAGCCTTTTTCAATGTGACTGTTATTCACCAGGCAATTCTACGCACTAAGAAGTTGGCTGAAGTCCCTGTAGTCTAATAAGTAGTGTGAGGCCTAGGTGCAAAACAAACTCCAAAGTTGGTTGAAGTCGCTGTAGCCTACTAGGGGTATGAGGCCTATGTTTAAAACACGGATCAGACATCTGCAACAAAATAAGAAAATATTTCTTCGGTGACATCTTCTCAGCAGATTTCTGGCTAAAACTCTGAGAGTAAATAAAATTGCCAGGAAAAAGTTTTTCAAAAATTTCGAATCGACTTTAAACTGTAGGTCCCGCCACTCATGTATAAAATTGACACACTCAACGTAAGTGGTGTGGGAAGCTAAGTTGGAATTGTGACTCAATTGTTGTAATAACCAATTATGTTTGTATATATGTATGTACAAAGTTGGGGCATTCTGTCAAAGCTTATTAGTAAAGCTTAAGGGAAAACTACTACGACAATAATTAACATATTCTGCACAAAGGGATGGTGCCACTTTCCTTTCGGGTGATAACCGCTTGACACCACATTTCTACAATGGTTTTTAAATTTGTTTCTTTAAGTAGTTAATGGTATAGAGGGCGATATACGGCATCAAAGAAACTAGTGAAAAAAACTGGGAAAAATTTCTATCTTCAATTGCAGTTCACACTGGCTGCTCTTTATTCCAAGCCACAGATGGGAAAAAATAAAATCAGGTTTGACTTAAAGAGCTGTTGAAATATCGAAGAACTGCATCTTCAAATACAATTCAAAACAAAATGCAAAATTTTAAGAACCCTAATGGCAGACCAGATACAAACTATTCCTTATGGCATCACCTGGCAGAAATCTTAGGCCCGTGTAACCAACTTCGTTTGTGATTGGAAGAGAAATTATGTTGAGAACGCTTACCACTTTCCTAACTATTTGGAAACTGTCTTCACTCTAAGTATGTATGTGCAATGATGCAACTGAACTGCCTTCTGCAAATTCTATATCTTATGTACCATCAAAAATTGGAGCTTCAAAAGATTCGCAAATTTAAGAAAGCTACAGGAAAATGATCGTAATATCAGTCTGGATTTCAACCTAGCTTATTACACCACATATGTATGTCATGTGTATTAATTTTTATATGAGTGGCGGGACCTACAGTTTAAATCGACTCCGAACAACAGAATTTTTGAGACACATTTCATGGCAATTCTTATTTTACTGAAATCGCCGAAGAAATATTTCTTTTTTACATTTAGTTTAGTTCGAGTTCTCTGACCTGGGAATTGAACCTTGGCCTTACGTCTAATAAGTCAACATACTGCCTACCAGACTACGGCGAATGAGATAAACAATGCCGAAAACAATGATACAAATTTTTTACAAGTTCAGCCAGATTTGCACCTATCTTGCTCAAATCATCACACTTCTGCCATCGTCCAAAAAAGTGCGTTTATAGAACGTAGTTGACTTTCGTGCAGTCCTAAGCAAATTTAAGTGGACTTTATATATGTACATATTTTTCTTACAAATGCTCTTCTTGTGAGCTATTTATATACGAAGGTCACGTTGCCCCAAGTCACCAAGCTCTGCTGCGGGCCAGATATCTTAACAACTTTATTTTCAATATCTACTAGCAATTATGAAGCCGATATTTTTGTATAAAAAACATTCGTGGCATGTGACAGTGCCAAAAATTGTTAACTTTGCACTTTACAATGAATTCAGTGCTTGGAATTCATTGAATTTAATTTTGTGTTGAAATTCATGTTTTTTTGTGAAATGTGTTGCGTATAAAATATAGTTGCTGCAGGAACTTATGTACCACGACATCGTAGGTCTGGTGAATGTACCTTAGCAAAGTTGGAATAGTGATAAGTTATGAAACTTTTGTAGTCGCCGTAGTTTAGTAGGTAGTATGTTCGCTTATTAGACATAAAGCCGACATAAAGCAAAACGAAATATGAAAAAAAAAAATATTTCTTCGGCAACTTCCTTTAGGCAGATTTCTGGCAAAACTCTGAGTGTAAATAAAAACTTGCCATGAAAATGTTTCTCAAAAAAATCTGTCGTTCGAAGTCGACGTCAAACTGTAGGTCACACCACTCAAGTATAAAATTAAGACACACAACAGGAGTGGTGTGAAAACTGAATCGTATTTCTTGAAAAATTATACGAATTGCAATGTCACAGTCGGTAGAGTTAGGCACCGTGGATGAATTGGATTTGGTAGACATGTGTCACGCTATGCAATGAATTTATTGAGAGACGAGTTTGATGAACAGTTAATGTCATATTTTGAGTCCATTTGTCGCATAGTTTTACCACCCACTAAACTAATTGATGTTTTGGGTAAACGTGTGCACAGGGATAAACTAGTCACAGTTCCAGCTCTGGTATGCCAGAAATGTTAGAAAAAGCAGGACAAAATTGAAGCTTACGAATGGAAATTTTTGAAAGTTTGCAAATACGAAACGAAGTAAAATCATCGGAAAAGATAGATTGAACTACACTAGCACACAAATCTGTTTTATTTTAATGTATCGTCCTCATTTTAAAAGTAACTGATACTAATAGAACCGAGGTAAATATGGCTGTTAGTAAATGTATATTTTTCGGATACAATTATAAGAAAAATTGGTTGTAATAATTATAATTTTTAAAATACTTAGTGAAGAGATAATAACTTTAATTAATTTTTTTATTTACTTATTTTTTTAAATATTTTGCTTTAAAACTTTAACTTTAAAAACTAGAATATTTTCTTAAATAAAACACGACTTTTGTATGCCAATAAATGTCAGCTTTTACGATCCCAAGTGATTTAATTTTGCATTTTAGAGATAAAGAAAGGAAATCGTTTATTATTACACGGGTTTTAAATTGTTATCTGGAAAGTATGTTTTTTTTTTGCGATGAGTATAAACAGTGTAATCTGAGTAAATAATCTGAATAACGAAAAAAAAACGAAAAATTCCTTTAATTCGCTTTTAATACTTCTCAATTTTTTATTTATTTGTTGAGCTACAATATGTTGCTCGTAACTATAATTATTAGTTTAGAAATTTGTTTATATTTATAGACAAACGTTATGGACAGACAAAATAATTTCATTAAAAAAATTTCAAATTGTTGTTTTTTTCGTATTCTTTTCTATTTTGAATTATAGATAGAATGATAACAGATAACATTAGTGACCCATTAATCGGTAGTGATCACTACAGTATGAATATTATAATAAGTTGTTGGGTTTATTCTAATTTTTAATTGCACGTATTATAACACAAAATTTCATTAATTAAGAACAAATAAGTACACATATTTTAAATAAACTTTATGATTGAAATTTTTAAAAAAAATTTGAAAATGATTAAAATCCTTGTAAAAAAAAAATTACAAAATAATAAAAACATAAAAATATGTATGGGGAAAAAAGAACAACAGTTCTAAAAGCTCTAAAATGCTCTAAAAACAGTTAAAATATGATAAATAGTCTATTCTGAGGAATAAAGCACCGATTAGCCAAACGTCCGCGGAACGTAAGTATTAAAAGCAATGTAAGTGTTTACATACATACATACATAATTGGCCATTATAACCCTTCAGTCAGGATTACGGCCTAGCTTCTCACACCACTCAAGTTGTGTGCCTTAATTTTATACTTGAGTGGCGGGACCTACAGTTTAACGTCGACTCCGAACGACAGTTTTTGAGAAACTTTTTCATGGCAGGTTTATTTACTCTCAGAGTTTTTGCCAGAAATCTGCTGAGAGGTAGTCGCCGAAGAAATATTTTTTTTTTCATATTTCTTTTTGATGTCTGACCTGGGATACGAACCCTGGCTTTCACGTCTAATAAGCGAACACACTAACTACTAGACTACGGCGACTACAATGTAAGTGTTTACCGAAATTATATTACGGTTCTGTATTTGCTCTCCTTGCTTTTCGTATTCTAAAAACGAACGCTCAGTTCCGTGGACGTTTGACTAACCGGGCCTTAGCTCTTATACAGATACTGTGGTTGTGTCAGCTAAAGTAAAACTCTCACAGTTACTGTCTAAATATTTGGCGTCTACTCTGAAAATATCATCTCAATGGTGCAACGGTATAAATGAAATTAAAAGCAGAGTTAAGTCTCTACACAAGAAGGTACAGCAATTTGAAAATTAACCGCTCTTAGTACCAACGAAATAACATTCCGATAACGTCAAATACCGTGAAAGTAAATTGAATATTGAATTAGACACGAAATTTAAACACGTATAACGGATCGAAGTCTCCCTAGTTTAGGAGGTAGTGTACCGGCTTATTAGACCTGAGGCCACGGTTCAAATACCAGCAAACATATCGAACAAAACGAAATATGAAGATGAATATTTCTTCGACGACTACCTCTTAGCAGATTTCTGTCAAAAACTCTGAGAGTAAATGAAATTGCCATGAAAAGTTTCTCAAAAATCTGTCGTTCGGAGTCGACATTAAACAGTAGGTACCGCCATTTATCGATAAAATTAACACACACAACATGGTTGGTGTGGAAAACTAGATCATAATCCTAACTGAAAGGTTGTATTGACCAATTAAGTAAGTAAATACGTAAGTAAATGCGTAAGTAATTTGAAACGAGCAATTACTGGAAATTTGTTTTAATAAGTTATCGAAAAAGTTTGCGAAAGTTTGAATATGGAAAATAAATCGTAATGTATTTGAAATAATTTTCTAAAATAAAAAAACAATACTAATAATAACGCCGTAGTCTAGTAGGTAGTGTGTTCGCTTATTAGACGTAAAGCCCGGGTTCGAGCCCCAGGCCAGACATCAAAACGAAATATGACAAAAAAAAAAATATTTCTTCGGCGACTACCTCTCAGCAGATTTCTGGCAAAAAACTCTGAGAGTAAATAAGCCTGCCATGAAAAAGTTTCTCAAAATCTGTGGTTCGGAGTCGACGTTAAACTGTAGGTCCCGCCACTCAAGTATAAAATTAAGGCACACAACATGAGTGGTGTGTGAAGTGTAATCCTGACTGAAGGGTTGTAATGGCCAATTATGTATGTATGTAATAATAACAAGAGAAATTTGTTATGGTATATTACTCGTAAACATTCTTCTAAAAAGTTATCGAAATTCTTCTAAGAAAAGTTATCGAAATTCTTTTAAAAAAGAGATCGAAATTCTTCTAAAAAAATTATCTAAATTTTTCTAAAGAATTTATCGAAATTTAAATGAATAGAAATTTGCATAAATTTAAAATTTTCATTAATGAACAAATTAAATAAACATAACAAGAGAAATTTGTTATGGTATATTACTCGTAAACATTCTTCTAAACAAGTTATCGAAATTCTTCTAAAAAAAAAAAGTTATCGAAATTCTTCTCAAAAAGTTATCGAAATTTAAATGAATACAAATTTGCATAAATTTAAAATTTTCATTAATGAACAAATTAAATAAACATTTTGGTGGTATAAGAAACATGTTATCGAAATTTAAAAAAAAATCAGCAAAATTTAAGGACTTTTTTCAAATATTTTTTATTTTTTAGAAATTTTTCCATGTTTTAAAAAAGTATTAAAAAAAAGTTTATTTAAAATACAATTCAAAGAAAGAATATAAAATTATTTGCTTAAAAAACACATGAGCAATTTTTTTCATGAGTCTTGGCATAATACCATGTGTAGCGCATCGTTGGTTGATACTGAGGAGAGCAATTAGCATACATTGCACAAAAGTCAAATATATAATTAAAATGAAATTGTTTTTCTCGTTTCTTTTCGTTTCATTTTTTATTGTATATTCCAATTATTGTTTTCTGTGTCGATAAAGTCGGTCGGTGTTAGAAAAGCAAAACAACCGGATAATTGTTGCTCGACAAACAATTTAGAATTTTAGTTTAGTTTTCCCAAGTTAAAAAAAAAGTTAAAATAATTTCTCTATTGATTTTTAACGAATGGTTGGTAGGTAGTGAGTGAGTGGCCTTTATCCACACAGTATTTTTGCGTTTCGGTGAGTGTAGGGTTTTTTTGCGTAAAATTATGTTCGTTTAGCAAAGCGCTTGCGCTTTAACACAGATTTTTTTTTGGCAAAGTGCTGAACACAGAGTTAGAAAAACAATGACAAATGACAGGCGAAAAATCACTACTTCCAATAAAATTGAGAAATAAACGCTTTTATGGGGGTATATTTCGTATTTCGACAACAACAACAATAACACCACGTTAAAGGATAACGAAACACAAAGAAGAGACCGACACAAAAACGCCACATGAAAGGCTGAAGTTTTCTTTTTTTTCTAACAATTTCTCAACTTTATAACGCACAACATCAAACGAGTTGGACATTCACTACTGTATAAAGGAAAAAATTTTCCAAAAAAAAAAGAAAAAAGAAGAGAACTTTATGGAACTTTGAGAAAAAAAATAATACTTCTAGAAAGAGATTTTTTATAAATTAAAAAGCAATTTATGTAGTTTGGAAAATTTTTAATTATTTTTTTTCTTACTTTTTTGGTGTAAAAAAAATTTGATTAAAAGTGTTGAAAAATTTGTTGTTTGCAGTTGTCACTGTCCATGCAGTGATTCACCATATTGCAGTTTTGTGTGTCTACTTTTTTTTGCCAGTGTTCTTTAGCAGTTTTCATTCTCTATTCTCTGTCATGTAGTGGTGCATACGAGTGGATTGACAGTGTGTTTTAGTTAAAATAAAAAAATAAATATAAAAAAAAACGATTAAAAAAATCAATAAAATTAAGATTAAAAAAAGCATTTTCATTGGGATTAGTATTTAAAAGTCTAAAGAAATTCAATTAAAATCGAAATGAAATAAAATGGCAAAAACATTGAAAATGTCGCACAAAGTTATATAATAATCTGTGAACAAAACCTCATACCAAGCAAAAGAAAAAAAAAAGTACGAGAATATAGGCCTAAAATAAGTAACGTGTTTAGCATATAGTAGAACAGAAATTAACCTTAAAATTGTGGCAGCAGAAATAAAAAAAAAAAAAAAAAAAACAAGAAAATAGGAGTCATCAGCACGACAAACGCTAGTCAACACGAACACCGAAAAGACACAACTTCACATTAGCAATAGCAGAAACAGAAGCAGCAACAGCAGCAATAACAGCAATTACGACTTCAACTTGTACGTGTACAGCCCACATTTTTAGAGTTCCTCGCAGAAAAAAACAAACGAAAACAAGAAAAAAAAAACAAAACTATTTACAGTCACAATCGATAATTCCGAAATATTTAAAATTCAGAATTATGGAAATTTCTCAAAAACCTTGTAACGTCACAGCAAATCTACAGCAAAGGCAGCAACAGCAGCAGCAGCAGTACCAGTAGAAGAAGAAGCAGAGGTAGAGGAGTAGAAAAAACGAGAAACCACACATAAAAAAACATGGAATTTTCATAATAAAGAAACACACCAGCCAGTCAGCCAGACAGACACACCAGAAAACCTTTTTAGCTCATCATCAGAGAATCGCTACGAAGTATCAAGGAATCTACTCCCACTCTATTTCTACATTCAAAGCCAAAAAAAACCAAAACCAGAAAAGAAAATCAAAATAAAACTCAACTACGCTACCATTTCTATCCTATTTTCTTCCTCTAAAAAAAAAAACAAAAAAAAAACAAAAAAAAACCAAAAACCAAAACCAAGTCGTGCTGTGCTATCACACACGTCGTTACATCGCATCGTACGTACATCCATACATACGTATAATAGATACGTATTATTAGAATGGGCAAGAAAAAAGTACCGAGTGAAGATTTAATTGTACCACCACAAGATCAAAGAATATGTGGCACAATCTGTGTATGTCAAATGACTTTGGTATTAAGTTCGGTAGCCTTAGTTTATCTAACGGTAGCAATTTATATGCCCTCCACACGAGCGTTTAAGAGCGGTATCGATCAGACGCCGGTCATGTGTACGACCACAAGAGCCGTTAACAAGGAGAATTGTGACTGGGGCTCCTGTGGTGAGTGGTGCCTGAGTAAGACCTCAGGTGCCTGTATACAGATATTTGTGAATTTACGCAACAATGGCACAAATCTATCCTTCCAAAATTGTACGAATTCGGCGAATAAGACATGCTACGGCATTGATCAGGACAGCGCCGATAAGGCGCGTTGCATCAATGATGAGTGTAAGAATTTAACGGGCACGTTTAATTGCACCGCTGGCCAGTGCCTCAATATAACGGATGCATTTGAATGTGTCTTCAAGAATAGCGATTCGCCCGTCAAGTGTTCGGGTCGACGGGGTAAAATTAATTGTATGGATATATCGGGTCTGTTTTCGTGTAATCGGGGTACGTGCCGCAAGATACGTACACCGTACAATTGTGATCGCCGTTGCGTAGATATACCCACACGCAATAAGAACGTAGTGATACTGAGCGGTGATAAAGTCCATCTTTCTCAATGTCAAACTGCCATTAATGCTGACACGGATGAGGAAGTGTGGACTGATACCGAAGATAATGTTGTCATGGCCTCCTGCTATTTTATAAAGACCTCCGCCGATCGTGTGGATGCCGTCGACTGTGTTAATGGGTCTACACTGGACCACAGTCTACTAACGGATCTTACGAATTTCACTTATCTCAGTCATTTGCATATATCTGTGGCCACTCTTGTGCCGGAAATAGCACCGCCTGACATTGATCTAACCATATCAAACGAATCGAAGCTCATGATCAATCTCGAGGGTTGCGTCAACACTCTAATGGACGAGTGCAAAGAATTTCTCAAGGATTTCGGTCGCGACGGCAGTGATCACAATGCCCGCGCCAGATTTCCTTGTTACTATTCGCCCAATAAAAAAGATATCGTGGTAGCACGCTTCAATCTGGAGGTGACATATCGTCAGTTTGTTGTTGCCTCCGTTGTGCCGTCGGTATTGTTTGTCGTTTCGTGTCTGGTGCTGTTGCTGTGCCAGAAGACCGTCTATGTGGGCGACGATGCTAAGATGCGTTTTAAGGGCTGTGTCGACACCGATACGATACTCTCGAAAAATGCTCTCGATCAGGGCATGGATGATAATGGTGGTGTTGGCGGCGGTGGTGGGGATGAAGTTATGGCTCTATGAGATCCGTCACGTAAGATTGAAGATTGAATATACCAATTTTATTAAATCAAATATGTATACATACTCTATCCTTTTTATTGGATTATTTATTTTAAAATTTTTATATTGTATTTGTATTTCGTATAACTGTTATACTCAATTATTAATGTGTCATACCCAAAAGGTTTATTTATTTTTATAGGCCAAATGAACAGTCAAAATACAATTCATAACCAAATGCCAATTAAAATACAATTTTGCAAACATTTCTCAGTGTATGTGCCACATGTGTGTGTGTGTGTGCGCTCCCGTGTAACCAGTGTAAACGTGTCAGTCAATTCAGTTTTTTAAGTTGCTAAGCCAATTGATAAAAATTATTTTGGATTCAATTTCTGTTCATTGTTCATTTCTTTTTTTTTTTATTTAAAAATCAAAAATTTTTAAAAATAGTTTTGCTTAAACGCTTATAAATAAAATGAAAAAGGCAACATATTTAAGCCAATCAATACATTTTGAATATCTTAAGCCTAGCTTAGCTTTTAATAAGAAAAATTGCTTTCCCACTATTTAAAAAAATATTTTTTTTTGAAAATTATTGGCTTATGTTAAATTTCATTAGAAAACCCCCTATGCCTTATGAGTTAATTAATTGCAATTCAAAAATATTTTTTTAAATTTTGCAAAATGCTTTAAAATCCACATTAAATAAAAATATAAATTTTACAATTGTATTCACACCATTTTTAAAATTTTTAAAAATCAATATCTTTAAGTAGGTCAGAGGTCATTTAAATTCATTAAATGCTTTCTAACCTCAAAATATTTAAAGAAAGTTTATAACTCTAGCACAATCCAATATGATTTTAACGTTTGTCGGTCGATCCACACCAACAATGTATGTTTTTGCTGTATTTTGTCAGGCCATTAGAAGCCCTTTTTATTCTTGTCATGTATTTGCTTGTTTTTGATACTTTGATTAAGTTTATCCCAGTTGTTGCAGATGCCAGGATGATAGAATTTCCCCTGAAAGGCTAATAATTGTATAGAAAAAGAATTCGTGACATGTCACAATTCCTAAAATGCTCAATAAGGTTTGTCATTTTTCGAACATTAAAGACTAACAGTTGTATAGAAAAAGATTCGTGATCTGTCACAATACCAAAAATGCTCAATAAGGTTTGCCATTTTAACAAACACTAACACATGCTTGCAAATAAATTTCTATCAAAAAATTATCTTCAACGACTTAATGGACTTATTTAAAACAAGCCAGCAAAGCGGTAAAAAAAATTCCATATGCACGCTATATAGTGAACTTATTGCGACTCGCGATTGCTGAACGAAACATCCAACATTTTGCAGCAGTTTTGTTCAATACCCAAACGGTTAAAAAATCACCCGTTAATACTTCCAGAATACTTATGGATTTTAGAATAGAACCTATCCTCATAGTCAATTGAACGCTAGCCTAACAGCGAACTACTGAAAATCTGTTTTTCCTAAAATGAATGCTCCTAGTCTTAGTCTCCTTGCGGTAAACGGAAGATCTAATAAGTCCTCTAAAGTTGGTTTGTGATTAGTTTTTAAATAACTTCTGTACTTCAAAATGAATCACTTTATTCAATTAAATAATCACCATGTTATGTCAAACAAGTGAGGTTTTGTAAAAAGCCTAGAATTTCATAGAATTCAGGGTATAATAGGACATTTCCCCCTTGGCTTGCAAATTTCTTACAACGATGATTTGATTTAACTGGTGATGAAAGACAAAATATTGTGTTATTTTAATGAGTGACGGGAATTACAGTTTAAAGTCCATTCCGAACGACAGATTTTTTGAGAAACTTTTCATGGCAATTTTATTTTCTCTCAGAGTTTTTTTTTGCCAGAAATCTGCTGAGACGAAGACGCCGCAAAAATATTTTCTTTCCTATTTCGGTTTGTTGGAGAGGTTTGAGCGTGGCCTTACGTCTAATAAGCACACCGATACTTCGAAATTACAATACATAGCTCTTTTGCACAAATGCTTTTGAAAACTTGTTGTTCTCGTACGCAATTGTCACCGCTACGGCTTTAATTGCACTTGCGTGAGTAAGATATTCTATATACAGTGGTGGCCACGAATTTAAGACACGACATATGACTGAGTTATTTCAGATAATTTTTACATTTTATCGAAAAAATTATGGATCCATGATATTTTTTTTAAGATTTTTGTAATGTTACGAAGGAAAATTAATAATATTTTCTTACCTATATTCGGTTAAGAATTTTTATTTACATATTATATGCATAAACACAAGTTTTATCCTGGTCACGAATTTAAGACATAGGCATAATATAACACTATTCTCTAAATTAAGCTCAGCTTCATAAAAAAAACCTATTATTTAGTGGGAAATCCTTTATTTTTCATCACAGCAGCACATCTCCCGGGTAAACTTTCGACTAATGCCACATAACGTTGCTTTGGAATTGCATACCAAACCCTTTGGATTTCTTCCCACAAATTGCTTGAATTTTTTGGTTTAACTGTTCGTACATATTCCTCAACATCATTCCACAAGTTCTCAATTGGATTGAGGTCCGGGGATTGAGCTGGCCACTTAAGAACAATGATATCGTTTTCTTCTAAGCAACTCTTCACTAGACGTGAAATGTGGTTAGGGTCATTATCATGCATAAATTTCTATATTGGAGGCATGTTGTCTTCAGCGAATGGTATCATTGTGTCTGTTATAATATTTTTGCAAACGTGGTGGTCCATTTTAGAATTTATATTGTAAATGGGACCTACACCATGCCAGGAAAATGCTGCCCACACCGTCACATTTCCACCACCAGGTATCACAAATAAGTCCATCATATGTCATGTCTTAAATTCGTGGCCACCACTGTATGTATTGATGTTCAAATCCAAATGATGCCATAGAGAGTCGTAAGAGAGATTCCAATGAAGAGTATCTGCCAGCCTATTCAAATATCATGACAATATCTGGCAAAATAGCCCGATTATGACAAATGGTTTGCCCATAGTGCTCGAAAAATTGCCACATTTCAATCACTGCGCTTTTGCATGTGAAACGATCCACATTCGTAACCTTTCACAGCAACAGACGGGACGATTTTAAAACTACGAAGAGTGTAACCCGATATTAGAAATAATTTTGGCACTGCTTTAGGTTTAAATCACAACATAGGAGACACCATTTACATTAAGTGTTGTTTACCATTTCACGTAGGTAGGAAGAGGTAGCCGTCCCCAAAAAAAAAAAAAAAAAAAAAAAAAAAAAACAATTCGGATAGACGTATGTACTTAGGCCACATAGGGCCCATTGTGATAATCATTATTGTAATTTATAGACAAAATAAAAACATTTTTTATGTTTTAAAATTTCAATTTCATTACATTCTTATTCTCATATAAATAATACAACAATTTAAACAGGAGTTTAAATAACTTCCTTTCAAATACTTTTAACGGAAATAATTGTTTTTCAATGAATTTTTTCTTTTTCATAAAAAAAATTTTAATTCTATTTCGATATATTCAAAGAGGCTTTTTTTATTGCCAAGAATATGAAATAGGACACGTGTCTTTAGCCTTAAAGTTTTCGTAATATTGTAACAACAAATAAAATATAGAACGCTGATGGCGTATGATTGATATTTAATTGAAATGAAAAATAATACATACATATGTAAAATAGATTATAATATAATATTAGTCATACGCCACATGTGACGATATGCATATATTCATATTTGTGTATGTATTATAATACAATAAGTATGTATGTACATATGTACTATATATGCGAATTTATTGAAGGATTAAATCATTCATAAATATAAACAATATATGAATGAAAATTAAACAAAAACACAATATGCATTTAAATGAAATGAAATTAAGGCCATCATCATCATCAGTCAGTGAAAAAACAAAAAAAAAATAAATTATGACCCACAAAAGGAATATTTAGTTGAGAAATGCAGGCAGTAAACATACATGCAACACAAACAAAAAATAATTAAAATGTACGAGGAGTGTCATAAGGATACTTTAGAAAAATTAACTGAAAATTTAAAGAAAAATTTAAAATTTTTTTAACTCTAATTGGGACTTTGCTTGAGCGAAACTTAAGTTTTTGAAAATCGAATCAATCATTTAAATTGCAAAGTCCTAGAAATTTTGAATAATACCTGACCAATTTTTAATAAATTGGAAGATTGGAACCTCCTCCCGAGGTCGTTATCTTGCTGAAAACACCAATGTAGTAGCATATCCTTCTCAGCAAATTATAGCACGATATCTTCAAGGATACTATTATAGACTTACAGACAAAAGTTCACCAAAAAGAGGAATAAAATGTGTAATAAAGGGAAAGCCAAATCACGAAAACTTAATGAAGATGAAAAGTTTGCTAGAAAGAGAACGCCAAATCATTTATGTGAAAGCAAAGAGAATCCAATAAAGATGCAGAGTTTGCAAGAAGGGGAACGCCAAACTATTTGTGTTATAATCCCTAGTATAAACAACGAGAATCCAATAAAGACGATACAAGCTTCCCTTCCAACCATTATGACTGATTAAGAATTTTGTTACTAAAAAAATCAAATTTTTTTGAACACTTTCTTACGGTCTTTTCGACAAAACTCGCTAAACTAATACAAATCGTTGTATACATTAAAGGAGAACATACGAAAAAATTTGGTCATTCCTCTAGGCTCATAAATTTCATTATGATTGATTTTACTAAGCCCGGCATGGCGAGCAAAATAAAAAGGATTTTGTCTGGAAGGAAAGAGGCAAAATAGTGAAATGTTTCACGTCTTTTGAGTAAAGAGGTCAAAAACAAAGCCGGTCTCTAGGTTAGGTTTTATTAGATTTGCAAGGATAGCGTATTACAGTATTAGCAGCGGCCTGCTTTTACCCGGGCCTCTCTGGATAGTTGATACGTGTTCGTAAACGATATCAAACTTTCAGTCTTTAAGATCAAGATAATTTCCTCAAACAATCGACAACCTAATCATTTCTGCCTACGTGCCTGCAAACAAAATAAAAGAAATGTTATTAAGTATGATGCGCTGTTTCTACTACTCCTTTATATAACCTACAGCTATCAGAGATGTTCCTGTTCCATCTGTTGATGCTGTATCTAAAGGGACCATCTACTGTTAAGGTTGTTATAAAAAAATGTTTTGAAGCTAAACAAAAAGAGCAAGAAGCTTTGAAAAGGCTTCCTTTAAAACAAGCGACTCCCCGACCGATTTGCTGTGAATATTCAGCTAGCCTAATGCAAGGAGGCAATCAGTTGTTATGTATGTTCTGCTCTAACTAAGGCATAATGTACTATATTCAATTGGTTTCTCTTTGAGCTTTTAATATAGTATAGGGTTTGAGCTAATGACAGGCAGTAAAGCTCAATACAGTTAAATTCTAGCCTGAACTAAGGACTTGATAGACACATTTTAGTGGACTATATGGTGCCTTATAATTTTATCAATAGGTAATTTGATTTTAGGATTCCAACTAGAAACTTCTGAACCATCAGTAAGTTACCAGAAAATGTTTTAATTTAACCGGACAGCCAGGCTGCAATCAAATCCCTACGGAACGACATCTGTCCATGAAGGCTAGAGATTTCTAATATGCATTTGGTATCATTCAAAGATTTCAAAAATTGCCATGTCTTTGGAATGGTGCGGTAACACGACATTATGATGTCGCTGACATCCGAACACCTAATATAGACTCTGCTGCGTATAAGTGATGTTGATGTTTAAATAAATTCCGTTTTTTCTTTTCATAAAGCATACGCCAGAGTGTACTATTAAGTGATAAGAGAAACAATGAATACAAAACAGTGTTGTTGTAAAACCATGGCTGATACGGGGCATAAATGTTCCAATTGCCTCAGTTAAACTAGGTATTGTTGTTTGACAGTGAGATTGTGATCGATTTCATTCCTTAAGTTGTTTCGAATGTACGGTTTTCACAGGATAATGCTCAGTTGGGACACATGCCGATAAACTTGGTATTCCAACGAATGACTTTTGCAAGAGCTGTTGATCTAGAAGTCGCCGTGGTCTAGTAGGTAGAGTGTTGGCTTATTAGACGAAAGGCCCGAGTTCGAATCCCAGGCCAGACATCAAAAACAAAATACAAAAAGTATTTCTTCGGCGACTTCCTCTCAGCAGATTTGTGGCAAAAATTCTGAGAGTAAAAATTGCCATGAAAAGCTTCTCAAAAAAATCTGTCGTTCGGAGTCGACTTTAAACTGTAGGTCCCGCCACTCATGTATAAAATTAACGCACACAACATGAGTGGTGTTGAGAAGCTAGGCCGTAATCCTGACTGAAGGGTTGTAATGGCCAATTATGTATGTATGTTGATCTAAGGAGTAGGAAGAGCCTATATTGCATCTCATATCAGTGCCAGTACCCGGCTTCTTATATGAAGAGGCTGAATGTCATGACTGCTTCCATCAGTCATTTTTGATTGAATGTGGAATGTTTAATTTGTTGTATTACAATGAACTGAAGTTGAATCTTTCGCTTCAAGGCGAGACCTGTACCTAACCTTATCTTTATTTACAATAATATTTCCTTTAATTTTCTAAAATGGTTGAAATAATTTTGCCATCAAGTTTAGTTTATATAAAGACGAGTTAGGTTAGGTTAGGTCGGAGTGGTAGCTCTGATATCACAAAGCTCACTTGAGCACGCATATCGGCCCGTTGTGATGCCACGGGTGAACGCAGTCCCTGTACTGACCAAGTTCCACCAAAATCAGGGAAGAGGAAGAAGTTGGTCAGCGCAAGGGCTGCACATAAAGACGAGTCTATGCACAAATTTTTTCGTCCGCATTCCTTACTGGGATTAGGACAAACAACTCAAAAGACACTTGTCGCCAAAAAAACAAACTAAAAAAGTCTTCTTTTTAGTTTCTCACAGAGAAACAAAGTTTAATGCAAAAAAAAAAAAAAAAATACACAGATTTTCCAAGAGCACAATACAAATGAAATGTATTTTCCTTGCAATACATAAACACATTTTATACTAAGTTTCTCCACTATCTCTCTGTTTCTCTTTTTGTGCTCGAAAAGAAACCCATTTCTAGTAGAAGAGTGAGTGAAAACACAAACATTCATGTCCTTACTCTAGTACATCCTCATGAAATTTATGTGCCAAAATAGGGCGAAGAAACATGCCATATTTTCTAAGGCAATAAACAAGAACAAAATAAACACAAGTACAATAGAGTAATACAAAAAAAAACAGAAAATAAGAAAAGAAATAAAAAAAAAATTCGTCTGATTGTTCTTCTAGCAGGCATATGTAGAGACATGAGTAGCAATAACTGAAAAGGACATTGAAATTGTTGGGCTTTTCCTTTTCATTTTCTTTTTGCGTGTTGCCATTGTAATTGTTTTTCTCTTGATACTCTTTCGTGTTTAGTTTTATATGTCGTTACTGTTATTGTTATTGTGTTTGTTGTTGTTGTCCTTTAACAATACTATGCTAAAAAACTTAATTGAAACAAGAAAATCGTTTATAGTTGGCTAAGGGCGACCCAATGGTACCCTACACCAACAAACTCATCAATTGAATTCTATGCTTTATTTGAGGCTTTCGTATAAATTATTACATTTTAATTTAATTTAACTTTGTAGTATCAATCGAAAACAACGTGGTTTCAAGCATTACAACAAATCCAAGAAATGTAGGTTCAAAACTCGGAAAAATAAAAAAAAAATCTTTCCACGAAATCATTCCCTTACAATTAAAAGTGGACCAACAAGGACTAATGTTTTAAGCTGTTGCAAATGTGAGCACAAAATTATTACAATCTGTTTATAGTGTTGTGTAGAGTAGGGTGTAAAAACCAATAACGCTTGTTCATGTTGCATGTTGTTAGAAAGAATTTTGAAGTGACACAGTGTACACATGAAATAGAATACAGTGTTGTACAAAACAAAGGTGTTATTGTGTAAGTCACACCAGATTTCAAATCTTCAATCCGAAAATGCTTGGCAAGTGCAATCTTATTTCAAATATTCAGGGACAATGCGTATCTTCTTCCATAAAACATCTTCATCTTAAAAGATTCGCTCTTGGTATTTGCCTTCCCATATAAGACCGCGCTTGATCTCGAAATATCTTCGTTTAACTTGCCGAAATGCTTGGCGAGTGCAATCCAATAACCTCTTCTTTCTATTTAGAGATAATATGTACGTGTAAGAACATGTCTTCCATAAAACATTTTCATCTAAAGAGATCTGCTTTCGGTATGTTACTTACTTACTTAATTGGCCATAACAACCCGTTTAACAGATTTCGGCTTGCCGTAATACATCCTTCCAGGCGCCTCTGCTTCTTGCGCGCCTACGCCAGTTGGTCACACCAATCGATGACAGGGCTTCCTCGATTTGGTCCTTCCAACGGATACAAGGTCGTCCTCTTCGCCGACTTCCGCAGATTCCTGCATCAAATACCCGTCTCGCCGGAGCATCCTCCTCCATTCGAACGACATGGCCGAGCCAGCGCAGCCGCTGGATATTAATACGCTGTACAACGTCTACGTCGTTGAGGAGCTCATACAGCTCACTGTTGGATCGGATACGGAAACCATCGCCAACTCGCACTGGACCGAAGATCTTGCGTAGGACTTTTCTCTCGAACACTCTCATCTGTTCTTAATAGGTTCCATGCCTCTGCGCCATAAAGAAGCACGGGGAGGATGAGCGTCTTGTAGAGTGTTAGTTTTGTCGCACGAGAGAAGTCTCTGCTGCTCAATTGCCTACTGAGACCATAATAACACCTGTTGGCAAGAGTGATCCTACGCTTGATCTCCACACTGAAATCATTTCTGGTGGTAACGGCGGAGCTAAGATAGATGAATTCCTTGACCGTATCAAAAGTATGTGCCTTCCCATAAAAGACCGCGCTCGATCTCGATATATCGTCGTTTAACTTATTTCAGTATGGATTCTCCTTTGATACAGTTTCAAAGCACAGTGATGCTGATGGTGTTGAACCATAATATGACTCTGGGGCACATGTAAATGAATAGCTGTAGTGTTTGTGAATTGCCTTCGACAGTAATCCGCTTTCACTTCCGTTTAACAGATAAGACTGACTTTACACTTGCATATAATATTCTAAGCTTGACTAGCTTGACTACTTGTAAGCTTTTTCATACTAACTTTCGACGTTCTAATGCATTCCACGCTTTGAGGTTCTCATATACTCCTGCGCCAACATCCGCTATAATGTTAGTGCAATGGCACTATCCAGATAGAGGAAGTTATACACAGCATATAGTATGGTATTGTAGCTTTATGTTGAATAAGTCAACATCGCGGTGTGAAGGCATGACTTTGGTTTCCTGTATATATATCCCATGTGCAATATTAGGCGCTAATGTCTAGAGATTTTCTAGTTTTGTCTCCACGTTGCATATCGTACAAGATGAAAATAATTTGCCATGTAATTCCTTCTCTCTGTGAATAGATATCACTTATGATATCATCCCACAAGATCATGAACAGTTGAGATGATAGAGGACATCCTTGTTTTACTCTAACTTTGGAATGATCCTCCATCTAATTCCTTCTCTGTGTGAATAGATTTCGTTCATGATATCACCCAGCATAAATTTTAACAGTTGAGATGATGGAGGCCATCCTTCTTTTACTCCAACTTTGGAATGACACGATTAACTAATGGTCCCATAGTTTTGAAGCGCTGGACACTGTCTTGCAGCACTGAGGAGCTCTGATAATTTGAATTATATTTTGGAGTACTTTTGCCCCTTTTGAATACTTTTCATATGACATTCTTTTTCATAGTGTTGAAGACTTTCTGAAACTCAATGAGCAACAGGAGATATAGGGAAATACGACCAATTGTTTATATAGGGTCCGCCATCTAACGTTTTTTTTTCTCAACTAGTGCTTATTTCGTGAATGGTAACACTTAGCTCATATCTAATTTGACAGATAATTAGTTTTATCCTTCCGCTGAACGAATATGTATGCTTGAACGCTTGGGACTGCGATCGACTTACAGAAGATGCCGATTTTGGCAAAAAAAATCATCTTTTCAGACACAAGCAAAATTGTCGCATTTGGGGCACAGAAAACCCGCACGCATACATTGAAAAGCCGACGCACCCAAAACGAGTCACTGTTTGGTGCGGATTTTGGTCCAGAGGCATAATTGGGCCATTTTTCTTCGAAAATGAGCAAGGAGTGGGCGTTACAGTCAATGTTGATCGTTATCGGGCCATGTTGAACGAATTTTTGTTCACAAAAATTGAAGAGGAGGATATTGGCAACATTTGGTTTCAACAGGACGGCGCTACGTGCCACACAGCCGCAGCTACACTCGATGTTTTGCGCCCTGTTTTTGAAGATCGCATTATCAGCCGCAGAGCTGATGTCGTTTGGCCACCTCGGAGCTACGATTTGACACCGTTGGACTATTATTTGTGGGGTGCCGTCAAAGATAAGTGTTACGCCGACAAGCCAGAGACAATTTAAAGAACAATATTCGTGACGCCATTGGTGAAATACAGCTGCACACAATCGATAATGTGCTTAAAAATTGGACCGATCGTGTAGGCTACTGCAAGGCCAGCCGAGGCAGCCATTTGAATGAAATTATTTTCCATTATTTACTGGAAGGATTGTACTTTCAAATAAAAAAAGAAATTTAAGAAAATATTCAGCAGTTTTTTTTAAAGCATTTTCAAAAAAAAAAAGTTATTTGGCGGACCCTTTATTTCTAAAAATACGTTTTCCATTGTCCAACTTTTCACGTGTTCACACTGTTTATTGGCTTATGAACTGTTGTCATATCGATTTCACATACCCATACAAATAAAATAACAAAACAAAGTGTGCCATTAAAGAAATCCTAATACGTGGAGTTATTTTGAAAATATTTTTTTTCTATTACAATACTTAGTAGGACAACACGATGACATGAAATGACTGCAGTAAAGAGTTTTTGTTGTTCATATTAAAACAAAAACAATAAAAATAAAGAAAAAAATAACTATAATACTCGATAGAAAATATGTTACAACAGCCAGAGAGAATTCACACACTTTGAAATATTGATGAGAAGTTCTGTTTGTTTTTTTCTTTATTTCTCTTCTATTTTAATAGAAAGAGGCGTTTATATAGCCGCAAATCGATTTCGTAAGGTGTGGTTATAAAAAGGAAATAAAAGAAGAAAATTATTGTTTGATGGATTTCAAAACAATAGAGATTTCAGGTTAATGAACTTTTACTTCCAACTTATTGGGTGGAGTTTCCTACCCTTCAAATGTTTAGGAACAATCGAAATGACAAGAGATTTTATTTGTGAAAGAAATTAATCAAATGGATTGAGATTTTTGGGTTATTTTTAGCCAATGATTTTATAAGTGCTCGATCTATATACATAGACAGGTCGGTATTACTTTCCCTATTCGGGTATCAATGGTTAGAGGCAGTTATCTGAGCTACAGTTTAGCGAGTCAGAAAGTAAGAGATGAAAAACCTCCGTCTTTTCATGACCAGACCAGGACACTGATACCTGAGCTGAACTCCTTTGCTCCTCATCAGACCTACGGATCTTATAGGAGTCATTTGCCAGAATGCCAAGTTCTTCGGCATGTTTACAAAAACTACAGTGGCTCGTGTGAATCACTATTGTGCCACGATGAATGACCTTGCGATTAAAGAATAGATGTGAGTCAGTCATCTTCTTACCCAAGTATGACCCCGCAGACAGAGTCATTAATGGATTTCTAATCCACAATACTTATTATATACAGATTACCGTACCTTACACAAGGCTGTTAAAGTAAAGACTGGTTAAAGTAAAAGCCTGAGCCTGAAAATACATATTTGGTATGCATAAATATGTATACGTTTCATCAACAATACGAGGGTGGGTCAATAAGTACGTGACTTAGAATGGTTGATTGCTGTTAAATTCTGAACAACCCACTTCATTTAGTTTGTGTTTGACAACCATTCATAGCAGATTGCAAAAACCCATGAAAATTGCTAGGAGTTGCTCCTTAACGCTCCATATTCTCTGGATTTAGCCTCGAGTGACTATTTATTGTTTATACAATGATTCACGCCTAATAACATTCTAAGAATTTTGGGGTATTTAATTTCAAACAAGATTCATTGACATCAAACATTCTATTATATTATGATTATATATATACATACATACATACAGTGGTGGCCACGAATTTAAGACACGACATATGACGGACTTATTTGTGATAATTGAGAAATCTCAAGAAACCCATGATATTTTGGAAAAATATACTTTGGAGTTTTGCCGCTTCGGCTCTGATGGAAAGCAGTACGTCTGGCGCCCTCCAAACCTAGAGCATCATCCAAAGTACACCCTAAAAACAACATGGTGGTGGAAATGTGACGGTGTGGGCAGCATTTTCCTTGGCATGGTGTAGGTCCCATTTACAATATAAATTCTAAAATGGACCACCATGTTTACAAAAATATTGTAACAGACACAATGATACCATTCGCTGAAGACAACATGCCTCCAATATAGAAATTTATGCATGATAATGACCCTAAGCACATTTCACGTCTAGTGAAGAGTTGCTTAGAAGAAAACGATATCATTGTTCTTAAGTGGCCAGCTCAATCCCCGGACCTCAATCCAATTGAGAACCTGTGAAATGATGTTGAGGAACATGTACGAACAGTTAAACCAAAAAATTCAAGCAATTTGTGGGAAGAAATCCAAAGGGTTTGGTATGCAATTCCAAAGCAACGTTATGTGGCATTAGTCGAAAGTTTACCCAGGAGATGTGCTGCTGTGATCAAAAATAAAGGATTTCCCACTAAATACTATGATTTTTTTATGAAGCTGAGCTTAATTTAGAGAATAGTATTATATTATGCCTATGTCTTAAATTCGTGACCAGGTAAAATTTGTGTTTATGTATATACAGTGAAAGCTCCACTGGCGGACAGCTCTAATAGGCGGACATCTCCGCTAGACGGACGATTTTCTAAGTCCCGTCAATTAGGTCGTATTTTTAGAGCAAATTCATCTCCCCTGGACGGACGCTCTCTTGGACGGACGCGGACACCTGTTTTTCCAAAAACATCTCCCATAGGCGGACAAATAAATATTACAAAAGGCGAGGCAGAGCAATTTTATTGTATTTCGGTTTATCCCCCTTTTATACTATGCGCAATGTATAGAGATTACATAAATTTTTCTTTGTTGAGTGTGTATTTTTCAACTTAATCAGATTATGTAACATTGCGTAGTGCGGTGATTCCCCGGTTTATTAGTTTATGTAATGTGATGTTCATAGACAAAATCTAAATTGTGATTCCCCTTTTTATTTTGGTTTATGTGATATCTACGTATGTACAATGTATAAGAATATGAGAAAAATAAAAGTTAATGAAAATATTTTTAAAGAATATTTTTTATCACAGTTATCGTTGGCAACAAATAGCATACAGGTAGATATGTATTTATTAAATTTTTCCCGAAATATTTTAACAAAATATCCCTTGGACGGACATCTCCCCTAGGCGGACAAAAATGCCTCGACGGTCGGTGTCCGCCTATGGGAGCTTTCACTGTAATATGTAAATAAAAATTCTTAACCGAATATAGGTAAGAAAATATTATTAATTTTTCTTCATAACATTACTAAAATCCTAAAAAAATATCACGGACCCATAATTTTTTCGATAAAATGTAAATATTATCTCAAATAACTCAGTCATATGGTGTGTCTTAAATTCGTGGCCACCACTGTATGTAGGTACGGTCACATCTAGCAAATATTTGCTGAAAAAGCGTAATAACTGGAAAATTACTACGCACACTAAAAAAATATGATGATTTTAGACTTAGAAAAACTTAAAAAACACTTAAAAATCATGCACCATAAAATCTTTATAGTTTTAGGCCGGAAAAAGTACGGTCACACTAAGCAAATATTTTCCGAAAATAATGTAATCAATAAAAACAACAAAATTTGAGCAAATTTTAGACTGTGGTAAAGTAGACTTAAGTAAAGTTTTAGAGAGAATGAGATTTCGATTGACCTTTTGTTTGTTAATATTTGCTTAGTCTGACTTTATCTCAAGTTGTATACAAAGAATTCTAGATGATTAAGTTATAGTTTCAGTTAAAAAAAACTCATGTGATTAATTTGAGTGCTCTCGACAAATATGCTTTTATATTTTAAATCTAAAATTTTCTATTTGAAGAATTTGAGTTTAAAATGTTAGAAATTAAGAATTCGCTGCTACTTTTCACTGTACTACTAGTAACACATTATTAAAGCCTTTAAATACAACAAAAATGTTCTAAATTGTTCAATTGCACAATTTTATTTGAACAGAAATTTGTTTTCATTACAACATACATACAACTAAATAGGGCTTTGCTGGCTCTTACTTAATGCTTAATATATTAACGATAAATACTCGTAACGCCTACAATTAAGCTTTATTTTGCTTTCAATTTAAATTATTTTACTTTGGCTTTATAAAATGGCTTCCATAATATTTTTTAATTTTTTCTTTTAATACAAATAGTTTAAATAGTTTATGTTTTATTTAAAAATTAAAAAGAAAAGCAAAATTAAGCTTTTTTTAAAAAAAATAAAAACATGAAAAAAAAAATCAAATCAAGAGGGCCTCTGAAAAAAATTCCCCCAGGCGTTAATACACAAATGAACTCTAAAATAAAATGTGATTAATGGTGGTATGTTTTAATAATAATTTAATAAACATTTTTTCAATGTTGAACTTTTAATATTTAAATATTTGTTTTTGAAAAGAGAGAGAAAGAATTTAACAGATTTTTTTTATTTTTTATTTGATTTTTAAAACGTATTTTACAGGCATTCCTCTACTACAAGAAGACAGTCCAGTTCATCAGCCCGGCATATTTGCATTGCAATAAAAAAAAATACGTTTTTTTTTTTAAACAGAACAAACAAAAAGAAAAACAATATTTTATTTAAACAAAACAAAATTGTAAAACAATCATACATAAAAACACTTGACAGAATATATAACAAACAACAGAAAAAAAAGATTTCTTTAAAAGCGTTTTTTCTTTTTTTTTTTTAATAAAAAAAATAATTAACAAACAAAGCAAAGCAAAGCAACAATAAAAATTTTATGAAAAAAATGTTAAACATTTAAATTTAATAATTTAAAGCTAAACAAGCATAGAAAAATATATTAAAAAAAAGCAAAAAAAAAAAAAGAGGAAAATTAAGTTTATTTTAGTTATTGAGAGATTTAAGAGTTGACAACACTCTACATTTGTTTTGTATTTGTATTGTTACACACTTACACTCACTTATTTAATGTTCTCTACAGGCTATGTTAATTGATGTTGTTATTTAAATACGATAATACGTTATTTGCATAAATAAATTTACAACAAAAAAGTTCAAATAGTTTCTAATTAAATTTAAATTGTTAAAAAAAAAACAAAACAAAAATAAGAAAAAAAGAAAACGAAAACCAAAAATTTATTATAATTTTTAGCTTTAAAAACGTTTTTATTAATTTAATTGTTATCAAATTAATTGTTATTATTATTGCTCAAAATAAACAAAAACAAAACACAAACACTTACAATACAATACTTAAACAATACACACAATAAGACGAACAAACACCCACTATTCAGCACAATAAAACACTTGCCAAACTCTGTTAAACATTTTCTCACACTTATTTTGTTTCTCTCACGCTCTTTTTATTATTCATACACTCACTCACTTACTCAATCACAATCACAAACTGTTACATTCACCCCAGAGAACATAAACAATCAAACGGTTTAGAGGGATGCGTGATCAAGGTCTTAGTAAACAAAAACAAATGAAATGAAAAAAACCTTAAGAAAATACAGAAACAAAACCTAAATTTTTAAAAATCAAGAGATAAGAAAAAAACAAATTAAAGCAAGAATACAAAATAAACAAATTAAATAGGAAATTAAAATTAATAATTACCGAAACAAAAAAATAGCGAAAAAAACAAACAAACAATTTTAGAACCAAAGAAATAAAATAAAATATTTTAAAATAAATATTAAATATTAATTAAACAAAAAAAACCAAAATTAGGAAACAAAAATAAAACCTTAACAAAATATAGAATTTTTAAATAAAAAAACAAAAATATTTAATAAAAGCATATAAAAAGAACAACAAAAATATTTGGCTATAATTTCAATACAAAAAAAAAGCAAACAAAAAAATTTAATAACAAAATACAAAGCATTTTGAATTCTACAACCACAACAACAACAAAAATAAGCTTTAATAAAAAATAAAAAAAAAATATCAAAAAAAAAACCTTTAAACGCTTAAAATAAAAAATAAAAACAAAGCCTTTATTAAATATTATCCACGAAATCAGTTAGAGAAAATCTTAAAAAACTCTCATAAAATACAAGAAAGAAAAAAAAACGCTTTTTTAGCATTATTGTTACAAAATTCCAACACAATCACAAACACTCTTACATATAACACTTTCTCCTCTTACATTGAAATCCTCTCCATTTTTTTGAAAAGAGAGTCTTAAATTAGTTTGTACATTGAAGAAGCAGTCACCATGAAAAAGAGTAATACCGCCAATACAATATTGTCTTCATTGCCCACCAGCCCGACAATGTCGGCCGCCCCCAGCTTTCAGGGCAGTAAGTCCAGCCTAAATAGCAGTCGCTCCAGTCGTTCGTCAATTAATTTACAAACAAGCCAAACGAATACAAAAAAAGTGGATCATGAAATTGAAACGATTTTGGAAAAGGCAAAATTCTATACATCAGTATGTTTGGGTATGTACTCGTACATATATATGTACATAATTATACAACACCATTTCCTTTGTAAATAAAAAAAAAAAAAAAAAAAAAAACATTCGCATTTTTCTAGGTACCACGGCCATTTTGTCAGTGTTTACATTTTTATTTTTAATACCATTCGTTGTGGATCCAGCTATATCGACAATTATTGCCGATTATGATCCTGTACCTGTTACCTGCATTGTAATCGATCACATTTATGCCGAAGGTATTAAAAATTGTACATGGAGCTCATGTCGAGAGGGCTGTACATCATCACCAAATAAGTAAGTAATTCCGTTGAAGGTAAAGAATGACCGGAACTGATGATTCGTTTGCAAAAATTCTCCAATTTTAATTATTTCTCCTTTAGATGCCATCAACTAACTGTGAATTATACCCGTATACCATTCAGTGAATGGGAGAAAAATCCACGTGATTTGGAAACCGTTATCTGGGATGTCAGTTACACGAGATTCTTAATCAATTCGGAAGGATGTGGTTATCCGCCAACCACCAATTGTAGTGTCTTCGCCAGACAATATGGGTATAATATGAAAATCCAATATGATATTGAAATTATTGTTACAATATAATATTAATGCATATCTAATGCTATTATTTAATTGATATACAGGTATAATCATATTAATGAACCATTTCCCTGCTACTACAGTCGTGCCTATCCCGAAGTGGTAATTGGTCGTTATTCGTGGGAGAACAATTTGTATCATTTGATATTGTCGTTGATAATACCGACCGTATTGTTTGCCATCTCTATAGGCGTGTTGAGTTATTGGTATTGCCCGTGCTGCGATAATGCATGCAATCGATCGACGCGTGTATATGCGGAAAAATTCCCCACTAAGGAAGAGTGAGTGCAATTATTTCACAACTTTTCTAACATCTACCATTAACTCCCCCCCAAAAACAACAAACATATTCTCTTGTTCTTCTGTTTTTTTTTTTTTTTTTGTTATTTGTAACACATTTTAAATCAACACTGAGATTGAAATTTCTTTAATTTTTTTTTTTTGATACGTTTAATGGTTAATTAAAAGTGAACGATTTATTATTACATATTATGGAATATTGTGTGAAATGTTGAAAGTAGTTTTTTAATACCTTTTTTTTGTTGTTTAATTTAATAATTGTTGTTATTCTAAATCCATACATACTATACATATACTCGTATGCATAAAATTAATTAAAAATTCTTTTTGTAGTTGTTTTTAAAATACAAAAAAAAATATGATTTTTATAAGAATTTATTTTATAAAATTTAGAATTAATAACCGTAATACAAAAAACGTTTGAATCGCATGTTTTTATATCAAGTTTCTATTAATTGGTGGAATCAAATTAGAAAATTTATATTTAAAGATACTGCCGTATAAGCGATTGTTTCTAAATAATAATGCAGTTTTTATGTTTTTAATTTTTTGCTTTTAATAAAAAATTTTTGTAAATAATACTTTTATTTTAAAATATCTTATAGTAGTTGCTTATCATATATGAATGTTAAATTTTTATTTCTAATATAGTTGACATAATTTTTTTATTGTAAATAATTTCAAACACATTTTTTTTTAATTTCAATGACAAAAAAGTGATTTTCAAATTAAAACAACGAAATTATTCTCTCCGTACTTTTAAAAGTTTCTGATTCTGTATTTTACATGTAATTGGAATACACATTACAATAGAAGCTCACAAATTAGAACCTGCAGTAATTAGAAATTCCTGAAATTAGAATCAGTATATTATATGCTCTAAAATTCTACAATTCGAATTTAAAATTCTAATTTCTGAGCGTTTTTTTTTTTTGCTATTTTAACACAAGAAATTCCCATATTATTTTTAGTCTGTAAAACTAAAAAGGGGAATCACCAAATTATATACGTTTTTCCGTATTTTTTCGGTTCTAATTTGTGAGCGGCTATTGTAACTAAAATTTCTTATAACGTAATGAAAATTACTCGTAATTAATTACCCATTTAAAATCAAAACTATATGTATATATGTAATTTGCAGTATAAAAACCACACTTCATGGTGATATTCCTCTCAGCAGATTTCTGGCAAAACCTCTAGAAGAAAAATAAAATTCTCATGAAAGGTTAGAGGATCTACTTGACAAGTACAGTACCCGGAGGTCGAATTGACCCATTGTACAAGAAAAGTTTCTCAAAAATCTATCGTTCGGGTTCAGCCACTCATGTATAAAATTAACGCACACAACACAAGTGGTGTGAGGAACTAGGTTGTAAACGGCTGAAGGGTTATAAAGACTAATTATATTATATTATAATGATGAAATTATTTCAGTCATGATTTAAATTAAAGAAAATATTGTTTTTTGTCTTCAATCGTAAAATAAAAACAAGGTCTTTTGATAGGTCACGGCAAGGGCCTTATCGTGTTATTAGTTTTGATTTTGCTAGCAGTTCTTTAAGTTTCATAATTTTTTTTATCCATTTTTGAATTTGTTTTTGGCATCTAAATCTAAATACTTGCTAATAGGACCGAATTCTTAGTAAATTGGTAGATTGACTTGAGAGGGATATAATTTAATATTTTAACTTCCTGTACACTAGGCGACTATCGGGGAAATAAATACAGTGAGCGCCAAAAGTGAGTAAACACCACTGAAATAATTCATTTTCTTAGGATAGCGAGAAAAGTAAATGAGAATAGTCGAATAAATTTCCAAAAATAAAAACGTTTATTTATTACTTACAAAATGTTTTGAAACAAAAACAACAATTCATGATAAAGGAACTTTTTTATACTTAAGAACATAATAGAAAATTTAAAATTATAGTGGGTGTTGTTGACTCACTTATGGCGCTCACTGTATATTTAATTTTGCAATAATTTATCGTTGTTAAAAAAGGTCTTCAATACTCTTAATCACTCAATTATATTAAATACTTTGAAATGTAAATGTTTCCCTACAAAACTAATCCAACTGATTAGGGATTTATACAGACAAGTGTATGTCTCACATATCGCGACATATGTACATGAAAATCTGCGGAGATGATGTTGCACTGTCCAAAGCCCTAACACACAGAAGATGAATTAGGATTACAAGATCGATTTGAGGACTAATACATACATACATAATTGGCCATTACAACCCTTCAGTAAGGGTTACGGCCTAGCTTCTCACACCACTCATGTTGTGTGCCTTAATTTTAATTTAAAAAAAAATGTTGAGGACTAATAGTACGAAGATATTTCTCCGCCAAGGCAAAAGGCGTACAGCAAGCTGTAAAATAAGTTGGATTGAAGATCACTTACAACATGGAGTGAGAATACGTTTCTTACTGAATCATCGATTGATAGAAGCCCCATCATGACGAAATGAACGAACTTTATATTTGAATAGGCAAAAACATAAATTCACAGGCAACCAACGGCTGAACAATGACAGAGAGGATGATCATAGGGCTCCTATTTATTTTTGCCTGTAGAGCTTTAACAGCGAATAATTCAGTACAGGTCAAAGTATTCAACCTCATACGTTGTGATTTTACTGTCAGTGGAAAAAGTCAAGCTCTGTGTGGCGTGACATTCTTAAGCATTTTCACAAAAGGAGTTTCGATAGTCTCCGACCCCTAGTCAAAAGGGAAGTCATGTCCAAATGCATGGCTTCGAATTGGTACTCACGTACGTTGTTGCCATTAACGTGATATGCTTATCATAAGGCTGCATCATTGCGTGTGGGTGCGCTGGAAGACGCATTGTTTCCACCAGTGCTTAGAGCATCGTGGGGTGTGCCATCGTGGCGAGACTCATGTTAAGCCCTGGACTAATGTCGAAGTACAATGTACGACAGATTCTACAAACATTACAAACAAAAACTTTGAATATTTAAGTCCAGTATTTAATGCATTTTACCTTAAGAAAGTAAAAATAAAGAGTCAGTAGTTAAAACACGAAGAGGTTGTAGAAGAGGTTTCTGAACAAAGTACGCCAATAATTTGGCCATTGCATTGTGGTAACCATGAGTTATTGAAATCATATGAATTGGTGTCAATAGTAATAAGTGGAACTGAATAGGATTTAATCTACTCAACGAAACTATTATATTGTCAAGTTCTGTCAGTCGTCATGGTATTCGAGCAAGAGTTTAACTTGGGTACTATCATAAACCTCCCATGAAGGTTTTTTATTTTTTTTATAGTTTTTCCTGTACATTCCAGAAGCTTTAATGTTATTAAATACATACATATATACAAAAAAATAACGGATAATTTATATTTGAAAATCACTTGCAAACTAATACTATATTCAGATATGCACTTTTATTGACTCAATATACGGTTTATTGAGTACAATATTTTAAGTGTTCAGACATTGTTATTATTCAATATTCATTTGACGGCTGGTAAGCAAAACAGCTATTTTTTGCTTTTTTTGTTTTGTTGTTTTTTTTTGTTCTTTTGTTTATCGTTTTTGATATTTGAGTTGTCAAATATCAAAAGAAAATGTTCGGATAATTGTAATATGCGCACTGAACATACTTATGACAGGACTGCATTTGAAGTTTTACTCAATATTATAACAATAATTAATTGAGACTTTATATGAAATATTGAGTTCAATAATGGCGTTTATTGCAATTTACGCAATAAAGGTGCATATCTGAATACCGTATAAGTTTGATTTTTTTTTATAATTCATTTAGTTTTTATTTGAATTTTTTTAAATATATTTTTTCTATGTCTCCTTACTATATAAATATATACATATATATTCTAACAAATATTGAACAAAACCTTACATTTATTTTTGATATAATTATGAACAAAAAATGTTCTAAATACGATATATTTTTTACAGGATTGCAAACTGCATGAAATGTAATCCGGAAAAATCAATTTCCCTCAATAGTTATTAAAAAAAAATATTTATTTATTTTTTTCGTCTTTATTAAGAATTACAACAAAACAAAAAACAAACGAAAAATATAGAAAAATTTACATTAACAAAAAATACAAATACAAATACAAAAACAACACAAAACGTAAAACTTTAAATGCCTGAAAAGTGCCTGAAAACCGTTTGAATTTAATGAAAAACCTGTTAAAACCCTACTCTTTAAATATAAAAAAACAAAACAAAAATTAAAACCCAAAAATGTTAAACAAACAACAAAAAACACACATGTTAACAATAGAAATATTCCTCTCTCTGTTTCTTATATTATAATACAAATATAGTAATAGTAACTACTCTACGAGTAAAACAAAAAAAAAAGGAAGAATATCTATTTACAATTTACCATATTTAATTAATAAATAACAACAACAACAACAACAATTGTTAAGAACTTTTCAAAATTTTACAACCAAAAACCAAGAAAAAATTATAAAAAAATAGAAGCAACTTTGCACTTTGCAATCAATCCAATCAATCCAACAATACAAAGATCCTTTAAAGGTTACTTAAACACGAATTTCTAAAATAAGAGGCACTGTTTAAAATTATTTCGTAGTTAGAGTTCTCTTTCTCGTCTATCTCTCTCTCTCTCTTAAAATCTCTCTTTATAACGTTAGTTGAATATCAATTTCAATCTTTTTATATAGACATTGAAGTTAAAGAAGTTATCGTAGTAAATAGTTACAAGTTTGTTACACGTAAAATGTTGAATTAACACAGGCTTTGAATAAAAGTTTTTTTCTATTTTATATTATAACATTTCAAACAATAAATATTGTTTAATTGCTAGTCGATACTGTAGTTAGAATGAAATATTTAAAATATTTTTGTAGAAAAAAACCCCCAAAGATCTTGAAAAGTGAGTGAATTCGATGTGATTGAAATGCGTAATTAAGTGTTACGACTGTATTTTGTTGAACTCGATGTGCTGCCCTTTGTTTGAAGTGCCTTTAGCATAAATGGTGAAGAAAGAAGTCAAAAAAATTCCACTCGCTCTATTAAAAATACTTTATTTTCCTAAAGCCACAATTGTCATTGCTAGCAGAGTATTTACGGCCGTTTTCCGGTACAGTAAACCCTCCTATAACGCGGTACTCTCAGAACGCGGTTTCCATATAACGCGGGGCTGAAATTGCGACAGCCCTCCTATAACGCGGTACTCTTACTGCGCGGTTTCCGTTCAATAACATCCCATAAGTTCCTTCCGCCAGCCTATGAATGACTAGTAACTAGAGCAAAAGCTCAGCCGAGATACAGTACAGTGCAACAATTTAAAAAAAATATGTTATACTGTATAATTTATCTGGCCTTTTGTATTTCTTGGTCTCCATATAACGCGGTACGAATGATGTGATTTGTACTAACTCTGAGTTTCTTATAGCACGGTTTCCATACAACGTGGTAGACGGTTTCCATAGAAGGCGCTACGAATTAGCCTGGTTTGTACGGTGAAATCCGAGTTTCTTATAGCGCGTTATAGGAGGATTGACTTGGCAATCAGCTTTATAACTCTGGTTGGATTTTTTCTTTCTTTGCAATTTTTTTCCGTTCATTTCTATTTGCGTTAAGTTTGCGCCAATTTCTTAATTCCATCATCGATGATGTTAAGTTAACTAATAATGGTCCCATTCCTTGAAACTTTTGAAGTGTATTCAAGAACAAGCTTTTGCGAGCGATTCTAATCAGTCCTTTGTATCCACGTTTTTGCGATTTAATGTATTTTACAATATCGTCTTCATTGTAACTCAGAATGTAATAAACTCCTCCTCAGAATTCGTCATGGTCATGACTACTAATCCATAGTGTCTATAGACCTTATAGTGATGTTGTAAAATCCAAGCATGCACGTTTTGACTTGAATATTTAATTACTGCGCAAAGTATGATTTGTTTTCTAATACGGTGCAGACCTTGCGCTGACCAACTTCCTCTTTTTCTCTGATTTTGGTGGAACTTGGTTAGTACAGGGCCTGCGTTCACCCGTGGCATCACAACGGGCCGCTATGCGTGCTCAAGTGAGTTTTGTGATATCAGAGCTACCACTCCGACCTAACCTAACCTTTCTAATACGGTCTTGTATACAGTCTTTTGCGCTGGAAAAGCATATTGTTCTGTAGAATGTCCTGATAATTAGCAGCGACCACTTATTTATTATATCCAGACAATTAGATGATGAACGCCAGATGAGCAGCAGCATATCCGCTTTTGTTTAGTTGCACTGTCTAACAGCAAACTTGCCGAGAAGGACTCTTATAAGCGTCGCGATAAACCCAAATGGTGCAGCAAACTTAAACTGTGATGTATTTCACAGTAATTTGAAAACATTACTTATGTAAACGTCTTCTTGATTGTTATTAATATTATGCCATCAAGGCGAAACTCTCGAAGAACCCCGAACTAATGTCGTGTCGAGATCGGATCGGAGGCTTATTTCTAATACCACGTGCGTCGGGAACCCTACAGCTTTGTCTCTCCTCGGCTACAGCGAGGCTGCCTTGTGGGAACAACGTGGTCGTTGTGGTTTGTACCTAAATCCCGGGGAGACCGCAAGCTCCGTGTGGCGTTATACTCTTAACCCTTGTCAAAAAGAAGTTTAGATAGTTTCGGGAGGAGATAGAGCGAGAGTGCAGTCATGTCCAAATACAGGGCTTCATATTGGTGCTCACATACGGTGATGCATTCTTATCACGAAACAGCATCAACTTGCGTGGACACGTTGTTTCCACACGTGCTTAGAGCACCGAGCGGTGTACCATCATGGCCCTGGTCTAATGTCTGGACGAGGTACCTTAGTACTGCCATCATGCGAACATTGTACTCCCCACAAACTTTATACGGTATTACTATGTGTCTCGCCAAATTTCAGAATGATAATCATTTGCCAAGTGTGTGTTCGCTTATTAGACGTAATGCCCGGGTTCGAGTCCCAGGCCAGACATCAAAACGAAATATAAAAAAAAAATATTTCTTCTGCGACTTCCTCTCAGCAGATTTCTGGCAAAAACTCTGGGAGTAAAATAAACCTGCCATGAAAAAGTTACTCAAAATCTGTCGTTCGGAGTCGACGTTAAACTGTAGGTCCCGCCACTCAAGTATAAAATTAAGGCGCACAACATGAGTGGTGTTGAGAAGCTAGGCCGTAATCCTGACTGAAGGGTTGTAATGGCCAATTATGTTATGTGTGTAATCATTTGCCCAAGTGTTTCTTCCTGGGATAAATTAATACTCCATAGGATTCCACAATGTGTTCCAATGATTCATTCTCATCTCGTCACAGAATCTACATGTTGGGCTGGAGACAACTTCCACTCTGAATAAGTGAGTGAGTCTACAGTGCCAGGTACCAGCCTCAGGTTATTCCTAGAGAGTCGGATGCATAACTCAGATCTCCAATAAAAGTTTCGATTCCTTACTTTTCACGGCCCTTGTTCTAAGACAATTTCCACTGCCATAGAAAGGACCCGTTGTCTTTCCACCCATTCTGGTTTATAAGAATGTCTTCTGATGAGGAGTAGAAACTAGTAGAAGTGTTCACATTGAAAATTGGTGGAAACAAAGATTTGCTTTGGAATCCTTATCAAAGTAGTTTCTGGCATTCCTCATCGAACTTGGTAAAGATTTCTTAAATATGTAGCACGTTGGTATTGATATTCATTGAAGAGGTTCCAAAATTATAAAGCCTGATAGGGACAGAAGGCAGATCAAAGGAAAATGTAATGCCAAGATTTACTTTGATGATAAATTCTTTCAACTGAAAATATTGCAGACTTACTTCCCCAGTCTACAAAGGTAAAGCAGTTCAATCATAAATATATTCACTTTATTTCAAGATCTTTAAAAAACAAAATTAGATTAAATAAAATAAAAATTAGCATGTTTTTTAAAGCAAAACATTCTCTTACACTCTTTACATTTACATTTACATTTGACATACTACACTGATATTTACATCCACTCGTTACTTTCATAAAATCGTTGGTTGGTAGTTTTTGCGAACACTTAATGCATGTTTTAATTGATGAATTATTTCTAAATGTTGACGGTAGAACGAATGTTTTTTCTCTCTCTCTCTCTCTCTTTATATTTTTAATAATTTTTTTTTACACTTTTTCTATTGCCTTTTTAAACAAATATTTTTTTTGTTTTTAATTTTTTAGAAATTGTTGGTTATAGTTTTAAATAAAATGTTAGTCAATTAATATTTTTAGACAACACCTTCCTTATAATAATTAAAATTTTAAACTTAAGTTTTTTTTTTTTATTCATTTTTTATTTTTATTTTTGGCGATTTATGTTTCTCACCCGTAATAAAAATTTTTTTTCGTAGAAAACTACTGTGTCACAGTGATGATGAGGATGAAATGGAATACTAGAAATAGTTTCAGTAACAAAAACAAAAAAAAAAAATTATTTTTTTCCATTCTCTTTTTTTCGAAGTAAAACAATATAGAAATTGTATTATTAAAGGCACCATTACAAAAGAAAATACACACACACACAATCAATTATTTTTATAATTATTTTTTAAACATATTTTCTTATAAAATATTGCAAAAATTCAAACACATTTTGTATATTAAAAATAAACAATAAAATTTGTTCAAATATTTAATGCAAAAAAAAAGAAAACAGAAATTTATAAAGACTATGATTTTAAAGTAGATTTTTGTTTTTCACTTCCGTTTCCGTTTTTCATTTTTTTTCATTGTCTTCTAAATTATATTGTTTATGTATTATAATTAATAATAATAATTATTTTAGTTTTTTATTTATTATTAATTTTTGTAAAAATATTTTATTTTAATTTATAGCAAATAGTAATTGTAATTAATTTTATTAAATATTATTTAATAATAATAGTTTAAATTTAGTTAATAATTCATTATTGTTAATATGACAATATTAGTTGAACATATTTTTTTGTAAATTTATCTAAATGAGCAGCCAGCTGACAACCGATATTAAACAGTTCTACAATTTGAAATTTGAGCTAACATAGTGAGATAGTTAGGATTTTTCCCCTATTATGCCCTACTAAAATAAAAATTTTGCCAGACGACTTTTTTATTCGGCTATAAAAGTTGAGGTTATGTGGTGTAGCGACTATAGAGTAGGGTGCACAAATGAGTACATGTTTGTACTCTGAGCAATTTTAATTGCATAAAAATAAAAGTGATAAAGCAATTCAAAAATGATCAAATTCTAAGAAAAAAAACAATCAAGTGGAAAATAACTCGGATGTACTCAATTTTGCACCATTCTAAAATTTTAGGGAATACGAGTATTTTTAATATTTAGTCCAAAGACCCCTGTCATGTAAAACCTCATTTACGCGACTTGACATGCTCTCCACCAAATTCTTTATAATTTCTTTCGAAATATTTGTCCATTCCTGATGAATCCGTTGCCAAAGCTCATCTAAATTGGTTGGGGCTGATCGGTACTGTCCCAACCATCTCTTCGCGATTGACCACAAATTCTCATGAATTCTGGCCGCTACACTAATTAAAAATTTTGCCAGACGACGTTTTTATTCGGCTATAAAAGTTGAGGTTATGTGGTGTAGCGACTATAGAGTAGGGTGCACAAATGAGTACATGTTTGTACTCTGAGCAATTTTAATTGCATAAAAATAAAAGTGATAAAGCAATTCAAAAATGATCAAATTCTAAGAAAAAAAACAATCAAGTGGAAAATAACTCGGATGTACTCAATTTTGCACCATTCTAAAATTTTAGGGAATACGAGTATTTTTAATATTTAGTCCAAAGACCCCTGTCATGTAAAACCTCATTTACGCGACTTGGCATGCTCACCACCAAATTCTCTATAATTTCTTTCGAAATATTTGTCCATTCCTGATGAATCCGTTGCCAAAGCTCATCTAAATTGGTTGGGGCTGATCGGTACTGTCCCAGCCGTCTCTTCGCGATTGACCACAAATTCTCAATCGGATTGAGGTCGAGACTTTGTGCTGGCCGCTACACTAATTAAACATTTTGCCAGACTACGTTTTTATTCGGCTATAAAAGTTGAGGTTATGTTGTATAGCGAATATATATAAATTCAAGCATCCTAGGTTCAAATACAGCTTAAGGCAAATAATTTCTTTAATGGTCTTCTGAATATTAAAAAAAAAATAAAACTAGATGCAGAAAGTTCTTCTCAAATGCATACTTTACTGAGCCTGGTACTACAGATAAATTATCTGCTTGGCTAGAAAAAGTTTATTAATGAAACTGAATCAAGATAAAAAAAATCTTCTAAACAGAGAATAAAAATATAGAGAACCACAGCGATATACGTAGTATTTATAAATACTGGGAAGGAAAAAGCTTTTGACGATATTAATTCGCAGGTGTTCTAACTCTTTCACGCCACTTTCATATGCTCTAGAATCTAACTCTCATGTGGAAGCTGTTGCCTCGTAGAATAGTTTGAGGCTTCTTGATGACATATGGTCGAAGAGGGTGAAAGTACTAGGACATCTTCTGGTTCTCTCTTGACTCAAGAAATGTGAATAATGAAACTCTAGCGAAGGCAATGAGAAAGTAAAAGAAAATTCGAAAAAGTTGTTGATCCAATACATCGTACAGGAACTAAAAGAAAGTTTGGTTAGATTAGATAGCAAACCCTTTTTGTAGGGCAACGTCATAAAGTTTAGGACCATTGCGATACCACAATGTATAATAATAATTAAAAATTTTGAAGGTTACCGAGTCATAGTATATGCTTACGATGTTAATAAAGGGAAGTAACTAAGACAGCTTGTAGATGCTCCTAGATCGACAGACGCTAAAGCTGTGTCAAGTTAAAGTTTAAATTAAGATTTAAATTCAAATAAAAGTGCCGTAGTCTAGTAAGTAGAGTGTTGGCTTATTAGACATGAGGGCATGGTTTGAACACCAGGTCAAACATCGAAAATATGAAGAAAATATTTCTTCGATGACTTCCTCTTAGCAGATTCCTGGCAAAAACTTTGAGAGTAAATAGAAAATTGGCCATGAAAACTTTCTCAAAAATCTGTCATTCGGAATGGATTTTAAACTGTAGGCGGCATGTATAAAATTAACACACACGTACAGCGTAAGTGGTGTGAAAAGTTAGGTCTTAATGCTAACTTAAAGGATGTAATGATCAATTATATATGTAAAGGTTACCTACTCATGAATCCTTATCCTATTAATAAAGGGTAGTAACTAAGACAGCTTGTCGATGTACCTAGAACGACAGACGATTAAGCCAAGATGTGTGAAGTTAAAGTGCAATACAGGTTTAAATTCAATAGCTATCAAGGTCCACAAATATTGTTCTTAATCGTACACACAGAAACATGTATGGCAGCCTTAGTAAAGAAAAAAAGGGTAACTCATCATTATCGCTTTGTCTATTAAACCATGGTAGTAAAACGCAAACTAAGACAACTTCTGGATATCAAAATCGAGATGTGTCAAACAAAAAAATAAAATTCAAAAGGGAAAAAAAAACGTTAAAATGAGCATAAGTTCCATAACGAAAGACGCTTGAGAATTTTGTCTCAATTTTGTTCTGGTTGTAGAACTTACTACTGAGTTAGGGTTGTAGAATTGGGTTCTAGAACATTATTCCTTAACATTATGCATATGTATGTATATACAATAATATCGGCTGTCAAGCTGCTTAAAAGATATTTTAGAATTATTTTATAGTTTTAGAATTAATTTTTATTTTATTTTTAATTGTATTACAAATATTTGTTAGCAGAAATTGTCTAGAAAATCAAAGTTTAAATCGTGTTTCAAACAGTTTCATTAGCGCAAATTGTAGTAATTCTTGTATTTAACGTGTGTTTTAATTAAGAGTTCTTTGAGAAAACAAAAAAATACATATAAAAATAATGACTAAAAATTATTATTATTATTATTATTATTATGAAAACAAATATATAAAATTGTGATATCATTATTATTATTATTTTTGTTGTGTAATAAATAATTCAAGAAAATAATAATAAAAAAATAAAATTTGCTAAAAACTAAAAAAAAAAAAAAATAATTAAAATGCTTTTAAAAAATTAAGCAAAAAATTATATTAAAAATTATTATTATTATTAAAAAATAAATAAACAAAATTAGATGATGTACATGAAAGCATTTTAAAAATAGCAAAAAAAAAACAATTAATTTATTGTATTATTAAATAGTTAAAAATGATTATTAAAAAAAAATAATTAGTAAATAATAATAATAATAACAACAAAATAATAATAAAAATGAATGAAATATTGTAAAATATACAACAAAACACAAACTAAAAATTTATAAATTAAATAAGAAAACAACAAACAAGATTAATTAGTTTTTAACGGATAACCAATTAAAAAAACCAACAAACAAAACCTTTTAATAATAATTCCAAAGACACAAAAAGTAAACAAATTAAAAAGAAAATAAAAATTAAAAATTTATAAAATCTGCCTTGTGCTTATTAAGTTCTTCTTTTTTTATAAGGAAAAAAAAAAACAAAATCAACCAACAAATTTATTAAATGCATAACAAACAAAAACAAACTCATTTTTATTAAAATAGAAAGAAAATTATAAAAAAAAAATTAATAAAAAATAAAAAAAAAAAAATAAAACTTTTTTAGCTTCACTAACAGCCAATAAAATTTCAAAAAAAAACGTTTTTTTTTTCATTTCGAATTTATTCAATTACATAAACCAACTCCCTGTTTCCATAAGACATGCGTTTTTTAGAAGCTTGAAAATCTTGTCAATCATCTAAAATCCTTTGTCTTACAGCAACACACATTACAACTAATTCATTACAAAATTATAATTGATCTTTGCTTTTCTTTAAAAAATATTAAAAAAAAACAATTAAACTTAAATTTTTCCATTGAAATCTTTTTAAAATCAATAACGAAATAACGAATTCGAAAATATTCGAAAGAAAAATATTTTTCTGCTAAAATCTTAAAAAAAAATCACACAAACAAAGGATTCAAGGCCATGTATTTAAAGGCAAAAGAGAAATTAAAATAAAATCCTTTTTTTATTTGGCATATTTAAACAATCAATAAAAAATAAATGAAAGAATCAAACAGCAACAAAAAAACAAAAAACAACAACAACAATGTTTTTATTATAACAAAAGAACAATTATTTAATAAAATTAAAAGAAAAAATGACGAAAAAAAAACAAAAGAGTTTTATTTGGAAGAATATGAAGGAAGAGGAAAGTTATTCAGATTGATTCATAAAAATAGACGTCAAATAAAAAAAAAATATATGAAAATATTTTCCTTTGTTGCACAACCCAGATTGGGTTGCTTCGATACCCAGATTGAAGTAAATGGAAGTAAATTTGACACAAAATTATTCAAAGTATTGACTAAAATCAAAGAAAATAAAGTATAAAGAATGTGCATTTGGGCATATTTTGGAATATTTCTTAAAAATATTTAATGACGCGGGGGGAAAGATAGAAGGGAAGGGTAAAGAAACCAAGAGCGTAACAATGCGTTGTTCTCATCGTACGTTTTTGTTGTTTGACTAATTTCTTATTTATTTTTCTGGAACAGTGTTGCCACGAAAAAAAATTTTGTAACCAACATTTGTGAAAAAAATTACCAAATAAGAAAAAATATAACCAAAATTAAATTCGTAGACTTTTGTTTTATTTTTTTTCAAGTTTAAATTATATTTAATAAAAAAAGAAATAAAAAATAGCTTTTTTATAAGAAAAAAAATAACCAAAACCAAAAAAATCTACACATTGATCAAAAAAATAACCGATTTTGGTTAGAAATAACCAAAAATGGCAACACTGTTCTCGGCACAAAGAGAACATGATAAAAATTATGAGAGGCATGTGTTAACCCAGAGGAAAATTGTTAGTAATATTTTCAAATCTACTTATTAACCCAATAATATGTATATGTGAGCGAAAAATATAGAAAAATTGTACTGCGCTAAAAACCTAAAAACATCGTATTTTACTTGGCAAGTATTCTTCCAAAAATCGAAATCATTTCTCATGGATATTAGTGAATCATACTATAATATTTCTTTGGGTGTAAAATTGAAGTCTGAAAAAAGCGACATGAACATTCTTATTTAGAAGCTGACAAGCAAAGCAACTGAATGCATTTTTACGCTCTCATGATGAGAGCAACTCATTGTTACGCTCTTTGTTTATGTTTATTTTCCTTTTGTCTTCCACCCTCCTCATCCAGAAATGATTTGTGAGAGTGGGTCGTAATGTTTGGTGAGAGCGGGTCATGATGTTAAAACCCGCCATAAGAAATTTAACTTCTACATAATGCGCATTCTTTATAAACATATTCTTTGCTAACATACATAATTGGTCCTAACAACCATAGCTGCCAGTTTTGACGATTTATCGTCATTTTGACGATTTTGAGCTCCAAAAATATCATATTGACGATATGACGATTTATGCCCTTATTTTGACGATTTTTAAAAATTAAAATTTACATCATATTCTTTACTTTAGTAAAGCCACGACGATTTTTTGACGATTTCAATAAGCGATTTTGACGATTTTTCTTCAAATATTTGACGATTTTGTGCCTCATTTATCTGGCAGCTATTCTTACAACCCTTCAGTCGGAATTACGGCCTAGCTTCTCAACACCACTCATGTTGTGTTAACTTTATACATGAGTGGTGGGAAATACAGTTTAAAGTCGACTCCAAACGACAGATTTTGAGAAACTTTTCATAGCAATTTTATTTGCTCTCAAAGTTTTTGCCAGAAATCTGTTGAGAGGAAGTCGCCGAAGAAAAATTTTTTCATATTTCGTTTTGATGTCTGACCGAGGATTTGAACCCTGGGTTCGTGTCTAATAACTCAACACACTACCTACTACACTACGGCGACTACAGCTACCACTTTCATGATTTACTCAAAATGAATTTGGTTGTCATGTGTTATCAATAACTGAGAGGTGAGTTTGTTTGTCAACAGCTCATTGGTAGTCAAGATCACACGATTTGGTCCCACTAGACTTTCGTTTGTGGCTGTACATGAAGTTTCACATATAAAGGAATAAATCAAAACAATTCCAGGCTTGGATGACAACTTTGGTGAGATACCGGCTAATAAGCCGGACAAAATGCGCCAAATTTGATGCTAATGAATGAACCACCTATAGCGTATCCGCTGCCAAAATTTAAGTGAAATAAAGTGTAGAATTTACGCCTCAAATAAATATTTTAGTCGCATTTTAAAAATAACGCGTTATTCTGTAAACAGCTTTTTGTTGGTTTTACAACATGAGGCCGGCGGCTTAAAGTCTGATTGCATATTCTAAGCCAGCTCTCAGCGGTGCGGTACCCTAAAGTTTGGAAGTTGCTGCTGATTACTAAAGTTTATCTTTAAATTTTACAACAATCTTCAGTAAACAATGACTCTAATACTTCATCTATAAACTTATTAGAAACTGACCTCGGATTTATTTGAACGCACTGCTGTATCGGGCACAGGCAGCAGCTTTAGCAGGAGATGCATATGTTTCTAACTAAATAACTTTTGTTTTAATTTAAAATTATAGAAAAAAAATGCTTCGTTGTTACAAAAGTAATTTATGCTAAAACAGTGTTTCTAAGCAAAAATAATACAGTTCAGGAGAGCTTTTTGTTTTTGAATTTTGCCCGACAGCACTGATTCTTATCAGACAAAAAAAAATTAATTTTAATGACAGCTTAAGGTGTCAGCTGACATATAGTCTTCAGTTGTTATAAATAAATAAATAAATAGTAAAGTAAACAGTTTAATTAGTTTTTATATTGCGGTTGTGAAAATCGATAAAACTTAAACGTTCTTAAAATTATATAACAAAATAATGTTGCAATAAACAGTACAACAGACATCAAGCGGAAACATTAAATGAATTTCTCTCATAATTAAGAGTATAATATGTATGTCAAGTGTCCAGACATAATTCCTCGAAAAAAAGTCAAAATTAGGTTAGGTCTGAAGTGTGGGTGAATCACCTACACCTGAAAACCAAAAACGGTCCATTGTGTTTATCTTCAGACAATAAATATAAGCAAATATTAGAGAGAGATCTCGCTCATACTAAAGCTTGCCCTCCGTCAAAAAACAAAAATCCTAATAGATTTCCTTTCCAGTTGCAGAACACATTACGTTTTCGAATGCTTAACCTAGCCTATAGAAATTTGATAACCTAATAGATTAGCCATCACATACGATGGATGAAAAAGACAAAGAAGAGAGAAATAAATTCATTAATTTTGCATGAAATTGAACGGATTATTATTTAGCATAGTTCAACTAAGCACCGTTTTATTATTTTCAAAGTTATTGTATTGTGCCTCATAGGCAGTTTCGGCCGTATTTCAAGACAAAGGATTTTCAAAGTATCCTTTTGTAGCGAATTCTGTAGCAACCTAATTATTCGCCGAAAATAAAAAGTGATATAAATATTTCGCACTAGATTCGCAATACAAGTTGAATGCATAAAAATCTATTAACTAAAGTCTCGAAGCTCAAGCTTTTTACTCTCGACGTTAGCGGTCTAGTGTTATCCTGATTGGACACGACTTTTCTCTTTTATTGATCAAGGTTGGCATCCTGAAATAAATTGTTTTCCAGAACATCGCACAAGGATACAGCTAAAATGTTCGATTTCCAGCGATTTTATTGTGATTGAGCAGGGGGATTCTCACATGGATGTTTTTTTTTTTATTGATCTAAGTCGACAACACATACATACAACCCTTCAGTCAGGATTACGGCCTAGCTTCTCAACACCACTCATGTTGTGTGCGTTAATTTTATACACGAGTGGCGGGACCTACAGTTTAAAGTCGACTCCGAACGACAGAAGTTTTGAGAAGCTTTTTCATGGCAATTTTTAGTCGTCAGGAAGTCGCCGAAGAAATATTTTTCCATATTTCATTTTGATGTCTGACCTGGGATTCGAACTCGGGCCTTTGTCTAATAAGCCGACACACTACCTACTAGACCACGGCGAATTCACGACAACACAGACACTGATGCTTTTTATTCGATTCATCGAATTTAAATAAAAACAGTCTTGAAAACGGAATATAACAGGCTTGCGTTGGTATAATCGATTCATTACTTTTTGTTCTCAACCATGGTACTGAGTCTTATGGGTTTAAACCTATGGCATAGGTTTAGAACTATGGAGACTATAGTTATGTTAATGGTAGACAAGTCTAAGAATCGTTTTAATAATATCGATTAATCAGGGGCATCATCGTGACCAGATTAATCGAATGACTGACAATTGCTTACTAACTTGTACTAGGGAGTACCAGTAAACTCTATGATTTTGGAAAATCTATCTCTACGAGACTGTGTAACAACAATTAAAGGAATAATTTGGCATTTTTTTCACCGCCGCTATCTACATCCGGGTTGAAGATCCGGATAGGTTAGGCTAGGTTAGAGGACGTGTACTTGTCAACTGTGACAAACTTGTCAATTGTGACAAGTACAGTACCCGGAGGTCGAATTGTACAAGGTCCTAGCTTCTCACACCACTTGTGCGTTAATTTCGACTCTGAACGACAGATTTTTTTGAGAAGCTTTTCATGGCAATTTTTACTCTCAGAGTTTTTGCCAGAAATCTGCTGAGAGGAAGTCGCCGAAGAAATATGATTTTTTTCATATTTTCGTTTTGATGTCTGACCTGGGATTCGAACTCGGGCCTTTCGTCTAATAAGCCAACACACTACCTACTAGACCACGGCGACTTCTGAGGGTAAATCCAAAATCTTTTTAAATCAAATAATGCGGTGTAGACTTCTTTCTATTGTCGCCTTTAACCGAAGAGCGATAGCTAAGGTGGATCATTATCGTAGCACACAGTTTTATCTTATTTTTTAAATTTTCGTTCTTATGAGACTCATAGCGTGGTCAGATAGCAACTCGTGTACTTTCTTCTTTGAATTTTAATTAAGTTTTTCTAGTTAAGCAGATATTTTATATACTATAGCAGCTCGTAGAATTATTGGTTTGTTATCTGTGATAGAAATAGCTACTTCCCTGAAAATGTATTGCATAGATGTATTGGGTAGTGATGAGCTATCTTTCTTACTGAGACATACAACGCTTGATGTTCGTATAACTTAGGTTAGGTTAAGTAAAGTAGCGAGGAGTCCAGCAGGGAGGCAGAGGTCCCACTCAGGCCAGCATTTAGGGCCATTATGGTACCACAATCATTTCTACACAAGGGTCACACATTCCATAGAGACAAGCAAAACAAAGCATATAACTTTCGCCGTCGATATTAGCTTCAAGGTCCCCGTATGGATTATTTGCTTATTAAAAATTCCAAATAACCATAAAATTAGTATCATTTCCGATACAAGAAAACACATTTTAAAATTTTTTTTTTCGAATGTTTTCAATAATTTTCAAACCAACCACGTAAATCTATTTTGAAAACTTTGCTGCCGCCAAAAATGTGACATGAAACCATAAAGGATGTAATTTTGTAAACATTTACTCTGACCTACAAACACCAAAACGTGTTGTATTCAACACTAACATAACACATGCATAAACATCAAAAAAGCATAGAAAGCGCAGGATATGAATCCAATTTCATTAGTTTTTGCGTGTTTTTATTGTTTCCATTCTTCTTAACAAAACTTGAAAATAAAAGAAAGGCGCAGCCGTAGAACAGACAAAAAAGAAAATGACAATGACACAAGTCCTTTATAAAGGATAATGTCACATTGCTTTCAAAAAGGAAAGGAAACACAATGAAACTGTCTAACCAAATAAAAACAAAAACAAAACAAAAAAACATATGACATTGGAAAGCATATACAAAAGCCAGAAGGAAAAAGCATTGAAGAAGACTTTCAATAAATTCGAGCTTTTTCAAACGCTTTTTTTGTTTTGGCAAATGTATTTTATTTACTATTTATTAGAGGGAATATTTTAAAGATTTCAGTCTGACAATTTGGTTAGCTGGTGGTACACGTTTAATTCTTTACACGGACGGCTAGGCATTCAATACATTAAAATATTTTTACATACATACATACATATACCATATATATATATGTACATCAAAACCATACAGTTTTTTTATTGTGATTGACTTGGAAAACTTTAATTGTCAACAAAAAAACTCATGGAAATTTTCACAATTTTATAAAATTTAAAATAATTTTTAAAAAGGCAATATTGTTAACAATAATTCCGGTTAATATTTCATATAAAAATGCCTTAATAAACTTAACAAACACTTGTAAACGAATGCATTAACCTAATGAGAATTATTGAAAAAATAAAAACATAACAAAATACAATCAAATAAAACGAATTTAAATGAAATTAAAATAATAACAAAACAACAACAAAAAATAGTTTTAAAACTGATTAAAAAATAATAAAAAAAAAAATTTTTTAAAATAAATTCAATTTATTGGCGAACGAAAAACGCCATCAAATTCAACAAGTCGTAAATATTTAGGGAAAAAAACCTCAACTATATTACTCATCGACATTTTTGTATTGAGAAAAAAAACACGAAAACAAAAAAAAAAAAAAAAAAAAAAACAATATCCCCATCAAAATCAAAATGTTGTCCTTCTTTAAGCAACAACAAAAGTATCAGATACAATAAAAATCCGAAAAAAACAACACAGCAATACTCTCAATATTACTAATACAGGAAGAAGAAAAAAAAATCAACAACCATGACAACAACAACAATAACAAAAACACGAAATTATTAATTATTAAGTAAAACAACAACAAAATAGGAAAAATGACAAAAAATGTAAAAACGTATACTTTCACTATTTAAAAGGATACCATCAACACCAACACCATCTCCACCAACGTAAATTAACGTAAATAACAGTAAACCGTGGAAACCTAATCTGCTGTTGTTTTTCTACCAAAAAATAACGGTTTTGAATTTCCTGAAACCGCCTAATTAACTGACTACCAAACATCAAACATCTAAGCAAACAAACAAAATCCACCGACAAACTCTTAGCCACACGTTAAATTAAATAAACCCACGGGAAAAAGTTGTTAAAAAAGAAAAGGAAAGGAAAGGAAAGAAAAGAAAAAAAAACAAAGAAAATTTAATCAACAAAAAGCCATAAAAAGAAAACAAAAAATATGGGCCGCCGCAAGGATAAACCGCGCCTTATCCCCGAGCAAGATAAACGTATATGCCGTGCCATTTGCCTTTGCCAACTGACTATGGTATTATCCTGTGTATCCATAGTATACTTAAGTGTGGCCATTTATGCTCCTTCATTTAAGTAAGTTTCCTCCTCTCTCTCTTTCTCTGTCTCATCTATTATATTATAACTTTCTATTGTGTTTTAAAGTAAACAAACAAAAGCTTGTTCTTAATTATTTCTTAATATTTTGTGTGTTCTCTTGAAGGGCTTTCAAATCCGGTTTCGAATTGGATCCGGTCATGTGCCAAACGATACAATCAGATACGCCTGATTCACATTGTAGCTGGGCATCGTGCGGTGAATGGTGCCTAACGCGTACCAGTGGTTTTTGCCCACAAATTTATTCAGTGGTTCGCCGCAATGGTACGGATATCCAGTTGAATAATTGTACCCGCATTACGAATACCTCATGTGCTATGGTAAGTTGGTTTTCTTTCTAAATTATTCTATAAGAGACTTGATACTATTTGAGGCACTTAGGTCTTAATGATCTCACCCTCATCTCCACAAAAAATACCACCAATCTATATATTTTGAAATAGAGCAAGTGGTACGTCAATCAACCTGGATCCTACTATAAAAGACTGGGAAAAAAATTAATAATAAGGTAAGGGGGTATGTTAAGGGAAAGAAAAGGAATAAAAGCAATTGCGCCTCTAAATAATTCATCCACAAATTCCCAGGGATATTCGCCACTAGACTCTATCTAATAATCCAATATATTTCTAAAGGACAAATGGTAACCCTATTATTCTAGAACCTGTAACAGTAAGATAAGGCAACAAAAAATCATTTACAAGAACTAACTAGATTCAATCTAATAACTCAATACATTTCTAAAGCATAAATGGTAACCCTATTATCCTAGAACCTGTAAGAGTAAGACAAGGCAACAAAAAATCAGTTACAAATTTAAGTATTCAGTCTTCTAATCAAGTGACATGACAGCAGTTGTCCAAAAAATATTATCTATGAGTTCCATAATTATGCGCTTCATATCTTTAAAGATATAATTTTTGTATTCGTTTAAAAGACCTATTAAATGTCCGCCATAGCTTCTCTGGATGGAGCGCATCCGAAATAAACAAATCATACTAAATTTTATCAAAGACGGCATACATATGTTATTTTGGGTTTTAGGAACGCTGTGGTTATAGGGGTACATGTGTTACTTAAGAAAACCCCATAAGAAAAAATTTAATGGAGTGAAATCGAACAATCTGGGTGGCCACCCCATATCAGCTCCAGCTCCACTTGAGATATCCTTTAAATCGCCTGATCAGAATATCCAATGCGGTACAAGCTGAGTGACACTTAGCTTCGTCTTATCGTATCCATATGGCATTGGTTTCGAAATCATACGCTTTAGGCCAAAAGATAAATTGGTTTACAGTGGTGCTTTGGCCAATGTTGTTCTCAAAGATACATATATCGCCGCAAACTTAAAATTCGCGTATAGTTATTGACCATTTCGGGACACATTGAACGGTCTTGGATCCCAGGTGGATTGTTATCGTTCCTAATTCGACAATTTTGTTTATTCGCGTCCTCATTCATCTAGAAATTGGCGTCTTCGCTGAAGATGATTTCTTTAAGAAATGCACTCGAACAGAATAGAAATTTTGGTAAAACAATTTTATGATTTCCATTCGTGGTGATTTGACAAAAAAAAAAACAGACTGAATAAGTTCTTGTTGGAATACCCTAGACAATGTCAATTTTTTTATACTTCCTACTAAAAAAAATTTAATTTTACGCTCCCTAAAAAAGTATTGAATTACGGTTTATTATTTCCATTCATTACCTTGTAAAATAAGGAGTGTGCACAAACAAATTTGGGCATACTTCGAGGCTTATATTTTTTACTGTAATCGAAAAACTAATTACCGTGACATCACTTTTATTGGTCATTTGTCTCAGTGAACGCATGTAAAGTTTAATTTTAATTATAAAAATAGTCTCTCTATGAAAATGGACTTCGAACAAGAATTCCATTGAAGAATGAAATGAAATTTTCAATGTAAAGTGGTCTTAAAAAAATACTTCAAATTCGCAGGAGTTCAAGAAATCTTTATTTATTTATTACAATACAATTACAAATTATATTCTAATTTTTATACGAGCGGAGTAACAAGACTATATGCTCGGTGTAGTGTCAAAGACCAGACTCTCTGGTGGGAATCGAACCCACGACCCTCACGCTAATAGTCTAGCACACTACCCACTAGACTACCAGGGCACCCTCAAGAAATCTAAAGGGGTTCTAACTATTAAAACAAAACGTGGTAGACAGACAGAAAGGATTTACAGACCTTGGTAAACCAAGAACACTAAGGATTAATGCTCAGTCTTTCTCTCTTTGCCTGCCTCTCTATGTAGAAGAAAAAGGGACCAAAAACTAAAATTTTCCAAAGTTCAGAAGACCTGAAATATATAAAAAAAAATTGGAGACTAAAAATTTAACAAGAATTTCACAAAACAAAAAATTTGTTGTTTAATCGACGATACGTCATGTGTTCACTGATTTTGCACAGCTTTTTTCCTTTTTTTTGCGAATTCAAGAGCAAATATTCGAGAAAAATTTGGTGTACATATGAAAAAAAAAATAATAAAAAGAAAAGTGTATTTCAAATGATGACATTATCTTTTAAACATCTAATCCACTCTTCTTTAGTAGATGACAGCAGCTTTTGTTATTTATCTTCCATTGTTTACAAGTAACACCGGTGGTAGGAGTTGGAGGCCTTTGCTTAAGTCAATTTCACAGTGCCAGTTTGAACTTGCTTACGATTTAAATTTTTGTTAGTGACCCTTTGGAATTACATTAACCCTGTGTATCAATTACCAGATTATAATAATTTTTTAAAACAATTCTATAGAAATGTTTAAAAAATTAAAATTGAATTTTTAATTTTAAATTTACTTAATAGCTGCTCTAGTTTTTCTTTACAATCACAATTTTCTTTTGTTTGAATAACAAAAATGTTCAAATAATTTAAAACGAACGAACATTTAAACCCACATTAGAAATCAAAACGTTCAACACAAATGAAAATAAAATAAAAACGACTTTGAAAATAACCGTAGGCGCTTATCGTAACAATGTTTTACTTAAATTAGTTCATTTCTAAGAATTTACGAGGGTGGCCTCAAACTGAGCTAAAATTCGAGGAAAATTTGAGAAACATTTTTTTTCTTTATATTACAATAAGGGATGAGCTAACTTTAACACAGAATTCGCAGTTTTTTTTTCTTCTTTTTAAAAAGAAAATAAATTATTCCACCATACGCATCCCAAACAATTGACGTCATAATCTTAACTGTCTTCGCTTGCTTGAAATCGACTCTGCCAATTCAATTTACTGCTTTAACTGTTCCTTTGCCTCAGATGTAAAGAAGTTGATTAATGTATCATTCACGATTACGAATCTATATAAAAAATTAATTTATTATTCGCCCTTTCCGCAATGCCTGCCTATCATTTCAGCAAGTTCACGCACCTTTTAACCACTATGAGGAGTTTCTCGTATAAAATTTTATAACCGTAAGCCCAAGTGCGGCACTTATCCCTGTTTTAATATCGGTCGAACTGCGATCCTTTAAATGAAAGTATTGGTCAATAATTAAAGCAATTTTCGTGAATTTTCTGATGGCTCTTTGCAATTTATGCAAATCCAACACAGCACAAATCAAGGCTGTCTTAAGAAAATAATTGTTGGAGTATCTTCGGTAGCAAACGATGTTCTGCAATCCTGTCCACAATTTGTAGTCAAGTGGGTTCAAATCAGAACTGATAGTATTCAGAGAAGATAAATCCTATGTACCTATGTAAATAAAGGGTCCGCCAAATAACAGTTCTCAATAACATATTTTCTCAAATTTCTTTTTTTATTTGAAGGTATAATCCTTCCGGAAATTAATTTCATTCAAATAGCCATTTGACCATTTGACCTCGGCTGGCCATGCAGTAGCCTATACGATCGGTCCAATTTTTAAACACATTCTCGATTGTGTGCAGCCGTATTTCACCAATGGCTTCACGAATATTGTCCTTTAAAGCGTCAATTGTCTCTGGCTTGTCGGCGTAACACTTATCTTTGACGGCACCCCACAAATAATAGTCCAACGGTGTCAAATCGCAGCTCCGAGGTGGCCAAACGACATCAGCTCTGCGGCTGATAATGCGATCTTCAAAAACAGGGCGCAAAACATCGAGTGTAGGTAGCTTCAGCTGTGTGGCACGTAGCGCCGTCCTGTTGAAACCAAATGTTGCCAATATCCTCCTCTTCAATTCAATGCAAAATTCGTCTCAATGATGTCTCCGAAATGTTCAATTGTTGAGAATGACGGTGAATTTATGTTGATGGCGCTTCACGCACACTTTCTGCCACAGCAGCAATATTCTCGGGTGTACGCACTGTTTTTGGCTTTTCACGCTTTGGTTTATCGATGAGGATGCCAGTTTCTTTCACTTTTTTCACAAGATAACGAACATACGGAGCAATTTTCGCACACATTCAGCAACATTACCATGATTTTCAAAGTAATGTCGCAATATTTCCCAGCGTTGTTCAAGCGTATACACAACCATATTCGTTCAGCGGAAGGATAAAACTAATTATCTGTCAAATCAGACATGAGCTAAGTGTTACCATTCCTGAAATAAGCATTAGTTGAAAAAAACGTTAGATGGTGGACCCTTTAGTTTCGGAACCAGGTTGGGGTCGTTTGTTGGAAAGTCCGACCCTGGCGAGCATAGAGTGGTTAAAAGGTTTTTCAACAGCTTCCAAAACGGGTTTCTCTGTGAACCTTTGCTGATGTTCTGTGCCCTTTTTCGCAAAACTTCAATTCAGGGATTTCATCGCAAGAGATATTCCGCTTTACAAATATTAAAGCTGGGTTATGACCCTTTTCGACATAAAGAAAGTTGATACTGATGCCTACGTTTATGTTTTTCCAGCCTGTTTTTTTTCCAAACCACAGTAAACAAATATCCGGTACGGCGTCAGGTCGAAATGTTAATAATTCAACTGATGGGGTTTGATCCTACTTTTGGTCCTATTTTGTGCAGAGCGGATTTTGCTGAATATCTGATTTCACAACTTTGATAACTTGGGGTGTTCGAACGGTACTTGGACGGCACGACTGTTAGCAGTCTTTAGACCGGCAAACACACATACAACTAACCCCTAGCGAGTGCAGCCTCTTCTCTTATTACACCTAAATAGCGCTACAATAGCCTTAGGGTTCTTGTTATCTGCCCATCTCATGAGGAACACTGAAGTAATTTAGAATTCTCGATACAGAATGCTGCTTTCCACACACTATCTCATAACCAATGTGGTAATAACGTGGTAGATTCAATTCTTCTATTAACATGAGTGTGTTTAATGTTGTAACAATAGTTATGTCCCTACTACATAAACTGGAGAATTCATGGATACGTAGGTGTAATGTTTCTAAGTAAATTCAAAAAATCATTTTCCGTGTTGCAACTTGCAAGTATCAGGATCAACAAGGATTTTTATATGGTAAATAATTTAATTGACAACCAAACTGTCCTTATAAATAGTTTTTAATTGTTATTAACAAATATTAAAAGTAAACAATTCAATTAGTTTCTCTGCTTGTTGTTTGAACAGTTTTGTAAATGTAAACTTTGTAATTTTAATACCATCCTCGTACCCTTAAATACTGTATGAAAACCAAACAACATTTGTTATTAAATTGGAACAGAAAACAAAGAAAGAAATTTTTCATTTCACTCCACTCCACTCCAATTCATATTTGAGATTATTCGTTATACATACACGCATACAACCACTCACACACTTATGTACATATGAAATACAAAATACTTCTGGCGACATACAATATTTCGACAACATCTTTATTAAAAAATAATATTTCGTGTCTCATTGTGTAGCAGCAATACAATATTTGTTGCAGTTGCCGTCTCATATTTCTAAGGAAACATGCCATTCAAGCATGTTTCGTTCACTACAAAAAATCAACATTACATCCATTAGCGTATCGTATCGTATTGTTAGCATATAGTGTTGTATTGTTGTACTGTATCGTATCCTTGTATCAAATTCTATGCTCCAACGAACTACATATTTGCAAATAATACAATTACTTACAGTTATACTTAGGTATGTGTGTACATGCGTGCACACAATCGAGTACAGTAAACCATCCTTTAACACGGTACTCTCAGAACGCGGTTTCCATATAACGCGGGGCTGAAATTGCGACAGTCCTCCTATAACGCGGTACTTTCAAAGCGCGGTTTCCATATAACGCGGAGCCCTCCTATAACGCGGTACTCTTACTGCGCGGTTTCTGTTCAGTAACATCCCATAAGTTCCTTGCAGTCTTTTAGTTTAGTTTTTATTTCATTTTTTTATTAATCCTTATATGAACTCTTGAATTCAATAAAAATAATTTATAATTTATCTTGCCTTTTGTATTTCTTGGTCTCCATATAACGCGGTACGAATGATGTGATTTGTACTAACTCTGAGTTTCTTATAGCGCGGTTTCTATACAACGCGGTAGACGGTTTCCATAGAACGCGTTACGAATTAGCCTGGTTGTATGGTGAAATCCGAGTTTCTTATAGCGCGGTTTCCATATAACGCGGTACACACTCACCGCGTTATAGGAGGGTTGACTGTATACAAATTGTACTCAATACATACATACATATGAATTTAGAATAAGTAGTGTGACCAAGTTTTTATCGGATAATGGATGCGAATTACATGATTAGATGGAAGTCGCCTTAGTCTAGTAGGTGGAATGTGTTGGTTTACTAGACGTGAGGCCTTGGTTCAAACCCCAGCTTTGATATCAACAAAACAAGATATGGAAAAACAATTTCTTCTGTCGACTTCCTCTCAGCAGTCTTCAGGCAAAAACTCTGTGGAGTAAATAAAATTGGCATCAAAAGTTTCTTAAAAATCTTGCTTTCGGAATGGACTTTAAACTGTAGGTGTTACCGCTCATAGATAAATCGAATGCACACAACATGAGGGATATGAAAAGCTAGGTATTAATCCTGACTCTGCAAGTAACTAGTAATGAGAGTACACCAATAAAGTAGTTGAAAGACTGGATAAATTCGATGCTATCAACACCGCTATTTTCTGCACCACGTCTAGTATTTTTCCAAAATGCCGGATGTCTCTGCAGAAAATAGCGTGACATTGGTTGGATTCCAGGACATTTGTACATTGAAGTTCACAACAAAGCTGTCATACTCGAAAAGGCCGGTTAAAATAGATGAAATGAATTCATACGCGAAATTGGCATTGTGCCTGGGGAGTGGAGCAAACAAACTTTACTCTTTTGTAATATTTTCTATGTAAGGGATGGTTTTTTAAGAGCTATAGGAAAATTAAAAAAAACACATAAAATTCAGAAAAATGCATGAAATCTTTATTTGAATCGATAGTACGGTTCATATAATTTAATGTTTGAAGATTATTTCATGCAAATGTTGACCGCGACTGCGCCTCAAATGGTCCATACGCTTAGTCCAATTTTGGTATACTCTTTCCATCATTTCGGCCGGTATCTCATGAATAAATGATTCAATGTTGTCTTCCAATGCGTCAATTGAAGCGGGCTTGCCTGTATAGACATGAGCTTTAACATAGCCCCACAAAAAATAGTCTAAAGGCGTTAAATCGCACGATCTAGGCGGCCAATTGACCGGTCCCGAACGTGAATTAAAATGTTCACCGAACTCACCTCTCAATAAGTCCATTGTTACGCGTGCTGTGTGGCATGTGGCACCGTCTTGTTGAAACCACATGTCATGCAAGTCAAGCTCTTGCATTTTGGGCAAAAAAAAGTTGGATATCATCTCACGGTAGCGCTCACCATTCACAGTTACGTTACGATTTGCAGCATGTTTGAAGAAGTACGGTCCACCAGCCCATAAACCGCACCAAACTGTGACTTTTTCTAGATGCATTGGTAGCTTTTGCAATGCTTCTGGCTGATCTTCACTCCCATAGCCCGAATAGCCGCTTCAGTGGGTCGATTAAACTGACCATAAAATGGAAGAACCGAGCGATGAACTTTCTTAACAAAGAACACATTTTGATAATAAAATTCAATGATTTGCAAGCGTTGTTCGTTTGTAAGACGATTCATGGTTAAATTTTAGACCAAACTGAAGATGTTTGACAGCGAAACAAAACACGAAACGCGCGTGGGCTGTTTAAATCAGTGTTGCCAAAAAGATAATCGGGGTTGTCATGGAAACCATGTCGGTTTTCGTGATTGTCGTTTTTGAAAACTAATGTTGGTTTCATTTGGTGTCATGAAACCAAGTTGGTTTCGTTAATTTCGAACGTAAATTAAAACCAATGTTCGAATCAAAAAGAAAAATTTAAAAAAAATTTTTGTTAAAAATTGAAATTATTTATGTTAAGAAATAAATACAATGTCAACAGCAATAGTGATATTTCTATTATTAGGAGAAAAGCGATCAGAAAGAGTGAGGAGAAGAATCCTGAGAGATTATAGCAGAGCCCGGCATTTCCTATGCACGCGTGCTTTTCAACCATTACAAAATTTACAACTACGTACTCACACGTATTAAAAACACACTCAGTCTCGTTTGACCATTCATTGAAAGAGGTTGTGTTGTCGCATGTTTCTTGCTTTTGTACATGAAGATCTGCTAATACAGGGATGGAAAACTTAATGTTTTTAACATCAGCGTATGGTGGACGTTTTTAGAATTAAGATCTTTTTCAAAATAAATTATTCTAATTTATTAAAACAAAAACAACTTACATTTCACTATTCATAAAAACTATTTACATATAAAAAAAGAATTATTTTTCAAAAAAATCCTATAAAAAAGAAAAATTTTCGAAATTTATTCGATAATCTAATAATCTAAAATGCTTTCTTAAAACGATATAATCAAAGAAGTCTAAACGAATTTTACAAATTTTAATTTAATAAACTAATATTTTTAATTAAAATACCACCATTTAAAAATTTAAATTTTCCATGCCTGCATTGTAGTCAATGTGAGAGTATAAATTTTTCTCTTTTCTTATTTTTCGCCCTCGCAACAACTGACCAATAGCAAGTGTTGCCTGGCTCTGGATTATAGCAATCCACTGGAGCTGCCAGAGGCAATGTCATAAGTTTTTAATCAGGAGGAAGTTTCTTGTACTCATATATTTAACTATATTTTACAGATTTGTTTCTAATTATCGCTTAAACAAAGAAGCATTTCGTATGGTACTTAATGCTATTAAAGAACATTTGTGGCGATCAAAAATTCTTCCAATTTTCCAACTTGCGGCTATGTTTCGCTTTTTAGCAGAGGGGTCATAACAAAGATCAGACGGGAACGATTTATGTATAAGCCTTGGTAGAAGTACAGTATCAGACATTTTGACTGATGTAATCAAAGTCATGGAGTGGTACATTTGCCGACAGTGGGTGCAGCTGAAAATGAATGTAAATGAAAAACGTAGGTCAAGAGACTATTTCTCCAAAACAAAGTGAAGCTCAAGGAATCAGGGATGAAATAGCAAGTAATTTATAGGAAAATCAAAAACTTTTAGTAAAAATCAGGATATCGTTGGCCTATATCAAAAATGTTCTATTTGCAGTATATTTGTTCTGTGGATAAACCATTTTGGATATAGGATGACGATATATTTTTTATTAATAATAACAACAACTAAAACAACCAAAATTCAGTCTTTTTTAAGTTTTTTTTGTTAAAACTGACGACTGTCAGCTGGTTGGTTTATTTCCAATAATAAAACCGATAACCTTGGTTTCTGTGACACCAAAAACCGATATTAATTCCAATTCGAACATAAAAACGATAATATCGGTTTTCATGACACCATAGCATTTTTTCTCGTCGTTTTTAAAACCAATTCCGACAAGGTTGGTTTCTATGACAGCCCTGAATAGCTAAAAAGGCACCCGTTATATAGACCAGACCTATGCGTATTTGGTAATTTTACAGAAGTTATTAAGGATATCACAACCCCAGTATCATCGCGTCAGAATGTTGGGAATGTTTCACAACGATTTCTGCAGAAATTGTAACGACAAGGAAAGAGATGAGGCTAAAAAATATCTTCTTCGGAATTGATTGGCACTTAAGGACATAAGACGAAGGTTTCTTGAGCACCCAGAATTTCATTTAAAGAACGTGTCTAGCCAAAAGAGAAAATAATAGAATCTACACCTTCAAAAAACTTAATAGGTGGTTGAGAAGTGCCAGGCGGGGGTTATAGTTGGGTGAGGGTATTACATTATAAGCCCCGAGTAAGATAGGTTTCATGAAATGGCTGCCAATTAATAGGGCAAGTGTATCGAGCTAAAAGGAGATACACTAGAGAAAAACTATCCCAAATTCCCGGTTGAAAAATTCTATCGAATTGAAATATTTTTTCGGCAATCTTTAAAACAGAGCTTGACCACCTTAAAAATTTTAAAATATTGAAACGTTTTCAAATGTTTTTAATGTATATATCTATGTACATTTTTTTTGTACGTATTTCGTAACTTTATGTTATCGGTCCTTGTCATCACAAGTCCTCAACGATGTGTGTAGTTGTTGTACATGGAATGTCTTTTTAATTTTACAAATTAGCTGTTGTTTGTATCCGTTTTGTGTCATTTAATGTGAATACAAAACTTAAAATACAACACAATCATAAATATATATTTATATATGTATACATAAAGAACACATCAACATACATACATACCATACCATTTGATACCACATAAATAAATTGTAAACTGTTGGGGCACCACTTTAACTAACTGGGCTCGATAGATAGATAACCAACCAACCCATCATCCTACGTTCTAAGTTGGCAGACTTGGCACAACACAATTGTGACAGCAACTTGGGAAATGAGTCACTTTGACAAATGCCGATGATTAAGATGATGATCATAATTATCATCATCATCATCAGTCATGGAATGGGTGTATGTCTATAGGAGGCATGTAAGTTAGACATTGTATTGCAAGAATTATTCTCTTTTGCCTGCTGTTTCGTTTCAACATTTATTTTTAAGATGTGTTGGCTGGCTGCCTGGCTGGCTGACTGGCTGGCAGACTGGGCCTGTTGAAGTGTAAATTCAAGTGGGAAATGGGAATTTTCAATGTTTCCGTTTTCAAAAGCTATTTTTAGCATACAAAATAAAACATTGTATACGTGTACATGTATAAGTGTGTATGTATGTATGTATGCGTAAGGTATAACAACCACACCTTCATCTATCTATCTAACCATCTGCCTACCATTTTAAAGGTGTAATAATGTATACAAGTAGATTGACAACGTCTGTAAAGGAGCACGGCAATAACTTGTGTATGGAAGTAATGTTTGGCTGTGTGTGTGTGTGTGTAGTCGGTAATTAGTTTTATTGCCAGGAAAATGAAAAGCTTAAAATAACATCGCCCGCCAACTAATGTCACATAAAATTCAATTACATGTTCCAACACACATGGCGTTTGAAGGCGTTCTTTTTATCAGTGTGCCTTGTAATTTGTCAAATACTAGAGTGGAGGGGCATACAAAAAGGTTTCAGAAGCATTTGCAATTTAATTTTATTAACAAAAATAATTTATTATTTAATGAATCAATTAACAGGCTTACAGGCTTTTAACAGTTAACGTTTTACAGTACATGTTGTTATAAAATTTTAAAACATCGAATAATTTCCTCCATGAAATAATTCATTTTAATTTAAGAAACAAAATTCATGAAAAACAAAATTCACTTTACTTCTGTATGTCTGTGGCAAGGATTTGCGACACATTTTGAATCCTTTTCTGGCACAGTGTTACGCAGTCAAACTTGGACACACCTTGACAGGGTTGTTTTTAAGGGAGTCTCGCAACAGCTGTTCTTCTTGGCTGTATTTCTCACAATTTCTACCCACCCATACAGTTATATTTGGCATAGAGAGGAATGGAAAAATGATTTGATGCCTCCATTAAAAATTATCAATCTTGTTCGAAACTGTATTGAGCTGGAGGCATCTTTGCGGCACGTACAGATCATTCGATAAAACTACCCGATCACTGCAGACAAAAGTATCGGCCATAAGAGCTACTGCGATGGTATTCAAAATGAGAATATCTCTGAAAAACATATTACCAAGCGATTGATAGGGCACTGAATTCTAACGTAATGACTTCTCTGACGATCTACAGGGGTCACGAGGCTATCAGCGACATAGTAGACTGGTACAATTTTCATATTGTATGTATATCGGAACCAGAGATCAGAATTGAATTGTTTTTCGCTACTCATAAGTACTCATGAAATTTTGAGTATGAGTGAGTCAAAAGTATTGAAATTCTACTACTCTGATTCATTCGTACTCACTACAACATTGATTTATAAGTACAAGTTGCAATGAGTATGAGTACAACGTTGAGACATCAAACTTATAACATTCGAAATATGTTTGATTCATACGCCTACTCATTCAGATTCATAAATTTAGAAAAATACTTATAATCTGTACTCATAAATGATTCAAGTGATTCGCATCATTCATTAAAATTTACATTCTTAGTTGTTGTTGCATTTACAAAGAAGAAGAAAGAAAAGGACAAAGACAGCAAGCAAAGCAAACGCACAAACTTCTAGTGAGTATTGTAGTGTTCGTAAGCGAATCATTCTTATTTTGTGATTCTTGTTAATATTGAGTAAAGGAGAATCGAAATCAACAACATCATGCGTATTGTTAAGTATGAGTACGTTGAGTACTTCAAACTTTGAATATACGTAGTATGAGTATGATATTAAAATAAGTATGAATGCGAAAAAGTATAAGGAATTATGAGTATGATTCGATTCTACTCATCTTTTTGAATACTCATTGCTGATCTCTGATCGGAACGTAATGAATTTCTTGGGAAACTGCAGAGCGTTAAAATTGGTTTAATGTGCTACACAACCATCAATGATTTCTCTACACTGTGTACCTCATGAGAACCTTCAAGCTTAGAATTGATAATGCAATAATGGATTTCGCTAACGCTGCGTAACAGGCTTCAGATACGGGCAAAATATATCAACAAACCTTACCAATGCCATGTAAAGTACGTATGGAAATGAAAGCTTTGCATAGTTGTCGTATTGTATTCTGTGTATTCATGCGAGCCGCAATGACATCGAAATGCAGAGACGATAAAATTAATTAAACTGTTCATGGCCAATATTAGGTCGAAGGAAATGGAACTACTACTGTAACTTCTGCCATAATAATAATCTCATTGATCTATCAGGGATGGACTTTGGAAATCTAAATAGCTTCATCAGAATCCCGGCATATACTTAATATCAGTATTTGCCATACGTGGCCTAGGTCTGGCTATCTGCTTAATATAAAACTCGAAGACATTTAATCATCGCAGCGAAGCTAGGACATGCCATAAGTTTAACCAATTTTTAGTATTCGGAGTATAGTTCGGATACCGGAGACTAGAAACTTACGACTGTGGGACAGACCAAAAGAAGATAATAAAACTAATAACATACATACATAATTGGCCATTGCAACCCTTCCGTCAGGATTACGGCCTAGCTTCTAAAAGACCTAAAACTAATAAGCAATAGAAAAAGGGAAGAAGAGGAAGAAGTCAGCGATAGGTGTTCTAAAAGTAAAGATATAAAGAAAGGGAAGGAAAAGGGGGAGCGAAACAGAGTCAGCTCTTATGACAGACAATGTCAGAGATTTAACTCTTATCAATGCCGTAATCCCTAGTACAGGTGAACTGACATAGGGCATTGAAGACACCCCAGTCCCGATGCTAAAGGGTTGCTTCTGCACACCAGGGAATAGAATGAGAATGTGTTTAAAAGTCACAGGCTCTCCCATATTACCATAGACACTGCAAATGTAAGGAGCGCACCTACTTGAGGAATAATAGCTTAGAGCTTCTGCAATCTTCTCTAGTCCGCCATGTTTGCGTCTGATCACCTACTTCATAAATCCGAAGAGGATTCAGGGTAGTAATGCTATAATTTTCTCATTTGTTTCAGTTCCTTAGTTACATTTTAGGTGAAGTTCTAGAATGAAAGAGTTGCCATCTATCAAATATTTAATTTCTTACAGATTTCGCAAATTATAAAGGCAACCCTGGTATCTTTATAATCAAATTAAAATCTTTAAATTATCCTCTTACAGATCGATATGAGTCGCTTAAATAAATTCAACTGTAATAATGGCACAGCTTGCAATAATATACACGGAGTATTCAATTGTTCCAATGGTAAGTTAGGAAGCCATTTTACTACTACTTATTGGAGACTTACTAGAAAACTATACTTTCTGTAAACATTTTAGGACACTGTAAAAATATGTCAGAATTCTTTTTGTGCCATCACAAAGCCGATGGTCCTACAATCAACTCAGCCAAAGACAATACGAAATTGAATGGTTTCTTCGAATGTCATGGTGTTCACTGTACAAAAATAAAAAAACCATTCAGTTGTGATAGATATTGTTCGAAAATCACAACATCCCATATAAATGTATTGCTAATGCATGTAAGTGGACGACACTATTGGAGGGAGGTTCATTTACCCCCTTAAAAAATAATAATTTTTGTTCTCTGTGTGCAATTCTTCTAGGAGGATAATGTGATTGCGGCTGATTGTGAAACAGCGATGGCATTCAATGAGGCCCGGGGCAATGAAATGGGTGTACGCATAAGTCCAACGGAATTCTGGAAAGAGGATGATGGTAATCTGTTGACAAATTGTGCTACAGTGGCCAGAGAGGGAGATAAAATATTGTATGTGAGGACGATATTTTAAAATTTCATTTTAAATTCAGTTAAAATTTTCCATTTAGGGCCACTGATTGCATAAATGGTACTTTATTGCCGCACAATGTTTTGCCCGAACCCTTTATGAATTTTACACAATTTTGGAAAATCTATGAAGAGAGCAAAATCGAAGTTGATCCGGAACAGAAATTTTTACCCAATCAACACAATTTGACCATTTACAAGCACAAGAAACTTTTCATCAATTTGGAGGGTTGCGTTAATACCTTACGAGGTGAATGTAAAGACTTTCATGCCCGCCATGGCGTTGATGGTGATAATAATACCGCCCAATCAAGATATCAATGTTATTATAATAAGGTAAAGTATAATTTTTTTCAATGATAATAACGGAAGGTATTCTTTAATAATAATTCCCTCTTTTTTTTATTAGGATCCTGCTATAGAATTTGTAACCGCCAGATATGATTTGAAGAAGGTTTACAATGAACTTTTATTCTCTTTAATAGTTCCTATTGTATTATTTATTATATCCTCGATTTCATTGATTATAATAACAACGTATGTAAGGGTAAGTTTATAAACAAAGGTTTAGACATGATGTGTCAACTCTAAGGCTAATCTAATTACAGGTGGGTGATGATGCTAAAATGCGTTGCATTTGTGGCGGCGAAGAATCGGATGCCGATGAAATCTATTCATCACGTAAAAGTAAAAGAAATCGTCAATCTCACAATCTGGAGACAATGGACAATCTTAATCAGTTAACTAATTTGGAGGTAATTTTATAGTGTTTAATGTCGCCGTATATGTTCCGGCATTGGCGGGTAGAATACATACATACACACATACATAATTGGCCATTACAATCCTTCAGTCAGGATTACGGCCTAGCTTCTCAAACCACTCATATTGTGTGTCTTAATTTTATATGTACTTGAGTGGCGGGACCTACAGTTTAACGCCGACTCAGAACGACAAATTTTTGGGAAACTTTTCATGGCAATTTTATTCATATTCATATTCAGTTTTTGCCAGAAATCTGCTGAGAGAAAGTCGCCGAAGATATTTTTTTTCACATTTTCGTTTTCATGTCTGACCTGGGATACGAACCCGGGCTTTACGTCTAATAAGCGAACACACTACCTACTAGACTACGGCGAGGTAGAATAATGTTTAGAAAATGGGAGACAGCTATATTGAGGCTATGTTGAGCAATTGTCACTTGGTGGGTTACATTACAACTCTTTAGTCAGGATTACGACCTAGCTTCTCACAGCATTTTAAGTTGTGCGTGTGTTAATTTTATTCATAAGTGACGGAACTTACAGTTTAAAGTCCACTCCGAACAACAAATTTTTGAGGAACTTTTCATGACCATTCTATTTATGTTCTGAATTTTTCCCAGAAATCTGCTGAGAGAAAGTCGTCAAAGAAATATTTTTTTCATATTTTGTTTTGTTGGAGAAGACTGGCGTTGGGTTTGATTCGAGGTACTACGAGATTACGGCGACTTCAAATATCAATACTCCCATGAAATAGAAATTATCATAAAACGGTAACATAGAGAGCAACAATTTGAAAGACACAAAACTTCTGGAGAAGTCATTGGACTCGTTCAAAAATTCTCAGCACCATCTTATATAGCCTGTGAAGCTCGACATTTTTACAGCGAATTATTTCGCAATCTTGATTCTTTCTAAGAAAGACCGCAAAATTCACGGGAACATAAACGCTCAAAAAAACATTCAAGAGGTCAGCATATAAATTATAATATTTGAGGAGGTAAACGCCTTAAGCATTTCTTTGAGAATAAGTATTGGATCTCCTTACAGAAACAACATTGAAACATCCTATCTGTAGCTCAGAAATATGAAATTACTTTCCGATGTCGAAATCCTAGTACGCTTTAGAAAATTTATTCATAATGGGTATAGAAAATCCATATGATTTGTTAAAAGATATACGATGTTAACAACAGACTAGAAGCATTTGAGAAAACGTTTCAGCGAAGATTGCTACAAACTAATGAATTATACTAAGAAAATTGTGGCCACACAATTCGAAACCTCATATACGAAATGCTACATCATATACTCCATCGAGTAAAAAGAATCGAAGCAGCTTTCTTGGTTTCGGAACATAAAGCAATAGGCTGACAGTAAATGAATCATCCCTTGGAAACAATTTGAACAAAGAACAATTCAACAAAGCCACAGGCTTGTGAGTGTGAGCAGAAGTTTTCTAAAAGAAAATAAATACTGCCCTCACTCTTTTTATTAAGATTTCTCAGGTTTTTAATAAAATATGGAACGGAAATATGGACTGGCCTCTAAAGTAAAATAAAAATTACGGGCTTCCTAATCATATATTTATTAGCAAAGAAACTTACAATAGCCAATAGCCGGACTTATGACTGTGAGCAGAAGTTTTCTAGAAGAAAACAAATATTTCTCAGGTTTTTAATAAAATAAGAAACGAGAGACTGGTCTATAAAGTATAATAAAATTTACGGGCTTACTGATCATATATTTACTATCAAAAAAACGTACAACTCAGGTTTTTAATAAAATAAGAAACGAGAGACTGGTCTATAAAGTATAATAAAATTTACGGGCTTACTGACCGTATATTTATTATCAAAAAACGTACAAAAGCCAATAGAAGCAGGAGTCTTCTAAAGCAATATTTTGGGTCTGATGGCCAATGGCCAATGTATATTTACTTTACAAAAATATAATACAATCTAATCTTATTTCCCTAACAAACTAATCAACATGCTTTATTTAAAATTTTTGTTTATTTTTTAATGTTTACAGGATATCGATGCAAGTCCAGCTGATGCCAATGCAATGATTGGTAGTACAAAATCACTTTTACCTCTAAGTCCAACCAACGAATCTGGTACCACCGATAATACATTCGACGATGAGAAGGCATCCAAATGTGATATGCCCGAAAAACCTTTAGTTGTAATATAAAACAAAAACCAAAAACTAAAAACTAAAAACACGCCTACTAAACTCTTTTGAAAATTATTACAAGAGAGGAAACAAAATCAAAAACAAAATTCTTAAATTTATTTTTAAATGTGCAAAATCGTATTAATAAAAAACATATTAATTTCAATGAATGTGCAATCAAACAACTCACACAATTTAAGGAAAAAAAGAAAACTTAATTTTTTAAGCTATGAATTTATTTTTTCTTTTTCTATATAAAAAAAATAGAATTTTTTTTTTGTATAATTTTAGACTTTTGTTAGGAGAATAAACTAAAATAAAAACGGTTTAACTTAAGATGTAAAGCGTATATAGTAAAAACAAAATAAAACAAACTGAATACAACTGCCTTCAATGTTAACCACCAAGAACAAAATGAACAACAACAAAACAAATATTGAATAAAAAAAAAAAAAATTAAACAACTTTTTAGGAACAAAGAAACAAACAAAAAAAAAATTGATTAATTATGTGATTAAAGAAAAAACAAAAAATTTAAACAATTTGATATACAAACATACATATTAAAAAAACACAAAAAAAAACTTAAAAGCGTAAATAAATGTTGCATTATTATTAATAATAAATAAAAAATTCTCTTCATCCAAAAAAAAAAAAAAAAAAAAAAAAAAAAAAAAAACCATTTTCAAACATTAAAAACTCAATATTTTCGATAAATATTTGTAAAATTTAAATAATCATTATCAGAGAAAAACAAAAATTAAAAAACAACTCTTTCTATATATTAAATTTACTCATCAAATTCTACATACAACTACTATTGTAAAACGATTATACTATACGATTATACTATATTTAAATAAATATTATGACTATTTACATACAAGCGATATGCATACATATATTCTCAAGGTACCAATCTTATAAAACAAAGAAATTTATTGGTGCGCTTAAGCATTGCAAATCATTAACAAATTTAAAAGCAACTTAAATTCGTTTGCCATCCTTAATCGCTCCAATTAGTGTTTTATTTCAATGGATGCCAATCAGAGCTTTTTGTGTTTGCAAAAGTAAGAGAACAATTTAACCTTTAAAAAAAATCTCCTTTATTTTCAATTATATTTAGCACCTGTATTGTAATTATTTTTTTAATGTTTTAATATCAATCGAATACTTTTCATAGGTTATTTTTTGTTTTGTTTTGTTTTTTTTTTCGTTTTGAGTTTTTTTTTTTTGTATTGTTTTTTATTATTTAAAATATTCAATAAATACGACTTATTTGCTTAACTTAAGAGTGCAGGTAAAAATTGTAATAAAAAACTACTAACACGAGTTACACACAGTTATAGGTATTATTTTTAATAAATATTTGTTTGTTTTTTATCATTTCTAAATATATTGTTTTTTCTTTTTTAACATTATCTAAAATAAAAAAGGAAATATGAATTAGATCAGCATTAATTAGTGTCAGGAGGGAAGGAAACCTTTTTCATTTAATTAAAATAACCATTCACAATATGAAATGTTTTCTTTTTTCTTTTTCTCTTTTTTTTTCTTGGGTTTTATAATGTCTTTTAACAATTTTCTTACAAAAACAAAAAATTTTATAAACTGTTAAACAAATATTTTTTTTTAAAGAAAAAATGTAGGTAGATAGGTAGGTAACAATAAAATTATACTACCGGTTAATTTAAATTTTAAATGTTATACCATCATTAAGTATACAATGCCTAAAGGGGGCGGGATGTGTTATTTTATTTAAATTTTACTAAAGTTTTACTAGAGTGGTTTTATTATCTAAGAAATTTACGGAAATTATCCATTTCCACTATACTATTAGAGAGCCTGTAATAAAAGAAAAAGAAATAATTATTAATTTCAAGTATAAGATTTAAATAATTATTTATTAAATTGATTAAAAAGCAATCAAAGAATAAGTGTTCACATATTTTAACCGTTTGACTGCTAAGCGATTCTGGTGAGAACGTTCGATATTGTCAAATAAAACACTCTAATTTAGACAAATGTCAATCAATTTTAATAATTCTTTTCATATTATAAAGAAACAATCACCCTTATCGTGTAAAATGTTCACATTTTTTTCGCCCGGATTTCTTTTATCACCCGAACAAGAATTTTCTATCGTGAATGTCACGTGAATTATTTTTCCCTTCGAATCATATGTGTTTGTTCGAAATAAAACTGACTTCTAAAAAAAATAAATAAATTTGTCAAAACTACAATTAAATTTTTAAAACTAACAAAAATGTTTAGAATTGGTGCAGTTTAGTTATTAGAACTGGAAGAAGAAAATGAAAGAAAATTAAAAGAAAGAAGTATACGTATAAGTAGTAAATAAACCTGCTATGAAAAAACATCTCAAAAATCTGTCGTTCGGAGCCGACGTTAAACTGTAGGTCCCGCCACTCACGTATAAAATTAACACACACAACATGAGTGGTGTGAGAAGCTAGGCCGTAATCCTGACTGAAGGGTTGTAATGGCCAATTATGTATGCATGTATAAGTAGAACATTAGGGGATGCTTCAAATTTTTTGGAATTGCCGCGTGTATAGTTTGCGGTATTGTAATTCTCGGGTCCAGATTTTTAAGCATTATAGAGTCAACAAAGCTGCGTTCAGTTATCTTTTGAAAACTCTAACAAATGCTCTACCGGTTCCAAAGAAAAGTACAGCTGTACCTCCAGTTATTAAACTTTGTTCGTGTTTGCGGTTTTTCGCTGAAGGTGGACACCAAAAAGTTGTAGGGGGCGACTATCATGCCGCGATAGCACAATCAACATTCATCGAGGTGCTTGCGGAATTTCTGGATGTCATGGAAATGCAAATATGTTAAACATGGATTTGCTATCCATCTCAAGCACAGAGAAGTATGACCGCTCAACATATTTTTTAGAAATTTTGGTATACCGGGAGTTTTTGGATGCATAGATGGCACACATGTTAACACAATACCTCCAAAGCAAGCAAAACATCTCTACTATAATAGAAAGGGACAATTTAGTCTAAACGCTACACCTTCTTTTGATTCTTTGCTGTAACCACCAGCTATGGAAGGATTTTCCCGCATTCTTTGCAACAAAATCTCAATTTGTTTTTTATTAGTTGAATTGCTCCTGAAAATTTAAATTTGTACCTAATTATTATTAAAACTAAAGATTTCCAATACAACTTACATTTTCCTTTTAAAAATCAAAGTGAACAAATATTGAGAAAATGTCGAAAAAATTCATGTGAAAAATTATTCACGATAGGAGGAATTTTTTTCGAAGTTACTATATGTTCGGGTGAAGAAAATTCATGATAAAAATTTTGTAAACAGTGAACAAAATTCGGGGCGAAATTTTTTTCACGATAAGGGTGAATATTAATTGTGAATGTGAACAAAAAAAATAAACATTAAATTATTTTTTCTTTGAAAATTAAAATTATTAAAAAGATTTTCGTAACAAATTAACGCAGCGCTTATGCGCCGCGTAGCAGTCAAATGGTTAAATAATGAAAGCATTTCACATCTTGCATCTGCATAATCTAATGCCCTATATCCCCGATAATTAGATCTCTCCGGCTCTCAGTCGGTGAAGGATTATCACCTCAACAATGGCAGTAATATTAGAAAGTTTTTTTCTCTGGGAAATTGCAAATACAATAACAATACATAGAGATAGGGGTGTTGGATTAGTCAAGCTCTAAAAAAAATACATCTAAGATGCAAATTGACTGGAATCATCAAAATAGCAGAAGACAAAGAGATTGTGTTATTGGTTTATCTTTACATAATTCTATATATTTGCCATTGGAACATGGATCAATAAGAAAGATACAGTGAGTGCCGTAAGTGAGTCCCACACCCACTATAATTTTAAATTTTCTATTATATTCTTAAGTATAAAAAAAGTTCCTTTTAACAATTCATGAATTGTTGTTTTTGTTTTAACATTTTATAATTAATAAATAAACGTTTTTATTTTTGGAAATTTATTCGACTATTCTCATTTACTTTTCTCGCTATCCTAAGAAAATTAATTATTTCAGTGGTGTTTACTCACTTTTGGCGCTCACTGTATTTGGGATTGAAACATGGATTATTTCGAGAGATAACTACGTACATACGTACAGGCTGTTATAGGACACTGGTCTAAACAACAACAACTTTCCTTCAGCTCTGACTGTTCTTAGGAATGAGCTATTCGTCTGAAACCCCCTGATCTATTTTCGCATCTTTATTTGCCTAGTCAGACGCACGTTTTAATAAAAAAGATATTGGGGTTTTGTGGCAGCCACACTAGCATTGATTGCAACCGCCTGCATATCAATTATGTATTTTATATATATGTACGTGCCGTAAATAGTTTTTAAAACCTAACGATAGCAGGCCACTTTAGCAGTTCTATTCAAAAGCAACGTAACTAGTGAGAAACAGAGCCAAGAAAGGATACCGTTTAGGTTTGAAACCAATGGAGCAAATACTGTTCTTGGCCGTAATGCACAAATACAGAAGCGATGGATAATGAAAGATTCGCGATATAAAATACAACCATAAATTTTGCGCACATGGTCTGTATCGAACACAAAATTTACATATCTGTACAACATTGCAGAAGACGCAGTAAAAGTGTATATCGATGGCTTAATATAGAAAGGTCGTATCTCGTTTTTTTCAAAATCGGGATTTTTACATATTCTGGTAGACAAAACCCTCATACACATCCTCTGAAAAATTCAGGTTCCTATGTTGACGAATAGTTGATTTACAGTAATTAAAACAAACATAACATATTACTTTTGTATTAGATTTTATTAAGTATTTTTCTTCTCCTGTAAAGTACTGAAAATGTAAGATACGACCTTTCTATATTAAACCATCGATATGAAGCAAACAACTAGTTCCGAAAAAGGCCGGAACCACAGTGCTAAAGGACAAAATGGACTCAATATTTGCAGATATTCTCCAAACAAAAATGGCGGATATAATAAAACAAATCCATATAGACTAATCTCAAGCAAGCCTTCTACCCAAGCATCATAGGAGATTCCGGAAGTAAGACCTAGTCTTCTTTTTACTGACCGTACAACAATGATGTGTATATTTATCGAGCGGTTTGAAAAAGGCTCTAAGGTTCATTTTAACACAAAGGTTAAATAGTTAAACTACAAAATGATCTGGCTTAACTATAAACTATTTCTGTTTAAAGCGCTCAATTTTCAATTATCAGAGAAAATTCAAATGTGAAGAGATTTTAGTATCAACTTTGCTTTCTTTGATTATCATTTAACACCAATTTAATCTATAAACTCGTTAATACATACCTGCCAAATGCATTAAATAATGTTACAATCTCTGTACGTGTTAATCTAAATAGAGGTTCTGCCTCTATATGAGGTTTGTTCCACAAACCCCTTTCAGTGGCCTGATTTAATTTTTCTGAGTACAAAATTTTTAAAGCTGTACCCAAGCCTTGAGTCTAAAATGAAATGAAAATAAACAAATATTAGCCATATTAAATGAATACAATATAAATAGCAAATAAACTCACCTGTAATTTACCCCACAGTTTACATTTATCACAACCAACACAGTCCATAATTCTAGAAATATTTCTAAATTTCTCTTTAAATTCATGTTTAAATTTAATGCCTTGTATACTGCTTGAGAATAAGGCATTCTCATCAAAATGATTGGGAAAAGATCTGCCAAAAACAAAATAAAAACTAATAATTGAAAGAGAAAACGAAATAAATTTAAGGAAACTCACTCAATTACAGACAACAAATCGTTAATGGCCATTTTTGTCTCTTGATCCTCTTCCATAATACCCGTATAATACTCTTCTCTACGTAAATAGGGAGCAGCTTTGGCCAAAGCTCTCAGCTCTACCAAGTATATGAAATATAAATTTCTTAACCAATGGGGGCCCTCACCATTTGTAGTCTCTGGACTAAATCGACGTTTAAACTCCTCCACATTCGGTCCCCATATGCCCTGAGGATCCATGAAATCCTTGGATTCGGAGAGTAAATATTTCGAGCATAAATGTATATTGATGCTGGAGTGTAGGCCAGATATGATGCGATAGAAGGCACGTTGTTCCAAACACATTTTATGCAAATCGATTTGGGCCAAGTACTCCGTAAAAGAATTTGATTTGTTTTGGGTGCCAAAACAATTCTCCAAATAAATGCTATTCCATACTCTATGGGCCGAATCACCTCTGTAGCCAGTATAACGTTCTGGATTTATGAGTAAGTCAACGTATTGGGCACCCTCTTGATTTTCATCAACTATACAAAAATCTTCCTCAGCTTCATCGTGTTTAGCCCAGAGTTCGAATTCCTTGTGAGCCTGAGCGCTAATGCTGGTATCGAGGAAACCCAGTAAACTATTGAAATCATCGGCATCTGAGCAGCCAGCTGCTTGAGCTTCTTTGGTGTACTAAAATAATGTTGTCGTAGAATAATTAAATTTATTAAGCGGTATACATATTTGTTTTTTGTTTTTATGATGAATGATGTTTATGATGAATTGAAATGCTTGAAATGATGAAATTAAAATCGTGTTAATGGGCGTGTATGTCTTTAGAAGTTGTTGTTTTAGAAACCGTGTTATTACTATCGTACCAGTGCATAAGTCTTGGCTTGCATTCCTGCAAGGCTTCTGCATAACATTATGGCATGTCTGGCAGTTCTTGAGATGCTCTCCATGTCAATTTACTATCCAGTGTTATTCCTAGATATTTAACCTGCAATATTGGCCTCCAATATTCTTCCTTTTAACAACATTATAGCATGTCTGGCTGATCTTGAAATGCTCTCCATATGAGCTCACCATGTCAATTTACTATCCAGTTTTAGTCCTAGATATTCCTAGATGACCTCCAATATTAACCTCCAATACTTATAGCTTTAAGAAAGTTTTCTACTTCTTGTAACTTGTACTCTTGCCTGGGTATATTCTCAAGACCCACTGTCGAGCGCCAACGATTTACAATCTCAAGGCTTCTTCAAATAATGTCACAGACGGTCTTTTCAAATTTGCCTCTAGCCATCACCTGTATATTCATGGCAGTCAATGCCCGCCTCTGATTCAGTAGTTGATTCACAATCAAGCTCCACTTTAGTGGTAAAACGAAACTACCCTGTGGGCATTCCTTATTATTTAATTTCCTTTATATAATTTTGTAGATGGCGTCCAAATGTATGGCAGAGGTTCTATATTTCTTCTGTCTAATGATCTACTTATGACTTCAAGGACCACTCCTACACATTCAAAGACCACATTCTTACTAAATCTGCTGTTTCAGAAGATCTCCCTGCACTGTAGGCGTGTTGCCTAGCATGCAGTGGTTTCTCAGCAACAATTAAAGACATTTTAAAATCCATAATACTTTTATAATTCTCAACGTATAGATATCTGTTTTTTATAATACCAATACTATTTCACTTTCAACTTATAGCTGCTGAACAAATAAAAAAAAACTTAAAAACCAATATTTGGACAGTTGCTAACACCCGAGTGTAATGGCAAGCTATAGTAGATAGAGATACACTTGACTTCGTTTTTAAAACTAATAATCTTTAAACAATGTCTAACAACAACACAATTTTTAATTAATTTTTTAATATAATCTGTATATCCAATGTTTCGAATTAATGGTTTGTTTCACTGTTAAGAATTGTAGACTCTTTCAGAAAATATTTAAATATTGAATTTATTAAAATCTTTTTCACTATTTTCGATAAGACTCTTGGGTGTGCTTTTCTCTTCACAATTCTGCACTTGGCTAAAACGCATTGCATATTCAAGATGCAAATTGACTTTATAGAAACGAAAATAATTCTTTACCAACAAACTACTTAGGCGCCGAAATATTTTAATTTTTTGTTGAACTAGATCCACAGTGTTAAATTCACAGTCGCAATCATTTATAGAACCTTCCAGCTGTTTACATATGTACAACACATGCACACATAAAGATATATAAAAAAATCAAAATCGAGTTTTTGATTGATTATGTTTCGTAAGGTTATCTAACATACTTATCTCTACCAATTTTTAGATTTTTGCGACCAAAAATAACATTTTTATATCAATAATTCAAAATGACGTATCAACATGTAACATGTAACATGTATAACATTTTTTGCTTCTTTTGTAAAATTAGAAAAAGTGATGTTACGTAGTTTTTTATTTTCGACGACGATATATAAATATATAATAAAGAATTCAAAAACAATGACTAGTTAATACTCATTGTTTACTAAAGTTGTTGAAGCATCTTGGCAGATTTGAACATCAGATATTGTTCACTGGGATCGAAATCATTGTCAGGAGTTGCAATTACAATTAACTTGCATCGTTATATACATATTTATAGACCTTTAAAGTCTGTCTACACATCACACGATGACAGTTCACATATTTTATTTTTGTCATATTAGCACACTACTAAAACACACAATCACATACGATATAAGCACATACTGGAATATTTTACCAGTCCTAGTTAACATTTACATAAAACCACCCTAATACAGCATTATTTTAACCATAATCAACAAACCTAAAACAAAAGTTGTACCAATAAAAAAATCCAAATTAAATTTTAACACGTCACGCCAACATTGATTTTTTGTCCTGTTCCCAGAAGCCATTTATCGATACTAGCACTGATATTTACGATTTTATTTGTAGCTACAAAAAAATGGCAGGTTTAGTGAGTACGAGATAACTCGTAGTTGGCACCCTAGAAGGGAACGCAATAGACGAGTTATCTCGTAGTCGGCAGTCAACGTGTTAAACAAAATATCCTCTAATGTAAATACATCAGATAAATATAATAAATATTACGTGTAAATTATTTATTTTACACAATATATATTACGTTTTATATACAACCTAGATTAAAAGGTTGTATACATCATTTATAGAATTCATTTCAGAAAATAGTTTATCAAACTAGCAAACAGTACCACTTCAATATTTAATAATAAATGGGGAAAACCTTTACACAGATAACGTATGTATATGTTTTGCAATAATTATCAATAAAAAAAATTTCTAAAAATAACTACAATTAAATTGATAAAAAAAAAGAGTACAATATAATATTGCCGGTAGAGTTGGCGATATTTTTAAAATATGTAAATAAATACGTTAAAATATTTAACGTTGTAGAATATAAAAACCAAGAATGCCTAAGATTATCTCTAAAATTCAGACGTTACAAATTTAATGAAATAAATTATACAACAAGCATGAATATTTAGGTAAAATTTAAAAGGTAATTAAGATAAGTGTGTTAAAAAGAAAATTTGTTTCATTTCAGTAAGTTGTGGTTGGTAATTGTTAAAATTTAGTTCGACATTTTATCGTTTAGTGTAATGAAAAACAAGTAATTTATTCTGTAATTTAATTTAAAACGATGGTGAAAGAGAAAATTAATTTTTTTTATACTATGTTTTCTTTTTTGCACTTCTAATACTGCCGTTCTATTTCTTTCTTTGCCGACGGCACCTGTTTTTTTATGTAGAATACTAGACAATCAAAACTCGACAATTATGTTTTCTACTCAGCATATGCTGGCTCATTTGTTATCGGCCAGGAAATTAAATTTTTAGATAAATTATTGTCGACAACTCTAAATTTGGAATTCAATTATTTTAGTAATCAAAACTAAACTTAATAATTTTAAATTAAACATTGTATCAGAGTTTTGTACCATTATCGTTAAATATATTTGGCATCATTTTAAAATGCAGGAATTTAAAAATCGTAGCTGGTCAAACGTCGTAAGCAATGGCGAATTTAATAAACAAAATTTCTTTAAAGTCTTCGTAAAGAACAAATGAACGAATAAAGTAAGTCCCAAGCCATAAGTGGATTTCACAATGCTGCAGGGATTAAAGTATGACCAAAGGAAGTTATTAAAAATTATGAGAGAATCTGGTATAATATAGCAGCTTAGCAAATGATAGCACTAATAAAGCTGTAAGATAGATAGATCAGCAAAAAAAGTCGTTGAAAACTATCATGTACTGAAGGCTACATACAAAACGGACCATTTGGTGGTATACAGATGGGTCAAAAACACTAGTAAAACAGGCGTAGAGGTGTCTGTACCGCAGTGTAAAAATTCGATAGTCATGGTGAAACTTGTCATGGGTAGCTTACACGTAAAAGTCTTCACCGTAGAAAAATAAAGCTCAATTCAACTTGGAATGGGAACCACAAAGGACGAGGCATAGCAATACTATCTAACAATCAGGCTGCCAAACAAGCACAAATGCTGAATTCGAGAATAGTATGAAACAACGTGAGCCAGTTAAATTAGCTATTTAGGTTAAACAGGTTTGCTATTGCCGGATCCAAGGTCATGAGAGAGTTCACGCCAATGCCCGCAGCCAGATGACGTGGATGAAAGCTTTCAGCCGCTGATGTGATCAGAATCTTTTTGTAAAGCGGAAAGAAAAATTTGAAAGACAGAAACTTGTTTCAATCTAAATAGTTTCGGGATGTATTAAACCTTAATTTTTATTATCCAGAAGAAATATAAGGATAGTAACGGACATTTTGGTGAAGCGCTGTAGATCTAAAGAACACATGTTCAAAATAGGGGGCGGATCAAGCACTATATAGATTCTGTGATGAGGAGATTGAATCATAAGATTACATACTTGAATCTGTGTGAAGTTATTCTATTTCACAAGGAAATATCTGGGGCCATGTCAACTAAACAGCTGTAAAATACTTGTTGTTGTTGTAACAGCTCTGCTGCTGTCTCCAGAAGTATCTACCTTGGGAAAAAAACTTCCGGTTGAAACAGCTTTCGCTGGGTTGACAATCCTTGGCCGGTAAGTAATCGGGTCGTTTCGGAGCGTAGATCCGATTGTCGTGGGAACTCAGAACGTGGTAAAATAGTAGATATGTTCGCTGTACTCTAACACCTATACATAGCAATGCTAAAAATTTTAAAGGATGCCGGTATAATATACAACTTAAACAAATGACAAAAGACCATATAGTGGTTTAGAAATGGCTCTATTCTCCATGTGAATTTAAACAGACTCGGAGAAAATACACTCGAAAATAAATACATACAAATATTTCATCATAAATTGTCTTTTTTAAAGATAATCTTATAATACGCCCACTAGAATAACGGATTTAATTAAACAACATCAAAATGGTTTTGAATATTAAAAAGATAACAACAACTCAGTGATGACGTATGTACGTATGTATAAGTATGTATGATCGATAATAATGATGAAATTTATTGAATATAAAAGAAAACATGCTCCACTTACCTTAAACAACGTTGGTTTCGTAAAATCTTTTTCACTATTTTCGATGAGACCTTTGGGTATGCTTTTCTCTTCACAATTCTGCACTTGGCAGAAACGCATTGCACATTTACTATCGTCGGGCCAAAAGGGGCATTCCCGATGCAAATTAACTTTATAGAAACGGAAATAGTTCTTTAGCAATAAACTGCTAAGGCGCGGAAAGATTTTTATGTTGTTAAAATGATCGACAGTGTTAACTTCACAGCCACAATCATTAATGGAACCTTCCAGCTGTTTGCATACAACACATGCACACATACACATACACATATACAGACGCGAAGAAAGTGAAATTAAATAAAAAAATACATATTTTGAAAAACGTTTAATAATGAATGAAATTTTTTGTAATAATTAATTCAAGATCAGAACTCACCTCACAAAAGCAATTTTTGTTGTTGTCTAATGCATCGTATGCGGTAAAATAGCCCCAGGAAAATTGACGGCCACACAAAAAGACCACCATCAAGAGAAACACTATAAATAAGGACTTATCGCGTATTTGTTGTATGAAATCCATGTTTATAACACTTGTTCAACATTTATTTAACCCGATAATAGTCAATAACTTTATGCAATTTAAGAAATTTTACAAAATTCATACGTTTTTAAAAAGTGAAATTTTGTTTCTAATTTGAATTGCGTTTTTCAATGATAGCAGACTCCCCGTTATAAGACGACTGAGAGAGCTAGTTGTGGGAGAGCGTGTGTTTACAATTGAATTGTTTTTGTTTTCTCTGTTGTGTTATATTTTACTGTTATGTTTTGTTAAAAGTAAACTACACGTCACTGCTTTCATTAAATTTGTTAAATTTTTTCGCACATCAAATTCATGAATTTTGACTTTTTTTCTGTTTTATTTACACTTTTTATTTATTTTTTTAATGAAAACCACATCCCGCTTTTTTGAACGAACGTTAGCCAGTTAGTTAATGAATAATTCTAATGTTTAATACTTTTATTATGATTTTTTTCTTGTCTATTTCCGAATATTTCTGTATGTGATGTGTACGTGTTTACTTTCATATTTCATTTGTAGTTTTATTGGGTTGCCATATTTACAATAGAACAGCTGTTTGTGGTGGATTTGTTGATTAATAAAAATCTCTCTCTCATAAGCATTTTGCACTACAAGACCACAGATGGCTCTAAAAAAAAATAAACAATGAATAAAATAATAAGAATCAATGTTACCAGGAAATAAAAATGTTTGTAAACAATTAATAAAAAAAATATTACAATATGATACAAAATTATCCAAATATGTATTAATAACAAAATAATTTATTTTATTTTTTAGATAGTAAATAAATAGAATGTACTGAGATTGAGATCGAGATTAATCCAAACACACCATGGCGGTAAACAGACATTTGGGTGAATGTCTCCACTAATAGAAGCGAAAATTACTTATTCTAAACACACACCGTGCAATCCACAATGTACTGTACATTGGCACTTTGGTGAGTTCCGATTTTATTTACCACCACGGATAAATTCACCACTCTTCCTAAAAACTCACCACAACAAAATTCACCACACTTCCACAAAAAAGTTAAAATTTTTTAATTAATTAATTTTTTTTAATTTTTAACGAAGAGCGGACTGGGAAGGGACAACATTTTACAACATTTTTTACACATTTTTTCCCATTCCTTTTCCTCCACCCCCTCCCTACCTACACACCACCCAGGGACACACACACAACAAGCAATTTTAGAATTTTTGCCAGAAATATTTTTTTTATGTTTTCGAGACAGGGACATCGCCACTAAGGTCACCGAGTTAAGCTCAAAGACCATCTCGAATTATAATTTCCGCACGACCATGGTCTCGTCCCCCCTCAAGAACACGTTGGCCGACTGGCAGCATGGTATTCTTCCGGTAATTATAGGAACGGACGCCAACACCCCACCATAAGATATAGGGAAGTTCCGGTATCAAGGAACGTGGTGCCTTCCTTCCTTCAATCTCTCTACCCACAGGGGCAAGCCAAAGAGCCCTGGCGGAACCAGGAGATTGAGGATATCCGTCGATCCAGTGGCAAACTCTTTAATAGGGCTAAAGCCACCGATGATTGGGCACTTCACAAGGCCAAAAAGAGGGAACTTAAATACGCTGTAAGCGAAGCGAAAAGAGTTTCGTGGGAACTACTGCACGAGTGTCCGCAAAGTTCTAAGTTCCACACAAAGGTCTCTCGAATGCATCCAACTGCCGGAAGCAGCTGGACTGATGAGGCCAGTACAGAGACCGGTGGTGCCGATCCGCTGAGGAAGAAGAGACTGTTGTCCACTTTCTTTGTCAATGCAGATATAGATCCCCAATTCTTGTCAGCTTAACGGAGCTATCGTCCATTGATGTCAAGGATATGGCTTCGTTTATCAAATCTTCGGATTGGTTTTCCAGCATAAGGTAGTTATGCTTTAGAATGTGCAACCCTTGCGCTCCCCTACAGAGACTGCGTTCACCTGTGGCCGTCACAACGGGCTTTTGGCATCAAGGCTACCACTCTAACCTAACCAACCTAACTCGGCCGAGTCCAATTTTTATATTAGAGAGGTCGGTCAAAGACATCAGAAAATGGAAAGTTAGAAACCTTCAAATGTTTATGACAAGAGCAGGACACTAACACGTGAGTTGAAAGACGGAATTCTCTTCCTCTGGCTACTCCTCCTCAGACCCATAGCTTTTTGAAAAGTCATTATTTGGAATGCCGAGTCTTTCTCCAAAAGGAGAGTGGCCTGTACGAAACGCCATTGTGCGATGATTGGCCATGCAATTCAAAGACAATATTGGCAATATTGCACGTACTCTCATGCTGCCAACGAGATTGATGAGCTTCCTCATAAAACGAGTGGGCAATATCCAAATTAGTTGAGACAATGGGAATACCTAAATACCCTGTAATACTATGTCGGAGATTGCCAGTTCCGTACCTTCCCTGGTCAACTCATTAGCAATGAAATTCCCAACGATTACCCTGTGTCGCAGAACAGATATCTTTTAAATGATTCGAAATTTTTGAGAAATATTCAGCATTCATGGAAAAGGACGGACGTTAAAATAGCGTTCATTAAGGTTTTAATTGGAGCCCGGCTTGCTGAGTAAGTCAAGAAACTTTCAGCAATTCTAGAGATTTCCTGCCATTCAACAAGCACTGCATAGCCTTCAAAATGATCATGACCTCTGCTTGGAAAACACTGCAGTGGTTAGGCAGCCTTAGAATAACCAGAATAGGCTTCCTTTGAAAGAATGAAACTTTATTGTTTAAACCTTTGCATAGCAACGAATGATAAGCAAACAAATGAAGCTTCTAAATTCATTAGAGACAATCGCCAGGATCAATTAAGGCAAGATTGGGTTAAATTAGACAGTCTTGCTAAGCTTTAAAGTTTTTGAAAAGGACTCATAATTCAATTCATAGGCCCACAGGGTGCATTGATTTTTTCTAAATAAATTTTATCTTCTGGTCTAACGTGTCTATGCTCTTATGTACAATAGTTGTTAGAAATATTTCTATTCTTCCCATTATTAAATTGTTTTATTCCTTGCAATCATCATTCATTCATTCATTAAGTTTTGGTCGTTCGTTCATTCATTTATTGTTTGTTAAGTGTCAATTAATAACTTCATTCATTCTGTTTATTTTACCGATCAAATATTGATTCAATTTACCATTGTTTGAAGGAAGCAATTCTTTCTTCTCTACGAACTATTGTTCCCAGGCCTACAGACAGTTATTGAGAAATTATGATTTTTAAGTTTTTGTTCCATTTTATGTAAATTAGTTTTGAAATATTATTGGTAACAAGACTAGAGACATACATACAATACGTACATACATATGTAAGTATGTACGTAACCTACAGATTGAGTGATGATCTATAATGATCACAATACAGACTGCATATGTATGTATGTATACCTAGGCGAGCATACTAACAACACACTTTGAGAGAGACGACAGACATACGGCTAGACAGGGTAGAGCAACAACAGAGAAAATTATTTCATTTTACCGTACAATTGTAACGTGACTTACATACCAAAACAATGCTTAGCGGTGAAAAGGATCATTATTGTTTAACCCACAAACAAGCAACAAAACAATGGTTAAGGAAGGAGAAAGAAAGGGTTGCAAGAAAGGATCTTTTCTTCATTCAAAGATGCTGCAATTTTATGTAAATTTTTCTTTCAGAATCTGTCTGGTTAAGAGAAAGAATATCATCATGATTTAAATTTTGTAAACGAAATGATGATTAAAGAAAAATGCAAATGTCCTTGCATTCATCCATTTAAAATGCATCCAAATGACCTTAAGCGGTTTAGCAAGAGATGTAATTTTTGAATATTTCGAACTTATGCCGTCAGAATTTTTAATCAACCATTAGTTGTTTATTGAGACCATTTATGAGACCCATTCAATATTCCTTTTAATGCTATTTGCATTATGGCTTAAGGATGTGATATTTTTTTACTTTCTCTTGTGGAAAGAAATTTTTCCATATTTTTTTTTATCACAGAAAATTTTTACCTAGAAATTCGAATTTTAAAATTTTTATTCGATTCGATATTCGATTTTTATTCAGATTAAAATACAAAAATCAGCTGCAAATTAGAATTTGAGGTAATGATTTAAGAAGGTTTTTCTATTTAAACTTGGAATACTACGGGTACAGCATTTGCTTCATTCAAATGTTTCATCGCTACAAAATTGATTTTTTAATCGACTCAACGCCGTTTCATACCCTGAGATAAAGTAAAATTCAAAACAGTGGAAACATAAAAAAAAATATTAAATGCTTATGGTACTAGGGGAACATTCCTTGAGGGCTGATTTTCAGTTAAAAAATTATCTGAGTATACTATCTGATAGTCGCCGTAGTCTAGTAGGTAGTGTGTTGGCTTATTAGACGAAAGGCCCGAGTTCAAACTCCAGGTCAGGCATCAAAACGAAATATGAAAAAAAAAATATTTATTGGGCAACTTACTCTCAGCAGATTTCTGGCAAAAACTCTGAGAGTAAATAAGCCTGCCATGAAAAAGTTCCTCAAAAATCTGTCGTTCGGAGTCGACGATAAACTGCAAGTCCCGCTACTCAAGTATAAAACTAACACACACAACATAAGTGGTGTGAGAAGCTATGCCGTAGTCCTGACTGAAGGGTTATAATGACCAATTATGTACTCGTATGTTATGTATGTTATGGTGCTGGGGCAACATTCCCTGAGAGCTGAATTTCAGTTAAAAAATTGTCAGAGTATACTAGCCGAGAGATGTTCAACAGTGCTGACAAATTGAAAAACATAACTGTTCTTCCAACAAAAACTCTAAGAGTAATTAATTGGAATTAAAAAAAGCTTCTAAAACCTACGAAAAGTTAAGAATCCCAGCTATATGTGATGAAAGACAATTAGTTCCTTCGCCTTCGATCCACATCTCCACAAGAAGTCCTTTGAAGGAATGTGTAAATCAGATGGCATAACTTCGAGTAGCGCAATGGCCTCTTAGAACCGCAATAGTACGGCTGATCATCATGCGATTTAAGGGTAGAACACAATCAGTTGAACAGAAATCTAACAATATTGCATTACTCTTCTCCGGCTGGCTACGAAGATTAGCGCCTCTGTAAAACAAACTGGAGTGCCAAGTTTAACTGAGGCAATCTGGTCACCCATGGACCGTAACTGCAGTTTTGAAATTCGGCAACCAAGTATGTTGGACCTCCCACGGTTTGTTGAACTCCAAAAGTATTCGTATAGAGGCGCATATACCCCCTCAGCCATTTCCAATCCCTTCCGTTCCAGTTCGACAGCGTTTTCGTTTGCAGACTGATCCGAAATTTCCCTGAGAAATCCCCAGCATTCATGAATTCGTCTGGGATTTAATCACAGCCTGACTATCCGGGAAAATTCAAAGATTTTAAAGAAATTACAATTACACAACAAGCACTTGCACTGCTTTCACTAGAGCCGTGACTTTCGCTGCGTTCTAATATTAAAACCCATAATATATACATAATTGGTCATTACAAACCTTCAGTCAGAATTACGACCTAGCTTCTCACACCACTCATGTTATGTGCTTTAATTTTATACATGAGTAGCGGAACCTACAGTTTAAAGTCGACTCCGAACGTCAGATTTTTTTGAGAAGCAATTTTATTTGCTCTCAGAGTTTTTGCCAGAAATCTGCTGAGACGAAGTCGCCGAAGAAATATTTTCATATTTTCGATTAGATGTCTGACCTGGGGTTTGAACCGTGGCTTACGTCTAATAAGTCAACACACTACCTACTAAACTACTTCTACTTCTATTGTATATGTATATCCCATAGTATTCCACTTTATCCACTATTTTGGAGACATTGGCATATGTATGTGTGTATGTACTTCTAGGGTCTACCGGGAATCTCCTAAAATCAAATTTCCTATCAAGAGGAAATTATAAAGAATCACGAAGTCGACCCGAATATGTTTAAGGGTTTCCAATATTGTAGCATACTACATTCCCTTTCAAGCCTTACTACCAGCAGCTTAACCCTCTGAATCGAATAATGTCATAGGGGAGCCAATTTGTTGGAAAGGACTACAGTCCAATGGTGATGAGCTTATTGTTTATACACTCTGAACATCAGACTGCAGTGATTTTGATATTTTCCCACTATACACCAAAAGCAAGCACTATAAAGCAAGATTAACTGTACCACGACCCAATAGAATAAGTATGTGATTACAGGTCTAAGCCGCCAAACCTTGCGCACGGCTATTTAAAAGAGTAAAGCGTCATAGTCGCTTTTTAGCCTATCTATTATGTTATCCCTCCCGTAGAGTTTGTGGTCCAAAATAAACCCAACGAGATACTTATCAAACATATTACAATACCTCTTATGACTTTTTTTCTGGCATAAATATTGCATTTTTTCTGCCTTTTGCCCCTTTTTTGTGTTCTTTTCTAAAAAGTGTGTGTGGGCAACATTTTGTGACAGAAAAGAAAATCTTTTTGAGTTTTTTTGTTTATCATCTACGAATTGAATTTCATACATTTAAAGTACAACAAAAATTTACAAAATACAACAAGAAAAATGAATCAATAATCCGATATAATATGGAGTGGTAGAACATTATCTCATTTGATTTGATCTACAAATGTTTACAAAATAGAATAGAAAAGGTTCAACCGCAAAAACAACAAGAAAACACTCATGAAATCACATCTCAGATTACAAGTATTTTGGAAAATCAATTGTAAGATCGATAATCGCAAAATCAATGAGATCTTCTTTTTCTGTCGTCTGCTCTATTGTAAATATTGATTTATTGATGTTCTCCTCTATTTATTGTTTGATTCAGTGTTGATTGTATTTCCACAAATAATGACTACGATGCCACGTTCCAATATGATGCGATCAATAGCTTATTGAACCCAGAAATCAAAGGAAAACAATAAAAAAATTTGCAATCAAACCAACCCCTAATTTGCAAGGATTTATTGCCAAAGAATTTGCCAAAGATAGCAATTTGAAAGAGGGGTGAAGTGTGTAAAATACAGTTTTAAAAAAAATACGAATTTGAAACGATTGTTTTACCTGTTTGGCAACATACTAATATGTTTCAGTGTATATCAGGTGCAAAATTCAGGTGCATGTACTCTTTTCCCCAAAGATGGAATTTTTAAGGATAAGATCTGGGCTCAAGACTGTATCTTGCCTTTTAGTAACATGTGGCACTTCATACGATTTATGTCAAGCTTTTATAGAATAAAGGTCAACTCTTAATTGGGTCTTTCAGACGATCTTAGTTAAGAGAATGCCTGTTGAGATGACCTTACATGATGGCCCATTTCATCGTGTACTGTAGAGAAGTCACTGGCATAAAAGAATTCAAAGTGAGCCTTCAGTAACGTAGAATTAGGTCCATTGTCCTGATTGGCCTTCCACACTATGGTGGACTGGATATTGATTACATCAAGGAAACTTACTCATCACTACGATGAAAGAAAGGAGAACCCCACAAAATGGGATGATTTCTTATCTGCTACCATATGTTGTGATAGCCGAACTATTCTAATGACGTTGAAACAGGTCAGTTAAAGGGTAATTATTTATGCGAATGGCATATTTCTAAAAATTTCTGGACAGATCTCTGGATACTATCGGGTATAAGAAATACCCAAAAAAGTATAATGAAAGCGCTGTAGATTAGTACGTAGCGTGTTGGCTTTTATTTATTTATAGTTCAAACCTCAGCTCAGACATCAACAAAACAAAACATGAAAAAAATATTTCTTTGGTCAACTTCCTCTCCGCAGTGTTCTGGCAAAAACTCTGAGTGTAAAATAAAATTACCATGAAAAGTTTCTCAGAAATCTAACGTTCGGAGTCGACTTTAAACTGTAGGTCCCGCCACTCATGGATAAATTTAACATGCTCAACATGAGTGGTGTGAGAAGTTAGGTTCTAATCCTGACTAAAGGGCCTGCCCAAATACGTAAGTATAATAACTAATTTGCTCTATGGGAGAGTTGTAAAGTGGACGTCAAGTCGGGGGATAGTACCGTTCACCAGAGAGTAGAAGTCGCCAGCTTTTCATCCATTAAGGCTGTAAGGAGAGGGTCTTTGACTTAGTAGTAAGGCGAACTTCCTCCCTGCTTGTAATAAAATAGTGGAGAAGATCGTATCTTCATCAGACATACATACATTGATCAACAGATGTTATGACAGGAGTCCCCTGGCAAGATAGCTAACGTCAGCTAGATATGATGCGTGCAAAGATCCGCTTTTATCGTTATTAGCAGTGCATTGCGTATACACTTTCCGTTGGACGTTTACTGTAGGTGATCATCAGCGTTTCGGGGGGCTTAGCAAGTATCGAATATTTGTTACAAGGGGATCGTGATGTAATTGTGGTTGTCACATACAATGATTTCTAGCGGTATTTGGAGAACGTTCAAATACATGGGAAAGCCACCTTATAAATGAGAGTCTATGGTTCGGGACTAAATAAAGCTGGGGGTGGAAACATTTTTTTCGGAGTAAGTATAGCACACTCAATAAGGCTACCAGATCATTGCAGTGACTTTACAGTAAGAATTGGCGACCGTACGGGCAACACTAATGATTACTAAGGATGACAGACACTAGCTATGGGGTTATATATTATTTCACAATGACTTCTAGGATGGTCTCGACTTTCTCAGCAAGATAGCAGAGAAGTACAACATTCACCTCACTTGGGTAACGGGGTGTAGTGAAATTCTGTGAAACTACAAAGCAAATGAATTGATCAAATAAAGGGCACAACCACTTTTCTTTCGAGCGAATTCCCGACATTGGGAATTCTATTGAAAGCCTACAAGAGAGGACTGACAATGTAGTGATAGACCAGTGTTGAAAAATTTTAATTTGGAAATGTTACTGAAAGAGTACTTTTTCGCATCAAATGGCGAGCATACTACTTACTAGACCATTATATACAGAAAAACTAACGACTTATACGTGTTCCTCACATACTATAAAACAAAAACTGTTCACTCTTCTGAACGTAACAAAACGTAAAAGTTCCATGTAGCCAAACGTTGACGGAACGTTATGGAACATATTTTTGTTTGTAGCGTATGAAGAAATGCTAGAAATGAAGTCGCCGTAGTCTAGTAGGTAGTGTGTTGGCCCGAGTTCAAATCCCAGGTCAGACATCAAAACGAAAATATGAAAATATTTCTTCGACGACTTCCTGTCAGCAGATTTCTGGCAAAAACTCTGAGAATAAAAATTGCCATGAAAAGCTTCTCAAAAAATCTGTCGTTCGGAGTGGTCCCGCCACTCATGTATAAAATTAAGGCACACAACATGAGTGGTGTGAGAAGCTAGGCCATAAACATGACTGAAGGGTTGTAATGGCCAATTATGTGTCAATGTCCATGCAAGATAGCAGAGGAGTACAACATTCACATCACTTGGGTACCGGGGAATAGTGATATTCCGTGAAGCTGCAGTGCGAATGAATTGGACAAATAAATGGTACAACCACTTAACTTTCGACCGAATCCTCAACATTGGAAAGTATATTGAAAGCCTGCAAGCTAAGAGGCTTGAAAATGAAGGGACACACTCTGTTAACCCCATGTGGGTAAATTCTGATAAGGAAAAGAAAGCATGGCAAATCTGACTTTCTTTTCACTTAAAAACTGAGACGATGTTGAAGCCATTACTGAACTTCGCATATAAGTCGCATTGATTTTGATTGTATGATGACCAATGACTTTTGCTGGAGTTGCTGAAACGGGAAAGAGGAGGAAATTGTTTTTCAAATTGTGAGGCACATTCGCAGCGTTATGTCGAAGTATATGATTGTATTGATCTCCCAGTTTTAGACATTGGGAGACTGAGTGGTTTCAACAAATGTTCAGAATGGTTCCAGAACTAGAGGAAAAAGATACACTCTAGCGTTGACGTATCTTAAACTAACTATCAAAAGAATATAACTGGAATATGAATTTTTTTTTTTATATTTTAAATAAAATTTATAAAAAATGTCGATTCCATATAGAACAACCAACAGCTGTCCTCTAACTAATATTCTGTAAAGAGTTTTTTCTTCCTCCTTTTCTTTATTAAAGCGAAAGTAAAACTTCTCACGTCTGGATCAATTTGAATTTTTTTTCTGTTCTTGTGTGATCAAAAAACAAATCCTTAAAGAAGGAATGGAAATAAAAAAAATTCATTAAAATTTTTTAGAAAAAAAATCATTTTTTATGCCAAACATGTTTCGGGAAGCCTTTCTTTCGCTTCTTCTATCTCTCTTTAGCGAGGCAAAAAGATAAATGGATTAAATCTCTTATTATTCTCTAGTCTAGGCCGGTAAGTTTTTCAAGGTGGTTGTTTTAGTTGGTTGGCGAGAGAGAGAGATGCTGCTGATGTCCTTTATACGAAAATTTCATATGCAAATGAGCCCAAAAGGATGATGTTTTTAAACAAAAGGGATGTGTGTGTATGTGACTGCTGTTGTGTGTATGCGCTGATCATCATTAGAATATTGAAGATGATTGTTTTCGTTGATTTTTTTCTAATAGTTTAAGGATACTTATAAAAAATGTGGAATACCCTTTCGCTTGTATTTTTTCTTTGGAGGATTTTTTTTTTGCTTTTGAGGATTTTTTACCCAAAAAAAATTGTGATAAAAAATTGAAATAATCGTGAGAATATTTCAAGAAGCAAAGAACTGAAATAAATAGAGGTAATGTGTTTCAATCATATTTTATTCAAGTTTTATTGAAATCTTATGGGAGCCTCCTAGACCATCTAGGTGTAATGTTTGCTTAGAATTCTTTGAATTCTATGAAATCTTTTGGGAAAGACTTTAGCAGATCAATTTCATTTGAAGCCTTCTAGACCATCGAAAAGTAATATTTGGTTAGAATTCCGTAATAATTGTAATAATAATTTATGACTGTTATTATCCCTGTTATGCCTGAGCCTATGATAGTTCCTTTATACTTATAACACGGCTTTTGTCTGTTGTCTCTCTGTGTGTCTTTGTTTGTTAAGTGTCAATTAATAACTTTATTATTTTATTTCCTTTATTATTAGTTTATTATTATTTATCATAAACAAATATTGTTTCTATTTAGCAATTGTGTGTTCGTTTGTTTCCTTTTCATTTGGGCCTACTACGACATCATCTTTTTGTTCCCATGACATTCAATATGCGTTATTGAACAACAAACCCTTTCGTTACTGATTTATGAGCCTATCTCCCTTTTTTTTCCATCACCAAGACTATGCAAATGAGTTTAAATTTTAATAAAACTATCGGTATCTGGGCCTTTCTAACTGTACGAGTATGTGCCAGACAGACTACATGCCTGCCTAACTGCCTGCCCTGCTACTACCCACAGATCCTCACAATGAGCGATGATGTGTTGGGTTGGTTTTCTTTAGGGGTGAAACCCAAAAACCCCCATAAAACTATAACGTGACTTACATGCCAAAATAATGCTTATCATCGCGCATAGTAAGTATAAGGAAAAGCAAAAGAAAAGTGATCTCCGCATATATTGTCTTCGTTCGTCTGTCTTCGTTTGAAAGGGGTGAGTGAGATATTTAAATTTTTCTCATTTCTTCACTTTCGTGCCAAAGAAATATTTTCTTTAGAAATGCAAATCAGTTCCATAGTAAATGACCTTAAGCGGTTTATGGTAAAAAAAAAAATAAGGTTGGAATTTATAATTTTAAGTTCTCACTCAAACTGATGCTGTAAGAATTTCAATCAATCAAATTAGAGAAAATTATCTTTGAAGACACATTGAAATTTTTTTGGCTCGATTTTAAGAGAAAATTTGAATAAAACGTGTTAGATGCTCTGAAGAAATTTAAGAATTAGAACTGTTATTATTATATATGTAGGCCGCTAAATTGGCTTTAGTACTAAATGGACTAAAAGTCACTAAAACCTTACCCAAACCTTTTACCTAAAACTAATCTAAGCCTAACCTAATCCAAACCTAATCTAAACCTAACCGAAACCTAACCTAAACCTAACCTTAACCTAACCTAAACCTAAAAAAAAAACCTAAACCTAACCTAACCCTAACCTAACCTAAGCCTAGCCTAAACCTAACCTAAACCTAACCCTAACCTAACCTAACCTAACCTAAACCTAAACCTAAAAAAACCTAAACCTAACCTAACCCTAACCTAAATCTAACCTAAACCTGATCTAAACCTAACCTAAACCTTACCTAAACCTAACCTAAACTCAAGCTCAAGATTAAATAGAGAGGTCGGTATAAGAGTTTTCAGTGACAGTGCAGAGCCTTACAAGTTTCCAGATCGTAACAAACTATGGTAATCACCGATAATTAAATGGCGATTGATGTTCTAGCTTCAATCACGACACAAGAATTGGGTTTCAGGATACTGTCAATAGAAAGCCTATAAGCTTGTATGTAAGGGGAGTGTCCTATCCACACCCATTCCATGATATCAGGTGAAATCAGGCTTAGATTATGACACACTTATTTGCAACAGATCAACAATAGTAGATGATCATTTACTAGACAAACTGAAAAGCTTAGATGTCATTCAAGGAAAAATATCTACAAAAGCAGTGCGCGTATTATACTGGCCTAATACTGTACAATCAAAAGCTGTCGTTCGGAGCCGACGTTAAACTGTAGGCCCCTGTACTGTAGGTCGTAATCCTGACTGAAGGGTTGTAATGGCCAATTATGTAATACTGTACGATATGCCAACGCGATACGCAATGCAGCCGCTCTCTGTACCGAACTCACTTGTATCGGTATTGCATAGCGTATCGCGTCGGCATATCGTACAGTGTCCGCTCCAGCCGTACTGGTGCTAGCAGGTATAATCCCTGTGGATGTACTGCCAGCGGATCGGATGGAGATTTATAAGGCGAAATCGGCTGGAAATCACATAACCGGTTACTTCAGGGAAACACCATATCAAAATGGCAACAACGATGGAACGAGGATGATGGACGGCGAGACTTATTCCGAACATAAGGCCACGGATTGGTCAAAAATTTCGAGAGGTAAATTACTACGTTACACAGATGCTATCAGGTCACGGATATTTTAGAAAATATCTGCACAGAATGGGCAAGGCCGCCTCCCCTTACTATCTTTACGAGGAAGGGGAGGTAATTCATGACGCAGAGCACACTGTTTTCGAGTGTGCGCGCTGGCAGTGCTACCGCTCTGTACTGACGTCAATAGTTGGAACGATAACAGCGTCTAACATTGTCGGGAGTATGATTGCGAGCAGAGAAAATTGGACCTCGGTGGTGAATTATGTAGAGCGCTTTCTGAGACGGAATAAGAGAGATATTGAGGCTGCAGAACATGTAGGCACGCCGGCATAGATGATATTTGCACACGTGTCAAACGGAATCCGACACAGGGACCTGGACGAAAGGAATAGTGGAGACTCGTAGATGTCTCTTCAACTTTCGATACGCAATCCGGACGCGGATATATACATGGAGACGCCAAAGGGCCAAAAGGACTCCACTCCGAAGTAATAAAACCGTAGTTCCGGAGTGGGCACAAACAAGTCCACAAGCGACAAGGGGGGACTTACTGGGTGAGGGCCCCACACACGGAGGATGTGACGACTTCCTCTATGGCGCGGTTAGGTTCATTTACTTCTCCTCGGCGAAAAAAAAATACTGGCCTAAGTAAAAAATTCTCTCAGAAGGAACTGTGGAAAGAATATCAACGCTGGGAGAGAGATTTCTGAGCTTATCCTACTTCTATTCATCCTCAAGCAGATTTTTCTTTGATTTTGTACAGTTTTGTTCATTCGCAGCTCAGTGGTTTTGGATGCCTTATTTCTTTAAAGGAATATAAAATATGATCATAAGCATAAGCTTTACAAATATTTATTTTCACTACAAGAGTACATCACATCCTTTTCTATGCAGCATAATGTCAACAACAACTTCATTACAACAAACAAATCTGCCACAAAAAAAATTTTTGCACAGAAAGAGCAACAGTGTCTGAAAGCAAGGATTCTGTTTGTGCAACATGAAGATACGTTGTTAACAATGGCATTACTCACGCTCACGAATATCCCTATCTGTAATTAGGACTCAATACAAAAAAATAATTAATGACGATGGTAAGGCATTTTCAAAAAAAATTCGCAAATTTCTTAAAAAGGTTGAAGATTAGTTGCATTATGCAAATGATATTGAAAAGACTTTCCATCCTTTAAATAATATGCAAATCGTGTGAGAGAAGAGCAAAGAATTTAATTGAAAATCTTTGCAGACGATAATGATATTTACTTTACATGTATGTAAACAATTGTAATGACAGGGATTATTTTCGCATAAACATCGAGAGAAAGAAAATTATAAAAAAACTTTTCGAAATTATATTGCCTTCCAGCTGTGAACTGTTCTTAAGTGAATATTGTTGCTAAATGAGTTGTAATATTTGCTACGGGAGGAGAAGACATGCTGTTGTTATTTAAGAATGAAGAAAAATGCACTGTAAATGGCTACAGGGCTCTGATCATACCATAAGTCATTAGTCCTTTTAATAAATTTTCACAGATGCAGTCTGGCATCAATCTGATCTGTTAATTTCATTGTAATCCTTTAGTCGGGATTAAGACCTCGTTTCTTACGCCCCTCATGTTGTGTGTGTTAATTTTATACATGAATGGCGCGACCTACAGTTTAAAGTCGACTCCGAATGAAAGATTTTTGAGAAACTTTTCATGGCAATTTTATTTTATTTTTTGCCAGAAATCTGCTGAGAAATCTGAAATCTGGCTGCACCATGGCCTCACGTATAATGAGCAAACACACTACCAACTAGGAACAGACTACGGCGACTTCACCTTTATTAATTTTAGATATACCAACAGATTTCTTCGAATTAAGAAACAAGAGCATGAAGATGTAATGGATTTAGGCTTATTATGGTTCTCTCTATCGAGAATATAAATTATGCAGGAGTTATAATAACGAAAGAGCAAAGAGAACAATAGAACATCTTCTCTGTTAATGATAGACAATTTAGTGATGCGTTGCATCGGAAAGAAACATCGATTTTATATCGTTTTATGATAAAACACATCGATGTTTTCTGTACATCGATTGTGCAAAAAAAAAAACAAAAATTTACGCGTAGAGTTTGTAGATTAGTAACTCTAAATCGTCTCCCCCAATCCTCTTGCCCAGACAAACTCCAGGATTCTATTCGGCGAAGGAAAGGATAACACTGATGTTTTCCTCTGAGATCGGGTTCAAGCATTAGGTTTAATGAGACCCTTTTCTAAAACATGTGTTCCTTGACTCTACAATGTCCAGTTACTATTCTTATGCTATTTCTGAATAGTTTGATGTATAACTCAAGCCTCACAAATTGAGAAAACTGACAGGCTCTCTTCATCTATTCTTTCGTAGAATGTATCCTTCGAAACACCTGTACCATATATCCCTATTGTAAACTGATCTGTCACAATTTTTCATCTGAAATGTTGCAGAGGATGATAATATTTTCTCTGATTGGCGCTCCATTCTAATTGATTTTTCAACATTGCCAAGTCCTACTTCACGCTATCCTCATCGCAAACTGATCTCATTGTCACGAATTCGACATTAACTGGAATGTAGCGGAGAATGATCCTATTTCCCCTGCTTAGATAATCGTGCCAATTTATTTTCCAACATTACCATATCGAACTCAAGTGAGAAATGCTTTTTGGAGAGGCTGCCAATGTCACCTAACCCAGCCTGCTTCGAATTAAGTACGACCGAAGTTTTCGAAATATTTTGAACCTTAATATTCAAAATCAATTACGGAACTAGAAATTTCCAATGTTGGGAAAGAGAGTGTTTAAATTAGAAACAGTGTTGCAAAACCGAAATTTTGAAATGGTACTTTTGTCAAAAATATTTATTTACACTTAATACACGTACGGAATAGAAAAGAGACACTAACGACTTATACATGTTTTTCATAAACAAACAAAAAAAAAAAAAATAGCTGATTCGGAACGTAATAGAATGTAAAAGCCCCGTTTAGTCAAACGTCGTCGACGGAAAGTAGTAGTAGAAAAGCACAAAACATAAAATTTTAATAATAAAAAAAGTACTGAAAGTGTCGAGGGGGTGCTGCGGTGTATTTGAAATAGGAAAGTACCGAAAAAAGTACGAAAGTACTGAATTTTTCAACACTGATTAGAAATCTATTTTCGAAATTCGAAAATTATTATTCAATTTTGTAAGCGCCAAACCAAAGGCAGTATAAGAGAAAGTAGAGAGAGGTCTTATCCATTTGGTACAAGACTTAGTTTTGAAAAATATTTCTTTTTGTAAAGAATTATTTCAAACATGAAAATGAAAAGACAAATAAATGGAGGCCTATATACATATTTAAAAAAAAAATTATAATTTTTTCTCCTTGAAGACTTTCTCTCTGTCTTTCTAACATTCAATTCCTTGAATATGGGAAAGATGCTACACGCACAGCTGGTTTGTGAATAAATCATTTTCTTGTCAATATTTATGCGAAAATAATCGCCAACCATTACAATTGTTTACAAACGTGTTAATGGAATAAAAAGAAAGCGTCTTAAAATTTGCATATTTAAGTACTTAAAAACTAATTAAAAAAAGAATTTTAGATTTTGCATTACACAACTCAACGTAAGAAATTGAATTTGCATAATGCAACTACGTAATCCCTTATAAATATTGCTGGAAGAAGAGTAAAGTCTGTTTCATTATGCCATCAATACTTTCAGAATCTCTTAAAGGGCAACGAATTATTATTATTTATTTTGCCTTAAGCATTGATCCTGCCACTCAACATCTCTCAATATTTGCAAAATTTTCTATTGTCGCTAGTTTTTGATCGTGTTGTCATTTTCGGTGTTGGCAGAAAAGGGTTGCTTATGTACATATGTCAAGTCCCTTGCAAAAAAAAAAAACTTATTGTTAACAACATGACTCCCGTACTTTTAGTTTTTTTGTTAACCCAGAGACATCAGTTTTAAACAACGAATTTTTGTCATATTTTTATTTTATTTAAATTGTAATCCTTTCACTTCGTGTTCAGAAGATATTCGTATTCAAGAGACAATATTTGAAAAGTGTAGCTTTTCTTATCTACAGTCCTACATGATACAGTTAATATCTTTGTTATGGCGGGACATACAGCTTAAAGTCGGCTCCGAACGACAGATTTTTGAGAAACTGAAGATACAGAACATCCTCAAAGTCCAGTTGGGGTATCCACACTCAAAACAATTGAGAAAGTGTGTAGAAGAGGACGAAAAAGAGTGTAGAGGAGGAGACTATGTTCAATAATAAAATACTTTTTTTTTATTAAAAAACCTAAGTATAATTCGAAAACTCCTGAACATGTTCACTAATCCTCATTTGAATGTTAGCAAGACTAACCGGCTTTCTTAGATGAGTAGGGCCACGGATGTCTTAGGCTTAGGAAGATTTTTTAAGTTGATTTGGTAATTTTGGAATTTAAAATATGGCAATACAGAGATTGAACTCTGATAGGAGAAATCTTTGTTTGCCTCCTTTATCATCTTAAAACACGTCACAAGTTAAATACGATTTATTTCCTACTTATACTTAAGGATGGATAATTTGGTTAATTTGATGAAATGAAATCAATTTTTAATTATTCCTTTATTTATTAGGAGTCAATAGAAATAGTCAATAGAAATGAAAAATATTGAATACAGTCTATTATTTAAAGAAATTTGATACTTTTTAATTAAAATCTCAAACAATAATATGATTTTAATCGCAATAACAATAGTAGATACAATAAAAATTATTTATTGATTATGGGCATCAACAAATGTTATCGATTTCATATCATTTGACAAAACATCATTAGAAAACAATAAAAACACAAAAGAAGTGGCACACAATACTCATACGTAAAAGGGATAACATGCCCCTTGAACTACAATGACTGCGCTAAGAAGATGCTCAGAAATGTGCAAAAACCAAATACACCAATAAACAGTAACAATTTCAAAGTAAAAAGGCTGATCGTTGACATACAAAAGTAACCCTTAAGTGTGAATGAACATCGAAGATAAGAATCCACAAAATAAATTTGCAAATACTGAATGAAGATGTTAAAGGGCACACACAATGGTAATAAAAGGATAATTAATGATCCTGGTTTTGGGCACAATACCAGAATACAGGCCACACAATAAGAGTTTGCCAAGATTAGCAGCATTATGCGAATTTCATTATGTTCGAAAGTAAAAACATGCATGTTTACGTATGCAAATTTAGAAATTTTGAAAAATCTAAGTTCAAAGGAGAAATTCAGAAATCCTGTCATACATACGAGTATATGCTAACATTTGCAATGAGTTCGATTTATTTTTGCATAAATAATTGAACAAAAATGATTAATTTTTCAACACTGTATCGGTTGGTATAATTTCCCACTGTAAACAGTTTTAATACTTTTAATATGCTTTTAACCCATTAGAGACAATATTCGAAAGAATTTCTTATTCCCAGGATGATTTAGTGCGTATAGTGTCAATAGCTTGTTTCCTATTACTGCTTTAAAGAATTTTAAATATTTTTTTTAGTTTTTAATCCTTTGAACTGTTTAATAATAATGTTTAGAGTAAAAAATTGGTTCTTGATAAATACCCCCTAAGGCTACTACTTTACATATCGAATAAAAGAGGTGACGGTGATAGGTTGTTGAATGTCTTTCTCTGTAAATTGTCATCCTTCGAATCTTTGTATGCAAATATCCTTTTTCAAACATTCCTTTACATCTTCAAAAAGGGTTAGTTGAATATTTTTTTACATACAAATAAAAACATTTTTTGTCAAATTTTTGATAAGCCTTTGGTTTTTTATAACATTTTTTCATAATTTTTTATTAAAAAAAATATACGAAAATATTTATCATTTTATGTATGTGAGAAAATTTTAAGAATTCTTGTCTGCATAAATAAATTTATTCGGCGGCTTTACATCTTTTTTTTACGAAAATATAAAAAATTAAGCGAAACAAATTTGTTCAAAAATAACACGTACATTTAATTTTTGAATACAATATCATGCTGATAAGATTTCTATACGATTTATGAGTTAATCAGGTAGACTGGAGATAACTTTATTGGTTGTAAGAGTTCTCAAATTAGAAATTTTTTTTAAAATTATTTTTCTATGAAAACTTTTGGATGTAATAATATGAATTAAAATTTCTTTTTGTGGAAATATTATATAGCGCCATGAAAATATGTATTTAATATCTTGCACTTAATTTGCTGCTCAAATATTGTCTTCAACAAACCACAAAAAACACATTGAACATGCAATCCAAACAACACAAACGTAAGGCTATTGAACTCCTTTAGACCTTAAAGAAATTTTTTTATTCCGCAATCCGCAAAATCTGATTTTGGCAAGGAGATTAACACCGATTTGTCTTTGTGTGTGAACAGAAGTCAAGTTGTTAACCAAAGAATGCACACACAAGCAACCCTTTTTTTGTGGCAACTAAACCAAATGACACGATCAAAAAGGATCGATTGTAGGAAATTGGCAAATATTAAGATGTTGAGTGACAGAATCAATAACAGCTTTAGGCAAAATAAACAATAATTTCATGTGTCTTAAGACCCTGAACATCATTTGAATGGAATGGAAAGGAGGTGTTTTTCGGGATTAGTTGTACAATGTTATGCAAATTCTTTTTTTTTTTTTGTTGCGAAATTCAAATTTAAATTTTCAAAATTAGTTTTTAAGTATTTTAAAATGCTAATTCTTGAAAAAGGAAGAATATTTCCTTAAAGAGTGTTGCCTGTTTGTCTTTGTTGATCCTTTAACAAGTTTGTAAACAATTCTAATGTGAGCGATTATTATCGCATAAATATTTTGCAAGAAAATAATGTATGCCTCTCTGGAAATCATCTGCCAATGGATTATTAAATTGTTTCACTGTATATTTATTTTTTTAATTTAGAATTTTAATTAATTTTAAAACAAACAAAAAAACATCATTATGCCGTAACTGCTTGAAATAAAATTTTGAATAGTTTTCTTAATTTTTAAATTTTATAAAAACAAGTTAAAAAATCTAAAAAATATATTTGAAAAATCTCTACAGCTAGACAAATAGACAATTTGCTTTTGGTTACAAAGCCTAGAGGCTATTTTAGTGCTCCTTATCAAAAAAAAAGAGAAAAAAACTTCATGGTGGTGAGTTCTTGTATATCTTTGTGTGTGTGTCTGAATTGTCTCTATCTTAAACTCATATGCAAATGTGAATTCCTTTCAGATTAAATAAGAAAAAAAGGGTTTGGGTTTGTTTCGAATATTTTTTTTACTAAAATTTTTTCATCATTTTTTTCTTATAGATTTTTGATTATTTATAAAAAATTACAGACGTTTTTTTTGACAGAGCCGATCCAAGATAAATTCGTTTCGGTTTCTGTTTTTTTGTCAAAAGTACTCACTTTTGAACGTGAGAATATTTTTAAAAAACATTCCATTTTATAGAATCTTAAATTACTTTAAAAATATGGAAAATTTATAAATTTTTACAATTGAAACTAAAATGATTACAATATGGTATGCCGCTTAAGATAAATTTTCAAAGGCGTTGAATTATTGCATTTATAATAAATCAATCCAACAAGTATAGTCTTGGCAATATAAGAACTTTGTTGAGAGGACTTAATAGGTAGAGAGTATTTTAAATGAATATTTAAATATTTACAGCTGCCAATTCCAATATACATACATACATAAACAATTTGTCATTACAATCCTTTAGTCAGGGTTACGACCTAGCTTCTCGCACCCCTTATGTTGTTTGCGTTAATTTTATACATGAATGGCGGGATCTACAATCTAAAGTCGGCTGCCAATTCCAATATACATACATAAACAATTTGTCATTACAATCCTTTAGTCAAGATTACGATCTAGCTTCTCGCACCCCTTATGGTGTATGTGTTAATTTTACACATAAGTGGCGGGTCGACCCCGAGCGATAGATTGTTGAGAAACTTTTCATGGCAGTTTTAGTTACTTTCACAGTTTTTGGCCGAAATCTGCTGAGCGAAAGTCGCCGAAGAAATATTTATATTCTCACACCACTCATGTTGTGTGCCTTAATTCCATACTTATTTACTCTCAGAGTGTTTGCCAGAAATCTGCTGTGATCTGTCGCCGAAGAAATATTTTTTTTTCATATTTCATTTTGATGTCTAACCTAGGATACGAACCCGGGCTTTACGTCTAATATACCAACACACGACCTACTAGACTACGGCGACTTCCGATATTTTAATTCAATATTTTTAATGTTCCAAATTCATAAAGCGAGACACAAATTTCTATGATTTATGAAAAATATAATTTTGATGACATCAAAGACATTTAAGACAAATTTTCAAATGATAGACTGATATTCGTATCGAGTATTGCAACCTAGTTGATGTAACACTACAATTCTTAGTAAGCAATTCACTTCAGATACTGTTCTACAAGGATTTGAGGGATCAAGTTGAAGCTCTAGGTCATATTTGCTCATTTGTCCTAACATTTTTTCGAAATAGCTGCGAAATTGAATCAAATTGTTGAAATAGCAGCTGATTGGAAGTGAAAATCAACAGAAATTAATTTGAAAACGAAGCTCTTGTTTAATTAGCTTTAATTTCTACACGATTTTTCAATTTTTTTTTTTAAATTTTTTTCCAATTTTTTATCATTTTTTTCCGCATACTAAAAAAATTTTCTCACGATCGAAAGTGAATTTATTTTTTGTGCGCTTCTTTGTCTATCACAAAAAAAAAAAATAAATGAAAAGATTTGTCTAAGATTTCATTTCGCTTTTTTTAACCTTAAAATATATGCTCAAAAACTATTAGAAAAAAATAATCAATTTTTTGTTCTTAATGATCCAAAACAAACCCTTTTGTTTGAATGATATTTGAAAAGGATTCACACACAGTCATTTGCATACACAAAAATGTTAAGGATGATGCTATGAAATGATCATTTGAAGGATGAGAAAACAACAAAAAATGATGATAAAAATTTTACCACCACCTTAAATCAAAAAAAAATTCAAATTGAATAAAGAATTTTAATGAAAATAAATTCCACACAAAAAAAATACGTAATTTTTGTAGATTTTGAAAGGGTTTTATAGACCAAAAAACTTTCGATTTTTTCTAGCTGTCAAAATAAATTTAAATTGATGGTGCTGTAAAAATGGGTATAGTTTTGGTATTTCAGAAGATAAACTACAGCATCTGCTTAATACAAATTGTGTAAGAAAATATTTGATTTCTTTTTATTTTTTATTTACAATTTTTAATTAAAATTTTTGTCTGAACATGTCTGCATAATCGTAAATAATCGTCTTACATTACCAGTAAAAGGTTTGAATTAATTTTTTTATGAAATTTGTTAGTATTTAAGTTGAATAAAAATTGAGAAGCTTTAACTTTTTTTACTTGTTAATATAAAATTGATTATAAAATACATGTAGTATATAGTACATTACATTACATTATGGAGTGCCATAGTCTAATAGATAGTGTGTTGGCTTATAAGGCATGAGGCCTCACACATCTCCAGCAAAACGAAATATGAAAAAATATTTCTTCAGCGACTTCCTCTCAGCAGATTTCTGGCAAAAACTCCGAGATTAAATAAACTTGTCATAAAAACTTTCTCAACAATCTATCGCTCAGGGTCGACTTTAAATTGTAGATCCCGCCATTCATGTATAAAATTAACACACACAACATAAGATTTGCAAGAAGATAGGTTGTAATCCTGACTAAAGGATTGTAATGACAAATTGTGTATGTGTGCATCTTACAATTGACAGCTGTAAATATTTAAATATTCATTTAAAATACTCTCTACCTATTAAGTCCTCTAAACAAGGTTCTAATATTGCTTAGACTATATTTGTTGTATTAATTTATTATAAATGGAATAATTCAACGCCTTTGAAAATTTATCTTAAGCAGTATACCATATTGTGATAATTTTAGTATAAATTGTAAAAATTTATAAATTTTCCATATTTCTAAAGTAATTTAAGATTCTATAAAATGGAATGTTTTTTAAAAATATTCTCACGTTCAAAAGTGAGTACTTTCGACAAAAAACAGTAACCGAAACAAATTTATCTTGGATCGTCTCTCTCAAAAAACGTCTGTAATTTTTTATTAATAATCAAAAATCTATAAGAAAAAATGGTGAAAAAATTTTACTAAAAAATATTCTAAACAAACCCAAACCCTTTTTTTCTTATTTAATCTGAAAGGAATTCACATTTGCATATGAGTTTAAGATAGAGACAATTCAGACACACACACAAAGATATACAAGAACTCACCACCATGAAGTTTTTTTTATTTTTTTTAAGGAGCACTGAAATAGCCTCAAGGCTTTGTAACCAAAAGCAAATTGTCTATTTGTCTAGGCGTAGAGATTTTCAAGTATAATTTTTAACTTGTTTCCATAAAATTTAAAAATAAGGGAAAATATTCAAAATTTTATTTCAAGCAGTTACGGTAGTTCTAAATTAAATAAAAAATGAAAATATAAACAACATACAGTGAAACAATTTATTAATACATGATACATAATAATCGCTCACATTAGAATTGTTTACAAACTTGTTAAAGGATCAACAAAGACAAACACGCAACACTCTTTAAGGAAATATTCTTCTTCATTCAAGAATTTGCATTTTTAAATACTTAAAAACTAATTTTTGAAAACTAAAATTTGCATTTCGCAACAAAAGAAAAGAATTTGCATAACATTGTACAACTAATCCCGAAAAACTCCTCCTTTCCATTATATTCAAATGATATTCAGGGTCTTAAGACACATGAAATGATTGTTTATTTTATCTGAAGCTGTTATTGATTCTGTCACTCAACATCTTAATATTTGCCAATTTCCTATAATCGATCCTTTTTGATCGTGTCATTTGGTTTGGTTGCCAAAAAAAGGGTTGCTTGTGTGTGCCTTCTTTGGTTAACAACTTGACTTGTGTTCACACACAAAGACAAAATCGGTGTTAATCTCCTTGCCAAAATCGGATTTTCCGGATTGTGAAATAAAAAAATTTCTTTAAGGTTTAAAGGAGTTCAATAGCTTTACGTTTGTGTTGTTTGGATTGCATGTTTAATATTTTTTGTGGTTTCTTTAAGACAATATTTGAGCAGCAAATTAAGTGCAAGATATTAAATACATATTTTCATGGCGCTGTAGAATATTTCCACAAAATAAAATTTTAATTTAGAAAATAATTTTAAAAAAATATTTTTAATTCGAGAACTTTTGCAACCAACAAAGTTATCATCAGCCTACCTGATTAACCCATAAATCGTATAGAAATCTTATCAGCATGATATTGTATTCAAAAACTAAATTTACGTGTTCTTATTGAACAAATTTGATTCGCTTAATTTTTTTATATTTTCGTAAAAAAAGACGTAAAGCCGCCAAATAAATTTATTTACGCAGACAAGAATTCTTAAAATTTTCTCACATAAAATGATGAATGCTTTCGAATATTTTTTTTATAAAAAGTTATAAAATAAACCAAAGGCTTATCAAAAATTCGACAAAAAATTTTTAAATTTGTGTATAAAAAATATTTAACTAACCCTTTTTGAAGATGCAAAGGAATATTTGAAAGAGGACATTTGCATACAAAGATTGTAAGGATGACAATTTACAGAGAAAGACAATCAACAACCTATCACCGACCGTCCCTTTTTTATTCGATATGTAAAGTAGTAGCCTTAGGGGGTATTTAGCAAGAACCAATTTTTTACTCTAAACATTGTTATTAAACATTCGAAGGATTAAAAACTGAAAAAAATATTTAAAATTCTTCAAAGCAGTAATAAGAAACAAGATATTGGCACTCTACGCACTAAATCATCCTGGGAATAAGAATTTCCTTCGAATACTGTCTCTAATGGGTTAAAAGTATATTAAAAGTATTAAAACTGTTTACAGTGGGAAATTATACCAACCAATACAGTGTTGAAAAATTAATCATTTTTGTTGGATATTATTTATGCAAAAATAAATCGAACTCATTACAGTTGTTAGCATATATGACAGGATTTCTGAAACTCCCTTTGAACTTAAATTTTTAAAAATTTCTAAATTTGCATACAAACATGCATGTTTTTTCTACTTTCGAACATAATGAAATTCGCATAATGCTGCTAATCTTGGACAAACACTTATTGTGTGGCCTGTATTCTGGTATTGTGCACAAAACCAGGATCATTAATTATCCTTTATCACCATTGTGTGTGCCCTTTAACATCTTCATACAGTATTTGCAAATTTCTTTTCTTAATTCTTATCTTCGATGTTCATACACACTTAAGGGTTACTTTTGTATGTCAACGATCAGCCTTTTTACTTTGCAATTGTTACTGTTTATTGGCATATTTGGGTTTTTGCACATTACTGAGCATCTTCTTAGCGCAGTCATTGTAGTTCGAAGGGCATGTTATCCCTTTGTAAGCACGAGAGTTGTACCACTTCTTTTGTGTTTTTATTGTTTTCTAATGATGTTTGTGAAATGATATGGAATCGATAACATTTGTTGATGCCCATAATCAATAAATATTTTTTATTGTATCTATTGTTAGTGCAATTAAAATCATATTATATCATATCATATCTCATAAAAAGATCAAATTTCTTTAAATAATAAACTGTATTCAATATTTTTCATTTCTATTGACTATTTCTATTGACTCCTGCTAAATAAAGGAATAATTAAAAATTAATTTCATATTAAATTTATTACTTTTTAGGTTCATCAAATTAACCAAATTATCCATCCTTAAGTATAGGAAATAAATTGTATGCAACTTGTGACTTGTTTTAAGATGATAAAGGAGGCAAAGCAAAATTCCTCCTATCAGAATTCAATCTCTGTATTGCCATATTTTAAATTACAATCTTTGTCTTTCCACGTCTTCATAACTTCATATTCAATCTTAACTTCATTATCAATCTGTATCTGCTACGTATGAGCGACCATATTGTAGAACAATCTGAATCTTCTGTTTACTCACTTGATTGGTGTTTAATTTGTTTCCAAAGCATACTATTTGGAATTAGGTTAGACAGGAAAATTTTTAGGAGTTCTGCAGAAGCATATCTTATCTGATCTTGTCTGACCTGACGTTTATGTTAAATATTTTAATTTTGACATTCTTCATGAGTGCATAGGTTCGCTTTGCAGATTTGAATCGATTTCATGCAACATAAATTTTTTAAGAATTCTACCCTCAATGCAGAAGCTGTATACGACCATTGTGATATTTTCGTTAATTCTCAATATTTTGTTATTCATTTTTATTACTTTCGTTGTACTTTTATTTTCAATCCCTCGTAGACAACACTTTCCAGTTTATGTCCATATAAGTATGTAGTAGTAGTTGTGGGACAAGTCTAGATCTTCCATTGTTCCTCTGCATGGTTCTTCATTTTGATTATGTACAGAACCATGTTAAAAAGCAGTGGGTACTTAATGCAGCTTTGTTCAATACTTTTGAGTACTGGAGTTCTCTAGCTGAGACCGTGCTCTTGTAGAACGTGACATGTAGAACATTACAACCTTCAGTCAGAATTACGACCTAGTTTCTCACACCACTCATGTTATGTGTGTTAATTTTATACATGAGTGGCGGGACCTATAGTTTAAAGTTGATTCCGAACGATAGATATTTGAGAAACTTTTCGCAGCAATTTTATTTATTCTTATAATTTTTGGCAGAAATCTGTTGAGAGGCAGTCGCCAAAGAAAGATTTTTTCATATTTTGTTCTGTTGGAAATGTCAGACATGGAATTTGAACCGTGATCTCACCTCGAATAAGCCAACATACTATCTACTCGACTACGGTGACTTCAAATATACATCCCTAATGATTTTACCACTCAATAGCGGATCAACTTGGGTCTGGCTATACAGTGAGCGCCATAAGTGAGTCAATTTTTTTTTCTATTATGTTTAAATTTTCTATTATGTTCTTAAGTATAAAAAAAGTTCCTTTATCATTAATTGTTGTTTTTGATTTAACATTTTATAAGTAATAAATAAACGTTTTTATTTTTGGAAATGGGTGCCATGGTAGTCTAGTGGGTAGTGTGCTAGACTATTAGCGTGAGGGTCGTGGGTTCGATTCCCACCAGAGACTCTGGTCTGTGACACTACACCGAGCATATGGTCTTGTTACTCCGCTCGTATAAAAATTAGAATATAATTTGTAATTGTATTGTAATTAATAATAAATAAATAAAAAATAAAATAAATATTTTTGGAAATATATTCGACTATTCTCATTTACTTTTCTCGCTATCCTAAGAAAATGGATTATTTCAGTAGTTTTTATTCACTTTTGGCGCTCACTGTACTACGATCGCAAAAGATCTGCCATACTGACTGATAGATATTATCTAATAAAGATATTTGTTAGCAAAAAGGTTTTTTATACAGTTTCGTTTAAACTATTATACCTAGGAGGTTTATAAAACTCTTCGCAGTAACAAAAGAATTGCTTCGAAATGTAGAAAAATCATTTGCACAAGTCTTTTCATTTTGAGGAGTATTTCTCTATAGGAAATGAAAGCATCACCGATAAAAAATAAAAATTAATTTCAAACAAACTTTTCTTTTAGTCAATTTCTATTTCTGATACATACTTTTTTATTTTCATTTTATTTTCATTTTAGGTTTTCACTTCTATTTTTTTAAATTCCAATTTAAAAAAAATTTTAATTTTCATTACAAAAGTTTACATTCTTTTAAAGTGCTGCTTAAATTGTGTTTGCTTGCGTTTTTCATATTTTTCATGTTTGTTTCTTAAGTCTTTTGTATTGTTCGTATGAGTATAGTATTTTCCGTTTTAAACTAAGAATTAAAAGTATGTTCGTGTCTTAAGTCTTTTGTTTACTTTTCTTTTTTTTTTTCTTATTGCAAAACGTTTAACACAGATGTCAATGTCAGACGGGCTACACACGAGTACAATGTTACAGTTTTTTTTTTCTTTTTTTTTGCATCGTCTTCTACTTCTTTTGATTCTTTTTCATTCTTTTTCTTTTTTTTTTCTTTGGATAAGAAACTAAACCAAGATTTATGGGCTGAGAGAGAAGTACTTAAAAGAAATAATGTTCATTTGAATAAAGTCAACAACATAAAATAAAGCCAAACAGGTGGTGTTTCGTATGCCACACGAACTAATTCGTTTTTAGGTGGATAAACCAAAGGAGTGTGTGTGGCGCTTCTATAAGCCTTTGAAATGCTAAACAACATGCCTGTAATGCCAGGCATTGAGAAGATTCTCTTGCTGTTTAGTTGCGGCGAAGGCAAGCAAAAGACCGAAAGAATTTTAAGTTGTTGTTGAGAGGAGGGAGTTGTGTTGCATTAAAGTTGTTTAATGTTGTACAACAACATTTTAAGCAATTTTATCAGTTTGTTCTTGTTTTGTGTTTGTGAGTTCTCTCTTAAAGAGTGTGTGTGTGCTTAGTTTTGTGATTAAGGTTTGGCCTGTATTTAGTTTACAGCTGGCTGGCTGCTGTGGAGATTTATTGAAATTCTTGTATAACATGGAATGGAGAGCAAAATCTGAAGGAAACATGAAAAAAAACTTGTTTACATTACAAATAACTCTTGTGGGGTTATTTGTTGTATTTGAAAAGAATGTTTAGTTGTTGCAGTAAAGTGAAGAGCAAAATAAGTTTACCTTGGTATTAAAGTTTATGATAAAGGCAGCAGAGTATTTGAAACAACAACAAAAAAATGAGAGAGAGAGAGCGAGAGACATTAAACTAATGGCCACAACGAGAGAGAGTAACAGGTATGTGCCAGAATTATTAAAAAAAAAAAAAAAAAAAAAAACAAAAAAACCAAATAAAATGTAAAAAGAAATTGAAAAAGAATTTCTTTTTTTTTTCTCCTCGTCTTCAACGCCAGCGAGTGTGTGTGGCTTTAAAAGCTGGGCTTAAAATACTTCGTCTTTGTTTATACTGGCTCTACAGCTACCACCTGCTGCTGTCGCTACCTTGGCCATAAATATCTGTATGTTGTAAAGACAATAAAGTAAACGAAGAAAGAAGAAAAGCAAAGAAGATGGTTATGAAAAAAGACAGAAAAAAAAACTGAAAAAAATTAAAGAAATGGCCGCATTACTAGACCATTGGTAATCACGAACAATTCAGTTTATTTAGAGCTTTCGTTTGAATAACACGGTTTCAAGGAATTTAACGGGGCTTGACAAATAATATAAAAGGCTGACAAAAAGAAAAATAAAATACCCCAGCCACAGAAGAAAAGAAAAAAAAAATCCTGTTGAAAAAAAGCAACTTAAAGCAGGAGAAGCAGAAAAAAGTGCAGTGAAACATTCTAGAAAATTAAAAACGAACAAAAAAAAAAGAAATTATTTTAAAAGGTATTCACAACAACAACAACAAAAAAAAAAAGCGAAAGAAATTTAATACAAAAAAAATTAAATTTTTTCTTAAATTTTTATAGTGCCAAAAAAAAATTGAAAAAAAAAACACAAAAAAAATATTCCTTTAAACCTTGAAAGGCTTTCTTTTATTCCTTTCTTCCTAAAAAAGCTAAAAAAAAAAAAAAATTAAAATTAAAAGAAAAAAGTTTTCTTTCCTAAAACTAAAGAATTTCAAGCAAGAAAAAAAATTTTTAGAGAGCTAGTGGTGGCAGTGTCTGGTTTTTTTTTCGTGTTTATTTTTAGACACTGAAAAAGAAAAAAAAATTATTAAATAAAAAAACATTTACTGTTAGTTCTAATTTGATTTGTAGCTGTGTTTGTCTTGAATTGGCCTGTAAAATCCACAAAAAAAAAAAAAAAACACACAAACAAAAAAAACTCTCTTCAGCCACTTTTTATATACATATTTAAGACATGTCTGGCCTTGTTTATGGCCAATAAAATTTAAAAGCGGGTATGTATAGTCATAAGATTCGTTAATTCTGGCTACTGCAACAGTGGAATAAATACAAGAGATACCGAAATGTAATCCCAAAATTATCGAATGAAATCGTCTTTACAATGCAGTAGACAGAGCTGTAAGTGCAATGTTACAGATGCGTTGTGTGAAGAAAATTGATGAATATAAAGTGATTGGAAAATATTTAAATTTTATTCAAATTTTAGAAAATCAATTAATTATGTATTCTATTCAGTTTTTGTGAACATTTTGTTTAATTTTTGTTTGAGACCAACATCTTTAGGCCAACCTACAAGCGCCTTTTCTTTAATTTTTTAGAGTAAATTTTGAAAGACTAGTTTCAACATGATCCTTTCATTTTGCTAGTGTCCTCATGTACATACATATATTATAGAAAATATTTGTCCGAAACAATATCGCACGACGGGTCTAAGCCCATGTAGTCGTTGTACTCTAATATGTTGAATTTCACCAATAGCTTATGATTCATTTGATGCACTTGAGTCACCACCACCAAAGCATATGCTCTACGATGTACTTTTTTTCGAAAATTAATTTTCGTCTTTAAGGAGGGAGCCTTGCGAAATACCACCTGTTAGGGCTAATTAAGTATTCAAATCGCAATTAATAGTAAAGAAAACATCTGGAAAACTTTTCCAAAAATAGAATTTATAATCAAAACTAGTTTAGCTGGCTTTTTATGGTCTTTCTTCGTGGGTTAACAGTGGCTTAGAATGCTGTATAGAGGACGCTGCTCAATCTCACATGTAAAGGCACTGAGACGACGTTTGGCATTCTAAATCACAACGCATTATTATAGCTCTTGCTTGTCAAAGTTTATCAAAGCAGCTCACTTATTTCCCTCACAGAATGTCTATTTTCTAATGCTATTTGACGAATATTTAACGAGAAATTTTTTTGGTGAAGGTCAGGTTGTGTGAAGCTATCCTTTCTTTTTAGCCGTCTACTCGAAATATAATAGTAAAAAAGTTAGTACCCACAGAGGAGACATTTTAACTCAATTAATTACAATGTAGACAATGCGTACCGCTGGAGTGTCCTTACCTGCACGTCATCCTAAATGAAAGGAAAACTGAGAAAATTTTAAACGACGATTAAATCATCGTAGTCTAGTAGGTGGTGTTTTGGCTTATTAGACAAGAGCCTGTAGTTCAAGTCCCAGCTCAGATATCTCCATAAAATGAAAAATAAAATTATATTTCTTTTGTCGATTTCCTCAGTCTTCTGGTAGAAGCTCTGAGGGTAACCAAAATTACCATGAAAAGTTACACGAAACTGTCACTGGCAGTCGACATTAAACTGTAGGTCTTGCAATGCATGGCTGAAGCTTGCAGACACAACATGGTTGGTGTGAGAAGCTAGACTGTAATCCCGACTACCGGGCCATAATTACCAATTAAGTAATTGAGTCACTTCGGATTGGAAATTATCACTAAAATATGAAATTTATGCGTGTGATCATGGAAAATACTGAAAAGACGACTCATTTTGCTATTTTGTCAACATCTAGTCGACAAGTAGGAGGAGGTTGAAAAATTAACATATCCAATCATATGAATAAAATCTGGCAAGCATTTGAACATTACACAACACATAACAGATAAAACCAAACTGAGTGTATTCAACTCAATGTGAGTCATAGATTTTAATTTGAGCCATGGAATGTTGTAAAACATGCAGCTTGTGGTTAAGACCTAAGCAGCAGAATGAGAAACCACTTCACAATCAGAAGCAAGATATGGGTATGGGTGAAGAATTACAGTATACTGAACTTGAATATAATTGCCAAGGCCATACATACAGTGAGCGCCATAAGTGAGTCAATACCCACTATAATTTTAAATTTTTCTATTATGTTATTAAGTATAAAAAAGTTCCTTTATAATGAATTGCTGTTTTTGTTTTAACATTTTATAAGTAATAAATAAACGTTTTTATTTTTGGAAATTTATTCGACTATTCTCATTTACGTTTCTCGCTATCCTAAGAAAATTAATTATTTCAGTGGTGTTTACTCACTTTTAGCGCTCACTGTATATGTAGATGCATTGTCTTTATTTGCCCTTAGATAAGGCAATATTAGACAGAAGGCAGTAGTCGACTATTTCCGACGTTTCTTTAACCTTTGAAAACCTTTTGTTTAAACTAGACAGATGTCCTAAAATTAATTTATTTTTTTTTTGATTTGTTTAAAGGCATTTATCCGCATATTTTTTATGTATTTTTAACAAAATTTTAAGAAATTAACTATCATTTCCGTAAAAAATTATTTTTGTTTTATGATTGGGTTTATAGAACAAATTTTCCTACAAATTGTTGTTGTTTTATAAACCTCTCATAAATCGAAAATAATTTTAAATAATTTTTATAAATAAGGAAATAAGTTTTTTAAACTTTTCGCTTTTGATTTCATTATTTTTTTTTCAAATTTAAAAAATTTTCCTAAAAAAAGCCAAATAATCTTGGATGTTTAACAAAAGACTTAAGACACAAACTCGACCAGCCATATAAACAAACACAATCGAAGGAATTAGATTTATGGGTCAACGTGGCCCACCCGCTTAACCGTAATATAACATTCCTATGTGGCCTTTTGCTTATTTCAGAAAGAAAATATTTTTTCATCGGTTTGTAACCAAAAAAAAAAAAAAAAAAAAAAAAACATCTAAAGGCCCCCAATTCATTCATTCATAAGCAAAAAAAAATTTTCATTTCTTTTTTGTTCTTTTTATTGTGCAAAAAAGGCAGACAAAAAAAAAATAAATTAAACGACCATTGAACCAAAAATAGAGTACTTAACCGTATGTACGTGAGTTAACGGTATAATAAAACATATAAGTAGTAATAGTAATAATGACAAATACTTTAATACATACACAACTCTCTCTCTCTTTCTCTCTCTGTCGTATTTAGTTTTTTAGTTAAAAAAACTCACACATTATTATTGAGTACGCAAATATACTATCAGAATAAATAAAAAAATAGAAAAAAATTTAACATAGAAACGTACAGTATTTGGTGGTCAATAAAAACGAATTGAAAACTAAAAAAAAAAAGAAACCAATTCAATGGAAAAAATGTGGGCAAGAAAGCTGATGACAAAAAAAAAAGTATTTTTAGCGGCACATTAAGCTAAACTTAACGAAAAACAAAAGTATGTCAGTTGCATTTACAAAGAAAAAAAAAAACAAGCAGAAGTTTAATGTATTTAAACAGCAACAAAAAAGAAAGCAACAACAATGGAGCAAAGAGAACACATTCAATGCTATGAAAAAAATTAGTCGTACATAAATACAGTCGAATCGTTTCTGGAAAATTATAAAAAAAATTTAAGTTTTAATTTAACATGTTAATAAGAACAAAACAGAACAGAACAGACTATTACAGGTTCAAGTTTTATTTTCAAATGCAAATTAACTATACATTTTGAGAGGCAATGTATCATTTAGGAATGATACGTACTATTTTACATCGAATTTAATATGTTACAATGAACCAATGCCTTGAATCCCATTAATTTTCGAAATCGAAATGAGTTTCGAAGACAAGTCATCATCATCATTAATCAGGCAGAAAAAATTTACATCAAACCATGTGTAGAGATTTATATCGCTTAGCAAAGAAAATCTTAATGAACGGTTATATAACCGCATAACTATTAAAAGATTTTGAAGGCAAAAATACCTCATCTGTGAAGCTACAATCGTCAATTTGATTCGAGTGTTGTGATTGACATTTTGGCAATTCTACAGAGATTTTTTGTCCCTCGAATTTAGAACCTTACACAGAGGACTGTAAGGCACCAGGCCAATAGACAATGTTAACCTGAAATAGTTTAAAGCTCCTCCTACAAATCCTAGCGCAGACATAAACCAATCTCTGCTTGAGGACTTCTGATTATATCAGTGCAGTCTTCTTGTCCGTACGATGTGAGAGCGATACGAATAAGGCTATACGTTCATCCACAGCAAGCAAGCCGACTTTATATCACATAACAGTTTTTTTTTTTAATACTGAAGCAGTTTGTTGTATGCGGTCTCCAAAACATTTGACAAAGTTCAACATCAGTTTATCTGTATTTAGAGTGCATTCAATTGCCTATTGAGGTCATTATGATGCCCGTTACCAAAATTCGAATCCTAATTTCCAGCTTGGCATCATTTTCCGAAGCCGTACTACTCTACAAGAGGATCTTCCTACCCGTGCTTCTTTATGGCGCAAAGGCATGGACACTGTTAAGCACTGACGCAGGGGCCTTGAGAGTACATACATACATACATAAGTGGCCATTACAACCCTTCAGTCAGGATACGGCTTAGCTTCTCACACCACTCATGTTGTGTGCCTTAATTCCATACTTATTTACTTTGAGAGTTTTTGCCAGAAATCTGCTGAAAGGAAGCCGCTGAAGAAATATTTTTTTTCATATTTCGTTTTGATGTCTAACCTGGGGTTCGAACCCGGGTTTTACATCTAATAAGCGAACATACTACCTACTAGACTACGGCGACTGGTAGCCTTGAGAGTATTCGATAGAAAAGTCCCATGTAAGATGTTCGGTCTAGTCTGAGTTGGCGACGATTTCCGCATTAGATCAAACAATGAGCTGTATGGGTTCCTCAATAACATGGACGCTCTGCAGTGTATGAACATCCTGCGACTGCCCTGGGTCGGAGTAGGCCGCTCCGGCAAGATGGGTATTTGATGCGGGGTTTTGTGGGAGTCATCGAAGAGAACGATCTTATTTGGGTTGGAAGGACCAAATCGAGGAAGCTCTGCCATCGATTGATGTGACCAACTGGCAAAGGCGCGCAAGAAGCAGAGACGCCTGGAAAGATGTTTTAAGGCAGACCGTAATCCGGTAATTGGTTTTGTTAATGGGCAATTTAGAAAATTAAAGTAACGGAGAAGCGAAGACAAATAAATACCTTGACAACCACGAGGTCAAAGTGTCCTGTAGTAACCAGGAATTCCCAACGCCAACGTTACTGCTTGTTGACATAATAAAAATAAACGCACATAACATGGGTGGTGTGATAAGCCAGACTACCTAATACATACAATATATACGTACATAATTGGCCATTACAACCCTTCAGTCGGGATTACGGCCTAGCTTCTCACACCACTAATGCTGTGTGCCTTAATTTTATACTTGAGTGGCGGAACCTACAGTTTAACATTGACTCCGAACTACGTTATAGTCTACAAAATAAATGAAGTTTCTCTAGTTGGTTTTCATGGGTTTTATCAGATCTGAGGCAATACTCTCGCTCTCCTATGTCCTCGGTGTTATCAGTTCAATGAAGTTATACCAAGAGGTAGTCGGACTTCTATTTTAGAATGTTTCTGCAGATTCACTGCAATTTGTGGAAAATCTCTTGAATTCCATAAGCAAATGCTTATATGTAATATTTTAAAGCAATTTCTGCTTAAAACTGTATTTTTGGCAAGTATTTGTAAACGTTTTTAAACTGTTCGTCGTCAAGAGAGACTTGAGACATGATTGTGTAATAAAATATCGGTTTTAATTATTTGAAAACCTTTCACGAATACACTTTTTTACGTAAATAATTAAATAAAAAAAAGAAAATTTAAAGCAATATGCAGTAATAAAAAGAAAAAAAATTCGTTATCAGAGTGACACAAGTGCATTGATGGCCAGCCAGTCAAGCCAAGTTTAAATTAAAATTCACCACACTCAATAGTGTACACACATTTATTTCAATTAACGTGTGTGTTTAATATTCATTCGTTTTTATTTGTACACATTTCCGTTCCAGAAAATCGAAAATACGAAAATACGAAAAACAAAAAATCACAAAAAATGTTTCAAGTGAAAGTCTTTCCCTTTGCCAATAATTATTTGAACGCACAAGTAATAGCCTCACCCTACCCCTCCTATAAACAACATGCCTATACACTGACTGTCATGAAAATCAATAACATTTTAGTCTACACTACACCCTGTATACACAGGTATGTTTGATTAAGAAAATAAAGTAAATATTACGGTAAAATACAAACAAAATAAAAATATAAGAAAAGAAACAGAGAGAAAGAAAGAAAGACTTGAAAAACGTCACTAATCATCTTCAAAAAGTGGGTCAGTGTTATCATGTAATGCCAGTCACATTCATTCATTCAGTCATTCAATTCATTTCACATAGTCACGATGCTTACACCGACCTGTGTATGGAGAATGATTGGAATGATCTTTTCGTATCTCTTGGCGGTATACGAGTATAACGGTAGAACTTTCAGTTGAAAATTATTTATCGATTAAAACTCGTTTGGATAAAGTCAAATGAGAGACAAAAATAAAGAAATTCTTGATACAAATAATAGTAGAAGCTTACCAGTAGGCTTTTAGTGACATAACCAGATGCACGTTGTTGTTGTTTTTGTTATCGTTGTTCTCTATTTAAAAGAACTGTGTTTTTTGTTTATTCAAGTAAACAAACTCTGAAAAGAAAAGAAAAATAAAGAAAAAGAAATTAATATGATGCTTAAATAGAAAAAAAAAAAAAAAAAGAATAAGAATAATAAAGAAACAAACAAGAAAATAAAGATTTGAGTGCGTGTTTTGATTTATTTAAAAGCTTTTAATAAGGCTGAGATTTTCTTAGTGTTGATCTTAAAGTATTTGTTACAGTAGCAGGTCTTTAAAACAATCAACTCTTTGGCTGCTATAGATTTGATATTTGGCAACTACTTTCAGTGTTTTTTGTGTTCAGTTACAGTGAGCGCCATAAGTGATTTTTTATTTTAAATTTTCTATTATATTCTTAAATATAAAAAAAGTTCCTTTATCATGAATTATTCTGTTTGTTTTAACATTTTATAAGTGTAATAAACGTTTTTATTTTTGGAAATTTATTCGACTATTCTCATTAACTTTTCTCGCTATCCTAAGAGAATTAATTATTTCAGTGGTGTTTACTCACTTTTGGCGCTCACTATAGTTACTTGAATACCATTTTTTACAATAACCTGGACGGCAGAATTGGGTCCAATACTCATTGTGTTTTATGATATCCTCTCATCCCTCAAAGATGTACAATTCAATTGTGTTTTCATAATATCGATTGATTCTTATACAATACCCAGGAAGGTAACTCCTTAAGTGCTATCAGAATGATCTATCGATTTTTGCTTAAGCCATTGCTTAACAAAAACGTACTAGCAATTCTTATCAGCCAATAATGTTGGTAATCAGAGGGTCGCACTATATCAGCGTCACACTTTCTCAGACCTAAGGAGCCTATTGTATATAAATGTTGAAATGAGTTCCTAATAAACCCATAGAACCTACCGATATACTATACTTAGAGATGCGGCATCAATCAAGATATCCAAAGAGTTCCCATTCAGTAAATTTTTCTCTGTTTTCTAATTGTAAACAAGAGAAATCTACTCGAACCAAATGATCAAACTTAGCCTATCACTTACTTACTGAAATGAGCATTACAATGCTATAGTTAAGACTACAACCTAGCTTCTCACATCACTCGCGTTTTGTGTGTAAATTGTATACATGAGTAGCGGAACCTATTAATTACTCTCAGAGTTACATGCTGAATCCGTTGTGAGGTGGAGTTTGAACCTTTTTACAGTCCTAATTTCGTTATAAAAATTTTTAAAATGTTTTAAATTATAAGAATCATAATAATTGCCGAAATGTGAGCAACAAAATAAAATGGAAAGTTTAACAATTAAGCAAAAGAAGTCATTGTTTTTAATAAGAAAGTTGACATCAGCTGGTATTTTAAATTAAAAACTAAATTTTTATTACAAAAAAATTTAAAAAAAATTATGACAGCAATTGAAGGTAATTTCTAAACAAATGACAAAAAAACAATAAAAACAATATGATAAAATTGTAGATAGAAATGACAGAAAAGAAATATCATTTACACGAAAAGATAACAAAAATATTCAAAACAAATGTACAACAAAGTTATTTTGATAACTTTCGCTACAAATGTTTTATTATTAATATTTTTTTTTTTTTTTTTTTTTTTTTTTTTTTTTTAATTTTGACATAATTAAACAAAAGAAGATGACAGCAATTAAGAAAAAAAAAACGTTTAAATAAATTATTGAAAAAAAATAGAAACAAGAAATGTACAACTAATGGTAGCGCAAAATGTACAAGCAAATGTGTTTGTATAAGAATAAAATATTGATTGTATGTGGGTTTGTTTAACTTATAATGCGAAATGTGTTATTGTGATAATACTATTTTAAAATGCAATATTTCAGAATACAAAAATAAAATTAAATTCATATTTTACAGCATCAGTCAGTGAAAATCGTACAGCTTAATCTCTTGAGAAAACAAAATTGAGTTAAGCATTGTAATACATTATATTTAGTACAGCTTCGTTCGAACCTATTTTGCTATCATGTTCAATAGATTTGCACACTGTCTGTGTGTGTGTAAGCGGATAAAAAGCGTCCGCAGACAGTCAGCTATCCTGATAATCTAGGCACTCTACTTCATCGCAGCTATCTTAAGTATTATTTCTCACATTCATTCAGCTTACCCGTGAGCTTTTGCTTAAGAAAATGGCTGCACTAGTAGCAATGAAGTTAAACGCAATTAACTGCTCGACCAAGGGTTATGTTACAATCCTAGTAAATCATACACACATTCAGATCGGTTACATAGTCCTTTATAATTATCTTCAGTTTTCAATTTAAGCTTCTAACTAGGAACTTCTGCCTTCTAAGGCGATTTCGGATCATTCTAAAGTAAAAATCGTCGAGATCGTAATTGCTGACATGTTGCGTAAATAAGAGTATCGATTGCCTAATGTCGTTAGTATTCGATGTATGTATCTACTAGAATGGTTTTTTGTGTGAAGAGATCTTCTAAGTGTCTTATTTTCTTCATTCATAAAGCTATATGTTGCCTCTTTGTGGTCCTCACAGGCTATATGTATGCATACACATGCATACATAATTGTTCATTACAACCCTTCAGTCAGGATTACGACCTAACTTCTCTTGTGTGTTTTATATATATATGTGGTTTGACTCCGAACGTAAAATTTTTTTTTTTTTTTTTTGAGAAACTTTTCATGGCAATTTTTTTTTTACTCACAGATTTTCTGCCAGAAATCTGCTGAGAGGCAGTGGCATGAAGAAATATTTTTTTCATTTTTCGTTTTGTTGTAGATGTCTGGCCCAGACTACGACGACTACAACAGGTTACTGTGTCATTAAAAGGTATGCCAATAAACTTAGCATTCTGCAATATATCGTCTGCAGGCGTTCTGTACTTGAAAAGGAGAAGAAGACTATTTTCCAACAAATGTTTTAAAATCCAGCTAATGAAGAGACAAAGGCTTTTAATCTCTCATGTTTGTCATGAAGAGACGAAGGTTTTTAACGTCTAATATACTGCTGAGTTTCACTGAACTCTATTAAATTAATTTTAATTTACGACGAAATTTATTTTATTTTATTGGTTGCCTGTTAGCTACTTGGGTTGGATAGTGTCTCAAAAATCCTAGTGGTAGCTCAAAAATCCTAAAATCTGAAATAATAAGAGGGACTTTGCCTTTCAGGAAGGAGTCGCCGCCACCCAGCACAACCTAATCTAGAACAAATCATTTTTTATTCCGATAAAAAGACGATTGAAAAACTGTTTATATTTCATTTAGACGATTTTATAGTGTGAACAAGGAAGGCATTGTATGAGTTTCAGAATCTCAAAGTTTAGCACATTTTGCCAATTTTTTTTGTCAATACTAAAATTTGGAGAACGATGGCAACTTCAGTGTAAACTTAGTTCATTATTCAAATCTTTTTTTTTTTTGACTAATATGTTCCATTTTACAATATTACGGTACGATTTTTTCTGGCATTCACTTTTTCATATTTTTATTTTTAAAAAATTCCCCTTCATTAGAGACATTTTTCAATAGAAATTTTTCCACAAAATTAAATTCAAAATATTTAGAATTCATTTAGGAATCTTTGAAGAAAGACTTCAAGAATGCGAGTGTTGGAGTGTGTGTCTCATGAGTGTGTGACATATTTGTAACCCAAATACATTCATTAACAGGTTCCAGTTTCTTTTTTTCCTTCTTTTTTTTCGTTTCAGTTTTGATTTCAAATTTGAATTTCAATTTAAGACCATAAAAACTAAAATGTTGGCCATAAATAAACCAAGCTTAAGTGTGGATGTGTGGATGTGTAATTATTTTAGACCAAAACAAATCAATGACTGGCTTTATTTTGTATTCTTAACACAGTTAGAAGCAAATAATATTACAATCGACCGACATACATAAATAAATATGTATACATTACGGACGTGGGTACGTTTTTCGTTTTGTTTTTTCAATTTAGATTTTAAAAGCCAAAAAGAGAAGCAATAAAAAAAAACTACAACAAAATTGTTGTATTATTTCATTAAAATTCAGTTCTTGAGTAACTTTCATTTTACCACCATTTAGAATATAATTGTACATGAACGAGTGTGTGTGTAGTGTGTGTCAAGACATCATAACTTGTTAATTAGCCAAGTACAGTGTGTGACTACAAGTATTTTTCAAAAATTTAAAAGAATTTTTATTATTAAAAGACAACAACAACAACAACAAAAACGAAAATCTATTGAAACGAAACTGGATTTAATGAGGAGGTCAATGCTCGATGAATTGTTAGCAAAATTCACGTTTCTATGGCAACTAATTACTTAATTGAGAAGCAAACGATATTAAAGCGGAGTTACTGGCAGAGCCTGTTCCTTTATTTTCGATTATAAAATATTAGGCGTTAAAGGCAAGACATGATGTGCAAGCTGTCAAGGCAAACATACGTTGATTAATTGAGGGAAGCGAATATCCCCATAGAGGTATTGAATGATCGTCAGAAAAATGAGCGTAAAAGCACATTTTTTTCATATGAAGTCCGTGAAGTCATAGTGAGGATGTTACAATATTTCACCTCAATAAAGCCAAGATTTTATGTAAATTCGTAAACATGGCTGAGGCATGAGGCATTCTTTTCTGCTTTCAAGGCTGAAAAATTTACCCAGCAGTACAAGCTAACAAGCAACTTGGCCGGATCGTATATAGCAATACAATTTGACAGTCAGACCGTCAACAAAGTAGGTGGACTCCAGAATAATAGGGGTCAAGCTGAATATACTAGACAAGCGGAATTCTTTTCTAGGTCCTATGGAAATTAACGACAATGAGCAGGCAGATCAACTTTGGACGGGAGAAACTTCCACGCCCCTGATTGAACGTATCTTGGATTGGGGACTGAAGTTTGTCCAGATAGTGTCGACAACAGTGAAGATAAAGGGCCAAGCGAAATACGTTTGAAACAATTTCAACTTTTATTACAAAATTACCGTGAGAAGAGATTGAAATCATGTATCGGATTACGATTATATAAAGTCGTCATAGTCTAGTAGGTAAAGTGTTAGCTCATTAGACGTGAGCCTGTGCTTCACATCGCTGCTCAAACAAAATTTCGAACAAAAGGAAACATGAAAAAATATTTTCGCGGCGATATCCTCTCAGCAGTCTTCTTCTGATAAAAACGGAAAAGAAAATTGCCATGAAAAGTTTCTGAATGTCGTTCAACTGTAGGTCCTACATTCATTGATAAAATTAACAAACACAATCCAAGTGGTTTGAAAAACTAGGTTTTAAACCTGACTAAAGGGTTGTAATGATCAATTAAGTGAGTTTAGAAAGTATCAGATTATTCAAGAGTAATATTTTGAACAGTCACTATAGACTCTATGCGTACAGAACAGATATAGATTCTGCGATGAGGTGAATAACTCATCAAACAACTGGGTGCCTGTAGAGTACAACAACCAGACGTTTGTCAAGAGCTATATGATTGGGGAAGACGTTACCGAGATATCCTACTAAGCGCCCTACAATACATCGTAATGGACGATGTAGTACTCTAGCAGCTCTACACGGTAATAATACAATAAAATGGACAATTTACTCTATAAGCAAGTGTATCGAAACTATTTAATATCGTTGGAAAAATGAATCGATATTAAAAAGGACTAAAAATAGCGAAAAATTTCTTTATTAAACCAGATAATTTTGAGATCCTTTTCGTATTTGCCTACATTTGCTAGAAGCTACCGATATTTCCATGTTTTAAAGACACCAACAACTGTGATTTTGTATATGCAGTCGGCGTAGTCTAGTGGGTTGTACCAGGCTAGAGCTTCGAGTTCAAATCCCAGTTGTGACATCTTAAAAAAAGGAAAATATTAAGAAAATATTGCTAACGGCTACCTCTCTCAGTAATCTGCTGATTAAATCTCGGAGAGTAACTAATTGAATAAACTTCTCAAAACAACAGAATCGACATTATACTAAAGGCCACGGGACTCATGAATTAAATAAGCACACACACACGATATGAGTGGCAGGAGCAGTTAAGCCGTTATTCTGACTTTAAAATTATAAAGACTAATAATGTATGTACATATGTATCCATCTCAGAATTACTTCTACTGTTGTAGTTAACTATTCGAACACAAAATGCTTTGGCAGTCTATAGGCCAGTATGCTGATCTATGAGTATAAGGTTTGCGTCTTCGATTCCCAGGAGAGGGCTTTCAATAACTATGACTTTCAGTTACAATGTGATACCACGAGATTTCTATTGCACTTAGTATCCACTGTAGCATGTGATCTTTAGAATGGACAAAGTTCTCCCCGTTTTAAAATTACATAGATATTAATGAATTCTCGAAGAAGTAAATCTTATTTTCGCTAAGTGTTTTTGTCACCATAGCCTCCTGTGTAATATTCAATAGCTGTGGAGGTTAAATAGTCAGAATCGACGTTAAGCTAAATGCCACAACACTCATGAATTGCATAAAAACATACACACAATATGGGTGATGTGAGAAGCTAAACCGTTATTCTGACTTATAAAATTGTAAAGGCTACTAGCGTATATATGGTTACAACCAGTGTTGCAAAACTGAAATTTTGAAATGGTACCAAACTATAACGGAAAGCGTACTTTTTTTGCTTCAAATGGTACTTTTGTAAAAAAATATTTATTTATACTTAATACACGTATGAAATAGAATAGAGACACTAACGACTAATACATGTTTTCACATAAACAAAAAAAAAAAAAAAAACTGATTCTGAACGTAATAGAACGTAAAAGCCCCGTTTAGTCAAACGTCGTTGACGGAACATAACGGAGCGTACGTTTGTTTTTAGCTAATGAAGAGCAATTTAAATTCTTACCGAAATTACATTACGGTTCGTCAAGCGTTATCATTGCTTTTTCGTAACTTAAAAACAAAATTATGTTTAATGCACGTTTGGCTAACCGGGGCTACTTTAGCATTACGTTCAACATGTTGCTAACGCATTAGTAGTCGAAAAGCGCAAAACATAAAATATTAATAATAAAAAATGACTGAAATTGTCGAGGGGCTACTATGGTATGTTTGAAATAGAAAAGTACTGAAAAAAGTACTAAAGTACTGAATTTTTCAACAGCAACTCAGAATTACTACCTATTCTTTTAGTGAGCTATTCCAACACATAGCAATGGTTTGGCAGTTTAGAGGGTAGTAACTACTTTATCAATATAAGGTTTGCGTCTACGATTAACAGCAGAGACTATGATTTCTTACTTTACACTAAGCACTTGACTTCTACGAACTACAATATAATCTAATACGGTGTGTAACTGTTTATTAAAATTTTTATAAATTTCTAGTAAAAATGCCTAAGAAAGTGAAAGTTTAATGTCAAATCTTCAAACGAATACTTATTGGGTGCAAAAAAAAGTGAAAATAATGAATTTGCTAACTAGGGATAACTTAAACAAAAAAATTCTTTCTTTAATTTAAAGCCGCATTTTAAAAAACACGTCAAATTATTTGATACGAAACACTCTTAACAACGAGAGTGTAAATCCGGAAATATTTTTTTTGGTTTTTTTGAAAGAGAAAATCTCAATACCCCTAGTGACTGATTTATGCAAAAAAAAAAAATGGATGAAATAAAATAAACTAAAAAAACAAATATCAGATTAAATAAATAAATAAATTTAACACCAGCGTGGTAGAAAACAAAAGCGTTAAATTTGAAAATCGTTGGCCAAAAACACAATTCACGTGTGCTAATTAGACATGCAATAAAAAGAAAATGAAAATAAAATAAAAAACTAAACACGAAATAGTTTTACTAAATTATATACAACAACAACAACAACAACAACAACTATTTATTTACTGTTTATTTATTTATTTATTTTTTTGATTTTAAAGGTAAAAAAATTAATACCGAATTAAACTAAAAAGATATGCCATCAAGGGAAAGTTTCTAAAACGAAAATAAAAACAAATTCAAACGCAACAGAAATAAAACCACAGAACGTGGATCTGATAATTAAAAGAAAACAACAACCATAGATTGCTCTACTACCCAAACTTTAACATGAATAAACCGAAAATACCCAAATTAGTCCTCGGACTACTAATGCTTAGTTTATATACACCCGGTTATATGGTAAAAGCCCAAGATGAATCTTTAGCGGGTAGTTTCCTTTCGGGTCTATTGGATACCATTACCAGTACAGCAGATTCCAAAGATTGTCCTGGTGTATGTGTACATACTTTGGCCACCTTAATATGTTATGAAGTTCTAGAAGATATACCCTGTCCTTCGGCTAGCATGAAATGTTGCATAGAAAGTGCTCCAACGAAAAATGTTACCGCACATCATACCACTAGCAGTACATCAAGTACCAGCACAACTACAACAACAACTTCAACAAAGAAACCAACTACCACCACCACCACAACAAAAGCCAAGCCATCAACAACAACTACACACAAACCCAAGACAACACAAAAGAAACCCTCAACTACTACTACCAAGACCACCACTAAGAAACCAGTAACCACAACGACAACAGCAGCAGCTGCAGCTGGAGCTTCTAAGAAGACCGACAAGCTAAAGGATAACGATGACAAGATCAGTAAGTTATTATTTCAATTCTACGTAAAGTATGTATGTTTCTAATTTGATTTGATTTAAATTTTGCATTGCAGATGAAAATTGTAAAGGCGTTTGTGTGGCCGATAGAATTGCTGAGTACTGTGAAGCCTATTTGACCAGTGATGGTTTGTGTAAATCAGGCACCAAATGTTGTGTCTCTTTAGATGACTACTCCAATAGCAAATTGCCAAAGGATATTTATATACCAGCCAGTAAGTTTCTTTTTTTTCACTTCATAAGCTTATTTTAAAAGTAAATCCGGTAATACTGGACATTTTGAGATTGTTTTATTGCCGAAGAAAACAAAAAATATATTCCTTTAGTGCAAGGCCTATTTATCGAGTTAAAAATATTTAATTGGATCTGATTAACAAATGTTATGTCTGTTTAGATATCCATTTTATTAAAAACATAGTAATTTTCGCTGTAGTCTAGTAGGCAGTGTGTTGTTTTATTAGACACGAACCCGTGGTTCAAGTTCCAGCTTAGACATCTCAAATAAAACGTAATATGAAAAAATATTTCTTCTGCGACTGCCTCTTCACAGGTTTCTAGCAATATTTCTGACAGTAAATAAAACAGCCATGAAAACTTTCTTAAAAATCTGTAGTTCGGGGGTCGACTTGAAATTGTAGGTCCCGCCACTCACGTGTAAAATTAACACACACAACATAGTGATGTGATATGCTAGGTTGTAATCCTGACTAAAGGGTTGTAATGTATGTGTGTATGCATGTATACAAATTGTTCATATATGGAACAATAGTAGAGAAGATGTTCAGGGAGAAATTTAGAATTCTTTCCAGGCTATTTTCACCCTTCTGAAGCGTGTCTGCTCAGGCGTATTTTTAGGTCGATTAATTACAAAACTTGTTTAGCATCAATCTATAACGATTCAGATTTTTCTGATTTCTATATAAGTTGGTTCATTTTCAGCCTCTCCTTTACCAATAGGCGAACTCTTTGTGAAATCATTTCTTTACCCGTCAAGAGCAGAATCTCATTCGAGTTTGCAGTCGTATGAGCACTTATAAGTGCATCAACTATGTTGTTATCTTCTAAAATCCAGAGTCTAGAAACTCACATGATGGTCACCTCTATCTCTCTAGACATCTAATGAAATTACGAGGAATCTAATCTATCAGTTAATATTGCATCTCCCTATTCAATATATTCTGATATGAACAATGTACATACAGAACATAATTGGTCATTACAACCCTCCAGCCAGGATTACGACCTAGCTTCTCACAGCATTTATGCTGTGTGTGTTAGTTTTATACATGAGTGGCGGGACCTACAGTTTAAATTCGCCAAAGATATATTCAAATTTCGTTTTACTGAAAATGTCTGACCGTGGCTTCACGTCGTATAATAACCCAACACACTACCTGCTAGACTACAGCGACTCCAATATTTCCGTCTGAATTATGATTCAATAATTGGACATTTTAAGGCTTCGTTCCACATATAGCTCTGCTCTGTCGTGTGATTTTGAGCCATCAGTGGATGCCATTCTCTGGTAAGAGTAGTAGACAGTATCTTATTGGTATTTTTGTTATGAAATCAAAATCAAAAGCGAGTGCAACTAGCATGTAGACTTTGAAACGACTGAAAGGATTTTGTTACTTTCACGTCTTCGCATTCGCACCATTCTCACAGGCGAAGGCATTACAATAGAGAGTACTAGCACTAGTTTGACCAGGTTATGTTCTGAGGGTTGCTTCTTTACAGCGCTAAGGAACATTGGTCTTCCAATTAATTGTGGATTTGAACACACAAATTCTAGTTTAGTTTCTCGACCAATATATTTTCAAGATTTTGGACGATGTCAGATAGTATACGTACTACTTCCGTGGGTTTGGATTTCCTATATCTTCGGGACCACTTTAGATTGACTTCATTTCCAGCTCCTATCTGATGCGATACTATGATAATAATTTCAACACGAATCCCAAAATTTCCGAAAGTAACTTTTAATGTTTGCTTTTATCAGTGTGTTTAAATTGAAGTTCCTTAACAAAGGTAGATAAAGATGCAACTGCTTGTGGTGTATACAAATTGATACTTTTGAAACATTTGTAGCGCCTAGAGTAGACTCAATATGCCTGTATCTTAATAGTATTTCAGTTTCTATCCGTAGATATCTTAAATACAGGACTTATATGCAATTGTCTGTACTATATGTCAACGTTGATCCTGGTCGGTAGTGATGTAATATAGGCAGCATAAATGAGGCTATGTAAGTTTGGAAGTCAATCTAATGCGGCAAACTAAGATTTTCAGTTTTAATGTGATACCGCGAGATTTCATTGGCCATACCCTTCACTCTAGAAATAACCCGTGTTCTTTGCAATGAACAAAGTACTCTCCGGTTTAAAATTTAGGACATATTAATGGAAATTCGAAGAAATAAATCACATTCTCGCTAATCGTCTTAGCTTCCACAGCCTCTGTCGTAAGACTGAAGAGCTATGCAGGCCTTCTAATGAGACAATTTCTAACCACAGGTATACGTAAAGCTATATGGTCTTTTCTCACTCTCATCGAAGAACCCTTGTGTCTGTGTAATGGCCCATAAGTGCCATGTTATCTAGCAATTAATTGTAACCGCCCTCATCTACTATTCATAGCAGTAATTTGAGTTTGCAGAGAGCATAGGCGTACCCACAGGCTACACTGACTCTTTGAAGTATCTTCAGTAATAGTGAGATAGGCTTATGGGCGTTAAGCCTGGACTAATACTGGACTGTCCGTAAAAATTAACGTTCAATTTTAGTTTAAAGCAACGAATTAATATTTCTCAGTTGAGTGCATTTTATTATACGGCCTATTTCCCGTAGTGCACTTCGAAAATAGCGAAAATCTTGTGTTTTTTTTCTGGGGTACACAAAAAAAGGTCTGCCCATCATCTTCAGGATTTTTTGTATTTTTAATTTCGAAAAGAAATTTATCACTTTTGATCATTTCAAGAATAATTTTCATAAATTCCATCACAATACAAGTGCCGTTTTTCATTGCCTTTTCAGAACACATGACCAACTTGAACAATCAACAGAACAAAACGAAACCCATCAGTTCGACTAAAACTGCCAGCGCTACAAAAACTTCAACCACCAGTAGTACGTCAACAACCACGACCACTTCTACCACCTCGACTACTCCAGAACCGGCACGTACTAAAATCATAAGCAGCAGTTCTAATCCAAATAAGCCCGTAAAATATAAAAAAACTCATCCCGTTGTGCATACGACTACTACCGCGGCTCCGGAGCCTGAAGAAGAGGAAGAAGAAGAAGGAGAAGAACAACAGGATGATGAGGAAAATAATAAAAATGATGATGAAAAGAATGAAAATACCAATGGCCAGGTTTTAAAAGAATGTGAAGGCGAGTGTATGAATGGTTTTTTGACCATATTCTGTGACGATATTGATTCGGATGCTTTTTGCCCGAATGAAGGCAGTTGTTGTATAACCGGACAACAACAGGCAGTCACATCACCAGTTAAAAATAATCCAACAAAAGCGCCCAGTAAAAATCATCCAAAGCCAGCCCAGAAACCGGCACAAAAACAACCAGCTGCGGCCCCGGCTACCTCTTCGACAACATCCCAAGGCGGAGGCAATGATTTGTTCTCACAAATTTTGTCTTTTGCTGAAAATACTCTGAGTGGCGGTAATGGTCCTGCTACACCACCAGCTACACAAGCACCGCCCAAAATACCACGTTGCCCTGGCTTTTGTTTGCTCAACATTATGGCTGCCTTCTGTGAAAGACCCTCAGTGTTGATTTCAACACCTACCACTTGTGCCAAGGGTTCGGTGTGTTGTGATAACTCTAGAGCTGGCTCACCACGACCACCACCACAAAATAGACAACCACCATCATCACTGCCACCACCTACCCAGCCGCCTTATGTTATAGCGAATACGCCAGCACCCGATCCACGCGAAGAATGTCCCGGCTCTTGTATTGTTAGTCTCTTGAGTTTTACTTGCTTTAAAAATGCCGAAATGACTGACCTCTTCAAATGTAAGCGATCGGGACAAACGTGTTGTGCGCCCAAGAGTAAGATTTTAGAGAAACAACAATTCCAGACACGAAATGATACGGCCTATGGTCATTACCCACCACCACCACCTCCCCAACTGGGAGTGCAACAGTATCCACCACAATCGGTCTATCCACCACCACCACCTCCACCTCAAGCTTATATGCCAACACAGCAACCACAATTCCATCACAACTATCCACCACCACCACCGCCACCCATGCAAGTGCCTCAACAGCAACAGCCGAACTACGATTACTCGCTTTATGGACCCGGCATTGGTAAGTCCATCATTTAAAATCGCAAACAGGAAGGAAGGAAGAGAAAATACAAGAAATTTTCATTTTATTTTTTTACAGTGTCCCATCAAAACGGTTTACCACCTCCACCACCACCACAACAACTACAGCCACAACATTTGCCTGCTCCACCGCCACCACCCACTACAACACCACCAACAACTACCAGCACTACAACCACAACTGCCAGACCCCATGTATACTCCAAGTATGTATGCGGTGTTAAAGGTACTTTACGCTCTGGACGTTCGCTTACCACGACGCCTGCCATGTCGTTGGTCTCCTATGTACGCGCCAAATATGGTGTCCATCGTCAATCTCGCCAACTGAGTGAATCCTATGGCATGCCTTTGGGTGGTGTTGGTATGCAAAAGACTGCTGAACGTTTAATTTTAGGCTCCGATATTGTGCCGATACAAATACACAACGACAAATTGGGCGATTTAATCCAAAATGATGCCAGTAATTTTAATCAGGTCCGTTCCTATCGGGATGATGATGTCCCTTCGCATATTGTCATGGCTCAGCCATACTATGATGCCTACAATTTGACGAGCGGCAGAAGACGAGCTCGTGTTGTTGGCGGCGAAGATGGTGATAATGGTGAATGGTGTTGGCAAGTGGCCTTGATTAATTCCATGAATCAGTATTTGTGTGGTGCCGCATTGATTGGTACCCAGTGGGTGTTGACAGCGGCTCATTGTGTTACAAAGTAAGTGAGAATTTGTTTAATATTTCATTATTCGGACTTTGATTTATTTATCTCGCCTTAATCGTTTACAGCATTGTACGTTCTGGTGATGCTATATACGTGCGTGTAGGTGATTATGATTTGACAAGGAAATATGGCAGTCCCGGTGCTCAAACTTTAAGGGTGGCCACCACTTATATACATCATAACCACAACAGTCAGACGCTGGACAATGATATTGCTCTGCTCAAACTGCATGGTCAAGCAGAGTTAAGAGATGGCGTGTGCTTGGTAAGTTGATTGATTTTAAAACCGATAACAATCGATAACAATTTGCAACTCTTTATAGGTCTGTCTGCCTGCACGTGGCGTTAATCATGCAGCTGGTAAACGTTGTACAGTAACCGGTTACGGTTATATGGGTGAAGGTAAACATTTTTTTTTTAATGAAATCCTTTACAAAGGGATCTTTACAGAGAGATTTTTTTCTCTTACTTCTAGCTGGTCCTATACCTTTGCGTGTGCGTGAAGCTGAGATACCCATTGTTAGCGATACGGAGTGTATACGCAAAGTAAATGCCGTGACTGAGAAAATCTTCATATTGCCTGCCTCCAGTTTCTGTGCTGGCGGTGAAGAGGGCAACGATGCCTGTCAGGGTGATGGTGGCGGTCCGCTTGTCTGTCAAGATGATGGCTTCTATGAACTGGCCGGCCTGGTATCGTGGGGCTTTGGTTGTGGCCGTGTCGATGTACCCGGTGTTTATGTCAAGGTGTCTTCCTTTATTGGCTGGATTAATCAAATAATCAGTGTCAATAATTTATAGTTGATTACCAAGTAAAATTTTTAAAATACCATTTAAATAATAATTATTTTAAGTTACAACAAAAACAAAAACAAAAACAATGTTTTTAATTAAGAAAATTAATTAATTAAGTTTTGATTTTAAAGAAAGAAAATAATGGCAACAACAACAACATAATGAAAGGAAAGGAAACTATACTGTTTAGTAATTTAAATTCCAAAAGAGTTATTTTATGTATGTATTGTTTTACACACACACAAACGAATTCATAAATTATTTAAATTTGGAAATATTTATCCAAAATATGTTTTTAATTTTAAATATTTTTTTTTTTTTTAATTTTATTTTTTTTTTTACTACCATTATTAATATGATATGATTATGACTGTTATTTTTATAATTTAGTATTTTTAATTTCTATTTAATTTCCATTAAGACACTTTAATTTATAATTTCTTTTTTATTTACTATTTAACCATAAATGTATCGTATTTTTAGAGAGAGAAAAAAAAATAATATCGATAAACATTTTGTATCGTACGTAATATATTGTATTTAAAAATATATTTTGTATATAATTTATAAGTCATTTAATTTACAAAATAAATAAATTAAATTTACAAAAAAAAAAAGAATATTTTTGACGATTTGATTAAAATTCTTTAAAAAAATAATTTTTTTCATCATCCGTTGTTGACTGATGACTAAAAATTGTTAAGACAACAATAGTAGAACCTACTATATTATGGCCTATTCTCTTAAGCACATATGAGTCATCGCTCGAAAGCTAACTGATATGCTCTGATTAACCGGGTTTGACAATCAGAACCAAGGTTTCCTTAGAATCAAGAAAGTTCAATGAATATATTGATCGATTCGGTAACATGTAACGATAGCTCCGTTAGATTATCGATAAAGATATGCTTAAACTTAGAGATTTCTTATCTAGGATCAATTCAACATCGTGAACCGTGAATAAAGGCCATTACCTCGATCTGAAATATACCACAGTGTTCTGGGAGGAGTCGCAGTAGTCTAGTAGGCTAGACGCAAGGCCACGGTTCAAGCCCCAGGTCAGACATCAAAACGGAATATGAAAAAAATATTTCTTCGTCGACTTCCTCTCAGCAGATTTCTGGCAAAAACTCTGAGAGTAAATAAAAATTGCCATGAAAAAGTTTCTCATAAAAAAAAACTGTCGTTCGGAGTCGACTTTAAAACTGTAGGTCCCGCCACTCATGTATAAAATTAAGGCACACACCACATGAGTGGTATGAGAAGCTAGGCCGTAATCCTGACTGAAGGGTTGTAATGCCCAATTATGTATGTATGTATGTATGTATGTATGTATATTCTGGGAGGGGGAAAGATGTTATAAGATTAAGAGTTTTGGTAAAAATTTCACAGTCTATCTTATACTCAAGTTTCAAACTGTCTGTGTAGACTTCCATCGAATTCACGCATCTAAGCATTTCTCAGAATCATGGAATTACAGTGTGAAATCTTCTGTTTAGACTATGTTCAGACGAGTTATGGGTAGGTGCCCAGTTGGAACAACGTGTCAGCGTGACTAACATGAAGTCATAATATAGTATAACATAACTGGTCTTTACAACCTTTTAGTCAGGATTACGACCTAGTTCCTCACACCACTTATGTTGTGTGTGTTAACATTATGCATGAGTGGCGGTACCTACAGCTTAAATGTGACTTCGAACGCTAGACTTTTGAGAAATTTTTCATGGCAATTTTTATTTACTCTCAGAGTTTTTGCCAGAAATCTACTGAGAGGAAGGCGGCTCAGAAATATTTTCTTTCATACTTTGTTTTGTTGGAGATGTCTGGGCTGGGGTCTGAACCGTGGCCATATGTCTAATAAGTCAACACACTATCTACTGAACTACGGCGACTACATGAAGTCACTTTGACGAATGTAAACCCGAAATTCACTTGCAATCTGTATTGCAACAGATAGCAAGGAGTTTCACAACGAAATTTTAATCAAAAGAAATCCACCAGAAGACAATTCCTTGAAGTAGGTTATGTTCGATAATCGTGGAATAAATCTAGCAAACAGCTCTAGGACTTCATTCCGGAATCCTCTTCAATCGGCTTGTGTATGACGCTTGCTTCGGTCAAGTTGGCCATTGTGCGGAAATTCTTTCGAGACTCCAACCAATCCTGGATCAATGAGGAGTCCTGCTCCGCCGCTAGACTCAGTTGGCCCTTGATGGATAGAAGGCGTACCAACCAGTTACTTGGGCTTGGTCGTGGCATCATCTCAATCACAGTGGTCATGCTTACATGCGGAAAGGTTGCGGCTCCTATTTGACGACTTCTGACATATGTGTACAGATCCGCTGATGAAGAGGAGATCCACTTTATCCACTTTCTTTGTCAGTGCCCATCTCTTGCGAAGTGCCGATATAGGTTATATGGCTCTCCATTTATTGTCAGCTTGACGGATCTATCATCTACTGATGTCAAGGATATTGCTTCGTTTGTCAAACTTTCTGGCTGGTTTTCCAACGTAGAGTAGTTGTGCTTTTGATGTGCAGCCCTTGCGCTGATGAACTTCTTCCTCTTCCCTGGGGTTGGTAGAACTTGGTCAGTACAGAGACTGCGTTCACCTGTGGCATCACAACGTGGTCTATGAGTGCTCAAGTAAGTTTTTTTTTTGATATCAGAGCTACCACTCCGACCTAATCTAACCTAACTCTTGGACTCAAGTTGATTAAAATTGAATGGCAGACGCGTAAAAATAAACGATATTTAGTTTACATTTGATTATGGTCAAATGTGCCCATAGTGACTACAATTAATAACACGTCCCATAGTGTAGGCTTTGAAAGAAGATATAATCCGTGGTCGCATGTTTAGAACCAGAACCAAAAAACAAAGTGTATAAATCAAAAGAGAAATAGAGAGACTCCTCAACCACGCCTACCAACTGAGGAAGAGTAACCTTAAATGTTTTTCCTTTAATGCATGTTGATGTCACGAAATCAGTTTCGGAGAAATTTGCCAAAGATAGTGGTCAATCATACTCTCCAATATTTTTAAAAGAAGTGATAATAGGCTTACTAAACGTGTGTTGGCTTATTAGATGTGAGACCACGGTTTAAACCCCAGCCCAGACATCTCCACCAAAACGAAATATTTAAAAATATTTCTTTGGCAACTATCTCTCAGCAGATTTCTGGCAAAAACTCTGAGAGTAAAATAAAAATTGCCATGAATTGTTTCTCAAAAAGCTGTCCTTCAGAGTCGACTTGAAAGCCACTCATGTATAAAAATTAAGCCACACAACATAAGAGGTTTAAGAAGCTAGGTCGTAATCCTGACCGAAGGGTTGTAATGAGCAATTATGAATGAAGGAAAGAAAGAACATAAAAGAACACGCTTATGTGTTCATAGTATGAGAAATTCTATTTGCATCCCAGGATCCGAAGAAATTTTGTCACAGATATGGGCTTATGAGGACTGATAATACCCCTTACAATTCTACAGATATAGTACCATCAAAGTGTGCCTTTATGAGTACTGGCGTTATATTTATTGGCTATATTGTTTGCTTTCTGTTTGGTTGACTAAGTAAATGCCTCCATGAAGAGAAAATTGCTGACTAAATGGAGAATGGTTGGAGAATTTAAGGGATTTTGTTAATGTTTTTAATACAAACTAAACTGTTTACAAAACTTATTGAAAATTCTAAATTGCCATCATTTCTCGATATTTTTGTTGAATGTTTTGTGATGCATTTCTTTGGGAAAAAAATATGAATTCAAAATCCCTTTTGTCATGCCGACATAAGAGTATGGATTGGATGTCTGCTATTATTATTCAAAAATAAACGAAATTTAAACGTATTTATCATTAACAAATGAATATAACGTATAAAGTTTTCCGTTAAAATTATAAAAAAAATTAAAATAATTTAAGAAAAAAAATTAAATTTATTGTCTTCAAACATTGTATGTATGTACATAAACCGTTACAATTTTTTTGTTTTTAATAAGAAATGATCTGTCATTTAAAATCTTAAAAAAAATTGCGCCAAAATCTAATAACAGCTTCCTCCTGAAACATAAGATTTCTTTCAGAATAGAAAAAAATTAAATTTCAACAAAGAAAATACAATAAAAAAAATTAGAAAAAAATCTTAAATTTGAAATACAAGTATGTACATAAACGAGTATATAAATAGAAATAGAGGCACCCAAACTACAGCAAAAAAGTATACAATATTGTTATGCAAATTCAAAATGATAACAACAACAGTTATAATATGAAATACAAAAACAAGTTCTTGTTCTTGTTACAAATATCAGGGATAAATAAAAAGGATTTCATCAAAAAAAAAATAACAAAAAATCTCAAAAGAAATGAAATCAAGGAAAGCAAACAAAAGACTTAAGCAACAAGGGCGGAGTTTTTTCTACACAAAAAAAAAAAGAGAGGAAAACAGACGCACACACACACTCGCACACAAATAACTATAAAAAGAAAGTGAGAGAGAGGGTTAAGAAAAATATTTTTAAATAAAAAGAGAAACAAGAAAATCCAATTGGAATTTCAAAATTATTTTCACCCTTTTTCTTAAACTTCTGTCAACAAATATTTCAAGAGAGGGAGAGAGAGAGAGTACTTAACCCTTTACTGATGATTACTTGTGTTGTAATTTTTTTTGAGAGCATGTGTGAGAGTCTGATCATAGCTACGTATGTGAGAGTGTGCGCGAAACTTAAAAATATTGTGTAGTTTCTTCCCTTAAAAAACTCTTTCTCAAAGGAACAAAAAAAAGCAGATCAACAAGATTGTTTTTGCTTCCTTCCTTTGATTCACAAGATCTTTAGGTAAGAAAAAGAACCATAAAGCCTGATACTTGTTTGTTTGATTATGTATGTATAAGTGTAACTCTAACTGATGTGTGTGTATGCATGTGTTTCACAGCGTGCAAGGGTTACGCTAGTGTCCACCTTAGCAGCAACTGAACAGAACATTGTCTGGTCTCAACAAGACAACATCGAAATTTAGACTAAAGACGTACAACGTTTAACAGCAAAACGTTAAAGAAAATTTTTGTTTGAAAACGTAAAGAAATTTTGCGCGGAAAATAAAAAATTATTTCAACGTGTTTTTAAAATTGTTAACTTTTTCATAAAAAATTTGTTTTGTTGTTTTATTTTGTTTATTTTTCGCATATTTTTATAAAAAAATCGTAGTTTTAAATAGTGTTGCATTGCATGGTGTTTAATATTATTTTTTTTCGTTCCTATGATCGATCCCTCAATTAGTTGTTGTTTGTTTGTTGTGATTTTTGGTTGTTGTTTTGAAAATTAAAAAATAATTTGAAAAAAAAAAATAAAAAAAAAAATGGAATCAACGACCGGAAATTCACAAAGTTTAGCAACAGCCACTACATCCGCCGCCGCTAATAATACAAATGCTTCTGCTTCTACCGCGGCGTCCATTTCAACCACATCTTTAACAACATCGTCCCTTGCATTGACAACCACAAGCTCGCAAGCACTACAAACTACAACAGCATCTTGTTCGACCGTCAATGCTTCGCCAGCTTCTATAAGCAGCACAAGTAATTTAACTGCTACAGGAAATTTAAATACCAACACATCTGCTGCTACGGCTGCTGTCCATCATCAGGCTCAGCTTCATGGTCAACATACGCATGCCCATCATCATCATCAACATCAACATCATCATCATCATACGCCGTTATTGCAAATTTTACCATTGGATACGGGGGGCCTGAAACATGATGACAGTAATAATCTATCGGTGGCCAGCGGTTTATCGGAAGGCCAGCGTTCTCTATCTGCTGCACCGTCGGCATCATCGAGTCCCATTTTAAGTCCACCGGGTAAAATATTTGGACGTAATGCCAATGGCACAAGTAAGTAAAGTTTTTTGTTTTTTTGTTTTTAATTCAAAATATTTAAAGTGAATTTAATTTTGTGTGTGAGTGGAACGTAAGGGAACGTTTATCATAAAGTTGAAAAATCTGTCACCGTTTAACTTTTTTATTTTAAAGATGAAATGTGATAAAATTTAAAATGAACCAAAAAACTACAGCCTTTTAATGTGGCTGTAATAACAAAATACCAAATGCTTTACAAAGCATTATTAAAAAGAAATTATTTCAAATTGTATTCAAAAACGATAGTTTCCTAATTATAAAGTGTGAGTAAAAGTGTCAGTTTAATTTGGTGGACTTTTAATTTTCTCAAAGCACTCATCCTTTTGAACTTACGGTGTAAATCAACAAATGTGCATATAATACAAGCTAAGCAACCTCAATTGACTTCCCTCTAATGTACGTATGCTGACGTTGTTACCGAAGATAGTGATCAATCATTCTCTCCAGTGTCTTCAAGAAAAATCATGACATCAACTATTGACCTCGAATCTTTGCGTATAGTGTGGAAACTTTTATTCACCTTTGGAATAACATCCGCTCTTGTGTGCCAGCATACGGACAAAATTTTTAACAGACCAGAGGTCAGCAATGAATCGTTTTTTCGCTACTCATAAGTACTCATGAAATTTTGAGTATGAGTGAGTCAACAATATTGAAATTCAACTACTCTGATTCATTCGTACTCCCTACAACATTGATTAATAAGTACAGGTTGCAATGAGTATAAGTACAACGTTTACATCAAACTCATAACATTCGAAATATGTTTGATTCATACGCCTACTCATTTAGATTCATAAATTTAGAAAAATACTTATAATACTCATAAGTGATTCGAGGGATTCGAAATTTACAGTCTTAGTTTTTGTTATGAGTACTTCAATATATATACTTTGAATATGAGTAGTATGAGTATGATATTAAAATATGTGTGAATGCGTATAAGTATCATAGATTATAAGTATGATTCGAATCTACTCATCTTTTTGAATACTCAGACATACTCTGTTACAGACATAAGCTTATGATGACTGAAAACTCCTGCAGTTCTGGTAACAAAGGAGGTAACAGAGAGAAGATCAAAACTGAGAAAAATATTTTAAGGAAATTCAACTCAATGTCACACGTATTTAATTTTTTTTTTTTTTAATTTGTTGAAAAAGGAATACCAATTATTTCTATTAAAGTTAAGATGCATTAAAGACTTACTTACAGCGAAGTGGTAAAAACTCAAACAATATACATAGTCTATAGCTGTACATTGTTGATAAATTCTTTTATCTGAAAACATTTTTGCCTATAAAATTCTGCGAAATCCATATAACCTGACATTGATTGCGCTTTGCCTTTTGGAGGATACACCCCAGATGTTATCTCATGTACATTCTATAAAATAAATGTCATAACTTTGCTTGCAGATAAAGCTGTCTTCCACCAATCTAATATGCCCACTGGGGTATTTACATTGGATTTCAAATCGGACTATTAAAATGATATAGCCTGTGATGATAAGAAGCCTGTTGAAACATCTTCAGAACGCTGTTGTCTATCACGAACAAAACTGGCATCAGTTTTACACATGATTTGTGACTGTGTTGAGTACTTTTTGAAAGAGTGGCTTATCCTCTTCACTCATTTAGCCGACAATCATGCAAAACTATTTTGCAGGTATTTTTTTAAGCACTTTCATGGCCTGGCTTAAGCTCTTGGTATTTTATCGTCTTAAAGGAAGAAGTATTGGAATCCAGTTTAGTTTGAATATTGATTGAACTAACTGAGTCGCAAGCCTATAAAATACTATAAATAATCAATGCATGGACTACAATTCTTGCAATAGAATTATGCGAGTCATCACAAGCAATAGTTAACACTCAATCGTTATATGAGATCAATAGTTTATTAAAAAAAGTTCACAGGGATAAATTATCCTGTTCTACAACCTTATACCCACAAGCCGCAGTGATTGCTTCTGTTTCCAGAAGTAAAGAACTTTGCCAAAACATCTAAAGGCTATGTACTAACGGAGATTGAGAAACAAATTTTAACGCATTTGGTATAGACATAAATATGTAAATGAAATCAATTCGCTCAAGAAATGTTAAAATTCTTCGTTGAAATTAAATATTAAATATAAAGACTGGCGATATTAAAAGGATATCAAAAGGACAATTTATTATTTAAAAAATAAAATCCATTTCTACAAATACATGTTACATGACTTTATAACATAAGGAATATACTTTTGAAGAAATGGAACGAACATCAAGTTTTCTGAATTTTATACCACATAAATATACATACATACATACATAATTGGTCATTACAACCCTTTAGTCAGGATTAGGACCTAACTGCTCACACCACCAAACACAGACAGTTTTCTGAAAAGCTTTTCATGGCAATTTTATTTATACTAAGAGTTTTTGAAGTCGCCGTAGTCTAGTAGATAGTGTGTTCGCTTATTAGACATAAAGCCCGGGTTCGAGCCCGGACAGACATCAGAACAAAAATATGAAAAAAAAATATTTCTTCGGCGACTTCCTCTCAGCAGATTTCTGGCAAAAACTCTGAGAGTAAATAAACCTGCCATGAAAAAGTTTCTCAAAATCTGTCGTTCAGAGTCGACGTTAAACTTGTAGGTCCCGCCACTCAAATATAAAATTAAGGTACACAACATGAGTGGTGTGAGAAACTAGGCCGTAATCCTAACTGAAGGGCTGTAATGGTCAATTAGGTAGGTTTTTGCCAGAAATCTGCTGAGAGGAAGTCGCCGAGGAAATATGTCTGTCGCTCGGAGTTGACTTTAAACTGACTGTAGGTTCAGTCACTTATGGATACAAATTACTCAGTAACATTTATGGTGTGAGAAGCTATATCGTAGTTCTGACTAAAGAATTGTAATGACCAATTATGTATGTAATATTATGTATACTTCACCAGATTGGTGGGTAGGTAGCCACATCAGCAAAGTCTGTACTTTTACACTTTTTAAAATATTTTAAACAAAAAATGGTGTCTTTGGTTGCCCCAGTAGTGTAGTTGGTTGAGTACTATTAGCGTAAAGATAGTTACTTCGATTTCCACTACATACTGCTGTCTGTTAAACTACACAGAGAGCGTAAGATCTAAGCTAATCAGCTCATAATAATTATAGTAAAATTTGGTGCTGTATTGTAATTACTAAATAAACAAATATATAAATAAAATAAATCCTCCCAGTAGTCTTCTGATAATAACTCTGAGTGTAAACAAAAAGCCAAGAAATGTTTATCAAATCTACAGTCCGAATTCTACGTTAGACTGTAGGTCCCACTATTCATGGATAAAACAAACACATACAAGTGAGTAAGTCTAGGGTAGGCCATTAGGTACTGTTGAAAGAAGTACTGAGGAGGTGTCAAGTTATTTCGACTGTCGCAAAAGTTTACTTCTGTGATGCACCAAGTGATAGGGAATTTAAATAGATTTGAACAAAATCTGCATTTACTGGATCATCCTAACTGCCAGGCTAGAATACAGGACGTATGTATGATCGTATAACAATATGTGTGGATAGGTTAGGTTAGATTTGAAGGCATGTACTTGTCATTGGTACAAGTACAATACCAAAAATGATTCATTGTAATACGTCCTAGGTGAGAGAGAGATAGGATATAGGATATAGGAAAATTGGAAAAGGAGAAGAGGTAGGAAAGGAATGATAACGAAACCTTATTTATTTTTTTTTTATTTTCTGCGCATATTGCATTTACATTTAATAATCAAAAACATAAGAAACATGCATTCAAAAAAAATTTTTGTACTTCCTAAGAGACTTGATTTTTTTAATTCGTTTTTTATTATAAGTATTGAGATTAATTAAAGCAGGATAATAGCATTATTATCATTCGCTATGAGAATTAAAATACGAAACCAAAACACAACTAAACATATTCACAATTATCGTTTATAATTGTGTTTTTGAAAACAATTTCATGTATAACAAACATTCCATATAAATACTCATGAATATGTCCATGACCACCCTTAGCCTTTCAAACAATAAAAAAAAACAAAAACACCAAAACAATATGGCTGAACTTATTCTTTCAAGGTCTACTCCAAGCTATTGTTTGTATATTTTTTGTTTATTTCACAAAATAACTGTTATAACCGTTATTTTCATACCGTATTATGGCAATTGTTGAAAATAATAAGAAAAAAGAAATTATTTTCATATTTTCTTATATTCTTAATAAGAAAAAAGCTTTTCTGCTTACAGATGTACATATATAGTATATATACATATGTATACAACACACATACAATTTTACAAAAAATAAAAAACTGAGGGTAACAATCTCTTTTCAATTGATGAATGAATGAATGAAATAAACCCTTACTTAGCAAATGTACCCCGCATAAATTTCAAGATCACGTTGTAGAACTCCAATGCCAACCAATCACATGTCTTGAGAGGCAAACAATAGAAACATTTCTACAGATTTCAGCAGAAGATTTATTGACAAACAAAATTCGTAAAGATCATAGGTTGGTAAAGCAAAAACAATATGTTACTCTAAGTTACCTACCCTAAAAGGATAGATGTGCTGTGAGTATGTAAGCAAAAAACTACCCCCTGACAGACTTACACAAAAATGTTACATAACAACAACAAATAAAAGAAACTTATGTTATGGAATTATTGTTGATTTCTATATATTCTTCTAAATAAACAAATAAAAATATTTATATATGTATGTACATATATAACGTTTGTCTAACAAGCAGCTCCTGCTGAAGTAAATCAAACGCTGAAATTAGAGAGAGTATCGTTCAAAATATTTGAATAATATTTGAAATATGTACGTTGCCATAGTAGAATCGTTAAGGCTCGAGAAGCATAGATTGACAGCAAAAAATCTAAAGATACTCCACGAAAGCCATGGAAAGACACAAAAATAATAACAACTGGCTAGCTGGTTAAACGGTTGTCTAAGACGAAAGCGCTTTGTAAAAGCCACTTGGCTCCAAGAGGAGTAAATGCAAAAAAAAATAGACGCCTCAACTCTTCAGTCAGGATTACGACCTAGATTCTCATACATTTACATATGTGGTGTGTGTTAATTTTATACATGAGTGGCAGGACCTATAGCTTAAAGCAGATCCGAAAGAACGATTTTTGAGAAAATTTTTTTTGGTATTTTATTTACTGCCAGAGCGTTTTTTTTGTGTTTTTGTTTCGTTTTGTTGAAGATATCTGACCTGGGAAGTTTGAAACTTGGCCGCCTGTCTAATAAGCCAACACATTACCTACTAGAATACGGCGAATTCAATGGAAATTTGTGGTTAAACTAAAGAAAAGTTGCAAATTTATTAGCAGATACGCAGACAGCAGATTATAACACTTGTAAGGTGAAGAATTAACGGCACAGAAAGGATATTAATTACCACACGAGTTGGAGCCGAGAGGCGTTAGAATTCGATTTTGCTTAAAAAATTTCCTAAAAACTCGGTTTAACCAATGTATTTGAATTAGACTGATCTGGTTTTAGTATCCAATATTTTGGAATTAAAATAAAGACTATGAAAAGTAAATTGTTGCCTTAGAATTTACAATTCTTTAGCCTACTTGAATTAAAAACTTTCTAGACAAATTGTTCTTTTCCTCGAATTTTGCCAAATCATTTGAGGCATACATACCATACATACATAATTGGCCATTACAACCCATCAGTCAGGATTACGGCCTAGCTTCACACACCACTCATGTTGTGTGCGTTAATTTTATGCGTGAGTGACGGGACCTACAGTTTAACGTCGATTCCGAACGACAGAATTTGAGAAACTTTTTCATGGCAGGTTTATTTACTTCGCAGAGTTTTTGCCAGAAATCTGTTGAGAGGAAGTTGCCGAAGAAATATTTTTTTTCATATTTCGTTTTAATGTCTGACCTTGGGTTTCAACCCGGGCTTTACATCTAATAAGCGAACGCACTACCTACTAGACTACGGCAACTATATTTGAGGCATAGTAAAATGAAATCCTCAATTTTTCAATTTTAATCGGTTCAGAGATATCTATCTCAGTGATATATTTCTTCGGTTACTTAATTTTTCATTGTGTTTGAAAACAGAAGTTGTATGTCTCCTTTTTGAAAAATTCAAAATCTTGTGAAAGTAATCGAGAATTTTCAATAATAATTTTGTTTATAAAATCGATAAAACGATAAATTTGGTTCGAGTTTCAAAGATCGATTTCGAATGTCTATAGAGAAACGAAAGCATATTGACTCGGATTTTTATTGATATTTTTGAAACTCTGAAAATTAGCACAGCCGGCTTGTTTGATGGCATAAAAAGCCGAACTTGAGAGAAAACTAAAAAAAAACTATTTCTGATGAGTTCTTGATTATACTTGACAAATTAAAAAAATATTTTTAAATTTAAGCGAATATACATACATATGTAGGTCCTCATACGTATGTGTATGTCTTCAAATAGTCCTTCTTAACCACAAACCATGGCATTAATTTTTTATTATAAAATTTATGATCTCAGCTATTTAATGATAAAATTTTTTTTATTTTATCGGAGATGACAAAAACTAAAAAAGCCGATAATTTTTAAGAGCGTTTTTTTTTTCTTCTTCTTTTCAATTTAATATTAAAAAAGCAAAAAATAAAATAAAAAAACTAAACAACAATAGCAGCCAAGTAAAGAAAAAGAATTAAAAAAGATCTTTAGAAAATGATTTTGTGGTATTTTTTGTGTCTTGTTTGCCATCAAAACTTTATACATTCCAAAGCATTTCTTAAAAAGCTACGCTGGGGCTTTTAAACGTAAGTTTTTTAGGTCTGTTCTGTTGGCAACTTTTTTTCGCTTTTGGTTATACCACCCCAACAATACACACACAAGAGTAAGAAAAATGGAAAAAAACAAACAACTCTGCAACAAGTTGCCACCACAGCAGCCATTAGCACTAGTAGACCAGCGAGAGAAACGGACACAAGAGGACAGACACAACACTGCAGTGAAGGATACAATTTGGCTAGCACTTACATATACACACGCATTTTGGCGGATAGTTTTTCTGAAAATGAGGAGTAGAGACTGTAGCCCAACTACTGTTGCTGTTGCTGTTTGTGTTCCAAACGTTTTTACAGGTTCCTGTGGAATTTTGATCGACAAGAATTTGGTCATTTAAGAAAAACATTTTCTTTTTTAATTTATCATTCTCATTTGTGGTCTCATAAAGAGTAGCGCGATAAATGAAAACAAACAAACAAAAATCGAAACAACAACGTCAATATCGACAGCAACAACCAGTAGCAACAGGAGCAGCAGCAGCAGCAGCAATGAAAAATTACACAAAACGACATAAACATGCGTATACGAGAAAAATAGTTGCCAATAATAATATTGTTGTTGTTGTTGCTGTTGTTGTTCTTATTATTATTATTATTGCTGTTGTCGTTGTTGTTGTTGTTGCTGCTTTTATTGCTGGTGATGATGATGACGCTGATGGGAAATAAGTAGACAAAAAAAAAAAACAAAAAAAGAACGCGTTTTTCTTTTCCTTTCCTTTGCTCCTTTACCTTACATTGTTGGTTCATTCACTCTACCAAATGGTTGGCAATAATCAATTGTTTTAAATGACCAATCGTTGTGGTAATTTTTTTTCATTTTTTTGTCTCTTTTAATGTTCTTTAATGTTGTTGCCACAATTTAATATTACACATGCAGAGCAGAGCCAAGAAGTCCAGTAGTCATCAGCACCATTGGCCATAAAAGACAGATTCTCATATAAAAACAATGTTTAAACATACAAAATGTTTGAATTTTTTTCTTCTTATTTTCTTTTGTTTTTTTTTTTGTACTTTTTCTTACACAATTTGTTTTTTCGTTCCGTTTTTTCGTTCCGTTTTTTGTATTTTTTTTTTTTAATTTTTTTTTTTTGTTTGATAGTTTGGTTTGGTTTTTATCATTTTAAATGTTGGCGGGTACTTAGGCATGTGGCGTCGTATGTCATTATAAATACCAATTCTTGTTGTTGTTGTTGTTTTTGTTATTGGTGGTATTTTTGTTGTCAATGTTTATATTTTTTTTATAATAGCAGGAGAAAATTAAAAGAATGTTATCACCATTCGCCGTAGATGTGAGGCCATGGTTCAAACCTCTAGGTCATATATCTCCAGCAAAACGAAACATGAAAAACAAGTTTCCTACTTCCTCTCAGCAGTCTTCTGGTAGAAACTCTGAAAAGTATCTCGTTCGGAATCGATTTTAAACTGTAGACCCTGCCACTAATGTATAAAATTAACACACACAACATAAGTGGTGTAAGAAGCTAGGCCGTAATCCTGGCTAAAGGGTTATAATGATCAATTACGTACTTATGTACATATGTATGTACATTAGAGCGACTCACCAAAAAAAAGTGCTCGATATACCCTCCTAAAAATGAACCTTGGACTTTTTTAAGATGACATTTAAAATATTTCGGCTCCAGTTTTGACCTCTCGTGAGCTGGACCATATCGAAAAAGGGTATATTTTTCCATGTTTTGTCAATTTGGGAATCTGTTTCCTTACCAACATATACACTTTGGGTGTCATATGAAAGGTTTTTTCAATGCGCGTCCAACTGTATATACAATTTGTCCAAGGACGATCATCCATGCCCTTTTTTTAATGATATCCTGTTAAAAAGAACGGTTTTTGAATTTTTTCTTCGGGGTTGTTTGTAATAAAATAACCAAAGTTGTAATAAAATAACCGAAGTGGTAGCTCTAATTACCAAAATTCACTTGATTGCGCATAAAGGCCCGTTGTGATGCCACACGATGCCGAATTTTATCAAACTAGCGAGGTCAAGTTTCCCAGAGTAGACGCCGCTTTTAAACCCATTACCGAGTTTAGAGCCATCAGTATATACATCCAGGAATTCTAGGGAAATAATCACGTCATGTTCCTGTTCGGAATCAGAAAATAAAAACTCTGGAAGCCAGTAAAGCATTCTGAAGAAGACTTTTGTAGGGGAGGTACCGGTGATATGAATAGCTGCAAATCTTTTGACCTTGTCAAGGAATCTGACAGCAACTCCGTATAGGAGGTTGGCTTCAATGTCTGCAGAATAGATCCAGCGCGTTATTTTGGGGCGAAGGCCCTATCTGGATCCAACTGCTCTACTGCAGAACAGGATATCAACAGCAGAAAAAAATGCAAGCAAATGAAAGCAAATTCAATCATCAATTGCAGACAGGCAATTGATACCTTCAAAATGCTGCTGTACGATGGAAACGTTGCTCAAGTGTTTAAGAAGCTGCTGATTCTATATAGTGTTTCGTGTTGTTGTTGTTGTTATATTTTTTATTCAATTTTTTTTTTATTTTTTTGTGAATGGTGTTGTGGTAGCTTTCTATATTAAGGCCTACCAGGTTTACTTACGCTCATTTTCACATTTTAACTAAAAAGTAACAACAACAACAAACATCACCAACACGATCATCACTAGGAACAGTAACTGTCGCCGTAAGAGCTGCTTTGCTCAAAACAAAAAACTCTCTCAGCATACGTATGTACGTACGAGTACGTACGTATTTAGTAAATGACAATGTTTGCCTACTACAAACAGTGAATTGCAATAACAACACTAGCAATCTTATTTAAACGAAGGAGTCTGTTGTTGTTGTTTTGAAGTGTTGTTGTATGATAAAATAATGAAGGTATTGAAAGTAGAAAAAGAAAAAAACTCTTACTCTGGTAGTAAATTTTAATGAAACCAACAATAATCATGATCATCATTATGATAACCAAAAAAAAAAAGTAAAATAGAGAGTGAGTGAGAGAGAGTGAAAAAAACACACACAAATCAAAGGGAAGGAACATGATAATGTTTTGCGTTTTTCGTTGATGCTGCAGTGTTGCTGCATTCTGTTTGCGTAACTATTTAAGTATTGAAATCACGTATCATTTATTTATTGCTGCTAAAATACATTTCATTTGGCTTTTATTTCTGTTGTTGTTTTTTTCTCTTGTCCCATCATTTCATCACTCGGCTAAAAGAAATGTTTGGTTTTTTTCTGTTCAAGGCACAAAATGTTGAAAAAAAGTCTAAAACATTTAGAGGGTTGTTGGTTTTTATGGCCGCTGCTGCTCAATGTTATATTGCATTTGCTTTTCATTTTGGGCCACAAGGTGCCACCACTCTAATGAAATTTTAGTTTCTGAATTCTCTCATACTTATGACTCTCATTAAATCAATGGGCTTTGTTTTCCTTTTTTTTTGTTTTTGCTTTTGTGGATTCCCCAATGACAAGTGTCTAAAGGCGAGGCGAAAAAACAATGGAATTTTGTAAACGTTACTTTTGAAAATAAGGAGACGAGATATTGGTACAAAAGGTACAAAAGCACTAAAGCACCACCTTTTATAAAGATATTGTTTAAATTTCTTTTCATAAAAGCTCTAAAGAAGCTCTTTATGAAAGTACTGAACCAAATAACACGCATTAGAATATTTGGTAAAAATATTTTTTTACAAAAGTACTAAAGACATTTTGTAAAAACTAATAAAGTACCTTCCCTGAAAAAATTCAAAAGTATTATGTTGTAAAAGCTTAAAGTATTTTCTTTCTTTCTAAAAGTACCAATATGTTTTTCTTTTTAAAAATACTAAGTACTATTTAAGCACTAAGTGCTTTAGCAGTAAAGTAGATGGGTTGAAGGAGAGAAGACACCTAAACCAACAGTTTCTTGTGAAAGTACTGAACTAAAATACATGCATTATAATATTTTGTAAAAGTGCAAAAAATATTTATTTACAAAGTACTAAAGGATTCTACCTTCCCTGAAAAAATTCGAAAATATTATTTTGTAAAAGATTAAAGTATTGTCTTTTTTGTAAAAGTACCAATTTGTTTATTTTTTTTTTATAAAAACTACTAAAGTTCTAATGTACTATTTTATTCAGGCAGGTAGTTTGAAGCAGTGGAGACAAACCAAGGGTCTTATGCATATTGAAAAAGGCTTATGCCTATTGAAAAAGTATTCAAGTACTTTTCAGGTCAAGGTACCACCGCAGGTACTATACATTATTTTAAATTATATTTTTAATAAAGGAAGTTTTTTATAAAATTACTATTTTGTAAAAGACCTCTTTTTAAAAAGTACTTTTTTGTACTTTTCTGTAAAAGTACTTTTTTTTAAAAGACCTTTTTTGTAAAAGACCTTTTTTTGTAAAAGTACTTTTTTGTAAAATTAATTTTTTGTAAAAGACCTTTTTTGTAAAATTACTATTTTGTAAAATTACTATTTTGTAAAAGTACTTTTTTGTAAAAGTACTTTCATATTACCCACAGCTCCAATACAAAAACAAACATTTGTCATACTTTTACACCATTTCATCTGGCATATCGCACTAAGCGCACATGTAGTGTTATGCTCCAGGGCGCTGGATCTGTTTTTGGCTTGACAATCTACACGAGAGACTTCACGTATCTCTACTAAAAATATTCTAGTGAAGTTACAAACTCATGATTTTGACAGTTTAACTGTATACGAAGACTTGATCGTGGTAGGTTCATAGTGTTGAATATCAACAATCCCATGTATTATACCATGACAGTCTTTCCTACCGAAACGAGTAAACTACGTTTTCTCTCCTAAAGTTAATTCATATAAAAACGGATCTGAGTCACCTTTTCTGCACTGTACTTTTTCTGTGAGTCAAACAAATTTTACTGCTATTTTCGGGATGGTCGGAACGTTATGCCTTAAAAACGATCTTGGGCAAAATTGCGGTTAATATATCTGTTGAATGGGTAGGGTATATCGAAGACTCAACAAACTGCCCCATTCGCACTGTGGTCTTTGTTTAGTAAATCGTTGGATACACATATGTCTACCTTATGGGACGACTTGACTGATTTTTAGCTCTGTCAATAAGGACAATGCATCCGCGAAGCTGAATGTAAAATGATTGGCCGATTTGAATCAATCGTCAATACGTCTATTCAAATTTGAGATAAACAGGTTCTAGCCGTCATAGTCTAGAAGGTAGAGTGTTGATTTATTAGACTTGAGGCCCAGGTTCAAATTTCAGGTTAGATATCTCCAACTTGACTTTCTCTCAGCAGATTTCTGGCAAAAACTCTGAGAGTAAATATAATTGCCACTAAAAGTTCCTCAAAAATCTGTCGTTTGGAATCCACTTTAAACGGTAGGTCCCCCGCCACTCACATATATAAAATTAACACATGCAATAAAAGTGTTTTAGAGAAACTAGTTCACAATCCTAACTAAGGGGTTGTAATGATGATGATTATGTATGTACACGGATTTGAAATATTTATGGTCTGACAGGTTTTGGGAGTAATGAAGAAGAAAATCTTTGTGTGCTTAAGGTTCTGAATTCATTCTCCATTTAAGCATAGGTCACTAGTAAACTATAATAAGGCTTTCATAGTAAAGAAAATTAAGTCGCCGTCGTCTAGTAGGCCAATTATGTATGTATGTATGTAGTTAAGAAAATAGCGGAAATACAAAGTTAGCTGATATGATGGAACATATGTATGTAGTTAGACGAGTTTGTGGTAATAAAATAAAGCTAGGCTTAGGAGTTATTACAGATCACTATATGTTTATTCTGCCAGTTTTGTTTCCCATTTTCTGTGCCGCTATTCTCAGGAATCGTAGGCATTAATACTTCAAAGACTCATTCTTTTCATTCTTTTGGGATCCGTTTACATAGCTTAGTAGACGGACCTTCTAAGGTAATCGCATAACAATCCCCTTTTCTAAGTTCTAACATAGATTTCCGAAGCCTGCTCGATTAGCACTGTAACTAATTTACTGTTTTTATTTTATTTCAAATAAAGTCCTAGACTTTTGCAAAACGTACTAAAATAAAAACAATTTGGCAACCTTGACATTACACAATTAATATGTTTTGTTCTCTTGTACTTTTTACGCCTGTTTTGCTACGCGACAATGACAGCCAACATTGTAGAGGATAATTTAACAACATTTTTCTAACAAAAATATCATTTAAAAGCAACAACAACAACAGAAAAAAAACTACATGAAATTGAATTTAAACTAGACATGGGCTTGCTTCATAATAAAATGTTTACAGAAGAAGACCACCTAGAAAATGCTAAAAAAAAAAAACTGAAGCCAAACGTTCTCACGCAGAAATTTTTAAAAGAATTTTTTTTTAATGAAAAAAAACTTGCAAAGAGTGATAAAAAAAAAACTAGGAACTAAAGACCAAAAAAAAGGCAAGATCATCCTTAAAAAAAAAACAGAAGACTGATCAACATTTGAATTAAAAAAAAAGAAGAAAAAACTCGCAAACCTACCCTAAAAACTTGAAACAAAAAAGTGCTATTTAAACTGACGTTTGTTGTATACAAGGGAAACAGGATTTGTGAAACACATCATGTCCTTATGCAGATTAGTTCCTTTTTTTTAATTTATTTTTTTTATTTTTTTTGTTTTATGCATGAAAGTTTAGTGAGACGGCCAGTTTTTTTTACTTTACAATTTCAAATAAAGGTTTAATAAAAAGGGTTATTTTTCTACATTAAAAAAATTGTTTTTATCCTTAAAAATCCTTTTTTTTTTCTATAAAAAAAAAAATCAAAACCGGTTTTGAATAAATTTTTCACAATTTTTTTTTTTTTTTTTTTTGTTTCCCTTTTAGTGGTGGCTACTTCACGTCCTAGCAATGAAGCTGAAATCCAGTTGTATCGAGTTTTACAGAAAGCCAGTCTACTGGCCTACTATGATACTCTATTGGAAATGGGTGGCGATGATGTTCAGCAATTATATGAAGCTGGTGAAGAAGAATTTCTAGAAATAATGGCTTTAGTAGGCATGGCTTCAAAGCCTTTACACGTGCGAAGATTACAAAAAGCTTTACACGAATGGGCTCTCAATCCCTCACAATTTCAACAAACATTATCAAGTAATAGCGGTAAGTTTAACGGTTTTTTCCCTCTGTTTATTTATTAAAATAAAAATCTTCTTTTGCACTTGCTTTCTTATTTTTACTTGCAGCTCAATTTGATACCCCTGCCAAGGCGACTCCCCTTTTTAATTTAGAAGCCTCTTCTTCGGCTGCTGCTGCAACTTCACGTGCCAAATTTCCCACTTTTAATCCCACCCCAACTTTTAATCCTACTCCCCTAATGCATACAGTACCGCCAGCCACTTCAGCACATTTGTTAACACAAATCTGTTCCTTGCCTTCACTGCCCGCTGCCAGCCATAACCCCACACACATTTTGCCAAACACTTTAATAGCCGGTAATGAAAAACCCGCAGCAATGCGTCCCACCCCCACGACCATGACTCATTTATCGAATACCTCCCATCAAGTCACCTCCAGCTCTCCCCAATTGACGCCCGTCTTAAGTGAAATGCAAGTGGTCCGCATTACCTTAGGTGCTGAGAAAATAGCCTCCCAACTACCGCAACGTGAACCCAGAGCTCATACCTCTAAGAAACGCACCAGCCGTGAACTGGAACAAGTCATAGCCATGAGTGAAAATGATCCGCGACGTATGGATGAGATACGTAAGTATTCCGCTATTTATGGGCGTTTCGATTGCAAGCGACGCCCTGAAAAACCCTTGACTCTGCACGAGGTTTGCGTAAATGAGGCTGCTGCTCAGCTGTGCCGTTTGGTGCCCGCCTTATTAACACGCCGCGATGAACTATTTCCTCTGGCTAGGCAAATTGTCAAAGATGCTGGTTTTGGTCATTCAGCCTCTATTGCTCGCTATGGTAATTTAATATCACAAATGACTCAGGCTCAAACGTCCAGTCCGCAAATTAGATCGTCTAGCGCACTGTTGGATTGTGAGTCCAGCGATACGAATTTAACGCCTTTGAAACGTCAACGTTTGTCCTCATCAGATGCTTCTTTAAATAATTCCGACAGCAATCGGGTAAGAATTACAAAGTCTGAACAATAATATGCTTTGGAAGAAGGCTTTTTCGGCTTCGTAGGCTTTTGTTTTTTTTTAGGTGGTAATGGCTTTGGCTTTTTCTATTTTAAATTTTACTTTGCTTTGCAGCTTTATTCTACAGATAGAAGATAAGTATGAAATTTGGTTAATGCTGGTTTGGAGCAAAAGCTTTGAGATAAAGTTGAAGCTTTCTTTTAAGTTAATATCAGGAATGATAGAACTAAAGAAGGTACATATCTGTGAGTAATGACGTATTAGTACACAAAAAGGGAGAAGATACGTCATCATACGGTAAATTATGCAACGTAAACTTTTGTTCTATCATTCTTGATTGATAATAAATTTTAAAGCTTATGAAGAGCTACAAAAGCTTTTATAAAAATCTGTAGAGCTTTATGCGAGACTTTTGCTTTTAATTTATAAAAGCTTTTGGAAAACTGAAAAAAAGTTTCTGAAAGCTTTTAAGAAAGTTTAAAACTCTCTTTGAATATTTAATATCCTTTGGAAATATATTTTTCTCTTGAAAAACTTTTAGGCTTTCAACCAGCTGCGATTTAAAGAGACATCGATCGACCTTGAAAAATTATCATTCTATTATAATCATTGCCGTGAAAAGGTGACTTAATACTGCGACCAAACGATTTATTGTACTCCCCTTAAACTTTATAGGGCATCCCTATAATTTATCTTCCAAGCCTACTGCCCTAACACATTTCAGGATGCTGCTCGATGTCAACAATGGCAATTCCCTGCCTAGCGTTTAATATTCATGCACGTGTTTCTTTCTGCAACGCATTATTGCCCCACAGATTCCAAGAAGGTGTTCTGATGATTAATTCCCACCCTTACAGAACCTACATGTGGGGCTCGAAACAATGCCCTTTCTGTACAAGTTTACCCTGAGTATTCAGAGCCCTTTCTAGAGGCCGGTTATCAACCTAAAGTTATTACTGCTTAGTCATGATGCAGCAATGTGTTGCTATGATTAATTCTGACCTCAGAATGTACATGTTGAGCTTGAGGCAATGCCCATTCTGTACAAGTTCAGTGTACAGTGCCCTTTCCAGAGACCGGTTAACACCTTTTATTGTAGTTTCCCAAAGAAAACTTATGAATGCCTCAGACAGATATGGTTTATACTTCCTTTCGAGAAATGATTTTAAAATAGAAAAATCTATGGTAGAAGGGTTAAAGAAGCTCAAACTCTACTGATACATACGTCATTACGAGTCATTCAGATTTGTATATAAGTTTAGTAATGAAAAATAAAATATACTCAGAAATCGGCAAAATAATAATAAATTCTTGGGTATGCCCAAGAACTTTGTGGTTTTGGAAAATTACGCCTCATAGCTGTAAGGGCAAAACAGCTGCCTTTAACAGACAGCTGTCAGTTGATTGTTATGACGAGTTGTGTCATTTACTTTGTGTTTGACAGCCATTGGAAACAGGCTACCATGTAACATAAATAAAAGTTGATTTGTTATAGTTCCTCGGAATTAAATCCGGAGATTTTTTTTTTGAGACTAACACCCGGGAGATGACCCCCATTATATATACAGGAAAGCAAAGAGGGAATAGTGTGCGATAATTTTTCCTGAAGACCAGTGTATATATCTTTGTCACGTTTTAGTAATAATTTTCAGTTTCTTTTTTCTATTGTGAGTAATCACATATAATGTCAGACAAATGATCAAACAATCACAAACACCCTGAGCCGTTGGTGGGAATCGAACCAACTGCCTCACTACTTCAAGTTTAGTACACTATCAACTAGGCCATCGCGCCAACCAATTTAGGCGTATGGGGCAGAAATTCTTATGAACTTTATTAAGGCTTTCTAGGTTTAATATCTCTTGAAACTTGATACAAGTCGTATGAAATTTTCAATTTTTTGTTATAAACTTTTGAAAAATGTTCATAAACAAGTAAAATATACAATGAAAAGGGTGCCCTAGTAGTCTAGTATGCTAGACTATTAGAGACTCTTGTCTGTTACAATACATCGAGCAAAGGTCAAATTTACTCAGCTCGTAATTATTATAATATAATTTATAATTGTATTGTATTAAAACAAATAAACAAAGGAAAACACAAAGAAATAATAATTAGAACGCAAAAGAAAAAAGAATTCAGAACAGCTGTTTTCATTTTACTTTGCTTTAGTTTATGAGTAATTTACTCTCACTCTTTACGTATGTAAAGTATTTAAGCCACCCTTGAGATATTTTCTTTTTTATATGAAATCATCGCTTAAATTACAGCTTTTAGTAAGCTCTAATAATAGTTTAATAATGTTTTTAATGCAATAACTAAAAAATTTTAATATATTATTAGCTAAAATACAAAACACTCACCAGAGAATCATCACAAAATTTCTAGTTTTCCAGCCAATACAATGAATTTTCAGCAGCATTTTGATTAAATTTATTGCGTTTAAATTAAAATTGTCGTAACTGCATTTAAACAACACTTGTTAAGGCAACACTTTTCATTTCTTTACATTTGCTTCACTCACTTTTGCTTTTACATTTTTTACATTACACTCAATAACAGCATGTATTGTTTACATACATACATATCTACTTGCTCATATTTCTCTCACTCGCACTCACTTTTTAAAACGCAATTTAAAAAATCCCGTTTGTTCTGTTATTTTAATTGAAACTTTAAAGTTTTACTTTTGATTTAATTTTTAAAATTTTTCTTTCCATTTTTATTTTTTATTTTACATTTAATTACGAAAAAAAAAACTATTTTTAATTTTAACTTCTGATATAATGTTTGCTTTGCTGATACTTTTCTCACTCTTTGATTTACTTGCACTTGCCCTTCATGCTTTCACTTCAACTGTAACCACAACACTGCACTTATTTGAATGGATTTGAATGAAATTATTTTGATTTAATTTCTCTTTAAATGGAATTACAAAAACACATAATAACAGTACATAATCATAACGTTTTCATTTGTTTTTGCTACATTGTTTTGTTCTGAGAACTTTTATTGGGTTTTACCGTTTTGTTTGTTTTAATCGCCTGACATGAGAATTTCTTTATTGAGTTTATTTTAACTTTTAATTTTACATATGTACAGTGGGTCACAGCATCAAAAAAAAGTTGTTTAATACTTATTGCTGAGTATATTGAATTAAAGACACAATATTTGTAAAGCATTGTTATTTATACTCTGAAGAATTTATACTGTGAAGTATTTATTCTTTGGGTAGGTATACAAAAATCACAAGTCACCGCTTTTTTCATGTATTGCTGTTAGCCTAGGAAAGAATTCATTTCGAATATGATTTTACATGATTTTTTTTATCCAAGCAAGCAGTTTTTCAATAAGTTTCCTTATCCCCAAGGCCATAATTACCCACATTGCTTCAATTAGCTTTGATTAAAAGATTATGAAGTCGAATACAGGATGTAAAGGAACTTCCGTATTAAGTATGCTTGCACAATGCTCGATTAGAATTATGAATCATTGCAACTATAACAACAAAATCAGTATTGGTTTTTGTCACAAAGTTGGTCCCTGTTTACATACATCCATTGTATCGTTATAAAAAAACTCTATAAATACTCACTTAAGTCCAATTTATCAAGCTACCATCACCATGCTTGATAGTAGGCTTTAAATGTGTATTCAGCAGCTGTGTATTGGCTGTAGTAGATGCCAATACCAAGCCATTCAAACCTATAAAGTGGAAATAATATCTTCCTAGGCTATCAATAGCTTCGTCCCGAAGTCCGGGCTAAATTTAGGCAGTCATTATTTACTTTCTGGCTAGCCATTCGGCTATGAAAATCCCATTTTCAAAATTTTTCACTAATTTTTTCATTATATTCATTATTTCTCGTTCCTTTTAATGAACTAGGGCTTGCACAAAACCTATCCATATATTTTTGTTATTTCATTGTATTTCCTTGAATGTCATGAGCCACTACAACAGCTTTTAGGGTGATAGTCTTGTCATCAGTTGTTGCAATGTGTAGAAATCACTGTTGTATTGGCTGTTGTAAAGTGATAATGAACTGTGCTCATTGAGTCTTCCACTATATAATGTTCAGTGTTGATATTGGGCTCTGCGGGGGTTTTCTGAAAAATTCTGCCGCCGTAGTTAGCCGATTGTTTTCCTGAGGAATTTATCTCATTGAATGCAAAATTTTCTTAAGTGAAGAAATTCAAATTGGAAATATTGAACGTAAAACTGCAGTGTTGTGATGCCGCTAAAATTATTGTTTTCATGTGTATCATTTAATCAGGATAACGTTCTACCTTTGCACTACATTACATATACATATGTACATGCAAACATATTTTCTACTTTTGAGAGGTTATAGTCAGTGTCCTATAGCCTGGAATGTCTTTTGACAGATTGTAGTTGGTAGCCTATAATCTTGAATGTTTTTTTAACTGATTTAGTCATGTGTTAACACAAACACTATTTAAAGGAACTCCATGAAATAAGCTGTGAGCTCTACTGTTCTCCAGAATAGAATTTTTTGGTGTCTTAGCAGAGGTAGCTAAAAGCTTCGGATTTTTTTTTCTCACATTCTGTGTTTTCTTTTCCTGTAGTATTCAACAGTTTTGTTTTGTAACTGCACGAAATAAGTTGTAGGCCACTGTACATAAGTAATTGCAAAAACAAATTATTACAATAACTATTCTTTACATCACTTTATTCTTTAAAGCTCTCACTGTCTTAACATTACCGTTTACACAATTGTTTACATTTGTTTTCATTTGATTTTACAAAAACAAATTATCACAACAAATTATAACAGCTCTGCTTTTGTTTGCATTTGTTGATGTTGCTCTCACGCTCATACTTTATTAATTAGCGGAACATTTAGGGGTTACCATATCCTTACATATTAATTGTAATTTAATCGATTTGTTATCAACAGACAATATTACTGCAATAAATCATAATTTTTACAGCTCTTTTTACAGCTTATTTGAAATATATTTTTTTTTAAATAAATTTACTTTTGTTATTGTTTTTTTTACAATTAAACTTGGCTTTTTTAATTTTTATTAGTTTTTTTTTATTGGCTTTAGTATTTTTAAATAGCTTGTAGTATTTTTGTTGTCCATTTTTTTTTGTTTTTATTTTTTATTAATTTTATTTATTAAAATTTTGTTATTAGTTATTGTAGAGTTGTTGTTTTCATTATTACTATATAAGTTACTTTAAACTTTGGCTTTTTCTATTACATGCTTAAATAAAATTACAAAAACAAAAATTGCTTTTAATTTTTAAACAAAACAAAAAAACGCTGGCTATTTATTTCCAATAAAACAAAAAAAAAAAAACAAAATTTTTAAATTAAAATCTGCTTCCATGAAATTTAAAGGATTCCTTGGAAGATCCACGCTATAATCTGTTTGCAATGTATCAGAAATTTGCAGCCAAGCCACCACCATTTGACTTAAGCGATATTGCGAAATTTACGTGAGTATTACAAAACAACAAAAACAAAATCTCAAAATTAATTTAAAACCTCTTCAAATATGTAGTTTAAGCAAGAGTCATGATTTCGAGGAACAAGATCAAGAGTCTCGATTTTCATTTAGCAACTCTAGTTCGCCTTCCATACCAGTGAGTATGTGTTTGAATTTATTTTTTAATTTTTAAAATTTTATTTTCTCTTTGCCAAACAAATACTGTGCACGCTTTTCTTTTAGAACACTGGTCCGGAAGAGGAGACTCCTAATGCTGGTTCGGCTTTAGATAAATCATTTATGAAATCTGATTCTACAAATAATAATTCTTTGGATTTATCATCCTCTTCGCAGAGTCCTCTAATAACAGAGTCGAGTACACCTTCGAAAACGTTGCCTTTGACAGGAGATGTACAGGTTATATCGGCATCTGGTAATCATATTATAGCTGTGGCCAATCCTGCCCTACTTATGAGTCCTACTCTTAATGAGAATCTCAATTTGAAACGAGATAATCGTACATCCGATTAAAGGTTTTGAAAATTGTTTTTTTTTATGAAATAATTTTTTTCAAGTGCAATAATTTAAATATTAATTTTTTTAATTATAATTTAGTTTAAAATTAAAATTATTTATAATAAAATAAATACTATTTCAATGAAAGAGATGTTTACACTGTGATTAAAAATAAATATTGAAAATAATTTGTTTGAAAATTTCTCATCTTTTGTAGAATTAAGATTTTTGAATATTGGGTATATGCATAAATTTCTATCGTTTTCACTAGATCTCTCATATAGAGTGGAAACATAAATCACAGACAATTGGTCAAAGTAGTTTAATTTTAAAATACCCGGAATGATGTATCAAGTCTTGCCAAACGGGAGCTAGTTAGATAAATAGGTTTGAATACATATGTAGCCATATTGGCAAATACAAAAACTCCCGGGAGCTCATTGTGTTTCTCTTAGAATGGAGCAAAATGTAAAATAAAAAGATCGGAATAAAAAGTGTGAAAGAAAAGTGCAGAAAACAAAACAAAGAAATTAATTAAGCAATCTGATTATAAACCACAGGAGTGCTTTAGTATTGGCTTCTGAGAATGGCTTTAAATCTTAAAAAAATCCGTTTTTAGCGGATATTGAACCTTTGAAGCTCTGAGAAATTTTGACATTCGAACGTCTTCATGCCTAAAAATGTATTCCAAACTTCTATTGTTTAATTAACTTCTATTGGCTCTTCTAACATTGACTTTCGAACCTTGACAGTCGAAAACGGCTATTACAATAAATTACAATACAATACATTACAGTTAATTACAATAAATAAATAAAATAAATAAATAAAAAAAAATTTAATCAATCAATGTTTTCTGTTTATCGATTGATTTTTGCAACAAAATGTATGTAAAGAAAACAATGTAACAGAATTGGTATGAAGAAGTGGTGGAGTACCGCAAACCAACGATTTATATTACTGGCTAAAGCTATATAGGCTATCCCCGTAATGTCTCCCGCAATGGTATTGATCTGCAAAACTTCCGGAATCTGTTCGACATCAGTCAGCATATATTCCTGCCTATTACTTGCTACAAATTTAGGTGTTCCTTCTAAGATGCATTAACACCTCAAAGGTTTCGAGTATATGTTCTGGTGATCTCGTTCTCCTCGTCACAGAGTCTAAATATATTGCACATTAATCAATCCCTATATTAAAACAGATGTTTTTTTTCAATCTTTATTGCAAATATTTATTCATAACAACACCAGACTCCGTCATCAATTACGATTATAATGCTTGATAAATGATTCATTCGATATGATTCATATGTTTTACAATATTTTCTGGAAATATCCAAAAAAAATAAGAAGAAAAACAAATTTTTACTTCTTCCTAAATTAATAACGTCATTCAAATTCGATTTGAATTTTTTTTTCGTTTTGTTTTATTATCGAATTTCAATTACAAAAAAAAAGAAACAAAAAACGCGTGCCAAAATTAATGCCACAAATATTTCGGAGTAACAAATCAATAAATCAACTCTCAAATTGTTTGATGCCAAAACATTAGGGGTTGATTTTTCACTCAATAGAATAATAAAAAGAAATATCGATTACAATCGATAGAAAGCCAAGTTAATCTACTAGACACAATAAAAAAGAAATTTTATCTAGGGGCTTTTCTAGTCGATGAAATCAAGTTAATCTACTAGACACTATAAAAAGCCTCTGTGGCTACTTTGAAAATCTATTCGATAACATCAATAGAGACAAGAGTCCTATTCCATGATATATTGTTCGGGATATTCACAAACGTTATTCTGATTTCTCCTAAATTTACTTCATAAGAGTTATTGATATATTTGTGAGGCGTGAGATGGAATCATATTTAAACAATATCTACCACTGAACCCAGAAGAGCTTTAGTAATTAAGCTTGGCCTATTTACGAATCTAAATTTAAACAACTCTTTGCTGCTGCATTTTACTGCACTGAAGCACGCTCATGTGTCCGTTATATACAGTTAAATAGTTTTATTAATGAGAGGCAGCATGGTTTTCGTAAGACGCGTTTTATGGGTAACTTGTTGACTGTATTCTCTTCTGAAGCTTATTTGGTCGCTTGGATGTACTTGTCGGTGGTTTTTTCCCCATGCTCGTGACGGGAGTTATTTGCACTTTTAATATTACATACATACATACATATACATATACATACATGCATACATCAACGACAAGGAGAATACTGTTCTCGGTGTATCGTCTAAGCGCGATCAGACGGATAAGTGACTTCAGGACAGTGTCTGATGAAGCGGTATTGGTACATATTGGCAAAGGCAATATGAGATGAGGAGGATATACTTTCGCTGTCTCGAGTATCCAGGATAAATAGCAGTTATAAAAGCGGAGGAACGAAGGACTTTCATGCACAAATGGCAGTCACGATGGGAGAGCAGTTTAAAAGGAAGATGAACATACCGCCTTGTCTCTGATGTAACCCTTTGGATGAAGGGCAAACATTGCGAGCTGAACAACTACGTGACACAGTTCCTAACTGGTCATGGGTGCTTTAGTCATGACACTTGCCCTATATGTCCAAACTATGTAGATGAGGAGGAAGATGCGGAGCATATTCTAACATGCTGCCCCAGATTTAGATGGCCCGTAGAAACGAGTTTTAGGACCAAACCGGCTAATGGAAGAGCTGTTGAATTGTAGGAATCTATGGAGCCAATATAGTCAGAGAATCGCTGAAGTTATGCTAGAACTCCGAAAAGTGGAGGAACGGAGGCGAAATTTGACTTAATGTGATGAAGCTTTCGACCTAACCAGCCCTCCGCGAAGTAATACCTTATGGCAGTACCGCGGGGGGAGAGTGGTTGAAGTGGGTTTAGTACGTAGGCACCAGTGATGGTGAATCGTGCACTCTTTTGTTGGATCAAAAGTGTCTTTAGAAGATTCCCACCTCCGGCTCAAGACAAAAAAAAACATACATACATATATACCTAATTGGTCATTACAATCCTTCTGTCAGGATTATGAGCTAACATCTTACATCACTTATGTCGTGTGTGTGTTAATTTTATACATGAGTGGCGGAACCTACAGTTTAAAGGCGACTCCGAATGACAGATTTTTGAGAAACTTTTCATGACAATTTTATGTGCTCTCAGAGTTTTTGGTAGAAATTTGCTGAGAGGAAGTCGCCGAAGAAATATTTTTTTCATATTTCGTTTTGTTCAAGACGTCTGACCTGGAGTTTGGTACGTGACCTCACGTTTAATAAGTCATCATACGACCTAATAAACTACGGCCATTTCAACTTTTAATGTTCTATTCTCCATTATTTGTCACCAGCTTTGCAAGCATAGACAGTCGTTATGATCAGATCTTTATGCATGTGATCGGTTCCAAAGAAAATGTGCTAGAAAAGAAGCCTGGCATACACAAGATTTTGTTTAAAAAACATGGCCTTACAGTACGAATTACAACTCAAGTACATTTAACATTTGCAATAATCCAAGCGATAATTGATCTCTCTCTGATAGCAATGCATGTCAGAAGAATATGAAATTCGTGCCATGATGCATCAATGTAAAGTAGCTAAGCTACCGCATCACCTTCTTGGTTATCATTTACGACTAGGTAGGATCTGCTGAAGACAACCCAAAATAGGTTGACAGATGGCTTTATAAGCCATGGCTGAGTCATCACGTTCTTAGTTATTGTATACGACTAGCAAGGACCTGCTGAAGCCAACCCAAATTAAATTTACAGATGGCTTCATGGCTATTCAATAACACAGTCATGTTGAAGCTTTCTAGTTCATCAGCTCTATCGTTCTATCTATCATATCGCAAAGGCATGGATTTTGTTTTTTTTTTTTCAAACAACTGTGGAATGAATTCAATTATCTTAGGTTAATATTCGAATATAAAAATTTTCCAAGAGATTTTCATGCTTTAAGGAATTTTCCTTTCATTTTCTAAAGTTTTGTTTTCGAAAGAAAATGAAATGAAAAATCTGACAGCTGTTAGGCAAACTAATGGATTACATCTGTCGTTGAGCGGCTCATTTAAATTTAAATAAATTAAATAAAGCGCGGGTGATTATGATTTTGATGTGATTTAATCTGATTTGATTTGATTTGAAAGGTTGAACCTTTTTTTTCTTTTTGTTAATGTCTTTAAGAAATCATTGCATTTAAAGGAATCATTTGCATACTTACCAAGCATCACCGTCAAACAGCTGTAGTAATGGAAGGTGAAAGATGATAGATGAAAGATGAATTTAAAGGCAACACACTGATCATTACAAAGCAGCACATCTTTTCAGAATAAACTACCCTTGATTTTAGTTTGTTTGTTTGTTTCTTTTATTGTTTTCAGAACTTTAATGAGAAAATAAAAAATAAATGAATTACAAAACAAAACTAAAAAATGAAAAATATTACCAAATAAATCTGTTTGTGTTTGTATAAATAATCTCCCATTTTAATGTCTTTACGATTAATTGTAAAAAAAAAAACAAAACTTAAAAAATAAAACCCAGACGGAGGGGGGGCACTGCATGACTACACTTAGGATGTATCAGCTATTTTCTCTTGAATCCAATCCAAAAAGTACTGAGTACTTGTGTAGGCACCAGGTATTTGGGGACGTGCACAGCCAATACCATATGATACGACACCAATCAAATAGAAGCGTGCTGATGTACCATAAGGCTGAAAGCAACGAAAAAAAATGAATAAACAGTTCGATGTTATATGTAAAAATTAAAAGCTTGTACCTCAGGTATCATTAGGGGGCCACCAGAGTCTCCCTGGCAAGTATCCTTGCCACCGGACAGTACACCAGCACATATGACTGCTGAATCAAATTGATTTTCTGTGAAGAGACGATTCTGTTGTTTATAACGATCCCGGCATAAATCATTTGTAAACAAGGGAATTTGTAATTCTTGCAATACATTGGCCGAATTGCCACCCTCCATGGTCTTGCCCCAGCCCACAACGAACGGCATGTAGCCTACAAAGCTCTGTTTGCGCAAATTTTCGGACAAAGGCATACAAATGGGTTTGATCAAGTCTAGCAAGAAAAATGGAAGATCAAACAACTTTATAAACTGTTCGCCGATTAAAACTGTATTAAACTCACCTGTAAACTGTACATTACGGGCCAAATATAGTATAGCAATATCACTGTGACCATTACGGGCATTATAGTCAGGATGTTTTTCGGTCTAGAAATTGAATTCAAATTCAAATAAAATTTACAAAATAAAAAACCAAGCATGGAAGGCTATCAGGAAACTTACTCTTACAACGGGTATGTCCACATGTTTGGTTTCAGAATCTGTTGTCAGATCATGTTCACCCAAACGTACGAATGATCTGCAAAATAAAAGTAAATTTGTTTCGAATATTTGTTTACGCTTTCCCACCGTCAACATAAAAATAAAACTACTTACAAATCTCTTCTTAGACAATGAGCAGCCGTTATTACATGACGTGCAGTTACCAAAGTACCGCCACATTTAAATGGTGACGATGATAGCCCATCATCATATCCTATTAAAGCAATCCAAGGCCAGGCACCCTTCCTACTTACTGTACCTCCAACGATTTTTTTAAACTGATTCAGACTAAAGCCACAACCCTCTTCCTCAGTGGGCAAACGTTTGGGTATGTCGTCATTGGTCTTCACTAAGTTGCCATTTGTGTTGCCGTCATTGTTGGTCGGACAGCAGACATTTGTGTCGGCACTGCCGCAAATTCGATTCGAAGCTCTTAAGAAATTTGCAAACGTTTGATCTGTCTGCTTAACCTGCAACTCATCTACTAAGGGTTGGCAATCTTTAATCGGTATACAACTACCCTCACGCGTATCGGGTCCACGACAATAAGAAGATTTGTTATCAACTACAGTGTCGCTGGATGTAGTTACAGTACGCGGGGGTGCATTGGTAGTTGGTCTTGTTACTGGCTTTGGTGTGGGAGGGGGAGTATTTACAGGTGGCAGAAAAGGATTCGCAGATGTTACTCTAGGTGGTGGTGGTGATGTGGGAAAGAAAATGTCGGGTTCTTCAGTTTGCCTAGGTGGGCGACTAGAGGTAACTGGACTGGTCAAAGGTCGAGTACAACAGACCTTAAATGAAGATTTTCAAATGCTTTAACTGTAATTCATTCTATTTGTTGTTTTGTTTTTCACTTACCACTGGATCACCGTTAATGCTGCGTGTATTACAGGCTCTTTGTGACAGTATAACATATTGTTGAGCCGCTCTCGGATTGGTTACTTGGAATGCATTGGCAATTTGTGGGCAAAAGCTCAGTGTAACACAGGTGCCATAATAATTTTCAGGCGTAACACAGTATTGGGATTGGACTGCAAGTAAAAAAAAAATACACGGAAATCTTAATTTTTATTTGTAAGAAAGGTTAGCAGCTTAAGTCATTAGTTTATCGACTTATACTATCAGAGAAAGAAACGTCGTGTAGTTCAGTGGTAAAATGTTTTGAAAAAATTTCTATGCACAGTTCTAAGGCTAAGTGTACCTATCTACTTACACAATAAGTATAGACAAAGATGGATCAATAGTAGTTGAGACTATTATATGCGGAATATAACATCGTTTAAATGTGTTATGACCCTGGCTCATAAATCAGGCTGGATTTGATCGATGGCCTGTATTATGTTATGTGATATTTAGTACCGCTGTGGTTTGTGGCTTAGGAAAATTTCACACGAAAAAGTCTAAGTTAAATCATCGAATTCAGGACAAAAGAAGTTAGTAATCATCGTCGTTGACAGTGATGGCCTGACTGTTATTGTTCTCAAAGAAATATAAACGGATGACGCCTCCAGCCCAAAGTCCACACTAAACAGTGACTTTTCTAGTACTTATTAAACATTTTTTATCTCATGTGGATTGGTATACAGCAATAAGGCCGCTAAAGATATATTTTGATGAAAATTATTGTCATCAAATATGGTAGTCCAGGGTGATTTGGCACAGTAGACTGTTTTAATGATAAAACATACATACATAAATAATTGGTCATTGCAACTCTTCAGTCAGGATTACGACCTATACATCAGTGGCGGGACCAACAGTTTAAATTCGATTCTGAACTACAGATTTTTGAGAAACTTTTCATGGCAATTTTATTGACTCTCAGGCGTTCTGCCAGAAATCTGCTGAGAGGAAGTCGCCGAAAAAATATCTTTTTGTATTTCGCTTTGCTGGAGATACTTGACCTGGGGTTTGAACAGAAGTCCCACGTCTAATAATCCAACACATGAGACATGACAATGGCAAAATTAATTTGACAAGATGGCCGTTTTCAACTGTAGAAGTTCAGAAATCCCTGTTCGAAGCCCTTATAGTAGTTGCTCGGAGCGCGATATCTTACCAATGTGCCATCTACATACATACATACATAGTTGGCCATTATTACAACCCTTCAGTCAGGATTACGGCCAAATAAAAACGAAACTGCTAAAGATGTTGTTCTTAAATGCTCAAGATTTTGCGAATATCAAATGAACGCGGCACACGGTAAAAAAAAATGCATACTAATAAAAGAGAAAATCTGAAGGGCCGTTAACATAACATAGTCCATCTGAGAGAGAACTTATTAAATAGAGGCTGTGAAGTAGTACATGACAGTCTCATGGAGTATGATATCGACAAAAAAAAAAGAAATTTTCGTTGGTAGAAATCCAAAATTATCAATAAGGATGGACATTAGGGTTGCCAGATTCTGATTCGCAAAAAGCTGGACATTGGGTTTTAAAAAGCTGGACAAAACAAAAAAAAGCTGGACATAAAAAAATACTGAGAAAATGTTAATTTTGGTTTTGTGTAAATAATTTTTATTAAGATATCCATTGTATGTATGTATTATTACAGACATCAGCTGTTCAAGTGTTGAGACATGTTGTCAGTGATAATAGAAGAAGGAAAGCATAACTTAGTTGTATAACAAATATACAATCAGTGTTGGCTAACATGATTTGACAAAGATAACATCAAAATTATTGCCCATGTTATTGCACTACTAAAAAATTTCTATTTAGCTGGACAAATTAAATTTTAGCTTGAAACTGGACAAGCATCAAAAAAGCTGGACAATCCAGCCAAGTCCAGCCAGGCTGGCAACCCTAATGGACATCTAAGTCATGTTCCATATAAAACTTTTCCAAATCGAATACAAAAAGAAAAAAACATGGCTACAAATTTAAAGTGTACGTTTAGAGTGAAAGTTTGATAGATTACACATACAGTGAGAGCCAAAAGTGAGTAAACACCACTGAAATAATTCATTTTCTTAGGATAGCGAGAAAAGTAAATGAGAATAATCGAATAAATTTCCAAAAATAAAAACGTTTATTTATTACTTATAAAATGTTAAAACAAAAACAACAATTCATGATAAAGGAACTTTGGAACATAATAGAAAATTTAAAATTATAGTGGGTGTGGGACTCACTTATGGCGCTCACTGTATGTATAGTTTCATGCATAGTCGCATTTGACTTCAGCTTAAATCGGTTAAATTTGTATATATTAGTATAGCATGGACCGATTAAAAACGACTATTCTTTTGCATTTAAAAGAAAGAAACTAATTATTGGACGTTAACTGAAGACCGAATAGAATTTATTCTGAATTAGGTGAACTTTATTGAATTATCTGCATAATTGATAGGCCATCTCTTTTGTTGCTCATCATTATTATATTTCTTAAATGAATTTCTTAAAAATAATTAAAAAAAAAAAATTCCCCAGAATTAATTCAAGAAACATTGAATTTCACAAGTAACCTTCGGTTAATGTTGTTTTGAAGAAACGACCCCATAAACAAAGTTCGTTGCTTAAGTCTTTTGTATGATTTGGCTTTGTAATTAAAATCAGTGCACAAGATATCCAATGATGATTATTTTATTTACAAACTTAAGAGAACAGCTCAATAAAAGAGTGTTGTTTTTTTATTTTCTCTTAAGTCAGTTTTGTATGGTTCTCTTAGGTTTTAGTTTCAACAGAGAGAGAGAGAGTGAGAACTACATCTGACCAAAATATTTTGTTTTTGAATTTAGTTTTTGAAGAGTATGTACGTACACACGACCATTGTATTTTAATTAACAGTAGTAATGCGTGCAAATTATTTAATGCCAGTCATTGATTTAAACTGTTCAAGGTCATCAAAAGTAAGTATTCGCTTGAGTTGCAGGAACTTCTTAATAATTTATGCATGCAAGTACAACTTTATCACACAATTTTTTTTTCTCTTATGAAAAACTAACTGAAAACCAGTATACGAGTATTTAACAGTTTTAATGATTTTCTAAAATTAAATCAATTCGTTTTGTGTTTAATATTTTTATTACGTTGTTAATATACGACCTTGACAATGAATTTGATTTAAAAAAAAATTTTTTTCTGCCTTTTTTCTCTAATGAACTTGTAAAGAAACAAAAATTTACTCAAGTTTGAATTGAATATTTTAAACACGTTCGTTTATTGTTATTAAGAAAAAATAAAAAAAAAAAATTAACTTCGAATTAATGAAGACTTTGTTAATGAACACTTTGTTAAGCAACGTAAGTATTGTTTATTTTCAAAAAAAAAAAAAAATTAAAGCCCTTGTTTGGCTTGTGGATTCCTACGGTTCTAATAGCCATTTTTTAAGTTTAATAATTTAATCCCAGTAGGAAATATTTAATATTAAAAAATATTTCAATATTATACCCTACGTAGGGATGATTTCCTTTAGTTTTTTGGTTTTTCAATGCTAATTATTTCACATACATACATACATACATACATAATTGGACATTACAACCCTTCAGCCAGGATTACGGCCTAGCTTCTCACACCACTCATGTTGTGTGCCTTAATTTTATACTTGAGTTGCAGGACCTACAGTTTAACGTCGACTCCGAACGATTTTTGAGAAGCTTTTTCATGGCAATTTTTATTTACTCTCAGAGTTTTTGCCAGAAATCTGCTGAGAAGAAGTCGCCGAAGAAACATTTTTTTTTCATTTTTCGTTTTGATGTCTGACCTGGGGTACGAACCCGGGCTTTTACGTCTAATAAGCGAACACACTACCTACGAGACTACGGCAACTACAAATTATTATTTAATTATTTCAATATAAAGAAAGATTCGTCACCAGAAACAAGATTCATCGTGAATGAACTAACAAAAGCAAACCGCTTGAGGTTGGCGACGAAGCTCAATCTTTAGCTCAATTGGTCCGAATGAAGCTAATAGCAGTTGTAAATAATACACATATACATACATACGTACGTAATTGGTCATTACAACTCTTCGGTCAGGACTATGAGCTAGCTTCTCACACCACTTTCGCTGTGTGTGTTAATTTTATTACAATGAGTAGCAGAACATACAGTTTAAAGTCGACTCTGAATGACAGATTTTTAAGAAACTTTTCATGGCAATTTTTATTTACTCTCTGAGATTTTTGGCCAGAAATCTGCTGAGAGGATGTCACCTAAGAAATATTTTTTCATATTTCGTTTTGTTGTCTCAGATGTCTGACCAAATAATATAAGCCACTCCATTGTGGAAACTAAGGAATGAAGTTTTTATACTCAGGTTGATGTATAAAAAATATTCCCTCTCATGAGTTTATTTGTTTAATTAATACTTTAAGCGAATTGTAATTTGTTTAATTAATACTTTAATCGAATTGTATTAATTAAACAAATAAACTCATGAAAGGGAATATTTTTTATAAATCAACGTGAGTATAAACACTTGACCACTTTGTTTAAAAAAAAAAGAAAAGAAACTATTCGCTGCGGACAGGATTCGAACCTGTGCGGGTAGGACCCAATGGATTTCAAGTCCATCTCCTTAACCACTCGAACACCACAGCTTATAAATACAATAGAAAAGCGAAACATTTTAGAGTGTTTTCTGATATTGCAAAGCAACATAAAAAAATGGCAAACTGACATCCAAGTATTGAAATTTAATTTATGAACTCATTAAAATAGTATTTCTTTGAATTCATCACCTATACAGGACATCTTGGCATTGTGAAAGACTGCAGGAAGAACAACTAACCTTAAATACGTAATTCGGATGCGAAATGAATGCCTAAATGAGTATTAATCATGCATTGCATATATCCAACCACTTCATGGCAGGAGATAACTCTATGCCTCTTCTCCCTGTACTTCTACTACTATTAGGTAACATCTAAAGGTGAATGGTTAATAATACGAATCGGATATCGCTCACAAAAGCATCCCAATAGAGTTGAGAAATATAGATTTCATGATACCACACTCTAACTTCTCGGGAAAGTTCAGAACTTCCATTGCGAATAAAGAGAAATAAGAAAGAATTGACAGATCCTTGACGTATCATACAAATTCGATTTATTTGTGGTTTGAGACATCTTTACGAAGTTGGCAGGTACGGCCCATATCATTGCACGTAGTTTAGGCCGCTTTTTCGACCGTATGAGTTCTGGTGATGCTACCTAGCTGGACACTGATTTTTAGCATTACCTATACAACAGTTTCTGGCTGCCACGAAAATCACAACGAGATGGCACAATTGTTCAATTTTTACACCACAGGACTACTGAGTTGTAATGGCATATTATATCGAACTTTCAGGGGAATTCTTTACATCTTATTGAAAAGCTTTGATCTCAGAATACAGAAGTAAATACCATAAGGGCTATGTGGGTAGCTTAAGATATTTGCACGATATAGCAACACTTCTGCCCAAAAGCTATATAAGAAGCATGCAAAAAGTCTGTTCAAACTTTATAGGAACATACTTAGCATAGTTACAGCAGCCATTATTGGATTTTGCATTCTGGTTACTCAAGCAAAATGCATTTGTCTTAACCACATAGCCAAGTCGCCGTAGTCTAGTAGGTAGTGTGTTCGCTTATTAGACGTAAAGTCCAGTTCGAAATATGAAAAAAAAATGTTTCTTCGGCGACTTCGTCTCAGCAGATTTCTTTCAAGAACTCTGAGAGTAAATAAACCTGCCATAAAAAAGTTTCTCAAAAAATCTGTCGTTCAGAGTCGACGTTAAACTGTAGGTCCTACCACTCAAGTATAAAATTAGGGCAAACAACATGTGTGGCCGTAATCCTGACTGAAGGGTTGTAATGGCCAATTATGTATGTATGTATGTACATAGCCAATGATTTCTGTATTAGACCTATTGGGAATATTGATAATCTGCCAAAAATGGTTCCAGTGGTTGGGGAATGGAAAATTGTGGTATCACAAGCGTAAATATTCACTTGAGTTGACAGCCACTTCTAAGTAAACTCATTGAAAGAACAACAGCAAATTAGAAGTCACCATTGAAAAGGATAAACTGAACTATTCATTGGCGGAAGTCATCGAAAGATATTTTGAAAACCTTTTTCAAAATGAAAAAAACCGTCATGAAATATTGTTGCCAACATTTGTATTCAAATGTGGAATGTTTGTGTTTGTAGTCAAGCACGTGAACTGTATAGCTAAGTCATCCCTACAATCCTACAATGGTTAATTCAATTATCCAAAAATTAAGACCTGGGACAAACTTTGTCGGCAAAATCTCTGTCATACTGTAAACAGAATGGGGCGAACTGCTTCATTTGACGATTGTTTTAAAACCTTTTTTTTCATATTTTACTTGCATTGCCGTGCCAATTATAGAATCAAAGTTAGACTTGTTTTTTATTTTTTTAAGCCTTCATTTAAACGTTTTAATAAAACAATATTATGTGTCTTAAGACACTTGTTTTCAATCAATTCCAGTTGACATTACTTACAACTGTAAACAATACATGTTTACATTGCTGCCAAGGCATACTAATCAACATTACAATTCCTGTTTTCCTGCATATTCTCCAGTAAATTTACACACACATTTTCTACATCAATCAAGCAAGTATTTAATGAAAATTTACTTTCATTCTCTGCCAATAAATGGGTTCCACTCAAGTAGTAACGTTTATGCAAATTTAATTGAAATTAAAACGCTTATCAAAGTCATTTGTTCAAATTCAATGAAATGAAATCAAAATTCACTTTTTAATTCGCGATTAAATAAACATTCAATTAGTATTCTTGGCATAGATTTACTGTGAATAATTGGAGAATAATACTATACGCCTCTGCTGTTACGCAGATGTTTACTGTCTAACGATGATAAAAAAATTTATTTTCGTTGCGATGATCATAGAATTTTCAGCGGCTTAGCATTAGCATTTGAAAACGATCTTCACAGATCAATGATCTCTAAAGGGGGGGAAAAAATTTTTGATTTTTACTATTCTTTCCGGCTGTAAGTGCATCTCAACAATTATGAAAACTTGTACAGTAAGCGCAAAAAGTGAGTAAACACCACTGAAATAATTCATTTTCTTAGGATAGCGAGAAAAGTCAATGAGAATAGTCGAATAAATTTCCAAAAACGTTTATTTATTACTTATGTTAAAACAAAAACAACAATTCATGATAAAGCAACTTTTTTTATACTTAAGAACATAATAGAAAATTTAAAATTATAATGGGTGTTGTTGACTCACTTATGGCGCTCACTGTATCATAAATCATAGAAGCATTAAATTTACGATATTTAAAAACATTTTTTATGTCATGAATCAGAGAAATTAAAAGAGGCAATGCATTTCTCCCTTAGTTCCCTTTCAAATAATACATCCAGGAAGACCACTGTCTCTCCCGAGAGAAGATAATTGAAAATATCAACAACGAAAATCATAGGAAAATCGAGTAGCAACACTTGTTGAGAGACTACAAGACTTTATGAGAAAATTCCCTCTACTATTTTATGCAATATAACAACTAAGCAACAAGAAATGGCAACCCTTTCATTCTAAAATCTGCTACACCAGATCAATTACAATAAAAAAAAACAAAAGAAGTAACAGAATTCAAAGAAGGAAATATTCCAGCAAAAGTGAAATACGACTTTCATGTGTGGTCTGGTATCTCGAAGTCTATTTTGAGAAATTTTGTTGATGAACAAATAAAAAAGAGAGCTCTTGCTGAATAAAATAAGGCATCCAACTCTATTGCGTCATTAAAGCACCATTTTCTATTTAAATGCCAATGCAACGAAATGTACTTAAATAATATATTTTCGAAAACCTTACGTTATTTTACGTTGTACTGGTCAGTATCCTAAAGCACCTGTGTTTACAAACGATTAGAAAGTGAATTACAAAATACGTATACAATATGGAGAGAATTCTTTGCTTTTGTATTGCATTTCAGATTCTTTAGAATAAAAACACATTTTGAAATCGTCGTAGTCTAGTAGGTCACGGTTCAAACCCCATTTCAGGCATCTCCAACAACACGAAATGTGATAAAACATTCCTTTGGCGACTTCCTCTCAGCAGATTTCTGGCAAAAATTCTGAGAGTAAATTAAATTGTCATGAAATGTTTCTCAAAAGTCGTAGTCGACTGTAAACTGTAAGCCCCGCTGCTCATGTATAAAATTAACACGCACAACATAAGTGGTGTGAGAAGCTAGGTCGTAATTCTGATCAGAGCTCCGCAGTGAGTATTCAAAAAGATGAGTAGATTCTAATCATACTCATAATTTCTGATACTTATACGCATACATACTCATTTTAATATCATACTCATATTCAAAGTTTGAAGTACTCATCATACTCATACTTAACAATACGCATGATGTTGTTGATTTCGACTCTGCTTTACTCAAGCCTTTCAAGAAATAAAAAAAAAAATTCAAAAAATAAGTATGATTCGGGTAGAAGGTTTTGTGTTTGCTTTGCTTGCTGTCTTTGTCATTTTCTTGCTTCTTTTTTTGTAAATGCAACAACAACTAAGACTGTAAATTTTGACGAATGATTCGAATCACTCGAATCATTTATGAGTATTTTAAGTATTTTTCTAAATTTATGAATCTGAATGAGTAGGTGTATGAATCAAACATATGAATCAAACATATTTCGAATGTTCTGAATTTGCAACCTGTACTTATAAATCAATATTGTAGTGAGTTGCGAATGAATCAGAGTAGTTGAATTTCGACTGTTGACTCACTCATACTCAAAATTTCATGAGTACTTATGAGTAGCGAAAAGACGATTCATTGCTGATCTCTGATTCTGACTGAAGGTATGTAATGACCAGTCTAACTCATACTTAAAATTTCATGAGTACTTATGAGTAGTGAAACAACGATTCACACGATGATCTCTGATTCTGACTGAAGGTATGTAATGACCAGTCTAACTCATACTTAAAATTTCATGAGTACTTATGAGTAGCGAAAAGACGATTCATTGCTGATCTCTGATTCTGACTGCAGAGTTGTAGTGACCAATTATGTATAGCTGTGTGAAATATAATAGTAGCGCTGTATTAAAGATATTTTACTTAAGTAAAAAAATTAATTTTTATTCAAGTTAAAAAAAGTTTGTTATTACATTTTATTACCACAAGTCTAAACTATTGAAAAATATAAAAACTTCAAGACAAATATTAATTTTCCAAAGAAAATGATGCTAAATTGTTAAAAACCCCAAATATTTGGCGTGCAAAAAAATAGTAGTGGCATTAGAAAACGTATCTGCAACAAAAAAATGTTGTCACAAGTGATTACTTTTGTATCTTATTTTGTTAGATATGCCTTAATATTTAGTTGAAAAGCCCTTATTGGCCATTACAGCTGTGCAACGCCGCGGCATTGAGTCAACTAAGGATCTGCACCTGTCGATAGGAATACTTTCCCAAGCTGACCTCACAGACGCCCACAACTGCTCTACATTACATCTGCTTATCTTTAAAAACACCTTTTTTACATCGCCCCTAAGATGTTCAATTGGATTTAGGTCTGGGGACTGAGTCGGCCATTCTAATACCTCAATTTTATTTTCAGAAAACCAATTTTTTGCCATTTTATTGGTATGTTTGGGATCGTTGTCCTGTTGGAACACCCATTTAAGCGGTATATCATATTCTGCATAAGGTAGCAGGACAGTTTTTAAAATTTCCACATGCATTGAGGAGTCCGTGTTGCCTCTAATCCAAAATATGGGTCCTGTATCATTATAAGAAAAACAACCCCAAACGTTAATTTTTGCACTACCATGCTTTACGGTCCTCATGACAAATCTAGGATCGTATTCCTTGTCCTTTGGTCTTTTTACATATTTTCTGGTGTCAGGATTTCCAAAAAGAACAACTCTGGAGTCATCTGTCCACAGAATATTGCGCCATTTCGACGGAGGCCAATCAACGTGAAGTTTAGCAAATTTAAGTCTGTTGCGGACATGTCTTGAATTCAGCAATGGTGCTTTCCTTGGACTTCCACCACATAAATTGTCTTTAATTAGATGTCGGCGAATAATTGAGGTATGAACATCAAGCTCCATGTCCTATTTTATCTTTGTAGAAGTAACAAATGGGTCTGATGATACCATGCGTTTTATTCTTCTTAAGTCGTTGGGAGAAATTTTTGCTTTGAGTCCGCGAGTTTGTGGCTTTTGTTAAAATTTTTTGCAATTTGCAATAACCGTGGGAGAACGTCCTACAATATTTTGAATTGTGGGCGTCTGTGAGGTCAGCTTGGGAAAGTATTCCTATTGAGAGGCGCAGATCTTTAGTTGACTCAATGACGCGGCGTTGCACAGCTGTAATGGCCAATAAGGGCTTTTCAACTAAATATTAAGGCATATCTAACAAAATAAGATACAAAAGTAATCACTTGTGACAACATTTTTTTGTTGCAGATACGGTTTCTAATGCCACTACTATTTTTTTGCACGCCAAATATTTGGGGTTTTTAACAATTTAGCATCATTTTCTTTGGAAAATTAATATTTGTCTTGAAGTTTTTATATTTTTCAATAGTTTAGACTTGTGGTAATAAAATGTAATAACAAACTTTTTTTAACTTGAATAAAAATTAATTTTTTTACTTAAGTAAAATATCTTTAATACAGCGCTACTATTATATTTCACACAGCTGTATGTATGTAAAAACCCTCTTTTCTCAATTCCAAACCTATTTTCGTACTACCAACACATTTCATTGCACATTTCATTGCAATATTTTATGGAATTTAAAACAGAAAAAATCGTAAATTTTAATACTTTTAACAAAAAATTTTCTCACAATCCCTTTAAACATTTTGATTAATTTGAATTTCAAAAGGTGGGTAAAACATTTCCCTGCCTTTGAAGCTTCTAAAAAGACTTCAGCAAATTTTCTAATAAATTTTCGCACATGAAATATTTAACGACGACACTGATCATCATCATCGTCACATACATATATTGATTTTTGTTTTTATTTGAGTCAAAATAGCTGCTCCGAACCGGTAATATTAAATAAAATTATTTATTTAAATAATCAAAAAACAACAACAATAGTAATAACAACAAACAAAAAAAATTTGTATCTAAATATTCAAATAGAATTTGTCTTCTCATTTCGGTACTGTCCCTAAGGTATACGCGTTAATAAATCTTGTCATCATGATAAATAAAATGTTCAGAAGTTCACTTAAAGACGCATTTGATTGATGGCTGTTAGTATTGTGTTGTTAAATACATAAATACTATTGTATTTAAACAATTATACAAATGTTATCATTGTTGTAATTGTTGTTGTTATTGTTGTTTTTTCTAATAATAAAAAAATTGTTTAATAGCTTAACCACCCGGCTATAAAAATTATTTTATTTTATTTGAGTAGTTTTACTAATTTTGTTTTTTTTTACTATTTTTTTTATCATTTTTTTTTTACTATTTTTTCATTATTCTCCTTTATTCTTATTATTCTCCTGTATATAGTATATTAATGGTCATTAACTTATAAGAATAGAAATTTTGAATTTATTGTATTTGCGTAGAAAAAACTGTTTCAGAACATTTCAAGAGGTGTTGGCTACTTAGCGGAACTCAAGGTTTATATACCATATGACTCAAATGATGATAAAATGCAATCACTTTGCTATGACAAGTGACGTCTAGCAAAATGACAGCTGACGCGTCCGGAATATTTCTATGGAATGTGAACAAGAGTTTGGAAGAGAAGTTAGAGAGAATCAAATGCTTTTTAAACTTTTTCTAGACAATTATAATAAGAAACGACCTCAGTTGAGCTTTAAAGAACTTTAGTAAATAATAGAAATCACTTCATGCTCTATACATAGCTTATGTAATGACCAGAACAAATCGGGCCAGGACTTATATTAGAACCCGTGGGTTGATGGCATTACCTTTCTTCAGTACTAATGCAGAACAATAATAATAATTGTAGTCACACGACATCTACACTTGAGTACCTAAAATTGTTGCAACACGACAAAACCCAATAAACTTGGCGTTGGAATAGTATGTGGGTAACACCACCCTTTATAGTTATCATATTAACCAAATAAATGCAGGAGACTACGTATGCGCTTAGTCAGTATAGAATTTGCAATAATAACAGCGAAAAGCGTCATAAACAAGATATCTGACAATTTAACTTTGTCTGCCATTTGATGCTTTAAATCGGCATGCATAATACGGATTAAATTAAGAATTTTCGATTTTCCTGCCTTTCCAATAGTCCCCATTGTGATAGTTTTTCAACTCAAGAACACCTAACCTTGGTTTTGTGCACGCTGGGAGAGCTATCGCTCTGTAGTGACGTCAAGAATTGGAACGATCACGGTAGCTAACATTTTCGAGGTTATGATTGCGAGTAGAGAAAGTTGGGGCTCAGTGGCGAATTACATAGAACGCATTCTAAGACTGATAGCCGACATAGATGATACTGGCACACGTATCAAACGAAATTCGAAACGGAACTGGACGAAAGGAATAGTGGAGACACTTTCGACACACAATCCGGACGCGGATATGAGCACGCTGGGGCCAAAGGGCCAAACGGACTCCACACCGAAGTCATACCACCGTAGTTCCGGAGTGGGCACAACAAGTACACGAGTCGAGATGGAGATTTACTGCGTGAGGGCCACACACACGGAGGATGTCGACTTCCTACTTATATGGTGCGGTTAGGTACATTTACCCCTACTCGGCGAAAAAAATCCTGGGTTTTGTTTAAGAGTCAGATTAGTGTAACGACAACCAAAAATACTCGTACGCATTTCGTAAGCATGTTCCGCTCTGAAGTCGCCGTAGTCTAGTAGGTAGTGTATTAGCTTATTAGACGTGAGGCCACGATTCAAAAACGAAATTTGAAAAAATATTTCTTCGGCGACTTCCTCTCAGCAGATTTCTGGCAAAAACTCTGAGAGTAAATAAAAATTACCATGAAAAGTTTCTCAAAAAATCTGTTGTTCAGAGTCGACTTTAGACTGTAGATCTCGCCACTTATGGGGCTTTAAGTCTAATAAGCGAACACACTACCTACTAGACTACGGCGACTACAAATGATCAAATATTATCAGTAGAAAAAGGAGACCAAACCGTAGAAATATTTTACAAACGTTTGTCAACAGGTTTTAAATTGGAAATGCCACCCTAAAATAAAGTGGTAGAAACCACTGCATATGGAAGTGCATGCAGAAGTGCAAAGAGAAGAACGGCATCAATTGGGAAAACTCCAGTAGAAGATAAAGTAATTGATGTTCTTTAACAAGGCATAGGTTTTCTTATTACATTCCTTGTAAAGGATCTGTGACAAAAACTTGTATTCAAATCTTATAGCACTGGCTGTAGCAGTTCTTTATAAATCTGATGTTCACGTAATAAGAAATATAAACAAATGACTTAAGACACATACTTGATAGAAACGAAAACAAACAAACAAACGAAAAAAATTCATCGTTTTGATTGAAGATTCGTTGTGAGGAGATTTTTTTTTCTTAACTGTTGATTACGTTTTATAATCAAGTGTTTTAATCGCTCTTTTTTTTTGTTGTTGTTTGTATTTTCTATTCGATATTATTTATTCAGGCAATTATAAACCGGTTTTTAAATTAATTAATGTTTAATTTAAATTTTTTGTTTTATTAATTTCAATTTTTTTTTCCGTTGATTTATATTTATTTTTCGAGTCCACGAAAGATGTGCTGTGCTGTGGTGTATAATTTTAAGACACATTTTTAGAGAATTTAAAAAATTTTCGAATATCACTTTTTTTGTTTTGCCAAAAACAGTAGTAGAACAGTGTTCAAAATTCTAAATCGAGTTCGTTGTATTTACCTTGTGGTTGTCGTTGTTGTTGTTGCTGTTGTCGCTGTTGCTGTTGCTGTTGTTGTCTAGCCCAACGTTGCGTTACAACAGGACTGCTAATACACGCTACAATAATTAGCGCCAAGCTAATATACAAATTCATTGTTTATACTGTTGTTTTCCGAGACTTTTTTTTTCTTAAAATTTTATTTTTAAATCAGATTTAAAAAAAAATTTATTTTTTATTTTTGTAAAGTGCTAATTTAACAGCTTCAATTAGAAAATTCTTATTTAAATTCTTTTTAAAATTTTTATTTTTAAATCACTTGAATTTTTTTTTTTCAGAAAATTTTGTCACTTCTCTTACATACGAGCAAATATTTGCAAAAATTGTATTTTTCTTTCTTTTAAACTTTAAAAATTTTACAAAACATCGGCAGCGTTTTGTATTAAACGTTGTTATCCGTTACGCGTTTAAAGCGCTACTGCTTTGAATTTTCTCTTAACAGTTTAGAAGAAGCTTAAGTTAAGCGTTAAGTGTTGAGTATTGAGTTGTTGTCATCAATGTTGTTGTCTCGTAAGGTGGCATTTGTAGAACGAACGTACGTTTAGTTTTTTATTTTTTTTTTTATATTAAAAATAACACGTTGTTTTTATTTATATGTATTTTTTAGATTTCATTTATTAATGCCGTCCGTCTTAATTTGTTTTCAATATTTGTTTTGTTTGTTATTGTTATTTCGCTACTGAATTGATTTTAGCATTTTCTTAAGCTTTTTATATGACTGCTGCCGTTCGTTAAACAACTGTTCGAATTTATTCTTAGAAGCTGTGATTATATCTGGAAGAAGGCTTTGGACGTGTGTCGTATCGTTAAATCGTTTAGTCGTTAAGTCGTTTAGTCACTTTACGTTTGATTTCTTTTAAATTTAAATTTTACAAATTATAACAAATAGCAGTCGTATGACAGAGAATTAAAACAAAGTATTTACAATACCTCATACAATGATATTATGACTTCATAATCATATCAACCCCAGTCAATCAATTCTAATAAAAATAATATAATCTTCTCTCTTAAATACCTGATATGAATTTGATTACAGAATTCGCTACAAAATATTTTTTGACTTCTCAAACGATATTATTGATTCAATTGATTCACAATTTTTCTACAGAATTGTTATGCAATTTTATAAAATTTTTTAAAGTAACGAAAGACTTAAGAAACGTTAAATTTTGTATGTTAAAATATTGGAAATTTTAAAGAGAATTCTCAAGCATGCATTGGATAGCCATTTCACTTTAATAACTACACAGAAACATAACACAATTGGCCTTTACAACTATTCAGTCAGGATTATGGCCTAGCTTCTCACACCATTCATGTCGTGTGCCTTAATTTTATACTTGTGTGGCGGGACCTAACGTCGACTCCGGACGACAGATTTTGAGAAACTATTTCATGGCAATTTTATTTACTCTCTGAGTTTTTGCCAGAAACCCTTCAGTCAAGATTATGGGCCTAGTGTCTCACACCACTTGTGTTATGTGTGTTAATTTTGTACATGAGTGGCGGGACCTACAGTTTAACGACGGCTTCGAAAGATAGATTTTTTGCGACACTTTTCATAGCAATTTTTTATTTCCGCTCAGAGTTTTTGCCAGAAATCTGCTGAGAGGAAGTCGCCGAAGAAATATATTTTTTTTTTCATATTTCGTTTTGATGTCTGGCCTGGGGCGAGAACCCGGGCTTTACGTCTAATAAGCGAACACACTACCTACTAGACTACGGCGACTACAACTGCACAGAAAGTGTCACCATATTCTGGTAACTAGTGTGTTGGCTTATTAGACATGAGCCCTCAGTTCAAACCCCAGGTCAGACATCTCCAATAAAACAAAAATGAAAAATTATTTCTTCGGCGACTTCCTCTCAGCAGATTTCTGACTAAAACTCTGAGCGGAAATAAAAAGTTGCCATGAAAAGTTTCCCAAAAAATTCTATCTTTCGAAGCCGACTTTAAAGTGTAGGTCCCGCCACTCATGTATAAAATTAACACGCATAACACAAATGGTGTGAGAGACTAGAGAGTCCATAATCCTGACTGAAGGGTTGTAATGACCAGTGATGTATGTCTGTATGTATGTGTGATTTATGATGTCAAAGGAGTTTGGCTTTCAACAAGCGAAAGATGTTTAAACGCACAGGCCGAAAGCTTTGCAATACTTTGTGTAGACAATCTTCTATATATATGTATGTATGTATATAAAAATGAATGTTTGTTTGTATGTACCTTATAGAATCGTAAACTATGCATTTGATCATGTTATGATCTTTAACAAAGTTGTTGCACATGAGCCGGTGAAGGTTTCTAAATTGTTATGACGAATTTCCGACAGGTGGCGCCACTGAAAATTACTCAAAATGAATTAAATCGTAAACTGTGCATTTGATCATGCTATGATCTTTAGAAAAATTGTTGCGCATGAGTCGACGGAGGTTTCTAAGTTGGTGGGAATAATTTCCGATAGATGGCGCCACTGAAAATTATTCAAAATGAATTACAAGCAATTGGTCGACCTACACCTCAAGCACGGAAGAAAAGAGCATTATGAGCCTCAGAATCAGACGAGCAACGAGTATTGCGACTGAAAAGTCTTCGAGTACATGCCTCTAAGACACGTTCGCATGAATCGCTTCAACAACAACGAGAAGTGAGATTAGAAACTGATCGAATGCGTACTACTCAGGCCCGTTCGTCTGAATCATCTGGAGAACGGGAAACAAAATCAAAAAATGATTCAAAATTAATTTGAATATTTGTGTAGTCTTTCCTTCAAATTTATTTTAGTTGGTGCCGCGGCAACGCTCGCTGGTTACAGCTAGTCTATTATAAAAAGTATTCCATCAAATCGTCATCCTTTGTACGTACTTAATTGGAGATTACAATCCTTTAGTCAGGATTAAAAGTTGCAATGTACACTCCGAACGACAAATTCGAACAGCTTTCCGTGGAAATTTTATTTACTCCCAGAGCCTTTGCTAAAAGATTTCTGAGAAAAAGTTGCCGAAAGAAATTTTCTTTTGCATCGCTGCTCTGGAACAATCAGATTCGGTGGAAGACTGGTAAAAATGCTGTAGCGCCTTAAGTTTCCCATTTCTTAATAGAATGTAGCCACGCTCATTGTATAGCTCAGTGGCCGCAAAATGAGTTTTTTGGAAGTTGCACAGTGTCTTTCGAGAAGATGACATGTCTTATCTTTAGCGTTATTAAACAACCCACAGTACTACACGTCTAGATGCAGACAGGTATGGAATGCATCAGTCTACATATATCAGTTATTGAAACCAAATCAATAAATCAATAACATGAAGACGATCGTCTACATTAACAAATGATGATGATGAATGAAAATAATTGCAAGTGACTTAAGTCTAGAAAGCTTGGTAAAGTCCCTGAATAAAACTATAATTGATGGCAATGGCCTAGGATCTATCTTCACTAACAATTAGTTTCGTTTTGCAATAGAAATACATCATTTTGTTCGTCATAAATTATCTCCGCCTTAGAACATTGAATTCTAACTAAAAGCCATTGAAATTCAATATTAAACCCCCTTGAATTTGTCAAGAATTTTTGCAGCAAAAAGTAAAACTGAAAGTGAAAGTAAATCAAACAAAGTTCACTGGGCTATCATCATAATTTCATTCTAAGTAGAGCACACACTCTGTATGATTAATTAAAAATTTTTCCGAAAAGAAAAAGTTTTTTTCCAGGCTCACTGCAGCTATTTTAGCACACAGATTAATAATTTTTTTTTGTCTTTTTTTTGCAAAATTTCCCTTGAATATTTTCGTCATGGGAAATAGTTTTTTATATGCATTCCAACTGTTAATCACAACATGTGTAATAATTTTATTTTATTACAGTGTGTATGTGTGTGTGTGTATTTATACTGTTAAATAACATTAAATTTCTAATCACTGCGTAATAGTCATTACACTTTCTAATATTGTAAAGTACCCTCTTCTTAAAAAATTACAACAAACGAAAAACAAAAACAAAACTCACCTCAAAAATATCTCAGCTAATTGTGCAAAATTATCGCTGAAATTATTTCATAAATTCAATTTCCATATCAATTAAATCAATTATAGAAATCAATTTAAAAACAAAAATCCGGTCTTACCAGACCGTTAATTACTGTTTTGATAGTCATAATGTTCTACCAGATAAGGGGTTAAATGAAATATTTAACACACTCACCTCCACACTCATTCTGGAAAAAGTGAATTACAAACTGGATTCGAATTTTTATGATTTTACGCTATGATACCCTACACTATGAGCGAAGGTAATAGGAGTGAATAATAATTACAATTCCGCCTTAGGTGTAGCTGAACGGTTACAAAGAAAAATAATTTTTGCTTGCCTCTATAAACGTTGAATTAAATTAAGTGTATTAGAGTAAAAGAGCTAAAGTGCCTGACTTAATCCTCCCAGGTTGGAATGCTTCAGGGCACATATAACATCTCAGTCCCTTTCCAAAGTATTTCAAGTATTAAAAAAAATTCAAAAATTCCTTCAAATAATTCATCCAGAAGGTCCCTAATCAAGGAGAGGATAATATCAGTGACGTACGCCAATGTAGTCGCCGTAGTCTAGTAGGTAGTGTGTCCGCTTATTAGACATAAAGCCCGGGTTCGAGCCCCAAGGCCAGACATCAAAAAACGAAATATGAAAAAAAATATTTCTTCGGCGACTTCCTCTCAGCAGATTTCTGGCAAAAAAACTCTGATAGTAAATAAACCTGCCATGAAAAAATTTCTCAAAAATCTGTTGTTCGGAATCGAAATTAAACTTTAGGTCAAGTATAAAATTAAGGCACAACATGAGTGGTGTGAGAACCTAGGCCGTAATCCTGACTGAAGGGTTGTAATGACCCATAATGTATGTCTGTATGTAAGTGTATTAGAGTAGTGAGTTTAAGTATTTAACTGAATCATCGCAGGTTGGAATGCTACAGTGCCTTTACAAAGTATTTCAAATATTAAAAAAAAAAATGAAAATTCCTTCAAATAATTCATCCAGAATGTCCCTGATCAAGGAGAGATTAATATCAGTGACGTATGCCAAAGAAAGCACAGCCCCTGTGAAAAAAGTTCCTCGCCACTTCAAGCAATATAGCAGCCTGACAACCCTGTCATTCTAGAACTGTTACAACAGGCTAATCACCGGTAGACTAGTATAGTATTTCGACATTTTCCAATAAAGTGCCTTCCGTCAGATTGCAAAACCTGTGGTAGCTGGGATAGTGGTTCGCTAATTTCGTCTCATAATATTTCGCACTTCTACTACGTTATCACAGTGCCCTACCACTCACAAACTTAGGTGACCATAGTTGACCTAAATATTAAATCTTCGAGAAATCAAATCTAACATAAACTTGATCCTGAATGGAATAAGAAATAAAATCAAATTAAAAGCTGACCTGTTGTGACATTGTCTGATGACGTGAATAACTACAGTTAGCACCAAAACATCATTTAAAAATCATATAAATCAATATACATATTGCGGAGTGTGAATGCTCGGTTGACTAAATAATTGTAGAATGTACGTGCGGAAAATTCAAAGAAACGAATACCGAAACTCCGATAGAAAGATTAAAAGTTAGAAACAGAAGAAATCGTGCATACTATCAAAGAGCTTTGAATTCAATTTAATGCAGACTAAAGGTTAACAAAAGTTCTGTGTTCTGGTCTTATTATTGTCTTAAATTGAGTTTGTTTGTCTCACTAATTATGTATTTCAAACAAATTTGTTGCTGTAAAGAGTATCTTAAAATCGGTGTTGACCACACATCCACCACATTTTATAAACCTTTTTTATTCTATATTTTATATGATTTCGATTCATTTAAATAATTTCCAGCGCGGTGGTGTTCTAGTTTTATAATGAATTTCCAATAAATTTCACGATTTTTCATCGATTTATTTTTAGAATTGCCCACACGTCCTCGCACACTCACAGAGTTAAACAGCTGCTTACCATAAATCAATTTTGAAACGTTTCTCTAGTCAATTAGAATGTAATTAAAATGCATTAAAGAAAAAACAAACAAAATAATGCAATACTTAATATGCCATACGCTACTACTACTCCATCTTGCCCTCCCGCAATGCATGAGTAAGGGAGGGCCATCTTCTGAAATAAAAATGCAATAAATGTATACGTATTTTAATTGTGAATTTTCCCACCCCAATGTAATAAATAATGTTTTTATTAAGAATTGAATGCTATTTTTGGAATTTTGTTTTGTTTTTGTTTTTGTTGTTTTTTTTATAAAAACAAAATTTGTTCAAAATTCTTTTTTTTCCTTTTTCTGTTCTCAAGGCAAAATCATAGTGAATGGAATTTTTGTTTGAGTCATCGAAATGTTACAGTTTTTTTTTCGTTATTTCTTTCTTTTACTGTTTTGTGCGGTTTCTTCAGCTTCTATTTCATAATTGTTATGTATGTCACATATTTCCTGACATCGCCAAGCGGATCTTCTTGGCTGGCAAGTGATATCTTAATTCATAACAATTATGAGTGTGAGAGCAAAAAAAAAACAAAATTAACAACAAAATTAACAACATTGTTAACAACTGACTCAAACTAACCTCTCAACGTAAGATTCTAGAAATCAAATGAAATCAAATAAAAAATGTTGTTTTTGTAAAATTTTTAACACAATAGATCACTTGAATGCAATCTCATCATAATTTGTGCTTAGAAATGTTCAAGTATTTAATTAAGTTGTTGAAATAAAAATTTTTTAATTTTTTTATTTTTTTTATTTGAACGACTCAAGTGATTGCTAAGCTGCGTGCCACATACATGAGCAAGAAATTGAAAAGACTACCAGAGCATTCATTGCTTCTAAATTTATTGGCGGTCAGAAGCCAATTTATGGCAGTCGCATCCTGTCCACCGGTTGTGACACCATTTGGTACTGTAAGAAGGTGAGACGGTGCGTACGGGAATGATCGAATTTCTTTTTGTTTTTCATATTTATTGTTTCTTAAATCTTCAATGAAAATTGGAACAACAATAATTATTATTCGAATCGTAAATGTTAAATGGACCAGCTAAAAGCCAGACAAAAAAATTAAAATACAGTGAGCGCCATAAGTGAGTCAACATCCACTAAAATTTTAAATTTTCTATTATGTTCTTAAGTTTAAAAAAGTTCCTTTTAACATGAATGAAATAAACGTTTTTATTTTTGGAAATTTATTCGACTATTCTCATTTACTTTTCTCGCTATCCTAAGAAAATGAATTATTTCAGTGGCGTTTACTCACTTTTGGCGCTCACTGTATCTACAGCGTCTGTTATTTTTTTTTTTCAAAGTTCGCGTAACCTGCTAGTGGCAACAGTAGGCAGAGAGTATTGCAAGTTAGTAGTTTTGAATGGCACTCAGGCTTCTGTACATCGTTTTACTAACGTTTAGGTCCTTGAAAATGTCCGAGTTTCTAACATACCGCCAGATGTGATAGTGATTACACGGAGGATTCTATTTTGACCGTCTTTGACTTGCTTTTATTTTTTATGCCGAAGCTGTAACTCATATAGAATTCCAAAGCCCCATATTGTTTGATTAATCATGTTGTATTTCAGAAATTTAGAATTTGTAATATCGCATGAAGCGCTATGGTACAGCGGCACTTGAGGCAAAATTATTAAGACACTCTCTGGTGCCATATGTATGGTAAAGATCACGAGTCTGTTGAGCATGGATAACAGTGAAGTAAACTGCATAATAAGTATCCTTATGTGGCACACGTCGCTTTTACTCCGTATAGTCGACATAAATAAATGAGGGCAAAACAAAGTATATGTTATAGACAAGTAGAGAAGTGCGGCGTATCGATTCTCAGATTACGGCTGATAACTATACTTTTGAAAAACTCAAGGAATTTACTTATCTTGGCTCCGCCGTTAACACCAAAAATGATGTCAGTCTGGAGACCAAGCGCAGGATCACTCTTGATCTATTATGTGCTACTATGGTCTCAACAGGCAATTGAGTAGCAGACACCTTTCTCGTACGACGAAACTAGCACTCTACAAGACACTCATCCTACCCGTGCTTCTTTATGGCGCAGAGACATGGACCCTATTAAGCACTGATGCAGCAGCCTTGAGAGTGTTCGAGAGAAAAGGCCTACGTAAGATCTTCGGTCCAGTACGAGTTGGCGATGATTTCCGCAACCAATCCAACAGTGAGCTGAATGAGCTCCTCAACGACATAGATGTTGTACAGCGTATTAATAACCAGCGGCTGCGCTGGCTTGGCCATGTCGTTAGAATGGAGGAGGATGCTCCGGAGAGACGGGTATTTGATACGAGAACCTACGGAAGTCGGCGAAGAGGACGACCGTTGGAAGGACCAAATCGAGGAAGCCCTGTCATCGATTGATATGACCAACTGGCATAGGCGCGCAAGAACCAGATGCGCCTGGAAGGATGTGTTGAGGCAGGCCGAAATCCGTTAAACGGGTTGTTATGGCCAATTGAGTAAGAAGTAATTAAGAAACATTTACTATTCTATTGCTTGCTTACTTACTTACTTACTTAGTTGGTCATTACAGCCTTTTAGTCAGGATTATAACCCAGTTTCTCACATCATCCATCTTCTGTGTTAATTGTATCCATGAGGAACCTATAGTTTAACGTCAACTTAAAACGACAGATTTTTGAGATACTTTTCATGGCAATTTTATTCACTCTCAAAAATTTTGCCAGAAAACTGCTTGTTCGCGTATTTAAGGGTTTCAACATGGGGCTCTCGTCTAAAAAGGCAACGTAATAATTACTATACTATGACGACTTCAAATGAAGCCGTGTAATCTATCAAACTTTAATGAGGTTAGGATATATCGACGCCTCCGTTCTATAACATTCGAAGTCGAAAAAGTGTGTTTTGAGTTATGAGTTCTCAAAGCTTTCACGCGACATGCGACTATATGTGCATTCTAAGTAGATTTTTCCCTATAACTTCGGAACGGATCGGCGTATCTTAACCAAATTTTGACAGTATTTAAGCTAGAGAACGTAAAATTTAAAAATGCAAGAACATTAAAAACGTTCTAAGTACACTTAGAACGTTATAGAATAGAGGCGTCGATATGTTAAATCAGTTTACAACCTATCGATCAATTGATTTAGAATTCATGGGTATTCTCAAGGGTTTGTATAAGTGTGAAAATCTCATCAATTGTAGAGTGGCCAAGCGTGAAATCAATTTGGTATGTACGAATGATGTTTCACATAAAAAGGACGCCATGCTTTTATAGGCTATAGAGATGGTAACCCTAACATTCTAGAACGTGTTTCAATAGATCAATCACTGGCTACGCTGGGACAATTCGATTACTGTAACTGAAATAAAGCAAGGCAATTACCACTAAACTACCAGGGCACCAAAAATCAAAAATACCTTCTTTATAAAATTATTAATGACACTCTATTGTATAACTTGTACACAGAAATCCATATATATTTCCTAAAAACCATTAATAACTTAGGAACCATATGTGAATTAGAAAATAAGTTATCCAAATATGGCATAAAATCGATACAATTAAAACTAAATTACTGCTCCATAAATACTATTTAAAACGTTTTTAAATAAAATTATTAGATATTAGCAAATGTATAAACAAATTAACAACAATTTAGGACTTGATATAGACGCCAGCTTCTAGCAAATTTGGCCATACATATGTATGTATGTACTGTGAACGTTTTGAATGTTAATTATTCTATTAAATATTCGAACAATGAATTAAAATGGAATTGAAATTAAATGGAATTGAAATTAAATTCTTATTTTTTCTATTTTAAATGCACAACCATTCATTAAAGATTTAATGAATGACAATTGACATCATCATGATTCTCAAAATGAATTCAATTTTTCAAAAATTAAAAAATAAAACAATTTTTTTTTTTGTAATAAAATAAAAGACACATCTTCACACAAAATCATTGTCTTTTTATGAATTTATGACAGGGCAAGACAAAATGAAGTTCTTTGTTTAAACTTTAAAATTGTTAAGATTTTAAAAATTAATTTTTTCTTTAATAATTTATTACGAGTCTACATGTTACATTAAGTGGAAGGCAAAAGATTTATGGGCAGTTTAACTAGGAAATGCCCAAAAACAAAATGCAAAAGAAACAATAAAAATTCAAAAATAGGAAATACCACATTCTGTTCACTACGTACGAGAGAGTCTGCTGCTTTATTAATGATTTTTATTATTCAAGTTTTCAAAACTAATGCACTTGTATAGTCCTCCACACAGTTGCGATTTGTTCAAGCTTTCAATGATCTGCATCTTTTAAAGCCGTCTTCAGTTTTGGGAACAGGAAAATAAATTGGGGAAGAACTCTTAGCAAACGATTGCTTGTTTCGAACTACCGAACCGAATATATATTTCATTAGTCTCTAAATATATAAACAACCGCCTTAGTTTCAATATTGAATGTAGTTTTTCACGTTGTCAAAGCCTAAGATAGCGGAAATGGTACCCAAGCGGTCCTTTAGATGTCTACTTTGAACTCTTAAGATCAGATAAAATTGTGAATTTGGAATATTGAAACGTTCCTTTAAGAATATAATCCCCCCTCACCTTCTCATTTCATGATTTCGTTACTTAGCTTTAGTTTCTAGATCGGTTGATTCTAGACTGATAGGGTTGCTACCGGCGTTGCAAAGCGAGTTTACGCGGCTGTAGATATCTGCAATATTGGTTTATTGTTCTAGATCTGATGATTCTAGATTGATAGGGTTGCCACCTGCGTTGCAACTCGACATTATGTGGCTTTCTTGCTCTGAACGAAACCAGTTGAAACTGTTATGAAAGTTTTAGTTTCTAGATCTGATGATTCTAGATTGATAGGGTTGCCAACTGCGTTGCAACTCGAGTTTACGTGGCTTTCTTATTCTTAACAAAACCAGTTGAAACTGTTGTGCTAATTAGGTTTCTAGATCGGATGATTCTAGATGAATAGGGTTGCCACCTACATTGTAAAGCAAGTTGGCATAGCATCAAACATATTCAATATTGCTGTCTTGTCCTTAGCGAAAACCATTTGAAACTGATATGCTGAGTTTTAAACATCAAAAGGTTTAACAATGACATGCTAAAATCATACTGTCGCTGCCTAAAATTTTTGAGATCACATTACCTATGCAGGGGCCAACCCATCTCTGTACACCTGATCACTTTTACAATTGAAGATCTTATCGAAGAAGCTGCCAGGAAAGCAGCGCTTATAATGCCACCTCTGATGCATTATGTTTTATTGTTTAAAATAAGGTGACATGTGACGGCTAGTTTCAACCTCAAACTGCTTAATTTTGATAACAGGAAGCTTATATTGGTCAAAACAAAGACAAACTAATGCATTACCCAAGGGTTTTAATGGAAGATTCCATAAAATTTCTTCTGATATTGTCCTTTCTTATAGCAACTCACTCGGAGTTCTATCTCAAAGTCATACACTACTTCTGAGAATCAATACCGGAAGTATAGCAAAACAAAATATGGCCTTTGTTTCACTTATTATTTCTTGTGAATGATTTTTTTTTTTCGTAAAAATCGCAATCAAAATCAATCACTATATTCATCAAAGGTTAACGCCAGAGTCACTTTTCCGTTCCCCAAATAAAAGAAGTCAAACTAAAATTACAAACGTTTTAAAAATATTTCCACAATGATTGTAAGTTTTAATTGCCATTAAACCTTGGCCATATAAAACCAAAGTTTATACCATATGTAAGTACACATGCGTATTAAAGTATGTTAAATTTGTGTTACAAATTCCAATAAATTTTTTGAAACACTCACTTACAGGGAAATCACCACAAGGCCAGCAGGATGCGGTAAATGGTGAAGTAATTCCCCTTGAAAACCAAAAAAAAAATTGAAGAAAAAAGTCTTCATCATCGTGAAACTAAAGAAGTGTATTTAAACTGGTTTATAAAGATGTTAGCCAAACGCAAAGATGTTAAGAGAGAGAGAGAATCACTCAACCATCATATTGAATAATGCATGCGTTTGGTCAATTGACTCAATGGGAATCCCCTTAACAACAAATTTGCATTTTTTTTGTTTTTGTTTTCGTTTTTTTTTTATTCAAGCGAAAACGTCACAGAAAAAAATTATTTGTAATGGAAATAAATACTGACAATAGTTCAGCTGTATTTTCGTTATGGAAATGAGTGCGTGCCAATCGTTTAAGACAATACGTGAATAACTTAAATATTTATTAATAAATATTGTGCTTGTTTTTGTTATTATTTTTGTTGTTGATTAAATACTGTTAACAGAAATGAGTGTTAAAATAATAAAACAAAAATGTTTTGTAAGCAACTGTTGACAATTGTTGTAAATATTACAATGGATACAATGTTTATATACACATTGTTTATATACATTATGTATAGCAACAATGTTTATATACATTATGTATAGCAACAATGTTTATATACATTATGTATAGCAACAATGTTTATATACATTATGTATAGCAACAATGTTTATATACATTATGTATAGCAACAATGTTTATATACATTATGTATAGCAACAATGTTTATATACATTATGTATGGCAACAATGTTTATATACATTATGTATATCAACATTGTATATAAGGTATTAGATGAGTTTAAAGAAAGAATTTGATTCACTAGCTGGAGACAATGAACTGAGTAGAAGTAGTGCCAATGACACCTCTAGGCTAAGATGCCCACCAAGCAATCACTTTTTCTGAATGCGAAGATTTTTCCACAACCACTGCTGAGTTCTCCGAATCCTATATTCGAAAACTGTGTTTGTTGACGTAACCGCCAAATGAAAAAAGAGCTTCATGAATAGCGAGCGGGTTCTAATTGTTGCTTCAGTTAAACTTTATATAAATGAAGTGAAAATCCCAAAATAAGATAGGACGAAGGCCACACTTTCTCTAGGTTAAGTTAGGTCGGAGTGGTAGCTCTGATATCACAAAGCTCACTTGAGCACGCATAGCGGCCCGTTGTGATGCCACGGGTGAACGCAGTCCCTGTACCGACCAAATTGCACCACAAACGGGGAAGAGGAAGAAGTTGGTCAGCGCAAGGGCTGCACATCAAAAGCACGACTACCCTACACTGGAAAACCAGCCAGAAAGTTTGATGAACGCAGCTATATCCTTGATATCAATAGATGATAGCTCCGCCAATCCATGGAGCCGTTCACACTGCGGGTTTCACCCCGGTGCTACCGTGCATACACAACTAGTTCCAGAAAGCTGCAGCCACCAGCCCAAGGCATTCAAATCAGAAACAGGGCGGGGGAGGAGTGGTCAGAAGAAAAGAAAAGGGTCGTGCCAAAGGGGGAGGGGTCAGCCATAGTCACCCCGGCTGAAAGGGAGGTGTTTATTGACTCCCCAGTCTAGATCCGTAGTGTTTTGTTGAAGGGCAGGGCCACCTCTAGAAGAATGTGACGATGCCACGCACTAACGGTCTTGATAGGGTAGAGGCTGGAGGCTCCGAGGGAGCTATGATCAGATATACCTATCCTGCGGAAACCGCTTGGCTCTGTAATAGAAGCGAAATTTTCGGTGCTGCCTCAATAATTGAGCTGAATAGAATAAACCTTAATAATCTCGGGGATGTCGCCGTAGCCTAGTAGATAGTGTACATATTGGTTTGCTAGTTGTAAGGTCATAGTGCATATCCCAGTTCAGATATATTGATCAAAACGAAATATGAAAAAATATTTCTTGAGTAACTTACTCTCAGCAGATTTCTGGCAATAACTCTGAGAGTAAATAAAATTGTAATGAATAGTTTCTCAAAAAGCTGTCGCACTCAGTTGTAGGTCTCGCCACTCATGTGTGGGAAGCTAGGTCGTAATCCTAAATGAAGGGCTATATATACACTGCGTTTCACTTGAATAGCACACCGTACACATTGAAATTCTCCCCCCTGTATCTTTGTAAGAAATAAAGATAGCGGATTGATTTTGGATTGCATTTGTAGTGCTATTTGTAGCTTTTATTATAAAATAAAATTTATTTCGATATATTAAATTGTTTTTAAAACACAACATAAAAACCAAAAATACTCAAAAAATAACAAGCAAATTCCGTTTCACTAGAATAGCACATTTTTTAATAAATGTAGAAAAATTACTTTTTATTAAGGTTTTTAATTTTTTTATTATTTTTTTATGAAAACTAAAATTAAAATATGGGTTTCTAGTCCTGCGTTGAGCCTCCCTTGTTCAAAATAACTTCGTATATCCTGTTAGGCATTGACTCCTACAAATTTTTCAAATAGTCGAGAGAAATTGAAGTCCATGCCCGTTGAATGGCCTTAATAAGTTCTGCTTTGGTTGAAAATTGTTTTCCAGACTCGTTAACTTTTCTGGCCAGCCATCCCCAAACAGATAAGAAGGCTTTTTAAGAGAAGCTTCAAATTCGCACAATTCTGTTGACAAAATTAAGTCCAAAGTAGCTGTCCATGCTAGCAAGACCACTGTATGGCGTATTATTTTAGGAGCAAATCAACTCAAACGACTCAAATTAAAGAAAAACCCACCACTTAACTCTGCACGAAAAAAAATGCGGTTGAAATTTTGTTGAGATTATATGGTATAGAACAACGAGTTTAAGCGCTTGTTTTTTCTGACGAGAAGGAGTTTAATTTGGAGGGCCCTGATGGCTACAATTATTATTTTCACGATTTGAGGAAGAAGACTCATCAGTTGGATCGATTACACAGTCTAGTTGGCGGAGTTATGGTGTGGGGTGCGATTTCATATTATGGCACCTGCGAGCTCCAGTTTCTATGTTCAAATATGAACGTTAAAAGATATCAGAGTGTTTTAGAAAAGGCCTTTCCACAGTTTGAAAATCTTTTTGGTCCATTTCCGTCGACTTTTCTGCAAGACTACGTCCCAATACATAATGCTCGTGTGGTCAAATCGTGCATAGAGTCCAAAAATGTAAACCTTTTGAATTGGCCACTATACTCGCCGGACCTAAAGATAGTAGAGAATGTTATTGGATGGCTGGCCAGAAAAGGTAACGAGTCTGGAAAACAATTTTCAACTAAAGCAGAACTTATTGAGGCCATTCAACGGGCATGGACTTCAATTTCTCTCGACTATTTGAAAAATTTGTGGAAGTCAATGCCTAACAGGATATACGAGGTTATTTTGAACAAGGGAGGCTCAACTCACGACTAGAAACCCATATTTTAATTTTAGTTTTCATAAAAAAATAATAAAAAAATTAAAAACCTTAATAAAAAGTAATTTTTCTACATTTATTAAAAAATGTGCTATTCTAGTGAAACGGAATTTGCTTGTTATTTTTTGAGTATTTTTGGTTTTTATGTTGTGTTTTAAAAAAAATTTAATATATCGAAATAAATTTTATTTTATAATAAAAGCTACAAATAGCACTACAAATGCAATCCAAAATCAATCCGCTATCTTTATTTCTTACAAAGATATAGGGAGGAGAATTTCGCAGTGTACATATATATATACATATATATATATATATAAGATAAAAAGTAGAGAAATAGAAAGGAGTGCCATCTTTGGTAAAAAATCTAGAGTAGCTGGCCACCTTTACGAACAAAATAAAAACTTCCAAATACAAAACCTTTCTTTATGAGTTCAAGATCAATATGATTTGATAATGGATATTCATTTTCATAGAAAACACAACGTTTCATAATAGATGCTAAAGTGTTATTAAAACATGGTTAAACGCAATCGGTCAATCGACACAATTATTGACACCCAAATCGTTATACAAAATCATCTCTTTGGCAAGTGCCACAATCGCATGCAAGAACAATCGCTTCAACCAACTAAAAGTTATTGGCCGAGTTATTTTAATTAAATTTAATTGTTTTTTTCATTTCGTGTTAAAAATATAATAAATTTGAATTATTCAATGAAAATTATATTTTCAGACTGTGATAGAAACCATTGAGCGTGAATACGTGTATCGTATTATGAAATTAAATGCTGAGGTAAGAGTAGACTCGAAAGCAGCCTATATAAGTGATTGCACAGACAATTTTACTTGATGGACTGATGCGACAACCAACCAAAAGGTTCAAGTGCGGAATAGTTCATTTGTTACATGGCTTTGTGAACTCATCAGCAAATAATTATATCATGACCGATAACCGCTTACCAGTCAATTGGCCCTCAAGGCCCCTCTTTGCTAGTGTCTTATTATTCTGAAATGGGTGAACGACAATGACGGACACAAAGCAGATGGAATGGTTAACATTTATGCCAAAAGGGGGATCCTCACTCGAAGAGAAGTGTTTTTAAAATGGAAATGAAGAAATAATCAACATCCATCGCGAAAAAGTATTGAAGTCCTCGGTTATGAACTTATTTAGCTTGGACGCTAAGAAAGTAGATTTTTCTGTAAAAGTTTGAGGATTCTTCAGGGAGTTTACTGGTCACTACATTACTGTTTACAGCCAGCGCTAGCGCAGGATGGGCTTACCCGCTACCAGCACCTACATATTCTGCTGTAAGATAGAGGTCACATTGGAGTACTTTATCACCAATTGACTAGCAATATGGTATCGGTGATCTAGGCTTCCAAACAGCAGAAAGGATTTATTGCAACTTTCATTGAAGGACAGAGGGATGTAAAATAGATGCACACAGTCGTCACAGTGCCAAGGACCCTCTAGGGCCAAACCTTAGATTTATTGCATTACATTACAATTCGTTATACATACATACATACATAATTGGCCATTACAACCCTTCAGTCAGGATTACGGCCTAGCTTCTCACTTCTCACACCACTCATGTTGTGTTCCTTAATTTTATACTTGAGTGGCGGGCCCTACAGTTTAACGTCGACTCTGAACGACAGATTTTGAGAAACTTTTTCATGGCAGGTTTATTTACTTCGCAGAGTTTTTGCCAGAAATCTGCTGAGAGGAAGTCGCCGAAGAAATATTTTTTTTTCATATTTCCTTTTGATGTCTGGCCTGGGGCTCGAACCCGGACCTTATGTCTAATAAGCGAACACACTACCTACTAGACTACGGCGCCTACTACTACAATTCGTTATTACTTTTCGTTTTTCGTATTTTTTGTCATTGTCTTGTCACAGTTTCAGGTATATTTATATATGTAGGTATATTTATATAGGTATGTATATTAAATAGATAATTTGTATTCAGTAGCTGATTATAGTATAATAGGATAGCCGTCTACCATTACTTAGGCACTACGTAGTTTGTATACATACCTTCTGTTGTTGTACTGTGTGTAATGCTAAGCAAATTTGCACTTTGAGTTGTACTCTTTCACAAGAAGTGGCACTATTGTTCCTATGATGCATGCTTTGGAGAGGGTATGAAACCTTAAAAAAAATCAATAAAACCATGATGAAAAAATGTATGTCCTCTACTCCATTCAAACCGGTATGCTTACCTTTGTAGTCAAGTAGTTCAAGCCAGCTGTTGCAGTGTAGGTGTTAATATATTCGTGTTGGATTAAACCGTGACTTTATGCCACACTTTTAAATTAAATCATGTAAACGATTATTATTCTTATTATGCATTTACGCTTTTTGCACCACTTAAATAGTTCCACACCGAAAAGTGTCAACATTTTGGTCAACGTTTTTTAACGACTTAATTCAGTTGAGTCTCTAAATTTAATTGAAACACACGCGCAAATATATACCACCGCGCGGCGACTATTCGAAATAATTTAAACGGAAAATAAACATGGTATTCGATGATTTGTGTTTAAAAATCTACTTTTGGCCAGTGCTTTCGTATTTGGCCACCTTAAAGGGTTTGTGTCCCCTCTATCCACATGGTTTCTTCCCGATTATAACACTGCCACCGGTAACGGATATGACACCGACTTCGCCGATACCTTCTATACAGCCTACACCACCAACTACTCTACCGCCATGTCCCGCTGATCCTCTGGTCTGCCTACCCAATGGCGAAAGACCCATTGAATATTGTCCCTGTATAGATCCGCGTCAACAGAATCCTCAGACCACAATGACGATGATGATGGCGATGATGTCGGGAGGTGAAATGATGGAAAACAATATGAATTTGGAAAGTTTACAATTGCGTTTGGCGCCCAATTATCCAACCACACCTATCACGCCTATAGAGACGATGACATTTTCTTCTTTGGATAAAACAAAACGCAGAAGGAAACGTAAGAAACGGCAGATTACAAAAGATGCGATTGTAAGCTGAAGGATTTTCCTTTAAATATTAATTTTTTTAAGTAAAACTAGTCGTTAGAAGTTTAAATAAACTTTAAATTAAAAACACCAAAATTAATGCCCGTTTTTTCACGAAATAAAAACTATTTTAGATGAAAGCCACCCTGCCAGATCGGCGGTTTTGAAAACACTACCTTACATTGCCTAACAGATGGACTGCTTTATCCCTTTGAAACCATGTTATCATTTAAACCGTTGTACTTTTTAATTTTATAACACTTTTGTTTACACAACAACAAAGAAACAGTCCGGTGACTGTTGATATTCTAGTTAACAACCTCTTTTTTCCTTTAAAATCTCCAGTACTCGTTAAACTATTTGCCGTTATATGTTAACCGTTAAGAGAAACTCCTTAGTAAAGCAAATGCTCACAGGCTGTTATACAAATATAACAACAACAGCAACAACAATGTTATACAATAGTATACAAAAAGCCTGTTGCATGAACAAAATAGGGATGCTGAGGCCAAACGACCAAACAAAAAAAGAAACGGCACGAAAAAAATCTCTTCTTGATAAAATTTAGAAACGCGTATCAACTCTTTGTGTAAGGACACGTCTAACGGTAAACTTATTATCCATGTAGATAAGGCAAGCGAGCGTATACATATTTGTTTATGTTTTTTTCCCAAACATATTACTGGAGACCATGTAGGTCCTTTTAATGGTTACTTGTGTAAGAGGGAGTGAGTGTGTCTCTGTGTATGTACGTGTATTGAATTGGTGCTCCTGTTTGGACAATTTCAGGATAATAAAACAATAGCAAGAAAATGGTCATGTGTGTGTGTGTATGTGTTTGAAAACGTAACAAAACATCAAAATATCATATGTAATGCGAGTGTGTATGTGTAACTCGCTGAATGAGTCTCTTATACATAAAATCCTTAGAAAATGTCTATAAAAAATGGTTATTTTTGTGAAAAAACAAAAAAATAAGAAAAGTTTGTTAAGAAAATTAATAAAAATTTCCATGTTTCAAATTAATATCAAAACAAATAAAAAATAAAATAAAATAAAAAAAATAAAAATTTATTGCCCATAAAAAATAAAAATCCAACGAAGGCGTTTATGGAGACAAAAATTTACTTGTTTTTTATTCTTTTGGCAATTTGTTGCTGTGCTGTGTAAGGATCTGAATTTGATTGTGAGAGTTATGGCATGAAGAATTGAAATTATTTACTCTAAATATTGTTAAACAGCAAGAACAAAAACAATAACAAAAGCTTTGCCACCAATAACAATAAAATGCAATGAAATGAAAACAACAAAATTACTTTTCAATACAACAACAAAAGATCCTTTTTCGAGGTTTATAGCCAGCCACCATACATACTACATGCATAAGCAAGCACCACAAGTAAATAAAACTCTCTGTGTTCATGTGTTTAAAATAAAATCTGAGTGATTTTGTGTGTGTTTGTGTTAAATTCATACATAAAAGTGTGTACGTGTGTATGAGGTGTGTGTGTAAATTTGTTTTTATTCCATTTAACTGTATAATGTGGCCATGTAGTACTGAATACGTACGTGTTTATGTATTTCAACAAAGGAAAACCAATTTAAGAGGCAAAAAATAAACGAAAAAAAAGAAAATCAAAAATGAAAACATTTTCACCAGAGAGATTAAATCTGCTACAAAAGAATGAAAATATATTATCAACTTGATTAAAGTCTAAAGGAAAATTTTTGTTAAATCATCAAACTCATCAAATTTAAACGATTCTGACTCACTCTTGTATGTATGTACATAAGTATAGTCTTCAACATATCTTTACAAAATATTTGTGAAAGTATTTCATAAAGAAAAACATGGCTTTAGAAAATCCTGCCATTAATCATTTGTTTGATAAATTTCTTGCTGTTGTCAGTAGTAGACCGTAGAATAAACCCTATGCCTTTGAATTGTTTTGTTTTTTTTATGGTCTTTGGCGAAGTCGATTGATAAAGATCGATTTCCCTTTTTTTCTTACTTAATAACGGACAAATTAACAGATTACAGTTATATAGGCACATCCTGTTGAATAAATCCTTACAACAAACAAATTATTGTGGGCGCGTATGAACGGCTTTAAGTAGTTTTGGCATCATTAAATAATATTTTCAGACAATTAACGACGTTTATGTGAAAATCTCCAATTATTTAAACTTTTTATCATAAAAAAAAATAATAAAGTTAATCGATAATTATCGATAAATAATATCGATAATAAATAAATAAATAATATCGATAATTATAATCGATGATAGACTATACAGCTGCATTGAGTTCCCACTTTTAGTACCATTTTGCATAACATATTGGCAGGTTAAGTCAGGTTAGGTTAGGTTAGATTAGAGGACGTGGAAGTGCTCTACCTAGAGATCCTAATAGAATGAAAAAAAAATTGGTAAGAAGGATTAAATGAGAAAAGACGAAAGTGGACAGAAATAGATGAAGAGAGCATTAGAACTTGAAGAAAAAAATGAAATAATACACGACAATAACACACAAAATAGCGCTGAATAGACTATTGCCATGATGCCCTAAAACCTCTCAACTAGCTTAACGCTATTATAAACCTCAGGAGAGCCTTTCCATTATAACTCAGGGAGTCGGCACTCGACAGAGAGTCTACACTGTTAACAAAAATCCCCTACCCATGGTCCTCAACCTCATTCTACTAAGTATTGCATAGTTACAGAGAAGATATTCGATAATCTATAAATTCTTCTCTTCACAACATACATACATACATACATACATACATAATTGGCCATTACAACCCTTCAGTCAGGATCACGGCCTAGTTTCTCACACCACTCATGTTGTGTGCCTTAATTTTATACATGAGTGGCGGGACCTACAGTTTAACGTCGGCTCCGAACGACAGATTTTGAAGAACTTTTTCATTGCAGGTTTATTTACTCTCAGAGTTTTTGCCAGAAATCTGCTGAGAGAAAGTTGCCGAAGAAATATTTTTTTTTTCATATTTTGTTTTGATGCCTGGCCTGGCGCTCGAACCCGGGCTTTTCGTCTAATAAGCGAGCACACTACCTACTAGACTATGGCGACTACAACTACCTTAACATTATTTTAAATCTCAGGAGAGCCTTTCCATTATAACTCAAGGAGTCGGCTCTCGACAGAGAGTCCACACTGTTAACAAAAAAAAACCCCTAGGGTCCCCAACCTCATTCTACTAAGGATTGCACAGTTACAGAGAAGATAAGATAGTCCGGCTGGGATTTTTCCAACCCCCATTGTCAGCAATCTAATCTCTCAGTGCCTTGTAGGAAACTTAGTAGTCAGTTTCATGTCGACGTTATCTAATTTCAGCAGCAAATCTGTTCTAAAACTGTCTATTAAAGTCGTCCTAGATAGGTGACAGGTGAGATTATTCGTTGGATCGCCGTAGGCAGTATGCACCCCCCAGTTGCGAACCCCCTTCCTATGTTACCGCAATATATGCTGCGACTGTGTAAGGTTACTCGTTGTCTATGATATCCTACATGACAAATCTATCTACTATGGAACAATGCCTACCAAGCTTCTCACTAATGAAAAGTGATTATAAAAAAATGTATTTGTAGTAGATTGTCTGTCCAAAAATTTACTGACATGACTGACATACCAACTTGCATTAGTCATGATCGGAATTTTTAAACAAATTAATAACAAAACTTCCACAAAAACCGTGAGCTAGGGAAACAACCTCATGTACACATACATAAGTGAAGGCAGCCAAAACCACTGATCCATTTTAAACAAAAATAGAGGTTTTATTGAATGTTATTTATTATTTCCAGCATCATTTAATTCCCTTAATTCGATTGTTAATCACTGAAAAAGATGAAAACATCAAAACATCATTTCACTGTTAATTTTCAATTTAATGCTGGATTGTTGATTTCAATTTAAATATCAAATGCGGGAAAAATTTTTAAACTAAAAACCAAATAAACATTTTCCTGAGTGTCAATTAAATATGAAAAATCACATTTTGTTGTTGTTTTTGTTTTTTTTTTTTGTTTTTTTTACTTTACCCAACTACACCCATATATAAATAAGCATGCACTCATGCATGCATGAGACAACAGCGCATAAAAAATACAAAAACAAAAATAAAAACAACAAATTTTTTACATGCTCCTAGTTGTGAATGAAAAATATTTTCCTTCCAAAATAAAGAAGAAAAAAAACCATCCATTTTAACATTTAATCTATACAAGGGTATACAGTGACTTATTTGTTTACAAGTATGCATTTACGTGTACGTATGTATGTATGTATGTGTGCATAGATTGTAACTGTAACGTAGAATGCTTTACTATTCAAATCCTCTTTGCCCTGTCATTAATACTGTTGCTGTTGTAGTGTTTCTATTAACAGTTTTATGCAGTCTTTTCTCTCTCTCTCTCTCTCTTTATACTGTGCAGCTCATTTTAATATTTTTTTATAGGCGTGTGTGGGTGTATGTGCACTTTTGTTTGTTAACGTTTTATAGGCAGCACAGACATTTTCAGTTGCCCTTTCTCCCAAGAGAACGATTAAAAACTTTAGCACAACAACAGGTGGATGATACAATTTTATTCTGTTTTTTCTTCTTCTTTTACTTTATAATTGTAGTGGTGATGATGATGTCTTCCTTTTATTTTCTCTACTATACACTCACTAGATTTCGCATACAATTTGCATTTAAAAGAGTCCTTATAAACTCTACTATTTGTAAAGTTACACCAGAGGTAGAGGTATGACAACATACATAAATTCACAAATCAACTCAGTAACAATGTGGGTCCTTTATGTGTGCTGTGGATAGTAATCATGGAAATTAGAAATAAATTCCACTCCATGTCTAAGATTTACTAAGTGAAGATAAGATCTCCTTGACTGGTAGACGAAGGTACAAAATAAGCTCACTTTTCTCTTTTGACTGGACATTCAATGCTTAAGTTCTGTTATTACGGGACATAGCCGACTAGGTAGGCATGGTCGTCGCCTAGCGCCACACAATATCTGCGCAAGTTATGAATCAAAGGAGGAGGAAGATCCCTTTCATTTAATAACTAAGTGCCCAGCACTAGCAATTGAAAACCCCAATCGATATATCCTGACGGAACTGCCTGTTACTGAGAACTTTACCCGGCTTAGTTTTTGACGTGGGATTGGTTGGTTTTGATAGTTTTACGCATTCCCAAAAGTCTGCACAAGTCGGCGTCTAGTAGGCAGTGTGTAGTCTAATAGGTAGTGTGTTGGCTTATTAGACGCGAAGCCACCGTTCAAATCCCCAGTCAGACATCAAAACAAAATACAAAAAATATTTCTTCGGCGATTACTCCTCAGCAGATTTCTGGCAAAAACTCTGAGAGTAAAAAAGCCTGCCATGAAAAAGTTTCTCAAAAATCTGTCGTTCGGAGTCGACGTTAAACTGTAGGTCCCGCTACTGAAGTATAAAATTAACGCACACAACATGAGTGGTGTGAGAAGCTAGGCCGTAATCGTGATTGAAGGGTTGTAATGGCCAATTATGTATGTACATATGTATGTAATGTTGTTTGGAAAAAGTGTGCTTTAAAGGCTAAGTTTGCATGAACATGTAGTTTTTGCTTCTAAAGTAGCACTTCGGCAGGTAGGATTTTATTTCACATGTTTTTTTTATTTGATTTGATATTCACATCGTAACAGTTGATATGATTTTTGTTGCGAGTGGGTGTTGAAATGGTTTTTAACGTTTTCCTGTAATTTTCAATAGACAATCGATTAAATGAAAAAGAAATTTATTTTTTATTTTAAACGCAGATAAAAAAATATTGAAGAAATGATAGCTTTAGAAGCAAATAAAGAATTGAAATAAACATACATACATATGTATATTCTTATAATAATACATAAGTTTTTAAAAAATGCCGATTTTTGTTATTCATATCGCGATTGGTTTATTTTGGCACGTTCCAGGATGATAGGGTTGCCAATTATAGTTAACTAATAACTCTGTAAAAACTTTTTTGGTATTATCTTTGGTTTACTGGTGGAAAACTTTGACCATAGTGTCGCTTCCAAGCCTACCAAACACGGCTTTCTTGTAGGAACCGTCTCTCAATACGCTGTACAAATATTTTCACGACACTTTATTCTTCTATTATGAATTAATGCGTCACTTATCTCCTAATCTCAAAGTTTTTTGTCAATGATCCTTTAATACCATTTAGGCTGAACAGTTCTTGATGTGGACAGCTTAATAGGCAGACCACTACGATAACCATTTTCGATGTTCGTATGACCTTGTGCAAACCCTTAGTCGATCGTAAGATCCAGACCTATGGATAGCATTTATTCTGATACGAAATTCATTGGGAAGTACCGCAGCAAATCGAGTGGGGGATAGCTTCCTCATTAACTGCCCCCTGTGCAGAACCAGCGAAATCTAAAATTTTAGAAAAAGCTTCGAAACGCAACGAAATTGAGCATTAAGAAAGAGTGAAGACTACATATTCTTTTAAAAGAGGAATCATTCGAATACACGGATGGCTCACAGCAATCTGTACTGAAATTGAGCCACAAGAGAGAGAGAGAGAGAGTGAAGACTACATATTCCTTTAAAAGATGAGCCATTGTGCTATCACACACGAGACTATTTTTTAAGCCGCACAATTTTTGTTCTTTCAGTCACACACGAGACTATTTCATCTGGCATAAAATTTTATACATGTACTCTGCTTTGTATGTAATAGCTTTTTTTAGTTATTTTTCTGAACCTGCTGTTTTATAAATGTATGTGTTGTATTGGTTTCGTGTTGTTTATGTATTGGTTTGTGCGGAGTAGAAGCTAGTTGAAAAATTATGTCAGCAAAAAACCACTCTCCTCACCTCTTTTGCCTATAAGCTGCCATTCTGTGCCAGCATAATAGTTCTCGTGTGTAATTGCCCATTCGTATGCACAGATGCATAGTAGCAAAGATACAGATGGACTGGAAATATAGAGGACTGGGCATAGCAAAATCATCTTGCAGACATGCTACCACATAAGCACTCCGTTTAAATGAGATTAACTCAAGTATACATAGAATGGGACTACCGGGACAAGCCAATTCAGGTAGCCAGGAAAAATAGATTCACCTTCTGTGGGATGGTAGGTCATGCGTTGGGTGACTCTAGGAGGAGGAACACTTCGATGCTGCAGATAGGATTAGAAGGTTTCTATGGAGTGTTAAAAGATGTTTAAAATCTTACACTGGGCGAAAGGGAATATATAGGGAGACACGGACTCTCATGTCAAATGTGTTTCGCAATTACAATGAGAGAAGTTCAAATTATGCGCATAACATAGTACAGTAAGACCCCGCTTAACGCGGGGGATACGTTCCAATAAGTACCAGCGCTAAACGAAACAGCGTTAAACAAGGCAACTTAACACATACAGATGAAAATACATTGCGACTTCGGAAAATACAGTTGGAATCTTTACTCTTTACAGACAAAAGAGCGTTGAAAAAGATATATAGTATACACCGTCGCATGGCCGTTTCATTTGCACACATATACAACAAGTATCAATACAGTGTGCGATTTAGGGGAATCCCAATACCACCGCGTAATACTGAAACAGCGTTAAACGGAGCAGCGTTAAGCGGGGTCTTACTTTAATCATTCTTTTGGTAGGGCATTGTAGACCCAAAGAACATTCGTTTTGAACAGCGATTGCCTCGGGTCCAATATAAAGGATTTGGAATGAAGAAAATGAATCATCAGAACACATACGGCGAACATTTGCCGTGTTAGTACATTTCAGAAAGAAACACTTGGGTGAGTAGCTAGTACTAGGCAACAGGATTGGAGGAGATTGAAGTTTTTAAGCCGCTTTAATAATAACAATAATGGTTGCATGTGTAGAGATAAAGCCTATGTATGTATGTTGACTTAACGAACTACAAAAAAAATTAAATTCAATTTCATTTATTTTAAACTCAAAGTATTTGGAATGTATTTTCCACAAAAATATACGAGTATTTCCAACATCTTTTCAATTCTTTTTCCTGTACTTAAAGCAAATCCTCTTATTGAAATCGTCTCAACTGTAAATATTTAATATTCCAAGCAATGTAAGCATTTCGGCAATAGATTGACATCGATTGCTTCTATTTTTTGATTGCAACAAAAACAAAAAGAAACAGAAAGAAAAATAGAGAATCCTGAGAATTGGATTTTTGAGATTTTTTTCTCCTTTTTTCTGCTTTTTTTTTTGCATGTCAAGGTGAATATTTTACAACCCAACACATAAGTTTGAATTTTTAAAATCTTTTCTAAAGATTTTTAATCTTATAAATCTGCTTGAAAAACTTTACTGGGTTACACTGATAATTTAAGGACAATGGCTTCATTATTTACCTGCTGAAAAAAGCTTTAAACAACAACAACAAAAACAAAAGAGAAAAAGAAAAATAATTCATATTATGTTTGCATATTATACTCCCATCTCTGCTTTTATTGGAATTGAAAATTTATTTTTGTTGTCATTAAAAACTCAATTGAATTCGATATCGCTGTTCAGGGGTGGGCGGCTGGTTGGTGGAAGTGACATGTCAGCTTCGATTCCGTAAAAAGAAAAGCCGGATATACTCAACATTAATAATAAAAATATTAACGAAAACTAAGAAAGAAATAAAAAACAACAGAAATTAAAACAGAAATTCAATAAAAAAAATCATTTATTTTTAATACAAAAACTTAAACAATAAAAAATGTGTTCATTCAGTCAAGGCTATAAATATTAAAAGTTATTGTCATAGAAATAATTTTTAAATCATTTCTTAATTGTAAGTTTTAATTCATTATTTCGAAAGTTACAAAAACAAAAACACGTATTTGGTAGAGCGTTTTTATAGACTAAAACCATGCCCCACAGAACTGTCACTTGGTGCTAGGGCTGCTCTGTACTTGTTATTCCTTCCAACACTGTCCTTGCTGTGATAAATAGCCTTGATGATTTCCTATACTATTCCACTGTATCGCAATAAGTCACCTTCATTGCATTGTCTATCAATCAGGATCAAGGCGATCATGGTCTCCATTTCCATTTAATATTCGAAAAATCTTAAGCATTTAAAGGCTTCCATCGGACAATGGAGGGCACGTGCCCGAAACTTTAAAGATAATTTCGATATACAGTAAGACCCCGATTAACGCTGCTCCGCTTAACGCTGTTTCAGTATTATGCGGTAGCAGCTTTCCTGCGTCACAGTTGATTTATTAGTTGTCATCAACTGATAAATATTCTTACGCTCTGTTCTTTTTTACTGATCTCCATTACATATGTATTTACATATACATATACATTTTAAGTTGCCTTAAGCGGGGTCTTACTATACGTCATGTCATGTCATGAACTGGTTGAGGTTGTAGTTGACCCATCTTTAACTCCACATTAGGTTGTCCAATAGCAGACACTTATAGTCGCCGTAGTCTAGTAAGTAGTGTGTTGGCTTATTACACACGAAGCCTCGCTTCAAACCGCAGCTCAGACATCTTGAACAAAACGTAACATGGGGTAACCTCGTAGTCGCCGTAGTCTAGTAGGTAGTGTGTCCACTTAATAGACGTAAAGCCCGGGTTCAAGCCCCAGGCCAGACATCAAAACGAAATATGAAACAAAAAATATATTTCTTCGGCGACTTCCTCTCAGCAGATTTCTGGCAAAAACTCTGAGAGTAAATAAACCTTCCATGAAAGTTTCTCAAAAATCTGTCGTTCGGAGTCGACGTTAAACTGTAGGTCCCGCCACTCAAGTATAAACAAATTAAGGCACACAACATGAGTGGTGTGAGAAGTTAGGCCGTAATCCTGACTGAAGGATTGTAATGGCCAATTATGTATGTTTGTATGTCACTAGCTACTGGAAAATAGCTCCATTTCAGCATTAAAGAAATCATCCAATGTAAATTTACAATAAAAGCAAGTCAATTGAAACCGCTTATAGGAGATCTTATCGTAAATAGGTTAGGTTAGGTTACCCCATATGAACACGTTAGTGTTCTAATTTATTACATAACTTTCACATTCCCTTAAATTAAAGAGGCATTGATATAATCATAAGAAAGTTTTTTATCCAGACTATCTTATACATCGCGCAATATCCTTTATCCTATCCTATCCGGAATATCAAGTATAGGGGTGGTCTTAGTATTCCTGCACGGATTTGCGCACTTGATGGGCAGTGGCAATATTAGTGGTAGACAGTGTCTTTCTTCTCCTCTTAGTTCCAAACTTTGCAGATATTACGTAATAGGGCACCTAGCTGACGGTTAGACCTTCCCATTTGAACAATGTTCCGCGAGGCCATAGACTACATTATAAATGTTTAGTTGGGAGAAAGAAATTAGTTACTCCCTTGGCCAATTTAACCTAGCGGTTGAACAAATCCCTTCTTCCACTTAGAAAATGTTAGACAAGGTGGTGTGGAATTTATCTATCTTTTCCAGGCTAATCGTGACCAAGGTGATTCAAGTCTGGTTTCACGTTACACTCTTTATTTTAATTTTTTTTTTATCGATACTAGCACTGATATAATACGATTTTTATTCGTAGCTACACAAAAATGGCAGCTTTAGTGAGTACGAGATAACTCGTCGTTGACACCCTAGAAGGGAACGCAATCTACGAGTTATCTCGTAGTCGGCAGTCAAAGTGTTAAAAATAAATGTTTCTCTTATTTTTTCACATAAACGTTGAACATCATGTCACTGTGATATAAATTTTAATGTTATTAAGAAGTCATCATCACAACTGTAGCCATTTAATGTGACTTTAACTCTATTAAACTTCAAAAAAAAGAAAAAGGGACAACAAACTGATTACATTACCTCAGTCGTTAGTTTTTCATTTCGTTTACTAAATTTGAATTTCATGAATTTATTTCTTCGTCGTCTCTCTCTCTCTCTTTCTCTTACCATTTAATGTGTGTTGCTCATTTTTTATTTTTTTTTGAATGATGCCAACAGAAAAAAACACACAAGGAAAGAAAAGGATACACAACAAAATTGATGAATTTATGCAGTGTATGAACAGGAGTAGTTGGCATACATTTTCCCAAAAGCTAAGCTCAAAGAGAGGGTAAACCGGCAAAGAGAGTAAAGGATAAATATTAATTTATTAACATTTACGAGACTATACCATCATACTATCATAGCACATACAACATATAACATATATCATCTGATAACCTCTTACACCACCTCAACCTCCTTCTCGACGCTCATCATTTGTTTGATATAAGCAGTCAATGTAATGCCAGCACGTCGAGCAGGTGGTGGTGTAAGCACCACACGCCGTAAACATTCACTGGGTAATTTGCGTCGTGCTCATCCGGCCTCGGGTGCAACATGGAACGTACAGGTAGTACGTGGTAAAATGACCTCAAAATGTCTGTGGCATGCATGTCGTGCTCTAATATTGGGTGTCACGTTACTGCTAGTGGGCGCTGGTATGGCGACATTGGGTGAGTAGAAAAGCAACAAGAATTTAATGGCATTGATATCCATTTACCCCTCTCCACCCCCTTACAATTGCTTTTTAAGTTTAATAGAGCATACATATTTAAGTTGATTACATTTCAGTTTTAAAGAAAAATTTCAATGTGTTTACACGTAGCAATTATTTGTGCGGGCAATTTTTGATTTTAAAAATTTCATTAAAAATTTCCTCAAAAATTTTAAAACCTGGCTTGAAAGTATTTTCCTTTATTTTCTTTATTTCCCCCTCTCCTTTATTTAGGTTACTATGCCGACAATTTATCAATTGGTTCCGAAATCCGTGGCAATGCAACGGTACGTGTAAAAAATGATCTCAAAGGCTTCCATTTGAATAATTTTTCGTATGTTGGCCCCATTGTTATGGGTTTTGGAGGTTTTATTGTTGTTGCATCGTGTGTCATGACATTTGAGGCCCGAGATTCGGCTGCCAAAGTTGTGCCAGCTCGTTTAAGAGCTGGTACTGGCAGTAAAATGACGGTGCGCAGTAATCAAAGCAGTTCAGCATCACAGCGGCGAGCTATTGGTAAGTATTATTATTCTTCTGTTTACACTGTTTCCTGAAGAAAACTTGAAATTTAAAACAAAAAAAGTATTGTTTATGAATAGAATTATTTCTAAAGTTCTTTATTTGATTTCGAGGGTTTCGAATGTGCAAAATTTAAAAGTTTTTAAATAATTTTCGCTAAAATTTTTAGTGTGTTCTCTAGTTACTGAATAATTTATACCTGCAATAAGGAAACGGGCCTATTGAAACCGCTTATAGAGAAATTCTATCGTAAATATTGTAAACTCCTTAAGTTAGGTTAGGTTACCCTATATGTAATCACATAAGGTTTCCTACTAGACCCATTATGCTTCCACATACATACATACATAATTGGCCATTACAACCCTTCAGTCAGGATTACGGCCTAGCTTCTCACACCACTCATGTTGTGTGCGTTAATTTTATACGTGAGTGGCGGGACCCACAGTTTAACGTCGACTCCGAACGATAGATTTTTGAGAAACTTTTTCATGGCAAGTGTATTTACTCACAGAGTTTTTGCCAGAAATCTGTTTAGAGGAAGTCGCCGAGGAAATATTTTTTTTCATACTTCGTTTTGATGTCTGGCCTGGGGCTCGAACCCGGGCTTTACGTTTAATAAGCGAACACACTACCTACTAGAATTCGGCGACTACGAGGTTACCCCATATACTTATATTCACATAAGATTTCCTATTAGACGCATTATGCTACCATATTCCATTTATTTAAAGAGGCACTGATGTATCCATTAGAAAGTCTGCTCCCCAGACTGTCTTATAAACTAGGCAATGACATTTAACCTAACTTCAAAGAGTTCCGTCAAAAATTCTGAGAGTAAATAAAATTACCAGGAGAACTTTCTCAAACCTGTAGTTCGGAATCGACATTAAACTATAGGCCTCTCCACGCACGGATATAATAACATGAATGGTGTGAGAAGCTAGGTTGTAATCCTAACTAAAAGCTTATAACATCCAGTAAGTAAGAGAAAATAAATGGCTTACGGATCTTTCTCCTCCTCCATGTTGCAAGTTTTGCAGAAATTACATGACGGAGCAACTAGCAGACGAGCATGACTGCCTATTAGGACAATTTGCCGTGAGGATAGAAGCCACATTATAAATGTCAAGTCGAGAGAAGAAAAATGAGCTGGTTCATCCTTCCTTGGTTGAGATTCAGTCAGCTCAATCTAATGGTTAAATAGATTCTTTCTTCTACACAGAAAGTGTCGAATTTATCTGTCATTTTCAGTATAATCGTGACCAAGTGGACTCAAGTAATCAACACAACATAGTTTCAGCCTATAGCTCTATGTTTAGGGTCTCAAATAATAAAAACCTTCTAACGTTCTAAATGTGGACGCATTTAACGATTTTGATTATTCCTTTCGGACTAAGATTTTGCGCATTCATTGTGAGATCTCTAAGTAGGCATGAGAGGATACAAAAGACTGTGGCAATAAATAATTATACGAAGAACTTTTAAATACAATCCTCTGCAGAGATAGATCTCATATGAGACCAGGAAAGTAATGCATAACTTCAAATCTAGAACTCCAGGCGAATTACAGTGATTCCGAGAGACTAATTGAACGCAATGCTAACTAATACACAGTTGATTCGAAGTGAACGGCTGGGATAATTTAATGAAACTGGAGGGTAACATCACTATGCTAAGACCACACTGACTATTTTGCTACCTCAGTGCTTTTTTGGTATGAAAATCATTGAAGATTTGATAGCACCATTGCTGAGGCAACAGCAAGCCACAATCGATCTACCGATTGCTCTAAGCATTCATTATGGGGTTATCTATACTCAGATAACAGTTTAACCAAAGAAAATAAAGTATAAAGAATGTGCATTTGGGCATATTTTGAAATATTTCTCAAAAATCTACTTATTAACCCAATAATGTGTATATGTGAGCGAAAAATATAGAAAAATTGTACTGCACTAAAAACCTAAAAACACCGTATTTAACTTGGCAAGTATTCTTTCAAAAATCGGAATCATTTCGCATTGATATTAGTGAATCATACTATAATATTTCTTTGGGTGTAAATTTGAAGTCTGAAAAAAGCGACATGAACATTCTTCTTTAGAAGCTGACAAGCAAAGCAACTGAATGCATTTTTACGCTCTCATGATGAGAGCAACACATTGTTACGCTCTTTGTTTGTGTTTATTTTCCTTCTGTCTTCCACCCTCCTCATCCAGAAATGATTTTAGTGAGAGCGGGTCGTAATGTTTGGTGAGAGCGGGTCATGATGTTACAACCCGCCATAAGAAATTTTACTTCTACATAATGCGCATTCTTTATATCCATATTCTTTGGTTTAATAGAGTAGATATCGCAAGGATGTGGGGAAAGTCTTCACTCTGCTCATTGTGTAACAGACAAATCGGGATCGAAGTAGCCATTAATGGCAAGAAATTTGTTCATTTAAAAAAGGAACAGGCTCTGTAGGAAATAATACAAATCTCTAGAATACACCAAGTCATCATTGCTTAAGATCTTTTCAACTTTAATCGATCCTGTTCTAAAAACAACAGAAAAAGAGCACATTTTAATTAACCAGCCGGTGTTTTTTGTAAATTATTTTAGGAATGCAATTTCAAAATACCCGTTGGGATCAACAGTTCGGTGTCTTTCGTTCATCTCCCGCTGCCGAAGTACCTCAAACTACACCAATGCCCTTCGATCGTGAAGCCTTAACAGCTGAATTAATTAAATTTTCGAAATCACTCAGGTATGTATGTATGCACCACACCACCACAGTAGTAGCAGCAGGTATTACTGTTTAGCACCCAAAACTCATTAGAAATGAATATCCTTTGTTTCTAACATTTTCCCCATAAAAAAAACCTAACTTTTATACTCCTACTTAAACTCTTGCTTTTAAAATGCTTCCTCTGTAAATATTTCCAATACTTCTTCTCTGAATTCTATGTCTACTTAAATGTCTACTATGCCATCCACTATAATGAATGCATCATCACGTAAATAATATCATCCTGCTTGTAAAAATCCAAAATCAAAAATCAAATCTCAAATTGAAATCGAATTCAAATCAAAACAAAAATTAAAAAATAAAATAAAAATTTAAAACTGAAACGAATTAGTGCATCTGCTCGCTTTTCACCACAACTACGGCGTCTCACCTACACTGGTTCTGTGCCAAATCTCTCCAATTATCATGCCTCACATCACCTCGCTTATTCCACTAATTTAACACATTTACTTTCGCCGAATCATAAACCCCTGCTGTGGATGGAACATAAACGACATCATCGTCATCATCGACACCACCATCATCATCACCATCACAACAACCACCATCACTATCCAAATAATCATCATAATCAACGTACCACTGTAATGAATGCCAACAACACGATCACCACCACCAACACCGCCGCTTCAACTAACGATAATAGTAATCGTCAGATTAAAAATCGTGGCACACGCATTAGTAACAGTTTAATTCAAAGAACAACACGTGAAAGTGCCACCTCTGTGGCCGCCTGTACACTGCTGCAACCGCCTGGGCATGGTGGCAATAAATTATTTTGGCATGCCGCCTCTTTCGATGAGACCTGCCGTTTGATGGCCGATAAGCAGCAGCAGCAGCAGCAACAGTATCAGCAACAGCTTCAAAGGGATCGTGTGGCCGAACGTACCAGACGCTCGGATACAGCCAAGCGACATGTGTTGGCGCGTCAGAAACCCATCGAACAGGAAGAGGATCGCGATAAGATGTCATCCAGTCCGTTGGGAAATCGAAGGTGAGAGCAAAATAATAAAAAAAAATACACACATGGACACATACAAACACACATTTCTTTAACTTTTTTCTGTTTTGGAAATAATTGGTAGTTGTAGTTGTAATTCGTATGTCATAACCAAAATTGTCCTCTTAAATGTTTGTTACCAACAAAAAAAAACAAATTTTTTTTAATTCTTTGCCTTACACTTTGCTTCTCAAACTCGTTGTAAAATGTAGAATTTCTTGTAAAATTTCGTTTTTAGATGCTCCACCATGTCGGATTCTTCGTATAGCGGCCGCTGGACGGCCCGTTGTGCTTCTATAGCCAGTCGTGCTTCTAGCATTGACTCACGACGTATACAAGTCGATTTGCATAGTCCAGAAGTAATGCCCAAATCAATATTGAGATCACCGAAACGCTACAGTTCAGGTCCATCGACAACACCATCGGTTGAGAAAGAGTTTCGGTAAGTAGTCGTGAAAACGTTTTCGCTCTCCACTCGTAGAATATGAAATTCCTCTCACAATGGAAGAAACACTTTTGCATTGTAAATCTTCAAAGCAAATTGTTTATCCCTCCTTTATTTGTTTCTTCCACAATCAACATGACAGAAGTCAATTGTCTGTATGCTCTGAGCCGCCTGTGGCAATTCGCCAGCTATCGGGTCAATCCAGTTTAGAACCCTGTCTACCCGAAGAGATTATTGAGGTAGGGGACGATACTCTCCAACAACAGTCCAGTACTCATACACATCAACATCAATTGTCACCCACTAACACCGGCATAAATCCTGTTGATCCTCCACCACCGACAACACCGCCAAAACCATCAACTCCAGTGGATTTTAAATCACCCAGCCGGTCTGGTATATTGAAAAAACCCCGCCCTGATTCATTGCCCCTGGTGGAAAAATCTGCCATTATTGATTACAATAAATCCACCACCACCATGATGAACATGAATTCGGAACGTTTTAAAAATCTTCAGCGTAGCAATTCCTCACGCACATATGATCGCCCTAAATGCCATAAAACCTCCGAACATGATGATTCCATATTCTATATACGTTCTGAACATCGGGTCTTGCAGCACGATAATGATTTCTATGATTCCGAACAGGTAATCAACGAAAGACGTACAACTTTGCTGAAGGCCGATAGTGAGACAGCATTGGGTGAACGCAAATTAAGTTCACTATCGATACCGGCAAAAATTCTAGAACAAGCAGCAACGGGGACAGCTTCCGGTATAGAGATTGAACATGATAATGCGGAATCTAAGCCACCGGATGATACAATTTTGCAAATAGAATTGGATTCGAATAAAGCGGAAGATTCTAAATCAATTATAATGTCTTCAGACAGTACTAAGCACAAGGATATGGTTTAGAATATTTACCAGGGTTTGGGGGATTAGAGTTATTAAATATATTATAAGACATAATAATTACAGTTAATTATAAATGGTATTACTTTTTACAACTTAAAGTTGTTGTTGTGTAGAATACAAGAACCCCCCCTTATACGGTGTTCAGATATGCAACTTTATTGCGTAAATCACAATAAACGCCATTATTGAGCTCAATATTTCATATAAAGTTTCAATTAATTATTGTGCAATAAATATGCAAATTGTTATAATATTGAGTAAAACTTAAAATGCAGGACTGTCATATGTACGTTCAGTGAGCATATTACAATTATCCGAAAACTTTCTTTTGATATTTGACAACTCAAATGTCAACAACGATAAAAAACAAAACAAAAACAATGTTGTTTGTAGAAACAACCAGCTGTTTTGTTTTCCAGCTGTCAAATGAATATTGAACAAACAGCTGAACTGCGTATATTATTATGTCTGAACACTTAAAATATTATTCTCAAATAACAGAATATTGACTCAATAAAAGTGCATATCTGAACATAGTATTACGTTACAATTTAAAATTTGTAAAAAAAAGTGTTTATTTTCAATTGGCTTTTGTAGCAGTTTTTTTCTGTTTTGGTTTTAATTTTTAAACAATTTAGTGCGAGTATTTAAATGTTAAACGTTTATATTGTGTGTTAAGAGCACTTTAATTTTAAATTTTAAATAATTGAGTGTTTATTAAAAAATGTTAAAAATAGTGTCTACAACAAAATATTAACCCTAATCGTACCTAGTAATTCGAATATCTCTATTCAAACTGTAACTTGTATTACGAAAATTCGAAAACTCAACAATGCTTTAACAAATTTGTCTTTATATGAGGTCTTGAGGTTCAAGCCGCGGCTCAGACATCTCAAACAAACACGAAGGATGAAAAAAAATATTTTCTGGGGAAACATCCTCTAGGCAGTATTCCGACGAAAACTCATAGAATTAATAAATCTCCCATTAAATTGCTCTCAACTCAGTTATTCGGGGTTGACATTGAACTGTACGTCCTATTAATCGGAATCAACGTTAAAACTGTAGGTCTCGGTAGTGATGGAGAAATTTAACAACTTGAGTGATGAGGATGTTAAAGGCGAAAAGTGAATGCAATGTTGATTAGTTTTTCAAGTTGACAAACAACAAAAACAAACACAAACAAATACAATGAACTTGTTTACAAGTAAACCAACAACATCAGTATGAAAGAAAAGGGTATTGGCAAGTAAGCAAGACGGCAACAACAAACAACGTGAGCAAAATACACAAACAAGAATGAAATCGCGATAGAGCTCTCGAGAAGGCGAAACCATGAACATTAGACTTCAATAACATTCATCATATTGTTTGAGCTACTTAATACATTGACAGAAGTTACATTGTAATCCTGGCCTAAATGCAAAGTGAAGTAGTCCTTCAATCAACCACTTCTATGCCATGGGATGCTACTTTTGATGTATGTATGTATGTTTCTTGCTGCATACGCTAGCCACTCACTCATAACATGATGATGGTGTGAGAGGCTAAGCCGTAGTCCTGACTAAATAATAGTAATAACCTAACGACGTATGTAACGCAATGTAGATCTCCAAGTCAACTTGTTATGAATGAAATGAATACATCGTAGGTAGTGAAAGAAGCTAGTTTGTAATCAAGGTTTACTTGAATGTAATTTGTAACGTATCAACGGCTCGTCCGTAGTCGCCGTAGTCCAGTCGACAGTGTGTTGACTTATTAAATATACAGCCTCGGTTTAAACCCTAGGCTAAACATCTCCAACAAAACTAAATATGAAAAAATATTTCTTCGACTGCTTCCTTCCTGCAAATTTTTGGCAAGACCTTTGAGAGTAAATAAAATTGCCATGAAAAAGTCTCTCAAAAATCTGTCATTCGTGTATATAATTTACACACACAACATAAGCGATGGGAGAAGCTAGTTTGTAATCCTGACTAAAGGATTGTAATTACCAATTATATATGCATGTAAAGGGTCCGCCAAATAACTTTCCTTTTTTTTGAAAATGCTTTAAGAAAAAAACTACTGAATACTTTCACAAATTTCTTGTTTTATTTGAAAGTACAATCCTTCCGGTTAATAATGGAAAATAATTTCATACAAATGGCTGCCTCGGCTGGCTATGCAGTAGCCTACACGATCGGTCCAATTTTTAAGCACATTATCGATTGTGTGCAGCTGTATTTCACCAATGGCTTCATGAATATTGTCCTTTAAAGCGTCAATTGTCTCTGGCTTGTCGGCATAACACTTATCTTTGACGGCACCCCACAAATAATAGTCCTATGGTGTCAAATCGCAGCTCCGAGGTGGCCAAACGACATCAGCTCTGCGGCTGATAATGCGATCTTTAAAAACAGGGCGCAAAACATCGTATGTAGCTTCGGCTGTGTGGCACGTAGCGCCGTCCTGTTGAAACCAAATTTTGCCAACATCCTCCTCTTTAATTTTTGTGAACAAAAATTCGTTCAACATGGCCCAATAATGATCGCCATTGACTGTAACGGCCACTCCTTGCTCATGGCCCAGTTATGCCACTGGACCAAAATCCGCACCAAACAGTGACTCGTTTTGGGTGCGTCGGCTTTTCAATGTATGCGTGCGGGTTTTCTGTGCCCCAAATGCGGCAATTTTGCTTGTTTACATACCCCCCAAGATCAAAATGAGCTTCATCTGAAAAGATGATTTTTTTTTTACCAAAATCGGCATCTTCGGTAGGCTTCTCGTGTAGGCTATTACATGGCCAGTCGAGACAGCCATTTGAATGAAATTATTTATCAAAAAATAAGAAATTTTAGAAAATATTCAGTAGTTTTTTTTTACAGCATTTTCAAAAAAAAAAAGGTTATTTGGCGGACCCTTTATATATCCTTTGTTCTCCGATGTTTATATTAACGGGAGCATTCAGAAAGCATTCAATCAATACTGATAATGTTTAGGTTTGATACAAGGCTTTTATGATGTCTATTATTTCACCAGGATCTCGTGATTGCCGAAAGCAATGAAGACCATATGTATGCACTTTGTTTAACAGATCGGTAGAGCAGAGGCGTAATCTGATGGTTGGTTATTTCCGTTGTAGTACATACATACATACACATATATAATTGGCCACTACAACCCTTCAGTCAGGATTACGGCCTAGCTTCTCACACCACTCATGTTGTGTGCGTTAATTTTATACGTGAGTGTTGGGACCTACAGTTTAACGTCGACACCGAACTACTACATTCTTTATTATACCAAATTACTAAGCCTAGGTAGCTAATTTTACTGGAAACTAGTACTGCTGAATCGATAAGCTACAAATAATGGAAACCATTTATTTTGCTTTTTGTATTCTTTCTTTAGAGCTCCATATTCCCATATAATGATTAGGGTTAATGAACCAATTTTTAGTTTATTTTTTTTTCCTAATTTCTGTGTTAATCAGATGCAATTTAATAGGATTTTCAGAATTCTATTTAAAAATAAAAAATTTAAATCAAAAAAAAAAAGCAAGAAAAACTCTTAAGACTTTTATAAAAAAAAAGAAATCGGCGTTTCAAAAACTATACTATACTGTACTGTATTTGTACTGTACTATGTATGTTAGCTCATATTTTGTTAAATTATGTATTTTAATTGGTTTTTAAACTTTTTATAGAATATTCATAAATGTTGTTGACTATTTTAGGTATTATAAATGAAAACAAATAAAACAAAATAAAATTCTTACGATTATAAAAAATAAAATTAAAACACAATTAAATAGAAAAAACAAAACAAAAACAGAAAAAATTAAAAAAGCAATGTACTTATGAGTAACCACTTACTTTGTATTTTATAAGAAAGCAAAAACAAAATCTAAAAATAAATCAAAATTTATTTAAAAATAAAACAAAATACATAGATGATGAAGAAGAAGAACTTATTATAAATGTTTGTAAATTATAAATGTGAACTTTTATATGTGTTTATTTCAATAAAAAAAAAAAACAAAAACAATTAAAATGCAAAACAAAAACAAACAATCAAAACCGCAAAAATTTAAAAAAAAAATTATTTAAAAATGCAAATAAATGAAAATAAAAACAAAAAACTTGTTACGATTTAAATAAAAAAAAAAAAGAAATAAAAAATAAAAAGAAACAGAGAAACTAAACAGAAAAACTAAAAAAAAAGAATTTTATTAAAAAAAAAATAATAATGATTTCAGTTAAAGGTAAGTTAGACCATAAAAGTATACGAGGTTTGTTCAAAAAATCACGAGTCGTTGCAAGGGATATATTCACAAATAAATATGTATGTTGATATTTTTTCAAATTATATTTTGCAGTATTCAATTTATTGACTTGCAGTAGCCATAAGCTTTTTCCAATGTTCGAAGCAATATATTGTGGTGAAGACAGAAAAAGAACAAGGAGTACAAACAACAACAAAACCAACAAAGATATTACAATAACAAGTATAAATAAAAATCCAAAAACCAAACCCCATAAATTCCATGGAAATATAAAAAAGAAAAGAAAACTTAACAATAACAAATCAACATGATGTTTCTAGAAGTTACCGAAACAAAAATAAATGTAGTATAAATAGAACTACTCTCCTTGCAATCTCATCTGCCTGAATTTCTACAGCATCTGATTAAAATACCATACAATAAAAGTAACAATAACAAACAAACATATATTGTTATTCTAGAAGTTGCCAAATCGAAATAAGATTTCGACAAATACACATCCAGTAATCTTTTACAATTCTTGGCCACCAAATTGCAAATTGAGTTGCGAAATACTTGAACATTGCTAAAGGACACGCCCACTTTCTCCTGGTGGCAATAACATTTTGAATACTTTTATGCTTTCTAATCTTTTTAGCATTTAAATATAAAAAGTTCACACATTTTTTATCATTCTTGACAATATCATAAGAGAGTAAAGAAATTATTGAATGTTTTCAATTGAAAATTGCATACAAATGGCAATTCTTTGTCTTTATTTTAACCAAAATAAACATACAAATCGAAACAGATACATATTCTCCGTTTTAAAGTTCCAATGTAAAGTCGGCATTCTTGTATCTATAATGGCTGGTGTATTTATTAATTCGATGTATAATTTGATCAAAATCTGATATTAAATCAAAGGAATCTGAAATAAAAATTAACAAAAAATTTAATTCAAATAATCGATAAAAGAAATTATATTAAAAAATAACAACAACAACAATATTGTTAAGGACTAGGATAGAAGCTTAAATGTTAGTCTTGTGACCAAACAAAAAAATTATATTTTTAAATTGGAAGAGAAGAAAGTTGTTAATCACTCTCAATTTAACTTTCTTTGGAAACTTACCCAACTTCAGACCGCATATTTTAATCGCTTTAATTCTGCCCACAAATAAATCGTGGGAAACTAATTCATGCAGGAATATGCAATCTAATAGCTCTTCATGTTTGCCGTATATCAAAAGATTCAGTTGCTTATTCAGACACATCAAATCCAGCCAAAAGGTTAGAGCCATTTGAAAAATTGCCCAGGGTATTGTGATACGTTGGAGGTTGGTACATATACCAAAAGCTGTTGGAGGTACGTCCTCAATAATGTTTATAACCTCCGATGTACGTAAAGTTAAACGTTCTAAAGTTAAATTACGTATGAGAATTATAATGAAACGCCATGATAAATTGGCACACGACGAAAAGGATAATTCCTTAAGAGATTTCACAGTAAAAACAACTCGTTTTAATAGACAAGCATTGGGTATGTGGAGATACTTTAATGCCGGGCATTTATCGATAATCCAGTTACCATTAATATCACCATTCATCCAACGCAAAGTGTGTAAATTGTCGAAATTATTCAACGATTTCTGAAGAACATCGGATATTTTGGGGAATAAAATCGTATCAATGGTCATCATTTCCAAACTGGGCGCTACGTATATATGATTGATGGCACCCAAGATGCGAGTATTAATCATGGTAAAGCTTTTCAATTTTAGGGCACCCAAAATCTGTTGAAAATTGGCAAAAGTTAAACCACCACAGGACTTTAATGTTAGATGTTGCAGATTCCTTAAGTCGCGAAAATCACTCACATTGAGATCACAGTTCTCCAAACTCAATTTCTCGAGTTGAGTACAATTCTTCATTAAAATATCCATTATTTGGATATCAAAACTAGTATTACAATCACTTACTGTTATATACAGCTCTTTGAGTTGACTAAAATGTTTCAAATACTGCTGAAAGCCATACCAAAAATTATTGCTTATTAAGCCCATATCGAGAATTTCCAGTGTATTGTTTAATTCATGCAAAGTATCTGTTTCGTAGTCCTCAATCGTAAAGTGTTTGAGTATCAAATGCTTTAAATTTAAATTCTGAAATATCTCTTGCAAATGGCAGGCATTTAAAACGGACACAGAAGTCGGATCTCCATGTATTTCCAATTTCTGCAAATTATTCATGTAGTACAGATTGACCAGATTCAAATCCTCGCCGGGTATGAGATTAGTCAACTCCTGATTAAAGCATTTCAACAAATACAAAGCCTGTAATCTTTTACAACTCTTGGCCAGCAATTGCATGTGTTCGTCATTCAAAATCAAACGACAATAAGTAAGCGATGTCAGGTTGCTAAATATTTGAACATTGCAAAAGGAAAAGCCCACTTTCTTCGGATGACAATAGTACTCCGAATGCACTACCAATTTTTTAATGTTCTTAGCATTTAAATATAAAAATTTCGAGCACATTTTATAAGTCAAGGCCACTTTCGATTGCTGCATCTCTTCTAAGTCCGTTGCTTTTTGAGCATTTTGTACTACAATATTCGCATACAGGGCCTTGTGTATCGTCAATTGAGTACATGTCTTGGACCATATTAAATATTTTAAAATATATTCACAGCGCTTTGATACTTTCAAAAGTTTAATTTGTTCTTGTAAATCCAATAGACTAAAAATACGTGCCATTAAACAATTCGAATTGTAAACTTTTTTACACGCCCGTTCCGTTCGCGGATTCATTTTTTTTTTTTTTTATATGTTTGCAATTAAAGATCTCAGAGATAACTAAGGAAACAGTTTCATTTCGAAACACATAGCAATAAATATCTATAATCAGTCATATGAGTTTCATTCATATATATAAAGATTAAATATAGTAGATATTGCGGTTTATTATAAATCACCGATATTTATTACATCTCCAGCGAGTTCTTTCTTCGCTTAAAATAGCTCCTATAAAAAGCTCTTATACAAAGTGATACAAATGAGGCATAAGAACTTGTAAGATTTATTTTAAGCTCTTCAGATAAATAAAAAAGTTATTTATTAAAAATTTTTTTCTTGATTAAATTTTATTTACATTACATATCTATTAAAAATAAAAAAATTTAAGTTATATAAAGTCAACAATAACAACATTGTTCTTTGCTCTATTTACACCCTTTTTATTTTGTCTAGCATTTACACGAATTTTGTTTAGTTTCCTTCTCAGAATTCCTATATATTTTTTTTCTGTGAACCGTTGAATATGTATATTTTGTTGTTGTCTGTTTGTCTTGTTTATTTAATTTCATTAAGTATGTTTTGTTTGATTGCATTGTTTTTAAATATTTTTAATAAGAAAATCTTGTTTTTTTTTTATTTAACCACACTTGCTGATTCAATTTCTCATCTCTTTTTTCTTTGTCATTCGCGAAGTAACTAATTTTGATCAAAAATTTATTTTGATCAGAATAAACATACAAATCGCAACAGATATTCCTTCTTTTAAAGTTCCAATGTAAAGTCGGCATTCTTGTATCTATAATGGCTGGTGTATTTATTAATTCGATGTATAATTTGATCAAAATCTGATATTAAATCAAAGGAATCTGAAATAAAAATTAACAAAAAATTAAATTCAAATCACGAAAACAACAATATTGTAAAGGACTGGAAAGGTTCTATCCTTGGTGTGTTAGTCTTGTGACCTTTGTATCCGTAAAAGGAAGCTAGGAATAGTGTTAATAACTATCATTCCTTCGAAAGGATGGGTGAGTTCTTTCCCTGCCCAGTTAACTACTAAGGGCCATTATTACATTATTACAGCCGTTAGCTAAAGGGAGGATTTTAACGGGCAGTTATGAGTACCCAATAATATAGAAGTGATCGTTAAGCTAAAGAGAAGATCACCCTGCCTCTAACATTTAAAGGTCACTTTATGTTTGAACTTGCCATATCATATACTATTTTCGATATGGCAACTTCAAATTTAAACAAAATGAGCATATACAACAACAAAAGAAGTCCGCTGTTGCCACTGCGTTAATAAAAAAACTTGTTTAATTGAGTAGTTTTATCGACTTTGCTCCGGCACTGCCATATTTTAATTTTATTTTATCTGTAAGTTGGAATAACGAAAAGAAGATAAAGGCAACTTTCCAGTTCCCTTTAGCTAAACCCAACTCTAACGGCTAGTTGTAATAATGACCCTAAATGTAAGAACGATCAGGAATGATTACGACAAGCATTATAAACTGAAACTAAGATAAATAGACTAGCTAGGGTTTAAACTTAATTTCTCAAATAAAAAACCTGCCCTCTTTTCCCAATGAAAGCTACTTAAGCCAATTCAGATTAAAATTACTTTAAAGTCTTTCCAGTTAGTATTCTTATTAATCGTTTGTTCGAGCATACGGCTGTCACAATGCCTATTTATTTTATTTGAATTGAAAATTGGAAAATACCATCCCAACAGTGTCCACTAAAATGTTCCTACAATCGATTTTGGACCTGTTCATTCCTATTTTACTTATTTTTATTACAACTAATGTGTAATGACTAACGTCCTTTCAGAAGGTAAGGAAAACAAAATGATTTTTTTTTTTTGAGATTTCTTGTGTAAACTTACCCAACTTGAGACCACATATTTTAACCGTCTTAATTCTGGTTACAAATGAATCATGACAAATTAATTCATTCAGGAATACACATTCCAATACTTCTTCATGCTTGCCGTAAATCAAAAGGTTCAGCTGTTCATTCAGGCACATCAAATCCAGCCAAAAGTCTTGAGCCATTTTAAATATTGCACATGGTATTGTGATCAGTAGAAGGGTGGTACGTATATCACAAGCATTCACAGGTATATCTTTATCATTGTCTATAACCTCTGAAGTGCGTAGAGTTAAACGTTCCAAAGTCAATTTGCGTATGAGAATTATAATGAAACGCCATGATAAATTGGCACACAACGAAAAGGATAATTCTTTAAGAGATTTCACAGTAAAAACAACTCGTCTTAATAGATAAGCATTGGGTATGTGGAGATACTTTAATGCCGGGCATTTATCGATAATCCAGTCATCGTTAATATCACCATTCATCCAACGCAAAGTGTGTAAATTTTCAAAATTATTCAAAGACTTCTGAAGAACATCGGATATTTGGGTGAATAAAATCGTATCAATGGTCATCATTTCCAAACTGGGCGCTACGTATATATGATTGATGGCACCCAAGATGCGGGTATTAATCATGATAAAACTTTTCAACTTTAAAGCACCCAAAATCTGTTGAAAATTGGCAAAAGTTAAGCCGCCACAAGACTTAAACGACAGATATTGCAGATTTTTTAATTCACGAAAATCACTCACATTGAGATCACAGTTCACCAAACTCAATCTCTCGAGTTGAGGACAATTCTTCTCTAAAATATCCACCATTTGGACATCAAATGTAGTATTATAATCACTTACTGTTATAAATAGCTCTTTGAGTTGATCAAAATGTTTCAAATACTGCTGGAAACCCAACCAAAAACTATCAGCTATTATGCCCATATCAAGTATTTCTATTGTGTTGTTTAACTTCTCCAAAGTTCCTGTTTCATAGTCCTCAATCGTAAAGTGTTTGAGTACAAAACGTTGTAAATTTAAATTTTGAAAAATCTTTTGCAAATGATAAGATTTTAGAATTGAGATCGTTTCAGGATCACCATGTATTTCCAAATCCTTTAAATTACGCATGTCGTAGACATTCTCCAAATTCAGATGCTCGCCGGGTATGAGAGTAGTCAAGTACTCATTAAAGCATTCCAGCATATATAGACTCTGCAATTTCTTACAATATTTGGCCACCAATTGCAATTGTTCGTCACTCAAAATCAAACGATAATATGTAAGTGAGGTGAGATTGCGAAATATTTGCACATTCTTGAACGATACACCCAATTCCTGGTGATAGTAATAGTACTCCGAATGCACTACCAACTTTATAATGTTTTTCGCATTCAAATATAAAAAGTCGATACATTTCTTATGATTCAGAGCCACTTTCGATTGTCGTACCTCGTCTAAATCCGTCGCTCTTTTAACATTTTGTATCACAATATTCACATAAGGTGTCTTGTGTAGAGTGAGTTCGGCACATGTCTCCGACCACACGAATGATTTTAAAATGTATTCACAACGTTTGGAGACTTCTATAATTTTAATTTGTTCATCTAAATCTAATAATTTAAAAATATTTGCCATTAAATAATCGGATTTATAAACATTTTTACACGCCCGTATCGTACGAGGATTCATTTCGTTTTTTTGTTTTTTTTCTTTTTTTTCTATGTTTACAGGGAAAGTTCTCCGAGGTGACTGAGCAAATGCTTAACGATCGCGATAATCATTCATTTGAGTTTAATTCATTAAAAATAAAAATAAAATAAATATTGCGGTTTTATTGTAAATCAAAGAGAATTATCGCTTTAAATAGATTTTATAAATGGCTGAAGAACGATGGAGACATTTTCTAATATAAACAACATTCTTTTATAACTCATGAGATACAGACAAAAAGTTGTAGGATTTGTTTAAAGTTTTCTTATAACATTAGCTAATGTTTAACCTGTTAAGAACCTATGGCTCGTAGGTATTTTTTAGTACTGGAACGATTGTAATTTAATATCAATTAAAAAAAAAGATATCTACCGCCTGGGGAGTCTGTTCTACAGACTCTTACTTAATTAGTCATTACAACTCTTTATACTTATCCCGGATATTGAGCAATGGATTGGAGGGAAAATCGGAGTGGTGAACTACTACACTACACAGATGCTATCGGGGCGTGGGTATTTTAGAAAGTACCTGCATAGAATGGGCAAGAGCACCTCCCCTTATTGCATTTACGAAGAGGAGAAAGTAATTGTTGATGCAGAGCACACTATTTGCGAGTGTGCTACCGCTCTGAACTGACATCAATAGTTGGAACGATCACGGCCGATAACATTGTCGGGGTTGGGATTGCGAGTGGAGAGAATTGGACTTCAGTGGAGCATATTCTAAGACTGAAGAAGAGAGATCTCGAGGTTGCAGAACATGTAGGCACGCCGACATAGATGATACTTGCACACGTGTCAAACAGAATCCGACACAGGGATCTGGACGAAAGGAATAGTGGAGACTCGTAGATGTCTCCTCAACTTTCGACACGCAATACGGACGCGGATATGAACACGCAGGGGCCAAAAGGACTCCACTCCGAAGTAATACCACCGTAGTTCCGGAGTTGGCACAACAAGTCCACGAGACGAGGGGAGAATTTAGTGGGTGAGGGCCTCGCACACGGAGGATGTGACGGCTTCCTCTATGGTGCGGTTAGGTACATTTACCCCTCTCTTTAAAGTCGACTTCGAACAATAGATTTTTGAGAAATTTCATGGCATGATATTTACTGATTTTTGTCATGAGAGCTCTAAGAGAAATTCATATTCCGTTTTATTCGAGAAATCTAAGTTGGGGTTTGAATCACAGTCTCGCCTGTAATTAGCGAACACACCACCGATTAAACAACGACGACTTCAGGGTACATTAGTCCCTTACATAACTTGCTGGAAAGCATTTTCACTGGCAAATATTTTCTAGAGTATAACATCGTAATTTATTCATTTTGGTACCGTCATCTGCTTCGTACTTATTAAATGTATGGTTACCACCACATTTCGATTTGTCTATTTTTCGTTTTCATATTTTTAATCAAGCTCTGGAGAGATACCTATGACTCAGGCCCATGTGGTAACGCTTTAGTTCTCAAATACGCTGGAATCTCGGTACACTAAAAATAACTTCCTTTTCGATCGTAATTGAGTGATACGGGATATCTAAATGCATCCCTATTATATTGGTTGGTGAGGCCTACACAGATGATTCGAGCCAATGGACTCAATCAAAAGAGCGCATGTCTTCATAAGTTTTATAACGAAACTAAAATTTCAAGACATCATAATCAAATTTGAACTCCAAATCATCACAATCCACCAAGTGAGCATTTTTCCCAGCTCATCACCTTATATTCGGCCTTATTGGCAACATGAAATTCCCTTCCATTGAAGATAGGGCACTTAAAATTTATTTTTCTCTTAGCAGTCAACGACTCTCGTATGTTTTTCAATGGGTTGATAGAAGAACTTCTATCCGCTTGCCATTTTCCTTCTAGATTTATGGTTTGTTGGATACGGTCCGGGATGGTATTCTCGGAACAAAGCCCGTGGTATGCAGTTTTCGAAAAAATTTACTTATTACAAGACTATGCAAAACCAGATGGATACAACCTGTCGCTGTGACTTTGATAAGTCTGGTTGAACCTCTCAGCTTAACACTGATCGTTATATACTTTAGTGTACTCGAAATCTATGTACCGTGACGATTATACTCGTCAATTGCCTCATAAGAAGCTTTACTCTGCAGCTCTACAGGCAAAATGATATTTTCCCCCCAGAGATTACTTTATGAATTTCAAAATTTAGTTACCAGTTCCGTTTAGAAAAAGTACTCTGCTGTATAGCTTTTGGTACTTTTCTGGGAAAGCCGTCATAGAAAGTACTTTTTGTTTTCCTTTTTCTGTTGAATATCTACTGAATCCTAAACTAACTAAAAAATGTCTTTCTATACTTTCCTCCTTCGATTTTACTTCTACTTACCTGCCTTTTTTGCGAAATGGTACTATTTTAATCCCTTTTAATGGAAATATATAAAAAAAATTCTTTATTCAATTTTTTTTTATTTTTTGGAATTTTTTTTACTGCCTGGATCACAGCGTTTGCGTACTTTATGGGGACTTTTGTCCCTTGAACTATTTTTATTATGCAGCTGTTGCTGTTGTGGTACTTTTAAACTTTTCAAACTTAATGCCTGCGTCTTATTCTCCTTATTACTAGTGGCACTAAAATACAGATCAGTATACGATTTTCTTATACTAAAGGGTGAGCTGCGAGGCGTGGACAGGAACGAGGATGTATTCTTTACAGGTGAGTGGGTTGATACGTTGGACCTCAAATCCAAGTTTGACATTTTAAGGGTGTGCATTTGATTGGTCGACATCTCAAAGGAGCCATTACTAGATAAAGAAGTTTTTGAAGATTCGCGTGTTAAAATAACATTTTCAATGTTTGTTTTTGTTACATTGCGATGCAGGGCGCTTTGTTGGTTGAAATCATAAACATGATTAATGTGTGGATGTTGCTGATGCTGTTGCTGTTGCTGTTGCTGTGCATTTAGCTCGTTTTGAGACTCCAAAGGTGGCAATTGTCTTGTATCGCTACGAGAGTGATGTGATCTCATATTTGTGGGAGATTTAACACTCTCATACAGATGCGATGACGTTGACGGTGCATAAGGCAGTTGTGTGGTAGTAGTAGTAGTAGTTACGGTGTTGGGCTGTAAAGAACTTGAACTTTCTACAAATGGATCTGAACTTACGCTTGAAATAAAATCATTGGTACGCGAACGATTCGGATTAAAATCAAATTTACGTCCGGCATTATGATGATTGCGATTGGTCTGGTAACGGCCACCGCCATTCGTAAATTCATGGTGTTTTTTGCGATTATTGCCGGTATTGGGACGATTTGGTAAACGTTGTACCCTGCCACCTACTCTGGCACTAGAACGTTGAGAATTGGCGGGACTGGAGCGGAAATTCGAGGTGGTATCGCTGCTGTCATCATCATTCAGAGCGCCTCGTATGCTTCCTAAATGGGAAGGCCTATCACGATGTTGAAGGCCATAACCAGCGGCACCGCCAAACTTCGTAAGAGTACCATTGCGCCTAAAGGCATCGTGTGGATTGAACTTACGCTGTAAAGCCAACATATCGGCAAATTTCTCCCATTCCGTTGTTCGGGGACGTTTCTCTTCCGTTTCGGTATTGGTTTTCACAATCGGTAACTTTTTCGCTTTTGGTTTTTCTTCTCTCTTCACAGCTGGCAGTGGTTTTTGTTGCAACATTTGTGTATCCAAGACGACTATATGATTTCCTTTAGCAATGCTAGTAGCTGTCGCTGTGGCGAAGGCTATGTCCGTTGTGGCCAATGTCAGTGGCAATAGAGGGGCAGGGTGTTGTAAAGTTGAAAGTTTATGAACGACGGCATCCATTGGTGCTGTTTTACTAATTTTTATGATTTTTTTTTATTTTGTTGTTGTTGTTTGGTTTTGTGTGGAAAGAAGCCAATTTTTTTTTTTTTCAAATTATTTTGGTTTTAATTGTAAAAAGTTTTCAACAAAAAAAAATTGAAAATTTAATTTTTTTTTTGTTTTTCTTCTACTTTTCAAAACTACATGAATTGCACAAAAACAAACTACTTTTGTCGCAGGATACCTAATTCAGCTTAAAGTGTAGTACAGACTTGCTTGAGGTTGGTACAGCTTTTTAGCTGTTCCTTATGGTATCCTGCTGAATTTTTTTTCGTATAAAATAAAGGATTTACGGCTCTACAGAAAAAAAAGCAACAACTATAGATAATTAAATAAATATTTACAGTTGAAAAATTTATAAAATATTATCGATTTTATTCATTAAACGTTTACATAATAAAAATTTATTTACATGGTATTTTTATTATTATTATTATCGTATTATATTTGTATGTATATATGTATGTATGTAATGCATATATTGTATATTGCGTATTAATATTAATTAAAAAAGAAATAAAGGAATATATTCTAAATTTAAAATTCATATGACAGTAGAAATACTGCTTAACCCATTCGCTGCCAAGAACGAGTATGCATACTCGTCTTTGACAGTTTATCCCGCACTGCCAAGACGAGTATATATGTTATAATATATTTAAAGTATGACGAGTATACTCGTCTTGGCAGTGCGGGATACCCTGTTATAATATATTTAAAGTAGGACGAGTATAATCGTCTTGGCAGTGCGGGATACCCTGTCAAAGACGAGTATACTGTTATAATATATTTAAAGTAGGACGAGTATACTCGTCTTGGCAGTGCGGGATACCCTGTCAAAGACGAGTATACTCGTCCTACTTTAAATATATTATAAAATGCAGGCTTTTGAATTAGCATTAAAAAACTTGAAAAATACTACAAATAAAATTTTCTTTATTTTATCCATCTGCGTGATTTATTATTTGTTTTTCTACTAAAACGTACGCAAATACGAAAAATGATATCGAGTCCTTCTGCCTTCCTATTACCAACGACGAGTATACTCGTCTTTGGTTTTCTGCTTGTAAATGATTATGTATGATAATATATGTGCTCTCACCAAGAAATAACAGGGTTTTGGTAAACAATAACACTCAAAATATAAATGGCAATGGTAATGACTTCACATAATTTAGGCTTGGCAGCGAATGGGTTAATGTAGCAAACCATGATTGTTTTCACTTAAAATATTTGAATGTTCTCCTCTCGGTTCCATACGACAAGCAATTTTTAAAGAACAAGAGAACAAAACAAAAACTTATCAAATGAATTGTCTTCAAGAGGTTAGACTCAAAATTAGCTCACATCTAACAAACAAAACACAATAAATTCTTGTCAGCTAAAATCATCAGCGAATTTCATCAGCTTCGTTCTTCTATTTATAACATGATCTGTATTGGCCACGTTCTTAAAATAGTCATTAGCCACTGATTCTACCCGTTCTTTACTTGTAAATCTTTTATCACAAAGTCATTTATTTTATTTTTAAAAATATAAAATCATCTAAGAAAACTTTCACCGGAGAGAAATGGATGTAATGAAAGTTTTTCGAACTTTCTTTGATATTTGATTGATATATTCTGATCACAGCAATGGTGGATGTGTAAAATATTGCCTTGTCTTGATAAAAACAATAAAATATACATATCGGGTGTTCATCAGTTGCACGCTACTGTAAGTTAATGTAGAACTTGACATTAATTATTTTTCCATTTTGAAAATCATCACTAAAATTATACTTTATAAGATAAAGTTCATGACTTCTTTAGACACTGTTCTCCTAACTCCACCTCATACATACCTATGGTTGTTCTGTTGTCTCAAATGTAGAGTGGGGAGTTTCCATCTGCTATTACCTCTGTCTTAGATCGATAGAAAAGGAAGAGAGTACAGCCCATTTCAAATGCATTGTAATGCCATTCATCATATTGGATAGTTCAGATTCAATGAACTTTCAGAATAGTTTTAACTTAATCTAAAGCAAAGTTTGGAAAATAACAAATATCAAGTAGTTCCGACATAGCCGTTCTTTACATCACCTATTTCAAGTGAGCTTTGATTTCAAGAAACTTGAAATTGAACATGAGCTGCCGTGGTCTATTAGGTAGTGTGTTCGCTTATTAGACGTAAAGCCCGGTTTCAGACCCCAGGTCAGACATCAAAACGAAATATGAAAACAAAAAAATATTTCTTTGGCGACTTCTTCTCAGCAGATTCCACGCAAAAACTCTGAGAGTAAATGAAACTGCCATGAAAAAGTTTCTCAAAAAAAATCTGTCGTTCGAAGTCGACGTTAAACTGTAGGTCCCACCGCTCACGTATAAAAATAAGGCACACGACATGAGTGGTGTTGAGAAGCTAGGCCGTAATCCTGACTGAAGGGTTGTAATGGCCAATTATGTATGTATGTACGAGTATGTAGAATGCATTACAGTGTTACTCTAAACGAATGCATGCGATATAACGACCAAATAGATGACGGGCCAATCAAAAAAACGGCGCGTAATAGCATCCTTTCCTCCCGATGGGTAATAGGGTACGACTCTGCAAAAACAGTAAAGGACAGTAAAATTTGCTGCCGTCTGTGCAGATTATATCAGTGATGCCTTCCACAGACCATCAAGTGGAATAACAGAATAAAATATTTGTTGGTACTTTTGCCTTTATTTCGCTCATGTGCTCTCTGTTGAAATAGCGATAAAACAGCAAAACAGAAGTCTCTTAGCAACAACGCTGTATAGAGTCGGAAAGAACAGGAAGTTGCCGAAGAAATATTTTTTTCATATAAGCAAACACACTATCTACTAGACTATGTCGGTTCTGTCAAAATTTAGTCCGATGCCATTTGAACGAATCTCATCCATAACAACCTGTATAGTGCGTTGCTTTAGAAAATTAATAAAAATAAATCTAGAGTAGTAACTAGCGATACCCAAAGCAATAAGTTTCAATAAGATACACCGTGCCACGCTCTGTAAAACAATTAGAATATGTCTAAAGCCACAACACTGGCAACAGGTTATCACTAGTTAGGACCTTTCGGCAGCCATACCGCCTGTCTGTCACTGATGGTTCATCATGCTTTCACTAATCTTGGAAAGTACTCAAATTAAAGTCTTTAATCGATTTCCATGTGCCAGTATTTCTAATGCCATATTGTTTTTGTTGTTGTCATATGAATTTAAGCATATTATTTAAATAATATTTGTTAGAGTGTGTTTGTATTTACAAAAGTTTTTTCTTAATTTTCATAATTTATTATGTTATTAATTAATAACTGTGATGTATTATTAGTTTATTAATTTTTAATTATAATTATTAAGTAGTATTAGTTTCAATAAAAAAAGACAAAAAGAGAGGAGGAGTAAATTATCAAATTAAATCATAAAAACTATTGACTACTCGTACATTAATTAAAAGGGAAATTTCCTTAAAAACCAAATGCTTCTACAACTACAACTAAATTAAATGAAATGTTAAGGGAGAAAGAGGGTAAGGCAAGAGGAGAAAGAAAGAGAGAGAGAGTGAGTGCAATGACCATAAAATTATTGTATTTTTGGACTAAAAAGGATATAAAGTTTACGGTATAAACAATTAAAAACATGTTTTAACATGTTATGCTCTCTCTTGGTTTTTTTTTGTTATAAAAAGAGTACATAAGTCTTGAACGAGAAAACAGAAATTTGTTGTGTTTATAATCTACCAGCACATACATAAATTACTTATTAAAACACATATTTTGATATGAACTTTAAAGGCAAAAAGGAAAACCAAATTGGGAGAGAGAGAGAGAGAGTAAAAACAAAATTTCTATCACATAAACAACGTGGCAACATACACACACAACACACACAGAAACGCAATAGGAAATGGACGACACATTAAGAGAAACATTTAATATTCTGCCCTACTCACTGCATATTAGTGTTTATTTTATTATCATTGTTTGTTGTTGTTGCTGTCGCTGTCGCTGCCGTTGCCGCTGTCGTTGTTGCTGTAGCAGCATTGGTCATTGTATCGTTATTCTTTAACATGTCATGGACTGTCGTGTTGCTATCAATTATCTGTGTTGTTGTTGTTTTAATGTTGTCTGTTGCTTTTATGCTGTTGTTAATTAATTCAGGCTCATCATTAGCATTTGCGTTGTTAGCTGACTTAAGGTTATTGACCGCCATATCGATTATATGTTCCTGTTGCAATTGCAATTGTTGCTGTTTAAGAACCTCTGCTGTTAGATTTTCCAATTCCTTTAAAGTTGGTTTTGGTGTTGGTGGATTATCGTCATCATCGTCATCGTCATCGCCATCGCCATTACCATCACCCACGCCTGTTCTATTATCCTTGGCTTTAGCCAATGCCTGTTCGATTTCCGGTTCCGGTGTAGAAGTTTTCAAACTATCCGTTTCAGTATCAGTATGTGTTAGTATATGTTCCGTTGTCTGCTCCTCTTCAGTATCTGCCATTGCCACAATACCATCAATTCCGCCGCCATCGTTGTTATTTAAACTTTCGTTTAATTGAGTTTTCAGTTCATTCATATCCGTTTTATCGATATGTTCATGTTCTACTGCTTCTCCCGCAGCCTTTTTGTTTGTCTCAATATCTGTGTCTGTTGTTGTGTTAGTCGCCTCTGGATTGTTGTCGCCAGTGTTTGTTGATTTTAAATGCAATTTTTCCATTAATGTATTCTTAGCCTCATCCAATTGGCCAGATTTTTCTTTGACCACATTTTCCACTTCATGTTTAACACTTTCCATCGTGGTTGCTACTGTATCTTTAGCGGTTTCCAGACTTTTGCCTACAGATTCTTTAACGCCTAAATTATTGAAATTCAATTATAAATTAAAACGTAAATTTTTAAAAAGAGAGAGAGAAAGAGAAAAAACAAACGAATGAAAGAAAGCTTACATATGTACATATACAGTGCATCACAAATGTATGTGTGCTAGTGTGTGTTTTATATTGCACAGTGTTATGTAATGTTAAAATATGAATAAAAATTTTCTCTTAAAATTTTTTAAGTGTGAGTGGTGTGAGAAGCCCGTAGGCCGTAATCCTGTCTGAAGGGTTGTAGTGGCCAATTATGTATGTATGTATGTATTATATATCATCTCGTCACTTTAGTTTTACTGCACCAGTATGGGTAATTGCTGAGTGTTGGTGTTCTTTCTCTCTACATTGTTGCCACAAATAATGGCATCAATAGGTCTTTTAAACCAGTAAAAAATATTGACGATATCTCACACTCACTTTGTTTTATTTAAATTTAAAGATAAAGGATAAGAAGCCCTTAATGATAACCGCGATATCATATTGCCCAAATGAAATGACACGGTGTGTGATTAAAGTTTTTGGTAACAAATCTCAGCCGGAACAGCCAAATTATAGAACTCAACTCATAAAGTTCGTCAGCACTAAACCCAACACAACAAACCGACCAATGTTCACAGAAAACTTTGCTTCACGACCACGGCTAATGGCAACTCTATCATTCCAGAACCTGCCACCATTGAGGAAATCCATTGCTTAGGCGAGTAAGATGTATTGTAACAACTCTGTATACTTTAAGGGAATGAAAGATAATAAAAGTAAATTGCCACTTGAGGGCAAGTGATTGATTTAATTGTGGACTACCAGTATGGGCCGTTGCCTGAGTGTTGGCGTCCTTTCTCTCTTCACTTTTTATTTCGCATATTAAGGATTTGCATTATTTCTATTTTTATGTTAATTTTTATGCTCTTTTTTAAACAATTTTTATTTATTTTATATCGTATGCAATTAATTCGTAATGCCAAGTTAATTGCGTGCATTTTTAATGGCCATAAATGAATTAATTGGCCATTTTGCGTTTTTTTTTTATTGTAATTTTTTTAAATTTTTAATACAAACTTTAAAGGTTACACGTGTAGTGCTTACGCTAAACATATAAAACATGTTTGAACATGCCCTTGTATGTGTCATTTTTATTTAAATTTTATAATCAGAAGCAATATCGACTACATGAAACTGCTTTAAGCAGGCAGGAACATAAATGCCAACGTTTTACAGAATCAAATGTCCACAGTGTCGAGCCCATGCATTATTTGTTTGTAATTGAATATACTACCAGGGATTTCCTGGTAAAGAAAATTGACTAAAAAATCCCCGAAATATAATACCATCCAAAAAGCAGTGGTATTCCCTCATAACAACGTTAGACTGCCTGTTGCAAGATCATTTAAAATTATTTGGAAAATAATAATAGAAAGTCTAACCTCATCGTCTAACAGGACAGATCTTGTTCTATTCGACATCCTATTGCTTCAATTAATCCTAAACAATCTTATATACGTATACGAAATTGATTGGATTCATTCTTGACGCCAAACAAGTCCACGAAACACCCATACTTGGCATCAAAAAAGGAAAAAAGAAGCAGCTATAGCCAAGGTCTCGTAGTGACTTCACTATATAGACGTGAGGCCACAGTTCAACCCTCAGGTCAGACAGCTCCAACAAAACCAAATTTGAATATATCTTCGGTGATATCCTCTCAGCAAATTTCTGGCAAAAACTCTGGTAGTAAAAATAAAGTTGCCATGAAATGTTTCTTAAAAATCTGTCCTTCGCAGTCGACTTTAAACCGCCGCTAATTGATAAAACTAACACACACAACATAATGAGAGGCTAGATCGTAATCCTAACTGAAGGATTGTAATGACCAATTACGTACGAATGCGTGTATTTTACAATTCACACCAAAAACTGTTAAAATACCTTGTATTTAACATGCAAAATTGTACACCCGGTTTGAAAATCAATTGACAGAATAATCGATGGCAAATAAAAAGGTTTCAAATGGCAATATTTCTTTATTTTAATAATAAATAGATTACATCTCTAGCTACAATTTATATGACAACACATGCACATACACATGCATATACACATACACATACCCAAACACACGCATTCTCTTTAAAAACCCACACATCAATGAAACATTAACACGCAATTCTCTCATTTTAATACAGAATACCGTTGCGTTAGTTCATGTGGATTTGTGCTTACAAGTGCGAGTGTATATGTGTGTGATTCAGAGTAAAAGTTTTATTTTTAATTTTCAATGTTGCTTACATTATTACTATGGATTGCTTATGGAGAAATTACTTTATATAAGTGAGTTTTAGTAAGAGTAGATTTAGCAGAGAGCAAAATAATAGTGCTGTAGTGGTATTATTCTCTCAGCAAAATGGTAGAAGTAACAACTGCCATATACATATGCAGATTAAAAATGTAATATTCTAACATGAACCAAGAAACTAATTAAATAAAATGCCTCTAGGTTTGCCCATCACTGTATACACATTAAAAATGGGTGAGTTTTAATATTTTTTATTAGTTTTACTTTTATTTTCATTGTATTTTTTATTTCAGCAATAATTTAAAATGCTTTAATTTTTTATATTTTTATTACAATTATTGGATGGAAAAAAATCCATAAAATTAATGGCTTTATTTGGCATAGTAACAGGGGAATTATCGAAGTCGCCGTGGTCTAGTAGGTAGTGTGTTGGCTTATTAGACGAAAAGCCCGAGTTCGAATCACAGGTCAGACATCAAAACGAAAATATGAAAATATTTCTTCGGCGACTTCCTCTCAGCAGATTTCTGGCAAAAACTCTGAGAGTAAAAATTGTCATGAAAAGCTTCTCAAAAAATCTGTCGTTCGGAGTCGACTTTAAACTGTAGGTCCCGCCACTCATGTATAAAATTAACGCACACAGCATGAGTGGTGTTGAGACGCTAGGCCGTAAGCCTGACTGAAGGGTTGTAATGGCCAATTATGTATATGTATGAACAGGGGAATTATACCACAGTCAGACATGGTTGTTTCACGTGGAGGTAATCTCAACTGGTTAACGAGATGGGGATATTTGATCACATAAGATTTTTTCTTGTCAAGTTTTCTTAAGTCGCTGGTATGTGCGAAAAAGCAGCTCTAAACCAACAAAGCCCATGTTATCAGCCAAGTTCGCCGTGACATGCATCAGAATCATGAAAAATTTGATATTTCGGATGCACTGCACCCAGAGGACCCTTGGCGGGCATTTGAAATGTTCGAGAAATAATTGGTGTCAATAGGTCATTCAAACCAGCACAAATTATTGACGATATCTCACACACACTTTGTTTTATTTAAATTTAAAGATAAAGGATAACAAGTACTTAACGAAAAACTGCGATATCTTATTGGCCAAATGAGATGCCACGGTGTGTGATTAAAGTTTTTGAAAACAAATCACAGCAGGTCAGGAACAGAAAAATTATAGAACTCAACTCATAAAGTTTCTCAGCACTAAACGCAACGCAACAATCTAATTAATGTTCACAAAGAATTTTGTTTTCTTGGCCACGGCTGATGGCAACTCTATCATTTCAGAATCTGCCAACATTGCGCAAATCCATTGGCTTAGGTGGGTAAGATGTATTGTAATAGTTCTATGTATCTTAAACAAATAAAAATTAATAAAAATAAATTGCAACTTGAGGGTTAATGACACAGATTCGTAATAAATGCTTGGCCGTAGGAGAGCAGCTCCTTAATATAAATTTGCTAGACCTGCAACCATTAATTGGCACATTTTGTTTGAAGCTTTTAAAATTTCGAAACTAGACGAACAATACAGATTAAAATTCTTTCATTTGAGCTTTCAGATCTTTCTCTGACCATTCAAAACATCATTGAAATGCTGTTTGGGTGCTAGAGCAATAGGTTTTCAATACTGATTTCTTATACATATTTTCTCTAGCAATTAAGCTCATTTCTCACACTGTGGTTATATGAGGCTCGGAAAAGTCAGAAGTGATTGTAGAAATGAAAGTGTCCTTGAGCCGTATTTTTTTCGTAAATTATCCTGGAACAACCATTACTGTCAGTACAGGAAGCCATGGTTGTGTAATGACCAAAATCTGTGGCCTGTAATTAAAGATTATGAACTGAACGTTGTGTGGCTTCAATAAGACAGTTTCACGAGCCACATAACACAAGGAATTATGACTTTCCTAAAAAGAAGATAAGTTCATGTTTTGCCGATTTGGCTTTGGCCTCTAGGTAGGTAGGTATAAGTGGCCGTCCCCCAAATGAATTGGATGGGCGCACTTAGGCTCCATGGGCCCCATTGTTCGCGTTCACCATCGCCTAGTCATGGAGCCATCCAGAGCTTACAATGAAGCGACTCAAACTGCCGACGTCAATGTTCGACAATTCACTCAGATCATCGAGGTAGTAGGCACCAAGACGTCTCTTCCTCCTTCGACATAGTGCCGGGCATGTTCCCCGTAGATGAAGAACTGTCTCTTCCTGCTCCTCGTCCCTGCAGATTCTACAGAAATCGTTCGCGAGGTGTCCCAGAATAATACGCCTCGCCTTGCAGTGCGTCTTCTGTCCAGCCGCGGCCAGATCATGCCCGCCACCCTATTTGGCCTCTAAGAACATATGATTTGACTCAAAAGGATCGACTGTTGCAGCTAAGGCAGAGGCGGCCATTTAAATGACATTAGTTTACGTACATAATGCCACAGTCAAAGCATTATAATGAAATAAAAGTTTCAATGAAATCTTAGCTTTATATGTGTTCTAATTAAATTCTCCATTTGAAACCAACCGGTGGAGAACCTTTTAGTAAAGAGGGATTTATTTTTTGTCCAAAAAAACCCAAAGATTTTTTTGGCTGTCATTCAAAAACTCTTTTCGATAAAAAAGAGTTGCAAAGCCTACACATAGACTATTAGGCTCGTTAAATTTTGAATTGATGCCAAAAGTCTGTTTTTCCAACACAAAACACACAGTCTTTAAATTAAAAATCTAACGAGTAATGCTGGTTAAATACTTGCAAAACTGTTGATTCAAAAAGAAAAATTAAATTGGATTGGATTGGAAGTCAAAAACTTCTGCATTCATTTAAAATTCAAAATTCAACACACAACTTTTAAATACAATTCTCCTAATGTCAGTTTTAAATTCTCTAGTAAAAACTGATTTCTTTTCTAAAATTAGTTGCTCTTCTCTTAAGATTTTGTTTCAAAACCACTGGCACGGCATATTCCTTTCCTCTCTATTCCATTCCATTCTATTCTATTCTGTTCATGCTAAGAGGCACTTGTCTAAACTACCAATTTAAAAAGTTTTTTCCGTTTTACGTTTACGTATATACATAAATATGTATGCATGCGAAAGCACAACAGTGTGTGTGTATGTGAGGACGAGTGCGTGGGTGAGACAGTGTGTATTTATGGTTTTTTTTGTTTCTCTTATCAAACATTCACAACATTAACATGAACTGTCACTTGAATTACAACAATAACAACAAACATTGTTATGGTAAAATGGAAATGATTTATCTTTAAGCAAATACGTGTGAAAGTCTGCTTGTGTATGTATATGAATGTGTATGGGTGTAAGCATCTTCACACGAAGATATACAATAAATTGCAGAAAAAAAACCAAAGAGTGTTAAAGAAAACAACAACAAAAATAAGCTAAAAATGAAACGCTTCTGGTATTGCAGCAATTTGTTTGAGATTTAAGAACACACAGCTCTCATTTCATATGCACCCTATAAAAGTGATATTTAAAGGGAGGGTTTTTAAGAAATAAACCGCAACTTAAAGCGGACTTTACATTTCTTCTTCATTTATCTAGAAATAAGTATTTTACATCGAGCCTTATCTGCTACTAGTCTTCACCCAGTTTTTACCAATCTACTTCATCCTGTAATGTAATGTATGACGATCTCTTGGTGGTCTCGAATTTTATGAAATTAAGAGGTTTCATTCCCCTCCAAAGTATCCTTCTTGAATCTACCGATACCAGGTCTTCAGAGTGTAGAAAAGTTGTGCTGTGCCACCTCTTGATGTAGAGTACAACTCCATTAGCAGATTTCCTCACCTTGCAACGTTCCAATAAAATTACACCGAGAGCATTGTTTCGAAGTAAGGTCAGCTGTCAACCCTATCATTCCAGAAGCTGCTATGGAAAATTAAACACCTAAACTGGAGAAACTGTAGTTAACGAAACTGAAACATATGTATGAAATAATCCATAATAAGGTGTTAATCATATGCTTTGCAACAGTCTAATTTTTTTTAATTAAGGTTTTAGAAGATTTGCAAAATTCCTTATTTTAAGGTGATACCTACACCACGGTAATGCATACATGCAACCCTTCAGTCAGGATTACGGCCTAGCTTCTCACACCATTTATGTTGCGTGCCTTAATTTTTTACTTGAGTGGCGGGTCTTACAGTTTAGCGTCGACTTCGAACGACAGATTTTGAGAAACTTTTTCATGGCAGGTTTCAGAGTTTTTGCCAGAAATCTGCTGAGAGGAAGTCGCGAAGAAATAATTTTTTTCATATTTCGTTTTGATGTCTGGCCTGGAGCTCGAACCGGGGCTTTACGTCTAATAAGTTAACACACTACATAGTAGACTACGGCGATTCCACCACGGTAATGACAGCAATGAATTTGTGATAAATCGAAGAGCTGTGTTCTATCTGAGCTATTAATATCAATTTCACTTGCCAGTATAACGAACAAAACGAATGCCAATGCCAACCAGGAAGAGGCATTCAGTGGTATTTTCAAGTTCTCCAACAGGGATATCCCACATATATAGTGGAGGTCAGTACAATCGATCACAGTACTTTAGTACTGTTCATGACACATCAACGCCAATATGATCTCGATTATGCAGACGCCATACGGCTGACTAGTCTAACGTGTGTTCAGAGCGAAGGACAATATTGATTCAATGCCAATCTTCTCTGGCCGTAAATGAATAGAGACATCTGTCAGTACATTCTGTCCTTATGGGTCATTACGAAATTGGGTGACATGAGGACATACTTCGCTTAAGAGAGTATTATCCACTTAATTTACCAATGTGAGCCTCTGGTTCAACTGTCTCTTCTATCATTAGGTTTACACATTCTCTTCTCTGGCCGTAAATGAATAGAGACATCTCTGTCAGTACATTCTGTTCTTACGGATCATTGCGAAATTAGCAGGCATACATTGGAGGACATACTTTGGTTAAGAGACTATTGTCTACTTCAGTTACCCATTTGAGCCTCTGGCTCAACTATCTCTTCTATCAATTCGCCTACACACTCTCGATAGTCTAATGGAGTTACCGATGTCGGATCGATCACTAAAAGCATGCAATTTTCTGGCTGGTTTTCAGCATTGTTTCTAAGGGACTCATACTTTTAAAGTGCAGCCGTTATGCCGATTGCTAAGGCTAGGATGTGTCATTTAGTTCTAGGGCATTGCATCTTATCATATCACAACTGGCCACTGCCATTTCCTCCTATTCTCGCCCATATGCATTACTATTGGTCTCTAATATCCTTGTCAAGATTATGAAATAATGTTCGCTTGTAACAGCGACATGTGTTGCATTGATGTCTCATTGATGCTTTCAGGTAGGAGATAATAAGCAACCAAACAATATGTGGTATAAAGTCGTTTGAAACTCAATTCGTTTTTGCGGCTCTTAGCTAAGAAAGCCATTTCAGCAACACACTTGTACTCAAATGAGACCGATTGTAGGTTTCTAATGTGGTTGTGCTACGTCGTTCATCATCTTATCAAGCTGCAGGCAGGACACAATATTTACGACTTTCCGTGAAGGTACATGTTTATCACTTTTACGAGCAGCATTCTTTACAAACTATTTACACAACAAATGATGGCAAGTGCAAGGGTGCATGGGTGCATGTGTATAGGTATGAGTGTGTGATGAGGACGATGATGACATTATTATTATTACCTTCAACAGCATCTTCAGCAGTTGTTGTTGCATCGGAGGCAACATGTGTGGCAGCCTTTAACATTTCACTACCGGTTGTTTGTACCATAGGTGAACTACTGGCACAACCCATTATTATTATTTCTTTTTGTTGTTGTTGTATTTATCTTTTAACGTTTTGCTTGTGTTGGTTAACTATTTACAGAACTTTTTTAAACAAAAATTGTAGGAATTTTTTTCTTTTTCTCTTTTCGTTTTTGGTTCAAAATTTTGTTTGAATAATTTTTGATTTTTATATGAGACGTGCTTAATCACGTAGCTGTTTAGTGACTGAATTCATTAAACGCGTTTTACTTTGCATTTAGCCCTTAAACGTTTGTTAGCTGTTGGCTAAAATATTGTATTTTCACCTACCAATTTACCTTTTTTACCAGTTCCTACCTCCTGTTTTTTTTTTGTATTTTTTTTATTTTTTTTCTTCATTTTCTTTGTTTGTATTTAACAATTGACCGTTCGTTCAATCGTTGGTTTGTTTTGTTTGATTGTTTGTGTGCAGCGACTCCAACTGAATAGGTTCGTGTTCAGTTACGAGGTGTTCGTTTGGCATTTAACTAACGGTCAACATTTCTTTTTTTTTCTCTTTTTATATTTTATTTTATTTCTTTGTTTTTGTTTTAATTCTAAGCATGCTAACAGGAGCTGCTTATGACCACATGTGTTATTTAGGCAACCAGTGGCGTCTTTATTAAATAATTTCATCTTTCGAGTACTATCTTCAAATGTAAACTGGTTGGCATATATCGCGCCTATCTTGATCACGCCTACCACGAAATTTTGTAGCAAATTAATATGTTTACTGGCTATAGCGATATTCTGGGTTATCGTGTAGCTAATGAACTTGCTTCAGCATGTGTTGTCCTACCAAAAATTAACCTACACATGAATAAGTCCTAGTTAGACTTACCAGACCTAAATTGGATAGGTACTTCAACAGATTTCTGGCAAAAACCTAGAGAGCAAATGAAATAACCATGAAAAGTTTCTCAAAAAATCTGTCATTCGGAGTCGACCACTTATGGAAAAAATTAACACACAAGAGAAACTAAGTCCTAATCCTGACTTAAGGGCTGTAATGACCAATTATGTATGCATACCACATTTAAATATAAATATACTCCTTAACAAGCCACGCACCTGCTCCAAATGAAATATACGGAACAACACCACAGTAAAACTCTATATAACCCTGGAAAAATTACAGAAATAAATTTTAATACTTTAGATGAGGTCATGAATTCAATCATAAATCGTTGATATGTATTTACAATATAAAATAATTTACATATTGAGCAAGCATTTAATATGCAATTAATTTATAAAATTACTGGCATCAGTTGAAATTTTCTCGAAAATTATGAATAAAATTCAAAAAATAAATAAATTTCAACAGAATATTTCAACATTTCCAACAGTCTCATATGTACAAAGAAATTCTCTTACACAGGAATTAAATCACTCATAATTGTATACAAATATAAATAAAAACAAAAATAAAAACAAACACAAACACTTTGCGGTACACAAAGCGATATGCAATAATTGCCACATACGTAAACACTCACACACTGATAACAATAATACTTTAAATATATACAGCTAACATGAAAAGAACTTTACGGTCTGGTTCTCGTTCTCACTCTCACTCTCCTAGTTATTTTGCACATGCATAAATCAAAACACAATGGCTACTCTTATGAAAGCCTTGTATGAGTATGAGTGTGTTTATATCAAATGCCCCACTCGTATAAAATGCTACCTGTCTGAACAAACTCCTTCTCTCTGTGTTTATAAGTTGAAGTGTGCTTCGTGTGTGTACGATTCTTGTTGTTCTTGTTATAGTTTTATAAACATGTTGCTCTTTTGCCCTTTTATTGTTGGTGTCTTGTTTTTTGTTCGTTCTGTTTATAACGTTGTTGATACTCGCATTTTGAAATTTGATTTCGTTTTATTTCTTTTTTCTCTTATTTTTCATTGTATTTGTAAGGAGCAAGAGTAACAAACAAAAAAAAAAACCCGAAGCTTACATACATTAGCACACGTACGAGTACATACAACAGATATTGAAGGCCACTCTATATGCCAGCATGAGGGTTAAATGTTGATGTTTTTATTTCCTTTGTTTATGGAATTTATTTGTAATACTTTTTACGAGTACTATTTCTGTTTGTTTTCATTTTATTGTTTATGGCTGAGTAAGTGTACATATATGGAATTTATTTGAGGTTTAATTCTCTTTAAATAACCGTATACGTATGAGTAATATTTGTTTGAAATTACATTAAAAAAAGTACTCATACGTCGTAGTGTTATTGGAATCGTCTAAAAAGAATTTTGTAAGTAAGACAATATCAACAACTTGTTGAGTGTATTTAAAGGTATGTATGATGATTTATATGTTTTTATAACTGAAATAAAATAAATACGACATAAGGGCTTAACTTTAGAAAATAAAAACTATTATAAACAACTTTCAAATACAACTGTTACATTTAAAAATCGATATTTAATTAGTGTATATAAATGTTATGAATAATAATGCGTTTAAAACTTATCAGACAGTAATTTTGTTTATGAAAGCATTGAATGATTATTTATTTTCTGTCTGTATGAGTTTAATAGGCACAAATATTGTTGGATTGGATACGTATTGAAAAGAAGACGACCGACTTACTTCTGTTCTTAAATCACATGGCCATCTTTGCACCTTTTGGTAGGCATGCTGAAAGACTTAGCATTTCGAAAAATTACTTTTGCATAATCTGTGGCTCTGGGATGGAAAAAGAGACTATTTGTCACCTTAGTGCCCTGCTCTTGTCTTGAAAAGACGGGTATTTTTCACTTCTCACTTTCTGACATCTTTGAATGAGCTCATTAATATAAAGATTGCTCCAAAATCCAGACTTATTTTGAACTTTGGTTGGTTTCCTTTAGGAAACTGGGTTCATGGCTATTTGTCAAACATAACAGAGCCTTTATAGTCGATCTACTGTGCCAAGAAATGTAATAAAAAAAGTTAAAAAAACGGAAATATTGCAGGTATGCGCATCATCACAATGCATGCACTGTTGAAAATATCGATTATTAAAGAAATTGCGGTAGATAACCCGAATTTGTCGATTGCTCAACGTTCTCAGCAAATTGGCCTGCCTAACGACAAATCATAGCGTATTTTACTTCTAGACTTGCACCTTCATCCATAAAAAATTAAACTAACACAATAATTACAGTCGAGTAACCATTCACAAAGCTGTAGATGTGCTGATTGTGCGCTATCACAACAGACAGAACAGAACTATGGGGTATGTGATTTCAACCCTTCAAAGACACAAGCCACATATTATGATCGATTTGAGAAGTTTTCAAAAAATTGGTTTTGGTGACGTCTATTGGGCATCAAGATTATTCAATTTGTCAATGACTGAATAAACACCGATAATCATTTAACGTTGGACATTTTAGAAATCACCATTCGTTAAGTTATAGTCGTGAAAGTCGTGAGAAATTCCCTAATGTAAGAAAAAGTGGGCGAAAACCTACTCAAAATGACCGACTACTTTTGAAAGCAAAAAATGGATAATCCTTTATTTACATTCAACTATTTTTTAATAAAATGTATGGCAAACTAAAACTTTTAAAACTAATTTCAAATAAATTAAAAGAATATTGAGTATATAAAGAAAAGTATAAAATACTGTCTTTTTATTCAACTTTACTTTTGAAAGCAAAAAATGGATAATCCTTTATTTACATTCAACTATTTTTAAATGAAATGTATGGCGAACTAAATTTTAAAACTAATTTCAAATAAATTAAAAGAATTACAATAAGAACTATAATGTATTGAAAAATATGAAGCTTCCCTAACACGCTGTGTATGTAGTTCATTTGTTTAAAACAAAGCACAACTAATTACAAATATCATCAGGTTTCCTGAAAGAATGTCATTCATTTTAATAACGAACTGAAGTAAATTTAATTCAATTTAATTCACACTCTTTTTACCTCCAATTTATTTACAATGGAATGGAGTACTGGTGCGTATAAGTGTTGTCAGCAATTATTTAACACGTATACGCGCAGAAGAGCAACATTCATAAACTTGAGCACACACACACACATACAATCATACTGGCACGTTCGTACAATTGCTGCGAATTTTCTTTTATTTTGTTTTTTTACTCGTTAAATAAAATACATACACACACACACACGCACCCACGCACCCACATATAGAAAAAGTAAAGTTGTGAAATAAAACCAATACCATAAGGTTCTTGACAAAATAACAGTAAAAAAGTCATAGAGAAACATAACAAAACAAATTAATTTGTCTTCACATTGAAGCTACCAATCAATCACTCTCACCCTCACTTTCTTCCAATATTCTCTTACTGAACATTCTCTTCCTCAAAACTCGATGCTCTCACTCTCTCTCTCGCTCTCTTTCTGTATTTTCTTTAACTACTAACTTGTAGCTTACTAACACACATACTATTTTAACAACAAATAAATCATTTGTAAGCATAATGTTGTTGGTTTTATTCCACAAAAATAGTATTTTTCTCCATTTTTTTTTTCACTCACCATTAACCGGAAGAGTTAAGCCAAAAATAAATGTATGGTGGCTTGAGTAGAAAAAAGAGAGGCGTTGAGCATTTTTTTTTTGTCATGATTTGTTTTGATTTACTGTTAACAAAATGTGCCAACAACAATTGTTAATATTTTGACTGAATGTTAAAGTACACGTAATTATAATTTAACTTTTTTTCCTCTCTCGCTCTAGTTTACATTTAATAACACAAAAATCCTTTTTAATGCAAAAATGTCAACAAAAAGTAACTCAAGTTTAAGCTTAAAGAGAGCATAGTGTTGTATGTTATTAAAAGGCTTTTATTGTTGTCGTTTCTTTATTATTTGAAGCGTGTGTTACAGCCCTTAAATTAACAAAAATTCATACGAAAAACAAAATAAATTTTATATATTAATTTAGAGGTCGTCTAGCCCAAAAGAAAAAACATGAAATTAATGACCAAAACACCAAAAGTTATGAGCAATTGTTTCATTAGAACGATTTTAAAGAGTGAACCGACAAAAATTGTTTAAGCGAATCTTTCCTTCTATTAATCCTACTATTTAGTCCTAGAGCTTCTATTCTCTTTTATCCACAGCAAATGGTTTGAACTTATTCCATAATTTAATAACTTTCGCTGAATTTATTTTCAGCAGTTGGTTGTAGATATGATGTAGGTGACTCTTTCAACGACTGGCCTGAGGACTTAACTGAATTCCAGCCTTGATTATCTCGAACAGTAGTCTGTGAAGAACATTGCTGTTCCTTCTCCATTTCCGTTCCCATACCTTAATCTATATTGGGGTCTGCTTGATTAATTCCCAGACTCGTGTTTTGTTGACGACGAAGGGTCAGAAAATTACTTGCTCTTATCTCAGGCATTTGTCGAGAAAAATTTGGAGGTCAGAACAAATTCCTTTCGATTCCATAAAGCGCTGCATACTGGGTGTAATTGGTTGTACTATTGTCAAGCACTGTTAATGTGGCTCTCAACGTGCTTCTCAAATAGAATTTGACCGGACGCTTTCAATCTACCATCCTACAGAGTACAATCAACACAGTACCATCACACGTACATATGTACATAATTGGCCATTATAACCCTTCAATCAGGATTACGGCCTAGCTCCTCAACACCAGTCATGCTGCGTGTGTTAATTTTATACATGAGTTGCGGGAGCTACAGTTTAAAGTCGATTCCGAACGACAAATTTTGAGAAACTTTTTCATGGCATGGAAGTCGCCGAAGAAATATTTTTTGTATCATATTTCGTTTTGATGTCTGGCCTGGGGTTCGAATTCGGGCTTTACGTCTAATAAGCGAACACACTACCTACTAGACTGCAACAACACAGTACCATCCTAACTCCTAAATGTGAGAGCCAAGAGAGTGCAACTAATCTAGAACTAACATAGTGCCCCGTCAGTAGACTCAATGCAGCTTGTTTATTCACATAAATAATCGCAGTATCCCACACGGCACAATTCATGCCAGGACTTGAAAACACCTCAGCTTGGTATACATTGCATCTATAAAAGTGCATATAGGGCAGCTTAATGCCCGAAATAAGGCTAAATATAAAACAATAGGAAAAAAAAATCGCGATAAAGGTTGTAGTGACTAAAACTAACAACAACTCATAACAAAAGGGTAAAAAAACTCTGCTAACCCTAAAGCATTTGATTTCAAGTTAGAAATCAAAATGACTTTTTTGTTTTTTTTTTCATTCCTGTTTTCTTTGCTTTGAATATTTATTCATGCGTTTCTTGATTTTTTATTCTTTTTTTTTGTAAAACAAAACAATAAAACCATGTTAGAACCTTAAGCAATGCCAGGAAAAAGGAATCAAAGAGGCCTTTAACAAGGCCTTATGACTTTCAAAGGAAAGTGTTCATAGTGTAAAGGACAATTCGAAAACCTATTAAAAAAAATATATTCCTTTTAATCCCTTTAACACACACTTTAACATAAAAGCCTTGTCACTTTTCTTTAGAGATGTTAGCTCTTGTTTTCTCCATTCTCCATTCGCTTGTAGTTTCATACTCAAATCCATTTGCATTTGAGTTGATTAAAGTTGACCTTGTTGTTGTAGTCTCAGTGTTAAAGCTAAAACATCGAAATGTTAATAAAACAAGTACCAACAACAACACCAATTAAAATGAAAATATTCTCCTTCTTTTTGTACGTATGCTCGCACACATACATTCTTAGCTGTGACATATGGTTACAGAGTAACGGAAACAGTTTCCGTCGTTGCTCTTGTTTTGCAACAGCGCGTAAAACCGAATAATTTCTGTTTTGAAATGTTTTCATACTACAATACCGTTATGAAAAGGAGTCATACGCGCAGGAAATTTATATGATACAGTGGAACGAAAAAGTAAAAAAACGGAGTTTTTTAAAATGCGAAACGAGGATTTAAGATTAAATTTTTCAAAAGTCTAAAATGTAGGCGGCACTTGAGGAGTATCGCCTTAAAATAATGGGGAATGGATCAACCAGAGTCACAAATCGTAGCATCATTCAAGTACTGACGTACTGAAGGGATACGTACTGCCTGCCATCAATTGCATTATTTTGATACCAGATCGACTTTCTGGTTTAAAATGACTAATTTTGTAGGATCCCGCGGGGACTTGTTGTTACACTAATGAATATAAACATGAAGATAGGACAACACTGAGCGTGTCACCGAATGTGCCAATATTTGATAAAGAATTCTCGATAGATACGGATAAACTCTTCGATGGCTCGGATATGTACACTGATGGGTTGAAATATATTAACAGTTCATACAGGCTTACGGCGAAATGTAGCGTCTTTCTAGCGAATGTTCCAAGGTTTGTGAAGGCCATCGAACTAGTCAGAAAACATATACCGAAGAGCTCAAGACTTACAATTTATGTGATTAATCAAGCAACACTAAAGATTTTGAGAGAACATGGTTTCAGGTCACATTCAATTCGGGAGTGTAAAACGCTATTAAGAGACCTTAGATCAAATTATGCTAAGTACCTAGTCAATGCGGCATTATTGGCAACAATTTGGTGGATGAACTGGCTAGATGAGGTTCAGTTTTGGAAGCTACAACAAAAGGGGAGTCGATGAAATCGACTTACACTTACAAATCGTGCATTGGAATGTAGAACGGGTGGCAGGGTTTCGAAAGTCATATGACCAAAGCTCAATCAAAAACTAGACCATGAGATCTATTATAAGGCTACTAACGGCGAATGGCCCCTTTAGACATAGAATCAGCAGATGGAATAGAGATATCTTGGATTTCTGTAGGCTATATGAAGAATAGTGGCCGTAGTCTAGCAGATAGCGTGTAGTCTTATTAGGCGTGATGCCATGGTTCAAACCCCAGGCTAGACATATCGAACAAAACGAAAACTGAAAACTTATTTCTACGGCGACATCCTCTCAGCAGATTTCTGGCAAATTCTGTGAGAGTAAATAAATTTGTCATGAAAAGTTTTCGTAAAAATCTGTCGCTCGGAGTCGACTTTAAACTGTAGATCCCGCCACTCATGTATAAAATTAACACACACACCATTAGTCGTGTGAGAATTTATGTCGTAATACTCACTGAAGGGGTATAATGACCAATTATATGTGTATGTACATATGTATGTACATGAAGAAGCAGAGAAAATAGTGACGTTGATTGCTAGGTAGTCAATTTGTTGAGGAATTGGTATCTGTAAAAGACTGTAAACTTGAGGACCTAAGAGGGCTCATCATGTCTTTAGAAAAATAATCTATCAGTAGGATATTATGTCACTTGAAACATAATGATTAATTGATTTGCTTACATTACTTACTGAAGCGTCATAATAAACTAAAAGGTCAATGGATGAAGGCATAAAACTGTGAATACAATGATGTGCCACCCTGCTAATCTAACCTAATCTGACATTGAGTATACAAGGAACAGTACGTAGGGTGTTATGGTGTTGCAATAACTTTTATTTTTTTTTTTTGTGCATATAATGATCCTAAAAATACTTTTATTTTTGACACTTTTCCGTCATCGTTAAACCACTGTGCATGCGATAAAACAAAAAACAAAAACCAACCATCCATCCATTAAAACGGATAAATTATTGTGAATTTTCCCACTGGCATTAGAAATCGGAAAAAAAATCTAAGTTTTCTTTGAAAACAAAAACAAACAAAAAATATAATAAATTTCCAAAAAAATCCTTTTATTATTATATTAATAATAATAAAAACAAATAAAAAAATAAATAATAAATATTACAGTAATTTAAACAAAAAAAAATTAATTTCACTGTAATTTATATATGAAATAAGAGGCAAACAAAACTGGTTCAAAAAACCCAAAATTGTTTTCAATTTATTTTTACAAAATTTCCCCAACCAGCCAACGAGTCTAATGACAATTATTTATTCATGGCTAGGCAACACGTGATTCAAATAGAAAATTTTCAATTTTAGTATTTTAAAGGCAAATGACCAAAAGTTCAATGAAAAGGGTGGAGTTAAAAGGGGGCCGATGGAGAAAGATCAAAAATTTTAAAACGAAATTTAAAAATATTAATAAAAACATATTAAATATTGTAGATTACTTGTGTAAAATGTATTTAAGACAACACCCCCATTCCTTTTTTCTGATAATTTCCAGCTGACGTCTCTGAATCTTTGGTTTTTCAAATTACGTTTGTAATGTCAAAATGATGACCGGTTTGTCTGCTCCTGACAATAAGTTCATGTCGTCTGTAATAGTTCTGGTTATTTATTGTATAAATAAAATTTTTCTTCTACAACAACAACAACAACAATATAATTGTTGTAGTCATAATAAATAAATTTTCCCAAAAAAAAAAAAACAACAAAAAAAAAATGCGATAAAAAGGAAAAATAAATTTATTTTTGTTTTCGTGTTTCTTCTGTTTTTGTTGTTTTTCATTCGGTTGAATGATAAAAGGGTACCTTGAAAACACTATCCTCTTAAAGGACATTCAACTTTTGTAGGGAGGATAATGAATTGTTTTCAATTTACTGTTGCTTTTTTGTTGTTGTTGTTGTTGTTTTTGTTTTTCTGTGCTATTTAATGTATAGGACAATAGTTCACAGGACATAATTTCCCATGACATTTAATTTCACACGGATTTACTTTGAAAAGGCAATGATTTTAGCCAATTTAATAACACAATATGGCAGCAGGCATATAAAAAATGTTGCAAAAATTATAATTAAAAAGACTTTTAATATAGCAAAGAAAAAAATAGAAATTATCATTAAACTCAAAGATTTTATAAAAAAAGAGGTATTAAAGGAGTGCGTTTAAAAAAATTTGGTCAAACAAACTCTTTCTGTATGGCTACTGGGCTTGGATAAGGCCAGCTTAAGTTGTCGGTTTTATCACGGGGCACTACTAGATTAGGTCGCTGACGGGGATCTGGAACAGATCCCAGCCGGACTATTGCAGGGCATGTTGCGATGAGGAGGAGTTGGAGACTATCGAACACCTCCTCTGTAACTGCCCAGCCCTTGGTAGGTTGAGGTTGAGGACCCCTTGGCCCTTCGACCTGCGGGTATTGTACTTGTCTTAATTGACAAGTACACGTCCTCTAACCTAACCTAACTCTTTCACATTAAAAAATTAAAAAATAAATAATAATGTAATATAATAATGCATAATAATGTTTTAAGCTAACCTAACCTAACCTAACATACCTAACCTTCATTGTAAAAAGATAATATAAAATTTCAAGTTCCATATACACAGTATAGCTTATCACACAGTCGAACTTAACCTCTGTTTTGCCTTCAATTATCCTGTGAAAAGCTAATTGAATATTTCATGCTTATAAATCATATTCCACTACCACGATTCGCTGCAAATGAATGGTGGACACACGCACTCGCACTTCATGTGAAATAATCCATATATTTAAATGAAGCTCTTTGAACCCTTCATTACTCTATAATTTACTCAATGTATAGACGTCATAAAAAATTGTGATAAAAGTTTTAGAAATTTGCATGACGAATACAAGGTTGCTCAAAGGAGTTGACGTTGTTGATGGATTTTTGTATAATGCTTCTGGTCACCTTTATTACTAAATTATTATAATTATTTGAAATAATTTTATATTCATCTATGGATTGTAATTAATTATGATGGATAAAATCTTTTATTTTTAAAATGAGAGACTTATTTATGTTGTTGCTAGGCAATGAGAAATGGCAAGTCTAATATCTCAGGACCTGCTGTTTAGCTTTACGTATGTAACTGCAACAAGGAAACGAAATAAAAACGGAAACCGAATAAAAAGATGGCAATACGTAAGTGAACTGAAATAGATTCAGTATAGGCTCTTTAGGGTGGTGTCATATCACATCTGTTAATGAACATCCTATTTATACCTTACAGTGGTGGCCATGGAGACGACTAGTGTTTAACAGGCGTCTAACTGTAGATAGTAAAACCAAGATTTATCTTTTTAGCTACCATAAGGCAGCATTCGATAGCCCAACAAGAAATTGTGCTTAATGTCTGGACGCAGTATTCCTGCAATGCTGATAAGACGGTGTAGATAGGCCTTAAGCAGAGTGTAAGGAGTCGTTGAGGACTTTTGGACTAGACCGTATCCGTCTATGCTGGGTTCCGGGTCATAGCGAAATACTGGGCAATGAGACGGCGGATGCCCTCGCTAGATTAGGTTCACTTTCTGGGGACGATTTAATAGTTGGTCCTGACAACCCAGTCTGCCACCTCTACGGCCTCATCAATGGATGGGTCAGGGAGGAAGAGCAGAGGCGTTGGGGGAGCGGATCGAGTTGTTTTGTTTATATATGTCTATGGCCTGCTGTGGACAGTAAGAGAACAGGTTGGCTGCTGGGCTTGGATAAGGCCAGCTTAAGGTTGGTTGTCGGTTTTATCACGGGGCACTGGAGATTAGGTCGCTGATCTGTTCCAGATCCCAGCCGGACTATTGCAGGACATGCTGCAATGAGGAGAAATTGGAGACTATCGAACACCTCCTCTGTAACTGCCCAGCCCTTGGTAGGTTGAGGTTGAGACAGGGCCTTCCTCATATAGTTTGAATTCTGTGTCGAGAGCCGACATCAAGGCTCTCCACAGATTCATTAGTGGCTTGGGCCGGTTGAGAAGTGCTAGGGATTCATCCTGTTTATCCTGTACCCTCTATTATCCTTCCCTCTTTAAGGACGTTGTACAACGGGTCGATTTCGACCTCCGGGTACTGTACTTGTCTTGATTGACAATCTAACCTAACCTATGACCTTAAGCATCTCCTGCAGCTCTTGCATAAAAGCGTCACCGAACTTTATGATACTGTGTGAGATTTCAGGCCTTATCATGACCTCAACAACTTCGTCATAGTGAGTTTGCTACGATGACCTCTCGCCCATGATACTATTTTCTGCAAAAGTATTCAGTTACTTGCATATGCCGAATCGACATAATTAGGCGTATCAAACGTCTACGAACGTCTACAAAGATGTGTCTTCTAGTAAATGAAGTCAAAAGAGGTATATGTTGTCCAGAAGGAAGGATGGGCATCCTAGATTCCAGATTACAGCCAATATCTATACCTTTGCCGTTAGCACTGCTGTTAGCAGCAAAGAGGATATCAGTTTGAAGGTCAAGCGTAGAATTATCCTTATCAACAAGTGTTGTCATGTTCTAAATGGAAAATTTAGCTCCCTCGAAGCTCTACCATACACTTATTCTCCTCGTGCTTCTCCATGGTGCGGAAGCATGGATGCTATTAAGCACCAATGCAATTGCCTTGGAAGTAATCATAGAAAATTTCTGCGCAAGATGTTCGGACCCCGTGCTTCTCCATGGCGCGGAAGCATGGACGCTACTTAGCACCAATGCTAAATTTAGCTGTATAAGCTCCTCAACCCTATTGACGTTCTTCATCGCACTAACAACTAGTGGCTACGCACGCTCCATGTCGTTCAGATGAAAGAGAATTTTCCGGAAATGACATTTGCTGCTACTCGTTTCAATGGGAAAAGAAACAGAAATACAGATATATCTTAAGACTAACCTTACCTTCTGAATCTGGTAATAGTGGGTGATGAATTCAGCTTAAAATCACTTTTTAATTCACTTAATTTAGCACAAACACCTTTTTTTATATTTTTTCATGAAAACTTTTATTTATTGTATCGCTCTTTTGCGAAATACTGTTTGGCCACCTTAATCTATTCTTTATCTATTCTGTTGCAAAAACAAAAAATGACAACATCTACTCATCATAACCAATAACAACAACAAACAGAAACAGCTGTAATCAGCTGAGTGTTTACTTTTGCTTAACAAATTCAGAGTTGGCAACGCTAATTCAAATAAGGATTTTTCTTCTCTTATAGATTTTTTTGTCTACACAGTGTTTTTTTTTAGTATCCTTGTACATAAAATTTAGAAAAATTGTTAAAAACCAAATTATGAGATTGTGAATAAAATGTTTAACAAATAAAGCAGCTACGGGTCTATTGCGAATGCAATAAAAAGAAAAAAATTAATGTTTTAAGTCAACAAAGGAAAAAGTAAAACCATCTAAAGAAAGAAAGTGTGACTCAGTGGGGCGTTTAAAGCCTTGGCTTAGTTGTTAACTTCTTTAATGGTATTGGTTGGTGGTGGTAACAAAGAAAAATGCCCAGTAGCTTATTGTTTGCCACCAGCAGCGAAGGCCGGGTGTATACGTTGTCCACCAATTCGGCGGCCTGGCGGGAGTTTCCCTATACGGGATTGGAATTCAAAAAAATCTCGTCTGTTTCAAATTTTATGTGGGCCATAGGCGGTGACCGCCAGGTATATGTCCACGTACACGGTCTTGATGTGCCAATACGTGTGAAAGAGGAGGCCTATGAAAATGAAAGATGGTTGCCCATAGAAGGCTTTTCAAAGAAATTATTACCCACAGATCGCTATAAATTCTCTTCGGCTGACGGTGCACAGGATAGGACAATCGATAAGATACGTTTGCCATCAATGGCATGGCAATGGGATGGTGATTGGCATTTAGAACTGGATTTGGATGGTCAACCTTTGGCTGAAGATGGTTGGATGTATGCTTTGGATTTTCCAGCCTGTTATTCGGTTAAAAAGTCATGGAATTCGTATGTGAGACGTCGTAAATGGGTGAGATTTAGACGCTATAGTGCCATGAATTCTTGGTGTGCAGTGGCTCCCTTGCATAAGGATCCCACACAGGAACCTTTCATAGATGTGGCTGTGGGTGGAACAAATGTGCCAAATGCCAATACGGGAACTTTGATGGTATGGGCCATAACAGCTCATGGCAGGGTAAGTTTGCAATGATATACAATATGGAATATAATATTTTATCTTTTCCTTATTAAAAGGCCATGTTTCGTGGCGGTGTATCCATGTCAGCGCCGGAGGGCTTACGTTGGACTGCCATATCTACACCAGTTGGCAGTGAATTGGCTCAGTTAAGCGTAGGACCCACAGGCTTAGTTTGGGCTGTTTTATACAATGGTCGTGCAATTGTACGCTCTGGCGTTACACGTGATAATTTATCGGGCAATGCCTGGTTAGATGTTAAGGCACCCATACATACTAATAGCACAGACACAACAAATAATTTAAAAATCGTACAAGTATCGGTAGGCACAAATGCTGTTTGGTGTGTCTGCAATGACTGCAGTGTATGGTTTAGACGTGGCATTAATGGCAATGCCTCCGGAGTAAGTGAAGATGCCGCTATTGGCAGTGGTTGGGTGGAAATGATTGGTAATATTTCCATGGTTTCGGTGGCAGCTAATGATCAGGTATTGTCTTCACAGATTTCTTGTAAAAGTTTTTTTTGTTCATTTGCTTAATGTCATTATTACAGGTGTTTGCCATTGGCTCAGCGGATCGTGCTCTTTATTTTAGATCTGGCGTAACATCTTCTGATCCTACCGGCAAGAAATGGCGTCAAATTCAATTGCCTATGCAAATAAGTCGTACTTCAAGTTCCATGTCTATAGTATCACGTAGAAGTGGCAGCTCTTCGACACCAGGATCAAAACATCAAAGCTTTTCCAATCTCTACAGCAAAGATAAAGAGAAAGGTGTTGTGGAGACTTGTGCTCCCATAGAAAATGTTGTAGCTAGTAACTCGAACAGTGGCACAAGCTCAGCTAATGGTGGCCCACCGGCCCGTTTTAAATCTGAATTATTTCGTTATTATTCAGAATCACCACCAAGTGTGGGTAGCTTAAATTTAAATGAAAGACATAAAAAGCGCACGAATATTTTAAGAGAACCTACACACGCGTCTAGTGCACCCGCTACAGAAGTGGCAGAGGTTACGGGTAAACCTTATGAGACTCAATTGAAAAATCCTAGAGCTTGGTCTCCAGTACGCAGTGTAGGCTCTATGGTGGGTACCGAGGCTCATCCTGAAAGTGATTCAGCAGTATTTGAATCGGATTCGTCACTACATCATGGCTCGGATGCTTTCTTAGGGGAAGATGATGATCATGCGGGTTAGTTGATTAGATTTAGAATCAGATCAAATTAATTTTATTTAATTTCCTTAAAGGTTCACAATTTTGGACTGAATGTGAGGTTATGTGGTCTTATATAGCTGCTGGTGCTGTTAATGTGGATTCTGCTTGTTTGCCTAATTGGTTTAACGAACAAAGCTCATTGGATAGCCGTTTGGATGTGGATGCCCCTTGGCGTAAATGCATTTTAGAAAATCTGCAGAAACGCCAGGAAAAGCTCAATAACTTACCCAATCTTTCCAAGTATGAAAAGGCTGTAGAATTATCTTCTTGGATTAAATCGGCGGAGGCTCGCTATCAAAGGCCAAATACTTTAGAATTTGAAGATTGTCTCATTGAATTGGAGTGGGTTAGTGGTAATTCAGCTTCTACGCCTACCACACAAAACCCCAGCACTCAAAAGGATTCGGACTCGGGTACCTTTACAGTATTGCATCCTGATGGTGTTACCACAAAGATACAATTCTCTTTGTCGGCCATTACTTGTGTACAATGCTGTAGTGAGCCGGCTTCGCCACGTCTTGCCATACATGCTCCCTGTTTGCCTGCAACATGTTCACCCGTACGTTTACAATTTGCCAGCGATGCGGAAATGGAAGATTGGCTATCACATCTGACGTCGGTGTGCTGTCAAATCAATGAAGTAATGGGCAAGCCAGCCAATAATTCCATCTGGACTACCACTGACTTGGGAGATGTGTTTGTTTTCGATCCGTGCAATATGAAGGCTCAGCAATTGGACCCAGCAGAAAATTGTTACAAACAAGTAATGGATGTTACTGCTATGGAAACCCCCTATTATAATACCTTGTACAATGGGTAAGTCTAAGGAAAGCAGATTTTTTAAATTTGGACTTTAATAACACTCAGTTTCTTATCTTAGTATGCCACTTGGCTCGGAGTTGGAAATCTCTGGTTGTGTTTATGATGATGCTGATCAAATACGCTTTGATCTACAGTGCCATCCCACCATAAAGATGGGCGTTAAAGTGGAGAAATTTCGTGTTATTGCTATGCACATTAATCCGAGGTAACTATGTGATAGATGATGTTCAGCGTTATTTAGTCATATTGAAACGTTTCAATATTTCACAGATTTAATGAGAAAACTTTGGTGTTCAATACCATGGAAAATTCTGAATGGCAGGAGGAAAGCCGTTACGATAAAATGATATTTGCACCTGGTGAAAGATTCACTTTGAAAATAAGGTAGAGTACAATGATTTACAGCCTCGGATAATTGATAACAATTTGTACTTTTGTAGGGCTTTGGAGAATCATTATTCGATCTTTGTAAATAATGTATATTTTGTAGACTATAAATATCGTGTAGATGCCGACTCCGTGACCTGTCTCTATGTCAGCGGTCGTGTCAAACTGTTCAATGTAATCTATCGTTGTCCCTCGGTTATCGTAAATTTACAACAAATGTTTTGGCGTCAAATTGGTGGCCATATAAAGAGAGTTTTCACTTGTGCAGCGGGTGTTGTATGGGGCATGACTTGTGACAACACTGCCTGGGTCTACAATAATGGTTGGGGTGGTAATTTCCTTAAGGGTCTAGAAGGCAGCACCGGTAAAATTAATCACATGGTTGATACCCACAACTATTATGTTTATGAAAATCAACGTTGGAATCCCATCAGTGGTTTCACAACGAAAAGTCTGCCTACCGATCGCTTTATGTGGAGCGATGCTACGGGTCGTCAAAAACGTAGCAAGGAGCATACCAAACTCTTGTCTTCACACTATGAATGGATCTCAGATTGGGTAATCGACTATAATATACCCGGTGGTTGTGACAAAGAGGGCTGGCAATATGCCATTGATTTTCCCACTTCGTATCATGCTCAAAAACGTATCACCGACTGTGTACGGCGACGCAGATGGATGAAAAAATGCCGCTTGGTTACCAGTGGCCCCTGGCAGGAATTAAGTCATTCTAAAATATTAGATGCTGCCCTACAAGTTGTCCATAATTCTGGCGCCAATCAAGATGGCAACGATTTTGGTGATGCCGAAGAAATACCCATTAATGCCTGGGCTATAGCCTCGAATGGTGATGTACTTATAAGGCATGGTGTTACTTCGTTCAATCCTAAAGGTGATAATTGGGAACATATAGCCAGTGAACAGCCACTGATAGGCATAGGTATAACGCCTGCCGGCCAAGTATGGGTTTTAGGTAAAAATGGCACAATATTTTATCGTTATGGCATAAGCAAACAAAATCCATTGGGTAAGCCTTAGTGTTTATAATTGAAGGGAAAGGTGTTCATAATTTGCTTAAACATATTTCAGGAGATGCTTGGCAAACCATAGATGCTCCCACTGGTGTTAAATTTAAAGCTCTCTCTGTAGGCCAAGCAGGCATATGGGCTTTAGATACCAACAATCGTTTGGCAGTGCGCAAAGAAATTACAAAAACCTTTCCCGAAGGATCTCATTGGCAGTTCTTAACAAATATGCCAAACATAGCACCCCATACGGATACCCATATAGGTTTTAAATCGGTATCCGTGGGTACGGAAGTCTGGGCTGTTGCCCTCAATGGTGTAATATGTAAACGTTGTGGCATAAGTAAAGACAATCCAGCTGGTTCCGGCTGGAATATGGGCATACCCGTATGTATATACACATACACGAAATAAAATCGAATTTAATAAATAATTTTTTTTTATTTCTTTTACAGGGCCAGTGGCAGCATATAAGTGTAGCTAGTTTTTCTTAAGACCAAAGCCTAGTATTTATTTTGATAGTTTTCTGTTTTATTTTATGACTTTTTTAAGATTATTTTATATTTGTTTAAACATTTCCATTTAGACTGCTTATAGCTTTTTAAGATTTACATGTATGATCCTCAGCGTAATTGTATTCCATTACTTAATTGTCGTACCACATTCCGTATCAGCTTGTAAAATGTAAATTATCAGTTCTTTTATGCTTGTTAATCAAACGAACAACTTGTCTACATACTGCTGTTCACTATATAGACAGACAGTCACCTTATTTCTATTTAATTTATCAAATAAAATTATTTATTAAACCGAAATGTTATTATTCTAACAAATATAATACAAAATAATGTATATGATTTGTTAAAACCACTGGAATCCAAAGGAAGAATCGTAGAAATGACAATGCGGTGTATTGGTGTCACTTTATATGCAATCTTATAAGATATACCAATGCCAGGCCGATCAAAGGACATCAAATACACAACTGTTGACTGCTTTAAATCAAAGACATGATTCGGATCCTGGAACATTAGAGGTTAAGGAGATATAACCTTCATTTCCTCGAGCTATACGAGACAATATGGTCCACGGCACTTTAAAAATATCAACTTTCATGTATTCGGTTAAGTCAGAAGAGTTCCATTCCAACGGCTAGTCTAGAATAGTACATTCATACGGCTTTAAGCCTCAACAGAAAGTTCTAGGTGGGAAGGACAAGAAAAATTCTATAGCGTGTTGAAGAGAACAACAAAAGGCACAAAGAAGGTGATTTAATCGAGGAAGTGAACCCATATAATTACATTGGATTAGATAGCAATCAATATCGTATTGCCTGTAACCGTTAGCAAAGCAAACGTAGTAACATTGGCAACCCTTCCAAATTTTTCTGGGAACCAGTGTTGCCGGCTTCTGGTTATTTCTAACCAAAATTGGCTATCTTTTCTTCAATATGTCTTCAGTGTCGCGTGTAGATTTTTCCTGTTATGGTCATTCGGTCCGATTATAATTTCCAACAGTGACCTTTGGTAATGATCGGACGAAGATGCATTTGCAATTAGAAGAATAAAGTAAACCATGCCTTGGAGAAAGAATCCATGCATCCTAGTATACAGAAATGAAAAATACTAAGCCAGGATTTCTTTAATGTCCTTGGAGTGTCAGCAAATACAATTCAAATACATTTCATTGATTTATTGCTTCAATTTTTATTTTAAAGGTTGAATAACTAAAACGGTATAACAGTTTCTTAAATTCCTAAAAATCACTCATTCTTCCCCGTTCATTATTACTATTTACTTTGTTTTGTTATGCACGCTTCTATGCAAATGTCATGCTATCAATTCACAGTGAATATTGTTATACTTTATAACAGTATCCCAAATCATTTCCACTCAAGAGGAATTTTATAATTTTTTTGCAAATAGAATTGCTAATTTTTTTACATTTGATTATTAAACAATAAATAAAAAGTAACAGAAATGGATGATAGTGAATTGGATGCTATTCGTGCTCAACGCATGGCCCAAATGCAGGCACAATTTGTAAGTATTTCAATTGAATTTCTTTTTTCTTCTGTTGTTCTGAAGTCAACAACCGACCGGTCAAATTATGTATGGTGTGCAATTATATTTATAGGACACCCACATGTTAGACAAATCTAATTGGGAGGCAAAGGGAATTAAAATTTTTATTTACTTTATATGGACAAAATGAAATCAAAAGAAAAACATTTTTTTGAAAAATTTTCGGTTCGCGATTTCTTGGTTAAAAATCTATAATAAAGTGTGAGTCATAGTGTGGCGTAGTGGAAGGAGTGGGTAACATGATATTAATTGGGTAAGGCTAAAATTTTGGCTTTTGGAAGCTCTGAATAAAATTTAGCTAGTCCTTATGCGTCGTATAGGATTGTAACATGCTGGAAGTTTACTGACATGCCTGCATTTTAAAGGACACTGTTACGGGACTCTTATCAGACTACCTGTTTACAGTTATTGAAACGGTCTGGTTGCTTAGAATTAAAGAAGCTGCACTTAAGAGTCTTATTGCATGACTTTGGACGCAAAGAAACCATTATTGTTTAAAAATTGAAAGCAATACTTTACAATATGTTTCTAGTATCGGAAAAGGAATACCTTCTCTTAGGATATATTGCACCTGCACGTGAAAGTTCGCACTTTTTAATATCTTGGCGTATATCTAGGTATTCTTTAAACGACCACGGATATTTGAGTTTTGAGGATTCCATTTTAGTATGAGTTCTCTTCCCTGGTTAAGGGCCTGTTTTTGTTTTATAAAAATGACGGAGATAAAAACAGGAAACGCCCGTATCGCTGATGATTTCGATGCTGGGATACACTTCCGTTGATTAATCTTCGTACCTCTATGTATGCCATAATTGCTTTGTTGTTGTTGTAAAAGTCCCGCTGATTTTTAAAGTTTTTCTCTCAGAAACTTGACAAGCACTGACCAAATGGATCGTATCTGTCTGACGTCCACGTCAGCATGTTGGTTAGCAGTTGAAGTGATAGGAAGCATCCTTCTATTATCAGCGTTTGTGTGATATGGTCGACCGATCCTGACGTTTCTTCAGTGTTTTCCAATGAAACCAATAAATAGTAGATACAGGGGCGCACGCCATTCTTTATACCACTTACAGTATTGTAGTTTAATCTGTTTCCCATGTCGTCTTCATCGAGTTGCTCAAATGTTTTAACGTTTTTAAATTTCTTTATTTTCAGGGTGGCGGTGGTGGTGGCAATGCTGCCGAAAAGCAAAAAGCTCAGGAAGAACAATTGCGCCAACAAGAGGAAATGAAACATTCTATTTTATCTCAGGTATTGGATCAACAGGCCAGAGCCAGATGTAAGTCTAAGCATGTGTATCTTAGTTATAGAAAAACCTAATTTCTTTTAAATTCTTTGTATTCCACTTTTGCTACAGTAAATACTTTAAAGATTAGTAAACCCGAAAAGGCAGCCATGTTTGAGAATATGGTCATAAGAATGGCACAAACCGGTCAACTCAGGGGTAAATTAGATGATGCTCAATTCGTAAATATATTGGAGAGTGTCAATGCTCAAATGCCGCAAAATAAAAGTACCGTTAAATATGATAGACGTCGTGCTGCCATAGATTCAGATGATGACGATTATGGTTGCTGATAATGTTCATAAGATACTCCTTTTCAACTGCAAAGGCAAATAATTAAGCTTCGTGTTCTATTGTTTCTCTTTTTAATTTAATAGTTTAGTTTTTAATTTTCTCATAATTTTTTTTTGCAAAAAACGTTACATTATTTTCATTATTCTCTTATAAAGTAAACAAAACAAGAAAGAAAAAAAAAAACATTGAAAAAGATTTCATAAAATAATAAAAGAATCCTTTTTAAGGGGAGATTTTTGTTTAACGAAGAGATCCCTTTTTCTTTGCTATTAAAAAACAAACAAATTCGACTAGAAATTTTGGCTTATTCATCTCGATAATATTTTTGTTAACATTATTACTACTTTTACTAAACAGGTCAGCTAATGTAGCTTTTGTTGTTGCCGTTATGGTATGCTCTGCATGATGTTTGGTTTTTAAAAATTATTCCTTCTTTTCGTGATCATCCTCATCTTCTTCCTCGGATACCAGGCAATCACCACAGAATATTGAATAGAGTATGAGCGAAAGGAAGCCCAATGGTAAACCAAAAATAACTGTTGTTAACACAGGATTACCGCGCCACATTTCGATAAGAGCCTTTTTCGCCTCGAATAAGGCACGATTTAAACGTACAAAATATGTATCGCCACCCAAAGCTATGGCACTTTCATTGTGTATACTCTCTAGGAAGATGTGCAATGCTTGGGGTGTCATTTGCAAGGGATCATCATCGGGCAGATAGTGATGTTGGGTGGTGGAATTAATCACTATTAGATGGGGTGTAGGCAATTCATCCATTATAATGGAATGTGTAATACTGGGATCACCAATCTGCAAAGAAATAAAGAGTGAATATAACATATACAGAGGGAACAGTTTTAGAAGAAATCCTTACCCAACCAAATTGAAATTTGTCATGATAACGATCGCGATGCTTGCGTATAACATTCTCCACCATATCTCTAAATTCCAGCTCATGTGTTGCCACCTGATTGAGTTTATCTTCGGTTACCACAGCCACCACTAAATACTTTTTGGTCTTAAGCAATTGATTAAAATTGAAGCGTGTAATTTTCGGAAAAGCTATAAAACGTTCCTGATTAACCCATTGGTGTATAGTTTCATTGACTAGCAAAGGATCCATTTCATGGGCCACATGGGCATGAGGATAGAAATGATGCTGTTCTTCTTTATATACTATAACAGCCGGTAACTTTTCAAATTCAAAATGCTGGGCAGCCACATCTTCAGAGGTGGCATAGAAAAAGCCATGTTCCTGATAATTCTCGGCGGCTGCATAAAACGTATCCCAGACTACACCTTCCTGGGGGCCTACAAACATAAAGAATATGGTGTGGGAACCCTTAAGCATGTCAACACTTTCGGTGCGTGTAACTAGTTGCACAGGAGGACCGCTCATTCGCAAGGCATAGTCGACCAATTCATCTTTGCTGCGATCGCCGCTATAGGTATATTCCATATTGCCTTTTATAAACATAATCGTGGGATAGGAACGTACTTTAAATTCACGGGCAGCGGCAGGATATTTAGTGCAATCCAATCTGCCCACACGTACATTGGTGGCATGTAAAGCCTGCGCCACTAAAGCAAACACAGGCTCCGTGCGTTTGCAATAGCCACACCAGGGCGCATAAAACATCACTAGCCATTGGCCTTCATGACGCACATCTATAAAACGATCCGATAGCTCAAATACTCGAGAAGCGGCTGCATCTCCCATAGGCAGCAGACAGGGTGTGGCCAATAGTAAAAGAACTATAAGAAATATGATAGTGATAATAATAATTTTTATATAGATTTTAAATCTTTCAAATTTACTTTTAATAACTCCTTGCATACTGCTAAAATTCATTTTATTGTCCGTCCGTGACGTTTTTAACTCTAGGGAAGTATAACAGAGTTTTACTCAAAATTGTGGTTGATTCTATAGATAGAAATTCTATATCATTTTCTATCGCTCTCCGGCTGCGTGATAAGAAATATAATTTAATTTGCACTGTGTTTCCTGTTAATCCTTAATAAATATTTTATTAATTAAATTAGTGAAAATTTAAAATTTTTTCACTCAGTAAAAATAGAAAACTTTTATGGATGAAGAATTGAGGGTAGAAAATGAAAACAATAAATTCTGTTCTCTTAAGGATTAAAAGAGGTGTTGCCATATTCGTTTATTTTATATATACAAAAGCTGACTGTTGTAAAAACTTATAAATAAATGCTTTGTTTTTGTTGAGATTCTCTTTTAAAAGTTATTCTTGTTTTGAACAACACGTGTTGCTGGTGCTCCGTAATAATAATCGAAATTAAAAAAAATATTTATTTTCATACTAAAATAAAATTAAATAAAAAAATAATGAAAATGAGAAAATTAAGTTTATCGGAAGCTAAGGGTCGCACTCAAATACATAATGTACGCTTTTATAATTTAACGCCGCGCTCCATGCAAACCATGGCATATAATAAAATTTGGAAAAAGTTGGCTTTATCAAGGTGAGTTATTGGCTGTTATGCTGTAAAATTAAATCCTCCTCTAATTTATTAGTAGTGGGCATGTGTTCAGGTTAAACAACAATCATTATCTTGTCTAGAAAGTGTTGTTTTCAAAATGGTATTGATGTGTAATGGACTGCGTTGCTATTTGCCAAGCTTTCCCTTTATTCCGAGCCTTTTTAGATGCAAAAAAGTTTCCATTTTTAATTTTATCAATAAACTTAACAATAACATGAAGTATTTATTTTTTTAAATTAAATATTTTGTATTATATTAGTCCCGGCAAACGTAGCGAAGAAATCCCAACAGGGGAAATAATGGATGCACCGGACTCTGATGTTTTCTTTTCTTTTTTCTTAAGTCCTTTCATAGACAAAGTTTTGACAAAAGTTTACTGGTAACGCTGGTAGTTGATGCTAACTTTAGGCGCGAAATATCAGTTGAAGTGCGGGCTTTTATGTGAATGTAACGTCGAGTGATATTCAATCCGGGAAATATAAAATAATTCGATTTTTCTTTATAAAACACTGAATGGAAGTGGACATAATCATCTTTCTGGGAAAACTTTACATCATCCTTTGTGGTAATTATATTCTTTGTAGACTGTGGCCTGTATACTTGTTGTTAAAAGTCGTTTAAAAAAAATGTATAAATTTGTTAGCGACTGCATTGGGCGTTGCCCATCGCAGGCAACGATCTAGTGGATGTGCTTTCAGGACACGATTCACACCGTAATTGGTAATTGTTTGTGTCTTTCACAGCAATCTGTTGTGGTACTTTTTGGGCGTTCACTATTGCTGTAGTGCCACAGGTGGGGTGCCCACCCCACCCACCTTTAAGAATTGCCCTCAGAGCATCTTCACTCAGCGTGACTCTACAAGGCTTCACAGGAGGTTCCTGGTCTACTTGCATGAGTGATCCGCTAAAGTGCATCATGCACCCCGTCACAGTCGTCATGGAATTCTTTTGAACTCTCTAAAGTATATTCGCTCAGGAAGGGCCGCCATGTTTTTTTCTATCAATGTACCAATTGCCATGTATGTTAATAGAATTACCTCTTTCGCTTTAACCCATGTCCTAGGAGGTAATTTTTTATTTTCTTGTAACAGCTCTAAAATTGCTAGCAGTTTTTCCTTGAAAAATATAAAAAGGATTGATATGGACGTATATTTCAGGTGGTAGGTACCTGGATAAATTGAACCACTCTAGTTGATTGGAGCCTGAGACCCACAGGGAAGGTCTACAGGAAGATTAGCGGTTAATTGTACCTAGAAAAATTGTTTACAACGCCAGATATATCAACCGTGCAAGTATGGATCAGGTTTTGCGTGGTTAGTTGCCTCTCGGAATTCGAAATCGCAGGCGGGTGTTCCTTGAGAACATTTTTTATTCATTTATAGTCCCCGTGATCGTTGATTTATGCAAAGTTCGCTTGATATTTAATATCGACAATCGTTCAACGTAAGGCTGATGTCGCAAAGGCTTTCCGTTAAAGCGGCAAAAGTTCTGATGTATACTTGGAGTTGGTGAGTGGCACTATTGTCTAACAAACAGCATCTTAGTTCCACATTTGTCATCCTGATGCATCCTTTGTTTGAAACCAAATAGATTCCTTCTTACTGGACCTTATATTTAAAAAAATATATTTTTCCTGTAGCTTATTACACCAAACATTTGTTGTTTTATATTTATTTTAATCATAAAAAATATTTGCTTTTATTTAGAAATGATGGTTCCATTGAAATTTGGGATATGAAAGATGCTCCCTGCTTGGAACGCTGCATACCCAAGACACCTGGCAATTCTGTGGAAGGTTTGGCATGGTCCGGTGATCGCCTCTTTAGTGCTGGCCTAAGTGGTGAATTAATCGAATGGAATTTACAGACTTTGAAACCACACCACAAACAACATGTTACCGGCAATGCCATATGGTGTATCGATGTGAATCGTGAGGGTACTGAAATTGCCATAGGCACCGAAGAGGGTTACATCAACGTTTTCGATATCTCCGACAATCAGTTCCAATACAAAAACTTGTTTGATAAACAAGAAGGTCGTGTATTATGTTGTCGTTTTGATGCCACTGGGGAATATCTAGTTACTGGCTCTTTGGGTGCCATACGCATTTGGAATTGTCATACTGGTCATGCAATAAACAAAATGACCGTTACTTCGAAACAAAATAAAAATCAAGAAACCATTATTTGGTCTTTGCAAGTGTTGATGGATTTTACAATCATAACGGGCGACTCACGGGGTTATGTTACCATTTGGGATGGTAAGACGGCCTCACAAATTGAAACCCATCAAGTACTTAAGGCCGATGTCTTAGCCGTTGCTGTGGATGAGGAGGAAACGAAATTATTTTGTGCCGGTATTGAGCCAACCATAAGGATTTACAGTAAAACACTGATAAAGCGAGAGGATATGGTCTTTCATAGATGGGTGAAATTTTTACAACGCCGTGTTCACGATCATGATGTCAAGGCATTGGTGTGTGCTCAAGATAATATATATTCGGGTGGCGTTGATGGTTATTTGGGTTTGTCGTCGGCCAGTAAAACACAATCGAAAATTGTGAAATATGGACCATTTTTGCAAGTGAGTTTTCTAATTTTAAGTTCCTCTTTCTCTTTCCTTATTTACTTTATTGAGTTATTTTAGCCACCTTGTGTTACGGTTGCTGGCCAAGAACGTCTTATTTTATTGCGTTATACAAACTATTTGGAAATTTGGCGTTTGGGCTCCTCATCTGGTTGTCAAGAATTGATTGAAGGCAATAACGAAAGTCTAGACGAGAACGTAACGCCAACAAATAAAACAGAATCTAAAACACTTTCACTTGATACAATACCAGAAAAACTCTTAGAATTTCGTAGTAAAAATGATGAAACCATTGTTTGTTCATCCCTCGCACCCAATGGCCGTTGGTTGTGTTATTCTACGCAAAAAGAAATACGCCTGTTTCAATTTGTGCCGGGTACATCGACAGGTGATAAGAAACAGCCATCACAGCTAATAAGAGTTAAAGATTTACCCGAACAATTTGCTGTAGCCTCTCACATCTACTTTACCGCCGATTCCATGCGTCTGATAATGGTGAATCGTGAAACCAAACAGATTTTAATATTCTCCATACTGCCCATTGCAGATTTAAATTCTAGTTCCTCACCGCCATTGGATTTTGTAGAAAGTATCGATACAAGTAAGCACATTAAGGACACTATTAAGCTGTTTACGGTGTCACAATGTGGCTCTTATATAGTGGCAGCTAGTGCTGATCGCACTATTGCTGTGTGGTCTGTGTACAAGGGAAAACATTTTAAGCACTTACTTAACCTGCCTCGTTATACAGCTGCTACTACTGCTTTGGCCATACATGCAGTGCAACCACGTATAGTAGCCGCCTTTGCCGATGGTAAAATTTTCGAATACGATATGGAAGAAATGTGTTTCACCTGCTCGGACATTGATCGTTTTGTAGCAAATGCTGAAAACTTTTGCATCACGAACATTGTTCTAGATCCACGTAATCCGAATATTTTTGTCATGCAAAACGATTCGAAAATGTTTGTTTTGGAAAAGTGTAAAAATCGCGACAAACTAGACGATGCTGTCATGGAAAATTCAAATAAAAGATCCTCGAAAAAACCTAAAACCGATAAATCTGATGACATACAAGTGGATGGTTTAAAATTGAAAATGGAAAAGACTTTTGAGGTATGTATTCATTTGAAATTAGGCTCGTATCATGACTTTATTAATTTTTTTTTCTTATTTTTTTAGCACTTAATCAGTTTAAATTGGTTAAGTCCTGAGGAACTAGTGGCAGTTAGCGTGAATCCTTTAACGCTATTAGAACAATTACCAAATCCGTTTAAAGAGAAACTCTTTAGAACGATGTAAACGTAAAATAATAGCTCTTTATATATGTTGACGTATAATAAATTTTATTTTTCTTTTAGGAATAATTTTAATAACTTTAAGAATAAAACAAATATCGCAAGTATTTATAAATTTCAATTCAAATTGTAATCAATTCAACAATCAAAACCATTAACATCAACAATTCAAGATCAATATCAATCAAGAAAAATGTTGGTAAGTCGTCATTCAAAATTAGTAGAACAAATTGTAGAGTTGACAAAAACATAACATACTGGTTTCGATTTAAATCGCTTATGAACAATGCACTTTCTTTTTTGCTCTCCGGGGCGCTGAATGTGGCATACCATTAGGTCTATAAATTGTAGTATTGAGCAGGAAGAAATCACTCTTCCTGAAAATTTATACGAACATTCACAATACTTTCAAGTAGAGAGGGAACCTTGTTGTGTATACTAAAACAACAACAACTATTCATCGCGCTGAATGAAGTTTTATTTGTCGTTTTTGCAGAAAACATTGTGCCATTCATCATAACTTTTTCCACTGCTGTTTGCTTAGGCCTCCACTCTTCTGTTTTTATTCTATGGCATATTGTTTGATTGGCATTTAAAGATCTTTATCGCGAATGATAAGGACTGTTGGTCTTTTGTCAGAGTTACTGATTGGATATAGTTCTTGGCTCTTATACACGTATGATCTTGCAAATATCATGACAATGTTCTTTATTTCGATTTTTATACATAAATAGGTTCCGATTGCTGTCATATCACAACCTTGTCATAAATGAAGTCTTAAGGCCTTGAAGAGGTCAACATCTGTTTGCAATAAGTGGTGTAATGAATTCGGTGGTTTTGTTAGAATTGTTCAAAGTATTGATTTGGTAGGGGATGGTTTATAAGAAGTTCTGCCTGTAAATCTCGGTTGGCGGTGTTCCAAGCTATATATGCTCACTGCGACTGGATCTACATATCTCATTTTAGCATTCTATATTCGATTCAGCACATCTTCGTCTAGTTTTTGCTGCCGGTTGGTTTTGTGTGTTAACCCTAAGACAGTTGTTGTTGTTGTAACAGTTCTGCTGCTGTCTCCGGAAGTATCTCCCTTGGGAAAAAACTTCCGGTTGATACAACTTTCGCTGGGTTGACAATCCTTGGCCGATGATGGATCGGGTCGTTCCGGAGCGTAGATCCGATGCCGTGGGAACGTTATTTTACTTGCATGTCCAACATTATTTCCATAATTTAAATTTTCTAAGCGTTTCAGACTGAATGTTTATAGTGGCTAATACCGTATGCCCAGGGCATCCTGGTTAATTTATTAGTTTTGTATACCTTCATGTGCAATGTGGTTTTCCCTGGCTTCGGTATACCCTTCCTTTTGAGCACATACCATGCCGAAGTTTGGTTTACAGTATCGATTTCTCTCTGAATCCACGAAGGTGAAGTAAATTGACGAATGGCGGCATTAAAGGATTGTTTTGTTAATATTCGCTTGCTCGCTAACTATTTATGTAAGCAACGCGATTTGCAACTCGTTTATTGTTGTTGTTGTTGTATCAGTTCTTCTGTTGTCTCCGGATGTATCTCCCTTGGGGAAAAAACTTCCGGTTGATACAGTTTTCGCTGGGTTGACAATCCTTGGCCGATGATGAGTCGGGTCGTTCCGGAGCGAAGATCCGATTGTAGTGGGAACGACTCGTTTATTGTTGTTGTTGATCATATTTATTATCCAGAATCCTTAAATAAGGGATGTAAAAATTTAAGCACTGCTAGTAATTCTGTGAGTAATTCTGATGAGATATTGTTGAATTTAGGTTGTTTCTTTTGATTTTTAAGGCCTCTAATCTGCTGAAACGCTCATTAGTTCAGACTCAAGAGAGTCCAGGTCAGGAGCAATTAGTCCCAGATAAGCGATTTTCGCTGTAATTTGGTCTCCATTTTGGTGTTTTTTCAGACGGTTAATTACCTGACAAATGAAGATCAAGGAGCCTAATGATCTCCTTACAATCCCCCAACTGGCTGAATGCCCCTCTAACATAACCTAATCCTGATTACAATAACAAATTGAAAAGGATTTCTCAAATCATTTGCTATACTTTTACACTATTTGCACAGTATTTGTATGTGTCTCTACCATACTTGTCTCCTCCGCTGCCTATCTGCTTCTGTCGTCTCTGTCTCATGGTGTTGCTTTCAATTTAAATGTGGCAAATTGTCATTTCGTAAATAATTAATTTGAATTTGGATTTGAGTCTGTTATTTTTATCTTTTAAAGACCTGTACGATGTACATACATACATACATCGTCTTTGTAGTCTTTTTGTTGTAGTAAATTTTCATTTCAATTTTAAATGTGAATTTTTTTTCAATTTTTTTTCTGTGTTTGTTTTTTCTGTGTTTCTGGTGGCAAATGTGTTTCATTTTATTTGTCGTGTGTTATAAATAAAAACTGACAACACATTCGTCAAGAAGAAAGTGGAACGTTTATACATACGTTGTCTCCTTTGGTTGTTGCGAAGGGGGGGAGGGGGGTAAAATTTGTGCAATTGGTACAATGAATTTAAATTCACATTTGTTTGGCGTAAATACAAACAGCCAGACAGACAGATTCATGTACATCTGTGGATATCTTGTATTCATACTAAGTAAGTAATAATGTTTCGCGTTCGTTTTCTTTACTTGTATTTTAATTTTATTTAAAAAAAAATTAATTTTTTTTGTTTTTTTCACTTTTCTTTGTAATTTTATTGCATTTGAACAGCGTCAAGCTGTCTACTCGTATGATACAAAGCCAACAGGGGAAAAAAAACGAGAAAAAAAATTTAAAAAAAGCAAAAATAATATATTCTCGTCTATTTAAATGTATTTCTGAGTATTTCGTTTCGTATTTTGGCAAATAGAAAAATATTTAAAAGATTTTCAAATTAAATTGCAAAATAAAATACAAAAAAAAAATAAAAAGAAGGAATATATTTTGAGAAGATTTTTGTTTGCCAACCAACCTTATCTTTTAAGGAGGGCCCCAAAGCAACTTCATTGAGATAAACGAAAAGTATTTGCTTTTCTTTTTGTATGTTTGCATATACATTTGTGATTAAATTATTAAAACTAATTGAAGTTTCCATCAAATTCTTAAACTACTCTGTGTAATAAGGGAAACAAAGTCAAATCCTGTACATATGTATGTCGGTTTTTAAGGATTAGAATTGTGCAAATACTCGTCATCAATCCATATTGTATCCTAATTGTCTTTGATTCTTATTATTTATTTTCTATCACAGTTTACAATTAACATATTTAAATATATTATATTTACAAGATTTGAGTTTGTACTAATGTATTGCAGCAAATAAATTACGTTATTTTTTTTTTAATTTTATACATATTTACAAGTTAAAGAATAATTTATAGTTTGGAGGAAAAGATAGCAAAAACCTCACAAAAATTTAAAGAAATTTTACTGTTATCTATTACTTGCGTTTTCTTCTCTGAAGACACAGAAAGGATAACTTACAAATGTCTTAATATTTCAAAATTGGAAGACCTGTTTCTGTCTTCAAATCTTGTAGTTAAATTATTTATGACTGTATTTAACCATATCTTGTTTGAATTTTGAATGCAAGAGACTGGTGGGATATCTTCTGGATAAATTGTAAATAATTTTCAAGTTTTTATTTTGTATAATCTGAAGCTTCTTTAAGTTTGTTTTTGAGCATCTTTTTGACCATACTTGGCAACCATAGGTCATTATTGGCCGAATACAAGCTTTATATAGTAAGAGCTTGTTTTTTGTGTTCAGCTGAGATTTTTTGTTTAGCAGCGGATACAGAGCCCTACCGCATTTTATGGCCCTTTCACACGTTTGAATAATATGGTGTCTAAACGTTAGGTGTTTGTCCAGATATATACCAAGGTATTTAACGTTTTGGTTTATTGGAATTGAAGATCCTTGAATGCTAAATGTTGTATTTGTTATCCTTTTTGGAGATTTATAGAACGGAAAAATAATGGCTTGCGTTTTTTCCTGATTGATTTTTATTTTCCATTTGTTAAAATATTTCTCTGCATGGATTATTGCACCTTTCATCTTCTTCACAATTGCATTGGATACTTTGCCAGATATTATAATTGCGGTGTCATCAGCATACAGGGCAGTGCTCTGATTTCTCTGTGGCTTAAAGTCAGAAGTGAATATAGAGTAAAGAATAGGCGATAAAATTGAGCCTTGAGGAACGCCTGCATGAATAGGTCTTTGCGTTGAAAATGTATCGTCCATTTGAATTTTAAAATATCTATCGGATAGAAAACTTCTTACTATCTTTTGCAAATAAAGCGGGTATCCAAATTTGTTAAGCTTAAAGATAATACCGTTGTGCCAAATTGAATCAAAAGCTTTTTCTATGTCAACAAAAACTATTCCTGTACTTTTACGTTGTTCCTTGTTTGACGTTATCATGTTTACTATTCGCTTTACTTGATGTATTGTTGAGTGGTATTTTCTAAAGCCGAATTGTTCTTTGCTTAAGATGTTGTTTTCGTTAGTAGATGCATTTAATCTACTCAATATTATATTTTCGAAAATTTTGTCTATTCCATTTAGCATACTTATGGGCCGATAACTTTTAGGGGAGTGGACGTCTTTGCCTGGTTTTAAAATTGGTATCACATTAGCTAACTTAAACTGTTTTGGAAAATATCCGCTTGCAAGGCACCAGTTGAATAATTTTTGTCTTTGATTCATAAATTCTTTAAGCAAACAAAACCTCGAATAGCCGTTTTACTCTCAATGTTCATTCTTGGCAAATATTATAAGTCCAGTATAAGCTTAGGTGGTTTCTTCTCTTATGACATAACAGTCCTCTTCCTCATCTCAACAATTCTGTACAAATCGTTGATCATATGTGTTCCATGCGAGTACTTTCAATGCAATGTTTTGTAGTGACTCTGACAACTACGCTAAGCGTGCTGCTCTGCAGTTTGAGTAGGATTTTCGTGCGTTGCTCATCTGGCCTTGGCCAGATTTGCAAAGCTATCTTACCCGTATTCAAAGAGACCCAGGCTGTGTTTACGAAACTTATTACTGCATTATATATTTTGAGCTTATGATGAGTTTTCCAATGTAAAGAACTTACCCAAAAAATTTGATGATTATACCATATTTTGCCAGTTCATCCACTTCGCAGTTTCCTAGAATATGAAAAATTATATTTTGCGACAACGGTTGACAGTCCTATAGACTGTGAAGTTAGAAGAACCCAACGTCCATATAAACGGCTGGCTATCAGAAAGCATAGTAATATAATTCCACCCCAGCTTGTACAGGCGATACATACATACATACATACATAATTGGTCATTACAACCCTTCCGTCAAGATTACGACCTAGGTTCTCACACCACTTATGTTGTGTGTGTTAATTTTCATACATGAGTGGCGGGACCTACAGTTTAAAGTCGACTTTGAACGATAGATTTTTGAGAAACGTTTTCATGGCAATTTTTTTGATTTACCCTCAGAGTTTTTGCCAGAAATCTGCTGAGAGGAAGTCGCCGAAATAATACTTTTTGTTTTTCGTTTTGATGTCTGACTTGGGGTTTGATTCCTGACTTTACGTCTAATAAACCAACACACTACCTACTAGACTACGGTGTCTTCACAGACGGATACTTCCGCCTAAAAGGCTCTGCAATGATCATGTATAATGGAAAGAATTATACCTACCGTCTGCCAATAAATTGCTCCACCCACAACTCTACCTAGTATCTTACTATTCGTGCCCGACAGGCGTCCTTGCATTTTCTCTTTATTTTCTATCGGCGGGAATGGTAATTATACATTTGCTAGAGAACTCCCAGTTCCACGGATAGACTATATAAATATTTGTAAACAAAGAACGATTCTTGGTTTAAGATTAAACATTGAATCGCCAGCAACACGTTTACAAAGAGAATAATAGGCCAACCATTAGAATACGTTGATAGATTCTTCTGTTTTGGAAGTGCAGTTATGAGGTGCAGTACTAGAGTCATTCATAGGCTGTGCGGAAGGAACTTATGGGATGTTGTTAAACGGAAACCGCGCTGTAAGAGTACCGCGTTATTGCAGGGCTGTCGCAATTTCAGCTTCACGTTATTTAGAAAACGCGTTATATGGAAAACGCGTTCTAAAAGTGCCGCTTTATAGGAGGGCTGTTGCAACTCCAGCTCCGTGTTATATGGAAACCGAGAGTACTGCGTTATAGGAGGGTTGACTGTAGTCAGTATTGAGAATCATGTTTAGAATATTCAAAGCTTGTGTAAAGTGAACTTTAAAGAAGGGAAGAGAAAGTTAGCAAATATCGCACACCACCACCAAGTTAAAAAATCACCAGGAAGTCCGATTTTTCATCTTCATTGCCTTGTTTCACATCCATTTATTAAATTTCTCTAGCAAAGCAGGTGGCTCCAGTAGAGTCTAGGTCGACAGAGTAACATAGAAACATGAGTTTGAGCTGCAAAAAAATAAAAACAAAGAGGACTTTTCCCCAAATTTATTGTTTTCTTTGTTAGTTCTACTAATTGTTTGATCAGCCTAATATTCGAAATGTTTCCTGTTTTTTATTAATTAATCAACAGGTTTTTTATTTCGGTACAATTCATTCCAACATTTTTAAAATTTTAACGAGTTGCCTGTCAAGGAACACAGAAACAAATAAAAAAATTTTTTTTTTTATTCTGCACCCAACCAACATTCATTGCAACAAATCACTGTCTGGACAATAAAAAAATATATGTTTTTTTTGTGCGTTTCACTAGTTTTTTAAGTTAATTTTTTACGATTCTCTGTTGATTTTTATTGTTGCTTAAGCGCAACAACAATTGTCTGTTTCCGTTTTATATTTTTTTCATTTGATTGTAGTTGTTACACAACAAAAAAGAAGAAAATCTACTAAAATTCAAATGCACATACAAATATTGCCATTAAAATTTTGGCCAAAAACAGCCAACAAAGATCCGTAGAAAAAAAAAAATGAAGAGAAAAACATGCAAATTTTGCCTGAAACGTACATAGTCTGAAAGTTAACATTTTTATGCTGATGCTCCTCATCCCATGTCCAGACCACTGCTGGCATATTTGCCTTGTGTTTCAGTGGCATACGGTATTCTCATATTCGCATATCGTAGTTGTGCGCTCATATTTGTCAAAACACCTACACAAAGTAATAATGCCTGCAAGGATTTGTGTTTTTAATGCCACTGCAAAAATTTATGCTTCACGTAAAGGAAACAAAAACAACAACAAAACGTATTGTAGCAAAAGCAAAAAATCAGAAAAAATACAAAGAGCAGACATACATAACCAGCCAACCAAGCAACCAGGCAGTCATCAAAAATGAAAAAAGAAAAAAAAATTAAAAATTAAAAAAAAAAAACAAAGTCATCCCATAAAAGTATGCAGTGCTGGAAATTAGCATGTCGCCATATTTCGATGTATACATCGGGGATCTCCGAGTTCGAATTTAAGCTCTTCCCGCTATCTTCTCTCTGCAGAGCCTCACGATTTAAGAGAAAAAGACAGTCAAGCATCTTTTCATCCATAGTCTGACATAGCCTAGTAATATAGCTTGTATCCCCTTTCTATCCTCGAAGTTGAGCTTATTGCAAAATGAACACATAATATTCAGTTTAACAGAAGCAATTGGAACACCAAGTTGCCGTAGTCTAGTGGGTAGAGACGTGAGCCCGTGCTTCAAAACCCATCTCTGACATCTCGAACAAAAAAAATTTCTTTCGGCGACTTTCTCTCACCGGTCTTCTGGCAAAAACTCTGTGAGTAAATAAAATTGACATGAAAATTTTCTAAAAAATCTGTCGTTTGGTGTCGATTTTAAACTGTAGGTCTTGCTACTCATGTATTAAATTAACACATACAGCATGGAAGGCGTCAGAAGCTAAGTTGTTACGCTGACTCAAGGGTTATAATGACCAATGAAGTAAGTAATTAGAATTCTGACTTTTGAATGATTCGAAATTTCTTGTCGAAATGTTTGGTTTGAAATTGATTATGTAGTAAAATGGCTTAAGCGGTCTGCTGAGTTCGAAGTCTACATACATACATAATTACATAATTGGCCATTACAACCCTTCAGTCAGGATTACGGCCTAACTTCTCAACACCACTCATGTTGTGTGCGTTAATTTTATACATGAGTGGCGGGACCTACAGTTTAAAGTCGACTCCGAACGACAGATTTTTTGAGAAGTTTCTTCATGGCAATTTTTCGAAGTCTAACAATATTTTATTTCACTACCCCTGTTCAGTGCATATAGATTTCACGAAGTATTTCCATCTTGAATGGATATCTGCTGTTATTTTCACACTATCCTATGTTATACCGTAGTGTCTTAACCCATGGAATGGTGTTCTTTGGTCGACCAGTGCTTCCTTGAACCTTGAGGATTCTGCTCTAGTGTGATTCATATAATATTGTTACGTTTTTACCTTTTTAAAAACGTTTAGATTATGGATTCGTTAATTGCAAACCAAAATAAAAAGAAATATGTGTTTCATTTCAATTAAACTCTTTATTAGTCACACTACTTTTGTGGGCCACCGTATACAACTTCACTATACAACAACAAATTGCTTGTTCACTATTATTCTCTGCTTACAACCTTTTTGTAAGCAACAACACTTATAGTTGTGTACAGATCTATGCGAAGATCTTCAAACCGCGATTATTTACTTCGAACGCAACGTGTCCTTACACAAGATTGATTGAGGCAGGAGTCTGCTTTGTCTGGCCTTTTTATATGCTCACATTTCAGCCTGAAAAAGGTGCTGGAAGTAGAATGTTCTTGTCTTCGCCTTCTTGAGAGTTCTATCGTTTTTACATTGTTGATTCTCTTTCATGTTTGTTGTTGTTGATTTACTTAGAACGTGTTCGATGTATTTCTTAGTGTGTATCTGTGTCGTGTGTATTGTGTACGTATACTCATACTCATGGTCTTTGTTTTTGTAGCTTTTGCTTATTGTTTATGTTAAACGATGTTTTCTTGGGAAACGATATTAGGTTGTTTCCTTTTGGCTTAGCCGATCAACTTACATTTGCAGTGCTTCATCCGTTTTGTTAATGATGCTGGGTTGTGGTTTAATCGTGTGAAAGAGAGTATAATTTATACGTCCATTGACTTTTCTAAGATTGTGTTGTTTGCTCCTGATCTTTTTCATGTTGATTGAGTTCCTCAGAACACAGATCTCGAATCAACGCTTCTTCGATGCACAACGCTTTCACTAGAATAGGTTTCACTTCAGAACAAGATTTCCGAAATTGATTTTAAACTTTTCTGTTGCTTAAAAAATCAAAAGAATCTTAAACTAGCACAAAAATTTCCGCATTTTCCGAAAGATTTTAGATTTTAAATTCCTGCAGCTGTCTGCCTAATGGCCCTGCATATGTGAAGTGACGCATTTAAACGTATTTTTCGCAGTATAAAATTTTGATTTGAAAATATGTTTTTATTGTTGGAAATTTTGTTGCTATTGTTGATTTTGTGTTATTGTCAGCATAAAATATACTGTGCATATACTAGCAACAACTGTAACAACAACAATTCATTCAAACATTCATACATACTAAGTATGACTATAGAAGTCAAACAGACAGATAGACAAACATACATACATATATGTATATAGAGATAGAGATATAATATTCTACTACTACTTTTCGATATTTGTTTTGTTGTTGTTGTTGTTGTGTGCTGTTTTTTTTTTGTTTTCGTGGTATGCACTTGTCTAGACTTTGGCTAGACAGTGTTAAACCAAATATCAGTACTTCTCTCGACAACGACAATGATGATGACGAGAGTTTTATGCTGCTTAACGAGAAACTCATTCAGACAACAATAGATGGCAGTTGTTGTTATTGCAATATTACTGTTGCTATTGTTATTATTATTGTTGTTGTTGCATTTGTTTTTTGTTTTTAATTTTTCGGTATAGAAAAATATATCGCTTAACTTTTAACCGTTACACGAATTTACTTACCTATACGTATGAAAACATTACTCATAAGGATTATAGAGATTGCAAGCTTATGAACCTTTCTACACCATAGTACCATGAGGTCAACATTTTTTTTCTCACCGAGGAGGGGTAAATGTACCTACCCGCACCATAGAGGAAGTCGTCACCGACTAAATCCCACTTCGTCTCGTGGACTCGTTGTGCCCACTCCAGAACTACGGTGGTATTACTTCGGAGTGGAGTCCTTTTGGCCCCTGCATGCTCATATTCGCGTCCGGATTGCATGTCGAAAGTTGAGGAGACATCTAAGTGTCTCCACTATTCCTTTGACACGGCGTGCCTACATGTTTTGCAGGCTCAAGATCTCTCTTCTTCAGCCTTAGAATGCGCTCCACGTAATTCGCCACTGAGGCCCAATTTTCTCTACTTGCCATCATAATCCCGACAACGTTAGCGGCCGTGATCGTTCCAACTATTGACGTCAGTATCGAGCGATTGCTCTGCCAGCGTGCACATTCGAAAATGTGTGCTCTGCATCATCAATTACTTCCTCCTCTTCGTAAAGGCAATAAGGGTAGGCGCTTTTGCCCATTCTATGTAGGTACTTATGAGGTCAACATTAGCAAAATCATACTTTTTAATTCTCTTTATCGGATTATGCATTACTGGTTTCAAAACTGGCGTTTTGCCAAGGCTGTTTATTCAGTCAGAGGCATGACATTTGCAAATATGAATCACTTAACAACCGAAGAATACGTAAAAATAGTTAAAAAGTTGACTACAAAAGTACGGATTCAAACGTGATTACTTTTCGGGCATTACGGGGCTCATTGTGGTTATTAGAATCAGCTTACTTTGCTTAGAAGAGGTAACATTATAAAATATTATCTCTGTTAGAAGGCCTATTTCCCCTATCTTATGGCTCATTATGGTGAATATTTCATTTGCATTTTCAACTCCCTCTATATTAAGTCCGACTCAAGTAAAAATTAAAGTGGATTGACCGTCGTCCGTAAACTGTATGTGAAAATATAAACAATTTTGATCAAGTACATTGATTACATAATACATAATTCTATTATGTCATTGTTGAGATGACGTACTGTAGTGGTTAAAGTGTTTGGCTACAAACTCAAGCTTCCCAGAGTCAAATACAGCTGGAGAAAGGTCAGGGGCATACATAGCTTCATAAAGAAGAGGACTCAACAAGCCGAGTTCCTCAACATTACCACACTATTCCCAGCACAACAATCCCAATTCATTTTCTTTGATAAGAGATGGCAACCCTGCTATTCTAGGGCCTCCTACATTGGTGGTGGGTTTCTTGAATCAAATAAAATATTGGATAGACTCAATGTAGTCTATTATGTATACAAAAAGTCTTCCTTCCTAATGCCAAAACCTTATGGCAACGGCGCTAAGTTTCCCAATTCCTGTCAGACTAGGCTACTGTTCAAACCCCAGGTCAGGCAGGTTACTGGCAAAAACTCTGAAAATTTTCTGAAAAATCTGTCGATTGGAGTCGACTTTAAACTGTAGGTCCCATCACTCATGTATAAAATTAGCACACACAACATAAGTTTTGTCAGAAGCTAGGTCGTAATCCTGACTAAACGATTGTAATAGCCAATTACGTATGTGTCAGACCTGAAATTTCTATTGCGGCATGTAGCCCCTAGTTAAAGTAACGGATTTTTCGCTACTTTGTAAATGTAAATGTAAATGTTTTTCTGCAGATGCCATTAACTAACTAACCAAGTCTCATTTGTCTCGCTTGAATGCCCTTACATGCAACGTGTAGTAATGATGAGGACGCTGTGCTTCTTTGCAGTTTTAGCAAACTTTTCGTGTGTTCATTTTCTGTCTTCGAAGCTGTCCATGCGACGATTTCGAAGATCCTTCCTTGTATGTTCGGTGGTAGTACATAGTAGTTTGGCCAGTTCATTAGATGCGCAGTATGCTGGAATAAGATCCGGTAGTTTTATTACTCAGTTGCCGTAGTCTAGTAGGTAGTGTGTTGGCTTATCAGACGTTAGGCCGTGGTTCAAACCCCAGGTCAGACATGTCCAAAAAAACGAAATATGAAAGAAAATATTTCTGAGGCGCCTTCCTCTGAGCAGATTTCTGGCAAAAACTCTGCGAAGTAAATAACAATTGCCATGAAAAGTTTTTCAAAAATCTGTCAATCGGAGTCGACTTGAAACTGTAGATCCCGCCACTCATGTATAAAATTAACACACACAGCATAAGTTGTGTCAGAAGCTAGCTCATAATCCTGACTCAAGGGTTGTAATGACCAATTATGTATGTATATGTCATACCTGAAATTTCTGCAGAGGCCATTAACTAAATAATCAAGATTCATTTGTCTCCTATGAATGTCCTTAAATGCAACATGCAGAGATGACGCTGACCCTGTGCTTCTTTGCAGTTTTAGGAAACTTTTCATATGCCCATTATCTGTATTCGAAGTTGTCCATGCGACCGTTGTGAAGGTTTTTAATGGAACTCCTATTGTTGAAAATTCCTTTATGTTCGGTTGTAGTGCTACCTTTCACCTCTGACCTCTTGTGTAGCTTAGTGGAATAAGATTCGGTACTTGTACTGCTCAGCTAAATCTTAAAGAAACCAGCGGCAATATAAAACTGTCTGTCTACGTTAGCGTTAAAAAAAACAAACTCCTTTCAGTTGCTTAGTTATCCGAAAGTATGCTAAGATTTTTCCCAAAAATTTTGTCCTTTCCAATAATCATAACAGCAGCTTGTAGGGCTAAAACAGCCACTTGCAAGATACTTTAATTGTAAGACAGCCTCATATTTGCCGATTTCAAACAAAAAACTCTACCCACTGCTGTTGGATTTGCTGTTTCAGTAAACTGAAGTCTAAAGAATACTAATGTTATGACATTATTTTAACGCCACCTTGTCTGTCTATATGTGTGAATTAGATTTTAAGTACTGAAGCCTGATTGAAATTTATAGAAACTACTCCTCTGACCTCCGCATATAAATTTGTTTTCTCAAGTTTCATGTCTTCTGTCCTCAGCGTAGAATTTTTTGAGAAAGAACAATTTTTTTGTTTGTTTGTGTTTTTTCTTTGAATGCAACTTATAATACCTGCTTAAAGGTTCTTCAATTGAAACAAAATACTGCATTATAAAGTAAATCCCTGTTTAAGGACAACAACAACAACAACAACAGCCGAAGCAGATATTGCAAATGCTTGTCTTTTGATTAAAATCCTTTCCTGTTACGAACGATGCATTTCTTCTCAACGAATTGCATCTCAATGCTGTGTGTGCCCCATACCATCTCTCAACAGTTGCCTTTAACTTCTTTGCTGGCAATGTCTTTCATGATGCATTCTATTTCTTTTGTTTTGTTTAGGGCACAGCACAGCACACATGTGCCTTTTGAAAATATTATCCAATGGATAGGAAGATACGAAAAAAAGATAAATCTTTCGTTTGTTGCTGCTGCTGTTGTTGTTGTTATTGGTATTCTGAACAACATTCAACATTCATTTATCCTTGAAAGTTGTTTACAAAAATGCATCCCAAAGCAACCATTCATTGCACTTTAGCACACAATAAGCCAAACAGAGAGAGTCTCGAGCCGTGCGAGAACTGAACTGAACTGAACTAAACTAAACTGTGTTGAACTGACTGACTGAACTCAGCTGAACGGAGAGGAGAGGAGAGGAGAGAGAGCTCAATGCACAATGCAGCACTAATGCAATAAAATGCATTTTTTATTATTATTGTTCTTATTATTTTGGATTCTTTTTGTTTTTATTATTGTTGTTGTTGTTTTTTTGTTTTTTTTATTAACCCCCATCACCATCATCATCGTCGTTAACATTAACGTTATTATGCAGCCAGAGTCTATTGAACTTCATTTCATGTATTTCAAGGATTTTTGAAAGACATACAGTTGGTTCGATTCAGTTCATGCTGTCAGCCAGTTACTGAGTCGCTTGGTCGGTCCTCCCCCCCCCCCCCCCCCCCAGCTGTTTGTCAAGACCAAAAACAAAAACAAGAACAAAAAAAAAAATCACAAAAAATTTGTTGTTTTTGCTTTGGCTGCAGTTTCTTTTTAGCTTCAGTTTAAGTTTTTTTTTTTGGCATCCATGCCATGAGAATGCGAATGCTAGTGTGCTGGTGTTTGTGTTTGTGTTGCCTTGTGATTATGCGTCCGTTCCGTTTCGTTCCGTCCCGTACCGTCCTGTTGTAAGTTTTCTTTTCATATTCCTTTCTATACGCTTCATATAATCGAATAAAAACAATCTATGAAATTTGAGAAGTGCATAAAACAACTACAACTACAACAACAACTAAAACACCAACTACTACTGCCTCATATGTTTTTGAAGTAAATTTTGTTGTGTGCATACTATCATCCTGCATGGTATCCTGTATGCTTCTTTACCTATTGCTTTCATAGAAAATTGAATTCTTTTGTATTTCAACAGGTAATTTTCTATTTTTTCCTCCTCCTCCTTCTCTCTTTGCCCCGAATCTATTTAGATTTTGGTTGTGTGCTCAAGTGTCAGGAACAGAGCACAAGTGATGTAGCTGCAGCTGCAGCTGCAGTTGTTGTTGTGTGTTCATTTGTAATGCGTGCATATCCTGTGCGTCATTGTTAGAAGGGCAAATGAATAACAGAATCCTTTTAACAATGGACTGTTTTGGTACTTTAACCTTTTGAACTCTTTAAATGAGTCAAATCCTTGGGTTGCAAAATATATTGTAGGAGTTATCATGTTTACCTGGGGATAAAGGTCGAGTTTTTTAAAAATCCTCTGTAATTCATATTTTTGATCCGGTGAGGACTATTGGGTCATAACAAGTTTTATTTTCGAAAGTTGCGTTGCTGAACTTCTTTCCAATTCAGTCATGCGTTCTGTAGATATTTCACTAGTGTGTGTAGGGACTGTCTGTTCTGCCTACTACTACATACTATTCGCCGAGGACTATTGGGTAATAGCAAGTTTTATTTTCGAAAGTTGCGTTGCTAGTGTCTGTAGCACTGTCTGCTCTACCTACTACCATCCCACGGCTTCCACTTGACAGCCTATCCTGTGGTTTAATTTTCTACTTTTCTTAGTGTGTGTCTAATCCAGTTCCACATAGATTTTTTATGTCAACTTCAACTACATACTAATGATTGGCCATCCGCCTTAGTTAGGCATTTGTCAGTCTTGTTTGTGAGATACGCATGAAGCAGGCATCTGTTTCTGTCACTTGTGCCATGTTCAATGCTACACTGAATATCTTGAATACTTTGAGTTTAATCTTAAGCTTTATGTTTCATGAATATATTTTAGCTCTGTAAACGTACGCCTTGTCCTATTGATTCGGTGGACTATATTCACCCCTTTTGATATGTCAGTGAAACTGCCTAGATAGCACAGGAACTTATTACTTTCAGTTTCGAATCTTGGATACTGAAGTCCCGCTGTTTCTTGCAATTGAATCGCAGTGATTTTTTGCTTATAACAGTTAAATTTATTTCACTTCTGCCAATCGGCCACACAATTCCCTTTCAGTGTGTCAATGCTTTAGACAGTGCTACATTAGGGCCGCAGTTGAACAGTAGAAATGACATCCACAGCCTTGTCATACTTATTTTTGACTACAAACGTTGTTATTCACCTCGTTTACATATAAGACAGGATATGTGGTATTCACCGTACTCTAGTAGGTAGTGTGTTCGCTTATTAAACGTAAAGCCCGGGTTCGTATCCCAGGTCAGACATCAAAGCGAAATATGAAAAAAAAAAATATTTTTCGGCGACTTCCTCTCAGCAGATTTCTGGCAAAACTCGGAGAGTACATAACCCTGCCATGAAAAAGTTTCTCAAAAAATCTGTCCTTCAGAGTCGACGTTAAACTGTAGGTCCCGTCACTCAAGGATAAAATTAAGGCACACAACATGAGTGGTGTGAGAAGCTAGGCCGTAATCTTGCCTGAAGGGTTGTAATGGGATCCGATCATCCTCTCTAGGAAATTTCGTCGGTATTCATAGCGCGGGCAAGTAAATAATATATGCTCCCCCGTTTCGTTTGTATTTAGGCATGATGGACACGCTTCATCCATGTCATGCCCATACTTGTAGAGGTATGTCCAATAGTAACCGTGGCCCGTTAAGAACTATGTAAGGTAAAAATTCATCTGGCCGTGCTTCCTTCTAGTCCATTCTTCTATATTTGGTATTAATCTGTAGGTCCATCTTCCCCTTGTAGAAGAAGTCCACTCGTGCTGCCACCTATTCATTGCCTCATCATTCACCTGCTCGGGGTGCACTGGCCCCGCTCTCCTACTTGTTAAATGTTTTCTCATTTCTACCTCTACTAACATTCGTAGTGGCATCATCCCCGCAATCACGAAGGCTGCATCTGTAGATACTGTGCGGATTTCCTGTACGCCCAATCAACTCCTATTCTGTATGTCTTCTTAGCCATGGTCTCGGCCCTTATAGGGGCTGCATATAGAGCGATCGATCTAACCACTCTCATCACCAATTGCCTCTTCTCCTGTCTCGGACCTCCCAAGTTAGGCATTATCCGCGCGAGTGCGCCCGTTGTTGCCGCACACTTTCTACTAATATACGTCAGGTGCTCCTTGAATGTGAGTCTGTTGTCAATCATATCTCCTAAGTACTTGATAGACTGCTTCGATGTTATCCTTTATTCGCTGGCAGTTATGGTGATGTATTCCATTTTCTTCCTATTGCTTACCAATACGACATCCATTTTATGATCAGCAAGTTTCAGACCTATACTCGCCATCCCGCTTCTAACTCTACTAATTGCCGCATTGCACGTTCGTTGCAATTCATCAAGGTCTTTACCCCTCACCACGACGGCTATATCGTCCGCAAATCCGAATATTTGTGCGCCCGTAGGAAGCCTCAGTACACCATCATACATCGCGTTCCATAGTATTGGGCCCAGCACCTAACCCTGTGGTACCCCTGCTGTTACAGCGTATGACTTTCTGCCTTCGTCTGTGTCATACAAAAGTACTTTATCTTTAAAGTAGGCCATTATGAGTTCCATCAAATATCCAGGTACGTCCCTCTCATCCAGTGCAGCCAGGGTTTATGTATGTATGTATGTGATATTCTAGTCGTTTTACTATCATTACAAAGTCTCCCAAATGATCGAGTGGTAAAAGGCCTTTTAAATTCCGAGGCTATTTGAAATGGTCTTGGTGGACAGATTCTTCTTTCTTGATCATCTATTGCAGCCATTGCTAAGATGATACGATTGTCATCTGGCGTTGCCTTGAATCAATCCAATTTGAGAAAAGTTATTGAATATAGCGATGAGGAACTTTGTTCATTGAGTCTTACACTCACCTCAAAAGGTGACCCTGCCTTTATTACTATGGTGTTCACTTTTGATATTATTATGTTAGTAGCTATGAGGGTATTCTGAAAGGAATACAGCAATTCAGAGTGATATACTTATACTTCCCATGAATATCTTCTAATTTAACGTTAATTTTAGTTTAACATTTCACAAACCTTATGCTGTTGCGTAAAGATTTCTATCTCAGTTCAGAGCTACAACTCTCGAACGCCGTCAGAATATCAACGAAAATGTCAATGTCGGTTAATCCTCAGATAAAGGTCATTATCGCCTGTCCTGCAATACAATCAATAGTTAAACCTCGAACTGGAAAGGTATGTGCTCAACGAAAGGATAGAGAAAGAGAGAGGCAAAGACCAAGTAGCTTTGAGGCAATCGAAATTGTTGTTGGGAAACTACCATAAAAGGAGATCTGTGTAACCGGTCTTTTGACAGGGCACTGTAGATTCATAGTACATTTATTCAGGATGGGGAAGCTCAACTTGTAGATTCAGTGACGATGAACATTAATCTTCAGAACCTGTGTGTGTTATTACACACCACTCATGTTGTGTGCCTTAATTTGTTTATACGTGAGTGACGGGACCTACAGTTTAACGTCGACTCCGGACGACAGATTTTTGAGAAACTTTTTCATGGAAGGTTTATTTACTCTCAGAGTTTTTGCCAGAAATCTGCTGAGAGGAAGTCGCCGAACAAATATTTGTTTTCATATTTCGTTTTGATGTCTGGCCTGGGGCTCGAAAACTACCTACTAGACTTCGCGATATAATAATGATAATAAAACTTGAGCTGAAAAAATACTGCAATATATAGGCTTATATGGGCTTAGAGGGTAATACAGACCCCAATCCTTATAATCTTAAATAATACTATCCCTGTTGAGAGAATACGTAACCAAATTCCTTGCCATTAATGTCGTCTGAGTCTCACCATTCCAAATACTTCAACAACAGTCCAAATAGTCTTTAATTCTTGCATCATCTCTTGGGTTTCGAGTTTTTTTTTGTAACTTTTAAGATTATGAAAGTCAATTACCATAAATCTTTAGTATTTTAGAAATAAATTCCCTTACTTAAGATTTCATTGCCGTTCCTTTCCCCTCCGTACCTATTATGACACCAAAATAAAGTAAAATTCACACTTCGCCTACTCCGGTTGCAACAAATTGAAGAACAAAAAAAAATAGTATTTCAACACAGTAATATATGAATGGAAATGCATTATAATTGATTACACAGACGTAGAAAAGGTTAAAGGATCAGAAAGAAAAGAAAAGAAAAAAAAACACTTTCTTTTCATTCTTCTTAACAGAATCCATGGCAACCACAAATTGCAAAAGTTTTTCATCATCTGTCTTAAACTTATAGTCGTCTGTGACTATGATTTGGATAAGAATAACACTGTGTTACAAAAACAAAAAAAGATCTAATATTGTGCTGATGCTTTACATTGGTTTAGTTGCGAAGAAATAGTCCCCTGTGATGTTCATATAAGACAAGGCTAGTCATCAGTAAACGGAGTTATATAGGGTGATTTTTTAAGAGCTATAGGAAAATTAAAAAAAAAAACACATAAAATTCAGAAAAATGCATGAAATCTTTATTTGAATCGATAGTACGGTCCATATAATTTAATGTTTGAAGACTATTTCATGCAAATGTTGACCGCGACTGCGCCTCAAATGGTCCATCCGCTTAGTCCAATTTTGGCATACTCTTTCCAACATTTCAGCCGGTATCTCACGAATAAATGCTTCAATGTTGTCTTCCAATGCGTCAATTGAAGCGGGCTTGTCTGTATAGACATGAGCTTTAACATAGTCCCACAAAAAATAGTCTAAAGGCGTTAAATCGCAGGATCTAAGCGGCCAATTGACCAGTCCCGAACGTGAAATATAATGTTCACCGAACTCGTTTCTCAATAAGTCCATTGTTACGCGTGCTCTGTGGCATGTGACACCGTCTTGTTGAAACCACATGTCATACAAGTCAAGCTATTGCATTTTGGGCAAAAAAAAGTTGGATATCATCTCACGGTAGCGCTCACCATTCACAGTTACGTTACGATTCGCAGCATCTTTGAAGAAGTACCATAAACCAGCCCATAAACCGCACCAAACTGTGACTTTTTCTGGATGCATTGGTAGCTTTTGCAATGCTTCTGGATGATCTTCACTCCAAAATCGACAATTCTGCTTATTTACATATCCATTGAGCCAAAAATGAGCTTCTTCGTCGCTGACCACAATTTTTCGATTAAGAAGTGGATCTTCGGCCAACTTTCCAAGAGCCCATTCACCAAAAATTCTGCGTTGCGGTATGTTGTTCAGCTTCAATTCTTGCACCAGCTGTATTTTGAAAGGCTTCACACCTAAATCCTTGCGCAAAATTTTCCACGTTGTTGAGTAACAGAGGCCCAATTGCTGGGAACGGCGACGAATCGATAATTGATAGTCATCATTAACACTGGTCGATACAGCTGCGATATTTTCTTCAGTTCGCGCTCTACCTACGTAAGCGTTAATGTTCAACAATGTAAATTTGGTGCGAAATTTAGTCACAATAGACCGAATAGCCGCTTCAGTGGGTCGATTAAACTGACCATAAAATGGCAGAAGCGCGCGATGAACTTTCTTAACAGAGCACGCATTTTGATTATAAAATTCAATGATTTGCAAGCGTTGTTCGTTTGTAAGACGATTCATGGTTAAATTATAGACGAAACTGAAGATGTTGGACAGTGAAACAAAACACGAAACGTGCGTGAGGTGTTTAAATCAGTGTTGCCAAAAAGATAATAGCTAAAAAATCACCCATTAGCTGGTCCTCAGGAGCTCATAAAGCCTGTATAAGGCAGAGACAACTCATTCGCTATAGTAACAATTTGTAGCGAATTTTACGTTAACCACACTCTCAAGAAAAGTTCTCTCTCTCAGAACTTCACTCTAGTTAGGTCGCAAACCGTTTCTTAGAGTATTTGTTGTTATTTTTTTTTTGATTCTTTTAAGGTACATCGGTTTGACTCAAAGCATCTCAATATTCACATTCGTTTTATATATTTTTTCTTTATCTTGTTTCAGTTCTACAAAATATCTTTCAGCTAAGCAGATGGGTAATATACTGTAAAATGTTCTAGGATGATAGGGTTGCCATCATACATATATATAAATGTTTTCTGTTCTCACTTCTTGAGTCATATTCTTGCACAAAAACTGGTGCCGTCTGACCTTCTATTGATGTTTGCTGTTCGTTATCCTCTCTGAATAGTCAGTGGCTATTCTTTTAAAAATTTGTAGGGTGTTGTAGGTGGTGTATGATGACTTTGAGTATGCATTTCTTTTTCTGTGCATTCAGAGGGCTCCTAGATGAATTATTTCAATCGAAAGTGAATTGCTACAATTTTTTGCAAACCAACTTAGGATTTGCTTGAAGTTATAGTCAACATTTCAATAACTGCCTGACGTTACTCTACAGCCCTGTATATAGTAAATTTTTTTATAGTACGCTGAAACCGTTATCAATGTAAATACCACTCCTATCTTGCGTAGACCCAACTCCAGCCTTGAGCTTTGATATGACCCTGTACAGAGCTCTAACTAAACCTTCTCTTTTTTAGCAAGGGCAAGTTTAGAGGGTTTATTTGAATCTAAGAAAACGGAAGATACGAATAATAATCTTATACGGTGTTCCTTTCATTCGCATCTCGATCTTTTCTGATAGCCAAGCTGCCATAAAGTCTTTGACAAACGTTGCGAATAATTCCAGGATCGCCAGGGAATGTCGCCGCTGCCTCAACCTTCTTTCTGAGCGCTTCAGAATTACACTTATCTGGGTCCCCGGACACTGTGACATTCCGGGAAACTGCAGAGCCGACGAGCTAGCCAGGGCTGGCTGATAGCCAAGCTGCCATAAAGCCTCTGAAATAACGTTGCGAATAATTCCAGGATCGTCAGGGAATGTCGCCGCTACCTTCTTTCAGGGCGCTTCAATGTTACGCTTATCTGGGTTCCCGTACACTGTGACATTCCAGGAAACTGCAGAGCCGACGAGCTAGCCAGGGCTGGCGCACTACTTCCGGAATCCTATTCAATCAACTTAGGAATGCCACTTACCTCGTTCAAACTGACCATCGCGCGGAGATTCCTCCGAGACGCCAACCTATCGTGGATCAATAAGGAGTCCTGCTCCACCGCTAGGCTCAATTGGCCCCTGATGGATAGAAGGCGTACCACCCCAGTTACTTGGACTTGGTCGTAACATCATCTCGATGACAGTGGCCATGCTTACAGGTCACTGTGTTATGGGTAGACGCGCGGAAAGAATGCGGCTTCCATTTAACGATTTCTGCCGTGGGTGCAAAACCGCTGAGTAAGAGGAGGCTGTTATCCACTTTCTTTGTCAATGCCCATCTCTTGCGAGATGAAGACATAGGTTATTTGGCTCTCCAACCCTTGCCAGCTTGACGAAGCTATCGTCCGTTGATGTCAAGGCTATAGCCTCGTTTATCAAGCTTTCTGGTTTGTTTCCAGCGTCGGGTAGTCGTGCTTTGATAGTGCAGTCCTTGCGCTGACCAACTTCTCCTGCCCTAATTCGGAGGAACTTGGTCAGTACAGAGACTTTGAACATTTTCCATTTTTTGGTAGCACAGTGTTATTTTTCTTGAATATTGGTTAGGATTTTTACTACTATGCGTTTGACGTAAGAAGTATGAGAAAATTTCTTTGACAAAATTTTCAAAACCAGACATGGATTTATTTATTGTTGTTTTTGTTGTTGTTGCTGTAACGTAGTTTGTTGCAGACAACTTTTGAAATTCTATTAAGAAAAAGAAAAAAACAACAACTTTTATTTGAAAACAATTTTAGATTTTAATCCTTTAAAGGATATTTTGTGTTAATACAAATGATTTTGGTATGAATATAAAAAAAGATTAAAAAATTGATTTATTTTCTTGCATTGAAATTCAAAATGACCTTTTAGCCTTTAGTAATTAATAAGACGTACAACTATCGGGTTATCCATTTCGTGGTTTCAAAAGTAAACGTAAATAAAACACATATAAAATATTTTTTTCATGATATTTCTTTTTTATTGTAAAGTTTGAACGTTGACATTATGTGTGAAACCCTACATCATTTAAATTACCTCCACGCGAAGTGTTGCAAGCATTGATTCTTTTGAGGTAATTTTCGACCACTTTTTGACACATATTGGGCGATATCTCAGCCATAACTTGACGAATATTGGTTTTTAAGTCCTCAAGAGTTGAAGGTTTATCTGCATAGACATGGTATAATGGTGTCATGATCTTGGTGGCCAGTTGATATCGCCACTACGACAAATTATGCGGCCAGGAAAGTCTCTACAATAAAGCTCGAGTTTTGTGGCATGTGGCACCGTCTTGTTGAAATCACATATTCTCCAAGTCGTATTCTTCAATAGCAGGCAAAAAAAGTCGGTTATCATATGACCATAACGCTCCGAATTGACGGTGACAGTCGTTCCATCGTCGTTTTCGAAGAAGTAAGGTCCAATCACACCTTCGGACCAAAGAGCGTACCACACACTGACTTTTTCTGGATGTAATGGCCTCTCTTCAATTACTTGAGGATTCTCAGAACCCCAAATACGACAATCTTGTTTATTAACATACCCACCGAGTGTGAAATGTGCTTCATCGCTGAAGAAAATTTTGTTCGAAAAATTGCCGATACGTGGCTGTGGCAGAATCACCATTTTTGTAGTAGGTTTTGATAATTTTTATGCATTGTGTGATAGTTAAGCGATCCATTTTCGTCAATGTCAAACTTTCAACTGAAAAGAAAAAAATTGGTTTCACAACTTAGTTTGACAGATGTCGAATTCCAGTCCCATACTTTTGAAACCACGAAATGGATAGTCCTTTACAATGCTCAATTAGTGATTAAAACTTCAAATATGATGTGTACTGTACTGTACCAGAATAACACATTCGAAATGTTCTTTAACTCGAGAAGTATGAAAAAGAATGTCTTGATCTCCTGGCTTTTTATGATCAATTACGAGATGTTGTGTTTTCATTTACGAAAAGTCCTGTTAGGTAAATCGCCGTAACATCAGTTGTGCTTAACTGATATGAGATCTTCACTGACACAGTGCTAAAATGGCGAAAAGCTCCGTATGTCCTTTCTAGCTGATGTAAGAAATTCTGATAGTAAGTAGGTAATTCGTCCATTGTAGTAGTTTCTAGGATGATAGGGTTGCCAACAACTTTCTTTAGAACAGTGTATTGAGTTGTACTATTGGATGACTAGCCTTGGGCATTGAATCGTATTATTTCCAATGAGGTTGGCTGACCTCTAAGGGTGTTAGTTGTTGATATTAATTTCTCTGTATCGGGGCCTTTCTAGATGGATTATTCGAGGTGGCTGTCCATCCAAGAAATTTTTTTGGAAGGAATCACTTAGGCCGCATTGGGCCCATTGTGCTACCACAGTTATCCGCTATCCCTTAGGCGCAAAACCACTCGAAGCTCTTGATGAAGCGATTTAGGCTGCCAATGTCAATCCTTGACAGTTCCTCCAGATCATCCATGTAGTAAGTACCCAAGTGCATACTTCCTTCTCCTTTGCCACAGAGCCGGGCATGTACCCAGCGGGTGTGGGATAGCCTCCTCTTCTTTCTCATCTCTGCAGCTTCTGCAGAAGCCGTTAGCAAGGTGTACAAGACCAATGCGCCTCGCATGCGTACCCATAATGCAATGCCCCGTAATGACGCCGACAACTACATTGAGCGCGCCTCTTTGGAGTTTAAGTAGACTCATTGTGCGCCCTACATCAGAAAGTATGGTGACGTTCCGCTTGGAGACTCTTTCATTCCCAATAATTCTCGCCGCAGACAGTATTGCCACCACTTCCTTCGAAGAGAGTATAAAGTTCATTTATTTTTTAGTAATTCGTAAACTTTGATAACAATTTTTTGCCATCTGAAGCTTGAGTGCATATTCGAACGCTATAACGTCCTCACCACGCCTCTACTCTGAAAAATGTACATAGTTCTGAAATAAGTGATGCCTAAGCAGTATAACCACTGAAACATTCCACTACGCCGCATATATATATTCGGCTGAAAATGAAACCCAGCTCTCATCTAAGCGGCGGAGCATCGAAATGTTTTTAAGCAAAGCGGGACCCCCTTGCTTATTAATGTAAATTGAGACAAGGCTTCCCATTTTATTAAAAGTTTCTATTCTGTTTTCTGGCTGTCACAATATTTTCTCTTTAAATCATCACTACCAAGAATAACAAGGGGGATCCCCTTTATTATTAATGTAAATTGCGAGAAGGCTTCCCATTTCAACAGTTTTTTTGCTATTTTCTGGCTGTCACAATATTTTCTCTTTAAATCATCACTACCAAGAATAACAAGGGGGATCCCCTTTATTATTAATGTAAATTGCGAGAAGGCTTCCCATTTCAACAGTTTTTTTGCTATTTTCTGGCTGTCACAATATTTTCTCTTTAAATCATCACTACCAAGAATAACAAGGGTTTTTCAGTTCAACAACAGTTTCAACAGTTTTTTTGCTATTTTCTGGCTGTCACAATATTTTCTCTTTAAATCATCACTACCAAGAATAACAAGGGGGATCCCCTTTATTATTAATGTAAATTGCGAGAAGGCTTCCCATTTCAACAGTTTTTTTGCTATTTTCTGGCTGCCACAATATTTTCTCTTTAAATCATCACTTTGCTGCTGTACATGAGTAATGGCCAACCGAGAATAACAATTTTAATCCCCTAGATTGTCGTATTGTACACAAAGGATTAATTGTCACTCTAAATGCCAATGCTGCTTTCCGTGTTTCGTGACAAAAAGTTAACTTTTCAATCACTATCGCTGTTTTGTTTTGTTGGTTTATCGTTTGTCACCCCAAGAATTTGTGGCGTAGTTTTATTCCCTTGATTTCGTTTTGTTTTTACAGGAATTCTCTCCAGCATCATTTGGCACTTTATGCAGATGCTATTTAACGACTCTTACAACACATTGAAACGTTAAATTGAGTTTTAATTGTTGAGAAAATTAGCAGTTTTTGGATTAGAATTTTAATAATTTCCATTGTAAAGTTGGAAAAGGGAAAGAGGAAGACAGAAAGAAAGTAAGATAAAAAGAATGAAGTAAAGCAATTAGCTCCGAGAATTTTAACTTAAGCGTGGGTGTTTTCTTTTTGGCAGTTGGTAGAGATTTAAAGGCACGATGTATTTCAGTGAATATTAATTGAATTAGGCTTTTAATAATTAAATATGTAAATATAAATTTGAGAGTAGGCAGCATGTCTGAAAAGTTTAAAATTCTAGTTAAAAAGATTTGAAATGGAAAAATAAAATTTTGATTTTAATGTACACATGAAAAAATTGCCCCCAATCGAATAAAATGTCAGTCATGCTGCAATACCCTTCTAACAAGTGTACCCCACATAGACATACATAATTGGCCATTACAACCCTTCAGTCAGGATTACGGCACACCACTTATGTGTGTGCCTTAATTTTATACTGGAGTGACGGGGCCTACAGTTTAACGTCGACTCCGAACGACAGATTTTGAGAAACTTTTTCATGGCAGGTTTATTTACTCTCAGAGTTTTGCCAGAAATCTGCTGAAAGGTAGTCACCGAAGAAATATTGTTTTTTCATATTTCTTTTTGATGTCTGGCCTGGGGCTCGAACCCGGGCTTTTCATCTAATAAGTGAACACACTACCTACTAGACTATGGCGGCTACACCCCACACAGTGAACTAGCAAACATCTGTTGGAAAAGCCACTATTTGGGAAAATCTTGGGCTCTTACTTACCTACAATATACAAGGCCCAGTACAACAACCATAACCAACAGACTCATCACTTTTATCGAATAGCGCAGCGCAGCCGAAATATCATATATTCCATGATTCCGATGCATAAATCAGGCCGAATTTTAACGATGGCATTGGTTATGTTGTCTTTGAGGACTACTCTAGTTTGTGTCTTGATCGCTTACAGCTGTGTCTTAAGAAAATCCCAGTTCCCGTCACCTCCACGTGAGATCAGCACGCTATCAAATCGCTCGTACAGCATTGCCAATGTGGCATGAGCCTTGTGACATACAGCGCCCTCTTGTGTTTTCAACACATAACGTTAGTGTTCAGTTCATCCAGTTCAGACGAAAATATGGTAATTATCGACCTTAAGGGCTCGCCATTGTCGGTAATAAACTGGACAACGTCCTCCTCAAAGAAATATAAACCGATGAGGGCAATGATCCAAAAATCCACACCAAGAAGTGACTTTTTCGATAAGCATTGAAAGCTCTTGGATCTCATGTGGAATGGTATCGTTCCAAATTCGAAAATTTTGTTTGTTCACGTAACCATTCATCCAGAAATGGGCCTCATCACTGAAGATTATTTTGCGATGAAAATTTGGAACGCCTAGCGTTGCTTATGGTCGTTCATGGTAATTTGGCAAAACAGACTGAATAAATACAAATCACTTGACAGATGTAGCTTCAATAAGATGGCCGTTATCAATTGTCAAATTTTGGAAGTCCATGTTAGCAGATACTAATGCAAACTGAATTATTCCATGCAGAATACAGCTGAAGCTACAAAATTTCCGACATGATTTTTTAGTAACATTTCTCAGATTTCATGCAACAATCCAATATATTTTAATAAATTATATTGTTTCTAGAGAATTATCGTTGGCAACCCTATTATACTAGAACCAGCTACATTAGACTCATCACTCGCTTAGCTGAAAGAACTTGAATAATGAAATTGAAATCAGGCGAATTATAATAAGATGGAATTACAAAAAAAAATTTTTTCTTCCAGCTCTGCCCCAGTCACCATTGATTGTAAATGTCTCGGTATTGAATAGACTGATTTCACTCTATGCTCGTCTAGCGACTTCAATAAGTTTTTGAATATGAATACATATCAGGCTAGTCATAAAGACATTAATATCTGCTTTTTGCAAAGTTCTCTATCGACTACACAGTTGCATTACAGATACCTTGGGATACTCCACCACAAATGTTAACTTCTGATGACTTTCCAGTTGAGAACTGAGTCGACATCTTACCGTGCAAGTCATTAGTTGAGAATCTAAAGAGAACTATCATTGCCCTATAACAGAGCCCGGCAACACTTGCTATTGTTCAGTTGTTGCGAGAGCGAAAAATAAGAAAAGAGAAAAATGTATACTCTTACATTCACTACAATGCAGGCATGGAAAATTTAAATTTTTAAATGGTGGTATTTTAATTAAAAATATTAGTTTATTAAATTAAAATTTGTAAAATTCGTTTAGACTTCTTTGATTATATTGATTTAAGAAAGCATTTTAGATTAAATTTGTTTTTTTTTTTGGAAATATACATATTTAATAGAAAACTTTCTGGGATATTCATACTGTACATCCCTGCATTAGCAGATCTTCATGTACAAAAGCAAGAAGCATGCGACAACACAACCTCTTTCAATGAATGCTCAAACCAGACTGAGTGTATTTTTGATCGTGAGAGTACGTTGTTGTAAATTTAGCAATGGCTGGCATGCACGCGTGCAAGGTTCAGCAAAATTTAATTTCTTCTGTTATAGTACTCAAATTATAGGACACTTCTCTAGTATCTAATGGTAAACTACATATATTCCCATCATTTTAAACAGAGGGACGGTGATAACCGTTCGCCTTTACTCGCCTCAAGTATTCAACATGTTTTAGCGTTTTATGTGTGCTTGAACGTGGCCTTAACTCAACCTGAGCAAATTTAGATGCAAAGTAGTTTTATTGATCCTAAGCAATGTAATCAAGCTACACTGCCGTTATCGTAGACGAAATATTATTATGACCTTCTGGTTGAGCCAAGTAAAATTTTCATCCTTTAATAGCAGTAAAGAGGCAATTTATGTTATATTCTAGTCTTTTTGTTCCATATATTACTTATTACTCTGTTGTTAATCACCTTGTGAATGCCTAAATGCAACATTGTTGCTAGATTTTTATTGTCTTGATTTTTATTGTTGTAACTGATACTTGCTGCTCCAGCTCATTGTGTGGTTTTTCAAGTCAAAAACTTCCTGATTTAAGTTTGGCTGTCTATGCCATTACAACATACGAGATTGTTTTTGTCTTGAAGTATTTCTTCCTTTTGGCGGCTTTTATTGTTTTTTTTTCTACTCCATTCTGTTGTGTTGGTTTTCGTTGTCCAAAAAAAAAACGACAATAAGATTTTCAGTTTCTTCAGTCTATTTACCAGAGTCTTAGCAATGCAGTGCAGTGCCGAGTAGAGTAGAGAGTGGCTTTATTTGGCAGTTTAAGGACTTTAAGTCTGAGTGTCTCTATTTGAGTGTCAGCGTCTGAATTTATTTTTATTCGCTTTATTTTCTCTTGGGATGGCTATTGTCTAAGGGATTTCAAGAATAATTTCGTTTTATTTTGCGGAATAATTAACGCTTGTGATGGGTAAACAAAAGTGTTGTAATATAAAATACTTTTTTAAAAAAAAGTTACTCAGTAAACTTTGAATTCATTTAAATTCATCAACAGTTCACTGTGACCATGGATGAGTTGTGTTTATCTTACAATTAAATTCCATTTTTTGCTTCTAGGTATCCTAGAATTAAAAGTAATTCTACTGATGTTATTGCATATTTTACTGCATGTCCGCAAATATTATTTTCGAAATATTTCAATCGATACTTGGGAAACCATATTTAAGCCGACACAACGATTAAATATGGTATTATTTAGGATCTCAATTGACTTCTACGGTCATAATTAATGTGATTAATTTATGTTTGCCTTAATTTTTGTATTATTTCGGAGTTCTATCAAACTTCCCTCCACCTAGAAAAGTCATTCGCTTACTGTAGTATTGTTCCGTTGCTTCAGTTTTGCTATCAAAACTTCCCATCCATCTAGGAAAGTCATTCGCTTACTATAGTATGTCCTGCTGCTGTCAAGAAATAAAGCCTTTTCCACAAATGAACCGGGTTGTTGTCTTGGGTAGAGGGTGAAGAACCTAGCTCATTGATGCTTACTCTTTCCAGAAAGGTATATCTCCTTCAATAGTTCAAGATATTGATGGAAACTGGAACGAGAACGAAGCTCCTAAAAATCAAATCCGCCTATTTGCTTCAACATATGCACAGCATTACCTTGACGATCTGAATATTCAATACTGGTGATAATTCGTCTGGTTAGGTGATCCTTACCAAAGATCAGCAATGAATTGTTTTTTCGCTACTCATAAGTACTCGCCGTGGTCTAGTAGGTAGTGTGTTGGCTTATTAGACGTAAGGCCCGAGTTCAAACCCCAGGACAAAACGAAAATATGAAAAAATATTTCTTCGGCGACTTCCTCTCATCAGATTTCTGGCAAAAACTCTGCGAGTAAATAAAATTGTCATGAAAAGTTTCTCGAAAATCTGTCGTTCGGAGTCGACTTTAAACTGTAGATCCCACCACTCATGTATAAAACTGAACTCACACAACATATGTATGTGGTGTGAGAAACTAGGTCGTAATCCTGACTAAAGGATTGTAATGATCAATTACGTGCGTAAATAAGTACTCATGAAATTTCGAGTATGAGTGAGTCAACAGTATTGAAATTCAACTACTCGGATTCATTCGTACTCACTACAATTTTGACTTATAAGTACAGGTCGCAATGAGTATGTGTGATTCATACGCCTACTTGTTCAGATTGATAAATTTGGAAAAATACTTATAATACTCATAAATGATTCGAGTGGTTCGTGAATCATTCATTAAAATTTACAGTCTTAGTTGTTGTTGCATTTACAAAAAAAAAAATAAAAAGACAAAGACAGCAAGCAAAGCAAACACACAACCTTCTAGTGAGTATTGTGTAGTGTTCGTACGCGAATTATACTTATTTTCTGATTCTTGTAAATGTTGAGTAAAGGAGAGTTGAAATCAACAACATCATGCGTATTGTTAAGTATGAGTACGATGAGTAATTCAAATTTAGAATATGAGTAGTATGAGTATAATATTAAAATAAGTATGAATGCGTTTAGTCGCCGTAGTCTAGTAGGTGTGTTCGCTTGTTAGACGTCAAGCCCGGGTTCGTATCCCAGGCCAAACATCATGACGAAATATGAAAAAAAAAATATTTCTTCGGCGACTGCCTCTCAGCAGATTTCTGGCAAAAACTCTGAGAGTAAATAAACCTGCCATGAAAAAGTTTCTCAAAATCTGTCGTTCGGAATCGACGTTAAACTGTAGGGTCCGCCACTCAAGTATAAAATTAAGGCACAAAACATGAGAGGGTTGAGAAGCTAGGGCATAATGGCCAATTATGTATGTATGTATATATGTATGAATGCGAATAAGTATCAGAAATTATGAGTATGATTCGAATCTACTCATATTTTTGAATACTCATTGCTGATCTCTGATCCTTACCTACAGTTAATTGGTCAACGAACAGATTCATGCCTAATAATTATGCTCTGCACAGATGAATTCTTTTTTTTTGTGGTCTTCAAGCATCATTTTCAACAGTTCCAATGAACTCGTGCACTAAACAATTTCCTTGTTTTTTTAATGTTTGCATTGTCGTCCTCAAGTTTTTCTAGAGTTAGACCGAAATCTTCATATCCAATCACTTTTAAATTCTGTATCCCAGTAGACCAGTCTTTTTGTGGGCTCCAAGAGAAAATTTCTCAAGTTAAGTCTGCATAAACCTGCAAAAGAGAGATTTGACGAAAAATGTGTGTTGAATTTTAACTTGTTGACTAACAATCGATAAATAAATTAATCGATTCAATGAAGAAATTATTGTTCAAAATTCCAAAGTTAAAAATATTCTTTCCAAAACGTTTCATTATTTTTAAAAATAATTTTTTTATATAGATTTTAGCCCCCCTTTCCCTAACATACATACTCTTTCTTATTTTTCATTACACAAACCCCCCCCTCCACCAAAAAAAAATTATTTCAAATAATTCAATACCTGACGTGAGATTTTTATCAAATAACCAACCACACAGCCGACCTAAAAACGAAAATAATGCCACAAATATTTGAAAAATGCAAATCATTCTTCTATACAAACAAAATAAAATCGACAAAAAAAAGCAGAAGAGGAAGAAGAAAATAAAATTCCATTCTCGCAAAGAAAGTATCGCCGAAAACCATTTTCATCGCAAAGGTAAAATGTTGACGTACGATAAAATATTTCGATTTTTATTTCCCCGTATTTTTTATTTTTTTTTTTATTTTTTGCAGTGAGCCAACCAATTGGTGGTTTCTTCGCAAACAATTCGAAATATTCCCAAATACCGCCAAATGTAATTCTACTTGAGGTATTATTTTTATAAAAATAGCAATGAATTTCTATTATTAACGACAACAAATACTCAAAGAATTTCACACGTTTCATTAAGGAATTCATTTGAGGAATTTCGAATTTTTTTCACTCGCCGTGAAATTGTTTCGTTTCGTTTTTTTTTTCTTCTTTTGTTCGTTATTCATTTCAAGGTGAATGTAAAATTTTCAATGAACTTTCCACTCGTTTTTTCGTATTTTCGAATTTCGAAAATCATTTCCCGTAAATGTGTTTCAATTCCGTTGAAGCGCGTACGCGAAATTCCGTATTAAACACACATCCACAAATATTTTATTTTTAAAATAAAACACGTGATCAATTCCTTGGCTGGTGTGTCGTTGTTGTAGTAAAACATTGTTTATTATTTTCTTAAGAAGAAGGAATTTCTGAATTTATTTTTGAAATGGAATTTTTTGGTCAGCAAAATTCAAAGCCTTATTATATGGTACAGTCGGGCCTCGATTATCCGTGAAGGTCGGGACCAGTAGCATTACGGATAATCTATTTTCACGGTTAATCGAATAACTATTTTGATTATACAGATTTGTACAAAAAAATTAATTCAAAAAATGTATGCATGTATGTACATTTTTAAATTAAATAAGTACGTATGTATAATACATTAAATTTTCAACTGAAAAAAAGTCATGTAAGATTGTATGTCTAATATTTTTCAACTTATAATTTTCTTTTATAAGTTTTTCTTGGATGCGATAAACTCGAATTCGGCAATGTGCTAGTTGCCTCTATCGCTTCTTTTAAAGTCGTTTCTGGAACAATTACATCGTCTTCATCAGTGTCTTCCAATCCATTGTCTCGCTCAGATTCATCTTGTTACTGTTTACCATGCTTATATTGCTTCTTCTGACAAAACAGCAAATTGGGAGCCATTTTCATTACATTTGAGCCATGTCTCTATATCCTCTGTGGTAAAGTCATCGATAACATTGATTATTTGTGCCACATTCTCGAGCGAATTCGATATTTCCATACCTATAACAAATCACTTATAAATGCTTCTGACTCATAGTATGCAAACAAGGGAATTCCCCGTTTTCACGTTTATTATATTGTATGTATGAATTTTAAGTTAATAAAAAAAATTCTGCCATCACGGATAATAGAGGTGGTATCCACGGTTAATCGAAGCAAACAATTTTAAAACATTGCACACAAAAACAATAAACTGATATTTGGCCATTACGGTTAATCGAGGTTACCGGTTAATCGGATCACGGATAATCGAGGCCCGACTGTAGTTAAGTGTCCCCAGCTTGATGACTGCCTTAGCTGATGTTATCTTTCCTTATCGTTTCATCTTTTAGATTACAATTTATTTATCCTGTATGCATAAAAAACGACCACAATTTGTGGGCGTGGCAATAAAATATGATTCCCTATAATTAAAAACCTATTGTACGCTTTAGGGGGTCACCTATATTTTCCACAAAACAAAGCATCATTAACATTAATGATGTTCTCTTGTAATAAATTAAGATGCGATAAATGAATTCCCAAACCATTACCATATCAAGTGTTGTTGGCTATGTTACTGCGAATATATCGGAGAGGCAATTTATGTTTGTTTTCACTTGAGCTCTCATTAATGAAAATTTTATCGAGCACACCAAGCACTACCAATACAACACTGTTGTACATACATACAGTGAGCGCCATTAGTGAGTCAACACTCACTATAATTTTAAATTTTCTATTATGTTCTTAAGTATAAAAAAGTTCCTTTGTCATAAATTGTTGTTTTTGTTTTAACATTTTATAAGTAATAAATAAACGTTTTTATTTTTGTAAATTTATTCGACTATTCTCATTTACTTTTCTCGCTATCCTAAGAAAATGAATTATTTCAGTGGTGTTTACTCACTTTTGACGCTCACTGTATATGCTTGATTAGCAAAGGAAAAAAAATTTCGAACAAAATATCGGAACATATTTTTTGCAACAATGTATGTATAGACTTGTATGATTTATAATAGCGGATGGCGGATAGAGACTGATGGTGTTGATTTATACCAGACACTTGACGCCAAAGGCATACACAGTATGCGTTTGTATATCGGCATTGTATCGATTGAATGTGAATTAAATGCTGTTGACTGTTGCTGTTGCTACTGCTGGTCTCTGTTATAAAATAGCCTTAATAACAACAGCAACCGCAACAACAACAACAACCACAACAACTTTGTTAGCAATTATTTATTGAAACTGTTCATTTGATTTAACACGTTATAATAATTCATTTTAAAAAAACCCCCTAACATGTCTGCTGCAATGACGTACGAGTGTAGTTGGTAGTTGGTCTGGTTTTTTTTTTCATTTCCTTTTACATTTTTTTTCATTTTCATTTTCCTATAATTAATTCGTTTAAATAGTATTTTGTTTTACTAAATTTGTGTTTCAAATAAATTTATTTAATTTTTAATTCTGTGTAGCATTTCTATTGCCATTCGAATATTCTTTGTCATCATTATTGATGATGTTCGTTAGTGATGGATGTATGAATGGATGAATCATCTCAATTGTAAACGTTTGATGTTAAACTGTAATTGATAAATATGTTCGATTATTAATAATTCAATTTAACAAAATTTAAAAAAAAAACGAACAAAAATATAGATAGTTAGGCAGGTTAATTAATTTCAGCATTTCAAAGTAAATTTTGCCGCTTTTCTCTTTAATGAATTCAGTTTTAGGCGAAAAATTACGAAACTAGTATTGCTGTATTGATACATACATACATACATACATAATGGGTCATTATCATTCTTCAGTCAGGATTAAGACCTAGCTTCTCACACCACTTATGTTCTGTCGGTTAATTTTATACATGAGTGCCGGGACTAAAGTCGACTTCGAACGACAGATGTTTTGAGAAACTTTATTTGCTCTCAGGGTTTTAGCCAGAAATCTGCTGAGAGGAAATCACTGAAAATATATTGCTAGACTCTCGACGACTTTATTGCTGTATTGGTAGTCTTTAAAATTAAGATTATAAAGTAAACTTCAGACATTCAGAAACAGAAGAAAATCACATCACTGCCCTTGCAACCGCCTTTAGAAAAAAAGAAAAATGAGAAGATATTTCTGCAAATATTCTTAAAACATCAGACAAAAATCGTAATCTTCTGTTTAACGTGTTCACCGTATGCCTAAATAAAGGAATTTTTAATTGATTTTATCAGCAAACGCAAATGAGACTCTAAAGTTCCATCATAGTCATGGAACTATGTGTCTACGAAATCTATAAAGCATCTCCTTCTTGTTCTTCATGCTTCTTTGCCTTGTTTCGTTTTCTTTAATAAATTTACTCCAGATAAGCTGGTGGGTGGCTACTGTAGCAGACCATAGCATGCAACAATTTCCATGCTTTGTTGCTTAGAATTGACGTCTGATGTGGCAATATATTAAGGTTACTGTGTTGGGTGTACTAGTGAGGAACTTTGCTAATTAATTATTGGTCTTTTCCAACATAAGACGCCTTACGTATGATGCTCTCTGCACCAGTGGCAATGTTTTGTCTTCTGCTGAATTCGAATTTCGAATGCCTAGACCAAACGTTAATCATTTCAACTAATGCTGCAAAATTTCTTAAGATTTATGTAGATATCATGGTCCAACGTGCGATCAAGGCATGGGCTCCTTTCATCGTTAAAGAAAAAGATGAACTGCATCCTTAGATTTTTATGGGAATTAAATGGTCCATGGTCTGGATATTAAAGAGGTACAAGTGAAATCTCGGATATGGACAAAGCAAAATCGGTAGAATCCTGAAGTCTTTGTAGCCTAGATCTGATCATAATATAATGTTTAAATTTCTATATTTCTCATGATCAGATATGATATGATATGTGCTTATAAAAATGCTATGTAACCTGTGTTAACAAGGAGAATAAAAATATTATTCACCGTTTTTTATGCCACTGTTAGATTCTGTAAGAACTTACACAGAAATATTTCGTAGACCATTTCTGGTGGAATCCTAAATATATTGGTTACGTTAGACATGAAGTTATTTTATAGGTAATAAAGTCGGGTAGTTAAAATGTTTGCCTACAAACCTAAGCATCTCAGGTTCGAGTCCATAGAAAACAAAACACCAAAGGTCTCTTCATTACGTTCCCAAATAATCTATTTCCGCAGTTTACTTCTCCGCCCAGAAATATGAGTATACACAGCGTATTCGAACGGAAACTCAAGCAGCATTTTTTAGAGCAAGAATCGAAGTTACGCCCAATACAAGAACTCAATACATTCTCATACATACATACATAATTGGCCATTACAACCCTTCAGTCAGGATTACGGCCTAGCTTCTCACACCCCTCATGTTGTGTGGCGGGACCTACAGTTTAACGTCGACTACGAACGACAGATTTTGAGAAACTTTTTCATGGCAGGTTTATTTACTCCACAGAGTTTTTGCCAGAAATCTGCTGAGAAGAAGTCGCCGAAGAAATTTTTTTTTTCATATTTCGTTCTGATGTCTGGCCTGGGGCTCGAACCCGGGCTTTATGTTTAATAAGCGAATACACTACCTACTAGACCACGGCGACTTCAATTCATTGCCATAGGTGTTGTTATTTCTATTCAGCGACAAATGGTAATCTTATCATTCTAGAACCTGAATAACCTAATCACCTATTTGAAAAGTTCGGCGCAGTTTTACAGTAACCTGGCTTAACAACAACAAACCATAAATCATGATTAAAAAGCATATTTTCTGCTTTTTGTAGTATTTTCTACGGCCCTATTTCAGTTGACATATTAAAAATTATTCTTATGTTCTTAAATTTGTACTTGAGAAAAGGAAGGAAAATTTCTTAAACACATAGTTACATAGTTTGTGACTGTTTACTACATAATCGTTTATCTTGTTAACTGCCATCACTTTAATTTTTGTTTTTTTTTGTTTTTTATAAATTGTATTAAATTTTAAGTGCATTTATGCATAATTTTTTAATACTACAGATTGCGCCATATTTGTTTAATACGAGCAACATAAAAACAGAAAAAACAAACAAAAAAAATGTAAAGTTGGCGTAAATAATTTACTGAAATGACCGCATTGCTTAACATATTGTAAAATATGGATGTATGTATGCGAGTAAATTATGTTGGGCATTTACATGTGCATTTACATGTGCACTTACATGTGTTTATTATTTTATTATGCCTGCTCATGCAGAAGACGTTCAAGTTGATCTTGACATGTAACCAGGAGATAAGCAGCGACATATTTATTCGTACAATGTTGCAGAGAAATCCTACACACACACATATACGCATTCAACCATCTGATGATGATGATAATGATGTGATACCACATACAAATAGTACCCGAGGCCAAACAGCATAATTTTGTCTATTTTATGGGCCATAATGACAAAGAGAGTGCAAACATATGTATATCAGCTCATGTATGAGTATGTTTTACGAGTAAATAATTATGGGTACTGTAGTACAAAATATAACGTGTATCCACTTCACATACAATGTATTTAAAAATCATGCTTTTGTTGTAGGCACAATTTTATAATTGTTTATGGCATTTGATACTGGGCTATCTAGCCATTATTATTAATTATCGTTCTAGCAGATCAACATCAACATGAAGTGTGTGTTGGATTACATTTGTCACTGAAGCTAGAAATCAGGCCTATTCTGTTAAAAGGTGTACGTGCATATTCAAAGAATTCCACTGAAAGAGTTTAACCCCCTGATCAAGGGTACCTTGTGGGTGCAGTCATTTGTTTAACAGATCGCCTAGATTGTGAATATGCAATCCTGTCATTCCAGAACAGCAGGCTACAGTGTTACCTGCTTACCTAGAAAAAATTAATCAATAGAACAAAACAAAGGTGAAAACTATAAGCGAATAAAAAAATGGAGATGACGATGCCCTATGACGGAATTATGCTGCATACCTTCGAAATTATAGTATCTATAAGCTCGTGATCCTCTAGGGAGAATAAGAACACCGAACATCATAGGAAGGTCTGGCCACGTCAACTCTCAGGAAAATTCAAGCATTACTGCACCTAAGCAATGTATCTAATATAAGAACGGAATAGATTTTAAAACATGGCAATCCTGTCATTCCAGAACAGTATGCTGCAGTGTCACCTCCTTAGCTAGAACAAATTTATCATTATATTATAAAACAATAATGAAAAACTAAAAGCGAATAAAAATATGGCGATGAAGATGCCCTATGACGGAATTAGGCTGCATATAGGATCTGTAGGAAAAAAAGTCCAAGTCCTAGCATACTTGGACATACATTTCATATACTGATATAAATGGTCTTCTATAGCTCATTCACCTTCATGGTCATTGCAGTTTTTGTGCGATATTCTCAGATCGCTGTCATGTTCAGCGTTCTCTTGCATTACTTTCTTAATTAGTCCTTACAGTTCTTTAGACAGGCTTACAACCTAGCTTCTCACACCACCCATGTTGGTGGGACCTACAGTTTAAAGTTGATTCCATGTGACTGATTTTGGAAAAGATTTCCATTGGAATTTTATTCAGAGTTTTTTTTTTCCAGAAAGCTACTAAGAGGAAGTCGGCCAAACAAATATTCTTTTCATATTTCGTTTTGTCTAAGCTGAGTTTTGAACCATGAGCTGTCGTCTTATAAGCGAACATACTGTGTGTATTGGCATAAGCTTGCCTCCTTTTTTTTTTTACGCAGAGGAGGGGTGAATGTTCCTAACCGCACCATAGAGGAAGTCGTCACATCCTCCGCGTGTGGGCCCCTCACCCTCTCAACTTCCCCCCTCGTCTCGTGGACTCGTGCCCACTCCGGAACTACGGTGGTATTACTTCGGAGTGGAGTCCTTTTGGCCATTTGGCCCCTGCGTGTTCATATCCGCGTCCGGATTCCGTGTCGTAAGTTGATGAGACATTTACGTGTCTCCACTATTCCTTTAGACCAGGATCCCGTGTCGGTTTCCTTTGACACATGTGTCCGTATCTATTATGCCGGTGTGCCTGCCTGTTCTGCAGCCTTAAGGTCTCTCTTCTTCAGCCTCAGAATGCGCTCTACGTAATTCGCCACTGAGGCCCAATTTTCTCTGCTCGAAGTCATAACACCGACAATATTAGCGGCCGTGATCGTTCCAATTTCCGACGTCAGTACAGAGCGATAGCTCTGCCAGCGTGCACATTCGAAAACCGTGTGCTCTGCATCATCAATAACTTCCCCTTCTTCGTAAAGACAGTAAGGGGAAGCGGTCTTGCCCATCCTGTGTAGATATTTCGTAAAATATCCGTGACCCGATACCATCTGCGTAACGTAATAATTTACCTCTCCAAATTTCCGACCAATCCATGGCCTTATGTCCGGGATAAGTCTCGCCGTCTACCTTCCTCTATCATCATCGTTCCATCGTCGTTGCCATCTTGAGATGGTGTTTTCCCTGAAGTGCCCGGTTATGTGATTTCCAGACGATTTCGCTCCTAAGCTTGCCTCCTGGCACAATAAGTTTTCATAGTGCCTCCAATGTGACTTAAAGTTCTTGATTATTCGTAAACTTTTGTATCACACTGTAATGCTATAATTTAATGGTGCATCAATAATATACCATATTTGTTGTGCAAAAGCAAAACCTTTACTTATGCTGATTTGCATTTTTATGTTTTTGTTGTTTTCCTTTTTTTTTTTTTTTTTTTTTTAATCACCGACTAGACATCGGTTGTGTAACCTTTTCTAGACAACAGGCATTGGAATTTTGTTGTCGTTGTTGTTCTTCTTCTTGTTCTTTCTACTCCAAATAACATTCAGTTTTGATTATTTAAAACCATGTCATGTCTCCAGATAATACTATGCAGATATAAAGACTTAAATGCTTTAACTTAAAAAACACACACACGCTAACGAACCACCATACCATGTGCCTCGGTTGAGATACCTACTTAGACCAGTCATTAGAAAATAAAATACAAATGTACCATAGCATTATACATGGCCAGTCTAATGTTGTATCGTTATAGACTTTTTTTTAGATTTTTTGTTAACAAAAAAAAAAATACAAACAATTGAAGCAACAACAACTACATATAAGGGCATATAAACGAGAACAGACTGAGAGAAAATTTAAATAATGAGGCTAAAATGTTGAATTTTATGCAAAATGACACACATGGGACCATAATTAGGACATTGGCCCATGGTTAGCTGTTTACGTAGTATGTTCACAAAGCTGCGGTACCATGTGCTTCTTCAAATTGGTCTATTTATTCTGAATACTAATACAAAGCTTCAACACTATACTCGTGTAAAAGAATAAAAGTTCCCAAGATCTTTGATGTTTCTACTGTCGAAAAAATTTATTGAAAAATTTGTTTATGATCTGAGGCTTTTGAAAAAGGTGGTTGGTTATATTGACAACAATCTGCAATAAGTCTACTTTGACAACAAGATCTTTCCAAAGCCGAACATACTCAAGATTAAGCGGCGTGTCAGTAAGTGCTGAAAACTTTTAATGCAGTGGAGTAGATTCAAAATCGATTTTCAAAACTTATGTTCCATTTGCGTTCGCGTTAGATGACTTAAGAGGTTCTAACAGTGTACTTCCCTGAAATACTTGGGTGATTCATGACATATCGTTTCAAGACATTATTATCTAATCAAAACATCAAAAGATTCCGGCTTTTTAATAAAGCTATCCGTAGAATAAAATGCCTCAGACAGCACAAATATGCTTTAGCACGTTAATAGCCATAGGTTAGGTTAGGTTATGGCATGACCCTATAGTAAAACTTTTTTTCTGGACTAGTCGTGTCAGTCTTATATGTCTGACTCATCCAAACAACATACAACAAGTATTAACCTGTTGTTTTGAACACAGCGTCGTTTGTGTCGGACGTCTGTGATTGACGTGACCTTCTACCATATATGTCTGACATGGCTCATTTAGAACTACTTAGCGTCAGACACATATGACTGACAGCGCCATTAATGTGTTAAACTCTATCCATTTCAGTGTGTGCAATGATCTTTATAGTGCCCTGCATATTATTAAACAAATACGTGTAACATATGTTGCTGTCATCTGAAAAAACGTAGAAAGTCTATTAGAAAGTTCTAAACTTGTTCCAAAGCCGTGAAAGGTTCATTAATCCCCGTGAATCCAGTTTAGACTGGACTGGCGACTTCCTCTCAGCAGTCTTCTGGCGAAAACAACTTACTCTCAGAGTCTAAAATTGTAATGAAAAGTTTTTCAAATCTGTTGTTCGTGGTCGACGTTAAACTATGGCTTCCTGTACTTATATATAAATTTCATACACATAATGTGGGTGGTGTAAGAAGAATGTGTGTAAAGATAAATTCCAATTTGACAACCCAAGACGCAATCCATAAATTTTAGCAGCGCCACATTTTTGTTGTTAACAGAGCAAAATTTGCTCTTAACAGGGCACTGTTAACTGTTTAACAGTATCCATCTGAACAAGGTCACTTGTTTAGAAGCTAATTTTAGGGCATATACTAGGTCTTTAAGTACCGTATCATACTCAAAGGAATGTTCCAATGCGTCTTAATATAATCAGCAACATAGACACATAGAAAGTGATACGGTATTGTTGAAATTGGCTTTGCAAAAATATAGTTTTTGATTGAAAATCCTCTAGAAGATCAGTGGCCATTTGGGAACATATAAGAAATAGTACACCATACAGACTATATGCAAATAGTCCAGCGGGTCCTCTTTCCAACCGTGGCAGTGGGATAGCTGAAATAATTTTGAGAGTCGAGATTTTGAATTTTAAAAAAATTGATTTTTGGTCGAAAATATAAGTGAATATTCACACCCCTTTTTGAAAGTGTGTCGAACTTTTTCACACCGCTTTTTGAAAGTGTGTCAAAATTTTTCACACCCCTTTTTGAAAGTGTGTCACAATTTTTGAAAGTGTGTCAGCATTTTTCACACCCCTTTTCGAAAGTGTGTCAACATTTTTCACACCCCTTTTTGAAAGTGTCAACATTTTTCACACCCCTTTTTGAAAGTGTGTCAAAATTTTTCACACCCCTTTTTGAAAGTGTGTCAACATTTTTCACACCCCTTTTTGAAAGTGTGTCAAAATTTTTCACACCCCTTTTTGAAAGTGTGTCCAAATTTTTCACACCCGTTTTTGAAAGTGTGTCAACATTTTTCACACCCCTTTTTGAAAGTGTGTCAACATTTTTCACACCCCTTTTTGAAAGTGTGTCAACATTTCTCACACCCCTTTTTGAAAGTGTGTCAACATTTTTCACACCCCTTTTTGAAAGTGTGTCACAATTTTTCACACCTCTTTTTGAAAGTGTGTCAACATTTTTCACACCCCTTTTCGAAAGTGTGTCAAAAATTTTCACACCCCTTTTTGAAAGTGTGTCAACATTTTTCACACCCCTTTTTGAAAGTGTGTCAAAATTTCTCACACCCCTTTTTGAAAGTGTGTCAACATTTTTCACACCCCTTTTTGAAAGTGTGTCAACATTTTTCACACCCCTTTTTGAAAGTGTGTCAAAATTTTTCACACCCCTTTTTGAAAGTGTGTCAACATTTTTCACACCCCTTTTTGAAAGTGTGTCAACATTTTTCACACCCCTTTTTGAAAGTGTGTCAAAGTTTTTCACACCCCTTTTTGAAAGTGTGTCAACATTTTTCACACCCCTTTTTGAAAGTGTGTCAACATTTTTCACACCCCTTTTTGAAAGTGTGTCAAAATTTCTCACACCCCTTTTTGAAAGTGTGTCAACATTTTTCACACCCCTTTTTGAAAGTGTGTCAACATTTTTCACACCCCTTTTTGAAAGTGTTTCACAATTTTTCACACCCCTTTTTGAAAGTGTGTCAAAATTTCTCACACCCCTTTTTGAAAGTGTGTCAACATTTTTCACACCCCTTTTTGAAAGTGTGTCACAATTTTTCACACCCCTTTTTGAAAGTGTGTCAACATTTTTTACACCCCTTTTTGAAAGTGTGTCAACATTTTTCACACCCCTTTTTGAAAGTGTGTCAACATTTTTCACACCCCTTTTTGAAAGTGTGTCAACATTTTTCACACCCCTTTTTGAAAGTGTGTCAAAAATTTTCACACCCCTTTTTTAAAGTGTGTCAACATTTTTCACACCCCTTTTTGAAGGTGTGTCAAAATTTTTCACACCCCTTTTTGAAAGTGAGTCACAATTTTTCACACCCCTTTTTGAAAGTGTGTCAACATTTTTCACACCCCTTTTTGAAAGTGTGTCAACATTTTTCACACCCCTTTTTGAAAGTGTGTCAACATTTTTCACACCCCTTTTTGAAAGTGTGTCAACATTTTTCACACCCCTTTTTGAAAGTGTGTCACAATTTTTCACACCCCTTTTTGAAAGTGTGTCAACATTTTTTACACCCCTTTTTGAAAGTGTGTCAACATTTTTCACACCCCTTTTTGAAAGTGTGTCACAATTTTTCACACCCCTGTTTGTAAGTGTGTCAACATTTTTCACACCCCTTTTTGAAAGTGTGTCAACATTTTTCACACCCCTTTTTGAAAGTGTGTCAACATTTTTCACACCCCTTTTTGAAAGTGTGTCAACATTTTTCACACCCCTTTTTGAAAGTGTGTCACAATTTTTCACACCCCTTTTTGAAAGTGTGTCAACATTTTTTACACCCCTTTTTGAAAGTGTGTCAACATTTTTCACACCCCTTTTTGAAAGTGTGTCACAATTTTTCACACCCCTGTTTGTAAGTGTGTCAACATTTTTCACACCCCTTTTTGAAAGTGTGTCAAAAATTTTCACACCCCTTTTTTAAAGTGTGTCAACATTTTTCACACCCCTTTTTGAAGGTGTGTCAAAATTTTTCACACCCCTTTTTGAAAGTGAGTCACAATTTTTCACACCCCTTTTTGAAAGTGTGTCAACATTTTTCACACCCCTTTTTGAAAGTGTGTCAACATTTTTCACACCCCTTTTTGAAAGTGTGTCAACATTTTTCACACCCCTTTTTGAAAGTGTGTCAACATTTTTCACACCCCTTTTTGAAAGTGTGTCAAAATTTTTCACACCCCTTTTTGAAAGTGTGTCAAAATTTTTCACACCCCTTTTTGAAAGTGTGTCAACATTTTTCACACCCCTTTTTGAAAGTGTGTCACAATTTTTCACACCCCTTTTTGAAAGTGTGTCAACATTTTTCACACCCCTTTTTGAAAGTGTGTCAACATTTTTCACACCCCTTTTTGAAAGTGTGTCACAATTTTTCACACCCCTTTTTGAAAGTGTGTCAACATTTTTCACACCCCTTTTTGAAAGTGTGTCAAAATTTTTCACACCCCTTTTTGAAAGTGTGTCACAATTTTTCACACCCCTTTTTGAAAGTGTGTCAACATTTTTCACACCCCTTTTTGAAAGTGTGTCAACATTTTTCACACCCCTTTTTGAAAGTGTGTCGCAATTTTTCACACCCCTTTTTGAAAGTGTGTCAACATTTTTCACACCCCTTTTTGAAAGTGTGTCACAATTTTTCACACCCCTTTTTGAAAGTGTGTCAAAATTTCTCACACCCCTTTTTGAAAGTGTGTCAACATTTTTCACACCCCTTTTTGAAAGTGTGTCAACATTTTTCACACCCCTTTTTGAAAGTGTGTCGCAATTTTTCACACCCCTTTTTGAAAGTGTGTCAACATTTTTCACACCCCTTTTTGAAAGTGTGTCACAATTTTTCACACCCCTTTTTGAAAGTGTGTCAAAATTTCTCACACCCCTTTTTGAAAGTGTGTCAACATTTTTCACACCCCTTTTTGAAAGTGTGTCACAATTTTTCACACCCCTTTTTGAAAGTGTGTCACAATTTTTCACACCCCTTTTTGAAAGTGTGTCAACATTTTTCACACCTCTTTTTGAAAGTGAGTCAACATTTTTCACACCCCTTTTTGAAAGTGTGTCAACATTTTTCACACCCCTTTTTGAAAGTGTGTCAACATTTTTCACACCCCTTTTTGAAAGTGTGTCACAATTTTTCACACCCCTTTTTGAAAGTGTGTCAAAATTTCTCACACCCCTTTTTGAAAGTGTGTCAACATTTTTCACACCCCTTTTTGAAAGTGTGTCACAATTTTTCACACCCCTTTTTGAAAGTGTGTCACAATTTTTCACACCCCTGTTTGTAAGTGTGTCAACATTTTTCACACCCCTTTTTGAAAGTGTGTCACAATTTTTCACACCCCTTTTTGAAAGTGTGTCAACATTTTTCACACCCCTTTTTGAAAGTGTGTCAACATTTTTCACACCCCTTTTTGAAAGTGTGTCACAATTTTTCACACCCCTTTTTGAAAGTGTGTCAAAAATTTTCACACCCCTTTTTGAAAGTGTGTCAAAATTTTTCACACCCCTTTTTGAAAGTGTCAAAATTTTTCACACCCCTTTTTGAAAGTGTGTCAAAATTTTTCACACCCCTTTTTGAAAGTGTGTCAAAATTTTTCACACCCCTTTTTGAAAGTGTGTCAAAATTTTTCACACCCCTTTTTGAAAGTGTGTCAACATTTTTCACACCCCTTTTTGAAAGTGTGTCACAATTTATCACACCCCTTTTTGAAAGTGTGTCAACATTTTTCACACCCCTTTTTGAAAGTGTGTTAACATTTTTCACACCCCTTTTTGAAAGTGTGTCACAATTTTTCACACCCCTTTTTGAAAGTGTGTCAACATTTTTCACACCCCTTTTTGAAAGTGTGTCAAAATTTTTCACACCCCTTTTTGAAAGTGTGTCACAATTTTTCACACCCCTTTTTGAAAGTGTGTCAAAATTTCTCACACCCCTTTTTGAAAGTGTGTCAACATTTTTCACACCCCTTTTTGAAAGTGTGTCAAAATTTTTCACACCCCTTTTTGAAAGTGTGTCAACAGTTTTCACACCCCTTTTTGAAAGTGTGTCAACATTTTTCACACCCCTTTTTGAAAGTGTGTCAACATTTTTCACACCCCTTTTTGAAAGTGTGTCAAAATTTTTCACACCCCTTTTTGAAAGTGTGTCAACATTTTTCACACCCCTTTTTGAAAGTGTGTCAAAATTTTTCACACCCCTTTTTGAAAGTGTGTCAACATTTTTCACACCCCTTTTTGAAAGTGTGTCAACATTTTTCACACCCCTTTTTGAAAGTGTGTCAACATTTTTCACACCCCTTTTTGAAAGTGTGTCAACATTTCTCACACCCCTTTTTGAAAGTGTGTCAACATTTTTCACACCCCTTTTTGAAAGTGTGTCACAATTTTTCACACCTCTTTTTGAAAGTGTGTCAACATTTTTCACACCCCTTTTCGAAAGTGTGTCAAAAATTTTCACACCCCTTTTTGAAAGTGTGTCAACATTTTTCACACCCCTTTTTGAAAGTGTGTCAAAATTTCTCACACCCCTTTTTGAAAGTGTGTCAACATTTTTCACACCCCTTTTTGAAAGTGTGTCAACATTTTTCACACCCCTTTTTGAAAGTGTGTCAAAATTTTTCACACCCCTTTTTGAAAGTGTGTCAACATTTTTCACACCCCTTTTTGAAAGTGTGTCAACATTTTTCACACCCCTTTTTGAAAGTGTGTCAAAGTTTTTCACACCCCTTTTTGAAAGTGTGTCAACATTTTTCACACCCCTTTTTGAAAGTGTGTCAACATTTTTCACACCCCTTTTTGAAAGTGTGTCAAAATTTCTCACACCCCTTTTTGAAAGTGTGTCAACATTTTTCACACCCCTTTTTGAAAGTGTGTCAACATTTTTCACACCCCTTTTTGAAAGTGTTTCACAATTTTTCACACCCCTTTTTGAAAGTGTGTCAAAATTTCTCACACCCCTTTTTGAAAGTGTGTCAACATTTTTCACACCCCTTTTTGAAAGTGTGTCACAATTTTTCACACCCCTTTTTGAAAGTGTGTCAACATTTTTTACACCCCTTTTTGAAAGTGTGTCAACATTTTTCACACCCCTTTTTGAAAGTGTGTCACAATTTTTCACACCCCTGTTTGTAAGTGTGTCAATATTTTTCACACCCCTTTTTGAAAGTGTGTCAAAAATTTTCACACCCCTTTTTTAAAGTGTGTCAACATTTTTCACACCCCTTTTTGGAGGTGTGTCAAAATTTTTCACACCCCTTTTTGAAAGTGAGTCACAATTTTTCACACCCCTTTTTGAAAGTGTGTCAACATTTTTCACACCCCTTTTTGAAAGTGTGTCAACATTTTTCACACCCCTTTTTGAAAGTGTGTCAACATTTTTCACACCCCTTTTTGAAAGTGTGTCAACATTTTTCACACCCCTTTTTGAAAGTGTGTCAAAATTTTTCACACCCCTTTTTGAAAGTGTGTCAAAATTTTTCACACCCCTTTTTGAAAGTGTGTCAAAATTTTTCACACCCCTTTTTGAAAGTGTGTCACAATTTTTCACACCCCTTTTTGAAAGTGTGTCACAATTTTTCACACCCCTTTTTGAAAGTGTGTCAACATTTTTTACACCCCTTTTTGAAAGTGTGTCAACATTTTTCACACCCCTTTTTGAAAGTGTGTCACAATTTTTCACACCCCTTTTTGAAAGTGTGTCGAAAATTTTCACACCCCTTTTTGAAAGTGTGTCAAAAATTTTCACACCCCTTTTTTAAAGTGTGTCAACATTTTTCACACCCCTTTTTGAAGGTGTGTCAAAATTTTTCACACCCCTTTTTGAAAGTGAGTCACAATTTTTCACACCCCTTTTTGAAAGTGTGTCAACATTTTTCACACCCCTTTTTGAAAGTGTGTCAACATTTTTCACACCCCTTTTTGAAAGTGTGTCAACATTTTTCACACCCCTTTTTGAAAGTGTGTCAACATTTTTCACACCCCTTTTTGAAAGTGTGTCAAAATTTTTCACACCCCTTTTTGAAAGTGTGTCAAAATTTTTCACACCCCTTTTTGAAAGTGTGTCAAAATTTTTCACACCCCTTTTTGAAAGTGTGTCAACATTTTTCACACCCCTTTTTGAAAGTGTGTCACAATTTTTCACACCCCTTTTTGAAAGTGTGTCAACATTTTTCACACCCCTTTTTGAAAGTGTGTCAACATTTTTCACACCCCTTTTTGAAAGTGTCTCACAATTTTTCACACCCCTTTTTGAAAGTGTGTCAACATTTTTCACACCCCTTTTTGAAAGTGTGTCAAAATTTTTCACACCCCTTTTTGAAAGTGTGTCACAATTTTTCACACCCCTTTTTGAAAGTGTGTCAACATTTTTCACACCCCTTTTTTGAAAGTGTGTCAACATTTTTCACACCCCTTTTTGAAAGTGTGTCGCAATTTTTCACACCCCTTTTTGAAAGTGTGTCAACATTTTACACACCCCTTTTTGAAAGTGTGTCACAATTTTTCACACCCCTTTTTGAAAGTGTGTCAAAATTTCTCACACCCCTTTTTGAAAGTGTGTCAATATTTTTCACACCCCTTTTTGAAAGTGTGTCGCAATTTTTCACACCCCTTTTTGAAAGTGTGTCAACATTTTACACACCCCTTTTTGAAAGTGTGTCACAATTTTTCACACCCCTTTTTGAAAGTGTGTCAAAATTTCTCACACCCCTTTTTGAAAGTGTGTCAATATTTTTCACACCCCTTTTTGAAAGTGTGTCACAATTTTTCACACCCCTTTTTGAAAGTGTGTCAACATTTTTCACACCCCTTTTTGAAAGTGTGTCAACATTTTTCACACCCCTTTTTGAAAGTGTGTCGCAATTTTTCACACCCCTTTTTGAAAGTGTGTCAACATTTTACACACCCCTTTTTGAAAGTGTGTCACAATTTTTCACACCCCTTTTTGAAAGTGTGTCAAAATTTCTCACACCCCTTTTTGAAAGTGTGTCAATATTTTTCACACCCCTTTTTGAAAGTGTGTCGCAATTTTTCACACCCCTTTTTGAAAGTGTGTCAACATTTTACACACCCCTTTTTGAAAGTGTGTCACAATTTTTCACACCCCTTTTTGAAAGTGTGTCAAAATTTCTCACACCCCTTTTTGAAAGTGTGTCAACATTTTTCACACCCCTTTTTGAAAGTGTGTCGCAATTTTTCACACCCCTTTTTGAAAGTGTGTCAACATTTTTCACACCCCTTTTTGAAAGTGTGTCACAATTTTTCACACCCCTTTTTGAAAGTGTGTCAAAATTTCTCACACCCCTTTTTGAAAGTGTGTCAACATTTTTCACACCCCTTTTTGAAAGTGTGTCAACATTTTTCACACCCGTTTTTGAAAGTGTGTCAACATTTTTCACACCCCTTTTTGAAAGTGTGTCAACATTTTTCACACCCCTTTTTGAAAGTGTGTCAATATTTTTCACACCCCTTTTTGAAAGTGTGTCAATATTTTTCACACCCCTTTTTGAAAGTGTGTCAAAATTTTTCACACCCCTTTTTGAAAGTGTGTCAACATTTTTCACACCCCTTTTTGAAAGTGTGTCAACATTTTTCACACCCCTTTTTGAAAGTGTGTCACAGTTTTTCACACCCCTTTTTGAAAGTGTGTCAACATTTGTCACACCCCTTTTTGAAAGTGTGTCAACATTTTTCACACCGCTTTTTGAAAGTGTGTCAAAATTTTTCACACCCCTTTTTGAAAGTGTGTCAACATTTTTCACACCCCTTTTTGAAAGTGTGTCAACATTTTTCACACCCCTTTTTGAAAGTGTGTCAACATTTTTCACACCCCTTTTTGAAAGTGTGTCAAAATTTTTCACACCCCTTTTTGAAAGTGTGTCAAAATTTTTCACACCCCTTTTTGAAAGTGTGTCAAAATTTTTCACACCCCTTTTTGAAAGTGTGTCAACATTTTTCACACCCCTTTTTGAAAGTGTGTCACAATATTTCACACCCCTTTTTGAAAGTGTGTCAACATTTTTCACACCCCTTTTTGAAAGTGTGTCCAAATTTTTCACACCCCTTTTTGAAAGTGTGTCAACATTTTTCACACCCCTTTTTGAAAGTGTGTCACAATTTTTCACACCCCTTTTTGAAAGTGTGTCAACATTTGTCACACCCCTTTTTGAAAGTGTGTCAACATTTTTCACACCGCTTTTTGAAAGTGTGTCAAAATTTTTCACACCCCTTTTTGAAAGTGTGTCAACATTTTTCACACCCCTTTTTGAAAGTGTGTCAACATTTTTCACACCCCTTTTTGAAAGTGTGTCACAATTTTTCACACCCCTTTTTGAAAGTGTGTCAAAAATATTCACACCCCTTTTTGAAAGTGTGTCAACATTTTTCACACCCCTTTTTGAAAGTGTGTCAAAATTTTTTACACCCCTTTTTGAAAGTGTGTCAACATTTTTCACACCCCTTTTTGAAAGTGTGTCAACATTTTTCACACCCCTTTTTGAAAGTGTGTCACAATTTTTCACACCCCTTTTTGAAAGTGTGTCAAAATTTTTCACACCCCTTTTTGAAAGTGTGTCAACATTTTTCACACCCCTTTTTGAAAGTGTGTCAAAATTTTTCACACCCCTTTTTGAAAGTGTGTCAACATTTTTCACACCCCTTTTTGAAAGTGTGTCAACATTTTTCACACCCCTTTTTGAAAGTGTGTCAACATTTTTCACACCCCTTTTTGAAAGTGTGTCAACATTTTTCACACCCCTTTTTGAAAGTGTGTCAACATTTTTCAAACCCCTTTTTGAAAGTGTTTCACAATTTTTCACACCCCTTTTTGAAAGTGTGTCAACATTTTTCACACCCCTTTTTGAAAGTGTGTCAACATTTTTCACACCCCTTTTTGAAAGTGTGTCACAATTTTTCACACCCCTTTTTGAAAGTGTGTCAAAATTTCTCACACCCCTTTTGGAAAGTGTGTCAACATTTTTCACACCCCTTTTTGAAAGTGTGTCACAATTTTTCACACCCCTTTTTGAAAGTGTGTCAAAATTTTTCACACCCCTTTTTGAAAGTGTGTCAAAAATTTTCACACCCCTTTTTGAAAGTGTGTCAACATTTTTCACACCCCTTTTTGAAAGTGTGTCAAAATTTTTCACACCCCTTTTTGAAAGTGTGTCAACATTTTTCACACCTCTTTTTGAAAGTGTGTCAAAAATTTTCACAACCCTTTTTGAAAGTGTGTCAACATTTTTCACACCCCTTTTTGAAAGTGTGTCAACATTTTTCACACCCCTTTTTGAAAGTGTGTCAAAATTTTTCACACCCCTCTTTGAAAGTGTGTCAACATTTTTCACACCCCTTTTTGAAAGTGTGTCAACATTTTTCACACCCCTTTTTGAAAGTGTGTCAACATTTTTCACACCCCTTTTTGAAGGTGTGTCAACATTTCTCACACCCCTTTTTGAAAGTGTGTCAACATTTTTCACACCCCTTTTTGAAAGTGTGTCACAATTTTTCACACCTCTTTTTGAAAGTGTGTCAGCATTTTTCACACCCCTTTTCGAAAGTGTGTCAACATTTTTCACACCCCTTTTTGAAAGTGTCAACATTTTTCACACCCCTTTTTGAAAGTGTGTCAAAATTTTTCACACCCCTTTTTGAAAGTGTGTCAACATTTTTCACACCCCTTTTTGAAAGTGTGTCAAAATTTTTCACACCCCTTTTTGAAAGTGTGTCACAATTTTTGAAAGTGTGTCAGCATTTTTCACACCCCTTTTCGAAAGTGTGTCAACATTTTTCACACCCCTTTTTGAAAGTGTGTCAAAATTTTTCACACCCCTTTTTGAAAGTGTGTCAACATTTTTCACACCCCTTTTTGAAAGTGTGTCAACATTTCTCACACCCCTTTTTGAAAGTGTGTCAACATTTTTCACACCCCTTTTTGAAAGTGTGTCACAATTTTTCACACCTCTTTTTGAAAGTGTGTCAACATTTTTCACACCCCTTTTCGAAAGTGTGTCAAAAATTTTCACACCCCTTTTTGAAAGTGTGTCAACATTTTTCACACCCCTTTTTGAAAGTGTGTCAAAATTTCTCACACCCCTTTTTGAAAGTGTGTCAACATTTTTCACACCCCTTTTTGAAAGTGTGTCAACATTTTTCACACCCCTTTTTGAAAGTGTGTCAAAATTTTTCACACCCCTTTTTGAAAGTGTGTCAACATTTTTCACACCCCTTTTTGAAAGTGTGTCAACATTTTTCACACCCCTTTTTGAAAGTGTGTCAAAGTTTTTCACACCCCTTTTTGAAAGTGTGTCAACATTTTTCACACCCCTTTTTGAAAGTGTGTCAACATTTTTCACACCCCTTTTTGAAAGTGTGTCAAAATTTCTCACACCCCTTTTTGAAAGTGTGTCAACATTTTTCACACCCCTTTTTGAAAGTGTGTCAACATTTTTCACACCCCTTTTTGAAAGTGTTTCACAATTTTTCACACCCCTTTTTGAAAGTGTGTCAAAATTTCTCACACCCCTTTTTGAAAGTGTGTCAACATTTTTCACACCCCTTTTTGAAAGTGTGTCACAATTTTTCACACCCCTTTTTGAAAGTGTGTCAACATTTTTTACACCCCTTTTTGAAAGTGTGTCAACATTTTTCACACCCCTTTTTGAAAGTGTGTCACAATTTTTCACACCCCTGTTTGTAAGTGTGTCAACATTTTTCACACCCCTTTTTGAAAGTGTGTCAAAAATTTTCACACCCCTTTTTTAAAGTGTGTCAACATTTTTCACACCCCTTTTTGAAGGTGTGCCAAAATTTTTCACACCCCTTTTTGAAAGTGAGTCACAATTTTTCACACCCCTTTTTGAAAGTGTCAACATTTTTCACACCCCTTTTTGAAAGTGTGTCAACATTTTTCACGCCCCTTTTTGAAAGTGTGTCAACATTTTTCACACCCCTTTTTGAAAGTGTGTCAACATTTTTCACACCCCTTTTTGAAAGTGTGTCAAAATTTTTCACACCCCTTTCTGAAAGTGTGTCAACATTTTTCACACCCCTTTTTGAAAGTGTGTCAAAATTTTTCACACCCCTTTTTGAAAGTGTGTCAACATTTTTCACACCCCTTTTTGAAAGTGTGTCAACATTTTTCACACCCCTTTTTGAAAGTGTGTCACAATTTTTCACACCCCTGTTTGTAAGTGTGTCAACATTTTTCACACCCCTTTTTGAAAGTGTGTCAAAAATTTTCACACCCCTTTTTTAAAGTGTGTCAACATTTTTCACACCCCTTTTTGAAGGTGTGTCAAAATTTTTCACACCCCTTTTTGAAAGTGAGTCACAATTTTTCACACCCCTTTTTGAAAGTGTGTCAACATTTTTCACACCCCTTTTTGAAAGTGTGTCAACATTTTTCACACCCCTTTTTGAAAGTGTGTCAACATTTTTCACACCCCTTTTTGAAAGTGTGTCAAAATTTTTCACACCCCTTTTTGAAAGTGTGTCAACATTTTTCACACCCCTTTTTGAAAGTGTGTCAACATTTTTCACACCCCTTTTTGAAAGTGTGTCAACATTTTTCACACCCGTTTTTGAAAGTGTGTCAACATTTTTCACACCCCTTTTTGAAAGTGTGTCAACATTTTTCACACCCCTTTTTGAAAGTGTGTCAACATTTCTCACACCCCTTTTTGAAAGTGTGTCAACATTTTTCACACCCCTTTTTGAAAGTGTGTCACAATTTTTCACACCTCTTTTTGAAAGTGTGTCAACATTTTTCACACCCCTTTTCGAAAGTGTGTCAAAAATTTTCACACCCCTTTTTGAAAGTGTGTCAACATTTTTCACACCCCTTTTTGAAAGTGTGTCAAAATTTCTCACACCCCTTTTTGAAAGTGTGTCAACATTTTTCACACCCCTTTTTGAAAGTGTGTCAACATTTTTCACACCCCTTTTTGAAAGTGTGTCAAAATTTTTCACACCCCTTTTTGAAAGTGTGTCAACATTTTTCACACCCCTTTTTGAAAGTGTGTCAACATTTTTCACACCCCTTTTTGAAAGTGTGTCAAAGTTTTTCACACCCCTTTTTGAAAGTGTGTCAACATTTTTCACACCCCTTTTTGAAAGTGTGTCAACATTTTTCACACCCCTTTTTGAAAGTGTGTCAAAATTTCTCACACCCCTTTTTGAAAGTGTGTCAACATTTTTCACACCCCTTTTTGAAAGTGTGTCAACATTTTTCACACCCCTTTTTGAAAGTGTTTCACAATTTTTCACACCCCTTTTTGAAAGTGTGTCAAAATTTCTCACACCCCTTTTTGAAAGTGTGTCAACATTTTTCACACCCCTTTTTGAAAGTGTGTCACAATTTTTCACACCCCTTTTTGAAAGTGTGTCAACATTTTTTACACCCCTTTTTGAAAGTGTGTCAACATTTTTCACACCCCTTTTTGAAAGTGTGTCAACATTTTTCACACCCCTTTTTGAAAGTGTGTCAACATTTTTCACACCCCTTTTTGAAAGTGTGTCAAAAATTTTCACACCCCTTTTTTAAAGTGTGTCAACATTTTTCACACCCCTTTTTGAAGGTGTGTCAAAATTTTTCACACCCCTTTTTGAAAGTGAGTCACAATTTTTCACACCCCTTTTTGAAAGTGTGTCAACATTTTTCACACCCCTTTTTGAAAGTGTGTCAACATTTTTCACACCCCTTTTTGAAAGTGTGTCAAAATTTTTCACACCCCTTTTTGAAAGTGTGTCAACATTTTTCACACCCCTTTTTGAAAGTGTGTCAAAATTTTTCACACCCCTTTTTGAAAGTGTGTCAAAATTTTTCACACCCCTTTCTGAAAGTGTGTCAACATTTTTCACACCCCTTTTTGAAAGTGTGTCACAATTTTTCACACCCCTTTTTGAAAGTGTGTCAACATTTTTTACACCCCTTTTTGAAAGTGTGTCAACATTTTTCACACCCCTTTTTGAAAGTGTGTCACAATTTTTCACACCCCTGTTTGTAAGTGTGTCAACATTTTTCACACCCCTTTTTGAAAGTGTGTCAAAAATTTTCACACCCCTTTTTTAAAGTGTGTCAACATTTTTCACACCCCTTTTTGAAGGTGTGTCAAAATTTTTCACACCCCTTTTTGAAAGTGAGTCACAATTTTTCACACCCCTTTTTGAAAGTGTGTCAACATTTTTCACACCCCTTTTTGAAAGTGTGTCAACATTTTTCACACCCCTTTTTGAAAGTGTGTCAACATTTTTCACACCCCTTTTTGAAAGTGTGTCAACATTTTTCACACCCCTTTTTGAAAGTGTGTCAAAATTTTTCACACCCCTTTTTGAAAGTGTGTCAAAATTTTTCACACCCCTTTTTGAAAGTGTGTCAACATTTTTCACACCCCTTTTTGAAAGTGTGTCACAATTTTTCACACCCCTTTTTGAAAGTGTGTCAACATTTTTCACACCCCTTTTTGAAAGTGTGTCAACATTTTTCACACCCCTTTTTGAAAGTGTGTCACAATTTTTCACACCCCTTTTTGAAAGTGTGTCAACATTTTTCACACCCCTTTTTGAAAGTGTGTCAAAATTTTTCACACCCCTTTTTGAAAGTGTGTCACAATTTTTCACACCCCTTTTTGAAAGTGTGTCAACATTTTTCACACCCCTTTTTGAAAGTGTGTCAACATTTTTCACACCCCTTTTTGAAAGTGTGTCGCAATTTTTCACACCCCTTTTTGAAAGTGTGTCAACATTTTTCACACCCCTTTTTGAAAGTGTGTCACAATTTTTCACACCCCTTTTTGAAAGTGTGTCAAAATTTCTCACACCCCTTTTTGAAAGTGTGTCAACATTTTTCACACCCCTTTTTGAAAGTGTGTCAACATTTTTCACACCCCTTTTTGAAAGTGTGTCGAAATTTTTCACACCCCTTTTTGAAAGTGTGTCAACATTTTTCACACCCCTTTTTGAAAGTGTGTCACAATTTTTCACACCCCTTTTTGAAAGTGTGTCAAAATTTCTCACACCCCTTTTTGAAAGTGTGTCAACATTTTTCACACCCCTTTTTGAAAGTGTGTCACAATTTTTCACACCCCTTTTTGAAAGTGTGTCACAATTTTTCACACCCCTTTTTGAAAGTGTGTCAACATTTTTCACACCTCTTTTTGAAAGTGAGTCAACATTTTTCACACCCCTTTTTGAAAGTGTGTCAACATTTTTCACACCCCTTTTTGAAAGTGTGTCAACATTTTTCACACCCCTTTTTGAAAGTGTGTCACAATTTTTCACACCCCTTTTTGAAAGTGTGTCAAAATTTCTCACACCCCTTTTTGAAAGTGTGTCAACATTTTTCACACCCCTTTTTGAAAGTGTGTCACAATTTTTCACACCCCTTTTTGAAAGTGTGTCACAATTTTTCACACCCCTGTTTGTAAGTGTGTCAACATTTTTCACACCCCTTTTTGAAAGTGTGTCACAATTTTTCACACCCCTTTTTGAAAGTGTGTCAACATTTTTCACACCCCTTTTTGAAAGTGTGTCAACATTTTTCACACCCCTTTTTGAAAGTGTGTCACAATTTTTCACACCCCTTTTTGAAAGTGTGTCAAAAATTTTCACACCCCTTTTTGAAAGTGTGTCAAAATTTTTCACACCCCTTTTTGAAAGTGTCAAAATTTTTCACACCCCTTTTTGAAAGTGTGTCAAAATTTTTCACACCCCTTTTTGAAAGTGTGTCAAAATTTTTCACACCCCTTTTTGAAAGTGTGTCAAAATTTTTCACACCCCTTTTTGAAAGTGTGTCAAAATTTTTCACACCCCTTTTTGAAAGTGTGTCAACATTTTTCACACCCCTTTTTGAAAGTGTGTCACAATTTATCACACCCCTTTTTGAAAGTGTGTCAACATTTTTCACACCCCTTTTTGAAAGTGTGTCAACATTTTTCACACCCCTTTTTGAAAGTGTGTCACAATTTTTCACACCCCTTTTTGAAAGTGTGTCAACATTTTTCACACCCCTTTTTGAAAGTGTGTCAAAATTTTTCACACCCCTTTTTGAAAGTGTGTCCCAATTTTTCACACCCCTTTTTGAAAGTGTGTCAAAATTTCTCACACCCCTTTTTGAAAGTGTGTCAACATTTTTCACACCCCTTTTTGAAAGTGTGTCAAAATTTTTCACACCCCTTTTTGAAAGTGTGTCAACAGTTTTCACACCCCTTTTTGAAAGTGTGTCAACATTTTTCACACCCCTTTTTGAAAGTGTGTCAACATTTTTCACACCCCTTTTTGAAAGTGTGTCAAAATTTTTCACACCCCTTTTTGAAAGTGTGTCAACATTTTTCACACCCCTTTTTGAAAGTGTGTCAAAATTTTTCACACCCCTTTTTGAAAGTGTGTCAAAATTTTTCACACCCCTTTTTGAAAGTGTGTCAACATTTTTCACACCCCTTTTTGAAAGTGTGTCAACATTTTTCACACCCCTTTTTGAAAGTGTGTCAACATTTCTCACACCCCTTTTTGAAAGTGTGTCAACATTTTTCACACCCCTTTTTGAAAGTGTGTCACAATTTTTCACACCTCTTTTTGAAAGTGTGTCAACATTTTTCACACCCCTTTTCGAAAGTGTGTCAAAAATTTTCACACCCCTTTTTGAAAGTGTGTCAACATTTTTCACGCCCCTTTTTGAAAGTGTGTCAAAATTTCTCACACCCCTTTTTGAAAGTGTGTCAACATTTTTCACACCCCTTTTTGAAAGTGTGTCAACATTTTTCACACCCCTTTTTGAAAGTGTGTCAAAATTTTTCACACCCCTTTTTGAAAGTGTGTCAACATTTTTCACACCCCTTTTTGAAAGTGTGTCAACATTTTTCACACCCCTTTTTGAAAGTGTGTCAAAGTTTTTCACACCCCTTTTTGAAAGTGTGTCAACATTTTTCACACCCCTTTTTGAAAGTGTGTCAACATTTTTCACACCCCTTTTTGAAAGTGTGTCAAAATTTCTCACACCCCTTTTTGAAAGTGTGTCAACATTTTTCACACCCCTTTTTGAAAGTGTGTCAACATTTTTCACACCCCTTTTTGAAAGTGTTTCACAATTTTTCACACCCCTTTTTGAAAGTGTGTCAACATTTTTTACACCCCTTTTTGAAAGTGTGTCAACATTTTTCACACCCCTTTTTGAAAGTGTGTCACAATTTTTCACACCCCTGTTTGTAAGTGTGTCAACATTTTTCACACCCCTTTTTGAAAGTGTGTCAAAAATTTTCACACCCCTTTTTTAAAGTGTGTCAACATTTTTCACACCCCTTTTTGGAGGTGTGTCAAAATTTTTCACACCCCTTTTTGAAAGTGAGTCACAATTTTTCACACCCCTTTTTGAAAGTGTGTCAACATTTTTCACACCCCTTTTTGAAAGTGTGTCAACATTTTTCACACCCCTTTTTGAAAGTGTGTCAACATTTTTCACACCCCTTTTTGAAAGTGTGTCAACATTTTTCACACCCCTTTTTGAAAGTGTGTCAAAATTTTTCACACCCCTTTTTGAAAGTGTGTCAAAATTTTTCACACCCCTTTTTGAAAGTGTGTCACAATTTTTCACACCCCTTTTTGAAAGTGTGTCACAATTTTTCACACCCCTTTTTGAAAGTGTGTCAACATTTTTTACACCCCTTTTTGAAAGTGTGTCAACATTTTTCACACCCCTTTTTGAAAGTGTGTCACAATTTTTCACACCCCTTTTTGAAAGTGTGTCGAAAATTTTCACACCCCTTTTTGAAAGTGTGTCAAAAATTTTCACACCCCTTTTTTAAAGTGTGTCAACATTTTTCACACCCCTTTTTGAAGGTGTGTCAAAATTTTTCACACCCCTTTTTGAAAGTGAGTCACAATTTTTCACACCCCTTTTTGAAAGTGTGTCAACATTTTTCACACCCCTTTTTGAAAGTGTGTCAACATTTTTCACACCCCTTTTTGAAAGTGTGTCAACATTTTTCACACCCCTTTTTGAAAGTGTGTCAACATTTTTCACACCCCTTTTTGAAAGTGTGTCAAAATTTTTCACACCCCTTTTTGAAAGTGTGTCAAAATTTTTCACACCCCTTTTTGAAAGTGTGTCACAATTTTTCACACCCCTTTTTGAAAGTGTGTCGAAAATTTTCACACCCCTTTTTGAAAGTGTGTCAAAAATTTTCACACCCCTTTTTTAAAGTGTGTCAACATTTTTCACACCCCTTTTTGAAGGTGTGTCAAAATTTTTCACACCCCTTTTTGAAAGTGAGTCACAATTTTTCACACCCCTTTTTGAAAGTGTGTCAACATTTTTCACACCCCTTTTTGAAAGTGTGTCAACATTTTTCACACCCCTTTTTGAAAGTGTGTCAACATTTTTCACACCCCTTTTTGAAAGTGTGTCAAAATTTTTCACACCCCTTTTTGAAAGTGTGTCAAAATTTTTCACACCCCTTTTTGAAAGTGTGTCAAAATTTTTCACACCCCTTTTTGAAAGTGTGTCAACATTTTTCACACCCCTTTTTGAAAGTGTGTCACAATTTTTCACACCCCTTTTTGAAAGTGTGTCAACATTTTTCACACCCCTTTTTGAAAGTGTGTCAAAATTTTTCACACCCCTTTTTGAAAGTGTGTCAACATTTTTCACACCCCTTTTTGAAAGTGTGTCACAATTTATCACACCCCTTTTTGAAAGTGTGTCAACATTTTTCACACCCCTTTTTGAAAGTGTGTCAACATTTTTCACACCCCTTTTTGAAAGTGTGTCACAATTTTTCACACCCCTTTTTGAAAGTGTGTCAACATTTTTCACACCCCTTTTTGAAAGTGTGTCAAAATTTTTCACACCCCTTTTTGAAAGTGTGTCCCAATTTTTCACACCCCTTTTTGAAAGTGTGTCAAAATTTCTCACACCCCTTTTTGAAAGTGTGTCAACATTTTTCACACCCCTTTTTGAAAGTGTGTCAAAATTTTTCACACCCCTTTTTGAAAGTGTGTCAACAGTTTTCACACCCCTTTTTGAAAGTGTGTCAACATTTTTCACACCCCTTTTTGAAAGTGTGTCAACATTTTTCACACCCCTTTTTGAAAGTGTGTCAAAATTTTTCACACCCCTTTTTGAAAGTGTGTCAACATTTTTCACACCCCTTTTTGAAAGTGTGTCAAAATTTTTCACACCCCTTTTTGAAAGTGTGTCAAAATTTTTCACACCCCTTTTTGAAAGTGTGTCAACATTTTTCACACCCCTTTTTGAAAGTGTGTCAACATTTTTCACACCCCTTTTTGAAAGTGTGTCAACATTTCTCACACCCCTTTTTGAAAGTGTGTCAACATTTTTCACACCCCTTTTTGAAAGTGTGTCACAATTTTTCACACCTCTTTTTGAAAGTGTGTCAACATTTTTCACACCCCTTTTCGAAAGTGTGTCAAAAATTTTCACACCCCTTTTTGAAAGTGTGTCAACATTTTTCACGCCCCTTTTTGAAAGTGTGTCAAAATTTCTCACACCCCTTTTTGAAAGTGTGTCAACATTTTTCACACCCCTTTTTGAAAGTGTGTCAACATTTTTCACACCCCTTTTTGAAAGTGTGTCAAAATTTTTCACACCCCTTTTTGAAAGTGTGTCAACATTTTTCACACCCCTTTTTGAAAGTGTGTCAACATTTTTCACACCCCTTTTTGAAAGTGTGTCAAAGTTTTTCACACCCCTTTTTGAAAGTGTGTCAACATTTTTCACACCCCTTTTTGAAAGTGTGTCAACATTTTTCACACCCCTTTTTGAAAGTGTGTCAAAATTTCTCACACCCCTTTTTGAAAGTGTGTCAACATTTTTCACACCCCTTTTTGAAAGTGTGTCAACATTTTTCACACCCCTTTTTGAAAGTGTTTCACAATTTTTCACACCCCTTTTTGAAAGTGTGTCAACATTTTTTACACCCCTTTTTGAAAGTGTGTCAACATTTTTCACACCCCTTTTTGAAAGTGTGTCACAATTTTTCACACCCCTGTTTGTAAGTGTGTCAACATTTTTCACACCCCTTTTTGAAAGTGTGTCAAAAATTTTCACACCCCTTTTTTAAAGTGTGTCAACATTTTTCACACCCCTTTTTGGAGGTGTGTCAAAATTTTTCACACCCCTTTTTGAAAGTGAGTCACAATTTTTCACACCCCTTTTTGAAAGTGTGTCAACATTTTTCACACCCCTTTTTGAAAGTGTGTCAACATTTTTCACACCCCTTTTTGAAAGTGTGTCAACATTTTTCACACCCCTTTTTGAAAGTGTGTCAACATTTTTCACACCCCTTTTTGAAAGTGTGTCAAAATTTTTCACACCCCTTTTTGAAAGTGTGTCAAAATTTTTCACACCCCTTTTTGAAAGTGTGTCACAATTTTTCACACCCCTTTTTGAAAGTGTGTCACAATTTTTCACACCCCTTTTTGAAAGTGTGTCAACATTTTTTACACCCCTTTTTGAAAGTGTGTCAACATTTTTCACACCCCTTTTTGAAAGTGTGTCACAATTTTTCACACCCCTTTTTGAAAGTGTGTCGAAAATTTTCACACCCCTTTTTGAAAGTGTGTCAAAAATTTTCACACCCCTTTTTTAAAGTGTGTCAACATTTTTCACACCCCTTTTTGAAGGTGTGTCAAAATTTTTCACACCCCTTTTTGAAAGTGAGTCACAATTTTTCACACCCCTTTTTGAAAGTGTGTCAACATTTTTCACACCCCTTTTTGAAAGTGTGTCAACATTTTTCACACCCCTTTTTGAAAGTGTGTCAACATTTTTCACACCCCTTTTTGAAAGTGTGTCAACATTTTTCACACCCCTTTTTGAAAGTGTGTCAAAATTTTTCACACCCCTTTTTGAAAGTGTGTCAAAATTTTTCACACCCCTTTTTGAAAGTGTGTCAAAATTTTTCACACCCCTTTTTGAAAGTGTGTCAACATTTTTCACACCCCTTTTTGAAAGTGTGTCACAATTTTTCACACCCCTTTTTGAAAGTGTGTCAACATTTTTCACACCCCTTTTTGAAAGTGTGTCAACATTTTTCACACCCCTTTTTGAAAGTGTGTCACAATTTTTCACACACCTTTTTGAAAGTGTGTCAACATTTTTCACACCCCTTTTTGAAAGTGTGTCAAAATTTTTCACACCCCTTTTTGAAAGTGTGTCACAATTTTTCACACCCCTTTTTGAAAGTGTGTCAACATTTTTCACACCCCTTTTTGAAAGTGTGTCAACATTTTTCACACCCCTTTTTGAAAGTGTGTCGCAATTTTTCACACCCCTTTTTGAAAGTGTGTCAACATTTTACACACCCCTTTTTGAAAGTGTGTCACAATTTTTCACACCCCTTTTTGAAAGTGTGTCAAAATTTCTCACACCCCTTTTTGAAAGGGTGTCAACATTTTTCACACCCCTTTTTGAAAGTGTGTCAACATTTTTCACACCCCTTTTTGAAAGTGTGTCGCAATTTTTCACACCCCTTTTTGAAAGTGTGTCAACATTTTTCACACCCCTTTTTGAAAGTGTGTCACAATTTTTCACACCCCTTTTTGAAAGTGTGTCAAAATTTCTCACACCCCTTTTTGAAAGTGTGTCAACATTTTTCACACCCCTTTTTGAAAGTGTGTCAACATTTTTCACACCCCTTTTTGAAAGTGTGTCAACATTTTTCACACCCCTTTTTGAAAGTGTGTCAACATTTTTCACACCCCTTTTTGAAAGTGTGTCAATATTTTTCACACCCCTTTTTGAAAGTGTGTCGCAATTTTTCACACCCCTTTTTGAAAGTGTGTCAACATTTTTCACACCCCTTTTTGAAAGTGTGTCACAATTTTTCACACCCCTTTTTGAAAGTGTGTCAAAATTTCTCACACCCCTTTTTGAAAGTGTGTCAACATTTTTCACACCCCTTTTTGAAAGTGTGTCAACATTTTTCACACCCCTTTTTGAAAGTGTGTCACAATTTTTCACACCCCTTTTTGAAAGTGTGTCACAATTTTTCACACCCCTTTTTGAAAGTGTGTCAACATTTTTCACACCTCTTTTTGAAAGTGAGTCAACATTTTTCACACCCCTTTTTGAAAGTGTGTCAACATTTTTCACACCCCTTTTTGAAAGTGTGTCAACATTTTTCACACCCCTTTTTGAAAGTGTGTCACAATTTTTCACACCCCTTTTTGAAAGTGTGTCAAAATTTCTCACACCCCTTTTTGAAAGTGTGTCAACATTTTTCACACCCCTTTTTGAAAGTGTGTCACAATTTTTCACACCCCTTTTTGAAAGTGTGTCACAATTTTTCACACCCCTGTTTGTAAGTGTGTCAACATTTTTCACACCCCTTTTTGAAAGTGTGTCACAATTTTTCACACCCCTTTTTGAAAGTGTGTCAACATTTTTCACACCCCTTTTTGAAAGTGTGTCAAAATTTTTCACACCCCTTTTTGAAAGTGTCAAAATTTTTCACACCCCTTTTTGAAAGTGTGTCAAAATTTTTCACACCCCTTTTTGAAAGTGTGTCAAAATTTTTCACACCCCTTTTTGAAAGTGTGTCAAAATTTTTCACACCCCTTTTTGAAAGTGTGTCAAAATTTTTCACACCCCTTTTTGAAAGTGTGTCAACATTTTTCACACCCCTTTTTGAAAGTGTGTCACAATTTATCACACCCCTTTTTGAAAGTGTGTCAACATTTTTCACACCCCTTTTTGAAAGTGTGTCAACATTTTTCACACCCCTTTTTGAAAGTGTGTCACAATTTTTCACACCCCTTTTTGAAAGTGTGTCAACATTTTTCACACCCCTTTTTGAAAGTGTGTCAAAATTTTTCACACCCCTTTTTGAAAGTGTGTCACAATTTTTCACACCCCTTTTTGAAAGTGTGTCAAAATTTGTCACACCCCTTTTTGAAAGTGTGTCAACATTTTTCACACCCCTTTTTGAAAGTGTGTCAAAATTTTTCACACCCCTTTTTGAAAGTGTGTCAACAGTTTTCACACCCCTTTTTGAAAGTGTGTCAACATTTTTCACACCCCTTTTTGAAAGTGTGTCAACATTTTTCACACCCCTTTTTGAAAGTGTGTCAAAATTTTTCACACCCCTTTTTGAAAGTGTGTCAACATTTTTCACACCCCTTTTTGAAAGTGTGTCAAAATTTTTCACACCCCTTTTTGAAAGTGTGTCAACATTTTTCACACCCCTTTTTGAAAGTGTGTCAACATTTTTCACACCCCTTTTTGAAAGTGTGTCAACATTTTTCACACCCCTTTTTGAAAGTGTGTCAACATTTCTCACACCCCTTTTTGAAAGTGTGTCAACATTTTTCACACCCCTTTTTGAAAGTGTGTCACAATTTTTCACACCTCTTTTTGAAAGTGTGTCAACATTTTTCACACCCCTTTTCGAAAGTGTGTCAAAAATTTTCACACCCCTTTTTGAAAGTGTGTCAACATTTTTCACACCCCTTTTTGAAAGTGTGTCAAAATTTCTCACACCCCTTTTTGAAAGTGTGTCAACATTTTTCACACCCCTTTTTGAAAGTGTGTCAACATTTTTCACACCCCTTTTTGAAAGTGTGTCAAAATTTTTCACACCCCTTTTTGAAAGTGTGTCAACATTTTTCACACCCCTTTTTGAAAGTGTGTCAACATTTTTCACACCCCTTTTTGAAAGTGTGTCAAAGTTTTTCACACCCCTTTTTGAAAGTGTGTCAACATTTTTCACACCCCTTTTTGAAAGTGTGTCAACATTTTTCACACCCCTTTTTGAAAGTGTGTCAAAATTTCTCACACCCCTTTTTGAAAGTGTGTCAACATTTTTCACACCCCTTTTTGAAAGTGTGTCAACATTTTTCACACCCCTTTTTGAAAGTGTTTCACAATTTTTCACACCCCTTTTTGAAAGTGTGTCAAAATTTCTCACACCCCTTTTTGAAAGTGTGTCAACATTTTTCACACCCCTTTTTGAAAGTGTGTCACAATTTTTCACACCCCTTTTTGAAAGTGTGTCAACATTTTTCACACCCCTTTTTGAAAGTGTGTCACAATTTCTCACACCCCTTTTTGAAAGTGTGTCAACATTTTTCACACCCCTTTTTGAAAGTGTGTCAACATTTTTCACACCCCTTTTTGAAAGTGTGTCAAAATTTCTCACACCCCTTTTTGAAAGTGTGTCAACATTTTTCACACCCCTTTTTGAAAGTGTGTCAACATTTTTCACACCCCTTTTTGAAAGTGTTTCACAATTTTTCACACCCCTTTTTGAAAGTGTGTCAAAATTTCTCACACCCCTTTTTGAAAGTGTGTCAACATTTTTCACACCCCTTTTTGAAAGTGTGTCACAATTTTTCACACCCCTGTTTGTAAGTGTGTCAATATTTTTCACACCCCTTTTTGAAAGTGTGTCAAAAATTTTCACACCCCTTTTTGAAAGTGTGTCAACATTTTTCACACCCCTTTTTGAAAGTGTGTCACAATTTCTCACACCCCTTTTTGAAAGTGTGTCAACATTTTTCACACCCCTTTTTGAAAGTGTGTCACAATTTCTCACACCCCTTTTTGAAAGTGTGTCAACATTTTTCACACCCCTTTTTGAAAGTGTGTCAACATTTTTCACACCCCTTTTTGAAAGTGTGTCAAAATTTCTCACACCCCTTTTTGAAAGTGTGTCAACATTTTTCACACCCCTTTTTGAAAGTGTGTCAACATTTTTCACACCCCTTTTTGAAAGTGTTTCACAATTTTTCACACCCCTTTTTGAAAGTGTGTCAAAATTTCTCACACCCCTTTTTGAAAGTGTGTCAACATTTTTCACACCCCTTTTTGAAAGTGTGTCACAATTTTTCACACCCCTGTTTGTAAGTGTGTCAATATTTTTCACACCCCTTTTTGAAAGTGTGTCAAAAATTTTCACACCCCTTTTTTAAAGTGTGTCAACATTTTTCACACCCCTTTTTGGAGGTGTGTCAAAATTTTTCACACCCCTTTTTGAAAGTGAGTCACAATTTTTCACACCCCTTTTTGAAAGTGTGTCAACATTTTTCACACCCCTTTTTGAAAGTGTGTCAACATTTTTCACACCCCTTTTTGAAAGTGTGTCAACATTTTTCACACCCCTTTTTGAAAGTGTGTCAACATTTTTCACACCCCTTTTTGAAAGTGTGTCAAAATTTTTCACACCCCTTTTTGAAAGTGTGTCAAAATTTTTCACACCCCTTTTTGAAAGTGTGTCAAAATTTTTCACACCCCTTTTTGAAAGTGTGTCAACATTTTTCACACCCCTTTTTGAAAGTGTGTCACAATTTTTCACACCCCTTTTTGAAAGTGTGTCAACATTTTTCACACCCCTTTTTGAAAGTGTGTCAACATTTTTCACACCCCTTTTTGAAAGTGTGTCACAATTTTTCACACCCCTTTTTGAAAGTGTGTCAACATTTTTCACACCCCTTTTTGAAAGTGTGTCAAAATTTTTCACACCCCTTTTTGAAAGTGTGTCACAATTTTTCACACCCCTTTTTGAAAGTGTGTCAACATTTTTCACACCCCTTTTTGAAAGTGTGTCAACATTTTTCACACCCCTTTTTGAAAGTGTGTCGCAATTTTTCACACCCCTTTTTGAAAGTGTGTCAACATTTTACACACCCCTTTTTGAAAGTGTGTCACAATTTTTCACACCCCTTTTTGAAAGTGTGTCAAAATTTCTCACACCCCTTTTTGAAAGGGTGTCAACATTTTTCACACCCCTTTTTGAAAGTGTGTCAACATTTTTCACACCCCTTTTTGAAAGTGTGTCGCAATTTTTCACACCCCTTTTTGAAAGTGTGTCAACATTTTTCACACCCCTTTTTGAAAGTGTGTCACAATTTTTCACACCCCTTTTTGAAAGTGTGTCAAAATTTCTCACACCCCTTTTTGAAAGTGTGTCAACATTTTTCACACCCCTTTTTGAAAGTGTGTCAACATTTTTCACACCCCTTTTTGAAAGTGTGTCAACATTTTTCACACCCCTTTTTGAAAGTGTGTCAACATTTTTCACACCCCTTTTTGAAAGTGTGTCAATATTTTTCACACCCCTTTTTGAAAGTGTGTCAATATTTTTCACACCCCTTTTTGAAAGTGTGTCAAAATTTTTCACACCCCTTTTTGAAAGTGTGTCAACATTTTTCACACCCCTTTTTGAAAGTGTGTCAACATTTTTCACACCCCTTTTTGAAAGTGTGTCACAGTTTTTCACACCCCTTTTTGAAAGTGTGTCAACATTTGTCACACCCCTTTTTGAAAGTGTGTCAACATTTTTCACACCGCTTTTTGAAAGTGTGTCAAAATTTTTCACACCCCTTTTTGAAAGTGTGTCAACATTTTTCACACCCCTTTTTGAAAGTGTGTCAACATTTTTCACACCCCTTTTTGAAAGTGTGTCAACATTTTTCACACCCCTTTTTGAAAGTGTGTCAAAATTTTTCACAACCCTTTTTGAAAGTGTGTCAAAATTTTTCACACCCCTTTTTGAAAGTGTGTCAAAATTTTTCACACCCCTTTTTGAAAGTGTGTCAACATTTTTCACACCCCTTTTTGAAAGTGTGTCACAATATTTCACACCCCTTTTTGAAAGTGTGTCAACATTTTTCACACCCCTTTTTGAAAGTGTGTCCAAATTTTTCACACCCCTTTTTGAAAGTGTGTCAACATTTTTCACACCCCTTTTTGAAAGTGTGTCACAATTTTTCACACCCCTTTTTGAAAGTGTGTCAACATTTGTCACACCCCTTTTTGAAAGTGTGTCAACATTTTTCACACCGCTTTTTGAAAGTGTGTCAAAATTTTTCACACCCCTTTTTGAAAGTGTGTCAACATTTTTCACACCCCTTTTTGAAAGTGTGTCAACATTTTTCACACCCCTTTTTGAAAGTGTGTCACAATTTTTCACACCCCTTTTTGAAAGTGTGTCAAAAATATTCACACCCCTTTTTGAAAGTGTGTCAACATTTTTCACACCCCTTTTTGAAAGTGTGTCAAAATTTTTTACACCCCTTTTTGAAAGTGTGTCAACATTTTTCACACCCCTTTTTGAAAGTGTGTCAACATTTTTCACACCCCTTTTTGAAAGTGTGTCACAATTTTTCACACCCCTTTTTGAAAGTGTGTCAAAATTTTTCACACCCCTTTTTGAAAGTGTGTCAACATTTTTCACACCCCTTTTTGAAAGTGTGTCAAAATTTTTCACACCCCTTTTTGAAAGTGTGTCAACATTTTTCACACCCCTTTTTGAAAGTGTGTCAACATTTTTCACACCCCTTTTTGAAAGTGTGTCAACATTTTTCACACCCCTTTTTGAAAGTGTGTCAACATTTTTCACACCCCTTTTTGAAAGTGTGTCAACATTTTTCAAACCCCTTTTTGAAAGTGTTTCACAATTTTTCACACCCCTTTTTGAAAGTGTGTCAACATTTTTCACACCCCTTTTTGAAAGTGTGTCAACATTTTTCACACCCCTTTTTGAAAGTGTGTCACAATTTTTCACACCCCTTTTTGAAAGTGTGTCAAAATTTCTCACACCCCTTTTGGAAAGTGTGTCAACATTTTTCACACCCCTTTTTGAAAGTGTGTCACAATTTTTCACACCCCTTTTTGAAAGTGTGTCAAAATTTTTCACACCCCTTTTTGAAAGTGTGTCAAAAATTTTCACACCCCTTTTTGAAAGTGTGTCAACATTTTTCACACCCCTTTTTGAAAGTGTGTCAAAATTTTTCACACCCCTTTTTGAAAGTGTGTCAACATTTTTCACACCTCTTTTTGAAAGTGTGTCAAAAATTTTCACAACCCTTTTTGAAAGTGTGTCAACATTTTTCACACCCCTTTTTGAAAGTGTGTCAACATTTTTCACACCCCTTTTTGAAAGTGTGTCAAAATTTTTCACACCCCTCTTTGAAAGTGTGTCAACATTTTTCACACCCCTTTTTGAAAGTGTGTCAACATTTTTCACACCCCTTTTTGAAAGTGTGTCAACATTTTTCACACCCCTTTTTGAAGGTGTGTCAACATTTCTCACACCCCTTTTTGAAAGTGTGTCAACATTTTTCACACCCCTTTTTGAAAGTGTGTCACAATTTTTCACACCTCTTTTTGAAAGTGTGTCAGCATTTTTCACACCCCTTTTCGAAAGTGTGTCAACATTTTTCACACCCCTTTTTGAAAGTGTCAACATTTTTCACACCCCTTTTTGAAAGTGTGTCAAAATTTTTTACACCCCTTTTTGAAAGTGTGTCAACATTTTTCACACCCCTTTTTGAAAGTGTGTCAAAATTTTTCACACCCCTTTTTGAAAGTGTGTCACAATTTTTGAAAGTGTGTCAGCATTTTTCACACCCCTTTTCGAAAGTGTGTCAACATTTTTCACACCCCTTTTTGAAAGTGTGTCAAAATTTTTCACACCCCTTTTTGAAAGTGTGTCAACATTTTTCACACCCCTTTTTGAAAGTGTGTCAACATTTCTCACACCCCTTTTTGAAAGTGTGTCAACATTTTTCACACCCCTTTTTGAAAGTGTGTCACAATTTTTCACACCTCTTTTTGAAAGTGTGTCAACATTTTTCACACCCCTTTTCGAAAGTGTGTCAAAAATTTTCACACCCCTTTTTGAAAGTGTGTCAACATTTTTCACACCCCTTTTTGAAAGTGTGTCAAAATTTCTCACACCCCTTTTTGAAAGTGTGTCAACATTTTTCACACCCCTTTTTGAAAGTGTGTCAACATTTTTCACACCCCTTTTTGAAAGTGTGTCAAAATTTTTCACACCCCTTTTTGAAAGTGTGTCAACATTTTTCACACCCCTTTTTGAAAGTGTGTCAACATTTTTCACACCCCTTTTTGAAAGTGTGTCAAAGTTTTTCACACCCCTTTTTGGAAGTGTGTCAACATTTTTCACACCCCTTTTTGAAAGTGTGTCAACATTTTTCACACCCCTTTTTGAAAGTGTGTCAAAATTTCTCACACCCCTTTTTGAAAGTGTGTCAACATTTTTCACACCCCTTTTTGAAAGTGTGTCAACATTTTTCACACCCCTTTTTGAAAGTGTTTCACAATTTTTCACACCCCTTTTTGAAAGTGTGTCAAAATTTCTCACACCCCTTTTTGAAAGTGTGTCAGCATTTTTCACACCCCTTTTTGAAAGTGTGTCACAATTTTTCACACCCCTTTTTGAAAGTGTGTCAACATTTTTTACACCCCTTTTTGAAAGTGTGTCAACATTTTTCACACCCCTTTTTGAAAGTGTGTCACAATTTTTCACACCCCTGTTTGTAAGTGTGTCAACATTTTTCACACCCCTTTTTGAAAGTGTGTCAAAAATTTTCACACCCCTTTTTTAAAGTGTGTCAACATTTTTCACACCCCTTTTTGAAGGTGTGTCAAAATTTTTCACACCCCTTTTTGAAAGTGAGTCACAATTTTTCACACCCCTTTTTGAAAGTGTCAACATTTTTCACACCCCTTTTTGAAAGTGTGTCAACATTTTTCACGCCCCTTTTTGAAAGTGTGTCAACATTTTTCACACCCCTTTTTGAAAGTGTGTCAACATTTTTCACACCCCTTTTTGAAAGTGTGTCAAAATTTTTCACACCCCTTTCTGAAAGTGTGTCAACATTTTTCACACCCCTTTTTGAAAGTGTGTCACAATTTTTCACACCCCTTTTTGAAAGTGTGTCAACATTTTTTACACCCCTTTTTGAAAGTGTGTCAACATTTTTCACACCCCTTTTTGAAAGTGTGTCACAATTTTTCACACCCCTGTTTGTAAGTGTGTCAACATTTTTCACACCCCTTTTTGAAAGTGTGTCAAAAATTTTCACACCCCTTTTTTAAAGTGTGTCAACATTTTTCACACCCCTTTTTGAAGGTGTGTCAAAATTTTTCACACCCCTTTTTGAAAGTGAGTCACAATTTTTCACACCCCTTTTTGAAAGTGTGTCAACATTTTTCACACCCCTTTTTGAAAGTGTGTCAACATTTTTCACACCCCTTTTTGAAAGTGTGTCAACATTTTTCACACCCCTTTTTGAAAGTGTGTCAAAATTTTTCACACCCCTTTTTGAAAGTGTGTCAACATTTTTCACACCCCTTTTTGAAAGTGTGTCAACATTTTTCACACCCCTTTTTGAAAGTGTGTCAACATTTTTCACACCCGTTTTTGAAAGTGTGTCAACATTTTTCACACCCCTTTTTGAAAGTGTGTCAACATTTTTCACACCCCTTTTTGAAAGTGTGTCAACATTTCTCACACCCCTTTTTGAAAGTGTGTCAACATTTTTCACACCCCTTTTTGAAAGTGTGTCACAATTTTTCACACCTCTTTTTGAAAGTGTGTCAACATTTTTCACACCCCTTTTCGAAAGTGTGTCAAAAATTTTCACACCCCTTTTTGAAAGTGTGTCAACATTTTTCACACCCCTTTTTGAAAGTGTGTCAAAATTTCTCACACCCCTTTTTGAAAGTGTGTCAACATTTTTCACACCCCTTTTTGAAAGTGTGTCAACATTTTTCACACCCCTTTTTGAAAGTGTGTCAAAATTTTTCACACCCCTTTTTGAAAGTGTGTCAACATTTTTCACACCCCTTTTTGAAAGTGTGTCAACATTTTTCACACCCCTTTTTGAAAGTGTGTCAAAGTTTTTCACACCCCTTTTTGAAAGTGTGTCAACATTTTTCACACCCCTTTTTGAAAGTGTGTCAACATTTTTCACACCCCTTTTTGAAAGTGTGTCAAAATTTCTCACACCCCTTTTTGAAAGTGTGTCAACATTTTTCACACCCCTTTTTGAAAGTGTGTCAACATTTTTCACACCCCTTTTTGAAAGTGTTTCACAATTTTTCACACCCCTTTTTGAAAGTGTGTCAAAATTTCTCACACCCCTTTTTGAAAGTGTGTCAACATTTTTCACACCCCTTTTTGAAAGTGTGTCACAATTTTTCACACCCCTTTTTGAAAGTGTGTCAACATTTTTTACACCCCTTTTTGAAAGTGTGTCAACATTTTTCACACCCCTTTTTGAAAGTGTGTCAACATTTTTCACACCCCTTTTTGAAAGTGTGTCAACATTTTTCACACCCCTTTTTGAAAGTGTGTCAAAAATTTTCACACCCCTTTTTTAAAGTGTGTCAACATTTTTCACACCCCTTTTTGAAGGTGTGTCAAAATTTTTCACACCCCTTTTTGAAAGTGAGTCACAATTTTTCACACCCCTTTTTGAAAGTGTGTCAACATTTTTCACACCCCTTTTTGAAAGTGTGTCAACATTTTTCACACCCCTTTTTGAAAGTGTGTCAACATTTTTCACACCCCTTTTTGAAAGTGTGTCAACATTTTTACACCCCTTTTTGAAAGTGTGTCAAAATTTTTCACACCCCTTTTTGAAAGTGTGTCAAAATTTTTCACACCCCTTTCTGAAAGTGTGTCAACATTTTTCACACCCCTTTTTGAAAGTGTGTCACAATTTTTCACACCCCTTTTTGAAAGTGTGTCAACATTTTTTACACCCCTTTTTGAAAGTGTGTCAACATTTTTCACACCCCTTTTTGAAAGTGTGTCACAATTTTTCACACCCCTGTTTGTAAGTGTGTCAACATTTTTCACACCCCTTTTTGAAAGTGTGTCAAAAATTTTCACACCCCTTTTTTAAAGTGTGTCAACATTTTTCACACCCCTTTTTGAAGGTGTGTCAAAATTTTTCACACCCCTTTTTGAAAGTGAGTCACAATTTTTCACACCCCTTTTTGAAAGTGTGTCAACATTTTTCACACCCCTTTTTGAAAGTGTGTCAACATTTTTCACACCCCTTTTTGAAAGTGTGTCAACATTTTTCACACCCCTTTTTGAAAGTGTGTCAACATTTTTCACACCCCTTTTTGAAAGTGTGTCAAAATTTTTCACACCCCTTTTTGAAAGTGTGTCAAAATTTTTCACACCCCTTTTTGAAAGTGTGTCAGCATTTTTCACACCCCTTTTCGAAAGTGTGTCAACATTTTTCACACCCCTTTTTGAAAGTGTCAACATTTTTCACACCCCTTTTTGAAAGTGTGTCAAAATTTTTCACACCCCTTTTTGAAAGTGTGTCAACATTTTTCACACCCCTTTTTGAAAGTGTGTCAAAATTTTTCACACCCCTTTTTGAAAGTGTGTCACAATTTTTGAAAGTGTGTCAGCATTTTTCACACCCCTTTTCGAAAGTGTGTCAACATTTTTCACACCCCTTTTTGAAAGTGTGTCAAAATTTTTCACACCCCTTTTTGAAAGTGTGTCAACATTTTTCACACCCCTTTTTGAAAGTGTGTCAACATTTCTCACACCCCTTTTTGAAAGTGTGTCAACATTTTTCACACCCCTTTTTGAAAGTGTGTCACAATTTTTCACACCTCTTTTTGAAAGTGTGTCAACATTTTTCACACCCCTTTTCGAAAGTGTGTCAAAAATTTTCACACCCCTTTTTGAAAGTGTGTCAACATTTTTCACACCCCTTTTTGAAAGTGTGTCAAAATTTCTCACACCCCTTTTTGAAAGTGTGTCAACATTTTTCACACCCCTTTTTGAAAGTGTGTCAACATTTTTCACACCCCTTTTTGAAAGTGTGTCAAAATTTTTCACACCCCTTTTTGAAAGTGTGTCAACATTTTTCACACCCCTTTTTGAAAGTGTGTCAACATTTTTCACACCCCTTTTTGAAAGTGTGTCAAAGTTTTTCACACCCCTTTTTGAAAGTGTGTCAACATTTTTCACACCCCTTTTTGAAAGTGTGTCAACATTTTTCACACCCCTTTTTGAAAGTGTGTCAAAATTTCTCACACCCCTTTTTGAAAGTGTGTCAACATTTTTCACACCCCTTTTTGAAAGTGTGTCAACATTTTTCACACCCCTTTTTGAAAGTGTTTCACAATTTTTCACACCCCTTTTTGAAAGTGTGTCAAAATTTCTCACACCCCTTTTTGAAAGTGTGTCAACATTTTTCACACCCCTTTTTGAAAGTGTGTCACAATTTTTCACACCCCTTTTTTGAAAGTGTGTCAAAATTTTTCACACCCCTTTTTGAAAGTGTGTCAACATTTTTCACACCCCTTTTTGAAAGTGAGTCACAATTTTTCACACCCCTGTTTGTAAGTGTGTCAACATTTTTCACACCCCTTTTTGAAAGTGTGTCAAAAATTTTCACACCCCTTTTTTAAAGTGTGTCAACATTTTTCACACCCCTTTTTGAAAGTGTGTCAACATTTTTCACACCCCTTTTTGAAAGTGAGTCACAATTTTTCACACCCCTTTTTGAAAGTGTCAACATTTTTCACACCCCTTTTTGAAAGTGTGTCAACATTTTTCACGCCCCTTTTTGAAAGTGTGTCAACATTTTTCACACCCCTTTTTGAAAGTGTGTCAACATTTTTCACACCCCTTTTTGAAAGTGTGTCAAAATTTTTCACACCCCTTTCTGAAAGTGTGTCAACATTTTTCACACCCCTTTTTGAAAGTGTGTCACAATTTTTCACACCCCTTTTTGAAAGTGTGTCAACATTTTTTACACCCCTTTTTGAAAGTGTGTCAACATTTTTCACACCCCTTTTTGAAAGTGTGTCACAATTTTTCACACCCCTGTTTGTAAGTGTGTCAACATTTTTCACACCCCTTTTTGAAAGTGTGTCAAAAATTTTCACACCCCTTTTTTAAAGTGTGTCAACATTTTTCACACCCCTTTTTGAAGGTGTGTCAAAATTTTTCACACCCCTTTTTGAAAGTGAGTCACAATTTTTCACACCCCTTTTTGAAAGTGTGTCAACATTTTTCACACCCCTTTTTGAAAGTGTGTCAACATTTTTCACACCCCTTTTTGAAAGTGTGTCAACATTTTTCACACCCCTTTTTGAAAGTGTGTCAAAATTTTTCACACCCCTTTTTGAAAGTGTGTCAACATTTTTCACACCCCTTTTTGAAAGTGTGTCAACATTTTTCACACCCCTTTTTGAAAGTGTGTCAACATTTTTCACACCCGTTTTTGAAAGTGTGTCAACATTTTTCACACCCCTTTTTGAAAGTGTGTCAACATTTTTCACACCCCTTTTTGAAAGTGTGTCAACATTTCTCACACCCCTTTTTGAAAGTGTGTCAACATTTTTCACACCCCTTTTTGAAAGTGTGTCACAATTTTTCACACCTCTTTTTGAAAGTGTGTCAACATTTTTCACACCCCTTTTGGAAAGTGTGTCAAAAATTTTCACACCCCTTTTTGAAAGTGTGTCAACATTTTTCACACCCCTTTTTGAAAGTGTGTCAAAATTTCTCACACCCCTTTTTGAAAGTGTGTCAACATTTTTCACACCCCTTTTTGAAAGTGTGTCAACATTTTTCACACCCCTTTTTGAAAGTGTGTCAAAATTTTTCACACCCCTTTTTGAAAGTGTGTCAACATTTTTCACACCCCTTTTTGAAAGTGTGTCAACATTTTTCACACCCCTTTTTGAAAGTGTGTCAAAGTTTTTCACACCCCTTTTTGAAAGTGTGTCAACATTTTTCACACCCCTTTTTGAAAGTGTGTCAACATTTTTCACACCCCTTTTTGAAAGTGTGTCAAAATTTCTCACACCCCTTTTTGAAAGTGTGTCAACATTTTTCACACCCCTTTTTGAAAGTGTGTCAACATTTTTCACACCCCTTTTTGAAAGTGTTTCACAATTTTTCACACCCCTTTTTGAAAGTGTGTCAAAATTTCTCACACCCCTTTTTGAAAGTGTGTCAACATTTTTCACACCCCTTTTTGAAAGTGTGTCACAATTTTTCACACCCCTTTTTGAAAGTGTGTCAACATTTTTTACACCCCTTTTTGAAAGTGTGTCAACATTTTTCACACCCCTTTTTGAAAGTGTGTCAACATTTTTCACACCCCTTTTTGAAAGTGTGTCAACATTTTTCACACCCCTTTTTGAAAGTGTGTCAAAAATTTTCACACCCCTTTTTTAAAGTGTGTCAACATTTTTCACACCCCTTTTTGAAGGTGTGTCAAAATTTTTCACACCCCTTTTTGAAAGTGAGTCACAATTTTTCACACCCCTTTTTGAAAGTGTGTCAACATTTTTCACACCCCTTTTTGAAAGTGTGTCAACATTTTTCACACCCCTTTTTGAAAGTGTGTCAACATTTTTCACACCCCTTTTTGAAAGTGTGTCAACATTTTTCACACCCCTTTTTGAAAGTGTGTCAAAATTTTTCACACCCCTTTTTGAAAGTGTGTCAAAATTTTTCACACCCCTTTCTGAAAGTGTGTCAACATTTTTCACACCCCTTTTTGAAAGTGTGTCACAATTTTTCACACCCCTTTTTGAAAGTGTGTCAACATTTTTTACACCCCTTTTTGAAAGTGTGTCAACATTTTTCACACCCCTTTTTGAAAGTGTGTCACAATTTTTCACACCCCTGTTTGTAAGTGTGTCAACATTTTTCACACCCCTTTTTGAAAGTGTGTCAAAAATTTTCACACCCCTTTTTTAAAGTGTGTCAACATTTTTCACACCCCTTTTTGAAGGTGTGTCAAAATTTTTCACACCCCTTTTTGAAAGTGAGTCACAATTTTTCACACCCCTTTTTGAAAGTGTGTCAACATTTTTCACACCCCTTTTTGAAAGTGTGTCAACATTTTTCACACCCCTTTTTGAAAGTGTGTCAACATTTTTCACACCCCTTTTTGAAAGTGTGTCAACATTTTTCACACCCCTTTTTGAAAGTGTGTCAAAATTTTTCACACCCCTTTTTGAAAGTGTGTCAAAATTTTTCACACCCCTTTTTGAAAGTGTGTCAACATTTTTCACACCCCTTTTTGAAAGTGTGTCACAATTTTTCACACCCCTTTTTGAAAGTGTGTCAACATTTTTCACACCCCTTTTTGAAAGTGTGTCAACATTTTTCACACCCCTTTTTGAAAGTGTGTCACAATTTTTCACACCCCTTTTTGAAAGTGTGTCAACATTTTTCACACCCCTTTTTGAAAGTGTGTCAAAATTTTTCACACCCCTTTTTGAAAGTGTGTCACAATTTTTCACACCCCTTTTTGAAAGTGTGTCAACATTTTTCACACCCCTTTTTGAAAGTGTGTCAACATTTTTCACACCCCTTTTTGAAAGTGTGTCGCAATTTTTCACACCCCTTTTTGAAAGTGTGTCAACATTTTTCACACCCCTTTTTGAAAGTGTGTCACAATTTTTCACACCCCTTTTTGAAAGTGTGTCAAAATTTCTCACACCCCTTTTTGAAAGTGTGTCAACATTTTTCACACCCCTTTTTGAAAGTGTGTCAACATTTTTCACACCCCTTTTTGAAAGTGTGTCGCAATTTTTCACACCCCTTTTTGAAAGTGTGTCAACATTTTTCACACCCCTTTTTGAAAGTGTGTCACAATTTTTCACACCCCTTTTTGAAAGTGTGTCAAAATTTCTCACACCCCTTTTTGAAAGTGTGTCAACATTTTTCACACCCCTTTTTGAAAGTGTGTCACAATTTTTCACACCCCTTTTTGAAAGTGTGTCACAATTTTTCACACCCCTTTTTGAAAGTGTGTCAACATTTTTCACACCTCTTTTTGAAAGTGAGTCAACATTTTTCACACCCCTTTTTGAAAGTGTGTCAACATTTTTCACACCCCTTTTTGAAAGTGTGTCAACATTTTTCACACCCCTTTTTGAAAGTGTGTCACAATTTTTCACACCCCTTTTTGAAAGTGTGTCAAAATTTCTCACACCCCTTTTTGAAAGTGTGTCAACATTTTTCACACCCCTTTTTGAAAGTGTGTCACAATTTTTCACACCCCTTTTTGAAAGTGTGTCACAATTTTTCACACCCCTGTTTGTAAGTGTGTCAACATTTTTCACACCCCTTTTTGAAAGTGTGTCACAATTTTTCACACCCCTTTTTGAAAGTGTGTCAACATTTTTCACACCCCTTTTTGAAAGTGTGTCAACATTTTTCACACCCCTTTTTGAAAGTGTGTCACAATTTTTCACACCCCTTTTTGAAAGTGTGTCAAAAATTTTCACACCCCTTTTTGAAAGTGTGTCAAAATTTTTCACACCCCTTTTTGAAAGTGTCAAAATTTTTCACACCCCTTTTTGAAAGTGTGTCAAAATTTTTCACACCCCTTTTTGAAAGTGTGTCAAAATTTTTCACACCCCTTTTTGAAAGTGTGTCAAAATTTTTCACACCCCTTTTTGAAAGTGTGTCAAAATTTTTCACACCCCTTTTTGAAAGTGTGTCAACATTTTTCACACCCCTTTTTGAAAGTGTGTCACAATTTATCACACCCCTTTTTGAAAGTGTGTCAACATTTTTCACACCCCTTTTTGAAAGTGTGTCAACATTTTTCACACCCCTTTTTGAAAGTGTGTCACAATTTTTCACACCCCTTTTTGAAAGTGTGTCAACATTTTTCACACCCCTTTTTGAAAGTGTGTCAAAATTTTTCACACCCCTTTTTGAAAGTGTGTCACAATTTTTCACACCCCTTTTTGAAAGTGTGTCAAAATTTCTCACACCCCTTTTTGAAAGTGTGTCAACATTTTTCACACCCCTTTTTGAAAGTGTGTCAAAATTTTTCACACCCCTTTTTGAAAGTGTGTCAACAGTTTTCACACCCCTTTTTGAAAGTGTGTCAACATTTTTCACACCCCTTTTTGAAAGTGTGTCAACATTTTTCACACCCCTTTTTGAAAGTGTGTCAAAATTTTTCACACCCCTTTTTGAAAGTGTGTCAACATTTTTCACACCCCTTTTTGAAAGTGTGTCAAAATTTTTCACACCCCTTTTTGAAAGTGTGTCAAAATTTTTCACACCCCTTTTTGAAAGTGTGTCAACATTTTTCACACCCCTTTTTGAAAGTGTGTCAACATTTTTCACACCCCTTTTTGAAAGTGTGTCAACATTTCTCACACCCCTTTTTGAAAGTGTGTCAACATTTTTCACACCCCTTTTTGAAAGTGTGTCACAATTTTTCACACCTCTTTTTGAAAGTGTGTCAACATTTTTCACACCCCTTTTCGAAAGTGTGTCAAAAATTTTCACACCCCTTTTTGAAAGTGTGTCAACATTTTTCACGCCCCTTTTTGAAAGTGTGTCAAAATTTCTCACACCCCTTTTTGAAAGTGTGTCAACATTTTTCACACCCCTTTTTGAAAGTGTGTCAACATTTTTCACACCCCTTTTTGAAAGTGTGTCAAAATTTTTCACACCCCTTTTTGAAAGTGTGTCAACATTTTTCACACCCCTTTTTGAAAGTGTGTCAACATTTTTCACACCCCTTTTTGAAAGTGTGTCAAAGTTTTTCACACCCCTTTTTGAAAGTGTGTCAACATTTTTCACACCCCTTTTTGAAAGTGTGTCAACATTTTTCACACCCCTTTTTGAAAGTGTGTCAAAATTTCTCACACCCCTTTTTGAAAGTGTGTCAACATTTTTCACACCCCTTTTTGAAAGTGTGTCAACATTTTTCACACCCCTTTTTGAAAGTGTTTCACAATTTTTCACACCCCTTTTTGAAAGTGTGTCAACATTTTTTACACCCCTTTTTGAAAGTGTGTCAACATTTTTCACACCCCTTTTTGAAAGTGTGTCACAATTTTTCACACCCCTGTTTGTAAGTGTGTCAACATTTTTCACACCCCTTTTTGAAAGTGTGTCAAAAATTTTCACACCCCTTTTTTAAAGTGTGTCAACATTTTTCACACCCCTTTTTGGAGGTGTGTCAAAATTTTTCACACCCCTTTTTGAAAGTGAGTCACAATTTTTCACACCCCTTTTTGAAAGTGTGTCAACATTTTTCACACCCCTTTTTGAAAGTGTGTCAACATTTTTCACACCCCTTTTTGAAAGTGTGTCAACATTTTTCACACCCCTTTTTGAAAGTGTGTCAACATTTTTCACACCCCTTTTTGCAAGTGTGTCAAAATTTTTCACACCCCTTTTTGAAAGTGTGTCAAAATTTTTCACACCCCTTTTTGAAAGTGTGTCACAATTTTTCACACCCCTTTTTGAAAGTGTGTCACAATTTTTCACACCCCTTTTTGAAAGTGTGTCAACATTTTTTACACCCCTTTTTGAAAGTGTGTCAACATTTTTCACACCCCTTTTTGAAAGTGTGTCACAATTTTTCACACCCCTTTTTGAAAGTGTGTCGAAAATTTTCACACCCCTTTTTGAAAGTGTGTCAAAAATTTTCACACCCCTTTTTTAAAGTGTGTCAACATTTTTCACACCCCTTTTTGAAGGTGTGTCAAAATTTTTCACACCCCTTTTTGAAAGTGAGTCACAATTTTTCACACCCCTTTTTGAAAGTGTGTCAACATTTTTCACACCCCTTTTTTAAAGTGTGTCAACATTTTTCACACCCCTTTTTGAAAGTGTGTCAACATTTTTCACACCCCTTTTTGAAAGTGTGTCAACATTTTTCACACCCCTTTTTGAAAGTGTGTCAAAATTTTTCACACCCCTTTTTGAAAGTGTGTCAAAATTTTTCACACCCCTTTTTGAAAGTGTGTCAAAATTTTTCACACCCCTTTTTGAAAGTGTGTCAACATTTTTCACACCCCTTTTTGAAAGTGTGTCACAATTTTTCACACCCCTTTTTGAAAGTGTGTCAACATTTTTCACACCCCTTTTTGAAAGTGTGTCAACATTTTTCACACCCCTTTTTGAAAGTGTGTCACAATTTTTCACACCCCTTTTTGAAAGTGTGTCAACATTTTTCACACCCCTTTTTGAAAGTGTGTCAAAATTTTTCACACCCCTTTTTGAAAGTGTGTCACAATTTTTCACACCCCTTTTTGAAAGTGTGTCAACATTTTTCACACCCCTTTTTGAAAGTGTGTCAACATTTTTCACACCCCTTTTTGAAAGTGTGTCGCAATTTTTCACACCCCTTTTTGAAAGTGTGTCAACATTTTACACACCCCTTTTTGAAAGTGTGTCACAATTTTTCACACCCCTTTTTGAAAGTGTGTCAAAATTTCTCACACCCCTTTTTGAAAGGGTGTCAACATTTTTCACACCCCTTTTTGAAAGTGTGTCAACATTTTTCACACCCCTTTTTGAAAGTGTGTCGCAATTTTTCACACCCCTTTTTGAAAGTGTGTCAACATTTTTCACACCCCTTTTTGAAAGTGTGTCACAATTTTTCACACCCCTTTTTGAAAGTGTGTCAAAATTTCTCACACCCCTTTTTGAAAGTGTGTCAACATTTTTCACACCCCTTTTTGAAAGTGTGTCAACATTTTTCACACCCCTTTTTGAAAGTGTGTCAACATTTTTCACACCCCTTTTTGAAAGTGTGTCAATATTTTTCACACCCCTTTTTGAAAGTGTGTCAATATTTTTCACACCCCTTTTTGAAAGTGTGTCAAAATTTTTCACACCCCTTTTTGAAAGTGTGTCAACATTTTTCACACCCCTTTTTGAAAGTGTGTCAACATTTTTCACACCCCTTTTTGAAAGTGTGTCACAGTTTTTCACACCCCTTTTTGAAAGTGTGTCAACATTTGTCACACCCCTTTTTGAAAGTGTGTCAACATTTTTCACACCGCTTTTTGAAAGTGTGTCAAAATTTTTCACACCCCTTTTTGAAAGTGTGTCAACATTTTTCACACCCCTTTTTGAAAGTGTGTCAACATTTTTCACACCCCTTTTTGAAAGTGTGTCAACATTTTTCACACCCCTTTTTGAAAGTGTGTCAAAATTTTTCACACCCCTTTTTGAAAGTGTGTCAAAATTTTTCACACCCCTTTTTGAAAGTGTGTCAAAATTTTTCACACCCCTTTTTGAAAGTGTGTCAACATTTTTCACACCCCTTTTTGAAAGTGTGTCACAATATTTCACACCCCTTTTTGAAAGTGTGTCAACATTTTTCACACCCCTTTTTGAAAGTGTGTCCAAATTTTTCACACCCCTTTTTGAAAGTGTGTCAACATTTTTCACACCCCTTTTTGAAAGTGTGTCACAATTTTTCACACCCCTTTTTGAAAGTGTGTCAACATTTGTCACACCCCTTTTTGAAAGTGTGTCAACATTTTTCACACCGCTTTTTGAAAGTGTGTCAAAATTTTTCACACCCCTTTTTGAAAGTGTGTCAACATTTTTCACACCCCTTTTTGAAAGTGTGTCAACATTTTTCACACCCCTTTTTGAAAGTGTGTCACAATTTTTCACACCCCTTTTTGAAAGTGTGTCAAAAATATTCACACCCCTTTTTGAAAGTGTGTCAACATTTTTCACACCCCTTTTTGAAAGTGTGTCAAAATTTTTTACACCCCTTTTTGAAAGTGTGTCAACATTTTTCACACCCCTTTTTGAAAGTGTGTCAACATTTTTCACACCCCTTTTTGAAAGTGTGTCACAATTTTTCACACCCCTTTTTGAAAGTGTGTCAAAATTTTTCACACCCCTTTTTGAAAGTGTGTCAACATTTTTCACACCCCTTTTTGAAAGTGTGTCAAAATTTTTCACACCCCTTTTTGAAAGTGTGTCAACATTTTTCACACCCCTTTTTGAAAGTGTGTCAACATTTTTCACACCCCTTTTTGAAAGTGTGTCAACATTTTTCACACCCCTTTTTGAAAGTGTGTCAACATTTTTCACACCCCTTTTTGAAAGTGTGTCAACATTTTTCACACCCCTTTTTGAAAGTGTTTCACAATTTTTCACACCCCTTTTTGAAAGTGTGTCAACATTTTTCACACCCCTTTTTGAAAGTGTGTCAACATTTTTCACACCCCTTTTTGAAAGTGTGTCACAATTTTTCACACCCCTTTTTGAAAGTGTGTCAAAATTTCTCACACCCCTTTTGGAAAGTGTGTCAACATTTTTCACACCCCTTTTTGAAAGTGTGTCACAATTTTTCACACCCCTTTTTGAAAGTGTGTCAAAATTTTTCACACCCCTTTTTGAAAGTGTGTCAAAAATTTTCACACCCCTTTTTGAAAGTGTGTCAACATTTTTCACACCCCTTTTTGAAAGTGTGTCAAAATTTTTCACACCCCTTTTTGAAAGTGTGTCAACATTTTTCACACCTCTTTTTGAAAGTGTGTCAAAAATTTTCACAACCCTTTTTGAAAGTGTGTCAACATTTTTCACACCCCTCTTTGAAAGTGTGTCAACATTTTTCACACCCCTTTTTGAAAGTGTGTCAAAATTTTTCACACCCCTCTTTGAAAGTGTGTCAACATTTTTCACACCCCTTTTTGAAAGTGTGTCAACATTTCTCACACCCCTTTTTGAAAGTGTGTCAACATTTTTCACACCCCTTTTTGAAGGTGTGTCAACATTTCTCACACCCCTTTTTGAAAGTGTGTCAACATTTTTCACACCCCTTTTTGAAAGTGTGTCACAATTTTTCACACCTCTTTTTGAAAGTGTGTCAGCATTTTTCACACCCCTTTTCGAAAGTGTGTCAACATTTTTCACACCCCTTTTTGAAAGTGTCAACATTTTTCACACCCCTTTTTGAAAGTGTGTCAAAATTTTTCACACCCCTTTTTGAAAGTGTGTCAACATTTTTCACACCCCTTTTTGAAAGTGTGTCAAAATTTTTCACACCCCTTTTTGAAAGTGTGTCACAATTTTTGAAAGTGTGTCAGCATTTTTCACACCCCTTTTCGAAAGTGTGTCAGCATTTTTCACACCCCTTTTCGAAAGTGTGTCAACATTTTTCACACCCCTTTTTGAAAGTGTGTCAAAATTTTTCACACCCCTTTTTGAAAGTGTGTCAACATTTTTCACACCCCCTTTTTGAAAGTGTGTCAACATTTCTCACACCCCTTTTTGAAAGTGTGTCAACATTTTTCACACCCCTTTTTGAAAGTGTGTCAAAATTTTTCACACCCCTTTTTGAAAGTGTGTCAACATTTTTCACACCCCTTTTTGAAAGTGTGTCAACATTTTTCACACCCCTTTTTGAAAGTGTGTCAAAGTTTTTCACACCCCTTTTTGAAAGTGTGTCAACATTTTTCACACCCCTTTTTGAAAGTGTGTCAACATTTTTCACACCCCTTTTTGAAAGTGTGTCAAAATTTCTCACACCCCTTTTTGAAAGTGTGTCAACATTTTTCACACCCCTTTTTGAAAGTGTGTCAACATTTTTCACACCCCTTTTTGAAAGTGTTTCACAATTTTTCACACCCCTTTTTGAAAGTGTGTCAAAATTTCTCACACCCCTTTTTGAAAGTGTGTCAACATTTTTCACACCCCTTTTTGAAAGTGTGTCACAATTTTTCACACCCCTTTTTGAAAGTGTGTCAACATTTTTTACACCCCTTTTTGAAAGTGTGTCAACATTTTTCACACCCCTTTTTGAAAGTGTGTCACAATTTTTCACACCCCTGTTTGTAAGTGTGTCAACATTTTTCACACCCCTTTTTGAAAGTGTGTCAAAAATTTTCACACCCCTTTTTTAAAGTGTGTCAACATTTTTCACACCCCTTTTTGAAGGTGTGTCAAAATTTTTCACACCCCTTTTTGAAAGTGAGTCACAATTTTTCACACCCCTTTTTGAAAGTGTCAACATTTTTCACACCCCTTTTTGAAAGTGTGTCAACATTTTTCACACCCCTTTTTGAAAGTGTGTCAACATTTTTCACACCCCTTTTTGAAAGTGTGTCAACATTTTTCACACCCCTTTTTGAAAGTGTGTCAAAATTTTTCACACCCCTTTTTGAAAGTGTGTCAAAATTTTTCACACCCCTTTCTGAAAGTGTGTCAACATTTTTCACACCCCTTTTTGAAAGTGTGTCACAATTTTTCACACCCCTTTTTGAAAGTGTGTCAACATTTTTTACACCCCTTTTTGAAAGTGTGTCAACATTTTTCACACCCCTTTTTGAAAGTGTGTCACAATTTTTCACACCCCTGTTTGTAAGTGTGTCAACATTTTTCACACCCCTTTTTGAAAGTGTGTCAAAAATTTTCACACCCCTTTTTTAAAGTGTGTCAACATTTTTCACACCCCTTTTTGAAGGTGTGTCAAAATTTTTCACACCCCTTTTTGAAAGTGAGTCACAATTTTTCACACCCCTTTTTGAAAGTGTGTCAACATTTTTCACACCCCTTTTTGAAAGTGTGTCAACATTTTTCACACCCCTTTTTGAAAGTGTGTCAACATTTTTCACACCCCTTTTTGAAAGTGTGTCAACATTTTTCACACCCCTTCTTGAAAGTGTGTCAAAATTTTTCACACCCCTTTTTGAAAGTGTGTCAAAATTTTTCACACCCCTTTTTGAAAGTGTGTCAACATTTTTCACACCCCTTTTTGAAAGTGTGTCACAATTTTTCACACCCCTTTTTGAAAGTGTGTCAACATTTTTCACACCCCTTTTTGAAAGTGTGTCAACATTTTTCACACCCCTTTTTGAAAGTGTGTCACAATTTTTCACACCCCTTTTTGAAAGTGTGTCAACATTTTTCACACCCCTTTTTGAAAGTGTGTCAAAATTTTTCACACCCCTTTTTGAAAGTGTGTCACAATTTTTCACACCCCTTTTTGAAAGTGTGTCAACATTTTTCACACCCCTTTTTGAAAGTGTGTCAACATTTTTCACACCCCTTTTTGAAAGTGTGTCGCAATTTTTCACACCCCTTTTTGAAAGTGTGTCAACATTTTTCACACCCCTTTTTGAAAGTGTGTCACAATTTTTCACACCCCTTTTTGAAAGTGTGTCAAAATTTCTCACACCCCTTTTTGAAAGTGTGTCAACATTTTTCACACCCCTTTTTGAAAGTGTGTCAACATTTTTCACACCCCTTTTTGAAAGTGTGTCGCAATTTTTCACACCCCTTTTTGAAAGTGTGTCAACATTTTTCACACCCCTTTTTGAAAGTGTGTCACAATTTTTCACACCCCTTTTTGAAAGTGTGTCAAAATTTCTCACACCCCTTTTTGAAAGTGTGTCAACATTTTTCACACCCCTTTTTGAAAGTGTGTCACAATTTTTCACACCCCTTTTTGAAAGTGTGTCACAATTTTTCACACCCCTTTTTGAAAGTGTGTCAACATTTTTCACACCTCTTTTTGAAAGTGAGTCAACATTTTTCACACCCCTTTTTGAAAGTGTGTCACAATTTTTCACACCCCTGTTTGAAAGTGTGTCAACATTTTTCACTCCCCTTTTTGAAAGTGTGTCAAAAATTTTCACACCCCTTTTTTAAAGTGTGTCAACATTTTTCACACCCCTTTTTGAAGGTGTGTCAAAATTTTTCACACCCCTTTTTGAAAGTGTGTCACAATTTTTCACACCCCTTTTTGAAAGTGTGTCAACATTTTTCACACCCCTTTTTGAAAGTGTGTCAACATTTTTCACACCCCTTTTTGAAAGTGTGTCACAATTTTTCACACCCCTTTTTGAAAGTGTGTCAAAAATATTCACACCCCTTTTTGAAAGTGTGTCAAAATTTTTCACACCCCTTTTTGAAAGTGTCAAAATTTTTCACACCCCTTTTTGAAAGTGTGTCAAAATTTTTCACACCCCTTTTTGAAAGTGTGTCAAAATTTTTCACACCCCTTTTTGAAAGTGTGTCAAAATTTTTCACACCCCTTTTTGAAAGTGTGTCAACATTTTTCACACCCCTTTTTGAAAGTGTGTCACAATTTATCACACCCCTTTTTGAAAGTGTGTCAACATTTTTCACACCCCTTTTTGAAAGTGTGTCAACATTTTTCACACCCCTTTTTGAAAGTGTGTCACAATTTTTCACACCCCTTTTTGAAAGTGTGTCAACATTTTTCACACCCCTTTTTGAAAGTGTGTCAAAATTTTTCACACCCCTTTTTGAAAGTGTGTCACAATTTTTCACACCCCTTTTTGAAAGTGTGTCAACATTTTTCACACCCCTTTTTGAAAGTGTGTCAACATTTTTCACACCCCTTTTTGAAAGTGTGTCACAATTTTTCACACCCCTTTTTGAAAGTGTGTCAAAATTTCTCACACCCCTTTTTGAAAGTGTGTCAACATTTTTCACACCCCTTTTTGAAAGTGTGTCAAAATTTTTCACACCCCTTTTTGAAAGTGTGTCAACAGTTTTCACACCCCTTTTTGAAAGTGTGTCAACATTTTTCACACCCCTTTTTGAAAGTGTGTCAACATTTTTCACACCCCTTTTTGAAAGTGTGTCAAAATTTTTCACACCCCTTTTTGAAAGTGTGTCAACATTTTTCACACCCCTTTTTGAAAGTGTGTCAAAATTTTTCACACCCCTTTTTGAAAGTGTGTCAACATTTTTCACACCCCTTTTTGAAAGTGTGTCAACATTTTTCACACCCCTTTTTGAAAGTGTGTCAAAATTTTTCACACCCCTTTTTGAAAGTGTGTCAACATTTTTCACACTCCTTTTTGAAAGTGTGTCAACATTTTTCACACCCCTTTTTGAAAGTGTGTCAACATTTTTCACACCCCTTTTTGAAAGTGTGTCAACATTTTTCACACCCCTTTTTGAAAGTGTGTCAAAATTTCTCACACCCCTTTTTGAAAGTGTGTCAACATTTTTCACACCCCTTTTTGAAAGTGTGTCAACATTTTTCACACCCCTTTTTGAAAGTGTTTCACAATTTTTCACACCCCTTTTTGAAAGTGTGTCACAATTTTTCACACCCCTTTTTGAAAGTGTGTCAACATTTTTTACACCCCTTTTTGAAAGTGTGTCAACATTTTTCACACCCCTTTTTGAAAGTGTGTCACAATTTTTCACACCCCTGTTTGTAAGTGTGTCAACATTTTTCACACCCCTTTTTGAAAGTGTGTCACAATTTTTCACACCCCTGTTTGTAAGTGTGTCAACATTTTTCACACCCCTTTTTGAAAGTGAGTCACAATTTTTCACACCCCTTTTTGAAAGTGTGTCAACATTTTTCACACCCCTTTTTGAAAGTGTGTCAACATTTTTCACACCCCTTTTTGAAAGTGTGTCAACATTTTTCACACCCCTTTTTGAAAGTGTGTCAACATTTTTCACACCCCTTTTTGAAAGTGTGTCAAAATTTTTCACACCCCTTTTTGAAAGTGTGTCAAAATTTTTCACACCCCTTTCTGAAAGTGTGTCAACATTTTTCACACCCCTTTTTGAAAGTGTGTCACAATTTTTCACACCCCTTTTTGAAAGTGTGTCAACATTTTTTACACCCCTTTTTGAAAGTGTGTCAACATTTTTCACACCCCTTTTTGAAAGTGTGTCACAATTTTTCACACCCCTGTTTGTAAGTGTGTCAACATTTTTCACACCCCTTTTTGAAAGTGTGTCAAAAATTTTCACACCCCTTTTTTAAAGTGTGTCAACATTTTTCACACCCCTTTTTGAAGGTGTGTCAAAATTTTTCACACCCCTTTTTGAAAGTGAGTCACAATTTTTCACACCCCTTTTTGAAAGTGTGTCAACATTTTTCACACCCCTTTTTGAAAGTGTGTCAACATTTTTCACACCCCTTTTTGAAAGTGTGTCAACATTTTTCACACCCCTTTTTGAAAGTGTGTCAAAATTTTTCACACCCCTTTTTGAAAGTGTGTCAAAATTTTTCACACCCCTTTTTGAAAGTGTGTCAACATTTTTCACACCCCTTTTTGAAAGTGTGTCACAATTTTTCACACCCCTTTTTGAAAGTGTGTCAACATTTTTCACACCCCTTTTTGAAAGTGTGTCAACATTTTTCACACCCCTTTTTGAAAGTGTGTCACAATTTTTCACACCCCTTTTTGAAAGTGTGTCAACATTTTTCACACCCCTTTTTGAAAGTGTGTCAAAATTTTTCACACCCCTTTTTGAAAGTGTGTCACAATTTTTCACACCCCTTTTTGAAAGTGTGTCAACATTTTTCACACCCCTTTTTGAAAGTGTGTCAACATTTTTCACACCCCTTTTTGAAAGTGTGTCGCAATTTTTCACACCCCTTTTTGAAAGTGTGTCAACATTTTACACACCCCTTTTTGAAAGTGTGTCACAATTTTTCACACCCCTTTTTGAAAGTGTGTCAAAATTTCTCACACCCCTTTTTGAAAGGGTGTCAACATTTTTCACACCCCTTTTTGAAAGTGTGTCAACATTTTTCACACCCCTTTTTGAAAGTGTGTCGCAATTTTTCACACCCCTTTTTGAAAGTGTGTCAACATTTTTCACACCCCTTTTTGAAAGTGTGTCACAATTTTTCACACCCCTTTTTGAAAGTGTGTCAACATTTCTCACACCCCTTTTTGAAAGTGTGTCAACATTTTTCACACCCCTTTTTGAAAGTGTGTCAACATTTTTCACACCCCTTTTTGAAAGTGTGTCAACATTTTTCACACCCCTTTTTGAAAGTGTGTCAACATTTTTCACACCCCTTTTTGAAAGTGTGTCAATATTTTTCACACCCCTTTTTGAAAGTGTGTCAATATTTTTCACACCCCTTTTTGAAAGTGTGTCAAAATTTTTCACACCCCTTTTTGAAAGTGTGTCAACATTTTTCACACCCCTTTTTGAAAGTGTGTCAACATTTTTCACACCCCTTTTTGAAAGTGTGTCACAGTTTTTCACACCCCTTTTTGAAAGTGTGTCAACATTTGTCACACCCCTTTTTGAAAGTGTGTCAACATTTTTCACACCGCTTTTTGAAAGTGTGTCAAAATTTTTCACACCCCTTTTTGAAAGTGTGTCAACATTTTTCACACCCCTTTTTGAAAGTGTGTCAACATTTTTCACACCCCTTTTTGAAAGTGTGTCAACATTTTTCACACCCCTTTTTGAAAGTGTGTCAAAATTTTTCACACCCCTTTTTGAAAGTGTGTCAAAATTTTTCACACCCCTTTTTGAAAGTGTGTCAACATTTTTCACACCCCTTTTTGAAAGTGTGTCACAATATTTCACACCCCTTTTTGAAAGTGTGTCAACATTTTTCACACCCCTTTTTGAAAGTGTGTCCAAATTTTTCACACCCCTTTTTGAAAGTGTGTCAACATTTTTCACACCCCTTTTTGAAAGTGTGTCACAATTTTTCACACCCCTTTTTGAAAGTGTGTCAACATTTGTCACACCCCTTTTTGAAAGTGTGTCAACATTTTTCACACCGCTTTTTGAAAGTGTGTCAAAATTTTTCACACCCCTTTTTGAAAGTGTGTCAACATTTTTCACACCCCTTTTTGAAAGTGTGTCAACATTTTTCACACCCCTTTTTGAAAGTGTGTCACAATTTTTCACACCCCTTTTTGAAAGTGTGTCAAAAATATTCACACCCCTTTTTGAAAGTGTGTCAACATTTTTCACACCCCTTTTTGAAAGTGTGTCAAAATTTTTCACACCCCTTTTTGAAAGTGTGTCAACATTTTTCACACCCCTTTTTGAAAGTGTGTCAACATTTTTCACACCCCTTTTTGAAAGTGTGTCAACATTTTTCACACCCCTTTTTGAAAGTGTGTCAACATTTTTCACACCCCTTTTTGAAAGTGTGTCACAATTTTTCACACCCCTTTTTGAAAGTGTGTCAACATTTTTCACACCCCTTTTTGAAAGTGTGTCACAATTTTTCACACCCCTTTTTGAAAGTGTGTCAACATTTTTCACACCCCTTTTTGAAAGTGTGTCACAATTTTTCACACCCCTTTTGGAAAGTGTGTCAAAAATTTTCACACCCCTTTTTGAAAGTGTGTCACAATTTTTCACACCCCTTTTTGAAAGTGTGTCAACATTTTTCACACCCCTTTTTGAAAGTGTGTCACAATTTTTCACACCCCTTTTTGAAAGTGTGTCAACATTTTTCACACCCCTTTTTGAAAGTGTGTCACAATTTTTCACACCCCTTTTTGAAAGTGTGTCAACATTTTTCACACCCCTTTTTGAAAGTGTGTCACAATTTTTCACACCCCTTTTTGAAAGTGTGTCAACATTTTTCACACCCCTTTTTGAAAGTGTGTCAACATTTTTCACACCCCTTTTTGAAAGTGTGTCACAATTTTTCACACCCCTTTTTGAAAGTGTGTCAACATTTTTCACACCCCTTTTTGAAAGTGTGTCAAAAATATTCACACCCCTTTTTGAAAGTGTGTCAACATTTTTCACACCCCTTTTTGAAAGTGTGTCACAATTTTTCACACCCCTTTTTGAAAGTGTGTCAACATTTTTCACACCCCTTTTTGAAAGTGTGTCACAATTTTTCACACCCCTTTTTGAAAGTGTGTCACAATTTTTCACACCCCTTTTTGAAAGTGTGTCAAAAATTTTCACACCCCTTTTTGAAAGTGTGTCACAATTTTTCACACCCCTTTTTGAAAGTGTGTCACAATTTTTCACACCCCTTTTTGAAAGTGTGTCAACATTTTTCACACCCCTTTTTGAAAGTGTGTCAAAAATATTCACACCCCTTTTTGAAAGTGTGTCAAAATTTTTCACACCCCTTTTTGAAAGTGTGTCAACATTTTTCACACCCCTTTTTGAAAGTGTGTCAACATTTTTCACACCCCTTTTTGAAAGTTTGTTAACATTTTTCACACCCCTTTTTGAAAGTGTGTCACAATTTTTCACACCCCTTTTTGAAAGTGTGTCACAATTTTTCACACCCCTTTTTGAAAGAGTGTCAACATTTTTCACACCCCTTTTTGAAAGTGTGTCAAAATTTTTCACACCCCTTTTTGAAAGCGTGTCAACATTTTTCACACCCCTTTTTGAAAGTGTGTCACAATTTTTCACACCCCTTTTTGAAAGTGTGTCAAAAATTTTCACACCCCTTTTTGAAAGTGTGTCAACATTTTTCACACCCCTTTTTGAAAGTGTGTCACAATTTTTCACACCCCTTTTTGAAAGTGTGTCAACATTTTTCACACCCCTTTTTGAAAGTGTGTCACAATTTTTCACACCCCTTTTTGAAAGTGTGTCAATATTTTTCACACCCCTTTTTGAAAGTGTGTCAAAATTTTTCACACCCCTTTTTGAAAGTGTGTCAACATTTTTCACACCCCTTTTTGAAAGTGTGTCAAAATTTTTCACACCCCTTTTTGAAAGTGTGTCAACATTTTTCACACCCCTTTTTGAAAGTGTGTCACAGTTTTTCACACCCCTTTTTGAAAGTGTGTCAACATTTTTCACACCGCTTTTTGAAAGTGTGTCAAAATTTTTCACACCCCTTTTTGAAAGTGTGTCAACATTTTTCACACCCCTTTTTGAAAGTGTGTCAACATTTTTCACACCCCTTTTTGAAAGTGTGTCAACATTTTTCACACCCCTTTTTGAAAGTGTGTCAAAATTTTTCACACCCCTTTTTTAAAGTGTGTCAAAATTTTTCACACCCCTTTTTGAAAGTGTGTCAACATTTTTCACACCCCTTTTTGAAAGTGTGCCACAATATTTCACACCCCTTTTTGAAAGTGTGTCAACATTTTTCACTCCCCTTTTTGAAAATGTGTCCAAATTTTTCACACCCCTTTTTGAAAGTGTGTCAACATTTTTCACACCCCTTTTTGAAAGTGTGTCACAATTTTTCACACCCCTTTTTGAAAGTGTGTCAACATTTGTCACACCCCTTTTTGAAAGTGTGTCAACATTTTTCACACCGCTTTTTGAAAGTGTGTCAAAATTTTTCACACCCCTTTTTTAAAGTGTGTCAACATTTTTCACACCCCTTTTTGAAAGTGTGTCAACATTTTTCACACCCCTTTTTGAAAGTGTGTCACAATTTTTCACACCCCTTTTTGAAAGTGTGTCAACATTTTTCACACCCCTTTTTGAAAGTGTGTCACAATTTTTCACACCCCTTTTTGAAAGTGTGTCAACATTTTTCACACCCCTTTTTGAAAGTGTGTCACAGTTTTTCACACCCCTTTTTGAAAGTGTGTCAACATTTGTCACACCCCTTTTTGAAAGTGTGTCAACATTTTTCACACCCCTTTTTGAAAGTGTGTCACAATTTTTCACACCCCTTTTTGAAAGTGTGTCAACATGTTTCACACCCCTTTTTGAAAGTGTGTCAACATTTTTCACACCTCTTTTTGAAAGTGTGTCACAATTTTTCACACCCCTTTTTGAAAGTGTGTCAACATTTTTCACACCCCTTTTTGAAAGTGTGTCACAATTTTTCACACCCCTTTTTGAAAGTATGTCAACATTTTTCACACCCCTTTTTGAAAGTGTGTCAACATTTTTCACACCCCTTTTTGAAAGTGTGTCAACATTTTTCACACCCCTTTTTGAAAGTGTGTCACAATTTTTCACACCCCTTTTTGAAAGTGTGTCAACATTTTTCACACCCCTTTTTTAAAGTGTGTCAAAATTTTTCACACCCCTTTTTGAAAGTGTGTCAACATTTTTCACACCCCTTTTTGAAAGTGTGTCAACATTTTTCACACCCCTTTTTGAAAGTGTGTCAACATTTTTCACACCCCTTTTTGAAAGTGTGTCAACATTTTTCACACCCCTTTTTGAAAGTGTGTCAACATTTTTCACACCCCTTTTTGAAAGTGTGTCACAATTTTTCACACCCCTTTTTGAAAGTGTGTCAACATTTTTCACACCCCTTTTTGAAAGTGTGTCACAATTTTTCACACCCCTTTTTGAAAGTGTGTCAACATTTTTCACACCCCTTTTTGAAAGTGTGTCAAAAATATTCACACCCCTTTTTGAAAGTGTGTCAACATTTTTCACACCCCTTTTTGAAAGTGTGTCACAATTTTTCACACCCCTTTTGGAAAGTGTGTCAAAAATTTTCACACCCCTTTTTGAAAGTGTGTCACAATTTTTCACACCCCTTTTTGAAAGTGTGTCAACATTTTTCACACCCCTTTTTGAAAGTGTGTCACAATTTTTCACACCCCTTTTTGAAAGTGTGTCAACATTTTTCACACCCCTTTTTGAAAGTGTGTCACAATTTTTCACACCCCTTTTTGAAAGTGTGTCAACATTTTTCACACCCCTTTTTGAAAGTGTTTCACAATTTTTCACACCCCTTTTTGAAAGTGTGTCTACATTTTTCACACCCCTTTTTGAAAGTGTGTCAACATTTTTCACACCCCTTTTTGAAAGTGTGTCAAAAATATTCACACCCCTTTTTGAAAGTGTGTCAAAATTTTTCACACCCCTTTTTGAAAGTGTGTCAACATTTTTCACACCCCTTTTTGAAAGTGTGTCAACATTTTTCACACCCCTTTTTGAAAGTTTGTTAACATTTTTCACACCCCTTTTTGAAAGTGTGTCAACATTTTTCACACCCCTTTTTGAAAATGTGTCCAAATTTTTCACACCCCTTTTTGAAAGTGTGTCAACATTTTTCACACCCCTTTTTGAAAGTGTGTCACAATTTTTCACACCCCTTTTTGAAAGTGTGTCAACATTTGTCACACCCCTTTTTGAAAGTGTGTCAACATTTTTCACACCGCTTTTTGAAAGTGTGTCAAAATTTTTCACACCCCTTTTTTAAAGTGTGTCAACATTTTTCACACCCCTTTTTGAAAGTGTGTCAACATTTTTCACACCCCTTTTTGAAAGTGTGTCACAATTTTTCACACCCCTTTTTGAAAGTGTGTCAACATTTTTCACACCCCTTTTTGAAAGTGTGTCACAATTTTTCACACCCCTTTTTGAAAGTGTGTCAACATTTGTCACACCCCTTTTTGAAAGTGTGTCAACATTTTTCACACCCCTTTTTGAAAGTGTGTCACAATTTTTCACACCCCTTTTTGAAAGTGTGTCAACATTTTTCACACCCCTTTTTGAAAGTGTGTCAACATTTTTCACACCCCTTTTTGAAAGTGTGTCAACATTTTTCACACCCCTTTTTGAAAGTGTGTCACAATTTTTCACACCCCTTTTTGAAAGTGTGTCACAATTTTTCACACCCCTTTTTGAAAGTATGTCAACATTTTTCACACCCCTTTTTGAAAGTGTGTCAACATTTTTCACACCCCTTTTTGAAAGTGTGTCAACATTTTTCACACCCCTTTTTGAAAGTGTGTCACAATTTTTCACACCCCTTTTTGAAAGTGTGTCAACATTTTTCACATCCCTTTTTTAAAGTGTGTCAAAATTTTTCACACCCCTTTTTGAAAGTGTGTCAACATTTTTCACACCCCTTTTTGAAAGTGTGTCAACATTTTTCACACCCCTTTTTGAAAGTGTGTCAACATTTTTCACACCCCTTTTTGAAAGTGTGTCAACATTTTTCACACCCCTTTTTGAAAGTGTGTCAACATTTTTCACACCCCTTTTTGAAAGTGTGTCACAATTTTTCACACCCCTTTTTGAAAGTGTGTCAACATTTTTCACACCCCTTTTTGAAAGTGTGTCACAATTTTTCACACCCCTTTTTGAAAGTGTGTCAACATTTTTCACACCCCTTTTTGAAAGTGTGTCAAAAATATTCACACCCCTTTTTGAAAGTGTGTCAACATTTTTCACACCCCTTTTTGAAAGTGTGTCACAATTTTTCACACCCCTTTTTGAAAGTGTGTCAACATTTTTCACACCCCTTTTTGAAAGTGTGTCACAATTTTTCACACCCCTTTTGGAAAGTGTGTCAAAAATTTTCACACCCCTTTTTGAAAGTGTGTCACAATTTTTCACACCCCTTTTTGAAAGTGTGTCAACATTTTTCACACCCCTTTTTGAAAGTGTGTCACAATTTTTCACACCCCTTTTTGAAAGTGTGTCAACATTTTTCACACCCCTTTTTGAAAGTGTGTCACAATTTTTCACACCCCTTTTTGAAAGTGTGTCAACATTTTTCACACCCCTTTTTGAAAGTGTGTCACAATTTTTCACACCCCTTTTTGAAAGTGTGTCTACATTTTTCACACCCCTTTTTGAAAGTGTGTCAACATTTTTCACACCCCTTTTTGAAAGTGTGTCAAAAATATTCACACCCCTTTTTGAAAGTGTGTCAAAATTTTTCACACCCCTTTTTGAAAGTGTGTCAACATTTTTCACACCCCTTTTTGAAAGTGTGTCAACATTTTTCACACCCCTTTTTGAAAGTTTGTTAACATTTTTCACACCCCTTTTTGAAAGTGTGTCAACATTTTTCACACCCCTTTTTGAAAGTGTGTCAAAATTTTTCACACCCCTTTTTGAAAGTGTGTCACAATTTTTCACACCCCTTTTTGAAAGTGTGTCAACATTTTTCACACCCCTTTTTGAAAGTGTGTCACAATTTTTCACACCCCTTTTTGAAAGTGTGTCAACATTTTTCACACCCCTTTTTGAAAGTGTGTCACAATTTTTCACACCCCTTTTTGAAAGTGTGTCAACATTTTTCACACCCCTTTTTGAAAGTGTGTCAAAAATATTCACACCCCTTTTTGAAAGTGTGTCAACATTTTTCACACCCCTTTTTGAAAGTGTGTCACAATTTTTCACACCCCTTTTTGAAAGTGTGTCAACATTTTTCACACCCCTTTTTGAAAGTGTGTCACAATTTTTCACACCCCTTTTTGAAAGTGTGTCAACATTTTTCACACCCCTTTTTGAAAGTGTGTCACAATTTTTCACACCCCTTTTTGAAAGTGTGTCAACATTTTTCACACCCCTTTTTGAAAGTGTGTCAAAATTTTTCACACCCCTTTTTGAAAGTGTGTCAACATTTTTCACACCCCTTTTTGAAAGTGTGTCACAGTTTTTCACACCCCTTTTTGAAACTGTGTCAACATTTGTCACACCCCTTTTTGAAAGTGTGTCAACATTTTTCACACCCCTTTTTGAAAGTGTGTCAACATCTTTCACACCCCTTTTTGAAAGTGTGTCAAAATTTTTCACACCCCTTTTTGAAAGTGTGTCAACATTTTTCACACCCCTTTTTGAAAGTGTGTCAACATTTTTCACACCCCTTTTTGAAAGTGTGTCAAAATTTTTCACACCCCTTTTTGAAAGTGTGTCAACATTTTTCACACCCCTTTTTGAAAGTGTGTCAACATTTTTCACACCCCTTTTTGAAAGTGTGTCAAAATTTTTCGCACCCCTTTTTGAAAGTGTGTCAACATTTTTCACACCCCTTTTTGAAAGTGTGTCAACATTTTTCACACCCCTTTTTGAAAGTGTGTCAAAATTTTTCACACCCCTTTTTGAAAGTGTGTCAACATTTTTCACACCCCTTTTTGAAAGTGTGTCAACATTTTTCACACCCCTTTTTGAAAGTGTGTCACAATATTTCACACCCCTTTTTGAAAGTGTGTCAACATTTTTCACACCCCTTTTTGAAAGTGTGTCCAAATTTTTCACACCCCTTTTTGAAAGTGTGTCAACATTTTTCACACCCCTTTTTGAAAGTGTGTCACAATTTTTCACACCCCTTTTTGAAAGTGTGTCAACATTTGTCACACCCCTTTTTGAAAGTGTGTCAACATTTTTCACACCGCTTTTTGAAAGTGTGTCAAAATTTTTCACACCCCTTTTTGAAAGTGTGTCAACATTTTTCACACCCCTTTTTGAAAGTGTGTCAACATTTTTCACACCCCTTTTTGAAAGTGTGTCACAATTTTTCACACCCCTTTTTGAAAGTGTGTCAACATTTTTCACACCCCTTTTTGAAAGTGTGTCACAATTTTTCACACCCCTTTTTGAAAGTGTGTCAACATTTTTCACACCCCTTTTTGAAAGTGTGTCACAATTTTTCACACCCCTTTTTGAAAGTGTGTCAACATTTGTCACACCCCTTTTTGAAAGTGTGTCAACATTTTTCACACCCCTTTTTGAAAGTGTGTCACAATTTTTCACACCCCTTTTTGAAAGTGTGTCAACATTTTTCACACCCCTTTTTGAAAGTGTGTCAACATTTTTCACACCCCTTTTTGAAAGTGTGTCACAATTTTTCACACCCCTTTTTGAAAGTGTGTCAACATTTTTCACACCCCTTTTTGAAAGTGTGTCACAATTTTTCACACCCCTTTTTGAAAGTATGTCAACATTTTTCACACCCCTTTTTGAAAGTGTGTCAACATTTTTCACAACCCTTTTTGAAAGTGTGTCACAATTTTTCACACCCCTTTTTGAAAGTGTGTCAACATTTTTCACACCCCTTTTTGAAAGTGTGTCAACATTTGTCACACCCCTTTTTGAAAGTGTGTCAACATTTTTCACACCCCTTTTTGAAAGTGTGTCACAATTTTTCACACCCCTTTTTGAAAGTGTGTCAACATTTTTCACACCCCTTTTTGAAAGTGTGTCAACATTTGTCACACCCCTTTTTGAAAGTGTGTCAACATTTTTCACACCCCTTTTTGAAAGTGTGTCACAATTTTTCACACCCCTTTTTGAAAGTGTGTCAACATTTGTCACACCCCTTTTTGAAAGTGTGTCAACATTTTTCACACCCCTTTTTGAAAGTGTGTCACAATTTTTCACACCCCTTTTTGAAAGTGTGTCAACATTTTTCACACCCCTTTTTGAAAGTGTGTCAACATTTTTCACACCCCTTTTTGAAAGTGTGTCACAATTTTTCACACCCCTTTTTGAAAGTGTGTCAACATTTTTCACACCCCTTTTTGAAAGTGTGTCAAAAATATTCACACCCCTTTTTGAAAGTGTGTCAACATTTTGCACACCCCTTTTTGAAAGTGTGTCACAATTTTTCACACCCCTTTTTGAAAGTGTGTCAACATTTTTCACACCCCTTTTGGAAAGTGTGTCAAAAATTTTCACACCCCTTTTTGAAAGTGTGTCACAATTTTTCACACCCCTTTTTGAAAGTGTGTCAACATTTTTCACACCCCTTTTTGAAAGTGTGTCACAATTTTTCACACCCCTTTTTGAAAGTGTGTCAACATTTTTCACACCCCTTTTTGAAAGTGTGTCAACATTTTTCACAACCCTTTTTGAAAGTGTGTCACAATTTTTCACACCCCTTTTTGAAAGTGTGTCAACATTTTTCACACCCCTTTTTGAAAGTGTGTCACAATTTTTCACACCCCTTTTTGAAAGTGTGTCAACATTTTTCACACCCCTTTTTGAAAGTGTGTCACAATTTTTCACACCCCTTTTTGAAAGTGTGTCAACATTTTTCACACCCCTTTTTGAAAGTGTGTCACAATTTTTCACACCCCTTTTTGAAAGTGTGTCTACATTTTTCACACCCCTTTTTGAAAGTGTGTCACAATTTTTCACACCCCTTTTTGAAAGTGTGTCAACATTTTTCACACCCCTTTTTGAAAGTGTGTCACAATTTTTCACACCCCTTTTTGAAAGTGTGTCAACATTTTTCACACCCCTTTTTGAAAGTGTGTCAAAAATATTCACACCCCTTTTTGAAAGTGTGTCAACATTTTTCACACCCCTTTTTGAAAGTGTGTCACAATTTTTCACACCCCTTTTTGAAAGTGTGTCAACATTTTGCACACCCCTTTTTGAAAGTGTGTCACAATTTTTCACACCCCTTTTTGAAAGTGTGTCAAAAATTTTCACACCCCTTTTTGAAAGTGTGTCACAATTTTTCACACCCCTTTTTGAAAGTGTGTCAACATTTTTCACACCCCTTTTTGAAAGTGTGTCACAATTTTTCACACCCCTTTTTGAAAGTGTGTCAACATTTTTCACACCCCTTTTTGAAAGTGTGTCAAAAATATTCACACCCCTCTTTGAAAGTGTGTCAAAATTTTTCACACCTCTTTTTGAAAGTGTGTCAACATTTTTCACACCCCTTTTTGAAAGTGTGTCAACATTTTTCACACCCCTTTTTGAAAGTTTGTTAACATTTTTCACACCCCTTTTTGAAAGTGTGTCAACATTTTTCACACCCCTTTTTGAAAGTGTGTCAAAATTTTTCACACCCCTTTTTGAAAGTGTGTCAAAATTTTTCACACCCCTTTTTGAAAGTGTGTCAACATTTTTCACACCCCTTTTTGAAAGTGTGTCAACATTTTTCACACCCCTTTTTGAAAGTGTGTCAACATTTTTCACACCCCTTTTTGAAAGTGTGTCACAATTTTTCACACCCCTTTTGGAAAGTGTTTCAAAAATTTTCACACCCCTTTTTGAAAGTGTGTCACAATTTTTCACACCCCTTTTTGAAAGTGTGTCAACATTTTTCACACCCCTTTTTGAAAGTGTGTCACAATTTTTCACACCCCTTTTTGAAAGTGTGTCAACATTTTTCACACCCCTTTTTGAAAGTGTGTCAAAAATATTCACACCCCTTTTTGAAAGTGTGTCAACATTTTTCACACCCCTTTTTGAAAGTGTGTCACAATTTTTCACACCCCTTTTTGAAAGTGTGTCAACATTTTGCACACCCCTTTTTGAAAGTGTGTCACAATTTTTCACACCCCTTTTTGAAAGTGTGTCAAAAATTTTCACACCCCTTTTTGAAAGTGTGTCACAATTTTTCACACCCCTTTTTGAAAGTGTGTCAACATTTTTCACACCCCTTTTTGAAAGTGTGTCACAATTTTTCACACCCCTTTTTGAAAGTGTGTCAACATTTTTCACACCCCTTTTTGAAAGTGTGTCAAAAATATTCACACCCCTCTTTGAAAGTGTGTCAAAATTTTTCACACCCCTTTTTGAAAGTGTGTCAACATTTTTCACACCCCTTTTTGAAAGTGTGTCAACATTTTTCACACCCCTTTTTGAAAGTTTGTTAACATTTCTCACACCCCTTTTTGAAAGTGTGTCAACATTTTTCACACCCCTTTTTGAAAGTGTGTCAAAATTTTTCACACCCCTTTTTGAAAGTGTGTCACAATTTTTCACACCCCTTTTTGAAAGTGTGTCAACATTTTTCACACCCCTTTTTGAAAGTGTGTCACAATTTTTCACACCCCTTTTTGAAAGTGTGTCAACATTTTTCACACCCCTTTTTGAAAGTGTGTCACAATTTTTCACACCCCTTTTTGAAAGTGTGTCAACATTTTTCACACCCCTTTTTGAAAGTGTGTCACAATTTTTCACACCCCTTTTTGAAAGTGTGTCAACATTTTTCACACCCCTTTTTGAAAGTGTGTCAAAAATATTCACACCCCTTTTTGAAAGTGTGTCAAAATTTTTCACACCCCTTTTTGAAAGTGTGTCAACATTTTTCACACCCCTTTTTGAAAGTGTGTCAACATTTTTCACACCCCTTTTTGAAAGTTTGTTAACATTTTTCACACCCCTTTTTGAAAGTGTGTCACAATTTTTCACACCCCTTTTTGAAAGTGTGTCACAATTTTTCACACCCCTTTTTGAAAGTGTGTCAACATTTTTCACACCCCTTTTTGAAAGTGTGTCAACATTTTTCACACCCCTTTTTGAAAGTGTGTCAAAATTTTTCACACCCCTTTTTGAAAGCGTGTCAACATTTTTCACACCCCTTTTTGAAAGTGTGTCACAATTTTTCACACCCCTTTTTGAAAGTGTGTCAAAAATTTTCACACCCCTTTTTGAAAGTGTGTCAACATTTTTCACACCCCTTTTTGAAAGTGTGTCACAATTTTTCACACCCCTTTTTGAAAGTGTGTCAATATTTTTCACACCCCGTTTTGAAAGTGTGTCACAATTTTTCACACCCCTTTTTGAAAGTGTGTCAACATTTTTCACACCCCTTTTTGAAAGTGTGTCAAAATTTTTCACACCCCTTTTTGAAAGTGTGTCAAAATTTTTCACACCCCTTTTTGAAAGTGTGTCAACATTTTTCACACCCCTTTTTGAAAGTGTGTCACAGTTTTTCACACCCCTTGTTGAAAGTGTGTCAACATTTGTCACACCCCTTTTTGAAAGTGTGTCAACATTTTTCACACCCCTTTTTGAAAGTGTGTCAACATCTTTCACACCCCTTTTTGAAAGTGTGTCAAAATTTTTCACACCCCTTTTTGAAAGTGTGTCAACATTTTTCACACCCCTTTTTGAAAGTGTGTCAAAATTTTTCACACCCCTTTTTGAAAGTGTGTCAACATTTTTCACACCCCTTTTTGAAAGTGTGTCAACATTTTTCACACCCCTTTTTGAAAGTGTGTCAAAATTTTTCACACCCCTTTTTGAAAGTGTGTCAACATTTTTCACACCCCTTTTTGAAAGTGTGTCAACATTTTTCACACCCCTTTTTGAAAGTGTGTCAAAATTTTTCACACCCCTTTTTGAAAGTGTGTCAACATTTTTCACACCCCTTTTTGAAAGTGTGTCAACATTTTTCACACCCCTTTTTGAAAGTGTGTCACAATATTTCACACCCCTTTTTGAAAGTGTGTCAACATTTTTCACACCCCTTTTTGAAAGTGTGTCCAAATTTTTCACACCCCTTTTTGAAAGTGTGTCAACATTTTTCACACCCCTTTTTGAAAGTGTGTCACAATTTTTCACACCCCTTTTTGAAAGTGTGTCAACATTTGTCACACCCCTTTTTGAAAGTGTGTCAACATTTTTCACACCGCTTTTTGAAAGTGTGTCAAAATTGTTCACACCCCTTTTTGAAAGTGTGTCAACATTTTTCACACCCCTTTTTGAAAGTGTGTCAACATTTTTCACACCCCTTTTTGAAAGTGTGTCACAATTTTTCACACCCCTTTTTGAAAGTGTGTCAACATTTTTCACACCCCTTTTTGAAAGTGTGTCACAATTTTTCACACCCCTTTTTGAAAGTGTGTCAACATTTTTCACACCCCTTTTTGAAAGTGTGTCACAATTTTTCACACCCCTTTTTGAAAGTGTGTCAACATTTGTCACACCCCTTTTTGAAAGTGTGTCAACATTTTTCACACCCCTTTTTGAAAGTGTGTCACAATTTTTCACACCCCTTTTTGAAAGTGTATCAACATTTTTCACACCCCTTTTTGAAAGTGTGTCAACATTTTTCACACCCCTTTTTGAAAGTGTGTCACAATTTTTCACACCCCTTTTTGAAAGTGTGTCAACATTTTTCACACCCCTTTTTGAAAGTGTGTCACAATTTTTCACACCCCTTTTTGAAAGTATGTCAACATTTTTCACACCCCTTTTTGAAAGTGTGTCAACATTTTTCACACCCCTTTTTGAAAGTGTGTCACAATTTTTCACACCCCTTTTTGAAAGTGTGTCAACATTTTTCACACCCCTTTTTGAAAGTGCGTCACAATTTTTCACACCCCTTTTTGAAAGTGTGTCAACATTTTTCACACCCCTTTTTGAAAGTGTGTCACAATTTTTCACACCCCTTTTTGAAAGTGTGTCAACATTTTTCACACCCCTTTTTGAAAGTGTGTCAACATTTTTCACACCCCTTTTTGAAAGTGTGTCACAATTTTTCACACCCCTTTTTGAAAGTGTGTCAACATTTTTCACACCCCTTTTTGAAAGTGTGTCACAATTTTTCACACCCCTGTTTGAAAGTGTGTCAACATTTTTCACACCCCTTTTTGAAAGTGTGTCAACATTTTTCACACCCCTTTTTGAAAGTGTGTCACAATTTTTCACACCCCTTTTTGAAAGTGTGTCAACATTTTTCACACCCCTTTTTGAAAGTGTGTCACAATTTTTCACACCCCTTTTTGAAAGTGTGTCAACATTTTTCACACCCCTTTTTGAAAGTGTGTCACAATTTTTCACACCCCTTTTTGAAAGTGTGTCAACATTTTTCACACCCCTTTTTGAAAGTGTGTCAACATTTTTCACACCCCTTTTTGAAAGTGTGTCACAATTTTTCACACCCCTTTTTGAAAGTATGTCAACATTTTTCACACCCCTTTTTGAAAGTGTGTCAACATTTTTCACACCCCTTTTTGAAAGTGTGTCACAATTTTTCACACCCCTTTTTGAAAGTGTGTCAACATTTTTCACACCCCTTTTTGAAAGTGTGTCAACATTTTTCACACCCCTTTTTGAAAGTGTGTCAAAATTTTTCACACCCCTTTTTGAAAGTGTGTCAACATTTTTCACACCCCTTTTTGAAAGTGTGTCAACATTTTTCACACCCCTTTTTGAAAGTGTGTCACAATTTTTCACACCCCTTTTTGAAAGTGTGTCAACATTTTTCACACCCCTTTTTGAAAGTGTGTCAACATTTTTCACACCCCTTTTTGAAAGTGTGTCACAATTTTTCACACCCCTTTTTGAAAGTGTGTCAACATTTTTCACACCCCTTTTTGAAAGTGTGTCACAATTTTTCACACCCCTTTTTGAAAGTGTGTCAACATTTTTCACACCCCTTTTTGAAAGTGTGTCACAATTTTTCACACCCCTTTTTGAAAGTGTGTCAACATTTTTCACACCCCTTTTTGAAAGTGTGTCAACATTTTTCACACCCCTTTTTGAAAGTGTGTCAACATTTTTCACACCCCTTTTTGAAAGTGTGTCAACATTTTTCACACCCCTTTTTGAAAGTGTGTCAACATTTTTCACACCGCTTTTTGAAAGTGTGTCAAAATTTTTCACACCCCTTTTTGAAAGTGTGTCAACATTTTTCACACCCCTTTTTGAAAGTGTGTCAACATTTTTCACACCCCTTTTTGAAAGTGTGTCACAATTTTTCACACCCCTTTTTGAAAGTGTGTCAACATTTTTCACACCCCTTTTTGAAAGTGTGTCACAATTTTTCACACCCCTTTTTGAAAGTGTGTCAACATTTTTCACACCCCTTTTTGAAAGTGTGTCACAATTTTTCACACCCCTTTTTGAAAGTGTGTCAACATTTGTCACACCCCTTTTTGAAAGTGTGTCAACATTTTTCACACCCCTTTTTGAAAGTGTGTCACAATTTTTCACACCCCTTTTTGAAAGTGTGTCAACATTTTTCACACCCCTTTTTGAAAGTGTGTCAACATTTTTCACACCCCTTTTTGAAAGTGTGTCACAATTTTTCACACCCCTTTTTGAAAGTGTGTCAACATTTTTCACACCCCTTTTTGAAAGTGTGTCACAATTTTTCACACCCCTTTTTGAAAGTATGTCAACATTTTTCACACCCCTTTTTGAAAGTGTGTCAACATTTTTCACACCCCTTTTTGAAAGTGTGTCAACATTTTTCACACCCCTTTTTGAAAGTGTGTCACAATTTTTCACACCCCTTTTTGAAAGTGTGTCAACATTTTTCACACCCCTTTTTGAAAGTGTGTCACAATTTTTCACACCCCTTTTTGAAAGTGTGTCAACATTTTTCACACCCCTTTTTGAAAGTGTGTCAACATTTTTCACACCCCTTTTTGAAAGTGTGTCACACTTTTTCACACCCCTTTTTGAAAGTGTGTCAACATTTTTCACACCCCTTTTTGAAAGTGTGTCACAATTTTTCACACCCCTTTTTGAAAGTGTGTCAACATTTTTCACACCCCTTTTTGAAAGTGTGTCAAAAATTTTCACACCCCTTTTTGAACGTGTGTCAACATTTTTCACACCCCTTTTTGAAAGTGTGTCAACATTTTTCACACCCCTTTTTGAAAGTGTGTCAACATTTTTCACACCCCTTTTTGAAAGTGTGTCAAAAATTTTCACACCCCTTTTTGGAAGTGTGTCAACATTTTTCACACCCCTTTTTGAAAGTGTGTCAAAATTTTTCACACCCCTTTTTGAAAGTGTGTCACAATTTTTCACACCCCTTTTTGAAAGTGTGTCAACATTTTTCACACCCCTTTTTGAAAGTGTGTCAACATTTTTCACACCCCTTTTTGAAAGTGTGTCAACATTTTTCACACCCCTTTTTGAAAGTGTGTCACAATTTTTCACACCCCTTTTTGAAAGTGTGTCAACATTTTTCACACCCCTTTTTGAAAGTGTGTCACAATTTTTCACACCCCTTTTTGAAAGTGTGTCAACATTTGTCACACCCGTTTTTGAAAGTGTGTCAACATTTGTCACACCCCTTTTTGAAAGTGTGTACATTTTTCACACCCCTTTTTGAAAGTGTGTCAAAAATTTTCATACCACTTTTTGGAAGTGTGTCAACATTTTTCACACCCCTTTTTGAAAGTGCGTCAAAATTTTTCACACTCCTTTTTGAAAGTGTGTCAACATTTTTCACACTCCTTTTTGAAAGTGTGTCAACATTTTTCACACCCCTTTTTGAAAGTGTGTCACAATTTTTCACACCCCTTTTTGAAAGTGTGTCAACATTTGTCACACCCCTTTTTGAAAGTGTGTCAACATTTTTCACACCGCTTTTTGAAAGTGTGTCAAAATTTTTCACACCCCTTTTTGAAAGTGTGTCAAAATTTTTCACACCCCTTTTGAAAGTGTGTCAACATTTTTCACACCCCTTTTTGAAAGTGTGTCACAATTTTTCACACCCCTTTTTGAAAGTGTGTCAACATTTTTCACACCCCTTTTTGAAAGTGTGTCAACATTTTTCACACCCCTTTTTGAAAGTGTGTCAACATTTTTCACACCCCTTTTTGAAAGTGTGTCACAATTTTTCACACCCCTTTTTGAAAGTGTGTCACAATTTTTCACACCCCTTTTTGAAAGTGTGTCAACATTTTTCACACCCCTTTTTGAAAGTGTGTCACAATTTTTCACACCCCTTTTTGAAAGTGTGTCAACATTTTTCACACCCCTTTTTGAAAGTGTGTCACAATTTTTCACACCCCTTTTTAAAAGTGTGTTACAATTTTTCACACCCCTTTTTGAAAGTGTGTCACAATTTTTCACACCCCTTTTTGAAAGTGTGTCAACATTTTTTACACCCCTTTTTGAAAGTGTGTCACAATTTTTCACACCCCTTTTTGAAAGTGTGTCACAATTTATCACACCCCTTTTTGAAAGTGTGTCACAATTTTTCACACCCCTTTTTGAAAGTGTGTCACAATTTTTCACACCCCTTTTTGAAAGTGTGTCAACATTTTTCACACCCCTTTTTGAAAGTGTGTCACAATTTTTCACACCCCTTTTTGAAAGTTTGTCACAATTTTTCACACCCCTTTTTGAAAGTGTGTCACAATTTTTCACACCCCTTTTTGAAAGTGTGTCAACATTTTTCACACCCCTTTTTGAAAGTGTGTCACAATTTTTCACACCCCTTTTTGAAAGTGTGTCACAATTTTTCACACCCCTTTTTGAAAGTGTGTCACAATTTTTCACACCCCTTTTTGAAAGTGTGTCACAATTTTTCACACCCCTTTTTGAAAGTGTGTCACAATTTTTCACACCCCTTTTTGAAAGTGTGTCAACATTTTTCACACCCCTTTTTGAAAGTGTATCAAAATTTTTCACACTCCTTTTTGAAAGTGTGTCAAAATTTTTCACACCCCTTTTTGAAAGTGTGTCACAATTTTTCACACCCCTTCTTGAAAGTGTGTTAACATTTGTCACACCCCTTTTTGAAAGTGTGTCAACATTTTTCACACCCCTTTTTGAAAGTGTGTCACAATTTTTCACACCCCTTTTTGAAAGTGTGTCAACATTTTTCACACCCCTTTTTGAAAGTGTATCAAAATTTTTCACACTCCTTTTTGAAAGTGTGTCAACATTTTTCACACCCCTTTTTGAAAGTGTGTCACAATTTTTCACACCCCTTTTTGAAAGTGTGTCAACATTTTTCACACCCCTTTTTGAAAGTGTGTCAACATTTTTCACACCCCTTTTTGAAAGTGTGTCAACATTTTTCACACCCCTTTTTGAAAGTGTGTCACAATTTTTCACACCCCTTTTTGAAAGTGTGTCAACATTTTTCACACCCCTTTTTGAAAGTGTGTCACAATTTTTCACATCCCTTTTTGAAAGTGTGTCAACATTTTTCACACCCCTTTTTGAAAGTGTGTCAACATTTTTCACACCCCTTTTTGAAAGTGTGTCAACATTTTTCACACCCCTTTTTGAAAGTGTGTCACAATTTTTCACATCCCTTTTTGAAAGTGTGTCAACATTTTTCACACCCCTTTTTGAAAGTGTGTCACAATTTTTCACACCCCTTTTTGAAAGTGTGTCAACATTTTTCACACCCCTTTTTGAAAGTGTGTCACAATTTTTCACACCCCTTTTTGAAAGTGTGTCAACATTTTTCACACCCCTTTTTGAAAGTGTGTCAACATTTTTCACACCCCTTTTTGAAAGTGTGTCACAATTTTTCACACCCCTTTTTGAAAGTGTGTCACAATTTTTCACACCCCTTTTTGAAAGTGTGTCAACATTTTTCACACCCCTTTTTGAAAGTGTGTCAACATTTTTCACACCCCTTTTTGAAAGTGTGTCAACATTTTTCACACCCCTTTTTGAAAGTGTGTCACAATTTTTCACACCCCTTTTTGAAAGTGTGTCACAATTTTTCACACCCCTTTTTGAAAGTGTGTCAACATTTTTCACACCCCTTTTTGAAAGTGTGTCAACATTTTTCACACCCCTTTTTGAAAGTGTGTCAACATTTTTCACACCCCTTTTTGAAAGTGTGTCAACATTTTTCACACCCCTTTTTGAAAGTGTGTCAACATTTTTCACACCCCTTTTTGAAAGTGTGTCAACATTTTTCACATCCCTTTTTGAAAGTGTGTCAACATTTTTCACACCCCTTTTTGAAAGTGTGTCACAATTTTTCACACCCCTTTTTGAAAGTGTGTCAACATTTTTCACACCCCTTTTTGAAAGTGTGTCACAATTTTTCACACCCCTTTTTGAAAGTGTGTCACAATTTTTCACACCCCTTTTTGAAAGTGTGTCAACATTTTTCACACCCCTTTTTGAAAGTGTGTCAACATTTTTCACACCCCTTTTTGAAAGTGTGTCAACATTTTTCACACCCCTTTTTGAAAGTGTGTCAACATTTTTCACACCCCTTTTTGAAAGTGTGTCAACATTTTTCACACCCCTTTTTGAAAGTGTGTCAACATTTTTCACATCCCTTTTTGAAAGTGTGTCAACATTTTTCACACCCCTTTTTGAAAGTGTGTCACAATTTTTCACACCCCTTTTTGAAAGTGTGTCAACATTTTTCACACCCCTTTTTGAAAGTGTGTCACAATTTTTCACACCCCTTTTTGAAAGTGTGTCAACATTTTTCACACCCCTTTTTGAAAGTGTGTCACAATTTTTCACACCCCTTTTTGAAAGTGTGTCAACATTTTTCACACCCCTTTTTGAAAGTGTGTCAACATTTTTCACACCCCTTTTTGAAAGTGTGTCACAATTTTTCACACCCCTTTTTGAAAGTGTGTCAACATTTTTCACACCCCTTTTTGAAAGTGTGTCACAATTTTTCACACCCCTTTTTGAAAGTGTGTCACAATTTTTCACACTCCTTTTTGAAAGTGTGTCAACATTTTTCACACCCCTTTTTGAAAGTGTGTCACAATTTTTCACACTCCTTTTTGAAAGTGTGTCAACATTTTTCACACCCCTTTTTGAAAGTGTGTCAACATTTTTCACACCCCTTTTTGAAAGTGTGTCACAATTTTTCACACCCCTTTTTGAAAGTGTGTTACAATTTTTCACACCCCTTTTTGAAAGTGTGTCAACATTTTTCACACCCCTTTTTGAAAGTGTGTCCAAATTTTTCACACCCCTTTTTGAAAGTGTGTCAACATTTTTCACACCCCTTTTTGAAAGTGTGTCAACATTTTTCACACCCCTTTTTGAAAGTGTGTCACAATTTTTCACACCCCTTTTTGAAAGTGTGTCAACATTTTTCACACCCTTTTTTTGAAAGTGTGTCAACATTTTTCACACCCCTTTTTGAAAGTGTGTCAACATTTTTCACACCCCTTTTTGAAAGTGTGTCAACATTTTTCACACCCCTTTTTGAAAGTGTGTCAACATTTTTCACACCCGTTTTTGAAAGTGTGTCAACATTTTTCACACCCCTTTTTGAAAGTGTGTCACAATTTTTCACACCCCTTTTTGAAAGTGTGTCAAAATTTTTCACACCCCTTTTTGAAAGTGTGTCAACATTTTTCACATCCCTTTTTGAAAGTGTGTCAACATTTTTCACACCCCTTTTTGAAAGTGTGTCAACATTTTTCACATCCCTTTTTGAAAGTGTGTCAACATTTTTCACACCCCTTTTTGAAAGTGTGTCAACATTTTTCACACCCGTTTTTGAAAGTGTGTCAACATTTTTCACACCCCTTTTTGAAAGTGTGTCACAATTTTTCACACCCCTTTTTGAAAGTGTGTCAAAATTTTTCACACCCCTTTTTGAAAGTGTGTCAACATTTTTCACATCCCTTTTTGAAAGTGTGTCAACATTTTTCACACCCCTTTTTGAAAGTGTGTCAACATTTTTCACATCCCTTTTTGAAAGTGTGTCAACATTTTTCACACCCCTTTTTGAAAGTGTGTCAACATTTTTCACACCCCTTTTTGAAAGTGTGTCAACATTTTTCACATCCCTTTTTGAAAGTGTGTCACAATTTTTCACACCCCTTTTTGAAAGTGTGTCAAAATTTTTCACACCCCTTTTTGAAAGTGTGTCAACATTTTTCACATCCCTTTTTGAAAGTGTGTCAACATTTTTCACACCCCTTTTTGAAAGTGTGTCAACATTTTTCACATCCCTTTTTGAAAGTGTGTCAACATTTTTCACACCCCTTTTTGAAAGTGTGTCAACATTTTTCACACCCGTTTTTGAAAGTGTGTCAACATTTTTCACACCCCTTTTTGAAAGTGTGTCACAATTTTTCACACCCCTTTTTGAAAGTGTGTCAAAATTTTTCACACCCCTTTTTGAAAGTGTGTCAACATTTTTCACATCCCTTTTTGAAAGTGTGTCAACATTTTTCACACCCCTTTTTGAAAGTGTGTCAACATTTTTCACACCCGTTTTTGAAAGTGTGTCAACATTTTTCACACCCCTTTTTGAAAGTGTGTCACAATTTTTCACACCCCTTTTTGAAAGTGTGTCAAAATTTTTCACACCCCTTTTTGAAAGTGTGTCAACATTTTTCACATCCCTTTTTGAAAGTGTGTCAACATTTTTCACATCCCTTTTTGAAAGTGTGTCAACATTTTTCACATCCCTTTTTGAAAGTGTGTCAACATTTTTCACATCCCTTTTTGAAAGTGTGTCAACATTTTTCACACCCCTTTTTGAAAGTGTGTCAACATTTTTCACACCCGTTTTTGAAAGTGTGTCAACATTTTTCACACCCCTTTTTGAAAGTGTGTCACAATTTTTCACACCCCTTTTTGAAAGTGTGTCAAAATTTTTCACACCCCTTTTTGAAAGTGTGCTATTTCAGCTATCCCACTGCCACGGTTGGAACGAGGACCCTCTGGACTATCATTTGCATATAGTCTGTATGGTGTACTATTTCTTATATGTTCCCAAATGGCCACTGATCTTCTAGAGAATTTTCAATCAAAAACTATATTTTTGCAAAGCCAATTTCAACAATACCGTATCACTTTCTATGTGTCTATGTTGCTGATTATATTAAGACGCATTGGAACACTCCTTTGAGTATGATACGGTACTTAAAGACCTAGTATATGCCTTAAAATTAGCTTTTAAAGAAGTGACCTTGTTCAGATGGATACTGTTAAACAGTTAACAGTGCCCTGTTAAGAGCAAATTTTGCACTGTTAACGCTAAATGTGGCGCTGCTAAGATTTATGAATTGCGTCTTGGGTTTTCAAATTCGAATTTATCTTCACACACATGTAAGAAGATAGGTTGTAATCCTGACTAAAGGATTGTAATAAGTAATAATGTAAGCTGGTGAAATTTTTCGCAGCTGTATACCAATAGTTCTCAAATCTTCTTAAAGTACTAAGCATGATGACCAAGTTTGCTCTCTTAATTTTGGTGGTAAAGTTGTTATCATATATACATACATAATTGGTCTTTACAACCGTTAGGTCAGGATTACAACCTCATCTCATCCTGCTCACCGGATCTGCACCCACGGCAGAAGTCGTTAAATGGGAGCTGCATTCTCTCCGCGTGTCTACCCATAACACAGTGACCTGTATGCATGGCCACTGTGATTGAGATGATGCCATGACCAAGTCCAAGTAACTGGTTGGTACGTCTTCTATCCATCAGGGGCCAGGTGAGTCTAGCGGTAGAGCAGGATAGGTTGGCGTTTCGGAAGAATTTCCGCGCGATGGTCAGTCTGAACGAGGTAAGTGGCATTCCTAAGCTGACTGAATAGGATTCCGGAAGTAGTGCGCCAGCTCTGGCTAGCTCGTTGGCCTTGCAGTTTCCCGGAATGTCACAGTGTCCTTCGGGGACCCAGACAAGTGTAATACTGAAGCGCCCAGAAAGAAGGCTGAGGCAACGGCGACATTCGCTGACGATCCTGGAATTATTTGCAATGTTCGACAGAGACTTTATGGTAGCCTGGCTATCAGAAAAGATCGAGATGCGGGTGAAAGGAACACCGTATGCGAGGATCCATTGTTCGGCTCAGTAGATGGCCATTACTTCCGCCTGGAACAGGCTGCAATAGTCGGGCAGCCGGAGTGAAGTGTTCAATTCCAAGACTCCGAGTAGACTCTGCTACCTACGCCACCATCGAGTTTGGAAGCGTCCATATATACAGATGTATGGCCGTATTATCATCAATTTTTTTCTGACTATGGACTGGATGATAGGTGGACGATAAAGCAGTATTGCGACAAAGTAATTTGAAGTAAGTTTCATGGCGACATCAATTGGCCACCAAGAACAAAGGTTGTGTCCACGTGGATAATTTCCTTACGTTGAAGCATTTAAAAACTAACACTCGTCGCGATATCTGCCGAGTTAACACGATAACTGCCACGGCAATTTCCAGAAAACTAGGCGTGCAAGCCAACATTGTTCTTTTCTCAGAAGCCATTTATCGATATTAGCACTGATATAATACGATTTTATTCGTAGCTACACAAAAATGACGGCATTAGTGAGTACGAAATAACTCATAGTTGGCACCCTAGAAGGGAACGCAATCTACGAGTTATCTCGTAGTTGGCAGTCAACGTGTTAAATAGACTGCTGTAGGGTATTGGATGGAGCAGCAGTTAAGAAGTAAATTATCTTACCTACAGCTGTACTTGTTTCCAAATCCAACCATGGAATTCAGTTTCCTTTATTTGGCTGGTCTCAACTCAACCTGCCTGTTTATGGGCCTTTGAGTATGTCAAACCCATACTATGCCATCCATCCTGCTGGTTTTTGTCCATTGATGATGTATTTTATTGTGTATCTGTATTTGTAGATCTATTGCCGCATATCAGCCTTAACCGTTAGTGAACATTACAAATCTCTCTTGCTGTATAGAAACAGACACACAAGTACACTGTTCGTTCGTTTATCGTGCGCACATTTACTCACTTACTATTCATTTATAATTTTTCCTTTTTTTTTTTTATTTGCGTCTCTCTTTTTTTTGTAAAATGGAACAAACGAAGGAAAAATGTATAAAATTTGTAGGAAAAAAAAAAATAAAAATAAAAGCTAAGAAATAAAATATAATGTGGGCTCCAACAGCGTCAGACTGTCTGGTATGTCTACGTATTTTCGGTCTGAATGTCTACTTTATGGTTTCGGTTTTAGTTTTTCTTTTCTTTTTCGGTTTCGTTTTGTTTTTGTTTTTAATTCGTCATCCGCTTCAGCATTACTTTGTAGTTTTTCAATATTTTTTGTTTTTGTTTTTCTTTTCTTCTGTATTATTTTTTGTTTTTGGTTTTCATCTTTTGATTGCAGTAAATAAACTCCTCTCCATTGTATTGTATGTGACTGACTGAATGAACGATCCAAAGAGTTGAGCGAACGAATGTGAGCGTAAGCGTGTGAGTGAATGTACGTATTTCTGTATGCAGTTCATGTTGTTGTAACTGAATCATGTCTGGACGTTTTTTTTTGTGTATTTTTCCCCCATTTTATATATGGATTTGACTTACAGCAGGCGTCCATAGACAGAAATTGAAATCTTATGTGACTGTTATGAGCACACAGTGAGAAACATTGTATTGAGCCATAGATTAGTTGTAAGAGTGTATGTATTTTGCACCATGTGGACCACATGCAGAAATTAGGCAAAAAAAAAATTTTTTTTATTTTGATTTCAAAACATTGAAATCTTTGGTTTTAATTTGCAAAAGTAATCGCAATTGATAAAGCTGTCGTGTTTCCTTTTCCTACATCCTAAAATGTCCCACTCAGAGTTCTGGTATTAACCATTATCATGAGAGATTACTTCAGTTTAAATATTTAATTGGTTTTAAATGGACTTAACTTTCCATCAAATTAAGATTTAAACGTTTAAGCTCTGTTTTGCGATGAACACCATAGGAGCCTAAAGCTGTCCCCAAACATCTCCATCTTCTTATTCGGTTTTCATTTTTATTCTTTACTTCGTTACCGTTTCATGCATAAAATTTTTCCAACTAAGCATGTGTTTGGTTTATTGAAGCACGTTCTAGAACGACAGGGTTGCCATGTGTTATTTTTAAGAAATGCAATTTTCTGTAATATGTATGTATTATGTTGTTGTGTTGGTTGCAGTGGCAAAAAATATTGGTTATTCTTTTCTGAAAGGCTGCGTTACCACATCTCTCTGTGGTCTTCTTGGAAGATATAATTCTCTTTAGGGGTGAGGGGGGAAGTTGTTATTTTTGAGTAGATTATTTTGTAAAGAAAATAAAGGGAAACGCTAAAAAAAATTAATTACTCGAAGTAACCGTAATAAAAAATTGTTTGACTTACCTACCTACGATACTTGGGTATACTTCCCTCCCTTCGCTGTGCATAGATATTTCTCTTAAAGTTAAGAGTATTCTCCGTAGTTATAGTGAATTTAATATGGCAAAGATGTGCAAGATGATACAGTAAGACCCCGCTTAACGTGGGGGATACGTTCCAATAAGTTCTAGCGCTAAACGAAACAGCGTTAAACGAGGCAACTAATGAATCAACTGTGACACAGGAAAGATGCGTTAGTACTGTGCGTTGCGACTTCTAAATATACAGTTGGAATCTTTATTCTGGACAGACTAATAAGAGAGCGTTGAAAAAGATACATAGTATACACCGTCGCTATATAGTGCATCGCTTTTGTACTGCCGCGTAATACTGAAACAGCGTTAAGCGGGCTCTTACTGTACTAAAATACATAACAAGTCGTTTGTATTGGAACGACATCGAATGAATCTTTAAAAAATCTTGTTGCTGTAAAGTTTTCGTGAGCAGTAGCTTTTATTTTCGAGCAGCTATATTGAGCAAATTTTGGCAAAGGAATTACACGTTCCACCTTTCTTAGAAGTTAAAATCAGTAGACTATCCCCCTGTTTCTGTAAAAGAAAGGAATTCAGATTAACGTTTATTTGTTCAGAAAAAATATTTCTGATTTATTTAATTTGACTGTTATCCCCCAGGGAATTATACGCACTAAAGGGTCCGCCAAATAACTTTTTTTTTGAAAATGCTTAAAAAAAGCGACTGAATATTTTCTCAAATTTCTTTTTTATTTGAAAGTACAATACTTCCGGAATAATGGAAAATAATTTCATTCAAATGTCTGCCTCGGCTGGCCATGCAGTAGCCTACACGATCGGTCCAATTTTTAAGCACATTATCGACTGTGTGCAGCTGTATTTCACCGATGGCTTCACGAATATTGTCCTTTAAACAGTCAATTGCCTCTGGCTTGTCGTCGTAACACTAATCTTTGACGGCACCCCACAAATAATAATCCAACGGTGTCAAATCGCAGCTCCGTGGTGGCCAAACGACATCAGCTCTGCGGCTGATAATGCGATCTTCAAAAACAGGGCGCAAAACATCGAGTGCGACACGTAGCGCCGTTCTGTTGAAACCAAATGTTGCCAATATCCTCCTCTTCAATGTTTGTGAACAAAAATTCGTTCAACATGGCCCGATAACGATCGTCATTGCAACGCCCACCCCTTGCTCATTTTCGAAGAAAAATAGCCCAATTATGCCTCTGGACCAAAATCTGCACCAAACAGTGACTCGTTTTGGGTGCGTCGGCTTTTCAATGTATGCGTGCGGGTTTTCTGTGCCCCAAATGCGACAATTTTGCTTGTTTACATACCCGCCAAGATCAGAATGAGCTTCATCTGAAAAGATGATTTTTTTTTTTGCCAAAATCGGCATCTTCTGTAAGTCGATCGTAAGTCGATTTCCCAGCGTTGTTCAAGCGTATACACAACCATATTCGTTCAGCGGAAGGATAAAACTAATTATCTGCAGGGCTCTCACAAAAACTCTAAGAGTAAATAAAATTGTTATGAAAAACTTCTCTAAAAACTGTCGTTTAGATTCTACTCTAAACTATAGGTTCCTCCTCTAAAGCAGAAAATTTACACACATAATATGGGCGGTGTGAGAAGCTAGGTCGGAACCCTCACTAAAGGTTGTATTAGAACTTCTGAGTCTCATTATTTTTGCAGAATTCTTCTCTGAGACACAGATTTTTATTTTATAAGAATAGAAAAAAAAATCCAAAAACTACTTGCTTTTAGTTACAAACGACCCATAGTGCATTGTTTAAGTGTACTTAAAATGTTTCATTTTAAATCTTATAAAACAAAAAAAAAAATAAATTTAGTATTCTAACAGTTTATAACTTAAGTCTGGTATTATTATTAAGACCAGTTAAAACGAATATCCTGAGTCAGCTTCCACATACATACATATGTATATGTAAGAAATTTCCCAAAAATTTTTAAAATTTAAAATAACTTTCGGTTACAAAAACTAAATTTTTTTTTCCTTCTTTTTGTTTAAACAATCGACAACAACACTTTCAGACTGTAGGGTAGGGTATTCGGTATATCATACAGTACAGTTACTGTCTGCTTTAGCTTTTTCTTCTGTTTTTTTCTGTTCTTTCTTTGTACTTTTATTTTAACCTACAATCGAACATATTCACGTTCAGATTCCATAATGTGCAGCCAGTCAGTATCATGATGGTTAAGAGGGACGATGACAGACATGTTAAACTTTTAATCTACAAGTAGTCGTGCTCTCGTATTCAATACGGTTTTCTGTGTGTGTGTGTGTGTTTGTCTGATTGCATGTGGCCCGTATTTTAACCCTGATATTCGTAACATCAAAAACCACCACCACACAGTTGTGTGTCTGAAAGCAGTAGTTGCGTTGCAATCATTTGCATTCGAATTTCGCATTCATATTTGCATACACATCCTACTTTTTGTGTTTTCTGTTTTGTTTTGGCTGTTATTTTTATTTTTGTTTTTTTCATATTTTTCGGAATTGGTGAACCATGTAGCCTTATTGACTAAAAATAATACAAAAAACAAATTGTAATCGAGTGGCTTTCAGTTAATATTTTTTGTTGTTTTTTTTTTCTTGGAAAATATTTCTTGAAGCAAATACTAACAGGCTTTTTCACACCCTACATTGAATATGAAATTATTTAATTACATACCCATACATACATACATAATTGGCCATTACAACCCTTCAGTCAGGAATACGGCCTAGCTTCTCAACACCACTCATGTTGTGTGCGTTAATTTTATACATGAGTGGCGGGACCTACAGTTTAAAATCGACTCCAAACGACAGATTTTTTGAGAAGCTTCTTCATGGCAATTTTTACTCTCAGAGTTTTTGCCAGAAATCTGCTGAGAGGAATTCGCCGAAGAAATATTTTTTTTCATATTTCGTTTTGATGTCTGAGCTGAGATTCGAACTCGAGCCTTTCGTCTAATAAGCCAACACACTACCTACTAGACCACGGCGAGTACTTATGAGTAGTAGTATTTAATTACATACAGGATTTTATTGCCCAGCTAGAGAAGTGTTTGAAGCTATTATATATAATTTGCAAAGCAAATTATGGTCCACCATTTAAACAAATGAGAAGGTGGCTCATAACTCTCACATACAATGTTTTGTCAGTACCTTAACAGGCGACCGAATCGGAAATTACAAATAGAATCGAATGAATCAAAATTGTCTGTATTGAGTTTGCTTTTTCCTTTTCAATTTGTGTGTCCGTTAATATTATCCATAAATAGCTTGAAATACAGTTTAAAGTCAACTCCGAAGGACAGATTTTTGAGAAACTTTTCATGGCAATTTTATTTACTCTGAGAGGTTTTGCTAGAGGTTTAGGTTTGGTGTACTTGGAGAACTTTAATTATAAAAATTTAAATTTCTTATTAAAATTATTTTTTTTAATCTTATTTTCTTTCTTACTTTTCTTTTCAGGTAAGTGTGAACATGAAGAAACTTGAATAAATTTTAAATTTTCTTTACGGAAAAGTGAGTAAAAATTTTTTTTGAGAATTTTAATTAAAAATTATTCTTACAAAGCTATGATGAATTACCCAAATCTCTGGGCATCAATATTAGTTAAACAAACTCAAATCATATTCTTATTATACTATAGAGCGCCCCTACTGAAGATCACAGATCACATTAAGTCGACCAAGACAGGGACAGAGTTTACAATGCTGGGTGTAAAGGTCAGAGATCAAGATGAGTAGATTCGAATCATACTCATAATTTCTGATACTTATACGCATTCATACTTATTTTAATATCATGCAACCCCTCTACTCATATTCAAAGTTTGAAGTACTCATCGTACTCATATGTACTTAACAATACGCATGATGTTGTTGATTTCGATTAGTAGGTAGTGGTGTGTTGGCTTATTACACAGAGTTGGTAGCCTGTCGTATAAAAATTATCTTCCCTGTCTATGCTACCATTCCAAATCTGTGGTTTATTATTATTGTAAAGCCCTACTTTCTATGTAAATCCAATATGATGCTGTGGAATACAGCGCCATCTCACCATCAAACTTGTAACAGATTCAAAAACTTTTTATTTAAGATTCTGTGGATGATTACAGATGTCAATTGATATACAAAGTCCAACGTTTTGTCTAATACTGTATATACATACCTATTGTAGGGTAATTTGTAGTTCCTATATAGTGTGATAGACATACAAATATTTGTTAGAATTACAATTTTATTTATGATTTTGAAATCAAGTGGGTTTCGGGACATGATTTTTCTATTTTTTTGCTTTTTTGCTTTCTTGCTTTTAAAGTTTATTTTTGTTCTAACGAAGCAAATATATACGTACTATTTAATGTTGGTGGTTTAAACTTAAAGTTGAAAATGAAAATTTATTTAAAAATTATTTCCAAAACTTTTATAATTCCAAAGTAAACAGCTTATTTTGTGCTCTGTAGTGATTAGTGTTGATGTGCAGCTTAGTAAACTCCCTTAAAATTGTTTGGCGTGCAAAATTTTCCAGCTCTGCAATATAAATCGAGAATTTAAGAAATTTTATTTCAAACACCGCCTAAGAATTCTTACCCAAACTAAAGCCACAGATTTTAACTTTATACCAGCGTAGTTGTATGCATTCCTCTTTGTGCAACAACAGCATCAGTTTGGCACTGAGGATATCACTGGCTCGGCCATACACTACCAGGCTTAGATTATGATTTAAACTAAGCAAGTCCATCCAATGGCGAAAGGCCAATATAAACATTTCATAGGGCATTGTTATCAATTCCAATGTGGTATTCACATAAAATGCCTTTTCCGGTATTCTTTTCTTATCCACCATGAAATACTGTGTTATCAAGTGTAAACGCTTGAGGCTTGCTCTCCTTACGATACGATTTAAAAGACGCCAAGTTAAGCCATTGCAGGAGTTTATAGTCAGTTCTTGTAAATCTTTCATGTTCTCTATCTGAGGAGCCAAGTAATACGGGTTTGGCATTTGTAGGTATTGCAAACGAGGACATTTTTCTGTTATCCAATTATGATTGACAAAGCCTTTAAGCCAATTGAGTGATTTTAAATGATCAAAATTATTTAAAGATCTTTGAAAGATTTCCGATAAATCCGAAAAACGTATACAATCGATTGTCATCGATTCCAATGTATCGGCTATGTAGATATGATTGTTTACCTCACTGACATGAGTGTCAACCAATTTAAACGACTTCAATTTTAGGCCACCTAATATTTGTTGCAGATTTGCATACGTTAAACCGCTACAACGTATCAAAGACAGTTCCAGTAGGCCTTTTAAATCACAAAAACATTCTAAATTTATTTGACAGTTAATCAAACACAACACTTTTAGATTTTTACAATATTTACGCAAAATATCGATAATTTTAACATTGATTATGATCGTGCAATCGTTAAGATGTATGGTTAGATGCCTTAAGTGGGGACAAAATTTCAAATAGTTTGTAAATGGACACCAGAAATCTTTGGTTATTATGCCAATATTAAGTATCTCCAAATGCCATAAATTATCGGGTATATCTTCGAGGTCAACATTCTCATCCCTACAGTCGATGATGAAATCTTTCAGCCACAAACAATTCAATTTCATGTGATTACCCATTAACTGTTGCAAGTGTTTTAATTTTAAAAAACTTTCCGTACCCGGTGGTTTTTGTGGTTCAATTTTAAGTTCTCTTAAACGTGGCATTCCCTGGAAAAGCTTTACATTCAATGTAATTCCCGGCACTATGGCATGCCAGTGTTCGCAAAAACATTTAATCACATGCAACGTTTGCAAATGCAAACAATACTGGCTTAAAACTTGTAAATCCTCATCACTTATTAGCGTCTCCTGTAGGATTAGCGTTCGTAAATTTGTGAACATTTTAAAATTCAAAGGCTTTATACTGTCCAAAGCCACTCGCTCGTCTTCCATTTCGCCTACTATTTTCAAACTCTCCATTTGCCATGCTGCATGTAAAAGAAAAAATTTTTCACTCTCTTCATGATTAAGAGCAAATTTTGCTTCTTGTGCCACCTGCAGTTCCGTTAAGTTTTCGCTGGTATTTCGCGTGAAAATATCTTCATGGCGATTGCGATAGACGCAAACGTTTTTAAAACTGTTGGTTATCATGTTCAACATTTTTCTGAAATTTCTTCAATTAAAACTTGTCGAAAGTGCCGCCGATAGAACTGTATCCTCTCGATCTAATAGCAGACTAGTGACGATATTCATTTTAAATTTTAAATATGTAGAAAAATAGAAATTGACTCGATATCGTTTATTTTTATATCGAGCTGGTGGTTTGCGGTTTATATGCGGCGTAGAGTAGAGTGAAATATTTCTTTTATTTATGTAATGATAATGCAGGGCAGTCTTATATAGAGAACTTCTTATGCCTAAAGTTATGCCAAGTTAAAGATCTTGTATATACCTTAGATATCTATGTATATACAACGGTCGTATCCAATCTCCAATCTTATGCACCAGATTCAAAGACTAGCTCGTCTAGCCATATTAAAGTGAAGTATCCCTTCACTGGATGCCGTATAGATGGCACTTCCTCTGGCTTTCCATATAATGATTTCGAACAGGTATCACATATGTATGTACATTCATAATTGGATTATGAAAATATTACAACCCAGCTTCTCACATTACTTATGTTGTGTGTGTTAATATTACCGATAAGTAGCGGGACCTACAGTTGAAAGTCGACCCCGAACGACAATTTTTTGAGAAACTTTTCATGGTAAATTTTATTTACTGCAGGGTTTTTACCAGAAATCTGTTGAGGAAGTCGCCGAAGAAATATTTGTTCGAGATGTCTGACCTGGGGTTTATACCGTGGCTTCACGTCCTATAAACCAACACACTACCTACTAGAGTGCGTCGACTTCAAACAGATATTGATATTCAGAAAAACACCATATAGAGGTTTAGGCCGATTACTGTTATTATTATATATAAAGTTTCGTTAAGAAACATGCCAGTGTCACGAAGCTTTTACATTTTTTTTTGATTTGTTTTCCCTTTTTATCTTGGTTTTTCCTTTTTTCTTTGTGTTTAGTTTCATTAAAGTATTTTTTTCTAAGAAAGTAAATGTTTGAAACACTGTTGCGAGTTCTAGAAAGACAGGGTAGCCATTGGTCGTTATCTAGACAGTCATTGCATGCATACATCAACGACCATTGCGCAATACTTTACACTCATATTCGAAGCCTTTTGATGGCATGATTGGTGAGATACGGCATTATTGGTGAGAGACGGTTGCGTAAAGGGAAATTTTTTTTTTCATATTTCAAGATGTCTGAGCTAGGTTTTGACCTCTTGAGCAATTATCTAATAAGTCGACGTCTAACTCACTAGACTACGGTGACCATTTTCTAAAACGAACGCTAAGCAGCTTTACTCAATGCTTTCCAAAAGGTGGCATTGCCTGACTTTTCTTCTATAATTTTCATTGTTGATCCATTCTGCGAAGTAATTGGGTTTCGTATTGGCTGGTTTTAATTTTTTGAAGTTTGATACGGTCATAACATAAAATCGTTTATATTTTGCTGTATTCAAGCATGGAATACATGTCCTTATAATCATACGTAGGATCATTTATGAACCATGCACAATGCTTGGTTACTGGATTGCGGGCTCATATTGCCTGGTATAACAGTCTGATGGCTGGCACTCAGTCAATGACAGAATTTCATTCTTATTACTTCTTTTGTTTTCTTTCCGTTCCACCAATCAAGTTTAACAAGCTAGCAAGTGACAAATACTCGGCAACAACGCCCTCTGTGTTTCTTATTTCTCTTACTCTTAGTTTCCACCCTTTCTTAAAATGTGACGTTGTCTGAATTGCATTACCCGAGTACTCGTTATACGTCTTGCGAGAATTTTACTTATACTACTCCGATATCTGCCTCTTGATCTGTTTTTAAACCCAATACAGCGTCATTTATAACTTTTCACAAGACTAGTCCTAGAACAGAATTTTGTTGATCCCTTGATGTAGAGGCATGTGAATCATTACCGCTGTTGGCTTCAGAACACAGAATAATGTTCAAGCAGTGGTTGTCGAGTGAAGTCGTTGTAGTCTAGTAGGTAGTTGTTAGTTATCAGAGATCAGCAATGAGTATTCAAAAAGATGATTAGATTAAAATCATACTCATAATTTCTGATACTTATACGCATTCATACTTATATTAATATCATACTCATACTGCTCATATTCAAAGTTTGAAGTACTCATACTTAACAATACGCATGGTATTGTTGATATTCCTGATTAGATTAAAATCATACTCATAATTTCTGATACTTATACGCATTCATACTTATTTTAATATCATACTCATACTACTCATATTCAAAGTTTGAAGTACTCATACTTAACAATACGCATGGTATTGTTGATATTCCTGATTAGATTAAAATCATACTCATAATTTCTGATACTTATACGCATTCATACTTATTTTAATATCATACTCATACTACTCATATTCAAAGTTTGAAGTACTCATCGTACTCATACTTAACAATACGCATGGTATTGTTGATTTCGGCTTTCTCTTTACTCAACATTTACAAGAATCACAAAATAAGTATGATTCGCATACGAACACCACAATACTTACTAGAAGATTGTGTGTTTGCTTTGCTTGCTGTCTTTGTCTATGTCTTTTTCTTTCTTTTTTTTTTGTAAATGCAATAACAACTAAGACTGTAAATTTGAATGAATGATTCGAATCACTCGAATCATTTATGAGTATTATAAGTATTTTTCTAAATTTATGAATCTGAATGAGTAGGCGTATGAATCAAACATATTTCGAATGTTACGAGTTTGATGTTAATGTTGTACTCATACTCATTGCAACCTGTACTTATAAATCAATGTTGTATTGAGTACGAATGAATCAGAGTAGTTGAATTTCAATACTCAAATACTAGTATGACTCACTCATACTCAGAATTTCATGAGTACTTATGAGTAGCGGAAAAACGATTCATTGCTGATCTCTGGTAGTTATTAAATATGATTTCTCGGTTCAGATCCCGGGTTAGGTATCTTAGACGAAATGAAATTGTTTGGCGAATTTCTCTCAGAATATTTCTGGCAAAACCTAGTATGTAAATGAATTGCTAGTAAATAAAATTGCCTAACGTTCGGAATCGACCTTAGGTACCACCACTCATGTATAAAATTAACGCACACGACATAAGTGGTGTGACAAGCTAGGTTGTAATCTTGATTAAAGGGTTGTAAGGATCAACTATGTATGTATGTAGCGGTTGCCGAGTATAAGTTATAGTAATCAGGGAAGTCGCCGTGGTCTAGTAGTAGTAGTGTGTTGGCTTATTAGACATAAAGCCCGGGTTCGTATCCCAGGTCAGACATCAAAACGAAATATGAAAAAAAGAAATATTTCTTCGGCGACTTCCTCTCAGCAGATTTCTGGCAAAAACTCTAAGAGTAAATAAAACTTGCCATGAAAAAGTTTCTCAAAAAAAATTTGTCGTTCGGAGTCGACGTTAAACTGTAGGTCCCGCCACTCAAGTATAAAATTAAGGCACACAACATGAATGGTGTTAGAAGCTAGGCCGTAATCCTGACTGAAGGGTATGTATGTAGTGATTGCCGAGTATAAAGTTTATGCAGTCAGTGAAACTTATTTGGCTGAATTAAATCCATTAGAATTGCATCCATTTTTAATGTCCAAAATTTCCTGATCTCATCCCTATCCATGAGCTCCCACTTGACGATCTCAATTTTTTAGATGCTAAAACGTTTGAAAAGATATCAACGTCCTTCTCCTTCTGTAATTGATCCAATAACGAGACAGTATAGCTAAAGGCAATGCCAAAAACTATCTGTCAGAATATCGGACGTAATAGGCGTTGATAGGGTCCGCTGATTTTCACACTTTGTCTTTGAAAACAGGCAGTAAATTGCTTAAGTAATGACAAGTTAAACTGTCATTTAGAATAGTCCGGTTCATCTATCTTACTTCGATAGACGTTCAATGGAATTTCCTTATTTCCGTATACCAACACTGGGTACGTTCATTTATTAATGCTAAGCTTAGGCTAAGCACGTACTGTTTGGACTCTGGTCAGCAAAAGCGTTTTTTTTTCTTTCTTTCTTTCTTTCTCCTCTTTAATATCTTTCGATGATGGCAATTGGAATTGCTTTTAGTTTACGTTGCCTTGTTGTTGTAACGTTAAGCGTGTGCATTAACACACATGATCTTTGTACGACCCAGTGCAGCCAGTGAATTTTAATAAAAAAAAACAAGAAAATTGAAATGAAATGAAATTCAAATAAAAGACACTTAAAAAGAGAAGAAAAAAGAAAAAAGAAATTGAAAACTGCATACGGACACGTTTTGGGGGAGAGTGTTTTCAAATTGACTTTTAAGTGTGCAATTGTTGACATGCCATGTTGAACATGTTGCAAAAAAGTGTCCATTTTGACAGTGACATATAAGATTGGCAGACAGACGGACCATATAGACTGACATTTCACTTGAGAAAACTTGTGTTGTTATGGCCAAGGCAAACGCAAACGCAAAACAAAACAAAATTGCATGTGCCAGTGACAATGCAAAGCGTATGTGGGTCTACTGTGTCTGTTTGCTGCTTTGTTTGCCAGTCAGAGTCAGACGAAAAGGATATCAAATATTCCCTATAATGGTTAGACAAGCAGCTGTTGTTCGTCAATGACCACTATACAATGGCCACATATTGTATTCTACACTTGCATACAAACATCTATACTCGCACTCTTCTTAATGCCTTCAAGTGGTGTGTTTTAGGTTTGTGCGTCTCTGTTTCAATCGGTGTGATTAAGTGCATGTGCATCGGGCCCTGTGCATGAATGTCCGGTTTTGTAATAACCAATTGAGTGACGACTACTATTATGGAATTGAACTTTTACAATGTGAACACAAAGTAATAAAAAAATAATTTTGCAAAAAAAAAAAAACCAAACCAGTCAACATTACAACAAAAAAATAGTCTGGAAATAAGAAAAAAAATTCACCTTTTTTTCTGTGTGTGCATGTGCGAATAAATATCGCAAACTGCTGGTTACCAACAGTTTTCACACGCTTTAATAATAAATATTGTTCGCAAGATCTTAAAGGGTGTGAGCATTTAATGTGTGGATTGAAAAAAATTAATTTTTATATGCCAGACGCGTTTGTTTAAGTGAGACTAAGGGAAGGCAGTGAAAGCCTAACAGAAGGTCTCAATCAGCAAGTTTTTCTTTTATCACTAAGTCCACTGAAGTGTGTCCCACAGATGGCATTAGTTTTAGGCAACATTTATTAGTTTAATAGTCCAATCACTGTTTGTTTAATAAAACAAAACACGAAACCCTGTAAGAATACAGTAGATGCAGATTGACTGGCCTAAGTTCCTTGGGTTAACTTAATTTAGGTGCGCACTCTGCTTGAAAAGTGTAATCTCACGTACGCGAGGGATTGTGATACCACAATTAATCTCCAACCAACAGTTCAAACATTCCCTATCACTTACTGAATTGGTCATTACAACTCTTCAGTCTGGATTACGACCTAGCTTCTCACACCACTCATTTTGTATGTGATAATTTTATCCATGCCTAGCGGAGCCTACAGTTTATTGAGAAGCTTTTCATTGCAATTTTATTTACTCTCAGAGTTTTTATCAAAGGATTGTTGAGAGGAAGTCGCCGAAGAAATATTTCTTCATGTATACATGCATAATTGGCCATTACAACCCTTCAGTCAGGAATACGGCCTAGCCTCTCACACCACTCATGTTGTGTGCCTTAATTTTATACTTGAGTGGCGGGACCTACAGTTAAACATCGACTCTACAAGTTTTTGAGAAACTTTTTCGTGACAGGTTTTTGCCAGAAATCTGCTGAGAGGAAGTCGCCGTAGAAATATTTTTTGTTCATGTTTCGTTGAGATGTCTGGCCTGGGTCTCGAACCCGGGCTTTACGTCTAATATGCGAACACACTACCTACTAGACTACGGCGACTACATATTTTTCATATTCCATTTTATTCGAAATGTCTGAGCTAGGATTTGAACCACGGGTTTGCATCTAGTCTAGCTAACACATTACATACTGGACTATCCCGACTTCTTATACATTTCCAATAAAAATGCCAAAGATGGTTGGAGCACACACGAGTTAAAAGACAGTCTCTTCCTACTCCTCAGACACACAGCTCTTGCGGAAGCCATTTGCGGGAATGCTAAACATGTTGGGATGGTCAGTAGCTTGTGAAATCCATCAGCTCTCTCTGCTTATACATTTTAGCCCAGAAACACTTACCAATATTGCATGTACCATCTTGGTGTTAAAGAAACTAGGTTTTCCTGTAAAACGACAGGAGATATCCATTTAGACTGAGGCAATCGTATTGTTACGTTTTTGCACTTTAAAAACGTTTAAAATATGAGCTCGTAGATTGCAAATAAAAATAAAAATTGATATGTGTTTAGTTTTAATTAAATTCATTATTGTTAGCACAATTATGTGTGCCACTGTTCACAACTTGGTTGTAAACAACAACAATTGCTTTATTTGCTATTTCTTCTTTTACACTCTTTGCATAAACAATATCAATTACTAATTAATTGTTCGACAGATCTTTATAACGGAGATCTTCAAACCACGATTACTCTCTTCAAACGCACCGCGCCTTCACACAAGACTGACTGAACTTTTACTGACTGCGTTGCCTGCTTTGCCTTTGGCAACGTAAACAGTCTGATGAACGTTCTTGAAGGCGAATGTTCGTGGCTTCGCCTTCTCGAGATCTCTATAAATGTTGTAAATCGTTGTTTCATTATTGTTGTTTGTGTATTTTTGTTTACATTTATTCTTGTAGTGTTTGTTGTTGCATTTTTGTTTACTGGTTTATCATGTAAACAAGTTCATTTTTTTTTTCGTTTTTGAAGATTTTATTTATAATTTTAATGTTAAACGATGTAAAAGCAAAACGCAATTCCATTTTCGTAACAGTATATTATATTAGTCATTCGTTAGAGATCATGAGCTCCGTATAGACCTGGCTATTTTCCTGATCCAAAAGTTCTTTGAGAAAACTCCGGCATGAATGGACCAACCCAAAAGATATTGCTTCACTTTCAAAATGCCACCATGACCTCCGTCTAGAAATCACTCCAAAGGTCGAGTGGTCCATAGAGAAACTAATTTCTACAATATCAACAATGCTTATAGGTCTGCATTGTTAGTATGATCTGTTAGTAGGATCTGTTAGCAGGATTATTAAAATGCAAGCCAAATTCATAAATTATCTTATCAAATAACACAATAAAAATCAATAAAAAAAAAATGTTCGTTCCCAACATGTTGGCCACACTCTGTCTTTTCTATCTTAATGTCTTCGTGTGCTGTTGTGTGACACTACTGTTATTTCATGTCTAGACATAAAGTATGACTTGAATTGTTTTCGTATTTGTTGTTGTTCTTGTTGTTGTTGACTGTTGTTGTTTGCTGTTATTTCTACGGCACTTGTTGGTATTGTTATTGCTGTCGCTGCTGCCGTTTGCAATAGTTTTAACGTTTTTTTTTTGCATTATTTTTTCTCTCTAAATTGGCAATAGTGCCACTACCGGCACTATAATAAATGCGCTGACTATTTTGCCCATTTGCAAGAAGACAAGACGGTGTTTCATTTCGTTTTTTTTTTCATTCCAATTGAATTTCAAAAGAAGGCGAATTGCATGGCTTATGGTCTGATTGTATGATTGCATGAATGCGGCAACAACTGCCACCGGTGGTGTATTGTGTTGTGACTCTCCAACATTGTTTGTTGACATTTGAGCAGCTGTCAATAGGTTGTTTTGTTTAGGTTTTCCATTGTTGTTTGGCTTGATTTTTTTTGTTTTCATTTTTTAAAGGTTTTGATTGAAATGAAGAAAAAAAAAATATTAAAAAAAATGTTTGCGAAATAAAGTAGAGGCGCGGGTTTTTCCTTGTTTTCCAATACAAACTCTTCTTCTGTCAATCAATTTCAATGAATACGGCTTTGGTGATGATGACGATGATGATGATGACGATGATGATGATGACGATCGTCATGTGTCAGTGTCGCATAAGTTCAGTCGATAGTGCAGAACGTAGTAGAGAAAGAGTGAAACTAAAAAAAACAGAAACAGAAAATAAAGTCGAGACGTGTTTGAATTTTTAACCTGCTTTTTATCTTCATCTGGGTCTTGTCGTCTTCATTTTGTTTTGTTTCTTTTTCAATGGAACTTAAAAAGGAACTGATTAAAAAAAAATCTGCTCTTCATAGCAATTTGTAACTACACCTGACACTGGCTGTACATGGCGGTTCTATAGAGATGTTAAGAGGAAAAGAAAATCGTTTCTTGTTTTGCATACGCCTGTGATGCTATCGAGACTCTACAGCTCTTACTTTTCGGTGGGTTGCACTTAATGAACTTGACAACTGCGTGGCAGTACTTCTTCTGCATCAGGATCAAGTGATATGCTCTCGATGGTCCACAGTTTCGTCATCATGTCTCTTCTATGGCTCTAAACGGTTTAGAAAATATGATGTGAGGGCCACTCCCAAATCCATTTCAGCTAGGAGGCGACATAGTGTAGCGCCTAAAGTTCCTAACGATGGATTCGATAAAGCTAGGTTTGAATCCATTGGGGTGGAAAATTTTTTATCATTGTTTTCGAATTTTAGAAATTAAGAGCCTTCCTTTCCCCTGTAAATAATCCTTTCAAGAAGTTCCCCGACCCTTCGAGAGAAGAAAACCTCAATAACTAGCCTCATGGGCCACATCTTGAGGAAGAGCGGTGCTCATAAGCAGAATATGTTTTTTTTTCGGAGTAATGATAGCTGGCAACCCTGCATTTGTGGAACCTACTACAGTACTTTTACAATTGAAAGTGTTTTGACTACGGAGGTTTGTTTTATTTCTCTTTAATACTTTAATACTTGAAGCTCAAGAACAACAAAAGATGGCAACCCTATCATCCCAGAATCTCCTACAGAACCTTTTTCTGACCCTTCGAGAGAAGAAAACCTCAATAACTAGCCTCATGGGTAGGTCATACATTGAGGAAGAGTGGTAATCATAAGCAGAAGTGATTTTTCGGGGTAATGAAAGCTGGCAACCCTGCAAACCTAGAACCTACTACAATATTTTTATATTTAAAAGTATTTTGACTACGGAGGTATTTTTTATTTCTCTTCAATACTTTAAGGGATTATTGAGCTCAAGAGCAATGACAGATGGCAACCCTATCATTCTAGAATCTCCTACAAAACCTACAATCCTAGAACCTACTACAGCACTTTTACATTTGAAAGTGTTTTGACTATCGATGTATTTTTTATTCCTCTTCAATACTTTAAGAAATTATTAAAGCTCAAGAGCAACAACAGTTGGCAACCCTATCATCCTAGAATCTTCTACAAAACCTCTACATTTGAGACTTTTTAAGTTCTCATCATTCCATTTAGTTATTATTGAGACTCAGGAGCTTATTAATCTATTCGACTAGGTATTGGTTGCTTTCCTAGGAGGTTATACAACTGCTGCCAATTGATTTCAGCACGCATTAGTTTTAGGCTGATGTTAGACTTTGTGCTGCAGCTCCTTTTTCTCTAATTTTTGCTTGCAATGCACGTTTGCTTCTTTTCCAATATACAAGTTTGTCGTACAACGAGGTATAGGTGTACTTAAGACGTTCGTGTTTGTAATGTTTTCTTATGAGTATAAATATGCTCTTGGAGTATCGCAATAAATTTTAACAGAATTGTTAGTTTGGACAGAGCAACTTAAATGCTCAGCATGTAAAATTAAACGTTTAATGAAGAAAAAGTGTTAAAAAATCTAGACACGAAATGCTCATTCAACAATTGCGCCGCCGACAAGACCATAAAAAGACCAAAAAATGATAGGAGAAAAAAAGAAGAAGAAGCAGAAAAGAACTATTTACGATGTGCTAATCTAAACTGGTAACCAGCTGCACCCTACATTGTTAATGTGCTCTGGCAAAAAATACCAATTTATGGAAATTCTTCTAAAAACTACAGGAGTAACTCTGCCTCACCTTTCTCGTCACATTGGTCACATATTTACTGTAGGGTTTTGATAGTTCATGGTCCTGTGTCAATGAAATTTTTCATACAATCAAGCTTTGCATTTCAATAGCCGACAATACGATTACAATGTGTAATATTATTGGAGGTAAATGTCTGTGCTAATTTCTTTGTCAATCTAACCTCACTTTTAGAAAAATTTCATTTAGTTTTTCCACTGATGAGCAAAGCTCTTTCTCTCTCTTCTCAAAAGTCATGTTCACTCAGTTCAGTTTAGTTGTTTCTATATGTTTATCGCTACTTTGAAACGTCAGTCCGGCCAGTTGTCGATGTTATTATAGTTACTGCTGCTGCAGTGCTCAGTATCCTAAATCGATTTTGCCGAGTCTACTCAGAGGTCGTCTAGCAAACAGACTTCGAACTTGAAACTATGTTCAGACATACACTTTTATTGAGTCAATATTCGGTTATTTGAGAACAATATTTTAAGTGTTCAGACATAATAATATACGCAGTTCAGCTGCTTATTCAATATTCATTTGACGCTGGTAAACAAAATAGCTGCTTGCTTCAACAACATTGTTTTTTTTTGTCGTCGTTGACATTTGAGTTATCCAATATCAAAAGAAAGTGTTGTAATATGCGCACTGAACATACTTATTATGACAGTGCTGTATTTTAAGTTTAACTCAATATTATAACAATTTGCGTATTTATTGCGCAATAATTAATTGAAACTTTATATGAAATATTGAGCTTAATAATGGTGTTTATTGCGATTTACGCAATAAAAGTGCATGTCTGAACATAGTACAGTAGCGAGCACAAAAAATGCAACGCTAAGCGGATTGATCTTTATGTGCGCCTCTTTCAAAAAAAAAGTACGGAAATTAAAAACTTTTTTTTTATTTTTATGCTCCACAAAATTAGTTAACAAATGCAGGTTACAATATCAAAATTTTTCCATCCACTTATTTTTATTTTAACATTTAAGAAAAAAAGTGCCAAATTTCAGCGAGCAAAAAAAATGCAACGCTATGTTATTCATAACTTTATTTAAATTAAATGTAAATTCTTACAAAATGTTGGTTAAAAATATACTTAAAACTAATAATTGGTTGCGTAGCCTTTATTTTCTATTGCCGCTTGCAGTCTGGAGGGCACAGAATCCACTAGGGGCACGATGGTATGTAGGGGTATTTTTCCCCATTCTGACTTTAAAATTTTTATTCTAATTCCGCCAAATTCGAAGGATTTTTCTTCTTAGCTTTCCGATCTAAAGTCTCCCATAGGTTTTCTAAGGGGAGATTGTGACGGCTGATCCAAAACTTGCACATCATGATCGCTTAGGTAGTTACGAACCAAGCGACTAGAGTGCTTCAGGTCATTGTCTTGCTGGAATATGCTGTTTGGGGGCATTTTTTCCAGAAGATGTGTAAGCATATTTTTTCCTAGGATCTCACAGTATTTAATGGCATTCAAAATACCATCGATTTTCACCAACAGACCAACTCCGTCATGAGAAAACGAACCTACCAATAAATTCCTTAAAATAAAGAATTTCGGTGAAAAACAAAAGTAACTTACCCCACACCATTAGTAGTGAAAGTAAATTTAATCTTTCTGGTTCTGATGGGATAAAATATATTAGAAGACTACCTAAGCAGAGATATTCTCCCAGATATCAGCTACCAACAGTAAAACATGGCTAATGGTGTGGGGTAAGTTACTTTTGTTTTTCACCGAAATTCTTTATTTTAAGGAATTTATTGGTAGGTTCGTTTTCTCAAGACGGAGTTGGTCTGTTGGTGAAAATCGATGGTATTTTGAATGCCATTAAATACTGTGAGATCTTAGAAAAAAATATGCTTACACATCTTCTGGAAAAAATGCCCCCAAACAGCATATTCCAGCAAGACAATGACCTGAAGCACTCTAGTCGCTTGGTTCGTAACTACCTAAGCGATCATGATGTGCAAGTTTTGGATCAGCCGTCACAATCTCCCCTTAGAAAACCTATGGGAGACTTTAGATCGGAAAGCTAAGAAGAAAAATCCTTCAAATTTGGCAGAATTAGAAAAAATTTTGAAGTCAGAATGGGAAAAAATACCCCTACACACCATCGTGCCCCTAGTGGATTCTATGCCCTCCAGACTGCAAGCGGTAATAGAAAATAAAGGCTACGCAACCAATTATTAGTTTTAAGTATATTTTTAACCAACATTTTGCAAGAATTTACATTTAATTTAAATAAAGTTATGAATAACATAGCGTTGCATTTTTTTTGCTCGCTGAAATTTGGCACTTTTTTTCTTAAATGTTAAAATAAAAATAAGTGGATAGAAAAATTTTGATATTGTAACCTGCATTTGTTAACTAAGTTTGTGGAGCATAAAAATAAAAAAAAAAGTTTTTAATTTCCGTACTTTTTTTTTGAAAGAGGCGCACATAAAGATCAATCGGCTTAGCGTTGCATTTTTTATGCTCGCTACTGTATATGTGGGCATATCTTCGTAATTAGGGCATGACGTTCGAAAATTACATGTTCCTTCATTTCAAATTTATCCTGATAGTCTGAACTCATGGAAATATATGCCAGCTTGAATCGGGGCAGATATAGTTAGAAGTAGTCTAGTCTTGTAGTCCATATATTGACACAAGGTTAGGGTTAAAAGCCCATTTACCGTTGTGAAGCGTTTGTCACATTTTCTGCCATTCTTTAATAGATCGTGAGCACTCATCTGATTTCCCTTCCTGTAAATGTGCTGCAACTGGCTGACTATAAAGCAAGCTAAGATTCTTTGCATGGATATCTAGCGTTATGGATATATTCTAGGATATCTTCAGCAACTACCTCTTCGCACGTTGTCCTCCTATGAGCAGGAGTGGGCCATGTAAACCACACACATTTACCAACCATTGTTAAATGCTATTTAAAGCTTAGTTTCGTATCAATGATTCGCTCTCATGAATTATCACGTATCCTGCACTAGTCACAGTTTCATTTGCTGTCGTCGTTAGAGCACACTTATTAGTAGCCTTTTTGCTTGCTGTTCCATTCCCAGGCCAGCCATTTCCGTATTCTCACTCTCATTCCGTATTCACTCTCTCATTTTGCATCAACGAATGTCCTAGAATTGCCACACTGTCGGAGAGTGTTAGTTCCAATGTGCCATCGTACATCGCTTTCCAAGAAGTTGGTGTAAGTATATAGGCCTGTGTGGCACCACCTTCGATCCTGTGGTATATGACAGACGGTCTTTTGATAAGCGCAAACTAGACCTGTGATTTGATAAGTAAAGCGCATGATAGATTTTTTTTCTCGCGGTAAGGAGGGAAAATGCCTTATTCATTGTTGAAGGTCGTCACCATACATGGTATGTCGGACTCTCGTACTGGGTATACTGACTAAAAACTCGCCTTGTCTCCTCACCGGGATATCATTCCACCTCGGAACCACGGTTGTATTAATTCGAGGTGGACCCCTTTTTGGCACCTGTGCTAGTTCCATCATTGTCATTCGGCATCGTCCAACATTTTCTCCTCCTCGTAGATGCAGAATGGCGATCGGCATTTCCCCATGCGATGCAGGTACTCTCTGAAATATCATTGCCATTTAAAGAAGACTTCGTGCTGTATCAGTTCTATGCTCTGCGACTGCTTGAAGGAAGGAACCATTCCAGCTGTTATTAAGGCAGCTTGTGTTGATACCGTGCGATACGAGGATGTGACCCGTAAAGTTGCTATTCTCTGCGCAGATAGTAGTTTTTTAGCTCTGGTCCGAATTTTAAAAGTAGAAGCCCAGATTTCAGAGGCATAAAGGAGTATACTATTTCCAGCCTGCATGAGTAACTTCCTCCTACTTGGGAGTTGTCCTCCAGTATTTGCCATCAGTCTACTCAGCTGTGTTGTTATTCTAGCTGCTTTCGCTGTTGTATATTCTATCTTCTTTAAGTAGGTCGGTTTAGAGTCCAGTCTAACCCCAAGGTATTTAATAGATCTCTTCATAGGGATAACCAAGTCGTCTATATTTATTTCGATTTCGGTCGGAATATGTCCGTTTTATGTGTGGCCAACTGCAGGCCGAATTCCAGCCAGTTTTTAGTGCGCATCATGACTTGTCGTAGTTTGCGTTGAACTACTTCTGTGTTGCTACCTCTAATGACTGCCGCAATGTCGTCTGCGTAACCGACTAGGAAAGTATTCTGCGGCATTTCGATTCTCTGGATTTCGTCATAAGTTGCGTTCCAGAGGTCTGGTCCCAATATGGATCCCTGTGCCGCTCCGGAAGTGACCTGCATTCTTCTTGGTCCTTGGCTTGTATCATATGTCAGCTCTCTATTCTTTAGGTAATCCCTAATAACTTTCATCAGGTACCGTCCACCTCAAGCTGTTGAAGGCATTTTTTATATCTAAGGTCGCTAAGATTCCCAGACTGGGCAGCTTCGACTGTGCTTACTACCTCCTTTATAGCTCCTATTGTAGATCTTCCGGGTCGAAATCCGTACTTTCGTGTGGAAAGACCTCCCGAAGATTTAATGGCTTCATCAAGCCTAGGCTTTATGAGCCTCTCAAACAATTTGTCTGCAGAATCCAGCCAACACAGGTGCCTATATGAAGATGGCGATTCTCGGTCTCCTTTACCCTTGCTGATGAGAACAAGTTTTTGTTTCTTCCAAGCGTCTGGAAATATCCCTACTTTAAGACAGCTGCTATACATTCTTAGCAACTTTTCGAGGCGGTTCATTGCTATTTCCTTAATGTCCTCTGCTGGAACGCCATCGGGTCCGGGTGCCTTTCTGCTCTTTAGACGGCGAGCAGCTATTTTCAGCTCGACTGTTGTCAACAAGGGAATATGGCCTCTATTTCGATGTAGTCTTGCATTTGGTTACACTTGCAGGCATTTTCAATAAAATATTAGAAAAACAGAAGAAAACAAAAAATGAAAAGAACAAATGTACACATTTAAACTTGATAGAGAATACAATTTTCTCATGAAACAAATGCAACACACAGCACCCAAAAGATTTTCTTCTTCTGCTCCATATTGGAAAAACTACATGCGAAGTCAGTTACAATAGTTTGCACTCGTATATGTATATGGAAGATGTTGACGATAATGATGACGATGACGACGAAGAAATAACGATAAAAGAAGAAATGGCAACCGATAATAATTATTTTTATGGAGTCTAGTCTATGTCTAGACAGTTTTTTCCAACCATTCATCCATCCATCCATCCATCCATCGTCATCAGCATAAGCTCGACGAGTTAGTGTTAGTAAGTGAGCGAACATATTTGATTTGTTGTAGTGGTCACAAAACCAAACCAAAGCAGACCAAACACGTACAAACGCTACGTGTGTTCGTGAACCAAATATGATTGTAAAGCAGGACAGAGAGACAGACAGACGGATAAGCAGCAGACAAATCGTACAGGCATTCATATACAGAGCAGGCATGCTTAAAGGCATACAAACCAATGAAATCAAATGAAATGAAAAACAGAAACTGAAACTGAAGCAGTCGTCCACCACCAACAAAGGAGTCATACAGCAACAATTGAAATCATGTGCATTGTGTGTCATTGTTTTTGGATTTTCAGTCTTCCATTTAAAGGTTTGATTTCTCCTCAAACCTTGCTGGTTTGACAAACAAAAGCCCTTGCCTGGCTAGCCAACCAATAAATTGGGGGGAAGGAAAAAGTATTATAAGCCAGACAAATAGACAGAGAGAGAGGGAGAGAGTGACAGACAGACACAATTTTGAGACACATTTCCACATGTTGTAACAAGTTGTTATTCGTGGTACTCAACCACACTACAGAATGGAATGAAATCGTTTGCCTATAACAGACGTACAAACGGCCAGAGTCTAGTCAGTCTAAAAGGCAGACACAGTCTGTCTATTATTTTTTTTATGATTTCAATCAATAAGATTGCAATTCAAAATGTACAAAAGACCTGAAACATGTTCGAGAGTTTAGTTTTCTTTACAACAGCAACTACAACAACAATAAAATGATATGTTCTTATAGAACGAATAAACAGCAGACAAATAAAAAGAAATACGAAACCAACAACAAATAAGGAAGTCTAGTTGGTCAAACTAACAATTTGCAATTAAAATATTACATACGTCACAGCCATAACTCATACGATTAAGCATATTCACTCGTTGATTTGACAAATTCAGGAAGTGAAAGTAAAGGACCACGGACAGCGGACTTGTCGCCGTTGAAAGGGCTCTGAAGCAGTTGTTAATTCATTAAAATTTTCATTAGAAAATTATCTTCAGCAATGAGGCCCATTTATGTATGAATGGATGCATGAGCAAACAAATTTGTCGAATTTAGGGCGATACCAGTCCCCATGAGATCCCAGAGCATGCAATGCTTCCTGAAAAAGTCACTTTTTGCCGTGATTTTTGGACTGAAGGCATCATCAGTCCATATTTCGTTGCGTACAATGCTGGCTAGACCATTAATATCAATGCTTTTAGCTGGAATTGAATGATCTAATCACCAATGACATAAGAATTTAAGGGGACCGTGCTACGTGCCACATAGCTCTTGCCACATTAGCTATTCTGCCCAAGCGATTTGAAAGTTGCCTTAGTCTAGTATGTAGTGTATTCGCTTATTAGATGCGAGCCCATGGTACAAACCCTAGGTTGATAATAACTTTCTCTCAGCAGTCTTCTAACAAAAACTCTGGTTAGGTTAGGGTTAGTGTGGTAGCTTCATACCAGAAGCTCACTTGAGCACGCATAGCGGCCCGTTATGACGTCACAGGTGAACGCAGCTCCTGTACTGACTAGTTTCCCCCGAATCCAGGAGGGAGAAGTCGGTCAGCGCAAGACCTGCACATTCAAAGCACGACTACACCGCGCTGGAATACCACCCAGAAAGTTTGATAAACGAGGCTATATCCTTGACATCAATGGACGATAGCTTCGTCAAGCTGACAAGGGTCGGAGAGCCAGATAACCTACATATATCTGCACCTAGCAAGAGAAGGGCATTGACAAAGAAAGTCAGCAACAGTTTCGCAAAAACTCTGAGAATAAATAAAATTTCCATGAAAATTTAGTATGTAGTGTATTGTCTTAATAGATGCGAGCTCATGGTTCAAACCCTAGCTTAACCCTAGTTTTCTCTCAGCAGTCTTCTGGCAAAAACTTTGAGAATAAATAGTATTTGCATGACATTTTCTTAAAAATCTGTCGTTGCGAGTTGACTTTAAACTGTCCCGTCCCGTCGTCACTCATGCATAAAATCAACACTTGCAACATGTGCCAAGCAAGGTTGTGATCTTGACTAAAGTGTTGTAATGACCAAGTAAGTAAATCAAACGTTCGATTTGAGATTAAGGTCATCTCACGTGGAGCTGATGTGCATTGGCCACCAATATAGTGTCATTTGTAGTCGCCGTGGTCTAGTAGGTAGTGTGTATAAAGCCCGGGTTCAAACCACAGGTCAGACATCAAAACAAAATGTGAAAAAAAAAAATTTCTTCGGCGACTTCCTCTCAGCAGATTTCTAGCAAAAACTCTGAGAGTAAATAAAAATGACATGAAAAGTTTCTCAAAAGTCTGTCGTTCGGAGTCGACATTAAACTGTAGGTCCCGCCACTCACGTATAAAAATTAAGGCACACAACATGAGTGATGTGAGAAGCTAAGCCGTAATCATATTTCATTTTGAAATCCGGCCTGGAATACGAACCCGGGCTTTACATCTAATAAGCCAACACACTACCTACTAGACTACGGTGACTTCAATATAAGCCATTCCATTGGTTAATTTCAGCCTGACTGTCACGTCACCAATATGGAAAATTTGATAGTAGATGTAGCCACTCATGCATAAAATTTGTACACACAACATGGGTGGTGGGAGAAGCTAGGTTGTAATCCTGACTAAAGGATTGCAATGACGAGTTAAGTACTTAAGTAAGTGTCTTATAAAGAGCAACCATTTAAAGCAGTTGTAGGTTAAGATAGGCCTGACCACTGCTTTATAGATCCAGTGAGCCATCCTAAGCTGCGGAGCTCGTGAGTAGTGAGGAACTGTGCTTACTTAGTGCCTGCTTTTCTTGTAATATCCGTTGAAACCATCATTATATCTGAAAGCCCAGATACCTTCTGAATAGATTTTTTTTTTTGGAAAGCCTCTTATTCTTTTCCGTTTCATAGTTTTAAGCCACGAGCTAAAATTTGTGCAAATTGACTAGTATTGTAGGATATCACATTCACTGACTTGACAGCTGTAAGAAAATTTACGTAATTCGCCATTAAAACCAATTCTAGAAACGAAAATTTTTCTCTCCTACCCTCCTCATCTAAAGGAAACTGAAAAATGTACTTGAATTTATGCTTTGTTTGCAACAATAAAAGTCTCAGATTTTCATTTGAAACATTAAAAGCCGCGACACAAACGTACGCAATTGTTGCTGAGGATATTTTTTTGTTTGTTTTTGTTTTCAGTTACATTTGTCGGCATAAAATCAAAAAACAAACGAAATAGTTGGTGCACAGGTGGGGTGTGGGGTGAGGGGCAAAAGGGAGGCCAACAAAATACAAAAACTGATAAGAAACTTGAAAGTCGGCAAAAATCACAGAATTTTTTTTGCAACTGCCACAAAACACTGCTAACAAATACACAGAAGACTCACACATACATACACACAGTTACAAACACATATAAAACTTAATGCAAACTTAAGTAGATGAAAAGATATTTAAGAAAATAAACAAATACATACACTTACATATATACATACATACTTGCTTCTATATTTAGTCTGTATGTGTGTATAAAAAAATAAGAAAATTTAGTCATTTATGAGCAAATCATGAACAAGCAAGCAAGCCAAGTATTGAGTGTCGTAAAGTTTAACTGTTTTGTTGTAGTTTTTGTTTCCATTTTTTTTTTCTTCTCCAAAATAAGTATGTCGTTAAACATTTGAAAGCATTACAGAGAACATTACGTGAGAGAGGCCATAAGAATATATACAATCGTACGTGCATTTATGTTGGAAAACTTTGGGCCACGTGAATAAGGTTAGAATTCATTGTGTTGAACATAATGATTATGATTCTATACATACATACATACATAATTGGCCATTAGAACCCTTCAGCCAGGATTACAGCCTAGCTTCTCACACCACTCATGTTGTGTGCCTTAATTTGTTTATACATGAGTGGCGTGACCTACAGTTTAAAGTCTACTCCGAACGACAGATTTTTGAGAAACTTTTTCACGGCAGATTTATTTACTCTCAAAGTTTTTGCCAGAAATCTGCTGAGAGGAAGTCGCCGAAAAAATATTTTTCTTCATATTTATTTTTGATGTCTGACCTGGGTGGGATACGAACCAGGGCTTAACGTCTAATAAACGAACACACTAACTACTAGACTACGGCGATTACATATATTTCCCAAAGAAGTTTCTCTTTAAATTTCTTTCTTGACGTTTTTTAGCTTCTTTAATCAAGGAATTTGTCTATTGTAGCAGATTCTAGGATGATAGGGTTGCCATCAGTCTTTGCATTAAAACAGTACTTACTTGGAAAAACCCATGCTAGGCAAGAAGCGAATATAATTATCAACCTTCGTTATACAATTTAATCGTTTTCAACTTTTTACTGGATTTCTGGATATGCAAGGCAATCGTCATTATATTCTAATCATATCATTTTCATCATAAACTAGAGATTGTCATCATCGTAAATAGAATACTTTACTATCACCTTAGTTTCGTAACAGAGTAAACTAAGGTTCGCAGAATATCCTCTTTATATCTATCTTTAGCATACTGTCGTAACCTTATCATAATTTGGAGCCTATAGAGCGTCTGCTATTTGCTCCCGTCTGCTATTTATTTTTTTAAACTTACTAACTAGTGTAGCAAATTGAAAAAGTAGATGGGCAGTTAAGCCAATAGAATGGGACAGACATACTTAAGCCATGCTGATACTACAATGTTCCATTTCACATTCAGTCCTTCTGAGGAACCCATTTAAACTCCTAATGTCCGATAAGTGACATCGTCTGCATTAGTAGTAATTTTCTCCGACATAGCGCTGAGCATGTACCCTAAAGGTGAAGAATAGTGTTTCTGTCTTCCTTGTCTTTGCGGCTTGTGCAAAAGTCATTTGCCATTTGCCCAAGATCAAAGCATCTTCTATGAGTGCACAGTAATGACTTCAACCACCATGCCAAGCGTGTTTCTTCTACGTTTGAGCAGATTTTTCTTTGTTCTCCATACTATTTGGGTTGTATTTGGCGAGCTATCTTGATGATATACTAAACATGGTTAATTTATTGATTTTCAATAAGGCTACCAATGTAGAGATCTTAGCCGAGAGTTTTCCGTTGGTGTCACATCTCGCCAGTATGCTGGAACCTCGTGCTCTCACAGTAAGTTAATATTTTTCTGAGAGATTTTAACCATTAATAATGCTTAGCGAAGTCGCCGTGGTCTAGTAGGTAGTGTGTTGGCTTATTAGACGAAAGGCCCGAGTGCGAATCCCAGGCCAGACATCAAAAACAAAATACAAAAAGTATTTCTTCGGCGACTTCCTCTCAGCAGATTCCTGGCAAAAACTCTGAGAGTAAAAATTGCCATGAAAAGCTTCTCAAAAAAAAAAAAAAAAAAAAAAAAAAAAAAAAAAAAATCTGTCGTTCGGAGTCGACTTTAAACTGTAGGTCCCGCCACTCATGTATAAAATTAACGCACGCAACATGAGTGGTGTTGAGAAGCTAGGCCGTAATCCTGACTGAAGGGTTGTAATGGCCAATTATGTATGTAATGCTTAGCGCAGCCTGTGTAGCCAACACTTTCTCATGGAAGACGGTGCAGTAGACCTGTAACCTTATGGTGTCATGCAACCGGTACTGTTGCAAGTTCTCTTAAGATCATTGACTGAATAATATTTAATCTGTCTCATTGTTCATTCGCCCAGAAACGCTGACTAGTCTTACAATAAAGGTTCAGCGAAGATAGCATCCATGTTGCTGCAGTACGCAAGGCACTGCTATCTTTCTGTCCGCCTTATCTCATAGAACTTAGTTATCCTGGCAAAGGATTTTCACCAAATTTATCAAATTAAGAAATCAAAATAAATTTCTAAACACATCTCGCAGGCTAAGGTAAGACATAGAAAGATGACGACCATAGAATTAGAATGTGTAGCCTAAATGAGAGCCATATTATTAGAGCCTTTTTATTCCTTTTAATTCTCATTTTTCCAATTATTACTTTGAGTTTTTAAATCCAGTTTTCCAAATAAGCAGATACTAGAATTATAGGGTTGCCATCTCTTTGACGGCTAGAAACCAGATATTAGATTTTGTGGTAAGAAATGTTGCTTTTTAAATTGGAAAGGCGGTTTTTGTCTAGCATAGAGAATAGGATAAACACACTTAGCCCAAATATGGTCATTGTGATACTACAGGGCCCCAGTTCTGATGAAGTCACTCTTAGACTCCTAATGTGCATTCCCTATAGATCAGTCAGATCTTTCACATGATAGCTACCTTTTTCGTCATAGGGCTGGACATATACCTAATAGGTGAAGTTAAGTTTCCTTATTTCTACAGTTCGTGCAACTGTCATGAGCCATAACCAAGGCGTCTTACATGTGTGCCCAAAACGCAATGCCTAGTAATGACTTCAACAAACCACATGCTGATAGCTTCTTTTCAGTTTGAGCTGACCTTCTTTCATTTTGGTGACATTCGTCGGCATATCTTGACCATATTCTAAGCCTCTCACACAGTGTTGATGGAATCCATTACTGCATTGTTAATTATAAACTCGAAGGTTTTCAATGGCTGATGAGTTCATTTTCTTCCCAATTTTTAGTCAAGCATTTCATCCTCTCAATATTTACCCGAGCCTTAATCAAATGTTTCACAGTGTAACGTTAAGTAAATAAGATCATTATTATGTCAGTATGTTTATAAATATTGTATACTGGCTGGCTGGCTGGCTTGATATGTCAGTTCCTAAAATATCATTTACACGTAGATTTTATTTTAAGAAATAATCGTATCGGCACAGGCTTAAAGTTCCATTGCGGTTTTTTCGACTGTTAAAAATATTGTTCATTTTCCCCCCCTCTCTCTCCCCTTTTCCCATCTCTCTCTCAGTATCTCCTTCCTTTATTTCTTCTTTTAATATGCCGCTTCTTTGTTAAGTATTCACCCATAAGTGTAACCATCTATTCACTCATTCAGTCTCTTCCTTTAAACAATTGTGGCCAAAGGTGGTAACTGCTTCGTCGGCAGTGACTACACGTTAGACGGCCTCATTGTCGGCATTAAATTCTAAAAAGCTTAACACAGGTGTGTTAATTGCATTAAAATTTTTGTAATTGTTTTCATACTTTTTAGTTTCATTTCTTTAGTTTTTTTCTTTCTTTCTTTTTCTGTCTGCTTTCCACCACTGATGAATACATTCAGTATACAATCTGACAATGATAATTTCTAGATGGAAATTATTTTCTAAGGTTTCCCGATATAATAAGAAAAATAAATTGAAAAATGAATCGCTTTTGTTTTCAATCCAAGAAAAACCACAAAATGTCCATTTGGCTGGTTTCTGGCCATAAAGCGTTGCAAAAGCTGGTACTGCGGCTTCTTAAGATGCGGTTTATTTGTAAAATGAGAAAAAGAAAATTGTATTGTTGCACCTTGATTATTACAAAGAAGTAATACGATCGCTGTAATTGACAAGCAGAGAATTTACTATTATCTACAATACATAAGAACATGTGAAGTTGCCGTAGTCTAGCAGGTAGTGTGTTGGCTTATTAGGCGTGAGGCCACGGTTTAAACCCCAGGTCAGACATCTCGAACAAAATGAAATACAAAAAAATATTTCTTCGGCGACTTCCTCTCAGCAAATTTCTGGCAAAAGCTCTGAGAGTAAATAAAATTGCTATGAAAAGTTTCTCAAAAAATGTGTCGTTCGGAATTGACTTTAAACTGCAGGTCCAGCCACTAATGTATACAATTAACACACACAACATAAGTGGTATGAGAAACTATATCGTAATCCCGACTGAGGGGTTTTTTTTTTTTTTTTTTTTTTTTTTTTTATTATTGAATCTTTCTTAATGAAATTTACAATAGTTTTCAAATCTTACAACTAGTTTTGAAGGTTAATAGTTAACACCAGCGTGATAACTATATATTGTATTCAAATCTTAAATATTAAATATTAAAAGTTGGGCTCAGTGCAGCCGTCGAGCGAGGCACAATGTGTCATTCCGTTTCAGCCTCTGATGGCCGTCAAATTGAAGCAGGTCCCTTGCCAAAGCGTTGGGGTGAATCGTTAGTTTACCGACGTATTTTATGGCGAATTTTTTAATTTCTTCCTGAATTGTAGGAATGTTCAGATCTCTGTGGATATTGTCGTTACGAATATACCATGGAGCGCAGACAATTTGTCGTAAAATCTTGGACTGTCTTCTTTGCAATTTCAAAACGTTAGACGCGCAAGCACTGCCCCAAAGCTGAATGCCGTAGGTCCATATTGGCTTTATAATGGATTTGTATAAAAGAACCTTGTATTCAAGGTCTAGTGTTGAATTAGGACCAATAATCCAATGCATTTGAGCGGATTTCAGCTTAATGGCCGCTAATTTAGCCTCGATGTGGCGGGACCATGTTAGACGCCGGTCTAAGTGGACTCCCAGGTATTTGAAGTTATTTTCAACAGGGACATCAATATTATTTATTTTTATTCGTGGGCAATCTTGTCTTCTAAGTGTGAAGGTTACATGAGCACACTTGGATGGATTCACCTTTATTCTCCACTTTTCAAACCATCTTTCCAGATCGTATATGTGCGACTGCAGTTGTGTTGATGCTACCTTCGGATCCTTGTTGACGCTTATAAATGCGGTGTCGTCTGCATATGTTGATGTGTAAGTGTTAGGACTTGTGGGCATGTCCGATGTATAAATTAAATACAGAATAGGACCTAATATGCTTCCCTGGGGGACACCTGCAGAGATCTTTTTTGTTGTAGACAGTTCGTCCCTCAATTTGACCTTAAAGGTTCTATCAGTTAAATAGCTTTTAAGAAGTTTGTGTGTGTTCTCGGGGAGCAGTCGTGTTATTTTGCTGACTAACCAAACCTTATCGAATGCTTGTGAGATGTCGATAAAAAGAGCTGAACAATATTGTTTCTTTTCAAATGCCGATCTAATCATAGTGACGATCCTATGAACCTGCTCAGTGGTACCGTGCTTAGCTCGAAATCCAAACTGATGTTCAGGGATAATTTGTCGCTCGTCGAGGTACGTGGCTAAGCTTTGGAGAAGAATTTTTTCGAACACCTTTGATAATATTGATAGCAAGCTAATGGGTCTATATGATGTAATTTGACTAGCATCTTTTCCCGGCTTGGGAATCATAACAATTGTAGATATCCTCCAAGATGATGGGAAGTAGCCAATTCTTAACATTGCATTAAATAAGAATAGTACAATTCTTATAGCACTATTGGGTAAGTGGACTAACATTGAGCCTGTAATGCCGTCGGGCCCGGCTGACTTTTTCACGTCAAGGCTTTTAAAGGCGGCCTGTACATGAGAAAGCCGGAGTTTTATAGGTGCGTTAACAGTATTACTTATGTTAGGTAGACTGAGGGGTTGTAATAACTAATTATGTTTGTATGTATGTACATAAGAACATGTGGCATATGACCTGCCTTTATCGCATTTGTGCGCTTAGCTAGACTAACATGACTATAATTCAATATGGCGCACGTTCCTACTTGTGAACAGTATACGCTTTTGCCAAAGACATCTCTTCGAGCATCCAGGAATTTCTTTATAATTTTTTTCCCAATTTACGTGGACCTTGCTGCCTGTTAAAAACAAAAAACAATAAGGATCTTAAACTCCATCCAACAAAATATAGGCCCTTGAACCCCCCTTGAAATGGTAGCATAAGCACTGAATGTCATAACAAAGTCAGAGACGAAGAGCGAAATCGAGCACTTAGCTCGATTGTGTGACTGTCTGGAGATTCTGGATCGGGTAGGTAGACAAATAAGGTTACCCTCTACTGGGTCCCAGATCATGTGGAAATTTTTGGCACAAGCTAGAGAAGAAGGAGAGCTTCCATGCCGTTGTTAGGGTCAGAACCCTTCTGTGGAGTATATTTGAAAAAGTATGCTCAACTTATCAAACCAAATCGGCTGGAGGCAATCAAAAGTTTTCTGCGAAATTATAACAAAAGAAGATCTGAGCCATGCATCAAACTATATCGAGAAAGACTGATAACCGGTCTTTTGTTAGAGCAATCTCGATTCAGAGTACATAGAATGGGGGTTGTCGCCACCTCAACATGTAGATACAGGGACAATGAAAATGAACATCATGAACACATGCGTGAAACTTGTGAGGTTTTAACACATACCAGAAGGAACCATCTAAGGGTATACCAGATGCTGAGCAGAGAACTGACATTGTTGACACCGAGCAGCATCCTGTAGTTCATCGGGACAATAGGCTTGAAGGTTTAAGGAGAGTTCAATAAATCACATAGTTGCTGTACTAAGGCACCTCGCCACCTCAATAATAAATAAGACGTCTTCTACTACATACATAATTGCTCATTACAACCCTTCAGTTAGGATTATGAGTTAGCTTCTCACACCACCTATGTTGTGTGTGTTAATTTTATGCATGAGTACAGGGACCTACAGTTTAAAATCGACTCCGAACGACAGATTTTTAAGAAACTTTTCGTGGCAAATTTATTGAAGGAAGTTGCCAAATAAATATTTTTTTTCATATTTCGTTTTGTTGGAGTTGTCTGACCTGGGTGTTGAACCGTGGCCAGGTCTAATAAGCCAACACACTACCTACTAGACTGAGGCGACTACTATTTTGAGAATTTGTTATTTGTTAGTAGTCGCCGTAGTCTAATAGGTAGTGTGTTGGCTTATTAGACGTTGAACTGTGGCCACGTCTAGTAAGCCAACACACTATCTACTAGACTGCGGCGACTACTATTTGGAGAATTTGTTATTTGTTAGTAGTCGCCTAGGTAGTGTGTTCGCTTATTAGACGTAAAGCCCGGGTTCTATCCCCAGGCCAGACATCAAAAGGAAATATGAAAAAAAAAAAATTATATCTTTGGCAACTTTATCTCAGCAAATTTCTGGCAAAATCTCTGAACCTGCCATGAAAAAGTTTCTCAAAATCTCGCTCGGTGTCGATGTTAAACTGTAGGTTGCGCCACTCAAGTATAAAATTAAAACACACAACATAAGTGGTGTGAGAAGCTAGGCCGTAATCCTGACTGAAGGATTGTAATGGCCAATTATGAATGTATGTATGTAGTTGTTTCATTATTGTTATTTGTGTATTTTGTTTACATTTATTCTTGTCGTGTTTGTTGTTGCATTTTTGTTTACTTGCTTATTATTTTTTTAATGCTGGTGTTTGTTGGTATATTTTTATACCATGATAAACATGATAAACATGTAAACAACTTCATTGTTTTGTTTTTGTAGCTTTTGTTTATAATTTAAATGTGAAACGATGTAAAAGCAAAACACCAGTAGCTACAATTTATCCATATTCGTAACACTACTATCATATCAATTATTGATGGTTTTAAGAATTCTAAATACACAAATACATAGGCCCCTTATAAAAAGTTTTCATTTCTTATAAAGAAAATAAGTCGTCTGCATGACACGTATTCAATTTCGTGGAATGTAGGATTTTTCAAAAACCCAAAAAATTCTAATTGACCGGAATACATACATATATTTAGAGAAAACAATCGGGCCTAATCTTTATGCAAAAAAAGGCAACAAAATTTCAATTTACAACACAATTGTCCTTTACGACCATCATTTAGCAACATTTAGTTTATTGTTCAAATTTGTAGCCCCCCAAGAAGGCAGCTTAACTAAACTGAAATCTTAAAAAAATATGCAAATATTATTGTTGTTGGGCCCCATAACAAGGATATTTAAAAATTTAATTTTTTAATAAATATCTGTAAACGTTTTCATTCCTCTTCCTTTTTTATTTCAACGTTTTTGTGTTATTCTTGCAACACTTTTAATGTGCCATGCAGACATTCAAGGTCAATTGGTATTAAAATATGGCAAGGAGCGTTATAAAATTTAACAACAAAAATAAATACAAAATATGCATGAAACACATCAATTTTCCTAATGACCTACAAAGAAAAAAAGGTACCACTTTGTTGTTGCTTTGTTTGTTTAGTTCTAAAGCCGTTCTGTTCTGTTCTGTTTAAAAAAAAAAAGATTTTCATTCAACAGTAGGAGTTCCCCTATAAAAAAAACAGGCGACAACAACACCAACAACAAAATTGTGTTAAAAATTCAGCACAAAGTGGCAAGTGGCAAGTGGAAAGCAAAAGAAACAGACGAAGAAGAAGAGGAGAGGAGAGAAAAAAACAAAACGGCTTCAAGGACACATGAAATCACGTAATAATGCCAAATATGCGGGTAACGACGTAATGTGTAGCCCCGCTATTCAAACTCACAAGCACAACAGCAAGGAATACAACTGAAAGACAAGCAGACAGAAAGAGACGGAGAAAGAGAGAGAGAGTGAAGCCTACATAGACGAAATGGTTGAGTGACGCAGTCCACAGACAAAGTTGCTGTTAAAAATAAAAAAATAAAAAAGAAATATGGTTGGATGGCCAGACATTTAGTCCAAAAACAACACCAACAAAAAAAAAAAAACCAGCGGAAAGACGAAACAATCAAATGAGCCATCACAGTTGTAGTGGCAGTAGAACAGCTAACTACATAAACACAGAAACACCAACACCCGTATTACCCCTTATCGTCATCGACACCTCTTAATAAAATATTGGCAACGACTGCACAATTTGCTAAAAATTAGTCAGTCGCACGAAAATAAAAATTCAAAAATAAAAAAAAAAAAAAACAGATTGTGAATAGTCAAGGTCGACTGTAACAAGCCCTACTGTGTTATTTAAAAAAAAAAAAAATATCTTAGGCCATCATAATGATTGGTGACTAAATTAAGGCGGATGCAAAGGACGGTTTAAGGAACGTAGAACGTGTTTCAAAATATTCCTCCCAATTCCTTGGGTGCAAAAATTTTTTTGCTTTTACTTCAGTCTCATTGAGTTTCTCCAAAAAGCAGGGGATTGATTATTAACGTAGAAAAGACGCCCTCTGTGAAAATGTATTGGTTTATTGCATTACGTCTAGTAATGAGAATCCTTTCTTATCAAATCTTACTCTTTTTTCTCTCAAGATGATGATGACTCTGCCTAATCGGATGTTAGGGCTCAGGGGTATGTAGGCTTTCCAGGATGTGTTAATGACTAGGCACTGAAGCCAATTAAATTTTGAAATTTCTTAAACTATGAAGAGGAATTATTAATTCGATGTTGTATTCGAACTTGGGAAGCTTTTGCCAAGCGCTTGACCTTTGCATATTACTTAGTAACTTACTTGGTTATTAAAATCTTTTAGTCAGGATTATGAACTAGTTTCTTATACCACTCAGGTTGTGTATGTTAGTTCGAGCCATGAGCGGCAGGCCTAAGAACGAGAGAGTTTTGAGAAATTTTTCATGACAAAATTATTTTACTTTTTAAAGTTTTTGCCAGAGAACAGCTTAGAGAAAGTCGTCGAATAAATCCTTTTTTTCCAATTCCGTAGTTTGTGATATCTGAGCTGGGGTTTGAACCATGGTCTCGCGTCTAATAAAAGCCAACACCCTACCTAATATACTATGTAATACAACGACTTCAGTGGCTTAAGTTGCCGTCTGAAAAATGAGTATGTGAGCAAATAATCAATTTTTAAATCAGAGTCTATCACTTTCTAACCCGTATCTGTCGATATACGATTCCTGAGATTGCGTTCAAGATCTGAAGATGATTATCCTTAGTAATATCATGTCATCACTATGGAGTAATGAAGAGTACAGAAAGTCCCTTAAGATCTCTTTAATCTTAATTCATACAAGCCGTTGTATCGTTGTATTGAGTGTATTATTGGGCGAATATACAACAGTGTATGCTTGTTGTTTAGAATTTTCATCTAAAAATCCGATTTTTTTCATACGTTTTAAAAAAGTTGTATTGGTTTCGTGCTATAAAATTGTGTGAATGCCAAAAATTATGAAAAAGAATAAGAAGAAGACATTTGGAATACGAAATGCATAATACATACAGCATAGCACTGAGTGTTCACAAACAACCAAGTGTATTCAATACAACATACATATACAATTAGTGTACTACACAGTATACACTCGATACTTATATATGTATGTAATTATGTGCTTTGAATGGATTTGACTAATTGCCCTCGTTATGCAAACGTAAATGCTTCGATGCGGTTTATCTAAAATGGAAAACTCATATTCCTATTAACAATATATAACAGCGACACCAATATCTGCATATATTTATAGAAGGCCAATAAACAGATATCCGTGACGGATATTTTAAACTCATCCTAATATTCTGCCCTCTGCACCTATGAAGTTAAAGCCTAACTGTCGGTCAAATACTTCTAATCAAAATATTGTCTTTTTATCTTTGTCCATATGGAAACGGTTGAAAACATATTTAGAATATGATTCCGTATGATGTGATGTCACCACAGCCACAAGTAATCCTTCTGTACCTGTGCGAAAGTAGGGCGGGCATAATGATATTAAAACCAAAAAATCTGTAAAATTGCATTAAATTCTCATTTTCCTCTTCTCTTCTATTTTTAATTTTTTTATTTTTGATGCATTTGCCTTGACTAAATGTCATCCGTGAGTGATTGTTCCAACCGCAAAACAAAAAAAAAAAAAAAAAGCAGAAAAACTCATAAGCAACATATAAACCACAGTCATTCAAACAAACGTCATCCATCCAAGCGTATATCTATCTATTGACAACATCCAAACAGTTAGGCTGACTGACTGACTGACAAACGATTGATGGTGTTGCCTCGACAAACGTGTCTAAGAAATAAGTGGCAACAACTACAACTACAAGTACAATAAATACAAATTGACATCGTTTATTAGTAGAGAGAGAGAGAAGCGAAAAATAATTTCTTTTTTTTTCTGAAATTTAACAGAATTCTACTTAAAGATGAAAGAGTTTGTTGATGGACACCCTATATTATGGCAGGTAATACGTATAACGAGAAAGTATTTTTCAGCTTTTGGATGTGACAATAATGCTTCTGTTGTCAACGATCGACATACATACATACATTACAACCCTTCAGTCAGGATTACGGCCTAGCTTCTCACACACCACTCATGTTGTGTGTGTTAATTTTATACGTGAGTGGCGGGACCTACAGTTTAACGTCGACTCCGAACGACAGATTTTGAGAAAATTTTTCATGGCAGGTTTATTTTACTCTCAGAGTTTTTGCCAGAAATCTGCTGAGAGGAAGTCGCCGAAGAAATATTTTTTTCAGCGTTTTGTTGTCTCGCCTAGGGCTCGAACCCGGGCTTTACGTCTAATAAGCGAACACACTACCTACCTACTAGACTACGGCGACTTCAGAGTATTTGCCAGAAATATGCTGAGAGGAAGTCGTCGAATAAATATTTTTTCGTATTTTCTTTAGTTAGAGATGTCTGAGCCGGGGTTTGAACCGAGGTCTCACTAGACTATGGCGACTACAAACCAAGTGCTGAAACCAAGTGTCTGTACGAAATCATGGCAGGTTTATTTACTCTCAGAGTTTTTGCCAGAAATATTCTGATGGGAATTTGCCAAAAAAAAAAATTTTCGTATTTCATATTTCGTTTCGATGTCTGACCTGGGGTTCGAAGCCGGGCTTTAAATCTAATACGCGAACACTCTACCTACTAGACTACGGCGACTTCTACCATTTATAAAATAAATGATCTGCCAACGATTTATAAAATAAACGAATGTATCGTTATGCAAAAGTGAAGCTATGATTTGGAGTTCTATTTGGGAACTGATATCTGATGCAGTATGTTCAGTATGTCAGTGTTACTTGGGTGTAGAAATAGAAAGTTGTCGGAAAGTTGTCTGTCTTCATGAGGAGTTTGCTGATGATCTTTATTCTCTAATCGTCATATATATTCCCATTCTATAGCTTGTTTTAATAGCGATTTTAACACGTTGACTGTCGACTACGAGATAACTCGTAGATTGCGTTCCTTTCTAGGGAGCCAACTACGAGTTATCTCTTAGATTGCGTTCGCTTCTAGGGAGCCAACTACGAGTTATCTCGTACTCACTAAACCTGTCAATTTTGTGTAGCTACGAATAAAATCGTATTATATCAGTGGTAGTAGCGATAAATGGTTTCTGGGGAAAGAAAATTGCGCGGCAGTCAACTCGTTAATTTCGATATTCTTTGTCCATTTGCGTTTCTCAGCAAATCTATCACAGTTTGCCCGTCGCCGGGCCATTTTGAATTTTGTTTTACCGACTATAGGGTATTTAAAACAAATTGTATAAAATGTGTAGCATTTAATGTTACACGATATATTTCTGTTTCTGTTTTTATTTTTTGATAAATGATTAGTTGTTGTCAGAATTCATCGATTTGTTCGATTTAAATAGGTACGCATTATACGAAAAATTGAACATTTTCGATAACTTTTAATGACAACCAACCAATAACAAATTCCTCTAAAGCTCGATTCTATGTAGAATTATTTAATTTTTTTTTTAAGAAAATTTATTCTAAATTTGAATGTTTTCTTGTTCCTTTTGTTGTTGTTATATGATTTGTTTTACTTTGTAGCGAAATTCTTGAGTGTCGACACGATGTGCATAAATCAAAGACAAGGTCGTCCTCCAATTGTACAATGTTTTGAACACAAACATTTTGAACATATTTATTTTTATTATTATTATTATTGTTATTATTTTTTTAATGGTCTTTGTTTAATTCATAAAAAAAATAATGTGTTAAAAATAAACATCAAAGTGAACATTTTTAAGAAAACTTGTTCGATTTAAAAATAAATTTATTTTTTAAATTTAAAGATTCTTTTCATGACATACTTTACATAGGTATTGTTTTTATTGCAAAAAAAAAATACTCGTATAATTGAATTGACATGAGTATTTCTACATATCCCAGCTTACCTTACTTTGCTAAGTCAGTCAAAAGAATCTTTCGTTCGTTGATTCGATTCTCGCTATCCAGAGAACTATTTCCATTATTGCTCATGATATTCAAATGCCCGCTAATTTGTCAACGGCCATCTTATTGCAACTACGTACATACACACAACCTTTCAGTCAGGATTACCACCTAGCTCCTCTCACCATTTATGTTGTGTGTATTAATTTTATACATGAGTGGCGGGGGACCTATAGTTTGAAGTCGACTCCCAACGACAGATGTTTGAGAAACTTTTTGTGTCAATTTTATTTACTTCGCAGAGTTTTTGCCAGAAATCTGCTGAGAGGAAGTCGCCGAAGAAAATATTTTTTATATTTCGTTTTGATGTCTGAGCTGGGATTTAAAGTGTGGCCTTACGGCTAATAAGCCTACTAGACTACAGCGACTTCTTGTTGTAACTGTTTCTGCCAAATTTGTTGCCATTTATTACGTCTGTTTTGTCAAACCACCCTGGACAGATAGACATGGACCATAGACAACGGATGTGTGTTCACTTAATGGGCTGTGGGGAGGTTGAAACTGATCCTAACTATCATCGAAAGATCATCTTCAAAAGATAAGGCGCCTCTGTCTCCATGAGTGCTTACGGGAACAAAGAAAATCATTCAATTTCTGACGATACTAATCAACGTGAGATCCAAGAGTGGATGAATTTTGGGTATTTCAATCCATATTTCTTTGAGAACGATCAGAGTCATGCCAGGCGATCTTGTAAAAGGAGAAGGAATTTTTATTCCCATAATTAAATATTCAGAGAATATGAGGTACCTCGTGGATATCTTTTAAGAGGAATGATGTGCTCTCCTCAACATGGATAGATAGTAAAAAAGATAGAACATAGCGATACTATCTGATCAGCGACTGGTACCATTAGTCAGGTCGCCATTCGAGCACTCGCTTCTAATGAGTTTAAATCGAAGATAGTCAGAGACTGCCTGTGGAAGCTGAATGACGTGGATTATAAGGTCATTATCGGCAATGAACAAGCAGATAAGTTTGCGGGGAACCGAGCTCCTACGGCGTTCAACCCTTCTATGGAGTAGGAGCGAATGTTAGGAAGGATATGCTCAACGAAGGAGAAGATAAGGAGAGACAAAGACTCTTCTCAAATCTGAAATTGGTCTTTTGACAGCATACTGAGGATGCAGAGTATACATATTCAGGATGAGGATTGTTTCTAGATGATGAGATTCTGTGACGATAGAAATGAATCACCAGAATACATACCAAAAGGGAATACCTGGCTGGGTACATTAGCTACTGGGAAGTGAATTGTAAATTTGCCAGGGCAATAGGCTTCAAAGAGACGTCATAAACATACTTTATAAAATTGGAAGGGGGAATATTAAGACAACTCTTCACGACAATTATAAAAATAATAACCACACTCCAAATAGTCCATATCGGATACCTCTGATCTGTGGCACTACAAAATCTAATATAGCTTTGCCAAAGATTTTACAACAGCATCCACTATTTTGTGGCAAATAATCTCAATATCTGTTATTTTTACGCCTTTCCATATTAGGTCACACTATCCTAGCTGTTGGTGTACAAAGGTCAGCAATGAATCTTTTTTTCGCTGCTCATAAGTACTCATGAAATTTTGTGTATGAGTGAGTCAACAGTATTGAAATTCAACTACTCTGATTCATTCGTACTCACTACAACGTTGATTTATAAGTATGAGTACATTGAGTATAAGTACAACGTTGAGACATCAAACTCATAACATTCGAAATATGTTTGATTTATATGCCTACTCATTCAGATTCATAACTTTAGAAAAATACTTATAATACTCATAAATGATTCGAGTGATTCGAATCATTCATTAAAATTTACAGTCTTAGTTGTTGTTGCATTTACAAAAAAAAAAAGAAGAAATAAAAAGACAAAGACAGCAAGCAAAGCAAACACACAACCTTCTAGTGACCATTGTAGTGTTCGTACGTGAATCATACTTATTTTGTGATTCTTGTAAATGTTGAGTAAACTCCTTTACTTAGTCGAAGTCATCAACATCATGTGTATTGTTAAGTATGAGTACGATGCGTACTTCATACTTTGAATATGAGTAGCGTGAGTATGATATTAAAATAAGTATGAATGCATATAAGTATCAGAAATTATGAGTATGATTCGATTCTACTTATCTTTTTGAATACTCATTGCTGATCTCTTGTGCTGTATAATGTGCCTTCAAAGTATGTCTAATGATTTCAATTATTTTGTGGGGTGTACTATTGAGTTAGTCTGAGTGATGGTATTGAAGTCTTTCTTGGAATTGATGAAGAGTTCATGTTCATTCATTATTATGGCTTGACTACATAGCGTCCATTTAGTTTTCAATTTTCTTATGAATTGTCCTCCCCGGCCAGACATCAAAACGAAATATGAAAAAAATATTTCTTCAGCGACTTCCTCTCACCAGATTTCTGGCAAAAACTCTGCGAGTAAATAAAATTGCCACGAAAAAGTTTCTCAAAATCTGTCGTTCGAAGACGACGATAAACTGTAGGTCCCACCACTCATGTCTAAAATTAACACACACACAACATGAGTGGTGTTGAGAAGCTGGCCCGTAATCCTGACTGAAGGGTTGTAATGGCCAATTATGTATGTTATGTACATATGTATGAATTGTCCTCTGACAATGCGCAGAGCGATTTCATTCCAGTTGTAATCCTTCAGGTCTTCGCTTTTAGGTAACATCGTAAGGAAGTTTTTTCCAAGTTGAAGGAAATGTGTTGCTGGCTCAGCTATGGTTTGGCTGTGAACCCGTAGGATTCCAGTTGGTATTGTAGCTTTGCCTTCTGTTTCTTATTTACCGTTTAGACTAGAATGATATTCTTCATGTATGATATTCTTCAATTATTTTCTATAAGGCCTCTTATTATTCACTATGCCGATAGAACTTGCATAGATTGCTTCTCAGTAGTGCACTAGGGCAGGGGTCGGCAAACTGCGGCTCGCGAGCCAAATGCGGCTCTTTGGATGTGAAGCTGTGGCTCTTTTTTTTTGTATAAAAAAAAAAAATAATTGTTTAGAATCGATTAACAAGAAGTGTATGAAAATTGACAAATCATTTCGTAAACGTTTCCATAATGTACACAGCTTTTAATATTTTCAATCGTTCCGTACATGAGCAAAACCAATCAATTTTTTATCATTTTTGTTGTGAAAAAAATTTATGGCTCTTTTAAAACTTAAGTTTTGCAAATTGCAATATTTGGCTCTTCCGTCTCAAAAGTTTGCCGACCCCTGCACTAGGGCGATCACTAAAGATCATGACAATAGTCTCCAACTCCTGTTCCTGAGGTAAAAATGACTTCTTCTTGCAGAAAAATGCTGAATTTTTTCTTTTTGGGTGTTTCGGCCTATATGTCGAGAATGATTGAATGATAAAATTAGAAGATTTTTTTTTAATTACAAAAAAAATTAAACTGTCCCTCACGTTTGATTTCATTTCCTGCAGCAGTCATTATTATGATTCGTTTTTTTTTTGTCATGAATTTTCTTTAACGTAAATCTAATTTTTGGCAAAATCGTTCATAATTTGTAACAAAAATTTTGGCAAAAAATTTCAATTGATTTTTGGTTTTTTTCGAATCATTAAATTTCAATTTTTAATTAAAAATAATTTTTCTCGCTTTAATAATGTGGCATAAATTAATTGGTGCTCAAGGAAATGGATTTGATCGAAAGAAAATCAAAATCCAAATCAAAGAATATTCAACATGATGTCAGTCAAAAGTCAACATAAGAATCACAGACAGATCACAATATCACTGGCAACGAGACAGCTTTGACGTTTCATTATACACGTACATATGTACGTGTACGTGACGTGATGCGACACATTCAAAATCGAATTTTAATAACAAAAACAAAAAAATTTGTCAATTGCTATCTTACAGCGTCAATAGGCGATGGTCATTTTGACATTTCGGCATGTGATGTGACACATTCCGTTATTAATTTTTGCATTCGAAATACCACAACAATAACAATAAAAACAAATCAAAGAATAGCCAGCCAGCCAGCCTGCCAGCCAGCCAGCCTGCCAGCCACAACAAAATTTAACGCAAATATTTAGACTGTCTGGCTCCCCCCGGTAAATATATTAAGATCCGCCAAAAATAAAAAAGAAATTCATTCATAATATGTATATTCAGGCAGCTAGTCAGTTAGTAATTCATTGATTCATACATACGTAACAATTAAAAAAATATAAAAAAAAAACAACAAAAAAAATTATTTTTGTTGCTCATCTAGTCGAATATATTTCCTTGACTTTCCCCCCAAAACAAAACCTCTACCTCCACCTCTGTTTTTGGCATCCAACAAAATCAAAAAACGAAAAAAACAACAACTTTAACTAGATTGCCAAAAATAACAATAACAACAAGGACATTTGGTCGCAAATAATATATGAAAAGAACAACAAAAAAAAAGCAAACGAATATTTATGCGCAAGTCTGCTTAAATGTCTAGACGTACACATTAAAAAAATAACAATATTTTTTTAGAAACAACAATAACAACAGAAACAATAACACAAACATTAAATAAATTCAGAAAAAAAAAATTATTTTTATACCCTACACTGTGCAACATACATACATACATACATACATACATACATTCAGTCAGTCAGTCTGCTGAGAGGAAGTCGCCTAAGAAATATTTTTTTTTTTATATTTCGTTTTGATGTCTGGCGTTGGGCTCGAACCCGCGGGCTTTACGTTTAATAAGCGAACACACTACCTACTAGGTTAGGTTAGGTCTAAGTGGTAACTCTGATATCAAAGAGTACACTTGAGCACGCATGTCGGCCCGTTGTGATGCCACGAGTGAAAGCAGTCTCTGTACTGACTAAGTTCCACCAAAATCAAGGAAGAGAAGGAAGTTGGTCATCGCAGTGGCTGCACTAAACTACGTACTAGACTACGGCGACTTCAACATACACTTGGGTTTAATTAATATGACCAATTGTGGCCGCTTTAAAGTATTCAACGGACGAAACAGTCTGTCCATCTACTCACAGAAGACCTCATTCGAGTATCTGCCAAACAGTCTCTCCATGTAAACCGACGGAAATGACATCTGAACCCATTCGACTATTTCTCGTACTATCTCGGAGACTCTAATTAAACAGAGTCTCTCCACGGTATCACAAATCTTTGCTCCTCATTTATTATTGCCCTAAAGAGCTCTGTCTTAGTATAGCAACCATACAATTTATTGTATGCCCCTCATCCCTATAATGTCTCCTCTAAGACAATGGACTGACAAATTTCAGGTTGCTACTTGGAGTCAGCAATGAGAATTTCTTGCCTAGCACATGATATGCACCCGCGAATTTTTTTTGGGAAACATTTAAGCCTCACAGTTTTCAAGAATGCGTGTTCTGATGATTTATTCACATCGTCAGAGAATATACGTGTTGGCCTCGAGACAACCGCCATTCTGAATAAGTGTACTTTGAATCTACAGTGCCCTGTCAAAAGGCGGCTTATAAAACTTCTATGATTTATTGATATTCTGACGCGTAACTAACTAACAAAAGCTTTCATTGCTTTGGTTCCCCTTTCTTTATATTCCCTTTCAGGCAGAACGGCGCAAAAAATCTGGACAAGGCTGGATAGGAGCCGCACGGCGACTCTGCTTAAACTCCAAAGAAGCAGGCTCAGCGCTGTTATCGGGGTTATTACGGGGCATTGTATTATAGGAACGCATGCGAGGCATATGGACTTGGACACCTCGCGAATGATTTCTGCAGAAGCTGTGGAGATGAGGAAGAGGAAGAAACTATTCTTCATCTACTGTGCACATGCCCGGCACTTGGTCAAAGGAGAAAAAGACACCTGGGTGCCTACTACATGGAGGACCTAGCGGAACTGTCATGCACGGATATTGGCAGTCTGAATCGCTTAATCGGAAGCTCCAAGTGGTTCCTGGAATGGGGGAAATGTGGCACTGTGGTATCACAATGGGCCCTGTTTGCGGCCTAAGTGTGTCCGCTCATGATTCCATCGAGGGGACAGCCACTTCTACCTACCTACCTACCTATTCCCTTTCATTGAGCATACCTTTTCAAAACATCAGAAGACTTCTGGTTTCATGAACGGTGTGGAAAGTCCTCCTCGCTAGCTCGTCTGCTTGTCTATTGCCAAGAATTCTCATATGCCTTGGAACCACCATGGGCTCAGAATATTTTATTCTGGGATCCTTACAAGGGTTGAAATCCGAGCCATCAGACAGATATTCGAAGTGAGGGCTGCAACATAGAAGCTATTGAATATTCTCCATTATACCCTACTCCCAAGCGCTGTGCCTACCTATATCCATATGAGACCATATGGTCTCTATATGGTAGTACCGCTTCGTAATTTGAGTTTGAAGGAATCATAGTTCTACTCCTTTCAAATCCGGTACCAAACACAGTTGAGGACAGTTCTTGCTTCAGGAACAAGGAGTCCAATGATTCAATATTCTATTACTGTGGAGTACCAGTGGTTTATTATGGAGTGATTTTGATATGTAATCCTTTAGCTCCCAAACTTTTACGTCCTCTACGTATGTGTTCGATTCGGTGTTGTCAAATGCTAGCGCCTGCAACTTGTTCTACAGTTGGTTTCTATTCCATGTGGGGTATGCGATTTTTCGCATAACTTGGTATTTCAAGTTATGAGACCCAAGAATTTACAGATTACGGCGTTTTATTTCTAAATTTATTACTTCTATGGTCCTTAGCTCAATGAATCGTAGGTATTTTGCCTAGACACAAGTACTTGTAATGCCTGCAACTCTCAACCTAGTCAGTATTTTTCAGACATATAACGACAGGGAGGGTAGTACTTGTTCTACAGACTTGCATGGCATTGATTTTGGAAATGTTTATTTTAAGACCATATTTAGCAGCTTCGAGTCACAACTTGACTAGCTTTTACCAACAGCCAACAGGTATTATAAGTGAATTCAGAAGATAACTCGTAGTTCGAATTTGCCATGTTTCATCATATGATCAATCGCCAAAAAATTAACGAGGACGATCTAGCGATATAGATTTCAATCCTCTATTCTGACATTTTGAATGAAGGAAATACAAAATTATTTTTCTTTCTACCACTGTTTCTGAGCAGCTCTGACAGTTATTAAATTTCTTTGAAAAAATTTCTCAATCTGTCGATATTAGATTCCTATTTATTTCTGTGTCTTTCCTAGCGGTCGTGACAGCTTACTCTACTTTTTGTAGTAGGTGGCGTTTCATGACATTCCAAAGAGTTTATTTCTGATGTTATCTTCTCTGTTTCCTGATTGGATTGCTTAAGAAGAATTGAGAATGATATTTGTCTTCACATTCACCCGGTTCCGAAGACGGCAGTCAAGTACCTTATTAGGTCATCGTATTGTTACGAAAATGAAGAATCTACACACTGGTGTTGTGTTTTGCACCAATGGTAAAGAAGTAAACACAACCACAACAACAAAAACCAGCATAAAAAATGGTAAACAAGTAAACAACAAACACTACAAGAATAAATGTAAACAAAATACACAAACAACAATAATGGAACAACGATGTTTACATTTATAGAAATTTCGAGAAGGCGAAGCCACGAACATTCGCCTTCAAGATCCAATCATCCGACTGTTTACCCTGCAATATAAAAGACAAGTCCAAGTAGGCGAGTGAGTTAATGAAGTTCAGTCAGTCTTATGTGAAGACGCGGTGCGTTTGAAGAGAGTTATCGTGATTGGAGGATCTGCGTTACAAAGATCCGTTTATTGTTATTGATTATCCAAAGAGTATAAACAGAGGAATAGCAAACAAAGTATGTAATTGTTGTTGTTTACATCAAGTGGTGAACGAACAGTGGCATACAAAATTGTGCGAACAATAAAGAATTTAATTAAAACTATATTATGTTTTAGACGTTTTTAAAAGATAAAAACGTAACAGTATATTGTCGACTTTGACCCAACGTAGAATTTTCTTTCTTTTTTCAGATTTTTATTAAATTTTCGTTTTTTTTGGTCTGTTGTCTCTGTCAACAATTTTTTTCGTAGTATTTTTTTTGGGGGCAACCTTTTTGTGGCGCTGATTTATTAAAACAATAACATTATTATTCTTGGTATTGTTGTTGTTGTTGTTGTATTTTTTTTTGTGTGTCTTGCTTTTGTTTTTGTGTGTTTCGTATCATTTAATCAACCTGTTACTCCAAAAATGTTAATCTCCCCCTAACCAGACAATGTCATCGTCATTATCAACGGCATTTATCTATTGTCTTAACAGCCAGACAATTTAAAACCATTCCAAGTCCGCCTTTTTTTATTTGTATTTGTTTGCCTGTTTTTGTCTCTTATTTTTTTTTACAAAAATTCAGAATTTATTTCGTTTGTATTCCCCTGTCACAGTGTGTTTTGGCCGACAGCCTAATTTTTTTTTTTAAATAGTTTGATTGCTTCAATGAAATAAGTTGATTTGGTAACAACTGGTTTAGAACAAATGGCTGTGACTGTTTGTTGTCGTTTTTTTTTAATAAATCAATTGATGAAATCTTTAGGGGAAAAACAAGTTATTGGAAGCATTCAACAATATCTGTCATCAACAAGCCTTTTCTATCAAAACAGAAATGTATTTGGATATCTTTGAAATTTTCTTTGACTGAGACAAGGATGATTGACACAATGATAAAAGGAATCAGGTTCTGTTGTTTAAATTTTAGCCACCAGTCCACAACGAGCAATAAGTTGAGGCTTGCAATGGTTTTTATAAAGCGTCAAAGCCATATGTATTGTACAATTGACTTTATATCAGCTAGACAGTCTCCTTATCTTATCTTTATGCCGTATACCTATGATAGAGATGGCATTCCTCAGCCATCCTGTCAATTTTATGAACATATGACTTTTATTGAAATCATCTCTAACAACATAGGTTCCATTGGGAATTTCCCAGTGTCCGAAATTCTATCTTAGAATATGTTCAGTGGACTTCTTTTTTTTCTCGCTATTATGGCTTCTACAAATTAATTTTACAGTATTCCTAGCCCTTCAGCTAGCGTGCATTAGAATTAAGAAACCATGAATTCTATGTAGTTTTAAAGCAAATCATTTTCTCCGTATATCCACTGTGGACCAGTCTTGTCCGATCATTCTGAAAGAGAATACATTTTCGCATCTATCCTTGTGAATGGCTGCAGAATCAAGGGAGAGATTTCATTGTCATTTTTTATTCGTTCGACCTCCATAAACCTCCCATAGACTCGTGGTCAGATACCCTCCCATTGACTCGTGAGTATCTAACCACATGAGAGTAACCGACGAAGCATTGCTTCACTATCTCCTCCTGCCACCCTAGATATTCTAAGACTGTCTTTCATGTTGTGCACATAGTTTCTAGGGATCTATTATGACAATATTTTGTGCAGTAAGTATGTACATACATACATACATTATTGGCCATTACAACCCTTCAATCGGGATTATGACCTAGCTTTTTACACCACTTATGTCGTGAGTGTGTTAACTTTATACATGAGTGGCGGAACCTACAGTTTAAAGTCGACTCCGAACGACAGATTTTTTGAGGCAATTTTATTTACTCTCCGAGTTTTTGCCAGAAATCTGCTGAGAGGAAGTCGCCGAAGAAATATTTTTTTATATTTCGACTGGGGATTCAATTCAATACTCATTATATCAACCCGAATTATGTTGCCCTCTTGGGTTATTTTAGAGCACAATATAGGCTTCAATGGATCCAATTTCGGATGAGATTTTGACATGATCTTCTATGCTTCCGTGAGTAGTTGTTGAATCTATATCAGCCACTTGCTACGAAACCACCACATGTGTATCCAGTAACCAAGTAACTTCTGGATTCTTTCATTCAAAAACATTACGACATCGTTTGGTCTTTGGTAATTGGTCTTTCGTCGCTTAATACTCCAAGAGACCATGAACCATGCTAATTTGCAGGCTATATGTCTTCTGTAGTGTGCCGCACGGCTCCATCAGCAGCATGTCTAATGAACTAAAATTTTCCCACTTATTCCTTAGCATGTGATCGATTCAGACTATTAACGCCTGATTAAGGATTTAAGTATTTGCATACTTTTGCAAGGAATTTAACTTTCAATAGGATTTGCTTTTGCATGTATTGTTATAGCCAGGGCAATGCCTGTCTATGGCTAGAGCAATAGGCGACAATAGTCTAATACCAGACTCATCAAGGACTATCGTGAGCTTATAAATCGAGTTGCTGCCAGCTCTCTCTCCGTTAAAAGCAATGCCTTCATGATTTTGTTGAATCTTTCGCAAAGACCATTACAGCCGCATGGTGATATTGTGTTGATATATTAGACTCGAGCCCGTGGTTCAAGACCCACCTCATAGACATCTCAAATAAAACAAAATGTAAAAGAATATTCTGGCAAATACTCTGAGAACAAATAAAATTGTTATCGGAATTAATTTCATACTGTAGGTTTCACCATTCATGGCTAAAATTAACACACATAATATGGGTGATGTAAGAAGATAGGTTGTCATCCTTACGAAAGGATTGTAATGACTACTTATAGAAGTAAGGAGGGGTTTAATTGGCAATTCTGAGCACTTTCTGTGTTCGTTTCAAATTTCAAACGCTTGCATATAGGACAAGACGGGGTGTATTTTCTGCTTTCTTCACAATCCGATTGAAATGACAAGAGGCGTATACCATTTCCCAAGTCGGGAAAAAAACACTTGGTGAATCTTACTAACTTGGTAGTATAGGCAAGGGTCTTGAAACACTAACATATTTACGAGACCATCCTGGAAAAGACGAATTATGATCGAGATAATACACTCTGTTGTAGTCGCCGTAGTCTAGTAGGTAGTGTGTTCGCTTATTAGACGTAAAGCCCGGGTTCGATCCCCAGGCCAGACATCAAAACGAAATATGAAAAAAAAAAATATATTTCTTCGGCAACTTCCTCCAGCAGATCTTCCTCCAGCAAATCTGTCGTTCGGAGTCGACGTTAAACTGTAGGTCCCGCCACTCAAGTATAAAAAAATTAAGGCACAAAACATGAGTGGTGTTGAGAAGCTAGGCCGTAATCCTGACTGAAGGGTTGTAATGGCCAATAATGTATGTATGTATGTATAATACACTCCGTTACGAATAGCTCCTGAAAGAATATTAAGGGAAATGGTAATGCCAAGACATCGTCTTGACAATATGTACGAATAGCAATTCCATTGCTTCAGTATGTAAGGTTAGATTAAACCAGCAGTTGCTTTAAAAAGGTCGCATAAGATCCCGCTTGTTTCACTTTCGGATATTTTTGGTTAACTGTAGGTGAGCTGTACACACTTTCTACGGTTCTAAGTACTCTAACTGGCTCCGCTCCACTACGAAAGGGAATTTTGCACGAATCTATTAGACGTGTGATAGTGGTCAGCGCATAACCAGTGTATAAAATATCGTCTGCGTTTCATTCTTTTCCGGATATAGCCTGCACTCGGCACTTATCTAGAAGACTTAACCTATTGAGATGATATCTCAGATAATAGTGCCACGACAGAAAGCTTGAGTACTATCCTACCAATGTGCATTCATTAGTAATTTAAGCAGTTTTTCTCTATAGGAGAAATGTCCTATTAATCAGTTGATTAGGCTCACACCTTATCTTCGGATCATATTCTAATAACCTCCTAGCCAAAGAACAAATCCATTAAGCATATGTTGATAATAAAAAAAAGTATAAAATGCGATGAATTTTTCATTATAGGACATCTAACCATTAACATAATATCGACGCTTCCATTCTATAACGTTCCAAGTGTACTTAGAACGTTTTTAATGTTCTTGCATTTTTAAATTCTACGTTCTCTAACTTAAATACTGTCAAAATTTGGTTAAGATGCGCCGATCCGTTCCGAAGTTATAGGGAAAAATCTACTTAGAATACACATATAGTCGTATGGCGCGTGAAAACTTTGAGAGCTCATAACTCAAAACACGCTTTTTCGATTTAGAATGTTATAGAACGGAGGCGTCGATATAACCTAACCTACGCCACTATAGACTTCAGAGATGAAACTCATGTAGAAAACATAGTGAATTTTATTAAAGGATACTCATATTTTATTAATGATTAAAATTGCTGGCAACTAAAGCATATCGTTGATTCAAGGAATAACCTTGAAGAATTGAAACGCGTTGCTAGGTAAACCGAGAGACTAGTTCTAATAGAATATATGGAGTAAAGGCGGCAGCATCGAAGTATGAGTAAAGTAAATAAAATTCCCTGTTTTCTTTAGTTATATTGCATAATCGCGTTTATAAAACCTTTACCTCACGCTTCATCTGTATATGCTAAGTGCGCAGTCGTCACATCAATGTTTGCTTACACGCTGTTCTATCTTTGATAGGTTTGTGGGGCATCGAATGTATTTCGATCTGATATACAAGATTGTTAATGTCCCAAATTCGTTTGTTCATGTAGAAATGGGCATCCTTATTGCATAAAATGATTTTGGAAAGGAATTTGGAGTCAGTTTGGAACTACTTCAGAAGCTAGTATTCAGTGAGCGCACTCGTTCCTATAGTGTTCATTAGTGGATTAAGAAATCTTACTTATTTAGTTCAAAAATTATGGTACTTAGTACGTACGTACAGATATTTTTTTTCTCCCTTCGTTAAATCCTGTTCAATAATTGCATACAATTTTTATAGAAGAATTATTTTGCGTCTTTGATTAATTCGTATTTGTCCTTAAAAGCATTTTACACGATAAGTGTCTTATGTACAATACGTAAACTATGGTACTTGGTACGTACAGATATTTTTTTCTCCCTTCCTTAAACCCTGTTCAACAATTGCTTAACATTTTTGTACAAGAATTATTTCACGTCTCTGCTACATTCGCATTTTTTGCTTAAGAGCATTTTACACGATAAGTGTCTTACATACAGTACGTAAAGTCAGAGAGAAAATATTCCAGAATTCCAATCATATTTTTAAAATGAGAATAAAAATCATACGATCGATTATGTGTTTTTTTTTTCTTTTACACGATTAGTAGAAAACAAAAAGAAAGTAAAATGAAAACATAAAAAATTTCTCTATATTACGTAACAGAGTATGGCTTTTAAAAGAATTGAAAAACGAAGAGAGATGTACGATTTCTATTTTCTCTCAATGTTGTATGCTCTCATTACATATTGATCTCTTCTATACATTTACATAAGTGTTGTTTGTGGAATATTTTTTTGTTGCCTGTTGTTTTATTCCCTTCTAGTAATTTCTTAAATATTTGTTTGTGTAATTCCATATTTACCGTTTGATATGTTTACCGTATGATGTCATTTTGGCTTGTTGGAAATACTTTCATTTAGTTTGATTTCGGCTGCCTTTAAAACATATTAAAATTATAAAAGTTCTGTGAGAAAGTGATAATTTAGTGATAAAGTTGTTAAAAAAAAAATTAATTCCTATAGTGTTGAGCTCCGTATTTGTTAATCTTTTTATAGTGATTTTAAATGGTAATAAAATTTATTTTTCCGGGAGTTATGTATAGTTTTCTGCGTTTAAAAAATATTAAAATTATGAAAGTGATAAAGTTGATTAAAAAAAAATTAATTTCTATAGTGTCGTGCTCGTCCGTAATTATTAATCTTCTTGTTTTAAATGGTAATAAAAAATATAAAGTAAATGTTAAAGAAATTCCGTGTATTTCGATGTTATGTCGCATATGATGAAATTTATAAGTAAAATAAAAAAAAAATAGCAGCCTTTAAAATTAGTTGTAATTAAAAAAAAAAAAAAAGAAAATGGCTGCATAAGTGTGTTCAAGTGAAAAAAAGAAAAGTTTCAAAGAAATTAGGAATTCAAAAAAGGAATGCGCAGAATAAGTGTACAGATTCAAATAGGTGAGTGCTCATTTTTGTAACATACATAGCGTTGGTCTCATGTAGAAAGGCCCTAACTCAGACATTTTTCGAAATTGATTTTTTTTGTTGTGATTCCAATGTGTATTTGTGTTAAATGCATTTTAATCACAAAAAAAAAATCAATTTCGAAAAAAGTGTGAGTTAGGGCCTTTCTACATGAGACCAACGATATGTACATATGTACATTTTTTTAGAATATGGCGTTTAATTTTTATAAAATATTTTTCTTTTAATTTCCATCCAAATTGTCCATCTTTAATATTTTAATAATTATGTATGGAAAAATTAACATTTTGTATAAAACAAGATTAGCTTTAACGCTACTTTTTCACCATAACCTACATATCTCTCTACCTTCTTATTTTGAATGCTTTTTCTGACGAAATTTTTTTTCTTAGGAAATGCAAATTTTCTCTTATTTCATGATAAGGGGGGAGTAGGATATGAGAGGAATGATTTTCAATATTATTTAATAATAAATAAAGTATAAATCGGATCGCGATTGATAAACAGAATCCATCAAATCTTGTAATGGAATATGAGGTCACACACGGTGGTGCATACGTTGTGATAGAAAAATTAGATTTCTCCAAATTGAAAAACTCTTCAAGGTGGAGACTAAAGTCAGTCAGTAGATATAATTCAGCTTCTTGGCTTTAAAAACAAAATACTAGCCCAATTGAAATTGAAGAAGTTTACAGATCTCGGTACATTCCAGAGCTGGACCTACTTAATTAAAATTTGTATTTTGCTCTTTTTGTAAAGGCTCAACGATTACATTTCAATTGAGGTAGGTTTCTGTGCAGTTAAGAATAGTGTTTACCAAAACCGGAGGGTTTTTGGAAAAGAGAACTGTGAACAGCGTTGAATGTGGAAATGTCGGCGCAGAATAATTCGTGTTTAACAATTTGACTGATGCGGCAATTTTCCGAAAAGTGGCCACACAAGCCAACATTGACTTTTTATTCTTTTCCCAGAAGCCATTTATCGATACTAGCACTGATATAATACAATTTTATTCGTTGATACACAAAAATGGCAGGTTTAGTGAGTACGAAATAACTCGAAGTTGGCACGCTAGAAGGGAACGCAATATACGATTTATCGCGTAGTCGGCAGTCAACGTGTTAAAATGAGTGTTTTACACCTTTTGTAAAGGCTCAACGATTAAATTTCAATTCTGGCAGGCTTCTGTGAGTGAAAGAGGACTGTGAACAGCGTTGAATGGGGAAATATCGGCTCAGAATAATTAGTGCTTAAAGGACTCCTGTTACTGCTGATAATAATATTTTAATATTTGCTAGAGAGCATTTTTAGTTGAATTACATTTTCTTGGAATACCAAGAATGTTGAATTTTATTTCAGAATTTTTTTCCTTTCTCTCTGTTTCCTCGCTCTGTTTCAAGCTGTGTTACTTTACGAACTTCAAATCTATTGTTGTTGTTGTTGTTGTAACAGTTCGGCTGTTGCTTACGGAAGCTTCTCCTTGTATATAACATACTAGTTTCATGCATTTGATTGGTTGTGTGCCATGTTATTTGGTGAGGATGGGATAGGTTAGAGATGGGATTGTTTGTTGCTGGCTGTGTGTGTATGTTGTCAGCGTCAAGTGGTCGGCAGTCCTAGGAAGTCCGCTGTTGTCGTTGGGTTCAGCCATAGGTCTATGGGTCGTAGGGCTGTCGGTTTAGCTGAGCAGCTAAAGATATACACCGTGTCGTGTGGTGCCTGGTTGCATAAGGGGCAGCTGTCATGGGCTCCCGGGATGATCCTTGTCCTGTAGCTATTCGATCATCCTGATCTTAGCTGCGCCAGAATGGTTCTCGTAATCCTTGGTAGCTGCCTTTCAGGATCTTCGCTCCGTAGCGATCCGACTCTACATCTGCCAAGGATTGTCAACCCAGCGAAAGCTGTATCAAATCTTTTGTAGTGGCTTCTGCCTAAGATGAATGTTGAATTGTGTTCTATCTGACTTTTATTCTACGCTTTAACCTCTGTTTCTTTCAAATTGTCAGCTTACAAACTTGAAATCTTTTTTAGTTTCGTTTCGCTCCTAAGAAGAAGTGATTTTTAGAGATTCCAACCCTTTTGTTCATTGTCGATGTAGCAGTGCATCGCAATACATATTTTTGCAAACGTTATCTCTTTCAAACTGTTATCTTATGCTGTTGTCATCTTTGCCTTTATTGCCTGTGCTGCTGCCAAGCATGGTTTAATTGGTGCTCTTTTGGCTTACAGCCTGTTGTTATAGCAACAAGTAGTCATTATATTGCCCGCACAATATACAATACAATGGTATTGTCACTGCTCCAGTCGTAACTCTCGTAGCTGTCGCTGCTGTTGCCAAGACCATTGCTGCCTGCACTGCTCCAGTTGCTGCTGCTTATACCGCTCCTGTTGTAGCTAAATACTCTGCCGCTTACTCTAGTCCCTTCGCTTACTCCACCCCTGTTGTTACCGCCACCAGTAGCAAATATGTCGCCCTTAATCACAATGGTATTGCCACCACTCCAGTTGTTGCTCCCACAGCTGCCCCTGTTGTTGACAAGACCATTGCTGCCTACACTGCTACAGTTGCTACTGCTTATAACACCCCTGTTGTAGCTAAATACTCTGCCGATTACTCTACTCCCTTTGGTTACTCCGCCCCAGTTGTAAGCAACTACTCTGCTGCCTACTCTCATCCTTTGGCCTACTCCGCTCCTTTGACCTACACTGCTGCTCCAGCCCTCATTTTGTTCTAAATTGTAAGCTGCTCATAATATTTTAGATGTGATAGGAAATTGTAATAAAATATGAATAACTTATTAAAGTCAAAACCATTGGTTTTGTATGTAAAAAAACTGATGGAGTTTGAAATCAAGTATCTCAAATTACTTCCATTGTTCTTGATGTTGACAGTTAATTTGTTTATCAATCGTTTTCGCCAGGCATGTTTGCTTTTCATTGTCATTTCAATCAGAAATGGGATTTTTTTTAATTGCTCTATGAATTGATTGAAAATGTTCGAAGAAGATAGGCGAGCCGCAATTCATTAACTTTTAACAAGGACTTCAAAGATTTCCAGGCATAGGTCTACACAGTAGTGGACTCGGTGAAAACCCTTCTCCTTTCATAGAAAACTTATAAGAAGACATAGAAATATTGTTGGACTCAATCCACTCTTAAAGGTATTAAGCGGTTGCACATTTACGTCCACAGACAAGTCTCATTGATATAGCCATTGAAGGCGCTGGTACGGTTCCTCGTTGTCCATGATCGATAAGGGATCCGTAATGTCTTGGCTATGAACCTGTAAAAAGTAGTATAAAGAGGACATGGATAATACGAAATGAAAAGAAAAAGAAAGAAAGAAAACTTAAATCCAAGCGTTGACATTGCTGGAGAAGTAAAAGAAGCTATACAATCACTAGGTTAGCTCACGAATGTCTGATAATCATCTTTCCAGTCACGGTGTAATGAAATGACTGTCTTCCATTACAATGTAAAATATTAAGTGGTTGTAGGGTGTTGTTCTGAGAATCTAATCAAAGACAACGTTTTACTCCAGAATCAAATTATGTCAAATCCCCTATCGTTTATTATCGCTTATTTTCAATTTTATTCTCTTAGTCCTTGTGAGGATCGTAAAGTTGCCACAAAGGACCTCCTACAACTGCTTTTGATTTCCCTGCTTCAGTTCTGATCATTATAAGCAGGTTTTAAATCTAGTGCAGAAGATACTAGTTTCTAGGGTGACCAGTTGCCATTGCCCTGCAAGAACGCCTCTGTATTATTCAAATTGAATAGACAGAGAGAGAGAGAGAGAAAGAGGGAATAGAGAAAGGACAAGATATTGTAATACTGTCTGAAAGTACGGGCGGGCCACCTTTTAAAAGTTTACAAATCATGTAGGGAGAGGGTGGAGTGTATGGAAGGACATACTGAGCGGAAGGAAAAATAGAGAGAGAGTTGTGGTTCCTCTCAAATCAAAGGGGTTTGAGGAAGTCAAACATTTGTTGGATTATTGCAGTAGAAGGATCTTTGAGACTTTCAGACTAAACACGGCGCTAGTAACCGGCCTTTTAACCAGACACTGTAGGGTTAGAGGGCACTAGTTCTGAATAATAATTGCTTCATGCCAATATGTAGTTTCCGTGAATAGAACAGAACACCTATTTGAAATATTTACAGTGTTTATGGATCCCAGCAAAACACGCCTGGCTTTTCATGATCAATAGTAAACTAAAAGCCGCCGTAAAGTATATTCTTTTCAAATTCCTTTGCTGTTTAACTGCTTCAGTTGCAAGTGTTTAAATTTGCTTCTAAGCTTGCCATTAAGTTCAATGATTCCATGTTGTTTTTTTGGGTGCCTTTTTAAGTTGAAAAATATAAAAAAAGAAGAAAGAAAACAAATCGTTTACCAATAATAAAATGCCAAGTTTAGTTCACTTCAGTTCAGTTAACTTCACTACGCTACAGTTTAGCTGTAGTGTGTTGAATGACAAAAACAAAAAAAGAAATTCTTTTCTAAAGATTTATGATGCCATAATTGTGGCCAATAAAGTTTTATTTTTGGCTACAAATACGTTTAATGGTGTCCTCAAATAGTCTAGTGTTGTTTACTTGACTGCAGGCTGGCCGGACGCTGCTGTGCATTATATGTCGTCCCATTCCAATCTCTCCACAAAACGCAATACAATGCAAAAATTTGCAAAAGCAAAATGGTAACAAAAAAATAAAAGAGAGAGAGAAAAAAAACAACGAATCTGTGGCAAAAATGCACATAAATTTTGCAACTCGAGACTCTTTGATGGTGGGCAATAAACTATTAAAATGTCACGAGTATTAAGTTGATGCATTTTTAAAGGCCGACAAATCTTTGTACAAATTGCAACAAAAATAAAAATGAAAAACAACATCAAATTGCATCAACAAAAAACAAAAAACGCTCTAAACAAAATGGTTGTTAACCTCGTTTTGCCAGCCAGCCATCTTAAAAGATGGTTGATTTCGTTTCAGTTTTTCTAATTTTTTTGCTTTTCTTCATCAGCTTCAAGTGTTTTTAAATGCCGGCTTAATAATTTTGTCAAGCACACACACAGCAGACACATTTTTGTCTTTTATAAAGCCATGCAATTCAAAATAAATATTGTGGCGTTAAAATTTGTTGCAATAAATTCCAGAAAGGATTGAAATTTTTCAACTTTTATTGGAAGTATACAATTTTATGTGTGTGAAGCTAAATTCGATTTTGAAAATCCAAGACGCAATCCATAAATTTTAGCAGCGCCACATTTGGCGTTAACAGAGCAAAATTTTCCTCTTAACAGAGCAAAATTTTGCCTTAACAGAGCACTGTTAGCTATTTAACAGTAGCCATCTAAACAAGCCCACTTGTTTAGGAGGTAATTTTGGGACAAATACTAGGCCTATGAGTACCATATCATACTCAAAGGAAGATTCTAAGTCCGCTTCACATAATCAGCAAAAAAGTCCCTTATAAAGTCATATGGTATTGAGGAAATTGGCTTTGAAAATATAAATTTTTTGCATGAAAACTCTCTAGAAGATCAGTGGCCATTTGGGAACATGTAAGAAATAGTACACCATACCGACAATATGCAAATGCTAGTCCAGAGGGTCCTCTTTCGAACCGTGGTGGTGAGATAGCTGGAACAGTTTTGAAAGTTAGGAAAATTTCTGTTCTCCATCCCTACCAACCATCCTTTACATTGCAACACTTTTGTTCACAAATAGTAATGATCATGACAATGACAATTTTATACCAATAGTCTGCAATAACTGCAAAGTAGAAGAATAATCTACCATTGCCACTGTTAAATAGTTAACAGTACTCTGTTAATAGCAAAGTTTACTCTGTTAGAGGCAAGAAGTGACGCTGCTAAAACTGTGGGTTTGCGTCTTTGGTTTTTAAATTCGAATTTATCTTCAAACACATGAACATTTTATGAAAGATTTTAACGTTTTCGCTTGTCAATATACCCGATCGCTGTTCTCTTTCGAAACGAACTGTTACCATTTTCAAGTATAAAACATGGCCCGATCCGTGAAAAATGTTTGACGAAACTGAAACAGAGACAGTTGCTACTTACGATTCTTTTGAGATAGTTTTCGACCACCTTTTTTCATAATTTGGTTGGTATTTTGGCAATAGCTTCCTGACCAATGTTGATCACATACCGTATAACAAAGTTATAATCTATAATTGCAGGCCGGAAAAGTGGGTTAGCGCTTTTAATTGACAGCTCTTCCAGTATCCTTTTCGCGAAAGTACATCTCCAGATCATTATAACATAACATAATTGATCATTACAACAATTCAGTCAGGGTTACGACCTAGCTTCTCGGACCACTCATGTTAATTTTATACATGAGTGATAAGACCTACAGTTTAAAGTCGACTCCGAACGACAGATTTTTTGAGAAACTTTTTCATGACAATGTTGTTTACTCTCAGAGTTTTTGCCAGAAATCTGCTGAGAGACAGTCGTCGAAGAAATATTTTTTCAAATTTGGTTTTTAATGTCAGACCTTTGGTTTGAACCGTAGCCTTACGTCTAATAAGCCAACACACTACCTACTAGACTACGGCGACTTCTTCCTTATTCTTCTTCATAATGCTTTACAAATAAGCCCTTTTTCCGGATGTAGTGGATTCGTTTCTTCAAGCCCGATAACCGATAATTTTGCTTGTTAACGTAACCTACCAATTAAGAAATGAGTTTCATCTCACTTCTTATTTAATTTGTAATTACAACCCTGTAGTCAGGATTGCAACCTCTTCTCCCAACATTACGCTGTGTGTATTAAGTTTATACATGGATGGCGGGATCTACAGTCCGAGCGACATACATATTTGACTGCAATTTTATTTACTCTCAGGGTCTTCGCCCTGCTAACCGAAAGTTGTTAAGGAAAATATTTTTTTTTCATATTTCGTTTTGTTAGAGATGTCTTGAGCTAGGGTGTGAACCACGGACTCTCGCCTAACATACTAACACACTACCTATTAGATAGAATGGCAATTAAACTGGAGCCAGAACTACAGTCAGAGAGGGCTTTAGACACGGCTACGTACTATCTCTTCTTTTGTTTGAGGCCAAGTTTTCTGCCAAATCTGGGGAATGTATGCTTATATGTAACAACTATCCTCTTTAACATGACACTGATACGCATGAACAAAATAATCTTCGAAAGGCTGCGCAGCAAATCAATTCAGAAAAGACCGAGCTGAGGTGTATGAATATACAATCACGTCGCAGTCATTCTTTTACCAGCTCTAAACGGTAGAATATGAAATTTTCTTTGCATATCTGGGATGCAGGATCCCGGGGACGGTGGTTATTAAAAAAATCTGTTTTGATGGCCTCGACTTCTTCAACAATAACAATACCCAGACACTGTTAACATAGGGTATATTTGAAGCACAATATTTTCAGTTCGAAAATTATTTGTGATATACCACTTATTGGGTTTAATTAGGGACGCGGTTTGTATATAGTCGGATATATGTAACAAGTCCCATTTTTCCACAATATCCATCATCCGGCATTCTACCCAGACACTGTTAACATAGGGTATATTTGAAACCCAATGTCTCCAGTTCCAAAATTATTTGGGATATAACCTTAGGTTACAATTTGTGTTTAGTGGGATATGTGCAGCATATTTTCGTATTTTCTGTCAACCACTTAACATTGGTCTGTTAACTCTAACATTAGCTCTGTTAAAATTGTTGGTTTTTGTCTTTGCTAGTTAAGTTTGAATTTATCTTCATACACATCAGGTCATACTAGTGTCATAACCATGTAAGGTTTATCCAAATTAAATTTCCAATTCAAATCCTCGTTCCCGTTTTATTTTGTATCAAAAATTGCTGTAAGGCAGGCTATATTATAAACTTGATTAAGAAACTCTTTATCATAAATCTTGTTGTTGTTGTTGTTGTTGTTATTATTATTTGTTGTTGTAATATACTTTGGATGACATTTTAAAATGTTCTTTTTCAATGTAATTCCCTTGATAGTCTTTTAAATGGGGACTTCAAGTGGTTGTTGGCATAAATGGATATCAATGAAGGCAAAAGAGGTGTGTAGTAAGTTAGTGTGTATGTGTGTATATGTGGCACATAAAATTGTCTCAAGAAACAAGAGAAGAAGGTTCAGTCATGCTTGTGTTCATTCATTCATTCATTCCTACAGTATACTTGTATACTTTAAAGAAAATATTTCAAAATTTTTATTAAAAGAAAAAGGTATCGAAAAATGAAAAACAAGAGAATAAAACAAAAAAGATGACAACGTAGAATGGCAATAATAATGTTGACGATGAGCAGGAATAAAAACAAAGACAACAAAAAAAATATTTTTATTGTGCATGTCTGGTGTCTAGACTTTCAAGGTATTTTTGCATGTTAAACGTTTACAGTCAAGCAGGCTGGCAAGCAGGCAGACTGACTCGTTGTCTGGCTATTTGGCTGTTGTGTTTGGTAGTTGTTTGAAGATTTTATTTGGCAGACAGTCAGTCCGTTTAGTCATTTATATAATAGTTTGTTAAATTTTTAATTCATTCATTCATTTATTCATTTTCTTTCATTACATTTTCATTTATTGGGCCACATTTGTGACAATTAAACTTTATTCTTTTCTTGGCTTCTGCTTCCTCCAGTTGTAGTTTGAAGGCCATCATGCAAAAAAAGGGATCATTTAATGGCAACTCAGTCGTGTGAAATGATGGCAAAAATATTTTTATGACAATAACAATAAAACCAATTGAAATTACAAAGAAAAAAAAAATACCAAGAATTTGTAATAAAATTTATTGGGTTAATTAGAGCACTTAAACAAGTGTTGTTGTAATAGTTTTTTTTATGGCAATTTTGTTTTTGTCTTTTTATGTTCATATTGGCTGCCACACTTGAAATAATTGTTTCATTACAGACCACACAGTCATACATTTACAGCCATTTAGTGCCAAGGCAATTGTTGCTGCCGCCGGCCAAAGTTTTGCTTGGTATAATCAATCAAAAAAAAAAACGTGTAAAAAAATAAGGGGTATTATAGGATTGCTAACGGCTAGACAATAGATAGAAAATGCAAAAAAAAAAAAAAGACTTGAAATGAAATAAAATTTTAAAACAGTTTTTAATGAGTTTTAACACTTTCTGCCCATACAGAATTAATAAAATAAAAAATAAAAACAAAAACAAAAACGAGAGTAATAAAACCAAAAAATCAGACTATGATCGGTTATAAACGAATTGAGGCTGAACTATTTAGTAACGTGCAACTAATGTAAATAATGGGGGGACCAAAGTAACAAAGTAATAGCAGCAGTAAACGAGTCTCGAATTAATTTATTATGATTCTACAAGGGCACCTCTGCTTTACTGTTTCTTGTCAACGAGCTTCTGGCAACAGAAAATGGGCAGTATATCCCTGCCTTTAATTTAAATGCCTCTTTTACATTACTAACTTACAGTTTTTAATTGTCTACATTGAATATAGTACACTCTACTTCAAAATTTTATAAGCAATCACCAGTAAAAGTGAAAATTTCAATTGTATTTACATTATTTACATTATATACACACATTGTTTACATTATTTACACAAACACTATTAATTAATTACATTATTTACATAATGTAAAGACACGATGTTACCTCTTAATAAACTACATTTACAAGTTTTACATTATTTACAATGATTTCATAAATTGTTTACATTATTTACACCAACATTCTGTATATTACATTATTTTCGTCATGTAACAGTAAAATTTTGAACTCTTAGTAAATTTCATTTGCATGTTTTTCATTATTTACAATGATTTTACAAATTGTTTACATTATTTACACCAACATTCTTTATTAATTATATTGTTTTCGTGATGTAACGGTAAAATTTTGAACTCTTAATAAATTTTATTTGCAAGTTTTACATTATTTACAATGATTTCATAAATTGTTTACATTATTTACACCAACATTCTTTATTAATTATATTGTTTTCGTGATGTAACGGTAAAATTTTGAACTCTTAATAAACTACGTTTACATGTTTTACATTATTTACAATGATTTCATAAATTGTTTACATTATTTACACCAACATTCTTTATTAATTATATTGTTTTCGTGATGTAACGGTAAAATTTTGAACTCTTAATAAACTACGTTTACATGTTTTACATTATTTACAATGATTTCATAAATTGTTTACATTATTTACACCAACATTCTGTATTAATTACATTATTTTTATATTGTAACAGTAAAATTTTGAACTCTTAATAAATTTCATTTGCAAGTTTTACATTATTTACAATGATTTCATAAATTGTTTACATTATTTACACCAACATTCTTTATTAATTATATTGTTTTCGTGATGTAACGGTAAAATTTTGAACTCTTAATAAATTTCATTTGCAAGTTTTCCATTATTTACAATGATTTTACATTATTTACACCAACATTCTTTATTAATTACATTATTTTCGTGATGTAAAGGTCAAATTTCGTATGCAAGTTTTACATTATTTACAACCATTTCTCATTTACATAAAGTAACTATTGAAAGTAAATGCCAGATTTCATGTGTGTTGTAAATATTTTACATTGTTGACACACAACTTTTGTATATTTAAATCATATATAGAAAAACTTGAATATCATTTGCATAGAAAAGGATTAAACACATGACGTTTTATAAGTTTTTACATTATTTACCTAATTTACACAACATTACATACATACATTACATACATACATTACATTATTTACCTAATACACAATTCTTTTAATTTTATACATTATGTGCATTAGAATCAAATAGAGTTTTGTTTATTACATAGGTAATCATTTCAAACTTTTCATTATTTACTTAAAATTTTAGTTTTCTTTTCATTTTTTACGTTAACCATGTAAACAATTTTTAGGATTTACAATATTTACATATTTTTTACATGTGAAAAAATTTAAAACTTCTCTAAAAACAATATTCCAAAGACTTTATTAAAAACGCAATTTTCTTGTAATTACAAAATGTCATGTACTGTACGAAGTGTAAATAATAAGTAAACAATGTTAAAATGTAAATGATGTGCAGTTCAGTTTACATATTTTTTACATGTGGAACAAATTTCAAACTTCAGTTTACATATTTTTTACATGTGGAAACATTTAAAACTTCTTTAAAAACAATATTCCAAAGGCTTTATTTAAAACGTTATTTTCTTGGAATAACAAAAATACGTCGTGTAAATAATAAGTAAACAATGTTAAAATGTGAGTGGTGCTGCAGTTCAGTTTACATATTATTTACATGTGGACAAATTTAAAACTTCTCTAAAAACAATATTCCAAAGGCTTTATTTAAAATGGTATTTTCTTGTAATAACAAAATTGTATGTACTGTACATCGTGTAAATAATAAGTAAACAATATCAAAATGTGAGTGGTGTGCAGTTCAGTTTACATATTTTTTACATGTGGAAAAATTTAAAACTTCTCTAAAAACAATATTCCAAAGGCTTTATATAAAACGGTATTTTCATGTAAAAACAAAATGTTATTTACGTCGTGTAAATAATATGTAAACAATTTTAAAATGTAAGTGGTGTGCAGTTCAGTTTACATATTTTTTACATGTGGAAAAAATTTAAAACTTCTATAAAAACAATATTCCAAAGGCTTTATTTAAAACGGTATTTTCTTATAATAACAAAATGTTATTTACGTCGTGTAAATAATATGTAAACAATATTAAAATGTAAGTGATGCGCAGTTCAGTTTACATAATTTTTACATGTGGAAAAATTTAAAACTTCTATAAAAACAATTTTGCAAAGGATTTATTTAAAATGGTATTTTCTTGTAATAACAAAATGTTATGTACTGTACGTCGTGTAAATAATATGTAAACAATGTTAAAATGTGAGTGGTGCAGTTCATTTTAGAGTTGTTGCTTTAAAATCTTCTGCTGCTAGAGCTACTTAGCGTGTTCGCAACATAATTATAACGGGTTATCCATTTTTCGTTATCGAAAGTAGTGCAGCCTTTACATTTTCTCTAGAGAATGGTTGTTAGTTTTCAGTACTTAAATAGCGCCTCTAATATGCGAAGTCAGATACTACGTTGTTGAACTTGACCGTCTGTACTACTGCCTGTATTGTGTGAATTATTTTTAGAATTTTTTTTTTGTAAATTTTTCTTTTTTTTTAACTGTTACATCATTATAAACGAAACAATTTTTTTTTTTATTGAAAGAAAGTAAATTTTTTTTTAATAAAAATTGTTTAAAATACCTGAAGGCAAAAAGTTACATACACACAGCAGAGATGTGCAATAGCCATGGGCAATACGCTTACGTTATAACACCGACTTTCAAGCGAAATTTCATACCAAATAAGAAGTTGTGTTCCGTCTCGGTTGTGTTTCGACAGACCAGTTACCAAAAAAAAAAAATAAAAAATAAAAACAACAAAAAATTCTCAGACAATTGAATGAACGAACAACTACCAAATATTTTTGGAAAAAAAATAGTTGCTGTCGAAATGAAACCAAAAAGAGAAGAAGAAGAAGAAAAAAAAAAGAAACTTTAACGTCATTATGTCTAGACAGTAAATTCGCTATTTGTTGCAAAATTTTCGGCTGTTAAAACTTTCCGATGGGCTTAATAGAATAGAAAACTGACTAAACACTTGCAGGCACACATTCAGGCGTACATACATGAACTGAAAGTTATTCTTCATTCATTCCAATACATGCTTGTACATACATGTACTCTCATGCTTGTACTAGTACGCGGTAAATGGTTAGAAATGGCATGTGAGTCAAACCAAATTCCATCGTTTTAACAATAGAGACAGTCGAGGTGACAAAGCAAATAAAACACCAAAAAAAAAAAAAACTTTTATTTAAGTTTACCAACAACAGAAATAAGAAAAAACAAGTGTACTTGAGTACAATTTAACACTATTAGTGCCAAAAACGTTTATAAGGCGCGAAGGTAGTTAGAGTAGCGAGATTAAATTAGATTTCAGTGCACGCACAATGAATTAATGGATGGTTTTTTCTAAATTTCTTTACAGTTGCTGTGACATCAACTTGTGGAGTCAAAATTATTCAACACGTGGTAAGTACAGCGTTTATCAGTTTTTCCATTTCAAAAGTGAGGTTAAATAAGTTATGATTTCTATGAAACTTTTATATTATTTAAAATGTTTGATGTTTGATACAATATAAGATTTTTAATATGTCTGTCTCGATTTTCACCATTTTTATATACAGCATTTTGTTTGCTCTCATGAAAAAGTTAGCTTCGCTGGCTATATCTCCGGTCCCAAGGATTAGCCGAACGTAATGAAAACTGTTTTGGAATCCTAGGTCAGAAGCCCACATCTTTTTAAATTTTATCGAATTTTTCCCAATTTATAGAGGGCACATTTGGTAAAAGTACTTGATTTTTCTTTCAACCTTATTATTTCCAATAAGCAAATTGTTGTTTTCATATATTTTTGTTGTTTTTGTAAAATTCAAAGGTTTAACTTCGTCTGCCTTTAATTTTTTTCCCTCTAATTTATCACTATGGCAGATGGCAGATTTAGTGAGTACGAAATAACTCGTAGTTGGCACCCTAGAAGGGAAGGCAATCTACGAGTTATCTCGTAGTTGGCAGTCAACGTGTTAATTGATATTCTTTCCTCCCTTTGCCAAATTCGTCAATTATGTTAACTTAACAGTGTCTGTTAACATAACATTCACTGTAAAAAAAAATATAACTTTCGTAGCTAACTTCACACATACATATGTCAAATCGTATGGCCTTGGTGGCCAATTACTCTTTCTGAAAGCTTCTCACGCTAGAAAGCCAAAAGCGTCTTCATAATCTTTAAAAACATAAGGTAAGGCTATAGCACTCTCGATTAAAGATGTTTCGAAAAAAAAGTTTCGGAGCATAACGCACACTAAACAGCAGCCTTGCTTGCTAGACTGTCAACTTCAAAACCACTAAATGGGTAACCTGGTATTATCTAAAGAAATTCTTTAAGGAATTAAAAATTAGCAGTTGACAAATTGACAGATGTCGCCGTAGTCTAATTGATAGTGTGTTGGCTTATTAGATACGAGGCCACGGTTCCATTCCCAGATCAGACCTTTCAAACAAAACGAAATGTGAAAAAATATTTCTTCGGCGATTTCCTCTCAGCAGATTTCTTTACTTTATTTAGACTGTAAAAATGTAAAAAAATTACGCACACAGCATAAATAATGCGAGTAGGTAATAGAAATCAGAAATGAATCGTTTTTTCGCTACTCATAAGTACTCATGAAATTTTGAGTATGAGTGAGTCAACAGTATTGAAATTCCAACTACTCTGATTCATTCGAAACTCACTACAACATTGATTTATAAGTACCGGTTGCAATGAGTATGAGTACAACGTTGAGACATCAAACTCATAACATACGAAATATGTTTGATTCATACGTCTACTCATTTAGATTCATAAATTTAGAAAAATACTTATAATACTTATAAATGATTCGAAGCAAAGCAAACACACAAGCTTCTAGTGAGTATTGTAGTGTGTTCGTACGCGAATCATACTTATTTTGTGATGCTTGTATGTGTTGATTAAAGGCGAGTCGAAATCCACAACATCATGCGTATTGTTAAGTATGAGTATTATGAGTACTTCAAACTTTGAATATGAGTAGTATTAGTACAAGCATCAGAAATTATGAGTATGATTCGAATGTACTCATTGCTGATCTCTGGTAGGTAGCTTGTAGTCCTGACTGAAGGGTTGTAAAGGTCACTTATGGACGTATGTCTGTTCCTGCCATGGAATTATACAAATTAGATTTTCTAAGACAATTTCAACAATATTATCCGGGACTTGATGCCATGAACTTTTTGAAGACACCTCTACCAGACAGAATCTGCCATATTATGCTGTGATTTTGCCTGTGAAATACCTTCTGAAAGTCTATAAATGTGTGATAGTGTGGTGGTCTCTATTCCATTGACTGTTCTACTACTAGTTTTAAGCTGTTTGCGTAAGCATGGCTTATGGCTTTGACCTCCTGTAATACTGCTGTACCTTAAACATGCAATGACTCCAAAAAGTATTACATCACGTATATAAATCTGGGATGTACTAATTATTATAAGCTGAATAGCTTAGACCATATGCATTATGGCGTAACAGACCAGAGACTATGGTGGGAATCGAACCCACGACCCCTACGCTAATAATTTAGCACATTACCAACTAGACTACCAGGGCACCCAAGTGTATACTAAACTTTAAAATTTTTATTGTGTTTATATGTGTTGAAGAGGTCTAAAATCTGCTGATTAATCCGATGTATAAATCTTTTGCCAATTATTGTGGATTATTCTGGGCAACGTTCAAGGATTTTTGGCTTATGGATGTAGATCCTCACCATTTCCATACCTGCTGTAGAACGAGGTAACAATGTTCATTGCGTTAAGAGTATGGTGCTCTTTCAAATTCTACTTTTGTACTGGTAGATCAAAATTCTAGCGGTGGTGTGCTTGACTATGAATGTAAGCAATCCAACTACGAATACAGTTGACGACAAAAATTTTGCATCATAGTCGTCAAAAATACAAATGAATAAAAAAAAATTTACTATCCGCGATGGATGGCTGTTGTGCGAACTTGGTTAGGTAGGTAGGTGAATTGGATGGACGCACTTAGGCCCCATGGGCCCCATTGTGATACCACAGTTCGCGCTAACTATCCCCTAGTCTTGGAACCACATAGAGTTTACAATGAAGCGTCTCAAACTGCCGACGTCAATGTTCGACAAATCACTCAGATCATTGATGTAGTAGGCACCAAGATGTCTCTTCCTCCTTTGACATAGTGCCGGGCATGTTCCTAGTAAATGAAGAACCGTCTCTTGTTCCTTCTCGTCCCTGAAGCTTCTACAGAAATCGTTCGCTAGGTGTCCGAGACCAATGCGCCTCACGTGAACACCCATAATGCAATGACCCGTCGCGACTCCAATAATCGCACTGAGCACGCCTCTTTGGAGTTTTAGCAGCCTCGCAGTGCGCCTTCTACTCAGCCTCGGCCAGATCATGCGCGCCACCCTGCTCTTATCCTAGGCTGCTCACCTGCAGTTGACAGAGTCCGTGATCTCGTCGTCAATAATGAGCCTGCAGGTCCCCAAAAAGGGACACCAATACTTAGGAATTCGTCTGAGAGTACGATGGTCGTGCCGCGTCTGGCCAGTTCATCGAGAAGTCATATCCCGGTATCATATAGTCAATGTCCCCGACTTCTTTTTTGGGTCCTTGCTTGTAAACAAAGGCAGATCCTTTGTTCTAATATTTTCAAAATAATCTTTCACATACTACTGCCACCGCCCTTTAACTCTCTTAACAATTGTCGACAATTAAATTCTCTGCTTAATGAGTTTGAAATAATTTCATTACAAAACTACTCGTACTCGTAACGCTTTCCTCCCTCCCTGCCTCCCCCTCATCCAACGTTCTCTTACTAACTTTGAGAAGAAATTCTAATTCAAAGATTCCACTTTTAACAGAAATGAAGTTAAAAGGAAAAGAAGAGAAAAAAAATGCAAATTCCCTTCATTCAAGACAAATTGTTGCACATTCGTTTCAAATAAAACAGAAAAAAAAAGTTCTCTGTCGGTACTATCCTTCAACTCACACAGCATAGCATTCAGTTGTACGAATAGTTAGCATGGAGTGGTAGTATATTTATAGTAAAACTATGCAACATAAACGAATTGTTTGTGCAACATGTAACAACACAGTTACTGCAACAAAAAACAAAAGAAAAAAAGTAGAAGAAGCAGGCAAAATGAATTATAGTTTCCAGCCAAGTACAAAGTATGTGCTAAATGAAGACAAACGAACCAACGAATCAAGAAGAAAAACACACACTCGCTTGCAATTAGTGTTGCAGGATAATTTGTAATCGATTGTGAAAAGGTTGAGGACTCAATATATTGACTGTATATTGACTTAGGAAATCTGTCAGGCAGTTGCAAACGTAGGTTTGAGCCACAGGACCTTAACAACTTTTGTTAAAGACGTCGGCAGCTACCTAAATCATAACTCCCATTAGGTCCTATTACAGATTCCGATGGTATAGCATTATGCCTTGTACCGTAAGTCGTGTGACTTTAGTTCATCATTATTCTTTAATTCTTAATCACTTAATCATTACAACCCTTTAGTCAAGATAACAACCTAGCTTCTCACATCACCCATATAGTGTGTTTTTTTATCTTGAGCCGGAGGTGGGAATCTTCTAAAGACACTTGTTCCAACAAAAGAGTGCACGATTCACCATCACTGGTGCCTACGTACTAAACCCACCCCCTACACACTTCAACCACTCTCCCCCCGCGGGACTGCCGTAAGATATTACTTCGCGGAGGGCTGGTTAGTTCGAAAGCTTCATCACATAAAGTCAAATTTCGCCTCCGTTCCTCCAGTCTTCGGAGTTCTAGCATAACTTCAGCCATTCTCTGACTATATTGGCTCCATAGATTAGCCGGTTTGCTCCTAAACTCGTTTCTCCGGGCCATCTAAATCTGGGGCAGCATGCTAGAATATGCTCCGCATTTTCCTCCTCATCTACACAGTTTGGACATATGTATAGGGGAAGTGTCATTACCAAATCTGTGCAGATACTTCCTGAAGCACCCATGGCCAGTTAGGAACTTAGTCACTTAGTAGGTTAGGTTAGGTTAGAGGACGTGTACTTGCCAACTGTAGCAAGTACAGTACCCGGAGATCGAATTGACCCATTGTACAACGTCCTAGCTTCTCACACCACTCATGTTGTGTGCGTTAATTTTACACATGAGTAGCGGGACCTACAGTTTAAAGTCGACTCCGAACGACAGATTTTTTTTGAGAAGCTTTTCATGGCAATTTTAACTCTCAGAGTTTTTGCCAGAAATCTGCTGAGAGGAAGTCGCCGAAGAAATATTTTCATATTTTCGTTTTGATGTCTGACCTGGGATTTGAACTCGGGCCTTTTGTATAATAAGCCGACACACTACCTACTAGACCACGGCGACTTCTGGGTGACGTAGTAGTTCAGCTCGCAATGTTTGTCCTTCATCCAAAGAGTTACATCAGGGACAAGGCGAAATGTCCATCTTCTGTTATTTGTCCTGGATACCCATGCATAGTGTGTGTGTGTGTGTGTGTGTTAATTTTACCCATAAGCGAGGGGACCAACATTCTAACATTGAATTTGTTCGACAGATTTGGCAAACTTTTTATGGCAATTTGATTGCTGAGAGAAAGTTTTGTTCGAGACTGGGGTTTGAACCACGGACTCTTTCCTAATAACACTATTAACTGGCCTAAGGCGTCTTCTTTACTCGGCCGCAAAAATTACTCAAATCACCTCTTACTTCACAAGTTTTATTTTTGTTGGGCAAAAGAATTTCGTCTTAAATCATCGGCTGTTAAGGAGGAAGTGCCAGTGTAAATTTAAAACCTTATGTCTGACACTGATCTGCTTTGAAAGGACCTCACACAGTTCTATTAAAAATATCAAACTCGAGTTCTATTTTGAAACTTACAGAGCAGAAGGAACGTATTATCCAGATGGATATGATGCTTTAACTGGAGTCTGACCAATTGGACGCTACGTTCTCCGGTTGGGAATACAGCGTAGTGATTACTGTTATAGCTGCAGTGATACTTAAGACGAGGTGACAGTTAAACATACTTTTTGGTTGCAGAGCGGTTAGCTTCGGCAATCATAGCCTCAGCTATTATAGACAGCTAAGTTATGCAGTGCACAGAGAAGATATCAGTGATTAATTCACATGAAATTCTCATTTTTTTTCAACTTGACAAACTTTGTATGAAGCACGCACAACGACATGAGTTTCTTCAAACTCCGGTTCTTCAAACTCTGGTCCTTCAAACTCCGGTTCTTCAAACTCAGGTCCTTCAAGCTCCGGTTCTTCAAATTCCGGTTCTTCAAACTCAGGTCCCTCAAGCTCCGGTTCTTCAAACTCTGGTCCTTCAAACTCTGGTCCTTCAAACTCCGGTTCTTCAAATTTCTGGCGCAAGCAGACAATGATGCAGAAGTTATTCATTGGTTTTCCCTTGCGTAGAAGACTTCTCGACGTCGAAAGAGTATTTGTAACCTTCCATTAAATCGCGGTTTACGCTTCACAACATAAACAAGACATGAGGCCTGGATCATATCAGTCAGTTGAGGGCCTTGTACGGTGCCTCAAATAAAACAAAATATCTCGAGTCTGAAAGTTTGATCAGGGACAGTTAGTTAATGTAGTTGTCTCATAAACTGGTCTGCTGGTCTAATACTAGAAGAAACCAACCGACTGAGGCGGACATCATTACTTCAAAGCAATTCTCCTCCGAACTATATATTGTCGTTCTTATACGATCTTTTGCTTTAAAGCCTTTTCGGAGTTCATGTCTGTGGCAACAATAATTCGCCATATTTTCGGTAATCGATTAATAAAATTCGTTTACATCTCTATAAATACGTATAAATATTCGATTACATTTCCCTATTCATTGCTTTTTACACGTAAATAACCATTTGCCAGTAATAATGAATGTTCTCTGCAGGAAACAACAGTAAAACAGTCAGGTGGCCTTTAAAGGATTCTACGAAGTGGGCAGTTGTAAAAGTCACTACACAGTGTATAATGAAATGCGTGTATAATTTTTAAATGAACGGTTGCATCGAGAACACTTCTTAACCCTGGTCTATAAATGATTCGAACATTTTTCAGTTGTCGGTGTAGTAGCCGTAGTCTAGTGGGTAATGTGTTGGTCAGGGTAATGACGTAAGGCCAGGGTTCAAAACCCAGGTCAGATATCTTCCAAAAAAATGGAATACGAAAAAATACTTCCTGGGCGACTTCCTCCCAACAGATTTCTGGCAAAAGTTCTGAGCGGAAATAAAATCGCGTTGAAAAAATTTCTCAAAAACTCTGCCGTTTGGAGCCGGCTTGAAACTGTAGGTCCTGTCACTCACGTATAAAATTAACATACACACAACATGGGTGGTGTGAGAAGCAATATAACTAATACAATAAGTAGCTGTGATCTTTGAGGACCTGTTGTTACTCCCAAAGAGGCGGGCTAAAAGGGACCATAATTGCTTTTGTTTTTATTTGAAATCTTCATGCATTTTTTCTAATGATAACTTAACACTCCACCCACTTATAATTATAGATGATGGCATTTACTTTGCCGATAGGGTGGGTGTTTTGTTTTTTTTTTCTGTTAAGAAGCAGACAAGTTTGATAAAGTACCGACTGCCAGCCTGCTTGCCTGCTTCTTTGTGGTACAAATACACACATACACACGCACACATTAAGTCTCTAAAAGATAGACTCCCACACAGAGGAAGATTTTCTATGAAGTTTTTTAATGAATTATTGTCTGGATATCCTGTCAGACTGTCTGCTTGCAGAGTCAGAGTCAGTCAGGTTACTTCCATACATAGACTGGTAGTTATTACTAACAGGCATGGGATTGTTTAATAATCAAAGTAAATCAAAATTATTAACATATTTAAAGTGTTAATTGTTGTGAAAAAAATAAATTGAAATCTGATTTGAGTTTATTAATGCTAATCAAGTGCATTCATTCTGGGTTTTTCTTTTTCTATTAATTTTCGATGATATAATATTCAGCAACAAAATTTTTGGAATTGAATTAAATTTCATACACGTGCTGCATATTAATTTAAAAAATAGAGTTGCCAGTACTTTAGAAAATTATTCATTCATCAAATGATTCGCCAACAATGATCTTCCAATTGAACATGAACGATGTTATGAAATCCTTTCCCATTATTTTCTTGTATACTGCCATTAGGCCAGAACAGGGCCAAATGCAGAAGACTATTTAACGATGTGGCAATCGTACTGTGTGTTAATCCATCGTCATACACTAATTCAGTCGTTGAGAAATGATTTGCTGGACTGACCTACAGTTTGATAGTTCTCTAATCGAGAAACACATTGCACAGTCACACACTTGGCAACCCTATCCCTCAATGCCTGTAAGTTCAGCATTAGCACTGTGCCTCCCATTTACTGAACTAATCTCTCTCCCAAGACTGCTTCAAAGATTCCTAAAACAATGTGAATATCGCCCGTTATACCCATGCTTAGACAACAACCTTTTCCCTTTGATTTGGGATTAAGCTTGTATGTTCAATTCCAATTCGTTGTATTTGTAATAAATCCTCATTTGCCTATTATGTTAATGCTACTGGGTATTATAAATTCTGCTTCATCAGAGACCATTCTGTAGCCATAGTTGTATGTATGTATACTGACCCTATGCTTTCTTAATAAGGCTTGTACTACAGGGTCCGCCAAATAACTTTTTTTTTTTGAAAATGCTTTATTATTTGAAAGTACAATCCTTCCGGTTAATAATGGAAAATAATTTCATTAAAATGGCTGCCTCTGCTGGCCATGCAGTAGCCTACACAATCGGTTCAATTTTTAAGCACATTATCGATTGTGTGCAGCTGTATTTCACCAATGGCTTCACGAATATTGTCTTTTAAAGCGTCAATCGTCTCTGGCTTGTCGGCGTAACACTTATCTTTGACGGCACCCCACAAATAATAATCCAACGGTGTTAAATCACAGCTCCGAGGTGGCCAAACGACATCAGCTCTACGGCAAAACATCGAGTGTAGCTTCGGCTGTGTGGCACGTAGCGCCATCCTGTTGAAACCAAATGTTGCCAATATCCTCCTCTTGAATTTTTGTGAACAAAAATTCGTTCATCATGGCCCGATAACGATCGCCATTGACTGTAACGGCCACTCTTTGCTCATTTTCAAAGAAAAATGGCCCAATTATGCCTCAGGACCAAAATCCGCACCAAAGAGTGACTCGTTTTCAGTGCGCCGGCTTTTCAATGTATACGTTCGGGGTTTCTGTGCCCCAAATGTGGCAATTTTGCTTCTTTACATACCCGCCAAGATCAAAATTAGCTTCATCTGAAAAGATGATTTTTTTTTTTGCCAAAATCGGCATCTTCTGTAAGTCGATCGTAAGTCGATTTCCCAGCGTTGTTCAAGCGTATACACAACCATATTCGTTCAACGGAGGGATAAAACTAATTATCTGTCATATCAGACATGAGCTAAGTGTTACAATTCATGAAATAACCACTAGTTGGAAAAAAACGTTAGATGGCTGACCCAATATACAATCTGCCAATCCGTCGAAATGGGTGCAACATACAATACTATGTTCCTGATTACCGCTGCCATTACACGCTACATTTTACCTTCACCTTCTAGTTGCCTTCTCCTCTGTTCTATGTGTTGTTTATAGTGCAAACGATTATCGATTAATTGCCAGAGCAATCGAGATTCGAAACAGAGATCAGCAATGAGTATTCAAAAAGATGAGTAAATTCGCATCACACTCATAATCTCTGATACTTATACGCATTCATACTTATTTTATTTTCATACTCATACTACTCATATTCAAAGTTTGAAGTACTTATCGTACTCATACTTAACAATACGCATGATGTTGTTGATTTCGACTCTTCTTTACTCAACACTTACAAGAATCACAAAATAAGTATGAGCACTACAATACTCACTAGAAGGTTGTGTGTTTGTTTTGCTTGCTGTCTTTGTCTTTTTCTTTCTCCTTTTTTTGTAAATGCAACAACAACTAAGACTGTAAAATTTGATGAATCACTCGAATCACTTTATGAGTATTATAAGTATTTCTCTAAAGTTATGAATTTGAATGAGTAGGCGTATGAATCAAACATATTTCGAATCTTATGAGTTTGATGTCTCAACGTTGTACTCATCATACCCATTGCAACCTGTACTTATAAACCAATGTTGTAGTGAGTACGAATGAATCAGAGTAGTTGAATTTTAATACTGTTGACTTACTCATACTCAAAATTTCATGAGTACTTATGAGTAGCGAAAAAACGACATATTGCTGATCTCTGGTTCGAAACGACTATAAAAATGGCATCAAGCCACTTCAAGTAATGACGCGTGATCACTGATAGAGGATGATATCAACAATGAAGATTTTATGAAGCTCCAGCAGGGCCAACGCTTAAGAAGGTTAAGTTTGATTGCCTGGCATAATCGCAAGTTTGCAACGTGCATTCACTTGAAAGCAACATAGCCTCTGGCTAACTAAAATCCACTTTCATCATTCAGTTCCACATACATTTCCTAACAACCAACCAGTACTCCTGTCAGTCGTACCACGGACTTGCTTCCAAGGCAGCCCATCTCTAAAAATACCTACACTTAGATACCTTAGTTCAGATGTCTCCTCTGCTGAGAGGAAGCCGCCGAAGAAATATTTTTTTTTTCATATTTTGTTTTGATGTCTGACCTGGGATACGAACCCAGCTTTACGTCTAATAGGCGAACACACTACCTACTAGACTGCGGCGACTACCCTGAAATATACCTCTTTAGAAAGAATAGGACTCAATGAGCAAAGTTCCATACTAATACAGCCAATACAACAACCCAAAACATAGGCATTGTTCATAGGGAGTGAGAGCAGGCAACACTCCCATCTGCTACTGTGTATAAATAACGTGATTTAGCTGAATTACAATCCTTTAATAAAACTGTAACGAAATAACGAGTAGGCATTGTTTCCATGTAACGAAGTATGGCAACCCTACCAAACTAGAAAGTCAACCAACTACTTGGCTGGAGTAAACTTGACCAGCCAAACTGAAACTGAAAGCAAATAATTGATAAACATGTAATGAATGATGCCTTATGACATCTCCATGCTCCTGAAGGTCGCCATCATCCAAAAGCTGCCTATAAATACAAAAACAAACACTTTAATTAGAAAGCAAAACCTCAATAATCTGGCATTATTTTTCATCAAATTCGAAATCCAAATGACTGACTTATTGTGAACACTTTGGAAAGATTTAAAAAACAATTCAGAAATCCCATCTTTGGTTTATCACACCAAAAACTTTTGCATACATATTCACCGAAAAGTGTCAATTTTACACATGAGTTTGTTGCAACAACTGAGAGTTGAGTGGTGGGTATACAAAGCAAAAGGGAATAGGAAAATAGGAGGAGTGATAACCTTCCTGGATGCACTTTTTGTTCTCATCTTTTATGGATTGTAATTTCCTCATTGTTTGAATTACAATAGACATCAGGAAAGGAAACAAAGGGAAACACAAGACACACTTACACTCATATCTATCCATACAACACGCACATACACAGCCGGTTTTCTATTACTTACTTGGGTGTTTGCAAAGATTTGGTGGGGGGGGCCTGTCTTTCGTCGTGTTCGTTTACCAAAAGTTTTAATTGTCAAAGTAAGATTTCACTCTTTTTTGCGGGGTGACCAATTGTAAAAAGGAGAAAGGGAAACGAAGTGATTGAAGCTGAATATTTAAATTTGTAGCTCTTATAGCCGATAATATCGAAATTATTTTATGTATCATACACAGAATTAAAAGCTAAAATACTTGAATTGTTGACTGTGATACACGATGTAATCGTCGTAGTCTAGTAGGCAATGAGTTGGCTTATTAGGCGAGAGCTCAGGGTTTAAATCCCACAACGAAATATAAAAAAAAAATATTTCTTTCGGCGTTTTCTCTCCGCAGACTTCTGGCAAAAACTCTGAAGATAAAATAAAAATTGCCATGAAAAGATTCTCAATCTCAACTCTTTCGTTCGGAGTCGACGTTAAACTGCTGTAAAATAAGCAGATTCGGAGAAAATCTACCCAAACTACCAGTTGAAATCTTGGATTCGTTTGTGCAGATTATACATCCCATCCCATCTAGGGCAGTTTATTTTGATATACCAAGCTTGCCAGGGTTTCTTGAATTCAAGTGCTCGAATGAGAGCCTATCTTTCATATAGTATTTCTATTTACCGTCCATTATGTGTACTCGCCTTAGTCTAGTAGGTAGTGTGTTCGCTTATTAGACGTAAAGCCCGGGTTCGAGCCCCAGGTCAGACATCAAAATGAAATATGAAAAAAAAATTCTCTTCGGCGGCTTCCTTTCAACAGATTTCTGACAAAAACCCCTGAGGCTCAATAAAATTGCCATGAAAAGTTTCTCAAAAATCGAATTTAAACTGTTGGTCCCGCCACTGATGTATAAAATTAACACACACAGCCTAAGTGGTGTGAGAAGCTTGCTCGTAATCCTGACTGAAGGGTTGTAATGGCCAATTATGTATGTATGTTCATAATATGGATAATGTAGCCTTTCGCCTGGAAGACTTACAATGTGGGTTTCGATAATTTCACTTGGGCACAGAATGTGCCCGAGCCTGTACTGCAATATTTTTTCGACCCATACGTGTACCACAGAATAGTAGGTTTTCTGTAAGGCGGGGATTATAGTTACCATTCATTCTTATTACTTTGTCTTGTTGCAAAGCATTTCCTGAAATTATAGTACAAGCTACAGTAAAGAAGAGAGCTGTTAGTCGATGCCCTCTAATAAATCTTGTGTCGAACTTGTCTCCCCTTAACCTAACCATTGCCTTCATAGCTCTGATCCTTATAACCGTATGTCGTTAAGATCCAAACACGCAAATCCACAGTCCTTTGTATACTTTCGACCTTAACAGTAATAAAACTTTCACTAAGAACTTGAGAACACACCAGACACACACTGGTAAGAAGAGGCAACAACTTTATGTAGCACATCAACAAACAGAATTTCCGAATTTATTGTGACGAGCAGCCAGAGCTGTCAATACACTCTGAAAGAATTAGTATTTGATGCGGGCTTGAACTGATCGTAGGTCTTCAAGTACAGTGATATTCACAATGTTATAGTCAGTGAAGCAATGTAAAGCTTGGTGGACATGTTGTTGCAACAAGATGGTGCCATACGCCATAGGGCAAGCTATACCATGAATCTATTGAGAGGCGATTGTATTGAGCAATTGATTTAATGTTTCGGCTTTAAAATCATTCGATTTCTCTACTAGACTAGTTTATGTTGGGATATATACGTAGGTCTCTCGTATATAGGGACAAGCCAGCTATAATTCCAGCTTTGTTTACATATGTTCCTCATTGGTCGTTACGACTCTACTGTCAGAACTGCGATCTAGCTTCTCGCAACTACTTATGTTGTGTGTGTTAATTTCATAGATGAGTGTCGGGACCTACAGTTTAAAGTGGACTCCGAAAGACAGATTTTTAAGAAACTTTTCACGGCAATTTTTGCCTGAAATCTGCTGAGAGGAAGTCGTCGACGATATAATTTTTCATATTTCGTTTTGTGTCGATGTGTCTGAAGTGGGGTTTGAACCGCGATGTATATGTATCGCGTCCTCTAGACTATGGCAACTTCAAGCTTTGTTTAGTGCTTAAATTGTAAGCTCTCTAGATGAACGGATTCTTAATCCGGATTCTTCGGACTTCCTTTAAGCTATAAGGTTTAAGGGCATACTAAAAAACAGATAACGAAGGTTTTAACTAGCAAAGATAAAAACCAAAAATTTTAACAGAGGGTTTTATTAGGGACACCTTAGTCTACAATTTGTATATAGTCAGATATCTGCCGCAAGTCCCTGATATCGTATATTTGGGTAATTTCTTCTTTGACTAGCTTTCGTATTTTCTATAACCCACTTAACATTGCTCTGTTAACTCTAACATTAGCTCTGTTAAAATTTTTGGTTTTTGTCTTTGCTAGTTAAATTTGAATTTATCTTCACACACAAACAAATAACTCAGACTTTTAAGTGATACTGGCTACCACGAGGGACTCCCAATAAGTGAATAAAATGCCATAAAAAAATTCCAAGTAACGATTAAAGCTGTCCTGAAAGACTCCCAAGAAATGAATAAAGCTGCCATAAGAGAATCCCAAGATGCGAATAAAGCTGTCCTAAGTGAGTTCCAGGAACTGAATAAAGCTGCCGAATAACATAGCTATAAGGGAAAAGTGAAAAGCTTTTAAAATGGACCAAAGAAGTAAATAGAGCTGCGATAGAAGAGTTAGTAGAAAGCATAAAGTAGGAGCATGGGCCTATCATACGAGAAGCTGTTAAATAAGGTCCTTGTCAGCAAAATTTTTGTTTTTTTTTCAATTTTTAAAACCTAAACTATTGAAAAAGAACACCTTTTGCAATATTATGCACGAACTATTTTTTATTTATTTCCCATGAGTTTAATATTGAAATTTTGCAACAATTGTGCCCACAACAAAGTAAAAAAAATGCGGCCGATGTGTTTGAAGCCTACACAATGTTGTAAAAAACAAAAAAAAAAATTGTTTAAAAAATTAAGTTAATGAAGACGCTGTTGAATAATTAAAATTGAAAATTTGCAATTGACCTGAGACTGAATAATATTTCTGTGTTGTTGTTGTATAACCAAATGAAGGCAATTGCAAATGTAATTTTTTGTTTTTCTTTAAAGCGTTTAATTTATTCTTCTTTTATTGTGTTTTTTTCGCAATTAATTTTACACCTGCTGTTGCTGCTGCTGCAATATTGTATCGTGTACACGTGCCGGAATATTTAAATATTTTCTGTTGTTTTTTTCAAGTATTTTTTAAACATTTTTTTTTAAATTTTTTAAAATTTTTTTTAACAGCAATTTGCTGTGGTAAATTGATTTGCATTGCCTGGTTAGTTGTAGCTGTGACTGTGCCTTTGAATAAATTCGCTGAAACTATTCCAAAAACGTAGTTACTTTTAATTGCATTTAAAAAAAGAAGAGTGTCTATTTAAGTTTAGTGTTCGTTTGCTTGTTTTTTTATTACCTTTCCTCAGGCTATTTCTAAAACCGTATGGCTGCCATAAAATTCATCATCATCATCGTCATGTCTGGGTCTGGTCTGAGTCTGAGATTTGATTCTTTACTTTGTTGCTTATCAGCACTGATCTACAATGCATTTATTATTATTATTATTAAATTCATTTATTTATAATCTCCCCTACCCTACCCTCCCCTCCTCTCCCCTCCGACAAACAGTGCTATCGTCTCCATCTGCTTTAGCTATGCATCTTATCTATAATACACACGTATGCATGTACTTGTTATTCTTAATTTTATTTCATTTTTTATTAGGCGATGAAATTTATCTTTATTACGGCCATTACATGTATTTTCATGCCACTGAATTAAACATTGTAGTAGAGATTGTTTCGTTTTCTTTTTCTATTTCTTCCTGGACATTAATCATTTCCATTGAGATTATTGTCTGGTGATATACATACATTTGCCATGACATACATACAGTGTTGGAAAAAATAATAGGGACACTTAAATTTTTCAATATATTTTTATATTTTTGTTTACGTTTCCATAAATATCACAAAGTATATACATTAAATTAAAGGTATTCAAGTAGTTTAACTAATAAAATAAAAATAAATGTTTGTTTGAAAAAGGCCTGGAAAAAATAATAGGGACACTTTATGTTATGCTAAAAATATGTAAATTTTGTTAAACATAACCATCATTTCCAGATATTATTTCAATATGTAGTTGAAGCACCTTTCATTTTTATTACCTCATGACAGCGACGATGCATAGATCCCACAAGATTCGCACAGACGTCAGGGGGAATTGAATACCATGTCTCCTGAATTTTTTCCCACAATTCCTGTTTATTTTTTGATTTAAAGTTGCCGATTTTATTTTTAGGACTCCCCAGAGGTGTTCAATGGGGTTTAAGTCCGGTGATTGGGACGGGCACTCCATTACAGGCACCTCATTCTGTTGAAACCACAATTTGACGCTTCTAGCGGAATGCTTGGGATCATTGTCTTGCATAAATTCCCATTTAAGTGGCATTCCCTCCTCGACAAACGGAAGCATTTTATTCTGTAGAATATCTAATTCAGGGGTGCCCAAAAGTTCCTTATGGAAGTGCAAACACCAATACATTTTAAGAAAAACAAAATTTTATTAAATATTTTTTGTTGTGAAAACTAATACATACAAAGAAAAAACAAAAACAAAATCTATATTGATGCTCGCTGTTGTCAATGTTTACCAGCAAAGTATACGAAAGTGTTGTTGCTTTGTATACAACGAAGAAAGACGAAAACACTAACAAAGCAAAGTTGTTTGTGTTTTTGTATTTCTCGTGCTGAGTGTGCCCTATACGTATATAAAATACACAGCATACTGCTAAGCGCATTTACAAAAACAAATGTGCATGAAGTGTATAGGGCTTGGGCACCACTGATCTAATTAGTCAGCTGCACTCATTTTTCCCTGGAAATGATGGTTATGTTTAACAAAATTTACATATTTTTAGCACAACATAAAGTGTCCTTATTATTTTTTCCACACCTTTTTCAAATAAATTATATTTTTTTTAAGAATTTGGCAGAACTAGTCACTTATATTTATTTTATTAGTTAAACTATTTGAATACCTTTAATTTAATGTATGTATATACTTTGTAATATTTATGGAAAAGTAAACAAAAATATAAAAATATATTGAAAAATTTAAGTGTCCCTATTATTTTTTCCAACACTGTGTGTATGCGTTTGTTTAAGCGATATGATGGCAAGAAGAAGTGTTTGTGGAAACAGTCCTTCCTTCCTTTAGTCAGCACTATTTCACTGTTAATTCTTGATTAATTATCCAACCACTGCCTTTTTATGGATCTCTTCAGTTAGAGAAATAAGCATTAAATGCATCTCACTTTCAATAACTTCTCCTATTTCTATATCCCTACATCGCCTATATTTTGAGAGAAAATATCGGCTCTTTCACTAAGCATTTTCTGCCTTTAAATTAAAATTAATTTTTTTTATTCATTTGATTTTTTTTGATGTGATTTATTGATGCCACTTACTTACTTACTTAATTGGCCATCAGCAACCCGATTAACGGATTTCGGCCTGCCGCAATACATTCTTCCAAGCGCCTCTGCTTCTTGCGCGCATATGCCAGTTGGTCACACCAATCGATGACAGGGCTTCCTCGATTTGGTCCTTCCAACGCAGACAAGGTCGTCCTCTCTGCCGACTTCCACAGATATCCGCATCAAAAACCCGTCTCACCGGAGCATCCTCCTCCATTCTAACGACATAGACGTTGTACAGCGTATTAACATCCAACGGCTGCGCTGGCTCGGCTTGAGGAGCTCATACAGCTCATTGTTGGATCGGATGCTGAAATCATCGCCAACTCGTACTGGACCGAAGATCTTGCATAGGACTTTTCTCTCGAACACCCTCAAGGCTGCTGCATCTGTACTTAATAGGGTCCATGCCTTTGCGCCATAAAGAAGCACGGGGAGAATGAACGTCTTGTAGAGTATTAGTTTTGTCGCACGAGAGAGGTCTCTGCTACTCAATTGCCTACTGAGACCATAATAACACCTGTTGGAAGAGTTATCCTGCGCTTGATCTCCAGACTGACATCATTTTTGGTGGTAAATAAATTCTTTGACTGTGTCGAAAGTATAGTTATCGGCCGTAATCTGAGAATCAATACGCCGCATGTCTCTACTTGTCGATAACATATACTTTATTTTGCCCTTATTTACTGCCAGACCCATCTTGGTAAACTCCCGTTCAATAGCACTAAAGGCAGCAGTTACATCTCGCTTGGTACGCCCTATGATGTCAATGTCGTCGGCATACGCAAGCAACAGGACACTTTTTTGGAAAATAGTGCCATTATGATTCACTCCTGCCTTTCGCAGAACACTCTCCATGACGAAGTTGAAGAGGTCGCATGATAATGGATCGCCTTGTCTGAAACCTCGCACGTTATCAAAAGGTTCGGAGAGGTCCATTCCTACCTTGACAAAGCTGCAGGAATTACTTTGTTAAGAGACAGTCACCGAAGAAATATTTGTTCAAATTTCATTGAGGTTTGAATCGAGATCTCATGTCTAATAAGCCAAAACACTTCCTAACTACTAGACTACAGCAGCTTCTTTGGCTCAGCTGAACTGAATTTCTATTCTGTGTCGCATTCTGAACAAGTATCCTCCATGTTCGTAGCGGTGGTTGCTTCATCATTTTCTTTTCTACACTTCCCCCATCTTCTTATTATTTTCCTTGTTTTGCTTCAGTTTCGTGAATCATGATCTGTGTTCTGTAACAAGTTCTCGGGTAATAGCAGGCCCCAATTTATCTTTGCCTAGAAACAATGCCCGCCGCTAACATGGAATGTGGAATTTTTGTTTGTCCAAGTTTTTTTTCGCGAGAGGAGCTTGACCTTTCTAAAATATTCGTTTTTATATTGTTATCTCCTCTTGGGCAAATCAGATGGAGTGGAGTTTCGTTTATCGTCTCGACATCTCCTGTGATAGGTGTTCCACTTATTCCTTTATTTTCGAGTGTCTAAGGGAACCAATCGACCTGATGATAATATTTTCGTTTACACGGATTTGTAGTCGAACATCAAGTTCCAAAAGTATTAGTCTGTTGTTGTTCCCAAGACAACATAATCACCCTTATTGTCAAAGGCGTTGTTGCCGGCGTCGTCAACTTTAAACTGTTGTCATATTTGGGCAACGGCGTCGTCAACTCAACACCTCTTGAGGAAACTAAAGAAAACGTTCTAGATTTGTGATTTCGGTTTTGCAATAAGAATGTCTCAATCAGCACTGGATGGCATAGCTGTGTGACTTGAGAAGAAGAATTAAAAAGAGTCCTCTCTACTGCCTGAAGGTGGGTATATTGTATGATGTACTGACGCCAAAGCCATTTTAAAATGATGAAAGAACTCCAGTTGTACAGTGAAAATACATATACACCAGACGTCTGATGGCATCCCACGGAACCAACCTGGAGCACGAAAAGCAAATTCGGCAATTGCTGGAATTCAATCTGATAGGAATAGGATAGGATAGGAAAGGAAGATTCCATGAGTTTGGGCGGGCACTGCTTAACCTTCTCACGGCATTTGTTGTTGATGCTATGATGGATGTCTGTGGAATCAGGAGTCTTGAGGATCAGGAGTCTGCAGGATCAGGAGTCTTGAGGATTATATAGAGAAACACTACAGTCTCTTCATTTTATTCCCAATGGATTTTGTACTCGAAATCCTTTAACCACCAGACGACAGCACAAAAAAGTACTTTAAAGAGCATCATATTGTAAAGCCTGGACGGACTGTGTCCAACTTTCTACAGTTTTTTGTGAGCCCCATATTAAAACGAAGCTTCTTAAAGGCTAAACAGAAGAAAAAAAAACACAATGAAGTGCAGTTTCCTCTTCTTCTTCCTATGCCTCATCTGCGCTCTTGTTGTTGCTATGTTGTATCCCACAAAACTGGTATTTTTTGTTTTTCGAAAGATGCACGCAGTCGCTGTGGCATTTTGTATGTTTTTTTTTATTGGTTTAAAAATGGGTTGGGTTGGGTGCGTTTAAAACGGGTTGTTGTTGTTCACTTATTCGGGCAACTGCATCTGAGTGTTGCTGTAGATTCTTGTCGTTTTTTTTTTGCTTGTTTTTCTGGAAATTTATTTGCTGCACTGTTGTAGAGAATATGCATTAAGGATGTCGCCTTTATGCGTTGGCTGTGTGTTGTTTTTTTTTAAGAAGAAGAAGAAGAAGAAAAAATAACGAAAATTTATTGGCGATTGTTTTATGCTGGTATTGGCCATTAAGTGAGTTTACGAGTATAAAAATAAGATTTGCTGCTAAAAATAACCACACGACGAAATAAAAAACAAAGCAAAGAAAAAAAAAATATTGTGGAAAAAGCCATTGCTCTGCTTCTTCTTATTCTTCTTCTTCTTTTTGTTGTTGCCAAAAGGTCATTGTCCATAATGGAATTGTCTGTTTTGGCATAAACAACAGCTCAAATGTGGCCAACTGCATCCAGCAGCAGCCAATATTAACATGTGACTTTCCAGCTTAGGGTTCTGTTTTCCTTTCTTAGTTGTTGTTGCTTTTTTCTTTATTTTAAATACGCTTTAGAAATTGCATACAAATTTATGTATTGACGGTCAAGTTGGGTTATTCGAGGATGTTTAAACGCAACACTTTTAAGACGTTGATTTTTTGGCTTTTTCAATGGTGAGATAGGTATTGGCGGACAACAGGACAGTATTTAACAGGAGATATTAAATTCAATTTAAATAAAATAATAAAAAAATAAGTGTATTGAAAAAAAGACTCTTTCAATAGAGTAAACGCAAAAGTGATTATTTGTCTTGGAACTTGATGGTTCCACTACAAATCCCTGTAAACGAAAAAATCATCATCAGATCGATTGGTTCTCTTAGACGCTCGACAAAAAAGGAATAAGTGGAACACCTATCACAGGAGATGTCGAGACCATAAACGAAACTCCACTCCAAATAAATCGTTTGTAATGCCAACTAATTTGCTCAAGAGGAGAAAACAATATAAAAACGAATATTTGAGAGAGGTCAAGTATCCTCTCGCGAAAAGAACTAGGATTCGACAAACAAAAATTCCACATTCCATGTTAGCGGAGGGCATTGTTTGTAGGCACAGATAAAGGGGGCCTTCTATTACCCGAGAACTTGCTACAGAGCACAGATCATGATTCACGAAACTGAAGCAAAGCAAGGAAAATAATAAGAAAATGGGGACAAGTGTAGAAAAGAAAATGATAAAGCAACCACCGTTATGAACATGGAGGATAAATTTGCGGAGAATGGTTGAGGCGGTTCAGAATGCGGCACAGAAAAGAAATTAAGTTCAGCTCAGCCAAAAAAGCTGTTTGTTGTCTAGTAGAGGTAGTGTGTTGGCTTATTAGACATGAGGCCACGGTTCAAAACAAAGGTCAGAGATCTTGAACAAAACAAAAAATGAAATATGTTTCTTTAGCGATTCCTCTCAGTAGATTTCTGGCAAAATCTCTGAGCGGAAATAAAAAAATTTTCTCAAAAATTTCTCCTTCGGAGTCGGAGTGGTGTGAGTTGATAGGTCTTAAGCCAGAGGGAAAGGTTGTAATGCCCAATTATGTATGTACATAAGTAAAAAAAAGTTAAGATGCTAACATGTTGGTTGCCTTAATGAAGCCATGAAATTTGCTGTCAAACTCAAATCGTCAAATCGTTTGCCAGCAGCAGAATTAATTGAAAAGCAGGAAAATTGGATGCCCATGGACCTTCAAAATAGATGATTTTTCTTGAGCGAAATGCTTGCATAAAAGGCACTAAAGAAATCATTTTTGCAACGAATTGCTACTGGCGATGAGCAGTAAATCCATTAAAAACAATCCATTAAAGCGTGGTGGACCAGGACCATTAAAAATGACCAGGCGAACAAAAGATTTTTAAAACTACAGGAAAACAAATCGTCAAATTGATTTCTACTTCGCTCGTGCGGCAAAAATGAAATTCTACAGACCAAGTATGTACATACAACAATTGCAGTTAATGGCTCAGCGTTCTTATATCGGAACTCCCAAGAGGGACTTCTCTACTTTGAAGTTACATCTGTCAAATTAGTTGTTATTTATTTGAGTAGGGCTTTATACTATATTCAGATATGCACTTTTATTGAGTCAATATTCAGTTTATTGAGTACAATATTTTAAGTGTTCAGACATATCAATATACGCAGTTCAGCTGCTTATTCAGTATTCATTTGACAGCTGGTAAACAAAACAGCTGGTTGTTGCAACAATTTTTTTTTTTTTTTTTTTTTTTTTGGTTGTCGTCGTTGACATTTGTTGTTGTCAAATATCAACAGAAAGTTTTCAGATAATTGTAATATGCGCACTGAACATACCTATGGGGAGTGGTGAATTTTAAGTTCTACTCAATATTATAACAATTTGCGTATTTATTGCGCAATAATTAATTGAAACTTTATATGAAATATTGAGCTCACTAATGGCGTTTATTGCGATTTACGTAATAAAGGTGGATATCTGAATTTCGTATTAGACGCACAGCCTTCGTTGGAGCGAAAAAGCCAATGGCTGTCGAAGACAAACTAAATCACGCATCTAGCTGAATCAAACCTGATAAGGCTCAACCTACTGGACTGAAAATGTGAAAAACGTGGATGTTATTCTGTTCATTTAGTTTTATTTACAGAAACTGTGTAGTTGTGTAAATTGACTTATAAAAAGCCGTTGTGCACAATGGGGCAGCAATGTTTTACTACTTTTCTTTTAATTTTGGTTTGAAAATTATCTGTCTTTACTTTAAGCACAGCATGCTGCTGCAGACGTTTATTGAACTGCAATTTTTGGAAATGTTTTGCGTCATTAGCCGACTGAACTGGCTGAAGTGTGACTGACTTTCAAAAAAGGAACGTTGCACTCAAGCAAAAAAAAAAAACAAGGAAAAATACCAACTGACTGTCGTCTGGGGGTTAAAATATAATTTTTTGGAAATTTTTTGTTTTTTATTTATACTTATTGTTGTTATTGCTTGTAGTACAACTTCAAAATGATTATTTTTCGGGAGAATGAATTAAAAAAAATGAAAAGAAAAGAAGGTAGAAAGCAGGGCAAAACAATTATTTTTTCCAAGTGCAAGACAAGTACAACAAAACAGTGTACACTGTATAGTGACACAAATATTAACAACAAAAAAAATTGTATTTTTGTTTAAACAAAAAATATAAGAAATTCGTTAAAAATGCAACAAAAACAAAAACAAGAAAAAGTGGTAGAGAGGGAGACCTTCTAAAAAACATTTAAAAAGCTTCGCATGGTTCAATGACTTGAGTCAGTCATTAAATTATAAGAAGAAAAAAACAACGCAAAACAAATCCATAAAGGAATTGCTGCACTGCTTCTGTTTTACCAGGCGAATGCAGCAGCAACCAAAACAGATCACAAAAAAACGATCAAACGTTCGCTCGCGCATATGGACAGATACTTACGTGTTCAAACCTGCTGCTATTGTTGTTTGTGGAGCACAAAAAAAAATCTTTAATTGTTGTTGCTGTAGAGAAAACAACAAATAATTATTTTGATATTTAATTATTATTATTGTTGTTTTGTTGTTGCTGTTGTTGTTGTATGTCTGCTGTGTTTATTTTTTTATTTTTATTGTTATTGTTTTTGCATTTTGTTGGTGTCTGAATTTTTCAAAAAAATGATTCAAAATTTATTTACTCTGAACGCGGAGTTAAATTAGCGACACGTGTCGCCGTTCTAGCGAAAAGGTGTGTCATATTAATTTTCAAGTTTTTATTTCTCATTTAAATTTTTTTCTTCTTGTTTTTCAATTTTATTTAATTATTTGTCATTTTAAATAACGAAAAATGATGATTCATGACGATATATACATTATTTTTATTTATTTTTTAAAAACAATGAAAAAAAAATGTTTCTTAACGATCCTCTTATGGAGGGCAAGGAATTGTTGACGCATTGGAAACCTTTTCAAATGTGAAAGGTTTTTAAATTTCAAAAATCGTAAATATATGTATTGTGTTCAGTTTTAATTAAAATTTTTTATTATTCGCACAATTCTGTGTGCCATAGTTCACAACTTGATGTATACAACAATTGCCTTTCTTTGTACTCTGTTCGACAGATCTTTGTAACGGAGATCTTCAAACCACGATTACATACATACATGCATACATAATTGGCCATTACAACCCTTCAGTCAGGATTACGGCCTACCTCCTCAACACCACTCATGTTGTGTGCGTTAATTTTATACATGAGTGGCGGGACCTACAGTTTAAAGTCGACTCCGAACGACAGATTTTTTGAGAAGCTTTTATGGCAGTTTTAACTCTCAGAGTTTTTGCCAGAAATCTGCTGAGAGGAAGTCGCCGAAGAAATATTTTCATATTTTCGTTTTGATGTCTGATCTGGGATTCGAACTCGGGCCTTTCGTCTAATAAGCCAACACACTACGTGGTCTAGTAGCCACGGCGACTTCAAACCACGATTACTCTCTTCAAACACAACGCATCTTCTCACAAGACTGACTGAACTTCATTAACTCAGTCGCCTGCTTTGCCTAGCCTTTTATATGACAAAGTAAACAGTCTGATGAATGGCGAACATTCATGACTTTGCCTTGTCGAAATCTCTATAAATGTAAACATTATTGTTTCATTATTGTTGTTTGTGTATTTTGTTTACATTTATTCTTGTAGTGTTTGTTGTTGTATTTTTGTTTGCTTTTTTACCATTTTTTATGTTGATGTTTGTTGTAAAATTACGCAGTGCAATAATTTGTAAACAAGTTCATTGTTTACAATTTTAATGTTGTTGTTTATAATTTTAATGTTAAACGATGTAAAAGCAAAACACATGTAACTAGATTATTTCATTTTCGTAACAATATTCTGTTTATGGACTAAATGACAACATTCGAATTGATTAATAGAAACTATTTACTCACCAACAAAGTCGCCGTAGTCGACCAAGTATGAAAAAATATTTCTTCGCCATCTGTCTCAGCAGATTTCTGGCAAGAACTCTGAGAGTGATTGAAACTGCCATGAAAAGTTTCTCAAAAACTCTGTCGCTCGGAATCGACTTTAAACTGTAGGTCTCACCATGCTCATGTATAAAATTAATACACAGAACATAAGCGGTATGAGAAGCTAGGTCGTAATTCTAGCTGTATGTGTAACGGTCGTAAGAGGTACACTTGTGTTGATGTGTGAATTTGTATTCATTTGAAGGGTGACTGCTTCAACTGCATTAGATACCCAATTACAGCGGATATCTATCTCTGTAGCCACTTGAGCTAGTTACAAAGAAAATAAATTCCATCACAAGCACTTTGTCTTTAAAGCACTTACTCCTCTGACCTTTCCCTGATCCCATCAATATGCAACGACATGCACTGATCCCTGACTAGAAAAAAATTTTAAAATTTATTAAAAAAAAAAAAAAGGAGTCAGAGACCAGAGACAGACAGAGACAGTACGTGAACACTATTCATTACTTTTAATGAGACAATTAGTTTTGAGTGGTTTTTATTTTGTGTGTTGATCGTAAATTTTTTTTGGTTGGGTCTTAATTTTTATTAACCCATTAAATGTGTTATTTATATGCTAATAAAGAGACAGTTGAAAAAATAATAATAAAAATTTTTTGTTGAAATAAATGTGATGATAAAAACAACAAAAAAAAGGAAAAAACCAAAAAACAAAAAACGTAAAGCAAAGAAATGTTTAAAATAATGGTGCTAAATAATGATTCCATTGACTGACTGACTGAGACTTGACTTGACTGTGTGTATGTATATTTAATACGCATGCCTGTCTAGACAAGAGACATTATCACTTGAATGGAGTGTCATTGTTTTATTTTTCATTTCAGTTCAGTTCAGTTCATGCATGGGTTTTTTGCAATTTTTGTTGGTCGTTATTTTATTTATTTTGTATTTTTGTTTTTTTTTTTATATTATTGTTGGTATTTTTATTTATTTTTTGTTTAAATGATTATTCATTCAATTTTATTTAAAATTTTTTTAAATTTATTTTTCAATTATTTTCATGCACTGCTATTGTTTGTGAATTTTGTTTTTTTCTCAGTGTGTAATTGAACTCAACCGTTTGGTCTCGTAACTCTATTTAATTGGTTTCTAGATGATTACACTGAAAGAAAAAAAAAATTACAAAAAAACGTAAAACGTGTCTACAAATAAACCCCGTGTACCCATCCATGCATGCAATAATATACACGAAAATAGTGTGTCATGTGCATTTTGTTTTGCACTTATTTTGTTATTGTTGTTGTTGTTGTAGATATTTGTTGCATTTTTCAATGTCTGCGCGTGTTAATAACAATGAATTGTTTGTTTAATAATTTTTCAACATTTTTTTGTCGGCCAACAACAACAAAAAAAATATGTATTGTGTTTACTGTTTTAACATTTTTATGGATCATTAAATATTTAAACAAATAAAGAGATTATCTCTCTGCATATCCATTGCACTTCATTATAAATTAAATGCCTCATGTGTTAGACCGACCATACATACTACATACATACATATGTATGTATTGATACTAAATTAATACAGGGTGTACAGTTAACACAAGAAATTTTACAAAAAAAAAAAACTAAAACTTTTTTAGATAAGATATATGTACTCCCATAGAGTAAACCATTTAGCGGTTTAAAAACCGCCGTTTTTGTTAAACCTGTTTGCTCTTAAATACATTTCATCTGTAGACACACTTTTTTTTGGTGAAAGTTTTGAGGTTAACAATAGGAAGACTTGTTTAAATATTAATAAAATTTTTTACTCAAACACAGTCCATCATACTTGACCTAGTCATCATAATTAACCTAGTAGGCAATAAATTGATAGAGTTAACACGAAATTTAATGACTTTGAAAGCGTTACATACATATGCATGTATGTGTTCAGACCGGTATGTCATCGTAATGTACTCACGGCCGAAATAACTGTTTTTGTGGTATGGCAGGGAATTCGAATTCATGACGGTGCTTTCAGCAATAGGGTCTAGCGTACGTCTTATTATGGCAAGTTTTGCATTTCGATTTGCCACGCCATCCATATAAAGTCCAATTTAAGTATCCGTTGAAGCCGGCTAATCATACACACAATCAGGATTACAACCTAGCTTCTCACACCATCTATACAGCGTGTATTAATTTTATCCATGAGCGGCGGGACCTATATTTTAAAGTCGACGCCGAACTTTTAATTGCAATTTTTATTTACTCTCAGAGATTTTGCCAGAAATCTACTGAGAGGAAGTCGCCGAAGAAATATTTTTTCGTATTTCGTTATATTGGAGATATCTGACGTGGGGCTTGAACTGTGGCCTCATGTCCAATAAGTCAATACACTACCTACCAGACTACGACTTCGCCGGCTGATTATTCACAACACCGTTTAGGTGTTGAGTTGTTGAAAAATTACACACGAAGAACCATTGAAGCCTGCTAATCATTCCCAACACTATTTAGGTCTTGATTTGTCGTAAATGCCACTCTGAGAACCGTTTTTGCCAATTCAGGGCGATGTGATCATGTCACAACTAACTTTTTTATTTCATAATTAAAGGTTATGAAACAGACTCGACGACGGTATGTGATTTCAATAAGACAGCGCCACAAAACTTATAAGACGACCGATTTTGTCTACATAAGAAATTTCCAGTAAGAATAATTTCACATTCTGGAGATGTCAGTTGGCCGTAAAGATTATGCGATTTTACATCGGCAGTTGGTGAGGTTTCGTGCGGACACTGTCTCTACATGCCACGACCTTAATGCCTTTTTTTGTTGGCACATTGTACCTTCTGGTCACTCCACTATTCTGGAGGTTGATCCAGTGGCCCCCGTGAACGTCGACTATCTCGCCGCTGAATATTGTCACGATAAGGGTTTCCACTTTCTGATCCCTGATAGGGACGACTGGAATCCTAATACGGTTGTCTCCCCGGAAGTCCTGGATATATATACCGATAGCTCTAAATTCGATAATGGGGTTGGAAGCGGTGTCTACTCTGGGACACTGGACCTGAACATTTCTCTCCGTCCGCCGGACTACTGTAGCGTGTTTCAGGCGGAGGTGTAGGCAATTTACCGGGCCGCTTAATGGATCCTCGTCAACGGTGCTCCTTCCACTCGCGTTCGGTCTTTTCTGATAGTCCGCGGTAAGATCTCTATCGGGTTTTCGTGAATAACTCTAGGATCGTTAGGGAATGTCGCCGCTGTCTCGACCTTCCTTCTGGGCGCTTCACCAGTTTCTTACTGGTGTGGGTACCCGGGGCAACGAGCTCGCCAGAGCTGGTGCGCTCCTTCCGGAATCCTCTTCGATTGAATTGGGTGTGCCACTTGCCTCGGTCAAGTTGGACATTGCGCGGAAATTCTTTCGGGACGCCAACCTATCCTGGATCAACGAGGAGTCTTGCTCCACCGCCAGACTCACCTGGCCCTCGATGGATAGAAGGCGAACCAACCTATTACTTGATTTTGGTCGTGACGTCATCTCAACCATAGTGGCCATGCTTACAGGTCATTGCGTTATGACCAAAATCCTCTTCCCTGATTTTGGTGGAACTTGGTCAGTACAGGGACTGCGTTCACCCGTGGCATAACAACGGGCCGCTATGCGTGCTCAAGTGAGCTTTGTGATATCAGAGCTACCACTCCGAGCTAACCTAACCTAACTCATTGCAATCTATACTTATAAATCAATGTTGTAGTGAGTACGAATGAATCAGAATAGTTGAATTTCAATACTGTTGACTCACTCATACTCAAAATTTCATGAGTACTTATGAGTATCGAAAAAACGATTCATTGGCGATCTCTGGTAAGGACGTGAAGTGGTTTCGTAATGCCGCCGTTGTGAGGAACTAAGAGTTTTGTATCTTCGCATATACCTTTGATGTCATGTATCATTATCTGGGGTCCTTATGGTGGATTCCTAAAAATCTGTGGGCAGTATATACATGTTATACATATTATGGCTCCCAGTAAGCTTGCATATGAAATATATGGTGGGGGTACATTTACTCTATTAATTGATAATTTTTCTATAATGTGGCTGCCTACTATAACTGCTTATGTACATAAGCCTCTTGTCATAAAAATAACAATAAATTTTCATTCCATAACCATGCATATGCATTGTATATCATGGTAAAAATAAGCATATTTTTATTGCATTAAGATTATGACGAAAATATGCTTTTTATTGATGCAACAAATGCAGAAATTTATTTGAAAATTTTATTCTGTTAAATGCACGCGCCTATGCATATATGCATTTTATTGACGTTCCGTTGGAAAGTTTCTTTAAATGCATATGACCTAGAAAATCGGTCAATCGTGGTTTTTTTTTATTTTTTTAATTAAAACTTCGCACAAACTTTTTCGTCTACCTAATAATTTTTTTTTTTTTAAAGCAAACACCGCTGCTTATCAAATACAAAAACTACAACAACAAACAAAATATAATTTCATTAAAAAAAAAGCTAATTAAAATTACAAGTCAAGCAAAAAAAAAATCTCCTTAAAAAATCTGGTTCTGGTTTAACGTGGTGGCTCATGTGATTAAATTATAACCCATGGAGACGCTTCAGAGAGAGTAGTGTGTGGTAGGGAGGGGAGGGTATAAAATGATTAAAATAAATTAAAAAATGGAATTAAGGTTAATAGTTTAGCAAATACAACAACAACAACAACAACGACAACAACAATGAAATGTAATTTAAAGCGGATTAATTATGGAAGCATTCCAACAACAACGTCTTACGAAAGCAAATATTACAAAATTTTTCAGTTTTTTTTTGCCGTCTGACTAAACGTGTTACAAATCACACGATATTTATTTTTTCTTAATTAAAACGTCATTTTTTTTTTAAATTAAATAATTAAACTTTTAAATACAACAAAAAGAAAGCAACATGAGTTGGGGGAAAAAAAAACGAAAAACAATTAAAAAAAGAATTTTAATTAAAAGCGAAATGAAGTGAATGAAATGAACGATAAGTTCGTTTTAAAAAGACTGGAAGACAGAGAGATTTCAAAGTAAATTGGAAAAAAAACGAGAATAAAAAATAAAATGTTTATGGATTTTGTGAGAACCGATAGGGAAACAGGTGGCAGGGTTACAAAAAAAAAAACTAAACCCTCTTCCCACTCCCCTATAGAAGGCAATAAAAACAAATGTTGCAATTAAAGTATACTCGTATAATAATCAGGCAATAAAAGCAACAAGGTAATATCGAGCATTGAACGCGTATATGAACAGCCAGACAGGAAGTTATAGGAAATGTACGAGGGTGGTGGTAAAATTAAATGACTAGGTGCATAGCTGGTGACAAAAGTTTCAGTTAGATTTTCTCAGTGACAACCTTACAAACCATTTGCTTTGCTTTTGAAAAAGGTTAAATGTTTTAGTATTCTTGATCCCATTGCGTACCTTTTTGAAACCCACAGCTTTGCTATGGACCCTTAATATAACTACTAGAAAGTATTTTTTATACTTCACCTCGAGAGCAGCAGCAGATTCCCTTTTCAATCTGTCTACTCAAAATATGAGCTGGCCTTTCAATCTTCGTGTCTGGCCTACATATTAGATTCGAATAGCTGTCCTCGTAAAATTGCCATCTGGTTTTGGCAGAGTGTGCCCTGTCCATAACCACTATACACATAACACATAATTGGTTATTAGAATCCTTCAGTCAGATTACGACCTAGCTTCATACAGCATACAGAACGTATGTATGTTGTAAGTGTTTTAATTTTGTACATGAGTGGCGTGACCTAGAGTTTAAAGTCGATTCCGAACGACAAATTTTGGAGAAACTTATTTTATTCCCTATCAGCGTTTTTGCCAGAAATCTGCTGAAAGGAAGCCCCCGAAGAAATATTTGTTCATATTTCGTTTTATTGGAGGTGACCTGGGGTTTGGACCGAGGCCTCTCGTCTAATAAGCCAACGCACTACCCACTAGACTACGGCGACTACAATAACTCGGCAGCAGAATTTCCATTTTAATTGGAGTTTGGCCGGTAGTTATGTGAGTAAATAATTTCATTTGAGAGACGTCAGCCAATCTGTGAGGGAGATAGCGAGATGTTCGTTGGTTACCCTCATATATATTGCTGTGCGCACTGGGACATTGCAAAACATATTACCACGAAAAATTTGAATGAATTTGTACATGAGATTATAAATTCTCTGTAGAGACAATTTCACACAAACTTTGCCCACTCAAAAAGATGAGTGACCACCGAACTCACTTTTGTAAAAAAAACCAAACAAATCAGGCCTGTTATTGACGTATGCAGAATAACATTTGCTTCACATCTGACATCTTTCGAGCCTCATAAGAGTTATATGACAAGGCACTGAGACGGCACACGCCAAGAGTCTGAGAATACCTTAAAAAATCTTCTGCAGGAATCGTAATGACAAGAACGAAGAGGATACGACGATCAGATAGAACCAAATCTTCATAAAGCAATTAAGTTATTTGATAGTTAGGAGTTCTAGAGCCTAGAGTTATAGTTGAAAAATGGGGTGTAGATATCGATAGATATCGGTATCATCACGAGACCTTTCAGAATCCAAGTAAGCTATGCGGTTGAGCTATTGGGGCGGCTGGCAATTTAATCTAAACTAAGCTTTGAGTAGAACTCCTCTAGTATATACTACTTCTTCGGTCACGGTTATAAAATATTTAGTGGCAGGGTTTAAACGAAGTTGCAAGATCTGTCGAGACATACATCGTGGACTTCAACCAATTGAAATAAAAGAAAAGCTTACACTGGATTAAGAAAATGATGCCCAAATAATGTTAGGACGGTTCTGCAATCTGCATACAAAGTCATGGCATTATTGGAATGCACATCTGAAAAGGAAGGGTTCCCTGTGTCCCTACTGTGATTTTCGCAGTCGATCTTATCTTGCCTTAGGTATTTGACGGGGGTTCAAAATATATTATGATTGATGGCAGAATGAAATCCTTTCATTTATTGTTAAATACGAAAATCGGAATTACAATGTCTTCATTGTCGAAGAGAGATTCCATAAATTTATATGAATGTGAAAATAAATTCGAATTTGAAAAACCAAGACGCAATCCATTAATTTTAGCAGCGTCACATTTGGCGTTAACAGAGCAACATTATCTTTTAACAGCACAAAATATGCCCTTAACAGAGCACTGTTAGCTATTTAGCAATAAACATCTAATCAAGCTCACTTGTTATCCTAATTTTAGGACAAATACTGGGTCCATGAGTACCATATAATACTCAAAGAAAGGTTCAAAGGCTTTAATAATATAATCAGTACAATAGTCATATCGTTAGTCTAATTCGCAAATGTGTTAAGTCCCTTTTTTCAAATTTTACAGGAGACACAAAAAACAGTGTAACATTTCCAGTTTTTAAAATTTTTAAACTTTTTAAACGCAATTATTTTTACAAAATAGCTCTCTTTAAATGACCTAGATCAAAAATCAACTCAAAAATATCAAATTAAATCAAAAAATTAGCACGTGTTTTTAATATTTTTCATAATTTTGTGGACTTAGCGTTTTTGCCAACCACAAAATTACAACAACTTTAAACCACATAATAACATTTTTTGTTGTTGTAAAATATGTATTTTGCATAATGTTACCGTTTTGCATTAAAATCTGAATTTTGGAAAAAAGTGGACTTAGCGTCTTTGCGAATTATACTAACGATATATAAAATGATATGATATCGAGAAAATTGGCTTTGAAACATACATTTTTTGCTTGAAAATTCTCTAGAAGATTAGTGGCCATTTTGGAACATATAAGAAATAGTACACCATACGGACTATATGCAAATGGTTCTCCAGAGGGTCCTCTTTCGTACCCTGGTAGTGCGATAGTTGGAATAATTTTACATTTCAACACATTTGTTCACAAATAATAATGATCATAATGAGAATTAAATTTGATGTCAATTGTCTGCAATAATTCCAAAGTAGAAGAATAATCTACTATTGCCGCTGTTAAACAGTTAACAGTGCTCTGTTAATAGCAAAGTTTACTCTGTTAGAGGAAGAATTGGCGCTACTAATATTGTTTGTTTGCGACCTCGGTTTTTAAATTCGAATTTATCGTCACACACATTAAATTTATTGAGTTTGCAATGACAGAAAACCTCATTTAAAAAAATCTCACGTATTTATTAAACTTTTTTTTTGTAAAACAATAAAAACCAAGGCAAAGTGTATTTATTGGTACCGAAGAGAAAAAGAAAAGAAAAAAATAACGAAAACCCTCAACAACTAGTGCAATGGCAAATAAAAGTAATTCAACTTTATTTAAACATATCGATAACAACAACAACAACAACAGCAGCAGCAGCATGTGTGCAGGTTATAAGCCATATGTGGAGAAACGCAAGCATACCACCAGACTGGCCAATTATTAACCACCCAAACTGTAGGCCAACCATTAGACAGTCAGCCAGCCAGCCACCTGAAAGATTAACTGTCCAGACACACAGTCATTTAAGTATGTATGTATGTCTGCATGTCTGGCCTAAGGTCTAGTCTGGTCTGGTATGGTCTAGTCTGGTTTACTTTTGCTACAAAGTAACAACAAATACCAACAACAACAACAAATACACTACAAATACAACGCAAATCGATAAGATATCGAAAGACAACAAAAACACACACACACACACACAAACATTAATAAATATTAAATTCGTACATAAAACTTAAGCAGCGTTGAAAAACTAATTCATAAAACTAATGACGGACGGTTAATCGAAATGAAAATAAAAAAAATAGTTATCGCGGATGGGTATCCGCGCACCAAAGCCACACTATCAATTGTATTGTGTTATATGACACAGAGGGTAGGAGAGAGGAAAGGGCATGCAAAAGTGTAAACAAAATATCAGCAAATGATGTCTGATAAATTGGAGTCCAAATATTTGGTCTGATAAAAGTCGAGGTTATTAAACCAGCGATAGTGACATGGAAAAAAAATAAATAAATAAAAGACAGCCCTGAGAACGGTTATCTGTCGATGTTATTCGAAGGATATGATAAAACCTTTAAAAGTAGTAAAAGACACCAAAAGTCGACATGCTAGGCCGCTTATGCTCATACACACGTGGTCACAAAGTTTTTCTTTTTCAAAGATAGTTTCGAAAAAAGTTAAATTCTTTGCAAATGTGCATACGAGCAGTAGGTTTCAATTGAAGCTTCTTGCTTCGGACAGTAGGAGTTTATAAAATTAGGGATCTCCCAAGCCCAATGTGAAGATTCTGTGATGAGCGAGGATAAACCATCAAAACACACCTGTACGGCACCAATGCTTTTTAGGAGTAAACATCTAGATGTGTATAGAGTACTTTGCAGAGAGTTAACCCCCTACAACATCGATCAGCATGCTGAGGTTCGTCATGGAAACAGATGCCAGTACAATAGATCGTAGGTTCATACTGTACTGTAGCACCTCTACAACGGTCACGGCGGACAAGTCACGGTGATCAATGGGAAATGTCCTCTATATATCGGGTATAAGAGAAAAGTATACTCAACTGCCTGAACAAAAGACAGCATATCCTCCGGACATAACATATCAAACTTCCTTATTTGGCACGTCATAATATCGACTTTTTGAGAAATGGAGGCGTCCCTAAGCTTTAAGTGCGGAGAACTGATGACGGCGGAACCAACTATGGTACAAATTTTCTATGTAAAGTGAAAACACTGACATCTTTAGCAGATGTGTCGCCGATATACAGAAAGAGAATCGAGTAGCTGACGATGGTAAACACAAGTATCGTCAATGGTTCGAATTTTCAATGGAAAAGGAAAACAGGCGACAGTGTATGCCGTTATCATGACCGGATCCTCGAGAGAGCCTAAAGCAGAATCGCATAGAGTAACCCGATCAGGTGCTTATCGTAAATCTACCGATAAGTGATACTACAAACGAAGTGGTCTGTTGCACTTCATAAGCGTACATGGAATAAAAATAAGAATTTCCCGCTTTTTCACCTCAAGGTCAACATTGCTTCTGTCAATAGACATTCTCAAATGGAACAAACTGCATTATTTAACAGTCATTGAAGAGATTTTTTTTTTTTTAAAGTTGGGCTGCTCGGTCTTTCGTCCTTATTCTTTGGATGGGACTCCCGCTAAAATTTAAAACAAGCTGCGTCAATTTTTGCAAACCTTGGGCAGCTGAGTCATTCTTCGGATTTAGGGCGATCTTTTTCAGGTCCACGAAAGCCGAGGCAAAATCCGGAAGACAACGTAGAAGACGAACTAGATGAAGACCCCTATTATATATCGAGGCAAACCAAAGATTAACGAGTTGCTGTGAGTCTTTACAATATACTTTCAGACTGCAATTGTGCATTTCAGCGAAAAGTTATGACAACTCAGCACGACAAGCATGTCATGGATCTAAATTGAGAACTAGAGTTACAATATGGCTTCTACAAATGAAGATATCTGGTATAGAGTATCTGTTTTTATTTCGTTTTAATTCCTTTGCGAAACATAGGGCCTCTCCTCCATTTTTTTATTTTTTTTGCAGAGCTTTGCTTCATTTTCTTAATAAAGTTTTTCCAGTTTAGCAGGTGTTAGGTTTAATATGACGGATTCTAGATTAATAGGGTTGCCATCTACTGTTGTCATTGCATTCTTTATTAATATTTTATTAACCAGTGTTCATCTACGTATGGTAATTAAAATATAGTTACTAATCTTTATCTAATAGTGGCACATGCCAGTGATGTAGAAAAAGCTAGTGCGATTATACACTTCCCCGGTCATTATGTTCTCATGTCGGGATTAAGATTTCCGATAAGAACTTTTATTGATTAGAAGTTGGAACGACATTAGAATGAAGAGATATTTGTATGTTTTTTTATGTTTCATCGGGCATTATTTACTTAATTCATTTTTTAAACCCTCTTTAGTCAGGTCTACAACCAAGCTTCTTACACCATCCATGTTGTGGGTGTATTAATTTTACATAATTTTATACATGAGTGGCAGAACCGACCCACATTTTAAAGTCAACTTTGAAGGAGGGGTTTGAGAAAGTTTTCGTAACAATTTTTATTTTACTCATGAGTTTGTGGCAGACGATTGCTGAAGGGAAGTTGCCATAGAAATTTTCTTACATACGAGATACATAATTGGCCATTACAACTCTTCAGTCAGGATTACGGCCTAGCTTCACACACCACTCATGTTGTGTGTGTTAATTTTATACATAAGTGGCGGGACCTACAGTTTAAAGTCGACTCTGAACGACAGATTTTGAGAAACTTTTTCATGGCAGGTTTATTTTACTCTCAGAGTTTTTGCCAGAAATCTGCTGAGAAGAAGTCGCCGAAAAAAAATTTTTTTTTTTCATATTTCGTTTTGATGTCTGACCTGGGGCCCGAACCCGGGCTTTACGTCTAATAAGTGAACACATTACCTACTAGACTACGGCGACTTTTCTTAGACATTTCGAAATGACTGATCGCGGGGGTTTGAAACACGAACTATCGTTTGTTGCCCCAACACACAGCCGAAGAGTACAGCAACTTAAACTAACAATTTAACATTGTCTTGCATTATCTAAAAATTGTTGTTGCTCGTAAAAAGCGAGAGATGGCAACCTTATTTTTCTAGAATCTGCTATAGTAGATCAATCCGTCCTATGTAGTGATCACAATACCACAATCAACCCGTGAATAATAGTATGACTGTATTAGCAACTACCACATCAGCGTTGAAGGACAGTTTAACTTCTCGGATCTTTTAGTGGCATCATGTAAGCTCTTATGCGGGTCTCGTAATGGTATTTAAAAGCCAGATTTTCCTTGAGTTTCCAATTGCTTCCAATTTATTGTTATTTTTGTAATTAAAAAGCGTGGTGATCTTTATGGCAATCGCTACTGTAACATCGTCGTCTGGCAGCGAAAACAATGGAAATTTACAAAAAATTTAATTTGTAAATAATTGTGATTCTTGATATTGCCGTTGTTGTTATTGTTGTTTTTTTTTTGTTCAATATTTGTTAATTGTCTGGCAAAACAAAATTACACATAAACAACAATAAAAACTTATACTGATTATGGTCGTTTTGGTGAATGTTTTTAAGGTGCATCCACCCAGCACAGAACGTGTTTACTCTGCTGCTTCGATCACTCTTGATAACAGTGTGACGCATATGACGAGTGTTTGTATTTCTTGTGGTCGTAGATAAGTAATTAAATAAACGACAACAACAGCATCACAATTTTAATGAAATATTAATTAAAACAATATCAACAACAATAACAACAACAATGAATACAATCCAGCATAGGCTTTTAAATGATTTTTACAAAAATTTTTTTTTTTTTTTTTTTTTTTTTTTTTTTTTAATATCTTTATTTACAATCTGTTTATACAACAATAAGCAAATTTTCTAACACTTATAAGAAAAATAACAGCTGTTATTGAATTATATTACAATAACAATAGCAAAATAAAAAAGTTATTCATAATTAAAACTATTTATAAATATATGTATTTATAAAAGAAATTATGTTACTATTTATAATATTTACAAAGTTGTTATCTAAAAGGCAAATCTAGCACATGCAATCTTTTAAGTCTTCGTACATCCTCTGTCTCATCTAGTAGGCTAATGGCTAATGGATTGACATGGTTACTCAGTCTTTCAACATATCTAGAACTATATTCAGTTATGGTGTCTTTAACTAAAGAGATATTGAGATCTTTATGTATAGCCGCATTGGTCACGAACCAGGGCGCTTGAGTAATGAATCGTAGGGTTTTAGACTGATAACGCTGTAATATTTCCACATTCGAGTTTTTAGCTGTTCCCCATAACTCTATTCCATAAGTCCACACGGGCTTGAGAATAGCCTTGTATAAAATAATCTTGTTATTTAAACTTAGTTCTGATTTCGGGCCTAATAGCCACCACATCTTTTTTGTTTTGATGTTTAGAAATTTGCGTTTAGTTTTGATATGTTCCTTCCATGTAAGACGCTTATCCAAATATAAACCTAAGTATTTTACACTTTGTACAACTGGGATTATCATTCCATTGAGTGCAACCGGTGGGCAACATTCTCTTCTAAGGGAAAAAGTTAAGTGAGAAGACTTCGTTGTGTTTATTTTAATTTTCCACTTTTGCAACCATTGATGGAGTATATTTAATTGTCTTTGTAATAAAGTAGAAGCTGCTATAGGACAATCCGCCGACGCCATAAACGCAGTATCGTCAGCATAAGTCGCAACTGTAATAGTTTGTAAATGTGGCATATCACACGTATATATTGAATAAAGTGTTGGGCCTAAAACACTACCCTGTGGAACCCCAGCTTGTATCATCTTTATATTTGAAAATTCTTCTTTAATATTAACATAAAAGTAACGTTCATTTAGATATGATTTTAGAACCAGGTAAAATGGTGTTGGTAGCAAAGACTTTAATTTAAACAATAGCCCGGGGTGCCAAACTTTATCAAAAGCTTGCTGGACATCTAAGAATACGGCAGAGCAATATTTATTCTTTTCAAAAGCATCAGTTATGACATTTATAATTCGATGGCACTGCTCTGGAGTACCATGCTTGCTGCGAAAACCAAACTGATGGTCAGGAATGATATTATGTTGTTCCAAAACAGGTTTCAGTCTATGCAAAAATAGTCTTTCGAATATTTTTGAGAAGCTTGACAACAAACTTATTGGTCTATATGATGAAATCTCGTTTTCATTTTTATTAGCTTTCAGAATCATAATCACTTCAGCACACTTCCACTGAGTCGGAAAATGTTGTAATCGTAGGATTGAATTATATAATAAAGTTAAGAATATAACACTTCTTTTAGGCAAAATTTTAATCAATTTGGAGTCTATTTTATCGTATCCTGGAGTTTTATTATTTCCAAGCTTTGTGATTTCCATTTTAACTTCATTTGGAGTAAAATAATTAATAGGAAGACTCATTTGGCATGGAGCATCTAAAAATTCCAATATTTTGACATCACTGAAAGAGCAAGTTTGAGAGTTAGGTTGAAAAATATTTTCCAAATGTTGACAAAATGCTTCGGCTTTCTTTTGATTTGATCTGCACCAACTGTTGTTCAAATCTCTTATAGGAATGTTACGTTGTGTAGGCCTTTGAAGATATTTTGTGGCATTCCAAAGACAATTATCATGTTTATTAGCATCTAAAGATTTCAAATATTGCCCTGTTTTTTCATTTTTCAATTCTTTAAGCTTTTGTTTAAGCTGCGTACATAAACGGTTGAAATTTCGCTTATCAATTGGGTTTCTACTTAATTGCCAGATTTTACGCATTCTCCTTTTATATCGAATTAGGTTTCTAATTTCAGCAGATATATAATTGTTTGTAGTTGGCAGATTATGTGTTTCTGTAACATTTGGTGTTGATAAAAGAGCGACTTCGTGGATTAGGCTCGTAAACTTTTCGACGGCTTCATCTAACTCTTGACCATTATTTATTGTAAGATTTAAGTCTATATTTTTGTCTATCCAATACGTAAACGAATTTATATCAGTCCTATTTGATATAATCTTTACTTTCTTTGAAATCTTGTGTAGAGTGGAATTATAAGTTGCTATGATAGGAGTGTGATCAGAGCTAAGATCATCGCTATCTTGTATGTTAAGACAGTTACTTGGTATTCCAAAGTAAACAAAAAAGTCTAGTAAATCTGGTATTTTGTTCGGATCAGAAGGCCAGTAGGTTGGTCTACCAGAAGAAAGAGTATTGTAATGTTTTTTAAGTATACACTTGTATAGCTCCCGACCTTTAGGGTTTGTCAATCTAGATCCCCACCATGGATGTTTAGCATTAAAGTCTCCTCCTACCAGGAAGCGACTCCCTAAATTACTGAAAAAGTCTTCATAGTCCTGGCATGAAATAGAATGTCTAGGGGGAGAATAAACGGCAAATACAGAGACATCTCCACAGTTCGTACTAACTTTTACTCCAGCAGCTTGTAGGTAGTTGTGGCAAATTTTAGGAAGAACTTCGTACTTAATTGTTGATTTTATTAAAATTGCAGAACCAGCATGTGCTCTATTGTCCGGATGATTTGCTGCTATCGTATCATAACCTCTGATATGAAAATAAGTTCTAGAAGTAAAATGCGTTTCAGAAATCAAGAAAATGTCGACGAATTGAGTATTCAAGAATAATTCAGTTTCCTGTGTATGATTGGAAAGCCCATTTGCGTTCCATACTGCTATTCTGATATCTAATTGCATAATTTGGTAACAAGAACTGACATCATGTTAAGTAAAGTATTCGTTAACTCTATTTGTTTAGTCATTAATTTTTCAAGACGTTCATATACACTTTCACTAGTACTTTGACCTTTCAAAACGTTCGCATAAGATGTGTTAGAATTGCAATTTTCATCAGTATAATTTTGTGGCCGAGAAGAAAATGGAAGATTTGTTGGTTGATGTGTTGGTTTATCGTTCAATGTTGGTTTTTTCTGTACAAGCTTTTGATAAACTTGACAGCCTTTGTAGTTTGCAGTATGGTTTTGTAAACAGTGAATACAACGAGGGGGACTAGATTTTTACAAAAAAAAAAAATTTTTTTTTCCGACTCGAGTATACACAGGGTTAAATACAATATTTGCTAATGAAATTGCCGTCAAATATTTGTTATTATATTTTCTTGTTGTTGTTGTTGTTGTTGTTGTTCTTGGTTTTTATTCATTCTTATCAGTTTTCAAAATGCTGAACAGAATAAAAAAAAACTGAAAAAGAACCCATTTTAACAGTCAACTACAGCCAGACAGTCCCTAAATAAACGTACGTTTCTCGGAAATATAAACTTCACAACGTCTGTCTGAATCACAGTCACATTTTATGCGACAACTACAGAAACCATTCACTTGATATGACTTGATATGACTCTTTATGAGTCAGACAGTCAGTTGGTAGTTGTTGTCCAAAGGTTTACATTTCAAAATTCTATACGAGTAAAGACCCATTAGCCTATTTATATGAGCAGCGTAACATGGGTAAACACTTTAACAGTGACCTATGATTTTTTCTTTTTTTCAGATCGATCACGTTCAGCTATCATGTTAGTGATCGTGTAGCAAAACTTAATCTAAACTTTACGTGACGTAGTATTTACTTAAATAAGGGGGTACTCTACTAGTTCAACTATTTCAAAACACTTTTACCTGAATTCTTAGGAATTAAATAAACAAATTACGAAGGCCGGGCAATAAATTTTTAGTTTCTGTGGTAGAGAAATATATATGGGGGAGTCAAAGCTAATATTACAAATATTTATTGCTTGGAATCGGCTATTTTCTATTGGTGGTGGGCTTAGCTTAGCCTTAGCCTTAGCTCTTCCATGTGAATCATATAACGCATAGTTTATTTTCATATTATTTGTAAGATAATGAATAAATAAATAATGGTTCTACCCTTCTTCTCATACTGGACTATTGAAGATAAATTCGAATTTAAAAACCAAAGATACATACCCACAATAAGCAGCGCCACTTCTTGTCTCTAACAGGCCAAACTTTGCTATTAACAGAGCACTGTTAACTGTTTAACAGTGGCAATACCCTTCTTCTCTTCTATAAATACTGGATTATTGAAATGTATGTGAAGATACATAAATTCGAATTTAAAAACCAAAGATACATACCCACACTTTTAGCAGCGTCACTTCTTGTCTCTAACAGGGCAAACTTTGCCAATAACAGAGTACTGTTAACTGTTTAACAGTGGCAATAGTAGATTATTCTACTACTTTGCAATTATTGCACACAATTGACATATAATTGTCATTATGATCATTATTATTTGTGAACAAAAGTGTTGCAATGTATAGAATGGTTGGTGGCGATAGAGGACGGAATTATTCCAACTATCCCACTATCAGGGTTTAAAAGAGGACCTCCTGAACTACCATTTGCATATAGTCTGTATGGTGTACTATTTCTTATGTTATGTTCCAAAATGGTCACTGATCTTGTAAAGAATTTTCAAGCAAAATATTGATATTTGCAAAGCCAATTTTCACAATACCCTACCACTTTATATGGGACTTTTTTGCTGATATGGTACTCATAGACCTAGTATTTGTCTTAAAATTAGCTTCTAAAAAGTGGGCTTGGATACTGTTAAATAGCTAACAGTCCTCTGTTAAGGGTAAATCTTATTCTGTTAAGAGCAAACTTTTGCTCTGTTAACGCCAAATGTGGCGCTGCTAAAATTTATGGATTGCGTCTTGGCTTTTCAAATTCGAATTTATCTTTACACAAATTCTATTGTGTAATCTCTACCTTTTGCCATCCAAATAAACGTTGCTAAAAACCAGCATAAAACTATTGGAGTCATCCCAATAAAACGAAATATTTATTAAGCTGTTTAAGCATCATGTACATATATAAGGAAGTCGGTCCTATAAATATATTTGACGTCGTTTGACGTTAGATTACCCAAATCGCAAGTAAGATTTTAGACAAGAACCGCTTTCTATTCGTAGATAATGCAGGGCACACGGAATGCGCAATAATCAGTACTCTTAACATTGGCAGTACATAACGGCCATTTTGTTTATGCTACAGCTGTCAAATTAGTTGTCATTTATTCAGTGTGTTTTGTAGGTGCTAGCAGTAGGCAAGTGATCCTAATTTTCAGCGATGAGCCCTATTTCTGAATGAATGGTGGGTACACAAACAATAATCCATCTTTGGAAGATACTTACCCACATGAGATACAAGAGCGCTCTGAAAAAGCCGCTGTTTAGGATGGATGACGTTGGGATGGCAGTGCCATTGGTTAATATTTCTTTGAGAACGGTGTTGGCCAGACCATCTACCATTGTTAACGGCAAGCACTGTGGGTCGATAATTATCAACAACTTCTGGTATGAATTGGATGATCTGGACACCAATGACATGCAACAGCGAAATTATACACAAGCAATTTGAGGGCATAGTTATCTCGCGTGGAGATAATGTGAACTAGCCAAACGAGATCATGTGATTCGTTCCAGTTGGAGGTTTTCTTGCATGCTTTTAATAAATCGCAGATGTATGAGAATAAGTCATAAACCGAGGTCCCCAAAGTCAACCTAACGCATGTCGTCGGTCATATTCAGCTTGATTTGAATTGGACATCTCAAATGTGTTCCTTCTAGTGAAGCCATGGTGGACATTTGAACGATGTTATATTCCAGTTGCTGTAGTCTAATAGGTAGTATGTTTTCATGTGTGTGAAGATAAATTTAAATTTTTCTAGCAAAGACAAAAACCAAAAATTTTAATAGAGCTAATGTTAAAGTTAACAGAGCAGTGTTAAGTGGTTAACGGAAAATAGACAAAATTATTTGGGATATACCAATTTTTGGGATTAATTGAGGGACACCTTAGGCTACAATCTGTATATAGTGGGATATGTGTAGCAAGTTATATTTTTCCACAATATCGATCATCCTATCCTTGACTATTTTCTGTTATCCACTTAACATTGCTCTGTTAACAGAGCTAATGTTATTCTGCTAAAGTTTTTGGTTGTTATCTTTGCTAGTTAATTTTGAATTTATCTTTACACACATTATGTTTTCATATTAGCCGTGGTTCAAGCCTGCTCAGAATAAAACGAAATGTGAAAAAAATATAAAATATGACTAGAGGAGTTCAGCCAAAGATGGCAACAACGGACCTTCGTACTACCAACAGAGTTGAGACGCCTGTAAAACGATCAGAGAATATCTAGTTAAATTGCGAGCTTTGTCTCAGCTGCGGTTAGTTTGTTCCCAAAACAATTTCCGACGATATCCCTATGTTCTGGAAGTTGTTTAGGAGTTGCCTTTCAATGACTCGAAATTCCCTTCAGAAATCTCCTCTATTTGTCGCAGGGAAGTTGGTGAGAGACTTGATCGCAGCCTGCATTTACACTCTTATTAAAAGATTTTCAGCGAAAATTATATTTTCCAAAAACCATTGCGCCGTTTTTATTACACTAGTCGGACAGTCTATTGCCCGAACACTTAATTATATGCCACAGCCTACCTTATGTCGCATTTTGAAGCCATCGGTAGGCGCCCAACAGAGAATCCTCTTTTGATAGGAAGATTTAAGACAAATATCGCATTCTTCGTATATCCATTAAAATCAACAGTTTTCGGTTCCTATTTGTTCTTCACGAATGAGTGAATTCTGGAAGACGACGCAACTCATGTTCGAATACATTTAAATTGGTTGTTGTATTAGCTTTCGAAATTCACCAGCGATGCGATGCCATGTTTGGAATATGTTTGAGAAAATTTCATGAGTCTAATTATGGCATAAGTCTCTCACAGATTTAAATGTTGGAAGGCTTTAAAGGTTAACACCCACACACACACACACACGCATACTGAGTGAATTAGCGATTTAGGCTTTGATTTCAAAAGCAGCATTTGTCGTCTGCATTTTTCAGTCTCAATTTTTCTTATTGTAGCCTATCTAGACATCATTTATCCGGCCATTGTTATGTGTGTGTGTGTACGTATGTGCGTAAGTTGTTGTTGTCTGAAAGAAACACAAAAACAAAAAAAAAAAAAACAAAGAATAAAAAAACTTCACCAGCAGACACTGTCTGTGTTATAGAGTGTATGACAATTGCATTATTGATGCATTTGTAATCAAGAAAACGACATGCGTGTCGACAGCCGTCCTTTTAGAAATGAAAATTAAAGAGAGAGAGAGAGAGAGCGAGAAAAAATCGGTTAAAATTCGGACCAGACGTAACCAAAGCACCATTAACACACACACACACACAAAAAACGAAACGAAATGAAATGAAATTGAATGCAACATCAATGTCATGCAACATTGTTTCTCAACAGTCAGACTTACAAATCACTAGAGTTTTTGTGTGTAAATTTTTAGGATTATAGATCTCTTTTAGGTCTGGGTTCAGTCACTCAGTAAGGGTAGAGTCCAGCGAAAGCCAAAATGCAGAAAAAAAGAACGTAGGCAGACATTTGCCATAAAAACGAAATGAACAAAAAAAAAAAGAAGAGGAATTAAGGGGAGAAAATGAGACAAAAATATAAAAAAATGCCAAAGAGCAGACTAAACAAAAAAAATACAATCGTCGTTGTGCTGTGATAAATGAGTTTTTAACCAAAATGTTGCTGTCGTCTCTATAATGACTGTCTGGATGGCTGGCTGGATGGCTGGCTGGTTGACTGACTGAGTGGTTGCATCTCAAGTTGATGCAATTTTTTCTTTTTGTTTTTCTTGTTTCTTTTGGCTTGATGGCCCATTTCAAAAGAGGGCAGAAGGTGAACACGAAAACGACACTGACAACGATGAGTTTCTAGTCCTGTGGCATTGAAGTCATCATGGCAGACGATTGCAACAGCCGGTCGTTCAATAAATGACCAGCACTTTTCTATAAAAATTCCACTCCACAGACTAACAAAATAAAAAAAGAGGCACCAGAAAGTATTTTTTTATTTGACCATTAAACCAAAAAACCAAAAACAAAACTAAAAAAAAAAAGAAAATATAAGCCAGGACTGTCGTTACTGTCTGCCATATTTTTTTTTGCTTTTGTTTTGCAGCCGTTGTCTGGCTGGCTGGCTGGCTATCTTTGAACTTTTGGTGTCTGCTCTGTTTTTTTCTCGTTTTCGTTTAGTTTAGCCGCGTCTGCATTTTGTTTTAATCAAATAAAATAAACCTGAAACGTTTTTTTTCTGTTTTTGTTTTAAAACAGGGCAATATAGTCTCCTCATATGCAGCTGCGCCTGCGCTTAAAAAAATTACCCCAGAGCCAGCCTAACTAACTAACTGCCTGCCTGCATTGCATTGCAATGAAGGAATTAAATAAATGCAACAGCAGCAGCAACAGCATTGCAACATGGTGGAGCATCAACGCCCCAATGATCATTACAGTTTAATCAAGCGCATCATTGAATTGTTTTTTCTTTGAGTTGAGTTGCAACAATGTTGTTGCCATAAAAAATTCAAAAATAAATAACATTGTGGTTGTTGTTGTTGTTGTTGCACTTTCCTGTACTCATCAGGGATTTAATAAAAAGGCGAATTACAAAATAAATTCTCGTATTTTTTTTTTTTTTTGTTGTTTCTCTTTTTGCAACAATTTACAAGGCTTGACTCTTAATTCACCATTCGCCAAACGAATTCAATGCGCCAATGTGGCAATGTGGCAACGTGGCTATACAAAGTAATGTATTCTTGTTGTTCTTATTGGTGTTTGGCTTTTAGGACGACGTAATAGGTCCCTAAAATATAAGAAAAACGAAAAAATCCAACATTGATGTTTACATGATTTCATCTCGAGGGGGAATTATTGAATGATGGGATGAGAGAAAAAAGGCAAGAAACTACATGGCCAAGAACACAGTATAGTGCAGCTTTTGAATGTTAAGGGAAATTGATCAGATTATAGGGGACAAGAGTTGAAATGTTTTCATTTTTTCTTCACTTCTTCAGTTTCCTTAAGCTGCTTAGGATTGTTGGCAAATATATTCTTCATCTTCGTATTTCGTTTGCTTTCTGGTTTTCGGCCTGGTACCCTGTCTCAGTTTTATTAATCGAGTTGTACCAGTAGGCGGGTGTTAGGAAAGTTTAGGTTAGGACCAAAGTTCAGCAATGAATCGTTTTTTCGCTACTCATAAGTACTCATAAAATTTTGAGTATGAGTAAGTCAACAGTATTGAAATTCAACTACTCTGATTTATTCATACTCACTACAACATTGATTTATAAGTACAGGTTGCAGCAATGAGTATGAGTACAACGTTGACATCAAACTCATAACATTGGAAATATGTTTGATTCATACGCCTACTCTTTCAGATTCATAAATTTAGAAAAATACTTATAATACTCATAAATGATTCGACGGATTCAAAAAAAAAAAGAAGAAAGAAAAAGACAAAGACAGCAAGCAAGGTAAACGTACAACCTTCTAGTGAGTATTGCAGTGTTCGTACTCGAATCATATTTATTTTGTGTTTCTTGTAAATGTTGAGTAAAGGAGAGTCGAAATCAACAATATCTTGCGTATTGTTAAGTATGAGTACGATGAGTATTTCAAACTTTAAATACGAGTAATATGAGTATGAAAATTATGAGTATGATTCCAATTTTTGAACCACCATTTCATGCTAAGGCCTTGATACTAAGACTTATTCTGAGCGATTGTTGCTTTCTCTTATAGACTCTGTAGTAATGGGATGGGAAGTGAAATGCCTATAGCAATAATTTTCTAAGGGACAGTGCCCTCTTTCGTGCAATGAATGGCCAAGAAATACGTGGAAGCATAAAGAATGGTAAACAAGTAAACAAAAATACAACAATAAACACTAAAAGAATAAATGTAAACAAAATAGACAAACAACAATAATGAAACAATAATGTTTACATTTATAGAGATTTCGAGAACGCGATGTTCAAGAACATTCATCAAACTGTTTACTCTGCCATATAAAAGCCAAGGCAAAGCAGGCGAGTGAGTTAGTGAAGTTCAGTCAGTCTTGTATGAAGACGCGGTGCGTTTGAAGAGAGTAAGTGTGGTTTGAGGATCTGCGTTACGAAGATCAGTCGAACAATTGTTATTGTTTATGCAAAAGGTGTAAACGGAGGAATAACAAATAAGAGCAATTGTTGTAGTTTACATCAAGTTGTGAACAGTGGCGCACAGAATTGTACAAACAATAAAGAGTTTTAATTAAAATTAAACACAAATTAATTTTTCATCAAAATTCTGGTTTCAACTTACGTATGTATTAGGCCCTCGTGCTATACTCTGTACTATGCAGATCAATTCCATATTTTTAGGTCTGTTTAGCAGTGATGTGACAGCTGTTCATATATTTAAAATTTTTACATTCTTTCTAACATACTTATGTCACTAATATGATTACATTTCTCTACTTTCAGATATCATGAAGAGCTTCGAGCATTTTATTGCACAAACTCGGCGCCTCAGGTAAGCATAATTTTCTTTTCTAATAACTACCATAGTTTCATAAACACGTCTCAAATGTAACAGTTTTTTTTTTTTGTAAGGTCAAAGGCTACAGTGATAAATTAGGCTCTCATGTGGTATCCTGACCTTTTAAATATTTTGTTGTGAACATTTCTTTAAGTTTCTCAATCGTGCCTTGCATTCCACTAAATAGAAATTAAAAAAATAGCAATAAGTAATGTTTTAAGGCGTTTGGAAGTAACACTGATTTATGCCCCTATCCCCCCTCACCAATTTGTTTGTCAATTTCGACAGTAGTCCCAAATGTCGACTTAAAGTAATTTCACATGTTTAGACAGGCTTTTGCTGCGAACCATTTACCATAAAAAACAAGGTTACACGTGTGAACAAAAATATAGCACAGTTTATAACATATAAAACCCCATAGAAAATTGAAAATAAGCTGCTACTCGAATTACAAAATTTTCTTTTATTCATTTTCTTCTTCTCTATTTTCTTTCCTTATTTAACATTCTTACACCACATTTTGATAGTAGAAGTAGTAGTAAGACGAAGAGAGAGTGAGAGAGAGAGGAAGAGAGAAGAATATAATAAGAATCATTAACATTTTTGATGGCATGGAAATTATCATTAGAAATTATTTCATATGACAACATAATGCCTGTTTTGTTATGCTCCTGTTGGCATTTAAAGTGATATTTGCTGACAGTCCGGACAGACATGCAGACATGTACACACACTACTGCTGACACAATCATGTGAACACATACATCCTGCTTCCTTACACACACACATTTGCACACGCATTTGGCAGACATCCGAAATGTAGACATAAAAATATATTTCTTGAGTATTTAAACACGATTAGGTGTACGAATAAAATGTATAGGGTTTCCCACAACAACAAAAAACCGATACTCTAATGAAATTCTGGATTTTATCCAAATTGCCCTTGGCTAGACGAGTTCTATCAAAAAAATTCTTCGCCTCAGGTTTTCAACTACAGGGCAATGACAGAGAAGATGTTCTTGAGTGTCCTAGAAAGTGTCGCCGAAACGCATGGTCGTAGGTTCGATCTTAGGCTATTGGTTTTTGAGACGACTTCCTCTGATCGCAGGAAATTTAGGTGTACCTTGTGTTGATTCCCGAAGCCTAAGGGATTTTCAAATGAATTAAAGACTGAATCCAATACAAGGATATCTTCGTCTATTAGCAATTGGCCAAGAGTTTTTGAGGTTAAGATTGAAGAAATATCAGTGTACACTGGATAAACATGCAGAGAGGCATCGGTGTCTCCGCTTGTAATTATATTTTAGAACAGTCAAGGACACTAATTTTGTATTCGATTGAATCGCGGCTGTTCGGTAAGCGCTGAAATTTCTTTTATGAAAATTAATAGTCGAGATACTGGTGTTTTATTCTTACATTGCTTAACATTAAAATTATAAACAAAAGCCACAAAAACAAAACAATGCAGTAAACAAACCTGTTTACGAATTATCGTACTGCTTAATACAACAACAAACACCAGCAAAAAAATGGTAAACAAGTAAACAAAAATACAACAACAAACATCAGCATAAGAAATTGTAAACAAGTAAAACAAATAAATGTAAACATGTTGTATAGAGATTTCGAGAAGGCTAAATCATTCGCCTTCATGAGTAATCATCAGACTGTTTGCCCTGCCATATAAAAGGCAAGGCATTGGGAGATCGCGCAATGATTGAGAGAGTTCAAGCAATTTGTGGGGCCTTTCTTCTATAGAGATGGGCTTTATAATGTGCGGAAAGTAAACATTGATAGGCTACCGGGTTATTCCCTTAGTACGCTTCCCCTTTTGGATCAGATCATTATGTTTTGAAGTTAGTCATCAGCCGTTTTATTCGCCGGATTTGGCCTCCTTCGGATTATATTCTATTTTTGCAACCCGGTATCTCTGCAGTTGATGACTATTTTATGATCTAAGAAGGGCACTCCTAAAAAGGTGTCGAATCTATTGAATATCGTTGAGAAAAGTGCATTGAGCTGAAAAGAGACTCGGCTAAGAAATAAACCAAATTTTTACCAAATCTCTTCGACCAGAATTGTTCTTTCCAACCGCGCTGGTATGCCATATATTTACTCAACCTGTTAAAGTTCCTGGTGTATGCCCTCGGTATCATATTCTATATGAAGTCTTTTATAAACTCTGAAAATTTAATGGATCACCCTAAAAGACGAGACAAAAAATAAATACCCATAAATGGGCCTCTATTTATTATAAGAGATATCCTGTCTGACATTTACGTACTCTATTGCCTGTCTATGTATACCAACACCAACCCAACTTATACAACATTAGGGAATAGAGGCATTCACACGCTTGTATACACGTTTACATAAAGGATCCATTATAGCACACATTATACTTGTACTGGATGTCGGCGTCTGTGTCTGTGGGTGTTTGTGCGTAGTACATATTTATGTATGTGATAACTCCCTAGAGCAGACTAGAGTAGCATATTGAGTAGTTTAGTTTCAGACATTCATTGAGGCATACTTACACATATGTACGTACGTAGACATGTATGTATATGCTTATAAGCATGCATTCATACATACACAGATTCATACATATTAAATTGTCTAGATTTTATTACAAACGATGTCCTTGAATTTTATATTGTCTACGCAATTTTTTTATTTTTTGTTGTTGTGTTTTATTTTATTTATACACATACAATTAACACACACGCACACACACGTACACAGTACTATTGTGTAAATACACTTGAATGGTTTTTTAGTCTATTTAATGACGTTGTACACTGACAGAAATATTTTTGAAAGTCCAGACAAGTCAAAATGTTGCATATTGAACTGAATTGGACAGGATTACCCTGGCGTAACAGTTACCAGGGCAGTGATCGTATAAAAACCCGCGATTTTTTGGCCTGCAACTAAAGGTTATAAACTGGGTGATATGTGATTGCAACAAAAAAGTGCCACTAGCCACGCAACACAAGTGTTTTTGGCTTTTATTTCACACTTTGGCAATGTAAATGAGCCAGCGGTCAAGCTGACCATTGTGCGGAAGTTCTCTCTAGACGCCAACCTATCCTGGGCCAATGAGGAATCCTGCTCTACCGCTAGACTCGCCTGGCCCATGATGGATAGAAGGCGTACCAACCAGCTACTTGATCTTGGTCGTGGTATCATCTTAATCACAGTGGCCATGCTTACAGGTCACTGTGTTATGGGTAGACACGCGGCAAGGATGCTGCTCCCATTTAACGATTTCTGCCGTGGGTGCAGATCTGCTGAGGAAGAGGAGGCTGTTATCCACTTTCTTTATCAGTGCCCATCTCTTGCGAGGTGCAGATATCGTAGGTTATTTGGCTCTCCAACTCTTGTCAGCTTGACGGAGCTATCGTCCATTGATGTCAAGGATATAGCCTCGTTTATCAAGCATTATAGCTGGTTTTCCAATGTGGGGTAGTCGTGCTTTGATGTGCAGCTCCTGCGCTGAGCAACTTCCCTTACTTCCCTGATTTTGGTAGAACTTGGTCAGTACAGAGACTGCGTTCACTCGTGGCATCACAACGGGCCGCTATGTGTGCTCAACTGAGCTCTTTGAGATCGGAGCTACCACTTCGACCAGCAACACCAACATTTGCTGTCGTTAGACTATTTTCGTGAGATTACGTCAGAAGACGTATGTACCTACGCCGATAATAATCTGACTTTGAAGCATTTTTAAAACCAACATTCATCAAATTATTGTCGTAAAACAGCCGGAAATAGGAGAAAAAGTGTTGAAATCTGCTCTAGAGGCGATCATTTAAATGAAATTCAACGAAATTTTATGTCCGTTTTATTTACTACGTTGGGTATTGCAACCCTTTAGCCAGGATACAAACCTAGCTTCTCACACCAACCATGTTGGGTGTGTTAATGAGTGGCGAGACCTACAGTTTAAAGTCAATTCCGAATGACATATTACAATATTACAACCCTTTAGTCAAGATTCGAACCTAGTTTCTCACTCACACCAGCCATGTTGGCAGGACCTACAGTTTAAAGTCGTCTCCGAACGACAGGTTTTTGAGGAACTTTTCATTGCAATTTTTTTTTTTACTTCGCAGAGTTTTTGCCAAAAATTTGCTGAAAGGAAGTCAAAGTTCGAACAAAATATTTTATTTTCAAATTTCGTTTTGTTCGAGATGTCTGAGCTGAGGTTTGAAAATCTTTTTAACAAGGTTTCCATTTCTTTCCTTTAACTCATTCGCTGCCAAGCCTAAATTATATGAAGTCAATCCCATTGCCATTTATATTTTGAGTGTTCTTATTTACCAAAACCCTGTTATTTCTTGGTAAGGCTACATATATATGTATCATACATAATCATTTACAAGCAGAAAGACGAGTGTACTCGTCGTTGGCAATAGGAAGGCAGAAGGACTCAATATCATTTTTCGTATTTGCATACGTTTTAGTAGAAAAACAAATAATAGATAGATAGACGCAGATGGATAAAATAAAGAAAATTTTATTTGTAGTATTTTTCAAGTTTTTTACATATTAATATTATGTTTGTGGCCAAAAAAAAAGTTTGCTAATTCAAAAGCCTGCATGTTATAATATATTTAAAGTAGGACGAGTATACTCGTCTTTGACAGGGTATACCGCACTGCCAAGGACGAGTATACTCGTCTAATTAAATGCCGTGGACGAGTATACTCGTCTAATTAAATGCCGTGGACGAGTATACTCGTCCTTGGCAGTGCGGGATACCCTGTCAAAGACGAGTATACTCGTCCTACTTTAAATATATTATAACATGCAGGCTTTTGAATTAGCAAAAGCTCAACTGTTTTCAAATCTTATTTAAACTAAAAATTCTTTCAGTGTAATTAATACCTGATGATTTCTTATTAATTATTCCATAAAATTTCCATTTTTTTATGCTGCAATATAAAAAAAATGGGAAATCACGTTAATCTTCCGTGTCAATTAAATATTTCATCACAGCCTACGTACGTATTTTCATTCATCAACTTTTCGAACAACTCCTCTCCTCTAACAATCATCAACATTTCATAACAAAAAAAAGTAATAAAAACCAAATCTTTTCGAAATAAAATTGATTACAACACTTTGAATATGAATTAAATTGTTATTAAATGATAAACAATAACAACAACAACAATACTTTATTTTCAAGGATATTAAACGATATCGTCCAGACAAAATCCAATACAAACATACAACGTCGCACACACAAAACATAGGCAACAAAAAAGAAAAGAATCAAAAGAAGAAGAGTGTGATAGAAATAGGTCTTGTTGCTTGACTAAATTAAATGCCACAATGACATTTAAATAGAATTAAATAAACATGTATTGGTTAACACACAGAGCCACATACAACATATATACATACATACGTACGCAGTCACAGACAAAAAGTTTGTGTGTTAATTTAGCAGAAAAAAACTTTTACTTTACTTGCGTATGTATGTATATATGTATGTATGTACATGAGTATAAGTTTACATATTACAAAACCCGGACACTTTCTTACTCTTTCTCTCTGAGTCTTGTAGTAGCTTACACCAACACACACACACATCCTTATACTCAAGCATTGTATTTATTTACGCATTGAGACAGCCAGCCAGACAGACAGACACACACACACAGCCCAGCCGTAGACATAAAATATGTTGAAACGTAAACGCACATCCTGTATTTAGAATCCTTATATTATTCATGAGCATGTGATATTTACTTTTCAAAACTTGTTCATGTATAATGTCAGAGTGTGTAGGTGTGTGTCTATGTGTCTGCATTTAATCATGTACTTGTTACACAAGAGATTTAAAGAGAAAGTATTTGTTGTTATAAGAATAAATTTAATTTATGTTTGGTGTCTGTGGGACTGTGTTGTGTGTGGTACTGTTTGTTATGTGCGTGATGACTCTCTCTCTCTGTGTCTCTCTATGTCTCTTTTTTCAGCGTGTAAATGTTTAAGTGTGCTTGGCTACGTTTTCGTTTTTTTTTTTGTGCAATTTTATTGTGTGTTTATCAACTCATTCCCATTATGTCTGGCTTTTATGATAATTTTTCGTTAAAAATTTTTTTCTATGCATACTTTCTCTCTCTCTCTCTCCATCTCTCTCTTGCACATTCACTTATTTAATGATGAATCACTGTGACTCGTGAATTTTGCGTTAAAGTGTTTTGAAGGGCATATTTAAATTTGCGAATGCATATTAAATAACATTTTTTTTTTAAATGCTTTTATTTGTTGTCTTTAGTCTTGTATTTGGTTTTGTTTTTTATAATTCTTCTCTCTTTTTTTTTTTGTGGAATTTAAATACCAGAACCTTTGTTTTTTTGTTTTTCGTCTGTCGACAAGACAATGTAAACAATCTCGTAAAATATTTACTTTGGGAATTTGTGTTCTCTTCATTGTTTTGTTTCTAAACGACTAATTACCAGACACCACAAAGTCGTCGGATATAAACAAGACGGGTTGACTAAATGGAAACGGATTAAAAACAAACTTAAAAAAAACGTTGTTGTTTTTTTTTTTCTAAAAATTTGTTTAAAACCTTCCTCATTATCTTTCACTTCCTGCAGATTATATGTAAACAAGGCAGGCGGTAGGTTTAGCGGGTGAATGTTAAGGGGCTTTTAGGCTTTCTAAGCAAGTCTAAGCAAATTTGTACTGTTAAGATAAGGCTGGCATCTGTAAACTTGTAGCATTGAAACGATGGACCTCTTTTTATGTCTTTACCTAGTCTTCGTAGCGTTGTTCAGGCGTGAGTCTATTCATGATGAATTGCCAAACCAAACTGAGAATAAATCACTTGACAGCTGTTAAATCGGTCGCCATCTTGAAAAATAATGCCAACTTAAAGTTCTATACCTCTATAAAAAACACCCTTTATATGTTAGGCATCTCAACGAATTGAATCTCAATGGATGGTCTGCTCCCCTCCAACTATACACACAGAAATTTATTACAATCACAAATTACAGCTTCTCTCATCACTTATGTTGTGGCGTGTTAATTTTAAACACGAGCGTCAGAACCTACCGTTTGAAAACAACTCTGAACGACAGATTTTTAAGAACTTTTTTAGAATTTTGGCCAGAAATCTAGTGAGAGGAAGTCGCCGAAGAAATATTTTCTCGTATTTCGTTTTGTTAGAGATGCCTGACCTGTAGTTTGAACCATGGCCTCACATCTAATAAGCCAACCCACTATCCACTAAATTACGATGACTTACCTACCTAGATGTCTTGAAAGTATACGTAGGAAGTATCGTTTTTAACGTTTACAGGAGTTCTGAAATGCCTGACTACGTTAAGCGATAACAGTTTGAAGTATAAAGGAATACTCAATTCAAAAGACATTCAGTATAGCGAACGCTTAAGATCGATGGCTGCCCAGTATATCGTACGCCATCCAACACAAAGTAGGAGAATACTATCCCTTGAGAAGCAGTTCCTATCGTCCTTTATAGAGCGCGCATTAGCAATGGAGCATTATACCAGATATTCCACATTATGCCTTGAGGCATCGTGCAGAGTGACAAGCGTGATATTGACAAATCGTTAGATGGAAATATGCGCAGAAGATGTGGCCTTCGCCGAAGTAGAGATCTATTCGACAATCCAAAAGAAGAGTATCCATGCAAAATTGGCAAAAAAAAATCGAAGAATTTAGCTGCAGGACAATGGGCATTCTGCCAACACAAATATTGCCCACCAGATTTGAGTTTCTAAAAAGTATTTTAGTAAGCCGACTGTCTAGAACGGAATAAATATGTGAAACATGTAATGTTCGTTTATTACAGTTTTGATGAGAAGTTAATAACGTTTGAGATATAGCCATGCGTAACTTATCGGCAGAACATATTGTCGGTATCAGAAGAATATTGAAAATATTACCGAGGTCTTCATAATACGTATGTACGAGTATAAACAAAGCACTATGAAAACCAGAAAAGCCATGATAGAAGCTTTGAACAGCACAATCATGAAACTAGTGAGATACTGAAGATCAACAAAGTAAGTTGTGAGCAATCCGTAAAATCAAATCAAATGGCAGTTTCGCTTAGTGAGGTCTTAACGATGAAGATAGCTTTATTCGTTAGGAATCTAACTTACATTAATTTAGATCCAAGCAACGTTCTTATCTCGGCCACAAAACAAAGCCTACTGTCTTCTTCAGCTGCTTGCTTTTCTTTTAAATCATAAGGACATCCTTTAGAACCTCGTTAAATATATTACTTCCTTATAGTAGAGTGAGAGAATATGCTTGTAACAGTTTTTTTAATTACCTTCTAAGTTATCTCAAAAGATGAAATTAGAGAAGAAAGACTACATTTGTCTAAACGAAGGTGTTGTTTCTTCACATACATAAGCCAGTAACGTTTGCTAATTACTAAGTAGCCTAAAGTCCTGCCTGCAAAAATAAAGTCCTTAAAAATTTATTCACTTACAGTGCTGTTCAAAAAAATAGATTCATCTGCTCTCCGAAAGGTTTACTAGACATCTTTTATGCAAAGGAGTATATGTAAAAAAGTAACTGCACTTTGTTTACTGGCCTCTTATGAATATAATTCCGATACATTTCAAAAATTTGAAATGAAATTTTCTTTAATTAATTGCAAGATGTTGATCATGGTGAATCTATTTTATTGAACAGCAGTGTATGTATGTGGGTTAGACAATTAGAAAACAAATATCATTCCATTCTATTGAATGTCTAATTTCATTTCTAATGTTTTAATGGAAATATTTAATCGTCTGATTAGTTCATTAAGCAAAAACGCTGAATTTAATTCAAAAAAAATTTTTTTTTTTGATTTTTTTCTTTAAAATTCATTGTGAAATACAAAGTGCAGACCAGATAAATTTGTTTTTGCACTACAGTTTCTAATTTCAATTTTAAAAATATTTTAAAAATTCTTCAATACAATCATAACATTTGTCTTCTACAGCAATTCGATTTCCAATTCTATTTGAATTAATTTGCAAAAATTTTATTTTAGCCAACAGAATAAAAAATTAAAATTGGATAAAAATTCTTATGATTGTTGGTTATTTGTTCTTATTTTTAAAAATGATTGTCTTCTAACTTTCAAAGTTAATACACTCTGGCCAGTTGTATGGAGTGTGTGTGCTTACAAATGTATTACAACAATGGCAATAACAACAATGCATACATTCATTCATTCATTTTTTAATCAGACATAAATTCTTACATTCACTCAAACAAACCACATAATGATGTCTACAAGTATGTCTGCCACGGATGCGAACACTTACACCACACCACCCTGGCACACGATAACATTAACAGACGAAACGTTAACGTAACGTTGTGTCAAATTTTGTATTTTAAGGTTATCTGCAGTGGATTGTTATATTATTATTTCCATTGTGCAAAAATGCCTTTTGCCCTGGAAATACTTTAAGATACTGGCCCCGGTATCAACAAGGACGATTTCCTGCCAGATAACTGACATGCCCCACAGGTTCCATAAATATATTCCTCATCACAGTATGTACAGAATGGGCTAGAGACTATCTGTGGTCTAGACAAGTATTCTTTTAGTCTGCAGTGTCTTGTCAAAAACCGGTTTAGGTAACCTCAGTTTATTTGTAGGTACTCCGATGCATGACTCAAATCTGCTGCTTTTTTAGTTTTCAAACAAAAGTTTTGATTGCCAAAAGGCCCTCTTTTTTATGAGGAGAGTCTTTGCCTGCCTCTATATTCCCTTTCGTTGAGCATTCACATCCAAATACCTCTTTCCATTCCATAGAAAGCTTCTGGCCTTGTCAGCGGCATGGAAGCTTTGCCCCTTATAGCAAGCTTATCTATCTGCTCATTGTCATGGATTCATGCATGAACTGGAATCCAGCAGTGAATAACTGTATTTCTCCTACCTAGCAGATTCAGCTATCGCCGAAAAGTGCCACATTATTATAGGGCCTACCTAATAAGAGCCAAATGCAGGAATGTTGGCTAGACTCAGCAAGTCCTACTGCTATGTCTGATACTTTGTAGTTTCTGTTCAAGTTGAAATGCGTACATCTGTCAAAGGCAGATGCAGCCTGGAAGTTACATACATATGTACATAATTGGCCATTACAACACTTCAGTCAGGATTACGACCAAGCGTCTCACACCACTCATGTTGTCTGTGTTCATTTTATACATGAGTGGCGGGACCTACAGTTTAACGCCGACTCCGAACGACAGATTTTTGAGAAACTTTTCATGGCAATTTTATTTACTCTCAGAGTTCTTGCCAGAAATCTGCTGAGAGGAAGTCGTCGGAAGAAATATTTTTTTTCCATATTTCGTTTTGATGTCTGGCCTTGGGCTCAATCCCTGGCTTATCGTCTAATAAGCAAACACACTACCTACTAGACTACGGCGACTAGTCTGGAAGTTACTCGTAAATTTATTCATGGATTCGGCTATTTCGACCCTGAAATCAAAAACTCCCGCCTTTGTGCCTATCTTTGTTCTTGACCCATTCATGTAGCACTGAATGGTTCCTCTTTTAAAAGTGTATGCTGCCTCCAGGTGACTTCATTCATTCATTGTATAGTCTTTTTACAAAATTATGGCCCCTACTGGTTCCGTCTACGAATCATTGAAAGAAAGTGCTTTGAACCATTCGATTCATTAGGTCATGAAGACCTCTTATGAATCTCATGTTAAACTTGTCTCCTATCAACCTCGCCTTAGTCTCTAAATGTTTTGGTCTTCAATACCATGTACAGCGGCGCTAGAATCGCTGGATTTAAGGCAGGTTTTAACTGAGCCTGTGTTATACCCATACACTCGAGTCTTTGTATCTGGTCCAACTTTTTTTCAGCTATTTTTCGATTTGTTTTGTCAACCCTAAATAGGAATACATTCCAAAGATTTCTCTGCTACCCTTCTGTATATCATTATTACAAGTCCGGCTTTTTCTTTCTCTTACCTCCTTGACAGCTTCCGTAATATTATTATGTCGCCTAGCAGTTAAATTTGTAGGAAATATTCTCCATATCGTAAATGGTGGTACTGTGATCTTGCCCGGGTATATACTTAACCCCACTAACATGCACCACATTGGCTTACCCATACTATGATGCCACAAAGACTCTCTTCAACTGCAGAGCCTTTATCATCTAAAGGTCAACCAATTATCATTAGCGGCAGGGAGATAAAGGATTTGATTGTCTCAAATCTATACTTCAGGTTTAATTTCACTTATTGCAAGGCTACAATTGTCGGAACTCGAAATCTTTAGGAGCATGTGGGTATCTGGGCTTCGCATGCCTGTCCTATTCACTTTAAGCGCTACCGACAAAGGTGGTTCGAACTCTAATTCGCAAAAAAGAATTCCTCAACGGTTACGTTTTCAATGCGTTACTACTGTATGCTGCACATACTAATGCTTACGCATATTGCCCCACAGTCGTAACGTATAAAACAGACTTAAAACGCCATAATGATGGCATACCATGTATGAAACAGCAGGAACAACAAAAGCAATAAAAAGAAGAAAAAATTCTAGACATTTTTGGTAAGAGGGTTTATGATCCTGCCCCTCTCTCCCTACTCACTTGTGGCAAGAGTAAATGTTGTTGTTGTAACAGTAATACAGTAGTAATGTCAGTATTTGTGTTTGGCTGCCTTTTTTCTCCGATTTTTTTTTTCGTGTTTTGTTTGTTGGGATGCAATCTGTTTGACTTTGTCTGGCTGCGAAAGTCGTTTCAATTTTCTACGTTTTTTTCCTCTTTTTCTTTTTTTTTTCTTAAAATTTTTATTCTCTCCCTGGATTTTGTTTCACTTCGTTTTTTTTATTTTCATTTTATTAAACCAGACATAAAAGTTTAGAGACATAAAAAAAGGAAGAAAAAAAAAACAAAAAAACGAAGCAGAGCAGCAAAAAGTAAGCAATTGTACCCTTGAGCCTGAAATAAGATGAAGACTACGATGACGAAAAAGTAGGGAAAGACCTCAGAAAAAAAAACCACAGACGCCGAATAAAGGATGAAATGAATGGAAAAATCCTTTAAAAAATGCACTGACGTTTGTCTTCTACTTCAAATCATTCAGCCAAAGAGCCATTCATTCCAATCCAACCACCCACCCACTCAGTCAGACATACAGCCATCCTTGTTGTAATACTACTGCCACAGGCACTCACCAACGTACATAAGTTTGTCTGTAATTGTAGACCATTGTGAGTGTATGTATGTTTGTTGTGTGAGTTGGCAATTGGTTAGTATGTGGGTGAGACTGTCTAAAAAATATTAAGTTAACCTTGAAAAATGAGTCAAAACATCAGTTAACTTAACCAGACAGTAAGTCCACACAGTGGCGGCACAGTGGCTTGAAATTGGACAAAATTTGGTGAATTTTATAAAAATAAAAATCCCATTTTGTGCATTACAACTGGTTTAGAGGTTTTATTGAGAAGTTTACATATAAAACTTTTTATAACGAAGAGTTATCGAAGGAGGTTAAACATGAAACATATATCATTAGAATCCTTGGACCTTGCCATTGCCATTATGTAAGAAATACAATGTCATTGAAGTGGTCGCCTCTGGTTAAGTTAAAGCGTTTGAGCTCTTTGAGATACTTCTCTACCACTTTTTCGAACTTTTCGGGCATTTAATCGATATCTTGACAAATGTTGGTTTTTCAATGCTCCACAATCTTTGTCGTAGCCCCATAGAAAATGTAAGAATCTCAAAACCCATGATTTTGTCGCGAATTCACATGGCCAAATTCTTTTTTGTGGTACTTTTGCATGCAATAGAGCCTAAATCCATTGTGTTGTGGACTTGCGACAACATTTTGTGGAAACCACCTGCAGTCCATTTCATAATCGTGGGCCATGTCCCCTACTTCGTCAATAACAGCTCTTCACGGGGTATTTACGGATACGAAATACGTTCCTACGTCCCTTAATACCGTAATGTACACTAAATAGTTGCTTTTTTCGGCTGCAATGGCTTTCATACTCACTTCTGAGTTCTTCGAGAGACAACTGGCAACCCTGTCATTCTAGAACTTGACATAAAAGACCAATTAAGTGCTTAGTTGATGAACGATTAAAGGCACTGAAACGAAGCAATGAAATAAAGTCCTGAATTATAGAAAAAAAAACCTCTTATCAAATTCTATTCCTTAGCTTTTCAACCTCATACAGGAGAAAGTGCAAATAACATAAATTCAACAATTTTTTTGTATGCACTTTTAGACATACCTCGACCCATAGTGCACTCTCTGTGTATCCTTTCTAGTTGCAGACAAAATGTTCTTTTTTTTCAACTTTTTGTTGTTGTTTTTATTTCTGAAACTTATAAAAGGAAATTTTTTTTTTGGAAACATTTTGGTTGGTTTTTATGTGCGTACGTCTGTCTATCTACGTCTACGGTTCCTTTGTGGCAATAAAAAAGAAACTGAGATGAACGTCTCTGCTTTCAACATGAATTCAATGTGAAATTCATTGTAAATTTATATGTCATACTTTGTGTTGATGGTGGCTCTCGTAAATACACAGCTTTGGCAATTTTTATGTGATTTTGATAACCAAAAACTTATAGAGAAGCCTTCCATTCAATTAAAGATTTCAAACACTTTAGCTGCATCAAGTTAAACGGAATATTTATTCTATGGGATTAACAATTGCTGTGTATTTTTAAAACAGCCCTCGTATATTTAATATTTATATTAATTGCATTCCACTCGAAATATGACATTCAATTTTACTCTCTCAAATATACAGCAAACATTTCCATACCAACTCAATTTATTTCTCTCTAATCAATATTAATGGATTTTAAATTTTCTGCCATCATCATCAGAGTCATCGTCATCATCATTTTAAATGTTGAAAAGTAAATGTCTAATATTCATAAAATTCATGTCATATTTTCATTGAAAAACGTACACACAATTTTTATTTCGTTTTATTTTTCATTAAAATTTTATAAAATTGTGCGGCTTGAACGACAGTAATTTAGTGGTTTTCGTTATATGGCATAATAAAATGAATTCAAAAAACTTTTTTTTTGATAAATAAACGAGTTTCGTGAGTTAAAATATAATAAATATGTCATTAATAGACGGACAGTCAGCCAGCCAGCCAGACATCCATTCCTTAAAAGGGAAAAATTAGAAAGCAATGATAATAAAATATTTTATTTATTCATTTGAAACAATAAATGCATTTTGGAATATCTTAAGGCCATGGAAAACAGATTCCAATTTTATTAATTTTCCTACCTTAATGACCATTTCTATATACTGTTACGTTTTTTTACCTTTTAAAAACTTTTAAAATATAAGCTCGTAGATTGAATATAAAATAAAAATAAATCTGTGTTTAGTTTTAATTAAAATTCTTTATTATTTGCACAATTCTGTGTGCCACTGTTCACAACTTGTTATTCCTCTGTTTACACCCTTTGCATAAACAATAACAATTACTAGACAATTATTCGACAGATCTTTGTAACGAAGAACTTCAAACCACGATTACTCTCTTCAAACACAATTCTGTGTTGAAGAAATTGCATTGTTTGTTATTCCTCTGTTTACATCCTTTGCATAAACAATAGCAATTACTAGACAATTGTTCGACTGATCTTTGCAACGAAGATCTTTAAACCACGATTACTCTCTTCAAATACACCGCGTCTTCACACAAGACTAACTGAACTTTTAATAACTCACTCGCCTTCTTTGCCTTACCTTTTATATGGCAGGGTAAACAGTCTGGTGAATGTTCTTAAAGATGAATGTTCATGACTTCGCCTTCTCGAAATCTCTATTGTTTACGTTTATTTTTGTAGTGTTGTTGGTATATTATTGTTTACTTGTTTACTATTTTTTATGCTGGTGTTTGTTGTTTACTAGTTTACCATTTTTTATGCTGGTGTTTGTTGTTATATTACGCAGTGAGATAATTTGTAAACAAGTCCATTGTTTTGTTTTTGTAACTTTTGTTTATAATTTTAATGTTAATTGATGTGAATTTTTTTCAAGCTGTCAGATCTGGATCTCTTAAGCCCTCGCCAAGAAAACTATTACTATTCGTTAGATTACGATTACACCTCAATTTTAAAACTTTTTTCACACTAGCTTGTTGTTTTCCTGTACAATTTACAGTGCTTAATTAACCTAACCCTTCATTAACTCTTCTTCCTAGACAGTAGAATCACTGCCATTGCATTGACTTACGTCAGGACACCATTTCCAAACGATGTACATTGTATTTCGGATATGAACACACTTTAGCAGTTTCCCATTCATTGAGATCTTGGGGGATATTATAGGGAGATAAAGCGTTCGAACAGTTATAGACAACTTCTCTAACCACTGTGTCCCGTCAGAAACAGAATGAGGTCTCCAAAAGCTTTTATTAATTCATCGTTCAAATTGCTTACACTCCGCTTGTTAGTGTTAACATCACATCATGCCTGTTGTGACACAAACAGTGACCTTTTCGAGATGCAATGGATGCTCTTGGACCTCGTCGATCGATTTTCGTTCGAGAATTTTGCTCGAACTGAACACCCAATTCGATAAAATAATTTTATTATTTGCACATGATGTTGATTGCTATATTCGTCCGTGATGATTTTGATGAAGTCGTCTTAGTCTAGTAGGTAGTGTGTCGGCTAAGACGTGAGGCCATGGTTCAAATCCCATGTCAGACATCTCCATCAAAACGAAATATTAAAAAATATATCTTCAGCAACTGCCTCTAAACAGATTTCTGGCAAAAAAACTCTGCAAAGTAAATAATATATTGCCATGAAAAGTTTCTCCAAAAAAATTCTGTCGTTCGGAGTCGTGGATAAAACTAACACTCACAACATAAGTGCGCTGAGAAGCTAGGTCGTAATCCTGACTGAAGGGTTGTAATGACCAAATATGTATGTAAGTATGTATGATGATTTGAGAAAACAGAGTGGCAAATAATTAAGTGACAGAGGTATCTTCAATAAGAAACCAGTATTGATCGACATAGTATGTTATCAAAGACACAAACCACATGCCAGTTATTTACCCATTATTAGGGTTCATGATACTATCTTGCGAGATCTATTTCAAGTAGAAAATTATCATGGATCAGCACATGAGTTTCTTCTGGATAACACAGAATGCAACATAGATTTTTATTATGAAATAAAATCTTCAAAAAGGTAACCACAGCATAAGTTATAATATGGATGTGGGGGCCTATGTATTAGCGATAATTAAAATAAATTAAAAGTTTTTCGCAAATGACAACTTCAGTTCTCTCTCATGCAGTATAGCCACCTAAGTGTTTTCAATTAATTTTTTTTTCAACTTTCTTTTATTTTCAACTTTTTCTTTCACTTTCAAATGTATAAACATGATTATCTTTTACGTTCCAAAGAAGAGAAAAATAAATTACGTGGACCAAATTAATTTTTTGTGTGCAAAAGTTTTGCACATCTTTAAGGGCACTCGTTGTTGTTGTTGTTGTTTTATTTTAACGTATTAATCCTAGAGAAAGAAAAATGAACTCTCACAGAGCGAACAATTCAATTCAATAAGTCAAAATGTCTGCGAATTTCAAAGTTATTATAATGTTGTCTTTCTTGCTTTTGGCCCTTTCGGTCAAATTTTGTTTTAAACCAAGCAAACGAAAGGACAAACGAACAACAAATGGACGAAGACAAAGGCAAATACGAAGAGAAAATTAATTCAAATTCTCAATGTCAAATGTGGGTTTTCGTTTCATGGTCAAACAAGATACAAAAACTTTTCAAAAGACTGTCTGTGTCTGTCTGTCTCCCTAACTAACTGTTTGTCTTGTTTGTCTTACCTGTTAAGGGTTGTTAACAAATCTTTTAATTGCTTCTCCCCTTTTGCCGCAGTCTCCACTTTTGTCTCACAGGATCTTCTTAAGCATTTAAGGTCTTTGGAGAGGACAGCTTAATTTAATTAAAAATAAACAAAAAACGGCACAAAAAGCAGTTCTATGATTCGTGGCATGTGAGTAATTGATAAAAATTTATTTCATTTTGCTTTCTCGTTTCCTTCTTAAAAAATAAAAACGGCATAAAAATCTGTAATGAAATTCAACAAAACAGTTTTGTTATTCGTGGCATGTGAGTAATTCATAAAAATTTATTTCATTTTGCTTTCTCGTTTCCTTCTTAAAAACCAAAAACGGCATAAAAATCTGTAATAAAATTAAACAAAACAGTTCTATGATTCGTGGCATGTGAGTAATTGATAAAAATTTATTTCATTTCGATTTCTCGTTTCCTTCTTAAAAACCAAAAACGGCATACAAATCTGTAATAAAATTCAACAAAACAGTTGTATGATTCGTGGCATGTGAGAAATTTATAAAAATTTATTTCATTTTGCTTTCTCGTTTCCTTCTTAAAAACCAAAAACGGCATAAAAAAATCTGTAATAAAATTAAACAAAACAGTTTTGTGATTCGTGGCATCTGAGTAATTCATAAACACTTATTTTATTTTGCTTTCTCGTTTCCTTCTTAAAAACCAAAAACGGCATAAAAATCTGTAATAAAATTAAACAAAACAGTTTTGTGATTCGTGGCATGTGAGTAATTTATAAAAATTTATTTCATTTTGCTTACTCGTTTCCTTCTTAAAAACCAAAAACGGCATACAAATCTGTAATAAAATTCAACAATACAGTTTTGTGATTCGTGGCATGTGAGTAATTTATAAAAATTTATTTCATTTTGCTTTCTCGTTTCCTTCTTAAAAACCTTAAAACAGCATAAAAATCTGTAATAAAATTAAACAAAACAGTTCTATGATTCGTGGCATGTGAGTAATTGATAAAAATTTATTTCATTTCGATTTCTCGTTTCCTTCTTAAAAATTAAAAACGGCATAAAAATCTGTAATAAAATTAAACAAAACAGTTTTGTGATTCGTGGCATGTGAAAAAAATGTATTTCATTTTCCTTTCTCGTTTCCTTATTTATGGCCTTAAACCTATAGTCCACAGTGTATTTCATTGCTAATCATTATTTATTGACCTTCAATATGTTCTGCACTCTCCCAGGCTACCTCTCTCTCTCTCTCTACATATATGTCCTTCAAAAACTTGGCCTCTTTTCTTTTTGCTGCATTTGCCTTTAATTCTTTTTCTTAAATGTGTGTGTATAAGCGAGAATATGTGTGTGTGTGTTTGGCCAGACGACTACTGTTCCAGTTCTTAGTCTGCTACTGTTTGTTGACTGACTAATGACCGGTTATCTGACCGGCTCGCTAGTTGGTCATTTATTGTTTGACTCTCACACAATCATTGACTGCAAAAATTAATTTGAAATTCTCAGCCGTGTTGTTGTTATTGCTGTTGGCGACGAGCACTTCTCGCCATTTATGCATTGAAATTGATTGAGAATGAGAATGAATGGTGGTGCCCTGGTCAACATTCAGTTGTTAGTTAGTGGCCATAATTAAAAGAATGGATTTTTAATTTTCATTTCTTTAGGAGTCCTATGAACATGAACGAACGCCCCTTTAAAAACTGAAATTTATTTTTAATTTCTTTTAAACATTCTGTTTTAATAAATGACTGGGTTTTTTAATGGAGCATATTGTCGAAAGGATTTAAAGGGTGTGTGGCTGAGCTTAATCGTCAGACATGAAAGGCTGCTGCTGCTACCACTAAAAAAAATAAATGAAGGTCGCTCCTCTCATACCATTGCTTTTATTGACTAAGCATAACAAATGCTACAAGAATTGGAAGTTGAACACTTTTGAAGGCAACAATTTTTTAGAACCTTGACTTCAGTAGTCTAGTGAAGCTTATTTCGGAATTCCTTCATTGGTTTCAATGTGCTGTTGGATGTTGAAGTCGAACATGTACAGTGATTGAACGTCACTCAAGCAGCAATTTCACAACGTTTGCGAGTAACTGGATTCCTGCATACATACAATACACATACATAGTTGGTCATTATAACCCTTAAGTCCAGATTACAACCTAGTTTCTCACACCACTTATGTTGTGTGCATTAATTTTTATACATGAGTGGCGGGACTTACAGTTTGAAGTCGACTTCGAACGACAGGTTTTTGATAAACTTTTCATGGCAATTTATTTACTTCGCAGAGTTTATGCCAGAAATCTGCCGAGAGGAAGTCGCCGAAGAAAATATTTTTTCGTAGGTAGTTTAGTTGGAGATGCCTGACCTGGGTTTTGAACCGAGACCTTACTTCTAATAAGCTAACACACTACCTCTAGCAGACCATGGCGACTTCTTATTATTATCCTTCTTATTTGGATTCCTGCAAATCAACTTAATTGGGTACCATACGAGTTGATGTTAAGAGAGATTTAACCCATTAATGCCCGAATTACTTTTTTTTCTAACGGTTACCATTTTATTTTTTACACTTAATTTCCTCTCAGAGCATAAAAACTAAGGCAACCTCTGCTGGCAACTTAAGTTGCCACTGGGCACTAATGGGTTAAGACGGTTTTGCACATCCGAATACTTAAAAATATTAAACTCGCTTCGATGGATTAGAGTGCATGAGAAATGCATGCCTTACGACAACCCGAAGAACGCGAAATCATACGTGAAACTAGCGTAACCACCGTGAAAGCCGAACATCCATGGAATCAAGCTAAAGGTCTGCAATTAGTAAAGTCCTGGTAATGGTGAGAATGAGGCAGAGAGGTTCCAATACCACGAAATAGAACTTCATTCTTGCAACTCTTCTGTGAACGTGGTTTTACTTACATACATACCTACATACATAATTGGCCATTACAACCCTTCAGTCGGGATTACAACCGAGCTTCTCACACCACTCATGTTGTGTGCGTTAATTTTATACTTCAGTGGCGGGACCTACAGTTTAACGTCGAGTCTGAACGACAGATTTTGAGAAACTTTTAAAGTCAACTTGGAAGGACAGATTTTTGAGTAACTTTTCATGGGAATTTTTTTTTTACTCAGAGTTGCTGCCTGAAGACTGTTCAGAGGAATTTACCGAAGGAAGTATTTTTTCATTGTTTCGCTTTGTTTGAGGTGTCTGAGCTGTGATTTGAACCACGGACTCTAGTCTAGTAAGCCAAAACGCAACCTACTAGACTATGGCGAACAAGGGACAATAGTGAAATGGCCATCCTACGAAAAACAACTTGATTGTTGCAGTTCCTTGTCGAAGTGTATCGGCAATGCTGAGCGAGTGGTTTAAAGACAGAATTGGATTGTGATATATTTAACTAGGCTTAAGACTGATTCTGATTGAGAACTCAGCATTAAATTTAATTTTCATTTGATATCTTCAAACCCAACTATCAATCATGGTCAGTAGCTGCTACATGCTGGCTATGTAGTCTACAAAGTTATTGTAACAGCAGTCCAGCTTCATATAGGAACATTTACACGCAAAAATAAATGTATCTGGCAGTTCCTAAAAATATGAGAAGTTTTCTTTTGTTTTTCTGTTGGTTTTTTGTTTTTATCTGAAAAGTTTTATCAACCTTTTCTTTACGACTGTGAATCGTAATTTAGAAATTATTTTCGAAATTAAAAAAAGTTTCTATTTCTTCTTCATGGATTTTTCTTTTACGATGATAATGATGATAATGATGGTGATGATGATGATCAAATTAATAGAGTTTAGAAGGATAGATTTTACTCAAGAAATGAAAAAAGGAAATAACAATAACAAAATCTTTTTTAAAGTTTTTAATTGTCGAAAGTGTAAAATTGTTTTAAAAAAGAAAATTTATGAACATTGACCGGCACATTCTCATTCTCTTCGCAATCGAAGTGAGATATTCAATCAAGAATTGGAAACGACGGAATATTTTCTTCAAAACACTACGTGTTTGACTTCAAACCTAAGCTTTCTAGATTTGTATGCTGCGCAGACCTCCTTTTAATAGCTCATCCTGGAGGCATATTGGTCTCTGTCGTTACAATAGAATTTTCCTTTTAAAAAATATCTCAAACCGCGTTGGACATCTAGTGTGTCTTAGTGTGTGGCGCTGGATTTTAGTTTGCTGCACTATGCTAGTGAAGACCAGAGCTTTGGAGACTAGGGTTAGAAGAATAAGAGAAAAGCCTAACACACGATATCCATCAGGGGACTTGGGACCTAATGAATCGAGTGGCTTATAACTCCTTCTTTAACTATTCCTTGGAAGACTCTATGAAATGCTTCGCAACGAAATTTTGTAAGAAAAGTGAAGGGGAGAAACATAGAGACCATAAAGGCATTGAAAAGTCTAACTATTCTGTGGTATACTTTCAGCTAGAGACCGAAAAAGTAGCGAGGTTTTTGATCGCTAAATGGAATATTCCGGCTCAATGGGAAACTTGATAGTATCTGTCAAGCAGAAGTCTAGAAGTTTGTGAACTTAAACAGATGGCAACACTATCGAATTGCCGTTCAAGCATCCAGCTCTTATAAAATTAATACGACAATGAAATTAAGGAGACTGCCTGAACAAGCTGAATCAGCTAGATACATACATAATTGGCCATTACAACCCTTCAGTCAGGATTACGGCCAAGCTTCTCACACCACTCAAGTTGTGTGCCTTAATTTTATACTTGAGTGGAGGGACCTCCAGTTTAACGTCGACTCTGAGCGAAAAATTTTTGATAAACTTTTTCATGTCAGGTTTATTTACTCTCAGAGTCTTTCCCAGAAATCTGCTGAGAGGAAGTCGCCGAAGAAATATTTTTATTTTTCATATTCCGCTTTGATGTCTGGCCTGGGGCTCGAACCCGGGCTACTGATTGCAAAGTCGAATATTCCGACTCAATGGGAAACTTGTTGGTGGTATCTGTCAAGCAAAAGTCTAGAAGTCTGTCAACTAGAACAGACGGTACATAGCACGGGTAATAGCAACAGTTTTGGATAGTCAGGTTGCCCTTCAAGCACCCAACTCTTATGAAATTAATGATACTGCCTGGAAAAGCTGAATCAGCTAGTTAGGGCAAATAAGATCACCCAGAGGAACTTGTGAGGAACGAAAATTTCACGCTACTGTTGAGGCCAGAACTTTTCTGTGAAGGGGGAAGACATAGGTTAGGTTGGAGTATTCTTAGTGAATGGGAAGAAAACTTTAATAGGAGGAGATTTGAGTCAAGCATCAGAATATTCACGAATAACCTGAAGTTAGTAGCAGGTATACTTGTCCAGAATGCGGATCGCCTTCACGCAACACATACACTGCTGTTCAATAAAATAGATTCACCATGATCAACATCTTGCAATTAATTAAAGAAGAGTCGCGCGTCAAATTTTTGAAATGTATCGGAATTATATTCATAAGAGGCCAGTAAACAAAGTGCAGTTACTTTTTTACATATGTTCCTTTGCATAAGAGATGTCTAGCAAACATTTCGGAGAGCAGGTGAATCTATTTTTTTGAACAGCACTGTATATTCAGTGGTGATGGGAATGAGCAATCAGAACGCATTATTGGAATTTGAGCGGCGTTAATAAATCTGAGAGGGAAAAATCTGGGTGCGGTTGAGCAAGTTGTTCTTATTGACATTGAGCACCTTTCTGAATTTTTATCGCTGCGATAGCATAAGAAGAGACAGAATATTTTAGGACAGCGAGTTTATTTTCTAATCCCGAATTTCTGCATTTTATGAAGACCCTTCTTGAACTCTAGTACGTACAAAAATCCCAAAAGAAATCATTTTCAAATGAACTCCCTCATCACCGTACAGGGGGAGGTGGTCATAAAAAGCTTCACTTAAACATTTTTTATAAAAAAAAAAATCCCTACAATAATAACAATAAATAAATAAAACAAAACCATATACCCGTTTTAGTTCGCCTAGCAGTCAGTCAAACTGAAGGAAAACAGACGGCGTTGTCGTTGTCGTTGTCGTCGTCATCGTCATTGTCATCATAATGAATAGAAACCAACAATGAATGACCAGCTTATGAAGTTACAATACACGCACGAGTATTAAGCGACTACTCACCATATTCCATTTGCTTGGGGTTCAAAATGCCAATGTCTGATAGCCCAGACAGACAAAGTGGGCAGGGAGGAAAGGTTCCATATGCTTTGGTATACGGGTCAGATATTGAATGCATTACACCGCATGAATTCAATTTTTTTTTTTTGTTTTCTTTTGTTATGCCACTAAATCGTGGTGCCGATGATGGCAATGGTGATGATGACGATGCTGATAGTAATGTTGGTGATGGTGGTGGCTTTGGTTTTTGGGTTCTGCTGCTGCTGCTGTTGCCATTGTCGTTATCGTAATTTTATGCACAGACATCGTCACTCCTCCCGTTTACTGCCTTTTTGCCGCATGTGATGTATTTGTGATGTCGTTGGTTGCATTGCATTTTTAACCGATTTTCGTTTTGAACTCATGTTGTATTTTCCCCGTTTTGGATTTGGATTTTCTTTTCTTTCTTTTGTTCGCCATAACAATACTTATGCGAATTGGCCGACTATGGCCCAGTAACTATAAATTTCGAACATTTATTCTGTTTTTCTGCGGTTTGCGTTCTGTATTTCGTTTTCTTTGTTTTATTTTTTATTATACCAGGTATTGGGTCGTGTTTGTCAAGATCTAGTATGTTAGGGTTACCATATGGTTTACCGATTAAGATTTACAAGCTCATCTAGTCTCATTGGAACGTTATTTTCATGAAGCCTTGTTACACTACAAAAGGTATATGTATTGTTAGGGTAGAGGACACGTATAGTCTTAGTAATAAATCGAAAGCACTTGGAGGCTCTGGTACCGTTTGGAGGCTCTGAGCCGTTTGTCCAAGAAAGTCGAGAACCTGAGGTAAAATAAGAGGAATGAGGATGAGGATTAATCAGGATGACGGCATATCCCTCTGCCAGTTCTAAACCTCAGGATATCTAGAAAATGGGCACTCATAGAGTGTTTAAACCCTCGCAGAAACCCAACTGTATTGTCCCCAACTCTTCCTTATATCCACGCATACTTTGATTGAAATCTTTTCCATATTAACGTCATCGATCTGATATTACAATGTCCCGTAATGAACCCAGTTGACAGTCTCACGTTGCCTCTATTGGTTCCTAGCAGTGACAGTGACAGTTCTACTATCTCTGACAAAGACTGACTTTTTCTAGTCGAGGGGCTCCTATGATGTCCTTACATTCACAAGCCACATGTGACATACACCACACCATCATACACCACACCAGCAAATATCCAGCATAACCCTCACAGTTGCGATTCGTCAGTTACAATGAGTTCCCGTTCCAGAGAGCCATATCTGGAAAGAGAACCAGAGGCAAGCCACACCCTCGCAATAGTTCGGTAGCTACTGCCCTTAACCAGCTGACTTATCGGCATCTTTTTTTGTTACACTTTCGGTCATTAGGGCATGGCGTGGTAAAGTGATACGGAGTAGGTTAGAATATGATTGATTCGATCCGTTAGAATATGAAAAATTCTCACCACAGTTTTCGAATTCAAAAAAAATCATAAGCCTTCAGTAAGAGCCCCAAATAATTCATTCACTTTGGCCCTACAACCCTTAAAGGAGGAGTTCAATGCACCATCTCATGAGAAAGAGTAGAATTGAATAAGCAAGGTTCCTCACTAATACCACACGATCCGCAGGGAAACCATAAAATTTTGAAATCCCTATCATTCTAAAACATTATACAACAACAGAAACAGATCGAAATAAATCGCAAGATGAGGGTGGTGAGGACGTCTAACGGGCGAGAAGTAACATGTAAAAAACGCAATTTGTTCGGAAGCGATTCAACTGGCGTCTTGGTGCCCTTGCTGCCCAAAACTATATGTCATATCCAGTCAGTAGTAGCTTAAATGTGCGATAACTTCTCGGTCAAATAGGTCCAATGACCATTAACACTGCATTCGATTCTTTCTCTCAAGGCTGAGTGAAAATTTCGCGTCTTAGAATGGGCCTAATTTCAGGTACCAGCTAGTATACTTTTAATAGAACCAATACTTGGGGGAAAGAAAGTGCCTACTTTTTTGGAACTATAGAAAACTAGCTTGTGAAAGAGCGAGAAGAGGGCTTACAATGTTTCGATTGTGAATCGAAAGAAAAAGACAGAAAGTATTTCTGTAAGAGCAACAGTCCTTTAATGGATAGTGAGGCTGAAGAATGTTTTCTTTTGTTAGGATTTATGGTTCCTTATCTGTGGTGATCATAATTTCGGCGGCCACACGCTGTTAAGTATTGCCTTCTAGAAATTGTTAATATTATTCAGGATTCCCTTCCAAACTTGTGTAGCCTGCAGGAACACTGAATTTTCCGATCGTTATACTCTTGATTGAACATTTAGTACATGACCTTTGACCTAACGGGACATTGCTTTATAGCGAAGAATGCCCTTTATCTAAACGGCCACTCATGAAGAAGTTACCACTGGTAGTAGAAGGAACAACACTGTCTGTCACTTAATGTGTCACTTCCCAGCACCTCCCAGCGATCGCATCTAAGAATACAGGAAAACCCATTCTGGGTGTGGTTACACGCTATCTGAGCTAGATTAACCAGACCCAACTGTTTAGCCTGTTGGGGTCCATCATCCTGTTTGTACTTACATTTTTATCTTTTTAATATTTCCCCCGCAATTTAAAGTAAATGTCCCATAGTGCATGTAATTCCCAAATTGTTATTGTAGGTTTTTATTTCGGTTTTTTCCTCCCTCTTTATTGTTGTTGTTTTTGTTGTTATATTGACTTGTATTGTGCGAATAAATTCTTTATTTGGATGCAGACATGCATGTGCATCATGTGCCCTATGTAAGCCAATGTGTGCTGTTGTTGTTTTTTTTTTGGATTGAATTTTTGTGCCCGTGTTGTGTACTCTCATTCACAGCTAAAAGTGTCTGCTTGTCTGGCCTGGTCTTGTCTGGTCTGGTCTGGCTGACTGGCTGTTTTTTTTTGCTGTGCCTGCAAGCGCCTGTTGCAAGCTGTTCTTTAAAGCGATAGAAAAACGACAAAACCCAAAAACAAAAGTCAGACAACAACAACAACAGCGCTGGCTGACTAAATAAATGTCTTGCTACTGGAAAAATGTCTGGCTGGGGTCTGAGAACGAACAATGAATGAATACCGAACGAACGAACGAATGCAAGATAGTCTCGTTTAAAGCTGTTGGAATGAATTTGCGGCCCCGGAACAAACAACAACCCAAACATACACACTCTCACTCGCTTATTCTCGCTTACTCTCACAACATGTCGCGACTTATTCGAGTGCATTCAGAGTAAATTTTCAGACAGCTGTTGTTTGTTTGTAGGCTTTGGTTGTTGCTGTTGCTGTTGATGTTTTTTTTCTGTTTTTGTAATTCGAAAAAGAAGACGACGATGACGACAAAAATTGAGAAAAAAAAGTTTTATAAATTGCAGAATCAGGCCAAATGTTCAAGAGACCGCTTGCAGTTGGTTTTTTTTTGTTAAATTTTTTGTTTTCTTCCGTTTCTTCTTTACCTCACGTCTGTCGTCGCTGTTTGAGCACTGCAATGTATTGCATTTGCTGCTGCATTTGCAATTATGCACGAGGCAAGTGTTATTGACTGGCTGCATGACTAAAAGGGTTGGCTGGGGCAATAATGTCGTTCGTTCCTTCCTTTTATTTTGTTGTTGTTTTTGTTTTATGCTGCTAAACCTTCGATATCTGATGTGGTGGCTGTATTACTATGGTGCAGCCAGCCAAAGCCATCATGTTGTTGATGATGATGATGGTGGTGATGGTGGTGATAGCGTTATAAGTAAAGGGTCTCCTTTCAATCTTTAACTTTAACTTCAGTTTGTTTTTAATTTTTTTTTTTGTCTACAATACTTTTTTTTCTTTTTTTTTGCTCTCCATAATCTGAAGATATTTTAGCAATAAGTAGAGCTGTTTGAGTGGTATTTCTTGTCTCAAGTTGATTGATGTTGTCTGACACAGACAGTAATCAAACGAACCCATGAATGCCTTTCTGTGATACATTTAACTCCCCCCCCCCCCCCCCCCCCCTCTACCAGCAACCACTACCACCACAACCACCACCACCACCACCACCACCATGGTATAGAGGATGCATTTACATTGTATGTCGTTACTTTTAAAAATAAAATAAAAAGCGAATTCAGACTGAAATTTGAATATTAAAACCAAACGTGATTTAATTCTATAGATTCGATGCTAATTAATCCGGAATCACTCGTTCCACGTCCATGTTGTTGGCAACCGATAAACAGAAAGTGACTTAAAGAAGTCGTATTAGCTTAGCAGACATTTTTAGTGATGAAAACGTCAAGATTAATGCTAAAATCAGATGGGCCTCCTGCAGGCTTCGGCTCAGCTCTGCTTAGAGACTTTATTGGCTTCCCTTTGTTAAGAGATTTTAGATTTCCCCTTAGTTCAATCTATGTCATAGTAGGGACAGCTAATTGGTTCCTAACAGTGAAACCTAAGGGATCTTTTCATCCCCAATATACCTTCTTACTGCCACGCCCATAATCAGTACATTTCTGAAGTAGAGAGAAGCTACAGATCTAATTGATGTAACAATTTAATCAACTGTTTGCAAGATGCAAGAATCTTAGATTAATCTTGAGGGTCGCTGGTCTAATGAGTTTAACGATAAAGTCAAATATTTTACCATCGAGCGAGCGCGTTGACCTTCAAACCACTTTCCTTACGGCCGCATTTTATGTTTGTCCGTAAAACAGAGGTGAGGGAATCATTAAAGTTAAGACTCTTGCAACTGATCAAACTGATTTCAAAGTCGGGTGCAACACTAGTCGGGTGTACACAAATTTCTCGAAAGAGCAAAATATCAAATAATTTATTCGATTTGACCGGGCTTTCAGCTGTAAAATATTGTTACGTTTTTACCTTTTACATACATAACATAATTGGCCATTACAACCCTTCGTCAGGATTACGGCCTAGCTTCTCAACCTTCTTTTACCTTTTAAAAACGCTTAATATATGACCTTGTAGATTGCAAATAAAATGAAAATAAATCTCTGTATAGTTTTAATTAAAATCCTTTGTTATTCGCACAATTTTGTGTGCCACAGTTCACAACTTGATGTAAACAACAATAATTGCTTTATTTGTTGTTCCTCTGCTTACATCCTTTGCATGAACAATAACAATTATTAGACAAGTGTTCGACAGACCTTTGCAACGGAGATCTTCAAACCACGATTATTCTCTTCAAAAACATGGCGTCTTCTCACAAGACTGGCTGAACGTTTACTAACACACTCGGCTGCTTTGCCTTGCCTTTTATATGGTAGGTTCTGATGAATGTTCTTGAAGGCAAACGTTTGTGGCACATCATTGTTTCATTATTGTTGTTTGTGTACTTTGTTTTCATTTACATTTGTCGTGCTTGTTGTTGTATTTTTGTTTACTTGTTTACCATTTTTTATGCTAATGTTTGTTGGTATATTTTTGTTTACTTGTTTATAATTTTTTATTCTGCTGTTTGTTGTAATATTACGCAGTGCGATCATTTGTAAACAAGTTCATTGGTTTTGTTTTTGTAGGTTTTGTTTACAATTTTAATGTTAACCGCTATAATAGCTAAACACCAGTAGCTACAATTTATCCATATTCGTAACAATATCTTTCGTCAGAAGCGGCATTTATTCAGTAAAGATTTGCCATTTACGAATATCGATCGTTTAAGAAACAAAGAACTCGTAAAAATTGTTACAAAATTCACTACAAAAGCCACAAACCCAAGTGTAGCAGAAATGACATACAATAAAAGTTCTCTTTATAAGTCGAAAACCGAAGAGTAACAAGGGCAGTTTGGATCGATATACATAAGCTCCTTAGAGTTCATCAAATATCTGAAAGATTGAAGTCACTTGCAACAGTCACGCCCGTTTAATACGTTTAATGCCTCCTTTTAAACGCAAACGCATCCGGAGTAAGACAGTATTACGATGATTACATGAAACTCAGAATCGTAAAAATACAGTCTAGTGGAGTGTTTTATCAATGTTTAGAAGAAACTGCTTAATAACGCTTCATAGCTTTGACACCAGCTAACGCTGTAGCAGAAATCTGCCTCTAAGGTGTGGAATTGGAGATGCAAAGGAAAATTTGGTAGTCATAAGATGAAATATATGCACAGGAATCTAGGTATCTAGGAAGATACCATACAGTGAAGACTATTCTTCTGTCCCAAAAGAATTACGACTCTTCAAGCACTGCGGACTGCAAGGGAAATCCACAGGTGTATTACGCTAACAGAGGTCTTAGGAGAAGATAACTGGAAGTACGCTATTTTCTGATGTTTCATCAAGTCCATTTAGGACTCAAATGGTCATAGACTGTATGAACTCTGATCATATTGTTTCATATTCTCATTCAATAGAAGAGCCCAAAACTCATTTAGAGTACCATTAACATTGTTCTGCTATATTGCAGACTCCGTTTTCCATTCCTTCTTACCACGTTTGTTGGACATTTTCAAAGTTTACTTTCCTTGTGAAGGTCCTTCATTTTGTCCTTCAATAATGTCCCAATTCTGTCCTCTTCTACGACATGCTTTTATCATTTCACTACCAACTAACTGTCCGCTAGTAAAACTAGCTTTGCTCTGCACCTTGCTGCAGCGTTCGAATGCAGATGCTTAGAGACTAAAAGTCTGGCTTTCCGCCAGATCCATACTAAGCCATTTGGAAAAGTTTATAAAGATTATCCACCAATAAAGTCTCGAGTTTAGCTCTCAACTTACCTGTTTTTCTGCATAAAATTGCAAAAGGTTCAGGAATGCCCAAAGTGTCAGCCGTTCCAGACTTTAACTTAGACTTTGGAATTCAAGCCACCAGGGTAGCCTTTGAATATTGTTCGTAGTCACTTAACATTAATCTTCACCACACCAATTCGTCATGCCTTGAAAGGCTTAATGCCATGTTCGCACGGCAGCAATTTTTCGTAATTCGCTCTCTCATTCGCAATTCAACACCCAATTATGTGCTAAATTAAGTCATTCGCCATACACAATTTTGTGAGCGAATTACCCAAATTGTGTGTAATCCAATTTCTATTACCCTGTGGATTACTTAAAAATCAATGTAATCTCTAAATTTTATCGTATTTTTGCCATCACCAGCTGTCAAAGCACAAAAAATATAAACAAAAAATATTGTAAACAATAAACAATAATGGAATCCAAAAATAATATTTTAAAAAAGTATTATTTTTAAGAAAGTTATTCGCGAAATTAGGGGAGGAAGCCACTATGAGTGTAGAAAACCTTTTGAAAAGTATTTGCAGCTTTTGAAGAAGCTGTATGAAAAATATTAATAATAATTTAGTAATAAAAAGAAGAAGAACTGTAAAAAAGAATTACAAAACTACCGTGTGAACATGATAATTCAAATAAGTAATTCAAACAGAGAGCGAAGTAATTCGAAGGCTCGTGCGAACATAGCATAAGTGTGTTGAAACTTCATTTTTGGCTAACAATTTGTTTACACTAGCAAATGACACAAAGTGCTGCTGCAAAGATGTTTTCGAATGACATCCAGAACTTCCACTTCCTTTCAAAATTCCATGTGAACCCAATGTTATTCTCCTCTTTTTTTTTATCAGAATTTCACATTCTCTTCCAGCTAAGCAGGTAATTTGTCTATAATAGTAGGTTCTAGTATGATAGGGTTGCCATCTAGAAACAAAATCTTCCAAGAAAATGTATTCGCTGGTGCATTGGGTTAAAATTGATTTTCATTGTTGACAGTACCTTTCCTTAGAGATCTTGTTGCTTTTTATTGAATTATTTTGGAGGAGTAGGATGATGGTCTTTAATTTTTTAAATTCCCAAACAAATTACAAATTTGTTCCTCTCACGGATTTGAAGCTACAGGCTGACTTCATAAACGCAGTTTGCAATGCAACACTGCAAAGAAATTCATTTACAAGGCAAAGCAATGTTTTATTGCAACACTGCTTTGTCAAATAATGAGATACGTTTATGAACGCGAAAACTTTTGATCCTTGCATGACTTCTTGTATAATTTATTTTTTTAAAATGAATGTTCAGAAGAAAAACAGGGTTTTTTTGAAAACCGTTTTCGATTTGCCTGATAATAAAAATTCAAGCAGCAGTTTGATCAAAAATATTTTAAAGAAGAAAGCGTCGTCGCATAGCATTATTAACAAGCCAAGCATCAAAGAGTACAATGCCTACAATTTTTGTAAAATTATCGCAAGCATGCAGGACGATATGATTTATTCTCATTTTCGAATAAATACATTTCAAGTATTTATTACCAAATGGTATAATTTTATAAAACTAATTCATATTTTAAGTTTTAAGAAGTTGCAGGTTGCGATTAAACTCTGGTGGCATTCAAAGCATTACAAATCACAATTTGGAAACTGAGCAATAATTGTTCTTTCAAAGGTGTGCTATCAATTTTCTTAATATCCCGCATTATTTGTTCCCAAATTGAGTTTCTTTTCTTTTTTTCGCTATGAAGTCTGGCTCATGCCTCAAACGCACTTCTATGAGTAGGTTTTTTCTTTCATGATTCCATTTTTTTCTCTATATACAAAAAATTAAATGTTAAATCACATTTGTACTTATTAAAAAAAATTCAAATTGCCACAAAATTTTTGTCCCCAATGAATGTTTACAAGGCATCATAAATAAAAACCATGCACGAATTTGACAAATAATGTGCACTGAAAAGCATTGGCATGCAATAATGAACATGAGGCATTGCCAAAACAAATTTTACTGCTTTTATGAACACCATGCATTGTAAAGTTACATTGCAAACTGCGTTTATGAAGTCAGCCACAATTCTATGCTTGTCTTAAATGAAATTTTGTCATCGTCAAAAGTATACCATTTCTAGGACCTAATAAAGGGTTTAATACCAGTAAAATTATGCAATATGGGTCTTGAGTATGGGTCTTGGGCTTGACTTATTTTAAAAAAATACGTTCTCTTACTCTACCATGTCGTAACCATAACTCCTGTAGAATGCGTTTGATGGAAGTCTTTCATGGTTTATGTTATCATTAACACTCTGTTTTCCTTTGATACAATAACACAATTGATGAAACTATTTTTGTATTTCTAATCTGCTTCTCAAAAGAAATTGAATGCCTGAGGCATAAATGCAACTCTGCATTAAGCCAATACAGTTGCAAACGTGCAAACGCTCTCTGCATACTTTATGAATCTTTCCAGTCAATTCCCTGACCTATTTAGAATACAGTGATAATGGTAAAACATTCGTTATTTATTATAAGAATCACGCTCTGTTCTGTATCTCCTGTCTGCCTGTCTATGTGTGTGTCTGGCTTAAGCTCTTAAATAAATTATTTTTGCCAACTCAGACGTCGGGTTCTTTTTTATGCTCTTTTCCAAGAAGATTATATACAACCAAATCTCTGAAGTGAAAAGAACAACAATAATACAACTACAAATAGAGTAGGAGAATATAAAGAAACTAAAACTGAATTTCCTGGCAAACACTTGGCAAAATAAAAACGGAAGATGAGAGGCGGCAGCAGCAGCACTTCAATATGTTGCCTGTGAATATGGCAAAACACAACATGACAGGATAGAAGAGAAGAGAACAGAACAACTCAAATGCTGATTAATCCTTAATGAGACAAATAAACAAACAAACAAAAACAAAAAAAAGGCAACAGAAAATAAATATGAAAGTCTTAGGAAGATGAACAAAACCTTTATAATTTTTCAGCTGGACGACAAGAAAATTAAGACAAAAAGTCACTGCAAGTAACCTGAATTGCATTGACAGAAATTCTAATAAATTTAATTTCTTTTTAACGGTAATTTAAGGTTTTAAATTTAGGCTTTATTAAATAACTGTTTGAACAGAACCACCACCAGACAGGCGGCCCACAATATAATCGACAGCATTAACTACTCTTGGGCTCATTAAAATGCCAATTTTTGTTTTGTTTTTGTTTTTGTTTGTATATCTTGGCTTTATTTGTAAATCCAGACAACAAGTTAAAATTGTAGACAATCCCTCTCTCCCCCTCTCTCTCCCTTTCTCTCTCTCCCTCATTGTCTGTGGCAGTAAATAAGCACTACAACAACATCAATTGGAAATACAACAATTGTGACATTGTAATACGACAAAGGAAAAAATGCAAAAAGGCGACACACAAAAAAAAACATAAGGACGACCAGACATCAACCACCATCAGCATCACCAACGACAGTCACCACCACCACTACCATCATCCGCCTCTTGCCAGCATTACTAACGACACAAACAGTAACACCACCAACGAAGCATTGAAGAAACATTCTATGCCGCCAATATTGGCCACATAACGTAGACATAACACCACCAGCTAAATCAGCAGCTTCTCTTTTGTCTAGGCCAGGTTATGGTTAGTCAGCCGTAATTGTGTTTTTGTTGGTTGCAAATGTTTTATAATACAGTCGAGGTTTTAAATTATGAGGACTTTAGTAAGGCATACGAATATACTTTTTGGACTTTTGGAACAGAATCTGAAGTAACTACAGATGAAATCACATAGATAGGCAAATAGGATGACATGTAAGGCAAGAGTAGCCATCGCCTAGAAAAAACTTAAGCAGAAAGATGTATGGAACGGAGATTTTCACCTGCAGTGCCAAAAAAATAGGCACCCTTTATGACTTCGTGAGCCTATTTGAGATTAAGAACAACTGCCGGAATTCGAATTGATATCTTTAATGGCCATTACGAGCCTAGATTTACCGAAATATATTTCGGTACCGTGATGGTTGGTACATTAAAAAGGCTGCGTCTAGTATTTTATTTATAATATGACGATTTTAAATTATGAGGTTTTATTTCCAGATGGCAACCCTATTATACTAGAACCTACTATTATAGAGAAATCATTTGCTTCGCTGGGAGAGACATTTGAAAAAAGAGAATAATATGGGGACGACATGGAATTTTGAAAGGAAGTGAAAGTTCTGAATTCAGTAGAGTATCAGGGAGTAAATCAAAATCGCGGGGTTTAGGGCCATGATGGAAAAATATTTTTTAGCATCCAAGGTAATCGAGATCTTTCTTGCTGTTGTTATAAGTTCAAGAAGAAACGGCGGTAATCCGTGTTATATTTCTGAGTCATCATCGCACTATTCTTAAGCATATTTTGTCTTCCAATTGAAGAGCCTCACGTAAATTCATTGCACCTTGTTTCTCTCTACAAAATCGCTTCTTTTCATTCCTTCCTACCATATGTATTAGACATGTTGTAGTCAACTCTCTTATACCATGGGTAGACCAACCCTCATACCACATAAATATATACGACTGAGCGCTATCCTAGTGACCCGACACTAAGATTGACTCATACCAGTGAGTAAATCGGTAGCAAAGTTTCTAACCGATGCAAGTCTAATCTATTCAGACAACGTCTCTGCTCCTTTACTCATACCTTTCCTTGGCTAAACTCATATATAAAGAATTGGGACTTGTCTAGTAAATCATTTACTAAGAGAACTTTCGTTTCCGGGAATATTAATCTGTACCATAATTTAACACAAAAGAGTTCGATCCACAATAGATCTCTAACAGTTACCCAATCACTCTAATCTTACACTAGATCGATTCAATAACCTTCTCGGCTGACTGTTGGCATTTGGTATCGACATCGGAAAGAGCTAAACCACCTACAGTCAAGATCTCTTTTTGAAAAATGCTGAAGTTGTCTTGTTATCTTCAATCCGAAATCCTCATTTAAGGTCGTAGCACAAGTGCTTTCACTTTGACCCACCCAAGACAATAAGCATACATACATACATAATTGGTCATTACAACCCTTCAGTCAGGATTACGACCTAACTTCTAACATCACTTCTGTTGCGTGCGTTAATTTTATACATGAGTGGAGGGACCTACAGTTTAGAGTCGACTCCGAACGACAGATTTTTTGAGAAGCTTTTCATGGCAATTTTTACTCTCAGAGTCTTTGCCAGAAATCTGCTGAGAGGAAGTCGCCGAAGAAATATTTTCGTTTTGATGTCTGACCTGTGATTCGAACTCGGGCCTTTCGTCTAATAAGCCAACACACTACCTACTAGACCACGGCAATAAGTATATCCGATCGAAGAAGAATCCTTAAACAAGAGATAGATTTGGCCAGAGATTTATTCCAAGAGTTCTCTCTTCGACTAGGAAAACAGATTTATAATATCCTAGTAATCGCCCGAACCACAGAAAATTTCGTACCAAAATTACTGCGAATATTTAAAATACATTGAAACCGGCACAACCTAGCATTGAAGGGGCACAACCTAACATAGCTAAGGAATTTCAGTATACCTGACCAACTGACTCAAATATTTATCCCTATTTCTTGATAGACAGAACCCTGTATTTATGAACACAACAACGGCGAGTAGTCATACGCCATTACAGGCAAGAGTTCTTTAAGCTTCTCGATCCACTATTACAAATCATCAAAAATGACACTTCAAACACTGAAGTGTCTCGAAAGTCCTTAAATGTGGCAAAACACAGAGTTGCTGTTGAAAATAACAAACTCAGTGCATGCATTGACAATATTGTGAGAAGGATATCTAAGCAAGAAGCAGCCTAAGTGCCAAGGCTCTTGTGGCACGGACGGGATCATATCCCGTCGAATATGATTGACTTCTAAGTCAGGCAGGTATTCCGGCTATAAAATAAAAAATCGATTTGGAGAATACGAAGTTCGTGAGAGAAAAACTGTTTCCAATCGTCTTAAACTCTTATTGAATGATTGTCAGGGTGTCAAAGTGATCGCATCCATTACAACGCCTAAACGATAGAGGTCGGAAAAGGACACCTTCCGTCAAAAAATTGTTCCACAAACATAATTCCATGACACCAAACTCCAAACCTGATTCTCTTTATTTCATTAAGTGTGACTGTAAACTGGTTGTCATCCTGAACCCAAAACTACCGCCCTTAAATGGAAATGTTTTCTGGTAAATGGCCACCTTAAACTCATAGTTGTGCAGATGAGCATTTAGCGCTGCCCTTACGTACAGTCTTTTGAAAATATAAGCCAAAGACGGCTTTATAAATCAATGCCGATTTGCGCCTTCACCGGTCCTTATTTATATGTTTTCTGAAATCTGAGAATTGGTTTCTTAATGCAAACAACTCGAATATTCAAATAATTTCTCATAGTGGCTTTGACGATAATCCATTCAAAGTGGTGTCTTAACTCTGTAGAGAGGATAGAATCATGAAAAATCATCATATGACAGACAACTCCATTTTGTGGGGAATATTGAAGTCGCCGTGGCCTAGTAGGTAGTGTGTTGGCTTATTAGACGAAGGGCTCGAACTAGGGCCCAGGTCACACATCAAAACGAAAATATGAAAACATTTCTTCGGCGACTTCCTCTCAGCAGATTTCTGGCAAAAACTCTGAAAGTAAAAATTGCCATGAAAAGCTTCTCAAAAAATCTGTCGTTCGGAGTCGACTATAAACTGTAGGTCCCGCCACTCTAGTATAAAATTAACGCACACAACATAAGTGGTGTTGAGAAGCTAGGCCGTAATCCTGACTGAAGGGTTGTAATGGCCAATTATGTTATGTATGTATTGGGTCTTAAGTTATATTAAACAACAATTCAATTCCTGATAATGACAGATGGCAACTCTAGCAATCTAGTATTTTCTGGAGTAAACTAAGCACCTGCTTAGCTGGAAAAACTAGCTGCCTGTAGTTCTTCCTAAAGTCTCTACGGACAAAAATCTAGCGATTGTTTTTTGTTCATCGGTTTCTAGGCTGCCGATAATCTTCTTTCATTTTCTTTATTAACCTTTAAACCTAAAATCATGACCTAATTATGTGTCCAAATACTGTAGACATACTAATGGCAGACAGTGTTTTATTTTTCTCTCTTGTGTGTTTCTTGTTTTTGTTGTAAATGCGAGTAAAAAAAGAGAGAGAAAACATTCTTTACTACTGAATGATTAGGTTTCGGAATATTTTTCAAGGTCATGGCATATCCATCGTATGCACAGCACAACACATACTATAGTCACTGTCACTGTCACTGACGCCTGTGCAGTTACAGTCACACATTCACAAGCGTTGGAAATATCTTTTTTTGAATGCTTTGTTAGCGTTTAATGTTGTGTGCGTTTAAAAAGAGAGCACGATACCAGGCAGAAGCAGAAGAAAAAAAAGTGAAATGAAATGAATATTTTGGGTTATTTTACACCATCAAAGGAGAACCAACGAACATAGCAGACGGACAGACAGACAAACAAATAAACAAACAACACTCCAAACAAACCAACCACTGCCACACACACACATACTCGTGCATGCTCACTTACGCTATGCTTATGTTGTTGGAATGTCGACGTTTATATTTAGGGTGGATGGATGGATATTATTTCATCAGTAAAATGCACTTAAAGTTTATGATTGTTGTTGTTGTTGTTGTTTGCAAACGTCTGGTATCATGTTGCCAACCCAATAAGCAGACATACAGCCAGCCAGCCGAGCAGCCTTCCAAGTCCAGCCCATATACAGTCAACAACACAGCTTTAAAGTACTTAAACTTGTGTGTGTGTGTTTTTTTTTTGTTATTGTTTGTTGGATTTTTTTAATCAGTCATGCAGACATCAAGACAGTCACTCACTCACTCACACACTCATTCACACGAGTCAGTTATATTTTGTTTGATTTGTTTTTGCCTTTGGTTTCCTAAAATAATGCAAGAAAAACGAAAAAAAACTGTCTCATCTCTTTTAGATTTTTTGTTGTTTTTTTTTAAATCATTTGTGGTGATAATAATGGCAACAATAATATGATGACGACATCAGCATCACCACAGTAACAACACTAACACTTTCGGCGACAGCAATGATAGGCATAAATGAGCTTTGAAGTATCATTAGAGATGTGCATGTCGTTTGGAGGTAAACGATAAGAATTTGGCTTGCTTTTAGACTTTAATGCGATGTCATTAATCTTTCCATTACATTTTTTGTTTGTTTTAGTTTAAGCTTCTTAGAGGGATGATATGGATAGTCTTTCACTTCTTTTTATTGATTCTTTACTCCTTACCAAAGTATTCGTCATGCCGCTATCACAATCACTTGTGAAAACTGTATTTATTTCAGGCGGTTTGCTAACGCCATAACATTAATAACATCCCTCGCATGACACTAAAACAGGATATAGGATACACGTTATACAACACTCGAAATATATACTAAGGTTTCAATGCAAATTATCCTTGGTTTATTGTGGTGGTAACCTAACATCACGCTGGCGAGATGGCCATCTTACCACGACAATCGGATCTTCGCTCCGGAAAGAACCGACTCAACATTGGCCAAGGATTGTCATCCCCAGCGAAAGCTGTATCAACCGGAAGTTTTTTCCCAAGGGAGAAGCTTCCGGAAACAACAGCCGAACTGTTGCAACAACAACAACAACATCACGCTGGTGTTCGATGGCGAGATACTACCAGAACCACCCATTAAGTTTTACGTTAGAAATTCATACAAAACTGTTGTGTTCAGTTTTCTCTGTTGAATTCTCACTGCTCTGACAGATCAGCTCGGCTAGCTGTGAATGTCATTATGGCTCCAGCTGCTTTAGCGCTTTGTTTTCTCTCTATTTAGAAGACGCCGTGGTCTAATAGGTAGCATGTTGGCTTTTTAGTCTTGAAGCCTCGGTTCAAACCCTAGGTCAGACATCAAAACGAAAATATGAAAAAAATATTTCTTCGGCGACTTCCTCTCAGCAGATTTCTCACAAAATCTCTGAGAGCAAATACAATTTCCATGAAAAATTTCTCATAAATCTGTCGTTCGGAGTCGACTTTAAACTGTCGGTCCCGCCATTCATGTATACTTACAACATTAGTAATGTGAGAAACTAGGTCCATAATCCTGACTGAAGGGTTGTAATGACCAATTATGTATTCTCTCTCGTTTATGTCGAGGAAGACAAACTGACGAACATTTGGCCGATATCTCACTTATCAATCGACAGACGCAGTTCTGTAATTAAAATCTGAACAGGACAAGAGCTTTGTGAGGTAATAATCTACTTCGCAGTGGTCTTATAATTCAAGTGGTAATACAAGATCTAAGCACATTCATGCATGCATTAGCTGTTGTGATTCGCCGCCCATTTTCGCTGGCCCAATACACCGTGAACTCTTCCTGCAAAGTTGCTGCACACCTTGCATACTATAAAGCTAAGCTAAGCTTCTTTGTTTGAATGTCTATCAATATCTTACCGGATACTCCTATAATACCCTCTTCGTGCGCTCCTTTATGTAAACAGCGGAAAATTCGTGCAAAGCGTCCATCCATCCCATATTAATACTACGAATAGTGCGACAGAGTCTACAATAATTAAAATAAGTCGATTTTTTTCTTCCCGATATTCAGACTTATGTTTTTGTTCTGCCTTGACAGCAAACTATTGTCATGTGCTGTTTCAAGTTTTATTAATCCATTCTTTCCATTTTTTATCTTATATCTAGATAATATTAGGCAGTGTTTCATCAATTATTACGTCAAAGTGTTGCATTGCCTCCTGTCGAATTGTGTTACGTGGCCACCAACACACAATTTTATTTGCTGCCTTCATCTGTGCTCTCTACTGCTAATTACAGGTTTCGAATGGGATTTTCGTATAGTCTCTGCAACATCGTTGCATCGTTGCCTCTACAAATGTATTATTCTCAGTCAACTCGAACGCATAAATCTCAACCGTTTCTTCTGTCAGAGAGTTTATGGCTCAATTCTATAATGTTGGTTTAAGTACAGAACTCTTGTGTTAGGCTACATCAGAGATCAGCAATGAGTATTCAAAAAGTTGAGTAGATTCGAATCATACTCATAATTTTTGATACTTATACTACGCATTCATACTTATTTTAATATCATACTCATACTCATACTACTCATTTTCAAAGCTTGAAGTACTCATCGTACTCATACTTAACAATACGCATGATGTTGTTGATTTCGACTCACCCTTTACTCAACATTTACAAGAATCACAAAATAAGTATGATTCGCTTACGAACACTATAATACTCACTAGAAGGATGTGTGTTTGCTTTGCTTGCATTGTGTCTAGGTAATCAATAAAAAAAGATGTTAACTATACAAAGAAACAGTTTGTCCTTCGATAAGTGATTGGTTTACATCATTTGCTCAACAAATTCCTCCGATTTTGGGCTTCGTCAGGTGCGCTATACTTATGTCGTATATCTTTTGAACAACATCCACTGATTCCTTTTCCCTTAGTGGGGGGTATATTTTTTCTGCTGGCAATACTTTACTTTGCTTGCGTTTAAATACTCTTCCGTTCGGGATTAGGGTAACAGCTGCTTAGAAATTACAGAGTGCTTGGAGAACCCTTGTTTAGAAGGGCGGAGACGAATAGTACTTTATAGTATCTGATTTAAATACTTCTCATCGCAGGCATATTCTCAACGACTCCTGTAGAATTTTCTTTTTTTTTCTTTTTTGCAATGGAGTCGGAAACCTTTAGTAGGTTTTATGCAAGTGGGGATGTCGGATTCCTATTGACTAAAACTATCTCCTCCTACTTTATCGATAATCACTACGAAACTGTTATTGAGATATCTGCCGCCTGTCCCTAAAACCTGATTATCTTCCATGAGTCACTCTTCCTGCTTCTCTGGGTGGAACTCATCTAAAATTCTCGATGATTTTGACGCATAAATCTCAGACAGAGTTTACACGATGGAATGGCTTGTTTTGCCTTCGACACTGCTGCTGCTACATGCTGCGAGACTTAGAGAATCCCACAAGAAAAAGACTAATCTTCACCGAAATTAAGCAAATGAAGCTCTTTTAATTTTTGCAAATTCGAAAAATTATGATGGAATTTGTTTTTGCTGTCACTGTAATTTGAACTAGGGTTTCTTGGGTTTGGTGTATGAGAACTTTAATCATAAAAATTTTAATTTCTTATTAAAATTATTTTTTTTAATCTTGTTTTCTTTCTTAATTTTCTTTTCAGGTAAGTGTGAACATGAAGAGACTTGAATAAATTCTAAATTTTCTTTACGCAAAAGTGAGTAAAAATTTTTGAGAATTTTAATTAAAAATTATTCTTAGAAAGCTATGAATTACCCAAATCTGTGGACATCGATATTAGTCAAACGAACTCAAATCATATTCTAATTATACTATAGAGCGCCCCTACTAAAGATCATAGATCACATCAAGTCGACCAAGACAGAGACAGAGTTTACAATGCTGGGTGTACAGGTCAGAGATCAGCAATGAGTATTCAAAAAGATTATGAGTTGATTCGAATCGTACTCATAATTTCTGATACTTACACGCATTCATACTTATTTTAATATCATACTCATACTAATCGTATTCAGAGTTTGAAGTACTCATCATGCTTATGATTCGCGTTCGAACACTACAATACTCACTAGCAGGTTGTGTGTGTTTGCTTTGCTTGCTGTCTTTGTCATTTTCTTTCTTCTTTTTTTTTGTTGCAAATGCAACAACAACTAAGACTGTAAATTTTGATGAATGATTAGAATGATTCGAATCATTTATGAGTATTATAAGTATTTTTCTAAATTTATGAATCTAAATGATAAGGCGTATGAATCAAACATATTTCAAATGTTATGAGTTTGATGTCAACGTTGTACTCATACTAATTGCAATCTGTACTTATAAATTAATGTTGTAGTGAGTACAAATGAATAACAGAGTAGTTGAATTTCAATACCGTTGACTACTCACCCATACTCAAAATTTCATGAGTAGTTATGAGTAGCAAAAAAACGATTCATTACTAATCTCTGTTAGGCTATCTGTGACCGTGTATTTTCCAATAAATGATCTCTTGTGATTATAGTGATTAGATGTAGTGACAGAAAAGTAACCGCCAGAGAAGTGATATTTGACAAATCCAATGAAGTCTTTACAGTTCCGGCTTTATACTTTATGAGTCACGTTCACGAAAAGAAGTATCCTGCCATTATAGTGTCTTCTACAGACGAGGTTCATGTTTAACTCATTGTGTATTCAATTGATCCCCAGAAACTATTGCGCTCATCAACATTAGAACAGCTATTAGCAAAGCTTGACCAGCGTTAACTGCACTCAGATCTTAGGAAATGCATTTGCTTTAGTTGCTTGCAAACAATTCTGAGGTACTTGTAACTTCATTTAGACCTCCAACATCCACAGGTCAGTCAAGTTATGCGGAGACGTGAAACGTTCTCTGTTTTTTGAAAACTCTGCACTGTGATAGGGTAAGTGCCACCTCCGTCATCAACTTTGAAAGTCATGGTGTAGAAGATCTAGTCTTCTCGTATTATGAGTACAAAGGAGCAGTAATCACTTCAACCACGATGCGCGAGTTGCATCTGCGAATTCTTATCCGAACGAATGATTTCTTATGATCATCATCGTTTGTAGCATCCAAATAACCTTCAATTTTAATTGAGGCGAAAGGAACACCAATCAATATCCATGAGTGTCGCCTACCAGTGACCTGGTTTCCGCTCAAGCATTGATGCAATGTCTGGTATAGTCAACCCTCCTATAACGCGATGAGTGCGTACCGCATAGTGATATTAAACTCTCTTACAATATCTAGTTGCTAGAGTCATTCATACATTGTGTGGAAGCAACTTATGGGATGTTGTTGAACGGGAACCCCGCTGTAAGAGTACCGCCTTACAGGCGGGCTGTCGTAATTACAGTTCCGCGTTATATGGAAACCGCTTTCTGAGACTGCCGTGTTATAGGAGGCCTATCGCAATTTCAGCTCCGCGTTATATGGAAACCGCTTTCTGAGAGTACTGCGTTATAGGAGGGTTGACTGTATATCCTATTCAAGGTAAATGTAGCCTTAATATCGGTGAGTGGCGGCTTAGTACTTGCCTTAGTCCCACGATCATTTCATCATACGATGCTTTGCCATTAAGATATATATATCTGGCATCCTCTAATATGAAAGGATGCAGTTGGGCTGACTCATCATCCATCAGGATCGCAATTGCTTTAACTTGTTCCCAGGAAAGGAAGTCAAGCGCTTATGTTTGCTTATATTTCGCTGATTCCACCTAATTCCAAAAGGAATCGCCTGATGGAAAGATGATTAGGGTGATTGTATGGCGGAGCTCTAGACGTATCAAACTCTGAATATTTAATTCGTGTATTAAGCCTACCCTGTCGTATGGAAATATAACATAGCTAATTCTGATAGTCGCCGTAGTCCAGTAGGTAGTGTGTTCGCTTATTAGACGTAAAGCCCGGGTTCGAGCCCCAGGCCAGACATCAAAACGAGTCGTTCGGAGTCGACGTTAAACAGAAGGTCCCACCACTCAAGTATAAAATTAAGGCACACAACATGAGTGGTGTGAGATGCTAGGCCGTAATCCTGACTGAAGGATGTAATTTTAATCAGGGAGGATATTCTGGCCCAAAGCTATCAGGAACAAGAAATACAGACTGAAACACCAGATACTGATTGAACTTCACATCAGTCGAAAGCGTGATCATAGTATAATTATGATGGCGCTAGAGTGGAATCCTAAAAACTCAAGAAACTATGACAGAACAAAAACATCGGGAGTTGCACGATGCTTCAAGAGTAACGACAGAGCGACCTTATATATGAAGGCACAAAAATAACAGCAACAAACTGTATGAGATGGAGATGCTTCGTATGGTTTTGAACACTGTACAGATGTCAAGGGGGTAATGGACTGAGTGAGGACTAATGGACTGAGTTAGTATAGCTGCTTTATACCTAATTTGTGTAACTAGCTCAAGAGAAGTATTTCTTAATATGTTTGAGTTCTGATGATATTTCCACCATTTGACCGCCGATGTTCATCATTACACCATAAAATTTGAACTTGTAATCAATAACTTTAAAGTAATATGTTAAAAGGCTTTGTTATCTTCACTTAAAAGCCTCTATTCATAGCTAATAATATGACCATTTGCTATTCCTATCCACCCAATACTAAAAAAAATCGTCATGTCATGATGATATGCCACAACCACTACCGCCTCCAACGATTCCATTATAATAGCAGAACCTGTGTGTATCTTTCAAAACAAAAACCAACAAAAAATAAAAACTTTGAATGCAAGTGTAAGTGTTTGTCTGTCTATCTGGCTGTACTTTGTCTGATTGTTTGTTGTTGTTGCTGTTGTTGTTGTGTCTGCACTTTAGTGCAAAAAACAAAAAATCGGATTCTGAATCCGAATCTGAATAGAAACAAATTGAAGGGTTTACGATTGTGGAATGCGGAATGTGTCTGTCATTTAACGATTATAATGCCTATGAAAGTGTGTCTGTGTGTGACAGTAATTTTTGCCGTTAAACAATGTATACATTAGCAGGATACTCATACATACACGTTCGAATACATCCGGACACTCACTCATACTCATACATCTCATGCACACCAAAGCAGGCCTTACACTTTTATTCCTTACAGATAAAGAGAGATGGAGAGAGTCTCTCTATGTATGTGTGTGTGGGTGAGACATTTGTATTCCATATGTTTATGCATATGCACACACACATACTTACATTAATGGGTGGCTGGCTTACTTTTATATGCATGATGTGTAGGTGGCAGTTTTGATGTATGTATAGTTGCACCGTCGTTCATTGTTTAATGATGCCAGACATTCGTTTTGCTGCTGCTGCTGCTGCTGCTGCTGCTGCTGCTGCTTCTTCTTTTTCGTCATCTTTTGTTTCAAACTGAGGTTTTCTTCTTCTTCTTTTTTTTTTTTTTTTTTTTTTTTTGTAACTTTTAAGGGTTGTATTGATTTCGATTTCGTTGCTGAGGCTGTCGATTTTGTTGCTTTTTTGTTTGATTTCTTTAACCCCCTTCTGACCGACCCTCCGTCTTTGAAGTGAACTTTAAATAAATTTGTTCTTCTTGTGATTTCTGATAATGTTTTGGTTGTTGTTATTGCTACTTTTGTTATTGTTGCCATTGTTTTTGTTGGTGTTGTTGTTTTAGTCTGACTCATTTAGACACACATGTGTGTGTTCGCCGTCTGCCTGGTGAGTGAAAAAGATTTGTTTCTGTTTGGTTTCGTTGTTCATCTCACTTCACTTTGATTTCGTTTTCATTTTGTAGGCCGTCTGAACTTGTGATGCAGATTGTTTGAAAAAGAAAGGAAAAAAAAAAAACAATGCAATACAAACACACAAGCGGGTTACGTAGAGAAGGTCGTGTTTGGTTATGTTAAACCCTACACCCAAGTCTGGTAGAGCTAGTCCTGGACAGCACTGGACGTACATACATACATAAATGTTGTGGGAATAACTGCCTGTCTAATCAGTTGTTCGGAGTTGACATTAAACTGTAGGTGTCGCCGACTCTCGTACATTAACACACATACAATTTTTTTTTCTCGCCGAGGAGGGGTAAATGTACCTGTACCGCACCATAGAGGAAGTCGTCACATCCTCCGTGTGTGGGGCATTCACCCACTAAGCCCCCCCCCACCCCCACTCGTCTCGTGCATTTCTTGTGCCCACTCCGGAACTACGGTGGTATTACTTCGGAGTGGAGTCCTTTTGGCCCTTTGGCCCCTGCGTGCTCATAACCGCGTCCGGATTGCGTGTCGAAAGTTGAGGAGACATCTAAGTGTCTCCACTATTATTTTTGTCCAGGTCCCTGCGTCGGATTTTGTTTGACAAGAGTGCAAGTATCATCTATGCCGGCGTGCCTACATGCTCCGCAGCATCGAGATATCTGTTCTTCAGTCTTAGGATACGCTTCAAGTAATTCGCCACTGAAGTCCAATTCTCTCTACTCGCAATCATAACCCCCACAATGTAAGCGGCCGTGATCGTTCCAACTATTGACGTCAGTTCAGAGCGATAGCTCTGCCAGCGAGCACATTCGAGAATAGTGTGCTCTGTATCATCAATTACTTCCTCCTCTTCGTAAAAGCAATAACGGAAGGCGCTCTTGCCCATTTCTATGCAGGTACTTTCTAAAATACCCATGCCCCGATAGAATCTATATAGTGTAGTACACATACCATGGTTGTCCCTAAAGGGTTGTAAGTAAGATGTTCGAATGCAGTAGAGATGACCACCAAGTGGCACAGCTTGCACTCTATGCATCAATTACAAACAAACTCTATCACCAGTGTGACTAGTTGTAGGGCATGCAAAACCTTTCTTTGTTTCAAATTGATGAACCAATCTGCTGCTGATGATGATGATGATGATGATGCCGTGCGAAGAGAAGAGGAAACAGCGTCATTTGATGCTGTTTAATTAGAAAATTATCAGACAAACCAATGGAAAATTAAATGGAATTCATTTCAATACCAACAACAACAACAACAACATCAACAACACCGCCACCAGCAACAAGAACAAGAATTATAACAATGAGTATAATATTGACCGCAAACACTTTCAATTTTTTCTCTCTCTTCTTCTCAAAGTCTGGTCTGGTTATCGCAAATGCTGCTTCTTCTTCTTCTTGTTAGCAACAAATTAAGTCACCTTTTTTTTTATGGATTTTTTTGTTTGTTAATTATTTCACGAGTCTGTCTGAGATAGAATTATTATTTCTTAGTAACAAACATTTGAAGGTTGTTTAGATTGTGGGATTCTCTTTCCTAAGGGATATTTTGATGGATTTCATGAAAATAAATTTCATTTTCAACAAAAGTTTTATTCGAAAGAGTATGCGAGGAGTGGTGGCAATAAATAAAGGATTTGGAAGAGCATTTTTGGTTTCTGATGGCATGCATGGGCTTTTAAAGTTTAACACTTGACTCCAAAGTTGGATAGCTTTGCTCAAATCAACGCAAATCTGTAGATTCTTATTGTATTCGGTTTTCCAACAGGGACTTTTCAGACCTTTGACAATTGATAGCGGCCATATTGATGAAGCTACATCTGTCAAATTACATACATATGTATATACATAATTGGCCATTGCAATCCTTCAGTCAGGATTACGGCCTAGCTTCTCACACCACTCATGTTGTGTGCCTTAATTTTTATACTTGAGTGGCGGACATACAGTTTAAAGTCGACTCTGAACGACATAGTTTTGATTAACTTTTCATGACAATTTTATTTACTCTCGTAGTTTTTGCCATTAATCTGCTGAGAGGAAGTCGCCGAAGAAATATATTGTTTTGTAGATACTAAAATTGTTTTATCAGAATGGGTGTTCGGTTCGGATAACGTTCTGTGCGCGCTTTGATTACTTTAGGATTTCCATAGTCGTTCTGCCAACAGAAAGAAATATTCGCAATCTGGTACACAGATTTAAGCCCACTGGTTCAATAAAATATCCATCATGTCTGTACGTCCACGAAACTCAAAATGTTCCGAAAAATGGCCGCTGAACGTGTGAACACGCAAGAGAATCCCAGGCAATCGGTTTCACGTTGCTTACAAGAACTCGACCTTTGGCAGACCACAACTTGCCAAATTTTGTTCTGTGACTTAGGCCTACTAAGTCGCTGTAGTCTACTAGGTAGTGTGTTGGCTTATTCGACGTGAGTTCGTGGTTCAAACCTCAGCCCAGATGTCTACAACAAAACGAAAAAATGAAAAAAATATTTCTTTCGGTGTCTTCCTCTCAGCCGATTTATGACAAAAACTCTGAAAAGTTTCTCAAGTATCTGTCGTTCGTTGTCGATTTTAAACTGAAGATCCCGCCACTCATATATAAAATTAACACACACAACATAAGTGGTGCGAGAAGCTAAGTTCGAATCCTGACTGAATGGTTGTAATGACCAATTATGCATATACATATGACTTAGGCCTACACCCTTAAAAATTCAACTGAAGCCGTAACTGAAGGTAAAAGCGCATGACTTGCGTTCTCTAAATGGGCTCTGGCTCAGTTGGCAGCTGACCCGAATTGTCATCGAAAAATCATCTTCAGCGATGACACCCATTTCTGTATGAATTAAAATTGTCCAATTTGGGTCGATACCAATCCATATGAGATCCAAGAACGTTCATTGCATCTCGTAAAAGTCACTTTTTGATGTGAATTTTGGACTGGTATCAACGGGACATACATATTTCCTTGAGAACGTCTTTGGCCAGGCCATCGCTGTCTATGTACATTGGGCGTTATAGTTTGATGATTAACAACTATTTTTGGCATGAATTGGATCTTCTGGACATCAATAACAGGTGGTTTCAACAGGACAGCGCTACATGCCACACAGTTCATGGCTACATTGGATGTTTTGCACGAGTGACTTGAGGGCACGATCACCTAACGTGAAAGTGATATGAACTTAACACCGCATTAGATCTTTTATTGTGGTCACAAACCATAGCCAATCTCTTCATGATATCAAAATAGACAATTCAAATTTCAAAATAGGTAGTCTTTAATGAGGAGCGTAATACATACGTTTCAATGCAATGCTTGATGGTTTCTATGCATTGATTGATGGTTTCTATGCTTTGATTGATGGTTTCTATGCATTGATTGATGGTTTCTATGCATTGGTTGATGGTTTTTGTGCAATTATTGATGATTGCTGTGCAATTGTTGATGGATTTGTGTATCAATCATCTGCTAGGCCTTTGCATGTCTATAGGCTGTAGCTTGATAAGATTTTTGTCCAAGTTTCTTTATGAGGATCCACTTTTTCTTTCCTTTTTTGGTAGACTGCCAACTGTCGATGATCTTAATGGCGTTCAATCAAACAAAATCAGCTTACGGACTCCATTAAGCATTGGCAAGAGGACTAAGGATGGATGCTACCAGAATGCTTCTGCTTTCCTGAATTTATTGAAGTTTTGTTGCTTGAAAACAAAAGTTTTTAATATCTTTCAAGCACTTTTTCGTAGTTGTTTTAACAACGCACCCCACGTGTTTTAGCAGGGTTATTAGCATCCCTTATCCCCTAATTATGTGCTCAAGGCTCTATGAAATGTAACTTGTTTGTAGAGTGTGTGTTTGTGTAATTGTTTAAATGTTTTGTTTGTTAAGGGTGCGCATATGTGATCATCTGCTTGAATGTCTGTCTATCTGACTGCCTGCGTTCGTGATAACAACTCAATTTAGTTGCCATTGAGAACAATGGTTGCGTTAAAATGTTTTTGACAAGATCACACCTTTTATTTTGACTCGCCGGGGTGAATTTGTGGTTGCATTTTGAAGCTACTTTCCAAAGGCAGAGGGTAAAAAATATTTCAAACGTTATTTGTTTACCTTTTTAAAGCGAGTGTAAGAAGTGAGTCTCTGAGAATACAATTGATTCACAGAAAAAAACAAGATTGAAAATTGTTATGGTCCCTCAAGCATGACTGATTGACACTGCAATGCAGAAATTTATCATCCATCTTTGCAAACGTATTGGGTGTTGGGGAATAATTTGTGATTAATTGAGAGCAACTCTGTCCAAAGTATCCTCTTAAGATATTTGTTGTTCTTTCTGGAAACAGGCAAGCTTTGTTTCGCCTTTTGAATGCGATTTTGAAAACTTTTACCAGCTGACTTCTAGCAATACTAGCTGAGAAGCTGAAAAACTTTTTATGTCAAGCATGAGCCACTTTTATATCACTCAGTTCGCCATTTATTACCACCTAATGTGTGGAGTTCTATTGAAACATATGAAGACCCGCAATATCAATTAGGGCAGCCTTGATTTTCCAATTATTTTGGCATTTACGTGCACGCATTAGAAGTTCTTGTCACTAACGACGTCTTGTCTGTTCTTTTCTTCTTTTTCTTTCTTCTTTCTCTCAAACAAAATTGTATTGTACGGCTGCCAATTCAATATGTGTATTGCTGGCAGCAGTTGTTGTCACTTTTATTGCCGTCTTTATCGTTGTCATTATGGAGCTCTATTCTGTCTATTTATTGTAACCTTTCTATCTAGAAATAGCAACAACAACAACAACAACAATCATAATAAACCTAAAGTTTTAAAAGTAGTTGTCGATGACAATGATGGCTGGTTAGACTTAATCAGTAAGCCAGTCTATCTGTCTGTCTATCTATTTATGAATGTGACTGTGTGTCTAAATTGTTTCGTATGTATATGGCACGTATAGTAGTCACATACGCGTCTAACACATTGTCAACTTTGTTAGTGAAAAATATCTTGACAGGAGTAATATGAGGAGGAGGACCTCTCAGCACCCTTCTTGTCATTATTATGATGCCACAATACATAGTAAAAATAAAGATTTTTTATGAAGTAACACTTACAAGACTTACACAATTTGAATTGTGTGAGTATTTTGAAGGTTATGCCACCAAAGGCGTGAGCCTCCTAACAATACGTTGTTGTATGACATGAAGTGCACAGACTTTAATGGATAGTAATTGCTAAAGTATACTCACAAGAGAAATAAAATTTAATTCGAGTGTGTACGATTATTATTCCACATTTTTAGCATGGATTCTTGTCAGTAAATTAAGGCAAGACATGGCCAGTCTTGATGACGACCAGTTCAAAATGATAAAGTTCCATATGTTTGTAGACATAAGAGATCTCCATGCGATTTTGACAATAAGGTGTTCTCAAATGTGTGTGAAGATAAAATCAAATTTGAAAATCCGAGACGCAATCCATACATTTTAGCAGCGCCACATTTGGCGTTAACAGAGCAAAATATGCTCTTAACAGAGCACTGTTAGCTATTTGACAGTATCCATCTGAACAAGACCACTTGTTTTGGTGCTAATTTTGGGAAATACTCTAGGGCTATGAGTACCATACTATATGCAAAGGAAGGTTCCAAGGCCTCTTAATATAATCAGCAACATCTCAGTCACATATAAAGTGGCATGGTATTGAGAAAATTGGCTTCATAAATATAAATTTTTTGCTTGAAAATTCTCTAGAAGATCAGTGGCCATTTTGGAGCATATAAGAAATAGTATACATACCATATGGACTATATGCAAATGGTAGTCCAGAGGGTCCTCTTTCGAATCGTGGTACTGGGATATCTGGAATAATTTTGAGATTTGAGAAAATTGGCCGCCTCCCCTCCCACCAATCATCCTTTACATTTCAACACTTTTGTTCCCAAATAATAATGATGACAATGACAATTTTATGTAATTGCAAAGTACATAGAAGAATAATCTACTATTGCCACTGTTAAACAGTTAACAGTACTCTGTTAATAGCAAAGTTTACGCTGTTAGAGGCAAGAAGAGGCGCTGCTAAACGAGTGGGTTTGCGTCTTTGGTTTTTAAATTCGAATTTATCTTCACACACATTATTCTCAAATAATTTGATCACGCCCCTCATAAAAACATATGATTTTGTAGTAGAAGTGGACAAACGCTGACATTCGAGTTAATGGGACGATGAGAACTCCTGAAAGGTTTCTCGAAATTACAGTCAAGGTTATCCATTTTTTTTAGAAGGATCTGCTTAAAGTTGTTTGTTACAATGTCAAACTAAAAGTTTTCTTTGGTCGACTACGGCTTCTTGAGCATTAAGTATACCACATGAACAATTGTGCTCCATTAATAAATAAAGATCCGACAATATGATAAAGTTTCGAAGAGCTTTGTTGCTTGTGGTGAAACCGTAACTTTATTTCTTTGATCAACCATGAATTCTAAGTCGTTGTGAGTTCCATCCCATTACCGTCCTTGTGATATTATTGAGCTGTGTCCCAGTGTTCGTCAGTGTTGAGGAACCCATATTGAAATAAACGATAGTTCCAAAGTTGATCATATCGTTGGGTCGGCTTTCACATAGCTCTCAGGAACTTGTTGCTGAATATCTGTAGCTTTAATGTAATTGTGCACGATGCTAGCCAGGTTTGACTACCATACATAGAGGTAAACTTTACTCAAGCTTTAAAAATATTCTAAGCTTCATTCGTTTGAATATTTGTGAGTTTTTCGCTTTGGTTGACATCCTCCAAATACTTAGCACGCACTCACTTTATTGAGTTGCTGTCATTTTACTGCCGAGATTGTAAAAGCAATCTACGTGATGATCATCCTAATAAACCGAATCCTTATGCTGACATACGAGCTTCTCTCTTAATAAACTTCAGCTTTGGTAAAAATGCTTTACTGATGATCTAGCATGACGTTCAAACATCATTTCTGATATGTAAAATCGAGCTTTGTATTCTAGTTAATAGTCCGTCCTAATGATTCGAACTATTTTCTGGGATACTCTTACCTTCACAATGGTGGTTTCCATGTGGCAGTGCCTTTTCTTCTAGGTAAAGAATTGAACCATGTCTCGTAAAATTCGCCACCAAATGCTTAACAACAAATATTTTGTTTAATGTTTTATTTTTGCTTGTCATTAATTAAATGACTTCTCTGCTAATCACCACAGAATGTGTCTGCGTCTCTCTCTCTTTCTCTGTCTCTCTCTGAAATATTTGAAATCCTATTTAAATGCCCAAAAAATACCACAGTAAACCTGACGGAAGTAATCGAGTGCTTGTGTCTATGCCTGGAGACACACACACACACACAGACAAATAAACACAGTCTTGTGAATTCCATTTAAATGCCACAAAAGCCTCTCATTTTTTGTTTGGTTTTGCTCTCTGAAAGTGTCTAATTATAATGGCCGGTATTTAAACACGAGTATATATTGGTGACAGTGTATGTATGTATGGGTAGGAGGACAGAGAACACAATAAAAATAGTCACTCACTTCAGCTTGTTTGTTATTTTTGTAGACATAATTTGTTTTATTGTTGTTGTTGTCTTTATTGTTTTTATTTCTCTTTTTTATTTGACAACTCCAGACGACCTTCGCTTAAAAAAAAAAAGGAAAAAAACTAAACCAGACATTGTAGACGATTTTTTGCTGCTGCTCTTCCCATATTTTAATATTTTGTTCGTGTTTTTGCTGTTCTGCTCGAAACTTTCTTTACCCAAACAGCCGCAGTTAATAAAACTTCATGCATTTGTGTGCTATTGCTGCTGGTGTTTGTGTTTGGCTTTCCCTATATTGGCAACCTGGTTTTTTTGTTATTGCTAATGTTTTATTTTGCATATTTTTTGTTTTGTTTTTGTCGTATTTTTTTTTATTTTTTGTTGAATATTTTCATAATGCGCCCTCAGTCTGTGCTTGTGTCTGCTTGGAAGTTTGTCTGGCTGCCTTTTTTTTCTAAATTATTTTGTTATTATTGCTGTTGTTACCGTTTTTTTTTTTTTTTTTTTTTGTTGTACAGATTTTTAATATTTTTTTTTGGTAAAGCAGAGAAAAGAGTGATGCTAACGCTAAGAATAGAGGAGACCGTTAAGCTTTATTCAGCGTTTATGAATTCTAAATATGTTCAGCGTTTTCCATTCCATTGTTTTAGCATTTTTTAATCAAGTGTTTTTACCCTGAGCGTACGATTGATCGACTATGGCAAGTTCTAGGTTGATAGGGTTGCCAACTTTTGTTGTCTTGAAACCACACCTACTAAGAAAATGTATTGATTTATTGTACTAGATGTAGGTTAAATCGCAGTCGGTCCAAAAAGATCTATTGGATGACTTGGGTCCTATAAAGCCCACTTGCAATACCGACTAATCGTCACCTCTCAGCCATCCAGATAGTTCTAGCAACTTGTGGAATCTCTCGAAATCATCTTTGACTAGAAGTGTTATATGAATAAATAATGGAAGCCCAAGGATGCCATTGATACTTGGTCTTCCTTATATTCTTTACAACTTCTGCAAAAGTTCTTGTAAGGTATTGCCAGAATCTCACAGTTGTGTACTTTGGTCTAATATGTATGTGAATATAAATTCAAATTTAACTAGCAAAGACATGAACCAAAAATTGTAACAGAGCTAATGTTAGAGTTAACAGAGCAATGTTAAGTGGTTAACAGAAAATACGAAAATATGCTGCACATATCCCACTAAACACAAATTGTAGCCTAAGGTATCCCTAATAAAACCCAATAAGTGGTATATCTCAAATAATTTTGGAACTGGAGACATTGGGCTTCAAATATACCCTATGTTAACAGTGTCTGGGTGGGATGATGGATATTGTGGAAAAGTGGGACTTGCTGCATATATCCCACTATATACAAATTGTAGCCTAAAGTGTCCCTAATAAAACCCAATAAGTGGTATATCCCAAATAATTTTGGAACTGGAGATATTGGGCTTCAAATATACCCTATGTTAACAGTGTCTGGGTGGGATGATGGATATTGTGGAAAAATGGGACTTGCTGCAGATATCTGACTATATATGTATATTTAATTTGTATCAGATATCTGCAGCAAGTCCCTTATATCGTATTTTTGAATGATTTCTTCCTTGACTATTTTTCGTATTTTCTGTTAACCACTTAACATTGCTGTGTTAACTCTAACATTAGCTCTGTTAAACTTTTTGGTTCGTGTCTTTGCTAGTTAAATTTGAATTTATCTTCACACACATTGGTCTAATTGCTATGAGGTTACTATGCTTGAGTAAGGTTAGATTAAAGATTTTATTCTGCATTGTACCAGATAGTGTACCAGATTTGTCTATCCTCTATATATGTATGTAATGGTCAAAATTTTTTTTCCAATTTTTCTTTGCAAATTAAGGCATTCGGCGTGAAATCATTTGCTTGCCCGTCTGGGTGAAGAAGAATGCTCATTTCACGTATAAATACTTTTAAAGTTTCAGTCTTCAGCGATGTTGTGAATTTCAATCTTCCCATGTCCATACGAATTCATACGATTGCAATTGTGGCACTCAAGTATTCTTGTTCAATCTTTGGTATGCTGCTGTACACGCTCTCTAGAGGTCTGATTGCCGCGTATATCCTCAATCAAAGTACTCTTAATACAGAACAACAGAACAGAATGGGATAGTGCAAGACATAATCCATGATTCAATTGCTCTGAAAGGAATCCACATTTAACTTTTCTTGTTGATCTTGTAGCGCTCAGTACTATAACAGTGCTCGCAGTCACTTGTATCGTCAAAATGTCTAGTGGTAGCCAATTAAGGAGAGTAAACAATGCCTTAAATGATATATCAAAATCACAGGCATCCTCGTAATACACCGAAACCAGGTTTGATGATTGACTTTTTCCAAAGCCTCCTTGTGAATAGAGCTGGCTTTCCCTTAATTGGATTCAATTCCCAATTTACATTTGTTTCACCATAACCTATATTTTTCCATTCTCTTTATTTAACCGTTTGACTGCTACGCGGCGCAAAATCGCTGCGTTCATTTGGTACGAAAATTGCGACGCAGCGATTTTGCGCTGCGAGTTTCAGTGTATCTAAATTCTAATTTTCAAAGAAAAAACAATTTAATGTTTATCATAACATAATTGGCCATAACAACCCTTCAGTCAGGATTACAGCCTATCTTCTCACAACACTCATGTTTTGTGCCTTAATTTTATACTTGAGTGGCGGGACCTACAGTTTAACATCGACACCGAACGACAGATTTTGAGAAACTCTTATGGCAGATTTATTTACTCTCAGAGTTTTTACCAGAAATCTGCTGAGGGGAAGTCGCCGAAGAAATATTTTTTTTCATTTTTCGTTTTGATGTCTGACCTGGGGTACGAACCCGGGCTTTACGTCTAATAAGCTAACACACTACCTCCTGCTAGACTACGGCGACTACACAATTTAATGTTTATTTTTTCTTATTCACATTCGCAATTAGTATTGTTTCTTTATAATATGAAAAGAATTATTAAAATTGATTGACATCTGTCTAAATGAGAGCGATTTATTTGACATCAAGTCAAAATATGTCCCGCAGTTTTCGAACGTTCTCACCAGAATCGCTTAGCAGTCAAACGGTTAAAAAAAAACATCAAATTATTCTTTTAAAAGCTACATTAGCCTCACTGTTACCATCTCATTTACATATGATGCTGATACTACATCATGCAAATTATTACTGCATTCCTTGATGGCATGAACAACAACAACAATAAAATTGAATAAAAAAAATATTTGCCAGTCATGTCATGTAAATGATAAGCCCTTAAATGTTGTTGAAAATGCGTCTCAAATGCCATCATCACTCGCATTTTCAAGTTTATTTGAAATTTGATTAACAAATCATTTCGAAAAATACAATCGATTTGAAATTATACCCGGTCCAAGTCGACTATTTGATACGCTACGCTTTAATTTAATTCCAGTGAAATATTCGGAACATATGAGGGAATTTTAAGCGACAGTCTAAACCATCGAAAAATGTGTTTAATCCTGTAGGTACAAAGGTCGGGTCATAACAAAACTATCTGACACTCAGACAGCCATTCGAGTGCTCAGTTTTAGGAGGTCGATTCAATAAGTGTAAATAATTTTTTGGGTAGACTACAGCAGGATGCTGACTATAGTGTGTAGAGCCCACATAATATAGCGTAAATTGCATCAAGAAAAGACATGAGTTTTTGAGGTGGAAATCTATTGCTCCGTTGATAGGGCCAAAACCAACTTATCTGTGGAGTAGAAATATAAACTTGGAGCAATATACTCAGCGAAAGGGACGATAAAGACGGAGGAGGTCTCACCAACCAACACAAAATTTCGTCTGGCATTATAACATAAGGAAATGCTTTAAGCAATGCTGGTGTAACCTAAACATATATGGTCCTCCAATCCAGACTTTTGAACGTTGGCGGCTAATAACGTTTATATTTCTGAATTTACATCCATCAAATTTGTTGTCATTTATTCACTCTGTTTTCTCAAATGTTCGCTGAATAAGATCCATTTCTGGATGAAAGAGTCGAATTTGAGACGATAGCAATCCACATGAGATCCAAGAGCGTTCAATACGTTCCGGAAAAGTCACTGTTTAGTGTGTTTCTGAGTGCGGGCAGTGTCCTCGGTCCATACTTCTTCCTGAACGGCATGCTCTGTCAACGGTGAGCGCTCTAGATCGATGATTTCTAACTACTTTTGGCCTAGATTGTACAATCGGGACACCAACAATGTATGCTTTCAACAGGACAGCGATTTGGGGGCATGGTCATTTCACGTGGAATTGATGTGAACTGGCTACCGGGATAAGGCGATTTAACCCTTTGGGCTTTTTCTTATGGGATTTTCTTAAGTCGCATTAAATCACAAACCACAGAGGCTCTCAAAGTCAATATACCCCATTCTTTCGGTCAAGCTCAGCTTGATGTACATATAAGCCAGAGTCTTGAAAAATTTTACATTGTGGATCCACTTCACACAGAAAAGCCATTGAGAACATGTAACTGGACTGTTTCGGTCAAGTCCAGCTTGATTTATGTGCCGGAGTCATGGAAAATGGTACATCGTGGATTCACTCCACACAGCAAAGCAGTTGAGAACATGTAACTCAACACTGCTGTGGTCAAGCTCAGCTTGATTTATAAGCCAGAGTCATGGAAAATTGTACATTTCCTTTGTGGATCCAACAGAAAAGCCGTTGCAAACATGCAATTTAACAGTTGTTGGTCAAGCTCAGCTTCACTTATGAGCCAGAGTCATGGAAAATTGTACATTTCGGATGTGCTCCATACAGAAAAACGATGGCGGACATGCAACTCAAAAGGATACACTTACGTTCGGACCAAGTAGTAAATAGGATGTTAGCCTTACTCATGTAGTTGGTGAGGGCAAGGCGACTGGTAGAAACATTGTAAATTAAAGGCAGCACTACTTTAGCATCTTGAGACGACAATAATCATAATAATAATGGTGTAGGTTGTTGTTGTTATTCGCTTCAGAAAATCAATTTTTTTTTGCAAAGCACAACAGATGGAAAAACACTTTTGCCACTCACTGTAGACAATTATATTCTAATTAGTGATACATGATACGCCGCCGTGCATGTTACAAGTTAAACTTGTGGACTGATTTTTCTAATTATATTTTGCATTTGTTTTTTCTTCTTCTTCCCTTCTCTCCTTTTATTGTTGCTAACGTCCCAGACGTCTCTGTAGCATTTGAAAGATGCAACATTTTTTTTTAAGAAGCAAAAAGCCGCAACATAATTAATAAGTGGCTTGTTAAACACCAAGAAAATTAATTTTGAAATAAAAATGATTGAATTTTTAATAAATACAACGAATAAGATAACAACAACTACAATGACAACAACAAGATTTGAAATTTAAATAGTTTTACTTGCAACAACAACAATAACAACACATATGGTCAGCGTTAGTGAATGGAATGAAAATTTCAAATTAATTTGAAAACAAATTTATTTTATTAACAGCACTTGGACTACAACAAAAACAATGAAAACCTTTAACGCTCCACAGCACATTCAAAATACTTACTTACAGTACGAGAAACTGACTGACTGATTTTAAATTTATTTTTTTTTTTGTTTCAACTGTTTTCAAATGTTTTACACTTCACTGCTTCGAAATTCATTCACTCACTCATTCATTTGAATTTTATTTTTTGTTTTTCTTGTGTTACTTCTAACACAATACAGTAAACCCTCCTATAACGCGGTACTCTCAGAACGCGGTTTCCATATAACGCGGGGCTGAAATTGCGACAGCCCTCCTATAACGCGGTACTTTCAAAACGCGGTTTCCATACAACGCGGAGCCCTCCTATAACGCGGTACTCTTACTGCGCGGTTCCGTTCAATAACATCCCATAAGTTCCTTGCAGTCTTTTAGTTTAGTTTTTACTTCATTTTTTTTATCAATCCTTATATGAACTCTTGAATTCAATAAAAATAATTTATAATTTCTCTTGCCTTTTGTATTTCTTGATCTCCATATAACGCAGTACGAATGATGGGATTTGTATTAACTCTGAGTTTCTTATAGCGCGGTTTCCATACAACGCGGTAGACGGTTTCCATAGAACGCGCTTTGAATTAGCTTGGTTTGTACGGTGAAATCCGAGTTTCTTATAGCGCGGTTTCCATATAACGCGGTACGCACTCACCGCGTTATAGGAGGGTTGACTGTACATAATTTAATGTGCAACACTATTGTAGTGCAGTGTGAATACCTTGAAAAGGAATAAAATGTTTAGAGCGACACTGATACATTGGAAAAGATTTGTTGTTCTGAACATTGTAAGATCTTACAATATTGCCAGTAATTGTCAGTTTTTTTTCACTTTTTGTTTTCCTTTCTTATTTACTTGCTTAATTGGTCATTCCAACCCTTTTAGTCAGGATTACAATCTAGCTTCTCACACCACCACTTATGTTGTATAAGTTAATTTTCTTTGGCTTTAATCACACGAGAACAATTGTCAGCAATTTTTAAAAATCAGCCAAAGATCAAAGTAATGCAAAAACACTAATACATACATACAAAGCTTTGTATACGCATACATTTCATGCCAAAGTAATATTCATCCCGTGTGATTTGAAAAGAACAAAAATTGTGCGACTAAAAATTGTTACCGTGTGATTAGATCCTTTAGGAGTGACGACGAGTCTAACAGTTTAACATGGATGCCGAGCAGTAGATTTTGAAAAATTTTTGTATACTCTTCTCGCTGATTTTGTTCTGCACAAGGTCTCTAAGCAGGAGTTTTGACTAGGTTCTCTAATCAAATAAGCCAACATTCTAACCACTAAACGACGGCGTCGTTCTTTTTTTTCTTTAATAAATGTCAAATACTTTTGATGCTGACAATGTCTGACAACAGAACTCATAAAATTTGAACGTGGCAACGCTTTCAGATCACATTATGTCAACTTGTCCCACTTTGTAGCATATTTCCGTCTGGGGTTAGATTAGATACAACGGACAAGAGAGTAGAACCACATTTTGGGTTCAAATTGTGGAATTTGTAAACGTCATAGCATCGTAACGTCATCTCGATCACAGTGGCTATGCTTACAGGTCATTGTGTTTAGGAAAGACAAGCGGAAAGAATGCAGCGCTGAGGAAGAGGGGACTATTATCCACTTTGTTTGCCAACGCCCATTTCTTGCGAGGTGCAGATATATGGTACTTGGCTCTCCAATCCTTGTCAACCTGACGGAGCTATCATCCATTGCTATGAAGGATATAGCTTCGTTTGTCAAACTTTCGGGCTGGTTTTCCTTGGTTTGGAAGAACTTGAACTTGATCAGTACAGAGACTACGTTCACCTGTGGCTTCACAACGGGCCGCTATGCGTGTTCATGTTAGCTTTTGGTATGTCGCAGCACGGTTCAGAACCAGTTTTGTCTCTGATTTTGCTTATATTTTTGTATCTATCGACGTCTTATTGCGAATCTAGATGTCGGTAAATGATGGTTCACAGGCTTTTCATATACATGATTAACGATTTGGATTTCTTTTTAACCTTTGGAATGGATTTGCTATGTATATTAGCAGACGTTAGACATCTACGCTGCAGAACTTAACTGTCTTTGAGTTCAATTCAATAGCACAGACCATCTTTGGCACTTTAGAGATTTCTATACAGAAGTCTGAAACACAGAAAGAGATGCTTTAGACAGACATGATTCTGATATCGTTTCTCTTTCCGATTCCATATCTAGAATCCTTGAGGGTTATCCGCACAGTTGAGTTGTTGTTGCTGATGATTTCAATGCTCATAAATCCTCTGGGAACTTACCAAATCCACGATTATCCCTCTCAATCACTTTCTGCGATTTGTAAAGGAGTCAACTTCTATGTAGTGTATTGAAGGGCGGGCACCACAGTAATACCTCTTTCTACCCCTCAAAGTGCTAAGAAAAGGTGTATGCACCTCTCGTAAATTCGAATCTTTGTACAATTTCTGTCTTCGTTACACTATCAGCTACGAAGCAATGTGGTTCTGTGTACGCGATAACAACTGTGTTGTGTGTGTAAGTCCCGAGAAAGTTCTATACGAGTAGCAACTTCATGATAAAGCATTTTTCCCCTAAGGGTAAAAAGAGCCTTTGTTTATTCATTAAAACGTTAAGGAACTGAAGTAATGTTGAGTTCAGTTCCTAAACTTGCAGTGCCCGCATTTGCATTTGCCAGGTTGAAAGACCAAAAATATAGGCAAGATTTTTGAAATGATGTTATATTGGTGTTATATGTTACACTGGTCGTGAAGCAAAGCTCCTGCTCACTACACACTACACTTTTTATTTTATCGTTACATGGCGATATTTTTCTATCAAGGTTGCTAATTTAAGGCGAATCTCTAAAAATGCTTAGGATCAGTGCAGTATGTTGCCTGTAATTTGTCTGCGTTAAACTTCGAAAGATGGAACTAATCCATCTAAAAATTGTTGGTGAGACTTAGTTTGTAGCTGTAGAGATTCCTGGCAAAAATTCTGAGAGTAATTAACATTGCCATGAAAATTTTCGATTTTAAATTGTATATCTCGACACTGAACAAGTTGCCGTTTTCTAGTAGGTAGTGTGTTGGCTTATTAGACGAAAGGCCCGAGTTCGAATCCCAGGTCAGACATCAAAACGAAAATATGAAAAAGATTTCTGCGGCGACTTCCTCTCAGCAGATTTCTGGCAAAGACTCTGAGAGTAAAAATTTGCCATGAAAAGCTTCTCAAAAAATCTGTCGTGCGGAGTCGACTTTAAACTGTAGGTCCCGCCACTCATGTATAAAATTAACGCACACAACATGAGTGGTGTTGAGAAGCTAGGCCGTAATCCTGACTGGAGTGTTGTAATGGCCAATTATGTATGTATCTCGACACTGCTGGATAAAATTATTTCTTGCAACGTGGGTGGTGTGTGAAGTTGAGTTCTAATCCTGACTAAAGGATTAAAATAATCAATTAAATAATACACTGGGACCCAAATAGTGGAGACCAGACCTTCCAATAATCAACAATTTCTCTCAGAAATAGGTAACATTAACAGACAAGCTTGGATGTCGATATCATGTTCGTGAGGCAGCCTGGCGGTCCAAGTAGATCAGTGTGATATCGGGGATCTATGTTTCTACTGAGCAGCCATATATGAAGATACCCATGACTTCCGACTGATACTGGAGCTTGTAAGTGTTTTTGACATCTAAGTGCCCTATATAGACACCTCTACTTGAGATTTTCAAAATCTTGTTCTGTTTCATATTTGCTGTGTCCGTGAGGTTCATAATTTGGTGGTTGACCCTTTTGAAAAATAAAAAAATTTCCCAGAGAATAAAACTCAACGAAATTAAATTTCTATTCGAATTTCATTGAAAATCTATGTGATATGAAGTAAAAAAACAAGAAAAAACAAATAAAACAAATTGCTTTCAGGTTCAAAAACCTCTCCCTCACAAAAATTGTTGCAGACAGTATTTCGTTTTCTTTCTTTTACAACAACTTGTAGTTGCAGTTGTTGGCTGACTGATTGACTTACTGAACGACTGTGTCTGTCTGTCTGTCTGTGTACGTATGTATGCCTTGGAAAACAACCGTTACTTTCTTTTTATTTTTATTTCATTATAAATATTATCATTATAATCGTTATCATTGTTGTTGTTGTTGCCGCTGTTGCTGTTGCTTTTATTATTGTTGTTATTAACAACACTTTAACACTCGTGTGTCATTACAGTGTTGCACTATAAAAATTCAATGAACCCGGTTCATTAAATGTCTCAATAAAAATCAAATCAAATAACGAATAACAACAGCAACGACAATGACAACGCCAACGACAATGGCAATGAATAGAAAACGAAAGAAAAAAAATTGGTGATGAGAAGCCCACTGAAGCACAGGGCACCATCATCATGTCAAAGCAGACAAGCATTTGGAAACACTTAAAAAAAATGCTTGCTTTTGAAGAAAATGAATCCCAAAAAAAAAAAAAACAATTAATGGCAACTTCTCATAAATCTTAATTGAATCGACACTACTTCGTAGTGGGGGGCTATGGGTTCAAAACCCTAGCATTTCACACGCAAATCATTAACAGCTTGACCTGTGTGTGTGTGTTGCCTAAGATACACATGCTCTTTGTTTGCTTCTGTCCGTTCAGCAATGGAAATCTTTAATTGCATCAATTTGGTATGAAAAGCTTTCACGAGTTATTGTGGGATTAGGAAGCTGTGTGGTCATTAACACTGTATTACAAAAGTTGATGGTAAAATCAGGCAGAGCTTTTGCTATAAAAAATCTGTGTTCCTTGATTTCATAGATTTTTTTATTTCTTTTTCGTTTTTTTAAGAAAATTGGGGGGGGGCGACATTAAACATCTCCCCTACCTCCTTACAATTTCTTCAGTTTGTTCCACTTTCTTAAATCAAGTTCTTACAATTGTGTGCTAACAATTGGTTTACTTTAACAATTTTTAGAATAATATGGTTGCCAGTTATCGTTGTCTAAAAATATCATCCCCTTTGAAAATATATTATGTCCCCGTATTGGATGTTGGATTGAAGATTAAAACCTACCTGCTTCCTACTTCTAATAGGTCATAGATCCAAATTCATAGTCGTTGGATTTGTAGTCAAACACAACCACTACGACATGCGGAATTCTCTGTCATATTAGGAAAAATTTTTGTGGTACCTCAAGCTGACGTGAAGAATTGCCACAGTATTGCCATCGTGTGATCTATCGTACACCTCTCAAAGCTTACAGAATATCTCAATAATGTCTTATTCAAGGCTATTGCCGTGAAAAATTTTAGCATAATGCTCGTTCCCAACAATGACAAGTTCTAGAACCTAATATGCGCCCAACTGTTTCCTTCTGAAGTGCATTAATTCTCTTCAGGTTCCAAGAAGATGTTGCTATGACTCATCCTCATCATTTCAGAATATACGTGATGGGCTCGAGACATCCCCTTTTCTGAATAAGTGTCGGCTAACAAGCTCAGTGTATTAGTGGATAGTTTGATAAATGACTCAGATCTTCTCGTATTGTAATTACGCAACAAAAGTTGCCTAAAAATCCACGTGGGGTTTGAGGATAACAGCTTCCCCTGGCAGTCCCTACTATCTTCAACTGAGCCTCAGAAGTGCTAACTGCTCGAATGGCGGCTTGACTGTCAGTTATTACTTTTGTATTTCCTTTCCAAGTTGAATTGAGCACCCTTTAGTCAGGATTTCAACCTAGCTTCTCCCATCATTTTTGTTGTGTGTGTTAAATTTTATATATGAGTGGCGGTACCTATATTTGAAAGCCGATTCCGAACGACAAATTTTTGAGAAATTTTTCATGGCAATATTTTATTTACACTCAGAGTGTTTTGGGGCCCCACGTCTAATAAGCCAACACACTGCCTACTAGACTACGGCGACTATCATTAAGCTCAAATTTTTCCACTCCATAGAAGAGTTCTGGCCCCATCATCGACTTGGAAGGTCTGCTTGCTCATTGTCTCGGCCTGAGGCCCAGCATAGAATAACTTTACTGTTCCCAAATACCTGCTCCTCAACCTCATTAGCGCTGTGTGCTCAGCTGTCAGATAGTATTGCTGACTATTAGATAGTATTGCTATAACCTGTCTTTTGTACTTCCTTACCAAGTTGAATTGAGCACATCTTCCGATATCGTTGACTTGGAAGATGCCCATGAGTTTTCCTATGAGCTCGGAATATTTCATTCTGAAACCAAAAACTCTCGCCTGTATTCCAAAATAAATTCTTGACCCTTGTATGTGAAAATAAATTCCAATTTGAAAATCCAAGACCCAATCCATAAATTTTAGCAGCGCCACATTTGGCGTTAACAGAGAAAAATTTCCTCTTAACAGAACAAAATTTGCCCTTAACAGTGCACTGTTGGCTATTTAACAGTATCCATCTGAACAAGACCACTTGTTTTGGTGCTAATTTTGGGAAATGCTCTAGGTCTATGAGTATCATACTATTTATATGCGAAGATTCCAAGGCATCTTAATATAATCAGCAACATCTCAGTCATATATAAAGTGATATGATATTGAGAAAATTGACTTTGAAAATATCAATTTTTTGCTTGAAAATTCTCTGGAAGATCAGTGGTCATTTTAGAACTTATAAGAAACTGTACACCGTACAGACTATATGCAAATGCTAGTCCAGAGGAATCTCTTTCGAATCGTGGTAGTGGGATAGCTGGAATAATTTTGAAAGTTGAGATTTTGAATTTTGAAAAAATCGATGAAAATTCTCCAGAAGATCAGTGACCATTTTGGAACATATACGGAATAGTACACCATAGGAGAATAATCTACTATTGTCACTGTTAAACCGTTAACAGTGTTCTGTTAATAGCAAAGTTTACCCTTGTTATAGGCAAGAAGAGGCGTTGCTAAAAGTATGGGTTTGCGTCTTTGGTTTTAAAAATTTGAATTTATCTTCACACACATCTCTTTCGACTTATTCCATTCATTCGTGTTATGAAGTCTCCTTGCAAATCACTCTTCAAAACCACAGAATCTAATGGTTCTAACCCGGGGGCCAATTAAGAAAGAACAGTTAAGGACGACACCAAATTTCTACTGTATTTCATCCTATCTCCAATCCACAGTACTTTATATGGAGTACTTGGTCTCAAACAGTGCTAATACAAATCTTCGTATGTATGTACGGGTCGTTTGGCCATTTATCAATAAATTATAAGCTGTTGACGTCATTTCTACGTTTAATTAAAATTAAAAATCAAGTTTATTTTGATTGTTTTTTTATTTGTCTTCTTCTGAAGCTTTAATAATTCAATTCAAAAAACTCTTTCTTTTGTCAGACATTGTAACCTTAGTTGGTGTCATCATGGCCAATTAATTTTTTAATTGTTTTGGCTACACAAGTTAATAATTTTGATTTTTTTTTCAAATTCAGAGTCAGTTTTACACTCCACCGAAAATACGTTTCGATTACACAAGGCATTCAACAATTTGGTGTCATTTCGTTTTGGGCTCTTCATTTTTCGATAACAAAACTTACAGAAAACGTGTGTATATAAAGTGGTGATAGATAGTCGTACAGTTTAAAAATCATAAAATTAATAAAGAAAACTAAACATACATACAGTGGCGACATCTCAAATAGCACGTTTCATAAATGGAGAAATTAATGACAATTTTTCTTCAATTGCTACGATAAAGTTATAAACTTGTATTATATTTAAACCACCCATATTGTTGTTAATTAATTAATAATGATTCTATTTTTATTTTTTTGTTCATATATTTTTTTACATAATTTCTAAATGGGCCTTGTCAAAATTAACTCGGTTTATTCGATTTTTTTTGACACATGTGGTTTACGCCTGGCAATGCGCCCAAACAAGTTATTTTCTCGTAATCTGTTTTTTATTGCACTTGTGGATATGTTTAGTCCCAACTGTTCTTGAATTTTTTCCCGTATTCTTGGTACAGTTAAAAAAGAATCACTTTTGCTCATTTTAACTATTAATTTATGTGTCCTTTGAGACGTTATTTTGGATCTTTTTCGTGTGATGCTTTCAAAAGATTGAGTTTTTTCATAATGTTTGATTGCGTTATACACTTTTTTTCTCGAACAATCCACTTTCTGTGGTATTTCGGTAAATATCAGGCCGTCCTTGCAGTATTGACGGACAAATCTTCGAAAGCTTGGATTAGCGTGTTGGCCACGCCCCATTCTATGAGAATAGTAATACTTTATATTTTAAATAATAAATTAGATAATAATTATCAACTTTATACCTTTTTTTCTTAATCACAGTGTTTATTTTAATCAAAATATATTTTTTTTTTAAATATCTTAAGACGTGTGCTATTTAAAATATCTGCGAGTATAGCGAGAAAGAAACAATAACTTTCAGTTTCTAAAAATACACTTCTTTTTTTGACTAAGCTTACATTACAAATTAATAACAACATGTTATTAAACAAATAACTGTAAAAAGAATTTAAATAATTTAAGAAATAAAAGAGAAAAAATGTGTATGAAAATTTTTACACTAACCGTGCTATTTGAAATGTCGCCACTGTACGTACGACTGTTTTGGAAATTTTTTTTATGAGAATTTTTTAATTTGCCATACTATTGAGAGATCAACAATAGGTTCTATTGCTTATCAATAGTTGTGGAAATATTTTCCATTCATTCATTCATTCATTAAAAGTGAGTGTGAAATAGTTGCTAAAATTCAAAGAAAAAAAAAGTGATGAAATTCAAACCCATTTTGAAGTGATATTATAAACCAACAAGTATTACGACAGCCCTCCACCGTTTATTTGATTTATGCTCAGTAATGAACTGTGATCGCTACCATTTCAAACACTAGCACTGATATTGCACTGGCACTTCTTATTTCACTTTCGAAAGCCTCTACAGAAGTGTAGATTTTTGGCTAGGAGTTTAGGTTAGTTTAGTGTGATAGCTTTCATACCAAAATCTCACTTAAGCACGCATTGCGTCCCGTTGTAACGCCACAGGTGAACGCAGTCTCTGTAATGACAAAGTTCTTCCGAACCAAGGACGGGGAAGTTGTTCAGTGCAAGGACTGGTAAGATTTTTGGTAACTTTTGTGCTTTTATTGGCAAATATCGGATTGTGGGCTTTTGGCATTTTTCTGTCAACATATGGATGCCGCGTTATTTTTTGAAACAGAGAAGGAATCCCTATTAAGCGTATTCAAGTATATTCTGATTAGACACATGTGGTAGTCAAACGACGCCTAAGTTTATCCTAAAAGGATAGCAAAATTGTTCAATCACTGTTTCTCAAATAGTTTTTAACTGTTCCGGCAATCTGTACCCGGCTTCTTCTTCAGTTTCATATGCCAGAAATTTTTCATCAAATGGTCTTTGCAAATAAATGAATTGTGTAAGGTACAGGAGTCCCAGAATTGTCAGTACTATTGCAGCAGCTACTAATATGAGACACTGCCTACTGCCTAGTCACTTAATTATTTATTACAACCTTTTAGTCAAGATTACAACCCATCTTCTCATACCACACGTGTTGTATGCTTTAATTTTACCCATAAGTGGCGAGATATACAATTTGAAATCGACTCTGTATATAAGATTTGAGAAGCTTTTCATGGAAATTTTATTTACATTCAGAAGTCTGTTGAGGGGAAGTCGCCGAAGAAATATTTTTTCAAATTTCGTTTTGTTTGAGATAAATGAGTTGGGTTTCGAACCACTACCTACTACTCTCTTGCCCATTCAAGAGATTCTTCTGGTCCTACCACGTACCAATCGTTACCTAGACGTAATGAACCTTCTAGTTAACCGGAAAGTATTTCTAGTGATTGTAGGAATTTTACTTTACATCTGTAGTAATTCGATACCAAAAAGACTTTTGTGTTATAAAGTACAGACACAATAGTTCGGACTTGTGAAATCGTTTAAGAACGTCTATCGGCTTGAACTTGTACGTTTACTGCTGTTTCTGATTTTGAAGACAAATTTGCTGTTTTAGTGGATCTTAATGATTTTGCTGATACTTCTTGAGTATCATAATGCTTTCGATTTATTAACTTCGAACACCGTGTCTCGCTCACTGTGCGTTGCATTGCTGGCTGATGTTATCTCCCCCATAAAGAACTCTTAGTTGTCTGCTTAAATCCTGTTTATTACGTTATACACACAATATATTACGCAAACCACCCCACCTATCATTTGTGTTTTAAAGTCTCTACAGAAATTTACGCGTTTGATAATCATACGCCATTGCTATGCATTGCTTTTACTCGTGCGTGAATCAATTTTCGAAAGATCCAATCTGCTTGAATATATTTGGTCTCTATTAAGCGATTGCTATTTGTCGGCTTATTGAGCTTATGCAGAAGATTTCTTTGAATACTACTATCTGTTGAAGATCTTTTATCATCGTGTCACTGCGAGATCACGTTCTTTTAATAACAAGGGCCGAGTCTTCTTTCAGCCTCTGCCTTAAATAAGATAAGTTAAACCAGGATTATATGGTTAATTCCTGAACAAGGCAAACTACTGTTTTGCTTGGCATGATTGCATCTCGTCGCTTCTGACAATACGCTTCTTAATCAGAAAGTAATTAAAATAAACCGCTGTTATCGCACTCTAAGCGCCATAATATTTATGTATGCCGTATGTATTCGGCACAAAGTTACAGTAGTCTAGTAGGTAGTGTATTGGCTTATTAGACGCAAGGTCACTGTTTAAACCCCAAGTCAAGCGTCTCCGACAAAATAAAATACGCAAAATACGACGGCGAGTTCCTCTCAGCAGATTTCTGGCAAAAATTCTGCGAAGTAAATAAAATTTCCATAAAAATATTCCCAAATTTCTGTCCTTTTGAGTCGACTTTAAACTGTAGGTTCCACCACTCGTGTATGAAATGAACACACACAACATAAGTAATGTGATAAGCTAGGTCGTAATCGAGACTGAATGTTTGTAATGACCAATTACGTATGTAAAGGGTGTTTTTTATAGAGGAATAGAACTTTAAGTTGCAATAAAACAACGATGGATTATTCGATTGACATGAATTTTATTTATCCGAAAGATAATCTTGTGGCGTTACATTTTAAATATGATTTCTGGCATATGACCGCCACGGCTGGCGCGGATGTAGTCCAATCTGGACGTCGAATATTCGATGACTTTTTCCAACATTTCTGGCCGTATATCGGCAATAACACGGCGAATGTTGTCTTCCAAATGGTCAAGCGTTTGTGGCTTTACCGCATAGACCAATGACTTTACATAGCCCCACAGGAAGTAGTCTAGCGGTGTTAAATTCACAAGATCTTTGAGGCCAATTCACAGGTTCAAAACGTGAAATTAGGCGGTCACCAAACGTGTCTTTCAATAAATCTATTGTGGCACGAGCTGTGTGACATGTTGCGCCGTCTTGTTGAAACCACATCTCCTGGACATCATGGTTATTCAATTCAGGAATGAAAAAGTTAGTAATCATGGCTCTATACCGATCACCATTCCTTCCTCAATGCTACGCTCTACAGCAGCAATAGCTTCTTCTGTATGCACCGTACAGCGTCTTTGGGGATGCGAGTTATCAATAAGAGTAAACGTGGTGCGAAAACGTTCCATGGTTAATCGAATTAACTGCTCTGATGGACGATTTTGTCGACGATAAAATGGACGTAGTACGCGATACGTTTTCCGCACAGAACCATTATTTTCGAAATAAAATTGCACTATTTGCAAGCGTTGTTCAGGCGTGAGTCTATTCATGATGAATTGCCAAACCAAACTGAGAATAAATCACTTGACAGCTGTTAAATCGGTCGCCATCTTGAAAAGTAATGCCAACTTAAAGTTCTATACCTCTATAAAAAACACCCTTTATGTATGTATTCCGCATTCCAGAAGGTATTTAATGTAAACTTCATGCAAAGACCAGTCAGAGCCACTTCTCGGAAAAGAGTAGAACTTAGTGAGTAAGGTCCCTATATTAAATTGCATATATTTCCCCATTATGCTCTGTTTCGATAAAACGATAAATGGCAACCCTACCATCCTAGAATGTGCTACAGTTGACTATTTACCTGCTTATCTGGTAAAGCTGGATTAATGGAAGTGAAGCGAAGCGGCGAAGATAGATTGTTTGTAACTTGGTGCAGAGTTAATTTAATAGAAAATTAGCTTTGGGACAGTTCTTCCGTGGTATTAAAAACCAAATGAAAAGGAAGAAAAATAATTTAAGCAGCAAAGATTTCGGCTTAAAGCATTCAGTTCTTACGATTATCGGTTATAAAAGTCAGTATAGGTTTTATGTTTATTCCGCATAGGCCTCTAGCCCATCTTTTAAGCTGCAAATCTGTGCTTAAAACCAAGGATGAGGTCCTGATTTATCACTATAGAATTGTGTCCATAAAATCAACTGATTCCATAAATACCACCTCCACCACACGTCAAGTGACCTTTAGGACTTTTTAAAATTTCCCTCTAAAAATTAAATTTTTTTTTTTAATTCTTTCAAAAGAAATTCTTTTAAAAAAATTTTGTTTTTTCTTTATTTCTTTTTAGCTTTAACACCAACGCCAAATGCTAATGAATTAAACAAATCCAGTCAACAAATAAAACAAGAAAAAAAATCACAAGAAAACAACACAAAAAAGTCAGCAGACTTTTGGGAAAATGCGTCACACAAAGAAACCGTCAAATACATGCCCTTCCCTTCTTAAATTGTATGGGTAAACACAGGTAAGTGTCACAAACATAAATTTAAAATGAAAAATTTCAACTCTTAACGGTATTTGAATAGATGAGATTGTAATTTCTGCACGTAGACAATGCCGATCAGAGAGAGTTTAGGTATATAGAGTTTAGAGAGAGAAACAAACAAAAAAAATTTTTTTTTTAAAAGAATTAAAACAAAAATAATAATAACGGCAAAAAAAAAAAAATAGAACACACAGAGAAATTAAATATTTTGTTTTAATTGTTAAACAAATACAGACGATTGTTAGACAAGCAGACGTTTAATTAACACTTGAAATGATGTTCGTCATCGTCATCATTATCATCATCATCATTCATTAGTTGTCCCCACCATCACTCATTCGCCTTAAATAACCTTAAAAATCAAAATCAAAATAAACAAAAACAAATACAATGGCATACACTAGCAAACATACACTAACAATTCTCTCGTTTAAAGAGAACATAGAAACAACAATAAAATGAAAAACACAAAAATTATTAAAAAAAAAATCCCGAGCAACTACACGTTGAAGAGAGTAAAATTTATTCGTTTCGTATCACACTTAGTGAGAGCATTAATAAGAATGAATATAACACTCCAACATAGCTTCTCTCTCCCATTATTTATCAATTTTATTTAAAATAAAACAACAACAATAACAACAAAAGAAATTATAAACTTATGTCTGAGCTGAATTCTAGTAAAGGAGTTGTTTTTCTGATTTCGAAAATTTTTAAAAATTTTTTTTAATGGTTACTGGGTGTCTAAGTCGACTAGTGGACTTTTGCTGCAATTGTCAGTCACTTGCAGTAGGAATATACAAAAGAGCTGATAACTTTCCATTTTGCCCATTTCAACTGGGCAAGCAGTGGCCACTATATACAATTGAAGCCCGATATCTCAAATTTCAAAATTATTTTTGGTATATACTAGTTATTGGGTTTAATTGGGGACACCTTAGGCTACAATTTGTATATATTGGGATATGTGCATCAAGTCCCATTTTTCCACTATATCCATCCGTCATTCCACCCAGACACTGTTACCATAGGGAATATTTGAAGCCCTATATCTCAAATTCCAAAATTATTTGGGATATACCACTTATTGGGTTTAATTTGTGACACCTTAGGCTACAATTTGTATATAGTCAGATATCCCCAGCAAGTCCCTGGACTATTTTTCGTATTTTCTGTTAACCACTTAACATTGCTCTGTTAACTCTAACATTAGCTCTGTTAAAATATTTGGTTCATGTCTTTGCTAGTTAAGTTTGAATTTATCTTCACACACATCAATATCGATCATCCTAGATTTGACAATTTTCTGTTAACTACTACTTAACATTCCACTGTTAACTTTAACATTAGCTCTGTTAAAATTTTTGGTTTTTGTCTTTGCTAGTTAAATTTAAATTTACTTTTACACACATGTTTTTTTTTATTATTTTTGATCCTCTAAAGAGCACAGTGCTAGATCACAAGCTAGTGATTAAGTTTACAACTAGTTTTAGAATGTTAATTCTAAAGGTTGTGGGCAGATATTTTAAAAATGCTAAAACGGCTTGATAAGTACAATTGTTTCGCTTAGAAATTGGAATATTATTTCATTCATATGGCTGCCGTTGCTGGCCTCACAATACCTCATTCGATCGCATAAATTTTCGTGTACATTTTCGAGTTCGTGGGGTTGTACCTCAGCAATGGCATCGCGAATCTTGGCCTTCAAATGCTCACAAATTGTCTCTGATTTGTCAGGATAGCACTTTTCTTTAACAGTGCCACACAGAAAATAGTCCAACGCAGTCCGATCGTAGCTCCTTGGCGGCCAATTGACATCACCAATTCGGCTAACTAACGGCCATCAAGCGTTTGGTGCAAAAAAGTTGCGGCTTCAACTCTTTAATTAATTGAACTTTGTAAGGCATCATATCGAGATCTTTTCGTAAAATTCCAAGTTAACTGGTGCGTGTTGGCTTATTAGACGTAAGGCCCGGGTTCAAACCCCAGGTAAGACATCAAAACGAAAATATGAAAGAAATATTTCTTCGACGACTTCCTCTCAGCAGATTTCTGGCATAAACTCTGAGAGTAAATAAAATTGCTATGAAAAGTTTCTTAAAAATCTGTCGTTCGGAGTCGACGTTAAACTGTAGGTCCCGCCACTCAAATATAAAATTAAGGCACCAACATGAGTGGTGTTGAGAAGCTAGGCCGTAATCCTTACTAAAGATAATATCCTGAATTTTGTGACAGTAAAAAACCCATGGTTCAAATTTAAACCGATAGATTGCCCACCCGATGGAATGATAGCTCTTTGTCATGAATGTCAAAAAACCCTTGAATTTCATTCTAAATTTACATGGTTTTTACAACACCTTAAAGCCAAAGCCTTGCCTCTTAGAAAACTATTATCGTTACCATGTTTTGTGTAGCGCACCCTGTATTTATAATAATTTATTTCGTTTTTTTTTTTCTGTTTTCAATATTTTTCTCAATAATTTATAATCAATAGTCCAGAAGGTGTTAATTTAAGCTGCAGACAGTTGAAATTCGACTTTGGACCAAGGTTTCGTTTTTTTTTCTTTTTTTTAAGTTAAGCGTGTACGTGATAGACAGGCTTAAGCGGAGCTTAAGACTAAAGCCGGGGCAAGAGATGGATTATTTGAATTCAAACAAAACAAAACATGTTTTCGAAAGGGAAAAAAACAATGAAAGAAAGAAATTATTAATTAAAACTGATCATATACGTCATAGCATAACACATACGAGGGTAGTAATTAAATTCTTAGAATATGATTTCGGCATAACATTGCAGCAAGAGTATTCAAACTTTCTCTCATTATCCGCTGTCATATGACTGTAGGGAAATCATGTATAAATTGATTTGAACTGCCATTAATTTATGCCCAATTCGCACAACAGATCGATGGTGGCGACGCACATTTTTTACAAAACGAAACGTTTGAATGCTTTGAAGTTAAAAGTCCAAAGAAAAGAATAAAAAAATAGTCCAATAAAAAATTTGCCGACTGTAGTCGTGAACTCGTGCAGACACTGTGTCTACAATTTAATCAAAGCACACAGCTGCTGCTGTCGCTGCATATAAAGTAGGTCACAAATACGCACTACTACAGAGTCTAGCGGAGACTTACGCACAGACTGTATGGCAGAAAACTATTGCATTTGAATAATAAGTTTAAATGTTTTGATTGTAATTGCAGTTCTCTAAAGGAGTGTTTTCCTTTGCAATTTAATTGATTGTGTGATTTGTTTATGTGTGTGAAGATAAATTCGATTTTGCAAATCCAAGACGCAATCCATAAATTTTAGCAGCGCCACATTTGGCGTTAACAGAGCAAAATTTCCTCTTAACAGTGCACTGTTAGCTATTTAGCATCATCCATCTGAACAAGCCCACTTGTTTAAGAGGTAATTTTGGGAAATACTCTAGGTCTATGAGTATCATACTATTTATATGCAAAGTAAGGTTCCAAGGCCTCTTAATATAATCAGCAACATCTCAGTCATATATAAAGTGATATGATATTGAGAAAATTGGCTTTGAAAATATAAATTTTTTGCTTGAAATTTCTCTAGAAGATCAGTGGCCATTTTGGAACATATAAGAAGCAGTACACCATACAGACTATATGCAAATAGTAGTCCATAGGGTCCTCTTTCGAAACGTGGTAGTGGGATAGCTGGAATAATTCCGTTCTCCATCCCCACCAACCATTCTTTACATTTCAACACTTTTGTTCACAAATAATAATAATCATAATGAGAATTATATTTTATGTCAATAGACTGCAATAATTGCAAAGTAGAAGAATAATCTACTATTGCTACTGTTACACAGTTAACAGTGCTCTGTTAATAGCAAAGTTTAACCGTTGAGGCAAAAAGTGGCGCTGCTAAAAGTGTGGGTTTGCGCCTTTGGTTTTTAAATTCGAATTTATCTTCACACACATGATTTCAGAATCATGATTCTATTGCAATTCTATATTCGCTATGTTTTATCGATATAATTGGTTCTGCAGCTCTATCATCATTTGGGCTGGTTAGGATGACATAAATTCTATAAACTCATTAGCCCGTCAAAAAGTGGTCACTCGTAGTTGGAGTTAAAATACTCTTTTTCAGTTAGTCTGTTTCCTCCAGCCTCTTAGTAGTTGCAAATTTAAGTTCAGAACAACTCATCAAATTCTCAACTCAGAACCATATTAGCTTGCTGTGGAAAAGGAAATGATATGGAGAGGAGACTTTTATTTGACATATTCCAATTTTTGCCTTCAAAAGCTGTCTGCTAAAGAGGGAGAAGACAAACTGGTCAACATCTTTCGTGAAGGAGTATTAAAACGACACAATTGGCCTCTACCACTCCATAAAATTTCTCAACCGCGTCTCTACGACCGCTTTGTGTACTCTGAAGCAGGACAGAGAGAACTTCAGGTACTTTTCGAAACACTTATAGGTCATTAAGCCTGCAATACGCATCTTCAGGGCTTACGAATTCTAGTATCTGCAGATTCTGCTGTAAGAAAGAAGAGTCAATGCAGCACTTAGTCCAGCAATGTATAGGAGTTACAGGATACTATAAGCATAGATTCAGCGTGAACAGCAGCTGGCTTGGTTTCCTGTGTATTACAAGGGTATTCATCTGTAATTGCTTAAAGCATTTATAGAAGAATAAATCGAGCCCCTCAATATAGTGGATATAGTGTGTAAAATCAAGAAAAACTAAGAGGATGTATTCAGTTCCATTAGAACGATAATGCTTAAGTTGAAAATAATTTTTAGTTAGGTATTCATAATGGACCGTTTTCTGGCCTACCTTACTAATCCCATCTAAATAGTGAGTGTAGAAGCCAACAGGAAAGTGAAGTGCTGATCATTCTTTAGAGGCAAAGTAAATCTCTTGCATCTTAAGACGTAAAACCCCGTTTGGGGAACACGTAGGGCTTAGCGATGAAGTAAATGATCATCAAGCGTGTTGCATTAAGGCGTGGCAGATATAAGCAATCACATGGATATTTACTATAGGTGTACAGTACTTCTATTGAAAGACGCAGTTCCCCGTTGTAGTTGTTATCAAACTGACTACACTTTTTTAAACTTTCCGGCTTTACTTTACGCAATTGTATAACTCGGTCATTTTCTTTGTCACCATAACGCCGTAGATAATGGTTGCTACGAAACTAGACGGTATGCTTCTCTTGGCTGAATTCCTTAATATTTCTTTTCACACTATTGACAGCAGGTCTTTTACTTTCCTTATGTCTGTTTGCTTTTGAAATAATTCGATTGTTCCCTGCAAGCATGGTCTCTGCTGCTCTTCAAGCTTAATGATTGTCAATCACTACGTCCACCAACTTAGTGGATATTGATGAGTTTGTTAATAATTCTTTCCACACCGTTGACGGCAAGTCTCTTAGTTTCCTTGTGTCCGTTTGCCATTCGATTGTTCCCTACAAGCATGGTCCCTGCTGCTCTTCAAGTTTAATGATTGTCAATCACTATGTTCACCGACTTAGTGGATATTGAGGAGTTTGTTCATATTCCTTTCCACACCATTGATGGCAAGTCTCTTACTTTCCTTGTGTCCGTTTGCCATTCGATTGTTTCTTACAAGCAAGGTCTATGCTGCTCTTCAAGGTTAATGATTGTCAATCACTATGTTCACCGACTTAGTGGATATTGAGGAGTTTGTTAATATTTCTTTTCACACCGTTGACGGCAAGTCTCTTAGTTTGCTTGGGTCTGCGCTTGTCATTCGATTGTTCATTATAAGCATGGCCTCTGCTGCTCTTCAAGCTGAATGATTGTCAATCGCTATGCGTACCGACTTAGTGGATATTGAGGAGTTTGTTAATATTTATTTTCACACCATTGATGGCAAGCCTCTTAGTTTCCTTGTGTCCGTTTGCCAATCGATTGTTTCTTACAAGCAAGGTCTATGCTGCTCTTCAAGCTCAATGATTGTCAATCACCATGTCTATCGACTTAATGGACATTGATTCGCATCTTCAGTGTTTACTTTTTCTGCTGTGAATTTAAGATGACTGCTTCTGTTTTATGCTCCACTAGAATTATATTCTTGGACTTCATCTACAGTTTAAAAATTTTCGTCATGTGGTGACGAAGTTTGCTCATATCATCTGTCCACCACACAGTGGATGCTTCTACCAGAATTTTCTATTAAAACTCTCGAATAGAGTGTAATCTTGAAGAAAATATGAAGTCCACCCTATTATTTCACCCAATAGTGTACATATGTATATCCTTCATGCATTATCTTGAAGTTTTCTTTTCTGTCCCTCTTGGTTGAATGCGTATATCAAAGTTTACTGTAAAGCACTGAAAAAGATCAGAAAAAAAGTGTGTTTAAATACAATAATCAAGTCTCGTGTGGACTGCATGCAATAAATGCTCATTTAAATAAAGAATTATTTTATAATCATAAAAATTAAAAAAAAATTAAAGAAACAATAATTTTTCATTCAGCATTTCAATTCGAATGTGTACTAAGTATGTGTACGTACATATGTATGTATGTATTTATGTACTTTGGGTTCTTTCCTTATCTTTTCAATTTTCCATGGACTGTTATTACGCAAATAAACAGAAATAACGGAGCCTATAACTGTAACAGTAAAAAAACAGCGAACAGACGAACAAACAAATGAATGTCATGTCTGTTTTGCCATTGTTGTTGTTGTTGCTTATTTATGTTGATGATTATTTTGGGTGTTCATTCGTTTGTTTAATTTTAATACATGCACACGCACGTCCAGACATACTCGCACTCACACTTGCATATATACATGCAGACACTTATGCAAAATAATTGCAGTAATGCAGACAATAATCAAAAACAAGAAAATAAAAGAAACGAAGCAACAATAAAAGTCAACAACATTATCAACCATCGTGTATACATACATACATACATACAATGGCAAACAACAATAAAAACCGCAACGGGAGCAATAAGAAAAAAAGAAAACATCATCATCATCGTATGATTTTGATCAACCAACTATTGGGTCTGACAACAGGCAATTTCGAACTATGACAGTTGATTACGAGCATTTTGTTGATGATTTATCTGTCAAAAAATTACTGTTTATTCAGTATGCTATGTGAACTCACCATGGACACTACGGGCAAATAATAAACCTTTTTTTTTTTATCAAAATGGGACAAAGTACCACGCACTTCGTGATTTTTACAATTGCCATAATCGCCCTGTTGAGAAGACTATTCCCTGTGTGGTGTAGAAATTCGAGTCCATTGGTTCAAGTAAACGGTCGACAGTAGCTATCCGTTAAAGGCAGACGACATCACGGCCTTTCGCAGACCCACACAGGCATCGTGATTTGGCACTGAAACCGTGCAAAATTCACTGAGCCAGTAACAGAGTGTAAACGTCCCTAATGAATGGGTTCAAGTTGGGACGATACCCAGCCACATGAGATCCAAAAGCGTCCGATACATTCCGTAAAAGTCACTGTTTTGTGTGGAGTTTGGGTTGGCTGCTTCATCGGGGTCTCTATTTCTTTGAAGGCGACGTTAGACAGGCCATTGCTCTCAACAGAGAGGACTTCAGATAATTGAGATTCCACTGTATCCAATGCATTCCGAAAAAGTCGCTGTTTGCTGTGAATTTTGGATTGGTTGGTGTCAACGGTGCATATTTCTTTGAGAACGATATTGGCCAGGCCATCACTGCCTATCGTAAGCCTTGTAGGTCGATGTTTAGCAATTTCTTTTTGGCATGTATTGAATGAACTGGCCACCAACAACATGCAGTTTCAATAGAACGTCCACATAACCCATGTCACATTTGATATTCTGCACAATCGATTCAAGGCCCCGCTCATCTCACTTAAAGGTAGTGAGAACTGGCCACTGAGATTAAGTGATTTGACTCCGTTACGCGTGCTCTTGTGGGGTTTTCTTAGTTCACAAAGCACAACGGTCCTCAAAGCCAATGTAAACCTTGCTATGGGCCAAATTCAACACTAGAATCGTAGAAAATTTAACATTTCTTATACCTTTCAGCCAGAGAAGCTGGGGCAAACGTATACAAAAATTCAATTTTCAAATGAAAAATTGGGTAGCACTTAGTAAAAGATCCGACAACAAATAAATTGAGGGTACAACTACTCCACGTGCTTAAATGTAGTGGTTTTTACTGTAAATAATCTGTAAATCCCCCCCTCTCTCTCTCTCTCTCTCTCTCGTTTACACTACCAATGACTTTAGTTTTGTTACAATGTTTCAAAGAGATTAATAACACAAATGATCATAGTTGTCGCTGATTATTATCTCTTTGGCTCTCTGTGAGTGGTGGCTTTGCTTTTTTGTTTGCTACAGAAAGGTGTTGTTTTTTTTTTATTTTCATAAGTCTTGTAATGCTGATTGCCTATCACCACCCTGCTGTGTGTAAGTGTGTATTTATTGTCTTGTTTTGTTTTAGTTTACATTGTTGCAGTTTTTAGTGTGCTTTAGTGTATGTGTAAAGACGAATTTTTTGCTTCGTTGTTTCTCTGGTATGTGAACTGTTGTTTTATTGTTTGTCCACACATAAATGTGTACAGTGCTGTAAATTATAATATGTACGCTGTACGCTGAAATTGTGAAGATTTTAGAAGTATTTTATGGTCACCCTTTTTCATTCTTTAAGATAAGGCACCAAATCGAGTTATTCAACACTCATGCAGTGCAATACGATGATTAGGCTCTTCAACCTTTAAGGAAAGCAATTAGAAAGGGCTAATTGAATCCCATTACTTGAGCCCAGAAAGACAATTCCGATTTATAACATTCTAATCTGATTTGATGTCACTTAACCATGGCATTTTCCTACTACAGTTCCTAAGATTTATTCAAGCCTGCCTATGTTATACACTCTCTCTCTCTCTTATGTTAACTCAGAACTCCAGCCAGTCTCTCTCTCTCTCAGTTTCTATCCGGCCATCAAAGATGTGTGGGGACTTAACTTTGCTAGCCCATTCGCTGCTAAGCCTAAATTATATGAAATCATTCCCATTGGCATTATATTTTGAGTGCTTTTGTTTACTAAAACCCCGACTCGATATTACTGTCCGAGCTGTCCTGATAAACCTCCATTATGTATTGGACTTTGTTACAAATCCTATCTTGAAGATAAGGTATCATAAGTGATTTAGTTGTTATACAATTTTGTTATACATACACGATGAAGTTGATTTTTGCGTGAAAGATCATTCTCTATAAGAAATAAAGTCTTATTTTTGTAAAAAAAATTTATGTGTAGTATTTTTCAATTTTTTTTACATATTTATATTATGTTTGTAGCCAAAAAAATTTGCTAATTTAAAAGCCTGCATGTTATAATATATTTAAAGTACGACGAGTATACTCGTCTTTGACAGGGTATCCCGCACTGCCAAGACGAGTGTACTCGTCCTTGGCAGCGAATGGGCTAATATGTAGTACAACTCCTATTCCGTTGATCAATTCTGGCCGTTTTAGTTGAATTACTTGCCTTAACTTCGTTAATCGTTGACCGTAGAGATCAGAATCATCGTTGAACCAGAATGTAGAAGCTCTTAACAAGAACCCGTTAAGAAATTCCTTTCAATGCCACCAGAACCGAGGGTTACATTTCCTGGTACTAATAATGGCTTTTCCAACGTTTGCGTAGCTTTATTTTGCTTTGCGCTTCACTTTTTTCGCAATGCAATGTTGAAGTATCTTTGATTTCGAAATTTCCTGGTTAACAAACTTCGTTGATGTGGAAACATCGTACCATCGTGGATATTGAAGCATTCTGGATGTCGCAACATCTTAATATCTTGAAGGCCTGAAGATTTTGAATGTTGGAACATATTGGAGCATCTTGAATGTTCGGAACATCCAGAATTTTGAATGTCAAACATCATTTGGTTTGAAACATCGTGGACGTCATGATATTTTCGTTGTGGCAACATGTTAAATATACCTGGATGTCGAAATATCTTGAATGTTGGAACCTGTCAGATATCGCAGCTTCTTGGTTGTGGTAGCAACCAGGATTTCAAAACCTACAGATTGCAACATCCTGGATTTCAAAACACTTTGGATACCGAAACATTCTGGATGTCAAACATCATTTAGTTTGAAATATAGTGGACGTCTAAACATTCTCGGAGTGGCAACATCTGAAATGGTGGATACCGGAATATATTGAAGGTTGGAACATACTAGATATCGCAGCATCTTGTTTGTTGTAGCAACCAGTATATCAAAACATTCCTGAGATTGGAACATCCTTGATGTCTGAAATTGTTGTTATTGAAACATCGTTGATATTGAAACATTTTGGATATTCAAACATCCTAGATACTCATATTGATGTCGAAACTTCCAGAACATCAAAACATCCTAGATGGCGCAGCATCTTCTAAATAAGGCTCAAAAATTTCCCCAAGTTTAGTACGCATCTTCGAAAAAAAAATTTGTTAAAACAGATTTTATGTTTTCACTAACTCTAGAATTTTTTCCCTCACTGTATGTTAATCTAACCGAGTGCATAATGGTTAATGACTGACGTTTGAACTGCCTGACTGACGTTGCTTGTATGAGCGTAACGAAAATTGTAATTTTGTTGATGCAACAAATTCAATCGTAATTTGTTGTTGCACAGTGGCATACAGACAGCAGATGTGTCACAGATAAGCCAAGAAATATTTTGCCATTTTAAGCTTGCTTAAGCACTTCTCCTCTATTGATTAAATTACAGACACACACATACACAGCTATTTTTCTACCTTTCTGAAGCTACAGCCACTAGATAAGGGACTTAGACTTGAATTAAGCAATTTATAGAATCAAGAATTTTGTGATTGAACAACAATTAATCAAGGTTGAGTTTATTGGACTGTAAGCAACAGATATAGACTAATTTAGAATACTTTTCGACGAGAATATATACGTAGTGGTAGTTGTTGAATTACTTTGCCTTCTATACGAGTATTTGATGCAACATGTCTTCAATATTATTCTATACTTACTACCCATTGATCGCCACAATTTATCCGCTAACGGCTTAGAGGGCAATCAGGTCGAAAGCAGTAAGCTTTTGAAGACAATCAATCAGTGGCTTCCGGTATATAATGCCGTTTCAATTAGAACTGAATACAAAGGTAACCGTCCACAAACCTGGACTTTGCTTAAAGTCTCAGAGCTATTTTATGTGGAAAATAAGAATGTTGAAGATTTCTACAGCATATGGTACTGCAGTCTTTCTAAATCGATGGCATAAGACCTAGTGTTTACCCAGAATCTACGAAATTCCCAGAAATCTTTTGACCTTTTAGATAGAAAGGCCAGATCAGCATATTTTCCCATGAGAGGTGTAGAACAGAAAATGAGGAATTTCTTCTGGAGACCTTCGACTTCTGTATGAAAAAGGCAGGGGGCACTGAAACTCCTACAGACGTTCTATTTCCAAACACATGCGGTGTAGAGGTAGTTGGAATGGGTGAAGCTTTTAACCTTCACTGTAGAAGCTGTACCGTTTCCTAAATGCATTGAATTCTTTCAATCTTCTTCACTTTCTAAACAGCTCAGCGTGCTTATAATCCTTCTTCCATTCATTTATTATTCTTCCAGTAATTCGGTGGTCTTGTTGTCTCCTTAAAATGTCATCCCCAATTCTTTTGCCCTGACAAACTACAGAATGCTCTGTATTCGAAAGTATAACTGCCTGTTCAGTACTTAGTCCCTCTCTGCAGGTTTCTTCAGTCGCTTTCAAACACTAGTGCTTACTCATTCTCTACAAGAGACAGCTAAGATGGGCGATGTCATCTACTCGATTTGTCAGATCCAACAAAGGCTCCCGGGGAATATCATAGCAGATTTGCCTATCTTTATCTGAACCGTAGTCTCCGCAACAGATTTCTGGCAAAAACTCCGAGTAAATAAACCTGCCATGAAAAAGTTTCTCCAAAATCTGTCGTTCGGAGTCGACGTTAAACTGTAGGTCCCGCCACTCACGTATAAAATTAAGGCACACAACTTGAGTGGTGTGAGACGCCAGGCCGTAATCCTGACTAAAGGGTTGTAATGTATGTGTGTAGTGTCCACAGCCTCTCTGACATACATATGCAACGGAGTTTAGACCAACAGAGTCTCCAGCAACGCTGTAAGACTGATTCTTACTGCTTCGTGACTATACATTGCCCAACTCCATACGAGTTGTTTCAGATCTGCCTATTCAGTGACTCCATTGGTGCCAATTGGCCTGACCATTACAAAACACATCCAAAATTTCCGTGCAAGCCTTCTAACCATAAACGTAAATACTTTTAACCTGGGTTCTGCTAATAACCATGAATTTTTTCTTAAGCAATCTTATCTTCCTGAGACATCTATTGGCTTCCTTATTGCATTTGTAACCACTGTCCGGAACACTATATTTTTTGGCAATCTCAACCATAAAAAAATTGTCACTCTGTGTTGCTTTTGTCTCACTTCGATGGTCACGTACATTGAATACAACACAGACGTCGATACAAAGTGACCAAAAAAATATTAATTTGTAGACGTTACTGTTAAAAAAAAAAACAATAAAAACAATAAAAAAAAAAAACATTTAAAATTTGATGCTGATTGTTCTGTTAAATGTCACGTCATGTACGAGCTGACAGTTGTAAAGTGAAGCTGAAATCGAAACCAAACCAATGAGCAAGGGACTGACTACTGAGTTTAAAATTTCATTATTTGCCTCCCAACTGTCCATCAGACAGGCATTCAATTTAAATGTCAAGTTAACAACAAAAAAAAAACTGGTCAACATCATGAAATGAAATTCAATGAAATTTAAATCACACATCCAGACCAAACCCAACTAAAACACTCGAGTTTATGAAGTAAAGCCATCGAAAATTATGGCTTTATAGAGGGATTGAGTGCCAAAGCATAAGAGAGAGAAAGACTTAAAAAGATATTTTCTTACAACTTATGGCGGAAATAATTACTGGACTTCAAAGCTTAGCAACATTGTAAACTGCAAACTGATGCAAATCGCTCTCCAGCACTTAATTTATAGCCTCTCTCGCTTTTGAGTTTCGTTTCGTAACCGTGTTTTGAAGCGTTGTACTATGCCAGTGGAATATTTAAAATCGTTAAAAGACTCATTGAAAAAATTAAAAAAAAAACCGCCAGACAACATGTTTCGTCAAGATTATCAGTCACACACAGTCTGTGTTTAATTTGTGTGTTGTATCAATCATTTCGTTTCATTTCATTGCGTTGCATTGCATTACATTACGTTACGTTACGTTTACGTGAACGTTTAATCTAAAAGTCAATCTGTCTCCAGGTATTAATCACGAATCAAGACAAACGTCAAGCAGTCAAACAATTTAAAAAAAAAAAAGACAAAAATACTGAGTACAACAGCAACAATTAAAGCTAATCAAGTGATTTTATAAAATAAAACCAAGAGAGGGCACTGGCAAGCACGTACAGCAGCTACAAAAACAAAACATGACAGCGACATTTGAATGAAAAAAAACCAAGAAAAAAAAATTGAAAATCTGTCTTATTTGACGTAAGACATCCACACTCCCCCAGGCATTAAAACTGTATTCGTGGTCAATAAGAGATACTCAATGTAAACGTAACTCGTGTAAGTTGGCAGGCAATGTGTTATGCACACTAGGAAACCCTAACAGCACGACCATGACCGTGGGACCTATCCAATGTGCATGATTCGCCGCAAGATTTACTCTTAGCTTGCTGAGCGCCTACGTACTAAACCGCACCTCGTTCACCGTCCAGAACAACGGGAACGTGGGAAGAGCAAAATAACTTGCATACATATGTACTATATGCCCCGAATACCACCAGCATATTATGTTATGACTTCTTATATAAACTCGAAGAGGATGAAAATCTTGGCCTAGATGCCTATCAAGCCGAGGCCGAGATGAAACGAACCTTGTTTCATGCCGTTCATGTCGAGTGGACAGTGTGTAGATGTCCGGATCATCAGTGCTCTCTGCTTTCCTCCAACTAAAGGACTATTTGCTACGCTCAACTGATCTTATACTGAAGCATCTGGCTAAGCTAGTAGTATTAAGACCCCGTTAAGGACTTGTAATGTGAAGATACGGAAGTTTCCAGCGAAACCTGTAAGCCTTATACCGATGGCTCAAAATGCTGGACACAGCAGTCTGTGGTATAGGCTGCCTAACCACTGCAGTGAAAATCTCTTGATTCACTAAAAAGTTAGATTCTGAATACGAGATGTAGCGACTTGTTACAGGGCATAGGTATTTGATTGTCTCTGTTAGACTAGGTATAGGCTTGATTCGCTTTACACGAACACTAATTTTTAATATTTCTGCCGAACTTGTATGGATAAGCAGAAGCCTAACTCACTTCAATACTTAAAACGCATAGCAATCCATCGCACAATTGCAATTCTCACGCGCCGCTCTCCACTCGAATAACATGACAATAGGCTATCTAGGAAGATACTATCTTTCACTTAATGTTTTAGCTCTGTGCATCTTTCTATGAAGCGGCGGAGGTTCTTGACCTCTCAGTTTTTGTCATTCTTCACTGAACTCTGCAGTATAAAGATAACTGCAACAGAAATATTTATTTTGTGGTCAAGTAGTAGGTTTCCTTTAGGGAATGTTGAGCCCACGGCATCACAGTAGGCCTAAACGCTGGCATTAGTGGGACCTTGTACATAGAAATTGGTCCTTACAATCTTTCAGTCAGGTTTACGACCTAGCTTCTCACACCACTTATGTGTGGCGAGTTCTACGACTCCAAGGGAGTGATTTTTAGAGAAATTTTTCTTGGCAATTTGTATTTACCCTCAGCTTTTTGACAGAGGAAGAGGCTGAGAGGAAGTCGCCTAAGAAATATTTTTTCATATTTTCGTTCTGTCGGTTTGAACCTGAACGGCGGCTTGAACCGAGGCCTCATGTCTAATAAGCCAACACACTACCTTCTAGACTACAGCAACTGTAGGACCTTGTAATTGAAGGAAAATCCGCCATCTAACCTGACCTCTAACCTAAACCATGGGCATGTTGCCATGAGGGTGTGCAGCCCTTGCGCTGACCAACTTCTTTCTTTTCCCTGATTTTGGTGCAACTTGGTTAGTACAGGGACTGCGTTCACCCGTGGCATCATAACGGGCCGCTATGCGTGCTCAAGTGAGCTTTGTGATATCAGAGCTACCACTCCGACCTAACCTAACCTAACCTGCCATGAGGGTTCCATATACGCGAATAATCAATTGAATTATAAAGTGTTGACTGATAAGCTGTGTTACCAGTCAGTTTCTAAAATTTCATTTGTTTTTTTTTATAGTTTCTCTGACAGAAGAGATAATTCCGTAGAAAGAAAAGATGATTCCATACAATCCACTGCAAAGCAAGAATTGCATCAGACACTTTCTTTTTTTATTATCAAACAATTCTTTCGGTTTTGTTTTTTTTAATTTTTTATGGCGTCGTTTGCAACATTCATGGTCACAAAACTAAAAAAAAAATTTTTAAAAAATTCACAAAAAAAATAAAAAGAATTAAGTCGTGTTACCAAGCCAGTGTTTAAAAGAATCTACAAGCTTCCATCAGCTGTGAGAAAGAGTTGTTAGACACAAGCGACACAGAGCGAGAGAGAGAGATAACTTTAAAATTAAAAGAGATAGTCGAGTATAAAAGTTTGGTTTCTTGTAAACGGCAATGTAATTACATATTCACTTACACACTCACTTCACAGTCCAGCAGTAGAATGCACTTAAGAAAACCAACCAACTACCACCAACTTAATAGCACAACAATAAACTCCATATTGTAATGAAGAGTTTAAAGAGAGTGGAAACAATAATAAATTGTTTGCATTTGTTAACATAACAGGATTAAATTATTATTAAATTATTATTTAAATAATTATTTCTTGTTTATAATTTCCTTTCCACCACAAACTGTGTCATTACTTTGTTGGTTTATTTTCCATGTGCAAAAAGGAACTAAAAAGAGTGAGTAAGTGAGAGGGAGAGAGAGAGAATATAGTTTGATGATTATTAACATGTGTGTGTAAGGAAGAGAATCTAGTACACGAATGTAAATGTGAGCACAGTGTATGGCAACCACTTGTCTATGTATTACACACATTAAACAGGGCTGGGAAATGTTATTTAAAATAGCGTAGGAAAGCCAGCACTTTATAGGCAAAAAATGTTTACTTAACATTTGTACGTGCTTCTTATTAACAATCCTTTAGCCAAGATTACAACCTAGCTGCTAACACCACCACCCATGTTGTATGCGTTAATTGTATTCATGAATGGAGTGGTACCTATAGTTTGAAGTCGACTTTCAATGATAAATTTTTTGAGAAACTTTTCGTAGCAAAATCTGCAGGCAGGCTGCTGAGTGAACTATCTCGTTCTGTTCGAGATGTCTGAGCTAAGGTTTGAACTATGGATCCATGCCTAATAATCCAACTATCTACCTACTATAGTACGGGGACTTCTGAATATGAATGATGAATTGAATATCTGATGTAAATGAATCGATGGGCAAGCCCGTGCAGGGTTGTCTTCTATAGATGGTTTACAGGCTCGATGGCATCATACATAATGATAATTAAAGAAGGTATTCTCTGTTATTATTTGAGAAAGGCAAGTTGCAGTAAAAAATCTTAAGGCCTGTAAGTCTAGAAATGTCAGATGACCGGATAACAGTTGAGAAGATGTATCCAGACAGACATCTTAGATGTAATGATGTGGTAGAAGACCTTAAAAATCATCGCTTTAGAGTCTTGGAGGAATGATTTTTAATCGGCATATTCTTCAATAAATCCGGGAACTTACTTGTTTTCAGTCTTTAACACGTTGACTGCAGCGGCAATTTTCAGAAAACTGGCCACACAAGCCAACAGTGACTTTTTGTTCTTTTACCAGAAGCCATTTATCGATACTAGCAGCTGCTGATATAATACGATTGTTATTCGTAGCTACAAATGGCAGGTTCAGTGAGTACGAGATAACTCGTAGTTGGCACCCTAAAAGAGAACGCAATATATGAGTTATCTCGTAGTCGGCAGTCAACGTGTTAATACTGTAAACATCAGTAGAGATGAGTAACCCAGACCCTATGTTCGCTTGTACTGTAACAGACCAGAGTCTCTGCAGAGAATCGAACCCACGACCCTCACGATAATAGTCTAGCACTCTACCCACCAGCCTACTCGGGACACCCAGGATTTAATTCTATTTCGAAGAGATCTTTTGCTAAACATCACCTCACCATGAATTACAAAATAATTCCGTATTCCCTTGGCTGCATACATACATAAATAGACTCATACCGAGAGAGGGAGAGCTGTCATACATGCTTTGCCCACTCTCTCAGTGAGCATAGAATCAAAACAAAACTGAAATCCTTTTTTTATTTTGTTTTTGCTCTCGTTTCGTTTACATTTTCAGAGGAAAAACACTCTGCCACCATAAATTTCCACTCAAATACAAAATAGTTGCTCGCGTTCTACAGCAACGAGCACATCGTATGTATAAGAAACGGTTTTTCCTTGCCTAATAACGGGAGTGCAATCATTTTCGTTGTACCTAGCTATCGTGTGTATAGTTTTGTGTGTATGTGTGTGTTTGTTTGTGTGCTGTCTGCTTCTTCTTCGTGCTTCGTCTTCTTCCAAATGGCCAATGAAATGAAAATATTTTTTATGAAAAATCAAAAACAAAACAACAACAGCAGCAACAGAAAAATTTTTTATTTTTAAAAATACCAGCCATTCGGGCAGTCAGTCGAGCACAGCACACGGTTTTCAAAAAAAAATAAAAATATATTGAAAAAGAAGAAGAAGATGAAAAATAACTTGAAAAATTTTGTTTAAAATTAACGAAAAAAAAGGAAGTGTAAATGAAAATGGAAAAATATTACTGTTAAGGAAATAATGAATAAGGAAATGAAAAAAGATAAATTCAATGGAAATGTTTCTCCCATGGAGGAAAAGTGTGGAAAAATTATTGATTTTCTTGCGTGGTTCGTGTAAAGGAATGTGAAGCGATGATGGTGGCTCAAATGCAAATGCTTTAAATGAAAAACAACAACAACAAATACAACAGAAACAGAAACAAGAAAAGAAGAAAAAAAGGGAAAAAATGTGGCAGCATGTAAAAGAAAAGTTCAAAAAAGGGAGAAAAACATGTTAAAAAGGAAAACAAAATGTAGATGAAAATTTGAAAAAATGTATGTAAGAAAAGTTATGGTTTTCATTTCGAATGAGGAAAACAACAAAAACAAATTTTTATTTAAAAAAATACTTGAAATTTATTTTTAAAATCGTTCAAAAATAAACACACTCATACACACGCATATCTCCCCATGCTCATACATATACTCATACTTTGTCTATCTCTCACGTTACGTCACTTGAATATTTTTTTTGTTTTTCGTCTTTCTGACTTGTCATAGTCGCCGAGGCACGTACGTATAAACACTGCAGAATTTCCCTTCTTTTTTGGTGTATAAAAAAAACCAACAACAACAACTGCTACTACACTTTATACAAAATATGCTGTATTGCAGTGTGTGTGTTTGTTTGTTTTTTATTTGCATGAAAAAAAATTGCATTTGCAAAATAAAAAACACACACACATATACTTGCACTCATATACACTCATGCAATAACAATGTGTGTACAAAGAGCGTACAATGTGAGTGTAACAACAATAATAATAAGAAGAAGAAGAGAAGCATTAAAAACAAAAACATCCATAAAATCCATACGGAAACTGTAAACAATTGCTGTCAAAGAAATAGTAGAAGAAATAAACCAACAACAACAATAACCACAAAAAAAAGTACAAGAAAATAAATGACAATGTTGGCAGCCAAATTATGCTTCAGAAGAAGAGAAAAAAAAAACAAAAAAATTGAGCAACTCTCTGTGTTAAAGAGACAGAGAGCGAGTGACAATGTGAGCGTGACAGACAGGGAGAGACCGTTAGAGAGAGTAATGAAAAACAGGCAGAAAATCATATAAAAAGGAAATGCACAGAACACTTGCATTTCCCTCTCTTTCTCCGTCTCTCTCTCTATCCTTGTCTCTTTAACTGTGTATGTGTCGTTAACATTGGGGTTGCCAAATTGTTTTTTTTTGAGCACAGAGAATGAATTCTTGTTGTTATATCCTTAAGGTGTGTAAGGCTCTTGAGGTCGTCGTAATCAATCGTAATTTTCGTTGTCCTTCAGATCTCCTAGTTCTTCAGCAAACGTAAGCATTTTTGCTTATGTAGTAACTGCAGACAAAGACAGTGACATAAAATATGATTTCTTCAGTCTTTTGTCACATACTCTACAGAAATTAGTGAAATCTCTATTCCATCTTTTTATTCTGTGTCTAAAGGGGCCTTGTCTTTTTAAGACAATTATTATAACTCTCAAGTCCTTCTCCTACTCCTGCTTAAGATTACTTTTGTACCTGTAAGATTAAGCTTTAGTTACAGGGTTCTTTCAATCCGATATTGATCTCCATGCACGAAAGAGAATGGAAACTTTTCTCAGTAATTCCAAATAAGAAGTCTACAGATGGTTCCATTAACTGTTCATCTGTCTTAACTTCAAAGTTCTTCCAGGTTGTTTGAACCTAACAGGCTGGTTAGATATTTTCGTTACTGTCGGGTAATCCTTGGCAATTATTTCTTCAGATGAATTAAAAAAAAGTGTTCCTACATAAATCGATCAAAATCGGTTAAAAATGGACTTGTGCGGGAAATGGACCTAGTGCGTTAGATAGATATTAGATCATAGATTCCAAATCAGTTTTCACTACGGTCGGGTTGCCTTTGCGACCGAAGATATTGCCGCAAATTGGTAGAAAAAAAGTGTTCTATATAAATCGGTCTAAATTGAATAAAAAATGGACCTAGTGGGGCAAAATGGACCTACTGGAATCGATATCCATAGTCTCAAGGATTCCAAACCAGGTTTCCTTACGCTCAGGCGTTACTCAGAACCGGAGATATAGGCGTCGAAGCTATGTAAATACGGATAAAAATGAAATTTTAGTTAAATATACTTAAAATTTTAATAATTCTCATTGAGTTAATATGCATTTGCATGTATATATAGAGGCAAACAAATTATATTTTTCGCAAGTTGGTTTTCCTTGGTAGATGACTTTTTTTTGACATTTTTTTTGTATCGATGACTTGCATTTTTTGTATCGATGACTTGCATTTCTTGTAACAATGACTTGCATCTTTTGGTGGATGACTTGCAGTTTTTTTTGTCGATGACTTACATTTTTTTTGGTAGATGAATGGCATTTTTTTGGTCGATGACTTGCAGTTTTTTTTGCTTGATGACTTGCATTTCTTATAACGATGACTTGCATCTTTTGGTTGATGACCTGCATTTTTTTTGGTCGATGATTTGCAGTTTTTGTGTCGATGACTTGCATTTTTTTTTGGTTGATGACTTGCATTTCTTGTATCGATGACTTGCATTTCTTGTAACGATGATTTGCATCTTTTGGTCGATGACTTGCAGTTTTTTTGTCGATGACTTGCATCTTTTTGTCGATGACTTGCATTTTTTTGGTTGATGAGTTGCATTTCTTGTATCGATGACTTGCATCTTTTGGCTGATGACTTGCAGTTTTCGATGTAATTTTTAGTCGATGACTTGCAGTTTTTGGTTGATGATTTGAATGTTTTAGATCGATGAACAGCAATTTTTTTTTTGGTCGATGACTTGCATTTCTTGGTTCTACGACTTGCACTTTTTGGTCACTGACTTTTTTCTGTTTTTTTTTTTTGTTTTGCTCAATAATGTGCATATTTTAGGTCAATGGCTTCCATTTTTTTGGTTTACAACTTGCATTTTTTGTCCCTGGCTTGCATTTTGTATAAAGAGCACTTTATTTGCTCTTTAGAGGAAAACTATTAGCCTTGATGCCTATATCTCCGGTCTCAAGTAACGCCCGAACGTAAAGGAACCAATTTTAGAAGACTTGATAGCATTTCCATTCCCCCCAGTTCCATTTTTGAATTAATACAGTTAAGTTATTTCGAGTGTTGGCAATCCTTAAATGCATTTTACTTATTTGTTCTCTGTTTTTATGTCTCTCTGGCTGTTTTAATTTTGCTGTTTGCTCTTTGGGAGAGTTTACTTTTATAAATTTGTATGTTTTTCTTAACCAAAATTTCTTTAGTATGTGTGTGAGTGTGTGTTTATGTTTTGGTTTTAAGCAGTTTTTAAAATATACAACGGCAACTCTTGTTAGTTATTAGAGTTAAACTAAAAGAATTAAAGAAAAGAAGCACAACAAATTAAAAGAGATAGTACAAACACACACACATACACAGAGTATAATAAAATGCTCTCTTTTTTTAACGAAACTAACGCACACATACACATACACACACACACGGGCTTTTAAAGAGAGTAATTTTAATGAGGGAAACAATATTTTGAATTCATACAACTACAGACAAAACTTTTGATAGGGCGTGAGAGAGAGCAAGAAGGGGTATGTTTGAAATTGTGAGAATTGTATTAATAATGTATTGTTGGGAGAGTATTTATTTTGAATAAAATGCTGATTGAAGAAAATTTTCATTTTAATATTCGTTTCGTTACTTCAATGGCCAACACCAACAGCCATTTACTTTTCAAATAAACAGTCATACAGTCAGTCGCCGTAAGATCATCTTGCGTGCCGGTTGGTTTCTCAATTTTACGGGTAGTTAACGCAACTAGGCGAACTAGAAAGAAAAAAAATTTAAAGAAAACAAAAAAATACAATTTCAATAATAAAATTTTCGTATAAAAGAAGCAAACAAAAGAAACGTTTAAAAAAACGTAAGTCGTGGACAAAAACGCTGGCAAAAGAAAAATATTCGTTTCTCTGTCAAAAGCTAGAATTAAAAATTTAAATAAAAATTTGTTGTTTAAAGGCGTTCCTAATTAAATAATTTATTTTAAACACAATTAAATAAATAAAGAAATTAATCTACATTCCTAATAAAACTACAACAATATCAACTTTAATACAACAACAAAAACGAAAAAAATCCTGTTATTAAAAAAATTTCAAAAAGAAACAAGAATTTAATTTAATTTATTAAATTAATCAAGAAAAATAAAAGATTTATTAATTCAATTCCGTTTTTTTTTTGTTATTCTTAATTTTATTTTATTTTGTTGTTCTTGTTTTTCAAGTGTGTTATAAAGTTTTTCGCCGTTTTTCGCTGCAGCAGTGTTTCAACACTTTAAAGTGAAACACGTTAAAATACTAAAAAGAAAAAAAAGAAAATAAAAGTTAATAAAAACCTACTAAATTCAATAAAAATTTAAATAAATTAAAAGAAAAAAATTATAATTATTAATAAATATTAGTCCATTTAAATTTAAAAGTAATAAAAAAAAAAAGTTTAGAAAAATCTTAAAATTTCTTAAGAAAATCCCTCCTCCAACTCAACAAAATTAAAAAAAAAATATTTTTTTAAATGAAAAATAGTGACATTTTTAAAAAAAATTATAAATTAATATATGCAAGGATTATTACAACAAAAATTTTATAAAAGTTTGCTGTTAACAACTCCAAAGTAAGTAAAAAAATATTTGTGACAAAAGAAGTTTTCAAAAATTAAAAAAAAAATTGAAGATAAAAAAGCAATTGTAATGCTTTATTAAGCCTTTTATTAAGGGTTATACAGTTCGCGTTTCATTTCATTACAATGCTGAAACCTTACCATTATCAATATAAGCGAAATACAATGTCACTTAACACGTTGACTGCCTGCCGACTGCGAGATCGAGCTCTTAGATTGCATTCCCTTCTAGGTTGCCAACGACGAGTTATCTCGTACTCACTAAAACTGCCATTTTTGTGTAGCTACGAATAAAATCGTACTATATCAGCAGCTGCTAGTATCGATAAATGGCTTCTGGGAAATGAACAAAAAGTCAATGTTGGCTTGCGTGGCCAGTTTTCTGAAAATTGCCAAGGCAGTCAACGTGTTAGGTTAGGTTAAAGGTGACCACCTAACCTAATTCTACAGTTTGAACTATGTATATATCAAGGTAGTAACTAGACAAATGTTGGTTTTCATATGCTCTAATATTAGCAAAATATCCGTGTAGGCTCAGTCTTTGTTGTAGTCTCGTAAAAAGAAGTCTAACGGCGTGAAAACGCTCGATATGAGGGGCCAATTTACGTCTACAGAACGTGAATTTCATTTTTTGTGGAAATTTCTCATGCAATGAAGTCAAAATTGGTCGTATAGTGTTACTTGTGGCATTGTCATATTGAAAATACACGCCGACCAGTTCATAATCTTCCATGGCAGGCCAACAAACGTCAGTTATCATACGGCCATAGGGCTCTGAAGTAAAGATAACTATTCTTCCAATGCTCTTGATCATGTATGTACATCTAAGAGTCACTTTTTCCTTGTAAAAGTTTTTTTCCATAATCAATTCTGGATTCCATAGAGTGAAAAACCAGTACTAACGACTAAGAAAAATCGGTTGGAAAAATTCACATTGTATGTCTGTTGGTCTAGCCCTTAAACAGCATATCTATTTTGTTTTAAATGGTCAGTCGATTTAAAAGTTGAACCTCGAGCCTGATTACATCTCTAAAGCTTTCAATTTCTTCAGCTGATTTCTTTCACAGTGGATCAACTATGACGGTCCTAATTACTTTAAGTCTAGCACATAGAGTGTTGGCTTATTAGACGAGAGCTTGTGGTTCAAACCCTAGCGCAGACATGTCGGAAAGAACAAAGTATAAACATTTTTCTTAGCAGTCTTTCCTTAAAAATTCTTAGAGTACATTTAATTGTCATAAAAAGTTTCTCAAATCGTAGTCGACTTTAAACTGTAGATGGTATGGTTCTTGAATAAAATAAATGCAGAATAATGGGTGGTGTGAGTAGCTAAATTGTGATACTTACAAGGAGGAACAATATGTGATAGTGTTGGCATAACAAAGCTAGGCATTAAGCTTTTAAATTTATTTCTCCGTAATCTAGTAGGTAGTGTGTTGGCTTATTAGACATAAGGCTCGAGTGCAAACCACAGGTCAGGCATCAAAACGAAAATATAAAAAAAATATATATTTCTTAGGCGACTTCCTCTCAGCAGATTTCTGGCAAAAAGTCTGAGAGTAAATAAAATTGCCATGAAAAGTTTCTCAAAAAATCTGTCGTTCGGAGTCGACTTTAAAACTTTAGGTCCCGCCACTCAGGTATAAAATTAAGGCACACAACATGAGTGGTGTTAAGAAGCTAGGACGTAATCCTGACTGAAGGGTTGTAATGGCTAATTATGTATGTATTGATTTCCATAAAGGCTTTTTTGACCGTCTGCTTTGCTAGATAATGTAGAGTGTATCCATAGTATACATTATACCACAGTTTAATGTGATTACTGTCAACGAAGGCGATTGTTGGGAACAAAATTTAATTAATTTCAACAAAAACTATTCTTTTCTTTTTAACAAAATACTTGAAATTGTTTTGTTGTCCTACAAATTAATGTTCTTCATTAAAATTGTTTTCCAATATTTTATTTTTATTTTATATTTTTATATTTATTTTTTATTATTATTTATTTAAAAAAAAACAATGAGAAATTTAACAATTCATGTTAAAATTTTTTTTTTTTTAAATTTTAAAAATAGATTGAGTTTGAAATTCTTAAAATATTTTCACTTGAAAAAAGAAAAAAAAAATCGGAAAAAAGTATATAGATTCGCTCTACGGAATACCACTTGTTAATATTTGTCGAACATCAGCCAGCTAGTCAACCAACCAATTCACCAGCCAGCCAGCAAAAATAGAATTAGAATCAGAAAAACAAAAAGAAAATTGCGACGAAAAACATATTTTTAGTTTTTAAAAATTAAAAGAAAAACAACAACAATAACAATAATTTGAAATTTTTATGTTTATTAATTATTAAAAAAAATACGTAATTTTTTCAGCTAATGACGCGTTTTGTGTAGTTCAAATAAAAACAAAAACAAGAAAAAAAAATGTTTTTAAATATTTTGTGGGAAAAGAAAAAGCAAAATGAAAACGTAGAAAAAATATTTTTAAATAGAGACAGAGAGAGAGAGAGAGAGAATGTATAAATTATTTAACAACGAATATTAATTATAATTATTTATTAACAACAACAACAACAAAAATGGCATTTCATTTACATCTCCATCTTAAACATGTTGTTGCAAAAAATCTATTCATTACGCTGGCAAAATGCAATCAAATTCACGTACAAAATTGTGAAATTTAATCAATTAATTGGTCAGAGTTATAACCCTTTAGTCAGTATTGCAATCTAGTTTATCACACTACCCACCCAATCATATTGTGTCTGCTAATTTTATCCATGACGACCAGGACGATAGGGACCGGGACCGGTACCTTCGACTTAAAATCGATATATTTTTGAAGAACTTTTCGTGGCTTTTTTATTTTTAGTGGCAGAGAAAGTGTGCTCTCTGCTAAACACAGAATCTACATATTAACACGTTAATCGCCACGATAATATCAGGAAAATTTTCACATGGTCCATGGTAACTTTATTAGATAATTTAGTTAAAAATGTATCAAGGAAACTTAATGTATCGCAGAAAAATTTTTTTTTGCCAAAATTCCCGGAAAAACACCATTTTTATGTCACACATACATACATATGTATATGTCTGATATGGCTCATGTAGAACTTCAGACACATATGACTAGCATGGCGATTAACGTTTTAAGCTCGAGGTGATTAATTTTCTGAAGCTTCTGGTTAAAGACCGATTACTAGCCTTAGCCTACATCTGGTCTTAGTTTGATGCATTATTCAAATCTCTTTTCAATTATAATTACTTAACAAAAGCTTGAGAAAACTTTTCTCTATCTTCTCTTACCAGGAGAGTATATCCTGCCAAACACCCTTTTGCTCTTAAAAAAAAAAAAAAAAAGGTTTTAGCATCATTGGCGTCCTTATTGTACTCTTCTCAACATTCTTTTCCACTCCACGCCACAAACAGGTTCTAGTCTAATATGCATCGTGGAAGACCTTATCCTTGTCTGCTTACTGCAGAGCATTTCCAAATTGTCTGGGATCTATCAGAGAGTGAACAGTCTTATATTATCCTCGGGTCAACCTCAAGACTAGACTGGGAGATAGTATTGCTGAGCGTGTGGTCCCTTGTACTTTCAGTCCAAGTTTAATGCCGCACATCTTTCGATGACATAGTCCTCCATTGTCAAGATATACATGTATTTCAGCAGCGAATCCTAATTTACTTAATTTATTGGACATGAAAGCTATAACCTTCCTATAATAAGTTTTTCAAGTGGATTGAGTCCAAGCGATTGGCTTGATGAGAGGGCGAAGACACTTGCTACCATGCTGCATGCGTTGACTGACGCGGCAATTTTTAAAAAACTGGCCACGCAAGCCAACATTGACTTTTTGTTCTTTTCCCCGAAGTTTTTTATCGATACTATCACTGATATAATACGATTTTATTCGTAGCTACACAAAAATGGCAGGTTAAGTGGGTACGAGATAACTCGTCGTTGGCGACCTAGAAGGAAAAGCAATCTACGAGTTATCTCGTAGTCGGCAGTCAACGTGTTAAATTAAGTGGCCTTAGTTTCCTCCAAAATAATGCATCTCGGAAACTTATTTTATTCAGAATGCATAATATCAGCTGGAAACGATGGCAACCCTGTTATCCTAGAACCTACTACGAATGGACTATGCAGGCAAACAGTGAAACTTTTCCGTATACTCTATTATATCAATAGATTTTATAAGGCCTGCTCACATGACTAATATTAGTATTCTTGATTTCAATTTGAGTGTTTTTTTTCTTCTTATGAAAACAAACGCCAAATATGTTGCAATGTTAATTAACAACACTGTGTGTGTGATTTTTTTCTTCATTTTTTGTTTGTTTGTTCTTAAATTGCTTTTCTTGTAGTTTAAAGGTGCCTTAAACTTTTCTTCTATTGTTTTTATTTCCTATTTCTCATGCTCTTCCAAGTTCTCTCTCAAATTCTCTGTTTGTCTGTGCTACTTTTTCTCTCTTTTCCTCTCTTTCTATCACACTTACTAGTATTTGGTTAATTCTCTAACATCGTTTTAAAGTTTTTTTTTTTTTTCTGTTCTAAGTACATATTTAAGAAATTTAAAACAGCAAAAACAACAATAACAACAACAACAAAAATCATCTTCGTTTGAATACAAAAAAAAAAGGAGAAAAGCGTTCATTGAACTCCTTGTATTTTTTTTTGTCTATGCGTACGAAAAAACCAAAAAAAAAAATAGAAAAATAAGGAGATCAACCAACATACAAACATACATGCATACATAAGTATGTATGTGTATGTATTCATGCATATATAATTGAAGTTCTTTTCGTGTATTTTTTTTTTTTTTTGTTTGTTTGTATGTGACAAACTTAAAGGGTTAAATACTCTTCTTTAAATGAATAGGCATGCCTCTGTACAAGTTTTCTTTTCACAAAAGACGTCAAAGACGACTGACTACGAACGAAGTCAATTTTACTACAACTCCTCTGTTATATTTACTCACACGCACACACGTTTTTAAAAAATCGTAGTTTCTCTTTTGCTTTATTAAACAAAGTACGAAATACATACATACATACATGTGTACGTCTGTACACGTATGGGTGTTACATTTACTATAATCATGTGTTGTGTTGTAACTCCGCCCCCCCTGTACATCTATAAAGTGCAAGACAAGTGGTTCTCATACTAATTAAAGCAAAAGGTTCTCAATTTTCCAATTTTTTTTATTCAACTGTGATTAGCCCTAATGTTGGGGACATGTAACATTTGTTGTTCGTATTTTTTCTTTTTAATGCGTATACACACATATGTATGTGTCGCTCTTTCTCTCTCACACTGCTAAAGTCCCATTTAAATTGCAGTTTCAAAGACAAAACAACTGCAATGCAGACTATTGTTGTGATGAGTACCAAAACAATGTTGCCAAAGTGCGTATATTGAAGCATATAAACGGTTTTTATTTCATTGTGCACAAAACGTATACTTTCTTGTTTTTTTAAGGTTTTGGAGTAAATTTATGTTTTAAAACTTTAATTAATGCTTTAAGCTTGAGAGTATAAAACGTTCAACAGTAGTAAGTTGTTTTGATGTGAAGTTTAGAATTTCATTTTTTATACGAAACCATGTTTTGTAAACTTTAATAATTTAATTCAATCAATAGAGTGTATTTAATGCTTCTTCAATATCGTAAGGCCTTACAATGGCCCGCTATGCATGTTCAAGTGTGCTTTTGGTATCAAAGGTTCCACTCCAACCTACCTACCTACTGAACGCAACTGCTCCATTACAGCCCTTTAGTGTGGGAACAATAGTAAATGAGGAAGCAAAGGGTTATAATATGTTCTTCTAGAATTTAAGCTTCACTTTCATTGGCACCCTTTCAGACAGCTGTGGGCAATTAGCTTGACTCGAAAAATGTTTGCTTTGTATCTTGGTTTTTTTTTTAATTTATAGTTTCAGATCATTCCCAATACGTTTATTTCAAACAAGCTGATTAATAAAGACTACCGGGTTTGAGCCCCAGGCCAGACATCAAAACGAAATATGCGAAAAAAATATTTCTTCGGCGACTTCCTCTCAGCAGATTTCTGCCAAAAACTCTCAGAGTAAATAAACCTGCAATGAAAAAGTTTCTCAAAATCTGTCGTTCGGAGTCGACGTTCAACTGTAGGTCCCGCCACTCAAATATAAAATTAAGGCACACAATATGAGTGACCGTAATCCTGACTGAAGGGTTGTAATGGCCAATTATGTAGTACGTATGTGTGATTAATAAAGACAATTCCTAGGTTTTTGTTTTGTTTTCAGTACTATGTTGCATTAAACTTTGTTGGCAACATGCTGCTAGAAAAAATTCGTGTTAATAATATAATATTTTAATAACATTAAACAGTGATGACAATTCTAGTAGATTTTTTAGCATCATATTGTTTTAAATATTTTCTGCAACATGTTGCTGAAATAATGTTGTTTCAATAACTAAACATACTGGTACATTCCTTAGTATATTACCTTAAATGTTGCCCAAAACATGTTGTTGAAACAATTTAAGCATTTAGTTGGAATTCTAAAAGCTCCAGTTATCCAAGTTTAATTAATTTCTTCTCAAAGACAAGATCCTAAAGGATCTCAAAGACGATATCAGGAGATAAAATATTTAAAAAGAAACTTTTACTCTATAGAGACAACAAATTAGGTCTTTAATAAGTATTTGTATGAAATGAACAAATTGTTCCTAATTTTTTTTTGCTATTTTTTGGTTCCTAATCTTGATTACAATCTCTAAAAATAAAAGCGAAACGCAGACAAACAATTTCGTAGATAAAAAACAATTTAACAGAAACAAAAAAAGAACAACAACAATTTAATAGAATAAAAGAAAAAAACGTAAAACAAATCAAAAATTATAGACTTTGAGCCCTAAACACAGACACCACATACAGAACTACTATACACCCGCTATTTTGCTTAACATGAAACTAAAATTCCATTGAAGGGCAAAAAAATAATTTGAACACGTAATAATAAACATCTAAGCAGGTGGAAAGTTTAATTTAATTATTTTTTCTTCTTCTTTATTTTTAATTATTTTCTAATACATATTTTCACGTAAATTTTTTGCGTTCAAAGTACACCTGTAGCAATGATATGTGTCTGGCATATGATTATTTTTAACCCCAAAAAAAAAAATGATAATGAATTAAATGATAAAAATTATTATAAAAAAAATAGAAGAAGTCTCAATAACACTTACAATCATTACTAAATTAGTAGAAGCAAATAAAATTGAGTGGAAATTTTTTTATAAATTTTACATGCATGTTGCTAGCAACATGTTGCTGAAAATTGTTTTCTTTTCTTGTCGCATGGAAACATTTTTTTATTTTATTCATTTTTCATTACTATCACCTGATAATGCCACTGCTTGCATTAATTTATGTTTAGTTTGCTAAACAATCCGCTCGTTTCTAACGTGATTAACCAACCAACCACTGGAATCTTGTTTTCTAGATTAGACTTGACGATAAGATGTGGTCAAAATAAATGCATGAACTCATCATTATTATTCGTCGGTAGTATTTCATTTAAATTTATGATTTTCTTTTATAAAAACAAAATTCAATTAAATGCTCAGGTTTAACTGAAAGTCAACAATATAATCTGAAAACCTAAAACACAATTGACAGTTAAACAAGCCCCTTTGAACTCAACTTCCTTGCCTATGAAGCTGACTAATTTTTGTTTGATTTTCACATTTCTTTTTGTGTGCTTTTGTTATGATTACTTTAAATATTATAAATTATTTATTGTGGTTAATTTTTTTTTTAATAAATAACTGCATATGTACATATATGTATATGTATGTCTTATAGGAGAAGGCAGCGGCGAGCGCATTCATATCATGAAAAATATTATTTTGTATGGGTTTAGAATGAAAAGTAAAGAATAAAAAAATTTTAATTCTTATCAAAGAGTCATAGAAACGCAAGTACAAAGTCTTTTTTTATATTATTTTCTTTTATTTTTTTAAGATTAATTTGTGTTTTTTTTTTAATTTTTTCATTCTGTTGGTCTCAACTCAAATCATAAACACTTGGTTTCTTTTGATTTTTTTATTTTTTTTTTTTGCGTAGATATGGTTAGGAAAACATTTCAAATGATTTCATTTCATAAAGGAATAGAATAAAAATCAACAAAACCAAGAAAGTATAAAAACTAATCAAAGCAAACAAGAATTTCTTGCAAAATTTTAATTTATTTTCTGTGTTTTAAACGTAATATTTCCGTTCGATAAATGAAAAACATGTCAAGCAACATGTTGCTGCAAAACTAAAACAACATACTTAACTATCACAATGAATCATCATAGATTACTTGTTGCGTCACAAAGCTGAGTTTCTAGTATTATGACCATAGTCTTTCATGTTCCTAAGAAAATTATTTTATTTTCATTGAGTTATGAATCGGCAACATGTTGAGGAAATTTATTTGACTTCTTTTTTATAAACAAATACGTTTTATTGTTAACATGTTGCTCGAAAATAATTGTTGCCTAAAATATAACAACATATTGCTGAATAAATATGTTTTTATTGTTTTATTTCATTAGTTCTCAAAATTAAATTTTCATTTTCATAATTCGTAGTGGGAACATGTTGCCAGTTAAAATTTGGGTTGTAAATTGTTACCAGAATGTTTTGTTACAATAAATTATTTACTTATGAATGTAAGATTAAAATAAAAAAAATTCTTTGCAACATGTTGCTGAAAAAATGTTTCAACATCTTTCTTTAATTTAACATTTTCAAAGACCAAATTATTAATTACACAATTATTTATGGAAACATGTTGCATGATTTTAGAATGTTGCTGTTGCACAAAAAGTATAAATTTACAATAAGAAAGACTTTTTTTATTAGCATTCTATTGTTTAAAGAGTGGAACTTCTTTTTGGAATTAAGGTTTTTGTCTTAATTTGTCCTCAACATGTTGCTAGAACAACTCTGTTATACTTTTTCTAAAGCGGTATAAATCATTTTTACAAAGTGTAATTGCAAAAATGTTTGTCTGTTACGTAAAAATCATTATAATTCACAATATGTTAAATCATTATTAATTTAAACATGTTTTTGTTTTTTATTACCAACAAATATGATGGAAATGTCTGTCAACATGTTGTCATATGTGTTTTTTTTATAAAAAAAATATTCATGTTACCTTAATATGTTGTTAAAACCGTCAAAGAGTTATAGTTTCTAACACTTTTTATAAGTCTATAATTGCTTAGCAACATGTTGCTAAAACCAAATATATCACACATTGTCTTTGTGTACACATTTCACCTCAAAATATTGCTAGAAAGCTTATATCTCACTCCTCTTTATGGCTGTGCTCTCATTTCTGTTGTACTCCTTGAAACACTTGCTGAGAGAGACATCCTTAAATGTGATATTTAGGTTAAAAATAAGTATTATATAACATTAAAAGCAATAAAAACGAGAACAAAAACAACAACATCATCATCAAACCTACCTACCTAACTAACTATATGTATGTATGTACGTACCTATAACGTCATTTCATTTCATGAAATGATGTGACCTACTTTTGGCTGTTTAACAAAGATTTGATTGAGACACACACAAAAAAACAAAATAAAAAGAGAGTATAACGGCATGTATGGAAATAAATTCACTCTAAGAAATCGTTTTATTCATAAACATCTAATGAGTATAAGGAAACATAAGGTATTTAATACAACCAGGTTGCTGCTAATGTCCTACTTTATAGGTACATTTAAAAGCTCTCCATCTCTGTCTCTCTCTCCTCGCTCTCTGTCTAACTCGTTCTCTTCTATTTATTCCTTAAATCGAAAAGCGTGAGTTAGTGTGCATGCGTGTGTGTGTGTTTCGTTTAAATACGCAATATTGTCTTCCTTTTGTGTTCCTTTTCAGCTCATTTCGATTTATTTTTCAAAATTTTTAAAATGTTGACTAAGTCTGGTTGTGTGTGTGTGCCTGTGTTTGTGATTTCGATGATTTCTATGCGTATTCAGCTTTTAAACAAGGGTCTGGCGTACCTTTTTCTCTGCGTTTTTATTTTTTGTATTTTTTTTTTATTCTTGGCACACCAGCTTCCTGTGTGCCAGTCGTCTGTTTTTGTTGTGTCCGTCGAAACTGGGTCTCTTTTGCTCTTGCTTATCAAGTAAGTTTATTTTTTTTTATTATTTCCAGCCATTATTTCTTGGAATTTTTTTCTTCTTTTGCAAGTTCTTTTTGCAATTTTAGATAAAAAAACTGTTCTTCTTGTTGCCAAGCCATAGTGGTAGTGCTGGGTCTTGTTTTAGGGATGAGAAAAGAACATTTCTTTGGAATTGTTTTATAAACTCGAGACACACAAACGGACAGACGACAGCAAAATAAAGGTAAAGTGTCTCGAAATTGATTGTTTCGTCTTTTGTGCTGGTTTTGCTATTTTTTTTTTTTATAAATGAAATTGGGTCAGTAGCGCCGTCTAAATGAGAAATTCCAAAAAATTTTGTCTGAAGAGCAGCTTAAAACCAAAAAAAAAAATGTTTTTTTTTCTCTTTGCATAGAACATTAACTGAGAAGAACAAAGACAGCAGACAGACAAAAGAAAATCGTTTAAACAAATTTAGGTCAGTTATTAGTTATATTGTATTAAACAATAACAACAACAACAAAAGCGAAATATATATTGTCTACAACGGAAATTGTTTTATAAACGAAATTAATTTTTGTTTCAATTTTTTTTTTGACAATTTTGATGATAAATTATTAACAATTCCAACAGAGATAAGGAAGAAGAGATGACATCATTTGTAGATATATAAACATGTTAGAAAACAAAAAACATTTTTAGGAAAAACATAATTTAAAAAATTCTGAACCATCAGCAACTTATTGTCATAACCGTTTGGAACAAGTTGTTGCAATAAACATTACCAACATGTTTCCAAAACAAAAAGACATTGTAAACATTGAACATTTTTTAAAATTTATTTTTCCTGAGTTTTTATTACACGATTTAAATCCTTATCAACATGTTGCCAAAGTAAAGTCATTACTTTTGTTGGAAATATTTTTAATTAAATATTTTAAATATTCATTACATTGTATTCCTTAAGGCCATTGAATTTAAAAAATGTTGCTAACATAAATGTATACAAATATTTTTAAAATAAATGCATTTTTGCATGATTTTGTATTAAAAACTTTGAATTCATAGCAACAAGTTGCTGAACTCTAAACTCTTTTTTTTTACTTTTCAATCACAATTATTACAATTCAATACAATACAATTCATTGTTTTTATCCGTAAATTTTAAATATTTAGAATGCAATATTAAATTGAAACAATGTTGCTAACATAATTTGTTTTTTTTTTTTTACAAATTTAAAATTATTTTGTTTTATAGCATTTGTGTTACTCTGTTTAAACTCTTATCAACATGTTGCATAACAAAAAATCTTAATTTTAAACGTAATTTGTGCTTGGAGTTTTCTAAATTATAAATTTTAAGCAATTTTAATGATTTATTTTTTGGGCAACATTGTACTGCAACAATGTTGCTAACTAAATTTTACAGGCATTGAATTTATAGCAAAATGTTGCCAAACCTTGAATCTAAACAATGTTGCTAAAACAAACCTATAAGTGAATTAAAAATTGTGCAAATAATATTACTTTACGGTGTATTCCATAGAAAATAACAATTTAAAATAAAGCATAGTTTTTTAAATAATGTTCTTAGATCCTTTGCAACATGTTGCTTAACTAAAAACATTAATATTTGGCCATAGTTTTGCAATATATGGCCATAAATTGCTTTTGAAATAACGTTAAGCTAAAAATTGTATAAACAAAAATTTAAAATTTCAATTGCTGCGTCAAATAAATGTTGGCTGACTGACTGGCTGGCTATTGTTTATTGTTATTGTGTTTATATGCATAAAATTTTTAAAAACAACAACAGACAGTAGCAAAAACAATTGTTTATTGAAATTTTAGATTCCCAGACAGTAAAACAAAACAACAGTAGCAGGCAGCCACAACAGCAGAGCAAACAATAACACTTACATACACATACACTTACACAGAAAACAATATCAATCAACAAAATGCAATTAAATAATGCCAACAAATGCACAGAAGAAGAAAAAAACAAAATGCACTGTAACTGTGCGAGAGGGTATAAGTGTTAGTGTAACTACAGAAAGAAAAGGAAAAAACTGGCACGGTTTTGTTTTGTTTTTCTTTTATTTCTCAATACGTTTATCATTTTCCGTTTTTCATGTTTGTTTGTTGTTGTTGTAGTTTTTTAGTTTTAGATTTTTTAATGAATTTTTTTTCATATTTTTTTTCCCTCCTCTCCTTTATGTTGTTGAATATGAAATTACAAAAAGACGGCTGACATCAAAGTAAAAATTAAAATAAAGTGTAGAGTTGTTGTATAGTTGCTGTGTCTGGTATGTGTGTGTGTGTCTGTTTGTGTGTATGTGGTGTTTTTTGCGTTTCGGTTTCATGTTTTTTGCGTTTTTATTTACGATTAAACGTAATAAAATATTCATTCTAGAAGACTTCAAAAAGAAGAAGCAAAAGAAGACATACAAACACATTTAAATTTTTATATGTATGTATGCGTGTGTGTGTATGTGTATGTATTGTCTGTTTTAAAGAAAATGTATGTTAATAAAGCATTTTGTAATGTGGGCTATAACTACTACATGTTTACAAGAATTAAATGACAACAATGTTGCTGCACATAAAAGAACACACAAAAAAAAACATGAAAAGGGAAGGGTCAAAACAAATAAATAAAACAACAAAGCGGAAGTCTTTAAGCAAAAAGACAACGCATTAAACGCTGGTATTAGAAATTTAAATTCTTTGAAAACTATAGAATATATGTATATAGGGTGTATACACATGGCAATAAAGTAATTTAAACATTAGCAATTAAACTTTATAAAATATCATCATGATTTGCATATTAGCCTTTGAAAAGTGTGACATTTAGGCGCTTAGCAACATGTTGATAAATATTACCTAATATCGGTTAAGCAGCAACATGTTGCTAAACATATAAAACATCAGTTAAGCAGTAATGACAAACAAAAATTAAAAAAAATGCTTTATTATTTTATTTAATAGAATACATGTTTAGCAACATGTTGCTACACATATAAAACATAACATATTAAAAACTAATTTTATAATAATACACGCAGAAAGGGAAACTTTGTTTCTATCACATGCGGTGTTTTGTTTTATTCATCTTAAACCATTTAGTTTTTCTTGTTATTCATTTTGAATTTTCTGATGAAATACAACACATTTAAATCGTATACATGATAAAGATAAACACTACATTCATTGTTGTTGTTGTTGTTCCATTATCTTTTCAGTAATAATCACCTCTCACCACATTTGATAACTGTAACCCTCTCTCACTCGCATAGCATCAATACAATTTATCACACTAATCTGCTTCTTTGCTCTCCTACCCTATACATATGTATCTCTTACTCGCTCTGTCTCTCTTTCAATTACATATGGAGGTACTTGTTGTATTCGCTTATGGTGTATATTGAAATGGTGGGTAATTTAAGCAGAAACAGAAAAATTAAAATAAAAACAATATACCCACCAAAAACAACAACAATTGTTTATATTATGGCAAAGCATTTTTTTCTTTTTTTTTTTTTTTTGTTATTGCTTTTGTTATTGTTTTATTTTTAATTGAGTCTATAAAGTCTAGACAATATTTTGTTTTGGCTACCCAGTCAACAATACATTGAAGAAAAAAAAAACGAAACAAAACCTTGCCGTTGTCGTTCATTGTACGGGTATTTCGTAAATTTTTTTTCACAATAATTTTTTCGATAAGTTGTTCTTGTTTTTAACACTGATAAAAAGAACGAATGAAATAAAAAAGGGAAACAAAAACAAAAACAAAAAATTGAATGTCATACAAAGTTTTAAATTTTGGTTTCATTGTTGTTAATTTTTTTTTCTTTTTTTTCATTTCAAGAGGTTTTTTCTTGTCTATTTGCAAAGCATATGAAATAGTTTACGGTCTACACTATTTATTGTTATTGATGTTGTTGTTGTTGTTATTACTATTATTTACTATGATTACGGTGGTATTAAGTAGAATTATTTATGATTACAGTGCATATTCACACAGTTTATTTATACTTTTTTTGACGTAATATTTCTACATTTTCTGCTTTAATTTGGCAAAATTCGACGTATATTTTATATATACGAGAAAGAATATTAGAAAATTAACATGACTTTGCATTTATTCTGCACACATGTTGCTAGAAACATTTTAATTTTTTTTTTAAATTCACAAAATGAACTACTGAATGTTGCTAGCAGCAACATACATACATATTCAAATATTAGAATGTTGCGCGGAACATATTGATAGAAATGTTTAAATTCTTAGCAACATGTTGCCAACAAAACAAGCAAATTTTTAGTTAATTTTCTTAAACATTTTTATATTTTTATTTACCTTTTTAAACATTTTTTTGATATATTGTTTAGCAACATTGAACATATACATTTAAAATAATTCAGAAATAAAGCATGTTAGTAAATTTAAACTGTTAATTTTATCTTAATAAAATTATATAATTTTCTTTTTTAATGCAACAAATTGTTAGCAACATGTTTAAATAAAATATATGTATTTGTATTAAGAGTGCTAGCAACACATTGTAGGACTGTAAATAAACAGCTTTGTTGCAGTCTACAAATAGCATTATATTTTGTAGCCATGATAACTAGTTTAATATGTTATTAGCAACATGTTCTCTCAAAATCATTAATCTGATATTGTTAGCTCTTTATTGCCGAATTCTATACATATGCATATGCACTAAACTTTTAATCCTTATTTAATAAGCTGAATTATATTTTAAAGTCATAGACTATTGCTAGCAACATGTTGCCTGCATTTGCATTAAATATTTTGATTCCTTACAAAACTTTTAACTTTAAAAAATTCTCAAAATAAAAAAGAAAATGTGGTCAATGACTCATTGACCTGGTTCTTGATGTGGCGTCATAAACCAGTATGTATTTTTCCCCTTTAGTTTTATTGTTGTTGCTGCATACATACATTTTGTGTAACCAGTTTTCTTAGACTGATTTTTCTCAGCAGCAACTAAACAATTCAATTGTCTTTTTGGCTCTGTGTTGGCATGGCAAACTAAACTGCCGAACAAAACATGTGTTTGTGGCAACAATAGAACCTTATTGCAACAATCAGCCTAACAAAGAACAAACGAGAAAAAATAAATAATAACTGCTGGAAATAGGGTTCTTAAGCTATGAACGCAATGCAAAAGAAAAAATAACAAAAATTAATATTTAAACATTTGAATGAAATTAAATGAAAGCAACTGGAGAAAAAATATTGTTAGAAACATATTAAAAAAATAAAACTCTTAGCAATATGTTGCAGAAACATGTACTCTAAATGATTTTTAAATAAATATTTGAATATTTTATTTTTAACGTAAAGAATTGCAATCGAAAAGCATAAGAACATGTTGCTAGAAATTTATTAGTTTAGCAACAACATGTTTAGCAACATGTTTTTGTATTAAAAAACTAATGTTTTAAATGTTTATTTTTAATTTCACGAATTTTGTTTGATTTAATCGGTTTTAGTATATATGTATTTAACGGTTAGCAACATGTTGCTAATATTTTATATTTTTTTTAAATTAATTGTTTTCAATGATTAATTAAATAAAAAGAATGTTAATTGAATTACCCTCTAATTGCGTGTAATTTGTGTTACAATTTCCTATAAATTGTTTAACCCATGGGTTTTAACGGCTTAATTATTGATTCTACTCAGACTAGAAAATCTATGTATGTATGTTACAAATGTAATAACACACGGCTTTAATAATTCCTTTCCCTTGCTCTTATTTCCTCTCAGTCTCTTACAAATTTTAAGCCCTTAAGTCTACAGGGGTTTTTTTCAGCAAGAAAAATAAGCGGAAAAAATATTAAAAAATAATGTCTAGTCTGGGGCTGTGCACTGCACTCTATAATCACAGTTACAACGAGAGAGCGTGTCTAGTCTCGAGGACAGACAAACAGACGGACGTATAGACATACGGTCGTCTACATTTGTATCTCTCGTGTATTTCTGTATGTAAATAAAGCGCAAAAAAGTAAAAAAGAAAATCTAAAAAATGTAATTTAATGTGGCGGTGGTGGTGGTATGATGTGGCGATGACCTTTAATTACAACAAAATTTTTTGTTTTTTATTTTTTTTATTTTTTAAATATTTTGTTGTTGAATATTTTTTTTCTACGTTTTCTACGAGTCTATTTAATCAGCATTTGCATTTGGCTAGACACAACGTCACACTTAATCGGAATGTAAAACAACAACAAAAAAGAAGAAAAAAAAAATGTGCAAAAACAGCAAAAAAAACAACAACAAAAAAACTCAAGTAAAAATGTTTCACAATTGCGAGTCCCCCACTTAGTAACCCGCCATTACTACCCCTGCAAGTGTAGAGAAGTGATATACAGCAGCATGACTATGCTCTGCCAGTCATTTTAAAAGTCTAAATGGCTGCAAAAAAAATACAAAAAAATACAAGAAAAAAACTAGACGTCAGTGACAACGTCAGCCGCATTATTTAGCCAAGAGTGTTTGTTATTGTGCTGTTGTTAGTGGTTGACTGACTGACTGGCTGGCAGCAGTTTTTAGCTGCTGCTACGTACTTGTATGCATACGTAGTATGTATGGCTGCAATGACAACCACCTTTTAGTTGCTGTTTATTTGTATTAATTTCTTGGCTATTCAGAAACAATTTTTTTTGTTGTTTTTCCTTCTGAAATAATTTTCTTATTTTGTTGGCTTTTCTTTTCTTTTTTTGTTTTTTATTTTTCATTTTCTTGTATATTTACATTGTATTTCTTGTGATATTCTTGCGATATCTGTTAGTAGCAGTTGTTGTTGTTGTTGTTTTACTGTTGCTAGTTGCCACAAACATACGGTTTTTTGTTTTTGTTGCAGGCAGACAGACAAGTAACACTTGGAAAAAATGCATCTGCGCAGTGCAGTATGTTTTTTTTTGTTGTTGTTTCTTTTCCCTTACCAATCCAACGCAATCCCATACCAAGAGAAAAAAGAAAAAAAAAACTACTTGTCTAAAGGGATGAAGGCAAATGGTGAAAAATATGGCAAATTCAGCAGCACTCTTTAAAAGCAATTCTGTTTAAATACATAATTCACAATTATTTTCTAACAGAAAATCTTTAAATTTCAAAATAATAGTCGGGGGAGAGGGAGGCAATGTCTGGAAATGCTGTTTTTTTTTAATAGTTTCCAACTATGTCGTTATTATGATGGAATTTTACAGCTTAAAGTGTGTTGTTCAGTTACACCGAACGATTTTCGGTCAATACTTACTACAAACGCATCTGTTGAGTTAAGCACTCAGCTTATAATTTTTAAGACTCTACAGATCCCCCAAACTACAAGGCATTACTTCGATATTTCGACGTCAGATGTCATTTCTTATATGTACATACGCCTATGTGGACATGTACTCTTCAGCTAGAAATTCTGTGCTTTAAATTTACATCCAAAATTTTAAGAGGGCGTGGCATTAGGGGCGTGAATTTAGTATGAAACAACTGATCAACCAACTCCTTTACAGTTCTGTTTGCCTGGTATCTGAGAAGAAAAAAATGGCGCTGGTAATATTTCGACGTCAGATGTCATTTCTTAAATGTCTATGCGATCTTTGCATACATAAATAAACGTGTGCTCTTCCGTTAAGAAATCAAATCTTTACAATTATATTCAAAATCTAAAGTGGGCGTGGTATTAGGGGCGTGAATTTGGTATCATAAAAAAGCCTGAGTCCTATTCGAACCCATGGTACACAGTTTTATTAAAACAAAAATAATGTTCAAAAGTTTCGAGTCATTAAATGTATGTGCTCTTTGAAATGTAGATATTTTGTATACATAAATTAATACTTTATTTATATTTAATTGTTTACATTTTATATTTATAAATGATGATAAATTATTACGGATTTTGCTATTTAAAATGCAAATTTTTAATAAACTTTTTCTTACACGTGTGTGTACATTTGCAACCCCCCCCTCCTGGTGAATTATTAGACTCTCCTTGGTTTTAGTATTTATATAAACAAATATATACATTGTACGTATAGTTTGTATTATTTTGGTTTAATTTATTTAATTTTTATTTATAATTAAGATTTTTTAAAATATGGGAAAAGGTAATCAGCAACATGTTGCTAAACATTGTAAGAGTTAACTTGAATATTTAGTTTTCAATTTGAATTTTTATTTTTATGTTTATAATTTTTATATTTCGTGCTTGTTTTTGTTTAAAAAGAACATTTCAATTCTATTGCCTGCACAAAAAATTTAATTCAAGTTCAAGGTTTTCTTTTTTGGAAATTTCAAGCTAAAAATCTCATAAAAAATTTCAATTTCACCTTTTTTCATTTTCATTCAAGGCAATTGTGTTTTAAATTGATCTTTTTAAATTATTTCTAAGATTGTCATTTACAATATTTAAGAAATAAAAAAGAGAAGATACATACACTCCTTCTAAGTAAAGTAAAAAAAAAAATGTTGCGGCAATTCCAACGAATATATGTATGTATGCCTCAAGTTCAATGTTAAAATTTTGAACAACACAAAAACATTAAACCAAATTGCACCAACATTAGATTAAACATTTAAATTAACAACAATAGCAACAATATTATTATTTTTTTTACCTTGACATTAATTGAAATGTCACTGAACCCCCTCATCTAGTGATTATTTATACGATTTTGATTGTTCGAATTATTCGAAGGCTGCGAACTGCAGCTGGTGGTGTTGACTGCTGCTGCTGCTATAAAATTGCTTAATATTGTCGTGTTGTTGTTATTGTTGTTTTCGTTTTGTTGATTATGTTGCTGCTGCAAATAATATTTGCGCCTGTTAATATAATTGTTACTGTTACGCTTCATTAACCAACCAAACAATCCTAAAAAAGAAGTGACAAAAAAAAACATTCTTTAGAAATTATCATTAGCGCAGCTCTGGATTCTTCGGTGCTTCTTTCTCTGTTTACCATACTTGTTGTGATTATTTTTTGCGTTTAATCTGAAATAGAAATGTGTTAATAAAATGAAAATTTGAAATGATATGTGATCAGTAAAACAAATTTGAACTTTTGGTGGAAGAACATTTAAACTTGTTTTCAGAAATTAAAAAACAAAGCAAAGGTACTTCTACGTACAGAAGTACAGTAAACCCTCCTATAACGCGGTACTCTCACAACGCGGTTTCCATATAACGCGGGGCAGAAATTGCGACAGCCCCCCTATAACGCGGTATTTTCAAAACGTGGTTTCCATATAACGCGGTACGCACTCACCGCGTTATAGGAGGGTTGACTGTAGCTAAATCGTAAATCACTTTGTAATCCATGGGTTATTCAGAATTCGGTTTCAAAAATTAAATTAAATAAAATCCACGTAAAGATATGATTACATTTTTTATTACATTCTAACGCTGGAACCGATTGCCAGTTATGTGTGAAAAGATACTCTCTGACTACTTTTCGCGACCATCTTTTCAAACATTCCGGTCGGTATCTCGGCAATATGCTGGCGAATGTTGATTTCAAATACTTCACGCGGTATTTAACATGACGCCATAAACAGCAGTCTAACTAACAGTCAAATCGCCTGATCTTAGTGGCTAACTGATACCGCTGAAACGTACAATTTCTATTTCTGGAAACTGCTCATGCAATATGGTGTGGCTCAAGGCAACGTCTTGTTGAAACCATATTGAGGGTTTTCCATGTGATTCACATGTGATAATTTTGCTTGTTAACATAATCAGTGAGTGCAAAATTGCCTTCACTTAATTGGCCTCTAAATCCTCTTACCCAGGATTACAACCTCGCTTCTCACACCACCAATACCAATAGTTCCCCTTAGACTTCAAACAACTGATAAACACTTCATGGCAATTATATTTACAGCCAGAATTTTTTGCCAGAAAACTGCTGAGAGAAAGACGCCGAAAACCTATTTTCATATACTTCCTTTTATTGGAGATGTCTGAACTAAATCGTGGCCTCACGATCTAATAATTGTTCGAGTTGTCTGAGCTGTGTGTCTTAAGACAACACACTACCTACCAGACTACGGCATGGTTCATGGCTAAAGAATACTGAAAGCCTGTTTCTTAATCCTCTAACAAATTTTAAAACTGTTGTATATGGATATGTGTAACTGCAACATGTTGCTGCAACATTTTGGTTCTTACATATCTTACCAAATTTTTGTAAGTCCAGTTCAGTGCATTTCGTAGAGAAAGGAAAGAAGAAATCTTTCTTTTTTTATGCAATTCGTTTATTTTTTTAATATAAAACACAATAATTCACACTTTCTTTTTTCATATCATTAATAAAGAACCACAGTCTGTGTTGGAGGTCGAACTTGCGACCCTGTTACACGTAGTTTAGCAGGCTACAGAACAGAATATCAAAGCATCTAAATGATAAAAAAAAACACATTTTAGCGCAAAAAAATTTAACAAATATTTACGAATTGGTTTGCTCATGTTTATCAACATTTCTTGAGATTGGAGACTTTGCAACATGTTGCTTTCATTGTATTGCTATCATGTTGCTGAAGGGTGCTTGATCAAATGTGGTAAATTTTGTAAATTTAATCAAAATATGCTCGAATACTTATTTCGTATTAAAAATTTATGAATAATTCAATAAATTTACACAGTTTTTTTTATTATTTTATTTGATTTAAAGAAACGTGTCGAAGATAACGTATATAAAACTTTAATTTTTAGTTTGGTAATAAATATTAATAGAATATCTGTTTAAACGGAAGTTGTTGTTGGTATTTCTTTTTCTAATCTCATGTGTATTTCTTTTTATTTAATATTTCTAAAGTTTTAAATACTAATAAAAAAGCACGCAAAAATTAATTTTTTGTTTCTGGTTTTACCCAAAAACACATGGTTGTAGAAAAAGTAATGAAATAAACGTAGAAGTGTTAACAAATGCTTAACAAATATAAACAAAAATAATTAACAACAAAAGAAAAACAACAAAAAATGTTAATAATATATAATATAATAACGTCTAGACTAGATAGCAGACAAACAAATAAAGAAACTTTTTTCAAAAAAAAAAAACCAAATCAAACACTATTTTACACACATTTTATGTGGAGAACAACCAGCAGAAAAAACGTTTCAATTCAGATACACGCAATAGTTTCGCTTAAAAAAAATTTTTTTTAAAAAAAAGACCTGATTTCATAGAAACATTTCGAAAAAAAAAACGAAACATGATGAATTGCGCTACAATAACAATTTAAACAGCAAAATGTTGATGAACCAATGTTAACAACTAAAATGTGTAGAAAACAAAAAATAGTTGTGGTGGTAATCATAGAAAAAAAAAACTATTTCAAGAGATAAGAGGTTCTTAGAACATATATGTACATAACTTTTTCACAGATGTTTCGACTTTTTTGTTTCTCCTATGACTTGATAAGGCAAAAAAACTCTTTAGAATTCTTATCTTCATTTCGAAAACACGACAGACAAAATAGAGAGAAAAAACATTAATCGAAAAAAGGCAACAGACTTTTGGGCTAGAAAAACTAATCAAGAAAAAAATTAAGAAAATTATTCATTAAAAAAACTGAATCTTAAATGTTTCAAATGCTTGGCAACATTTGAGCAACATGTTAGTCTTTTTGTTCATAAACTATACTTCAATTTAAATATGAAAAAATAAAACAATTAAGTATCATGTTGCTAGAAAACTAAGCAACATGTATATTTTATCTCTATTATTATTTCTTATATAAAATACTTATAAAACTAAAATAATTTCTAATTTTGCAAACTCAGCAACATGAAAAAAAAAATTCAGCAACATTTTGGCAAGCAAAACTTTTATTATTTTATTTTTTTTTTTCTACACTATCGCAGAAGTTTTGCTAACAAAAGCCTATTACCATTAATTTTTAAAACTGCATTAAATTACTACAACATATTTAGCAACATGTTTCAGAGGAAAAATAATTAATTTAAATTTATTTAACTAAATACTGTAGATTGTTATAATAAATAATATCATTTAATTGGATTATATATTATATGGATAATTAAGCAACATTGCAGCCTACTTTGTTAAGAAAACTAAAATCAATTGTAATATTTTTAACTCGGCAACATGTTGCTATAAGATTTAACAACATATTGAGTGGCAGCAACATATTAATTTTCATACAGTTTTTCATCAAATACTGACTATATTTTATTAAAAAAGAAATATTAATCCAATTTTTTTTTTTAATTCGGCATCATGTTTACAAAATATAAGAATTATTTTCCTACTTTGCTAGTTTAGTAAACCTAGAGTGAAGGAATGATTTGTTTTCGTTTATTTTTCTAATAAAATTCTGTCGATATATTGCAATAAAAACGAAATGAAAACCAATTTCATATGATATATAATTCTTTAATTAATTACGGAGTATATTTCGCTAAGAAACAATCATATATAATATTGTTTAATTAGGCAACATGTTGCTAAATAATAGAACAAACATATTGCTGAAGAAACATAATAATTTTTATTTTATTTGTTGAAGCAAACACTGTTTACTCATCAAAATAAATTCATTTGAAATTTTTGTTTCATATTCGGCAACATGTTGATACAAAAGTAATCAACTTGTGTTGTAGAAGAAAAATATTGATTTTTATATATTTTGTTTACTAAAATTCTTCCAATATTTTGATAAAAGAAAATTGGATGTTTCTGTTTTCTTTAGCAACATGTTGTTAGAAGAAAATTTAGCACTAAATTGAAAAAGATACACTTATTTTTGATTACTTTAATTTAAAAAAAAAAATTTATTTAATTTAATTATCTTGACAACATGTAGCTAAAAAAGACAATAAATTTCAAATTGGAGACAATATTTGTAATATTGACAATTTATATTCTTCCAATGTAAACTATGGCTACATGTTGCTAAAGAAATATAACCATTTTTAATTATTTTGTTTAGTCAGTGTGTTGCTAAGATAAATATAATCAAATGCTATATACATCTTGTTCTTCTTTATAATTTAAATTCATAGATTTCGTTTATCAAGCTTTGACTGTATATATACACAGCAATCTACTATAGCAACATGTTGCTTTAGTCTTAAGTCATTTTCAACATGTTGCAAAACATATTTTTTTATTTTTTTCTTTTATTTTCCCGCCCCATTTCAGTTAATAATTTATTGACTTTACAAATACCAAGTTGAAATTATATACATGTCCCTGGCTTAGCAACCACACATTTTTATCAGTTGTTTCGTAACACTTAAGTTTCTTTAAACATTTTGTGGCATTTTGTTGTCAACTCAATAATTTACGCTTTCAATTTTTAGTAACGAAAAACCCGATAAACATAATTATTTGTAATTTTTTCTAATATTTATTTAAACAAATTGATAAAAAAAAAACAAGGGGAATGCAATGAAACCAAATCAAATTAAATGAAACGTAACGTTGAGAGAAATATGAATTGAATTTAAAGTTTATTTAAGTTGTCACATACATTACATACAAGATTGTCTGTCTATAAAATGAGTTGAGTTCAGTTGTTGTTGATAATGATAAATACGGACTGACACAAACGTAGCTACATAAACCAACACCAACCGCCGGCAAGCACTTGTCATCACCATCATATGGTGGAAAATTTTTGAAAAAAGAAAACAAAATTAATTTAATAACATTGAATAAACAACAAAATTATTTATAAATTAAAATGTAAACAAATTAAACAATTTTTGCTATACAATACAAGCAGAAACAAAAAAGTTGTTTTGCTTTGTTTTTATAAAATTGAGTATTTAGCTTAAGAACTTATTTCTAATTGTTGTTGTTGTTGTTGTTTTATTTAAACAAGAGTACATGTGGTTGAACATTAATTAAAATAATAATCGCTTGAAATTTTAATAATAATCAGTTCAGTTCAGCTCAGTTCTGTTTTTGCAATTTAGCCACTGTCAGCATTAAAGTTGCCAGCAACATTTGTTTTTTTTTTTTTTTTTTGTTGTTATTATTACTGACACGCTTGAATACAATTTCAAGGTCTAGCAAATAACGAGTTACTAAAGTCTGATTAAATATGTTTTTATTTTTGTTAAAGTCATCATACACCACCTGTATACGAGTTTTAAATTCGACATGCCAATTATTGAATGAAATTGATTCGAATCGAATCGATTGATTGTTTGATACAATAAAAGTTTACAATTGAAATCGTTTTCATCGCAAGATGTCGAACTTATTGGATTTAGGAAAATGTTGCCATTTATCTAGACACACGCTTTGGTGTTTATCAGTTGCTTAGGTAGGAGTAAAATAAATTGTATTGATTTTAAAACGGATTGAATTATTAGGAGACGGCTATAACAAAATAAATCTGAAATAAACTATGTTATGTTGCTAGCAACAAGTTGTCAAAACAATTTTGTTTAAAAACAAACAAAAAAATTAAAAAATCGCCGTCAACATGTTGCTGGCAATAAAAAAAAATATATTTCTTATGTTTTAATAACATCCTGGGATATTTTTAATTAGTTTTCTTTTTTCTTTTTCAAATACCCTTCCTCCACTTTGTTGCTTCAAACAGTTACGTTTTCTTTTAGCAAGCTTATTAGCAACATTGTATTCATTTTTAATACAAAGAAAACTTCAAATGCTTTGAAATACTTTTCTAAGCATTTGCCTTACATTTCAGTTCAACTGGCCATATCAGCCAATCTGTGCTGCTTGTCTACTATGTTGCTGCAACTTTTCAGACAACCAACCAATTTAGTCTGTAGCGAGCTGGTAACACTTCTGTTAATGGTTGTTGTCACTTAGGAAAAATCAGTTTTTTTTGTTTGTTTTTACTTCTGCTGTCGTGTATATTTTTTCTACTTAATTTAGTTGCTATTTTTACACGTTGCTGTTGCTATTGCTGTTTAGATTTTGATGTCAAAATAGCGTGACTAGACATTGTGTCTGCATCAGTTAAAAAGTTCCACACTCTATATGGCCATGTTTGCAAAACTGTTGCTACAATGTTGCAAATTTATGAATTTCTTTTAAACTATTTTCAATTTTAAGTATGTAATTGGCTGGCTGGCTGGCAGTCTCTCTGTCTAATTGTCTGCCTGTCTGTCGGTCTGTCTGTCTGTCTGTGTATCTAGCTTGTATTTGTTATTTAATTAAACACAACAAACAATTTTAAAAATATTTTTTTTTTTATTATCTTTTTAGGACACTTATTGCAAATCCATAAACGGCAACAAAACAGACAAACAAAAAGGAAAGAAAAAAACTGTGGTTATATGCCCACAGAGCACTTGAATTAATAAAATAAATTAAGACTGGCCATATTAAACGCCAGTATTAAAAAAATCGGCTGTTTAACTAGGAATACGCCAACTACAGTCCATAAAAAGCAAGTGAACTGGCAAAAAGATACTTTCAAGTGCTCTGGCTTTACAATTAACTCTTGAAGCGAAACAAGGACCACAAAACATTTTATATAAAGAGCCGGAATATACCGTATCCGTAAGTATTTTTTTTATTGAATTTTTATATAATTTTATTAAGAAGTAAATTATAAAATTTCTGGCAACATATTGCTGTTAATAATTCCAGCAACATTTAACGAAATATTTTCTAAATTCGTTTTTAATAACAAGTGTTTCAGTAACAGAATGTTATTTATAACCAAACAGATACAAGAGAAAAGACGTGTTCTTGGCAAAATTTTTGCTAAAAATTTGTTGAATTCATTTTAATAAAAAAATTTCTGGCAACATATTGCTGTCAATAATTCCAGCAACATTAGTAAATATTTTCGAAATTCGTTCTTAGTAACCAGTGTTTCAATAACAGAATGTTATTTATAACCAAACAGATACAAGAGAAAAGACGTGTTCTTGGCAACATTTTTGCTAAAAATTTGTTGAATTCATTTTAATAAAAAAATTTCTGGCAACATATTGCTGTCAATAATTCCAGCAACATTAGTAAATATTTTCGAAATTCGTTCTTAGTAACCAGTGTTTCAATAACAGAATGTTATTTATAACCAAACAGATACAAGAGAAAAGACGTGTTCTTGGCAAAATTTTTGCTAAAAATTTGTTGAATTCATTTTAATAAAAAAATTTCTGGCAACATATTGCTGTCAATAATTCCAGCAACATTAGTAAATATTTTCGAAATTCGTTCTTAGTAACCAGTGTTTCAATAACAGAATGTTATTTATAACCAAACAGATACAAGAGAAAAGACGTGTTCTTGGCAACATTTTTGCTAAAAATTTGTTGAATTCATTTTAATAAAAAAATTTCTGGCAACATATTGCTGTCAATAATTCCAGCAACATTAGTAAATATTTTCGAAATTCGTTTTTAATAACAAGTGTTTCAGTAACAGAATGTTATTTATAACCAAACAGATACAAGAGAAAAGACGTGTTCTTGGCAAAATTTTTGCTAAAAATTTGTTGAATTCATTTTAATAAAAAAATTTCTGGCAACATATTGCTGTTAATAATTCCAGCAACATTAGTAAATATTTTCGAAATTCGTTCTTAGTAACCAGTGTTTCAATAACAGAATGTTATTTATAACCAAACAGATACAAGAGAAAAGACGTGTTCTTGGCAACATTTTTGCTAAAAATTTGTTGAATTCATTTTAATAAAAAAATTTCTGGCAACATATTGCTGTCAATAATTCCAGCAACATTAGTAAATATTTTCGAAATTCGTTCTTAGTAACCAGTGTTTCAATAACAGAATGTTATTTATAACCAAACAGATACAAGAGAAAAGACGTGTTCTTGGCAACATTTTTGCTAAAAATTTGTTGAATTCATTTTAATAAAAAAATTTCTGGCAACATATTGCTGTCAATAATTCCAGCAACATTAGTAAATATTTTCGAAATTCGTTCTTAGTAACCAGTGTTTCAATAACAGAATGTTATTTATAACCAAACAGATACAAGAGAAAAGACGTGTTCTTGGCAACATTTTTGCTAAAAATTTGTTGAATTCATTTTAATAAAAAAATTTCTGGCAACATATTGCTGTCAATAATTCCAGCAACATTAGTAAATATTTTCGAAATTCGTTCTTAGTAACCAGTGTTTCAATAACAGAATGTTATTTATAACCAAACAGATACAAGAGAAAAGACGTGTTCTTGGCAAAATTTTTGCTAAAAATTTGTTGAATTCATTTTAATAAAAAAATTTCTGGCAACATATTGCTGTCAATAATTCCAGCAACATTAGTAAATATTTTCGAAATTCGTTCTTAGTAACCAGTGTTTCAATAACAGAATGTTATTTATAACCAAACAGATACAAGAGAAAAGACGTGTTCTTGGCAACATTTTTGCTAAAAATTTGTTGAATTCATTTTAATAAAAAAATTTCTGGCAACATATTGCTGTCAATAATTCCAGCAACATTAGTAAATATTTTCGAAATTCGTTTTTAATAACAAGTGTTTCAGTAACAGAATGTTATTTATAACCAAACAGATACAAGAGAAAAGACGTGTTCTTGGCAAAATTTTTGCTAAAAATTTGTTGAATTCATTTTAATAAAAAAATTTCTGGCAACATATTGCTGTTAATAATTCCAGCAACATTAGTAAATATTTTCGAAATTCGTTCTTAGTAACCAGTGTTTCAATAACAGAATGTTATTTATAACCAAACAGATACAAGAGAAAAGACGTGTTCTTGGCAAAATTTTTGCTAAAAATTTGTTGAATTCATTTTAATAAAAAAATTTCTGGCAACATATTGCTGTCAATAATTCCAGCAACATTAGTAAATATTTTCGAAATTCGTTCTTAGTAACCAGTGTTTCAATAACAGAATGTTATTTATAACCAAACAGATACAAGAGAAAAGACGTGTTCTTGGCAAAATTTTTGCTAAAAATTTGTTGAATTCATTTTAATAAAAAAATTTCTGGCAACATATTGCTGTCAATAATTCCAGCAACATTAGTAAATATTTTCGAAATTCGTTCTTAGTAACCAGTGTTTCAATAACAGAATGTTATTTATAACCAAACAGATACAAGAGAAAAGACGTGTTCTTGGCAAAATTTTTGCTAAAAATTTGTTGAATTCATTTTAATAAAAAAATTTCTGGCAACATATTGCTGTCAATAATTCCAGCAACATTAGTAAATATTTTCGAAATTCGTTCTTAGTAACCAGTGTTTCAATAACAGAATGTTATTTATAACCAAACAGATACAAGAGAAAAGACGTGTTCTTGGCAAAATTTTTGCTAAAAATTTGTTGAATTCATTTTAATAAAAAAATTTCTGGCAACATATTGCTGTTAATAATTCCAGCAACATTTAACGAAATATTTTCTAAATTCGTTTTTAATAACAAGTGTTTCAGTAACAGAATGTTATTTATAACCAAACAGATACAAGAGAAAAGACGTGTTCTTGGCAAAATTTTTGCTAAAAATTTGTTGAATTCATTTTAATAAAAAAAAATGTTTCAGCAGCATAGTAACCTTTTATTTAAATCTCTATTATATTTCCATCAATTATTTAACTTTTAGATTAAAACAATAGTGAAATTTTAAGAACTATGTTTTAGCAACATGTTGCTGGTATACAATTTGAACTGAATTTTCTGTATAGAAAATACATTGTATTTCGAGTAGTCTGTGTGTTCAATTGCTATTAGAAACAATTATTTCAAAAGTGTTGCAGCAACAAAAACCAAAGATCAATTTACATACTTGTTTTCATTTGTTTAGCATGTTTACACAACATGTTGCTGAGAATTTCCTATAACACATAATTAGAATTTAGGAGGAATTTATGATATATTTTCTATTGCATTGTATTTAAGGTAAATTACCATTCGAACTAAAATAATTTTAAAAATGATGCAGCAACATAAAAAAATATTAAAATTGTACTTCTTAAGGTAAAATAACAGAGGATTTATAAACGTTAACATTAAGCAATATGTTGCTAAACATTTCATGCAATATAGAATTAGAATTCAGAGTATTTTTTTTACTTTTTCTAGGCAGGAAAATCCTGTTGCAAAGAATTATATGATGTTAAAACACAACAAAAATTGCATTCTATATTAAAAACAAGATCATAATTTATATTTAATCATAAGGCACACATTATCGTATGTTGCTGGCAGCATATTCCTACAGATATTTTAATGGTTTTAACATTGAACAACATGTTGCTAGAAACATTAAATATATTGTAACACCATAATCAATTTCAAATTAAATTAATTTTATTTGAAAATTAAATTTTTTTAACAATTTTCTGTCAACATGTTGCTAGCAACAATATTAAGTAAATAATTATATTCTTAGCAACATTTGCTACATATGTTTTGTGAAAGTGTAGAGTGAAGTGAACAGGCTTGTTTTATCTTATAACATTTAAAAAAAAAGATATTCTAATCTGTTGCTATTATTTCTTCCAACACTGTTCTGTAGTATAGAGGAAAAAGAATTAAATAAATTTTCTATACAACAAACAAACAGAAAAAAAAATAGAAGAAAAATAAACAAAAATTCATTCATTCGTTCAGTCATTCATTGAAAACAAAAAATTTTTTAAGAGTCAGAGAAATAGGCAGTGGCTCTCAGCACGGCCAAGCGAAGGAGAGGTATTTGTGCTGTAAAACTTGTGTGTCTGCCCCAAAATTGTGATTGTGTGTTTGTTGTTTTTGTGTTCCTGGTTTCGTAATAGTCCTTGCCAAAATCCTTACACATGCACACTCGCACTCACACACAAACAAAACTCTGTGTTATTATGTAATCATGGCAAACAGCCTAAAAGCAGACACTGAATCTTTATTTTATTTTATTTTTTTTTTATATTTTGAGTGCGTGTCTGTCTCTCTCTCTCTCTCTTTCCCTTACACTCTTACACCAAAGTCATTAAAAAAACAAAAAACACAGAAACAAAAATAAAACTGAAATAAAATAAATTTAAGTGTGTCTGCGTATATTTGTTCAAAGTGTGAGTGTGTAGAACTTCAAGGACTTTTGTTTCCTTATATAAAACCAATATACATACACGCACACTTCAAAATACACACACACATACAGTGTGTAATCATACAACCCAACCAGCCTGGCAGTTAGGCAAACAAATACAAAACAGACAGACACCGGAAAATATGTCTGCCTTATATACAATAACGTACACAGTTATGTGAATATATTATATACTTAGTTTATATATTTAAAAAAAAAAAATAACCAACAACAGCAACAACAATAGCTGTAAGGTTTTATTATATACAACAATAAAAGTTTGCATATATACATACAATATGGGTATTCGTTAAGGGAACAGAACAGAAAGTCCTTTATTTTGTTTATACACTCAAACACAGACACACACACACACACACAGGAGGCACTCTCTAATACAGACAGTGCATAGGCATTTGTATGTTGCCTCACAGAGATACATACATAGCTAAAGGTCGAGAAGTATACAGAGAAGAGTAGAGTTGTTTTAATGTGGCACGTTTTAGCAACTTTTTTATTATTATTGTTCTCTCTCTCTCTGATTTGGTTATTTTGTTGTTGTTGTTTTGAATTGCTGCCTACGTCAGCAATTTTTTGGCCTGTCATTCTATAGAGAATGAATATTAAAAGATAGGGAATGGAAAGATAGAAGAAAAAAATACAAAATCAAGGAACAGAAAGAAAGCCTAACCAGACAGACATTAATAAAAAAATCACATTCTTCGGGAATTGAATTTCTGAAAAAAATTTAAAGATTTTCACAGAAAAGAAATGATTTCGAAAAATGAGAAAATTTCAAGGAAAATTAAAAATAAAATTTTTTACAATATTTAGCGAGTTTTAAGCATACGGATTTCATATGAATTTCAGGCCCAGAGAATGGCTGATGTTTTGAGACCAGTTTCGGACACCTCGATATAGGCATATTTCTCTCTTTCTATTAGCATTTGGTGAGAACCACCATTTGGTCACCTTATAATACCCAGCTGATCAGAGATCAGCAATGAGTACTCAAAAAGATGAGTAGATTCGAATCATACTCATAATTTCTGTAACTTAAACGTATTCATACTTATTTTAATATCATACTCATACTACTCATATTCCAAGTTTGAAGTACTCATCGTACTCATACTTATATCATGCTTATACTACTCATATTCAAAGTTTGAAGTACTCATACTTAACAATATGCATGATGTTGTTGATTTCGACTCTCTTTTACTCAACATTTACAAGAATTACAACATAAGTATGATTCGCGTACTCACTAGAAAATTGTGCGTTAGCTTTGCTTGCTGTCTTTGTCATTTTCTTCCTTCTTTTTTTTTTTTGTTGTAAATGCAACAACAACTAAGACTGTAAATTTTGATGAATGATTAGAATGATTCGAATCATTTATGAGTATTATGAGTATTTTTCTAAATTTATGAATCTGAATGAGTAGGCGTATGAATCAAACATCTTTCGTATGTTATGAGTTTGATGTCAACGTTGTAGTCATACTCATTGTAACCTGTACTTATAAATCAACGTGGTAGTGAGTACGAATGAATCAGAGTAATTGCATTTCAATACTGTTGACTCACTGCTGTACTCAAAATTTCATGAGTACTTATGAGTAGCGAAAAAACGATTCATTGCTGATTTCTGCTGCTGATCCTACCAAACACAGAGGCACTACCTTGGTGTCATGCATACATAGGATTGCGATACGTTTTCTGGCGCTTTTATATGGATTCAATGAAAATCTTATTGAATATTATGGGACACTCTTACAATATGTGGAGCATGCAAAATCTATTTTCAATGACTAAATATGACGGCTTGTAAATATCTTAAAATCGATATTTGAGGGGGACTCGTAATGATTTCACAAGTGCTTCTTCAGCCTGGATGGCATCTGAATCAGTCTGAATTTGAATGCTAAGATGGGTTATGTTGTCCTGGAGGACTACTGTAGTGTGTGGTTTAGTCGCATACAGCTGCGAATTACAAAAACTCCACAAGGAAAAGTTGTCTGACAGGATAAAATCTCCAAATCTTATTCACATCACCTCCACGTTAGATAAATATGATCTCAAATCGCTTAGGCAGAAAATGAAATGTATTATAAGCTGTGTGGCACGTAACGCTGTCATTTTGAAATCATATATCGTTGGTGTACAGCTCATTACAACCTATAAAGCTCGGCGTTGACAGTGACAGCTTGGCCAATGTTAAGTTAGGTTAGGTCGGAGTGGTAGCTCTGATATCACAAAGCTCACTTGAGCACGCATAGCTGCCTGTTGTGACACCACAGGTGAACGCAGTCCCTGTACTGACCAATCTCTACCAAAGCCAAGGAAGAGGAAGAAGTTGGTGGTCAGCGCAAGGGCTGCCCTGGCCAATGTTATTCCCAAAGAAATATGAACCGTTTACGCTGCCAGTACAAAATCCACTCCAAACAGTGACTTTTTTGTGATGCATTGGGGCGCTAAGGGATCTCATGGAGATTGGACAAGTTTATTTGTTTACTTACCCATTCATCTACAAACGTGGGTCTCTTCTCAGAAAATGATTTTTCATTGAAAATGGCGATCAATTGCCAAAAGGAACACGAGTAAGGTACAGGCGTGAAATATGAGGACACGCATATCGCATTACTATTCAACGCAAAGGCGAGGTGATGGTCCAATTCATTTGAATGAGAAGGGGGAGCAGTGTGACGACAAAAGTCGGAGACCTTGTTTTTGTCCACACCATATCACTGGATAATATTTAGGATTTAATGTATTGTTTATTTTCTTTTATATGTTGGCTGTATGAATTATTGTAAATAACATTATTGTAATTATTTTTTATAACAGACCCCACTGTGCCTAAAATATGTAAAGTAATTTTGCTAAGCTCTTATGATCTATTTTTAGAAATATTATTATTCTTTATAGCGGTTGTCGTACAACTCACATTTGACCTACAAGAACTCTCTGCTGAATTGAATTGATGCTCTCACATTGGTAAGTTGTAGAGTAGGACGCAACATGATTGATGTTCGATCATGTTTGATCCGTTACTCGTTACCTTTGTGTATAAAAGCGATCGTGACTTCAGCGATCGGGGCAGTTGGTGATGAGTTGCTGGTAAGGCAGGTCGATCTAGACATCGGCTGTGCTGGAAATATGATAAATCCCAAGTGGTGTGGTCGTCCCCACTTGTGATTTATTTACAACCGGCAAAACATTGGCAACTGTGACTGGACGGACTCCGGAGGCCTCAGAACCAGAATCATCCTGTGCGTATGCCGTTTGATTACGTTCTGACAACCTCCTCCGGAGAATTTGACTGACCAGACGAACAAAGGGAGATCTTGGAGCCGCAATCGTCCTGTGCGTATGCCGTTTGATTGTTCTTCTGACTCCAAACCACTTGACGTCCTCGGCACTGTCACTTGACGAACCGGGGCAACAACAAGGACCAGCAGGACCCCAGTCATCCTGGGCGCATGCCGTTTGATTGTCGTTCTGACTCAACCCCCCTTGACGCCTTCGGTACTGTGCCGTGACGAACCGTTGTTAGGCCGGCCTAGGATATCTTAATTCATATCCAATTTAATTATTTTTGCTTTGTATTTAGTTTTACTTAGTTTAGTGTGTAAGCTATTGCAGTATTGTAAATAAATAGCTTTAAACTTAAACTAAGTGTTTTTTTTATGTAACCACTGGACGCCGCTGACCTACCCCAGCACCCGAGCGGAAACGTGTCGTTACACGGTAAATAAAAATGTTTAAACGCTTATAACTCTGGACCTATGGGGCCTATTGAAATGAAATGGGTGTCATTAAAAAGGTCTGAGGTCATACTTTCAGATCGTGCCAAAATAAAGTCGGGAGGGTCCAAGTCCAAGGCCGGGAAGCCCAAGAGTTAATAGAAATTTTTAAACGCTTATAACTCTGGATCCATCGGACCTATTGAAATGAAATCGATGCCACTGAAAAGATCGGAAGTCGTACTTTAAGGTCCAAGTCCAGTTTCGAGTCCAAGTCTAATTTGGACCCGATAATTTAACCTTGAAAGTGTAAAATAGGTTTTATTCAACTCACCCACACACAGAAACAGTTTTTCTATTCAAATTTCTTAACGGACATTTTTTTTGAAATACCAGTCCAACAGAATCACGCAGCAAGCAAATTTCGGTAAATAAAAATGTTTAAACGCTTATAACTCTGGACCTATGGGGCCTATTGAAATGAAATGGGTGTCATTAAAAAGGTCTGAGGTCATACTTTCAGATCGTGCCAAAATAAAGTCGGGCAGGTCCAAGTCCAAGGCCGGGAAGCCCAAGAGTTAATAGAAATTTTTAAACGCTTATAACTCTGGATCCATCGGACCTATTGAAATGAAATCGATGCCACTGAAAAGATCGGAAGTCGTACTTTAAGGTCCAAGTCCAGTTTCGAGTCCAAGTCTAATTTGGACCCGAAAATTTTACTTTCAAAGTGTAAAAGAGGTTTTATTCAACTCACCCACACACAGAAACAGTTTTTCTATTCAAATTTCTTAACGGACATTTTTTTTTGAAATACCAGGCCAACAGAATCACGCAGCAAGCAAATTTCGGTAAATAAAAATGTTTAAACGCTTATAACTCTGGACCTATGGGGCCTATTAAAATGAAATGGGTGTCATTAAAAAGGTCTGAGGTCATACTTTCAGATCGTGCCAAAATAAAGTCGGGCAGGTCCAAGTCCAAGGCCGGGAAGCCCAAGAGTTAATAGAAATTTTTAAACGCTTATAACTCTGGATCCATCGGACCTATTGAAATGAAATCGATGCCACTGAAAAGATCGGAAGTCGTACTTTAAGGTCCAAGTCCAGTTTCGAGTCCAAGTCTAATTTGGACCCGAAAATTTTACTTTCAAAGTGTAAAAGACGTTTTATTCAACTCACCCACACACAGAAACAGTTTTTCTATTCAAATTTCTTAACGGACATTTTTTTTGAAATACCAGGCCAACAGAATCACGCAGCAAGCAAATTTCGGTAAATAAAAATGTTTAAACGCTTATAACTCTGGACCTATGGGGCCTATTGAAATGAAATGGGTGTCATTAAAAAGGTCTGAGGTCATACTTTCAGATCGTGCCAAAATAAAGTCGGGCAGGTCCAAGTCCAAGGCCGGGAAGCCCAAGAGTTAATAGAAATTTTTAAACGCTTATAACTCTGGATCCATCGGACCTATTGAAATGAAATCGATGCCACTGAAAAGATCGGAAGTCGTACTTTAAGGTCCAAGTCCAGTTTCGAGTCCAAGTCTAATTTGGACCCGAAAATTTTACTTTCAAAGTGTAAAAGAGGTTTTATTCAACTCATCCACACACAGAAACAGTTTTTCTATTCAAATTTCTTAACGGACATTTTTTTTGAAATACCAGGCCAACAGAATCACGCAGCAAGCAAATTTCGGTAAATAAAAATGTTTAAACGCTTATAACTCTGGACCTATGGGGCCTATTGAAATGAAATGGGTGTCATTAAAAAGGTCTGAGGTCATACTTTCAGATCGTGCCAAAATAAAGTCGGGCAGGTCCAAGTCCAAGGCCGGGAAGCCCAAGAGTTAATAGAAATTTTTAAACGCTTATAACTCTGGATCCATCGGACCTATTGAAATGAAATCGATGCCACTGAAAAGATCGGAAGTCGTACTTTAAGGTCCAAGTCCAGTTTCGAGTCCAAGTCTAATTTGGACCCGAAAATTTTACTTTCAAAGTGTAAAAGAGGTTTTATTCAACTCACCCACACACAGAAACAGTTTTTCTATTCAAATTTCTTAACGGACATTTTTTTTGAAATACCAGGCCAACAGAATCACGCAGCAAGTAAATTTCGGTAAATAAAAATGTTTAAACGCTTATAACTCTGGACCTATGGGGCCTATTGAAATGAAATGGGTGTCATTAAAAAGGTCTGAGGTCATACTTTCAGATCGTGCCAAAATAAAGTCGGCCAGGTCCAAGTCCAAGGCCGGGAAGCCCAAGAGTTAATAGAAATTTTTAAACGCTTATAACCCTGGATCCATCGGACCTATTGAAATGAAATCGATGCCACTGAAAAGATCGGAAGTCGTACTTTAAGGTCCAAGTCCAGTTTCGAGTCCAAGTCTAATTTGGACCCGATAATTTAACCTTGAAAGTGTAAAATAGGTTTTATTCAACTCACCCACACACAGAAACAGTTTTTCTATTCAAATTTCTTAACGGACATTTTTTTTGAAATACCAGGCCAACAGAATCACGCAGCAAGCAAATTTCGGTAAATAAAAATGTTTAAACGCTTATAACTCTGGACCTATGGGGCCTATTGAAATGAAATGGGTGTCATTAAAAAGGTCTGAGGTCATACTTTCAGATCGTGCCAAAATAAAGTCGGGCAGGTCCAAGTCCAAGGTCGGGAAGCCCAAGAGTTAATAGAAATTTTTAAACGCTTATAACTCTGGATCCATCGGACCTATTGAAATGAAATCGATGCCACTGAAAAGATCGGAAGTCGTACTTTAAGGTCCAAGTCCAGTTTCGAGTCCAAGTCTAATTTGGACCCGATAATTTAACCTTGAAAGTGTAAAATAGGTTTTATTCAACTCACCCACACACAGAAACAGTTTTTCTATTCAAATTTCTTAACGGACATTTTTTTTGAAATACCAGGCCAACAGAATCACGCAGCAAGCAAATTTCGGTAAATAAAAATGTTTAAACGCTTATAACTCTGGATCCATAGGGCCTATTGAAATGAAATGGGTGTCATTAAAAAGGTCTGGGGTCATACTTTCAGATCGTGCCAAAATAAAGTCGGGCAGGTCCAAGTCCAAGACCGGGAAGCCCAAGAGTTAATAGAAATTTTTAAACGCTTATAACTCTGGATCCATCGGACCTATTGAAATGAAATTGATGCCACTGAAAAGATCGGAAGTCGTACTTTAAGGTCCAAGTCCAGTTTCGAGTCCAGGTCTAATTTGGACCCGATAATTTAACCTTGAAAGTGTAAAATATGTTTTATTCAACTCACCCACACACAGAAACAGTTTTTCTATTCATATTTCTTAACGGACATTTTTTTTTAAATACCAGGCCAACAGAATCACGCAGCAAGCAAATTTCGGTAAATAAAAATGTTTAAACGCTTATAACTCTGGACCTATGGGGCCTATTGAAATGAAATGGGTGTCATTAAAAAGGTCTGAGGTCATACTTTCAGATCGTGCCAAAATAAAGTCGGGCAGGTCCAAGTCCAAGGCCGGGAAGCCCAAGAGTTAATAGAAATTTTTAAACGCTTATAACTCTGGATCCATCTGACCTATTGAAATGAAATCGATGCCACTGAAAAGATCGGAAGTCGTACTTTAAGGTCCAAGTCCAGTTTCGAGTCCAAGTCTAATTTGGACCCGATAATTTAACCTTGAAAGTGTAAAATACGTTTTATTCAACTCACCCACACACAGAAACAGTTTTTCTATTCAAATTTTTTAACGGACATTTTTTTTGAAATACCAGGCCAACAGAATCACGCAGCAAGCAAATTTCGGTAAATAAAAATGTTTAAACGCTTATAACCCTGGATCCATAGAGCCTATTGAAATGAAATGGGTGTCATTAAAAAGGTCTGGGGTCATACTTTCAGATCGTGCCAAAATAAAGTCGGGCAGGTCCAAGTCCAAGGCCGGGAAGCCCAAGAGTTAATAGAAATTTTTAAACGCTTATAACTCTGGATCCATCATACCTATTGAAATGAAATCGATGCCACTGAAAAGATCGGAAGTCGTACTTTAAGGTCCAAGTCCAGTTTCGAGTCCAAGTCTAATTTGGACCCGATAATTTAACCTTGAAAGTGTAAAATAGGTTTTATTCAACTCACCCACACACAGAAACAGTTTTTCTATTCAAATTTCTTAACGGACATTTTTTTGAAATACCAGGCCAACAGAATCACGCAGCAAGCAAATTTCGGTAAATAAAAATGTTTAAACGCTTATAACTCTGGATCCATAGAGCCTATTGAAATGAAATGGGTGTCATTAAAAAGGTCTGGGGTCATACTTTCAGATCGTGCCAAAATAAAGTCGGGCAGGTCCAAGTCCAAGGCCGGGAAGCCCAAGAGTTAATAGAAATTTTTAAACGCTTATAACTCTGGATCCATCGGACCTATTGAAATGAAATCGATGCCACTGAAAAGATCGGAAGTCGTACTTTAAGGTCCAAGTCCAGTTTCGAGTCCAAGTCTAATTTGGACCCGATAATTTAACCTTGAAAGTGTAAAATAGGTTTTATTCAACTTACCGACACACAGAAACAGTTTTTCTATTCAAATTTCTTAACGGACATTTTTTTGAAATACCAGGCCAACAGAATCACGCAGCAAGCAAATTTCGGTAAATAAAAATGTTTAAACGCTTATAACTCTGGACCTATGGGGCCTATTGAAATGAAATGGGTGTCATTAAAAAGGTCTGGGGTCATACTTTCAGATCGTGCCAAAATAAAGTCGGGCAGGTCCAAGTCCAAGGCCGGGAAGCCCAAGAGTTAATAGAAATTTTTAAACGCTTATAACTCTGGATCCATCTGACCTATTGAAATGAAATCGATGCCACTGAAAAGATCGGAAGTCGTACTTTAAGGTCCAAGTCCAGTTTCGAGTCCAAGTCTAATTTGGACCCGATAATTTAACCTTGAAAGTGTAAAATACGTTTTATTCAACTCACCCACACACAGAAACAGTTTTTCTATTCAAATTTTTTAACGGACATTTTTTTTGAAATACCAGGCCAACAGAATCACGCAGCAAGCAAATTTCGGTAAATAAAAATGTTTAAACGCTTATAACTCTGGATCCATAGAGCCTATTGAAATGAAATGGGTGTCATTAAAAAGGTCTGGGGTCATACTTTCAGATCGTGCCAAAATAAAGTCGGGCAGGTCCAAGTCCAAGGCCGGGAAGCCCAAGAGTTAATAGAAATTTTTAAACGCTTATAACTCTGGATCCATCATACCTATTGAAATGAAATCGATGCCACTGAAAAGATCGGAAGTCGTACTTTAAGGTCCAAGTCCAGTTTCGAGTCCAAGTCTAATTTGGACCCGATAATTTAACCTTGAAAGTGTAAAATAGGTTTTATTCAACTCACCCACACACAGAAACAGTTTTTCTATTCAAATTTCTTAACGGACATTTTTTTGAAATACCAGGCCAACAGAATCACGCAGCAAGCAAATTTCGGTAAATAAAAATGTTTAAACGCTTATAACTCTGGATCCATAGGGCCTATTGAAATGAAATGGGTGTCATTAAAAAGGTCTGGGGTCATACTTTCAGATCGTGCCAAAATAAAGTCGGGCAGGTCCAAGTCCAAGGCCGGGAAGCCCACGAGTTAATAGAAATTTTTAAATGCTTATAACTCTGGATCCATAGAGCCTATTGAAATGAAATGGGTGTCATTAAAAAGGTCTGGGGTCATACTTTCAGATGGTGCCAAAATAAAGTCGGGCAGGTCCAAGTCCAAGGCCGGGAAGCCCAAGAGTTAATAGAAATTTTTAAACGCTTATAACTCTGGATCCATCATACCTATTGAAATGAAATCGATGCCACTGAAAAGATCGGAAGTCGTACTTTAAGGTCCAAGTCCAGTTTCGAGTCCAAGTCTAATTTGGACCCGATAATTTAACCTTGAAAGTGTAAAATAGGTTTTATTCAACTCACCCACACACAGAAACAGTTTTTCTATTCAAATTTCTTAACGGACATTTTTTTGAAATACCAGGCCAACAGAATCACGCAGCAAGCAAATTTCGGTAAATAAAAATGTTTAAACGCTTATAACTCTGGATCCATAGAGCCTATTGAAATGAAATGGGTGTCATTAAAAAGGTCTGGGGTCATACTTTCAGATCGTGCCAAAATAAAGTCGGGCAGGTCCAAGTCCAAGGCCGGGAAGCCCAAGAGTTAATAGAAATTTTTAAACGCTTATAACTCTGGATCCATCGGACCTATTGAAATGAAATCGATGCCACTGAAAAGATCGGAAGTCGTACTTTAAGGTCCAAGTCCAGTTTCGAGTCCAGGTCTAATTTGGACCCGATAATTTAACCTTGAAAGTGTAAAATAGGTTTTATTCAACTCACCCACACACAGAAACAGTTTTTCTATTCAAATTTCTTAAGGGACATTTTTTTTGAAATACCAGGCCAACAGAATCACGCAGCAAGCAAATTTCGGTAAATAAAAATGTTTAAACGCTTATAACTCTGGATCCATAGGGCCTATTGAAATGAAATGGGTGTCATTAAAAAGGTCTGGGGTCATACTTTCAGATCGTGCCAAAATAAAGTCGGGCAGGTCCAAGTCCAAGGCCGGGAAGCCCAAGAGTTAATAGAAATTTTTCAACGCTTATAACTCTGGATCCATCGGACCTATTGAAATGAAATCGATGCCACTGAAAAGATCGGAAGTCGTACTTTAAGGTCCAAGTCCAGTTTCGAGTCCAAGTCTAATTTGGACCCGAAAATTTTACTTTCAAAGTGTAAAAGAGGTTTTATTCAACTCACCCACACACAGAAACAGTTTTTCTATTCAAATTTCTTAACGGACATTTTTTTGAAATACCAGGCCAACAGAATCACGCAGCAAGCAAATTTCGGTAAATAAAAATGTTTAAACGCTTATAACTCTGGACCTATGGGGCCTATTGAAATGAAATGGGTGTCATTAAAAAGGTCTGAGGTCATACTTTCAGATCGTGCCAAAATAAAGTCGGGCAGGTCCAAGTCCAAGGCCGGGAAGCCCAAGAGTTAATAGAAATTTTTAAACGCTTATAACTCTGGATCCATCGGACCTATTGAAATGAAATCGATGCCACTGAAAAGATCGGAAGTCGTACTTTAAGGTCCAAGTCCAGTTTCGAGTCCAAGTCTAATTTGGACCCGAAAATTTTACTTTCAAAGTGTAAAAGAGGTTTTATTAAACTCACCCACACACAGAAACAGTTTTTCTATTCAAATTTCTTAACGGACATTTTTTTTGAAATACCAGGCCAACAGAATCACGCAGCAAGCAAATTTCGGTAAATAAAAATGTTTAAACGCTTATAACTCTGGACCTATGGGGCCTATTGAAATGAAATGGGTGTCATTAAAAAGGTCTGAGGTCATACTTTCAGATCGTGCCAAAATAAAGTCGGGCAGGTCCAAGTCCAAGGCCGGGAAGCCCAAGAGTTAATAGAAATTTTTAAACGCTTATAACTCTGGATCCATCGGACCTATTGAAATGAAATCGATGCCACTGAAAAGATCGGAAGTCGTACTTTAAGGTCCAAGTCCAGTTTCGAGTCCAGGTCTAATTTGGACCCGATAATTTAACCTTGAAAGTGTAAAATAGGTTTTATTCAACTCACCCACACACAGAAACAGTTTTTCTATTCAAATTTCTTAACGGACATTTTTTTTGAAATACCAGGCCAACAGAATCACGCAGCAAGCAAATTTCGGTAAATAAAAATGTTTAAACGCTTATAACTCTGGATCCATAGAGCCTATTGAAATGAAATGGGTGTCATTAAAAAGGTCTGGGGTCATACTTTCAGATCGTGCCAAAATAAAGTCGGGCAGGTCCAAGTCCAAGGCCGGGAAGCCCAAGAGTTAATAGAAATTTTTAAACGCTTATAACTCTGGATCCATCGGACCTATTGAAATGAAATCGATGCCACTGAAAAGATCGGAAGTCGTACTTTAAGGTCCAAGTCCAGTTTCGAGTCCAGGTCTAATTTGGACCCGATAATTTAACCTTGAAAGTGTAAAATAGGTTTTATTCAACTCACCCACACACAGAAACAGTTTTTCTATTCAAATTTCTTAACGGACATTTTTTTTAAATACCAGGCCAACAGAATCACGCAGCAAGCAAATTTCGGTAAATAAAAATGTTTAAACGCTTATAACTCTGGATCCATAGAGCCTATTGAAATGAAATGGGTGTCATTAAAAAGGTCTGGGGTCATACTTTCAGATCGTGCCAAAATAAAGTCGGGCAGGTCCAAGTCCAAGGCCGGGAAGCCCAAGAGTTAATAGAAATTTTTAAACGCTTATAACTCTGGATCCATCGGACCTATTGAAATGAAATCGATGCCACTGAAAAGATCGGAAGTCGTACTTTAAGGTCCAAGTCCAGGTCTAATTTGGACCCGATAATTTAACCTTGAAAGTGTAAAATAGGTTTTATTCAACTCACCGACACACAGAAACAGTTTTTCTATTCAAATTTCTTAACGGACATTTTTTTTAAATACCAGGCCAACAGAATCACGCAGCAAGCAAATTTCGGTAAATAAAAATGTTTAAACGCTTATAACTCTGGATCCATAGGGCCTATTGAAATGAAATGGGTGTCATTAAAAAGGTCTGGGGTCATACTTTCAGATCGTGCCAAAATAAAGTCGGGCAGGTCCAAGTCCAAGGCCGGGAAGCCCAAGAGTTAATAGAAATTTTTCAACGCTTATAACTCTGGATCCATCGGACCTATTGAAATGAAATCGATGCCACTGAAAAGATCGGAAGTCGTACTTTAAGGTCCAAGTCCAGTTTCGAGTCCAAGTCTAATTTGGACCCGAAAATTTTACTTTCAAAGTGTAAAAGAGGTTTTATTCAACTCACCCACACACAGAAACAGTTTTTCTATTCAAATTTCTTAACGGATATTTTTTTTGAAATACCAGGCCAACAGAATCACGCAGCAAGCAAATTTCGGTAAATAAAAATGTTTAAACGCTTATAACTCTGGACCTATGGGGCCTATTGAAATGAAATGGGTGTCATTAAAAAGGTCTGAGGTCATACTTTCAGATCGTGCCAAAATAAAGTCGGGCAGGTCCAAGTCCAAGGCCGGGAAGCCCAAGAGTTAATAGAAATTTTTCAACGCTTATAACTCTGGATCCATCGGACCTATTGAAATGAAATCGATGCCACTGAAAAGATCGGAAGTCGTACTTTAAGGTCCAAGTCCAGTTTCGAGTCCAAGTCTAATTTGGACCCGAAAATTTAACTTTCAAAGTGTAAAAGAGGTTTTCTTCAACTCACCCACACACAGAAACAGTTTTTCTATTCAAATTTCTTAACGGATATTTTTTTTGAAATACCAGGCCAACAGAATCACGCAGCAAGCAAATTTCGGTAAATAAAAATGTTTAAACGCTTATAACTCTGGACCTATGGGGCCTACTGAAATGAAATGGGTGTCATTAAAAAGGTCTGAGGTCATACTTTCAGATCGTGCCAAAATAAAGTCGGGCAGGTCCAAGTCCAAGGCCGGGAAGCCCAAGAGTTAATAGAAATTTTAAACGCTTATAACTCTGGATCCATCGGACCTATTGAAATGAAATCGATGCCACTGAAAAGATCGGAAGTCGTACTTTAAGGTCCAAGTCCAGTTTCGAGTCCAGGTCTAATTTGGACCCGATAATTTAACCTTGAAAGTGTAAAATAGGTTTTATTCAACTCACCCACACACAGAAACAGTTTTTCTATTCAAATTTCTTAACGGACATTTTTTTTGAAATACCAGGCCAACAGAATCACGCAGCAAGCAAATTTCGGTAAATAAAAATGTTTAAACGCTTATAACTCTGGATCCATAGAGCCTATTGAAATGAAATGGGTGTCATTAAAAAGGTCTGGGGTCATACTTTCAGATCGTGCCAAAATAAAGTCGGGCAGGTCCAAGTCCAAGGCCGGGAAGCCCAAGAGTTAATAGAAATTTTTAAACGCTTATAACTCTGGATCCATCGGACCTATTGAAATGAAATCGATGCCACTGAAAAGATCGGAAGTCGTACTTTAAGGTCCAAGTCCAGTTTCGAGTCCAGGTCTAATTTGGACCCGATAATTTAACCTTGAAAGTGTAAAATAGGTTTTATTCAACTCACCCACACACAGAAACAGTTTTTCTATTCAAATTTCTTAACGGACATTTTTTTTAAATACCAGGCCAACAGAATCACGCAGCAAGCAAATTTCGGTAAATAAAAATGTTTAAACGCTTATAACTCTGGATCCATAGAGCCTATTGAAATGAAATGGGTGTCATTAAAAAGGTCTGGGGTCATACTTTCAGATCGTGCCAAAATAAAGTCGGGCAGGTCCAAGTCCAAGGCCGGGAAGCCCAAGAGTTAATAGAAATTTTTAAACGCTTATAACTCTGGATCCATCGGACCTATTGAAATGAAATCGATGCCACTGAAAAGATCGGAAGTCGTACTTTAAGGTCCAAGTCCAGTTTCGAGTCCAGGTCTAATTTGGACCCGATAATTTAACCTTGAAAGTGTAAAATAGGTTTTATTCAACTCACCGACACACAGAAACAGTTTTTCTATTCAAATTTCTTAACGGACATTTTTTTTAAATACCAGGCCAACAGAATCACGCAGCAAGCAAATTTCGGTAAATAAAAATGTTTAAACGCTTATAACTCTGGATCCATAGGGCCTATTGAAATGAAATGGGTGTCATTAAAAAGGTCTGGGGTCATACTTTCAGATCGTGCCAAAATAAAGTCGGGCAGGTCCAAGTCCAAGGCCGGGAAGCCCAAGAGTTAATAGAAATTTTTAAACGCTTATAACTCTGGATCCATCGGACCTATTGAAATGAAATCGATGCCACTGAAAAGATCGGAAGTCGTACTTTAAGGTCCAAGTCCAGTTTCGAGTCCAGGTCTAATTTGGACCCGATAATTTAACCTTGAAAATGTAAAATAGGTTTTATTCAACTCACCCACACACAGAAACAGTTTTTCTATTCAAATTTCTTAACGGACATTTTTTTGAAATACCAGGCCAACAGAATCACGCAGCAAGCAAATTTCGGTAAATAAAAATGTTTAAACGCTTATAACTCTGGATCCATAGGGCCTATTGAAATGAAATGGGTGTCATTAAAAAGGTCTGGGGTCATACTTTCAGATCGTGCCAAAATAAAGTCGGGCAGGTCCAAGTCCAAGGCCGGGAAGCCCAAGAGTTAATAGAAATTTTTCAACGCTTATAACTCTGGATCCATCGGACCTATTGAAATGAAATCGATGCCACTGAAAAGATCGGAAGTCGTACTTTAGGGTCCAAGTCCAGTTTCGAGTCCAAGTCTAATTTGGACCCGAAAATTTTACTTTCAAAGTGTAAAAGAGGTTTTATTCAACTCACCCACACACAGAAACAGTTTTTCTATTCAAATTTCTTAACGGACATTTTTTTTGAAATACCAGGCCAACAGAATCACGCAGCAAGCAAATTTCGGTAAATAAAAATGTTTAAACGCTTATAACTCTGGACCTATGGGGCCTATTGAAATGAAATGGGTGTCATTAAAAAGGTCTGAGGTCATACTTTCAGATCGTGCCAAAATAAAGTCGGGCAGGTCCAAGTCCAAGGCCGGGAAGCCCAAGAGTTAATAGAAATTTTTAAACGCTTATAACTCTGGATCCATCTGACCTATTGAAATGAAATCGATGCCACTGAAAAGATCGGAAGTCGTACTTTAAGGTCCAAGTCCAGTTTCGAGTCCAAGTCTAATTTGGACCCGATAATTTAACCTTGAAAGTGTAAAATACGTTTTATTCAACTCACCCACACACGGAAACAGTTTTTCTATTCAAATTTTTTAACGGACATTTTTTTTGAAATACCAGGCCAACAGAATCACGCAGCAAGCAAATTTCGGTAAATAAAAATGTTTAAACGCTTATAACTCTGGATCCATAGAGCCTATTGAAATGAAATGGGTGTCATTAAAAAGGTCTGGGGTCATACTTTCAGATCGTGCCAAAATAAAGTCGGGCAGGTCCAAGTCCAAGGCCGGGAAGCCCAAGAGTTAATAGAAATTTTTAAAGGCTTATAACTCTGGATCCATCTGACCTATTGAAATGAAATCGATGCCACTGAAAAGATCGGAAGTCGTACTTTAAGGTCCAAGTCCAGTTTCGAGTCCAAGTCTAATTTGGACCCGATAATTTAACCTTGAAAGTGTAAAATACGTTTTATTCAACTCACCCACACACAGAAACAGTTTTTCTATTCAAATTTTTTAACGGACATTTTTTTTGAAATACCAGGCCAACAGAATCACGCAGCAAGCAAATTTCGGTAAATAAAAATGTTTAAACGCTTATAACTCTGGATCCATAGAGCCTATTGAAATGAAATGGGTGTCATTAAAAAGGTCTGGGGTCATACTTTCAGATCGTGCCAAAATAAAGTCGGGCAGGTCCAAGTCCAAGGCCGGGAAGCCCAAGAGTTAATAGAAATTTTTAAACGCTTATAACTCTGGATCCATCTGACCTATTGAAATGAAATCGATGCCACTGAAAAGATCGGAAGTCGTACTTTAAGGTCCAAGTCCAGTTTCGAGTCCAGGTCTAATTTGGACCCGATAATTTAACCTTGAAAGTGTAAAATAGGTTTTATTCAACTCACCCACACACAGAAACAGTTTTTCTATTCAAATTTCTTAACGGACATTTTTTTTGAAATACCAGGCCAACAGAATCACGCAGCAAGCAAATTTCGGTAAATAAAAATGTTTAAACGCTTATAACTCTGGATCCATAGGGCCTATTGAAATGAAATGGGTGTCATTAAAAAGGTCTGGGGTCATACTTTCAGATCGTGCCAAAATAAAGTCGGGCAGGTCCAAGTCCAAGGCCGGGAAGCCCAAGAGTTAATAGAAATTTTTCAACGCTTATAACTCTGGATCCATCGGACCTATTGAAATGAAATCGATGCCACTGAAAAGATCGGAAGTCGTACTTTAAGGTCCAAGTCCAGTTTCGAGTCCAAGTCTAATTTGGACCCGATAATTTAACCTTGAAAGTGTAAAATAGGTTTTATTCAACTCACCCACACACAGAAACAGTTTTTCTATTCAAATTTCTTAACGGACATTTTTTTTAAATACCAGGCCAACAGAATCACGCAGCAAGCAAATTTCGGTAAATAAAAATGTTTAAACGCTTATAACTCTGGATCCATAGAGCCTATTGAAATGAAATGGGTGTCATTAAAAAGGTCTGGGGTCATACTTTCAGATCGTGCCAAAATAAAGTCGGGCAGGTCCAAGTCCAAGGCCGGGAAGCCCAAGAGTTAATAGAAATTTTTAAACGCTTATAACTCTGGATCCATCGGACCTATTGAAATGAAATCGATGCCACTGAAAAGATCGGAAGTCGTACTTTAAGGTCCAAGTCCAGTTTCGAGTCCAGGTCTAATTTGGACCCGATAATTTAACCTTGAAAGTGTAAAATAGGTTTTATTCAACTCACCGACACACAGAAACAGTTTTTCTATTCAAATTTCTTAACGGACATTTTTTTTAAATACCAGGCCAACAGAATCACGCAACAAGCAAATTTCGGTAAATAAAAATGTTTAAACGCTTATAACTCTGGATCCATAGGGCCTATTGAAATGAAATGGGTGTCATTAAAAAGGTCTGGGGTCATACTTTCAGATCGTGCCAAAATAAAGTCGGGCAGGTCCAAGTCCAAGGCCGGGAAGCCCAAGAGTTAATAGAAATTTTTCAACGCTTATAACTCTGGATCCATCGGACCTATTGAAATGAAATCGATGCCACTGAAAAGATCGGAAGTCGTACTTTAAGGTCCAAGTCCAGTTTCGAGTCCAGGTCTAATTTGGACCCGATAATTTAACCTTGAAAGTGTAAAATAGGTTTTATTCAACTCACCCACACACAGAAACAGTTTTTCTATTCAAATTTCTTAACGGACATTTTTTTTGAAATACCAGGCCAACAGAATCACGCAGCAAGCAAATTTCGGTAAATAAAAATGTTTAAACGCTTATAACTCTGGATCCATAGGGCCTATTGAAATGAAATGGGTGTCATTAAAAAGGTCTGGGGTCATACTTTCAGATCGTGCCAAAATAAAGTCGGGCAGGTCCAAGTCCAAGGCCGGGAAGCCCAAGAGTTAATAGAAATTTTTCAACGCTTATAACTCTGGATCCATCGGACCTATTGAAATGAAATCGATGCCACTGAAAAGATCGGAAGTCGTACTTTAAGGTCCAAGTCCAGTTTCGAGTCCAGGTCTAATTTGGACCCGATAATTTAACCTTGAAAGTGTAAAATAGGTTTTATTCAACTCACCGACACACAGAAACAGTTTTTCTATTCAAATTTCTTAACGGACATTTTTTTTGAAATACCAGGCCAACAGAATCACGCAGCAAGCAAATTTCGGTAAATAAAAATGTTTAAACGCTTATAACTCTGGATCCATAGGGCCTATTGAAATGAAATGGGTGTCATTAAAAAGGTCTGGGGTCATACTTTCAGATCGTGCCAAAATAAAGTCGGGCAGGTCCAAGTCCAAGGCCGGGAAGCCCAAGAGTTAATAGAAATTTTTCAACGCTTATAACTCTGGATCCATCGGACCTATTGAAATGAAATCGATGCCACTGAAAAGATCGGAAGTCGTACTTTAAGGTCCAAGTCCAGTTTCGAGTCCAGGTCTAATTTGGACCCGATAATTTAACCTTGAAAGTGTAAAATAGGTTTTATTCAACTCACCGACACACAGAAACAGTTTTTCTATTCAAATTTCTTAACGGACATTTTTTTTGAAATACCAGGCCAACAGAATCACGCAGCAAGCAAATTTCGGTAAATAAAAATGTTTAAACGCTTATAACTCTGGATCCATAGGGCCTATTGAAATGAAATGGGTGTCATTAAAAAGGTCTGGGGTCATACTTTCAGATCGTGCCAAAATAAAGTCGGGCAGGTCCAAGGCCGGGAAGCCCAAGAGTTAATAGAAATTTTTAAACGCTTATAACTCTGGATCCATCGGACCTATTGAAATGAAATCGATGCCACTGAAAAGATCGGAAGTCGTACTTTAAGGTCCAAGTCCAGTTTCGAGTCCAAGTCTAATTTGGACCCGATAATTTAACCTTGAAAGTGTAAAATAGGTTTTATTCAACTCACCGACACACAGAAACAGTTTTTCTATTCAAATTTCTTAACGGACATTTTTTTTAAATACCAGGCCAACAGAATCACGCAGCAAGCAAATTTCGGTAAATAAAAATGTTTAAACGCTTATAACTCTGGATCCATAGGGCCTATTGAAATGAAATGGGTGTCATTAAAAAGGTCTGGGGTCATACTTTCAGATCGTGCCAAAATAAAGTCGGGCAGGTCCAAGTCCAAGGCCGGGAAGCCCAAGAGTTAATAGAAATTTTTCAACGCTTATAACTCTGGATCCATCGGACCTATTGAAATGAAATCGATGCCACTGAAAAGATCGGAAGTCGTACTTTAAGGTCCAAGTCCAGTTTCGAGTCCAAGTCTAATTTGGACCCGAAAATTTTACTTTCAAAGTGTAAAAGAGGTTTTATTCAACTCACCCACACACAGAAACAGTTTTTCTATTCAAATTTCTTAACGGACATTTTTTTTTGAAATACCAGGCCAACAGAATCACGCAGCAAGCAAATTTCGGTAAATAAAAATGTTTAAACGCTTATAACTCTGGACCTATGGGGCCTATTGAAATGAAATGGGTGTCATTAAAAAGGTCTGAGGTCATACTTTCAGATCGTGCCAAAATAAAGTCGGGCAGGTCCAAGTCCAAGGCCGGGAAGCCCAAGAGTTAATAGAAATTTTTAAACGCTTATAACTCTGGATCCATCTGACCTATTGAAATGAAATCGATGCCACTGAAAAGATCGGAAGTCGTACTTTAAGGTCCAAGTCCAGTTTCGAGTCCAAGTCTAATTTGGACCCGATAATTTAACCTTGAAAGTGTAAAATACGTTTTATTCAACTCACCCACACACAGAAACAGTTTTTCTATTCAAATTTCTTAACGGACATTTTTTTGAAATACCAGGCCAACAGAATCACGCAGCAAGCAAATTTCGGTAAATAAAAATGTTTAAACGCTTATAACTCTGGATCCATAGAGCCTATTGAAATGAAATGGGTGTCATTAAAAAGGTCTGGGGTCATACTTTCAGATCGTGCCAAAATAAAGTCGGGCAGGTCCAAGTCCAAGGCCGGGAAGCCCAAGAGTTAATAGAAATTTTTAAACGCTTATAACTCTGGATCCATCTGACCTATTGAAATGAAATCGATGCCACTGAAAAGATCGGAAGTCGTACTTTAAGGTCCAAGTCCAGTTTCGAGTCCAAGTCTAATTTGGACCCTATAATTTAACCTTGAAAGTGTAAAATACGTTTTATTCAACTCACCCACACACAGAAACAGTTTTTCTATTCAAATTTTTTAACGGACATTTTTTTTGAAATACCAGGCCAACAGAATCACGCAGCAAGCAAATTTCGGTAAATAAAAATGTTTAAACGCTTATAACTCTGGATCCATAGAGCCTATTGAAATGAAATGGGTGTCATTAAAAAGGTCTGGGGTCATACTTTCAGATCGTGCCAAAATAAAGTCGGGCAGGTCCAAGTCCAAGGCCGGGAAGCCCAAGAGTTAATAGAAATTTTTAAACGCTTATACCTCTGGATCCATCGGACCTATTGAAATGAAATCGATGCCACTGAAAAGTTCGGAAGTCGTACTTTAAGGTCCAAGTCCAGTTTCGAGTCCAAGTCTAATTTGGACCCGATAATTTAACCTTGAAAGTGTAAAATACGTTTTATTCAACTCACCCACACACAGAAACAGTTTTTCTATTCAAATTTCTTAACGGACATTTTTTTTGAAATACCAGGCCAACAGAATCACGCAGCAAGCAAATTTCGGTAAATAAAAATGTTTAAACGCTTATAACTCTGGACCTATGGGGCCTATTGAAATGAAATGGGTGTCATTAAAAAGGTCTGGGGTCATACTTTCAGATCGTGGACCCGAAAATTTAACTTTCAAAGTGTAAAAGAGGTTTGATTCAACTCACCCACTCAAGTATAAAACTAAGGTCGACGTTAAACTGTAGTTCCCGCCACTCAAGTATAAAATTAAGGCACACAACATGAGTGGTGTGAGAAGCTAGGCCGTAATCCTGACTGAAGGGTTGTAATGGCCAATTATGTCTGCATGTATATGTCTTTAGCCTGGATGGCATCTGAAACATGCAAGTTTTTTGTTCAATCACTCTGACGCATGAATCAGGCTTTGAATTTGAACGCTGAGATGGGTTTCTGTTGTCCTGGAGGACCACTGTGGTGTGTGGTTTAGTCGCATACAGTTGCAAATTAAGAAAATTCCACAAGGAAAAGTTGTCTGGCAGGATAAAATCTCCAAATATTGTTCACATTACCTCTACGTTAGATAAATATGATCTCAAATCGCTTAGGCAGAAAATCAAATGTGTTACGAGCTGTGTGCCTCGTCATAACGCTGTCATTTTGAAATCATATATCTTTGGTATACAGCTCATTACAGTCTATAAAGCTCGCCTTTGACAGTGACAGCTTGGCCAATGTTAGGTTAAGTTAGGTTAGGTCGGGGTGGTAGCTCTGATATCACAAAGCTCACTTGAGCACGCATAGCTGCCTGTTGTGACACCACAGGTGAACGCAGTCCCTGTACTGACCAAGCTCTAACAAAACCAGTTAAGAAAAAGAAGTTGGTCAGCGCAAGGGCTGCCCTGGCCAATGTTATTCTCAAAGAAATGTGAACTGATTACGCTGCCACTCCAAACAGTGACTTTTTTGTGATGCATTGGGGCGCTAAGGGATCTCATGGAGATTGGACAAGTTTATTTGTTTACTTACCCATTCATCCACAAACGAAATGGCGATCAATTGCCAACTGCTTTAGAACCCATTCAGTGAACTCACGTTGTCGTTGCCTATGGTCGTCCATGATGGTTGAAGATTGAAGAAATGTGACAACTAACATGACAGATGGAGCTTCAACAAAATGACCGTTATTTACTGTCAAGATCATATATTTCTGTATAAAACAAAACAATGCTTATAATTCTTTGGCGAGAATATTTCCAAAAAAAAAAAAATTGTTTTTTTTTATAAATTGTTTTTGTTTTCAATTTAAACAAAAGAATGCTGCTAAAAATAGTTTTATAAACCTTAAAAATAAATTTTGTATCGTTTTTTTTTTTTTTTTTTGTTTAATTTTTTTTAAAATATTTTTAAAATTTATTTGTTTTCGAAAGTATGTGGCCGTGTAGATAAATTTGCGTAGACCACTTAAAAATTTTTGTTTTATTGTTGTTTTGGCTATAAGAGCGTGTATAAAATATTTAAAAAAGGCAACATTTTTTAGGCAACATTTTTATTTATTTTTTTTTCCTTGTTTTGTTTTAGTCATTTGCTGCTGTTTGTGTTGTTGTTTGTTTTTCTTCTTTTTGTAGGCCACATTTTTTCATAATAACTCAGGTTATGACCGACCGTCTATAACCATAACAACGTTTGCAGCAGCAAAAACATAAAATAGGAAAAAAACAACTGCATGTGTTGTGCAAACAAACATGGCCAACAGCAACACAAATATGTATAACGATAGCAGCAGAAACAACAACAACAGCAACAACAATTGCATTGCAGCAACAAAATAAACAACATGTATTAACGTATTTTATATATTGTTGTGGTATTTTTGGCTTTAAGCCAACTGAGGCAACTGCACTCTTCATATTCGAAATTTTTTTTGGTGTTTTTGTAAATCGTTGGTATTTTTGCTTTCGTGTATTGCGAGTGTTGTTTATGTCGCTAACAATACACGAGATATTGTGTTGTACGTACCCCTAAACGCAAATAGAGAAGAAAATAAAATCGTGTATTTAGCAACAAAAAAAAAAGCAAATCTGTGAAAAACGTAGAACTCTCTGACACAACAATATGGCAAAAAAAAAAAAACAAAAAAAAAAAAACAAAAAAAAAAAAACAACAACAAAAAACTTACTTACCATACTACACTCTATGTATGTATGTACATATATATGTACATAGAAAATTACCATAGACTCGTGTCAGACGTAAAGTCTCAAAATGAAACTGAACAATACCAACAATAATGCCAACAATAACAACATAATCTCCTCTACCTCCTTAGTATTGCAAGAAAAACAAAAAAAAATCTAAATATTTTTAGAATTTTCGTCGTGTTTGTTTTCTAAATTTTTTCATATTTGTTGTTGTTGTTGTTGTTTTTTTTTTTCGAAAAAATATTTTCTTTTCTTTAAGGTTTTTTGTTGTTGTTTTTATTTAAAAAAGTATTTTTTCTCAAAGCAATTAAATTTGACAAAAAAAAATAGGAAAAACATAAATTTAAAAGTTTAGCAACACTTACGTACATATGTTAAGCAACAATGTTGCAAAGAATTTTTTATTTTTTTTTTTTTGTATATTGATTTTATGAGCGGATGTGGTGCCAATGACGTCAAACACAGACATTGTCATCAGGTAAAACATATATAAACATTTTGTCATCTGCTTTAAGTCCTATGAATTGTTTTTTTTTTTTTTGTAAATGTTGCCAGAGCATTTTATGTAGCTTTGCTACAGGAATGTCCCTCAAACTCTTACTGTATTTCATATGGAATTTCAAACGACAAATGTTTAAAATTGTGTTTTTTTTTAATAAATAAATAATAAATATTGCACAACTATATTCACATTTCAGCAACATGTTGCTAAAACCAACGACATTTTTAAAGGATAGGGAAATGTGTGGCAACAAAATTTTACAAATAATTTGCTTCTTTACTATAAAGACAACAACAATACATATTAAAAAAATTTGGAAAATTATTAAAACAGTAATCAAATAGCAAAATGTTGAGATACATGTTGCCGAAACATTTTTTAAAAAGAAAAATGTTAAATAAAAAATGTAAAAAGTCTGCTCATAAAGATTTTTTTAATTCAAAAATATTTTGAAATTAACAAAAATACATTCGTAACGTTGCTAAAATGTTGATACAAATTATATAAAGAAATTATTTAAACGTTTTCCTTAAAAATAAAATTATTTAGGAATCGAAAAAGTTTGGCAACATTTTTCGAAAATAGTTCCCAAAAATGCCTTTAAAACAAAACTTCACTAATTTGTTAACAATTCAATTTATTGTGTTAAATACCGTTACCAATTATTTTAAAAAAAATCCCAGACACATGTCTAAGCTTTTTGTTTTGTGAATTTCTGCAACCTTTTTCAAATTTAAACAATTTATACAAACATTATTGCTTCTCATTATAGTTTGCATAGTTAATGGAACGTTGAAAGCCACCCAAACCCAAAAAAAACAATCTCTGTTGGAATAATTAAATTCAAAATTAATTTATTTAAATATTATTAGTATTCTCTGGTTGCTTCTACTACAGCGCATAAGCGCTTCCTTCTCTTGTTGTGAAGCTAAAATATTAATTCCGTCTTAAAGTAATAATAACTAACTTTTAGATGAGATTTTATTCTTTATTTTGTTTTGGCTCCTTTGCTGAAAAAAAAACTAAACATAATTAATAATTAATGATTTTTAATGATTATCCAACAATTTAAAAATAAAAATTTAAAAAGTCTGGTAATTAACCTTTAGCATAACTAATGCGTTCATTCCACTTCCACTGTGTTTTGTTCTCCTCACAATTATGAACACGAGTGTTATTATCGTTTTGAAATTCCATTCATTTTATAGCGACATAAAATATCAATTTAAAATATCATTTTATACAAATATTTATTTCTTTTTTTTTATTATTATTCCTTCTCCTAATGGATTCTGTAAATTGAATATGGGCATAAATATTTGTATATCAATTGCTTAATGACAGCAGGAAAATAGTCTTATTTTAACTACCGATTTAAATATAAAAAAAATTTTTATTAAAAAACTAAAAATAATAATAAAAGAAGTCATGGAGACATTAAAATATATGCTTTCTTAGCAATAACACTGATAAAACATATGCACTTAAACTAACCGCAATAAAAAATTTAATAACTCTTGAACATAACAAAAACAAAATTTTCAAATATTTATTTTAGATTATTTGGTACTCACTTAACAGTCACGGTAATAGCTTAATTCCATTAACAACATGTTGCTGGCATTATTCTAAAAAAAAAAGAAGATAAATATTTTAAAAAATATATTTTCTTTAATTTAATTTTGTAATGGGTAATAAAGTTTTTGTCATAATTTTTCATGAGCAATGGATAGCTTCAAAAACGGTTTAATGTCTTATCAACATGTTGCGGGCAATATACAAAATTTTTTTAATAGATATTCGTAAGCCTCTTCTTTATTTAAGCGGTACCATTATTTTTCATATGCATTAGGTATTCAGAATAATAACTGAAAAATATTTCAACAAGTTGCCAGCAACATTCGAAACATAAAAATCAAGAAAACAACTTTGTTCTCCTCAATTCAAATTTGTAGTGGCAAGTCATTTCATTTGAGAATATTGGTGGCACTATTATTATTATTTTTTGCTCATTAATCATCTATAATAATAGCTAACATCATGGCAGTATGTTGCCAGCAACATTTATTTTCTAAAATTCCTTTATTTCAAACAGATCAATATTTTACTTCCATTAATATTATTATCATTATTACAAGAAGCAATACAACCTATTGTTGGCAACATTATTATTTCAATATGTTGCTGCAACTATGTTTTGTGTGCAAATATTTTTTATATTTACAGCAGCACTATAAAACAAAATATTTAAACTATTTAAATTCATTACGTTAATGTTGAGCAACATGCATATGTGTTTAGCAACATAATGTTTTAAATTGTTATTATAATCGTTGTTATAATAATTTACTTGATAAAATAAGTTCAGCAATATGTTAATACACTCAATATGTTTAGCAACATTTCGAGTATTAGCAACATCACAAATATTTATCTCCGTTCCAAATATTTAGATATGCTAGCAACATTAATTTATTTTGCAACATAAAAAAGTTTAGCAACATTCCAGATGCTTATCAACATTGTTTACATTTATTGTTTCAACAAACCTAATAACGTTCATTTTCTTCTCTTCCATTTTTAGATGCTATCGGTACAGACGGCCGGCTGCGCGGGAATGGAGCGGCTTGGCGTTCCAACCCGCACCTCATTAAATACACCTCCAGATGATAGGTAAGCGTTATAGTTTTTCGACCCAAAAGAAATGTTTCTTTAATTGTTTTCTTTTTTTTATAAACGCAGGGGTAAATATATTTGTAGAATGCGCATTGATGCAGCCAGAGAACTTTTAGCAGTACGTACAGAAACTGTGATTCGTGGCAGTGGCAGTGGTAGTACTAATTTAAAAAATAATAGCAATATAACAAACAATCAACAACAAATACATCAACAGCAGCAGCAGCAACAACAACAACAGAAACTAAATCATCACAATTTACATTCCCACCATCAGCAACAACAACTACACAACACAAATCCATTAAGTAATCAACAGCAGCAACAACGTATGACGACAACACCAAATAACAGCAGTTGTAGCAGCAGTAGCAGTGTGAACAGCAGTAACAGTGGCATTAATAGTATTAGCAACAATAACAACAACACTAACCAACAAAATAGCAACAATCAACAGCAGCAACAGCACCACCACCAGCAATATCATCACAATAATAACAGTTTTTCCTCAATGACCAATAACGGTGATGGCAGTAGTAGCAGCAGTAACAGCAGCAGCAGTTTAGCTAGCGGTAGTAGCAGCAGCAGTGTTGCTAGAGGTGGCATTGAGGCCACCACCCTAAAATATGGCAATACAGCTAGTGGGAGTGGCAATAGTGGTGGTGGCAGCAGTTTTAATAGTTCATGTGGCGGCAGTAGTGGTGCATGCAGCTTAGCCTGTTCGATTAGTTCGCATAGTCATGATCATCATCAGCACTATCAATATCAACCTCAACAACAGCAAACCTTATGTTGTCCCCATCATGTGCCGCTGCCCGATAGTGAGTGGACACCTGCGGAACGTTACAGTGCCCCATTAAGAACGAGTTATCAGGTAATAATTTAACTTTTTTGTTTCCGTTTTTTGTTTTTGTTTTCAAATATTTTTCTTTGTTCTTGTTTGGCAGCAATCGGAAATAACACGCTCCTATATTAAGCCACCACCTAACAAAACCATTAAAGATGTTCCAGATCATTCCTTGGCCGCTGGCCTTTATTTGGCCGGCAATTATTCTAGCACTACAAGTAGTTTAACTAGCTTGCAACAGCAACAACAACAACACCAGCTACCAAAATCAAAACCTAATGTGATAACAAAACTCTTTTATCGTAAAAGTTCCCCAAAATCTCCAAATAATTTAAATACGGGTTCATCGCCGTCATCGCTATCATCTTTATCATCCTCATCAGTATCATCAGGATCGTCGTCCTCAGGCTCTTCGCTGTGCTCATCACTATCATCGGCCTCCGGCTCCTCATTAGCTTTAGGCAGCAATACGTCCTTATTGTCTAACTCCACAAATGCCTCGGCTACATCACTAGCAACAGTACCGCTTAACAGTCTGCCCATATCAACCGCTTCTACGCTAAAGACCACACTGTGTAATTATGGTCCAACAACACAAACGCAACACAACTCAGGGACATCAAGCAATAATATATCGGCTGGTCTAGTACACAGCACACAATTATTAACTACGATTGGGGTATCGACAACACCCACAACGGCAAACACAACATTCCCACAACAACTAATAACAGCGTCGTCGTCGTCGTTGTCGTCAACGAGTCTGCAACAACGTCATATGGAACGTATACCAACGCCACCGTTATCGGTTACAGTGCCCTTAGCTGCCTCATATCATCATCATCAGCAACAGCAACAACAAAAGCAACAATTGCAACAACAATTGCTATTGGAAAGTCTTGTTGGCGATACAGCAATGACAGCTACAAGTACTCTACAGTCTCTGAAAAGTAGTTCCTGTAGTCCAACCTTAGCGGCTGCCTCTCAACTGGGATGTTCCAAAGACGAACTGGTCCATATGGAATGCCAATCGGGCAATATAACACGCAACAACAGTAATACAAGTATGAAAAGTCTGTCAGCAACATCTACATCAGCAACGAACCCCTCCTCCTCCGCCTCCTCGTCCATGTGTAATTGTTATCAAAATGTTAGCAATTGTCGGCATTGTAATGCATCATCGTAGTAAAGAACTTGGATTTTTGCTACGATTAAAAATGGCTTCTTAATACAACAATTTAATTCAAAATAGTTTTCGAACACAGTAGTGATTACTAAATTAAAACCAATTCTTAAATAAAAAAAAATATAATCACACACACAGTAAAAACATACATATTTCGAACATTTTGCGAACAAACGAAATAATAAATAAAGCGTAGTGATATCGTATATATATGTATATTTATATACATATAGTATAACTGTGAATTAAATGCCTACAATTGCTATTATTAAACCCCAAGTTGCTGCATTTTTTAAATGCTAAAAGAAAACAAAATAAACATAAAACAAAACTAAGTGTCCACTTTAAATTTAATTAAAATTAAAATAAAATTAAAATTAAAAATTAAAAATAAATATTTAAAGTAAAGTAAAGTAAAATAATATATACAAATTACACACATCATCATTTCCATTTGTAACTAATGTCGCTATATATGAAAATCTATAAATAAAAATGAAATAAGATATAAAAAAAAACATAAAAACTTACAATTAAAAACTAAAATTTAAAAATAAATAAATATTTTAAATTCTTTATACATTTTTATTTTCAAAACTTTATAAGACACAACAATAAACAAACAAAAACAAAATATAAGAAAAGAAAATAATAAAAGAATATTGCATCAATAGCTGTTAAATAAAATATAATTTAAAATTAATAAATTACCATTAAAAAATGAAAATAATTACAACAAATAGGAAAAAGCGCTTTAAAGACAGATAAATATTTGAAAATAAATAAACAAACAAACACACACTCAAAACCATAACATTAAAAAAATATTGACATTGCCAGACTTCTTTAATTTTTAAATATTTATTTATTTTTATTAATTTTTTTTTTTTTTTTGGTCCTAAAAAGAAAATAAATTTTTTTTATTCAATTCTTAAATTATTTGTGTTAATAATGTGTTCCAAATAGAATTTTTTTTTAATTTTTATTAGAAAATGAATTTTAGTGAAATTTTTTTGTTTAATTTTTTTTTTTTTTTACTTTTGTTTAGTAAAGTTTAAATGGCAATGTTAAAAACTAAGTATTTTAATTTTATTATTTTTATTTTTAAATTTTATATATATACAAACAAACATATATTTAAAGAAAAAAGAAAAAGATGAAGAAAAGCGCCTATTTTTTATTTTTTATTATATTTTAAGTTTATTTTTTTTTTTTAGTTTTAAGTCCTTACAAAAACAATTCTATTAAAATATTGTATAAATAAACATAAATAAATGTTAGTAATGTCTTTAACCAAAATCATCATCCATACGAATAAATATAACAAGCTAGGTATGCCCTCAAATGATTAAATGCTACATACCACATTGCTACAGACAATGCTAGATATTATTAGGAAATGCAATTCCCAATAACTCCAGGAATCAATGTATATATTTTAGCGCACCAATAAACTTGATAAAGTTCATTTGACCCTGACAATTTTACAAAAATTAATTAGCCACATTAGCTATTTTGTAGCTACTAAACTACTAAAAAGCAATTCCTGAAAAAAGTGACAAAGGTATTATCTATATACTGGTCATTATGCCCGCCCGCTTTTCTTTCTCATATATATAAACTATCATTCCTGTATCGTAACACGAGCCGAAATAATACTTATAATGGTGTACCACCTTGTAAGATCATTTCAATAACATTTCTTCTGTGACCTTAATGCAATGCACTGAACTACTATCCTAGGGGAAAATGTGTGAACGATTTTAAACCTTCCAAAGAGACAGACAAAATCAGATGTCTTCTAATACCATTACTGTATGCTATTGTTATAGATCCAAATTTCACGCTTATTAATGACGACCTTGTGTTACTGTGTTTTGCAATCCAGTTCGTCATTATGACACACAAAAAAATGTATAACTCCTTTCTAAACAGTCCAACAAAATTGGTTTCAGAATAAGTTGCTTAAAAACGAAAGAGTTCTGATCTTTCACTGCAATCCGTGAAAGAGTTCCAATATGTTTGTAGCATGGTGGCAAGGAATGGTGAATGGTATATACATACTACGTTGTTCACCAACCATTTGCCTTTAGAATCACGGAAGAATTTTTGCATACACCTCTTCCGACAATGCCACTGGTCTTATGAGACCATTCTTTCACTCCTTTAGTCTTATGAAACTTGCGATGTCTAAGTATCCAAAAAAGGGTCATGCTAAGCAAGAGACATAAGATGGTTATATGGTACATAAGTTGTACCTTTGTTTCTTGAAAACCTAAGGTGGTGGATTAGTAATTCTTTAGACGTGCAAGAATCGTTAAACTCTCAATAGATTCCTTAATAGAATTGCAATTTCAAGTATTTTCCATGTGCTTAATAACTAATCATTGGCTTTGTATCAAAATGAAAGTTTGAGGTACTGGCACTAAAGTCTTTATACAAAAATTGGGTTGATTGCGTCGTACACTTCGTAAATGTTCTTCGGTAATAACAGTTGTTTACAAACTGCAAGAAAAAAGTAAACAAAGATGGCAGAAAATGAAATGGTTCAGCCATACCTTAAAAGAAAGTCCAATAATCATAGAAAGCGTAAGCTGCTGGCATCAGGCATGTCAAGACAGACATTTGGATTGATGGAACATAAAGTTTAGGGCCTAAATGAGGGCCACAGTGAGTTCAAAATTTATTTTTAACAATTTTAATCCCAAAAGTTAAATACTTCATTACTACTGGTATTTAAAAATCTTTACAGTTCATACTATTTAGACTTCGGGCCTCTATAGTTTTCTTAAAAAAGATTGTATGTGCCCTAAGTATTTCTAAAACTGGACAAGTTTTCAAATAATCTGTACTATATGTACTTTGTAATTTCGTTATCAGATGTTTAGAAAAGAAAATTAATTAAGTTCCCCAAACATATATTAAAAAGAAATTCCAAACATCTTCCATAACTTCTGGGCATGTGTCCCTCCACATAGCAATGTGTCTGAGTAACAGTGATGTTTGAACTACATATTTATTCGATTTTGGTGCGAGCATAAGCCACAGGTATAAATATATATATATTTTTTTTCGACTTTTTTTTTTTTAATTTAAAAAAATTAAAATTTAGTTTTTAGTTTTAGTCAATTATAAAAAAAAAAAAAAATGAAAGAATAAAAAAAAAATTATCTTTAAATAAATAGAAATATATCGTATATACAATAAATAAATAAAGAAAATAAAACAAATTTATTTAAAAGAAATTCTATCTATATTTATACAAAAATAAATATTATTACAAAAAAGAAAACAAACAAAATAAATAAAAATTAAAAAAAAACAAAAATTAATTTGAAATATATTTAATTTAAATTAGAAAGACAAAAACAAAGAATAATTAAAAATGAAAACAAATTTCAAATAGAAATTCTTAAATTTCGAAAATTTCGAAAATTACAAAAACATTCTTTCGTTCATAATTTCATATGGACACTGTCGCTATGCTGTTACGAGTTAAATATTGAGCTCAAAAAGTTATAAACAAATGGAAATTAATTCCCAAATTGTTAATTTATAAATAATGCCATCAAGTTCTTATTTTTATGGGAGAGTCTGTCTTTCATGCAATCTCTGTAGATGGTTACTTCTAAGTCGAGCCTATAATTGACTGTAGTAAATGAAAAAAAAAAACAACCATGTATGCCTGTACTACCCGATTTTCCCAATCTTAGGTTAGCAATTATACATATTTTCCAATGCCAGTGGTGGTGCTAGGAATTATTGTTTGTTCGCATTTCTCACTTTTCTTTCTATTTAATTATCTTGCATCATCAGACAGTAAGTAAATCTTTCAGCGTTGTCTGAAAAACACTCGGTACACGAACTCTTGATCTTTCGCATACAGGATTTTGAATATAATATGAGAAAGAGACTTCCTAACTTTGACAGTTGATAGCCGCCATCTTGTTGAAGCCACCACATCTGTCAAATTAGTTGTCATTTATTCAGTTTGTCTTGTTAAATCATAGCATAGAGCATAGATAGATAACGTTGTATGTGTGTTGAATGGTCTTTGGAGCAGTTAGCAAGAGACACTAAATTTTTATTGCAAAAAATTATCTTCAGTGATCGTCACATTTCATGATGGAAACGCATACCACTTCCAGCATATTTGCCGGTATATTTTGAACAACAACTGAACTTCAGTTGCGTTACCAACTGGCAACTAGTGTTGCGTGAAATTTTTTAATAATGGCTATCATCGTTGTCTTGTAGCTACAGCCTACATTAAAATGTAGGTCCCACCATTCATGAATAAAAATTAACACACATAACATGAGTGGTGTGAGAAGTTTGGTTGTAATCCTGACTAAAGGGTTGTTGTAATGACCAATTACGTATGTAAGGTCGTCAGCTAATGCCTGTAATGCCATTTTTGGCAACTGGCCGCCTTGCAACTCAAGTCCAGTTGCCATTCTTGATTACGCCATTAATCGATTTGGATCTGATAGATAGCTTTAGATTTCCTGCAATATCTGGCTAGTTATCACTGGAATTAGAGTGGATTTTTTTGAAACTAATCCCCTCTTGCTGCACATTCTTCAACCATTACAGCTTTTAAGCTATTCCCAGCTAGTCGCTGCATGGATGATGGAATTGAAAATAATTTCATTGAAATATGAGGATCTAGGTTCTAGAAAATTTTGGAAAAAAATTCGAAATCGATTTTGTTGGATATTTTCAGAGTATGAAACTGATTCTAAAAAGAGAAATATTGCTCACTCATGTTTAAGCTTAAGAGGGCCAGACCATATATTTCAAAGATACACTATCGAAGTTTAAAATGTTTTCTATAAATTTTGGGTATTTTTTTTTTTATAATTTTATTTAAAAATTTTTCTTTAATTTATTTGTGTTTATTTTATTTGTTTCCTTTTAAACACTTTAAGTTTAAAACAAATATTTAAAATTATTTTTTAATTTTTAATTTAAATTTTTAACACAAAAACAAAAAAAAAAAAGGAAAAATAAAAACAAAAATTGTAATGGTTTCATAAAAAATTACAGCAAATTATTTCAATCAAAATAAAAACAAATAAATAATAACAAAATATTCATAAAAACAAAACAGAAATTTAGCAAATGATACATATATCGATGTCTATAAAATAATATTAAAAAAAAAACATGGAAAATAGCCTCCTCCAGCAAAATATATAAACAAATTAAATATAAAACAATTCACTTTAAATAAAAAAAAATTAAATAAATTCTTTTGTTTATTCAAAATAATTTTAAATTCAAAAAATTATAAAAAAAAATAAGAAAGAAATAAAAATAATAAAAGAAAAATAATATATTAAAGCCTATTTTAAAACTACCTCTGATAACAAATTTATGTTTAATTTAAAATAAATATTATAAAAATAATATTTGAATTTAATCAATAAAATAATAAGTAATTAATTAGTTTATTAATTATATTTAACAATTAAAACAATAATTTTTATTATAAAAGAAAAATATTTTTTTTTTAATTTTTTAAAATTTATTTCAATTAAAAAAAAAAAATATTTATTAATTAATAATATAATTATTCTGAAATATTTAATTGAAACAATATTTTGTATTATAGAAGAAAAGTATTTTTTTTTAATTTTTTAAAATTTATTTCAATAAAAAAAAAATATTTATTAATTAATATTTAATTATTTTCAAATATTTAATTGATTTCTTTTAAAACCAATCGATAAAACAATCAATTGTAGGCACTTTTAAAATCAATTCAATTTTAATTAAATTAATCTTTAATTTTGAGATCATCATCATGAAAAACTACTAGAATTTTAATTTAAATATACATACGTCTGCGAATTTGTTTATTTAAAATTTATTTTTTAAATTTAATAGACAACCAAGAAAACAATTCAAATTTACAAAATAATTAAAAAACGAATTACAATAATTAAAATTATTAAAAATAATTAATAATATTATTATTGCTCTTATTATTGTTGTTGTCGTAATAATTAAATTAAAATAATTATTAAAAATAATTTAGGAAAACCGAAATGAAAATTAAAAAAACGAAACAATTTAAAATATATTATATGTATGTATTTAAAATACAAATACAACAAAAACAAAAAAAAAAAATAAATAAATAAAATAAAATAAATAAATTAAAATATAAAAACAAAAAATAAATTAAATTCTAGGTAATATAAAAAGAAAAGACAAAAAAAAACCTAAAAAAACTGAAACAGTAACGAAGAAAAGAAAATTATATTAAAAAAAATATATATAAAAAATAAAAAATAAATTATGAAATAAAAATTAAAAAAATTAATAAAAAAAATTTAGAGAAAATATTTTGTTTTATTGCAGATGAGTGGCAAAACTGTAAAAATTCTTTCCTTTTTTTCACTTTCAAATATTTTTACCCCCCTTTCCGTTCTGTTCCTTTGCCAGCTACACCGTATAATGTCATTATAAGTGGTTGATTCTCTTGATCTTCTCATTATTTCTCTAGGATTTTTTTAAAAGAGAAAGCCCATATGAGTTTTTGGTCACGTATTCATAGAAGATAACAATAATGCCCGACCTACTTCGAAAGGCTGACATCATAGAAAATTCAAGTGCAGGATTCAGGATGGTTGCGAAATGCAAGCCAGAAGTTATAGTGGAATAACGGAATAGATACTGTCGGTGTAGACCTTCTCTCGCGTTCCTTAATCCATTGGCTTTGATACTGTTGACTGAACAACACTATGAGAGCGATTAATGCAACTGTAATTTATTTCATAAGTACGTGGTATGTGATAAGAGTGTTTTGAGAATATTCCGTTTATTGAAATTCAATGCGGAAAACATTTTCTTGAATTCCGAACCGCTACTTTTACGTTTTGCTGTCGATGCCGATAGTTTCTTAGATGCAACTGTAACTCGACTTAACGATATTACATGCCTTTTATATTGAAGTGATTGTTATTGTTTTGTTTTGTTTTTTTTCACTCATTACCTTGAAGCACTAGCTTGAGTTTGAGTCTTGCTTCGGAAAAGAACCGTGTCGAACAATTATTGGATTCACTTTAAAATATAATTACAAATTTGTAAATGCTTTGGAAACAAAAATATTTGTTTTGTAAGGAATATGTCTCCCTAGTTAACAGAAAATTGCATTTCGAAGAATATAAAATTAACTACGCTTGTATGCTACCCACACTTACGGAGTTCCCTAGGTCTAGCAATATCTGAGCTTATACAAAGATTTGCCAGTAGTCGCCGTAGTCTAGTAGGTAGTGTGTTCGCTTATTAGAAGTAAAGCCCGGTTTCGAGCCCCAGGCCAGACATCAAAACGAAATATAAAAAAAAATTATTTCTTCGGCGGCTTCCTCTCAGCAGATTTCTGGCAACAACTCTGATGGTAAATCCATGAAAAAGTTTCTCAAAATCTGTCGTTCGGAGTCGATGTTAAAGTGTAGGTCCCACCACTCAAGTATAAGTGAGAAGCTAGGCCGTAATCCTGACTGAGGGGTTGTAATGCTAATTATGTATGTATGTATGTATACCCAGAGTGGCCAGGTTTGTTGACCTGGCCATAAATCGTCAAATTTTCTAAAAAAAAATCGTCAAGATCGGCAACATGTTTAGCAAAATCGTCAAAACGTTGAAGTTAGCTACGAAAGTTATGTATTATTTTTGTTACAGTGAATGTTATGTTAACAGAGACTGTTAAGTTAAAATAATTAAAAACTTTGGAAAAGTAAAAAAAGAAAATTTTAAAAAATCACGAAAGTAGAGATAAATTGGAGAAAAAGTGAAAGGAAGAGAAAACTAAGCCTTTGAATTTTACAAAAAAATATACGAAAGTAAGAATTCGCTTATTGGAGATAATAAAGTAAAAAAAAATCAATTATTTTTACCAAATATGATCTCCATAATTCGGGTAAAATACGATATTTCTTTTATAGTCATCAATATCGATAAAATATCGATGCTTTTTATTCAATGCATCTTGAAAACCATTCAGATGAAGTTGGTTAAGTTACAGAGACGAACTTGCATTGGTATAACTGTGACAGAGAGAGCCTATCCTTTAACGGCACTGTTGGCTCTGAAACCGCCGTAGTCTGGTAGGTCAGACATCTCCATCAAAGAGAAAAATGAAAAAATATTTCTTCGGCGATATCTTCTCAGCAAATTTCTGACAAAAACTCTTAAAATAAATAATAATTGCCATGAAAAGTTTCACAACAGTAGGTCCCGCCACTCATGTATAAAATTAACACAGACAATATACATAAGTGGTGTGAGAAACTGGATCGTAATCCTGACTAAAGGGTGACCAATACATAGATATATATATGCATAAGTAGCCTCAACTTCGTTGGCATCATGAGAGCATTTGTGGTATTGCTAGGCTCTGATGCTATGATCTAGTTGAGGAAAAGAGTAATTGGATGCTTAGGATATTCTGCATCAGACCAATCATCATTAAAATATTAAAATGGTATGTAGTGAGTAAAATACGCATATTTGATTAAAAATGAATCATAATATGATTGCGTAGTCGCCGTAATCTAGTAGGTAGTATGTTGGCTTATTAGACGTAAAGTCCGGGTTCGTATTCCAGATCAGACATCAAAACGAAATATGAAAAAAAATATTTCTTCGGCGACTTCCTCTCAGCAGATTTCTGCAAAAAGTCTGAGAGTAAATAAACCTGCCGTGAAAAAGTTTCTCAAAAATCTGTCGTTCGGAGTCGACGTTAAAGTGTAGGTCCCACCACTTACGTATAAAATTAACGCACACAACATGAGCGGTATAGGGAGCTAGGCCGTAATCCTGGCTGAAGAGTTGTAATGGCCAATTATGTATGTATGTAAGTAACACTGAAGGTATATTCAGTCTACACTATATATACAACAGTTTCCTTGTCTTAGACAGTGTCACTAAGTCGCGTAGAGAAAAAAACTATAATAATTCAAAACGCCATTTTGGTTCTCGAACTCTCTTCATAGGTTACAGGGGAGCGATCTTTTTCTGTTTTTCCAAACTCAATGAACAACATTGCATATGCAGGAACCGTACAACGATGTTGTGTTGGTAGCAACGAAAATAAATGTGAAGGGAATCTTATTATAGTAGACTTAGACTTAAATGTACTCGTATTTGTTTATTAACATTTAATTTTTATTTAATTGTATTCTATTTACTTTTTTTAATTTTGTTCTTGTTGTTTTCTAAGTAATCAATCTGTAAATTAATTACTCCAGACGGTTCGTTCGATTAGAACGTAATTGTTCTGTTACTCATGATTGCAAAATAATATTGTTGTGTGTTTAAATTGTTCTTTTTTTTAACATATTTTATTTAAATTGTTTAACAAAAAAAAAAATAAACAAATATTTGTAAAATATTGACATCATTTCATTCTTATCTTTTCGTTAAAAAAAAAATTTTTTTTGAATTTTTTTTACTTTAAAATTTTATCAACAAATAACCTCAACCTGAAAATAAAACGAAATGTTTCCTTTTTTTTTAATTTATGTTTTTCCCCAATAAAATATAAATAAATGATGGTGGTTGGTGATGATGATAATGATGATGAAACATATGAAATAAATATTTACCCTTTTAATTATTTTTAATGTACATATTTTATTTAATTTAATTTAAAAACAATAACAACAATACAGTTATTAGCAATAAAATAGTTCACTGTTCCAAAACAGACTGAGAGACGTAGAGAGAGAGAGAGAGAGAAAGAGAATTTCTAGTTTATTAGGGTTGTAAGCAGTTTAAACTTGGCTTAAACTTTATTTTCTAAACATTTTCTACCCCTATTGTTTAAATGCCCTAATATTATGCCCACAACTGTGACGTGGAAAATTTTTAGTTGACAATGCTTAAATTATCGGTTATCTGTTTTGCCTATAAATGAAGTGTTAAAACATCGTTTTGACACAGTGATAGCAATTGTTTAAAACCATTAACACCACCTCCTCCACACCAGCAGTTCAAAATTAATTAAATTGTTTAAAGCACACAAATTAAAAAAAGAAAATATTTAAAATGAAATTTGTATACTTTGCGGTAACTATTATGCTTATATTGGCCAGCTTTTGCCATTTAAGCCAAGGCACACCTATTTTGGAAACTGGCAATAACAGTTTGCTAAACTCATTACAGGTAAATATAAATAAATGTCCTTTAAAAAAATTGTCCTTTTTACATCTTATTTAATAAAAAAAAAAAATCTTTCATTGCAGCAACCAAATAAGTTGGAAAATCAAAAGTGTAAAGGAGTTGGTGGACCCTGTAACGTATCCGATGAATGTTGTTCCAAAAGATGTCTATTTTATGCTCACAAATGTGTTGAAAACTAAATTGTTTGCAAATATGCACCAGGAAAATAATAATACAAATAAAATATAAAAAAATTAATTAAAAAGAATATTAAGTTGTACTTTGGTACCCATTTAAATTGTGTTTGGTACCCGCTCACTTACATCAAGTGAAGGTTAGTGTAACTTTTTAAAGTTGAATAGCTGGTAGTGCAGTACCGACTAAAAGAGGGTCCAAGTAAAAGAGGATCTTTATTGTTCTGCCTTTCGAGAGAGAGAAACCCTGGTTGACATCCTATAGTCACTGTTTAATAATGAGCTGTATTTCTGCTGCTGATTTCCGTCAACGCACTGTATTTGAGCAGAAAGTGAAAAAAAAAATTTGCAACTCTATAAGCAGCAGGACCCAGACCTACTCTAATGCCTGTAATAACCTGATACAACTTGTGTTTTGTACTCTTAGCAGTCTCTAACGATATTTTTCTTTGTGATAAGTTGTATCCAATATTACATGAGTTAGTCCATTCCGCTGCTATTAAGCAGAATTCACCCATGTTGTACGAACAAAATATTTACAAATCAGTGCCTCATATCGAACCGATATTTTTCCATCTGCTAATGTGACGCCAATTCTTAAAAATAGTGAGACTAATTACCCTGAAGAACCCTTAAAACGAAATTGCAATTGAACTGGCAGGGTCAGACTGAGTTTTGGACAATAAAGTGGAGAAGAAGTCGATGGAACCATCAATGGCTTTTTTTTTTTTGATGTATTGAGGGGAGTGGTTTGATTCGCCCGAAGAGAGTGCATGGGGATGTACAATGAACTGTAGGGCTACGCGGACTTTATGTTAAATCCTAGGCATGGGAAGGCGGAAGATGAGAGCTATTATGGGACTGGGTCATGCGTAATTCACCGACTTTATCATCAATCTTTCACACATACATACATACATACATAATTGGCCATTACAACCCTTCAGTCAGGATTACGGCCTAGCTTCTCACACCACTCATGTAGTGTGCGTTAATTTTATACATGAGTGGCGCGACCTACAGTTTAAAGTCGACTCCGAACGAAAGATTTTTTGAGAAGCTTTTCCAGGCAATTTTATCTCAGACTTTGTGCCAGAAATCTGCTGAGACGAAGTCAACGAAGAAATATTTTTTTTTCATATTTCGTTTTGATGTCTGACCAGGGATTTGAACCCTGACCTTGCGTCTAATAAGCCAACACACTACCTACTAGACTACGGCGACTACACACATCCATGTATAGTTGTTCTCATGTATGATTTGGTCTTTTCTATCATTTTTTTTTCTAGAGCGAAAAATTAGGAAGGCATTCCACAGTCGACAGTCCACAGTACCATATTTGATGCCACTGAGCACTTTTCAGCAAGCTGACAGCATTTGAGCAGAAAATGAAAAACATATGCAACTCTTTAAGCAGCCGATTAAGTAACACGTGCAATTCCTCTCTGGGCCAATAGTAGTGCTTCTGTGTTAAATCCTATAAATTCTCTAGTTGGGTTGTTGTCTTGGATGATGTCCAGAGGAACTTGTGTTGAATTCATGCGGACTACAAGGTTCTGTTCTGTCTCCTAGATTCTATCCCTAGATCTTTTATTTCCTAATAATCTTCTTTCTTAATCTTATTCTTTCATTCTGCTTGGTTTGTCGTAGGCTAGTTATGCTATAATTGCCAGAATGTCTTTTTAAAAACAGCTTCTTTTAAAGAAATGTATGTGATTCTGAATTCTCTCCCACACTATATATTTCTACAGCAACAATGGTCTTTAACTTCTATTCTGTCTAAATTCCCCTAGATATCCAAGGCACTTACAACTCTTATTGACTTTTTATGGTTTTTAAAGGTTATAATGAACACCAGGAGAAGCTAGGCCGTAATCCTGACTGAAGGGTTGTAATGCCCAATTATATACATATGTAATAAACACCAGGAGACTTGTCTCTGCCCGACAATGGCCCCCTTATGGGAGCAACGTGATGGCTGTGGTTTAAACCCAAATCGTGGGGAGAGCACAAACTCGGTGTGTCGTTGCACTCTCAACCATTGTCAAAAAGTGGAGTTTAGATAGTTTCCCACACCTAACCAAGAGGGAAGTCATGTCCAAATGCATGACATCGAATTGGTACTCACGTATGGTGATGGTTGCATCATTGTGCGTGGGGGCGCTGGTAGAGGCATTGTTTCCACCCGTGCTTAGAGCACCGTGGGGTGAGCCAGCGTAGCGGTACTCACGTAAAACCCTGGACTAATGAACCCCAAATTTTCAATTGATTAGCTTCGAGCATTGACGTCAGCATTTATCTTTTAGACTGTCTAAAACAGATTTAGAATCAGTGATCTCAACAGTTGACTGTCTTGGATCTGATCGTTCTCCGACTCAGTGCAATCGTTCTTATATCCCTGAAAGATGTCCTTATCGAACAAACTCTGAAAGATCTACTCTTAGATTAGAATTATTTTAATTATTCCATAAGCATGCAGAAAATAAAGAGCATGAGAGAAATTGGAAGTGAAGTAAACAATAAAAAGTGTTGTTCCCCCCACCCCTTCAGTTAGGTACGTATGAAATAATATTTGAACAGCCGAAATATATTGCTCGAAGATTTATTTGTTCAAAATTCCAAAAAAAAAAAAGAAGAAAAATGTTTTGTTTAGACGCCCAAGGAAACCAAAGTCATGGATAAGGATATATTTTGACAACAAAACAAATGGTCATAGTAACTTAGGGGAAGAATGCCACGGATATGTACGGACATTCTAAAATGGTATTCATAACAGTAACGCCTTAGATCTCAACTATTGAAAGAATAAAATGAAATAAAATTTCCAACGATATTCATCAAGAGGCATACCTTCCCTTTTGCCTTTAAGTAATAAAATAAAAAAAATATACATATTTCAATACACCTGATTGCTATGAGAATCCAAATGTTTTGTTTGCAATTCCATTCACTCAACCAGACCAGTAGAAAAACAACCATCAAACACAGAGGACGGCGCGGTGCAACTCGCATTCAACGCAGCATGAATACGGTTCCAGTGAAAAATATTGGCAAAATGTAAGTGAATAAATATATAAAAATGCAACAACAACAACAACAATAACAACAACCATATAAAAAGAAAAATGCCTAATCCTCTTAACATTTATAAGCAAAATAAAGAGGGAGAGATAGAGAGGGAGAGAGAGAGAGACAACAAAGTGGCATAAAAAAGTGAATACAACTTGGAAAATATAACACATCCGGCGGATGTGAAGATCTGCCAAACGGAAGTTGAACTATAAATTTCAATATTTACAGGGGGCAGACAATGTAATAGAAATAAAATAAAAAAATCCAACCGATATGTGAGACCACAGCTACATACATATATAAAAGGGGTGCCAACAATTTCTCTCAATACTTTGCTTTGTTATTTACTCAGGCCTTTACCAGGTTTAGTGGTGGGCGATAGACGATGATGTGTTAAAAACATTCGATGTATGTAACTTATCGAAACAATACGATATATTCTTTTTTGTTATCAATATCGATAAAACGATGAGATATCGATATGTCCTAAAACACTCGATGTAACTTATCGATACATCGAAACAATTCGATTTTTTTTTGTGTTATGTCCTAAAAACACTTGATGTAACTTATCGATACATCGAAACAATTCGATATATGTATATTCTTTTTGTTATCAATATCGATAAGACGATGAGATATCGATGATGTCCTAAAACACTCGATGTAACTTATCGATACATCGAAACAATGCGATATATTTTTTTGTTATCAATATCGATAAAACGATGAGATATCGATGATGTGTTAAAAAACACTTGATGTAACTTATCGATACATCGAAACAATTCGATATATATTTTTCTTTTGTTATCAATATCGATAAAACGATGAGATATCGATGATGTGTTAAAAAATACTTGATGTAACTTATCGATACATCGAAACAATTCGATAAATTTTTTTGTTATCAATATCGATAAAACATCCATGCTTTTTATTCAATGCATCTTGAAAAAGTTGGTTAAGTTACAGAGAGGGGCTTGCATTGGTATCACCGTGACAGAGAGAGCCTACTTTTTGACGACACTGCTGACTCTGCATGGGTAGTGCGGTAGCTAGGTTAATCCGAGACAAGTCAAATGCAATATTAATCAGGGAGCATTGTAAACTGACAATGTCGTCTACACACAACCAGTAAATTCTATGATTTTGGATAATGCCTGGTAACAAGACTGATTAATAAGAATGAAGAAAACAATTTGGCTACTACGTACTACGGTCTAAGAGACAGAGCACTCTGTGGTATGCTGATATGATTCAATGACAGTTCCTGGTTAACTGTGGAATCTTTAAAATTGTTTCCAAGCAAAAGTTTACATTATCGAAAGATGTGCTGAATTTAACTTGGACAGGACGGGACAGGCCCCGCGTACATCGAATCAGAATCAGAAATGCGGGATTTTATCTTCCGTCACGTAAGAATTCGAGGCAATAAGCATACAGATGAGGTTACGGGGAAGGTATCTTCCACTTAGTGAATGAGGCCAGAGCCTTTTTTGTGGAGTAGAAAGAAGAGTATGGAAGAGTGTGCTCGGCAAATGAAGCGATGAAGAGAGAGAGGAGCACTCGTCCGATTTGATTTGATACAATCTTAACTTATAAAGTGATTTCAGTAAAAAAAAAAAACTTCGATGGCATCAATAAAAGATCTGTATTAGCAAGGAGGAGATCAGAATTACAACGCGACGCTACTTTGGATTGGACCCTCAGGGTCGAAAGTACGTGGGGGTGCCCACAAAGAAAAAGCAGTTGAAGTAGGATATCAATTGACTGGAGGGCTGGAAATAGATGGAAGATTAGGTTTGAGACTCGACGTAATTGTAATTAAACGAGTGTGGGGAATCGCATAACATATTTTAACCCCCCTCCCCCCTTTTCTTTCTATTCCTTTGCCAGCCAAGAACAAATTGCAATGGAATACAAATCTCGTCGCAATTATCCAAGGAAATGGTCAAAGTTTTATAATGAGACACCCTGGCATGAAATGTACAATCAAAATGAGATCAATAAACAATTGAAACCCGATTTAAAAGGTAAGAGTCTTAAAAAAAACTTATGAAACGAGATTAAAATTATAAACTTTTGTGAATAGAACTCTGTCCCTTTGTCTACACTGGTGAGGGTGATTCATATTTTGTTTCACCGGAAATGTATAACAGTTTAGTTGCACGTTGCCGCTGTGGACGATTGCGTAATGAATTGCATCTGGTCAAGTGTTTGCAAAATCAAGATCATAAGCATGTAACTAAAATGGAGAAACAGGAAGCGGAGATATGTGAGATAGCAGCTGAGAAAAAGGACTTGAGCAAATTACCGCAAACGTCAAATGGTAAGTGAAGGAAGACAATGGCAATCATTAATACGATTGATTCTATCTGTTATAGGTTTTGTGGGCTGGCAAACGAAGCCTTCACCGCATTATAAGCAATGGGAAAACTCTATGAAATATATTTCGCCAATTTACGATATGCCAGGAGAAAAAATAACAGCCACACCGTATAATGTCATTATAATTGGTTGATTCTCTTGTTCTGTTTTTTATTATTTCTCTGGGATCAATAAAAAACTACTGAACTGAAAAACGGACTACCGGAAGTTTGTATCGTATAGAGTACTGATGATCATACGATTTATTTTGTTGCCATCAATCCATGTATATAGGGTAGGGCAATCAAGTTTACCCCAAATTCTGCTGCCCTAATAAACTTCTGGATATTGTTGGGCAGCAGTAAGAAGTGTTTATTGTCTGTCTTTCTAAAATACAGCACAGATTCCAAGTATGTCTTCTAATGATTCATTACCCCCATCACAGAATCTATATATTGGGCTGAAGGCATTCCTAAACATAGAAATGTTTTGTAAGCAAGCTGCACCTTTTTGCAAGCTTATTTCCATGAGTTCCCCCACGATTTCTGATCCAGTAGAGGATGATAATATTTCCCCTGCCCAATAGAATACGACTAGGAGCTCCGATACGTTTCTGGAGTTAAGCTGGTACTAGTGCTCGTATGTCGGCCTGACATGTGTTGTGTATGTTGAAGATGCTAAGAGAATGTGTAAACCATCTTTAAGATCGTCCATGAAAGTCAACGGACTTCCATTCCAAATAAGCGAAGTATAAAGGAAAATGGGAGTTTGCTACTCATGCGAGTAATATTCTTTGACTTTGTTTTGAAGCACTTATGAAAGCTGCCCAATATTGGTTCAATCTGTTATCGATTATCACACCCATATATTTTCTTTACAGATTCAAACAGCTTCGCTTCTTCAGAAAACGTAAGACTTTATCAGCAAAGCTGTAATCAATTCCAAAACAGTTTTCGTTATGGTCGGGTAACCCTTGGGACCGGAGATATATTCTAAGGAGCTAATTATTTCTTCAAATGAGTAAAAAAAACAAAGTATTCTACATAAATCGATCAAAATCGGATAGAAAATGGACTTGTGAGGAAAATGGTCCTTGTGGACTGAATAGCTATTGGATCAGCGATTCCAAATCTGCCGTCCCGTGTTACCTTTAAGACCAGGAATATAGCCGCAAATTAGAACTAAAAAAGGTTCTACATAAATCGGTCAAAATTGAATATAGAATGGACCTGGTAGGAGAAATGGACCTAGTGGGCCCGATAGCTATAGTCTCAAGGATTCCAAAACAGGTTATCCCACGGTCAGGTGTTACTCAGAACCGGAGATATAGGCGTCGAAGCAATGCCAATACGGATAAAAATTAAATTTTAGTTAAATACACCTAAAATTTTTAATAATTCTCATTGAGTTAATATGCATTTACATGTATATATAGAGGCAAAAAACTTGTATTTTTCGCAAGTTGTTTTTCTTTGCTAGATTACTTGCAGTTTTTTGGTTGATGACTGGCATTTCTTGTATCGATGGCTTGCATCTTTTGGCCGATGACTTGTACTTTTCGGTCGCTGACTTGCTTTTTTTTGGTTGATGTCTTGCGTTTTTTTGGTTGATGACTTGCATTTTTTGCTCGATGACTTGCAGTTTTTTGTTGATGACTTGAATTATTGAGATCGATGAATTGCAATTTTTTTGGTCGATGACTTGCATTTTTTTGGTTGATGACTGGCATTTCTTGTATCGATGACTTGCATCTTTTGGCCGATGACTTGCAGTTTTAGGTCGATGACTTGCATTTTTTGGTCGATGACTTGCATTTTTCGGTCGCTGACTTGCATTTTTTTGCTCAATGACTTGCATTTTTTTGCTCAATGACTTTAATTTTTTGGTTGGATGATTTGCAGTTTTTTCTCGATGACTTGCATGTTTAGGTCGATGACTTGTATTTTCTATACAGAGCACTTTTTTGCATGCATGCCAATCTCACGTAAAGTATTCATTTAATTTTATGTTGCAATAAACTTTGTAAACTCTGTTGTTATCTTCAATGTCCACGCATCCAGGACACCCTATGAAGGCAAGTCGCGAAATTCTTCAATAATTTATGATGTGCTGATGGAAATGCGTTCTAGAGATCTATTAGACACTTTATTGTTGGTAAATATGCGTATGTCTCTATGAATTAAGAAGAATTAAGAAGTGAAAGAACAACAATAGAAAATGAAAACATTCCCTAGAAAATAAAAGAAATTGGTGGAATAACAAGCAGTAAACAAAGTTTAGGTTCAGGTTCAGGTTTTTTTAAGAAACCGTTTAGAAAACCACAAAAATTTAAACTGGATTCCGATCATGTCTTGTTTCGCATCTTTTATATGATATGGGATAATAAAGCTGTTTAAGAATTATTTAAGATTTCATGGCATGAACTTAATGATGATTCATGGCATTGAGAGAGAGAAAAAGAAAAAAAATAATAGCAACAACTACTGTATAAGATAAGATACAAGTTTATAAATTTAGTTAAAACGGCATTAAAGAAACATTAAATCTCAGCTTAAAGATTCAGTTGGTTTCCAGAAACATTCGCATCAACTTCGACAACAAAACGTTGAAGAAAAAAAATTTAAAAAAAAGTCATGTCTACACCGCTGGACTTTAGAAAACGTAAAGTTATTAAACAATTAACACAACAACAACAACAACAAAATTAATTTCTTTTTGGTTTTAAACAAATTGCAGTACCCCTTATCACAATCATAGTGTATATAAGCAGCCTTTGGCATACAACTCAACAGCAACCAGTGGCACAAAATTTTGGTGGTTTCGATTCGTTTGCACCATTTCAACAGTTCGGCGAGTTTCAGCAGTTTCGTCAATTTCCTGCTCAACAAAATTTCCCACCACAACAAAACTTTAATCAAAATCTTAATCAAAATTTCAATCAAAATTTCCCACCACAACAAAACTTTAATCAAAACTCGAATCAAAACCTTAATCAAAATTTTCGAAGCGATAATCGTTTAAGTTTTGGTCAGAACCCAGTGTTTGTCACCACAACGGCTGCACCAACCACAGCTGCACCCGTGGTAATTGTTAATAATCAGCCGGCCGTACCCACAATGGTGCCATTTATACGAGCTGCGACAACACCTACACCCGAATTTTTGGATTGTTTTAGTCGTTGTCCGACCACATCGGAATTCAATCCAATTTGTGCCAGTAATCGAGAGCAGTACGGTAATGAGCAGAAATTCATTTGTGCTCAAAGATGTGGAGCAGGTATGCAAAGCGTAGTTTAGAAATTTATTTCAATATAAGCATACGTGCTAAATAGCTGTGAATGAAATTGTTAAGCCTGCTTCAAGCTGAGTCAGTCACGTACAATTGTTTGAAATTGTTTACATATCATCGATGTGTTTAGAAATTCAAGGGCAAACCATCATTTAAGCAGTGAGTGAAAAAAGTGAAATTACAGTATTTAACAAAAGTTGAACTTATAATCTGGATTTGATAACCAGTTTATATAGCCTTTTGAGCGCAGAGAGATCCCCAATCCTAACTTAGATCCAAGTCAAGATGCCAAGGATAGAAGTGTTAGTCAGACAATGTCCTGACAACTTGCTCTAAGGAATGTCTGCGGAAAAATATTATTCCTGTCAGTTAGTGAAGTCTCATTGTCAATGGTACATATGTAGAGACGTTCTAATAGGATTTAATATCATGTGGCTTATGGGTATTTGGCAGTAGTGGAGTCGACTTCAAACTATGTGTGTGAAGATAAATTCAAATTTAACTAGCAAAGACAAAAACCAAACATTTTAACAGAGCTAATGTTAAAGTTAACAGAGCAATGTTAAGTGGTTAACAGAAAATACGAAAAATAGTCAAGAAAGAAATCACCCAAATATACGATATCAGGGACTTGCTGCAGATATCTGACTATGTACAAATTGTAGCCTAAGGTGTCCCTAATAAAACTGAATAAGCGGTATATCCCAAATAATTTTGGAACAGGAGATATTGGGCTTCAAATATCCCCTATGTTAACAGTGGACACTGCAGGGTTTTATTAGGGATACCTTAGGCTACAATTTGTATATAGTTAGATATCTGCAGCAAGTCCCTGATATCGTACGTTTGGGTGATTTTTTCATTGAATAGTTTTCGTACTTTCTGTTAACCACTTAACATTGCTCTGTTAACTTTAACATTAGCTCTGTTAAAATTTTTGGTTTTTATTTTTGCTAGTTAAATTTGAATTTATCTTCACACACATCTTCAAACTTTATGTCCTGCCACTCATAGATCATAGATCAAATGGGGAGGTGAGTAAAGTGAATTGTAGGCTCCTGGTAAATATAACAACTCTGCCTGCAGATAATTGTGAGGATCGTGTGGTAGGCGTTTACCGACTCCTTACAGCCCATATGTTCTTCAAGACCACAAAAATATTTCCGGATCTGAATTAGAACAGAACCTGAATCTGCGTTCGTAACGCCACATATATTTACAGAATATATTCTTTATTACCTGTCAATTTTTGGTATAACTGGGTCCTAGATCTAGGAAAGATAAATTTGTGGGAGATGCCTCTGCTACATACTCGGTCAGTCCTATCAGAGCGTCAATTAACTCCCAAAGTAAATGGAATTATCTGATTATTCAACAAACCTAGTCACTCTCAAAAAATTGCAAGCTTCTAATGAACCCATAGAGAGTGAAGAGTACCTAGACAGGAATCTTTCTCTACCTACCGAGAACGCTGGTTAATGACAGAGAAAGAGGGTGGTTGTAAATATAATCCTATTCCAATACATTGCAGTCCCTATAAAAATCCTGTTGCCAAAGATCTAGTCTTTTCACATAAATATCTCTGAGGAAGTGAACAATAATCACCATAACCATCATATGCAAGGCTTTCTTAGGGATTCTGGTCAATGCAGATGATCTTCTGAGATCATAACAGTAACAGATCTGTTCTCTACATCCCCATATCGCTTGCTAAACGTCTGTAGTTTGTAATTTACAGCAGTTTAAAGTGAAGAACAGGAAAATAATCACGTGTAGCCCATCAGTGAAAAGGTGTCCCTATTGCCCGCTTGAGTACTCTTTCACACAATTGAAAGGACTGTAGAGATTGCATAAACTTAAGTCTGGAAAACACTTCATTCTTTTACTGGACTAAAGCTAAAAATCTTATTTAATAACCTGATGCCACCACTGTCGACATAGACCATCTGTGAATATTTCTATCCAATCTGTATGGTTTTGGAGCAGAGTAAATCGGTACGCTTTATACAATGTAAACTTTTATAAAAATTTATAAAAAAAAAGAAAAAACAAAAACAAAAAGAACAAACAACAATTTCAAGTTCATATTCGAAAACTTAAAACAAAAAAAGGAATTAATTTTGAGTTCCTAAAACAAGTTCCATTGATCGCTGATTAAGTAAACGAAACGGGATTTCAAGTACTTGGCACGATCACATGAAATGCGCAAACATTTTAAAACAGACACCAAAAACAGAAAAAAGACAAAAACAAAAGACAAAAGACAGTTAAAAACCAGAATCATATTGTGTTTCAATAAAAAAAATCTTCATTGAATAGTAATTTATTTAAAATCTTTATGGCCATCAAAATCGTTACCACAAGCAAATTAATGAAATCCGAAAAAAAAGCACAACAAGGTCGTTCAGTTACCCTCGTAACCTATTAAGAATAAAGAATATTTTTCTTTTTTGTTTTTTTTTTGCTAATTATTTAGAATTTGTTATCGAATTTCCAATAATTTTTAATTCATTCATGAAATTCTTATTGCGATAAGATAAGTTAAAAGCACATGACATAACCTCTGATCGCATATTATAACAAAGATATGCACACAGCATAGCTTGGAGATAATTTGATGAGTGTTGGTTTCCAATTGTTACATTATGAGGGGATTATCGTCGTGGATACAATTATTTCCTTGGTCCCCCTGAAAGTCTAATGAGAGTTATGGAATTCCTATCTCTGGTACCTTATCATGAGTTCTAAAGCCTCATTATCGCTTGTGTGACTAGGACACCGTCTAATTGAAATCTCATGCTGTACAGTTCACAATCTTAAATTGGGGATTAAAATAGGACTGTGATCATATGGCCATAGACGGTAAATAAATAGACGGTAATGATTCATGCAGGATGTTTTTCCGAAGAGTAACATGATCACACCTTGAAGTCGTCGTAGTATAGTAGGTAGTGGGTTGGCTTATTAGACGTGAGGCCACGGTTCAAACTCTGGGTCAGACATCTCCAACAAAACGAAATATGAAAAAATATTTCTTCGGGGACTTCCTCTCAGCAGATTTCTGGCTCAAACTTTGAGAGTAAATAAAATTACCATGAAAAGTTTCTCAAAAATTTGTAGTTCGGAGTCGATACAATGACTTTTTCGCAATCACTTCTGAGCCGTAAGATAGGCTCAATTACTGAGAATACCGTCGTATCGTCAAATCTGGATTATTAGGCACACTTGACTTAGTAGAAACAATACTTTCGGTATTGAAAACCACCGTAACATGCGCAATCTCTTAAAATTTCTTTATAATTTCGTCAATTCCTTTTTTCCGAGTTGACTATGACGAACACATTCATTCCGCAAAGATCGAAGAGTAGCAGCGTTTGATTCGGTTGTTGTTCAGTTATTAAACGATCCACACTCGTAAATGAAAAATCTTTTGACGCACAATATCGAACGACGACTATTTCCTTCTCAACATTGATTTGTACAAGATGCTAATAATGTGGATAGCGCTATAGATTTTAATAGATTGACGAATTTTGCCCTGGGTTTACTGCGTAAACCCTTGCTTCCACTTTAATCTTCTTGTATACACTCCTGGTTTAACTCTCATGCATTCAAATTTTTTCTCCAAATGAAATGATTGAAAACGTATTTTAGGCTTGGATATGGCTTATTAGACATGATACCATGGTTCAAAATTCAGCTAAGATATCTCAAAACAAAAGAAAATGTGAAAAAATATTTCTTTCTTGGGAGCCCTGGTAGTCTAGTGGGTAGTGTGCTAGACTGTTAGCGTGAGGGTTGTGGGTTCGATTCCCACCAGAGGTTCTGGTCTGTTACACTACACCGAGCATATGGTCAAGTTACTCCGCTCGTATATAATTAGAATATAATTTGTAATTGTATTGTAATAAATAAATAAATAAATAGTATTTCTTCGGGGACTTCCCTCTCACCAGATTTCTGGCTCAAACTCTGAGAGTTAATAAAATTGCCATGAAAGGTTAGGTTAGGTTAGGTTAGAGGACGTGTACTTGTCAATTAGGACAAGTACAAGTAAAGAGGGAAGGATAATGGAGGGAATAGAATAAAAGGAGAGGATGTAGGAAAGGGGGATTGCCATGAAAAGTTTCTCAGAAATCTGTTGTACGGAGTCGACTTTCAACTATTGGTCCCGCTACTCAGACAGAAAGAATTTACACTCACAACATGGATGGGGTGAGAAACTAGATTGTAATCCCAACTAAGGAGTTGTAATGATGAATTAAGTAAGTAAGATAAATCACTGAATTCAACTGCATATTTGAAACAAAACTTTTTCCTTCTTCTGAAGGCTTCTTTCATGTCCAGGAAAGAAGTCAGAGCATACTCCTTTGAGCCAGGGATTTTTCTACTCCACACGCCAGTCTATGCAGAACAGTCTTAACAGATCTTTCCTAGTTTTATGCGTGATGCCTCTGGAAAGGACATCCAGGGTGTGGCCTAATCCACATAATCTTTCTACTTTCTGCTATTTCTGTAGGAATTATTAGAATTTAGAATTAGAAATCCAATGTGTCTCGCTTCGTTGCATAAGTCGCCGTAATCTAGTAGGTAGCATGTTCGCTTATTAGACGTAAAGCCCAGGTTAGAGCCCCAGGCCAGACATCAAAATGAGAATATAAGAAAAAAAATATTTCTTCGGCCACTTCCTCTCAGCAGATTTCTGGCAAAAACTCTGATAGTAAATAAACCTGCCATGAAAAGATTTTTGTCACAAATCTGTCGTTCGAAGAAGACGTTAAACTGTAGGTCCCGCCACTCACGTATAAAATTAAGGCACACAACATGAGTGGTGTGTGAAGCTAGGCCGTAATCCTGATTGAAGGGTTGTAATGGCCAATTATGTATGTATGTATGTTCATTACATAATAGCAAGGGCTATCATAGAGATGTGAACGCCTGTTGGAACCAGTAATTCATTGCGGCTAATTTGTTTAAATTTATTTCTTTACAGACATTCAAATAGTAAGACGTGGCAGCTGTCAAGGCCTATTTCCTATAGCCAGAGGATAAACATGATGAAACTGAATAGGGAAGTCTAGATATTCATACATACTCCGGTGATATCATTTCTTAATTGAGAGGCGTTATGGTTTATAATTTAAAACAGAAATAAAAATAATTAAATGTTTTGTTGATTTTTATTTAATTTGTTGTTTTATTTTTCATTTCTTGTGAATAAAGCAACCAAATGATAAGAGAGTAATAGAAGCTTCATTATGAAGACCATGATGATGATGATGATGATGATTTATATGAAGATAATAATGTTGATGCTTTTAAAATATAAAAATAAAGTTGAAAAGATAAGAACATCGCACAAAAGACTAGACAAAATCATTTGAAAAGCTCACAATTAAATTCAGTTGATATTAAATAGTGACTCTGAAAGCATTACAATGTTAATAGAAAGCTGGCATAAAAAGCAGTCTAGAAGAGGGGAATGTGGAGGAGGTACATATTTGTTTAAACAAATGTTTTGTATTTAGTATAATGTATTTTAATATTTTCCATTTCTCCCAATATCAACTCTATTACGGGCTTCTGATATTTAGCTGCAAGCGCTTTACTTTGCTTCCTTTTGGGCATTCAGGCGGTGACAGCTTTGGCACGTGTTGACAACAATTGGTCTCAGCGTAGACCGAATATGACGGTAGCACAAAATCATTGGGGACCAGCTGGTGGTAATCGGCAGCAAAATTTTGTATACAATCGCAATAACCAGACACAATTCCAAGCAACCACGATAAGACCAGGAGGTGCAGCAATTGGTGTCCGTAACAATCAAACATTACCCATAAGGAATCAACCAAATTATCCAAGCTATCCTATAACTAATCGGGGTGTCTTAAATCAAACTCGATCTAATTGGAATCAACCACCATTAGGGCCACAGTATCCAGGCTATGGCCGGGGTACTTTTAATCAGACACGCCCTGGATGGCCACAACCTCAACAACCAAATCAACCTGCATATCCTGCACATGGACAAGCTTTGCACAATTTTACACGTCCCTCGGCAACACCACGTCCTATTTACAATGTGCCAGTTGGTCCCGCCTATCCCAATCAACCGCGGCCCGCTTGGCCCCAACCTCAACATCCTGTTTATAATCAATCTCGTCCCGCTTGGCCTCAACCTTCTGTTCCTTATGCGCCACAAAATCCCTCACATGGTCAAGCATCCTTCAATCAATCTCAACCCTCATGGCCACAACCTTCCGCTCCGCAACAACCAAATTATCCTTATAATCCTGCATTGCCTGCCTCCAATTTATATCCCCAACTGCCCAATAATCCCAATACTAAACCTGTAGTGCCTTCGCATTCTTGGATGCCATCAGCCAATCAAACTCATCTCTATCCCCAACTACCCAACCAGAATGTGCCGTCGTCTAGCAATAGTAATGGTATACCTTTGGCTCCCTTACAGCCTCAAGCAAATCCTCAGGGCCCTCATAATTGGCATTCAGGTGGTCAGTCGGTTTTGAGTTATGGTCCTGGTTATTATCCACCACCAGCCGCTAATACAAATAATAATAATCCTTCCAAGCCTCAGGGCAGTAGCAATCCTTATGCTAATATGTTTATTTAAGGATGATGAAAGGATTCATTGAAATTAATTTAAGGTGGCCGAGGCTTAAATTAATAAAAAAAAAAAAAGAATTTAAAATGCAATACGATTTGTCCTGGACTCGTGTAAATTGCTCATGAAAGGTAAGTAAAAGAAGAAAGGTCGTCTGCGCAGGAAGTAGAGATGCCCCATAGTAAATCCACAAGTTATGATGAAGCCTTCGAGTCCTCCACAATGCTTGTTCCCGACAGATCAGAGTTTGTCTGAATGGTTGAAGAACAGAAGCTTTTTTTTATTGCGGTATGATGCTGGACTCTACAAAGTTGGCCTCAGTTCTCTGACTTTCGCAAATTCGTTGGTCTGATAACCAAAACGAATGCTACTTGCATGAGTGCCCAGAATCCAATGTCCAGTGGGATAATGAGCGTGCTCCTTTGCAGTTTGAGCAGACTTTCCGCGTGCCCCTCATCTACATACATACATATGTACATACATACATAATTGGCCATTACAACCATGCAGTCAGGATTACGGCCTAGCTTCTCACACCACTCATGTTGTGTACGTTAATTTTATACTAGAATGGCGGGACCTACAGTTTAACGTCGACTCCGAACTACAGATTTTTTGAGAAACTTTTTCAATGCAGGTTTATTTACTCTCAGAGTTTTTGCCAGAAATCTGCTGAGAGGAAGTCGACGAAGAAATAATTTTTTTTTATATTTCGTTTTGATGTCTGGCCTGGGGCTCGAACCCGGGCTTTACGTCTATTAAGCGAATACCCTACCTATTAGACTGTCGCCCCTCATCAACTTTTACCAAATTTGTTGCGCTATTTTAACCGTATAGGAAGCTGTCTAGACAGCACTGACCATATTTGATCAGAAGATTCGCAATGAAATTTTATCCGAAAGTTTGATGTTTGTACCGTACTTAGCTAGTTGTTTGCCCTCCGCAGGAATATCAATTTTCAGAACCGCTTTCTTAGAGCCTATCGGCAGCCCTAAATCGTCCGTAAGTCTAAAGATATAAAATCAAATTTATTTGAGCATAATGAAGGCAGATTAAAATAATAGCATTTAATATGGCGTGATGTAGAGGTCAAAGTGCATGGCTACAATAATGCTCAATCCTGGAACGCAGCTATAAATGCAAGAAACATTTCTAAAGTTATGGTTTTTAGTTTTAAAACTTAAGTGAGATTAATTTAACTCCAAATAATTAAGGTCAAGCAACGCCGAAGCATTTCTAGAAACGTTATTGGAAGGTCGTAAAACGAAATCTTTAGAAAAATATTAGACCTCAATAATCAAAGTTACCAACCAACACATCCAATACAACAACCAACATTTTTTATATAAAAAAAACGATCTCTAGACAACGATTGGTAGCGACGCGATCACCTAGGGGAACCACTAGAGTAGAATGAAAGGAACCATAAAGAGACCGGGAGGATTAGCCTACGTTTTTTTAAGGCGTTAGTTCTCTGGATAGGCGTTTGTAGGAAAGAAGCTAGGAATTGTGACACATTATCGACAAATTTTCAATAGATAGATGCGATAAATCTATTATAGAGAATGCAAGTTATTTGGACTTAAAAATTAAAATAAACAATTTCTTCTTCTAGACGCAAGCAAGGACTAGTGCTGTGCTTGGTGCGGGTCTAGGATTATTTTCAAAAGTACTGCCTGCAAATATCAGTTCAAGTATAATATGTGTATGCCCCTACCGTAGTGGTATATCTGTGTGTATTGAAGTGGTCCAAGCAACAGCGGTTTCAATAAACGTGGACTATATAGTATAACTAAGTAATATTACTGCCATCTATTTATTATGAAGTAAAACTAAAATAAGGGTTTGTGTCTTTGGTAAAAGCGAATAAACTTGAAAGTTTAGTCAAAATTTTTCAATTTCCGTTGTATTAAAATGAAGACAACAAAACTGTGAGTCATTTATTAGAAGACGATGAAAAGAAACAAAGTAAAAAGTAGCAAAAACAAAATATTTACATACATACATACATACACCTATGGGGTAATGACCCCTTTAGTCAGGATTACAACCTAGTTCCTCACATCACCTATGTTGTGTGTGTTAATTTTATACATGAGCGGCGGGCCCTACAGTTGAGAAACTTTTCATGGCAATTATTATTTACTTTCACAGTCTTTGCCAGAAAGCTGCTGAGAGGAAGTCGCCGAAGAAATATTTTTTCAAATTTAATTTTTTGACCTAGGGTTTGAACCGAGGCCTCACGTCTAATAAGCGAACACAAGATCTACTAGACTACGGAGACTTCATAACATAATTAGTCATTACAACCCTTCAGTCAGAATTACGACCTAGGAATTCCGCTCAATGAGCAAGCAAACAAGCTTGCAGGGTGGGAGTTGGGGCGCATATTTGGAAAGTTATGCTCAACGAAAGGTAATCAAAACTTCTGTTGCGAAAAAGTCTGAGTAATGTATCACACTGTTAAGGAAGAACCTAAAGTAAGTAAGCGATCTTTTGACAGAGCAGAATGGTGGCTGTTTCGAGTCTAAAATGTAGATTTTAAGACGGTGACATGATGTTATCAAAGTCTTCTCGTCTATGCTGTAATATGTTGCTGTGAAAGCTTTAAGGAGTTTGTTCTAGACAAATGCAGTAAGAAAGTGAATAGAGTTAATCGTAAATAATGAAGGCTAGTACGAAATTCTAGTGCTTACATATGTATATAATTGGCCATTACTACCCTTCAGTCAGGATTACGGCCTAGCTTCTCACACCACTCACTCACATGTTGTGTGTCTTAATTTTTTTTTTACACTTGAGTGGTGGGACCTACAATTTTGAGAAACTTTTTCATGACAGGTTTATTTACTCTCAGAGTTCTTGCCAGAAATCTGCTGATAGGAAGTCGCCTAAGAAATAATTTTGTTTTTTGCATATTTCGTATTGATGTCTGGCCTGGGGCTCGGACTCGGGCTTTACATCTAATAAGCGAACACACTACCTACTAGACTACGGCGACTATCAATCCTAGTGCTTATCTCATTTAAATTCGCACTGAGTAGTTCAGCTGATAAAAAAAATCATCAGCGTATGACATTATTGTTGCTTTGGGGGATCCAGTGTAAATGGACAGTACTCCCTGATGCACGCTTTTATGATATTTGGCTTCTAAATTTTACTGTTTCCCATGTACTAGTTGGCAATAAAACCGTTGACACTATTTAGTAGAATTGAATTCAAAGTATTATCAATCGGCTTAGATTGATTGATTTGATTGGGAGGCACGATTCCGTATTTGCAGTCTATTTATGCAGTTTTAAAATGAAGACAATCCTTGCAACTACCATATATGTATGTATGTATACGCGGGATCACAAAGTGATAAACTGATAATTTAATAAACTGTTTCAGGAAACCTAACGCCATTGTATTTAAATTTATATCATATTGCCGCAGTCCAATAGGTAGTGTGTTGGCTTATTAGACGAGAAACCAAGGTTCAAATCCCCGGTTAGAAATCCAAACCGAAATATGAAAAATATTTCTTCGGCGACTTCCTCTCAGCAGATTTCTGGCAAAAATTCAGAGAGTAAATAAACCTGCTATGAAAAAGTTTCTCAAAAATCTGTCGTTCGCAGTCGACTTTAAACTGTAGGCTCCGCCACTCATGTATAAGATTAACACACACAATATTATGAGTGGTGTTGAGAAGCTACGCCATAATCCTGACTGAAGGGTTATAATGGTCAATTATGTATGTATGTATGCTGCAGATATCTATAGCCTAAAGGGGTTTTCAGTTGGCTATTGTAGCCGCAAATTCTGCAGACTCAAAGTAGTACATATAACACAGACTACCTATCAAGATTATTGATTCTAGAAGTTGTTGCGAGTTGTGGTAATTGGAAGAACTCTTTCCAATTTGCAAGCTGGTCTTCCATGTCACCTTACCGTCTCTCATCTCTATATTAGATGAGGTGGCGATACGACATAACCGATAATCATCTCGACCCACTTTCTTTAAGTCTAGCGCTAGACCGCTTATCGCCGTGGTCGAGTAGGTAGTGTGTTGGCTTATTAGACGAAAGGCCCGAGTTCGAATCCCAGGTCAGACATATGAAATATGAAAAAAAATATTTCTTCGGCGACTTCCTCGCAGCAGATTTCTGGCAAAAACTCTGAGAGTAAAAATTGCCATGAAAAGCTTCTCAAAAAAATCTGTCGTTCGGAGTCGACGTTAAACTGTAGGTCCCGCCACTCATGTATAAAATTAACGCACACAACATGAGTGGTGTTGAGAAGCTAGGCCGTAATCCTGACTGAAGGGTTGTAATGGCCAATTATGTATGTTAAACCGCTTGCTCACCTTTTAAAATTACACATATAATGTACGTATAATTTTACTACTGAGTATATCCAGCCATTTGAAAATTTATTTATTTTTGAATAATTATATCAAGAATTGATTTAATTCATTGCAATTAATATTACCACAACGTATGAGTGAACGAATGAGGTGTGAACATATGTACATACCTCCTCCTTCACATTTTGTGAATAAATGAATGAAAATGAATGTGAAAATTAATAATTCAAATAAATTATGACATAAATATGTATATGGATTGCAAAAATGCATACTTGATCGATAGATAGTAATCAAAAATCGCCATAAGTAAAGAAATTGCATGGAACGGCTCTAGTTTGTCATACCAAAACTACATACATATGATGACAGATAGACAGATTGACAGTCGAGTTCGCAAACAATGTAAAGAAGTATGTATCTGAAAAGCCATGTCATGCATTCATGAATATTCATATGCATTTGAATTTGAAATGCAAAAGAGGGCAAAGTAAGGGGAGGGCGCCTAATATGGGGGAAAGTATTTCTTTTCAGCAACAGCTGTATGGAATAAAACTATAAAAACTCATAACGCTTATAGATTACAGAGCAGATTTGAAAAGATTTTCAAACAGTTGGGCTGGTTGTAATTCAAACACTTTGAGGAAAAGAAAAGGATTTCAATTATGAAGTTGGTAAGTTAGGGACGGCACTAGCATTTGTTCTTAAATTTAATTTTATTTAATTTAATTTAATTTGTTTCAATTTCAGTTATTGGCATTTGTATTGGCCTTGTTGGCTGTAGTAAATGCTGCTATTATACCAGCAAATCCCATCACCACTACCTATGTGGGCGAAACTGCTCCCGTAGCCACTTCCTATCAGGTGGTGTCACGCAATGTTAACAGTGTATTGGTGCCTCCTGCACCTGCCATTACCACTACGGCAATAGGATATCCTGGTTATGCGCGCCGCTGGGGGGGCTATCCCTATAACTATCATTATGGCTATACTGGATATGGTTGTCCTCTTCCTTCCTTAAGGCTTTGTAGTGTACGTCATCCTTATGGGCTCCATTTGAGCCCATCTTGGTAATTTTGTTTGTATTTTATTTGTAGACTAAAATGAAGACTTTAAATTTAAACCAAAATCAAAACCAAAATCAAAACCAAAACAGTAATAAAACAATCCCACCCCTGTATATTAATTAAAGGAAATTCTTTCAATTCTTTAATAAACAAAAAAAAACAAAAGAAAAACACAGAAACATAGAAACCTATGTATTTAAAAAGGTCTTTCAACTCATGTGTGTGTGTGGTAATTTTTATTGGTTCCATAACCTTGGCATGATTACCGATTTGATTATGCATTTAACATGACAGCACTCTGTGTTACAGAGTGGTGGCCTCAAAACAAAAAACAAAAACAAACCATCAATTGAAATACATTTTTTTATTGTTGTATAAAAAAAAAAGACAATAACTACGTGCTGCCACTATGCTGCACTTTTTAAAAATTCATTTCAAATGTTGCTCTTCAGAGCTTTAATCAACGCCAACCACAATTGTCACGGTGTGACTGCATTAGTGGCGACTGCTAGCATTGCAGACAGTTAGTGTAGTAGTCTTCCCTTACAATACATTTTAATTTGTCTACGTGCCAAGATTTTTTTTTAATAATTTGCACTTCCAACCATCATTCTCCTTCTTTGGTCTTCTTTAGTTGTTGTTTTTCAAGCGAAAAAAAAACACTTAAAAAGTGTGAGCACTTAACGCTGGCATTGTCACTTTGTTTACGTTTACAGTGGCATGTTAATTACGCCAATAATGATTAAATAATTTGACACAACAAAAAAATGGGACAACAACAACATGAAAATATTTATTTCCTGTTAAGAGAGGCCGTTTAGATTGACGTCTACAATACACAAGAGGTCCTTGAGATGTGTTGATTTTTCGTTGACAGGATCACGAGATAAATACTTTGTGGTGGTAAATACCACATAAAACTATAAGAACCTACTAGCCGCAAGAGCTACTCTACAAGCACTTGTTTTACCAGGCCTAACTTAAGTTATTTGAAAGGAAATAAACTCAGAGAATTGTGCAGTAACTGCGGAAACAAGTTATGAGAGGAAGAAAGAGGACATAGTGTTTAGTACTGTAAATGACAGGATAAGCTTACGCAGGAACAGCTAGTGGAGTTACTTCAACGATACCCTATACAATGTGTCTTGAAGATAGTTAATGGTAGCACATAGATATCTACTGCTGTTATCGAACGGTAACGTAGAAACAACAGCCAGCTTTACAAAGCGAGAGCGACTTTAAGACGATTGCAATGAGCATGGATACGCTTACAGATACACACGGGGAAAAAAAACCTAGAATATTTAGAGTTATTATCGTGTGAACTGTAATCTGATGTAATGAAGTCGAAAAGTGTGTATATGATTAGGATATTCTAAACCAACATCCGTGGAAGAACGGATTTCTCTAATATGAGCAACAAGAAAGCCTTACTGAAGCAAAATAAATGCAAAGTATGAAGGTGGATCAGCCATACTGTAAGGATATGGTAATGGAATGCAATCCGCAACTGCAAAGTAGTCGCACTCAGTTAAAGAACTAGGACAACTAAGACGTCCAAAAAGTTTATGAAAAAATAGGATCGGATTTCTATGAGCCAAGCTTAAAAGTAATATGTTCTCCAGCAAAGCAATCTTTATTTGACCAGGTCGACTAAATGGTGCGCCATAAATTTTCTCGGTAGGAAATTTGATTTCAGCAATTCAACTAGAAATTATTGATCTGACGATCCGAAGGTTTTCGGTGGGGTTCTAGATGCATGTAGTAATGGGTTCAAGTACTGACGTCAAATTCTACTGTTTTTCTACATGGATGTCATTTTCATCATGTTCAGCCAGTCAATCTGCGGTCAGTAACAACTGGACGTTCGTCTTGGACTATGAATGTTTTCAATGAAATTTCTGATCATGCAAAGGTAGCTCTTGGATGGATACCGATTATAGTCAGAAATCGCAAATTTTTTTTTACTGTCCAGCCTTAGTATGTTTTGTAGAGAGGCTCAATTACGTTGGCGCCATGCGGTTACATGCAATATTACTAAGCTTTGCAGGACTGATTTGGATCAGAAAAGGAACTGTTTGTCTTCTTTCCCTATACTGCATGCTCATGCATCACCCTTTTATTTTTCTCACAGGCAATAGGGCAGTGCCTGGTATTCCGACAGATTTGACACTCTCACAGGATTTTCACTAGACCAGTGGGTCTAAAGGGGGTTAAAGAGGCGATCTTCCAACTCAAAGGTCTGTAAGCGATAACTGCAACGAAGAATGAAAGGTTCTTATAGTGTGGTAGTGGTTTCCTATAAGGACTTTTTAATTTTCGGGTCGGTTATTGATTTATGGTACCACAATGAGCCTAACTTTTGGTTTAAGTGGTACCAAACCTAACTTAAACGGACACCGTAGTAGATCGTAGGCACTCTAATAAACATTTCAAATTAAAATTAAATTTAAGTTTTGTTTAATAAATACATTTTTTTCATTCTTTATTTCACTCACAACGAATTATCCAATAACGAGTAGTCATTTCATAAACTTAGAAAAATACAGGAGCGACAGCCTAAGTTAGGGGAGCAGTGTAAGATAAAGGAGCAGCAGCATATTTTTGATGTTTATCAATCGTTTTCGTCAAGCATGTTTGCTTTTCATTGTCATTTCAATCAGAAATGGGAAATTTTTTTTGTAAAAAATTGCTCTTGGTAATAGCTTAAAACAGAGCTTAAACCAAAGTAATAATAATCTGGAATAAAATTCAACATTCTTGGTATTCCAAGAAAAAAAAAATTCAACTAAAAATCCTCTCTACCAAATATTAAAAAATGTATTATTTATCAGTAGTAACTGTAATCCTTTAACACGTTGACTGCCGACTACGAGATAACGCGTAGATTGCGTTCCCTTCTAGGGTGCCAACTACGAGTTATCTCGTACTCACTAAACCTACCATTTTTGTGTAGCTACGAATAAAACCATATTATATCAGTGATAGTATCGATAAATGGCTACTGGGAAAAGAACAAAAAGTCAATGCTGGCTTGCGTAGCCAGTTTTCTGATAATTGCCGCAGCAGTCAACGTGTTAAGTACGAATTATTTTGCTCCGATATTTCCCCATTCAACGCTGTTCACAGTTGTCTTTTCCTAAAACCTTCTGGTTTTGGTAAACACTATTCTTAACTACAATGGAACCTGCTACAATTAAAATATAATCAAGCTAGCATAATCGTTGCGCCTTTACTAATTTTAATTAAGTAGCGCCAGCTCTGGAATGTACCGAGATCTATATACCACTTCTTCAATTTTAATTGGGGCCAGTATTTTTTATTCAAAGCAGAGAATCTGAATTACATACATATATTTGCTGAATCTAGTCACCCTTGATAAGTTTTTCAGTTTGGAGAAATCGAAATTTTCTATCACAACGTATGCACTATCGTGTGTGACCTCATATTTCAGATTTCAAAGGATTCTGTTTATCAATCGCGATCCGATCCATACTTTATTTATTTGTAAATAATATTAAAAATCATTCCTTTCATATCCTCCCCTCCCTCCTTATCTTAAAATAAAAGCAAATTTGCATTTCCGAAGGAAAAAATTTCGTCAGAAAAAGCATTCAAGATAAGAATGTAGAGAGATGTTGAGGTTATGGTGATAAAGTAGCGCAAAGGGTAATCTCCTTCTTTTGTACAAAATAAAATAACTGTTAATTTTTTTTTATTAAAAATGGACAAATCGAAATTTATAGATGTGTTTGATGTGTGCTTGCTGAATTAATTACTATGAAAATTAAACTCCATATTCTACTAAAACTATGTATATATGTTACAAAAATTAGCACTCACCTCTTTGAATCTGTACATATTTATTCTGCGCATTATTTTTTATTATTTCCAATTCCGATATTTTGTATGGTGGTCACCTTGCTTGTCACACTTCTATATTTCACTTGAACACACTTCTTTCTGTAGCCATTTTCTTTTTTTAATTGCATCAGATTTTAATGGCCTTTTTGAATCTGTATATTCATTCTGCGCATTATTTTTTATTATTCCCAATTCCGATATTTTGTATGGTGGTCACCTTGCTGGTCACACTTCTATATTTCACTTGAACACACTCCTTTCTGTAGCCATTTTCTTTTTTTAATTTCAACTAATTTTATTTATAATTTTTTTATAATTTAATTATTTTTTATAATTTTATTAATTTTTTTATAATTTTCTTAATTTTTTTATAATTTAATTAAGTTTTTTATAATTTTATTTTGTATACTATAATTTTACTTATAAATTGCGTCATATGCTTACATAATATAGGAATACACTGAATTTGTTTAATATTTTCTTTATATTTTTATAATTATTTAAAATCTCCACAAGAAAATTAACAACTACACAAGGAGCACTACACTGCAGAAACAATTGTTTTTATCAACTTTATCACTCAACTTTTCATGGAACTTTTTATAATCTGAAATATATTATTACGCAGTCGAAAGCAAACTAAATGAAAGTATTTCCAACAAGACGAAAAGACATCATACGGTAAACATATCAAACGGTAAATATGGAATTACACAAACAAATATTTAGGAAATTACTAGAAGGGAATAAAACAACAGGCAACAAAAAAAAAATATTCCACAAACAACACTTATGCAAATATGTAGAAGAGATCAATATGTAATGAGAGCATCATACAACATTGAGAGAAAATTGGAATAAAAATTTCGCAATCGTATGTATACCTCTCTTCCTTTTTAAAAACCATACTCCATTACGTAATACAGAGAATTTTTTTGTTTGTTTTCATTTTACTTTCTTTTTTGTGTTCTAGTAATCGTGTAAAGAAAAAAAAACAATCAATCGTATGATTTTTACACTCATTTTAAAAATACGATTGGAATTCTGGAATATTACCTAGAATATATGCTCTTAAGGACAGATACGAATTAGCCAGAGGCGTTAAATAATCCTAAAAAAATTGTATGCAACTGTTGAACAGGGTTTAACGAAGGGTACGTACCAAGTACCATAAATAGGTTAGATTTGTTAATAACTGAATAACTTCTGAAGTAGTTTCAAACTGACTGACCGAAGGTTTTCAGTAGGGTTCTTGAAGCATGTACCAATGGGTAACCTTCTAACGTCAAACTGTCTACTGTTATTTTGCATGTTCAGCCAGTCAAGCTGCTGTCAGTATCAACTGGACGTTCGCTTGGACTATGAATGTCTGAACGGTTTCAATGAAATTTCTGTTCATGCAAAGGTAGCTCTTATATGGATTCCGATTATAGTCAGAAACCGATCATTGTTTTTACTGTCCAGCCTTAGTACACAACCAACAATGTTACACGTTTTGTAGGGAGGCTCAAATAAGTGGGCGCCATGGGGTTACATGTAATATTACTAAGCTTTGTAGGACTGACATGGATCAGAAGGAGGAATTGATTGTCTTCTTTTCCTATACCGCATGCTCATGCAGCACTCTTTTATTTTTCTCACAGGCAATAGGGCAGTGCCTGGTATTCCGACAGGTTTGATATCCTCTGGCAGGATTTTCACTGGACCAGTGGGTCTAAAGGGGATTAAAGAGGCGATCTTCCAACTCAAAGGTCTGCAACCGATACTTGCAACGAAGAATGAAAGGTTCTCATAGTGTGGGAATGGTTTCCTATAAGTACTGCTTAATTTTCGGGTCGGATATTGATTTGTGGTTTAAGTGGGACCAGACTTAACTAACCTAACCTTTAATTAAATAAAAAATTAATAGATTTCTTTCTACTACACCGTAGTAGATCGTAGGCACATTAATAAACATTTCAAATTAAAAAGAAATTTTAGTTTTGTTTAATAAATTAATTTCTTTTTTTCATTCTTTATTTCGCTCACAACGAATTATGTATCCAATAACGAGCAGTCATGTCATAAACTTAGAAAAATACTGGAGCAGCAGCATATGTCAGGGGTGCAGTGTAAGATAAAGGAGCAGCAGCAAAGGTTTTGGCAACGACTGGGGCAGCAACGGGAGCTACAACTGGAGCGGTGGCAATACCATTATAATTACGGGCTATAAATTGACTGCTGGTAGCGGTAACAACAGGAGTTGCAAGGAAACCTGGTTGGGCAGCAGCACAGGCAATGACGGCAAGGATGACAAGGGCCTAAGAGCAAAAGAAATTTTTTATTATACCTAATGCAACGAAAAGTAAAATCTTCAAGCGAGTTCAATATGAAAAATACTTACAAATTTGAACATTTTGTTAAGGAAGGAAGTTTTTGTCTAAACAACTACTAGAATGAGTTTGAAGGCGATCTTTTAACACTAGAGGTAATTTATAGGAAATTTTTATTTTTAATTTTTTCCAATTTTTTTGGTCGATTAAATATGCACAGCGAGTTTAAAATAATTGTATGCAAACCAACAATAATAACGAATTGAATTTCCAAAAAAAAAGCTTAACTTTAAACGCTGCTCATTAACTATGCTTCAGGCAATTTCGTTGAAACCGTTTTGGTTTTTTTAATTGTAATACGGAGTAGTTTGGGGTTGAAGTCCCCCAAACATTCGGTATTAATTTCTCCATTTAAAGACCACCGCCGTCTACAAGCATTCAAGAACATTTAATCAAGATACTGAAGGACACTTTTATTTGACAAAACCGTTATAAAATTTTAGTATAAATAGTATAAAATTTCGAAAACACCGTATCAGTTAATCACTTTAACTTGTTTAGAAAATATCATCAGCCGAAATCCATTTGTAAAAATGTTCAAATACACCGTTGTCTTGTTCGCTATTATTGCCTGTGCTGCTGCCAAGCCCGGTTTAATTGGTGCTCCTTTGGCTTACACCGCTCCCGCCGCCGCTGTTGTTGCTGCTCCATCTCCTTTTGTTACCGCCACCAGTAGTCAATATGTTGCCCGTAATTACAATGGTATTGCCACCGCTCCAGTTGTAGCTCCCGTTGCTGCCCCTGTTGTTGCCAAGACCTTTGCTGCCTACACTGCTCCAGTTGCTGCTGCCTACACCGCCCCTGTTGTTGCTAAATATGCTGCTGCCTACTCTACACCCTTGGCTTACTCTGCCCCTGTTGTAGCCAAATACGCTGCTGCCTACTCTCATCCTTTGGCCTACACTGCTCCATTAGCTTACGCTGCTGCCGCTCCTGCACCAGTTTTACTTTAAAGAAATCCCAGTAAACGATAATGATCTTGCTGCATACGTCTTTTTACAATAAAAATTAATTAATTTATTAAAAACAATTTGGTTTTTTGTTTATTTCGAATTATTTTAATTATTTAGGCAGTCGTTTTTGAAATTCTTTTAAATTGCTAAATATGCCAGCAATTGAAAAACAAAAACCTGGCTATGCTGTAAATAAATTGCAACCTTCTGAATAGAACATTCTATTTTACAATTCCAAGTAAGGACTCCTCCTCTGAAGATCCGGAGGTTTGCCACTAATGACCCGAAGATGAGTGACAGGGTGGGGTGTCGAACTTAAACTTTTTATAGGCTGCCTTTCCACAACAACGTTTTCCAAGCTAAGGTCATGAAAATTTTGAAAGCGACGCAATGCTTGTTAAGCAGAGTGTTTTACGCTAAAAATCTCGTATAGTCAAGCTACGATTAAATCCAGTGTTGCCAATTTTTTATGGCCAAAACGCGCGGTCCTACTACTCAAATGGCGTCAAAAAGCGCTAAGTAAAAATTTGAGTAACTATTATAATCACAACGCGCTGAAAAAAAGCGCTAAATAATAAAAAATAGAAAATGTAATGGAATTGTTAAAAAAATATTTTTATTATGTACAGTGCCACAATACATTTTAGAAATTCCATAAATATGTAGCAAAAGTCGGTATAAACAATTAAAGTTTTTATACATATTATATTAATTTATTTCTGTTTTATTATAAAACAAAAACATTTTAAATGTTTGTCACAAAAATAAGGAAAAGTTTGTGATGACTCGTTATTTTTGCATTGCAAAAATTGTAGGATCCTGCGAGAAGAAGTCAGACTAAATTTAAAATTCAGGGCCTAATATATGAAAATGTTATCCCTTACTTTTAGTAGAATATCCCTAAAGGTCAAGCACACAATTTAACCTATTTGGCATTGTTAAGTGTTTTCTGTTGATATTTATCACCATGCTCTCATGAGCAAGTATTTCGGTTGACTTTTATTTGCGGTTTAGCGACTATGTAACCGTTCTTCCAAATGATCTCCTAAATAGTCTCTTGGAGTGATATCGGGACTTTGTGAAGTGTATTAAGCCAGTCGCCTTTGGCAGGCAAATCACATGTTCACATTGGCAGCTATATGATTGGGTTCATTGACATGTTGGAAGTAACGAACTTCAGCGATTCTTAATTCTTCCGAACTTTACATAAATGTGTTCTTTAGAATGTTTAAATAATCTCTCTAATTCATTGTTTTCTCAATAAATTCCAAACTGTTCACACTTCGTGCCAACATGCATCACTTCGTTCGAAAAAGGAAAACTTAATAAATTAATTACAAGTCCAAAACTGCTATGTATTACATATATTTTTCCACTGACATAATTTTGAATTATTAAGACAATTTTCCATTTCGTCAATATCGTCTTCTTCCAAAAATTCAATGATATCTTTTGTCTTATTCGAAAAAATATTTTCGACACTAAATAATGATATTTTATTTTAATTTGTAATATTAGTTGTTAATCATGATCTTATTTTATGCACTAAAGCTTTAGTAAATTTAATTAAATTTGTCTGTATTAATTCTTTTTCACAACCTTCAATATTATTATCACGACAGGCCTTTTCAAAATTATATCCCAAAGAATTATATTCAATCAATGGGGAACTAAAAAAATCAAATAGAAAAGCGCCAACCTAGCGCGTTTTCTTAAAAAAGCGCTAAAGAGAAAAAATGCGACTTTTTGGTGGTTGAAACGCGCTAAATATAGCGCGAAAGGCGCTAAATTGGCAACACTGATTAAATCCCTAACGAACGTAGTTTCAACGTTCGTCCTTCGTCATAAATTGTGAAGCTTTATAAGGAAAATTTTGGATTATTCAAAGGGTAACCTAAGAGTTATCTTATATGGATTCTGATTCACAGGCATATAGTTAAAAATTCCACTGCCTATAAGCTGACCAGCAGGACCGGTACGCAGCTTATTATCTCTGATATGTTACAGGACATAGCTAAATCGGATATTATCCATATATTTTATCAGCAAGAGCATATGCTCAATATTGATAGACTCTGCTGGACATGGTTAAATAAGAAAAGGACCAACTCACTTCAATTCTTAAATCAAATGCCCAACCAACGCACAAATGCAATTCTCAAGGGCCATTGCAATACATACATAATTGGCCATTTCAACCCTTCAGTCAGGATTACCTAGCCTATGTGAAACCCAGGTAGAGTTGGTTCTGTTATCACAATGATTCTAAATGCTGGCCTAAGTGAGACCTCTTCCTTTAAGTGGGGTCAAACACCTTACCTAACATAACCTAAAAATTTTTTATAGAAAGACCCTTGCTTCTATTAACTAACATGAAAGCTTGCCGCTTCGCCAATGTTACTATGTTGGCATGGGTGTTACCAATGTGAGTCTAATGGCTGGTATGGAAGTTGGGATTGTCATAAGAGAGTAAAAAATTTTACAACAGAGATTGGGATTTCAAGCCGACCATACAGACCGCAGGAGAGCGTTACTAATTTGTTTTGATTGTCATGAAAAGTTTCTCAAAAAATCTGTCCTTCGAAGTCGATTTTAAACTGTAGGTCCTGCCACTCACGTATAAAATTAACACACACAACATGAGTGATGTTCAGAAGCTAGGCCGTACTCCTGACTGAAGGGTTGTAGTGGCCAATTATGTACTCGTATGTATGGATATACAGCTAAAAGTCTTGTTCCACAGAGCACTGCATTTACCAAGTTATCGCATTTTATATACTAAACCTGCAGATAAGAATGAAAAAATGTTTATCCTCAAAAGGGATATATTGTGGATAGATTCGCAAGCTTTAATAAAAATAACTCACACTTAAACTACTTCGAAACTTCAAATCTTTGAATCAAAATGGTATATTCTTCTCAAATTCATTTAATTCTAGTCCCCTATTTTCGTTTAATGTAATTATACAAATATAACAAAAATGGACTTGAGGATCCAACAACAAACCAGAAAGTTATCGATTTGATGTATAAAAAATATTTTTTGCATGAGTCGTCCGATATAACGCCTACGCGCCTCTTTAATTATGCAAAGGGCGTAACTATCAGTTGAGCACATACATACATAATAATGTAGATCGATCGCACCTTATTAGCATGCAGTGCAAAGTGCATGTTTCTAAAAATATTAAAAATGAATGCAGAAAACAAAAAAAGAAAAGACTTTTTTTAAACATTTTATTTCAAGAACATGGTCAATAAGTCTGAAGGATATTTTGTAAACCAAAGCCATTCTTTAGTGTTAAAGAAATAGCAGAAATTAAAATTTCAATTTGTAATTGGTTAACCTTCTCAAGAACGATAAATGAAATTAAAAAAAATATAAAAATAAAATTCTTAGTGTTGTTGCTAAGACTGTGATCAGATCTCCAATATTGTCAGTAAATCGAAATCCAAGGCCTTTCATTTGGAAAGAAAATTGGAATTTAGAAGAGCGAAAATTATTCAACGATTTGTGACCACTTGTCTTTGTATACAATTTTTCAAAACTTATTACCGTTTATTTCTATATAATTCGGAGATAATCTTCATATTCAATCATCATCTTCGTGAAATTTACATGATTTAAACATAATGAACAAAACCATTTGGGATGTACCACTAATTGGATTATATTAGGGGAACCCCCTTGAACTACAACTCTCATAAAGCTTGATAAAACCTTCAGTCAGCATTACGGCCTAGCTTCTCACACCACTCATGTTATGTGCCTTAATTTTATACTTGAGTGGCGGGACCTACAGTTTAATGTCGACTCCGAACGACAGATTTTGAGAAACTTTTTCATGGCAGGTTTATTTGCTTTCAGAGTTTTTGCCAGAAATCTGCTGAGAGGAAGTCGCCGAAGAAATATTTTTTTTCATATTTCGTTTTGATGTCTGGCCTGGGGCTCTAACCCTGACTTTACGTCTAATAAGTGAACACACTACCTACTAGACTACGGAAACTTCAAAACTTATTCCTGTTTAATTCTATATAATTCGGAAACGTAATCGTAGTCTTCGTGAAATTCATGATTTGAACATAATGAACAAACACATTTGGGATGTGCTACTAATTGGATTATATTTTTTTCTCGCCGAGGAGGGGTTAAATGTACCTAACCGTACCATAGAGGAAGTCGTCACATCCTCCGTGTGTGGAGCCCTCACCCACTAAATCCCCCCTCGTCTTGTGGACTTGTTGGGCCCACTCCGGAACTACGGTGGTATTACTTCGGAGTGCAGACCTATTGGCACCTGCATGTTCATATCCGCGTCCAAATTGCGTGTCGAAGGTTGAGGAGACATCTAAGTGTGTCCACTATTCCTTTCGTCCACAGGGTGTCGGATTCTGTTTGACACGTGTGCAAGTATCATCTATGCCAGCGTGCCTACATGTTCTGCAGCCTCTATCTATTTGGATTATATTAGGTGAACCCTTGAATTACAACTCTCATGAAGCTTTATGATTCGACTACTCCCCAATCGTCTGAAATTATCCATCATCCTCTCTAGAGTTCAATTTTCAATAGCACCACGGTCTCGAGTCTAATAAATCAACACAATATCTACTGGACTACAGCGATTTCAACTCCTTTTCTATGTACTTCTATATGCTGCAGTGTGAATTCGATTTTCATCAAAATCCTTAGTCCTTTAGATAACAACGAGCATAAATTTATTGACTGACTTGTGTTTTTTTTTATTCATTTTTTTCTAAGATTTCAGTCGCCCTAGCTCAATGAGTAAAAAGAATATTTCTCTCTCGATGGCTCCTTGTTTGCATTACTGTGGCAAAAACTCTGAGATTATCTGACTACTTTGAAGACAATTCTGAAATTTACTTTAAACTTTCCGGCCTACCTACCATTCATGGATGATATGGATATGGAAACGTATATATTCATACACGGGGTGGTGTATTGAGATATAATGTAGTTCTGACTAAATAAAAGGATCTGTCTGAGAATCCTTGAATATATTTTTTGTGTAACACAGTGCCATTATTACATACATACATAATTGGCCATTACAACCCTTCAATCAGGATTACGGCCTAGCGTCTCACACCACTCATGTTGTGTGCCTTAATTTTATACTTGAGTGGCGGGACCTACAGTTTAAAGTCGACTCCGAACGACAGAGATTTTGAGAAACTTTTTCATGGCAAGTACAGTGCCATGATTACTGCATTAAATGTCAGTCCTAAATGCACTTTTGATGAAGGACTACATGGCGTAGAGTGTCACAAGGAATACTAGCTTAAGCGCTTAACCATATCTATCTATAACACAAAACAAACAATTCATAACAAACATTTCGGCTTGAAGGGGAATTCCACAAAAAAAAAACAAAGAAAACAACAGCGCTTTAAGCATGACTTAATTAAATATGCATGAGGCGTCCTCAACTAAGTATAACTGGTCGCTGCTTTTATTATACTTTTTTACTCGTAGTGCCACTCTGATACGTTGTTACTGTATGGTGTTATTGAATGTTGTTATTGTTTTTTTATTAAGCCGAAATCTTCAAATATTTCATTGTAATTGTTAATTGTACACAATTTAAATAGAAACTAAGCTTTTACCGAATTCTTTCAAAAAACGTCTAAATATTCAAGAACAGGGTCATAAGTATGTATGTATGTACGTACATACATATGTCTTCTAATTGTTTAATATTTTCTATTGCTTTCAGTATAAATATTGGCCACATTAAACACTTAAAGTATCATTAACAATCAATCTTTTATTAAAGCATATCAAACCATCACTTAAAACAAAATCAAAATGTTCAAATACGTAAGTTTTCCTTCGTCCATGAATGTAAATATCCTCAACTAATTTCCTTTCATTATTTATTTAGGCTGTTGTCTTATTTGCTGTCATTGCCTGTGCTGCTGCCAAGCCCGGTTTAATTGGTGCTCCTTTGGCTTACACTGCACCCGCCGATGCTGTTGTTGCTGCTCCAGCTCCTTTTGTTACAGCCACCAGTAGCCAATATGTTGCCCGTAATTACAATGGTATTGCCACTGCTCCAGTTGTAGCTCCCGTAGCTGCCCCAGTTGTTGCCAAGACCGTTGCTGCCTACACTGCTCCAGTTGCTGCTGCTTACACCGCCCCTGTTGTTGCTAAATATGCTGCTGCTTACAGCACTCCTTTCGCTTACAGCACCCCTGTTGTAGCTAAATATTCCGCCGCCGCTCCCTTGGCTTACTCTGCTCCTGTTGTAGCTAAATATGCCGCCGCTGCTCCCTTGGCATACTCTGCTCCCGTTGTTGCCAAATACGCTGCAGCCTATTCTCATCCCTTGGCCTACTCAGCACCTTTGACTTATGCCGCTGCCCCAGCTCCAGTTTTGTTCTAAAAAACTGTTTGAAATATGATGAAATCGATGTGATATGTAATAAATAAAGGAAATAATTTATTAAAACAGAGTTGATCCCACTTTTATTTAATAATTCATAGCATCAAGCATAGCTTAGTTCATTTATTTGCTATTTACGGACTTTATTATTACTTGAATTATCAAAAAATTCAATACGATAGATTCCGTTCTATGAGTGCCATACTAACGCCTGTCTATACGTTATTATTACTGTTGTGGTAATATAGTACTGAGACCATTTGATCTAGTTATTGCCATGAATCTATATAGGGCTGATCTATATGTTACCCCCGACTTTTTTGCCCCGAAGCATAATTATCTTCCTTGTACCTAATAGGCACTCAAGTGTTCCATTCTGAAATGTATTTCTGCTGCTGAGGTTCCATGTATTTATTTTAATGGTTTGGTCTGACTACTAACGCACTTAATTGGGAATTACAACCTATTGGTCAGGATTACAATCTAGGATTACTCTCTAGCCATACACAACATGGATATTAATTTTAATTTTATTCATGAGTGACGTGACGTGACCTTCAGTTCAACGTCAACTTCGACTTCCGCCAACATTTTCCAGAAGACTACTGAGAGAAATTCGTACAAGAAATATTTTTTCATATTTCGGAGTTGGAACCACAGGTTAGCGTCTAAATAGCTAGCACACTACCTACTGTACTTTGGTCATGTAAAGTCTAAATGGTTTAAGGAAAGTCTCTGCCCTTCTTTATCTTCCCTTTCTCTAAATATAGTTTTCTAAACTCCTCTGAAATTATAAGCGGTGGAGAAGCTCATCTCTTGGCAACCTTAAATACCTACTTATTACCTTGAATTGCAACAAGACTTGGGATCCAGCAAAGGTTGACTTTATTTCCAATGCCTACCTACAAATCTCGAGTTAATCTCAGAGGGGCATTCTGATTATCAGACAGTATTTTTATATTTCTGTATTGTGTGTGAAGTATGAAAGTATGTTCGTGAGGAAGTTTGGAAGTGACAGTAGTGATATCAACTATCCGTAAATGTTTGTCAGCTTCGAGGTCAAGAGAGATAACTTTGCTCTGAAACTGGACTGAAAAAACGGTTGATGTCTACAATAAGCGTTTAGAAGTACACGTCAGTATGGAGGACTTGGTCACCAACACTGGAGAAGCGGAGATACAGTGTGCTACGCACATAATCGAACAGGCGAAAAGGTTTCATTTATACAGCCATTGAAGATGCTGGTCCGGTTCCTTGTTATATATGTCTTGACTATGATCCTATAAAAAAATACTATAAAAAGGACGTGGATAAAATGAAATGAAATGAACGAGAACTTAAATCCTCGTGCTAACATTGCTGGAAAAGTAAAAGAAGCTACACAATCAATAGGTTAGTTCTCGAATGTCTGATAATTATCTTTCCAATTACGGTGTAGTGAAACGACTGTCTTCCATTAAAGTGTCTTCCTGAGGATCTAAACAAAGAGAATATTTTACTACGGAATCACATTTCCTATCGTTTTTAGTATCGTTTTTTTTCAATTTTATTTTCATAATCTTTGTGAGGATCTAAAGTTGTCACAAAGTATCTCCTACAACTGCTCTTGATTTACTTGCTTTAGTTCTGATCAATATAAGCAGGTTTTAGGTCTACTGCAGCAGATACTAGTTTCTAGGGCGACCAGTTGCCAATGACCTTCTAGAACACCTCTGAGTGTTACATTACCCAAATATTAGAAATCGGCCCCCACTACAAAAAAGTTATTCTCCACAAGTTGCAGTGTTAAATAGATTCGCGCACAACTGTTAAGTCGCCGTAGTCTAGTAAGTAGTGTGTTCGCTTATTAGACGTAAAGACAGGGTTCGAGCCCCAGGCCAGATATCAAAACGAAATATAAAAAAAATATTTCTTCGGCGACTTCCTCTCAGCAGATTTCTGGCAAAAACTCTGAGAGTAAATAAACCTGCTATGAAAAAGTTTCTCAAAATCTCTGTCGTTCGGAGTCGACTTTAAACTGTAGGTCCCGCCACTCAAGTACATATAAAATTAAGGCACACAACATGAGTGATGTTAAGAAACTAGGCCGTAATCCTGACCGAAGGGATGTAATGGCCAATTATGTATGTATGTATGTATGTTAGATAGATTCGCGTACAACCATTACAATGATTTTGAAAATTGAAACTAATTACTTGGACTCCACAGAGGTTAATGGATAATTGCAGAAGATAATCCAATAAATGGTTCATCCAAAATGTTTCTTAAATTCGAGAGACAATTGTGTTCATTATGTTTAAGTCCTTTAAATTTCACGAGGAGTAAGATTACATACGTATTACATGAAAATAAACTGAGATAAGCTTTGAAAAATTGTATACGATTGCAGAGAAATTGTCAGCAATCCTTGAATAATTTTCGCTGTTTTAAATTCTAATTCGAATTGAAAAAAAAAATTTATTTCCAAGAGAATAGACTCAGATTTCTATTCCACACAATACTCTTTTTTTTCGCTTCAATAGAAAAATAATGGAAAAATTATGATGAAAATCAAATCAAGGTTTAAACAGTAAGTGGTCTGTGGTGTAAGACTTCATTTTGAAAACCTTAAATAGCAAGGACCTTTTAACCCGCATATGCCCAACTTTTTTTTTCGTAAAAACATGGATTTTTTGTATTTATTGGAATCTATATGATATACCACACAGCTGATCAATATCTTACCGTTTTAAAAATAGGGCGATAAGAGCGCATATGGGTTAAGCTGTTCTCCAATATTCTTCAACCCGAAATAGGTCGCGTTGTAATCGTACACTTATCAACGCATTCCATTGATCTCAGGGAATTTCTTATCATAAACATTTCATTGATAATGACTTTACAACCTTTAGAAACTTGGCTAGTGCAATGCATGGTTAACATATCGACTGCTAGTATCAGAAGTAATGAAAGAAACATAAGACCTTCGAATTTAAATTCCAAAATTTTTAAATAACAAACCAATGAATTCAATTTTAATAAATTATTCGTATTTTATTCCAATTTCCTATCATATCTAAAGTATTATGGGTATCTTACACTTTAAAAGAAAACGGGTGCTGGAGCAGCAGCGTAAGTTAAAGGAGCAGAGTAGGCCAAAGGATGAGAGTGAGCAGCAGCGTATTTGGCCACAACTGGGGTAGAGTAAGCAGCAGCATATTTGGCAACAACAGGGGCAGTGTAGGCAGCAGCAACTGGAGCAGTGTAGGCAGCAATACTCTTGGTGACAACTGGGGCAGCTACGGGAGCTACAACTGGAGCGGTGGCAATACCATTGTAGTTACGGGCAACATATTGGCTACTGGTGGCTGTCACAAAAGGAGCTGGAGCAGCAACTACGGCGGCAGCAGGAGCAGTGTAAGCCAAAGGAGCAGTAATTAAACCTGGTTTGGCAGCAGCACAGGCAATGACGGCAAAGATGACAACGGCCTAAATTAAGAAAAAAGAATTTAGGAAATTTGAATAAAAATATCACATTTTGTAGTTTTTAAAGAAAACTTACGAGTTTGAACATTTTTGGTGGAGTGAATATGGTTTTTGGTTTGTATGTCAAAACAACTGAAATGAGTTTGATAATCAATTGACAAATCGTTGAACTATTTATAGTGATTAGTCTGAAAACTAAATCAAGTAATGCTTGAAAATCTAAAGTCTATGACATTCAGTTCCACATTAAAAACGTCACACAACTAATACGTTTGTATGTATTTGTTAAGGCAAGTAGTAAGCTTAACTTCAGTATTAAAACGAATACTTTTGTTGAACTGTGCTGTGAATTTTAAACATTTTTTGGGCATTTTAACACGGGTCTTCTATTGAAATTAATAATAATTTGCAATGGACTCAAGTTCTTTTAAAAATTATACAAGAAATCCATATTTATGTTCAACTGAAGGACTAACACGAAGAATTTCTATTATATCTCTTAAATATACGTACATAATTTTGATATAAATACTGGCTGCTTATTAAATTCAATTATCAATTCAGTTTGAAATCTTAACCAAATAACTTACAAAATGTTCAAATTCGTAAGTTTTAAGTGATATTGTGAGTTTTAAGAGGAAAACATTAATTTAATTTTATATTTTTTCTGCAGGCCGTAGTCATCTTTGCTGTTATTGCCTGTGCTGCTGCCAAGCCCGGTTTAATTGGTGCTCCTTTGGCTTACACTGCTCCTGCTGCTGCTGTTGTTGCTGCTCCAGCTCCTTTTGTGACAGCCACCAGTAGTCAATATGTTGCCCGTAATTACAATGGAATTGCCGCCGCTCCCGTTGTAGCCCCCGTAACTGCCCCAGTTTTTGCTAAGACCATTGCTGCTTACACTGCTCCAGTTGCTGCTGCCTACACTGTCCCTGCTGTAGCCAAATATGCTGCTGCTTATACCACCCCTTTCGCTTACAGCACCCCTGTTGTAGCTAAATATGCCGCCGCTGCTCCCTTGGCTTACTCTGCTCCCGTTGTTGCCAAATACGCTGCTGCCTACTCCCATCCTTTGGCCTACTCTGCACCTTTGACTTATGCTGCAGCTTCAGCTCCAGTTTTGTTCTAAAAAACTGTCTAAAACATGATGAAATGGATGTGATATGTAATAAATAAAGGAAATAATTTATTAAAACAGAGTTGATCGCACTTTTATTTAATAATTCATAGCATCAAGCATAGCTTAATTCATTTATTTGCTACGTACGTTATTATTATTTGAGTTCTCTACAAATTCAATACGATGGATTCGGTTCTATAAGCCACCAGTCAATGCGTTATTATTAGTATTGTGATAATATAGTACTAAGACCAACCGATATATTGATTGCCATGATTACTTACAGAGACATGTAGATAGTCCCTTGCGACTTTTTTATACGACTCATAATTCTCTCCTTAGTACCTAATAAGCATTCATTTATTCTGGGTGGAAATGTATTGCATATAGTGTGTGAATTGGTGAGGTTTCAAGTAGCCATAGTATAATTTACTTATTCTTAAATAGTAATAAACTAAATGAGAATTACTATTGAATTGCATTTGGGGTCTTTGTTATTTATCCGCACGACTATATAAGTACGTATACAAAGGATTGTAGCTGACAAACCACACACACTTTGTTGTCGATCGTAATAAATTCGACAAAACGATCGTAGTTCATTATGTTTAAATTGTTTAAATTTCACGAAGAGTATGATCACGTACGAATTAAATGAAAATAAACAGGGATAAGCTTTGAAAGATTGTATACGATTGCAGAGAAATTGTCAGATATCTTTGAACAATTTTCTCTGTTCTAAATTCTAATTCGAATTGAAAAAAATTGTATTTCCAAAAGAAGAGCCTCGTATTTCGATTTCGCAAAATATTCCTTTTTTTACTTCAATGGAAAAATTATGGAATAATGAATGAATTATGGAAAATGATTCAATCTAATCGGACTTACAGTCTATCTTTGATTTGGATTGAGCGAATAGGATCGATTCAATGCACTCAAATCCTAATATTGTTTGTTTTTGCATTAAGCATTTCAATCAATACTTTTTGGATTAAATATTGTGGAGTCAAAAGATCTTCATGTTCTAGGTATAAAAATTTAATGCAATGTACGTTGGAACCAGGCAAGTCTTCAGGTGTAGAATGAAGCATTTAAGCTTTTTAATTTATTAAGAAGTTACACAGGAAGCAATACTCGCTTTGATCTCTTTAGAGGTCAGTGTCTCTAAGTCAGTTGTGAAACTTACCAGCCAAGTATAGAAAGGGACTAAAAAGTTTATCAATTGGTGTCGGTATTCAATGAAATGTGCTCAAGGTAAATGAAGGTACTTGTAATAGGGCGAGATCGATAGGCCAGTAGGTCGCCAATGCCGTGCAGACACTATTCATTCTATGACCACACTTTCCGTACGTTGAATGCTTGCTAATTTGAGCTGTCCATCTGTAAGCATTGCTTGAATGCCTGAGTATTGTACTACAGATTTTAAATTTTACAAATAATCGATAAAATAATCGATAAAAAATATTGCTCTTAAGGTAGTCCTCTAACAACCACTTCCTTATGATGAATTCAAAAACGGAAGATAGTTTCAAAACAATATATTCAAAATTTATTTCTATTTATCACATTCAATATTTTATTATCGGTTGGGAACCCAATCTACGCAGTTTTTAGAAGAAAACTGGAGCTGGAGCGGCAGCATAAGTCAAAGGTGCAGAGTAGGCCAGAGGATGAGAGTAGGCAGCAGCGTATTTGGCAACAACAGGAGCAGAGTAACCCAAAGGTGTAGAGTAAGCAGCAGCATATTTAGCTACAACAGGGGTGCTGTAAGCCAAAGGAGTGTTGTAAGCTGCAGCGTATTCAGCGATAACGGGAGCGGTGTAAGCAGCAGCAACTGGAGCAGTGTAGGCAGCAACGGTTTTGGCAACAACGGGAGCGGCTACTGGAGCAACTATAGGAGCGGTAGCAATACCATTGTAGTTACGGGCAACATATTGGCTACTGGTGGCGGTAACAAAAGGAGCTGGAGCAGCGTAAGCCAAAGGAGCACCAATTAAACCGGGCTTGGCAGCAGCACAGGCAATTACGGCAAAGATGACAACGGCCTAAGGGTATAATAAAGGAATTAAAAAACAAAATCTACTCATTGGGTGTGTGGAGGAAACTTACGTATTTGAACATGTTGATTTGTAAAGATGTGTTTTGCTTTAACAAGTTAAGATTTGTTAATGATACTTCTGAGCGAATCAACTACCATATATATACCAAGGGATTGAATCAGTATGAAAGAAAAGAAGGGAAAAACAATTCCAATTGTCCATCATAAGTTTAACAACCATGTTCTTGGAATTAATCACACAATGGGAATAAATCATTACAAAAATATTTTAATTTTTCATTATACGAGTACCATACGATACGTACATATGTATGCAGTTTGCAATTTAAAATAGTTGAACGAACACATTTGCTAATCGAAATATAAAATCAGTCAGTAAGTAAGTAAACAGTAGTAATGTTATGTCGTCGTACGTTTGATGCATAAAATGGTCATGTTTTGCATAAATTTACATGAAAGTGCTAAAAGTACTTGCGAATGAGAAGGTAATTATGGTTGTGCGGATTCTTTTTAGTGAGGGTTTTTGGGTTTTTAAATTAATTTTGATTTTTTAAACCTTATTTATGAAAACAGAAGAAAAATAGTTTCAATTAAAATTGTTATTGTTTCTTGAAATATATTTAACAATATGATGACATACGAAGGGGAGGCAAATATTGTAGGAGGCCATTTTAATAGTTTTTGTAGATGAAACTGATGTTGTCCTAAACTTAACCAACTACCTTCCAACATCTACACTTTCTATCCACATTTCCACCTTAATACCTTGGTCCTGTTCACCTAATCTACTTCAGTACCTCAATACTTGGGAAATAAATTACTCACTTCAAATTCGAATCAAAAATATATTGTTATCCTTACCCTTGAAGACATACGCCTTAGAAGAACAATAAAACCCGAAAATCTGATTACTTCTTGGAGCACACTCGCAATGTGTTTCGATACTGCAACTCAATGATATTCTAGTCAAATAAAGTGAATTGTTCCAACACAATCATTGTTAATTGTCTAGTGTATCGCGCAATTCTTTACATGGGCAAGTCATTCTTTAACAGTCATATGTTCATATTCGGAACACTCTTCTATCAAGAGTCTTTCCTGTCTATTAAAGTATAGAAATATTCTAATGTTCATTACACCCTCTTTTTACCTCCAAGAACATTTTTTTCCAGTTCCAACATAATGTGCTGCAAGATTAGGGATCATCGTTTGAGTATAAGGTTTGGACGAAGAGATCTACAATCCCAATTTGCGATCCATTATTCGTTATGCAATTATGAACAAATTAATCGTTAGTGATTCGACAAAAAGAATTTATCGTGAACATAACGTTTGGTACGAAGGAAGTATCCCTAGAGCCTATTGACATCAAATGACATCACAGCAGCCAATAGTATGGGAACAAATTTATTGACCTGACTCAACGACAACCTCCTAGGTTATGTAGTTCATCTTGCCTGGAACAATGAATGTCGGTCCATCTATCATAATACCTATTCCAATGTCCGTAGCCTTTAGAATTTAACTGAGGCGAAGGAAGAACCAAACATATAAGCAATATACGTAATTAACAGGGAAGTACTGTTACTCAGACTCTCAGCGACAATGTTTCCCCTTCAGCATTAGAATGTTTTGCCATCAAAAATGGATATACTCGGTAATACCTTATCCATTTAATAGCTCTGCAGATTGCTTGAATAAGACCCCGTATTAATCCAAAAGACTAAAGTTAATCTCTTTGGCACTATCTTGGCGAGAAAGCTCACCAATAATTCCTAACATCAATGTAAGTACTATACATGTGTTAACATCTCTTAATTGTTCTAAAGTTTTGTGGTGAGAAATTTGAGACGTGGTGTTATTTGTATATTTGAAAAAATGCAACCAATTCTGGCATTAAATTTATATCAAAGTAATACAGTTTTGAAAAATTCCTCGATTTTTCTATAATTCTTGTATTAAAAAACAATAAATTTTACTATCAACAAACCCACGATTTATTTTTAAACCTAGAAAAATTATATGAGTATGGTTTCTTGTGGCTGCAGCAGCTGGTTTGTGGATATTATAATGTGTCGATCTTAATTTTTAGCTCACTGTATAAATTTCACAAGTAAACCTGACCATCCCTCGTGCGAAAAAGTATCTCTACACTGCCTTTTCATAGTGAGCTGCACTTGATATAGTGTTTGTACGGTTGAATATGCTCGAAATTATTGCTTAAAAAATAAACCCAATGTTCAGACATTGTCCTATCTCCCAAGCGTTATCATAATAAAACGATAAACAGTAATCAAATTAAAAATGTGTGCCTATAGAAACAACAAACTTTAGTTACTGATGTACTATGCAGCAATAATTGCAAGACACATAAAATTATGAAAAAAAAAGTAATTTGTTTTATTCAGTAGATTAGATCACAGATAATTTTTTATTTCGAAAGCCATTAAAGAACTTTTGTAATTTAAAAGAAAACAGGGGCAGCAGTGTATTTAAGAGGAGCAACGGGAGCAGCAAAAGGTGTAGCTACGGGCACAGCAGGAGCAGCAGCAGCATAAGTGGCAGGGACTACAGCGGCATTATAGTTTTGCTTGATGTCAACACGGCTGCTAGCATAAGCGGCATCCAAATGAGCATTAGCGTAGGCCAGAGGAGCAGCAGCATAAGACACAGGTGCAGAGTAAGCGAAGGGAGTAGCATAAGCAGCTACGGGAGCAGCACTGTAAGCCAAAGGAGCAGCTACGTTAGCAGTGTAAGCCAAAGGAGCTACAAAACCGGGTTTAGCAGCAGCACAGGCAATGAATGCGCACAATACAATGATCTAAAATTCAAAGAATAAAAGTTAAAATTTATTTCGAATTACGAGAAGTCCTTCAAACTTACGAATTTGGCCATTTTAATTGAGTTGATTTGTTTGGAGTTTTCCTTGTTTGCTGTGTAAAGACAGAAAATGAAGTATGAATTCTGTTTGAAAGTGCTCGAGTTTTATAGTAATGCCTCCACAGCTGATTTGTTGTTACAATTAATTGGATGTGAGTGGCTGGCGTTGAGTATGTGTTATGGGAAGTTTGAACGTGATTTGAATTGTTTTTTTTTTATTCATTGTATTGTAGATATTTGAAGAAATATTTTCGAATTATTTTGTGTAAACAATTATTATAGTAAAGCAAGCAGAAAAAAAAGAACAATTTTCTTACGCTTTTAATTCAATATTTTATTGACAACATTTAATCGATAAGAATTATTTGAAATGCCTTGACCTAAATATAAATGAAAGGATAAACGAATTGAATTTAATTTCAATGAAAACGTCATTCCATTTGTAACCGAATTTCTTATATCTCTTAAGGTCATTCTCTTTTGCAATGCTAATCCACTCTACTCTATTATTAATATTCCTTTGATTATATGCAATGGGCTAGTATATGGGTAAATAACTCACTCAACTCTGATCTCCAAAACCCGTATGACCTCGTCTGGTTTTAAAAGCAGTTCAGCCCAAAGCAGAGTTTTTTTAGTAGTGCACGGAGATGGAAGAATTTAATGTTTGATGTTTGTTCTTTAATTCATAAATTACAGTCTAGCTTCTCACAGGACCCATGTTATATTAATGTATACCAAGGCAATTAGTTACTCTCAGACATCTTGCCAGACTGCTGAGCGATAATCGTAAGATATTAGCGCTGCAGACAATGCCCAACACTCATAAGCCTGGTATTTATGCTTTATCAGAAGATCATAATGTTTTGGGCAAGATAATTAAATGCCATTTCACTACATCCATTACATTTTTAAAGTACTTATGGAAGCCTTGAATAATTTTGTACTAAAAATCGTCTGATATTCTTACTATGGAGACCAATTAAGCCGAAAAAATGGGCCTCTATTTATTTCCCGAACTTTTGCGGATGAGGCCTAAAGTGCTTGTTAATGATACTAGACTATCTAACTTTGTTTATCGTTTTCTGTTTAAATATTCTGTCGATACTATGAGAAAACTTATTCGAATAATTGCGTAATCGTCTGTTCCATAAAGCTCATCCGATTCTGGACGATTGGATAGTAAATTGCTTTGGGCACTGTAAGGACAATACGTCGTTTAGCAGATCAATTCCCCTGTGTGACACATGTCTTTCTGTCTCTTGCAATATAATCGGATTTATATTGAAAGCTGTATGAGTAATCAACACAAAACACTCCACTCCCCATGTTCTATTCCAATCTTAAACTACTTAATAGAGCTAAGTCTAGAATTAATCTAGGCTCCGAATTGGCATGTGTATTAAACATTCAAGCTAGGATTTCTACAATCCCTTCAAATGCATTTGTAAGGGCCATGCGGTCAATATGAGGTCCAAATCGTTGCTGCTCATTGTGATCTTTTGATGCGGCCTTTACTTATTTGTGGAGTATTGATTTGATGGTCGTCTTAAGAGACTGGGTCTTAAGGTGCCCTGTTTCAGTGATCATCAGTGCTCTTCTGTTAAAGCCAAAAAAATTAGATGAGACCGGTGATTAGGGTTATCGCATGTAGTTCCTTTCTCGACAATGACTCTTCCGAGCAGATTTACGATAGACTCACTCCAATAGGATAAAAATTGTATTCAGATCTTCACGGTGTGGATCTAGGTATTCTCAAGTATACTTAGTTAGTTAATTGGTCATTACAACCCTTCAGTCAGGCTTACGACCTACTTTCTCATACCGTTCATGTTGTGTGTGTTCATTTTATACATGACTGGCGGGACCTACCGCTTTAAGTCCACTTCGCACGACCGTTTTTTAAAAAACTTTTCATGGCAAATTTTAATTTACTCATGCTGTCGATGATGAAATGTCGCCGAAGAAATATGATTTCATATTTTGTGTTGCTCGAGGTGTGCGAGGAGGGGTTTGAACTACAGCCCCACGCCTAATAACCCAACACTACGTACTAGGTTATGGCACCTACAACCAATATATATACATTTGGATCCCTATTTTCAGCTAAGCAGTACTCAAAGCTTTGGATAATGTTTACATGACATTAATCGTGATTACTAGATGCTGGATATCTCTCAATGATATGATGAGACATTGCAATGTAATACTTGTCAGTGAGGACGATAATGCAAACTATGAGGCAAACCTAGTCATTTAGACAGTTGCTGTCAATTATTTATTATTTGATCGACATTAATTGAGAGTTTCGGTACCAGAAATGATCAACACAATTTAAGATCCATGAGTTCAAATTTCAGTCTTTTTAAATAATAAACAAATTAATTCAATTTTAATAAATTATTCGTATTTTATTCCAATTTCCTATCACATCTAAAGTATTACGAGTTGCTTACAGTTTAGAACACAACTGGAGCTGGGGCAGCAGCATAAGTCAAAGGAGCGGCGTATGCCAAAGGATGAGAGTAGGCAGCAGCGTATTTGGCTACAACTGGGGCAGAATAAGCCAAGGGAGTAGAGTATGCGGCAGCATATTTGGCAACAACGGGAGCGGAGTAAGCCAAGGGAGTAGAGTAAGCGGCAGCATATTTGGCAACAACGGGAGCAGTATAGGCAGCAGCAACTGGGGTAGTATAGGCAGCAACTGGGGTAGCTACTGGGGCAACAACAGGAGCGGTGGCAATACCATTGTAATTACGGGCAACATATTGGCTACTGGTGGCTGTAACAACAGGAGCTGGAGCAGCAACAACAGCAGCAGCAGGAGCAGTGTAAGCCAAAGGAGCACCAATTAAACCGGGTTTGGCAGCAGCACAGGCAATAACGGCAAAGATGACAACGGCCTAAAAAAAGAGGGGAATTAATAATTGAACCCACTCTGTTCTCGGTTTGAGTGTGAAACTTACGTATTTGAACATTTTGATTAGATTGGGTGTTGTGATATACTTTAACTACAAGTGATAGTTTGTTAATGATACTTCAAATTGGAACAGCCCTAGTATTTATACTAGAATGCACTGGTATTTCCTTAGACATTAACAGACCCTCAACGTAATAGTCATGTTCTTGAAAATAAGTGACGCAGAGAATGCAATTCATTTTCATGGCTTTCAAATTTTAATAAAATATTCGAAATTTAAATCATATTCACAGTGAATAACAACCGTTACGTTAAGTATAATAACTAGTAAGCAGTGTAGCCGATTAAAATATTCAATCGATGTGATATTATGCTGAACGCATACTTAAAATCACTCATAGTTATCGAATTATACGATTTGTTTTAATCAATTGTTTGTGTAGTTTAACTGTTAATAGTTGTAGAGTTAACGGTATTTTTCTTAACTATAAATACCTCTGGTATGATATGCAATTGTTGTCAAATACTTTTCATCTGTTTTAAGAAACAAACTACACTCCACAACAACTTTTTCAACATGTTCAAATACGTAAGTTTATTTGGTTTTTGCTTAAAACTATTCATTCATTAACTAATTGAATTAATTTATTAGGCCGTTGTCATCTTTGCTGTCATTGCCTGTGCTGCTGCTAAACCCGGTTTAATTGGTGCTCCTTTGGCTTACACTGCTCCTGCTGCCGCCGTAGTTGCTGCTCCAACTCCTTTTGTGACAGCCACCAGTAGCCAATATGTTGCCCGTAATTACAATGGTATTGCCACCGCTCCAGTCGTTGCTCCCGTAGCTGCTCCAGTTGTTGCCAAGACTGTTGCTGCCTATACTGCTCCAGTTGCTGCTGCTTACACTGCCCCTGTTGTAGCCCAATATGCTGCTGCTTACACCACTCCTTTCGCTTACAGCACCCCTGTTGTAGCTAAGTATGCCGCCACTACTCCCTTGGCGTACTCTGCTCCCGTTGTTGCCAAATACGCTGCTGCCTACTCTCATCCTTTGGCATACTCTGCTCCTTTGACTTATGCTGCTGCCCCATCTCCCGTTTTCTTCTAAACTGTAAGCTACTCGTAATACTTTAGATATGATAGGAAATTGGAATAAAAAAAAACGAATAATTTATTGAAATTGAATTCATTGGTTTTCTTATTTAAAAAGACTGGAGTTTGAATTCAAGGATCTTAAATTGTTTTCATTGTTTTTGAAGTTGACAGTTAGTTTGGTTACCAACAGTTTTCGTCAGGCATTTCAATCATAAATGGGCAAAAAAAATTTTAAATTTGCTCTATGAATTTATCGAAAATGTTTGAAGAAGTGGTATCAGGATAGTGAAGCATAGGTCTGCACAGTAGTGAACTCGGTGAAAATCCATTTCCTATCATAGAAAACTTATAAGAAAACATAAAAATATTGTTGGAATCAATCCACAGTTAAAGGTATATAGCGGTTGCTCATTTACGTCCAGAGACAAGTCTTATTAATATAGCCATTGAAGGCGCTGGTCCGGTTCCTTGTTGTCTATGATTGATAAGGGATCCGCAATGTCTTGGCTATGAAAAATGCTATAAAATGGACGTGGATAATATGAAATGAAATGAATGAGAACTTAAATCCTAGTGTTGACATTGCTGGAGGAGTAAAAGAAGCTACAAAATCACTAGGTTAGCTGACGAATGTCTGATAATTATCTTTCCAATCACAGTGTATTGAAATGACTGCCTTCCATTAAAGTGTAAAACATTTATTAGATTCCTGAGAATCTAATCAAAGAGAACATTTTTCTACAGAAGCACATTCTCTGTAGTTTAGTATCGTTTTTTCAATTTTATTTTCTTAATCCTTTTGAGGATCGTAAAGTTGTCACCAAGGACCTCCTACAACTGCTTTTGATTTACTTGTTTTAGTTTAATGGATGTTTTCTATATAAGCGGGTAGTAGGTCTAGTGAGTGCTGACCAGTTGCCATTGCCTTGTGAGAGTGTCTCTGAGTGGAAATGTATTGGGTATAGTGTGTAAATTAGCTAAGTTTCAAGTAGCCACCACCGCCCACCCTCCAATTACAATATAATTTACTTATTATTGAATAGTAATGAACTAAATGAGAATTACTATTGAATTGCATTTGAGGTCTTTGTTATTTGGCCAGACGACTAAATAATTACGTATACAAACGATTGTAGCTGACTTTCTCTCTCTTTAGATATGTGTGTGAAAATAAATAAAAAATAAAAACTCTAATGTTACTGTTAATATTGACAATGTTTAAAAGAATGTACAATATACGATACATATGATTATGGTACTTACTATACGTAAATACTAGAAATCGGTTCAATACAAAGAAAGTTATTCTCTAAACGTTGCAGTGTTAGATAGATTCGTGTAAAACTATTGCAATGTTTTTGAAAATTGAAAATAATTACTTGAACTACGGAGAGGTGGATGGATATAAATGCTAAAGCTTACTCTACTCCGCTGGCTTAATTCGCACCTGTTGCTGCCAAATACACTGGTGCCTATTCTCATCCTTTGATACCAATAGCCCAGGCGAAAGGAACCATTACAAATCCTCATGAAAAATTCATTACAAAGAGAGAATCAGAAGTTTGTAATGAGGTACTAACTATGTTCCACGATCACTGTGCTAACTCTAAAACCGTGATCTTTGGTAACTTTTTTGGCTAACAAGTCAACAGATAGACTGTTTAAGATTACCATTTGTACCTTGAGATGATTACTCATACAGTGCATTGTGTTAGAATTAGTCAGGCACCATTAAAGAACACTTTGGGCAGCTAAGCATATAATTGTACTCCATTTTTATTCGGTTTAAATGGTATGAAAAGCGGAAGTGACTAAAATATCATCATGTCCAGAACACACTGAGCTTCTGGTCATTCATAAACGGCTTGCTTATAAGTTGGTGATATAATGGTGTCTTAAGTTGAAGTCTTACTTGACGAGAAAGCCGAGTTCAAACAACGGCGAAAAAACAGCTGACACATTTTAGGTCGTAACCCAGACGAATGGTCTCTAGTGTCGTTCTCCTTCTTCTTTTCCTCCTGCACTACTAAAAAATACTGAACTGCTTTCAAATTCGAAACTATACAGATGGGACCATACGGGAATTGCAAAGCACGGGTGAAATCTCAATTTAATAAATTGAATTGAAAATAAAATGGCGTTTTCGTTGAAATTAAATTCAATTCGTTTATCCTTTCATTTATATTTAGGTCAAGGCATTTCAAATAATTCTTATCGATTAAATGTTGTCAATAAAATATTGAATTAAAAGCGTAAGAAAATTGTTCTTTTTTTTCTGCTTGCTTTACTATAATAATTGTTTACACAAAATAATTCGAAAATATTTCTTCAAATATCTACAATACAATGAATAAAAAAAAAAAACAATTCAAATCACGTTCAAACTTCCCATAACACATACTCAACGCCAGCCACTCACATCCAATTAATTGTAACAACAAATCAGCTGTGGAGGCATTACTATAAAACTCGAGCACTTTCAAACAGAATTCATACTTCATTTTCTGTCTTTACACAGCAAACAAGGAAACCCCCAAACAAATCAACTCAATTAAAATGGCCAAATTTGTAAGTTTTTAAGGACTTCTCGTAATTTGAATTATATTTTAATAATTGTTCCTTTTATTCTTTGAATTTTAGATCATTGTCTTGTGCGCATTCATTGCTTGTGCTGCAGCTAAACCCGGTTTTGTAGCTCCTTTGGCTTACACTGCTAACGTAGCTGCTCCTTTGGCTTACACGTCTCCCGTAGCTGCTTATGCTGCTCCCTTCGCTTACTCTGCACCTGTGACTTATGCTGCTGCTCCTTTGGCCTACGCTAATGCTCATTTGGATGCCGCTTATGCTAGCAGCCGTGTTGACATCAAGCAAAACTACAATGCCGCTGTAGTCCCAGCCACTTATGCTGCTGCTGCTCCTGCTGTGCCCGTAGCTACACCTTTTGCTGCTCCCGTTGCTCCTCTTAAATACACTGCTGCTCCTGTTTTCTTGTAAATTACAAAAGTTTTGCGAAATAAAAAATGATCTGTGATCTAATCTACTGAATAAAACAAATTACTTTTGTTTTCATAATTTTATTTGTCTTGCAATTATTGCTGCATATGTACATCAGTAACTAAAGATTGTTATCTTTATAGGCACACATTTTTAATTTGATTACTGTTTATCGTTTTATTATGATAACGCTTGGGGGATAGGACAATGTCTGAACATTGGGTTTATTTTTTAAGCAATAATTTCGAGCACATTCAATCGTACAAACACTATATCAAATGCAATTCACTATGAAAAGGCAGTGTTGAGATACTTTTCCGTACGAAAGTTGATTAGATTTGTTTGTGAAATTTGTAGAGTGAGCTAAAAATGAAGATCCACACATTATAACATCCGCAAACCAGCTGCTGCAGCCCCAAGAAACCATACTCATATAATTTTTCTAGCTTTGAAAATAACCCGTGGTTTCGTTGATATTAAAATTTATTGTTTTTTAATACAAGAATTATAGAACCCGAGGAATTATTCAAAACTGTATTACTTTGATAAAGTAGTCGCCATAGTCTAGTAGGTAGAGTGTCGGCTTATTAGATGTAAGGCCACAGTTCATATCCCAGGTCAGACATCAAAATGAGAATATAAGAAAAAAAATATTTCTTCGGCCACTTCCTCTCAGCAGATTTCTGGCAAAAACTCGGACAATAAATAAAATTGCCATGAAGAGTTTCTCAAAAAAAATCTGTCGTTCGGAGTCGACTTTCAAACTGTAGTTCCCGCCACTCATGTAAAAAATTAAACACACTACATAAGTGGTGTGAGAAGCTAGGTCGTAATCCTAATTGAAGGTTTGTAATGACCATTTATGTACGTATGTATATTACTTTGATAAATTGAATTTAATGCATGAATTGGTTGATTTTTTCAAATATACAACTAACACCACCTCTCAAATTTCTCACCACAAAACTTTAGAACAAATAAGAGATCTTAACACATGTACTTATGTACATTGATGTTAGAAATTATTGGTGAGCTTTCTCGCCAAGATATTGCCAAAGAGATAAACTTTAGTCTTTTGGATTACTATGGGGTCTTATTCAAGCAATCTGCAGAGCTGTCAAATGGATAAGGTATTACCGAGTATATTCACTTTCGATGGCAAAACATTCTAATGATGACAGGGAAACATTGTGGCTGCGAGTCTAGCAGGTACTTCCCTGTTAATTACGTATATTGCTTATATGTTTGGTTCCTCCTTCGCCTCAGTTAAATTCTAAAGGCTATGGACGTTGGAATAGGTATTATGATAGATGGACCGACATTCATTGGTACAGGCAAGATGAACTACATAACCCAGGAGGTTGTCGTTGAGTCAGGTCAATTAATTTGTTCCCATACTATTGGCTGCTGTGATATCATTTGATGTCGCTGGGCTCCAGGGATATTTCCTTGGCACCAAACGTTATGTTCACGATAAATTCTTCAATTGGTTTTTTTTTGGAACTCAAGTTGAGATTGTAGATCTCTTCGTCCAAACCTTACACTCAAACGATGATCCCTAATCATGCAGCACATTATGTTGGAACTGGGAAAATATGTATTAGGAGGTAAAAAGAGGGTGTAATGAACATTAGAATCTTTCTATACTTTAATAGACAGGAAAGACTCCTGATAGAAGAGTATTCCGGATATGAACAATGCTGACTTAACCATGTAAAGAATTTTACGATACACTAGACAATTAGCCATGATTGTGGGGAACAAGTCACTTTATTTGACTAGAATATCATGGAGTTGTAGTATCGAAACACATTGCGAGTGTGCTCCAAGAAGTAATCAGATTTTCGGGTTTTATTTTTGTTCTAAGGCGTATGTCTTTAAGGGTAAGGATAACAATATATTTTTGATTCGAATTTGAAGTGATCTTTAGCGTAATTTATTTCCCAAGTATTGAGGTACTGAAGTAGATTAGGTGAACAGGACCAAGGTATTAAGGTGGAAATGTGCGAAGAAAGTGTAGATGTTGGAAGGTAGTAGGTTAAGTTTACAATGTAATTAAAAATGTTTAGGACAACATCAGTCTCATCTACAAAAACTATTAAAATGACTCCTACAATATTTGCCTACACTACGAATATCATCATATCTTCTTATATATAAAAATGAATGTGTGTTTGATTGTATGTTTGTATGTTTGTATGTTTGAAGTTTATAGACGATTAAACGGCTGAACCGATTTTCTTGAAATTTTCACAGTATCTTCCTGTATGTCTGGAAGGAGTTATAGGCTACTTTTTATGTTGATATTCCAAGTGAGCGAGGTGCCATGCCCACGTATACTACATACTACATACTTAATATTTAATTGCATTTGAAATATATTACTCATACGCATAGTAGTTACCCCTACAAGTATGCTAGGGGTGTCAAAATATCGATGGCACTATCGATAGTATCGATAGTTTATATTTTTCGTTACTATCGATGGATTTTTTTAACAAAATATAAACAATTAACTATTATCGATATTTTTTTTCCACTATCGATAGTAAATGTTCCACCAATAATTTTTTGTTTGCATTTATAAACTGGCGATTCCTACAGTATTATTATAAAATGGAGAGGGAAGTAAAGACATTAACTGACTAACATGTGCTACTTAGATCGATTTATTTATAACTTAAAACAATTATTTTATTTCCAGACACGTTCAATTGATATGAAAGAGATGCAAATACTTGCATTTGTGTATTTGTATATCCCAGCTACCTCGACTGAGTCGAAAAGAATGTTTAGTAAAGCTGATCAAATAGTTTCGGATAGGCGTACAGAATTAAAAGAAAATGTCGTAGATGTGCTTCTTTTTGCAAAAAAACAATTGGTTGACTGACCCTTCATCTTCAATACTTCATGTTTAATTTTTTGATTTTTGAACTAAGAAATAAAGTTCGGTTTTGTTTATTTTTGTTTATACAAAATGCGTTATTTAGTATTTTAGCCTATTAAATTCAAATATGTAAATGTATTATTTCAGAGACTCCGATAGTGTTACGATAGTATCGCCGATATATCGATATTTTGTATAAGAACTGATAGTTTAGATTCGATATATCGATATATTTTTATGAACTATCAAAAACTATCGATAGTGCTACTATCGATAGTTTGACACCTCTAAAGTATGCTCTCTGTGATTCTTGATGTATAAAACCAAAGAAAATAAAGTGTAAAGAACGACGCGGGGGGAAAGATAGAAGGGAAAGAAAAAAATTTTGTAAACAACATTTGTGAAAAAAATCACCAAAATAAGAATTTTTTCAAAATTGATTTTTTTTTTGATTCCAATGCATTTAACACAAATACACATTGGAATCACAAACAAATCAATTTCGAAAAAAATTTGAGTTAGGGCCTTTCTACATGAGACCAACGATATGTACATATATAACTTAGTCAGCGCTATTACAATAAATTATTACTATAAATATATAATGTGACCTGTTTTGGGCAATACAAAATCAATTTTGGGCGGGACGAAGTTCGCTGGGTCAGCTAGTTGTTAAATATATATCAAGAAACAATAACAATTTTAATTGAAACTATATTTTTGTTTATAAATAAGTTTTAATAAAACAAAATTAATTTAAAAATCCAAAAACCCATAACAAAAAGAAAAAGAATCCGCACAACCATAATTGCCTAAAATCGCAAGTACTTTTAGCACTTTCATGTAAATTTATGCAAAACATGACCATTTTATGCATCAAACGTACGACGACATAACATTACTACTGTTTACTTACTCACTGACTGATTTTATATTTCGATTAGCGAATGTGTTCGTTCAACTATTTTAAATTGCAAACTGCATACATATGTACGTATCGTATGGTACTCGTATAATGAAAAATTAAAATATTTTTGTAATGATTTATTCCCATTGTGTGATTAATTCCAAGAACATGGTTAAACTTATGAGGGACAATTGGAATTGTTTTCCCTTCTTTTCTTTCAAATTGATTCAATCCCTTGGTATATATATGGTAGTTGATACACTTAGAAGTATCATTAACAAATCTTAAATTGTTAAAGCAAAACATACATATCTTTACAAATCAACATGTTCAAATACGTAAGTTTCCTCCACACACCCAATGAATAGATTTTGTTTATTAATTCCTTTATTATACCCTTAGGCCGTTGTTATCTTTGCCGTCATTGCCTGTGCTGCTGCCAAGCCCGGTTTAATTGGTGCTCCTTTCGCTTACGCTGCTCCAGCTCCTTTTGTTACCGCCACCAGTAGCCAATATGTTGCCCGTAACTACAATGGTATTGCTACCGCTCCTGTAGTTGCTCCAGTAGCCGCTCCCGTTGTTGCCAAAACCGTTGCTGCCTACACTGCTCCAGTTGCTGCTGCTTACACCGCTCCCGTTATCGCTAAATACGCTGCAGCTTACAGCACTCCTTTGGCTTACAGCACCCCTGTTGTAGCTAAATATGCTGCTGCTTACTCTACACCATTGGCTTACTCTACTCCTGTTGTTGCCAAATACGCTGCTGCCTACTCCCATCCTTTGGCCTACTCTGCACCTTTGACTTATGCTGCTGCCCCAGCTCCAGTTTTCTTCTGAAAACTGCGTAGATTGGGTCCCCAACCGATAATAAAATATTGAATGTGATAAATAGAAATAAATTTTGAATATATTGTTTTGAAAATATCTTCCGTTTTTGAATTCATCATAAGGAAGTGGTTGTTAGAGGACTACCTTAAGAGCAATATTTTTCATCGATTATTTGTAAAATTTAAAATCTGTAGTACAATACTCAGGCATTCAAGCAATGCTTACAGATGGACAGCTCAAGTTAGCAAGCATTCAACGTACGGAAAGTGTGGCCATAGAATTAATAGTGTCTGCACGGCATTGGCGGCCACCTGACCTATCGATCTCGACCGATTACAAGTGCCTTCATTTACCACGAGCACATTTCATTGAAGTGGCGATAAAATGGAGAAGCATAAGCCACCTTTTGATGGTTTAATGGATCAAACCAATTCATAAACTTTTTCGTCCTTTTCTATACTTGATTGATAAGTTTCTCAACTGACTTAGAGACACTTGCCTCTAAAACTAAACTTCTTAAGAAATCAAGAAGCTTAAATGCTTCTTTCTACACTTGAAGACTTTCCTGGTTCCAACGTACATTGCATTAAATTTTTATACCTAGAACATGAAAATCTTTTGACTCCACAATATTTAATCCAAAAAGTATTGATTGATTGATTGATTAATACAAAAACAAACAATATTAGGATTTGAGTGCATTGAATCGATCCTATTCTCTCAATCTAAATTAAAGATAGACTGTAAGTCCGAATCGATTGAGTCATTTTCCATAATTCATTCATTTTTCCATAATTTTTCAATTGAAGAAAAAAAAGGAATATTTTGTGAAATCGAAATACGAGGCTCTTCTTTTGGAAATACAATTTTTTTCAATTCGAATTAGAATTTAGAACAGAGAAAATTGTTCAAAGATATCTGACAATTTCTCTGCAATCGTATACAATCTTTCAAAGCTTATCTCCGTTTATTTTCATGTAATACGTATGTAATCTAATAATTCTAATAATTTAAAGGATTTAAACATAATGAACTACGATCGTTTTCCCGAATTTACTACGATCGACAACAAAGTGTGAGTGGTTTGTCAGCTACAATCGTTTGTATACGTTAAATAACAAAGACCCCAAATGCATTTCAATAGTAATTCTCATTTAGTTTATTATTATTTAACAATAAGTAAATTATATTCTGTTTGGAGGGTGGGCGGTGGTGGCTACTTGAAATCTCACCAACTCACACCATACCCAATACTCCTCACCCAGAATGACTGAAAGCCTATTAGGTACTAAGAGAATTATGGATTGGGACAAAAAGCTCGGAGGGGACATGTAGATAAACTCTGTAAAGTATCATGGTAATATATCGGTTGGTCTCAGTACTATATTACCACAATACTAATAATAAGAAATAGAAAGGGGTATTTTATAGAACGTAATCCATAGTATTGAATTTGTAGAGAACTCAAGTAATAATAACGTCCGTAACAAATAAATGAACTAAGCTATGCTTGATGCTATGAATTACTAAATAAAAGTGCAATCAACTCTGTTTTAATAAATTATTTCCTTTATTTATTACATATCACATTGATTTCATCATGTTTTAGACAGTTTTTTAGAACAAAACTGGAGCTGGGGCAGCAGCATAAGTCAAAGGTGCAGAGTAGGCCAAGGGATGGGAATAAGCAGCAGCGTATTTGGCTACAACAGGAGCAGAGTAAGACAAGGGTGTAGAGTAAGCAGCAGCGTATTTAGCTACAACTGGAGCAGAGTAAGCCAAGGGAGCAGCGGCAGCATATTTAGCTACAACGGGGCTGCTATAAGCGAAAGGAGTGTTGTTAGCAGCAGCGTATTTAGCGATAACGGGAGCGGTGTAAGCAGCAGCAACTGGAGCAGTATAGGCAGCAACAGTCTTAGCAACAACTGGGGCAGCTACGGGAGCTACAACTGGAGCGGTAGCAATACCATTGTAGTTACGGGCAACATATTGGCTACTGGTGGCTGTAACAACTGGAGCAGGGGCTGCAAATACAGCAGCGGCGGGTGCGGTGTAAGCCAAAGGAGCACCAACTAATCTGGGCTTAGCAGCAGCGCAGGCAATGACAGCAAAGATGACAACGGCCTAATAAATTAGTTCAATTAGTTAATGAATGAATACTTTTTAATCAAAACCAAATAAACTTACGTATTTGAACATGTTGAAAAAGTTGTTGTGGAGTGTAGTTTATTTCTTAAAACAGATGAAAAGTGTTTGACAACAATTGCATATCATACCAGAGCTATTTATAGTTAAGAAAAATACCGTTAACTCTACAACTATTAACAGTTAAGCTACACAAAATTAAAATAAATCGTATAATTCGATAACTATGAGCAATTTTATGTATGCGTTCAGCATAATATCACATCGACGATTGAATATTTTAATCGGCTACACTGCTTACTAGCTATTATACTTAACGTAACGGTTGTTATTCACTGTGAATATGATTTAAATTTCGAATATTTTATTAAAATTTTAAAGCCATGAAATGAATTGCATTCTTCGCGTCACTTATTTTCAAGAACACGGCTATTACGTTGAGGGTCTGTTAATGTCTAAGGAAATACCAGTAGCTTCAGATTTTATACTTCTTCTAGTATAAATACTAGGGCTGTTCCAGTTTTAAGTATCATTAACAAACTATCACTTGTTGTTAAAGTATACCGCAACACCAAATCTAATCAAAATGTTCAAATACGTAAGTTTCACACTCAAGCAGACAACCGTGTGTTCAATTATTAATTCTCAATTCTTTTCTTTAGGCCGTTGTCATCTTTGCCGTTATTGCCTGTGCTGCTGCTAAGCCCGGTTTAATTGGTGCTCCTTTGGCTTACACTGCTCCTGCTGCTGCTGTTGTTGCTGCTCCAGCTCCTGTTGTTACAGCCACCAGTAGCCAATATGTTGCCCGTAATTACAATGGTATTGCCACCGCTCCTGTTGTTGCCCCAGTAGCTACCCCAGTTGCTGCCTATACTACCCCAGTTGCTGCTGCCTATACTGCTCCCGTTGTTGCCAAATATGCTGCCGCTTACTCTACCCCCTTGGCTTACTCCGCTCCCGTTGTTGCCAAATATGCTGCTGCATACTCTACTCCCTTGGCATACTCTGCTCCCGTTGTTGCCAAATACGCTGCTGCTTACTCTCATCCTTTGGCATACTCCGCACCTTTGACCTACGCTGCTGCCCCAGCTCCAGTTTTCTTCTAAACTGTAAGCTACTCGTAATTCTTTAGATATGATAGGATATTGGAATAAAATACGAATAATTTATTAAAATTTAATTCATTTGTTTATTATTTAAAAATTACTGGAGTTTGAATGCAAGGATCTTAAATTGTTTTCATTGTTTTTGATGTTGGCAATTAGTTTTGGTTACCAACAGTTTTCGCCTGGCATTTCAATTAAAAATGGGAACATTTTAAATTTGCTCTATGGATTGATCGAAAATGCTCAAGGAAGTTGTATCAAGGTTTTCCAGGCATAGGTCTACACAGTAGTTGAGTCAGTGAAAATCCTTTTCCTTTCATGAAAGACTTATAAGAAAACATAAAAATACTGTTAAACTTAATCCACTTTTAAAGGTATTTAGCTGCTGCACATTTACGTCCAGAAACAAGTCTCATTGATATAGCCATTGAAGGCGCTGGTCCGGTTCCTTGTTGCCTATGATATTTGATAACTACGTTCTAATGAAATTACTGTCTTCCATTAAAGTGTAATCGATTAATTGGATTCCTGAGAATCTATCAAAGAGAACATTTTACTACAGGATCACATTCGATATGGTTTTATTCAATTTTATTTTCTTAATCTTTGTGAGGATCGTAAAGTTGTCACAAAGGATCTCCTATAACTTCTCTTAATTTACTTGCTTTAGTTCAATGAGTGTTTTCTATGTAAGTAGATGATAAGTCTAGCGAGTATTAGGTTTCTAGACTGACCAATTGCCATTACCATGTGAGAGTGGAAATGTATTGGGTATAGTGTGTGATTGGTGAGGTTTCAAGTAGCCACCACCGCCCACCCTCCAATTACAATATAATTTACTTATTCTTAAATAGTAATAAACTAAATGAGAATTACTATTGAAATGTATTTGGGGTTTTTGTTATTTGACCAGACGGCTAAATAATTACGTATACAAACGATTGTAGCTGACAAACCACTCACACTTTGTTGTCGATCATGAATTCTATGTGAGTGAGTGTGAAGATATATTCGATAAAACGATTGTGTTCATTATGTTTAAATCGCTTAAATTTCACGAAGAGTAAGATTACATACGTATTACATTAAAATAAATTGGGATAAGCTTTGTAAAATTGTATACGATTGCAGAGAAATTGTTAGAAATCCTTGAATAATTTTCGTTCTTCCAAATTCTAATTTTTATTTATGAGATTTCTATTCCACAAAAATATTCTTTTTCTTCGCTTCAATTGAAAAATTATGGAAAAATGATGATGAAAATCAAATCAAAGTTTAAACAGTAAGTGACCTGTGGTGTAAGACTCCATTTTGAAAACCTTGAATAGCAAGGACTTATTAAACTGTTATCCAATATTATTCAACCCGAAATAGGTCGCTTGAATCGTTGATCTCAGGCCTTTTTTTATCATGAACATTTTATGATAATGACTTTACAACCTTCAGAAACTTGGCTAGTGAAATGCATGATTAACATTCCGACTGCTGGTATCAGAATTAATGAGAGCAACACAAGATCTTTCAATTTAAATTCCAAACATTTTAAATAATAAACAAATAAATTCAATTTTAATAAATTATTCGTATTTTATTCCAATTTCCTATCACATCTAAAGTATTACGATTAGCTTACAGTTTAGAAGAAAACTGGAGATGGGGCAGCAGCATAAGTCAAAGGAGCAGAGTAGGCCAAAGGATGAGAGTAAGCAGCAGCATATTTGGCTACAACTGGAGCAGAGTAAGCCAAGGGTGTAGAGTAAGCGGCAGCATATTTAGCAACAACAGGGGCGGTATAAGTAGCAGCAACTGGAGCAGTGTAGGCAGCAACGGTCTTGGCAACAACTGGGGCAGCTACGGCGGCTACAACGGGAGCGGTGGCAATACCATTGTAATTACGGGCAACATATTGGCTACTGGTGGCTGTCACAAAAGGAGTTGGAGCAGCAACTACGGCGGCAGCTGGAGCAGTGTAAGCCAAAGGAGCACCAATTAAACCTGGTTTGGCAGCAGCACAGGCAATGACGGCAAAGATAACGACGGCCTAAATTAAGAAAAAAGAATTTAAGAAATTAAACAAATAAAAATATCACATTTTGCAGTTTTTGAAGAAAACTTACGAGTTTGAACATTTTTGGTGGAGTGAATATGGTTTTTGGTTTGTATGTCAAAACAGTTGAAATGAGTTTGATAATCAATTGACAAATCGTTGAACTATTTATAGTGATTAGTCTGAAAACTAAATCAAGTAATGCTTGAAAATCTAAAGTCTATGACATTCAGTTTCACATTAAAAACGTCACACAACTAATACGTTTGTATGTATTTGTTAAGGCAAGTAGTAAGCTTAACTTCAGTATTAAAACGAATACTTTTGTTGAACTGTGCTGTGAATTTTAAACATATTTTGGGCATTTAAACACGGGCCTTCTATTGAAATGAATAATAATTTTCAATGGACTCAAGTTCTTTTAAAAATTATACAAGAAATCCATATTTATGTTCAACTGAAGGACTGACTAATATGAAGAACTTCTATTATATCACTTAAATATGTGTACATAGTTTTGATATAAATACTGGCTGCTTATTACATTCAATTATCAATTCATTTTGAAATCTTAACCAAATAACTCACAAAATGTTCAAATTCGTAAGTTTTAAGTGATATTTTGAGTTTTAAGAGGAAAACATTAAATTTTTTTATAATTTTTTTCTGCAGGCCGTTGTCATCTTTGCCGTTATTGCCTGTGCTGCTGCCAAGCCCGGTTTAATTGGTGCTCCTTTGGCTTACACTGCTCCTGCTGCCACCGTAGTTGCTGCTCCAGCTCCTTTTGTGACAGCCACCAGTAGTCAATATGTTGCCCGTAATTACAATGGTATTGCCACCGCTCCAGTTGTAGCTCCCGTTGCTGCCCCAGTTGTTGCCAAGACTGTTGCTGCCTACACTGCCCCTGTTGTGGCCAAATATGCTGCTGCTTACACCACTCCTTTCGCTTACAGCACCCCTGTTTTAGCGAAATATGCTGCCGCTTACTCTACACCTTTGGCCTACTCTGCCCCAGTTGTAGCCAAATACGCTGCTGCCTACTCTCATCCTTTGGCCTACTCAGCACCTTTGACTTATGCTGCTGCCCCAGCTCCAGTTTTGTTCTAAAAACTGTGTAGATTATGCGGTTAGAAGATAACAACATACTGAATGTGATCCATATAAGTTAAGAATAATAATTGAATACTATTTTTTAAAAAATTAACATATTTTTACTACCAAAATTATAAAACATTAGAGAATGTGAATGGTACTTTTCACCCTTCTGACTGGTAAGACAGGGTGACAATATTAGGAAAGACCACGTATAATTCTTAATTTGAGATGTGAAGAATAGATCATACCATGCCCAGCATTACCCAACTTGTAATATTTTTGCAGTGGAAAGCCACAGAATATGTTGCATTCCTAACGACTCCATATTCAGTCAGTGACTGATCTTTCTTTCGAAGTTGTTCATGCTTTCATACTGTAAATAGCTCATCACTCTGTAGTGTACCAATTTTCTTCAAATGCCATTAGAACCTTAATAAGATTCTTTGCTAACAAGCAAACGTCTTTGTTGAATTTTTTACATTGTTTGCTCTTCCTAGTTGCCGTAGTCTAATTTGTAGTGTGTTTGCTTATTAGACATGAGGACACGGTTCAAACCCCAGGTCAGATACCCCCAAAAAAATTAAATATTGAAAAATATTCCTTCGTCGGCTTCCTCTTATCGGCAAAAATTCTGAGAGTAATTTAATTGCCATTTAAAAAGCTTCTCAAAAAATCTGTCGTTCAGAGACGACTTTAAACTGTAGGTCCCGCCACTCAAGTATAAAATTAAGACACACAACATGAGTGGTGTGAGAAGCTATATCGTAATCCTACTGGAAGATTTGTAATGACCAATTATGTATATGTGTGTGTATGTATATAATTTATAGCCCCGCGCATTGGTTATTTTATTTCCATGAGTCTAGTAAGTAGTGTGTTCGCTTATTAGACGTAAAGCCCGGGATCGAGCCCCAGGCCAGACATCAAAACGAAGTATGAAAAAAAAAAATATTTCTTCGACGACTTCCTGTCAGCAGATTTCTGGCAAAAACTCTGAGAGTAAATAAAACTGCCATGAAAAATTTCTCAAAAGTCTGTCGTTCGGAGTCGACATTAAACTGTAGGTCCCGCCACTCACGTATAAAAATTAAGGCACACAACATGAGTGGTGTGAGAATCTAGGCTGTAATCCTGACTGACTGGTTGTAATGGCCAATTATGTATGTATGTATGAAAACTTGACATTCCCCTCATCCTGACCAGTATAACTCAGTAACCAGACAGGTGCTCGAGTTCGCTTATGTATATTGTATTTTATATGTATGTGGACTTTATTTTTAATAGTAAAAGAGTTCAGATATTAATCGATAAATGACGGTCCTGGTAGTGTAGTTGATATCATGGTAGACTATTAGCATGAGTGTCGTTGGTTCGATTCCTAACTGTTAACAAATACTGCTTTCTGTTCACATAGGGTTATTTTTTCTAAACATGAGCGAAACAAGTTCGAAAACGGGAGAATACAATAAAATGTTCATGTTCGAGTATTTCGTGTTTCATGAAATTAAGTGGATCCTCTTATATAATACATACATACATACCTAGTTGGTGATTACAACCCTTCAGTCAGGATTACAACCTGGTTTCTCACACCACTTATGTTGTGTGTGTTAATTTTATACATGATTGGCGAGGCCTACAGTTTAGTTTCGACCCCGAACGACAGATTTTTTGAGAAACGGCAATTTCAATTTACCCTTAATATTTAAACAATCACAAACTCTCCAAAAATATTTTGAAATTTTAAAAAATGTTTGAAACTAAACTAAAAAAGAACTGAATTTTTTAAAATACAACATTGCCAACACGATCAAGTTTAATAAAAACAACAATTATTCTTATAATTTAAAACATTTATTATAAAAAAAAACCAAGTATCTCTTCCATTTGCAAGGCTATGCATTCGAAAAAAAATTCTTATGCAGAAAACGTCAGAGTCATATTTCTTTAAAATGCAAACCTTTTCATTAAAATACGAAACACGTTTAATTTAAATGAAATCTAAAGTATAAAAACGGTAGCAAATCTATTAAAAAGTATTCAGTTTTACGTAAAACAAAACAGGAACAAGAAATCCAACATTAAAATGGCCAAATTCGTAAGTTGCAAAAGGAAAATTTGAATTCTTTAATTCAATATTTAGTCGCCTTTCCTTCATTGTCAGATTATTGTCTTGTGCGCTTTCATTGCCTGTGCTGCTGCTAAACCCGGTGTTGTAGCTCCTTTGGCTTACACTGCTAACGTAGCTGCTCCTTTTGCTTATACTGCTCCCGTAGCTGCCTACTCTGCACCCTTGGCTTACTCTGCTCCCGTGGCTTATGCTGCTGCTCCTTTGGCTTACGCTAATGCTCATTTGGATGCCGCTTATGCTAGCAGCCGTGTTGATATCAAGCAAAACTATAATGCCGCTGTAGTCCCCACCACTTTTGCTGCTGCTGCTCCTGCTGTACCCGTAGCTCCAGTTGCTCCTGTGGCTCCTCTTAAATACACTGCTGCCCCAGTTTTGTTCTAAATTGTTAAACAATCACTTGTTTTTTACAAATAAAATAGTTTTAATTGAATTCTAAAACGTAATACTTGCTATTTAATTAGTAACATAGTTAACTATGTTAACTCCTTCATATATACATACGTAATTGACCATTACAACCCTTAAGTCAGGATTACATCCTAGCTTCTCACACCACTTATGTTGTGTGTGTTCGTTTTTAACATGAGTGGCGTGACCTACAGAGTTTTTCCCAGAAATCTGCTGAGCAGAAGTCGCCGAAGAAATTTTTTTTCATATTTTCGGTTTGATGTCTGAGATGGGGTTTGAACCCACGGTCTTACGTCTAATAAGCCAACACCCTACCTACTAGACTACGGCGACTTCTTTCTCTCTCTCTCTCTCCTTGTTACTTTCCCATAATTTTATGCATTCTATATAGCAAAGGATTGCGCTAGTGGATTGGTAATAAGGCTCAATGCAATTAAATAATAGCCCAAGCAGGACAATGATGTTCTTCATTTCTGGACTTCAGCTCTAACGATTGAAGGTTTCCGGAGGGCTCTTGAGATATATATTTACGGATCGTAGAAAGGAGATTTGATTTAACTATTCTAACTGAGGACTTTTGCTCTAACGATTGAAGGTTTCCGGAGGGCTCTTGAGATATATATTTATGAATCGATGTGTAAAAAATTTGATTTAAGCATTCAGGTGATTTAAGGTTTCAGAAGGGCTCTGAGGTATATGTATATCGATGGCCCGAAATGCTGGATAGAATTGACGATAGGATGGATATGTATAAAAGCTCCTGACATTAAACTTTCGTATAATCAGCCTAAGACCGCTACAGTGTTTTCCAGGCGATTCTAATGGCCGTATTAAAACCATCGCCATATTTCGTGTGAGATGGGATTTTCCCAGAATACCTTACTTAGCTTATTGTCCAAGTAAAAATCAGACTAAGAGTCCACAAATGTTGGAGATTTTTCCTGGAAATTTTGGGTCAATTAAAGGTTACCCTTTATATGAGTTTTATAACATTGAAATATTGCCGGAAGTTGTATCGCTGGTGATAGGTACAGTACTGGGCCATCATACCTGACTTGTTATAGGGTGGAAGTGTATTGATTACCTCAGTTAAACTGGGTAGTCGCAGATATGGACTGAAACATTTCTCAAAAATCTATCACATGGAGTTGACTTTAAATTGCAGGTTCCGCCTTTCATGGATAGAATTAACACACGCAACATAAGTGGTGTGAGAAGCCAGATCGTAATCCTAACTAAAGGGTTGTAATGATCAATTGAGTAAGTTAAGTAGGTAAATAGGCCTCAGCATATTAGGATGGCTACAATTGTTTCCTAGAAGTAACGCTCACTCTGAAAGGATATTGAATACTGAATTGGACGCAGTTGCTAAGAAATCGAGCTCATTACGTTCTACTCTATTTCAAGAAGTGACGCTGTAGCATTCCTAAGCGGATAAGTGAATTGAAAAGTCTTAATTTTTCAAGTTTGAATGCCGTAATGAAAATGTTTTGTGACATTTGCGTACTACACCGTAACAGAGAGATTTTTATACACCTATTTTATACTTCAGATCGGAGACCAAGTGAATTCTACCCATGTCCTGTACATGCGAAATAATTTCGTTTGCCTTAATGGAAATTTTTTAAACCGAATTTGCCAATTCTAAGTCAATAACAATGTGGAGGCCCGAAGGCCATAATGAAATCACCATTAAAGTGGGAAAATGCAACTGAATTAAACGCTTCATTTTTAACCTCAACCTTAATAGGATATTAAAATACCGTTATTTTACTAAATAGAGCCCTAAGTTTCATTCAAAATCAATCTTTAACAATAACTTATGTATTGTCTCGCTCCAATTAATGTTCAAGTCAAACTTCAATCTACGGTATGCCATACCATTTCAAACAGTTCAAAGTCATTGTCTAACAATTTAATTCGATTTCATCAAAATAATGTATTTGAACGTCACTATTAGCTGTGAAAATATTTTTATGATTCACATTTAAACATTTTATGGTAGTAAATAGACAAATTTGTATTGTAGGCCGCCACTACATTCCGCACTTAAATAATTTGTATACTACCACGCCAATTACGTGTTTGATTACATACGTGCCCTGTATTATGATTTGACGAATTGACGGGATTTCTTTCCAACTTCTAAAAGACTTTGACACTGAAATTATGCGAGACAGAGTTTAGAGGCAGAGTTTAAATACTATTGCGTAAGAAATTTAATTCAATTAAATTACATTCTTATAAAATAAACTACATATCGTTGGTCCCATGTAGAAAGGCCCTAACTCACACTTTTTTCGAAATTGATTTTTTTTGTGATTCTAATGCATTTAACACAAATACACATTGGAATCTATTTCGAAAAAAAATGTGAGTTAGGGCCTTTCTACATGAGACCAACGATATATATTTTTTCATATTTTCCTTTTGATGTCTGACCTGAGACACTAACTAACAACCCCATAGAAAATCTGAGACAGACATTTAAAAAGAATTATGTGGCTTAGTCCAAGCATTATAATGAAACGAAAATTTCATCGAAATCACAGCCTTATGGGTGTGTTATATAACATTACTTTTGTAAACGAAAAATGGATATTCCTTTACCATATTCCTTACTCCTAAAACATCGACTAGGAAACATATGCGACATTATCATGAACGGTAACACATGCTACTTGGTTGAGGTACTGAAAACAGTTATAAGTGTATTTTAAGCCCAGGATGATGATAACATAGGTCGTCTTAAGACTTTCAATTTCCAGCCAGGATATTTTGTTCATTCTACTTACTAGTCAAGTATCAAGGAAATCTACACAGTTTTTCATAGTTTAGTAAATTTAGACTTTCCCAATCATCTGTGGGCGTGGCAATTCCAAATAAATTAAGTAACAACTTAAATAAATTTTATTACAACAAGAACATTTATTTTGGATTAAAAATTAATTAAATTTACAACAAAACAGGGGCAGCAGCAGCATAAGACAAAGGAACAGTGTATGGCAAATGAGCTGAGTAGGTCAAAGGAGCAGTGTAAGCCAAAGGAGCAGCAACAGGGGCAATAGTTTTAGCAATAGCTGGAGCAGCTACTGGGGCAACAATAGGAGTACTGGCAATGCCATTGTAATTACGGGCAATATATTGGCTGCTGGTGGCGGTTACCACTGGAGCAGGGGCAGCAACAACAGCAGAAGGAGCGGCGTAAGCCAAAGGAGCCCCAATTAAACCGGGTTTAGCAGCAGCACAGGCAATAACAGCAAAGATGACAACGGCCTGTTAAAACAAATCAAATCAAACAATTGAAAGTATTTTCGTAAATTACAAAAAATAATTAAAATTTAAAGTAACTTACGAATTTAAACATTTTATTTGAAAATTTGTGGTTTTTGTAAAATAGAACTGAAATAATGTTTCTAATAAGCCAACCAAATTTGGTTCTGTATTTATATCAAATTCAGCTCCGGAGTGTTAATAACCTTTCAAATTTTCAAAAGTATCTGTTGGCCACTGAAATTATTGTGCAAGGAAACATGTTCAGCCCTTTTAAAATTGAATTTCATTGTCAATGTTAAACCGAAAATTAAATTTGAAAAAACAAACACACAAACAAACAAACATTTTGATCAAATTCCCCAAAAATATTTGTTAAAACTTAAGCACGTATTGCTTTTTAAACACTCGCACCCCCCACGCCATAAACGTAATTTGTAAATTAATTGAAAGTGAATTGAACATAAATTTTTTGAGAAATCTAAACTTCACATCAAAACAGTAACAAAACGATGAACAGTGAACAGAAAATGCCATTCATTACTCACTCACAGGTCACGTGCATTCTTCATTGGGATTTTACGAGAAAATAGAAACAAAAGACAAAGGGACAAACTGTTTACAGTTATTAGTTTTCATATGTATATAAATGATGGTGTGGATATTGAAACGATCATCACAAATCATTTATTCTTTAAGAAATTAACACACAATTTCAAAAAACACTCAAAATCAATCAATATGTTCAAATTCGTAAGTTTTATTGAACCAAACTTGACAAAAGAAGAATATGATTCAATCAAACAATTTTTGTTTTCATTTTAGGCCGTTGTTATCTTTGCCGTCATTGCCTCTGCTGCTGCTAAGCCCGGTTTAATTGGTGCTCCTTTGGCTTACGCTGCTCCTGCTGCTGTTGTTGCTGCTCCCGCACCTATTGTAACTGCCACTAGTAGCCAAGTGATTGCACGCAACTACAATGGCATTGCCACTGCTCCTATTGTAGCTCCTGTAGCAGCCCCAGTTGTTGCCAAGACCTTTGCTGCCTACACCGCTCCAGTAGCTGCTGCCTATACCGCCCCTGTTGTTGCTAAATATGCTGCCGCTTACTCTACACCCTTGGCTTACTCTGCTCCAGTTGTAGCCAAATATGCTGCTGCTTACTCTCATCCTTTGGCCTACTCTGCTCCTTTGACTTATGCTGCTGCCCCATCTCCAGTTTTCTTCTAAACTGTAAGCTAATCGTAATACTTTAGATGTGATAGGAAATTGGAATAAAATACGAATAATTTATTAAAATTGAATTTATTTGTTTATTATTTAAAATGTTTGGAATTTGAATTGAAAGATCTTGTGTTGCTCTCATTAATTCTGATACCAGCAGTCGGAATGTTAATCATGCATTTCACTAGCCAAGTTTCTGAAGGTTGTAAAGTCATTATCATAAAATGTTCATGATAAAAAAAGGCCTGAGATCAACGATTCAAGCGACCTATTTCGGGTTGAATAATATTGGATAACAGTTTAATAAGTCCTTGCTATTCAAGGTTTTCAAAATGGAGTCTTACACCACAGGTCACTTACTGTTTAAACTTTGATTTGATTTTCATCATCATTTTTCCATAATTTTTCAATTGAAGCGAAGAAAAAGAATATTTTTGTGGAATAGAAATCTCATAAATAAAAATTAGAATTTGGAAGAACGAAAATTATTCAAGGATTTCTAACAATTTCTCTGCAATCGTATACAATTTTACAAAGCTTATCCCAATTTATTTTAATGTAATACGTATGTAATCTTACTCTTCCTGAAATTTAAGCGATTTAAACATAATGAACACAATCGTTTTATCGAATATATCTTCACACTCACTCACATAGAATTCATGATCGACAACAAAGTGTGAGTGGTTTGTCAGCTACAATCGTTTGTATACGTAATTATTTAGTCGTCTGGTCAAATAACAAAAACCCCAAACACATTTCAATAGTAATTCTCATTTAGTTTATTACTATTTAAGAATAAGTAAATTATATTGTAATTGGAGGGTGGGCGGTGGTGGCTACTTGAAACCTCACCAATCACACACTATACCCAATACATTTCCACTCTCACATGGTAATGGCAATTGGTCAGTCTAGAAACCTAATACTCGCTAGACTTATCATCTACTTACATAGAAAACACTCATTGAACTAAAGCAAGTAAATTAAGAGAAGTTGTAGAATATCTTTTGTGACAACTTTACAATCCCCACAAATGTGAATCCTGTAGTAAAATGTTCTCTTTGATAGATTCTCAGGAATCCAATTAATCTTTTACACTTTAATGGGAGACAGTCATTTCATTAGAACGTAATTATCAAACATCATAGGCAACAAGGAACCGGACCAGCACCTTCAATGGCTATATCAATGAGACTTGTTTCTGGACGTAAATGTGCAGCAGCTAAATACCTTTAAACGTGGATTAAGTTTAACAGTATTTTTATGTTTTCTTACAAGTCTTCCATGAAAGGAAAAGGATTTTCACTGACTCTACTACTGTGTAGACCTATGCCTGGAAAACCTTGATACAACTTCTTTGAGCATTTTCGATCAATCCATAGAGCAAATTTAAAATGTTCCCATTTTTAATTGAAATGCCAGGCGAAAACTGTTGGTAACCAAAACTAATTGCCAACATCAGAAACAATGAAAACAATTTAAGATCCTTGCGTTCAAACTCCAGTAATTTTTAAATAATAAACAAATGAATTAAATTTTAATAAATTATTCGTTTTTTTATTTCAATTTCCTATCACATCTAAAGTATTGCGGGTAGTTTACAGTTTAGAAGAAAACTGGAGCTGGGGCAGCAGCGTAGGTCAAAGGTGCGGAGTAGGCTAAAGGATGAGAGTAAGCAGCAGCGTATTTGGCCACAACTGGGGCGGTGTAAGCGAAGGGAGCAGCGGCGACATATTTAGTTACAACAGGGCTGCTGTAAGCGAAAGGAGTAGAGTAAGCGGCAGCGTATTTAGCTACAACAGGGGCAGTGTAGGCAGCAGCAACTGGAGCAGTATAGGCAGCAACAGTCTTGGCAACAACTGGGGCAGCTACGTGAGCAACGACTGGAGCAGTGGCAATACCATTGTAGTTACGAGCAACATATTGGCTACTGGTGGCTGTAACAACAGGAGCTGGAGCAGCAAAAACTGCAGCAGCAGGGGCAGTATATGCCAAAGGAGCACCAATTAAACCGGGCTTGGCAGCAGCACAGGCAATAACGGCAAAGATGACAACGGCCTAAGAAAAAAGAGTGGAGAATTAATAATTGAACCCACACTGTTGTCGGCTTGAGTGTGAAACTTACGTATTTGAACATTTTGATTAGATTGGGTGTTGTGATATACTTTAACAACAAGTGATAGTTTGTTAATGATACTTAAAACTGGAACAGCCCTAGTATTTATACTAGAAGAAGTATAAAATCTGAAGCTACTGGTATTTCCTCAGACATTAACAGACCCTCAATGTAATAGGCATTCATTTCATAGCTTTAAAATTTTAATAAAATATTCGAAATTTAAATCATATTCACAGTGAATAACAACCGCCACGTTAAGTATAATAACTAGTAAGCAGTGTTGCCGATTAAAATATTCAATCAATGTGATATTATGCTGAACGCATACATAAAATTGCTCATAGTTATCGAATTATACGATTTATTTTAATTTTGTGTAGCTTAACTGTTAATAGTTGTAGAGTTAACGGTATTTTTCTTAACTATAAATAGCTTTGGTATGATATGCAATTGTTGTCAAACACTTTTCATCTGTTTTAAGAAACAAACTACACTCCACAACAACTTTTTCAATATGTTCAAATACGTAAGTTTATTTGGTTTTTGATTAAAAAGTATTCATTCATTGAACTAATTTAACTAATTTATTAGGCCGTTGTCATCTTTGCTGTAATTGCCTGTGCTGCTGCCAAACCCGGTTTAATTGGTGCTCCTTTGGCTTACACTGCTCCAGCCGCTGCTGTATTTGCAGCCCCTGCTCCAGTTGTTACAGCCACCAGTAGCCAATATGTTGCCCGTAACTACAATGGTATTGCTACCGCTCCTGTTGTTGCTCCAGTAGCTGCCCCAGTTGTTGCCAAGACCGTTGCTGCCTACACTGCTCCAGTTGCTGCTGCTTACTCCGCTCCCGTTATCGCTAAATACGCTGCTGCTTACACCACTCCTTTCGCTTACAGCACCCCTGTTGTAACTAAATATGCCGCCGCTGCTCCCTTGGCATACTCTGCTCCCGTTGTTGCCAAATACGCTGCTGCTTACTCTCATCCTTTGGCATACTCTGCTCCTTTGACTTATGCTGCTGCCCCAGCTCCAGTTTTCTTCTAAACTGTAAGCTACCCATAATACCTCAGACATGATATGAAATTGGAATAAAAAACGAATAATTTATTGAAATTGATTGCATTGGTTTTCTTATTTAAAAAGACTGAAGTTTGAATTCAAGGATCTTAAATTGTTTTCACTGTTTTTGATGTTGGCAGTTAATTTCAGGGACTAAAAATAATTGTTATTTTTTTCATTTAGAAAAAAAGGTTATGCAAAATTTCCCTTTATTTTTTTTAGGGAATTTTTAACCGTTATCATGAGATGTATATTATTTTGGTCGCCGCAACCAATATAAATGAGAAATATATTTTTTTGGTTATGAATAGTAGTTATAACAATCGAAAAAAAAAATTGGTTGCCAATAACCATTATCAAAAATAGTTTAACTTTTTGGTTAGTGTATTGCTATCAATTTGGACAGATTTTTTAAAACCATTTTAACGCAAGTTACCGTTACTTATTACTGAGCATATACATATGAATTTTGTTTTTGGATTTCCATTCTTCATGTCTAAAATATTGAATAAAGTATTGATAGATGATCTAAAATGACCAAAAAAATCTAATTAATTGTGATAATGGTTATTGGTAACCAAAAAAATTTTTTGGTTGCTATAACGGTTATTCGTAGCCCAAATAAAAATAAATCTCACTTAAATTGGTTACATTGACCAAAATTAAATATATCTTAAAATAATGGTTAAATACAACCAATATTTTTATTTGTCAATTTTAACAGTTAAATGAGAGTTTTTCGCCATTTTTCTTATAACCGTTACGTCCCTGGTTAATTTGGTTACCAACAGTTTTCGTCAGGCATTTCAATCATAAATGGGCGAAAAAAATTTTAAATTTGCTCTATGAATTTATCGAAAATGTTTGAAGAAGTGGTATCAAGATAGTGGAGCCGCAATTCATTAACTTTTAACAAAGACTCAAAAGTTTTCCAGGCGTAGGACACAGTAAAAGGCTCGGTGAAAATCCTTTTCCTTTCATAGAAAGCTTATAAGGAAACATAAAAATATTTGCAATTGCTAAACAACAAAACAATACAAAATAACAAAAACAATAACAAAGAGAAAAAAAAATGCAAAACTATTTTGACAATGAAGCAACATCACCAACGTTGCACGCAACAATGAAACCGGCTCGAGGTGTATGTACGCACACACATTAATAATAACAACAACAACAACATGATCATCATTATTGTTCATGAAACGCAAGCAATAACTTAAAATCAGCAACATATTCTTAAAGGTATTTAGCGGTGGCACATTTACGTCCAGAGACAAGCCTCATTCCTTGTTGTTCATGATTGATTCGCAATGTCTTGGTTATGAACTTATAAAAAATGCTATAAAAAGGACGTTCATAATATGAAATGAGTGAGAACTTAAATCCTAGTGTTGACATTGCTAGAGAAGTAAATCAAATAACTGTCTTCCATTAAAGTGTAAAACATTAATTGGATTCCTAAGAATCTAATCAAAGAGAGCATTTCACTACAGAATCACAATTCCCTATCGTTTTTCTACTTTTATTTTCTTAATCCTTGTAAGGATCGTAAAGTTGTCACAAAAGATATCCTACAACTGCTCTTGATTTACTTGTTTTGGTTTAATGAATGTTTTCTATATAAGCGGGTGGTAGGTCTGGCGAGGGCTAGGTTCCTAGGCTGACCAGTTGCCATTGCCTTGTGAGAGTGTCTCTGAGTGGAAATGTATTGGTTATGGCGTGTGAATTAGCTAAGTTTCAATTATCCACTACCACCCACCCTCCAAACACAATATAATTTACTTATTCTTAAATAGTAATAAACTAAATGAGAAGTATTATTGAATTACATTTGGGTTTTTTGTTATTTGACCAGACGACTTAATATGTACGTATACAAACGATTGTAGCTGACAAACCACTCACACTTTGTTGTTGATAATACCACTTAAATAGAATTCTATGTGTGTATGTGTGTGTGTGAAGATATATTCGATGAAACAATTGTGTTCATTATGTTTAAATCGCTTAAATTTCACGAAGAGTAAGATTACATACGTATTACATGAAAATAAATTGGGATAAGCTTTGACAAATTGTATACGATTGCAGAGAAATTGTCAGAAATCGTTGAATAATTTTCGCTGTTCTAAATTATAACTTTATTTCCAAGTGACAAGCCTGAGATTTCTATTCCACAATTCTATTCTTTTTTTCACTTCAATTGAAAAATTATGAAAAAATGATGATGAAAATCAAATCAAAGTTTAAACTGTAAGAGGGCTGTGGCGTAAGACTTCATTTTGAAAACCTTGAATAGCAAGGACTTTTTAGGCTGTTCTCCAATATTCTTCAAGTATACTCGTATCTGTATCAGTAGTATGGAATAATGAAAGAAACATAAGGCCTTTGAATTCAAATTCTAAAATTTTTAAATAATAAACAAATGAATTAAATTTTAATAAATTATTCGTATTTTATTCCAATTTCCTATCACATCTAAAGTACAATGGGTAGTTTACAGTTTAGAAGAAAACTGGAGATGGGGCAGCAGCATAAGTTAAAGGAGCAGAGTAGGCCAAAGGATGAGAGTAGCCAGCAGCATATTTGGCTACAACTGGTGCGGAGTAAGCCAAAGGTGTAGAGTAAGCGGCGGCGTATTTAGCAACAACAGGAGCGGTATAAGTAGCAGCAACTGGAGCGGTGTAGGCAGCAAAGGTCTTGGCAACAACTGGGGCAGCTACAGGAGCTACAATAGGAGCAGTGGCAATACCATTGTAGTTACGGGCAATCACTTGGCTACTGGTGGCAGTTACAATAGGTGCGGGAGCAGCAACAACAGCAGCAGGAGCAGAGTAAGCCAAAGGAGCACCAATTAAGCCGGGTTTAGCAGCAGCACAGGCAATGGCGGCAAAGATAACAACGGCCTAAAATGAAAACAAAAATTGTTTGATTGAATCATATTCTTTTTTGTCAAGTTTGTTTCAATTAAACTTACGAATTTGAACATATTGATTGATTTTGAGTGTTTTTTGAAATTGTGTGTTAATTTCTTAAAGAATAAATGATTTGTGATGATCGTTTCAATATCCACACCATCATTTATATATGAAAACCAATAACTGTAAACTGTTTGTCCCTTTGTCTTTTGTTTCTATTTTCTCATAAAATCCCAATGAAGAATGCACGTGCCCTGTGAGTGAGTAATTAATGACATTTTCTGTTCACTGTTCATCGTTTTGCTACTGTTTTGATGTGAGGTTTAGATTTCTCAAAAAATTAATGTTCAATTCACTTCCAATTAATTTACAAATTACGTTTATGGGGGGAGGGGTTTAAGTGTTTATAAAGCAATACGTGCTTAAGTTTTAACAAATATTTTTGGGGAATTTGATCAAAATGTTTGTTTGTTTGTGTGTTTGTCTTTTCAAATTTAATTTTCGGTTTAACATTGACAATGAAATTCAATTTTAAAAGGGCTGAACATGTTTTCTTGCACAATAATTTCAGTGACCAACAGATACTTTTGAAAATTTGAAAGGTTATTAACACTCCGGAGCTGAATTTGATATAAATACAGAACCAAATTTGGTTGGTGTATTAGAAACATTATTTCAGTTCTATTTTACAAAAACCACAAATTTTCAAATAAAATGTTCAAACTTGTGAGTTACTTTTAATTTCCATCACCTTAAATGCCACTAAATTTATAATCTTCCTTTGCATTTTCTAGGCCGTTGTTATTTTCGCTGTTATTGCCTGTGCTGCTGCCAAACCCGGTTTGATTGGTGCTCCTTTAGCTTACGCCGCTCCTGCAGCCGCTGTTGTTGCTGGCCCTGCTCCAGTGGTAACCGCCACCAGCAGCCAATATATTGCCCGTAATTACAATGGTATTGCCAGTGCCCCCATTGTTGCCCCAGTAGCTGCTCCAGTTATTGCTAAAACTATTGCTCCCGTTGCCGCTCACTTAGCTGCTGCAGCTCCTTTGGCTTACACTGCTCCTGTGGCCTATTCAGCTCATTTGCCATACACTGCTCCCTTGTCTTATGCTGCTGCTGCCCCTGTTTTGTTGTAAATTCTATAACTGACGCCGACAATAAACGATTAAAGTACAAATCCTTTTCACTGAATATGAATTTTTTTCTTTTTAGTATTTAAAGTGTTTCGGGCTTAGGAATGCTATTTTCTATTATCGTCTTAGATTGTTACAGATTCATCAGCACTACTATCAGTTTGTAGTTGGTAGTACAAATTGTGAAACTATCATTCCTTTCATCACTTATTTGCATGGAAATGTGGATTAGGAATCAGATAAATCTGGCTCTTTTGAATGAAAGGCAGACGTGATTTGAAATAAAGTCATTTAGGATTCGATTTAGGAATCTAATTGAAGTATATTATTCTCTAGGCATATAGAGAGAGGACAGAAGAACAGAGAATTTCGTACAACGTCTTCTATAGAAGCCGTAATGACAACGAAGAAGAGGAGACGATTACTGAATATCTCTGCTGAAACTGTAGAGCATTTGGAAACTAAACACGACAATTTTGATGAGCACAGAATTGATCTAAAGCACCTTCATAGCTAGACTGGAAAAATGCTAATCGTCAAGATGTGTATGTTATATATAACATGAGTGGCGGGACCTACAGTTTAAAGTCGACTTTTCATGGCAATTTTATTTTATTCTCAGAGTTTTGCCAGAAATCTGCTGAGTGGAAGTCACCGAAAAAATATATTTTTTATATCATTTGGTTGGAGATGTCTGACCTGGGGTTTGGAACCGTGGCCTCACGTCTAATAAGACTACACACTACCTAGTAGACTAAAGTGAAGCTATGATAAGCTATGCTTAAATCGTTTAACCTAACCCAAGCCTGGATAACAGGATACGAATGGTTTGTTACGTTTTTGGTGGAATTGTTAGGGTATCAGGACGGCGGCCTACTCCCAATTGGACTCAATTTGGATTCATAACCTGAACAATAATTTCAACAACAGACGATATGAGGCCAGAGAGAGAAGTTCTGTTTGATTAAGACAACAACAGTTTCCGATTTTTAAATGATGACTTCCCATCCACTTGGCAACAGATAGGTTTTGTGTTTTAGTGTCTGTAATAGAGTAGAAGCTCGAGATAATGGTATGTCCTAGCTTGACGAACAACATTACCTGAGTTTCTACGACAGACATAAAAATCTAAAGTCATAATGGATTGTTTGTAAAACAGCTTATATTGTTAGAGGGAGCTTGGTGTGTGGTTTAGATTTAGGTTAGAGGACGTATACTGGTCAATGAGACAAGTACAGTACCCGGAGGTCGAATTGACCCATTTTACAAAACCTTCATAAGATGGAAGGATAAAAGAGGGGATAGGAGAAAGAAGAGGAAGTAAAAAACACAAGGGAGAGCGCGACTACGCTAATAAAGCCCTAGCACTTCTCAACCAGCTTAAATGAATCCGTAGAGAGCCTTGATGTCTGCTCTCGGCACAGAATTCAAACTCTTAAAAAATCCCCTTCCAAGGGTCCTCAACCTCAACCTACTAGGGTTGACCCATTGCACAAAACCTCCATAAGATCGAAGGATAAAAGATGAGATAGGAGAAAGGAGAGGAAGTAGGAAAGAGAGAGTAGGAAGCGGAGGAATTACAAACAAAAACACAAGGGAGAAGCGCGACTACACTAATAAAGCCCTATCACTTCTCAACCAGCTCATGCTACTAATGAATCTGAATGGAGAGCCTTGATGTCGGCTCTCGACATATTCAAACGCTCAAAGAAGCCCCTGCCATGGGTCCTCAACCTCAATCTACTAAGGGTTGGGCAGTTACACAGGAAGTGCTCGATAGTTTTCGGTGTGTTTGGTTGAAGCTAAGCATTTTTCAAATCTAACCAGAAGACTTCTAAGCCCAGACAGTCAGACAGCTCATCACTATGCCTAATAGAATATATCAAGCCTATTCATTTTTATATTTGAAGTCGCCGTAGTCTAGTAGGTAGTGTGTTGGCTTATTAGACTCGACGCCACGGTTTAAATGCCCGGTCAGACATCAAAACGAAATATGAAAAAAAAAGTATTTCTTCGGCCACTTCCTCTCCGCAGATTACTGGCACAAACTCTAAGAATAAATAAATATGCCATGAAAAGTTTCTCAAAAATCTGGCGTTCGGAGTCTCGCCATTCACGTATAAAATTAACACACACAACATGTCGACGCCTCCATTCTATAACTAACATTCTAAGTGTACTTAGAACGTTTTTAATGTTCTTGCATTTTTAAATTCTACGTTCACTAACTTAAATACTGTCAAAATTGGGGTTAAGATGCGCCGATCCGTTCCGAAGTTATAGGGAAAAATCTACTTAGAATACACATATAGTCGTATGTCGCGTGAAAATTTTGAGAGCTCATAACTCATAACACACTTTTTCAACTTAGAATGTTATAGGACGGAGGCGTCGATGTGTGGTGTTGAGAAGCTAGGCTATAATCCTGACTGAAGGGTTGTAATCGCAAATTATGTATGTATACATTTTTACAGAGTGCTCTATATCTACGACAGTTGGCAACCCTAACTCTCTAGAACCCTTAATAGAAGCTGGAAAAACTTGATTAATGAAACTGAAGCAACGGAACGAAGAAAAAATACGAAAACCATATAAGAAGTTAAGAAGGAGATGCCTTGCGAAAGCTCAATGCTCCTTAAAGCATAAATATGGTTTAAGTTAAGTAAGTCTAGTAACCGTTATTTTCCTTCGTCCACGATATGTTACACTAGAAATGTACAATCCAAAAACAATTCATAACTTTGGCAATGGAAAACTTAAAGCAGAAATTCAACCTGACCTACGGTTTAACATTAAGCTATCCTTTACCGTTTTGCCGTTACCATAAATTGGAAACTGCCGTTAAAATTAAAATTTTATTTTTGTAAAATTAATAAATCACCAGCAAGCAAATCGAACAATTTTTTTTGTAAATGACTTGCCATAAAAACCCACTAAACCGCGAGTGTCTATATGAGTGTACGTGTACGTGAAATGCATAATTAAAGCCGCCTACACTTACGACTACTGGGGATCCATGGATGGTAAGAAAACCCCAAAAAAAAACAAAGAGACCAAGACCACATTAACAACAAAGAAACGAACGAATGGATATTGGTAACGCATAATAATATTAATATTGACTAAGGTCAGTTGGGCCATAAGCTTATGTACATATGTATGTAGGCATTGTCGTCATATGCTTCTAACAATTAAAATTTTTATTATAAAAAGCCAAAGACTTTAATGAAAAGTTAACAAAACTCATTTACATTTCAAAGGAATCAGTTCATCCATCCAATCAACCAAACAATAACAACTACATAAATACAACAAAATGTTCAAATACGTAAGTAAATGTGCAAATTGTTCATTGTTGTTGTAAAGGAATACCAAAAACAAAAAAGGATTTTAAATTAAAACAATTTTTTTTGTTTTCATTTTAGGCCGTTGTTATCTTTGCCGCTATTGCCTGTGTTGCTGCCAAACCCCATTTAATTGGTGCTCCCTTCGCTTATGCTGCTCCTGCTGCTGTGGTTGCTGCCCCAGCTCCTGTTGTTACCGCGACCAGTAGCCAAGTTGTTGCCAGAACTTATAATGGCATTGCTCATGCACCCATTGTAGCTCAAGTGGCTCCCGTTCCTAGAGTACTGGCTCCCGTTGCTCCTGCTGCCCGTGTAGTGGCACCAGCTCATATTGCTGCTCCTTTGGCTTACTCTTCACCTTTTGTTGCCAGATACGCTACCGCTGCTTATGCTTCCCCATTTGCCGCTAGATTAGCTGCTCCTTTCGGCTATAGCGCTCCCTTAGCTTACTCTACTCCTTATGCCTCTGCCTACGCTTGGTAAAGCAACAACAGACAGTATTATTAACCATTTTGTTATAATTTCGCTATTTTGTTATTATCCGTAATGGACTGATTTTTTAGTTTTAATAAAAAAAAAATGTTGAATTATTTAACGAAAAAAAAAACATATTCTGGCATATTTTTATATACATTCTGAACCTGGGTTCGAAACCTGTAAAAGATCTATTAAGACACAAGAAACTCCAAACCGAGGAGGAGCACCACCTCTGTAAATGCCCGGCCCTTAAGGTTGAGGTTGACGACCCTTGGCAGGGGCTTCTTTGAGGGTTTGAATTCTGTGTTGAGTGCCGATATCACGGCTCTTCACAGATTCATTAGTAACTTGAGCTGGTTGAGAAGTGCTAGGGCTTCATTAGAGTAGCCGCTTTCTCCATTTTTGTTTTGTTTGGTCTGTGTAAGCTCTTCGCTTCCCATTCTCCCTTTCCTACTTCCTCTCATTTCTCTTATCCCCTCTTGTATCCTTTCTTCTTAAGGACGTTATGTACAATGGGTCAAATCGACCTCCTTTGAATTATAGGATGTATTAAATCACAGGATTTGAAAACCACTAATGTGAGAAATATTTTTTCATATTTTCGTTTAGTTGGTTAAGTCTGATCTGGGGGTTTAAACCGTGGCCTCACGTCTAAGAAGCTAACGAACTACCTACTATAGACTTCAGCGATTTCATGGCCTCTGCTTACCAGGATCAAAAACACATAATTTGCTCGACAGTTTCGTTCTTCCCCCAATTAGCGCAAATCCCACAACTTGATTTTTAAAAACCTTTCAGGTTCCCAAGAGATTTCCTTTCCATATATAATATACAGTGCTGTTCAAAAAAATAGATTCACCTGCTCACCGAAAGGTTTACTAGACATCTCTTATGCAAAGGAGTATATGTAAAAAAGTAACTGCACTTTGTTTACTGGCCTCTTATGAATATAATTCCGATACATTTCAAAAATTTGAAGCGTGACTCTTCTTTAATTAATTGCAACATGTTGATCATGGTGAATCTATTTTATTGAACAGCAGTGTATATTCTATCTTGGAAGGGTCAAGCCTTCTATAATCTCCTCTACACCGACAAGAAGTAAACCGTCTAGGTAAGCAGGCCCAAGAGTGTCCCACAAAGGAGGCCTACTCGACCGCTCTACCAGGTTCTCGTACATATATCCTTTGAGAGTTCATCTGCAATCTGGTTGGCCCGATGTCTCGGAACCTAGCACAGTAGTACTCCTCTATAGTTTTTTAAGAGCATTGTGAGGGCCCAAACTGTCATACCACCGACCAATCAATGATAACTCTCCACATAGCCACCTTCCCTATCTCTCGGTATCGTCCGTTTCCGACTCAGCTAAGCTGCATCCTATCTAACTTACCCCATTCATATAATCCGTAAAACCCAAACCCAAATGCCCTAATCCGCAACCCTCAAAATGTATCTTCTCGATAACTCATTTCGTTGAGTGGCGGTTAGGGAGGCATTTGATTGATATACTGTAACAAGTTCTCGATTAATAAAGTTGCCATGTATCTGTATTTACCAATAAAAAATACCTTTTTTGTATAATATACTGAATTCTTATATTGGCTCCAATGGTTAGGAACTTTGCTCATTGAGTCCTTCTTTTCTTCAGAAATGACATTACCTAATCTGTCTAAGATGTTCGCTATAGATGTTAGAATCTCTGACGGAGGCAGTCAAGAGTTAAGGGTCTTATTGAATGGATTCGATCATAATTAAATTTAAAAGATGCTTTCTTGTGGCCCAACTCCTAACCACACTATTGGAAGGAAGCATACCGCATTCGGACCGGGATTGCTCATGTTTGTAGTAAAGCACATACATATATAATCTTTACTTATGGCTATACTGTCAACAGTTCGAAATTTAATCGCTATTTAACCACGGCTAACCATGCAATTGAATTCTATAAGGACCACGTCAAGCTAGAATTATCCAATGATTGGAAATGATCAACAAGAGCATATTATTCTCCACATAAAATGCTCATGTGAAAAAAACAGGATTTCCTTTTACTACACCCAATATTTTTCCATTTCATATTTCCACAACGAACAATCATTTTTTTTTGTTCAACTGTGGCGTCACAACGGGCCGCTATGCGAGTTCAAGTGAGATTTTGATATGAGGCTATAACACTAACCTAACCTAACCTAACACCCAATATTTCCATTCGTTCGTTGATGTAAGCGAAATCGAAGTAGTTAAATTCTTTACTGCAGCAGGTTCTAGAATTCCATGGTTGCCAACTGTTGTTATCTAGAAACAAAGAACACTGTGACAATGTACTGGTTGTTGTACTGGGTTGTTGTATACAGTGTTGTGGTGGTAAAAATAAACCCTGATCCTTGAGGCCTTCCCATTTTCCAAGATGTCCACATTGTTAACACCCCTCTTAGGGATTCCTGAATGGATACTTGCAGAGGAATTGAAGCGAAATCTATTAAATGGGGTTCGATTAAAATTGGCAATTACTATTGGTACTTGATAGGACGCCTTATGTTATGCGGTGCTCAATTGATAGTGTACCGATCAGTCTATATGATTTCGTTGAAATCCAAAGAAAAATGCTGATTCTTGCAAATAAAAATTGTTTTTATTTCTAAAACTATGCTTAAAACTATGGTTTCGATTCTATGATGAATAAAGCCTTTTACAATACGGAGTCATAAGAGTGGGCCATCAATATACAACGGTACCGGCTGGAGCCACAAGTCTAGCTGGTGCAGCTACTGCTGGACCCACTAGCCTAGCGGGTGCAGCTACTGCTGGACCCACTAGCCTAGCTGGTGCAGCTACTGCTGGAGCAACTATTTTAGCAGGAGCAGCTATAGCAGCAGGTGCAGCAAAAGCAGCAGGACCAGCTACATAGGCAGCAGGAGCGGCAGCCAATAATTTAGCAGGAGCGGCAACAACAGGAGCAGCATATCGGTTATAAACATCTACACGTTGACTATGAAAGGCTGAATTTAAAGGAGCCGTAAAGGCAGCAGCATAGGGAGCAGTATAGGGAGCCGTATAGGCAGCAGCATAAGGAGCTGTAAAGGCGGCAGCATAAGGAGCTGTAAAGGCGGCAGCATAAGGATTAGTTAAGGCAGCAGTATAAGGTGCGGTATAAGCAGCAGTGTAAGGAGCGGCATAAGCAGCAGTGTAAGGAGATGTATAGGCAGCCGCTATAGGCGCTGAATAGGCAGCCGCTATAGGTGCTGTGTAAGCGGCAGCAATTGGTGCAGCAACTGGAACCGCAGCAATATTAGCGGCTACAGCGTGACCAGGCTTAGCTGCAGCATAAGCCAAAACGGTAAGTAAAACAATACACTGAAAGAAAAAAATTATTTTTTTTATGCAATTAACGCTTTGTTGTAAATCCTTACCAATTTAAACATTTTTTCAGGGGTTTTTTTTTAATTTTCGATTTCAATTGAAATAAAATTGACAAATTCTTTCGCAAGCTGAAAAGACTTGTTTTGTTAACTGATTGCAATTGTTATGAATTTTAAATGACCAAATACAGTATTTTATACGTATTGGCCAAATGCAATCATTTGCAATTTGTCGTCCACGCAATTGGCAATCTGCCTATTAGACATTTTGGCTTTGGCTCAGGCTATCATTATTTGCATATCTTGTGGTATTTTTAGGTTTAAACTTCTTTAACAAAAAAAAACAAAAAAAATTGAAAACAACAACTTGGTTAATAATTTATTATACGATTACCTTCATTGTTAAATAATAAATATGTCGTATGTGGTGTACATGTGATTATTTCAAGGTTATTACAAATACATTTTTCTCCTTTACTACATAAGTTTTAAGAAAACCCTTGAAAAAAACTCTCTATTGAGAAAAGCCTTTGTCTCTCTTTATCTTCCCTTCCGTTCAAAATACCTTTTCAAACATCTGCCCTCAAACACAGAAGGGTTCTAGGCCTCTTTTGCTTGCTCATTCCAAAGAATTCCCACATGACCTGGAAACCAGCACAGGGTAACCTTATTTTCAATTGAGCTTCTGACTGCCAGCTAGTATTGCTACGGCGCTTTTGAACCTCCTATCCAAGAAAGTGCGTCTTTCGATGCCATAAACTTCCGCCGGGCAGATACCCGCTAGTTTGCCCAATTGTTCGGAAATTTCACTCTGGTACCAAAAACTCGAGCTCTTGTTCCAAGATCCATACATATATACATAATTGGTCATTACAACCCTTCAGTCAGGATTACGACCTGGCTTCTGACACCACTTATGTTGTGTGCATTAATTTTATACATGAGAGGCGGGACCTACAGTTTAAAGTCAACTCCGAACGACAGATTTTTGAGAAACCCTTCATGGAAATTTTATTTACTCTCAGAGTTTTTGCCAGAAATCAGCTGTCGGCAGTCGCCTAAGAAATATATTTTTTTTCATATTTTCGTTTTGATGTCTGACCTGGGGTTTCAACCGTGGCCATACGGTCTAATAAGCCGACATGCTACCTACTAGACTACGGCGACTACAAGATCCAAGATCCATTCTTATCCTAAAAAATAGTCCTTCTTAAAAGAGGCAGCTTTCAAATTACTCCATTCATTTCTATTAAACCATAGATTCTATTGGTATTGTCCAGGGTACTGTTAAGAAGGGAGCTGTCAACCAATCAATTCCATAGGTTTGTCTTCCATCAATCTAACCACAGTCGCCCAAGCTTTGGTCTTCACTACCAAGTGCAGAGGACTTAAATTCAACAGAGCTTCCAGCGCCGCTGCAAGAAAGCTCCTCATTTCTTCTGTTATACCAGCACAAGTTAGAGTCTGCATCTTGTCAAACTTCAATTGAGCAGTTTTCAGATTCGTTCTATCTGCTCAGACAAATATTCCACAGGGGTCTGAATTGAGTAGCAGAGACCTCTCTCGTACGACAAAACTGATACTCTGCAAGACGACCGTACTTCTTTATGGCGCTGAGGCATGGTCCCCATTAAGCACTGGTGCAGCAGCCTTGAGAGTATTCGAGAGAAAAGTCCTACGTAAGATCTTCGGTCCAGTGCGAGTTGGCGATGTTTTCCGCATCCGATCCAACCGTGAACTGTATGAGCTCCTTAACGACATAGACGTTGTCCAGCTCGACCATGTCATTCGAATGGTGGAGGATGCTCCGGCGAGTAGGGTATTTGATGCGGGGATCTGCGGAAATCGGCGAAGATGATGACCTTGCCTGCGTTGGAAGGACCAAATCAAGGAAGCCCTGTCATCGATAGGTGTGACCAACTGGCGTGGCGCGCAAGAAGCTGAGGCGCCTGGAAGGATGTGTTGCGGCAGGCCGAAATCCGTTAATCGGGTTGTTAATGGCCAATTAAGTAAGTGAGTAAGAGTCTGACCATCATGGTGCATAGTGCCTGAGTTGCGTACCCAGGATTTGCTTGCAAGCCTTCTGCATATCATTATGGCATGTCTGGCCTTTTCTGAGCCTCTTTCTATACGAGTCCTCCATGTTAATTTAATACCAACTGATGTTCTAATATATTTTACTTTATTGACCTTTCTAGGCCATTCGTTCTTATTATTATCCTTTCGACGGAATCAGGGATCAGAGTGCTTTTTGAATGGATCAAATAAATCCTTAAATAATTTTATCAAATCTGATTTTAAGGAATCTTCTGTCGATACAGATACTGAATCACTCCTGACTACTTTAGAAACAACTTTGTATCAAGCAATTCTCTCTCTTTTTTTCTCTCTCTCTCTCTCTTAAATACGCAGAAAGTTTGGCTGGAATGTTAGAGAACGAAAACTTGTCAACCAATATTTCCATGTACGCTCTTGCTGCTAGAAAGATAGAGCCACCCTGCAAAGAAAAGCCCTTCTGTAAAGTGGAGCCTCTCTGTAGAATAGATAATATCCAATCTGACAGAGGCCAACAAAGATGGCGAGCTCCGTACAGCCCATTGCCAGCTTATCAGCAATGCAATTTCTAACGATATCCTGGAATCCATATAAGCTCTACATTTGAATGATCCAAAATTATTATGAGGCATCCCCGGCATCCATAGAAAGGACGGAAAGAAAATTTGGGAGACTTTGCCAAAGTAAGCTTTTAACGTTTATTTAAACAAATTTGGGGTTTACTACCAGAGTTGTTAATTTTACACAAACTTACCAGTTTCAGGGGTATTTATTTGGATTTGCCGGTTACCACCAGTGTTGCCAATTTTGCAACAACGTACCATTTTCAGGGGTTTTTATTTGGGATTAATTTCAATTTCTCTCAACCAACAAATATCGTTCATTGAATCCACTAACGGTGCTAAAATCTGCTTATTCTAGATCTAAGCCATGTAATTTCAATAGTAATAATGATGTGCAAATATGATAACACAGAAAACTCGATAATGCCGGGCATTTTTAGAATAACGGTAAATGTAATGAATTTGATTTTTTTTTCACCATTGCCTAGCAATTCACCAATCCATACTTTAAGCTCTTTGAAAAATAATCTTTTGTATATAAAATATAAATTGATGTTGGCAATGCCATGACCAAACACTTCCCAATAGAAGTACAGCTGTTTTAGTATTTTTTTGTTTATTTTGAAGAAAAAATGAAAACAGTGTTGTTGGAATCATTTCAAGTCAAGTATTTTAAGTGAAAGTGGCAGGCAGTCCGTTGAGGAATTTCTCATTGGGAACTGTTGTTAGTTTTTTATAATAATAATTAAGATTGTAAATTAAAGTGTTAAGTTTTCCTTCAAAAAAAAAAGTGTTTTATTTTAATACATTACATATTTTTATATTCTGAAAAACCCAAAGTACTTCAGAGAATATGTTCATCGAAACCTGTATAGCTCCCGTTAACATTGCTTTAATTAAATATTGTAAGTAAAATTTTTAAAATAATCTTTAAATTTTAAAATTATTTTCTAATAAATAAAAAAAACTTTCTCCACTTTTTCCATTACTTAACTGGTGGCAATTGGCAATTATACACCATATTGAACAAATTGGTTTGGTTGGATTCATCGCCGTCGTCGTCGTCATTGTTGTTGTCGTCTTCTATTACCATATCAAAGGGGGCAAACGAGATGAAGAATTGATTTTGCCGATAAACGATTCATTAAGCATGACTTTAAGCACCGATGAGGTATGTATGTATGTAAAGTGCAAGGGAAGCAGCACATGAAGAAAGATTATGTATAACAATTGTTTGTATGCTAAATAGCAGATACACTCACCCAAACTGAACCCATTTATGCAGAAAATCTGTTTGGTTGGATCTGGTGTATACGATTAGTCCGTTACATGTACAACAATAAATAATCTTTGACATGCGTTTACTTTTGCATTGTGTTTTCCAAATTTGTTTGAAATATTGTTGTTGTTTTTACTTTTCCCCCCCAATAGATGTGTGCCAAAACAACAGCTGCTGCCTGTTCCAGTTTTAAAGAACATCGTATGTGGTTAAATGGCGAAGAAGTGCCGTTTGAGGAGAATCCTCGTGCCATGAGATGTTTAAAAGCATGTAAGTGAATATCGTTTACATAGTTACAATTGAATATTTAAAATTAAGCTGTGACATACATATAATCTCTTAACGCCTCCGTTATGTTACTTCCTTCTATTTTCATTCAAACTTTTAAAAGCCTTTCATATAGGCTAGTTTAGTCCATTGAAGTGATTAAAGTTTGAATTAAATTTTGCAATCCGATTAACACGTGAAAGAAAATTCAGAATCATACTCAAAAAAATATCTCCAGAATTAGGTTCTTCTCATTAACTGGTATTGCACCTGGTATTGCACCTTGGGGTCAAGGATTAATATGTGATAAAGGGTTAAATTTGTGTCTGCAAGTTGTATGTTTCATGTGGAGAAGCCGTAGATTGTTGAATATTTTCTGGCGTTCAGAAGTAAAGACTCAATGTTTTTGACTGAATTTCTTACATTAATTAGGTTTTAAGATACCCCTCACTGCTTTCCTTCTCTCTTCTTTGCTTATAGATCTCTTACCCTTAGTACCAGTGTTGAAAAATTCAGTACTTTAGTACTTTTTTCGGTACTTTTCCATTTCAAAAATACTGCAGTACCCCCTCGACGCTTTTAGTACTTTTTTATTACTACATATTTTATGGTTATGTTTATGGTTCGACGTAATGCTAAAGGTAGAATTAGTTTTTAGCCCCGGTTAGCCGAACGTTCACGAAACGTACTTTCGTTTTTAGAATACGAGAAGCAATGAGAACGCTTGCCGAACTATAAGGCAATTTCGATAAGGATTTACATTGCTCTTCATATGCTAAAAACGAACGTATGTTCCGTCAACGTTTGACTAAACGAGGCTTTTACGTTTTCTACGTTCCAAATCAGATGTTTTTGTTTTGTATGTGAGGAACACGTATAGGTCGTTAGTTTTTCTGTTTCGTTCCGTACGTGTATTAAATATAAATAAATAAATAGTCTAGTAGGTAGTGTGCTGGCTTACTAGACGTGAAGCACACTACAGTTTAAACCCCATGTCAGACATCTCCAACAAAACGAAATGTGAAAAAAATATTTCTTCGGCGACCTCCTTCTGGAGTTAATAAAATTTCCTTGAAAAGTTTCTCAAAAATCTATCGTTCGGAGTTGACTTTAAACTTTAGGTCCCGCCACTCATGTATAAAATTAACGCACACAACATGTGTGGTGTGAGAGGCTAGGCCGTAATCCTGACTGAAGGGTAGTAATGGACAATTATGTATGTATGTATTAATTTTCTTGCCCCCCTTTTCGTTTGACACACATTTCTTTCTTGTTTCCGAGTGAATGTGGTTCATCACTTACTCTACTGACCTAACCTAATGGTTTTCGTAAACATATGTGGTGTTTTAAATGTCATATCGCTAAACTATGACAAAGCTAATGGGAATTAGGCCAACGTCTTCCTACTGAAGTTTTTTTTTTGTTTTTTAATCTAAAACAAGTAGAACTTGAGGTCAAATATATATTAAAGCATCGGTTATGGCATACTTTCATATGTTAAAGTAGTTCGATATCAAAATTTGAAAAGAGAAAGGATAAACTAGGAGCTCTAAGCTAATTGATGGCATCGTTAATTTGACTATGCATAATGATGCTTTTGGGTGCTTAAATCTTTATTTGGTAGACAAACATTCGTGAAATTGAGGGGCCAAAAATTAAGCAGTTACATGATGAAATTTGATTTAATTTCCGTTTTCCTGCTGCTCTTTAAAACGTTTCAATGGTGTCGTATTCTATATGATCATCCAAAGTAAATATGGAAGACGTAATTTGCTGTATAACTCATTAAATGTCAACATGCAGAATTACTTCAAGATCGAAAGTTAAGGATATAATCTCCGAAATCCACGATGTTACTTTTGACATTCGACATCAAAGAAGTAAGACTTGAGCTTTGCAGGTTTGCTGAAAACACACGTATCTCCACGGTTCGGAACACTAAGATTCTCTAGAATCGACTAGAATGTAAATTTCTGAAAGTTCTTTGAGGCACTTTAGAGAGACACAAGGCAACTACTGGTCGCTTAACTATGCAGCAACTTTTTGATTCCATTCAAAAGTGGGACACAATGGCGAAATTCCAAAATAATGCGTTCCGAATTGCTAACGAATGCGTCAAGATGGCAAATATAGATCATCTAAATGAAGAAAACAAGATCCTGCCTGTCAAGCAATATAATATATTTTCATATAGTGATAGAAAGTGTCCTTCCCTTGATCCCACAATAACTTTCGTCTCAATAATGAAGACATTCATGCATTGTGGTAACTGACGTCGAGCGATTGGTGTTAAGCGTCCAGCAAACTTTGCATCATTTGGCTACAGATAAAACAGAGTCCTCAGTAAACATGCTCCTGACAACTACCCAGGCAAATTCGTTTTACCGTTGTTGGCTGGTCCAACATTGCAAACTGTAACCGAAGCAGAATTATCCCCAGTGTCATTAATGGTAGCCCTAAGTGGTTTGAAAACCCTCGCGACACAGTGAAGCAAGTTCAATTTCTGTTAGATAGACACAATTCATGCAAAGTGTGATAACGGTAAATAAGTTTATATACCTCTAAACGGTAATCTTTTATCGTAAATCCTTTCTGTCGACAGTTACTTCAAGAGGTCAACGTAATTGGTGGTGTGTTATATGCATTCTTTTTTTTTTTAAGTAATTTTTTGTTTCTATTCTTAAAAATCGAAATTATTTTTCTATATATTTTCCAATACCAGTACAACGCCTCGCTTTAGCAAAAGGAGAATCTTTAAAATTTCCTCTCGATTGGAAATTGCACATCGTTTCGCGTAATAATTTTCCCACTGCCGCTGGTTTGGCCTCTAGTGCTGCTGGCTATGCTTGCCTGGTATTTACTCTAGCCTCCCTGTATGGCATTTCGGATGAAGAGCTAACGGCGATTGCACGACAAGGCAGTGGCTCGGCTTGTCGCAGTTTACATGGCGGCTTTGTGCGTTGGCATATGGGTAAAATGGAAGATGGTTCAGATTCAATTGCTGCTCCTGTTGTGTCATCCTCACACTGGCCAAACATGCATGTACTTATCTTGGTGGTTAATGATGGCCGCAAAAAAACAAGTTCAACTAAGGGTATGCAAAGAGCGGTGGAGACGTCAGAACTTATAAAATATCGTGCTAAACACTGTGTACCACAACGGATTAATGCCATAACCGATGCTATTAAACAACGAGATTTTGAGACTTTTGCTAAGATAACCATGCAAGACTCTAATCAATTTCATGCCATCGCCCTCGATACTTATCCTCCCTGTGTTTATATGAATGATGTATCACATGCTATTGCCACATTTGTTCATGCCTACAATGCTGCCGTGGGACATACACGGCTAGCTTATACTTTCGATGCGGGACCAAATGCTTGTCTCTATGTATTGAAGGAACATGTACCATCTGTTTTACAAGCTCTAAAGAATTCTTTTCCCACTGATGCCTCTACAAATGTTGAATACTATAAGGGTATACCAGTGGATGTGGAATCATTAGCGGCAGCCTCACCCTCCTCAAATGATGATATTATATTGAATGGTAATTTTTCATTTCCCATAAACGAACGCAATCTATTGAAATATATCATACACACTAAAGTTGGTCTGGGACCTAAACGCTTAGCTAAAGAGGATAGTCTTATAAATAGTGCTACTGGTCTTCCATATTAAAAATAATTTTTATTTCCTTTTGCAATTTAAGCGGAAAGGGGGAACAATTAGCAATTAAAAAGAAAAACCAGAAACAACCTGTGCAACATTAGAGTGAAAACTTAAACAAAATTTTGAACTTTGAAATAAAACTTAAAACGCTTCATACCATAGTAAACGATGACAATAACGAAATAAACTTTTTTATTTTTAATATATACAACAAACAAATTAGTTTTAGATAACTAAATGAATTAATTAATTAAAGAATTTATTATGCAAACATATGACGATTACGTAGTAATCAATCTCTAATAATATTTATTGATATATTGAATAAATGAACAAAAACAAGCAACATACATACATACCAACAAACAATCAATATTTATTTTTATGTAAACGAATGTTAGATACTTAATTCAAATACATATACGATACGATATACATATTTATTGTAATATTGTACTTGCTATCCCAAGTATTCGAATAATAATACCATACAGTACGTGTATAAATATTTTAATTGTAGAAGAAATATTTTATAATGAAACCAGAAACGCTTTGCTTACTTTAAATACAAATTATATCTGAAAGAAAACTACATAATGGTAGACAAAATAAATATTGCTGTAGATGGACTTTAAAAATAAATTGTTTGTGTTTTTATATAATATTGAAATAATTTCGGAAATTGACTACGTATCAATGTCAATTGTAATTTTATTATTATGCCGTGTACATGCAAGGCCAAAGGATTCTAAATAAACTGCAGAAATGAAAGGATTTCATATTCCAAAACAACGATTGTTGAGTTGCAAGTTATAAAATGGACATGTCACACAATTGTCACTGCAAAATACTTTCAAATGTTATAAACATCCAATCTACAGGCAATCTATGAATGGAGCTGTGTAAGTAGAATCGAATTTAATACACGAGAAAATGTCTTATAAGTGCATCATTAATAATATGCCATCTGTAATCATGGGTGATGTGATGTAAACTTTCAATGCAATAATCACTGGAACCAGCCTATTTCATCAAACAAGTACTCAAGTGTCTTGGTTACTTAAGATCTGATCTTCATTCCCTTTTCATCACATATATTCAACAGCAAATGGATTGCAACTCTCATGTCAGGGCCAATGGCTCTCAGCGTATGATTCCTAATAACGGCAAGTTATTCCACTCTATTGATTCACTGTAACACTGACGCCACTCAAGTATAAAAATAAGGCACACAACATGAGTGGTGTGAGAAGCTAGGCCGTAATCCTGACTGAATGGTTGTAATGGTCAATTATGGCCACTACTGACGCAGTGTTATCGCGAATAAAGGAACTTGATTCTTAAGATCACATATTCTTACATAGAAAAATTGAGCATATCCCTTTGTGATCAATTGGCCAGTGTAACGTAGAATGCTTTACAGGAAAAATTCGTTCCTCAGCCGCATTATTCGTATGTGAATTGCTTTTCCTGCAGACATTTTTTAACACTGACAACAAAAATAGATTCAAATCCAATGTCCCTTTTTCCGCTTCCTCACAATCAATTTTTAGGGAGCATCCTCTACGATTTGTTTCTACAAAAAAAAAAAAAAAATAAGAAAAACTTAAGCGGTTCAGGCTTTAACTATCAACTCAACCTAAGTACTTAACCTTTAATTTTAGCAAAGGTCACTTCAAGTTCCTATTATAAAGGGAATTATGCGTTGGACTGAACATAACGTAAGACCTCGTAGATAACATAACGAAACTGGACATAGAATGACAATCCTGATCTAGACGAAAAATCAGAAGATGATTGCCTCGTAAATAGTGATACTGGTCTTCCGCATTAAAAAGAAATTCCTAACTTGGCTGTTAAAGCGAAAAGGGGGCAATTATAAACCGTGCAACCTGGATAGCCTATACGACATTAGAGTGAAACAATTTTCAAACTTTCAAATAAACATAACATGACAAAACTGACCATTGAATTCAATTCCCGAGGAGACCAAAGAAGACCAGCATATACTTGCAGGAGACAGATATAGAAAGAAGTAGGAAGTAGAAGGAACCCCCAAGACCTCAGAGATCTTTAAACATAACATAACGAAGCTGGCCATAGAATTAAATTCCCGCGGAGACCGAAGAATAAGAAGATTAGCTTATACTTGCAGGAGACTGATATAGAAAGAAGTAGTATCACAGATCTTTAAAGGAATTAAAAATAAATACAAAAATACTTTTTTATTAGTTTCGATAGTGTAGGTTTTACAGACGGACGGTCATTTTCTTGTTCTTTTTCTTAGATACTTTATTAACGATGTGATAAAATAAAAGAATTTTTTTTAAATGTTTATTTGAATTTCGCTTTTTTGCTGAATTTTTATTTTGTTTGTATAATTAATTATTTATTTATTTATTAATTATTTTAAATATTACATTCAATAAATTGTTTTAATATTTGTTGTTCAATTAATTAATTAATTATTCAATCGGTAATTATTAATTATTGTATGAATTTGTTTTTACTATTTTATTGGTTTTTGTATGCATTAGTTAAGGGTTGATTTTCTTTATTTAATTTCTTTACGGTTTAATAATAAATTCTTTTATTTTTTTTAATATTTTTATGTTCTCTTTCGAACTTTAAATTTTGTTGTTGTTTTAATTGTTTTTTTTTTGTTTTTTGGAATTATTGTATAAATAACACATGCATTAGTTAATAATTAATTTTTCAATGTATTAATAAATAACTGTTGTGGTTGTTTTTTTGTTTTTTACGTTTATTATTTTTTTTTTTTGTTTAATTTTGGTATTTAAATTAAGGTATGAATGAATGCATAGGAGGAGATTTACTTTTAATATATTGTATATGTATTATATACCTTTCTTTTTTTCTTAAACAACTAGTTTTTTTTTTGTTTTTGTTTAAATATTAATTTCAATTGCATTTAAGAATGAAAATGAATCATATAATAATTACGAAACGGACAGAATTTTATATTTTAAGTAAAATATTTGTTTTTTTTTTAATACTTAATTTAAAAAAAGGAAAAAATCTAAAAAGAAATTAATTTTTTATTTATTTTTTTGTTTTAACGTTTTGCTTAATACTTAAATAAATTTTGTTCTTTTGTTTTTTGTTCTTTCAATAATTAGGAAATCTAACATTTGTTTTTCTAATTTTTATTTTTTGTTCAATTATTAAACATACATAATAATTATGTAGTAATATTAACATATATTGTATCATTATTATTATTATTATTATTTATCAATATTTTTTTTTTTCATATAAATATCATATACAATCGTTTTGCATTATAAAGTTTAATTCCTATATACACATTTAGAATAGTTTTAATCGTTTCGTTTTTTTTTATATACAAAATTTTTAATTAAAAACTTAACTAAAATTAAAAACATTTAAAATAATACATTCAAAATAAATATATTGTTGTTAAACAATTATATTTTCCTTACAACTTAATTATTTAAAAAAAAAAAAAGCTTATTTTCTTCCTTCTTTCATTTCTTTTTTAAAGCTTAAATGCTATTTGCAATGATTTCTTATTACAACAAAAAAAAATGCTTTAAAACTTAATTCATTAATTAACAAATCCTGGTTAAAAAAAAATAAATACATTTATTTTTATTCGATTGTAAAAGAGTTAAATAAGAGATTCTTGTAAGATTTGCTGTGAAAGCTTTACCCGTCCCTATACAATGGTTACAATATTTAAATGTGAATCATATATGCCCTGAAATAGTCCCCTAATATCATATTAAATCATCAACTATTTCGAACTATTTCAGTTTCCTCTTTAATTTCTTCAATTTTATTCTTACCGGTGAACAGTGTTAGTATACCAAGGGATCAGAAGGGATATGCCTCAGGGGGAAGTCATTACAAACCTTCAGTCAGGATTACGACCTAGCTTCTCACACCACTTATGTTGTGTATGTTAATTTTATACATGAGTGCTGCTATCTACAGTTTAAGATCGACTTCGCACGACAGATTTTTGAGAAACTTTTTCATGGCAATTTTATTTACTCTCAGAGTTTGTGCCAGTATAATCGGCTGAGAGGAAGTCGCCGAAAAAATATACATAATTGGCGGTTACAACCTCAACACCACTCATGTTATGTGTGTTAATTTTATACATGAGTGCTGCTATCTACAGTTTAAGATCGACTTCGCACGACAGATTTTTGTGAAAACTTTTCATGGCAAATTTTATTTACTCTCAGAGTTTGTGCCAGTATAATCGGCTGAGAGGAAGTCGCCGAAAAAATATTTTTTCATATTTCGTTTTGATGTCTGATGTCAGGGGCTTGAACCGCCTGGCCTCACTTCTAATAAGCCGACACATTACCTACTAGACTACGGCGACTGTATATGTACATATATACATACATACATAATTGGCCGTTACAACCCTTCAGTCAGGATTACGGCCTAACTTCTCTCAACACCACTCATGTTGTGTGCGTTAATTTTATACATGAGTGCTGCTATCTACAGTTTAAGATCGACTTCCCATGACAGATTTTTGAGAAACTTTTTCATTTTCAATTTTATTTACTTTTAGAGTTTGTGCCAGTATAATCGGCTGAGAGGAAGTCGCCGAAAAAAATATTTTTTCATATTTTCATTTTGATGTCTGCTCTAGGGCTTGAACCACGTGGCCACACTTCTAATAAGCCAACACATTTACCTACTAGACTACGGCGGCTGCATATGTATGTATATATTTGAAGGAAATTACAAAAATAATTAAAATATGAGAATTTCGAATTCGAAAATAGATTATAAAACGCATATAGTCAGTCAGCAGCGTTCGTTTTAAAAGAAATACAAACTTTTATCACTGAAATGTTAATCGATTAAATGCAAAAATCTCATTTCACTTGAACACAGACTTTCGAAATCTGTTAAACAGTGAATAGAATGTTTTTTTGATTTTACAACTGAAGCAGAGTATAAAGCATTGTAAATATTCGAACTTTCATTGCATCGCATTGCAATAAAACTCATTTTTAAAATAATATCAGCATTTTAGTTGTACTTAAAGTATATCGTACTTGAGGCGATATGTAATAAAATTTTTCAACATAAAATTAAAAGCGAATAACTTACGGCGACAACGTTTCTGAGTATTGCGTAAAGCGTTGGTAGAAGAGGTGGCAGCAGCTAATGAAATGCCTTTAAATGAATTAATTGTTGTTGAAGGTTTCTCCAATATTGATTGATGATTGCCACTACCACCACCACCACTATTGCCTCCGTACTGATGGTGATGATGATGATGGCGGTGATGCTGTTGTAAACGCTGATGATGCGGATTCTCATGATGATGATGATGATATTTTAAATTGTTCAATGTGTTTGTGATGCGATTTACTGCTGCTGTTGTTGTTGTTGTTTGATATTTAATATTGCTGTTAATGCTGTTGTGATGATTATTTAAATTGAATTTATTATTGTGTGTAGTAAAATCGGACGATGATGATGACGATGATGTCGATGAATCATATTGGCATTTTTTATTATCACAGCGATTACGTTGTGTACTTGAAATGTTTAAGTGGGATGAGTTTTTGATATCATGCTGTTGCTCTTGTTGTTCTTGCTGTTGTTGTTGTTCATAATATTGTTTAAGATTGGTTATGTAGTAATAATCATTGGTGGCCACAACATCAATTTCGGCATAATTATCATCTTCCTCCTCTGGTTCCGCATGCGGTTCCATCTCTGGCTGCTGTTGCTCATCATTATTAACACTATCATAGTAATCATATCCTCGTTTGAGGTAGTTGGCATACTTTTGTTGTTCACTTTCAAATAATTTATCAAATCACATATTTTCATCGAATTTGGCAAAATTTGTATTGTCATCATCCCAACCACTGTTCTCTACAGTGCCATTACCATTATTGCTTGAACCTACCCCTATCCCTCCTCCTCCTCCTCCGCCACCACCACCACCTGTACCCGCATTACCATTACCATTCCCATTGCTGCTAGCTGTTGCCTTATGGTTTTCCGTTTTATCATTCGAGTTATTGGATGTTGTAGGTACCGGCGGACTGTTAAAGAAATCATCGTCTTCAAATGGATCTTCAACTTTTTTGGCGAAAATATTAACAGATTCAGATTTCTTTATTAGCTCCTGTTGCCTTTGTTGCAATTTATTATTGCGTATTTGTTGTTTAGCAGTCTTTGTTAAAGACTCTTGCCACTGTACCTCATCGTTTGGGAAAGCATCGAATGTTGCTTTGGAAAAATCATCTTCGAATGCATCATCGAATTGTGACACTTTGACATTGTCATCGAAACGTAGTTTAGGCGTGCTGGTCTGTGTTGATGTTTGTGGTGGCAGGCCACGATTATCCACATCATACTGCTGCAATGGACCAGCGGGAGGATGTTGAAAATGTTTGTCACGCTCTTGGCCCGCCGAGAAATCATTTGAAAAACGAAATGAGGATTTGGAAGCTGCTGGCGTATTGGCAGTACTTGCATTAGCTGCCGGTGTTGAATTACAACTGGAGGCCGTACCAGCCGGAGCAGGAGGTGGAGACGATTGATTAAAATCAGATTCGAAACCAACATCAAAACTAAATTTGGTACTAGTATTTGGTGTCGCTGTGGGCAAAGCACTACTTGTATTAGATCTGGGTGTAGGCGTTTGTTCATATTCCCCATCATCGGCATCATCATCAAACCCATAGTCTTGGGGATGTTTATGTTCTGTGGGTGGTGGTAAGGGTCTTCGTATATAGCCTCCTTTGACACCCTTACGATATGCCATTGATGTAACGACTTGCGTCTGTGAGGTTGGCACTTCCTTACGTCTTCTAACATGGGCGTCCATCATGCGATTGTGCATTTCATGGCGACGCATTTCGAGACGCGCAAACTTATCCTCATCGGCTGGCGAAATTTCATCATGTTCAATGCCATGAACTTCTTCCTCCTCTTCCTCGTCGACATAGTCTTCGGCATCATCATCGAGATCTTCACATGAGATGTAGTCGTAGTTAGCACCGCGTCCATAACGATTGGCACTGCTAGGGATTGCTGATAGGTCCTTATTGCGTGTGGTTCGCTTTTTGCGGTATCTGTACAGCAGAAAGAAGCAAGATGATGTGATTAAGAAAAGTTAGAAAAAGAATATATTTTTTGTTTAACCAGCGTACCTTCTATCCTTATCCTCATCTGAACCGGAGGGTGTTTGGCCTTTAGCCACTGCACGCCGACGTTCAGATTCTGCAGCACTAGAGGGCCGCTTCCAGGAAGATGTAGAGGATTTTTGACCAGGCAAAGGTGGTTCTATAGAGGAAATAACAAAATAAATCAATAAAAACTTCAAAATCTTACAAAAAAAAAACAGCGGCACTTACCTTCACCATCCCAAGGACTAGAACCACTACTCTTACGTATACGACCCTGGGAACCCATTATATTTGCGCCGGTCAATCCACCACTACTTCCAATGCCACCCTGTGTACTTAATTGATTAGGTCTTTGTAAGCTGCGAGAATCACAACGTGCTCTTTGATCACGATAATGATACTCTTTCTCCGAATCCTGATCGTAATCAATATCACCCATTGCACGCAACGACTTCATGGATTTGCGCAATGAACGACTCTTTTCGCCTGTCATTACACAACGTTCGCGGCCATGATATTCATCGCGACTATCACAGCTACCATACGGATCAGATGGTATGCCGCCACTGTCGTAACTTCGACGACGACGTCTTGGTGCTACATTTGATCCTTCGTAGGATTCAAGACTTTCACGATCGAATGATTTACGATCACGTTCGTACATATAATCCGCGGTACGCTGTGAACGGTGAGAGGTTAACGGTGGCGAACAACATTCGGTCTTCATTTCTTCATACATAGAGGCAAGATGTGGTGGTATTTTTCCCGAAGCAGCCAACATTTCATCGAAATCATCCAGATTATAAATGCGTTCGGTATTCGAAGGCCGCGAATTTAAGTCGCCTCGATAATATTTGCCACGTTTATCATAACCACCAACCGCACTGCCAGCAGAACGTCGATCATAACTAGAAGTGGGCGGAGGTAGTGGAGGACCAACACTACGCTTATCGTAAATAGGTGGCCCGTATGTGGTTCTTTCATAAGCTGAACGCTCAAAAGCACGTCCTCTAGCCTGCTCAATATCTTGCGAAGACCAAGTGTTATGGGCGTGCTGAGGTGCATGATGATGATACCAACCAGGAGAGTCTAAAAGCAAACAAGGAATGTTATTTGAAGTTAAAAAAGAAATACTACGTTTACACTCACCCATTTCGAAATTATCTCTACTTCTCGATAAACTGTGCTTGTATTTACATTGATCTCTACGACTGGTGGCATAATCTTGATCATATCTGGAAGCAGCAAAAAAAAAAAAAAACAGGAATTAAAACTGTATTAACGCTGGCCATTTCAAGTACTTACTCGTAATCATCATCACAGGAATTCATGCGCCTTGCATGACGTCTATAGTAGCCATGGCGATCAGTTGTTAGGCTGCCTTGAGATTGACCGGGCAAACGTTTACTTGGCGGATAATCCATGACATGAGGTGGCGGCGGTGGCGGTATACTACCTTGATCCTCATCCCAGCTAAGATCTCGCGATGAAGAGGAAGTATTTTGTCTTTCCTTTTTGTGATAACGCCGTTGAGCTGCTAAGCTACTAACGTGACCAGCGGTCTGATGACCCAAAGATAAACTACTACCGCCCATAGTGTGCTTATGCCAGGCCTCTTCACGTGGATCCGAGGAACAAGGCGATTCTATGGCACTATCGTTTTGTGAACAATTCGAAATTGAGCCGGGTGGTGGTGGCAAATTGAGGAAATTATTACCTTTTGCCACTATTTTAGCTGAAGGCCTGGCCCGTTTGTCCGAAGCAACGACTTGTGGTTGATGTTGTGGCGTGTCAAAAGTAGCCCACGAGTCGTTGGCAGTTTTGCCAACTGTTTCATTTTGTATTTGTTTAGTAGCCGCATCGATTATTTGCGAAACCACTGTTAGTTGGGAGGGTAATGGAGAAACTTGTTGAGATGACTTATTGCTGGGCGATTTGTTCTGTTGGCTTGTTAAAGAAGGTCCCGGTGACCTTTGTAAAGGTATAGGTGAAGTGCTAACATCATTGAAATGCGGTGGTGTCATAGTGGTTGTAACTGTATGAGTATTCTGTTGTTGCTGGGCCTGTGTAGCTGGTGAATTTCGCTCTCGCGAATCCAAAGATAGATTGGATATGGCCCTCTGCATTAGATCATCGATTTCTAAGTCGTCTTTGGAACCCGAAAGACCTGATGAGGCCACACTGGCAACCGATAGATATTTACTATCATTCCCGCTAGGCATTTGACTCTGTGTAATACTAATTTGAGGAGTAGTTTCGTCAAACTTTTCAGGTTTTTCTTCGATTTCTTCCAATTGTTGATTGGAACTGGCCAATTGCTCGTACTTAGAAGTGGGTAGAGTATCTTTATCTTGCTCTTTTTCATTGCTATCAGCACTGCTTATACCCCCAATATCTTCTCGTGTATTGCGTCTGTCCTCCTCTTCTTCGTCTTCATCTTCTTCCACTGTAATTGCCGAAGAAGAAGGCTCCACTAAGAAACCTCTGCTATCGACAAGTCCTAATCTCTGTTGCTGAGTATTAACATCTAACGTAGAGGTCTGATCCATAAGCTGCCGTAAATCTTGATCTTCTTCGTCATCATTAAACCCAGTAAAAGCTTGGAAAGGAGATTTACTTTCACTTTGTGTACCATCCATATCGGTGGTAATTGAAGGCGGTTTGGGTGGTGGTGGTGGCTTGTCAAATAGATTCTCCACTAGAATTAAGTCTCTTAAGGCGGCATAACGATCCTTAGCCTGAGCCAATACTTCCGATATTTTCGTATCGATTTTAGGTGGCTGAGGCCCAGATACTTCTAACATATCGCCACTTAGTAGATCCTGTTGATGGGAAATGTTTATATTTAGATCTGTAATGGGTGAAGACTCGAATTGCTTGTCATCATTGGTTGGCAGATTTTCCGTTTCCATAATGTCTCCTATAAGATCCACACTTTCCTGTTGCTGTTGTAGTTCTTGATCGATAATTTCACGAAATACTGCATAACGATCGGCTGGTGGCACTATACTGGTGTTTTGTTGAGCAGCCTGTCCAGGAGGCTCCACATTCATGTTATCGAATTGAGCAAAATTCGCTTCAAAGGTCATAGACGACAAACCACCACCACCAATATCCAATTGCTGATGAAAATCTTCACCAAAGGTATCATCAAACTTGGCTACAAATGTAGCCTCTTGATCGAAGTTCACCTTAAATATGGGTGTCGTGGGCTGTTGCTGTTGTTGTTGTTGTTGTTGTTGTTGTCGTTGCAAGTCATCTGGTGGAGGTAAAATTTTCTGTTCATGTTTTGGTTTGCTTTGTTCCAAGAATTCCGATAGATATGAGGTTAATTCCACCAAAGTCATGGTCGATAGTTTCGTGGTAGGCACATTTAGTTTTACAGCCAACTCATCAATGCCCAGAGTTAGCAGCTGTGTAAGTGTGATATCAGGAACTATGTTAGGCGCTGGTGCATTTTCTTGCTTTTGCAGCTGCTGCTGTTGTTGTTGCTGCTGTTGCTGTTGCTGTTGTTGAAGTTGTTGTAGGATTTCGCTTTTATTTTCATAAATGTCATGCACTTTGGTTTGTTGAGTCAACGATTGTTGTCGTTGATTTCTGGCCCGCGAAGAGATCTGTGTGGGTGGCGGTAGTAAGGGAGGCACATCGGTTATATTGCTACTGTTTGATATCGCTGCAGACGTTGTCGTGGTATTGAATAGAGTTATAGGTGCCAAATAATCATCTTCCGTATGGCCAGGTTTACGTGGTCTACCCGGCCCCGGATAAGAGCCGTCAGTGCGACCTACCCGTCTAGAAGGTAAGGGTATGGGTGGCACATCCGAACTATTAGAACGTGCAGTCATACCTTTTGTGGAGGACGAGGATGATGTTAATATCGACGATGTGAGACCGTAATAACGGTTACCCGCTGAAGAACTCAGTGTAGGACTGGGTCCTTGCCTTGGTCGTATAATAATATCGTTAAATTGCTTTTTAGGTGGTAGGGGTGGTGGTTCAACATATGAAGCCGAATCGGGTCGAGGAGGTGGCTCTGGCGCTGTTTCGGTTTCGCTTAAAGAATCCGATTCCTGTAAACGCCTCATATTAATGCTGTTCGAGTCACGTTTGGAAAATCGCGATGATTGACCGAACAGATGAGGCATCTTCTTATTCGATATGCTCGATATGACATCGACTGTCTGCTGTTTCAGAATGGCAGCAGGTGGTAAAGAACCTCCCATGGCTAATTGTGGACCCGAATTATTAACGCCTACCATGGCCGAGGGTACAGGACGAGATCTTATACTTGATGTGGTTTGTGTTAAATCGCTTTCGGGCGGTAAATTCACTTGTAAATGACCCGATAATATATCTTGATTAGTTTGTATGCCACCACCTACAGACTGCTGTTGTTCGGCTGAGGGTGATGAAGATTTTCTAGTCTTATCCCTAGCATCTGCTGTTGAGCCACTACTATTGAATTCAAATTCAAAGGGATCCAATTTCGAAAATATATCACCACCTTCTTCGAAAGGATCGCTTTTCTTGCGTGTCGGCGAAAATGGATCTGTATCGCGCGGCAACATTACGGGATCTGAGGCAACGGCCACGGCAACTGGTTCTAGAGGAGGATAATAGCGAGAAAAACGTAATGCATTAGTTTGAGTCATTATAGTTGATTGAGTAGTAGATGTTGATGTTGTATTTGTAGTTGTTGTTGTTGTTGTAGAATTAGAAGTAGTATTAGTTATTATAGCGGTTGTAATTGTTCTTAATTTTGGAGTTGTAGTTGTAAGTGATGATGATGATGATAATGAGGCAGATGCTGATGATTGAATTTGACCAGCAACACCACCACCACCAACTTTACCAACAGCAAAACCACAACCACCACCACCACCACTACCACCAGCAGCAGCAGCTGTATAACAACTACCACCATTAGAACTCTTAATCAGATTCGAATTCAATTTCATTGGCAACGGTGATTGTGACTGTGATGTTGATGATGATGATGCCGATGACAATGACAAAGACAAAGAAGTCTGATATTGATTTACTACGGTGGTGGTCGGTAACAAACTACTACTGTTGGTGTTCTTTTTGTTAATGTTATGGCTAAGAATACTTTTATTAATACTATTACGGCTAATACTAGTGGCACAACTACTTTTGTTAATACAATTATTGTTATTATTATTGCTATTGCTATTGATATTAGTATTCGTATTATTACTATTATTATTAGTGGTATTAGTAGTGGTAGTATATCTTAGATTATTAGTTGATGATGCATTAGTTGTCGTACGTGTTACAATTATGGAGGTGGGGCAAGTGCATATAAGAGAATTTGATGTTAAAGCAGTAGCACAAGTAGAAGAAGAGGCAGAAACAGTGGTAGAGAAAGCAGAAGCAGTTATACTATTCTTAACATTGGATGGCACATTCACAACATTAGTATTTACATTGAAATTATTTACATTAGTAGTGGTGGTAGTAGAGGTGTTGGTGGCGGTGGCGTTGGCAGTGATGGTGGCATTTGCTTGTATCATATTATTGGTGTTTATGGTGGTTATGGCTTTGCTATTATTTAAATCAGTGCAAGTAGTGATTGATGTAGTGTCAATACCTGTTTTATAAGTACTACAAATGAAATTTCTAGCAGTTGTAGCAGTGGTAGTTGTAGTAGCATTACTATTCTTATTATGATTTTTATTATTATGATAAGAATTAGCAGTAGTAATAGTAGTAGCATTAGTAGTATTAGTGTTTGTAGGAGTAGTAGTAGTAGTAGTACCTGTTGTGGCATAATTAATTGCATTTGCTGTTATTAATATATTAGTAGTAGTAGTAGTAGTAGTAGCAGTAGTACATGACGATGATGATGATGATAATATTGCAGATGGTATTATTGCAGCGTTTGCTGTTGCTGTTGTTGTTAGTAAATTATTTAAAGTGCCATGTGACATTTTAAGTTGTTGCTGTTGCATATGTTGCTGCTGTTGCTGTTGATATTTTACAGTTTTTAATTCTAAATCGCCTAAACTTAGTATATCCTCCCTGAAATTTCCCATCAGATTTGTTGCAGTCGTTGTTATCGTTGCTGTCAGATTAGCCATAGCAATGTTAGCTGTTGTTAAAGGTGTTGTTGTTGTTGTAATTGCGTTAGTAGTTGTATTTATAGTTGCTGTTGTTGTTGTACATGTCGTTAAATCTTTTAAAACTTTTTTAGGTGGATTTTTAAGCTCTTGGAAAAAGTATTTTTTATCAACATACGGCCGTGTGCGACCAGTACCTAAAGGATCCAAATCGGTAAAAGCATCTGATCGTATGTATATTGGTGATGGGACAAAAGGACACAAAACACAATCATCAATTAAACCAAAAAAAAAAGAAGACAAGCTTTTATTGTTTTTTTTTGTTGTACTTTTTTCTGTTTTTGTTTTTGTTTCGTTCTATGGTCGTGTGTATTATTCTATTTATTTTAACCACTTTTTTAAAACAGCGACAAAATCTTTGGTTTTTTTTCTGTTTTTTCTTACACAATGATTAAATCAAATCAAAAACTCATTTAATAAATGTAAAGGTAAAGTAGAGGTAGAGTTTTACTCCCCCTTATTATGTTGGGTGGGCAGTACTGGGTGGTGGTAGTTGGAAGTTGGTTGGGTGGTTTGATTTAGTGGTCTTTGTGAATAAATGTGAATGTGCGAAAAATTCTACTTAAAATAAAAAAAAAAACAAAACAACAATAAAGAGATAAATTTATGACAAAAATTATAATTATGAGGGGGCTAGGCTATTGGTTCACTACAAGGGCATAGAAATTTAGAAAAATTTCAAATTAACCTCTTCTACTACTGTTTACTATTCGCATTCATTAAAGTCACATCGGATTTCAGCCTGCTTTAGCATATTCTTTCAAGCGCCTCTGCTTTGAATATTTGAAAACATTTAGTAATAAGATCAGAGTTAGTATGAATTTGTCGCTTTTAGTTTAAAAAGGTAAGAATGGAAGTCAGCAATTTCTCTAAAATAAAATGACGAGGAATTCTTTATGCTTTATTAGAGAAATACAAAAACATCAACTTTACATCTGAGAATATGAATAGTATTCATCCAAACAATTATGTTCTGGAAGGTCAAGTGTCGAAAATTTAAAATCTGATATTTCCGCATTTCAGCCATGAAGTAGTTGAAATCTACACAGCATCTCCTCTGTAACTTTCTAGTTATTGGAGGAAGAAGATTGATTACCCTGAGTGGGGCTTTCTTTCCCTTTCAGGAACAAATATTCTACAGGATTACGCCGTAGTCTAGTAGTAGTAGGTTCGAGCTCCAGGACAGACATCAAAACGAAATATAAAAAAAAAAATATTTCTTCGGCGACTTCCTCTCAACAGATTTTGGCAAATGAAAAAGTTTCTCAAAAATCTGTCGTTCGAAGTCTACGTTAAACTGTAGCTCCCGCCACTCAAGTAAAAAATTAAGGCACACAACATGAGTGGTGTGTGAGGCTAGGCCTTAATCCTGACTGGAGGGGATGTAATGGCCAATTATGTATGTATGTATTACGCTGGCTAAGCATTTATCCTAGCATAGCTGCTAACTTTTGATCTCTCTATTCCGTTTATTTAATTTCATTTCTTTCTCTTTTCTAGGACGAATATTATGACATCCAGGTGTTTCCGCATTTGTTATTGTGGCTGTATACGTCTTCAAACCTACCATTTTAAATGTCATCTTTAATAACTCTACAGGTAACTACAATCCTTACTATGTTTAATAATCCTACCCTTTACCAAAGGTATCTTTACTTAATTAACAGTATACACTACATTTATTAGGTTAGGTGAGGTTAGGTTAGGTCAAACTGGTGGCTTTGGTTATCAAAATTCACTTGAGTACGTAAGCGCACTGCCTGTATTCCACCAAACTAAGGAAGAAGTTGTATTAGTATCTCAAAAAATTTCTTTTCGAGTTTATGAAAAAAGTCCTTTTCGGTAACCTAGTCATAGATATGTCAACTTGTCGATTTAGAATTCAATTCTTTGCTTTGCTCTTTGCAATTGATTTCCTGATATTTACAATTATTAGTCAAGCCAGTCATTAAAAGAAAATGTTTATAATTACGACACCATTAGACAGAAACAAGGACAGCCATTGAAAAAAGGGTGCATAAAGAAAGAAAGAAAGAACTTAAAATGGTAATTGAATGTAAAATAAAAATAGAAAACATTTAAAATAAACACCGTAATAATAGATTGATTAATTGATCGATTGATTGATTGGTTGATTGATTATTTGTTTGTGGTTGTTGGTTAATTAGGTTAGTGGAAATACATTCAAATAAAACAATGCCTTACTGGTGTGTACATACTAGTATTTTATATACAATTTACAATAAGAATGCATATGATTGTTTCTAATATCTAATTGACTTGAACTTACCCGATTTAATATCCGGTTTAGAATTTTGATTTGCCTCTGTTGCAGCCGTTTGGAAAATATCTGTTAGACTAGAACTATTAGTTAAATTAGTGGATTCAGCGTTATTATTAGCCGTGGTGCTGGCTATAGTTGTTAGTTCCACTATATCAGTGGTTATAGCATTGGCCGAACATGAAGCTGTTTCGTAAATATGATTTGGTGGCGTATCCGATGATTCACGAGCAGCCAAAGGGGCACGTGTGGCTAGAGGTACAGAACTAGCAAGCGAACTGGCTAAGGGCGGCATGCCCATAAGACCAGGAACTATAGTTTTTGAGGTGTCAAATACATCGCTATGAGCATCGAGCTCACGTAACCAGTTGTCATCATCATCGTCTAAGGGTTGTAGAGTAACTGTGTTACTGGTGGCGGCGGTGGTGGTGGTGGTGGTGTTAAGACCTATAGAAACGGTTGTTAAACCAGATTGCGTTGCAGTGGAAGATAATAAAGAATTATTATTACCAGCTGAAGTAATTGGTATATTGGCCAAATCATTGTTTTTCGGTGTAGCATTCTTGCTGCGTAAACGACCTGGTTCTGGTGGCGGCAATGTCTGCAAGGAATACAAATACACATGATTGATTGCAAAACCTTGTTATAAATAGAACAGAAGAAAAAATCTCTATATACCGGAAAGTTGGTAAATGAATCACCAAAAGGATCGTCGCTGCTACCGCCAGCTGCCGCCGCTGCTGTTAATGATGTTTTGTTTGCGGTTGAGGTCAAAGAATTATTTTGATGAGAATGAGCATCGTTTGGTGTAATACGTTCCATTTGTGTTATGCCTCTTTGCAAAGAACTAAGCTCTTGTTCCAAGTCCACCAAATCTGCCACAGACTCTGGAGATATCTGCCAATAAAAAAAATTTTTAAATTCTTATACTTTCTCATACTGAATTATACTCTTCTTAAAGTAATAATAAATACCTCTTTTGAAGCACCTTTCGAATCTAAATTAACACCCAAACGACTGGCATTTGGCGTATTCGTAGAACTACTAACCATAGTGTTTAGCATACTTAATGTAGCCGCCGATGTTGTTGAACCACCCAAACCGGATAAATCATTTTGTCCGGCCGTACCAGCGGCAGCACTTTTCAACGAAGACAATGATGATAACTGATGTTGATCATGATGATGCAAAGATTTCGATTGTATCTGTTGGCGTGCCAATTCAATTTCTTTTTTCTTCAGTTCAAATACCACCTGAAACAGATCACGCATGGCTAGTACTACCTGAGAGGCGGCTTTATCTGTTTTAATGCCAAAGAAACGATGGCCACTATCGGGCGAACCGAATATATAGCCAAAAGCTCGTGAATCAGTCATATCTTGTGCAATGAATGATATCTTATGGACCGGATGATGATAAAGTGAATCGCCAGTTTTCTCATCTCGTAGACGTAAACCGTCAATGGTGACGTGTATGGTGATGCGTTGCTTATGTTCGCCGGCAGCTCGTATAGCCATTTTTAAATCTTGTAAGGCCTCTTGACACATGCGATCGCCACGTGCCTCACCCACCTCCAAGATGCCAATAAGTTTGGCTTTGAATTGCACGCCATCGCCAAAAAAACGCCCCGGATCATTACGATCTGAAAGGATAAACAAAGCAAAGGAAATGTTATTATGTTTTTATATAAATTGAAAATTTAAAATAAAAAATTAGTTATGCAAACAGGCAAGAAAGTTCCAAGGACAGACACACGCATACCAGATACCATAAAGAATCTTATTTCCCTATACTGAAACCTTCCAGAGGTCATAATAACGCCACTGAATTGCCTAAAATTGAACGTCAGTGAAGGCATGATACAACCTTGGACAAGTATCCAGCAGGTAACAACAAAAAATCGTCTCCACCTCTTCTTCTTTTCTGCAACATTGTTACAGGTTCTTAATGGAAATTCTAATGCAGAGAATTCGACAGAATAAGAAACGATACCATATAGGCAAGCCTACCAACAGAACGCTTTACAATATAGTCGATGTCGCCAGAAGAGTCGGAAGTAAGCGTAAGTGATGTAAGGACACAGAGCGATGAGAAGATTAATCCACAGGACACGTAACAACAAAACTTAGAAAGAGAGAAACCCCGATTCCAGAACAACAGAAAGCCAGTTACTCAAGGTAATACCAAAAGAAGAAATCAGCAAAAAGAAAACGAGCGATGTTTGCCAGTGCTTTTGCTCTGTAGTTTATTAGGTTATCAGGACTCTCACATGATATAAGTCTTCGCCTGCTTCTAAAACATGCCTCCACCCATAGTTCTAGCTATTTTCGAATCATTCCTTAAGTGTTCCGTCGCCTGTGTCGAAGGCTTGTATTAGCTGCTGTGAGCCTCTATGATAAGGGTCCAGAGGAAGAAGAAATAACATCGTCTCCAGCCTCAATTTGAGTGTGGTATGCAAAGCAACAGATGTTATCTGAGGTTCAATGTCTTGCCCAGAAATTTGCTTCATGCGGCTTATATTCAATGAGACATTATAGGTCCTTATTCCATTGAGTACTTTCAGGACATGTACTCGCCTGTTTCTAAAAGATGCCTCCACCCATAGTTCTAGCTAGTGTTCCGTCGCCTGTGTCGAAGGCTTGTATTAGCTGCTGAGCCTCTATGATAAGGGTCCAGAGGAAGAAGAAATAACATCGTCTCCAGCCTAAATTTGAGTGTGGTATGCAAAGCAACAGAAGTTATCTGAGGTTCAATGTCTTGCCCAGTAATTTCCTTCATGTCAGGCTTAAGTAGCTTAACCTACAGGTGTGATTATTGTGGCATATATATACAATGAGTCATTATAGGTCCTTTTTCCATTAAGTACTTTCAGGATTTTTTCATATCCAAAGGAAATTTCAAAAGCTCTGCTGCATCACCATGTTCTAGTTTTACGTTGTTTAGCTTCTATGACCGAAAAGTTAATGGTTTGTACATTATGGTCGGGCGAAATGTTTTTAGAATTGTTTCCTGAGCTGTGAAAAAATAAATTTGAAATATTCCCACAAAAAGAGACGATATTGAGTAACCTGTGTGCTTTAATATTTCAATTTAAATGCATACTTTAAACCCATTCTAATTGATGATTTCAAAGTGCAAATCTCCAGGGAAAAAAATGATCCAAAGCAATGGCAATAACAATAAAGAAACACAAATGATAATTAAAAACATAAAATGCAATGCAGTAATAAACTAAAACAATAAAAAAATTAAAATTAAAATAAAATAAAATAAAATAAAGAAAACATTTACATTTTAAATAATTATCCCCAGAGATGGCAGTGGAAGCCGTTGATGCTGTATTGCTGTCGTGTTTGCCATGACTGCTACCAAAACTGCTGGCAATCGATAACGTTGAAGAGGCTGATGATAATTTGGAAACCAATGATTTAACCATAATGACACAAACAACTAAATTTTAGACACACATTTAAATTATAAAACAAAGCAAACGATCTAGAGGCAAGTTAGACATGAGATTTTCACTGCTGAGGCACAAACTGGATAAATGATGAGAGATTTTAATGACTGGTTCTTATTTCTGCTTTCAAATAGTGTCTGTTTTATTATTTTTTTCTTTTTATTATTGATGAAATACAACAGCAATTGCGGCAATTGAATTAAATAAACATAACAACGAAGACGACAATGACGTTGTCTATGGAACCATAATATATACGTCCGTACGTATGTACGTATTAAGTGTACAAACAATAACAACAATCACTTATACTATGTAGAGTATTATAACAATGGCAATAGTCTGCTGGCACCTGGCTGGTCTATATTCCACAGCTCTGGCTGATGGCGGGTGTAGCTTGTATGAGTATGCATACAGATTTCAAGTGTGAAATGATGTGTGATGTGAATGGCGGCTTAGAGAGCACACACCTGCTGTTCCAGGGGGGTGTTTGCTATACAAATGGGTTGGTCGGTGTATAGCAGCGCTATTCAAATAATTTCAATGCTGGGCCCAGCTTTTTGAGTATTCTTATCGATCATAGTGCCGAGCCGACCACTGTAAAGAGAAACAAAATGAAACGGCCACTATTGCTAAATAGCCATCATCAATTTATTTTTGTTTCTTTTCTTTTTTGTTGGAATTTCAAATCATTATTGTTCTTGTTTTTCTACACCTTAAATGGTCTATTCTTAGTTGTTGTTGTTATTTGTTTGTGTTCATTCCATACAATTATTTTGTTTCATTTAAAATAGTTTTACTTTCCATCACCAGTTTAACAATTTTTTCTCGTTTTTTTGTTATTGTTATTCTTTACAAATAATTTTATTTATTTTGTAATTTATTTCCCATTGCCGTTGTTGTTATTTTAGCTGCTTTTGTTCAATTTGTTCAATAACTGAACACTGTTGGTATAGAATTGTTTTGCTTCATGCACGTACGTACAATCAATCGTTTACGAGTATCTCTTTTCCTTTTCGCTCTTATTATACTCAATTAACATCTTTTTTTCCCCAATTCGTTTTGTTTGTTTTAATTCTAGTTTCTATTCGTTTTTATGGTGATCTCAGCTACATTTTTAGAATATTTTCTTTTTCCATTTTAATTTTAATATTAAACATTTAATAGCACGTTTCTTTATATGCAATTCATTAATATTTAACGCAAAAAAATTCTATCACAATTAATTTCCAGCTGCCACTGAGATGTCCAAAGTATAACGAGATGTCTTATTTTATTTTTCTTATTTTTTCCCCTCTTTTGTTCTTGTTGTTCTATACGTTGTTATTGTTGTAAATAGCACTACTGAAATGAAATGCAGTCATTGATGTTTGTGTTTTATTTTCACATCTTCTTTTTGGTCTTTTTTCGTGTTCTCTTTTTACTTATAAAAAGCATTCTGCTCTTTTGTAAGGTTGCCATATTAGAATTTTATTTTAAAAACAAGTAGCAAACGAGCTGCCAATAGGATTCTTTTTCTTTTGTAATATCCCTTTCATTTCAATTCCATATTATTAACATAAAAATGTAAAAAATCTTACTTAACATGAGCCTCTGAGGCTCGCTGTCAGTAGTTAATGTTAATATTTGATATTTCGTATGTAAATATTTATTAATTATTTAAAATAAAAGTCATATAATTTAGTTGCGGTATGTTAAATATTACTGTTGTTAGTAAGATTAGGGTTAAAGTATGTTAAATATTTCTGTTAGTAATATTAGGGTTAAATGTTTGAAAAGGCGCAAAATGCCAACAGTTCGGGATTTTTTTCAGCAAGTGAAACAACATGTCTTTGAATTTTCTTTAATTTATTAAAATTCCATTCGGATTTTATTGAATTAAACTCAAAGGGAAAGAAAAGTTTTGAAATAAATATACGAATTAAGTATTTTGATATGCAATTGCAGTTTAAAAAGCAATTTTAATGAAAAATATTTTGAAAAGCTCACAAGTGTCTGATGGACAACAGTGTTAAGGAGAAAATCAGAAAACCAAATAATGGTGTCAGCTATGCAAGGATTAATGCTTAACAAATCAGTCCGTGTAATTCCATTATACAATTCAGGTCAAGCTGAAAATCGGCCTCCGGCAATGAATTCTAACATGCAAACAAAGTTTCTGCAGGGCAGCCACAGAAGGGGTGCACTGCACGCCTCCATATAAAAAACGAAAGTAGGAGATGGTCACTGTGAAAAAAGTGAAATAGAATAGTGAATAGTGGAACATCAGCTTACGTTTTAAAGGATATTTTAAGGAACTGCTGTAACGCCTAAGTAAAAGATGAGACCGCTTAACATTTTCTTTGTAATTGCTTCGGCGGCCTGAGACGAAGGATTTTCGCCAACCAGAATTTAACAACATAACTCGTCTAGCCAAAGGTAAGTTGAATCAAATACATATATGTACATACTTTTGAATTCAACTGGATGACTTAGAAATGTCAGCCAGAAATTATATATTGAATAGGCACAATGCAACCAATAATTGGACTCCAGTCAGTCATGCTTATGGCGACTGCATTTATCCTAGCCTAACTGGCTAACTTTTAGGAACTTCCAATTTGAATTAAAATAATGTATATCAGTTAAATGAAATCAACGTGGTCTAGTAGGTAGTTTGTTGGCTTATTAGACGCGAAGCCACGGTTCAAATCAGACATCAAAACAAACTTCCGACTTCCTCCCTGCAGATTTCTGGCAAAAGCTCTGAGAGTAAATAAAATTGTCATGAAAAAGTTTCTCAAAAATCTGTCGTTCGGAGTCGACTTTAAACTGTAGGTCCCGCCACTCATGTATAAAAATTAACACACAACATGAGTAGTGTTGAGAAGCAAGGGTTGAAGGGTTGTAATGACCAATTATGTATGTATGTATACTGTATATCATTTGAATACTTTTATGAGAATCAATATTTAAATCACTTCACACAACAAAATCCTATTTGGATGATTATTAATCATACTTTATCGGGCAACTAACTACTATTCACCTGCACTTTCGTCTTATTTCTTATATGAAATCGATTATAAATAATTAAAAGTAGCGATACTTACATTTACAGGGGCTAGTTTTCTTTCTTAGGGTTTGCATAGTTTTGAAAAATTGCTTGACATCCGTGCGCTGCAACGTTAAACTCTTCTCTTACACGACGATTTTCTTGAAAAAAAAAAATAAAAGAAACAACTGAAATTAATTTCGGAGCAACGATAAAAATAAACTAAAAAAAGAAATACCGCAGATTAAAAATATTCCTAAATTTTATCTCAGATAACCAGTATAAATAAGTCTCCGGAAGAATGTAGTGGTGAGAATACATACGTGAGTGAGTGTAAATATGTACGTTATGATTGACATTCAGTAAAAACGTAATGAGAGCCAGAAACAAATGTATGTAAAGAAATTATAGTCGGAAAAAGTACAACAACATTAGACGATTGAATCACACATGTGACAGAAAACCGCATGCATGACTGATCAACTATATTCAAAAGATCTTATGGATATAAGCCATGAAGTACAATAAAACGCGACCATAATTCTAGCACTCAGGAATAAATTTCTACAAAAAATGCATTACAATGACGATCACAAATAACTGTCTGTGGTTCAGAAAACAATGGGTGATAGATAGGTCATCCCCTGAAAATGGAAGTCTGCTAATGACATTGTAAAGAAACTTTAATTTATAACCAGCGTGGTTATTACCTAGCTTTGACCAATGCGTGAAGGACTAAACGACAGGCCATGATCGATTACTCAGCTCAGTTGGTCAACTATATTCAACAGTTCTTATGGATGTTAGTCATGAAATACAGTAAAATGTGACCATAATTCTAGCATTCAGGAATAAATTTCTACAGAAAATGCATTACAATGACAATCACAAATAACCGCCAGTGGTTCATAACACAAGGGGTGATGAATAGGTCATCCCCTGAACATGGAAGCATACTAATGACATTCTAAAGAAAACTTTAATTTATAACCAGTGTGGCTATTATCTGGTTTTGATCCAGGCGTGAAAGACTGAACGACAGGCCATGATTGATTAGTTTCGCTGGTATAATGTGGCGTTATTTAGTTGTTGTAGTGATTAAACTGCTTGACTACAAACACGATCAATTAACATTCAAGTCTGGCTGAGGCTTCAATTCTACTCCAAATGATCGATAAAGAGTATGATAGGATCAACATTGTACATCATAGGAAACTGTGCTACACCAGATACATCAACATAATCCATTCGTTCCCACGACAATCGGATCTTCGCTCCGGAACGACCCGACTCAACATGGGCCAAGGATTGTCAACCCAGTGAAAGCTGTATCAACGGGAAGTTTTTTTTCCCAAGGGAGATACTTCCGGAAGCAACAGCAGAACTTTTACAACAACAACGTAATCCATTACCACAGACAACCTTATTTATTGATAAGCCAATCATTCTAGAAATTAGAATATGACTATTCAATTAGGCTGAAACAAAGCCAGGAAATTTGGGAACAGCCCATTGTGAAATAGACATGTCGGCCCATTGTGATACTATATGCTGTGTGGAGCCAGAACTAAGTAACAAGTCCTCATAGGGTCGTATCAAGCTGAAAACAACAATAATATATAACAATAAACCAAGATTCTTCCTCAACCAAGGTTTTCTCAGTCACCAATAAATCCAGAGATTTGGCCAGAGATCCCTTACACAAATTCATTCCCTCAGCGTAATTTATTTCCATTACCTCGGTCTAAAGCACACTATGGTAGTCTGGGAAACGAAGATAAAATCTTGTTGTTGACTACTAGTCAAAAAAAAAGTTGCTTTATTGGAGTCCAAAAAGCAAAGGCTATATCAAGAAGCCCCAATATTGGTAATTAACAAACCGATGCCGCCGTAATCTAGTAGGTAGTGTGTTGGCTTATTAGACGCGAAGCCAAGGTTCAAATCCCCGGCCAGATATCAAAACGAAAATATGAAAAAATATTTCTTCGGCGACTTCCTCTCAGCAGATTGCTGGCAAAAACTCTGAGAATAAATAAAATTGCTATGAAAAGTTTCTCAAAAAAAATCTTGTTAAAAATTAACGCACACAACATGAGTGGTGTTGAGAAGCTAGGCCGCGTAATACTGACTGAAGGGTTGTAATGGCCAATTATGTACATATGTATGTAACAAGGTTTTCAGGCGTGTGGTTATCCCACTGTCCTAGTTTTTCATGTGTGCTCTACTGCATTCAGACAATATTGCTGGCGTCACCGGTATAATCAAAAAATTAAAAGTGCATTTCCAACGTAAAAACAATCTGAAAATACAGTTACAGTTAACTACACGTCTTCTATAGGGTATTATTGTTTTGACGTTTAAGTTTTTTTTTTTTTTCATTTTCTTATCATTATTTATGTTTATTATTGTTGTTGTTATTGCATTTCATTTTTACTTTACCGTTATCTGTGTAGGAGTCCATGTACATGTACTTGCATATAAGTGTGTATTAAGAAAAGTTTATCTGTCAAAAACTTACGTTTTGTTTACTTTTTTATGCCTCTCTCTCTCTCTCTCTCACACACACACTTTTGTTGTTTCTGTTACGGTTCTGTTCTATTTATCAGATGTTTTATGTTCTTGTTGTTTTTGCACTTGTTTTTCTTTTTTTTTTTCTTGTTTGTTTTGAGAGCGGATTTCTTTTGAATGGGGTGGTTGAAAAACAGAACCCAAAGTAACGGTTTTTTTGACGATTTGTTTTCTTTAATGGTTGTTGAATGAGAGAATGAATTGTGTGGTGTTGGTGGAAGTGGGAGGAATGGTAGCTAGGAGTGGGGGGTGGGGGGTCTGTTAGGAAAACAACAAAAATTATACCACTGTGCTTTCGTTGATTAACAAAAAATCGTAAAACATGAGGAGCAACACAAGCAGACACAATTTAATTCACCGGCTTCTGATTCTACGACGACGGCTGCTAAAACGACAACACTCACGCACACTAGCAGACCAACGAAACGAATACACAGCAACTTTTTATCGATTTTTCACTTGAATGAAAAATTACGTCTGAATCTCAGACAGTCAGTGTGAATAAAAATTTCTTTTTTTTTATATTTTTCACGTTTCAAATTATTGAACTTTCTTGTAAACTTTAATTTTTTATTTTTCAATGAATAACCATTGAAACTTAATAATTTTCATTAAATTTTCTTCTATGGTTTAGAAATACTTGAGATTTTTTTCTATCAATTTTTATGGAATTTCAAAAGAATTAATTTTTTTTTTTGGATTTGAATTTATTTCATTCTATTAATTAATTTTATTTAAATTTTTATTTCTTCATGTATTTAGGATTATTGTAAAAAATGAAAGAAACATTTTTCTAAAGACATTTTTATGTGTATAACATAAATTCTTTTCACATTTTTTCACTTTAATTCCCATTTAGTAGTTGACTGACTGGCTTTGTTTGATTTTCTTATTTTTATTATTTAAAGAAATATTTTTTTCTAACACAATTCATTGCTTATTTTAAATATTTTTCTGCTAGAATTTTATTTTTCTTCACATTTTATTTGATTATTAAAGGGAAAATAGCAGATTTTTTTCGGTTAAAACGTAGTCCTCCGCCCTTAGCGCTTTGAAAATCATTGAAAATTCGATTACGACCAAAGGATTTCTGTTTGATATCCTTTTGACACAACCGTTTCTAATAATGACAGTTATTTTCTGTCATTTTCACTCTCTCTCTCTCTCTCTCTTCGTTTGTGCTGCACAATTTTTGAACGGAACTGCGATGTCAGTGTGTTTTGTAATGTTGCCATATGTATTTCCATTGTGGTTATTCTATGGGGAGTTTTGTTTGTTTAGGGTTTGCCGATTTGATTTATTTTATTTAAAATACCTTAAGCAAAAACAAAGAGCGCTAAGAATTATTTTAGAAATTTGTCATAAATAATCACTAATTTAAAGCGAAAGATTTTAACAGAAAAGTCAGCAAGATCAAAGCTAATTTATTTTAATTAAGTAATTGCCTTCCCTTGTTGCTGACCGTCGTATATGGACCCATACTCCAACAACAACAAAGACCGGGTGCAGCAGCAACACAACCACAATTACAACAGCAAAAACAACTACACTTCCTTTTCTCGTTTTGTTTATTTCTCCTTTTTCCCTCCCCCTCTCACACCACTACTACTCCTACCACCCACCCCCACCCAAGAACCAAACCAGCAGCAGCAACACCAATACACACACACCCAACAACAAACAGATTCATATTATTACACTCACAACGCAATAAATATTCAATTCAAACAAACTTTTTACTTATATAAACCGGAAACGGAAAAAGAATGTGCAAATTAGTAAAAAGGAACATTATTTTTTTGAACGAACAAAAACAAATTTTTCCAACCATTAGTGTTGCCAAGAAGAAAAAATTTTTGGTACTCAACTGCTTCAGTGTTGCCAGGAAGGAAAAAATATTCTAAAAAAAAACTCACCGTTGACCAGTGTGCAAAACTGAAATTTTGAAATGGTGCTGAAAAAGTACTTTTTTGCATCGATAGTACTTTTGTAAAAGATACATAAATAATTGTTCATTATAGGTATATAGCCTAAAGCCTAATTCTACTTTAGCATTGCGTTGAACGTGTTGTTAATGCATTAAAATAGTTGAAAAGCGCAAGACAAAATATGTAATAATAAAAAATTACTGCAAGCATAACGGCGGTATTGCGGTATTTTTACAATGAAAAAAGTATAAAAGTACTGAATTTTTCAACACTGTCTTCTAAATTTGTCTTTCACCACTTCTATTTACATTAACACAACCAAACTGTTGTTTAAGTTCAATCAACATCGTTCAACGGTATTTTTGAAATGAAAAAAAGTACAAAAATACTGAATTTTTCAATACTGGCAACAATGGTTTTAAAACCAACACTCGAATGAAAACACACATTAAACTCTTCCCATTTGCAATAAGACCCACGATGGGTATGAGAACAAAACACGAAGGCTGACTGAACAAAATAAACATGTTTTACAATCGCTCGTTCATTGTTCATCGTTTTTGTAGAGTATTTTTAGTTTTCAGTCTTCTTTCTTTACTGGTTCCGTGGAGTCGCAAAAATTCCCATACAGCGAAACGAATAAAAGTAATACAAGCGAATTTGTTACAATAAAAAAAATTAAAGAAAACAAGTTAATTAAAATTTATTTTACAAAAGCAAGAATAAAAAGAAATAAGAGTAGATTACCAAACATTTTTTTATATAAAATACGGCTTTATTAATAGCAATACGTAGTGTGAGAGTGATAAATTTTAAATAAGAAGAAAAAAAAATTATAAAAGTGATCATATCTCTACACAAAAACTGTAAGGAAAAGAAAAAAATAGAAATAAAAAGTGGAAACAAAAGAAAGATTCAATAAGAAAAAGAAGAAAAAAAGTTACGTATTGTTGAAGAAGATTTTAACGAAAAATCCCCCCTCAAACTCCAACTGGAATTTTAGTTTGTCCATATGCTTAGAGTGCAAGGGAGTGAGTGAGTGAGTGAATGCAAGTGTTGTGTTAAGTTTTAAGAAGAACGAGCAAGAAGTTTTCTTTTTCTTTAAAGAAGTTTAGAATAAAGATTAAAAAGAAGTATTTTTTCAATTTAACAGTTAGTTTTATATTTAAAATTTTTAATTTATTTTCATTTTGTTGCATTGTTTTCTTCATATATTCTTCTTGCTTTATTTACTTGTAAAACTTCTTATTGGATTTCCATTGTTCTTTTACGGTTTATGAACGACTGTGTGTGTGTGTGTGTGTGAATGCTAGTGTTTTTGGTAGATTTTTTGTTTTTGTTTCTTTTTTTTTACACTCAAAAGCAAAAACCAGTCTAGCGGCTGTTAAATATTCCAACATAACCAACAACATCTGTAAACAGAAAAAAACAAGGATTATAAAAAACAACAACAGCTTTAATGGTACTTGTTTTTGTCAAACCCCTTAAAAAATAAAAACAAAAACTTCATCAGTTAGAAAAAGGAAAGCAAACGTGAAAGCAAAACAAAAACAATTGTTGTTTTCAAAAAATACTCAAATTTTATCGTGTGTTTTTCTTTTATAAAATATATATTTTTTTATAGGTTGTGTTTTAAAAGCAAACAAAATAAATTTCAAAAAAATAACGTAAAAAATCGTCGTTAAAAAAGCAAACATTTAAGTGTGTTCATTGGCAAATTAAAGCAAATAAAAAATCGAAGAAAATTTAATTGATTTTTAATTAAATCATAAAAAAAAACGTTATCGGTTCTTTTTTCGCTTGTGCAAGTGTATGTGTGTGTAAAATTTTTAATCTTTTTTTGAAATAAAAATTAACATCAAAAAAAAAAAAAAAAATAAAACGAAAAAATGAATAAAACCTGTGCCCGCTGTCAAAAGGTGGTTTATCCCATTGAGGAACTAAAGTGTCTTGATAAGGTACGTAATCTACATATGTGTGTGTTTATAGTTTCAATACTTATTTGTTACAATTTATTCTTATTTGATTCTCTCCGCTTCTCTCTCACATATACTTACCTTGAATTTTTATTATTTTACTTTTTTTTTTTCTTTGTTTTTTTGTTAATCTTGCGTGTTTTTGCTTTAAATTATAAAATAATCAAATGTATGTATGTATGTGTGCAGAGTTATCATCAATAGGAAATAGCTTTATTCTCACGCGCATGATTATTTAATTATAACAACGTTAAAATGATCGTGTGGAATTTATTGTCTTGCTTGTTTATTTCTTGTTCAAAGAGATGCCAGATTATAAATTTTTTAACTATACTATTGCAGTCATGGCGTGGGTATTGGGTTTAAAGGGCCTATAACGAGTTCGAATGTCGCCTGCAAACACTACCTGATGAGAGAGAGAGTGTTTTGCACTGTACACTGCCCACCTAAATATCAAAAAAAAATTTATTTTGATTTAACGAAACGATCTTATTGTGAATTTAGCCAATATTGAATTTCCCAATCCCCATTCCTGCCGCCTGACAGGGTCACTGTAGACTTCAGATTGGCATGCCAGGAAGGGCTCCACTGTTAACTATGATGAATAGTACAAACATCTATTTGGTACTCTTTAGTCTCTTCAGTCTGTCTTAACATTTCATTCAAATCGACCCTTCCAGTTTATCATCCCAATCGATGACAAAGTTTCTCAACTTTGTACTTTCAACGCAGACAAGATTGTCCTCTATAGCCAAGCCAATGTGGTCTCTTGATGTTAATGCCCTGAGTCACATCCATGGCGTTGAGGAGTCATGCAGTACATTCTTGGTTCGTATGAGGAAATCAATGTTAACGCACACTGAATCCTTACACATACATAATTGGCCATTACAACCCTTAAGTCAGGATTACGGCCTATCTTCTCACACCACTCTTGCAGTGTGCCTTAATTTTATACTTAAGTGGCGGGACCTACAGTTTAACGTCTACTCCGAACGACAGATTTTGAGAAACTTTTTCATGGCAGGTTTATTTACTCTTCGAGTTTTTGCCAGAAATCTGCTGAGAGCAAGTCGTCGAAGAAATATTTTTTTTTTCATATTTCGTTTTGATGTCTGGCCTGGGGCTCGAATCCGATCTTTACGTCTAATAAGCGAACATGCTACCTACTAGACTACGTCGACATTGAACTCGCCCAACTAAAAAACACGTAGAATGCTTAGTTATCGGGCATAACTTGGAATCCCATATACTTTAAGGATGTGATGCACTTTCGTATTGCCTTCTCGAATTCCTCAGAACCTGCCCTTTTCTTACACAAGCTATATTACCGTAAGAATTTCCTCTGCTGCAGTGAGTGGTTGACTGTTCAAATGTTGCAATATTACTCGGATAGTAGCGGTAATTCATTGTATTGTTTATCGTCAACATCTAACCGATCACGAATGCTATTGTCGTAAGATGTTCTTAAAACGTCATGGATTTGAATACAAATTGGTCCTCTATTTTGTCTTTAATTGTCTACTTAATTCACTTGTGGGTTTAGGTTATAGTTGACCTCTCTGTAGCTTCTATTAATTCATCTTTCTTTTGTAAATTGGTTTTAGATCCAACTATTGTTACTAATGTTTTCCCACCTTTGTTATAATCATTGTATGTAGTGATCTGCTCTTAATATTGCCTAGATTTCTTTGAAAAACTTTAGAGTTTTACTTTAGTGCCTTACGTTACAATCGCTTGATTTTTTTTGTAGCTACATACATATATTTTTAGTATTTATACTTGGCCTAACGACAGCCTTGGCTTTGTTTTTTTCAGGATTTTTTTCACATAGTGCTGAAGGCAATATTTAGTAGCACTGAGCTTGTTTACATCGATCATAATAATAATAGTTCCTTGCCATCCATCGGAATAATAAATTTCAGATTTTCGTTGCCTTACAGCAAGCATAGTCCATATGACCCCTGAAAACGGTCTGTAATTATAATCCACAGACATATGATGGTACACTGAGAAGAGTTTACATCGTTCCCACCTACTCGAATCTTCGTTTTATCTCACTTTTGCCTCTGATCTATACCTTCCACGTTATGATCTGGCTGATTTTGATATATTGTTTCAATCTAGAGCTCGATCACTCTCATGGACTCGTTGGAATACAGTAGCACCTCTTAATTAATCAAAATTAAACCTCAATTTAATCAAACACGTATCCTTTTATAAACTTCCGTAGTTGTGATTCCAAAACAAAACCTCGAAAAGCGTTTGCAACATTGGCGTATGTTAGGTAGACAAGAAACCTATCTGTGCTATATACAGCACGACAGATCTGGTTGCTCATGATCTTAAGAGATCATATGGTTTGACTAGAACTCCCAGGTGCTGTTGCAGCGGTCATGCGAGCAGACTAGATCTTCCATATGTAGAAAGAAGGACGAAACTATTTTCCACTTTGTCCAACGTGGCATAGCTGTAAATCGCCGTAGCACTCTATGCGATTTCATTAGAATTCCTCTCTGTTGAAGTCAATTTTTAACCCGAAATCAAAAATACCAAGTCAGGCAGGCAATCACAAGACCAAATGAAATTCTTTTTTCCCGAGAAAATGGTCGACCATTTTGCCACAATTGCCCTGAAAAATTTCAATTTAATTTATTGAGAATTTTTTGTTGCTCCTCGTAAATTTTTCCTATTTTTTATCAGGCTAAAAATAATTGATTGAGTGGAACTATGCAAAAATTGTTTGCTTTTTTTGCGGGCCAATTTAATTTATTTTTAAAACTTCCTACGCACACCATAAGCCTCCACAAAATAATTAAAAAAGTTTTTTTTTCTTTCTATAAACAAGAAAAATTAAATGAAGAATAATATGTAGAGGGCATAAGGGGAAAGTGGAGGGGGGAAGCAGAAGATGCAATTATAAGAAATTAAAAACCAACCTTAGCACAAATGCTCGAAACAGAGTGGGCCGGCCTATAATCAATCATATGAGGCCGCTACAAGTGTACTATGAAGATACTAAAGGAGATCCTTTGAACGAAATTGTGATATTTATTGTGCCTTAGGAAAGGAACGGTCAATGGAGAAAAACTAGTTGACGTATTGTTGTATCAAGTAGCTTCTGATTTACATATGTATTCTCCATAGCAGTTAAAAAGTTTCAATAAATTTGGGAAAATACCACAAATCTTTCTCTCTCCCTCTCTCTCTCTATTCCTGGTAATTAGGATGTGTGTAAAGATAGATTTTAAAATCTATCTCCCCAGACGCAAACCAAGTCAGTTGTTTTTAAAGCATATTACGTCCCTTTAACCGAGTTTTCATAGTAGATTTTGAAATTTTCTGAGATTTCAGGATTTAAAATCCACTCTATGTCCTTTTGTGTGGAAACAGGGCTGAGTAGGCAGACAAAGTAAAGTGTTTTTAAAGCATTTTACGTCCCTTTTACTAAATCAGTCGCCAGAACCAGAGGACCAACACACACGAAAAAGTGGTATGAGGACCACAAAGGGGACACCTTAGGCTACAATTTGTATGTACAGTAAACCCTCCTATAACGCGGTACACTCAGAACGCGGTTTCCATATAACGCGGGGCTGAAATTGCGACAGCCCTCCTATAACGCGGTACTTTCAAAACGCGGTTTCCATATAACGCGGAGCCCTCCTATAACGCGGTACTCTTACTGCGTGGTTTCCGTTCAATAACATCCCATAAGTTCCTTGCAGTCTTTTAGTTTAGTTTTTATTTCATTTTTTTATTAATCCTTATATAAACTCTTGAATTCAATAAAAATAATTTATAATTTATCTTGCCTTTTGAATTTCTTGGTCTCCATATAACGCGGTACGAATCATTGGAATTGTACTAACTCTGAGTTTCTTATAGCGCGGTTTTCATAGAACGTGCTACGAATTAACCTGGTTTGTACGGTGAAATCCAAGTTTCTTATAGCGCGGTTTCCGTATAACGCGGTAGGCACTCACCGCGTTATAGGAGGGTTGACTGTATATAGTGGGATAGTGTAGCGAGTATCATTTTTCCACAATATCCATCATCAGTCATCCTACCCAGGCACTGTTAACATAGGGTATATTTGAAGGCAAATATCTCAAGTTCCAAAATTATTTGGGATATATCACTTACTGGGTTTAATTGGGGACACCTTACGCTACAATTTGTATATAGTCAGATATCTGCAGCAATTCCCTGATATCGTATATTTGGGTGATTTCTTCCTTGACTATTTTTCGTATTTTCTATTAACCGCTTAACATTGTTTTGCTAACTCTAACATTAGCTCTGTTAAAAATTTTGGTTCTTGTCTTTGCTAATTAAATTTGAATTTATCTTCACACACATTGTAATATGTTTTAAAAATAATTTACTTTGTCCGCCCATTCAGTCCTGTTTTCCTACAATATTGATTTATTTATCGGATTTCAATAGCTTTTGGAAATGTGCGATTATCTGGTTTATTGTAGTTCTTATTACGCAATATTTTGTAACAGTGATTAAGTATAGGACTTATTTTGATCATCTTTTGCTTTTTTTTTACCGAGGAATTTAATTAATCTTTTCTGTTTTTATTTACCAGCCTTAAATTAAATGTTTAACCGCGTTCTGTTAGTAACATAACAGAGCTCTGTTAACTGACTGGGCTTGCGTCTGAGGAGATAGATTTTGAAATCTATCTTCACACACATGTAATTAGGTATCGAAATACTGTACCATACCTAGAGAAATTGTTAAATATATTTGATTTGATAAGGTCTGGCTAAGAAGACGAAAGCTTAGTTAGCTTTCTGGACGTTCAATGTCGTCCATGGAGCAACTAGTCCCCAAGACCAGTATGCTCGAATATTCGACCGTTTGACTAGTATATTCGATTAGCTTTTAATGATTCTAAATGAACGAATGACACGATATTTTTTCGATTTCTATCTCTTACAATTGCTGAATATTTCACGCTGCTAAATTAATTTGTTTTTTGTGTCTATGCATAAGTGCCCAATTTAGGTCACTTCAGTTTTGAGTTTTTAAAGTGCAATAAATGGAATAAATATGGCAAAACATAGCATACATACGTATGTGTAATGGTCATAAATTCCTATACACACACACACACGGCAATACACTACTACATACTCTCACTAATACGTGTACAATTGATAAGATCCATTCAATAATACGACTGCAATAGTTAAGTTTTGCATATTTTGACTTTTAAATACACACACACTCATACATACGCAGAGAAATATGCTACATTACTAGAGAAGACGACCAATGCATACAGTTGAGTAGAGACAAACATATGGGAACAAGAAGGCACGGTTAGCAGCATAGAATATATGTGGCCAATTATACGTTTATCTCTCCCCGCTCCTCCTCCCTTTACTAGTACTTGTACACATGCAATGATGATGACAGAATAACTTTTTCCCTTTCGACAAAAAAGAAAAGCATAAAAACGTAAAGAGCGGAGTAGAGTGGAGTGGAGTGGTGTAAGTGAGTGCTCCCGGTTCATTCACTGGCATTGGAGTTCGCCAACTAGAAAAGTAAAAAACAAACAAAAAAAATTATTGAACGTATGTACGTACGTACTTACTTTGTCCTATACTTTCTGGCATGTTTTTGTTGTTGTTGTCATTGGTGATTTGTTTGGTTCGGTTTCAGTTCGGTTGCATTCAGTTTGGTTTGATTACAGTGTTACTTGCCTATCTAAACGGTGTGTTGGCCTGTTGTTGGAAAGGTCTTGTTATGGCACATGCTACTGTAACTGTGTTTGAAACCCTTTGATTCCATTTCATTCCATTCTAAAGAGCAGTTCAAGAGAGCCAAACAAAGTATAGAAAATATTCTTTTTGATTCGTTTTTGTTGTTTTTTTTCCTCTTTTTTTTTAGCATTGCAAGCAACTACTAACACACATCTTTCAAAAAGTTACTGTTGTTGTTGTTGCAGTAGTTTTTTGTTTTTATCGGTTGCAGTAAATTCCTAGAAAATTTAACAAACGATAGAGAAAATCATTTACAAAAGAAGCCAATTTTTTTCACATTTTCTTCAAGTCAAAGCAATGGCGAATTGATTTGACTTCCCTATAGACTGTGCACTAGAGCGGGTCGCTCTCTATGGACAAAAAAAAAGTTGTGTCAGTCACCCCCTAGGATTAAAGGTATATTAATAACGTTCCCAAAAATATAAAAATTATTTTTTTGCCACGCCTAGAAATACCGCCCTTTTTGTTTTTTATATACTACGTCGCCATTTTAGGTCCGATCATAACATATCATATATCAGTGTTTGTGGCTTGACGGCAGCTACATTTCACTCTAAGACGCATTTTTAATTCGGCATCATATTCTATGCTCGACTTTTGGTATATCGGATCCTTCCCCAAAATTAGTAATTGTGGCTATGCATGCATAAAGAGCATTTAATTATATAAAATATCCGCTTTTAAAATGCTTACTTTTATGCATTAACAGCTATTTTACAGATATTTTAAAATGTTCAAATATTCATTCACAACCGTTCAAAAATTTACTTCAAAATTATTTATATTTTTAATGCCACATATTTAAGAAATTTTATTTTAATTCTGTTAAGTAATAATGTTTTAATGGAACATTTATTATTTATATTAATTGTCTGTATTATTATACTATACTATTTGAAACATTGTTTTCAAAAAATATGTTTTTACCATATTTTCAAGACCATTGATAGGACTTAGAAAAGCGTCCGTCTAGCGGAGATCTCCCCCAGTGGAGCTGTCACTGTATTTGTAATTTCTTTATAACTGTATTATTTTTAAGTATTTATTAATAAAATTTTTCTTACTTATCAACAACTACTACTGAATAAAATGCCCTTTCTTGTTTTTGATAATGGGACTTAAGAATCAGAAGATCCAATTTGCTTTGTAACGGAAAAATAAATACATATATTTTTTTTTAGAAATTTATTTAATGATGTTTTCGACACATTTTAATGCATTTTTTGTTTGTTGCGAGAAAGGTTGTGAATGAATATTTGAACATTTTAAAATATCTGTAAAATAGCTGTTAATGCATAAAAGTGAGCATTTTAAAAGCGAATATTTTATATAATTAAATGCTCTTTATGCCTGCATAGTCACAATTACTAATTTTGGGGAAGGATCCGAAATACCAGAAGTCGAGCATAGAATATGATGTCGAACTAAAAAATCGTCTTAGAGTGAGATGTAGCTGCCGTCAAGCCACAAACACTGATATATGATATATTATGATCGGACCTAAAATGGCGACGTAGTATATAAAAAACAAAAAGGGCGGTATTTCTAGGCGTGGCAAAAAAATAATTTTTATATTTTTGGGAACGTTATTAATATACCTTTAATCCTAGGGGGTGACTGGCTCAACTTTTTTTTTCGACCCACCCTACTGTGCACCCTTTGTTTTTGTATGAAGGTTTTGCCAAAAACAGTTTTTGTTTAGAAAATGAAAGTGTTATTTCTGGAGTACTTGTATACATCATACCGATACTATTATCCAGTCCTTAGGCCAATTTCAGTTTAGCCAGACAGTGAGAGGTGGGTGAGATCATAAATATTGTTATGTTTTTACCTTTTTAAAAACGTTTAGATTATGAGTTCGTTGATTGCAAACCAAAATAAACACAAATATATGTTTCATTTCAATTAAACTCTTTATTAATCACACTACTTTTGTGTGCCACCGTATACAACTTCACGATACAACAACAGCTCGCTTTTTCGTTATTATTCTCTGCTTACAATCTTTTTGTAAGCAATAACACTTATACTTGTGTACAGATCTATAGCGGAGATCTTCACAACTGACTGCGTACTTCGAATGCAACACAAGACTGACCGAATTCTTACTGACTGCTGCCTGCTATGTATGTCTCGCCTTTTTACATGTCCGCAAAATCAGTATGATGAACGTTCTCGAAAGGGAAGATTTTTGTTCTCGCCTTCTCGAGAGTTTTATTGCGACTTCATTGTTGTTGTTGCGTTTGCTTACTTGTCTATAGCTTTTACGCTCATACTTGTTGTTGTGCGTTTACTTGGAACGTGTTCGATGTATTTGTTAGTGCGTATCTGTGTCATCTATGGGGTTATATGATCACCTCTTCTTTTTTCTTTTCTGTAAAGGAGTTGAAAGTTCTAGTTAATAGGGAATTTTCAGCAACAGAAATCAATTCGATTTTTAATGGAGACATTTTTCCAAAACCCATTGATTTCAAAAGGCAAACCATAGTGCTACGGATCAAAAGTCTTTTTCACCAAGGTTTATTTATCTTTGAACTTCCTAAAATGCCTTTCTAAAATTTCTGCCTGACCACCTGTTTATGTCATTGTAGCTTCAATTATTACAGCTCTTTCGTTGGGTGAGACCCTGCGGGGGTTGTCATAATGTATAGTCTACTAAAGATATTGAATGACAAAGATTTTGAATCACTTTGTTATGCAAACTGTTTAGTAATACTTCTGAGAGGGAAAGAATCCAGAAGCAATTGTCTAGAAGAACGGCTGATGCTCTTTGAGCATAGCACTGAATTTGTTACGTCCGTGAGAATTTCACTTGAAGTCGCATGAAACGAATATCTTTATGTTTACAGCGAAAATGAAGGAACACTGCATAGAAGCCGATAATTACCCAGTTATTTTCTTCTGAGATTCTTTAAAGGCGCACAGGTTCCAAGTATGTCTACTGATGAGTGGTTTTTTTTATAACAAAGTTCACACATTGAACTTGAAGCGATCCCTATTCGGAACAAGTGTTCTTTGTGTCTGGAGTGCCCAGCAAAATTGTAGATTTTCTTAAACTTATGCAGCTTAAGAAGCGTCTTATATACCTTTCCTTCCACCTCCTAGTTTTCAACTAGACATGAAGATTTTTGGTCATTTCAGCAACTGCTTGGAAGTTGCTCTCCTCGTAAGCTCAATCGCTTACCTTATTGTACTTGCCTAGCTGTTTTAGCTTGGCCAGACAATCCCATTCTATTTTCTAGTTTACCCCATACCAGTCAAGTTCTACGATGTTGGTCTGTTCCACAGCATTGCTATTTCCTGTTCCTTGTACTTTCTACCCAATTTAAATTGAGCTTATCTTTCGATGGGGGTGGTAGACTTCCACTTGAAAGATTCTCTCAAGTTTCCCCATAGCTTTCGAAATATATCTCTCTGGGTTCGAATTTCTCCACTCCTTTTCCATTATCTATTATCGACTCATCCGTATTGTTTTCTTCAAAAGAGTATTTAGTCTCCGAAGCATTTCCTAAAATTTTTGATTGTATTGTCCTCGTTCGTTAAACAGGGAGGACATGAATCTTCTATTTGACTCATCTCATATTATCTTAACCATAGTCTTCATAGCTCTGGTTTTCGCTACAAGGTGCAACGCGATTAAGCGACGCTACAGAGTCTCCAGAAACATTGTCATACAGATTCCAATTGCCGCGGTGGTAGCGACGCTTGCCAGCCTTTGTGTTATGTGCTGTGCTGTTTTCAAATTCGTTCCGCCTGTCCAAGCTATTAGGGTCCCCTGAGATTTTTTCTACAAGTCTTCTGCATGTGTGTGAAAACAAATTCAAATTTAACTAGCAAAGACAAAAACCAAAATTTTTAACAGAGCTAATGTTGGAGTTAACAGAGCAATGTTAAGTGGTTAACAGAAAATACGAAAAATAGTCAAGGAAGAAATCACCCAAATATAGGATATCAGGGACTTGCTGCAGATATCTGACTATATACAAATTGTAGCCTAAGGTGTCCCTAATAAAACCCTATAAGTGGTATATACCAAATAATTTTGGAACTGGAGATATTGGGCTTCAAATATACCCTATGTTAACAGTGCCTGGGTAGGATGACGGATGATGGATAATGGGACTTGCTACACATATAACAATATATACAAATTGTAGCCTAAGGTGTCCCTAATAACTCTAACACAAGCTCTGTTAAAAATTTTGGTTTTTGTCTTTGCTAGTTAAATTTTAATATCATTATCACATGTTGGCCTCCCTTGAAGTGTTATTATACTCGTACTTTCGTAGGATCTAGGATAACAGAGTTGCCATTTATCTTTACCTTGAAACAATGCTCCCTGGCTGTAGCGGTAAGAAAATTTTCCCATATGCCAATATAATCAACTTTAAGCACATTCACATCATATTGTTGATAACATTTCCTCTACTTAACTCTACAAAATTAAATAAAAAAAATATGCCAACTTTCTTTGAAAATTTACCAGCCATAGAGGAAAACTTTTTTTTTTTCATTTCAATTCAATCATTGACGTTTTACTACCACTGCTGCTGAATAGTGCTACTGCTGGTGCTGCAATTTGAGATTTGACGTGTGTTTTATTACTCAAACGACTTTTAGTTAAAGAAATAAAAAAATTAAAAGAAAAACTCACAAGTTTTGAAAGCAAAAAAAAAAACTTGAAATTGAAAATAAAATGCAAAACGTGACTTAAAGAATTATTTTTATACAGTTTTTTTTTTTTTGTTTAAGAAAAACTTTTAAATTGTAAATGCCAGCAAAATTTAGTCAAATTTCATAGACACTCACCCATGTCTGGCTGATTTGTTATTGTTTTTTAGTATGGATTTTGTTTAATTATTTGTTTTTTATTATTATTGCATGCTTATAATTAAACAAAATACAACAGCAACAACAACTAAAATTAAAACAATAAAAAAAAATAAAAATATTTCTGTATTTGCAACCAGTTCAACCTGTTATTTGTTGCAAATGTAAAGAAACAAACAAAAAAAAAACGGCGAAAAAATCTGTTAAAACAAATTATAAAAGAGGTGAGAAGAAGAAATAAAAAAAAAGAAAAAAAAACGGGAACAAATTATTTAAAAAGTTGCTTTAAAAATATTTTAATTCGTTTATATACTTCCATACTATACTACATACTATGTATGTACATATATACATATACATACAACATACTATGTATGTATAAAATAGAAGAAAACAAAAGCAACAACAACATCGACATCGACAACAAATTAACATACATATGCTGACAATGTCAGTAAATGCAGTTGAAATAATTTGCCACAGAGGTGGGTAGTCCTATTTTTATAGGTGGGTTGGTGGTTGTTGAATATTTTTTTGTTTGTTTTGAAACTAAGCAGTGAAATCCTTTTTTGTTTTTTTTTTTTTTTAATTAATAAAGCTTTAATAAGCTGGTTATTTGCATCCTACGAATTTAATTATAGGAGCACTTCATGTGTAAATGCGCCAGAGATCAGCAATGAGTATTCAAAAAGATGAGTGGAATCGAATCATACTCATAATGTCGCCGTAGTCTAGTAGATTGTGTGTTCGCTTATTAGACGTAAAGCCCGGGTTCGAGCCCCAGGCCAGACATCAAAAATGAAATGTGAAAAAAAATATTTCTTAGGCGACTTCCTCCCACCAGATTTCTGGCAAAAACTCTGAGAGTAAATAAAATTGCCATGAAAAAGTTTCTCAACAAAAATCTGTAGTTCGGAGTCGACGTTAAACTGTAGGTCCCGCCACTCATGTATAAAAATTAACACACACAATATGAGTGGTGTAAGAAGCTAGGCCGTAATCCTGACTGAAGGTTTGTAATGGCCAATTATGTATGTATGTATGTATGTGCGTAAAGTGTTATCCTTAACTGTACATTTACATGCGGTTGTTGTGGTAATACACGAAGAGTAATTTCCTAATGATTGCGTAGATGTGCGTATGTCTTATGTTAAAATATCATTAAAATTCAATTAAAAATTTTATTTCATGCTGGATTTTAGTATTTTTTTTTTTTATATTTAAAACGATTGTAATTTGTAAGAAATTTGTTAAAAAGTTTTTGAATATTTTGAAATAATTTTTATTTTTTATTGTTTTAAATTTAAAACTTTACGGCATTACGGTATTTTATTTTTCCCTTTCTCTCTGTCTCTCTCTCCCTCCCTTCCATTGTATTTTTATTTGAGTGTGAAACTTTTGTTTACATTTTGGATTTAATTGTGAACGATGGGTGTTAAACAGAGACTCAGGGAGTGTAGTTTAATATTGAAACTTACTACTCTATTTGTGTGTGTCTGTAATTTATGTTTAATTATTCTTTTTACTACTTCTTAATTTTGTCTAGATAATTAATGTTTCTTTTTTTATTCTTTTGCAGGTATGTAATTGAAATTCATATGATTTAAAATGAAATAAATCGTAAGTAATCAAATAAAATAAATAAATAAATACTTATTTTTACTGCCATCTTAAAGAGATGCCTTATATTCTTTTATATGCCCCCAATCGCTCTGTGTCTGTATCTGTATTGCACTGCCAATTGGTTTTTCTGTTCGGTATCAACAATGACCATGCTCTGCGTAGTACTTGATATGCACCAGAGATCAGCAACGAGTATTCAAAAAGATGAGTAGATTCGAATCATACCCATAATATCTGATACTATTCATATTCAAAGTTTAAAGTACTCACTGTACTCATACTTAACAACACGTATGTTGTTGTTGATTTCGACTCTCCTTTACTCAGCATTTACAAGAATCACAAAATAAGTATGTACGAACACTACAATACTCACTAGAAGGTTGTGTGTTTGCTTTGCTTGCTGTCTTTGGCTTTTTCTTTCTTCTTTTTTTTGTAAATGCAACAACAACTAAGACTGTAAATTTTGATGAATGATTCGAATCAGTCGAATCATTTATGAGTATTATAAGTATTTTTCTAAATTTATGAATCTAAATGAGTAGGCTTATGAATCAAACATATTTCGAGTGCTATGAGTTTGATGTCAACTTAGTACTCACACTCTTTCGCCTCAAACGTTCTAGAAAATTTTTCCAAGCGGTTCTCTTCATTACCAGCTTCTAAATTTCATTCCAGCTTGTGGATGTTATTTAATCGAACGTAATGTGTTTATTTTTCTGTATTCTCCAGTGAAATTAAATTTGATGAGTACGTGCCTATGGTTGTCTATTCAGTTCCTGAAAATACTTAAGCCAATGGACGAAGTAATTTTTGTGTTTTAACTTATGAAATGAAGTCTCCGTAGTCTAGCAATTAGAGTGTTGGTGTATTAAACGCAAGTCCATGGTTCATATTCCAGCTTAGACAAGGCTCTCAGAAATCAGAGACAACTTTAAACTGGATGTCACGCCACTCATGTAAATATAAAATTTACACACACAACATGGGTGGTGTAAAAAGCTAGGTTGTAATCTTTGGCCGTAGACTTAGCCCTTTGGAGATTGCGTAGTACAGGCTTCACATAAATGACGCTCCCGAATCCGACCCACAGACAATGTCCGAATGGAGTCGAATTTAATTGCTTGCCTTGTCTTGCCCTTTTATATACGCACGTAATCAGAATGATAAACATTCTCGATGTGGAATGTTCGCATTTTCGCTTTCTCGGGAGTTCTATTACGACTTCATTGTTGTTGTTGCGTTTGCTTACTTGTCTATAGCTTTTTCGCTCATACTTGTTGTTGTGCGTTTACTTGGAACGTGTTCGATGTATTTGTTAGTGTGTATCTGTGTCGTGTGTATTGTGTACTCATACTCATGGTCTTTGTTTTTGTAGCTTTTGCTTATTGTTTATGTTTTACGATGTTTTCTTGTGAAACGATATTTGGTCGTTTTCATTTGCGTAACAACATGGCATTTGTGAGTGTGAAGTTCTCTTCCACATTCGGCTGGAACCAACATATTTCTCAAATGTTGCAGAAAGCATTCGAGTTCTTTGGTTTCTTAAAACGGTGCACGAAATACATCATCTCTTAGAATATAACTCTCACGTATGAGAAAACTTTGAAATTTATTTTAAGGCTTTTAGGCCGCATGCAGAAGAGGACGAGGTGCTATTGACTCATTAGCACTCCATCTCACAATCTGGTTTGAGTATCAGTTCTTCCACATGTTGTTTCGAAAAAATTTTTTTTTTTTTAAACTGTTAGCTGTTGTTGTAGCTTTCCAATCAATTTTGGTTTACGAACTGGAGCACCCCCCACATAAGGAGGTTATCCATGTCTGGTGAACGTAATTTTCAAAGTCCTCTCCCATGCATGGCGATCAAAGTAAATTATTTAAAATAACTCTCTTTATATTACAACAACAACTACTACTGTAAAAAAAATCACAAAAACATTTCGTTCTTAATACTCTCATGCACATAAGTATTCTTCCTTCACATGGATTTCTTTGAACAGAAAATGAAAAAAAAACTTCATGTCGAAATCATATCCCAACTAATACACCTCGAGCGGTATTTGAAGTTTTTCTTCCTCTTTTTTCTTTTTTTTTTTTTTTTGTCAATACAATACCAGAGTTTAATTTTCTTTTTTTTTTATTCATCGCATATTTGCATTTGAAGTAGGCCTACCTCCCTCCCTCCCTCACCGTTCATCCATCCTTTGCCATATTGGAGATGATGAGAAAGAAAGAAAAAAAACGGGAAAAAAACTCTGTTGGCAGTTGAGAATCTCTTAGCAATCTTTGATTAGATTTTTTCTAGGCTAAACAATAATAGAGTGAGCGAGAGGGAGAGAGGAGGAGAGGGAGAAAAAATAACGCAAATAGTAGAATGAATTGAGAATAGTTTTAAATTAAAATCTCTTCAATTCATAAAAACTATGTATGAAAGTCAAAAAGAGAGAAAAAACATTTTTCGTGTGTGTGTTTAGCCATAAAAGTGAGTGAGTAAGAGATGGTGGAGGAGGCAGTTTTGGATGATGGCAGTTTAAATTGAAAAAAATTTCCATTCCATTTAAAAACATTTTAAATTCACCGGAAATACAAATTAAAAAAATTATTGTTTTCTTTGTTTATTTTTCTTTTTCTTCTTTTTTTTATCATAGTTTCTCTTATTCAGTTTTATTGCGTGATCTTTGTTTTATTTTTCGTTTTTTTTCTTTTCATTTGCATGTGCCTCTGGTTTTTTTTGTTAGTGTTGAATAAAGTCGAGAGTAATCGTTTATCTATTCTGATTTTAATATTCGGTACTCGTGAAAGTTGGTTGTGAAATTAGCATTAATGAACTAACTATGTTTGAACAGTTTTGTGCGATAAATTTTTGCCACTTTTTTGGCATGGATAGAGTTCATTATTCAATCAGCCTGTAGAATTTTCGAGTTTTCTGAGCGATATAGGAATCCAATAGCGTCTACACCGCTAAAAGGGCCGTGGTTTAGCCTTGATGTGGGGTAGATGCATGCCAAGCTGTCTCAGTTTCTGGCGTGTCATCAGAGGTACATACATATGTATGTATGTGTTGTAGCGTTGCCACTAAGATGTACAATCTTGTAAATTTTAGACAGTAGAAATCATAATCAATTGCTTGACACCATGATATATGAAACAACTTCTTTGCAATCCAATACTTTTCATAAATTGAAAATATTCGTTTTAGATACCAAGTGCCTTTGTTCCACTAGAGCGAATACTGTTGTATTATCGATAAAACAGTGAAGTTAAGCCTCAATGCAGCTTCAATGAATTAGCAAAGTTGGATATTCTACTATGTATGTAGTCGCCGTAGTCTAGTAGGTAGTGTGTTCGCTTATTAGATGTAAAGCCCGAGTTCGACCCCCAGGCCAGACATAAAAACGAAATATGAAAAAAATAAAATATTTTTTCGGCGACTTCCTCTCAGCAGATTTCTGGCAAAACTCTTAAGAGTAAATAAACCTGCCATGAAAAGTTTCTCAAAATCTGTCGTTCGGAGTCGACGTTAAACTGTAGGTCCCGCTACTCAAGTATAAAAATTAAGGCATACAACATGAGCGGAGCGGTGTGAGAAGCTAGGCCGTAATCCTGACTGAAGGGTTGTAATGGCCAATTATGTATGTATGTATGCGGATATTCTACTATCACTAATGAAAATCTTTACACGATCGAGAAGACTCAAAATTGTCTTCGTGGTACATGAGAGTTTTACTCATAAAAAATACGGGGGTTCCACCGAACATCGTATTGAATTTTCATGCCCATTAGTCATGTACAACAATCCGATTGGGTCGTAGGCCTAACATAAGATAGAAATGCATTCGTCTTGGCCTTGTGCACATTTACTTTAATATCTTATCAACCTTCTTCGCCCCTTTGCACAATATGCCGTAGCCAATGCAGCTTCTGTTGTTCAATGTGTTTCACTTCATCAACGTCGTCATATAACTCATACAGCTTATGATTCGTGTGATGATCACATTCTCGGCCGACACAAATTGTTGCATAAATCTTACATAGAATTCTTGTCTCAAGCACATCTCTCTCTCGCTCTATTTTTCTCAAACACAGGCTGCTTGTGTAAGTACCGCATAACAGCATGGGCAATAAGTATAAATGTCTTATAAGATTGGAGATTTGATTTATCGTGAGAGGACTTTGTTCTTATCATCAAATATCATCTTGTAAGATAAATTCTGCGTTTTGTCATTCTTGTTTTTTTTTTGCGTTTTTCAATCGCTTTATTTCTCAGGTTTTATGTACCAAGGAATCGTTCAAGTATTCCGGTAACACCAAGAGGAAATTGAATACGAGTGTATTTTAAAGATTTCAGGCTTGCATCCGTTTCCTGTACATCCAAGTTAGGTCAAGATCACCACAAAGCCATATAATTCTTTTAGTCTTCCTGTTCTCCATAAGGAAGTTGGCTCATATCTCGTGCTTTGATGAGAAAACCATTTAGTATACTCGTATTCTGTACGACAGTTCCAGTTTGAGAACGAAGAGAGAATGAAACATACTTGTGAGAGTGTTAAATATTTTAAAATCTTGAATGTTTTGCATATGGCGTGCCTGCCTAGTTTCACTTACGGATATCGCACTAGTCATGGATTTTATACACGGAAATAGAATTTTTATGAATACTACTAATGGAAGTATACCAACATAACGAAGTTGGATAGTATCATAAGGATGTCACTAGAGAGAGTGGTTGAACGAAGAACGTCTAAAGACGTGCTCCACTAGCTAGGGCACTCCACTTAGAGAGGCAATATCAGCTTTGAACTGTGAACATGAAAACGCTTTGAAAAAGCCGTGTGGTCCAGAGTAGGGCACAGATTTTTGTTTACAAAAATCAATAACGTGTACCTGTCTTTCCTTTGAATATTCTACACTTTTGTCTGTATTATTAAAATATTTTTCCTTTAAATAATAATTTTTTAATCAAAATTTTTTAAAAAATTTTTTTGCAACACACTGTCTTAAAACTTTAACGTTTAATGGTTTGTTTACCGTACAACTATCGATAACAATTATTGACACATTAAATAAAATGTTATAGTTATTCGATTACTTTTATGTCATTATTATTAGCCGTTATGTGCACACATGCCATTAATCGTGCGTGCACACAGGCTCACGCACAATATTTATGCGTATAAAATGAAGAAACAACAAAAACCATGAACAAATATTTGCATTACTCACTGAGTCATCATTGCTCATTTAATATGGTTTTCTTGTTTTTTTTTTTTTTTGTTTTCTAAATATCGTATTATGTTGTCCAAATATTATACTTGTTGTTATTGTTGTTGTTATTATAAATATTCCGTTGACCGAGCGACCTTGAATGTAAAGAGTTTAACAACAAATCAGCAAAAGACAACATGTTTTACTTCTTGCTCTTTTTCTTCTTATTGGAGTTTGTTTATTTGTTTGTTTGTTTTCGTATGTGTGGTATTGTATACCACATTGTATACGATTTGAAGAGATCAAGTTTGATTTTTTGCTAAGAATTTTTTCTCTCAATCTTATTGCTCTCTTTTGCTCCTTGTTTACTCATATGCATATGTAAGTTAATGGCCTGTTTTCATACCACAAGTGACTCAAAATATTTGTACATTTGTGAACATTTGGTTTTTATAACACAAGTGGTAACCTTTTTTGAGTAGAAACGTAAGAATTGAGTTTTTTTTTGGTTTTCATATAGCAATTCCACTTGCTAGAAATGTCAAAAGTAGACAATCAAAAAAAAGCAGTTGTGTACGGAATTTTGATTTAAAATTGTGAAAATAAAGATTCGTTTTTATTAATGGATTGTAATAATCAAAATTTGTAAGTACATATGTATATTAGAGCGACTCACCAAAAAAAGTGCTCGATGTACCCTTCTAAAAATGAACTTTGGACTTTTTTAAGATGACATTTAAAATATTTCGGCTCCAGCTTTGACCTCTCGTGAGCTGGACCATTTCGAAAAAGGGTATATTTTTCCATGTTTTGTCAATTTGAGAATCTGTTTCCTTACCAACATATACAATATGGGTGTCATAAGAAAGGTTTTTTCAATGCGCGTCCAACTGTATATACAATTTGTCCAAGGACGATCATCCATGTCCTTTTTTTAATGATATTCTGTTAAAAAGAAGAGTTTTTGATTTTTTTCTTCGGGGTTGTTTGTAATAAAATAACCAAATTAACATATTTTAATCTTTAGTTCATTTAATTAAATACGGGTCTTAGCTTTTTTTGAAATTCGCACTAGTTTGCGTTTTTTGAGTATAGTTTTGTAAATATAAACAAAAAAATTTAATAACTTTTTTTAATTTGGGAAAAAAATATGCCCACAAAAAGTCGTGGATCATTTCTTTTTTCTTTCTTTAGTCCTATTTTAATCCATACATCATCTAGAAACTAAATCCGCCATCATATTAGAGTTAATTTGGTTATTTTATTACAAACAACCCCGAAGAAAAAAATTCAAAAGCAGTTCTTTTTTTACAGAATATCATTAAAAAAGGACATGGATGATTGTCCTTGGACAAATTGTATATACAGTTGGACGCGCCTTGAAAAACCCTTTCTTACGACACCCATACTGTACATGTTAGTTAGGAAACAAATTCTCAAATTGATAAAACATGGAAAAATAGGCCCTTTTTGAAAATGGTCCAGCTCACGAGAGGTCAAAGCTGGAGCCGAAATATTTTAAATGTCATCATATTATATACCTATTTTACATATGTTATGTAAAGAAAAAGTAAAATTAAAAAATTTGAAATTTTAGCATAAAGAAAACGAACGCCTCTAAGTTCCAAATGTTGGTTGAACTGATGGCACACTACCCACAGCTTGCAACGAGTAGCAGACAGACAGAAATTTTTACGCGAAAAAATCAGAATGCAATGAAAAACATAAAAAACAAAGTGTCTCTTATGTTTCTTCGACATAAACGAACGTGATAGTGGAGCACTTTCTGTATTACTATCAAAATATATTTCCATTGATGGGAACATTGTATTTTTCATTCATATTTTATTATATTTCATCTATGGAATAGTAAAAATTTGTTTTGGTAAACAAACATAAAAAATGTAATAATAAACAAAATACAGGGTTGCCTTGTGTTTATTATTTATATTTTTTTATACTTTAACATGGAAAAAAACTCAATGGTATAATAAAAATATATCTTGGCAACAATGTAACTTGACAAGACGCAACAATAACGTAAGTCAGGCAATTATGTTATAAAAACTCATTTTCTTACGTACTTGCCTGTGTACCGATTGCCTGCCTGTCAATAGGCTTGTGTTATGAAAACATGATATAAGATTTACCTACTCACTGTCGTATTTCATGAATATTGAATTTCATTATGTTTTGTAAATGTGGGAATTTGTTTATATTTTCGTTTGAGAGAGGTTTAATAAACAATTTATTTATTTTTGTTTTAATATTTTATGACTTTATTTTATAAGTTTATTCCTTATCTAAGAGTTTATCTTGGATTTATTTGTATTGGAATTCCTTTATTTACCTTTCTCAATTTAATTTTTACAATTTTTTACGTTTTATTTTTAAAATTTATTGAAGCGCAATCAATATAAATATTTATTTCTGTTTTATTTTTTTTTTTTCTTTACTGATAGTATTATACAAATATAAATACATATAGATTTATTTTATTACTATTCACCGTAACTGTAGCTACTTTAAAAGCTTTAAAATTTAAGTGAACTAAAATGTTATTACTTCCGCATCTTAGATAATCGCTTATTCCAATAAATGGTCAAAAAAAATTTATTTTAACACGTTGTCAAGTATAAAACTAAGGCACACAACCTAACTGAAGCCTAACTGAAGGGTTGTAATGGCCAATTATGTATGTACTCAGTGCGGTTGCACAGCATTTTGCAATATAATAAACTGGTTTTATCCAGGGAATAGTTAAGGTCATGATATCCTCTAACATTGGTGGCCATAGTGCTCTGGTCTCGACTAACATATGTAACGGACTTAAATCCAACAGAGCCTGCAGCATGGCTGTAGGACATTGTCTCGGATTAAGGAATACATGTCAGTTTCTGTACTTTAACCAACAGCATCTGAGCTTTTGTGCAAATTCTTCCAAATAATGGGCAAATAGGTTTCCAGGAAATACCATGAGTATCTCTGAGTGATCTCTGTTGTGTATGTCATCCAGCATATAGTGACTTCCCCTACTATATAGTTTCGTTGCAATCGTTGCAAATTCTCCTTTTAAATAAGCGGTGAACCCGAAATTAACACGTTGACTGCCGACTACGAGATAACTCGTAGATTGCGTTCGCTTCTCAGGTGCCAACTACGAGTTATCTCGTACTCACTAAATCTGACATTTTTGTATAGCTACGAATAAAATCGTATTATATCAGCAGCTGCTAGTATCGATAAATGGCTTCTGGGAAAAGAACAAAAAGTCAATGTTGGCTTGCGTCGTCAGTTTTCTGAAAATTGCCGAGTTGCCAGGAGAAAGAAAAATATAGAAACATTGAATAAGTAGGGGAAATAGTTTAAGATTATTATAAGAAACATAGAATAAGAATAGTATATAAGCCATAGTTATTTGAAATAAAATTGAGAATCAATTCAGACTTCAACTGTTTTTATTCTCACAAACTTCGGCAATTGACTTTGCCATCTTATAGAGCCGACTACTACTCAAAGGCTCTTAAAAAAATAAGAATACTATAGGAAACTATAGGAGACTCACACGGACCAAACAATCATATTACAACGTGTTAAAAAAAGAAATTCAAACTTGAGATACCAAGTCTTGGAAAATACAAATCTAATGGATTCTACATACCTACTCCCACTTACGATGTATTGCACTCTGTCAATAAATCTTTCGTATTCTGTTCTATTGTTGTTGGTCAGTAGAGTGGCCTGCTTTTCTAATTATTCCGTTTATTATTCTCCTGCTTTTACCTCCCAGTTAAAATAGAATATTAAAAGAGACACAAAAAAAAAACCAAAACTTTCTAAATATTTCACAATAGCCAGGCCAGGCCATGCCATGAACAATGGAAAGCCACCGAAAAATCTTCTTTTTTTTGTCATAATTTCCGAATCAAAAACTTAAAATCAATTTCTATAGACTTGGAGTTGATGTTGGTGATGGTGGTGTTGTTGTGTAGTTGGAGTTTTGGTTGTGGAGTAGCAAACCGACATCACTTGACGCAGTTGTAGTCGCAATAATAGTTAGAGCAGGCATAATAAGAGTCAGAGAGTCATCATGGTTGTAGTTGTAGTTGTAGTACAAGTTTTAGTTGAAATAATTTCATATTCACAGCTAAACTTTCAAAAGAAAAGAATCAAAGACAAACAGAAGAAATAGTGAGGCAAAAAAGTTGATACACAGCAAATTTTTATTCTCTTGTTTCTCGGTTTTTTCTTTTCATTTTCATTTGTTTTGGGTGGTGCGGCGGCGGGCGGGGTCAGTAAGAAATACAAAGAACTTCTTGTTCTTTCTTTTACTTTTTTCCTGGGTTTCATTGTTAAAACTGTTTCTTTTGCTAGTGTTTTTTTGTTTTTTTTTTTTGTTTTTGTACAAAAGTTTTGATATTCTTTTGTTACTCGCAAGATAAACACACTCGTAAGCTGTGTACTGCTGGACCCCCCAAAAAAAAACAACACGAAAGAAAGAATGAAAAATTATTCTCAATTACAATCACAATTACTGTGTGTGTTAATAATAAATGAATAACAAACTAATTTTTGTTCGAACAACAGAATTTTAAAGAAAGACAAGAAACGCTTTTGAATAAGAAAACAACGACTCTGTCTGAATCAGAAACAGTATTGTTTTGTTATTGTTCCATTGGTATTTGGGTTAACAAATGTCATGAACTTTTTGTTCTTCCATAAAGAAAATAAAGAATTTATGACGCTTTTAATGAGTACGTACTGTATGCCTCTTTTTAAAATCGAATGTCACTGCTGCTTTACAGAAGTCTCATGGCATTTTTACGCCGTCATGCTTCACGCTTGCCAAATTGTAACAGACAATGGGTTTCAGATTTTGGAACAGCATCATTCTTTTACTTTAGATATGTAAAATTCAGTTGGAGTCTCAAATCTGTCATTAGTCAGTCACTTTAAAAAGCAATGCAATCTTCCGGTTAGTCTTTTGCTATTCCCGCATCTGTAGCAAGTTCTAGACTGATAGAGTTGACAATTGTTCGTGTCTAAACACAACTTCCTACTCACTTAATTGGTCATTACAACCCTTTAGTCAGGATTACAACCTAAATTTTCACACCTTCCAAGTTATGTACGTGTTAATGTTATCCATGAGTAGCGCGAACTACTGTTTAACACGTTGACTGCTGCGGAAATTTTCAGAAAATTGGCCACGCAAGCCAACATTGATTTTTTGTTCTTTTCCCAGAAGCCATTTATCGGTACTAGCAGCTGCTGATATAATACGATTTTATTCGTAGCTACACAAAAATGGTAGGTTTAGTGAGTACGAGATAACTCGTAGTTGGCACCCTAGAAGGGAACGCAATCTACGAGTTATCTCGTAGTCGGCAGTCAACGTGTTAATGTCCAATCCGCAGGATAAAGAGAAACTAAATACAAAACCCTCTATTAAAACACATTGGGTTCTTGTATTGAGTATAGTACAGCGAAACTGTGCTTGTTTAGTTATATTCTTTCTCTTGAGGTGATGGTGCCTAATCTTCCTGTAATATTTGTGGTTGAATTCATCTCCTCCAAAACTATGATAAAAATTACCCGAATTTAAATTAGTATTCCCTGCGATTGTAGGCAACGCTCCAAATAGGATGTTATCGGCAAATCCAAGGTGTTTGTTAAAAAGAAGCCATAGGCATCTCACAAAGATCATTGGTTACAATTTTGAAAGATTTTCAAGATAGGAGCTCAGTATCGATCAAGCATGTGACAACTTTTCTAGGGTGTTTTGACAAATTTTTGCGCCGCTTTGTATCCCTATGTGAGACAAGGTTCCACCACAACCCACCAAAGTATTGAATTAGAGCGAAAGAAGGGCATGGTGTGCTTATGTTTGTGAAGTTAGCTACGAAAGTTAATTTCATTTTTTACATTCATTTTCACATCACTCATGTCGTGTGCCTTAATTTTATACTTGAGTGGCGGGACCTACAGTTTAACGTCGACTCCGAACGACAGATTTTTCATGGCAATTTTATTTACTCTCCGAGTTTTTGCCAGAAATCTGCTGAGAGGCAGTCGCCGAAGAAATATTTTTTCATATTTTCGTTTTTGATGTCAGACCTGGGGTTTGAACCGCGGCTTTACGGTCTGATAAGCCGACACACTACATACTAGACTACGGCGATTACATGTTATGTAAGAGAGACTGTAAAATGGAAGTTATCGGTTAAAACATGCAAGTTATTTAACCAAAAACTGCAAGTCTTCGATTAAAAAAGTGTAATTCATCAACCAAAAAATTTAATGCAATTCAACGACAAAAAAAAAACGCAATGGAACAATTGTGCCCGATTTATACAGAAAGATTTTTGTTGTTCATTTGAAGAAAACAATTAGCATCTCTGTTCCCAAGTAATGCTCGACCGTAAGAAAATCTGATTTTGAATCCTTGATACCATGGCTATCCAAGCCACTAGCACCATATTTCCTCCACAAGTCCATATTTTATCCGATTTAGACCGATTTATATAGAGCACTTTTGAAGAAAATAATTAGTTTAATCGGCTATATCTCTGGTCTTTAAGGTAACATTCTCATGCAAAAATAAGTGCTTTTCTCATCAAACTTCTTTCATGATTTAGTGTTGTTTCATGAGCACATCTAAAATCAGTGAATTCTTTACCTACTACGTTATCCTCGTTGTATCCATGAATCCAAAGAAGCCTCTTCATTCAATACCTTTAACCTTTACCTCTATTTGAAGATGTCCGGCAGCCAGTTTGCCAACGAAAATAGTGCAAAGGCGCTAGGGCAGGAACTCCCTTGCCCTTTGGGCCAAAAGTTGGAAATCCCTGTGAATCTGTAGTTACTTGAAATAATTTTTTTCTTTTCTAATGAATTTCCATAGATTTCTAACCGCCAAATTTCCCATAAATACCCCCTCTGACCTGCCTTCTATTTGCTGGATTGTATTACAAATGATTGTGCTTAAAAACTTTTTATAAATTGCCATAATATGGCAATGATTGTGAAAGAAGACCAACGAACGGAGCGAACGTCTTGTATTATTAAAACAGAAGAAGAATTTTACAACAACAACAACAGCAATTTGTGTATCCAATTCTTTCTATTTTTAGTCTTCTTAAGAGTGATAACAACTGAAATAACCCATCCATCCATCCATCCTATTATTTCTATTTCTGTTTTCATATTATGATGGGGTTCAAGAAGTGCCTTCTAATGATGAGACGATGTCTGTCTGTATAGATAAACAAGGCAAGCAAACCACCACCCACTAGAATAAGTAGTATTCTCTGCCAGTAGAAGAGTTTTGATAAGTTTTCTTTCGTAAAAGTTTTTACTTGAGCAGAATGCAATTGAATTGAATGCTGCAATAGAGGAAAGAAAAAGCACAGAATATTTTCAGTTTTTTTCGTTTTCGTTTTTGGGTTTTTCTATCTAGCCAGCAATAGAATTAATGATCAATTTTATTACTACTGACCTGATTGATTGGAAGAAGAAAAAAGAAGATTTTTCTAAACAAATTGATTTATTCACTCATCATTTATTCATGATTGGATATTAAATTATTTGTAATCCAAGCTAATAATACGATATAAGCTAAGTTACATGAACAATATAAATTAATTCGTTCCCCTATCATCCCAATCATTCATTTTGTAATTACAATGGCAACCCATAAATAATTCCTATGCAAACAATATAAAGATTTCCTTTCGTTTTGTTTTTGTTAAAGATAAAATAACACTCATTTCTCCATCATACCTCACCCATACATACATATGTTTACGGTCATCAAATAAAATTTTTCCTAAACAAGAGTAATTAAATCAAAACAAAAACACAATTACTTTCACCCGCTCTCTCTCTCGGAGTATAACACATACAACAAGTCGCTAACCTTTATTTTAAGAATCAATCATTTAGTACTGTGTATTGTTGTTGCAATTGCTGTTAATTGCTTGACTGCTTTTTTGTTATGCTTTAACGCTATTGTGATTGTGGTTGTTGATTTTTGTTTTGTTTAAGAAGGGGAAACATATGATAAATGAAGCATAAATACTCTTGAGTTTATATTGTCTACTTACAAGACAACAAAACATAAAGGCAATAACAATACAATAAATAAACGAAGAGAGTAGCATTGAAGTTGCAAGCAAGAATGTCAAGAGTAACTTGGAGATCTTAAAAAAACACTTTGAGCTAAAGGGTTAAATGATAATAAAAAAAAACCAAAAAAACTCTGTTGTGTGCCCTAAACAAAAGCAAGGAATAACAAATAACGAAAATAATAAAAACATCAACACTGCACTGTGACACGAAGAAGTACGAGTGCAAATGTAATGTAAACGTAAGCCATATAATGATGGTGTAATAAAAACAACAATAACAACAACAACTGTAATTACTTCACCGTGATGTACATATGAAAACTATGGAATATTTTGTTTTTTATAATTTTGACTTTCTTTTGTTTTGTTGTTGTTGTTGTTATTGTTCTTGGTGTTGGTGTTTTTATGTTTATGCTTATTGCGACATGAAAAGCATGAGTATTTAGATGAAAAAAGAGAAGTATACCTGTGGCATTACATTTGTATACCTGGAGGCTGAATAGCCGAAAAAAGCCTTTATAGGTTCGTGAAATATAAATTTCCTTGGATGCCAAAGCAAAGTTTCCTTAGGTTTATGATTTATATTAATTTTATAGTAAATTTTCATTATTTTTGTGGCTCAGTTTTTTTAATCGAGTAAATGTCCTTCTTAGTCTACCGTTTGTGTTTAATTTTCTTGACATGATTTTTAAGTTACCACTTAAAACCGCCGTAGTCTAGTAGGTAGTGTTTTCGCTTAGTAGACGTAAAGCCCGGGTTCGAGCCCCAGGCCAGACATCAAAATGAAATATGAAAAAAAAATATTTCTTCGGCGACTTCCTCTCAGCAGATTTCTGGCAAAAACTCCGAGAGTAAATAAACCTGCCATGAAAAAGTTTCTCAAAATCTGTCGTTCAGAGTCGACGTTAAACTGTAGGTCCCGCCACTCACGTATAAAAATTAAGGCACGCAACATGAGTGGCGTTGAGAAGCTAGGCCGTAATCCTGACTGAAGGGTTGCAATGGCCAACTATGTATGTATGTATGTATGTGTATGATTTTCAAGTTACCACTTAATACCCTTAGCATTACTTCTCATTTGCATTATATAGTTTTTGTTTTTGTTTTGTTTTTTGGCTCTTAAAACGGCAGCATCAGCAACGATAATAACAAGAGCAAAAAGTTCAAAACGAAAATATTCATCCATAGAAAAAACAACAATAACACTCCGTGAACAACTTGAACTTTTTCAAACTCTCATACACACACTTTCACACTCACATGATCTCATATTCATATTATCATAAACAAAAAACACAACAAAAAAAATTAAGAAACGAAAAAAGGGAAGTAACAATTCGAACCATGTTGTCAACTTTAAAATTTTCTAAAGCCGCTAGATTAAGCAAAATAACGAATATTTTGTATGCTTTGTGGCAGTTCTATGTAGCGATGGTCATTAACACGTTGACTGCTGACTACGAGATAACTCGTAGATTGCGTTCCCTTCTAGGGTGCCAACTACGAGTTATCTCGTACTCACTAAATCTACCATTATTTTTGTGTAGCTACGAATAAAATCGTATTATATCAGCAGCTGCTAGCATCGCGATAAATGACTTTTGGGAAAAGAACAAAAAATCAATGTTGGCTTGCGTGGCCAATTTTCTGAAAATTGCCGCGGCAGTCAACGTGTTAAAAATACATCAATATTTTTTTCGATGCACTGTATCGTAAAGAAACTACGTTGTTATATCGATTACCCACAAGATATATCGATATTTCCTGTGCACCGATTAATGTTTTGTAAATGAAACGAAATGTACTTAATGATGCGTAGAAGAAGGTAATAGAGTACCAAGAGCAGACGATTTATTGCACTGCTCCTAACCTCAGTAGGTATTCCCGTAATGTCTCCAACGATCTTGTTGCACTGGCAAGCTTCCTGATGCTATTCGGTGTCAGTAAGGATAACAATCTGTCTAGTAGTTGATAAGCACTCGGAAACATCTGAAACATCTTGAGTGGCATAAAACCCGTGTTGATATTTCGTTCACCCCATCACGGAGCCTCCATAATAGGCTTAATTCGATTTTTATTCTATAACAAGCGTTCTTTGAATCCTCAATGGCCGGTGAAATATCGATTGTTTTCCTTAAATTACTGTTTAATAGTCTGGTATACCCCTTCGCCGAGTATACCCTTCCTAACTCCGCTTCCTACAACATAGAAAAGTTGTGGCCTCATCAGCAGTATGAAAGCAACTCTCCTCAGTCTGATCTACCATTGCCGCAAATCACGAAACGTAATCCTGCCCTGTCTGGCTGATTCAGCATCCATTTTTATATCGAGTAAACCGCATTGGAACTCAGATCTCTGACTCTCAGATAGTACTGATATTTCCCCTACTCTTTATTTTCAGTTCGAGTTAAATTGAGCATACTTTCTATGGTGGCAATTTTCATTTAAAAGCAAGCAACTAGCTAGTATCTTCATAGGCTTTAAATATTTCACTCTGGGACCGAACAATCCGCTTTTATCTGTTTGACATAACACCCCCATTTGTCAGATCAAATTTCGCGTTCACTTGTGTCCCATTCATCTAAATGTAGTCTCCTTGGATTTTCTTTACAGTACCTAATGGGCTTAGAAGTCGCCGTGGTCTAGTAGGTAGTGTGTTGGCTTATTAGACGAAAGGCTCGAGTTCGAATCCCAGGTCAGACATCAAAACGAAAATATTAAAATATTTCTTCGGCGACTTCCTCTCAGCAGATTTCTGGCAAAAACTCTGAGAGTAAAAATTGCCATGAAAAGCTTCTCAAAAAATCTGTCGTTCGGAGTCGACTTTAAACTGTAAAATTAACGCACACAACATGAGTAGTGTTGAGAAGCTAGGCCGTAATCCTGACTGAAGGGTTGTAATGGCCAATTATGTATGTATGTACCTAATGGGCTTAAATCTCATTCCTACGATTATATCAAGACAAGATTGACTTTCTTTCTTATTAAACTCCAACTGAGTTGTTTTCAAAAGGTTATTGTTACATTTTCACCTTTTTTTAAACGTTTAGAATATGAGTTCGTTGATTGCAAATTATGTATGTAAAAACAAATATGTGTTTAATTTCAATTAAACTCTTTATTGTTCACACTACTTTTGTGTGCCACCGTATACAACTTGATCTTGTTCGCTATTCTTCTCTGCTCAAACTATTTGCGTAAGCAATAACACTTGTACGTTAGATCTGTATAGCGGAGATCTTCAAACCACGACTGTTTACTTCACACGCAACGCGTCTTAACACAAGTCTGACTGAACTCTTACTGACTGGTTGTCTTGCCCAAACAAACAGTCTGATGAAGGTGCTGGAAGTAGAATGTTCTTGTCTTCGTCTTTTTGAGAGTTCTATCGCTACTTCATTGTTGTTTGTGTACTTTGCTTATGTTGTTTGTTGTTGCTTTCTTTCTTACTTGTCTGACTCCTTTCCTTTCAACGATGTTGTTGCTTTACTTGTAACATGTGCGTTGTATTTGTTAGTGTCGCTATTGTTAATGGCAATGTCAATGTTAAACGATGTTTTCATTTTCGTAACATTATTGTATTACATTTACGGGTCAATTAAGATTTTAAAAATATCCTTTTGGCGCTGTTTTTCTTAAAAGTTGTCATCACTGACTCTCGAGTTCTCTTTTGCCTGCACATCTAATAAAGGAGCATTAACAGTATTAATGCAGCAACAAGCAGAGCGACAACAACAATAACAATAGCAATAATTTAATAATTTAAATAAAATTAACTACTTGAGTGAGTAAAAGTTTAATGAAGTTCAATTGAATTTAAAAATTTATACAAAAAGAAAGAAGAATAAAAAACCGAATTAATGGTTGATTGGCTTTCAAGAAGTCAAAAAATTTTTAAACTTTTAAACTTTGAACTGAAAAGAAGAGAATTCGTTTATAAAGTTATTCGTATAGTTCTTAATGTAATAACAGCAACAACAACAACAATAATAATAATAATAATTTTTGTACTCTCGCACTAAATATGGCGGTTGTTTAACGTTTTGCTGCTCTGTTCATATTAAAATACCATTTAAAGCAGCAACAGCAACAAACAACAATAACAACCAGAGGGAGTAAAAATAAGTAGCGGCTTGTTTTTTTCTTTTATCTTTCATTGATATTGTTGTTGTTTTTACGCAATACACTTGCTCTTACCAGTCATACAGTCTTACAGTACTATATACAGGAAATCAATGCCACACTTAAAAGCCATTCATCAACGTAAACAGCGGATAACATCAAGGCAGAACATGGAGAAGAAAATTTTTTGTTTTGTTTTTGTTATTTATTTGTTGCCTGGTGGTAAGGCTCAACGTGAAGATGTCAACAAATGTTTGCTCTTTTTCAGGGTTTCTCCGTTTTGTCATTTAATGCCAGTACATATTAATATCGGGATATTTTACTGTGATATTTAATGTGTATAAAATACAACAGGTGGTTGGTATTAGAGATCAGCAATGAATCGTTTTTTTGCTACTCATAAGCGCTTATGAAATTTAGAGTATGAGTGAGTCATAGGTATTGAAATTTAAGTACAGTCAACCCTCCTATAACGCGGTGAGTGCGTACCGCGTTATATGGAAACCGCGCTATAAGAAACTCTGATTTCACCGTACAAACCAGGCTAATTCGTAGCGCGTTCTATGCAAAACCGCGCTATAAGAAACTTAGAATTAGTACAAATCCCATGATACGTACCGCGTTATATGGAGACTAAGAAATACAAAGGGCAAGATAAATTATAAATTATTTTTATTGAATTCAAGAGTTCAAATAAGGATTGATAAAAAAAATGAAATTAAAACTAAACTAAAAGACTGCAAGCAACTTGTGGGATGTTACTGAACGGACACCGCGCTGTAAGAGAACCGCGTTATAGGAGGGCTCCGCGTTATATGGAAACCGTGTTTTGAAAGTACCGCGCTATAGGAGGGCTGCCGCAATTTCAGCCCCGCGTTATATGGAAACCGCGTTCTGAGAGTACCGCGTTATAGGAGGGTTTACTGTAATCTGATTCATTCGGAACTCACTACAATATTGATTTATAAGAACAGTTTGCACTATGAGTATGAGTACAACGTTGACATTAAACTCATTACATTCGAAATATGTTTGATTCATATGCCTACTCATTTATTTATAATACTCATAAATGATTCGAGTTATTCCACTCATTCATTAAAATTTACAGTCTTACTTGTTGTTGCATCTACAAAAAAAGAAGAAAAAAGACACAAGCAAAAAAGACAAAGAGAGCAAGCAAAGCAAACACACAACCTGTCTAGTGAGTATTGTAGTGTTCGTACGTGATTCATACTTATTTTGTGCTGCGTGTATATGTTGAGTTATGGAGAGTCGAAATCAACAACATCATGCGTATTGTTAAGTATGAGTACGATGAGTACTTCAAACTTTGAATATGAGTAGAAGGGTTCAATGATATTAAAATAAGTTTGTATGCAAATAAGTATCATAAATTATGAGTGTGATTCGAATCTACTCATTCCATATTGAGTTTACACGATACTAACCGCAATTTTTCTGCACAAAAACTTAACATGTCGTACGACTTGTATGATCGTCTAAATATCCCTTTTATATCCCGTTTATATCTGATGTATTAGAACTCTGTTGCTCTGATTTCTTTCTTTCATCTTATATATAAAAATGAATGTGTGTTTGATTGTATGTTTGTATGTTTGAAGTTTATAGACGATTAAACGGCTGAACCGATTTTCTTGAAATTTTCACAGTATCTTCCTGTATGTCTGGAAGGAAGGTTATAGGCTACTTTTTATGTTGATATTCCAAATGAGCGAGGGGCCATGCCCACGTATGCTACATACTACATACTTAATATTTAATTGCATTTGAAATATATTACTCATACGCATAGTAGTTACCCCTACAAGTATGCTATCTGTGATTCTTGATGTATAAAACCAAAGAAAATAAAGTGTAAAGAACGACGCGGGGGGAAAGATAGAAGGGAAAGAAAAAAATTTTGTAACCAACATTTGTGAAAAAATTCACCAAATAAGAAAAAATATAACCAAAATTAAATTCGTAGACTTTTGTTTTATTTATTTTTTTTTCAAGTTTATATTATCTATATATATAAAAATGAATGTACTTTATGGAATCGTAAACTATGCATTTAATCTTTAGCAAAGTTGTTGCGCATGAGCCGACGAAGGTTTCTAAGTTGGTATAACCAATTTCCGACAGGTGGCGCCACTGAAAATTCTTCGAAATTAATTAAATCGTAAACTGTGAATTTGATCCTGTGTTGAAAAGAAAAGAAAAGAGCATTACTAGCCTCAGAATCAGCATTGAGACTGAAAAATCTTCGAGTACATGCCGCACAGATCCGTTCGCATGAATCACTTGAACAATGAATCACTTGATCGAATGCGTACTACTCAGACCCGTTCGTCTGAATCATCTGGACAACGGGAAACAAAATCAATAAAATGATTCAAACTTAATTGGATATTTGTCTAATGTCTTTCCTTCAAATTTATTTTAGTTTGTAGTGCAGCAAAGCGCGCAGGGTACTGCTAGTTTTTAATAAAATTTCCGAAAGTTTTTTTTTCACATTTTATTTCTATTTTGGGTTCAGAAAATTTTTTCTGGTTTAATGGGTTAAATTAAAAACATCAAAAAACTCTAAACATGGCAATCAAACGATTTTAAATCACTTGACATCAGTGACCAGCTGTCCTTAGAATTCAAAAATCAGAGGTGATGCACATTAGTACTGCAATAAATCGCTTGGAAGTCACCGTAGTCTAGTAGGTAGTGTGTTGGCTTATTAGAAGCAAGCAGCGTGGTTTAAGCACTAGTTTGGATTACTCCTCTGAGAAATCTTCTCTACAAATATTCTGAAATAAAATTAAAGTTTGCCAAAAAATCTGTCGTCAGTTTCAGTTGTGCAGGGTTCTCGTTAAAGGTTTAGAAGGGAATAATGCCCGTAAAAAAAAGATTTTTTTCGCACGTCAAGCATAGTTCAGTCTATTTAAAAACGAGGGAAATTAAGACTCTGTTCTGTTGAGTTTTAGAAAATGTTCACAAAAAACCTTAGCTTCCCTGAAGTGCAAAATTTTTTTCTTTCCATGGTTTCCTATGTGGTGGCATTATTTCAGGCACAAGAACCAAAAAAAAAGCGTGCTCAAACATCTGTAATTTCATGAAAGCATTTGCAGTTAGGAAACAATCATCGTAGCCTAGTAGGTAGTGAGTTGACTTAAGTCTGTGGTTCAAAGTCCCACTTTTCCACAATATCCATCATCCGTCATCCTACCCAGACACTGTTAACATAGGGAATATTTGAAGCCCGATATCTAAAGTTCCAAACATATGTATTGGGTTTTATTAGGGACACCTTAGGCTACAATTTGTATATAGTGAGATATGTGCAGCAATCCCCATTTTTCCACAATATCGATCATCCTACTCTTGACTATTTTCTGTTAACCACTTAACATTACTCTGTTAACTTTAACATTAGCTCTGCTAAAATTTTTGGTTTTTGTCTTTGCTAGTTAAATTTGAATTTATCTTCACACACATGTAATCTGGAGTAAACGGGGTTGTTATGATCACTACTGTGTACGTTAAGAGAAAAGTTTCAAAACTAATGCAAACACTTTTCTTCCCCTAACCTCTGACAATCGAATACTACGGATTGTAGAAATTTATCTTTATTTGGCTTAAAAATTCTTGCAAAAAAACTTTTTCTTTTGTATGCTCTTTAGTGTTTTTTATTGGTCATGTTTTTTGCAATTTTTATGGGGGCTCAAAATGTTATTTTCATGTTTGTGGTGGCCGGCCGGCCATAGAATAGAAGACAAAAAGAAAGCCACAGAAAAATTAAAAACTCCTCCAGTGATGATGTCTTTATTTGGGATTTTTCTCGGGGAACGAATTGAAACACCCTCTATTGCCTATTATTCTTTGAATGTTGTGGTCAATTTCCGTTTTTTTAAATATTTAATGGTTTTCTACCGTCTCTCTCTTCTCCCTCCTCCCTCACCACACCACATTAAGTATGGATGTTGCACTAATAGCTGCATAAGGAAAAGGGAAATTTCAATTTTATTGTGGGAAGTTTTTCTTTTTTTATAAAGAACATGTTTTAATATCCGCCATATAAGAAACGTATGCAGAGAAAAAAGAAAAGAAAATAAAAGAACAGAACATAAGCAAAGCAAGTAATAAACAGCCGGCATTAAGTTTTTCTACAAAAAAAAATTCCCACTTTGACCCTCTTTGAGACCACCGAGGACCGCAGAAAAATTCCCGCTGATGTGTTTAAAATGTAACGCTTGGCTGCATTTTTTTTCTACTTCTTTTTTCTTTTGGTTTGGTTTCTTTTCAATTCTTTTTCCGGGATTTCATTCCCTCATTCTTATTTGTTTCATTTTGGTTTTTTGGTTGCGTTCTTTTTTCTGTTTTCTTTTTCGGTAGAATATTTTGGTTAAAATTGGTTCGTTTTTGCCAAAATTATCTATTGTTTGTCTCTGGGTATGTGTGTTTTGCTTCTTTGCTTTCCATAGACTAAGTATTTATGCAGTCAGCCAACCACCACTCATACACCACACTCATCCAGCCAAAATGTTTAAAATTATACACACATTTTGCTTGAAACGAACAGAAAAAAACGAAAAAAAAAATTAAAGAAAATTTGGTGAAAACAGGCCAAATGAGGTCATTTACTTTCGCTTAACAACGAAATTCCCGATGAAAAATGCCAGAAAGAAAAAATAGACATTTTAATTGGTTTGGATAATACATACGAAGACGACGTTCATTTGATATGATGATTACGTGTAATTAAGCGTTCAAATTGCCTGCTTCATATTTAACTGCTAAAATTGTCGTTGCCGTTACCATTGCCGTTTCAGATAACGAGCAAATAAATGACGATTTTTTTTTTCGTTGTCGTCATAAGTGTTCTTCGATAATTTTGTCAAATATTGGCCTTAAATGCTAAGCAATTATTTGAAAGATTTTGGCATATCGTACACACGAATAAAACGAAAATAGAAAAGAAAATAGGGGCGAAGGGTAACGTTATACATAAATACGAGTAATCCAGGTTGCTATCTACAAGCTTTCATCATGGATTACGAATATTAAAAATTAAATGACTTCAATCTCCCTCGAAATAATCTTGGCAGAAAGTCCATGATATCCTACAGACGGTAATACCAACAATCAAATTAATCATGAGACGCTCATCTGTACGTCGTTTCTTTTTTGACTCCTTTGACATTTCGAGTTCTTTAATGCCTCGTTCTAATACAAGGACCCTTAGGCTAGAATTTGTATATAGTAGGATACCTGCAGCAAGTGCCATTTTTCCACAATATCGATCATCCACATCCCATTCTTAAAACAAATACATTTTTTGTTTTAATTTTGAAATTTTTAAAAGAATTACGATGCTACCTGAGCTGCTGTTCCACGTGTGGAGTATAATTTTTAAGGAATGGAATAGGTGGTATTCCATTCTCCGATATCGTATAGTTGGGTGATTTCTTCCTTGACTATTTTTCGCATTTTCTGTTAACCACCTAACGTTGCTCTGTTAACTGTAACATAAGCTCTGTTAAAATGTTTGGTTTTTGTCTTTGCTAGTTCAATTCAAAATTATCTTCACACACATCTTATGTAGTTGGGACATTACAACCCTTTAGTTCGAATTACAACCTAGCTTCTCACACCACCCATGTTGTGTGTGTGTTAATTTTATGTCGAGTCCAGATGACAGATTTTAGAGAACATTTTCATGACAATTTTATTTACTCACAGAGTGTTTGCCAGAAGGTTGTTGAGAGGATGTCATATTTAATATTTCATTGTGTTCGAGACTCGCGTCTAAGGCGACTGAAGCTTCTTCTTCTATGTTAGGTTAGGTTAGGTAGGAGTGGTAGCTCTGATATCACAAAGCTCACTTGAGCACGCATAGCGGCCCGTTGTGATGCCACGGGTGAACGCAGTCCCTGTACTAACCAAGTTCCACCAAAATCAGGGAAAAGAAGGAAGTTGGTCAGCGCAAGGTCTACACAACAAAAGCACGACTACCCCGCACTGGAAAACCATCCAGAAAGTTTGATGAACGAAGCTTTATCCTTGATGTCAATAGATGATAGCTCCGTAAAGCTAACAAGGAATGGGGAGCCAAATAACCTATATCTACACCTAGCAAGAGACGGGCACTGGCAGAGAAAGTGAACAACAGTCTCCTCTTCCTCAGTGGACCTGCATTAAAGGAAAAAGTCGTTGAAAGGGAGCCTCATTCTTTCCGCGTGTCTACTATGTGAAGAAAATAAAATTTTGTAGCAATGGAGATAGAAATAGAAAATGCCTGAGATATGGTAGTACAATATAGAGGCCTGGAGTGTGTTGGTATAACAGGGCTAATCACAACCTGATCTACAGCGGTAGTGAAGACTACGAATTTCGAAAGCGGTTTTCAAAGAGACGTAGCAGTTATTGGTTCCAGAATGAAATATCCCGCGCCCATGGTGGTGGGCGGTAGGCATAAAGGATGGAGCATAGCAATACTATTTGAATGTCATGGCGCTATTCGACCACTCGGCTCTTATGTGGTTAAAACAATGCTTGTGAGAAGAGTTTTTACGCTGTTCATTGGGTCAGAATACCATTGTAAAGTGGAAGCAAACCAAGTGGATTTGACGCATTCGAATCTTCTTTGCGGGGAACTATAATAAGCGAAGATCTTACTCATGTGACTATGAAGATATAACCTGAGGTTGATACCAGGAGTTTTAATACGGCACTATAGACTCAGGGTACATTTCGCATGTGGGTTTGAAGTCGCTGTAGGCTAATAGGTAGTGTGTTGGCTTTTTAAACGGGAGGCCATGATTCAAACCACAAGTCTGACATCTCGAATAAAACGAGAGTCTAATTTTTTCTGGTTGGTTTATTTTTTTAAATAAATCGTACTCCTTCAAATCCTTAACAAAAGTCAAACTATTGCCGAATATTTTGATATGAACCCTTTGAAATCAATAGAAATTTATCTGTATGTCGATCATTATGATTATCTTCAAATACGTAGTCGCCAAATTGAAGATTTCTGTACCAAAAATAAAAAAAATAAGATTTTATTCCCATAAATTAAATATTTTTTAAAGGCTTACCCCCCGTCCTTTACGAAATCTTTCAACATTTTAATAAATTTCTGCGATAGCATCTCAACATCAAAGGTACATTCACTGTACCTTCCAAATCACTGTTCAACATTTGCAAATAGGTTGAGGCTCCCACTGTTGAGAAACCAGTGAGTAATACTTTTCCTGGATCGCCGTTGAAATATTGAATATTATCCTTAATCCATTTCAATGCCAATTATTGGTCGTTTAAACCACAGTTGCCACTTATGTGCTCATCTTTGGTACTTAGGAAACCCAAGCGACCCAAACGGTAGGAAATTTCAACCAACATAGGACTCGCCACTTTCCATAAGGATATCTTCGCCACCCAACATAAATTCACAACCACCGCCACTACAGGGTATTCCGCTTTGCCAGTTTTGGGCTTATAAACATGAACAAAGAGACAAACCTCCAAGCCTTGCAACTTATTTTCACCCTCTTTTAATTGGCTCAATTGCAGACAGTCGACCGGGGTATTAGTAGCATCAAAAAGTGTCAAGTCATTTATCTTCATACGGTTGTGGTGCTTCCAATCATATTTTTCCTACAAGAGCTTTGCTGATATCAACAGGGGGTATAAATGCACGTGCACAACGTTGTTGTCTTTATTAGGGTTAAATATCCGGTTTGATATAGTGGGCTCGGCATTAATGGGAACTCATAAACATAGGTTTGTTGTTCACTTACCATGCAAGTTTCATCTTCGCCGTTTGCGGTGTCGCAAAATATTCTGATGGTTCCTACACTTCTAATATTTCCTACTTCTTAGATACCTGGAGCAGCTTCTTGTCATCTGACATCTCCAGTACATTTTAAGCCTCTTATTTACTTATTTAGTCAAGATTACAATCTAAATTCTCACACCAACCATGTTGTGTGTGTGTTAATTTTTTTTTATCCATGAATGGATGGGAACCTACAGTTTAAAGTTGACTTCAACGGACAGATGTTGGAGAAACATTTCATGGCAATTTTATTTTATACTCACAGTTTTTGTCAGAAGACGGCGTTATTCCCTTCTAAACCTGTACCGATAACCCTACAAAACAACAGTCAACTTGAACCTGAGTGTAATGAATTGATTTACACATACACATATGTATGTTAGCATAAGTGTGCGTGAGTCATTTAATTCTTCTTTAGAATTCTTTGTCTATTTCCGCTATAAACTTTGTTTTTTTTTCTTCCTCTTCTTGATAAAGAACGGCGGAGAGACATCATAAATTTTCATGTTGTTAACGCTACTGTTTAGTGCTTTGATTTGCCTTGTTCTTCCCTGTTAAATAAAGAAAACAACAATAAATTCACTCTTGATGAGACCATTTTGTGATGAGGGGAAATAAATCATTGCTCTTCTAAGAATAATATTACCAGGTGACCTAAATATTATTATTGTTGTTGATTGTTGCTTGCAGTTGCTGCGTAGCGGTGGTAGTAAAGAGAGAATATTTCATATTTCTTTTGATTATTTTGTTATTGTTTTCCATTTTTTTCTTATTCATTTGGTATGAGTATGAGAGTTTAAAGTAACGGTAAATTAAAAAACATTAACAAGAGAAATTATCTTATCTTGGAGAGATACAAAAATGTATACGAATTTGCCGCATATACATATGTACTTACGTACAGTGAATAAAAAAAGTTTACGCATGTTATGGCTTTTTAAAGTTTATGTGTGAATGAATTACTATGATGGTGGGAAAACCGTGAGGGTATTAGGACTGAATAAAGAAGACGTAATCTGGATAAGCGCTCTAGATAATAATGAATGTTGGATGTTGTGGAACACTTGTTATGTCATGGATCAACTTTCGTGATCTCTTGAGATTCCAATATTTTAGGGAAGATACTATAGCAGACATAACTCGTCATAGAGGACTGGCCTGGAAGAAACTGAGAAAATTTGCTTAGACTTCCTATAGAAAGCACGCTTGGTAAGGGTGTTAAAATGCTCATACAAGAGGGCATTAACCGCAAAAACACGATCTGTGATGTAGCCCCACGAACAGTGTGAAGTCGCATATCTTGGTGGAGAAAGGTCATTGCCAGATCGCGGAATTACTCTCTCTGCAAATTTCTCATGCAATAAATCCTTTATCGAATATGTACTGTGGCTCGTGGCAACGTCTTATTGAAACCTAATACTATTCACTAGACAATTTCCAATTGCAAGCCAAAAAAAAGTCGAAGGCACTCTCCGTGGGGACGACAAGGGAATACTGTCCTCGGTGTATCGTCTAAGAGCAATTAGACGGTTAAGTGGCTTCAGGACAGTGTCTGATGAAGCGGTATTGGTATTGGCAAAGACAATACCGATAGACATATTGGCGGATGAGATGAGGACGATATACTTTCGCCGTCTCGAGTATCCAGCACAAATAGCAGCTTTAAAAGCGGAGGAACGAATGACTTCCATGGACAAACGGCAGTCACGATGGGAGAGCAGTTTAAAGGGAAGATGGACATTTCGCCTTGTCCCTGATGTAACCCTTTCGATGAAGGACAAACATTGCGAGCTGAACTACTACGTGACCCAGTTCCTAACTGGTCATGGGTGCTTCAGGAAGAACCTGCACAGATTTGGTCATGACACTTCCCCTATATGCCCAAACTATGTAGACGAGAAGGAAGATGCGGAGCATATTCTAACATGCTGCCACAGATTTACATAGATGGCCCGGAGAAACTAGTTTAGGACCAAACCGGCTAATGGAAGAGCTGTTGAACTGTAAAAATCTATGGAGACAATATAGTCAGAGAATGGCTGAAGTTATGCTAGAACTCCGAAGACTGGAGGAACGGAGGCAAAATTTGACTTAATGTGATGAAGCTTTCGAGCTAACCAGCCCTCCGCGAAGTAATACCTTAAGGCAGTTCCGCGGGGGGAGAGTGTTTGAAGTGTGTAGGGGGTGGGTTTAGTACGTAGGCACCAGTGATGTTGAATCGTGCACTCTTTTGTTGGAACAAAAGTGTCCTTGGAAGATTTCCACTTCCGGCTCAACACAAAAAAAATACATACATACACACATACATACCTACATACACACGTCGAATATCGACGAAATCTCCTGGAGAGGACGATCGGATCCCAGGTGACCCCCGATAACGTGGTTAACCTGATGCTAACATCATGCGAAAACTGGAACGCGGTATGTTTATTCGCGAAGGAAGTTCTAGTGCAACAGAGGATAATAGAGAGAGCAAGAACAGCAGAAATGGATAGCAGCACTCGCTGAATCTTTACCTCCCCCGATGTAATACTTGATTGTGGTCCCGGGGGGGCGACTTAATGGAAGTGTGACGAACTTGGTTGGGTTTAGTACGTATGCGTTTAGCAAGCCGAGAGTAAGTCTTGCGGCGAATCGTGCACATTGTGTAGACCGGGCTACCAATGTCTTTTGAAGATTCCCAACCTTTAGCTCGCATAGCTATAAAAAAAAAAAAACACAGGATTACGATCTAACTTCTCACACCACTTATGTTGTGTGTGTTAGTTAGAACGGAATTCAACGAAGAAATATTTTTTCAGATTTCATTTTATTTGCAATGTCTGAGCTGGAGTTTGAACGCGTACTTCTATATTAAAAAAATTCAAAATAAATACGAGAGTGTGTAAAGTATTATCCTTAACTGTACATTTACATGCGTGTGTTGTGTTAATACACGATGAAGTTATTTCCTAATGATTGCGTATGTCTTATGTTGAAATATCATTAAAATGTAATTAAAAATTTTATTCCATGCTAGATTTTATTATTTTTTTAATTTTTCTTTTTTTTCTTTATTTAAAACGATTGTAATTTTTAAGAAATTTGTTAAAAAGTTTTTAAAAATTTTGAAATAATTTTTATTTTTTATTGTTTTAAATTTAAAACTTTACGGTATTATGGTACTTTATTTTTCCCTTTCCCTCTCCCTCCCTTCCCTACTATTTTTATTTGAGTGTGAAACTTTTGTTTACTTTTTGGATTTAATTGTGAACGATGGGTGTTAAACAGACACTCACAGAGTGTAGTTTAATATTGAAAATATTACTCTATGTGTGAATGTGTGTGTGTGTTTAATTTTATGTTTAATTATTCTTTTTATTATTTTTTTTACTACCTTTTATTTTGTCTAGATAATTAATGTTTGTTTTTTTCTTATTCTTTTGCAGGTATGTAATTGAGATTCATATGATTTAAAATGAAATAAATCGTAAGTAATCAAATAAAATAAATAAATAAATACTTATTTTTACTGCCATCTTAAAGAGATGTCTTATATTCTTTTATATGCCCCCAATCTCTCTGTGTCTGTATCTGTATTGCCCTGCCAAATTTTTTTTGCTGTTCGGCGTCAACAATGACCATTCTCTGAGTAATACTTGATATGCACCCGTTTCTTCCTGGGATGCATTAACTTACAAGTATGTGTAGCGATGCTTCATTCTCTTCACCACAGAATGTATGTACATGTTGGTCAACGCATCAACCGCCATTGTAAATAAATGTACTTTGAGTCTACAAAGTCCTGCCTGATCTCGTCTAATTGCAATTTCTCAACAAACGTTTAGATAGCTTGCAGTGTTGAAAAATTCAGTACTTTAGTACTTTTTTCAGTACCTTTCCATTTCAAAAATACCGCAGTAGTACCCCCCCTAGACGCTTTCAGTACTTTTTTTTTATTTATTTATTTTTAATTATAATACAATTACAAATTATATATAACTATTATTACGAGCTGAGTAACTTAGACCATGTGCTCGGTGTAGTGTAACAGATCAGAGCCTCTGGTGGGAATCGAACCCACGACCCTCACGCTAAAGTCTAGCACACTGCCCACTAGACTGCCAGGGCGCCCCACTTTTTTTTTTATTATTACACATTTTATGTCTTGCGCTTTTCAACTTTTAATGCTTTAGCAACATAATGCTAAAGCTAGAATTAGTCTTTAGCCACGATTAGCCAAACGTCCACGGAACTTCTGTCCGTTTTTAGAATACGAAAAGCAATGAGAATGCTAGCCGAACCGTAATGTAATTTCGATAAGCATTTACATTGCTCTTCTTATTCTGAAAACGAACGTATGTATATACATATGTTCCATTACGTTCCGCCGACGTTTGTCTAAACGGGACTTTTACGTTTTGTTTCGTTTAGAATCAGCAGTTTTTGTTTTATATGTGAGGAATACTTATAAGTCGTTAGTTTTTCTATTCCGTTCCGTACGTGTGTTAAATTTAAATAAATAAATAGTCTAGTAAGTAGTGTGCTGGCTTACTAGACGTTAGGCAGCGGGTCGAACCCCACGTCAGACATCTCGAAGAAAAGAAAAAATTAAAAAAATATTTCTTCGGCAACCTCATTCTATCAAAAACTGTGAGAATAAAAAAATAAGTGGTGTGAGAAGCTAGGTCATAATCTTGATTGAAGGATTGTTTTTTTTTTTTACAAAAATACCATTTGATGCGAAAAAGTACTCTTTCAGTTATAGTTTAGTACCATTTCATAATTTCAATTTTGCAACACTGACGGCTTGAAACCCATACTACTTTTCCATACTACTCCTCAAGTTTAGCCTTGGTTTTTGCTTCAAAAAATTTTGCTTAAAGAGCGTATTCTTTTCTAATTTTTCATCAAATTCCTTAGAAGTTCGCTAACAATAACTGTCTATCATAAAGTAAGTGAGAATTTTGACAGACTACAACTGACAGATGCCTATTGAAAGAAAGCGATATTTAAAAATTTACGAAGTTATCGACCTAAGCTTCCAGCTTATATGAAATTATTGGCCAAATTAACTATCATCAAAGCTTTTAACCTCATTTTAAAAATCAAAAGTCAAGCTAAAGGTTTTTGAAAGCTTTTAAGATGCCTCTAGAAAGTAAATAGCAGATCCCTTGAATTTTTAATCACATGATTAAATACAAATTTTACTTTCTTTTTAAGCGCAAACAAACGCATAGAAAGTGTATCAAAAACCCAAATTCGCATAGAAAAGAAAGTCAATGGAATTGACATCAATTACTATGAAATAGAAAAAAACTTATAAAATGGCGGCTCTTCCTCTTCTGCCCATACACACTATTTGAAATTCACATGCAAATGTCAATACAATTGAAATTGTAAATGTAAATATACTAAAAACAACAACAATGAGAGCAATAGAGAGATAATGACAGCAAAAGTGGTCATTAATTAAAAACAAATACTCGTGCAAAGCAAAAAAACAAAAACAAAAACCAAAAAAACCTAAATAAACTCGAATTAAAACGAAATAAAACACCAAAAGAGAAAACACACACACGAAATTTAAATACAAAAAGTACTATAGCAACAACAACAACAATGAGATAAATACAACTCAAATACAGAATCAAACAAAAAGTACCTTTCAAAACAAACACACACACACACTCACAAAAAAAGTACTTAAAAACTAAAATCGAAATGGAAACATTGTTTTACAAGCATTTACTTGATAATTCTCTTTCTCAGTTGTTCAGTATGTTTTACTTTCTACCTTTTATTTGCTTCTATTATGTTCTCTATTCATTCACACAACATTGCACTTTCTTGTCAAATATTATTGCTCTTTAGCCCACCACCACCACCATCCCTATACCTAGAACAAGTGCTTAACCACCTTTGTTACTCTCTTTCTGTGCTCCCGCTCTCTTTGGTTTCTTTGTATTTTTTTTTGTAAAAGGGAAAATTATATCGTTTATTCGGTTTACTATTCTGGTTGTTGTTGTTCTAGTTGTTGTTGTTGCTGTTGCTATTGTGTGCCATTAACATAAAAACTATTCTTAAAGCCGATCGATCCCAACTAAACCGTAACAAAGAGACGAATAGTATATTAGGCAGTGTTGAAAAATTCAGTACTTTAGTACTTTTTTCAGTACTTTTCCATTTCAAAAATACCATAGTACCCCCGCGACACATTCAGTACTTTTTTATTAGTACATATTTTATTTCTTGCGCTTTTCAACTATTAATGGATTAGCAACGTATTGCTAAAGGTAGAATTAGTCTTTAGCTCCGATTAGCCAAACGTTCACGGAACGTACAAATGTGCGTTTTTGGAACACGAAAAGTAATTAAAACACTTGCCGAACCGTAATGTAATTTCGATAAAGCATTTGCATTGCTCTTTATATGCTAAAAACGAACGTATGTATTTTACATTACGTTGCAATGACGTTTGACTAAACGGGGCTTTTACGTTTTGTGACGTTCCGAATCAGCTGTTTTTGTCCCGTATGTGTATAAAATATAAATAAATAAGTAGTCTAGTAGGTAGTGTGCTGGCTTACTCGATGCGAGCCTACGGTTCAAACCCCATGGCAGACATTTCCAACAAAACGAAATATGTATGAACAAATATTCCTTCGGCGACATCCTTCTGGCAATAACTCTGAGAGGAAATAAAATTGCCACGATAAAGTTTCTCAAAAACCAGTAATAAGAGAGAGAGAGTGAGAGAGTAATGGTGTAAGAAGTTAGGTCATAATCCTGATTGAAACGTGACCAATTATGTACATATGTAGGTATCTTTTACAAAAGTACCATTTGATGCAAAAAAGTACTTTTTCTGTTATAGTTCAGTACCATTTCAAAATATGAATTTTGCAACACTTATAGTAGGCAACCGAAAACAGAAGAAGAAGAAGAAGAAGAGAATAAATAAAACTTTTGCTACTGATGCATATTTTGTGTTTTTTTATGGTTTTGTAGTTGTATGTGTGTGCGTTCAAAACCCGGTATAAATATTTGATTTAAACACTGCCAACACAAAGAAAACATTTTTAAAGTAATGCTTGGGGCCTATTGATAATTTCTTGAATGCATAAATTTTTTAACTGTAAACACACATATCTATTCTGTTTGCTAAGGGTAATCATACCATATCGAGGGCATATTAATTGAAAAGATTGTTTTCAAATAAAAATTTTCGTGATTTTTATCAAAATTTTGAACTTTTTTCGTGTTCTTCCGGATTCACATCACGCCTACTCTCTTGGTCGCCCCTAATTACATAGCAGTAGTATAGGCAAAAAATATTCGTCTGTGGTGTTGATCCAGATATTTAGTCGGACTTCAATGCAATTCCCTAATGCCACTAATATAGGGTGTTTTTTTATAGAGGTACAGAACTTTAAGTTGCAATAAAACAACGATGGATTATTCGATTGACATGAATTTTATTTATCCGAAAGATAATCTTGTGACATTACATTTTGAATATGATTTCTGGCATATGACCGCCACGGCTGGCGCGGATGTAGTCCAATCTGGACGTCCAATTTTCGATGACTTTTTCCAACATTTCTGGGCGTATATCGGCAATAACACGGCGAATGTTGTCTTCCAAATGGTCAAGCGTTTGTGGCTTTACCGCATAGACCAATGACTTTACATAGCCCCACAGAAAGTAGTTTAGCGGTGTTAAATCACAAGATCTTGGAGTCCAATTCACAGGTCCAAAACGTGAAATTAGGCGGTCATCAAACGTGTCTTTTAATAAATCGAAATAAAATTGCACTATTTGCAAGCGTTGTTCAGGCGTGAGTCTATTCATGATTGGTTTGATTGTCAATCCAAACTGAGAATAAATCACTTGACAGCTGTTAAATCGGTCGCCATCTTGAAAAGTAATGCCAACTTAAGGTTCTATACCTCTATAAAAAACACCCTATACTTTAGTTCAAGACTTTGAAGAGGTATTTCGAATCCTGCTCGTTTTAAAAGCGTTGCCACATTTTTCCAAGGTCTTCTTGGGAATTTTGATGGCTAAATGCCTCCATTTATTTTAGTCAATGCTGGTAGTCTTCTATTCCGTCAACAACAGATGGGCGACTGCTAAAACGAACAGAATGACGCAGAAAGTCTGGACAAAAACTGCATGGAGGGCGCACGAAAAGTCTGTTCAAACTGCAAAGAAGCATGCTCAGTATGGTTAATACGGATCATTACAAGGCGTTGCATTATAGGCATTCATGCGAAGTGCATTGATTTCAGACGCCGCGCAGACGATTGCTGCAAAAGCTGCAGAGACGAGGAAGAAGAGGAGACTGCTCTTCATCTACTCCGACTGCACTATATTAGAAGAAAACCGGTATCGTTTGTGCCTACTATGGTGCCTAAATGATTTGGAGGAACTGTCAAGCATTGACATTGGTAGTCTAAGTCGCTTCATCCTCTGCACTGCTAGAGGATAACAAAAAACTGTTGCATCGCAACGGGACATACAGTGAGCTCCAAAAGTGAGTAAACACCACTGAAATAATTCATTTTCTTAGGATAGCGAGAAAAGTAAATGGGAATAGTCGAATATATTTCCAAAAATAAAGACGTTTATTTATTACACTTATAAAATGTTAAAACAACAATTCATGATAAAGGAAATTTTTTTATACTTAACAACATAATAGAAAATTTAAAATTATAGTGGGTGTTGACTCACTTATGGCGCACACTGTATGTGGCTTAAGTGTATCTATCCAACTGCCTACCTAATTGGACAAATCAACCTACATAATGTGCCTTCATTTCTTGATTTTGGACTTATTCTGTATGTAGCAATGTCTTTCGAGTTGCCGTAGTCTAGTAGGTAGTATGTTGCCTTCTTAGACATGGGGCCTCAGTTCAAACTCCAAGTCAGACGTCACCAACAAAACGAAATATGAAAAAATAAATATTTCTTCAGCGATATTTCCTCAGCAGACTTCTGGCAAAAACTTTCTCAAAAAAAGTTTCTCCAAAGTAAAGTTTCTTAGGTCCCTCCGCTCATGTACAAAATTCACATACACAACATAAGTGATGTGAGAAGCTAGGTCGTAATCTTGACTGAAGGGTTGTAATGACCGATTATGTACATATGTACGTATAAAGTCCAATGGTTAACCCGATATTTAATTTGGCAACTTCGAGAACTTTTAGTGTTGATTTGTTATTGTATTTTGTTTTCTTTTCTGTCTTTCATGGGTTTTCTATAAAGTTTTGTTAACGTAATTTAATTTCGATTTATGCCCTTGTAATTTCTTTATTGTTGTGTTATTCTTTCAGTGTATTTCCTGAATTCTTTCAGTGTAATTCCTTTATTGAACACAAATGTTGGACAATTTGTTTCTTTCAACAGATTTTATCAAGGCAAATATTTTTATGGGATTTTATTTCTATCACGTATGTATGTAATGTCTTTGGGGTAAAAATTATTAGTTTTGAACCACAGAGTTAAATTCTTCCTGTAGGACTATTTTCTCATATTTTTCATATAAGTTTCGTTGAGCAATTGATAAGCTTCAGATGCGCTGGAATACAAATTAAATTCAAAATTTTCAAAGCAAAAAAAAATCTGTTGTCTACACTGTTTCGTTAATTTACTCAAATGAGTATAAAATTAAAATTTTTACCCTTTAAAATGCCACTTAAAGTTATTAAAGATACACACCCTGTACAGAAGAAAAGCCATCTGTTGTTTATTTTACATTTTTAGGTTATGCAGACAAATAAATTCCATAAAATTATTCGATCAACAAAGATACATATTCAATAACTTATTTGTCCCTACCACCGACAACGATGACGTTAAACGGTACAAAACTTAAAAATATGCTCCAGTTTAACAAAAAAAAAAGTATGCATGTTGTGCCATTAAAAAAAAGTATGAAGAGAAAGAGCCAGATAGAGAGAGGGAGAGAGTGAAAAAACCTGGCAAAAAGACAACAAAGAAGCCAACAAAACCAGTCAAAAAAAAAACCATAACTTTTCATACAAGCATTGTATTACTTTAGTGAGTTTAATATGTAAATGAAAGTGTCTGTTTAAGTGTGTGTGCATGTGCATGTGTGTGACACTGTGTCTATATGCAGATACAGGTTTCCTTTCTTTCCTGTATGCAGCACAATTTCCTTTTTAACAACAACGTTTTTTCTTTTCTTTCTTTCTATTTTTCTTACTTTTGTTTTACTTTGTGTTGGGAAAAATTCAAATCAAACTTTTCTTTTATCAAAAAGAAAAAAGGAAATTTCTTTTTTGTTCATTTCACTCGGCAAACGATGGATGGTAGAAGAAAAAAAAAACAATAGAAAATATAACGTTTTTTTTGAAGAAAAAAAAAACAATAGAAAATATAACGTTTTTTTTTTCTTCTCTGCCACTCTCCCTCTCTCTTGATTTGTTTCCAATTGGAGATACTTGTTGTAATAATTTCAAATTCATGTACACATATAGACACACATACAAATGCAAATATAACATTTATTTGTTTTGGCTTGACTTGACTTCTGTTGGCTGCGGTGTATTATTATTGTCATCATTCCATTTGTAATACATACTCTAACCACCAACACTACTACTACTAACACAGTCAGAGAAACATCCATCATTTTGGCAAAACATAGTCAGTCAGTCATTCATCGATAAACAGAAATACAAGCATAAAATAAGAAATGAAATGAAAAGATGAATGAATGAATTAATAATGAAACGAATGAATGTATATGAATGGCAAGAAATTAATGTACACAGGGTGTTCATTCTTTAAGAAAAGTTTTACTTCACGGGGATAACCGTTTTTAAATTTTTCGAGTTTGGAACTTAAAAGCGACCTAACGATTGTGTTATACTATGTTCACACATGCATTTTTATTGAGCCAATATTCGGTTATTTGAGAACAATATTTTAAGTGTTCACATATATAATATAAGCAATATTCATTTGACAGCTGGTAAACAAAACAGCTATTTGCTTCAACAACATTGCTTTTAATTTAATCGCGAAAATTAGTGCCAAAAAATTTTTAGAAAAAATGGAAAACAATTTAACATTGCAAAAGGTCTTGCTAATGATTGACCGAAACGCCCAGCTGTTGCGGTTAGTAGGGACTGCTTTTGACTCCAAAGTGGATTCTCTCAGAAGGAGAGAGAGAAAGAAAAATTTGATAATAGTGGATCTGCTGACCTTCCATTTTTTGTTTTTCGTTGTTTACATTTCAGTTGTCAAACATTAACAGAAAGTGTTCGGAAAACTGTAATATGCTCACTAAACATACTAATGACAGTGTTGTATTTTAAGTTTTAATCAATATTATAACAATTTATGAATTTATTGAGCAACAATTAATTGAAATTTTATATGAAATATTGAGATCAATAATGGCGTTAATTGCGATTTACGCAATAAAAGTGCATGTGTGAACATAGTATTAGACATGATTTTAAGGTATAAAACAACCTCTATTTCAGAATTTAGAAGTGTGTTTAGAATTGTTGTGTGAGAAGCTAATCCTGACTGATCCTGGCCAATGATGTATGTATGTTTAGAATTGTTGTACTGTTGAGGAGCCTAATTGTGGGATAAAAGTAATTTTCCGCTCTAAGAGCTACAATCTGTTTGAGAACATTCAGATAGCCTTCCTTTACAATCGTTGATCCAATAAAAACTAGATTGCCAACCCTCAGACCATGCTTTATTTATATTCATTCATATACACATTGTATTCATTCATGTACACATATTCATTCATAACACATTGAGGTCCATTATTGTAACTTGCCGTTAAAGTTGGGTTTAGTTAAAGTAAACTTTAAAGTTACCTTTAACTTCTTTCCGTTATTACAAGCTAATCATAAAATAAAGTTAACTTTTTCAAAAATATGGCAATGCCGGAGCAATGTCGATAAAACTGCTCAATTAAACAAATTCTTTTTAGACTCAGTGACAACGACGTTGTTCTAATTTGAAGTTGCCATATTGAAAATAATATATAATATTGCAAGTTCAAACATAAACTTAACTTTAAAAGTTTCCGGTAGGATGATCCTCCTCTCACTTCTATTTTATTGGGTACTCATAATAATGAAAAACAATTTATCTGCCCGTTAAAATCCTCTCTTTCGTTAACGGCAATTTTAATAATGGCCCTAAGAGCTATAATCTGTTTCGAGAACATTGAGAACAATAAAAACTAGATTGCCAACCATGCCAAGACCATGCTCTATTTATATTCATTCATATACAATCCTCATCATGGTTTATTGTTTTAATAACATATTTACACATTTGCAGGCTTTGTTTTTATTTTGCCACATATTTGGCTGTTTTTAGGCACAAAATACTTTGTATTTACTTTCATCAGTTTATAAAATACTACTTCAAAACGATACCGGCGCGTTCGTATATTTTTTTTTTGCTTAGTAGGCGTAAGACCTAGATTCAAACCCCGCATCAATCCCCGGGTCAGACATCTCGAACAAAACGGAGTACCAAAAAATATTTTCTTCGGGGACTTCCTTTCAGCAGATTTCTGGCAAAAACTCTGAGAGCAAATAAAAGCTTGCTATGAAAAGTTTCTTAAGAATCTATCGTTCGGAATCGATTTTAAACTATAGGTCCCGCCATTTATGAATAGAATTAACACACACGCATAATATGGGCGGTGTGAGAATCTAGGCTGTAATCCTGACTGAATGGTTATAATAACCAATAATCTTCAACCTTTGCCTTGCTTTTATTGTGACAATGTAGCCACATTTGTTTTCCAATATCATTTCTAGTTTGTTTTTGTCGTTAAGTAACGCTGACAACCTCATAAATTATGATGAAATGATTGTAAAGACATGCAAACGTCATATGGTTTAAAACAAGAGAGTAAAATGCTATTGTTTTTCTCAGAATCCTGTTAATTTTTGTTTTTGCTTTTCGTATCAAGAGTATGAGTTTTGTAAGTGCAAGTGCATACAATGAGTGGTGGTGGTGGTGCTGTGAAATATTTATTAATCTTATTTCATTTGTTCTTGTTGTTATTGTTATGCTCTCCATATTACAATAAATGGTGTTTTAACAACTCAATAACAATAAGAGCAAATATAAGGACCATACCGTTTTATTCATGCTCTAACTTTCTCTTACTCTCTCTCTCCTTGTATTGCAATATATTCCCCTCATACAAACTCTCTTGTACATACATATTACACTATTATCCCATATTTATGCTGTTTTGTGAATTGTGTTCCTTAAAAACTCATGCATTCATGCATGGCATGCACACATACACAAGCTTAAATTTATGGTTTGTTTGTTTATTCAATGGCAAAGAAAAAGAGAGGGAGAGACAGGCAAGTTGTTGGTTGCTGGAATTTAATGTTATTGTTCTTTGTGTACTAAAAGAGCCTTTTCTTACTATTGTTTTTGTTGTTGTTGTTGTTTTCTTATTCTTATTGTTATTTGGTTATGCGAGCTTAAGTAGCCAGCCATTTATAATAATTTCAATTATGATGACTCTCTCTTAATTAGTTTTTTTTTGTGTTCCTTTTATGCTCTTTTTTCTTATTGGAAATTATTTTGTTGAAACCAACATGCATTTCTTCTTCGGAGAGGCTTAAAGGATTTGTAAGGTTATGTTGTTGTATATTTTTTTAATTGCTTTCATTTATTTTAATTAAAAAAGAAATTAATGGAAATGGGAAAGAATCCCTTTTATTAAAGCTTTATCTAAAAATAAATTAACAATGTTGTTATGTAAAGAGAGTGTTCTGAGAGTTGTGCAATCAAATCGGGTCTAAACTGTTTGGCTTATTTGGCAATGTCTTTGATCGAGTTCCTGATTACGGAGTGATATGCCAGGTAATTTTGACTCTAACTGGACAAGCACATTCTTGCCGGAAAACAAACCTTTTTAATTCTGTTCGTCGGCGACTGCCTGAATCTACTGAGATTTCTAGCAAAAACTCTGAAATCTGTCGTTCGGAGTCGACTTAAAACTGTAGGTCCTGCCACTCATGTATAAAATTAACACACACAATCCTGACTGAAAGGTCGTACTGTCTTTGCTCTTGCATCACCAGTTGTTTTTTTGGCCGTTTTGGTTTCTTCAGTCTTGCGGATTCTATTCTAGCACCCCCCTATTTTTAATATTAAGCGCCTTCCTCCCCCAAATCACCCTTACCTGACCTTTATTATTATATGGAGTTACCAGAGATCAGTAATGAGTATTCAAAAAGATGACTAGATTCGAATCATACTCATAATTTCTGATACTTATTCGCATTCATACTTATTTTAATATCATATTCATACTACTTATATTCAAAGTTTGAAGTACTCATCATATTCATACTTAACAATACGCATGATGTTTTTGATTTCGACTCTCCTTTACTTAGCATGTACAAGAATCACAAAATAAGTATGATTCGCGTACCAACACTACCATACTCACTAAAAGGTTGTGTGTTTGTTTTGTTTGCTGTCCTTTGTCTTTCTTCTATTTTTGTAAATGCAACAACAACTAAGACTGTAAAATTTGATGAATGATTCGAATCACTCGAATCATTTATGAGTACATATTATAAGTATTTTTCTAAATTTATAAATCTGAATGAGTAGGCTTATGAATCAAACATATTTCGAATGTTGTGAGTTTGATGTCAACGTTGTACTCATACTCATTGCAACCTGTACTTACATATAAATCAATGTTGTAGTGAGTACGAATGAATCAGAGTACATAGCTGAATTTCAATACTGTTGACTTACTCATATTCAAAATTTCATGAGCACTTATGAGTAGCGAAAAAACTAGTCATTGCTGATCTCTGGTAGGTACCATTTTATTTCAAACTTTTTCGCTTGACACTCAAGACAGTTAATGATCCACTTTGTGTCCGACTCATGTCATGGATCGTCCTTTGTGTCCAGTTTTTGATTATTGATACCAGTGCTAAATCACAATCGCTACGCATACTGAAGAGGTTTTGGTATTAAGTCTACCACTCCAACCTACTTTGATGTTATCCATTAGCGCTATACGTTAAATATTGCTCAGATAAGCAGTAATAACTTAACTGTAAAAACGACAGATCAATTATATCTAATGAATTATTATTTAAAATAATTATTATTTAAAAAAATTAATACAACATAATTCCTTTAATTTTTTTTAAATTTAATTAAAGAAATAAAAAATAAATACTGAATCATAGATGAAGTCTTTCTAGAACAAAACTATTTCTGCCATAATTTTGTTTATTTATACACTTTGACTACAATTCTCTCTTCTATTGTATTTATCAGTACTCCCTCTCTCCCTCTTTCCCATTATTTCTCTCCTTTAGTTTTGTTTACATTTAAAGCAATCCAATCCATTGTTATTGCTTCTACGTATTATGGAATGCAGTTATATTTTGTAAAAATTCATTACACTTGTTGTTGTTATTCTCATAATAAGAATACAGAGAAAAGAAACTCTGTAAACAAAGCAAAACAACAACAATAAATATTTTTAGATTATTATTGTCTATTGTTTGGTGAGATTGTTTTAAAATTAAAAGTAATTCTTATAGAAGAAAACCCCCCAAGAAAATTATTTATTTAAATATGTGCAAAAAATGTGCACATACACCAGAGATCAGCAATGTGTATTCAGAAAGATGAGTAGAATTGAATCATACTTATAATTTCTCATACTTACACGCATTCATACTTATTTTAATATCATGGTACCTCTAATCATATTCAAATTTTGAAGTACTCATTATATTCATACTTAACATCATACATGTGGATCTTGCTGATTTCGACTCTCCATAAGTCATCATATACACGAATCACATAATAATTATGAATCCCTTACGAACACTAAAATACTTATTAGAAGGTTATGTACATATGTGCTCTGCTTGCTGCTCTGTCTTTTTTGCTTATGTGTCTTTTTTCTTCTTTTTTTGTAAATGCAAAAATAACTAAGACTGTAAGTCACTCGCATCATTTATGAGTATTACAAGTATTTTTCTAAAGTTATGAATCTAAATGAGTAGGCTCATAAATCAAACATATTTGGAATGTTATGAGTTCGATGTCAACATTGTACGCATACTCATTGCAACCTGTACTTATAAATCAACATTGTAGTGAGTATGAATGAATCAGTGTACATAGTTAAATTTCAATATTGTTGACTCACATATGTATATTCAAAATTTTATGAGTGCTTATGAGTAGCGAAAAAACCATTCATTGTTGATCTGTGATAGTACACATACACGCATGTAGTATGTACAGCGTAAAGCAGAAGTCTAGATACCCTAAATTTAATTTTGTTTCAGTCGATCGTTTACCGTGGCGTGGTTAACAAGACAATCTTTACTTCAAACTTTTCTCGCATTATTTCGAATTAAGGCAGCAACTGGACTCGGCAACAGTGTTGAAACTCTTATTTATTATTAGTTTTCGTAGAATTCAGTTGAAGTTTTGTATGGCATTCTTAAAATCTCATGTTTGTGAAGATAAATTCGAATTTAAAAACCAAAGACGCAAACCCAAACTTTTAGCAGCACCACAGGATAAGCTTTAACAGAGCACTGTTAACTGCTCAACAGTGGCAATAGTAGATTAGTCTTCTACTTTGCAGTTATTGCAGATTATTGACATCAAATATAATTCTCATTATGGTCATTATTATTTGTGAACAAAAGTGTTGAAATGTAAAGGAAGGGAGCAAATTTGAAAAATTGAGTTTTTTCAAAATTCAATATATCAACTCTCAAAATTATTCCAGCTCTCCCACTCCCACGGTTCGAAAGAGTACCCTCTGGACTACCATTTGCATATAGTCTGTATGATGTACTTTTTCTTATATATTCAAAAATGGCCACTGATTTTCTAGATAATTTTCAAGCAAAAAATTGATATTTTCAATTTTCAATTCAATACCATATCACTTTATATGTGACTATGTTGCTGATTATATTAAGAGGCCTTGGAACCTTCCTTTGCATATAGCATGGTACTCATAGACCTAGAGTATTTCCCTAAATGAGCTCCTATACAAGTGGGGCTTGTTCAGAGGGATACTGTTAAATAGCTAACAGTGGTCTGTTAAGGGCAAATTTTGTTCTGTTAATGCCAAATGTGGCGCTGCTAAAATTTATGGATTGCGTCTTGGATTTTCTAATTCGAATTTATCTTCATACACGTTAAAATCTTTTGTTCTTGTCTTTCGAAAAGGCAGCTGAAGTCAGTTTTAGCGTTTTACCTGCTTTTTTCTTTTCTTTTTCATTGGGGTTGCCATTGACAATTTGTTACGGAATTAAGGTTTTTTTCTTTCTTTTTTTTTCTGTTTTTTGTATTTGTTTTGGTCAATTAAACACAAAATTTTGTTTAATTCCGTCAGAAAGTATGTAAGAAAATAAAAAAAGGAACTGAATTTAGTTCACATACGCTCCAATAATTTTTCGTGCTTTTTATTGAGTTCACCTTGCTTTATTTCAGTTGTTGTTGTTGTTGTTGCTATTGTTGTTTTATATCATTTTGCAGGTGTATTTCCATTATTTTTTCGATTTAATTTTTTTTATTTCTACACACAAATATGTATTTGTGTTTGTATTTCATTTTATTTTTGTTTTAATTACACTGTATTATATAAAGTTAAACAGTCTTTCGTGTTTCAGATCCAAGGTCAAGGTAGAGGGGTGCCTGACAATGGCCTATTTGCTAACGTTCACTTCACTTCAATGCGCGCTTGCATTCGCAGTCTCTCTCTCTCTCTCTCTCTCTGCCTCTCTCGCTAGATTTGTGAGTCACGAAACTGCTACAATGAAAATTATATTTTATTCGGCCATCGTGTATTCGTTATTTTTATGAATAAATTTGAGATTTTTCAATGAAATCATCAGAAAATCTTACATCATTGGAGAATAAAATGTTAACTACACTCTTATATGTGCGCATATATTAAACAGTTGCATTGTGAACGGACATACATTTAATTGTGGAACTTAAAACGGTAAAACTGAACGGTAAAACTTCCTTCCATAGCCTATAGACTAACGTCTATAAAGGGGTTTGTGAACCAAGAGAACCCATTACATTAATCCCTCTGGCTAAGGGCTTTATGAAAGTTTCATTCGGGGTTTTATGCTTTCAAAGTCGCTATAGTCTAGTAGGTAGTGTGTTGACTTATTAGACTGGAGGCCACGGTTCAGATCCCAGGTTAGACATCTCCAACAAACTGAATGGGTAATTATTGGCAGGTGTCTTAACCATTTTTTGTTCCAAATTAAGTAAATTGATTAATTTGAATGGATTGGAGAATAATTGGACGGTGTCTCCCCATATCAAATTAAAGGGTAATACGAAAAAATATTTCTTCGGCGACTGGCAAAAACTCGGAGAGTAAATAAAAAATTGCCATGAAAAGTTTCCCAACAAAAAATCTGTCGTTCGGAGTCGACTTTAAACTGTACGTCCCGCCACTAATGGATAGAATTAATACACACAACATAAGTGGTGTGAGAAACTAGCTCGTAATCTTAACTGAAGGGGGCATTACAACCCTTTATGTTATGCTTTTGATCCACGACTTAGGTGGATAGGACGATAATATTAGCAAGATTGTGAAGCCTCTGTCTACTGAGCTCTCGGCAATCGCAAAGAATGTGTTCTGAGCTCTCGTAAGTTTCGCAAGCACGACAGACTAGTATCTCAGAGATACTAATTTTTTTTTCAATTGTACCTCAAACTACAGTGGCTCACAAAGTAATCAAGGGCTTAAGTTTGCTCAACTTAAAGAAAGAGGCTTGTTCAAGCTTCCTATATGAGGTATTAGAAACCTTTTGGCCTGACTTAAACCAGTACCCTTATGATAGTAAGCAATAAATTCACCTTCAAATTCCTATATATATTGTTCCCGAGGCTTTTCTAAATTCATCAGAATAATAAACTTTCCAGAGCCGCTATGAAACTCGCAATATTCTACATGTTTGCAGGGCAAAGGTATTCCGATTGCCTCAGTTAAATAGGTATATTTTCCACTCGTTTTACCGGGAGACTTAATCTTATTGGCAGCAAGAGCGTACGTACAATGTTGCTACGCTCTGCTGGATACGTATAAATAAGAAGAGAAGCGACTTACTTCTGTCCTCAAGTCACATGGCCCTCCGTCGCACAAGAGCGATTTTCACGGGCTACTATCGTTTTGATAGGTAAGTCGAAGAACTTGGCATTCCGGCAAATGACTCCCGCAGGAGCTGTGGGTTTGAAGGTGTCAGAGTCCTGCCCTTGAGATCATTTTCTTACATCCTTGACCGAGCACTCAAATATAATGATTGCTTCAATAGCAAAATACGACTTAGTTTCTCACATCATCCATGTAGTGTGTGTGTTAATTTTATATATGAGTGCTGGGACCTACAGTTTGATGACGATTCGACAGATTTCTGAGAAACTTTTCATTACTCTTGGAGTTCTTTTTGCCAGAAGACTGCTGAGGGGAAGCGGCTGAAAAAAAAAAATTTTTTATCATTCATTTTGTTTGACGTTTTTGTGTACGCTCAGATTTGAACCATTGAACCACGGGTTTGCGTCTATTAATCAAACGCACTCCTACTACGGAGACTCTAAATTGCAAGATTTATTTTGAACTCGTCTTGGTTTCCTTTAGAAAACGTTTAATTTCCGGGTTGAATAATCAACCGTCGTCGGAGATTGTGAGCTCCGTATCGGCCTTGGCCAGCTCATCAGAAATGCAATTTCCAACGAGATCCTTATGTCCACGGAATCCGTTAAAAAGTTACCAATGAAGGATTCGAAATTTCGGCGTTCATGGGCGTTTAAACCACTACGTTCGTTAGGGACTCAATCGCCTTCTGCATGTCCGAGTTAATCAAGAGATTTTCAGGGAAAATGCCTTCACCCAAAAAGCATTGTGGAAGTTTCAAAATAGTTATGACCTCTGCCAGAAAAACACTACAGTGCTCAGGCAACTTATAAGAAAGTTTAATATTAGAACCCTTCAGATATATACCACATCCCATTAGAGGCAGAGCCATTGGTATAAACCTCAAGGGTCTCATTTGGAACCTCAAGGGTCTCATTTGGAATCTCCAGGTCCTAGTTGGAATTCTTAAATCGAATGTTCTATTCAGAAAGTTATAAGGGACCATGATTAGTCAAGACGATTAAAAATTTTGTACCGAATATTTTACGACAGATGACCCAACCACCCGATTCTTTATTAAATAAGCCAACTCGGGCAACACTTTGTGTGGTAAAACTGCTGTTGCCTTTTGATATTTTTTTTTTTGTAATTCCTATTGAGAATGCCATTTTAAATGTCACTTTTCAGTTAAAAGAACACAGTAACTTGATTCTGATGTCATGCTGTGACGCTTACTCGTAAATTTAATAAAAAAATCTGACACATTTTGTTGAATGATTTAAGTCGTCTGCTCATCGTTGCTGCTCTGAAACGTATTTTCTGTAATAAAATTTATTGTTTTATTTGTTGTTGTTGTTGCTGCTGCTCTCTCGCAGCTAAATAACGTGACTTTAATTTTAAAATTATTGTTAAAAATTTAAATTAATTGACGCAGTGTCGTGCAAAACGAAGTACAGAATACCCTCGATAATTTGGAATTGACTACACAGTGATGCACACAGAGATGCTTATGGTTTTTGGCTAAGCTTTCCCTTTCGTTATTCTGAATTCGTTTTCTTTGAGTTCTTAGAGAAAATAAAATTGCCATGAAGAATTTCTCAAAAATCAGACGATATTAAACTTCATGTCTCGCCACTCAAGAATGAAATTAACACACACAATATGAGTGGTGTAAAAAGCTAGGTTCTGATCCTGGCTAAAGGACCAGAAAAGTTAGAAACGTAGATGATGATTACTTCATCTATCGCATTGAATACTTTTCAAAAATATCCAAAAATCGATGAGTGTTCTCAGTTTAATTTCCATTTTGTTTTTACTTTTTATTCAGTGAAAATAGACATAAAACAGACTATAAAAAAGCGAAAAACAATAACGAAAAAAGGGAACCGAATAAAAGTCATTTAATAAATGATTTCAAATTGCCAGTTCAAATAACAATAAATTGTTAAACGTTTGCGATTATTAATTGCCACTGCAGAACCTTAAAGGTATGAAGACTTCTTTCTGTGGACGATACTTACTGGGAAATGTGGCTTAAATATTAAAGATTTGATTTGAACATTGAAAAACATGTTTTAAAGGATGTCACACCCTCAAGTGGATGCTAATTAAATAGGAGAAGTGGTTGATCAAACTACAGTTAACTCGTCAGTACAGATAAATGGCATTTACATCCTATAAAAGTTCTGAGGTCTGTAGTCGCCGTAGTCTAGTAGGTAGTGTGATGGCTTATTAGACACAAGGTCAGACATCAAAACGAAATATGAAAAAAAAATATATTTCTTCGGCGACTTCCTCTCAGCAGATTTTTGGCAAAAACTCTGAGATTAAATAAAAATTGCCATGAAAAAGTTTCTCAGAAATCTGTCGTTCGGAGTCGACATTAAACTGTAGGTCCCGCCACTCACGTTTAAAATTAACGCACACAACGTGAGTGGTGTGAGAAGCTAGGCCGTAATCCTGACTGAAGGGCTGTAATGGCCAATTATGTATGTAAAAGTTCTGAGGACATTGCAGAACGTCATTGTAGAGCAATTCGCCTTACAATTGTGAATAGCAAGCAGTGATCAGCAATGAGTATTAAAAAAGATGAGTAGAATCGAATCATATTCAAAATTTCTGATACTTATACGCATTCATACTTATTTTAATATCATGGAACCTCCTCTACTCATATTCAAAGTTTGAAGTACTCATTATATTCATACTTAACATCATACGGATGTTGCTGATATCGAGTCTCCATAACTCATATCAACGAAGCACAAAATAAGTATGAATCCCTTACGAACACAAAAATACTTACTAGAAGGTTGTGTGTTTGTTCTGTTTGCTGCTCTGTCGTTTTTGCTTATGTGTCTTTTTTCTTTTGTTGCATATGCAACAACAACTAAGACTGTAAGTCACTCGCATCATTTATGAGTATTATAAGTATTTTTCTAAAGTTAATGAATCTAAATGAGTAGGCTTACAAATCCAACATATTTCGAATGGTATGAGTTCGATGTCAACGTTGTACGCATACTCATTGCAACCTGTACTTATAAATCAACGTTGTAGTGAGTACGGATGAATCAGAGTACATAGTTAAATTTGAATATTGTTGACTCACTTGTATTCCAAATTTCATGAGTGCTTATGAGAAGCAAAAAAAAGCGATTCATTGCTGATCTCAGTACAGGACAGAAAGTAATCAAATCAATCTTTCACACTTGGGCATAAGAGTCTAAAAAGTAATCCTAGAGACAATAACTCTGGGACACCATTATTCTCACTTGCAACACTTTTCTCACTTGTCCGTAACATTTAGATCTTACAGACTACACTACTTCAAGTAATTTAGGTCAAAAAGAGAGAATACTCTGCAAAGAATTAGTTAAGGGAGAGAAGTTATCACTGAATTTAAGCTAAACCATTTGGAGGGGGGTTTTAACTTTATAGTTTCCTTAGATAAGAATTTACTCTTTTACAGAATGTGGTTCTCTTTTTTATTTTTTATTTTTCTTTTTTTTGCAGCTAGAATTCAGCCACTTGGCAAGTTTAGTCGGGAGTGTTAGTTTTTCTGTTGTTTCTTGTTTATTTTAGATTTAGAAGTTGATTTCTGACGCTGCTAATGAGTCATTTCAATGAAATTTTAATGGGTTTTTGTATTGTTTACACACATTCACACACACACACACTCGCATTGATAGCTTAAGTCAGCGTTTTTTTTTTACTTTTTTTTCCTCTCTTTGCTTATTATTCTATTTAAATAAGTTTTTTTTAAATTTATTTCCCTGTCAGCAATTTTATTGTTTCTTTTTTTTTTTTTTGTCTACGATATTAAATTATTCCAACGAAAATCATTGAACCAGGGTGTGGAAAACATCTGTTCTAATACGCACATACACACATACATACACCCTACAACACAAGAAACTCATGTTTTTTAATTGAAAATAAAAGTGATAGAAGCCACTGCTTGTGATTCTGTTAGAGCATGACCGTTTCTCGGGGAGGGGTTTAGAAATTTCGATTGTTAATTGGCATTAGACGATAACATTGTAAACCTCTAATGAATTTGAAAAATATATTAAAAATCGGTTCATAACTGAGCTATGCAAAGGTCATACCCAGAGACCTATTTAACTAGAAGAACATCCCTAACAATTGAAAGGGTTTTGGATAACCAGGAAAAAAATAAGACATAATGTTACCCGTTTAAAGTTTTCAGAACTCTTTTGAAATGAAACACTAGATCTTAAGTTAGGTCCCAATAGTGCATAGCTAGGCTCTAACATGCAATTCCGCATGAAATGAAACAAACCGCCAGTAAAGTTTATATCGAATGGCTGATAAATTATTAATATTCATACCTGATTACAGGTTAAACTATGGTTCTCTCTGGACAAATCAGTTTGCAATATTGCCGTACTTCGGTCCATAACACGCTGCCGCCATGACGTCGCTATGAGACGAAACAAATCTTTAGTAAATTTAGTTCCAATGCTAAATTCTGAATGTAACTGCGGTCGCCGTAGTCTAGTAGGTAGTGTGTTCGCTTATTAGACATAAAGCCCCAGGTATCCCAGGTCAGATATCAAAATGAAATATGAAAAAAAAATATTTCTTCGGCGACTTCTTCTCAGCAGATTACTGGCAAAAGCTCTGAGAGGAAAATAAACCTGCCATGAAAAGGTTTCTCAAAAACTGTAGATCCCGATACTCACGTATAAAATTAAAGCACACAACATGAGTGATATGAAAAGCTAGGCCGTAATCCTGACTGAAGGATTGTAATGGCCAATCATGTATGTATGTATGTATGTGCTTATGTAACTGACGGTTACTTGCGCATTGGGTGATAGCTGGCTTATATCACCGCTGAATGCTACATCTCAGCAGGTGTCGATCCTACAATGGATGAAAAAAATGGAATCAAAATTGTGGAACTTGTTCAGCTCAAATATCTGAGAACAATTGGTTGCAAAAGGAAACCAGGCTCTGCTAGTACTTGACAAAAGAAATGGAGATAATGCATTGTCCGAGAGGCACTGGGTAGTGTCAATAACAACAAAAAAGCGAATCGTGATGGTTTTCCTCTAAATGCAAGACTCGCCAGGAAGCCCTATATCAAAATAAATTGTTTCATTAAAGATCCATACTCGTACAAAGGTACGCAAAAATGTTTCAAAATTATCGATGAACAACTCCTAATGCTATGTTCGCACGGCAGCAATTTTTCGTAATTCGCTCTCTCATTCGTAATTCAACGTCCAATTATGTGCTGAATTACGTAATTTGGCATACAAAATTTTTTGAGCGAATTACCCAAATTGTGTGTAATTCAATTTCTATTACCCTGTGAATTACTTAAAAACCAATATAATCTCTAAATTTTATCGTATGTTTGCCATCACCAGCTGTCAAAGCACAAAAAATATAAAGAAAAAATATTGTAAACAATAAACAGTAATGGAATCCAAAAATAACATTTTAAAAAAGTATTATTTACAAGAAAGTTATTCGCGAAATTAGCGGAGGAAGCCACTATGTGTGCAGAAAATCTGTTGAATAGACAGCAAAAGTATTTGCAGCTTTTGAAGAAGCTGTATGAATTTTATAATTATAAATATAAATAATAATTTAGAAATAAAAAGAAGAAGAAAAGAAGAACTGTCAAAAAGAATTACAAAACTACCATGTGAACATGATAATTCAAAAAGAGAGCGAAGTAATTTGAAGGCACGTGCGAACATAGCAAAACAGTTAACTTTAGTCACAATTGTAAAACAATTGAGACAATAAGAACATTCCCAGGCAATCTTTTCTTATTTGAAGCCACTTCTGCTTGAATATTAGCCTAAGCATCTCATATGAATGCAAATAAAAACGAAGACCACACTACGACGACTTCTAGTAAAAGCAATAACTCTTGAAATAATTCATCTAGCAAGTCTTTGTTGTTGACTTCGCAAAGAGTATGACATTAATAACATGCGTTGTATGAAGGTCAGCCATCACCTTCCCTTGATAAACCCAATACTATAAATTAATGAATTTTCTCAGAAGGAGTTATTTCCTCGCAGCGAAGACTGTCAAACTTTTCATTGTAGGACATGCTTGACTATAAAAAAATTTTATTAACGGAACCGCAACATAAGCAAATGGGGGAGGTGCTTATGACGTCCTATGTTACTTAATAAATGAAATAAAAATAATTATACTTTTAAATTTTGTCGCCATTTTAATGCAAGATTAATTGATTTCCGATGTAAAAATAACAAAAACATTTCAAAATACAATATATTCCCATCCATCTGGCATCACTGATTAACTTTGATATAAAGGGTTGCATTTTTTTGTTTATTATAATGTTTACAAAATTTCAGAATCAGAATAGAAAAATATTACAAAAAAAAAGTCATAAATTTTTAGAAAAATAAACGTGGGAAAATAAATATTTTTTAATTGTAAAAAAAATTATTACAAAAAAAAAGAAGAAATTATTATATAAACAAAACCACATACAAATAACACTACAATTAACACCTGATATGAAAACGAAAAAAAAATTGAAATTAAAAATGCTATTAAAAGGCAAAATATTTCAAAATAAATTGAGAACAAATGAAAAAAACATGTAAAAAAAGAATTGTACAAAAATAAAATGAATAAACGATGAATGAATACACATGCATAGAATATAACACGTTCATACGTACATACATATTATGTATGTACATATGTATGTATGAGTGTATATTTATGCTTTAAATAACAACAACAACAACAGCATACATTCTAACAAATACAAACCATTAAACATTGACTGAAGTTATTACATGATGATAGATATACGGTCAAAGATAAAAGTCTACATACAGTGGTGATTTTTATCAAATTGAAAAAGGGGTTATAGAGTTTGTTTGAAGACAAAAACGAATATAAAAAAAATATCACCTGGAAATTATAAAAAAACTACAAAAAAAATTAGCAGGAGCGGAGTATGTAGACTTTTTTCTATCACTGTTCATTTTTCTTTATTAGAAACAACAACAGAAGAAAAAAACACGAATAAAACACATGTTTTAGAAGAGTTTTATACATGGCAACAACAACAACAAAAGTCATTCAAACATTAAAACTTAAACACATACAGTGGACAGCAAAAGTCTTAGTACGGCAATATATTTTGACAAAAAAAATAGTCCCCACAGGCTTAATACTTTTGCACAAAGTCCCGATATGACTTCAACAGAGTATTTAGGAGATTATTTGAAAGAACAGTTACGTAATCGCTAAAGCTCAAACAAAAATGAACTGAAAGACTTGCTCATAGTGCCACCAGAAAACGCTAAACAAAACTTGTGCATTCAATTCCAAATGGATTAAATGGAGTGTTTGACCTTAAGGGATATTCTACTAAATTCAAGCGATAACATTGTCCTATATTAGGCCTTTGAATTTTAAATTTAGTCAGGGTTCTACTTGGGGATACCTATGGAGTAGAGCGGGTCGCTCTCTATGGGCAAAAAAAAAGTTGTGTCAGTCACCCCCTAGGATTAAAGGCATATTAATAACGTTCCCAAAAATATAAAAATTATTTTTTTGCCACGCCTAGAAATACCGCCCTTTTTGTTTTTTATATACTACGTCGCCATTTTAGGTCCGATCATAACATATCATATATCAGTGTTTGTGGCTTGACGGCAGCTACATTTCACTCTAAGACGAATTTTTAATTCAGCATCATATTCTATGATCGACTTCTGGTATATCGGATCCTTCCTCAAAATTAGTACAGTCGAACTTCTCTATAGTGAACTTCTATACAATGAAGCTCTCCCTATTATGAATTGATTTCAAACACACAACTTTTTCCGTTCCAATTTCATTGTTTTTGATCTCCTTATAATGAATTTCCATACAATGAAGTTTTCTATACAATGAAGCAATTTTGCAGGTGTAATATTTAACTCACATGCGTTTTTGTCTCCATATAATGAATTTTTCAAAAAAATTTCTGTTACGCATACTAACAACTCTGTGTACCAAGAAAGATGCCACATATAATAAGGGGATTCCCAAAAGAAGAAAATAAGAACAAACAAAAGAAGAAAGCCACATCAATAACAATTTTGACATCAGTTGCCGGTGTTCAGTGATCGGAAATGACGCAGCGAAGTAGCATTTCTCTTGAAAAAAAATTATTAATTATTAATATAGTTGAAGAAGGATTAAAAAAAAGATGTGGCTAGGCAGTTTGGAATTCTAGAAGACAAGCAATTGAGCACTAAGCACAAAAGGCTTCGAACCTGCCTTTTTGAGGATATTGATTTATTTTAAATAAAAAGTGGGGGAAAAATATAATTTCTGTATAATGAAGTTTCTATATAATGAAGTGATTTTCTGGTCCCGTCAAGATTCATTATAGGGAAGTTCGACTGTAATTGTGGCTATGCAGGCATAAAGAGCATTTAATTATATAAAATATTCGCTTTTAAAATGCTCACTTTTATGCATTAACAGCTATTTTACAGTAATTTTAAAATGTTGAAATATTCATTCACAACCGTTCAAAAATTTACTTCAAAATTATTTATATTTTTAATGCCACAAATTTAAGAAATTTTATTTTAATTCTGTTAAGTAATAATGTTTTAATGGAACATTTATTATTTATATTAATTGTCTGTATTATTATACCATACTATTTGAAACATTGTTTTCAAAAAATATGTTTTTACCATATTTGCAAGACCTAATTGATGGGACTTAGAAAAGCGCCCGTCTAGCGGAGATCTCCGCCAGTGGAGCTTTCACTGTTTTTGTAATTTCTTTATAACTGTATTATTTTTAAGTATTTATTAATAAAATTTTTCTTACTTATCAACAACTACTACTGAATAAAATGGCCTTTCTTGTTTTTGATAATGGGACTTAAGAATCAGAAGATCCAATTTGCTTTGTAACGGAAAAATAAATACATATATTTTTTTTAGAAACTTATTTAATGATGTTTCCGATACATTTTAATGCATTTTTTGTTTGTTGCGAGAAAGGTTGTGAATGAATATTTGAACATTTTAAAATATCTGTAAAATAGCTGTTAATGCATAAAAGTGAGCATTTTAAAAGCGAATATTTTATACAATTAAATGCTCTTTATGCCTGCATAGCCACAATTACTAATTTTGGGGAAGGATCCGAAATACCAGAAGTCGAGCATAGAATATGATGTCGAATTAAAAAATCGTCTTAGAGTGAGATGTAGCTGCCGTCAAGCCACAAACACTGATATATGATATGTTATGATCGGACCTAAAATGGCGACGTAGTATATAAAAAACAAAAAGGGCGGTATTTCTAGGCGTGGCAAAAAAATAATTTTTATATTTTTGGGAACGTTATTAATATACCTTTAATCCTAGGGGGTGACTGGCTCAACTTTTTTTTTCGACCCACCCTACTATGGAGTCATCTGAAACTTTTCCTTATTTTTCTCTTGTTTTATGAAAAACATTAAAAAAAATTGTTTGTTTTATAATAAAACAGAAATAAATAATAAACTATAAATTTTAATACAAACTTTTAGCTAAAATTCATTAAATAGCTAAAACATATTGTCGTACTAAGACTTTTGCTGTCCACTGTACATACTTACTCATACAAATGTCTTGTACAATTGCATGCCTAAACATAAAAACGAATTCATGTTCATGTTTCATTTCCCTCTCACTGTACTACTCGCTCTATATCTCCCTCTCTCTCTTTGTCACTTTTAAAACAGTTCTCATGTAAAAGGCAAAACATACACAATGTAAACATAACCTAACATTATAAACATTATTATGAGCATTATTTAACGTCATCACCATCACCATCATCATAATCACATAAACAGTATTTAACAGCAATTGCAATAGAAACATCAATGCCGGTGGCACAAAACAACAACAACAATAACATGAACATTTTTAATAAAGAAGAAGAAAAAGTAGAAAATGAGCAAAAACTGCTTATTATTGTAAACATCGCCATGAATTACGTCATAACAGCAACAACAATAATAATAATGAATGAAATAAAGTAAAAATGTAATGATGAAACTTAAACTAATTACATCTTTACACACATCCATACACACAAACTCACTCACATTCATACATTCATATGTAGCGATTATGTTGTCTATTTAAGGCATTTCTAAATGAAAGAGAAAATTTTTACAAACAAAAGAAGGCAGAACAATTAATAAAAAGTGAGAAGTTTATATGGCATTAAAATACTGTTATATAAATATTAAATATAAATATTAAAATATATGGGCATAAAAATACTGTTATACACACACAGGCACATGCATACATACATACATATGTACATGCGTAACGCAGGAGAAAAAAATTTGCATTAGGAAGTGTTGTTCCAATAGAAAGGAAAACATAAATCACGCTGCCAGATTTTTGTTATTGGCTGTTCCTTGAAGTTCGATAATAACACAGAGACTGATGGCCTTATTGTGTCGAAATGCGAACTCTATCCCCTTTTCTTCTCTATGTTTCCCATATAGCAGTCGGTCAAAAATTATTGAGAATCTTCTTGAATTTGATTATCAACAGATTTAGAGCCATTAAACTTGGGTTTAGTTAAAGGTACCTTTAGCTAAAGGGAACTGCAAAGTTACCTTTAACTTATTTTCGTTATTACAACTTACAGAAGTAAAGTTAACTGTTTTCAAAAATATGGCAGTACCGGGCAATGTCGATAAAACTGCTCAATTAAACAGTTTTTTAACGCAGTGGCAACGACGAGCTTTTTTTTTGCTGTATATGCTCATTTTGCTTAAATTTGAAGTTTGTATGGTCCAAGACCATACTTTAGATATTATCCGACTTAGTGATATTAGGCCATCTTACCCCAATGGGGACTCTTTCCTAGACCACTTCCTCCTAAGCGCACACTTTATAAACAAGGAGGTTCCAAACTTTAAAATTACCAGCATGCCAACTTTCTCAGACCATTTCCCATTGAAATTGGAATTAAGTTTAGAAAATACGGAGTTAGTATTAAACCCTCCACGATCTTATACTTCATATAAAAAGACGAACTGGAACAACTTTAGACGCGATATGGACATTGCAATCAACTCAATTACCCCCCCAGAATACAGAAATCTTAGTAACAACGAAATAGATGTCCTTATTAATAAATTTAACAATATTATTAATTCAACAGCCAGTAGACATTCGGAGAAAATCGAGATACGTAGTGATAATAAGTCACCTTTACCTGAAAATATTAAGAAAATGCTTCGTGTAAAGCATCAGTGGCAAAAAGAGTTAAAAAAAATATACCATCGAACGGGCAACCGGTCTAGCGTCGAATATAACATCCTCTCAAAACAAATTGGGCTCTTAAGGATAATCCTGAAGGATCTGATTAATATGGACCAAGCGCAAAATTTCAACAACAAGGTGAAGAACATAAAGCCTGGTCCTTCAGCGTTTAAGGAAATTTATAATATGATTGGGAGGAGGAGATCAGGATTTTGTCCACAGATCGCTGTCAACGGCACTACGATCTCAAATGTTTCTGGAATAAGTGAATCGTTTCGTTCTTATTACTCAGAAGTGTATAATGAAAACGTACCTGTTTGTCCCGTTCCCGATCTTAACGAACGAGTTACATCATGCGTCGCGGAATGCCCCCGTCATATTTATACGTTTGATGGCGCCTTCAGTTCTATTCGAAATGATGATAGTTATCACTTCACAAATCCTTCTGAAATCAAACAGCTGATAAAATCAATTAACAACAAAAAATCACATGGCGTTGACAACATATCAAACTTTTTAATTAAGAAACTGCCAGACAGCTCACTAAGGCTCATAACATGTGTGTTTAACAATTGTTTGAACAATGGCTACTTTCCTAAGGCGTGGAAAACCTCAAAAATTATTCCAATTAGAAAGAAAAATAATAGTACAAGGATCGAGGATTTCAGACCCATCTCGTTATTATCGAATGTGGGCAAAGTATTCGAGCACATACTGAAGAAAAAATTGGAAAATGAATTTGTTTTCTCTCCTCTGCCCCCCTATCAATTTGGATTCAGGCGACGACATTCTACACAACACGCCTTACTAAAATTCCATACCGATATCACAAACAACCTAAGAGAAAAGCGATCAACTGTTGCAATTTCCCTGGACATAGAAAAAGCTTTTGACTCAGCTTGTCACAAGGGGATTCTATACAAGCTGGCCAATTTAGGTGTTGATCCTTTCCTAATGAAGCTTTTTATAAATTATTTGGAGGATCGCGAATTCTGCGTCGAGGTAAATAACTGTACATCATGCTTTGGTCACGTCAAAAGTGGGGTACCTCAAGGGAGCGTCTTGGCACCTCTGTTATTTAACATATTTCTTCATGACTTCCCACATACCTCTGGCGGCTCTAGGGCAATACTATATGCCGATGACTGCATGATATATGCACACGATGAGTTTCCACTGCGGGCCTTAACCGAGGCCACAGCACACCTCAACATCATCAATGACTTTTATAATATATGGGGAATACGAATAAATACAGCGAAATCAGAGGCAATCTGCATCAGAAACGCCTCGGGAAAAGGTCACCGACAGGTCGTGCCACAAAGTAAACAACTCTCCCTCACCCTTGGCGGTTTGGAGATTCCCTTTAAACCGGCCATTAGATATCTTGGAGTCCACTTTAACAAATTAATGAAATTCAACAGCCACAGCAAATATGTTTTAACGAAGGCAAAGAAGATCACAGGAATGTTTTCGAGAGTAATGCACAGCAAATTCCTCCCCCAGAAGACCAAACTATTGCTGTATAAAGTTGCGATTAGACCAGTACTTACATATGCTTTCCCCATTTGGTTCACTATATCTCCCGTGATGGCAAAAGAACTGGAAATCTTTGAAAGAACCATTCTGAGGAAATGTCTGGGCAAAAATTTTCGGAACTCGACTAGACGGTTTTCCAACTCATATATCTACGAAAACTCGGGTATAACTCCACTGTGTATATACGCACTAACATTACAAAAACGTTTTGTAGAGCTCCTGGAATTTCACGACAACCACCTAATGACTGAGATTTATGAAAGGGAAAGACATAATAATTGGAACAATTCTACTTATCTGTCTCCCATTGGTATTGTTGAGCATTATCACGATGACATTTCTCACCTGGACTTTTTCGTCAAAACCTCACCAGGCTCCCATAGGGGCTAGCTGAATACAATCTGTGATACTAGGATTAGAGTCCACATTTATTTAATTTATTTAATTATACTTAGACTAATAATACTTACAATTGAAAAAAAAAAGAAATATTTTAAGATTAGTATAAGTATATGTACATATTCACAAATTGTCTGTTTATATAATGTACATTAACACACATACTCTGGAGTATGATATCGAGATAAATGTTTACTACATGTTTTTCATTCACTGTTGTCATTTCCAAGAATGTTTTTGACATTTCGTTTTGTTAAGTAGTTTTAAGTGTTATTTATTTTATGTTATAATTTTACAGACTATGGCTCTGTTTGTTAATTTAAATGCCGTGAGCAAGCATTGAAAATACCCTCATAAGATTATTCTAAAATAATTGTCTATCATACTTTTAGCAAGTTGCTTATTCATACACCGTGTAATAGAACAAGACAGATATAGTTCTAAAAAAAAATTTTGTAAATTATCATATGGTTAAGATTTTAACCTTTCGAAGGTTGTTAAAAAGAAAAGAAAAGGCTCAATAAAGAAAATTGAATTGAAAATTGAATTGAAGTTGTCATATTGAAAATAATATGACAAGTTCTAATATAAACTTAACTTTAAAAGTTACCGGCAGGATAATCCTCCCTTTAGCTTAACGCTCAGTTCTATCTTATTGCCCGTTAAAATCCTCTCTTTAGTTAACGGCAAGTTGTAATAATGGCCCTTAGGGTAGTAACCTAATCTGTAAAGTGTTTTGGCAGAAAGCCTGTCAGATTGTTTTCTTTTTTTACTTTGAAATCCTCCCTGCATTTCGGCTGCCAATTTGTTGTGTATCGTGTTTAGCAAAAGAATTTTTCTCCAGTTCATGTATTCTTTCAAGTATTCCTGAGTCCATGCACAGCTTACTGTCTTTTTAATTTCTTATTTTCCGATAAGTCTCTTTTATCTCGTTTGGCAATGTTGTGCTACCCTGACAAACTTCAGAATGTTGTTCGGTATCTGTAAGAATAACTTCCGGCCTGGTACTTGATACACCTTCTTTAGAGATATATTAACGCCGCACAGGTTCCAAATACATATATGTTGCGATGATTAATCTTCCACATGATCTACATATTGGGGTAAAGGCGAGTCCGAATACTTTCAACTGAGACCAAGTGACCTACTAAATGTCGTAGAGCCACCTGAATGCCACACAATGATTCAATCTTGAAGGAGTATATAGCAACCAAATTATTTCCCTTACTCTCGCGAAGCTGGTAATGTTTGAGGTACAGTTAGGTTGGAATCTGTCAGCTTCTTGATTTTCTGGTTAAATTGCGCTCTGACGAAATTCGTATCAGACTATTCTCCATTGTAATAAGCAGCATAGTCTCCATAACTGTGGTTATTACTTCGTATGCAACAAAATTGACTTCAGCACAGCCTTCAAGGACATGGTCTCATTGCCCCTATTATGCAAACAAACACTAGTTTTCTCTGTATCTTGTCAAATTCCATTTGAGGTGTTTCTAGATTTGATCTGTTTACTCAACCAATGACCCTATAAGTCACAATTAGGCTGACTATCTCTAGTATACATCCGATTCATAATTCTTGTATTAAATTCTCAAAATTTTCCTGCAAGCCTTCTGTATATCATTATCACATGCCTACTACTACAACTCCATGGTTTACTGTTATGTCTATTTACTACCCAGCAATATACCCTGATATTTTGCCTCCATTTTCTGTGATATTACCTCATGTATACGTTTAATCTTCTTCCAGTGCATTTACGCGAAATAGGTAATAGTGTGCTCTTGATCCAGTTTATCATCATAATAGTCTTAAGGTCTCGTTATGTTGAGTTACTAAGTTAGGTTAAGTCGAAGTGGTAGCTTTTATTACCAAAGCAAACTTGAGCACGAATAGCGCCCCTGGTGACGCCATAGGTAAACACAAATGACTAAGATACTCTTCAATCTAGTCTCTTGTAATCAGTACTATTGTGATTGCGTACCCTTGGCAGTTACTGCCCGCCTCCGACAATTTCATTATGAGTTTATGTGCAACTAAGCCCCACATTAGTGATAAATAAACTCTAACTTATGGGCAATGCGCTATTATATTGTTACGAAAATGAAGGATCTAGATACTGGTGTTTTGCTTTTACTACAACAAAAAATTTGCTACAAAAACAAAACAATGCAGTAAACAAACCTGTTTACAAATTATCGTACTGCTTAATATAATAACAAACACCAGCATAAAGAAAATGATAAACAAGTAAACAAAAATACAACAACAAATGCTGCAAGAACAAACGTAAACAACGTTGTTTACATTTATAAAGACTTCGAGCAGCCAAAGTCATGAACATTCGCCTTTAAAAACATTCATCAGACTGTTTACGTTGCCATATAAAAGGCAAGGCAAAGCAGGCGACTCACTTAGTAAAGTTCAGTCAGTGTTGTGTGAAGACGCAATGCGTTTGAAGAGAGTAATGGTATTTTGAAGATTTCCGTTACAAAGATCTGTCGAATAATTGTCTAGTAATTCTTGCTGTTTATGCAAAGAAAACCAATTGTTGTTGTTACATCAAGTTGTGAACAGTGGGACACAGAATTATGCGAATAATAAAGAATTTTAGTTAAAACTAAACACAAATTTATTTTTTATTGTATTTGCAATTTACGAGCTCATACATATTTTAAACGTTTTTAAAAGGTAAAAACGTAACAATATTTTTTTCAATCCTATTATTTTAAACACCACTGTATGCATAGAAATATTACTCAAGATTTTGTTAGTCATTATGTCTACCTGTTGTATGTATTTAATTAAATTAAAATTGATTATTATGGCAACACTCTTATTTAAGCAATTTAAATTAAAATTCAATAATTATTATTGATTTTGATTCTGTGTCTGTATGTGCAAAATATTTAACCCAAATTCCTTTAAAAACACAATCTAAACAAGTGGCCATATACGGTACCGTATATTAAATATTCTATTTCAAGCATACACACACACACACACAGCATATACCACAAATAATTGTATTACAAATACAAGTACATGATGTATTTTATTTTGTTGTCATTCTTTTGTTGTTGTTGCTTTTTTTGACTCTCATAAGAACACATTCATTTTTTTTATACAATTTCCATTTATCATTATTATTTAAAGCAGAATAACAATAACAACAAAAAACAAAACAACAGAAAAAAACATTACAAATGAACGAATGAACAACCATAAATGGCAAAAACAAATAATTGTCAACTCAACTACTCATGTTGCACTTTTAAGGCCTTTTGACAAACACAAGAAGAGAGAACAATACAACAAAAATCATACAAAACAAAACAAAAAATGAAACCAAAAATCGTATTTTAATGCGACTGACTAACTAACACATCACAGTAAATCTTTGTTATATGAGAGAACGAGAGAGAGAGAAAGATTTGTATTCATATATAGAAAATACGAATAGTGAGTTTTTTTAACAGTAAACTTAAATGTGTGTGTCTGCCTGTACACGTAAATGTACATGAATTTGTAAGCAGAATTCATAAGAGCTCGTTGTCCTTGTTTATACTGAAATTTGCTGATTCATGCCTTTAAAACTATGAATTTTTACTTTTGATTTCAATTTTATGCATGCACACGCACACGATTACAGTTTGAATTCTTTGCAATTTCTGTCAGTTTTGTGTGTGTATGCGTTAAATTTTTAACTTCACTAAACTGTTATATATGACACTTTTGTTTTGTTGTTGTTGCTGCTGATGTTCTTGTTTAATTTACATGAGCATAAAGAGAAAAGAGTCTGCATTTATTATACATATGTATTGCTGTTCTATGCAAATGTTGACAACGTTCAAATTTAAAAAGTCGCTAAAATTAGAGAATTTTATGAGAAATTACTGTATGAGTTACCAGGCAGCTACTTTAGTTTGACGAGAAAACGGTGCAAATTCTAACAGGAATGCCAAGCTTGAACTGACCAATCAGAATTACTGCAGAAGCTGCCATGATATGGAGGAAACGGAAGCGAATGCCCTGCACGCCAAGTCACACGACATTGGTTTTTGGGTAACAGAACCTTTGAAGATCTGGACATGGTGGCGAACGTGCCACTAAATAAACTTCCCGGTTTCATTCGAAGTTTGTTCAAACCCACTACTAGCGGATCATAACAAGGGGCTTACTTCACACTGAGTATCACAATGGGCCCTATGGTCACCGAGTGAACTTGCCAGCGAACGGCAAGTTGCCTGCTAACCTAACATAACCTAACCTAACTGTGAGGCTTGGGATATTAAATATTTTTTTTTTAGAAATACAGTATTCTACAACAGCACTAACTTTATTCCATTAGTCAGGACTACAACCTAACTTCTCATACCATCCGTATTGTATGTGTTACTATTATACATGAGTGGCAAGACCTTCATTTAAATTTTGACTCCAAACGACAAATTTTTGATTAACTAGTCTCAGAGTTTTTGGCTACAAGACTACTGAGGGGAAGTCGCCAGAGCAACATTTTTTATATTTTGTTGTGCTCGAGATATCTGAACTCAGATTTGAATAACGGCCTTGCGTCTAATAAGCCAACTCATTACCTACTAGACTACAGCGACTTCCAAGTATTAAAATTCTTTTCAGCCTTGCACTGGAGTTTGTAGATGATAAAGAATCAAATGATCGGGAATTTATGCACATCTGCTACATGGTTTTTAAGGCCTTTATTCTGGAACTTCTGAAAAGTATGGTGGAGGTTATTTTGTATGTTCTCTAAACATTAATGGTGAAAGCAGACAGACCTCTGTAACGATTGTCAATTGTTCATGGCTATGTACCTCGGTTCCGTATTATTTATTCTTTATACGATCTTCAATGGCTTAATTTTTTTTTAAATTTTAGCGTTTTTAACGTCATATGTTAACAGCTCTGCTTGCTGTTTTTATTTTTTTTTTTTTTCTTTTTTTTTTGCTTTTGTTCTGTACTCTTGAATGTTTAACTTGATTTCTCTCTATGTTTACCTTGTAGTTCAAGGATGCCAGATTTAAGGATTGTTAAGCACTATGAATGCCATTAAAATGAACACACATTTAATGATTTCATTATATGCAGCACTTCAACTGTCAATAATTTCATTACATGTCTAGACTTTGAATTTTTGTAACAAAAAAAGGCATATTTTTATATGTATTAAGGGGCTTTAAAGGAATTGAAAAAAAACTGAAAAATGAAGGGCCCCCATATTTCTTTAAATTTCGTTCTCTTAATCTTCAAAAATGTTTTATTTTTTCTTGTAATCAAAAACTAAACCAAAGAAACAAAAATGCCGGATATATGATCATCCCTTACTGATGGACTTATCCGAAAACAATACGTATCGGATTCGCACATACATACATAATTGGCCATTACAACCCTTTACTCATGATTACGGCCTAGCTTCTCACACCACTCATGTTGTGTGCGTTAATGTTATACAGGAGTGGCGGGACCTACAGCTTAAAGTCGACTCCGAACGACAAATTTTTGAGAAACTTTTTTCATGGCAGTTTTTATTTAACACTCTAGAGTTTTTGCCAGAAATCTTCTGAGAGGAAGTTGCCGGACAAATATGTTTTCATATTTCCTTTTTTTTTTGTTGGAGATGTCTGAGCTGGGATTGTAATTGTAGCCGCAACGTTTAATATGCCAACAGACTATGAAAGCGATTTCATAGTGAGTAGTAATCACACCAAATATCATGTGCAAATTGCAACTCTAATTTCTAGATCAAGTGAATAATGTCTTGTGAATTGTGGCATTAAACTCACGAGATTTTTGTTAGTCCTAGCTAACCTAATCCTGAACAGCTGACACCCGAATAAATTAGAATTATACAATTTCGAGGAATACATCTGTCAACAGGCGTCTGTTGGTTAACTTAGTTCGTATTCGTCCAGCCATTGAAAGAAAAAAGGAATTTCGAGGTGTGTGAAAATAAATTCGAATTTGAAAATCCAAGACGCAATCCGTAAACTTTAGCAGCGCCACATTTGGCGTTAACAGAGCACTGTTAGCTATTTAACAGTATCCGTCTGAACAAGCCCCACTTGTTTAGGAGCTAATTTAGGGAAATACTCTAAGTCTATGAGTACCATACTATATGCAAAGGACGGGTCCAAGGCCACTTAATATAATCAGCAACATAGTCACATATAAAATGATATGGCATTGAAAAAATTGGCTTTGAAAATATAAATTTTTTTGCTTGAAAATTCTCTAAAAGATAAGTGGCCATTTTGGAACATATAAGAAATAGTACACCAAATAGACTATATGCAAATAGTCCAGAGGGTCCTCTCACGAACCGTGGTAGTGGAATAACTGGCTGTTAGAGAGGCAAAAAGTGGCGCTGCTAAAAGTGTGGGTTTGCGTCTTTGGTTTTTAAATTGGAATTTTGTGTATTTTTCTACTCTACGTAGGCTTTATTCCAAACGGTCTTTTAATCCCATAATTTATGTTGAGCTCTTTTTATGTCTTTGGGGATAAAATGAAAGGCCAGATCGGAAGTTAATTATGGCTTATATGTATGTACTTATGTGTTGTGTGTAAAGTTTTAATAAAATGCTCATGCTTATGCTTAGGATGTGTGATCATTTTATAGCCATAAATTCCAAATTATGGTCATTTTTAAAAAGGTTTTTTAATTAAAAATCCATAAAAAATCCACGAAACGAAAAAAAGTGACTGAAACAAGTTTTCAAATAAAAAAAAAATTAATGCTCATCACGATTGTAATGTTGTTTGCTTTTTTTTTTTTTTTTGGATTTTTTATTTTTATGACACTCTGTTTACGTGTCTTACACGAATTGTGAAAGTGAAATTATTTTTGTTTTTATTATTATTTGAATGCCTTATTGAAGTCATCATCACGCTTTTGACCATCATTGCTTTATATGTAATTGGCTCTCGAGCCAAGTTTTCTATATTATTTTTTTTTGTAAATTATTCACACTCATGTAAGCTTACGACATAACGTAACGTAAGGTAACGTAATCGTTTAAGAATTCTTTGTGGAATTCTTAAACTGAAAGCAGGTTTATTTATGGAATTTCGTATACAATTTTTTCCACTTTTTTTTTCTAGTTTTTGTAACAGAGAAGTTGAAAAAATGCTGCCAATTACTTGACTCTGACTCGTTTCGTTTCTCGTTTTTTTCTGTTATTTTATGCGACATTTTCTTTGATTAACAATTCAAAACTTAAAAGTCTCCATAGTCGTCTACTGTTACCACCACAACTAACCGTTCGTGCTCTTTGAAAAGCACTGTCAGTCTGCAGTAATCGAAAGCCTGCTGCTGCTGATGTGATGTTGCTGGTTTTGGTCTCATAATTAACAACAATATTGTAATTGCCGTTTAAAACTATAAAAAATTGAAACTTCGTTTAACAAAATATCACAATCGAAATAAAATTAAATTGTGGCGCATATGATGCGTTTAAACCTGCTGTGTGGCACACCCTGTTAAGACATTCTTGAATTTATTTTATTTCTTCATTTTATTTCTTTACTACATCCAACTTTTATATTTTTTCGTTCAAAGTAAAGTGAGCTTATACTTAAAGCTCGAAAAGTTGCCGCAGTCTACTTGGTAATATGTTAGCTTACTAGACAAGAATACATCAATTCATTTAAACCTCACCCCTGACATTTCGAAAAAATAATACATTTTTCCTTCGAAGGCCTGGCCTCCCATCAGCAGTCTTCTGGCAAAAGCTGTGAAAGCAAATCAAACTGGCATTAAAAGATTCCCCAATCTGTCTTTCAGAGTCAACACAAAACATTGGTGGTGACTAAAAGGTATAAAATATCCTTATAGGCCAGAACTAACCGCATTAGAATTGAAATAAAATTGAATTGAAAACTTAGAATGTGTGTAAAGATAAATTCGAATTTGAAAATCCAAGACACAATCCATAAATTTTATCAGCGCCACATTTGGCGCTAACAGAGCAACATTTTCTCTTACCACAACAAAATTTGACCTTAACAGAGCACTGTTAACTGTTTAACAGTATCCATTTGAGCCAGCCCACTTGTTTAGGAGCTAATTTTAGAACATTTGTGAACATAAAAGAAATAGTACACCTATACGATTATATGCAATATAATGATAGTCCAGAGGGTCCTCTTTCGAACCGTGCTAGTGGGATAGCTGGAATAATTTTGAGATTCGATAAACTGAATTTTGAAATAATCGATTTCCCCCGCCAACTATCCCATAGATGTCAACAGTTTTATTCACAAATAATAATGAACATAATGAGACTTAAATTTGATGTCAATAGTCAGCAATAATTACAAAGTACAAGACTTATCTATTTATTGCCGCTGTTAAACAGTTAACAGTACTCTGTTAATCGCATTTTGCCCGTAAAAAGTTTCGCTGCTTAAAGTGTGGGTTTGCGTCTTTGGTTTTTAAATTCGAATATATCTTTACACATTTACACTTGGATTGGGAGATTTTGTAGACGGCTAGTCGAGCCCGGCTTTCGTTAGAATTACTATTCAGGCTTTGTTGGATGTGGCGATTACTTCCTGTGAAAGAGGCGGTGGCCTTTGCTGGCAAGGAAATTTTTGAGTTTATATGTAAATTTGGACACGAGGGAATACTAAGAATTGTTGATTTGGGCACATAAGGACAGTAAATCCGTTTTGACTGTTTGGTCATCTGACTTCGAAAAGCATCAGTGGCATAGTGTCATTAGTCTACTTAGCGGTCATGCAATCTTTATAGAGGGGTTTACTACAGAAATGGCATAAAGTTGTTCTACGGCTAAAATGTTTACAATCACGAATAGGATTTACGTCGAGCCGTATGGTGGGTACTTACGTAGATTGCTAATAAAGTTGCATCAGAAGGCAACGGAGTTAGTTGTAGCCTTCAGGAAGACCTGTGAAACAACTGAAATACCTGCAAGAGAAGAGACGCCAAACGGCATAAACCTGCTTAAATCTGCCTTGAGACTGATCATCGGTCGATCAGATGCTCAGAATTAGATTTGCAGAAATGGAAAATTGCATCTAAAGATTACCATGACCAGTTCTTCCAAGTTGATTCATTCTAGATAGGAATGAGTCCTAAAATGGGTCCAATTCACCAAGTACGTCAGTCTTTCCGTTCTTAGGAATAGTATTTTGACACGGGTCACAGAGACTCACACCAGTTGTGCATTCTGCGTCGGTTCTTTTGTAATTAATCCCGTTTCATGTGGTAGTGAGCTATTGGGGGCACCATGGTTAGAATAATTGGAGACAAGGCTATCTTGACCTGACAAAGTGAATGACAGTTTCCTCATCAATTGCCCCCGCACAGAAACAGGACAATCGATGGTTATCGCAACGAGACTGAATACTAAGAGTGATATGATAGATTAAGGATAGATAGAGCAACAGGAGCTAGAGATATTCGGTCCCAGAGTGAAATGTTTAGATCCAATGCGGAATCACACAGTTATCTTCAAAGTGGAACAGGACAGGACAGTGAGGTTATCATCCAAGCACCCGGCTCGTATGAGTTTAACTCGAAAGCGGAATCGAACTGTCTTGGCACTCTCGGCGGGACCCCAAAAAGTGAATTCACGGCATCGTATAAGCATATGAGCTTATGAGGGGAAGCTTGAACCTTTCTATGCATTGGAAAGAAATGTTTGGAAGGGTGTAAGACAATCTTAATTACAATATGAGAAAATTTGACTCATACATCACACTGAGGTTAGTAAACCGGTGCTTTTGATCGAACAATTGCCGACTCAAGAACCTTTGTTCAACATGGGGATCGCTTTGAGCCCAATTTTCAAATTCTATGGTGAGAACATCTGCAAAAAAACGAACATATGAAAAAATATTTCTTTGGCGACTTCCTCAGCAGATTTCTGGAAAAACCTTTGTCGTTCGGAATCGATTTTGAACTATAGGTCCCCAGCCACTCATGTATAAAAATTAACGCACACACAATATAAGTGGTATGAGAAGTTAGGTCGTAATTCTGACTAAAGGGTGATAATGACCAATTATGTATGTATGTATTGTTACGTTTTTACCCTTTTAAAAACGTTTAAAATATGAGTTCGTAGACTGCAAATAAAAATATACTTGTGTTTAGTTTTAAATCAATTCTTTATTGTTCGCACAATTCCGTATGCATCCTTTCCAAATTGATTTACACAACAGCAATTTATTTTAATCATTATTCTTTCTTTTACACTCGTTCGTTAGATATTCAAACAGAGATCTTCAAACCACGATTCTCTTCACACGCAACGCGTCTTTACAAAAGACTGACTGAATTATTTTTCCACTCGTTGCTCGCTTTGTCTTGCCTTTAATATCGCTGGGTAAATAGTCTGATGAATACTCTCGAAGGAGAATGACCACTACTGTCTTCACGAAATATCTAAAAATGTAAACAAGTTGTTCACATTATTGTTGTTTGTGTATCTTGTTTATATTTGTCCTTGCAGTGTTGTTGTTGCTTGTTTGTTTATCCCTTTTTTATACACTGATGTCGTTGTTATATTCTTTTTTATTCTTTGAACATGTAAACAAGTCCATTGTTTTCGTTGCTATATTTTTACTTATTCATTGATCATGTAAACAAGTCCATTGTTTTGTTTTTGGAACTTTTGTTTATTATTTTTATAACACCATTTCCACTTTGGTAACAGTATGTATGTACATATGTTATGGTGAGGAGAATTAATCATCAAAACACATACTTGAAACCTGTGCGGCATTAATTCGCTGCTGTTTGACAAGCCTGCTATGAACATAACTTTATTGTTTAATTATAAAAGAGGGAATATTTGTTGATTGTGCTTTTAGTTTTTGGCCATTTTTCATTACAGTTTTTAATAGAATAGCTGTCAGTATTTGCATATTTTATGATTATCGTTTCCATTGACAAGTGACTGAGTAATTGCCAAAAGCCCCGAAAAAAAAATCTGTCAATTGAGTCCGAGAATTTGATCAAAATTTAACAACAACTACAATAGCAAGAAGCTTTATTTATTTACATTTTAATTTTTTATTTTGTTGCAATAAAAGTGTGTCAGCAGCAATAATTTTCAATTTTGTCTTGTTAAGCCGAACACTGATGGATAGTGAGTGTTGGCAGTTTATAAATTATAATTCTTCCTCCTGTCAAAAAATGTAAATTTCAAAAAAAAAAAAAAAAACTGACACTAAATCAAAAGGAAAAACAACAAACAAGTAAACAAAATGTGAATTTTTACTACAGCAGTAACGTAGTAGTAGTAGCAGTACTCTGTCAGACAGGCGTCAAGTGAGAGGTAACGAACAGACCTATTATGCTGAACAAACTATTGCTATTGTTTCGAATGAAAATCATAATGATGATGATGATAATGATGCTGAGGGAAATGATGATGATTTCTGAGGATGAATTAAATTGTTTGTTACTCTAGATTCTGATATTTTTTCTGTTTTTTTATTTGTTTTTGTAGAACAAGTGAAAAATATTCTATTGTTGCTGCATGCCACTGCACTACGGTCAAATCAGAAAAAGAAACAATAGCTAGGGCAGAAACAATTATGCTGTCATAGATTTCATATAGACATTCAGTCATTCCGTCATTCCTTCATTCATGCATTTCTCTATTTGCCCCGGTTTTTTTTAAATGATTTTTTTCATTTTGTTTTCTATTATTTTTCATAAATCGTAGGAAAATAGAAAATCTATTGCAAATAACCACCCGTTCAATAAACAAACGTGCCCATAAATTGCAGAAAAAAAAACAATACAGGACGCTAGCCTGGCATTAAGAATGAACATGAAACAGACATTGCCACACAAGTAGTTATTGGGAGAGCCAAAGCAAGAAAAACCATTTGGTCTAGCCAGTTAGCCAGTCAATCCAAATCCCAAACCCTTTTTGGCTAAGTTTACTTTGCCAGTAGTTGCTGTCCGCCTGCCTGACTGCCCCCTGGCTGATTCCTGTGTCTGCTGCATGTCAAGGAATGAATGCTCATTCATTTACCCATTGATTCAGATTTCAGATTCATTTTCATTTTTGAGAATTTCTCTATCACTCCCCTCTCCCCTACCACATACTTCCACTTCTACTCGCTTAAAGTCCAGAGTTCAACTTTAGTTGTTGTAAGGTTTTGATTGTTTTTTTCTTCCTTTTTTCATATTTCATTCAGATTTTAATGAATATTTTTGCTTTTTAAATCACAAAAGTTGACAGTTTTATTTAAAAAAGATAAACGATGATGATATTGTATATACAGACTGGTTTTATGGATTAACTTCAGTAATAACTTAAAGGCTTAAAGTATTGAAAATTAAAAAAATGAAATGGTAAAGGGTCCGCCAAATAAGTTTTTTTTTTGAAAATGCTTTAAAAAAAGACTACTGAATATATTCTCAAATTTCTTCTTTTTTTTTTTTTTTTAAGTACAATCCTTCCGGTTAATAATGGAAAATAATTTCATTCAAATGGCTGCCTCGGCTGGCCATGCAGTAGCCTACACGATCGGTCCAATTTTTAAGCACATTATCGATTGTGTGCAGCTGTATTTCACCAATGGTTTCACGAATATTGTCCTTTAAAGCGTCAATTGTCTCTGGCTTGTCGGCGTAACACTTATCTTTGACGACACCCCACAAATAATAGTCTAACGGTGTCAAATCGCAGCCCCGAGGTGGCCAAACGACATCAGCTCTGCGGCTGATAATCCTGTTGAAACCAAATGTTGCCAATATCGTCCTCTTCAATTTTTGTGAACAAAAATTCGTTCAACATGTCCCGATAACGATCGCCATTGACTGTAACGGCCACTCCGTGCTCATTTTCGAAGAAAAATGGCCCAATTATGCTTCCGGACCAAAATCCGCACCAAACCGTCGGCTTTTCAATGTATGCGTGCGGGTTTTCTGTGCCCCAAATGCGACAATTTTCCTTGTTTACTTACCCGCCAAGATCAAAATGAGCTTCATCTGAAAAAATGATTTTTTTTTGCCCACTTAGCGAAGCGAAAACACATTGGATGGTCAAATATTCGTTCAGCGGAAGGATAAAACTAATTATCTGTCAAATCAAACATGAGCTAAGTATTACCATTCACGAAGTAAGCACTAGTTGAAAAAAACGTTAAATAGCGGACCCGATAGAAGAAGTTGTGTATTATTATAAGCCTGAGCTTTTGAAAAAGTCAATGGCGGTGTTGTGATGAGGTGGTTGATGTGCTTGACTACAAACCCAGGCTCAAAGTGAACCTAATTTTTAACACGTTTTTTCTATTCCAAACAATCCATAACATGCATACAATAATTGCTCATTACAAGCCTTCAGTCAGGATTACAACCTAGCTTCTCACACTACCTACGTTTTATGTGTTAAATTTATACATGATTGGAGGGGGGACCTACAGATTAAAGTCGACTCCGAACGACTGATTTTTTTGAGAAACTTTACATGGCAATTTTATTTACTCACAGATTTGTTGCCAGAAATCTGCTTAAGGGGAAGTCGCCTAAGAAATATTTTTTTTTTTTTTAAATTTCGTTTTGTTGGAGATGTATGACCTAAGGTTTGAACCAGAGATCAGCAATGAATCGTTTTTTCGCTACTCATAAGTACTCATGAAATTTTGAGTATGAGTGAATCAACAGTGTTGAAATTCAACTACTCTAATTCATTCGGAACTCACTACAACATTGATTTATAAGTACAGATTGTAATAAGTATGAGTACTCATAACATTCGAAATATGGTTGATTCATAAGCCTACTCATTTAGATTCATAAATTTAGAAAAATAATTATAATACTCATAAATGATTCTAGTGATTCGAATCATTCATCAAAACTTACAGTCTTAGTTGTTGTTGTATTTACAAAAAAAGAAAAAAAGGAAAATACAAAGACAGTAAGCAAAGCAAACACACAACCATCTAGTGAGTATTTTGGTGTTCGTAGGCGATTCATACTTATTTTGTGGTTCTTGTATATAATGAGTAATGGAGAGTCGGAATCAACATCCTACGTATGAGGTTAAGTATGAGTACGATGAGTACTTCATACTCTGAATATGAGTACTATGAGTATGATATTAAAATAAGTATGAATGCGTATAAGTATCAGATATTATGAGTATGATTTGAATCTACTCATCTTTTTGAATACTCATTGCTGATCTCTGGTTTGAACCATGGCCTCACGTCTATTAAGTCAACATACTATCTAGTGGACTACAGAAAGAATACTGATAGTATAACAAGAATGGCATTTGAGTGGAAAGAATCCTCAAAGCTCAAAAAGACATGGCCGGCCAAGGAATATCTGGAGACATATGTACTAAGCTCTAGAACAGTGCAATCTTACATGGGTAGAGGCAAAAAGAACAGCATTCAACCGGATAAGTAGAAAATGCTTTGTGGGTAGCCATATGCTCCCAAGAGGGGTAATGAAAAAAACAACAAATTAATTATGATGCCCGGTTACAATAAAATTTCTGATAAATTGAAATCACATTGCATTTCCCATACATACTTACAAGCATAACTATGGTACATCCACAGCAGCAGTAAAATGACAACAACAGCAACAACAAAAACCAGACATAAATAATTACAACAAGCATTAAAGAATTTTAAAGTGTGCAACGCACCATAAAATAGAATAAATTTTTGTTTTAAATTTTCTGGTTAAAAACTAGACTAAAACCCCCCCTCTCTATCCACCACACCGCAACAAACACACCACATGCTCACAACCAACCACCAGCAACATGCAATAGCACAACGGCTGGCTTAATGCTGATTACCTGCTGCCTGCCTGTATGTTTGTGTACCAGTTTATTATTTGAAATTACCGTTAGTTAGTCAGTCAGACACTGACCAAATGATACAGCAATAGATAGAGATAGATATGCAGTTAGACTGACAGAGACAGACAAGTGAGTCAGTTAGTCAGTGAGAATCATACATCATTACGGAACGTATATACAAAAAATTGTATCAAATTAATGCTTTTTTTTGGAGATGAGTTTCGTTGTGTGTGTCAAAATGTGTGTGTCTGATTGGCTGACTGATCGACTGACTAACTAACTGGCTAGTAGGTTGCACAGCTTTACCACAAGCAGAGAGACGTGCATACACCAACCAACCTCACAAAGTATTTTATTCGGTTTTATATGCTGTTGGTCGATAATCTTCTCAAAAATTCATTCATTCACAAAGGGGGAGAGAGAGAGAGACCGGAGGAGGGAGGGAATTTAATGTTTGTTGTGTATGCGGAAAATCTCATTAATAAAGTTTAAAGTATTAAATTATTATATAGTCACCTCAAATTGAAAGCAGTGTAAAAAAACTGCATATTTGCAGGAAACAGAAACATTTTTTGATGCCAGTTTCATTGCAGGGGAATATTTTTGGCGAAAAGGGAATAAGGACAGAACCGTCGACAGATTAAACTTTTGCCGGGCAATTATAGTGGAAAGAGATTTGAGTCATAATCTAGTAGGTAATGTGTTGGGTTATAAGGCGTAGTGCCACGATTCAATCCCCAAGTTTGACTTCCTCTCAGCAGATTTCTATGCTACTCTCACTCTTGGAACGACCTTGCCTAATAAGTCATTCTGGCTTACTTATCCTTCATTGTCGGAGGTGGCCCAGGAGCGAAGATTCAAGTGACTTCCATAAATATTGAAAAACTGACAAACGTCTTGGCAAATCAAGATTAATTCATGGATTTCTAAAGTTTACTCTGTTATGGGAAAATGAAACCTGGTTAGAGTTAACATAATCGGGGAACAAAAAACACAGGTTTTCATTCATCAACCACGTTGTCAGAGTCTTATGCAGAATATTCTAGGTTCCCAATATTACCAGCAATTAGCATCAACGATCTGAACATGGGAACAATCCATACAGTAGCAAATTAAACAAAGAAAAAGGTAGTTGGAGGACTGAAGAAGCCGTGATCCATACCTGGAGTCTTGTGGTACTTAAAATGCACAAAGACAATAACAGTAAAGGTGGAAGTGTTTTGGGGAAACCATTTTGGGGCAACCAAACTATTGAAAAAAGCAACGTCAAAAAACTTTAATCATCTGACTGTCCTCTTTAGCAATGTTCCTAAAGCTTTTGCAGTGAAGGTTTAAGGTTAAACCCCTATCTTTCTGCTTGCGTACCACCGCGTATCTGTGTATGTGCTTTCCAGCGGCAGACACATTTCAGTATCTTGGTCACCAACCGACCAAGACAGAAAATGTCAAATAGATTCTATATCCAACGATGTCGATTCGAAGAAAGTTTCTCACTTTTTTCCTTTCAAACGACGTCTCTGAGTTTACGGATTACGGAAATGGCTTCATTTCTTTTTTACATCGAAGAATGAAGATCGCATTGCTACTGGGCTTTGATAACAACTTGGTTTTATCAGAATAAAATCTAATTCAAAAGGATAGGGATCCCTCGGCATTTTATACGATCACAAAATCCCAAAGATTTTGATGTGAAGATAAATTCAAATTTAACTAGCAAAGACAAAAACAAAAAATTTTAACAGAGCTAATGTTAGAGTTAACATAGCAATATTAAGTTGTTAAGAGAAAGTACGTAAAATAGTCAAGGAATAAATCAGCCAAATATCGGGCCACAGTACCCATCATCCTACCCAGACACTGTTAACATAGGGAATATTTGAACCCCAATATCTCCAGTTCCAAAATTATTTGGGATATACCACTTATTGGGTTTTATTAGGGACACCTTAGGCTACAATTTGTATATAGTCAGATATCTGCAGCAAGTCCCTGGTATCCTCTATTTGGGTGATTTCTTCTTTGACTATATCTCGTATTTTCTGTTAACCGCTTAACATTGCTCTGTTAACTCTAACATTAGCACTGTTAAAATTTTTGGTTTGTGTCTTTGCTAGTTAAATTTGAATTTATATTTACACACACATAAGATATTGCTATGGCCACTAAGACATTGTCTTCAGAAAGCGAACTGCTTTATGCCTTTGAATCGAAAGAGCAATGAGCAGTAACTACAGAATGACGCTGAGCTAAGCTTTTGGACAAATAGTGCTAGGCAACAGTCGTCAGTGATATTCAGATACTCTTGAGCATTTTAATAGCTCTACATTTGTATTCCTCCATTGTGTAATTAATTTTTATCTTGAAATTTTATCGTCTGCCTATTATGGTCACATGAGTCAGAATAGATTTTCATAAGCAACGACATGTATGTAAGTTAAGCTGCTTCATACGAGTATGTAGAGCAGAAATTCGGTGCAGTGTCTTTATGATGAAAAAGTGACTTAAAAAAAAACTTTTTTGTTGTTAAGATGGATTACACTTCTTATGAATTACATAATATGTTGAGTGTGTGTGTTTTTTTTTTTCAAAACTTTAAAAATAAACACTTGAAAACATTTAACAGCCATTAATTTTTCAAATGGTTTTTAATTTTTCGTTTTTTTGTACCAAAACTATTATTAGCCCCTTAAATGGTAATTTAAAACGTTTTCATAATTCCCATAATCTTATTTTAAAATTTCTTCCCCCATCCTCCTCCACTCATCCAAGTCACCTCTCAAAGCCAATAAATGACCATTTAAGGTGTACAAGTCTTACAGAGACAGAGGCAGAGACTACTGACTGACTTTACTGGCTACGTATTGCGAAGAGTATAATTCAACACTCTGGGTTTTATTTTACAATCTTAAACAGCCTTTTAGTGTTTCATTAAATGCCTGTGTCACAATGTGTCACTTACTGTTGTTGCCTGCCTGCTACTCAATCTCTATTTTTTCTTTGCCTTTGTCTTCTTTTTGTCTTCTTTTTTTTTTTTTTTTTTTTTTATATTATTTTATTTTCAAATTAGTTCATTACAATAGTTGGCCTCAGCGCCTAAAGGCATTAGTGAGGCAAGTTGGCTAAATATTTTAAACTAAGTTTTATATATACATATTTAACATATTTACATATTTACAAAATAATAATATTTACATGATAATAATGATTGTTAAATTTACAGTAAAAGCTCATCCCTGTGCTCTAAGATATGTTCTTTCAGTAACTTTTTAAATATAGAAATTCTGTTTTCATTTTTAAGATTTTGTGGCAAGTTATTATACTTAAGGCTACCCATAAACTCTACACTTTGTTTAGTTGCTTCCAATCTACACCGGCTTATTCTTAGATTTCCATTATTTCTTGTATTGTACATATTTTGATTTGTTGTAAATGAAATGGTATGATGGCCAATATTATTCAGGCATTTGAATACATATAATAAAAGCTGCATTTGGTAAATACCATGTATTGGTAAAATAGTTTGACATATGTCAGTAAACATTGTTATAGTTGGATATAATATTGGTAAGTTGTAGACTGCCTTTAAAGCTTTATTCTGCATGCGCTGTAACGATTTTAATTCAGTAGTTTTTTTATATCCATAGATGATGGCTAAATAATTAAAATGACTGTGGATTAGAGCATTATAAATGGTTAATTTTACTTCTGTATCAAATTTATTCTTAAATTTGTATAATACACCAACAACTTGAGCAGCTTTCATTCTGAGAGATTGTATGTGTTTATCCCAAGCAAGGTTGCTCTGAATGCTTATTCCCAAGTACTTAATAGACTTCACTTCTGTCACCTCTTTTCCATCAACAATTATCGAAAAATTTGTATTATTATGAGTTGGCTTAAATCGTATAAGCTGAGTTTTACTAGCATTTAATATAAGTTTATTTATTCTTGCAAACTCACATATTAGTGCTGCATCTCGTTCCATATAAGCTTTGACAACAGTTTCATGCTTGTATGGGTAAAATAAGCAAACATCATCTGCATACATAAATATTTTTCCACTAGGAGCAAGGTTATGCAAATCATTAATGTAGATAGAAAATAATAACGGCCCAAGTACACTACCTTGTGGCACTCCATTTAAAATTCTTCTTGAGCTACTCTTATAAGCTCCAATCTGAACGAATTGCCAACGATTTGTTAGGTAGCTCCTTAACAATAGACGATCTCTTTTTTGAAAACCATAAAATTTCAGTTTATCAATTAAAATGTCATGATCTATGAGATCAAATGCTTTGCTAAAATCATAAAAAATCCCAGCTACCCCACTATGTCCTTCATCCAACCTCTTACAGATGTAGTTGACAGCATTAACAACTGCTTCTTCAGTTCCACATCCTTTCCTGAAACCATATTGAAAATCATTAAGTGAATTGTTATATAAATACGATGACATTTGATTGTATAAAATTCTTTCGAAGATGTTGTTAATGACTGGTAATACAGCAACAGGACGGTATTTTTCAACCACAGAAGCGTTATTTTCCTTAGGAAGTGGAGTTACTTTATGAATTTTCAAAATATTTGGATATGTTCCAGTGCTAATCATGTTATTAAAAATGTGTACAAGAAAAGGAGTTATTTCATCCACACAAACTAACAATAATTTCGTTGGAATATTATCATGGCCACAGCTTTTATTTAATTTTAATTTTAAAATGATTTGTTTCACTTCATTTTGCATAGTATGTGCAAAACTAAATCTCGTACTGGTTTGATTTAAAGTTCGCAACAAATTAAAATGATCAGTTTGTGAGTAGTAAATTTGTGATTTTAAATTTGATATTGAATCTATAAAATAATTGTTCAACATTTCAGCTTTTTCTAAGTCATTAACTACTGCTGCTCCATTAACATCTTTTATATTAATGCTTACTCTTGAAGTTCTCCCAAGTGACTCATTTATAAATTTCCAACTCTTTTTTGGGTCTTCTTTAACAGCTTCTAATTTATTTTTGAAATAATCGTTCATGCATTCTCTTAGCGCTTTTTTGATTACATTACTAACACCTCTTAATCTTTCCATGATATCTATATTGTCGGATCTCTTTTTTCTCAGCCGTAACAGTTTCCTTTTATAAGTAATTAGTTTTTGCAAATTTCCATTAATCCAAGGAGCTATTTGTGTTTTCTTGTTGACTTTTAGAATTTTAACATTTGTTGAATTTTTAACAGCATTATCCAAGCAATCAATTAAAGCAGCTGTGTCTGTAGAAGGATCACCTGTCTCATGTAATTGAGGTAATTCAGATTGAATATATCTTTTAGCTCGATCAAAATCGCAATAAAAACGTGTTTCCTCATCAAAATCTCCATTTAATGGCTTAACATCAATTAGTATAGAAATTACATTGTGATCCGAAAATCGACATTCAATTGAATCTACAAATATGTTTCGACATATATTGCTATAAACGTGATCGATGGAAGTTTCACTTCTAGGGCGTGAGATCATATTGTGACAATTTAAAATATCATAATTGGCCAGCAAATTCATCAGTTCTTCAGATTGTTCAACGTCTAAAATGTCAATATTTGAATCGCCAGCAAAAATACATTGATTACGACCATAACAACAAAGCATATTCTCCAAAAAATTTAAAAATCTGTTGTAACCACATTTTGGTGATCTGTAAAATGTTATAAATTTCATAACCTTTCCATTTAACTTTATATCATCTAACGATAAAGCAATGGCATCAATAAAATCTTTGCTTTCACATATTTCAATTTTATATTTGAGCTTATGATGTACATAAGCAGATGCACCTCCATATCCGTCAGCCCTGCAACAATGTATAGCGTTATAACCAGGAATATTGTATAACTGAAGTAATTCATTACTAAACCAAGTTTCTTGAACTGCTATAACACTTGGTAGCCGTGGTAATTGCACAATTAGATTTTTTAATTTATTGAATTTATCAATGGATGAGATACTACGAGCATTTATAGAAATAATACTACAGTATGAGCTTGAAATTTTGCTATAATTATCAACAAATGAATGTAAACTTGAAAAATATCTGTTTTTTAACATATAAAAAGTAATAATTAAATACATTTCAAAAAAAAATAAAACTAATTTTTAAATAAATAAATATTTTAGGAAGATAAATAAACTTCATCCTCAGCATCTGCCACACTAGCATTCGATCTACGCATTTTCGGCTTATTAGTTGTTGCTTCAAGCAAAATTATGTCAACGTCTTCCTTACTTCGTATGATCCTTGGCTTAGATACTTCACTTTTTTTACAAAAAACTCTTCCTCCAGCAGCATACACAGCACGATATCCAACATTTTTTACTGACTTAGCATAATTTAATAAACTAAGTGTTTCGCGGCTTAAAAAATCGTTTATAAAAACAGAGGACTCTTCCCTTTTTAATTTAGGTTTAGCTGACATTAGCGCATCTTTCGATTTTTTTGTGTTAAATTTAACCACCAACGTTTTTTTTCCAGAATCATTACCGACAGCAGGTTCATTTCTTTTTTTAATAAAATATGCATCTTCAATACTGCTGGGTTGTACTTCTATACCGACATCACTAGTAAGCTTTAAAACAGCATCACTTGCTGATTGATCTTTAGGTGCAACTATTCCACTTATTATGCAGTCATTTTTCACCCTCTGGTCATTTAAAGCTTTAATAGATTCTTTTAAAGATTTTACTTCCGTTTTTAATATTTTATTTTCTTTTTGAACTTCATCCAACTTTTTTTTATTCTCGGCAACACCTTTCATTATTTCATCAAACTGTGTTGACATGAAGTTTAACGACTCTGTTAATATAGACAGCTGATCGAGTTTCTTTAATTCTAATTTAATGTCATTAAGTTCTTTTTTAATGGTACCACTATTGTTGTTGTTACTGCACAAGTGGCACTCATATTCTTCGCGTTCATGGCTTAACAAGTATTCATACCTTGCTTTATCAAGTTGTGTACACATTACATGAAATTTTTTTTTGCATGTATCGCACTGTATGAACTCTTCCTCTTCTTCTATCTCCAAATTACATTGGTCACACAATCTTTTATTTTTAGCATTTCGGCGGCCTTTTCCAGACATTTTTTTATATGCTATACAACAAGCACTGTTTAAGAAAGCGATTCAAAACAATTTGGGATTTTAACTGTGGAAAATTCAATAAATACAATTAATTAAAACTTTGCTTCTTAAGAACACCAAAAAATGACGCTTACACTCGTAGGATTGCCCTTTTTGGTTTCTTTGATTTCTTATGCAAATTAGAAAGAGAGAGAGAGCGAGCGAGAGAAATATTGTTTTGGTGGGGCATTTGATTATAACAGACATTGGTGGTCGTTTACTGTTGTTGTTGAGTGTAATTCAATATGGTTTATGGGAATTGAAAGCAGAATTGTTTTCTTTTCTTCTGTTTTTCTTTCAATTTCAATTGCAAGTTTCTTTTGGTGGTTAAATCAAAACCACAAATATGTCAAACTTAACTTTTGTTGCCCTCTCTCTCTCTCTCTCTCTCTCTCTTTTCTTTCCTTATATGTATTGTATTGCCTTGGAAATGCATGTCAATCTGTTCATCTGTCACTTTTCTCTTTCTATAGCCCTAGAATGGCTCATTTAACATTTATTTTGCTGCTTTACAATCTTATACAACAATAACAACTTCTCTTTTTAAAAAAATATGATTTTATCTCAAGAATTCTGTTTTTCAATTTTTTTCTTTACAGACATGGCATAAAACATGTTTCAAATGCACAGAATGTGGCATGACATTGAATATGAAAACATACAAAGGATTCAACAAATCGCCATATTGTGAAGCGTAAGTACAACAAATCAATCATTCTTTCAAAAGAAATCTTTTTTCCTCTTGTTTATTTTTTTTTGTTCATATGAAATCTATATACAATATAGGGTTATCCATTTAATGATTTCAAAACTAAAGTTTAACACAACACACAAAGTCATTTAATTAATCGCCACTGAATTGGTTGCAACAATCGATTCTTTTAAGATACTTTTCGATCACTTTCTCGCACATTTCAGGAAGTATCTCGACTGTAACTTGACGAATGTTAGTTTACAAGTATTCCAACATTACGGGATTAACAGTATACACACAGTCTTATACATAGAAAGGTCCCCTTTACGTAGATAGACAAAGGTGGCTATCTACTCAAACGGTTTGTATAAACACACTTAGGCCTTATAAGGCCCATTGTGAAAGCACAGTGTTGCATTTCGCCTAATCTCTAAACCATCCATTCTGATAAATCAGCTTAGATTACCAATATCTATCATACATACTTACATACGTACTTAATAGGACATTACAGTTCTTTAGTCAGGACAACAACCAAGCTTCTCACACCACTTTTCTGTGTGTTAATTTTATCCATGAGTGCCGGGGCCCACAGTTTAAAGTCGTCTTGGAACAATAGATTTTGGAGAAACTTTTTATGGCAATTTTATTTAATCTCATAGTTTTGCCAGACGACTACTGAGAGGAACTGGCTGAAAGCAAAATTTCTTCATCAGTCGATTTGTTCAAGATGTCTGAACTTGAGTTTGAATCAAGGGCTCAAGCCTTTTACGCCAACGCACCTACCTACTAGACTACGGAGACTTCATCTAGCATTGACAGATCATCTCTACAGCTCCTGTAGAAGTCATTTTTCAAGTATCCAAGACAGATGTACTTTGCACGAGTGCACAAAACGTAATGCCCAGTTATGACACCCATAACCACGCTTAACGCGCTTCTTTGGAATTGAGGCAGACTTTCAGTGCGTCTTCTGTCTAGCATTGACTAGATTTTCTGCACCACGTTAACGTGCATAATATTATAATTTTTATTTTCAATAACTTTTCATGCGGTGACACCCGTGTTGCACCACTTAGTTCAAACCCTTCACCGTCCCATTCATAATTTTCGATTGCGAACCAAAATCAGAGGCCAGAATTCAAGGTATTTTTTTTAAAATACGGCGTAATAAAAAAATCCTGATGTTATCGTGTTCCCTAAACCCCTTTTGAGTTCCCTGAGCCCCTGATCCTACAATTTTGCTTGCTGAAGTAAACACGGAATAAGAAATGAGCTCCTCCGTCGCCGAAAATTTTGTTCGGAAAAATCAAAATTGAAACACTATTGCTCTACATCACAATAAGTCGTAAAAAAGATTCAATTGCTGAGAAGGCCGGAGAATAGACAAATTAGGATTAGCCTCCTCACTATCTATTTTGAGATCTATGTACATTGCATTGAAGTCGCCTTAGAATAGAATAGGGTAATTAGACGAAAGCGCGTGGTTCAAACCCCTGGTTCAATCCAACTGAAATATCAAAAACATATCCTCTGCGATTTCCACTTAGCAGTTTTCTTGCGAAAACTCGAAAATTTCTCAAAAATCTTTCGTTCGTAGAAGACTTTCAATTTTAGGTTTCACCATTAATGGATAAAATTAACACACACAACATGGATGATGTGAGAAGTTAGGTTGTAACCCTAACTAATGGGTTTTAATGACCAATTACGTTCAGTAAGTGATGATGCGAAGGCCTGAAGATATTTGTAACCCCTCCGGTCTCTTCAAAATTCTTTGTAATCTTGCTAATTCCTTGCTTAATAGTTCAATTATGATAATCGTAATCACCCAGTAATGCTAGAAAATTGGTCTTGTTTGAATAATCACTTTTGGGACCTTTTAATTGCGATTGTCAAACGATTCATATTCGTAAATGGTAAACTTTCCATTGAACATATGACATTTAAGAAGAGAGATACTTAATATTCGACAGCCTTGCCGGTCTGGCAGTTTTGAAACCAGTAAATGTATAACCCTATATGTGTAATGGAAGTACTATTCCAAATTATATTTTAACTTTAAGAAATCCAATTTTTATCTTATTTTATTTGATTTAAGCGTCAGGACATTAATTTATTGCAGAACCAACTAAACAACTTGCATTAAATGCATAAAAAGTTTGATTATAATTATTTATTTATAATTTATTTCTTATAATACAATTACAAATTTTATTATAATTATTATGAAATGAATAACTTAAACCTCTCTGGTGGGAATCGAACCCCCCTACAATCTTGTTAGCACAGTACACAATAGACTAGATTATAATTGTAAAATTTCCGTTTGCATTTGATAGCCGAAAGTCCAATGTCGCTGAAGTCTAGTAGGTAGTGTGTTAACTTATTAGGCATGAGGCCTCGTTTCAAATCTCAGCTCAAGCATCACCAACAAAATGAAATATGAAAAAGTATTTCTTCGGCGACTTCCTCTCAGTAGATTTCTGGCAAAAGCTCTGAGTTAAAAATAAAATTGTCATTAAAAAGTTTCTCCCAAAAATGTGTCGTTCGGAATCGACTTTAAACTGTAGGTCGCGCCACTCATGTATAAAATTAACATATAAATAGGGTGTTTTTTATAGAGGTATAGAACTTAAAGTTGCAATAAACAACGATGGATTATTCGATTGACATGAATTTTATTTATCCGAAAGATAATCTTGTGGCATTAATTTTAAATATGATTTCTAGCATATGATCGCCACGGCGGGCGCGGATGTAGTCCAATCTGGACGTCCAATTTTCGATGACTTTTTCCAACATTTGTGGCCGTATATCGGCAATAACACGGCGAATGTTGTCTTCCAAATGGTCAAGCGTTTGTGGCTTTACCGCATAGACCAATGACTTTACATAGCCCCACAGAAAGTAGTCTAGCGGTGTTAAATAACAAGATCTTGGAGGCCAATTCACAGGTCCAAAACGTGAAATTAGGCGGTCACCAAACGTGTCTTTCAATAAATCTATTGTGGCACGAGCTGTGTGACATGTTGCGCCGTCTTGTTGAAACCACATCTCCTGGACATCATGGTTATTCAATTCAGGAATGAAAAAGTTAGTAATCATGGCTCTATACCGATCACCATCGACTGTAACGTTCTTCCTCAATGCTACGCTCTACAACAGCAATAGCTTCTTCTGTACGCACCGTATAGCGTCTCTGGGGATGCGAGTTATCAATAAGACTAAACGTGGTGCGAAAACGTTCCATGGTTAATCGAATTAACTGCTCTGATGGACGATTTTATCGACGATAAAATGGACGTAGTGCGCGATACGTTTTCCGCACAGAACCATTATTTTCGAAATAAAATTGCACTATTTGCAAGCGTTGTTCAGGCGTGAGTCTATTCATGATGAATTGCCAAACCAAACTGAGAATAAATCACTTGACAGCTGTCGGTCGCCATCTTGAAAAGTAATGCCAACTTAAAGTTCTATACCTCTATAAAAAACACCCTTTACATAATTGGCCATTACAATCCTTCAATCAGGATTACGGTCTAGCTTCTCAGACCACTCACGTTGTGTGCCTAAATTTTATACTTTGTACTACGTGGTGTGAGAAACTAGGTCGTAATCCTGAATAAATGGTTGTCATTTCACCGATTATGTATGTATAAAGTCCAATGGTTAACACGATATTTAATTTATTTTCCGTTTTTGGCAACTTCGAGAACATTTAGTGTTGATTTGTTGTTGTATTTTCTTTTCTGTCTTTCATGGTTTTTCTATAAAGTTTTGTTAACGTAATTTAATTTCGAATTATGCTTTTAATTTTTTTTGTTGTATTATTCTGTCAGTGTACTTCCTGAATTCTTTCAGTGTAATTCCTTTATTGAACACAAATGTTGGACAATTTTTTTTTTTCTTTCAATAGATTTTATCAAGGAAAATAATTTTATTGGATTTTATTTCAATTTTTTTTCTTTCTTTCTCTTCACTTATTTTTTAAATTCGTTAGAGAAGTTAAAATTTTTCTATGACCGCCGAAACAAAGAAATAAAAAAGGAGAAGGAAATTTTTAAAGTTTTTTTTTTATATTTATAGTGTCGCAATTTATTTGGCACGAAGCCAAAATGCATAAAATTTCTCTGTATTGTTAGTATTGTTGTTGTATGTTGTATTTTTGCATACACAACAAATACAACTATATAGATACTGAAAAATTTAAATCATATTATATTACACAAGACAACAAACAGAAAAAAATCGAAAAAAATTAAGCCGACAATTTGTGAAATAATTTTAAATATTATACTGAACATTGGCGCCATTTTTGTTAGACACTGTTGGTATGAGTTAAAAGCGAACATTACTTAATAATAGTGGCATAAATCCTGTTGGCTTTTTTTATTTTGTAATTATTATTAAAGGCTTAAATATGATTTAAACACTTTTTCCTTTAACAAAAAAAAAATGTGTTCAATATTGTATTGGTTGGTTTACCTTTAACGTTATGGTTGGGCAACCATATTCACCAACACCTCACCACAGATGTGGTGATGGCGACAGATTGAAAATATTCTTCCGCTGTTATTTGCAAATAAAATTAAAAAAGAAGCAACCAAAAAGCTGTCTATGAAAGTGAATTCAATCAAAATCGTAGAGATAAAGTGCTTAAGTCATACTGCAGTTCTTACACCCTCTTCTCTTTCTCGTTTGTGTACTTTGCCTCCCTCTCTCTCTCTCTCTTTCTTTTTCTTCATCAATGAAAGTGTTGTTACTTGTTGTTCGGAAGAAGAATTTTTGTTTTCCTTCATTCATTTTAATTTCAATTGGAGTGTTGTGTGATGACTTTAAAAAATAAATACCGCGCTGGTGAATGAAAATATTAAAGCAAAAACAGAAGCAAAAGAAGACGAACAAACTGAGTTGTCACTAAAGTAAAGTGACATTATCAACACAACTGTGTGTGTGTGTGTTTCTGTGTGTTTGTGATAAGAAAAATACGCATTAACCCATCACTTATAGTGCAAATCCAACTGGCTGACTGGGTATTACAATTGCACATTATTTAAGCAATTTACTACACTTCCGTATATAGTTTTAGGTACACTAGTGATTAAAGAAAAAGACCCAAAATATGATGCTCACAAATGCAAAAAAAACGAATGGAAAAAATATAATCTTGACAGTTTGTTCATGCGGTAGAACCAAGATGTCGTTTCCTTCACTCGCATAGCGCTTGGTATGTACCCAATAGTCTTCTCCTTGTCTCTACAGATTATTCAGAAATCGTTTACTGGATGTTCGAGACCAATGCACTTTGCATGAGTGCCTACAATGCAATGCCCAATAATGGCTCCACAATCCCCAACGAGAATGCCATTCAGTTTTGGCTAGATTTTCTGCATCGTCCAATGACGGGATGACTGAATTGGCAATTATAAGTTAATAAGCCCTCAAATGGGGTCAATTCGACCTCCGGGTACTGTACTTGCCCTAATTGACAAGTACACGTCCTCAAACCTAACCTAACCTAGGCCCTCAAAGATATTCCCAAAATAGAGAAGTCATTGGAGAGTTCGATGGTTCTGTTGCACGTGGCCAGTTTATACGCTCTACAGTTGCCTGTAATGTAATGGTGTCCTTATACCCATATGACATGTGTATTTTATATCCCGTCATCTCTACGGCAGTTATACACCGTCTTGGAGTTCATTACGATGCATCTTCAAAAATTTATGTCGTAGCCTCTATTGCCTATATTTCCGTCTAAAAGACATCACAGTGAATCGATAGTCTTATGAAAAGGGTTATTCCCATCAAAAAATTCCAGCACCCAAACATACATAACATACATACATAATTGGCCATTACAACTCTTCAGTCTGGATTACGGCCTAGCTTCTCAACACCACTCATGTTGTGTGAGTTAATTTTATACATGAGTGGCGGGACCTACAGTTTAAAGTCGATTCCGAACGACAGATTTTTTGAGAACCTTTTCATGGCAATTTTTACTCTCAGAGTTTTTGCCAGAAATCTGCTGAGAGGAAGTCGCCGAATAAATATTTTCATATTTTCGTTTTGATGTCTGACCTGGGATTCGAACTGGGATAGACCACGGCGACTTCACCCAAAGCTCCATTCAATTTGGAGCCATCAGTGAAGATTCATACGAGGTGTCGTTCTTTATCCAGAATGGATGTTGTGAATTTCCTTGAAAAGTAGTGTCGCATTACCAAGTAATCACGACTCCCGATAGCCCCAAATTATTTCCGAACGCTAGCTTGACCTGTAATTGGTTTATAGCACTGTTAAGCCGCCCAGACACGCCCACTAATCTTTTCGTAGTTGCAACTTCGTTGCTGATTGGTGTGTCAACCGCCCCCTTCGTTGCTTGAGATCTCTGGTTGTTATTGTATTCGAACAAAATATTTTTCCCTAAAAACGAAATATAAACGCCAGAAGCATCATTTTTTCTTATCAAATATTGTAAATTAAAGCGTCGTACGTCCGATGAATCTCTCTTACAAATCAAATGAATCTGAGTCTTAATCTGCTCTGTGTCGACCTCAAGAATTGATTCACGATCACGATAATTCTTGCTTATCACAATGGAATCTATTTCTCTAGGAAAAGCCACAACAACAATAACGGTCATCTCCATGTAGAAAATTACCAGACCGTTTGTGATTATTTCCAAAATAAAACGATAAACATTTAGTTAAGTATTCGATTAGCAAAGTGTATATATTATTATAAGCCAGAATGTGTGTTTACGTTTAAAATACTACAATTTGTTCTCCTTTAAGCATTCTTATGCACACATAGACACACACACACACATAAACATTCTACAAAAAATGCACAGATTTCCTCAGTTTATGTCAACAAAAATGTCATCATCATCCTCAACATGATTGTCCACAGCAAACAATCAACCTCAGTTGGAAAAGAAAGCAAAAACAACAACACTAACAAGAACAACAACAAATTTCAACTTTTAAACAAACAATGCAAATGAAGAAAATCAATTAGGAGCACACACACACACTCACTCAGATAGAGAAAAACATTTATATGGGAGAGAGAAAAAGTGTGTGAGTTGAATTGCAAAAAAAAAAAAAAAAAAAAAAAAAAAAACCAACAAAATAAAGAATGTTTTAAAGTTATGATATCCTGTTTTGCATACTGACACATTTTTTTTTCTCGTGCTCCATATGTGCACATATATTTTCCTTTACTCTTGTACATGCCACCACTACCTTAGCAGTATGAAATGACAACAGCAATAAAAAGTGAACACAGACCGAGTATATATGTATGTATGTATATGTACATTTAAAGAGAAATAATACTGTAATCATATCACTATAATCAAATCATTTTGAAAATAAAATACGGAGTTGTAGAGTAAAAGAGCCACACTCAATACACATTCATACACACAAGCATGCACGCTGCTGCTCATGCTGCTGTTATTTTTATTGTTATTTAGTATGTCATCATGGCAAGAGAATCTTTGCTTTGCTTTGCTTTGCTTTGGCATAGAGAGTTTATTGTTGTCTGAGTTTATTTACATTTATACAACTTTTCCAAGTGCCTCAGTGAGTGAGAGAGAGAGGATAAAAGAGAGAGAAAAAAACCAGTAAATTGTAGCAACTTACTGCTGTTACAAATGCAATAAATCTATTGTTTTATTACTTTATGTGGTTGTTATTGTCGTTTATATATGCATGTGTATGTGTATGTGCATATGCAGTAGCAATAGCAAACGTAGTCGTGTAAACATTGTAAAGGAATTTTTAAACTGCATTTAGAGCAAAATAAACGCAACTAAAGAGATGAAATATACAGGGTAGACTGATCAAAACGACAGATCCACATAGAATATTTTTCTTAGGAAATTGTTTTTATTTTCTTTAGTTTTGTTATCTGCCCTTTCGGCAGTATTTTACAACCTAGCTTTTTACACCACCCATGTTGTGTGTGTTAATTTTATTTATGGATAGCGGGTCCTACAATTTAAAGCCGACTCCAAGCGACAAGTTTTTGAGAAACTTTCATGGCAATTTTTTTTAGAATTGCATTGATGCAACAAGATCTCAAAAATTTGCCGCACCCTGTTTATTGTAACAGCCTAACCAAACACGGAAATATCAGAAATTGTGTTTTTTTTTCCTTCTTTATTTTGTTTTGATTTATGCTATCCGAGTGCAATAAATTTGAAAATGGCAAATATTTGAACCACCAATTAACAGAGATGATGACGACGATGTTGCGTGATGACGATGATGAGAGCGAAGGAATTATTATTTTATTATTTATTGTTTTTTCCAATCAATTAAATACTGTTTTGTAAATAGAAATTCAAAGATCGAAGGCCAGTTGTAAAGCCTTGATAGAATAGTTTTCAACTGATGGCCACAAATAATGCAACCAGCCTAGTATAAATGGAGTACCCCACCCTCTTTCAAATATCCGCAAACATTATGGAATCGTTTTGGACAGCAAACTAAATTGGAAGGTGAATACCCGATTTTGCGATGAGAATACTGTACAGATCCTATTACGATAATGGTTTCCACCTACAACAGGACGTCACTCAAGTATTCAATGACGAATTCAAATCACACTACAAAGGCGGATTTGAAATGTTTTCAGTTGAATCTTAAATTTTCCCTTGCACTATCCGTTCAGTGTAGGACTACGCAGGAATAATGGCTATAAAGACTGCCGCTGAGCAAATCCAATATATCGAGTGGAGATATACACACATTTACTAACAGTAAAGCGATTATTATATCGCTATACGGTGTGTACATTACATCTTAGATGGCCCACGAATACTGGCAGTTTCTGGTGAAGACAACATTTGACGCTTACCGCCACGTAGGTCCATGAAAACGAGGACATTGAAGGTAAATAAAAGCTGGACGCACTTGAAAAGGCTGATAAGAGGAATAATTAAATCGAATTCATACAAGAGAGTAGTATCCTTCTGTTGAGGAGCAAATAGATGATCTCAAACTTTACTAATTTGCAAAGGAAAGATAGGATATTGAAGACAGTTTGTATAGAGACTTGGCAACTCTGGCACTCTATAGATATATTCAGAGCCAGATATGCGTTAAACCTAGCCAGCATCCGTTTTAGGAATACATCCAGAGGTCTGGGAGTATCTCACAAAGATTTCAGAAGAATTTGTAATTAAGAGGAATAAGAGGAGAAGTCGCCGTAGTCTAGTAGGAAATGTGTTGGCTTATTAGACGTAAGGCTTCTGGTCATATCCCAGATCGGACATCAAACCGAAATCTGAAAAAATATTTCTGGCAAAAACTCTGAGATTAAATAAACCTGCCATGAATAAGTTTCTCAAAAATCTGTCGTTCAAAGTCGACTTTCAACTGTAAGTCCCGCCACTCATGTATAAAATTAACACACACAACATAAGTGGTGTGAGAAACGAAGTCGCAATCCTGACTGAGGGGTTATAATGACCAATTATGTACATGTAAGGGGAGACTGTTGAGCATGTATTCTATTATTTATTGTTCGGCACTTGGAAACCTGAGATGAACGATTTTTTTATTCCCGGATTTTGTTGATAGAACATGTCTAGTAAAAGGTGATTTAACTAAAATTCATAACCTCATAAAACTATCGTATCCTGGTTGAAAAATGCCACGGAAATGGAATTTTATTTGAAAGGGCGGAATAGGACGCTAAGTGGCTGTTAATTTCACATCATCAAAGCAGAACTAACCTTTACCACATTTCGATTGGAGAACAACTTTTCCGTCACCTTTCATATGACCACAGAGTCTTATCAATAAAAACTTAATTTTGCAAAATTTGATGACATATTAATTAACCCGTATGTGCCCAACTTTTCTCTCTTAAAAACATGGATTTTTTGTATTTGTTGGAATCTATATGGTATTCCACACAGCTGATCAATATCTTACCGTTTTAAAATAGGGCGATAACCACAAATGGGTTAAGAAAAGCCGATATTGTCCCTATTATTTCTCTTAACGCTACAACAACGCAACCTTACATTAAAAAATTCACAGCCAAATGAAACAAAAACTATTAAAAACTGAAGCTATTGAGTCAAGCCACCGATAACTCGATAACTCAATGATTCGCAGAAAACAGTTGACTGCATATTTTTTATTACATTTATTGCACACCCTTATCTGGTTACATTACTATTGTATGTGCCTATGGATAGTATGTGATTCGCTTCAAAGCTTAAGGAAAAAAATTCTAAATTATCAAGAAATCGATATATGTAATCGATTAACAAATAACGTCTGCGATAAAACTAAAAATAAATAAAGCTCACGACCATTTCGAAAAAAAAAAAAACTCACAATCACACAATGATAAGATAATAAATCCAAAGGTCTGCTGATGCGCTCGCTCTTCACTTGACATTCATGACAACGGCAAACAATGAATAGGCATTCTTACAGGCAACCAAAAATGAATTCATATTAATGCGTACCAGCCAGGCCATAACATACAAAGGCTTATTGGCCTGTTCGACAAAAATGCGTAAATTTTTCTTAAACGTTAAATCCTGATTCATCCAATTCGATGAAAACAATGCATATGTAAGATGTTAAAATTCAAATTCCATTATGGAACCATAATAGCAGGCTGGCAATATTTGCACTGTCATCGATGCAAAATAGAAAATATAATAAATCAACGTGAAAGGATCACGAGCAAATAGTAGCATAAACACTATAACCACACACATATTAATGCTGGTGAATAGTATCTGGACAAACATATATTGCGACACGACTTCCTCCAATTTGTGGCGGTATTTGGAAGGGAGAAAAAAAAAATATTTAAATGAATTTATATAACTTTTGAAAATACATTTCAAATAAGGCTTTACTCCAACAGATCCTTATGATCCTGTATGCATCTTAAGAGCTCTTCATTATTCTACTTTAATCTTTTCCTTTCATCATAGCCGATTTTGGCAACACGCATGCTTAATATATGCACCTGGCCACTGAGTAAAGCCATATGCATGCAGGCAAATGTATCATTGACCATGTTTTGCAAAATCTGAAAGGATGCACCAAAAAACTGATACACATGGGCCACGGCATAAAACCATTGCGAGCGAAACGGATCAAAGGGAAAATAAGCCGAATACATTAAACGCCAACTACCCAGGAAGCCATTTGTCAGCACAGCTACTTCCGATGTCAGGCCCGAACCACCAAATAACACCTTAAACATGTTCAATAAATTAGCAAGCGATGGGAACACCTTCAATCTGTAATAATCGTATTCATTCTTAGCCAAATATATACGGCGATCCTGTCGCCTGATTATATCGAATATATGCTGGATATTTTTAAATTTCAACCAAATCGAGAAAGTTTTTATCGAACATGCCAAACAGGTTAAATTAATCGCCAAATTCTTGATGATATCGAATAAAGTCCTGCTTCCGAAAAGACCAATCATCATTACCCAAAATGCGCCAGAAAAAGAAATGTATACGAAAGGGTTTCTCTCCTTGTAGTGGTAGTGTTTCCCCAAACGGCTCTGATATTGTCATCTTACCTTAGGTACGTTTCAAAATAAATTGAATATTAAAGCCCTTTTCGTGTTTACTTTTGTAGTGTTTTTTTTTTTTTTTATAGCTATGCGAGCTAAAGGTTGGGAATCTTCAAAAGACATTGGTAGACCGGTCTACACAATGTGCACGATTCGCCGCAAGACTTACTCTCGGCTTGCTAAACGCATACGTACTAAACCCAACCAAGTTCGTCACACTTCCATTAAGTCGCCCCCCCCGGGACCACAATCAAGTATTACATCGGGGGAGGTAAAGATTCAGCGAGTGCTGCTATCCATTTCTGCTGTTCTTGCTCTCTCTATTATCCTCTGTTGCACTAGAACTTCCTTCGCGAATAAACATACCGCGTTCCAGTTTCCGCGTGATGTTAGCATCAGGTTAACCACGTTATCGGGGGTCACCTGGGATCCGATCGTCCTCTCCAGGATATTTCGTCGGTATTCGTAGCGCGGGCAAGTAAAGAATACATGCTCCGCTGTTTCGCCCGTATTTAGGCATGATGGACACGCTTCATCCACGTCATGCCCATACTTGTAGAGGTATGTCCTATAGCAACCGTGACCCGTTAAGAACTGTGTAAGGTAAAAATTTACCTCGCCGTGCTTCCTTCTAGTCCATTCTTCTATATTTGGTATTAATCTGTAAGTCCATCTTCCCTTTGTGGAAGAAGTCCACTCGTGCTGCCACCTATTCATTGCATCGTCATTCGCCTGGTCAGGGTGCACTAGCCCCGTTCTCCTTCTTGCTAAATGTTTCCTCCTTTCAACCTCTACTAACATTCGTAGCGGCATCATCCCTGCAATCACCAATGCTGCATCCGTAGATACTGTACGGAAGGCAGAAATTACTCGGAGGGCAGATCTCCTGTAGGCCCCATCAACTCCTATTCTGTATGTCTTCTTATCCATGGCCTCGGCCCATATAGGGGCTGCATATAGAGCAATCGATCTAACCACTCTCATCAGCAATTGCCTCTTCTCCTGTCTCGGACCTCCCAAGTTAGGCATTATCCGCGCGAGTGCGCCCGTTGTCGCCGCGCACTTCCTACTAATATACGTCAGGTGCTCCTTGAATGTGAGTCTGTTGTCAATCATAACTCCTAAGTACTTGATAGACTGCTTCGATGTTATCCTTTGTTCGCCAACCGTTATGGTGATGTATTCCATTTTCTTCCTACTGCTTACCAATACGACATCCGTTTTATGATCAGCAAGTTTCAGACCTATACTCGCGATCCAGCTTCTAACTCTGCTAACTGCCGCGTTGCACGTTCGTTCCAATTTATCAAGGTGTTTACCTTTCACCACGAGGGCTATATCGTCCGCAAATCCGAATATTTGTGCACCCGTAGGAAGCCTAAGCCTCAGTACGCCATCATACATAGCGTTCCATAGCACAGGGCCCAGGACCGATCCCTGTGGTACCCCTGCTGTTACAGCGTATGACTTTCTGCCTTGATCTGTGTCATACAAAAGAACTCTATCCTTAAAGTAGTCCATTATGAGTTCCATCAAATATCCAGGTACGCCCCTCTCATCAAGTGCAGCCAAGGTGGCGTCCCAATCTGCCGAATTAAATGCGTTTTTAACGTCCAGGGTGATGATTGCGCAATACTCCTTATCACCCTCAAACCAGCGGTCACCGCTGATGGCTTCCTTCGCTACGGTTATGACCGCCTCCATTGCATCCACAGTGGAGCGCCCTTTTCGGAAGCCGAATTGGCGATCCGACAGGCCATCTCTCTCCAAAATCGTTTCGAGTCTTCTACATATTATCTTCTCCAGCAGTTTACCTACGGTATCAATCATACAAAGTGGGCGGTAACCTGATGCATCCTGCTCGCCGTTGCCCTTCGGGATGAGAACCAACCTCTGTCTCTTCCATATCCTTGGGAATTTCCTCTCCTGAATGCATGTATCAAATACTTTCCTAAACACCTCAACATTGTTCTCTATAGCCACCTTAAGTGCGACGTTTGGGATCCCATCAATCCCCGGCGCTTTCCTGAGTTTCATTCCTCTCCAGACTGCATCGAATTCCTGGCCGCTAACCCCAGGAATGTCATCGTGAGGCATGCTGTCTCGCACAGCATACGTGATCTCGGCCCTCTCCGGAAAGAGGCCTTCGACAATTGATCGCAGCTTCTCCGCACTTTCCGTGGCCGGTGGTCGAAAGCAGTTCAGCTTCCTCATTACCACCTTATATCCCGTGCCCCAGGGATTTTCATCCACATCGGCGCACATTTCTCTATAGCACCTTCTTTTACTCCTGTCAATGGCCCTATTAAGGCTGGCTCTGAGCACCTTGTATCTTTCCCGAAGTACAATGAAGTCATTGCGACCCCTTGCCCTCTGGAATATCCTCCGCGCTCGATTACATTTCCTTCTTAAATCAGCTATCTCCGCGTTCCACCAGTACACGTGTTTCCTGCCCGGCAGGAGAGACTTCCTCGACATAGACGCGCTGCAGGCTTCCGTTATACAGCGCATAAGTTCCATCGCCATGTTGTTTGCGCTTCCGGCCAACCGAATGTCGCCCATCGCGAGAACAAAGGTTTCCTCATCAAAAGTAGAGTCCCTCCATAAAGGGTTTGGAGGAGCGGCAATAATGGGGTTCACTGCAGGGCGTTCCTGTATTTCAAAAATGATCGCCCGATGGTCGCTATGAGTGTAGACATCGGACACAGTCCAATTCGATGTCGTTGCCAGTGTATCGCTGACGAATGTTAAATCAATCTTAGAACTCCGTCCACTTCTCGAGAATGTATCAATCTGCCCACAGTTGAGTAAGACAACCTCCAGGGTTGCAAATGCGTCAAGCAGGCTTTCACCCCTTTGGTTCGTGTACGCTGAACCCCATTCCACAGCCCATGCATTAAAGTCCCCGGCAATCACCAGGGGTCTTAGATTTCTAGCCTCGTTAACGATGTCATCCAATCTGAGTTTGTACTCCTCCATTGATAAGCTGGGGGGGAGATAACAGCTGAGGAAATGTACCCCATTAACGGTGCATTTCACAAAGCCCTCTCTCCTGTTGTCAATATTTCCCATTGGGAATTTACCGCATGTCCATATCGTCGCCTTGTTGCATTTACTGGTAGCCCAACGCTGATTGTCAGGTGCCCTGTAGTGTTCGCTCAATATCGTCAGGTCTATTTTCCGCTCCCGGACAGTTTGTTTAAGGAGCTCCTGCGCCGCTTCACAGTGATTCAGATTTAGCTGCAAAATTCTCATTTTCCTCCGTTCATCATCCTCTGTCGAGCTGCCAGGTACTGTGGACACTTAGGTCCCCCCGTGACATGATTCGCTTCCACATTTCGATCGCCTCTACAGAGTAGGCAGTGAGGGTCACTGCGACAAGTTTTGGCAAGGTGGTCTTGCTCTCCGCACTTGAAACAGTGTTTTGACCAATCACTTCTACTGCGGCAATTCCCGGCTATGTGCCCGAAGTCTAGGCACTTGAAGCATCTCCTTGGGACAACTTTCCTCATTAACCGGCAAACTGTCCACCCGACACGCAGTTTACCCACTTCCTCGGCCCTGTAAGCCAATTTCGTTGGTATTGCAATTATTGCCGTCCGCGTACCCCCAGGGGCACTTCTTATCGTCCTGATAGCCGATGGATGTAATTCTCCAATTTGTTCTCTCCAAGCGGTTATTATTTCATCTTCTGTGGTTACCTCGTCCAGGTATCGCAATTCAAATGTTGTCTCCTGAGTTATTGTCCTGACCTCAACATCATCGGTCAATAAAGTCTTCAATTTGGATTGGTGAGTTTCTGTAGCCACCTCAGCCGACCTTTTAAATTCCAGCAGAATTTCGCCCTTCCGTGTCTTCTTAACAAGGTGAACATCTTCGCCAACTGACTTAAGCTCCGGGGCGCTTCTAACTTTCCTTAGGATGTCTGCAAATGAGAGCTTCTCCGTAGGTTTTATTATCATTGCATCCGGTCTTGGGGGCTTCCTACGCTTCCTAGTCTTGAGAACCCAATCATTGGGCTCTCTACTCATTTCTTCTTCGGTACCCGGTACTTCCGCATCCCGCTTCGTTACATCTTCAGTAGTATCTACTGGTCCCTTCTTCAGATCCTTGCCACCTATTTTTGAAGCTGGGTCAATTAGTCCCTCCGGTCTAATTGGTCTGGTCTTCTTCGGAGGTGTTCTTCTAGGTTTTTCACCTTCGTCTCTCAGTCTCTTAGATGCACCCGGCAACTGCCTCTGCTGAATCGTCTGGGTGCTTCTGTCATTGGTTCTGACCTTGTCTTCCTGTCTCGAAGCCTTGTCTTTAGCAGCCTGCTGGTAGAGCGACGATATTGATGCAACCACATCGCGCATCGCCTGGTGTATGGACCTTCTTCCTCCGCCCATCATCTCCACAAGTTCCGCTATTTTGTCACCCAGCTTAATAAAGTCGTCCGTATCCTTTTCGGGAGGCTTGCTCCTCTGCAACTCCGGTGGTGACGAGCGGGATCTCTCGACATTTTGCGTCTGAGGTGGTGAGTGAAGCAGCCTCGAAGCCCTCTGGAAAGGATTACGCATAGGGCTGATCAATCTTGACTCCTTTGCACCCTCGGTGCCGGCTGGAGTAGTAACGCCTGATGAAGTAATAAGTTTATTTTCCATTTCTATGCTATTGGGTCCCAACTTGGAGCCGTTATCTTGGATTCGTTGTGTAGTTACCCTTATTGTGGTCCCATGGTTATCTTTGCAATGCAGGGAGGCCATGCGAGGGTTGACACAATTCCTCATGAGAGCTTGTGTTCAGAGCCAGACCGGGAGCTAAACAGAAGAAATTCTTAACTGCCCCTACACCCCAACTCAACGGGACGAGTCCAAGATCGTTCTCCAAGGCTTGCCAGGTTTTAACGGGACGGAGACAGATGGTGTATTAGCCTGAAAGCCGTCTGTACCAGATTTCACTCCAGCACATATTGGTAACAGAATACCCCATCCGCCAGCCCATGTCATCAAATCCAAATAGTAGTCCAGTATACCATAATCAGAATCTTACTGGTATCAATTCTGATGCCTATACGACTAGGCTCCGATCATCCACATCCGATAGAAGCGTGCTTGCACGCATGATGGTCTGTGGTTCCCACGGTGCTATCGTGTTACCACGGTAGTTCAATACTTTGAGCGGCATTGTTTCGCTTTAGAGCTTCAGTGTCATTGGGTATATGCCAGACTTTTCATCCGCACCCTCTACCTTTGCCCTCCCGTTTAGTCGCCTTTTACGACAAGCAGGGAACCACTGTGGTAGTATTCTAATCCGCTACCACACGGTTTACTTTTGTAGTGTTATTGTGTATGTGTGTGAGTGTGTATTTTTTTAATTGATTTTATAATTAATTTCCTTATTCTTAATTATTAATTTATTTTAATTGTCCCTCATTTGGATTTTTTTTTTCTTCTTCCTTTGATATGACAAAAAAAAAAGTACCTTATTTTTCAAAAAAGTACTTTTTTGCATGAATTATTTAAGACACACTGAAATCTTTTGCAAAAATCGATCAATGTAAAGAGGGGTTTTCTTTGCAAAAGGTTTTCCATTTAAAGGGTTACCCACATTTCGGTTTCAAAAGCAAAGTTAAGCGAAACTCACATAAGGCTGTGATTTCCGTTAACACCGACTTTGACGTGGTACCACATGGTAACAACGGGCCAGTTGAAGTCGTCAAAACTTCTCTGGAAACTCTTCATGCAATAAAGCCGAAAACGGAAAACTCTTGTTGAAACCCTATACGGTCAAGTTCATAAACTTTCACTTTCAAAAACTACGGCTCAATGGCCCATAATGTGCACCTAACAGTCACTTTTTCTGAACGCAATAGCAATTCTGCTTGTTGGCAAAACCACTTCAGAAAGAAACGAGCCTTATCGCCGAAGAAAATTCAGCCTTAAAAGTTTGTTGCATTCATATCTGCGATAGCCGTAGTCAACTGTTGCGTTAGTAGAGCCTTCGAATGATGGGTATGCAAAATACACCACAATGAGCCATAAGAGGGACTCAATTGTTGAGAAAGCCAAAGAATAGATTCGGTGTCTCTAACAGAAACGCTATATTCGTCACGGCGTACATTTTAACTCACACATCGGCGCAAAAGTCTGTTGTGTGAGTTGGGTTTTATAAGGATGGTGGCGCAAATCCAAAATGCGCCGTAATATGTTGTTAGATACGTTCAATTGCTGACTACGCACGCATGGAATCAACAACACTAATGCAAGCGAGATTTCAAACAGTATATACTTACTGTATACGCACAGGCCTGATCATATCTGGAAAGCTTGTGATTTCTGAAAACATTAGCTTGCATTTCTTTTTCTCTTATAGGTTCTGTGTATAGATTTAGCCAAAATTGTCTTTCACGACAAGTAAGAATGAAGAAAAAAGAAAATACCGAAAATCTCCATGCTACAGACAAGGCTCTGGTATTGCTTAGTAACAATACGATCTAAGTTCCTCTCAATAAAGTGGAAATACTCAGATTCCGATACCCGGAAACCTCCTTGGAAATGAGTAGCCTGATAAGCCACCTCCTACTCGAACATATGTCATTGTATGGAGGAAACCGTAAACCGTTTCTGTTGGAAAGCATATAACAGGTTACGTTCCTCTTCATGTTGTAGTTTTCCCAGAACCTTTTGCCTTGATACCACAGCAACAAGACACTGAAAATGCTAAAGAACTTTCCCATGGAGAAATCTGCAAATTCTACTGTGGGGTTCCATATTCTCCTTTGCTATTTGAAACATTATCTTGTCTTGATGGGACAAGAATAAGATGCAGAAACTCCTAAAGGTCTACCACCAATTTATTGCAACAAACAAACTCATGTACTAATTTACACTGAGTACTAGACAATCAGTACACCCATCCCTTGAACAGACATTTATTTTCCATGTTTAGCAGTCAGAGGATTTAAGTTCTTAGGGTTTCCTTTCTTCAACGGCTTAGAGCAGTGCGGTATTTCCATCTTGTAAACAGCACAGGGTATGTGTAATGGTCCTTTGTCTTTCCTTTTCCCTCTTGTTTCCGTTTTTTAATGTGTAATCCAGCAACTGCGATCTTGATATGGTTTCAAAACGACTCTCTATTACTAATTGAAGTTTAACTAGCCAAATTACTTTACCTATGACTCAGAAATCCTATCTTCATGTATCTGCAGCAGTTTGAAACATTTTGAGCCAAGAGGGATCATTATTACTAATACGCAACGGTGTACTCCTGGTCAAAACTAAACACCTTGGGGGAAAAAGAACCACTAGCAAACATGTACTAGGCATCTCATCCATCTTTTGATTATTTTCTGTTTTTTTTTGTTTTTTCAATTCAGCAGACGCTTGTTGGTATACTGCAGCTGGTTCTAGCATGATAATGTTGCCATTCGTCGTTATGTAGTAGAAACAAGGCGCTCGGGGAATATGTTTGTTGGGTTGGTGGGGCGTTAGTTATTGCAATCGTACCATTCGTATAATGTTCGTTCTTGATGTTATTCTCACTCGAAGATTAGAGGGCTTCTTGGATGAATTATTTGATACCTATTGTGTGTAAAGTCTTATCAGTTGTCTAATCTTTTCAATGTATTTTCAATTTTCCAAAGTGTTTTCGTGCGTAAAAGATTTTCATTTATTTATTTTATTTTTAATTATAATGCAATTACAAATTATATCTAATTATTATTACGAGCTGAGTAACTCAGACCATGCGCTCGGTGTAGTGTAACAGACCAGAGCCTCTGGTGGGAATCGAATCCACGACCCTCACGCTAACCGTCTAGCACACTACCCACTAGACTACCAGGGCGCCCCATATAAGATTTTTAATTTCAACTTTATTTCAGCATTTCAATAAGTACCTTTTTTGTGGTACCTTTTTGGTACTTTTCTATTACTACCAAACTACAAGTAGTGCTGTATTTAACAATATTAATAAACGAGAGTGTGCATATATTATTTATTTTAATTGTCTACCAAAAAAACAACAACAATTTGAATTAAAAAGTGTTGAAACAGTTAAACGCCTTTAACGCCAGTAACACGCATATGTGCGCCATCACAACACAACACGCCTACAAAGAACAGAATAAAAATGATTCTTATTTCATATTCATTATGAGAGCAAACAACGAATAGGCATTCTTAGAGGCAATAATAAACGAATCAATATTTATGCGAAATAGCCACGCCATACAGTTCAAAGGCTTATTAGCCTGCTCAGCGAAAATGATAAGATTTTTCTTAAACTTTTCATCCTGGTCCATCCAATTCGAAGAGAACAAAGAGTAACTGAGACGTTGAAATTCATATTCCATAATGGTGCCATAATAGCAAGCGGGAAATATCTGGGCCGACATGCAAATCATGTAACTCAAATAATAGGATATGGTGAACAGATCCCGGGCAAACAGAATGGCAAAGACAATAGAGACACACATATTAAGGGTAGTAAATATGATTTGAAAGAACATATACAATGAGACGACTTCCTCCAATTTGCTGCGATATCTGTAATTAGAATATTATTTCAAATACAACACAATACTACATACAGAAGACAAAAGGGGAACTCTCTTACTCCAACAGATCCTTATGATCCTGTATACATTTTAATAGTTCCTTAGAAACTTCTTCCTTGGTTTTGTTGGGCTCATGACCCAGTTTAGCCACTCTCATGCTTAAAATATGCACTTGACCGCTAAGCAAAGCCAAATGCATGCCAGAAAACGTATCGTTAACCAGGTTTTGTAAAATTTCAAAGGTAACCCCAAAAAGCTGATACACATGGGCCACGGCATATAACCATTGCGAGCTAAACGGATCAAAGGGAAAATAAGCCGGATACATTAGACCCCAGTTACCCAAGAAGCCATTTGTCAGCACAGCCGCTTCCGATGTCACAGCCGCTATGAAATATAAAATCTGAAATATTCTCAGCATATGCAACACAGAAGAAAATACGGATTCTCGATAATATTTCACTTCATCCTGATGCAGGCGTATACGCAAATCCTGACGCCTAATAATATCGGACATATGCTGGATATTTTTGAACTTGAACCAGATGGCAATCGTCTTCATCGAGCACACCAAAGAGGTTGCATTAATGGCCAGATTTTTGATAACATCGGACAGGGTTGTACTCTGGAACAGGCCAATCATCAAGTGCAAAGGAAAACCGATGGTTACCATCAGATTAACCAACACCGAATAACAAATATATACCTTCCGATACCTTTTAGTAGGCATAATACCGATAAGCCGCCACATTACAAAATGAGTGTCAAATAAACTTTCACCCTTTAACGTATTGGATAGCAGCATGGCACTTGGCGTGTATATCCTTCAAGATTACGACTGTGTTTAACACCAATGGACAGAGATTTACTGTGTTTTATAGTGAGCAGTCTAGTAATGAAAATTCATTTATTGGGTGCTGCTCTCATTCCCCGAATAAGTCAATTTAATTGTGTGTGCTAGTGTGCATGTGTTGAGTTCTTGAAATTTTCACATATTTTTTTTTTTGTAAACTGTGCTGCACAAAACATTAGGGCGGTACTAATATTCCCCATTTTTAAAAAAGAAAATTTTTATGAAATTTTTAATCATGGGTACTCGAGAACGTTCGTTTATAAAATCAGATCGACAGATAACTCATGAATGTAATATCTCTGGAAATATTGATTACAGTTGACCTCACTATATTGTATATAAAAGTGGGAGCGCACTTTCTCTGTGAATGTCCTGGTGTAGCCGTTAGACGATTAAATTGTCTTTGAATTGTCTTTCTCTCTCTCTTCCATATTCTTTATTTTATAAAGAGTTCAAGGTGACTCGGACACTTTTTCCTTTGTTTTTTTTAATGGAGTATTTCATAGCCTGTGGTTTTGGTACGATTTGAAGTGAAACACGTATCCGGTTATTTAGTCGGCTTCGCAACCGTATCCTCAGGATTCTTCAGTAGTTTTTAAGCAAATAAAGTTCATTGTTACTAACATGCCACCGCACTTCTGGTTGAAACTAAGCATCTTAATTACTTAATTTCTCATAATAACCCTTTAGTCAGGATTACAACCTTATTTCTTACGTCACCCATGTTGGGCATAATTTTATTCAATGTCGTTCAGATCGTCCATGTGGTAGAAACTCCGGCAAAGTGTATCCAAAAGGCCAAAAACGGTCGTCTCTTCTTCCTCGCATCTTTAGTTTCCGCAGAAATCGTTTGCCAACAGTTCAAGACCAAAACGTTTTGCATGCGTGCCCATATAACACAATCTTGCTTGTTCCTTTGGTGTTTAAGTAGACTTTTCTTACGCCCTTCATCTTCAATCGTGGCCAGATTATACTGTTCGTGTCCGAAGCCGCAAATCTGACTTTGCCGGAATCTATGACTGCATTATCAAAGTAGAGAATTCAATAAAGAGTTCGACGGTTGTCAATCATTTGATTTGTTCTTTTGATCTACAGTTATCCGAAATGCCATTGTGTCCTGTCTGTCATTCATATGATATGTACGATATGTATGTCGTTCTGCTACCTCGTTGAAAGATCTACATCGACATCTATACGCTGATATCTTCCGTATGAAAGACGTTATTCCGAGAAAATTCCACAAATCACCCACCATACTATACAATTTGAAGTCATCGATGAAGATTTCTACAGACCCTTCACCCAGACCTCTTTATCCGGAAAGGATGCCTTGAATTTCCTTGAGAAGTCATTTCGTGGTATTTTATAATCATTGCCTCCGATAGTGCCAAATTCTTTTAGTATTCTTACGTGATCAGAGACGCTTAGTAATCTTAGCCTCGAAACCTTCTGATAATCATGCAATCAGATCTTTGCAACCGCTGTATCAGGTTCAAGTTTGGTGTCCTACCCTACCAAGGAATTCCCACGATACCAGGCAGTCTTAGGTTAATATAGGCCTAAGGAATGCTTTATAAATCCAGTGAGTCATCCGAAAGCCCAGACCTCATTATTTCCCAGCGCTTTGTCACAAATATAGAGGAGGCATGAGGGCACATTTTTTACCCGTTTAATAATGTTCGGTTTCCAAGATATCGTCCTATTCAGAACGTGCCACAGAAAATGCTTTACATGTTTACACAACTTAACATGTAGGCCTGCATTCATAAAAATACCAATAATTTCTCTGAGTGTAAATTGTTTAACTTGCTAAATAGGACACTTTTAATAAAGTTTATTAAACAATTTCTTTCTTCCGTGTCACAAAGTTTGGTGACACCTTATTTGTAAGTGTTATTATTATTATCGGTTGGGTGTTATGGTCATTATTTAATTGATTAATATTTTAATATTATTTGCCATTCCATTACATTCGTATGTACATATGTATGCATCTATGCATGTGTGTAAGTTTAAAAATTATTATCAAATTATTTATTTATTTATTAATTACAATACAATTACAAATTATATTCTAATTATATACGCGCGGAGTAACTTGACCATATGCCCAGCGTCACAGACCAGAGCCTCTGGTGGGAATCGAACCCACGACCCTCACGATAATAGTCTAGCACACTACCCACTAGACTACCAGGCACCCTTATTATCAAATTAAATGTGTTTAAAATAAAAACAACAACCAGCCACATGTAATGTGACTGACGCTCCCTATCAATCATATTAATTATGTGTATGGGAATAATATGCTTATTTGGAAACTTAAATTCTTCTTTGGATTTTCTAATATAGGGTGTTTTTTATAGAGGTATAGAACTTTAAGTTGTAATAAAACAACGATGGATTATTCGATTGACATGAATTTTATTTATTCGAAAGATAATCTTGTGGCATTAATTTTAAATATGATTTCTAGCATATGATCGCCACGGCTGGCGCGGATGTAGTCCAATTTTCGATGACTTTTTCCAACATTTCTGGGCGTATATCGGCAATAACACGGCGAATGTTGTCTTCCAAATGGTCAAGCGTTTGTGGCTTTACCGCATAGACCAATGACTTTACATAGCGCCACACAGAAAGTAATCTAGCGGTGTTAAATTACAAGATCTTGGAGGCCAATTCGCACGACGAGCTGTGTGACATGTTGCGCCGTCTTGTTGAAACCACATCTCCTGGACATCATGGTTATTCAATTCAGGAATGAAAAAGTTAGTAATCATGGCTCTATATCGATCACAATTGACTGTAATATTCTGGCCACCATCGTTTTTGAAAAAGTACGGACCAATGATTCCACCAGCCCATAAAGCGCACCAAACAGTCAGTTTTTCTGGATGTAACGGTGTTTCCACATACACTTGAGGATTGCCTTCACTCCAAATGCGGCAGTTTTGTTTGTTGACGTAGCCATTCAACCAGAAGTGCGCTTCATCGCTAAACAAAATTCGCTTATGAAAATCGGGAACAACGGTAATCTCGTTTTGGGCCCATTCGACGAATCTACGCCTTACTTGATGATCGTTTGGCTTCAATTCTTGCACGAGTTGGATTTTGTAAGCACGCAAACCAAGATCCTTCCGCAAAATCTTCCATAAAGTGGATGGACACAAATCCAATTCCTGTGCTCGATGGCGGATGGACTCATTCGGGTCTTCCTCAATGCTACGCTCTACAACAGCAATAGCTTCTTCTGTACGCACCGTATAGCGTCTCTGGGGATGCGAGTTATCAATAAGACTAAACGTGGTGCGAAAACGTTCCATGGTTAATCGAATTAACTGCTCTGATGGACGATAAAATGGACGTAGTGCGCGATACGTTTTCCGCACAGAACCATTATTTTCGAAATAAAATTGCACTATTTGCAAGCGTTGTTCAGGCGTGAGTCTATTTATGATGAATTGCCAAACCAAACTGAGAATAAATCACTTGACAGCTGTTAAATCGGTCGCCATCTTGAAAAGTAATGCCAATTTAAAGTTCTATACCTCTATAAAAAAAACACCCTTTAGTTCATGCGACGAAGAATTTAGGAATAATTTTTAACTCCAATTTGACGTGGAATAATCACATAGATTCACTGGTGAGGCAGACGTATATTAAGTTGCGTGCATCAAAATACCTTTATATACCTTTGAGAACTAGAATTTTAATTGCAAAGACTTATTTGATTCCCTGCTAACTGTATGGATGCGAGCTGTTTGGTAATTGCAATTCTAGCAGCAAACATAAACTGAACGTTCTATTCAATAATATTGCTAGACATGTTTAGATGTTTGAGAAGAAGATATGATCATATCTCTGTGGCAGCTAAGTGTCTTTACGGTGTGACCTTTGACAATCTTCTGAATATTCGTGTACTTTTATTTTTGCATCGAATTGTAAACAAGCGGATACCGAGTTATTTATTTGACAGGCTACGTTTTGTCCAGTCACCCCATAGTAGGAATATTATAGTTCCTCGGCATCGCTACTTATTTTCCGAATGGCAGTTTTATTTACATGCCATTCGACTCTGGAACATTCTTCCACAACATCAGCAATGCAACACCAACGCTAATCTTCATCGATAATGTTGAAATATTTAAGAGTACCTTTGTACGATGATGGATCTTTAATAAAACATTTTATTTTGTCTACGGCTTCCTGGCGGATCTTGCATTCAGAGGAAAACACTCATGATTCGCTTTCTTCACTTGGTCTGTCGTGTGTTACCGCCATGACCAATGGCTTTACTCCGCTATTGGCGCTACCCAGTGCCTCTCGGACAATGCATTATTTCCATTTCTTTATCTATTGTCAAAGACTAGAAGAACATGGATTCCTTTTGCAACTATGTATATTATAATAATTGAATATTTTGATAATTTTGTTTTTTTTTTTTTTGGTGGGAGAGATTTCAGAGAAACTTTTCATGGTAATTTTATTTACTCCCTCGAAAATCTGTCGTGCGAAGTCGACTTAAAGCGGTAGGTCCCGCCACTCATGTATAAAATTAACACACACAGCATAGTAAGTGGTGTGAGAAGCTAGATCCAGACTGAAGGATTGTAATGACCAATTATGTATGTAAACAGCATAGGGCATGTGTAGTAATCCTTCACTGCCCTTCTTTTCCTCCTTGCTTCTGTTTTTTAATGTGTAATCCAGCAACTGCGATCTTGATATGATTTCAAAACGACTCTCTATTACTAATTGAAGTTTAACTAGCCAAATTACTTTACCTATGGCTCAGAAATCCTATCTTCATGTTTCTGCAGCAGTTTGAAACATTTTGAGCCAAGAGGGATCATTATTACTAATACGCAACGGGGTACTCCTGGTCAAAACTAAACACCTTGGGGGAAAAAGAAGCACTAGCAAACATCTACTAGGCATCTCATCCATCTTTTGATTATTTTCTGGATTTTTTTTTTTTCAATTCAACAGACGCTTGTTGGTATACTGCAGCTGGTTCTAGCATGATAATGTTGTCATTCGTCGTTATCTAAAAACAAGGCACTCTGGGGAATTTGTTTGTTGGGTTGGTGGGGCGTTAGTTATTGCAATCGTGCAATTCGTATAATGCTCGTTGTTGATGTTATTCTCACTCGAAGATGACAGGGCTTTTTGGATGAATTATTTGATGCCTATTGTGTGTAAAGTCTTATCAGTTCAATTTCCCAAAATGTTTTCGTGCGTAAAAGTTTTTTAATTTCAACTTTATTTCGGCATTTCAATAAGTACCTTTTTTGTGGCACCTTTTTGGTACTTTTCTATTACTACCAAACTACAAGTAGTGCTGTATTTAACAATATTAATAAACGAGAGTGTGCATATTTTATTTATTTTAAATGTCTACCAAAAAAACAACAACAATTCGAATTAAAAAGTGTTGAAACAGTTAAACGCCTTTAACGCACATGTGCGCCCCCACAACACAACACTGGGCTACAAAGAACAGAATAAAAATGATTCTTATTTCATATTCATTATGAGAGCAAACAACGAATAGGCATTCTTATAGGCAATAATAAACGAATCAATATTTATGCGAAATAGCCACGCCATACAGTACAAAGGCTTATTAGCCTGTTCAGCGAAAATGATAAGATTTTTCTTAAATTTTTCATCCTGGTCCATCCAATTCGAAGAGAACAAAGAGTAACTGAGACGTTGAAATTCATATTCCATAATGGTGCCATAATAGCAAGCGGGTAATATCTCGGCCGACATGCAAATCAAGTAAATCAAATAATAGGTTATGGTGAACAGATCCCGGGCAAACAGAATGGCAAAGACAACAGAGACACACATAATAAGGCCAGTAAATATGATTTGAAAGAACATATACAATGAGACGACTTCCTGCAATTTGCTGCGATATCTGTAATTAGAATATTTTTTTTTTAATACAACAACACAATACTACATACAGAAGACAAAAGGGGAACTCTCTTACTCCAACAGATCCTTATGATCCTGTATACATTTTAATAGTTCCTTAGAAACTTCTTCCTTGGTTTTGTTGGGCTCATGACCCAGTTTAGCAACTCTCATGCTTAAAAGATGCAGTTGACCGCTAAGCAAAGCCAAATGCATGCCAGCAAATGAATCGTTAACAATGTTTTGTAAAATCTGAAAGGATACACCAAAAAACTGATACACATGGGCCGCGGCATATAACCATTGCGAGCGAAACGGATCAAAGGGAAAATAAGCCGGATACATTAGATCCCAGTTACCCAAGAAGCCATTTGTCATCACGGCCACTTCCGATGTCAGGCCCGCTATGGAATATAAAATCTGAAACATTCTCAGTATATGCAACACAGAAGGAAATACGGATTTTCGATAATATTTCACTTCATCCTGATACAGGCGTATACGCAAATCTTGACGCCTTATAATATCGAATATATGCTGGACATTTTTGAACTTCAACCAGATGGCAATCGTCTTCATCGAGCACGCCAAACAGGTTATATTAATGGCCAGATTTTTGATAACATCGTACATGGTTGTACTCTGGAACAGGCCAATCATCAAGTGCAAAGGATAACCAATGGTTATGATCAGATTAAGCAACACCGAATAACAAATATACACCGTCCGATATCTTTGAGTAGGCATAATACCCATAATCCGCCACATTACAAAATGAGTGTCAAATAAACTTTCACCCTTTAACGTATTGAATCGCAGCATTGCACGCGCGTATAACCTTCCAGATCACGACTGTGTTTAACACCAATGGACAGAGATTTACTGTGTTTTATAGTAGTGAACAGGCTAGTAAAGAAAATTCATTCTATATTCACCGAATAAATCAATTTAATTGTGCATGTTCGTGTGCATGTGTTGAGGCTAATTTCCTAATTTTAATATCTTAATCGAAAATTTGCCAGTTTTTGAAATTTTCACACATTTTTTTTTTTTGTGAACTGTGCTGTTTAAAACATTAGGGCAGCACTAATATTCCTCGCCTTTCAAAAAGAAAATTTTTAAGAATTTTTTAATCATGATTTTATAATCTTGAGTACTGGAGAACATTCGTTTATAAAACCAGATCGGCAGATAACTCTTGAATGTGATGTTTCTTATGAAAAAGTCGGCAGTTTCTTCCATGCTAGAGCGCGGTACAGGGGGCAATACCATCTACTGTTTGGCCATTTCAAGGACCCCTTTTCGAAAAATTCTATTTTAACAAACAAATTCATACACTTTTGTTCACGGGCGAGTTGTTTTAAAATCGGTATCCATCTGCAAGAATGCGTTTGCCATTTAACGTTCACTGCAAAAGCTATAGAAGAGTCGTAAAATCATTAACTTTCTCTGTTAATGTCCTGGTTTAGCCGTCAGACGATTACATTTTCTTTGAATTGTCTTTCTCTCTCTTCCATCTTCTTTATTTTATAAAGAGTTCAAGGTGACTCTGACACTTTTTCCATTGTTTTTTTAATGGAGTATTTCTGTGGTTTTGGTACGATTTGAAGTGAAACACGTATCCGGTTATTTAGCCAATTCACCTAATATATTGCTTCGCAATGTCATAACAATCCTTTAGTCAGGATTACAACCTTATTTCTTACCTCATCCATATTGTGCTAATTTCATTCAATGTCGTTCAGATCGTCCATATGGTAGAGACTCCGGTATATTGCTGAGCATGTACCCAATATGAAGAGAAGTCATCTCCTCGTCTCCATAGTTTCTTATTATTATTGGTTTTAGAAGTACAGTTAAACCTCGATTAACCGGGCCTCCATTAACCGGTCACATCTATTAACCGGCATGAAGATTTTTTGCATTTTTATCTCTATTATCCGTGCTTTGGTTTTTTACCTCTATAATCCGTGCAGCATTCATATGATTTTTTATTGTGTTACGTGGTAGTAAAATATATTCCTCCGAATTGCACGTCTTTGATTCAGCCCATGGACCAAGGAGTGATTCGAAGATTTAAATGAAATTATCGCAAGTTAATTGTGCAGAAACTCTTATGTGCAAACAGCAGACATGAATTCGTAAAATCGTAAAAACCATTTATTTAAAGAACACTTAAAAACAACGAAACAAATTAAATTCTTGAATAAAAATAAATTAAAAAAATAAAATCTTGTATGTTTTAATACAACCTCTATTGACCGTGTATTTCGATTATCCGTGCTAAGTCCGGTCCCTAGCGAGCCGGATAATCGAGGTTCAACTGTATGTATTTCGGGGGCGGTAGTGTTGGTTGTTATGGGGCATGATTTAATTGATTAATATTTTAATATTATATGCCATTTCATTATAGTCGTATGTATGTACATTAGAGCGACTCACCAAAAAAAGTGCTCGATGTACCCTCCTAAAAATGAACCTTGGACTTTTTTAAGATGACATTTAAAATATTTCGGCTCCAGCTTTGACCTCTCGTGAGCTGGACCATTTCGAAAAAGGGTCTATTTTTCCATGTTTTGTTAATTTGAGAATCTGTTTCCTTACCAACATATACAATATGGGTGTCATAAGAAAGGTTTTTTCAATGCGCGTATATACAATTTGTCCACAGACAACCATCCATGTCCTTTTTTAAGGATATTCTGTAAAAAAGAACGGGTTTTGAATTTTTTCTTCGGGGTTGTTTGTAATAAAATAACCAAATTAACATATTTTAATCTTTAGTTGATTTAATTAAATACGGGTCTTAGCTTTTTTTGAAATTCGCCCTAGTTTGCGTTTTTTGAGTATAGTTTTGTAAATATAAACAAAAAAATTTAATAACTTTTTTTAATTTGGGAAAAAAGTATGCCCACAAAAAGTCGTGGATAATTTCTTTTTTTCTTTCTTTAGTCCTGTTTTCATCCAAACATCATCTAGAAACTAAATCCGCCATCATATTAGAGTTAATTTGGGTAGAAAAGAAGAAAAGAAAAAATTCAAAACCCGTTTTTTTACAGAATATCCTTAAAAAAAGGACATGGATGATTGTCCGTGGACAAATTGTATATACCGCTGGACGCGCCTTGAGAAAACCTTTCTTATGACACCCATATTGTTTATGTTGGTAAGGAAACAAATTCTCAAATTAACAAAACATACAAAAATATACCCTTTTTCGAAATGGTCCAGCTCACGAGAGGTCAAAGCTGGAGCCGAAATATTTTAAATGTCATCTTAAAAAAGTCCAAGGTTCATTTTTAGGAGGGTACATCGAGCACGAATTTTGCTTCCATACAACTTGAGTCGCTCTAATGTACATACATATGTATGTATGTATGCCTGTGTGTAAATTTGAAAACTATTATCAAATTAAACACGTTTAAAACAAACAAACAAAAAAAAAAAACCAAAAACAACCAGCCACAGTTTATGTGATGTGACTTGACGCTCACTATCAATCATATTAATTATGTATGAGAATAACTTTGTAACGCCATATTCAAATAATTGGATATTTTGATGGTTTTTTTTTCGTTAATTAACCCTTAGACACGGTTTTAAGGCTGGGTGTAGCAAAGGGTAAAATGTAAATGAGCTTCATCTGAAATGATGATTTTTTTTTTACCAAAATCGCCATCTTCTGTAAGCCGATCGCAGGCCCACTTAGCGAAGCGAAAACGCATTGGATGATCAATTGGCTTCAACTCCTGAACCAATTGGACTTTGTATGGCGTCTCAATGATGTCTCCGAAATGTTCAATTGTTGAGAACGACGGTGAATTGATGTTGATGGCGCTTCACGCACACTTTCTGCCACTTTCTTTTGGCTTTTCACGCTTTAGTTTATCGATGAGGATGCCAGTTTCTTTCACTTTTTTCACAAGATAACGAACATACGGAGCTGACGGTGCTTCTCTTCTTCCAAAATCCAATACGTATGCAATTTTCGCAGACATTCTGCAACATTACCATGATTTTCAAAGCAATGTCGCAATATTTCCGCGTATACACAATCATATTCGTTCAGCGGAAGGATAAAACTAATTAGCTGTCAAATCAGACATGAGCTAAGTGTTACCATTCACGAAATAAGTACTAGTTGAAAAAAAGACGTTAGATGGCGGACCATTTACAAGAAAAGAAAGCTTTAAAGTTCTGTTACGCAGAGAGTGTCAAGCCAAGGTTCTACATTTTTCCCTGCAATTGCTTCAATTGTCATTTTTGATTCGGCTTTTTGTATATCTTACTATTGTCGATAATACCTCCCCCATTACATATGTATATTGAAAATCTCATCAGTTTTATGGATGGGCTTGCCTGGCTACATAAGCAACAGACAGCCTTTTGGGCAGAAAAATTAAGACAATTTGTAGAGAAGAATTCACAACATTTTCGCTTGAATTTTCATCATAGAATTCCAGGAAAATTCTATTCATTATTGAAAGATTATTGAAAGTAGCGTAATACGTTCATTTCGATATTTTGTGCACAAAGTTGTAAAATGGTGAGTGATTCTATTTTAGTATTAAAACGTTCAACCTTTACTCACTTTACGATGCTTTTCATTACCTGCGTCCGAAGTAAGCTTTCCAATTCACAAAGTGACTTGCTTTCTAGTTGCAAGCCACCACGCTCTATCTTTAATACCCATTTACTTTTCAGACCCATAGACTGTATGTTCTTCTGTATAATATAATTGTGGGAATCCCCTGCCAAGGTGTATTCAGATGAGTCGGTAGAACCTGAGGTTAGAAGCCAGCGTTTTTTTAAAGTACTTTTGTTCAGAATGCTGAAGATTGTCTCCAACCTAGCACGCTCAGTTTCATGAACAACGCTAATGTATTATAATGGACGAAATCCTAGACTTCAACTCGGTATAAAAGCAGCTGCACAGGATATGCTTTATAGACGACAAGGATATCACAAGACAAATTTTCCTTTTCATATGCCTGTTGCAGAGTAAATGCCTCGTCTTCTTTGCTTTTTTTTCAATTATATTAACCAAGTTTTCTCATTTAAGGAAGTGATTGCTCGACTGTAGCAGCAGATTCTAGAATAGTATGGTTGCCGTCTATCATTACCTATTGCCTGCTATTAAAAAATACTGGATTTATTTGTAGTCGCCGTAGTCTAGTAAATAATGTGTTCACCAATTAGACGTGAGGCCACGGTTCAAACCCCAGGTTAGACAACTCCGATAAAACGAAATATGAAAAAATATTTTTTCCGGCGACTTCCACTCAGCAGACTTCTGGCAAAAACTCGGAGAGTAAAAACAAATTGCCATGAAAAGTGTTTCAAACATCTCGTTCAGGGTTAACTTTAAACTGTAGATCCCAACACTCATGTATAAAATTCACACATACACAACATGAGTGATGTTAGACGCTGGGTCGTAATCCTGCCTAAAGGGGTATAATTACCAATTAACACTCGTAGGTTACGTTCCCTTCTATGGTGCCAACTACGAGTTATCTCGTACTCATCACTAAATCTGCCATTTTTGTGTAGCTACGAATAAAATCGTATTATATCAGTGCTAGTATCGATAAATGGCTTCTGGGAAAAGCACAAAAAATCAATGTTGCCCTGTGTGGCCAGTTTTCTAAAAATTTCCGCGGCAGTCAACTTGTTAAGTAAGTAAGTAAGTTGGTAGATAATACAATAATGAATAAGACATACATATTAATTAAAAATTATTGTTGTTCTATATGGGCATGGTTATCTGTTTTTCAATATAAAATTAAAAAAAAACGTGTCGACATTTACCTTGAATTATACCCTTTAAAAAAAGCAGTCCTTACAATAGCATTTAAGTATGCAATACAAATTACGACAACTATTTTGTTGTTGAATAATTTATTACAACGTCAATAAGTGCCTCAAAAATCTCTTAGGACATGTCTTTGTCTGTTCTATCCATCTGTATGTATGTGTAAGCCTATGTGTATGAGTGTGTGTGTGTGTACTTTACAACATTCCATTTATAAAAATCCTTTTTTTTTTACAAGTTCATTGAACTTTAATGTCGACAATGTTGCTTTATTACCCATTTCATAAATATATATGCATACACTCGCAAATGTGTTTGCACCAAATACAAAGAAAAAATAATAAAAACACACACACACATACAAAAGAAAAAAGAATACAGCAACAATTTAAATAATAAATTATAAATAAAATTATAACACACAGTTTCATTATTTATTTCAACACAGCGTGTAGCGTATAATGACAAGGGCACACAAGAATACAATTATAGATGAATGGACTTTTAGTCAAAGGCACATATACATACATACATACATACTATATAATGAATGAAATAAATTGTTGCACAGTGGGTCTAGAAAAAACCATTGTGTGCTATTATAAAATCTAGAGAAAAGAAATTCATACCAAAAAGGAAAGTAGAAAAAAAGATTATTTGAAGCAAATACCACATGATCGATTCTAGAATTTAGCAAAAGAAAGACAAACAAAATAAAATGAACTAGGCGACTACTAGAATAGGAATAAACAGATGTTGTCAAATTACAATAACAAAACGTCAAAAACTTACTTACTTACTTAATTGGCCGTAACAACCCGCCGTAACACAGCCTTTTAGGCGCCTCTGCTTCTTGCACGCCTACGCCAGTTGGTTACACCAATCGATGACAGGGCTTCCTCGATTTGGTCCTTCCAACGAATACAAAATCGTCCTCTTCGCCGACTTCCGCAGATTCCCGCATCAAATACCCATTCGACATGGCCGAGCTAGCGCAGCCGCTGGATATTAATACACTGTACAACGTCTATGTCGTTGCGGAGTTCATACAACTCACTGTTGAATCGGATACGGAAATCATCGCCAACGCGCACGATCGAAGATCTTACGTAGAACTTTTCTCTCAAACACTCTCAAGGCCGATGCATCAGAACTGCAAAAACTATCCACATAAAATAGAAATGCAGAAACAATAACAAATTAACAGGAAGTTTCTAGAAGTTACCAGATCGAAAAAAAATTCAGTATAAATAGAACATAGTCCAGTAAGTAGAATGTTGACTTATTGGACGTTAGGTCGTGGTTCAAATCTTTGCTAAGGCAACTCGAATAAAATAAAATATGACACAATATTTCTCTTAGCGACTTTCTTTCAGCAGTCTTCTGGCAAAAACTCTGAGTGGAAAATAAAATTGTAATGAAGTTTCTCAAATGTGTCGTTCGATGTGGACATAAAACTGTAGATCCCACCACTCATCGAAAGATCTTACACACACAACATGTGTGGTGTGTGTGAGAAACTAGGTTGTAATCCTGACTATAGGGCTGCTAGAACCACTTCAGTAAGTCATAAATAGGGCGAAAGGTAATATAGGCAAGCTATTGTAGTAAAAAAAAAAAGCGACGTACACATTTGATCGGTGTTATCAATATAAAAAACGTAACAATATTTTTCAGATTCTAAAAGGGGTCTTAAACCCTGACGTATAGAGAGTTTTCAAGAATCTTTTGAGATTAGTTAAGAAGTTGCCGTAATCTAGTAGGTAGTGTGTTGGCTTATTAGACGCGAAGCCACGGTTCAAATTCCCGGTTAGACATCAAAACAAAATTTGAAAAAGAAATATTTCTTTGTCGACTTCCTCTCAACAGATTTCTGGCAAAAACTCTGAAAGTAAATAAAATTGCCATGAAAAGTTCTTCAAAAAAAATCTGTCGTTCGGAGTCGACTTTAAACTGTAGGTCGCGCCACTCATGTATACAATTAACACACACAACATAAGTGGTGTTGACAAGCTAGGCCGTAATCGTGACTGAAGGGTTGTAATGGCCAATTATGTTATACATATGTATATGTTTGAGTTAGTTAAGTAAGTCTAGTAATGATCAGTTCAGTTCTGATAAATTTATCCACATGAGGGTTAAAGTGCAGTTTAAGATTGCGTACCCTTACAATATTAATATCGTCTGGTCTAGTCGGCAAATAGTTCTATGTCCTTACCGTAAATTAAGTACAATGGGTCAATTCGACCTCCGGGTACTGTACTTGTCTTAATTGACAAGTACACGTCCTCTAACCTAACCTAACCTACCGTAAATTAAATCGTCGGTGTATCAGGTGTCCTTTTTGTCAGCGACTTATTTCGAAATGGAATCCAGTATAGAGCAACAACCATTTTACTGTCCTTGTTTCCTTTTTTCATGCGGGTAGTAAGGAAATATTTGATTACATAAGTACATGTTTTGTTAGGAGGTTTAAAAGGTGTATCCAATCCGATCCAACTAAAAATTTTGCCTACAAGTTTCGTTTCTAATGTCTTAAACATCTCTATTCTTATCCAAAGCCGCTCATTATTTATTCAGCTTTAATGACAATTAAAATTCTTTCCGGGGCTCACAGACTTTTTATCATTGATCAACGATATCAACGAGCGTCTATAAACACGAAGAACATGGAGGTATGACAGCCTTCCTGTGGTTTTCTTTACAGGCAGTCGATTGGAGGACTGCGATTTATTGTCTGCCAGTTTTGGGTCTGTGTGTTGATCGATTTCTCTGTTACTCTCTATTACTGTTTACCTTCTAAAGGCTGTTTTGGAATAGTGGGGGAGGAGGAGATATTTTATTGTCATTATTTTTTCTTGTTTCTGACTCTTAAATCGATTTGCTGTTCAAAGTGGGTTAAATATTCGCTCCGGTTTACATAAATTTTTTTTGTTTTATTTTGTTTTATTTTCCTTTAATTATTCATTATTTTTTGTTTTTTCATTCTTGTCATATTTAATAATACAATAAAATGATGTTTTTTTTTATTATATTTTCTGTCGATTTTTATTTTGTTGTACTTGTACGAGTATGTGAAGAATTTTAATTGTTTGCAAAAATATGTGGCTTGTGAACTTAAACATGTTGTCATATTAGGAAGGTACTCATTTAACCACATTAACCACTGATTTAATTATCGTTAGGGTTAGCTTGAATAAAGAAAACAATATCCTGTCTCGATTCAATTTATGACGTGCATATTGAATGGGCAGTATTCGTGCTATCAGCACAATATTCTTGATTGGTTACAAAGTCTACGAAATTAGCTTCAATTTCATTACTCTGATCATCACATGAATGTTGTTCCAATCATCATTTATAGCCTAAATTAGTTTTCTATCTCTTTCTGTTCTGTCTCTTTCATTAAGCACATGTTATCTTTGAATATAAATAAAACAAAGTGTGTGTATGTGAGATATCTCCACGGTTTATTTGAGTGGAGCGCATTCGAAATATGTATCCAGTTTTTCATGACTCTGATGTATAAATCTGGCGGATTTTGCTCGATGTCATAGGTTCCGTGAGAAGTCGCCGTGGTCTAGTAGGTAGTGTGTCGGCTTATTAGACGAAAGGCCCGAGTTCGAATCCCAGGTCAGACATTAAAACGAAAATATGAAAATATTTCTTCGGCGACTTCCTCTCAGCAGATTTCTGGCAAAAACTCTGAGAATAAAAATTGCCATGAAAAGCTTCTCAAAAATCTGTCGTTCGGAGTCGAATTTAAACTGTAGGTCCCGCCACTCATCTATAAAATTAACACACACAACACGAGTGGTGTGAGAAGCTAGGACGTTTTACAATGGGTCAATTCGACCTCTGGGTACTGTACTTGTCACAGTTGACAAGTACGCGTCCTCTAACCTAACCTAACCTAGGTTCCGTAGGTTAAGAGGGCCACTGTAGTCTGCGTCTTAAGAAACCCTCACAAGAAAATGTCTGACGAGATCAAATCACACAATCTCGGTGGCCAGTTTATATCACCTCCACGTGAGAGGAATTATGCGGCACGTAGCACCAACCTGTTGAAACCACATGTCGTTGTTGTTGTCCAAGCCATCTAATTCAGGCCAAAAGAAGTTGCTAATCATCGACCTATGTATATTGCTTGCCATTGACAGTGATGACCTGGCCAATGTCTTTCTCAAGGAAATACTGATCGATGACCGGTAGTCCAATACATACGTACATGTGGTGTGCCTTAATTTTATACTTGAGTGGCGGGACCTACAGTTTAACGTCGACTCCGAACGACAGATTTTTGAGAAACTTTTTCACGGCAGGTTTATTTACTCTGAGAGTTTTTTTTTGCCAGAAATCTGCTGAGAGGAAGTCGCCGAAGAAATATTTTTCTTTCATATTTCGTTTTGATGTCTGGCCTGGGGCTCGAACCCAGGCTTTTCGTCTAATAACCGAACACATTATCTACTAGACTATGGCGACCAGTCTAGTAGTTGCTAATCATCGACCTATAATGCTCGAAATTGACAGTCATGACCTGGCCAACGTATTTCTCAAAGAAATACTGATCGATGACACCGCAAGTCCAATATCTTCATCAAACATTCACTTTTTCGGGATGTATTATACGTTCTTGAATCTCATTTGGATTACTTACTTAAGTGGCCATTAACAACTCGATTAACGGATTTCAGCCTGCCTTAACACATGCTTCCACATCCGCCTACGCCAGTTGGTCACACCAGGGATTCCTCGATCTGGTCCTTCCAACGCAAACAAGGTCGTCCTCTTCGCCGATCTCCGCAAACCTCCGCATCAAACACCCGTCTTGAAGAGCTCACACAGCTCACTGTTGAATCAGATGCGGAAATTATCGCCAACTCGCACTGGACCGAAGATCTTACGTAGGACTTTTCTCTCGAATACTCTCAAGGTTGCTGCATCAGTGTTTAGTAGTGCGCATGCCTCTGCGCCATAAAGAAGCACGGGGACGATAAGCGTCTTGTGGAGTGTTAGGCCACATTCATCCAAAGATGCCCCTCGTTGTTGAAAATGCTTGTTCGATATAAATTAGGGTCTCTTGCCAATTGTTCCAGAGCCCATTCAGCGAACACATGTCATAGTTTATAGTCGTACATGGTGATTTGGCAAAACAGACTAGGCAAACAAGATGGCCGTTATTAACTGTCCAAATTCGAAAGGCCCTATAGCTAGAACGAACTAAATTCATTATCAAGGTATATTGAACTTATTTATCCATAGTAGAGCGGACATTGGAGCCCTAGAGAGTGTTAGCGAAAGTTGTTACAAGCTGATTACAAATGTATTCATACTAAGTGCAAGAAGCACACGATCGTCTTAGAATATATCTTAAGAAATTCATAACAATCATTAGGGGACACTGGCAGTTCTAGGCATAGATGCCCATCGAAAGAAAAAAAATGTCAGACATGGAAGCGGAGTGTTTTTTATATAACAAAACTTCTTGTACATGAGTCTGCTATTTTTCGTCAGCCGAATGTTATGAACTGCCCTATTAAAAAAACGATTTCGTATTTATTAAATGGACAGACAGACAGACAGACTCTATATGTTGTGTTCGCAATATGCGACATTCATGTACGTATTCATGCATTGTTTTCTTGCCATTGTTTTAAAGTATCTTTCCTATCTATGAGCATATCCATTTATCTCTGTGCTTGTATTACATACCCATTGTATACGTATACATGTGTAGATATGTGCGTGTGTTTATGCATGATATTGTACTTGATACAGTAAAAAATCTTTTGTTTTTGTTTTATTTGTTTTCGATTGTTTTTTGTTTTTGTAAACCATGTCATTATGTAATCAATATCTCTTTATTTATTTATGTGTGAGTATGTCCCTCTCTCCCTCTCTCACACACTCTCTCCACTTGCCTCTTTTCTCCATAACTTTTAAATAATCAATGGCGTTCATTTACAGCAAAAACTATGTCACTCTACATACACATACATACTCGCGTATTGCTATACTCGTACATGCATAGTTTTCTATTGCATACTCTGCCTGCACTCTTTAGTGGAATTCTTTTTTTTCTCGTTTTTAAATTGTTTTCAAGAGAGAATTGAAAAGAAATTATTTCTCAGAATCCAGTATTACTTGGTTTAATAAACAATTGTTGAAAAAATATCATTGAAATTGGAAAGTTTCAAGATCAAAATGGATGGAGATTAGGTTAGGTTCACTCGTCGGAGGCCATTACGCAGGTTAAGTCCCATTACTATGTTTAGAAAGGCTAAACTTTCAATACATTCAAGTTCCTTAAAGAGGTCAACTTCGAGGTATTTTGGTCTGAATTCTTTCTAAGCCAAATAGTTGCATCCAAGAGGCTATAATATATCGTAGTTTGCTCTTCTCAGATAGTTCTAGGAAGTTGCGTTACATGCCGGCTTGGTAGCTGCCTCTAAAACGCAATATCTCTGATAGTATTAATTGCATCAAGCAATGCTAAACATTATTTGAAAGGTGACACTTTAACCGTCACTTTGTTAGAACACACATTAATCTATACAAAGCAATTTGAGTTGAAAAATTGGTGAAAATTCGGGATATTACCGTCAGATTATGATTTTTCGATTATGAACACAGAAAAGTAAAGTTTTCGGAGACGATGATGTTATGATTAAAAAAATCAACAAAGTTGTGATGTGAAACAGGCAATTCGCTCTGATGGTTTATTCACAAACAAATCGAAGAATTTTCATTACCTTCTCTGGAATATAACTTTAATTAGCGGATAGAAGCTCAGTGACTAATAAGTAGATGAGAAAATTCAAGACCGTAATCGATACACCGCAGCTGTGTAGTCATTTTAGTCTAGTAGGTAGTGTGTTGGCTTATTAGACGTGAGAACACGATTCAAACCACAGGTCAAACATCTCCAACAAGAGCAGATTTTTGGCAAAGCTCTGAGAATAAATAAAATTGCCATGAAAAGTTTCCCAAAAATCTGTCGTTCAGAGTCGACTTTAAGCAGTACGTCCCGCCACTTATGTTAAAAATTAAAGCAAACAACTTATGAGAGGTGAGAGACCAAGTCGTAATTCTGACAATATGGTTTAACCCTGATATATAGAACACAAGGGGGTAAGTAACATGATTGCTTTTGCCTTGCCTTACTCGCGCATATCTGTATATTAGATACACATTACATATATAGTTTATAATTCACTTGGAGGAACTACAATATTGTTCCTTGTCAGATCACCGATCATGCACCAAAACAACACATATTTTAAGACTCAATAATCGAGATAAGAGTGTAAATATTAAGGAAGCCTTTTCGTCGTTCATATTTATAGCCCTTCAACAACAATCATAAGTACTTATGAAATTTTAATTATTAGTGAGTCAACAGTATTGAAATTCAACTACTGTGATTCATTCGGAACTCACTACGCTATTGATTTATAAGTACAGATTGCAATGAGTATGAGTACAACGTTGACATTAAACTCATAACATTCGAAATATGTTTGATTCATATGCCTACTCATTTAGATTCATAAATTTAGAAAAATACTTATAATTGTACTCATAAATGATTCAAGTGATTCGAATCATTCATCAGAATTTACAGTCTTAGTTGTTGTTGTTGCATTTACAGAAAAAAGAAGAAAGAAAAAGACAAAGAGAGCAAGCAAAGCAAATACACAAGCTTCTAGTGAGTATAGTAGTGAGTATAGTAAAGGACATCATGAACATCATAAGTATTGTTAAGTATGAGTACGATGAGTACTTCAAACTTTGAATATGAGCAGTATAAGTATGAATGCGTATAAGTATCAGAAATTATGAGTATGATTCGAATCTACTCATCTTTTTGAATACTCATTCCTGGTTTCTGAAATACATCAAAGCTCATTTCACACAACTTCCTTTGTCATTCCGATTCCTACATACCTACTGTCTTCTTACTTCATTATGTCATCATGAGTATGTAAATTTTTTTCTGACGTCAGTTGGTCAGATGTCTCTAAGGGACTCTTTGAATTTGATTGAAATCGACTGCAAGTATACATATACTGGATTTTTATTCCTTAACAGAAGAGCCTTAATAACAGAAAATTCAAAAAGATAATGATTTTGCCTGTAATTCCTATTATATTATGCCATAAATAAATAATTTCGCCATTTTCCCTTTAAGCCAAAGGTTAATAGCTTCGATTATAAATCCCAGTGCTTATTTGCACCACAACAACGCATTATAAATTCCTTTATCCAATATGCAGAGTTTTTTTCTTTTTTTGCATTTGTTTGTTTGTTTGTTTTTCCATTTTTTTTCTCTGTGCGTATATGTGGATTTATCGATAATTGAACGATATCGATTTCACATGCGTATAAATTTCAATATTTTCATTCAGTTTCTGTTTTACAAATAAAAATCAAATTAAATGAGATGAAACGAATCGAAAAAAAGAATTATTTTAATTGCATAGAGGAAGGAGGACACTCCTTTTTTCTGCCAAAACAAATAAAATAAATTCACAAACATTTCACTGAGATGCGCAATAAATTTTAAAATAATACCCAATAACCGTACAAAAGAAGAAAATTTACACAATCGCTACCCATATTTGTTATCGCATTTACACAACGGTTACCCTAATTGAATAAAATTTTCAAATCAAATCATTTTATTATGACGTTGCATTTCGTTAAGCTATTTAAATATACAATAGGTTGGCAACGTGTGGGGGCAAATGGGGAGATCCCCCCATTACATTAGGTTAGGTTAGGTTAGCGGGTAGCTTGCCTTTCAACAAACAAGTTCACTCGGTGGTCAGTCATATAGTCCATTGTCTTACCCAGTGTGAGGTAAGCCGCCCCTTGTCATGATTCGTTAGTGGTGGATCTGACCCATAACCGAGCTTCTGATAAAACCGGACAATTCCAGTAGTGGCTCATTCGCCACCATGCCCAAATCTTCAAACGTTCTGTCACTCAAAGAGCGATGACACCTATGCTAAAGTGCAGGGTACAATAAGTTTACAATATTGATATTCATGGACAAGGAAGGACGTTACACACGAAAGGCCTTGGATGCCTACGTATATCAGTCGGGAAAATGCAAAAAATATTAGCAGTAAAACATGTACAAAAACCATGAGATAGTTGGCGGAATGCCTGTGCTCCCAAAAAAGTTATGTACAGTGGCGAGCAAAAATGGAAGCATCCTGCCACATTCTTAATAAAACTACTATAAAATCCAAAATAAATAAGCAAATTAAATAAAATAAATTGGTATATATTTAATTTTTTGATATATTTTTTGAAGAAATAAAAATAAATATAAGAAAATTAAATGTACCTCATTTATACGCTAAAAACTTAAACAACTCGATTATTCCACTTTTGCACGTATTCGAAATTTTTAAATATTTATTAATTTTTAATATTTTGTTCACAGTCCTTTATTTTTTTACGCTTTTAATGCGCTTGGGAATATTTTCTACTAAATTTTTCATGTTTTTTTTTTGGTATTTTTCTCCGTTCATCCTGTATCTTAGTCCAAAGTTCGTCTAAATTGGTTGGAGTTCTTGCATATGCTGCCAGTCTTCTCTTAATAATTGCCCATAAATTTTCTATTGGATTTAAATCCGGGCTTTGTGGTGGTCATTTAATCAATTGAAAATGTTGATGGGACAACCAATTTTGAACAATTTTGGCGGTGTGTTTTGGATCGCCATCCTGTTGGAAAAACAGTTCTTCTTCAGGGCACGCACTTTCTGGCAATGTTGTTTGAAGCATACATACTAGTTTGCCTTTCTCATTATACCCTCTATTTTCACCAACGGACCAACACTCCACCAAGTAAAACATCCCCAAACCATTAAAGTTCCACCTCCATGTTTGATTGTTTGTTTTACCTGATGCCTTTGAAGTTTTTCATGCAGCCGGTGCCAATAATACTCTTTTCCATCTGATTGAAATCGGTTAATTTTTATTTTAGCCGACAATATCTCGCGTTTTCATTCGTCAACTGTCCATTTAGCATAAGTTTTGCAAAATTCTAAACGGGCCTAGACTTTTTTATGCGATAGAGCCGGCTTTTTTTGCTTAATGGCGGATACCAACCCGATTCTGCGAAGTGCCCTTCGGGCTGTCCACTCGCTGACATTTTTATTTATGGCCTTTGCAGCTAGCTTTGGTGTTTTTGTGTCCTTATTTTTCATAAGACGTTCCATAAGACGAGCATCGCCATCGGTGAGCAATCTTGATCGACCTCTAGTTGTAGAAACTGGCCGCACAGTTCGTCGTTTTCGAACACTTAAGACCACATAGTGTGATATTTGAAGTGCTTTTGCTATTTTTCTTTCAGATTCACCTTTTTCTGTTAGAAACACAACTCTATTTTCAATTTCAACACTCATTTTTTCATTTTATTAATATAAGAAGACCAATTCTTAATAGCGATGGTAATTAAGTTCAAATCACTACTGGCAGCTTCTAATTATTAAAATAATGCATAGAATGGTAAATAAAAGAAAACAAAAAATTATATAATGGCACATTGCAGTAATTTGTATTGTTTTTTGCTTTTATGCAAAAAAATAGCATAACGTGCAAAAGTGGAAGAATCGACATCAAACACATTTATTTAAATTATATTCTTTTTGCTAAAATTTTCTGAAATTTTACTTTGAATACACTAAAGTAATGAAAATTAGAAGAAAAACCCGCAGAAAGAATAATCATATTCCACACTATTAAAATTTTATAAGATAATAAACTCGAAAATTAAAAACATGCATCCATTTTTGCTCGCCACTGTATTTGTCGTGATGAGTTGCCTGCGACTATACGATCGACTGTAATCCCCTCAATCTTTATAGTATATCTCTATCGTGTCTCATCCAAGCCTATTGCAGTAACAAATTTCAAGATATTACCATGTCGTCATGAGGTGCTTTAATACTGCTACTATACGATCTATTGTAATCCCCTCAATCTTTATAGTATATCGCTATAATGTCTCATCCAAGCCCATTGCCCTAACAAACTTCAAATTACTACCAGGAGCCATCATGGACAGTTCCCTGCCGAGCCCATGATATGCACGCAGGTATTTCTTTCCGAATGATTAATTCTCCTCGTCACAGAATCTACATGTTGGACACAAGGCTACCCTCATTCTGAAAAAATGTACGCTGAGTCTAAAGTGCTCTGTCAAAAGTTTGGTTATGAACGTCACGTTATTTCTTGATAGTCTGAGGCATGACTCAGATCTCCTCTTATTGTTGTTTCCAAAAAATAGTTCGAATGCCTCAAATCCACTTGGTTTGTGAAGTGCCTTTGCCTCTATTAATCTTCCCTTTCGTTAAACATTCTCTCGAACATCCGCTCCCACTGTACAGAATGGTTCTGGACCTCTTAATAGCTTGGTAGCACACCCTCCCACCCCCCTTCTCACAGGCTCCTATGCGTTTCCATTGTCGAGAGTTCCCACAGGACCTAGAGCCCAATAGAGCTGACTTAGCTTCGTCAGACAGTCCCATACTATCTCCGACTTAACCTAATAAGAGTCGAATGCTCGAATGCCGGCCTGACTGTCAGATATTATTGTTATATTTTGTTGTTTGTACTTTCTATCCAAGTTGAATTGAGCACATCTATCGATTATATAGACTTTCGCTTAGATGATACCCGCTAGTTTCTCCATGGACTTGGAATGTTTCATTCTAGGATCTAAGACTCCTTGTTCCAAGATCCTTTCTTGACCCTCCTGTGAATAACAAAATAGAGTCTCTTGAAGGAGAGTATGCACCTTCCAGATTATTCAATTAATTTTAGTTAATAACTCTATAATAATAAGTTACTATTGGTGTGACTATCATGGTAGACATCCAATGCATCCAATTCTGGATTGCATCCCCAGCAATCGCCATAGTTTAGTGGGCACTGTGTTGGTCTATTAGACGTGAGACCACGGTTCAAACATCAGGTCAGACCTCACAAACGAAACGTAGATTTAGATAAAAAAATCTGTCGTTCGGAATCGAATTTATGTTGCGCAACTCATGTCTAAAATTAACACACGCAACATAAGTGATATGATAAGCTAGATCGTAATGATCATTGCAATCAATTATGTATGCATCGCCAGAGTAATTTGAGAGAAAAAAAATCTGTTGTAACTTATAGTGACGACAAATGACGTCAGAATAGCAAGAAATGGTGTACCTCAGATGAGCGTATAAATATAATCGAGTGACCGCTGTAAAATGTTATACAACAAAGATCAGCAATGAGTATTCAAAAAGATGAGTAGAATCTAATCATACTCATAATTTCTGATACTTACTTATTTTAATATCGTGGAACCCCTGTACTCATATTCAAAGTTTGAAATGCTCATACTTAACAACACGTATGATGTTGTTGATTTCGACTCTCCATAACTCAACACGAATTACAAAATACATAAGTACGATTCGCGTACGTACACTAAAATACTCACTAAACGGTTGAGTGTTTGATCTGCTTGCTTCTCTGTCCTTTTTGCTTATGGGACTTCTCTCTTTTGTAGTAAATGCCTAACAACTAAGACTGTAAGTTAAGTTTTAATGAATGATTCGAATCATTTATGAGTATTATAAGAATTTTTCTAAAGTTAATGAATCTAAATGAGCAGACTTATGAATCAAACATACAGTCACACAGATAATTATACGTATCCCCCTAAAAATCATTATTTTAAAAATGATAATATATGGACAAGTCAATTGATTTTTGCGCCAAATTTTTTGTTTTCCGTCACAGCCGAACAAATTATATTTGTTCTCATCACTAAATATTACATTCGCCCAAAAATCAGAGGACTTGTCCATATATTATTGGGCAAATTTCAATCGTGGCTTTTTTCTCGGCACTCGGCTGCGGAAACCGTTCTTTCTCAAAACACTTCGAACTGTTTCGAAATGCACAATAACATTGTGATCACCTTCCGAGGTATTTCGTATTTCTACGGCTGTAGTCCCAGGATTTTTATTTACAATACATTTTATATACCGGGCTACCCTTGGAGAAATTGTATTAGAAATATACGTCGTACGTATAATTTTCTGTGGTGCCATATTGGTTTTAAGCAAACTGCAGTCACAAATTCATAGATTTTGGGAATCTTTTTTCTTTATTTAAGTAAATGTGTCGTTACAGACGCTAATGTAAAGAAATTTTAGATTAGAAGTTCATTATTTTAAAAAAAAAAATGATTTTTAGGGCGGGTACGTATAATTATCTGTGTGACTGTATTTCGAATGGGATGAGTTTGATGTCAACGTTGTACGCATACTCATTGCAACCTATACTTATAAATCAACATTGTAGTGAGTATGAATGAATATTAAATTTCAATATTGTTGACTCACTCATACTCAAAATTTCATGAGTACTTATGAGTTTCGAAAAACGATTCATTGCTGATCTCTGGTATACATCTTCTATTAAATGGACATGGTTATGATGTGTACCATTAGAAAATTGGTGAAAGTAACTGAAATTACCTACTTACCATTTTGCCTATTTACCTATATTTTTAATGGCAGGCAGTCGGCGGTCTTGTCAACGTTTTTGCTTTTGTTTAAGGAAAATAAAATTTTTTTGTGATTTATTTAAGTTTTTTGGAAGAAGAGGTCACAGGCCAAGTAATATTCTTTTTTTCCAAAAACATTCCATAGTTTTTTTTCCTCAAATGAGCTGTATTTAAAGTTTTGGGACTCTATTCTCTCGTATTTTTTTTGCAATTATTTTAAGTACAATTTGTCTGTAGTCGTCTGATTTATTTATTCATTCATTATTTATGTATGTACATATGTATGTATGTATTTTTACTCTCAAAAATATTAGTATGTGCCAATATTATTATTATTATTTACCATTATAATAGAGAGTATATTTCTGGGTTAGTTTTGGTTTTTACCCCCCCCCCCCCCCCCCCATTTTGTGCATAAAAGAGGACCATAATGATGGCAAATTTTTAGAAAAAAAAATTATTTTTAATCTTCTAAATATACTAAACATACATACATACATACGATATAATATAATGCAAAAAAAACACAAACAACAATTCAATGAAAGTAAAATTAGTTGTAGCAATAGCAACAATCATAATGAGAACATGCAAACATACATACATACATACCTACTTACATCAACAAATATTTTATAATTCAAAGATATTCCAAAATGTTGCCTTAAAATATTTTATTTCCATGTGTGTCGTACTGTAACCAGGTCTTATTATTTTTTTTTTATTGTTATGTGGTTCAATGGGTTTTTATGTTAATTTTGAATAAAAAATATAAAAAAAACGTTTTCGTTGTTCATTAAAACAACAAAATAACAAGCGAAATAAAAACAACAGAAAAAAGTTTTGAAAAAAATATAACACTGCACTATAAAAGTAAACAAATGTAGAGATCAGAGATCAACAATGAGTATTCAAAGAGATGAGTAGAATCGAATCATACCTATACAAACATTTCTGATACTTATACGCATTCATACATACATACATAATTGGCCATTACAACCCTTTAGTCAGGATTAAGGCCTAGTTTCTCACGCCACTCATGTTGAGTGCCTTAATTTTATACTTGAATGGCGGGACCTACAGTTTAATGTCGACTCCGAACAACAAATTTTGAGAAACTTTTCGTGGTAAATTTATTTACTTTCACATTTTCCTCCATCCCCACCAATCATCCTTTACATTTCAACACTTTTGTTCACTAATAGTAATGAGAATTATATTTTATGATAGAATAATCCAAGATTGCCACTGTTAAACAGTTAACAGTGATCTGTAAATAGCAAAGTTTACCCTGTTAGAGGCAAGAAATGACGTTGCTAAAAGTGTGGGTTTGCGTCTTTGGTTTTTAAATTCGAATATATCTTCACACATATTGGTGAATGAGATCCGCCCCACTCGAAAGTAAAAAAAAAAAAACCACATCCTAAGAATAGCAAATCAAATTTATAGTAAAAGTAACTCCATTTTAATTGATATGATGAAACTTAAGTATCTCAAGATGCATAGGTATCTTAGGTTGCCATTAATAATAGTTTAACTACTCGTATATCATATATAGCTCGACAGATGCCTAACCACAACTTTAGTTAATATTGCATACATTATATGTGAGCAGTGTATGCAGATTAACAACCGCAACAATTCCAGATTATTGTTCGTTTAACAAAATAAACCAAAAAAAACACACGCAATAACAATAACAAGAGAAATGTATTATTATTGCGGCAAAAAATAATGAGAAAGTGTTGCTCTAAATTTTTTCAAACACTTTTACTCCATTTTGCCTTGCCTGCCAACACTACATACATATATTATAAGTGTATGGAGTTGGGAAGCAATTAGGGGCTGCTGGCACAGCTGCTATAAAGACTAATTGAAAATATGGGCTGTTACGCTCTACGCTGTACGTACTAATAATTATGAAATGAAAAGTATTTAAAATAAATAAAAGAAAAAAAAAATACAATTTCACTGGAGATTATACACATACAGGGGAAATGGAAATGAAAGTCGATATACATACATATGTAAATGTACTCGTACAATGGTTATCCTATCGATACGAATATTACATGCGCTTCCCACTGACACAAACTTTTTACCAATGGAATGCATCGCCATTCATAGAAAGTGATTTTAATAACTTGGTCTAGTCCAGTCTGAGGTCCACATTACCGTCTTTATAACCATTATTTCCGTGTGGACATCTGTACAGCAATCGGATACTACAAGGAACAATCTAAGCTTCTACTGTTCTGCAAAGACTTGCATTCCGTGATCTGAACACGTCTTTGGCTGACATTTTCTGGAGGCAATAAATCACTATCGTAGTTTTCCGATATTATTGCTGAATTGACTAGTTGAACCAAAATTGCCAACTAGTTCAGGTATCATGATGACCATATCGGACTCTAGTATTTTCTTCATTTTACTGAGATTTGCATCTATGCATGATCCATATGTATGTGTATGAAGATATATTCGAATTTGAAAATCCAAGACGCAATCCATAAATTTAAGCAGCGACACATTTGGCGTTAACAGAGCAAAGTTACCTCTTAACAGAACTATATTTTGCCATTAACAGAGCACTGTTAGCTATTTAACAACAGTATCAATCTGAACAAGCCCACTTTTTTAGGAGCTAATTTTAGGACAAATACTAGGTCAACGAGTACCATATCATGCTCAAAGGAATATTCCAAGGTCTCTTAATATAATCAGCAACATAGTCACATATAAAGTGATATGGTATTGAGAAAATTGGCTTTGAAAATATCAATCTAGAAAATTCTCTAGAAGATCAGTGGCCATTTTATATTACATAGACTATATGCAAATGTTAGTCCACAGGGTCCTCTTTCTAACCGTGGTAGTAGGATAGCTGGAATAATTCCGTCCTCCATCCCCACCATTCATTCTTTACATTTCAACACTTTTGTTCACTATTTCTCTGTTAATAGCAAAGTTTACCATGTTAGAGGCAAGAAGTGGCTCAGCTAAAAGTGTGGTGTTTTTGCGTCTTTGGATTTTAAGTTCGAATTTATCTTCACACACACACACATGTATGTTCCGTTAATCCGTGATCGGAAGGTAATCGGCAAAACCAAAGTTACTTGTGTTATTTTTTTAGTTCTTAACAGACCTTAAATATTCTACACGTTATCAGCAAGTGTATTTTACTTGTGCCTACCTTGTCCAAGTAGGGTGGTCGCAGGCGATCTAAATAAAGTCTAAACTTCTGATAGTTCACTTTCATTAAACAATTACACAAAAATCAGATCATTTGCACCACGAATCAAATTACGCATTTACGCTGTCATGTCATTTCTAGTTTACTCAGCCGTAAGATGGATTATAGTTGTTGTAATTTTTCTTAAATGATATTTGCGGTTTCTCTCATCTCATATGCATTCTTTATACCCATATTCGATAGACATTGTAAAATATTTTACATTATTATTGTGTTGCTTTTATTGTTCTCAATTACAAAGTATAATTAACCGGGAGAAATACGAGTACAAATGCCTCTGCATTTAGAGGAATTACATGTCAATTATTTTAATTGACAGCTAACAAATACAACAGTTTTGTATGGAAAAAAAATATAGAAATTTATTGTAAAAAAAACAACAACAACACAAAACAATTAGAGACTGAAAATTTAATTAAAATAAATTTTTTATTCAATTAAGAAAAACCAGAGCTGGCAATCTGGAACCTTCTTCTTTATTAACATATAGAATATTGAGTTATGAGCGATCGTACAAATTACAATTTGTGTAAAGAATTTAACTACATACATACATAAATACATAATTGGCCATTACAACCGTTCAGTCAGGCTTACGGCCTAGTTTCTCACACCACTCATGTTGTGTGCCTTAATTTTATGCTTGAGTGGCGGGACCTACAGTTTAACGCCGACTCCGAACGACAGATTTTGAGAAACTTTTTCATGGCAGGTTTATTTACTCTCAGACTTTTTGCCAGAAATCTGCTGAGAGGAAGTTGCCGAAGACATATAAACGGACTTACTTATGTCCAGAGTTTCATACGCTCTACTTGCCTATGTGTGTATATAAAGAAAGCTTTAAGCGAAATGAGTACCGGAAAGTATAACAAACTTTATACCCTTAAAATTCGAATTTCAAACCAAAAACAACACAACAGACTGATATTTTTTTAAGGGTAGCTCGATTTGCACCGAGCCCAAGTGCCTTGAGAACGGAACGACTACTAATCGAATCATTTTAGAGCACGGCAAACTGTCAACTGCCGGTAACTTTTAAAGTTAAGTTTATGTTTTTGAACTTGCCATATTATACATATATTATTTTTAATATGGCAACTTCAAATTTAAACAAAATAAGCATATACAACAATAACAAAAAAACAAAGCCCATCGTTGCCACTGCGTTAAAAAAACTTGTTAGTTAACAGTTTTATCGACATTGCGCCGGCAATAACGAAAATAAGTTAAAGGTAATTTTACCAGTTCCCTTTAGCTTAAGCTACCTTTAACTAAACCCAAGTTTAACGGCAAGTTATAATAATGCCCTTAAAGTTTGAGCTTCAGTCAGTGTTTGATTCTTTTATACATATTTTTTTATGAGAGAATATTTTAAAAAACCATTTTTTTAATAATTTTTTATTATTTTTATTTTTTACAGACACATTCCAAAGGCCAAAGCTACAGCTATTGCGGATACGCCCGAATTAAAAAGAATAGCGGAAAATACAAAAATCCAATCGAATGTTAAATATCATGAAGATTTTGAAAAGGCCAAAGGCAAATTCACCCAGGTCAGTTACTATAACCGAAAAAAAGAGAAAATAACAACAAGAACATACATATTGTTGCATAAAACATATACCAGATCATATTACATATTTTTCTTTGTTTTTGTTTTTTCCCTTGATATTATTTTCTTGAGTAATTTTATTTTGTAACAAATTATTCACTCGCATATGAATGCATATGTATGTACATTCGTATGTATGCATACCACAAATACTCCTCCTCCTCCTCCTTCTGCTGCAGTATAAAGAAAGAGCGCGGGGTATTAAAATACCGTAAAATAAGGCGCTAACTTTAAGTCATACATACATAGTGAAAGAAAAAAAAGGTTGCATTAGTTTTTTGGTCTTGTCTGTACTGTAGCAGCACCAGCAGCAGCAGCATCAGCAACATCACATGATTTAATTTTAAACATATTTAGACGGTTGGTCGGCCTATTCATAGGCTATTCATTTAAAGGTGATATCTTATAGTACAGTACAGCTCAGAACCACCTAAAGCTATAGAACTTTAACTCAATGTGTTTAATTCTGCTTCTATAGTGCATACACACAGTGACAGGCAAAAGTAAATGAACGTTCAGAAGTGTAATAAAATAGTAAATAATATGAAGTTTTATAACTTGTAACAATTATTCTTTACTATACGAGGGTAGATCAATAATTATGTGACTTTTTAAATGGAAAATACGTGTTTTGAAGTTGCCGTAGTCTAGTAGGTAGCGTGTTCGCTTATTAGACGTAAAGCCCGGGTTCGAGCCCCAGGCCAGACATCAAAACGAAATATGAAAAAAAAATATTTCTTCGGCGACTTCCTCTCACCAGATTTCTGGCAAAAACTCTGAGAGCAAATAAACCTGCCATGAAAAAGTTTTTAAAAAAAATCTGGCGTTCCGGAGTCGATTTAAAACTGTAGGTCCCGCCACTCACGTATAAAATTAACGCACACAACATAAGTACCGTGAGAAACTAGCCCGTAATCTTGACTGAAAGTTTGTAATGACCAATTATGTATGTATGTGTGGGTGTTTAGATAAGAAAATCATTTTTAATTTTTTTGAATACAGTTTCCTTTGTGTCCTATGCACTAAATTTTACCTATGAATCTTGCATTACAGTGTATGGAATGCAATTCTTTTCATTATTCTCGATTTGATTTGGATTTCTTCCAGAGTTTTGTTGATTGTAGCTTACCACGTTACTCTTCATTTCCCTTCTACATACATACATCACTTGTTCTTGTTTTCGCCACTTTTTTCGACAAACGTTCATCACAGATATTCCAACTTCAGCTCTAATTCATCTTAATTTATTGTGTGCAATCTTATTGTTCAATAATTCTATTGATAGACTGGTCGGTATTGTATCGCTTCATGTTCTGTCACAGTGTAATTATCCTCTTATGTCGAATTTGTTTTGATTCAAATTTTGAAAGTAAAGGGTGGACCTTTTAAATGTTTAAATTTAAAAATGCAATAAAACAAAAACGGTTTGAAATTTTGTCAAATTTATTATTTTGTTGTCGTGAAGTGCAATTGTTCCCGTTAGAAATGGAAGATTATTTCATTCATATAGCCGCCGCGGCTGCCCTCTCAGTACCTTATTCGATCGGACCAATTTTCGTGCAATTTTTATCTCGACAATGGCATCACGGATGTTGGTCTTCAAATGCTCCATTGTATCATCTGGTATGTTGGCATAACAACATAGTCCAATGATGTCAAATCGCAGTTTCTTGGCGGCCAATTGGCATCACCATTTCGGCTAATTAAACTGTCATCAAACGTTTGACGCAATAAATCGATTGTGGGAAGTTGCATCATCCTGTTGAAACAAAACATCGTTCACATCAATACCATGAAGAGCGGGTACAAAAAAATCGGTTATCATGGTGTCATAGGTGTCTCCATTGACCGTAAAGGTTGAGCCGTCCTCATTTTCAAAGAAATATGGGCCAATGAAGTCTCTCTATTAAAGTCTGGATTTGACATTGGACCGTATTTTTTGAAAGCAAACTTCAAGGACCAATACACATCAATCCAGAGGCACTATGGCTGCATAATAACCCACATTTTTTGGCCTGCAATTGAAAATTATGAACTGGACGGTATAGCAACACGAACTACATACTGCAGTTGATTTTTGCATTCTTATTTCTTACTTACTTACTTACTTAATTGGTCATAACAACTCGTACTGGACCGAATACCTTACGTAGTACTTTACTCTCGAATACTCTCAAGGCTGCTACAGCAGTGTTTAATAGTGTTCAAGCCTCTGCGCCATAAAGAAGCACGGGGAGGATGAGCGTCTTGTGTAGTATTAGTTTTGTCGTACGAGAGGGGTCTCTGCTACTCAATTGCCTATTGAGACCATAGTATCCATTGATCTCCAGACTGACATCATTTTTGGTGGTAACGGCGGAGCCAAGATAAATAAATTCCTTGACTGTATCAAAAGTATAGTTATCAGCCGTAATCTGAGAATCAATACGCCGCACGTCTCTACTTGTCGATAACATATACTGGGTTTTGCCCTCATTTACTGCCAAACCCATCTTAGTAGACTGGACGTTAAATTTGGGTTGTGGGTAGGGCTTGGAACCCACCACGTAAGAATTCTTCTCCAATGAAAACTACAACAAAATCCTTTATTTACGTTCTGGCGAAGTCAATTAGCCGTCAAAAACATGCTATTTGTTGAAGCCGTTAGACTTTTAAGGCTACCCAAATACCATATGCGTATAATCTCCTAACGTGGGAGAATTTTCAAGCTCACTTGCGTCGAGATCACCGATTACCTGAAATATAAGGACAAGAAATTGTTTTAAAAGCATGGACTGTTGCAACCAATGCAGAGGCAATCATTGAAATGACGTTATATTTGGTATATAATGGCAGACGTCAAGCTCTCTTTACTTTTGGAAAAGAAATATAAACAACACTTTATTTAGATGGCGTTGGAGATTGTATTTCCAATTTCCCAATTAACACTGAAGGGCAAGATTCTTTGTTCATATTGAAGCACACTGTCTATATTATAGGGGTTCTTAACGCGTATAGGCTGTAGCATTCCTTTACAGACTATTTATTCATAATAAAAATGCTATTTTTGAGTTCATTTAATAATTTTTTTTTCTTTCTTTCTTTTTCTAAATATGATCTATTGGTCGACTTTTGATGGTATAATCCATATGCTCATGTTGTTGTATGCGGTGATGATGATGACAGGTCGCTGATGATCCCGAAACATTGCGTATTAAACAGAATACAAAAATCATATCAAATGTGGCATATCACGGTGATTTAGAGAAAAAAGCTGCCATGGAAAAGCAACGCGGTGCCGCTGAGGTTTCAGACAATTTAAAAGGTGAGTGCCTTCGATATTGCCATACAATTTCTTATTTATTTTATATACAAAATACAATACATACTCGTACAAAGTAATGGTCAATATGGGGGAGTACAATATGGTTTTATAATATAACACAAGAATTTATAAACGTATTTGGAATGCATGGACTATGTTTGTTTCATACTTTTTTTTTTAATATTTTGCATGGTTGTGTGTCTTATACGAGAAGTACTCATAGTTTTTAAAAACTTATTAAATTTTATTGCGTCAACAATAATTCGCGTGTTAATTTCATTGAATGTTTATTTAATTTTTTTATTTTTTTTTTTATTTTTTAATTAAAAAATTTCATTTTAATCGGCAATTTTTTTTGTTTGTTTTGTTGTTAACATTTATGTTGTGTTAAAACGTTTTTCCGCTTCTTTGGTTTTCATACTCTCTAACATTTTCAATGACTATTGCTAATTAAGATTGTTGAAATAATTCAATTAAATTAAACCGATTATACTAGTTATATTAGATAATCTACAGGGTCTTTCAATTGCAAAAATCTCAAAAATCTCCTCAAAAATCTGTCGTACGGAGTCGACTTTAAACTGTAGGTACCTCCACTTATGTATAAAATCAAAACACACAACATAAGTGGTGTGAGAACTGTTGTAATGACCAGTTATGCATCTTCACCTGGAACACTTTACAGCAGTTAGGGGGGAGAAGTGATAAACTTATATTGAAACCGAAACTATTATTTATAATATTCAATCTCTAAATGCTCTCAATTGTAAGCATTTTTACTCATTGTTGAAACATTTTTTTGTGACTTTATCCGGAAAAACATCCACAGTAGGGAGATAAGAGTGGCCGTCAACACAACGGCAACAGTTATCTATAAAATGTTGACGGTCAACCTTTCAGATACAAATTATTTAAGTTTAATGTGTGCACCAAGCAATAAAAGAAAGTAATTGTATAGCTTTCTCCTCGACAAATAGAATTGCTGACTAGAAAATTGGGTAATGATACAGTGTCTAGGTTTCGTCATACATTATACGACAGTCATATTTACTTGAAAAATCTCTTTGTGAAACCTGTGCTAATTTCTATCTGAAACTTCTTAACTTTAAGTGACGTAAGTCTTGCCTCCTTTTCGATTTTTCTCTTCTTATCGATCTCTTGCAGAATAGGGAAATTTAAATAAAATTCGCTTTTTCTCTCAGTCCTTCTTAACCCGTATGTGCCCAACTTTTTTTCTCGTAAAAACATGGAGTTTTTATAGAGGTATAGACCTTTAAGTTGGCATTACTTTTCAAGATGGCGACCGATTTAACAGCTGTCAAGTGATTTATTCTCAGTTTGGTTTGGCAATTCATCATGAATCGACTCACGTCTGAACAACGCTTGCAAATAGTGCAATTTTATTTCGATTTATTGAAAGACACGTTTGGTGGCCGCCTAATTTCACGTTTTGGACCTGTGAATTGGCCTCCCAGATTTTGTGATTTAACACCGCTAGACTACTTTCTGTGGGGCTATGTAAAGTCATTGGTCTATGCGGTAAAGCCACAAACGCTTGACCAATTGGAAGACAACATTGGCCGTGTTATTGCCGATATACGGCCACAAATGTTGGAAAAATTCATCGAAAATTGGACGTCCAGATTGGACTACATCCGCGCCAGCCGTGGCGGTCATATGCCTGAAATCATATTTAAAATGTAATGCCACAAGATTATCTTTCGGATAAATAAAATTCATGTCAATCGAATAATCCATCGTTGTTTTATTGCAACTTAAAGTTCTATACCTCTATAAAAAACACCCTATACTTATTGGAATCTATATGGTATACCCCGCAGCTGATCAATATCTTACCGTTTTAAAAATGGGACGATAAGCATATATGGGTTAAATCAAATATGCATTTTTTAAAGTCTGCATGTTTTCTACAGACCGTCAGAGAAATTTTAAATTTAGATATATTAATTTCATGTTTTGGAACTCTTCTGAATTTATTTCACAACATGGATTTTGGTTCAGAATATTTTTTTAATTTTCAAATTCTAATTATTTTTCTTAGCTCACATGGAAAAAAACTAACTTTATGACATAGGTTAGGTTAGAGGACTTGTACTTGTCAACTGTGACAAGTACAGTACCCGGAGGTCGAATTGACCCATTGTACAACGTCCTAGCTTCTCACACCACTCGTGTTGTGTGCGTTAATTTCATACATGAGTAGAAGTCGCCGTGGTCTAGTAGGTAGTGTGTCGGCTTATTAGACGAAAGGCACGATTTCGAACCCCAGGTCAGACATCAAAACGAAAATATTTCTTCGGCGATTTCCTCTCAGCAGATTTCTGGCTAAAACTCTGAGAGTAAAAATTGCCATGTCTCCCCAAAAAATAATGAATTGAAAGGTCCTGTATATGACTATTTGTGTTCTAGTTTTGTTCGATATTTAATTGTAGTTATCGTAATCGAAATCGCCAAAGCTCTTGAAATAAGTTTAAAACCGAATTTTTTATGCACGAGTTTTGTTGCTCCTAATACGTAGAAAAGAATTTGTTGTTTTTATTAATTTTATTTATTTCATTTCTCACCCATATTCTCCATATTTTTAATAAGTTTAGTATATAATTCTAGTATTTACAAATTAATTTCTATTTTTCTTTTGCATTTTATTTATCATTTGTTTTTTTTTTATTAATAATTTTTATTTGTGCCATCCTGTATATGTTGCTCGTTTTGTGTGTGTGCGTGTGTGCATTTCACCATAAATGTTTGTTGACCACTGCAATCATATCAATTCATTTTAACCACTACCACAACAAATCCACCATTGAACTATTGGATAAATACAAAAATACCCAAATTCACCAACCTTAAATCATATTCAACACTTGGTATGTGGTGGTGGTGGAAAAAACCCAACTTATCAATGACAACAACCTAATCAAACACACTTACCCAATATACACACCGTTACCAATTCAAAATAATTGGCAATTCAACCAAAAATAAAACGAAAAAAACCGGAATAAAATTGTAAATTTGATTTCGAATGAAATTTTTAATCAGATGAATCGGAATATTTCTCAGAACAATTGGCTGCCGAACAATTTGCTCAATATGCACCACAAGTGCACAGCACATCCCAATCGCCGTTGCCACCGCAACAGCTGTCACCACGTTTGCCACAAACACAACACCAACAACAACAACAGCAACAATATCAATCATACACTTCAACACAGCAGCAATCACAACACCAACAACAACATGCAATGCCACCACCAGCATCTATACAACATCAACAACACAATACTGCACATATTGTAGCCAGCAATCAGGCTGGTGGGAGCACACAACTAGTATATCAGCAACACAATAATGATAACAGCAACAATAATATTCATAGACAGCAACAGCTGCAAGGCTCACTAACACATACACAACAACAGCAACATCAATACGCAACACCGTTGCAACAACAAGCACAACAACAATTAATACAACACGAACAACAATACCAACACTATCAACAACCACAAACATTGCGTCAATTAAATCCCCAGCAACAACAGCAGCAGCAGCAGCTACAACAGCATGGCATAAAACAAAATTCACATTTATATCCATCTTCTAATTCGACAGCAAACAATTTACAACAACAGCAACAACTTCAACAGCAGCTACAACATCAGCAACAACAACAACAACAGTACCAACAACAACAGCAACAGCCTAGTAATACATATAATCAATTGCGTTCAGCTATTTTGCAATCATCCCATCATCCAACTGGTGCCCTACACGCCGCCGATTCCTCACAATCATCCACACCAACCTCTTCATCCACTACACCCTCTTCCTATTCCTATGATCAATACGATAACAAAAGCTATGCGAGGCAACAACAACCGCAGCCATCACAAATACATTTGTATCAGCAACAACAACAACAACATCATCACAATAACAACAATATTAATACAACAACAACACTACAACATAATAACAATCCAACTACACCACCAAATTCCTCCTCTTCCCTATCGTCCTATAATAATACACCTGGTCCCGCTAATGCTTCAACTGCTACTGCTAATCAACATTTATATTCCATCACTAATTATAATAACTATCCATCATCACCAGCAACAAATTTACCACCAACACCCTCATCCTCGTCGGGACAAAATTCATTTGCATCCTCTATTAATGCTGGCGTTGGTGCTGGTTCCCTAAATGGTGGTGTACAACAACAACAACAGCAACCACCACATTCAACATCATCACAGCAGCATCACCATCATCATCATCATTCATCTTCTTCTACATCATCATCACATCATGCCAATAGCAATGGTGTTGTCATTAATGGTGGTAACATTGGTAAAATAGCCGATTACGATCCTCTAACTGATGGACCACGTAATTTACCCAATCCCAATAGACAAAGTACTACCCTGATTTATAGCTCCGATAGTCGTGGTAATGGTGAGTAAACCTCCATAAGTCCGTAAAATAATTGCTAAATTTCACATTTATTTTGTTCCTTCCTTCCTTCCTGTTCATTGTATTTTTTATTTTATTATAAACTATTTGTGTGTTTGCTCGGCTCAATACATATGTACTCGAGTAAAATGTGGAAAAAATATTTTCAAACGTACATACAATACAATGTGTACATGTCAACATAAATGCATACATACGAGGTGTGATCAAAGAATAACCGTTATTTTCAAATTTCGTGTTCCATTGGGATGATTGGGCTTTGGTTTCAATGTCATAGCCATACAACCATGATTGGTCACTAGTTATGACCTTTTTGAGCAAATCTGGATCGTCGTTGTACGTCGTCAACATCTCATTTTTTACACAAAACTTAATAGTTTCTTTGATCCATTTTTTCGAATAGTAGAATATCGAAGAGCACACCAAAACACGACTAACCTTTTTATCTGTCAAAAACAAACTGACAATCCAAAATGGCTGATATTGTCAACATACATATATAACAGACATGTTGTGTACCAACATGTATGTTGACAATATCAGCAATTTTGAATTGTCAGTTTGTTTTTGACAGATAAAAAGGTTAGTCGTGTTTTGGTGTGCTCTTCGATTTTTTACTGTTCGAAAAAATTGATCAAAGAAATTGTATTAAGTTGTGTGTAAAAAATGAGATGTTGACGATGTTCAACGACGATCCAGATTTGCTCAAAAAGGTCATACATAACTGGTGACGAATCATATGTGTATGGCTATGACATTGAAACCAAAGCCTTATCCCAATGGAAGCGTAATAAAAAATCGAAGAGCACACCAAAACACGAATAACCTTTTTATCTGTCAAAAAACAAACTGACAATCCAAAATGGCTGATATTGTCAACACATATGTATAACAGAAAAAGAAAAATGCGAAAATCAAACATATGTAACTCACGAAATTTGAAAATAACCGTTATTTTTTGATCATACTTCGTATGTATATATGTATGTGTGAGGTCTACATACATTTGTTTTTATTTAGTATTAATATTGAACAATATAAGCCCATAGAACACGCTTTCTATTTATACATTGGGCAAAAGGTGTAGTAAAAAGAACCTATTCTTTTTGCCTGAAATTGAAGATCGATCTTCTGCATCTTTTGTTAAAATTATTTCTATTTGTGTTAAAAATACAATAATCCGTAGGTGTAGTCTCTCCTGAAGTGCAGGGTACTCGCATAAAAGGTGTTGCTAGAGAGTCCACGCAACTCCTGACGCCCTTTCATTTTACGATATGGATTCCCAGCGCTTTAATTGCTGCCACACAAATGATCAAGTTAGAAGAAGGTAGGTATCCGGTTTCAGCGATGCCTGCAGTTTGTTCAATAGCAAACATCTCCTGAAAAACGCAAGCCTGGTTAGGTAGACCCCAGATCCAGTGCGTATTTAATTTTCAAGCCATCGGTGAAGATCGTTATACCACCGTCGACAGCTTCGGCAACCCATTCTTTCCGTGTACGGATATGAGTCTTGTATGTGCGTCCGAAAACCGTCACAGGCCACAGACTTCATCTGCTCCCAAACGTTCAAGGCATTCATTGCCGTATCTTATCCACAGCCAGTCTAGCTGGCTAATACAGCTAGTATAGCTGGCTAGCATAGCTACTATACCCGGCTAGTACGCTAGCATAGCTGGTATTGCTGGCTAGTACGCTAGCATAGTTAGTGTAGCTGGCTAATACAGCTAGTATAGCTGGCTAGTACAGCTAGTATAGGTGGCTAGTGCGCTAGCATAGCTGGTATTGCTGGCTAGTACAGCTGCCATAGCTGGTACAGCTGGCATAGCTGGTACAGCTAGTATAGCTGGCTAGTACAGCTAGTATTGCTGGCTAGTACGCTAGCATAGCTGGCTAGTACGCAAGCATAGCTGGCTAATACAGCTGGCATAGCTAGTACAGCTAGTATAGGTGGCCTAGCATATACTAGCATAACTAGTATACGTGGCTAGTACGCTAGCATAGCTAGTATAGCTGGCTAGTACGCTAGCTGGTTAGTACGCTAGCATAGCTGGCTAGTACGCTAGCATAGCTGGCTAGTACGCTAGCATAGCTGGCTAGTACGCTAGCTGGTTAGTACGCTAGCATAGCTAGTACAGCTAATCCAGCTGTACTAGCCAGCTTATTAGCTATGCTAGCGTACTAGCCAGCTACGCTAGCGTACTAGCCACCATACTATACTAGGTATGCTAGCTGCGGGGGATATTTGATTTCTCCCCTACCACCCATATCTGGGAAGCATTCCCCTATCCGCCACCTGGGGACGCGCCCTATTGGGGTTACAGGTTCCCCGTAGGGCTAGCCACCTATACTAGCATTCTAGCTGTACTAGCCAGCTATACTAGGTATGCTAGCTGTACTAGCCACCTATACTAGGTATGCTAGCTGTACTAGCCAGCTATACTAGCTATGCTAGCTGTACTAGCCACCTATACTAGGTATGCTAGCTGTACTAGCCAGCTATACTAGCTATGCTAGCTGTACTAGCCAGCTATACTAGGTATGCTAGCTGTACTAGCCAGCTATACTAGCTGTACTAGCCACCTATACTAGCTATGCTAGCTGGACTAGTCAGCTACACTAGCTATGCTAGCTGCACTAGCCAGATATACTAGCCGTACTAGCCAGCTATACTAGCCACCTATACTAGCCATGTTAGCTGGGCTAGGCAGCTATACTAGCTGGACTAGCCAGCTAAACTAGCTATACTAGCTCAGCTAGGCAGATAGCCAGCTATACTGGCTGTACTAGCCAGCTATAGTCGCCAGCTAGCTATACGATCCACCTAGTATAGGTACTAGTTAGCCTTACTAGCTGTTCTAGTCAGCTAAACTAGCCAGGAATACTAGCTAAGCTAACCAGCTACTAGCTCAGCTAGAATGCTATACTAGATAAAGAGAAAGGCCAGGTAATCTGTATAATCTTGATATCCGAATAGATCCAGTTCCGCATTCCACTTTTGGGCTGAAGATCGGTGAAGATCGTTATATCATTGTCAGTGAGCTCCTATCCTGCTAGTCCGTTTGGCTCTACTGAAATCATCTCGTTTTCTTCCTAAAACGCCTTATCTCCGATTACCACAACGGTGCCGTGAGTGATCCCTGTTTCCGATTAATTTGGCATGATTTCATAAATCCCCAGTAAATTGCTAGATAGATTCTTCAATGTGTGCTACATCAACTGCTCCCTTCCCCGCAAAGAGAGGTAGCTTGTGGATTAGCATTTAAAACTCCTGGAATTTCTATAGGGCAAGAGTTCCGATTGTGTGAAGTCAATGCTGGAGAGTATTTTGTAATGATCCGAAAACTACATCCGACATTAACGTCAGATTTATCAACTGTGCCTGTCCCTATTAAGAATGTGGACATATAATAAGTTTAGAGTTAGAAATGAAATTGAAAAAGAACTCACCTGAGAAGTCAATGCTGAAGAGCATTCGGTAGTGATCCGAAAACTATATCCGACACTAACGTCCGATCCATCACCTCTTGCCTGTCCTTATTGCATATAATAAGTTTAAAAAGAGTTCGAAATGATATTGAAAAATATTTCTTCTCCTCTTCTGTTGATATCCGTGATCCCCCATACTTTGTGGTGGGCGTTTGCATCGCTTCAAAAACTCCTGCCTGTCCCTGTGTGCCCAAAGCACCAGGTGCTTGAAGGCATATGGTGGCGGCTCCTCGTCTTCGTATGGCAGATATGCGGATGCTATCAGGAAACTACTGAACTCAGCGCGTTCGTATACTGCCACGGTGAGGTCGGGCTCACTGATCTGTGGTAAGAGAAGAACATTAATTACTTAACTGAAAAGTGTGCAGGTCTTTAATTTTCCGTTCGATGGTAGGACAAGAAGTGTGTAGACGTTAGACCATAAACACTGTCTCTTACGAGTCAGGGCTCCTGAATCAAAGCCACGTCCACATTCTCCTTGATCATGAACAACAGCAGATCCTCGGTAGCAGCCTTAGAATAGGGTAGATTAATCTGAACTCCCTTCAGCTATTGCGGTCTCATTGCTGTTGTTCGATGGTAGGATCAACCTTAGCTGTCCCACCCCATACCCGTTTTTGCCGACCAAGGGACGCAGAAGCTGTAAAGATTCCTGACATGTTTCGATTCAGAGATCCTTTTCAGCATCTTTGCGGTTACGCACAATCGTCCAATCGGACGTTTTTAACTCCACATGTTGTAGTTTGATCAGGGAGTTTGGCTTCGTCTTGCAAAATTAGAGGAGGAACCGCCCACACCTTGACGATCGTTCTGACAGAGGCTTCCTTTAGTGGTACCATGTCGAGCTGAACCACAACTCTGCTTGGTTGCGGAGGCAGCTTGTGAGAAACTCGAGAGTTTTTCGATTACTGCATTCTACTGCCTTCAGTCGTTTTTGCCACTTGGCGCCATCAAACTGGCCGATTGCAGGATTGCAGTTGGTCTGCTTTATGATTCTCATATCGCTCCAAAATGATGAAATGATCTCCAAAATGAGCCAATTGCCATTGATGGCCAATAATGGCCACCAGGAGCTGAGGTCCGTGAGGGCGGTGATTTTTTGTCTGCAAAATGAATAGGAATATTCATAATTCATTATTCAAATAATTTTATACCTACTGCCAGGTTTTAGAACTTCCAGCCAATGGGGTCAGACGCAGACCAGGACGCCGATCAATGTGGGACATACGCTTCTGGATTTTGGAGAGGATATAGGGAAAAGAACGGAGGGGATTAGGGGACTGAGTTTTGTACTCAACGATTACCCGTCTGACACGGTCGAACCAACCGGGTGTGACTAGGTTTCTTGCACTAAGATGACTTTAGATGACTAAATAAATAACAAATGATTCTCTATTTATATATGTATGTACACTATATTAGGCTGATAAAATCTACATATTTTCAAGACTTACTTACTAGAATTTTTGTCGTATATTTTGTGTTTACAAACATTTGTGTGCTTTGTATTCAGTGTTTAACATTTAAATTGTTTTTTGTTAATTGTGGCTTTAATAAATTAATGTGCAGCGTAACACGCTAAATTTATATTGTAATCTTAAAAATAATATCGAATTCTAAAATTAAAAAGTGTTTAAATAGACTTTTTTTTAAACACAATCTAAAATTATAATGAAAATCTTTTCACATCTTTAATCACTGTGTTGCATTTTGAGACAAGTGAAGACATGTACAGTCAACCTTTCTATAACGCGGTACTCTCAGAACGCAGTTTCCATAGAACGCGGAGCTGAAATTGCGATAGCCCTCCTATAATGTGGTATACTCAAAACGCGGTTTCCATATAACGCGATTTCCGTTCAACAACATCCCATATGAATGACTCTAGTAACTAGATATTGTAAGAGGGTTTAATATCAGTTTTATTTTCAAAGCGAAAGCACAGCCGAGATATATAAACAACATGTTTATATAAACATGCCAGATTATCTCATAGCCGTCTACGACATCGGTTTCAGTCATTTCAGAGCTCTTTCACAGTACATACATATGTTTTGTTGGTGATCAAGTCTTCCTAAAAAAAATTTCTGCAACTCATATCTGACAGTGACGACGAATGTTGAAAAATGTTGTTGTTGGAAAACAGTCTTAGTTTTTGTTTAATTTTTTTTTTATCAATCCTTATATGAAGTCTTTATCCAATGAATATAATTTATCTTGCCTTAGTCTCCATATAACGCGGTACGAATGATGTGATTTGTACTAATTCCGAGATACTTATAACGCGGTTTCCATACAACACTGTAGACAGTTTCCATAAGAACGTGTCACAAATTAGCCTGGTTTGTACGGTTAAATCCGAGTTTCTTATAGCGCGGTTTCCATACAACGCGGTACGCACTCACCGCGTTATAGGAGGGTTGACTGTATTCCACATGATTTCTGCAAATTATGATTTCAATACAATAAAAGAGTACTTAACAAATAAAATTCCAAAAACAAAATATTTTATTTTGGAACTCGGGGCAAGTCCTCCTGGTTTTAAGTCCTTCATATTAATTCCATGTTTTTGTTATTTTTTAATTTTTGTTCAAAAATTATTTAATTTAAATTGTTTTTGTTTGAGTTGTTGTATATTCATAATTTTTCTTTTGGATTTAGTTAATAATTCTTATCCAAAACGTATTGGTTCGGTAGCTGATATCGATCCAGTTAATGGTATTTATGGTTCTTTATCAGCTGAACAACAATTGCAACAACAACAACAGCAGCAGCAACAGCATCAATTACAACAGCAGCAGCAATATTATCAACAAATGCCAGCAAATGTTATGCAACAACAACAACAGCAGCAACAACAACAACAACATTTACAACAACACATGCATCACAGCGTACAGCCGAAACAATCAAAACAAAGTTTGGTAAGTTTTTCTTCCTCCCTTTTGGCAGAGAGGCTGAGTGGTTTAACTCAAAAAATAAATTTTCCTAATTTTATCTTCTCTAAACAGCGTGTCTATCGTGCTCTGTATGATTACGAAGCTCAAGACGTTGATGAAGTTAGTTTTCGTGAAGGTGACATTATATTTGAAGTGGAATCCATTGATTCGGGTTGGATGACTGGTCGTGTTGAACGCACTGGCAAGACCGGTATGTTGCCTGCCAACTATGTAGAGAATGCCGTTATATAATAGGGAATGAAATCGTCTGTTGCCATTAAAAATAAGGCCAATATTAATACCAGCAACAGCAACAGTTACAACAGTAATAGTAATAATAGCAACAACATTAACAATATCAATAATACTAGCAGCAACAACAACAGCAATGGCATTCAACGAAAAAAAATTACACAAAATGGCAACAGCAATGGTATTATCATCAGTAATAAAACTAAACCACAAACAAATGCACCACCACCACCCGTTGTAAGTCGTCGCAATAATAACGTAATGACTAACGATGCATCACGTAATCGCATTGAGAATAGTAATAATAATTTATCATCATCAAAGACAAGTTGTTGTTGTACAAATCATATAGCTGTTATTGTAATATTATGCATATATTTACTCATTGTATTTATAATATTTACAAATGTCTTCTTTGATGATGATAATAACAAAAACACCAATAATAACAATGATAATGGCAATAAAAATTCAATAAAACATAAATCCCAAATAAATGGCGGCAATGGTATTGATGATCAGGCAAAAGATGAAAGATCACAACAGCAAGATTTTTATTATTATCTACTAAATCATGTATTTTAACAAGAACATTTACAATATAACGTGATATACATACATATATATATATATATTCAAGCACATATACAACAATACATAATGCGTTTGAAATGAAATTTTTATTTGTAAACCTGCTGCTGTTTGTACTACATATTTATTTAAGTTTTTAAATTTGTGTATTTCTATTTTCGAACTGTATTCCTGCATCATATGTTATATAGCAGGCTTGAAAAATTAAGTTTTATTTTTTAAATTATTATTTAAATGTAATCAGGGGCGACTTGTTTTTGAAAATGTCAATTTTGAAAAATTGTATATGTTGTTATTTCGTTAAAAAAAAAGGAAGAAGAAGAATAAATTTATGTTCTATAACGCTATTTTTCTTTTTTTCAAATTTCTTTCTAACTAAAGGACATATAAAAAGAATATTTCTCTTTATACATCTATACAAACAAACATGCATACATACATACATAATAGTTATATATCGTATAAAAATATGCATAAAAATAAGACCAATTTTTATAATATTAAAAACAAAACTAATAATCAAGTGTATAGGTTTGAGCAGCTTTTTTTTTTTATTTATACACCCAACCAACCACATAACCTTATTAATAATGAAATAAAATAAAATAAAGAAGAGTTTCGAAATAATTCAAGTAAATTTACAAATATTTAAATACTATCACTAAACCCCCGTACATATACTATATATATATTTAAGCAAATAAGAAAAGAGCAACAAGTGAATTAATTAGCATTTAAAAATAAGTATTTTTAACAAAAACAAAAAAATAAATAAAAACAAATATTGAATTCAAAAATTAAAAACAATCGATGTCAGTAATATGTTGCTAACAACATACAATTCTAAAATCAATAACTGGAATTAAATAAAAACCAAAATAGATTCCAAGGGAAATTTATCAACAACATTAGAAATTTTTTACATTGAAAACAAACAAAAAAAAAATATATTAAAATAGACTGGTCCTAGCTAAGAAATATGAGAAAATTTTATAAACACATTTTTATATACACCCCATAGGATTTAAGGCCAAATTTATTAATACATATACACAATTAAAAGAAATTTCAAACTGCATGGATAAGTTTACTAAGGAAAAAAGTTTTTTTTTTTTTTCTTGGAACCCTTTTTTAAAAAACCAAAGTAAATTGTTGATTAATGTCACAAAATTATTTATTTATGAATATTGAAGTATTTATCATTCATTTTACCATTTCACAATGGACTTATCAATTATAGTAGTGCCAAAACCAGGAGAACATTTAACATTTTCTTTTTATTTAAATTTTGATACATGTTCTATTCTATTAAGCATAATCGATTTTGCTTTTATAATTTTCAATTTTAAATGCAATGTGTTTCACAGCTATTTTAATCTGAAGCTTAATTTAAAAAATTGTAAACATTTTTACAAGATTATTTAAAAAAAAAATGGTGAAGGACAAAAGTGTTCATACAGTACAATTAATTGCTTTTTGAAATGTGAAATAATTAATCTCAGAGAAGATTTTCTATAAAATCACCATTAACATTAATTACTGCCTGCAGACGTATTGGCATTGATGCAAACAAACTTGTTTGAGACCAGGCCGTTTGTAAAGCTTGTTTTAAGGATTCCTTCTTTCTGGTTACGTCAGCAGAATAAATTTTTATTTTCAAAATATCCCAAACGTGCTTAGTGGGGTTGAAATCCGGCGATTGGGGAAGTGAGTTTAACTGGCAATGGTGCATTATAAAGCGACCAATCTCTAACAATATGCACTGTATGTTTGGGAAATCCAACGATAGCCAAGAGCCAACATATCAACAGACGGCTGTAGTTTACAACTAACCGGTCATCTCCAGACGCTGCTATGGCTCCCCCTATGCCATTACGTTGCCACCACTATGTTTTACTGTTGGAACAATATTCTTTGGATCAAATCTTTCCTCGACTAACATTTCCAAACAAATTGAACTCACTTTCGTCCGTAAATATAACCTTTTTCCAGGAGTCAATCCTTTTTTTTTAAATGCTTGTATGCAAACTCAAAGCGAAGTTTCTTTTTTTTCAGATATCAAAGATTTTCTGCATAACCGTTTGATCGTAATGCCCTTTGAACAGTTTTAGAATGAATTGTCTTATTCAAAAGTGTTAGCAATAGTTTTTGCTATTTTGGAGGCACTAGTTCAAGAATTGTTTTTAACTTCTTTCAATGTTAACCTAACAGCTCGTCAAAAAAGTTGCTTGGGTCGTTCTGGCGTTGATTTATTTTTGACGTAACCAGTATTTTTATACATTTATTTACTACTTATTTCCCGATAGGATTCGATCTCTTGCACAATTAAATTTTTTATTTCAAGGCTAATTTCTTTACGCGTACTCACTCTCGACACTTGATCCCTTTTTTTACGAATTTGATATCAACTAATCGTTTAAATAACACACGACCATTTTTCTATCGATATACTGATTGCAACGAATTGTTATTTATATCCACTTTAGCTGTTTATATTTATTCTCCGTAATGATATTTAAATCAAGCGATTTACATTAACATCAATTAATGCATGCAGATGTCTTGGCATTGATGCGACCAGATTTTCAGTTATATCAGGAGTTATTTAATGCCAGGCCTTTTGTAAAGTAAAAACAATTCCTTATTAAACATTATATACTCCTTTATGAGTTTTAATTAGATGTCTTCATAAATCCGAAAATGAAATCCAGTATTTAAGTGTGTTTACAACAAATTGGTTTTACATGATATGTTATATATTTTTTGATCCATTGTACTCCCAATAAATTTCCAATTTCCTATGCAAGCTGATAACAAAACAAGTTGCTGACAGTACCGTGTTTAACTATAGCTTTCCAACTTTTATTTAGTAGCTCTGCATTTGGTTTATAGACAGGCGTGTAAGTGACTATAAAATTTAAGCTGCTCTGAAAATTAGTCACATTTTTGATAGATGAATCCTTTAGTATATAATTTTTGGTATACAGTCAACCCTCCTATAACGCGGTATACTCAAAACGCGGTTTCCATATAACGCGGTTTCCGTTCAACAACATCCCATATTATTGACTCTAGTAACTAGATATTGTAAGAGGGTTTAATATCAGTTTTATTTTCGACGCAAAAGCACAGCCGAGATATAGCCGTCTACGACATCGGTTTCAGTCATCTCAGAGCTCTTTCACAGTACTTTCGTTTTGTTGGTCATCAAGTCTTTCTAAAAAATTTTCTGCAACTCATACCTGACAGTGAGGATGAATGTTGAAAAATGTTGGTGTTGGAAAACAGTCTTAGTTTTTCTTTAATTTTTTTTTTTATCAATCCTTATATGAAGTCTTTAATTCAATAAAAATAATTTATCTTGTCTTGGTCTCCATATAACGCGGTACGAATGATGTGATTTGTACTAATTCCGATTTTCTTATAAATGTTTGTCTATTCGAATACATAATTTTGATTATCTCTTATTTTCCGTAAAAATTCGTTTCCATTCTTCTTAAAGTGAAATATTTAATTCGCAGCATGGCTTCCTATGTACTCCTCTACTGCATGAAGCATAGCCTTAGTTATAAGCTATAACTACATTCATTAGAACATGTGATTGACAATTTCTGACTAGACTTTGATGTATTCAAATAGATTCAAATGTTCTTTCACAACATCGAATCTTCAAAATTATATTTTACTCGGAACATTTCCCTCTTATATTTGACTCAGCACTGTTGAACTAGTTAGCCCAACGTTTTTAACAGTTGTTATATGTAGCGTTCTATAGCCTCTTGCTAAATTAACGAGTCTAAGTATTACATGGGTTGTCCTGGCCTTGGCCTTGTCACTTTTTCTGTTACGTCTTCTTTATTGTGATTGTGATTTCCGAAAGTTTAGTGACATTTTTATAATTTTTTTTTATTGCTGTTCATAATTAGGTTTGTTTATCTTATAACCGGTCAAATATTTTCATTTCTAATGGTTAAAATAGCTGTGAAACCCTGTATGCATTGTTTTTTTTTAATTTTTGAATAAATATCGTTCAAATTCACGCGGAAACTAATTGTATATTATAGTATATGAAATAATGTTTTTTATACAGCCATAGAATATAGTGCATTTTAAATAAATTATATGCTATTATAATAATAAAAAAAAACAATTAAAAACTAATCTAAATACATATATGTACGAAAACTAATTACAGCATGGGGGTACGGACAGATGTAATAAACTTTCTTTTTTTATTTTTGTTTGGTGTATGGTATTGATAATACAAATATATTAATATGTATACCATACATAGCTATAAATAGCAAAATTTTTATAAAGATTATTGTATTTGTTTCTTTTAAATATACATACATAAATATAGATAATAATTGAAACTAAAAGCAAGCTTTTTTAGATAGTAAAATAAAGTATGTACTATAGTATATAAATTGTAAGTGGTTGTTCAAATGATAAAGTTTCTTGGAAGGCTTACTTAAAGGATACTAAATGTGGAACCACTTATACAAAAATATATACATAAAATACAACGTTATGTGTTGTGTTACTAACAAATTAAACCTTTTTTTTTAGAGAAAAATCAGTATAGCAAAAGTCTGTTTAGAAGAAGAGGAAACAAAATCTATTGAAATATATATAAAAAAAAGAGAACTTTTTAGAAAACCATAAAGTCTGTTAGAAGAAAATATACAATAATTAAGAAAATATACAAAAACTTTTTTACTACAAAATTTTTGTACATAATCAGAACCAATAACAAACAACTTTTAATGGCTAAATTGTGGTCGTAGCTGGCAATTGAAAAATTAATTTGTTTTAATTAATAAAATTTGTACAATTTAATTGCCAATTGTTAACAGTAAAAGTATTAATAATTTTTTTCTTTTTCTTTCTGTTTTGTTAACTAGTAGATCAATTGAAATTCCAATTGAAAACCATACACACACCCTCCCTCATTCAATTACACTAAAAGAAAAGCTTTTGAAATTAATTTTTTCACGTTTAAACGTTTTAAAAGCTATAAAGAAAATAATACTGTAAAAAAATACTTTAAAAGTGCCTTTTATTTGCAAAAAAAAAATTAAAATTAAAATGAAAATAATGGGAAAGAAAAACACTTTTATTAACTTAATTTTAATTTAATTTATTATTTCTATAAAACCAAGTTAATGATTTAATTAAAAAAAAAATATATATATATATATATATAAGCAATTAATAAAAGAAAATAACAAGTTAAACTTGGCATTTAAACATAATTGAACAAACCCATAAGGAAGGTATGTTTGAAATTAAAAAATCAATTTATAATTTGAAAGCATTAAACGAAACTACTAAGAGAATTGTAATAATTTTTCTTATTATTAAACAAAAAAAAAAAAAAAGAAAACCTAATGAATTTTGTTCTACATAAAATGTTATTGCATGTTATTGAAAACTTTTATATTTAGTTAATTAATTTAAGAATGAAGCAACTAATAAAACTAAAACAAATCTCGTATAATTTTATAAATTAGTAAAAAGTAATGAAAGCAAAAAACAAAAAATAATAATTATAATAAAAAGAATAAAAACGAACACCACAAATACTAAAAGCAATCACAATTTATGAATTTATATATGCAAACAAAAGAAAACTGCTTAATAAACTTATCAATAACTAAAAAAGCCAGTATAAATAATTATTATTAAATTTAAAAAATAAAACACAAAAAAAAAATAAATATTAAATAAATAAACAAACTGCTAGCTAGTGTTCTTATTCCTGGATGGATCTATTCAACACTTAAACTAGTTTTGTACAGTTTCTTTGTTTTCCTCCTTCTTTTGCCTCGAGAGAAATAAGTCTCTTAGACTATTTATTTAAATATTGCTTTTTGTCAAAATTGCTCGTAAACTAATAACTTGAAATTTGGACGTATCCTTAAATTTTAATCCTTGTTTTTTGAGCAACCAACACTTAGGGAATATCCCCCCCACGCACGCAGTGCATGTTGGATGTAGGAAAATAGGTTGAGGAAAGGGGAAGCACCGCTTATGGACATTAGATTGGAATCTACCTGTGTTGTAAGTATGAGAAAAACCTTTAGAGGGTTAGGCCGTAATCCTGACTGAAGGGTTGTAATGGCCAATTATGTATGTTTGTACGTATGGCAAAGCCTGCCATATAGGAATAGTGCAGCTGACGAACGAATTTTTCCTGCAATGCATAATGCATTCCACTTTTCACTCGACCATAAACTGTGCTGAGCTAGATAGAAGAGTATTACGTAAGACTATGCGGTTTTTGGGAACAATTCCATTTATTTCGCTGGAGCAAGATCCATTCGAGTAGTGATAGAATCGTGAAGCACAAGCCAATAAGGTTGAATATCCTACAGTCATTAAACAGCATCTTCTGCCTCTGCTGTACGCAGTCGGGAAGTCTCAAAATAACGTCTCGAACCCATACATGAGAGTTTTTGGTCGCAAGAAAGTGGTATAAATAGTAAAGAGATCAGCAGTTGAAGTCAAGTATTTCTTGTACCGTTTGGAGTAACCGCTGTAGTCCAATGTTTGGTCAGTTTTTTTCCTCCGTTTCTTACATCCTCCCGTTTCTAACTCTTCTTCTCTGTCTCTTTCTGCGATGCATTTACAATTTGTCACTTTGACCACTGGGCATTGCACTCATTCTAATGACACTGATTTTGTTGGAGATACATCTGCCAAATTATACAGTCTGTCTTCGCAAATCAGCATGGACAACACTAGACCCACGACGAGTGTTCGCTGAATGAACTCTGTAACGTTGGCAACTGATCCAAATTGTTTTCAAAAAAATTGTCTTCAGCGATGAGGCATTTGTCTGGACAAATGGGTATGTGAACAAACAAAATTGTCGAATATGAGATGATACCCATCCACATTAGATCCAAGAGCATTCAAATCATCCCGAAAAAGACAATGTTTGCTTGATTGATTGAGTCATATTTCCTTAAGAACGCGAACTGTAGATGATTGTTAATTTATTTTGGCATGAATTAAAAGATTTGGACACCAACGACATGTGGTTCCAACCGGACGGCGCTACATATGCTACAGAGCTCCTGCTAAATTAAATGTTTTGGACGAGCGATAGTCATCTCACATGGAAGTCATGGGAATTAGCCGCAAAGTGCAATTTGACACCGTTAAACTTTTTCTAATGTAGTTTGCTGGTACATATATGTGAATAAGTTGCACACCACAGGGTTCCTCAAAACCAACATAATGCATTCCATTGATCAGATTCAGCCTCGAACAAATAAAAAATGTCGATAATATCTCACACGCACTTTGTTTTATTTCAATTTGCATCACTAATCAACACTATTGACGTGTAACGGACGGGTGGTCGCTACAACAAACCTGCGTGGATATGTCAGGAGCTAACAGATCATTATGTCACACTTTATTAAATGCCTGCTGAGTATACATGCGTATTTAATATGATGTTTTATTACTTCTAATGTATGTATTTCTTATGAAGAACGACGAAATTGGACTATATCCATCCCATTTGCGCGAATTCAGGCAAGGATTGTTGATCGTCATGAATTTCGCCCCAGGTGCTAAGAGGATGACGACTGTAGAGAAGTCCTTTAATGCGGCGACTGCTTCAGCGATCCCCACTTCGGCGGAAGATATGTGCGTGGAGTCAGACTCTGTCTCCCCACTATCGGATGAAGACGCTGATAATACAATCATCGAAAGGCTCCATTTCACTCGTAGCCAGATTCCTACTGGGAGCAATGAGGTGGTGACCTCCCCTTCTAGAAACCAACTTGTTAGACAGGATGCTTCGAACCCAATAGTGCAATCAGCTACTGATTCGGACTGCGTGGGAGAACGTATCTCGTCTGACAAGGTGGGTAAAACTGGGCATATTTTTTGGTGCGGTTTATCACTCACATGCTGGGTAATAGAATAATCCGTTTGAAGCTGGGTGGATGTTCTATCGTTAAGCGTGCAACCAGGGGTGCTCCACAGGGAAGGGTACTATCCCTTCTCTTGTGGCTCCTGGTGGCAAGTATAGGTTTAAGGCGTCTGGAAAGTAGGGGATTTAAGGTAGTGGCATACGCCAATGATGTGGTTATTCTGGTAGGTGGAATTTTTTTTTCGATGCTGGGGGAACTGATGGGTTACGAACTGTGGTCTGGATATAAATCCCAATAAGACAGACCTCGTTTTGTTCTCGCGTAAGTACAAAACTGAAACCTTCAGGTTACCGAGCTTAGGTGGCAGGGAACTTCCGTTGTCTTCTGAGGTAAAGTACTTGGGTGTTGTTCTGGACAGCAAGCTGAACTGGAAAAGAAACATCGGGGAAAAAAGGAAGAAGGGACTGAATACTCTCTATCAGTGTAGGAACTCCATAGGTTAGAGCTGGGGTCTTCCGCCTAGGGCCATTCGTTGGATATATCTGGCGATTGTTAAAGGTTAAAGGATGTCTGTAGCGTGTTTCAGGCAGAGATCTTTGCAATCTTGAAGGCTATTGAGACCATAGCTGGATCTTCGGTGACAGTCAGGCTGCCCTAAGGGCCATTGCGTAGGTGGTCTGGTGAAAATCACGGCTCGGACGGGAGTGCAAGAAGTCATTAAGGACTTTTGGACCAGAACGAATCCGTCTATGCTGGGTTCCGGGTCATAGCGGAATACTCGGTAATGAGACGGCCAATGCTCTCGCTAGATTAGGTTCACTTTCTGAGGACGATGTGATAGTTGGTCCTGATCCCCCAATCAGCCACCTTACGGCCTCATCAATGGATATGTCAAGGGGGAAGAGCAGAGGCGTTGGGGGAATGTTTCTAGGTGTCTATGGTCTGCTATAAACAGTGTAAGGACAGGTTGTCTACTAGGCTTAGATAGGGCCAGCTTAAGGTTAGTTCATGGGTTTATGACGAGGCAGTTCGAGATTATATCGCTAACAAGGATCTGGAACAGATCCCAGCCGGACTATTGCAGGGTATGTTGCGATGAGGAGGAATTGGGGACTATCGAACACCTCCTCCGCTGTAACTGTCCAGCCCTTAGTAGGTTGAGGTTGAAAATCCTTTGCAGTGGCTTTTTTGAAGGTTTGAATTCTGTGTCGAGAGCCGACATAAAGGCTCTCCATAGATTCATTATTGGTTTGAGATGGCTGAGAAATGATAGGGCTTCAATAGTGTAGTCGCTGTCTCTCTTGTGTGTTTGTTGGTCTGTGTAATTCCTTCGCTTCCTTATTCTCCCTTTCGCACTTCCCCTCTTTTGTCCTATTCCCTCTATTATCCTCTCATCTTAATGACGTTTTTTACAATGGGTCAACTTGACCTCCGGGTACTGTACTCATCTGCACGTCCTCTAACCTAAACTTAAACCTATATTATTATCCTTTTCTAAAACTAGTAGTAATCTTCGCAAAAGTATTATTTCAAATATTTTGGAAAACACTTTCGTAAAAATTTTGAACAAATTAGATTGGATATCTTGTAACATAAAAAGAAAATACCAACGCGGTATGAAGCAAAGAAAAGGTTATGTAATGCACGAGCAAGCGCTGAAGAGGAATTGAGAAATACTGCCGCTATATCAACCAACTTACAGGACTAAATTATAGTGAGTTGTTTTCAGTCTATATTATTCATATATATATTCATATTTGCCATGTAATCAGGATTTTGATCAGCCAGACAAAGTTCATTCACGACAACCTATTGTGTATCACACTTTTCTTATATAAAAATACAACGATTCTTTTAACACATACATACTACATACATAATTGGCCATTACGGCCCTTCAGTCAGGATTACGGCCTAGCTTCTCACACGATTCTTTTAAACAAATGATATTTTTTTGGCGCTATACAGTTAGGTAAGTAGGTAGCTAGGCTCCATTGTGATATAACAGATTTCCATTATCCCCACTGGGTGCTTCTGATGCCAATGTCATTGCTTGACAGCTCTTCTCGATGATCGTTTATATAGTAGGTTCAAAGATGCCTTTTTCATTTACAGTATTGTACCGGGCGTGTATCCTAAAGGTGACGAATGGTCTTCTCTTCTCATCTCTGCAGCTTCTGCAGAAATCATTAACAAGCTGTCCAAGACCAATACACCTCGCATTCGTGCCTATAATGCAATTCCAACAACTATACTGAGCGCTCATCTTTGAAGTTTAAGCTGAATAGTCGTGCGTCCTGCATCCAGTTTTAGCCGTGTCCATAGCCGCTCATCTGCTGTTGACGGAATCGACGATTGCATTATTGTCAATTACAAACTTGCAAGTTTGGAAAGTAATTCCCAGAGCTGAGAACTCATCGGAGAGTTCGATGGTTGTACCATATCTCGCCAGTTCATCCACTCTGCATTTACCTGGAATGTCACAGTGTCCTGGTACCCATAAAAACAAATAGCTGTCATTGTGATATCTGCGACAGCTGCACACTGTTTTCGAGTTCATTACGTTGGAATTTAGTGCACTGATAGATTCAAAAAGTATGGTAATGTCTCGAATCCTAATCCTAATCTCCGCCACTGCCTTAATTGCGGACATCTCCACCTGAAAGACGTTACAGTTATCTGGCAGCCCTATAAACTGGGCTATTTCGATTGATTCCGAAAATTCCATCTTAAGCGGTATTGTCCAATTTAAGATATCGGTGTAAATTTGCACGGAGTCCTTTACGATGTGCACTACACCATTTTTCCAGATCTCCTTGTCCAGAATGAATGTCCTGAATCTCATTGAGAAATCGCAACGTGGTGTCATGTAGACGCTGCGCTTCAAAAATATCAACTTCTTGCAGAATCCTTGCGTGATCAGTATTCGATTCAAGCCACTGCCCAGAGTCGCCCAGAGAAGCATGCTGAATCTAATGTCTTAATACTTGTCACTTCAAAGTAATTCCTTCTACTAAGGAACAATTTAATCAGAATAGTTTTATACTTCTTTTAACTTAATTTTTATCAATATACTCGTATGTATATCAACATAATCATTTTATATTAATTAATCGATAATGTTAAACTGATGGAATGGAATCGCTTTATTCAGAACTATTATAGTATTTCTCACCCTTTTGTTTTTATTATCTGCACGTGAATGTAATGGCAATGTAATGAATATTTAAACAAAATTTAATTAAGTATGGACAAATATTGTATATGCCAAAGAAAGTTTATTCAATAATTTTGTATATTAAATACATACGTACAAATGTACTATATAAATGTTATTAAAAAAGTTTGTAAATTTATAAAAAAAAAATACATACTATGTATTGTTAAAAATAATGTGTGATATGTCAAAACTTAATACTATATTTTGTGAAAATTTTATTAAAATTGGACGGCACTTAAAGTGTGTATAAATTTATGTAAACTAAAAAAAATAATAATAATATATGGAGGGATAAATAACTAGCCACTTCAGTAGTTTCATGCATAGCTGATTTCGTGATCATAGACGCGCTCCCGATACTCTTCGTTATCGGGTAACGCATGATGACGTAGACCACACAGACGTGGTCCAAAACGTAGCATTATTATAATAACACCAACAATAAATAAAGCTAAAGCAGCTACAGCTGGATAAAGAATAATAAAAGCCATGGTGTGAAATTTACTTAAACACTACTTTTTTGTAAGTGAAAATTAATGAAATTGTATTTATATATCGCTTTCACGTTTTGTATGCAATTCAACGTATTCTTCACACTGTCTTTGTTGATGTAAACCTCTGCCTTCGGGACGAGGTGGTCTATGTTGATAATGCTGCGTAGGAAATTCTTCTGTTTGAGCTTCAATATCTTCGCTGAAAATTCGTGGAGCAGGCTGTTGAAATGAAATACATTTTTCTTTATGATAAACGCCTTTTGAAATGATGTTGCAATTCTTATCTTATTATAAAATTTTGTTTACTGTACTAGCTTAAAGTATTATAGCACGACAGGACAGGTTTTCATTATCCCTGTTATATGTAACAACACACGATAGTCTCTGTATCTTGTCTAAATCCAATTGAACTGTTTTCAGATTCGTTCTATCTGCCCACACAACTGCCCCATAGGTCACTATTGGTCTTGACCATTATGGTATACATACGTACATACATTCAGTGCATTATTCCTGGGTTGTATCCCCAGGATTTTTCTGCAGGCCTTCTGCGTATAATTATGGCATACCTGACCTTTCTTGAGATGCTTTCTATATGCACCTTTTATGTTAATTAGCTAAGGCGTATTACATATTTTACCCTCATTTTATGTGATGTTATCTCACTGAGGACTCCAATATTCTTCCATTTAGGAGGTTTTAGGATTTTTCTGCAGGCCTTCTGCGTATAATTATGGCATACCTGACCTTTCTTGAGATGCTTTCTATATGCGCCTTTCATGTTAATTAGCTATGGCGTATTACATGTACGTATGTACATACATAGTTTACCTTCATTTTATGTGATGTTATCTCACTGAGGACTCCAATATTCTTCCATTTGGGAAGTTTTAGGATTTTTCTGCAGGCCTTCCGCGCATAATTATGGCATACCTGGCCTTTCTTGAGATGCTTTCTATGTGCGCCTTTCATTTTAATTAGCTAAGGCGTATTGCATGTACATACATATTTTACCTTCATTTTATGTGATGTTATCTCACTGAGGACTCCAATATTCTTCCATTTAGGAAGTTTTAGGATTTTTCTGCAGGCCTTCTGCGTATAATTATGGCATACCTGGCCTTTCTTGAGATGCTTTCTATATGCGCCTTTCATGTTAACTTGCTATGCCGTATTACATGTATGTACATACATAGTTTACATTCATTTTATGTGATGTTATCTCACTGAAGACTCCAATATTCTTCCATTTAGGAAGTTTTCAGCTACCTTTGTGGTCTTGACCGGGTTTATTCTCAGGCTCACTTTCATGTATCAACGATATACGATCTCAAGATCTCTTTGAATGATGTCGCAGAGAGTCTCTTCTTAAAATTTTCCTCTAGTCATCGAGACTATACCATGTGCATATCATTGGCAGTCAATGCCCGCCTCAGATAAGTTTTGTCAGAAGTTCGTCTGCAATCAGGCTTCACATAATGGTGGGCTGACCCCTATTATCTCGTTAGCCTCTTAATCTCTTAACTTATTATAAACAAACTATAAAAATCACTGGCTTGTAAACTTTCAATTTAATTCGCACAACATAAAACCGTAAATACAACACGAAACTGGCAAATTAAATTCGAATTCACTTAAATACAAAGCTATTTTAGACCTTTCACGCATGGTTAACTGCTGTTTTGAGAAGAGGAAATGACTGAAAATGCTATCGATTTATAATAAAATGTTCAGTTGTTCAGAAGAAAACTACTCAAACTTTCAAAACTACAGAAATTCACTGTTCTAGGTATTGAACGCATAAAAGGTTTTTGTATTCTTATAGTGGGGACCTGACATCAAATAATTACCTACAATTCCTATGACGTAAAATTCTACCCATATTAGGACCTTTGGTCCAAATCGAATCCGTCTATGATCGGTTCCGGGACATAGCGGTATACTCGGTAATGAGACGGCGGGTGCTCTCGCTAGATTAGGTTCACTTTCTGTGGGCGATTTAATAGTTGGTCCTGATCCCCCAACCTGCCACTTCACTTCACTGGATGGGTCGCAGGGCAAGAGCAGAGGCGTTGGGGTAGGGGAGTAGGGTCGGGATGTTATGTATCTAGGTGTCCAAAGCCTGCTATAGACAATGATAGAACAGGTTTACGGCTGGGCTTAAATAAGGCCAGTCTGAGGTTAGTTATTGGTTTCATTACAGGCCACAGCGAGATTAGATCGCTGACAAGGATTTGAAATAGATCTCAGCGGAACTAATGCAGGGTATGTTACGATGGGGAGGAGTTGCAGACTATTGAACCGCCCTTAGTAGTTTGAGGTTAAGGACCCAGGGCAGGGGCTTCTTCGAAAGCTTGGACTCTCTGTCGATAGCCTCTCCATAAATTCGTAAAATAGGTTGAACTGGTTGAGAAGATCTAGAGCATAAAGGTTGTAGTCGCGCTCTCTTATGTCTGTGTAGTCCATCCTTTTTACAACCTCCTCTAATTTAAGTCTTCTTCACTATTCTCTAGGATGAAATTACAATGGGTCAATTTAACCTCTGGGTCAAACCTAACCTAACCAAACCTAACCTCATTGATTAACTAATGTTTATAACCCAGAGGATGATGGTTCTATGAAAGAATAAAACAGTGCATATTTAACTTGAATGCCATCATAGACAAACCCATACGAAATAATGAATATTTTGTTATTATACCTTATATAGGGTTCAGATATGAATAAGACTTAAAGATGCTATAATAAAAGGAGTTTTTTGCTCAATTTTTCATATTTTTGTACATAACATTAGACAAAAAAATTGCACTTGGGGTAATTTTCACTAAATTAATGAATATAAAATTTAATTACCTGTAGGCTCTGGAAATATGTAGCGTCTTTTAATTCGGTGAAATCTAAAGGAGGCTGATTATGTGGTGTAGCTGACCACAATGAGACTAACCAACGATTGCCAGTATGTCTATCCTGCCAATATTGACGGTGTTTGGAACAACAACCGATAATAATGTTGAGTATTATTATCGAACCCAGGACAACAGTACAAACAGCTATTGTCACATAAAACGGTGAGAAATTCCCATAAATATGACCAGTAAAATATGGATTCTTTTCATATGCTGTACGTTGTTCGTCTATCGTTGACATAGTCTATTAGACAAAGACTACCGATAATTTTGTAATCAATTTAGATATCGATTTGCGTAGTTTTAAAGTGAGTGCCGTTAACTTTTCTGGAAGTTATTGTCGCTGCGTTTGTAAATACTTTTGATAGGGAACACCACTTCGTAGCATAAGAGCACTCATTGATATTTTTACAACAGATTTACGTAGAATACAAAGTCTTTCCGTTATTTTTCCAAAGTGATGATAAAATATCTAAAAAAATAATACAAGTAATTTTTAATTCATGATTATTTTATAGAAACTTTGTTTTTTTAAAGTACAGTTAAGACACTCCCCGTTATAATGCGTTTGTCTTGATCGATTAGGGTGTGGCATACGTTTTATTCTACACTACATTAATTGATCGAAATAAAATAAATGATTTATAAATTCAAAATACCTTCAAGTTTGATTATTATTATAATTTTTATATTATTTACACTTTTTATTATAATATTAATATAATATTCACTCTTTTCTTTTTTCTATTTATTTTGATCTCTAAAAGCTTCTTAAAACACTCCGTCCGACAAAATGTTAGAAACTGTAATTAAGAATGAATTCTTTTTTTCTCTCTTTCTCGCCATTTGAGCTGTGTTTAAGCAGTGTTTTATTGCAGAGTTGCATTTATACACTAAAAGCAAATATACTAGAATTTTACGATTAATGCGTGTGAACATATATTTGGATATTTGGTTATTTTTTTAAATTAAGTTTTAAATTAAAGAAAACTATAAAAATGACTTAAAAATTTCACGAATTTTGAATAAAAAAAAACATTCCAAGCAAAGATCAACAAATGATTCGTTGTGGGTACCTTTAAAATCGTAAACTAACTAAAAGTACCATAAAAGTAGAATGTGGGAAATAAAATCAATAGAAAATTTTAAGAAGAGATGAAAGGCAAAAGTAAATGAAAAAATAAAATAGATGAAAAATTTTATCTAGCGTTTAGAACCAACTAACTAATGTCCTAATCACTTTCTAAAGGTACCCATAAACTACAAAATATTATTAAATACATTATTGGGTTTGTTATTATCATTTTGCTCTACACTATTCAATAAATTGCACAATATTAAAATGAAATACATACATGGTGCAACTTTTCTTACAATATACATACATATATAGCATGAAAAAGTAAACAAAACCTACACAAACATTGCAATATTAATTTGATGACAGAAATTAAATAAATTAGAATGGTTGTAATGCCCTTATTATATGTATGTATACATACTTATTATTGATTATTCATACACACACATTAAATTTTAAAATCAGCTGTCTATTTTGGTGGGAATCTTGTTGACACTTTACACAATATTTGGTTTTGTTCCATAAAAATCAAAAGGCTTTTGATTTAATTTAATTTATTGCGCCGTCTACTAATATAACATACACAACGACAATTTTATTGTGTACTGTCAATTACTTCACAATGATATTGAAAATGTATGGGCACCTTTATATTCATAATGTACAACACGAATTAATTTGTCTTAATCAAAGTAAACATTTGCACTTTTTTTTTATCGATATAAAATAAACAATATCGAACGTAATTATCATACACAAAGATTATCTTATTGTCATATTAAATTGAAAAAAAACTAATAATTCTTATAAACACTCGGTTACCTGTCTTTAAGTTACAACACCAAAGGCTGTGTTATTATTCCTCTGTGAATGCCAGTGTATATGATTCAATTTCATTTACCTTATTTACAAAACTTCTAAGTTGGGAAATTCCCCTTAAAACTCAGTGAAATTAAAACACATATATATTCGCTACACTGTGATAACGTTCGTAGTATTCATCTTCAACTAAATTGAGAAACATACAATAATAGACGGTCATCGATTATGAGTTCAAAGGAACATTTACAAAGACAATTACGCAGGTATTTTGGAAGGGATGTAGTTCCTGTTGCTGAAATGAGAGATGTGTCATCGCTGACACTAGATCAGCTCAAAAAACTAATGCTGGAAAATCATCTTCGATTATTAGGGGAACGTGGCGATATGGAACGTGCATTAGTTAATAAAACTGATTGCAATGAATTCTTTGTATTTGAAGATGTTCCTATTGACTCGTTAAATATCGTACAATTGGAAGAGCTGGTGGCCGATATTGCACCAGTTGGGAATGGAGCAATCAATGCGAATGAAAATTTGTTAGAAAATGCAGAGAGTGGAAGGACAATCCAACCAGTTGAACAAGAGAGAGCGGCAGTTGGAAATGAGGCAATCAATGCGAATGGAAATTTGGTTCAGAATAATGAACAAAATGCGGAGACTAGAAGGACAATCAGAACAGTTCAACAAGAGATGGCGGCAAATTGTGGTTTCAGACAGGATGTCATATGGGACTTGTAAGTACAATTGTATGTGTGAATTTGTGTGTTCAAATGTTATTAAACTGCGCAAATATTTTTTTTTATATGAATTACACAAACAACTAAGTGCAGTTTGTGGAATAAATAGTATTCCATTATGAATATAGAATAGGCGCAAGTGGCAAAGGTTTAAACATTATTACAGTATTCCCTCGATTTACGTTGTCAAAAATTTTGTTCCCTTCAACTTCGATTTGCGTCGTCTTTTGATTTACGTCGCCTCTGTTGTTTATAAACAAAATCAGGGTAATTCCTTCTTTAAAAAAAAAATCAATATTTGTGTGTAACTATTTGAATAAAATATAGAGTTTTGAAAAAAATAAATATTTAAGTATGTACATTAAATATGAGTTCAAAAAATAAAACATGTGATGTTATAAAAAGAAAACGAAATTTAATTTCGTTAAAAACCAAATTGGACATTTTAAGGCGTCATGACAGTGGCGAAAAAGCGTTTTTTATAGCTAATATAATGGGTCTTCCACCTACAACAATAAGATCCATCATAAAAAGTGGAGCAGAAATCCGTGCTAGTACAACAGCGACTGCGTCTTCTTCTATTGAAAACACTTCTAAAATAAGACCAGTGATTGTAGAACAAATGGAAAATGCTCTGTTAATGTGGACAAAGGATTTGTGCAAAAAACACATTCCTTTAACAACTTTAGTTATTCAAAGAAAAGCTATTAGTTTGTTCAATGAATTAAAATCCAATTCCGTATATTTTTTATTAAACTTTTTGTGAACAACATTTTTTATAACAAATCAAAAATCCATCTATATTTAGTTATGTATATAGAATAAAAATTTAATTAATTATTTTTTTTTTTTATATAAAATGTACATAAATAAATGCATCTGATAGTATGAGTTATTTGAAATTCGATTTACGTCGCCTTTTTCTGAAACATTCTACGACGTAAATCGAGGGATTACTGTATAAATAATTTGAAACAGGTTTAATTATTCAAACATATACATACAAACAATGTTGGTCATTACAATCTTTCAGTCAGGTTTACGACCTAGCTTCTCACATCACTTGTGTTGTGTGTGTGTTAATTTTATACATGAGTGGCCGGACCCACAATTTAAAGTCAACTCTGAACGACAGATTTTTGAGGTACTTTTTATGGCAATGTAGGAAAATATTTCTTCAGCGACTGCCTTTCTGGCAAAAGCTCTGAGTTTATTTGTTCGTTTTTTCGGAGTTGTCCGACGTGGCGTCTGGCCTGTGGCCCCATGTCTAATAACTTCAACATACTTTTCCACATCCTGTTGCCATTCTGCAATTGTTATTTGTAGCACAGTTAATTGGCTGTTTGTAGTGGCGAGAAATATTCAGAACCAGTGACTCAATCTTCTTCTAATTATAAAATATTAATTATTTTCATAAGGTACTCAATTAAAATCCACTTATTAAAAAAGAAACTTGAAAATAGATTATCCTGAGCATAACTCTTTATCCTTTTTTATCCTTAATGTTTTTCTTTTTTTTTTTATTATTTTCTTTTTCTACACAGAATGGCGGCAAATGATGCCCATATAATGAAAACTAAAATAAAAGAACTTATACCTGATCGTGAAAAGGGTCAAAAAGCTATTGAAAGGTTAAGAAAAGAAATTTTTACTAGCGTTTGGGCACAAAGTAAGTGATATTAAAATGTATTTAAATTATCGATAATGTTGTATAACGAATTTCAATTATTTAGGAAAGTACACAAATAAAGTATCGGTAACCTATATTTTTTATGTAATGGTCACGAAAGATACTGATTTTAATACGGCTCTTGACTCTTCTGAATTTTCCTGTCATCCGGTGTTTCGCTGTAAAAAATGTGACAGTACGTTTATGATAATTTTTAATTTATGATCAGTATTTAATTAGTCAAAAAAAAATTTTTTTTTTTAGATAAGTCCAATTCTGAGGATTGTTGTATGGTATATGTCGATGAAACGGGACGAGTATATAAAAATTGGAAATCATTTATAGAAGAAAATGTTTTGCCTGCAGGCACAATGGTTGCACCACGCAAAGGCATTTACAATTTTGATGCAAACAATAGAGTTATTTTGGATATCTATAGCACTCCTAATGGTAGCACGGGTGCTCAAGTTATGGGTGCAGCTCAAAAGGGTACAGCAATAGCTGGTATCGGAGCAGCTTGTGTTCCAATAGCTGCTGCATGTACCATACCTGTTGCAGCACCAGTAATGGCAGCAGCAGGAATTATCGGCTTAGGTGTTGGGGCTTTTTCTTCCATAACTTCAGCTATGAATTTAGCCGATCGAAAAAAGCACGAACAATCTATAGACATAGGCAATAGGGAAGCTAGATCTAGTTATCTGGGTATATTAGGTGGGGTAGTTGGTATTGCAGCTGCCGGTGCCACCCGTGCAATGACTTCATTGGCATCAGCTGGCAAAGCAACTGCGGTATGTTTATATGTACATATGGTGCTTTTATTTGTATTTAGTCGAATTTCAAATTGAATTATTTTTCATGTAAAACTAATATATGTATAATATATGTACGTATGTATGTATTTAATCTATTGCAGAGCATTGAAGTATTAGTGAATGGCATTAATATATCATCAATTTTATTATCTGGAAGTGGTTTGGCAAATGGAATATGGGATTTAATATTGGTAAATAGAATTTGAAAATAACAACAAAAAACAATATGCTGAGCTGTACGTTTTAATATAATATTAATTGCAGAAATATTCGGATGACGATAAAATTACTGCTCTCGACGTTCTACAATTATCAGCATCTTTAGTTATATTCACACATTCGGTGTACAATTTCCAGCTTGCATCGCAAATAGCAAACGATGCCCGTGTCAATTCAATGAGAGCTTATCGGGAAACTTTAAGCAATCGACAAAGGTAAGTAAAAGGTTATCAATGAATAGATGGAATTCTTTAATAATTTCATTTTATACTGCAAGATTACAAACATAAAAAATAAAGAAGAAAATTGTTTTTAATATTCAAAAGTATTGTAATTTAGCCATATCTTATAAAGAAAAAAAAAACATTTTTCTTTTTTTTTTTAGAAAAATGTTCGACAAACTCTCTAAAGAAACTATACGCATTCGAGGAAATACTCAGGGTAGAATTGATGTTTTACGTGGCATTAACGAAATACCAAGCCGACAATATTTGAATGATTTATTTAAAATCAATAAGCAATTAAATAAGCGTAATGTACGACCAGCTTTTGGGAAATCAGGCCAAGGAATATTGCTAAATAATGAATTACCTGTTGAAACAGCAACTTTAAGACAAAGTGTTCAACATCGAGTTGGAGCCAATATATTGGAGCAAGTTTCACAGCCCATACCAACCACGCACAATTCGGAAACATTTACTACAGCAACACCGCCGGCTGCAAGACTCCTATATACGACGGGTACAAAAACACAAAATATTGATAATTTACAAGATCCATTTTTGGATAATAATTCCAATAGTATTGCAATTTTGCGTAATCTTGCAATAATGTTACCCAACGGTCTTCTTATAATGCTTGAAAAATTTGGCATTCAATTTATGGAAAAAATTGTAGATGGCCAGAATTTTCAAGATGTTATTTTGAGTATGGCTGATAATCTGCATGCAGATACATTTCGGTATCTCATCAGGTTGGCTCAGCAATTTATCGAAAATTTATTAATGGATATTCAACAGAAAATTGGATTATTTATACCAACTGAATCAGTGTTGTATCGCATGTTACTGCAGGTCTTAGATAACTATACTGATTTGAGCTATGAGAATATAGCAAAAAAACGACATGAAATTTTACAAGGCGTTAAAAACTATTACTTGTCCCTAAATCCTAAGAATCCAACTAATTCGTTACAAGCTTGTGCTGTTTGCAAAGGCCGTTTCTTTATAACTAACATATAAATCCAATAATGTACAGGAATATAAACACAACAAGAAGAGGTGCCTTATCTATTTTTTTTTTAAATCCCAATGCGATGCTAATATAATTAAATTAATCTTAAATTTTACAATAATTATAATAACAACATTTCTTAATTATAGTAGAAAAAAGAAAATTATAATTAGTATATTGAAAAACCGAAACTTAATTAAATTATAGTGGTAATTGTGTTAAAAGTGCCTTATATTATTATGTTTAATGTCAATTAACAAATTTCCTAACTATATTATTACAAAAATTTTAACATTATATATTATTGTACGCACAAATCATTTTACAACTTTAATAAAGGAACAAATAAGCAATAAAACTTGTTTTTTTGTTTTCTTGTGAAAATCTCATCGAGAAATACTTGTCCCCATAACAGAACCGTGGTGCCATCTCTATAATTTCAACCCATTTGTCCTGCCGCTTATTGTAATTTGAAATTGACTGAGGACTGTGCTACCTATCATCCTTGCGAAGTTCTTCCCTTTGTGTTTTGTTGCTTTTTTTACTTTTTCTGTCTCTAGAAAAAGTAAACGATTGAAACTTTTTCTCCTTTCCCTTAAAGGACGAACACAATGTGTCACTTGATCTCAAGGTGATTTTGTACTTGAGGAACTGCAGAGAGGACCCTTGCGAAAAACGAATGTTTTTTGTACAGTAGCATCGAAAATAATCCTGTCAGTAAATAGAGAAATTTTTGAATGGACGGTAGTAGTAGTAAAATTACTTTTGTTTGGTGGACAAAAAAAAAGATTATCCTTCCGCTATCAAACACTGTGATTCGAACATAAAAGTGTGTGCCTGTTTTTCTTATCATGGAGTTGGTCCAACTCATTTAATAAAAACAATTTTGCAAAATCTAAAGCTTTCTTTTGCGGATCGTTCTTTAAAAATCTAACGACGTCAAACACACACATACAGAAAGGTTCGTTAATAGTTTATAGGTCAGACTATTAAAGCGATGGTGTGTTCTGAAAAGTAGTCATCAAATCTAAACTCAATTTGTAACTTTAGGCTGATGGATGTAAAAAACTCGTGGCAGAGTAAAAATCAACTAACAGCGAATAACTCTGGGAGTAAAGGTGTCAAGACTTAGTAAACTTCATGCCAACAACAGCAAATTATCCTTTCCTTTGATTACAATCTTCTTGGCATTAACTAGTATCATGTTACTTACTATATACAAACTGATTTTGTATGTACGAATAAAACATTTGTTATTTCCTTTTTCTTTTAGTAATATGTATGTATGTATGTACTAAGATATACTTTTATTTTGAGAATAATTTATTTTGTTTTGTTTTTAAATACAATATTCATTCAAATTTATTAAAAATGACTGATTACAATGAAAATATATTTCATTTATTTAATTTAATTAAAAAAGAAAAAGAAAACTTTTCTAAACAATCAATTGAATAAAACAAAATATCTTATATTTGTTTTTATTTCTAAAGTAAAAAAAACGTTAATGCATAAATAGAATTTTTTGTTTTTAACGAAAATAATAAATTAAAAAGGAAAACAGAAAAGCATATGCATGTATAAACAATGTTTACCTGTAGAGTATGGTATATTATTAATAAATGGCTGAAAATAACAAAAAGTTATAAAAAAAATAATAATAATAGAAAAAAATTACCAATAATAGTAATAATTGTGCGAGAGAGTATAAACTAGAGTTATATCATCATCGCCGCCGACGGTGGTGGTGGTGGTGGTGGTGTATATCTGTTAAAATGTTTAAACTCTTGACAAATGTTGTAATAGATTACAAGGCCAAAATGCTTCAATGCGTTCTTTGAGCAATTGAAACGGATATGATATCCAGGTAAGTACTGTTTGTGCCAATAAGCCCATCGGTTCCGGATACTGATGTGTCAATAATGCTAAAAGCGCTGTAAAAGAGCACAGGCCTGCTGTAAAGAGTATGAAAAATGGTAATTCCTTCTTGGGATATACGGAAACTTCATGGAAAGCTGGTAGTAGTTCACGATCAGCGCACTCTGTACATGTAGGGTACGGATAAAACAGATGACCACGCTCTAAGGGGTACGGTAACATACGAAATGTACCCTCCCAAGTGCAATGTAGCAAATTCAGAGCACCTTCAATGTTCTTCCAGTGCTTTAAATGGAAGAACGCATATGCCAGTGCCTCGGAGTCGCCTCTTTTTAAAATATGTTCTGGTGGCAGGATAAGCGGTTTTGTTTCAAGCAGATATTTGGGCACATGAGGATTGAACTCAACGGCTCGATGTATGGCTTCAACAGCACACATTTCTGCCGGACTTAAGCCTCTCTTGGACGCTATATCTGGAGAAAATTTATCTGCTACCGCTCTTGCTTTGAGCAAAGCTGCCGTATAACAAATTGTTGCTGATTTTGGCAATGAGATATCATCATATTTTGCTAAAACAGCTTGACAATCTGCATACGCTTGCATCTCTAACAATGTCTCAATGAGATTCTCATGAATGTTTAAAACATTCATTATCGAGGGAATTTCTTTTGTTAAGTCGCGAAACATTTTTGCTGCTTCCTTTAGTTTACCCAACTTGCGAGCGCACATTGCTAAACGTCGCCGAATATAAATAAGGACATTTGTATCACGCCGATGTAATCCTTCCGCTAAAGAACCCTGATGTTGGGTAAGTTGTGATTTGCGATAATTTTGCTCAGCAACCTTCAGTGCTGTTCGTAATATACGCTCTGCTTCCAAAATTGTTGTGGCCTCTTCTTCAGCCAACAGAATATATGCTGGTGCACATTCTGGATTTATTTCGATTGCATTATGTGCCGATTTAATGCGTTGCACGGGATTCCGTTCACGCCAAGCTGTTTGCATTATTTCATATTCTTCTTTACGTGCATCACCCTCACAGGTAAAAAATGTCTGATGATCTTGAGCCGACAGATTCATGTCATAGTATGTTAACGGTTCTTTACTTGTAGCCCAAAAGAATCGCTGATATTCGGCACCGCGAAAAAGGTTCAAAGGATTACGCCACACTTTACATTCGGGCATTTGTTGACCACTTGATGATGCCACACCAATACTTGTCCCATTTCCGTTTGTCGAGCCACTGCTAGAACTGCTGCCGCTGCCGTTAGGATTTGAATCGCTAGATGAATCACTGCCATTAATCCAAGGACTTATATGGTTAATAGAAACTTGTTCTAAAAATATTCAAAAAATAAACAAACATTGCTTGCATGAGGCTTAATTATAATAAAGAAATACAATATGACATGAATTTAAAGATGTTATGCAACCACGAAAGAGATGTGAAACTAAAATTATACAGGGTTTCTCCAATGTTTCGTCAATTTTGGTCATTGGACATTCTTCTACTACTATAAGATGTTTTATACTAGAAAAACTTTCCTTTTCTTGAGATTCCTTGACAGCGAGTATCATATGTTTACGACAGTAAAAAAAAAAATATTCCATGTTACAGTTATTAATTATTGATGCGTGATTTCAGTTTCCGAAAATAAATACAAACTCGAAAAATTTTCGAATTCACACATTTTGTAAAAACGGTTCTCATTGAATAAAAACTAAATGCCGGTTGCTGGAAGAAGCTCGTTGTTTAAAGACTGTACGGTAACTGCTGCTGAGTCGCAACAAAATACTTTCATTTCTTAAATGGTTCGTACGTGATGATGAAAAGTGGTACACTTGTAAGGTCGTCAAGCGAAAACAGCCATTATTGAATTACGGTGAACCGCTTGACAAAGTGTCAAGCCAGGATTGTTGATTTGAAATATTTTGCAGTGTTAGCTGAATTGAAAATGTGTAATCTAATCGTCCATAGCTTAGGCCAATTGCACGTCGCACATTTCGATAGGAACTCAGTAACAATCTAAGTTTCTGTAGCATGATTAGAAAATTGTAATGCACCCAATACCTAAATAGCACTAAGTGAATACCACCTGCTCTGGCTTTTTAATAAAAGGTACGGTGGTCCTGAAGTCGCCGTGGTCTAGTAGGTAGTGTGTTGGCTTATTAGACGAAAGGCCCGAGTTCAAATCCCAGGTCAGACATCAAAACGAAAATATTTCTTCGGCGACTTCCTCTCAGCAGATTTCTGGCAAAAACTCTGAGAGTAAAAATTGCCATGAAAAGCTTCTCAAAAATCTGTCGTTCGGCGTCGACTTTAAACTGCAGGTCCCGCTACTCATGTATAAAATTAACGCACACAGCACGAGCGGTGTGAGAAGCTAGGACGTTGTACAATTGGTCAATTCGACCTCCGGGTACTGCACTTGTCACAGTTGACAAGTACACGTCCTCTAACCTAACCTACGGTGGTCCTGTGGGGAGTTCTTTCTACAACTCCGGCAATGACGTTAAAAGATGAAACAAACTGATATGCTACTTATATTCAGAATATATAACGATAATGAACAAATTTTATATTTCACAATTTTTAATTAATCAGTTTTTTTTTGGAAACATTGATCTTGCACTTACCTATAAATGATGATCCGTATTTACGAAAATACCACCACTCGAATATCAGTATGAGCCCCGATATTAAACTAGAAGTTCCCGTCAAAGCCACGTAGAATTTAGGCGTCAGTGTACTAAGGAACATTGATGAGTCCCACATGACGCCGATACTGCCCTCCTCTTCAGCTTCTTGAATATTTGCCAATATATAAGCACGTTTCAGAAATTATACACGACACAATATATATAGAGGACGAATTCCTTTTTATATTTGCCTATCAAATATCCTTTTCTTACATCAATTTCGTTTACACGGCTGGCGTCGTCAATGTAAAAATTTCTTATTCTTTTTTTTTCTGCTTTTTCGCTTCTTCGTCAGAGGCTTTTTTGCACAAGTTTTTCTCTACACTTCTTCTAAATAGTTTGTAAACGTTTTCGAAATAAAAACAAAACACATTTATTAATACATTTAAATTCTTTAAATAAAATTTGTAATGTACATGAAACAAAATAAATATTTTGCAAAATTCTATATGGAAAATTTTGTTTCACGGTGTCTACACTTCTTCATCTGATGTTTCCTTTTTCATAGTATGGTTGCCAGGCTATTTAAATATTAAATTATTTTTTATACAGTTGATGCTTCAATAACATTTATTGTATTTGGGGATTTATTAATTTAAATCGCAATTATTTTTCATTTAGACCCGGAACTTGTCAATTTAAAGCTAATCGTGTTATGTATTGTTCATAGAAACTCTCGCCCGCATTATCAAGAACATACGCTCTATTGAGACTACTTTTTACTAATAAAATTTAGAAAAGTCTGTTAATCAATGATTAAATCCCAGAGAGGGGGGAAACATTTTTTTCTTGCTTTTTGAATTGTAAATTTAAGTTGTAAATATCCTCCAAATAATCTATTTAGAATGCTCCTGACCTCTATTCTTACAGGGAGGAAATAACATCAACAATTAGCATTATAGGAAGCTCAGGAAAGGAGTACCCAATAGATAACTTCTTCAACACATAAATGTTCACAGAGGGCTTTGTTTCTAAGCCACTACCGATGTACATGTTATCATCCTATGACTTGCTTCAGTAGAACATTTTTATCTGAAGACTTCATCTTTGACTAAAAGCCTTTTTAATAAGTACTTGAAAATTCTATTTAGCCCAGACCTTCTAACTTTCTAAAGAATAGGCAACCCTATTGATCATTATTTTGTGCTGGCAATATTCTGTATTTTATTATTACAGCTGTTGGATTCTATTTATTTTAATTGTGCTATCACACACGAGACTAAATTTTTTTAAATCGCACAATTTTTGTGCTTTCAGTCACACACGAGACTACTTCATCTGGCATAAAATTGTGTACATGTACTCTGCTTTGTGTGTATTAGTCTTTTAACTTATTTTTCTGAACCTGCTGTTTTATAAATATATGTGTATTGGTTTGTGCGGGGTAGAAGCTGGTTGAATTAATAATTGTTCTCGTGTGTGATTGCCCATTTGTATCGTTTTCATCTTGGACTAAATTTTTGTATATTTGGGTATACGGTGGTACAACACAAAACCGTAAAGCCAAGTTCAGTTGCTGTATAAGTGAAATGAATTGCCAACTAAATGCAATAAAGACCGTCAAATAAATGAAGTTTAAACATTAAAAACACGGAATTTTAAATGAACTAAGGATTCTCATTTATTTTTTGGTTTTATTTTAGAGAACGTTTATATTTTTATAAAAAATATGAAAAGGATAACTGCAAATTTTATTTTAATACGTACTGTGGTCTAATGAAGGTGTCTGTTTAATTTCCATAATTTATGAAGACAAAATTCAGTTAGCTCAATCTTTAATATATATATGATTACCTATTTATTGTAAATCATTTGAATTTGTGCACAGTTGGCAAAGCTTGCTTTGCAATTTCGAACAATCTGGCAGCCTTCTAATGTAATGCTATCAATTCAGTGTGAATTAAATTTGCAAAGTAAAAAAATTATTTCCGTTGGTTCGTGTTCAGTAAACGTTTAGTAATTTAAATCGCGAAACGAATAGATAAAATAAAAGTGATCCAGTTATAAATTATATAAAATATTATACAAAGTATAAATTATAACTTGTTAGTGTTTAAACTCAAATAGACATTTTCCGTCGCGACGAAATATTCGGTCTGATTAGTGTGATTTATTTTTTTTAAAGTGATTGTAACAAAATGGTGGATTACTTAAAAGAACTTTTCGTAGCCATTATGTCAGGTGCTGCAAAGATTCGCCATCTTAATTATGTGGCTGATATTCGCAAAAAATATTTTCTGTCTAGTGATAGCAAAGCCGTATATGAACTTAGAATAATTGATATTAACGAATATATTCTTAAGACTGTATTGCATCCAATTGTATTTCGTGGGGTCTCTGTGACAGCTTGTATGATTACATTTGGCTTCTGTCTCATCGCATGGAGTTCAAGGTCAAAGAATTTTAACTGACTACAGCCAAGGCTCGCATATTGTCTATAGATGCAGCGGGCATTCAATGTTTTTGGTGCCTGTCAAGCCAGCGTTGGGAACTTAAATTACCGAAAATGGAACATATCTGGGGAGCATATGACACACACGCAAGGCGATATAAGCCGATCTTAGGTGTATTCTTAAAATATTCGGGCCAGCCACTATATTAAATATGTAAGCGACTTGCTGGGCCATTGTAAGAAACTTAAAAAGTCATTGTGGTGTTTGTAAATCTTACTCTGCCTCGGAGACGAGCCTGCTTTATTGTTTCTAATGAAAAGAACTCTTTGAAAGAGAAAATTTATATCCCATTGAAATTAATGGAAGACAGAGTGTTGTAGCCCGTAATGAAAATGTTTTGATATTAAGTAAAAATAAATAAGGTAAGATATAGTAAGGAATCATTTAGATTTAACCAGATAATGGTGTTTTTTTTTTCTTTTCTTTCTGCCAGATTACAATGTTACAGAGAATTTCCAGAGAGCTAAAGGGAAGACTATATCATCGTAATATATTATAACGTTTCCCTATCGGGATAATATTAGTCGGCAATATAAGAAGTCGCCGTAGTCTAATAGGTTGACTTATTAGACTTGAAACAAACAAACAAAATGAAATATAACAACCTATGCCTTCTGCGACTTCCGACAAGTAAGTAATATACAAATAAATTTATTATGGAACTTATGAAATCACAGCTAAAGGCTCTATTCGATCACATTTTCTACTAAGTATCAGTTGCAATGAAAAGCATGTTTAACATGATAACAATATTGAATTTAATCACTGCATCAGTTAAGTCGTAATTTCAAATATTTTTACCAACATCAATTGGAGTTCTTAATAATTACTTTTCGTTATTTGGCATTTCGTTTGAGAAATTATAGGTTAAGGTGTATATGGGATTTATTAATTTAAATCAAAATTGTTTTCAGTTTTAGTCCGGAACTTCTCGATTTAAAGCTAATCTTATTATGTATTATTCATAGAAACTCTCATACGTATTGTCAAAAACCTAAGTTCTATTGAGACTATTTCTTACCAATAAAATTTAGTATGCATCCTTAGTGCTCAGAAAAGCCTGTTAATCAAGTTTCAAACCCTGTAGAAGAGGGAAAAATTTTCTTTCTGCTTTTTGAGTTCTAATTTTAAGTTGTTTATATCCTCCCAATAATCTATTTAGAACGCTGCTGACCTCTCTTCATACAGGGAGGAAATAACATCAACAATGAGCATTATAGGAAGCTCAGGAAGAGCCATCATACATAACATAATTGGCCATTACAACCCTTCAGTTAGGATTACGGCCTAGCTTCTCACACGACTCTTGTTGTGTGCCTTATGTTGAAATTTTGTTTATACTTAAGCGACGGAACCTACAGTTTAACGTCGACTCCGAACGACAGGTTTTGAGAAACTTTTTCATGGCAGGTTTATTTACTTTTTGCCAGAAATCTGCTGAGAAGTCGCCGAAGAAATATTTTTTTTATATTTCGTTGTGATGTCGGGCCTGGGACTCGAACCCGCGCTTTACGTCTAATAAGCGAACACACTACCTACTAGACTACGGCGACTACAAGAGCCGTCTCTCTAGAAAAAAGAATACTCAATAGCACCATTACTTCAACACACAAATGTTTCATTGTTTCCTATCTCCTGCTTCAGTATACGAATTCTGTCTTAAGATTCCATTTTCGACTTCAAATCTTTTTAATAAGTTTAAAGCCTAAATTCCCGAAAATTCCATTTAGCCTAGACCTTCTAACTACTAAAATTTTGTATTTTTATGTAGAGTGTCAGTTCCGTCTACGAGTGATCGCAAATGGTCTAGGTTTCTCCATTTCTCCTCTCCCTCTCGCTCTCTCTCTCTCTCTCTTTGTTTTAATTTTCATTTGTTATCGTTTTCATCTTAAACTAAGTTTTTGGGTTTGGGTATACGGCGGTAAAGTAAAGCCAGGTCCAGTTTCTGATTAGAGAAATGAATTGCCAATTAGATGCAATAAAGACCGTCAAATGAACGAAGTTTAAATATTAAAAATAATGAAATTTGAAATTAGCTAAGGATTCTCATTTCTTTTTGTTTCTTTTATTTTAGAGAACATAATAAATTTTCATTAAAAATAATTAGAAAAGCTTTATGAAATATAAAAAGCCCAAAATGTAATTGTTAAATTCTTAATAGATAATATTGTATTACGATAAAACCCGCTAGCAATTATTTAAAAATGTGTATGCCTGCAAATTTAATTTTATATGTATGTCTTGCGGTGGGGTCCTGACCAGGTGTCGCAATTCAGACCTATGTAATGGTTAGGTTAGGTCATCCTGGAACCAATCCCTGCCTTGGTTCCAATGGTTCTTAAAGTCTAGAAATGTATAGAATAATACGTTTACAGGTGTTATATGTAACTCAAAGCATACATTTTATATTTATATGTTTATACATTCGAAGCCTAAAATACTTGGTTATTTATAATTAATTGATTTAATTTCCATTATTTATTATTTTTTTTAAACTATATTTATTTATAATGTATCCCATTGTAAATTATTCGAATTTGTGAATGGTTGGCAAAGCTCGCTTTGCAATTTCGAGATATCTGGCAGCCTTCTAATGTAATGATAACAATTCAATGTGAATTAAATATGCAAAGTAAAAAAATTAATTCCGTTAGTTCGTGTTCAGTAAACGTTTAGTAATTTAAATCGGGAAACGAATAGATAAAATAAATATGATCCAGTTATAAATTATATAAAATATTATTTAAAATATAAATTATAACTTACTAGTGTTTTAACTCAAATAGACATTTTCCGCCGCGACGAAATATTCGGTCTGATTAGTGTGATTTATTTTTTAAAGTGATTGTAACAAAATGGTGGATTACTTAGTAAAAAAAAAGTTTTATGTGCGCCTTATAACAGGTGCCGCAAAGATACGCCATCTTAATTATGTGGCTGATATTCGCCACAAAAATATTCTCCTTCTAGTTGTGACAGTAAAGTTATATATCAACTAATATTAAATGATATTAACGTAAATATTCTTAAGGCTGTATTGCATTCTATTATATTTCGTGGAGACTGTGATAGCTTGTATGATTACATTTGGTTTCTGTCTCTTCGCTTCTTTAACATGGATTTCAAGGTCAAATAATTTGTATGGAAAGCAGCGAAGGCTCATATACTAACAAAATGCAGCGGGCCATCAAAGTTTTTGTTATCTGTCATCTAGAGAAGCGATGGAAGCAAAAATAATATTCGGAGAAGACTTAAAAAGTCATTGTGGTGTTTGTAAACCTTACTCTGCCACAGAGGACTACTCTGCTTTTTCATGCTTCCAATGAAAATTAAAGAACTCTTTGAAAGAGAACTTTTAAATGCCATTGAAATTAATAAAAGGCAGGGTGTTGTGGCCGCCTATAATGAAAATGTCTTGATATTACATAAAATAAGAAATGAAACCATAAAGCATCGAGCCTATAAGAAATAGTCTATTCTAAGATTCCTAAAGCTGTTCGCTGACACCGAAAATATTCGGATCTGATTTTCAATGGCTATGTCACCAACAGAAAATGTAGAAGAAAGTTTAAAAATGAACAAATTCAATTTTGAAATACAGTTTGCTGACATAAGATTACAATATCTCAGAGAATTTGTGACTAGAGGTGAAAACTATATCATCGTAATATATTATACTAGTTCCCTATTCGTATAATAATAGGCGACAATATAAGAAGTAGCCGTAGTCTGATAGGTTGGCTTATTAGACTCGACAACGTCCTTCCAACCCCATCTCACAAATCTCAAATAAAACAAAATATAAAAAACATACCTTCTACGATTTCCTCTCAGCAGTCATCTGACAAAAACTCTGAAATTTCAATGGATAGTTTTACAAAAATCTGTCGTTCAGGCTACGTCATGCCACACATGGATATGATCAACACACATAATATGGATGGTGTAAGAAGCTAGGTCATAATCCTGACTAAAGAGGGTTGTAATGACCAATTAAGTTAACAAGTAAGTGAGTAATATACAAATAAATTTATTATAGAACTTATCAAATTACAACTAAGGGCTTTACTTGATCAAATTTTCCACTAGAACACATCCGTTAGTTCAGTCGTAATTTCAAACATATTTACCAAAATCAATTGGCACACCAAACAATTGCTTTGAAACATGTTTCGTTTGCAAAATTACAGGTTAATGCATTAAATTTTTACATAGCAATGACAATTGTAATCGTCTTAACAATTTAATTTTTCTACTTGTAGTACAACAGATGTAATAATCAATACAAATTAAATTTATTGTTCAGCACACGTAATAATAATTCAATTTAATTCTATATTATATAGTAAACCCAATCAATTTTATTTGATATCTTAATAAAATCTAAGCTATTATTGATTTATATTTTCACAAGTATCGCTTTTAATTAATAGTAATTTTAATGCGTTTGCATTACCAGCATTATTTGTAAACTTGCAGTCACCAAACAATAGATTTCTGTATAGAAAATATTTAAAATAAAAATGTATGTTTACGCCTTAAATTTTCAAACTTACCCTTCCTTTACAAAATCTTCAAGCATTTTAATAAATTTTCGCGAAAGCATCTCTTCATCTGATCTAAAAGAGCGCATGGGAAAACTCATCATCATAGTGAAGTCCTCACCATGTACAGTGCCTGCAAATAATTTTTTCCTTTCAAATTTACAACCATAATATCTTCTTTTCATTTCTTACCAAATTTAATATCATTTCTATTAGCTAAGCTATTAGCTGCATTAAGATCTGCTGGATTCTCATATACATACCCATATACTGCAGCTTTACTATGATTGCTATGCAATAGTAATGCTTCTTTAACACCATTTTTAAATAGCACATCTGTATACATTTCCTGTACTTTTAAATAATTTTCTTCTGAGAATGTTAAATTCCCCAAGTAGTTTTCTTTTAATTTTTGAGCGTATTCTATGGGTTCATCGTTAATATTTTCCAAAAATAGATTCTGGGGCGCCAGTTCCAACCACTTTGCATTTAAATCGTTTATATATGCTTTACCTGTTTTAGGATTTATTTGCAACAGTTCAGCTGCATTGTAGCCACCATCCTCTTTAACATATGAGGCTAACAAGGGTATATGCGAAAAGTTACCAGATTTAATAATATCCCTGGGGTGTTCAGTCATAAATGGTTGAGGCGCATTTTTAGGCTCGACAACTGGTCCAAATGTGGTAAAGGGATTATAGCCAAAATTTAAAAACTCCTTAACACTTGCTACGATATCATCTGCCGGTTTTTGTTTAAGACAATGTTTGATGGCATTAGTATTTGTTGTGTCGGGACATTGTAAATGTTGAGCCAATTTTAAAGCTCGTTTTTGAGAATTTTTCAAAATCACCCAGGGGTTAAAGGCTACACCGCTTATTGATACCACTGCCTTGGCTATATTTTCCAAATAAGGGTTCAACATTTGCAAATGTGTTGAAGCTCCCCCTGCTGAAAATCCCATGAGTAATACTTTCTCTGGGTCGCCATTGAAATATTGAATGTTATCTTTAATCCATAACAAAGCCAATTGCTGATCCTTTAAACCATAGTTACCACTTATGTGTTCATCTTCGGTACTTAGGAAACCCAAAGGACCCAAACGATATGAGATTTTCACCAAAATTGTTTCGCCACTTTTCATTAGCATATCTTCGCCAAATTTATTTGCTGCGCCAAACATAAATGCTCCACCATGTATATAAGCCACTACAGGATATTTTTCTTTGCCGCTTTTGGGCTTGTAAACACTAACGAATAGACAATCCTCAGAGCCTTGCAACTTATTTTCACCATCTTTGAATTGATTCCATTGTAAACATTCAATGGGAGTTTTAGTAGCATCAAAAATGTCATGCCATTTATCATCATATTTTTGCGGTGCTTCAAATCGTAATTCTCCTACAGGAGCTTTGGCGTAAGGTATTGACTCGTAGCTATAGTAGAAATCTCGGTCTTTGCCTTTTAATTTGCCATGAGGTAATTCCACTATTAAATTGTCATCTGTTTGGCCATTTGTGGCGTTTAACACTATTAAACTGATTAAAATATTTAAGAAATCTTTTAATTTCATGTTAATAGCTTCAAATTGAAATAAGAAATGACAAAATCTAATCTTTAAGCCGGCGATTTCATAAACTGTGTCAATTTCATTATCTCTACTGTTTGCTTAGATAAGGAATATAATTCAATAGTCATCTCTTATTGTAATAATATGTATGTATGTATAGATGTTATTAGAGAATGATCAACAGTATTATACCTTGAATGGTGAATGAGAATCTGGCAGAATATTATACAGTAGAGCAAACGGAAGCTCAATGTTTTGTGTTTATAGCTGGCTTTAGTATTGTTTGTCGATCCCAGCAAAGTTTTTAACTGCCAGCTTTAGACTTCTAGACACCGGTTGGACTATAATCCAACTAATGGCAACGTTTGGGTACAGAAACGCATGTGATTCAATAATGTTACTTGCATAACTGCAGCAATATCAGTATCTTATACCACAATAGGTACCTCTTTGAATGTATTCAGATCAAATACATAAACGAGCAGAATGTTCCATAAGAGTAAGCGTATTGCTGCATTCGTAAAACAAAGTCCTTGTTAAGCAGTAGTTCTATTTCACTTACGCTACAAAACCAGGACATCCAACATTCCTTAGAGTTCACAGCAATCTTAGGTTATTACGTAGTCTTCGTTTGTCTCGTGGAATAAATTCGTTCATAGAAAAGTTGTTTCTTAGCTGGACTATTCGTGTATAGGACACTGCTTGAACACTTTCCTTTGTTGCCTCTTACAATGTAGGCAGATTCATATTTAATATTCGTTAACCTTGCCAATCTTTTACACCTCAGGCAGCTAATTTACCTTCTCAAAGACCAAAACCAACAAAGAGCATATAAGTCTCTGTGTTTATTTTATTCCTAAATCAATCAGTTTTATTTAAATTTTTATTAAGAGCTGAGCTATTGCTTTACGATTTCAGAAGTGTCATTAAAAATGAATAAAAATTTCAATGATTCTGGATTACCCCTCTTCCTCAACGAAATCTTTCAGCATTTTTAAAAATTTCTGCGATAGCAGCTCTTCATCTGGTCTAAAAGAGCGCCCTGGGAAATTAAACATCAGTGTGAAATCATCACCATGAACAGTACCTTAAATTAATGATTCTCATCATTAAGTTTACAACTAAATATTGTTTTACTATCCCATTTTGCTATTTACCAAAGTGCATATCATCTCTATGGGCTAAAATATGACCAAAGCCGTGATCAGAGGGATTATCATATACATAAGCATACACAGGTGCTTTGCTGTTAAGGCTATGCAACTCTAAAGCTTCTTTAACGTCGTTTCTAAATATCACATTTGTATACATTTCCTGTACTTTTATATAATTTTATTCCGAAAATGTTAAATTTCCCAAGTATTTTTCTTTTAATTTTTGAGCGTATTCTATGGATTCATCGGAAATATTTTCCAAGAATAGATTTTCGGGCGCCAACTTCAACCATTTGTTATTTAAGTCATATATATATATATATAAGAGCGACTCAAGTTGTATGGAAGCGAAATTCGTACAAGATGTACCCCCCTCAAAATGAATGTTGGTATATTTTATGATGAGCTGGACCATTTTGAAAAAGGGTATATTTTTCCATGTTTTGTCAATTTGAGACTTTGTTTCCTAACCAACATATACAGTATGGGCGCGTCCAACTGTATATACAATTTGTCCAAGGACAATCATCAATGTCCTTTTTTTAAGGATATTCTGTAAAAAAGAACGGGTTTTGAATTTTTTCTTCGGGGTTGTTTGTAATAAAATAACCAAATTAACATATTTTAATCTTTAGTCGATTTAATTAAATACGGGTCTCAGTTTTTTTTTTTAAATTCGCCCTTCGTAGCTGTAGTAGAAACCTTGGTCTTTGCCCTTTAATTTGCCATGAGGTAATTCTACTATTAAATTGTCGTCTGTTTGGCCATTCATTTAACGCTATTAAACTGATTAAAATATTTAAGAAATCTTTTAGTCTCATGTTTTCGGCTTGAAACCTAAAAACTTAATGAGAGAACATCATAAAGGCAGCAGTTTCTTAAACTGTTGTCCATTTTATTATCTCTAGTTCTTGTTTTGATAATATATTCTTAATAATATATTCGTCATAATATGTTTAGATGTACTCTTAGTACTTTTAGCTCTATGTCTTGAATGATTAGTTAAGCATCAATGATAATACGTCATGAATATTGAGTTAAATGGATTGGCCAGCATGTTCCTCAGATTTAAATCGAGTGATTTATATATGAAACCCATCAATTTGATGACATACCTTCTCGAAAAACTGAACATTTTAGAAGAACGCAGGAAATTTGATGAAAATTTTACTGAAAAAGTTAATCAGTATCATGAAATATAGAAAATTTTGTTTAATTTTTAAAAAAATGTAAGCAAAACAAAGAAAAAATAAAACGTTTTATTCCTTTAAACCCATTTTATTTAAATTCTTAACAAAAACTAAACTATTGCATTACATTTTAACATGTGTCTTTAGAAATTAACACATATTTCAATGCATCCGGATTACCGGCATTATTTTCAAATTCGCAGTCGCCAAACTTTAGATTTCTGTATGAAAACATAAATAAAATTAAATTAAATGCTTAGAAATTAATCTCGGTATATAGGCTTACCCCTCCTTTACAAAATCCTCCAACATTTTAATAAATTTCTGCGAAAGCACCTCTTCATCTGGTCTAAAAGGGCGCCCTGGGAAACTAAACATCAGTGTAAAATCATCACCATGAACAGTACCTGAAATTAAATTTTTTTTCATTGGAGTTTATAGCCATAACTTTTTTTTTATCGTGACTAGTACTTACCAAATTGAATGTCGTTTCTCTGGGCTAAAACCTGGCCAAAACCGAATTCGGAAGGATTATCATATACATAGGCATACACAGGCGCTTTGCTGTGAACGCTATGCAACCTTAAAGCTTCTTTTATACCATCTATGAATAATAAATCTGAATAGAGTTGTTGAATTTTTAAATAATTTTCTTCAGAGAATGATAAATTTCCCAAGTAGTGGTCTATTAGCTCTTGAGCATATTTTTTGGGTTCATCACTTAGGCTATCTAAGCGTTGATTTTCTGGTGCCAATTCCAACCATTTGTCTTTGAAATCGTTTATATATGGCTGTTCAGTTTCAGGATTTATTCGCATCAATTCGGCTGCATTGAAACCGCCCTCTTCCTTGGTATGTGAGGCTAACCAGGGTATATGAGCAAAGTTGCCAGATTTAATAATATCTCTGGGGTGTTCAGTCATAAATGGTTGAGGCGCATTTTTAGGCTCGACAACTGGTCCAAATGCAACAAAGGGATTATAGCCCCAAGTTAAGATCTCCGTAATACTTGCTACAATATCATCTGCCGGCTTTTGTTTAAGACACTGTTTTATGGCGTTAGAATTTGTTACATCTGGACATTGTAAATGTTGGGATACTTGTAAAGCTCTCTCTTTGGGATTATTAATAATAACCCAATGATTTAAAGCCACGCCGCTTACTGAATATGCTGCCTTAACCATATTTTCAGTAAACGGGTTTAACATATGCAAGTGCGTCGATACAGCTCCAGTAGAGAAGCCCATGAGTAATATTTTCTCTGGATCGCCATTAAAATATTGAATGTTATCTTTAATCCATTTCAAAGCCATCCGCTGATCCTTTAAACCATAGTTACCAGTTATGTGCTCATCTCCGGTACTTAGGAAACCCAAAGGACCCAAACGATAAGAAAATGATACCAATATCATGTCAGAACTTTTCATGAAGATATCTTCACCATACATATTTGGCGCTCCGAACATAAAAGCACCACCATGTATATAAGCCACAACGGGATACATTTGTTTGCCGGTTTTAGGCTTATAAACGTTGACAAATAAACAATATTCAGAGCCCATCAACTTATTGTCACTTGCTATAAATGGATACCATTGTAAACATGGAACAGGAGCATTAGTAGCATCGAAAATTTCATTCCACTTATCCTCATACGGTTGGGGTGCTTCAAATCTTAATTCTCCTACAGGAGCTTTGGCATAAGGTATTGACTCGTAACTGTAGTATAAACCTTGATCCTTGCCTTGTAATTTGCCATGAGGCAATTCCACTATTAAATTGGTATCATCTGCTTGGCTATTTATAGCATTTAACACTGTGAACGTGATTAAACAATTCAAAAAACTTCTCAACTTCATGTTGGCAGATTGAAATGTAAACAACAACTGATAAAATTGTATCTTTAAGCTGCTGCTCTTATAAGCGAAGATATCAATAGGTGTAGTTTATTATCTCTCTATCATTAGTTAAGATAACAAGTATAATTGAACATGACTTTTGTTTGCAATAATTGTATTATTATTGTATTATTGTAATTCTATTTGTTGTTGTTTATTGCCTTTTTATGACAGGAAATGGACAATTGATAGAATATATTTGGACAGTTCCGAATAGAGTACATAAAACTATAATAACCGAACTATAGAGGGTAGGCTCTTCAGACCATAAGGTTTAGCAGGGACTCTAAAAATCAAATGTCTTCTATATGGAGTCTCTATAGGAGTATTTGCTTTTGAAAAGTTATAACGATTATGATTCCTTGATTTCTATTTAAAAAGAGTGCTCTAATTTCGAGTTCTCTTATTTCAATGCAAATTTTCTTTGAGGTTAGGTCGGCGAAATACGGCCATACGACATATGTATTGTATGCTGTTAAGTTCGTTATAATTGATGTTCCAGATTGAGTGTTGTATGTGCCGCACACGGGGCGAAATAACATTTAAACCTTAACGTCATAAAATTTTCTATACAACAAAGCCCGTTTAATTGATTTGTTTTTATTAAATTGATTTAAATTTGTGTTAAATTGCCGGTCAAAATACAAAAATACACACTTTTAATTGACAATTTGTATAGAAAAAATACAAAAAAAAAACATCACGTTCATGTTGTGTTCTTACTCCACTCACGTGTTAAAAGAAATCAACTTGAAAATCTTCTGTGGAAAAAAATGTTATCCTAACGAAGTTAATATTGAACGTATAAATTAAAATACGTTTTATTTCATTTAAATACGTTAATTTTGATGTCTGTTATTATTTTGTAGGACTGGTTTAGATCAGTCAGTAAAGTTTATTGACCGTTTAGATTCTAAGCTAACATCACATGCATGTGTATACAATTAAACTTGATCCTCGCTCTTGAAAGGCTCGCTTATAAGAGCAACAGCTTGAATCAAAAATTTTACCAGTTGTTGTTTTAATTTCAAGCTATCAACATGAGCTTGCAAAGTTTTTTAAATTGTTTAATTACATTCGCAGTAATAAACGCTATAAATAGCCAACCAGCTGATACCAATTTAATAGTGGAATTATCACATGGCAAATTACAAGGCAAAGATCGAGGTTTCTATTACAGCTACGAGTCGATACCTTATGCCAAAGCGCCTGTAGGAGAATTAAGATTTGAAGCACCCCAACCGTATGATGATAAATGGCATGACATGTTTGATGCTACTAAAGCTCCTGTCGCATGTTTACAATGGAATCAATTAAAAGAAGGTGAAAATAAGTTGCAAGGTTTTGAAGATTGTCTATTCGTCAATATTTACAGGCCTAAAACTGGCAAAGAACAATATCCTGTAGTGGTTTTTATACATGGTGGCGCTTTTATGTTTGGAGCAGCAAATGGTTATGGCGAAGATATACTTATGAAAAGTGGTGAAGTCATATTGGTAACAATTTCCTATCGTTTGGGTCCTCTGGGTTTCCTAAGTACGGAGGATGAGATCATAAGTGGCAATTATGGCTTAAAAGATCAACAATTGGCATTGAAATGGATTAAGAATAATATTCAATGTTTTAATGGAGATCCAGAGAAAATATTGCTCATGGGTTTCTCCTCTGGAGGTGCATCGGCACACTTGCATATGTTAAATCCGTATGCGGAAAATATGGCTAAGGCAGTGTTTACAGTAAGCGGTGTAGCCTTAAATCCTTGGGTTATTATGAACAATGCCAAAGAAAAAGCTTTAAAATTGGCCCAACATTTACAATGTCCTGATACAACAAATACTAATGCCATTAAATACTGTCTTAAACAAAAATCGGCCGATGATATTGTAACAAGTGTTAAAGAATTTTTAAATTGGGGCTATAATCCCGTTGTTACATTCGGACCAGTGGTGGAACATAAAAGTACTCGTCAAGCCTTTATGACTGAACACCCCAGAGACATTATTAAATCAGGCAATTACTTACCTTTACCTTGGTTAGCCTCATATACAACGGAAGATGGTGCATACAATTCAGCGCCATTAATGGAAATAAATCCCATAACAGGGGAGCCATACATAAACAACTTCAAAGAAAAATGGTTGGAATTGGCACCACAAAATCTCTTTTTGGAAAATTTAAGTAAAGACCCGATTATGTATGCTCGAGAGTTATTGGATTATTATATGGGCAATTTAACATTCTCTGAAGGAAATTATTTGAAACTTCAGAAACTGTATACGGATGTGATATACCGATATGGTCTGGAAGAAGCTGTAAAATTACATGGCATTCACAGTAAAGCTCCTGTATATGCTTATGTATACAGTAATCCCTCCGATTTTAGTTCAGCTAACATTTTAGCCAAAAGAAATGATATTAAATTTGGTAAGCATTGTTTAATGGCAAAACTGTTGATATATGATTGTTTCAAAGGGAACAATTATTTTTAGGCACTGCTCATGGTGATGACTTGTCTTTGATGTTGAATTTCCCAGGTCGCTCTTTTAGATCAGATGAAGAGCTGGTGTCGCAGAATTTGATTAAAATGTTGGAAGATTTTGTAATGGAAGGAGGGTACGTTTATCAATAGAAATTAATTTATAAAAATTTTAATTAATTTTATTAATCTTTTGCACAGGTATGTAAAGTTTAGCGACTGTGAATTTGAAAATAATGCTGGTGGTGATCCGAATTCATTGAATATTTTGTTCATTTCTAAAAATACTTGTAGAAACGTAAGGCTATAGGGATTAGCTTATGTTAAAGATTTAAATAAAATTAATTTATTTATTTTATTATTATTAATATTTATTTATTGATTTATTAGAATACAATTTACAAATTATATCTAGCTGTAGTGTAATAGCCCCGAGTGTATGGTGAGAATAGAACCCCGCGACCCTCATGTTAATAGTCTAGCATACTACCCACCTCTAGATTATCAGGGCATCCTTACTATATAACTATAAAATATTATGTTCTTAATAAGAATTATTATTATTTTTGACGACAATTAAAATTATTTAAGAAATTACGTTGCCGTTGGGAAGATATATAAAAAGTGTTTGTAGACATTAGCTTAAATTTTGGATTGAGATTTCTTCAAGCAAATTAAATTGGTGCGTAAAACAGACAGTTTTTATCATTGATAAATCCTGGCCAATAAAGGAACTCGTAGATTTCGAAATAGAAGTCTTAGAATTCCTTGTAGTGCATCATCAATAGTAAGAAAATATGATCTACTCTCACGGTACACAGAGCTTATGGTTGAAAGTACAGTGGACGTTCGCTAGTACGAATTATATATTGTCAGGCCCTTTCGTAGTACCGAAAAATTCGTAATATTGAACAACAATATATTATATACAAAATATTTAGATTTTATTAAGAACATACTAGTAAATTGTACATTTTGGAAATTGCTCTTATCTCCTCGCTGTCACGCACTACTAATAGTGGAATATCATCCTGGTCCTCAAAATTGTCATCGCCCAAAATTTTCTTTCAACATTTCTTTATGGAATCACTGGATACCTTTTCCCAGGCTAAGGCAACCAATGAAATGGCTTCAAATAAAGTGGTTTTTTTGAGGGACGTTTCTAAATTTTCATTGGAAGATACAATTTTTGACAGTAAACTGTTACGGTAATGCAGTTTTAAGAGCCTAATTGCATTCTGGTCCATGGGCTGTATTAGTGGAGTTACATTGGGGGCATATACATTACAAAATCTGTCCATCTTTAGTATCATGAACCAGTTCATCTGCCGGTGGATGACTTGGAGAGTTGTCTAATATTAGAAGAGCCTTAACTTGCAGTTTTTTTCTTTTAAAAATGTCTCTACATACATACATACATACAGAATTGGCCATTACAACCCTTCAGTCAGGATTACGGCCTAGCTTCTCACAAAAAATGTCTTTACTTCTTATAATTCTCTCTCTAATTCTTATAACAAACCACCATTCTTACTATCGAATAGAAAAAATGCCCATCTTTCGTACTATAGAGTAGTCAATGCAAAAATTTTGCCATTCGTATTATTGGAAATTCGTAATAAAGAGCGTTCGTACTACTGGACGTCCACTGTACTTTTTTTTTAATCGAAAATGTCTCCATAAAATATTAATTTCTGTACATCAACTTCGCTGATTATATTGTGCAATACAGACATTTAAAGTTGAGGCAAGACATTGTCTTGAACGAATAAATCTCCCAAAGCTACAATTTAGTAATTTTGATAGAAATGTTTACAGATTGATAAGTTTATAGTCCTTTACACTTTGGTGGTTGATTTTTACCCTCTTATAGTGTTTTCACACCAAAAGTTAAAACCTGATTTTAGCATTAAAACCATAATCAGCTGATTTTGTGTTCACACTGCAAATTTTCTTAAATCTGGTTTTAACTTTCGTACATTTATGACTGTGCCACAGTTGTTTTTGTTTAAGAAAAAATAAAAAATATGGAAAATTAAGAAATAATATTATTAATATTATTGTTATAATATTATTATTTATTATTGTTGCAGCATTCATTAATTAAAATTTTACATTTTTATACAACCGGCTTTCTGTATTTTTACATTTGTTTTGTTTTTATTTTGTTTTTATTTAATTTTTATTAGCTGTTTTTACCATTTCAGAGCTGGTAGCTCTGATTTAGTACATAAAACAAGGTTGTATTTCATAAAACCTACTTAAAACCAATTCAAAAAAGGTTTTATGTTTGTTTTAATACAATAATTTTGTATGGTAAAAGCAGGTTTTATTTTTGGTTTTAACGTTAAAACCAACTTTTGCGTTAAAACCACTCGGTGTGAAAACACTATTAGGTATGTAGTTTCCTGTCATATCTTTCTGTTTTCAAAGCTTATAAGCTAACTAGCTGTACCCTGCGCGCGTTGTTGCGCCAACAACTAAAATAATTTTTGAAGGAAAGACATTACAACAATTATCCAATTAATTTTGAATCATTTTATTGATTTCGTTTCCCGTTGCCTAGATGATTCAGACGTACGGGCTGAGTAGTACGCATTCGATCAGTTTCTAATCTCACTTCTCGTTGTTCAAGTAATTCAAGCGAACGGGTCTCAGCGGCATGTACTCGAAGATGTTCCAGTTTCAATGCTCATTGCTCGTGTTGCCTTTTTTTGGTTATTTCTAACCAAAATTGGTTATTTTTTTTATCAATGTGTAGATGTGTAGGTTTTTTTGGTTTTGGTTATTTTTCTTTCTTATAAGAAAAGCTATTTTTTGTTTCTTTTTTATTAATTATAATTTAAACTTGAAAAAAAAAATAAAACAAAAGTCTATGAATTTAATTTTGGTTATATTTTTTCTTATTTGGTGATTTTTTTCACAAATGTTGTTTACAAAATTTTTTTCTTTCCCTTCTATCTTTCCCCCCGCGTCGTTCTTTACACTTTATTTTCTTTGGTTTTATACATCAGGTTTATACCCCTAAAGTATGCTATCTATGCGTATGAGTAATATATTTCAAATGCAATTAAATATTAAGTATGTAGTATGTAGTATACATGGGCATGACCCCTCGCTCATTTAGAATATCAACATAAAAAGTAGCCTATAACTCCTTCCAGACATACAGGAAGATACTGTGAAAATTTCAAGAAAATCGGTTCAGCCGTTTAATCGTCTGTAAACTTCAAACATACAAACATACAATCAAACACACATTCATTTTTATATATAAGATTGCTTATAAGCTGATTTAAAATTTAGATGTTCGTGTATCAGATTACATTTTTTTTTGTGAAATCAGTCTCTAGGTCGACAAATTTTCTTCAAGTATCTCCATTTTGAGTCGTTATTTTCCATTTAGGTAGGTATTCGTAGTTTTTTCGTATTATCTCGTGTAACTTTAGGCGAGCTGGTCTTCTGTCATCAACTGGATAACGTAATTGGTCATGATAACCCTTTAGTCAGGATTACGATCAGATTCTTACACCACTTATGTTGTATGTTTTCATATGAGTGGTGGGAACTACAGTTTAAATTCGACTCCGAACGACAGATTTTTTGCCTGGAAACTTTCATGGCAATTTTTTATTTACTCTTGAGTTTTTCCCAGAAATCTACTGAGAGGTTAGGTTAGGTTAGGTTAGGTTAGAGGACGTGCACTTGTCAATTAAGACAAGTACAGTACCCGGAGGTCGAATTGACCCATTGTACAACGTCCTTAAAGAGGAAGGATACGAGAGGGAATAGGATATAAAGGAGAGGAGATAGGAAAGGGAGAATGGGAAGCGGAGGGGTAACATAGACCCAACAAAGAAGGGAGAGCGCGACTATCCTGATGAAGCCCTAGCGCCCCTCAACCAGCCTAAGCCACTAATGAATCTGTGGAGAGCCTTGATGTCGGCTCTCGACGCAGAGTTCAAACTCTCAAAGAAGGCCCTGCCAAAGGTCCTCAGCCTCAACCTACCAAGGGCTGGGCAGTTACAGAGGAGATGTTCGATAGTCTCCAACTCCTCCTCATCGCAACATGCCCTGCAATAGTCCGGCTGGGATCTGTTCCAGATCCCCGTCAGCGACCTAATCTCGCAGTGCCCTGTGATAAACCCGACAACTAACCTTAAGCTGGCCTTATCCAAGCCCAGCAGCCTACCTGTTCTCTTACTGTCCACAGCAGGCCATAGACATCTAGAGACAAAACAACCCGATCCGTTCCCCCAACGTCTTTGCTCTTCCTCCCCGACCCATCTATTGATGAGACCGTAGAGGTGGCAGACCGGGGGGTCAGGACCAACTATTAAATCGCTCCCAGAGAGCGAACCTAACCTAGCGAGGGCATCCGCCGTCTCATTGCCCAGTATTCCGCTATGACCCGGAACCCAGCAGAGACGGATACGGTCTAGTCCAAAGGACCTCAACGACTCCTTGCACTTGCGAACGAGCCGTGATTTGCACCAGACCGACTCAATGGCCCTAAGGGCAGCCTGACTGTCAACGAAGATCACGTAAGATTCCGAATCTGAAGCTGGGCCACCAGCTATGGCCTCAATAGCTTTCAAGATTGCGAAAATCTCCGCCTGGAAAACGCTGCAGTCATCGTTCAACCTAAAGTGGAGTTCAAGACCGAGTTCCCTACAGAAAACCCCAGCACCTGTACATCCACCTAACTTAGACCCATCTGTGAAGATGGGTATACCTCTCTGTCCCTGGAGTACCCCACCATTCCATTGTGCCCTTTCCGGTATAAGTATCCTTAAACCGGGCAGGAACATAGCCTCAGGCACAACATAATCGGTGGCTTTTTCCGAAAGTCGATATCTCCCGTCAGGAAAGATGACATTCAGAACTCTGGAGTGACCTGTCGAGCGCTGTTTCCAGCAGCCCGATTCCCTCAGACGAATGGCACAGCGCGCTGCACACCGCTTGACATATAAATCAAGCGGAGTCAGGCAGAGCATAGTGTCAAGAGCAGCCTGAGGGCAACTCTTCCTCACTCCAGTGATACTCAAGGAAACAATCCGCTGAACCTTATCCAAGATTTTCCGCTGAAAACTCTTATCTAAGGCACACCACCAAACAACGCAGCCATAGGTAATAACCGGTCTAACAATCGCCAGATATATCCAGCGAATGGCCCTAGGCGGAAGACCCCAGCTCTTACCTATGGAGTTCCTACACTGGTAGAAGGCATTCAGTCCCTTCTTCATTCTTTCCTCGGTGTTTCGTTTCCAGTTCAGCTTGCTGTCCAGGACAACACCCAAGTACTTGACCTCAGAAGACAACGGAAGCTCCCTACCAGCTAACCTCGGCAACCTGAAGGGTTCAACTTTGTACCTACGCGAGAACAGGACGAGGTCCGTCTTATCCGGATTTATACCCAGGCCACAGTTCGTAGCCCAAGAGGATAAAATTCCAAGAGCAGACTCCATCAGTTCCCCCAGCGTCGGTAGAAACTTTCCACCCACCAGAATAGCCACATCATCGGCATATGCCACAACCCTAAAGCCCCTACTCTCTAGAAGCCTCAGACCAACATTAGCAACCAGGAGCCACAAGAGAGGGGATAGGACACCCCCCTGCGGTGTACCCCTGGTCGCACGCTTTACGATAGAACATCCACCCAGATTCGATCGGATTAGTCTATTACCCAACATGTGGATGATAAACCGCACCAGAAAATCTGGGGCATGTATATCCCTCAGTGAATTCTCAATAGAAGAAGTGGTGACATTATTGAAGGCCCCCTCTATATCAAGGAAAGCCGACAGTGTGTACTCACCCCTAGCCAGATTCGTCTCAACAAAACCTGTCACATCATGAAGAGCGGTCTCAACCGACTTACCCTTAATGTAAGCATGTTGCGACCCACTCAACAGAGACCGGTCCATGTTTGACCTCAAATGTAGATCGATAAGTCTCTCCAAGGCTTTCAAAAGAAAGGATGAGAGGGATATCGGTCTATAATCCTTCGGGCCGATGTGACTGGGTTTACCAGCCTTTGGTATAAACACCACGAGCACATCTTTCCAACCATCAGGTATATCACACCGTCGGAGACAGTCTCTATACACGTCCACCAGACATTCGTGTAATATATCACCAGCACGCTGAAGCAGAGCCGGAAAGATACCATCCGGACCAGGCGACTTAAAGGGCTCAAAACTATTTATCGCCCATTTCACCTTGTCTCTGTTAATGATATCCTCCAAATCGGGCATCAAGCCAGCATCACAGAAGGGATCCGCTACCCCCGACGGATAGCTTTCTGGATCCACACAATTGGGAAAATGAGTACTCAGCAGAACCTCTAGGGTTTCTTTTCTCGAGGCTGTCCACGCGCCATCGTTCTTTTGGATGAAGCCTAGGATTTTGGGGTCCTTAGACAGCATCCTACGGAAACGAGCCACATCGGAAACATTCTCGATACTCGTGCAGAAACTCATCCAGGTGGTTCTCTTTGAGCGCTTTATTTCCCTTTTATACTCATTAAAACTGGCCTTATATGCAGACCAGTCAACTTCCCTGCCCGACTTCCTAGCCTTATTAAAGAGTTTCCTGGTACAACAGCGGAGTCTACGGAGTTCCGCATTCCACCAGACTGGCTGGTTCCTCTTACCCGGGTAAGTGAGAGGACAAGCATCTCTATAACAAGACAACAAAATATCCGTCAAAGACCCAACTCGATCATTGACGCTAGGAGTGGAACGACCCCTGAGGGTCTTAAGTTCCTCCTCCACAGTCATCTCATATCTGATCCAGTCGGTTCTTCTTGGATTTCTAAAAGGCTTGTTAAAGCCACCTGATAGATTAATACTGAAGGATATCAATTGGTGATCAGAGAAAGAACACTCATCTGAAACCCTCCAGTCCTCAATCATAGACCTGTCCATGTTAGAGAGCGTAATGTCAATTACAGTCTCCCTAACACGGTTTCTAAACGTTGGCGTGTTGCCAACGTTGCAAATGTTGAGCCTATTAAGAATAATAAAATTCAAAATCGACTCACCCCTAGTATTTATGTCAGCACTGCCCCATTGGGTGTGATGAGCATTGGCATCGCAACCCAGGACAAGGCGACATCTTGTCCTCTCCGCATGCTCCACCAGTCGTCCAACTAAGTCATCAGGTGGGGATGCAGCCTCGTACGGCATGTACACAGATGACAGCATCAACTCGATCCCAAGGTCATCTTTGTACGCCACAGTCGTTACGTCACCTGTACAAAAGGAAGGAGTGATTAACAAGTCTAAGCTACCCCTAGCTAATATACAGGTTCTTACCTTCTCGCTTGTTCTAGGAACAAGTAACCTATAATCAGGATCGCTCAAACCCAGGATCCTATCCCTAAGGATCCAAGGTTCCTGGATAAGAGCGATGTCAACTTCAAGGCGGCGTAGGGTGGTTAATAGGTTGTGTGAGGCAGCTTCGCAGTGATGCAGATTAATCTGCACCACTTTCAGCCTCCTCTGGGTTCCTAGGCACCCCTTATTTCCCGATGACGGAACTTTAGGTTTGCCATCCCACACAACACCACGCCACCCCTTGCCCTTAGCCTCTGAAGTGAGGTCTGATCAATAGCGATCCGAAGATCGCAGCCCTTCTTACCTTCACCAGCCAGGGAGTTAACAACTGCCCATGTACTGGTGTTCAATCCATCGTTTTGCTTCCCAATAAGTTTTGGTATGATACTCACACGCCTAAAAGTAGGCGGGATCCATACCGTCACTATTGGACGTAGAGGGAGGTCGGATTGAGGGACCACCTCCAAGCGCGCACCGGGCCAGAGTTCGCCAAGGCGCTTCACTGATTCCACAAGGAACTTTACAGTTCCCTCGTTTTCACAGTCGACTACCTTGATACCCCTGGACCAACCAATAGAAGATATGCGAGCATTCCTGCCATCACAACTCTCCTCAGCTATGAACTCAATGAGCCGTTCTTCAACTAGATTCCATCTTTCAGGAGAGATTTTACCATCCAAATCCGACCTGTCGATGAAAGCCAGCTGAAGGGAAGGGTTAGTTCCTAGGCTCCCTTGTTTCCTGGGACGCTTGGAGCTAGAGGAAGGCACCTCGTCAGACCTGTTCCTCTTCATGCGATCTCCCTTGCGAGAAACCTGCACAGAAGACCTATCCGCCGAAGTGACCCCCCCCAACTCCTTGGCCTCTAACCTTACATCCTCCTTTTGGGATAAAGGATTGGCGGTAGCTTCTACCTCCTTTCCACCATCCCTTGAAGGAGTAACACCACCACCCTTTCTCTTCACCGAAGGATTGAAAACCCGGGTGGTCTTCTTTGCTCCAGCTGGGAGTAAGGGTGTATAACCTTTGTGCCCCTTGCATGCGGCTTGAGAGGTAGAAGCAGTTGGCTCTACGCTCTCGTCCACACTCAAGGGTCCATCAGAGTCAGCGACCCGTGAGAGGGCACTGTCTGGGTATTTTTTCTCATACCGCAGAACAGTGCCTCTGTGTCGAGCCAGCATCCTCTGCTCCTTAACAGAGAGGGAATCCACATCACAGCTTGCAAATCTTCTCAAGACAGTGCAAGCCCTACGATATGAATTCCTCTCCTTATACATAGCGGAACGTTTCCGCCCAGTTCTACCCCCCTTGTCAGACGAGCCACCCCCACCCATGCAGTCCGGATCAGTAGATGATCGTACTAGTGGGTCAGAAGCATCCCGTCTGACAAGTGGGTTCCTTAAAGGGGATGTCACCACCTCATTGCTCCCAGTGGCAATTTGGATACGAGTGAGAGGGAACCTTTCGATGACCGTATTGTCACCGTCTTCATCCGATAGTGGGGAGACAGAGTCTGACTCCACGCACATATCTTCCGTAGAAGTGAGGATCGCCAAAGCAGACTCCTCACCAAAGGCCTCCTCCACAGTCATAATCCTCAGGCCAGCTGGGGCGAAATTCCTGACGATCTCGTTGTTGTTGTCAACAATGCTCGCCTGGATTCGCGCAATGAGCTGGGACGCGTCCAGTCCATTCAAAAATACCATTTCGTCAGTATTGTTTTTCTCGTCCATGTAAGTCCCACGAGTGAGGGGGAAAGGAGGTCGATCATGCCATAGCCCCCGATAGCATGACAGGGACTTGGTAGGAAACCTAATACTCACTGAGGCGCCCAGGTATCAGTGAGGCTCCGTTAAAATACAGTCGGATTAGACCCCTGACTGCAAACCACCCGATGAGCACGGGTCGCATAACACTCCGGATTAGGGGTATGAAAGAAAAAAAAAAAAAAATATACGTGTTCCGACGATTCGAACAGATCAAGAACGACATCGATCCGAAACCAGAGTCTTCCCACGATATTAGGGTAACCTTTAGTCATGCACCCCAACTCACCCTGGGTCACAGAGTGAATCGAAGTACACTTAAGCCCCCACATCGCGACAAGATCGTTACCCAGGTGAGAGGTAGTCGACGAAGAAATACTTTTTCATATTTCGTTTAGTTGGAGATGTTTGATCTGTGGCTTGAACCGTGGCTTTGCGTTGATATCCAACTGGTTTGGCCGACTTACTGGGCTTAACTCGTTGCATTCGTAAACTTTAAGTAGGAATCTTTTTAACAAAATTAGACTGTTGGTACTGAATTTTGTACCAAGGATTGAAGTCTGTTGACTTTAAAATATAGTGCCGGTAGACACCAACATTCTGAAATACACGCTACGTGAGCTGATGACAACTCATAATTTTTGTTTTAACGAAAGTAGTTTTAAATGCAGTAGCTTTCAAAAACTATCTGGCTAATACAATTAATCCCTTGATTTCGCTTGTTATTCCATTCAAGTTCAACATTTTGACAGAATTAATGTTTGTGGTGGGGATCAATAGTTGAAAGCATGTTCTTGGTCTTTTCTTCGCTTACCATTAAGCCTATTGAATTTGCTTATGACTATATTTCAGATGTTGACATTTGTCATAATGAGCCAAAAAGCCTTACAAAATAGCTTCAGCTGCTTTCAAGCATTTCCAAGTATTGTCCAAAGTAATTTGGCAAAGTTTATTGGAATTAGAAGTGGTACCAAATCGGTTAATAGGTTTGAATTTTTCTATTTCGCTTGGGAGTTAAAATCAATGAAGAGGAGATTGTGGTTATCGATGTGGAATTCTTGAATATACTTTAGGTTTTGGCTGTGGGTGAAAATAGTATGAAACCACACTGGCATGAACGATAGATACGAATGGCATGTTTTAAATTTTGCGCATAGTATGGATGTTGTATGGAATGTTCAAGAGTCTAATATTATTAATATTGGAAATAAAAGGAATGCTGAGGCTAATTTTCTTTTCTTCATGCAGGCGCAGCGTCTAATACGATTGGTAAAACGTTGTACTATAAAAAAATCTTAAGAGGATTACAAAATTGTTCTCTTAGGAATTTATTTGAAATTCTTAGAACAGGATATGCAAGATTAAATTTGTATCTTAGGTTAGGTTAGGTTAGGTTAGGTTTGAAAACCGGACCCTGATATTGAGACAAATACAATACCCAAGAGGTCAAAATGTTATATTGTAAATATGTACATCCTAGAAGAGCGAGAGAGAGCGAGAGGATAGTGAAGGAGAGAGGGAAATTGAAAAAGGAGAATAGATAGAAAAGGGAGGATAAGATTTGTATCTTATTAGTATGAGAATAATAATCATATCTATTTATTTAACAATTTATTCTTTTAAATTCATTAAAATTCTTAACAAAAGTCAAACTATTGCCGAATATTTTTACATGAATTCCTTGAAATTAATAAGAACTTATCTGCATGTGGATCACCATGATTATCTTCAAATACACAGTCGCCAAATTTGAGATTTCTGTACAGAAAAAAAAAAAAAAATAAAAAATAGTTTCTTGTGCCTATAAAATGAATACTTTTTCAAAGACTTACTCATCCTTTACAAAATCTTCCAACATTTTAATGAATTTCTGCGAAATCACCTCTTCATCTGGCCTTAAACGATGCAGCGGGAAACTCATCATCAAACTGAAATCATCGCCATGTACAGTACCTGAAATTAGATTTCCACTTTAAAGTTTTATATTTTCTTCATTTTCATTACTACACTAGCTGACCCAGCGAACTTCGTCCCGCCCAAAATTGATTTTTTTTTTATTGCCCAAAACAGGTCGCATTATGTATTTATTGTAATACACTGCATAAAACAGTTATTAAAAAGCTAACTTACTATAAGTGTGTGTGAATGTACTTATAATCGAAAGCGTTCTAGACAATGAAAATATGCTTTATTTAGGATAAAACAAAAGTCTATGAGTTTAATTTTGGTTATATTTTTTCTTATTTGGTGATTTTTTCACAAATGTTGGTTACAAAATTTTTTTCGTGGCAACACTGTTTCAGAAGAATAAATAAAAAATTAGTCAAACAACAAAAACGCACGATGAGAACAATTGAGAACATTGTTACGCTCTTGGTTTCTTTATCTTTCCCTTCTATCTTTCCTCCCGCGTCGTGAAATATTTTTGAAAAATATTCCAAAATATACCAAAATTCACATTCTTTATACTTTATTTTCTTTGGTTTTATACATCAGGAATCATAGATAGCATACTTTAGGGGTAACTATGCGTATGAGTAATATATTTCAAATGCAATTAAATATTAAGTATGTAGTATGTAGTATACATGGGCATGACCCCTCGCTCATTTAGAATATCAACATAAAAAGTAGCCTATAACTCCTTCCAGACATACAGGAAGATACTGTGAAAATTTCAAGAAAATCGGTTCAGCCGTTTAGTCGTCTATAAACTTCAAACATACAAACATACAATCAAACACACACTCATTTTTATATATAAGATAGTACTTACCAAATTGAATATCAGTTCGATTAGCTAACAAGTTGCCTAAAGTATAATCTGCAGGATTATCGTAAACATATGCATAAATAGGAGCTGTACTATAATGGCTATGCAACTTTAACGTTTCTTTAATACCGTTTATGAACAAAACATCTGTATGTAGTTGTTGAATTTTCATGTAATTTTCTTCTGAGAATGTTAAATTTCCCAAATAGTGGTCTAATAACTCTTGAGCATATTTTTTAGGATCATCGTGAATATTTTCCAAGAATAGATTTTCTGGGGCCAGTTCTAACCATTTGTCTTTAAAACCGTTTATATATGGCTGTTCAGTTTTGGGATTTATTTGCATCATTTCGGCTGCATTGTAGCCACCATCGTCCTTCGTATGTGAAACTAACCAGGGTATATGAGAAAAGTTACCAGATTTAATAATATCCCTGGGGTGTTCAGTCATAAATGGTTGTGGCGCATTTTTAGGCTCGACAACTGGTCCAAATGCAACAACGGGATTATAGCCCCAATTGAAAATTTCCTTAACATTTGTTACAATTTCAGCAGCAGGTTTTTGTTTTAGACAGTGTTTTATGGCGTTAGTATTTGTTAAATCTGGACATTGTAAAAGTTCGGCCATTCTTAATGCTTTCTCTTTGGGATCTTTCATTATACCCCAAGGTGATAAGATTGCACCGCTCACTGATACTGCTGCCTTTACTGTACCTTGTAAATTACTGTTTAACATTTGCAAATGTACCGAGCCTGCTCCAGCTGAGAAGCCCAGAAGTAATACTTTCTCTGGATCGCCATTGAAATATTGAATGTTATCCTTAATCCATTTCAATGCCAATTGTTGATCCTTTAAACCATAGTTACCACTTATGTGTTCATCTTCGGTACTTAGGAAACCCATGGGACCCAAACGATAGGAAATTTTAACCAATATGGTTTCACCACTCTCCATAAGAATATCTTCGCTGTAATCATTAGCACCGCCAAACATAAATGCACCACCATGCATATAGGCCACTACGGGATATTTCGCTTTGCCAGTTTTGGGCTTATAAACATGAACAAAGAGGCAATCCTCAGAACCTTCCAATTTATTTTCACACTCATTTAATTGATTCCATTGGATACAGTTGACGGGAGTTTTAGTAGCATCAAAAATGTCATTCCATTTATCATCATACGGTTGGGGTGCTTCAAATCTTAATTCTCCTACAGGCGCTTTGGCATAAGGTATCGACTCGTAGCTGTAATAGAAACCTCGATCTTTGCCTTGTAATTTGCCATGTGATAATTCCACTATTAAATTTGTATCGGCTGGTTGGGCATTTACAGCGTTTATCACTACGAGCGTAATTAAATAATTTAAAAAAGTTTTCAATTTCATGTTGGCAGCATGAAATCGAAGCAAGAACTGTGACAAACAGATTCACACAGATCTTCTTATACATAGTAGGTAAGAAGTACTTACGATTTTATTATCTTCATCCATTAATTTAGATAAAGAAAGAGTACATATGTATAATTAAATAGAGGTTTTGGGCATAGAAAAAAAAGTTAATTTTTTAAGGTTGTTAACAGTATTATGTTTGTTTGTTTGTTTGTTCTTTTATGGCCAGACTTCAATAATAGATTGCAAGTTTATTTTTCTTCTTCTCCATTCCAACTAATATTAGATTGAGCGAGAAGAGCGTTAATGCAACGAGAGCATAAATTTCAATCTAAACGATTAAATGATAAAGAAAACGATAACAACAGATGTTCCTCAAGGTGGTGTGATATCACCCGAGAGAGGGTATAAATGCATTGCAAAATGTGTTGTACGCTTTATGAGGTATTAAATATGTATATTGTTCGATATAGTGGAATTGCATTATGACAGCTCATTAACGCATAGGATTTATATGTAAACAAAAGTTTTCATTGGAAAAGTTTCTCCAATCTGTTGTTTGGAGTTGACATTAAACGGTAGGCGCCGCCACTCACTCTTGGATAAAATTAACAAACACAACATAGGAGGTGTGAGAATACATACATAATTGGCCATTACAACCCTTCAGTCAGGATTACGGCCTAGCTTCTCAACACCACTCATGTTGTGTGTGTTTATTTTATACATGAGTGGCGGGACCTACAGTTTAACGTCGCCTCCGAACGACAGATTTTTGAGAAAACTTTTTGCATGGCAGGTTTATTTACTCTCAGAGTTGTTGCTAGAAATCTGCCGAGAGGAAGTCGCCGAACAAATATTTTTTTTCATATTTCACTGATAATATTTCACTTTCTAATAAGCGAACACCCTACCTACTAGACTACGGCGACTACAAAAATCTAGAATGTGTGTGATAAATGGCCGCAGAATTATTATTGATCTCTGTATTACGGAAATACATGTTAGCGAGCCTTAACAACTGGGCCACCTAGAATTAAATTATTTTGATATACAATGTATGTACCCAAACTGAGCTGTACGAAGAAAATAAGATGTCGGACATCTATAAGTAAATGTGTCTTGTTAGAGCTTTCATTCGGTTCTCTGTCCTATTAAACCTGTATGACAAGAAATGTTCAATAGGTCAACAGTGTGTTAGCTGGCAAGTACTACTGGCTGGTTCCATGCTACTTCTAGTTGAGAAACGGAAACAGGAATTGATCTTTTCAACATGCAGTCGAAATATAAGAAAACTTGTTGGAAAATTGATTACATAGATTACAAACTATGCTATCGTTTTGCAAAATTCAAATCAAAAACCAATGCTCGATAACAATCTAATTTGTAGTCTTTTAAACAGCAGTTTTATTTTTAAGACTGCCTCACTTTATTTGATGTCAACAGGCCATGGGTATAAAATATAATGCCTAGGTTCGAACTACTCAAAGGAATTTTAACTTATTCAATACCTATGATTTGATTTTGCCAAATAGAGATGACAAGGGATTTTCTCTATGTCTTAAACATGCTATTCTGTTCAAAATTTTATGCAAATGTTGTCAAATTATATGTAAACATGTTTCGTACGAAATGTTTGTGAAAAACATTTTGATAAAGTAGTGGCTGCCTTCCAAAATGTATCAATACAAAGTTTGTATACAGTACTACTACTGTATATAAACTATGTTTATATGCAAAGTAACCAAACAATGCATCAACTATAAATCCGATGCCTGATTGCTTTTTGACTGCGTTAAAAATACACATTGTCGACGTTTTGAAATAGAATACATTGTATATATTTTGTACAGCGGCATTATGAAACACGATGCTTAGTTCAAACACAAAGCAACTAACATTTTGGAAGGCAGCCACTAAGTACCAGTTACTTGTTTAGATAAACATTCGCAATGTTTATGTCAACAAGTTTCTGGCAACTTTTTAAAATCACAATCTTGTCAACATTTGTTGTACGAAAAAACAAATGTTGCTCAACATTTGTTGCAATCGAAATTTTTCGTACCCTCAAAAAATAAATGTTGCTCTACAGTTTTTTTTTATTTAATTTGAAACAAAACATTATTTAAATTTTTTCTTTGTTTTATAATCACTTTTATTATTATATTCTAATTATTTTTTAATTCTTATGCCTTAAAATTAATACATACATTTTTTATATATATTTTTTATATATATTTTTTTTGGAACTAAACTAGGAAAATAAATTATGTTTGATTTACTAAAATACGTTTAAAGTTTTTAAAAATCCATTAGAAACTATGCTAAACACTTATCTCGTCGAACAGGAACCTTTGCCTTGTATCGTTACATCTGAAAAAAAAAGACTATTTTTTTTTGGAATTAAAAATAATAAATTCCTCTCTTACCTATATGTAGACAGGAGGCGTAGCATTCCATTTGAGCCTCACTGGTATACATGTAACCATCGGAACCGCAAACAATTTCTTCATTTTCATCTTCAACAATTGCACATATGCGTTCACAATACTCTTCAGTATCTTTTTGTTCGCTAGGCGGTGCTACTGTAGTGCTGGATTGTTTGCTAGTATTTGAGTCGCTGTTAGCAACGGGCTGACGTCCATAAAGATTCTGAAATTATAATTAAAATAGTATTATAATTAAATAGAAATGGATTAAAATGCCGCGCCAAAAGTCAAGTGATAAAAGTTTGAAATGCTTTCAAATAGAAAAGACCATAGGAGCTGAATAATTTAGGGATCGTTCTATGCTATAAATGCGTTTGATAATATGCCACAGAGCCTGAACATACTATGCTGTCTGTGTCTGTAGAAAAACCATAGCTAGTCTAAGTCTTGGGTGCAGTCTTTGATTCCTTCATACATAGGTTGGTTTATTTAAACCATTAAAATAACAGAGGAAAACCCTATCGTTCTAGAACATGCCACAGAAGTACAAAACTTGATTATTGAAAGTGAAACAAAGCAAAGAAATAATAAGAAGATAGGGAAGTTGCTTTATGCATATTGATCACAGTTAATCATGACCAAACAGCTATAAAATGGCTAAAATATAAACTAGTATAGCGGACAAAAAATTAGCTGTAAGAACTACATAAGCTATTATTTTTGGTCAAGCAATACTAAGTCATGTTGGTTAGTGAAGCAATTGTATACTTGAACGAGGGATACCTGCTGCTGACTATAAGATTAGTAGGGACTTGCCGGTATGGATAAGGAATTGATTTTTATCAAAACACTTTGATCTCAGATATCATCTAAATGGATTACGTCCCCAGGAAGAAACGGAGAATTCTCTCTAACTGATGGAGAATCAAACTACATGGCATATTTTGTGCAATTGTCTTGCGATAGCACGTTTGAATGCATATCTATTCCTATTGGATATTTATTTAATATTAATCGATAAGGCAAGAAGTTGCTACTGAAACATGGCTTTTAGGTCTAATCTTTTTCGTAAAGCAAGACATTGAGTGTCACTTTATTTAAGAGTCTACCTCATCTTCTTATTTCATTGCTTTGTTTCAGTTTCCATACCTACAATTATTTTCCAATTAAGCGGGTGGGATTCTGGTCTACTGTTCTAGATTCTAGAGCGGTAGGGTTGCCGTCCGTTGTTGCCTAACAACTACGCCCTATATGAACCTACTATTTCTTAGGAGATGGCGCTGCCTAATTATTTTCTATGATTTCAATGATTTGTGAGAGATGAAGAGTCTCCTTACATGGAATATTTGAAGAGCAATTAAAGCTTCTCAATTTTACAAATTCGAAAATTTATGCGACTTATGCTATGTTCGCACGGCAGCAATTTTTCGTAATTCGCTCTCTCATTCGTAATTCAACATCCAATTATGTGCTAAATTACATAATTTGCCATACAAAATTTTGTGAGCGAATTACTCAATTTGTGTGTAATTCAATTTCTATTACCCTATGAATTACTTAAAAACCAATGTAACATGATAATTCAAATAAGTAATTCAAACAGCGAGCGAAGTAATTCGAAGGCTCGTGCGAAACATAGCATTAGCAAGGATTTGTATCCGATTTGCTTAAGAAATACATCACGCCTACTACGCCTTTTAAAAAAGTTTACGGACCGAATATCCATTTCAAATTCACTTTCAAAATGGATAGAAAACGAATCATTTCTTAAGCGAATGATTACGGGCAATAACGTGCGAAAAAGATCATGGACCAAGCACGATGAAGCTTCGTAGAAGCACAGTCAGAATTGACACATTGAATAATAATCCTATATGTCTAACGGCAATGAAAGGCAATTGTGTAATTTGTGCTTCCACAACTTGGTCTAACGATTTATCCTGATCGCTGCTGTCAATTAAAGAGACTGAGCTCAATAAGTAGTGTATTGATTTATTAGACGAGAGCCCGTGGTTCACACCACACCTCAGACAAAATTCACAAATATTTTGTAATTACGGGCCTATTTACTGATTTACAGAGACTAATGTACTTACATTTCCCGCTTCTTCCATATCATCACCATCTTCTGGATCATCTTCATCATTCTCCACCACAGGTTTTATACCACCTTTGTTTTTCGCATGGTTATGCGTTGATGAATAATAGCCTGAGTCTAAGGTACTAATGGTAGAACTTTCCGTATCGGCTATTATGGGCGTAACACTGTTGTAAACCAAAGAATTATAACGTAATTGTCCTTGGGGAGCATGTGTATAGGCCACACCGCCTACCATAGCATCGCGTTCAGTAAACTCAAAACGTAAAGGTTCGGGAGTTCTACTACCAGCCGAACTGTGTCTAGCATAAGAATAAATCGGTGATGGGGTGGTGGCGGCATACACAGAGCTGCTGGGTGTGGAGGCAGCTGCTGGCGGTACAACAGTGTATGTAGCCACTTGTTTATCCTGGGTATTGACAACAAATTGATTTTGATTGTAGCCAGCTTGATAACTTGTATGCACCACTGTGGAGGAAGATGAAACTGAGGGTTCCTGTTGATAGTAGAGTTGGGATACGGGTATGCCAGCATTTGTGCTAATAGTATTAGCAGCTAAACCAGTTGTTTCAGGGTCATATAAATTGTTGCTATATAAAGCAGCTTGTATAGGTTGCTGTTGCTGTTGCTGTAGTTGTTGGTAGACCGGACCAATTTGATTTTGATTATTCTGATGCAAAGGTTCGTAGCCCTTACTGTACTGTTGCCTTCTATCGGTTTCCTCATCAATTTCTTTGTAATTGGGATCCTTTTTCGGTAAGAAGTATTCATTGGTGTTCATGAATCTTAAATATTCCTGGGCATCTTTGTCCAGACTGTTATAGGCTGCTGTTTGATAGTTATTATTTTGCAATTCGGTCATATCATTGTCTTCATAAACGGAATACATTTTATGTGGCACTGTTGCGGCAGAGGGAAATGCTATTGTTTGTAATTGATTGCCAGGTGCGGCATCGTGTATGGGTATGGGTATTGATGCTTGTTGCAATTGCTGTTGCTGTTGGTATTGCTGTTGTTGCTGTTGCTGTTGGTGTTGGTGTGATTGTGGTAAATATGAGTGTTGTTGACCTCCATAAGCTGTATGTTGCTGGTGCTGTTGAGTTTGTGCTGGTAATTCTTGGTGCAGCAGTGATGCTGGATGTGGCTGTGACTGTGATTGCGACTGCGACTGAGCTTGCTGCTTTTGCTGTTGAATTTGGACCTGTTGCATTTGATAGTAGGAATTTTGAGGCGTTAGATATTTTTGTTGCTGCAAATATTTCTCATGCTGTTCATTATATTTTTGCATTTTCTCTTGATCGGGTATGGGATATTGTTTGAAATCAGGATATTTAGTTATTTGTGGCTTTTGTTGCTGCTGCTGCTGCTGTTGTTGTTTTGCAAAATTTCCTGCAGCATTTGCAGTTTGTTGTTGTGGCTTTACATATTTCGGATAGTTGTTGTCCTGATTCGTAACGGGAGCCTTCTTTTTCGTGTGAGTGACAGGATGTATGACTACTTGACCATTAAATGAAGGTGAGGCTTTAAAATTGTGTATATATTGTTGGGACAAGGCTGGTACATGTATCGAATTTGGATGTGAGTTCAAGAGTTGAGGCCTGTACGGTCCACCTTTGCCGTTATTTAAAAAACTAGGATTACCTCCTCCCTTGGTGGCGGAGGAGGAGGAGGGTATATATTTTGAACTTTTCAAAGATTCATAGCCAAAGCGAATATTTTGTGATTGTGGTGGTGGTGGTGGTGGCGGAGCATTGTTCAAACTATTGTGTACTCTGCGTAATTGCGGACGTAAGGGAAAATGATCGGCACGCGAGCGTATTTTAATCGGTTGTCGACGTCTTAAGGTAAAATTAGGCGTTCGAGAATGTGTCAATAGAGTGCGTGCCGCACGTGCATTTAAATTTGTTTTTTCGGTTACATTTTGTTTAGACTCTGCAAGCGTATCATTTAAAAACTGATCAGTTGTGTTAGCATTGCGAATTATTTGCGTATCATTAGTTTCTGCTGCGTTGATCACTGACGTTAAACCATAGCAGATTATAATTAATACAACACTTAATGTTGGCTTTAAATGAAACATATTTATTTTTGTTGTTGTTATTTCTTTTCTTTTTGTATCTTTTTAATCTTTCAACACTTTTACTTTTTCGTTTTTATTTATTCTTTTGTTCAAATTATATTCCAGAAAAAAACGCACGCACGCGAACGCAGAATCAATCAATTTTTGTTTTCAATAAATTTTTTCTTTTTTTTTTACGTCCACAACTTTATTTTCATCGCGCTACAATCGAGACCGTTAGCAAAATCAGTTCAATATCAATCGTGTTTTTGCTTGTTGTAACTCACGTTTAACATTAAAAAGATTTTAATTTTAATAATTTTTTTTTCTTTTTTTAATTTCGTTTTTCTGTTTCTGTTTCTATTTCTTTTTATTTTTTTCTATATTTTATATTTTATTCCGTTTTAATGTTTCTTAACAACGTCTTCTTTGGCCAACGTCTGGCTTTCGTTTAACATACCGTTGATTTGGCGACTGTAAGCGTAGCTGGCGACTACTTGCAACTTCTTAAACTTTTACCCAAAAAAAGCCATGGTCATGACAACAAAAGACTCTTGTATTTTTTTTTTATTTTTTTTGTGCTTTTGTTTCTGTTTCTTTTTGTTTTTTGCTTTTCATTTAAACTTTTCTTTTCTTGTTTTTTTTTTTTTTTGAGTCGTTTCTTCTGAGTGTTACAGCAAGTCTTTACCACAATCTTTTTGCATTTCTTGATTTTTCTGTCTTCTTTCTTTTTGAATTTTATTTTTACACAGTAACACAGTGTTAGTTTGTTATAGTGTTGAGTTCAGTCAGTATATAATAGAAGTCCAATTCAAACAAGTCCAGTTCTTTCTAGCAATTCGTTTGAAGCCTCAACAATCAATGCACTCTACTGGTAACCAACATGAACTCTTTATTTATAAAAAAAACAAATTGTTCACTTTTTTCTTTGTTTTTTCATTAACTTCGCATTATATTTGAAATTTAATTACACTGGGCGAAATAGTTGCATAAATTGCATAAAATAAAAAGTTATACAAGAAAATAAAAATTTTTCTTTTGACATACAAGTCATATTAAAATAAAAATAAAAAAAATCGTAAATGTTTTAATTTTGTAGTTTCATAACTGACTGGCCATAACTGGGTACTTGCTTTCCTTATTGCTTCTTACAGTGTACATCTTTCATAGTATCGGTAACTGCTAATTTAGTCATCAACATGTGGTTTAAGTTTGAAGACGCTGCAGTCTAGTGGGTAATGGTTCAAACATCTGTTCAGATATCTCGAAAAAAAATATGCAAATAAAAAAAAATAATCGACTGCTTTCTGTCAACAGTATTCTGGCGTCTGACCTCTGATTGCAAAATTGTTTTCTTACTCCATCCATGTTGTGTACGTTAATATATCCATTCAACTTTACCAATTAACCCATTCGCTGCCAAGGACGAGTATACTTGTCCTGGCAGTGCGGGATACCCTGTCAAAGACGAGTATACTCGTATACTCCCGCACTGCCAGGACAAGTATACTCGTCCTACTTTAAATATATCTTGCTCAATTATACAATTAGCCTTGAGTACTTAAATATACTCTCTGATTTCCATCTTGTAATAAGATTTACAGTTCAGTTCAGTACAGTTTACAATTCAAAAATAAGCCTAAAAGAACGTCTGTTTCTTAGACCCTTCCTTATCCAACGCATATGAACCAGTCATCCCAGGCCTATTTTTAAATTTCTTACAGTAGAGAGCAAAAGTGCATATTAATAACAACATCATTGATTCATTAAAATATTGTAAAAATGTGGCTAGAGCTTCACTATTTTGGGAGATGGGAGAAATCACGCAACTTGTTTACGAAAATCTAATATTGTTTCGTATTACTCCTCTATCTAGTATTACATAGCATCGTAATATAGTACGAGTCCATATGTGGAACACTGTCCATATGTGGAACACTGTCCATATGTGGAAAGATTAATATCCAATGTCGATAAACACTAATTTGTTCATCATTCCTAGTTCCAACAGAATTCGCTGCTTGAATGTTAATAGTCCCTGTAGTCTAGTAGGTAGTGTATTCACTTATTAGACGTAAAAAAGCCCGAGTTCGAGCCCCAGGCTGTACATCAAAACGGAATATGGAAAAAAATATTTTTTCGGCGACTTCCCCTCAGCAGATTTCTGGCAAAAACTCTGTGAGTAAATAAAAACCTGCCATGAAAAAGTTTCTCAAAATCTGTCTTTCGGAGTCGGCGTTAAACTGTAGGTCCCGTCACTCAAGTGTAAAAGTTAAGGCACACCACAACATGAGTGGTGTGAGAAGCTAGGCCGTAATCCTGACTGAAGGGTTGTAATGGCCAATTATGTATGTATGTATGTTATGCATATAAAAAAAGCTTTAATTTGGGCCTTGGCACAGAGCTTAATATCATTTTTGGGATTCAGAATTCTTGTGAACACCGTTGGCATCATATGATTAAAAATATCAATGGCTCTTGATGATCAATGTATCATCGACTTTTTTAAAGCCAAATTTGCTTATAATAGACTTCCTTTATGCTACATTCATGCAGAATATCTACTGTAGTATGAGCTGTATGAATCGTAGCACTGTCTTATTGAAATCAAATGTCCAATCCAGGCTAAAATGAGTTAGTAATCAGCGCCCTTTGTTGTGAACGTCGTTGAAGTTTTTTATACTTACATATGTATATAGTATATTCGAGTGTGCCGACATGAAATCTAGCTGCCTTAGTGGTGTGACATTGGTTTTTCTAAGCGTATGCACATGCGATACAACTTCATCTCAAGAGTTTCCTGCCAATTTTTAATGCCTTTTTACGATTCACCAGTTGTAGTTATTGTTAGACAACTTACTGGCTAACGTTCAATAACTCCATCACACTTAAATTGATGTTATTTAGAATAACAATTTCCTTTTTCAAACAAATCCATACAAGTCCAGACAAGTTAATAAACAAGAGCAGAAGAAGAAGAAAAATGTTATGTTTCATTAATTGAATCTTTCTGCTGTAAAAGCATGCAACAACAGGCTATAAGAACCAACTTCAACAATATTAATGAGCAGCAACAGTAGCAGCACCAATAGAATATGTTGTTAGCAATTAAAAGAATGTGGTCTCGCGCTGTTTTAAAATTTTGTTTCAATCAAATCATAAAACTAAACATTATCAGCTCATTGCTATTGCATTCACAGGTTGGTTTTCAAAATACAATAGATTCTAAGGTTTTTTTTTATTTGGTTTTTAAATACGCGGTGTGACTAGTTTGGAAGATGGTACTGTTGTTGTTGAATTGTAGCAAGAATTATAAGTTCAGATATTGAATAGCTGGAATATATCAAGGTTACAAAGACAATTTTCCGGAAATCGTTAGCTCTTAGAGTAATTTCCAGGATATGATAGGAAGCTATGAGAATTTATATTTAAATTTTCTAAAAGGTAGGCAAGTATATACCATAAAATTAAATAATATACAGTAAAGGCTGATGATGTAAGCTGTTAAACTTATTATATTACGGGTACTCATTTGTAATGGAAGAGTTAAAGGGGAATTCTTATTATAAACACTTTGAAGCATTCCTTGGTTATCAAATGCTTTATATTGCTCTTTATACTATCTTCACACATGCACTCTTATTGCGTAAATCGCAATAAACGTCATTATTGAGGTCAATATTTCATATAAAATATAAATTAATTATTGCGCAATATATACGCAAATTGTTATAATATTGATTAAAACCTAAAATACAACACTGTCATAAGTACGTTCAGTGAGCATATTACAGTTTTCGGAACACTTTCTGTTGATATTTGACAACTCAAACGTCAACAACGACAAAAAAAAAACAAAAACAATGTTGTTGAAACAACCAGCTGCTTTGCTTACCAGCTGTCAAATAAATATTGTACTGGGTATATTAGTATGTCTGAACACTTAAAATATTGTACTCAAATAATCGAATATTGGCTCAATAAAAGTACATGTCTGAACATAGTATTACTTTGCTGCGAAATTTTGTTCATTTAGAACATCTCATACTTCATACGTTTTCGCTTTTTGAATTCGTAGTTCAACGCAGTTCCGCGAATTGGGATGTTACTACGTAACATTCGGGCGATTGGTGGAACAAAGCATTTTAAGATAGTGAACTACTGCTCCTTTTAATAATTGTTATTATTTTTGTATCTGTTATCTTGTCAATTTTATGTAATTTTAGATTTTTTCCAAACTACGTGTAATTTAGTCTGGCAACCTTTTGACTCTCCCAAATACGCCGACAACAACAACAACAACAACAACAAATATAACAGGGATGGCAAACAAAACTTTCTCACCAAATACAACCAATACCCACGAATTCAATAGTTTTTCTAGGCAACAACGGGTGGCAACCCTATCATTCTATAACATTCATATCATGAAATACACTTATTTAAGAAAGCTCAAACCAAAGTAAATAAGTAATAAGAATTTTCGAAAAGAAATTAAGCAAACGTGGACTTGGAAATAGTCGTGACGGAAATCAATAACATTTCGCTTTTTGCTTGCTCACCTTGGATGGTAGCATTTAAAGTTTTGTTTGGACGAGGAAGTGGGAAGGCTATCGCTTAAAAATCCTGACTTCAGTCAGGATTATGGCCTAGCTTCTCAACTCCACTCATGTTGTGTGTGTGTTGATTTTATACATGAGTGGCGCGACCTACAGTTTAAAGTCGACCCCGAAGGACAGATTTCTGAGAAACTTTTCATGACAATTTTATTTACTCTCAGAGTTTTCGTTAGAAATCTACTGAGAGGATCTCGTCGAAGAAATATATTTTTTCATATTTCATTGTGATGTGTGACCTGGGATTTGAACCGTGGCCTCGCGTAATAAGCCAACGTACTACCTACTAGACTACGGCGACTTTTTAAGCATTTCCTATCCTTAAATTTGAATAAAATAAAGTGTAAGTGCATTTTTACAATTTTCATGACTCTAATGTCTAATGTAGTCAAATCGCACATTCTCGGTGGTCAGTTTAGACCACTTCCACATGCCCATGACCTTGCCCTAAAATTGCTCTTACAGAATATCTCATAAGGCATAAGCTGTGTGGACAATGCAAAGATGCGCACATATTTCCATGGCAAAAAATCCATCAATTTAATTATGAAATGCTTCCACATCCATCCAACTTTCCGGATGTACATAGCCCCGAGTGACTATTACTTGTTTCAAAACCCGAAGAAATGTCTTACAAAGAGATTTAACGCCAACGATGAAATCCTTGCATAAATAAATCTATTTTGATGGAATAAACAACATTGTTGGGCAAAGTGCATTAAGCATAAGAGGTGCTGAGTTGAAATATAAAACAATTTTCTTTTGTATTCAAATACCTGTAATTTATTGTAAACTAGAAAGATTTTTTTAAAGCCAGTGGGTGCTTAAGAAAAAAAAAAAGAAAAACTCACACCCAAAACCACTTTCCAAGACTGGTTTTGAGCTTATTTGTTTGCGGAAATTGTTGTCGACATCCTTTAATGCCCAGAAATAAATTTCCCCAATTTAATCTCTAATTTAGCATCGTTCCACAACAGTTGCGTGTTAACTGTAAGACTGTTCATGAACACTTATATTTGCACTTCCCTAGTGCCACTCTTTAGTTTAATGGTTAGTAAAATACCGGCCATTAAACATGGTTAATAGCTATGTACACTTAAACTCCAGTGGTAGTTTTTTCATAATTTGATTTTGTTTTCTTAAACATTTTAAACTTTTTTCTGTTTTCTTTGTTGTTGTGTTTTTGTTTTTGAAAGTAATTTTCTTTTTTTTTTATTTGTTTTTGTAACTCTTCCTGCATTACACTACTAATCCAGAACGACGAAAATTGGTTTATTGCTACTCTACTACGTCAACACATTAATTCCAAATGAAATGACCGGAGACATATAAAGTATACCAAGAGAAGAACTTTCTTTTTTTCTCTCTTCTTGTTCTATCTCTTCTTCTTCTTCTTCTTCTTCTGCCATTATCTTAGCCATCTAGTCATAGTGGATTTTGCGTGTTCCAATTACTGTTAATTGTAAGTAAGCGTATGTATCTATGGCATGTAGGCTTCTTCTTCTTCATCTTCTTCTGTTTCATCTCTGGCATTATGTTCAGTTTGTGTATTTGCAGTTGTGTTCTGTATTCACAGCAGTAACCAGCCAGATTGCATTCATTTATAGTTGGGTTTTGAGAGAATTTATGTGTAAAACGCCTAATGTCAAGTGGGCAAAAAATATTGTGTGCAACATTTTTGTTTTGTTGCTCTTGTTTTAGTAACACAAATAAATCTTCGTAGTACAACAACTCCTACTGAGATTTCATTTCGGTAAAAATGACTTCCCTGAGCAGCTTGAAAATCAAGTCAAGTAAAAAGCAAGCAAAATAATCGACCCAACTCAACAAACTCAACAGCGCCAACAGCTAAAAAATAAATTGTTTTCTGGCTGCATGAACACTTATACATACATATGTATTTCGATGACGTTGTAACGCCCGCATATATTATTGGGCAAGTGAAAAAGTAATTTCATTATGCAATTATGAATAAATATATTTTAAAGCATGATTGTCAGTCATCAATATTTCAACAAACTAATCTTCATAATGCCATGCCATACGAAGTCGCCGTGGTCTAGTAAGTAGTGTGTTCGCTTATTAGACGTAAAGCCCGGGTCCGAGCTCCAGGCCATACATCAAAACGAAATATGAAAAAAAAAAATATTTTTTCGGCGACTTCCTCTCAGCAGATTTCTGGCAAAAACTCTGAGAATAAATAAACCTGCCATGAAAAAGTTTCTCAAAATCTGTCGTTCGGAGTCGATGTTAAACTGTACGTTCCGCCACTAATGTATAAAATATTAACACACAACATGAGTGGTGTGAGAAGCTACGCCGTAATCCTGACTGAAGGGTTGTAATGGCCAATTATGTATGTATGTATGTATGTAATGCCATGCAGTGAATATCAGGCATAGTATTAAAAAAAGGATAAATTTCCCGTGTCTCAACTGGAATGGCAAAATTATTCCAGTTGTTTGACAGTTAACTTCTGTCAAAACTTTAACAATTTATTGTTATAGTTTAGTTTGCATTACTAGCAAACTAATACTATGTTCAGACATGCACTTTTATTGTGTAAATCGCAATAAAGGCCATTATTGAGTTCAATATTTTATATAAAGTTTCAATTAATTATTGCACAATAAATACGCAAATTGTTATAATATTGAGTAAAACTTAAAATACAGCACTGTCATATGTACGTTCAGTGACCAGTGATTACAGTTTTTCGAACACTTTCTGTTGATGTTTGACAACTCAAACGTCAACAACGGCAAAAAAAATTTGTTGAAACAACCAGCTGTTTTGTTTACCAGCTGTCAAATGAATATTGCTTATATTATGTCTGAACACTTAAAATATTGTTTTCAAATAACCGAATGTTGACTCAATAAAACTGCATGTCTGAACATAGTATAAAGCGTAATTTGAGGAGAATATTAATATTTGAATCGCCCTTTTTTCGATAGTCTAACAGGGTTATTGTTCACTAAATTTCAATTACATACATAATTGGCCATTACAACCCTTAAGTCAGGATTACGGCCTAGCTTCTCACACCACTCATATTGTGTGTGTTAATTTTATACATGAGTCGCGGGACCTACAGCTTAGAGTTTTTGCCAGAAATCTGCTGAGAGGAAGTCGCCGAAGAAATATATTTTTTTTTCATATTTCGTTTTGATGTCTGACCTGGGGTTTGAACTCGAGCCTTACGTCTAATAAGCCAACACGCTACCTACTAGACTATGGCGACTTCACGCAATTCAATTACTTAATTTCAATTTCAATTACTTAATTTCATTAAATTTTCAAGGCTGGTTTTCAGCTTGACTTTAAGGAAATCATACCTTGAATGTAAAGCCCTAAAGCTTATTGTCGATTTCGGTTAATTCGTAATTGTCAGTTAGTTTTGTGGCATCGTTTCATTTTGCATCATAACCAACGGTCGTCTATTTGTGTCCCACTTAACTTTGAAAAAACAAAGTTGATACTCCCTCCTACCCTATCTAACGTTGCCTAGAAACATAGCTTTCTCTGTTAAGATGTACTGGGTTCTTGAATTGGATAAAGTCTTACCCTATAAGTCCTCTGTAAAGAGATCATGATGTGTGTTATTTCAACGGTCGCCTATTTGTGCCCCCACTAAACTTTGAATAAACAAAGTTGATACTCCCTCCTACCCTATCTGCCGTTGCTTGGAGACATAGCTTTCTCTGTTAAGATGTACTGGGTTCTTGAATTGGATAAAGTCCTAGCCGATTCTGTCCAGAGGTCATGACGTTTGTTTTTGACATTATCATCTCACAAGATCCTCTAGAATTTTTTTCTGTATCTCACAATATCAACAGATTTCTTTCTATTCAGAACTTGTGCTCACACGTCCAATAGCTTTCCGAAGTTTGGCATTCATTTAAATTTCATTACAATTTCCAAAAAAAAAAAAAAAAAAAAAAAAATTGAGACAAAATTTTCCACTTTTTTTTAAACAAAATTCTTACTTTTTTTCCCCCACCCAATATTATTAATAGGTATGTAAATTATGCGTTCATCAGTGAGAGCGTTATAATGGCTGCCCATCTTATGCATTCCTATCTGGGTTTGTATGTTGCGGTCCTATCTTGTTAAGACTAATTATAAATCTTGGTATGCTTAACAACAATAACTACAACAGCAACAACACTAACTTGAAAAGCTGTTAAAAATGTAAACTTGCAGGCATATTTTTGTTTAAATTTTAAATAAATTTCTGTCAGTTGGTCGTCTTTGGCTTTATTTTTCTTGCGGGTTCCATTGTCTGTTAAAGGTGTAAGTTTCTCTTGTAGTTGTTATTGTTTTACAGAAAATCAAAAGAAAAGAAAAGAGTTTATCTTTGAAAGAAATTTCAAGTATAACGGCAATGTTCTCTATATTGTTGTTTTTTGTTTTTTTGTTATTGTTGTGGTTGGTTTATTTATGAACTGATGATGACATTATTACGTTTTTTTTGTTTGGAATGTTATATGGGGCCAATAACTCTCTTTTTTTATTGTTTTTTGTTTTTGTCTTAAGAGTTGACATACAAATATTTTAAGCCTTTGTCGTGGACTTTTATGTAAGAGTTTAAATCTGAACTTTGTTTTTTTTTATTAACGAGTGACTTCGAAAAATTGGAAAACAATATAAAAATTATAATTTTAAACGCGATATATTAAAAAATTTCAAATATTTTTTCTGCATGTTTGTACAAAGGGATTATGTTATAAGATATACATATTCACTTTGATTTATACCCTGTTTCTGTTAGACAAATTTTATTTATGTTTTCCATACAAGCAGACGTTCGTCTGAAAGCAATCATCTTACAGACATAGTCCATTACTCATATTTGAATTAGAAAACACTTTCGTTTTCGTTGAAAAATCTCTACGGTTTTTGTAGAAATATTTCACATATTGAATGCTTTATTAGTGTTGCCAAACTCTTATTGTCTTTTAGACAATTTCTATGTCTCGTAAATCAAATATGAAAAAATTTTCTTAACATCAAATTTAAATATTAAAAGAATAACAAATAAAAAATGCAAATAAGTGTTGACAGTTGTGGGTAAAATATACTTACTTACTTACTTAATTAGCCATAACAACCCAATTAACGGATTTCGGCCTGCCGCAACACATCCTTCCAGGCGCCTTTGGGTTTTGCACGCCTACGTCAGTTGGTCACACCAATCAATGACAGGGCTTTCTCTCCTCCTCCATTCAACGTCTATGTCGTTAAGGAGCTCATTGTTGGATCGGATGCGGAAATCGTCGCCAACTCGTACTGGACCGAAGATCTTACGTAGTACTTTTCTCTTGAATACCCTCAAATCTGCTGCATCAGTGCTTAATGGGGTCCATGCCTCTGCGACATAAAGAAGCACGGGGAGGATGAGCGTCTCTTGTAGAGTATTAGTGCGAGAGAGGTCTCTGCTACTCAATTACCTATTGAGACTATAGTAGCACCTGTTGGCAAGAGTGATCCTACGCTTGATCTCCAGACTGACATCATTTTTGGTGGTAACGGCGGAGCCAAGATAAATAAATTCCTTGACTGTATCAAAAGTATAGTTGTCGGGCATAATCTGCCTCTCGCAGAGCACTCTCCATGACGAAGTTGAAGAGATCGCATGATAAAGGGTCGCCTTGGAGGGGTCCATTCCTACCTTGATGGAGCTGCAGGAATTGCTCAACGTCATTCTGCATAGCCTTATCAGATTCGCAGGTATACCAAGCTCAGACATTTGTGGCAAAAACACGATCCCTTATGGGGCTGATAAGGTCCAATCAGTGTTTTGACTAGTGGCTCCAGTCGTTCACACAATACGCCTTATATGCGATAGGGAGAAGGCTTATACCCCTGTAGTGGGCGCACATAGTAGGATCATCCTTTTTTATGACAGGGCAGAGGACACTGAAGATCCAATTGTTGGGCATTCTTTCTTCTAGCCATATTTTGTAAATCAGCTGGTGCATGCGCCCTACCAACTCATTACATCCGGTCTTAAACAATTCAGCGGGGAGGCAATCAGGACTTGCCGCTTTATTGTTTTTAAGACGCATAATCGCGACTTTGACCTGTTCATGGCTAGGCGGCGGAATCTCCACGCCGTCATTACCGATCAGGTTTGGAACATCATCTCTAAAGGCGGTACTGGTGGCGATATCTCCTTGTAGTAGAGTGGAGAAGTGTTTCCTCCACAACGTCAACACCCCCTGCGGATCTGTTACCAAGTTTCCATTTTCATCTTTGCAGGAAGACGCTCTGGGCTTATAACCCTCGGTTAGGCGCTTAATCTTTTGATAGAATTTTTGAGCGTCATTCCTACATCTATACATTTCGACTTTTTCGCGCTCACGCCTTTCCTGCCACCTCTTCTTGCGTCTGAAAAGGCGTCTCTCATCCCTTCTCTTCTCTCTACAGTTTTCTTGTATCGTTTCCCTTTTTCTTCATAATTTTAAAAAAATTTTAGTTTCTGATGCATGGTAGTTGCAATATCCACAAGGCTAAAATACAATCCAAGAATAAGTTTTAAATTGCACTCTACAAGACTGATATTGATAGACAAATGTGATTTGATAGAATTACAAAATATTTCTTCAACCAAATCTTATATATAAAAATGAATGTGTGTTTGATTGTATGTTTGCATGTTTGTATGTTTGAAGTTCATAGACGATTAAACGGCTGAACCGATTTTCTTGACATTTTCACAGTATCATCCTGTATGTCTGGAAGGAGTTATAGGCTACTTTTTATGTTGATATTCCAAATGAGCGAGGGGCCATGCCCACGTATGCTACATACTACATACTTAATATTTAATTGCATTTGAAATATATTACTCATACGCATAGTAGTTACCCCTACAAGTATGCTATCTGTGATTCTTGATGTATAAAACCAAAGAGAATAAAGTGTAAAGAACGACGCGGGGGGAAAGATAGAAGGGAAAGAAAAAAAATTTTGTAACCAACATTTGTGAAAAAATTCACCAAATAAGAAAAAATATAACCAAAATTAAATTCGTAGACTTTTGTTTTATTTATTTTTTTTTAAGTTTAAATTATCTATATATATAAAAATGAATGTACTTTATGGAATCGTAAACTATGCATTTAATCTTTAGCAAAGTTGTTGCGCATGAGCCGACGAAGGTTTCTAAGTTGGTATAACCAATTTCCGACAGGTGGCGCCACTGAAAATTCTTCGAAATTAATTAAATCGTAAACTGTGCATTTGATCCTGTGTTGAAAAGAAAAGAAAATAGCATTACTAGCCTCATAATCAGCATTGAGACTGAAAAATCTTCGAGTACATGCCGCACAGATCCGTTCGCATGAATCACTTGAACAATGAATCACTTGATCGAATGCGTACTACTCAGGCCCGTTCGTCTGAATCATCTGGACAACGGGAAACAAAATCAATAAAATGATTCAAACTTAATTGGATATTTGTCTAATGTCTTTCCTTCAAATTTATTTTAGTTTGTAGTGCAGCAAAGCGCGCAGGGTACAGCTAGTAAAATATAAAATTGCTAAAATTTTGTTCTATACTGTATGAATGAATAATCATATTATATTATCGTTATGATAACTGTTAACAAGCTTCTGCAATTTTTTATTTATTACCATTTACAATAATGTTAATGATGATGACAATGGTGTTAATGATGCTCTTCATAAAACAGTTTTAAAGCACTCTTCACTTGAGTCGCTCCCTACACATGCTCTTGAGTTTATGGTTTTATTGTTATTTATTGTTTTTCGATGTTTATTACTTAAAAATACAATAAAGAAATTTCTGTTTGTTTACTGTATTGACGGTATTTATACATTCATATACACATACATACAAGCATACATATGTAAACAAGTAATTGCTGTTACTATTGAGTTCTTATTAAATGGCCATGTAATTGAGATTTACAAACTCATATGTAATTGTATCTGAGTGGCTTTGATATTTATACACAAATACATTCATATGTAACTAGTATATGCATACATATGTATATAGGAAGTACGTATAATAATACCATCAAATATAAAGTACTTATCTTTTGTTCCCATGAGATGAATTTGTAACAGCGTAACCCTCTTTTCATGTTCACAGTGTTGCGTGTATGACATAAAGTATGATATTTGGTCACTGGCTGGTTTTTAAGTTTAATTTCCTTCTTCAATTAATCAAAAATAATTTCAGTTTTTTATAATATTTTTTTTAGGCAATTGCTTATTATTATTTATTTATTTACATTTTTGTTTACTGCTTAGTTAATTACGTTTGTAAGTTATCATTGCACAATTAGTTGTAAATGTGTTTTTAATTTGCTTAAAATTACTGCGAGTTTTTCTTTAAATTATAGTGTCTTTTTAACATTACTTTGTAGTTGGGAACTGGAAATACACTTAAGTTATGGTGTTGTGCGTAATACATTAACGTTGTAGGTCATTATTTTAATATTATGTATTTAGTTTATAAAGCTCTATAAAATAACAGGATGACTGTGAATATGGAGACATGTACAAAATTGGTCATCTATATGCCAAGGCTTATCCATTTTTCGATTTCAAAAATAAATTTAAATAAAAGACACATATAAATACACTTACTTAATTGGTCGTTATAAGCCTTTACTCTGCATAAGGACCTAGCTTCCATCGCCGAAGTCTAGTAGGGAGTGTGTTCGCTTATTAGACGTAAAGCCCGGGTTCGAGCCCCAGGCCAGACATCAAAACGAAACAAAAAAAAATACTTCTTCGGCGACTTCCTCTCAGCAGATTTCTGGCAAAAACTCTGAGAATAAATAAGCCTGTCATGAAAATATTTCTCAAAAATCTGTGCTTCAGAGTCAATGTTAAACTGTAGGTCCCGCCATTCACGTATAAATTTAACGCACACAACATGAGTGGTGTGAGAAGCTAGGCCGTAATCCTAACTGAAGGGTTGTAATGGCCAATTATGTATGAATGTGTGTATGTTTGCGGACACAGCGCAACACGTATGGTGTGAATCTGGAGATCTTAAAAGATTTTGGTAAAAGTGTACAGCGATTTACAGCATTTTAACACTGCTAGGCCTATCTTATAACGGTGCATGATATAAGGAATATTAATAACAACGTACGTGAGATTTCCACCCTCGTGTTGCGTGGCTTATTATTTCTGATCTGATTTGAAATTTAAAATTTTTCTTTTTAATTTTAAAATATTTGATCTTATTACGGCTCTAACGAATAACTGGTAGTGGATTATTAACTGATTCATTCAGCACCTAGTTTATGTAACTTTTTTAATCCAATAACAAAAAAAGAGCTTGTTTTTATTTTATTTTCATAGTAAAGTTTGAAAGAAAATATCGTTTATAAAAAGAATCTTTTCTCATGCAAATAATTTTTTATTTTTTTTAAATTCATTAACAGAAAAATAAAAAACGAAAGTTTCTACTTCTGCCGCATGAATGAGTCAACAAATATTATGAATTGTTTTAAAACAATCATTGCGAGTTGTTGTTTTTTTATAATACAAATTTTTATTATTTAATTGATAAAAAAAATGAAATGAAAAAAAACTACACATAATGGCATGCTTTACATACAAATTACGTTTAAAATCAACACATTTGTTTTTTTTTTTTTGTTTATTAATAATTTTATATTATTTAAAGCCATTCTTCTTCGTCTTCTTGTAAAAAAAAACATAAAATTTCACTGTCAGACTTACAACCAGTCTTGTAGAAATTATTTGCTAGTGTAGTTTGTTTATTTGTTTTTCAACGATTTTATGGATTAAAAAGAAATTTTAAAACACTTTCAGAGTTTTAAAACTCTATTAGATTTTTTAAAATTTAAAGTAGAAAAAAAGTCTGGAATTAAATGATAATTTAGAGTGTAATATCATTATTAAATAATCTTTATTGGGAGTTAATTAAAAAAATCCTTCCTAGTTATTCTACCTCCCAATATTCTGCGAAGACAACGGTTGACAAAAGATTGGTCCATATGAACGTATGTATGAGTCCGTGACTTTTGCTACACTGCTACTACCGTCAAGAAACTTCTGCCAGCTGATTTTTGCCAAAATTTGTGGCCTTTGATTAGATCACTCTAAGCTTGCTAAATACAATGGCAATTCTGTACTTTGCTTTCAATGGTGAAAAAAGATATCTACGGATTATTGTTTGTTTTGTCGTCGCAAAAAATATATAACGTTCGAAATGCAGTAGAAACAATGGGGAAAATTCTCCGTAATATTTTGTCCGATAATAGATTAAACAAGATTGTGAACTCAAGGCGACAACGTAATCGTGTGCCAAAGACTCAGACTCAAATTTCAGCAGTGGACAACAGCAACATGGATGAGTTTTTTCATCTTTTCTTAACCAGGGAAAAAATGTAAATCTACAACAACATGCATACATACATACATAATTGGCCATTACAACCCTTCAGTCAGGATTAGGATTACGGCCTAGATTCTCACACCACTCATGATGTGCTGTGCCTTAACTTTTACAGTTGAGTGGCGCGACCTACAGTTTAACGTCGACTGCAAACGACAGATTTTTAAGAAACTTTCTCATGGCAGGTTTATTTACCCTCAGAGTTTTTGCCAGAAATTTGCTGAGAGGAAGACACCTATGATATCTTACCGCGGTCTTCTAACAAAACCTTGCTTAGAGTCGACTTTAAAAAAATAGTACGTCCCGCTGTTCATGAGTAAAATTAATGCACACAAGATGAGTTGTCTGAGAATCTGGGCCATAATCGGGACTAAGAAATTGCAACGGATCATAATGCATTCGCGAGATTTAAGTCTCCCAAATTTTCGCGAAGATCTCTAAGAAGGCGGCCCCTATTAAACCAATTTTATCTTAATGCTTTCTAAGAAGGCACTTTTTTTGATACTTGATATCTGACAGTGAACCTACCACTGAATTCGTTGTCCCTCTTAATTGTCTACTGAATATGCTAGTGCTATCCGGACAGCTTTGCGTAATGGGCTGTTAAAGATCCTCTAAAAGGTCGGACATTCTAAATGCAGTACTGATAGGTGATTGTGCAGCCCTTGCGCTGACCAACTTCTTCCTCTTCCTTAATTTTGTTCGAACTTGGTCAGTACAGGGACTGCGTTCACCCGTGGTGTCACAACGGGCAGCTATGCGTGCTCAAGTGAGCTTTGTAATATCAGAGCGACCACTCCGATCTAAACATAAACCTATTGATAGGTGACACATGTATGTATATAGATGGTGCCATTCCTAAGTGTCGTATCATAAGTGTATTGACATGGCAAACGCATGACCCTCCTGCTATTGTCGCAGTTCATTGTATACGCATGTCACCACAAAATATATAGTTTTTTTAAGATTTCTTTTTTCATACCTGAACTTATTATTATGAACTGCACTGTTTATCTATGTTCAGCTTGTTTTTTATACTTTCATTCATAAAATTGCCTTTCTATGCCAGTTGTTGTCCATGCAGCACTCCAAAGAGAGGAGAAATTTTGAATTATTTTTGTGTGTGAATTTTTCGAAAATAAAATTCTTCTTCCTCTTCCTCTTTGTTCATTTTATTAATGCGAGAACAAAATGATTGCATAGCTAGCTAGCTAGCCATATGGCAAAAGAAATTTGAAAGAAAAAAAAAAAAAAATACCAAATCAACTCATGTTGCTACTTTTCAAATGCGCGGCCACGAATTGTGGATCGGCAAGTAATCCATATCATGTCATGTAGAGGCGACAAATAATGAGTGTGTAGAATATTATTTAAACCAGTTTAACATTAAATGCCAGTTATTTCGGTTGATTTTTGCTTTAAATTATAGATTAAAGCGACAGTAGTTGGCTTGGCCAACAGTGGTCTGGAAAGTAATTCTTGATTGAAATTTCAATTTCTTCATACTGCCACTGCATTTTGTGTTTAGCCGGTAATGTTTTAAATTATAATCCGTTAAACACTTTCTTTCTTTTCTCACGAATGGATGTCATCGAAATGCAATGTGTGTGTGTGTTGCTGAGGCTTCTTCTTCTTGTCATGTGAGCTATACGAGTAAAAAGTGAATTGATTTATTTGCTACTAAAAATTCCATAAAATTTCAACTTTTTTTTTCGTTTTTTTGATTAAGAATCCATCTCACTTTCTTGCTCTATAGTAAGCATCACTTTCCAAAAAAAAAAAAAAAATTGTATATTTCGTGGCTGTCGCAACTTTTATTTTTCATGATCATTTTGTAGCTGGAACAACAAGACCAGCAGGCCAAAGCAATCAATTGATTATCTCAACATAGAAATTGTAGAAATTTCAATTTTAAATTTAGAAAATTGTATTTAAATAACCACAATTGAAGAATTTTAACCCAAATGTTTTGACTTTTTTTTTGTAAATTTTTTTGGTCTAATCGATGCTGTAAATCAACCCAAATAGTAGAGAAAGAAGTGAAAAAAAAGAAAAATTGTTCATTAAAGTTTTGTAGTGAAATTAAATTATTTTTCATGATTTTTTGTTTGTTTGTTTAAGAGTAGTTAACGGTAAAGTGAAATTAAGTTATTAACAGTTTTAAAATAAATTAAAACAATTATTTGAACGAATTTTGTTTCTTAAAGACAGTTTTGAAATCATAATATGTACATACAGTGAGCGCCATAATTATTTTAAATTTTCTATTATGTTCTTAAGTATAAAAAAAAGTTCCTTTATCATGAATTGTTGTTTTTGTTTTAACATTTTATAAGTAATAAATAAACGTTTTTATTTTTGGAAATTTATTCGACTATTCTCATTTATTTTTTCGCTATCCTAAGAAAATGAATTATTCAATGGTGTTTACTCACTTTTGACGCTCACTGTATATATATACATAGTTTAATATGGTGGATAAAATACGTGTAAAGGTAATTGCATGTAATAATACGAGTTTAGGTTAAAAGAAGGAAAAAAGAAAAAGTATGAAAGGATGAAAGGTAAAAACGACAATTAGCCATCATGACATTAAAAGGCAAATTTCTATCTCTAAAGATATACTCCTAAGCAGTCAATACCGTTTATGAATCCTTTTAGATTCTCAAACATGTAGTCTTTCAGATCTAAAAGTTCATCAACATATTCACTAACTAGACATCTCTGTATACGCATCTGTTAACAAGGACAGTTGCATAGACATACTGACATAGTCCTCTATTTCCACTGCACTTCACATAACCTAGAGAAATTTGAGATATTTCTATTTCATCTATTGATTCTGTGTCCAAAGGAATGATGCGGCCATGCTTCGCTAGCACTCCTATAATAGCTTTCATCTCTCATCTTTCAATTTTTAGGATAAGTTTTGTTTCTATAGTACTGAACCAAGACCCGAGCAACTTTACACTCCGTTCTACCGCGCCATACACAGCTTAAGTGTGAGTTAAATTTTTCTCAATAATCCCAAAAAATAAGCCAAGACTTCTTCTCTGTTATCGCCTCCAAAGCTAAGTCTGATCTGGCTAGTTTATCAGCAAAAATAAGCCAAGACTTCTTCTCTGTTATTGCCTCTAAAGCAGAGTCTGATCTTGCTAGTTCAGATCAGCAATTTCATTGGCAAAAACTTTTCCGTGACCAGGTACCCAGCATAATTTAATATGGTACTTTGACGTAAGGCCGCTTAGCAGTCTCTTACATTCCTCTCCGACCAAATGTGCCCTACAAACATGTCCCCTCAAAGTCGTTAGTGTAGAGCGCGAGTATCCACATGAATTGTAATGTTTGAGCCTTTCGATGTGTTTTTCCTGAACAGTTCCGTGGCCTTCATGACTCCCCGAAACTCCGCCTTAAAACTGCTACATTCCACCGTGAGTCTATATGAATGCTTGGCATTTGTTCCAAAAATAAAAAAACCCTTGCTTTCGGTACCGTCGCTATCCTAGGACCCAACAGTCGAAACAGCCCATCGTGACCCACCCCAGCCAACAAGAACTCACTAGCAATCAGCTAGATCGTTATATAATTTTCAATTGGGAGTAAGTAAAGGCAGACGTCCAGAGCTGCCTTATGTGTTCTTCTACTGGCACTTGTGATGCCGACCGTACTTTGAAACACATACATACATACATACATACATAATTGGCCATTACAACCCTTCAGTCAGGATTACGGCTTAGCTTTGCACACCACTCATGTTGTGTGCCTTAATTTTATACTTGAGTGGCGGGACCTACAGTTTAACGTCGACCCCGAACGACAGATTTTTGAGAAACTTTTCATGGCAGGTTTATTTGCTCTCATAGTTTTTGCCAGAAATCTGTTGAGAGGAAGTCGCCGAAGAAATATTTTTAAAAATTTTCGTTTTGATGTCTGGCCTGGGGCTCGAACCCGCGCTTTACGTCTAATAAGCGAACATACTACCTACTAGACTACGGCGAGACAACTTTAGAAACAATGTTTCTATTATTCCTATACATTCCTCCATAACGTATATTTATAGGTAAGAACAGGCCTCACAATCAAGTTGTAAATTCAGTATACCATACTCGGTCCCAAGGCACCAGCTCCTTCCCATGGAATTTCTGCACATTTAGTATATATGTACATACAATAGTATGTTTTGTAATCCTCTCCTGCTAACTACAATTTTGCTTTCCTTATAAAAGAATCGAAAAAAGCATATCACTACTGGATAATGCAGAGTTTAGAGACAGATTTGGTCCACATTGTCTATAAAAATTCTTTTTACTTTCACTTCAAAATCTTCGTCAAAATCTTGTTTCCGTGGAAAGGTTGTTTGTTATTTCAAGTCAAGGTTATTCAATTCACTTTTTTTGGACAAACATATAAAATATTCGTTCTCTTTTTTTTTCTAACTTTTAATTGTTTAAACAATAGCTCGTAAATAAATAATAATTATAGCTTACTGCCAACCAACATCTATAAAATTAAATATAATAAAAGAAAAACAATAAAAAAAAAGAAATTGAAATTAATGTTCGCGTAAAAGTTAAAAAAGTGACCATAAAAAAACAATTAAAAAAAATTAAAACAAAAAAAAAAATTAAGGCAGAAAGTATTTTTGTGACAATTGTTAGTAAAAGTTATAATATTTTCATTTTTATTTGAATACGAAACTGTTATGACAATGCAAATAAAGCAAACTATAAATATGTATATGCAAGGGATGTGCGATAAATCGTCTGTTAAAATATAATAATCTGAAAAAGCAGATTTCTGGCAAAAAATCTGAAAGTAAATAAAATTGCCATGGAAAGTTTTCTAAAAACTCTGCCATTCATAGTTGACTTTAAACTGTAGGTCCGGCCACTCATGACAGAACACAAGTGCCGTGAGAAGCTAAGTCGTAATCCTGACTGAAGAGTTGCAATGACCAATTATTCGTGTATGTACATATGTATTCTATGTCAATAGTTTTAAAATTCGCCTATTTAGGTGTTCTTTCCTAACACAGGAAATTTTCTTGATGGTTCTAAGATGAAAGGGTATTCCGAGGGTAGTAAAGAGCCTTTACTCCGATTCTAACCGCTGTAAACTGTATGAGAGTTAAATCGGTTGCAATAAGAAAAACTGCCAGGCATATAGGCATATTATCGTCTCTATTATATAAAAGCCGAATGGCAAGACTGGTCGGATTTGGCAATTAAGCTGGTAATAAGTTAAGCTAGCCTATGACCACATTGGAGACGCAGAGAGTTTCATTTACCTCGCTTCTGTTATTTCAAAAACAGATGGATGGATGTACTGGAACATCAAAAATAGAAATGAAACGGTAAGGCATACGTACATACATACATATACATACATGCATAATTGACCTTTACAACCCTTCAGTCAGGATTACGACCTCGCTTCTCACACCACTCATGTTGTGTGTCTTAACTTTTATACTTGAGTGGAGGGACCTACAGTTTAACATCGACTCCGAACGACAGATTTTTGAGAAACTTTTTCACGTCAGGTTTATTTACTCTCAGAGTTTTTGCCAGAAATCTGCTGAGAGCAAGTCGCCTAAGAAAGTCGTTTTGATGTCTGACCTGGTATACGACGACTTCGGCAAGGCATACGTATTGTATGAAATTTCTCTCAGGTCTCTATAGGAACTGCTCACAGAGTCTTCTATAGCAATATTAAGCCTATACTGGTTAGGTTAGGTTAGAGGACGTGTACTTGTCAATTGTGACAAGTACAGTACCCGGAGGTCGAATTGACCCATTGTACAACGTCCTAGCTTCTCACACCACTCGTGTTGTGTGCGTTAATTTTATACATGAGTAGCGGGACCTACAGTTTAAAGTCGACTCCGAACGACAGATTTTTTTGAGAAGCTTTTAATGGCAATTTTTACTCAGAGTTTTTTTTGCCAAAAATTTGCTGAGAGGAAGTCGCCGAAGAAATATTTTTTTTCATATTTCGTTTTGATGTCTGACCTGGGATACGAACCCGGCCTTTACGTCTAATAAGCCAACACACTACCTACTCGACTACGACGACTTCGGCAAGTCATACGTATTGTATGAAATTTCAGAAATGAAACGTCAAGGCATACATACGTATTATATGAAATTTCTCCCAACTCTCTATAGGAACTGCGCAAAGAGTATTCTATAGCAATGCTAAGCCTTTACTGGTATATGGAAAAAACTCGAAAGCCTCTCCCAAAGATGGCAGTGAAACTCAATCGTTTGTTAATCGTTGTTTTTGCAGAAAATAGGAAATTGTTTTGCCTGCCAGTATTAACAATTAAACGCTAGGGCTCGTTACGCATTAAACTCCTTTGAATGCCGAATTACCCACATACATATAAATACCTGGATATTTGCAGGATCTGAATAGCCTTCTCACAAAATATGTAAAGAACAATTTGTTATCTTGTATCCTATTACATGCTTTCTGATAATCAATAAAATATAAAACTATGCCCAAATAGTTGGGCAATTCACACAAGCCCTTGTATCGTTGTATATTGTTGAACGAATATACAACAGTGTATGCTTGTAGTTGATAATTTTCATATAAAAATCCAATACAGTTATACACATTTTTGTTCACATGTTTTTGGAAGTTGTATTGGTTTCGTGCTATCAGTTTATGTAAATGTCAGAATCAATACAGCATAGCATTGAGCGCGTTCACAAACAAAAAGTGTATTCAATACAACATACACGATACAAAGTCGTGTGGAAAAGCATTAGTGATTCACAACCCTTAGAATTGGCTAGAATTTATCAAAAATATGTGTATGTACATGTCAAGCATACATATGTGTTCTATTATTGGTGTATTGAAAAGCTTCTTCAAATGCTTTTAGTGTTGTCAGTAGAGTATAGTATAGTACATGGAAAAAGAATTGATTATTCCATGGCAAGATTTAAACGCATATAATTCCCTTTAGGCAGGACTCGGATATCGGCCACGCAAGGATCCTGAGGGAAGTTGGAGCTGTCGGGGGATGTGACTACATGACACCGCGGTACGACTTCACGAGGAGATTCAGGACATCGGTTCCGGACAACGGGGCCTGGAAGGGTGGTTTGAATCACCTGTTAAGGGACTCCATAGAAATCTACACCGACGGTTCTAAGCTGAACGGAGCTGTTGGCAGTGGAATTTTTTCGGAATCGGTTGGAATAGCTCAGTCTATAAGACTGCCAGACCACTGTAGTGTCTTTCAGGCGGAGGTGGTGGCAATACAGGCTGCGGTGATTACTATTGGAGACGCAAGGGTCTCCGAGCGGAGCGTCACCATACTTTCTGATAGCCAGGCGGCTATCAAGGCTCTGAGTTCTAACGTGATAAACTCCAAGACGGTGTACGGCTGTCGCAGATAACTCGACGAGATAGCGGAACGATATGATATCCATATCGTATGGGTACCGGGGCACAGTGGGATTCCGGGTAACTGCAGAGCTGATGAACTAGCCAGGCGGGGCACGACCATCGAACTCTCCGATGAGTTCTCGAATCTGGGCGTAACTATGAGGATCTGCAAGCTCATAATTGATAATGCGGTCGTCGATTCCGTCAACGACAGGTGGGCGGCCTCGGACACGGGTAGAACGGCTCGTAAAATCTGGCCAAGGCTGGATGAGGGGCGCACAATGAGTCTACTTGAACACCAAAGAGGCGCGCTCAGTGTAGTTGTCGGTGTCATTACGGGGCATTGCATTATGGGTACGCATGCGAGGCGCATTGGTCTTGGAGACCTTGCTAACGCTGCAGAAGCTGCAGAGATGAGGAGGAAGAGGAGACTGTCCCTCACCTGCTGGGTAGATGCCCGGCTCTTTGCCAAAGGAGAAGGAAGTACTTGGGTACTTATTACATAGATGATCTGGAGGAACTGTCAAGGATTGACATTGGCAGCCTGTCCAGGAGCTCCGAGTGGTTTCGAGATTAGGGGACAGCAGATAACTGTGGTAGCACAATGGGTCCAATGCGGCCTAAGTGAGTCCATTCAAGAATGTTTCTTGGATGGGCAGCCACCTCTACCTACCTACCTAATTCCCTTTATCTCTTGTGTTTTCTTTTGTAAATGAAAATCTTAAAATTCATTACCACACACATATCATATTAACTATATGGCGCGCATGACACTTGAGGTCAAGTGAAAACGAAAAATCTATAATTAATCAAAGCCTAGTAAAGTACAACAAATTATACACACACACATTTTTAACTTAATCTTTAATGACTTTTTTTGTTTTTGTTTATGTTGTTTTAAATAAAAGAAATTTTTTTTTTGGAAAGACAATCAATATGACAGTCAACATGACCACGAATGGCAACTATGGATGGATGTTATAAAAACCACCGAAAACAAACACGCGCAAAAATTAAATTTTTCCACTAATAATAAACATAAGCAACAATAATAGTAAACACCAACAAACCATAAAAAATTACCACTGTTGACCATTAAATTTATAACTTTTAATTTTCATAAATTACCTTAAATTACTCTCACTTTCAATTATGAATCGCATTAAAAAAAAATGCGAGAAAGAAAGAAAAAAAATAAAGAAATTCCCTCACAAAAGAAATTCGAAAACCAAAGGAATTTGTTTAATAAACATTTTTTTTTTCGTAATGTTTATCGGAATTATTTTAATTTTAATACAACAATAAAAAAAGCAATAATTTCTTTTCTTTGAAAACATTTAAAATGCAGACATTAAAGTGGTGGTATAGGCAGGCAGGCCTTTGCCTTTGACAGCAAAGCGGATATAAATTTTGAAAAGAAAAAAAACTAACAAAAATTTTCAAAGTTCAGCTTTAGTTCAAACATTATTTAATACACACACACTCACGCACACACACACACACACATACACTCACTCTTACTCATTTAAATAGCCAGTTAATCAAGTTACGCCCAAATATAAATGCAAATTGATGCCAACATTAAACATTATTACATATGTATGTACGTATGTATGTACGTTCGAAAAAACTGACTGACTAACTGACGATCTTATGTACAATACTTCAAAGTGCAACAAAGAAATGCAAGTTTTAACATCATCATTATCACTTTCATTTGGCATTAACCTATCATACCAAACACAAGCCTCTGACTATCCCTCCATACCTCTAACCTATCCTATCAAGTCAAAGCATTTAATGTTACCGCACTCTTGGCTCTTATGGCCATTTGTAATGGTCCCCTTGGCTAATGGCTTACGAAAACAAAAAAAAAAAAAAAAAATTTTGTCTTTCCCTTTCGTTAATGTTGTTATTGTTTCTGTTGCATTTTATTTTGTCAAGCCAACAAAAAAAATAAATATATAACCGGTATTTAACTGTTTATTTTTATATTTAAGCGCCCATTTTAAAGGGGCGTAGTTTTTAAGGGAGTATTTAATAATCATTATTACGGGGACAACTTACATGCACGAACTAAATATACTTCGGATACGACTTGCAATGGTTTTAGTTTTTGAATTTCCAACTGTTGAGAGATTGAGCGTCGCCGTGGTCTAGTAGGTAGTGTGTTGGCTTATTAGACGAAAGGCCAGAGTTCGAATCCCAGGCCAGACATCAAAAACAAAATACAAAAAGTATTTCTTCGGCGACTTCCTCTCAGCAGATTTCTGGCAAAAACTCTGAGAGTAAAAATTGCCATGAAAAGCTTCTCAAAAAATCTGTCGTTCGGAGTCGACTTTAAATTGTAGGTCCCGCCACTCATGTATAAAATTAACGCACACAACATGAGTGGTGTTGAGAAGCTAGGCCGTAATCCTGACTGAAGGGTTGTAATGGCCAATTATGTATGTATGTATGTATGTGAGAGATTGAGCCATAATCCTGCTATTTCCACGAACTTATAAATTTAAAGTTTAAACTAAAATGAATACTGGATTATCTTAATTTTTAGAGGTTCCGTGGTAGCGGCTTTCAGGGCACTGAGTTCTAACATTATGACCATTAGGACGATACGGACGCTGAAAGTCTCTCAACGAGGCGGTAGAAACGTCAGGTTGCATGTAGCTGGATTTCATATTTTCAATTCCCTTTCTAACTAATGACCTATTTATGATCTCGTGAGGAGTGTTATTAAATGTGCCGCCTGTATCATAAAATGCACATATGATTACTTCCTTCAAATTCAAGGACTCCTGAATGTTTCCCATTAAATCTCCAAGAGTTGACTCATTAGATCTATCTGCTCTATAACCTCTTCAAGGACTCCTAAATGTTTCCTATTAAATCTCCAAGAGTTGACTCATTAGATCTATCTGCTCTATAATCTCTTCAAGGACTCCTGAATGTTTCCTATTAAATCTCCAAGAGTTGACTCAGTAGATCTATCTGCTCTATAATCTCTCGGCTCTAATATCTCTCACCTTATATGGTTGTCCACAACTTTCTCAGGTATTTTCAACATGAACAACGTTAGACTAATTGGTCTAAAGGATTTTGGATATAGCGTGTCCTTTTCTCACACTTTTGGGATGAAAACCATTTTCGGTCTTCGCTAGGTTGCTGATATGTGCCAGAGAACTGGCCTACTATGGCATATATTTGTTAGGAACAACAATAGTCTATTATGTTACTAGAATTAAACGCAACAACAGTTCTGCCCTTTCTATTTAGCTATTTGTGTTGTGCAGCTATTATCTTCTCTTCTCATAATCACTCCGGACACATTCTCTTACGTTAGAGATTCTATACCTTCATAGACGACGTTCCTTAAGCTCTTACTTCCTTATTATGCTCGGCAAGTTTTATGCCATATGCCCAGTATGATTAATTCTGTTTCCGAGCCATGAGTTCTCTATGAAAGAAAGATGGCTGTGTTCTACCAGGCCGCTACAATTGATGGCAATTAGTATTCCGCCATTTAGCTCTGATACCCTGATACGTTTGCTTTTTAAAAAAGTCTTGTTGATTTTATAGGTTTTCCTAAACTAGAGTTCCTACATGGTGGTATCGAGGTCCACCTAGTCCACCTAGTGAGATTCCATTATCTCTTGAGCCAATAAAGATATTCTCCAATTTTTTTTTATAGATTTATCAATGCTCGGACTTGCTATGATAATATCCAAAATTTCTAGTAACAAAAGTGGTTCTGTTCCGCATATTTAGGTCAGAGGCTACTAAAAATGCCTGTATTGTTGTATAGGGTGTTTTTTATAGAGGTGTAGAACTTTAAGTTGCAATAAAACAACGATGGATTATTCGATTGACAGGAATTTTATTTATCCGAAAGATAATCTTGTGGCAATACATTTGAAATATAATTTCTGGCATATGACCGCCACGGCTGGCGCGGATGTAGTCCAATCTGGACTACATGATGACTTTTTCCAAAATTTGTGGCCGTATATCGGCAATAACACGGCGAATGTTGTCTTCCAAATGGCCAAGCGTTTGTTGCTTTACCGCATAGACCAATGACTTTACATAGCCCCACAGAAAGTAGTCTAGCGGTGTTAAATCACAAGATCTTGGAGGGCAATTCACAGGTCCAAAACGTGAAATTAGGCGGTCACCAAACGTGTCTTTCAATAAATCCATTGTGGCACGAGCTGTGTGACATGTTGCGCCGTCTTGTTGAGACCACATCACCTGGACATCATGGTTATTCAATTCAGGAATGAAAAAGTTAGTAATCATGGCTCTATACCGATCATCATCGACTGTAAGGTTCTTCCTCAATGCTACGCTCTACAGCAACAATAGCTTCTTCTGTACGCACCGTACAGCGTCTCTGGGGATGCGAGTTATCAATAAGAGTAAACGTTCCATGGTTAATCGAATTAACTGCTCTGATGGAGGATTTTGTCGACGATAAAATGGACGTAGTGCGCGATACGTTTTCCGCACAGAACCATTATTTTCGAAATAAAATTGCACTATTTGCAAGCGTTGTTCAGGCGTGAGTCTATTCATGATAAATTGTCAAACCAAACTGAGAATAAATCACTTGACAGCTGTTAAATCGGTCGCCATCTTGAAAAGTAAGGCCAACTTAAAGTTCTATACCTCTATAAAAAACACCCTTTACTTCCGCATACGCAATTTTTTCGCCAGTGCAATTAAAGATGTGTTCAACAATGCAGTGGTGGAACTCGTATCACTGTTATCTTAAAATTTTATTTAATATTAAAATAGATTTAGTCTTTATTACCATTCAATTTATATTTTGTTTTTTACTTTTGTAATTGAAGAACAGACACAAATTTTTCAAATCTTCTCCCTGCTACGCCCTTTTTTGCTTCAGTTAAAGTTTATTACCCATTGTTGTTTTATAGAAAATATTTTATTTTATTTTTAATATCGAAAAAATTATAATTTTTAATTTTTTTCTTCTCTTTCAGCGTAACAGAGGAATTACAACAACAACAACCAACATATGTTGTCCAAATTCCAAACAAGTTTATTGACAACAATTTCAACGTGAGTATTCCTTATATTATGCTCTTCAAAAAAGACACAACTAAAGCAAGAGGTGTCTTGGAGTTCCGCAGTTGAAACCTGCTCTTATACATCCAAGTTTGAAGAGTTTAAGCCTTATAAGTCATGGAAAGACTGCATACTTTGGGTTTTAATTGATTGTTTTTACCATCAAATGTGCTTCCATATGGCATAAGCATTGAGAAGCGGACTAATGCCACTCAAAAAAAAATATCGGAAATCTTCAGAGAATGTACGAGGATGCTAAACCCTCTGTGCTTAATGAAGGAAGCATCAGTTGAGCATATAATATCAACGTTGGCGTTAAACAAAAATGTTACGACTTTCTACAATCGCATTAGAGTAGAAGATATTTGCCTACTCTCGTATAAGATCTCCAACGATTAAGCACTTGAAGCACATTTACGATGCTTTAAACATCGTAAGCGCAAATAATAGTTGCAGCAAATCCTGTAATGGAAAAAAATCATTTGGAGTCTAACAGGTAAGAACACTCTTATAAAAACTACCACACCGTCTTCAATAAAGACGATAATATGTTCCATTCGATGCCTCCTTTTTTAGTCATAAGTTTTCATTACAAAAATAGATTCCTTAATATAGTACCTAATTGGGACGTATTATTTATGATTTATATTTAAAGCACTCTAAATGTTTCCACTTCCATTGCCATGGAAAAGTTTTACGAATATTGTACACACGTCTTGTAGTGGACGTGTGGTAAAGAGCTTGACTACAAGCATATGTTTAATATAAGCTTTAAGCAAAAAATTTATTGATAACTAGCTATACCGTGCGCGCGTTGCTGCCACACCAACTAAAATAAATTTGAAGGAAAGACATTACACAAAGAATATCCAATTCATTTTGTATCATTTTATTGATTTTGTTTCCCTTCGTCCAGATGATTCAGATGAACGGGCCTGAGTTAGTACGTATTCGATCAGTTTTTAATCTCCTTTCTCGTTGTTCAAGTTATTCATGCCAACGGATCTCCGTGGCATGTACTCGAAGATTTTCCAGTCTCAGTGCTCGTTGCTCGTCTGATTCTGAAGATCGTAATGATCTTTTCTTCCGTGCTTGAGGTGTAGGTCGATCAACTGGTTGTCATTCATTTTGAATAATTTTCAGTGGCGCCATCTATTGGAAATTGGGCATACCAACTTATAAACCTTCGTCGGCTCATGCGCAACAACTTTGCTAAAGATCATAACATGATCAAATACATAGTTTACGATTCTATAAGTTACATACAAACAAACATTAATTTTTATATATGTACAGTGAGGGCCAAAAGTGAGTAAACACCACTGAAATAATTCGTTTTCTTAGGATAGCGAGAAAAGTAGAAAATAAAAACGTTTATTTATTAATTATAAAATGTTAAAACAGAAACAACAATTCATGATAAAGGAACTTTTTTTATACTTAAGAACATAATAGAAAATTTAAAATTATAGTGGGTGTTGACTCACTTATGGCGCTCACTGTATACAGATTTGTAAAATTTTACCACTTTGTTTACTTTAATTTACTTTAATCAAGTAAAGTCAGTCAAAGCAGAATTAATGCAAACGATTTCTACATTTTTGAAATTCCATTAAGGTTTTTGAAATCTTCAAGTCTTACTCTTATATCACATAAAGGGTCCGCCAAATAACTTTTTTTTTTTGAAAATGCTTTAAAAAAAAAACTACTGAATATTTTCTCAAATTTCTTTTTTTATTTGAAAGTACAATCCTTCCGGTTAATAATGGAAAATAATTTCATTCAAATGGCTGCCTCGGCTGGCCATGCAGTAGCCTACACGATCGGTCTAATTTTTAAGCATATTATCGATTGTGTGCAGCTGCAGCTGTATTTCACCAATGGCTGCACGATTATTGTCCTTTAAAGCGTCAATTGTCTCTGTCTTGTCGGCGTAACACTTATTTTTGACGGCATCCCACAAATAATAGTCCAAAGGTGTCAAATCGCAGCTCCGAGGTGGCCAAACGACATCAGCTCTGCGGCTGATAATACGATCTTCAAAAACAGGACGCAAAACATCGAGTGTAGCTTCGGCTGTTTGGCACGTAGCGCCGTTCTGTTGAAACCAAATGTTGACAATATCCTCCTCTTCAATTTTTGTGAACAAAAATTCGTTCAACATGGCCCGATAACGATCGCCATTGACTGTAACGCGGCCACTCCTTGCTCATGGCCCAATTATGCCTCTGGACCAAAATCCCCACCAAACAGTGACTCGTTTTGGGTGCGTCGGCTTTTCAATGTATGCGTGCGGGTTTTCTGTGACCCAAATGCGACAATTTTGCTTGTTAACATACCCGCCAAGATCAAAATGAGCTTAATCTGAAAAGATGATTTTTTTGTGCCAAAATCGGCATCTTCCGTAAGTCGATCGCAGGCCCACTTAGCGAAGCGAAAACGCATTGGATGGCCAATATTCTTTCAGCGGAAGGATAAAACTAATTATCTGTCAAATCAGACATGAACTAAGTGTTACCATTCACGAAATAAGCACTAGTTGAAAAAAAAACCTTAGATGGCGGATCCTTTACAAGTTGTAACTCATAAAACTTTAACATAAAACTACTAATTTTGAATGCTATTGAATTTGGAGCCGGAATTCGGTGTTTTAGGCCTCATCTGCCAATGCGTTTTAAGAAACTTCTCTAACAACTTATGTTTCTCTTGTGAAGAACAACGAATGTAAGAGAACATAAGAGAAAGATCATGAAAAATATTCCAAGCTGAGTATATAATTCGTTACATTTGAAAGCAAAACAGATCAATTATGACCTGTTTTGTCTATTGGCTTAGTTTGACAGGTTTGTTGGCATATGTATTTAGCAAAAAAGAAAAATGAAAAAGAAGTTTTTTTGATTTTAAAGAAATTCTTTAATGGTTGACATTAGAAATTAAAAAACGTTTCTTGTTTGAATATTTTCTTGTTCTTGTTTTTGTTATTTTCTTTTTTTCGATAACAAAAAAATCATTAAAAGTGAAAATATTAAAAGTGATGGTAAAAAATATGCACGTTGATGAGGTCACTATTGATGTGACATAAATAAAAATAATCATTAAAAAAATGCAAAGAAGACATTTGTTCGGGCTACTAAATTTAGTTTTGAATCTATTTGACTGAGCAGATATTGTAATTTTTTTTTATATTTTTTTTATTTTCTTTATTTGCAATCTATTTTACAATATTAAGAAAATTTGGTAAAAATATAATACAATTAACTTAAATTATTGATCTTTATCTAGATCAACATCATAAAAACTAAACTGAGATCAAAGTAGGTTGTTAGTAGAACAATAAATCAAGAACATGATATCTTCTCAACCTACATACTTCATTACTATCATTTGACAACGAAATTGCTAAAGGGTAAAGGTCACTTAATCTTTGTAAAGATTGATTACTTAACTTTCTTATCTCCGTTAATACGTAAGGGATTTTAAGATCATTATGCAAGGTGTTATTAGTAACAAACCATGGTGCGTTTGCCATCCTTATTAATGTTTTAGAATGAAATCTTTGAATAATTTCAATATTTGAATTGCTTGTAGTTCCCCACATATTTCATTTTCTAAACTCAATTTAGATTTACGACCAAGAGAAGCCAATACATTTTTTTTTAGTTTATTATCAACTTGTGTTCTTTTGCTTTTAACATGATCTTTTCACGTAAGTCTTCTGTCTAAGCATATTCCTAAATAATTCACAGAATTACTTTTTTGAATAATTGACCCATTGAGGGTAATATTTGGGCAATCTCCTTTCTTTAATGTAAACGTTACATGAGTAGATTTTTGCCCATTTACTTTAATATTCCAGGTCATTAACCAATCTTGCACCTTATTTAATTGATGTTGTATTAGGTTTGAAGCTTCAATTGGTGAGATATTTGAAGAAATAAATGCGGTGTCATCTGCATAAGTAGCAACTTTTACTCCATTAGTGCAAAGCATGTCTGACGTAAAAATAGTGTATAGAATTGGTCCTAAGACACCTCCCTGTGGCACACCGGCCTGTATTTCACGTAAAGAAGAGGTCTCGTTGTTAACTTTAACATAAAATGTACGGTTTTTCAAGTAGGAATTACGAACGAGATAAAATGGTGCCGGAAGCAAAGTTTTAAGTTTAAACAACAAACCAGAATGCCAGACTCGATCAAACGCTTGTTGAATGTCCAAAAATATAGCCGTGCAGTACTTCTTTTTCTCCAAGGCATCAGAAATAACATTAACTATTCTGTGGCACTGCTCTGGCGATCGATCCATGCCTATGTCGAAAGCCGAACTGATGTTCTGGGATTATATTTCTAGCTTCTAATATTGGAAGTAGTCTTTGTGCAAACAGTTTTTCAAATAGTTTGGAAAAAGTTGTTAACAAACTTTTGGCCTCTATGAATCAATGCTGTTCTATATTGAAATCTTAAAAGGAAAAACTTTTTTGATTGTAATTTAAAAAAAAAAGTTGTTAATTATGCTTGCTACTGACAGCTTTTTGCACTATGGGCTGCAGTGAATTCTTTAGGCAAGCAAATATCGTAGCTTATATTTGATTATTTTATGATTATTATTTAATAAATAACTTGCTTATTAACAAATTTTAACATTTAAAAAAGGGAAAGTTTTAACATAGCGAGAGGGAGGGGGTATCATCGCTACAAACTTGGATTATAATTTTTCTATTTGCGAAATTAATAACCATTTGTAATTTGATTTGCTTTTAAGTTAATATAAATTACTGATAATATCCATGAATATTTTTAATTTAACATTTAAAAAGTGTTAAATTATAAATTAAAATTTTAATTGAAAAAAAATTAAAAATTAATTCGTATTCGAAATCGCATAAAGCAGAAGGCAAGCAATTATTTATGGTGGTGAAGATTAAATAGTACTTAATAGTACTATTACTACAGTTCCACGGAGTGCGTAGTTTCTAGACAACGCAGTTGCCAATCTCATCTTTCAAATGGACCTGCTACAATTTTTCATTCTTTCGTTGAAGAGGAGTAAATGTACTTAACCTCACCCACTAAATCTCCCCCTCCTCTTTTGGACTCTTTTTGCCCACTCCGGAACTACCGTGGTATTACTTCGTCCGTCTGGCCATTTAGTCCCTTTATATCCTTATCCGCGCCGTATTGCGCAACAAAATCTGAAAAGGTGTTCAAACATCCATTCGAATTCTCTCATCCAAGTCAAATTTCTTAAATTTTAGCAATGCCTCAGTGTAATTGGCAATGCTTTTCCAATTTTCCTTGCTGCTTAGAAGTACTTCGCAGAAGTTTTCGACAGTACATACGCCGATTTTGGCCTTAAGATTCCTTGTTTCTAAACTCCATCTCTCACAATGAAAGAAAGTGTGTTCCGTATCATCAATCTGCGCAACATCGTAAATGCAATTTATACGTGTCAGCTTCCCCATTTTATACAGATACTAGCTGACCCGGCGAACTTCGTCCGCCCAAAATTAATTTATTTTATTACCCAAAACAGGTCACATAATATATTTATTGTAATAATTTATTGTAATAACGCTGATGAAGTTGTAGTTGTTGTACTCGCTCCAAAACAAAAATTTACAGACATACATGTTATACATATGCACATATGTAGTTATAAACCATCGAATTAGCCGACTTATAGGCATCTCTTAAAGGGAGGGTTGCCACGCCCATTTTTGGTGAGTTTGTCGATATCGATTCTACGGACTTACCCTCCAAATTACATTCGTCTACGACTACTATGTCCCTAAATATTAAATTTTAAAGGTATGCCACGCCTACTTTTTGCTATATCGATTTTTTTAAACCATCTAAACCTGATAAGCTTTCGAACAAAAAAGAATGGTTAAAATCGGTTCAGTAGTTTAAGAGTTATAGGTATCACTTGAAGGGGGAGGGTTGTCACGCCTATTTATGGTGCGATTGTCGATATCGACTATACGAATTCACCCACCAAATTTTATTCGTCTACGATCAATATGTACCTAAATATTCATTTGCCACGCCCTCTTAACATTTAGGGATATGAAAAACAGATGTTGTCCGATTCTCAGACCTACCCGATATGCACACAAAATTTCATAAAAATCGGTCGATCCATTTCGGAGGAGTTTAACCACTAACACCGTGACACAAAAATTTTATATATTAGATTTACAAAAATAACCGTGTCCGCATAACAGTTGTGTTAAATAGTAATTAACCTCACCAAATTTCCTCTCAATCCAGCGGTTAATATCAGGGAGAAGTTTTGCCATCCATCTACCACTTGTTTCAGTGTTCCATTTCTCTTGCCAGTGTTGTATGGTTCGCTTTCTGGCGTCGTCGACATTTACTGTCTCTCCGTGCCAGTTTTTAGTCTCCCACACTCTCTTCCGCTCGCTTGCCTTTTGATCTATAGGTATTACAGCACTGATTACTAATATCGCTAATATCGCTGACTTATATACAGTCCTATACGCCGATGCCACCCTAAGTGCAGCGGTTCGTTGTACCGATGATACAACTTTATTTCTACATTCCACCTAAAATGCATCTGCACAGACCTCACTGTCGTAAAGCAGAATAGTGTCCGTTACTGCCATCAGCAATCTGCGTCTGCTCTCTACAGGACCACCAATATTGGCCATAAGCTTACCAAGTAAGGAGGTGACCTTAGCGGCCTTGGTTGCAGCGTGTTGCATCTGAGCCCAGAACGTCAGTTTAGGGTCTAGTCGAATGCCAAGATAGTTGACTACTTTCTGCGTCGTCAAAGTGGTGTCGCATTCGTAATATCAATTTCCACTGCTTACGAGGAAGCGCATACCTGCTACAGTAAACCCTCTACCAGTTTAGCAAGAAAATCTTAAGTAATTAGCAAAAAGAAAACAAAGTAAACAAATGAGATCTCGAAATGCTATGCTCATTAAAGAAAAGCAAGGGAATAGTAATAACTATACTCGTATGTGGTCGGGCATCTTACTGAGCATAACATTTCCACAACACCATTACTACTCTCCAATAAGAAAAAAACCAAGCTGGGGAACACTTTAAGTATTATCCAGCCTAAAAGCGATTAATCTACTGTAGCAGACTTACTGCCTTACGTCATCTACAAATGTTGAAAAATTCGAAAATAATTTCTGATAGAAAAATCGGTATTTAATCCGTTGCTGACTATAACTATTTCACAACACCGTTACCACTCTCCAATAGGAAAAAAAGTAAGAATTTTCCAGCCTTAAAGCGATTAATCTGCTGTAGCAGACTTACTGCCTCACGTCATCTATAATATTGAAAAATTCGAAAATAATTTCTGAGATAAATACAGACAGAGACAGAATTGGCCATTACAACCCTTCAGTCAGGATTACGGCCTAGCTTCTCACACCACTCTTGTTGTGTGCCTTAATTTTACACTTGAGTGGCGGGTCGACTCCTATTTTTGAGAAACTTTTTCATGGCAGGTTTTATTTACTCTCAGAGTTTCTGCCACTAATCTGCTGAGAGGAAGTCGCCGAAGAAATATTTTTTGCTTTCATATTTTGTTTTGATGTCTGGCCTGGGACTCGGACACGGGCTTTACGTCTAATAAGCGAACACACTACCTACTAGACTACGGCGACATCTGAGATAAATATCTGTATTTAATCCGTTACTGACGAGGTCAAAAATTGTCTCGAAAACGTACGAAATACTTTAAAACCAAATGACCATTTTACAGACATTTTAGTTGTAATGTTGGGTAGAAGCAAGGAGTTGTAACCCTTGCTTCTACTTACATATGAACTTAGGAAATGATTCCACTCTAATGGAATTATAAGATGAGGATAAGCGTACGAAGATTTTTTTCTTCTGTATCCTGGGTCCTTACGAAAAGGTTAGTGAGTACTCTCTTGGCATAACTCAACATAAAATGTAAATATACCACACGCACACATATTCTTCTTTAGTTCAATCGCTTAATTTTTTTTCTGATTCTGGTTTTAAAAATTCAGGTTGTTATTACCACTCGAAAATTAAGATAGGCGAACATCATTAATAATAATTTTAACAACACAATTTTCTGATTACAGAAGTTTGTAACAACATGACACACATTTAGGAAATTTTCCTTAACACATGTCTTTAATGCTCCAAATAAATTATTATTTGCTTCGTATGATTAATTACAATAATGTTACAAACATAATTTGTATCCCATGAACAAAAAAAAAAAAAAAAAATCATGATTAAAATGCCTCTAAAAAAAAACTATTGGTTTTACGTTTCAAAACTAATTTCCTGCTTTAACCAGTTCGACCAGGCAAATGCGTTTATTATGGTACGGTAAAAGTGTTCCTAATGCGAAGCTTTATATGTAATTAATTAAGGCAGTAGATAGGAAGTAAGACTTTCTTATGTTCTTATTCATGAACAATTGTCAACTCTAAAAAAAAGACTAATGGTGTTTTCTTTTCTACCAAAAAATGTGCACTTTATTTTAAAAAATGCAATTTTGTGTTTGTTTCTTAAAAATGTTTCTCCCTTTAAAAGGGTGGTATGTTTTATTCTAAATAATTCGCACTTGAAAATGGTGGAGGGCATTGTATTTTTCACCCTGTATAAATCGAGAGTGCTGATAATGCCCTGTGAAGCAAATGACTTTTGTTTATTTATAGGGCTGCCAGATGAAATTTAAAAAAAGTCGCCTAGTATTGTTATCCAATTTTGAAGTTAATTTTTTCATGGTTTTGTGGGGTAACCTTAAGGGAACATTACATTATTAAAGCTACATGGTCAGTAATATAAAAAATTGCATTCAGTGTTAGAACTGTGTTAAAAAAATTTTATTTGGTTATAAAAAAAAAGCTCTAAAAAAATGATATCGAAAAATTAGCGATCTGGCAACACCTTTTTTATGTTTACATATTTTATTGAAAACAAATCAAAAAAATAAACATATTTTTAAGGGCACGGGGCATACCCTTTTTCATATTTGTGTTATGTTCATCTCAAATAAAAATTACATTATAACAGGGCTGGTCAGCAATTTTTTTAATGCACCTTGTAAGAGGGTGACATTTTCTTTGTAGAAAAGAAAACACCATAAGTATTTATTTTTACTTTTCTTTCTTTCTCACGGAAAGGAAATCCTATGTGACTCTCGTACTACTTCAAAGGGAAATTTTCATTTCCAAGAAATAAACACCAGAGTTACAATAGATGCGATTAATTCGTTCATTAATAAAAATCTATAGGAATCGTTTTCGACAAATAGAAAATATTTGTAAGTTTTCTCATCTGTTCGTCTGCAGTCGCCGTAGTCTAGTAGGTAGTGTGTTGGCTTATTAGTCGTAAAGCCCGGGATTGAGCTCCAGGCCAGACATCAAAACGAAATATGAAAAAAAAATATTTCTTCGGCGACTTCCTCTCAGCAGATTTCTGGCAAAAACTCTGAGAGTAAATAAATCTAACATGAAAAAGTTTCTCAAAATCTGTCGTTCGGAGTCGACGTTAAACTGTAGGTTCCGCCACTCACGTATAAAATTAACTCACACAACATGAGTGGCGTGAGAATCTAGGCGGTAATCCTGACTTAAGGGTTGTCATGGTCAATTATGTATGTATGTATGTATCTGTTCGTCGTCTTGGAATACTGTGCATTTACAAATATTCTTTGACCGATCACAGGTTATTAAACATTAACCCTTTCGTTACCGCAGTCCATTCCGCCTAAGTGGTGCTACTGAATCGGGCAGTACGCCGCGAAGTGTGATGGCAAGTTAATGTTCGAATTTTCTCATTTAAGTGTTACATATTTAAAGATTTTGCTGGTATATTAAATAAAACGGAAAATGAATGCCGGCTAAATCCGGCGCTGGTAACGAAAGGTTTAAGTCTTAAACTCTAGCCTAATTCTTGTGATATTTTCGGTCTTTCTTCTTGATCGATCCACCAGCATTTTCTACTTTTAGTTTGCTATAGTCTGTGGGTGAGTCGTTCGTTAAAGCTTAGGAATCTGCATTGCTAATGGTATTGGACCACTATATCCTGCATACCTCTGTGATTCTAAAATTATCCAGATTTCATTTTCCTACAACAGCGTCGACTTCATAACAGATTGCGTTTATAATTCGAATTTTATACGCTTCTCCTTACCTTATGCTGTCTGACCGCCACCGCAACTGTAGGGCAGACGAGCTCGCCAGAGCTGGTGCGCTCCTTCCGCAATCCTCTTCTGTTGAATTGGGTATGCCACTTGCCTCGGTCAAGTTGACCATTGCGCGGAGGTTCTTTCGGGACGCCAACCTATCCTGGGTCAATGAGGAGTCCTGCTCCACCGCTAGACTCACCTGGCCCAAGATGGATAGAACGCGTACCAACCGATTACTTGATCTTGGTCGTGATGTCATCTCGACTACAGTGGCCGTGCTTACAGGCCATTGCGTCATGGGTAGACACGCGGAAAGAATGAGGCTCCCTTTCAACGACTTTTGCCGTGGATGCAGGTCCACTGAGGAAGAGGAGACAGTTGTTCACTTTCTCTGCCAGTGCCCGTCTCTTGCTAGGTGTAGATATAGGTTATTTGGCTCCCCATTCCTTGTTAGCTTAACGGAGCTATCATCTATTGACATCAAGGATATAGCTTCGTTCATCAAACTTTCTGGCTGGTTTTCCAGTGCGGGGTAGTCGTGCTTTTGTTGTGCAGACCTTGCGCTGACCAACTTCCTCCTTTTCCCTGATTTTGGTGGAACTTGGTTAGTGCAGGGACTGCGTTCACCCGTGGCATCACAACGGGCCGCTTTGCGTGCTCAAGTGAGCTTTGTGATATCAGAGCTACCATTCCGACCTAACCTAACCTGTGTCTGTTTCCGCATTGTAATTCGTTGTCGCTATAATATCTAGATATTTACGTATTCAAATGGTTGACCTTGCAGCATAATGTTCTCTGTATTCAAGTTATTATGGCTTTGGTTTTACTCAAATTTATGGCAAGTCATTCAGTACATGGTAAGCCTTTCTGATTTTCAGGTTTAATTTATATGTTGAGAAAATTTGATTCCTCTTCTCCCTCTAATGACTTGTTTCATAATAACACCTAGTAAGCTTGTGAACAGATTATAGAGGACTTCCTTGTTTTCCCCCAGTTCTGGTATAAACTGGTTGATTGATGCTCCTAAGAGTTCGGCGTCTTCGCACATGCTTCAGATGATACGAACTTTCATCCGAGGTACTCTTTTCCTTTCAAATTCTTTGTATGTTTCAATTCTTATGCGGGTATCGCTTCAGTCCGCTAGACTAGGTATGAGTCCATAGGTCAATCTTGCCTTGAAGGGACTGTTACTCAATTGGGTAAAGTGCTCCAGCTTCGTTCTTCTTTCCACGTTTTCTTTCTCTCAATATGCATTACCAGCTGCATACATCTTCCCAGTTACCAAGGCCGCAACCATACACATTAGACAGGAGACAGAAACGAAACTGCATTTGTGCCTATTCTATAGGTGTTCTTACTCATAATCTAAGTTCGTATAGAATAATCGATTTCACGACTTTCATTAGAAACAATGTTTTCTGCTGCTTTGATCGGAACTTTTTGTGTATTACGCCGCACATTTTTTACTAAACTATGTTCGAACAACGTTGCTTCAACCTAAACAACAGTTTGGTTTGATTATTGATTAACGTAAATAGAAATGTTGAGGAGTGACAACATCAGAAGTGAGATAACCCTGTTTCGCACGTAATTATTTTGGCAACAAGTTGCTTTTTGCAACATGAAAATTAATAGACTACCAAAAGAGTGTAAAGTTGCTAGCTTGCCAATGATAGACTGCCGCAATAATTTGATTAAATGTTCGTGCAAATGAGGACGACAACAACGATCATCAATAAAACGTAAAAACAACAACACAATATACATATGTCGTAAAATCAACAAATCAACACACACAAAAACTCCTGTGTTTTGTTGTTATTTTGAAATTTTACCACATCATGTTGCTGCAACATACATACAGAGTTTATCAACACAAAATGTTTATCAACTAAATCTTTCTACATTCAATGTTGATCATAATTATAGTCAACATGTTGCTAATTTCACGAACCGTAAAAATGTTGCCTATTCGAAATATGACGGTGTTTCATCTCAGCAATATGTGCCTGTTTGAACTGAAATACAAGTGACCGAATATTAGTGCTTGAATAATTTTTTATATTAATGAGTTATTGTGTGCGAAGGAAGTGTTTTTTATTCTCTGCACCATAAACAAACAGTTTTTAATGAACGATTCAATTAACAAAGCTTATAACCTATTAAGTGAAACATAATAAGTGTATAAAATCTGTGAACTATCGGCCTATATGTGTGGGTATTATTTGCCAACACAATGACAAGAAATGTGAGTTTGATCCACTATTTGAGGTTTTGCCGGGCAACTTTTAATTTTGTAATAAAAAAATAATAGAGATTGTAAACAATCATCAACATCAACTAATGACGACGGTTAAAAACTAAAAAAACTAAAGAAAGCTTTTATCTGAAGCTGTTGTGGAACATAAAGCTTAGCTTTTAGTTTGTATTTTGCTTTTATAGATTGCGATGACTGATGGTAAAACTTTGCATAGCTCCAGGGGCCGCAAATTTGAATTGTAAATATTGTTACGAAAATGAAAACATCGTTTAACATCCAACGAACTTGCTTACATATATCAACAACAGTATACCAGTCTAAGAAAAGGAGATAGACAAGTATGAAAGAAGGCAACAACAAACAACGTGAACAAAATACACAAACAACAATGCAGTCGCGATAGAACTCTCAAGCGAAGACAAGAGCATTCTATTAAGGCAAGAAAAAGCAGACAACGAGTCAGTAAGAATTCGATCAGTCTTGTGTAAAGACACGTTGCGTTCGAAGTAAACTATCAGTTTGAAGATCTCTGTTGTAAAGATCTCCGCTATACAGATCACTAGCGTACAAGTGTTATCGCTTACAAAAAGGTTGTAAGCAGAGAAGAATAACGAACTACCAAGTTGCTGTTGTATCGTGAAGTTGTATACGGTGGCACACAAAAGTAGTGTGAATAATAAAGAGTTTAATTGGAACGAAACACATACTTACTTACTTACTTAGTTAATTGGCCAAAACAACCCGATTAACGGATTTCGGCCTGCCGCAACACATCCTTCCAGGCGCCTCTGCTTCTTGCGCGCCTACGCCAGTTGGTCACACCAATCGATGACAGGGCTTCCTCGATTTGGTCTTTCCAATGGATACAAGGTCGTCTTCTTCGCAGACTGCCGCAGATCCTCGCATCAAAAACGCTTCTCGCCGGAGCATCCTCCTCCATTTGAACGACATGGCCGAGCCAGCACAGCCGCTGGATATTAATACGCTGCACAACGTTTATGTCGTTGAGGAGCTCATACAGCTCACTGTTGGAACATACATATATACATACATAATTGGCCATTACAACCCTTCAGTCTGGATTACGGCCTAGCTTCTCAACACCACTCGTGTTGTGTGCGTTAATTTTATACATGAGTGGCGGGACCTACAGTTTAAAGTCGACTCCGAACGACAGATTTTTTGAGAAGCTTCTTAATGGCAATTTTTACTCTCAGAGTTTTTGCCAGAAATCTGCTGAGAGGAAGCCGCCGAAGAAATATTTTCATATTTTCGTTTTGATGTCTGACCTGACCTACTAGACTACGGCGACTTCGTTCACTGTTGGAACGGATGCGGAAATCATCGCCAACTCGTACTGGACCGAAGGTCTAACGTAGTACTTTTCTATCGAATACTCTCAGGGCTGCTGCTTTAGTGCTTAATACGGCCCGCCCATGCCTCTGCGCCATAAAGAAGCACGGGGAGGGGATGAGCGTCTTGTAGATTATTAGTTTTGTTGTACGAGGGAGGTCTCTGCTACTCAATTGCCTATTGAGACCATAGTAGCACCTGTTGGCAAGAGTGATCCTACGCTTGACCTCCAGACTGACATCATTTTTGATGGTAACGGCGGAGCCAAGATAAATATATTCCTTGACTGTATTAAAAGTATAGTTATCGGCCGTAATCTGAGAATCAATACGCCGCACGTCTCTACTTGTCGATAACATATATGTACTTTGTTTTGCTCTCATTTACTCTGCCATACCCATCTTAGTAGACAATAGCACTAAAGGCAGCAGTAACATCTCGCTTGGTGCATCCTATGATGTCAATGTCGTCAGCGTAGGCAAGCAATTGGACACTTTTTTGAAAAATAGTACCATTGCGATGCACTCCCGCCTTTCGCAGAATACTCTCCATGACGAAGTTGAAGAGGTCGTTTGAGGGGTCGCCTTGTCAGCGACAACAAGTACCTTTTAAAACAAGGATCGAACCTTACAGTGACTGCTTTTTTTTACTGTTTTTTCATTTATTCACAATCTGAGAGACTGTGGCTACTCGTATTATACCTTAACATTACAACATTCGTAACCTACCTTCGAACCGTTAAGTGGTAACGTTGAGCATATCTTTATGTGTGTATGTGTGTTTTAACTTTATTTTTGAAATTGAAAAATGGATTACCCGTTAGAAAGATATCGATAACATTTGGCCAATTCACATGACTTTGTATCGTGTATGTTGTATTAAATACACTTGGTTATTTGTGAACGCTCAATGCTATGCTGTATTGTGTATTTAGTAATTCAAATGTCTTTTTCTTATCCTTCTTTATAATTTTTGGCATTCAAATAATTTGATAGCACGAAACCAATACAACTTTTAAAAACATATGATAAAAATGTGTGTGTATAAGTGTATCGGATTTTTACATGATAATTATCAACAAGCCTCCACTGTTGTATATTCGTCCAACAATACACTCAATACAACGATACAACGGCTTGTGTGAATTGAGCAATTGTTTTTAAATTTATGTACCATAACTTTTTAACAGGAAATTAAAAATCCTCTTGTTTTTTTTTTTTTTTTTTTTTTTTTTTTTAAATTTTATTTATTTTAAAGATTTTTTGTTTGTTTGAATTGATGCCAGTTTTAAAATGAGCTTATTTATCTATTATTTTTTTGTTTTTATTTTTTATTTCTTTTATTGTATTTTTTTTAAGTTTAGGAAAATACACACATATAGCGTTAATTGTTTGTTTTTATGTTTTTAATTGCAAGTTGGGTTTTTTAAATTTTTTTTTTGTTTTTTATTTTTATTTTTTTATTTGTTGTTTTGTTAAATACCAATTATTTTTAATACAAAAATAGTTCTTTTTTAATTTTTTTTTCGTTTTTTTTTTATATTTTATTTATATAATTTGTTTTAGCTTAAACTATTTCTTAAACAGAAAAAAATATTTAAAAATATAAATTAAACGGCATAATTAATTAATAAAAAAATATAAAAGAAAATTAAATGGCAGACTATTTGAACACAAATAGATCACTTAATCGTTTTCGTTTTTAGTTTTATTTTTTAATATTTTCTTTTGTAGTATTTTTTTTTTTAGTATAAAACGGTTTGCAAAGGGCATTTCAAGTTTAAGGGCAGAATATTTTTTTTGTTTTCGGTTTTTATTTATTATTGTTTAAAAAAATACTAGATTTGTAATGTTATAGATACATACATATGTATATAGTAATGTTTTTTTTTGTAAGAATATAAAAATAACAATTTAAAAATATAAAATCTGAAAAATGAACATACAGTGAGCGTCATAAGTGAGTCAACGCCTACTATAATTTTAAATTTTCTATTATGTTTTTAAGTATAAAAAAAGTTTCTTTATCATAAATTGTTGTTTTTGTTTTAAAATTTTTTAAGTAATAAATAAACGTTTTTATTTTTTACTTTCCTCGCTATCCTAAGCAAATGAATTATAATTTCAGTTGTGTTTACTCACTTTTGATGCTCACTGTATTTCAGGTTTATAGCGAAATTATAACCTTAAAAAGTGAATTTCGTTTCTTGAAAAAATAAAATATTTATTTCAAATTGATTTTTTTTATATAAAAAATTATTTTTCAATTTTAAGAAAAAAAAAACCAATTATTTCGTTTAAAATTTTATAAAAAAAATTAAAAAAAAAAATTAAAAAAAAAATTAAAAAAAATTCTGGATTTAAGGACTTTTCGCCTTAAAGCACCTCTCACTTCTTAGGTATGTATTTTACATGTGACATTAAAAAGTCATCTGATAAAACATTTACAAAATAGGTTTTTCCAAAAACTCATGTTTGATGCAATTGAAATAACAATTACTCTCGACTTAGAAGAGAGTATATAGTCAAAGTTTGATAGAGAGAAGTCGTTTGTCACAGCAAGTGCCTCCCAGGGTTTCGTATTCGGACATTTATTCTGGAAAATTTAAATTACCAGACAGGATTATAATTACGTCTACAGGAATATCCAAGTGACAACGAACACAGGAGTTAAAATTGCTGTATGGACTACGTTGACACTTGCCGCACATAAGATAAGGGCTGACCGGATAAGTAGCCGTATAATGTTTTAAAGTAGGCATTGGAGAAACCAACAGAGAGGAAATCGAAGAAAACCATAAAATTTTTGGTTATGATACCAACTAAGTGAAATTCATCAGTAAAAAGGCCTTTCGACTCATGAAGTACTAACTGGAATAATGCTAAATATTGCAGGACCAAAGTCGCTGAAGAGGGGCTCAGTGCGAGATGCGTTCAGAAAAAGAAACAAACTGTAATGGAAAGATAATTTGAAAGGTAAACATTCTATCAATATGCCTTGGAAAAACGACAGCAAATGCTGAGTTGTTGATTGTTATGGCTGTCACAGAAAATATCTGCATAGCTTTGGATATGATAAGTCGCCGTGGTCTAGTAGGTAGTGTGTTGGCTTATTAGACGAAAGGCCCGAGTTCGAATCTGGCAAAAACTCTGAGAGTAATAAAAATTGCCATGAAAAGCTTCTCAAAAAATCTGTCGTTCGGAGTCGACTTTGAACTGTAGGTCCCGCCACTCATGTATGAAATTAACGCACACAACACGAGTGGTGTGAGAAGCTAGGACGTTGTACAATGGGTCAATTCTACCTCCGGGTACTGTACTTGTCATTCAGCTGTCTAAGTTTTAAATGGCTCTGGGAAATGAATACCAATTCATGCTAGTTCCTCAAGAGGAATATTCAGTATAGAAATTAAATGGAACACGATTAGACGCCAAATTATGCGGAACAATTTGAGATAAAAATAGCAATAAAGGAAGAATGTTTGAATGCTTTTGAAGGGAGAATGTTTGATGGAACTAAAAGGGTCGGTTTAGATAGATACATGAGTATCAACTGAAGATAAGATTATAACGAATCAAGGCTCTTTCGCGACAAACAAAACTTATACTTCATAAGATGCTTAATTTGCCCTCGCCAATAATATGACGCAGATACACGGATGCTTGCCTCGGTAGATGTAGCTATTCTTGTAGTAATTGAGGGAAGTGTTTTGCATACAATTTGTTGATTTAGAGCAGAGCCCGGCAACACTTGCTATTGGTCAGTTGTTGCCAGAGCGAAAAATAAGAAAAGAGAAAAATGTATACTCTTAAATTCACTAGAATGCAGGCATGGAAAACTTAAAGTTTTAAATGGTGGTATTTTAATTAAAAATATTATTTTATTAAATTAAAATTTGTAAAATTCGTTTAGACTTCTTTGATTATATTGATTTAAGAAAGCATTTTAGATTAAAATTGTTTTTTTTTTTGGAAATATACATATTTAATAGAAAACTTTCTGGGTTATTCATACTGTACATCCCTGCATTAGCAGATCTTCATGTACAAAAGCAAGAAGCATGCGACAACACAACCTCTTTCAATGAATACTCAAACGAGACTGAGCGTGTTTTTGATCGTGAGAGTAAATTTAGTAATTGCTGACATGCACGCGTGCATAGGAATTGCCGGGCTCTGATCTAGAGAATATCGGAACCCTTGGCTGAATTCCGAATTTGAGCGTCACAAAGAAAAGTGAATGAAAGTGAACCGGAAATAATTTGCTGAAGGGGGTGTACAAAGCAGCGATGGAAAAATCACCGTGGGCAGAAATTGAAGAAGATGCATACAAGACAAAAGTGCATGGAAATACATATGTCGTATGCTCGGCTTAGGACCCAATTGGGTTAAGACAACTCAAGTCAGGTGTAAAATACATGGAGAGTTAGAGGAACTGTTTAACCCGTATATGCGCAACTTTTTTTTTTTTTGTAAAAATGGATTTTTTGTATTTATTGGAATCTATATGGTATACCACATAGCTGATCAATATCTTAGCGTTTTAAAAATGGGGCGATAAGCACATATGGGTTAAGAAAGTATAAAGTTCTGGAAAATATTGAAATATTTTGGAAAAAAATTTTTTAAAAATCTTTAAAAAATTATAAAAGAAAACTACAGTTACTTTGAACGGCTCGAAATCAATTATAATTTTTTTTTAAATTTTAAAAATTAAAATTTTAAATTAAAAAATTAAAATTAAAATTAATTTTTTTAATTTTTTAAAATTAATTTTAATTTTAAATTAATTTTAATTTTAAATTAATTTTTTAATTTTAAATTAATTTTTTAAAATTAAAATTAAAATTAATTTTTTAAAATTAAAATTAAAATTAATTTTTTAAAATTAAAATTAAAATTAAATTTTTTTTAATTTTTTAAAACAAATTTTTTTATTTTTATTTATTAAAAGATAATAAAAAAAAAATTTGCAAGAGTATGATTTTTTGTTTTTGATTCATATTGTTAAATTTAAATTTCTTGTTTAACAGAATTGTAATCCTCCTTGTATAAGTTTTTTAATTTTTTTAATTATTTTTTTTTTAAACATTTACTCTTTTCAAGCTTAATATTATTAATTAATTTGTTATTATAGAACAAAATAAAGTGACAATAATAAAAAAGATATTTTAAATATTTTACTTTCTTTTAAAAATTTATTTCTTTACAATTATAAAAAAAATTAAAAAAAAAGTTTTTAAATTAAAAAAAAAACTAGAAAACCCAGAATTTAATTTTTTAATACCTAAATTGGCCCTTCTTGCCTCTCTCGTTGTGATATACTCTCAAGGGTGAATAACTGTTGCCATTGCCTGTGCCAGTGCCAGTGCCATTGCCATTAAGTGCCGAGGCAGTGCTGCCATTACCACCGCCAGCAGTGCCAGCGCCATTGGCAAAGGTTTGCGAGGCAGAACCAGACATCAAATCGTCCAAGTGTACGGGCTTGGCGGCACAACGTGGTGCCAGTATGAGATTATAAATCACAAAATAGATCAAAGCTATAATGCAGGCAACAACCGATAAATATTCAAACTTAATAAGATCATCCTTAGAGTGTATGCCCTTTTTGTCATCGTGTACCAAGCCGATAAGGGCTCCTATACCTTTGCCCAATGAAAAGAAGGCTATCACAGCCAATGCTTGGCCAGTAGCTGTGAATTTTCTAGGCATGGCATGCCGCATATACAAAATAATGGTGATCCATACAATGCCCAAGATTACAGGCTCAACAATTTCCATAAGTTTGGTTAGCCATTGGGTGTCCTCACTAGCCAAGGCGGTAAAGCGTATAATGAACATGGCAAAACCACCAATAAAGATATTCGAATGGCCACAGTACTCTATGAACTTGTCAATGTTAAAGAACAACACCAAAACCAATACCAAACCGGTAAAATAGGCAGCATAGTCACCGAAATAACTGCCATTCAAATAACTATGTATACTGCCCCAGAAGGTACCAAACAAAATGGCCACCAAAGTTAAAACAAATATCTCGGGACTGTATTTTCTTATGGCCGACATGGGATACACTAGCATGCCGGTCTTGGTATGCCACCACCATTCCGGTGGACTTAGAGGCATTTGGCTGGCAAACAACAGGACCAATGCAGCCACAATAAAGCATATAATCACGAGGCTTAAAGCCACTATTGCGCCCTCGGCTTCTTTCAAGAAGAACCAAGCGGTGCAGAATAAGATAACATAACCTATTGCACCCCAAGCATACTGGCGGCAAACTTCTCCCCGGCCCTCAGAGGTTTCGCGTACAGCTATGACAATGGCGGTATTCAATAGAGTCAAACAGGCCAAGGCAAAGATATCGCCTAAAATACGCAAAGTGGTATAGCCAGCCAAGGTACAGTCCAAATCGCCCTTAATCTTGACACATTCACTATCGGCCAAAACACTGCCTTTGCTGCCGTAGGGATCAATAACCTGGCACTCGATCATGGGTTTACAGTCGCTATTATTCTTCAACTGGATCATATAGTTGGCTTGAGGTACAGGTATCTGGCATTTGAAGCCGTCTGCAGAAAGAAAACAAGAAAAAGTGTCAGCAAGTTTTCAATTCCCTCAAAAAATCCTCACACTTACCCAAGGGATAATTGCACCATTCGGCGGAATGGGTATCATTTTCCATATTAGTGGCCGCCTTCATAACAGTGTGCACCAAAATACTCGTGGTGTCATCGGTATAGACATGACAATGCTTAACCACTTCTACGCCACTTTCATTTTTCTCCGTCATGCATACATGGGGAGGTTCTACATACACCTTAGTGGGTGCGGATTTATAGGCTCTCTTTTGGCGTGATAACACTTCACCACTTACTACCTCGGCAGCACCCAATTCAGCAGATTGTGCCACTTGTTGCAAACTGCGCTTTCGTCTTAAACTCTCTGTTACCGCTGCAGTGGATTCATCTTCATAATCAAATTCAGAACTATGTTCGGTGGATGGTGAGGGTGTGGGTATACTTTCCAACCAGGGTGTATACATGTTTTCGTATTGTGTTGGGTCCTGGCAGGTATAAGTGCATTTGGTCAAATTAACACTGCCTACCTTGGCCTTCCAGTGATGACAGGTATTATCCTCGGAGCATCGCTGCTGGAATATTACAGCTCCACTGCTATCACAACCGAAACTTACTAAAGGTTGACGCGTCTCGCCACGTTCTACTGCAGGCACCGCCAACAGGCAAATGTATATGATGGCGGTTATCAATAGAAATATGGCCGTTAGGATTCGTAAGATTTTGCCAAAACTATTGGGATTTTTGGCGGCAAAACGATCGGCCAAAGGACCAGCTATAAGAGGACCCAATAGCGAAACGAAAGCCGAGATAATGGTGATATTGCGATACTCGGCGAAATTTAAGCCCAACTCTCGGGGATAAATATTGTTGAGTATATGCAAAGCGGAGAGGCCTGAAATGGGAAAAGAAAAAGGGAGAGCATTAGTAAAGGCTTTAAAGGAAACATATGATTTCTTGCAGGGCATTGGCGGCGCTTCACTGCTACACCCAATACATGTTTACAGAGGATGTTGTTTTAAGCTAAGGGCTGATGGTAAAGCTATCAGTAATTAGTTAAATGGACATCCCTATCTTAAAGCACACGAAATGGAAAAAATCATAATAATAATACTGCCAGTAAATGTCATCTGAAGATCAACAGACGGCTAGTCATGGAGGAGAGGAGTTGTGTTTCTTGAAAGCATTGCCAGGCCACACGGATTACTAATGAGTCTTGGAGAAGCGCTTCTTCTACATCCAACTTATTATACGGACCTAGTATCTAACGATTATCACCTGTTTCTGGTATTGCAAATAATTTCATGAGAAAGAAATTGATGAACGTCAAGTAGTGCTAAGACACACTGTTGCGACAAATACCACATCATAACCTCATGTGTGGAAGGTTTTGGCCAAATGAAATCGATTACGAAATACTTGGGACCCATGGGAAAACCCGCAAGAAACTTCTTCTAAGTGGTAGATTAAGCCATTGTAAGATATGTTCAATTCAACTTGGATAGGAAATGAAAAAGAGAGCACATTGCAATACTATCTGACTGTCAGGCCGCCATTCGAGAATTCGTCTCTTATGAATCGAAATCGAAGATAATGTAGGACTATCTAGAGAAGTTAAATCGAGTACCTAACAAATTAAAGTTATTCTCTGTTGGTTCCCAGATCTTGTGAGAATTCTCGGTAATGAGGCCAACAGACAAGATAGTGAAGAGTGACGCTTTCACTCCTGTTGATGTGACCAGAACCCTACTGTGGAATGGTGGAAAGGTATGCTCAACGAAAGGGAAAGTAAAATGAAGCAAAGAGTTGATTTGAGGCAATCAAAACTATTGTTGGGAAATTACAATGAGAGGCGATATGGGTCATGCATTAGACTTAAGAAATAATCCGAGATTTTCAAAAGGTTTTTTGACAGGGCAATGTAGCCTCGGAATACATTTATGTAGAAAGAGGGTTTTCTCGAGCCCAACATGTGTATTCTGTGACGGTAAAAATGAATCATCGAAACCCCTGGGTGTATACCTGATTCTAGGCAGGAAATTGTTGACATCCAGCAGCATTCTGAAGTTTGCCAGTGCAATAGGCTTCAAGGAGATACCCTATAAATTATGCGGGGAGTACAATGGATCGTTTATGTGATATCTTCGTCATAATATGCCTAAAACAGTTACCGAAGCCATAATAGCAGCGGCTAATGAAGGCTGGGCAACTACAGAGAAAGTAGATCTAAACGCAATGCCATTGAAAATCTCAGGAGAGGTTTCTTCTATCGGCTCTGTATAGAAAATTTCAAGCTTTTAAGAAAATCTCTGTAGAGACCACAAACCTTCTCCTACAAAGAGCTAGACAGAGGCACCAGAGCAAATGCTGTATTGTCATCAATTTCTAAACATCTTGACATACTGATCAGAAATCCGTTTGAGGTTTGCCCCAGATCCTTGTCAGTGACCTGCAAATTTGACATTAGCATTAGCTGTTTTCCCTATTCCAGAGGGAATTGTCCCGACTCGTCCAATACTCAGTCAAAAGACCTACCAATAATCGCCGCCATTATACAAATAAAAAAAGGAGTTTCTTTAAGGGAGGCATAAAGGAAAAACGATGCATGTTTCAAATAAAGAGAATTATTGTAGATTAATGGATTTTCTTTTTACTACCCCTTATACATTTTTTTTGTATCCTGAAAAATGATCTTAAGCTCTATATTTTTTCTTTCATTTACTTACCACTCAAAACAAAGAAGGCCACCACTTTCAGTGATATTAGAGTCTTATTGACTCTGGGCTTCTGGGAAAATGCTCCCATTATGGAGTTGTTTCCTGTGTGTGTCTGTGGGGGATTCTCCTTAAACAACTAATTTAAATATACAACTTAAAATAGGTGGACAATCAAACGACAGCAATTCGTTAGAGCTTCTTCTTCCTACAAAATAAAGAAAACTCTGTGGTGGTGGTGCGGTGGTGGTTTAGTAATCTCAGGTTCAAATAGTTCGTTAGTGGGTCCTTCAACACGCGAAATACTTGTGAAATCTGTAATTAGAGGAGACAAAGGAAGAGAAAGAAAAATTAATTCAATTCAATTGAAGTGAGAGAATGTGTGTGTGTGTGTGTCTGTGGATATGAAATGGTAAATAAAATTGATGTTTTATATGAAATTTAAAAAAAAAAATGGAAAAGAGAGAGAGAGAGATGTTCTCAATAAATATATTTAAATCTATGTATATACATATACACTGCTGTTCAATAAAATAGATTCACCATGATCAACATCTTGCACTTAATTAAAGAAGAGTCACGCTTCAAATATTTGAAATGTATCGGAATTATATTCATAAGAGGCCAGTAAGCAAAGTGCAGTTACTTTTTTACATATACTCCTTTGCATAAGAGATGTCTAGTAAACCTTTCGGAGAGCAGGTGAATCTATTTTTTTGAACAGCACTGTATAAAAATGAATATTTGTTTGCATGTAATTAATAGAATCGTAAACTATTATGCATTTGATCATGTTATGATCTTCAGGAATGTTGTTGTTCATGAGCCCGGGAAGGTTTCTAAGTTGATATGACCAATTTCCGACAGGTGGCGCCACTGAAAATTACTCAAAATGAATTAAATCGTAAACTGTACATTTAACCATGTTATGATCTTCAGGAAAGTTGTTGTTCATGAGCCCGGGAAGGTTGATATGACCAATTTCCGACAGGTGGCGCCACTGAAAATTACTAAACGTGAATTAAATCGTAAACTGTACATTTAATCATGTTTATTAAAGATGTTGGGCATGAGTCGACGAAGGTTTCTAAGTTTTTAGGACCAATATCCGACAGGTGGCGCCACTGAAAATTACTAAAAATTAATGAAATCGTAAACTGTACATTTAACCATGTTATGATCTTTAGCAAAGTTGTTGCGCATGAGCCCGGGAAGGTTCCTAAGTTGGTAGGACCAATATCCGACAGGTGGCGCCACTGAAAATTACTGAAAATGAATTAAATCGTAAACAGTGCATTTAATCATGTTATGATCTTTATTAAAGTTATTGCTCATAAGTCGACGAAGGTTTCTAAAAATAATTCACTATTAATTGAATATTTGTATAATGTCTTTCCTTCAAATTTAATTTGGTCGGTGGCGCAACAACGCGCGCAGTGTACAGCTAGTTCCAAATAAAAACTCGATTTTTTTTTGAATTTTCTTTTTTGTTTAGATTTAAAGTTCATGGAATTCAGGGTCAATTGTTATTGGAAAAACACAAATCTGTGTATATGATGATCCACCACTCAATTGAAATGATTGTTTTTTCCTGCCCTTTTATTGTTTTAAAATAAAATTTTTTAATTTTTTTATTTATATTTTTTGTTGTTGTTGTTATTGTTGTAATTGTTATTATACTGTTGGTTATTGTTTACAAACTATCTTTGGCTGTAAATCAATTTGTTGTGGTGCTTGGGTGGGTTACATTGTAAAATTTTTTTTGAAATCCATTAAAAATTTGTTGTTTTTTATGATTTTTTTTAGAAGATTTTTTATTGACAGATAAAAATGTTTTTTTTTTTTAACCAGAGGTTGTAATAAATAAAACTCGGAAAATAAATTAAAATTTCAAAATTATTAGAAAAATTTATGAAAGAAAAAAGAATATATTTTTGAAATGACTTTTAGAGCCCACTTTTAATGCCCCAAAATTTTATTTCACTTTAGTTTTAGAAACGCATTTGGTATTTGAAAAGAGTATTTTTTGCATCCTATATTCATTGCGAAATCAATACAGCTTTGTCGCGCTAATGTCCAAAGTGGGTTTGAAAGTTTTCACAAGATAATATAAGATTTGACGGTTCTTAGTCATGGTGATGAAGTATCTGGTGGTTATTTTAGACTCCAAATTATTTTGGAGGAACAATATGTATAGAGGGTAAAGGAAACGGCACTTTATACCTCTAATAAGGAAAGTATTTTGGGACTTAAACCTGCCACCATATGCAAATAGCAGAGTGACTGCAAACAGAATATTTGCTATTAATAGCAAATACTATTAATAGCATTTGCAAATGCCATTGATAGCAAATGCCATTGATAGCAAATGCTATTAATAGCAAATGCTATTGATAGCAAATATTTGCTGTTAACTGTTTAACAGTGGCAATAAGTAGATTAGGCTTCTACTTTGCTATTATTGCAGACTATTGACATAGAATTTAATTCTCTTCATGATCATTATTTTTTGTGAATAAAATTAAATTGTTGAAATCTATGAGATGGTTGGTGGGGGATGGAGGGAACTAATTTTCTCAAATCCGAAAATTATTCCAGCTATCCCACTACCATGGTGTGAAAGAGAACCTTCTGGGCTACCACTTACATATAGTCGGTTAGGTGTACTATTTCATATATGTTCGAAAATGGCCACTACTGATCTTCTAGAGGATTTTCATATGCTTTGACCAAATTTAATTTTTTTCTAAATTCATTTCCTCAAATCCGAAAATTATTCCAGATATCACTCTACCCCACGGTTCGAAAGAGGACCCTCTGGACTACCATTTGCATATAATCGGGTACTTGGCCATATGTTCTAAAATGGCCACTGATCTTCTAGATAATTTTCAAGCTTTCTTATCCGCTAATGACTATTTTGTTATAGTCTAGCAAGTCCTAGAGTAACCCACTTGGCGCCGAATTTTTTTTTTTTTGAAAAAAATTTTATTTTGTTTTAAAAAAGCAGATCAATAGATCAAGTGTTGGTAAAGAAATAGAAGAAAAAGATCGGGACCTTTTAAAAGGACGGTGGCGCCAAATGGGGTAATATTCTCTGCGAAAATGTATCAGACTTTTGGTTTGGGTATGTAAAGGCGATGCACTACTGCCCTATTTTTCTATAATTTGAGTAACCCCCGGGTCAAAATCGTTTGATAGAAAGTAAAAATCGATATTTGTACATTTTAAATTGATATTTTAGGCCTTCTGCTTTTTAAAGTCCTAATAACTTTCATCCATGCTTGCTAAAGTTTGATAATTAATTCATGTAGTGTGTTATATTTACAAGAATTGCAAATCAAACAAGACTATGAATTTAGAATAACTGCGAGGAGGGATGATATTGTCGTTTTTAATGTAATATCGATATAAATAATCTGATCTCGGAATCGAATGCTATAGTCTGGCAGCTATAAAAGCCACGAACAGTGGCTATATGGCTTCAATTAAGATTGGAAAATCCTAAATACCTAAATGGCATGGTCAATGCTATTCCAAATAGCATAGAGGATCATTGGCACATTACATCAGACAGGAATTACAATAACGGGTAATAAAATGTTGCAAATAAACCCACATTTTTTATTTCAATAAACTTTGCATAGTTGGTAATGGTGTAGATTACGGAATTCTAATCTTAAATCATATTTTATGTATTTTGTTCATAGTAGATACAATTTTGGTTTTTTTGTATATTTAATGTACAAATTTCATGAAAACCCGTTACGCATTATGATTTTTAAACAATAAAGAAAAAAAAAAATATCGTCACATTTAACAAGTGTGAGGAAGTTGCTGTCACTCAAGTCTCACTATTCGAATACTCTACAGCTGTGCATTAGAACACATTATTATTCTCCTCGTACAAATCATCACATCTATGATGATAATTAAATTTGAATCGAACATCGATCGAACATGATCTGCATTCGATAAGTGTTGTGTTTATCAAGTGCAATGCCAGCAGCCAACTGCCGCTAGAGGGGGGGTATTTTTTTGATAACTTCTGCTCATGCAAATGAAAATAGATTATAGGATGAAGTCGCTGTAGTGTAGCAGGGTGTGTGTTTGCTTATTAGACGTAAGGCTATGGTTCAAACCCCAGGTCAGACGTCTCCAGCAAAAGGAAATATGAAAAAATTTTTCTTCGGCTACTTCCTCTCAGCAGATTTCGGGCAAAAACTCTGAGAGTTAAATAAAATTGTCATGAAAAGTTTCTCAAAAAATCGGTCGTTAGGAGTAGTCTTTGAACTGTATGTGCCGCCACTTCTGGATGCAATAAAAACACACAACATAAATGGTGTGAAAAGCTAGGTTGTAATTCTGACTAAAGGGCTGTACTGGCCAATTATATATGTACAGTGAGCGCCAAAAGTAACTGAGAATAGTCGAATAAATTTCCAAAAATAAAAATGTTTATTTATTACTTATAAAATGTTACAACAAAAACAACAATTCATGATAAAGGAATTTTTTTTATACTTGACTCACTTATGGCGCTCATTGTATGTATGTAGATTGTAGGAAAGAGTAAGGAGAAAGCGGAGTATATGGAGGTTGGCTTTTGGAAGTGGCACAAGAAAACTCGTACAAGAGGAGCCATTCCCCCCATAGGGATAGTGCGGCCGAAGAACTAATTCCATAATAAAGTAAGCATTCCCACTGCCCAATCGATCACGATTGTTCTAGTAAACAAGGGAGTTCTGCACAAACTCCGTTTAGCTGAGAAAGAGAGAGAGAGAGAATACAGGGGGCACTGTAGCAAATAGAAACAACGGAAGAGCATTGACAGCTGACATGACCCTGTGTATACGAAGGGCTAAAATAGTTTCTAGATTTGCTTGGAGTTTTACGGAACCCTTTAATGATTTACTCCACTCCAGTAAATACCAGCTTACACTCTGCAATACTCTAATTGTGAATTATAAACGATGACACTTTGAATATGCCAACGTAGGGTATCGAAATTTCAAAATATTAAATTAAATAATTAATATTTATTATTTTATTGTATTTTATTTAAACTTTTTTTTTTTTTCGTTTCCAAATGACAAACACAGACAGTGTGACAGACTGTCAGTATTTGAAACTGTGATTGAAGGAAAACAAAAACAAACAAAGAAGGGTATTAAAATGCGTTACGGCTGCTTAGCACTTTTAATTAAAAAAAAGAGGTGAATTTTTTTTTACCTTAAAACAACAACAAAAATAAATAAAACATATGGTCGTTGAAATAATTTCATTCATACAAAATGTTGGGTGTAGTCGCCATTATTTGTTTTTATTTTTTTGGGTTTAATACGAATTAATAACAACAAAAAAAATTAATTTTTCAAATGCAAAACTTACAACAAAAACAAACAAAAGTTAATCGTCTAATATTAGAATCTCTGTAATATAAAGGTGTAGCGCTCGCTACAAGTCCGCTATCGATTATGAGTCTTGGTGGCGTAAGCAAAGGCGACCCATATTCATAAGTCGTAGATCAGACGTTCGCGTACATACATTCGAAACGTATGTAAGCCTAACTCCAACGTTTGATTTTGAATATGATAAATAGAAACAAAACTTGCACACCTTGAATACAAATTCAATGCGTATTCAAATTAAATTTTTTTGTAGTGATTGTTGTTGTTGTTATATTGTAATTAGTGATTTTAAAATTAAACATTGTCACTATTGGCAGGTGCGCAACAAAAATCGACAAGTTTTTTGCCCCTTTTCTATTAAATCTACATATAGTGAGCGCCAAAAGTGAATAAACACCACTGAAATATTTAATTTTCTTAGGATAGCGAGAAAAGTAAATGAGAATTGTCGAAAAAATTTTCAAAAATAAAATTATAAAGGGTGTTGACTCACTTCTGGCGCTCACTGTTTCTGTATGTTTCTAGAAACAATTGAAATTTTCTTTTTTTTTCTGCTCACTTTCGAATCGCTTCTAACCTAAGATATTTCACGAAAGTCGTACTTTTCACCTTTTTTATACAAACTGTTTATTAATCTTTAATTAGTAAATTTTTGAATACACATAATTAGGTCTGTAATCAGTATTAATAATTTAAGAAGTTATTGGGGGGAAGACAAAATTCCATTTCGCCTCCTTAGAAACGCCTCTGTACTAAGCAAAAAGCTTTGCATATTAAAAAGATAAACTTTATTTTTCGTATTTACACAATAGTTTTTAAAATATTTTCTCATTATCATTATCTCATTCTCATTGCTTCAAAGAAACATTAAGGGTAATCACGCTTTATTGAAATGATAAAAAAAATCATGTGGTTTCATAGGCACAGATGTCATAGGCCATTGCAAGCAAGAAGTCTAAAGCTGTTTTCAAACTTAGAAGGAACTGTGTACATTCAGAAAACATTGTTATATAATCAGGGTTGTATTATACAGGGTGCTTAAAATTCGATTTCATTCATTCAAATGCATAAGCATAAGCACAGATTTTTGAAGGATACTTCTGTCTAAATATGAATTTATTTTGTCAATTTCATTACGAATGCTAGCTTCAAAGGCTTCAATTGAATGTGGTTTATATAAATAAACTTTTTTCTTTGAGATCGACTATCCGAATTAGGAATTTCTCAGGCATTTCATTTGCAGTCAATGGGAGAATCGTGGTAGTGCAATGGATTACCATGCAATTTAATAATAATATTATGTATATATATGTATGTATTATGTATTATGTATATATATATATCGTCACCTGAAATGCAAAATAACGGATCATCAAAAAAATGAAAATCGAGTTTTTGATTGATTATGATTCAATAGATAAAAATACACGTCTCCAAAAAAAATTATGCATCTGCGTCAAAAAATAACGATTTTATAAAGAAGATTCAAAATAAACTACAGTGTGTTTAGAAAAAAACGTTAAATGAATTAAATTTTTTGTTTAATTAAACCGAATTTTATTCAATAAAACACAGTAAATTGAAATATTAACAAAAACAAACAACTCATTGCCTTTTATTGAACCTCATTTAATCGCTTTTCGATTTTTTTCGCATTTTTGCACTTCATATTAAAATTTGTTCATTGATGATACGTCATTTTGTTTCAGAAAATTTAAATTCAAAATAACGTAACAAACATAACTTCAACACGTTTTTGAAAAATATTATTTTTTCTTCTGGAATTGATCTCCTACCCTGTTTTGAGCTTAGCTACAAAATTTTTCATTTCTAGATGCAATATTTTCCATTTTATAACGTTTTTTGCTTCTCCTGTAAAATTGTGAAAAGTGATGATACGTTATTTTGCATTTTAGGTGACGATATATATACTTTCGAGCTTAAGTTACTAACGAAGCAATCGGAGAATAACCAGTTCAACTGAGGTGTCAGTTCCGACAATATCCCTTTATTCTGATCTTATATAAATCCTCTGAGAAATCCCCGGCATCAAGTTAACATTCATGAGCGACTTGATCACAGCCTGACTGCTCGTTCAAAATTCAATCTCACTTTCAATGTAGTGGATAGACAGCCTATACGAAAGTCTAATGTCAGAAGGTCTGCCCTGCATTTTGGAGTAATTGCCACATAAATCAGAGTCCACATTGGGTAACATCAGATCGTTAAACCAGACCAGCTCCTAGTTAGAATCTCACCTAATACTCTCTTGGTATTGCATCATGGCTATAGTACAGTGAGAGCCAGGGTTTAATTATAGTCCTCATTAGTACCACCATTTCAGTCCTCAATTCCAATAAATGGTCAGAGGCACGACCATGTAGTCAAGGAAATAATTCACGGAACAGTGACATTACGTGAATTTTTTTGGAGAAATTTTAATTCGTTGCATACTCTTCGTCTGCGCCGGACAGTGTTAAACCTCATAAGACTTAAGAGCCAATATAAAGGGTGTTTTTTATAGAGGTATAGAACTTTAAGTTGGCATTACTTTTCAAGATGGCGACCGATTTAACAGCTGTCAAGTGATTTATTCTCAGTTTGGTTTGGCAATTCATCATGAATAGACTCACGCCTGAACAACGCTTGCAAATAGTGCAATTTTATTTCGATTATTGAAAGACACGTTTGGTGACCGCCTAATTTCACGTTTTGGACCTGTGAATTGGCCTCCAAGATCTTGTGATTTAACACCGCTAGACTACTTTCTGTGGGGCTATGTAAAGTCATTGGTCTATGCGGTAAAGCCACAAACGCTTGACCATTTGGAAGACAACATTCGCCGTGTTATTGCCGATATACGGCCACAAATTTTGGAAAAAGTTATCGAAAATTGGACGTCCAGATTGGACTACATCCGCGCCAGCCGTGGTGGTCATATGCCAGAAATCATATTTAAAATGTATTGCCACAAGATTATCTTTCGGATAAATAAAATTCATGTCAATCGAATAATCCATCGTTGTTTTATTGCAACTTAAAGTTCTATACCTCTATAAAAAACACCCTATACATAACCTTTCGTAAAATTCGTGGTGCTTTCCAAAAAAAGTCCACTTAGTAGTTACAATCCCAGACATCCATCCCAAGCAAAATACATACAAAAAATTTTTCATAATTTTATATGTAATATAAATCCATCCTCTTGACTCTTCACATGGTACTGTTCGGCAATAAGACTTAATGAGAACGAGTCCTCACTACAACAACGCAATATATCTTTACAGAGAACGTTGTTTCTGGGCAAGGATATATGACAACTCTATCATCCTAAGACTTTGGTAAATTTCTGAAATTGAAACAAGGCAATTTAAAACATAGAAACCGAAGAAGATACAGAAAATGCTTTGTGGCAGATATGTGCTCATTAAAATTCTAATAATTTAACGTCAAACAACGTGGATTTTTTTTTCAATCAAATACTCATTCCAAGCTTAAATCCCCCAGATTTTAATGATCAAATTGATCCAGCTGGAGACATGCTTAACAGAAATCGTTTTCATCAATTGTTAAATTCCATTGCCATTATTTATTGCCTGGTAAATTTCTATTTGCAATTTTTAACCGCATGGTAAATTTTTTTTTAGTTTCACTTTAAATACCCCTGTGGGGCACTGTTTCTCTTCTCTCCAACAATAGTTGACAATTTAATCATCATTTAAGAATCCATACCAGACAACTAAATTGACACCCACTCGTGTTGCCCTAAAGGGAAAGACTGCAAATGTTGTTGTTGTTGCCTTTTACTGCAAGTTGCTGTTGTCGACAATACAATACACTGCCGCCCACACTTATTTCGCAGTTGAACTCCATTTAATAATCGCAGCAATTTTAATGCAATTGTAGATTATAAGTGATGCCAAATGGAAGAAGAAATAAATCACTGTTAAATGAGTTTTTGAAACGGTAATAGTGGACTATTTTGAATGCTACTGGCATAGTACTCTTTATCATACTGATTATGATGTAACTAAAATATATAAACCTGACGAAGAGAATAGCGGAGGAGATGTCTATTTGTAACTTGAATGGCTGGATAGAAAGCACAGGAAATCAAAAATAAAAAAATCCTTGAGTTTTGCTTTCAGGCAACCGCCTTAACCGCTTATAGGTCGGTCGATACTTTGCAGTAAGGACAGAGTTGTTTAACTGAGGACTGAGTTTGTTTCCCTCTTCGTTTGTCATCGATATAAACCCAAACCTAAAAGACAATATTTCCGACTAGAATAGCTGCAATTATTTCAAATAGTTGGCAACCCTATCAACCTAGAACATGTTACAATAGACCTATGACTTGTGCATCCAAAACCATTAATTATTGAAATTAAAACAAAAAGTCCATTCATAAGCGCCAAACCGATTAAGAAGATAGAGCTACGTTAGGACATGTTTTTTAAGAGAACATAAAATGACAGTCCTACCGAAGAGCATATTATGTAGGGTTAATTCATTAACCTACACGGACGGTCATATTGGAACTGTTTTGTTAAGGTTTGAACGATGGTTGAATCATGGTTTTTATTATTTTAAAAATTAAGATGCCCTCCTCCAGATGATCCTTCTAGGTAATACGGTATCTTCTGTGCCCCCCAGAGATGATAACATCAACAGGGAACAACGTCTTAGGGTCAACATTTTCACTCCATGCTTAATTTTTCATTCCGATATCAACAATAACCAAAAGTGTCCTGGTATTTGCCTGCCTTCTTCTTCTGTGGCTTCTTTGCGTGTAAAACTGCGCAACCTTTGTTTATTGAGGCTCTTTAGTTGACCTATTTGCAGTTATTTTCATACTACTGTGACAGCACAATGAATGGAATCTATTCGTCACTGCAATACCCACAGTAAAAGGGCGCAGGTTGTTCTCTTTTTGATGATCCTGATGATTGTTTATTGTTCCAGTTTTGTTTGAATGCTTAAGTCTGAGGTGACAAATGACGTCAGAGGAATCGACAACATTAACTTTGTGATTTATTACCCAGATAATTTTTTTTGTTGTGTTTAGGCAAGGCATATATTGAAAAGCAAAAGTCATTCTTTATATGTATTTGTCCACGACAATGATGCCTATCCGAATGCGGGACATGTCGTCCTTCTTGATTGATATGACGAATTTTTTGTCTGGTACTTCTCTTCACTGCAGTGCGTTATATTTAATGTAACATCTTGTTATTTACCTACTTAGTCAAGACTACAACCTAGCTTTACATACCCCTACTACATTGTGTTACTTATACACTCTTTATTCTCTATTACCGTTAATGATATAAGTAGGGGGGTAAGCCTATAAAATAACACTTCTGGAGACACTGACATTGTGTCTGTGATCAAATTTATGCAACAATCGCTTCCTCTATACATTATTTACAAATAAAATTATTGTTTGTTCTTCTTGAATTATGTTATTGTTGTTGTTGCTGCTCGTTTTGCAAATGTAATGTTGTATGTATTATTGACTAAAAGTATCACTTTCAATTTCCAAAGCCATTGTAGATTAAATAACATGACATAAACAAATAAAATGAATTACAAATTAAAAAGGAAAGAAAGAATAAATAATTAAATTATAATAGAAATTAATTTCTATACAAAAATACTTGCTAGAAAAGGAAATTCAAAAAAAGTAATATAAAAAAACTTATTACTTATTAACAGGTACTATATAGGGTGGGCCTGCTAAAAGTTTAAATTTAAAAATGAAATAAAATAAAAGCGGTGTGAAATTTTGCCAAATTTATTTTTTGTTGTTGTTGTGATGTTTCATTTAGAAATGCCATATTATTTCAATTTACATGGTTGCCGTGGCTGGCCTCACAGTAGCTCATGCGACCAGACCAATTTTCGTGCACTTTTTCGAGTGTATCGGGTCGTATTTCGGCAATGGCATCACAAATGTTTCCCTTCAAATGCTCAATTGTCTCTGGTTTGTTGGTATAACACTTTTTTTTTTTTTAACGGCGCCCCACAGAAAATACTCCAACGGTGTCAAATCGCAGCTTCCTGGCGGCCAAACTAGATCACCATTTCGGCTAATTAAAGCGTTTAAACATCAAACGTTTGACGCGATAAATTGATTGCGGCATGAGATGTGTGGCAAGTTGCACCATCCTGTTGGAACCAAACACAGGTCACATCGATACCATGCAGAGCGTTTACAAACAAATCGATTATCACGGTGCAATAGGTGTAATGATTGCTACGTCCTCATTTTTAAGGAAATAGGAGTCAATGATGCCTTCGCTCCACAAGCCGCACCAAACAGTCGCTCGTAATGGGTGTGAGCGTGAGTTTTCTGAGCCCTAAATACGGCAAACTTTGTTTCATCCGAAAAGCTGATTTTTTTTTTTGGTAAAATCGTCATCATCATGCAATATCTCGTTGGCCCAATAAATCCCAGCCTTACATACATAATTGGCCATTACAACCCTTCAGTCAGGATTACGGCCTAGCTTCTCACACCACTCATGTTGTGTGCCTTAATTTTATACTTGAGTGGCAGGACCTACAGTTTAACGTCGACGCCGAACGACAACTTTTGAGAAACTATTTCATTCCAGGTTTTGTTTACTCTCAGAGTTTTTGCCAGAAATCTGCTGAGAGGAAGTCGCCGAAGAAATATTTCCTTTTTTTTCATGTTTCGTTTTGATGTCTGACCTGGGATACGAACCCGGCCTTTACGTCTAATAAGCGAACACACTACCTACTAAACTACGGCAACCCCCACATAACATAACACTTTTCTTTAACAGTGTCCCACAGAAAATTGCATCTTCTTGGCGTCCTATTGACATCACCACTTCGGCTAAAGGCCATCAAACATTTGACGCAATAAATCGGTGAGTTGCACCATCCTGTTGAAACCAAACACAGGTCACAACAATACAACAATCGAGGTGCGATAGGCGTAATAGTTCCGCCGTCCTCATGTTCAAGGAAATATGGGCCAATTTTAGTATTGGCATCTGAAAGACCACGTGCCCCAAATAGGGCAAATTTTGCTCCATCGTTTTTTTTTTTTTTTTTTTTTTTTTTTTTTTGTTGCAAAATCAATGCTATCGTTCAATTTCTCGTTGGCCCAATACATCCCAACCTTGCTCAAGCGTAAATCAGTACATTACATTCAGTGGAGATACATACATATATTCTGAATTTTGTAACAGAATAGAATGGCATAAGCATTGGCAGATTCCAAATAACCGATGATTCAAATTTTAAACCAATATATAGTCCACCCTATATTTTATGTAAAATATTTTTCAAGACAAATAATAATTTCCAACTCTGCATACATAATTCTAAATGGGCGTATATATACCGTTGTTCCATGTGTTTGTGTCTGTATTGAGTTTTATGATGATGATGTTACTTAAAAGAAAAAGACTGGTTTTTATGCGTAATTGAGTTTTTATTTGTGTTGCTTAGATGATCTGCTCTGTTTCATATCAAAAAATAACAATAACAACAACAACAACAGCAACATTGTATTTTAGTTGTGTTTTCATATTGATTTAATCGCTATATGTATAGTATGTAGTTGTTGCTTTTTTATGTTGTGAATATATTATAATTGTTTTTTTTGTTTTTTTTCTGTTTGTTATTGTTGTATATTATTGGCATGACATCATTAGTGATGTCATTTGTCTTCAAATTGATTTGTTTATTTAAAAAAACCGGTTACTTTATTTCTTTTTTATTTCTTCTTCCATTCTTTAACAATTAAAACCTTTTTGCTTATGTACAGACACATACACACACACGTAGATATGTATTTATGTATGTATGTATGTATTGTAAGTACTTTCGTAAATTAAGAGAGTACTTTCTTTGCAAGTGAAGCGAGTACGCTCTTGGGGAGGTGTGTACGTGTGTGTGTTTAAGTAAATGCGTGTTTATTTAGTTAATTTAGCTGTCAAACTTTGTTGATTCCCATTATTCTTCTTCTTCTATTTACATATTTATTTTTCTTATATTTTAATAGAGCGCAACAAATATTTGCTGCGGTTGTTTTTTTTTCATAAATTTATTCTTGTTTTCAATTTTTTTTTTAAGAATCTTTTCCTCGTAATTCCAATCATGTAGAATGAGTGATTATATGCCATAATAAATGCCTTTTAAGAAATTATGTGTGTGAAAAAATGGGCATTTGAAAAAGAAGATTTTGAAGAAGTGATTTAATGCCAAAATCTGACATGTGATTGACAATGCTTTACAAATTTGTGTTTTGGAAATCATTTAAAATTGCTAAGAAAATTACTACTTCTGCTAAGGAAGAGCCATTAATGGATTCTTCATCCATTGTTCGTTTTGAGTCGTTACCAAGTGGCTTTGTTAGCTTTAAGCGGTAAATTAAGTTATCTTAAGAGCTAATCGTCTTATTAATAAATTTATAGTTGATCGGAACTCGTGGATTTTACATTCTGTCATTGGTTGGTTTTAAATCTACCAAAAAATTATTTATATGACGATGTGACGTCATTTCTCACACATTCTCGACATGATATTGTAGTCTAATTAAGTTATCTTGAGAGCTAAACGTCTTGTTATTAAATTTACAGTTCTGAATTCGTAGATTTTACGTTCTGTCATTGTTATTGAACGGGAGTCTACTAAGATGGGTTTGGCAATAAAGGAGGGCAAAACAAAGTATATATTATCGACAGGTAGACGCGTGCGGCGTATTGATTCTCAGATCAATACAGTTGATACAGTCAAGGAATTTATTTATCTTAGCTCCGCCGTTACCATCAAAAATGATGTCAGTCTGAAGATCATTGGATACTATGGTCTCAATAGGCAATTGAGTAGCAGACACCTCTCTCGTACGACAAAACTAATACTCTACAAGACGCTCATCCTCCCCGTGCTTCTTTATGGCGCAGAGGCATGGGCCCTATTAAACACTGATGCAGCAGCCTTGAGAGTATTCAAGGGAAAAGTACTACGTAAGATCTTCAGTCCAGTACGAGTTGGCGATGATTTCCGCATTCGATCCAACAGTGAGCTGTATGAGCTCCTCAACGACATAGACGTTGTGCAGCGTATTAATATGCAGCGGCTGTGCTGGCTCGGCCATGTCGTTCGAAAGGAGGAGGATGCTCCGGCGAGACGGGTATTTGATACGGGAATCTGCGGAAGCCGGCGAAGAAGACGACCTTGTATCCGTTGGAAGGACTAAATCAAGGAAGCTCTTTCATCGATTGGTGTGACGGACTAGCGTAGGCGCTCAAGAAGCAGAGGCGCCTGGAAGGACTTGTTGCGGCAGGCCGAAATCCGTTAATCGGGTTGTTATGGCCAATTAAGTAAGTAAGGCAATAAATAGGGCTCTTTAGGCTATCACATTTGGTTCAACTGAAAAGACCACGAAAGGCACCATTAGAGAGAATATTCTACTGCAAGCCAGCTAGACTATAGTGAGCGCCACAAGTGAGTCAACACCCACTATAATTTTAAATATTCTTAAGTATAAAAAAGTTCCTTTATCATGAATTGTTGTTTTTGTTTTAACATTTTATAAGTGTTATAAACGTTTTTATTTTTTACTTTTCTCGCTATCCTAAGAAAACGAATTATTTCAGTTATGTTTACTCACTTTTGACGCTCACTGTATGTCGACACACTTAATAATCTTCCCCTAAACTAACACAGTTCCTTTAGGAATGTCAATAATGGGGTTCCAGTAATACCGCACGTGTTCACTCGTTTGCTTGGCAATATCACATTAGATGACGCGTAGCCGACAAGCATGCCCTCCATCCTGTGAAGACAAACAAACACCACATAATAACTGCCAATGCGGAGCAGTGAGTGATTTCACCGTTAAAATTCTGCCAGGTCAACCTAGCGTTGAAACTAATCCACTTTTTTACAGAGATAATGTTAGTCTAAGAGTGAAATTCTTCCCTAATTTCGAGCCTAATCGTGGTCAATAGGACATGGGGATTTTCTCAGTGTGGTACCTATTTTAGACAGTACGTTCCTTGCCATATGTTACAGGTTTGTGTCCTTGTGCTGGGGCATTTGGAGACATAGGCGTCAAATGTAGACCAGCTTGAGTGCCGATACAACTTGCAAAGGGGACTTTGCAATATGTCCTTATACTATGTTCAGACATGCACTTTTATTGAGCCAATATTCGATTATATGAGTACAATATTTTAAGTGTTCAGATATAATATAAGCAATATTCATTTGACAGCTGGTAAACAAAACAGCTGGTTGTTTCAACAACATTGTTGTTTTTTTTGTTTTGATTGTCGTTGTTGACAACCTAAATGTCAACAGAAATTGTTCGGAAAACTGTAATATGCTCACTGAACGTACTTATGACAGTGTTGTATTTTAAGTTTTACCCATTTTATTATAAAAATTTGCATATTTATTGCGCAATAATTAATTGAAATTTTATATGAAATATTAACCTCAATAATGGCGTTTATTGCGATTTACGCAATAAGAGTGCATGTGTGAACATAGTATTAGGGTATATACTATTACTGAAGTCGCCATATGCCTTCCTTTCAAAATTCCTTTCCTTTGCTACTCATAGGGAATAATTGCAATAGCATTTGAGACAATTAGCCAATCATAGATGAAATCATTTGTGAAAAACATTTTCTGAAATTGATTCCCTTCTAGACTAGATACATGCCGCTAAGGTATTGTCATTACAATTCCATTAAAAAACATTAAAAAAAGTACATACACTCAGTGTCTTTGAAATCAAAACTTTTTATTGAATTGTTTTTCATTTATTAGCCTAACCCTCCAGCAATTCATTTCAATAATGAATTCATTAATGAATAATTGAATATCGGTTTATATTAAACGAACGACATTGAACCGTTTTCGTTGTAGTTTTTCTATGTTTCTCGATCAATTTTTCAACTATGAAAAGTTCACTTCTGTACACACTCTTCTACTATTTCTTAATTTCCATTTTATTTCATTTCGTTTGTAATAAAATGAGTCAAATTTTAATTAAATATGCAACATTGTGCAAAATGATGATGTTGTTGCCGCAGACCCACGTTTTATTTTTTGTTTCTGTTTCTTTTGAAATTTATGGCCTATTAATTTTATAAAGAGGTTATGAGTGCGTTATTTATAAAACATTCGATGCGGTTCTGCCTACTTTTTTTTGACATCAAAGGCCTGGTAGCCGCGTTCACCGCCGCACCACGTTTCTCTCTTGCAATGCTTGTGCGTGAAATTTATGTTGCGTTCAAGTTTGTAAGTGTCATTTAATTAACCCATGAGACAATGAATGAATAGAACTATTTTTATGTTTTTTTCTATCTTTTTTTACATTAACCCTAGTGTATGGGGTGTGGGAGCCGCAGGTGCAGTGGTTCCCAAGCGGAAAATATTCTGTTAAAATTTCGATTCTGGTCATAGAACGAAAATACCGAACAGAGAACATCATTCAAGTATTCACTGACGAATGTATGTAGATCATGCCATAAGTTGGGATGTGAAATCTTTTTGGAACAGTAGTTGAGCACTTATGGTACTATTTAGGCTGGTATCAGCTTACATCCATTATTAGTATACCCTTTACCAGGATGTGCAAGATTCATTCCCTAAGGGTCAGCCTTGACACACTTATGCAGTTCCTTCTTCTTATCTTTACCGGAACTCAAGTAAAAAAATTATTAAAATGAAGATGTAACGTCATTTCTCACATATTCTCGACGTCTATATTCGATATGTAGTACACATGCATGATTTCCATCTATTGCTAGACCTTACATTACTAGACATTGCGTCCATTGTTAGTATACCCTTTACCAGGATGTGCAAGATTCATAAGTGTCAGCCTTGACATACTTATACCGTTCCTTCTTCTTACCTTTACCACAACTCAAGTAAATCTACCAAAAAATTATTATGACGATGTGACGTCATTTCTCACACATTCTCGTCGTGATGTTGTAGTCTATAGTCGATATGGTAGTACACATGCATAATTTCCATCCATATACCCTTTACCAGGATGTGCAAGATGCATTCCCTAAGCAAATAATTGTCAGCCTTGATATACTTATACTGTTCTTCATTCTTATCTTTGCCGCAACTCAAGTAAACCCACAAAAAAATTATTAATATGAAGATGTGACGTCATTTCTCACACATTTTCAACATGATGTTGTAGTCTATATTCGATATGTAGCATACATATGCATGATTTCCATTCATTGCTAGAACTTACATTACTAGACATTACGTCCGTTATTAGTATACCCTTTACCAGGATGTGCAGGATTCATCCCCTTGACACATTTATACAGTTCCTTCTTTTTATCTTTACCGGAACTCAAGTAAACCTGCTAAAAAATTATTAATATGGAGATGTGACGTCATTTCTCACACATTTTCAACATGATGTTGAAGTCTATATTCGATATGTAGTACATATGCATGATTTCCATTCATTGCTAGAACTTACATCACTAGACATTACGTCCATTATTAATATACCCTTTGCCAGGATGTGCAAGATTCATTCCCTAAGCAAATAATTGTCAGCCTTGATATATTTATACAGTTCCTTCTTCTTATCTTTGCCGTAACTCAAGTAAACCTACCAAAAAATTATTAATATGAAGATGTGACGTCATTTCTCACACATTCCCAACGTTATGTTGTAGTCTATATTCGATATGTAGCATACATGCATGATTTCCATCCAGTTGCTAGACCTTACATTAATATTTTTCAAATAAAAGTTTGTGAACCTCTGCCTTGCTTACAACTAGTAATTATCAGTTTGTAATAGGCCAATATAGTATCTTGTAAATAACAGTTAATGAACGACTAGCTTTTCATTGTAAGTGTGTCAAATGATTAACATTCTATAATACATTTTCCTAATAATAAAAACAACAACAACAATAATAAGAAGAAAAACAATTACTTCAGGGTTTTAACTTGAAAAGAAAACAAACTCTTAAGACCACTACTTACAAGCATTTAAAGCAATTGCCAATAAGCTTCTTCACACCTTTTAAGAAAGAAGCAAAGAAAATAGCAGCTTAATTGTATTGGAAATACAATGTTTAAAAGAACAACAACAAAAAGATTTTAAAAAAGAATTTCAAGCTGATTCAGTATATGTAGTCTTATCGGTGAAATGAAATGAAATTATAAATGTCGAGTATCTATGTACATACAGTTTCTAATGACAAACAGTACGAAATGAGTGAATTTATTATCACACTGTATAAATAATTAAATCAGTTTAATAATAATAATAATAAAAACAACAACAATACATACATACATATGTATATCATGTATGTATATTATTCATAATAAAAAAATCGCAACTTTGACATGGAAATTGAAATGAAAAAAAAAATAAATTTTAACCCAATTAGAATATATGAAAAGATACAGTGGCAACAGTGTAGCCAGATTGTTCAAAACTGTGGGATTTTTGTTTTCATTAATATTGCCAAACAGTTTGAATTCGTTTCTTTTTTTAATTAAACAATTGCCAAAATTTAATTCATTACTATTATCTTTCAATGTTCTCATCAAAGCGGTGCGTTTTTAAGACTAAATATGGCAGCACTTGATTAATTATAAATGTGTGAAATGTCGCCCAAATTGCACTAAACGTGTAGGGAATTTTATTATCATTTTTAACTTATGCGATTAAATTATAAAAAAAAAAATTAAATAATAAATATTTAAAAGCTTTTTAAATAATAAATAGTAAAAAAATTAGAAATAAATTTAAAAAAATAATTCCAAAACATAAAAATCAAATTTCACTGAAGGGAGTGTCTGGAGAAGAATCATAAAACTTTAAAATTCTTCTCCCAAGTAAAAAGATTAGAATTTTTCAATATATCTTGATAAAACTTTGAGATTCCTTGATATTCTTTAGAAAGCACAGGTGGTGGCACAAAACTTATCCATCTGTTTACTTTTATTGGAGTCCCCCCGGGGTACCTGTAAGCTCCATGCGATCACAGACAACGACAGCCACAGGTGGCCAAGGTTGGTTGCAAGTTTGCTTATACTCCAAAGAAGCATGCTCGGTGTAGTTGTCGGAGTCTTGAAGGGACATTGCATTATGGGTACGCACACGAGGCGCATTGGTGTGAGGCACGAGGATAATGAGCCTTTTCTTACACACATAACATAATTGGCCATTACAACCCTTCAGTTAGGATTAGAGCCTAGCTTCGCACACCACTCATGTTGTGTGCCTTAACTTTTATACGTGGTGAGACCTACAGTTTAGCGTCGACTCCGAACGACAGATTTTTGAAAAACTTTTTCATGGCAGGTTTATTTACTCCCAGAGTTTATGCCAGAAATCTGCTGAGAGGAAGTCGCCGAAAAAAAATATTTTTTTTTCATATTCCGTTTTTTGATGTTGACCTGGGCTTTGAACCCGGGCTTTATATCTAATAAGCGGACACACAACCTACTAGACCACGACGATGGATGCGGGCAGAGGGGTGCAGAAAAGCTAACCAAGGCTGGATGGAAGGCGCACTGCAAGTATGCCTAAATTCCAAAGAAGCATGCTCTTTGTAGTCGGAATCGTGGAGGGGCATTGCGTTATGGGTATGCACGAGAGGCGCATTAGTCTCTTGCACCTCATAAATGACTTCTGTAGAAACTGCAGAGATGAGAAAGAAGATGAGACTGTTCTTCCCCTACTGCCTACTGTGAACATGCCTGTCACTATATCAAAGGAGAGCGAGACATTTTGCTGCCTACTACATCGAAGATCTTGGTGATCTCTGACGAGCATTGACTTCGTCAAATTGAGTCGCTTCATTGGTAGCTCTAAGTGGTTCCAGGGCTAGGGGATAATTGAAGAAAAATGTGATATCACACTGCGCTCCATGTGGCCTAAGTGTGTCCATCTGAAATTCTTGGATCACGGCCACCTTTACCTACCTCCCTACCCTTTTCTCAGTTTCCGCTAATCAGATTTCTTTGTAGACAAAATGCTGCACTTGTTGCAATGCGTCTTAATGCCCTGTCATGCTGGCTTATTTCACCCTTCGGTTATTCCTTGATGATCCTCATATTCTAAATTCTCGTAATTCTAATGAGGTAAAACAAGTTCCCTACAGTTCTCTGGATTCTCGGGAAGCCTACATAGACGTTTCTAAACTTCAGAATAAGAAAGGCTTTATCTTAGTATAACTCCCGCCTCTCTGACAACTGTAGTGTGTTTCTGATAGATAGGGTTGCCATCTCTCAGTTTTTACAAATAAAATCTTCTCTGAAATTGTGTCGCGATAAAATATTTGTTTTAGATCTTATGCTATCTGAGGGGACAGGAGGTTTCTGGATATATTATTTGAATGATGCATTATTATTGTCGTATATAAACTCTAGAGTAGAAGTTTTATGACCATACGATTCAATATCTCTACAAAACCTGTTGCCCTGGCAAATTTCAGAATGTTGTTCGGTATCAGTAAAGATAACTCACATCAGCACATCTTTCAATTGCTCTGACTTCCAACAATACTGTTCAACTTACTGTACCGATCATTGATCGATTCGAATGCTAAAAAAAGGTCTCTTTCTTAAAAGAGAATACTTGTCCCAACTTACTTTTGTCTGCAGTTTTCAGAGGTTACTGGTTCTGTCCAGGGAACAGTTGAGAAGAACACTGTCAGTCAATCGATTTGTCATGTCAAAATGCTACCGAATAATTCGCTAATCACTTGTACTTGGATTTGATTTGAATATTTTCCAAAATGGATGGCAGTAAAATTAAGTCATCTCCAATGTTATGGGATTCGCAGCCCTGGGATTATTATGGGATTTGGTTTGCGTGTATAACAATAATAACACAGCCCTGCATGGGTTTTGCAAATTAGATGGCTCCAAGTGTTTCTGAAGGCATTTTGCGCGCTGAACACGAATCTGGGTTCAAAAACTTTTTATCAGGTTTTCGAGAAAAAGGGGGAAAATAGCGTTTTTTGGCCATTTTTGAAAAATTGTAGAGCTAAACACTGACGTACTAGAACCATCGTGACGTGTCAGAAATTGACAATTGATTTTTGCTCCTTAAAATCAGCCCAAAGCCAAATTGATTTCATGCATGCACCCTTAAAGTAGGGTAGGTGGGTTTATGTCAAGGGGTGCAAGAGAAAAGGAAACACATAACGGGGAGGTCCTTAAAAATTAATCAGATTTACTTGAAAATTGGTACTCTGGGGTCGCTGATTACAGATCTTCATTCATTCAAAATGGCGGATCCAATTGGATTCAATTTTCAAGTAAATCTGATTAGTTTTTATAAACCTCGACCGCCATATTGGATCCGCCATTTTGAATTTTTTAAATCTGAATGCAGAACTGTAAACCAACAACCCCTTAGTAACAATTTTCAAGTAAATCCTTCGGAAACATCTGGAGCCATCTTATTTGCACAAAAAAAAGTCCAAATTTGCATGGCTGTGTAATGGTTCTATGGGACGAAATATAAAATTATTTTCTTTAAAAAAAAATCTGGCAACTCTGTATGAATATTAAAAACGAAAGGCAATAAATTTAAATTCAAACGATAACTGCTTTAGATGTTTGTGAATCTGAAATAATCAAAAAAAAATCTAAAAATGAATGACAACTCATTAAATAGCAGAGATCGAAAGGCAAGTGAGCCTATAAATTGCACTTTGTCCTACTTATTCTTGTTTGAATTTTGCGATTAAATTTTAATGTGACCAAAATATAACATAATTTTTAAAAATAAAAACAGATATTGTTGCTAATACTAGCTGCGTCTCTCTATTGTATAGTTCACGCACTGTTTCACTGTTTCAATTTTGAATAGTTTTTTGTTGAAATAAAAAAAAAAAACAAAAAAAAACCAAAAATAGTGTGGGAATTATTTTTCGATTTCCATAGATGAATGATGTCATTTAGAAAAAACAAAAAAAAATTCAAATTAAAATAAAATCGAATAAACAACAGCAACAATAAACTATTCACAAATGTTGCAAATCAAAGGAAAGATTTACAAAAAAAAAAAAAAAAAACATTTCAAAATATTTTTATGTCGAAACATTTGTGAAAAACTGTTTTAATGTGTTATTTCTTCGCTTCCTTGACACATAATGTGTGCTGCGCGCGAGTATTTCTCTGTTTAACAAAATAAAAACATTTGTTAACAAAGAAAATATAAAAATTTTTTCGTTTCTTATTTTGTTTTTTTAAATAATTTTTAATATTATTTTGAGATTTTTATTCGCGCATTATTTAATTTAAACAACTTTCATTGATGGTTAAATCATCGATAGCAAGTACTCATGGCAAAGAGTGAATTCGTTACCATTACAAAAAAATTAACAAATTCTGTTTTGTGTTAAACAATATGTTTTCACTCCTTTAGAGCTCTGGCTTTTTGAAAATTTCCCATAAAAACTTTTCATTACAAATTTTTCTTTCATTCATCGTTGCCAGTTAAATGGACTGCATTGATGACTGACGATTACAAAAAATTACCAAATTCTGTTTTGTGTTAAACAATATGTTTTCATTCCTTTAGAATTCTGGCTTTTTGAAAATTTCCCATAAAAACTTTTCATTACAAAAATTTTTCTTTCATTGATGACTGAATGCCAATTGCAGATTTTCGAATTGTACGTGATTATTGTTTAATTTTTTATTTAAATTTTTTTTATTATTGTTGTTGTTGTTTTTGTTATCGTATATTGAAAATAATTTTATTTTTATTGTTTTTGTTTTTTTATTGTATTCTTTAGAAAACATGTCATAATACCGTCTCCAATGTATCACGTTGACATTAAAAGCAAATTCTCTTATGTTTACATAGTAGGAATAATTTTTTTATTATTATTTGAATAGTTTTTGTTGTTATTATTCATATGATGTTATTTACAGTTAAATTAATATAATTATAGCCTGATGATTAATTCAAATGAAGTCATAATTTGTTTACGATTTTTTTTATGAATCTACAGGCTGTTGAAGCTTTTCTAAAGACGGAGGCGGCGAAAAGATTGCAACACTGGCGAACCCTGTTAATCAAATAATCTAAGTCGCTGTAGATTATTAGGTAGTGTGTTGTGTTATTAGACACAAGGTAGTACAAACCCTAGCTCTCAGACATCAACATAGCGAAACACAAAATAAAGATTTCTTCGGCGACTTATTCCCAACAGCCTTCTGGCAAAAACTCGTAGAGTAAATGCATTTGCCATGAAATGTTTCTCATCTATAGATTTTAAATTTTAGATCCCGCCGCTCATGGATAAATTTAACACACATAACATGAGTGGTGTGAGAAACTAGGTTCTGACTGAAGAGTTATAATGAGTGTATGTAATCTCGAAATGCCACGATACCCAGCAACGTACAACTTTTTGAGCTGATATGCTGCTGTTGTTTCATTGAAAGTAAAGTCAGTATTCTTTATGCGGCTTGACTCTCTGATACCTCTCTGAAGACGTTTTCCAGCATAAACTGACTCTCAGTTTAAAAGACATTGATACAGAGATCCATTCCCAAATTACTTTAAGCTTCTGGAATAACATAAGCCTTACCTAAAACCTGTTTTCCGTGATCAGAGAACATGATCCCGAATCTTCAGTAGAGAAGCAATTTTGATATTCTTGTGGCCTATGATCGAACTGGGTCATACGATCCACAATGCTATGTAGGACCAAATTTTCGTGCCGTAGATCTAACAGAAGTTGCTTGTACAAAGCATTTCTTATAGTACAGTAGGGAGCAGTGCCTTGTTAAAAAGGTTACGTCAGTTATATATGGTCCTTCCAATCATCGCACAAATGTGAGAAATCTAGTGTAGTCTTCTACCTATTATCTACATACATAATTGGTCATGATTACGGCCTAGTTTCTCGAACCACTTATGTAAAGGTTACGTCAGTTCTATATGGTCCTTCCCATCACCGCACAAATGTGAGAAATCTAGTGTAGTCTTCTACCTATTACATACATATATAATTGGTCATGATTACGGCCTAGTTTCTCTCACCACTTATGTTGAGTGCCTTAGTTTTTATATACGAGTTGCGGAACCTACAGTTTGAATTCGACTCCGAACGACAAATTTTTGAGAAACTTTTCATGGCAATTTTATTTACTCTCAGAGTTTTTACCAGAAATCTGCTGAGAGGAAGTTGCCGAAGAAATATTTTTTCATATTTCGTTTAGTTGCGAGATGCATGACTTGGGGTTTGAATCGAGGCCTCAGGTCTAATGAGCCAACACACTTACTTAATAGACTACGTCGACTTCTACAATACTTTAATATTTTATTCTATTTGAATATTAAATAACCGACCCTCGAACAGTAATTGCATCATGGTTCCATTTTCATCTATTGGTAGAATGTCTATGATAGTCAGTCTAAGTGGGATTCAGAATCACTCAGCACCATCTTGGTTTAAAATATCGAATACCATAATGTATTCCCATCAACTCTAAAGCGTCTCATACACGATCGAATTTCGTTTGCGATCTGATGGCGACCATCAATCTTTGATATTTGAGTGGATTATTAGACGTAAAGCCCGGGTTCGTATCCCAGGTCAGACATCAAAGCGAAATATGAAAAAAAGAATATTTCTTAGGTGACTTCCTCTCAGCAAATTTCTGGCAAAAACTCTGAGAGTAAATAAACCTGCCATGAAAAAGTTTCGCAAAAAATCTGTCGTTCGGAGTCGACGTTAAACTGTATGTCCCGCCACTCAAGTATAAAAATTAAGGAGTGGTGTGAGAAGCTAGACCGTAATCCTGACTGAAGGGTTGTAATGACTAATTATGACATATGTATGTATGTATGATATTCGATCGTGTAATAGGCGTTTTAGAGTTGATGGTGTTGGTTATTGGTAAAATAAGAAATATCCTGTACAGGCTCGTAAGAAGGTTTGTTTTTTAACAAAGGCATAAGGCGTGGAAATAAAATTTCACCTTGGGAACAATGTGTCATGGCACTTTTCAAAATTGATTTAATTTCCAAAGGGGGAACCTATCTGCCTACCTCTTAATAGCAACTTTACAGCAGTAGTATCTACATATGATCCTGTCAAGAATAGCTCGTTTTATATAGCGATAGATAGTAATATCGAAGAATGGATTGATGATGGCTATTTTTCTAGAACGCTTGTCTTCAATTGGGGAATAATTAATCTTAATTTTTTCAATTTATAACATTGCAAGCGAGATCTTGTTTCAAAAAAGAATTTAAAAAGTCAAAAAATATTTAAAAAAAAATTTTTTTTTTTTTGCGAATTCCTTTAACCCAGTCAAAGCAAAAATTCTATTTAAGTTTATTCAGCATCCACTAAAAAATGCCAGTTTTATTTGGTGCATATTTACTTAGTGTTCGCGTATAAATTTTGGAAATTATTTTTAAAATATAAACACTCGGATCTTTAGTTTTTGCATAATCTTAAAATTTTTCATCTCTTTTTAAACTATTTTATTGAAAAATGCTTCTATTTTCCAAACAGTTGGAGGAAAATAAATAAATTTATGACAAGGAAATTTATTTTCAAAATTACACCATTTCCAAGATGTTTTTTTTTAGATTTTCAATATTTTTTTAAAAAAAATTTTTCTCTCTTATTTTTTAAATTTAAAGTCGATATTATGAAACCCATATTCATAAAATTAATTTTGAAATAATTTTAATGACTCTCTGTAATTGAAAATGTCTTCCTAGATTTCTAAAATCTTTTATGGAAGAAAAAAAAATACAAATTTCAAAATTTTTATTCCCCTTAATAGATTCTTAATTAAATTTCGAAATTTTAAAGTCAATTGTAAAAAAAATTAATTATTAATATAACCCACTCCCAATATACATTCAATTAAAAATATTAAAAAATATTTCAAAATAATTTTTTAATTTCGAAATTCTTTTCAAACAATTTTTCATAATTTTATGAAGAAAATAAAAATTTTTGTTTAAAAAATTTGAAAATAAAATTTATATTTTTATATAGCTTTTGAATTCAAATTTATTATTTGAAAATTAAAAAAATTAATTTTTTCCATGGGAAATGCTTTTGGAAAATTAATCATCAACTATTGCATTGATGATTGTTTGAAAATCTTTTTATAAATTTTCTGTAACTTTTTGTATGTTTTTTATAAAGAATTTCGAAAAATAGAAGAAGAAAGAAGCTTAAAATTTTTGACATTCAGCGATTATTAAAAACATACACACATAATTAGCTCATTTGATATTTTGAGTCAAAGGAATTGAAAGAAAATATTTCGTTTTTGGTTTCAAAATACACAAATAAATTGGTTTAAATAAACACAAAATCTATTTTGGCTAATTTTTTATGTTCATGGTAGAAGTAAACTAATAAAACTATATGTATGCCAATATTTGTATTCCTACAAATACTCTTTAACAAATTGTTTGTCTAGGATTTCTTATAGAAATTATTAAGATTTTAATTCTTTAATATTAATTTCTTTGACGAAGGAAAATCATGATCAAGTCTTGTTTGCAATACGAAAACTCATTGGTTGTAACATTCGAAAATGTTCACCTCAAAAATTGCAACATTCGAAAATGTTCATCTCAAAACATGCAACATTTTTCTGTTCAGTGATTCTCAGTGTAGGTTTTTTATTTGTTTGTGAGCCCTATGCCACAATGCTTGCAGTATTTATTATTTTGGAGTACGAAGAGTAGTATGTTCTGCCTTGATTGTCTTCATACATCTACTACTACGGGGAAGTAATCCAAAGTAGTAAATAAAAAATAAAAATTTGATGCCTAAAAACAGTGTTTGGTTCACAGAAGCATTTTTTTTGGTACATATAAAACCTGTGTAATGAGTTTCTCAGCTTCCTGCACAAGAATTTTATTTTGGGAATTTAATGTTGAACAGGAAAAACCTCGAAAGTGCCTCAAAAGGTTTTTACATTCGTAGATAATTTCCATGTGGTTACAGAAAAACTTCTTCCACTACTAGCAGCAGTATTAACGTCGTTATATATGGCCAAACTTGCCCGATTATTCTAGCCAAATCTTCCCACTAGCCACTATTGCCAAAAAAAACTATCGCGTGTAATAGATATTATGGCAATAATGTTCGTACCATGGACTATGGACCTATGGGTAGAAAATAGGCCTTCGAAAAAAAATCTGATATACTTTAAAAGCACTAAAATACAAAAGGTTTAATAAGAACTAAAAGACAGTCAGAACAAATGACAAAAGATAACACAATAAATGCTTAGGGCCTGGAAAAAAAATTTCAGAAAATAAAAATAATTTATTGTGAACCTATTAAACGCCCAATTGGAGCATTAGAACTTAAACAATATCTTCTTTAATTGTTTAATTATTATTTATTTAATAAATAATCTCACCATTAAATTTAATTTTTATGGAGAAAATAGCATTGTCAAATTTTTTCAGGTGCACTCCTCAAGAGGCAAAATTTTACTTTTTCAGATATTTCAAACCGTACAGGCAAGGCAATCTATAGAAATTGCAATTTAGACGATCGATAAAAATAAATTATCCATTTAGATGACAATATAGAAACAGTTTCAGGGATCTCGTGTAGATGAAGATTTTTTTTCATTTGAATAGTTGATAGTGTTCTGCCTCTATATCCAAAAAAACAACCAGAGTTGCTATGCAACAAGTGTATGATGCAGTACAGTATGATGCAGTACAGTATGATGCAGTACAGTATAATGCAGTACAGTATGATGCAGTACAGTATAATGCAGTACAGTATGATGCAGTACAGTATGATGCAGTACAGTATAATGCAGTACAGTATGATGCAGTACAGTATGATGCAGTACTGCTGTCGAATTGATTACACTTTTAGTGTCTGGGGTAAGAATTAAAAAAAAAATTCAAAGTACATATTAACATTGGTCTGTTGGGCTATATTTGTAACGAGCTTGATTGCCTCAATCATTACGTCTGCTCTTCTGAAGCCACGAAATTTGTTGAGTTTGTTCAAAGACGTTCAGAAATCTTATAAAATACTGTTTCCTTGGGACTAAGAGAGATAGAAGAGAGTTTATTTTAGAAGTGAGCAGAATAATTTTATCTGGTAGCTATTCAAGTTATCGTCTGCAAAATTTGGAGCCGTGTGCTCTGCTGAAGCCACGAAATTTGTTGAGTTTGTTCAAAGACCTTTAGAAATCTTGTAAAATACTGTGTCTTTCGGACCAGGAGAGGTAGAAGAGAATTTTTTTTTAGAAGGGAGCAGAATAAAGTACTTGGTAGCTATTCAAGTTATCGTCTTTAAATTTGGATCTGCTTTGTTTAAGATGCTCATTGGTTATGCCCGATTATCCATTTGGTGGTTGCAAAGCAGGCCATCTGGTATATATCATTCATCTGAAGTGCCATTTGTTTAGGAAAAGTATGGTCCGACTACAAAAATGGGGTTTAAAATGTGGGGTTCCGAGCATTATGGGCGACGACTTCTTCTCAGTAGTTTTCTGACTAAAGATCTGTGATTAAATAAAGTTATCATAAAAAGTTTCTCAAAAAAAAGACTCTGCCACTCGAACACTCTTGAATACAATACGGGTGGTGTGAGAAACCAGATTGTAAACCTGACTAAAGTGTTGTAATGACTAATTAAATATGGTATGGCCATCATAATAGTCGCAGTAGTCTAGTAGGTAGTGTGTTCGCTTATTAGACGTAAAGCCCGGGTTCGAGCCCCCAGGCCCGACATCAAAACGAAATATGAAAAATATTTCTTTCGCGAGTTCCTCTCAGCAGATTTATGGCAAAAACTTTGAGATTAAATAAATCTAACATGAAAAAAATTTTCAAAATCTGTCGTTCGGAGTCGATATTAAAGTGTAGGTCCCACCACTCAAGTATGAAATTAAGGCACATAACATGAGTGGTGTCGGGAAGCTAGGCCATAATCCTGACTGAAGAGTTGTAATGGCCAATTATGTATGTATGTATGTATGTATGGTCATCATAATTGACTTACTGTGCAATGAATTGGAATGATTATAAGAAATTTGATGACTAACTAACCCATAAAAATGAAAAAATAAAGAGTTTAAGTTATACAAAAAAAAAAACTGAATAAAATTAAATGCCTGAATCTACAAATTCATTCATTAAAATCGACAAATTTCACACCCCCGGCTAAATTCTAAATTAAATTCTCAATTAAAAACTTAGATTAGGAACTTAATGAAATTCATCTCAATAATAGTGTTGTCGTTCGTGCAACTAATGATCATTATTACAGTACATAACACTTATTAAGCATCTAAACTGTTTAATTACAAAAACCAACAACAAACAATAATTTTTTTTTCAAATAAATTAAATCGTTATGGCTTTTAGAAAATTTTGTAATGAATTCCATATTATTTGTTTAACAAAAATTTTTTTGTTTCTGCTACAAATTAACAGTCCAAAATTGAGCAATTAATTAAATAGCAATTAACAACTATTTGTGAATTAAACAATTGTTAATCAAAAATATATTTTTAATTTTAAATTTTTTGTTTTTTGCAATTTTTTTTTTAGCTCTCCCCAGCCACCAAAATTGGTCACTCAAAACTATCAAACTTCGGCTGTATTTGTCAAAACAGAAATCATGTTCGAGTGGTAAGTGGAATTTTGTATTTTTTTTAATTTTTATTATTATTTTATTATTATTTTTTATTAATATTTTATTAATGTTTTTTATGTGCTTCTGCATATTAATTTTTGTTTATCGTTTAAAAACAAAAAAGAGTCTCTAAATTAGACCTTATATGTGAAAAGCACGTAATGAAAGTACCAATGCTTAGCTAAAAATGTACATCAGGGCGGTTAAATACTTTTGATTTCATTTTTTATTTTAATTAAAATGTAAAACGTATACTAAAAATTAATTCATACGAATATGGTTGATTCAATAACATTTTTATTGTGTTCAATTTTAAAAATCGAAAGGAAATTTAATGTAAATGAGGGAAGGTTATTCGTTAGTTTAGGTCAAATTCCTTTCTTTGTATAACCTTTGGTTAACCTAACCTATGCCTGTTTTCAGGAATAACATGGTATTTTACCCATAATTGAGGGCTAGAAAGATCTAGTTAGGTCTGCAATTGTCGTTAGATGTCAATGCATTTAGATGCATATGTACAGTCACACAGATAATTATACGTACCCGCCCTAAAAATCATTTTTTTTAAAAGTAATGAACTTCTAATCTAAAATTTCTTTACATTAGCATCTGTAACGACACATTTACTTAAATAAAGAAAAAACATTCCCAAAATCTATGAATTTGTGGCTGCAGTTTGCTTAAAACCAATATGGCACCACAGAAAATTATACGTACGACGTATATTTCTAATACAATTCCTCCAAGGGTTGCCCGATATATAAAATGTATTGTGAATAAAAATCCTAGGACTACAGCCGTAGAAATACGAAATACCTCGGAAGGTGATCACAATGTTATTGTGCATTCCGAAACAGTTCGAAGTGTTTTGAGAAAGAACAGTTTCCGCAGCCGAGTGCCGAGAAAAAAGCCACGATTGGAATTTGCCCAATAATATATGGGCAAGTCCTCTGATTTTTGGGCGAATGTAATATTTAGTGATGAGAACAAATATAATTTGTTCGGCTGTGACGGAAAACAAAAAATTTTGCGCAAAAATCAGTTGACTTGTCCACATATTATCATTTTTAAAATAATGATTTTTAGGGGGATACGTATAATTATCTGTGTGACTGTATATATGTTCGATCAAAAAATGGTTTTTATAGTTGCATTATCCTCTTCTAATTCTGTAAAGTATTTGTGGTTTGCACAAACGATGGTGATAGATTGAGATTTGCTTAAAAGTACCCAAAACAGTTCGCTTTTTTGCAGTTATCAGTCTTTTAATTTCGCCGCTTTAATTTGGAGAAGATAAGATATAGTCGCCGTAGTTGAGTAGGTAGTGTGTTCGCTTATTAGACGTAAAGCCCGATTTCTAGCCCCAGGTCAAACATCAAAACGAAGTATGAAAAAAAAAAAATATTTCCTCGGAGACTTCCTCCCACTAGATTTCTGGCAAAAACTCTGATAGTAAATAAACCTGCCACGAAAAAGTTTCTCAAAAAATCTGTCGTTCGGAGTCGACTTTAAACTGTAGATTCCGTCCACTCATGTATCAAATTAACGCACACAACATGAGTGGTGTGAGAAGCTAGGCCGTAATCCCGACTGAAGGGTTGTAATGGCTAATTTTGTATGTTGTTGTTGTTGTTGAATAACATGAGAATTACTACTATCTCTAGCAACTATTTATCAGTTTTACATTAAACAACAACTAAACATCTTTGAAATTCTATGTTCGAAAACAAAAGTTTATTTATTAGAATATTTTGTTGTCAAACCCGTTATTGAAACAAAAACAGAAAATACTTGAATAAATACATTCAGATTATAAAATTAAAAAAAAAAATAAATTAATAAATTAAATAATAATAAAAATAGAATAGAATAGAAATAAATACAAAAATTTGTTTTCTTCAAAACCTGGTTCAATGATGTCATTAACTAAAGCCGGCTTTAGTTAATAAAATTAATAGAAAATAATTTTATAACCAGTTGTAGTCATACATATACACAATACAAACAATTTATGTTAATTTTACATTAAATAATATAAGATTTATTGTATAAAAAAATTAAAATTATTACATTTAAAACAAATACCAGTTACAAGGGGGATAAGAAATGACAATAATTTTCGATTTTTTTTCAAATAAAAACACAAAAAAAAATTATTCAAAAGCACTTGCTCAAGTGTATCTAGATATTGCAATTGCTTATGGCACCGTGGTGGCAATAACTAATGTCAGCGTGTTGTATATTATTGTTATTCTGTTTCTGAGAACATGAACAAATATAGTTACAAATTCGGAATCACTCAGGGGAGTGTAAGGGCAATACAAACAATTTATGTTACAAATCTTGTATTTATTATTATTGTTTGCCAGAACAAGAAAACTGTAACTTCTGCCTATAAATGCTACCAAACAGTCATTAGTAATCCTACTGCCTGTCCTTCCCCATTAAGCTGTTTTCCAGAGTTGCAAATTGTAGTTGAATGAGTGTCGTATAGGCATAGGTTCTTAAATGCGAGTGAATAGGAGCGATGGGACCTTCCCTGGCGGTTACAATTATAAATCATTGTCTCACTGGGAAAGATCGCCGTAGTCTATAAGCTTATTGGCTTGGCTTGTTGAATGCAAGCCCGTAGTTCAAACCCCAGCTCGTACAAAACAAAAGATGAAAAATTATTTCGTAGGCGACTTCCTCTACACAGTCTTCTGTAAAAAAACTCTGTGAGTAAATAAAATTGTCATGTAAAGATTCTCAAAAGTGTCCCACCATTAATGCATGGTTTGTGAGATTAACCTGTTAACTGGGCATGACGAAATATGTCGTCGTAAACGAAGTACTTCTGCATCGGGATGACGACATTTTTCGTCATGTAAATTTGTCATAATTTTTCGAATGCGTAAGTTTTTTGTATAAAAGTTTTTTCCCCGCTTAACAGGTTAAGCAAGTTTCGCAGGAAGATCTGCTTTGCTCCCAAGGAAAGTAATGTAGAACACCTGCTTTAGCGGAAGACGCCTATCGAAAGTGGAACATATAGTTTTCTAGCATCCATCTAAGACTTCAGATGTAAAACCAGAGAGTTTTTAAGATTCTTAAAAATCATAAGTGATGATTAGCCTAGCTTCCAAGTACATATAACGAATTTAATTGCCTGCTATTCTAACGCAGACATATTGCAGCTACTGCAGGCAGTAGCACCAAAATAATATTTTTTTATTTTTCCTTTTTTTTTTTGTAAATTAAACAAATTGTTTTAAGCAAACACAATAAGCAAACAAAATATTACAATTTATTTAACCTCCAGACTTTGAAATTGCTTCAATCAATTCAATTGAATGTATTTTAAATAAAATTGCATTTATTCTGTATAAAATATAAAAGTACTCTTGTATTTTCAAAACTAATATGACAATTAATAGACAATAATTGTACAACAAATGATAAATATATAAGGGGAGCAAAAGTGAGTACATGTAGATATATTACTCTCATCAACATTCGTACCAATAATGTTAAAGAAAGGATTCTAGTCTTAATATAATCTATCATTTCTTATTAAATTTATAAATATATAAGGGGAGCAAAAGTGAGTACATGTTGATATATTCTTCACTTCAAACTGTGTACGAATAATATTAAAGGCAGGATTCCATTTAATTTCTAATTTCTTATTAAATAATAAATATATAAGGGGAGCAAAAGTGAGTACATGTAGATATATTATTCGCTGCAAACTGTGTACGAATAATATTAAAGGCAGGATTCTAGTCTTAATATAATTAATAATTTCTTATTAAAATTTGAGTGTACTCAGTTTTGCACCTGAACAGAGATCAGGATTTTGTGTCAAACACTAAATTGTTCGAAAATTCTGCTCAGTTAACTATTTTTCCTTAATTTGTGGGATATGTTTGATGATACCACAAACCAACTAAGGATCAAACAGTTCTTATAGGAAATCAAAACGAATTACAAATAAGCCTCGCTATCTTGGTACTATTTATTTTGAAAAATTCAGTCAAAGTTGAATGAGTAAAAGTGAGTACATGTAGATATATGTACTATTCACTTCAAACTGTGTACGAATAATATGAATAATATTAAAGGCAGGATTCTAGTCTAAATATAATTTGTAATGTCTTATTAAAACTTGATTGTACTCAGTTTTGCACCTGAACTGAGGTGGGGATTTTGTGTTAGACACTGAATTGGTCGAAAATTCTGTTCAGCTAACTATTTCTCCTTGATTTGTGGGGTATGTTTGATGGTACCACAAGTCAATATCCAACCCAAGGATCAAACAGTCAGTATAGGAAATCATACCGAATTCCAAATAAGCCTCGCTATCTTGATACTATTTATTTTTAAAAATTCAGTCAAAGTTGTCGGCAAATAATGCCAAAAACTTTCGCAATTTCATGACAAGTGGGTTAGGCATTGATACATGAGTAGATCGATAGTCTCTTCACCCACATATCCTGCAGAGACCAGGCGAGACTATTTGTATCCTTACAGGCACGAAGTACGTTTAAGTGTTAACAAGCAAAGTGTTCTTGTTTAGCTTCATAATAATAGCTTTCAAATGTTGCAACAATTTCCTGTAAATAACAACAACAATAATAAATACTTCTAAACAATAATTCACCAGTAAAAGATTGTTCTTTTTCTTCTTCTTCATCTGCTTTTTTTAACTGACAAAAACAATTATTTTTTTTTTTGCCACAATTAAATCACCACTACAATTAAATAAACAATAAAAAAGAAACAGGTTTCAAGCGGAAAACGCTGACGCCGTGCCATTCTTTGTCAAAAACACATGCAGGATAGCCTCATTAATAAATCGACAAAGACGTTGTCATCTTCACGTCATCGGCAGCATTATTCTTTTCCAGCTCAACAGTAGCATTTAAGAAAAACAGTAAAAAAAACAATTAATTTTATATAGGAACAACAACAGCAAAAACCACATGAATAATTGATTTTCTTTTGTTGTTGTATTTGTTTTGCAAACGCTTTTATAAAAACGTCATCGTCAGCATTGTGATCATCATCATCATCATCAGAGTTCTAAATTTCGTCTAGCAGTTAAAAACAATACAAAACAAAACAATTGTCATTGTATTCTGCTTGTTCTTCTATTTCTTGTTTTTTTGTTGGTGTATAAGCATTTCCTTAAATGTCTAATTCGAATGCTAAGAGCAGCAACAAACAACAGTTTGTTGTATTTTTGCTGTGCTGCGCATTGATGCTTGCGTTTGATGATCTTTATATGTTCTACACCAGAAATCAGCAATGCATACATACATAATTGGCCATTACAGCCCTTCAGTCAGGATTACGGCCTAGCTTCTCACACCACTCATGTTTTCTGCCTTAATTTTATACTTGAGTGGCGGGACCTACAGTTTAAAGTCGACTCCGAACGACAGATTTTTTTGAGAAACTTTTCGGTGGCAGGTTTATTTACTCTCAGAGGTTTTGCCAGAAATCTGCTGAGAGGAAGTCGCCGAAGAAATATTTTTGTTTTTATATTTCGTTTTGAAGTCGGGCCTGGGGCTCGAACCCGGGCTTTACGTCTAATAAGCGAACACACTACCTACTAAACTACGACGATCAGCAATGAGTATTCAAAAAGATTAGTAGATTCAAATCATACTCATACTTTCTGATACTTATACGCATTCATACTTATTTTAATATCAGACTCATACTACTCAAATTCAAAGTTTGAAGTACTCATCGTACTCATACTTAACAATACGCATGATGTTATTGATTTCGACTCTCCTTTACTCAACATTTACACGAATCATAAAATCAGTATGAATCGCGTACAAACACTACAATACTCACTAGAAGGTTGTGTGTTTGCTTTGCTTGCTCACTTTGTCTTTTTCTTTCTTATTTTTTTTTGTACATAAATGCAACAACAACTAAGACTATAAATTTTAATGAATGATTCGAATCCATCGAATCATTTATGAGTTTTATAAGTACATATTTTTCTAAATTTAAGAATCTGAATGTGAAGGCGTATGAATCAAACATATTTCGAATGTTATGAGTTTGAGGTCAACGTTGTACTCATAGTCATTTCAACCTGTACTTATAAATCAATGTTGTAGTGAGTACAAATGAATCAGAGTACTTGAAATTCAATACTGTTGACTCACTCATACTCAAAATTTTATGAGTACTTATGAGGGGCGAAAAAATGATTCATTGCTGAGGCTTAAGGGAGAACAAGGGCAACAAATTATTAAACATATTTGAAATTAACTTGTGTTTTAAAAAAATTAGGGTTTCTTTTTACTACACCTTCTTGTATTATAAATAAATTTTTTGGTGAGTACAAATGAATCAGAGTAATTGAATTTCAATACTGTTGACTCATACTCAAAATTTTATGAGTACTTATGAGTAGCGAAAAAATGCTTCATTGCTGCGGCTTAAGGGATAACAAAGTCAAGAAATTGTTCAACATACATACATATTTGAAATTAACTTGTTTTAAAAAAAATTTATGGTTTTCTTTTTACTACACCCTCTGTGTTGCAATTGTTTTGATCGTGTAGCGCATCAAAAAGGTCGAACTGGTCGTACTATAAACTACTAGCCTTACTTCTTTATTTTGTTACCGCAAATATAACAAACATGTCTGCCAAAAGAGACAAAAAGAGAGAGAGAGAGTACAGAGGAATATTTTTTTAATACCAAAATGAGATAAACACCGCCGTTTTTGGCTTTTTTGTTTTGGTCTTGATCTTTTGTTTTTGTATCTGCTCTGTTCTACTGATTTTGAACTTCAACTTGAAAAAACAAAATAAATGTTATTAACACAGGCCCAATACCACCAATACAGCGCAAGAGGAAGTGTATAACAACAACAACAATAAATACAATTCAAAACAAATAAGGCATTATTGAGGCCAAAGGCTGTTTTTGGCATAACTCCTCTTGTTGTGTCATTGTAGTTGTTGTTGTGTGAACCATGATTGAGTTTTGAGATATTATTACTGTGTTTATGGTCTTTGCAAGCCAACAACAACAACAGCAACAACATTTTTGATTAGTTGTTTAACAACAATAAGAAATTAGAAACAGAACCGGATTATTAGAGAGTGGTGGTGTGTGTCACTCATTGTGTGATACTCAATGGCAAAAACAAAACGTTAAACAAAGTTCGTTCTGAAGTTCTGGTTTGTGTTGGAAAGGATTGGATTTTAGTCGTCGTGTATTGTTGCGCAGAAAACAAAGAAAAACCAACAACGATATTTTATTGGTTCTCTCAAGTATGACATCATGAACAAAAGAATTGTTGTTGTTGTGTTTTTCTCTTATAGTTTTTGGTTGTTGTTGTTTACAGTTTTGTTAAAGGAGCAAGAGAGTGTGCGGGAAAGATTAAATGGATATCAAGTTTCAGGTAGAAGAGGAACGGAACTTCTTTTATTGTTTCCTTCTTCATCTTCAAGTCTTAAAGTCTTAAAAGTTATCGAAATGTATTGTTGTTTTGATATAAACGCAAACGATAGAGAGGTGAATATCATAATAAATTTAAACAGTTTAAAGTGGTGAATAAGAAAGAATACAGTATTTATTTGGCAGTGCATGCACACTGAAGGTATTTGTTTGAAACTTTAAGCAATCACTAGTAAAGTCTTTAAATTTTGTTAACTATTAGTTGGCATTTGGTAAGCTAGAGTATACAGTAATTCTTTGTGAATAAATGTGATAGGGATTGTCTGTATGCGCTAGACAGGATCATGGGGGAATGATCAAAGCACTACTTTGAATTTTGCCAATATTGGCTGACTAGTTTAAGAGTCTAGAGTGAGGCTATGTACATAAATGTGATAGGGGTAGACCGTCAAGTCTGTATGCCCCAGACAGGATCGTAAGAGAACGATGAAATCACTACATTTCAACAAGCGAGATATGAAAATTTCGCAATATTGAGTCCATTGCAATAAAAAACCGTGCCTCATAGAAAATAGTTCAACGGTATTAAATCGCAGCTTCTTGGCAGCCAATTGACATCCCCATTTCGGCTAATTAAACGGCCACGAAACGTTTGGCGCAATAAATCGATTGTGGCATGAGATGTGTGGAAAGTTGCACCATCCTGTTGAAATAAAACTTCCTTCACATCAATACCATGAAGAGCGGGTACAAAAAAATCGGTTATGATGGTAATGGTCGCTCCGTCTTGAGTTTTAAAGAAATATGGGCGAATAATGCCTCCGCTGCTTAAGCCGCACTAAACAGTCACTCGTAATGGGTGCATTGGCTTCCGTAAGACTTGGTGTGGGTTTTCTGAGCCCCAAATTCAGCAATTTTGCGTACCCACCAATATGAAAATGAGCTTCCTCCGACAAGATAATTTTTTTTTTGTGGCAAAATCGACATCATGGTGCAGTTTCTCGATGTGACAGAATATAATGACAAGTATTGCCAGAAATTCTTTCGGGAGGAGGAGTCCTGCTCCACCGCTAGACTCACCTGGCGTACCAACCAATTACTTGGTCTTGGTCGTGACGTCATCTCAACCACAGTGGCCATACTTACTGGTAATTGCGTTATGTTTAGACACGCGGAAAGGATGCGGCTCCCATTTAACGACTTCTGAAGTCGCCGTGGTCTAGTAGGTAGTGTGTTGGCTTATTAGACGAAAGGCCCGAGTTCGAATCCCAGGTCAGACATCAAAACGAAAATATGAAAATATTTCTTCGGCGACTTCCTCTCAGCAGATTTCTGGCAAAAACTCTGAGAGTAAAAATTGCCATGAAAAGCTTCTCAAAAAAATCTGTCGTTCGGAGTCGACTTTAAACTGTAGGTCCCGCCACTCATGTATGAAGTTAACGCACACAACACGAGTGGTGTGAGAAGCTAGGACGTTGTACAATGGGTCAATTCGACCTCCGGGTACTGTACTTGTCACAGTTGGCAAGTACACGTCCTCTAACCTAACCTAGCCTTAACGACTTCTGCCGTGGATGCAGATCCGCTGAGCAAGACGAGACTGTTATTCACTTTCTTTGTCAGTGCCCACCTCTTGCTAGGTGTAGATATAGGTTATTTGGCTCCCCATTTCTTGTCAGCTTGACAGAGCTATCATCTATTGATATCAAGGATATAGCTTCGTTCATCAAACTTTCTGGTAGGGTTTCCAGTGTAGGGTAGTCGTGCTTTTGATGTGCAGCCCTTACGCTGACTAAATTCTTCTTCTTCCCTGATTTTAGCGGAACTTGGTCAGTACAGTCACCCGTGGCATTACAACGGGCAGCTATGCGTGCTAAAGTGAGCTTTGTGATATCAGAGCTACTACTCCGACCTAACCTAACCTAATTGCCAGTTTCGATATAACCAATAGTTCAGATTTAAATCGATAAATGGTCTAGCCTATGTTTCTAATGAATCAAAATCTATTCCGTCCTAAAGTCAAGAAGCTACATGCTATGTATACCCTTAGTTACTTACTTAAATGGTAATTACAACACTTTAGTCAGGATTACAACCTAGCTTCTCGCAGCACCCACTTTGTGCGTGGGATAGTGTGCCAGTGCTGCCTGGCGAAGTATGAAGTCAGAGGGTATGTTTTGTGTTCTGCTGTGGATTATATATAGTGTAGTCTATTTTAAGACGTCTGATGCAACACTTGTTCGGTTTTATTCGTTATTAATTACGATTCCATTCTTAGAATTGTTTCCATGGCCGAGCGGAGGCGAGCCAATACTTTAAGCTTTAATTTAAAAATTATTAAAACAATAATTTTTTCAGCTCAGGAATACGTACTAAAATACTCTTATGTTTAAATGTACCTAAAAGCTTCGCTAATACTTTGTTGAGATATGCACTTTTATTGAGTCAATGTTCGGTTTATTGAATACAATATTTTAAGTGTTTAGACATAACAATATAAGCAGTTCAGCTGCATATTCCATATTCATTTGAAAGCTGGTAAGCAAAAAAGCTGGTTGTTTCAACTACAAAATATTGAACTCAATAATAGCGTTTATTTGCGATTTACGCAATAAAGCTGCATATCTGAACGCGGTATAAAGTAGCTCTAGTGGCATTATAGGCCATGCTAAATATGTAAACCTTTATAGTTTTCTTTCTCTTATAAATTAAATACACAATATTGGACATATTTATTGTATTTTATATTTAAACGCATTAATTCCTCATTCCCCTCTACCGTTTAGTACTCATAAATCATATCTCTCATTCTACAACAACAATAACAATAACGATAATATCGATCCAATGGCAATAAAATTTATTGCGTCTTTTGATTCAACTATTCAACATTGTCTTCCTGGTGACCCATATTTTCTTGCTATGAAACCATTTATTACGACAATAACTCCTGGTGGTGGTTAAAGTTCAAACGCACACACATACACACACACATATGCCACCACATCAACCACCACGAAGACTACATATACTATGGTACTCTGTTGTGAGTCATGGAAGCAAATTCATGACAAGATTTACTTGCCCTGGCGCAGTACAAAATATTCAATTTGTCCCAGTTTCGTGTGCTGTGTTTCTATATTCATTCTGTATTTTATTTTATTTTATTTTCGTAATAATTTTTGCATTTTCTTTTATGCTGACACATTAAAATTACCCCAAAAAAGAAAAACAAAATTCTTTGAGGCGAGAGAATTGGGCGACGGATTAGTAAAACAAGTGAATTAAAATTCAAACCCAGACACCCAGACGCAGTTTTTCAATAGAAGAACAGAACGGCTCGTAATGAGTAAGAGAATGAATAGAATGAATAGACGACAAATAGGATAAAATTCCAATGAATAATGAGAATAATATAAAGAGTTGTCTGTAAATCTGGGGTTTGTGTTTGTTTACAAAGGAGTCTTAATAAATTTTAAAGTTAGTAAGGATTTGCTAAAAACGTCAATAAGTTTGGCGGGATAAACCGCTAAAAAACATGTGTATGAAGAAAAATTAGAATTTAAGTAGCAAAGACAAAAACCAAACACTTTTTAAAACGGAAGGAAACCAGTTTTGGAATCCTTGATAACATGGCTACCCCCAAGCCCATTTTTTATCCGATTGTGTCCCATATTTTTACAGAACACTTTGTTTTTGCTCATTTAAAGAAAACAATTAACTTCGGCGCCTATGTATCTGGTGCCAAGCAACGCCCGACCGTAGGGAAACCTGGTTTGAAATCTTTAATACCACGGCTATCCAGCACACTAGGTCCATTTCCCCCACATGCTTATTTTTTATCCGAATGAGTCCCATATTTATACAGAACACTTTGTTTTTGCTCATTTGAGGCAAACAATTCACTTCGGCGCCTATGTATCTGGTGCCAAGTAATGCCCGACCGTAGGGAAACCTGTTTTGGAATCCTTGTTACCATGGCTATCCAGCACACTAGGTCTATTTCCCCCATATGCTTATTTTTTAATCCGATTGAACTCCATTTAAATGCAAAACACTTTGTTTTTGCTCATTTGAGGCAAACAATTAACTTCGGCGCCTATATCTCTGGTCCCCAGTATCACTTGATCGTAAGCAACCCTGTTTTGAAATCTTTGATATCATGGCTATCCAGCACACTAGGTCCGTTTCCCAAACAAGTTCATTTTTTTATCCAATTTAGTCCCATTTATACAGATCACTTTGTTTTTGCGCATTTCAAGAAAACAATTAGCCTCGCCGCCTATGTATCTGGTGCCAAGCCAAGTAACGCCCGACCGTAGGGAAACCTGTTTTGGAATCCTTGTTACCATGTCTATTCAGCACACTAGGTCTATTTCCCCCATATGCTCATTTTTTTATCCGATTGAACTCTATTTAAATGCAAAACACTTTGTTTTTGCTCATTTGAAGCAAACAATTTACTTCGACGCCTATGTCTCTGGTCTCAAGTAACGCCCGACCATAAGAACACCTGTTTTAGAATCTTTGATATCATGGTTATCCAGACCACTAGGTTCATTATCCCCACAAGCTCATTTTTGATCCTATTGAGTCCCATTTATACAGATCACTTTGTTTTTGCTCATTTGAAGAAAACAATTAGCTTCGGCGCCTATATCTCTGGTCTCAAGCAACGCCCGACCATAAGGACGCCTGTTTTGGAACCCTGGTTACCATGTCTATTCAGCACACTAGGTCCACTTCGTCCACAAGTCAATTTTTTATCCGATTGAGTCCCATTTATACAGAAATCATTTTTTGCTCACTTGAAGAAAATAATTTGCTTCGGCGCCTGTATCCCTGGTCTCAAGTATCACCCGACCAAGTCCAGCAAGTTTTTAAATTTTCTAAACAATTTGCGATTTACCACAGAAGCTGTCCACTCAGGAACGTATGGTCTGTAATTGTTAAGGCTTAGAATAGATATTCCATTCTACAATATCGTATGTTAGAGTGATTTCTTCCCATAACCATTTTTTGTATCTTCTGTTAAACACTTAACATTGCTCTGTTAAAATTTTAGAAGGCAACAGGAATCGGAGGTCAGCAATGATTTTTCAAAAAAATGAGTAGATTCAAATCATACTCATAATTTCTAATATTTAAATGCATTCATACTTATTTTAATGTCATACTCATACTACTCATATTTAAAGTTGGAAGTACTCATCGTACTCATACTTAACATTATACGTATGATGTTGTTGATTTGGACTCTCCTTTACTCAACATTTACAAGAATCACAAAATAAGTATGATTCGTGTACGAAGACTACAATACTCACTAGAAAGTTGTGCGAGTTGCTTTGCTTGCTGTCTTTGTCTTTTTCTTTCATCTTTTTTTTTTGTAAATGCAACAAAAACTAAGACTGTAAAATTTGATGAATGATTCGAATCACTCGAATCATTTATGAGTACAATTATAAGTATTTTTCTAAATTTATGAATCTGAATGAGTAGGCGTATGAATCAAATGTATTTCGAATGTTATGAGTTTGATGTCAACGTTGTACTCATACTCATTGCAACCTGTATTTATAAATCAATGTTGTAGTGAGTACGAATAAATCAGAGTAGTTGAATTTCAATACTGTTGACTCACTCACACCCGAAATTTCATGAGTACTTATGAGTAGCGAAAAAACAATTCATTGCTGATTTCTGATAGGAATTTAAGTCAAGAAACTCAGATTTGAATTAACATGAGCTTACAATTATGATTCCATTGTTTGGACAAGAAGAAGAAATTAGTAAATAGCTGCATAAGATGCAGCCTAGCATATGTTAGGCGTTGAAGGCTCTGTTGGATTTATGACGCTTGCTTACGATAGTGAGGATGTGAGCTATGGTTTACATGGTTAGGATAAGAAGTGGCTCTTTGAAAATTGAGTAGCTATCAGGCACCCTACACCACGTGCTACTAATTTTTAGTTCCGCCAACTTCTCTGCTCGGGTTTTCTTTCGAATTTAGAAGTGGTTTTTAATTTAATTTTGTTTTGAAAATTGTTTGAAAGTTTTTATAGTCGAATCTGAGGGGGTATGTGAGTTTTTGTAAATTTGTATGTATTATTGACGGTTTCTCTCTAGTACTATTGGCATAAAGACACACTACTGTACGAGCGTGTTTATGATTCTTAAAAACATGTTTTCCTCTTTAGTTCGTTTATTCTTTCGTTTTCTTATGTTTTCATACGTTTTGACGTTTTGTTTTTAATGTTGGCAGTTTTTGCCAACAGTTTTGTTATTGTTTTTGTATTTCTAATACTTTTTTTCTATTTTGATATGATTGATGTTGTTGTTGTTATTGTATTTGAAATTATTAATGTCTGATCATTAAAGTCTGTCTGTTTGTGCTGTGGACGTTTTGGTCTTTTAGAAATTACTAGCTGTACCCTGCGCACGTTGCCGCGCCACCAACTAAAATAAATTTGAAGGAAAGACATTACATAAATATCCAATTTATTTTTAATCGTTTTATTAATTTTGTTTCCCGTTGTCCAGATGATTCAGACGAACAGGTCTGAGTAGTACGCATTCGATCAGTTTCTAATCTCCCTTCTCGTTGTTCAAGTGATTCATGCGAATGGGTCGCAGAGGCATGTCCGCGAAGATTATCCAGTCTCAATGCTCGTTGCTCGTTTGATTCTGAGGCTCGTAATGCTCTTTTTTCCGTGCTTGAGGTGTAGGTCGACCAATTGCTTATCAATCATTTTGAACAATTTTCCGTGGCGCCATCTATCGGAAATTAATCGCACCAACTTTGAAACCTCCGTCGACTCATGCGCACCAACTTTGCTAAAGATCATAGCATGATCAATTGCATAGTTTACGATTTGAATCATTTTTAGTAATTTTCAGTGGCGCCACCTGTAGGAAATAGGTCATACCAACTTAGAAACCTTCCCGGCTCATGCGCAACAACAAACACACATTCATTTTTATATTCACATTCTTTATACTTTATTTTCTTTGGTTTTATACATCAGGAATCACAGATAGCATACTTTAGGGGTAACTATGCGTATGAGTAATATATTTCAAATGCAATTAAATATTAAGTATGTAGTATGTAGTATACATGGGCATGGCCCCTCGCTCATTTGGAATATCAACATAAAAAGTAGCCTATAACTCCTTCCAGACATACAGGAAGATACTGTGAAAATTTCAAGAAAATCGGTTCAGCCGTTTAGTCGTCTATAAACTTCAAACATACAAACATACAATCAAACACACATTCATTTTTATATATAAGATATAAAAAAAAGTTTTGCTAGTGTTCACTTGATTGCTGTCGGTTGCCGTTTGTCGGTCGTAACAATTGTTTGAAGGTGTCAGTCTATAAACCATTGGATGGCGGTGATGATGGCGATGATGGTGATGGCAGATGATGTCATACTGCCTAGCCTAACCATGTTATACCACACTACACACACTGTTGGTTTTGGTTTATTTTGCTCTGCTACTGTCATGCTTTGCCACTCTACTACCTACAATGGGCTAGCTCGTAGTCTCATAATTATGGTTCGTTGAGTTGGTTTTTGTTTCAAACAAAATTTGAAATTCAAAAAAAATTTTTTTTTCATTCTGTTTTGTTTTGTTTTGTTTACAACAAATTTGGTTTTTTTTTTTTTTTTTTTTTTTTTTTTTTGTTGAAAATCGACACAGTAAATGATTTTTTAATCTGATTTTGTTGCTAAAAACTAATTTTGTTACTTTTTTTTTAAATTAGAAGGCAGAGAATAAAAGCTGTTCGTCTTTTGACTTGTTCACGATTTAATTAAATTTTATTTTTCAAAATTTTTTTGATGATAGTTTCACTTAATTTTGATATTTTTAATTAAAAACAAACAAAAAATCGCTTAAATGGTATCGAAACTATGAAATGGTAACACTGGTAATGCCGGAAGTTTAGCTCATTAATCAGTTTTGTTGTAAATCATAATGAAATCATCATAATGAATCTATCATCTATATGCTCTCTATGCCTCACTTGTTCAACTGAGGGTCTGTAAGTTTTTTTCAAGCCAATTACCTCAACGAGGCCATAATTAGTCTTCAAAGTCTAGAAGTATGGTAGATAGTCTAGTTAGGTAGTATGTTGGCTTATTAGACCAGAGAACGTTGTTCGAATGCCAGCTTAGATACCTCAAACGAAAACGAAAAGAAAAACTGTGAGAATAAATGAAAATGCCACGAAGTTTATTAAAAACCATCTCCTCACCGAGATAATTATGGTCTTCAAAGTCTAGTAGTATGGTAGGTAGTATGTTAGCTTATTAGACGAAAGAACGTGGTTCGAATCCCAGCTATGATACCTACGAGAAAAAACTGTGAGAATAAATGAAAATGCCACGAAGTTTATCAAAAACCCTGTCGTTCGGAGTCGACATTAAACTGTAGGCCTCGTTACTAATGGATGAAACACTTTCAATATTGGTAGTGTAAGAAGCAAGGTTGTTGTCTTCACTAATGTAGTAAATATGGTCATTGTATTCGGGCTACTAGTATTTAGTGTGTTCGCTTATTAGACGTAAAGCCCGAGTTTGAGCCCCCAGGTCAGCCATCAACACGAAATATGAAAAAAAAGATTATTTCTTCAGCGACTTCCTCTCAGCAGATTTCCGGCAAAAACTCTGAGAGTAAATAAACCTGCCATGAAAAAGTTTCTCAAAATCGGTCGTTCCGTAGGTCCCACCAATCAAGTATACAAATTAAGGCACACTACATGAGTGGTGTGAGAAGCTAGGCCGTAATCCTGAATGAAGGGTTGTAATGGCCAATTATGTAAAGAGTCCGCCTTCTAACGTTTTTTTTTCAACTAGTGCTTATTTCGTGAATGGTAACACTTAGCTCATGTCTGATTTGACAGATAATTAGTTTTATCCTTCCGCTGAATGAATATGGTTGTGTATACGCTTGAACAACTTCGCTAAGTGAGCCTGAGATCGACTTACAGAAGATGTCGATTTTGGCAAAAAAAAATCATCTTTTCAGATGAAGCTCATTTTGATCTTGGCGGGTATGTTAACAAGCAAAATTGTCGCATTTGGGGCACAGAAAACCCGCACGCATACATTGAAAAGCCGACGCACCCAAATCGAGTCACTGTTTGGTGCGGATTTTGGTCCAGAGCAAGGAGTGGCCGTTACAGTCAATGGCTGGAACCATAACAAATGGCTCAATACTTGGAAAAAAAAAAATAAAAACTTTGAATGCAATTACAAACGACTTTAATGGAATTTCTTTTCATTTTAATACGGCATTTTCCAGACAATCCCCCGAGTAAATAAAAGAGACTTCCAAATACCAGAAGTTTAGCCGGGTGTTTTACTTTTTTTCTCCCTTAAAGGTTAAAGGGGAATATCGTAACACTATGTTAGTTAGGAAGAAAAGCCACCCTTGAGATGAACTTTAACAGAATTTAAATGCAATAATTTATGGAGATTAAGGTGTGCCAATACTAGTAACAAAACAGCCGGTAAATGGAAAATCAACCTCCCCTTGTTTGAGAGAAGGGGAGAAAATAAAGCAATACCTTTAAATTTATGGTGGTACACCAACTTTAACTTTTAATAGATGGACAAAGAGTCATGCAGCCTTTTCTCGATTAAGAAAGCGAAAGTAAAATATACTATTTAGGAAATATTATGTGATAGACTACGGCTGTAAATCTCCAAAACAAACTTAGAAAGTTGAGGGATACCGTACTACTGAGTTTTGCAAAGTATCATAATTCACGAGATAGCATCGTGTAATGCTTAGAATGGGATTGAAGGGTAGTGGTAGCTTTGAGCAGAAAGAAATTTAGGGGACCGTAGTCCCCCCCCCAATACATTACACTCAAAAAGCCCTGACTACTGAATCCTTAGATTCAGCAGTCTGGAAAAGCTACTTGAGATTGAGAGAGATAGATAGAAATAGAGAGATAGATAGAGAGAGATAGATAGATATATAGAGAGAGATAGATAGAGAGAGAGAGAGTGAGAGAGATAGATAGAGAGAGTGAGAGTGAGAGAGAGAGATAGATAGAGAGAGAGAGAGTGAGAGAGAGAGAGAGAGAGAGAGATAGAGAGAGTGAGAGAGAGAGAGATAGAGAGAGTGAGAGAGAGAGATAGAGAGAGTGAGAGATAGAGTGAGAGAGAGAGATAGAGTGAGGAGAGATAGAGAGAGTGAGAGAGAGATAGAGAGAGTGAGAGAGAGATATAGAGAGAGTGAGAGATAGAGTGAGTGAGAGAGAGATAGAGAGAGAAATATAGATAGAGAGAGTGATAGAGAGAGTTAGAGATAGAAAGAGGGAGAGAGTGGAATTCAGTCAGCAATGTTTCTCACCATTATAGCCGATATAACAAACCAATACATTTTCACGGATGGCAACACTGCCTACTAGGATCTGCTACAGTTGCCACATTGCTTGCTTAACTCAAAGAAATTGATTAATGGAACGAAAACAAAGCTAGGAAAATAATAAGAGAAATAAGAGAGAGAGGCTTTGTGAACGGTCCTGAAAATATTTCGAGAGTCAAACTAATCTTTCTTGTATCTGTGTGAGATAAGACTCCTTTGGTTAAATCACGTACTTGAGTTCTCGAACAGACATTTCTAAAGATTTTATGGAAGCCATAACTCACAAACACTACCAAACATCTTCTGAATGTCATGTGTACTTGCGTTATATGTTCTGTATCAGTACTACTCGGAGTAAAGAAAGCAAGTTTTAAATATTTGTATTCTTTGCAGTGAAAATTGTGGAGTATAGAATAGGCCCATATATGTTATTTAGCTTACACCTAACGGCAAATAATTCCTGAGACATCACATTAATGCGGAGCGTTTTTGGTTTTGCAACATTTTGTCAAAGTTACGTCGCCTAAGTTCCATGTGACGTCTGAAACTCTTTGTGTCAAAAGATAAAAAACAAAGGTGTATGACATTGATATCATTTAAATTTTTCCGAAATTCCCAAGTTATCCCCTAGTTATTGAAATGTTCTCGTCTTACAACTAAACCCATTTCAACCGGTAAACATATTTGTTCGACATTTGTAGGAAAGGGGGTCAGCTTGTTGAACGCTGAAAATCTATAAAGTCAAGGCGATCTCAACGACTGACAGCACCATGAAGTTTCAGAGATCGTAATTCCATTTGCTTGTGCTTGGAAGGTAATGCCTCTTATTCAGAAATTTTCCTGGCCATTATATAAGCCAATAAACCTTATTAAGCATAATTTTTATCTTGAAATTATAGTGCATTATATTGTTGCATAAGAAAATTATCAATTTGATTGCTTTGGTATTTAGGAGATTTTAAAAATTTTTTTTGGGAATTCATTGTTTTACAATGTCTTTGAACATTTATTACGGAAAGGAATTTTTTATGGGGAAATTTCAGGGATTTTGAATAATTATTTTAATTTCCAATTTGGTTAATAAAATTTAGAGAAATTTAAAAAAATTAAAAATTTGGGAATTCTCGGATTCACAATATTTTTGTTTTAATACTGTTTGGTGTTTGGATTTTTTTTTTTTTTGGGAAATTATGGGATTTACATTTATTAACTAAATTTCTGTGATAGCAAACATAACCATAAAATTCCCAATTAAATTTTTTTACAAATTGTGGAAATTTTCTTTAAAAATTTTGGGAATTAAGAAATATGTATTTGTTTTAAAAATAATTTCAAACTACATATTAAATTTACAGATATACACCCACTAGTAATTACTATTCACAGTTCGAAGTGAAACTACTATTTTAGCGAACACCCCATATTTCTTAATTTTAACATAAAAAAAACTCATTTTCGTTATAAATTTTCTTGTAAGTTCCCCCTCAGCTATTCTTTTTCTTTATTAGCCAAGAAGACCATATAAAACGTAAATAAACCATTAGAAATGTTGTCTAGCGTAGTAACACTTCATTTATGCTTATCTATACACACACACTGTGTTGGAGGCATTTGCAAGATGCACCTTTTCAGGCCACCAATAACACTGGCAAAGACACCATAAAACTGTCAAAGATTTACGTGCGTAGAATTTTTTAAAATATTTTCTAAGGTTTTTCAAAATAAATAAATTTTTTTTTAGTTGTTGTAATTGCTGTTATTGTTGTAATTTGCATTTTTGTAAATAAACAATCGATTGTAAAGAGAATTTAGTAGCGAATGTAATAAATTGTTTATAATGTTGGTTTTTTTGTAAAAAAAAAAACAAAAATTTTATGTTTTTGTTGTTGTTTTCATTTTGTTTCTTTTTTTCCATTCATTGGTTTTTATGTTGACCATTTAGTCAAAGAAGAAATAAGAAAAAAAAATTTAAATAAATAGCAACGTAATTTCAATATTGAAAAACACACCCTCATGACCTAATCGCAGTCACATTAAATAAACGCACAAAAATAAATGGACAGACAGACAGACATTGGTAGACGAAATTTAAAAAATTAAAAAAAAAAATTAATTTTAAAATATTTGCTTTGCCACAAAAAGTACTTTAAAGAGAACGAAAAAGTACCAAACCGATCATTTAAGTATCTTTCATCTGAAGTGACATTTACTTAGTGAAGGTATTGATTTCTGTAGTCTGTGCCGTAGTCTAGTAGCTAGTGTGTTGGCTTATTAGACGTGAGACCTCGGTTTAAACCACCGCCTAGGTCAGACATATCCAACTAATACGAAATATGAAAAAAAAATATTTCTTCAACCACTTCCTCTCAGTAGATATCTGGCAAAAACTCTGAGAGTAAATAAATTTGCCATGAAAAATTTCTCAAAAAACCTGGCGTTCGAAACCAACTTTAAACTATAGGTCCCCCGCCACTCATGTATAAAAATGAACACACACACACAAAACATATGTAGTGTGATAAACTAGGTCGTAATTCTAACTAAAGGGTTATCATAACCAATTATGTATGTATAAAGTGCAATGGTTAAATCGATATTTAATTTATTTTCAGTTTTAACAACTTCGAGAACCTTTAGTGTTGATTTGTTATTGTATTTTGTGTTTTTTTTTTGCCATGAAAAAGTTTCTTCAAAACCTATCATTCGGAGTCGACTACAAACTGTAAGTCAGGCCACTTAGGGATCAAATTAAAGAAACACAATATAAGTGGTATGAGAAACTAGGTCGTAATCCTGACTGAAGGGATGTAATGACCAATTATGTATGTATGTATGTATTAATTATTGAAATACAGATCGATTATGATCGTCTTAATCGAGCTACAGTGACAGGAATTTGAAGAGACTGAACGTTTTATGGATATGCTCAGGCTTGCTTCTGATTGTTTAAGTGTAGCGGACTTTCCAAATTTGTTGATTTCATGGCATTCTCGGTAGGAACTCGTTATGACGTGTTTTAGTCGCGGATTGCGATTTGAATTTGGATTTGCATCAACATCGGCTGACTTCCTAAACGCATGTTGCTTTGTAGTAATACATTGCAGCGTGTTCGTAAACGCAACCCTGAAAATTTAGACAATGTATTTTGTTCCCTTTTGCAACACTGTTGTAGTTAATAGTTAGTTAAAAGCAACAAAGGCATCCAAATAAAAGTAGATGCAAAGCGAATGCAAGGCAAACTACGATGGCGACGAAGGAAGATAAGTAGGCATTTTTCTTATAATTTATTATATTTCTCTATTCAATCTATTGCCAGAATGCAATCTGGATTCGAGCTTAGACATATTGTTTGCAGATCTGACCGAGGACAGTAACGAGCCTAGCACGTCTCAAGCAGCTCCGATCCAACGTGAAAGCTCACCTCCAGCACGGAAGCGCAATCGAGCAATATTGAGGCTGGAGTTTCCCTGTTCGCACAAATTTAAGAAATTTTACAATAAAATATGTTCTTCCTCCATTGTCCGCTTTATTATGAATGATACAATGCATATAAATGTTCCTGAACGATTTCAGTGTTGCAAAGTATTAATATGCAACGTATTAAAAAAGTATCTACACAATGTATCAACTCGGTTTAAATACTGTATTGATACATTGTTAATATACTTTTAGGAAGTCAGCCATCTTTATAAAGTGCCACTTAACAATTAGACACGGTTTACCATTTACCACGTCGTATACTACCCTAACAACTTGAGTTTCATACGCTATGTTGTTAGGATAGTGTATATATATTGATCGGGTGTTAGAGCTGTCAGGCTTTCAATGCTAATGTTTCGAATAAAATTTTCTTTAGGCTAAGCTGCTATTTGTCTCTCTCTCTCTCTCTGCGATTTTTAGACGTTATTGCGGAAAACCTTTGCAATGTGAAAACTTAACAGTATTATGTGTATTAATGTCAGAAGCAAGTCATTGCTTAGTATTTTTTGAGGACTTTAAGGAAAGAACCTTTACGGTTATTTTAGGGCCGTGTGAAAACTCACTTTTTTTAAGCAGCAATTTATAGTCATGAACTCAACCAATTTTGTCTTTATTGCGTGATAAGTTTGCAGAAAGAATAACTCATGTTTTGACGATAACAATCGACTTTCGTGTATTGATATCATGCCCTTTGGCATGACCATCACATTTCGAGATTACTTGTTAGTCGAGTTTTTGTGAATCTTTTGTATTTTACTCCAAAGGCCTCAATGTACGATATAAGAAACTCTTATTTAATTTGTCATTACAACTCTTTAGCCAGGATTACAACCAAGATTCTCACATCACCACCCATGTTGTGTGCGTGTGTGGTAATTTTGGCCTTGAGTGGCGGAACGCACAATTTAATATATTTTTGGTGTGTGGCAGAGATAAGCAATGAGTATTTAAAAAGATGAGTAGAATCGAATCATCCTCATAATTTCTGATACTTATACGCATTCATACTTATTTTAATATCATACTCATACTACTCATATTCAAAGTTTGAAGTACTCATCGTACTGATACTTAACAATACGCATGATGTTGTTGATTTCGACTCTCCTTTACTCAACATTTACATAAATCAAAAAATAAAGTATGATTCACATACGAACACTACAGTACTCACTAGAAGGTTGTGCGAGTTGCTTTGCTTGCTGTCTTTGTCTTTTTCTTTCTTCTTTTTTTTTTGGTAAATACAACAGCAACTAAGACTGTAAATTTTTATGAATGATTCGAATCACTCTGATCATTTATGAGTACAATTATAAGTATTTTTCTAAATTTATGAATCTAAATAAGTAGGCGTATGAATCAAACATACATATTTCGAATGTTATGAGTTAGATGTCAACGTTGCGCATACTCATTGCAACCTGTACTTATAAATCAATGTTGTGGTGAGTGCGAATGAATCAGAGTAGTTGAATTTCAATACTGTTGACTCACTTATATTCAAAATTTCATGAGTATTTATGAGTAGCGAAAAAACGATTCATTGCTGATCTCTGGTATGTGATATGTTAGGACATTAGTCATTACAAAGTGTGGTAAACTACATTAGTGCTGCCAATATACACATAGTGAGCCAAAGAAACACTCTATATTTTCTATTATATTCCATCAGATATGGCCACTCAAAAATTGAATCTTAATGGCAATTAAACTTTTAAAATATTTAAACGAATTATAAAAGAAAAATCAATTTCCCCATACGTAAATTAATATCTTCGAAGAGTTCAAAAGTTAAGAAAAAAAGAAAAATTTCTGTAGAAATCGAGGAAGGGAAATCCATTAGAAATCAGCAACGTTGCCTGCAACGTTAAGATTTTAATTTTTAAAAAAGTTTAAAGAAGTGATGATTTTGTAACACTTGCACGTTGTTTAAGAGGTTTTATTTGTTTACAACAACAGCAGCAACAACAACAAACATTTTGCTTTAAATAGAAGAAATAAAACATCTTTAGCCTCAACTCAAAGTGTATAAGAAAAGAAAAGTTACAAATTAATGCTACCAGCCATCCTCTCCCTTTTTCTTAAGCCCCCTCCCAAAAGAGAAAAAGAAGAAATTTTCCAAAGTACTGCATAAGAAAAGAAAATGAAAATTCGAAAATAAATCAACAACAACTGCCAGTGATGGCGGGTGGTGGTAATGGTAGTGGTGGTGGTGTCGGTTGTGGCATTTGAAATATAAACACACTAATTAAATTCCTTCCTCTCTTTGGTTTTATTTTTGTTTTTGTAAAACACAATAATATCCATGTAATCCAACCATTGCGGTTGGTCTGGTCTGGTCTAGTCATTTAGTTGGCCCCTCTTATATGCATTTCATTTTTTTACCCATTAGTTAGGCACACGATTTTCAAGTGAAGTGTGGTTAATAACAACAACAACAAGAAATCGAAAAACAAAAAAAAGGGGGGGGGGGGGGGGGGAAGAGAATGAAAAGTATTCGTTAAAAAAACAAAAGAAGGAGGAATTGAATGAATGAATGCAATTTGATTAAATGAAATGTAAGTATTTCAGAAACGCCAAAAACTATTTCTTTATAAATAACAACAACAGCAGCAGTAATAATAGCAACAACAAGCAAATTTAATTTGAAATTCTTTAAATCGGTCAAATTTTGGTGGAATTTTGTTTTGTTTTTCTTCTTTTTTTGGGGTGCAAGACAAACAAAACCATTTGTTCTGCTTCAAAGCCAAGTTGGAATATTCTGTCTATGAGATTCATTAAAATATCAGACACAAAATTTGTTTTCAGCAAAGGAATTTAAAGGGGTTCCAAAGTGGCATTTTCCATGTGGCAAACACCCTACGCTGCCATAAATTAAGGCACATTTTGGGACTTTTAAAACAACAGCAACGAATCTTTTCATATTCATAAGGGGTGTAATGATCGTATGAAACTCATTGATATTTGGTTTATTTTCCTTCAGTAAGATTTTGGAAAATTCAAATTTACCTACACTACTGACAGCTTTCCCTAACCAAGCGCTATCAATGGGCGTCTGTAAGTAGATGTAAATAGTTTAGGAATCCATACTCCACCTATATTATAATTATTATTCGAGGACAGAAATCAATTCCCACAAAGAAGCCGAACTCCTTAACCCCCACATATAGGGTATGTCAGGACTTCAAGCACTATTCGAAGTTTAATTTTCAAAACGCCAAGTAAAGCCTTGACAATGTCAACTCTGTCTGCCAGCACAAGCACAAAGAGTCAGCGTTATTTTCGCAAACATAAACAAACGTTGCTCTCAGAGAGAGTAATAATGCTCATGATGCTCATGTTGTTGAGACTGCATTGATGCGTAAAGAACCCCGATTAGATTTACTTTACTTGACGAAAACACTTAGAGGTTAGGGACTGTTAGTGGGACGTTGTTCATTTCTATCGCTTTTTGTAAGTCCACAGAAAGACTTGGGGTCAATAAGAGACAAATTTGCTCTTTTTTTACTCAGACTATTCGCATTATGCTCGTAATTGCCTTGTCAAGGTGCCCAAGTTAATGTAACGTATCGCGAAGATTTAAAAACTAAAATACCACACTCGGTATAACCATGATTGATTGTAAGACTTTAAGAATCTGTCTTGATTAGATCAAAAACGTAGTAGTATTCGTGGTCTAGTAGGTAGTGTGTTTGCTTATTAGACGTAAAGCCCGGATTCGAGGCCCCAGGTCAGACATTAAAATGAAATATGAAAACAAAAAATATTTCTTCGGCGACTTCCTCTCAGCAGATTTCTGACAAAAAACTCTGAGAGTAAATAAAATCTGCCATTAAAAAGTTTCTCAAAAATCTGTCGTTCGGAGTCGACTTTAAACTGTATGTCCCGCCACTCATGTATAAAATTAACACACACATTATGGGTGGTTTGAGAAGCTAGGCTGTAATCCTGATTGAAGGGTTGTAATGGCCAATCATGTATGTATGTAGGTACGTTGTACGGAGTGATTCCCTCTCATATATCCTTTGTTTTCAATTTCTGCCGAAAAAATGGAGAATACAGTTCCATTTTTCTGGATTTCATAAATTTGGGTCCTTTGAACTCTTGAAAGCCCGGTTCGAAGTTGGTAGGTACATTCAGTTCGCCAGTCTCCACAGTCGAGAACAACAATTCGGAATTTTCGGAAGAGTACTGATAGTGTTGAAGTCGCCTTAATCTAGTAGGTAGTGTGTTGGCTTATGAGACGTTAGGGAGGCTACGGTTTAAACCCAGGTCAGCCATTTTTCCAGCAAAACGAAATATGAAAAAAAATATTTCTTCAGCGACTTTTTCTCAGCAGATTTCTGGCAAGAACTCTGAGAGTAAATAAAATTGCCATGAAAAATTTCCTAAAAAATCAGTTGTTCGGAATTGACTTTAAACTGTAGATCCCGCCACTGTTGTATAAAATTAACACACACACAACGGAAGAGGTATGAGAAGCTAGTTAGCAATCCTGATTGAAGGGTTTGTAATGACCAGACGTCGGCACAAAGAGAACATGATAAAAATGTGACCGTATTTGTGAGTGACATGTGTTAACCCAGAAGAAAATTGTCAGTAATATTTTCAAGTCTACTTTCTAACCCAATAATATGTATATATGTGAGCGAAAAATATAAAAAACATTATACTGCGCTAAATCCCTAAAGACACCGTATTTAACTTGATAAGAATCCTACTGTAATATTTCTTTGGGTGTAAAATTGAAGTCTAAAAAAACAAAGCGACATGACCCTCCTTCTTTAGAAGCTGACAAGCCACTGAATGCATTTTTACGCTCTTTTTAACGAACATTATTGATTGTTCGTGTCCTATGTGTGTAAAAAGCCGAATATGTTCTTCCCCTGAGGGACATTGGTGCCGACTAGGGTTGCCAGATTCCGATTCGCAAAATGCTGGACATTGGGTTTTAAAAAGCTGGACAAAGCAAAAAAAAGCTGGACATAAAAAAATACTGAGAAAATGTTAATTTTGGTTTTGTGTTAATAATTTTTATTAAAATATCCATTGTATGTATGTAAAGACATTAGCTGTTCAAGTGTTGAGGCATTTTGTCAGTGATGATAGAAGAAGGAAATCATAACTTAGTAGTATAACAAATATTCAATCAGTGTTGGCTAACATGATTTGACAAAGATAACATCAAAATTATTGCCCATGTTATTGCAGTGTACTAAAAAAATTCTATTTAGCTGGACAAATTAAATTTTAGCTTGAAAGCATCAAAAAAGCTGGACAATCCAGCCAAGTCCAGCCAGGCTGGCAACCCTAGTGCCGACCAATGAAGTATGTATGTGTGGATGTATGTATGTACTGATATTGTTCATGACTTGTCGTCATCATAATGAAGAATATAACTTTCCCTAATGTTATCACTTTTTAGCGTGAAAATATCCCTTAACCTATCTCTATCTCTCACGAGTGAAACCATTGATTTTGCGCTCCCACTTATAAAGGGTGTTTTTTATAGAGGTATAGAACTTTAAGTTGGCATTAGTTTTCAAGATGGCGACCGATTTAACAGCTGTCAAGTGATTTATTCTCAGTTTGGTTTTGCAATTCATCATGAATAGACTCACGCCTGAACAACGCTTGCAAATAGTACAATTTTATTTCGAAAATAATGGTTCTGTGCGGAAAACGTATCGCGCACTACGTCCATTTTATCGTCGACAAAATCGTCCATCAGAGCAGTTAATTCGATTAACCATGGAACGTTTTCGCACCACGTTTACTCTTATTGGTAACTCGCATCCCCAGAGACGCTGTACGGTGCGTAAAGAAGAAGCTATTGCTGCTGTAGAGCGTAGCATTGAGAAAGACCCGAATTTCATTCCTGAATTGAATAACCATGATGTCCAGGAGATGTGGTTTCAACAAGACGGCGCAACATGTCACACAGCTCGTGCCACAATAGATTTATTGAAAGACATGTTTGGTGACCGCCTAATTTCACGTTTTGGACCTGTGAATTGGCCTTCAAGATCTTGTGATTTAACACCGCTAGACTACTTTCTGTGGGCCTATGTAAAGTCATTGGTCTATGCGGTAAAGCCACAAACGCTTGACCATTTAGAAGACAACATTCGCCGTGTTATTGCCGATATACGGCCGCAAATGTTGGAAAAAGTCATCGAAAATTGGACGTCCAGGGTGGACTACATCCGCGCCAGCCTTGGCGGTCATATGCCAGAAATCATATTTAAATTGTATTGCCACAAGATTATCTTTCGGATAAATAAAATTCGTTGTTTTATTGCAACTTAAAGTTCTATACCTCTATAAAAAAACACCCTATACATGCATACAGCAGAGGACTGTCGGTTAATGCCTCTCCTTAACAGTTCTGAAATAAATTTTAATACCAGGTCACTGGGATAAGCTATTTTCTCAATCGTGAATCTAAACCTATCCCTATAGCAGCGATATATGCATACGCCCCTTATAGAAAATTAGTTTTAAATTTCATTTGAATTTTAAGTTTTTCTTAAAATTCTTTCTTTGAGTTTGAAGATTCCTTTATTAAATTGAAGTCATTTACAATGTATGTATATGGAGGATGACCTTGTCCAACAATTAAAAGGTTTTGCAGTCAATTTAAAATGCTTGCTTGCTTCGTCCGTTTATTGTTGTTGTTTTTAGTAGCACCATAGTTTCTTCGTAGTAACCCGGTTATATGATTTCATCAATTAACATTATGATCTCACCCAGTTGTAGTGAGTAAGTGAGTGTTATGTTCTTTTTCGACTTTGTTTTGCTTGTTGTATTTCTTGAAAGTGAAATAAAAACGTTCTTGTAACTGTCAAAAATAAGTTTTTTAAGAAAATAAAATTAATTTTTTTAAAAAACCAAAAACACATTAAAACACGCAAATGATGTAATGCCAGGCAGGCAGCAAAGCAAAAGCAAAGAGAAGACAGAAAAATGAGCAACAGTTTATGGCAAAAAGGGAAAATGAAAAATTGCAGATAAAATGCATGACTTCATGTCTCTACATTTCTTTACATTGCATTTTGGGTCTTTTTTTCTTTCCTTTCTTTCTGACAAAAGATTTGACATGAGGATGATACAGTGTCCTTAAAAGACAGGCAAAAGACACAAAAAAAGAATCAAACCGACATTCGTAATTTAAAATCATGAAGAAGTGAAGTGCAGTGACAGCAGAAACAACAACAAACAACTTGTATTGCGTTAAACGCATTTTATGCAGCGTCTCTGTTTTCTGAACTGCAAACTGAGTGTGAGTCACTCCATCAAAGAAGAAAAAAAAACAGAAGAAAATTTGGCACAGTTTCATGCAGCAGAAGAAGAAGAGTGAAAACATTTCTAATAAAAATAAAAAAATAAATTAAAATGAACAAACAAATAAATAAAAAAGAATATTTTTATAAAAAAAAATTGCAAAAAATTTGAAAAGACTGGAAGTGGTGGTTATGGTCGTTACAGATCTGATATGATCAGGCCTGTCCATGATTACAGTATCGCTGCTAATAAATACACTGAAGCCAATCAGAAATCCAAATTTGCAAAGCATCGATTCTGAGGATCCTATTGCTTACATATGTACATAATTGGCCATTACAAACCTTTAATCAGGCTTATTGCCTAGCTTCTCACACCATTCATTTTGTGTGCCTTAATCTTATACTTGAGTGGCGGGATCTACAGTTTAACGTCGACTCCGAACGACAGATTTTGAGAAACTTTTTTATGGCAGGTTTTTATTTACTCTCAGAGTTTTTGCCAGAAATCTGCTGAGAGGAAGTCGTCGACGAAATACTTTTCTTTTCATATTCCGTTTTGATGTCTGGTCTGCGGCTCGAACCCGAGCTTTACGCGTCTAATAAGCGAACACACTACCTACTAGACTACGGTGACTACTCCTATTGCTTACTCTGACATATATTTCGTATTTAAATTTGCGCCTGCATCCGTATACTGTGCAACTCGCGCAACAACTAAAGTCGGCTAACCGGCTACAAGCATTCGGTGCTAAAATTTCATACAAAATTTTCTTCAGCGATGAAGGAAGCTATGCTACGTCAACATACAAAATTAACGTTAGCCTTGCAGAACCAACAGAATTTCATATAAAATGTTCTTCAACGATGTGAAGCTAGGTTACGTCAACATGCAAAATTATCGTGAATCTCGCAGAACCAACAAGTAAATGTTGAAATGTCATTATGTTCCGAGAAGGTGACAGTGTCTGTCATTCTGGATTTTTATTGTTGAAAAAGACTCTGAGAGAACTGTTGCCGTCAGTTCCAAGTGTTGTGGCCATTTGGTAATCGCGTCTTTTTGGCTAGGAAGTTGAAGATAATATACTGGGCGGTATAATACAGAATATCATGTGCCACACACCACAATCAATTTTGGTTTTATTGCATGAAAAATTCCCAAACTCAGAAATTTTTCGTTTCGGCGATGGTCAGTCATAAGGTCATTACGAAGTGAAGCAATTTTTGTGGATAAACACAGATAATCGCCTAACGTTGAAATGTTTTAAAACTAACTATCGAAATGTGCGAAATTGTGCTTTCAATACAGAGGCGGTTAACTAAATGTTAATAACATTGACATTTTCTACATGACAATGGCACGGTCCAGGCATTATAATGAAATAAAAATTTCATCGAAATCATAGCTTTATGTGTGTTTTATTTAATTTAATCGAGTCACATGAATTTCGAACATTGCCAACCAGTACTTCTGATTGCTAAAGCAGAATCGTTTTTGAAAACTCTCTGCATCGAAATCTAATTTTCTAAAGAGCAGAACATTCACACAGAGAGTGTGGAACTGATTTTCCTTTCTCCTTATCCGAATAGTTCCCTTAACGTAACATTACGCAAAGCTCATACGCATACTTAAATTCCTACCACGACCTAAAAGAGCCAGAGTGGGCAAGAACATAGATATGTATACTGCAAATAGCAGCTACAGATTACCTGTGTTCTTATATCCTCTTGTGAAAAATCTTAAAACGGAAAGTGCAGGGTACTCCTTGCGAGAACAATTCGCTTATTCTGACAAAATTATCTCGATTTATTAGAGAATCATACTTAAGTCAGCCCAAACAATGTACTAAGGTGCTAAAGACAAAACTCTCATCACAAAAAAGATGTTTTATTGATTCTATCGCTACCTTATCCTGACTTCTCCTACAATAGCTTTAATATGGGTAACCCATACGGTCCAAAGTACAAGACCCAGTAATATAGCTGGGGAAGTGTAAACAAATGTGTCCTAAAGGGTAGGAGAGTCTTAATACTTGCCTTTGATCGATAATTCTAGAAATTTTTTATTTAGATTTACAGTAACCCAATGACCAAATTTATCGCAAGAAATACTGAATCATGTCCATGAGTCCAAGTGCGGACTTCACCATAAGACATTTGGGAAAAATATTCAGAGGTGGTAAGCCTAGCTTTATCTCTAGATAAATCTAAGAAGAGAAATAATGGATCCTTAGATATGGTAGTTTGTGTAGTTTTCTATAAAAACGATAATAAATATTTTAATTATATAAAAGGGGGCGTAGCCCTAAAATTTCTTGAAATTTTGAATAAAAATTTAATTTTTTTACATTGAAATTTTCATATTTTTTTTTTTTTAATATAAGAAACTGTTTTAAAAAAAATAGTAAATATTTTAAAATTAACGGTTTTTTCTGCTCAAAATCCGTTTCTTTTCATAAATCATTTCATTTCATAATTCAGCCCCTTTTCTCTTATTGCTGATGGGCAAAGTTTTTTTTTATTTTTTTTTTTTTTTTAGAATTTAAAGTTTCTCTTTAAAGTTTCGATTTTATTTCATATTTATTTGCTACATATGTGATGTGGTGGCATGCAACATGTGTTAACTATCGTATTACAAATGCCTTGTGTTCCTGGTATTGCATGAGACGAAGGAAGAATTCTTAAGAATTTTGTAATTCAAATTTGTTTTTTGTTTTTCTTGAATTTATTTTGTCATTCATACCCCTTCTGGTTTTATAGAACAATGTTTCGAAACTATTTTTTTTTTGTTTTTTTTTTCTTTTTCTTTTTGTACCGAATATTTTATCTTCCTCTGGCGTTTTGAAGGCCACCAGAAAAATTTTTTTTTCGTTATTTCACTTTCGGTTTCACACGTAAGACAACAACAAAAACGATGACAATAAAAACAAATTTTAGTTTAGGCCACTTGCGTTTTTTTTCTCTTCTTTTTCTTGTTTTCTTGTTTTCTTATTTTGATTTTGTTTTTTTTTGTTTTAATTTTAAAATTTAAATGACAAAAATAGTACAAAACTTACAAAATTTTTTTTGGTTTTTTCTTCTGATTTTCTTTTTCTTAAATTTTATTTTAAAAATAATTATTCTCTTCTCTTTTCTTTTTTTAACATTTTTTTATGTTGTAATATTATTTTTTATGCAAAAAAAAAAATTGTAAAAAATTAATAAAATCAACACGTTTTTATTTTTCCAATTCCTTTGGTTATTTTGCTTATTTGATTATAAATTATTGCATTTTATGATTTAATAAATAAATAAATAGAAATACATTTTTTTTTATTCAACACTATTATTCACCTTTTTTTGCTTTCGATTCGTTTAATAAACACGCGTTGTTTGTTATTGTTTTTATTTATGTTTTTGGAATTTCAAATCGATTATATTTTCAATAAATTTTGAATTCAAAACGTTTTTTTTTTTCTTCATAAAAATTCGCACACGTCCATCGAACGCCACATTCAAAATTCAACTAAAAATTCTTGTTAAACATTGTACCCGGCTGTACTGTGGTAATGAATATTTCATTAAAATTTTGTATGTATTGGTGAGTTAGCATCTAAGCGCCCTCTTTTGTTAAAATGTCTTACAATGTTTTTCAACACATGGTCTGTTCGTTTTTATTTATAAATGATTGTCAAAGCTTTCTTTGCTCTCTTGATATACCTACACCCATGCACGTTATAGTATAAATACGGCAATTAGTGGTGAGCTATACTGATGGTGAATTTATTGTAATGAAATTAATCAAAATTAGACAAAATCCGTATAGCAGCCTTTAGGGAATGAGTTTTTATAACAGAGCAAGAGAAAAACTCTAAATTGAATGGAATTTTTTTGAGAATTATTATTCTCCCTCTACTGTATATAACATGCAAAGGATCCATTAGGCTCCATATAGAAACATTTATATTTCGGATGTCATTTCATTACATAAAAAAAGAATAAACGAATCTGTGCAAAGAGTTTGAGGCCCAGAGCGATTAAATAAAGCGGTCTTAGCAATTGCAAATCATCAAAAGGATAGCAAAAGGATACCCCGATATGCAGATTTTATAATTTCCGTTGAGAGTCGCCGTAGTCTAGTAGGTAGTGTATTCGCTTATTGGACATAAAGCCCGGGTTTGAGCCCCAGGCCAGACATCAAAACGAAATATAAAAAAAAAATAATAGTTTTAGGCGACTTCCTCTCAGCAGATTTCTGGCAAAAACTCGTGAGAGTAAATAAACTTGCCATGAAAAAGTTTCTCAAAAATCTGTCATTCGGAGTCGACTGTATATCCCGCCACTCAAGTATATAAATTAAAGCACACAACATGCGTGGTGTGTGAGGCTAGGCAGTAACCCAGACTGAAGGGTTGTGATGGCCAATTATGTATGTATGTAGATCGAACAGTATCCTCTCTTCATAGCACAATGGTTCTATGGTGTCACTTCGTTTCGGTTTTTGGAAAACTAAAATTATTTTGAGCAGGTGCAATGACTCTTCGTGTCTTATGCTTAAATGTTCGGTGCTGTAAGTATCCACAGATATGGAAATGGGCAATGAAAAGTTATTTTTGTTCTGTTCGACAATCAAGATGTACGACATCTTCAAATCGGAGTCCGCCAAACTATTGAGAAAGCATGCAGGGATATAAAGACAACCCCAAAAAAAAAGAACAAAAGTGCCAGCTTTAGAAAGAGATGCCTAGAATTCAAAAAATTGCATGCAGATGAAGTGTAGCGGCTGTGAAATTAAAACTAACACTTAACATCGTTTCCCTTCTGTCGAATTTATTGATTCACAGCGTTTTTTGCAATTGAGCTTATCTTACAGCTCTTTATCGGATAGTTTGTATTCGAATTTGCACTACCATCCGTCCAATTCATGCAACAACTAAATCTATCTTACCAATCTTAATGCCAGCAATACAGACTTTATGCGCCGACTTTTCGAATAAAATTTTCTTCAGCAATGAAAATCATTTCTTACTTGATGGTTGCATTAACAAGCGAAATTGTCATGAACGAGGCTCTGAGTAACCAGAAATAATTTTGGAAAATCCATTCCAACCAGAGGAAGAGATTGTTTAATATGCACTACGGTCCAAGTGAACTGAGTGCTATGATCTTCTGATATAGGCTTTTTGGCGTGCAATTGAAGACTGTAAACTGGACGAAATGTTGTTCCTAAAAGATGTTGGCACGAAGCACTATATAACTGTGTTCAGACATACACTTTTATTGAGCCAATATTCGATTATTTGCGTACAATATTTTAAGTGTTCAGACATAATATAAGCAATATTCATTAGACAGCTGGTAAACAAAGCAGCTAGTTGTTTCAAAAACATTGTTTTTATTTTGTTTGTCGTTGTTGACATTTGAGTTGTCAAATATCAACAGAAAGTGTTCGGAAAACTGTAATATGTTCACTAAACGTACTTATGACAGTGTTGTATTTTAAGTTTTAATCAATATTATAACAATTTGCGTATTCATTGCGCAATAATTAATTGAAATTTTATATGAAATATTGATCTCAATAATGGCGTTTATTGCGATTTACGCAATAAGAGTGCATGTGTGAACATAGTATATAACAGGGTTGACTTAATTTCATGAAAAATATCCAAAATGAATAATTTCACGTATTCCCGATATTTTTATTCCATTTTTATTATAGCCACACCATAGAGGAAGTCTATACATCCTCCGTGTGTGGGGCTCTCACCCACTAAATACCCCTTCGTTTGCGGTGACACTTGTTGTGCAAACTCTGGTAATACGGTGATATTCCTTCGGAGTGGAGTTCTCTTTGCTCTTCGACCCCTCAATGTTTAAATACGCGTGTGGATTGCTCATCGAGAGTCTAAAAGACGTTGAAACATCTCCGCTATGCCTCTCATCTAAGTTCTTATCTCATATTTCTCGAAGTTCTCAGTGTGTCGGTCGGTGACCACGCTATTAGAAGAAGCCGTTAAATTTATTTCTCAAAATCATTGTCCAGATACATACATACATACATAGATAATTAACCATTACAACCCTTCAGTCAGGATTACGTTCTAGCTTTTCACACCACTTATGTTGTGTGCCTTAATTTTATATTAGAGTGGCGGTACCTACAGTTTGACGTCGACTCCGAACGACAGATTTTGAGACAATTTTAATGGCAGTTTATTTATATTTACTCTCAGAGTTTTTGCCAGATATCTGCTGAGAGGAAGTCGCCAAAGAAATATTTTTTTTCATATCTCGTTTTTGATGCCTGGCCTGGGGTTTGAACCGGGGCTTTACGTCTAATAAGCGAACACACTACGTAATAGACTACGGTGACTACGTCCAGATGCTGCCACAAATCGTTTGCGTCGGACATATGTGATTGATGTGGTCTTCTACCAAATCGCCATGTCAGACGTACATATATGTCTGACACTATTCCTCTCGTCTAAGTACTTATCTCATATTTCTCGAATTTCTCAGTATATCGGTCGGTACCCGTTACATTTATTTCTCAAGCTATTGTCCAGCTACTGCCAGAAATGTGCGGCAAAAGTGGTCGAAGATTGTGTCAAATGGAAATCATTATGTCCTTACATATCAGATCTCATAATATCTCACTTTTAAAATTATTTCGGTTACCAAGTTATTCTTTTATTTGTTAACTTTCAACTTTAATTTGACTTCTTTATAATTTCCTTTGATCTCACTCATATGCACGATTAGCTCTGCCCGTCCTCATACTCCACTCACTGGCTTTAACAAAAGCCTTTAACTAGATATATAGATGAATACGGGCATAATTAAAAATACATGAAATCAAAAGGCGAAATACATTGCCAGACACATACATACATACATGCATTTAAGAATTAAACCATGTTTCCAGTCAAGCATATACATACAAATTCTTAAATGCGTGAGGCCTTAATAAATTCTTGGCTTTAATATGGGAAAATTGTCTAAAACCTGAAGAAGGAAAACCGAAAACAAAAAAAAAATTGATTTTAATTGTACAACTTTACGCACAAATTCAACCCTCAATTGGTACATACATATACTCGTACATAATTCTGTGGGGGAATTTCTTAAAAGCAATATGATGAAATGGGGAAACGGATAGAATTAATGTTATTACTGTGTGAGTAGTATTCGTTTCTTTTTGTCAAGGAGTCAGTGAGCGAGTGTTTTAGACTTATACGCACACCCAAAAAATTGCACCTGATTTATTGTAATTTCTATAGAATTCCACCCTGCCTAGACGTTCTTTACATTTACACACATTTTTACCCTCCAGAACAGAATACAACAACAATAACAACAACAAAAAATTTGTTTAAATTTCACATTTTTATAGACTTTCTCCCAGACTTTCACGCAGCGGCCACATTCCCATTATACTACGCCTGGAGAACAATAGCGGAAGTTGGACATTTTTGAGTTTCTTTTGAAATCAAAAGTGAGAGTGTGTGTAGAATAATTTTAATAGAAACAGTGTTGCCATGCCTTTATTTAAATGTATTAAGTAATTCCTAAAAAGTATTGAATTTTATTTGAAATCACTTAATGGCAACACTGTTTTGTAATAAAAGCTGCTGCTGCCATACTTGTCTCCGACCTTTGATTGTTTATACTGCGCTACATATATTAAGGATGTTGTGTATGTGCGTTCTGTTTATGTTTTTGTTTGTAGTTGTAAGAGAAAGTGAATGTGTGCAACATAAACAAAATTACATTGAATGTGCCAATTCACACGAGAACAATTTTTAGTTGCACAAGTTTTGTTTTGTTTTTCAATCACACGGGATGAATATTAGCTTGGTCGAAATATGAAACAAATAATTCTCTTCGGTGACTTCCTCTTAGCAGATTTCTGAGAGTAAATAAACCTGCCATGAAAAAGTTTCTCAAAAAAATCTGTCGTTCGGAGTCGATGTTAAACTGTAGGTTCCGCCAATCAAGTATAAAATTAACACACACAATATGAGTGGTGTGAGAAGCTAGGCCGTAATCCTGACTGAGGGGTTGTAATGGCCAATTATGTACAATTGTTCTCGTGTGAATTGGCTCAATATCAACTTGCAACAACAACAGCACCAACAACAATGTTTATTTACATCTGCATGACTCTTACTCACACTCTCTCTCAATTGCTTTCTCTTACCGTGGCTACTCTTCATTATTTTCTATTGTTGTTGTTGTTGCTTTCATGTGTACTGTAAATTGTAAATATGTACGCCTGAGTGTATACAATTATATTCATTTGTATTCAAATTCTATGCAAATAAACTTTTTTACAACAACTTGTGCGATGGTGGTGTCTTTGCCTTTGTCATTGTCCATCTGTCTGTCCGTCTGTCTGTCGGTCTATGATTCTTTCCGTCTGTCCTTTTTATTATGTTTTGAAACAACAGAAAATCGTGTTTCTGCTGTGCCAGACGATTTTACAGCTGCAACCAGACTGATAAAAATTGTTTTCCGCTCTTTTTTGTTGTCGATTTCGATAACGTTTCTTGTAATAAATCGAGCAATTTTAATTAATCCATACACACTGACAAAATACATCTGTGTGTTCTGTGGTTAAAAGCAATAAAAAGATGGAAAATACATAAATAGTCCTCTGTTTGAGAAAACCAGATAAATATTCATTGTATTCCAACATTTAAAAGCAAAATGTTCGCTCAATAATTAGTTAGGATTGCAACCTAGCTTCTCACACCATCCATGTTGCGTGTGTTGATTTTATCCGCCAGGAGTGGGACATACAGTTTAAAGTCGCCTCCGAACGAGAGGCTTAAGAAATTTTTCACTGCATTCACTGCTGAAAAGAAGTCGCCTAAAGAAATATTTCATATTTCGTTTTGCTCGAGATATTTGAGCTGGGGTTTGAACCAGGCGTTCGCGTCTTATAAGCCTACTAGACTTTGGCGACTTCTTCGAATTATAATGGTTATAATGAACTAAATAGGCCTCCAATCGAATGAAAATTGTCAAATGATTTATTATACGGAGGCAGACCAAAGAAATGTAATAGACGAATTACGTCTCACCCTTTAAGGCTGGATTACACATTTTTAATAGACCAACCACCATTCTGTAGATTTTCTCAACTGTTTCTGTAGACGACATCTGAATTGTTCGTTTTTTCTTAGCTGTTCTCATGGCCTCTATTAAATTCTTTCGAAAAAAAAAAAAAAATTTGTTACGAAAATTAAAACATCGTTTGGCATTAACATTATTAACAATAGCTACACTAACAAATACAACGAACATGTTAAAAGTAAAGCAACAACATCGGTTTAGGCAAGTTAGCGAGAATGCAACAACAAACAATGTGAACAAAGTACACAAACAACAATGAAGTCGCTATAGAGTTCTCTGGAAGGCGAAACTCTGAATGTTCTGCATCAAGAACTTTTATCAGACTGATTGCGTGCCCATATAAAAAAGCAAGACAAAGCAGGCAACTAGTAGGAAAAATTCAGTCAGTCTTGTGTGAAGACGCGTTGCGTGCGAAGTAAACAGTCGTGGTTTGAAGATCGCCACTATACATATCTAATGTACAAGTGTTGTTACTTACGCAAAGGATGTGAGCAGAGAATAATAACGAACAAGCAATTATTGTTGTATTCGTCAAGTGTGAACAGTGGCACAAATGTAGTGTAAACAATAAAGAGTTTAATTGAAACGAACAACATGTTTGTTTTTATTTTTGTTTGCAATCAACGAACACATATTCTAAACGTTTCTAAAAAGGTAAAAACGTAACAATATTTTAAGGTCGTAAACGTAGCCGCCGTGGTTTAGTAGGTACTGTGTAGGCTTATTAGGCCTCTGTTCAAACCCCAGGTCAGACAGTGTACGAAACTAAAACGATAACTTTATTGCCTCTTCTCTCTTAGGTCGGTTATTTTTTTGACACTGCCCTCGAAATAATTTTTGGCAAATATTATTAGTTTTTAAAACACGCACAGGCCTGTATGTCAGTGTGTGCAATAAAACTTGTGCGAAATCATAAATTAAATCGAATTGATTGCAATGGAAGCATTTGGTATTTTTCTTTAAACATTTTCAATATCAACGCATTTATTTGTTTATTTTGAAATGAATTTTATTTTTAAACAAAATTGAAATACTTGTTTAGATACAAAAGGAAAACGAAATCGAAAGAAAAAAACACAAGAGAATTAAAATAAAATGAAAGTGTTAAAAAAATTATATTACAAATAAAAAAATAAGAAAAGAAATAATAATTATTCCATACGTTTTTGTTTATTTATTTGTGCATTATTCTTGCAAAATAACAAAAAAAAAAAATTATTTTTAATTTTTCATGTTCTATTCAACAATTCATTGATTAATTTCGTCTTTGTTTCAAAGAACTTTTAATAGCTGTGCGAATGCATGTACATATGTATGTATGTATGTGCGTGTATTACAAATATTTAAATAAATATTGTTACGTTTAAAATAGTCGTCGTGGTCTAGTAGGTAGTGTGTTGGCTTATTAGACGAAAGGCCCGAGTTCGAATCCCAGGCCAGACATCAAAAACAAAATACAAAAAGTATTTCTTCGGCGACTTCCTCTCAGCAGATTTCTGGCAAAAACTCTGAGAGTAAAAATTGCCTTGAAAAGCTTCTCAAAAAATCTGTCGTTCGGAGTCGACTTTAAACTGTAGGTCCCGCCACTCATGTATAAAATTAACGCACACAACATGAGTGGTGTTGAGAAGCTATGCCTTAATCCTGACTGAAGGGTTGTAATGGCCAATTATGTATGTGTACGTTTAAAATATGAGCTCGTATGTTGCAAATATAATAAAAATAAATTTGTGTTTAGTTTTAATTAAAATTCTTTACTATTCTCACAATTCTGTGTGCCACTGTTCACAGCTTTATGTAAACAATAACAATTGCTTTTCTTTTGTTATTCTTCTGTTTATACCCTTAGCATAAACAATAACAATTACTAGACAATTATTCGACAGATCTTTGTAACGGAGATCTTTAAACCAAGATTATTCTCTTCACAATACTGTTTTGCCTTGCCTTTCATATGGCAACGTAAACAGTCTGATGGATGTCTATGAATACCAATGTTCATGACTTTGCCTTTTCAAAATCTCTATAATTGTAAACATCGTTGTATACACATTGTTTAAACATCGTTCTTTACATTTATTGGTTTACATATTGTAAACATCGTTGTTTACATTTATTCTTGTAGCGTTTGTTGTTGTATTTTTGTTTACCATTTTTTTATGCTAGAGCTTGTTGTTATATTAAGATGTACGATAATTTGTAAATAGGTTTGTTTACTGCATTGTTTTGTTTTTGTAGCTTTTGTTTATAATTTGAATGATAAGCGATGTAAAAGCAAAACACCAGTATCTTGATTTGTCATTTTCGTAACAATATTTTAATTACATTGATTAATACAATAAATCTGTTTCAGAAATCATTGTAGAGTTTTATGAGGTGAGCAATTTTTTTTAGTTTGTTACTCTGCTTGGTCTGCTGCCTGTGGTTATTGTTTTTCATGTTTTTCTGTGAAATTTTATTGAAAAGAATTTTCATTTCATTTTCATGTTCCTCAAATAATTATGGCAGCGCACAAAAGACTCATTATTTGTGTAAAAATATAAAAAACAAAAAATGCAAATAATTTTCATATGAAATTATGTTTTCCGTTTATTTTTAATTGTTTTTTAAAAAAATTTAAATTTAATGTTCTTAATAAAAATTTGAAACAAATGTTTCTTGATTTATTAGATATTATAAAAAAGAATTCGTCTGTTTTTAAGAATTGAATAAATCTTAATGGAGTTGGCATATCGCAGAGCTGTAGAAAACCTCTAAGGGCTGTCGGTGAAATACTTAGGCAAGGCATTTTTAACAACTTTTTTTGGTTTAAAAACCAAGGGTCTCGACATCTCTTGTGATATGCTGAAAAGAACCAAACGACCTCATGATAATAATTTTCAATTAGTTCTAGTTCCGGTGCTGAAACTTGTAATACGACTTACGAAAATTAAATCAGTTTTACAGACGATGGAATAAATAATGATCAAATAAAGCAACATCTGGACTACAAGTATATAATGAGTGCAATTCAGTTAAGAGTGTTAATTTGTTGAAGCCTGCATTGTCGGAAGTAACTTCGTTGAGAAATTCTGATCAGAAATGAGTAATGAGTATTCAAAAAGATGAGTAGATTCGAATCGCACTCATAATTTCTGATGCTTATACGCATTCATACTTATTTTAATATCATACTCATACTACTCATATTCAAAGTTTGAAGTACTCATCGTACTCATACTTAACAATACGCTTAATGTTGTTGATTTCGACTCTCCTTTACTCAACATTTACATGAATTACAAAATAAGTATGATTCGCATTCGAACTGCAACAACAACTAAGACTATAAGTAGAGTAGTAGTAGACACCGACGTAAAGCTAAAATCGGTGGTGTTAAGTAGCAGAGATCAGCAATGAATATTCAAAAAGATGAGTAGATTCGAATAATACAATGGTACAATGGGTCAATTCGACCTCCGGGTACTGTACTTGTCTTAATTGACAAGTACACGTCCTCTAACCTTCGAATAATAAATTCTGATACGAAAAATAATAATCTCTGATACTCATACGCGTTCATACTTATTTTAATATCATACTCATACTACTTATATTCAAAGTTAGAAGTAGTCATCGTACTCATACTTAACAATACGCATGATTCTTAATCATTTATGAGTATTACAAGTATTTTTCTAAATTTATGAATATGGATGAGTAGGCGTATGAATCAAACGTATTTCGAATGTTATGAGTTTGATGTCAACGTTGTACTCATGTACTCATTGCAACCTGTACTCATAAATCAATTTTTAGTGAGTACAAATGAATCATAGTAGTTGCAATTCAATACTGTTGACTTCACTCATACTCAAAATTTCATGAGTACTTATGAGTAGCGAAAAAACAATTCATTGCTAATCTCTGATTCTGATCACTCTTTTTAAATAAATTTATTGAAACAACAATTCCCTTCCAATTCCATCGTCCAGAACCATTTAATATTATCATATTTGCTCCCAATCATCCAGGCTATAAAGGCATTTCAGCAGGAGCTACTCATGCAACTCAGGATGTTGCCCTACGTCAATGCATTGGATTTAGGAAAGTATGGAAAGGAGAGGAAGTAGGGGGTAAACGAACGTGTCTGGGTTGGTGGAACGTTAAAATCGAGAAAGCCCCGCAAGGCATGCAAACAGCAGAGGCTCCTGCGAGGATGTGTTAAGGCTGGTGAAATCCCTTAGTTGGATTGTTAAAGGCCAATTATGTAAGTCAATATATGAGAAGTGCCAGGAAGAGAGTGGTGCCAATACGGATAGTGTGATGAAAGCTCAAATTTTCTCTGTAATGCAATCCAATAGCTAGTCGATCGCATTAATCGAGTACGAAAAATAAAACAGTGAAACATAACCGATAGAATGTCAACGAATCATTAGAGCTGTATACAATACCCTTTCTTGTATGTAGACGAGAAGTCTTGAAATAGATTTCGGGACATTGATCTCGATTTTACTGGTAGTTAGTTGAACCAGTAGATCATAGTCTAGTAGGTAGTAGTCGTCGTAGTCTAGTAGGTAATGTGTTGGCTTATTAGACGTAAAGACCGTGTTGGTATCCCAGGTCAGACATCAAAACGAAATATAAAAAAAATATTTGTTCGGCGACTTCCTCTCAGCAGATATGTACATTAGGGTGGCCCCGTTTGTATGGAGAAAAAATAAGGTATAGATGTTCCCAACTAAAATGAAAATTTGATTCATTCTAAGACTACGTTTCTCAAAATTTTTGTCCTGGGGTCAATATTTGGTGAGCTGGATCAAAGGATAAAAAGGTCCTTTTTTGAAGTTTTTTGGATTTTTTTCATATCTCTTCCAAAGGAACTATTTATAAATTTGGTATCATATGAAAGGTCTTTAAGAGACGCTTTCAACAGGTTAACAGAAATTTCAAAAAAGATTTTTAGAATTAAAAAAATTTTAAAATTTCTGGCAAAATTTTTGTTTTTTTTAATTTTTTCATAGAATTTACTTAACTAAATTGTTGAAACTTCTAGATTATAAAGACCATGTAATTTAACCAAAATGGTTTTTTCCGTTTTTCAAAATTCAATCTAGTTAAATTTTTATTAAAATTTTTTTAAACCTAATTTCTTCTCTATCTGACAATCTCTGTTAATTCAATTCATATATGTAATGGGCATCAAAATAAAGCTAAATTTATAAGCTTTCCATTGATGTATAATTTCTTATACTTTTATTTTGTTATATTATTTGTGCAAAATTAGTTCAATTATGTTGTAACTCAACAAGAGCTTTTAATTCTCGTATATCTATTCGCGATGCACGCCATTTTTCGCAGCCGTACATATCAACTGATTTAATGTTTGCATCAAAAATCTGTTTTTTGGGTCTTTTGAAATGTATATCGCCATGCGAACTTCGCTTTAATGAGCCCGTATGTCTTCAGCTGAACCACCAGCATGATACTACCGAGATAGCGAATCGATGTGTCGCCCACAATAGTGTTGCGGTTGATAGTATAATTGTAACTTGTATTTGAAACTCTTGGTAAAATTACGTTAAAACCAGGAGCATCAACTCTTTATACAGAGTGTTCCTATAAGTTTTGTTCACCACTGTGAAAATAAAATTATTTTAAAAATATACTCAAAAATTCATGTGATGTGTGTGTGTGTATGTGTGTGTTTTTTATATTTTTTTTTTAATCAGGCAATCATTATATGGACACTCATTAATTTCTCAACAAAAAAAAGAAACAAGAAAAGCAGAAAAAAACGCTCTTCATTCGCCTGTTTCAACAAAAATGTCTGTGTTTTCAATGCCATGTGTTTTCGAAAAAAATTCCAACCTACCTTAAGTGTTTCCTTTACACTTCTTCTGTTCTTTTCTCTGTGCTTAAATAAAATCAAATAAAAATATTTAAAAACAAAAAGAAAAGAATAGAAAAAAAGAGAAAAAACATAAACCAATAAAGTACGTTTAATATCATTCACACGATTTCATCATAGAACGTGTGGTGGAATGTTTACAAATTATTTATGAATTATAAAGATGATCGTAAAATTAGCAAAAGTCTTGCATATGGGTTGAGAGATGGATTTCCGAAATATTTGGGTATTAAACAAAAAAAATTTTTTTTTTGGCAACAGACATTTAAGAAATGACCCCCCTTTCATGCAGTAGCATAGTGTTGGAATACAGGAAGGATAGTTTATAGATAGGGGATAGTATGCGACCCAGTGTATATAATTCATCCCTTTTGAAAATTGCTATTTTAGTCATAATTCTCACTTTCTTTGTTCTACAGGGTGGGACTTTTAAAAGTTTAAAAATGCAATGAAATTTTGCAGTAAAGTAAAATTGCTCCTGTAGCTGCTGCCGTTGGTACGTGCAATTTCTCAAGTGTATCGGGTCGTTTTTCGACATCACAAGTGTTGGCCTTCAAATGCTCAATTGTCTCTGGTTTGCCGGCATAACATACATACATACATATATAATTGGAAATTACAACCCTTCCGTCTGGATTTCGGCCTAGCTTCCCCCACCACTTCTGTGTGTTAATTTTATACATGAATGGTGGGACCTACAGTTTAATGTCGACTCCGAACGACAGATTTCTTTAAGAAACTTTTTCATAGCAGATTTATTTACTCTCAAAGTTTTTGCCAGAAATCTGCTGAGAGGAAGTCGCCGAAGAAATATTTTTTTTTGTTTCATATTTCGTTTTGATGTCTGGCCTGGAGCTCGAATCCGGGCTTTACGCCTAATAAGCGAACACGCTACGAACAGACTACGGCGACTACCGGCATAACACGTTTCTTTAACGGCGCCCTACAGAAGGTAGTCCAATGGTGTCTAATTGTAGGTTTTTGGTGGCGAATTGACCACACCGTTTCGGCTAATTAAATGGCTATGACACATTGGGCGCAATAAATAAATTGATTGTGGCATGAGATGTGTGGCAAGTTGCACTAGCCTGTTGAGTTAACATAAAAACCCGGAAGCCCGGGTACAAATAAATCGCTTATCATGGTGCGATAGGTGTCTTCATTGATCGTATTGGTTGCGCTGTCCTTATTTTCAAAAAAACATGGATCAATGATGCATCCGTTCCACAAGCCTCACCGAACAGTCACTCGTAATGGGTGCATTGGTTTCTGTAAGACCACTTGTTGGTTTTCTAAGCCCCAAATACGGCAATTTTGCTTATTAACGTACACACCAAGATGAAAAAGAGCTTCAGCCGAAAAGATTTAATTTTTGTCATTGTCTTTGCTTGGAAATAAATTTCCAATAAATCCCACAGTTGCTTAATAAGCGTAAATCGATTCATTACGCTTAGTAGAGATAATATACTGAATTTTGTGACAGAATAGAATGACATAAGTATTGACAGATTCGAGATAGCCGATGGTTCAAATTTAAACCGATAGATGGCCGCCCATCCGATATTGTGAGTAACCACTTACAATGACAGACAAACTACCAGACAATCACAAACACCCTGAGTCTCTGGTGGTAATCGAACCAAAGCCTTTAAGTTTAGTATACTATTAATTAGGCCATCGGGGCACTTATCGGACCATCAGTGATTCATTAAATGAAGGGCTTTAGGTCCATTGGCCTACTTTGCATATGCCATTTTCATTCGTTACTTTTCTCAATATGTTACCAATTCTTAAATGAATCGTACATACCATTTAATTAAGGAAATAATGAAAACACTCACTTCAGCATACTTATGTTTGGTATAAAACTTAACACTTAAGAAACACTTGGACGGACTACAATAAAAATTTATCAAAAAAATCAAATTAAAATTGATTTTTAAGAAAATTAAAGACTATTAACGAAAAACACAGGTAACAAACACAATTGGAAGAGAGAAAAAAATGGAATTTAAGAGAAATTTGATCAAAAGTTCTTGGTAGTAAACATTCATTTGGCGGAAGTTTGTGGAAGAATAAATTCCTTAATGAGCCATTAAATAGATACGAGTATTATTGTTAAGTGTGTTGCCAGATGTTGCAAAACAATGAAACTTAAAACTTGTGAAGAGTTACCCATTCAGTGTTTAAAAACCAGCCGATCCGCTAAGGCTGCCAGCTGTTAAATAGTTTTTCATTGCTTTCACCTGCATCTTCTATGTAAAGGGCATCACTCCCAACAGTTATTACCGACGTATCCATTCACAGTGCCTTAGATATGTTACTTGGGTGCTAGAGCGAGCAAAAGGCCTTCGAAATTGATTTTTCGAACAAAATTTTTTCTGCTACAGTACTTATTTCTCTCTCACGCGATCTTGATATGAGCAGTAATAATTGTAATATAAGGGGCTAGGAGATTGTAGATAAGCCATTGCATCTGGCGAAATGGTTTGTTTGGTGCATTGGGTTGTATTTTTTCAAAAATAATATGAAAGAATCGTTAACGTCAATTCAGAGTGCTAGAATCGTATGATATACGAATTCTATTGGCCTGTAACTGTAGGTAATGAATTCTTTGGCACGTGGTGTCGCCTAGCCAGCCACACAATGCAACCCAATTTAGGTTTTATTGTATGGAAAGTTTTCAGGAGAGTAATTTCACGTTTCGGCGACTTCAATTGGCTCCCAAGATGATGCAACTTTACGCCGTCAGAAGAAATTCTTCGATAATTTAACTGAAGTGTATTGTAGAAGAGGAAATTGGAAATTCCGATGGACGGAGATAGCAATATTTAGTTCTTAGAGGTAGGAGTGAAAAAACTTGCTCATTGAACCCTTTGTTTGGTTTGCTATTGATGCTACTCTGTCGGAAATGTTGATGCTATTCCCTCTGAAGTGTAGAAACTTGTTCAGGCAACCCTACTTTAACCCAAGGTTTGGTTCACTATTGACGCTATTCCATCTGAAGTGGAGAAACTTTCTCACTGAACCCTACTTTAAGCTAAGGCTTGGTTTGCTATTGATGCTATTCCCTCTGAAATGTTGATGCTATTCCCTCTGGAGTGAAGAAATTTGTTCATTGAACCCTTCTTTAAGCTAAGGTTTTGTTTGCTATTGATGCTATTCCCTCTGAAATGTTGATGCTATTCCATTGCATTGAACCCTACTTTAACCCAAGGCTTGGTTTGCTATTGATACTATTCCCTTTGAAATGTTGATGCTATTCCTTCTGCAGTGAAGAAACTTTCTCATTGAACCCTACTTTAACCTAAGGCTTGGTTTGCTATTGATGCTATTCCCTCTGAAATGTTGATGCTATTCCCTCTGGAGCGAAAAAACTTGTTCATTGAACCCTAATTTAACCCAAGGCCTGGTTTGCTATTGATGCTATTTCCTCTGAAATGTTGATGCTATTCCCTCTGGGGTGAAGGAACTTGCTCATTGAACCCTACTTTAAGCCAATGCTTGGTTTGCTATTGATATTATTCCCTCTGAAATGTTGATGCTATTCCCTCTGGAGTGAAGAAACTTTCTCATTGAACCCTACTTTAAGCCAAGGCTTGGTTTGCTATTGATACTGTTCCCTCTGAGATGTTGATGCTATTCCCTCTGGAGTGAAGAAACTTGTTCATTGAACCGTACTATAACCCAAGGCTTGGTTTGCTATTGATGTGATTCCCTCTGAAATGATGCTATTCCCTCTTGAGTGAAAAAACTTACTCATCCAATCCTACTTTAACCCAAGACTTAATTTGCTATTGATGCTATTCCCTCTGAAATGTTGATGCTATTCCCTTTGGATATTTTGATAGATATCTCTCAAGATTCTAGATTCTTACTTTTATAATACCAGTCCTCCTTTATTGTATATCTGGCTACCCTTTTAATACATCATTGAGATTTGAAAACAAGTGTTCAACAGAATGCATTTCATATGGATGTACCGTAAGAGCAGGAAAAAAAAATTTTGCGAAGAAAACATTTTATTTAATCAAATTCAAAAACAGATTCTCTTAAATTAAAATCTATTTTTAAGCAAAATTTCTTTATTTCTTTATATCGCCCAAATACACCGTGATTACACGCGGAAAAACAACAAAAGAAATGTTCTTTTAAATGTTTTTTCTAGACCCGTCCGTTCGTATCTGAGAGATAAACACACAGTTGCTATGAAATGAAAATCAAAAAATCGGAAAATCAAAATCTAAAACGATCAACAAAATTTAGTACAAATTTTAACGTTAAACCAACCATACAAAATGTAGGATTTCGAAGACAAGAAAGAAAATATTTTTTAAATCTTTTTTTTTTAATTTTTTTTTTTTTTTGATTTTTAAATTTTTAATAATATAATATGCATGCAAAAATATTGTATTTTTTTTTTAAACAAAACAAAGCCAAAACGTTTAAGTGATTTACTAAAGCAAAAAAGTGTTGTTTTGTTTTAAAAAAATATTTATAAAACAATAGGAAGCAAAAAAATATTTGAAATGAAATTATGTGGAGAGAGAAGAGATTCAAATGAAATTGTTGGTGGAGGAAATTTGAAGATGATTTTTTAAGAAAAAATATTTTGACATTGAAATTTAATGAAAAAACCAAAAAAAAAAATCATTTGTTTTTGTAAGAAAATCAACAATTTAAAGGAAAATTTCATAAAAATTAAGAAATACTATTGTTGTTTTTGTTGTCGTTGCACTGTGAGCATTTATTTAAAATGTTATTGTTTAAATAAAAACAAAGATAAATTGTGTATTATTGTTATTACATTTTTTTAAATGTGTTTTTTTTTCGTGTGTTGTTGTTAAATGAATAAACAAAAAACTGAAAAAACGAATTTCAACAAGAATTTAAGCAACTTGAATTTGAAGAAAATTTTTGAAAAATATTTTAAAAATATGTTGGAAACCATTTCGAAAAATTTGGAAAATATTTAAATGAAGAATAAATGGAAATCAAATGTGAAAATAATTTAAAAGCCATTAAAAATTATTTAAGGATATATAAAATTTAAAAAAAAAAAATAATAATAATAAAGTTTAAATAATTTAAAGTAACTTAGAGTGTAAAAAATGAAATTAAAAAAATTATTTAATATACTAAGGGCCATTATTACAACTTGTCGTTAACTAAAGATAGAATTTTAACTGGCAAATACCATGATTTTCATTATTATGAGTGCACAATAAGATACAAGTGAGCGTTAAGCTAAAGAGGGGAAGATCATCCTACCTTTAACTTTTAAAGTTGACTTTATCTATGAACTTGCCATATTATATATGTATGTATATTATTTTCAATATGACATGAAAAGTAAACGTTAATGTATGAATAGTTTTTTTAATTCATTCATTCATTATATTTATTTTTAAAGAAAAAACAAAAATTACAAAAAAAAAAAACCAACACAACTTTTATAAACAAAATGAATAAACATGACAAATAAGAAAGCACGCGTCGTTGCCATTGTGTTTTTAAAGCCCTTGTTTAATTGAGCAGTATTATCGACATTGCTCCGGCACTTCCATATTTTTGAAAACAGTTAACTTTATTTTATGTGTAAGTTGTAATAACAAAAATGGGTTAAAGGAGACTTTACAGCCCACTTTATTTATTTATTTATTTATTTATTTTAGTCTATGGATTATATCCTTGCAGACATTTAAAAATATATAATACATTTAAGAAAAAATTTACATTTACACAATTAATTAGAAATTATGGGTCAAAAATTTTAAAAATATTTTTTAATTATGAATTATTTAAAAGAGAAAATAAAAAAATTGTAGACAAATGTGTGCACATAAAGTAGTATAAGAATTAATACATCAGGAGTTCAAAGAAATAATTAATAATTTTTTCACTGCATTCGTATTTAATGAATAATCAACAAGTCCAAAAAATTGGTTGAATTCGTTACACATCCTTCTAAGCGGGTCAGCATCAGGATAATTGGCTCTAAACATTGGAATAGACAGTGGTAAAAAATTTCGCGATAAACGTCGAGGTATATTAAATGAAATTTCGTTTATCAAGAATCCAGCGCATATATCTCCTTTTATAACATTTAGTATAAATGAAACATTTAACATAATTCTACGGCTTTTCAATGTTGGCAATTTAATAAGAGCTAATCGGGCAGAGTAAGATGGTAAATTACGGAGGTCAAAATGTAGTCCACGTAGGCAAAATAGGAGAAATTGTTTTTGCACAGATTCAATTGTATTGGAATGTGTTTGGTAAATGGGATCCCAAATTATAGAGCCATATTCTAGAATTGGACGAACAAGCGACACATAAAGTGCCTTTGTGATGTATGGATCCTTAAATTCCTTCGACCATCGCTTTATATAACCCAGTGCAGCCCTGGCCTTATTTACAGTACACGTTATATGAGAAATGAAGCTTAATTTCTGATCGAATAAAATACCCAAATCCAGAAAACGGTCAACCACTTCAATATCATAACCACCAATAAAATAATTCACAATAATTGGACTGGTTCTCGAAAAGCGCATTAATTTACATTTCCTGAAGTTAAGCTGCATTAAATTGGCGTTACACCATTCATAGAACGAATTTATATCAAATTGTAAATGCTGTTGATCCAAAAGATTGTCATAAGTTTTAAAAAGCTTTACATCATCCGCATACATCAAAATGTTCGAATACTTTATAACTTGAGGCAAATCATTTATAACTAAAGAAAAAAGGAGAGGTCCAAGATGACTTCCCTGTGGTACTCCAGAACATGCATGTATTTTTTTTTGATATAACGTTGTTGAAACAAACCGATTGAGTTCTATCCGATAAATATGATTTTAACCACTTAATAGCAGGATCCGTAAAGCCTATCAAATGTAATTTTTTTAATAGGAGCTTATGATTTACTTTATCAAAGGCCTTTGAAAAGTCGGTATATATAACATCTGTTTGCCTTCTATTAAAAAATCCACGATTTATGACAGTTGTTAGATGAAGTAAATTTGTTGTCGTTGAACATCCTTTTTGAAATCCATGCTGATATGGAGATATGAGATTACAAACTTGGTAATACAATGTATCAGTAATCAATTTTTCAAAAAATTTGGGAATAACACTCAATTTCGCTATACCCCTATAATTTTCTATATCAGATTTATCACCAGATTTAAACAATGGGACTATAAAAGAATCCTTCCAAATTTTTGGGACATATCCATTTTTAATTGATAAATTAAACAGAACAGTTAGGGGGTGAGCTAAAGCATCAGCACAATTAATTAAAATGCTGCCCGGAATTTTATCAGGACCACAACAGTGTGAAAATTTTAACTTTTTTAAATGAGTTGCAACAGTTTGTGTATCAAAGAGTGGTATAGATATAGAATGTTTAACCATCAATGGATAAGGATACTCCATTTTATCATCATAGTTTTCGTCAGAATAAGTGCAGGAAAAAAATTCAGCAAACATGTTACTTATAGTTGAAATATCGCTAGATTCATTATTTCGATATGACATTGAAGCTGGAAAGCATGTAGATTTTCTCTTTGAGTTTATAAATTTATAGAAAGACCTAGGATTACGTCTTAGATTAATTTTAGCCTTTGCCAGATAAAGAGTGTATAATTGTTTATTCAGTCTGGTATAATATGCACGGCTTACTGAATATCTTAGGTAATCTAAATTGGATCCAGAAAATTTATACTTTCTATAACATCTAGACTTTCTATTCTTAGCACGGCTTAATTCATTGTTATTCCAAGGTGGCCCCGGTAACGATCTTTTTATATGTTTTGGAATGCACTGCTCCATAAAAAATAACATTTTATCATAAAAAATATCGAATGTATTATCCAAAGTTATTGATGAATTTACTGAAAGTGACAAAACATTATTCCAGTTTATACTCAGAATCATTTCATTCAGCGCAAAGTAATTGGCTTGTCCAAACGAAAAAACTCTATCTTTAACGATCGACGAAGACAGGATATTGTTAGTTGGCGTAGATATAATCAACTCAAGTGTAGGATGATAACGATCTTCAGGAATAGTTAATGGATCACATCGGTTAATATGACAGTCTTCCTTATCATTCACGAACACTAGATCCAGTATTTTAGAAAAATCATTAAAGTTACCTTTAACCAAACCAAACTTTAATGGCAAGTTGTAATAATGTGCCTAAAACATTAAAAAATTAAAAGTGAAAATTAAAATTAAAAAAGAAAACATTTGGCCAAATAAAAACAAACACATTTTTGCAACAACATGAAAATTGAACATAATAATTTAAACAAATAAAATAAAATTTAAAAAAAAAAAGTTTACAAAGAATTTCTAAAAAAACTATAAATAAAATCTACAAACTTTAATGAAAAATTTTCTACAAGTTAAAGTTAAAACTAATATTTTGTTTAAAAACTTTTAAAAATAAATTAATAAACTTGAAGAAAATTGTGAAATTTTTTTTTTATAATTTTTTAATTAATTTACAGAACTTTTTTTTAGAAAAATTTTAAATTTAATTTGAATAAAATTACCCAAAAATTAAAAAAAAAAAATTGTGAAAAATATCAAATCAATTGAAAAGAATTTTTTTTAGAAATAATTTATAAATAAATATAAACATATTTTAATATTTTACAAAAATTCATATAAAAAATTCTAAAAAATAAATTAAAATAATTTTAATTATATTTAAAAGAAATATTAAAATTCTTTAATATGTATATTTAAAAAAAACTAACCGAAGTTCTAAAGAATTGAAAGTGTTTAAAAAAACCTTTGCAAGGTTTTAAACAAACTTACAACTTTTTTTTAAAAAAATTTTAAACAATTTGTGAAAAAATTTAAAACTTATTAAATTTACAAAAAAAACAATTTTTTTAAATAAATCAAGTTAAGAGTGCAAAACTTAATAATTATAACATAATAATATAAAAAAAAACTATGAAATACACAGAAAATATTAAAAATATAAAAAACAATTTTTGTTGAACACATTCAAATTGTTTAAATAAAGGGTGTTTCAGTAAGGGTGCACGTTTTAAAACCAGTGTAATTTTTTTGTGAAAGTAATGTTATTGTTAAAACTACTAGATAGTGTGTTGTCTTACCAGAAGCGAGTCTGTGATTCAAACCCCATCTCAGGCATCTCGAGCAAAGCGAAATATTTCTTTGACCACTTCCTCACAGCAGTCTTTATTCAAAAACTATAATTATATTTAATATAATATAATATATATAATGAAGTCGCCGTGGTCTAGTAGGTAGTGTGTTGGCTTATTAGACGAAAGGCCCGAGTTCGAATCCCAGGCCAGACATCAAAAAACCAAATACAAAAATTATTTCTTCGGCGACTTCCTCTCAGCAGATTTCTGGCAAAAACTCGGAGAGTAAAAATTGCCATGAAAAGCTTCTCAAAAAATCTGTCGTTCGGAGTCGACTTTAAACTGTAGGTCCCGCCACTCAAGTATAAAATTAACGCACACAACATGAGTGGTGTCGGGAAGCTAGGCCGTAATCCTGACTGAAGGGTTGTAATCGCCAATTATGTATGTAATGAATATATATAATCGCCACGAAAATTTTCTCAAAAATCTGTCCTTCGGAGTTGACATAAAACTGAAAGTCCCGCTACTCGTTGATAAAATTAATACACATAACACAGGTGGTATGAGAAACTTGGTCATAACACTGACCAATTCAGTAATTCAACTCTAAGATATTAAAATGATTAAGAATAGAGCACTTTAGGAAAGAACAACCTATGCTGTAACCTTTCGAAAAATGTTCTTTATATATAAATCCCCAAATGTGCCAACTATTTGGAGAGTAATCAAAATATTTAAAGACAGTGGGTTGATTGCATCGAAGATCTTCAACTTCTTGTGTACAAAAATTCAGTAGACTCTCAAGCCTAAACTATCAGACCATAGCAAAGATATGGATAAGATAGCAAAGGCAAAGCAATTCCAAATAATACAAAAAAAAAAAAAATGGAAAAATTAAAAATAAACGGCCTCGTGAAAACACAATTATTATCACATTTGAGGCATAGAAAATCCTCATGCAATTCATGAGAAGCAAATGCACCCACAATGAGCAACTGTCTGGTGCATGTTTTTGATCTGGCAGCATGATATAGTATAGGCCATAGTTTTTTGAAGATGAGGCCGAAGTTGTTGTGACTGTGAAAGCCGTTCGTTACAGTATCATTATAAAGGAGTTCTTTTTATTTAGTCGCAAAGTTTTTGCTAGAAATCTGCTGCGAAGAAGTCGTCGAAGAAATATTTTTCATATTTCAGTTTTGTTGGAGATGTTTGACCTGGGAATTAAATCGTGGCTTTCTCGTAATAAGCCAAAACAACACTACCAACTAGACTACGGAGGCTTTTTATTGGACTCTTTCGAAAATCTTGAGTTTGTGCGAATAAATCGGAAGAAATTCCTGAACTCTAATCGGTTATCTAATTCCTCCTTATGGCTGAAATAAAGCCACTTCTCTGTGAAAAAATCAGGGAAAAGTGAAAACAGTGTTGGTCTGCCATCAGAATCGTGTTTAATTTTAACACGTCAATCGCCATGTCAGTCATATGTGACTGACGCTAAGAGCCATGTCATACGATTTGGTAGACTTCAATCACAGATGTCCGACGCAAACGACGCTTCATTCAAAACAACGGGTTAATCCTTGTTGTATCTTGTTTGGATGCGTCAGACATATAAGACTGACACAGCTTGTCGAGAAAAAAAGTTTTAATATAGGGCCATGCCAGTCATATATGTGTGAGATAAAAAATAGTGTTTTCCGGGAATTTTGACAAAAAAAATTTTTCTGTGATACATTTTTAACTAATTTATCTGATAAAGTTACCATGGCTCATGTGAAAATTTTTCTGATATTATCGTGGCGATTAACGTGTTAAAAAGCCAACGTGCATTCTTACTGAAACATTCTTTATTTATTTTTTTTTTTAAATTATGTTTCAATTTTTTTTTTTTTTTTTACAAATTTTAAGAAATATTTAAAAACTAAAAACAAAAATCATTTTAGAAAAATTTAAAAATTTAATATAAAAAACATTTAACCAACTATCCATTCAAAAAGAATATTAAACCAGAATCAAAGAGATTAAAAGAACGAATGTGTCTGTTAAAACATAAATAAAATAACCAGAGAGTGCGTGCCTATGAAGAGTTTATCATTTAAAAGTGATTTTTTTATAATAAATAAATACAAAGAAAATAAAACATAAAAACAAAAACAAAACAAATCAAATGCAAAGAGTATGAATACTCACTAAAAAAAAATAAAAAACAAAAAAATAAACTTTCTTTCAACGAAATATTTCGCATAGTTTGCGTGCCATCTCCAAAGAACACCAAAAATACAAAAAAACAAAAAAATCTAAAAAAATAATTCAAAATTGTTTTCTAATCTCTTTGCATTGCCACTATGACCACCCGTGGTATACGCCGTAAAAAATCCACTTTAACCGAATTGAAAATTGCGGTAGTTGGTGCTCCCAGTGTTGGTAAAAGTGGTAGGTATTCTCTGTATACGTATACTTCTCACATCACTATTTGAAATCAATTTCTTATTATTCGTTTTCGTTATTATTATAACGTAGAGTGTATAGCTAGCGTAGCATGTGTTTTTAATGATCTCATAAAATTAATATTTTGCTGTTATTAGTTGTCTTTTTCCTTTGCTCCTGCTCCACCATTACCGTTTCGTTTTCATCAATTTTATTATTTATTTTATCAAATTCTTATAAACCAAAGGAAAAGAAATAATGAAAGAAAAGAAAACGAAAGAATACGGCCCATTATTAATATTTATTAGCGATTTGAAATTCTTGACAAATCTCTTACACAAAAAAAATGTTCGTGTTAAAGACAAACCAACCATCCACCCACCTACCCACCTACCTTTCGAGGTACGTATTGTGAATGCGAAGGCAATTGAAAATATTAGGGGTAGTCATTGGCAGTAAATCTAGTCAGCATACGAGTTCAGGCCTTATTAACTCAAGACATTTCGAAAAAACCGAATATAGAACGACGATTTCCTCTCAATGGTTTTCTGGCAAAAACTCTGTGAAATAAATAAAACTGCCATTGAAAATTTCTTAAATCTATTCTTCGATGCTGCCATACATAATTGGCCATTGCAACTCTTCAATTAGGATTACGGGATAGCTTCTCACACCACTCATGTTGTGTGTGTTAATTTTATACATGAGTGGCGGGACCTACAGTTTGAAGTCGACAGATTTTTGAGAAACTTTTCTCGGCAATTTTATTTTACTCTCAGAGTTTATGCCAGAAATCTGCTGAGAGGAAGTCGCCGAAGAAATATTTTTTCATATTTCGGTTTGATGTCTGCCCTGGAATATGAACCGTGGCTTCACGTCTAATAAGCGAACACATACCTACTTGACTACGGCGGCTACACTGTGTTTTATTACATTTGAAAGATAGGAAACACTTAAAAAAGGACCCTACAATACATCTGTTTTGTCCTTTAACTCTAACGCTTATTATTATTGTTGTATTTAATCTGATTTTCAAAGTCCGAAATCATTTGTTCAAAACAGTTTGGATGTTGTTTCGTTTTAACTGTTATTGGCTCTAAACTCACGAGAACAATTTTAGTCGCACAATTTTTCTTCTTTTGAAATCACACGGGATGAATATTTGTTTGGCATGAAATGTATGCATACATACGTATACACAGCTTTGTATGTTTTTGCATTCATTTGATGTTTGACTGATTTTTAAAAACGTGCATGTATTAGTTTTGTGCTGGTTATACATGCGCGATTGTAGCTGTTTAAAACTTTACTCCACCGAAAAACCATTCTCTTCACCCTTCTTGCCTATAAACTATCATTTTATGCCAGCACAATTGTTCTCGTGTGATTAGAGCCATTCGCAAATGGAAATTCAGACCATTCAACTGCGAATTCATGTGGCATCCAAATTGAGAGCTTTTCTTTTGGGCATCTAGCTATCTTCAAACGGTGGTTAACGGATTGGTAATGTATACCTAGTGAGGTTAATTCCGTGCCAGTTTTTCTCAATATTTTCCATTATTTCATACTGCATCTTTAACATAGAAATTATGAATGGAATTTGTAATCCATTTCGCTGCTGTTTTTTTTTCTCTTCCAAACGCAGATATCTTTTCACACGATAATGTGAGCCTGGTAATAATGTAAAGCCTAGATTGTCACCTTTCAAACAAGATATACTACAGCTATCAGATGCATTTAATAATACCTGGTATACTAAGGGGTGATTTTTTAAGAGCTATAGGAAATTTAAAAAAAACACATAAAATTCAGAAAAATGCATGAAATCTTTATTTGAATCGATAGTACGGTCCATATAATTAAATGTTTGAAGATTATTCCATGCAAATGTTGACCGCGACTGCGCCTCAAATGGGCCATCCGCTTAGTCCAATTTTGGCATACTCTTTCCAACATTTCGGCCGGCCATTCTCACGAATAAATGCTTCAATGTTATCTTCCAATGCGTCAATTGAAGCGGGCTTGTCTGTATAGACATGAGCTTTAACATAGCCCCACAAAAAATAGTCTAAAGGCGTTAAATCGCACGATCTAGGCAGCCAATTGACCGGTCCCGAACGTGAAATAAAATGTTCACCGAACTAGCCTCTCAATAAGTTCATTGTTACGCGTGCTGTGTGTCATGTGGCACCGTCTTGTTAAAACCACATGTCATGCAAGTCAAGCTCTTGCATTTTGGGCAAAAAAAAGTTGGATATCATCTCACGATAGCGTTGACCATTCACAGTTACGTTACGATTCGCAGCATCTTTGAAGAAGTACGCCACCAGCCCATAAACCGCACCAAACTGTGACTTTTTCTGGATGCATTGGTAGCTTTTGCAATGCTTCAGTGGGTCGATTAAACTGACCATAAAATGGAAGAAGCTCGCGATGAACTTTCTTAACAGAGCACGCATTTTGATAATAAAATTCAATGATTTGCAAGCGTTGTTCGTTTGTAAGACGATTCATGGTTAAATTATAGACCAAACTGAAGATGTTTGACAATGAAAGAAAACACGAAACGTTCGTGAGTTGTTTAAAAACCAGTGTTGCCAAAAAGATAATAGCTAAAAAATCACCCTTTATATTATATGTTACAGCCACCTCCCAACAGTTTGTATCCCAACAAGACATCTGCTCTTCCTTGTGAATCCCCTTAATGGTAAAATACCGCAATATTTCATACAGAAAAAAAAATTCAGATTATTTGTTATTAAGACAACCGAAAAAACAAAAACAAAAAAAAACAACAACATGAAAAACACGCATTTGAGGAGGTTCTGTAGTTTCTTTTTTTTTTGCACGGAATACCATAAAATTTTATGAAAAGATATACAGCCGGCAATAAATTTCAAAAATTAATATCGATTGGGAATGGCTTCACGTTCAATTAAAAACAGCCGAATAATTAAGACTTTGCCTAGCAGTTGTGAAAAATTTCTTTTTATTTAACGATCTTTTATTCAAAAAAGAAAAAGAAGAAGAAGAAGTAATTATAATTACAATATAATGAATAATTAAATTGAAAAATGATCATTAGCAGCGTCATAAAATTCAAAAAAAAAAAAAAATTCAAACTCATGTGTTTATAACGATCAAGTCTTATGCCCCGCGCCGTGTATATAGGCAAACAACAGAAATTAAAAATTATTCGAAAACAATTTTAATTTTAAAATCAATTTAATATTGAATGTAAGAAGAAACAATAAAAGAAAAAAATAATCTTTAATGAATTGAAATTTGCTGCTTGAAAGCTTTTTGCCATGATTCTCTGTGGGCATTTAATAAGGCTTAATGCTTTGGTGGTCCTAATGTTTGTTATTTTCGCTTCAAATCGTAATCGTTTAAAATGGAAGGTTGCTAGATACATGTGGTTATCTGTCCAAAGTTGGACTGACACACTTAACTAGGCCCCATAAGGCCCATTCTACCCGTAGTTTAGCATTTTCCCCTAGGTCGCTCTAGGAACCTGTCGGAGTTTGTGTAGAAGTAAATCACACTTCCAATGTCTACCACTCACAGCTCGGTTCAATCATATGTATATACAGTAGGCACCAGGGTATCTTTTCTTCCTCCGCAATAGTGCTGGGCATGTACCTCATAGATGTTTCATAGTTTTCTCTTCTTTCTCAGCTCTACAGCTTCTGTAGAAGTCATTTGCCAAGTGTCCAACACCAATGCCTTTCGCATGAGTGTCCATAATACAATGCCCAGTAATAACTCCAATAACAAAACGGAGCATGCTTCTTCGGAGTTTAAAAGCAGACTTTCAATGAGCCCTTTGGCCATATAAGACGCCCATCTGGCGTTGCTAAAACCATTTAACTGGATTATCACATATACGTCTGCAGGTCTTTGAACGTCATACATACATACATATGTATATAATTCGTCATTCCAACCCTTCAGTTGGGATTACTACCTGGCTTATCGCATCACTTATGTTGTAAGTGTTAATTTTAAACATGGCGGGACGGGACCTACAGTTTAAAATCGACAATGAACGTCAGATTTTCATGGCAATTTTTATTTACTCTCAGAGTTTATACCAGAAATCTACTGAGAGGAAGTTGCCAAAGAAATATTTTTTTCATTCTGGTCTGGGGTTTGAACCGTGGCCGCCTTACGGCTAATAAGTCAACGCACTACCTACTAGACTACGGCGATTTCAGTGTCGAATGATGACTCCAATATTTAAATTGATCATGCTGCATGCTTGGAGTTAAACGAACTTTCCATGTACCCTCTAGCCAAAGGTGTCTATATTTTCCGCTCCGAATGAAAAGACACATAAAAAGATGGCCATAGACAGAGTCAATAGCTGGATTATCATTTATAAGTCTGCAGGTCTTTAAAGTGGTTTCGGTATCCATTTGATGTAAACGTTATACATTTCCGTGGTGGTTCCCCATATTTTACCACCCGCCTGGCTAGTAGAGAGTTTGGTAAAAACTCTTCCTTAGATGTTGTCATCCTTAACAATTCTCCCCACAGTCTGTGTTGCCATCACTTTCGCCTGAATTCAAATTGCAAACTATATTCGATTTTGTAAGCTTGTTATATCGTATTCAGTCCTTTAAGGGGTTAGGAAGGCAAAATATGAACATCGTATGCTCGATCTCAATTTGCCATCTTTACCCATTGGCAGAACTCTCCTGCCTTTAGCTGGATTACATTGCACTTGCGAAATGTATACCTGAAAATGCTTTGAATCGTTTTCAAGTTCAAAATTAGCACTTCTTTTGCCACGATTTATACCAGGCTGCCAGAAAAGAAAAATGGCGAATATTCTGCCAATGCTCTTCTAAAACTTGGAAAGGCTCTACCATGTTTAATTATACACTCAAGAGCGCTTTCTAGATCACATTGTCTTACGAAATATGGGAGTTTGGTAGTTATTCTCATGGCTCATGTGTTGAGTAGTCGCCGTAGTCTAGTAGGTAGTGTGTTCGCTTATTAGACGTAAAAGCCCGAGTTCGAGCCGCAGGCCGAAATATGAAATAAAAAATATTTTTTCGGCGACTGCCTCTCGGCAGATTTCTAGAAAAAACTCTGAGAGTAAATAAACCTGCCATGAAAAAGTTTCTCAAAAAAATCTGTCGTTCGTAGTCGACTCTCAAGACAATTAAGGCACACAAATGAGTGGTGTGAGAAGCTGGTCCGTAATCCTGACTGAAGGGTTGTAAAGGCCAATTATATACGTACATATGTATATATGTTGGTGTGATCACAGATTGATTTACTTGGCCTAAAGATAGCATTCGCTAATCCTAATGGTGATGTGGTTGTAGGTGCGTTACGAGCCCACAGAATAAAGGTTTCGAATTTTTAAGAGCGTTCTGCATCTCTCTCTTGAATTATTATTATTATTATGAGGCTCTCTCTTAATTTTCTTGAACTTACTCATTTACACAGTGAAAGGCATATGAGGTATCAGTTTTAGAATTTCTGGAAATGCACAGATCTATCCGAGTTCAAACGATTTATTGCTCATATTGTTTCTGAAATTATTCAAGTGCTACATAGGATTGTAACCAAATATTGTTGTGGATTGTGTTTTGAACGACTCAAAACAATATGGAGTAATATCTCTGCCCCGAAACCCGTGCATTGGTGTTTGGGTTGAATCTACTTCTCGTTGCCGCCGTCCCTTTAACTTAATATATTCAATGCTGTTGTGATAATAGGTTTCCTTATGCAGTGAAAATCTTTGAATTGTCGTGTTTATCGCCATTATAGGGCGCACTTTAGATCTGTTTTAATATCAACTTCTATTCATTTTTTATTTTATTTTTTAATTCATGCCGTCACTATCAAATGTTTGTTTTCGGTTTTCCATTTAAATTCGTTTTTGCTTTAATTCTTGAGAATTTATGGTGTTTTCCAACATGTTTTCCAATTTTTTTTTTGTTTTAATTTTTATTTCGTTGTTTACACGCACAACTTTTTTTTTATTTTTCATTATTAAATGGAGGGATACGTTTTGTGGCAGAAATTTTGGTAAAAGTTCACGTTTTATTTGCATTGAAAAAAAAAAATAAAAACAAACAAAAATAAATTATTGCCATGGAATAATAAAAAGTGTTCATATGTTCGCTATATATCGCTGGCTAAATACAGAAATGTCATAAATCCCAGTTTACTTATGCGCCTACCAAGTAGAAATGCCTTCGGTGAAGAATCTGTAGAAGAATAAATATTTTGTAGTCAAAATTATACAGAAAATATAGAAATTTACTGTTGGATGCTTTTGCTTTAAGGAAACGATATGTGTAAAAAAATAGAATTTTATTTAAGGCAATAGGTAAATAATGTTGTGAACAATAGTGTAGTTGTCGATACATAAACAGTTCTGAGTGTATAAGTTTCCAATATTACACAAGGCTTCATTGTTTCATCAGAATCTCAAAATGTTTAGAGCATGACTAGTTGGAGTTGTAAAGGGTGTTTTTTATAGAGGTATAGAACTTTAAGTTGGCATTACTTTTCAAGATGGCGACCGATTTAACAGCTGTCAAGTGATTTATTCTCAGTTTGGTTTGGCAATTCATCCTGAATAGACTCACGCCTGAACAACGCTTGCAAATAGTGCAATTTTATTTCGATTTATTGAAAGACACGTTTGGTGACCGCCTAATTTCACGTTTTGAACCTGTGAATTGGCCTCCAAGATCTTGTGATTTAACACCGCTAGACTACTTTCTGTGGGGCTATGTAAAGTCATTGGTCTATGCGGTAAAGCCACAAACGCTTGACCATTTAGAAGACAACATTCGCCGTGTTATTACCGATATACGGCCACAAATGTTGGAAAAAGTCATCGAAAATTGGACGTCCAGATTGGACTAAATCCGCGCCAGCCGTGGCGGTCATATGCCAGAAATCATATTTAAAATGTAATGCCACAAGATTATCTTTCGGATAAATAAAATTAATGTCAATCGAATAATCCATCGTTGTCTTATTGCAACTTAAAGTTCTATACCTCAATAAAAAACACCCTATAGTTGTTCAGACAATTCGATATATGTATACCATAAACCAACCGATTGGTTTGAACAGTGCTTCACGACAGTTCTGATTTTTTAACGATTATTTTTGATCACGTCATACTGATAACACGGGTTCCGGCACAGAGGTAAATTACATTACTGATGAGCTGACCAGGGCCGATACAGAGCTCACAATCTCCGACATGTCACAGGGGATAGGTACTGCGGTTGCTTCAATTAAATTGAAAATTAGCCACTCATTTTACAGGGAAACTCAAACTCACAGGCAGCAAGAGGGTATGTGCAATATTGCTAGATGGATGAAAAGGGAGCCGGCACACTTTTATCACTTCTATTGAAACGCAGGGTTATTTATCGCACAAAAGCGATTTTCACGGGCTACTGTTCCTTTGGTAGGCAGAGCGAAAACTTGACATTTCTCGGTCTAGGAAGAGTGAAGAGACTGTCTTTCAACCCAGGTGTCAGTGCCCTGCTATTTGTCATAAAAAGACGGAGATTTCTGGTCTGATATTCTTAATCGAACTCTAAAATACGACGATTTCTGCAATAGCAGTATTTTTTTTTGTACTCAAATTAGCTTCTCCTAGGGAATAAATATTGATTGTGTTATTACAATGGACCTAAGTAGCTCCTTATTTTATCTACGGGTTGCGCAGTGGGCTTATTTCTTTCGAATTTAGTTGGTGTTGGAGATTAATTTATGTTCCTTTCATTTCTTGGTAGAAGAAATTGCTCATTGCAGTAACAAAGTCAAACCAGTTTGCGTGTATCAGCGACAAACTGAATGGAAATATTTTATTTCCAAACCAGAGATCAGCAATGAACCGTTTTTGCGCTACTCATAAGTACTCATGAAATTTTGTGTAGGAGTGAGTCAACAGTATTAAAATTCAACTACTCGAATTCATTCGTACTCACTACAAGATTGATTTATAAGTACATGTTGCAATGAATATGAGTACAATGTTGACATCAAACTCATAACATTCGAAATATGTTTGATTCATACGCCTACTCATTCAGATTCATAAATTTAGAAAAATACTTATAATACTCATAAATGATTCGAGTGATTCGAATCATTCATCAGAATTTATACTCATAGTTGTTGTTGCATTTACAAAAAAAAGAAGAAAGAAAAAGATAAAGACAGCAAGCAAAGCAAACACACAACCTTCTAGTGAGTATTGCAGTGTTCGTACGCGAATCATACTTATTTTGTGATTCTTGTAAATGTTAAGTAAAGGAGAGTCGAAATCAACAACACCAACATGCGTATTGTTAAGTATGAGTACGATGAGTACGTCAAACTTTAAATATGAGTAGTATGAGTGTGATATTAAAATTAAAATTATTATTAAAGTATCAGATATTATGAGTATGAATCGAATCTACTCATCTTTTTGAATACTAATTGCTGATCTCTGCTCTAAACCGTCTAGAGGCTATATGTCAAATCGGTCGTCGCTAGCGGGTCATAACGCCACATGACATAAATGCAATTCAAGTATTTGTTAACTGCTGCCTACGAAAGATTCCTCGTATATTTTGAGCAAAAATAACATCACAAACAACTTTTGTCAGCGTTTTTAAATCGATCAGCATTAGAATCATTTCTTTATAAATTCTTATATTCTCATAATTGGTCATTACAACCCTTCAGTAAGGATTGCGACCTAACTTCTCACACCACTCATATTGTGTATGTTAATTTTATACACGAATGGCGGGACCTAGAGTTTAAAATCGACTCCGAACGACAGATTTTTGATTTAGTCTCAGAGTTTTTGCCAGAAATCTGCTGAGAGGCAGTAGCCGAAGAAATATTTTTTCATATTTCGCTTTGTTGAAGATGTTTGATGTCCGTAGTCTAGTAGGTAGTGTGTTCGCTTATTAGACGTAAAGCCTGGGTTCGAGCCCCAGCCCAGACATCAAAACGAAATATGAAAAATTTTCTTCGACGACTTCCTCTCAGCAGATTTCTGGCAAAAATTCAGAGAGTAAATAAACTTGCCATGAAAAAGTTTCTCAAAATCTGCCGTTCGGAGTCGACGTTAAACTGTAGGTCCCGCCACTGAAGTATAAAATTAAGGCACACAACATGAGTGGTGTGAGAAGCTAGGTCGTAATCGTGGCTGAAGGGTTGTAATGGCCAATTATGTATGTATGTATGTATGTTTGATCTGGGATTTGAACCGTGGCTTCTCGTTTAATAAGTCAACACACTACCTACTAGACTAAGGAGACTACAAATAAATGCTTAACCTCTAGTAAATAGTAAAACTGTGTTTGTATGTTGCATTTTTTCTACAACTCACTGACAACTGACCCCATTGGCTGGCAACAGTACCCTTTGACTGCATTTATACTTCATTTGTTGTATCAGTTTGGTAACTTCGAGAACTTGTACTTGTTTCTGTGTAGTTTTGTTATTGTAAGATCATCTTTGTTTGTTCTTATGCTTATAATATATTTGATGTGTTGTGTTAAGGAATAGGTTATTAAATGAAATGAAATATTTTTTATTTATTGTTTTCATATTAAAATCTGTAAAAAAAAACTTTTCAAACAAACTCTCGTATGTGTTGGTATTTAGACTACAATTACACACAATTAAACTACAATGCCAGGCTAAGTGTGGAGAAAAACAACACGACGGGAATTAAAAATAGCCGTGACACAAATTGTTGCACGTAAATTGTAAACCATTTTTTATTTATTTATTTATTTATTTTTTAATTTTTTATTTTCATTTTTAAACGAATGACAATATTGTGTCAGATAGAAAATATTAAAAAAAAAGATGAACAAAAATCCGTTTAAAATAAAATATTCTGAAGGATGAAAATAAAATCGAAATCTCTTACACTCATATAGTCTCGATTTATTAATTGAGCATAGGCATAGAGTTGGGTTCAAATTAATTAATATATGTTCTAACATTACACCAACATTACTTTTATTAATTAATTACAATGTTTAGCTTAGTTACAGGTGTTGCAAGTAAACAGAAAAAAATGTTCGTTACTGTGTGGTACTTCTGGCCCTTCAAAATCAGTTGAATTACTTTAAGCCGTTTTGCCTTAATTTTAGTAACACAATGTATGTGTATACATATGTATTTAGGGCTGTCAAATAACTTCTTCTCTAAGACGTCTATAATGTATGGCCATTAATTTTCTAAACAATTTTCTTCTTTTATTTCGTTTTTAGCCAACAACTCTGTATATACTTCAACCCTTAACATGTTGTTGTTTTGACCATTTTTTTTTATTACAAAACACATGTACAATTTCTTCTTTTCTGTACTTCAACACATGCTCCTCGTACAGCCTGTTGTTTAGTTTAATCACGCAACATTAAGGTGCATGACACGAATGTGGACATGGCCGTGGACATAAATATGTTCGCAGGCAGGGTATTGTGCATTAGCCGTAAAGACAGCACGACTGTAGTAGAGGGTGTAATAGAAGAAGGGTGCAAATAAAAAACAAATATTGTTAGGTGTTGTTGTTTTTGTTTTTATTGCTGTTGCTAAGAGTTTAATAAACTCACCTGGTAATAGCAGCACAATCAATGAAGAAGGCTGTTTGAAAATAAACAACGCTTTCGTTGGCCTAATTGAAATGTGCATTATTTTAATGGCCAGGCCATATTTCTGCAAAGTACAGGAAATAGTACAAGTACTTGTTATAATCCGTTGGTCATAGAAAATGACCAATGTTCAATGTTGTTTGAATGTTCCTTTCGACAATACAACTTCTATTGGCACCTTTCTCATAATTCTCGTAAATGAAAAATTGAAAATATTAAGTGTGATGCTATTTTGTAATTAAGTAACAGCTGCCGTAGCCTAGTAGATAGTCTTATTAGACGTTAAGCCGTGGTTCAAACCTCAAGTCAGACATTTCCAACAAAATAAAATATGAAAAATTTTTTCTTCAGACACATCCCCTGGCAAAGACCCTGGGAGTAAATAAAAAATTGCCATGAAAAGTTTCTCAAAAATCGAATATAAACTGAAGGACCCGCCACTTATGTATGTATGTATAAAATTAACACAGACAACATGAAGTGGTGTGAAAAACTAGGTCGTAATCCTGACCGAATGTATCTAGTGTAGCCGACTTCCGCAGATCCCCGCATCAAATACCCGTCTCGCCGGAGTATCCTCCTCCATTCGAACGACATGGCCAAGCCATTGCAGCCGCTGGATATTAATACGCTGCACAACGTCTATATCGTTGAGGAGCTCATACAGCTCACTGTTGGATCGGATGCTGAAATCATCGCCAACTTGTACTGGATCGAAGATCTTACGTAGTACTTTTCTCTCGAATACTCTCAAGGCTGCTGCATCAGTGCTTAACAGGGTCCATGCCTCTGTGCCATAAAGAAGCACGGGGAGGATGCGCGTCTTGTAGAGTACTAGTTTTTTCGTACGTTGTATGTATGTATGTTTGTAAAAGTCGCCGTAGTGTAGTGGATAGTCTGTTTTGACTTATTGTACTTGAAGCTGTGATTCAAACGCTATCACTGGCAAAAATTCTAAAAGTAAATAAAATTGCCATGAAAATGTTTCTCAAAAATCTGTTGTTCGTAGTCGACGACGTTAAACTGTGAGTTCCGCTATACATAGACAAAACATACACTACATGGGTGGTGTGAGAAGCCAGGTTGTAATCCAGACTAAAGGGTTGCAGTGACCAATTAAGTAAGTAAGTAATGAAGTCCGTACTGTGATAATAATTGCAAAAGAGAGGAATTACTGTAGAGTGAAAGGGAAGAAAAATAATTGTTCACTTTAATTTAAAGGACGTACTCCGTAGTCGTCATTCTCCATAGTTGCCGTAGTCTAGTAGTAGGTACTGTATTGGCTTATTAGAAGTGGAGCCAAAGTTCAAACGACACATGAAAAAAGTATTTCTAGGCCAACTTCCTCGCACCAGACTTCTCATGTCAATAAAATTATCATGAGAAAATTTCTCAACAAATCTATTGTTCGGAGTTAAGGTTAAACTGTAGGTCCCAATTAACATACACACAACATAAGTGGTATGATGCGAAGCTAGGTCATAATCCTTATTGAAGGGTTGCAATGACCAATTATGTATGTACGTATCAGAGCTTAGCAATGAATCGTTTTTCGCTACTCATAAGTACTCATGAAATTCTGAGTATGAGTGAGTCACAGTATTGAAATTCAACTACTCTGATTCATTCGTACTCACTACAACATTTATTTACAGGTTGTACAGGTTATAATGAGTATGAGCACAAAGTTGACATCAAACTCATAACATTCGAAATATGTTTGATTTATACGCCTACTCATTGAGATTCATAAATTTTGAAAAATACTTATAATACTCATAAATGATTCGATCAAATATTACAGTCTTAGTTGTTGTTGCATTTACAAAAAAAAAAGAAGAAAGAAAAAGACAACGACAGCAAGCAAAGCAACACGCACAACATTCTAGTGAGTATTGTAGTGTTCGTACCGATTTTGTGATTCTTGTAAATGTTGAGTAAAGGAGAGTCGAAATCAACAACATCATGCGTATTGTACATGATGTATGAGTATGATAAGTACTTCCAACTTTGAATATGAGTAGTATGAGTATGATATTAAAATAAGTATGAATGCATAAAAGTATCAGAAATTATGAGTATGATTTGAATCTACTTATCTTTTTGAATACTCATTGCTGATCTCTTGTACGTATGTATGAATGTGTATCGCATGTACTCCTCTTCTAAGTCGACTTCTCCATTTTTTCTTGTTTTTTTTTTCTCAATAGAAAATAATTGCACAATGCTTTTTATGCAACTATTTAACCCAGTTTTCCATTTTCTTAATACAAGTTTACATGCAACATAAAAACTGTTGTAATAAATTTCTCTGTCATTACTTGGAAAGAAAAGAAAAAAACGAAGGAAAACACTAAAGCCCTTCTTTTAAATGGCCCCATAATAAAGCATGGATTCATTAAACAACCAAATTCTAATTTCTTAAAGAAACTCTTGTTAAATTTTTCGTAATTTATTTATTAAATTTTTTATTTTTTGTTTTTTATTTATTTCAGCCCTAATAGTGCGTTTCTTAACCAAACGTTATATTGGAGAATATGATCATCAAACAGGTGAGTGTGCGTGTCAGCAAAAATGTATATGTATATACATATATAGGGTGTTTTTTATAGAATTATAGAACTTTAAGTTGCAATAAAACAACGATGGATTATTCGATTGACATTACATTTTAAATATGATTTCTGGCATATAACCGCCACGGCTGGCGCGGATTTAGTCCAATCTGGACGTCCAATTTTCGATGACTTTTTCCAACATTTGTGGCCGTATATCGGCAATAACACAGCGAATGTTGTCTTCCAAATGGTCAAGCGTTTGTGGCTTTACCGCATAGACCAATGACTTTACGTAGCCCCACAGAAAGTAGTCTAGCGGTGTTAAATCACAAGATCTTGGAGGCCAATTCACAGGTCCAAAACGTGAAATTAGGCGGTCACCAAACGTGTCTTTCAATAAATCGAAATAAAATTGCACTATTTGTAAGCGTTGTTCAGGCGTGAGTCTATTCAGGATGAATTGCCAAACCAAACTGAGAATAAATCACTTGACAGCTGTTAAATCGGTCGCCATCTTGAAAAGTAATGCCAACTTAAAGTTATATACCTCTATAAAAAACACCCTTTATATTAGGGAAGCTACTAACCCTTGTGAATAATTAATTAGACTGTCATTTTTTTATTTATAACTGTTTCCCTTGTTTGTGTGCCAGTGTGAATGCGCTTTATTCATATTCATATACTTTTTATTTTATTTTATTTTTTTTATTTTATTTTATTTTTATTAAAAAGTCTTATTTATCATTTCTTGAAAGTGCGTTTTAATTTTTCATTTATTTTTTGCTTCTTTGTTTTGGCTTTTTCGCTTTTATAAATAATGATTTGGCTTAAATTTAGAGTTTTTTGGTAAAATATGAAAAATGTCCTTGTAATCAAGTACAGTGATCAACAAAATGTGTGGAATGTTTAAAAGTAATTTGTTAAACGAAAAAAGTTTAAAAAAATATTTTTTTTTATTTTTGTGCTGTGATATACTGTGATTAATTTGCTGTACTTTTGTTAAAAGCTTTATTATCGAATTGAAAAAAAAAATTATTCGAAAAAAATTTTTAAACTCAACTTCCAGAGGACTGTGTTAATTTTTTGGAGATTAAAAACTAAAATCAAAACAATTTTAAATACTCTGTTCAATAATGAACACAGACATATGTCGAACAAGTCCTTCAACATCGTCTGTCTCTATTTTCCCTAAGTACAGAGCATTACCCCATTGCGCAATCGTTTTTCGGTTTTAGTGTAAGTTCGGTTAGTTCATCGCGCGAGATATACGAGTTGTGGCATCTTGAGTTATAGTAAACTGTTTTGTATCACCAGTGGCCGCAGTCCATTAGGTAATGTGTTGGTTTTTTAGACATGAGGTCGCAATTCAAACCCCAGATCAGACATCTCCTACAAGACAAATTATGAAAAAATATTTTTTTCGGCGACTACCTCTCCGTAGATTTCTAACAAAAACTTTCATAGCAAAAAAAATTGCCATTAAAAAGTTTCTTAGAAATATCTGGCATTCGGAATCGATTGTAAACTGTATAAATTTAAGACACGCAACATAAGTGGTGTGAGAAGCTAAATCGTAATTCTGACTGAAGGGTAGTTGATCGGTAGATCATTTTCTGTATTTTCCAGCTGCACATTTTTACAAATTTAAGCGTTGCAGGTACACATTTCCATGTTAAATAAGTAAATTAGGTTGTTTACAACGTTTCCTTAACCCATTCCCTGCCAAGCCTAAATTCTAAGAAGTCATTTCGATTGCCATTTATATTTTGAGTGTTATTGTTTACCAAAACACTGACTCGATATTACAGTCCGAGCTGTCCCGATAAACCTCCATTATGTATTGGACTTTGTTACAAATCCTATCATTAAGATAAGGTATCACAAGTGATTTAGTCGCTATAAAATTTTGTTATAAATACACGATGAAGTTGATTTTTGCGTGAAAGATCATTCTCTATAAGAAATAAAATATTATTTTTGTATAAAATTTTATTTGTAGTATTTTTCAAGTTTTTTACATACATATTTATATTATGTTTGCGGCGAAAAAACTCGTCCTTGGCAGCGATTGGGTTAAATAATTAATTTAAAAAATGTTTGCTGTACGAAATGTACAAAAAGACTGAGCGACTGATAATTAGTAAAGAATCTTCAACTACTTATATGTAGTTCTATCCTCGTAGGCTTTCAAATAGCAATTTAGGGCAAAATTTTTTACTTATGCTCTCAATCGACCCTAGCTGTAGTTTTTAGTCACTCTTATATGGGTTCCTGGTCACAGGGATATCTCGAGTGACTGTGTAGCTGATAACAATTCTATAGCAAGCCCACTCGCACTGAATATCAATTCACATATGAGTATATCTTTCCCTCTTATCTTAGTTAGGCTGCCTATTAAGCAAAGGCATCTTCTACTGCCCACGGACAAAATCGAGGCGAAAAATTGGTTTTATTGCCAGACTTACTTGGTATAAATTGTTTGGGAAATTAGATCTTTAGGGATATTTAATGGGAGTTCGGAGAGGCCTCAGTTACTAGCAAATGTCTTGTGCAAAAGTTGCAGGTCGGTTGAGGAGGAGAGTATAGCCCACTATATTTGTTAAAGACTCCCACTTTTTTAATAGTATAAACGATGTGTCTGAAAGAAGTGACATACAGTCACACAGATAATTATACGTACCCCCCTAAAAATCATTTTTTTAAAAAGTAATGAACTTCTAATCTAAAATTTCTTTACATTAGCGTCTGTAACGACACATTTACTTAAATAAAGAAAAAAGATTCCCAAAATCTATGAATTTGTGACTGCAGTTTGCTTAAAACCAATATGGCACCACAGAAAATTATACGTACGACGTATATTTCTAATACAATTTCTCCAAGGGTTGCCCGGTATATAAAATGTATTGTGAATAAAAATCCTAGGACTACAGCCGTAGAAATACGAAATACCTCGGAAAGTGATCACAATGTTATTGTGCATTCCGAAACAGTTCGAAGTGTTTTGAGAAAGAACGGTTTCCGCAGTCGAGTGCCGAGAAAAAAGCCACGATTAGAATTTGCCCAATAATATATGGACAAGTCCTCTGATTTTTGGGCGAATGTAATATTTAGTGATGAGAACAAATATAATTTGTTCGGCTGTGACGGAAAACAAAAAATTTGGCGCAAAAATCTGTTGACTTGACCATATATTATCATTTTTAAAATAATGATTTTTAGGGGGATACGTATAATTATCTGTGTGACTGTACATTTCAAAAGACACCAAAAACAGATTTTTGATGCAAACATTAAATCAGCTGATATGTACGGCTGCGAAAAATGGCGTGCATCGCGAATAGATATACGAGAATTAAAAGCTCTTGTTGAGTTACAACATAGTTCAACTAATTTTGCAATCACTTTAGGCGAGGCATGCAATGAACTCAATAATCTCGAGATAACGGCATCTCTTTATTAAGTTATTAAAGAGCAAGAGAGAGAGGAGTTGTGACAGAATACAATTTTCAATTGAGTCCTGCATTTTAAGTAACACATAAAGAGGTCGCTTTAAATTATATTTCTAATGCTATGTTTTAATTTTGTTATGCACTGTATTAACTTTCACTATATTTTCTTACACATTTTTCCCTTTCATGAAAAAAAAATAACAAAAAAAACCCCATAAACTTTATAACTCTGCCTGGCGTTTATTTCTAGTTTGCATGATGATGGCATTGTAATTGTTGTTGTTGCTATTGCTTTTGTTTACAGTTGCCTGGTTCTTATCTGCCTTTAAATACTAAAACTATTACTGCGTGTGAATGTACATACGTGTAAGCAGAATGGAGTTTTTTCCACCATGAATTTTTCATTTTATTTTTTTTTTTCTCTCCATTTTCACCATTTTCATCCTTTTCCTTCGTTTTCTCTTCTTTTTGTTTTTTTACTTAATATTTTGAATATTATTTATAATATTCCAGAAAATCGATACAAACATGAAGCCTTGGTCGATGGGGAGCCAGTTTTATTTGAAATACTAGACACATGTCCCAAGGTAAGTTAACAACATACCCGAGAGAGAGAGAGAGAGAGAGAGAGAGAGTGAGAGAGAGTTTGCATACAACATAAGCATTTATTAACGGTGTTTTGAGTTGGCGTTTCATTTGGTAACGTTGGCAACCACATAATGGCCTAGAATAGCTTGAAATAAAAATAAAACAAGTTAATCTATTGGCCATGGTTATTAAATTAAGAACAAAACGATGTGTGGGTGATAGGTGGGTGGGTCATAAGCTAATGACAAAATTACTTAATTAATTGCGATTTAATTATGGACTTATAATTGAGCACACAGACAGGTGGTTTTAAATCTCAGATTGTAAATTTCCCTCTTTTACTCTGAAATCAATGCGAAGTTATAAAGTTTAACAAGTCAAGTTTAACAACTCTGAAATAAATGGAGGCATTACTGCCTAAATCGCAATAAATGCCATTATTGAACTCAATATTTCATATAAAGTTTCAATTAATTATTTCACAATAAATACGCAAATTGTTATAATATTGAGTAAAACTTCAAATGCAGCACTGTCATAGGCACATACTATGTTCAGTGAGCCTCAAATGTCAACAATGTCGTTGAAACAACCAGCTATTTTGTTTCCCAGCTGTCAAATGAATATTGCATTGCGTATATTATTATGTCTGAACACTTAAGATATTGTACTCAATAAACTGAATATTGACTCAATAAAAGTGCATATCTGAACATAGTATAACATCATCCATATGGTGTGTAAGACGTTTATCCATTTATGGCGAGATCTACAGTTTTTCTTTATGGAAATAAGTTCACTTTCACAGTTTTTGCCAAAAGACTTCGGACAGACGATCGTTGAAAGAAAAATAATTTTCCACTTCACGTGGAATTTTTTCAAAATGTTTTAAAGTGTTTTGAATTACAGCGAGCCTGTATCTGGTAAGCCAACACACTACTCATTAGACTAGATGGCTATTTTGTATACCAAGATAAAAGCGTATCTAACAAGCTAATACGGTTTGAGGAATAAAGAAAATTCTTATCAAATTCGTAGGTCGACAGATTTTCGAACTTCATAATGCAGTTGCTCGCTCATGCTGTAATTATGCCGCATTTTCGAATGATAGAACTTCTATGATCACAGATCCAATATCCAAGAGGAGCTGTGACCACCAGTGTAGGCATAATATTTCAGAGTATCATTCCCATGGATTCGTGACCACTACTCACTGCCAGAGTATGTGGTCAATGGTTTGTCGTGAAATATAGGTCAACTGTTTATAGGAGTCGTCGTAGTCTAGTAGATAGTGTAATCGTATTGGAAGTATGATCGGCGAGACTATATTTACGCTTGAAGCTTCATTACGTTACTGGGTTCATAAATGCTTCGCCCGCTTTGAATGCGGGTATGTTACTATGTAGTTGCCGTAGTCTAGTAGGTAGTGTGTTCGCTTATTAGACGTAATGCCCGACTTCAAACTCCAGGTCATATGAAAAAGAAAGAATAACTCCTGCTGTTCCTTCAAAGAAATATGATAGCCAAAGCACTTAAATTTTCTTGTACTTTTATGCCACAGTGTTAAGGCAATGAAAAGGATTTCTTTAAGGAACTTCAGATACTGATCCCTCCAAAGGTGGACTATTAAATGAGCAATTAATCTAAATGTTAGCTTTCCTATTTGGCTATAGAATACAACTTTTTCGCTTTCATCTAAGCCTTTGAAGACATCAATTATCTAATTTTTTATTCCTTAAATTTCAAACGCTTTTACTTTTCGCCTGACATTTAATAATAATCCTCTTGGTAATTAGTAACCACTCAAACTTTGTTTGTTGTTCTCAAGTGTCAAAATGACATTAAAATAAAAGGAAAACCGTTTAAGAGTGTTGTGGACAATTTGCAACACCACCACCACCATCATTACATTACATGTACGTACGTGTGCTAATCATTTTCAGAAACTGGGTCAACAGCACAGCAACAGCAACAGCGGAAAAGACCTCGAAACCAACATAAAAACTAACTGACGCGCCTGCAAAAAGATGGCAAAAATGCGAAAGAGTATCTATGTATGGTGTCATCGCCTTCTATTTATTTAAGTTTTTTACTTTCGCTACTCCACACCACTTCCACCACTTGCTTAAAAGAAAATCAGAAAAATAAAAACGCCAACTGGGAACCGTTATTAAATTGCAACCTTGTACAGCTACTATGCTTTTACTGCTTCATTTTGTTTTTTTTATTTCCTTTTTTTTCCTTCTCATAATAAAAATTTAATCATATTTTCCTTTTGCTTTTTGCCATTCGCTTCCTTTCGCTTTCCTTGTTCACATCCATATAAACGTGTGTCTCTGATGTCATTCTTGTTGTCTTGTTGTTTACTTACTTACATAGGCAGACGATGAATTTCCCAATGCTGGTGAACTAGTGCAATGGGCTGATGGCCTGTTACTTGTTTATTCCATAACTGACCGCAATAGTTTCAATTATATACGCCGCGCCAAATCAGATCTACAATCGGATACGCCCGTACAATTGGTAGCCAATAAAGTCGATATGGTGCATTTGCGTCAAGTGAGCCGTGATGAGGGTGAGATATTAGCCAAAGACTTTGAATGCAAGTTCAGTGAAGTATCGGCCGCCGATCATGTCGACCAGGTGGCCGAAGTGTTTAATGAGCTGTGCAAAGAAATCATTGCCTCCAAACGGAAATCGAAACAAAGTCTGCTGGAAAGAATGTTGGGCGGCTCGCGACCCTACAGCCGGGGGAAAAGTGATAGTAATCTGCCAAAGGATTGATAAATGTGTATGGATATGGACTTGTTTTTATTTTTAATTTTTTATTTATAAAAGAATTTAATTTTTTCAATTTATTTTTTTTAGTTAAATTTTCTTTAAAGTATAAAGTATTGTAAATTTTCTTGCCTGTAATTTATTTTATTCAAAAGAAATAAAACAAAAAAAACAATATTTCGAAAATTCAATAGAAAGTGTCTTATTTTGTCATTACAACTCTTTAGCCAGGATTACTACTTAGGTTTTCACGCCATCCCTGTGATATACATATGTGTTAATTTAATCCAAAATCTGCGGAAACTACAGTCGGCTCCGAACGATACATTTTTGTTAGAAGACTACTGGAAGGAGGAAATGGTCGAGAGAAATTTGTTTTCTTATTTCGTTTTGTTCGAGATGTCTGAGCTGAGGGTTAAACCTAGAGCTCTCGTTTAATGAGCCAACACTCTACTTACGAGACTACAGCGACTTTAATCAAATATTTATTACCAGATAGAGGATGTCTAGGACTATGCTTTTTGGACATGTAAGCATTGAAGGTAAAAACAAAACCGACGCTCTTGGAAAGTCTGGGTCGATGACTTTCATTTTCTATAGAAAAAATGTCGATGACTTGCATTTTCTATAGAAAATATTTCGATAACTTTCATTTTATATAGAAAAAATGTCGATGACTTGCATTTTCTATAGAAAATATTTCGATAACTTTCATTTTCTATAGAAAAGATATCTATTATTTGCATTTTTTATAGTACACATGGCGATGACTTGCATTTTCTATAGAAAAAAAGTCGATGACTTTCATTATCTATAGAAAAGATGTCGGTGACTAGCATTTTCTATAGTAAATATGGCGATAAGTTTCATTTTCTATACAAAAGATGTCGATGATTTGCATTTTCTATAGAAAAGATATCGATAACTTTCATTTTCTATAGAAAAAATATCGATGACGCATTTTCTATTTTAAATATGGCGATGTTTCATTTTCTTTACAAAAGATGTCGATAACTTGCATTTTCCATAGAAAAGATACCGATGACTACCATTTTCTATGGTAAATATGGCGATAACTTTCATTTTCCACAAAAAAAAAAAAAGATGTCGATGACTTGCATTTGCTATAGAAAAGATGTCGGTAACTTTCGTTTTCTATAAGAAAGATGTCGATAACTTTCATTTTCTGTAGAAAAGATATCGATGATTTGCATTTTCTATAGTAAATATGGCGATAACTTTTATATTGTAAAAAACTTGAAGTTAGTAAACCACACACAGCACCTTGTTCCAATGGCTACAATGTTGTGATATTCTTTGTTCTGGAAAAGTGCAATCCAAACAGGATACATTGGCAGCTTTTTAAATTGCGTCTCTCTGCTCTGTATGTGAAAGCACCCATTGAGTCAAAAATAACTTCCGACGCTGAGGATAATTCTCGATGTGAAGTACATTTCCATACGGTACGAACTTTTACAATAAAATTCTATGTTAGCCTATTAACGTCAAAATGTAAACATTTCTGAGCTTTCTTGGCATTGCCACATGTCACGAATATTTTTTTTATGTTGAAAATATTTGTGCTGAAAAACCGAATATCAAAAAAGATTGTACTTTACGGTTGCGGTAACAATGTAACAAAGTTTTTACAAATTTTTATAAATAAATTCTGTTGTACTCTTTCTACAGAAAAAAGATTTTTTTGTTGTTGTTTACATGAAGCTTTTATTTAAACTTTTTAAAAATTCTTTATATTTTTGGATTCAAATTATAACGTTCACCATATTTGAGTGCTTTTTTGTAGCTTTTTGTTTTCGCTGAAGTTTTCTTGAAGAAATGATTGTGGTACTAAAGTACTAAAGCTTAACACCATCAAACAAATAAATAAGCTCTCTGCTTAGGTAACAGTTGCGGTAAGAGTAATAAGAATAGTTAGAGAATTTTATGTTTGTCGAAAATTCCTTAGCTTGGTGGTAGTCTTAAGCGGTAATGCAGCTAATTTGTTGAAGGTGCTAATCATCTCCAGCTAGAAATGTTTTGTTGATTAAGTGCTGAGTGCCCAAAAATTTTCATTTCAGGTTTTCAGATGACGTGATGCAGTGCCAGAAAAAGATTCTCAGGGTTAAATATTGATAATCATAATAACAGCATCTTCAGAAGATGGTGTAAAACAGTTGAAGCATTTTAACATGTATAGCTAGAGGCCAGCGTATGTGGTACGAGGGTTGCCTTTTATATTTCGGGATTAGAGAACAAAAACAAATATTAATCATCGAAAATCGCTTTATTGTTTTTCAATGCGTTTGAATCAATTGTCGCAGCACTTTTGCCACTCTGATTTTGAGCCTTTTTTTGAGCGATTGACTAAATTGTGTGGGATCCAACGCGAACAAATTTTTTTTGACCCACTAATGCCTAAGGTTGTCTCAATCTCACGATAGGTCACATGACGATCTTGCAATATCAGTTGGCGCTCAGGATCAATGGTTTCCGGAACAACAACTGATTTTTGACGACCTTCACGAAATTCATCTTGGAGTGAACTACGACCTCGGTTGAATTCACCCACCATACCATCGATAAACACTGGTCTTTCATCGCCAAAAATTGAATTAAGTTCATCGATGCACTGTTGTTGAGTTAATCCACGTCGAAAGTTGTAAAAAATAATCGCACGAAAATGTTCACGATTTAATTCCATTTCTTGGGCGAGATGAATTTTTTAAGTTACTGTAAACAATACAAATAGCGCTCGTATGTCAAAACGTTCTGAGTACGTATAACCTCAAAAATGTCAAGCTTTACGATAGAACTGTCAGTTGGCAGATTGCAATACTAGTGTTGCCAAATCCAGAACTATAAATGGCAACCCTCGTATGTATCAGAGATCAGCAATGAGTATTCAAAAAGATGAGTAGATTCAAATCATACTTACAATTTTTGATACTTGTACGCATTCATACTTATTTTAATATCATACTCATACTACTTATATTCAAAGTTTGAAGTACTTATCATACTCATACTTAAAAATACGAATGATGTTGTTGATTTCGACTCTCCATGACTCAACATTTACACGAATCACAAAATAAGTATGATTCGCGTACGAACCAGAGATCAGCAATGCATCGTTTTTTCGCTACTCATAAGTACTCATGAAATATTGAGTATGAGTGAGTCAACAGTATTGAAATTCAACTACTCTGATTCATTCGTACTCACTACAACATTGATTTATAAGTACAGGTTGCAATGCGTTTGAGTACAACGTTGACATCAAACTCATAACATTCGAAATATGTTTGATTCATAAGCCTACTCATTTAGATTCATAAATTTAGAAAAATACTTATAATACTCATAAATGATTCGAGTGATTCAAATTATTCATTAAAATTTACAAGTCTTAGTTGTTGTTGCATTTACACAAAAAAAAAAGGAGAAAGAAAAAGACAAAGACAACAAGCAATGCAAACACACATCCTTCTAGTGAGTACTGTAGTGTTCGTATGTGTATCATACTTATTTTGTGATTCTTGTAAACTTTGAGTAAAAGAGATTCGAAATCAGTCATGCGTATTGTTAAGTATGAGTACGATGAATACTTCAAACTTTGAATATGAGTACTATGAGTATGATATTAAAATAAGTCTGAATGCGTATACATAACATACATAATCCGCCATTACAACCCTTCAGTTAGGATTACGGCCTAGCTTCTCAACACCACTCATGTTGTATGTGTTAATTTTATACATGTGTGGCAGGACCTACAGTTTAAAGTCGAATCCGAACGAAGATTTTTTGAGAAACTTTTTCTTTTACTTCCAGAGTTATTGCCAGAAATCTGCTGAGAGTAAGTCGCCGAAGAAATATTTTTTCATGTTTCGTTTTGATGTCTGACCGGGGATTTGAAGCATGGCTTCGCATCTAATAAGCCAACACACTACCTACTAGGCTACGGCGACTGCTATGCGTATAAGTATCAGAAATTATGAGTATAATTCGAATCTACTCATCTTTTTGAATACTCATTGCTGATCTCTGGTCTGTTTACATTCATTGTGAGCGTTCTTATATTCAAAACTTCCACCAGGGAGATACATAGTTTTGTATTACTGATCCACTTGTTGCACATTCGGCGGCCAATTCTTTATGTTGAATGTCTTAAGCATCCTAGTACAAGTATTAGCCTTGTGTCATTAGTAGTTTTAGATGTTTCCGAATACTTTTATATGGACTTATTTCTCATGGCGCAAAAGTGCAAAGCTAAGTTAAGTCTAAAGGCTAGGCTGGATATCATATTTTTTATTTTTTTTTTATTTTCTTTTTATTTATTTTTAATTTTTTAGACATGAATATACTGATATATATACAGTGGTGGCCACGAATTTAAGACACGACATATGACTGAGTTGTTTGTGATAATTTTTACATTTTATCGAAAAAATTATCGGTCCATGATATTTTTTTAGGATTTTAGTAATGTTATGAAGAAAAATTAATAATATTTTCTTACCTATATTCGGTTAAGAATTTTTATTTACATATCATGTACATAAACACAAATTTTACCTGTTCACAAATTTAAGACATAGGCATAATATAAAACTATTCTGTAAATTAAGCTCAGCTTAATAAAAAAAAATGCTATTATTTAGTGGGAAATCCTTTATTTTTCATCACAGCAGCACATCTCCCGAGTAAACTTTCGACTAATGCCACATAACGTTGCCTTGGAATTGCATACCAAGCCCTTCGGATTTCTTCTCACAAATCGCTTGAATTTTTTGGTTTAACTGTTCGTACATATTCCTCAACATCATTTCACAGGTTCTCAATTGGATTGAGGTCCGGGGATTGAGCTGGCCATTTAAGAGCAATGATATCGTTTTCCTCTAAGCAACTCTTCACTAGACGTGAAATGTGCTTAGGGTCATTATCATGCATAAATTTCTATATTGGAGGCATGTTGTCTTCAGCGAATGGTATCATTGTGTCTGTTACAATATTTTTGTAAACATGGTGGTCCATTTTAGAATTTATATTGTAAATGGGACCTACACCATGCCAGGAAAATGCTGCCCACACCGTCACATTTCCACCACCATGTTGTTTTTAGGGTGTACTTTGGATGATGCTGTAGGTTTGGAGGGCGCCATACATACTGCTTTTCATCAGAGCCGATGCGGCAAAACTACAAAGTATATTTTTCCAAAATATCATGGGTTTCTTGAGATTTCTCAATTATCACAAAATTATCACAAATAAGTCTATTATGTCGTGTCTTAAATTCGTGGCCACCACTGTATATATGATATATGAATATATCTGATATACTAAGTTTTGAACTCATTTAGTTGTTCTGAAAGGGCGGGCATCTTCTCAGATTTGCTTGTGTAATATATTTCAGTGTTATGGCCCAGACAGACAAGTCTTTATATTTGCAATTGTAAATGAAGTTTCGTTTACCATAACTGGAACTGATTTTCAAACTGAATAAATTTTAAATTATTTAATTAGGGCTGCTCAAAACGTCTGCTATACGTTGTAGTCTTAATTAAAATTAATAAAAAAATAAATAAAAAGTCTACTATCGATGAAAAGACCTGATATTTGTTGCGACGTAGAATACTTTCTGAATGTTCTTGACCCATAGCAGTGGGTACAACACGTAAACGAGTTTCAAATACTTTTATTTTATAATTTTTGGCCAAAATGAAGAACTGATTCTTGCCATAAAAATTAAAAAAATATTTACATACATTTCTTGTATATTCAATAAAAATTATAAAAGAAATCATAAATTAAAGATTTTCATAAATTTTTTTTAATCGGTTTTCGTATTTCATAGAAAGAACAGAGGAAGAACATTTTAAACAACATACATATTTAAACACAAATAGGGAGGGGAGTTCTCAAAATATATGTTAACCACAATTAATAATCTTTAGAAAAACTATTCTTTAGTAAAGAATAATAGAAATAAGAACTGTTTTGATTTGGTTTTTGAAAGCTTATTAAAGAATTCATATTTAAATTTTTTTTCTTTGAAATAAAATCAGTCAATTGTTCATTTTTGTTCTCTTTACAATGGCAACAATACAATACGGAATTATAGAGACATTGGTTTGGGTATTTTCGATAATAAAAAAAATGTTTCGAAAACCTGTACTTAAATATCGGATTAAATATGCCAAATATGGTATAAATTAAACTTAGAAAATATATTCATTTGTCAGGAATTTATGGAAATATCAATTAAAGCACGTAAAGAAAAAGGAAGAGATCAGATAGAGGCGTTAAAACATCGTTTACATTTGCTACTTAGGCTCTGTGCAAAGGGTGTATAGGGTGTTTTTTATAGAGGTATAGAACTTTAAGTTGCAATAAAACAACGATGGATTGTTCGATTGACATGAATTTTATTTATCCGAAAGATAATCTTGTGGCATTACATTTTAAATATGATTTCTGGCATATGACCGCCACGGCTGGCGCGGATGTAGTCCAATCTGGACGTCCAATTTTCGATGACTTTTTCCAACATTTGTGGCCGTATATCGTATATCTTCCAAATGGTCAAGCGTTTGTGGCTTTATCGCATAGACCAATGACTTTACATAGCCCCATAGAAAGTAGTCTAGCGGTGTTAAATTACAAGATCTTGGAGGCCAATTCACAGGTCCAAAACGTGAAATTAGGCGGTCACCAAAAGTGTCTTTCAATAAATCTATTGTGGCACGAGCTGTGTGACATGTTGCGCCGTCTTGTTGAAACCACATCTCCTGGACATCATGGTTATTGAATTCAGGAATAAAAAGTTAGTAATCATGGCTCTATACCGATCACCATTGAGTGTAACGAAGCAGCAATAGCTTCATCCCCGTACATCCCCGTACAGCGTCTCTGGGGATGCGAGTTATCAATAAGAGTAAACGTGGTGCGAAAACGTTCCATGGTTAATCGAATTAACTGCTCTGATGGACGATTTTGTCGACGATAAAATGGACGTAGTGCGCGATACGTTTTCCGCACAGAACCATTATTTTCGAAATAAAATTGCAATATTTGCAAGCGTTGTTCAGGCGTAAGTCTATTCATGATGAATTGCCAAACCAAACTGAGAATAAATCACTTGACAGCTGTTAAATCGGTCGCCATCTTGAAAAGTAATGCCAACTTAAAGTTCTATACCTCTATAAAAAACACCCTTTATAAAGCGTATGGGTAACCTCAAAAAATCTGTAATTCAATGATTTTATTTCAAAAGCCTCAGTTCAGAAATTTATAAAGCTAAGCTCAATTTTGCACTGCTATAGTCTGCAGTAGTTTCTCAAAAATCTGTCCTCAACAAATCGGTCTTATGGCGTGTCTAAAGTCATACATGCTACTGTAAAGAAATCCCAATAAATAATCAGGGAACGTAAACTCCAGGTATTGTCAATAGATGTGTTTATGCCTCCTCAATTTACAATTGCTAATGGCCCCTAATACTGGCTAACATCATCGCCAACAGATGAAGTAATAATTCGAGAATGTGTTTATTAAGTTCCAAATTCCAGACAAATCCGTAAGTCCTTCTATTGTTCTTGATGGCAGTTTATGCCAAAATTTCCATCGAAAAATTAATCAGGAAATGTACCCTCTAGGTATTCTACACGAAAATGAGCTGATCAAACCCTAAACAGATGTGTTTATGCCCAAATTTGCTAATGCTAATGGCGCCTGGAAGTCGGCGTAGTCTAGTAGGTAATGTGTTGGCTTATTAGACGTAAGAAGACGATTCAAAACCCAAGATCAGATATCTCTAGTAAAACGATATGTAGGAAAACCTTTCTTCGGCGTCTATCTCTCAGCAGGTTTCTGGTAAAACTCTGATAGTAAATCAAATTGCCATAAAAACCTTTCTTAAAAAATCAGTCATTCGGTATCGATTTTAAACTGTAGCTTCAGGCGCTTGCTTATAAAATTAAATTAAAATAAATTAAAATTTGTTCCACAGAGCAAATCGATGGCTTAATATAGAAAGGTCGTATCTCGTTTTTTTTCAAAATCGGGGTTTTTACATATTCTGATAGACAAAACCCCCATACACATCCTCTGAAAAATTCAGGTTCCTATGTTGACGAATAGTTGATTTACAGTAATTAAAAGAAACATAACATAACATATTTGTTTTAAATTTTATTAAGTTTTTTCCTTCTCCTGTAAAGTACTGAAAATGTAAGATACGACCTTTCTATATTAAGCCATCGAAATACAACACTTCGGTGCGTTTCGGCATTCTTTTGTTTCTTCTTCATTCTTATGCCCCTTTTCTCCACATTTCATACATAGGCTTGACCTGTCCGGCCCATCACATTCCCACCGTCTGTGACCCCTTCCGAAGCATTGAAAAAAAACTGATCTGTTCTTCTCTGACCATTATTCTACAGCTTGTCCAGCCTATCCTGATCCTATGTAGTTTCAGACGCGCACTCGCACAGCTTGTAGAGGTTGATACGAAGGTATCAACGAATAGACGAATATATAAGAATTTATTCCGCCCGCTTCTCTTTGTACCGCTGCCATGGTGGTTGTGAGGGCATCCAGATCTCGAATTTCCAAAGTGATCACCGGTGTATGGTCTTTTAAGGTTGCCTCTTGATTCAGAACGTTCTTCAGGTTCTCCCTGAACTCGTCCCTTCTGCCTCCTTTGCCCATTTCAATGACTATCGCTCCTGTTTTCGTCTTCCAGACGGTGCGTATCGCTATTTCCGATTTCTCCGGTTTTATTTTGCTCCGCATGTTACTCAGAACATCGGCGTAACTGCGCCCCTCAGTTGGGTGAATGATTGCAGTTTCTGGACGTTCCTTCACATTTTTTCGGTCCTTTTTCTCCTTCTTTACCGATTTCTTGCCCCTTACTGATTGAAGGTTGTTATGTACAGTCTAGGAAAAAGTCTACAAACAGAGGTTTATGTAGGCTGGTTTGGAAAAGATGTTATAGTGTTATTGAAGGTGTTTACAAGTAAGAATGTTTGAAGAAGTAAGGAATTTGAAAATTATTGGGAAGAGATTAAAAATTAGCAGGACTGCATGGAGACTTATTTCTTTGGCTGTATGTAAGTATAGCATTATTCCCTTATTCATAAAAATTATTTTTGATTTTACAAATCGAAAATAATTTTTTCTATGAGTATGATAGTTAGTATTACATTACTGCTCATACTTGAAACTTCGAAGTGTTGTAATAAATCTCTTAAAAATTATTTAAATATTAAACTTTGGCCCGCATTCCTATTATTTAATATACATATGTACATATATAACGTGCCAGTTAATTTATAAGATTAATTTATTATAATTATTAAATAGAAATGAAAATAAAATTTATTTTTAATTACATTTACACCCAATACTAGCCTAACATATTTCCCTCATTACTTTTAACCACTCCAATTACATGTAGTTGTTGCCACAGCCTCCATCTCACAGCCACTGCCACTGGTAGTGGTACTGCCATTAATTTATCAAAATAAATGAGCGATAAAAAAATTCTTGATAAATAATTGTTATTAAAACTTTGAATTTATTTTAATTTATTTATTTATTTATTTTTTAATTTTTTTTAATTTTTCCATTTCATTTTAACCATATGGATCAAATGGCTTTAATTGTTTAACATAAAATGCATATTTTTGTTCTAAACAAAACTGCAACAACAACACAAACCCATATTTTTTTTAATGTAAATACATATTCTCTAGGAGTCGTTTTAGTTAGTTAGTAACAGCATTTAAAATTGTTACCACTAGAGACAGGTGTTAGAATTGTTTTATGGCACCCATAAACAAAAAATTAGAACAATTCGTTACAGTAGAATCTTGATGATCTGACACGATTGTGAAAGTCACGTTTCTATAAAAACCAATCTCCTTGGCATTGCCTTTATAAAAAAATGATCATTTTAACCAAATTTTCTTTCTGAAATTCAACAAAGGGCTATTTAAGACCTATTTTAATTGATCTACTTACTGGTCCAATTGTAACATTAGTACTCTACTATTGCTCTTAGATTCCAATATTTTAATAAGATTTGGAATAAGCTATCTCCAAGAAAAATTATGATTATTGGCTTCATTTTGCCCCAGAAAATAGTTTAACCTGCAGAGCTCTAACTAACCAGCAGGAGAAAAACATTAAAACGACCATCATGGAAACTTTAAGCAACCCCACCTTGTTGATTAGTGTTACCACAACAGCATCTTTACGAATTAAAACAAATTTACAATGACAGTTGGTAACCCTATTATTCTAGAATGTGGTACGGTAGACCAATCAGCTGGAAAGAAATTGGTTAAATCAAGGCATTGATGTCAGTAAATTAGTCTTTCCACAACTGCATATTTACGAATTCAAACAAATATGTTTTACACACAGTTTGTGACTTCTATACAATGATAGTTGGTAACCCTATTATTCTAGAATGTGGTACGGTAGACCAATCAGCTGGAAGGAAATTGGTTAAAGCAAGACATTGATCCCAATAAATTAGTCTTTCAACAACTGCTTATTTACGAATTCAAAGAAATATATTTGCGCAGAGTTTGCGACTTCTTTATAATGAAAGTTGGTAACCCTATTATTCTAGGAAGCGTGCTACAGTGGACCATTCAGCTGGGAAAAAAATTGTTTAAAGCAATGCCAAGAAAACTGAAAAACATAATGGAGATGCTCTGCACCTTTAAAGGAGCGCTTAAGATTTATAAACATGAATTAATATTTGCCGGCTAGAAGGATTTAGAATAACACTTATCCTGCTTCGGTCCAAATGTTAATATAAAACTGGTATACAAAGAAAAATAATTGTAAAGTGGCTCATACCATCCATTTGTGCATTCATCGATTAGAACACACTTATAGGCAACAGAACAGACTGTGCGGAATTGTTAAGAAGAGGCCAAAGTCAGTCCAAGAGCTGCACAACGGTTTGGTGAGATAGGTGGTACAAACGTACTTATTTAAGAATGATGAAAATCACAACATTACACTTAAAGGCGTGTGATGTTTTCTTGTTTAATTACTCAGTTGTGTTTCCACAACTGCATCTTGACGAATTCAAACAAATATACAATGACAGTTGGTAACCCTATTATTCTAGAATGTGCTACAGTAGACCAATCAGCTGGAAAATAATTGGTTAAAGCAAGGCATTGATCTCAGTAAATTAGTCTTTTCACAACTGCATCTTTACGAATTCAAACAAATATGTTTTACACACAGTTTGTGACTTCTGTACAATGACAGTTGGTAACCCTATTATTCTAGAATGTGGTACGGTAGACCAATCAGCTGGAAAGAAATTGGTTAAAGTAAGACATTGATGTCAGTAAATTAGTCTTTCCACATCGGCATATTTACGAATTCAAACAAATATATTTTTACAGAGTTTGTTGCTTCTATACAATGACAGTTGGTGACCCTATTATTCTAGGAAGCGTGCTACAGTGGACAATTCAGCTGGGAAAAAATTGATTAAAGCAATGCAAAGAAAACTGAAAAACATAATGGAGATGCCCTGCACCTTTGAAGGAGCGCTTAAGATTCATAAACATGAATCAATGTTTGCCGGCTAGAAGGATTTAGAATAACACTTATCCCGCTTCGGTCCAAATGTTAATATAAAACTGGTATACAAAGAAGAATAATTGTAAAGTGGCTCATACCATCCATTTGTGCATTCATCGATTAGAACACACTTATAGGCAACAGAACAGACTGTGCGGAATTGTTAAGAAGAGGCCAAAGTCAGTCCAAGAGCTGCACAACGGTTTGGTGAGATAGGTGGTACAAACGTACTTATTTAAGAATGATGAAAATCACAACATTACACTTAAAGGCGTGTGATGTTTTCTTGTTTAATTACTCAAAATGATAGAACTGCACTTGGTGACATAAGATTGCAACAAGATGGCACCATGTGCCATAGAACCGGCAGACAGACATGGAACATATGATTAATGAAATTTGCTCTCCACAAAAATTAGGAGTATAACGCTACTAGTCGAAAATAAGAGATCATTTGCTCTGATATATATAAACAGAATCAACTTGGAGTTGTTGTGTGTAACCTCATTAGTGCCAGAGCAAGAAAACTAAGGGCTTTCGCAGCACGGAATAAGAAGTCGCTGCAGTGATATGGAGAACGATAAAAATATAAACTATGCCCATAATAGCAGGTCTTATGGTGTTTTCTTTTCTACCAAAAAATGTGCACTTTATTTTAAAAAAATGCAATTTTGTGTTTGTTTCATAAAAATGTTTCTCTCTTTAAAAGGGTGGTATGTTTTATTCTAAATAATTCGCACTTGAAAATGGTGGAGGGCATTGCATTTTACGCCCTGTATAAATCGAGAGTGCTGATAATGCCCTGTAAAGCAAATGACTTTTGTTTATTTATAGGGCTACCAGATGAAATTTAAAAAAAGTCGCCTAGTATTGTTATCCAATTTTGAAGTTAATTTTTTCATGGTTTTGTGGGGTAACCTTAAGGGAACATTACATTATTAAAGCTACATGGTCAGTAATATAAAAAATTGCATTCAGTGTTAAAAAAAAATGTTATTTGGTTATAAAAAAAAGCCCTAAAAAAATGAAACCGAAAAATTAGCGATCTGGCAACACCTTTTTATGTTTACATATTTTATTGAAAACAAATCAAAAAATACAACATATTTTTAAGGGCACGGGGCATACCCTTTTTTCGTATTTGTGTTATGTTCATCTCAAATAAAAATTACATTATAACAGGGTTGGTCAGCAATTTTTTTAATGCACCTTGTAAGAGGGTGACATTTTCTTTGTAGAAAAGAAAACACCATTAGAGATCATCAGCATTAGCAAATTGGGGCAAAAACACATCTGTTTAGGGTGTGATCAGCTCATTGCCGTGGACAATACCTGGAGTGTAACCCTGATTAGGTTAGGTTAGATTAGAGGACGTGTTCTTGTCAACTGTGACAAGTACAGTACCCGGAGGTCGAATTGACCCATTGTACAACGTCCTAGCTTCTCACACCACTCGTGTTGTGTGCGTTAATTTTATAGATGAGTAGCGGGACCTACAGTTTAAAGTCGACTCCGAACGACAGATTTTTGAGAAGCTTTTCATGGCAATTTTTACTCTCAGAGTTTTTGCTAGAAATCTGCTGAGAGGAAGTCGCCGAGGAAATATTTTCATATTTTCGTTTTGATGTCTGACCTGGGATTCGAACTCGGGCCTTTCGTCTAATAAGCCAACACACTACCTACTAGACCACGGCGACTTCAACCCTGATTATTTTTCGATGAACATTTTTTGGTTAACCTATTAAAGGCAATGAAAGGACCTACGAATTAGTCTGAATTCACAATGGTTTGAGTGTGTTTAACACTATTGGAACTTGATAAACGCACTCCCTCATTATTAGTTGATTTGATGCCTATAATGTTAACAGGTATTGGGGGTCATTAGCGTTAGCAATTTGGGGCAGAAACACATCTGTTTAGGGTGTGATTTGATTATTTCCGTTGACAAGTCCTGGAGTGTACGCTCCTTGATTATTTGTTGGTATTAAATTATCTTATTCAACTACAGATACTTCATAATACTATGTTCAGATATGCATTTTTATTGAGTCAATATTCGGTTAATTGAGTACAATATTTTAAGTGTTCAGGCATAATAATATACGCAGTTCAGCTGTTAATTAAATATTCATTTGACAGCTGGTTGTTTCAACAACATTGTTTTTGTTTTGTTTTTTGTTTTGTTTTTTTGTTTGTCGTTGTTGACATTTGAGTTGTCAAATATCAACAGAAAGTGTTCGGATAATTGTAATATGCTCACTAAACACACTTATGACAGTGCTGCATCATAAGTTTTACTCAATATTATAACTGTTTTCGTATTTATTGCGCAATTATTAATTGAAATTTTATATGAAATATTAAGCTCTATAATGGCGTTTGTTGCAATTTACGCAATAAAGGTATATATCTGAACACCGTATAAAATAGTTTTGTTGTAGGCTCTAACTCTTCCTTACCATTCTATTTTTTAATGATAATATGTAGATCCAAGTGAATATGCGTGGATGCTCCCCTCTCATCTAAGCTGCATAAGAAATTATTGTTCTCTACTCCTTGAGCTTAGATTGGCTTTAATTCAAATTCCTTTAATATAATCAAATAAATAAAAAAAAAAAAAATTCCATAGCCAGTGGAATACTTTTATAAAAATTATTCCCTCTTCTTTCATTGTGATGCCCCACACTGTTTGTTTAGAATAAAAAAATAAATATTTTCCACTTCAAATTTAAACAGCACACTTACCATATTTACGCTTCCATTCGTTACGAAAATAAAAAAAAAAACAATAACAAAAACAATAATTTTAAATAAAATAAATATTTAAATTGAAATAAAAAAATTTCTCATCCCAAACGGTTGAAGTTGAAAAAAAATTTTCATTAAATTTTTTTTTTTTTTTCTGTTACGCTATTTAATGGTTATGGTGGTTACTGTGTCGTTGAATATAATACTAATCGCGGTATTATTAAGCATTTCGAATCTTCAAATATTTATTTACACTCTGTTAATAATGGCTACTCTAAACAGACATGGGAGTTCGGTAGTTAGCGGTTAAGACTTAAACATTAAATCTTAATTTCTTTAGATTCTTTACTCCCAATCCTGTTAATAGCTGATGATGAAATTAAAATCATCTTTATCGTAAGAAACTAAAAATATTGACACTCTTAATGATTGTCGAAGTAAAGTTTCTATTGATTTTTCTAGCACGTTTCAAATGAATTAAACAAAAACAATTTTAGAAAGTTATAATCGATCGAGACAAATTAAGCAATGAGACTTCAATCATAAAATTTGTGGATTTGTGATGAATTAAGCCTGGATCTTGAGAACTATGACGACAGTTACTATACAACGTCAAATTCTTTGTCTACACTTGCAATACCTTCACCATTATAGGTTCACAACCCTTGGTAAATTTTTGCTGTTTAATTGTTATTCTACTTGGAGAAATTCTCAATTTGTGGAACCATGTGTACTATGTCGTAGAACCAATTCCAACAAGATGACTGTATAAAATAGAAGTTATCGACATATTTTCTATAGAAAATGCAAGTCATCGATATCTTTTCTATAGAAAATGAAAGTTATCGCCATATTTACTATAGAAAATGCAAGTCATCTACCCAGACTTTGCAAGAGCGTCGGTTTTGTTTTTACCTCCAATGCTTACATGTCCAAGAATCATAGATCTCCTCCAGTCCTAGATAGCCTCTATTTAGTAATAAATATTTGATTGTAGCCGGCGTAGTCTAGTAGGTAGTATGTTCGCTTATTAGACGTAAAGCGCGGGTTCGAGTCCCAGGCCAGACATCAAAACGAAATATGAAAAAAAAAATATTTCTTCGGCGACTTCCTCTCAGCAGATTTCTGGCAGGTTTCTTTACTCTGAGAGCCAATACTCTTTACTCTGAGAGTCAATAAACCTACCATGAAAAAGTTTCTCAAAAATCTGTCGTTCGGAGTCGACGTTAAACTGCAGGTACCGCCACTCACGTATAAAATTAACGCACACAACATGAGTGGTGTTGAGAAGCTAGGCCGTAATCCTGACTAAAGAGTAGTAATGGCCAATTATGTATGTGTTGTATATGTTATAGTATCGTATTCGGGTCACATCTGTCTTGATCCACAAAGGTCAATTGCTCTAAACTTGGAATTTGTCTTTTCAAAATAAAAGTAAAGGATTTCTCTTTAATAGAAATCAAAGAGTATACCAGCAGAACCGAAGGATCCCCTACAAACCAGTCCGTTCGTTTCAATATAAATTTTGATGTCTATTGTCGCCCTAGACAACTTTAATCTTATACTTCCTTAGATATGGTCAGGCATGATTTAAGTGAAAGAAGAATTGCTTGGCGGACTATTTGGTTCCACTGGATAGATGCCCTACGATTCAATCCCCTGCCCTGCCCCTCGTTTCCATACAAATTTTTATGTCTACGCTCGTTCTAGACAATTCAATCTTGTACTTCCTTACCAGACGAGATATGGTCGGGCATGATTGAAGTGAAAAGAGAATCGTTTGGTAGACCATTTAGTATTTAGTTCCACTTGGAGTTAGAAGAGAAGCTATAGTGACAATTAAAATTAGTTTCAACTGAGAAAACACCGGATCCAACAACCAATTACATCTTGGTTCCAAACCTGTTAACCGTAAATTGAAAACATTTTTATTCATACCTTGAGAGGATATTTACCACGATATGACTATTAAAGATCAGTTCAGGAGTGCAATAATTTGAATCTCAGTTTCACTGCTTGTAGCTCCGCAGTAGAAAGAAGAAACATGATTCAAGTATTGGCCCCTGAGTGTTAGGAGCAGACGTGTACAGCCTTGCACATTGAATCAGTGCTTCCTAAGAAAAAGCATTGCCTGGAGTTTCATTGAAAAACTTATCATGTCTTGGGACCATGCGCTTGCTCAATGGATTATTGTAAGTGGAAATGAAGCCTCTTAATTTTTAAAAATCGAAAACATGATGAAAATTTTACATTCGAACACTTTAACCACTAAATACCGCCACCTCTACTACCCTTTATACCATTCATCCTTTTTGATCATCTAAGGAACTGCGGTGTTTTAAATGCCCATGTTCATTATTTCTTTGCTTTCTTTCAGTTCCATTAATCAAGTTTTCCAAGCCAATGCCTGATTTCGTTACTGTGTCAACTCCTAGAATAATAGGGCCTAGGAGCAACTTTTACTTTGAAAACATATTGGATTGTTGTATTATCTGCATTGATGAGGACTTTTTCAAGGTTGTGTAGTAATAAGGAGGTTCTATGTACATATGTGAATTATTTGTATAGGAAGTGAAATTTCGAATTGATCCTGATACAAAATTGTCTCTCCTCTGCTGTATTAGAACCTGGGATGCTTCTGTTTCTAGGCAAGGACTACTAAGACTTCTCAGACGTCGACAGTCATACTCATTATACTTTTAAATCAATTTTTTCTTCATCACAGTAATAATCTTAGAACAGCCAATTCAATTCAAAGGAATTCTTGTCATAATTATTTAAACTCCGTACCATTTCTGGATACGTGGAAGAGGTTGCTAGTTGAGATATGATTTTGAACTTATCCTATCGAATATTTATGCACACTTAACTTTAACAACGAGACCAAAATGTGCTTCACTTCCATTGAATAAACAAAGAATATTTTCAAGACACAATATTTCGTGGCATAATGTTGTCCATCTTCTCGAATTCTGTCTATCAGGGTAATAGATAGGAACGCATCAATTGTTTACACAGACTGTCAGCAGTTTAACCAAACTCTGTGGATGACATGGCATGTGTAAAATGTCTGTTTAGTCCATCCTTTTAAATTCTCTCCATAAGGGCGATAGATAGTTGATATCGGCTCTTAGTAATATGATTGTCCTTGAATTTCTTCCAAACTTTGTACATGGCTAGAGAAGCTAGGCCGTAATCCTGACTGATGGGGGTTGTAATGGCCAATTATGTATGTATGTATGTCTTTGTACATGGCATAACATCTGTAGAATGTTTGTATTTAGCAAGAGCGTAGCGCAGCCGCTGGATATTAATACGCTGCACACGCTTTCTATGTCGTTGAGGAGCTCATATAGCTCACTGTTGGATCGGATACGGAAATTATTGCCAACTTGCACTGGACCGAAGATCTTATGTAGGACTTTTCTCTCGAACACTGTCAAGGCTGCTGCATCAGTGCTTAATAAGGTCAATGCCTCTGCGTCATAAAGAAGCACGGGTAGGATGAGTGTCTTGTAGAGTTTTAGTTTTGTCGTACGAGAGAGGTCTCTGCTACTCCATTGCCTGTTGAGACCATAGTAGCACCTGTTGGCAAGAGTGATCGTATGCTTGATCTCCAGTCTGACATCATTTTTGGTGGTAACGGCGGAGCCAAGATAAATAAATTCCTTGACTGTATCAAAAGTATAGTTATCTGCCGTAATCTGTGAATCAATACGCCGCCCGCACGTCTCTACTTGTCGATAACATATACTTTGTTTTGCCCTCATTTACTGTGCCATACCCATCTTAGTAGACTTCCGTTCAATAACCACTAAAGGCAGCAGTAACATTTCGCTTGGTACGCCCTATGATGTCAATGTCGTCAGCGTACGCAAGCAACTGGACACTTTTTTGAAAAATAGTACCATTGCGATATACATCCACCTTTCGCAGAACACTCTCCATGACGAAGTTGAAGAGGTCGCATGATAAGGGGTCGCCTTGTCTGAAACAAAAAGATGGTGTTTGTCGACTTGTTTTTCGTGGGTCTTTTCCAGGATTTGGCGTAGTGTGAAGATCTGGTTGATGAATGGTGGACTTGCCAGGTCTGAAGCCGCACTGACGAGTGGCTGCAGTCGTTCACACAATATGCCTGTAAGAACTTTATATGCATGCGATAGGGTGAAGGCTTATACCCCTGTAGTTGGCGCATATCGTAGCGAGTATCGTAGGGTTTCAGTCTCATTATTGTGGGTATATAGTTGGTGGGTGTTATTGGTGGTAATGGTCTCATGGTTCCTTGTTTATTGATTAGATGACAACGACAACCTTTTTTTACTCATTGAAAATTAATTTTAAAAATTGAAAATAATTTTTTTTTTTATTATTTACAACACACTTTAACTGACCCAATTGTAATATTATGAACCACCTGTTGTTACCTTAACTAAAACGTAACTAACAGGGCTTAAAGATAGAATGTAACTTTTTATGTGGTTGCAAAGCAAAAGAATATTCTTGTTGCCAAGTAACCGCAATTGCAACTGTAATATGTGCCCACCCTTAAAAGTACAACGAATTAGAACAGGAATATTAATTTATTCGTTTTATTACAATAATTCTGTGTGTGTGTGTGTTTTTTTTTTAATTTATTTTAATCGGGTATTAAATAATAATTAAAAAAATGAAAATGAAATTCACTTTCATGCAGATGTAAATGTACTTGCATGTACACAAGTGTATAGGTTAAGTGCTTGATTGTAGAATGTGGTCTAATTTGAATTGGAACTGGAAGTGGAAATAGAATTTTTATTCTAACACCTGTGGCATCGGTTAAGCCACTCACACTCGTTCCATATGTTAGAGAGATGTTGGCCTAAAGCTATGCTTGTTTAGAAAAATTTACATAAAATTGCTCAACTTTAAAAGTAAACAAATATTAAAAACATTTTTTCCATTTCATTTTTAATATTTAAACACTATAATTAATTATACGAAATAAAAAAAATAGAATTGATTCGTTTTAAATAAAATAACAAACATTCATTAACGAACAGATGTCAGTCAGCTAGGCAGCAGCTAAGTCAGTTAGCAGTTACACAATTGAATCGCTTAGAACCAGATTTTTATTCTTCTTGTTTTCATATGTAGAATGCAGTGTTGTTTTGTGTTTTGAAATGCTTTAAATATGTTCGCATATGTTCTGAATATATTCTGAACATACATATGTATAAAATAATAATGATACTATTTGTTTAGAGTAGCCGCAGTTATTTTTTAATTACTTTAATTAATGCAAACGCTGGCTACCACATATTTTTAAAAATCTGCTTTAATTGTTTTTATTACTGCTGCCATGAAATCTTTTATCAATCGTCTGTCTGTCTGTCTGTCTATTCGTAAATGGATTTATTGAAAATATTTTTCATTTTAATTATTGGTAATTAATGTAATATCTTGGCTAGGTTAGCAGAAAGAAAAGATAACATATATTAATTCTAATTAAGGAATTTAAAAAACAACTTTGTTAGCAGCCCACAACGTTTAGGTGGATAAGTCTTAATTATAATTATTATTACAGCTATTTGAGATACGATTAAATAGTTTAAATACACTCCCCGAAATATTTATAAGACCAAAGGTATTTCTCGAAAAACTTAAAATCTTTTAGAGCAATTCCTACCATTTTTGGCCTAAATATAACTAACTATAATATAAATCTTTTTATGTAAAAAAATATTTTTTTCTTTGTTTAATAAAAGGATAGCACAAAATGAATTTCATTTTCAAACGAAAAAATTATAAGACCAAAATTAAATAATATTCACCTAAGGCTAAAATAACAATGATAAAAAACAACTACTGAGTAATTTTTGTATTTATTAGTAATTAGTGTGTGCACCGTGATTAATAATGACTTCCTGAAGTCGACGGGGCATAGAATTTATTAAATTTTCAATGCAATTTTGACCAATCCTACTCCATTCTCTTATGATGCCACTTTTTAAACATTTTACATCCTTATACTGAGTGCTTTTATTGAAAACTTGGTCTGATAGTATTGCCCATACATTTTTTATCGGATTTAGATCTGGACTACATGCCGGCCAATTCAAAACTGGTATGTTTCTGGAGGACAGAAATGATTTTGTTGCTTTTGATTTATGGATTGCGGCGTTATCCTGCTGAAATATCCCATTGTTGCCTAACGAATCATCCCCAAAATTAATTAAAACGTCATCTAATAATTCAATATACTTCTCGCTATTCATTTTAGTTGATATAAAACAAATAGGAGTCCTTCCCGCAGTCGAAATCCCAGCCCAAACCATTACGGTGCCTCCACCGAAATTTCGCGACATTCGTTGATTTCTTTTTTTACGTGAATCCATCCAATGTTTTTGGGAAGCGTCTGGGCCATCTAAATTAATTTTTTTTTTTATCAGAACAAATAACTGAAGCCCATTCAACAACAAAAATGTCGCGAAATTTCGGTGGAGGCACCGTAATGGTTTGGGCTGGGATTTCGACTGCGGGAAGGACTCCTATTTGTTTTATATCAACTAAAATGAATAGCGAGAAGTATATTGAATTATTAGATGACGTTTTAATTAATTTTGGGGATGATTCGTTAGGCAACAATGGGATATTTCAGCAGGATAACGCCGCAATCCATAAATCAAAAGCAACAAAATCATTTCTGTCCTCCAGAAACATACCAGTTTTGAATTGGCCGGCATGTAGTCCAGATCTAAATCCGATAAAAAATTTGTGGGCAATACTATCAGACCAAGTTTTCAATAATAACACTCAGTATAAGGATGTAAAATGTTTAAAAAGTGGCATCATAAGAGAATGGAGTAGGATTGGTCAAAATTGCATTGAAAATTTAATAAATTCTATGCGCCGTCGACTTCAGGAAGTCATTATTAATCACGGTGGACACACTAATTACTAATAAATACAAAAATTACTCAGTAGTTGCTTTTTACCATTGTTATTTTAGCTTTAGGTGAATATTATTTAATTTTGGTCTTATAATTTTTTCGTTTGAAAATGAAATTCATTTTGTGCTATCCTTTTATTAAACAAAGAAAAAAATATTTTTTTTACATAAAAAGATTTATATTATAGTTAGTTATATTTAACCCAAAAATGGTACGAATTGCTCTAAAAGATTTTAAGTTTTTCGAGAAATACGTTTGGTCTTATAAATATTTCGGGGAGTGTAGTTGCTAAACCTAACCAGTGAGGTAAATTTTAATAATAAAAGTGTTTTGTATGACTTCTTTAAGAAATGAATACTATTTTATGCATGCTTATCCATGCATTCTTACTTGAGGTATGGCATGAGTTAGCTTTTGTTTGATGAATAGCCTAGCCATAATCATGTTAGATAGGCAGTAAGTTGCTTTGCTCTTGGTGATAGTCATGATATCAGTCTTTCCATGTCCCCATAATATTCCCGTCACTAACCATACACAGTATTAAGCTTCGGGATCATGCTGCCGATATCCACTGATAATTGTAAGAAGAACAACATATACGTTGCCTGATAGAATACAAGCCAATAACTGGCTTGCATACTTACCCAAATTGGTCAGGATTACAACCTAGTTTCTTACATCACTAATTATACATACATACATAATTTGCCATTACAACCCTTCAGTCAGGATTACTGCCTAGCTTCTCACACCACTCGTGTTGTGTGCCTTAATTTTATACTAGATTGGCGGGACCTACAGTTTAACGTCGACTCCGAACGACAGATTTTTTTTGAGGAACTTTTTCATGGCACTTTTATCTATATTTTATACTATCAGAGTTTTTGCCAGAAATCCGCTGAGAGGAAGTCGCCGAAGAAATATTTTTTTGTTTTCATATTTCGTTTTGATGTCTGGCCTGGGGCTCGAATCCGGGCTTTACGTCTAATAAGCGAAAACACTACCTACTAGGCTACTTGACCTGATCAGATATTTTAAATTTTTCTATAAACTGAATTACACCCTATAGTCATGAAGGTATGTTATGCGGTCTTTTCTAAAAAAAATTAAAAAAAAAAAATAAAAATAAAGACGACATGATCCATTCAAGTCGTTTTCAAAGATCTTCGGATTTTTGAGTTGAGAACACTGGCCTACTATTGTTCTGTATTCTAGGCAGAAATATTTGTCATCTATAACTCCCTGGATCATTTTATTAGGATTTTGTATAGAATACTAGATCCTTTCCAATTTCCATGTTTAGAGACATCTGTGTAGCGTCTAGTCTCCACGGGCATCTGGGACATGGATCCGTGGATCCGTTTAAACAAGAAAGTTGGTCCGGCGTAATAGCTTTGTTTGTGTTTTATTCAACTTGAACTTTTGATTAAATTTATAGAGAAATTTGAAAGACCTGATCAGGTCAAATCCATATACGTACGTCAAGCTAAACAAATGATTACTAGGCCAGATCATCATTCCCTAATTGCGCGTAACTCTGTTTGAAAAATCTGTATTATGGTTTGGCTTCTGGTCCTCCTATATAGAATTTTAGCTCCTTTCCAATCTCCATGTTTAGAGACATCTGTGTGGCAACAAGTCCCCACGGGCGTCTGTGGCATGGATCCGTTTTATTTGTGTTTAATTCAACTTGAACTTTTGAAACCATTAAATGGTTAACTCGTTGTGCAATTACGTAACCTTTTCTTAAAAAAAAATTATTTCGTAACTGAAGTCCTCATATCTAAAAACGTGTGCATTTAACCGTATTAAGCACGGCTTCCATGTAGTCATCAGCTAACAGATTATGTGATAAGACAAATTCTGTGAAAAATACTTTTTAATTCTTTTATAAATTGTTTATTTATTTATTTGCTTAAGAACTTCATTACAATATTAAATCTTCGCTTCGCTTTACAGTTTCTATAGAGCCAGGGTTAGAAAATCAATTTTACGAGTAACACACTCTGTCGATAATTGAGTGCTTCTGAAAAGGGTAACTGTGTAAATTACAAAGTTTTAAAACTATAGAAATTAATTCTTTTTTTCTAAGATTCTTTGTTTGTTTTTGTTTTTTTTTCTAAGATTCTTTGTTTGTTTTTGTTTTTTTTTCTAAAGCATTTTAATGTTCTTCAGTCGCAAATTGTTTGTTGTTTGTTTGGACACACGAGTATTCTACTATTATAGACAGATGAACGGCGGCTAAGTAATGGGTAGGACGGATATGGACAATGTGTATGTGTCTTAAGACACGTTTTGCTTGTATTCTATGCTATGAGTCATAAGACAGGCTTTACGCCTCAACAATTATCGGTATCAAGTTTAAAAAAAAAATTGAAGAGTGAGCTTTTAAAACTATAAAATTTATCATTCATTGCTGGATGAGGCAATTGGAGTTTGTATTGCTTCTGTTGTAACTGTTAAATACAAAGTAATTAAATTAATTATTTTGTATTATTTTTTTTTATAGTTTCTCATAATAAACTTTAATTTATCTTGTACATGAAATTCAAATTTATATTTAATTTCAATCGGAAAGCAATAATAGACGCAGTAGTAGCACTTCCCCAAATGAAGTCACAGATCTCAGTAAAAGACTGGCCACCAATAAGTTAGAAAAGGGTGTAGTGGAGTATAATGACATCATTCTGGATCAAATCGTAAATAATGTACGAAGGTCCATATGTAAAATATGTTCATCATTATTGAAAAGTAAAGGGTCTTCCCATGAAGTCAACGTAGTGTAGTAGATAGTTTGTTGGCTTATTAGAGCCCAAGCTTTAAATCTCCCCAAGGTTAGTAGACATCTCGAACAAAACGAAATATGAAAAAATATTTCCAGGTTGTCATTCTCTCAGCAGTTTTCTGGCAAAAACTCGGAGAGTTCTCTAAAATGTGTCGTTCCGAGTCGACATAAATCGTGTGAGAAATAAGGTTGTAATCCTGACTGAAGGATTGTAATGATGACCTATTAAGCAAAAGCAGAAAATGGCTCTTCCTTCAAGGATTTCCGATCTTTGACAGATAAGTAAAGCCCTCTTGTTGGAGGCTGGACCCCTATCTATACATCTGTCAAATAAGTTTCTATTTTTCAGCTCGTTTTACCAAGTAGTCGCCATTCGGAGTCGACTTTAAACTGTAGGTCCTACCGCTCATATATGAAATTAACACACACAACATATCTGGTGTGAGAAGCTAGGTTGCAATCCTGACTGAAAGGTTGTAAGGACCAATTATGTATGTGTGCATGTATGTTTTACCAAATTCACGAGAATCCAGCGGCTATGCTGTCTTGACCGTCTTCGGAGTCGCCGTGGTCTAGTAGGTAGTGTGTTGGCTTATTAGACGTAAAGCCGGGGTTCGTTTCCCAGGCCAGACATCAAAACGAAATATGAAAAAAGGAATATTTCTTCGGCGACTTCCTCTCAGCAGATTTCTGGCAAAAACTCTGAGAGTAAATAAACCTGCAATGAAAAAGTTACTCAAAAAAGTCTATCGTTCGGAGTCGACGTTAAACTGTAGGGGTCCCGCCACTCACGTATAAAATTAACGTTCACATCATGAGTGGTGTTGAGAAGCTAGGCCGTCATCCTGACTGAAGGGGGGTTGTAATGGCCAATTATGTATGTATGTATGCTGTCTCGAGCAAGATATTCAGATGCAAGAGTATGTTGCAGCGAGACGGCTATATGATACGGCGGTTAGCGGGCGTCGACCTAGAGGACAATCTTCCTTGTGTTGGAAGCATAAACTGACGTTTCTAAAACAGACCAAACTGTAACCAATGGTTTGTTGTAGGCAATTACTGAAGAAAATAAGATAATACCGTCTTACATTAAGATTTTATGTTGCATACATGTACTTTGCACTCGGCCCTCCTAACCAAACACATTCAATATATAACTCAACATACTGCTTAGCGGCCTGTCTGTCTGTCTGTCTGTCTGTCTGTCTGCCAAGGAATGCTTAAATAAAATTAAGAAATAAAATAAAATCTCTGTAAACATACATACATATGCTTTTAACAACAATAAAAACAATCATTATTATTTTTAAGTCAAGGTCAATTCTAAATGGATTCTTTTTACATTAATTTAAAAACAAATAATTAAAAAAAATAAAAAACTACAACAACAACAACAACAGCAAATAAAATTAATTGAAACGGTTTCAGTACTGGTATTTTACAATTGTTGTAGACGGTAAAGTAAAGTAAAGTAAAATAAAAGTCATCAAATGAACGGAAGCCGCATATAAAATGAATATAAAGTGTGTGTTAATAATAGTACAAGAAACAACAAAAACCAAACTAAACAAAGAAGAAATAAAGTATAAAAAAACAAAAATTATCTTAAATTCTACCAAAAAAAAAAAAGAATTAAATTTAAATGGTTTTTACAACATAGGCTGGTCGGTTTTTGAAAGGGAAATTATTTAAATTCAATACAAAACATAAGTACACTTATGTATGTATAATATCTATACATATACCCTATATGCATATAATTAATGTTTGTTTGTTGTAAACCAAAGCTGCCTATGCGAACCACTTGTTGCCTTCTGTAATTTCAGAATATCTTATTGATATCAGAGATCAGCAATGAGTATTCAAGAGATGAGTAGATTCGAATCATACTCTTAATTTCTGATACTTATACAGCTATTTATTTTAATATCATACTCATACTACTCATATTCAAAGTTGAAAGTACTGCTCATACTCATACTTAACAATACTCATGATGTTGTTGATTTCGACTCTCCTTTACTCAACATAAGGCGACTTAGAATAGGAGTACATACCATACACTTTCATACATACATACGTACCAGAGATCAGCAATGAGTATTCAAAAAGATAAGTAGATTCAAATCATACTCATAATTTCTGATACTTATACGCATACACATACTTATTTTAATATCATACTCATACTACTCATATTCAAAGTTGAAAGTACTCATCATCATAATCATACTTAACAATACGCATGATGTTGTTGATTTCGACTCTCCATTACTAACATAAGGCGACTTCGAATAGGAGTACATACGATACACTTTCATACATACATACGTACCAGAGATCAGCAATGAGTATTCAAAAAGATAAGTAAATTTAAATCATACTCATAATTTCTGATACTTATACGCATACACATACTTATTTTAATATCGTATTCATAGTACTCATATTCAGAGTTTGAAGTACTCATCATAATCATACTTAACAATACGCATGATGTTGTTGATTTTGACCCTCCTTTACTCAATATTTACAAGAATCACAAAATAAGTATGTGTGATTCGCATACGAACACTGCAATACTCACTAGAAAGTTGTTTGTTTGCTTTACTTGCTGTCTTTGTCTTTTTTTTTTAAATACAACAACAACTAAGACTTGTAAATTTTGATGAATGATTCGAATCACTCGAATCATTTATGAGTACAATTATAAGTATTCTTCTAAATTTTAAAATCTGAATGAGTAGGCGTATAAATCAAACATATTTCGAATGTTATGAGTTTGATGTCAACGTTGTACTCATACTAGTTGCAACCTGTACTTATAAATCAATGTTGTAGAGAGTTCCGAATGAATCAGAGTAGTTGAATTTCAATAATGTTGACTCACTCATATTCGAAATTTCTTCAACACTTATGAGTAGCGAAAAAACGATTCATTGCCCATCTCTGATTGATATGATAAGAGTAACATCGAAATTAGCAAAATAAGCAATGAATTATGAGGAAAAATATTTAAAAGGATTTGATACTCTTTTTGGCGGGAAATGTTATGATATTGGCAAGAGGAGTTTTACGTATTACAAGGAAAACAAAAAACTTCTGGCGTTTTCGTCCTTGGAAGAGATCAATAAATTGCTAAATTATACAGTCAGAGCGACTGTAAGCCTAGCCTGAAGCCTTAGCACTTGAGATGAAAAATTTTCGTTGAGGATATACTACCATCAAGAGGACTTGAAGCTCGAGAACTATTTGCAAGCAGAGCTCATAAGTCTGTTGTTATAAAGGAAAAAAAAGAAAAAACATGCATTAATTACACTGAAAACGTATGCACGAGAGAAAGAGTACGAGTAAAAAGTTCTCATCAAAACAAAACTGCCTAATATATTTCCGCGGAGATCGTGTTCCAGTATCCAGTACAGAAGGCCAATATACTTTATTCACGAAGCTGAAACTTCCTTACTTACTTAATTGGACTTTAAAAATCCGATTAAAGAATTTCGGCCTTCCTTAACATACCCTTCCTGGCACCTTTGCTTCTTGCGCGCTTTCGCTTGTTGGTCGCAACAATCAATGACAGGGCTTTCTCGTTTTGATCTTTCTAACGCAAAATAGGTCGCCCTCTTCGCAGACTTTCGCCAATCCCCGCATCAAATACCCGTGTCGCCAGAGCATTCGAACGACATGGCCGAGCCTGCGCCGCCGCTGTATGTTAATACGCTGCACAACGTCTATGTCATACAGCTCATTGTTGGATCGGATGCGGTTGTACTGGACCAAGGATCTTACGTAGGAATACTTTTAAGGCTGTTGCATCACTGTTTAATTGTGCCTGCGCCATAAGGAAGTACGGGGAGAATGAGCGTCTTGTAGAGTATTAACTTATTAGATTAAGAACTATGACATCCTACACTAAGTTAATCTATAATGACTTACCTAACTTACTAAATGGATTATTGTAAGAATTCAGTCAGGATTACGAACGAGCTTCTCACATCACCTATTGTGTGTATTAATTTTATGTATAAATGACGGGAGATCCACAGTTTAAAGTCGACGCCAAACTTCCGATTTTTTGAGAAACTTCCCCGCAATTTTATTTTCTCTTAGCGATTTTGCCAGTAATCTGAGGTTAGAGAGAAAGTGGCAAATTAATTGGGGAATTTTTTCATAATCAGTGTTGTATTTTCATCGTAATTATTTCGGGTATCAAGCTTATTTAGAGAAGCTTGCTTTAAATATTGTAAGCCTTGCTTTGCAAGCGCATGAGATTTTTTTCTTTGTGTATGCCCTACTACTAATGATACATGAATGATTTTTATTTAAAATCTTCATTTGAATATAATTTTAAATTATTTTATTAAACGATTTATAATGTAGCAAGCAAAGCTTGCCGGGTATTGGTTAGAGTCCCGTCAAAAAAAAAGGCAAAAAAATTCGGTTGAAAAAAAAACTATGCCAGTTTACATGACAATCAAATGTTAACAAATTAACAATATCTTGAGCAAAAACTAAAAACCAAATGTTACTTTTAATTATTAAAGCCAGGCACAAGGTTTAAAGGTTTAACGAACTTTTTGTCTAATAAACCGGAAATGTTATTCAAAAAACGCAATAAAATATTAACAAAAACAAAGAATTCATAGATAAAACGAACCTTTTAAATAGAATTTTTACACGTTCAATTAATTAAAATATTTTTTTTTCTTTATTAAAAATAATTAAAGTCTTTTAAATTGCATTCAAATTGAATTCAGTTTTTAACCTTTATTTTTTTTTCTTGTTCTTCTTTTACATTTTTAAGCCAAACTACTAGCTAACATTGGCTTTGACAATAATTCTGATTCAGTGTTTTTTAAAATTTTTTTTTGTTGTAAATTGTCTTTGATTTTCCATGGCTTAATGTACATACATATTTATGGCCAAGTGAATATAATTGTTTGTTTTTTTTTTTTTTAATACTTTTAGTCAACCTTGATTTTAGCCAATTTTATTGGCTGCACTTTAATTTGTTGTTCTTGTCGTCATTGTCACTATTTTGTCAAGCCTTCTCTCATGGCGTTTTAACTTTTGTTTTTTTGGCACGATCATTTAAGCCCCACTGCTTAACTGATGGTTTTTCAAGAACATTTTAAAGAATTTTCAAACATATTTTTTCTTTTATTCGTATTTGAAAGCAATAAAATTTGATATTGTACTTGAAACGCATTGTCTGTTGTCAAATGGCTAGCTTGTATTGTTTTGAAGCATTTCGAAATTTTTGGTAATGATCTTCAATGGCAAGCCAAAATTAAACTTAAAAAAGCCGAAAAATTCTTGAAAACATTTGAAATGGTAAACAAAAATATAATGAAGGTTAATTAAAAATATGCTTTAAAAAAAAACATCAAATTTTAACTCACTAGTCCAAAGCCGCTTTTCTTTACATTAAAATAACTAAACATTTCCCCAATTTGTATAGTCTAACTGTGGAGCTTTCTTAAAAAATAATTCATATATACTTCCTAAGCATAGGACCCACACCCACAATACGTGTGTTTCTATTCTATTTCTATTTCACGATACTCGGAAATGGCAGTCGGTCACATCTTTTGCAGGCGATCAACTTTCCGGCTGTGTAGCAACTAATCACAATCCATTAATGAGGATTACAACCTTTAGATACTAAAATACTCGTACAAGTTTTGGGGCTCCTAGCTGTAAGTCTTAAATCCACGTTCAGCGATGGAATCGTGTAGTAGTTAAAGTACTTGATCACAAAGCTTAGCATACGAAATAGGAAAAAAATTCATTATGATTCTTAAAGGAACAGGCACTGTCATTTTGTGAGATAGGGTAGCAAAGAACTAAATTTTTCACCACTATACCTAATGCTACAGCTCAATATTTATTTACAGTCAAAGATGTAGATCTTACGATCTACTGCAGTACTTCAATAGTTCCATAATTAACTGAAAAATTTTGATTGATTGAAGGATATTGCACTTAGAGTTGCTTTCAGATAAAATAAAAGTAGATGAGAAAGATAGTCGAAGCTAGGTTTTCTATACAGAAAGTAAAGGGTCCGCCAAATAACTTTTCTTTTTGAAAATGCTTTAAACAAAACTACTGAATATTTTCTCAAATTTCATTGATATCATTTCCAATTCAAAAATTTTCTTTGTTCACGAACTCATTTACGTATCGGGTGCGCCATCTAACGTTTTTTTTTTCAACTAGTGATTATTTCGTGAATGGTAATACTTAGCTCATGTCTGATTTGACAGATAATTAGTTTTATCCTTCCGCTGAACGAATATTGGCCATCTAATGCGTTTTCGCTTCGCTAAGTGGGCCTGCGATCGACTTACAGAAGATGCCGATTTTAGCAAAAAAAATCATCTTTTCAGATGAAGCTCATTTTGATCTTGGCGGGTATGTGAACAACCAAAATTGTCGCATTTGGGGCACAAAAAACCCGCACGCTTACATTGAAAAGCCGACGCACCCAAAACGAGTCACTGTTTGGTGCGGATTTTTGTCCAGAGGCATAATTGGGCCATGAGCAAGGAGTGGCCGTTACAGTCAATGGCGATCGTTATCGGGCCATGTTGAACGAATTTTTGTTCACAAAAATTCAAGAGGAGGATATTGTCAACATTTGGTTTCAACAGGACGGCGCTATGTGCCACACAGCCGAAGCTACACTCGATGTTTTGCGTCCTGTTTTTGAAGATCGTATTATCAGCCGCAGAGCTGATGTCGTTTGGCCACTTCGGAGCTGGGATTTGCCACCGTTGGACTATTATTTGTGGGGTGCCGTCAAAGATAAGTGTTACGCCGACAAGCCAGAGACAATTGACGCTTTAAAGGACAATATTCGTGAAACCATTGGTGAAATACAGCTGCACACAATCGATAATGTGCTTAAAAATTTGACCGATCGTGTAGGCTACTGCATGGCCAGCCGAGGCAGCCATTTGAATGAAATTATTTTCCATTATTAACCGGAAGGATTTTACTTTCAAATAAAAAAAAAGAATTTTGAGCAAATATTCAGTAGTTTTTTTAAAGCATTTTCAAAAAAAAAAGTTATTTGGCGGACCCTTTAGAAATGAGCATCATCCTTGAAATGTTTAAATAAAGGCTCATTGGAAAACAGAGCTGACACAGTTTATAAATTCTCATCAAAAAGGTACCAAAATAGAACTGCATATAAGATTTGAATTTAAAATTAAAATAACTACGTTTGTTCAAAGATATTTTTAAATTAGAATCAATATTTATTTATATGATATATATAATTGCAACATTAAATTTAGCACATTTATTTATATTTTATTTAATACATAAATAATTTAAATTTAATATTCATTATGCTCTACAATTACAATGTATTAAGGGATAAATTGGTCCATATTTATATTTGGTACAATATTTTTTTTCATTTTTTTGGTCGTTGTTATTAATAATTAATAAAATTTACAACATTCATATTCATAATTTAATGTATATTGTTATTAATTTTTATATTATATAAATTGGTCCATATACATATTTCAGTTTCTCTTTTTTTATTATTTTAAATATTTAGAATTATTAACAATTCATAAATTTTAGAACATTTATATTAAATGTGAAAACAATAAAGCTTTTTTATACGAGTAGTTTAGTTAAGAGGCAAATATGTATGAATTTCTATATATATTTTTTATTGTTTATATTTTTATAGCATACAAATAGAATAAGTGTCCTACATATTTTGTTTTTTTTATTTATTTTTTTTATTTATTTATTTATATTTAACATGTTGTTCTATAGAACCAACTGACGTATGCGCTCTTAGTTCGTCGATTCACTTGAAAATCTTAGCCTTCATTCTCAAAACTCAATAATAAAATTTAATTGTAAATTTTTGATTCATTGCAAATGGATTATAACCCTTCATCAAAAGTTATTTAGAAAATTGAAGAAAACATTTTTCTATTAAATTAAAATTTACAGAAAAAAATTAAAAATTTTTGACTTAAAATTTCGAAATTTTATAAAAAAAAGATTAAGTTTTAATCAGAAATACGATAACAAATTACATTAAAATCCCTAAAAGATAAATATGAAATCTTAGCTTTTGAAACTGCATAGCTATACAAATTTCTTTCTATTAAAATTAAATCAAAATCAGAAAGTACACTGTGAAAACGTTGATCCATAATCAACTTTCTTTAATTAATTAAGGGCTATTATTACAATTTGCCGTTAACTAATGAAAGGATGTTAACGGTCAGATAAATTGTTTTTCATTATTATGAGTACCCAATAAGATAGAAGTGAGCGTAACTTTTAAAGTTACCGGTAACTTTTAAAGTTAAGTTTATGTTTGAACTTGCCATATTATATAATATTTTTAATATGGCAACTTCAAATATAAACTACAAAAAAAAAAGAAAAAAAAAAGAAGCCCGTCGTTGCCACTGCGTTAAAAAAAACTTGTTTAATTTATCAGTTTTAACGATATTGCGCCGGCAATGCCATATTTTTGCAAACAGTTTTTTTAAAATTTTCAAGCATCACTTATTTCTAAGCATTTAAATAATATTTTAATAAATAATAGATTAATAATATAGTAAAAAAAATTTTATCAGTTAAAAAATGAATATAAAAAATTAAAAAAATTATTTTTGACACACGATTTAAAATTGTTAAAATTTTACAACAAACAATTAAGGGTTTCATAGATATTAATTACTTATTAAATCCGGGGTTGGAGAAAATTTAAAAAGAAATTTTAAGTTTTTCTTTTTAATTATGATAAAAAAATTTTAATTTCCTTAAGCCTTCCCCTCAATAGATATAATATAACGATTGTTTTTATATCTTGGAATTTTTTTATAGATTAGTTAACCTTTAACTGTACATACATATACTATGTACATATATATTACAATATGTACATATTATTATATATTTTGTATCTTTTTTACTTTCTAAAGCAAATTTAAGCAGTTTTGCAATTGTTTTTAGCGTCAAAAGTTAAGTTGAAGTTGTGATTTTATTCAATAATTATTTTTGTTTAATTTAAGTTTTATTACAACTACGATTACTGGTAGCATCCAACCAAAAACTTAAATTTTTCCATTTGTTTTTGTAATATTTTTACTTTAATTTTTTTTTTTTTAATTTTATTTTTTTGTTTTTTTTTTACTATAATTACGTTTTTTAATATCTTTGAAATTCTTTTTTGTTTTAAAACAGATATTTACAATAGTAGGACTGTTTACTGTTTTTTAATTTCAATTGATTCTAGTAAATTTTTTTTTATTTTTAATTTATTTTCATTTCATTCGCAATTTAAATTTTTTTTCATTCTCAGTTTGATTTTTTTTTTAATTTGTTGAAATTAGTTTTAATTCAAATTAAATTCTTTTTATTTTTAAATTTAATTTTTTTTTAATTATTTTCGAATTTTACTTCATTTAATTTAATTTTAATTTCGTTTTTTAATTATCAATTCAAATTTAATAATTTTTTTGTTTTGTTATACGTTTATTTTTTTAATTTTTGTAATCTTATTCAATTTTTTTAAATTATTTTTCCAGGTTTTATTTTTTTAATTTTTTTTAAATTATTTTAAAATTTTTTTTTTCAATTTTTATTTTTTTTTTTATTTTTTTAATTTTTTTAAATTATTTTTTCAGGTTTTGTTTTTTAATTTTTAATTTTTTTTAAATTATTTTTAAATCTTTATTTTTTTAAATTTTTAATTTTTTTTTATATTTTTAATTTTTTTAAATTATTTTTTCAGTTTTTATTTTTTTTTTTAAATTTTAATTTTTTAAAATTATTTTTCAATTTTTATTTTTTTTAATTTTTAAATTTATAATTTTTTTTATTTTTAATTTTCATTTGAATTTTATTTTTTTTTTTAATTTCCAATTCAAATTGCTTTTTGGTTTTGTTATATTAATATTTATAGTAATTTCAATAACCCCAAAAGCCTTTGCTTTTATTTAATATGTCTTACATTTTTAATTTTATTTTTTTTTAATTCAAACACTTTAAATAATTTTTTTTTTATTTTTTATTTTTATATTTGCAATTCAATATATATAATTATTTATTGAAAATCTTAAATAATACTACACATATACATATAAAACTACATACCTATTTAATACAAAATAATAGTTACATTTCATTTTTTTTTAATATAATTAATCAATGAAATAAAATATAAAAAAAATAAATTCATGTTTTTAAAGACACAAAAAAGGAATAAAAAATTTTACCAAAACAAAATATAATTAACAAAAGGAAGAAAAAAACAGAAATTATAGAACTTAAAAACTAAAAATGGTTTTTTGGTCCAATAATAATAGTATGGGGGGGTGGTGGAAAGGGGAAATAAAAATTAATTAACAAGACAACTAAAAAAATAATAAATTAAATGACAAAAAATTAAGAGAATTGAAATTTAAATTTTAGGAAAATGATTTGCTATGAAGTGTTTAAAATAAAATTAAAAAATTAATAATAATAAAATATTGTACATTTAAAAGAATACTTTCAAGGGATCATTTGCAAGAGTTTTGTTTTTTCATATTTTTTTAAAAAAATATATGTATGTATGTAACTTGGGGCTGTTGCTTGAGCTATTTTATGTTGTTGTTTTAAAATTATCATTATAGTTCTAAAAATAACTTTAAATAGTTGATAATATTTTAATACTTTTGTTTTAATTGATTTTTAATGAAAAATAATATAAAAAAAGAAATAAAAGAAAAATTAAATCAACATCAACTAATTAAAGTTGGATCACACACAGTTAGGGTAGCTAAACTTAATCATTTAGGTACTTGATATTGTTTTAAAAAAAAAATATATATAAAATAAAACATTTATAAACACGTTTTAGGGTTAAACTCTCATTTCTATGCTAACTCTCTCAATTTGTTTTGTTTTGTTTTTCTTTAGTTGTTTAAGAGCGTAAAGCATTTACTTAGAATGGACGACGCATCTTATTGATGGCATTGGTCAAATGTAAAATTTCAGTGTTCATTTGCTGCAATAAAGTTTCCAATTTATCGACAGAGTCTAAGATCTCTACACGTTCGGTATGGGGATTGAAGCGTACTTCGAAGGGTCTGGACATGGTGGATACCCAACGACGGAACTTGTCCTTGGCATCTTCGAAACTTTCGGCAACATAGTAAATGGGCTGGTATTCTTGATCCTGATAGGGTTGTACAGCTGTGGAAGCAGGTTCAAAAGCACGATGTTCACATTTGTCAGAGATGGCATGCAACAATTCACCGTAAGAGGACAAGAGACCAGCACCATAAGCCTTGATTTGGCCATGTTCTTTGCACAAACCGAATTCAACAGTGAACCAGTAGACCTAAAAGTATAAAAAAATTAGAAAAAATTGTTTTTTTAGTAAATAGAATCCGGTTTTCTGTTTAATTTGTTAGAAAAAAAAAGCTTAGCTTAGCTTAGAATATTTTAGCCTTGATTTCATAACAAATTTTAATCATTTTAATTTGGTATTTTTTTTCGAATTTTTTTTTCTTAAATTCGTTTACAAGACTGAACATTTAAGTCAAGATTACAAGTGCAGTGTTAAGCGTTTCTAAATTTTTAATAACAAAAAAAAAATTTTTTTTTTAATTTTTTTTATTTTAAATTGTTTCTTTAGCCGTAAGCTGACTGGCTTGCCTTAACTGGTTGGCCGGCCAATGTGTTTAAAATTCAATTTTTTGGCTTTTAAAAACGAACTTGACTTTTAATTCAAAGATTTTTGCTTTAAAACAGAAACCATGCGCCATATAGCATATGTTTAAACTTGGCTTAGAACTTTAAAAATACAATTTCAATTGCCTTATTTTGCAACATTAACATGGTCTCACGTAAGCTAAACACTCACTCACTCACACCCAAAAATGTTAGACCAGTTTTTTTTTGGCTCGTGTATTAATTGAAAAGCCAAAAACAAAAAGAACAACAAAAAAAAAATTAGCATTTATTTTTTGAAAATCATATTACAAGGCCAAGTATGTATATTTAATAGCCAAATTTAAAAATGTTTTAAACAAACAAAGAATAAAATATTCACAATTAATGAATGGCCAGACCAATTGATTAATAATTGAGATCATTCGTTCATTGTTTAATACAAACAAAGTGAAGGGCTAGAAATCATTTGAACTGGTTATGGTATTTCCCGTTTTAATATAAAGTTTCGCAAAGGATTTGTGTGCCACTTTCACAAAAGCAAAATAAAAATTCTTTTTTAAAATTTTGAGGTTAATGTACAATATTGCAAGCTATAGGAATATGAATTTAAAAGTAATTAAACACAAATTTGTTTAATAGAATAATAATTTTGAGGTTATATACAAATTACCAAAGTATTTAATTGCCATTTGAATTAAAATTGTAATTTTTGCAATTTCAAATTAAATATTAATACACTTTCTAATGGATTCTATATGTTGCTTTAGCAAAATATTAATTTTAAGAAAAATTTAATTTTGAGGTTAGATTGAATTCTCCTACTAAGTATTAAGTTTTTGAATAAAATATTAACAATTTTGTGTTAGCTATGGCAGCATTTGATTTCTTTCTCAAATATTACTATTAAATAAAATTCTTTATTTTACGAAAAATAAAATTTGAGGTTAGGTTGAATTTTCATAAAAATTGCAAGTATTTTCCAGTATTTTTCAATTAATTAATAATTCCTAGAAGATATACTAAAAGGCTATTCATTGTATATGAGTATTGAAGCAATTTTAAAAATTTCAAATTTGAGGTTAGGTTGAATTTTTTCTTAAAATATTCAAATTTTTTGCTTTAGAAACAATCACATGAGTGCATAAAATTGCTATCCTACTAAATATAGAGAATTTTTTCCTTTCTTTTGAATTAAGACAGCAAGTAATGAGGTTATGCTGCAAAAAAATGTACAAAAAATGTGAGGTTAAAGCTTTTTTTCTTTTATTTTTTTCCCTTTAAGCCATAATGTCCTTTTTTCCATTAAGCCTAACTAATTGTATTTCATTTTTCATATTCGATTTTATTGCTAAACTAAATAGCATGACTATAAAATTATACTTACAGTGGATAATTTTTCAATTTCTTCATCCGAAGCACCCAATGAAGCCAAACCAATTTCCTGTGAGAATTGTGCAAAACTGGGATCAGCCAATAATGGCATATGACCCAACAATTCATGAATGCAATCACTGTTAACGAGAAGCAAAAAAGAAACGAAAAGAAAGGAATGAAATCAATAAAAGGAAAATATTAAAAATGGAAAATGAAAATAAAATTGTAATAAAATTATGAAAAAATGTTCAAAGTGTTAAAAAGTGTTCTACTAAAACACAACAATAACGGCAACGACAACGACAATGGCATTAAATAACTCAATTATTGTTAATGGAGTTGTCACAAGTGCCATCATAGTCAAAAACATACATACACATACTCTCAGCTATGGTAATGAAAATAGAAAAAAAAATATCTACTCGTACTTGTTGCTTTTTTCCACACCTACACGTCCTCCCCCATACACACTTAAAGTTTAAGACACTTCAACATTTTCTCTGGCTCTTAAAGGCCAATTATGAGGTTTTTCCTTTTGTTCCTGTTTCTTGTATATGGGGCTTTGTAAAAAAGTATGGAGACGAAATGGGTGGTAGTGGTGGGGTTTTCTTTTTTATTGTGTTCCTTTGTAAGGAAGCAAAAGGAAATTATTTATGCTTAAAACAATATGAAATCATTTACTTCTCTCTAGAAGTTGCCATTATACATATCTGCACTATGGCATGACGGATGGCTGTAAATAAGTGTGCAAATGTCAAGCAAATTTCCTTTATGCCATTATATAAACTGGAAAGATTTAATAAGAAAACTTTTTCTTTGTAAAGGAAAAGTTTCAACAAAGTAGTCTTTGCATTGACAATTAATTGAGTATGGCATATAATATTGAAGGAATATTTTTTGAGGTTATGTTGCTTTTTAGCAATTTTAAATTAGGGGTTATAATTAAATTATGAAGAATTTAAAGATAATTTTTGTTTACTGCATAAAACGTTTTACAATTATTTCTTTGTTGTGTTTATAACAAATTTTTAGAGTTTTTGAAAAAAAAATTTTAAGGTTAGGGTGAATTTTTTTTCTAATTTCTAAGATTTGTGAACAATTTGAAGCATATTCGTTACATTTTTTTATAAATTCTATGTTTTTGCTTTAAATAATTTAAAAACTTTCTTCATAGCTTTTGAGGTTATGTGTTTGATTTTTAGGTTAGAATGAATACCTATTTCCCTATTTAGAAGCAATGATTTTATAATTATTACGAACAATACTTACGGTTCAGGTGTGTGGTAAGGTGAGTTGACATGGCGCACATATTGAGTACTTTGGAAAATGCGGAATGCCAAAGAAGCCAAGAAATCGCGAGCTGTCAATAAACCGGCAGCAGGTCTTAATGTAAAACCGGTATTCTTACGCAAGAAATCGGACATTTCTTGCAATTGTGGCAAATGCTCTTCAACGAAAATCTTTTCATCTTCCAATTTCTTGAAAGCAGCACGATATTCAGCACAGGCATGTTTAGGACTCAATTCCTTAACAGTGCGGAACACCGAACGCCAGGTTTTGTTTTCCACTTCGGTGTAGTTGATGTAGGGAATTGGATCACCATATTTGTAGCCGAAAGCAATTTCAGCAATTTCCTTACGGCGCTGTCTATAGACTTTATCAGCAAAGCCAGGATGATTCATATCTAGATCGGGTTCGTATTTGGTCATCAAATGATTGCAATTGTCCAATTCGGAGGCATGCTTGGGGAACCAAGGTGCCTTAACGCTGATATTGTTCTCAGCCAACAAGTTAATGCTGCTGAAAGAGCCCGATTGGCGCAATGAGCGTATCAATTGCAATAAATTGCCACGAGTCATATTCAATTTGATTAAAACATCATGGTCTACGCCATCCGAGCGCGATTGGCGAGATTCTACATGCTGGACACAGCCATGGTAATTTTCAATGGCCTTTAGAATGCGACCCAACGAAGAAATGCCTTCCTTTAGGCGTACAACCAAAGCAGCATTTTGCATGACATTCTCAGCCTCGGCAGACTCGGAAACGGCATTGGCCAAAACGATTTCATCTTCAGTTAAACCAGCATCTAAAAAAGAAAAATTAAAAATAAAAAAATTAAATGAAATGAAAATCAAATAAAAAAGGATTAAAAATCTAACAATTGCAAGAATGGATTTGAATTGAATTTTTTAATAAAAATGCTCAGCACGTTTAATAGGAAAACTATACCCTGTATGTGACACAGATTATTACAGCCAACCAAGCACTCACTCACTCACTTACAAGTTATTGTTCAAAAAGGAAGAGGAATATGTATGTGGGAAGTGGGTGTGAGTGTGTGGGGGATAGAGAGAACTTAAGTGTCTTAATATAACCTTAAGCTTCTGCTACTTCCACTTGAGTATGCTTTTGAGGTTTTTCGCTGGCATAAGTGTTGTGTAAGCCAGAGCGCTGGAGTGAGACGATTTATGAGGTATTTTATTGTAATATTTTAAGATTTTTATAGACTTATGGTTTTAACACTCATACATCAACATCATAATTTTATTCTTTTATTGTATAAGATTTCACAGTGTAAAGCCACAAATGCTTTCATTTTCTTTTTTTTTTCTTTGAAAGGAAACGGAAATGAACAATTTAACATTTGAGCTGTTGCTGCTGCTATAAAAGGATTTGTTGGATTTGTATGTATGACTGTATAAGTGGATACATTTCTGGGTATTATTGTTAAGAAAAAAAGAAATGGTTTTAAATCTCTTACAAAAGAAATTAAATTAAATGGAAAATGCTAAATGTTAAGCGGATTTGATGTGAGTGAAAAAGAAAATGAATTTCTGCTCTTACCATCTGCATTAGTTTTGTCTGTTGATTCTTGTGAATCATTTTCCTGAGTTTGTTCAGAATCAGCTGGTAAATCATTTTGTGTATCGACTAATGAATGAATGAAAATAAATTAAAAAAATAAAATAAAAAACAACATTAATAAAAATTATAAAATAAAATAAAGAAAAATGTAAGAAAATAATACCTTCATTAAAAACAGGTTGTTCGATATCATCAACAACATCTAGATTTTCTAATTGTTGTTCATCTTGTAATTCAATTTTTTCTTGAGTTGGAACATGTTCACCTTTGGCTTGCAAAATGGCATCCTCCAAGGTGCAATCTTTTATAAGGAATAATAAATAAAAATAAAAAATAATTAAAAATATAAATAAACAAATAATGCAATAATAATACAACAAAATATCAAAATAAGGAAAAGAATATGAAAATAAAATAAAAAATAATAGTAACTGCGAAGGACCATACATAGTTTTTTCTCAAAAATTATTTGTAGAATACTTTTATGAGCAGAGAATCAAATTTTTACTAGTTAGCTAAAATTGATTCGAATTAAAGTTTGTTTTTTATAAAAATTTAAAATTTTTTTTTTTTAATTCAGGAATTGCTTTTAGTACGAAGGACCAATTTTTTTTAAATAAAAATATGGCAAAACAATTGTATATATGCAAGTATACGAGTATTTTCATTATTGAGATTGTTATAAAGTAAAATTTCTTCATTGATTCGAAGGACCATTGATGTATGATTAAAAAAAAAATTAAATAATACATTTAATTAAAAGGATTTAGTTGATTGGAAGTATGAAAAACCATTTTGAAACAGTAACCTGATACGACTACAGATATATTTACATTTCATTGGAAGAGTTAGTTGTATATTAAAATTTCTACATTAATTCGAAGGACCATCTATTTATGATGAAAGTTGGAAGGACCAATTATTTTTTCTTAGTGCTTTTAAAGCAAAAATTATTTTAATTAAGGATTTGGTTTTTTGGTATGTCTAAAGCATTTTAAATCATTTTGTTTCCCCTCTACTTATAATTAAAGAAAAGTTGGTATTGTTTTTTTATGCTTACCATTGGCTTTGTTTCGAGCTTCTTCCAAGACAATTTGTTTTGTCTGTTTGACCACCAAAGTCTCGAAACGAGCATCGTCCACCAAAGAGCGGCGACGAGATGGATAACCATTCTGAAAATAAAAATAAATAAACATTAAGAAATTATTATATATTTAAAGAAATTTTTTTTTTTATTAAATTTAAAACTTTTTTTTTAATAACACCTTGCGTGACTAGCCATTTACAAGTGATATAATAATTTACAATTATTTTATTTTATTTTTCAGGTTTTCTCTCATCATTTTCTTTTGTCTCCTGTTTTAATTGATTGTTTTGATACGAAATTAATTAAATGCACAGGTAAGTTCATTATTTTTTCTGTTATTTTTTTTTTTTATGTATTTCAAAAAAAGGTTACAAAATTTTGCTTTTTTTTTGTCTTTTCTTAAATTGAAATCGAAAGTGTTTAAAACAAAATTGCCTGCCCATCAGCATCATTATCAGCGGCAGCAAAACAAGCATCAATGAATGTATGAATGAAACTATGTGATGCATATGCCAAACAGAAAACAAACAAAAAAAAATTCAAAATAAAAACGTTCGGGGTATGAAACAAGTTTATTAACGTAAAACTGGCAATAACAGTGTGTATGATTAACTTGTTAACTTGTTAATGAGGCCGGCATAAATAATAAAAACAAAAACAATAACAAACAAGTTAACACAAAATTTTTTGAAAAATTAAAAAAAAAACCAGGCAAAAGAAATGCCCTCAAAAATATATGTATGTACGTGCATAATCTGAGGATTTTTCGTTTCAAAACATTTTATTTTTAGTCTGCATTGGTTGATAAATGTTGCTTTTTGTCTAAAACTATATTTTACAACTTTATTAACACCTTTTTTTTCTGCTACAAAAACCACAACAAAATTTAAACAAAGACAAAAAGTGTGTGGCATATGTTGTTTATATAAACAATTTAAATGTTTTTGTTTTTATTTAATTTTTTTGATTTTGTTTTGAGCTGCCATTCAAAACACTGCATAAATAATTATGTTGACATGAATTATTTTTTTTAAGTGTTTTTCTGTTGAAATTTTTTGAAAATTGTGAAGAATTTTTTTCGTTTTTTTTGGGTTGAAATATTGACTGATGAAAGATGCAGCATTTATGAAATAATATTTTATTGAAGGTTATTGCCGTAATTTCATTTCTTTTTTTAAAGAGAGAAAATTAAAAAAAATTGTTTTACGTTTTGTAAGTCAAAAATATTGTTTTTTTGAATAATTTCATGGCAGTTTTTGAACGCTTTCACTTTTCAATTTTTTTGTAAGATAATTAATTATAAATAGAGAAGAGGCATATGATAAATGATTATCAGACTAAATGTATATAATTAGGGTTTGATGTTAACAAAAAAAAATTGAAAACAAATTATATTGAAAATATTTATGAAAATAACATAAGGCCCGAAGGACCAAATTTATAAAAAATGGAAATTCGAAACTTTTTGAGTTTGTTAAGAATATAGAATACCCATGCTTCTTATTTTTATAAGGGAAAGGATTTTAATATTAAAAAATGAGACTAAGGAGAAATTTTAATATAAAATTGTATGGTTCGTAGGACCAATTTATTTAATTAAAAAGAAAAATTGTTCAGAAATTGAAATTAAAAGACTGAGCATTCAATGAGAACCAGAAATTTTACTGTGAGTTTAAATCAAAGTATTTTAAATGCAAAACTTATTGGTTTCCAATACGATTTCCTAAAAAATTTGAAATGTTTGTATGGAAATTCATAATTTTTTGAGTTTCAAAACACAAGTAAGGACATTAGAATTCTGAACAATAAGGAGCTATAATGTTAAATTTATTTTAATACCGAATTATATGGTTCGAAGGACCAATTTATAAAAAATTAAATTTAATTAAATTCATTATTAAAAAAAAAAATTAAGAAGAAAAAATTAACTTTAAACTTTAGATAGAAAATTAATGTCGCTAAGGACCATAGGAATAAAAAAGTTTAGTGAAAATTTTAAAAATCATTTAAAATTATTTGAAAATAGAAATTAAACAATTGAAATTTTAAAATAAAATATATTTTTGTTTTAGATGCTACAGAATTTTTTTTACAGGAATTTTACAAATTATTTTGAAAACTGAAATTATGGGTTTTTTTCTGATTTTAAATATTTTCACCATATAATTGATTTTAGTTTTTGTATTTTTAGGAAAGAACTAATTTTTCCTTTTTTTTTTTTTGTAAGGAAGCATAACTACTACTCACCTCAATACTGTATGATTTTTTAATAGCGAACATTTCGCGGTTCTTTTGAGCAGCAGCGACAGCCATCATTTTTGTATAAAGTTCTTGTTGTTTTATAGTATAGAGTATGTAGTAATTAGGTTGATTTTGTATTGTGTAGTAATTAAATTAAGACGCTTTGCTTATTTGAATTACAATCAAAAATTTATTCAGTGATTAGCAGGAGGCACACTTAATACTTTTTGTTTTATTTGAAAATTCCTTTAATTCCCGTTAATAAGCCTTCGAAACACTTGCGAGTTTTCACTGCTTATTAGAATAGAGACTTGCTTCTATTTGTTAAAAATTGAATTTTGGTATTTCCCCAAAGCAACGTAGTTGTACGGACTGGAGTCTAGTATAGCTTTTATTTCGAAAAAAGAAAATTTTTGTTTGATTTTTTGTTTTAAACACAATTTTCTTTTTCTTGACACTTTTCCACTAAAATGTTATTTGAACACACAGAAATTTTTGAATTTTTCCGTTTTGTTTGCGTTTTTTTTTTTTTTTGGCGAGTTTTAAACGTAGACGCGTTTTAAAAATTCTGTATCCTGACGGTTTTTTTTAGCGGATTTTTTCTATTTCTTCCGTTTTTTGTAAAGCTAAGAATTACAACAATCGGCAACTACTTTTCTTTTGTTTGTTAATTATTTGGAAATTTAAATTCAAAAAGAAAACTTTTTTTATAACGTTTCTTTCTTCAACCAAAGAAGCAAGTTATTAGAGCGAATGATAGCGAATCAATGGATACTCGTTGACCAAGCTCCCAATGCTTATATACCCTCAAGTCGCCGTATAGAAGGTTCACACTTAACAGCCAGCCACTCTGCTGCTAAACAGCGAGACGAACCTTTAAGCCGAACATTGTTGTTAACTTGGCTAACAGAGAGCACATGTAGTTATTGTTGTTGTTGTTGTAGTTCAATATTATTATTTTTTTTTTGTTATTGCTGCTTATCGTGTGTTTTAATTATTCACATGTTAAAAATGAGCAGCACACTCACACCTTGACACTCACTCACTCACTCACTTAGAGCTGTTAGCACAGTATGCTCATGGAAATAAAAATCACCGTCCATTTTAGTCATGTTAATTTAGCCGCTCTGTTATTAACAGGTTTTCAGTTGTTTGGATTTATTTTTTGTTGAAACATTCAATCGTTTATTGCTAAAGGCAAGCATCTTTAGTGATAACGTGAGAGTTTAATTTGTTTTCAATTTTTTTTTTCGCTTTACGGGAATCCATTCAATTCATTCATACGTCACTTCACACACACTCATTCACACACACTCATTCACTCACACTCATTCACACTCGCACTCACATTGGTGTTCTGTTTATGGCGTTAAACGATTCATCTTGAGAGGGAATCACCAGATTACGATTCTGTCTACTATATGTGACGGGAGTTTAACGTTTTAACGTGCGTAAGAGCATCGTCTTTAGAGCGCATGCTTTGTGCCAAGAAACGAACGTAAATATTGCAGAGCAACGTTTGTACGTATGTACGTACGTACGTGTGTCTGTCTGTTTATTTCGTTTACGTTCGTCGCAAATAAAGGCCAAAACTGTAGTTGTTGTGCTCATTTTTGTGGGATTTACCTCTCGTTGACGAAAATCTTGAATAATTTTTCTGTTTTTTTTTTCTCCTCCATGTGTTCTCTACTCAATTTCAAAAACAAACACAAAAACACGAATCAAGTTCAAGTTTCATACAACTGACAGCCACCACAGTAGTAGTTTAGCATCTGTTTTGGTGGCGGCTTATGGCAAAAATATTCAAGCAAATGGGAGGGATGGTTACCTTTGTCTATTATTTGTAACTTGAGAGGGTAATGAAAATTACGGGACAAAATCAAAACTATGATTTTATCTTGAAATTCAACATTGTAGGTTCTGAATGCGACAGTCTTCAATCACGCGTTGTTGTCGAGGACTGGTCAATATTTAATTTAATTAAAATTTTGCAAAATCCCGATAGCTATTCTCTAAGAATTGCTATCGTTGCATTGTAGATATGTCATACTACTGCGATAAGTTGAATAGGTCACTCGCAACCCTATTTTCCTGCCTCAAACGAACCCAAGTGAGATGCATTAAATCGTCATGAAACTAGTGATTCATTCTTTTCACCACTTAATCCACATATTTGACTGAAGATGGGTTTTTTTTTGCCTTGAACTTGTTTGTTTTGACAAAAGTTTTTGCCTCTTTGTGTCTTACCTGACATATCTTACCAGACATCCCTTTCCACTACACAGGCTCTGGCCCCAGAGACTTGCTACAGAGTGAAGTACTTGCATGCATAGATATATACATAACGACCGTTACAACCCTTGAGTCGGGATTACAATCAAGGTTCTCACACCACCTATGTTGTGTTAGTCAATTTTATACGTGAGTGGCTGGGCCGGCCTACAGTCAACTCCGAACAGCAGATTTTTTGAGAAACTTTTCATGGCAACTTTATTTTACTCTCAGAGTTTTTGCCAGAAATCTGTTGAGAGGAAGTCGCCGAAGAAATATTTTTTCAAATTTCGTTTTGTGCTGGGGTTTGAACCGTGGCCTCACGTCTAATAAACCAAAATACTACCTACTAGACTAAGCCTACTTCAAAGTGAAATACTTAGGGATCCGAAAAGTAGAAAGAACAGGCCATATTTTGAGAAAAGTGAAGCTGCTTCGCTTGATATAAGCAGAATTTTGGCCCTATTATACTATGTTGAGATATGCACTTTTATTGAGTCAATATTCGGTTTATTGAGTACAATATTCGGTTTATTGAGTACAATATTTTAAGTGTTCAGACATAACAATATACGCAGTTCGGCTGCTTATTCAATATTCATTTGACAGCTTGTAAAGAAAACAGCTGATTGTTCAGACATAACAATATACGCAGTTCAGCTGCTTATTCAATATTCATTTCACAGCTTGTAAACAAATTAGCTGGTTGGTTCAACAACATTGTTTTTTTTTTTTTGACGTTGTTGACATTTGAGTTGTCAAATATCAACAGAAAGTGTTCGGATAATTGTAATATGCGCACTGAACATACTTATGACAGTGCTGCATTTTGCCTATTTATTGCGCAATAATTAATTGAAACTTTATATGAAATATTGAGCTCAATATTGGCGTTTATTGCGATTTACGCAATAAAGGTGCATATCTGAACACCGTATTATAATATTTTTGGTCTGAGAATCGCAAAAGTTTTTAAGTTCCATTGGAATATGTATTTGTATATAAACAGTTTATTTCGGATTTACGTGTTTTAGAGAACCTACTTAAAAATTTCTATCTACCATTTATGAATATTGGCTCACCTTCCCCCACTGAATCACACGCCAATAATATTTCAATACAAAACGAAAAGAGAATATGTACTAAAAACAACGTCATAAATATATTGTATTTTAAATACTATAATAAACATTATTATACTACAATAACAACAACAAACATAAATAAATGGACAGACAGACAGACAGAGAGTATTGGATTCTGTGAACTCGTGCTAATCACGGAATCTCCCTTTCACAATACAAACAAACAAATGATTTTTATTTATACAATTAATGTTTTAATTGTTGTTAATGTTGTTGTAATTGGAAAATATTCAGAATATGAGTGTTGGATGTTGTTACGGTTTTTTGCAGTTGTTGTATGCCGATATTGTTGTAGTTGTCATATATAGTTGGTTGGAACAAAACAAAGCAAAAAAAAAAGCTGCTTTTGGTGGTTGTTTTGCTTGGCATTTGTAATGATTTTTCAGTGCTGGAAATCAATTGAATTCTTATCATTATGAATGGTTTTGTTGGTATTGTTATTGTTGCTATTGGCCTTATGGCTTAAAGCATTTGATGGCAAACTGTCATACAGACAGCCAATTAGCCGTATAGACAGACAGTCTGTCAGTCGTTTTGTTTAAAGTGTTTTAAGCGATCGTTTGTTAACAGGTGTTGTTATAATTATTCTCATATAATAACAGCACAAATACAACCACACTTAATACCACTACCACCATAATACCACATTCAAAGCAATAATAACTCGAACGCTGGCTGTTGTTTTAAACGATCGATAACAGCAGCAGCACAGAATTTTTTTTTTTTCGGATTTTGGAATCGAAAAATTCGTTTTAATCATTGAGTTCATTTACGAATGTGCGCGCGCGTCATCTGCATGAAATTTAAATATTTAAAAAAAAAAAAAGGAAAACAATTTTTGTTTTAACGTTTTTTTTTTTTCTTTGGGTTAAAATGTTATTTCTTGAATTCTTTTTTCTTTTATTTTTTTTTTTTTTTATAAATTTTATACGCACTCTCTGGTTATTTCCAAAAATCCGGGGATCTTTTCTCATTTCTTGTGCAATGGGAAAAACGCTTTCATTTCTATTTTAAGTTTCCTTTTTGTGGTGTGGAAAGTTTTTAACGTTGTTTACCTAATTGGTTTAAGTTTTTTTTTCTCAATTAAAAAAAGGGGGCTTTTTTCTAAATAATTTTTAACAATTTTAGTAATTGTTTTGATTCTGATGTGTTCAAAAAAATTATTTTCCTTTTTTTTTAATTACAAAATAGTGTTTAAGAAACTAATGTTTTGTTTATGAATAATATTGTTTAAATACAATATTTAAATGCAAATTCCTTAAATTAATATATATTATCATATATTTAGTGTTCCAGATTTTTAATAATAAAAAAGTTTTTAAATTAAAAAAAATTTTTTAAATTAAAAAACATATTTTAAATTAAAAAAAAATTTTTTAAAATTAAAAGAAAATTTACAAATTAAAATGGAATTTGTTTTATTTATTTTAATTCATAAAAATTTTAATTTTGTTTTATAAAATGCTTATAAAACATAATTTACATGAAAATTTACATGCAAATTATGTTTTATAAATCGAACAAGTTTTAATTAATATGTCAGCTATTAGCTACTGGTTAAATATTAAAATTACAAAAATTTATTAAATTTTTAAAATTAAAAATATTTAAAATTTAATTAAATTTAAAATTAAAAAAAATTAATTAAATTTTTAAAAAAATTTTCTTTAAAATAATTTAAAAAATAGAAATTCTAACAAAATTTTTATAAATTCAAATAAAATAAATTTTTACGAAATTTTCTTTAATTTAAAAACTACAAATTGTAACGAAATAATAATAAAAAATACAACTTTGTAGTATAATGGAATGTTTTTATGATTTTTATTTTGTTTTTTAAACAACATTGCCGGCTTCGGTTCATTTATCATGTGATGGCCTTTCAAAAGACAAAACGTGTGGGTGTTATTCTTGACATTGACTCTAGTTTGCTATACTATAACGAGCATAAATATGAATAAATTTGAAAAGATTAACAAATAATTGGATAGTTGGCTAAGACTGGATTTTTTAATAATGTTTTTGCTTTTGTTTTTGATTTTGCTTTTTTTTTCATAGCTTTACTAAAGACTACTTTCGAAATGCCTATCAATTGAGTCACCATTTTGGGGATTTTCTGACACATTCTTTTCCACCATGTAGCCTAGATCTAGACGATCTACAAAATTTTGAAATTGTCCTTATAAAGTCAAAGAAAAAAGTCTATGTACACCGTTGTATGCTATATTTTGAAATTAGAATATATTCTTCAAATAATTTCTGGGTTATATTTTTTTATATTCGAGATTGTCTCCATACATACATTGACTGACTGACTTGAGTCTACAAACATTGACTTGTATATCCAATTTAAAACAACTTAAAAAGAAATTGAAAAAATGATACAGGCCGACTTGTATAACCTTTTTAATTTATTTCTTTAATTTTTGTAAAAAAATAAACTTTCGTTATTAAATAAATAGTATATATTATAAAGTGAGCGCCAGAAGTGATTAAGCACCACTGAAATAATTCATTTTCTTAGGATAGCGAGAAAAGTAAATGAGAATAGTCGAATAAATTTCCAAAAATAAAAACCTTTATTTATTACACTTATAAAATGTTAAAACAAAAACAACAATTCAGGATAAAGGAACTTTTTTTATACTTAAGAACATAATAGAAAATTTAAAATTATAGTGGGTGTTGACTCACTTATGGCGCTCACTGTATAATAATAATTATAATACAAAAACTGAAGAAAACTAAAAAAAAAAAAAACCAATTAAATTTCTCTAAAAATCCAGTTTTTTTTTTCATATTTTTCTATGACAGAAAAATCCCACAAGTAACACATTTCCTAAAAAGATGCTAAGAACTGTAACAACTGCAAAAAAAAATGCAATGTTTATGTCTGGTTAGATAAGTAAACATGTTTTTCATAACTTTTCTCGGCCATTAATATTGTCTACTTAACAATCACTGACTTCAGTAGCAAATGTGTGTAAAAAAAATCGCGCTTCTGTCTTAAGTCTTTTGTTTAATTTCAATAAGAGGCATTCAAAACTGTTGTTGTTTTGAATGCCTCTTTTCTTTTTAATTTTTAATAATTTATCAAAAATTGTATATTTTTTTTACATAGGAGTACGGCGCTAACAGTTATAATGAATTGTGTTAGGAAAGTACATTGGAATTACAAAATATTTGAAATGTCAATAAATACTGAAATCTACATTAAAACTAAGCAAATTTATTTATGTCTGATTAACACCTTGAATAAATTAGATTTTCGTTGTAATTTGTACTTGAAATATGTGAGCGGCAGGGTCCTGTGCTTACTGTAGTTAAATATGTTACAAACCAGGTCATTGGATTGCAATAGAATGTTTTTCAAGAATTTCTTTGAATATTCACCAATCTCTCTTTTGACCGTTCAGATCCTTCTCTACTTCCATATTTTTGATGTACCTCGATGTTGCTATAACCATACGTAGGATTGGACTTTCGCCGTTGGACATAAGGTTGTGCAGTAGCTGCTCGTGCTTAAAACATTTAAGATATTTACTCTTAACGTACAGGTCTAATGTGCTTTGTTTTTCATACTACTACAGAGTACGACATCAAACTCATAACAATCGAAATATGTATGTTTGATTCATACGCCTACTCCCTCAGATTCATAAATTTAGAAAAATGCTTATAATTGTACTCATAAATGATTCGAGTGATTCGAATCATTCATGAAAATTTACAGTCTTAGTTGTTGTTGCATTCCAAAAAAAAAACAAAAAAAAAACAAAGACAGCAAGCAAAAGCAGACACACAACCTTCTAGTGAGCATTGGAATGTTCCTACGCAAATCATACTTATTTTGTGATTCCTGTAAACGTTGAGTAAAGGAGAGTCGAAATCAACAACACCATGCGTATTATTAAGTATGAGTACGATGAGTACTTCAAGTTTTGAATATGAGCAGTATGAGTATGATATTAAAATAAGTATTAATGCGTATAAGTATCAGAAATTATGATATTTTTGAATACTCATTGCTGATCTCGGCTTTCTACCTTTCTTCCCTGTACCCACAGTTTGTGTAAACGTAAATTTACTTGGCTTTTACTAGGAAGTAAGAATGAGAAAACGGGAATATTCTAGAGCCGACTGTGTTAAGTATTATTAGACTTAAGTATGGGAAATCATAAAAAATTAAAGAATTTTTTTTTATCAGGTTTTGTCCTTTAAAAAAATATAGCTGCCGGCCATTTTTTTTTTTTTTTTTTGCTTCGGTTCATTAAGTAAGTTTTTAAAGCTAAGCAGATATAATGTCGACCGTAGCAGGCCCTACGTAATAGGTTTGCCATGTGTGTATCTGTCGAGAAACATCCTCCTATATTGAAATGAATTGCCTGCAGTGATGCAGAACTTTACTGATTGAGTCCTACACTTTCTCAAGTGGTCGTGTTGCCTGACTTGGCTATCATCGCTATTGATGTCATCTCCTCTAAGGGAAAAATCAAGGAACTTTCTGGGTGAATTATTTGGAAGGAATAGGCGTTTTATTTATCGATTTCTTTTTCTTTATTTTCTTTCTAATTCGAAAACATGATTAAAATTTCTCGCGTTCTTTGATATTTGAAAATTAATTTTGCTTGGCTCTTCACTTTTTTTTAAAGTAAAAAATTGGAAAAAAAAATGAAATCAAGCTTGTTTAACTTAAGTTTTCAAGTTAGCAGAGCAAGGTTTCGATCCTCGGACCTCTGGGTTATGGGCCCAGCACGCTTCCACTGCGCCACTCTGCTTGTTGATGAAGTAGTAATATTTGTGTACATCCAACACCACCACTTACATACATACATACCTACCTAAGTATGCATTTCTTAATCCCATTTTTTATACAAGATTTTTTTCTTTATAAATTTATTTTTTTACTTGCTTTATTTTATTTTTTCTAATTAATATATAATTTCTTAGTAATAAACAAGGAGTATATATTCTAATTGCTATTACTTTCTAATTCTAAATAAAAATTTAAAATGTCATCTCATTCATGTGTCTTGTTTGAAAAAAAAAAAATTGTTTTTTTTTTTCTTTTAAAAACTTTTAAGATAATTACGGTTGTTGAAAAATTCTTTATAAACATTCAATAAAAATATATTTTTAATTGAAAATATTTTGAAAAAAAATTCTATATTTTCTTAATTAAAATATTAAATGTTGGTTGTGAGTTTTAAAGCGTAGCTTAGCTTTGACAAAAGCAATTGAATGTCAAAATAAAATCAACTTTTTTTTTATTGATTTTAACACACTTTTCGTAAATTACTGTTTCTAATAAAAAAAAAACACATTAGTAAAGTAAGCAGAAGTGTTAATAACATTTTTAATTTATGCATTCACTACTCAGTCACTTATTCAAATTAGAATAGTTGGTAGTCAATAACAATTTATGTCAAATTTAATTTCAATAATATTAATGGCATATCGTTGTTTTTATTTATAAATTCTAAATTTCTAAAATAACAACACACTTATGAACTAATCATGGGAGAAAAAAAAACACTCAAACAAATTACCATAATTAGTCACTCATATGAAAATAAAATTGCAAAAAAAAACTTCCATAATCATTAAGATTGACAGTGAACATTTGAAAATTTCATTTTCAAACACCTTGCAATTGTAACACACCACACCACACCAGAGCCATAGTCAAAGCTACAGCGAAATCCAGTTTATTATTTTTACAGCCCCAGCATAACATTTATGAACAACATCCGTATCCGTTTCAATTGAAATGAAAACGAGCTCTCTAATAAAAAAGGCAAAAACAAAAAAGCTATTCAACTAATCATTTTGTTGCTAATGAACCATTAAAAATCTATTGAAAACTCTAAATCGAAAATTTATTTAAAACGAAAGAATGCAATTCTAAATCGGCCATATGTTGACACTTCATAACAATTAATTAAAATGAAAAAAATTTTTTAAATTTATTTTTAAATTTATTTTTTATTTATTTTTTTTATTTCTTAATTTTGTTTTTATTTATTTTTTTTTATTTATTATTTATTTTTTTCATTTTTTCAATTTAACAGTTGGTTGTCTGTAAAATATATTTATTGTGTAAATCAGTCTGACTGAGTTATTGAAATTCAGCATTTAACCGCATACAAAACCATTTCATGAGTACCGTGTTTAATAGGTTTTTCCCCATCGCTTTAGATCCATAAATCATAGCAAAATTTATGCCGGTAATAAATCAAAATATCAGGCTATTCTGTATTAAGATTTAGTCACATTATATCGATGAAGGAAGGGTTCTTTTGATTTGTGCTCGTATTAAACTGTCACAACAAAAATTCCATATTGTTTCCTCATACTTTCACTTTAATTTATATACGAACTACACTTGGGGAATGGTCCGTCCCTCCACTGTCTACGTAGTTTTTCGAAAACCAAGAAATTAAGTTATGGAAGGGAAAATAAAGTCGAGTCGCGCTTATGGATTAGAAGTCGCCGTGGTCTAGTAGGTAGTGTGTTGGCTTATTAGACGAAAGGCCCGAGTTCGAATCCCAGGTCAGACATCAAAACGAAAATATGAAAACGACTTCCTCTCAGCAGATTTCTGCCAAAAACTCTGAGCGTAAAAATTGCCATGAAAAGCTTCTCAAAAAAAATCTGTCGTTCGGAGTCTACTTTAAACTGTAGGTCCCGCCACTCATGTATAAAACTAACACACACAACACGAGTGGTGTGAGAAGCCAGGACGTTGTACAATGGGTCAATTCGACCTCCGGGTACTGTACTTGTCACAGTTGACAAGTACACGTCCTCTAACCTAACCTAACCTAATCGCTTATGGATACGTGTCCTATGCGTCAGAGGAGACTTAAGTCATCTCTACACGGTAGGAAAAAACCAAAGCTCAGGAGTATATTGTTAGACATATGGGAGACAAGTTTAACTTTGAATTCATTGAGTCATTTCGAACCTAACATTTTGACTGATTGGCAATTCCCTCCTTAACTGTACTCTAGACGGAACCAGCAGAACGGAACTGCTTCCCAACAAAACTTAGTAACAAAAATGAATGAAGTAATCTGCAGGAGCAGATCTTGAAACACAAGCAAAAGTTTTTAATTTCAATATTCCGAGCTCATCGGGAAATTGAAACTTCGAAATAGAAGGCTATGGCAACGTAGGGTGTGCTGACAGTCAGGCCGCCATTTGAGTACTCGGTTTTTTTGGTGTTAAATCGAAGATAGAATGGTAACGTCTGAAAAAACTGAATTAACTAAGTAGGGATAATAAATGTTACTGTTTGCTGGGTCCCAGGTTATGTGAGAAGCAGTGAGCAAGTAGATGAACTTGTGAGGACCGGAGCTTCCACGTACTTGTGGTATCAGAACACTTCTGTGGAGTGTGAGCCAATGTTTGAAAAGATATGCTCAAAGACAAAGAAGGTCCTGGATTAACTTATAGTTGGTTACCGGTTTTCAAAAAGAGCACTGTAACATGAGCACAATCTTGCATCACAAAAGGAAATACCAGGGTTTTATAGAAAATGCCTGGCGGGGAATTCCAGCGTTGACACCGAGAAAAATCCTGAAGTATGCCAGGACAAACTGCTTCAAGGAGGCATGATAGGGATGCCTTTAGAGTTGGAGGAGGTACAATAGAGCGTATGATTGCAGTACTAAGGCACCACTTCTTGACAATAATTAGTAGACTTTTATTTACGAGAAATCTGTAACTTTTTAACTGAAACAAAACTCGTCTCATTTTTATCGTCTTTTGAGCACTTCGTTCATTGAATTATTTATTCATTTCAAAACATGATTTTTATAATTTTCTTTGTTTTTGATTCGTTGGGTCTTAGATATGGAAATAAGGAATAGCTACACGTAGCTAAGTCCTCAGAGTCCAAAGGATCCCTAATAGAATCCAATTAGTGATTTATCGAATTTGGAAAATTTTCAAGATGTCACCACCGTCAACCCTCCAATTACTATTTACAATAATTTAGTTATTCTTGAACACTAATGAACTAAATGAGAATTACTTTTGAATTTCATTTGCGGGCTTTGTTATTTGTCGGAACGACTATTAAATTAAGTACACAAGCGATTGAAGTCAATCAAGAATTTGGCTAATTACACTCCTTTTTATAACTTCATTAAATCGATCAAAAAAAAAAAAAGTAGTAATGAAACTTAGCTGGGAAGCTTTGAAGCATCCATCATACTACATACATACATATAATTGGCCATTACAACCCTTCAGTCTGGATTATGGCCTAGCTTCTCACACCACTTATCTCGTGTGCCTTAATTTTATACTTGAGTGGCGGGACCTACTGTTTAACGTAGGCTCCGAACGACAGATTTCTGAGATACTTTTTCATGGCATTTTAATTTCACTCTCAGAGTTTTTGCCAGAAATCTGCTGAGCGGCGGAAGTGGCCGAAGAAATATTTTTTTTTTTTTATATTTCGTTTTGATGTCTGGCCTGGAGCTCGAACCCGGGCTGTACGTCTAATAAGCGAACACACTACCTACTAGACTTGGGCGACTACTACGGCGACTATAGCCCAATCCTAGCCCCTCCAGATGAATAGTACAAAAATACAATTCCTATTCCAGAACATAAAATTTCCTTATTTTTATGATGGGTCACAATACCCCAACGGGCTCTGTGAAAGTCGTGAATCTGTGAATACTTTGAAGGGCCGGTTTATCAACCTAACCCAAGCTAACCTAAAAAGATATCTTACTTTTCATGGTATGCCAAAAAATGTTAGGTTTTGCTACTCGCCATATGTTAACTAATTTCGATAGAAACTATACAAAATGTTAACTAACAGATTAGCCTTGACCGTATGTGCAATAACTTCATTTGATTGGTTTGGTTATGTTTAAAGAAAATTGTCTTAAAACTGTCAACAAATCAGCAGCCATTAACGAGGCTTTAAATACATATATTTAATTGGTAAAATGAATATGAAATATAAATTGTTTTATAATTCAATTAATTTTTGTAAAAAATATTACATATTATTAATTCAATACAACAACAACAATAACAATCATAATACAAAATAATAATGTTATTAACATTATTAAATTAAAACTGCAAATATTTCATAAAATACAACAACAACAACAACAAATTGCCATTGATCTACATTAAGTTAGAAATAAAAAAAATGCTTTTTTTTTAAATAGAATTATAATATAGTCGTCGTAGCCATAGTAGCCATAATCATACTCGTACTTAGCTAAATGTTGTTATCCTTGTAGCATGTGAGTATATTTCTACAATTATTTAAAAACAAATTAAAAAAAAATAAAAAATATTTTTAAGAATATAAAATAACACGCAGTGTATGCTTGTTTTACCATATAGACGACCACAACAGTTAATGGTTCTGTAGTTAGTTAGATAGACCGACACACATACAGTGTAGACAGACAGACAGCCATTACAGTTTAAGTAACTAAAACTCAATAATATGAGCCACCAGCACATTGAAACGCCTTTTTCTGTTTGTCGGTACGTTTATGTATTTGGATTTATGCATTCATTCATTCATACATTCATACATACATTCAATCAAAAACTATCCATCTAAACATCCAACATTCATCCATCCATCCATCTGTCCATAGAAAATCTATGAAAAATTTTTGTATTTTTTTTTTTTTAACATGTTGAGTACAGCAGTATTGGAATATAACACCAGGTTGTTTAATTATGCTTAAGAGAAAAAAAAAACAGAAACTCTTGTGATAAAATTAAAATAACTCTTTAGAGACCGACTGGGAAATGATACCCTACTTTGTAATATGCTTAACGGAATATTCTGGAAAGAATTAAGTTAGATACGACAGGTTAACCCTGTCATTCTGTATCAATCAATCATTGTAACTCCAATTTGCAAAGCTTAGTATCCTTGCTATAGTGTATCGACCGTCAAAACCTCAAAGAACTACTAGTAAGAGTGGTATGGCACCTACAATTTCTCTCTTCCAGCTTAACATTGAAATCCAGGAGATATTAATACAACCTTGCTCTTGCAAGTCGTCTAAGGTCAAGAGCAGATATCAGCAATCAACCGTTTTTTCGCTACTCATAAGTACTCATGAAATTCTGAGTATGAGTGAGTAAACAATATTGAAATTTAACTACTCTGTGATTCGTTCATACTCACTACAACATTGATTTATAAGTACACAGGTTGCAATGAGTATGAGTACAACGTTGACATCAAACTCATAACATTCGAAATATGCTTGATTCATACGCCTACTCATTTAGATTCATAAATTTAGAAAAATATTTATAATTCTACTCATAAATTATTCGAGTGATTCGAATTATTCATCGAAATTTACAAGTATTAGTTGTTGTTGCATTTACAAAAAAAAAAAAGGAAGAAGAAGACAGCAAGCAAAACCAAACACAACCTTCTAGTGAGTATTGTAGTATTCGTACTCAAATCATACTTATTTTGTGATTCGTGTAAATGCTAAGTAAAGGAGAGTCGAAGTCAACAACATCATGCGTATTGTTAAGTATGAGTACGATGAGTACTTCAAACTTTGAATATGACTAAAATGAGTATGATATTAAAATAAGTATGAATGCGTATAAGTATTAGAAATTATGAGTATGATTCAAATCTATTTATCTTTTTGAATACTCATTGCTGATCTCTGGTCATCTGGTCATGATCTGTAGCGATCTGTAGCCAAATAGTCAACACAACAATCTACTAGACCACGGTGACTTCGAATGCCTAAACTATATGAGAATAAATCACATGATATATGGCTTCTCATTGCCATTCATAACGACTCTAATGGTACATACAACCAGAATTAAGCTCTCTTAACTTGAGAATTTTGGTTGAGGCTGGGTTAGGTTAGCAGTTAGCTTACTGTTCACAGGCAAGTTCACTCACTAGCTCATGTGATCCATTCTGTTACCCTGTGTGATGTAAGCCCGCTTGTCATAATCGGTTAATGGTGGGTTTGCACCATCCCGAGCTCATAATGAAACCGGCCAGTTTCTTTTGTGACATGTTCGCCATCATGCCCATATTATAAAATGTTTTATTACCCACAAAACCGATGACGTTTGTTCTGTAGTCTGTGGCAATCGCAGCGATTTCGTTTCCTCCACAGCATGACAGGTTTTTCAATAATCCTGGTGAGACAGACCAAGCTTGTCAGCGAAACAGCCATCTGTGAAAGAACTTTAAGAAAATATTCAAATCGACTATATTATACATCCTTCTACTTAGCTCTTCGAGGCGTGGTATGGGCTTGGCCTTGTCACTCTAGACACTAGCTTGAAGTGTGGATTATTCAGTTTAAATTAACAAATCTGAGATCTATAATAATTACATACACAATTGGTCATTACAACCCAATATTTAGGATTACGACCTAGTTTCTCACACCACTTATGATGTGTGTGTTAATTTTATACATGAATTGTGGGACTTACAGTTTAAAGCCGATTCCGAACGACTCATTTTTTTTCAAGAAACTTTCATATTTCGTTTTGTCGGAGATGTCTGACTGGGGATTGAACCGAGGCCTCACTACCTTCGAGACTACGGTGACTACCAAAATTGCCAATTAATATTATGAATCTTCAGATTATCTTGATCCGGTATATCTAATCCTCGAACCATAAGAAAAATGTTTGAATTACGTTGTCTGCAACCGGTTACTATCGGTTAGTTGGTATTCATAAAGTTGAACCAGATACTGTTACAAATATCCCTCACTACCATCTTGGATGTTGTAGGGTATTTATTAGATTGCGAATCTAATTACATAAAACATTTCCAATCAAATAAGTTGTTATCGTAAATATCTATTAACGTGGCTGTATTCTAATGTGTATTTAATTTATAATTAATTGTGGTGGTATTAAGACGACTGTCTGGCTTCAGTCTTAGAAGTCATAACAGTGTTCCATGATATGAGACGATAAAGTAAGTCGCTATACCTTCCTTATTTGTTATCAGAGCATGGTTTGGACAACAAATTCGTTTTAACGATATTTCACTTTAAAATTGAAATTATTATTTTTTCGCTGTTGTTGTTGTTATTGTTTTTAGTGATATTCACATTCTTAATGTTTAAAAATAGTAGTATTGGACTGTGGCTAGATTTGGTCAAATTATTTAATTGTGTGTGAAGTTGTTCACATTTAAAACGCTGATGATAAAATAAAAAAAAAAAGTGTCAACAATAATTAAATTGTTGATTTTAATTTAACTATTTGTTTTTGTTTTTTTTTTCATTTGTTCTTATTTTTTTATTTTTTTGTTTTTGTTTTTTGTAATTAATAAATTAAACAGTTCTACCCTAAATAGATAATGGAACTTGTTTTCGAAATTGTTTTAATATTTTCATAAGTTTGAAGGCGCCGTGGTCTAGTAGGCGCGGAGTAAATAAATCTCTCATGAGAAAGTTTCTCAAAATCTGTCGTTCGGAGTCGACGTTAAACCGTGGATCGCGCCACTCAAGTATAAAATTAAGTCACACAACAAGAGTGGTGTGGGAAGCTAGGCCGTAATCCTGACTGAAGGGTTGTAATGGCCAATTATGTATTTATGTATGTAAAGGGTGTTTTTTTATAGAGGTATAGAACTTTAAGTTGGCATTACTTTTCAAGATGGCGACCGATTTAACAACTGTCAAGTGATTTATTCTCAGTTTGGTTTGGCAATTCATCATGAATAGACTCACGCCTGAACAACGCTTGCAAATGGTGCAATTTTATTTCGAAAATAATGGTTCTGTGCGGAAAACGTATCGCGCACTACGTCCATTTTATCGTCGACAAAATCGTACATCAGAGCAGTTAATTCGATTCACCATGGTACGTTTTCGCACCACGTTTAGTCTTATTGATAACTCGCATCCCCAGAGACGCTGCACGGTGCGTACAATAGAAGCTATTGCTGCCTGCTATAGAGCGTAGCATTGAGGAAGAACGTTACAGTCAATGGTGATCGGTATAGAGCCATGATTACTAACTTTTTATTCCTGAATTGAATAACCATGATCTCCAGGAGATGTGGTTTCAACAAGACGGCGCAACATGTCACACAGCTCGTGCCACAATAGATTTATTGAAAGACACGTTTGGTGACCGCCTAATTTGACGTTTTGGACCTGTGAATTGGCCTTCAAGATCTTGTGATTTAACACCGCTAGACTACTTTCTGTGGGGCTATGTAAAGTCATTGGTCTATGCGGTAAAGCCACAAACGCTTGAACATTTGGAAGACAACATTCGCCGTGTTATTGCTGATATACGGCCACAAATGTTGGAAAAAGCCATTGAAAATTGGACGTCCAGATGGGACTACATCCGCGCCAGAAATCATATTTAAAATGTAATGCCACAAGATTATCTTTCGGATAAATAAAATTCATGTCAATCGAATAATCCATCGTTGTTTTATTGCAACTTAAAGTTCTATACCTCTATAAAAAACACCCTATATGTAAACTTTATTCATTCATTCATTCACTTCATTGAACTTTAGTGCTCGCCGTTATCAGTGATGATCTGCCGTAAGTCCAAAATCCACTACAAACACTGTCTGTTTCGAGATGTGGATTGGTATTATCCCATTCATCTAGAAATGGGCGTCATCCTCTAAAAATGATTTTTGGATGAAAATCACATTCAGCGCAAAAACACGTCGTGGTCGATTACTTTCAGTTTCTGTGTTCGGTGAATTTTGTACGGGTGACCTAGTCACGATGCAAAATTATCCAAATTTGCCAAATTTCGAATTCTTGTGAGCGACATGGAAATCGAACGCATTGGATTCTCTCACACACTCTCACGACTGTTTACTGGACCAGTGGATACGCTTTTATTCGCAATAATGCGAGTCCTCTCTGTAGAACGATCGCAAAATAATCGAAGAGTGTATAGTTCAAATGCTTTATTCCGGGTCTAAGCATTCCAAGTTTGAAGACAACAGACAACAAATAATTTTTTTTTTTTATCATGATTCTTAGATTATTAAATAAATTAGGGATTCATTCCTCATCGAATAATTCATCGTCGGGGAAATTTGACTACTCAGGGACCCACACCAGTAACATGTGATCGTTGACTGAAGTTAGGTGAGCTGCCTGAAATGATAGGCATTTTAAAAAGATACGAAACGATTTAGCATATTGATCGAAAATTATAAGATGATAAGCAGTGTGCCAAGAATTTGTTAGGCAAATAAGAAAAGCGACGTTTCAGTAGAGGGAGTCGTTTAGTGATGTTTCGCAGCACTAAGGCTGAATTTTTTTTTTTATGGGTAAGGTTTAGGCCCTTTCGGCGGAGGCAAAGAAATATTAGAAATACGCAGAAAAGTTTATCAAGAAGGCAACAACTGTTATACATATGTGGTAGGCTTGTGATAGTTTTTCTTGTTCCATATGCTCCGTCGTGCGGAGTCAACTTTAAACTGTAGGTCCCGCCACTCATATATAAAATTAATGAATATAACATAAGTAGTGTGAGAAGCTAGGTCGTAATCCTGACTGAAGGGTTGTAATGACGAATTACTTATATATGTATGTACTTATGTATGATCTTTTATGTACACTTCTTGAGCATAAAATAAGTGTTGCATCAAACCTATCCACCACCAGTCCACACTATTGTATTGGACAAATCGAATTGCTTCATACATATTTTATTTTTTGGTACTTATTAAAATTTGGTACTTTCCAAATACCGTTTTATTATTGTCTACTCTTACAGACTTACCAGGATGTTAGTTTTCATTATTATTTTTAGTTTTTTTTTGTTGTTTTTTTTTTTTGCTGATGTAAAAGGCCAGCCATTATAAGGGCGGGAATTAAATTTTTAGTACGCAGTAAGATTACAAGACATTTATTTTAATAAATTTTTTTTTTCATTTTGTAAATTCTATTATAAGTTATTAATTTGATGTCTAGACGTACATACATACATACGTAATATATGTGTTTTTGGAATTCTTAGAAATTAAAAATTCACCGCCCCTGAAATTTTTTTGAATAGAATTTCTTTAAACTTCCATATGAATACAGACATTTGTACTGTACATACATACATTTGATGATTAATGATATGATTGATTGCTATTATTCTTTTATAATTTTTTTTAAAAGTGTTTAAAATGTTTGAAATGTTTTTATAAAAGTTAAAAAACAAAAAAAATTGAGAAAAAAATTAACAAAAACTGTTTAAAAAATTTAATTCCGTCTTATGTAATAATAATTAAATATTTCTAAGACCAGGAATAAACAATGAAAAAAATCCATGTTTTGTTTTAATGTTTTATAAAAAAATTAATTAAAAAAATTTAATTTCTATTGCTTGAAGTTAAAAGTAAGAATTCCCCGAAGAATTCTGATGTCAAATGGTCACGTATAACCAAGAAATAGTTACACCGTGTAATACAGTATGTATAGGGTGGTTCATTTAAAAGTTTAAATTTAAAACTTATTTTTTTGTTGTCGTGAACTACAATTGTTCCATTTAGAAATGAAATATTATTTCATTCATATGGCTGCCATGGCTGGCCTTTCAGTACCTCATTCGAGCTTACCAATTTTTGTGCACTTTTTCGAATGTATGAGGTCGTATCTCGGCAATGGCATCACGAATGTTGGCCTTCAAATGCTCAATTGTCTTTGGTATGTCGGCATGACACAGAAAATAGTTCAACGGTGTTAAATTGTAGCTTCTTGGTGGCCATTTGTAATCACCATTTCGACTAATTAAATGGCCATCAAACGTTTGATGCATCAAATCGATTGTGGCACGAGATGTATGGCAATTTGCACCATCCTGTTGAATCCATCCAAACATCCTTGACATCAATACCATGAAGAGGAAGTACCAAAACAAAGAAAAACCATTACGGTTAATGGAAGCACCACGACACCAATGATGTCTCCGCTCCACAAGCCGCACCAAACAGTCACTGAGACCACGTGTGTGTTTTCTGAGTCCCACAGGATAATTTTGCTTATTAACGTACCCGCCGTATTCTAGTAGGTAGTGTGTTCCCTTATTAGACGTAAAGCCCGGGTTCGAGCCCCAGGCCAGACATCAAAATGAAATGGGAAAAAATATTTCTTCGGCGACTTCCTCTCAGCAGATTTCTGGCAAAAACTCTGAGAGTAAATAAACCTGCCATGAAATAGTTTCTCAAAATCTGTCGTTTGGAGTCGACGTTAAACTGTAGGTCCCGCCACTCAAGTATAAAAATTAACACACACAACATGAGTGGTGTGAGAAACTAGACCGTAATCCCGCCTGAAGGCTTGTAATGGCCAAGATGTATGTACATATGTATGTATGTTATGTATGTAACGTACTCATCAAGATGAAAATGAGCTTCATCTGAAGAGATAATTTTTATTTCGACATCCTACAGTTGCTTAAGCGTAAATCGATTCATTACTTTCAGTGGAGATAATATATTTCATTCGAAATAACCGATGCTTTAAACTTAAACCGATAGATGGCCCACCCGATATTTAAACAAGGGAATCGATTACAGTTAGTATGGCTTTGTTTTCTAGCATAGCCAATAACCAATAGCCATAGCTATAGTTTAAGATAACATATTAAATTACATCACATATTGGATTTATTGTGTAATTCTTTCTTGAGTAATTCTTTCTTGTTGCAGAACAAAAACAAAACAATCTTTTTGAATTAATTGACATTTATTCTCGTTTTAATTGAAATAACATTTAGACGATATGTCTGACTGGCTCTTCGGCTGATATCAGATATCACAAACGAGCGCTTTACAGAGCTCTGTAAGTTTCTATTTATTATACTTTTAAAAAAACGCCAGCGAATGTCAATGTTATTGAAACGTCAATAACATGATTTTTTTTTATTCTTGTTGTGTTTAATTAAAAATAAAATAAACTATTCATTTATACGTACTTTACTGTATGTATTGTTTGAATTTTTTATTTTTAGATTGAATTTTATTACGAAAAAAAATTAAAAATAATAAAATAAAAATAAATAAAAATCTACTCTCATCTAACCATCCGTAAAGTTCAAGACCAAGGACCAGAGAAATACTAATCACAATCCAATCAAACAAAATTCATGTTTCGTAAAGTAAAACATTTTATTTTTTATTTTAACACATAAAAAAACAATACAATACATACAATAATAACAATAATAATTTAATTATAAATTAAATAATTGCATTTAATTATTTTAAAGTTTACACAATTCTTTTGTTATTGTAAAACATTTTATGTATTTACAACAAAACAAAAAAAATTAAATTTTTTCACACAATTTTACAAAATTTTTAATCATTCAATAAAAACTAGATGCACGTATTTGAAAGGAAAAACTTTAATTAATGTTTTATTTTTTTATTTTTTATTTTCAATTAAATTGTAGGCTTAAAGCCATAGGCATTAAATATGTTTAAACCAAAAATAATTTTAAAATATTTTATTACCTACTAAAGACATGTATTTTTTTTTATTGAAACCGCTTTTCATTTGACATTTTGTTAATCAGAAATGCCTCTTCCCTTTGAAGCATCAGGCGGCAACTGCATGAAACGTACAAAATTATACAAGACTAGACTTACGGGCTTTCTTTCTTCCCTTCCTTTTTCTCTACAATGTAATTGTTTTTATCTTGGTCTCTTAGATCTCTGACAATACAGCTTCAACTGACAAGCGCTTTGTGGTTTCCATTGAAAACAGTTTTTTCTTAAACCTCTGATGCCCTTCTGCCAAGTATAAGCAATCCTTCTCAATTCCCCTTGCAGTATTTTGGTGTTTATGGGAATCGCGTTACATCTTTAATGGCTAATACGTAGAGTCCTAAAAAATCTTGAGTCAACCCTCTTATAACGCGGTACTCTCAGAACGCGGTTTCCATATAACGCGGGGCTGAAATTGCGACAGCCCTCCTATAACATGCTAATCTTAGAACGCGGTTTCTATATAACACGGAGTCCTCCTATAACGCGGTACTCTTCCATCGCAGTTTTCGTTCAACAACATCTCATAAGTTCCTACCGCACAGCCTATGAATGACTAGTAACTAGATATTGTAAGAGGGTTTAAAATAAGTTTTATTTTCGACGCAAAAGCTCAGCCCGAGATACATTACCGTGCAAAATAATAGCAGTTGGATTTTCAATTTAAAAAAGAAATGTTATACTGTATAATTTATCGTGCCTTTTGTATTTCTTGGTCTCCATATAACGCGGCACGAATGATGTGATTTATATTAATTCTGAGTTTCTTATAGCGCGGTTTCCATAGAACGCTCTACGAATAACCCTGGTTTGAGCGGTGAAATCCGAATTTCTTATAGCGCGGTTTCCATATAATGCGGTACAGACCCACCGCGTTATAGGAGGGTTGACTGTGTACATATAGAGAGTCTTTGATTAAGCGCTTCCTATTTTATAAACTCCAATAAAACAAAATGTGTGTGAGTCATCGGAGTTATCGCTGTAGTCTAGTAGGTAGTGTGTTCGCTTTGAGGCGACCGTTGAAGCCCCGGATTTCGGTGATTTCCTCTCAGCAGATTTCTCGTAAAAACTCTGAAATTAAAGAAAATAGTCATGAAAAGTTTCTCAAAAAATCTGCCATTTGGAGTCGACTTTAAACTGCAGGGTCCGCCACTCATTTATAAAATTAACACACACAGAGAAACTAGATCATAATCCTGACTGAAGGATTTTAATGACTAATTATGCATATATGTATGTGTGTATGAGCGAGATATCATTGAAATCTTTTAGTCAATTGAAAGGGCCTACTGATGCCATTAGCGTGGAACACACATACATACATAATTGGCCATTACAACCCTTCGTCAGGATTACGGCCTAGCTTCTCAACACCACTCATGTTGTGTGCGTTAATTTTATACATGAGTGGCGGGACCTACAGTTTAAAGTCGACTCCGAACGACAGATTTTTTGAGAAACTTATTCATGGCAATTTTTACTCTCAGAGTTTTTGCCAGAAATCTGCTGAGAGGAAGTCGCCGAAGAAATACTTTTTGTATTTTGTTTTTGATGTCTGGCCTGGCATTCGAACTCGGGCCTTTCGTCTAATAAGCCAACACACTACCTACTAGACCACGGCGACTTCCAGAGTGGAACACAACTTCGTTCAAATGTCTGTCATGACTTTTTTGTCCAATAGATTTTTGACTGATGCCATGGGTTATTTTGACTCTGAGGTGCACTGTGATCTCTACGTTATTCTCATTTATGTATTTGCTGCTTAAGAAAACCTCACAAGAAGCAGTCTTATCTTACAATCTCGGTGAACAATTTACAATACGAGCACTCACCCAAATCGCTCGCGTAAAAAGTCAAATGCGACATGAAATACGGGACACCTAGCACCGTATTGTTAAAGTCACGTATCGTTTGTATTCAAAAATCATCTAATCTAGCCCAGAAGAAGTTGTTTATCATTGATCTATTGTGCTCGCTGTTGACACCAATGGTCTGGCCAACGTCTTCCTCAAAGCAATTTGGACTAATGACACCGCCAGCTCAAAATACTCAGCAAACCGGGACCTTTTCGGGCTACCAGCGCTATAGGATCTCATGTGGATTGATATCATCTTAAAGTCCATTTTCAAATTTCTTTGCTCGCGTATCCATTCGTCTAGAAATGCGCCCCGTTCGTGAAGATGATTTTTCAATGAAAACTAAGATCAGTTGCCAACTGCATCAGAGGCTATAGAGCGGATGCATATTGTTACCTATGCGCATTTTACTTCAGTTTCTAGGTCAGTTGAATTTTACACAGGTGCGCAGTTGACTCAAAATTGGTCAAGAAACGGTTTGCAAAAGGGCGTGTTCTTTTTAGCATCGCGAAATCAACTGCATTGACAATATATTCGTCAGATCATGCGTTTCGTGGATATACGGCTATTGTCGACATAATAGGCTGAATAAATGACAACTAATTTGACAGATGTAGCTTTAGCAAGACGGTCATTACCAACCGGCAAAGTTCAGAAGTAAGTACGTGTTGGCAGAACCGATATACATATTAAAAAATTTATTCGGGATAATCTAAATTCCTCTAGATATTGTGTATCTTACGTTAACTATAGTTGTTGCAAAGTAAGAGCTGCGCGCTAAAACATTTGTGCATTTGTTTATAAAAACCAAGCTGGATGGTAAAATTATTTCAATCATGATTTAAATTATAGAAGATATAGTGAGCGCCAAGAGTGAATAAATACCACTGAATAATTCATTTTCTTAGGATAGCGAGAAAAATAAATGAGAATAGTCGAATAAATTTTCAAAAATAAAAACTTTTATTTGTTACACTTATATAATTTTAAAAATAAAAACAACAATTCATGATAATGGAACTTTTTTCATACTTAAGAACATAATAGAAAAATTTTAAATTATAGTGGGTGTTGACTCACTTGTGGCGCTCACTGTACCTTATTTCAGTTCTAATGCAGAAGAAACTTCGTCTCAATCTTCAAAAACCTGAGCATTTTTCATCGAAGTAGTTTATTTTAAACAATACGAGTTAATAATAGAAGTCGTCGTAGTATAGTAGGTAGAGTGTTGGCCTATTAGACGTGAAGCCACGGTTCAATCCCCAGTCAGACATCTTCAACAAAACGAAATATGAAAAGAATATTGCTTCGGTGACTCTGAGGGTAAATAAAATTACCATGAAAGGTTTCTCAAAAATTTTTCGTTCGGGGTCGACTTAAACTGTAGGTTCCACCATTCATGTATAAAATTAACACACGTAACATAAGTGGAAAGAGAAGCTAGGACGTAATCCTGACTGAAGGATTGCAGTGTTCAATTATGTTATGTAGATATGTGCGTGTAGCAGTTAATTTTGGTAGCACTCTTGTACTTATGTTTTAAATAAACAAAAATGAATATTTTGACAAGAAAGTGCCTCCTTTAAATATTACATACATACATACATAATTGGCCATTACAACCCTTTACTCAGGATTATACTATGTTCAGACATGCACTTGTATTGAGTAAATCGCAATAAACGCCATTATTGAGATCAAGATTTCATATAAAGTTTCAATTAATTATTGCGCAATAAATACGCAAATTGTTATAATATTGATTAAAACTTGAAATACAGCTCTGTCATAAGTACGCTCAGTGAGAATATTACAATTTTCCGAACGCTTTCTATTGATATTTGACAACTCAAATCTCAACAACGACAAAAAAAAAACAACGAACAAAATAAAACAAACCGAATATTGACTCAATAAAAGTGCATGTCTGAACATAGTATTACGGCCTAGCTTCTCATCTCACACCACTTATGTTGTGTGCCCTAATTTTATACTTCAGTGGCGGGGGACCTACAGTTTAACGTCAACTCCGAACGACAGGTTTTTGAGAAACTGTTCATGGCAATTTTATTTAGTTTCTGCCAGAAATTTGCTGAGAGGAAGTCGCTGAAAAAATATTTTTTTGTCATATTTCGTTTTGATGTCTGACCTGGGGCTCTACTAACCCGGTCTTTACGTCTAATAAGTGAACACACTACCTACTAGACTACTGTTTAATATAAACAAAAATGAATATTTTGACAAGAAAGTGTCTCTTTTAAATATTATTCTTCCGTATTACATACGTAGGTCCTTTTGCAAGTCCATTGAGTAGACTAGACTTTAAGTGAGAATAATTTTGAGCAATATAGAATTGTTAGCGAAACATTATAAATCGATGTTGAAAGAAGAATATTGATGTTGAAAGATAAAACTATTTTCCATTGTTTAGTTTTTTCTACAAACCGGAAACAGATTTTTAATTCAATTTGTTTATTAAAAATATAATATTTTTTTAACCAATTTTATTTTTGTTATTATTTTTCTTTCTTTTGTTATTAAAGTTCATTTACTTTTACGATTACGTCTCGATTAGTAGATATTTTTCCATTAATTAAACAATTTCAAATGGAATTATTGCTTCAAAACCGATTTAATTCATTGTTTTTTGTTTTTTTGTCTTCATTTTTAAATTTAAATTGTAATTAAAAATTAATATTTTGCGGTTAGGAATGAATTAAATAAAGATGAAGAAAAAGAAGGAAACAAATCTAATAAATTATTGAAACAAAACATAAAATGCCTTTGTTTGCCTGTCTGCCTTCTTTTATTATTTAATTATATTATTTTGTTTACTAAAATCAAAGATTTGATTCGATTTGATTTTTTTTTTTTGCGGTAGATTTTTGAAAATATTCCACACAGCTATTTGCGGTTAAACGAAATTTAAAATTCAAAATATACTCGTACGTACAATTATTGAGAGGACAAAACTTTCCTTTCCAATTATAATAAATTATTAAGACTATCATGAAATTACGCATTAATTCTATTTTCTATTTCTATTTCATTTCAGGGCTTCAGAGTTGACCAATAAAAATAAGTGCAATTATCCTTTCATATGTAAAGGATCGTAGTCTCAATAAAAAATTCATCATCAGCATCATTCACCTTATTTACTACACAAAAGCCAAAGGCCAACAGATCGGTGAGTACCTTTTTGCTTTTGTTCTAGTATTAAATTATAAATTCAGTCTGTATTCTATTTTACAAAACGTTTAAAAATATTTTTGAGCTTATTTCGGCACCATAATGGACCTGGTATAATACCAGCAACAAACCCGATTTGATATTATGAACTCGATCTATAGAATCGAGTTTTTATTTTGTTATAAACCATGAACAGCTTGCGAAAATTGCGAATAAATCGCTGCTGCAATTTGTGCGATTTCTCGGTCATTCCCAATCGTTTTTATTAGCGAATCGTAGTACGCTACTGAAAAGGCTCAAAGCTAGGGATTTGGCCATATCCCTAGTAAAGATTTCTTCTTCTTCATGCCATCATTACAGACAAGATCAGCTACTCCCAACGGAGAGCTATTAGTATCCACACAACTGGAAAAATTAGCGTTCAATGGAACCTCTAGGGTTTCCTTCCTCGACACTATCGTCTGACTCGACAAACAAATAGTCCTTGTTTCCAAACAATTTATTCTGTTGTCATTATGTTTTGGTTTGTTAACTCATGTTGATACACAGCAAAGATGTTCATTGTGTCAAGTGTGCTTGAGTATTAGCGTTAGGGTCGTGGGTTTGATTCCCACCAGAGACTCTGGTCAGTTACACTACGCCGAGCATATGGTCTAAGTTACTCAGCTCGTATGTAATTAAAATATGCATTATAATTGTATTGTAATCAATAAATAAATAAATTTCCAGTCACTAATGTGGATAAGTACAGTGTTGCAATGTCTTCTGAGCTCATATTCAAAGTTTGAAGTACCCATCGTACTTCATCATACGCATGATGTTATTGATTTCGACTCTCCTTTACTCAACATTTACACGAACCACAAAACAAGTATGATTCGCGTATGAACATTACAATACTCACTAGAAGGATGTGTGTTTGCTTTGCTTGCTGTCTTTGTCTTTTTCTTTCTTCTTTTTTTTTTGTAAATGCAACAACAACTAAAACTTGTAAATTTTCATCATTTATGAGTACAATTATAAGTATTTTTCTAAATTTATGAATCAAACATATTTCGAATGTTATGAGTTTGATGTCAACGTTGTACTCATACTCATTGCAACCTGTACTTATAAATCGATGTTGTGGTGAGTACGAATGAATCAGGGTAGTTGAATTTCAATACATTTGACTCACTCATACTCAAAATTTAATAAGTACTTATGAGTAACGAAAAAACTACATATTTATTGCTGATCTCTGGTTCACATTTCACTGGCCACCAAGATCGTTAGACTTTTCTTGTGGGCTTTTCTTAAGTCGCAAGTGCATGCGAATTAGCAACAAACCACAGCTGCCGTCAAAGCCAATATAACCCTTGTCATTCAGTCTGATTTATGCGCCAGATTCATGGATAATTAGACACTTTGGATGCGCTCCACCTAGAGAATCCATGGCGGACATTTGACTCATGTTATATTCCACATGAATAAAATATTTCTATAACATCACACTCACTTACTTAATTTTTCATACGATCAAGTAGCCAGGATTGCAACTTAGCTTAGTCTAGACCACCCATGTTGTGTGTGTTAATTTTGTCCATGAGTAGTGAGACGTACAGTTTCTCGTTGACTTCGAACGTTAAATTTAAAAAACTTTTCATGTATGATTTTATTTACTTTCAGCCGAAAGAAATATTTTTTTTGTTAAATTTTGCCGTAAAACGAGTGCTGCAGCTGTATTCAATTGACCTTTCAATTCTTCAGATTCCCTGTGGGTTTTATTCTATGAGCAGGTTCGTTTCACGCAGTTTCTTAAAGCTCTTGTTACCTCTATTTCTCAATAGCGTTCTATAATACAGCATACATACATACATACATGCATACATGCATAATTGGCCATTACAACCCTTCAGTCAGGATTAGGGCCTAGCTTCTCACGCCACTCGTGTTGTGTGCCTTAATTTTTATTCTTGAGTGGCGGGACCTACAGTTTAACGTCGACTCCGTACAACAGATTTTGAGAAACTTTTTCATGGCAGGTTTTTTTATTTACTCTCTGAGTTTTTGCCAGAAATCTGCTGAGAGGAAGTCGCCGAAGAAATATTTTTTTTTTTAAATATTTCGTATTGATGTCTGGCATAGGGCTCGAACTTGGGCTTTACGTCTAATAAGCGAATACATTACCTACTAGACTATGGCATATCTCTGTATTATTTATTTACAATAAAGTTGATTAAACTGGACTTCAGCCAGTTTTACTTGGCTATACAATTTAAAGCCTCCCCGAAGTGTTTTACAAGCATCTGCACTAGTCTACGTCATGGTTTGCGTCTATGATACTGTCAACTAGTTGAAGTCGAAGGTATTGAGCATGATTATAATGAATGTTCCTCTATGTTTTCTTTCTATTGGGGTTATTACAACCGCTTTTCTTACTTAAGTAGATTGATTCCTCGTATATGAATAATTATGCAGATTTTATTTTTTATTTTTATTTGTTATTTGATTGTTAGTTAAATCTGTTTTAAGCCATACATTTTAAGACCATAAGAGCTAGTTTTCTATGCTTTCAAATCACTTTTGCAATCATGACGTTAATTGTTGGTATTAAAACACAACCAATTATGATGTGGTCAATGAATTATCAACAGAATTACCTAAAATCCCAGAATGGGATTCCCAAAAATCACTGTTCAATTGAATTGTAACTGGAAACTAAAACCACACACAAGACATTGTATTATCTTTAAAACAATCATGTGACTAGAACAGTCGCTTAGCCAGCCCAGCCTACTGCATAGTAAAGAATAACCAACATGTGAACCACATTGGAAACCAGTTCACTTAAGCTTGTTGAGATATTAGTGTGCTTAAGGTAATTCCCAAGAAATTAGAGGTTAAACTGACAGAATCATTAACAAAAAAAAAAGCAACAAAACAAATCTTGTATTTTCCGAATGCGTAAGAAATAATAACAGCAGCACACAAAGCAAAATACGATTCTTAATTGAAGTGATTCATCAGAGGAGACAATTTTTTACTCGTATTTTTAGAGCAAGCTGAAGGGAATTTTCGAAATGCATACATAAAGCATTGTTAAATGCTACAATGGAAGTGGATATTAAAAATAACTTTTTCCTTTAACCAGAATACCCCATTAAAAGTTAAGATTCTAGTTAATTATTTCGGGAAGAAATGCAAAATTTTTTTGTGGAATTCCAGTTTTATTTTATGGACCCGTTTTCTGTTTACAATTTGCGGTTTGGCGTTTATGGTTTTAGAAAAAAATTTGTTTTGCCTAGCAAAAGCTTCAAAATTTCCTTCACCAAACTGGATTAATTTATGCATGTATAGAGCGTAAAAGAGAGAGTATTTCTTGGTATTTTTTTTTGTTTATTTTTAAATAAATTTTTTATTTTTTTTTTTATTTTGATTGGGTTCATTAAACTTTTTTTTTATTTTAGTTTTTAATGTTCTCATGTGTATGTGTGTGCATTCTTTTTTTTATTGTTTCCGTTTAAATATAAAAATGAAAACCTGTCACCATACCACCACCACCGCCGTTTTATAGTCGATCGTATAGAACTTTGCTTGGCAGGAAGTAAAATTGTACCAAAATTATTTGAAATATACCATCCCAACCCTCCCTGTATACCAGCTGGTAATATTTTAAAAATAATTTCGTTTATTTAAAAGCATTTGCCACAAACATACATAAATTATCGCACATGACATTAACGTCGTATTTATTTATTTACGGAAAACCATAATAAATTACTTTTATTGACACAAATGCCGTATAGTAAGGTGTTGAGCGACATTTTAGGAAGTCAACAACCTTATTTGCACTGCTATTAATATGTAAAGATGATAGATTACTGTCCTTACGAACTTCAGAATACTGTTCGCTGTCAGTAAATAATATTCCCTGCCTAATACTTCAAATGCATTCAGATGTATCCTTTTGCGAAACATTATTGCAGTACAGGTTTCGAGTATATGCTTTGCCGATTACTTTTCAAAGTGATTCCTGTTCTAAAGGATTCTTTGTGTCCACCGTGAGAAATCTGTTTCATAACCGAAATCTTTTCCTATTAAAAATTCCCAGCAAAAGTTGAAATTCTCTATAGCCTAATTGCCTTTCTCCATCTCGACTTTCTCCGAGCGCACCCTTAACACAACCTTCTTCTACTTCACAGAAAAGTTCTGGCTGTTTTGAACGGCTTAAAAACTTCCCTCCTTGCAGATACATATTTCTAAGTATTGGCGGAAATTTCCTATCCAGCTGATTCAGTTTGCCTGATAGTCCCTTATTAATTTCGAGTGAATTTCATAAAATTAGGTTGCCTGTAGTCTAGCACGTAGTGTGTTAGTTTATTGAGGCAACGGTTCAAACCCCAGGTCAAACATCTCGAACAAAACGAAAACATGAAAAAATATTTCTGGCGAAAACAAAGAGTAAATAAACCTGCCATGAAAAAGCTTCTCAAAAAATCTGTCGTTCGGAGTCGACTTTAAACTGTAGGTTCCGTCACTCATGGAAAAATTAACATGCACACGACATAAGTGGTGTGATAAACTAGGTCGTAATCCTGACTAAATGGTTGTAAGGACCAATTATGTATGTATGTACATATATGAAAATCATTTCTTCCTGTTTTTGCTTAATTCAGAACACTTTTTAAGTTTAAATTCTGTAGATATTTTCCTGTAGTTTTAAAGTACTTCTGCTATCAAATACATAGACATTTTGTTGTAAAACAATTAACAAAATTCAGGCATTTTTTCGAACATTAAAATTTAATACATTTTATAATTCACTTTAGAGAAAATTTAATAATTTATTGCCAGAAGGCACGTGGCATATAGGGTAGCCAGAAATGTAAGCCTTAGGTCTATCTATTAGCCTTAAGAAAAAACAAACTCGTGTGTGTTTTTTTAACTGTTGGTTGGTTGGTTTTTAAGGCATTCGAGAATAATTGTTTGTTTCTTTCTTTTCAAATACAGTTTTGTCTATTTAATTAGGCCTTGATTTTAAGTTATTAAGTTAAAACAATTTCAATTACACTTTATATTCTATTTTATATTTATAAAAATAATATAATTAAAAAATAAAACAGAAAATGAAAATTGAAATTGAAATATAATTATATTTATAAATAATTAATAAAACGAAATACATAATAAAACTAAAACTACTGGAACAATCTAATCAGAAAAAGGTTGAAAATATAAAAGCGCTTTTACAGTGTAAATATTTAATTTATTTTGTTGTTTTATTTTTTATTTTTTTATGAATTAATTTATAGCGCATGACATTCAATCAAACATAAATAATAAAACTATTTCATTTAAAAAAAATACAAACATGCGTTTGTAAATATATTTATTTTTGCTTTTTTTTTTATAAAATTCAATGCGAAATCAATCACTAATTATCCATCCATTAGGCAATTATTAAAACGAAATTCAATTTTGTTTTAATTTGTTTTTTTTTTCAGCGAATTTAAGGTTAATTATCGAAAAGGAATAAAAAAAATTAAAATAATTGCATTTTAGCGCATTAATATTACAAAAAAAACGTAATTTTATGTTTGCATTCCCTTGAGAAAATGTAAGAAAACATGAAAGGGTGAACTTCGTGCAATTCCATTCGAGCCATGCCTAATAACTTTAACTTACAAAGCCTTCAACTTACTGATAGTAGAATAAACGCCACCTAGTAGTGTTTGTGAAACAGTGTTTGCTTATTGTTTGCATTTTAGGGGAGATTTCAAATCAAAACACAGGATGCAATTAAAAAAAAACTGTCGAACCCTCATGAGACCTATTCTATCTTATAGCTATAGGACCATACTATTGTATGGTAGCAAGCCAGAGAGAAAGGAAGTATGTACGTCGTCAAGACACAACAGTGCCTGCAGAGAACATCATGTATAGGCATACGTGTGCGCAAAACGCTTGTCCAAGAATGGCCTTAATACTGCCAATAGAGTTGCAACTTTTTTACTTTAAAATTTTCCTTTATGTCTGCCGGTAAGCGACTGACTTCTAAATCACCATAACACAATGGGTCCTATGTGGCCGAAGCAAAGATCAGCAATGAGTATTCAAAAAGATGAGTAGATTCTTAATCATACCTATAATTTCTGATACTTATACGCATTCATACTTATTTTAATATCATGCTCATACTACCCATATTCAAAGTTTGAAGTACTCATTGTACTTATACTTCACAATACGCATGATGTTGTTGACTTCGACTCTCCTTTACTCAACATTTACACGAATCAAAAAATAAGTATGATTCGCGTACGAACACTACAATACTCACTGGAAGGTTGTGTGTTTGCTTTGCTTGCTGTCTTTGTCTTTTTCTTTCTTCTTTTTTTTTTTTGTAAATGCAACAACAACTAAGACTTGTAAATTTTGATTTCGAGTGATTCGAATCCTATTTAGACCAGTGTTTAGGTCTATCTATGCTTAGTTCTTCGAGAATAATAATATTATGCAGTGACGAAAACAGAAAAGGACTTGAATTTGCTTATGGATCAGCAGCTATTTTATGCCCGCCTCTAACTTGTTAAGGTTTAACGCAATAACTTACCTTTCTTTTGGAATATGCCACATGCATATCGCCTGTTCTGTAGTAAAGACTAGTAAAACATCCTGTTAATATCTGAAAACATTTGAAATAAATGCCACACTTTCCCGCAGCCCATAATTTAGTCTGTTACATACATACATAAATGGTCATTACAAACCTACAGTCAGGATTACAACCTAGCTTCTCACACGACTTACTATATTGTGTGTTAATTTTATACATGAGAACAGGGAGAACAGTTTTTGCCAGAAATCTGCTGAGAGGCAGTCGCCCAAGAAATATAATAAGAAAATGGCCTGGGTTATGAACCGAGGCATCAAGTCTAATAAGCCAATATGCCATACATAGACTATGGCGACTACATTTAATCTGTTATAATCTTAATTTAAAATTTTGATATACATATGTATTATAAGCACCAACGTTGTAAATATTTCCGTTCAGATTTTTGTAGCAGGTCATCTTCCTAATGGGGTAGACCTTTGAAAAATATTGATAATTGGCAATGATGAGAGAACATATAATGAAGTAAAACTAATAGCTTACGATGATATCAATGGTTAAATTAGTTTTTTATTTGTTTTATTTTTATATTATTTACTTGATTCCATCACTTAAAATTTTAATCGGCTATGCGTTTAAATGAAAACCATACTGCATCTGTAGAGATATTGATATACAATGTTTGGCATTTAAAATTAAATAAAAAAATTATTTTAACAGCAATTTGTTTCTCAAGTTGTGCTTTAAACTTCTCTCAAAACAAAGAAAAAAATATTTAAAAACAAAAAATAATTTTCAATTTCATAATCTCTTTTCATATACAAATTAACACTTAAAATAAGCTGACACTGACACCGTATCAATTTTCAAAAACTACATATATTACTGAGAGTGTGTGTGTGTGCGTTTTTTATTCGATTTTTGCTCGATTCACATTCGAAAGCAAAAAAAAAATTCAACCGAAAAAAGGGGGATGGTCCATTCGAACATACGTACATACATATGTATGCACTTTCAACTCCAATAAATTTATTTTTTTTCTGAACCCCATTAAAACTTTAACTCGAGAGAAAAAACCCCCCAAAATAATCCAAAACAAAAAAAGAAAGAAGTGACCATTGGTTATGTGAATTTAATGTGTTGAAAAAACCATCTGGTCAGGTGATAATTATTAACCAGACAGACAGACAGACATACTTACCAGCCTCTTTCTTTTGGGAATCTCCATTTTCAAATGCACACCCCATACATATACAAAACGATTTTCTTTTGTCTTTCAACGGCATGGCCCCATAGGCCATGGCAACAACTATGGCTAATGGTTGTTGGTGTTCAAAAATAACAAGTGTTAAGTCCTGTTTTTGACATCTGTTGACATACATTTCGCAATCGAACAAAAGAAGAGTTTTACGACTCAATAAAAACAATAACAATCATTCCATGCATATTGTGCCATATGTGCTTGGACTCTTATCCACAGGGTCATTTAATTTGTATTTTTTTTTTTTTAATTTTAAATGAAAATTATTAAGAAAAAATAAAACCAACCAATCGAATTTAAAACAGCAAAAACTACGTAAAAGAAAGGCATTCTCGAATTTAAATTCATAACGTTAATATATGTACATATATAACGTTATTGATAATTAACACGAAAACAGTTATAAAATTAAAACTTTTTTTTTTAAATATTTTATTTTCTTTATAACGATGAAAATTCTTCCAAATTTCAAATTCAAAAATCCGTCGGTAAAAGCGCCCAGTAAGTACGCTACTTCAGCTGCTCTAGCATATTGAAAACTGAAAACTTCATCAACTTCTTAAACTATTTCCAACGATTTCATATATTTATCGCTCTTTTAGTAGACCTCCCATTATAATATAGAACCTACTTTGGGCTCCTTTAACGACATTCTAATATGCAAATAACTGAGTTCGAATTTCCTGTAAATCTGATTTGTACAGGCTAAACCCCGAAATTTAAATCTTTTTTCTTGCAACTTTAACCATCCTGCATAGGCTATGTATAGAGTAATGGATTATATGGAACCAATAAAGTATATAAATACGTATATACTATATATATAGAGTCGCCGTAGTCTAGTAGGTAGTGTGTTCGCTTATTAGACGTAAAGCCCGGGTTCGAGCCCCAGGCCAGACATCAAACTAACTACGAACTAAAAAAAAAAAAATTTCTTCGTCGACTTCCTCTCAGCAGATTTCTGGCAAAAACTCTGAGAGTAAATAAACCTGCCATGGAAAAGTTTCCCAAAAAAATCTGTCGTTCGGAGTCGACGTTAAACTGTAGGTCCCGCCAATCACGTATAAAATTAACGCACACAACATGACCGTAATTCTGTCTGATGGGTTGTAATTGCCAATTATGTATGTAAGTATGTATATGATATATAAAGTATATCACCAATGGCATACCAAGGACCATTTGCATCACACTGATATCAACAACACTTCTGTCTAGCTATCCATAATACGAGTTTTCGCAATTGCAAATATAATTCGAATAGACCAGAGGTAACCAGAGACCCCCTTACCGCACCAATGAGGAAGTCATCACATTCTCCGTGTGTGGGGCCCTCACCCACTAAATTCCCCCCTCATCTCGTGGACTTGTCGTGCCCACGCCGGAACTACGCTGGTATTACTTCGGAGTGGAGTCCTTTTGTCCCTTTGCCCCCTGCGTGTTCATATCCGCGCCCGGATTGCGTGTCGAAAGTTGAGGAGACATTTATGTATCTCCACTATTCCTTTCGTCCAGGTCCCTGTGTCGGATTCTGTTTGACACGTGTGCAAGTATCATCTATGCCCGCGTGCCTACATGCTCTGCAGCCTCGAGATCTCTCTTCTTCAGTCTTAGGATACGCTCCACGTAATTTGCCACTGAAGTCCAATTCTTTCCACTCGCAATCATAACCCCGACAATGTTAGCGGCCGTGATCGTTCCAACTATTGATGTCAGTTCAGAGCGATAGCTCTGCCAGCGTGCAAATCAGAGACCCTAAAGAGCTATTTTATACTGCAAGGAGGCAATTATCATTTTCCCTTGGTGTGATATTGGGGACATTATTGGGATACCTAGCCACCAGAATGTGGTTAAAAATAGAGAGGCCAATAGCTAGCATTTCTATAGGTCTCATTTTGTGCTAGGGCCCCTGAAAACCCAGAACTCGATTTAAAAACCACACAATAAGCTAATTTATTTGGATGCTTTAAGGTTGCTATAGTCTAGAAAGTAATGTACTATTCTGGCAGTGTGAAGGCTATGCATTCGAATTCCATTAGAGATTCTGATCTGTTGGACTTTGTAAAAAAATTATTTAAAAAAAAACAGATGATGAACGTATAATACTGGTCATCAAAAAAAAAAAAAGTTGAATAAGTAGACACCGATTTGTCACACACTACTCTCTCTTTTCCTTCTTAAAACTTACTTTCTCATTTAAAAATACAATGCACTGCATGAGCAAGATATATCCGCATTGGTCTCAGTTCAAAACACTTTTTAGCAGCCTTACTTGGATCAGGTTCGAATAAACTAAACTAGAGCACAGAGCAGGTGCCCAATCTACTTTACAGCCTCAACTATACGGCGTATAACATCGAGAGCAGAGAATGTTGAAAGATATTAAAACCGTGAATTAGTTTATATGATTTTCCACACATGAGATTGCAATATGACATGTATTAGATTTCTCTAGACATTAGTAATCTAAGCGAAATGGATTGGAAAGCATTGAGGAAATACGTACAGAATCAAATTTTCTATAAACATGCGTGGTATATGACCTTCACTGGTGAGTGAGGCATAGGTTGACACATTTGTCTATGAATGAGTGTCTAAAGTAGTGTGATGTAGGCGATGATATTTTTCTCTTCAAGTTGTCTACGCAGTTATTTTTAATTCTACCAGATTTCTGAGATGTGTTAAATTGTGCAGAAGACTCCGTGTGATATGGAGACATTGTTTAAGTATGACCCATAATGGACTTAATGATGTACATATTATAGCCTTCAAAAATAAGTACAGTGTATTCTCTCTTAAGCGGACACCTATGGGACTGACAATTTTGTCCGCTTATGAGGAGTGTCCGTCTATGAGAGAAAATCAAAAAGAGCAATCAACAAATTATAAGTACATATATATTTCTTTAAATACTTTTATTTCCAAAACAAAAACGAGCATATAATGACAAGACAAACTAAACAGAAATTTCATTTACATATATTTATATGTGTATAAAAGAGAAAAAAGTTTGAAAGAGTGTATTCATCTGGATTTAAAATAGTCCGAAATTTTAGCTTGGCGAGTTTTACCTTTAATTTCAATATCTTGTAAATGCATTGGTGGATCAGTCAGCATTTTAACACTTTCAAGATCGCTGTGATATAAAGAAAAACCTTTTAGTTTTCTTATGGCTAAATAAGCCTCCTTATAAGAAGTGAACTTGTCTTCAATTTCATTTTCCAGCTCATCTTTAGACGAGATATCCAGCGTTTCGTTGGAAGTTATTAACATTTCAGTACTAATGCTTTCCACATCTTCATCGTTAATAACAACATCATTATCTAAATTGATATAATCTTCAACGTTAACTTGAATCTGGCTCTGAACTCGTTTAATGATATCGGAGAACGGACGAAGTTCTGATAATGGAAGCTCATCTTCTGCAGACCAACATTCATCATTATTTGGGCTATCTTTTTTTCTAAAGCCAGCTTTTCTGAAGCAATGTTTCACTGTGTTAGCACTGACCTGCTCCCACGCTTTGTGTATAAAATAAACTATGTCTAACAAATTAATAGATTTTGATAGCTCCGAAGCAGAATTTGTATTTACCATCTGCAGCATATTTTATCTATGTTAAGACCCATTGGCGTCAAGTTTTAAGTTTTCCATTTTTATAAATTTCAATGACATTTACTTTTTCTTTAATAGTTAAAACTGCTTTAGGCATTGTAATTTAATAATTTTAAAATTTGTGTATTTATATTTTTCGGGATTCCCCCTTTTAAATGCACGTTTTATTCAACTCAGCGAATAAAAAAATATATACAAGTGTTACCACGATGTAAGTTTTAAACAACAAAAAAAAAAAAATAGTGTTACCATCTGCAAGTCGTCCGTTTATGGGGAACTAAAATGGCAATATGTCGTGGAAAAAGTGTCCGTGTCCTGTTATGAGAGGGTTGTCCGCATAAGAGAGAAATACTTTAAAAATCCCTTACAATTTCTTTGGGCCTGAAAAAAGTGTCCGTTTATTGAAGGTGTCCGCTTAAGAGGGGTGTCCTTTAGGAGAGAGTACACTGTAGTTAAGTCTGTATCAGCTAGAGTTTGCCAACTCTAGGCCTTATGTCCTTGGTAGCTTGTGTGCTTATGCTCATAAGCCATTATCAAACTTAAATACAGAAAATTTTAGCAGCTTAACCCTATGAGAACAAAGAGGGACTTAATGAGCGATTTTTACTTAATACTGCAACAAATACAATGCTTTCAAATGTCTTCAGAGAAGACTTTTCTCACTAAGTGCAAAAAATATGGCAACCCTAACATTCTAGAATTTACTAGAGTATTCAAATGGCCTTCTTAGCTAGAATGACTTGAAACAAAGCAAAATACTAACTGTGGGAATATGTGAAAGATGTTTTGCAAAAGCCTTATATTTCTAAAGTTACTGTAGTATGGTAGGTTGGCGTATTAGATATGAGGCCTTGATTCAAACCCCAGGTCAGACAACCCCACCAAAACGAAACGCGAAAAAAAATATTTCTTCGGCTACTTCCTATCAGCAGATTTGTGGCAAAAACTCTGAGAGTATAATATAAAATTGCCATGAAAAATGTCTCAAAAAATCTGCCATTCGGAATCGACTGCAACTGTAGGCCCCTCCAGAAAATTTTGAAAAATGAACACACATAATATAAATGGTGTGAAAAGCTAGGTTGTAATCCTAACTGAAGGATTGTAATCACCAATTATGTATGTATTTATGTATGTATGTATGTTATGTTTCTTATACTATGTTCAAATATGCACTTTTATTGAGTCAATATTCGTTTTATTTAGGACAATATTTTAAGTGTTCAGACATAATAATATACGCAGTTCAGCTGTTTATTCAATATTAATTTGACAGCTTGTTGTTTCAACAACATTGTTTTTTTTTTTTTTGTCGTTGACATTTGAGTTGTCAAATATCAACAGAAAGTGTTCGGATAATTGTAATATGTCCACTAAACACACTTATGACAGTGCTGCATTTTAAGTTTTACTCAATATTATAACAATTTGCGTATATATTGCTCAATTATTAATTGAAATTTTATCTGAAATATTGAGCTCAATAATGGTGTTTATTGCGACTTACGCAATAAAGGTGCATATCTAAACATGTTAACATATTAAATGGGCGAAACAAGTATAAGAAAACAATATGAAACACCCAGTATCAGTCTGCTTCGAATCTTTTCTAAAAGTCTTATCAAAATCTCTGACAAACTACTTCCAAATAATTCTGCGGAATATGTAACGCCGAAGAAAAACCAAAGACGTCTGAATATCAGTCGCTGATATTCTAAGGAATAATGGTAGCCTAGAAAAGACTATGGGGTTGTAAGGTTTTACTGCAGATTTATATTTGATATTAAAAAATTTTTTGTTTAATAAAATTTATTAAAAATAGCTTTTGATTTATCTTTCTTGTTTAAACATTTTTTTTTTGTTTTTTTTTTTTTTTGTTGTTAAATTCTCTTTAAAACTTTCCTGTGTTTCGGAAGAAAAGAAATATATTTGACGTCAAATAATTATTTTTTTTTTGTTTTCCTAAAATAAATTATTGTTTACTTTTTAGCAATTTGTTTTTTGTTTTTTTTTTTGTATACATTTGACAATTCTTGTTTAAAAATACATCATTTTTTTTTTAATGAATTTTTGCGGTTTTTATCAGTCATATGTGATTCTAATACACGTGATTAAACCAATATTAGCCAAAAATATTAAACGAGAAAATTAGCATAACATTTGCATAAACAATAAAGAAATGAGAAGAAAAAAATTAAAAAAAATAAAAACAAATGTGATTAAAAGTGTGTTAATGAATTAAAAAAAAAATCTTTTTTTTTCATTCGTTAGCAGCTTCAATTCTGTGCGTCTTTTGCGAGGGGATTTCATTAAGCGAATTGCTTTGAAACTCTTCAATTGTGTCGTATAGGAATTTTGTTGTAATTTTTTTGCTTTGTTTTTGCCTACAAATCAATATAATTAATTTGTTTAAATTTTTATAAACAATTTATCAAGCCCTGCTGTGTATTTAGTATTATGGAATGTTAGTAACAGTAATTAAAAATGTTTATTTAAACTGGATTTTAAGCCAGAGAGCATGCGTCAAACAACGCATATGAGACTACCGTATGGTGATGGACAAATATTGCAATTGTTACGGTTTTACCTACCTCTATTGACGTTTTTCTAATGAATGAATCAGTTTCGTTACAAAAAAAAAAGAGATTTGGAAAAAAAATTACGAGGGGACTTTTAAAAGTTAAAATATAAATTCATAATTATTATTACTTGTTACTGTTGTTGTTGTGTAGTGTATCAATTAAAATTCACTTTTGATTTGTAAACATCATATGATTTGTTTTTAAAACTTAATTGTTTCATTATAAAAATGGAATGTTCTTTTAATGTGTCACTGTGATTTATAATTTATTTTTTGTTTCAAATTCTCTATACGAGTATTGTATTGTATTTCTTTTTTATCAGTAAATAATAATTAATTATTATTAATTAATTAAAGTGATTGTGTTAATTGTTTTTAAATGTAACATCTGTCTGTTCTCTTTAGCAAATTATTGTTTTAATTAATCTTTTAATTTAACAAAAACAACAACAACAAAAAAAACTACATGTACTTCAGCCAGTTACTGTCTTGATATTTTGAAATTATTTTGAAATAATTATCCCTTCTGCACGTGTTAATGGCATTTATATCGCATGTATACATGTATGTGCATAATTTATAATATAATTCACTAGAACATTATTTTAAAGAATTTTTAAAAGGAATTTTAAAGAAAAATAATTTTAAAAAAATTTCAATTAAAATTACAAATTTATTCCAATCATCTCATCTTGATAAGGTGCAATACAAGTAGAATACCATATAAATACTAATCATACTAAGAAATTTTATTTGAACTTGATTTTGCAATTCCACGCGGTTTACACCTTTTAAAGAACGTCATTCAACTATTCACCAAAAATTTCAGAGCACGCGACAAAGTCGGGTATTGAATCGTTTCGAAACAGTTGAATTATAAATTGTCCGATTATAACGGCATCCGCTGTGTGAATCCATTATTAGAGTATAACGAGTGGAAATATACACAGATATTACTTAATTGGTCATTACAACCCTTTATTCAAAATTTAAACCTAGCTTATCAAGCCACTTATGTTGTCTGTAGGAATTTTTGTCCTTGAGTGGCAGCACCTACAGTTTATCGACAGATTTGAGAAACTTCGCAGTTTTACTTAATCTCAGAGTTTTTGTCAGAAATGTGGGGAGAGGAAATCGCCGAAGAAATATTTTTTCATATTTAGTTTTGTTCGAGATGTCTGAGCTTGGGTTTGGTTTGTGTCTCGGATAAGCTAACGCAGTACCTATCAGGCTACAGTGACGGATATGTATGTATATTTATTGATAGTAAATCTGTAAAATCAGATAAATCTGTTCTGTCTTACCTACTTACTTAATTGGCCATAACAACCCGTTTAACGGATTTCGGCCTGCCGCAACACATCCTTCAAGGCGCCTCTGCTTCTTGCGCGCCTACGCTAGTTGGTCACAACCAATCGATGACAGATCTCCCTCGATTTGGTCCTACCAACGGATACAAAGTCGTCCTCTTCGCCGACTTCCGCAGATTCCCGTATCAAATACCCGTCTCGCCGGAGCATCCTCCTCCATTCGAACGACATGGTCGAGCCAGCGCAGCCACTGAATATTAATACGCTGTACAACGTCTATGTCGTTGAGGAGCTCATACAGCTCACTGTTGAATCGGATACGGAAATCATCGCCAACACGCACTGGACCGAAGATCTTATGTAGGACTTTTCACTCGAACACTCCAAGGCCGCTGCATCAGTAGGGTCCTTGCCTCTGCTGGCCTGTCATCAGCATAAGACTTGTGTTAAATCTTATAGGAGTTCATTTTAGAATCCTCATATCATATCTCATATCATATCTTTAAAGCAATTGTATTGAAAGGAGGCGAACTCCTTTTTCGTCTTTATTCTCCCGTACTTGGGAACTTGACACAAGTGACTCTAATACTTTAGCTCGAATTTATTGACAGAAGGTGTCTACACGAAGGTGATGTGCATAAAGTGCACATCTTCCTAAAAGTATTTGGATGTTTCGAAAATACAGTTGGGAGTTAAATTATGTTGATATTACAACATGACCTTCTAGAACCCAAGCATTCCTTTTTGAGACGGCCACCACTCAGCTCTTATGATGTTTAATTGAAAACAGTATGGGACTGTATGAAAATACTGAATCAGCTCGGTAGACACCTGGGTCCTAGTTCATATAGAAATTCTTGTCAATAAACAAGCAAACAAGCTTACGAAGACGAGAGCTCCCTCCCATGTTATTGATGTGGTCAGAAGCCTTCTGTATATTGGCAGAAAGGGGCAAAGACTTTTCCCAAACCTACACAGAGAAAACTGAACCTAATAAATACATAGTAAATTAGAACAAAGTTTATAAGATTTCTCTATGGTTTTTTTTCAAGAAGAGATTCTTATTATTTTTATAAGGAAAACCTTTTTGAAATAATCAAGAAGAAAACTTAGGGATTTTACTAGATAGTCTTCTAGATTTTTTTAAAAAGGTATTCTCCTTAATTTTATTAGGCTTTCTTTCTGTTTTTTTTTCAAAAAGAATTTCTTATTAATTTTATAAGACTATCCCTTTATTTTTTAAATAATACTTCTTGTTTTTGCTTGATATTATTGTAGATTTTTTATTGATATATTTACTTAGAAACTAATTTAATATTTGTAATAATAAAAATTAAAATTAGCTTTAATTTCAGTAAGTAAAAATGTATTAAAAATATGATAAAATATTTATGCGTAGAAAGAAATTTAATATAATAGAAAGTAAATATTATTTACAGTATTTTTTTACTCGAATAATTTTAAGTCCATTGTTAAGCAAGTAAAAATGGATGGGGGTCCGTCTAAATCGATCAAGTCAATGACGTCAAATGTTTCGGTTTCATTGCTACCCAAATAAGATTGAAATCTTTGTGAAAAATTCAGGTTTACAAATTTCTTACCAACTATTTTTATATTGTCTTCTTTGTATAAAAAATCGACAATTTCATAAATAAATGTAAAATCAAAACATCGCTTATGTCAAAATTTCAAAGAATATATTACCATTTGTAATATATTCATTACATAAATATTGTACGTAATATTCTTTTGAAAAATATTCGTCAAAGATTTGGCATTTGGTATCTCATCAATTATATTTTTCTTTGTTTCCCTCCAGAAAGAAAGCACCTGTTCCCATGGACTGCAATTGTGCTGCAACCAGCACTTTTGCTCGAAATATATATCTTTAAAAGAAAAAGATAGACGTATAAAGATGTACATATGTATATTAATTTAAGGAGTTTAAATATTCATACCATTATGCAAATCTTTAAAAGATTCGTCCGCAGTAACAGGATAATCATCGGATTTTTCTTTTTCAACATTAGTCCAACGAGAAAATAACTTTCCTGTTGGATTTTTCTTCCCATCTTTCCGTTTCAAAAAGTATATTTCCTACAATAACAAAAACTGTTAATTAAAAGATATGTGCATTAAATAAAATTTGGTTTAGATTTTTTACCGGTTTTTCTTTAGGGAATACTTCGCAGATAGCATAAAACCATTGCTCCATTTCTACGTATGTTAATTTGGATCTTGTGCCAACATACTATTCATTAATATCTTCTGGTTTTTTGAGTCAATATAATTATTTTTGTCAAAATGTTATTCGTTTTTTAATAACACTTTTTTGTTGAAATTAAAACAATTCAATTTTTTTATTTAAACTTTGGATACTTGGTTTACTTTGTTACTTTGTTTTTTTTAAGAAAGAATATTTTTATTACTTTTTTCCACTTCTTTACTTGCCACTTGTTCACTTTCAACTAAAAATTTAATAAGATAATTTATACATGATCAAATAGAAACCTAATGAAGTCAATAAGGAATACTCCTTAAAAAAATTATTAAGTAGCCTAATGAAATCTATAAGAAAAACCTTTTTGAAAAAATTGATTAGGTAGCCCAATGAAATTAATAAGAAATTCTTATTTTATACAATTTAGAAGAAAACACAATAGAATCAATAAGTTTTTCTCTATGGATTATATTTTTTGTGGCAAAAATGACGGAATTTGAGTAAAAAAAATAGTTAATAACAAGTTTTCTTCTTAAATGTATGTGTTTTACTTCTTGAAAAAATTAAAAAGATTTATCACATAAAAATAATAAGATTTCTCTACGAAAAAATGTTCGTTTCTTTCTGCTGTAATACCCCTCATTCCAAAAACGTTTCGTAGAGAAAATCTTCTTGATTTTATTAGGCAGTTTTCGCTCTGTGTAGTAGGTTTGAGAAATTATTAAGAAATTAATAGAGTCCGACCGAACTTCAAATTTCGTTCGGTACCGAACACCGAACCCGAACTTCGGCCAATTTTGAAGTTCGGCCGAACCCGTACTTAGTTCGGGTTTCAAAGTTCGGCGAACCCGAACTTTTTGTTATTAAGTATTAAATCAGAAATACATTTTTGGAATTTTTGTTGGGTGTTCGGCAAAACCGCCGAACTTTGGCCGAACGTCACTTTTTACCGTACACCGAACCCGTACTCGAACGTTCGGTCGGACTCTAGATATTAATAATAATAAAATTAATAAGAATAAAAAAATTAAGAAATAAAGTTGATTAGCGGTCTTTTGACAGGGCACAATAGACTTCTGGTGAACATATTTAGAGTGTGAGTTGTCTCAGGCACAACATGTAGATTCTTGAAATCTGTGAGGCGTTAAACGCACCCCAAAGGGTATCCAAAAATTACCTTCTTCACTGAGGACAATTTTTCAATTATAAACACATTTCTTACGCCAATTTTGATGATAAAATTGAATTATTTCGAATCTTTATTCGCTCGTTAGTCTATTCACGATAAAATTGAAAACTTTACTGTGCATTTTTTTCATTGTCATGCCATGATTCTTTTTCTTATACTGAAAAAATTTACATTGAAAAACAAAGCAACAACAATAATATCCTTTAGTGGTAATAGTTATTCGACTGACTGCAGGATTTGTGATAGCAAAAGCCTGCCAGTGCGTGCCCCAGCACTGGAATAGCTACGTTTGAAGTTCGTTTAGTGCTGGATGAGACAAGAGTTATACCTCGCAACTTTACATACATATGTACATACATAATTGGCAATTACAGCCCTTTAGTCAGCATTACGGCTTAGCTTCTCACACCACATATGGTGTGGGTGTTAATTTTATACGTGAGTGGCTGGACCTACAGTTTAACGTCGACTCCGAACGACAGATTTTTGAGAAACTTTTTCATGGCAGATATATTTACTTTCAGAGTTTTTGCCAGAAATCTTCTGAGAGGACGTCGCCGAAGAAATATTTTTTTCATATTTCTCTTTGACGTCTGACCTGGGATACGAACCCGGGCCTTACGTCTAATAAGCCAACACACTACTTACTAGACTACGACGACTACAAAACATTAAAAAACAAAGTAGCAACAATAATATCCTTTAGTGGTAAAATGGTATCCTTTAATGGTAAAAAGGCTGAATGCAGAACTTGTATTACTTACACTGGAATAGCTACGTTTGAAATTCGTTTAGTTATGCTAAGAGTTATACCTCGCAAGTATACATTCTTCTGAATTTCATAAAACACATCTTTGGTAATGATTCTCATCCACGTAATGATTCAGTGTGAGTGTCGTGATTGTGGTGAGTTCCTTTTCCACTAGAGACTTTAGTTATTACTTTGGCGAAAGCATAACATCGATCATAAAAAAAATATTTTACCACACTACGTCCTCTTTTTCATACTCCTGTGACTTACTCTCCGATATTACAATACAATGTATTGCATGTACTGAGGTTATCTTCTGAATGTTGTTGTCAGTTAGAAAATAATGTTAGGCTTGACCCTTACAGAGACTACTTAAAACGTCAAGTTATAATAAAAAAGTGTTAAAACCCCCTTAAAAAGTTTAGTCACCGAAATATGTTGCATAAGAAATGATTGGAGAAAATACAATATAAGCTTGGTTTAATAAGTCAATGGCTTTATTTGTTTCAAATGAAATATGGAAAACAGAGTATCGAGTTTGTTTAGCGAAAGGTTATAAAAACAAGTAACAGTTTTGGTCATTTCACCAGTTATATGTGACTGTAATACGGTTACTTAATTAATGAATACAATCACTTGTTATTTTTGTTTTTGTTTTTTTTTTTTTTGCAGTGGTTTAACTGGATTATCTTCCTTAAACATTTGTTTGTTTTAAAATATCACTGATTCAATATTATTCCTTATATTATTTTTTTATTATTTTTAAATAATTTTTGTTTCCTTTTCTCTTTTTTTCTTAATATTTTTTATTAATAATACCCTTAAAGTCAAATCTTTAACCACAAGAAGGAAACAAAAAAAAAAAAAAAAAAACAGACAGAGATATGACAGTAAATGAAAGAAAGGAATTTAATGAACCATTAAATTAAGCCAAGAAAATAAAAATATAAACCCCCTCCACAACAAAGTTTAAGCGATTATTTTTAAAACTAAGAGAGTATGTTATTAAGTTCGATTTTAAATGGAAAATTTTTTTAAAAATAATTTCATAAAGAATTTCAACCGTTCCAATACAAATTTCAAATTAATAAAGAGAAAGGCTTACAAATAACATTTTTATCACCACATTTATAAATACAATAATATAGTATAGTATATGAACTGATAAAATTGAACAAACAAACATACAAACAAAAATAAAACTTTAAAATCAAAAGTCATTAAACTGTGTGAAATTTATTGAATTCAATCCTTTTGCTTCTCATTTTTTTTCCTTCACAAATACCATATATTTTGTGAAACTATAATTCAAATATATATATTACAATAGACGACTGGTTATCCATTTCGTGGTTTCAAAAGTAAACGTAAATAAAACACATATAAAATATTTGGGCAATTCACACAACTTTGTATCGTGTATGTTGTATTGAATACATTCGTTTGTTTGTGAACGCTCAATGCTATGCTGTATTGTGTATTTCGTGGCATTCAAACAATTTGATAGCCCGAAAGCAACACAACATATGTAAACATATACACATTTTTTTCATTCACACAATTTGACAGCATGAAACCAATACAACTTTTAAAAACATATGGAAAAAATGTGTATAAGTGTATCGGATTTTTATATGAAAATTATCAACAACAATCATGCACTGTTGTATATTCTTCCAACAATACAATGAATACAACGATACAACGGCTTGTGTGAATTGACCAATTATTTTCATGATATTTCTTTTTTATTGTAAAGTTAGAACGTTATGTGTGAAACACTACATCATTTAAATGACCTCCATGCGAAGTGTTGCCAGCATTGATTCTTTTGAGGTAATTTTCAACCATTTTTTTTGACACATATTGGGCGTTATCTCAGCCATAACTTGACGAATGTTGGTTTTTAAGTGCTCAAGAGTTGAAGGTTTATCTGCATAAACACGGTCTTTCGCATAGCCCCACAAAAAAAACAAGTCTAATGGTGTCAAATCGCATGATCTTGGTGGCCAGTTGATATCGCCACGACGAGAAATTACGCGGCCAGGAAATGTCTCCTGCAATAAAGCCATATTCGCTCGAGTTGTGTGGCATGTTTCACCGTCTTATTGAAAGCACATATTCTCCAAGTCGTATTCTTCAATAGCAGGAAAAAAAACGTCGGTTATCATATGACCATAACGCTCCGAATTGACGGTGATGACAGTCGTTCCATCGTCGTTTTCGAAGAAGTAAGGTCCAATCACACTTTCGGACCAAAGAGTGCACCAAACAGTGACTTTTTCTGGATGTAATGATCGCTCTTCAATTACTTGAGGATTCTCAGAACCCCATACACGACAATTTTGTTTATTAACATACCCACCGAGTGTGAAATGTGCTTCATCGCTGAAGAAAATTTTGTTCGAAAAATTGCCGTCCACCACCACGTATCTACGACGTTGTGTATGGTCAGCTGGCTTCAGTTGTTGCGTGAGCTGGACTTTATATGGATGTAGGTGTAGGTGTACGCCATAATGTACCGTAAGTCAGTCCTAATTCCTGAGAATGACGAGGAATCGACACATTTGGGTCTTCTTACTTACAATAGCGATATTTTCAGCGGAACGAGCGAAACGATGATGCACAGGCCTTTCAATATTTGTAACCACTCCAGTCTCTTCAAATTTTTTCACAATTTTGCCAATTGCTTGCGTAGTTGGACGATTATGTAAACCATTAACTCCTCTTAAAGCACAATACGTGGCTGTGGCAGAATCAGTAGGTTTTTGATAATTTTTATGCGTTGTGTGATAGTTAAGTCAGACTTTCAACTGAAAAGAAAAAAATTGGTTTCACAACTTAGTTTGACAGATGTCGAATTCCAGTCTCATACTTTTGAAACCACGAAATGGATAGCCCTATATTTTCTTTCTCCACGCTCATCCTCACTTTAGACTTAATAATAAGTGTTACTAATTTTAGTATGAACTCATATAGTGATTTATTAATTAAGATAAATTGTTAAAATATACATACATATGTATATATTTTTTATTTTTATTTTATTTATTTATCGCTTATTTAATTGCATTTCCATTTCAAAACTGAAAACACAGTTTTTTTTGCAATCGTCATATTGTAAATTGCGTTGCATAATATTGTAGTTACTACAGGACAGAACTGTAATTAAATTGAATATTTCTGTTTTTTTTTTTTTAATTCATTAACTTTAAATAAATCATTCAAGAAGAATGCACACGAACATACATATGTAGTATAAATATAATACCAGACAAAAGACTTAAGAAACAAACCTTAAATCATAAAACATTAATTATAACTGTACCTACATTGCCATTATACATGGCTGACATTTTACATGCATCCTGATAGTTTTAAAAAGTGATGGATTTTTATCCAAATTCACCTTTGGCTAGACACGTTCTGGCAATATATTTAGGATTTTTCCACCAGAATCCGAATTACAACACAGAAAAAGTTTTGTGTACTTCTCTTCTTCCTTATTCTTACAGCTTCTGAAAAATTCGTTGTGTTTACTGTGATGCACACTCAGAGGACAGTGTTTTGTTATAACTGCTATAAGGTAGGCTCTGGTTACATACATGATTGGTCATCACAATCCTATAACCAGGATTATATACGAGCTAGCTTCTCACACCACTTATATTTTGTGTGTTAATTTTATACATGATTGCTGAGACCCCTAGATGCCAAATTTGACGATTGATCCTTAGTTTGACGATTTTAAGCTCCAAAATATCATTTTGACGATTTATGTCCTTTTTTTTGACGATTTTTGGAAATTAAAAATTTACATCATATTCTTTACTTTAGTATAGGGTGTTTTTTTATAGAGGTATATAACTTTAAGTTGCAATAAAACAACGATGGATTATTCGATTGACATGAATTTTATTTTTCCGAAAGATAATCTTGTGGCATTACATTTTAAATATGATTTCTGGCATATGACCGCCACGGGTGGCGCGGATGTAGTCCAATCTGGACGTCCAAATTTCGATGACTTTTCCCAACATTTGTGGCCGTATATCGGCAATAACACGGCGCATGTTGTCTTCCAAATAGTCAAGCGTTTGTGGCTTTACCGCATAGACCAATGACTTTACATAGCCCCACAGAAAGTAGTCTAGCGGTGTTAAATCACAAGATCTTGGAGACCAATTCACAGGTACAAAACGTGAAATTAGGCGGTCACCAAACGTGTTTTTAAATAAATCGGAATAAAATTGCACTATTTGCAAGCGTTGTTCAGGCGTGAGTCTATTCATGATGAATTGCCGAACCAAACTGAGAATAAATCACTTGACAGCTGTTAAATCGGTCGCCATCTTGAAAAGTAATGCCAACTTAAAGTTCTATACCTCTATAAAAAACACCCTTTATATACATACATATATAACTATGTACCTATATTTTTAACATACAAATATATTGTATAAAACACTCGTCTTTAAAGCTTTTTTTTTTATAATTAAAGCGTTAAAAGGACTCGTAAATTTTTTTTAATTATTTATTCTTGAACTGAAATACATATCGTCACCTAAAATGCAAAATAACGTATCATCACTTTTCACAATTTTACAGGAGAAGCAAAAAACGTTATAAAATGGAAAATATTGCATCTAGAAATGAAAAATTTTGTTGCTAAGCTCAAAAAAGGGTATGAGATCAATTCCAGAAGAAAAAATAATATTTTTCAAAAACATGTTGAAGTTATGTTTGTTACGTTATTTTGAATTTAAATTTTCTGAAACAAAATGACGTATCATCAATGAACAAATTTTAATATGATGTGAAAAATGCGAAAAAAAATCGAAAAGTGATTAAATGAGGTTCAATAAAAGGCAATGGAGTTGTTTGTTTTTGTTAATATTTCAATTTACTGTGTTTTATTGCATAAAATTCGGTTTAATTAAAAAAAAAAAATGTAATTCATTTAAGGTTTTTTTCTAAAATCATTGTAGTTTATTTTGAATTTTCTTTATAAAATTGTTATTTTTTGACGCAGATGCATAATTTTTTTTGGAGACGTGTATTTTTATCTAATGAATCATAATCAATCAAAACCCCGATTTTCATTTTTTTTGATGATCCGTTGTTTTGCATTTCAGGTGACGATATGTATATTGACCTTATATGTTTCATTCGAATTTTTTTTTTAACTTTTAATTTATGTGACGATTTTTTTACGATTTCCATGAACGCCTATGACGATTTTGACGATTTTTTCTAATATTTGACAATTTGATGCTTTATTCATCTGACAGCTATGTTATGAACTACAGTTTAAACGATTCCGAACGACAGATTCTTGAGAAAATTTTCATAACAATTTTATTTACTCTCAGTAGAGTTTTTGCCAGAATTCTGATGAGAGGTAGTCGCCGATAGTTCCTTCATATTTCGTTTTGTTAGATAAGTCTTACCTCTGGGCTTTGAACCCATGGCCTCACGTCTAATAAGCCAACACACTATCTACTGGACTACGGCGACTTAAGTAATCGTTTATTATAAAAATATTTCGGCATTACTTTTTGTTTTCCTCTGAATTGTTAATTGGCCGAAACATGGCTCCATGGTTGTAAGAGATTCGTTGGACAATAGCCTTGACGACTTACAAGCTCTAAGTTTCTAAAAGCTCACATTTTTATTTTATTATGATGTACATATATTGCAAACATTGACGCACTTTATTGATCGTTCTTTAAAAACTGAACAATTGAATTTTTTTTCGTTAAATAAACACGATTTTAATAAAACTATCTGTTCCACAATTCACTGCTTTAGGCAGCGACTAAAGTTGCTTACAATATCATGCTCGGAACTGAATTCTTTAAAGATCTGATGGAAACTTCAAAGCTTAAAAAATGATGAGAACGGAAGCACAATTTAAAAAATTTATGTTAAGGAACTTTAAATAATTTTAAAATAAATTTTTAATTAATAATATTTTTTAATTGTTTATTAATGAATTCAAATGGGAAATTAAATTTGAAACACTTTTTTTTTTTTTTTTAATTCTATGTTTGTCAAATGAAGTCGAATGAAGGCTTCATTCAGTTTGTGCTGAAAACGTTTGAAGTTTTTTTTATTTTTTTTTTGTTTTTATTTTCATTTGTTTAAAAATTCAATAACTATGCAAAATTAATATTTTGTTTGCTTTTTTTTTTATTATTATTGAATACATATTTGTTTAATACAGATATTTGTTGTTATTAAATATTTTAATAAATTATTATGCCATAAACTAGTTTAAAATGTTAATAAAATATTTCATATTTTAGAATAACATCCTCCATAGTTACAACAACAAATAACACTCATACTATTGCATAGAAATTTTTAATTTTTTTTTTAATTTAAAAAAAAAAATTTTTTTTAATTTTTTTCTTGTTGTTCATCTTAATAAAACACCTGTTACAGCTACAAATGGTTTGTAATAAAAGTTAATGTTGTTGTTGCTGTAGTTGTTGTTGCATTATAGAAAACAAATTAATAATTAATAAAATAAAAAATAAATAAAAAAATAATAAAAAGGGAAGTTAAGATTGTATATTAAATAGCAACTAACGAGATACGTGCTGGCTGGCTGGCATGCAGGCCAGCGGCTAGGCAGCCACATTGTAGCTAACAATTGTTACAGATTTTAATAACAGCCTCTAACTAGTAAATGTTTTTATAATAAATAAGAGCAATTAATACGGATGTTAAATGTTTAAAACAAAAACTTCAAGGCCTTTGGCTGTCATAATGTAAAAAGTGCGTTTCACAACAACAACTTTGAAAGAAAAAAAATAGAAAAAAATAAACAAAAACAAATTGTCATACGCCGTTTTACTCACGTTCTCCTACACTTTCACTTTATGTTAATGGCTAGTTTCATTTTTCTACAACATTTACTAAGTAATACGCGATAATGTCACTCCATATTTTGACTAAAACGAGGTTATTGAGATAAAAACAAAGAAATTCAATTTTCATTTAATTTGTAATTAATTTTACAATTGAAACTAATTAATTAGCATAACATAGGAAACAAAGAATAATACGGGATTTCAGTCAGACATGTTGGCTGCTACACTACTACCTCTCTCTATATACGACAATATTCATCGGAAAGCACTAGGCACTGTAAACAAAATTCTCCAAAGTTACGTGATTTCTGAGACAGACTTCAATTCCATTCTCTTTCTTGTTGCAGTTTTATTAAACTGTCTCTAGAAAAGATCACAAGGAGATTTACACTCACTTTTGGCAAGGATAAACAATGTAAAGAGGGTGCCGAAAGCCATTTAGCCAATTTCTGCATGACTTTTGTTTAAGCTGTAAAAGTTGCAATATATGACCAAGATTCTTGAATCCCGACCGAAATTATTGTTTTAATCAAGCAACTGAAAATCTACCAAATCAATGAAATATTCCGGAATTCTATGAATCGGGAGTTTCAAAAATGACGAGTTATTTAACAACTGTACGGGTCTTGGTAAAGATTTGTAACAAATTAACAATCTCACAAATATTCGAAACCGTTAAGGCGAGTAGGCGCTGATTTTCTATTTTTGCTCAAACAACCCTCAAACAAGCTCTGGTCACCTAGTCAATGCAACTGCACTCGGACGATTATATGTACTTTCAATTATCCAAAATCCTACGTAAAGTTCCTGTAACTATTCTAGAATGGATTCAAGAGCTCTGTAGCAGAGATCAGCAATGAATCGTTTTTTCGCTACTCATAAGTACTCATGAAATTTTGTGTATGAGCAAGTCAACAGTATGGAAATTCAACTACTCTGATTCATTCGTACTCACTACAACATTGATTTAGGTATTAGTATAGGTTGCGATGAGCATGCGTACACGTTGACATCAAACTCATAACATTCGAAATATTTTTGATTCAAACGTATACTCATTCAGATTCATAAATTTAGAAAAATACTTATAATATGTACTCATAAATGAGTCGAGTGATTTGAATCATTTATCAAAATTTACAGTCTTAGTTGTTGTTGCATTTATGTATTAAAAAAAGAAAGACAAAGACAGCAAGCAAAGCAAACATACAACCTTCTAGTGAGTACTGTAGTGTTCGTACGCGAATCATACTTATTTTGTAATTCTTGTAAATGTTGAGTCATGGAGAGTCGAAATCAACAACATCATGCTTATTGTTAAGTATGAATACGATAAGTACTTCGAACTTTGAATATGAGTAGTATGAGTATGATATTAAAATAAGTATGAATGCGTATAAATATCAAAAATTATGAGTATGATTTGATTCTACTCATATTTTTGAATACTCATTGCTGACCTCTGCTCTATAGCAATATACTATGGACACCACATCAGCAAATAATAACATTTTATAAACCGATACCGTCAAAGTATATATTATAGGCGTACATGCAGGTATTAAATCCAAAGGATGGAATGGAGCTCAGAGCTCAGCTCTCCTTTTGTACGATCATTAACTCATTTCCCTTGTGCCTCGTATTCTGGCAGTCCAAGATAATTTTTACTCTTAACCTTACATGTTCGAAGCTAAACTCCATATAGGGCTGATGTGATTACGAATTCACACAGCAAGAATATGTTTTTAGGGTTAGTGCCCCAGTTTAGTTGATTTTCTATTTTCAGCAATATAAAGCAGTTGCTATTTTATTCAAGTTCCAGTTTAGTTTGTTTTATTCAATGTTATTCGAAAATGTTTGGCATTAGGTAGCAGGTAGGTAGGTAGAGGTGGCTGTCCTTTTAAGTAGCTTGAATGGATACACTTAGGCCCACATAGGGCCCACTGTGATATCATAGTTTTTCATTTATAGTTTCGAAACCACTTGAAACTTCCAATGAAGCGATTTATACGGCCAATATCAATGCATGACAGTTCATCCAGGTCAGCAAGGTACCTTTTTCTCCTTCGACTGAAGTACAGTCTCCCTGTCCTACACCGTTGGCAGTTGCCATTTTCTTCGCCATATCTGAGCTGAGATTATAATCACGGACTGTCGTCTAATAATTTAATACACTATGTGCTAGGCTACGACGATTTCATAATTGAGGCATTACATTGGCACATGTGTATATGTATGTTCCTATCGCTTCTAAGAGGTAATTTTTTAAGAGCTATAGGAAAATTAAAAAAAACACATACAATTCAGAAAAATGCATGAAATCTTTATTTGAATCGATAGTACGGTCCATATAATTTAATGTTTGAAGATTATTTCATGCAAATGTTGACCGCGACTGCGCCTCAAATGATCCATCCGTTTAGTCCAATTTTGGCATACTCTTTCCAACATTTCGGCCGGTATCTCACGAATAAATGCTTCAATGTTGTCTTACAATGCGTCAATTGAAGCGGGATTGTCTGTATAGACATGAGCTTTAACATAGCCCCACAAAAAATAGTCTAAAGGCGTTAAATCGCACGATCTAAGCGGCCAATTGACCGGTCCTGAACGTGAAATAAAATGTTCACCGAACGCGCATCTCAATAAGTCCATTGTTACGTGTGCTGTGTGGTATGTGACACCGTCTTCTTCAAACCACATGTCATGCAAGTCAAGCTCTTGCATTTTGGGCAAAAATAAAGTTGGATATCATCTCACGGTAGCGCTCACCATTCACAGTTACGTTACGATTCGCAGCATCTTTGAAGAAGTACGGTCCAATGATGCCACCAGCCCATAAACCGCACCAAACTGTGACTTTTTCTGGATGCATTGGTAGCTTTTGCAATGCTTCTGGCTAATCTTCACTCCAAAATCGACAATTCTGCTTATTTACGTATCCCGAATAGCCGCTTCAGTGGGTTGATTAAACTGACCATAAAATGGAAGAAGCGCGCGATGAACTTTCTTAACAGAGCACGCATTTTGATAATAAAATTCAATAATTTGCAAGCGTTGTTCGTTTGTAAGACGATTCATGGTCAAATTATAGACCAAACTGAAGATGTTTGACAGTGAAAGAAAACACGAAACGTGCGTGAGCTGTTTAAACCAGTGTTGCCAAAAAGATAATAGCTAAAAAATCACCCTTCATAAGGAGCAATTACAGTAAATTATTATGAAGGATACAGTAAATTATCCTAATTTGTTGTTAACGAGCCGCTTAATCTAAATACAAATTCGTTTTCTTTTTGTTTTTAAAACCTCGTACGACTTAATTTTAATGTAGAAATTATGAAATTTTCTAGAATTGTGTTTCACATACTTTTCTAAAAATTCAATTTTTCTTTCATCATACTGATTTGCTCCTGAGCATTGTATTTATTTGCTAGACTACATACAGTTAAGTCATGGCAAATCATTTGATGAGAAGAAACCAGCAGAAACCAATTACGATAATCGCTTGTAAGTGTTAAAAAGACATAAACCGGCATTTTTAATGATAGATTTCTTACCAATGAATTATTAATTTAAAAGAAAAATGAAATGAAAAAAAAATAAGGAACAACTGAACAACAAATCAGTTTGCAATTAATTTTAATTAAACCATCGATACTTTGTAACAATTAAATCATATGATCCAACTTTTTTTTGTTTTTTTTTTCTTTAACCAGCTATAAATGAACGTTTTTCTACAATAACTGATTCGGTATTATTTTTTATTTTGCAATTTATAATGAGAATGACTAAATCCCCCTACAGAATACTTTCACTTCTTGAGAATTATTAATTCGTTTTGCTTAGAAGAGAACAAAACAAAAAAATCACTAACAACAATAATAATTATGAAAATAAATTCGTTTTTCCCCCCACTTAAACAATGTACACCTTATAGCTTAGCCATACACACAGTTAAGAAATAAGTGAGCTTTGTTAACAATTTTTTTTTAATTTTTTTATTTTTAAATTTAAGCTACAATATGCCGCAACTATGAGTAGAGATAGACGAGAAATATTTTTTTTTTGTTCTCACACACAAATACATATGGATTTAAGGGATTTGCAAAAACACTTGATGCCCCATTCTTTTAAGTATTAAGGGGAGTTCTGAAACATATTCCATATTCCCCTTTGAATTCAGTTCTCAACCAGTAGTCAGTTGAAATGCTGGCTTTGGTATACCATTGTTACATAATATAGCATTTAAGCCAATATATTTTTGAAATATGTATGATAAATAATGTTAATAATATTGGCTAAAATAATACAAAATATTGTTTTGTTGTGTTTGTATTTTTTTTTTTTTTTGCTTTTTTTCAACTTCAATTACTTGAAGGTCAAACACTTTTTCCATTACACAATTATTTTACTAAGTTAGAGTAGATATTGTTGTTGTTGTTATTGCTATTGTTTTAATACTCAATGGTAGGTTGAAAAAACTAATAATTGTTTAAAATAATAATTACAACAACAATAGCAAGAGCTGCAAAAGGAAAAAATTTAATAAAATAAAATATAAATTGTCGTTAGAATATCCAATACTGTGTCTCAGTGTAAATGGTTTTTACAAGAAATTGTTTCAAATTGAAAATGACATGAAAGAAAAAAATGAAGAAAAAAAACGAAAACTAGTAAGAAAGTTTTGTAGGATACCCTACACTCTAATGTATTTGGAGGAAAAATTTTACCACAAAATTTGCTTGAATAGACAAACGCTCAAGCATTCGAAGGGTGACTAGACTAGTGGTATAGCATTACGCATAATTTTACCGCTCAAATCGCTTGAGTAGACACCCAATATAGTAAAAGAGACACAATTTTACTTCATGGATATTTTGAATTTTAAAAAATTTTTAAAACTTAATTTCTTCCCCTTTTGAGGCCCTATCTCCGTAATCCATTCGAATGGCGCTAGAAAAATTATGGTATAGCGTTACGCGCAATTTTACCGCTAAAATCGCTTGAGTAGACACCCAAGTATGAATACAGTAGAAGAGAAACAATTTTACTTCATGGGTATTTTGAAATTCCAAAAATTTTTAAAACTTAATTCCTTCTCCCCTTGAGGCCCTATCTTCCGAATCCATTCGAAAATTATGCATCTTATAAGGAACCTTTTCTCCAATGCTATGTTTTAGACAAGAACAACTCTGTAATAAAGTTGCTATAAAGAAGGATATATGCCAGAGTATCATGTTATCGCTTCTATTATTTAATATCGTCCTGGAAAACACTATTGCACTTACGTACTATATATGTTAGTCTAGTAAATATATTCGTTAGTAGCTCCATACATACATATATCCATAATTGGCCATTATAACCATTCAATCAGGATTACGACCTTATGTTGTGTGCCTTAATTTTATACTTGGCTGGCGGGACCTACAACGTCCACTCCGAACAACAGATTTTGAAAAACTTTTTCATGACAGGTTTTTTTATTTACTCTCTGAGTTTTTGCCAGAAATCTGCTGAGAGGAAGTTGCCGAAGAAATATTTTTTTTTTCATATTTCGTTTTGATGTCTGGCCTAGGGCTCGAACCCGGGCTTTACGTCTAATAAGCGAATACACAACCTACTAGACTACGGCGACTACTACTAGTAGCTCTATAACAGTTTAAATAAGCTGTAACACTTGGACCACAATTGGGCTAGTGTCTGGAGGTGGCTGTTCACCCAAGTAAGTCGGATGGACTCAGGCCACATAGAGCCCATTGTGATATCACATTTTTTCCATTATCCCCTAGACTTGGAACCACTGGAAGCGGCACAAGCTGCCAATGTTAATGCTTGACAGTTCCTCTAAATCGTTCATGCAGTAGGCACCGAGATACCTTTTTCTTCTTTGACATAATGTCCGGCATGCTCCCAGTAGGTGAAGAACAGTTTCATCCTCTTCCTCATCTCCGCAGTTTCTACAGAAGTCATTTGCGAAGTGTCCAAGACCTATGTACTTTATTTTATCTGGGCTCTCTTATTTTTAAACCAAGTGATTTCCCTTGACTGACATTAAGAATCGAAATGAAGTCACAAAGCTTTTGTATGCGATGCTAAACGTAATATGGGCTTTTTCGTTTCGGAAAAAGTTCCAAGAGTAAGTAATTGCAATATCAGTAAACATGTCCCATAATCCCGTGTTCAAACCCCAGCTCTGACACCTTGAACAAATCGGGATGTGAAAAATATAAAAAATAGTTTTATACGGTGTTCATCGCAATAAACGTCATTATTGAGCTGAATATTTCATATAAAATTTCAATTAATTATTGCACAATAAATACGCAAATCGTTATAATATTGAGTAAAACTTAAAATACAGCACTGTCATAAGTATGTTCAGTGCACATATTACAATTATCCGAACACTTTCTGTTGATGTTTGACAACTCAAATGTCAACAGCGACAAACAAAAAAAAAAACAAAATAAAAACAATGTTGTTGAAACAACCAGATGTTTTGTTTACCATCTGTCAAATGAATAAATGAATAAGCAGCTGAACTGCGTATATTGTTATGTCTGAACACTTAAAATATTGTACTCAATAAAACGAATATTGACTCAATAAAAGTGCATATCTGAACATAGTATTATGGGTTGTGTGCTAAACTATAAGCGCGAGGGTCGTGGGTTCGATTCCCCCAGAGGCTCTAGCCTGTTACACTACATCGAGCATAAGGTTCATATTACTCTGCTTGTAACAATAAATATGTAAATAACTCCATTCGCCATTTGAACAACAGAAAAGAAATTTTAGCTCCAAAAAAAAGGTATGGTAAAGGCTATGTAACTCGTAATAGAATATTTTCTGTGATGACTGACAGTATGGTGCAAACATTTGTTTCAATTCAATTGCAAAATTTATTTCTTGTTTTTTCTTTCTAATTTGATTTTAATGTTCAATTAAATTGCTGTCACATTGAATTCAATAATAAATCAAATGGATATACAATTTATCCGGATTAAGGCAGATTTATAGTTCTTTGTTATACAATTAAACGAATCTGATAGATTCTTATGAACTACCTATATCGCATTATAAATTGTATAATAATCATTCTAAAGATTAAGTATCGTCTTCATAAGATTCGGATTAACTTTAAGGGCAAACTCAATAGGTTTGTTGTAGATTTCCCCTGTAAAAAATAATTCTCTTTAAAATAAAATATATTTTTCTTTGTAATGAATTGATTTGATAGTATTTCCCGGAATAATTCGATATTAAATTGAAAGTGGAAATTTGAATTCAATTTACAGTGAGCGTCATAAGTGAGTCAACACCCACTATAATTTAAAATTTTCTATTATGTTCTTATGTATAAAAAAAAGTTCCTTTATCATGAATTGTTGTTTTTGTTTTAACATTTTATAAGTAATAAATAAACATTTTTATTTTTGAAAATTTATTCGACTATGTATTCTCATTTACTTTTCTCGCTATCCTAAGAAAATGAATTATTTCAGTGGTGTTTACTCACTTTTGGCGCTCACTGTATTTCATATTTTTTTTTATAATGTGTATATGATTAGTGGCGTTTAAAACAAATTTTTTTTTTAAACAAATTTTAATGACAATATTTGACAATTTGTCTCCTCTTTCTCTATTTAAATATAAAATTTCCAATATTTAATTAACGAAGCCAAAAAAAAAAAAAAACAAACTAAAGTTTACTTATTGTCTGAGATCACACAACAGTTAAATTGCTAATTACGCGCAACAAAATTTGTTTAAAATAAAAAAAAAAAAATTTAAAAAAAAATACCTGAAAAAGATGAATGAATAAGAGAGGTGTTGTAAAAACTCTCAACTGAAAAAAGTTGACGAGAATTTCGTATTTAAAATTGTTATTGGAGACACACGATGAGACGTATTGTATTATATTTGTTAGGATTTTAAGCTATTCCAAGATGTCCAAGAAGTTGTCAATTTTATATCTCATTCTGGTCAATTCACCCGCAATAACTCTGGTTTTTTAAGACGAGAAAAAAGCATTTCCGTAGTCTAGTAGATAGCTTGTCGGCTTATTAGACGTGAGGTCACGGTTCAAACCAGAGATCAGCAATGAATCGTTTTTTCGCTACTCATAATTACTGATGAAATTTTGAGTATGAGTGAGTTAACCGTATTGAAATTCAATTATTCTGGTTCATTCGTACTCACTAAAACATTGATTTATAAGTACAGGTTGCAATGAGTATGAGGATAATGTTGACATCAAACTCAGTACATTCGAAATATGTTCAATTCATACGCCTGCTCATTCAGATTCATAAATTTAGAAAAATACTTATAATTGTACTCATAAATGATTCGACTCATTCATCAAAATTTACAAGTCTTAGTTGTTGTTGCATTTACAGAAAAAAGAAGAAAGAAAAAGACAAAGACAGCAAGCAAAGCAAACACAAAACCTTCTAGTGAGTATTGTAGTGTTCATAGGCGAATCATACTTATTTTGTGATTCTTGTAAATGTTGAGTAATGGGGAGTCGAAATCAATAACATCATGCGTATTGTTAAGTATGAGTACGATGAGTACTTCAAACTTTGAATATGAGTAATATGAGTATGATATTAAAATAAGCCTGAATGCGTATAAGTATCAGAAATTATAAGTATGATTAAGAATCTACTCATCTTTTTGAATAGTCATTGCTGATCTTTGGTCTGTTTACGTTCATTGTGAGCACTCTTATACTCAAAACTTCCACCCGGGGTTTTGTATCACTGATCCACTTGTTGCTCATGTTGCATATTTCTCATGGTGAAAAAGTGCAAAGCTGAGTTAATAGTCATTGCGGATCTCTGGTTCAAACCCCCGCTGAGTTATTTCCAACAAAACGAAAATATGAAAAAATATTTCTCCGGCGACTCTTCTTCTCAGCAGATTTCTGGCAAAAACCTTGAAAGTAACATTAAAAATTGTCGTGAAAAAGTTTCTCAAAAATCTGTCATTCGGAGTAGACTTTTAACTGTAGGTCCCTCTACGCATGTATAAAATTAACACACACAACATAAATAGTGTGAGAAGCTAGTTCGTAATCCTAACAAAAAAGTTGTAATGATTAATTATATATGTATGTATTAAAGATGTAAGAGTGTGAGGTGTAACGACTTTCTATTCCAAAATTCCAGAATACAGTACATGTCTGCTTTCGCTGTACTTTAGGGTGGTTTCCCATTAACCGTGCATCTGGCATTTATTTTTGAATTGATCTACGTCCATATCTTCGCTTTTGTCCATGCCTGATGTTAATGTCAGAGATGCGTTTTCTTCAAGCGTGTAGGATACGTTGATAATTTTTTTGACACTTGGTGTTAATTTCTCTCGTCTGCTTATGATATCTGCAATAAAATCATGAGGAAGAGAAGTATATGATGATAAGGAAAGCTCTAGCCCTGCAGTTTTATTAAGTTGTGATCGATTTGTTCACCGTTAATCAGACAAACCTTTGAAAAATTATCGCTCAGAGATTGTCTTAAAAAGCCACTGAAAATATTGCTTTCCTAACGGGTATCAACCAATTGTTGCAACAACCCGTGGACATAACCCCCGAATTATGCATTGGATACATACCATAATTGTCAAAAAAATTGTGACTTATAGAGGCATTGTCTATGCAGACAGAGGAAATATGAAAGCAGCTTCAATGAAGGCTGGCAAGATACAGAGACAAACATATGTTACTACGACAAGGGCAACCTAACCTACAGCAGTGCTAAGAGATTTCTTGGAGTTAAGTCCGCTGCACGTGGTACTAAAGACAAGAGCTTTGGGGACTGTGGTTATGAAAATGGGATATAAGTCTTAATATAAAATTTCATAGGGGAGTTCGTGACGTAACGAATGAAGTGCGTGAGTGCTCACTCCTTGACTGTCCCCTGGAGAGAACCAGTAAGTGTCTATGATTATGGAAGTTGCTTTGCAACGATGCCTGGTAAAGAGTCACGGATGAGGCAGAAACATATCTTTGGATAAGAGCAGAAATTTGTTGGCAGCCTTCAAGCGAAAGTCTATGGCCTAGAAAGATGTTTTCGCGTCAGTTTCGATAGAGGGTAGAAAGGATGGCACAATTAGATCGCCATCCGAGCACTGGACTCTTATGAGATTATATCGACGATAAATGGGACTGTCTGGAGAACCTAAAACAGTTTTTATAAAAAAAAGCAACTTGGATTACCTTCTGCTGGTTCCTATATCGTTTGGCAGATGAGGTTGCAAGGAGAGGAGTTTCCACTCGAAATGGAGAGCGATTCGCAGCCAACATGTAGGTTCTATGATGATGAGAATGAATCACATATTTGGAACATGTAAGGAACTAAATTTCAGAAACAGATTTGCTAGGTGGATATCAGATTCTAATGAGATTAAATCGACGATAAATGGGTCTGTCTGGAAAACCTGAATCAGTTGTATAGAAAAACTTGGATTACCTTCTGCTCGTTCCTAGATCGCACCAGTACGCAGGCAAATGAGGTTGCAAGGAGAGATGTTTCCACACCGCTAATTGAACCAGGAATAACCAGTAATCGATTACTATGGACTTAGAATACACTTGTTCGAAATGGAGATCGACTCGCAGCCAACATGTAGGTTCTATGAGGATGAGAATGAATCAAATATTTGGAACATGTAAGGAACTAAATTCCAGAAAGAGATATACTAGGTATATATCAGATTCTAAAGAGGGAATTATCTTTGTTGATATCGAGCAGATTCCAGAAGGTTTAATGGCCACATTTAAGGTTTAACCAAAGAAAATAAAGTATAAAGAATGTGCATTTGGGCATATTTTGGAATATTTCTCAAAAATATTTCATGACGCGGGGGGAAAGATAGAAGGGAAGGGTAAAGAAACCAAGAGCGTAACAATGCGTTGTTCTCATCGTGCGTTTTTGTTGCTTGACTAATTTTTATTTATATTTCTGAAACAGTGTTGCCACGAAAAAAAATTTTGTAACCAACATTTGTGAAAAAATCACCATATAAGAAAAAATATAACCAAAATTAAATTCGTAGACTTTTGTTTCATTTTTTTTCAAGTTTAAATTATAATTAATAAAAAAAGAAACAAAAAATTACTTTTTTTTATAAGAAAAAAATAACCAAAACCAAAAAAATCTACACATCTACATATTGATTAAAAAAATATCCAATTTTGGTTAGAAATAATCAAAAACGGCAACACTGTTCTCGGCACAAAGAGAACATGATAAAAATTATGAGAGGCATGTGTTAACCCAGATTAAAATTGTTAGTAATATTTTCAAGTCTACTTATTAACCCAATAATATGTATGTATGTGTGAGCGAAAAATATAAAAAAAAAATTTTCTGCGCTAAATCCCTAAAGACACTGTATTTAACTTGATAAGTATTTTTCCAAAAATCGAAATCATTTCTCATTGATATTAGTGAATCATACTATAATATTTCTTTGGGTGTAAAATTGAAATCTGAAAAAAGCGAGATGAACATTCTCCTTTAGAAGCTGACAAGCAAAGCAACTGAATGCATTTTTACGCTCTCATAATGAGAGCAACACATTGTTACGCTCTTTGTTTGTGTTTATTTTCCTTCTGTCTTCCACCCTCCTCATCCAGAAATGATTTTAGTGAGAGCGGGTCGTAATGTTTGGTGAGAGCGGGTCGTGATGTTACAACTCGCCATAAGAAATTTTACTTCTACATAATGCGCATTCTTTATATCCATATTCTTTGGTTTAACTTACATAGATTAATGGCATTTCAATAGACCGTATGGTTGCAGTACTATATCACCTTCTCCACGACAATAATAACAATGAAATAGAAGGAGGGCGAGTGTTAATGAAATTACTTTGAAAGTAAAACAAATTGATGTCATTGAACAGGCCTTTTAGAGAGATTTAAATAAAAAAGAATTGTTTTATACATCGCTTCAAAGTTCATTGTAAGAATTAAAAGTAGGTCAAGTATAATTTCTTTATAAATGTCATCACAAATACAATACAAATCCATTAACTATGATGGCATAGGATAATTTTTTTATTTATTTTTTTTTTAATTTAAGGTGTAACCGAAGAAACAGTTATCAATCAGTCTAAAAACAAATTATTGTTAAACAAATTCTGTTAAATTATAAAAAATAAAAGTAATAAAAAATGTTGCTATTTTTAAACAATAATTGCAAGCACGATGGTTGGTGTGCGTGTATAAAATATGATAATTAAGCAGATGTTGGTTGTTTTTATCAATAGAGGGAAATATTGATGAAAATAATTGTTAAGAATTTAACAATGAAAATCGAAATCTTATGAATGAAAATACATGCGAAACCCTTTCTTCTCACACAGTACGGAGTACAGGGAGCTTTGGGAAAATGAATTGTTTAAACTTGATTTTCTATTGACATTCACCAGCAGGCAAAAGTTGTTTACCTCGTTGGCAAAAACATAATTTTTTAATTTTTTTTATTTTTTGTAATTCTTCTTCAAATTGTTAATGAAACTAAATACACTTACACATACTAAGAGTTAATTTAGTAAATAGCTACTAACACTAGTTTTTTCTTTTTAAATATTACATTTATTGTATAATTTATTTAAATTATTTTCAATTAAAAACCACTTCCATATTCAATAAATAATACAAAACAATATTTTTTTTAAAACATTTCTCATTACAAATAAAAAAATAAAAATTTTTAAAAATATTGTAGAAAATAATTCAGAATATTGATAAATGCAACATGTTTCCAATCCAGCCGCAGCAACTTTTTCTATGCAAATTATGAATTGATTTTTAGAAAAAATTCCAACAACAGATGTTGCATTTGAATTCGAACAAAAAAAAAAAAAAACTAAAATCGAAACGCCTGCAAATGTTAACAAGTTTAATTCATAGGAAAGAAAATCTACAATCACGTGTTATATTTATTACAATATTATTATTATCATAAAAAATATAAATATTGTTTCAATATTTCAAATACAAATTCAAATTCATTAATTATTTTGTTCTTAATAAATGAACTCATAAAAACAAATTAAAATATTTATATCATAAGCTGATTATAAAATTGTATATTTTAAATACATTGTTGTTGTTGTTATTATTGTTTACATATTTACAATTAATTTTTATTGCCTGACTTTATATTATTATTTAGAATTTTTAAATTCTCCAGAAATTTTTCTAAAATTTACTTCAATTTATTTCAAAAAACACTTACTAGTCTCATTACAACCCTTAAGTCAGGTTTACAACCTAACTTCACACTTCACACATGTTCTGTTTTTTAATTTTATTTATATGAGTGGCGAAACTTACGCTTTAATGTCGACACCAGAGATCAGCAATGAGTAAACAAAAAGATGAGTAGATTTGAATCATACTCATAATTTCTGATACTTATACGCATTCATACTTATTTTAATATCATACTCATACTACTCACATTTAAAATTTGAGGTATTCATCGTACTCATACTTAACAATACGCATGATGTTGTTGATTTCGACTCTTCTTTACTCAACATTTACAAGACTGTAAATTCACGTACGAACACTACAATACTCACTAGAAGGTTGTGTGTTTGCTTTGCTTGCTGTCTTTGTCTTTTGCATTCTTCTTTTTTTGTAAATGCAACAAAACCTAAGACTGTAAATTTTAAAGAAATGATTTGTATCACTGGAATCATTTATGAGTGTTATAAGTATTCTTTATAAGTATTCTTCTAAATTTATGAACCTGAATGAGTAGATGTATAAATCAAACATATTTCGAATGTTATGAGTTTGATGTCTCAACGTTGTACTCATACTCATTGCAGCCTGGACTTATAAATCAATGTTGTAATGAGTACGAATGAATCAGAGTTGTCGAATTTCAATAATGTTGACTCACTCATACTCGAAATTTCATGAGTACTTATAACTAGCGAAGAAACGAACTAAAAATTTCATGAATACTTATGAGTAGCGAAAAAACGGTTCATTGCTGATCTCTGGTAAGCATTAACAAGCAAGCGGACTTTCTTTGTCAAATATGTCATAGATTGACAATATAAACTCACAATTGGAAACAAATGTAGAACAATGTAAATAACATGAGGCTAAATCATGAATATTTTGATGGATACTTGGGAATGGAAAAAATTTACTACTAGGATAGGCCACCCCTAACGTATGTATATGTAGCAGATTACGTTATAACGTATGACATCATGTAACTGAAACTAACAGTATATGGCATTCTTATGTGGACATTGTGTCATGATTTTGCTTGAAGTTTTTTTTTTCTAATATTCGCCATGATAGTTTGTTAAAACAAAAATGTTTTTTTTTCTTTTATGATCATAAATCAATAACAATTGGAATTTATGTTTTCTTAAATAAAAAAAAGTTATATTTAATCGAAATAAGCAGAGTTCATTGAACATTTATGGTGTATCATCGATTTATTATACCATACCACACTGACAGATACAACACAAACATTGTTTGAAGAATGTGAAAATGCCTGAAGGGGCATTATTTAGATTGGATGTGAAAAGAAATTAATTTTATTATAAAACATATTCCCTACATCATAATTTATTAATATTATTAACAATTAATAAATTGTTTATGTGTGTAAAATTTTAGAACACAATTTTTTTTTTTTTATTATTTCAAGTTTATGTTTTAAATCTTTTGTTTCTGAAATGTTTGTTATTTTCGCTTGGTTTATCCCCTAAGTGTTTATAATGAAAATATTTTGGATTGTTGCTAATCATTTTTTGGCATTTTAGTAAGTCCTCTTAGACTTAGACCGTGAGCCCACGGTTCAATCCCCAGTCAGACATTTAACAACGAAACGAAATATGAAAAAATATTTCTTCGGCGGACTTTCTCTCAGCATATTACTGACTAGAATTCTGAGAGTAAAATTAAAATTGCCATGAAAAGTTTCTCAAAAAAAATCTGTCGTTCGGAGTCCACTTTAAACTGTAGCTTCCGCCACTCATATATGAAATCGAGGCACGCAACATAAATGGTGTGCGAAGCTAGGCTGTAATCCTGCCTGAAGTGTTGTAATAGCCAGTGATGTCTGTGTCAGAGATCAGCAATGAGTATTCAAAAAAATGAGTAGATTCGAATCATACTCATAATTTCTGATACTTATACGCATTCATACTTATTTTAATACTCTACTCATACTACTCATATTCAAAGTTTGAAGTACTTATCGCACTCATACTTAACAATACACATGATGTTGTTGATTTCGACTCTCCTTTACTCAACATTTGCAAGAATCGCAAAATAAAATTGATTCGCGTACGAACACTACAATACTCACTAGAATGTTGTGTGTTTGCTTTCCTTGCTGTCTTTGTCTTTGTCTTTTTCTTTCTTCTTTTTTTGTAAATGCTTGTAAATATTGATGCATAATTCGAATCACTCGAATCATTTATGAGTACAATTATAAGAATTTTTCTAAACTTATGAATCTGAATGAGTGGGCATATGAATCAAACATATTTCGAATGTTATGAGTTTGATGTCAACATTCTACTCATACTCATTGCAAACACCGGTACTTATAAATCAATGTTGTAGTGAGTACGAATGAATCAGTGTAGTTGAATTTCTAGTAGTCTTGCTTGGCAGTTGTGTTTCAATCTAATAAGGGTCTCGGTTGGTTATAGGGATAAGCCGGGAAATTTTGAAGTTGAAGAACTTGCTAGAACAGGCACTTCTCTACCGGATGCCAATCTACATACAATATACATATGTAGGTATACCTCTCACCTATACGAGGCTGTCTATTGCACCCCTCTCATGTCTTGGGCTGAGAAAAATCTTATTCTATTGCCAGATTCTTTTGGGGAGTATCTATATTCACACTTTACTGTGTATTGGATAGACATGCGGAGAGACTTCAGTTACCTGCATATGTCTCCTGTAGATATTGTAGAATGGTTAAGAAGCAAGAGAGTATTGTATACTTTATCTCATGACATTCTTTTCTCTCATTTGGCTCTCTCTAACGAAGCTAACAATACTTGAAATTAAATCGATCACTAGATTAGCAATCTGTATGACACTCCATGTTATTCCTATTCTCTCCTAAGAGACTATCCTTATAAAATAATCTATTTAGGAGGCTCTATACCTCCTGACCCTCCAGATAATATCAACAAGATGATGACGTATTACACTACACCTAGTGCAATAAGACCATGTATTCTTACACCAAAAAAGGGAAAATGGGAACCCTGTTATTCTATTATCAGCTACAGGAAACCAGCGTAGCGTAGTTTTCGTAAAATTTTGGGAATATTTTGGCTTCAAATACTCGAAATTTCATGAGTACTTATGAGTAGAGAAAAAACGATTCATTGCTGATTTCTGGTCGGTATGTATGTATGTATTTATGTTTTAAGAAATTCTTTAAAATATTTCATAAAAAGCAATGATTTCTTCCCGTTGGAAGGAATTGTTTTTTTTATTGTTGAACTTTCTAGAAATTTCTCAATTAAAAAGCAGGCTTGTAAAGCATCTGTATATTGTTATCTATTAAGATGTCTTTCGTTTAGTAATAAATAATCCCAATTAAATGTGACAGTTTGATTTGATTTGATTTAATTTGCAATTAATTCCCAAGTATTTCACAATCTTTTGAAACTGTAAACCTTTTTTCTGTCTTTTTTTTCTGTGTTTTTGCTAATCTAAAGTGAAAGTTAATAAAAAAAATAATTAATTAATTTTTATTATTGATTTAGTAATTATTACAATTGAATAGAAATGCAATTGAAATGTAGAAAATAATTAAAAATTAAAAAAAAGCCGTTTAAGAAGATAAACAATCTTCAGCAGCAGGCACATGTTAATGAAAAGAAATTCGTGAAAAAATTTACAATTCTAATCCACCGTTAACTTAAGCATGCATCTTTTGTTTAAATTAATTATTTTATGTTGTTGTTTTTTTTTTTGTTGTTTTTTTTTCCTACAATTGCTTTTATGTAATATTTGCTAGCCATTGGCCAATAGTTAGGAGCAAGTCAACTAATTGTTTAAATTTAAAATCAAATGAAAAAAAAAAAAATAAAACGAAATTCAAACTTTAGTTTTTCTTTTTAATTATTTGTTGGTATTTTAAACTTATTATTACTTAATTAACATATAATTGCAATTTAAATTAAAGCAATTACAACAACTGCAAATGCAACCACTACCACTGCCAACTGCACTGCAATAGCAATACCAACAAATGGCAACAATAAAACTAAAATATTAAATAATTTTAAATTTTAAACAAAAAACTATTTGTTTATTTATATAAATAAACCAGCAAATGATTTAATGAAAACGATATTAAAGGGCGTGAGTAGTGTTGGGAGAAGTAATAATTATGCAAGCAATAAGAAAATAAAAATAAATAAAAATATAAGAAATTTACTGTAAGACAACACCTACCACATGATACCCTATGTTGCAAAAAAAAATTCCTTTATCTTTCCTTTGATCATTTGATCAAATAATAATTCATTGCTTTATTTTTCAAAAATTAAACACTATGTCCAGCATATTAATGTCGCCCATCATCAACTTGCTCAAAGAAGCGCACTGCTTCAGATGTATTAGTAAGAAAAAGAATCGTAAAAGTAGCTTTCATCTCAGACTATTTCTGGATATCCTTGTAGGAATCCGTTTAACAGAAATTGATTTCCTTGTAGATTACTAACCACCTTATATGCATTACTTGTCGCAATCTGATGCCAACATACTATGCCCTCTGAGCATTCCTCTATCCTATATAAGAATTCCTGAAAGAAATTTACAACACTTCATGTGAACCTGGTCTTGATAGGAGATTTCACTCTAGAATTCGTAAATTCTGTAAAAGCCTACATGAACGGTTTTAGACTCGAGGATAGGCAGTGAAATTAAAAATTAAATATCTCCTCCCACTGCCTGCATTTCTAACATGCCTGATAGCCAAGAGACTCAATTTTTTCACTCTCACTCACTCAGTGTCACGGTGGTATATTTATTTAATACCAGATCAATTACTAGGTAGATAAGTAGATAGTTTGGTTGAAGAGGAAGGAGAAAAACCATCGAGTTGGATTATTGTGCTCTCACCGTTAAGGAATATGAATCATAATTTCTATATGAAGTCTGTATCTGAGCTGAGTTATGTTATGTTATGAGTTATGTCTTGTATAGTATCTTCTCTAAAGCAATGGAATACTGAGCTTACGATAGGTGGACAATGACATAAGAAGTGTGCGATCGTTTTGACGTTTCAAAGTATACATGTAAGGAGGAGTGCCCATACAAAAACGCTTATCGCTTAATAGACTTTTAATATACTCACTGTTTTCCTCTTATCAGAATTGCGTCCAATTGCATCTTTGAAATCCCTACTGTTGTGTCATTGTACCAATAGTACTGAAACATTTCAGTCCCCTTTTTTTAATGATCTGAAATACACTGGACTACCAGTTAAAATATTTAGACAGAGGCATAATTGGTTTCTGGTTCTCCTATGTAAGAGCCCAGACCCATAATATCTAGATGTTTAAAGCTATCCGTGTAGGAGTACCGACTGATTTATGCGCTATGGATTCAATCTGATTTCGATTGCTAAATTCATTAAACTTTAATGCTGATTTTCTGTTTGACTTAAAAGTGATTGTTAAGTCTGGTTGATCACTGCTTGCCAGTTAGCTCCGAGGCATCACACTGGACTGCTAAACGTGCTCAAGTGAGTTTTGTTTTCCACCACTTCCCAACATGACACTGAAGTACAAATCACATTTTATGCTTCTGCACCTTCATGAATGTTTTTGAATGCATTGATTGAGTTCGATTTCACTAGAGGTCTTGTTGACTGCTGAAGGTAGGAGCAACGGTGCTCCTTTCACTCGCGTCTCGGTCTTTTCTGATAGTCAGGCCGCGATAAGATCTCTATCGCGTTTCGTGAATAACTCTATGATCGTTAGGGAATATCGCCGTTATCTCAACCTCCTTCCTGGGCGCTTCTCCAGTGTATCATTGGTGTAGGTCCCCGGGCACAGTAACATTCCGGGAAACTGTAGGGCCGACGAGCTCGCCAGGGTATGCCACTTGCCTCGGTCAAGTTGGGCATTGTGCGGAAATTCTTTCGGGACGCCAACCTATCCTGAGTCAATGAGAAGTCCTACTCCACCGCTAGACTCACCTGGTCCTTGATGGATAGAAGGCGTACCAACCAATTACTTGGTCTTTGTTGTGACATCATCTCAACCACAGTGGCCATGCTTACAGGTCATTGCGTTATGGGAAGACACGCGGAAAGAATGAGGCTCCCATTTAACGACTTTTGCCGTGGATGCAGATCAGCTGAGGAAGAGATGACTGTTGTCCACTTTATTTGTCAGTACCCGTCTCTTGCTAGGTGTAGATAAAGGTTATTTGGCTCCCCCTTTCATGTCAGCTTGACAGAGCTATCATCTGTCATTGATATCAAGGATATAGCTTCGTTCGTCAAACTTTCTGGCTGGTTTTCCAGTGTAGGCTAGTCGTGCTTTTGATGTGCAGCCCTTGCGCTGACCAACTTCTTCCTCTTTGCTGATTTTGGTGGAACTTGGGCAGTACAGGGATTGCGGGCCGCTATGCGTACTCAAGTGAGCTTTGTGATATCAGAGCTACCACTCCGACCTAAACCTAAACCTAAACACATGAGTGAAAATTAAGGGCCCGTTTTCGTAAGACGCAAGGTTTCGCACTTTTGTGTGTCGTTCAATTTTGTTTCGTTCGTCTAATAAAAACAGGAGGTAACTTCACTAAAGTATAAAAGAAAACTTACTAGAAAGGTACCGATAAGTTCAGCCTTAAATTAAAATGATTTTCAAAATCGATTTAATTCAGGCATTCTTAAATTAGGTCCAATATGATGTACCAGAGGAATAAGTGAAAACACTCTCAAGTAACAGAGAGATAATGTTCCTAGGAAAACAAACCTTATTTGATACTTGATTTTTATATTATGTATTTCGGCTGTGCTAGGACAATGTGATTGAAAGAGAACATTTTTTCTTTTTACAAAAACTAAAAATTTCATTAATACTGTGATAATTTGGAAAGAGAGGGAGAGAGAGAAACCATTAAGATAAATTTATGCATATTTGGAACCAAGAGTAGTCATATATCTATTGGTCGTAGATGTATTTATTAACATCATGAACTTTCAACCTACATACATATAGTGGGATGTAGAGTGTAAAGTAAAAAAATTAATGAATATTTCATTAGCTAATGTAAGAATAATTAAATAACAAAAAAAAAACAAAAAAAAACCTCACCGGAATCAATGACTTTAGAAGAGAGCGAGAGAAAAAAATATATACATATAACACTGCATCTGTCTGAATAAATATATTTCATGTTTGTATTATTTCTAATAAATTACAACAAATAAACACTTGTTTCCCGCCAATAGTACATGATATTTCAGGCAAAAAATAAATCGTTCAACAAAAAATATCCATGAATTAAAGACAGAAAAAAAAATTAAATTCTATAGAAAACCACTTTGCCCAGATGGCAAACTACAATCACCCCATTTACTCGTACAATTCAAATTGTTATAAATTTATTAACAAAAAATTAAAAAAAAAAATTAAAAATAAAATACGGAACGGAATATAACAAAACGAGGGCTAAGGAACGAGGTTAGACTATACACAGTTTACAGGAGATAGAATAGAAGTTTAGAATGAATAGAATAAGAAACACTAAAGGCAACACAGCAACAGCAGCAGCCAAAGCATTAGTAACAAATTTGAATAAAAAAAAGTATTAAGATATCATGCAACATGTTTAATGCCAGCCATTTCCCTTTTAATTTACATTTTAAATGAAAATACAATAATAAATACATAATAAAACTTTGAAAGAAAAAAAAAAAGATTCCAGAATATCACGATTTATTTCAATTCATTTCATTATTTAACAATCAAACTTTACAACAGAGAATAGAGAACAGAGAACTTTTCTTAAAGATTCGTTTTATTTAAATTTTTTTTTGTTTTAATTTATTATTTAACTGATTGATAAACTCACTGAATGCTGCATTAAAAATAAAAAAATAATAAAACATTGTATAATGCATGAAATAATATAAAAAGACCCTCTTTCCCCACTACAAACAAGCAAAAAGTAAGTCATGAAAATTTAGTTGTAATTCCGTTCCAATACTACCCCGTCATATTTGCATAAAACTAATAAATCCAACAACAAAAATAAAAACATAAAAATAAATAAAAACGTACAAAACGAATTGACGTCATGTATTCTCTTGCATTCTTCTTGAATATGCTGCTACAGGTTGTATTAAACAAAAGACTTAAGACAGCTACTTTGTTTTATTTTTAAATGGCAATTTCACTTCAAATTGAGTTTATTTTTATACTACTGGACTTAAATCGTAACAAGTTGTTATACATTTCAATAATTCATGAGTTCATAAAAATATTTGTGAATACTAATCATCATCATTTCACATACATACTTTCAATTCAGAATATCAGAAGAGAAGGTATGACAAATACTCTTCAATTTGATTCCGTATTTTACTTTCTGTAGTCAGTTCAAAAAATAAAAATAGAAATTCCTTTAAATTTTACATTTTATTTGTATGAATATGATCACCGCCTTGATTTTTTATCGTTCGGTGTCGACTTTAAACTGTAGGTCCCGCCACTCATGTATAAAATTAACGCACACAACATGAGTGGTGTTGAGAAGCTAGGCCGTAATCCTGACAAAGGGTTGTAATGGCCAATTATGTATGTATGTAGTTAACGGCAAGTTGTAATAATATCCCAAAGTGTTAATTATTCTCGTCTAATGGGTGGAGCCCTCATTAATCAACGTACCCATTTGAAATATGTGTCTTAAGTCTTTTGTTTTACTATTTCAAGCTTTTTTAGAACCTTGGTGCATGTGTCTTAAGTCTTTTGCAGAGCATTTGATACACTCATTGCAGTGTTATTACAATTATATTCAGCACTGTTTTTAAAAGCAGCACCCACAAAAAAATTAATAAAACAAGTTAATGTAATTGAAATAGTTGTACTGTAAACGTAATCACAGCGTATGGTGGTAGTGAACAGATGTAAATTTCTAAAATCATACCCGGCAATGGGTTTTTTTCGTTCTTTCTATTCAGCTGTTATAAGAACGCGTAGTTGGTTTACATTATTCACGCGTTAAATATTTTACAACCAAAGTGGAATTTAAAACAAAAACAAAAAAAAAGAGAACAATTCCATGATAAATAATGAAAGAAAAAATTCTTTGAAATTGATTCGTAATTTAAATTTTATAAAGTACATACATACGTACAGCCAATGATTAATTCAATAATGAAATGATAAGAGAAATACAAATACAAATTGGTTGTACAATAACATTACTAAAGAAAACATGGTAGAAAATGATTTTTTGATTTCTTTTAATATGAAATGTTTACGGAAATTATTATGAGAGAAACTCCAAGTCTCGCATTTATTTCAAAAATGTCACTTTATTTCATTTTATTTAGTGCAAGTCACTTATTAAATCAATAAAGAAATTGAAAATTTAAAAGCATGAAATGCTAATAATGATTATTATTATTATTTAACTTTTAATTTATATTTCATAATATTTATTATATTTGAAATACAAAAAATTACGTCAGTTTATTTGGTTTTTTTTTCAAATAAAATTTCCCTTTTTAAAATTATTTTTATTTGGAACTAGCTGTACCCTGCGCGCTTTGCTGCACTACAAACTAAAATAAATTTGAAGGAAAGACATTAGACAAATATCCAATTAAGTTTGAATCATTTTGTGTTTGTGTGATTCATTGTTCAAGTGATTCATGCGAACGGATCTGTGCGGCATGTACTCGAAGATTTTTCAGTCTCAATGCTGATTCTGAGGCTAGTAATGCTCTTTTCTTTTCAACACAGGATCAAATGCACAGTTTACGATTTAATTAATTTCGAAGAATTTTCAGTGGCGCCACCTGTCGGAAATTGGTTATACCAACTTAGAAACCTTCGTCGGCTCATGCGCAACAACTTTGCTAAAGATTAATTTAAACTTGAAAAAAAAATAAATAAAACAAAAGTCTACGAATTTAATTTTGGTTATATTTTTTCTTATTTGGTGAATTTTTTCACAAATGTTGGTTACAAAATTTTTTTCTTTCCCTTCTATCTTTCCCCCCGCGTCGTTCTTTACACTTTATTTTCTTTGGTTTTATACATCAAGAATCACAGATAGCATACTTGTAGGGGTAACTACTATGCGTATGAGTAATATATTTCAAATGCAATTAAATATTAAGTATGTAGTATGTAGCATACGTGGGCATGGCCCCTCGCTCATTTGGAATATCAACATAAAAAGTAGCCTATAACTCCTTCCAGACATACAGGAAGATACTGTGAAAATTTCAAGAAAATCGGTTCAGCCGTTTAATCGTCTATAAACTTCAAACATACAAACATACAATCAAACACACATTCATTTTTATATATAAGATTCTATTTTTATTCAAAATTGAAATTCTTCCATGACGAATAAGTAAACCCATAACCGAATGTGACGCTTGAGTAGTTTAACTAATTAAAATTTTTATTTTTAAATCATAAACAAAAATTATTTAACAAAAATAAATGAAATAAAAAATAATTTCTTGTCTAATTACTTAATAACAAACGAAATAATCATCTCACCCGTTCTAGATAGACTTACTTATGGAAACGAAAAAAAACTTTTGAAAATCGTTAAATGAATAATATGTTTTGTATGTTTATTGGGTTATGTTGGATAAATCATACTTCGTTACTGGCGTTGAAAGAGATAAATTTCTACTATGACAACCGCAAAAAGTTAAACGACCATACGGATGTTTACTAAGTCTAAAACACCCACCAACCATTTTCAAACAATGAAGAGAACACAGAATTCTCTAAGTAGATTTATCCGTAAAAGCGGAAATAGAATAAAATATTGCCGCGTACCCAGTTTCTTTTGACCATTTAGTCTGCTAAGTCTTTCTGACTAATGCCCAGTGCAAATATGTACGCCAATACATACTTAAGTAAGCGACTTAATTTTTTTACGCTTTCTCAACAGCTTTACGGTGGTATTATTACTTAATACCAAATCAATTACTAGGTAGATAGATAGGTACATAGTTTGGTTAAAGAGGAAGGAAAATAACCATCGTGTCGGCTTATTGTATACTCATCGTTAAGAGATATCAATCATAATTTCTCTATGAAGTCTGTATCTTGTACAAACTGAATTAGCTTCTGAGATGAGTTATATCTTGTATAGTATATTCTCTAAAGCATCGCGATGCCGACCTTACGAAAGGTTAAGAAATGACATAAAAAGTGTGCGATTCTTTTGATGTTTCCAGGTACACATGTAAGGAGGGTGTCCATACAAAAACGCTTATCGCTTAATAGATTTTTAATATACTCACCGTTTTCCTCTTATCAGAATTGCGTCCAATTGCATCTTTGAAATCACTCCTGTTGTGTCATTGTACCAATAGCACTGAAACATTTCAGTCCCCTTTTTGTTTAATGATTTAACTTAATCGTGATTGTTAAGACTGGTTGATCACTGCTTGTCAGTTAGCTCCGAGGCATCACACTGGACTACTACACGTGCTCAAGCGAATTTTGGTTGCCACCAATTCCTCCTGTCCTACCCTATTTAAAATAAAACATGACACTGAAGTACAAATCACATTTTATGCTTCTTCAGCTGCCTTCATGAATGCTTTTGAATGTATTGATGGAGTTCGAATTCACTAGAGAGAGGTCTTGTAACATAACATAATTACGACCTAGCTTCTCTCACCACTTATGTTGTGTGTGTTAATTTTATACATGTGTGGTGGAGCCTACAGTTTAAAGTAGACACCGAACGTCAGATTTTTTAAAAATCTAGTCTAGTAGATAGTGTATTGGTTTATTAGACGAAAAGCCTCGGTTCAAATCTCAGGTCAAACATCAAAACGAAATATGACAAAAAGAAATATTTCTGCGGCGACTTCCTCTCAGCAGAAGCTCTAGTAGTAAATAGAAGTGCCATGAATAGCTTCTCAAAAATCTGTCGTTCGATGACGACGTTAAACTATAGGTCCCGCCACTTACGTATAAAATTAACGCACACAACATGAGTGGTATGAGAAGCTAGGCTGTAATCCTGACTGAAGGGTTGTAATGCCGAATTATGTATGTATTTACTCTCAGAATTGTTGCCAGAAGACTGCTGAGAGGAAGCTGCTGAAAGAAATATTTCTTTTCATATTTCACTTTGTTTGAGTTACCAGAGCCGGGAATTGAACCGTGGCCTATTAGACTACTCTTACTTACGATGGTTGGTATTCACAATATCAACAGAAGTTGCACTATGGTTGCATGAATTCCTATTACATACATATACATATGTATGTATACTGGTTGCTTCTTAGAGTGCTAATCTTTTCAAAAGATTTATGCTGCTTATGTATGTATGTTTGGATTACATCTGCTCTGTTGCATCAGATTCATATATAGTCATGGTTCATTTGACCATTGTATCTTCTGCTTTTGGCTGTTGTATATCTAAGAGATAAGACATAATTCGATCTTATCGGTTCTATCAAGGAATTCTTTCCTACAACTGGTCATCGTTGCATTCTTAACACATGTGGCCAATTCACATGACTGTGTCGTGTATGTTGTATTTAATACACTTTTTGTTTGTGAACGCTCAATGTTGTGCTGTATTGTGTATTTTGTATTCCAAGAGCGATAAGAAGAAGGAGACCACTATTCAGAATTTGATTTGCAAGCAACAAAATAAAAATATTACGGGAAAAAATAAATTAATTAATCATCTGTGCGAATAATATAATTTTGAAATGTTACATAGAAAATATTTTGAATTTTTTTTCTTCTTCTTGATGACTGGCAATTACCTAAACTGATAGCACGAAACCAATACAACTTTTAAGAACATATGAAAAAAAAATATGATATAAGTGTATCAGATTTTTATATGAAAACTAGCTGACCCAGCGAACTTCGTCCCGCTCAAAATTGATTTATTTTTTGACCAAAACAGGTCACATTATATATTTATTTTAATACACTGCATAAAACAGTTATTAAAAATTACTATAAGTGTGTGTGGATGTACTTATAATCGAAAGCGTTCAAGACAATGGAAATATGCTTTATTTAGGACTATCTTTCCTCCCGCGTCGTGAAATATTTTTGAAAAATATTCCAAAATATACCAAAATTCACATTCTTTATACTTTATTTTCTTTGGTTTTATACATCAGGAATCATAGATAGCATACTTTAGGGGTAACTATGCGTATGTGTAATATATTTCAAATGCAATTAAATATTAAGTATGTAGTATGTAGTATACATGGGCATGGCCCCTCGCTCATTTGGAATATCAACATAAAAAGTAGCCTATAACTCCTTCCAGACATACAGGAAGATACTCTGAAAATTTCAAGAAAATCGGTTCAGCCGTTTAGTCGTCTATAAACTTCAAACATACAAACATACAATCAAACACACATTCATTTTTATATATAAGATATATCAACAACAATCATACACTGTTGTATATTCGTCCTACAGTATACTCAATACAACGATACAAGGGCTTATGTGAATTGCCCAATGAATTTTTTCTTATTAATTGGACAAAACAACGTTACATCTTTGCATTCGTAACGCGTATATCTTAAGGGATACATCCGTATATCAAAAGTGACTTCAAATTATGCCACTCAAAATAGAAATTCCAGATTTGCTGTGCTATGGTGCCCTAAATGCCTAAATCGACTATTTTAAGAACTTTGTCGTACTAACCTATGATCTGAGCAAAGTGAATGGACTCTAAGTGATCTAAGCCTATGAAGATTTTAATTATAGTTGCCTGCTCTACATCTATCCTTGCATAACATCCATCCTTCTTACAGGACTTCTAAAATAAATTATGATCAGTAGTTTATTTTTCTAAATACTATGCAAAGTAAGATAACTTTTCAGGATATTGAAAAGTTACATCCACAATCCGGATTAACCTTCGGAATTTCAATCCACTTATCCATGTATGTTTCAAAGAAAGTAAATTATGCCTGGTGCAAAGTCAAGAAATAATGGCAGTAACTTCCGCTCTGCTAAGTGGGCAATCTCCTTGATAAATCAGATGCATCATCGGATCGGATCAGATGGACCATATTCACAATACATATTTACAAATATAGGTCTTCACGGATAAACTCATCATATCTAATTCCAGCGTAACTTGATGCAAAGAGATTGCATGTGATCATCAACAAAATGCTTACGAAAAATGCAGCGTATCTTCTAGCCAAAGAAAGAAAGTCTTGAACACCAAACTGAGGCGAAGAACCAATACACAACCAATTGAAGATGAAATATAAATAGTGGAACATGCAGGGTAATAGGCTGCCGACAGGCTTACCCATGCTTGAAAATGTAACCACCGAAAGAGCTATGGAATGCACAACTGAACTGGTATAAAGTCAACAACTATGCGTATCATCGTCGGCTTTAATGAAGAATTGTTATTGCCCTTTTTCTCTTATCCAGAGAAGTAAAAGAACAAATTCAAATTAATATCATTGTGGGATATCTCCACACATTGTTTTGGTGATTTACATTCTTCTTTGTTCAATACGAACTGCCGCTTAGATTGTAATAGATTGTTTGTCTATTCATCAATGTTCATATTAAATAGTATGTTTGAATCTCGGCTACTTTTTTGGTATAAAATATCACTGAAGTCGCCGTAGTCTTCTACACATTAAAATAAATTTAAAAAAAGAATATTTTTTTACACATCAAATACAGAACTGGGGGGAAGTATTGAAATTTTCGAAAATTAAACTTAAATAATTTCAATGAAATTAAATTTCAAATAATTATTCTTATTGTTTGTCTGTCTGTCGGTTTGTTTCTTTTTTTATTGAAATTAAACTCAACATTTCTAGGCATTGTTTCAAAGTTGACACAGTCACGAACAGTTTGATTTAGATTTTCGAATTACATATAACAGTTTTTGAAATTAACAGTCATATTTTGTGATGACCTTGATCTATTGACTTCATGATCATTGATTGATCTTAAGGTTATTAAAAGTTTTCCTGTATTGTGTTGTGTACACTTTCGAATGTAAAGCCTATAATTTAAAACACAACAAAAGAAAAAAGAACAAAAAAAACGAAAGACTTAAGACACATACTTTGAAAGAATTTAAAGGGATAACATATGCGTATAAATTTACAAGATATTTCCGGTTTTGGTAAAATGATTCTTTAATTTATTTTTACTTTACTTTGAAGTTGATTACCATTGACTGGCATCTTTGATTATTCATTAGGAACTCTAATGGTATTTAAAAATATGAAAGAAATTCATTTTTCAAGAGAGAGCAGCAGTTGTTTACTAACCACTGTCTGCAAAATATTGCGAAATGTTACTGTAGATTGCATTTTACATATACCGCAGCTTGTTGTCACTCTATTGAATACAAGTCCAGCGTTGTCATAGTAAAAGAAAGCAAATAGACTTCTACTATGCAGATGAATATAAGGGCCCTGGATAACAGGGGCATTCAGGGAAACTGCAAAATAAATGATTTAGCCCAACAAACAATCGAATTTTATAGTGATTATTATTGAGTTCATTACTGGGCATTGCATTTTGGGTGCTCATGCAATATGCATTGGTCTTGCTAATATGGTCGAACCCCACAGGAATACGCTCAACGCTGGTATTGCATTCTACGCTCTCAAGCGAGACGTCTTGGGCCAATAGTTTCTGCAAAATTACAGAGTAGGTGAAAATAATGAGAATATTGCATAAATGCCCAGTATTATTTTGGATAAAAAAAAAACGCACCAGTATTCTTCTATTATGCCGACGATTTATAATATGGCCGATGGCTTCTGTAGGAGTTGTATAGATAAGAAAACTATTCTTTCCTTATTAGCTACACGTCCATCATTGTCATAGGAGCAGAAAGCATATGGGCTTCTACACTGCAGATAATTACATTAAGTTTTCGAGAATGGATGACTAAAGACTTTATCAGAAGCTAAGCAAGGTTCTAAGGTTGAGGTAGCCGTAGTCTAGTAGGTAGTGTGTTCGCTTATTAGATGTAAAGCCCGGGTTCGTATCCCTGGTCAGACATCAAAACGAAATGTGAAAAGAAATACTTCTTCGGCGACTTCCTCTCAGCGGATTTCTGGGAAAAACTCTGAGAGTAAATAAAAAATTGCCATGAAAAGTTTTCTAAAAAATCTGTCGTTCGGAGTCGACGTTAAACTGTAGGTCCCGCCACTCAAGTATAAAATTAAGGCACACAACATGAGTGGTGTGAGAAGCTAGGTCGTAATCTTGACTGAAGAGTTGTAATGGCCAATTATATATGTATGTAAGCAAGGTTCTAAAGCTAGGAAAAATAATGATTGCGTTAGCACAATGAGCCCGACTTGTCTTAAGAAAGTTTATATTCTTGGATTAAGTCGCCTTAGTCTAGTATGTAGCGTGTGTTGGCTCAGTTCTCCAACAAAACGAGACATGAGAAAATATTTCTTCGGCAGTTTTCTGGCAAAAACTCTGAGAGTAAAATAAAATTGCCATGAAACAGTTTCTCAAAAATCTGTCATTCGTACATACATACCTACATACGTAATTGGCCATTACAACCTTTCTTTCAGGATTACGGTCTAACTTCTCACATCACTCATGTTGTGTGCCTTAATTTTATACTTGAGTGGCCGGACCTACAGTTTAACGTCGACTCAGAACGACAGATTTTGAGAAGGCAGGTTTATTTACTCTCAGAGTTTTTGCCAGAAATCTGCTGAGAGGCAGTTGTCGAAGAAGTATTTTTTTTCATATTTCGTCCTGATGTCTGGCCTGGGGCTCGAACCCGGGCTTTACGTCTAATAAGCGAACACACTACCCACTAGACTACGGCGACTGTCATACGTACTCGACTTTAAACTGTAGGTCTCGCCGCTCATGTATAAAATTAACACACACAACATAAGTGGTATAAAAAGTTTGGTTGTAATCCTGACTGAAGGGAATAATAGGCTTTTTCGCCCACTTACGTACCGTAACCCTTTTTTCTTAGCAAGTTTTTAAAACGAATTAAATTGGTAGCTGCTTAAATGGTGAACAAACAAAACTCTCAAAGATTCTAAAGTAAAGGGGAATTAATAAAAAAAAATCATTCAATATTTTTGGAATAGAAAAAAAACAAGTTTGTGTCTTAAGTCTTTTGTTTTCATTTTTTTTTTTTTTTGCTGTTGAGGCAGTCATATTTTGATTCTTATGAAAGAGAAAAAAGCACTGTTTAATTTCTATTCTTAACGTTAATTTTTTTGTATTTAACAAAATAATAATTAATCATTTACTAAATAATTATTAAAATTATTTATTAATAATTAAGTCATTTAATTAGAATGGGTTTTGAATTGTTCTTTCACTATTCTAATGATTAATCACCACAACACAACGCGAACATTGCCTTTTTCAAAATGAAAAGCAAATTTAAATGAGATAAAATGAAATCAAAAATGAAATAAAAAATAAAGAATTATTAATAACAAATTCTGTTAACACTAAAACAAATTTAAAAATTAAAAAAAAAATAGAAAAAAAATTCAAAACAATTACTCACTAATTTTTTAAAGGTTTCATTTCATTTCGTTGTTTTGTTGTTCCTTTGCAGCATTGACACATTCTATTACTATTTCGAAAACAAAAACAAGAACAATTTATATGTATGTATGTGTGTTGGAATTGTAGTATAATTATTTGCAATTGAAACAGTATAATTATTTTAAACATTTATAAACTGGCTTATTAAACAAAAACATAAAATGTTTAGAAACACAACAACAACAACAACAGAAAAAAAAGGTAAAATAATTGGCCTTCATTTCGTTTGAAATTATTTGTGTTTTTTTTTCTCTCTCTCTCTAGTATTTTTTTTTTTTAATTTAATTTATTATTGGAAATGCAAACATTTTTTTACAAAAGAGCAGGCAAATCAATCATAAATTTGTTTAAATTATTATTAAATAAAGAATTTTTAATATTTTTTTGTTTTTAGTACAATAATATTTTTTTTTTTAATTTTATTTTTATTGTATTATTTTATAAGGTCAATAAAGGTTATTGTTTAAAAATTCAATATTTAAATGGCAAAGAAAATATAAAAAAATTAAAGAAAAAACAATAATAATGGCTATATAAAGTAAATAGTTAGCTAGAGCGTTCACACCAATGTTATGCCAACGTAAGTACGTATGTATGTATGTATGAACAATTGTTTAATTTGTAATGGATATCAGGATATCCGTTTATAAAACTTATAACTTCTGACAGTCATACAAATAACATACAAATACATACATACGCCTATACGCTTATATGCAAAAGGGTGATTTCTTTAAAGTTATACAAACTTTTTTTAAATACGTGTTGCCTAAGCGTTATGTGGATTAGGTTAGAATAAATTGACAGCGGTCTCAAATAGCATAGCTTATACTACGTTCAGACATACACTTTTATTGCGTAAATCGCAATAAAAGCCATTATTGAGCTCAATATTTCATATAAAGTTTCAATTAATTATTGCGTAATAAATATGTACGCAAATTGTTATAATACACATTGAGTAAAACTTAAAATACAGCACTGTCATAAGTATGTTCAGTGAGCATATTACAATTTTCCGAACACTTTCTGTTGATATTTGACAACTCAAACGTCAATAACGACAAACAAACAAAAAAAAATTAAAACAATGTTGTTGAAACAACCAGCTGTTTTGTATACCAGCTTTCAAATGAATATTGCTTATATTATGTCTGAACACTTGAAATATTGTTCTCAAATAACCGAATATTGACTCAATAAAAGTGCATGTCTGAACATAGTATTATGTTACATAAATACATACATACATAATTGCACATTACAACCTTTCAGTCAGGATTACGGCTTAGCTTCTCAACACCACTCATGTTGTGTGCCAAAACTTTATATATCAGTGCCGGGAGCTCCAGTTTAACGTCGACTCCGAACGACAGATTTTGAGAAACTTTTTCATGGCAGGTTTATTTACTCTCAGAGTTTTTGCCAGAAATCTGCTGAGAGGAAGTCGGCGAAGAAATATTTTTTTCTTCATATTTCATTTTGATGTCTGGCCTGGGGTTCGAATCCGGGCTTTACGTCTAGTAAGCCAGAAAATACCTACTAGACTACGGCGACTTCTACGATAATGTCCATAAATTCGATATACTCTAATACCGAACTCGGAAGCGCCAGTCTTTTAACCATTATTTCAGGCTGAAAAGTATAATAATCGGATAGTGCAAGCGACTTAATCGTGTGATCTAAATCCGTTAAAACCTCCATTTTAAAGCGCTCACGTTGCTTTCAGACTGGACACCAACATAGTGACTTCTACAAGGGCTTTCAACTACCGCGTGTCTCATAGGGATAACAGAACCGAAAACAACACTTAAGTCACATACGTAGGTATCGGAACATAGTATTATGCTAGTGAACTCCATTGCGAACCGGACGCTTAGGATTAACAATACAATGATAGATTCCATCAACATCACATGAACTGCTTCGAATGCGAGCAAGTTAACGCAAAAAATCTCTCCAGTGTTAGGCGAAAGGCAAAGTCCGTTCAGACTCGAAAGGAATATGCTCAACGCTGATATTGCATTCCAGGCTTCCAGGCGAGACGAATTCTGCAAAAGCTACAGAGTACAGAAAGAGAATGACAGTGTTCTTCACCTATTGCATTCTAGGCTACCAGGCGAGACGATTTATGCAAAAGTTACAGAGACGGCGAAAAGATTTAGAATGTTCTTCGCCTATTGGGAAAATGCTCGGTATTATTTTGTACAAAAATCACACACCAGTCTTCTTCTATTATATCGACGGTGTCGGATATTAGGTGTTTAAGTGGTTTTGTCCTGGGTTTTAGAAAATGAATAAGTGTGGTATCAAAATCGGCAAATGTAGTCGCTGGTAGTCTAGAGGTTAGTTTGTTGGCTTATTAGACGTGAGGCCACTGTTCAAAACCCAGATCAAACAGGTCTTAGGCTACTGCCTCTCAGCAGATTTCTGGCACAAGCTTTGGGAATAAACAAAATTGCAATAAAAAGGTTTCTCAAAAAACTGTAGGCCCCCACCACTCATGTATAAAATAAAGACACAGAACATAAGTGGTGTAAGAACCTAGGTTGTAATCCTGGCTGAAAGGTTGTGAGCACCAATTATGTATGCATGTATGTGGTATCAAAATCAGCCATACTTGGATTTTCCCCTCGGTTTCAATGAGTATTTCGGGTATTAAAAAAAAACATGCCGCACCATGTGGAGTGAAAACATGGTGAGAGGCAACATGGGCAACTAAACTTTGCTTGGGTAATTAAAGTAGCCTGGCACTACAGGCTCAAAGAGCACTTGTTCAGTATAAGGATCTCGTCAAACCCCTTTATGTAGATTATGAGTAATGTAAAGAATGTATCATGAGAACACATACTTCGAAGTTGTGTGGCGTTAATGCATCTCAAAAGTAAACAACTGGCTACGTATCAAATACTAGGCTGGGAGTCTCATTTGATGACACTTGAACAATTTCATAAAGTTTGTCGAGGTAATAGGATTGAAACAGATACGGATTATGCTATATAGTACTATCATCTACAATGATAGTACAATAGATCTCGATGGTTGCAGTACTACACGATCGTTTATGAAATAATCTGCTCATAATGTGCCGCCCCCCTCTAAGCTAACCCATGAATGAACATTTCAAAAATAATTTGAATTTTATTTATCGTCTTGGAATAATTTAATGATACATTGGCGAAGAGAATCATTCTTAAACCATTAAAACATTACATTTTAATTGTTTAAGCAAATATTCGTCAATTTAAAAATTCCAACGTAACATAACATGTGTGTGCACAATACAATAAAATGTTAATAATTTAACAACAAATACAAGTTTTTTTTTATTTCATAGTTGATGAAATTGTTCAAATGCTATAACAGAAGAAAAAAAAATCAAGAAATAAAATTTAATAAATCAAATTCATCGTTTGAATAGTACAAAAAAAAAGAAATTTTTTTTTTTCCAGCATTACAGTGAAACGTTTATATTTGATATATGAACCACAAAAACCATGATCAATAAGTTTATCCGAGGTTCAAGGAAATTTTTCGATTAGTTCTAACCATTTGAAAACGATTGAGATTGCTCTATGGATGGATTAAATGTATGGCTGGATTGTGCGTACAAAAAATATGAATTCAAATTAGATTTTAAATATTTATTAATTATAAGAAGGTGTTAACAATATTAACAAAAGAAAATTAATTACTGAATCATCTTTTATAACAGCAACAACAACAACAAAACATATGTATGTAAAGCGATGATAAATGAGTCTTTTTATGAAAACATTTAAGACAAAAAAAAAAAGATTTTTAAATTTTTTTATTGTATTCGCATGCATGTTTAATTAATTATGTTTATAAAAACAAAGAAAAATTTATTAAATTTTTTAATAAATTATTTTAAAATCATCTTAAGCATATCTTAAGGCATATTGTCAATTGCTGCTGCCAGACTAACCAGATAGAAATAATCAAAAAAAATTCTCTTCCCGACATTAATACAATTTAGATTTCTGGGTCCATGAGATAAATATTCTCTGAAGACCTTCAATTTATCAACCAATTGCTGCTGCCAGACTAACCAGATAGAAATAATAAAAAATTTCTTATCCCGACATTAATAAAAGTCCATGAGATAAATATTTTCTGAAAGCATTCAATTCGAACCTTGGAAAGTCTAAATATTTTACTCCATTTTGTCTTTCTATTGAGGTTAACACAACTAGAGAAACATACATCAATACATACGGGTTTAAAGATGACTGCGAACAACAGATTTTGAGCAACTTTTCATGACAATGTTAATTACTCTCAGAGGTTTTGCCAGAAATCCGCTGAGAGAAAGTCGCTGAAGAAATATTTTTTCATATTGTTACGCAAATGGAAACGACCTAAGATCATTTCACATGAAAACAATAAACAAAAGTTACACATATACAAATACAACGAACTTGGTTGCATATACCAACAACAACATGAAAGTAAACCAACAAGCATGAGAGAAAAAGGAAGAGGCACAAACAACAACGTGGTCGCACCACACGATACGATGCATATCTTTAGCTGCCCAGTAAAACCGACAACCCTGCGACCCATAGATCTATGGCTGAACCCAAGGACAACTGCGTACTTCCTAGGACTGCCGACTACATGACGTTCACAACACACTTACGCAACCAACCCCATCTCTTACCCATCTCATCCTCACCAAATAACATGGCATACAACCAACTAAAGGCATGAATAAAACTAACCTTATTATATTTTATATACAGGGAGAAGCTTCCGGAAGCAACAGCCGAACTGTTACAACAACAACAACGTGATCGCGATAGAGTTCTCGGCGAGAACACGAACCTTCTACTTCAAAAGTGTTCGTAGGACAGTTTGTGTTGGACTATAAAAGGGCAAGACAAAGCAGGTAGCAGTCTGTAATAATTCAGTTATTCTTGTGTGAAGACACGTTGCGTTTGTTGGAGATCTCTAAACTGCGGTTTGAGCCGAGGTCTCATGTCTAATAAGCCAACACACTACCGAGTAGACTACGATGAGTTCTATTACCGTACTTAGTTCAGATTATTGCAATTTTTTTTTTTTTTTTTGGGCTTCTCGTTTTTTTCTCAATGCTTTCCATACGTCTACTGCTATCGAAATCTAGGATCAGCAAGTACAGAGTAGTGTATGATTCTAGAAATTGTTCTATTATAATACGTAGAGCGTTGGTATGTTCTACTTGGCTCCCGTTTTATCGGAAACCTGTCTAGGCATGTCGCAGATTTTTTTTCTATTTAACTTTGGGGATGATAATATGACTGCTAACAGCTTGTAAGAAGTCGCCGTATTCTAGTAGGTAGTGTGTTGGCTGATTAGACGCGAAACCACGGTTCAAATCCCCGGTTAGACATAATAACGAAAATATGAAAAAATATTTCTTCGGCGACTTCCTCTCAGCAGATTTCTGCCAAAAATTCTGAGAGTGAATAAAATTACCATGAAAAGTTTCTCAAAAATCTGTCGTTCGGAGTCGACTTTACACTGTAGTTCTCGCCAATCATGCATAAAATTAACACACACAACATGAGCGGTGTTAAGAAGCTAGGCCGTAATCCTGACTGAAGGGTTGTAATGGCCAATTATGTATGAATGTATGTAACAGCTTGTATATGCAATTAAACAGAGTAGTTCCTCTCCAATTCTTGCAATCTTTCTAGTCACCACTTGTTAGTAACTTGGAGGTAAAGTTTCATCCTTCCCGACTGGTGTGATGTAAGGTTGTAGACTTCGCTAATCAAAATTGCAGATGACAAACTGTTCAAAAGTTAGTAGACGTTAATATTTTATTTTTATTGAGAACAAAATTGAATTACCTTCTTTTTTTTGTAAAAGAAAAAAAAGAACAAAATTATAAAAAAAAATTAATTTTTTTTTATAAATTTTTATGCATTTTTTTTCAATATGTCAATATATATTTTTTATTATTTTTAATTGTTTATTTTTTTTTTATATTCATTATTACATTTTATTTTAATTTTTTTTATTATTGATTTTTAATTATAATCTTATATTAAGATGCAGAATAAAACTGCATTTTAAAATATAAGCCAAACTATATATAATATATAAGTATATATATATATATATATAGATGTATGTACTATACTGTATGTATATTTTATATGTTATTAAATTATTTTTATTTTATTTTATTTTATAATATATATGTATATTAAGTATTATTTTTTATTTAAATTTATGTGTGTTGAGTAATTTGTGTTTGTTTTTTTATATTTTTTTATTTTTGGATTAAATTAATAATTTAATTTACACTAAGGTACGTTTACTGCTTTTTTTATTTATTAATTATTTATTTTTAATAATTTAGATATTATTTTTAATAATAAAAAAAAATATAATAATACAAAAAGAAAAAACAATTATAAGAAGAGTATTACAAATTATTTAAACACTTGACTTATAAAATTATTTATTTTTTTTTTTTAATATAAAACATAAAAAGCTTTTTTTATTTTCTTTCTTTTATTTTAGTTTAAACTTAAATTAATTTTCAACTTGAGTTTGTTTTTTTGTTTATAGTTAAAGATGAAGCATGTTTGTTATTGAAATAATTTATAATTAATTTCTTGATTTTTTTTTTTTTTTTTGTTTTTGTATAATAATGATAACTAAGACACTTTTAAAATAATTTTGAATGGAGCAAGTTTTTTTTTGTTATATTTTTTATAGTTTTTAATGTATTGTTTTCCAGCTAAAGCTACTAATATGACATGAGTTTAGTTTATAACTTTATTTATTTTTTTTGTTTTCCTTTCTTTCTTATAAAAAAAAGACTTTTTAAATAAGTTTTATATTTTAAGAACTTTTTTTTATAAAATCCTTTAAGCAATAATTCAATTTTTGTTGTAATTTTTTTTTTTTTATTTAAAAGTTAACAAAAAAGATTTCTCTTTGCAGGAATGTTAACTTTATATTTCTCTTCATATAATATTGTTTTTTATTATTATTTTTTTTTTTTTTTTTTTTTTGCTCAAAATATAAAATTTCCAAACTTCCTGATAATTTTCTCTTTTTTTTTTAACATAAAAAAATATACAAAATCAACAGCTTTTATAGAGAATATACAGTAGATGATAATATGGTACACACTAGTTAATTATAATGTTAATGTAATAAAAGTTTATTAATAATTAAATTATTATAATATTATAAGCATAACAACATAAGAAAATGTACAAAATTTAATAAAATGTTTTACATTAAAATATATTTTGTACAAAAAAAAATTTATAATGAAGAATTTTTTTTGCTTTGTAAACAACATACATACACTCTGTATAACATAATATGACTATAAAAAAAAATTATTATTTTAAATAAAAAGAAATAGCGGAACATTTAATTTTTAACAAACAAATTAAAAAAATAAAATAAAAAGTTTTTCTTTTCATCGTCTAGTTTTTGAAATTTTTATGTATTCTTTATAAAAATATTCTTTCAATACGTTTGTTGAATGACACACGAATTACGAAAATTTTGTAATAGATTGGTAAAAAAAAAATTTATACTTGTCTTTAATCTATTACAAAAATATCGAACTTCGTTTAGTATTCCCCCACTGTAGAAAGAAAGTTTAATAAAGAAATAAGTAATGTTTCCATTTCATATTTTCGAATATAAATTACTTATTTCTAACAGTTGTTTAAATTTCAAAATGTTTCGAATTGTCTTTAATCTATTACAAAAATATCGAACTTCGTCTAGTATTGCCATCTACAAAAAAAAAGTTCAATAAGGATATAAATAATGTAATTATAAATTTTCAAACATAAATTACTTATAAAAACAGTATCAATTAATTTTTAAAATTCTAAATTATTATAAAAATTTTTGTATTCTTTTATAATTTTTATATAATCAAAAATGTTTTATCAAATAGGAGATTCGTTAAGAGCATATTCGAGACCACGGCGAAATGCAAGAAAATTTATATTTTTATTTATATAAGATTAAAAGGATATTTTTATTGGACTGTTTTCAAAGTTGCAGCCATCTTCTGGAAAGCATTTTTCCCATCGGTTTAACATACAAAAACAATTTTTAAATAAATAAACCGAAAATAAAAAAATAATATAATTAAAAAGTAATAAATATAAAAATTAATAAAAAAAAATAAATAAAACAAAGTAAAATAAAAACTAAGAAAAGTAAAGAAAGTAAAATAAAAACTAAGAAAATATATATAAAAAAAGTAAATAAGAAAATATATATAAAAAAAAGTAAATAAGAAAATATATATAAAAAAAAAGATAAATAAGAAACTGTAACGGGCCGCTATGCATGCTCATAAGAACTTTGTGATATCAGAGCTACCTACCACTCTGACCTAAATAAGAAAATGTAAAAAAAATTACAAAAAAAAAAAATTAAAATTAATATAAATTAAAAAAAAAAACTATTAAAAATTAAATAATAAATTATAAATAAAAGACAAAAAAAAATTTAACTATAAACAGACATCAAAATACAAAATAAAAACAAATATAAAAATAAAAAACGAAATTTAAAAACGAATATAAATTAAAAAACAAATTAAAAATTAAATAAAAAAATTAATTAAAAATAAAAGACAAAAAAATTTTAAAAGAAAAACAAACAAATATAAAAAATCAAATAAAAACTAATAAAAAAGAAAAATACAAAATAAACAAGCTAAAAAATAAATGTTCTCTATATCCTACATGGACGAACACCTGAAATTTAGGTACCTTTTTAATGTATGTATGTGCTCTATTTCCTTAATTTGTTTTTTTTTTTTTTTGTTTCTTCACCAATGTTTGATGCTTAAGTCAGTGATTTTGTTTGGCTACCAGCAACACAGATTTTATTCATTTACATATTATTGTTTTTAATTTATAAATAATTAAGGCAATTAAAAGGTTCAAAATATCACTCCTTTTTCGGCAACTAAAGATATTCCATCAACATACAAAACTAATTTTCAAACCAAAAGAAAAAAAAAAATATTTAAAATCACTGCAATCGACTAAAAGTGTGTTTGACATAAAACACCCAAACTTATGGCCATTTGTTATCCTCGAAGTTAGCTAACGCCAACCCAGGCTTTTTAAGTTTCTCCAATCACCCAAGTGTATTTTTGTACTCGAAAATAAAACAATTGCTTGAGTTTGTTTGGATTACAAAAAGAAAATTAATTCTTTACTGTTAACTGTACTGTCACAAAGGTTATAAAATTCAAAAAAAAAGCTAAAGATTTTTAATGACCTTAACAACAACTTATTACTGAACCATCATGCATACAAATTCTTTTGGTAAAAGTGTAAATTTTTGCACTTCAAAAATGAATTTTAATTCAAAATTTATTTTTTAATTTCAATTATGAAGTTCGTCATGTACGAGTCTCAATTCCTTTAAATTAGTTTCATACCTTAAATATTTCAGACAATAGATATTCTAACACAACTTTGTTTTTAGATTAGAAAAGAAAAAGAAAAATAATTTTATATTGCAAACCCCTGAACTTAGAGCTCTAACTCCACAGATAATGGTCCTTCGAAGATAAAGAATGGTTACAATTTCTCTTTTTCATTTCAAATAAGTAAAAGAGATGCAAATAATGCTCCTTCGAGGATGGAGAATGGATACAATTCCTCTTTTTCATTCCAAATAAGTAAGAGAGATGCAAATACTGCAGGATGCAGCCATGTTTTACAAAGAACTAAAACGCTACTTTAAAATTGGCAATTGAATGGAACCTCCCAATCAATAGACTAGTTATACTTGCCTATATCTGAGGAAAGCTATTAGAATAGATGGCATGAAATAACTTTGTTCGAATAAAACTGAACTAAAATACAAAATATTAATGGAATTATGATCTTTGAAGTTTTTAACATTTGAAAACTGATTCACTGGCTCTTTAACACGTTAATCGCCATGTCAGTCATATGTGTCTGACGCTAAGAAGTTCTACATGAGTCATGTCAGACATATATGTATATCTGTAGAAGGCCACGTCAATCACAGATGTCCGACGCAAACGACTCAAACGGCTTGCCGAGAAAAAAAAGTTTTAATATAGGGCCATGCCAGTCATATATCGAGCCATAACCGCAAAAATATCTCAAGCGACAAAAACAAAACTTTACAGGGAAAGGTTTTTATTATTTATTTCTTAAGCAAATTAGGTTAGAAAATGAAACTTTTTCCTGTTATAAATTCATAACGGTACAGAGTGGGACCCTGAAATTTTTATAGATGATGCAAATGATGCCAATGAATTTATTTATTACAAAAAACGATATTTGAAAAATATGTCGCTTGAGATATTTTTGCGGTTATGGCTCGATATGTGTGACATAAAAAATAATGTTTTTCCGGGAATTTTGGCAAAAAAGAATTTTTTTTCTGCATTAAGATTCCTTGATACATTTTTAACTAAATTATCGAATAAAGTTACCATATCCCAAGTGAAAATTTTTCTGATATTATCGTGGCGAATAACATGTTAATATTTCTATTTTTCGCTAAGTGGCTTAATAATATCAATTTAAATTTTTTTATTTTTTTTTTTTAATTATTTCTTAACATTTTATTTTTAAAAAGTGTTTAAATGAAGAAAAAAAAAACTGTATTTGTAGATAATGAACTTAAAATTAAAAAATTTTTCAGAAAAATCTCTTCTTGTTTTGAAAACATAACATAACAATATACAATATATTTCATTGTAATCAATGTAATTAAATGATTATATATAATTTATTTTGAACTAAAGATACAAAAAAAAAAAAAGAAAAAGAATATTATATAATTATAGTCATACATATGTCTGAACAGTTTAAATAATAATTTAGATTTTCAAAAATATATTTCAATAATTCATTTATAAATCTTAAGCTACATGTGTGAGTAAGTGTAGCATCGTTAGGCAAATAATTTTATAAAAAAAAAAAACCGAAAAATCTGGTGATTTAAATAATCATTTTAAGGGAATTAATAAACAAAGAAAAAATTTATTTTTTTAAAACTAATCATATTCATTTTTTTTTTAATGGAGCGTATTTAATTGTTTACAAATTGCATATGTATGAGTATATGCATGTATTTTTTAATAACGAAATAGTTTTAATAATTTTTTTTTTATTATAATTTATAATGTTGTTTATTTATAAACCTTAAAAACAGATTTGTATTTTTATTTTTTGTTAAATCAACAATTAATAATTTTACATTTAAATTATGTATTTATTTTAATTTTTTTTGTTTCTATTATTTCTATATATAATATATATATATATATATAATTAGCTTTGACTTAAACTTTAAACTTAGACATAAAAAGAGATGAAAAAAATTATTAATCTTAAAAATTTAAAGCATTTAATTTAATTTTAATTGTAGTGTATATAAAGTTAATGTAAGTTTTGTTTTTGTTTTATAAGTGTTATATAAAAGTTTTGGTTTTCTTTCTTGTATTTTTTTTTTAATTTTATATATTTTTTTTTCTTTTCATAATAATAAACTAAAATCTAAAAACTTAATAATAAAATTAATCATAAAAAAACAACTACAAATATAATATTTAATATACTATAATGTTGTTAATAATAATTATAGATTTTGTTTTTAATTTTAATTTTTTAATTTTTTTTTTTTTTTAATTTGTCTTTGCTAATGAGTAGAAATGTTAAAATTGTTTTGAACTTTAAAACTGTATTTTAATAATGTTTTTATGTCTGTTTATGGGTCATAGGTTAAGTTCTTTTTTTTTAAGATATTATCTTAAGCTCAAATATGTAGTAGCATATAATTTCAGTTTTAAAAATTGCACTTGGAAATACAAAAAAAAAATTTCATATAAAATATACTCAAGAATTGGATTTTTTTTTTCTTAAATTTTTTAAAAAAGAAAAGCAGCATTTTTACAACATGATAAAAGATATATTTTTTAAAATTAAATCGAAATATTTAAAATATTTCCTTTAAACTTTCAACAGAAGAAGTAAATCGTATGGCCTTAAAAGTAAGCCAAAACAACTGCATTTAAAATGTTGACAATGTACGATTTATCTTGTAGTTTGGCAGTCAACGTGGTAATAGAATAGATCAAAACAGTTATTTACTGTTAACATTAAAATATTTTGCATAAGCCAGATAGAATTCTTAAATCAAAATGTTACATTTTACCGCTCGCTATATTGGTTTATACATGATAATGATAACTCTCTCTCTCTCTCTCGGCTAATGCAGCAGTCTATTTAAAGCCCCCATATACAGTGAGCATCAAAAGTAACTGTACACTAAGGATAAAATTCTAAAAATTACCAAATTCAACTTTTATTGCTTAAGGAGAGTGCCCGAAAAAATTTAACAATATTTCGAAATTTTTTTTTTGTGTTTGTTTCAATTTTAAAAACTGACAATGAATCAAGTGAGCGTCAAAATAAACTATACACTAAGAATAAAATTCTAACAATTACCAAACTGAACTTTTATCACTTAAGGAGAGTGCTCGAAAAAATTTGACAATTTGGAATTTTTTTTTTGTTTGTTTCAATTTTAAAAACTGACAATGAATCAAGTGAGCATCAAAAGTAGCTGTACACTAAGAGTGCCCGAATTTTTTTTTAAATATTTCGATATTTTTTACACTTTTATTGTTTCAATTTTAAGAACTGGCAATTTAAATTAAAAATAACGGTAATTTATTAGTGCAATTTTTTTTCAGTGTACAATTTCTTTTGATGCTCACTGTAAATGTTTGTAAAGGAATCTTGAATCCATGATTTAACTTTTTTTTTTAAATTAAAATAACGGTAATTTATTAATGTACATATTTTTTCAATGTACAGTTTCTTTTGACGCTTACTGTAAATTTTTGTAAAGAAATCTTGAATCCATGATTTTTAACCCGAGAAACTTTTTTTGTACTTGGGAGTAGGTTTAATAAGAGCCGAATTAGAAATTTAAATAACATTCGCTATGTCTCATAAGCTTAAATTATCCAATTGAAATCAGAATTTAATTCTTTCTATATTTTAATTTATCTTTTCAGTACATGTCCCTGATTCACGAATTTCGAGTTTGATCTAACAGTTTCGATTAATGAAAAGCGGAGATGGCGAATATTTTCGTTATACAAAAGGACGAGTTAATGCTCTCAGCAAAAAACAGGTAAATATCTGAATTAGTTTTTGACATAAATAAGCTGTTTAAGAACAAAAGTTGTGTTTGTTGTAATATACATTTCTATATGGGAAAAGACAGTTTCTTACTGTACTTATCTATTGCCATTTAGTCCTTATGACGTATATACACGTGACATGTATAATAATTATTCTCAAAACGTAAAAACTCGTCAAAATCTTTACTGGAACATATACCAACACATTGCCAAACACTAGCGCACGCTAACAGTCGTTAAAGCAAAGTTCACTATGCGGCATAAATTTTTTATACAATGATTGCAACATTTAATAAGATTTTGAAATTTCACAATGATTTCGTTCTTGACGTGTATACATGTCAAACTCCCGGTAATAAGTATTTTGGTATTTTGATAAAATTAGAGTAACCTAATAGGCATTTTTAAATATGTTGTTTTAAAGTATTTTATAACAAAAATCATTCAGTGAAATCAGTAATGCTTTTGTGACGTTCGTGACGAGTATACATGTCAAACTCCCCGTAATAAGTATTTTGATAAAATTAGAGCAACCTAGTAGGCATTTTTAAATATGTTGTTTTAAACTATTTTATAACAAAAATCATTCAGTGAAATCAGTAACGCTTTCGATGGTAAAAATAAAAATTTGTTGCTGCACCAGCAGAACATAGGTCTGAAATGCTCAATTTACTCTTCTAAACGGAATAAAACAGTCGTCATTTCGTAAAATCGTAAACTTTTTAACACGTTGACTGCCGACTACGAGATAACTCGTAGATACGCAATCCCTTCTAGGGTACCAACTACGAGTTATCTCGTACTCATCACTAAAGCTGCCATTTTTGTGTAGCTCTTCTAAACGGAAAAAAACAGTCGTCATTTCTAATTTGTAAAATCGTAAACTTTTTAACACGTTGACTGCCGACTACGAGATAACTCGTAGATTGCGTTCCCTTCCTGGGGTGTCAACGACGAGTTATCTCGTACTCATCACTAAAGCTGCCATTTTTGTGTAGCTCTTCTAAACGAAAAAAAAAACAGTCGTCATTTCTAATTTGTAAAATTGTAAACTTTTTAACACGTTGACTGCGGACTAGAAGATAACTCGTAGATACGCAATCCCTTCTGAGGTACCAACTACGAGTTATCTCGTACTCATCACTAAAGCAGACATTTTTGTGTAGCTTCGAATGAAATCGTATTATATCAGCAGCTGCTAGTATCGCGATAAATGGCTTCTGGGAAAAGTGCAAAAAGTCAATGTTGGCGGGCGTGGTCAGTTTTCGGAAAATTGCCGCGGCAGTCAACGTTTTAAAATAGATAAGCAAAGTTATTCGTATAGAAATTATCACCATCCTGTATAAACCAAACTGACAGAGAGTCTTAAAGAGCGTAAAGCCTAGTGAATTCTATGGGTACATATGAAACATTGTATATACAGACTCCGAGTCCCTACGACCAGCGTTTAAACCACGAAAATAAAAAATTTTTGTGTTTTCTTAATGCAATTGATTCGTATTCTGATGTGCATGATGAGCAAGTGTATTATCCTGTTGTTGTTGTTGCTGTTGTGTAGCCATCATAGCCATGTTTGGATCTACTACATTCTCATTATCTAAAATTGTTGATTGTTGCTGTTGTTGTTGTTGCCCATTTTGGGCGCACTGCTAGAACCATGGTCTTGGATTTGCAGCATCATATGGTTTGGGCATACCCAACGACGAAGGCCTATATGCCGTCGGTGGTGGCGGTTGACCATAACCGGCTGCTGCGGCCGCTGCTGCAGCACCGGCTGGTCCCCCTAGAAGCGAAGGATTGAATAGCATACGTGTATGATAGTCATCGCGACGCAAGTACTGCTGATAAATGGGACTATTGGCAGCATCCAATTGTGAGGCAGCATTCATAAAATAGGGCGAGGCTCTTGTCGAGGGATGTGCGGCTAGAAAACTATAAGGATTTGGTGTGGCTGCAGGATTTAAGGCAGCCTGCGTCTTATCCATAACGCTAGCCGCTGAAGAGGCAGCGCTAGCAGCATCATTGGTCGCTGTACTACGACTGTGTGCAGGCGCTGGGGCAGGTGGCATATAATAGGGATTGGAGGCATCTCTAAATTGATCTAAATAGCTCGAACCCGTTTGATCGCCATATAGGCCGAGTGTACTGGCTGTGTGGCCAAAATTGAAAGCACTTCCTGGCACCATGCCAGCGGCAGTTTTAAGCGATATGGCTGCAGCATCTAAAGCTGAAGCTGTGGCGGCGGATGTTGAAGAGGTTGTCGACGAGGAGTTGTTGTTATTATTATTTGTACTAGAATTCTGAGAGCCCACTGTAGCCTGTGAAGAATTGGAAGTAGAAAGTGGTGAACCCACACCGGTTGACTTGAGGCCTGCATACAGTTGGAAACTCTGTAAGGCTTGCAGCTGGTGCGCCGTAGAGACAGAGGAGTTTTGGGAATTAGGATTTGGATACTGTAGCTGTTGATGTTGTTGCTGCTGCTGTTGTTGTTGATGTGCTGCAGCTGCTGCTGCTGCTGACTGTACCTGATGATGTTGATGCTGCTGTTGCTGTTGTTGTTGCTGCTGCTGCTGTTGTTGCAATTGCTGTTGGGCCTGTTGTTGTTGTTGAGCCTGCTGTTGGGCTTTAGCTGCCGCCGCCGCTTGCTCAGCAGCTATAGTTGAAGCCTTCTTTTTACGTCCCCTTTTAGCTGGTGCCGGCTTTTGAGGCTCTACTGTATGTTGTTGGTGTTGTTGTGGCTGCTGCTGCTGCTGCTGATGTGCATTGGCACTGGTTTGCGCCGTATTGCCTTGCAAGTTATGCAGATAACTCGCTGCTGTAGGCATTTGATGTGGATTACCATAAATACTGGCTCCCGAGCTGCTGCTTGCATTACCTGTACCCTGCATAGAGTTGAGGTAAAGTTGTGATGCTGCAGCTGAAGATAATGTCTTTGAATTTGTTGCTGCGGAAGCTGTATTATAGGCTGTATGAGCCGCTGGTGGCATGCTTTTATCATAATAGTTACTAACGCCCGTTTGTGTCGCCGTTAAACCCATTAGTGAGGGATCTCCTAAAGGATGAAGAAGAGATGAAGCCGGATTGTTATAAGTCTGTGCCGGTGGAGGCGGTGGTGTTGGTTTATTGTACGCCGACAAGTGGTGAGTGTGTGACAAATGATGGGAGGCTGTCATGGCGTTAAGCAGTGGATTATTTGAAGCCGTAACTCCGACATTAGAAGCAGAGGAGGTATTATCATGACTGTTTGTGTTTGCTGCAGAGGCGTGAGAAGAGTTGTTCGCAGCGACAGCGGCTACTGCTGATGCTGTCGTCGACCCTGAGGAGTTTTTATCGTTTGTGTTTGAATGTTGTTGTTGAGCTTGCTGATGTTGTTGTTGTGCCGCCTGCTGTTGTTGGCCATAACCACCACCATGTGCTGTTTGTTGCTGATGTTGGTTAACTTGCTGCTGCTGTTGCTGTGAGTTTTGTGCCATTTTTGTATTGCTCGTATATAAATTATGCTGTTGTTGCTGCTGCTGCTGCTGTTGTTGTTGTTGTTGGTGTTGATGATGCATAGAATGATGCTGTTGCTGATGAGCCATATAAGTATTGTCAGAATTGGACATATTTAAGGGCTGTTGCAGTGATGCAGACTCGGTAGGCTTTTGCTGCTGTTGTTGTTGATTATGTTGTTGCATTATATTACTTGTAGCTGTAGTATTTGCATTGGTTCCATAGCCCATGGGCGTTTTATTTAACATATCCATGGCAGTTGATTTGTTTTGATGCTGCTGAAGATTTTGATTTTGTAACGTTTGTTGTTGTTGTTGCTCGTTTTGCTGTTGTTGCATTAAATTTGTTGTCTTGTGAGTTTGTTGTTGCTGCTGCTGTTGTTGTTGTTGCTGTTGCTGCTGTTGCATTTGACATGATTGTGTATCTTTGGTGTAGTCTTTAGGAAAACCTAATGAAGCCGCATGATTATACATTGCGAATGCTTTTTCCGGTGCAATATTGCCGAGATGTTTTCCAAAAGCCATTGACCCCAGAAAAGAGTCAAAGATTTGTGAATATTTGCTAAATTGTTGTTGCTGTTGATCTTGTTGAGTAGCTGAAGTGGTTTGTGTTTGTGGCGTTAATTGCTGTTGTTGCTGTTGCTGCTGCTGCTGCTGTTGTACAGTTTGTTGATGTTGATGTGACGCTTGCTGATGTTGTTGTGAGGATTGTTGATGCTGTTGTGAAGCCTGTTGATGTTGTTGTTGTGCAGAAGTGTGCTGTTGCTGCTGCTGATGCTGTTGCTGTGTTTGTTGTTGGCTTTGTGTTGTCGGTTGACTTAACAAGGCTGAGAGAGTAGACTGTTGCTGAGGCTGCTGATGTGTTTGAACAGAAGTTGGATGTTGTTGCTGTACAGACTGTTGGGGTACGGCTTTGTTTTGTTGTGTTAATTGTCCTTGCTGTTGTTGTTGTTGCTGCTGTTGCTGCTGCTGTGACGTTAGATGCTCATCACATTTCGACATCTTTCTAACACTCGCTTCACTATAATCCATGCCCAATATATCATCACTGGTTCGCTTAAGAGGATTTGAAGTATGTTGCTGCTGCGGCTGCTGCTGCGGTTGATGTTGAGTTTTATGAGCATTAGCCTGTTGATGCATGTGTTGCATAAAGGCTGCCATATCACCTGAATTCGAGCATGATGCCATGCCATTGCCAGCTGTATTGTTTGTTTGTAAACTATAACTTTGATTTGTAGTGGCGGCGACTGTATTTGCCGTAGAAGATGTATTGGAAGAGCTTGTCTTGTTTTCCTGTTGCAAAATTTCCAGCGATGAAGAAACTGAAGTTGTTGCAGCTGTGGCAGCTGCTGCCTGTTGTTTGCTAGCCGCCTCCGCTTGATATTGGGCATATGTGGGATATGATGGCTTTTGTATTAAAGATTGTTGTGACTGTGTTAGGTTCGATAACATATTGTGTGATTGATTTTGTTGTTGCTGATGCTGTTGCGATGTTTGCTGTTGTTGTTGGGTTGTTGTGGCCATGGAGTTAGAATCTCTCCAATCGTTTGTTTTAGCCTCTACAGCAGGCTTATTATTTGTATTTGTACTGCTTATTAAGCTCGTATTATAGAGATTGTGTAGAGTATCATTTGGTTCTTGATGTTGTCCATCTTTGCCATGTTGTTGCGATTGTTGCTGAAGTTGCTGTGCTTGATTGACCGTAGAAGGTGGTGGCACATAAGAATTACTATTCGAACCCAAAGTTTGTTGCAATCCTGCTGTATTATCGGTGATTTGTGAAGAATATGTGCCACCAACTGGCTGCTGTTTTTGTTGCTCCCCCAAGCCAGCTTGAGGTTGTACATCATTTGTGCTCTTAGTGGTGTCGCCATAGCTCATATTATTACCAGATGCTGCTGTGGTGGAATTATGGTAATGCGGTGTGGCATTTGTAAGCGATTGTTGACTATACGTTGGCGGTTGAGGCTGTGGTATTTGCGGTGTTTGCTGCTGCTGCTGCTGTTGGGGTTGCGGTTGTTGAGAGCCCACACTTGGCGGCTGCTGTTGATACGGTGACAAGACCGGCTGTTGATATGGTGAATGCTGTTGTGGCTGTTCGGCTGGCGAATTGGCCAGAGGTGTAGGCGGTTGCGTAGCCGCCGAGGAAGCCGGCGAATCAATACAGGCCAAAGGACTGTGCTGTTGTTGATTGAGAGGCGAATGTACACTGGAAGCCGCAGAACTCGCCACTGGAGTAAGAGCTGCTGGACTGTGGGCATGATTGGCTGTCGTATAAGGAGACTGTTGTTGCTGATGATATGGCGAATTAGGCGGATGATAAGGACTTTGGTGTGGCTGGGGTGTAGTATGTGGCGTTGTATACGGCGAACTTTGTGGCTGCTGGTAGGGTGAATGGGGATTTGGTGTACTTGGACTCATCGAACTATTATAATCAGATTCCTGCGATCGTGGCTGTTTGTATTGTTCATAGAGATTTGGCAAAGGCGATGTGGAAGAGTAGACTGGTGTCTTTGAGGCCTCTGAACCCGAAGGATTATAACTGTTGGCTCCGCCATAAGGTGAAGTGCCACTGAGCTCCGGCGTGGAAACATTGGGTGACGAAGCCGATGAGTAAATGTGTTGACTGTATTGAGGATATGGCGAAGGCATCTCTCTTGGGCTACAACTCTTATCGGGACTACTTTTAGTTGTGGTATCCTGATAGAAATTTACTTTAATGGTACCATTTAAGGGATATGGGGAAGCTGGTTTAGTTATCTCATCCGGTTTGGGTGACACCATTATGGGTGAGGCTCCAATAGGCGAAGCTCCTATGGGAGAAGTATAAGAGCCAGCATTGTAAGAACCATAACGATCTTCGATGGTAATGCGCGGTGAATCTGGATCCTGAGAGAAACTAGAACGTTCTGATATTGTGCTGCCCGTACTAGCTTTGCGCTGACGTGGTGCCGAAGGCAAAGAAAAGCTTTCTCCTATTAGGGAAGCCGAAGTAGGACTCTTGGCTGCTGTAGCATTATGAGAAACTGAAGACAGCGAACTTTTCTCTTGAGACTTTTCCGACGATGATGTCTCATTATATTCGGACTGTTGCTGTTGTTTTTCTTCCTCTTCAGATTTTTTAGTCTTCTTGGGAGCTCCAAACGCTTTAAACCACGCACTTAAATTTGGCTTTTCTTTGCCTGCATCCAAGGCCGCAGTAGCTGCTGCGTTATTGGTTTCTTTAGCTTTATCACTTGCTGATGATGAGCCGCTACCATTGTTGGTATTTGATGAAGCTAAATTTGTTGAGTTTATTGAAGACAATGTTGCTGTAAGGGTTTCAAAAGGTCGAAGTTTGTCATTCGTTAAAGAGGGCTTTCCATCATCGTCTGGTTTTTTGTCCTTTTCTTCAGAACTCAACAGATGTGTTGTGTTCGACAGAGAAGTGCCGATTTTCGGGAAGGGTAACAGACCTTCCAATACAGTTTCTTTGGGGTTCGATTTTTCTTCTGTTTCTTTGTCTTTTTCTGTGGTTAAAGCTGGCGATGAGCCCGCCTTATTTACCGTCTTCGAGGCCAACTCTTCTATGAAAGACGGTGTGGAACCCATAGCAAAATCATTGGTTGTGATAACGCTACCCAAGCTTAGTTTGGGCACATTATCAGCCGTTTCCACTATTAAGGAGTTCTTCACCTCTTTAGTTTTGGCTGCTACCGGACCCAAGGGAAACAGTTCATCGGGTTTGTTGACATTCTGTATAAGATTGCCTTTGGCTTTGCCCGGTTGTAAACGATCTATTGTGCGCAATAAATTGTCTTTCCTTCTGGTATTTGAGGCTTGTTGTAGTTTTTCTTTTAAGGATTTGCGTTTATCCTCCTTGGCCATTTGTTTTTTGATATGAGGCGGTGGTGGTGGATGCAATAACAGTTGCGTGGTGGAGGGCTCTTTGGGTTTCGGCATTGTGACTGTGGTCAAAGAGGGTGCTATTGTTGTAGGTGGCGGTATCAGCAGAGGCGTATTGGCCACCGCAACTGAACTTAGAGAAGCAATCGAGGGAGCATTTATAGTGGATGAATTTGAGGAAGCATTCACTGAAGTGCTGCCTACAGAATTGCCAGACGTATTTGAATGAGGCGGTGAGGTATTTAATCGAGCTGTTGTGGATACTGGCAACAATTCACTAATGATGTCTTTCTTTGGTAGGTTTGAGTCTGAAGAGGAATTGTTATCGGCCACTAGCTCGTCGAAGGCCTCTTGTAATTTAACTGGCATTAAGTCGTCTTTGGCATTTGCTGGGCCATCTAGCTTGGCCGGATCAAAATCGTCCATCATATAGCGTGAGGGTGAATTGGAGGCGGATGAAAACTCCGAGAAACGTGGCGTATGTTCTAGCCAACGGTTTATATCCTTTAAAGTTTGTTCGGTTTCAACATCTAAAGCCTCTAAATTGGCCGAATTTGTTGCAGCGGCTTTCTGGGCATTACTGGCCTGATTTTTGCCGGTTTTCTTATTGTTATTTTGATTAGCTGTAGCCTTCTTCTGTAAAGCTTTCTTGGGTGGTGGTGGTGCTTGAGGTTTTTCTTTTTCTTTGTCTTTGTCTTTCTCTTTTTCCCTCTCCCTCTCCCTTTCCTTCTCTTTTTCTTTTTCTCTTTCCTTTTCTCTTTCTTTCTCTCTTTCCCTTTCCTTTTCTTTTTCCTTTTCTTTTTCTTTTTCCCTTTCTAATTCTTCGGCATAGGCCTGCTGTTTTAGTTCTTCATCTTGTATCTCTTTGGCAACATCACAAATAACGAGAGGCGTGGTTATGGGCGAGAGAGGAGGTGAGCTATTTAATAGCGCTGCTGCTGCTGCTTTAAGCTTCTCCTTTTTCTTCGGGGGTAGCTTTTCACTGGGTAACGACTTTTTCTCGGGCAATTTAAATTCCTTTTCCTCTACTTCATTATCCAATGTGTTCTTCTCAGTTTCTAAAGCTTTCTCAATTGGTTTCTCCGTTAAAGGTTTTTTAATTTTTTCCTCCACGGTTTTACAAACTTCATCAGCTTTATTGGCATCTGCTTTCGTCGGTTTAGACTCTGGTTGTTCCAATGCCTTTTCCAAATTCTTTTTGGCTTTTTTAGCATTTTCGCGAGATTTTCTACCCCTACCCGTTGTAGTTGTGGTAGTAGTTTCAGTCGTAGCTTTGTCGGGTGTTTTCTCCGAAGTTTCAGAGCTAGCCTTTGTCGATGATTCCCTCTTTCTGGAGCTTTGCGATTTTGTTGTAGTTTTTACTTCTGCTGCAGCGTTTTGTTGATTCAGTAAAGCCCTGCTTCTACGATATTTAATTAGCTCGTATTTATCTAGGAATGGTAAGAGCATTTCCAATTCTGCCTGTTCAGCTGCTGCCGCAGCTGCTGCCTTCTCTTTTTCCGTTTGAGGTTTCTTCTCAGTGCAGTTTGTATTGGTGGAAGATGATGAGGTCGAGCGTTTACGTTTATTTTCCTTCTCTTTCTTTGCATTGCGTTGGGTTTTTGGTGTAGCTTTCTTCTTGACCGCTGGTTCCGGTGAGGGTTCTCTATTGTCCTCTGATGTATGACTAGAAGTTGACTTTAGATCTTCATTATCCGTTTCCGGGCTTTGCTGATGATGCAAGTTTGTCAGAGAAGTGCTTGGCACTTTCTTAACTGTGGTTAAAAGTTCTGAGAGATCTTCGTTAAGGGCACTTTTTGAGTATTTTTTGTGTAAATCGACTTTAAAGGGTGACATACTACGGCTGTCCTCGTCTATGATTTCTTCTTCCAATTCCGAGGCAGAAGCATTTAAGGCAGCTATAGCAGGCGGTGGCAGATCTTTATTTGTTAACAAAGCGGATTTCTTTTTATTTTGACTTTTCAACGGGCTTGTTGTTAGTGTTGCTGCTGATGGTGGTGGTGGTGGTGGTGGATCTTCTTCCGGTTCCTCGGGTTCGGATTTTATTAAATGCTCCTCCTCCTCCTCCGATGAACTATTGTTGTCCTCTTGTTCTGAATCCGATCGATGCTGTTTTGTTTTATTTCGTACACCTTTCGTTTTAGCCTTGGCCTTTACATTCTCCTTTTTCTTTCGGCCTTGTGTTGCTTTCTTCTTTAAAGCAGCTGTTTTTGACTTTTGAGACTCTTTTGTTTTCGTTTTGCCGCCCTTTTTCGTTGATTTTATTTCAAAGTTTTCATCGTCTTCATTGTCGGGCTCTTCTTCGCTTTCATTTAGAAAATCATCCTCTTCATCGGTTATATCCATGTCCTCGTCTTCCTGCTTTTGTTTAGATTTCTGGGCTTTTTTCGAAGACTTTTTGGATTTGTTAGACGATTTGGAATTTTTCTTCTCATGCTTAGATTTTTTATCCTTTTTTGAGGATTCTTTATGAGTTTTGGATTTTTTCGAAGAATTTCTACTCTCTTCGTAATCCTCTGCATCATCCATATCGTCATCTTCATCTTTAAATTCATACTGATCTTCATCGGCACTATCCAGCTTCTCATCCTTGCGTTGTGTCTTTGATTTTCTTTTACGTTTTTTATCCTTATCTTTGCGTTTCCTCTTGGCACTTGATGTCCTGTGATCACTTTCCTCATCTTCAAATTTCTCCTCTTCATTTTGGCTAACTTTATTAGCAGCCCCGTCTTCTGCCTCCTCATCACTGGTGACTGGAGTTTCTTTGGGGCGATCCTTTTTGCCATGCCGCTTCTTATCGAGCGACTTGTGTGAGCTTTTCTTGGCAGCCACTTCTTGATTTTCTTTGTCTTTAGCCTTCTTATTGAAGTATTTCTCACGGAAAACATTCATTTTTGCATCGGCCGCCGGATAACTTAGATTCGGATCATCTTCATCATCGTCTGATAGATGATCGAAATATTTTTTGGTGGCCTTATCAAAGGCCTCTTGTAACTTATTGACCATTTCGGTATATTCTGTAAAGGCAAAAAGAGATTTAAATTTTTAATTCAGGAAAACATTGCAGAAAAACTACTCACCATTATCGTTGCCATTATACAGACGACAATTGTTAACGATCAATTTGAAGTCATTGCGAAAATCACTGAACTTTTGATATTCACCGTTATCAAGTTTATCCTCCATTTTTAAAAGGTCCATAGGCCTGTAAATTGTAGAGAGATTTTTTTTATAAATTTTCATTATTTAATCAGGATTTCCTAGATGAAATTCAATATTATTTGATATTTTCGAATTCAGCTGAGTTAGTTAGGTCCAACGAATCAGAACAGGCAACCCTGTATAATAGTCATGTAGGATATATACACATACATACATAATTGGCCATTACAACCTTGGCCTTGGCCCGTCAGGATTACGGCCTAGCTTCCCAACACCACTTATGTTGTGTTCGTCAATTTTATACATGTGTGGCGGGACCTACAGTTTTAAGTCGACTCCGAACGACAGATTTTTGAGAAACTTTTCATGGTACTCTCAGAGTTTTTGCATGAAATGTGCTGAGAGGAAGTCGCCGAAGAAATATTTTTTCATATTTTCGTTTTGATGTCTGACCGGGGATTTAAACCGTGGCTTCGCGTCTAATAAGCCAACACACTACCTACTAGACTATGGCGACTTCCATGCAGGATATAGGAGAACTTAACTAAAGAGTGTCCCCTTAAAAATAAAGATTCCTAAGAGTCAATTTCTATATTTATGGTAGGACGACCCATAATATCGATCGATATATACTTATATGTATATGTGAACCGAAAGCGCATCAGTGACTTTAGTCACGATCCAACAATTTTCATTTATAAAGTGCCTGTATACCGTTCTGTACGTAACTGTCGTTAGTACAGCGTAAAGACAGATTAATTGAGCGACAGTCGTCTCTTTTGCGCTTTGTCGCAGTTTCTAATTGAGTCATTCTTCTTCTAATCAGTAGCGATATTGCGTAGATGCCATCCAAAGTCTTGAAAGCTGCTGGACTATCGATAAGAATTTAGTTTTCGTACTTGGTAACCCCAAGATGGAGTGCAGCCCTTGCGCTGACCAACTTCCCCGCCCTAGTTCGGAGGAACATGGTCAGTACAGAGACTGCGTTCACCTGTGGCCTCACAACGGGCCGCTATGCTTGCTCAAGTGAGCTTTTGGTGTCAAAGCTACCACACTAACCTAATCTGACCTAACCCCAAGATAAAGGTTGTCAGTGGACTATGTTAACTGTTAGTAGTGCAGAGCAAAAACAAATTAAGAGGGCCACAGTCTTCTCTCTTGCGTTTTCTCGCTGTCACTATATGAGTCGTTCTTCTTCTAATCAAGGCCTTGAAAGCTGCTTGACTATCGATAAGAATTTAGTCTTAGTACTTGGTAACTTATTATATTGAAGTCGCCGTAGTCTAGTAGGTAGTGTGTTCGCTTATTAGACTTAAAGCCCGGGTTCGAGCCCCAGGCCAGACATCAAAACAAAATATGTATGAAAAAAAAATATTTCTTCGGCGACTTCCTCTCAGCAGATTTCTGGCAAAAACTCTGAGAGTAAATAAAAAACCTGCCATGAAAAAGCTTCTCAAAAATCTGTCGTTCGTAGGCGACGTCATACTACTCACGTATAAAATTAACGCACACAACATGAGTGGTGTTAGAAGCTAAGCCGTAATCCTGACTGAGGGGTTGTAATGGCCAATTACGTATGTATGTACTTGGTAACCCCAAGATGATGGTTTGCAATGGGCTATGCTCGAGGTTAGTAAGAAACTGCAGGAAGGCTTTTGCTATGCTTCTGCCCTGGTACTGCATAGGGTAGTGTTATATTAATAGTAATATGTGTGGGCAATAAGGCTGCAGGCAAGAGAATGAGCTTTGAAGTGTTCGATGGGTACGGATGATCGATCTGGTGATAAGACGAAAATCGCCTCTCTTTGGCGAAACAAGAAAAAGTCTTCAGACTTTTATGAGCCAGGTAGAACCACTCTAAAACAGAATGGATCCTAATAATGGGTCCTGGAATTTTTACAGATTTTTCGATAGGAGAGTTCGCCTTCCGGGGAAGGACCAGTATCTAGGATAGGAGCATTCCAAACTGCAGGAAGGCTTGTGCTTTGCTTCTGCCCTGGTACCGCATAGGATTGTGTTATATTAATAATGATATGTGGGCTGCAGGTGAACTGGCAAGAGAGTGAGCTCTGTAGCGTTCATTGGATACGGATGTTCGATCCGATGGCAAGGCGAAAATGGCCTCTCTTTGGCAAAAGATGAAATATTACAGAATCTTTAGACTCTTATGAGCCAAGTAGAATCGCTCTACAGCGGAACGGGTCCTAATAATGGGGCCTAGAATGCCTACAACACAAAAATCAGTATCTAAGATAGGAGCAATCCTTCTTTCCGCATGGTTTACAGCGAAATCGATTGAGCATATTCTGCGTTTCTATGCTGGTGTGCAAAGATAAATATTCAGAATTCTGATATTGAGTTTCATATCCGGTATTAGCTAACCAGGGTGATGGCACACTTTCCCGTTAAGTGTTCCTATCTTCTTTACATTGGGTAACTACTTTCTATTTCCGACTCTTCGCAAACTATTTCAGTTTTTGATTAATAAATCGGTTTAGTTTCACCTATTTTCATGAAGATAACCACAATGTGGACTGTTTCTAATCTCCGAACCTTCAGAATCTAACTAGTTCACATACATAACATATAAATCCCGGAGATGCATAACCTTGAAAGGCACTACCATTATTTTTCAGAAACACAAGAAACTCTCAAGCCTATAAAAGGCAACAAAGCATATAGTATATCAGCTATCATCATACCTCATCCTAACCTAAACTAGGCAACTCTTTTAAAAAATTTTGATTTCAAAAAAGAAAAAAACTTACCTTCTTATGATTGAATAATATCTGGGAGCAATATCCTCCTCCACTGGATCCATAAAGGGCCAGGCATCACGATGATTTTTAACATAGACCAGCACCTTGTGCATACCAATTTGTAGGACCTCTTCGGTTTCGGTAAAGCTAAGAACATTTGGTGTGATGGAATTTTTTTTGTTCAAACAATAATTGTTGTAGAAAGTATTATGATGGAGATTATGGTGATTGTGTTGGTGGTTGTGGTTGTGATGATGATTGTATTGTGATGTTTTTGTTTTTGGATTTGTTGTTGTTTTTGTTGGATTTGTTGTGTTTTTAGTTTGTGTTGTCGAGGGTAATGATAATAATGTAGTATTTGAAGACGATATATAGGATTGGTGTTGATGTTGATGTTGATGTTTTTGTTGTTGTTGTTGATATTTATGATAAGATGTTGATGATTTTTTATGTACATAAGTAGTATCAGAAGAAGAGGATATAGTGGTGTTGGTATTGGTGGATTGATAATTATTGTTGTGTTGATGGTGATGTTGGTGTTGTTGGGAAAAATGTGCATTATTATTATTACAAGTGGTAATGGTAGTAGTAGTAGTATTAGTGTTATTATTATTATGGTAATAATTATCATTAGAGGTAGTAGTAGTGGTGGTGGTGCTATTATTATTGTTGTTTGTATTTGTATTGGTGTTTGTATTTGTATTTGTTTGATTGTTAGTATTATGTTTTAAGTAACGTTTAGTTGGGGGTATAGCGGTAACATTTGCTGTTGTTGTTTTTGTTGCTATTGCTGCTGTTGTTGTTGTAACATTCTTATTCTTATGATTTCTATTATTATTATGACTATTATTGATCGTGACATTTTTGTGTTCATGGAGTTGATGTTCTTGGTCTTGTTGTAGTTGATACTGGTGATTGCTGTTGTTCTTGTTCTTGTTGTTGTTGTTGCTACTAATTACATTTCTACACGGATTTTTTATTTTTTGAATTTTTATGATGTGGATGAAGGAGAATGGTTTTGGTGGAACATACATTTTTTTTTGATTTTTTTTTTTGTTTATTGCAATCGTTTTACATGACAATTGTTGATGATATATTTTGGATTTTGGATTTTTGATTTTTTTTTATTATTTATTTTTGAAATGTGGTGGTATAATATAAAAAAAAAAATACAAAAGGGAAGGAGCATAAAATACAATTGGTTTTTTAAAAATGATTGATTATTTACAAATGGAGTTTTGTTGTACATAATTATATTAATTTAAGTGACAGATAAAAAAAAAGAAAAATTACAAAATATAAAGAAAAATAAAAACAGAACAGCTTGCATGCAAATCAACAAAAAAAATTCAATTTAATATTCTTTCCTTTTACCACACCAGATTTACTAAAAATTTAATTGAAATTCGATATACAAATCTAAGTTCTTAAAATAATAATCGGACTACAGTGAGCGCTAAAAGTGAGTAAACACCACTGAAATAATTCATTTTCTTAGGATAGCGAAAAAATAAAAACGTTTATTTATTACACTTATAAAATGTTAAAACAAAAACAACAATTCATGATAAAGGAACTTTTTTTATATAGGGTGTTTTTTATAGAGGTATAGAACTTTAAGTTGCCAAAAAACAACGATGGATTATTCGATTGACATGAATTTTACTTATCCGAAAGATAATCTTGTGGCATTACATTTTAAATATGATTTCTGGCATATGACCGCCACGGCTGGCGCGGATGTAGTCCAATCTGGATGACCAAATTTCGATGACTTTTCCCAACATTTGTGGCCGTATATCGGCAATAACACGGTGAATGTTGTCTTCCAAATGGTCAAGCGTTTGTGGCTTTACCGCATAGACCAATGACTTTACATAGCCCCACAGAAAGTAGTCTAGCGGTGTTAAATTACAAGATCTTGGAGGCCAATTCACAGGTCCAAAACGTGAAATTAGGCGGTCACCAAACGTGTCTTTCAATAAATCGAAATAAAATTGCACTATTTGCAAGCGTTGTTCAGGCGTGAGTCTATTCATGATGAATTGCCAAACCAAACTGAGAATAAATCACGTGACAGCTGTTAAATCGATCGCCATCTTGAAAAGTAATGCCAACTTAAAGTTCTATACCTCTATAAAAAACACCCTATACTTAAGAACATAATAGAAAATTTAAACTTATAGTGGGTGTTGACTCACTTATGGCGCTCACTTTATATTTACCATTAGAAACCTAAGTATGTATTTACCAAAATATCAATTGAATTTTATTTACTTTCAGCATCTGTTTTCGAAGTATCTCTACGTAACGAAAATTGTGAAAAATTCTCTTGTATTTGAAAATGATATTTACTACACTATAAATATCATCATGACATGACTTTTAAAGAGGACAAAATCAATCTCTCTCTCTCTCTCTCTAATCTGAATCAACGATCAAAGACTAATCTGCCTTTGCTGTAATGTAAGCCGTGATAACATCTTCTGCTCATGCTAGCCGGTTAGTAATTCTTAATAATATTTAACACTTCCATGTATTTATTTAAATTATAAATGTCTAGGCCAAATTGATACCAAGACTAATCCTAGATCTAGGCATAAACAAAACTACTCCACAAACATTATAAAATACCTTTGTTTGTGTGCCTTAGAAAATTCTATGAGGTTAGGAGAGACAAATGAGCTGTTGTATGTATCCGTTTGGAAGAGTTAATCTCAATGAATTCCTTCTTGTCGATTACCTCCTTTAGTTAACTAGTCGACATACAGTGAGCGCCATAAGTGAGTCAACACCCACTATAATTTGAAATTTTCTATTATGTTCTTAAGTATAAAAAAAAGTTCCTTTATCATGAATTGTTGTTTTTGTTTTAACATTTTATAAGTAATAAATAAACGTTTTATTCGACTATTCAGTTTTCTCGCTATCCTAAGAAAATGAATTATTTCAGTGGTGTTTACTTACTTTTGGCGCTCACTGTACATCTCTCTCCTTCAGCAAGAACTGAATTGTAACCTTTGCCGTCAGGAAAAATTGATCATGTGATTTAAGCTAGAGCTGCCTTAACAATTAAGTAGAGAAAGATTAGTTATGAAAGCCTCTATATGATGAAGCAACTGTCAATTGCGCAAGTTACGGAGCTGTTGAATAATACAGCTAATTTTGATTCGAACTAAACATGAGTTTGAATACAAAAAATTCCATTACACTACACCTATTGACGTCAACTGAAGCTAATTCGAATGTACTATCACACACGAGACTATTTTTTTGAGTCGCACAATTTTTCTTCTTTCAGTCATACACGAGACTATTTCATTTTGGCATAAAATTGTATACATGTACTATGCTTTTTGTGTATTATTATTTTTTTTTTACTTATTTGACGTTTACCTTTCAACATATTGGTTTGTGCGGGATGGGACGAACCTGGTTGAAAAATTATGCCACCAAAAACCCGCTTTCCTCACTTCTCTTGCCTACAAGCTGCCATTTTGTGTCAACATAATTGTTCTCGTGTGTGATTGCCCAATGATAACATTACGCCTGTTGAAGCCTTATTTTCCTAAAAGAGGCCCTTTCATTAGATAAAACCCAGTAATCAATACAATTAATATGGGTTTGTGGCTTTTATGTATGCTAGGCAATAATGCTGAGAAGCTAGGCCGTAATCCTGACTGAAGGGTTGTAATGGCCAATTATGTATGTATGTATGTAGGCAATAAAATAGATCTTTTATGATCGTTATGGATTTGAGTCTCTCATACCATTGCACTAGCAATGTTCTCTAGATTGACAAATAAACCCCTAAATTGAAAGTGAGTGTAGTGGAGGCCGCCATAGTCTAGCTGATAGTGTGTCTGCTTGCTAGCCGAGGCCTAGTGAGTTCAAAACTTGGATGAGACATCTTGAGAAAAAGCCTTTTGATAAATAAAATTGCCATGATGCCGCAACTTATGGATAAAATTAACGTACACAGCAGAGATCAGCAATGAGTATTCAAAAAGATGAGTAGAATCGAATCATACTCATAATTTCTGATACTTATACGCATTCATACTTATTTTAATATTATACTCATACTACTCATATTCAAAGTTTGAAATACTCATCATACTCATACTTAACAATATGCATGATATTGTTGATTTCGACTCTTCTTTACTCAACATTTACAAGAATCACAAAATAAGTATGATTCGCATATTTAATATCATACTTATACTACTCATATTCAAAGTTTGAAATACTCATCATACTGATACTTAACAATACGCATGACGTGTTGATTTCGCCTCTCCTATACTCAACATTTACAAGAATCACAAAATAAGTATGATTTCGCGTACGAACACTACAATACTCACTAGAAGATTGTGTGTTTTTGATTCGCTTGCTGTTTTTGTCTTTTTCTTTCTTCTTTTTTTTCCTTTTTTGTAAATGCAACAACAACTAAGACTTGTAAATTTTGATGAATGATTCGAATCATTCGAATTATTTATGAGTACAATTATAAGTATTTTTCTAAATTTATGAATCTGAATGAGTAGGTGTGTATGAATCAAACATATTTCGAATATTATGAGATTGATGTCAACGTTGTACTCATACTCATTGCAACCACCTGTACTTACAAATCAATGTTGTAGTGAGTACGAATGAATCAGAGTAGTTGAATTGCAGTACAGTTGACTCACTCAGACTTGAAATAGTCCCCGTAGTCTAGTAGAAAAGCCAGGGTTCGAGCCCCAGGCCAGACATCAAAACAAAATATAAAAAAAAAAAATATTTCTTCGGCGACTTCCTCTCAGCAGATTTCTGGCAAAAACTCTGAGAGTAAAATGAAACCTGCCATGAAAAAGTTTCTCAAAAAAAATCTGTCATTCGGAGTCGACGTTAAACAACTTAGGTGGTGTGAGAAACTAGTGAGTATGAACGAACCAGAGTAGTTGAATTTCAATAATGTTGACTCACTCATACTCAAAATTTCATGAGTACTTATGAGCAGCGAAAAAACGTTTCATTGCTGACATCCTAAACTATAAAAATTTAAATCTTAAATGAGTGTGAAAAAAGAATGTCGTCTTTGTTTATCTATCGATGAGAGACATACATATTTGAATGGAATAGCAACAGGAAATGGAAGGCTAATCGAAAGAAAGATATTTCGAATGAATTTTACGAAAACGTTGGTGGTTTTAATTTTTAAATCGAAATGAAACATAAAAAAATATTACCAAACCCCACGTGCATTACAAATGTTAATAATTATGTAAGTACGAGTACATAAATGCGATGCATTGAAACTCAATAGAAGAAAAAATTTTAATGAAAATTAATACAAAAAAGAAATGAGCTACAAAAGCAAATATGGAGGTTAGGTGCTACAGGAAGAACAACTACGTGTGCAGAGCATTATAAAAGAAAAATGAAAAAAATTCAATTTCATACTCACTCGTCAGTACTTTTTTCGGAATTTTGCGATGATGATGTATTATTGGAGGAGGAGGATTTTCCAGTTGTTATATCATCATTACGATCACGATCCTCTTTCACAGAGTTGCTTGCATTTAAGGACTTCTTTTTATTGACACCTGATTTACTATTGGTGGTGGTGGTCGAGGTGGTTGTTGTATTTTCATTTGTAGATTTTTGTTTTCTATTGGACATTGTGGAGGAGTTTTTTGTTTTGTTTGTATCTTTCAGCGATTGTTGTGGCTGTTGTGTTGTTGTGGTACCGCCTGTTGCTGTGGAGGCGGAGGAGGAGGATGATGAAGATGATGTAGCTGAAGTTGAGGTGGCTGTAGTGGAATCTTGTAAAGTAGTAGTAGTAGTTGGTATGAAAATATTACCCGTTAATGATGACAACGAATTATTTGTTTGACGTCCTGGCAATTTCATATTTGTAGCTGGCGCCATATCATAAATTATTGGACAATCTTTCTCTTTCTCTTTTTCTTTTTTGATCGAAACACTCGTATGCTGCTGCGAATGTAATTGCAAATCAATTGTATTATGCTCCTGTATTGTTGAATCTAAATCGTTAGTGTTATTATTGTTATTGCTATTATTGCTATTGATGTGATGATTATGATGATGATGATGATGATTGTGCAAATGTAATAGACTTTCTGTGGGCACAACACCGATAGCACGACAGAAATTTTCCTTATCTTCTGGACTTAATACTGGTTCCTCTTCATCGATATTATTTTGATATGATTGCTGTTGTTGCTGCTGCTGTTGTAGAGTTTTTGTATTCAGTTTTGATCTTGTAGGTAGCGGCGTTTGAGATTGTTGCTGTTGTTGTTGTGTTTGTGATTGATTTATAAGATTTGTTTCCGTTTGCAGAGGTGTAGAGGAGGCTATTGTTGCTGCTGCTGCTGTTGATGCCGTTAACTCGTTCAAGTGTTTCTCGTTATTGTGTTTGTGTTTCTTGCGATGCTCTTTGGATTTTTTCTTTTGTTTCTTTTGGGATTTCTTCTTTTTATGATGATGATGATGATGATGATGGTGATGGTGATGAGATTTTTTACTTGATTTTTGATTTATTTCTTTTTCTTCTTCTTCCAATTCTGCCTCTTCTACTGCCTCAAGTTTTGTCGTTGTTTCCACTTGAGTTGTTTCTATTGCTGCTGTGTCGTCTGTATTTTGATTATCGTTATGTTTCTGTTGTAAAGCTTTATAATTTTTTATTATTGTTGGCGTTTGATTTTCTTCTTCTATTTCGTCTGCTATTGCTGCTGCTGCTGTTGCTATTGCTATTGTTGCTTGTTCCTGAGGTTGTTCCTCCTCGTCGTCTTCTTCTTCTTCTTCTAAATTATCGGCCGGCTCTAATTTAATATTTTTCAAAAGATTTAAATGTTCATCCGTTAACAGATCCGTTGTTTCTTCAATTCGTCTTTTACTCTGATCATCTAAATTAAAATCATCGTTTTCCTGTTGATAATTACGATTAAGGCGGCGTTGGTGATGGTAGTCGTTATTGAAATCTTCGTGATCATCGGCTTCTTCGTCTTCGTCCTCTTCGTCGTCCTCGTCCTCAGGTGTTAGGCAAAATGTTTCACGATGTCCCAAAAAATCACTTGAATTTGTTGTTATGGTACGCCTTAACGAACTGGCATATGTGGAAATACCGCTAGCCGTAGATGTGGACTGGGAGCTGAATGGAAAAAGAGTATGAAAAGAAAAATCGAAATGGATTAATCAGAAGTAGAAGGCAGGCAATAATCAACAAATTCCTTCAAAACAAAATAATGAGCACATGCAATGAGTGTAAGTATGTTGAGAAAATGTTTAAAAGAAAAAGAAAAAAAAAATATTTGGAAAAAATGGAAAAAAATATTTCAAAAAACAACAAAAAAAAAATCCTAAAATTATAAAATCGAAAACCTAATTGGTGTCGGCACCGTGGTACAACAGTTTCGTTTTTCGAACAAATAATACACTTTAAAACGCTTATCAATTACGAGGTGAAAGATCCCTTTAAAGATGAGCAGTTGTTGCAGGCGTACTCATTAACATTGAAAAAATTAAAGCCCTACCTAAGCCTGAAACCTCACAAGTTTATAGCAAACTGCGTGAAACTCATACAAATAAAACAAATCAGTTTTTTACGGCACCTCAGAAGATAGGGTATGGAAATCATAAAAACTCCCTTATTCGAATGTGAGATTTCCGGCGGCGGCTATTCACAACAAAATTGAAAAGAGAAAATTAGACTGCCCTGACATCTATCGGGAAAAGGTTGGGCTTCACAACTCTTTGTGTGAAGTTATTATCGACTTGGAGAATAATTTTTAAATAATTTGAAGAATAGAAGGAATAGAAGTAAATAAAACATCATGACACGAATTTGTTGGATTGCATTCCTCACGTTGTGAGAAAACAACATGACAACAACATTTAATACCAGAGGAAGTATGGGCCCACACATTGTATGGGTCCCACACAAGTCCACAAACAGACAACCTAATACAAATATTTCTGAAGCAAACGAAAACGTTCCTACGTACATATGTATGACTTGTATTAATGTGATATGATTTTCGTGATAGAATCAGGATGAAGGGGTTCCGCAACCTCCGCAAATGTGTCTAACTCAGATTTATCTGATGACAGTCTTCACAGCTTTCAGTCAAGTTGGCGTCTCCGTGAATATCATGGTTGTTTGCCTAGTGGGTCCAGTCACCACTATTTCCACCGAAGGATTTCTGTGGAATCCAATATTCAACAATTGAACTGTTTAAAGAAAAAAAACCCCCAAATGGTCAACCCATTACCAATAAGGAATAAATCATGTTTCATCAATTCTAGACCACACACAACGATGGTGGTTCGTCTAAAACACTAGGAGACTGGTTTAGAAATTTCGATTTCATTACATACATAATACATTTACATAATTGGCCATTACAACCCTTCAGTCAGGATTACGGCCTAGCTTCCCACATTTCCGATTTCGATCTGGCGAAAACTTTCACTTGCAGGCGAAAAATTTTGTTGTGGCAAGATAACACGCCTTAATGGAAGTCCATGAAAATTATACCAGTTTTTGTTGGCAATAGGAACAAAAATTTTTTATGCAACCATAATGGAATTGCCAGCAAATTATCGAACAAAAAAAGGTGCAAACAAACATATAAGCTAAATAAAGCCTTTATTTTTATGCAAAAAATTATCGATTTCTTTTAACTACACCTTCTATTTTCAATTAATAGTTTGGGAGTGCTATAAAACTGAGCTGAGAATACAATCTTCATATTCGTGAAGTGTGTGTGTGATCATATTGAACAATTCGGAGTGGTGGCCAGAATTGTGCTTTTTTTTGGGACCTCGACTGCTCACTGATCGCAAGCAACGAAATTTTCATCAGAGCCTTATTGTGAGATTAACAAAATCAAGTTGTTATTAGAAGAAGGGCTGCATAAAATACGAAGAGATCTTACGATTGATTACGTTTCTTCAATAATATGGATTGTCTGGGCATGCCTGAAGTTGGACGGCGAAACCACGAGTCACATTTTGTGTAATTGTATTGCGCTAGTTGCTGTTGCCGCGATACCTCTGGTTTCTTCAGACGAGAAAAAAAGCATTTCTGTATGCAAGATGAAGTCGCCGTAGTCTAGTGTGTTCGCTTATTAGACGTAAAGCCCTGGTTCGAGCCCCAGGCCAGACATCAAAACGAAATATGAAAAAAAATATTTTTTAGGCGACTTCCTCTCAGCATACTATTTCTGGCAAAAACCCTGAGAGTAAATAATCGTGCCATAATCGTTTTCAAAAAAATCTGTCGTTCGGAGTCGACGTTAAATTGTAGTTCCTGTGAGAAGCTAGCCCGTAATCCTGACTGAAGGGTTGCAGTGCCCACTTATGTATGTATGTGTAGTTGCCGTAGGCTTGTAGGTAGTGTGCTGGCTTATTAGATGTGAGGCCCAGGTCAAGCACTCCTTATAAAAACGAAATGTTAAAAAAATATTTCTTCGGCCAATTCCTCTGAGGAGATTGCTGGCTAAAACTCTAAGAGTGCATATAAAATAAAATTGCCATGAAATGTAAGTTGAAATCTGTTGTTCGGAGTCGACTTTAAACTGTAGGTCCCGCCGCTCATTTCTCAAATTAACACACACAGCATTACTGGTGTCAGGACTAAGTCGTAATCCTGTCTAAAGGGTTGTAACAACGAATTATATATGTATGAGGTGTGATCAAAAAATAACCGTTATTTTCAAATTTCGCGAGTTACATACATATGTATGTTCGATTTTCGGATATCTGTTATGTTGGTACACATATATTGTACAGTGTACTCTCTCATAAGCGGACACCTACGGGACTGACAATTTTGTCCGCTTATAAGGAGTGTCCGTTGATGAGAGAAAATCAAAAAGAGCAATCAACAAACTATAAGTACATATATATTTCTTTAAACACTATTATTTTCAAAAAAACATTCATATAATGACAAGAGAAAATAAACAGATATTTCATTTATATTTTTTTGAATAAAAGAGAAAAAGGTTTGAAAGACCAGATATGTATTCAACTGGATTTAATATAGTCCGAAATTATAGCTTGGCGAGTTTTACCTTTAATATCAATATTTTGGCGATGCTGAAGATCAGTCAGCATTTTAACACTTTCAAGGTCGCTGTGATATAGAGAAAAACGTTTTAGTTTTCTAATTGCTAAATAAGCCTTCTTATATGAAGTGAATTTGTCTTCTTTTTATCTTTTCGGGATTCCCCTTTTTAAATGCACGTTTTATGGAGTAATCAACTCAGCGAATAAGAAATGTATACAAGTGTTACCACGCTGTAAGTTTTAAACAAAAACCAAAAAAAAATCATGTTACCATTTTGCAAGTCGTCCTTTTATGGGGAACTAAAATGCCAATATGTCGTGGAAAAAAGTGTCCGTGTCCTGTTATGAGAGGGCTGTCCGCATAAGAGAGAAATATTTTAAAAATCCCATACAATTTTTTTGGTACTGAAAAAAGTGTCCGTTTATTGAAGGTGTCCGCTTAAGAGGGGTGTCCCTTAGGAGAGAGTACACTGTATATATGTTAGATACATATGTTGACAATATCAGCCATTTTGGATTGTCAGTTTGTTTTTGACAGATAAAAAGCTTAGTCGTGTTTTGGTGTGCTCTTCGATTTGTTACTACGCTTCCATTGGGATGATTGGGCTTTGGTTTCAATGTCATAGCCGTACACCCATGACTTGTCATCAGTTAAGCCTTTTTTGAGCAAATCTGGATCGTCGTTGAACTTCGTCAACATCTCATTTTTTACACAAAACTTAATATAGTTTCTTTGATCCATTTTTTCGAATAGTAAAAAATCGAAGAGCATACCAAAACACGACTAACCTTTTTATCTGTCAAAAACAAACTGACAATCCAAAATGGCTGATATTGTCAACATATATGTATAACAGAAATGTGTACCAATATAACAGAAAAAAAATGTGAAAATGGAACATACGTAACTCACGAATTTTGGAAATAACGGTTATTTTTTGATCACACCTCGTATGTATCAAGAACCCGATTGCACGCTTCCAATCAAAGAAGTTTTTGTTTCAAACGGGTCCTTTCTGTATGAGGAAACAATTGAGTGGGATGATATCAAAGAACTTTTATGTTTAACTGGTTATCATTTGCTGCAGGTTTTGGTTTGGTCATGTGGTTCATCTTAGACGACTGCAGTAAAACGCAAAAAATACTTTAGGTCCAGGTTTCTATCGTTAGACAATCTACTAAGCTTGAAAGTAATAGTAATAACATTTTTAATAAAAAAATAAAATAAAATAATGGGTTTTCCCAAAACGCAAACAAGGCTAAACTAAAATTTTCGCCGCGTGTGAATCCGCGGAATAATAAAATGCGAATTAAAATAAGAAATAAAATTAATTTTTGCGTTTTTTAAATTGAAAATAAAATTGAAATAATATTAGAAAATGGAAAAAGAATAAAAAAATTTGAACAAAAAAAATTAATAAAAATTAAATAGAAATGAATTAAAAATAATTAATAAATAAAGCATGCTTACATAATTTGTTAAAAACCAAATGTTTTGAAACTGTAGAATATCAATCAATCAATCCAATCATAAGCCGAAACAAGAGATGATGTTTTAAGAACACAATTATAAAAATTAATAAATTAATTGCTTTTTTTGTTTTTTGTTTTTGTTTTTGTTTTTTTTAACTGTTTTAATGCAAAGTAATTCAAAATAAACGCCGGCCACACACACTTCTCACTTTATAGTTGTTCGTACACCGAAGAGTTGTTGCTGCCAAAATATAATTTTTTTTTTTGCTTTCAGTTTTGTTTATTCAAGCCAACATGTTGTTGTTTTTATTTATTTTTTTTTGTCTTAAATTGAATTAGATTTTGAATTTTGAAATATTTTTTGTTTTTCAATTAATTTTTCTTTCTTTTTTTGAGAGATGAAGTGATATTTTATGAATTGCCGGCATGTATTTTTTCTTTCTTTTTTTTTTCTTTTAATGAAAAATTATAAAGGAAAAGCTCTGATAAGAAAAGAAAAGCCAAAATAAACAAAATTTGAGCAAAAAAAAGGAAGTGAAAATTAATGCTTTGCTTAATGTTGTAATGAAGTTATTAAGTGGTGCTCTAAGAAGGACAAGTGTGTGGGTTGGTTGGTTTGATTGTTTAGGAAACAAAAATATGCATGTATGTGAGTGTATAGGTATGAGTGTGTGTCTCTGTGTGAGTGTGTGTTATGTTGATGAAATAATTTCTTGGGATTTTATGTTCTTTTGAGACTTTTTTGTTTTTTGTTTTTGGCTTTAATTTTGCTTTTCATTTTCTAGAGGAGTAGAATTTTTATTTTGTCGTTCTAACCATCTGCGTGCTCTAGTATTTTGAGAGCATGTTGCTGTGGCTGATGTCGATGTCGATGTTGTTATTGCTGCTGTTGATGTTGTTGTTGTCGTTAAAGGCAACAACGATGTCTTCACCGGCTGGCGCTGTTCGAACGTATAGCGTTGACGTTCTCTTTGTTGGCGTTCTTGACGTTCTTGCTCTTGACGTGCTTTCAACTCGACCAAATTGCGTATACGGCTTGAGTTGCGCACTTGAAAGAGTCTGAAAAAGAAAGCAACAATAGAAAAAATGGAATTAGAATTATAAATGAAAGAAAAATATTAAAAAACTACAACATCATCGAGAAAGAATTTAGAATTTTAAGGTTATTAAAGCCAAACCATATTCGATAGAAAGTATCGACCAATAAAACACTATGTGTCCCTCTTCCCTACATCTTCAGCGTTTGTGGTAGACCATCTTCTGTACCAGATACACGGATAATAGGAAGGCTTTTAGTTGGCACCTTAGTTGACTTAATGTCAGGTTGCTATAGAACAATATTTATTTGATTCTAGGAAGTGGCCTTTCCAAACCATTCCCTTACCTCAACAAGCCATCGATTGGTACCAGAGATTAGCAATGAATCGCTTTTTCGCTACTACTCGTAAGTACTCATTAAATTTTGAGTATTAGTGAGTCAACTGTATTGAAATTCAATTACTCTAATTCATTCGTACTCACTACAACATTGATTTATACGTACAGGTTGCAATGAGTATGAGTACAACGTTGCCATCAAACTCATAACATTCGAAATATTTTTGATTCATACTCCTACTCATTCAGATTCATAAATTTAGAAAAATACTTTTAATACTCATAAATAAATAAATTTACAAGTCTTAGTTGTTGTTGCATTTACAAAAAAAAGAAGAAAGGAAAAGAAAAAGACAACAAGCAAAGCAAACACACAACCTTCTAGTGAGTATTGTAGTGTTCGTACGTGAATCATACTTATTTTGTGATTATTGTATATAATGAGTAAAGAAGAGTCGAAGTCAACATCATGTGTATTGTTAAGTATGAGTGCGATGAGTACTTCAAACTTTGAATATGAGTAGTATGAGTACGATATTAAAATAAGTATGAATGCATATAAGTATCATAAATTATGAGTATGATTCGAATCTACTCATCTTTTTGAATACTCATTGCTGATCTCTGATTGGTACCAATATACCTGGGTTGACAATTCTTGGTTGAGTGAATGTCAGGTTATTCTAGAGTGCAAAAGCCCCAAAGACAATCGAGTTACTTTTTACTTCTTGTTGTAAAAACTTAAATATTGGAACTGGGCATTTCGTAAGTCTCATAAAAAAAAATCAATCATAAAATAAGAACAGGCAACATAGACTCGAATATTCTTACTAGAATCTCTTAGGGCATAGATAAGGAGACATCCCCAGTCATAAGGCCCCCCTTTTAGACTCCATTCTTAGTTGACAAGCAATAGCAAGCATTCCAAATCCCTACCGAATGTCTTAGGATGTTAAATACGGATCTAGATGGAGAAACGAAGATGCTCACTGTCAGGTGACGCAATGTGTTGCTGACCAGATCATAGTTGATGTCATTTTATCGATCTATTAATCGTCAATCGTTAAAATATTGAAGGAAAAAGTAGTGCTTAATTAGACAGGCACAGCGAGAGTATTGGACGGGCCTTTTAAAACCCTTGATAACTATGTCAGCTCAGGGAGGATAAAAGGAGCCTACTTTTTAATCGATAACCAGTTTAAGAACATAGTTCTCTCTAAAGACTGCATAACATTCTTTTTATACGTGCTTGCTTCATATAAATTTTGCAATTTTGATTTGTGTTCTGGAAGAGATAGCCTAGTCTCTTGAACCATGATTTTTACATCTTTTAGGGACCGTACTGTAATAGTTTTTATTCGAATCCAAGTGAGGATGCTATCCTTATTAGCCTAGTAATAGAATTTTTGAAATATTTGTTTGTTTTAATCACTGACAGATTAACTGAGTTGACAGATGATAGCGAGTATTACATCAATCAATTCGCAAAGTTGAAATAATTTTGGATTCGTTACCGCATTTTCTTTTGTTTATTGTTACTCTGAAGTTTTGTACAACAATTTAAAGATGAATTCGTAGTTCCTAAAGAAATTAAAATTCCTCTTTAGTGGAGACCCGACCCCAAGGCAAATCAAAAAATTTCGAAAATCATTCAACCTAACCTATCTTTTTGTGTTACACCTAACCTAACTTTCTGTGTTACATACTCTATATTACAGATAAACTAAAAATAAAATTAACTTCACTTCAGTTCACTTACTTTCTCCTTCTTAAACGTTCACGCTCACGAAATAGTTGCGGTAATTTTGGTAGAAAATTCTCATCTAATATTTGATAGAGTTCCTTCTCTTTGGCATTTGTTGAGGCTTTAAATTTTGTTGCCAAATTTTGCCAATCCTCTTCGGTAAAACAAATGACTTGCCAAACTGAATTCGATTTAAAACTGTTCGAAGCAGCCGGTTTATCTTCACGATATAAACGTGTACCGTAAAAATACCAATAGCCGGAATTCTTTGAATCGTAACCCAATGGTTCGACACGTAAACTATCCGATTCTAAATTGTTGAGTATAACTTGTACATCGGCCGAGTCCAAGCGAAAATGACAGAGATCGTATAAAATTAAAAGACGTTTGCGTACGGGTAAAGATTGAAAATCAATATCGGTATCGAAATGATTTTCGGTATTATGAAGACGACACTGTTGGCGTAGGAAACGCCTTAAAAACATTTGATAATTACTGTGGGTTATTTCTTTTGCTACCGAACGTAAAGCATCGCAACCTTTTAATAAGCGTACAATTAATTCAGGCACTAAAGCAATATGATGTTCATCATCTGTTGTTGTTGTGCCATCGGATAATAAAGCGGATTCTAAGTCCTAAAATAAATTTTAAAGAAAAATTATTACAAATCCTTACAGTAGTAATTTGCAGTCATTCATTCATTACCTCAATATCAATATCGGGTAAATCAAATGCTGAACTAAACAATGAACAAAAATGTGAAATACACGGTATCTCCCACCATGATTGTATATCTGAAATGAAATATTGGTATTAAAATTTTTGAAAATTTCGAATTCGAATTCGATTTTCGAATTTGTTTTATGGAATACTAGTAGAGTACTCACCCAAAAGTCCTATGAAAGTAGAAACCATTTATGTTTACTTTCACGGGTTTGTTGTTGTTGTTGTTGCTCTTTTTTTTGTTACTTCCTAACTAATAACAACGACTGAGTGTGTATTTGAAAATTTATTTTTAAAATAAAAAAGGCCTCTCGGGTTTTGTGGTTTGTTGGTTGGTTGGTGTTTTTCTTGTTACTTTTGACTTCAATTCAATTCCTTAATTTATTAAAGATTTTGTTTTGTTGTTTTTTTTTATCAAATTATCTTTGGTTTTTAATTATTAAAATATATTCAAATGCATTTAATGCATGTTTTCAGCAAATGTTGTTGACTTTTTAAGAAATGCCTGGAAATACAAAAAAAAATTGAAAAAAATTATTAAAAATTGAAAATACTTTGAAATGAAATTTTTAAAAGAAATACAAGTTTTCTAGACTATAAAGTGAATACACAGAAGTCACTTGTTGCCTTTTACTTTGTCGAAAAAGCACAACCAGTTGCTGTGAAGGTCGACATTAGAGATCAGCAATGAGTATTCAAAAAGATGAGTAGCATTGAATATTACTCATAATTTGTGATAGTTAAAAGCATTCATACTTATTTCAATATCATCGAACCTCTCTACACATTCAAAATTTGAAGTACTCATCATATTTATACATAACAGAGATCAGCAATGAGTATTCAAAAAGATGAGTAGCAGTGAATCATACTCATAATTTCTAATACTTATACGCATTCATACTTATTTCAATATCATCGAACCTCTCTACTCATATTCAAAGTTTGAAGTATGTACTCATAGTACTCATACATAACACAGATCACGAATGAGCATTCAAAAAGATGAGTAGAATCGAATCATACTCATAAAATTCTGCTACTTATACGCATTCATACTTATTTTAATATCATCGAACCCCTCTACTCATATTCAAAGTTTGAAGTACTCATCGTACTCATACATAACAGAGATCACGAATGAGCATTCAAAAAGATGAGTAGCATTGAATAATACTCACAATTTCTAATACTTATACGCATTCATACTTATTTTAATATCATCGAACCCCTCTACTCATATTCAATGTTTGAAGTACTCATCATGTTCATACTTAATACGTTGACTGCCGCGGCAATTTTCAGAAAACTGGCTACGCAAGCCAATATTGATTTTTTGTTCTTTTCCCAGAAGCCATTTATCGCGATGAGTAGAATCGAATCATACTCATAAAATTCTGCTACTTATACGCATTCATACTTATTTTAATATCATCGAACCCCTCTACTCATATTCAAAGTTTGAAGTACTCATAGTACTCATACATAACAGAGATCACGAATGAGCATTCAAAAAGATGAGTAGCATTGAATAATACTCATAATTTCTAATACTTATACGCATTCATACTTATTTTAATATCATCGAACACCTCTACTCATATTCAAAGTTTGAAGTACTCATCATGTTCATACTTAATACGTTGACTGCCGCGGCAATTTTCAGAAAACTGGCTACGCAAGCCAATATTGATTTTTTGTTCTTTTCCCAGAAGCCATTTATCGCGATACTAGCACACTGATATAATACGATTTTATTCGTAGCTACACAAAAACGGCAGGTTTAGTGATGAGTACGAGATAGTTCGTAGTTGCACCCTAGAAGAGAACGCAATCTACGAGTTATCTCGTAGTCGGCAGCCAACGTGTTAACAATACGTATGATGTTGTTGATTTCAACTCTCCACATGACTCAACATTTGCAAGCATCACAAAATAAGTATAATTCGCATACGAACACTAAAATACTCACTAAAGGGTTGTGTGTTTGCTCTGCTTGCTACACTGTCTTTTTTGCTTATGTGCCCTTTTTTTGTAAATGCAACAACAACGAAGACTGTAAATTTTTATGAATGATTCGAATCACTCGAATCATTTATGAGTACAATTATAAGTATTTTTCTACATTTATGAATCTTTTGTGAGTAGGCGTATGAATCAAACATATTTCAAATATTATAAGTTTGATGTCAACGTTGTACGCATACTCATTGTAACCTGTACTGATAAATCAACATTGTAGTGAGTACGAATGAATCAGAGTAGTTGAATTTCAATATTGTTGACTCACTCATACTCGAAATTTCTTGAGTGCTTATGAGTAGCGAAAAAACGATTCATTACTGATTTCTGGTAGGCATCTAGAAATTCATTCAACCTTATTATCGATAACCGACAGTTCAAACTCTCAGTGTGTCTACTCATAATATCTAAATATTTTTTGAATACAATAATTAGTGGATTGTGAATAATTAATACCACTCATATTGAATTGCATTCATGAGGTCCTCTATACAAAATGGGATTTTTGTTAGAGACAGTCTATCGACCCTATAATCAGATGTACATCCGTCACGGCAGTCGTAATATAAAATGTTGGTAGTCGTTTTAGTCTCTTTAGGAGTTCACGATTTACAGAAAACGTTATACGTCATTGCGACACAAAGAAGTCTGTGTAGAAAGTTCTTCAGTATGTTAAGATGGGTGTCAGAAGGATGTTAGGCAATTGGGAAAAGTATTTCGCATCGGAAAAAAGTAATTTCTTGTTAATTTGAACAATTTACTAAAATCTTTACTATTCTCTCTCCTTTAGGACGTATTACAGTGAGTCATTTTGACCTCTAGGTATAGTACTTGTTCCAATGACAAGTACACGTCCTCAAACCTAACCTACTAAAAATTTAACCACTTTTGAACCATTTTCTTCCAAAACTTTAAGAACTTTTACATATCGAACAATCTAGACCACAATTTTGAAATCTACTCTGTAAACTGTATTTCCATATTACCAGTAAATATCCCGATTTAGAGGTAAATGTTCGATCGAAAATATATTAAGAAGGGTGTTAGTGTTAGATTGTTGGCAAAACAGTTGGAAAGAATGCTAATTACAACAAAGTACTTATTAACTTAGTGAATGATGTGACAATGAGGAGGAGTTGGAGACAATTGAGCACCTCCTCTGCAACTGTCCAGCCCTTAATAGGTTGAGATTGAAGACCCTTGGCAGGATCTTCTTTGAGGGTTTGAATTCTGAGTCGAGAGCCGACATCAAAGCTCTCCATAGATTTATTATTAGCTTGAGCTGGTTGAGAAGTGCTATGGCTTCATTAGTGTAGTAGCGCTCTCTCTCGTGTGTTTGTTGGTCTGTGTAATTCCTCCGCTTATTTTCCCTTTCCTACTTCCTCTCTCGTTTGTACATACAATGGATCAACTTGATCTCCCTCCGGGTACTGTACTTGTCTCATTTGACAAGTACACGTCCTCTAACCTAAACCTAACCTAGTGTATCAACATAGAAAAATGCTTATGCAGCTTGTCATTTCTATTAAGACGCTTCATTTAGTAGGCAGTTGGTTCCACCATAAAAATAGTTAGAAAGTTAAAAGCTGTATGGGCTATGCCTTACTTTACCAAACCCATCTCTGTGTTCTGGTTCTAACAATTAGTTCGCTTAGTTGGTCATTACAACTATCAGGCTGATGATATAGCTTCTCGCACCTCCCATGTTGCGTGTGTTCATTTTTGTTAATGAGTGGCCGGAGCAACAGATTAATATTCCAATCTGAACGTAAGGTTTAAAAAGCTTTTCATGGCAATTTTATATACGTTCAGAGCTTATGTCAGAAGACTGCTGAGAGGAAGTCGCTGAGGAAGCGCTGTTTTCTCCATATTTGTTCGGGATGACAAAGCTGAAGTTTGAACACACGAGTTCTTTTCTAGTAAATCAACACATTATCTACGAGACTATGGCGTCTGCAGCCCTTGCGCTGACCAACTTCTTCCTCTTCCCTGATTTTGGTAGAACTTGGTCAGTACAGGGACTGCGTTCACCCGAGGCATCACAACGGGCCGTGCTGCGTGCTGAAGTGAGCTTTGTGATATCAGAGCTACCACTCCAACCTAACCTAACGGCGTCTTCAATGCCAACAATTGTACCTTGGCAGGTAGGCCAACAATTCGTGGTGAGGGTATGACCTATTGATGTAGTAGCGGCCCTGTGAGAATAGTTCTGTGTGATTTGGAATTACTTCCATTTGGTTCATACCAAGACTGCGTACTTCTTGTTCGAGGGCTTTATACCGATTCTTTAACGTATGTAGGTGATTCAGGCATTTTAAGATAATTGCATAAGACATGTACTTTTATTGAGTCAATATTCGGTTTATTGAGTACAATATTTTAAGTGTTCAGACATAACAATATAAGCAGTTTAGCTGCTTATTGAATATTCATTTGACAGATGGTAAACAAAACAGCTGGTTGTTTCAACAATATTGTCTTTATTTTGTTTTGTTGTTGTTGTTGTTTTTTTTTTTGTTTGTCGTTGTTGACATTTGAAAATGTTGGGATAATTGTAATATGCACACGGAACATACTTATGACAGTGCTGCATTTTAAGTTTTACGCAATATTATAACAATTTGCATATTTATTGCGCAATAATTAATTGAAACTTTATATGAAATATTGGGCGGCTTAATAATGGCGTTTATTGCGATTTACGCAATAAAAGTGCATGTCTGAACATAGTATAAGGCTGTCGTAGGTCACACAGATTAGTTGTTGTTGTTGCTGTAACAACTCTGCTGCTTGTTCCGGACTTGAAAAAATCTCTCCGGCTGAAGCAGCTTTCGCTAGAATGGCAATCTTTGCCCGAATAGAATTCGGGTCGTTACGGAACGAAGACCCGATTGCCTTGAGAATAACATTTAAATTGGTGGGTAACTCTGTCCCAATTAGGACCTTTTTAATTGGAAAACTAACGAAATAATAAACCACCAAGTTCATTTGAATTGTACAAAGCAGCACGTGTACCCCGCATATCCTATCAACCTAGAAATCCGAATTCCATTTGTTCTTCTTACCCTAGGTCCCATGGTAGCGGTATAAAACTTCTAAGAGGCCTAATAAAAATTTAAGCATAATACCTACTGAGAATAATCCTTATAAGAATTTAATTGGACTTCGCACTGATCAGTTGCACGCCTCTTTATTGCTTCACTTGATTATTTGCATACATACATATTTATTTAAAAATTTCGTTTATTTTGCAAAATATTTTAATTTATTTGCTTAAAAACTTCACACACAGTGTGAAGCCAAAAAAAATTTGGCGCAAAATATTTATGCAGAAAGAAAGACAAAAAAAGTCTTATTAAATTGGATAAAGCGCGGGAAAAATTATAAATTATCAATAGGCGGTATGTGAGAGAGTGTATTTGACAAAAACAATCAAACAGGTGGGAGAAGGGGCGAAGACGTTATCGTGTGTGCGTATGTGTGGTGGCGTGTGGTTGTTTAGAGGGGGGTTATACTAAGTAGAAAAAATAAACATATGGCAGACACAACAACACAAAAAGTAAATAAACAAAAACATACGTTAAAATAGAAATAAACTTATTAAAAAATATTATAATAAAATAAAACAAGAAATTAAATAACTTTAGAAATGATTAAAAAAAAAAAAAACAAACAAAAAAAGATTCTTCTTAGTGATATACACCACTCGTACGAGAGAGTGTGTAACAGTATGCAAAAAAAAACAACAAAAAAAAACTTGAAAACATGTGTTTATCATGGTGGTAATGAACAAGAATAACAACAAAACATTAGTGAGTGAATTGTTTTGATTTTTGTTCTTTTTTCATGTATTTTTTTGTTGTTTGTTTTATTCTTTTGTTATCATACAATAACAATACGGTATTTTTATTTGTTTTTCTTTATACACTCTCTCCTTAGAAGAGTTCAATTACGATGTATGTACTTCAACCATATAACCATCTCTTTTAAATAATCCCAGAAAGAGAGAAAACTATAACTTGGCATAACTTTTGTATTGCGCGTTTATAAACAAACAAATTGAAGGAGCAAAACATTACTAAACCAAAGAGAGAGCGGTCAAACAGCAATGTTTGGAGAACATATGTTTGCCTACGTTATTTATTGGCGTAAAGAGAGTAACTCTTGTAGACAATAAGAAAAATCTGAAAAAATTGGTATATTTTCTTTCGTTTCCCGTTTGCTGAGGAGCAAAAAAAAAGAAAAAAATCGAAGTGAAATTTTTCTGCAATCAATTTAACTTTACTTAACTGAAGAAATTTTACGCACTTCTATTTCAAAATGCCACTGTATTAAGAAAAATATTCTTAATTGCATACATACACTACACTCCACTCCTTTATGTTTTTATTTTTTCTTGTTGTTTAGAGCTTTACGCCCTTTTCATGTTGTTGCATTTTAGTTTTTCCACTTTTTTTCGTTTTTATTTTTTGGTTATTTATTAACATTATCTGTTTCATACGATTTTTCGTTTCTTAAATAATGTATTTCTTTATTGTAGTACATATAGAAAGAGAAGAATGCTGCCAAGTTAGTAGAAATGTAAAACTATTAAGCGTTTTTTTTATAAGAAAAAATTCATTAGCAATTGTTACTACCCACTAAACATGCCATTTTTGGTGTATGTAGCTACGAATAAAATCGTATTATATCAGTGCTAGTATATCGATAAATGGCTTCTGGGTAAAGAACAAAAAGTCAATGTTGGCTTGCGTGGCCAGTTTTCTGAAAATTGCCGCGGCAGTCAACGTGTTAACTTTTACTATTTTGTCGGTTTGTTATCGATATGTAGCTTTGTTCAGTAGTAATTTATAATTGAAGTCAGTACTTAAGTACAGCAAACTTAAAATTCGGGAACTTCCCTGAAGTCGCCGTAGTCTAGTAGGTAGTGTGTCCGCCTATTAGACGTAAAGCTCGGCCAGATATCATAACGAAATATGAAAAAAACATTTCTTCGGCGACTTCCTCTCAGCAGATTTCTGGCAAAAACTCTGAGTAAATAAACCTGCCATGAAAAAGTTTCTCAAAAATCTGTCGTTCGGAGCCGACGTTAAACTGTAGGTCCCACCACTCAAGTATAAAATTAAGCCACACAACATGAATGGTGTGAGAAGCTAGGCCGTAATCCTGACTGAAGGGTTGTAATGGCCAATTATGTACGTATGTATGTATACAACCTACAACGACGAACAAAAAACCATGCAACTTTCCAGGCACATCAAATTCTGTACTCAATTCTGATTGATTTTTCTTTTTTCCAACAAACTGAAAGCTTCGCAAACATTTCCGGTCCAAAGGTGCCCAAACGGGGAAAAGCCTTATATAGTATAAAAACATAACTTTTTTATGAACCCAGTTCCTTTAATTCGTTCACGCCAGCCTTGTAATTAATGCTCATCGCCTATGGTGCCTACGCTTAATGCTTTTAACATTATCGGGTATACGATTAGCCTAATAACACAACCATCTACGTACCAAAGGTGGCATACGTCGATCGATGAGGCATTATAGTACGGCCGTGAACGTAATACTATGTTCAGACATGCACTTTTATTACGTAATTCGCAATAAACGCCATTATTAAGCTCAATATTTCATATAAAATTTCAATTAATTATTGCGCAATAAATAAAACTTAAAATAAAGCACTGTCACAAGTATGTTCAGTGCGCATATTACAATTATCCGAACACTTTCTGTTGATATTTGACAACTCAAATGTCAACAACGACAACAACAAACAAAACAAAATAAAAACAATCTTGTTGATATAACCAGATGTTTGGTTTACCAGCTGTCAAATTAATATTGAATAAGCAGCTGAACTGCGTATATTATTACGTCTGAACACTTAAAATATAGTACTCAATAAACCGAATATTGACTCAATAAAAGTGCATACCTGAATCAGGTTATTACTTAGCTTACTAATTTACCACAATTACATCTTTGTCTTTTTCTAACTTCTGAAACTAAGGAGTCTCAAATAAATCTCAAAATTCTCAAAAGTGTACCAAAATTTCTTCAAGGAGTGTAATAATCGTTTTCCTATATTTCATTCTCAAGGCGTAAATTTTATAGCTTTGCTGTAAAGACCATTTTTTAGTCTTTCAAACTACTCTCTCTCCGTTTATTAAATCATTGCAATAATTTTTGGTACAAATTCATTAAATTTAATCGCAGTTTAAGATGTTTTGTAGTACTTCTGCCATTTTAATAATCAAATGCCGAAAAATCGTTTTTTAAGAGACACTATTTGTTGACAACACTGTTTTATACCTTCTTTGTCTCTCGCCCTCTCTGTAGGTCTAAAAGGTTGCTGACTTTTTTTCTTTTCGTTTTTTTTTTTGTCGTCCACTTCTGCTCTTATTCTACGGACCGCTTCTTCTTCTTCTTCGTCAATACACACACTACTCCTCTTTAAAAAGCAGTATGAAAAAAAAATTTTTCTTTTTATTTTATTGCGTTTGAAATAAAATTTTTATTTTTTGTATTTTAAATAAACTTTTTACACTTAAACTTCACATAAAAATTACGATTTATTTTCTTACACTGTTTTATTTTTCTTTATTAACTATTGCTTCTCATTTAAAAAAAACTTTCAGCATTTTTTTCTTTTGCAATATTTCGAAAATTTCTTCCTTCAATTTTAATGATTTTTTCTCTTCCTCTACATTGGTTCAATACGTGTGTGTGTGTCGGATTCTCTTTTTTTCTTTTCTTAATTTTATTTGCCACAAATTTTCACTATTTTTTCACTTCTTCTATTTATTGAATTTCTTTTTTACGACCACACAACCGAATCCGCGTAGAAAAATTTATAAACTGAAGAAATTTCCGAAATGTTTTAAAACATTTTCAGTTTTCATTATAAATACAGTGTGTTAGAGAGAGATGACCCTGGAAGTGCTAGTTAATGTTGGCTTTGTTTGTGTAGCCAAAGAGGGAAGCACATGGTGGATAAATTGTGTACAAAAACCAAAAACTAACTGAAGTGTAGTTGTCTTAGCTAAACATTCACAATAACAGATGAAAACGTAATGAGGGGTTAATTTAAATCAATTTTTTTTAAATATTGTTGCCAAATAATTTTTTTAACCAACTTCTGAAAAGAAAATCGCCAATGAGGAGAACAAAATAGTTGTTTTTTAAACGTTTGTGATAGAATTATGTATGTATATTTGTAACTGATATTTTTTAATTCTTTCTCTTTGTTATATGTTTTACAGCAAATCTTTTAAGTTTAGTTGGATATTCCTTCTTCTTAATACAAAAAAGATAATTTCTATTTTCATCCCCTATTATTATTTATCCACCCACAAACTCTGTCTTTGAAAGAATTTAAAAGATTGAAAAATTATTCAAAATTTTTTTACAAAATAATTTAAATTTAATAGAATTACTGATACAACAAAGGCAACCCTTTGTTGAGTCTTCTTCTTTTATTGAGAGTATGTCTGTTACTCCACTAATCGTGATTAATTTTCTTTATTCCAGGTTCATACAATATAGCCGGTAATGCAATGCATAGTTATAGTACATACATGTCGGTAATGCCGTTTTTAACGGTATGCGGTGAATTACAATTTTATTTACCGCATCAGAGAAACTCATCACACTTGAAACCCACCGCGCCGGAGAGACTCACCACAACATAAAAAACAATTTTTCTGTTCGGAAGGACACAGACCGTGAGGGCCAACCGAAATGGCATCCTTCCTGTAGATGGTAAGTAAGTAAATAAGGTTTAAACTTTAATGAACTTTGAACAACACAGCAACAAGCCCTTCAAATAAATGCCTCTTAGTCGACTTACACAAAGAAACACCACCACAAATGCCATAAAATTCTTGTTAGACGAGTCGTGGTTTTAATTTTTATTAATATATGTACATAAATCGAGTGAAAAAATAATGTGTGAATTATTATTTTTTTTGTTGTTGTTTCGATCCAGCAATCTAACGAATTTTTCTTATCATAAATGTTGCCAGAAGAAAAACAGTTTTTGTTTTGTACACTGTTGTTTGTTATTGATTTCAGCTGTTTTTCATTTGTACAGCGGATTTGTTGAAACGCGTCAAAAGACTGGCAACAAAGTTGTCTACTGTTTACTTTTAAAGGCGTTACTAAGCCGTCGTCTGTATACAGTATACGCAACTGTGAATATTTTATTTCGTACGCAGAAGCCGGAGAAAAACGACGTTAGTAGTAGATAGCGCGGAGAAGTAGTATTTTTCACACACTATCTTCAGAAAAAAAAAACAACAAAAAAGTTTTACTAATTTTTCTCTACACAATAAAAGGAAAATTTGTATAAATGCTTGCAAAAAAAAAATGTGAAATAAACAAATTGAAACGGTTTTTTTTAAGTGGAAACTAACGAATTCTAGATTAAAGAGTGTAATATTTTCGGTTTTAATTAATTTTTTTTTGGTACGTCCTTTTCCTGCTTTTCCAATAGAATTAGCAAAAGTGTTTACAAAACCGTGAAAAAAAAGAAAAAAAGTGTATAAAGTGTTGTTTTAGTTTTTGTTTTTATTAGATGTGTTTCGACTTTAGCTTTTTATTTCGTTTTTTGTTTTTGCTAACGGGTGTGACAAATACAACAACAACAACAACAATTTAAGCCATATATACATACGGTAATAAAAAATTTAATAATTTTTTTTCATTTTGGTTTTATTAATACACAACACAACAACAACAATAAAGAATAAAGAAATAGATGTGCTAAAATAAAGTAATTGTTGTTGCATGGTTTTATTTTAAAGCAAAGCAACAAAAGAAAAAAAATTTATAAAAAGTAATGTTTCTCAAATAAAAAGAAGAAGCACCAAAAAAAGCAAAACGAAAACAAAAATAAAAAAAAAATTAAAAAGTTTGTTGTTACTACTGTGCCTGCAATCATTTTAAACGAAAGGTAATGAAGAATTAAATACTTATTATATTTATCTATGTATGTATGTACATTATATATACATATAAATAATAAAAAAAACAGCAATAACAAAATTTATAAATTTTAATAGCCATATTAATAAACAATTTATGCTGTTGTTGTTATTGTTATTATAAATGCTTATGCCAAACATATATAAACCAGTTTGTCATCTTGGAAAAAAATGAGAAATTTCATTGAATCACTTGTCTTGTCTTTACTTAAATCAACGTTCGTTAAGTTGTTGTTGTTTTTATTTACCAAAAAAATAATGGAAAATGCTGCATAAAATTCAAGTGAAAAGAAAGTGTCGAAGAGATGTGATAGATGGGATGTTAAACCTCCCAATTTAGTTAAAACACACACATGCATGCACACACACACACACGCAATTACTTTTACCCATATGCAAACAGTTATGGTGGTCCTCAAACACACACATTTCAGATGTTTTCAGTTTTGTTTTTGGCGAAAATATGCTGTAATTAGGAACAGTAGAAAGAGAGAGCGGGAGAGTGAGTGAACTGCAGATAGAAATTGATACTTTTACAACAGTGTTGCCGTGTACAGTGTTATTGTTTGTTTACCAATTGCCCCCTCGCCATTTCTTTTCTATTGTGGAAAATAACCCTTAAAAGAGTTTTTTTATAAGGGAAATTGAAAATGTTATATTGTGTAATAGAGTACAGAGAATAGAGCCGGTATATATTTTAGAATTCGGATTCTTTTTAAAAAATGCAATTTAAAATAATTTGGAAAGAAAATTTATTACGTTTATGAGGGCAACATATTAAAGTGACTCTCTGTTATCATCGCATCGGGTCATGTTGCCCGTTTTGTCGACAAAACCGCCAGGCTGGAGTTCATTCAACTGTATTACGCAGAGGACTAGGTACTATTTCGGCTGCATACATTGAACCCCTACGTTCTGGGCCTTCCTAGTTAACCGGCAAATGCTTGTTTAAAGATGATATATACTTTTTTATTTGGACACAGCATTTGACGTTGTGAGTTTTTAGACGGATCAAAATGTATATCTTTATTGGGCCCTATAAAATTCCGTTCTAATGTCGATAGTACATATTTCAAGATCCAACTATATCTCATACCTCTGTAACCCTTTCATTTTCACGTTTGGATAGACACATTCAGCTAATAATTCCCAGGAATTCTTCGTCTTCGTTCTCCATGTGCCGAACAATGGCAGAGAAGGATATTCTGGATGTTCTGTGGTCTTCTCTCTTTTCTCATGATTATAGCTTCTGTAGAATAGGTTGTAAGGTATTCCTAGCCTCTTTGCATTAACATTCAGGCGTCAGTGTCCTATAATAAGTGCTAAAGCTTCTTAAGGTGGGACTTTTATTTGTTTAACTTAAAATTTTGTTCCTCATATAACCATAGCGAACCAGATTTATCTGATCTCTATATAAGTAGGTCCATTTACACACATTTTCTACAAGCCAGTAGCGTTTTTCCTGCTAATCAGGTTCTTCGTCAACAGTAGCAGGTTCAAGAATAATAGGGTTGCCAACTAACGTTGCATAAAAACAACTCTTTGTGAGTAAATGTATGGGGTGATTCTATTGGGTGTGGCGGAATTGTGTGGATTACTGGTTCTACCAGATTTATCTGATCTCTATAAAAGTAGGTCCATTTACCCATATTTTCTGCAAGCCAGTAGCGTTTTTCCTGCTAATCAGGTTCTTGGTCAACAGTAGCAGGTTCAAGAATAATAGGGTTGCCAACTAACGTTGCATAAAAACAAATCTTTGTGAGGAAATGTATGCAGTTATTGTATTGCGTGTAGCAGAAGTGTGTGGATTACGGGTTCTATTTCCACTAGACTCTGGTCGCTGCAGTATATGCGAAGAGGACATCTTCGCAGTGTTGCTTTCAGTTACAGTTTGAAAAAAATTAATTTTTTAAAGACCTTTTAAAACTAAAATTAAACTCAATTTAGTAAATAGTACACTTTTTAGTTAACACATGCCGAAAACAAAAAAGCGTGGAGAGCAATGAAACAGTAATATGTAAAAAAGAAACTTCAGCGTGAAAGACCCTTTAACGCCAACTACCACGTTGTGTTTCCCCCTACAATTTTTGCTTACGCTGTCTTATTTCAACTAATGAAACACGGCTGCTTGCTCTTCCCCTTACAATGGCCCTGTATTTGTTGGTAAAGTATTGACCACGAAATGCGGGTAATTATGGGTTTAATAATAAAAAATAAATCGTTCATACGTGGTTGGTTGGCGGTTGAAACTTGAAGAATTTATTAATCATTGTTAGAATACCAATTCCTTTGGTTTTGTTTGGAAGTTCTGCTATTTCTACCTCATCTCTCAGAAATCCTCGTTTTCGTTGGCCAAAAAACGTTCCATCTTCTAAATTCTTTGTATAAACAAAAGTCGAGCCCTCAATATTTTATAATTTTAAAAGTTGAAACAGAATTGTAGTCAACGACTGATAACAATAGTATGAAAATAAAATTGAATTTCAAAAGAATTTAAGTTTTTTCTATTAATTTCCAACATGAGTCTTCATACTTACTTACTTAATTCGTCATAATCAACCCGAGTAATGGTTTTCGGCCTGCCTTAACACATCCTTGCACGCGTCTCTGTGTTTCTTGCGCATCTTCGCCAGTTGGTCACACCAGTCGATGGCAGTGCTTCCTCGATTTGGTCCTTCCAACCAAGACAAGGTCGTCTTTTACGGCGATTTCCGGAGAATCCCCTTCCATCCGCACGACATGGCCAAGCCAGCGCAGCCGCTGGATGTTAATGCGCTGCACAACTTCTTTATCGTTGAGAAGCTCATACAGCTTATAGTTGATTTGGTTAATGAAATCTGGACCGAAGATCTCCTTTCGAACACTATTATAGCTGTTACATCGGTACTTAATAGAGCACATGCCTCTGATACTCAATTGCCTATTGCGACTATAGTTGTACCTGTTGGCAACAGTGGTCCTACGCTTCATCTCCAGACTGACATAATTTTTGCTGGTAATAGCGGAACCCAGATAAACAAATTCATTGATTATATCAAAAGTATAGTTATCGGCCGTAATCTGGGATCCATCCGCCTCCGCATTTCCCTACATGTCAACAACATATACTTCGTTTTGCCCTTATTTACTGCCGGGTCGTCTTTAATGAACTACCGTTCAATAGCACTAAACCCAGCAGTGATATCTTGCCAACAATCAAATGCAGATAAGCAAACAATTTTAAGTACATTTTTATAATATCAATGTCTACGTAAAATTTATTGTTTAATTTGTGACAATTGAAGTTTTTGTTTTTATTTTTTAATGGCATTTTCTACTTATCACCACCTAATATCTCATCGTCGGGGTACATACTTACGTTTTTTTTAATCTCAGTTTCGATTATAACAATTTGTTTGTTTGTATAGGCAATACATTGTTTTAATTCTATTGTTATACAAATTTTTGATTAGATTTACAGACTAGAAAACAAAAATACAAAAAAAAAAAAAATAGCCAACAGGTTCACACTTTCCAACGTTTGATAATAATAAGTAGCATTTTAAACATGTTAAAAAAAACGCGTCATTTCTTAATATAAATCCTATGACAACAATAACTTTGCAAAACAATATAAAAAACCAAGGAAGATATTTTCAAAGTTATTTGTTTTATTTAAAAGTCGTATAAATTTTTACGGCATTTTAACCTTTGATATTGTAATTCTATGGGAAATTAATAATAATATTGACGGATTATTCGAATAGTAACTTATCGCCACACCTTTGAATCTATGTTTGATGTTAACCATGTGGGGAAGCCATATTTAATGTCATTTGAACTGGAAACTTGTGCTGGAGTTCAGCACAAATAGTACGAAGAAACAAACTTTGTAGCAAAATTTCCAAATCGAAATGTTCCTAATTTGTTTTTGGTCTTCACATTCTCGAGTTTCTCAGTGATCTTAGGAGGTTTAAATATAATTTTTTTTTCCTTTTAAATGTCTTAGAATATCGAGGACTGATATGCTGTTGTAGTGGAATGTTTGTGATTTGTTTATAAGACGAGAACGAAGTGTATGACCTCTATCTCTGCAGTATATTGTGTTGAAATGAGGAAAATAGGTTGTTTGAGGGAGTTGTTTAAGTCCGAATCTGTTTACATTGTTAAGTTTGTTAATGTTGAGAGACAATTTTTAATGATCGGCACACTTTTCCATTCAATAGATACGCCATTTCCTTGGTCAGGATTTTTCCTTTATCAAATCCGGAACGTACATCATCGTGGTCTTGGTTTCAGTGTTTGTTAAGTCCCCCATATTACTTACTGATTTACTTCATTGATCATTACAATTCTTCAGTCAGCATTACAGCCTAGCTTCTCACGCCACTCATGCTGTGTGAGTTCATTTTTAACCATGAGGACGGTACCTACATATACAGTAAACCCTCCTATAACGCGGTACTCTCAGAACGCGGTTTCCATATAACGCGGAGCTGAAATTGCGACAGCCCTCCTATAACGCGGTACTTTCAAAGCGCGGTTTCCATATAACGCGGAGCCCTCCTATAACGCGGTACTCTTACTGCGCGGTTTCCGTTCAATAACATCCCATAAGTTCTTTGCAGTCTTTTAGTTTAGTTTTTATTTAATTTTTTTTATTAATCCTTATATGAAGTCCTGAATTCAATAAAAATAATTTATAGTTTATCTTGCCGTTTGAATTTCTTGGTCTCCATATAACGCGGTACGAATGATGGGATTTGTACTAACTCTTAGTTTCTTATACGGTTTCCATAGAAAGCGCTACGAATTAGCCTGGTTTGTATGGTGAAATCTGAGTTTCTTATAGCGCGGTTTCCATATAAGGTACGCACTCACCGCGTTATAGGAGGGTTGACTGTAGTCTAACGTCAACTCCAAACGACAGATTTGAGTTTAATGTAGACCCCGATCTACACTTATTGAGAAACTTTTCATGGCAATTTTACATACTCTCCAAGTTTTCGTCAGAAGAGAAATATTATTTGATATATCGTTTTGTTTAAACCATGGTGTGCGACAATACCGTCTTCTTTAGATATTGGTCTGTTTTATGTGGCCGAAGTGAAAATCAGCTGCGACAGAGATTATGAATCGAAATTAAATTCAATCAAATTTTAAAATCTTTAAAGAATAGTAAAATATAACGAATGCAACCCAAATTATCATATAAACACACTATACCGGATTTATTTGTTTACATTTTATTTAATGTAATTTATTTATTTGTATTTAAAAAAAACTTTTTTTTTTTTTTAAATTAATTTACAAAAATTACCTGGAATACAACTAAAATCCCTAAAATTTATTTAATTTCCTTGTTATGGCAACCCCTTTTTTTATTCCTTTTATGGTAGATATGTGTTGTCAAAAAAAAAGAAAATGAAAAGGAAGAACCAAAACATAATTCTCATTTTAAATATGTATTTCAGTTTTCCTTTGCACACTTCAATTTCCTTTCTGTTGTTATTTGTGTAATGCATTCTCTTTTCTCTCTTTTACACAATAATGACGTACAAGATATGAAAATATAGTTCGTGAGTTCAAAATTTGATTTGATTTTTCATGAATACTAAACCCCCATTGTAAAAAGACACAGTACAATCAAGAAAGCAGTGCAAGTGTTTTTAGTACAACTAATTATATATGCACACACACATACACACACTTACATTTGAATTTGTATATTAGTGCATGAGCATACACATGTACTATATATGTGTTATATTAACGTTTATTATTACACTGAGTTTTATGGCTCATTCAAATTATCTCCCTCTCTCTCTCTCTCGCTACAATAAATACTCTTTGTGTATTTGTTTTAATGAACATGCATGTAATTGATGTTTTTCTTTCTTTTTTTTTCTTTCTATATTTTTAAGAGAATGTCTTTTAAGTCAAGGACATTTTAATAAGAATCTTCTGAAAAAAAACAAAAACAAAAAATAAAAGAATGTCTGTCTATTAAATTAATTTATTTTAATTGTGCAGGCGGCTCATGTACATATGCAAGTGATTGTAAAATGTAAGTCATTTAAAAGTGTATCTGTATGTGTACTCGTATATGAGTTATTGCAAAATTTTTATTACAAAAATAAAAATGAGAAACAGCTGTTTTCCATTTTAACCGTTTTTATGTTGCAGTCGTTAACAGCCCGCGGCCATTTACAATTGCCAACAACAAAAATCAATATGTCTGGATATTTATTGCATTTACTCTCTCTCTCAGTGCCTTTCTCTCTCATTTCATTTGGCTGTGTTTTATTTTGGTGCATATTTTTTTTTTTTGGGAAAGTAAAACACTTAATTTGGTGGAACTCTTTTCAAAGTATAATTAAAAAAATATTATTATTGTGGTTTTAAATAAAGAAAGAACCGTTAATTTTTCCCTATAATAAAACGAAATACCTATTTTATTAAAAGTAAAAATTTCTATATATAGGGTGATTTTTTACGAGCTGTAGGAAAATTAAAAAAAACATAAAATTCAGAAAAATTCATGAAATCTTTATTTGAATCGATAGTACGGTCCCTATGGTCCATCCGCTTAGTCCAATTTTGACATACTCTTTCCAACATTTCGGCCGGTATCTCACGAATAAATGCTTCAATGTTGTCTTTCAATGCGTCAATTGAAGCGGGCTTGTCTATATAGACATGAGCTTTAACATAGCTCCACAAAAAATAGTCTAAAGGCGTTAAATCGCACGATCTAGGCGGCCAATTGACCGGTTAAGAACGTGAAATAAAATGTTCACCGAACGCGCATCTCAATAAGTCCATTGTTACGTGTGCTGTGTGGTATGTGACACCGTCTTCTTCAAACCACATGTCATGCAAGTCAAGCTCTTGCATTTTGGGCAAAAATAAAGTTGGATATCAACTCACGGTAGCGCTCACCATTCACAGTTACGTTACGATTCGCAGCATCTTTGAAGAAGTACGGTCCAATGATGCCACCAGCCCATAAACCGCACCAAACTGTGACTTTTTCTGTATGCATTGGTAGCTTTTGCAATGCTTCTGGCTGATCTTCACTCCAAAATCGACAATTCTGCTTATTTACAATAGCCCGAATAGCCGCTTCAGTGGGTCGATTAAAATGACCATATGAAGCGCGATGAATTTTCTTAACAGAGCACGCATTTTGATAATAAAATTCAATGATTTGCAAGCGTTGTTCGTTTGTAAGACGATTCATGGTTAAATTATAGACCACACAGAAGATGTTTGACAGTGAAACAAAACACGAAACGTGCATGAGCTGTTTAAACCAGTGTTGACAAAAAGATAATAGCTAAAAAATCACCCTTTACATAATTGTATTCACTAAAGTTCGGCTACTGGAATACCTTTTTTTAATATTTGGAACGAGCTTTGTTAAACCCAAAAAATCCCGATAAAATTCAGCAATTGCCTCCATTAAAAAAAAAAAAATAGTGCAAGGGGTTAAAGTGTTTACAGTTCTGTATTATAGTTTATACACACACATATACACATGTTTAATATTATTTCTACTCTCACTTATTCCATTACATGTGATTGCATTACTAATACAATTAAAATATGTACATAAAACTATAGGTAAACACACTTTACCCTTGCCCCCTTACCCCTGTCTTACTTTCTTTAAATTTTTTTTTTCAAGTACAACCATAATAATTGACCCACTTGTCATTTGCGAAAGAGAGAAAAAAAACAAATTTTCGTTGAAATAAATTTTAAATTTAACGTACACACTACGGCGTATTTCTTGACTCAAAGAGAAATATTTTATAATATACAGGCACAGTTAAATATCACTGTATACGAGTATATTGTACAAAAACAATTTTTATTCATTCTTTTTTTCTCGTTTTGTTTTTGGCCAGCAAACTGGTGGTGGTCTGGTCATCATAATGACGTTTGGTGAAGATGATTCATGTTCTTTCCATTTTTATTGTTATTGTCAGAAGAAAAAAAGAAAACAATTCTCTGCAAAAAATGTTGTTCTTGTTCTCCTTCTTTTAACAGTCTTGGGTTTTTTTTTTCTTTTGACTGCTCTCTTTTTATTGATGTTATAATAGATTCCATTAAAAAGTACTTATTGCTGCTGCTCTTCTCTGTTTATTAAGTGTTGTTTGCCGATTTATAGTTGCCAATAAAACAAACAATTTTGTTAATAAAAAAACAAGAAATTAAAGCAAAAGAAAGTGCAAGAAAATAGTGTAAATTAAGAATTAGTTTAAAAACTCAAATATTTTAATAAAATTGGGGTGAAATGCTAAAAAAAAATTATTTTTTTCCTTCCGTTATTTCTTCCAAATTTGTAGCCGAATTTTTTCAAGTATGACTCATTACACTTGCACTGACTGAATAGCTGACACAGCACCACCACCATCATCATCACTATCATCCCCTTTTTATGCTCTTTTTTTTTGTTGTATTATTTTGTAAATAAAACTAAACATGTGTTCGCTTAAAAGGGGTCATTATTATGAAATTTGCTTAACATTGCCTGTAAACAGTGTTGCCATTGTTGATATAATTTTTTTCCTTCTTTTATAGGTTTGTAGGAAACTTTCGTTTGTTTATTACATTGCTGGTCACTAGTCTTATACGGGTTTCAATGCAAAAACAAAAAGTGATAAACAGTGAAAATTTTATGTTGACAGGGGTTTTGACCTTTGTTGTACAATTTTATTAACCTTTAAAGTTTTTTTGTTTTTAATTAAGTATTCATTTTCATAAGAAAAGAAATAAAAAACAATTTTGTTGTGAATAAAATCCCGGCCATAATATACTGTTATGTATATGTTCAGACATACACTTTTATTGAGCCAATATTCATTTATTTGAGTACAATATTTTAAGTGTTCAGATATAATATATGTAAACAATATTCATTTGACAGCTGGTAAACAAAACAGCTGGTTGTTTCAACAACATTGTTTTTGCATTGTTTTTTATTTCTTTATTTGCCGTTGTTGACATTTGAGTTGTCAAATATCAACAGAAAGTGTTCGGAAAACTGTAATATGCTCACTGAACGTACTTATGACAGTGCTGTATTTTAAGTTTTACTCAAAATTATAACAATTTGCGTATTTATTGCGCAATAATTAATTGAAATTTCATATGAAATATTGAGCTCAATAATGGCGTTTATTGCGATTTACGCAATAAGAGTGCATGTGTGAACTTAGTATTGATATTTGACAACTCAAATGTCAACAACGACAAACAAAAAAAACAACTAAACGAAATATAAACAATGTTATTGAAACAACCAGCTGTTCGATTTACCAGCTGTTAAATGAATATTGAATAAGCAGCTGAACTGCGTATATTATTATGTCTGAACACTTAAAATATTGTACTCAATAAACCGAATATTGACTCAATAAAAGTGCATACTTGAACATAGTATAAAGCAACTTAGTAACTATTATAACGCTTGTTTTAATTAACTTTACTTTGGAAATTGAAAAGTGAATAACTTTTTCCAATCGATAGTAACTAAAACTAAGAACGTGGAAAGTTTTTATATGACTTAATAAAGATGAGATCAAGAAGAAAGAGAATTTTTATACAAGACACGTCGTGACCATATTAATCATTAAGACCTCTTAGCATAGCTTAGGAATTTCATGAATAATACTTCTTTGGTTTCTTTCATTTTTTTTTTCATCGTTTTCAATTACATCTTTTAAATAAAAATTTGTATGAGAATCATTATTTCAAAACTCTTAAAAATATTTTTGCGTGATCATCATGCTAAATTTAATTTTTGTTTTTTTTTTGTTTGTAATTCCTTAACTAAATATTTCATTTTCATTTCGTATGCGAAAGAAGAACAAAAAAAAAATTCCAAATAAAACCAGTCAAGTTACCTACTTTATTGGTAAATGGTATGTATGCCTAAGAGACAGATAGAGGCAGACAGACAGACGAGACCCATGGGTATTTTAAGTCTTCTTGATTTTAGTTGAAGAATGAAAACAGAAAACTGTCGTTTATTGCAGTGCACTGCACTGTTTTTCTTTTTTCCTTTCTTTTATATTAAAAAAGATTTATTATTTTAAAGAAAATAAAACCTTCACTCAACTATTTCTTTATCACACACTGTGTTATTTCAGATTCATTCCTTTTTTTTTTTTTAATAATTTTTCTTGCCTTCATTGTATTTGTTTTTGTTTTTGTTTCTGTTTTATTTTTCATATAGGAAAACAAAATAAATTTTAATCTTAAAACTTTCTTTTCAAATCATTAAAATATAGTTTAACAACAACAACAACAACAATAAACAAAGTAATGATAACACTAAGTATTACAACAACAACAATAACAAATAGAACAACAAATGTTTGCTTAATAAAAAATATTTCCATAAGACTTAAAACAAATACTCGTACTCAGTGATTGCAGCTCTAATCGTTTGTCTGTCTGTCTGTCAGTCTGTCGTAATAATTTCTTTTTATAATTTGATAGCTATTGCAGCAGTTGTTGTTGTTGTTGTTTATTTATTATTTTGTGTAAAGTTGGTCAACTAAAGCTAATGGTTTTATTCCAAAGAAATATCTGAGTTCTTAGAAATATTGAGGGCGATACAGAAATGGGTTGAACAAGGAAATCTCGGGACTCTTTGGGAAGGGATGTGGTGATACTATACAAGGCTTACATTGAAATTAATTAAGATAATGGATCCACTATGCAACTGCTATCAAATATTGAATCTATAAAGGCTTTGATAGGAAGTCGTCATATTTCGTTTTGTTTGAGTGAATAACTTCGGGCAACTATGTCTTCCACGATGTCTACAACTTACACTTTGGAAATTTGAAGGGCTTCTAATTACATACATACATACGTAATTGGCCATTACAACCCTTCAGTCAGGATTACGGCCTAGCTTCTCAACACCACTCATGTTGTGTGTTAATTTTTATACATGAGTGGCGGGACCTACAGTTTAAAGTCGACTCCGAACGACAGATTTTTGAGAAACTTTTTCATGGCAAATTTATTAACTCTCAGAGTCGTTGCCAGAAATCTGCGGAGAGGAAGTCGCCGAAGAAATAGTTTTTCATATTTCGTTTTGATGTCTGGCCTGGGGCTCGAACCCGTGCTTTACGTCTAATAAGCGAACGTACTACCTACTAGACTGCGGCGTCTAATTACAATTCCCAAAGTTGTCAAAACATGACTGACATCGTTTTCTTCTACTAAGGACTTTCACTTTACTTTCATAGATTGTCAAGCGGTTCCATATACATCAAGAGCAGTACGTGATTGTAAGGAGTCCGTAGGAACCTTTGGGGTCGGATCGAATCACTCTCTGTACCGTGGCTAATGGGGCAAAGAGGTATTCTTGGGAAAGAAAGGTTCGAAGCACTTGATAGAGTTGTTGGACTTACTTAACTAGTCAAACCCATTTAGAGAGAGGGAGTAGATTCATCGTACTAAGTAGGGACCTATTGTACTCTCCTCAAAATCTATAGGGTATCCATATAATGCCTCCTCCATGTCTACCGTCTTGACAAACATCAGGACATTGTTCGGTGTCAACAACACAATTCACTGTCCACAGCGCCTAATCTTTCTGGGATATGTCGTGATAATTCATTCAGATCATCACAGTATCTACTTGTTGGGTTCGAGATGAATACTATTCTGGAAAAGTATACTTTTAGTGTACAGTATACTGTCCAGAGACCAGTTTCTAACCTTAGGTTATTCCTAGACAAAGTTATATATAGACTGTGGCTCTTTTGCTAGGATTCAATAAGGCAAACTTGAGTTTTCTACTATTAGGACATTGTAGTTGACACTAAACAGTAGGTCCCGCAACTCTTGGAAAAAATTAACACCTACAATATGAGTGGTGTGATAAGCTCGGTTGTAATTTTGACTAAAGGTTGTAACATCCAATTAAGATACCAATTAAGTGTGTATATGGCAATGAGGACGAGTTGCAAGCGATCTCTACTGTGAACCTCTGTGGCCCTGTTCGTTTGTACAAGTATTTAGAATACCTTGAAAGAGAGTTTCTCATTTTGAGTTCTTAAAGTACAGTGAAAGCTCCCATAGGCGGACACCGACCGTCGAGGCATTTTTGTCCGCCTAGGGGAGATGTCCGTCCAAGGGATATTTTGTTAAAATATTTCGGGAAAAATGTAATAAATGCATATCTACCTGTATATTATTTGTTGCCAACGATAACTGCGATAAAAAATAATCTTTAAAAATATTTTCATTAACTTTTATTTTCCCCTTATTCATATACAGTGGTGGCCTTATAATTAGAAACGACTTGGCAACATGTATGTTTGTTAATTTATTTTCAAAACTGAACATGCTGAAAAATTTAATTGAATACGGTTCCATTACATTTTGATATTGGTCCATTATTCCCTAAATTCTTACAATTGGACCCACACCACGCCAAGAGAAAGCACCCCAGACCATAATAGAGCCGCTACCGTTTTTACTGTGTACATGGGATCAAGGCTTTGTTTGGATGACGTCTTGCATAAGTTTTCCCATCAGATTGGAATAAATTAAACTTGGATTGATCACTCCAGAGAACTCTGTTCCAGAAACGCATATCTTTTTTAAGCATTTCCGTTGCAAACTGTAAATGGTTTTTAATATTTTTTTAGACATGCGGCTTTTTCTGCGCAATGCACCCACGAAGTCCCGACTCCTGCAAACGCCTTCTTATTGTCTTCTTATATTTCTGACGTTATTCCTTTGAGAGTATGCCCGTCAATTAAATTTTTCAGCATGACAATGACCCAAAGCACACTTCAAGGTTAGTGAAGTGTTGGCTTTCGGGTCAAAATATTGACGTTAATGACTGGCCACCACGTTTGATACAAAGTTTGCCGAAAAGACTTGCAGATGTTGTTCTAAACAAGGGCTATCCAACAAAATATTAAATAATATGTCCATTAAATGTGAATATATTAAGATATTTTTAAGCTGTTTGTAAAAATATTTTTTGTTTCTAATTATATGACCAATCTGAAATTGGCATTTTTTGATTTTAGCTAATTTTTTTTAAAAAGGATAATGATTCTGTCAATATTTTTATTATAAACATAATGCTAATATGTTGTATTGCTTTTTTAGCTATTAATTTTATAGTGAGTAACAAAAATTTTGAAAATAAATTAACAAACATACATGTTGCCAAGTCGTTTCTAATTTTAAGGCCACCACTGTACATTGTACATACATTGATATGTATTTATTGTTAGAGTAGCTAATTAACTGACCATCCATCAGTTATCACATAAACCAAAATAAAAAGGGGAATCACAATTTAGATTTTGTCTATGAACATCACATTACATAAAATAATAAACCGGGGAATCACCGCACTACGCAGTGCTACATAATCTGATTAAGTTGAAAAATACACACTCAACAAAGAAATATTTATGTAATATCTACACATTGCGCATAGTACAAAAGGGGGATAAACCGAAATACAATAAATTTGCTCAGCTTTGCCTTTTCTAATATTTATTTGTCCGCCTATGGGAGATGTTTCTGGAAAAACAGGTGTCCGCGTCCGTCCAAGAGAGCGTCCGTCCAGGGGAGACGAATTTGCTCTAAAAACACGACCTAATTCACGGGACTTAGAAAATCGTCCGTCTAGCGGAGATGTCCGCCTATTAGAGCTGTCCGCCAGTGGAGCTTTCACTGTATACAGTTTTGTAAGTGGGAAACCAATATTCAGGTTCTCTAGAAGTTGACAATGGAATTAATGACCACAACACGAATGGTGTGCTAAGCTCGGTTGTAATCTTGACTAAAGGTTGTAACATCGAGTTAAAACGCCAAAAGTATGTGGAAATAAGGAGGAGTTCAAAGCGATACAACATCTCCTCTGTAAAGCTCTGTGACCATCTGTTTGTATAAGAATGTGGAATACCTTGAGAGAGGTTTTGTAAACGAAGAACCGATATTCAGGTTCTCTAGAAGTTGACAATGGAATTAATGACCACAACATGAATGGTGTGATAAGCTAGGTTGAAGGACATAAGTATGTGGAAAAGATCCCAAAAGTATGTGGATATAAGGAGGTGTTCAAAGCGATACAACATCTCCTTTGTAAAGCTCTGTGACCATCTGTTTGTATAAGAATGTGAAATACCTTGAGAGAGGTTTTGTAAGCGAAGAACCGATATTCAGGTTCTCTAGAAGTTGACAATGCAATTAAGCTGTCTGAGCAGCATAAATTCCTTCTTGCGTAACGGATCTGAATAGATCCGTTTCCTCTTCTCTTTTCTTATACTCATTGTAACTCGTTTGTTTTGTTGCAGTTCCTTTCATTTTCTAGGACGAACACAATCAGTTAAATGACGTTGGCTATACATGTTGAAACCCCAATTTAAAGGTCATTTGTAAACGTTAGATTCAACACCGCTTATAACCTCAAGAGATTCTATATTTTTTAAGGCCTTGTGACTTGTGAAAAACGGAAAATATTGGAAAAAAATTCGTATTTTGTTAAAACATTTTTTCTACAATACCTTCTAATATTAATTAAAATTTACTTTTAAAACTCTTTATTGAAGAAATAAGTCTATTTAATTAAATTAAAAAAACACACAAATTTTATGTAAATTTTATCTCACGTTTGTCGAAAGCAAAAAGGCCATTAAATTTTGTTTTTTTTTATTTTTAAATTCAATATCGTTGTCCCCTCCTTTAACTCTCTATAAATTTGTTTTTAATGATTATGCTTGTTTTTTTTCTTGTTGTTGTTGTTGTCGCTTTGGTAGTGCCTATTAATTAAGCAGATTAATCTCTTATAAATCACTCACAATAATTGTTCACACCCTTAAAAAATGATGTTATTATTGTTGTTGTTGTTGCTGTTATTGTTGACTTTTTGTTGATGTTGTCATTTACCTGCTAACACAAATTTAGAAAAAAAACAACAAAAAATAACAACAAATAAAAGTGTCAAGATTAAATTAAAAAGCAAAGCTAAAGAGATAGAAATAAAAATGCAGAGAGAGGTGAGGGAGAGAATGTGTTTGTCTATATATGTAATGAGAATTAAGTAATGATAACATTAGGGGGCTACCAGATTCGTCTAATTGATGGCATCTTAACGGTTTTTTTTCATTTATTAAGTCCATTTTCAATTATAAATAAAATACAAAACTTAAAAGGTTTTTAATTAGTTTTATTAATAGTATTCTTACTTTTTTATTTTTATTTGATTTATATATAATATAATTGGCCATTACAACTCTTCAGTCAGGATTATGGCCTAGCTTCTGACACCACTCATGTTGTGTGTGTTATTTGTATACATGAGTGGCGGGACCTACAGTTTAAAGTCGATTCCGAACGAAAGATTTTTGAGAAACATTTTCATGGTAGGTTCATTTACTCTCAGAGTTTTTGCCTGAAATCTGCTGAGAGAAAGTCGCCGAAGAAATATTTTTTTTTCATATTTCGTTTTGATGTCAGACCTGGGGTTTGAACCTTGGTCTTACGTCTAATAAGCGAACACACTATATACTAGACTGTGCCTTGTCTTGTTTTCTTCTTGTAAATTCCTGCATATTTGTTTGTGTATTTTGGTTTACCGTATGATATGTGTATTTTGTTGTTGGCTGTTTGTGTTGTTTGCTTATTTGCGTTAAGTTTGTTTTTGTATGTGCAACAGTACTGTTTCTATTAAAGAAGTGTAACAGATAAACCCTATGTGTCGATTCCACAATTGAGCCTTGATTTGTTTCTTGATTCATATTCATATGTAGCTGAACTCACCTCACAATTTAAGCCGGCGGTTGTTATTCACAATACTGTAGATATCCTGATTGAATGCTAGTCTTTTAATGCAGACTTTTCAAACACAATGCCGTAGATGTCCTGATTGAATGTTAGGCTTTCAATGCTGGGTTTTTAAACAAAATTTTCTTTAGCATTGAATTTCGTTTCTCACATGGTGATTGGTTACGACAACAAGCAAAATTGTCGTATATTAACGCTGTGATTCGCTTTCTAAAGAATACTTTAATATTCACTATCTGTAGAAGTGTTTTGGAAGAAAAGACAAAAAAAATATTTCTAATTTGTTGCCAATGGCTGTAAAATACCCACATTTATTTAAATCATCTGGCAGCCTCTTGTAATACACACTATTTTGCAAGAACAAAAACACACCCCGGCTGATTGTCTACCTGCTGTTCATTGCAATCTAATGGTTTTCGCAAGTAATCAAGCATGACAATTTTAAAGTTTCGTTTGTTTTTTAATTTTTCAAAGATAAACAATAATAATGAAATAAAAAAAAACAAATACAAAAAAACTTATTTTTGATAATATTGCCTGATAAAACTGATTTGAAATGCATTTAAAAATCAAAATAAACATAAGAGCGAGAGAACTAAGAGAGCTTGAAGTAAATAATTAAGGAATGAGACAAACAAAACATGTTTTAATGTGTCTGTCTCTACTCAAGCAGAACCAAACAGGTGTGTGTGAATGCATAAGTGTTTGTGAAATTATATTTTCTCATGTGAGAAATATTGATTGAAATCAGTGGCTTTCGTTTGCTGAAACCTTTCTTTTAAACTTAAAAAACAGTGCTCGGCCAAATTGTTAATTTTCAAATTTATGTTCCTAGATTGTTGGGTGGAAATGTCTGTTGCATGATTTTTGTATTTATAACGCTTGTTATAAGCCAGTTTTGGAATCCTTGATCCAATAGCTATCCAGCCCAATAGATCAGAAAACCGCACCTTTTTAAATTTTTATCAATTTTTGACCAATTTATAGAGGGCATATTTGGTAAAAAAAAATACTTGATTTTTTCAACATTATTATCTGCACTAAGCAAATTATTATTTTCATATATTTTTGTTTTTTTTTTGTAAAATACAAAGGTTTAGCTTCGTCTTCCTTTCATTTTTCTCTAATTTATCTCTATTTTTGCGATTTTTAATTGATTTTCTTTCCTCCCTTTTCCAAATTTTTCAATTCTGTTAAGTTAACACTGTCTGTTAACATAACATTCACTGTAAAAAAAGAATATACCTTTGGTAGCTAACTTCACACACATTAAAATGTCTACGGCGTTAAATTAGATAATCTTTTTGGCTTATCAAGCTCTACAAATGATGATTTTACTCTTTTTGGAAACTTCTCATGCAATAAAGCCAAAATCGGTCACGTTTTTTGGCTTGTAGTACAGACTTGTTGAATCCATAGTTCGTTCAGTTCATAATCTTCAATTGCGCACGTCAAAAAAGTCCATTGTCGAACACTTTTACGCTCATTTCGTGGGACAGTTTGGAGAGTTTTTAACGTTCCTCCACGAACGCGGTCGTCTATAACGGTTGTAAACTGGATGATCCTTTGAACCATCCGTCATCGGAAAGACTTAAAAATTACTCTTTCTAAGCATGAATGAAAAGTGACACCTCCAGACCATAACATATACCAAACACACTTACTTTTACCGAATGCAATGGCTTTTTCACAAGTACTCCTTGTTGACGTAGCTACTGAATAAAATTTAATGGAAAAATCAACAAGCCTGTTGCTTTAGCACCCAACCCAATCAGCCTATCTTTACATATGTACATACATAATTGGTCAGTACAACCCTTCAGTCAGGATTACGGCCTAGCTTCTCACACCACTCTTGTTGTGTGTCTTAATTTTTATACTTGAGTGGCGGGACCTACAGTTTAAGGTCGACTCCGAACGACAGATTTTTTAAGAAACCTTTTCATGGCAGGTATATTACGCTCAGAGTTTTTGCCAGAAATCTACTGAGAGGAAGTCGCTGAAGAAATATTTTTTTTCATATTTCGTTTTGTTGTCTGATCTGGGACTAGAATACGGCGACTTTTTTTGTTGACGTAACTACCGAATAAAATTTAATGGAAAAATCAGCAAGCCTAGATTACGACAACTATACATGGCAATACAAAGCCAAATTCGAAATGCTCTATGCTATGCACAATTGTTGTGAATGCCATGGTATCGACAAATTTGGATTATCCGCCATAGTTTCTCTAACAACGAAATTATCGGCAGTGGGTATATTTCAATGACGCACAAACCTGACTACATCTGTAACCTTTAAAGTCCCTTCAAGTTTCTTTATAATTTTTCAAATTCCTTGCCCTCCCTAATTCTGGAAATGAGCCAAGTTTGAATCACTCCTTTTTTGTAGTCAATTTAAACTACTTTTAAGCGTTCTTTGGCAAATCATTTACTAAATTAAATGACACTTCATATGAAAGGTATTTAACACTTGACAGCCTTGCCAGAGCGGTGGTTTTGAAGTCACCACATGAATATTCTCTTATTTAGGAGACAGTTATTTGCTTTATTATTATTAATTTAATATGATGATGAGAGATTTATTATATCTTTTTTTTTTATTAAATGTTTTACATTTCATTTGCAATAAATTTTTATGGAAAAGTAAAGAAATTATTTGAATTGAAAAAACCCTGCCCTGCTCCCACACAGTATGAAATCCATCACCAAAGTGGAGATTATTAATATGACTTGACTTATAAGCACTTTTTAATAAAAAAAAATGATTTGTTTTTATAAAAAATAATAAAACCGCCACAAAGATAAATCTCATCTTGATAACATCATGTTTTAAATAAATAGAGAAACAAAGATTTTTTATTTTTCTAATTATAAGTGCGCAAAATAAATAAAACTTAATGTGATTAATAATAATAGCAGGCAACAACAAGTTATGTAGAGACCGCAGAAAATTATTATTTATTATTGAATGTAACAGCAACAACAACAACAACAAAAACAACGACAACGACACGAACAACAACATTAATTTCCATAGAATTTATAATTTTAATTACAATGTGACAATTTCAATACAACGCACGTTTCATGTGTACCCTATAAGCGGTAAATTTTTCTTTTTCAAACTGTACAGATCAGCATCTCAGATATGCTCAAAAGCAAGTTATGGTATCCATATTACATTAAGGGCCTTCATTAAAGCTTGTCGTTAAAGTTGGGTTTAGTTAAAGGTAACTTTAGCTAAACTGAACTTTAAAGTCAAAGGTAACTTTAGCTAAAGTGAACTTTAAAGTTAAAGGTAACTTTAGCTAAAGTGAACTTTAAAGTCGCCTTTAAATTCTTTTCGTTATTATAACTTAATCTTATATATAAAAATGAATGTGTGTTTGATTGTATGTTTGTATGTTTGAAGTTTATAGACGATTAAACGGCCGAACCGATTTTCTTGAAATTTTCACAGTATCTTCCTGTATGTCTGGAAGGAGTTATAGGCTACTTTTTATGTTGATATTCCAAATGAGCGAGGGGCCATGCCCACGTATGCTACATACTACATACTTAATATTTAATTGCATTTGAAATATATTACTCATACGCATAGTAGTTACCCCTACAAGTATGCTATCTGTGATTCTTGATGTATAAAACCAAAGAAAATAAAGTGTAAAGAACGACGCGGGGGGAAAGATAGAAGGGAAAGAAAAAAAATTTGTAACCAACATTTGTGAAAAAATTCACCAAATAAGAAAAAATATAACCAAAATTAAATTCGTAGACTTTTGTTTTATTTATTTTTTTTTTCGAGTTTAAATTATCTATATATATAAAAATGAATGTACTTTATGGAATCGTAAACTATGCATTTAATCTTTAGCAAAGTTGTTGCGCATGAGCCGACGAAAGTTTCTAAGTTGGTATAACCAATTTCCGACAGGTGGCGCCACTGAAAATTCTTCGAAATTAATTAAATCGTAAACTGTGCATTTGATCCTGTGTTGAAAAGAAAAGAAAAGAGCATTACTAGCCTCAGAATCAGCATTGAGACTGAAAAATCTTCGAGTACATGCCGCACAGATCCGTTCGCATGAATCACTTGAACAATGAATCACTTGATCGAATGCGTACTACTCAGGCCCGTTCGTCTGAATCATCTGGACAACGGGAAACAAAATCAATAAAATGATTCAAACTTAATTGGATATTTGTCTAATGTCTTTCCTTCAAATTTATTTTAGTTTGTAGTGCAGCAAAGCGCGCAGGGTACAGCTAGTGTTAAAATAAATTTAACTTTTTTAAAAATATGGCAGCGTCGGAGCAATGTCGATAACACTGCTCAATTAAACAACTATTTTTTTTTAACGCAGTGGCAGCGACGGGCTTCTGTTTTTTCTTGTCTTTGCTCATTTTATTTATATTTGAATATTCAATATGCCAAGTTCTAACATAAACTTAACTTTAAAAGTTAGAGGTAGCCACGGTTCAAATCTCCGATTCAAAACGAAATGTGAAAAAAATTCTTCGGCGACTTCCTCTCAGCAGATTTCTGGCAAAAACTCTGAGAGTAAATAAACCTGCCATTAAAAAGTTTCTCAAAACAAATCTGTCATTCAGAGTCGACGTTAAATTGTAGGTCCCGCCACTCAAGTATAAAATTAACACACACACCATGAGTGGTGTTGAGAAGCTAGACCGTACTTCTGACTGATAGGTTGTAACGGACAATTATGTTAGTGAAAGACCCGCTAACTTTAGAACTTCTTAAATACAACAAGCACATGCTTGTGGTCGTCGTTGACCCCTGAAACCTACAAATGTATTTATCTTAACCACAGTTTTTCATTATTTTCAATTTTTGCTCAAACAATTACAAGCAAAATCGTACAAATAAGGAAGCGCTTTAGATTTAATCGATTTTTGAATAAAAGCAACAATAGTTTCATGAAAATACTGACAACAACAACAAAAAAAAAACAATTCATTTAACGCCCTTACATATCAAAAATAGAAAAAAATTATTTCAATTTAATATATGGAGGAGGCAGGCCCCAAAGCAATTGGACGAAAAATTACGTCATTTGAAGAGTGAAACAAAAAAAAAAACGGTGGTTGATGGTTTAACAACAATTACAATTTAAAACACACTTACCAAATTGTTTAACAAGAAAAAAAAAGAAAAGAAAAAATTAATAATAAAAAGAATAGAGAGAGAGAGAGAGTGTGAGAGGGTATATAAACCTACTTAAACAGACGTAGTATATGAGTATATTAAATGGGCGAACTTTTTCTTCCGAGCATGTGTTCCAAAAAAAAGACAAAAAAAAAGCGTGAAAAAGTCAATGAACTGTGGTTGGAAGTTTTTTTTTTCTTTTGTTTGCTTCTAATTTAATTGGTTTTTATTTTTTTGTGCTTTTATTTCATTTAATTTTCTTGCTTAATTTTATTTTAAATGCTGACTGAAGTGTGCTGTTACTATTCTATTCACTCTATTTATTCTACATTTTTTTTTTTAATTCTGCTATCAAATATTGATTTTCTTTATGATTTCACAAAAAAAAAAACCGAAGAAAAATTCTGTAAAAAACTATGTGTGTATGTGTTGATGTGTTTATTAAGGAAATGAAATTGAAATTGAATGCCTTGCTGCCTTCTGCCTGCCTGGTTTGTTGCCTTACTGCTTTCCTTTTCCGTTTAGTTATTGTCTAGGGGCATTAGTAATTTCTCTCTTTTGTTGCTAATTGCTTTGCCTGCAGGAAAGGTAAACCTATATTTACATAGGCACACATACACACATATATAGTATATGTACACACAAATGTCACACCGTGTCATATGTTACCACTTGTCATTTTGTTGTATTTATTTTATTTTATTAGTCACTGACTGTTTGTGGTGTTATTAGAGGGTGTAACATGTATTTTATTATACAATACATTTTATTATACAATACAAGTAACAGTATTTTTATTTGCGCGTGTGTGTAATGTATGTGTTAGTAAATAAAAATAGTTTAGCATTTAGTACCGTTTTCTTGTTTATTTTAATTTCTTTTTTTTTCTCTCCCTAAAATATTGTACTAAAAAGTCATTTACAAAGAAAAGTGCTGCCAAGTAAATGCTGCCAAGAGAGTATAGAGAAGAGGTTGCTACAAACATTGGGTATACAGTTTTAAAACAAATAATTAAGAGGACATTTTTTAAACAGTCAATGCCGTATACCCAAAGTGGTTAAATCCTAGCAATGGACTACAATTTGCAATATATAACGACAATACATACATACATACATAATTTGCCCTTAAAACCCTTCAGTCAAGATTACGGCCTAGCTTGTCACGCCACTCATGTTGTGTGCTTTAATTTTATACTTGAGTGACGGGACCTACAGTTTAACGTCGACTCCGAACGACAGATTTTTGAGAAACTTTTTCATGGCAGGTTTATTTGCTCTCAGAGTTTTTGCCAGAAATCTCCTGAGAGGAAGTCGCCAAAGAAATAATTTTTTTTCTCATATTTCGTTTTGATGTCCGGCCTGTGGCTCGAACCCGGGCTTTACGTCTAATAAGCGAACACACTATCTACTAGACTACGGCGACTACAATTGTAGATTCTACTGGTACTCTTGTATTCGAATCGTTTCCTATTATCATATCCATAGTTTCCATGATTTTGGTTTCCTCTGCCTGTAATAACGGACTTAAATCCAGGTCCCGCCACTCAAATATAAAATTAAGGCACACAACATGACTGGTGTGAGAAGCTAGGCCGTAATCCTGTCTGAAGGGTTGTAATGGCCAATTATGTATATAAATGTGTAGGTGGGAAGTTATCTTTACTGACACTGGACTGCATTCTGAGCTACATTGCGCGCCACTTGAATAGCACACCACCTGGGACTTAAAAAATTTTCATTTTCATCAAAGACTAATTTTAATTATGTGGTAACGCTTATGTCTTCTCTACGGTTTGTTATATTTTTTATTTTATTTTTGAGGGAAAAAGATACTCCAAAGAAATGGATATCCTCAGATTAATTGTGCTGTAACCTTTTCAAAATAAGTCCTTTGTATTATGGATTTCCAGCTTCCCACGGAGTAACTTCTCAGAGCGAGCTACTCTCTAAGATACTGATATAAAAGACCATGATCATCTTGAAATCTACTTCTCATGTAGGCGAATGGATTAGGACCTAAGTTTTATTGTCCTTTTTGCCCAAAACGTTTCTAAAGCTAGCCTATTAAGCAGAATTCATCGCTTTCGTTATTGCAAAATTAAAAAATTATTTTTTTTTTGCTTAAAGAAATGACTTTCTCTCTCATTTTTCAATATTTTCTAAGCCATTTGGTTATTGACTCTTTTTCATTGTTGGAAATATAAATACACAAAACAGCAACAACAACAAAAAAAATTAAACAAAAATAATATCACGATAAATTTCAGTTTGTCCTCAATTATTAAGAAATTAATTTATGAAATCGTCTAAACAACAACAACAACAACGAAAAACAATAAATAAAACACGCTCATAAACAAACACTGGCATAAATGCCGTTCGTGCTAATTATAACAAATCGTATAGAAATACAATAACAACAACAACAACAACAGCAGACAATAAACTAAAGTTATTAATAAATAAATAAAATATTGCGAAAAAAAATCACAACAACAAACAATTTGTTGAGCAAAACAAAAAACCAAAACAAAAAAAAATATGTCTTCCAGGCACGCATGCATGCATGTCTTAATAATTCCTTCATCGTTGCTTGTTTTCCTTTTACGAGAGTCTCTATTAAAAAAACTACATGCGAATGGCAATTTACAATTTAAATATGTATTGGTAAGATTGTGTTCGGCTATAAATTTACTTGATGAGATGACCACTAGTGTTGTAGTCATCATTAATACTCATGCAAGAAGCACCATTACCATCACAATCATCAATGTATCGACAGGAATTTTCCAATCACTCTATGAAAAGAAATGATTTTTTTTTTGTTTTTTTTCATAATTTCTTCATATTTTTGTTATTTTTTCTAACCTGTTTATTTTTAAATGTTGTTGTTGCTGTTTTTTTTGTTATTGTTTCGTCGAATAGAGTTAATAAATCATGTGTTTTTAAATGCTTTTAAGGTGTAAAATATTGTTTTACACTTTTTCTCTTCTTTCTTTTTGTTTTTTTTTTTGTTTTTTGCAACATTTTGAATTAGAAATTGAGTGCGTGGAATAGGTTAAAACAATAGCAAGAAATTAAAATGTTAACAATGGGTGGAGGATGATTTATTATTTAGGCAACGAATAGTTTGACAGAGATTACTTTTATACTCGTACTATGTTCAGGTATGCACTTTTATTGAGTCAATATTCGGTTTATTGAGTACAATATTTTAAGTGTTCAGACATAATAATATACGCAGTTCAGTTGCTTATTCAATATTCATTTGACAGCTGGTAAACAAAACAGGTGGTTGTTTCAACAACATTGTTTTTATTTTGTTTTTCGTTGTTGACATTTGAGTTGTCAAATATCAACAGCAGTGTTCGGTACTCATGACAGTGCTGTATTTTAAGTTTTAGTCAATATTATAACAATTTGAGTATTTATTGCGCAATAATTAATTGAAGCTTTATATGAAATATTGAGCTCAATAATGGCTCAATAATCGCGATTTACGTAATAAAACTGCATGTCTGAATATGGTATTAGTGTTGCGAAACGGGTCGTGTGCGATCACAACTACTGAGAGTCTAAACTGTGTAATAGAATTTTCGAGAACCTGTATTGCCTGATTCTTACTTCTCATGAAGAATATTGGGTTATTGGGTTGGGTTCCAAGTTGAAATATATATGCACATATAAGAGAAGATCTCTGTGAAATTGGCAATGTATATTGAAAAATAGAGCTCTAGCATTCGATGGAACTAAATACGTATCGTAGATATTGAAAAATGGGTTAATCGGAGGCCATTTAATCCAGTTTCTGGCAGAACATGGCAATAAAAATTTAACCGTTCGACTGCTAAGCGATTCTGGTGAGAATGTTCGAAAACTGCGGGACATATTTAGACACTGACATATTTTTACACTAAAACTCGTCGTGATTTTTGTAACACGCTTTTGCGTCGCGCAGCAGTCAAATCGAGTCCTAACAGTGGTTGGGTCTTAATATATATCCCAGAAATATGAGTTAATAGAAGTTACGGAGAGGCCGTCTAACACAGTTCCTAACAAAACATGAAAGTCACTGAAGTTAACTTGTGTTCTCAGTGTCCAAAGCCGAGCTGGGACAAACGTCGAATGGTAATTGAATCCATGATTTACCTGAGGATAAACCCAATGCAATTGACGTGATTGTCCAAGAACAACATTTTGAATAGCAGAGGCATTGCGCAAACCCAATATTGTAACACATACCGTGTGATATGGGACTGTTTATGGAAGAACAGCTAGCAGACTAACCATAACACTAAGTGGTAGAGATGGTTTCCACCAGCCAAAAAAAACAATAACTACACTAATGGGACATTGTTTAATGCATCAGTCGGGCAATATGTTACAAAATACTTCAAGAAAAGATACGGTTCGGTAGCAAAAAGAAAGGCATGGACGCCAGTCATTACCACCAGTGAAGTCAAGCGGATCATTTCTTTCGATGAAAGATAATTTAAATATAAGGATAATAAAGAAAGCATCGTGAAGTCGCCGTAGTGTAGTAGGTAGTGTGTTCGCTTATTAGACTTAAAGCACGGGTTCGAGCCCAGGCCAGACATCAAAACGAAATATGAAAAAAAAATATTTCTTCGGCGACTTCTTCTTCAGCAGATTTCTGGCAAAAACTCTGAGAATAAATAAAAAACCTGCCATGAAAAGGTTTCCTAAAAATCTGTCGTTCGGATTCGACGCTAAATTGTAGGTCCCGCCACTCAAGTCTAAAAATTAACACACACACCATGAGTGGTGTTGAGAAGCTAGGCCGTAATCCTGACTTAAGGGTTGTAATGGCCAATTATGTACTCGTATGTATCGTATTGAAGCAATGGTAGCACTCCAGAAATAATTTCAAAGCCTTTATGGGCCGTAAGGCCAAGAAAATACCAAAATGCATTGGCCAAAGGAAAATGTATTGAATTCCATCATGACACTATTAGGCAACATATTCCTTAACTCATATACGTATATGGTTGCTACAATCCTTTAGTCAGGATTAAAACCTAACTTCTCACACCAATCATGTTGTACACGTTTATTCTATCTCGGACTGAAGTACTTTTTTATATTTGCTGAAGGAAATAGCAGGTGAATAAATTTGTAACAAAATTTGCAAAGGAGAAGAAGAAGGGGAAAATATGATTTATGACGATTTTAATTACACATTAGCGTAACGTTGGTTTTCATAAACAAAAATCATTAATTTAATCCAATGTAATAATAATAAAATATAGTTTTAATAATAAAAAATTAATTAATTTTTTATTTTTCAATTCGTTACAGTTGCCGTTTTCTTATGATGATCGCTGTTGAACAACAACTGTGCGTAGCCTAAATGCTGCTATTGGAAGGCGTTACATGAACGTTAAGGTAAATTGATTCATACATACAATCAAACATTTATTCATTTTACCATACCATTCATATCTCTTTTATTATTGTTTTTATGGCATTTATTAATAATTTTTTTTTATTCGTCGTTATTATTATTGTTATTGATGTTTTTATTAAAAAAAATGAAAAAAAAAATCTCAAGAAACTAAAAATAATTCACGTTTATTATGAAACCTTTAATGGTAATAAATTTTAACATAAAGTCCATGTCAAAGCGTCAAAACATAATCAAATTCAAATTCAAATAAATTTTCTATTGAAAGAAATCCACGCCATCGACATGGGGCTCTCTCTATACGTACATTGTTGTCTTACAATTTAAAGGTTCGTTAACATTTGAACCACAAAACAAGCGTAACCATCCATATTGAATTGTTCACAAATTTTATAGAAATTAACATGGGAATCCATAAGAAAAAAAAACGAAACGAAGTTTTTTTTTTGTAATAAATTTCTCTGCGGTAAATTGCGAAAATTTTGTTTTTTGCTTTTTCTCTCTGAAGCAACGCGGCACATGTCGTTTCAATTTAAAAACGCTTTCATTTTATTGGTATTGAGACAACAATTTTAAATTTCAAAAAAACTTGAGATAGGAAGCCGGCTTGAGAGTTGATAAAAGGTCTCAGAAAAATGTGGTTTCTTTCTAGTAATTTTCCGCTATGTATGGATGAAATTAACATACACACGCTATGGGTGCTGTTAGAAGCTTGGTTGTAATCCTGACTAAAGGGCGTTAATAACTAATTAAATGAGTAAGTAAGACTCAGTTCTGTGTTGCTGAAATCATTCAGTACTTCCAGGGAAACTGTTGAGGCTATCTAAGGCCTTATTTGCCATGCGGTATTCTGTAAAATTGTTTGAGCTTTCAAATACTTTGGACTGCTTTCCTTCAGAGCCAGAAATCTGTATTTGCCCCAGGCGTCATGAACGTACAAACTCCCGCCCATGCTGTGGTCGTTAATATCTTTAACAAAAAGTGCTGATTTCATTGGCATTTTGTGATTTTATTTAGTCCATAAGGAATTCAAATTTTTGCTAGTATTTGAGGTTAAAAAACTCTTGTTAGTCCTAATCATCAATTATATTCGGTAATACTGCAGTATATTGCCTTCACTGACAGTCCCTCTAATTTGGTTGATATTTTTCGAGAATCTCTTAATCAACTTTGACGGCAATTTTGTGTCAATTACATATGGATTCCTGGTCACATGGACGGCCTTGGTAATTCTGTTTCTGATAAGCAAGACCCTCTGCCCAAGGAGCAACTTCTATATTAAAATGGTGGTCCGTCGAGACCGTATTCTAGCGTGTACAATGGAGAGTCGTTACCTCAACGAGAGTATATCCTGGCTTGGCTACATTCTTGGATATGGAAGTAGCCTTCAATAGTAGTACTGAGGTGGGTGTTCCGTAAAAGTGGAAAAGCCAATGTAACCCACACTAAGGAGCTCGTTCCCCACTGAAGTTCACCTCCTTGCAGGATGGTGGATTTCGGCCAGATTATTAGCTCCTATTAGGAATATAATGCTATTTGCTTGGAGGAATGTTAGGTCATCTGCGGTTATGGTTAATGAGGCAATTTCGTCGAATAGGGAGGTGGAACTTTTCACCAAAATGTAGAATGCGTTTGGGTAGAAAGTTGTCTTGAAACTCTAATATACTCAGTATTGCATTACTCTATAGGGGCAGTAAAGTGTTACGAAAAAATGGCATTAACTTGATCCCCACTGAACGTACTTAGCAGTCGTAATAGTTTCTTACATGTTGAGCTAAAGAACGATTTTATGATGCCGCAGAACGACTTACAAAATGGCTGAGCAGTACAATGTTCATGTCACAGATGTAAAATGAGTATTCAAAAAGATGAGTAGATTCGAATCATAATCATAATTTCTGATACTTATACGCATTCACACTTATTTTAATATTATACTCATACTACTCATATTCAAAGTTTGAAATACTCATCATATTCATACTTAACAATACGTATGATGTTGTTGATTTCGACTCTCCTTTACTCAACATTTAAAAGAATCACGAAATAAGTATGATTCGCGTACGAACATTGCAATACTCACTAGAAGGTCGTGTGTTTGCCTTGCTTGCTGATTTTGTCTTGTTGCAACAACAACTTATGCTATGTTCGCACGAGCCTTCGAATTACTTCGCTCTCTGTTTGAATTACTTATTTGAATTATCATGTTCACACGGTCGTTTTGTAATTCTTTTTTACAGTTCTTCTTCTTTTTATTACTAAATTATTATTAATATTTTTCATACAGCTTCTTCAAAAGCTGCAAATACTTTTCAAAAGGTTTTCTACACACATAGTGGCTCCCTCCGCTAATTTCGCGAATAACTTTCTTATAAATAATACTTTTTTAAAATATTATTTTTGGATTCCATTATTTTTTATTGTTTACAATATTTTTTGTTTATATTTTTTGTGCTTTGACAGTTGGTGATGGCAAAAATACGATAAAATTTAGAGATTACATTGATTTTTAAGTAATCCACAGGGTAATAGAAATTGGATTACACACAATTTGGGTAATTCGCTCACAAAATTTTGTATGGCGAATGACGTAATTTAGCACATAATAGGGTGTTGAATTGCGAATGAGAGAGCGAATTACGAAAAATTGCTGCCGTGCGAACATGGCATAAGACTCGAGTGATTCGTATGAATCAAACATATTTCGAATGTTATAAGTTTGATGTCAACGTTGTACTCATACTCATTTCAACATGTACTTAGAAATCAATGTTGTAGTGAGTACGAATGAATCAGAGTAGTTGAATTTCAAAATTTCATGAGTACTTATGAGTAGCGAAAAAACGATACATTGCTGATCTGCACAGTAAATGAACTGACTAGGCAAACCATCGAAATTACAGGTGAATTTGCTACATTGGGAGCAGCATTATTAATTTTTAGGTGTCCGACAGTGTGAAAGTAGACTTCCGTAAAACAAAATGTGCAATTTTGTATGTGGGTAAGATAGTGCGTTAACCTGGTCTAGATTAAATGATGGGTTAAGTCAAAGTTCAAAGATGCGTTGTTGTCGGGGTCATTACTGGGCATTCATGCGAAACAAATGATTCTAGGTCATCTAGTCAATGCTGACGTTTTGGGAAACGAAGAAGAGGCGAAAATTATTTTGCTACTACTGGATCCTGTGTTATGTCGCAGGGGAAGAAAAGCCATGCATATATACATACATACATACATACATACATATGTACATAATTGGCCATTACAACCCTTCAGTCAGGATTGCGGCCTAGTTTCTCACAAAGTCATAGTCTTCTACAACTCCGTTGAACTCTGCCACATTAGGAAACTCAGTGGGTTTATTTCGAGCTCCAGATGGTTTTAGGACTGAGGTGAAAGATTCATTATAGTTTCACAACAAGCCAAACTGATCGATATCACACGTCTATATGCAGACCTGTTTCCTTCTAATGCCCACGATTTCAGAAGTATTATAGAATGCATTACTTAGAACTCATCCTATCTGGGCGTCTTACATTTTCCATGCCATAACTTTTGAACGAGTAAGTTACTGAACTATAGAGGGACTTCATTTAATCATCGAACAATAAAATTATAGAAGTGAATGAATTAATTAATAGGGATTTTTGTGTAGAAATCTGCAGTTACACACACAAAAAACTATTAAAATTATGTCCAAAAAAAAACCATTTTTCCAAGCGAAAATTTGGAAAATGAAGGCTATTATAACACTTGAGTTTGAGAGTTTTAAAATAATTGCCTTTATTTTAATTTTTTTTGTTGTTGTTGTTGTAATTATTTAATAAATTATGAAGCATAGTAAATAGATAATATTTACATAATGCGATAATTATTTTAATAACAATAGAATTTTTTAAATAATATTTAAAAACAACAACAGACAGAAGATAATTATGTTATGCCTGCCTACTATGCCGTAAAATGTTTATTATTATTTTAAAGAGAAAAACAACAAAACATAACTTCTTCTTCTTCTTCTAGTTTATTTAGTAATTTTTCATGAAAAAACAATAAAAAAAAATTAAATAAAAATAAAAACAATTTAAAAACAAACACCAGAAAAACAAATCATAAAGAAATTATTAGAGCGAATTAAAATCGAAAAAAATAAATAAAAAAAGGAGGCGTTATTTTAACTTATTTTTGAATTCGATAGAAATCTCGCATTTATACAGTGGCCAACAAAAGTCTGCATATAAACTATATTCTCACACTCTCTCTCGCATTCCCTTTGTGCAGATATTCAACTATTAATTTAAATCCAATATTTCTTACAAGGCTGAGGAGTTATTACTTCTGAAAACTTGTACCGATCCTAGCGTTTAAGGTTCTCGGCATACAGCTAAGCCTTCAAGACGACTAGTTGTTTGCCCAACATTAAGGAATACCAATCATACTTTCTGTGAGAAGTTTGTATTTTGTACTTTGCACCCATCAAAGACGAATTATTTTTGGAAAAGCTAGGCAATGGCGTAAGAACTCTTCCATCAATTTGATGTCTTCACTAAATGGCCTGCATTCATCCCTTTGCATTACGCCAATGTGGTTTAGATGTACATGTAAGGCACAGTTTCTCGTGAACTGTACATAAATGTACTCAAGTTGTCCTTTTTCAGTCTTTAAATGTTCATTGTTTTCTCATAGTAGGATTTCTGTAGGACTTGCCAATTTCTTCTATTTCAGTTGCGAATTAAGTCTCGCCACAGTAGGTTTTTAATCTAGGTCCAGAGCCTATTCGATAGTAAGGTTATCTAAAGATGAATGAGTACCATGTATAGCCACTAACTCTCAGCTCTGATGCTACGCTGTGTTGTAAACTACTCTTGGTTTTGGTGCTCGTCTTTAATCTTACTGGAGGCACTACCCAACGCTTCCGTTGGCATCGCTCTCAGGTACATAGCATGTACTAAGCTCCCTCATTAAGTCAAGCTGAGCGAATCCTTTGCAAATGGTCGTTCTAGGACTGAGTTTCCAAAGCGTCTTTAACACTAGATTTACCAAGAAATTTTTATACCTATTTATACCAATACCAGTCAAAATGACTGGTAATCAAAAATGACGTTTTGAGCGTGTAAATTTAGTACGTACTATAATGTTTTATAGAATTAATAAACAGTATTGGTAAAATATCCTATTTGGCACCATTTAGGTATTGGGCGGGGTGTTTCTGGAAGAGGAGTTGTTGGACAGTCAGCTTCACTTGCTGTCTCTTGACCTGATGACTGATAATCAAAAGCGAGTTCTTCAGCCAAACGAAACAAAAAATCCTTCTTTGAAATATTCTTTCCGGTTGTATTTTTATACAAAATTCAGGAATTTATTCCGACAAAATTCTAAAATATAAAAAAATACTTGAAGTGGCCACGTCCTATATCCTGATTTCACACTATATTTTCGTGCCATTTGATCTGTTGTTGTTGGGCTTAACTTTATAAACTCTAAGTGTACATTAATTTTTTGTATATAGTAATGTTGGAAAACGAGCCATACTATCCTTCTTTTCCTTGCAAATTTTTGGAAGGTCCCGTTTGTTCGAATGTGCGGTACCAACCCACGTAGTGTTTTTGGCTAATAATTTAGAAGCTAAAGAAACACTGGTGAAAAAGTTGTCGGTTGTTACAGTCCTACCTTTCATGGTATAAGGCTCCAGTAGTCTCATTACTACAAATTCACCAAGAGGTGTTGCCAAATTTCGTGTTTAGATACTTCGTTTCAACGTCAGAAGCCAGCCAGAATTTTGTTCCAAAGTTGTCTGGTTTGTTTGCATATACTATGTAAACCTACATCTGGCTTTCATTGGAAACAATTGTTCATCTATTCTATTCATCTATGTAATATTTGCTCCTGGTTTGGAACAGTTTTGGCTGTTGACAATTTGTTCTAAGCAGTTGACAATAACGCTAATTTTTCAGTTTGCAAGCGTTGACTCCTTTCATTTCTTTTATCGAAACGAATGAAACGCAAAATTTCTGTAAAGTCAAGCCACTCATAGTTATAGAAAAAAATTCAGAACTCCATTTTTTGTTACATAAATACGACAGCTTCAAACCTTTTGCTTATCGCGCATACAGTAGAGCTTTCAATTTATCCTGTGTGTGTGTATCCTGTGTTTTTCTTCCCTAAAACTCTAGGGGCTTCTAACTCGGTTTTGATATGCTCTAATATATGGTAGTCAATCAATAGTAAAAAGGCACTGCTTGGCTTCTCTTCCATAATATTTCCTGTAGCATATGCTGTACGCCTAGATAAATCTTTGAATATGCAACGAGTTGGTAACCTTCCAACAACACCTCCATTTTTTTGCGTTTTTACAAATAGTTCCACTTGCAGTATCTTCAAGCTGTGTATCTTCTCCGCTTTCATTATCCTCTTCAGAACTAGCAGGAAACCGCATACACATTCGTTTTTGTATATTACGAAAAGGAATAGTCTTCTACCATAGAAAAACATACCAGTCAAAATGACTGGTACCGGTATAAGTACCAAAAACAAAAATTATTTTTTTTATTGTGGACACAAGATCAAAATAAGTCATCAAATTTATTGTATTTAGTTGTCGTTATAAAAATCATATAATAGTTTCGGGAAAAAATATTCACACAAAGTCAATATTTAAGTCTAAAAAGTCAAAACCAGTCATTTTGACTGGCGCGGTAAATCTAGTGTTAAAGAGTTGCAGATTATTCCCCAATGTTCTTGCAATGAAATTGTAAAAGGACGTTGAATTTGGTAAATATTGCTGAAGATGACGTACAATATCCGCCTTGGAACCACATGGAATGCGAATTATGTTAGAATTAAGCTAGACGTAGATGAAAAGCCGTACTGAAAATCATAGTCCATAGTACTCCAATGAATTTTCCCCTTATTCTGCGATCATTCAAAGCTCATGATAAAGCCTCTGCGTATCCGAATGTCTACCTCCGTTAGGTCAACGAGTTGAAATGCATGATAGATGACCATAGTTTTTTTCTGCATATACCTGGTTTTCTCCTTTTCTATATACATACATACATACATACGCAAATTGGCCATTACATCCTTTCAGCCAGGATTACGGCCTAGCTTCTCACACCACTCATGTTGTGTGCCTTAATTTTATATTTGAGTGGCGGAACCTACAGTTCAACGTTGACTCCGAACGACAGATTTTTTGAGAAACTTTTTCATTGCAGGTTTATTTACTCTCAAGAGTTTTTGCCAGAAATCTGCTGAGAGGAAGTCGCCGAAGAAATATTTTTTTTTCATATTTCGTTTTGATGTCTGGCCTGGGGCTCGAACCCGGGGTTTTCGTCTAATAAGCTAACACACTACCTACTAGACTACGGCGACTATACTCCTTTTATATATCTCTCCAATTTCCGTCGAAATCATTGGCCACATTAAAAAATTCTAGACCGGTCGACCAGTATCATAGTACTCAGTATACCCTGCCCAGAAATGACCACAACAAGGACGCTGTGGAAGCGCCATTGGAGTTTTATGTAATAAGTAAACAAGAGAGGAGAAGAAAAATAATTTTCCTGTATTGTTTAAGAATTTTAAAAGTAATCTATTCCGGACATTCCCTGATTCTCCAGTGCTGCTAACATCAGCAACGAGCGTTGTAGTTAGATGAGGAAGTGCCATTTATCTCTTGGGAAAGAGTTGGACTCAGTTATAAGCAGTACAACAGTACAATAAATTTTTATCGGCGTTGTTACTGTTTGTAAATAACAACTCATGGCAACCCTATCGTTATAGAACCTGCTACGGTAGAACAATATTCTGCTTACCTATAAAAGACTTTAAATGAAACTTAAGCAAAATGGAAGAATTGATAAAGAAAAAGCTTTTATGCTGTTTTAATTTTTTGTTAGCAGAGTTTTCTTGGCCACTGTAAATACGATATTAACCGTAAAACACTTGTACTTAAAAATTTCTATCCGTTTACAATTGCAAATCGTTTTTGTTGTTGTTTTTTGTTAATATTGTTTGTTTGTTTTCCCCCCAGTATTTTCTTTAGTTTGATTGTAAACAATTTTCATAATTAGTTTTTCAGTTCGTTTTTCTTTTTAAAAGCAATTGATATAAAAAAACTTATTGTTGTTGTTGTTGTAGTTTTGAAGTGAATTATTAGCCTGATTTAGTTGCAACACGACTGGCACTGTTGTTTTATTTTTATTTCAAATTGTTATTTAAGCTTAAATGGTGTTTATAATTTTGATTATTTGATTATTTTTCTTTCTTTTCTTGTTTTAATCAATAACCATAAATATTTAAGAAAAACTTTCCTTATATCACTTTTACTTTTATTAATGCCACTCTACACATAAGTCTCTATCTGACTGACTGTCTGTCTGTCTGCCTGCCTTATAATCGTAATCACTTTATATATACAATAATTTGAATTTTATTTAATCATGCTTAATATGTAATCGCTTTAGGAAAAAAGGGGAAAAAATAATTTAAAAAAAAAGAAAGAAAATTTAAAACTTGTGGAAACAAGTGATTATAAGTGTTTAATAATTAAAGAAAAAAGAATTAAAAATCAAAATGAAATTTTCAAGCAATACAAAGTACATTATTTGATAAAAATTATCTTCAGAATTGAAATTTTCATGCACTCCACTTGATTTAATTTTAATTTCCTTTAAATTGCTCTAAAAAACACATATTTTTTGTATTTTCAAACTGGGCAGCACTGTGATAATCGATGCTTGTATAATCGTTTCTCTAAATTCCTTTGTTGAAAACCGTTACTTTCTTTCAAACTTAATATGTGTGTGCGTACAAAAACAAATAATAATTTAACCTTTCATATGTGCTTGCACTTGTCAAAAATAAACGACAATCAATGTTGCCCACACATTTCTTATTCGTTTTCGTATTTTTTTTTTCTCTTAAAATCAATTATTTTTTGTTGTTATTTCAATGCAATATCTTGTCTCGTATTACATGACAAAAAGCCGTAAGCAAGAGAGTGGTGGGGAGAAAAGCAAGCAAAAAAATAATAAAATTATAAGTGCGTGTGGGTAAATAAAAATGGGTGTAGTGTACATATGTATGGTGTGCGTGTATGGTAGTTTGGGGTTTTCAACAGCCACAATTAAAGTTGCACACACAGCAACTATAGACAGACAGCAGGCGGTAAACTGCAACGACAGCCAATACAAAAATCTCATCATCATCATCATCGTCATCATCTACTTCAGTGTCAAGTGTAGTATTAATTTTATATGCCACATAAAAATAACGACACACAGAAAAAGAACAAAACGAAAACGAAAAAAACATAACACAACTGAGCCGCAAGCAATGAAATGCAATACAACACCACGACCACTATTACCCAAACACAAAACAGCAAAAACTATAGCAATAGGGTCTGCCAACAGGTACTTTCGTACTATTGGTGCTATTGGTAACGGCCATCTTGTTAAAGTTTTATCTGTCAAATTAGTTGTCACTATGGCATTCAACATACATACGAGCACATAATTGGCCATTACAACCCTTCAGTCAGGATTACGGCCCAGCTTCTCACACCACTCTTGTTGTGTGCCTTAATTTTATACTTGAGTGGCGGAGCGTACAGTTTAACGTCTACTCCGAACGACAGATTTTTTGAGAAACTTTTTCATGGCAGGTTTCATTTTACTCTCAGAGTTTTTGCCAGAATTCTACTGAGAGGAAGTCGCCGAAGAAAAAAATTTTTTTTTTCATATTTCGTTTTGGTGTCTGGCCTGGGGCTCGAACCCGAGTTTTACGTCTAATAAGCGAACACACTACCTACTAGACTACGGCGACTACACCAGCATTCAACAACACGTGTAAATAATCGTGCCATAATCGTTCTACAAATCGGGCTACACGTAAGGTGGTGGTTCAGTAAACGATCAACGATCAATACCACAAGATAATACAAGATCTGCCGAAAACATCGCCCCGTGGTCTGTAAGAGTGTGTAGAAAAATCTGAAGTATTTCGTTTAGCTCACATGAACTCGATGTTTTGCAAACCACAACTTGTCGAATTTTGTAGCTTGAATCCGTACAAAATTCAACTGACCCAAGAACTGAAGACACCGACCACAGGCCTTAATTGGTTCTAGAGCAGTTGGCAATCTGAGCCTAATTTTCATAGAGAAATCATTTTCAGCGATGAGATCTATTTCTGAATGAATGGTGGATACGTGAACAATCACAATTGTCAAATTTCGGACGATACCATCAATCCACATGAAATCCAAGAGCGTTCATTGTGCGCGGAAAAAGTCAAAGTTTGATGTGGATGTGTTATCCGTCCATATTTCTTTGAAATTGACATTAGCAGGCTATAGTTGCCAACTTCTTTTTGTCAGAATCTGTACACCAAAGACATATGGCTTTAACAGAGCGGTGCTATGTGCAGCAACACAGCTCAAGCCGTATTGGATATTCTGCAAGAGCGATTTGAGGACGTGATCATCTGGCCACTGAGATAGGGGAATATGACCGCGTTAGATATTTTCTTCTATGGTTTTCTTATGTCGCAGTTATATGCGAAAAAGCCATAAACTACAGCGATTTTTAAAGTCAACATAACCCTCGACATCAGCCAAATTCAGCCTGATTTATGTGACAGAGTCATGGATAATTAAAAGTCTAGAAGGTGTAGTGTGTTGGTTTATTAGACGTGAGCCCGTGGTACAAACTCAGATATCTCCAACAGAACGAAATATGACGAATTAGGTCTACGGCGACTTTCTCTCAGCAGTCTTCTGGCAAAAACTCTAGGGGTTAAATGGAATTGGTATGAAAAGATTTCTCAAATTTTTGTCGTTTGAAGTCGATTTAAGACTGTCGGTGCCGCCACTCATGTTTGAGTCGTCAACTAACACACACAACTTGGGTTATGTGAGAAGCTAGCCTATAACCTTTAAATGACTAGAGGGATGTAATGACGAATAAAGTAAATAAATCCGTCCAAAGAAGCCGTGGCGATGATATCTCACACTTACTTTTTATTTTTTTTAATTTAAACATAGAAAGCGCTTATAGAAAGACCCTTTGCAACATGAATATGATTGAATTGTGAAAAACAAGTGCAATTTTTGTTAAATTTTTTTTTTTTTTGTTTGCATATACATACATACATACATACGTATATACAATGTATAGACAGATAAAATCTCTTTAAACGAAATACCCGTTTTATGTTGTGTTAACCAACTGAGATAAAAAAAAAATTATATTTAATGTGTCGCATGAAAGGGAGTGAGGGAGAGGGAGAGGAGAGTGGTAGATGAAAAGAAATCTTAAAAATGCTATTTTCACTTGTATGTCATTGAAATGAATTTTTTTTTTTTTTTAGTTGTAGTTTTTGTAAACTTTTTTTTAGACTTTTTGTTGATTTAATTTTTGTTTTTCCTATAAAAGTGAAAATATATTTTTGTAATTTTAGTTGTTCAGGCACTTATGTACTTGGAAGTTTATGCGTTTTTTCTTTCGAAATAACATGTAGATTACATTTAATAACGATTTAATAACGGTTTGTAAGTGTATTAAATACTTACTTAATGCAGGGTTGTATTTCGTAATTAGAAAGATTAGTGTTTTCAGAGGAAAATATACGAGTAAACAATGTGTAGACATTTACAAACATTTTGAGGTTCAGAAAAGTTTTTAAATTCTGTTACAGTTATTGTCAAAATATTAGCTGCTCTGTAAGGAGTAACTTTTGAAGTCGCCGTGGTCTAGTAGGTAGTGTGTTGGCTTATTAGACGAAAGGCCCGAGTTCGAATCCCAGGCCAGACATCAAAAACAAAATACAAAAACTATTTCTTCGGCGACTTCCTCTCAGCAGATTTCTGGCAAAAACTCTGAGAGTAAAAATTGCCATGAAAAGCTTCTCAAAAATCTGTCGTTCGGAGTCGACTTTAAACTGTAGGTCCCGCTACTCATGTGTAAAATTAACGCACACAACACGAGTGGTGTGAGAAGCTAGGACGTTGTACAATGAGTCAATTCGACCTCCGGGCACTGTACTTGTCACAGTTGACAAGTACACGTCCTCTAACCTAACCTAACCTAACCTAGGAGTAACTTTAATTCGAGTTGTGTTTTTGGACTTCTATATTATTCTCCATATTTTTACAGAAATCTTATTAAGGATTTCAGGTCTGAAGATTTGGGGTTTCCTAGTGGGATCCTTAAAATTTATATCGATGATTCCACAATACTAGAAAGAGTGTGGTATAATTATCAAGAACCCTGATTTTAGAATTTCGTAAAACCTATCTGACCTATGTATCTGTCAGTAGTGTCCAGGTTGAGGTCATGACCATTGTGGAAACGTCACAATGTTTAGGGAATTTTCCCCGAAAATCTCTCTCTCTGATTGTCCATGAATGCCGAGAACGTTTACAGATCAAATTCGGATAATTTCAAAATAACTTTTACCAGTACTCATGTGAGGACCTCACTCACAACCCTCTAGTCAGTACGTTTTTACCTTTTTAAAAACGTTTAGAATATGAATTCGTTGATTGCAATCAAAATAAAAACAAATATGTGTTTAGTTTCAATTAAATTCTTTATTGTTCACACTATTTATGTGCCATTGTTCACACTATTTATGTGCCGTTGTTCACGCTTGATGTTACAACAATATGTGCTTGTTCACTATTCTACTTTACACTTCTGTCCGCGCAAACACTAACAACTCTTCGGTAGATCCTCACAACAGCGATCTTCAAACCACGACTATTTACTTTGCACGCAACGCGTCTTCACACAAGACTGACTAAAATTCTTACTCACTCGCTGCCTGCTTTGTTTTGCCTTTTTATATGCTCACACAAACAGTCCGATGAAGAGCGTTCAGGGTTTCGCTTTCTCGAGAACTCTATTGCAACTTCATTGTTGTTTGTATACTTTGCTTACGTTGTTTGTTTTTGCTTTCTTTCTTACTTGTATGCCTCCTCTTTACTTCCATACCGATGTTGTTGGTTTACTTGTAACAAGTCCGTTGTATGTGCAGTGTAACTTTTGTTTCTCATGCTAATGTTAAACGATGCTTTCATTTTCGTAACAATATTATCTATGAGTGGTGGGACCTTGAGCTTAAAGTCGATTTCGAACGACAGATTTGTGAGAAACATTTTATGAAAATTTTATTTTACTATCAGAGAAATCTGCTGAGAGGATGTCGCCAAAAAAATATATTTTCTTCTCATATTTTGTCTTCTTGGACATATCAAACTGGGGCGTGAAGATAAATTCGAATTTGAAAACTCAAGACGCAATCCATAAATTTTAGCAGCGCCACATTTAGCGTTAACAGTGCAAAATTTCCTGTTAACAGAGCAAAATTTGCTCTTAACAGAGCACTGTTGACTATTTAACAGTATCCATCTGAATAAGGTCACTTGTTTAGAAGCTAATTTTAGGGCATATACTAGGTCTTTGAGTACCATATCATACTTAAAAGAGTGTTCCAAGGCCTCTTAATACAATAAGCAATAAAGTGATATGGTATTACATACATACATACACATACATAATTGGCCATTACAACCCTTCAGTCAGGATTACGGCCTAGCTTTTCAACACCACTCATGTTGTGTGCCTTAATTTTTACACTTGAGTGGCGGGACATACAGTTTAACGACGACTCCGAACGACAGATTTTTTTGGAAGCTTTTCATGGCAGTGTTTACTCTCAGAGTTTTTGCCAGAAATCTGCTGAGAGGAAGTCGCCAAAGAAATATTTTTTTTCATATTTCGTTTTGATGTCTGACCTGGGATTCGAACTCGGGCCTTTCGTCTAATAAGCCAACACACTACCTACTAGACCACGGCGATATGGTATTGGCTTTACAAAAATAAATGTTTTGATTGAAGATCAGTGGCCATTTGGGAACATACATATAAGATATAGTACACCATACAGACTATATGCAAATGGTAGTCCAAAGGGTCCTCAGTTCAACCGTGGTAGCAGGATAGCTGAAATAATTTTGTTAGTCGAGATTTTGAATTTTAAAAAATCGCTCTGTTAACAGCAAATTTTGCACTGTTAACGCTAAATGTGGTGGCGCTGATAAAATTTATGGATTGCGTCTTGGGTTTTCAAATTCGAATTTATTGTCACACACATGGGATGAGAACCATGGCCTCGAGTCTAACAAGCCAACACACTACCCACTAGACAACGGCGTAAAGGAAACACTGCCCATAAAGTAAGTGTAAATAAGTAGGATAAGCCTTTCACTAATTTCTAAAGGATAGCCGACATTGTTGAAATTTTACATTTTATTTTTGAAATTTTAGTACTAGGAGTGGGGATAATTGTGATATACATATGTATATACTCCCTTCTGTTATTTAATAAATAATTAAATAATTACCACAAACTCAATTTAAATATCCATCCGTTACATGGTCTGGTGTGTACGATGACATAACATACTACCGGTCGCAGATTATGTAAAAAAAAAATTGTTACAAACTTTCATAATAAAAATTAAAAAAAAAAAAAAAAAAAAAAACATGAATAAACGACTGTTGCCTGTGTCTGTAGAATATATTAAAAGTGGTTTTAATTATTAATAGCAAGTGTAGTAAATATTAAATGGATTTTATTTTTAAATAAATAAATAAAAAAAATTAAAAAAAAAGAAATAAAATTTTCATTTCCTTACGTGCATAGAATATATTTTCCATTGAATTATTCAATTTTTCTCTCGTTGCTCTTTACAAATTCTCTGTTTGTCTGTTATTTTTGTTTAAAAGCATAAAAATATACAAAAGCAAAAAATAAAAAAAGAGAAAAAAAACTACAAACTGTGAAAATATTTCTGCCACATTTAATAAAAAAAATTTAAAAAATAATGAAAAAAAAAAATTAAAGGAAAATACAGTAGCAGAGTGGCAGTAATAATACACACACACACTGGGTGACATCATCATAAAAATGGAATGCAACGCCAGTCCAACCAACCAACCACCTTTTCATGTGTACAGTGTACAGAGTGAGTGAGTAGTTAGTGAAGTGCATGGTTTTTCATGCTGTTAAATATTCTAAACGAATTCATATCTTTAAAATATTTTCAATTTAATTTTCTTTTTTTCAATTTCTTACTGAGGAAGTCAATTTATTTTTTCCAAGAAAAAAAAAAAATTCTCAAAAACATGTCGAATTTCAAGTCGAAATTGAGGCATAGTACCTGCCTGCTACCTGGACCCCGGTAATGCAAAAGAATTTAAAAATTTATTTAAACTGCCACTTCCAAAACGATAATATAACACCACAACAGAGATCCATAAATTTATTTAAAGAGTATAGCAAATGATGTAGGGCAATAGCAATTTCGTGATTTTTCAGATAGAACTGAACTTTGAGTTTACGTATCTTCAGACTTCTTGATAGTCTGATGCATAACTCACTCAAAACACTTTTCATTGTAAAGGGTGTTTTTTATAGAGGTATAGAGCTTTAAGTTGCAATAAAACAAACATTTTGAATAGCAGAGGGAATCCTCAAACCCAATATGTTAACACATACCGCCAAGTATAGGGTGTTTTTATAGAGGTATAGAACTTTAAGTTGCCAAAAAACAACGATGGATTATTCGATTGACATGAATTTTATTTATCCGAAAGATAATCTTGTGGCATTACATTTTAAATATGATTTCTGGCATATGACCGCCACAGCTGGCGCGGATGTACTCCAATCTGGACGTCCAATTTTCGATGACTTTTGCCAACATTTGTGGCCGTATATCGGCAATAACACGGCGAATGTTGTCTTCCAAATGGTGAAGCGTTTGTGGCTTTACCGCATAGACCAATGACTTTACATAGCCCCACAGAAAGTAGTCTAGCGGTGTTAAATCACAAGATCTTGGAGGCCAATTCACAGGTCCAAAACGTGAAATTATGCGGTCACCAAACGTGTCTTTCAATAAATCGAAATAAAATTGAACTATTTGCAAGCGTTGTTCAGGCGTGAGTCTATTCATGATTAATTGCCAAACCAAACTGAGAATAAATCACTTGACAGCTGTTAAATCGGTCGCCATCTTGAAAAGTAATGCCAACTTAAAGTTCTATACCTCTATAAAAAACACCCTTTACTTACCCAACGAAATTTTAGATTATGTCAAACCCATTTGAATCGAGAAAAGTTACGGCCTCTCCCATTCTTTCATTTTGCCGAGTATGCTTTTCGAAACCTCCGCAATAAGTGGTGTAGCGTAGAAACTATCCTCTTTCTAATTTAATCTCCCTTTTCATTGTCGCAAATTTCCACAGTCACCGTAGTCTAGTAGGTAATGTTGTGTTCGCTTATTAGACGTAAAGCCCGGGTTCGAGCTCCAGGCCAGACACCAAAACGAAATATGAAAAAAAAAATTATTTCTTAGGCGGCTTCCTCTCAACAGATTTCTGACAAAAACTCTGAGAGTAAATAAACCTGCCCTGAAAAGTTTCTCAAAAAGCTGTCGTACGGAGTCGACGTTAAACTGTAGGTCACGCCACTTAAGTATAAAAATTAAGGCACACATGAACATGAGTGGTGTTGAGAAGCTAGGCCGTAATCCTGACTGAAGGGTTGTAATGGCCAATTATGTATGTATGCATGTATTTAAATTTCCACATAACTTGGAATACAGCTTTGCCCAGCTGAGCCAATCTCATAGGAGCTCAGAGAACTTACTGGTCATGTTTATGGAGCAGTTTCCTCATGGGCTCTGGACATTTATACTCTTAGACTCAATACCTCCTCTTAAATCGCTCTATTTGTCAGCGACCCATCTGACATCATACTTATTACGCAGCTAAGTAGCAAAGCAGTTTCCAAAATCATAGGGAAATGCCACTGTCAGTCAAGCAATTTGTCAAGTTACTATGCTCACTGATGGATTCGTGTTCGACTTGTACCGTATTTACCTAACCATGGTTCTGATTCTCATTACCATATGCAACGGACTTAAATTGAATAGAGCCTGTGGCACTGTTATAGGACAAGCTTTTTAATTCAAACCCCAGGCGATGCTTTTCTGAAAGTTCCATCCACTTCAATATCCATATTACCTTGTTGTCTCCATACATTTAGGTTAGGATATTTCGAAAACCGAAGGGAATGTAACAATTCTGTAGTTAACACGATGACTGCCGCAGTAATTTTCAGAAAACTGGTCAAGCCCGCCAACATTGACTTTTTGTTCTTTTCCCAGAAGCCATTTATCGCGATACTAGCACTGATATAATACGATTTTATTCGTAGCTATACAAAAACGGCAGGTTTAGTGATGAGTGCAAGATAAATCGTAGTTGGCACCCTAGAAGGGAACGCAATCTACGAGTTATCACGTAATCGGCGGTCAACGTGTTAAATTCGAATTCAGTAGAAATTTGTCGGCACCGGTAGTAGCAGTTTGAAAGCTGTATATCCAGGTATACGACATTATTTGACAGGACCAGAAAGTTTCCTTTTATTATGAGCTGCTAAAATCGTATCAGACGAACGCAGGGAACTTGGACATGTATTGAATGTATTTGACTGCTGCGTCCAAACACTCCTTGTGGTTAAGAACCGACTAAACTCCAATTAAAACGAAAGTTTAGCGGCATAAATGAAAATTTGTTCAGCGCATGAGCACTTAATGGTAGTTTTATAAGTACAATTGTACTGTAGGTTGGAAATCCAACCAGATCAACAGAAAAGCTGCTTTCATAGCATCGCATAGGATCAAGAACATTTTCCATATGCTCTATAGTATATTGCACTGGGAACTAATATCTGCGATAACACATCAAGCCATAATAATCCTTCATAGCTCAGTTTTTAGGCTGTCCAATTAGAATTTGTTGCAAGAGATGTGGCACGCCCTGACTGGAATAGGTTTTACTTCACATTGGAGACTTTTTATATGTCCCATTAGTCAAGTCTTTCCATCTAGGCAGGCTATTGTTCTACTGCAGCAGGTTCTAGAATAATAGGGTTGCCATCTGCTGTTGCTTATAAACAATTTGCTCAATGAAGATGTATTGGATTTGTTTTTTAAGCTTAGCGACAAGGATCTAACTTTCTGAGTCTTAGTTTTTCCGAAGTGATGGAACTGCGTGAAAGTTCTATGATACAGTAAGCCCCCGCTTAACGCGAGGGGTACGTTCCAATAAGTTCCAGCACTAAACGAAGCAACTAATAAATCAACTGTGACGCTAGAAAGATACGTTCGTACTGTTATACAGTTGGAATCTTTATTCTGGACAGACTAACAAAGGAGCGTTGAAAAAGATACATAGTATGCACCGTTGCTATATAGTGCACCGCTTTTGTACTACCGCGTAATACTGAAACAGCGTTAAGCGGAGCAGCGTTAAGCGGGGTCTTACTGTACTTGGTGGTAATATGTTGCTCTTTTCTTATGTTTATGATGGTAAAGATGGGATAGGGTATCACATCTATTGTGTACGTAAACTTTTTTCTTTCACTGTATACCGAGTTAAATTTGAAAAAGTTTACCAATTGAAGCTTAAATTGATTTAAATACCTCTTCATATATTTAAAAAAAAAATATAAAATTTCTAAAGAAATCATTTTTTCCCTTATCTAATATTGTATTACATTTTTTGTGCATTAAACAAATATGGGTGTACCATACGTACATATGTAGTATGTATGACTCTGTGTGAGCGTATCATATACAGCCTAAGAGTTTACTCTCAATCATAAATTTAATATGATTATTGTGTTGCTATTTTTGTTATTGATGTTGTTGTTGTTGTTGTTGTTGTCACAAGTCACAACTATACGCTCTTCTATTGTGGCCTGCAAAAAAAAATATACCATTTTAACAGCACCAAAGACAACAACAACAACCACAACATAAGAATCTTGTATGATATCTTCATCGACAACATGAAAAGTACGTTACCAGAACCAAATATGTACAGAAAAAAGAACAATAACAAAAAAAATAAAAATAATAAAAACATGAAATAAATAAAAAAAAAATTATAAAATTCGACTGTCAAAAATTTGTCAAATTTCATTTAAAAGTTTTTGTTGCTTTTTTGTTTTTTTTGTTTTGTTTTTATTGTTTGTGACAAACTTGTTTATCCAAATAGAATTTGTTTTTTTTATTGTTTCTAATATTGCTGTTGTTGTTGTTGTTTGTTGTTGTTGTAGTTAGTGTGGCTAATTTCATGCTTGAGCCACTGGTGTTGATGATAAGTGATCGTATGTATGTACAGTAGTTTTCCGATTTAACGACCATTCAATTCTACGAACATCGCATTTAACGAACAGGCAAATTTTTCCTATTGAGTACCTTAAATAGCGAACAAAAATTATTTTTTGTACTCAGTTTAACGAACAAATAAAAATATTATTTGAATGAAGATAAAATGACATTTGACAAATATAACAAAAAACCTAATGTGTAGTAAAAAAATATACCGGTGTTTTTCGTTTTCTTTTCATGTTTAAATCAAAATCAATGACTTTAAGAGAGCTTCAAGAAGAAGCAATAAAAATGAAAATTTCTACACAAAAATAACAAACATTGCTAAATCAATTTTTTAAATAGATTTGTTTCAAAGAATTGTTTGTATATTTTTGTTCTTTATGTGTACTAATGTAATATGAATTATTATTTTTTGTTATTTTTATAAAATGAATGAATGAATGAATTGTTTCCTTTTTTTGTATTATTTTTATAAAAAATAATTCATTTTTATAAAATGCATTTAAAAAAATATTTTATGTACTTTTAATTTATTCTCATACCAAAAACCCACATTTAAGTTAGTACTGCATATAACGAACTTTTCGATTTTACGAACAGGCCTGACAACATATAGGTTCGTTAAATCGGAAAACTACTGTATGTATGTCTGTGCAGAAGCATATGAGTTAAAAAGAGGTTGCCAGATGTTTATAAAATTTGAATTTCAACGGTAAACAATTTATGAGAAGAAAATGGAGACGGATAGGACACATCCTCCGGAAGACACCTAAACATCATAAGCTACGCCCTAGAATGGGATATGATCTAAAATGGAATACGCCCTAGAATGGAATACGCCCGAGAACGGAATATGCAACAGCATATGAGTTAACAAGCCATTGCCAGATGATTATAACATTTGAATTTCAACGGCATACAATGGAGATGGATAGGTCATCACACCGTCTGGAAAGGTTCGCCCTAGAATGAAATGTTAAAAGTAGTAGAACTATTGCCTTCATAGCGTTAATCTGAAGGTTTCAAATCCATTTTAGAAGCCAAAATCATGGAACCGCTAGGAAATTGGCACAATACCAAAGTGATAGGAATCCCTTCTCCTATCTATGAAATATTGTGATAATAGTGATGTTGTAATAGATGGGATGTGGGACTATTTCCTATGCGAAGGATGTGGTTCTCAGAATTTAGAATAGATTTGTCAACTCTATTAGCGACTGGGCAAGTTTGAGTATAAATCATAGGAAAATGGAGATGGGGAAACAGAATATCTGGGCAAAGCTGAATTGAGGGCGTACGTCTGTATAAATACCGACATAGCATGCACGGTATGGTTGCATTGTGTTACATTGTGGGCGCACATAGAAAACGTATTGAGTTTGGGCCCCTGACTTGACTATACACGAGCTGTAGAAATCAGCAAACAGAGGAGACAGTTTTTCGCCTATTGGATACAAGTTCAGCACTATTTTGAAGTAGGATGATCTGAACGTTGTAGTCTAGTAGATAATGTGTTGGCTTATTAGACATGAAGCCTCGATTCAAAGCCCATGTGAGACATCTCCAACTACACGAAAAAATATTTCTTTGGCGATTTCCTCTCAGTAGATTTCTGGCAAAAACTCGGAGAGTGAATAAATATGGCATGAAAAGTTTCTCAAAAAATCTGTTGTTTGGAGTTGATCCCACTGCTGGGTAGATCCCGCCACTGGGGTAACAAATTAACACACATAGGACGTAAGTGGTGTGAGAAACTGGGTCGTGATTTTAACTGAAGGGTTGTAATGACAAATTATGTATGTATGTATGTGATCTGAACGAATTGTTGGTGAGATGGATATTGGCATCCAGAGTCGGTTCATCAAAAGCTCGGAATGGTGCTGAGTTTAGAAGAAAATGGAAAATACTGGTATGGGTGGTCTCATCAGGTCTAAGTGTGTCTATCCAACTTTTTTAGATGGGTAGTCATCTCTTCTAATACTCCTCAGTGAAACAACGTGATGAATACAACAGAGGCGCTCAATAGCTAGTCTTATTATAAAGCATGGATTTAAAAGCAGTATGTCGTGCAATCTTCTCACCAGACTCAAATGCAAATGATCGGTCATTGGTCTTTTGCAAAGTTTAGCGCTTGCAGAAATCAAAACAAAGATTAACACGTTGACTGCCGACTACGAGATAACTCGTAGATTGCGTTCCCATAGGTTAGGTTAGGTTAGAGGACGTGTACTTGTCAACTGTGACAAGTACAGTACCCGGAAGTCGAATTGACCCATTGTACAACGTCCTAGCTTCTCACACCACTCGTGTTGTGTGCGTTAATTTTCTACATGAGCAGCGGGACCTACAGTTTAGAGTCGACTCCGAACGACAGCTTTTTGAGAAGCTTTTCATGGCAATTTTTACTCTCAGAGTTTTTGCCAGAAATCTGCTGAGAGGAAGTCGCCGAAGAAATATTTTCATATTTTCGTTTTGATGTCTGACCTGGGATTTGAACTCGGGCCTTTCGTCTAATAAGCCAACACACTACCTACTAGACTACGTCAACTTCTTGCGTTCCCTTTTAGGGTGCAAACCCTTCTAGGGCGCCAACTACGAGTTTTCTCGTACTCACTAAACCTGTCATGTGTAGCTACGCATAAAATCGTATTGTGTCAGTGCTAGCATCGATAAAAGGCTTCTGGGAAAAGAACAAAAAGTCAATGATGGCTTGCGTGGCCAGTTTTCTGAAAATTGCCGCGGCAGTCAACGTGTTAATTACTACATCTGGCAACCTTGTTTATGACTGTTTAATATTATGTTATTACCGTTGTTTGCTTCTTTTTTGTTTATTTTTACTTTTCGCCTATTACTACAACTCCATTCTGCTAGTCATAGCCATCGTTGTTTATATTTCGTAGTAGAAATTTGGTAAAACTGGGTTAAAAACCAAAATAAAAAATTAATTTTTTTTTAATTTTTAATTATTTCGGTTTTAGTTCGTTTAGCTCTCTTTAACGTAGCGGAACTGTCATATAACGTTGCTCTGTATTTATTTGATTGCCATTGTTTTGTTTTTTTTCTTAACGTTAAACTATTTTTGGTATTCTTCAAAGCAACCAACGCGTGCACCGTCATTAGCGTTTAATTATTTCCGATTTTTTTTTTTGGTATGAAAAGTACTCACGGTATTCTTTGTTGGCTTCAAAGTTTTGTATGTTTTTGCCATATTTTTTTTTTTCGCCAGACAATTTGTTTTCATACGGTTTGTGATTGAGGCCAGCCAGCCAGCCATTAGTTCTGTTCTGTTCTGTCTGCTTTCGTTAGGCCAAAAATAAAATTGACTTTCAATTTTACTTTCATTGTTTCTGTCACAATAATTTTAGAATTTGTTACAGTATTTTGTTATTATTATGACTTGATTTGATTGATTGTGTCGTTGTTATCAGAAAAACAAATTTTTTTTTCTATAAATTATCTGAGAAATTTGTCGCCACGCATTTACTTAAAATGAAACTATTTTCTTATGTTCGTAAGTGATTCTTGGGAAATTCAATATTGCTATTAAAAAGGTAATCAATATACGTATGTACATATGTACGTACAACTTATCGCCTCCATAAATCAGCTTTGCCTTCAGCAGCAGCATCATCATCTGCGTATTCAACCGTTAAGCTGTTGTTAATTTTTATTATTCAAGTGTTAAATTTTTAAATACTAATTTTCATTTCTGTTTTCTTCTTTTCTTTTCTTTGCAGGTATGTATTAAATTTTCTTGTAAATACAACTCACGTAAGTAATAACACGTCACTTTGTTATGTTTACGTTTTTAATATCCATAAATTCCTAGAAAATTTAATATTTTTATTACAAAAAAAAAAAAATGGTGCCTATCGCGTTAAGTAATTTAAAACTCTCGTCTTTATTTAGTTTAAACATTAAAAAATTGTTACTCAATGTGCTCAATTTCATTGCGATAGTAGTGATGCCAAGTTAATTTATTTGTTCTTAATCCTTTAATACGGGTCTATACGGCAGTATTTCATTAAATTGCATTGTCATGTTAGTTCTTTACAAAGTCTGCTAATTTCTTACTCTATTGAAACATATTTGATTTCCCCGTGCCCATAACATATTGTTTGCTATTACGTAGGGCGAGAAAAATTTTCAGTATTTTGCATACTGCCTAATTAGTGTAAAGTTTGCAGTCCCTTTGGCTTAGAAAATTCTTGAAATTCTGCACAAGCACATATTTACCTGTATATAATATTTACCTGTATATAATATTTACCTGTATATAATATTTACCTGTATAGTTTGAGGACATGTCGCGTAGTGTTCATTGTCTCACAGGCATACAAAAGTATTGACCTGCTGTTTGTGATGAATATTCTAATTTTGACATTCGTTCGTAATGATTTCAAGAAACTTGTCAATCGTGCAAATGCTTGCATTGCAGGTTTGATGCGATTTTTTATATCTTGCACTTTTTTTTTGGTTGATGACTTGCATTTTTTTTTGGTTGATGGCTTGCACTTTTTGTGTCGATGTCTTGCATTTTTGTTAGTTAAAGACTTGCAGTTTTTAGGTAGATGACTTGCACTTCTTGAGTCGATGACTTTCATTTTTGTGGTAGATGACTTGCATTTTTTTGGTAGATGACTTGCACTTCTTGAGTCGATGACTTGCATTTTTGTATGTTGATGACCTGTATATTTTTTTTTTTTTGGTTGATGACTTGCATTTTTCTGGTTGATGACTTGCATGTTTTTGGTTGATGACTTGCATTTTTTTTGGTAGATGACTTGCATTTTTTTGGTTGATGACTTGCATTTTTTGTTTGATGACTTGCATTCTTTTGGTAGTTGACTTGCATTTTCTTGTTTGATGACTTGCATTTTTTTGGTTGGTGACTTGCATTTTTTAAGTTGATGACTTGGAGCAAGCACTGTTAACATAAGGAATATTTGAAGCCCAATATCTCCAGTTCCAAAATTATTTGGGATATACCGCTTATTGCGTTTTATTAGGGACACCTTCGGCTACAATTTGTGTATAGTGGGATATGTGCAGCAAGTCCCATTTTTCCACAATATCCATCATCCGGCATCCTATCCAGAACACTGTTAGCATAGATATATTTGAAGCCCAATATCTCCAGTTCCAAAATTATTTGAGATATACCACTTATTGGTTTTTATTAGGGACACCTTAGGCTACAATTTGTGTATAGTGGGGTATGTGCAGCAAGTCCCTGATATCGTACATTTGGGTGATTTCTTCCTTGGCTATTTTTCGTATTTTCTGTTATCCACTTAACATTGCTCTGTTAACTCTAACATTAGGTCTGTTAAAATTTTTTGTTTTTGTTGCCCCACATGGCTGCTGATAGATTTTTTTTTGGTGAAATTTAGTCGATTTAATTTCCTCCCTTTTCAAAATTTTTCAATTATGTTAAGTTAACAGTGTCTGTTAACATAACATTCCCTGTAAAAAAAAGAATACATATAATTTTCGTAGCTAACTTCACACGCATTTTGCCTTCTTCTTCCTTTTTTATAATTCCATACAATTTAATTTAAAAAAAATAATTTTTATGTTTTTAAAATCTCTTATTGCTCTTCAAATCGGTCACAATCTATTTTTTCCCATTTAATTCAATTCGCTTCAGTTCTACACAAAATAAAAAATTTCTTTTTGTTTGTCGTTAGTCATCTTTTGAAATAAAAATTTGTGGGGTTTCTTAGAAAACCATCATAATTTAATTTCATTTAATTTTTGTGTAAATAAATAAAAATAATTTCTCTATTATTTATTATTATTTTTGTTTTTCGAGAAACATCAATTAAAGTTGAAGGTTTATTTCTGTTTTGAGATTCAAAAAATTTTTTTTAGTTTTAGTCACAGATTGTAGTGCTATTTTAGTTAAAGATTTTAAACCCATAAAAGGTTAAACCCAAATGATGCCATTCAAAATTAAATCTGTGAGAGAAAAAAAAATTGAAGAATTATTCATTTTTAAAATGATGTCAAAAATATTTAAATATTATATCATTTTGCTTTTAATTCATCTTTTTTTTTTTGTTATTGATCATCTTTTCAAATGACTCATACGACACACACATACTGCTCATCAAGCCTTTGCCTTTGTAAGTAAGATTAGAAAACATATCAAGACGATTCCATGACATTTTGTTCAAAACTCTATTTTTTTAAATTTAAAAAAATAAAAAAAAAATATTTTATTTCGTTTCTAATTTTTCTAATCTTTAAACTTTAGTTATGATTTTTTTTGAGGAGGGGTATTCATTTCGATAACTCTTGTCATCGTTGTAAATTTTTTTTTGTTTATTTGATTTAAAAAAATTTAATTCTGTAAAAAGAATACGTTATAAAATCGCTGATTGAATAAATACATAAATAAAGTAGACAGGCATACAATTTCAAGGGCTTTAATAAATTACGCGCAAACATTTAACGCTTGACTAAAGTTTGGATACTTTACACAAAAAAAAAAACTTTTTTGTAAATTTGTTTTTCTAAAGATTGAGGGAAGTTAAGCCTTCTTTTTTTTTGATTAATTATTATGAAGTTTTTATTTTTATTTTTTAGAATTTTAAAAACACTTTAAAGCCTATTTGCCACTTCATATCATTAGTTAAGTTTATTAATTTGGGTTTAATTCCTCTCATGTTGCCATATTTTTTTTTTTTTTTGTAAAACCAGCACTCAGGGGATGGCGCCTACTCATACAGTGCATTGTGCAGGTTTAGGAAAATAGGTTATAGGAAGGTGGAAAGAAAGAGTAGAAGTTGTCAGCCCACGCACTTTACAAAAATCGATGCGAAAGCGACCCGTCATCACGATAAGGAACAATTGAAAATCAAACGCCCTACCTCAAGATGCGAACAGCAAGGAAACGAGTTGCTGCTAGGAGACTATAAAATGGCCAGTGTTATACCTTCACCATTAGACAGTCTACAGCAATCGTCCCCAAGCAAACAACAACAATTTCCTTTAAATAATAATTTGTTATCACTCTACGGTAAATGAATACTGTCTCCAGCATAGTTTAGTCGTCCGACCCTTCCTGAAAAGTATACGGTTGTACGGTGTCATTACATATTTTATTTACACGATACTATCTTGTACACATAAACTTGACATGTTGTACTCATTGTGTGCCCGTTCAACATACATACATATGTACATACATAATTGGCCATTACAACCCTTCAGTCAGGATTACGGCCTAGCTTCTCACACCACTCATGTTGTGTGTCTTAATTTGTATACTTGAGTGGCGGACCTACAGTTTAACGTCGACTCTGAACGACCGATTTTTTTGAGAAATTTATTCATGGCAGGTTTATTTACTCTCAGAGTTTTTGCCAGAAATCTGCTGAGAGGAAGTCGCCGAAGATTTATTTGTTTTGTTTTCATATTTCGTTTTGGCCTGGAGCTCGAACCCGGGTTTACGTCTAATAAGCGAACACACTAGCTACTAGACTACGATGACCGTTTAAATTCTCCTTTAATACGGTTCGTATTAACTGATTAAATGTGAATTACTACTGTTTTCAGGTTAAGTTAGTTTGATCACTCTTCCTGAAAGGGGTTCGACTCAGCAAAATCCGAACTAGGGATCCAATATTCTTTATAGAAAGCCATTTAGGCTCCAAAATACAATTCACTCTGTTGTATTGGAGAGTTCAGTCAAAGAGTACATAAAATGAGAGTTTAAGCACCTCAGCCCCATCATGCCAAGAGCCCCTGGGCACTGACTCAAAAGGTGAATGTTAGCATTTGCCTCCTCTTCAAGTCCTCAACTTCTGCTGAAGTCATTTGAGATATGTCTTCTAATAAGACAGAGGTCTGTAATAACCACAATAGAGTGATGGATAGGTATGAGATTTAACCGTTTGACAACTAAGCGAGTCTGGTGAGAACGTTCGAAAACTGCGGGACATATTTTGACACTGACATATTTTTACACTGAAACTCGGAGCGCAAAATTCGCGATTTTCGTAACAAATGAAATAAATAACAATCATTCCTCATTTTATTCATATCAACCCAAACGAAGCTATTAACATTGTACGTTAGCTCATGCTATCAAAGCAGTGCTGTAAAATTAATTTCATTGCAGTGCTGCATTTTGATGCGTTTTGAACGCAGCAGACTATTCTGTGGAGATACGTGTATATGATAAAGCCTACTACATTTCAACACTGGAAGATAGCTGTCACTGTAGAGATATCGTCCGACATCTTTAAAAAAGTATTTCAATGTCAGAGCTCATGGATGAACCACCTACAATATAGTCGTGATTATATCTTTGTTGTTACAATTTTAAAAGAAACTTTTGCAAATACACCATCATCACAATCTGATGAGGGCTTTCATGGCATGTTTTCACTCCTATCGCTTAGCCTTCTACATATACAAAAATATCTCTGCTTTGTTAACTTTTCTAATAAACTTCTCGATTAAATTATCGGTTTTGCCACTCATGGGGAAAATTAACACATTCAACATGGGTGGTGTGCAAAGCTAGGCTATAATGCTGGCTTATGTGTGTGTGTGTGACCGCATCGAAATAACTACGGGATTGGAGGCAAGCAGAGATCATAGGTTAGAGGACGTGTACTTGTCAATTAAGACAAGTTCAGTTCCCCGAGGTCGAATTGACCCATTGTACGAGAGAGAGCAGAGATCATATTACAAGAACAAAACTGCATATATATACTTAGCTTTCTAAAACAATAACAAGTCGGCAGAGGGTTTCTAGAAGTTGCCAAAACAAAAATAAATGTAGCGAAAAGTAACGTTGCTAGGCAGTAGTTGTAGTAAAAAAGGGCGAAGTTTAAACATTGTTGTAAATATTATACATTGGGAGTTTGATCATTTTAATTAAAGGATCATGATTTATCATCATGATCATTTTAAATGATTTATTTATATAATAAAAAAAACCCGAATCGTTTTTAAAAAAGTAAAATACGTAACGTTATAAGTCATATTCTATTCCATTCATACATACAGTACATACACTCAAAAGTATCTTAACCACATTTGCCTTGACGGATACCTTCCCTTCGTTTAAAGGTTTATAAAGAAGGGCGGTGGTTGGTTGTATATTATATCTGTTGTATGCGAGTAAACCATATGCGGTTGATATTTTATTTCTTTTTTTTTTTGGTTTTAAATGTCATACCCTACTGCAAATATAGAGAGATAGACAACCGTAACGAGAAGTGTATTTTTTATATTATATTATGGGTACTTTTGTTTATTTTTATTTTTAATAATAATAATAATATTTATTGTAATTTATTTGTTATTCATTTGTAACTTAATAATTTATCTATATTTACTCGGGTATTTATTCTCCTCAAAAAGGGCATTTCGGTGTTATTTGATATGATTTCAATACAACAAATTTTGTTGTTCTTTTTTATTTTTTTTTTTAGGATTGTTTAATCATTTGTTACAAGAAAACAACAAAAAAAAAATTAATTAATTTAACTGATAAATAGAGTTTTTATTTGTGTTTATCTATTGTTTCTTTTTCTTGTTTTTTTTTCTTATTAATTTTGCGCTTCAATGGAGTTCTTTAGATCCCATTATCTTTTAAAGTCTTGTTCTTTTTTTCCATTTTTTTTTCTTCAAATGTTTCGTTCATTATTTAAACTTTTGAAATTTAAGAAACATTTCCTAATTTTATTATGATCAATTGTTCACAAGAGTTAATAACAAAAAAAAAAATTGAAAAAGAATCATTAATTTAAAATGAATTCAATTTAATGGTTAATTTTCTGTTAAGGAAATAAAACTTGATTTTAAATTCTATCCCCCCCCCTTTTTTTTTATTAAATATTTTTTGAACTCTTTTTTCTAAAATTCTTGTGGTTTTTTGTTAAAAAAAAAAAATTAAGAAAAAATCTAAGAATTTAATTTCAAAAATTTGTTTAAATTGCATTTTAAGAAAATTTACATAAATTTTTGTATTTGTTTTTCTTGTTGTTTATTATTTATTATTTTTTAAATTATTATGTAAATATTTGCTAAAAGATTTCATGTCTTAAAATTGAAAAGTAAACATAAAATATGACAAAAAAAAATTTATTAAATTCTGTAAAGTCAATAAACTTGAGAGAGTTTTTTTTCTGTTTCCTTCGCTTTTATTTTTCTGAGTATTTCTTGATATAACGTGCCTTCTTTGTTTTACCTTCAAATGTTTACATGAATGAAACGTTTGACGCAGCCATCCGTTTTGACACACACAAAAAAAAAATAATTGCCGCAACTCCGACATCTCGAACGAAACGAAAAATGAAAAACATTTCTTTCGGCGACTTCCTTTTACACATACACTGAGTGTAAATAAAATCTTTCGACTTTAAACTGTAGGTTCCGATAAAAATTATCGATTAAAATAAACACCCACAACATGAGCCATGTGAGTGAAGCTAGGTCGTAATCCCAACAAAAGAGAGATCTTATGACCAATTAAGTAAGAAAGACTTACATACATAATTGGCCATTACAACCCCTTCAGCCAGGATTACGGCCTAGCTTCTCACACCACTCATGTTGTGTGTCTTAATTTCATACTTGAGTGGCGGGACCTACAGTTTAACGTCGACTCCGAACGACAGATTTTTTTGAGAAACTTTTTCATGGCAGGTTTATTTTTACTCTCAGAGTTTTTGCCAGAAATCTGCTGAGAGGAAGTCGCCGAAGAAATATTTAATTTTTTTTTCATATTTCGTTTTGGTGTTTGACCTGTGATACGAACCCGGGATTTTACGTCTAATAAGCCAACACACTACTTACTATACTACGGCGGTTACGATAATTCCGATAAATAGATAATATAAACACCCACAACATGAGCCATGTGAGAGAAGCTAGGTTGTAATCTCGACTAAAGAGGGATATTATGACTAATTAAGTAAGTTAAATGAAAGACTTATTTGAGACGAAAAATGAACGCCATTTACTTTTTAAATATTCCACCAACAGCAACAGTAATATTGTCGGCGGCCTGAATATCTCTGCCTCTTTCCTACCTTCTGTCAAAATTAAATTGAGGGCATATGTTCCTCTTGGAAAATACTCGCAAGTTTCCAAATGAGTTCTCTATTCCGGGGCTGAATCCTCCCACTCTTGTACTAGTACTAAACATTGAACCAAGCTCCTGCCATCAGGATAGTGCCTCTTTTACCACATTATATAGCTTTTAAACCATTCCATTTGCTCTTCTTATTCCGTCTGGTTTCACTTTTAATAAACACTACTGGTTCTGTCCAGAAGACCGTTACGATGAGAACTGTCAAGCACTCGATGACTTCGGATGGATCTCGTGTTCGACTTGTGTTAACTTCCAAGTTCAACAGATTTAAGTTCAACGGAGCGTCTAGAACAGATGCTCATTGCCTACATTTTCTGTATCTCTCTGTATCTTATGCAACTCCGTCTGAGAAATATTCCATAGAAGATTTTACAGATGACTCAGTCACATCCAAACATTTCATTGCTCGCTGGTATCTCAATATACTGAAAGTCGCTCTGTCCTTGGAATCCATTTCAGTTTCTTACCATGCTCGTCAAAAAGAATTTTAGGATCTTCTTGCACAATGAAAACAGTCGCGAGTGGACAAAATGTTCTGTCAGAATAGCCTGACTCTTTTAGAAATGTCCTCTGTAGACCCTTAGTAATCAAGGACACTTGGAAGACACTGCATTTCGGGAACGTAGAATTTGCAACACTATCAAAATATCTTTGCTAGATGGCAGCTTTGTTGTTGTCTAGAAAGTCAGTCAGTACATTATATACTAGACTAGGGCGAGAACAAACAGTAACAGTACAGACATACATACATAAGTGGTCATTGCAACACTTCAGTAAGAATTACCACCTAGTTTCTCACACCACTTATGTTGTGTGCCTTAATTTTATACATGAGTGGCGGGACCTACAATTTAAAGTCGACTCCGAACGACAGGTGTTTGAGGAACCTTACATGGCATTTTAATTCACTCTCAGGGTTTTTGCCAGAAATCTGCTGAGAGGAAGTCGCCGAAGAAATATTTTTTCATATTTTCGTTTTGATGTCTGAGCTGGGGTTTGAACCGAGCCCTTTCGTCTAACAAGACAACTCACTACCTCCTAGACTACTGCGACTTCAGAAAACAGGAAGAATAATATTAATCATAATCAAAACCTGTTACATTTTGTTTGTTTGTATTGTTACGTTTTAAAATTTACATCTCAATTTCATTACAAAACATTTATTCATCGTGCATTCGATGATTGCAATTAAAATAAACGAAATTATTTACTTCTTCGAACCGTTCGATGTGTATATTTTGTTGTTGCCTGTTTGTCTTGTTAAGTTTTTTTTTTTTGTCTAGATGTTCCATTATTTTCGTTTTTCCTAACCAACACCGTTAAACGTTCCTCAGGTGTATTTCATATCGTCTTGTATTCTTAACAAACACTAGACACAAGACAATACAATAAAAAAAATCAGCATTTTAATGTTCAAGACAGACAAACGAAAACTAACAGACAGACGGGCAAAAGTATACTGATAGGCAGACAACCCAGGTCATGTACAACACAAGTCAACATAAATAAAAAAAACAAAAACTAAAAACAACAACAAATAGTGGGAAATATTGTATTTACAAACAGCAAATTGAAAACATAACCAAAGACAAATTCAATTCGTTTTATCATTAATTTTACATGTTCTTATTGTTATTGCTTTTGTTTTAATTTGTCTTTTTTTCAAAAGTTCCAAAGTTTAATTTTTAAAGCGTTTTTTTTTGTTTCTTCTCATGCAACAACAGATTGAACAGATTCTTTGCAAGTTCTTAACAGAAATTTCATATGAAAAGACATTTTAAAACACGCAAAACACAGTGTCTCTCTAATGAATTGCAAATGAAAATAAAATATTTTTTTAATTGTTTTTTATTTTTTTAAAAGAGTTTTTTTTTTTTGCTTGGCCCTGATGTTAAAAGAAAATTAAAAGGGAATGATGGAATTTGAAGGTTTAATTTAAAATTTTACTTCATTGGTTTAGTTCTCTTATTTGGGGGTGTTGCTGCCAACTTGGTAGCACTGTCGGTGTTTGTAATGCTGTAATGAGGTGTGGCCATAGTTGTTTTATTTACATTTGCTTTGTACAGAGCCGAGCCGAACACTACTTATTAGGGAATTGCCTAAAAAGGTTCAAAAACGTGAGCATTGTTTTTGTTGCCGGTTTATTAAAAAAAATTAATTTTTTTTTTGGAATTTTTTTCTACAGGAAGCAATAAAAATTGGAAATAAAGAATTTTTCTTTTCATTCATCGTAGACATACATATATAACCAATAAAATTATTGTCATCTTAATAGATCAATCAAGATTCGAACCTAAGTTCCACAAAGTTATGTGTTAGTGTACCAAATAAAAAAAAATTTTCTTTTAAGAATCTCTTTTATACTATGTTCAGACATGCACTTTTATTGAGCCAATATTCGATTATTTGAGTACAATATTTTGAGTGTTTAGACATAATATAAGTAATATTCATTTGACAGCTGGTAAACAAAACAGCTGGTTATTTCAACAACATGGTTTTTTTTTTTGTCGTTGTTGACATTTGAGTTGTCAAATATCAATGGAAAGTATTCGGAAAACTGTAATATGCTCACTGAACGTACTTATGACAGTGCTGTATATTAAGTTTTACTCAATATTATAACAATTTGCGTATATATTGCGCAATAATTAATTGAAATTTTATATGAAATATTGACCTCAATAATGGCGTTTATTGCGATTAACGCAATAAGAGTGCATGTGTGAACATAGTATTAGTAATCTACTGCCGTGATGACAATTAGAGAGGGCAATATTTACGGAAGCCAGGCGGTTATCGGATTATGATAATGAATTCTTACCTATTAGTCTCCAGGGCGATTGTAGGTCAATGAGATGGCGGTGTAATGCTACTTTCATATCCTATGGGTACCGGGACACAGACGTGGCTCGGTCATTGGGCAAATTTTAAGTAATTGCTCGTACGAGCAAGATAGCCCAGCATATCGTGTCAGAGCTCGCTAAGGGGCTTTTCTCAAACTACAAAGATACACGCCAAGCGTTGTTTTCTGTGTCATTACTGTACATTGTATTCTTGGCTCATTTATGAGCCTAAGGAACTCAACGATTAGGGATTCGGAAAATTTACTTTCTGAAATAACAAACGACATCACTGGCTTACGTGTGGCAATCATGTTTGGAGTGACTGCCATTTCTGCATAGAAGTTATATTCTTTTCCTAGGCCTGTACTACCAAAAGTAGTATGGAGAATTGACTACTAGACCTGTATTAATTAAAAATCTACTGAAAAGTTTCATTAATACGAAAAGCTTTTCGCGAGATTTGGCACAACTTTGAAACAAGAGGCAGGCATTGTCTGTATAATCAAAAAAGCCTAGTCGTCTTTGCAATCTTCCACTATTAACCCGTATGTGCCCAACTTTTTTCTCTTGTAAGAACATGGATTTTTTGCATCTTTCGGAATCTATATGGTATACCCCACAGCTGATCAATATCTTGTCGTTTTAAAAATGGGGCGATAAGCATATATGTATGAGTTGAAGAACAACATTAAATGGAAATGGTAATAGGACATAATTTTGTTGCATCTTTAGTCTCGTTCTCCACCGTTCTAACCATTTCTAACTCCATTTTCATGTTTAAAAAGCCGATAGTATTGTTCGCCGATGTGACGTTATCACTCTGCCATAGAGAGTCTTCAGGGGCTACAATGGCCCAGATTGGTGTATTGGAGAATGGAATGCTTTATGAGCCTGGGTAGGATGTCTTTCAAAACCCTTTCTGTGTTCTTAACGATTAGGACCAATTTGTAGGATGCAGGCATCTCCGTTTTCTACATCCCTACCCATTGTCATCATTATAATCAACGACCTGTCAGACTTAATTCTGATAAGAACCCTTCCGATGAAATTGACATTGAAAGTTCGCGATTACTCTTGAGCTTAACTGTTGCGCCCCTGGCTATTTGTAAAAGTAGACACTGCTGCCTAAAACGAAGTTGCACTTCTATTACTCGCGTCAGTATAATTAATTTTAATTAATTAAAAACTTTATCTGTTTAATTAAAATTCTTAAACCAAGTACACCCGTATTTATTTGAATTTGAGATTGGCAAAGGAAGTTTAGATCATACTATTTCCATGTTTTCCAATGTGCTTGTCAATTTTCATAGCCACCACGCCTCTGTATATGGAAATCGTGACAATATTTTAATCACACTTTTAATATCTTGACTTACAAATGAGAAACGAGAAATAGAAATTAATTCTGATTTTTATTAAGAACGTTCGTTCGTTGTTCTATTGTTTTAAAATATTTAAAATTAAAAATAAACAAAATAATTCAAATAATTTTTTTTGTAATTGTCATTCAGAAAACACATTTACTCGCATTGTTTTACTGTTGAATATTCAAAAGGTGTTTTGTAAATGTAAAGGTCTCTCCATACAGTCCAATAGGGATAAGTAGGCCACATTGGCGAACTAATTTTTAGGCTTGGAGGGAGTACCCAGGTCAAGTATTTTCTAATTGAACTGGACACTGCTAATCCAGTGATTGGGAAAGTTGAGTGAGGTTGTACAGATTGCCCGAAAGCTTAATCTTCTAGTTCTCTTGAAATTTTTAAGAGTCATTGTCGTATTCTGAATATTCCACTGAATACTCTAATATATGCAATCATTCGCTACTTTTGACAAATCCTACCAGATTCCGCAGTCACATATATCCGATGCGTCGTGAAATGTACTGCCTTGGTTTGTTAACTAAACTGCCTTTTAAAACAGAGGTCATGGGTTCAATTCCTGTCACATTTGATATTTGAAATATATTCTGATTGTTTTTGAATAATATTTTTCTGACACAATTACTTGAGCTTCTACTTGCCATGAGGTCATGAGTTCAATTCCTGTCACATTTGATATTTAAAATACATTCTGAAGTTAGGTTAGGTCGAAGTGGTAGCCCTGATATCAGAGAACGCACTTGAGCACGCATAGCGGCCCGTTGTGATGCCACGAGTGAACGCAGTCTCTGTACTGACCAAGTTCCACCAAAATCAGGGAAGAGAAGGAAGTTGGCCCACCCCTCACTGGAAAACCGGCCAGAAAGTTTGATGAACGAAGCTATATCCTTGATATCAATAGATGATAGCTCTGTCAAGCGGACAAGAGATGGAGAGCCAAACAACCTATATCTGCACCTCGCAAGAGATGGGCACTGACAAATAAAGTGAATAACAGTCTCCTCTTCCTCAGCGCATCCGCATCCACGGCAGAAGTCGTTAAATGTTAGCCGCATCCTTTCCGCGTGTCTACCCATAACACAGTGACCTGTAAGAATGCCACGACCAAGTCCAAGTAACTGGTTGGTACACCTTCTATCCATCAGGGACCAGGTGAGTCTAGCGGTAGAGCAGGACTCCTCATTGGCCCAGAATAGGTTGGTGTCTGGAAAAAATTTTGACCTTACTTGACCGAAGCAAGTGGCATATCCAAGTCTACTGAAGAGGATTCCGGGAGGAGAGCCCCACCTCTAGCGAGCTCATCGGCCCTGCAGTTTCCCGGAATATTACTATGTCCGAGGACCCAGACCAGTGAGACACTAAAGCGCCCAGAAAGAAGGTCGAGATAGTGACGACATTCCCTGACGCTCCTGCAGTTATTCACAACACATGACAGAGATCTTATCTCAGTCTGAAGTGATTGCTTTTGAATATTTTTTTCTTTTGAAGACAATTACTTGAGCTTCTACTGTCTTTTACATTTACAATAAATGTGTAATTGTTATTGTTGTTGTTGTTGTTTTAAAGTAAATAAATTTCCGATTTAAACATGTTGTTTTTGGCACGTTTTACAATGAAACTGAAAACTGAAAAACGTAAGCCATTATATTTTGTATGTAAAACAAAAAACAAATAAAAACGTAACGAATATAGCCAATGATTTATTACCATTTTTTTTGTTTGTTTTTAGTGTTTGCCTTATCAGCTTATAACACTTAGAAGGGGATGTAACCCCTTTGTATGGGTGAAGAGTTCTATTGCAATACAATAGTGTATAAAATTTTACAACTGCTACAACAAAACTGACACATGACAGCGTGGAAGCATTAACGAAAGCCAAGTTACTCAAAGAAACATGATATTTACTGATCATGTAAGTGGAATAGAATTCTATTCGTCTTGGGAACATTGCTTTTCAATAAAGATTTTCCATCGAACTTTATTAAAAGTTATCGCTTCAATTATTAGCCATGCACGTTTGGTTGACTTTAACTTATCTCGAATGGCGTACTTTTCCATATTCTAGATTCGTTACTTGTCCAGACGTTAATTGTCCTGGGGTTGTCGAGTCGCGAGCTACTCTACAAATACTTACGGGTTGTTTTCTTCTGCGAATTTCCATTTGGATAGCGCCCACAAAGATTTCATTTCAAATGGTAGCAGACCAGACACCTTTTATATTCGAATTCGAATTTTTGTCTTTCTCTCAATGTTTAGAGTTAAGCTCACAAAAGCTATACTATCTGGAAGATAAAAACTGCGGTCCCTATTTGTCTTCGATCTATACGAAGCCTGTGTATTTTCGGGCATCATATCGAGCGCTTCGACCATTTTACGATCGCAATAAGTCCTACGGGGAGGACCGTTCGCAATGTGGATATCGTGGATGGACTTGATCGTAAAAGGTAGTAAAAAACAATGTGTTTCTTTGGGAACAACATTGACTATTTTTGTATGATCTGAGCAGCAATGCCATGTTGTTTCAACAGGACAGCGCTAAGTGATACATAGCTCATGACACATTGAATATTTTGTACGATCTATTTGAGGGGGGTATCTCAAGACGCAGGCGTTTCCGAAGCCACAAACCACATCGATTTTCAAAGTTAACAAAACCCATGCCATGTCGGTCAAATTTAGGCTGCCAGACCATTAATAGATCTTCGAAACGAATACAAAATTTTATTGATATCTTACTTACTTACTTACTTAAATTGGCCATAACTACCCGATTAACGGATTTCGGCCTGCCGCAACACATCCTTCCAGGTGCCTCTGCTTCTTGCGCACCTACGCCAGTTGGTCACAGCAATCGATGACAGGGCATCCTCGACCGAACTTCCGTAGGTTCCCGTATCAAATACCCGTCTCGCCGGAGCATCCTCCTCCATTTGAACGACATGGCCGAGCCAGCGCAGCCGCTGGATATTAATACGCTGCACAACGTCTATGTCATTGAGGAGCTCATACAGCTCACTGTTGGATCGGATGCGGAAATCATCGCCAACTCGCACTGGACCGAAGAACTTGCGTAGTACTTTTCTCTCGAACACTCTCAAGGCTGCTGCATCAGTACTTAATACGGTCCATGCCTCTGCGCCATAAGGAAGCACGGGTAGAATGAGTGTCTTGTAGAGTGTTAGTTTTGCAGCACGAGAGAGGTCTCTGCTACTCATTTGCCTATTGAGACCATAGTAGCACCTGTTGGCAGGGTGATCCTGCGCTTGATCTCCAGACTGACATCATTTCTGGTGGTAACGGCGGAGCCAAGATAAATGAATTCCTTGACGGTATCAAAAGTATAGTTATCGGCCGTAATCTGAGAATCAATACGCCGCGCGTCTCTACTTCTCGATAACATTTACTTTGTTTTGCCTTCATTTACTGCTAGACCCATCTTACTAGACTCCCGTTCAATAGCACTAAAGGCAGCAGTAACATCTCGCTTGGTACGCCCTATGATGTCAATGTCGTTAGCGTACGCAAGCAACTGGACACATTGAAAAATAGTGCCATTGCGATGCACTCCCGCCTTTCGCAGAACACTCTACATGACGAAGTTGAAGAGGTCGCATGATAAGGGTTCGCCATGTCTGAAACCTCGTATGGTATCAAAGGTTCGGAGAGGTCCATTCCTACCTTGACGGAGCTGAAGGGATTGCTCCAAGTCATTCTGCATAGCCTTATCAGCTCAGACATTGCGGCAAAAACACGATCCCTTATGGAACTATCGAAGGCTGCCTTATAGTCGACAAAAAGATGGTGTGTGTCGTGGATCTTTTCCAGGATTTGGCGTAGCGTGAAGATCTGGTCGATGGTGAACTTTCCAGGTCTGAAGCCGCACTGATAAGGTCCAATCAGTGTTTTGACGAGTGGCTTCAGTCGTTCACACAATACGCCTGCAAGAACCTTATCTTGATATCTTACACACACGGTTTTTTAATTTAATGATAGGAAGCGCTTAATGAAACACCCGACATATAGGTAAACAGAAAAACTTTATTACGAATAGTAGTTCATCAAGACATATTTCGTTTGCCACACAATAAACGAAATTAAAGGAATGAAAACTTTTTGTTTGACTTTTAAAGAAATAAAATTTTTTTTTAATTTAAAAAATTATTGCCCGAATTGCGTTTTTCATTACATTTCGTCTTCTTTCTTTTGCTGCAATTTGGCGTCATATTTCGATTTTTCCCCCTCCTCTTTTAATGCGTAGGTTTTCAATAAAAAAAAAAAATACAAAGAAAAAACCCTGCGAATGTCAAATTGAACATGATTTGTTTGCTTTTTTTATTGTTGTTGTTGTAGTTTTTATAGCATTTTTGTTTTTAATGTTGCTGCTTAAAAACCTTGTGCCTCATCATACATTGTAATTGTATTGGCATATTTCGATGACCTCGTTTTACTACTCTTGTCTCTTTCTTTTTTCTTTTCTCTGTTTTTTTTTCTATATACTCTTTGTATGGCCTTTATCCTTCACCCTTTTTTAGTTCTTCTTCTTGTTGTTGTTGTTTTGTCTTTATTTTCATTACGCTGCACTTGTTTCTTTTGTTTTTAAATTTTTGGGCCCACTTTATAAAACATGCATGACGACTTTATTTATTTTTTTTTTTGTTCGTTTTTTAGCGGTCATTAAAGCCGCACTTACACTAGACACTTGTAAGACAATTGGCAATACTGTTGAAAAACTGCGGCAAATAATTAGACAGATAGACAGCAGATTTCATCAAAGGAATCATTTTGATTTGGATTTTGTTTTACATTGGCTGGGTATTATTTCAAACGAACAATTATTTCAGAGCAATAAATACATGATTATTGTGTCTATTTTTCAATCAGTTCTCATTATTAAGATTAGGTAAGGTTAAGTGAAATTGGCAACCGATAAGATACGATACACAAAATACTATGTTCAGACATGCACTTTTATTGAGCCAATATTGGATTATTTGAGTACAATATTTTGGGTGTTCAGATATAATATAAGCAATATTCATTTGACAGCTGGTAAGCAAAGCAGCTTGTTGTTTCAACAACAATGTTTGTTTTGTTTTTTTTTTTTGCTTGTCGTTGTTGACATTTCAGTTGTCAAATATCAACAGAAAGTGTTCGGAAAACTGTAATATCCTCACTGAACGTACTTATAACAGTGCTGTGTTTTAAGTTTTACTCAATATTATAACAATTTGCGTATTTATTGCGCAATAATTAAATGAAACTTTATATGAAATATTGAGCTCAATAATGGCGTTTATTGCCATTGTGTACGCCAAAGAGCTGTTCGTACCTTTCTATAGGACAATGTCGAGTAATCACAGGCATAAGTGAGGCCACATAGGCACGATTCATAATTATATTTCATGTGTCTACTGTATAGAATGGACCATAAGTGCATGGGTCACCAACAGTCTTTCTACTTAATATCCTAACGCCCTACTGCTATGTTACATTATGACTTCTCAGCACAACTCTATAGACTGAAAATAATCCTGATAAGGGGTATAATCTAGGATTCTAAACAGAGAGAACTAGTCTTTCTCTAACGTTGACACTCCGAGGATTCCACACATTTAGTATTCAACCATTTCATTAAGAGAACAAGAGCTAATTGAAAGCAGTCCTTGTTTCTCAGGAGCGAGGAATCCAAGGCTTTGAGGAGATTAAGACATCATTACGATGTTCATAGGAAAGCATCATGTCCAAATCTGTGCAGGTACTTCCTGAAGCAACCATGACCAGTTAGGAACTGGGGCACGTAGTAGCTCAGTTCGCAATGTTCATCCATCTCCCCTTTAAACTGTTCTCCCATCGTGATTGCCATTTGCGCATGGAAGTCCTTCGTTCCTCCGCTTTTATAGCTGTAGTTCGTCCTGGAAACTCGAGACGGCGGAAATATATCCGCTTCATCTCATCCGCCAATATATCTATTTGTACTGTCTTTGCCAATACCAATACCGTTTCATCTGACACTGTCCTGAAGCCACTTATTTGTCTAATCGCGCTTAAACGATACACCGAGGACAGTATTCTCCTTGTTGTCCCCACGGAGAGCGCCTCCGACCATATTGGGCAAGCATATAACATTATCGACGTTACAACCCTCGACATTATCCTTCTCTTGGATCCTCTTGAATGGGCCCGGTCCTCCAATATTTGGCATCATCCTCGCCAGTGCTCCCTGTGTTACAGATGCCTTTTCGCCGATGCATTTCACGTGCCCCTTAAAGTTCAACCTGTCGTCGATAATCACTCGCACGTATTTTATCGCCCTCTTCGATTCGATCTTAGTGTCTCCAACGGTCACTTCCATCTTCTCCACTATCTTCCGGACACTTATCGAGACGGCCTCCGTTTTATGTGCAGTAAGTGTCAAACCTGACTCATCAAGCCCCGCTCGAACACTTCGAATGGCTGTGTTCGTCTTCTCCTCTTACCGTCTTAGCTACCGAGACTATGGCAATGTCATCTGCAAAGCCCGCAAATTTAATGCAGGCACCTGTGTGTGTGTGTATAAAATCGATTACTTATGATGAATCAATCGAAATATTTTTTTTTTATCAAGAATATTCACCTTTTGTTTTATTTGTGATAAACGAATTTCAATTCTTTTAAACGAATAAGAGAAGGAAGAAAAGCAAAAAATATTAACAATTGCAAGTAAAATTGACGATATAATAATGATGAGATTTTATCGATTGTCGATTGTCTCTGCATTTGGTCATCAACACAACAGATGAATTGTTTTAATTTTTTTTTCTCTTCTTTTTCTGTTTTTTTTTTTTTTTGTTTTTGTTTTTTTTAAACAAAAAAATTAAATTCTTTCAATACAAAAATAGAAACGAAATGAATTAATTCAACACCCTATACATTTCTGGCAATTCTTGTGTCTCTTTTAAGGCTCTATTCTTAGCCACAAATGGCCAACAATACAATTCTTTATTTAAATTGTTTTTATTTTAGGATTTATTTAATTTTTTTTTTTATTTTAAATTTAATTTTTGGTATTGCACTTATTCACCACACTCTGCGTAAATGTTAAGTTTCTTAAACGCCTATTCGAGCGTCCATTCTTATATCTGAAGTGTGTGCTGACGCGTGAAGTTTCCATCGTGACTTGTCAATTTAATGCTGGCGATTATTTCATTATTTTTAATTAAATCCTCACTTAAATTGTTTATTATTAATCCGCCATAACTAAAATGTTATTAGTGATGAGAATGATGATGTTCTTTGCATATAAATAATTGCGTTTAATTGTAATAGTCGTCGTCGTATATTAAATATTGTCATCATGTATGTATACGACTTAATTATAGAGTGTTTCAATAAGAACACAGTATTTTAATTTAAAGTTTTTTTTTCACAGCATATGGCATCCCTTTTTTCTTATATTCATATATGCGCTGTGCTCAGAGAAAGACCTACTTCCGCCATGCTTTGCATTCTGTTGTGCTGGATTCCTTCAGTATTATGTCTACAGATTAAACCGGCAGGCACTTTGATATTAAATTAGACAAATCTTAAAAGTAGTTGTATTCCAAGTACGTCTGGTCATTTTAAAAAGTACTATACATTGCGCCCAACCGTAAGGAAATCTCTTTTGGAATCCTTTATATCTTGTGGGGCAAGTGGACCTAGTGGTCTGGATTCCAAAACAGTTTTCCTTAGGGTCAAGCTTTACTTGGGACCGAAGATATAGGCGACAAAACTATATATAAATGAGTTTAAATAGGATAAAAAAATGGGGAAATGAAGTTAAAAATTTTAATAATTATCATTGAGTTAATATGCACTTATATAGGGTTTTTTTTTATAGAGTTATAGAACTTTAAGTTGGCATTACTTTTCAAGATGGCGACCGATTTAACAGCTGTCAAGTGATTTATTCTCAGTTTGGTTTGGCAATTAATCATGAATAGACTCGCGCCTGAACAACGCTTGCAAATAGTTCAATTTTATTTCGATTTATTGAAAGACACGTTTGGTGACCGCCTAATTTCACGTTTTGGACCTGTGAATTGGCCTCCAAGATCTTGTGATTTAACACCGCTAGACTACTTTCTGTGGGTAATTGGCCTATGCGGTAAAGCCACAAACGCTTGACCATTTGGAAGACAACATTCGCCGTGTTATTGCCGATATACGGCCACAAATGTTGGAAAAAGTCATCGAAAATTGAACGTCCAGATTGGACTACATCCGCGCCAGCCATGGCGGTCATATGCCAGAAATCGTATTTAAAATGTAATGCCACAAGATTATCTTTCGGATAAATAAAATTCATGTCAATCGAATAATCCATCGTTGTTTTATTGCAACTTAAAGTTCTATACCTCTATAAAAAACACCCTATATATCCATGAAAATGTCGTATTTTTCGCAAGTTGCATTTATTTGGTAGATTCGATTTTTTTTTGAGTCGATGACTTGCATTTTCTTGGTTGATGACTTGTATTTTTTTTTGGTTGATGACTTGCATTTTTTTTTGGTTGATGACTTGCATTTTTTTTATGTGTGTAAAGATAGATTTTAAAATCTATCAGTTAACAGATCTCTGTTATGTTACTAACAGAACTCGGTTAAACATTTAATTTAATGCTGCGAAATAAAAACACGAAAAATTAATTAAATTCCTCGGTAAAATAAAATAAAAAAGCAAAAATTGATAAAATAAGTCCTGTAGTTAATAACTGTTACAAAATATTGCGTAATAACACCTACAATAAACAGATAATCACACATTTCGGAAAACTATTGTAATCCGATAAAAAAAAAAATCAATATTATGGGCAAACAGGACTGAGTTGGGCGGACAATGAAAATTGATCATTTCATAAGATTACATAAAATTAGGTTTATTTACTCTTAGAGTTTTTTCCTGAAATCTGCTGAGAGGAAGTCGCCAAAGAAAAAATTTTGTTTTTATATTTCATTTTGATGTCTGGCCTGGGGCTCGAACCCGGGCTTTACGTTACACGCTCAAACCCGCACACCCTCACACCCTCAAACCCTCACACTCTCACACCCTCAAACCCTCAAACCCTCACACCCTCACACCCTCACACTCTCACACCCTCACACTCTCACACCCTCACACTCTCACAAACCCTCACACCCTCAAACCCTCACATCCTCAAACACTCACACCCTCAAACCCTCACACCATCCAACCCTCACACTCTCACACCCTCACACCCTCTAACCCTCACACCCTCAAACCCTCACACTCTCACACCCTCAAACCCTCACACTCTCACACCCTCAAACCCTCACACTCTCACACCCTCAACCCCTCACACCCCCAAACCCTCACACTCTCACACCTTCACACCCTCACACTCTCACACCCTCAAACCCTCACACTCTCACACCCTCAAACCCTCACTCTCTCAAACCCTCACACCCTCAAACCCTCACACTCTCACACCCTCAAACCCTCACTCTCTCAAACCCTCACACCCTCAAACCCTCCCACTCTCACACCCTCACACCCTCAAACCCTCGCACTCTCACACCCTCAAACCCTCACACCTTCAAACTCTCACACCCTCAAACCCTCACACTCTCACACCCTGATACCCTCAAACCCTCACACCCTCAAACCCTCACACTCTCACACCCTCAAACCCTCACACTCTCACACCCTCAAACCCACAAACCCTCACACTCTCACACCCGCAAACCCTCAAACCCTCACACCCTCACACTCTCACACCCTCAAACCCTCACACTCTCACACCCTCAAACCCTCACACTCTCAAACCCTCACACCCTCCCACTTTCACACCCTCAAACCCTTAGTTCTGTTAATAACATAAGAGAGCTCTGTTAGCTAACATGGCGAGATAGATTTTAAAATCTATCTTCACACACATATTTTTTTTTGGTTGATGACTTGCATTTTTTTGGTTGATGACTTGCATTTGTTTTTGGTTGATGAGTGTTAACATAGAGTATATTTGAAGCCCAATATCTCCAGTTCTAAAATTCTTTAGGATATTATTATTGGTTTAATTGGGGATACCTTAGGGTACAATTTGTTTATAGTGGGATATCTGCAGCAAGTCCCTGATATCGTATATTTGGATGATTTCTTTCTTGACTATTTTTCGTATTTTCTGTTAACCGCTTAACATTGCTTTGTTAACTTGAACATTAACTCTGTTAAAATTTGTTGGTTTTTGTCTTTGCTAGTTAAATTCGAATTTATCGGGCGTCTTGGTAAATTAGTCAATAAATATAACGTAAATATAGCACTACTATTGAGACACCCTTTAATGTGAGTATTTAGATTGAGTAAGAGATTAAAATCAAATTAATAAAATAATGACATCAGGATCTATTTCCTGGGGAGTGTATGTGACATAACAACCTTGTAATACGATTTTTGCATTTAAATCGAGTATTATTTCAAAATTTATTTTTAAAAACAAACAAATTCCTTCAATTAATACCGAAGAAGCCTTTAAAACTTATTTTGGAGGATATTTTATGAGTTTCGTTTTCACAGTTTTGTAATCAAAGATTGGTATCGAGAGTTGTGAAAGTGAAATAAAGTGGCGTTGAAAGGCAAAATAAATCCATTATTGCCTCACATAAAATGTTCATTTCATTATTATTGCAATAAAAACAAAAGGAAAAACTAAAATCCTTGATGTACATATTTTTTCCCCATTCGTTTCGTTTCATTTCATTTCTTATGTCTATTGTTGCTTTCGCTGCTGCTACTGTTGCTGCTACCGCTTACTACTCTCTTAACACCAATTAACCCTTTTTTATTATGGTAAAACGCTTGGTTTCTCTTCCACTTTGGCTTTATTTTTAAAATTTTTTCGTTTGTTTTTTTAGTGTGATTTAAATATAAAAAAATAAAGAATAAAAAAACTAGACTGACTGAAAAAACTACAACAACTGTAACATGCAAATTTGAAATTGTTGTTAAAGAAAATGTTGCAAATAAATTATGCAGGGAATGTAGGTCTTCTCTATTAAAGACTTACAAATTAGTTCCACGATTCATATATGCGTATGTATATGTATGTATGTCTCTAGCGTATTATGTTGCATATATGTAAATAGTCAAAGGCTTTAAAGTTGGCAATAACAATTGGCTACACATTTTATAGGCTCATTAAAATCCAATTCCTAAGAGAAAATAATAAATTTCAAATGATTATTTAAAATTAAATGGTTTTCTTCAGTGTAGGGTTGCCAGACTTTTGCAATGGTTAAGAGTTACCATTCAGAAATATTTGAGACAACATACCGTCTCAAATAAAGCGAATAACTTTCATATTTTAAAACAATCGTACACATACATACATACATACTTGGTCATTACAACCCTTCAGTCAGGATTACGACCTAGTTTCTCACACCACTCATGTGTGTGTCTTAATTTTCTTGAGTGGCGGGACCTACAGTTTAAAGTCGACTCCGAACGACAGGTTTTAAGAAACTTTTCATGGCAATTTTATTTACTCTCCGAGTTTTGGCCAGAAATCTGCTGAGAGGAAGTCGGCGAAGAAATATTTTTCATATTTTGTTTAGTAGGAGATGCCTGACCTGGAGTTTGAACCATGGCCTCACGTCTAATAAGTCAACACATTACCTACTAGACCACGGCAACAATCACTTGCCAGTTAATAGTGCGTTAAGCCCACACTCCTAGAAATAACAAACTGCGGCTACAAGTTCTTTACCAACCTATGTCTATGGCGCATAATCGTGGCAAATATCATAAGTGTTGTTAAGCTGCATCGGACCACAAAGTAGAATCTAATCCAGTACAACACCCTGAAGAGAAAAGTTAAGTGGATCAGATACCACTACGATAAAGCACAGGCGACATTGTAGTACGATCCCCATCTTTATCACTCTCTCTCATCAGTAAATGAACTAGTTGTTGCAGGGTTTTCATGGGCAATGGACCTTCTAACAGTTTGACAGTTGATAATGACCATCTTGTTGCAACTACAGCTGTCAAAATCGTTGACATTTTCTCAACTCACAATGGACGATCATAAACAATGACGTGTGTTCACTGAATGGGCTCTGGAGTAGCTTGGCAACTTTTCATCGAAAAATCATCTCTTCAGCGATAAGGTACATTGCTGGATTAATAAGTACGTGAACAAACAAAATTGTCAAAAGATCAAGAGCATCTGAAGCATCTCAAATAGTCACCTTCTGGTCTGGTCTGAATTGTATGACCTGGACACCAATGAACTGCTGTGGTTGCAACAGGCTGTGGTTGATTTGAGGACATGGTCATCTCTCGTGAAGGTGACGTGAACTGGCCACATTTTGACCTCGTTAGATGTTTTCTTGTGTGGGGTTTTCTTAAGTCGAAAAGCCTAGCCTGATTTATGCTCCAGAGTCATGGGAAAGTAGACATTTCGGATGCGCTCCACCCTGAGAAGTCCTGGCGGATATTTGGTCGATGTTGTATTCCTAGCACAATGACATCATTAATAGGTCCAATAAATAGCGAATACCTTACGCTTTGATCTCGACGTTATAAGCCAACTTGTATGTAGTATTCAGGCCATAGCTTATACTAATGCAATTTTTAAAACCTAGCTGAGACATCTTGCACCGAACGAAGTGTGAAAAATATTTCTTTTGATGACTTCCTTTCAGCTGATTTCTGGCAATAACTCTTGAGAGTAAATAAAAAATTACCATGAAAAGTTCTTAGAAAAACTGTGTTTCAGAACCGACATTAAACTATGGATCCTGCCGCTCTTTAATAAAATTAACACACGTAACATAGGTGGCGTGAGAAGATCGGTCGCAATGTTTTTTTTTTTTTATTAATATTTTCGTTATAACATATGTGTGTGTCTGACATAGATACAGTTCGCGTTTATTTTTTTACCGGAGTCATATTATGTATGTGAACCGCATTATCTTGGTGCTGATCCAGTGCCTTCTTATTTTCATCTCACTCAACGGTATGTATTTTAACCATTAATCGGGCAATAGTGTGTTTTCATATTCGTTTCAAAGCGATTTTTCCATTCTAATGTAAATAAGCTAATATTGACAAAAATTTGACATTATACAGTGTGCGCCAAAAGTGAGTAAACACCACTGAAATAATTCATTTCCTTAGGATAGCGAGAAAAGTAAATGAGAATAGTCGAATAAATTTCCAAAAATAAAAACGTTTATTTATTACACTTATAAAATGTTAAAACAAAAACAACAATTCATGATAAAGAAACTTTTTTTATACTTAAGAACATAATAGAATGTTTAAAATTATAGTGGGTGTTGACTCACTTATGGCGCTCACTGTATGTATGGCATGTCTTCTTAATCAAAGAATATTTACAATTCAATTCAATTTGTTGCTAAAGTGTGGCACAAATACTGGCTTAAACTAAAAATATTTCGTGTAGAAAAACTGTAAACAGAGATTGATTTCCTTATGCGAAAAGAGAAATGAATCCACAACAAAAGAAACAATTACCTACTCTCTCCCTATCTCTTACACTTCCTTACGAATTTTTCTCCTTGTTTTTTTGAAATGCCACCTCATCCCTTTTACTCACGGGTGGTGGATGGATGGTTAGCTGGTTGGTTGGCATTTATAAAATACAATAAAAGCAACAATAGTAATAATAATAATAAAAATAATGGTGGCGGCAACAACAAGAAAGAGAGAGAGAGAGAAAAGAAAAATGTGGGTTTGTAGTGTGTGCACATTTTCCTTGTAAAATGCACTCATGTGTGGTGGATTCAAACGAAAAAAACAACAAAAAGCATTGAAAAATGTGCATGAGATTTACAACAAAAACAACGACAATAAGTAAACGGTAGTTTTTTTTATATTATTTTTCATTTTAAGAAAAAATAAAGTTACAACAATAATTGTAAAAGGAAAACAAAAATAAAAACAAAACCAAATAGAAAGAAATATTTTAAACACAAAAATTTTCATGTGCAATCTGTAAGTTTTTATTTCTTTTTTTTTTTTATTATTATTATTTTTCTTTTCCTTTGCGAATGGATGTTTAAGACTTGTGTTGCGCTAACATTATATAACAATAAAAAAATATACGTTTTATTGATTTTTTATTTTATTTTAACTTTTCATTTAATAACTGGTAATGTCTCTTTTTTTTTATAATGAAAACTGTCAAATAACGAATAGAAAACCCACATTCAAAAACACATTGCGGAAGTTATCGAAACAAACATTTTTGAGAGCAATAAACATGTCAAGTTTGACAACTCATTTCTAAAGCCATCCATACTTTGTTGTTATTCTTGTTACCATTTTTGTTTTTTTTATTTTTGTAAACATACCACGTAAAGCTCGGTGTGCTTCGCTTTATTTGAATATGTATTTTGTATTAAATTTGTAAATTAATCCAAAATTCATCAATTAATTATTTTATTTTTCTTATTTATTTGTTAATTTGAATTACCGATTTTATTATTCTAACCCTTACACTCATACAGTCAAATACACTGCACTAGACTACCAGGGGGCACCCTCATTAATTAGTTAAATGTAGACAACTTAATTATATACTTATACTAGCCAGTAACCGGTGTGCTTCGCTATAGTTATGCAATAATTTTTTTCCCACTAATAAACAGGGGATGATCCCCTACTCATGCAGTGCATTGTGTTGGAACTAGGAAAATGGGTTAAGAGAAGTAAGGAAGAGGGAGTAGTGTTTGTGGATATTAGATTTATTAGACCTATTTATGTTATAAATGAGAGGACGAACCTTTGCAGAAAGATTAGTTTCACATACGGATAGTGAAACGACGTCCGTAATGTCGAAAATTTCGTACAAAATTTGGTGGCAGAAAAGTCCTACAGTGCCTGATATACGCAAGTTTATTGCTAACTTATTGGTACGATCGAATGAGGTACTGTGAGGCCAATTCTGTCTGCAATCGACCTCAATCGACTTGCTCTGTGAGAAAGACAAGTGTTGCGTGAGAATAAATGATAAGATTCGTGGGCAAGTCTCTTTATTTCGTTAGAGCAATAGCAGTTTGTGATAGCGATAGAACAGTGCAACACAAGCCACATTGCGAAATGCCGTTGACAAATTGCAATAAAATAATAAATTTCACTTAAAGGAAGTATACATTCTGACTCGTATTTGCAGACATTCTAATGCAACTAATATCACCACATCTGTAAAATTTTTACTGAGCAAACGCTCAAGCCGCGCATGATAGTAACGATCTGATGTATATCAGAAGTAGTTCGACTATAAAGACACGATAGCAGCTGTTAAACAGTATCATTGCGGTTACTGTTGGTTTTCTTTTAATAGTGGTACGCATAGTCGCCGTATTCCAGTAGCTAGTATGTTGGATTATTAGACGTGAGGCCACGGTTCAAACCCCCCAGGTCACACATCTCCAACAAAAGGAAATATGTAAAAATATTTCTTCGCCGACTTCCTCTCAGCAGATTTCTGGCAAAAACTCTGCGAGTTAATAAAATTATCATGGAAAAGTTTTTCAAAAAAATCTGGAGTCGACTTTATACTGCGAGTCCTATCATTAATGTATAAAATTAACACACACAACATAAGTGGTGTGAGAAGCTAGGTTGTAATACTGCCTAAAGGGTTATAATGACCAATTATGTGTATGTATGCGTAGTGGTATACTTGGAAGCGATCATCAATTGATTGATGACATGATTGCTGGATCTAATCCTCAATCCTAGGTTTGTTATTTACCATCTACTAATGGTGGCAGAATCAGATCTTTTCGGGGACCCAATGCGGTTGATAGCAACGGTCGGATATAAATAACAAGTAGTTTGACGGTAAAGGCACGATAGCAGCTATTAAACAGTATCATTTCGATTACTGTTGGTTTCCTTTTTATAGTGGTATGCATAGTCGCCGTATTCCAGTAGGTAGTATGTTGGATTATTAGACGTGAGGCCACGGTTCAAACCCCCCAGGTCACACATCTCCAACAAAAGGAAATATGTAAAAATATTTCCACGCCTACTTCCTCTCAGCAGATTTCTGGCAAAAACTCTGCGAGTTAATAAAATTATCATGGAAAAGTTTTTCAAAAAAAATCTGGAGTCGAATTTATACTGCGAGTCCCACCATTAATGTATAAAATTAACATACACAACGTAAGTGGTGTGAGAAGCTAGGTTGTAATACTGCCTAAAGGGTTATAATGACCAATTATGTGTATGTATGCGTAGTGGTATACTTGGAAACGATCATCAATTGATTGATGATATGAATGCTGGATCTAATCCTCTACCCTTCATCGGGAGGGATGTATGGGCGATTGGTTGTAGACGTTAGGAGGACCGCTAGGTTTGTTCTTTAACATCTACTAATGGTGGCAGAATCAGATCTTTTCGGGTACCAAATAAACCCAACGTGAGATTGTATTGATTAAAGTCGCCGTAGTCTAGAGGGTAATGTGTTGGCTTATTAGACAAAAGCCCGGTATTAGCTCAGAAACCTCGATCAAAATGAAATAGGAAAATAATATTTCATCTGGCAGAAACTTTGAGAATAAATAAATTTGACATGAAAAGATGCTCAAATATATTGCTCGGTGTCGACGTTAAACTGTAGGCCCCAGCACATGAATAAAATTGGTACACACCTAACATTTGTAAGTGGTGTGAAAAGCTAGGTTTTAGTTCTGACTAGAAAGAAATTTTCATAGAAATCGCATTGGTTTTGAGACTCTATAAGATACAAATAAACAAACACACAGAATACTGGCAATTTTAATCATTTTCCTGCTCTTTTACCTCCTTCCATAAATAATTAATCAAACGATCATTTGTGTGTCATTCGATTAAACACAAAACACAGTGTGTGTGTTAATGACGACAGTGTCACTGTGCCTGAGTATTTGTGTTGAAAACATCAAAATGCAAATGATTTACTCAAATCAATAATAATAACAACAACAACAAATAAAAAAATGTCTGTTTTGTTTTTACCTCAAAGGTCAGTTACAATATTAAACAATAACAGCAACACTCACTCACTTTACTTCTTTTTGCATTTGCGTTTGTGCTTGTATTTGTTTTTATTGTTTTAATTTAAACAAAAACAAAATTTTTAAATATTTTCGTTTCGTGTATGCAAAATGCTTATTAAAAATGCTCGTATAAATAAAGAAATAAAGAAAAATAAATAAATACAAAACGAAAAATGTTTTATAAATAAAATCTAAAACGTTAACATAAAATTTTCTATAAAAGGAAAATCAAGTGTAAAGTATGTAACAACAATAACAATAACAAAACGATGACATTAGCACAATAACCACAAGTAACAAAAACAAAAAAAAAAGAAACAAAAAAATCTTAAAACAAAGTTGCCGTACATTTGTACGGATGGTGCAGTATTTTTAAGAGGTGTATTCACTTCACATTCATTGTATATTTAAACATACAATATTGAGATGTCAAACACAGCCATAAGGCAGGTATTCCCAAATTTGTTTTTCTTATGCAATCAAAGTGTTGGTACACAAAAGATTTGAAAGCCAAAAGCAATGCTTTGGATAAATTGATTCCTGGATTTCTTACAGGGCATTGCGAGATTCGAGCGCTGATAAAGATCTGGACACCTCCGCTCTTCTATTCTTGTTTAAATGACAGGTCTTCTAACCTAACCTAGTTCTTCGCTGTGAACGTAAACGAGGGAACTCTTTTTTTCCATCAATGTCGAGGTAAATAAAATTTTGGAGAGCCAAATTCTTTTCGATACAGATGATGCAGAAAAAGGATGTGTGTGAAGATTAATTCGAAGACGCAATCCCAAAATTTTAGCAGCGCCACATTTGATGTTAACAGAGCAAAATTTTCCTTTAGCAGAACAAAAATTTGCCCTTAACAGAGCACTGTTAGCTGCTTAACGGTATCCATCTCAATAAGTCCACTTGTTTCTGTAGCTAATTTTAGGATATATACTGTGGCTGTGAGTGCCATATCATATTGTTACGTTTTTACCTTTTCTTCTTCTTCTTTATTTGCAGATCCGTTATTCGGATATAAAGCGATCATACAAGAGTAAAATGTTCTGAATCTCATTATATTTCCTTTTTTCATCATATTCTATATTAATTGTGACAGCTCTCGATATTTTGCAGCATGTAATATGTTTGTTTGATCCCTGTAACCTGTCCAATGGTGAATGTTTCTCTCCTGCCTCTGCTTCGGCGTCCTTCACCTTTTAAAAACGTTTAAAATATGAGCTCTCGTCGTAGATTGCAAATAAAATACAAATAAATTGGTGTTTAGTTTTAATTAAAATTCTTTATTCGCAAAATTCTGTGTGCCACTGTTCACAACTTGATGTAACAACAACAATTGCTCTGTTTGTTATTCCTCTGTTTACACCCTTTGCATAAACAACAATAACAATTACTAGATAATTGTTCGACAGATCTTTGTAACGAAGATCTTCAAACCACGATTACTCTCTCCAAACGCACCGCGTCTTCACACTAGACTGACTGAACTATACTGACCCATTCGCCTGCTTTGCCTTGCCTTTTATAAGGCAGAGTAAACAGTCCGATGAATGTTCTTGAAGGCGAATGTTCGTGGCTTCGCCTTTTCGAGATCTCTATAAATGTATACACCGTTGTTTCATTATTTTTGTTTGTGTGTTTTGTTTTGAGACATAGTACACCCACCCGACTATATGCAAATGGTATTTTAGAGGTATTTAGAGTATTTATGGGATAGTTGGGATAATTTTGGGATTTGAGAAATATTTTTACCCCTTTATCCCATAGATTTCAATTCTGTTATTTGCAAATACTAATGATCATAATGAGAATTAAATAGTCTGTTATAACTGCAAAACAGAAGAAGAATAACCTATTTGTTCCCACTGTTAAATTGTTAACATTGTCCTGTTAGCATCAGAATTTCTTATGTTAATGCCAAACGTGGCTCTGCTGAAATTGTTGGTTTGTGTCTTGGGTTTTAAATTCGAATTTATCTTCACACATATAGTAAAAGAAGGACTATAATTCTGGCTGCTCAGCAATTACGCGCCTTATTTTCTTAACAGTTTTTTAATTTTTTTAAGAGAGCATACTCGAGAAGAGGGCACAGTTTTACCACAAAGGTTTTGAAAAGGAAAATTGTTCAAAAATTCGTTGTGAAAAGTAAAGATGGAAAATATTTGGAAACTCTGCACCTGCTCTTGTAAGGTACAACGAAACTAAATGAATAGTCGTAACTCTATATGGTCGTCGATTCATCTCCCTGTCCCTGGTACAGTAAAGAATAATAAAGTAAAGAATACATTTAAGTTGGACAAAAAAAAAAGAGAAAGAGAAAACTTGTAATACATGTTGCCTCTCCTAATATTGTTGCTATTGCTATCGTCGTTGGTATGCTTTACAAAGTAGAATGCGTAGGTTGTATTTAAAGTAAAATTATATCGTATTTATGCTTGTTTCCAAGTACAACAAATACAATCAAACATATCCAAATAGCAACTACTACCTAAGAAAAGGGTAGTACAGGTCCATACGTTTAAATATACGAAATACTACGAGCGTGAATAGTACGTAAACAGCAGTGTAGCAGTGCCAGTCCCATACAAAAGAACCTGATTTATTTGCTTGGAACGTAAGAATATGACTACGAATACGAGTATTTGTAGATTCAAATTCAATCTTTTTTTTCTCTTTTTGTTGGCGTTTTTTTTTTTTTTATTGCAGTCGCCCTTTTTCTTCTTCGTTTTTTTCTTCTATATTTTCAAGGTAATTTTGTTTCTGTTTGTGTAGCTGTTTCAGCTGGCTTGTTGGCCTTAATAAAAATCCTTAGATAATGAGGGGGATTTTTTCTTAAAACCGGAGACTTTTTTTGTGTGAAAAGTTTTCTATAAAAAGGCTATAATTAGGTGGCATGCACTTATACATCTAAAGTTGACCGTAAACAAAAATAGAAATGGAAACTTGAGAAGAATGGCTAATGAAATGAAATGGCAGGAAGATTTTTAAACAATTTCTTAGGAAAACTGATACTTTTTTTTTTGATTATTAAATATTAAAGGTCATGGTAAAATGTTTTAATTGCTGATTTCCGGGGGCACTTTCTTTATGAGGTCTTAAGTAGAATAATTACACATAAGTTGTGGCAAATTTCTCGCATAGAGATGACATATTACCGTGCGATCTGTTTTCCTGCCATCAATCTATTTGATGAGCTATCCCTATAATATCTAATAAACTTCACGATGTCGTCCGATGGCAGCAAGTAACCTACCACCCCGACCAGCAACTGATTCTGAAATATATATATTAAAACCACGTAGCTTCCAAGTGCGTGTTTTGATAATATCAGGTTATCCATTTCGTGGTTTCAAAAGTAAACGTAAATAAAACACATATAAAATATTTTTTTCATGATATTTCTTTTTTATTGTAAAGTTTGAATGTTGACATTATGTACTACATCATTTAAATGACCTCCACGTGAAGTGTTGCAAGCATTGATTCTTTTGAGGTAATTTTCGACCACTTTTTGACACATATACTTAACTTAACTTAACTAACTTGACGAATGTTGGTTTTTAAGTGCTCAAGAGTTTAAGGATTATCTGCATAAACACGGTCTTTCGCGTAGCCCCACAAAAAAAAAGTCTAATGGTGTCAATTCGCATGATCTTGGTGGCCAGTTGCTTTCGCCACGACGAGAAATTACACGGCCAGGAAATGTCTCTTGCAATAAAGCCATATTCGCTCGAGTTGTGTGGCATATGGCACCGTCTTGTTGAAACCACATATTCTCCAAGTAGTATTCTTCAATAGCAGGAAAAAAAAAACGTCGGTTATCATATGACCATTACGCTCCGAATTGACGGTGACAGTCGTTCTATCGTCGTTTTCGAAGAAATAAGGTCCAATCACGCCTTCGGACCAAAGAGCGCACTAAACAGTGACTTTTTCTGGATGTAATGGCCTCTCTTCAATTAGTTGAGGATTCTCAGAACCCCAAATACGACAATTTTGTTTATTAACATACCCACCGAGTGTGATTATGTAAACCATAATCTCCTCTTAAAGCACGATACGTGGCTGTGGCAGAATCACCATTTTTGTAGTAGGTTTTGATAACTTTTATGCGTTGTGTGACAGTTAAGCGATCCATTTTCGTCAATGTCAGACTTTCAGCTGAAAAGAAAAAAATTGGTTTCACAACTTAGTTTGACAGATGTCGAATTCCAGTCCCATACTTTTGAAACCACGAAATGGATAGCCCTTTATATACTCCTCATCACAGTATCTGTATATATTGGGCGATAACTGGTGCTGAACTAGTGATTTTGTAGTCTACAGTGATCGTCAAAAGGCATCCTACTAAACTCAGATTGCTTATAGATAGTATAAGGCATCGCTCAAATGGTTTCCTTTTATAATTATTCAATGAGGAGTTTAGACTGACTCTACTATCCCATTTGGTTTTTGAGAATAGTCACCGACTCTGTCAGTCTTCTTTTTCATTGCGTTTACCCGACCTAATGCATTTTCTTACTCCATGAAAAATGTCTGGCCTTATCAGTGTCCTCCACGAAGGCGCATTTGCCTGCTCATTGTTGGGATTTCCCACATGATCTAATACCTAGTAGAAGGGAGACCCTATTTCCTTGTTTTTTCTACATTGTTTACATTGTCAATATGGCTAAGGAGCTATACAACTTGGATTAGAATGTTTACAGTGGCTTCTGTTTGTAATGATTTATCAGATAAATTTGAAAATTTTTGTTTGATTTTAAGTTTTTTTTATGAAGCACTTGAAGTGCTTAAATATTTATTTCCTTTTTTTTAATTATTTTTTTATTTTTTTTTATGTATTTTTAAACATTTCCACTTAATCTATCAGCATATTTATTCACTAATTATTCAATGGATTTTAATTGGTTTTTTTTTCTCTTTCTCTCTCTCTCACTCTCATTGCAGTTATAAAATAAACAAACAAACCAACACATATACAGTCACACTCAAAAATTAAAATTATACGGGGATTTGTGAACACAACGAATTAAACGAAAATAAACAAATTAATAGCGAAGAGAAATCTATACACCACATATGTACATACAACAAATGTAAAGAGACATTTACGAAAATATACTCCATCATCATCAACATCAACAACAAGAACAACAAGAGTAATCATCATAATCGTTTTTGTTTGAAGTTAAAACAGAAACAGAAGCAGAAGCCAAAGAAGCAGCAGCCACATATTCTTCTTCTTGCAGTGATGATAACAAAAAAACAAACAAAGATTGACGTTTAAAGTGTCTTGAAGATTAACTAAAAACATGTTCGATAAAAAACAAATGTACTTAAAAATAGCAACAAAGCAAAACACTAGAAGAGAAGTGAATTAAAGATTGTGAAGTAGCCGCAAAGCCTAACAAGAAATTAGGCAAGCAAGAGGAAGAGTGTACATACTATATATCAAGAGGTTTCTTCTGTAGCGGTTTCTGGCTAAATACCAACAACAACAACACGAACACGAATACCATTTAAACGTATTTTACAAAACAAATAAACAATTAAGGAAGAGAAAAAATTATTTTTAAAGTTTTTCTCACCCAGTAAAGTAAAGTAAAGAAGAAGAAGACGGGAAGATAAGAAATTAAAAAATTGGGTGTTAAAATGCTATGAAAGATTAGAAAAATAAAGAGAAAATAAATCATTTCGAATATTCTAATGGATTAACAAAAGGCTTTTGAGGATTTACATTAAACAACTGCAGCCTCAATTTGCTAAGGAAGACAACTGATCGCATGAAGCATTAGAAACAAGGGCCCGCAACATTTTGTATTTAAAACGCTGTAAATGTGGATCTACAGGCCTGAGCTTTGCTGTATTAAAAGACACTTTTCTTGGTCACTTTGGACTGATGGAGTTATAAAGTCCCAATTAGAACTTTTCTAACCTCTTCAATGAAAATTTGATTGGCTTTAGAGAACATCTTGAAATTCTTTTGCATTTGTTACCATAAACATTTACTTCAATTGGAATACTCTTGATGGTGCTGCCCGGCATCTCTTTAAAATATGAAACATGCTAGTTGCCATTGAACTGTAACGACAAGTTTTATACGTTTGCATGCTGCCTGCAACTATTTTTAAAGGCGATACAAAATAAAACACAAAAACTACATAAGAAAGCAAAAGAAGAAGACAAAACGAAACATTCAAATTAAATGCCAAGCCCTGTAAAGTAAAAATAACTTTTTTTCTTTCATGCCTTTAACAGAAAAACAATAAGGAGTCCTTAAACGAAAAACACGAACCGAATAAGCGCCGTAGGTTTATTGTTGATTCTAAGCAGCAGCACAAGCCATAAGAGCTTACCACTGAAGAGACCATTACCATTGAAAACGTGATCACATTTAAATGCATTGTTTTTGAAAAAACCAATCAACAGCAGGATTAGAACACAAAAATGAATAACAGCAATATTACCACACCAGATAGCAACTGTACATCTACATCGAGTTCTACTTCCTCGGCTCCACAATACAGTGAAGATATACGGCGACCTTTAAACACATTGGACTTACTGCCTAGGCAAAGTTCTTCATCGTCCAATAAAATTTGTGAAGTGGATTTGGGTGATGAAGAACGTGATACATTTTCACCCGTAACCAGCAGTAATAACAGTCCCAGCGAGGATCATAATCTACACTCCTCTAGTAATACAAATAATTTAGTTTTAAGTAATGATGCTATACCCTCCTCCTCTTGTTCCTCAGCTGTAGGTGCTGCCACAACAAAAGATAATAAACATTTAGAGCAGCAAGCCTTGACGCCACTGAAATTGAAAATCAGTAATTCCCTTACAAACACCACCACACCGCCACCCTCCTCCAAGGAAGAGAAACAAAGGCAAAATGAGGAAATTGTTATATTAGAAACATCATCGATTTCATCGGAAACCGGCTCCTGGGAATCGGTCTTCCCTCAAGCTTCAACACAAGCAGTAAATAGTAGTAGTGCTTTAAATCCAACTGAGGTGGATTTGACGTCTTATTGTGTCAATCTATTGGAGAAAAATTTCAATACCACCTCATCCTCATCGTCCACCACCAAAGATACGACAAAAACCATTAAAGAATTACCCTTAGCGGCTTCGTCATCGTCCACATCATTTTTAAATTTAGCCCTTAAACATAAGGATTTAGATTGTATGGAACCATTAAATCGTGAACGTACCTATTCGGCTGGCCATAATACCTTAACGGCTGATACGAGCTCTTTGGTTAAAGGCTCTAGTTCATGTTCTTTGCAGCGTGATATACTCTTAAATAAAATGGAAGAGAATGCAATGTCCAACTCTCAAAATAGTAATTGCTTTATAGATGCTTCTTCGTTGTGTGACGAAGATGAAGTGGCACCCTTTAAGCCGGCACAAAATCAAACATCAGCCCTAACGCAAGTGATTACACAAGATATTGATTCGCCAACCAAAAAATTAGAAACATTCCATAAAGCCTTTGCCCGCTGCAAAGTCAAATCGAAGGATATTGCCGATGAGCCGCCTATAATAGCATCGCCAAGGCCCAAATCCTCTTCCTCTTGTTCGTCGGATGAGCATAATGAAACTGGCCATAAAAATGATACTCAACTGTCTAATGAATCGGTAAGCAATTTATCGGATGAGGAGAAACTATGGAAAAGGGACCGCAATAACCCTAGTGAAACGGAACATAAGATACTCGAAAATCATAGAAATGGTGGCGTAAACATAAACGATGATCCCACCGAGGCATCGGTATCTTTGGCTCATGATGTGGATTCTTCAGACTCTTCGGATTTATTCAAAATGAGGCATCCTTTGTCTGAAAGAAAACTAAACAACTTTTCTGTTTATCAGCATCACCAGCAGCAGCAGCAGCCAACTACTACACAGTTTACGGCTTTACCGTTGCAGCACACCAAGCTTTTGAATACTCATTTAGCTTCACACAACAATCATCAGCAACAGACGGGTGGAGCTCACAGTGATGTTAGTTATACCACAGATTATTCATCATCTAGTCCGGCGCCTAGTTTGGTATGGTCTGAACATGAAATTACGCGACCTAGTCATACCACTAACCAATCGTCCTCCTCTAGACACCATTTGGAGGATTACGAAATTGTAAAACTGAAGCCTCATTTGTTACCGGACACACCGCACAACTCTATAGTCCATATAGAGCCCAATACCTCTTCCAATACATCATCCATACATCGTGATTATACCTTGTCGTCGTCTTCATTTTCACATCATCGTGACTCGGGTGCCTATTGCAGTGATGCCACTGATTCACCGGTACCCATGCCCCGAACACCCAAACGTTCAAAGTTCGATGAAGCTAATCCCATTATATCGGGTGGTTCTTGTATAGCTGACTTTCAAACCAAGAAAAGTGAGAGCCCTTCATTGAAAAGACAAATTGAAACTTGTCCTATAGTTTCAGGTGGCTTTACCTCGTTGGATTTTGAACCAACACGACCTATAGGCGATGATGATGAGGAAGTTAATAATGTGGAGTTAAGACACAAGCCGAAACCTAGAAAACCTTTACCGGGCATTGCATCTTGGGTAGTGGATATGGGCGATTGCCACAAAGAACGTCGTAAAAGCACAAGTTCCACCTCTAGTTTAGAAGCTAGCCATACGAAATTCCGTGAAAGAACTGATTCGAACAGTTCGAATAAAAGTGGCTGTGGCTACTTCATTTCTCTGGATGACATGGACAAAAAGCCAAAAGAAAAGAAACTCCCTACGGAAAGTCAAATGAGCAAATCGTTTAATCAGCCCACAAATTCGAAATTCTTTGTTAACCTTTCCACCAGTGAATATAAACCCAAAGAGGACGAGCAGCATACTGACGATGAGCCGCCACAACCAATAGGTAGTGCCTGTGTAAAGGCACAAGAGGAATCGTCTAATAATACATCACAAAATAATATCTTCAGCATGTTTATAGACATTGGAAATGGTGAAAAGCAAAGTAAAATTAAAACACGCAAAGAACCTTTCAATTTGGCCCAGCGTTTAAGTTCTTCTTTGAATACACAAAATGGCAAAAAACTGGAGGGGGAATGTTTAAAATCTACAGCCAGTTCAACCGAGACTTTAATGTCGAAATCGAATCAGCTTAAGAATCCTAATTTAGATCACAATGCCTCCAATCAAAATGGTGAATCCAAGTCCCTAGATTACAAACACAATTTAGATCCTCCGATAACTGTAGCGGCCATACGTAGAATTTCTATGCAGCAGAGAGCCCAACACGAAGCCAATAAAAGACACTCTTGGAGTAACAATAACAGTAATAACTCCAATAGTACCAATAGCAGTGAATATAAACGTTCAATAAGTTTAACCAATAATAACGAAGGCAAGGACAATGCCAGCAAGGGTTTAATGAGCATCATTGATAAATTGCCCATCATCTCGAAGACATCTTCCTTATCGGTGGACTCTTCATTGTCGCCGTATGACGATTACACGGGATCCAAATCAGAACTAAGCACTAGCTCGGGTGGAGAAAGGGAAGAAGAAGGAGGTGGTGGTGGTGGCAGTGGCGGTGGACAAGCTAATCGCATAAAGAAACGCCGCCGAGATGTACAAATCAATGAGACATTCGATAAATCCAGTTTAGCTTCCATAACAGATGGTATATTATCCAAGGATTTATCACCGCTATCGACTACAGACACCGATGACTTAACCTTCCAACAAGATGAAGAACAAGCCGCACGAGAAGCAGAGGAATCAATGAAAAATTTACCCTCTTCTCAGATACCAATCTCTACGCAAAATTTAGCATCTTCGGCGACTTCATGTCGTATGTCAAATATCATTATGGAGACCATTGTCGAGGCAAAAGAAACTTCCTCACCTAAGAAAATACCCTCAAATCTAACCATGGATTCTTTGCAAGCCACCATAGAAAAACAAAAAATGTTATTGGAAACTGTCAATGAACATTCTGAAGGGGAAAAGCTTGCCAGTGCTACAGCAAGCAATAATTTTGTGAAACTCTCCGATATGGATAAACCCGTGAAATTAGATCTCAAATCACCCGAACGCATGAGTTCTAGTGTGGGTGGCAATCATAGGCAAATCAATCGTTTATATCGTGACGATAATCGTAATCGGCCACACTCGTGGACTATGTCTAGATCAACGGGTAATACTTTTCAGAATTTCACCAATTCTGTGGAAAATTTACGCAGTTTATCACGCCTCTTTCCGAATTTCTCAAAAGAGATTTCCAATTCTTTGCCAAACGATATGACTTTGGATCATATGGATTATATACAAACCGATTTAAGTGCTGATTCCAGTTTGGCCTCTAGCATAAGTAGATCGGGAATGGATGAGTCCTCGCTATCGTGCCGCCAGCCTAGAAGACTTGGCGAAGATTTGCTGAAAATGTTTTTGCAAGAAATCGCCACAGACATGATCGTTGAGGTACATGGCAGACGCATTAAGGCTCACAAATGCATTTTACGTTCTCGTTGCCAATACTTTGCCGCCATGTTGGCTGGCAATCAAGCCACTAGTGTGGTATCCCTGCAAGGCTACTCCTACTCAGCAGTACATTTTGCCTTATGCCACATCTATTCGGGAGCCTCACATCCTCCCGATGGCATTAGTTTAATGGAATTGGCTGCCTTGGCTGATCTCTTGGGTTTGGAGGGCTTGAAAGAGGTAACCGCCCATGCTTTGAAAACAAATTATTGCCATAATTTCCACAAGCCCTGTTCGGGTTGTATTGATGGTATTTTACAAGTTTTGCCGGTGGCTTTAAATCATGCTCTGGATGATTTGTATCGCAAATGTTTAAGATGGACTTGTCGCCACTATTTGAAAGTGTGGCCCACTAGACAATTTGCTCAATTACCAGGCGATATTTTAGGCAGATGTCGGCAACAAATTGTAGCGTATTTGGTAAGTACATAATATTATTTAGCAGAGACCACAACCACTATTCTAGAATTTGCTCAAAGCATAGCGGCTTCTAAAAAGAGTTTAGAATTGTGGTGTTTGTGTCTGTTAGTCTTTTTAGGAAGCCATTAACATTTTCTATATTTTTTCTTTTGATATCTGGACAGACCTCTGAAAGTGTTTTGGATTGTGTATTGGATTGCGACAATTTATTGGCCCAACTGGCTACTTACCGCTGGGGCGGTGTTTGTGAAAATTTGGTACGAGACATTTTAGATGCCGCCTACACTTATATAGCCGAACATTTTGCCAGCTTAATAGCCAGCGATACATTTTTATCTTTGGGTCATGACCGCAGTTGCCATATACCACGCCTGGAAGGTGTTCTTCTACGCACAGCCTCATCTCTAACACCTGATCAAGCCTGTAGGAGTTATCAGCGCATAACGCGTCTTAATACAGTGTTACAAGCCAAAGTCATACAAATGCCCGCCGCTTTGGGTGAGTTGGCCAAAGAATTACAGGGTTTGCAAGAAGAAGATCTGGACTGGGATGTCGAGTATATAAGTTTGGTAAGTTCATTATTGTCAGCAGTGGAACAGTGTCTTATAAGGCAGTGTTCTCGGGCCATGAGAGTAACAGCCTGGCAAAGAATGGATTTGGATTTGCGAAAGAAAATACAAACATTGGCTAGACTAACAGAACCTTTGGATCTGAAAAGGAGCAAGCCGGTATCAAAAGCATTTTCATTTGGAGGCACTACTAGAAATCAAGATTTGCAACAAGTTAAACTAGCCATACAGGCTCATTCGAAAAAGGCTTTGGCAGGTGATACCCAACTGTACAAGGCTACTCAGACTCATGATGCGGTGCAGACGACCGAAAGGGGAGTACAAGCCAATCATGATATAAGAGAAGGTACAAGTGAGTTTTTTTGTTTTTAATTTTTGAAAAATTTTTTGTAATTTCTTTTTGTTGACTTTCAGGCCGTGTTTTAAAATCAAATTCTCGTGCTCATGTACCACAATCTTTGCGAGCCACTTCTCAAAGCACTGTCATAACTTCAGAACGTAACAGTGTCAATAACAACTCTGCCACTCATCACCGCCGTACTAAGTCAGAGGCTGCCAAGCCAACAACAACAGCAACCAAAACTAATGAACCAAAGAAAGCGAATGAAGTAAAAGGAACAACAGCCGACTCTGCGACAATAAAACAAAAGCCTCTACCCCTAAAGCTGGCTGACGTTAGACCACGCTATTTGGAACCTAAGAAGACGCCTACAGCGGTGGGTCCGGTAAGAAGCAGTACCAGCTCAAGTATACCGGCCACTTTGGCGAAGAAACAAAACTATCAGCACTCGTCTAGCGAAAGTTCTAGACACTCTAGTCCAGCGGCGCGCAAACATCTCAATGGTAAAGTGACCACCACCACCATCAAATCAACCACCAACATGTCCTTGGACAGTTTGGCCTCAACTTCATGCCGTCCGGCCCGAAGTAAAACTAACAAGTCTTCCGATAACGAAAGATTTTCAGACCTGGGCGTGGACTCGCTAAACGATAGTATGAAAAGCTCGGTTATAACCAATAAATCAGCCTCCCGCGAATCATTAACATCAACCCGCTTAGCGCGTTCAAAGAGCATTAATAAAACCGATAACAATACAAATCAAAATCAAAAATCCAAAACTGTTAACGGCACAACAAAACCCTCACGGCCCACCAGTTTAGGGCCAAGAGCACCGAAATATCTGCAACAAAAAATTACCTCCACTGGTTCCAGTCCTTCATCGGTAACCACTACGAAATCGGCTCATAGTCGTTTGTCCTCAGTGTCATCGAATCAATCGTCTAGAGATTTCTACAAACGCTCCATTTCAGTGCCGGGCAAAAACGACGCACAGCCTGTTACAAAGCACAGTTTCCTATCGGCCAAATCACGTGAAATCTTAGCCAGACGTGCCGAAAAAGAGAAGAACAAGCAACAGGAATTGTTGAAAAAATCACACGATAGCCAAAATACAAAAGAGGAACATTCGTCAACCAATAGAACGCATTCGGCCCATCCCGTAATGCGGTCAACTTCGCACGCTTCAGTTATAACTCAGCGTAATGGTCAACCTTCCAGCATACCGACACGACGTCCAAATACTTTACATTTAAAGAAAACTAATTACAATGTTGCTGTAAATAAATCAAATACAACAACAACAACAACAACCATAGCAGCAGCAACACATGAAAAACTAACGAGTAATAATAAAAACCGCACTTTACAGAATTCCAATGAAATTTATCACACAGCCCAGGCGGTTAAGCAAAAAATCGAATTGCTCATTAAATCTTCCAATCATTCTGCATTAAATGAAAACAATCACAATCATATTGCTAAAGATAACGATAATAATCATGAACACCAATCACCCATTGTTGTGGTCGCAACGAAATTAGAACGTTCAAGTACATTCTGTAAAGATACAGCCGATGTCGATCTAAATGAATTGCAAATAATCGAATAAATTACCCAAGAAAAGGAAAACATCAAGAGAGGACGAAATGATGAAGTAGTAGAAGGGCTTACCTGTATGTTTTGAAGTTGACGGTTAAATAAATGGAAACTCTTAAATTATATGAGGTAATGTGATAATGAATTATATATATATAATGTTTCTATACAGGCGTTTTATATACAACTTTATAGTTCTAACGCTTTAGTATCTATAAATAGGGAGTCGAAAATAGAAGAATCTCTTCATTTGCATTTAAGTCAATGCTTATTCAAAATCTCAAGTTAGACGTATATACTCGTCAATTCGCGAAATACATATGGAATGCATCAATGTCCCGTATACATCTTCGATCGGAATTCTAACTGCAATCTGTGGTTACTTTAAAATTTTTGATGACCAGATATCTTAGAATCAACGCTTACTCAAATCTCAAGTTAGACGTATATACTCGTCAATTCACGAAATGCATACGGGAATGCTTCAATCTCACGTATACATCTTCGATCGGAATTCTAACTGCAATCTGTGGTTACTTTAAAATGTTTGATGACCAGATATATTAGAATAGTTTCGTGTTTATATAACTGTTAACAATTCACTTGACTGTTATCAACAGTATCTATATACGTAGCTCCCAGCTTGAAGAGCAGAGTAAAATAAATTCGAAAATCTTCAAATTTTCCGAAGAAATTCATGACGCCTTTACGTATTCGTCTACGAATACAGTATATAATGAACCAACCTTGAATATATAAATTCAAATTGCTTAACAGTTTTTTATACGGATCTATCAATAGCGTAGATTTCAAACTAAAGAAAGTTGGAAAATCTTTCCGGATAGTCGTCCTAAATTTGAGATCGTCAAGCCAACAAACTTTTAAAGGAAGTTCTGTGTTAGATTAACAGTTTAGTAGTAGTAGTAGTAGTAATTCTACTGGTAACTTAGGCTGTGATTAAGGTATACGTATATATAGCCAGTTTAAACCCATCAAGGACTCCACATTAAGCTACTGTGGAGGTCTTAATTTATATGCGGTGCATAATGATAAGAAAATTCCTGTTGAATATTAGTTGTTGACAGTACCAGCATTCCATTGCATATATACATTTTTGGCCATTAAAATTATTCAATCAAGATTATTGCCTAGCTTAGCAAATCATCCTTGTTATGTGTGTTAAATATTATCCATATTTTAAAGCAGATTGCCATTGGACTATGCCCTCTATGCCATTCGATCGTCTATACTAGTTGCTCGCCGTTTGCATTGATCACCACTTTTTATCATCTTGTCGGATATAACTTTTTTTTTTACTTCTTTGTAAGACATTCGTTTTAGATGATGGTCGCTGCGGTAGAAACAGAATTTATTTTTATTATAAGACTTTATACTTGCTTAAGAAATTTCTGCAATGTTAGCCACAAAACGTAACACATTTAAGGTGACATGATAAACGCCACACAGCATTATTGCCTTATGGCGTAAGATCCTGACTAAATGTTATACGTATTGGAACTTTTCAGTCAAGTTGTATCTGTTTTTGTCGGTTAACCAAGGGTGAGTGTTGTCCAGCGTTGTAATGATGGAATATAACACCTTTTCTTTTGTTTTCTGAATGTTTTATTTGAATTCTTGGGTTTAATTCCATTAATTGTTGACAGTAGAGATCAAATTAATTCTTTGACCAATTTACAGAAGTTCTAAATGAACAATTTTCTTCCTGACTTTGGCACTGCCTACTTCGTACACGTATTGTTTTCTACAGTATTCTCGTATTGTGAGCTACTTTTATTTGCTTGTTATATTGCTCTTCAGAAATAATTTGATTTTAGATACGTTTAAACAGTCAAACAGTAAGGGTAGTTCAGTTCATTAAATTGTTCACTGTCAATTTATGTGGCGCCCAAATATCCAACTTCTTTGTATATCCAGCTTTCTTCAAATGGTTGATAACTGTTTTCGCTAGTTTCCATATTACTTATGTGCCGATCCTTCTAAATTTTTCCATTATTCCATCAGCATTTTAGTGATTACTCGATCAGACCGCGATATACAGTCAACCCTCCTATAACGCGGTACTCTCAGAACGCGGTTTCCATATGACGCGGCGCTGAAATTGCGACAGACCTCCTATAACGCGGTACTTTTAGAACGCGGTTTCCATATAACGTGGTTTTCACATAACGCGGAGCTGAAATTGCGATAGCCCTCCTATAACGCGGTACTCGTACAGCGTGGTTTCCGTTCAACCACATGCCATAAGTTTCTTCCGCACAGTATCTGAATGACTCTTAGTAACTAGATTATGTAAGAGGGTTTAATATCAGTTTTATTTTCGATGTAAAAGCACAGCTTATCTCATAGCCGTCTACGACATTCTAAAAATATTTTCTACAACTCATATCTGACAGTGAGGATGAATTTTGAAAAATTACATAATTTTACAAGTCTTTCTTATTTTTGTTGGAAAACAGTCTTTTGGTTTTGTTTAATTTTTTTTATCAATCCTTTTATCCTCTTTAATTCAACAAAAATAATTTATAATTTATCTTGTCTTGGTCTCCATATAACGCGGTACGAATGATGTGATTTGTACTAATTCCGAGTTTCTCATAGCGCGGTTTCCATACAACGCGGTAGACGGTTTCCATAGAACACTCTACGAATTTGCCTGGTTTGTACGATTAAATCCGAGTCTCTTATAGGTTATAGGAGGGTTGACTGTATCTTTAACATCAAAATTCTTAGGGCAAAGACGATTAAACCATTTTGCTGCTGCTTTCTAGTCTTCATAAAATTCACAACATTTTTACCTTTTTTCATTATAGAAAAGTAAAATATTTAAGTAACGTTTCAGATGTTCACTCATTTATATACAGTCACATAGATAATTATACATATCCCCCTAAAAATCATTATTTTAAAAATGATAATATATGGACAAGTCAACTGATTTTTGCGCCAAATTTTTTGTTTTCCGTCACAGCCGAACAAATTACATTTGTTCTCATCACTAAATATTACATTCGCCCAAAAATCAGAGGACTTGTCCATATATTATTGGGCAAATTCCGATCGTGGCTTTTTTCTCGGCACTCGGCTGCGGAAACCGTTGTTTCTCAAAACACTGCGAACTGTTTCGGAATGCACAATAACATTGTGATCACTTTCCACGGCTGTAGTCCTAGGATTTTTATTCACAATACATTTTATATACCGGGCTACCCTTGGAGAAATTGTATTAGAAATATACGTCGTACGTATAATTTTCTGTGGTGCCATATTGGTTTTAAGGAAACTGCAGCCACAAATTCATAGATTTTGGGAATCTTTTTTCTTTATTTAAGAAAATGTGACATTACAGACGCTAATGTAAAGAAATTTTAGATTAGAAGTTCATTACTTTTTAAAAAAATTATTTTTAGGGCGGGTACGTATAATTATCTGTGTGACTGTATGTATACAGATAAGCCTTCACAGAATAATGTGATTTTAATAATTTCCTCTAGCAAACTAAAGCTTAAGATATCACCTTACGAACAAGTGTTGCCTGGTGAAAATAATTTCATCGGAAATACAGATTTCATTTTAGAGTCATATATGTGAACATGTGAGAAGCTAGCTAGGCCGTAATCCTGACTGAAGGGTTGTAATATGATTTTCTTTACGAAATTAAACACATCTTAAATTTTTTTTGATGATCAACAGAAAGCAATTTAAAAAATGATTTACATTTTGTACACAAAGCAACTTTATTGTGTAGAATTAATGATTTTCTGTGATCATTCCTCCGCCTTGAAAGTTTATTCTTAGTCGATGTTTCTCATTTTAGATGCTAATACATTACAATATTGTTTCTAATGCTGTCTTTGTACCTTCTTCTTTTTTCTTTCTTTTTAACAGATTAATTAAACAACAACAACAACCGTTCCCTTTTATTATTTTGGGATTATTATATATTCTTAAAAATACATCATTTGGCTTCTCAAATTCATAGATACATATGTGTAACAGCAACTCTAGTCAAAGTGTAATTAGTTGCATGTTTAAATTCAAAATAAAAACGACAAACTAGCAAGCTTTGGTTAAAAAGAAAAAAAAAAAACAAAAAACAAAAACAAACTAGAAAACTAAAAGATGTAAAACAAAAAAACAAATGAAATGCAATTACAAAATAAATAAATAAACGAAATTAAGAAAACAAAACTTAAGCACAATATTATGAAATACAATACAATACAATACAAAACCAATAAACAATACTTAAGTTAAATGCTAAAATAAAAATAAAACAAACCCGCCCCTTTAAAAGAATAAATAAAAATTAAATTTAATTAATTATTACAATTAATAATAAAAAACAATAAGATCAAGCATTAAAAAGATAAAGAAAAAATAAATCATAAGGCCTGCTATACAATTGATTATACATTAAAAACAAATATTTGTTAAAGAAAAAATTAAGAAAAGAAAAGCTAATATTCTTCATCGTATATTGAAAATAATTGTACTCTTGTTTGTTTGTGAGTACATAGGAAAAGTCAGAAGTTGGTTTTTTTAAAGCACATACATATGTTTACACAAGAACAAAGAAAGAAATATTAATTAAAAAAAACAAAAATATTATAATATAATATTAGTAAACCATTTGGTGATATTATTTAGGTTTAAAAACTCTTTACAAACAACAACAAAAACAATTAAGCATTAATAAGTTTGTTAAAAAAAAAAACAATTAAAATTAAAAATCTTGAGTATTTTATGTAAGAAAATTAAAAAGTTAATTGAAATTTAAATTCAACAATATAAATGAGAGTTCATTTTAAGGAGTTTACAAAAAAATCAAACCCATGATCTCTTAAAAAAAAAAATGTTATTAAAAACAAATGGCTCCTTCTCTATGCTGCTCTCTCCCCCTCTCTCTTTTCATATTGTGTTTCTCTAATTGGCTTCGTTTAAAAATTCATTTGCATGTTAAACAAACAAATAAATAAAAACAAAATCAGTAAATATTAATAACAATAATAATAATAATAAAAAAAAACTGCCTTCGGGTTTAAAACTAAATTAAACTCTTTATTTGTTAAGGTTAATCTTTTTTTTTAACAAAAATCTCTTTTTAAAATTATTGTGTTTATGTTTTTCCTTTTTTAAATTAAAAATCAGAATTTTTTTTTTGTTTTTGTTTTCAACACAATAAACGTCCGTCTTGTTCTTATTTAAATTATATACACTTTGTCTGCTTTTCTGATATGTTTTTGTGATTTTATAAAATGTTTTTTATACAAAAATATTTTTATAAAAATAAAAGCTTTAAGCTCTCTCTCTCACTCACTCTTCCATTACGAAACTTTTTCAATACTTTTCTATATATTCAAAAGAAAAATAAATTTAGAAAATAATGTTTTAAATTACATAGTTTTTAAATAATCAAAGGCTCTACTAAATATTTCGATTACAAACAACATTTATTTTTTGGAATTTGGAAAAGTGATTTTTTTTTGTTTCAAATTACTTGGTAGATGCTTTAAATTTGCTTAAACAAAATGTTTTATTATTAAAAAGCAGAATATTAATAAAAAAAAATAATTTGGTTAAAGAAATAATAATTAATTCTTTTAATAAAAAAGAAGAAAAAAAGGAATTTTATAAGAATAAAATTTCATTATTCATTATAAGAATAATTATTTTATATTTTATTTATATTTTGGATTATTTTTGTATGCTTTTCATTTTTAATTAGTATTTATTAATTTCTTATTTATTTTTGCATTATTTTTATTTATATATTATGATTATAATTTTTTTTTTTTTCATTTAAGTATTTAAACAAAAAATATTTGAGAAAGAACTTTAACAAAAAAAATAAATATTTTTCTTATTAAAAAAAAATTAAAAAATTAAAAAAAAATTATTGAAAATATTTAAAATAAGAAAACATAAATTTACAAAAGGCAAATTTTTACTAGAGAATTTTTATTTAAAATATTTTTTCTTATTAAAAAAATATTTTTTTTTTAAATATTAAATATAAAAAAATATTAAATATAAAAAAATTCTCTAGTAAAAATATGCCTTTTGTAAATTTATTTTTTCTTATTTCAAATATGTATTATGATTATAATTTTTTTTTTTTCATTTAAGTATTTAAACAAAAAATATTTGAGAAAGAACTTTAACAAAAAAAAAATAAATATTTTTCTTATTAAAAAAAATTAAAAAATTAAAAAAAATTATTGAAAATATTTAAAATAAGAAAACATAAATTTACAAAAGGCAAATTTTTACTAGAGAATTTTTATTTAAAATATTTTTTCTTATTAAAAAAATATTTTTTTTTTAAATATTAAATATAAAAAAATATTAAATATAAAAAAATTCTCTAGTAAAAATATGCCTTTTGTAAATTTATTTTTTCTTATTTTAAATACATATTTACAAATATTTTTTATTAATTTTTTTTTCTTTATTAATTTTTTATTTTTGTGAATATTTTTTATTAAATTTTTATTTTTTTTTTGTGTTTAGAATTTTTTTTTGTAATTTGGATTTTAATATATTTAAAATTTTATTTAATGGTTTGAATTAATTTTTTCTGATTATTTATTAAAATAAAATATTATATCTTAAACGTTTTCAAACAATAAAGTAATATTTCGGTAATTTTTCAAAAATTTATTTTTAATTAGTAGTCTTTTAAATAAAAATTAATTGTTTTAATTTTTTGTTCCAACTTAAAACAAACATTTTACAAATTTTTACAAAATATTTGGTTTTTATTAAAGAAATATTCTTTTTTTGCTTTCAAAAAAAACTCTTATTTTTTATGATTTTTTAAAATCCTTTCATATGATTTTTTGAATTTTTTTATTTTTATAATGAATTTTTAATTTTTTTATTTATTATGAAATTTTTTAATTTTTTTTTTAATATATTATGATTTATTTGTTTTTTATGCATTTTTTAATGATTTTTTTAGGGTTTTATTAATTTTTTATAATATTTTTATTCTTTTCTGAATTGTTTTCACTATTATTTTTATATTAAAAAATATGTTTTTTTAATTAAAAAATTTTTAATTTCAAAATATATTTTAATTTTAATTTTTTTAATTTTAAAATATATTTTTTAATTAAAAAGTATTTAATTTTAAAATATATGTATATATATTTTTTTGATATTTTATTTTTTATTACCATTATTTTTATATTGAAAAATTATTTTTTAATTTCAAAAGTTTTTAATTAAAAAATATATATTTTGATGTTTTTTTTAAGCAAACTTTAAATTTTATATTTTAATAATTAGTAAATTTATATTATTTTATTAAAAATGAATTTTTTATAAATTTTACCGTTAGTAATATTTTTTTTATTAATTTTTTAAACATAATTTTTTTAATTAAATTTTTTTTTCTATTTAAAAATTTTATTTTTCCATTTTTTTAAATTTTTTTTTTAATAAATTTATTAATTATTTTTGCAATTTTTATTCTTATATGTATAAATAAAATATGCATGGTTTTTATATTTCCTTAAAAAAATAAACTTTCTCCTTGCATATAATTATTTTTTATTAAATTCTTTTTAATAATAAAACATTTTGTTTAAACAATATATTTAAAGACGACATTTCATTAAAGGAATATATCCTTTTCTTTATTGTAATTCATTTAGATTTCATTTTTTTTTTTTATTAATTTTAATCTCATATTAAGTTAGATTTTCTCGTGAAGGTTTCTGCGAAACGACTTATTATTTTAAAATTATGTTAAATTTAATCTTAGTTATACGCACTCTTTTTTATAATCAAAATTAATTTATAATATTCATTGTGTCTTTAGTTTCTGAAGTGATTTATAACTGATATGCTGCATATCCCTTGATCACATTTTTGTTCTTTTTTTTGTATTTTGTTTATATTTTATTATTATTTTGTAAGTATGTTTATGTTTAAGTATATTTTTTTTCAAATAATATTAAAATATTTTATAATTACGCCAGATTATGAATTTAAAATCATTTTAATATTATTTATCTCTTTACAATATTATACTCTACTCTATAAATATATTTTAAATATCTCTTGGCTTTTTTTTTATAAATTAAGTATGAAGTAAGAAAAATAAAAATTAAAAAAAAATAAAAAAATAATTAAGATGAATAACAAAACAAACAACAAAATTATGTATGAATAAATAAATAAAGAGAAAAACAACAATGTAATAAAAAATAACTATATATTACAGCAAATTTAAATGTGTTTTTCTTTTTTCTCTCTTTGGATAGGAAAATTGGTAAGGCTGTAAGAGTAAGACGGGAAAGAATAAACGCTTTTCATGACTTTCCTTCAGTCACAAGATCAAAATCAAGTTGCAAGGCGAAAGTACAGGTACATTGTCGAGTTCATTATTCAACCTCTCTTCCTATTTTCAGGTTTAGTATGAAACAAACATATCAGAAATATTTCACTCATAAAGATCGAAAAGTATTATTTTTTATTCAAGTTCGAAAATATTTACAAAAGTGAAACATCTTTAAAAAATATCAATATAGAATCCCTCCTACTCTTCGTGGTTCATGCCTGGAGTAAAACAATTCTTTCGAAATCTCTATATAGTCGCACTATATATGACACAATTATGGATATCAACCATGGTGATATCAACTGAACTTCAGTTGCCAAAAATGCTATTACAACTGGAAACCAACATTTAAAAATAATAATTTTTCATTTCTTTCTTTTTTTGTCAACTTCAAATTCTTAGTTGTCAACTGCTTTGATTGCAATTCATAATACACTGCGTTTCCCTTTAATCTTATCGAGTCATATTGCTAAAAATGTCAGGAAGTTCTTTGTAGCAACCTGTAATAAGTACAACAAATAATTATAATGTCATATGTTGACTAAGAATTTGAAGAGTTTGCTGGTATCGAGAGACTACCAAAATTGTGCCATCTATAGAATATTCATCTCACTTAATTGGCCATTAACAACCCGATTAACAGATTTCGGCTTGTCGCAACACATCCTTCTAGGCGCCTCTGCTTATTGTGCGCCTACGCCAGTAGGTCACACCAATCAATGACAGGGCTTCCTCGATTTGGTCCTTCCAATGGATACAAGCTCCTCCTCTTCGCCGACTTCCGCAGATTCCCGCATTAAATACCCGTCACGCCGGAGCATCCTCCTCCATTCGAACGACATGGCCGAGCCAGCGCAGCCGCTGGATATTAATACGCTGTACAACGTCTATGTCGTTGAGGAACTCATACAGCTCACTGTTGGATCGGATGCGGAAATCATCGCCAACTCGTACTGAACCGAAGATCTCACGTAGTACTTTTCTCTCGAATACTCTCAAGCTGCTGCATCAATGCTCAATAGGATCCATGCCTCTGCGCCATAAAGAAGCACGGGGAGAATGAGCATTTTGTAGAGTATTAGTTTTGTCGTACGAGAGAGGCCTCTGCTACTCAATTGCCTATTGAGACCATAGGCAATGGTAAGCGTGATTGCACTACACTACAATGTTTTAGTCATGATCCTAGCTTTTCGCAAGTGAGTCGTATGTTGAAGATTCTATTTACCTTAAATGAGTGCATAAGACAAAAACAAATGAACTTCAACAATAGAGACACATTCGACTATCATTTCTCTGGATTCCTTTAATTTAGCACAAACTCTGGCATCTAATCATTCGTATCGACCTTAATAGAAAATGATAAACTCATTAAAAATTTAATTTGATTGTATTTGAAAATACTTTTTATTTAATATTTCTTGTATACATATTACATTTAGATTAACGCTGACTGTGTACATTCAATACATGTATGTAGTTCGCCAAGGTGAAACATGTAAAAAGGATTTTACAATTCAATTTGTAAAGAATTTTCATTGAAATAAAATTAAAAATTAAAGAGAAGTAAAATGGTAACCAAAACGAAAAAATATATTTAAAACTTTACGTTGCAGATGTTGGTTGTTGAGTCTGTTGTTGCTGCGACAGTTGTGTTTGTTGTTGTTTACCCTCTAAATTTGCTTGGACCCAAGCATTAAAAACGTTACGACAATGTATTACCACACATTCATTGCTACAATATTCGTCTTCCCAGTCAGGATTAATAATTGCACGTTTATTGCAATTTTCTCGTGTACATTTTTGTAAAGAACCGGCTTCAGCTGATAAATTCTGGGGATCACCAGCTGGATTTCCAGCATTAGTTGCGGTAGTAGGAGCAGTATTGGGTGTTGTAACTGGTGCTGCAGTATTGGTAGCATTTGTAAGACTAGTCGTGCTGTTATTATTATTATTAAGCACTTGAACATTTTGTTGTGTTGGCTGATTGCTGATAACATTTGCTGTTGCTGCTGTTACATTGTGTTGAGGTTGTTGCTGTGGCTGTGGCTGCTGTTGAATCGCTGTTGTATTTGAGGCATTTGCATTCAGTTGTTCCTGCTTCAGTTGTTGTTGCTGCTGCTGATAGATTCTCATCTGTTTGAGATACTCTGTTTTGGCCAATTCGTTTTTCTTGTTATAGACACTCTTATGTACCGGATCTAAGGCATCCCACATAGAGGCTACAATTTTCGATAACTCTTGAAAGGAACACGTAGGATTCTGCTGTTTTATGGCGCTTACAGTATCACGAAAGAATAAAGCATAAGCGGAAAGTGGTTTTGCTGGTTCATTTTGATCTAACGGTAGCATTTGTTTACGTGCAGCCATTGTGGTGGGGCCTGTGCTCGAGGTTGGTGTAATATTTCCTGCCGGCGCTGGAACATTGTTTGGTGTGGTCGTTGTTTGCTGCTGTTGCTGCTGCAGGGTAATAGAGTGATTTATTGAGTTATTTGCTGTAAAATTAAATGAATCTTCATTGGCCGTATGATATTCATCTGTTGTATTGTGAACATTAATCATACGTTTCGTCTGTAGATAATGAGGAAGAGAGAGAGAGAAAGAGAAAGAAAGTATGGACAATGAAATGAAAATGAGATGAAGGATTTAATTAAGCGCAACTCCATTATACAATAAAACAATAACTTACTAAAAGCTTTTTCATTACTAATGCTTTACAAAGTTCGAAATCTATTAAACTATCACAAAATTAAAAGCCTTTTAAAGCTAACGCGTTCATATAGATTAAATGATACGATTAATATAATGAAAAATAAATTGAAATTAATGATGATGTGTTGGTAGATGCTAAAGGTAAGATAATGTCACACTTTGCTTGATTGCATGTAGCAGTGTATGTAATGATTTTAATTTTAAAATACAAAAAAAAAATTAAATTAATTTTGTATTTAATTCCAGACTTGATCATAGTCAGGTAATAGTATACTACCTGTACGATAGAGAAAATTTATTGAAATGGCTTGGCTAGTCTGTTAACTCAACTTGATTAAATTTAACCTTTGCTCCAGCAAGGATCCAAGTAAGAATAGGTTTGGAAGGTAGGCCTCAGCCCAGAAACAGCTTATGGTGGTGCTTTCATGAAAATTTTAACTGTCTTAACTCAACTTAAATAATGAAGGACCGAATTATAATGTCTTGCAATTTCATTTGAAAGAACTGTTTTTTACTTTACATATCACATTTTCTATATGAATCCTTCCAACGCCTTAGCCCATTTACATACCCACTAATTGTAAATATTGTGGCTATAAAGACACCAACAGCACCCAGTCATTTATAAATCTTTCGCTCTGCCTTTGAATCAATAACTCAGTACCATTATCTTTTTTATTCATCAAAACTACAAAATGATGCAACTATCTACATCAAGCAATAGTTGTTGAGAAAATGCAGATGTTGTTGGTTTTGACTTGAGTCCCTAAGATGAGCTAATGATCCGATATAAGGTTGTGTTAAAAACGCATTTTATTAAATCCTTCGTTAAGTGTGCCGCCACATGAAATATAAAGTGAGTAGAATGAACACATAACAAGCTGTCTTAATGATATTATGATCTCTGCAAGAAACAAAGCGAAACACTACAGAAATCCGAAGAAAACTTACTCACCTGTGTCGATGTAGGTGTTTGCTGTTGGTACGCATATGAATTGTTAACAAGATTTCCTGCCAACATGCTGCCACTTGGAGTAGATGTAGAAGCGTCACCCAAATCGAAAACGTCGTCACCAAATGATGGTGTATGAAATTGTGTATTCATTGTGAATTTCTATGTAAAAATGTTTATCTGTGGTGAAATTATTAAATTGAGAGCATTATTTGTATTTAAAACATTGAGGGAAGTAAGAAAGCAAACACAATATTTATTTTACTTTGGCTCAAATTTTTGACATTTACTTTGGTCTATTGTATAGTAAATAAACATTTTTAGAAACTTGGCAGCACTTAGTACCAATGCGAATAAAATCAAATATACACTTTGAAACAACAATAATAATAAAATCAATCGCACGCTTTTAAGCAACCATGAGAATAAAACCAAACACAAGCGTAAAAACAACGCTGTGGTGTAAGATGGAGGCAATAGTAACGGTAAATGAAAAAAGCCTTTGGAAAAGTGAAAATTATATTGTGAATTTCTTATTTTATTTAAAAGTATAAAAAAGTGAAAATAAATAATTAAAAAATTGTGAAAGTGAAAGAAATAAGTTTGCCGATTGTGAAATAATAATTAAAAGGAGAAAAATATGGAATTTATAGACATGTGCTGTCAAAGAAGGCTTTTACGCATGGCGTCGTTGCTGTTGCTGTGAGTGTTCGGCTGATTCCAGAATAAATCCAAGGTAGGAAATAGAAGAATAATTAATTAAATGCCGGTTCAAATTAGCTGTTGTTGGTTTGTTGAATGTCAATATTAGAATGTAAGTAGTTGCATGACGTCATCAGTCTCAATCCGATATTATTTTTGTCCGGTTAATGTTCAGCGGCCCATTGAATTCAGAACACAGCTAAGTTGCTTCTCCAAGTCCTCAATTTGTACCGACTGTGCTTTCAGGTCCCGATTGATATTTTAATTTGTACCTGCATGTTCTACAGAAATCTGTTGAGGCCTGAACTATTGCTTTAACTATCAAGATTAAAGCTATAAATTCCAATATGAAGCTTTTGTTCTACTTGTGAATTTGTTGATGATGACACTTTTTTTCCAGGATCCGATTGTTGGGGCGGGTTCAATAAGTTGTGCTATTGACAACATTACATTGTGTGGCTTCACAAGAGTTTTTATAGAATACTCGTGTAACTGATCTGCACCCAGTTGCAGTTCTAGGCGAATCATTTTGTCTCGTCTGCCTATATGGTGGAAGTATAGTTCTTTTTTATTGATCTTCCACTTGTTATAGGTTAGGTTAGAGGACGCGTACTTGTCAACTGTGACAAGTACAGTACCCGAAGGTCTAATTGACCCATTGTACAACGTCCTAACTTCTCACACCACTCGTGTTGTGTGCGTTACTTTTACATATGAGTAGCGGGACCTACAGTTTAAAGTCCACTTGTTATATATTTTGATAGAAATACCTCTCTTAACTTACCCCAGTCAAAGCTTGTAGCGTCTTAATTCTTGCATTTATCTCTCCCTGGGCATACATAGGTGGAATGTCGCAGGATATCGAAGATAACTCACGAAACTTTGTGATACTGGCCCCTTAAAGTGGTCTTGTCTTTGACAACAGTGTCCAGTTTTAGCTCTACCTTTGTCCAGAAGGTGAATACATTTCGTTCAGAATAGTGAGCATTTAGCTATTAGTATATCGCAGAGTTATAGTTAACTTGATTAAATATTTTTCACTAAATTATGCGTATCGTAATTTAATGCAGGAAAATTATGTCTTGAGAGTTATATTGGTCTTGTATTAAAAGCTTTTGTATGGTCTCTAGGCAAAATTATTCATTTTACATGCAAAACTTATTAAAATGTGCAATACCACCGATTTTAACTTTTCATGCCTTTGGCCATACTTCAGATACCTTCATCAAACTGTATGTATTTGTCTACTGGTAATATTTTGTTTTAGCTTAGTAGACATAAAGAAATTTAAAAGTTTAATGTGAGGTTAAAGGCGTAGAAATTATTTTGCCTTCATCGATAGCATAGATTAAATGATGTCTCATCATGTGAGGTTTACACTTCGTCCACTTTTGTTTGTTTTTGTTTTTTGAAGACCAACACTTAAGAGATTAATTCTACTCATGCATTGGATTATGTTGGACTACCAGAGAGATACATACTTACGCTAAAAAGAAAAGAGCGGTAGTGTAGGCCACGTTGAGGAACTCTTTCTTTTTCTGGCTGCTGTAATATGATCGTCATTTGTTTGCGTATTGAACTGTTTAATTAATTGAAAAGGTGCTGATGCACAATGTTAGGCAGAGTGTACTAGAAAAAGCCAACCAGATTCTCGTATATACAGGATAATTGCTTTTATGTTAATTTCAATAAGTTTAATCTAGAATGCCAACCATGAGGTTCACAATAACCTAGTGCGCGAGTTTTGGCCTGTCTTCAACCTATGTATATAGGTTATTACTCATAATATTGTTGAATTGGTAACCCTTTTGGATGCTGTTGAGTTACCCAATTCTGTTTAATTAATTGAAAAAGCGCTGATCTACAACATTGGGAAGAGAGTTCTAGAAAACGTCACCCAGATACTCGTATGTACCGGGTAATGTCCTTTATCCTAATGTCAAGTATAATGTTCACAATGAGATTTGGCCTGTCTGTTCTCTACATACATATGTTTGGTTTCTCTTAACCCTATATATATAGGCAGTCTCCTACAATATAGCTGCCTTATCAAATTTTTGTATACTGTTTGAATATCTGCTTGCTTATTACATACATACTTGATAAGTAACCAGATGTGTTAACGCCACACATGTTCCAAGTATGTACCTTAGTGTTCCGTTACCTCATCACGGAAAGAGGGTTCTTGGAGTTTACGATAGCATTGTAATTACTCAACAAAGATTAGGTAATCCCGTTTAACTTGAGAAGAATTATCACTTCTCCCACCTTTCCTTTCGCTGAATATACATTTTCAAGTCTCTCTTACTATTCTACAGAAATTAAACTAACTTCTTTGTAATTTGATCTTCCTGCTTATTTATTTTTCTATTCTAACATCGAGTCAATCTCTAAGGAGCTGAGTGCTCTGATGGTGGCCTGACTTAGTACTGCTATGTTCTGTCCTCTATACTTCCTGTTGAAGTTTTTGTGCACATCTTTCGATGACATTATGATGAGGATAGTTGAGATCTATGGTTTATTCGCATACACTTGCGTTTTCAGAAATCCCCCCCCCCCAGAAAAATGGGTCATGTCGCATATTAACTTCACGTGATTGAAATGCCCTTCAATTGCTCGTGCAGAATATCCAATGAGGCCTTAGTTTTGTGGCATATAGCAATGTCCTGCTAAAACAACTTGTTCTTGGGGTCCAATTCAGATCAAAAGAATATGGTAATTATCGACCTTTATTCCACACCGCTGACGATGCAGACCTGGCCAACGTCGTTCTCCAAGAAATATGGACCGATGACGCCGTCATTCCTAAATCCACACCACAGAGTAACTTTTTCGGGTTGCATTGGACACTCTTCATTCTGATGTGGAGTGGTATCGTTCCAAATTCGGCAATTTTGTTTATTTACGTATTCATTCATTCAGAAATGGGAATGATTTTTCTATGAAAATTAGGGTCAGTTGCCATGTCTTCTAACACAATAAAGGCTTAAATGTCACCGTTTGAAAATATATCATATCGCTTCATGCAATTGATATACTTTGTGTTACATTTTAGAGACATCTACCGATAATTTCTAACCCAAAATTTTCGAGAATCTTTTCCAAATGAATTGTTTTTAAGAGAAAATTGAACTGATTTGTTTCTTTTTTTCTAATATATTGTACATATATATTTTTTTTTATTTCGTATTTAAATATTTGTATAAACATACATATTGTGTATGTTATTTGAAGGTATACATTTTTTTCCATTTTAAAAATATATATTCTTATATAATTGTAAGTATTATTTATTTCATTATTAATTAATCTAATCTAAGGCATTCATTATTATTATTATTACAAACATTATATTTAAAAAAATAAAATTTACATAAAATCATATCACATTTTTTTCTAAACAATTTACACATGCATACGTGCATACATACATACAGACATAGTTATTCTAAGCAATTATTAATAAAATTAATAATTATAATTAAATTAGTAACAACATTTATAAATATTCTCTTTCTATTTTTAATTAAAACTCTATCTCTCTCTGTAATAAGACACTATTTTGGAATTACAATTACAAAATAACTTAGAAAATTTGCAATCTTAAAAAACTAAATACATTTAAACGTAACAGCTAATATGCTTTTTGATCATTTATTGCGTTTTTGTGACTCCAGATAGGTGGCGGTGAAAGTGAGTAGACGATGTCTTTGCTTAAGATTACGGGCTCTCACATGTACAGAGTTAACTTCTTCAGTATAACTGCCGGGAAACCATCCAATGGCCCCGTCACGTATCCGTTCACCTTGATACCAGCCTATCGAAGAAAAGAAAAGACCAAAAAATGAAAACACTTTATATTTGCATGTCTAATTGCTTTAATATCAACCTACCATCCGGTAATTTACGTGTCACATTGACTACATCACCCACTTCCAAGTTTAAAACGTCGGGTTCATTATTTTCATAGGTATGCGTGGCTATAACTTGTGGACAATCCCATTGTTCGTATAATTTTTCGCCTGGCGTTTCCGATTCAGGCGGACGCATGGCTTGAAGCCATCTTTGCTGTTCGGAAACTGAAGGGCAGGACAACAGCTAAATTTAAAATAAAAAAATTTTAAATTTTCATTTAAACTTCTCATTGTGCTATACTCACTAATTCGATTGTTTTACGTTCGTGATTCTCTAGTAGAGTCATTAAAATTAAATTTTTACTAGTTTGACTATTTAAATCTTTGGTTGGTAATTGTGGCAGTGTATCTCCCGACGTTATTGTCAGCATATTACGCGGACAATAGTCAAATACCGAAAACTGTTCCTCTGCTTTACGTTTTGTCAGTACCAACAAATCCGAAAAGAGAAATGCAAATATTGTGGTTTTCGTAAACTTTTTGCCAAACGTTAGTTTGGCATCATCGCCACGCCAGATGAGATGTGTTAGCTCTCCCTTTTTAACTAAATAACGTGGTTTAGTGCCGGGAGCCAAAATGCCAGCTGGTGCTATTGCCAAAGGCCGTATTACCGTGGGATTAAATTCCAATTGTCTGGATATGCGTTCAATTTCAAAGGCCTGCTCACTCTTATTGGCCGCCTCATTGCACTGTGTTACAATTTTATTCATGATGGCCAGACACATTTTCCAATTTTCATATTCGTCATCATTGTGATGGCATTTACTGAATACCGCATCGATTAACAAAGGCAGTCTTGTGATTCTCTGCATGGGTAACATTAAAAAGGAATGCAAAGTCAGGCCACAGCATGCAGGACTAGACTCGAGTAGTTCTAGATTTTGTGCAAACAAACCTTTGGCTTCACGCAAGCGTTTCAAGGTACGATCCATGCGGCCCTGATGCTCACAAAAGCCTACATAAACATGAAAATACTTTTCGGCTATTGCATAGATGCGTTTACTTAAGCCTGTCAGCATTATATTGTCTTGCCAGCAGGATTCTAATTCTGATAGAAGTTTTTCGGAACATTCATGTACCGGCACGATATGGGCAAATAGAGATTTACGGTCGCGAGAACTAACCACGTTTTGATCGCGAAACACGGGATGATTCATATAATGAGTGCGCAATAGATTAAGAGATTTTAAATAACTTGCTTCTGAGGTGATTATTTCAAACTTTGCCTCCATCAAAGCTCGTTCCCTTGGTGTCATTGTGGCTAAAAGAATGAATAAGAATTTGTTTAGAAATTAAATTTTTTATTCAAAATTCAATTCCACTTACGTATTATATACGAGTTAATAACCTCCGGAATATGACTCCACAAGGTACGTTCGGGCCCACTTTTTGGTTCCACCAATTGTAGCGCTGAAGGTCTGGTGGATTTTCTTACAATCTTGCTATTATTGTTGCTGTTCTTCTGGCGTTCTCCGATTTCTTCATAGCCATCTGTTGAACTGTCACCGTCTTGCATGTCTCTAGACATGGCTTGCAATTTGGCTGCGCTGTAGATCTGATACAACGGTTCATTACTAAACATACTATGCGACATTTCATCTGCTGGCCCCGCCTCATTACTAGTGGATACACCCGAACTGCCGCTACTACTGGCCACAGATACGCCAGAAGTTTGATATAAACCTGCTTCTTCATACCATGTAGAGCCAGCAATAATGCTGCTTCCCCCACTGCCATTTTGACCATTTAGTATCTGAGAATCGTCGTTAACCAAATTGGTTGTGCCATTCTTAAACACACCGCATTCGGCGTACCAAGAAGTATTGCTTTGGCGTTTAGATTTCGGGTTGTTTTCTGGAGGCGGCGGTGGCGGTGGTTCATGAGGTCGTATGCCTATGGTAGTACGTCGTCTTTGCGAATTCGCCAGCTTTGCTTCTTTTTTAGTTTTACGAGCTATGGTAGAGAATTTTTGCGCTTCTGCAACGGGTGTAGATGTTGTAGTGGGTGTGGGTAGTTCTCCTGATAAAGTTTTTTCCGAAAAACCAGAATCTAATTGGCAATTATGATCATCTTGTCCGGGATCCTCTATATAAAAAGTACTTCTGGTTGGTGTCAGGGTGCTTAATTGTTTGTTGTCAAAGCCCACTAAACTCTTGCGTATACGTGACCTTAAACTTTTGCCCAATTTTGATTTTCTTGTTTCAGCATTAACACTAATGGTATCGGGCTTAGAGACTACTGTTTGAGCCATTATGAGATTATTTTCCGAAGTACTTAACTCTTTGGTCTCTGGCACTTGCAGTGCCGATGCTGGTGGTGTTGGCGGCAAAGGTTGAGTTTTACTTTCATACTGTTGCTGTGCACTACCATAGAATTGTGATGAACTATCGTCGATTTTCTGTTGACTGCCGCCATGTTTCGAACTATTTGGTGATTTTTTATTCACAATTAAATTCTTAAATATCTTGACAAACGAATACATTTGATTCGATGATGTTGGCGGTTCGGGTAATTTAGTGGTTCTTATGTCCACACCACTGTCATTGTGAGCATTCTTGATATGTTCACTTGCATAGTAGTCATCGGTATCGGAGTCAAAGGAATCATCTGATATGTGTTGACCCAAAGCATGTGCTGAGTACGACATTTTCTTGCCACGCTTAGAAACCCTTACAGAATCTTGATTTCTTTGCAGGCTGCCAGTGCGACTCGGGTCGAGCAGCGAATGCCGTTTGGAAAGGGCGTGTGGTGAAAGTTGTTCATAGTAATGATCGGGATCGTCTGAAAAACGAAATGTTATTGTAATTATTATTAAATGTTTTAAAAGAAGTGGCTTAAGTTTATAAAAAAAAACTAGAATGGTTACTCGAAAAAGCCATTATCAAAAGTGAAAAATAATGTGGTCGACTTTATCTTTTAGTAGACAATGCAATTACTCAATCTCTTTCTGATATCATTAAAAGCTTTATACTTCTTCTGAGTAAATTTTTTGAAATATTAAATGCAGTGGCCCCTCGGGTAGACCGACAGTTTTCTTATATGCGGTTGAACACGTATCTAACGTAACACTAGTCAGCTTATCTAAGATTAAAAAATCAAGTCAAAGACTATCTTTAATGTTTTGTTATCCTATTGAGGGATGAAGTGTCGAAAGACTGATACCTATTCTTCTGAGATATTTTAAATCATAAGAAACGTGAACCGCTTGCCAAAGAATCTTTTATGCAGTCTGCAGCTGATTATTTAATTGAAACAAATTTAGATGGTTTGTTCAACTTATGTTTTGTTTTACTTGCTGATTCTTCAACCTAGAAAAAATAGAATTAATTCTACAGAATTTAAAATTATTAGACGGTGAGAACCAAGCAAGCCTATGACCTGTTGTATTCAATGCACAAGTAAACTTAACGAATTCCTTTTTCGAAATTTCGAACGAATTCAAAGTTAACAAATAATTGGATTAACAAGACCTAAACAGAGTATACTTTATAGCAGTGGAAGTCTAGCGTCCAATTGTAAGCCAATTCAATTGTCTACTTTATTATGGGGACTAACATAGCATAAATTCCAACTTGAAAACTGTTGTGACAATAAGAGTTTTATTACCATAATAAACTAATGTTAGATAATTTGTATTGTACAGTCCGTACAGTCGCTGTACCCAGCTCCAAGCTTGTTAATCTGTTTTATATTAATCCATTCCCTAGAAGTCCATAATATTATCATAGCTAAAAATAACAAACTCAACTTATTTCAGAAGTATCATCTCGAAATCTTTTAACTTCGTATCGTCCGATCTTCCTACATTATGCAATTTTATACCATGGAACGCCATAGATAAATAATCCTATTAGACAGGAGCCCGCGGTTTAAACCCAGCTCAGACAAAATAAAATTTTCTTTTTGCGTCTTCCTCTTAGCAGTCTTCTGTCAAAAACTCTAAGAATAAATAAATAAGGGAAATCAAATTTTTTTTTCGGGAATAATATAGAAAATCTTAGCTAACAAAAACTTTGGCAGCCGGTAATTGATATTCCAAAATTATTTAAAATATAAAAATTACAACGAAATATATTTTAAAAGATTATACAAATGATTTAAACTAAAAAAAAAATCAATTTTAAAAGAAATATATTTTTGCACCAACCCAATAAGTATACAAATCCCATCTCTTACTGCTGCTAAGATTCGTTACATACATACATACATATTGTAAAACCCTTTCGAGTATGAAAGTAACAATTCAAGTACCAACCTATATAAGTACTCATCACCATGCCCTCTCTCGTTTCATCCACTTCAGCTATAGTGGCACGTATGAATGTCAAATGTATACGTTGATGACGGGGACGCATACTACCCGTGCTATTCCTATTGTACGGTTCGACTCCTGCTGATTTTTGTATTGTTTCCAATTTATCTTTCAATTCCTCAATGCAGGTATTTGCATAAATAGGCGGCTCTTTCTTAGCAGAGGAGCCATTTTCATCTTCCTCTTGTGGCTCAGCGTTGAGATACACACAACTTGAAGGACAAGTTATTGACACTTCACCCACTGCACGAGGTCGCCGTTTACGCGGCAGTGTACGCAACGTATTTGTATAATTTAATGTTGCACAAGCTGTTGGAGATGTTGCTATAGAAGATAAATTTGTTGTTGTTGTTGTTGAAATTGCTACTGGTGCTGTTGTTGTTACGTACGTTTTTGTATTCATTTTGTAGTATTGTGTTGCAATAAAATTTCTTTATGCAATTCACATTTCATTGCGTTATTATTTGTGGATTATATTGTGGTATGTCTGTCTGGTATAGATTGTTGTATCCAAGAAAACAAAACAAAACAAAACGGGTTATAAATTATTTTTATTTATATGGTCCATAGTATTTTTCTTCCTCTTTTTGTTTCTTCTTTTTATGATTTGCTTTGTTTTATCTCTAGAGTAGTGGAGAACAGCTCATTGTTGTTAAAGGAGCTCTGCTTCAAAGCAATTGAATACGATGCTGCTGCACAGTATGAGTCATTTACAGACTGTTCTTTTATTGGTACTTTTAATTTCTGTTTTTAATTCCTGGTTAATTATTTTGTAGTTTTTTCTTTTTTTTTCTTTAATTGATTACAATTAACAAGAAATGTTTTTCGTTATTTTTTTTATCTTGTTTTTTAAGTCTTTTGTTTCATTTATAAGAAGAATATGCCTCTACAATATTGAAATGATAAATTTATTAAAGAAAACTTTTGTTAAATTTGGTTTTAAATTAACTTGTAAGATTACAAATCATTCGTGATTCTTTTATTATTCAATTCAATTATTTTTTTTTTTAACTTTTATTTCCTTTAATAATTTTTATTTTAAATTTATTCTTTTGTGGCGCATAGTATATTTTTAAATATATTTCATATGTATATGACGTATTCTTTTATCGCAATAAATTCTATTTTAATTTCAATTTTGTATCTGAACATATGGAACCAAATGAACGAACAGCGGCGAACATATAAACGCGTTACGTATCGTATACAATTGATACGTTTGACCAGCTTTAGACCGGTTATTGTGTTTCTTTGTTTATTAGTATATATTATTTTTTTGTTTTTGTTTTGTTTTTAGTTTTAACTTGTTTTTTTTTATTAACAACTTTTCTGTTTGAGTTTTTGGCATACAATCAACCAACAACGGCTTGTTTAAATTTATACCGGACACTTGTTCTTGCCTTTTAAAGAGAGCTTTTGTTGCAGAGAGCAAAAAAAGCAATAAAAATATATATACATATGTATCATAATTTTTTATACAAAATTTTATTTTATAATTGAATAATATTTTATTTTTTAATTAATATACACTTGAACAAATTTTATTTTCATTTTTAATTATATTTTTATAATTATTTTTACCAAGCAAAAGCTTTTGTATTTTATTGAAATTAAATTAAACCATTCATTACATTTAGTTAAAGTTTTACAACGAACTTAATTACACATCAATTAAATAACAAAAACATAATTTTTGAGAATACTTTTTATCTAGACTTGATCTAGAACAAATGCTAAGCAAACTTATGCGATATTTAAATTGTATTAATAATTAAAATCTCTGAATATACTAAAAAGAATTGCCTTGTAGAGGTGGCTCTACCTATTTCCATAATACTAAACCTGTTTTTCCTGTTATAAATAAATTCAGGAATAAAGTTACCCGCACAAAGTCGAATTTTGTCTGCACATAGGCATCAAATCTTTCAAATTTTGTTCGAAAGTTTTGTTTTTGTAAGGCGCCGTAGTGTAATAGTATCGAACAAAACGAAATATGAAAAAATATTTCTCACTGTTTCTCAATATTTCTAGTCGTTTGGTAAAATCTCTGTAAATAAAATTGCCCCTAAAAGTTTCCCGAAAAAATATGTCGTTCGGAGCCGACTTTAAACTGTAGGTCCCACCACTTATGAATAAAAAAAAAAACACAAACAACATAAGTGAAGTGAGAAGTTAGGTCGAAATACTGACTCAAGGGTTGTAATGACCCATAAACTAAATAAGTAGGTACAACTCTGGTTGAGACGGCCTAAGACGGAATAGGTCTTGAGCCCATATAGGTAGCCTCAGGGAATCTTAAAAGGGTTTCTGAATGGAGCAAAGGCTAATCAAACAAGCTTTAAAAAGCGTCCTTTAAGCAACAAAAAACTCTCGACGATTTGAAATCTATAACTCTACTTATTGCTGAATGAAGAAAAACTTTTTATTTTTCACTTTGGTGATCCACACACATTTTAGGCGGGCAATAAATTTTAGTCTATAAAACCAAACCTTTTTAACATTTTTTTTTAATTATTGGAAGCTTAATTTTTACGAGAATAGATCTAAACTTAACTTAAAAAATCACACAAAATATGTAAAAATTCAAGAAACTGTTGCAGGTAAAATTTGAAACTAAAAATAATTGGTTGACTCACATACATATCGTAGGGAAATGAGATCATAATGTTGTGTTCATCCTGCAAAATAATTCAAATAAATTTCATCAATTGCTATTGCGATTGTTAAACTGAATAGAATAAAATCTCGTTGAATGAGGAAAAGCTCCATTATTTTATTCATTTTATATGAAAAGATTTATTTCGTATACATAGTTATTTTTCACTACTTTAACCTTTAAAAAGTTCTGAATCATTTGATCTTTAAATCTTTTGTCTACAGAAGAAAAACCCGTCTTTAAACGCTATCATATTTATAACACATCACATCATATAAATTATATTAAATTATTATTATTAATATTATTCACGTCAATAGATTTGTTACCCTATATACCGTGTGTGTTAGATGCTAAATTTCTCAATATGTTTGTAACATTTTAATTTAAATAAATTTTTGAATTTATACTTCAATATAGCTGCCCTAGTAAAATAATGCGCTGCTAAATTTATTTTTATTTGTTTATTAATTAGAATGCAATCACAAATTAATTTGTAATTATTACGAGCTGAGTAACATAAACCTTAGGCTCGATCAGAGTCGATGGTGGTAATCGAACCCATGATCTTTTCGCTAATTGTCTAGCTATTGCGGTATTTAAGTCACATCTTGGTCGTCTAATTAATTATCTTCGCACTGATTGATTAGGTGTTGAGATAGCGGAATAGGGAAGATTGTAGAATCTCCGAATTTCTATGATCCAGATTCCACCGATCTAGAACGGAATGTGGTTGAAACTTTCTTCTGTCCCCTTCATTTTTAATTTTTCGACAACTGGTTTTTGTTTCTATCTCTTGCTTTTTTCCTATTGTATATTATTTTGTCAGTTTCTATGTTTGGTTGGACCCACTTTTATAAAGCTAATCTTAATGGACCATGTCTAGTCTCCCAGTCAAGGAGTTTTTCACTTGTACTCGTAATCTAATCTGATATAAGTGTTAGTAGTTGCCATAGTCTAGTAGGTAAAGTGTTGGCTTATTAGACATGAGGCCAAGGCTTGAAGTCAGACAACAAAACGAAATATGAAAAATTATTTCTCCGGCGACTTCCTCCCAGCAGATTTTTGGCAAAAACCATGATAGTAAATAAAAATTGTCGTGAAAAATTTTCTCAAAAAAATCTGTCGGTCAAAATCGACTTTAAACTGTAGAATACTAATGAATAGAGTGAAATATAGTCAAACAACTTTCATTCTCCTGCTTTATCTTTTGTTTTGTTAATATGACGTGTTAATAAAGACAACCACAACCAATGACGTTATCTAATATTCTATCATAATGACTAATTAGCAAATTAACATTTTAACAAATTATACACGTCTATTTCAATAACAATATTAAACTAATAATCCACACATGCATGGTACTTTTATTTTTGTATTCCCAAGTGTAATAATTAAAGTGAAATCGAAAGTTATATACTCAAATTTATTAGCTTATATTGCTACGAAATTTCCTGGAAAAATATAAACCATCCAACCTACATACATATCTTCATTCACTGGTTCGAAATTTTTCCAAATATCTGTTCAAGGTCAGTTAAGGGAGTGTTGAAAGTGTATAAAAAGAAAAATTAATATACAAAGTAACCAATAGTGTCACTAGTATTGTTTTGCCGATCTGTTTCGGTCTGTTTGATGTCTAAGATACTCCACTCTGAGGAAAATCAATAGTCGAAAATGTCTGCAGAATAATTTACTCATTGATATCGACACCCAAAGCTTAAATGTCGAATAAAAATGGAATTATTGCAATGAGACGGAATATAAAATATGAATCCTACATGACGTGATGCCAAAAAATCGCAAGGAGCGAATTATTATATTTTCATTCGCAAAGAAAAGTCGTAGAAATCAAGCAGACAAAGCTTAATCGACCGCTATAAATACTCACAAGCGATGGTCAATCCATAATTAGAAGTCATGAGTTATAAGCTGATCTTTACAATCAAATTTTTAATTTAAACTTATGCCGTCAACTGATTTCTACCACAATAGCTCAGCTTCTTTCAATGGTAAAGGAATTATGTTCAAAACAGAATATAAGACCACAAACATCCGTAGTGACCCGCTAGTATTAGTTGTGTCCAGTGGTTAGTTGTAGATTTTTAACACGCAATTTTCAATTGGGTATTCCCATGAGGCAAAGGTATATTAGAATATGTACGCGATAAATATTCGATCTAAAGCAAGCACGTGCAGATGTTTTGATGCACTTGTTGTAGGTCTTGGCTACAAATCCAAGCAAACCTTGCTCGAATCTAGGGAATGCAAAAATTATTTTTCGTTTTTCGAATTTTCAAAATTAAGAGGCTTCAGCACTCTCTAAAGAAGTTTCTGAAAAAAGCATGGTCTGAAGTGTACGACTATAGAGTGATGAGAGATGTTTGGAAGAGAGAGTCAGAGACTATTATCAAACCAAATGATTTTGAGGTAATCGAAACTTAGAAGCAGCTTAAGGTTAACAACTGACCTTTTGTAAAAAACTGTAACTATAAAAGTACTTGGCCAGAATAAAGATCGCCTTGAACCAAAAATATGGATTCTAGGCTGATGAGAATAAATCATCAGAACACATGCATGGAACATGCGCGGTGTTAATACATTCTAGTAGGAATGATCGGAGTGCGTAGCAGATTCTGAACAGTTAACTGTCCTAAAGTTTGTCAGGACAATAACATTAAAAAAGGCATTATAGAGATACATTTACTATTGCAATTCTATACGACAATAATAAATAAAAATAATAAACAAAGGAGGTCAAGCAGCGTCAGCTTTTGAGAAAGATTAGAACTCAATGAGCAAAATATAACACCACTCTACTTAATAGAATAACAACAAAATTTTCATATTATTAGGCAACAACAGATGGCAACCCTATCATTCTTGAATCTGCTACAATAGAGGCTGTTTAGCCAGAAAATTGTATTAATCAGTTGAAGCAAAGCAAAAATATAATAAGATGGAGGAAATGCTTCGTGACTAGCCTATGTTCTATAGAGGAACGAAAATGAATAAAAAAAATTAAAAATACCTTTGGAAGGAGCAAAAATATCAGCTGGACAGGGAATTTTTGAAATATCAGCTTTAGTTTACTAATTTAAAACCTACAGTACAGTGTTGCTTATCAATTCCCATAATCACAATAATTTTTCTCCATCACTTTTCTTTCCACTGAGAATATTTAAAAATGTATTTTCCAATTGTTGATACAAAATACTCTCAATTAATAAATATGAATCAAGACCTTTTGATCCCAACTCAAAGAATTGGTTCACAATTCCCAGCATAATTATTTTCAATTCTTTCAACGCAAGACTTACGAATGCCTAGTTGCTTTGGGAATGTTAATGAAACTCAATAAAAATATTTTAAAACTCTAGCATGGAGAGGAGTATTGTTTGGTCTCCCAGTGTTAATTAATGTTAATAAAACTTTATTAAACCTCATTCGCAGACAAAATGCCAGCAGCATTTTTTTTTATTAATTTTTTTATTTTCTTCTTTTATTATTGAAGTGTAATATTGAATAGGAATTTCAATATGCAAGATATTTTTCGATTACACAATATTGGCCATTGACATGTGATTGATGGGTAAATTATTATTTTCAAATGCATACATGATTGCATACATATGTCTAGGCAAAGTGGCTAACAAATTAATGCCAAGCTATTATTGTCATTAAAAAAGCAAAATTTAACTGACATACAGGCATAATTTATATTTTCCGCTTTTTTTATCTAGGCAAACGTAAATGAAGGAGAAAACATAGAAAATAGAGAAAAATTTTAATTGTGTAGATAAAGAAAACATCGAAAATAATAATTCGTAGTAAATGTTTGAAATCATTAGATTTCCTTAAGCATCTAAAAAGGCCATTGTTTAATAATGTCTCTTCTTCTTAGAAACAAGGGAACAATGAGAAATAAACTAAAGAAAGAAAGAAAGTCTGTAATAAAAATAATTACTCGTCATAATAATAAAAGTGGTGCACATCTCCCTCCCCCAACCGTAACCCTTTAATAATTTTATTGTTGATTTGATTGTTCACAATTGACCGGTTGCTGGGGCCGTTCTACCTCCCTCCCTACCTTCCTTCCTCCATCTCTATTCAATTGTCTTGACCATTACTATACAATAGTGATTGTGTGTGACTTTGTTAAGTTTGTATGTATTTTAAACTTGTAGATACAGATTTTTTTCCTCAAGCATACAGATACAAATATTACAGTTGTATGTATCCGCAGCTAAACTTATTTGTTTATAAATTGACAAGAAAATAAAACAAAAGCTTTTTATAAACTGGTCTGTCTTGTTGTACGTGTATTATTATATTTCTGTGCAAAAAAAAACTACAATGTCTTTAAATAGAGTCAATAAATTATACCAATGCAAGGTGAAATAAATAAGATCATGAACTTTGGGTCGACAGTAATCTTTGGTAACTCAAAACAAAAATCAATAAATTAAAAACCATATAAAAATGGAAACTTATTGCTTACATATAAACGCATATAGTAAATAATAAAATAAAATAAAAGTTTATAAATAAATTTACAATCTTACAAAAGCCATAAATCCCATCAATGAAGGGAATTTTATTCATACACACAAAAATTTGCAAATTTTCATTATTGCTATGCGAAAAAGGAAATTAATAGGTCGATCCAGCAGTGTCTAATAAAACCCTGCATAACTTAATTGTAAATACTTGATCTTCATTTTATGTTAAAAATTTAAAAATTGATTTCTTTATGCATGATGATTATTTTGATGATTTTAGCATGATGATTCCAGTATTCTAGGGTATTAGGCAGGGCTGTGTACGTCCCCATTGCTTTTCAACATTGTACTGGACACAATCATGAAGAAAGCTCTTTGTGAAGTCAGTCAAGTTTTAGCACTTATATAATCTATTTCGTCGCCGTAGTCTAGTAGGCAGTATGGGGCCACGGTTCAAACTTTCTGTATGTTCTGTTTATTAAATTTTTTAATGCCAGACTACTGCGTCATTTCACCTCTGTAAGCAGAAAATTAAAATTGTGTGCCCCGATTATGTGATCCTTTAGTTTAGGGATTGCCAAAAAATTTTTGGTTATGTATTAGTGAGTAAGAGAGCGAAAATAAGCTGAGAGTTTACAGTCATAGAAAAGTGTTAGTAATATACGCTATTTTAATTTCCATTTCATCAACATGCATAAAGTTATACATCTTTGACTTAATAATTAAAACTTAAAATATCTATAATCTTTTGTTGGGATCTAATTTTGGTCCATAAATTTAAATTTTTCCAAAATATTGCTTTATGTCTATAAAAAAATATTTCTCTATTCATAACATCTAAATTATTTACTTAACTATTAAAACAATCAAAAAGTGTTTTAAGAACATATAAGACATTGGCTTTTAATAAAAGCATTTTTAAACATAAAATATTTTTTGAGCGTAACTCTCAAAAAAAAAAAATGTTATAGCATCCGCTGACATGTGCACTCGCCGCAGTCTGAGCGACGACTAAATAAAAGAGCATAAGCAATGCATGTGAATTCGCTCTGCACAACTGTGCTATAAAATGGTAATCATTGCTTTAGTTCTATCATTCTTGATTTCTAGATAGAGGAGAGTTACTAATCAATTTAGAATTGAAAATTGCATTCGAAATAAAATTGATTGTGTAGGAGGCTGGCTATCAGACCAGATATATGTATATAATAGTAGAAGGAGCTATCTTGCGGATCAAGTCCGTAGCTTTTTCTAGACTTGAAGAGCCTTAGGGCTAAGTTTTCCTATAAGAGTTCAACTGTCCACTCTCTCCTCAAGTTTACAGCTGTTCGTATAGAGTCTGTGGAAATGAACACGCATTTTGAGGCTATTGATTCTTTGATATGATAGAGAAGTGCATAGAAAGAGTAATATATCAGCGAGCTAGGGCATATAACGTATAAATATGAAACAAATTTTATTGTCCTCCTCCTTTATGTTTTTTCTAGCACAATAGTAAATTACCCTGAACATTTTACGAACTGCTGATTTAAACAGGTACTGGTTTCCAACTAACAAACAAACATATAAGATAAACATGCAGTGTATATGTATTCAAGTGTACATAAATTTTTTTTAATTCAATTAATTCCTACGAGTGTAAAGATGAATTACATTTTCCCATAATCGTTTTATGTTAAATATTTCGAATATTTTTGTTTTTTTTTTTCCAAAATTTATATGAATAATTATTTGAGTTACTATTGAAAGTACTTATTAAATTTTTTGCGGTTACGGTTTCAATCATTATTCATTTTTTTTTTTTTATTTTTGTTTTTTATTTCAAAAAAGAAGGTGTTGCAGAGTTTGTTTGTGGATTAATAATAATAATAATAATCCATGTTCGTTGAACTCTTTAAATGTCTTATAAAATGTTGGTATTACAAGTATCTATGCGGTGTACATAGTTTAATTATTTCTTTTTTTTAATTTCGTTTTTAAATATTAATTTATTTGTAAATTGTAGTGTATAAGATGGTATTTATTTCAATATTTTATTTCTTTTTTTTTTTGTGCGGTTTTAACGAAACTATTTACGCGGAAGCCCATTAATGCTATATGATCATACAACCAACACAAAATACAATCAAATAGTAGAGAGGGACAGACAAACAGACAGACATCAATCAACGAGGCGATGTGGCAGTTATTGTTTATGCTTGTAATTTTGATTTTTTTTTTTTTTTTGTTAAACCCTTGTTGGTCGTATAATATTGAAAAAAAAAATAACCGGCATTGTTTATCAATCACCTGAAATATATTTTTATACTTATCAAAACCAAATGATAAAACAGCATAATGCGTAATAGATCATATGAAATATATAACATTTGAAGAAGTAATTTGAAATTCATCTTTACGTCTGAAACGGACTCTCGAACTTGACTATAAGACATAGTCACACTAGGATATCAAACTCTACTGATTTGTTAAAAGCACTACAACAGTGCTGATAACAAAAATTTCATGACTTTGTGTATTAATCGTTCCTTCCATAGGATACAATGCATTAGCTGTACTAGCCATTTGTGGATCAACAGTCTTGGTGCAGCAGCTCCACCCGTCTCTACAATCTAATCAAAATCAAATTGTTATGTTATAAGCAATTCTCCCTACTTCCCCACTCCCACAAACTATTTTCTTAGTTTCAACACAATACACTACAAGCCTCCTTTACATAAGCCTAGACAAAAACTATGAAAATCGATTACTACAAGCTCCGAGAACTTCAAACGAGCCCCTGACTAACACAACACTCATCGTTTATCGACACAACTCTGAAAGCTTTCAGACAGTTCAATTTGTTGACAGTATAAATTCGATTTAAGACTTTGGTTGCAGGAAAACAGCTCATTGTCTTCTAACCCCACTAAACACTTAGTAAAAACCTCCTGATAGCCAATCGTGGCTTGATGATTGTATTTGGTATTACCGTTTTCGCTTCAAGTTTTTCTAAGTGACCCAATTGTTATTAGTCTGTCGCGTTTGCTTTAGAAATCAATTTCATTTTCATCCATTTGGCTGGACTTTCGCCAGAAATATTTCGTCTAATAAGTCAGCACCCTATCTACTAGAGGGTGGCCACTCATCATAGATGGGCACTTTGCAGTACCAGTAAAATTTCAGTAAAAATTGATTTTTACTGATTATTGAAAAAAAATTCAGTATTCAGTAAAATTTTACTGTTAATGCAATCTAAATTTAAATGAAATTTAAATGAAAAAAAGTAAAATTTTGCTGTTAATGCAATCTAAATTTAAATGAAATTTAAATGAAAAAAAGTAAAATTTTGCTGTTAATGCAATCTAAATTTAAATGAAATCTAAATTTAAATGAAATTTAGATTGCATTACCAGTAAAATTTTACTGAATACTGAAATTTTTTTCAGTAATCAGTAAAAATCAATTTTTACTGAAATTTTACTGGTACTGCAAAGTGCCCATCTATGCCACTCATCAACTCGCATCAATAAACTCCTGCAAGCATTTAGGCATTTGAAATCTGTGTAAAAAAATTAATAATAAACCGAGTGTATCCAATGATAATGTAATGTAAACCCCCTTTTTTGTAGTTATGAGTCATAGAATGCCGCAAAACGTCACTTCTAAACAGTTCAAGCTTTCATGAATAATTCTTTGAAAAACCCATTACAAATGGCCGTTTGTGATCCATAATGTATCGGCAACTAATTTCTTTCATTAAGAGAAGGGGTGTCCCAGTAAAAGTGAACTTCATTTGTTTGAAGCAAGTTGCAATGGAGCGCTTTACGAAAGGACAATACGATATAATTGTGAAAACTCATTACCTAACGTGTCAACCATTCGAAGAGTGGTTTAAAAAACGGACAGAATGACTCTTGCGCGTCTAAGCATCTCCGGGCGGTGTCTTGAAAAAATGGCTGTAGTCGCAGCGAGTCTTGAAAAAAATATTTCCACCTTAATGTGTAAGAAATTCAGCTACGAAGCACAAAGCCGTAGACCATGGATAGCGCCAGCATTTCAATGGGTAATGCTGCAAACTGAAGTCAAAGCCAATTGAAAAAAAGTCATTTCCGATCAATCGCATTTCCATCTTTATGGCTTAGAGAATACACAAAATTATCGAATTCCGGCGTCTCAACTGGATGGCATAGATCTGAGTGACGTGTGGTTATAATTGATTTATTATGGCAACAATTTCCAGAATAAATCATCCGAAGAAAATCTGATGCGAACCGTTCACCAAGATCATGTTATTTAACGTCGACCCTTTTCTTTTTGGTTTTGTGAAATTTCGGGTTTATGCGTATTAACCAGAAACACTTCCTGAACTCATACTCGAATTGCAACGTGTCATCGATGAGATACAACAAAATTTTCGTGAAAAAATCGTGCAAAATCTAAAAATGTCATGAAAATAGTAATGGCGACGATTTTATACGGAATCGGAACATATGTTCCTTACAATCCAATGAAAAATCATAACTATCACCATTTTTCTATTAAAATAAAGAACTGCATTCTTACTGAGACATTCTTTTTTTTTCCTGCCCAAAACAAAGTTCAGAAACAAGTTATCTTGCTGAGGTGTTGGTCTACTCTGAAGTCTGCTTTATTTGTCACCTATGCTTGCCTACGTAGTAAATGTCTCATCCAAGTCTATGTGGTATTAAATCGATTGAGTTGAGTGTACAGATCCCGAGTCTGTCGTTAAAGATAGGGACTCTTAATCTTTTTATTTTGTATTAAAATCAAAAATTGTTTGCACAACAGAGTTAATGTTTGAATTTTCAGTTTAGAAGGGGTTAAGCCTTGGCCTATCACACTTTTTCTATTAAAAAGTAAAAACAAAAAAGCACTAGTCAATGGGGAAATTTTTACGTGTTGTTCATTAGGTTTTCGTCGTCTGCTTTTTTCTCTCTTTTATTTAATTTTAGTTTTAATATTAAATTGGATGTTTTTAAGCTATTGTTAAGCCATATGAAACGTAGTCGTTGTCGGTGGTTGTTGATGGTTGTTGCCATTGCCATAAAAATCCGACAACACATAATAATGCAATTGGAAAATTGCATAAATTTCAAGCCAAATATTGAAAATTTGCAATAAAAAACGATTACACTGTAGAGTCGTAGTTATTGTGTTTCTATTTTTTGTTTTTTGCCAACAACCTTTAACTCGGCTTAAAATGATTTCTTTTTTTTTTCATCTGCTATTCTTCTGTTTTTTTTTTTCGTTGTTGCTGTAGCCTAAACTAAATTTAATTTTAAACGATTTTTTATAGGTATTCTGCCTGCTATTATGGTTATTGCTAAGAGGCTTCTTTTTTGGGTTTTTTTTGTGTTAACTTTTTAATACCCAAACCATACATAAACATTTTTTTTTTCAATGTTTTTGAACAGAAAACACACAGAAAAATGGCAATTTTTTTTTTGTAGTTTTACAGTGGTGTTTAGTGGTTTAGATACAGGTTTCATTTTATATTTTTTTTCTGCTTTAAACAATGAATTTCGTCATCGTCGCTGTGCTCACTGGTTCAGGCCGATGATCAACCAGCAAACATTAATTGTTTCTTTTTTTTCGTTATTTTTTTTACTGTATTTATTTAACTTTTAATACAATAAAACGTAGAGAAATAGATAACTAATGTACACGGCGGGTACATATATTTTTTTGTTTTATTTAATTATAGCAACACAATAAAATTTTGTTTAAATCACTAGCTGACGGACGTCGTCTTCTTTTTTTTACACTGTACTGTGTAGTTACAAGCAATTGCAAGCGATCAAGTTACGTTTTTCTAATTTTATTACATATTATCATTACAATTATTATTTTTTTTTAATTCAGTGTCATTTGTTTTAATTTCAATTTTTATTTGCAACACTTTTTTTTTTATTTTTTATTTAACACTTTTCTGTTAATTTATTAATATTTTTCCAGCATTTCTCTATCAACATTTGGCAATTTTTCAATAATTTTTTTTTTCTTTCTCAAAACAATATTTATAGACTGATTTTTATTTGTTTTATTTTCATAAAAATTTCTTTCACTTTTTGTGTTTGGCATATAAAACACTTGGTTTTTTGTTTTTTCTTTCTTTTAATAAATTTTTGAATTCCAAACTGTAACTGACTGCATGCACTCTTTCATTTGAAACAGAAAAAAACAAAAAAAAAATACAATAAAATGAAAACAAAATCCATAAGATACTATTATACACACAATCCGTTATTCATTCACGCCGTCTGTTCATTGAAATACTCTGCTCGCAACTGAATGCTCAAAAATATCTCTCGAAAATTAAGTTTGTTTTGTCTGTTTGTAGCTCATAATTGCAGTTTTTTTTCATGTATACGGATCCCCTCTATACAAATTTTTTTTTATCATTTTATAAACTGGTTGTTCTACAAGTTTTAAATACCCTACACTTTAAAAATTATAAGGGTATTGTTGGTTAGGGTGTGGTGTTGGTAACCGCCTTGTGTATGATAAAATATGCTGGGTTTTATCACAAAAAGAATTTTTTTAAAGGGCTAAATACTTTTGAATAATACATTGTATATAATAATGGAAATATTTTCTCTAAATGATCAATAATTAATATGTAGTTTCTTTTGGGCTGGTTTAGTGTATTGAATATAAAATAGAAGATCGTTTATGTGTCGTCAGAAGTTTTTTTTACGTTCCCAAAATCACCAATAAGTCTAGGACAGGTTTTTGCATAAAAAAACCATCTTAATTGTCTACTGTACACCGTGTCAAACGTTTCTACAATAAAATGCCAAGGTCATTAAATGCCTACTGTTTGTAAAATGTTAATTGAATCCAATTCTCTTTTTACCGAGTCATTTATTTACGGGAGGAGTATGTTGTGGCCTAATGTATGTATTTATACCCTATTTGCCTTCATTTTCCACTTTGTCCTCAAATCGTGCGATAGTCACCATTCGACAGAATTATACTTATGGTGTTTTCTTTTCTACAAAGAAAATGTCACCCTCTTACAAGGTGCATTAAAAAAATTGCTGACCAACCCTGTTATAATGTAATTTTTATTTGAGATGAACATAACACAAATATGAAAAAAGGGTATGCCCCGTGCCCTTAAAAATATGTTTAATTTTTTGATTTGTTTTCAATAAAATATGTAAACATAAAAAAGGTGTTGCCAGATCGCTAATTTTTCGATATCATTTTTTTAGAGCTTTTTTTTATAACCAAATAAAATTTTTTTAACACAGTTCTAACACTGAATGCAATTTTTTATATTACTGACCATATAGCTTTAATAATGTAATGTTCTCTTAAGGTTACCCCACAAAACAATGAAAAAATTAACTTCAAAATTGGATAACGATACTAGGCGACTTTTTTTAAATTTCATCTGGTAGCCCTATAAATAAACAAAAGTCATTTGCTTTACAGGGCATTATCAGCACTCTCGATTTATACAGGGCGTAAAATGCAATGCATTCTACCATTTTCAAGTGCGAATTATTTAGAATAAAACATACCACCCTTTTAGAGGGAGAAACATTTTTAAGAAACAAACACAAAATTGCATTTTTTAAAATAAAGTGCACATTTTTTGGTAGAAAAGAAAACACCATTAGATGCCTGTATGATGCAGTACTGTGCTTATTATTATCCGATGGAACTATAATTTTAGGCTTAGTCTTTGAGGCACTAAGACGATAAAAACTATAAAGGAGATGATACGGATCGATCGGCGCAGAAGACAGATAATGTCTTGAAAAGCATACGGAAAATTGTGTAAAAAATGAAAGCAACACTGTTGGAGACACGAATAATAGCATCGAAGAGGCCATAAAATGGTCACGTTTGATAATCGACGACAGTTTGAACTTCAAGACTCGCTTGAAATTTATGAGCAAAAATGCATTCATAACTCGGTATGCACTGGCGATAAGTATTGGAGAATCAAAGCCAATGAAGATAAGAATAATAACGAAGGTCATCACATCATAAATAATTACATGCTTGAACAAAATAGTCCGAAGCAATATCTGTCTTCAGTGTATTGCATAAGTGGGATTGAGCAATACTCGGTAAAGAGGCACAGAACACTGCCGCTCTATTGAAGACCCAGGACAAGTTGCAATTATAAAATGAGAAGAACGCTGAGTTTCTGCGTACAAATGACATTCACAACTGGATAACACTTTGAAGAGAAGGTGGAGATTTCATCTTGTCCCCCCTTAGTATAATTCTTTGAATGTTGAGAAAACATTGCACGTCGCACTACTTACTACATGAACTAGATCTTGACTGATGATGGCTGATCGCAAATCCATGGAAATGCTTCCGAAAATTTGGACATGATGGATCCATAACTAGCGTTTTTGGCCAATGCTTGTTTTTTTTTAGCAATCCTTTTGAATTGTGCTGGGGTATCCAATGTCAAAATGGCTCGATTTTAGCAGCAACAACACCTTGTCGTGCTGCTTTAGTGTAGATTCGATTCCAGGGTCTCTGGATCTGAAGGTCTTGGTAACTCTAGAATTAATAATTAGAATATATTGGCCCAACTCGGTTGAAATCCTAACTAAAGGGTTCTAACGACCGATAATGTACGAAATCATTGGCCAGCTGTAATTCGATTACAAAATTTTTTACACAAAGTATGTTTTGGAATATATGGCTTTATCTTAGATATGTTTGGACTTTCCGGTAAAAGGCACTTGTGGTCCGGTATTGTTATAATGGCATACATTTTTTTCTTTGGTCATATTACAAGCAGGAAATATCGGAATCGTTTTGCCAGGCTTTGCCAGGTTTAAAACATACTATAACGGAGTAATACAAAACTAAATCAACAGTCAGTATAACTTTTTTGTCCCCCAATTTGAACTTTAAAATCGTTTGTGCAAGGTTTTTGGCTTTTGATCAGGATATTTTTTCTTGAAGTACAAAGCGATAACTGTCTTCACTAATGTAATAGGAAATGTCGCCTTTTAAACACTTGCTATGTTGATGCCATATAATTAGGACAATATATGAGCATCAGAACCATGTGATGAGACAAAAACATGATTACATTTTATAAGAAATCCTTTAGAAATTTGTTGTGAAGTAAAAATCACATTGAAATTTATTCTTTGCAAAATACACTACATATAGAGCATTTTTAAGTCGTTTCAAATAGTTCATCACAGTTTTTGTTTACATTTTCGTTATAATAATTAAAAAAGGAATAAAAAAACTGTTCGTATAAAATAAATCTTAAGCTTTGCATTTTGTCTGCCTTTATTTATTTAATCATAAAATACTCGTTCATTGTATCACTGCTACACTAACAAAGAAAAAGCTTATTCCACTCTCACTAGCACTCTTTAATGAATTTTTTTTTACGTCACAAATAAATTCAGTTTCTCTTAAAAACAAAATCCAATGATCCATAGAGCATTGGAGCATTGAAAGCTGCTCTTTATCTGCTACAGTTTAATACAGATGTGCTCTGTTATGGTGTCATATTTATATTGATCGTGGCTTTTAAGTAAAGCTTTAGATTGAAGAAATAACTGTAGATTGAAGAGATTTTACATAAAGCTTTACTTAACATATATATTACAGTTAAAAATAAGCTTTTTTTGAAGTATCTGTTATGCGAAGCTTTAAAATTAAAATTTATCGTTACATTTTCGAACATTTAAATTATAAAATGATCTAGAAGCAGAAATAATTTCGACGAGATGCAGTTCATATAAAAAAGTATCGCAGCAGTTTGACACAAAGTTTGTTTGTATACATAACCTATATTCTGTTATCGAAGGGAGCCTTTTCCGTAGCACATAAGCTTTGCATTAATTGTGAAATTTGTAGTGTGGAGTTGAGGAAACTTGAATCTCTTGCTGTTATTAGCTGGAGAAGCTGGTGTCCTAGTTCGATGACAAAAGAAGCATTACAATACCTTAGCCAGTACATGTATGTATAACACAAACTTTCAAGCCTTTTTAAAAGCTCCTCAATTGCTGCAGGTTGTCACCTTAGACATACGATTTGTAATCCGCTGTTTTACTGTGCATTAACGGAACATTAATAACGAGCTATGTTTGAATCCGGCGATCGCATATTTTTCGGTACCACTAGTCTTTTCTTGTAAATCATATTAGAACAGAACTAGTGTATGCCTGCTTCATTCGCTATTCATCTTCATTTTTCACTAAAGACTTTCCACGCAATTAAGGCAAGGATTTAAAATGTTTAGCCTGGTTTCTTGAGATATTTACGTTGCTGTCCATGAAATGTCTAGATTTTCTGCCGCCAATCTCATATGAGTGGTATTGCTTATGGGCCTTTCAATTGTTCTTCTAATATTAATTTTTAGACCAACTTTTATTGTCATGGTAACTTTGGTCATTGGGTTTGTCCTTCAAATCGAAAAATGTATGTGACAGCAAGCCCGTATATTCCATAATTTAGACCTATATGATCCGCTTTTTGTTTTAACATAGTACATACTGTTTACCAGTACTGTACAAAACAGTGTTGCGGGAGGGGAGGAGCGCAATGTTTACAAAACAAGTCCGTTGCAGCTTTACTGTGACATACGTGAAGAGCTGTGTTGGTATTATTGTCGCCGATATTTCTCCAGTTTTGAAAGCAGCCCAAATAGATATTCATTTTACAGATGCCAGAAATCTGCTGAGAGGAAGTCATATTTCGTTTTGTTGGAGATATCTGACCTGAGGTTTAACCCGTGGCTTCACGTTATTGTACTTAGGTTTTACTAGCACTTTTCGCGTAATCTTCATCATTGCAAAAAAGTACACTGCGTAAATAGAGAGGCAGTTATAGAGTCTTGATCGTACTTGAAAGAAGAGTATTGGATTTTGTCTTTGATTAATAAGTCTATCACATCAAAATTTTCTTTACTTGAATATGTTATCTTTATGGGATCATATTCTGCTAAATTCGACATAAACCAAACATTTTATAATGAAATTAATTTTTTAAAATTGACAACAAATTTTTCAATTGAAATTTATCCCTGAAATATTTAAAAAAAAAAATGGCTTTTTCGTGTTTCTTTCATGCAATTTGAATTGCACAATTTTAATTAAAAAAAAAGAAAAATATCGATTACTTCAAAACTTACCATCTTCAATGCAACTTTTCGATTTTCTTTGACGTTTATCACGTACTCTCCTTGACCAATCGGGACTTTTGTGAGCCTTAGAACGTTCACGTACACTAAAAATAGAGCCGAAAATTAAAAAAAAAAATTTTTTTTTTATTAAAAATTTCATTACAATTTATACTCGAAATGAGTTTCCAAATATAAAGTGTTCATATTTAATTTAATACAGTTCTGTTCTGTTCTGTTCCTTTTTTATTTGTTTTTCCACGTTACTTAACGAAATCTCGAATGAAACTAAAATATTGATTTTCATTTTTCCTTCTAGTGTTTTTACCTTTACAATATAAAATTTCGTAAAAATATGAGTTTTTTTATTGTTGTTGGTGTTGGTGCTGTTGTTGTTGTCGTCTATAAAACCAACACAAACAAAATAACAAAATTTGTATTTCAATTGTCATTATCAGTTGGTATAATAAACAACATTTTTTTTCCTTTTCTTTTTTTTCTTTCTTACTTTCTGGGTTAGTGGAATACAAACAAACGGTTGCAATATCTACAAAAACAATACAAAAAATACACAAAAAAAACCAAACACAATATAAACAAAGTTAACGAAAACAACAACATCCTATTGAGGAGAACAAATATAGTCAGATAAACACAAACGTCAAAGTAACCGATAACCACTAATTGAACATAGCATAGTGGAGACATTCAAAGCTAAAAAAAAACTGAAATTTATTTGAGAGATTAGAACTACTGTTGTCCCACTGTAATACCTGGGAGGAGGTTTCAGTTTTTTAATCTTACTTTTTAGGAATGACTTTTTCACCACTACTGTTTGACTATTGTTTTCGTTTGACGCAGGTGAAGTATAAATAAAATGGATTTTAACTGCATAGTTAGGCAGTTAGTTCACCCTGTGGCCCATGCGATATCCTCAAAATTCAATTTCCCTAGTTCAGTCCGAGGTACAATTTGTTGTGATACTTTGAAATCTACCCAATAATTCAAGACAAATCCTATCAGATTTCATACTAAAACATAACAACCCTGATACGGCCTACACCAGGGCACCTTACTTCAGTTTTCAATAGAGCACTGCCGTATTCTTCTGGCTCTTCATACAAACAACTCCAACAATAGTAATAATGTGGTTATCCATATTTCTTTGAGAACGACGTTGGCTAGGCCCTCAGTGTCAACAGGGAACAGTGTAGGTCGATGATTACTATTTTTTTGGCCTGAAATTCATAATCTTGACATGTGGTTTCAACAAGACGCCGCTACGTGCCATATAGTCATGTCAGATTGGATATTCTATACAATTGATTTAAGGGCATGGTCGTGCCACGTGAAAGTGATATGAACAGATCACGGAGAGTGTGCTATTTGATCCCGTTATACTGTGCGGTTTTCTTTAGTCGCAGATGTATGCGAATATGCCACAAACCACACTTACTTAATTGGTCGCTACAACCCTTTAGTCAGGATTACAAACTAGCTTCTCACACCACTCATATCGCGCGTGTTAATTTTATTCATGAATGGCGGGACCTACAGTTTAAAGTCGACTCTGAACGACAGATTTTTTGAGAAACTTTCCATGGCAATTTTATTTACTCTCAGAATTGTTGCCAACGACTCTTCTCAGCAGTCGCCGAAGCAATATTTGTTTTTGAACCACGGCCTTGTGTCTAATAAGCCAACATATTACCTACTAGATTACGGCATCTTCAAGCCACAAACCATAGCGGTCCCCAAAGACAATATTACCCATGACGTTGGTTAAATTCTGCCTAATTTATGCGACAGATTCATAGCACATTTTGGATGCGTTTCATGCAGAGTTGCATTTTCGGACGTCTGAACGATGTCATATCACACACATAATGGGACAAAAGACTATCATATCATTACAAAATTTCGATGATATTTCTCATACACTTTGTTAAATTTAATTTGTGTAACATAGGAAGACCCTGTAGAATCCGTGACAGGCTTTATGCTGGTATAACAGAACAGAATCTAGACACGAAATCATCTGGTTTTGAAATTCTCCTTTCCGTATGTAGAGTGATAACAAAAGAATTTTGTAGAGTTTTACAATCATGGAGTTTAATGCAACAGCTAGCTACCTCTTACGACAAATATTTGAGTCCCTTTCATATTTCTTATCACCATAATGAAAATCAATATTTATAACCGATAAGATAAAAAGAATTCATGACACAAAAGAAATAAAAAAAAATGAAATGTTTGATTATCCCATTACACTTACATGATAAATTGTGGTTTAGTTTCGCCATCACCGCTTTCATTATCAGTTACATCGGTCCATTCGTCACTTGTATCAGTGGTGCGGCCAATGGAACCGCCATAGCCATTCATACCATTGATACTACTGTTGCCCGCAGAAGCTGATTTTAATACACCATTGGTTGCATGGACATTCAGTTGATAAATACGTCGGCTGGCATAGTGAAGACTAGAGTTTAGGGAATCTTCATACAGGCTATTGGTTTTATTTTCCGAAGAAATTGTTAAAGTAGATCCATTACTACTACCGCCACTGTGGTGACCAACAATATTGGTACGCTTAAAATGGGAAATACTTTCATAGCAATTTGACGTTAACGAAACACAATCGGAGGAGTTTTTATGGCGTAACGGTGAAGGTGAACTGTGCAATTTATTGCTCATACTTTGTAGGGATTCGTAACAGTGAGAGCTTTTAATGGTGTCGTAGATATTCTCTTCATCGCCATAGTAATGAGGCTCTTGACAGAGAGATTTGCGGTATTCTTCTGCTGAGCTTTGTCGTTGAGGCATAGGTGGTTTTGGTGCTGGCCTTAAGGGTATAGGAGACTTTGGTAAAACTCTTTTGGGTTTCGGCAAATCAGGCAGTTCATCCGTAACTTTACGCACTGCTGGACTAGTCGTCGTAGTACAGGTTGTGATGGTTGTGATTGTGGTTGTATTTGCCAGTTCTATATTAGGTGTGTACTCTTCATAACCATCAAAGGTGGCAAGCTTAGACGATATTGTCGTATCAGTTTTTAGTGTAAGTAGAATGTCATCCGGATTTTCTATAGGTTCGTAGCCATCCAATTCGTTTTGAGAATTATTGTTAACGCCTTCACATGTTTGGTTTTGATTTTTGGCTTCTTCTACTGTCTGATAAATATCCTCCTCTTCGATTATCCGACCTCTTTTAAAGGTTAAATCACCGGTTGTTGTCTTCAGTTCACTATTTTTATGTGAATTTTCAGTCTTTGGTTCCAAGGTTTTATTGTCAATGCATATGGGTTCATAGAGAGGCTCTTCTTGTATTATTTTTCTAGGCGGCAGTTCAGGCGGTGTTGTTGTCTCATTTGTCTCATCTTCAGTTTTAGTTTCCTTTTCCTGTTGTTGTATTTCCTTTTGCTCCATTATCATTTGCTCTCCTTCTATGTTATTGACTAGTGACACATTAACCGCTTGAATAACCGTGGCTGTTGTAGCTTTCTGTTGTGTTTCCTTTTCATATGTGGCATGTAAAAATGAAGAATTTGGTTTTAAAGCTTGACCATATTCATCTGATTCGAGGGTAGCAGTGCAGGGCTTTAATTCTTCTGATTCTTGTGACAAGTTTTGTAATTTTTTATCAACCTGCTCCAAAGCATCCAAAAGCTTAGCCTCTGGATTAAATATAAACGAATAGGCCTCATCAGCATAGGTTAGTTCATCGTGTGATGTATTTGAACTCATTGTCGTATCTTCCCCTGGTACTATCAGGGTACTTTCTTTTGTTAAATGCTCACTATAGTTTGTATCATTTGCTGGGGTGGTGGTATTGGTAATATTTGTTGAATCTTTACACGTTGTAGCTGTTGTTGGTGTTAGTACAGTAGCGTTGAATTTTTGTTTTTTATTACTGTGCGCAAAGGGTGTAAAGGACCTTAACTTTTCATAGATTTTGGCGTACTTATGTTTTCGCTTTCTCTTCTCCTCTTCCTCTTCCTCCTCCACCTCCACCCCCACTTCTTCTGCAGCATCAAGCTTTTCTACACAAGAGTCAGGAGGTTCTGTGTTTGAGCATTGTATTGCGTTACATTCTTTTTCCTCCCTATGGTTTGATGTTGGTTTCAGTGTCTGTGTTTGTTTGTCTGCTTCCCCGTTTACCTCTCTTTCTCCATCCAATGCCACTTTCTCCTTTTCTACTATCTTATCTTTTGGACAGGTTTTTTGCTGTGTTTCTTCGCAGTTTAAGGTTTTTATTTTCATTTCTTTATCATTGATTTCAGTTTTCTCTTTCAACTCCTCACTTTTCTCACCTTCCACCTGTTCCGTGAATAACGGTTGAGTTATTTTTAGTTCTTCAGACGTTATTGTTTGTGTTGCTTGCTCTTGTATGACTTTGTGAGGAATGTCGCCATCTTTTCTTTGGGATCTTTTTATGGTTCTATAAATTACGCTTTCATTTGGTTTCAGATTTTCTTTAAGCACATCCTGAACAGGCAGGATGTTTTCTTTCTTACTGCTGTTACCGACTGTCTTAATTTTTTCTGTTTGATAAGGATTTTGATTTTCCTTACAATTCTGCAGAGAGTCTGTCAGAATTTTATTTTCCTCTGTAGTTTCTAAAGGAGTTTTAACTTCCTCTTTCACTATTTCCAGGGTAGAAGGCAAAGCCAATGTTTGTGGCTTTTGCTCTGGCTTTACATCCACATTTACATCCTTCTTATTGTTGACACTTTTAATGCTTATCAAACGATTGTTATTTCCCTGGCTTTTATTTAAAACCAGTTCATTGCTCTTCTTTAGGACGTGTACACTTTTTAAAGGCACTTTGGGCTTAAGAGCCCGAGATTCTATTTCAAATTTCTTTATATTTCTTTGCACTGTGGACGAGGGCGTAGAATGTTTGATGGTGGTTGATACTGGCGCACTCTCTTTAACCTTCGATGTATTGCGACTTACCGAAGGTGATTGGCTGCTATTAAGTGCTGCTGTATCCACCACTTTGTAGACATGACCCTTGTGGGTCATTAGAACACCATTTTTACGTTTGATTTCCTCCAGCAAAGTTGTATCCTTCTGAATGATTTCATTGAATTGCTGTGTCAGCTTGGCTACCAGACTATTGCCTGGCTTAACGCCGCCGGTGGCGGCATTAGCATTCGCAGTATCCTTGTTTGCATGCATTTTACGTGGCACATGATAGGAACGTGAGTGAGTCTTAAAACTGTATTTACGCGTTGAAGAGTTGCGTTTTACTAGCGATCGATGACCATTAGCCGGACTGCTGTTTGCCAGCGATGTGTTGGAAGAACCTCTACTAATGCTACTGCTGCAACTGTTGAGCGTTTTGGCTGAATCTTGTCGCGTTGTTGGTCTACGACGACTGATTGTGTGTTGAGACGAATTGGTTTCGCTAACTGTTGATGTTGATGTTGTGGTTGTGGTTGCGCTGCTGGCATTGTTGCCAACTTCAGTGTTACCATAGCCAACTGGCGTTGGCATAGCTGAAGCGTCATCTGAGTGTGTATGCATTTTGCTATCAACGTCTATTATTTTGGCAGAGGTGATAAGCTGTGTATTGTCGTTATCTGCTGTGTAAGGCATAGTTAAAGAGCTGGTGGGGGAATCTACAGTTTTTTTGTTTATCAACTTTTCATGACGTTTCAACCAATCGAAACGTTCACTCTTATGTCCCGCAGTTAAAACTATGCCACTGCTTAGCTTACGCTGTGTAGAGTGCTCACTCAATTCCCTTAATTTGGAGGCCTGTTCGGCCGTTTTGTATTTGTAAAAATTATCCTTTTCTAAATGCTTTTGTATATCAATATCAGACAAGGAAATTTCATCAAATTCAGGTGAATCCCGGGAACAGTCGTGCAGGCTTAAGGCTCTTAACTTGTGAACCTTTATAAGTTCGCTATCCGTTGAAATAGCAGTTGATACTGGAGGTGGTTCCCCCGTATTGTTTATGGCATTCACTAAACAACTTACCGATTTGGTAAAGTGTTGCTGTTTTGAGCTTTTGTTTCGTAGGGCAGTTTCCTTATTGGCAGTGATGCGTTTATTCCAGAAATTTCTAAGTGTTTGTACCCCTCGAAATTCACGTAAAGTATCGTCGTCTTTGTTAGATTTTAAAGTTCTAAAGAATGATATTGAATTGGTGCTGTGTGTTAGATTCGATGAGGGGCACGTGCAATTTGTTGTCGTTGTTGTTGTTGTTGTTGTTGTGCTTGAATTATTATTCACTGTTGATGCCGGCGATTCCTGCTTAATTTTATCAAATTTTTTTAAACTGTTATTATTGTTGTTGCTATTTTTTAACCAATTTAAAAGAGTTTTTGTTTTATTCGTTTTTGTTACAGGTAACGCTGTTATCGTTGTTGTCGTTGTCTTAATTTGATTTTGATTTGTTTTGTTTAGTTTTTCTTTATTGTCTTCACTATATTTGTTGTGTTTATTGTTGTTGTTTTTGTGTTTAGCATTTGCCAAAATTTCTATTGGCATTGTTGCCATACATTTTTCCGTTACAATATTGTCCAACATTTTTGTAAATTTCTTCACGTTCTTCACTATTGCACTTGTGCTGGTTATTATTGGTGGTGTTATGCACACGACGATTGTTCATGCAATTGCTGTTACAGTAGCTGTCGGGGTTGGCAAACCCACAAATTTGTTGGCAACCTTTAGGAGACCTTAAAGTACAAAGAGAGAAAGTTGTTGTAATTAATGTTTTTTGTCTGCAAATTGTTAAAAAAAATATGAAAAATTTAAATTAAATACACAGTATTTTACAGTATTTTATTTATTTTGAATGAATTCCACACACAAATGTGATGTAAAAATATAAGAGATTGTGTAATAATTGAGACACTATGTAAAATAGAAGCCACCACTGCAAGCATCTATTTTATTTTCGTTTATAAGAAAATGTTGCAATTTTCGCGTCGCAATTATTCTAAATATTGCGAAATTTCTAAATATAGAAATTTGTACATCTCTACCGTACCCGTTCGAACCTGGGATGCTTGTATTTGGAGTCAAGCATTTTAGTTACGAAAGCACGCCAATGAATGCTCAATCGTTGTACCATAAATAGCAAAGATATAAAGTTTAGTCGGAAGTGATATGTAGAACAAAGTTATGCACAGTCCCCGTAGTCTAGTAGGTAGTGTGTTGGCTTATTAGACGTATGGCCATGGTTCAAACACCAGGTCAGACAACTCCAACAAAACAAAATATGAAAAAATTCTCTGAGGCGACTTCCTCTAAGCAGGTTTCTGGCAAAAACTCTGAGTGGTATTAGAATTGCAATGAAAAGTTTCTCAAAAAACTGTCGTTCGCAGTCGACTTAAAACTGTAGGTCCTGATACTTATGGATAAAATTAAGACACACGATATGGGTGGTGTCAGAAGCTAGGTTGTAATCCTGAATGAAAGGTTGTAATATAGGAACAGGCGGTAATCTTTTAATGTCAAATCATTACTTAAGCTCTTGCAACTTAAGGAAAATCGCTTCAACTATTTAATTCTTCAACTGTTGGCCACAATTGTCGGATTCTGGGTATAATTGGTTGATCAAATCTAAATTTAGTGTCTGGCTGTTGATAACAATTCTCTACAAACTCACAATCAAAGTAAATCGACACACAAGCCGTGAAAAGTTTTCTTACTTTCAGTTCTGGGGTGGTATAGCGATTGTTTTCGTTATCGTAAGGCACTCGGTTTTCATTACAACGCAGTATTAGCTTCAGAAATATGACGACTTGCTTGCCTTTCAGCAGCAATTCGCAAATGGAAATTATATTCATGCAGCTCGTAATCTATACATCGAATTTCCGTTTGGAATACTTTCTCTCCTTCCTTCTTCTTGGCGGCTATTACATTTAGCATGTCACTCGGTTTCAATAGAACACAGTATTCGCTTCAGAAATATGATGACTTAATTGTCATTTAATTCGCAACGATCTTGGAATCCATACGTCGAATTGGAATATTTGTTATTCTCTTTCCTTTCTTCTTATAAGCGCTTACATTTAAGCGGTTAGCCTTTGATAGCCTATAATTTGTCAACAGTTAACGCCTTAAACATTTTTTGAAGCTTTGATTTCTCATCGAAGCTTAGGCGATAATGCGATTTCTTTTTTTTTTGATTGGTTGGTTAACTACTTGAACGTTTTCACTGAGTATTGAAATGCTAAAACATTTGGAGCTTGGTTCGAAATTGACTCTTATTCGTGCAAAATTTTGCTCGATCATTTTTGTGGCATTAATTATGAGTCAAATTCGGTGCATAATAATAAAGGAAAACTCAACTCAAATTATTTTGAGGTTATATCTGACCCCCAATTGTTCTGATATAATATAATAGGGTGGGTAGAGAGAAACTATATCTTTACTTCTTTAGGACTATGGCGAGTGAGATTGTAAGGTTAAACCTGATTTCATATACTGGCTCTATAGAGACATGATAGAGTGAAAGTTTCTTTACGATCTTCACCTTTGGTGGACAGTGTACCAGTACCAGTGTTAGTGTTTGGAGATTTACTTTAGGAAATGTTTGGAAATATTTGTCAGGGTCCGCCATCGAACCTACCCATTTTTATATAATCGTTAAAACTAAAAATTATTTGGGCAATTCACACAACTTTGTATCGTGTATGTTGTATTGAATACATTTGTTTGTTTGTGAACGCTCAATGCTATGCTGTATTGTGTATTTCGTGGCATTCAAACAATTTGATAGCCAGAAACCAACACAACTTTTTAAAAAACATATGAAAACATATACACATTTTTTTTCATTCACACAATTTGATAGCACGAAACCAAACATATGGAAAAAATGTGTATAAGTGTATCGGATTTTTATATGAAAATTATCAGCAACAATCATACACTGTTGTATGTTCTTCCAACAATACAATGAATACAACGATACAACGGCTTGTGTGAATTGACCAATTATTAAATTTCGAATAATTTATTGTTTTTCTGAATAATAATTTGTATGGAAAATATATTCATGATTTCTGAAATTTTAAACAAATTACAATGAAAGCGACCTGTTTTTCATTGTAATGGACGAGCTCTAAAACAAAAATAAATTCAGTCCATATGCCTACCACATAGAAATTGAAAAGTAGATCAATTGGACGCCTTAACTAATTATTTCACACATCATTTTGACATTTAAAATATTTTCTAAATTTCTCTTTAGGTGCCATACATACACACATATATTTTTTCTATTCTTTTTGGCCAAAAACCACTCAAGGAAATGCATACAGACAATAGAAATTTAATGCAATTAAACAAGAACGTGACAACCAAATGCTTGTGTATTATTATTGAAATCCGGTAGAAGAATTTAAAATACAAACCACAATAACGTGCAAAAATGATAAAGAAAAGCACTTAAAAAAACAAAACAAAATACCATAAGAGACAACATATTTTTAGATTTTTGTGGTATTTTTGTTGAAATTCTGTTTTCAATAAAATCCCTATTTTACATACACAATACAACGCGTAAAGAGATTTCATTGAAAACCACACGCACCTTTATTTCGTGTACTAGAATATGCAAATTATCTAAAGAGGTAATGAGAAGATAATAAATAGGAAATTATAAGTTTTATTTTTTGTGGTCATCACTTCTATAATTATAATTTGTAAATTGAGAAAAGCAAACGCCAGAGATTGTATTTTTAACTAAATAGGTCTGGCGTGTCTTTATGGTTTGAAAATTACTCCCTTCAATGTATATTTCTTTTTTCTTTAATACATTATTGGCTTGTTTGATATTTTCTTAGCAACCAAGTATTTCCGGTAAAATATACTGATGAAACGAATCACTTTATTGAGTGCTAAAAACAACATGAATTTGGTTGCATTAAGATTTTTTCTTCCATTTCCGCTTATTTTGCGATTTTATAACTAAATTTCAAAGAAACTGAAGAAACAGTGGTTAATTTTATACAAATTTTAGAATTTCTTCTCTTTATACAAACTTCTTCCTCAGGATTAATTTGGTTTGAACCGCTTTCCTTTAATTGAATTTACGTCAAAGGCACACCACATTTTTAAAGGACACGATCGTTATGTAATCGTTGTTTATATTCCCCAGAAGATAATTGCTGGTGAACTCAAATTAGTCTTGGGAAATAGCTTTTTCAACGAGTCGCTTGTAAATCGAACCCAACTATGATTCGTGTTGAATTGCATAATCATTAGCGTGAATCAAGTAGCCTTTTTAGCCCTTAAAAGCTGGAGGATTTATTTAAAAAGCAAGGAAATTGGGTTGCGCATGAACTGAAGCCGATAGCAGTAGAGTTGAAATGCATGTTCATCGGTTTACCAGTTTTTTGTATCGAATTATTAGTGGAGGCGAAAAATGGATTTATTACGACAACCCCAGGCACAAGAAATCATATCTGAATGGCGGAAACGTGAAAATCTGCGAGCAAGCTGAATATCGAAGTGAATACTCTGTATTTGGATTCCAGAAGGGTTGATCAATTATGGCCTGCTAAAACCGGATCGGACCAGACTATCATGCAAGACCTGTACAGTAGAGTGTTCCGAATTTTTTTTTTTTTTTATTTCCCTAACGCAAGACCTAAAATTTGCGTAATTGATCGTAGATAACCAAAACGATTTTAAATATAAAATGAAACTATATCTTCAGGGTTCTACCAATCTTCAAAGTTTGATTATATTTCGCTATCCTTAATTTCGACACCTAAACCAAATATGCCACGACTATGTATAACAACACTTTACTGGCGACTACGAATTTGCTAGACACAGTGGAGTTCGTTTATAACGACTTTTTCATTAAAAAAAAAAATCCGGAAAAAATTGCCAAATTTTGGTCACAAAAAATATGTTTAAATTTTAGGTTTTTTTTAATTTTAAGTTTAATTGCAAGTATAAAATATATTAATAAAATAAATTTGTATCTCGTTTTTTTAATTTTTATTTTAAGCATAGGGTTTAGGTTTGTAAAAACGTTTTCGAAAGTAGAGCCCTCAAGATGGCATGTAATTCGATTTTTATTACTTATGCCGTAATCTGTGTAAAATTACGCAAATTTTGATACCTCTTGCGAAAGTGTAGCTGAAAAAACTATTTTTTTCATTCAATCCTACTGTACAGGCAACAATTAATTATTTTGTTATACACATTGGCCGAAAGAAGATTTACTTCAAAAATTGGCTCAATTTATCCTAGGTCGCAAAAGACGAGCACCTATTTTCTAGGTTTACTTGCAAATAAATTTAGTACGGACAACATGAGTTGTATGAGAAGTAAGCGAGGGAGTAATGCTAACCAGTATTATACATACATACATACATAATTGCCCATTACAACCCTTCAGTCAGGATTACGGCCTAGCTTCTCTCACCACTCATGTTGTGTGCCTTAATTTTATACTTGAGTGACTGGACCTACAGTTTAACATGGACTCCGAACGACAGATTTTTTGAGAAACTTTTTCATGGCAGGTTTATTTACTCTCGAGAGTTTTTGCCAGAAATCTGCTGAGAGGAAGTCGCCGAAGAAATATATATATTTTTTTTTTATATTTCGTTTTGATGTTTGGCCTGGGGCTGGAACCCGGGCTTTTCGTCTAATAAGCGAACACACTACCTACTAGACTACGGCGACTACCAGTATTATAGGATCTACTATTTGTTTGCTTCGCTGGAAAATTTTTTTTAATGAATCTCAATGATCCTAACGAATTTATGAGAAAATGAGAGATATAATTTGCAATAGCCTTATGCTCCTTAAAGAAACTTAATGAATAATAAACAAAACGTAATAAATTATTAAAGGCTTGTTCTTCCCTTCCCTTTCGAAAGAGAGTGGTACATATTTATGGATTATGTAATCCCAAGGGGGTATTAAAATTTTATTTAAAAGCATTCACTGGACTTGATAAAAAAGAAAGAACAAAAAAAAATAGTAAAACCCTCGACATCATGGTGAATGTCTGACCAGTTGTCTTGGTAGTAAAACAACTTTTTTGCGTTTTTAAGAACAAGAAGAAGTACAAGAAAAATTTGTTATAATTATTACATAATATTTCGTTTATTTTTATTATTATTATTATTATTACTACTGTTATTATTATTGCCATTATTGTTCATTTAATTTTAGCCTACTTAAATAGTGTGTGTGTAGTTAATGGTTTTAATTATAGTCTGTTGTGTTTGGCTTGTACATTGGCTTCGTTCGCTTGTTGGTTGGTAATAACTTTCGGTGTTACCAAATACACTTTTTGGCTAATTGTTAACAATGCCTTCTTCTTGCTTTTCTTTACATTACGTTATTAAATACTTCTTTTTTTATATTTATTTTTTTGATTTGTTGGCCAACAACGTGTTAAAATTGAGCTCTTAATTGTAATCAATTTCATACAACAATTCACTTTAATGCAATCGCAATAAATACAACATAATATTACATACAAAATAATAATATTTCAACTAATTTTTTGTGTATTTGTTGTTGTTGTGTTTTTTATATTGTTTATTTGTTTAAATTAACAAGAAAAATAAGAAATAAACAAATCGAACATCACAGCCAAAATATAAACACACACAAACCCAATAGCAGTTAAAATTTTTTTCTAACTGCCAATAATTTTAGTAGCAACTGATTAGCATTCAATGAATGGTTTTTCGTAGTCATGGCTTTAATATCGTCATTTTGGTTGTGGCCCACAACACGACCAGTTGCCTCAATGATTTTATTATTTCGTTGCCATATTTAACCAATTTGGTTAATTTCGTTATTTTCGTTTGAATTTGATTTGAATATGAACTTGAGTTTGAACTTTATGGTAATAATGATCGACTAATTTTTAATGTAATTCCCCATTAGGGGGAACAATAACAATAAATAGCATCATTTTTTTTAACCAAAAATAGTAAATAGTTTAATGTTTATTGTTTAACATTTTAAATCATATTCCCTTAATAAGAATTCAAGTGAGAAGTTTGAGTCTTCCTTAAATTAATTTTTCTAGAAATTGTCATGACGTATGATCAATCTCTTACTTCTCCTGCCATGATCCTCACTATATCTTCCGGAGCGTCGCTGCTACTACATAGACACTGAGGAAAGACTCTAACGAAAGGAAGTACAGTTCGTAGGTGGACAATACCACAAAGTTCTTAATAGCCACATCGAGAAATTGTTTGTTATCAGCTGTATTCAGTAGAATATAGAATTCTTTATTTGGAATGAAGCATCAAAGTCAATTTGTCAATAATCGCGCGTTTAGAAATGATTAGATGGTAGAACGTGAAGTTTAAGTAAGATTTGTACGGGTCTTGGAATTTTATCCACTATTGTGCATTTGTTCTGTCCTCCAGACGGAAATCTAGTCATTGAAAGGGTGAAGTGTTTACTATCTTATGCTGCCCAGGATGCTGTTGGGTGTCAGTGAGGATAGAGATTGTCAGTATGTCTTCTGGTACCTCGTTCTCATAAAACAGAATCTGCATATTGGGCTTGAAGCGGTCCCTATTCTGCTTTAAAGTTCTTTAAACCTATAATGCCTGGTCATAAGGCCGGTTGCTATTGTCAATTTCTTGATGGATAATCTGATGCAAGATTCTATTCTCTAGTCTAGTAGGTAGTGTGTTCGCTTATTAGACGTAAAGCCCGGGTTCGAATCTCAGGTCAGACATCAAAACGAAATATGAAAGAAAATATTTCTTTGGCAAAAACTCGAGAGTAAATAAACCGGCCATGAAGAACTCTCTCAAAATCTGTCGTTCGGAGTCGACGTTAAACTGTAGGTCCCGCTACTCACGTATAAAATTAAGGCACACGCCTTGAGTGGTGTGAGAAGCTAGGCCGTAATCCTGACTGAAGGGTTGTAATGGCCAATTATGTATGTAAGATTCTATTCCCTTTTTCCTATAAATGCCTAATTTAGTTTGTTATTAACTTATCAAGAGTGAAATGAACTACCCGGTTAGATTTCATTAAATTTGCAGCTGCCTCAAAAGGTAAAATTTACTAGGGTCCTATAAGGTCCTATTGTAATAGCGGTGGTATCTGTCATTCAATTATAATTTCTGGCTTTAATTTTCTAACCATTCCGAGAGTTTTATGCAAGTGTGGAATCTATACATTGGCTAGACACTTTCAGTCTAAAAAATCTAGGCGGCAATTAATCTTACGCTCCCGAGTTGCGGATAATCACAAAAGATTTTCTATGGTCTTCTGTTCTATCTCGTTATTACAGCTTCGATAGAAAACGTTGTGAGATTCCTAATATGGATTCGGGTTAGATTTAAAGAAAATTTTGTTTCAGTGAATATTCACAAAGGGCCAACCACTATACATGTTACTTGTTGCTCTACAGAGCAATGCCAATCTCATTAAGAATTTCATTCGAATTTTCTGTTATATTAACATTTGCTTGTGCTTGAGTTTTGTTTATACCTTCAATGTCCAGGAACTCATAAAAGAATAACCGTTGACTATCTCGTTATCTTCTTAGAAAATATCTGAAATTCTTGGATTACTTAAGATAGGTTGTTGTACACAGTTTCTATGCGTATATCTCCACTCGATATGCTCTGATGCTGGATTCGTGCAGCATCATTCTTTGTGCCCTTATTATCAGTCTGAATTAATCGGGTAATGCAAGAGAAGAGATCCCACATTCGACCTTGTCGATTGCTCTGGATCCAGAAGTGAATATTTGAATGACGTTCTTTGGTAGATGCAAACCATTATCGGAGATATAGGCTATGTATCCGTGTATATATTTCATTCTATGTAATTTGCCTCCTAATTAACGCTGATGAATGAAGGTTCTGCGATGTGTTAATTTTTAGGAGTTTGTACTCGAACACAAAACGCTAATTCCATGTAATGCTATTTAGATTCCCGACCTATAGTCTAACCTATAGTAACTTTCAAATCATTTTTATAATGATATCCGTTTTATGTTGAGTTCCACCTTAGTGGGGTCGTTCTAACTGAACTAAATTTTATGAGAAAAATAATGGATTTCTTTTTACTGCACCTTGTTGACTTCATCTGCTTTATAAGGCTTTTTTGTTTGTTTAAAGTGTTGACAAAAGTACTTTCAGTTTGAGTTTAAGTTTTCATTCTATTGTTAATAGGAAACCTTACAACTGTTTTGTAATACGTCTAGTAACAGTTAAATAGGTGGTAACCTCAATTAATTTATAGGATTTTACAAAAGGGTCACTCATACGCACCATTATTAACAGTTGGCCATAAGAAAGCCACCAATACAAAGAATTTTAATGGCTTTTTTTTTAAACATGGTCAATATTATGAAAATATTAAAAACAATAACGTATTGTTTATTTGCAATATTTTAATGGTGGTATTCGCTTTGTGTGAATATTTTATTTAAAATTCCATTAGCATTTACGGCCAATAACATTCAATTTCATTTATTTGTTTAAACAAAATATTTGTAGTTTTTTTTTTTTTTTTGAAGTTTTTATCACATCCATTTTTATGAAATCGATTTGCATATGAAAGCATATCAATCAGATACAGAAAATAAAATTAAAAAAAAAAAAAAAATTCAACTGACAAGGAAGGAAAGAAGATGAATTAATTGCTCTGAAGAATAATGGCAGCAGCGAAAGAGGAGTTCAGTTTCAGCTACAAATCAATTGTTTTTGCTTTTGTTTTCAAAACTATTTCCATATTTATTGTATTGTATCTTGTTATAAAAAAGCTTCGCCTCACCAATCATTCAATATATACATATATGAGGGTTTGTAATAGACAGTGAGGCAGACAGCTGCGTATTGTTTGCATATCTGCCTTATCTTTTTAAAATTCTTTGCCATTATTATGGCATCAGATTTGCTGCTATTGCTTGTTGCATTGTTTACAGGTGGTTTTTGTTTAATTGGAGAATATTTAATTAAGTTTGCATAATATTTTTAGATCTTAACTATTGACGCGATAGCCTGCCAGTCAACATTGAAATTGAAATTTAAGTTTCCTTTTATCTTCAATCATTCATTCATTCATTTGTTCAATGTTTTGCTCTCATTTGTAATAGTGTGAAGAAATCGTTGAAGGGCCTGTTTAAGTATAACAAAAAGCTTAATAAGCTGTTAAATAATACAATTTACTATGCATTATTGCTAACAAAAGCCGCTATTTAAGGTGTTAATGATTTTTGTTTTCATTTTTTTTTTTAACGACTGCTATTCTTTAAACATGAATTTATTTATAAATATTAAATAATATTTTCTCTTACTACCTATTCCCTCATCCACGGGTAGGTAGAAAGATATAGTCATTCATTAGACTACAATAAAATTTTTTTAACTGAAATGAGGCACATGGCTGTTAGTTTAGCCTATTTGCGCCAAATAACTAATTTTTGTTTCTCTCTAGTTTTTAACAATAAAAGTGGTATCATGTTGATAAAAAAAAAACCTTCGCTTTTTTCCCCCACATTGTCTGTAATTTTCAATTTTAATGTCGTATTATCCTGTGTATGAAAAAATATAGTCACTGCAAGCACCTATTTTGTTTTCGTTTATAAGAAAATGTTCGCGTCGCAAATATTTTAAATATTGCTTGTTAAAAATTTGTACATCTCTACCATATTCGAACCTGGGATGCTTGTATTTGAAGTCAAGCATTTTAGTTACTAAAGCAAGCCAATGTACGCTCAATCGCTGTACCATAAATAGCACAGCTATAAAGTGTAGTCAGTGAAATGTAAACAAAATATAGCAAGAGTTTCCGTAGTGTAGTAGGTAGCGTGTTGGCTTATTAGACGAAAAGCCAGGGTTCGTGCCCCAGGCCAGACATCAAAACAAAAATACAAAAAGTATTTCTTCATCGACTTCCTCTCAGCAGATTTCTGACAAAAACTCTGAGAATAAATAAAATTGCCATGAAAAGTTTCTCAAAAATCTGTCGTTCGGAATCAACTTTAAACTGTAGGTCCCGCCACTCAAGTACACCCAAACCTGTTTTTACACGGGTTTTTTTACGCGAATTTGAAATAACACGGTTTTTTTGACATGTGATAACATAATTGAAAGAGCTGTGAAATTTCAATCAGACCTGCAAACATGTATGACTAGATACAGAGAGCTCTATAAAGAGCTTTCCAAATTTGGATCACAACGCACTATAACAGAATTTGCTGTTAAAAGAAATAAACCAGCGCCAGAAGCAGCTTCTGAAGATGTAGAAGTAATAAGTATTCCTACTGACGAGACTGATATTGAGACAACCCAGCAAAAGAGAGTGCGCTTGCGTTTTTATAAAGTTATTCAATTTTATAGGCATATGTAGGCTGCTGCATCAATCCTGTGTATATCTTTTCAGTTTGTTTATACATTTACGTACATACATAATATTTGTCTTTTTTACGCGCTTTTTTTTACACGGTATCCACTGGAACGCATCTACCGTGTAAAAAAGGTTTGGGTGTATAAAATTAACACACACAACATAGTGGTGTGAGAAACTAGGTCGTAATCCTGACTGAAGGGTTGTAATGACCTATTATGTATGTATGTATTATCCTGTGTACGTTAAATAGTCAGTTTATTAATATTGAAGTCGTCGTAGTCTAGTAGGTAGTATGTTGACTTATGTATTTTGACTTATTAGACGTGACGCCCGGTTCCAACCCCTGCTCAAACATCTCCAACAAAACTAAATACGAGAAAATACTTTTACGGCGACTTTTTCTCAGGAGATTTCTAATAAAAATCCGGAGAGTAAATAAAATCGAAAGAAAGGTTCCTCAAAAATCTGTGATTCGAAGTCGACCGTAAACTGCGGGTCCCACCATTAATGTATAAAATTAACACACACAACTTAAGTGGTGTAAGAAGCTAGGTCGTAATCCTGACTGAAGGGACCACATATGTATGTTAAGAGCTTCTTTATCTGGGCAACTTTTCGAACTACCTGAATAGGTCACATTCTATTGTGTTCTGCATTTCAAAGCTTTGCATGCTTTTAAAACTTATGAAGTCACACTTTCGTATCTAAGCTTCAAAATTGATTTATAAATGATTTTTACTACGTTGAATTCGTACATAATTTGTGCAAATACTCAAATAATTTTTAAATTGATTGATGGCAAATAAATGTTATTGCGTTATTAAAAAAAAGTAGGTTAAAAATACAAATATGTTAGCTTTTTAATAAATTTTCTTTATACATACATTTTAAAATCATGATTTAATACAACAATAGATTACACATAGTATTTGAACTTGTTTCTACAAATCATTCATGGTTTGATCATATAATGGTCATATAATTTAACTAATACTTTTATTTTAATAGGTATTTATTTTAGTTTTTTATTATTTACTTAAGATGGTTAATATAACCCTTTTTACACTTTTCCCTTTCATTTCGTATTTATTTTTATTTAAAAAAAAAAAAAAAAAAAAAAAAAAAAAAAATAAAAAAAAAGGTTTTTAAGAGAAAGTTTTAGGCCAACCATGTGAACTGAAATATTAAATAATTTATTGGAATCAATTTCGATCGAGTCCAATGTAAACATTGGATTTTCGAGAGGGAAACAAAAATTCGAAATTATAAATGCTAATGAAATCGTAATATTTCAAAGATTATTTGCATTTTTTTATAGACATTTAGACAAATTAATGAAATTTAAACAAAATATTCATAAATAAATACACTCCCCGAAATATTTATAAGACCAAACGTATTTCTCGAAAAACTTAAAATCTTTTAGACCAATTCGTACCATTTTTGGGTTAAATATAACTAACTATAATATAAATCTTTTTATGTAAAAAAAATATTTTTTTCTTTGTTTAATAAAAGGATAGCACAAAATTAATTTCATTTTCAAACGAAAAAATTATAAGACCAAAATTAAATAATATTCACTTAGAGCTAAAATAACAATGATAAAAAACAACTACTGAGTAATTTTTGTATTTATTAGTAATTAATGTGTCCACCGTGATTAATAATGACTTCCTGAAATCGACGGGGCATAGAATTTATTACATTTTCAATGCAATTTTGACCAATCCTACCACATTCTCTTATGATGGCACTTCGAAATTCCAGCCCAAACCATTAAGGTGCCTCCACCGAAATTTCGCGACATTCGTTGAAGTTTTTCAACGTTATCAGTTATTTTTCCTGATGAAAAAAAGTTGATTTAGATGGTCCAGATGGTTCCCGAAAATATTAGATGGATTCACGTAAAAAAAGAAATCAACGAATGTCGCGAAATTTCGGTGGAGGCACCTTAATGGTTTGGGCTGGAATTTCGACTACGGGAAGGACTCCTATTTGTTTTATATCAACTAAAATGAATAGCGAGAAGTATATTGAATTATTAGATGACGTTCTAATTAATTTTGGGGATGATTCGTTAGGCAACAATGGGATATTTCAGCAGGATAACGCCGCAATCCATAAATCAAAAGCAACAAAATCATTTCTGTCCTCCAGAAACATACCAGTTTTGAATTGGCCGGCATGTAGTCCAGATCTAAATCCGATAAAAAATTTATGGGCAATACTATCAGACCAAGTTTTCAATAATAACACTCAGTATAAGGATGTAAAATGTTTAAAAAGTGAAAGAAAATGGAGTAGGATTGGTCAAAATTGCATTGAAAATGTAATAAATTCTATGCCCCGTCGACTTCAGGAAGTCATTATTAATCACGGTGGACACATTAATTACTAATAAATACAAAAATTACTCAGTAGTTGTTTTTTATCATTGTTATTTTAGCTCTAAGTGAATATTATTTAATTTTGGTCTTATAATTTTTTCGTTTGAAAATGAAATTCATTTTGTGCTATCCTTTTATTAAACAAAGAAAAAAATATATTTTTTACATAAAAAGATTTATATTATAGTTAGTTATATTTAACCCAAAAATGGTACGAATTGGTCTAAAAGATTTTAAGTTTTTCGAGAAATACGTTTGGTCTTATAAATATTTCGGGGAGTGTAGAAAAGAAAAGTTTAGATTTTGTGTGTTCCAGTACTTAGAAGCTTTTAATGAGTAAATCATTTAAAAAAAGTAAAGACTTGTCCGGCCTTATCTAGTAACCGAACATCTGCCGCTTTAAAAAGTATAGCTTCTTTGGGTCCTAGTAAGATCTCTTTGTAACACTGATAGTATTCCCTCATTCAACTATAAGTCCTGTTTTATAGTTTTAAAAAAATGTGGATTTTATCGAAACCATCTTTGACTAGTCCGGTTCTGCTAAAAAATTCTGGATGTCAAAAAATTCTTTGTCTTTGGTTCACAAGAATTGGACAATAAAATTGAAAATGAGGCTTTTATACTCCGGGGCCAGTGTTGCGTTCTTTCTTCTATAAGGCTCCTTCTCATGTGGATCCTGGCTAGATCTTAATGCTTAGAGCTGTGAGTGGAAGCATCTTCATGGAGTCGGCAAGTATAGCTCATTCGTTAAGAGTTCCGGATCATTGTACACGCTTCAGGCGGATATACGAGCAAAACGTGCTACGGTGATGGAAATTTTTGTTCTAATTTTCAATCACCTGAGAATGGGGACATGGAATGGCATTCTGGGCAACTGCAGAGCAGAAAAATTACACAGACATAATACAAACATTGAACTTTCAGGTGATATTTCTCCATTGGGAACCTACAAATTAGAGGTGTCAAACTATCGATAGTGCTACTATCGAAAATGTTTGAAAAATTTCATAAAAATATATCGATATATCGAATCTAAACTATCAGCTCTTACACAAAATATCGATATATCGGCAATAATAGCGTAACACTATCGGAGTCTCTCAAATAATACATTTACATATTTGAATTTAATAGGTTAAAATACTAAATAACGCATTTTGTATTAACAACATGTTTGTCACTTCGCTTGTTTTTTACCTTCACTTAATGTAAAATCTTCCAAACGTTTGATATTGACGTCTTTGTTTTTCCCTGCTGTTTTTCTTTTTTTTTTGTCTTTTTTCGGTTATGGAACCAGAGAAAAACATATTTAGCATTTACAGAAAGCAAATTATTAGAAATCTTTGTAGCTTTCCAGTTAATGTCTTTACTTCACTCTACATAATACTGTAAGAATCACCATTTTATAAATGAAAACAAAAAATTAGTGGTGGAACATTTACTATCGATAGTGGCAAAAACTATCGATAATAGCTAAATGTTTATATGTTGTAAAAAAAAAAACATCGATAGTAACGAAAAATATAAACTATCGATAGTGCCATCGATATTTTGACACCCCTACTACAAAAAGCCCAACCTGCAAGTTCAGAATTGTTAATGCAGTAGGTTGCTCTATGTATGGATCTTTCACTCAAAGGTTAGATGCTAGAACATTGTATTGTGTGTACGCAAACGAAATACATTGATCCTGGCCTTATGGCGAATTATTTCTGCAGCAGCTGCAGAGATGGATAACTTCTCCACCACTTAGGGCTCTGTTCAACTTTGTTTCAAAGGAGAAAATACACACCTAAGCCTCTAAAAAGCCCTAAACCTAGTCAAAAGCGACTATGAAGCTTGTGCCGCTCATTAGGGAGAGTTATTTAAATTATTATTTAAATAATTAAATATCTGGGTGTTACGCTGGAAAAGACGCCTTTACTACATGCTTTCAATATGTAACCAAGAAGGCGACAAAGCCATGCGCACCCTTTTTCCCTTTCTCTATTTACTTCTTTTTTTAAACCTCGAGTCTTGGTCCCAGAAAAAAAAAATTATTAAAACTATTACAGATCACTAGAAAAAAGGTATCGTGGTAGTGTGCTAGACTATTGGCAGACTCTAGGCCTCTACACTATATCGAGCATAAGATTTGAGTTACTCAGCTCTTTATAATTTGTAATTGTATTGTAATTAATTAATAAATAAATATACATTACAAAGAATATCCTTGGGAATATGAAATATAATTTTCAATGTCAAATATTTCCTTATCATTTGCAATTTGAAATTGAATTTAAAAATACATATTTTTTTACTTACACCGAAAGGCACTTAAAAAAAGGCGTGCGTTTTCTGTTTGCCAATTAAGTGAGCAATAAATTATAAACAAAATAAAATAAAATAAAAAAATTGTGTGTAATTCTTTAAAATTTTTCCAAAAAATTTTATTTAACACTTTGACACTGTTGGTGATGGCTTTTTGCTTTTGTTTCTTAGTTAGCATATTTTGTTTTGATCACATTTATTACCCTTAAGGGTTAGATATTATATTTGCACTTTTATTATTATAATATATGTAGTTGTTGTTGTTGTGGTATCCATTAAGCAATAGTGCAACTATAGCAACATACAATCAATATTTTCACTTGAAATTGCAAAAAATAATTAAGCGCTTCAGTTTTCTTAAAATTAAAACTTTGTTGTAAACACAATTGGAGTATAAAAATGATTGCATTGTCATTTAGTACTACATACTACCGTAAATGCAAGACTAAAATATTGTATTTATTTTCTGTTTCTAGTTTATTTTTTAATTTTCTTGTTGAACTTTTCATAGCGTACGTATGTACACGCTTTGACTCTGACTGATACGCGACAATTGCGACGACGTACTGGAAAAAAATTAAAAGACTCGCTGCTGTTAGGCCAGTCAGCCAGCGGTCGAGAGTTTCATCCACACAACAACAGCTGCGACTGTGGTTGTTATAGCAGTGCACTCGTTTGACTGAATGACTGACTGGCTGACTTGCGTTGGCTATTGTTATTATTTTGTTATTATTAATGGTTGACCTCTGAAGTACCTACTAGTCTACTGTGTAATGTTCCAGTAGTAAAGAAAATAAAAATCTTGTCTAAAGAATTTCAATAAAAACGAAAACAAAAAAAAAAATAAATAAAAGAATTGCTCACTTCCTATTTAATGTTTAGTTTGTAGTGCGTTTTTCGTGTTTACTATGTTCTTGGCAATAAAGGTTTGCTGTCGTCGTCAAAGACACGTACGCACATGCAAGGGCTTGATAACAAAGTAACAACAACAACAAAAAACATTAAGAAATGAAAAACGATAATACCAAAGAAAAGAATTTAGTTGTTCTGATTAAAGTACTCACATGCCATTAAGTCGTCGTACATGATATTTTGTGTATCGTATCATAAGAATTTGTAATATGTAAGAGGCATTTCAGTTCTTTGGAAATATTGAAAGCATTGGTGTTTCACTTCTAGTGTTGCATTAAATGTAATACAAGAATTCATAACTGCGGGTAAGGCAAGAGTAAACATACCCTACCTCTGTAGATAATTGTTGCTTTTGTATTAAGCATTATCAAAATTGCTTGTCTAATCAAATGCACTCAACATTTTGGCGTTCCTTATAAAAAGACATTCAAAGTATTTTTCTTTATGAAATTTTGTATTATTTTCATCATAATCTTAATCGGTTTTCCTTGAATGTCTGGGTGAGTACACCTGTTTCTACACGATCTTCTCTAATTTATAGCTACACATTTACTTCAGGCAGATAAAATGACATGTGTTGGTTTAATCGGGTCAGTTAGAATATATCCCACTACGCTGGAGGCTCGTACCCATTGATCGTGGTTGTGAGGACAGGAACTATAGAGACTAGTTTTAAAGATGATTCATGGGGAGGTACCGCGGCCTCTTCTACAGAACCACTCTATAAGTTGGAGAAATATTTCGCAATGATACTTAGTAAAAAGAGTGAGTAATTTCGAAATTACATACTGAATGAAGATAGGAACCTTTCTATTGAATACGGATAGGTCGAGAACTGATAGTAAAACACGAGCTAGGCTGTTCGCTTCCAGATGGCATGAAGTAACTCGTGGGTTCTTCCACGATGTGCTGAATTCAACTTCAACAGGGAGTTCAGAAGGCGAAGCATGTCAATACTATGTGACAGGCAGTTCACTATTCAAGAACTGGGCTCCTACATAGGGTAGCCAGATTTGAGCCAGATTTGGAATTCGGAAAAACAGTACACTAAGTACAAAAAACCAGTACAATTAATTAAAAAACAGTACGCTTTTTAGATAGATAGACATATGTATATAAAAAGTTACAATGTTATATTTTTTCTTTTCAAAGTACAAAATAGTTTTGTATATTACTTTTTAAAGTTATTTATTACTTTTTTATATGTTTTAAAATGCCATTCTTCCCATCTTCTGTTTTTAAAAAATTGTAAAATTCATTACAATTGTATTCATAGTTTATTTTTAAAATTAATTCACATCGTGTCGGCACGTGACGAAGCATTTCACTCCATTCCAGTTCACACAACTCGAACATTTCTGTTAGACTTGAAGTCTTCTTTGTTGATGAGCTAAATTTGTTAAAAACTTTTATTACAATATTCTCTATATCGAGTTTTAAAAGTTTCAATCCATTCTTGAATGCATTATTAATGATATGACACAGACATGCGATACCGATGATATCTGGATTATTTTCCTTAAGCTTAACAAAAACACTTTGTTTGCATTCGAATTTAACATTTGCATTATCTGCACAAAAGCTGGTAACGTTGGCCAAGTTTAAATTTCTGCCTTCCAATTTAGACTTCAACGAATCAGCAATATCTTTTAACATTTCGGAATTTGACTCATAAAAGTTCAAAAGTTTTGTATTTACTCCCGTATGCTTACAAAAGTATCGGAGGACAATTGGAAAGCCTTAAATATTTCCTTTGTTTGACGCATCGGTTGAAATAGAAAAAGGGGGATCATCATTCAAGTCCTTTAGCATAGTTTCAATAGAATACTTCGCCAAAATATTAGAAGCGATCTTCGATAACTTTGTATTACCACATGTAAAATTAGAAGCTACATTTGAGTCTGGAAACATTTGTTTAAAAAGCTTACTACTGCAGTCTGCTCAGAACAAAATTTTTTGTTCTAAAATATTAAAATAGAGACATGTTTTGTATGGCTACATAAAAAGCATTTAAGAAGAAAAAAACAGTACAAATGGTAAAAAACAGCACATTTGCGTACTGATTTGAGTGTTGTGAATAAAGCAGTACAATTGAAAAAAATCAGTACATGTACTGTTAAAAACAGTACGTCTGGTGCCCCTACTCCTACATAACATACATACATAGCAGGTCATCACAACCCTTCAGTCAGGATTACGACCTAGCTTCTCACACCACTTATGTTGTGTGTGTTAATTTTATACATGAGTGGCTAGACCTACTGTTTAAAGTCGACTCCGAACAATAGAAACTTATGAGAAACTTTTCATGGCAATTTCGTCAGAAATCTGCTGAGAGAAAGTCGCCTAAGAAATATATTTTTTTTTATTTTTCTTTTTGTTGGATGGGTTACAAATCGTGGCCTCATCTAATAAGCTAACACACTAACTATTTGACACTGGACTTCAATGAGAGAATAATATGTGACTGTCTGGTCAAGCTAAATCACCGAAGCCTTTTCACGGCGTAATATAGAACACATGTTCAGAAAGGAAACGCTTCAAGCCCATTATCTTGATTCTATGATGAAGAGAGCAAATCATTAGAATTCTTACTTATCTTTACTGTCTGCAAACAGCATCCTGAAGCGACTTATAATATAAAATATAAAATCAGATTCAAATAAAATACTCATATAAACTATTCCCTCGTTCCTGTAACCGATTTGCCAATATAATGTACTACAAGAGTAGGGAAAATACCTTGAGTGTTTAACGCACTGAACGACGACAGAAATGATTAATTCATTGATTGTCTTCTTTTTTTCATGGTGATTAAAGTTTTCATAGCTAACTCTGAGTCTTTGGTCATGTACGACTAGGGTACAGTTCGCATTGAAATTTCTGGACAGATTGAATGCATTTCGCGCCGTCTGTACTTCCCTTAAAGGCCAAATTTGTCTGGTCTCTCTAAAAGCGGGCTTATTTCCCAACTTAGTGAACTCGTGAGGTTTACAGAGGTACATCAATCTAACTGTTGAGTGTTGCCTTATATCCCAATGTGGTGTACACACTCTTTATGGCTTTAATGGCCGCTGTACTAACAGTAAACAAGTGCCTATCCTATGTCTATATACACACCTTGATATTAAATTTGTCTTGCAGCTGCTTACTCCGTAATCGATATAGCAAGTTAAGAAATGCAATGCAAATCCAACAAAAAAAAAGTGATGAATTAAATTGAATTTCTTTCGAATTACATGAATATGAATTCCATTTTAATTCTCCTATAATTTTCCCACCAAACTTAGATGGTTTGCATCTTGCCACAAACCCAGTTAACCATTGTTTACAATCTGTTACCATTATACATACATATGTATGTATGCCCAGTTTAATGGATGATGTTTTTTCATATATGTACATATGTTTCTATATAATTTGGTTTAATTAGACTTGAAAAGTCTTGGCAAATTGGCAGATAAACTAACACACACATACAATTTAACGCCCCTCGACCTTGTGTCTAATTAAATTTTGTTTCTGTTGTTGTGAGCTTTTCTTGGTTTTCAATGTAAATTTACATGGCAAACCTGGGTGTTAACTGTTGTTGTATATATTTTTCCAGTATTTTAATTTAACCTTTTAGTTGTGGTTGTTGCTATTGTTGTATTTTGTTTGTTTTGTTAACTCTCTTAGCTTGTTGGTCAATTTTCTTTTTTGGTTTTTTTTGTTGTTTCTTTCATTTTCGTGGTAATTAAACGGTTTTTGTTGTTTTCTTGGTTTTTTTTTCTTGATTCCCATGTTCTTTTTTTTTCTCAGCTGCTTGTGAGTTCTTTCTTTCATTACTTTTTCTTCTGTGTTTTTATTTTTCTTTTTTCTTTCTATTGTTTTTGTAAAAATTTAATTTCTTTTCGTCTTAATGTTGTTGGCCAGAAATCTGCAACACCTGCATTTTGGTGTCTGAAGCTATTGTATCTGTAGGCCTTTCAAAGTAGAGTAGAGTGTGGTTAAAAGCTTAAATAATTAGTTGGCTTAAATAGTAGTAGTCGTAGCCGAACAAAAAGAAAATTATGCTGTTGCATTTCATATTAAATTATGGTTTTATGGCTACCCCTGGTTGGTTAACTAACAAATGAGTTTCGAAACCCGTTAATAGCTTATTGGTTAAAGATAAAAATAAAAGAAATTTTGTTTTATTTTTTCACGGTTAAACGTGTCGAACTCAATCAACAACTATTTGAATATTTATGTAGTTTTTCATTCACAATTATTATCGCTTTTCGTTTGAATTTTCTATGGGGAAGCATTTTGTCTCATTAAATTTCACTTTTCTTCAAAGTGTGGTTTATTATTGATTTTTAAGAGTCAATTTTTCAAATTTTATGAGCTTGTAATTGATTTGCAAAGTTTTAAGCATTGCTACGTCCAGTCCAGTAAGTAGTATGTTGCGTTAGTAGACGATAATTGGCGTACATTATCATTAATCCCAGACGTCTAAGCACGAGTGCTGAATAGTAATGGTACGTTAAGTAAATTATGTTTTCTTTCTATTCTTCTAACACGCAAATGCTGCTGAAATTGTATGACGACATGTTTTCCCAACAGGCAGTATCCCGGAAGAGATAAATAAAATGGACAGATTTGTTCTCTTTAAATTAATATTCTTTGCCACTCAGGCAGGTATCAGCTAAGGGAAGGAATTGATTTCTAATTTCAAGTCTCATTGTGCCTAATTAGTTGTCTAAGAGCAGATCCCGTAAAAGGTTGTCTGGTATTGTACCTATTCTGGCCAATTCGCCCGCAATAGAGTTTCTTGGTATGTAATTGTGCTGAAATTGGGTGACGACATTTTTCCTAACAGGCAATATCCCGGAAGAGGGAAATAAAATGGACAGATTTGTTCACTTTAAATTAATATTCTCCGCCACTCAGGCAGTGTCAGCTATGGGAATGAATTGATTTCCAATTTTAAATCTCATTGTGCCTAAGGAGTTGTCTAAGAATGCAACAACCTGTAAGGGGTTGTCTAGTTTTGTACCTATTCTGGCCAATTCGTCCGCAATAGTGTATCTAGGTATATACTATGCCACTAAGCTCAGTCTCCCATTAATGGAGTCTTTCGAAAAATTTGCAATGGTCCGTAACGGTAGGCGACAATTATTAACAAGTTTCGATGTCGATATGGCATTTGCAGTGTTTGTTGGCTGTTTAAGTATATCAAGATAGCTGTAACTCCCTCTAGATTGGTTGTCTATATGTCTGATGCCACAACACATCCATAAATATTTGCAGGCAATTTGAAGGAGGATCAAGGTTTTCGCTCCATTACTTTTTGCTGAATTCAAAAAATTTGTTCTAACAGATATGGGGGATTAGGATTCCCAGAAGTAACGACTCCTTAAGGCTTAGTTTAAGGGTTAAGAAGCAGCTTTAGCCGAGTACCCTGTTGAGCAATGAAACCAATCCATAATATTCCTATGGGAATATAAATCCTAAAATTTTGAGAAATTTAATGAAATTATCTGTGCTTCTTGTCGCAGATAACTTGTGAAAATTTTTTAATGAAAGGAGTTTTGGTGAACGTAGATTGTGAAAATGGTGGCATGTATGTAGCTCATGTCAGAAAATTTCAGGGCAAATTTTCCTGTTATTTAGCTCTAAATTGAAGAAGGTCGGCATTTCTGCACCCACCACAGATTGACTACTGGTCACATATTATATCGAAAATATTCAACAGGAAAAATTTTGACAGTTGCTAACGTCTGAAGCATCTCTTAAATTAGTTGTACATGAACGGATATAGTATTCAATTGCTCGTGCAAAGAATAAAATTGTTGCTATCAAAATGGATGCTCTGTTCAGCCACAACACCGTTCGTTTAATTCATTTTACGATCGTGATAACCATTCACAATGTGGTGGATTGAAATTAACTGATTTAGTGAACGATCGACCAATGAAAGATCTGCCGAAATCATCGCCGCTCTTCGTGAGAGTGTGCAAGGCAGGATACTCCGAGGTAGTCAAGTTTGACTTGCTCACAAAACTCGGCCTCTCGCAGACTAGGTTAGGTTAGAGGACGTGTACTTGTCAACTGTGACAAGTGCAGTAACCGGAGGTCGAATTGACCCATTTCGCAGACTAAAAACAAAATTCATTCAAGAGTGTCTCGAAAACGTCACTGTTTGGCGTGAGTTATAGGCTTTCGGCATCATCGGTTCATATTTCTTTAAGAATGATTTTAGCCAAGTTATCAGTGTCAACGGTTAGATTTTTAAGTCGATGATTACCAACTTCCTTTGGCCTAAATTGGATGAACTGGACACAAATTACATGCCACTTACTATCACTGTTGTTGGGGTTTTTACGGGGCATTGCATTATATGAACGCATGCGAGGCGTATTGGTCTTGGACACCTTGCAAATGAATTCTGCAAAAGCTGTGTAGATGAAGAGGGGGATGAGACTATTCTTCACCTACTGTGCACATGTCCGGCACTTGGTCGGAGGTGAAAGAGGTACCTGGGTGCCTACTACATGGAGCATATAGATGAACTGTCATGTATGGATATTGACAGTCTGAGCCGCTTCATTGGAAGCTCCGAGTGGTTCCTAGAATAGGAGAAATGGGAAACCGTGGTATCACAATGGGCCCTGTGTGCGGCCTAAGTGTGTCCGCTCGGGACTCCATCGAGGGACAGCCACTTCTACCTACCATGTGTCAGAGTCATTCAAAATTGGACATTTAGGAAGTGGTTGAACCATAGCAGCCGTGACGAACATTTGAACGACGTTATAATTCACACATATGGCTTTTTTTCAAAAGAATAATTCGCACATACATACATAATTGGTCATTACAACCCTTCAGTCAGGATTACGGCCTAGCTTCTCAACACCACTCATGTTGTGTGCGTTAATTTTATACATGAGTTGCGGGACCTACAGTTTAAAGTCGACTCCGAACGACAGATTTTTTGAGAAGCTTTTCATGGCAATTTTTACTCTCAGAGTTTTTGCCGGAAATCTGCTGAGAGGAAGTCGCCGAAGAAATATTTTCATATTTTTCGTTTTGATGTCTGACCTGGGATTCGAACTCGGGCCTTTCGTCTAATAAGCCAACACACTACCTACTAGACCACGGCGGCTTCTATTCGCACATACACTTTGGTTTATTGATCGACAAGAAGCGTATATGTATTCCTTTAAAGGACAGGGGAGCGGTCCCTTATTTTATTTTCAGGACTACAAAACGCCTTTATGCAGAAGTATAAAGATACATAACCTTAGATTTTTTTTATAGAGGTTAATTTCAGAGGGACAGTCTGTTGAATCCTGGGTACAGAGTAAGCACGAATTATTCCTATCGCTGGTGTATAGCTTCAAGATCGATCTTTTTCTCATTTACTATACTAGAGTTGGTTGAATTCATACAATTGTTAAATTTAGTTTAAAGTTTGGCAATGGCTTTTGTTAAGATGGAGGATGTGAAGTTTTTTTATTTATTTTTTTTTTTAATATTTATTTTAATGAATTTTTTATTTTTATTTTTTATTTTAACTCTTAATTAATGCGCTTCTGTTGATTTTATTATGCCTTCAGTGTTTTTAATTACTGTTTAAATTTATTATTTTGAAGTGTTTTAAATGCACCTTCATTTGGAAGAGAAATTTCGCTGATGAATTCAGTCTCTAGTGTTACAAGCTAAAGTGGTGCCAACTTAAACGGTTGCTTCTTAGCAAAGCGGAGAAAAGAGCAGAAGAGAAATTTTTCACAATATTTTTCCATTTTTAGAAAATCACTACAACTACAAACATTTATAAGCTAAAGCCACAATTGAATGTGGCTTAGAATCACGAGATATTTTTTCTATTTTTTTTTTTTTTTTTTTTCGTTTGCAATGATGTTTTTGGCTTTGGTTCCTACAATTTTGCTGTGTCTGTGGCTGGCTTTCTATTGCTTATCTAATTTGGTAAAGATGGCAAAAATAGTGTCTTTCTTTTTAATTCCTTTTTATTATTTTTCTTTTCAATTTTTAAGAACATTGACTTTGTGAAAGAATTAATGAAAGACGAAAAGAATAAAAATAAATTATGAAGAAATATTCCCACCTTAAAAAGGTATTAAAAGCCAATGGTGATGATACACGACCATAATCTTGACGTTAAAAGACACACACGCCTTTTGACTTTAGCGTTTATTAATTTATTTTTATTATTAATAATTTTTTTTAATTCATTTAATTTTATAATTTATTGGAATTTATTGTTAACATTTTTGTTTGTTTCTTTTTTCATTTTTTTTATTAAAAAAATTCCAAAGATTCCTTTAAATATCGTAATACTTTTTTTTTATTAATTATTTTGCTTTAACAAATAGATTATTGCAGCAATAATTTATTAATTTTATTATTATTATTTTTTTTTTTAATTTAATTTTTATTAATTTTTTTTTAAACACAATAAAAAAATTTAAATCGTGGCTTTTTTTTAAAGCAAATATTCACTACGTTCGTTATAATTTATGGTGTTAAGGTATCAAAGTTTTAACGCGTTTGTTTTAATATTTTGCTGTTGTTGTTGTTGTTTAATTTTAATTTCGCTATTTTTTTTTCTTGTTAAACCTTAAAACACGACTCACTTAACACACGTCTGAAAGAAAACTGAAAATACAAAATTCCAAGAGTAAGTTTCAATGCTTTTGAATTTGTTTGTGCTATTGTTGGAACTCCTATTTCGTATAATACTGCTACAACAACTCTGTCTGTTTACGACAAGAACAACAACACACAAAAAAGCAGTACCAGAAACAATAACAACTTCAACGTTGCGATGATACCACGGAACGAACTTATTCACACAAAAACAGCGACCCATCATCTCAAATTGAATTCAGAAAGAAAGAAAGAATACAAAAAAAAAAAAAACAAATACCAGACTTGATACAAACAATAATTCAAGTTGTTAGTAAAGACTGACCACGTTTAAGTTTGTGAGAAGCCTGGCTTAGTTATTCTGCTTTAAGGTTATGTCTTAAATTCTTGCAAACTTAAAAGATAAGTAGCCTAGGTTTAGACAACCTAAAGCTATATACATATATGGGCCTATTAGACTAGGTCGGACTGGTAGCTCTGATATCACAAAGCTCACTTGAGCACGCATAGTGGCCCGTTGTGATGCACCGGGTGAACTCTACTGACCCTGTACTGACCAAGTTCCACCAAAAGCAGGGAAGAGGAAAAAGTTGGTCAGCGCAAGGGCTGCAATATATGGGCCTATAGTGCTCACCGCCATCACTGAATGACATGGTCAACGTCGTTTTCAAAGATATCTGAAGTGTTTACTTCGCCAGCCTAAAATCCACACCAAACAGCGACTTTTTCGGGATGCATTGAATGCTCTTGGATCTCAGGTGGATAGGTATCGCCCTACATTTGGTAATTTTGTTTGTTCACCTACCTATTCACTCAAGACTGGGTCTAATCGCTGAAGGCGATTTTTCTATGAAAATTAGTGTCACTTGCCAACTGCTCAAGAGAGCATATTCAGCGATTTCACATCGTGTATGATCGTCCATGGCACTTGGGTAAAACAAACTGAATAAATGGCAACTAATTCGACCGATAATGTAGTTTCAGCAAGATGTCCGTTATCAACTGTCAAAGTTAGGAAGTCCTTTTTGCAAGACCCTATGCAGTTTTCGCTAATTTAGCTTCGTCAAAACACAGAATATTTGTCATGAATTTATTTTTAGAAAAATTTTCTTTTGTGTTCAAACTCTACCAACGTACGAAAAACCCGTTGTTGTTATTACTGTTGATGATGAAGATGATGAGAGTGAGAGCTCTTTTGTACACAAAACTCACAAACACATAACCACACTCATACGCAAGTATAGACACAGGCTAGCATACGAAGATGATTCTTTTGTTTTTATTTTGTTCTGAATGAAAATAAAACAAAACAAAAAAAAGCAAAAACTTTAAACTTCAAAACAACTCCCTCCTTATTGTTGTATGTAGTACAATTATGTTGTTGCTGCTATTGCTGTTGTTCTTGTTGTTGGGATTATTATAAGTAATGCTTACTTTTACTACCACTTGACTGCCTGCCTGCTGCCTACCTAGAAGAAGAGAATTCTTTTATAACGTTTTCATTTTACTGACGTTTTTCTATGACTCTCGTCCATTCATTATGTTCTATTTGGCTATCTTCATATTTTGTCCGCTGCATTATTTCTTCTTTGGCCATATAGTGGTTGTATTATGCTTGTGGTTATTAGAGAAGTTGTTACTAAAGAGAATAGAGGCACTTTTCTTGCCAATTTTCATGTCTACTTGTAACTTTTTTTTTTTTTTTTTTTTTTTTTTTTTTTTTTTTTTTTTTTTTTTTTTTTAATTTGCACCTTTCCCTCTTATATTGTGCTCTGCCTAATTGTAGTACTTGCGTTATTCATATGCCTGTGTGCATACATTACCACCCTCTTAATTAATGGAGGCATATTGGGTTTATGCTTAGATTTGGAACGCATAACACAATAACTTTCTAGCATCAACTCTGATTTTAGCAACTGAGAATAAGACTTTGACTTGTCAGCAAAAAATAGAACCATAATTCTCACCAAGCCAGTCGATTTAAAACTTTCGTTGCAAAGATTCGTAAATCTAACGGTTAAGTGGTGAATTTAAACTATTATTCTGCGGGTTTTCAGTAAATTTAAAATCGTTTTAAGCGTTATGAGCTCTTTATGTTGACAGATGACAGAAAAAAAGTTAGTAAATATGTAAAAAAAACCTGACTTAAAATCCCTGTACTCAGAAAGCATCTCTTTCATCTTCTTATTTGGTTTCCGACTATTATGTTTTCAGTTTCATTTAGTTAAACAGATAATTGTTCAATGATATTTAGTATGTTCAAGTATGATAGGGTTGCCATTTGATAGAATTGGCACTGCCAGACGTTCCAAAACCGGTGACCTCATACAGGGACGAATAGGATAATGCGATGCCAATCTTCACAGCACCGTACAGGAGAGGTGAACTCTTTTTCAGTTTAATTTTTAACTCTACAACTTTTTGAAGAATCTGTACAGCAACTAACTGCGACTCCTTTCTCAAGTCATATCCAATTAGCCGGCCCCTGAAATTTGCTTGCTGTGTGATTCTGTAGGCCTGGTATTTCAATTCAATAGGCCCCATGGATCCAGAGTTATAAGCGTTTAAACATTTTTATTAAATTTTGGACTTCCCGGCCTTAGCTGTAGACCTGCCCAATTTTATTTTGGCACGATCTGAAAGTATGACCTCAGACATTTTTAACGACACCCATTTCATTTCAATGGGCCCTATGGATCCAGAGTTATAAGCGTTTAAACATTTTTATTTACCGAAATTTGCTTGCTGTGTGATTCTGTTGGCCTGGTATTTCAAAAGAAAATTTCCGTTAAGAACTTTGAATAGAAAAACTGTTTCTGTGTGTGGGTGAGGTGAATAAAACTTATTTTACACTTTCAAGGTTAAATTTTCGGGTCCAAATTAGACTTGGACTCGAAACTGGACTCGGACCTTAAAGTACGACTTCCGATGTTTTCAATGGCATCGATTTTATTTCAATAGGTCCGACGGATCCAGAGTTATAAGCGTCTAAAAATTTCTATTAACTTTTGGGCTTCCCGGCCTTGGCCTTAGACCTGCCCGATTTTATTTTGGCACGATCTGAAAGTATGACCTCAGACCTTTTTAAAACCACCCATTTCATTTCAATGGGCCCTATGGATCCAGAGTTATAAGCGTTTAAACATTTTTATTTACCGAAATTTGCTTGCTGCGTGATTCTGTTGGCCTGGTATTTCAAAAAAAAATGTCCGTTAAGAAATTTGAATAGAAAAACTGTTTCTGTGTGTGGGTGAGTTGAATAAAACCTCTTTTACACTTTGAGTTAAATTTTCGGGTCCAAATTAGACTTGGACTCGAAACTGGACTTGGACCTTAAAGTACGACTTCCGATCTTTTCAATGGCATCGCTTTCATTTCAATAGGTCCGATGGATCCAGAGTTATAAGCGTTTAAAAATTTCTATTAACTCTTGGGCTTCCCGGCCTTGGACTTGGACCTGCCCGACTTTATTTTGGCACGATCTGAAAGTATGACCTCAGACCTTTTTAAAACCACCCATTTCATTTCAATAGGCCCTATGGATCCAGAGTTATAAGCGTTTAAACATTTTTATTTACCGAAATTTGCTTGCTGCGTGATTCTGTTGGCCTAGTATTTCAAAAAAAAATGTCCGTTAAGAAATTTGAATAGAAAAACTGTTTCTGTGTGTGGGTGAGTTGAATAAAACTTATTTTACACTTTGAAAGTTAAATTTTCGGGTCCAAATTAGACTTGGACTCGAAACTGGACTTGGACCTTAAAGGACGACTTCCGATCTTTTCAACGGCATCGCTTTCATTTCAATAGGTCCGATGGATCCAGAGTTATAAGCGTTTAAAAATTTCTATTAACTCTTGGGCTTCCCGGCCTTGGACTTGGACCTGCCCGACTTTATTTTGGCACGATCTGAAAGTATGACCTCAGACCTTTTTAATGACACCCATTTCATTTCAATAGGCCCCATAGGTCCAGAGTTATAAGCGTTTAAACATTTTTATTTACCGAAATTTGCTTGCTGCGTGATTCTGTTGGCCTGGTATTTCAAAAAAAATGTCCGTTAAGAAATTTGAATAGAAAAACTGTTTCTGTGTGTGGGTGAGTTGAATAAAACTTATTTTACATTTTCAAGGTTAAATTTTCGGGTCCAAATTAGACTTGGACTCGAAACTGGACTTGGACCTTAAAGTACGACTTCTGATCTTTTCAATGGCATCGCTTTCATTTCAATAGGTCCGATGGATCCAGAGTTATAAGCGTTTAAAAATTTCTATTAACTCTTGGGCTTCCCGGCCTTGGACTTGGACCTGCCCGACTTTATTTTGGCACGATCTGAAAGTATGACCTCAGACCTTTTTAATGATACCCATTTCATTTCAATAGGCCCCATAGGTCCAGAGTTATAAGCGTTTAAACATTTTTATTTACCGAAATTTGCTTGCTGCGTGATTCTGTTGGCCTGGTATTTCAAAAAAATGTCCGTTAAGAAATTTGAATAGAAAAACTGTTTCTGTGTGTGGGTGAGTTGAATAAAACTTATTTTACATTTTCAATGTTAAATTTTCGGGTCCAAATTAGACTTGGACTCGAAACTGGACTTGGACCTTAAAGTACGACTTCCGATCTTTTCAATGGCATCGCTTTCATTTCAATAGGTCCGATGGATCCAGAGTTATAAGCGTTTAAAAATTTCTATTAACTCTTGGGCTTCCCGGCCTTGGACTTGGACCTGCCCGACTTTATTTTGGCACGATCTGAAAGTATGACCTCAGACCTTTTTAATGACACCCATTTCATTTCAATAGGCCCCATAGGTCCAGAGTTATAAGCGTTTAAACATTTTTATTTACCGAAATTTGCTTGCTGCGTGATTCTGTTGGCCTGGTATTTCAAAAAAAATGTCCGTTAAGAAATTTGAATAGAAAAACTGTTTCTGTGTGTGGGTGAGTTGAATGAAACCTCTTTTACACTTTGAAAGTTAAATTTTCGGGTCCAAATTAGACTTGGACTCGAAACTGGACTTGGACCTTAAAGGACGACTTCCGATCTTTTCAATGGCATCGCTTTCATTTCAATAGGTCCGATGGATCCAGAGTTGTAAGCGTTTAAAAATTTCTATTAACTCTTGGGCTTCCCGGCCTTGGACTTTGACCTGCCCGCCTTTATTTTGGCACGATCTGAAAGTATGACCTCAGACCTTTTTAATGACACCCATTTCATTTCAATAGGCCCCATAGGTCCAGAGTTATAAGCGTTTAAACATTTTTATTTACCGAAATTTGCTTGCTGCGTGATTCTGCTGGCCTGGTATTTCAAAAAAAATGTCCGTTAAGAAATTTGAATAGAAAAACTGTTTCTGTGTGTGGGTGAGTTGAATAAAACTTATTTTACATTTTCAAGGTTAAATTTTCGGGTCCAAATTAGACTTGGACTCGAAACTGGACTTGGACCTTGAAGTACGACTTCCGATCTTTTCAATGGCATCGCTTTCATTTCAATAGGCCCGATGGATCCAGAGTTATAAGCGTTTAAAAATTTCTATTAACCCTTGGGCTTCCCGGCCTTGGACTTGGACCTGCCCGACTTTATTTTGGCACGATCTGAAAGTATGACCTCAGACCTTTTTAATGACACCCATTTCATTTCAATAGGCCCCATAGGTCCAGAGTTATAAGCGTTTAAACATTTTTATTTACCGAAATTTGCTTGCTGCGTGATTCTGTTGGCCTGGTATTTCAAAAAAAAATGTCCGTTAAGAAATTTGAATAGAAAAACTGTTTCTGTGTGTGGGTGAGTTGAATAAAACCTTATTTACACTTTGGAAGTTAAATTTTCGGGTCCAAATTAGACTTGGACTCGAAACTGGACTTGGACCTTAAAGTACGACTTCCGATCTTTTCAATGGCATCGCTTTCATTTCAATAGGTCCGATGGATCCAGAGTTATAAGCGTTTAAAAATTTCTATTAACTCTTGGGCTTCCCGGCCTTGGACTTGGCCCTGCCCGACTTTATTTTGGCACGATCTGAAAGTATGACCTCAGACCTTTTTAATGACACCCATTTCATTTCAATAGGCCCCATAGGTCCAGAGTTATAAGCGTTTAAACATTTTTATTTACCGAAATTCATTTCAATAGGCCCCATAGGTCCAGAGTTATAAGCGTTTAAACATTTTTATTTACCGAAATTTGCTTGCTGTGTGATGAGTTGAATAAAACCTCTTTTACACTTTGAAAGTTAAATTTTCGGGTCCAAATTAGACTTGGACTCGAAACTGGACTTGGACCTTAAAGTACGACTTCCGATCTTTTCAATGGCATCGCTTTCATTTCAATAGGTCCGATGGATCCAGAGTTATAAGCGTTTAAAAATGTCTATTAACTCTTGGGCTTCCCGGCCTTGGACTTGGACCTGCCCGACTTTATTTTGGCACGATCTGAAAGTATGACCTCAGACCTTTTTAATGACACCCATTTCATTTCAATAGGCCCCATAGGTCCAGAGTTATAAGCGTTTAAACATTTTTATTTACCGAAATTTGCTTGCTGCGTGATTCTGTTGGCCTGGTATTTCAAAAAAATGTCCGTTAAGAAATTTGAATAGAAAAACTGTTTCTGTGTGTGGGTGAGTTGAATAAAACCTCTTTTACACTTTGAAAGTTAAATTTTCGGGTCCAAATTAGACTTGGACTCGAAACTGGACTTGGACCTTAAAGTACGACTTCCGATCTTTTCAATGGCATCGCTTTCATTTCAATAGGTCCGATGGATCCAGAGTTATAAGCGTTTAAAAATTTCTATTAACTCTTGGGCTTCCCGGCCTTGGACTTGGACCTGCCCGACTTTATTTTGGCACGATCTGAAAGTATGACCTCAGACCTTTTTAATGACACCCATTTCATTTCAATAGGCCCCATAGGTCCAGAGTTATAAGCGTTTAAACATTTTTATTTACCGAAATTTGCTTGCTGCGTGATTCTGTTGGCCTGGTATTTCAAAAAAATGTCCGTTAAGAAATTTGAATAGAAAAACTGTTTCTGTGTGTGGGTGAGTTGAATAAAACTTATTTTACATTTTCAAGGTTAAATTTTCGGGTCCAAATTAGACTTGGACTCGAAACTGGACTTGGACCTTAAAGTACGACTTCCGATCTTTTCAATGGCATCACTTTCATTTCAATAGGTCCGAGGGATCCAGAGTTATAAGCGTTTAAAAATTTCTATTAACTCTTGGGCTTCCCGGCCTTTGACTTGGACCTGCCCGACTTTATTTTGGCACGATCTGAAAGTATGACCTCAGACCTTTTTAATGACACCCATTTCATTTCAATAGGCCCCATAGGTCCAGAGTTATAAGCGTTTAAACATTTTTATTTACCGAAATTTGCTTGCTGCGTGATTCTGTTGGCCTGGTATTTCAAAAAAATGTCCGTTAAGAAATTTGAATAGAAAAACTGTTTCTGTGTGTGGGTGAGTTGAATAAAACTTATTTTACATTTTCAAGGTTAAATTTTCGGGTCCAAATTAGACTTGGACTCGAAACTGGACTTGGACCTTAAAGTACGACTTCCGATCTTTTCAGTGGCATCGATTTCATTTCAATAGGTCCGATGGATCCAGAGTTATAAGCGTTTAAAAATTTCTATTAACTCTTGGGCTTCCCGGCCTTGGACTTGGACCTGCCCGACTTTATTTTGGCACGATCTGAAAGTATGACCTCAGACCTTTTTAATGACACCCATTTCATTTCAATAGGCCCCATAGGCCCAGAGATATAAGCGTTTAAACATTTTTATTTACCGAAATTTGCTTGCTGCGTGATTCTGTTGGCCTGGTATTTCAAAAAAAAATGTCCGTTAAGAAATTTGAATAGAAAAACTGTTTCTGTGTGTGGGTGAGTTGAATAAAACTTATTTTACATTTTCAAGGTTAAATTTTCGGGTCCAAATTAGACTTGGACTCGAAACTGGACTTGGACCTTAAAGTACGACTTCCGATCTTTTCAATGGCATCACTTTCATTTCAATAGGTCCGAGGGATCCAGAGTTATAAGCGTTTAAAAATTTCTATTAACTCTTGGGCTTCCCGGCCTTTGACTTGGACCTGCCCGACTTTATTTTGGCACGATCTGAAAGTATGACCTCAGACCTTTTTAATGACACCCATTTCATTTCAATAGGCCCCATAGGTCCAGAGTTATAAGCGTTTAAACATTTTTATTTACCGAAATTTGCTTGCTGCGTGATTCTGTTGGCCTGGTATTTCAAAAAAAAATGTCCGTTAAGAAATTTGAATAGAAAAACTGTTTCTGTGTGTGGGTGAGTTGAATAAAACTTATTTTACATTTTCAAGGTTAAATTTTCGGGTCCAAATTAGACTTGGACTCGAAACTGGACTTGGACCTTAAAGTACGACTTCCGATCTTTTCAATGGCGTCACTTTCATTTCAATAGGTCCGAGGGATCCAGAGTTATAAGCGTTTAAAAATTTCTATTAACTCTTGGGCTTCCCGGCCTTTGACTTGGACCTGCCCGACTTTATTTTGGCACGATCTGAAAGTATGACCTCAGACCTTTTTAATGACACCCATTTCATTTCAATAGGCCCCATAGGTCCAGAGTTATAAGCGTTTAAACATTTTTATTTACCGAAATTTGCTTGCTGCGTGATTCTGTTGGCCTGGTATTTCAAAAAAATGTCCGTTAAGAAATTTGAATAGAAAAACTGTTTCTGTGTGTGGGTGAGTTGAATAAAACTTATTTTACATTTTCAAGGTTAAATTTTCGGGTCCAAATTAGACTTGGACTCGAAACTGGACTTGGACCTTAAAGTACGACTTCCGATCTTTTCAGTGGCATCGATTTCATTTCAATAGGTCCGATGGATCCAGAGTTATAAGCGTTTAAAAATTTCTATTAACTCTTGGGCTTCCCGGCCTTGGACTTGGACCTGCCCGACTTTATTTTGGCACGATCTGAAAGTATGACCTCAGACCTTTTTAATGACACCCATTTCATTTCAATAGGCCCCATAGGCCCAGAGATATAAGCGTTTAAACATTTTTATTTACCGAAATTTGCTTGCTGCGTGATTCTGTTGGCCTGGTATTTCAAAAAAAAAATGTCCGTTAAGAAATTTGAATAGAAAAACTGTTTCTGTGTGTGGGTGAGTTGAATAAAACTTATTTTACATTTTCAAGGTTAAATTTTCGGGTCCAAATTAGACTTGGACTCGAAACTGGACTTGGACCTTAAAGTACGACTTCCGATCTTTTCAGTGGCATCGATTTCATTTCAATAGGTCCGATGGATCCAGAGTTATAAGCGTTTAAAAATTTCTATTAACTCTTGGGCTTCCCGGCCTTGGACTTGGACCTGCCCGACTTTATTTTGGCACGATCTGAAAGTATGACCTCAGACCTTTTTAATGACACCCATTTCATTTCAATAGGCCCCATAGGCCCAGAGATATAAGCGTTTAAACATTTTTATTTACCGAAATTTGCTTGCTGCGTGATTCTGTTGGCCTGGTATTTCAAAAAAAAAATGTCCGTTAAGAAATTTGAATAGAAAAACTGTTTCTGTGTGTGGGTGAGTTGAATAAAACTTATTTTACATTTTCAAGGTTAAATTTTCGGGTCCAAATTAGACTTGGACTCGAAACTGGACTTGGACCTTAAAGTACGACTTCCGATCTTTTCAATGGCATCACTTTCATTTCAATAGGTCCGAGGGATCCAGAGTTATAAGCGTTTAAAAATTTCTATTAACTCTTGGGCTTCCCGGCCTTTGACTTGGACCTGCCCGACTTTATTTTGGCACGATCTGAAAGTATGACCTCAGACCTTTTTAATGACACCCATTTCATTTCAATAGGCCCCATAGGTCCAGAGTTATAAGCGTTTAAACATTTTTATTTACCGAAATTTGCTTGCTGCGTGATTCTGTTGGCCTGGTATTTCAAAAAAATGCCCGTTAACAAATTTGAATAGAAAAACTGTTTCTGTGTGTGGGTGAGTTGAATAAAACCTCTTTTACACTTTGAAAGTTAAATTTTCGGGTCCAAATTAGACTTGGACTCGAAACTGGACTTGGACCTTAAAGTACGACTTCCGATCTTTTCAATGGCATCGCTTTCATTTCAATAGGTCCGATGGATCCAGAGTTATAAGCGTTTAAAAATGTCTATTAACTCTTGGGCTTCCCGGCCTTGGACTTGGACCTGCCCGACTTTATTTTGGCACGATCTGAAAGTATGACCTCAGACCTTTTTAATGACACCCATTTCATTTCAATAGGCCCCATAGGTCCAGAGTTATAAGCGTTTAAACATTTTTATTTACCGAAATTTGCTTGCTGCGTGATTCTGTTGGCCTGGTATTTCAAAAAAAATGTCCGTTAAGAAATTTGAATAGAAAAACTGTTTCTGTGTGTGGGTGAGTTGAATAAAACCTTATTAACACTTTGGAAGTTAAATTTTCGGGTCCAAATTAGACTTGGACTCGAAACTGGACTTGGACCTTAAAGTACGACTTCCGATCTTTTCAGTGGCATCGATTTCATTTCAATAGGTCCGATGGATCCAGAGTTATAAGCGTTTAAAAATTTCTATTAACTCTTGAGCTTCCCGGCCTTGGACTTGGACCTGCCCGACTTTATTTTGGCACGATCTGAAAGTATGACCTCAGACCTTTTTAATGACACCCATTTCATTTCAATAGGCCCCATAGGTCCAGAGTTATAAGCGTTTAAACATTTTTATTTACCGAAATTTGCTTGCTGCGTGATTCTGTTGGCCTGGTATTTCAAAAAAAAAAATGTCCGTTAAGAAATTTGAATAGAAAAACTGTTTCTGTGTGTGGGTGAGTTGAATAAAACCTCTTTTACACTTTGGAAGTTAAATTTTCGGGTCCAAATTAGACTTGGACTCGAAACTGGACTTGGACCTTAAAGTACGACTTCCGATCTTTTCAATGGCATCGCTTTCATTTCAATAGGTCCGAGGGATCCAGAGTTATAAGCGTTTAAAAATTTCTATTAACTCTTGGGCTTCCCGGCCTTTGACTTGGACCTGCCCGACTTTATTTTGGCACGATCTGAAAGTATGACCTCAGACCTTTTTAATGACACCCATTTCATTTCAATAGGCCCCATAGGCCCAGAGTTATAAGCGTTTAAACATTTTTATTTACCGAAATTTGCTTGCTGCGTGATTCTGTTGGCGTGGTATTTCAAAAAAATGCCCGTTAACAAATTTGAATAGAAAAACTGTTTCTGTGTGTGGGTGAGTTGAATAAAACCTCTTTTACACTTTGAAAGTTAAATTTTCGGGTCCAAATTAGACTTGGACTCGAAACTGGACTTGGACCTTAAAGTACGACTTCCGATCTTTTCAATGGCATCACTTTCATTTCAATAGGTCCGATGGATCCAGAGTTATAAGCGTTTAAAAATTTCTATTAACTCTTGGGCTTCCCGGCCTTGGACTTGGACCTGCCCGACTTTATTTTGGCACGATCTGAAAGTATGACCTCAGACCTTTTTAATGACACCCATTTCATTTCAATAGGCCCCATAGGTCCAGAGTTATAAGCGTTTAAACATTTTTATTTACCGAAATTTGCTTGCTGCGTGATTCTGTTGGCCTGGTATTTCAAAAAAAATGTCCGTTAAGAAATTTGAATAGAAAAACTGTTTCTGTGTGTGGGTGAGTTGAATAAAACTTATTTTACATTTTCAAGGTTAAATTTTCGGGTCCAAATTAGACTTGGACTCGAAACTGGACTTGGACCTTAAAGTACGACTTCCGATCTTTTCAGTGGCATCGATTTCATTTCAATAGGTCCGATGGATCCAGAGTTATAAGCGTTTAAAAATTTCTATTAACTCTTGGGCTTCCCGGCCTTGGACTTGGACCTGCCCGACTTTATTTTGGCACGATCTGAAAGTATGACCTCAGACCTTTTTAATGATACCCATTTCATTTCAATAGGCCCCATAGGTCCAGAGTTATAAGCGTTTAAACATTTTTATTTACCGAAATTTGCTTGCTGCGTGATTCTGTTGGCCTGGTATTTCAAAAAAATGTCCGTTAAGAAATTTGAATAGAAAAACTGTTTCTGTGTGTGGGTGAGTTGAATAAAACTTATTTTACATTTTCAATGTTAAATTTTCGGGTCCAAATTAGACTTGGACTCGAAACTGGACTTGGACCTTAAAGTACGACTTCCGATCTTTTCAGTGGCATCGATTTCATTTCAATAGGTCCGATGGATCCAGAGTTATAAGCGTTTAAAAATTTCTATTAACTCTTGGGCTTCCCGGCCTTGGACTTGGCCCTGCCCGACTTTATTTTGGCACGATCTGAAAGTATGACCTCAGACCTTTTTAATGACACCCATTTCATTTCAATAGGCCCCATAGGTCCAGAGTTATAAGCGTTTAAACATTTTTATTTACCGAAATTTGCTTGCTGCGTGATTCTGTTGGCCTGGTATTTCAAAAAAAATGTCCGTTAAGAAATTTGAATAGAAAAACTGTTTCTGTGTGTGGGTGAGTTGAATAAAACCTCTTTTACACTTTGGAAGTTAAATTTTCGGGTCCAAATTAGACTTGGACTCGAAACTGGACTTGGACCTTAAAGTACGACTTCCGATCTTTTCAATGGCATCGCTTTCATTTCAATAGGTCCGATGGATCCAGAGTTATAAGCGTTTAAAAATTTCTATTAACTCTTGAGCTTCCCGGCCTTGGACCTGCCCGACTTTATTTTGGCACGATCTGAAAGTATGACCTCAGACCTTTTTAATGACACCCATTTCATTTCAATAGGCCCCATAGGTCCAGAGTTATAAGCGTTTAAACATTTTTATTTACCGAAATTTGCTTGCTGCGTGATTCTGTTGGCCTGGTATTTCAAAAAAAATGTCCGTTAAGAAATTTGAATAGAAAAACTGTTTCTGTGTGTGGGTGAGTTGAATAAAACTTATTTTACATTTTCAAGGTTAAATTTTCGGGTCCAAATTAGACTTGGACTCGAAACTGGACTTGGACCTTAAAGTACGACTTCCGATCTTTTCAATGGCATCGCTTTCATTTCAATAGGTCCGATGGATCCAGAGTTATAAGCGTTTAAAAATTTCTATTAACTCTTGGGCTTCCCGGCCTTGGACTTGGCCCTGCCCGACTTTATTTTGGCACGATCTGAAAGTATGACCTCAGACCTTTTTAATGACACCCATTTCATTTCAATAGGCCCCATAGGTCCAGAGTTATAAGCGTTTAAACATTTTTATTTACCGAAATTTGCTTGCTGCGTGATTCTGTTGGCCTGGTATTTCAAAAAAATGCCCGTTAACAAATTTGAATAGAAAAACTGTTTCTGTGTGTGGGTGAGTTGAATAAAACCTCTTTTACACTTTGAAAGTTAAATTTTCGGGTCCAAATTAGACTTGGACTCGAAACTGGACTTGGACCTTAAAGTACGACTTCCGATCTTTTCAATGGCATCGCTTTCATTTCAATAGGTCCGATGGATCCAGAGTTATAAGCGTTTAAAAATTTCTATTAACTCTTGGGCTTCCCGGCCTTGGACTTGGACCTGCCCGACTTTATTTTGGCACGATCTGAAAGTATGACCTCAGACCTTTTTAATGACACCCATTTCATTTCAATAGGCCCCATAGGTCCAGAGTTATAAGCGTTTAAACATTTTTATTTACCGAAATTTGCTTGCTGCGTGATTCTGTTGGCCTGGTATTTCAAAAAAAATGTCCGTTAACAAATTTGAATAGAAAAACTGTTTCTGTGTGTGGGTGAGTTGAATAAAACTTATTGTACATTTTCAAGGTTAAATTTTCGGGTCCAAATTAGACTTGGACTCGAAACTGGACTTGGACCTTAAAGTACGACTTCCGATCTTTTCAATGGCATCGCTTTCATTTCAATAGGTCCGAGGGATCCAGAGTTATAAGCGTTTAAAAATTTCTATTAACTCTTGGGCTTCCCGGCCTTTGACTTGGACCTGCCCGACTTTATTTTGGCACGATCTGAAAGTATGACCTCAGACCTTTTTAATGACACCCATTTCATTTCAATAGGCCCCATAGGTCCAGAGTTATAAGCGTTTAAACATTTTTATTTACCGAAATTTGCTTGCTGTGTGATTCTGTTGGCCTGGTTTTCAAAAAAAATGTCCGTTAAGAAATTTGAATAGAAAAACTGTTTCTGTGTGTGGGTGAGCTGAATAAAACTTATTTTACATTTTCAAGGTTAAATTTTCGGGTCCAAATTAGACTTGGACTCGAAAATGGACTTGGACCTTAAAGTACGACTTCCGATCTTTTCAATGGCATCGATTTCATTTCAATAGGTCCGATGGATCCAGAGTTATAAGCGTTTAAAAATTTCTATTAACTCTTGGGCTTCCCGGCCTTGGACTTGGGCCTGCCCGACTTTATTTTGGCACGATCTGAAAGTATGACCTCAGACCTTTTTAATGACACCCATTTCATTTCAATAGGCCCCATAGGTCCAGAGTTATAAGCGTTTAAACATTTTTATTTACCGAAATTTGCTTGCTGCGTGATTCTGTTGGCCTGGTATTTCAAAAAAAAATGTCCGTTAAGAAATTTGAATAGAAAAACTGTTTCTGTGTGTGGGTGAGCTGAATAAAACTTATTTTACATTTTCAAGGTTAAATTTTCGGGTCCAAATTAGACTTGGACTCGAAACTGGACTTGGACCTTAAAGTACGACTTCCGATCTTTTCAATGGCATCGATTTCATTTCAATAGGTCCGATGGATCCAGAGTTATAAGCGTTTAAAAATTTCTATTAACTCTTGGGCTTCCCGGCCTTGGACTTGGGCCTGCCCGACTTTATTTTGGCACGATCTGAAAGTATGACCTCAGACCTTTTTAATGACACCCATTTCATTTCAATAGGCCCCATAGGTAAAGAGTTATAAGCGTTTAAACATTTTTATTTACCGAAATTTGCTTGCTGCGTGATTCTGTTGGCCTGGTATTTCAAAAAAAATGTCCGTTAAGAAATTTGAATAGAAAAACTGTTTCTGTGTGTGTGTGAGTTGTATAAAACTTATTTTACATTTTCAAGGTTAAATTTTCGGGTCCAAATTAGACTTGGACTCGAAACTGGACTTGGACCTTAAAGTACGACTTCCGATCTTTTCAGTGGCATCGATTTCATTTCAATAGGTCCGATGGATCCAGAGTTATAAGCGTTTAAAAATTTCTATTAACTCTTGGGCTTCCCGGCCTTGGACTTGGACCTGCCCGACTTTATTTTGGCACGATCTGAAAGTATGACCTCAGACCTTTTTAATGACACCCATTTCATTTCAATAGGCCCCATAGGTCCAGAGTTATAAGTGTTTAAACATTTTTATTTACCGAAATTTGCTTGCTGCGTGATTCTGTTGGCCTGGTATTTCAAAAAAAATGTCCGTTAAGAAATTTGAATAGAAAAACTGTTTCTGTGTGTGCGTGAGTTGAATAAAACTTATTTTACATTTTCAAGGTTAAATTTTCGGGTCCAAATTAGACTTGGACTCGAAACTGGACTTGGACCTTAAAGTACGACTTCCGATCTTTTCAATGGCATCGATTTCATTTCAATAGGTCCGATGGATCCAGAGTAATAAGCGTTTAAAAATTTCTATTACCTCTTGGGCTTCCCGGCCTTGGACTTGGACCTGCCCGACTTTATTTTGGCACGATCTGAAAGTATGACCTCAGACCTTTTTAATGACACCCATTTCATTTCAAAAGGCCCCATAGGTCCAGAGTTATAAGCGTTTAAACATTTTTATTTACCGAAATTTGCTTGCTGCGTGATTCTGTTGGCCTGGTATTTCAAAAAAAAATGTCCGTTAAGAAATTTGAATAGAAAAACTGTTTCTGTGTGTGGGTGAGCTGAATAAAACTTATTTTACATTTTCAAGGTTAAATTTTCGGGTCCAAATTAGACTTGGACTCGAAACTGGACTTGGACCTTAAAGTACGACTTCCGATCTTTTCAATGGCATCGATTTCATTTCAATAGGTCCGATGGATCCAGAGTAATAAGCGTTTAAAAATTTCTATTACCTCTTGGGCTTCCCGGCCTTGGACTTGGACCTGCCCGACTTTATTTTGGCACGATCTGAAAGTATGACCTCAGACCTTTTTAATGACACCCATTTCATTTCAATAGGCCCCATAGGTCCAGAGTTATAAGCGTTTAAACATTTTTATTTACCGAAATTTGCTTGCTGCGTGATTCTGTTGGCCTGGTATTTCAAAAAAAAATGTCCGTTAAGAAATTTGAATAGAAAAACTGTTTCTGTGTGTGGGTGAGCTGAATAAAACTTATTTTACATTTTCAAGGTTAAATTTTCGGGTCCAAATTAGACTTGGACTCGAAACTGGACTTGGACCTTAAAGTACGACTTCCGATCTTTTCAATGGCATCGATTTCATTTCAATAGGTCCGATGGATCCAGAGTAATAAGCGTTTAAAAATTTCTATTACCTCTTGGGCTTCCCGGCCTTGGACTTGGACCTGCCCGACTTTATTTTGGCACGATCTGAAAGTATGACCTCAGACCTTTTTAATGACACCCATTTCATTTCAATAGGCCCCATAGGTCCAGAGTTATAAGCGTTTAAACATTTTTATTTACCGAAATTTGCTTGCTGCGTGATTCTGTTGGCCTGGTATTTCAAAAAAAAATGTCCGTTAAGAAATTTGAATAGAAAAACTGTTTCTGTGTGTGTGTGAGTTGTATAAAACTTATTTTACATTTTCAAGGTTAAATTTTCGGGTCCAAATTAGACTTGTACCTTAAAGTACGACTTCCGATCTTTTCAATGGCATCGATTTCATTTCAATAGGTCCGATGGATCCAGAGTTATAAGCGTTTAAAAATTTCTATTAACTCTTGGGCTTCCCGGCCTTGGACTTGGACCTGCCCGACTTTATTTTGGCACGATCTGAAAGTATGACCTCAGACCTTTTAATGACACCCATTTCATTTCAATAGGCCCCATAGGTCCAGAGTTATAAGCGTTTAAACATTTTTATTTACCGAAATTTGCTTGCTGCGTGATTCTGTTGGCCTGGTATTTCAAAAAAAAAAATGTCCGTTAAGAAATTTGAATAGAAAAACTGTTTCTATGTGTGGGTGAGCTGAATAAAACTTATTTTACATTTTCAAGGTTAAATTTTCGGGTCCAAATTAGACTTGGACTCGAAACTGGACTTGGACCTTAAAGTACGACTTCCGATCTTTTCAGTGGCATCGATTTCATTTCAATAGGTCCGATGGATCCAGAGTTATAAGCGTTTAAAAATGTCTATTAACTCTTGCGATTCCCGGCCTTGGACTTGGACCTGCCCGACTTTATTTTGGCACGGTCTGAAAGTATGACCTCAGACCTTTTTAATGACACCCATTTCATTTCAATAGGCCCCATAGGTCCAGAGTTATAAGCGTTTAAACATTTTTATTTACCGAAATTTGCTTGCTGCGTGATTCTGTTGGCCTGGTATTTCAAAAAAAATGTCCGTTAAGAAATTTGAATAGAAAAACTGTTTCTGTGTGTGGGTGGGTTGAATAAAACCTCTTTTACACTTTGAAAGTTAAATTTTCGGGTCCAAATTAGACTTGGACTGGAAACTGGACTTGGACCTTAAAGTACGACTTCCGATCTTTTCAGTGGCATCGATTTCATTTCAATAGGTCCGATGGATCCAGAGTTATAAGCGTTTAAAAATTTCTACTAACTCTTGGGCTTCCCGGCCTTGGACTTGGGCCTGCCCGACTTTATTTTGGCACGATCTGAAAGTATGACCTCAGACCTTTTTAATGACACCCATTTCATTTCAATAGGCCCCATAGGTCCAGAGTTATAAGCGTTTAAACATTTTTATTTACCGAAATTTGCTTGCTGCGTGATTCTGTTGGCCTGGTATTTCAAAAAAAATGTCCGTTAAGACCCAGCCAGCATTTTTGGAAATTTTTAATCAAATTCGAGTCTTTTTTGACTCTTCTGCGCGATTGAAAAGCTAGAATATGCGCTCATTTTCTAATCATAAAAGACTCTTTTGTCGGGAGAAAAAAGTGACTACGGGCGACTCTTCTAAAAAAGTCATTTATGAGTCTTTTTCTATATTAGTGTAGAGTAATTTTCGACTCTTTTTCTAGTAGTCTTATAATCATTTTCGAATCGCTTTCTGATCATTTATTAGTCTTATTTATCGTCATTTGTGATTCTTTTTCGAGTCGTCTTTCAGTCATCGTTTAATCGCATACGAGTCTTTTATGAGTAATTTATCAGTATGTTTAGGAGTCCTTTTATTGTCATTTATCAGTCATGTTTGTATTAATTTGGATTCATTTTTGGGTCATTTATGATTATAATTTGAGTGATTTATTAGTCCTATTTCAAAATGTGTTTTTAATCGGTTTTCTAAGACCTACGTTTACTCTGCCGCGATTTCAAAAATCACGTTTGTATGAACATTGAGTAACAAAGGAAGCATACATGCATACATACATAATTGGCCATTACAACCTTTCAGTCAGGTTACGGCCTAGCTTCACACACTACTCATATTGTGTACGTTAATTTTATACGTGAGTGGCGGGATCTAGAGTTAACGTTGACTCCGAACGACAGATTTTTGAGATATTTGGAGTTCTTGCCAGAAATCTGCTGAAAGGAAGTCGGCGTCTACCAAAGAAAGAATATTATATTTATATTTAAAAACAAATTGTATTTTGTTTCATAGCTATCTTTTACACAAATGAAAATTTATACAGAGAGGGTGTAAAAAAGCAGTGTTTAATCATCTATCTGCTTAAAATATGATCATAAAATACGTAATTACAATCACTTTTCAAACACCTGCCTGATCTGTTTTTGATTAAGCGTTTTTCAATCTTCCGTATAAGTATAATATAATAATAAATAACGGAAATAATAGTCACATTTTAAACGTCTGGATGATTAATTTCCGTTTGCTATACAATTTTTTATTGTATTTTAAATCGAACTCATTTTACTCATTGGCGCGAATCATTTTTGAGTCCTTTTTTAATCGTATAACTGACTAATGAGTTTTTGATCACCAAAAGTACTCTAAAAAGACTCAGCAAGGTGATTTTTTTAAAAACAATCTTCCAAATGCTAGCTGGGGAAATTTGAATAGAAAAACTGTTTCTGTGTGTGTGTGAGTTGTATAAAACTTATTTTACATTTTCATGGTTAAATTTTCGGGTCCAAATTAGACTTGGACCTTAAAGTACGACTTCCGATCTTTTCAGTGGCATCGATTTCATTTCAATAGGTCCGATGGATCCAGAGTTATAAGCGTTTAAAAATTTCTATTAACTCTTGGGCTTCCCGGCCTTGGACTTGGACCTGCCCGACTTTATTTTGGCACGATCTGAAAGTATGACCTCAGACCTTTTTAATGACACCCATTTCATTTCAATAGGCCCCATAGGTCCAGAGTTATAAGCGTTTAAACATTTTTATTTACCGAAATTTGCTTGCTGCGTGATTCTGTTGGCCTGGTATTTCAAAAAAAATGTCCGTTAAGAAATTTGAATAGAAAAACTGTTTCTGTGTGTGCGTGAGTTGAATAAAACTTATTTTACATTTTCAAGGTTAAATTTTCGGGTCCAAATTAGACTTGGACTCGAAACTGGACTTGGACCTTAAAGTACGACTTCCGATCTTTTCAATGGCATCGATTTCATTTCAATAGGTCCGATGGATCCAGAGTAATAAGCGTTTAAAAATTTCTATTACCTCTTGGGCTTCCCGGCCTTGGACTTGGACCTGCCCGACTTTATTTTGGCACGATCTGAAAGTATGACCTCAGACCTTTTTAATGACACCCATTTCATTTCAATAGGCCCCATAGGTCCAGAGTTATAAGCGTTTAAACATTTTTATTTACCGAAATTTGCTTGCTGCGTGATTCTGCTGGCCTGGTATTTCAAAAAAAAATGTCCGTTAAGAAATTTGAATAGAAAAACTGTTTCTGTGTGTGGGTGAGCTGAATAAAACTTATTTTACATTTTCAAGGTTAAATTTTCGGGTCCAAATTAGACTTGGACTCGAAACTGGACTTGGACCTTAAAGTACGACTTCCGATCTTTTCAATGGCATCGATTTCATTTCAATAGGTCCGATGGATCCAGAGTAATAAGCGTTTAAAAATTTCTATTACCTCTTGGGCTTCCCGGCCTTGGACTTGGACCTGCCCGACTTTATTTTGGCACGATCTGAAAGTATGACCTCAGACCTTTTTAATGACACCCATTTCATTTCAATAGGCCCCATAGGTCCAGAGTTATAAGCGTTTAAACATTTTTATTTACCGAAATTTGCTTGCTGCGTGATTCTGCTGGCCTGGTATTTCAAAAAAAATGTCCGTTAAGAAATTTGAATAGAAAAACTGTTTCTGTGTGTGGGTGAGTTGAATAAAACTTATTTTACATTTTCAAGGTTAAATTTTCGGGTCCAAATTAGACTTGGACTCGAAACTGGACTTGGACCTTGAAGTACGACTTCCGATCTTTTCAATGGCATCGCTTTCATTTCAATAGGCCCGATGGATCCAGAGTTATAAGCGTTTAAAAATTTCTATTAACCCTTGGGCTTCCCGGCCTTGGACTTGGACCTGCCCGACTTTATTTTGGCACGATCTGAAAGTATGACCTCAGACCTTTTTAATGACACCCATTTCATTTCAATAGGCCCCATAGGTCCAGAGTTATAAGCGTTTAAACATTTTTATTTACCGAAATTTGCTTGCTGCGTGATTCTGTTGGCCTGGTATTTCAAAAAAAAATGTCCGTTAAGAAATTTGAATAGAAAAACTGTTTCTGTGTGTGGGTGAGCTGAATAAAACTTATTTTACATTTTCAAGGTTAAATTTTCGGGTCCAAATTAGACTTGGACTCGAAACTGGACTTGGACCTTAAAGTACGACTTCCGATCTTTTCAATGGCATCGATTTCATTTCAATAGGTCCGATGGATCCAGAGTAATAAGCGTTTAAAAATTTCTATTACCTCTTGGGCTTCCCGGCCTTGGACTTGGACCTGCCCGACTTTATTTTGGCACGATCTGAAAGTATGACCTCAGACCTTTTTAATGACACCCATTTCATTTCAATAGGCCCCATAGGTCCAGAGTTATAAGCGTTTAAACATTTTTATTTACCGAAATTTGCTTGCTGCGTGATTCTGTTGGCCTGGTATTTCAAAAAAAAATGTCCGTTAAGAAATTTGAATAGAAAAACTGTTTCTGTGTGTGGGTGAGCTGAATAAAACTTATTTTACATTTTCAAGGTTAAATTTTCGGGTCCAAATTAGACTTGGACTCGAAACTGGACTTGGACCTTAAAGTACGACTTCCGATCTTTTCAATGGCATCGATTTCATTTCAATAGGTCCGATGGATCCAGAGTAATAAGCGTTTAAAAATTTCTATTACCTCTTGGGCTTCCCGGCCTTGGACTTGGACCTGCCCGACTTTATTTTGGCACGATCTGAAAGTATGACCTCAGACCTTTTTAATGACACCCATTTCATTTCAATAGGCCCCATAGGTCCAGAGTTATAAGCGTTTAAACATTTTTATTTACCGAAATTTGCTTGCTGCGTGATTCTGTTGGCCTGGTATTTCAAAAAAAAATGTCCGTTAAGAAATTTGAATAGAAAAACTGTTTCTGTGTGTGGGTGAGCTGAATAAAACTTATTTTACATTTTCAAGGTTAAATTTTCGGGTCCAAATTAGACTTGGACTCGAAACTGGACTTGGACCTTAAAGTACGACTTCCGATCTTTTCAATGGCATCGATTTCATTTCAATAGGTCCGATGGATCCAGAGTAATAAGCGTTTAAAAATTTCTATTACCTCTTGGGCTTCCCGGCCTTGGACTTGGACCTGCCCGACTTTATTTTGGCACGATCTGAAAGTATGACCTCAGACCTTTTTAATGACACCCATTTCATTTCAATAGGCCCCATAGGTCCAGAGTTATAAGCGTTTAAACATTTTTATTTACCGAAATTTGCTTGCTGCGTGATTCTGTTGGCCTGGTATTTCAAAAAAAAATGTCCGTTAAGAAATTTGAATAGAAAAACTGTTTCTGTGTGTGTGTGAGTTGTATAAAACTTATTTTACATTTTCAAGGTTAAATTTTCGGGTCCAAATTAGACTTGTACCTTAAAGTACGACTTCCGATCTTTTCAATGGCATCGATTTCATTTCAATAGGTCCGATGGATCCAGAGTTATAAGCGTTTAAAAATTTCTATTAACTCTTGGGCTTCCCGGCCTTGGACTTGGACCTGCCCGACTTTATTTTGGCACGATCTGAAAGTATGACCTCAGACCTTTTAATGACACCCATTTCATTTCAATAGGCCCCATAGGTCCAGAGTTATAAGCGTTTAAACATTTTTATTTACCGAAATTTGCTTGCTGCGTGATTCTGTTGGCCTGGTATTTCAAAAAAAAAAATGTCCGTTAAGAAATTTGAATAGAAAAACTGTTTCTATGTGTGGGTGAGCTGAATAAAACTTATTTTACATTTTCAAGGTTAAATTTTCGGGTCCAAATTAGACTTGGACTCGAAACTGGACTTGGACCTTAAAGTACGACTTCCGATCTTTTCAATGGCATCGATTTCATTTCAATAGGTCCGATGGATCCAGAGTAATAAGCGTTTAAAAATTTCTATTACCTCTTGGGCTTCCCGGCCTTGGACTTGGACCTGCCCGACTTTATTTTGGCACGATCTGAAAGTATGACCTCAGACCTTTTTAATGACACCCATTTCATTTCAATAGGCCCCATAGGTCCAGAGTTATAAGCGTTTAAACATTTTTATTTACCGAAATTTGCTTGCTGCGTGATTCTGTTGGCCTGGTATTTCAAAAAAAAATGTCCGTTAAGAAATTTGAATAGAAAAACTGTTTCTGTGTGTGGGTGAGCTGAATAAAACTTATTTTACATTTTCAAGGTTAAATTTTCGGGTCCAAATTAGACTTGGACTCGAAACTGGACTTGGACCTTAAAGTACGACTTCCGATCTTTTCAATGGCATCGATTTCATTTCAATAGGTCCGATGGATCCAGAGTAATAAGCGTTTAAAAATTTCTATTACCTCTTGGGCTTCCCGGCCTTGGACTTGGACCTGCCCGACTTTATTTTGGCACGATCTGAAAGTATGACCTCAGACCTTTTTAATGACACCCATTTCATTTCAATAGGCCCCATAGGTCCAGAGTTATAAGCGTTTAAACATTTTTATTTACCGAAATTTGCTTGCTGCGTGATTCTGTTGGCCTGGTATTTCAAAAAAAAATGTCCGTTAAGAAATTTGAATAGAAAAACTGTTTCTGTGTGTGTGTGAGTTGTATAAAACTTATTTTACATTTTCAAGGTTAAATTTTCGGGTCCAAATTAGACTTGTACCTTAAAGTACGACTTCCGATCTTTTCAATGGCATCGATTTCATTTCAATAGGTCCGATGGATCCAGAGTTATAAGCGTTTAAAAATTTCTATTAACTCTTGGGCTTCCCGGCCTTGGACTTGGACCTGCCCGACTTTATTTTGGCACGATCTGAAAGTATGACCTCAGACCTTTTAATGACACCCATTTCATTTCAATAGGCCCCATAGGTCCAGAGTTATAAGCGTTTAAACATTTTTATTTACCGAAATTTGCTTGCTGCGTGATTCTGTTGGCCTGGTATTTCAAAAAAAAAAATGTCCGTTAAGAAATTTGAATAGAAAAACTGTTTCTATGTGTGGGTGAGCTGAATAAAACTTATTTTACATTTTCAAGGTTAAATTTTCGGGTCCAAATTAGACTTGGACTCGAAACTGGACTTGGACCTTAAAGTACGACTTCCGATCTTTTCAGTGGCATCGATTTCATTTCAATAGGTCCGATGGATCCAGAGTTATAAGCGTTTAAAAATGTCTATTAACTCTTGCGATTCCCGGCCTTGGACTTGGACCTGCCCGACTTTATTTTGGCACGGTCTGAAAGTATGACCTCAGACCTTTTTAATGACACCCATTTCATTTCAATAGGCCCCATAGGTCCAGAGTTATAAGCGTTTAAACATTTTTATTTACCGAAATTTGCTTGCTGCGTGATTCTGTTGGCCTGGTATTTCAAAAAAAATGTCCGTTAAGAAATTTGAATAGAAAAACTGTTTCTGTGTGTGGGTGGGTTGAATAAAACCTCTTTTACACTTTGAAAGTTAAATTTTCGGGTCCAAATTAGACTTGGACTGGAAACTGGACTTGGACCTTAAAGTACGACTTCCGATCTTTTCAGTGGCATCGATTTCATTTCAATAGGTCCGATGGATCCAGAGTTATTAGCGTTTAAAAATTTCTATTAACTCTTGGGCTTCCCGGCCTTGGACTTGGACCTGCCCGACTTTATTTTGGCACGATCTGAAAGTATGACCTCAGACCTTTTTAATGACACCCATTTCATTTCAATAGGCCCCATAGGTCCAGAGTTATAAGCGTTTAAACATTTTTATTTACCGAAATTTGCTTGCTGCGTGATTCTGTTGGCCTGGTATTTCAAAAAAAAATGTCCGTTAAGAAATTTGAATAGAAAAACTGTTTCTGTGTGTGGGTGAGCTGAATAAAACTTATTTTACATTTTCAAGGTTAAATTTTCGGGTCCAAATTAGACTTGGACTCGAAACTGGACTTGGACCTTAAAGTACGACTTCCGATCTTTTCAATGGCATCGATTTCATTTCAATAGGTCCGATGGATCCAGAGTAATAAGCGTTTAAAAATTTCTATTACCTCTTGGGCTTCCCGGCCTTGGACTTGGACCTGCCCGACTTTATTTTGGCACGATCTGAAAGTATGACCTCAGACCTTTTTAATGACACCCATTTCATTTCAATAGGCCCCATAGGTCCAGAGTTATAAGCGTTTAAACATTTTTATTTACCGAAATTTGCTTGCTGCGTGATTCTGTTGGCCTGGTATTTCAAAAAAAAATGTCCGTTAAGAAATTTGAATAGAAAAACTGTTTCTGTGTGTGGGTGAGCTGAATAAAACTTATTTTACATTTTCAAGGTTAAATTTTCGGGTCCAAATTAGACTTGGACTCGAAACTGGACTTGGACCTTAAAGTACGACTTCCGATCTTTTCAATGGCATCGATTTCATTTCAATAGGTCCGATGGATCCAGAGTAATAAGCGTTTAAAAATTTCTATTACCTCTTGGGCTTCCCGGCCTTGGACTTGGACCTGCCCGACTTTATTTTGGCACGATCTGAAAGTATGACCTCAGACCTTTTTAATGACACCCATTTCATTTCAATAGGCCCCATAGGTCCAGAGTTATAAGCGTTTAAACATTTTTATTTACCGAAATTTGCTTGCTGCGTGATTCTGTTGGCCTGGTATTTCAAAAAAAAATGTCCGTTAAGAAATTTGAATAGAAAAACTGTTTCTGTGTGTGTGTGAGTTGTATAAAACTTATTTTACATTTTCAAGGTTAAATTTTCGGGTCCAAATTAGACTTGTACCTTAAAGTACGACTTCCGATCTTTTCAATGGCATCGATTTCATTTCAATAGGTCCGATGGATCCAGAGTTATAAGCGTTTAAAAATTTCTATTAACTCTTGGGCTTCCCGGCCTTGGACTTGGACCTGCCCGACTTTATTTTGGCACGATCTGAAAGTATGACCTCAGACCTTTTAATGACACCCATTTCATTTCAATAGGCCCCATAGGTCCAGAGTTATAAGCGTTTAAACATTTTTATTTACCGAAATTTGCTTGCTGCGTGATTCTGTTGGCCTGGTATTTCAAAAAAAAAAATGTCCGTTAAGAAATTTGAATAGAAAAACTGTTTCTATGTGTGGGTGAGCTGAATAAAACTTATTTTACATTTTCAAGGTTAAATTTTCGGGTCCAAATTAGACTTGGACTCGAAACTGGACTTGGACCTTAAAGTACGACTTCCGATCTTTTCAGTGGCATCGATTTCATTTCAATAGGTCCGATGGATCCAGAGTTATAAGCGTTTAAAAATGTCTATTAACTCTTGCGATTCCCGGCCTTGGACTTGGACCTGCCCGACTTTATTTTGGCACGGTCTGAAAGTATGACCTCAGACCTTTTTAATGACACCCATTTCATTTCAATAGGCCCCATAGGTCCAGAGTTATAAGCGTTTAAACATTTTTATTTACCGAAATTTGCTTGCTGCGTGATTCTGTTGGCCTGGTATTTCAAAAAAAATGTCCGTTAAGAAATTTGAATAGAAAAACTGTTTCTGTGTGTGGGTGGGTTGAATAAAACCTCTTTTACACTTTGAAAGTTAAATTTTCGGGTCCAAATTAGACTTGGACTGGAAACTGGACTTGGACCTTAAAGTACGACTTCCGATCTTTTCAGTGGCATCGATTTCATTTCAATAGGTCCGATGGATCCAGAGTTATTAGCGTTTAAAAATTTCTATTAACTCTTGGGCTTCCCGGCCTTGGACTTGGACCTGCCCGACTTTATTTTGGCACGATCTGAAAGTATGACCTCAGACCTTTTTAATGACACCCATTTCATTTCAATAGGCCCCATAGGTCCAGAGTTATAAGCGTTTAAACATTTTTATTTACCGAAATTTGCTTGCTGCGTGATTCTGTTGGCCTGGTATTTCAAAAAAAATGTCCGTTAAGAAATTTGAATAGAAAAACTGTTTCTGTGTGTGGGTGGGTTGAATAAAACCTCTTTTACACTTTGAAAGTTAAATTTTCGGGTCCAAATTAGACTTGGACTGGAAACTGGACTTGGACCTTAAAGTACGACTTCCGATCTTTTCAGTGGCATCGATTTCATTTCAATAGGTCCGATGGATCCAGAGTTATAAGCGTTTAAAAATTTCTATTAACTCTTGGGCTTCCCGGCCTTGGACTTGGGCCTGCCCGACTTTATTTTGGCACGATCTGAAAGTATGACCTCAGACCTTTTTAATGACACCCATTTCATTTCAATAGGCCCCATAGGTCCAGAGTTATAAGCGTTTAAACATTTTTATTTACCGAAATTTGCTTGCTGCGTGATTCTGTTGGCCTGGTATTTCAAAAAAAATGTCCGTTAAGAAATTTGAATAGAAAAACTGTTTCTGTGTGTGTGTGAGTTGTATAAAACTTATTTTACATTTTCAAGGTTAAATTTTCGGGTCCAAATTAGACTTGTACCTTAAAGTACGACTTCCGATCTTTTCAATGGCATCGATTTCATTTCAATAGGTCCGATGGATCCAGAGTTATAAGCGTTTAAAAATTTCTATTAACTCTTGGGCTTCCCGGCCTTGGACTTGGACCTGCCCGACTTTATTTTGGCACGATCTGAAAGTATGACCTCAGACCTTTTAATGACACCCATTTCATTTCAATAGGCCCCATAGGTCCAGAGTTATAAGCGTTTAAACATTTTTATTTACCGAAATTTGCTTGCTGCGTGATTCTGTTGGCCTGGCATTTCAAAAAAAATGTCCGTTAAGAAATTTGAATAGAAAAACTGTTTCTGTGTGTGGGTGGGTTGAATAAAACCTCTTTTACACTTTGAAAGTTAAATTTTCGGGTCCAAATTAGACTTGGACTCAAAACTGGACTTGGACCTTAAAGTACGACTTCCGATCTTTTCAGTGGCATCGATTTCATTTCAATAGGTCCGATGGATCCAGAGTTATTAGCGTTTAAAAATTTCTATTAACTCTTGGGCTTCCCGGCCTTGGACTTGGACCTGCCCGACTTTATTTTGGCACGATCTGAAAGTATGACCTCAGACCTTTTTAATGACACCCATTTCATTTCAATAGGCCCCATAGGTCCAGAGTTATAAGCGTTTAAACATTTTTATTTACCGAAATTTGCTTGCTGCGTGATTCTGTTGGCCTGGTATTTCAAAAAAAATGTCCGTTAAGAAATTTGAATAGAAAAACTGTTTCTGTGTGTGGGTGGGTTGAATAAAACCTCTTTTACACTTTGAAAGTTAAATTTTCGGGTCCAAATTAGACTTGGACTGGAAACTGGACTTGGACCTTAAAGTACGACTTCCGATCTTTTCAGTGGCATCGATTTCATTTCAATAGGTCCGATGGATCCAGAGTAATAAGCGTTTAAAAATTTCTATTACCTCTTGGGCTTCCCGGCCTTGGACTTGGACCTGCCCGACTTTATTTTGGCACGATCTGAAAGTATGACCTCAGACCTTTTTAATGACACCCATTTCATTTCAATAGGCCCCATAGGTCCAGAGTTATAAGCGTTTAAACATTTTTATTTACCGAAATTTGCTTGCTGCGTGATTCTGTTGGCCTGGTATTTCAAAAAAAAATGTCCGTTAAGAAATTTGAATAGAAAAACTGTTTCTGTGTGTGGGTGAGCTGAATAAAACTTATTTTACATTTTCAAGGTTAAATTTTCGGGTCCAAATTAGACTTGGACTCGAAACTGGACTTGGACCTTAAAGTACGACTTCCGATCTTTTCAGTGGCATCGATTTCATTTCAATAGGTCCGATGGATCCAGAGTTATTAGCGTTTAAAAATTTCTATTAACTCTTGGGCTTCCCGGCCTTGGACTTGGACCTGCCCGACTTTATTTTGGCACGATCTGAAAGTATGACCTCAGACCTTTTTAATGACACCCATTTCATTTCAATAGGCCCCATAGGTCCAGAGTTATAAGCGTTTAAACATTTTTATTTACCGAAATTTGCTTGCTGCGTGATTCTGTTGGCCTGGTATTTCAAAAAAAAATGTCCGTTAAGAAATTTGAATAGAAAAACTGTTTCTGTGTGTGTGTGAGTTGTATAAAACTTATTTTACATTTTCAAGGTTAAATTTTCGGGTCCAAATTAGACTTGTACCTTAAAGTACGACTTCCGATCTTTTCAATGGCATCGATTTCATTTCAATAGGTCCGATGGATCCAGAGTTATAAGCGTTTAAAAATTTCTATTAACTCTTGGGCTTCCCGGCCTTGGACTTGGACCTGCCCGACTTTATTTTGGCACGATCTGAAAGTATGACCTCAGACCTTTTAATGACACCCATTTCATTTCAATAGGCCCCATAGGTCCAGAGTTATAAGCGTTTAAACATTTTTATTTACCGAAATTTGCTTGCTGCGTGATTCTGTTGGCCTGGTATTTCAAAAAAAAAAATGTCCGTTAAGAAATTTGAATAGAAAAACTGTTTCTATGTGTGGGTGAGCTGAATAAAACTTATTTTACATTTTCAAGGTTAAATTTTCGGGTCCAAATTAGACTTGGACTCGAAACTGGACTTGGACCTTAAAGTACGACTTCCGATCTTTTCAGTGGCATCGATTTCATTTCAATAGGTCCGATGGATCCAGAGTTATAAGCGTTTAAAAATGTCTATTAACTCTTGCGATTCCCGGCCTTGGACTTGGACCTGCCCGACTTTATTTTGGCACGGTCTGAAAGTATGACCTCAGACCTTTTTAATGACACCCATTTCATTTCAATAGGCCCCATAGGTCCAGAGTTATAAGCGTTTAAACATTTTTATTTACCGAAATTTGCTTGCTGCGTGATTCTGTTGGCCTGGTATTTCAAAAAAAATGTCCGTTAAGAAATTTGAATAGAAAAACTGTTTCTGTGTGTGGGTGGGTTGAATAAAACCTCTTTTACACTTTGAAAGTTAAATTTTCGGGTCCAAATTAGACTTGGACTGGAAACTGGACTTGGACCTTAAAGTACGACTTCCGATCTTTTCAGTGGCATCGATTTCATTTCAATAGGTCCGATGGATCCAGAGTTATTAGCGTTTAAAAATTTCTATTAACTCTTGGGCTTCCCGGCCTTGGACTTGGACCTGCCCGACTTTATTTTGGCACGATCTGAAAGTATGACCTCAGACCTTTTTAATGACACCCATTTCATTTCAATAGGCCCCATAGGTCCAGAGTTATAAGCGTTTAAACATTTTTATTTACCGAAATTTGCTTGCTGCGTGATTCTGTTGGCCTGGTATTTCAAAAAAAATGTCCGTTAAGAAATTTGAATAGAAAAACTGTTTCTGTGTGTGGGTGGGTTGAATAAAACCTCTTTTACACTTTGAAAGTTAAATTTTCGGGTCCAAATTAGACTTGGACTGGAAACTGGACTTGGACCTTAAAGTACGACTTCCGATCTTTTCAGTGGCATCGATTTCATTTCAATAGGTCCGATGGATCCAGAGTTATAAGCGTTTAAAAATTTCTATTAACTCTTGGGCTTCCCGGCCTTGGACTTGGGCCTGCCCGACTTTATTTTGGCACGATCTGAAAGTATGACCTCAGACCTTTTTAATGACACCCATTTCATTTCAATAGGCCCCATAGGTCCAGAGTTATAAGCGTTTAAACATTTTTATTTACCGAAATTTGCTTGCTGCGTGATTCTGTTGGCCTGGTATTTCAAAAAAAATGTCCGTTAAGAAATTTGAATAGAAAAACTGTTTCTGTGTGTGTGTGAGTTGTATAAAACTTATTTTACATTTTCAAGGTTAAATTTTCGGGTCCAAATTAGACTTGTACCTTAAAGTACGACTTCCGATCTTTTCAATGGCATCGATTTCATTTCAATAGGTCCGATGGATCCAGAGTTATAAGCGTTTAAAAATTTCTATTAACTCTTGGGCTTCCCGGCCTTGGACTTGGACCTGCCCGACTTTATTTTGGCACGATCTGAAAGTATGACCTCAGACCTTTTAATGACACCCATTTCATTTCAATAGGCCCCATAGGTCCAGAGTTATAAGCGTTTAAACATTTTTATTTACCGAAATTTGCTTGCTGCGTGATTCTGTTGGCCTGGCATTTCAAAAAAAATGTCCGTTAAGAAATTTGAATAGAAAAACTGTTTCTGTGTGTGGGTGGGTTGAATAAAACCTCTTTTACACTTTGAAAGTTAAATTTTCGGGTCCAAATTAGACTTGGACTCAAAACTGGACTTGGACCTTAAAGTACGACTTCCGATCTTTTCAGTGGCATCGATTTCATTTCAATAGGTCCGATGGATCCAGAGTTATTAGCGTTTAAAAATTTCTATTAACTCTTGGGCTTCCCGGCCTTGGACTTGGACCTGCCCGACTTTATTTTGGCACGATCTGAAAGTATGACCTCAGACCTTTTTAATGACACCCATTTCATTTCAATAGGCCCCATAGGTCCAGAGTTATAAGCGTTTAAACATTTTTATTTACCGAAATTTGCTTGCTGCGTGATTCTGTTGGCCTGGTATTTCAAAAAAAATGTCCGTTAAGAAATTTGAATAGAAAAACTGTTTCTGTGTGTGGGTGGGTTGAATAAAACCTCTTTTACACTTTGAAAGTTAAATTTTCGGGTCCAAATTAGACTTGGACTGGAAACTGGACTTGGACCTTAAAGTACGACTTCCGATCTTTTCAGTGGCATCGATTTCATTTCAATAGGTCCGATGGATCCAGAGTAATAAGCGTTTAAAAATTTCTATTACCTCTTGGGCTTCCCGGCCTTGGACTTGGACCTGCCCGACTTTATTTTGGCACGATCTGAAAGTATGACCTCAGACCTTTTTAATGACACCCATTTCATTTCAATAGGCCCCATAGGTCCAGAGTTATAAGCGTTTAAACATTTTTATTTACCGAAATTTGCTTGCTGCGTGATTCTGTTGGCCTGGTATTTCAAAAAAAAATGTCCGTTAAGAAATTTGAATAGAAAAACTGTTTCTATGTGTGGGTGAGCTGAATAAAACTTATTTTACATTTTCAAGGTTAAATTTTCGGGTCCAAATTAGACTTGGACTCGAAACTGGACTTGGACCTTAAAGTACGACTTCCGATCTTTTCAGTGGCATCGATTTCATTTCAATAGGTCCGATGGATCCAGAGTTATTAGCGTTTAAAAATTTCTATTAACTCTTGGGCTTCCCGGCCTTGGACTTGGACCTGCCCGACTTTATTTTGGCACGATCTGAAAGTATGACCTCAGACCTTTTTAATGACACCCATTTCATTTCAATAGGCCCCATAGGTCCAGAGTTATAAGCGTTTAAACATTTTTATTTACCGAAATTTGCTTGCTGCGTGATTCTGTTGGCCTGGTATTTCAAAAAAAATGTCCGTTAAGAAATTTGAATAGAAAAACTGTTTCTGTGTGTGGGTGGGTTGAATAAAACCTCTTTTACACTTTGAAAGTTAAATTTTCGGGTCCAAATTAGACTTGGACTCGAAACTGGACTTGGACCTTAAAGTACGACTTCCGATCTTTTCAATGGCATCGATTTCATTTCAATAGGTCCGATGGATCCAGAGTTATAAGCGTTTAAAAATTTCTATTAACTCTTGGGCTTCCCGGCCTTGGACTTGGGCCTGCCCGACTTTATTTTGGCACGATCTGAAAGTATGACCTCAGACCTTTTTAATGACACCCATTTCATTTCAATAGGCCCCATAGGTCCAGAGTTATAAGCGTTTAAACATTTTTATTTACCGAAATTTGCTTGCTGCGTGATTCTGTTGGCCAGGTATTTCAAAAAAAATGTCCGTTAAGAAATTTGAATAGAAAAACTGTTTCTGTGTGTGTGTGAGTTGTATAAAACTTATTTTACATTTTCAAGGTTAAATTTTCGGGTCCAAATTAGACTTGGACTCGAAACTGGACTTGGACCTTAAAGTACGACTTCCGATCTTTTCAGTGGCATCGATTTCATTTCAATAGGTCCGATGGATCCAGAGTTATAAGCGTTTAAAAATTTCTATTAACTCTTGGGCTTCCCGGCCTTGGACTTGGACCTGCCCGACTTTATTTTGGCACGATCTGAAAGTATGACCTCAGACCTTTTTAATGACACCCCATTCATTCAATAGGCTACTGTTTCTGTGTGTGGGTGGGTTGAATAAAACCTCTTTTACACTTTGAAAGTTAAATTTTCGGGTCCAAATTAGACTTGGACTGGAAACTGGACTTGGACCTTAAAGTACGACTTCCGATCTTTTCAGTGGCATCGATTTCATTTCAATAGGTCCGATGGATCCAGAGTAATAAGCGTTTAAAAATTTCTATTACCTCTTGGGCTTCCCGGCCTTGGACTTGGACCTGCCCGACTTTATTTTGGCACGATCTGAAAGTATGACCTCAGACCTTTTTAATGACACCCATTTCATTTCAATAGGCCCCATAGGTCCAGAGTTATAAGCGTTTAAACATTTTTATTTACCGAAATTTGCTTGCTGCGTGATTCTGTTGGCCTGGTATTTCAAAAAAAAATGTCCGTTAAGAAATTTGAATAGAAAAACTGTTTCTATGTGTGGGTGAGCTGAATAAAACTTATTTTACATTTTCAAGGTTAAATTTTCGGGTCCAAATTAGACTTGGACTCGAAACTGGACTTGGACCTTAAAGTACGACTTCCGATCTTTTCAGTGGCATCGATTTCATTTCAATAGGTCCGATGGATCCAGAGTTATTAGCGTTTAAAAATTTCTATTAACTCTTGGGCTTCCCGGCCTTGGACTTGGACCTGCCCGACTTTATTTTGGCACGATCTGAAAGTATGACCTCAGACCTTTTTAATGACACCCATTTCATTTCAATAGGCCCCATAGGTCCAGAGTTATAAGCGTTTAAACATTTTTATTTACCGAAATTTGCTTGCTGCGTGATTCTGTTGGCCTGGTATTTCAAAAAAAATGTCCGTTAAGAAATTTGAATAGAAAAACTGTTTCTGTGTGTGGGTGGGTTGAATAAAACCTCTTTTACACTTTGAAAGTTAAATTTTCGGGTCCAAATTAGACTTGGACTCGAAACTGGACTTGGACCTTAAAGTACGACTTCCGATCTTTTCAATGGCATCGATTTCATTTCAATAGGTCCGATGGATCCAGAGTTATAAGCGTTTAAAAATTTCTATTAACTCTTGGGCTTCCCGGCCTTGGACTTGGGCCTGCCCGACTTTATTTTGGCACGATCTGAAAGTATGACCTCAGACCTTTTTAATGACACCCATTTCATTTCAATAGGCCCCATAGGTCCAGAGTTATAAGCGTTTAAACATTTTTATATACCGAAATTTGCTTGCTGCGTGATTCTGTTGGCCAGGTATTTCAAAAAAAATGTCCGTTAAGAAATTTGAATAGAAAAACTGTTTCTGTGTGTGTGTGAGTTGTATAAAACTTATTTTACATTTTCAAGGTTAAATTTTCGGGTCCAAATTAGACTTGGACTCGAAACTGGACTTGGACCTTAAAGTACGACTTCCGATCTTTTCAGTGGCATCGATTTCATTTCAATAGGTCCGATGGATCCAGAGTTATAAGCGTTTAAAAATTTCTATTAACTCTTGGGCTTCCCGGCCTTGGACTTGGACCTGCCCGACTTTATTTTGGCACGATCTGAAAGTATGACCTCAGACCTTTTTAATGACACCCATTTCATTTCAATAGGCCCCATAGGTCCAGAGTTATAAGCGTTTAAACATTTTTATTTACCGAAATTTGCTTGCTGCGTGATTCTGTTGGCCTGGTATTTCAAAAAAAATGTCCGTTAAGAAATTTGAATAGAAAAACTGTTTCTGTGTGTGCGTGAGTTGAATAAAACTTATTTTACATTTTCAAGGTTAAATTTTCGGGTCCAAATTAGACTTGTACCTTAAAGTACGACTTCCGATCTTTTCAATGGCATCGATTTCATTTCAATAGGTCCGATGGATCCAGAGTTATAAGCGTTTAAAAATTTCTATTAACTCTTGGGCTTCCCGGCCTTGGACTTGGACCTGCCCGACTTTATTTTGGCACGATCTGAAAGTATGACCTCAGACCTTTTAATGACACCCATTTCATTTCAATAGGCCCCATAGGTCCAGAGTTATAAGCGTTTAAACATTTTTATTTACCGAAATTTGCTTGCTGCGTGATTCTGTTGGCCTGGCATTTCAAAAAAAATGTCCGTTAAGAAATTTGAATAGAAAAACTGTTTCTGTGTGTGGGTGGGTTGAATAAAACCTCTTTTACACTTTGAAAGTTAAATTTTCGGGTCCAAATTAGACTTGGACTCAAAACTGGACTTGGACCTTAAAGTACGACTTCCGATCTTTTCAGTGGCATCGATTTCATTTCAATAGGTCCGATGGATCCAGAGTTATAAGCGTTTAAAAATGTCTATTAACTCTTGCGATTCCCGGCCTTGGACTTGGACCTGCCCGACTTTATTTTGGCACGGTCTGAAAGTATGACCTCAGACCTTTTTAATGACACCCATTTCATTTCAATAGGCCCCATAGGTCCAGAGTTATGAGCGTTTAAACATTTTTATTTACCGAAATTTGCTTGCTGCGTGATTCTGTTGGCCTGGTATTTCAAAAAAAATGTCCGTTAAGAAATTTGAATAGAAAAACTGTTTCTGTGTGTGGGTGGGTTGAATAAAACCTCTTTTACACTTTGAAAGTTAAATTTTCGGGTCCAAATTAGACTTGGACTGGAAACTGGACTTGGACCTTAAAGTACGACTTCCGATCTTTTCAGTGGCATCGATTTCATTTCAATAGGTCCGATGGATCCAGAGTAATAAGCGTTTAAAAATTTCTATTACCTCTTGGGCTTCCCGGCCTTGGACTTGGACCTGCCCGACTTTATTTTGGCACGATCTGAAAGTATGACCTCAGACCTTTTTAATGACACCCATTTCATTTCAATAGGCCCCATAGGTCCAGAGTTATAAGCGTTTAAACATTTTTATTTACCGAAATTTGCTTGCTGCGTGATTCTGTTGGCCAGGTATTTCAAAAAAAATGTCCGTTAAGAAATTTGAATAGAAAAACTGTTTCTATGTGTGGGTGAGCTGAATAAAACTTATTTTACATTTTCAAGGTTAAATTTTCGGGTCCAAATTAGACTTGGACTCGAAACTGGACTTGGACCTTAAAGTACGACTTCCGATCTTTTCAGTGGCATCGATTTCATTTCAATAGGTCCGATGGATCCAGAGTTATAAGCGTTTAAAAATGTCTATTAACTCTTGCGATTCCCGGCCTTGGACTTGGACCTGCCCGACTTTATTTTGGCACGATCTGAAAGTATGACCTCAGACCTTTTTAATGACACCCATTTCATTTCAATAGGCCCCATAGGTCCAGAGTTATAAGCGTTTAAACATTTTTATTTACCGAAATTTGCTTGCTGCGTGATTCTGTTGGCCTGGTATTTCAAAAAAAATGTCCGTTAAGAAATTTGAATAGAAAAACTGTTTCTGTGTGTGCGTGAGTTGAATAAAACTTATTTTACATTTTCAAGGTTAAATTTTCGGGTCCAAATTAGACTTGTACCTTAAAGTACGACTTCCGATCTTTTCAATGGCATCGATTTCATTTCAATAGGTCCGATGGATCCAGAGTTATAAGCGTTTAAAAATTTCTATTAACTCTTGGGCTTCCCGGCCTTGGACTTGGACCTGCCCGACTTTATTTTGGCACGATCTGAAAGTATGACCTCAGACCTTTTAATGACACCCATTTCATTTCAATAGGCCCCATAGGTCCAGAGTTATAAGCGTTTAAACATTTTTATTTACCGAAATTTGCTTGCTGCGTGATTCTGTTGGCCTGGCATTTCAAAAAAAATGTCCGTTAAGAAATTTGAATAGAAAAACTGTTTCTGTGTGTGGGTGGGTTGAATAAAACCTCTTTTACACTTTGAAAGTTAAATTTTCGGGTCCAAATTAGACTTGGACTCAAAACTGGACTTGGACCTTAAAGTACGACTTCCGATCTTTTCAGTGGCATCGATTTCATTTCAATAGGTCCGATGGATCCAGAGTTATAAGCGTTTAAAAATGTCTATTAACTCTTGCGATTCCCGGCCTTGGACTTGGACCTGCCCGACTTTATTTTGGCACGGTCTGAAAGTATGACCTCAGACCTTTTTAATGACACCCATTTCATTTCAATAGGCCCCATAGGTCCAGAGTTATGAGCGTTTAAACATTTTTATTTACCGAAATTTGCTTGCTGCGTGATTCTGTTGGCCTGGTATTTCAAAAAAAATGTCCGTTAAGAAATTTGAATAGAAAAACTGTTTCTGTGTGTGGGTGGGTTGAATAAAACCTCTTTTACACTTTGAAAGTTAAATTTTCGGGTCCAAATTAGACTTGGACTGGAAACTGGACTTGGACCTTAAAGTACGACTTCCGATCTTTTCAGTGGCATCGATTTCATTTCAATAGGTCCGATGGATCCAGAGTAATAAGCGTTTAAAAATTTCTATTACCTCTTGGGCTTCCCGGCCTTGGACTTGGACCTGCCCGACTTTATTTTGGCACGATCTGAAAGTATGACCTCAGACCTTTTTAATGACACCCATTTCATTTCAATAGGCCCCATAGGTCCAGAGTTATAAGCGTTTAAACATTTTTATTTACCGAAATTTGCTTGCTGCGTGATTCTGTTGGCCTGGTATTTCAAAAAAAAAAATGTCCGTTAAGAAATTTGAATAGAAAAACTGTTTCTATGTGTGGGTGAGCTGAATAAAACTTATTTTACATTTTCAAGGTTAAATTTTCGGGTCCAAATTAGACTTGGACTCGAAACTGGACTTGGACCTTAAAGTACGACTTCCGATCTTTTCAGTGGCATCGATTTCATTTCAATAGGTCCGATGGATCCAGAGTTATAAGCGTTTAAAAATGTCTATTAACTCTTGCGATTCCCGGCCTTGGACTTGGACCTGCCCGACTTTATTTTGGCACGATCTGAAAGTATGACCTCAGACCTTTTTAATGACACCCATTTCATTTCAATAGGCCCCATAGGTCCAGAGTTATAAGCGTTTAAACATTTTTATTTACCGAAATTTGCTTGCTGCGTGATTCTGTTGGCCTGGTATTTCAAAAAAAATGTCCGTTAAGAAATTTGAATAGAAAAACTGTTTCTGTGTGTGTGTGAGTTGTATAAAACTTATTTTACATTTTCAAGGTTAAATTTTCGGGTCCAAATTAGACTTGGACTCGAAACTGGACTTGGACCTTAAAGTACGACTTCCGATCTTTTCAGTGGCATCGATTTCATTTCAATAGGTCCGATGGATCCAGAGTTATAAGCGTTTAAAAATTTCTATTAACTCTTGGGCTTCCCGGCCTTGGACTTGGACCTGCCCGACTTTATTTTGGCACGATCTGAAAGTATGACCTCAGACCTTTTTAATGACACCCATTTCGTTTCAATAGGCCCCATAGGTCCAGAGTTATAAGCGTTTAAACATTTTTATTTACCGAAATTTGCTTGCTGCGTGATTCTGTTGGCCTGGTATTTCAAAAAAAATGTCCGTTAAGAAATTTGAATAGAAAAACTGTTTCTGTGTGTGTGTGAGTTGAATAAAACTTATTTTACATTTTCAAGGTTAAATTTTCGGGTCCAAATTAGACTTGGACTCGAAACTGGACTTGGACCTTAAAGTACGACTTCCGATCTTTTCAGTGGCATCGATTTAATTTCAATAGGTCCGATGGATCCAGAGTTATAAGCGTTTAAAAATTTCTATTAACTCTTGGGCTTCCCGGCCTTGGACTTGGACCTGCCCGACTTTATTTTGGCACGATCTGAAAGTATGACCTCAGACCTTTTTAATGACACCCATTTCATTTCAATAGGCCCCATAGGTCCAGAGTTATAAGCGTTTAAACATTTTTATTTACCGAAATTTGCTTGCTGCGTGATTCTGTTGGCCTGGTATTTCAAAAAAAATGTCCGTTAAGAAATTTGAATAGAAAAACTGTTTCTGTGTGTGGGTGAGTTGAATAAAACCTCTTTTACACTTTGAAAGTTAAATTTTCGGGTCCAAATTAGACTTGGACTCGAAACTGGACTTGGACCTTAAAGTACGACTTCCGATCTTTTCAATGGCATCGATTTCATTTCAATAGGTCCGATGGATCCAGAGTTATAAGCGTTTAAACATTTCTATTAACTCTTGGGCTTCCCGGCCTTGGACTTGGGCCTGCCCGACTTTATTTTGGCACGATCTGAAAGTATGACCTCAGACCTTTTTAATGACACCCATTTCACTTCAATAGGCCCCATAGGTCCAGAGTTATAAGCGTTTAAACATTTTTATTTACCGAAATTTGCTTGCTGCGTGATTCTGTTGGCCTGGTATTTCAAAAAAAATGTCCGTTAAGAAATTTTAATAGAAAAACTGTTTCTGTGTGTGGGTGAGTTGAATAAAACCTCTTACACTTTGAAAGTTAAATTTTCGGGTCCAAATTAGACTTGGACTCGAAACTGGACTTGGACCTTAAAGTACGACTTCCGATCTTTTCAGTGGCATCGATTTCATTTCAATAGGTCCGACGGATCCAGAGTTATAAGCGTTTAAAAATTTCTATTACCTCTTGGGCTTCCCGGCCTTGGACTTGGACCTGCCCGACTTTATTTTGGCACGATCTGAAAGTATGACCTCAGACCTTTTTAATGACACCCATTTTATTTCAATAGGCCCCATAGGTCCAGAGTTATAAGCCTTTAAACATTTTTATTTACCGAAATTTGCTTGCTGCGTGATTCTGTTGGCCTGGTATTTCAAAAAAAATGTCCGTTAAGAAATTTGAATAGAAAAACTGTTTCTGTGTGTGTGTGAGTTGAATAAAACTTATTTTACATTTTCAAGGTTAAATTTTCGGGTCCAAATTAGACTTGGACTCGAAACTGGACTTGGACCTTAAAGTACGACTTCCGATCTTTTCAGTGGCATCGATTTCATTTCAATAGGTCCGATGGATCCAGAGTTATAAGCGTTTAAAAATTTCTATAAACTCTTGGGCTTCCCGGCCTTGGACTTGGACCTGCCCGACTTTATTTTGGCACGATCTGAAAGTATGACCTCAGACCTTTTTAATGACACCCATTTCATTTCAATAGGCCCCATAGGTCCAGAGTTATAAGCGTTTAAACATTTTTATTTACCGAAATTTGCTTGCTGCGTGATTCTGTTGGCCTGGTATTTCAAAAAAAATGTCCGTTAAGAAATTTGAATAGAAAAACTGTTTCTGTGTGTGGGTGAGTTGAATAAAACTTATTTTACATTTTCAAGGTTAAATTTTCGGGTCCAAATTAGACTTGGACTCGAAACTGGACTTGGACCTTAAAGTACGACTTCCGATCTTTTCAGTGGCATCGATTTCATTTCAATAGGTCCGATGGATCCAGAGTTATAAGCGTTTAAAAATTTCTATAAACTCTTGGGCTTCCCGGACTTGGACTTGGACCTGCCCGACTTTATTTTGGCACGATCTGAAAGTATGACCTCAGACCTTTTTAATGATACCCATTTCATTTCAATAGGCCCCATAGGTCCAGAGTTATAAGCGTTTAAACATTTTTATTTACCGAAATTTGCTTGCTGCGTGATTCTGTTGGCCTGGTATTTCAAAAAAAATGTCCGTTAAGAAATTTGAATAGAAAAACTGTTTCTGTGTGTGTGTGAGTTGAATAAAACTTATTTTACACTTTGAAAGTCGGGTGTAGAAGCCTGCTGGCTGGCTGGCGTAGCTAGTAACTTGCTTGCTGGCTGGTTTAGCTAGTAGCCTTCTTGCTGGCTGGCATAGCTAGTAGCCTGCTTGCTGGCTGGTGTAGCTGGTTGCTTGCTGCCTGGTTTAGCTAGTAGCCTTCTTGCTGGCTGGCATAGCTAGTAGCCGGCTTACTGGCTGCTGTAGCTAGTAGCAGGCATGCTGGCTACTGTAGCTAGTAGCCGGATTTGTGGCTGGCGTAGCTAGTAGCCTGCTTGCTCCGGCAATCCGGCTACTACTACACCAGCCAGCAAGCAGGCTACTAGATACAGCAGCCAGCAAGCCGACTACTAGCTACAGCAGCCAGCAAGCCGACTACTAGCTACAGCAGCCAGATACTAGCTACACCAGCCAGCAATCCGACTACTAGCTACAGTAGCCAGCAAGCCGGCTACTAGCTACAGTAGCCAGCAAGCCGGCTACTAGCTACACCAGCCAGCAAGCAGGCTACTAGCTACAGCAGCTAGCAAGCAGGCTACTAGCTACAGCAGCCAGTGAGCCGGATACTAGCTATGCCAGCCAGCAAGCCGGCTACTAGCTGCAGTAGCCAGCAAGCTAGCAAGCCGGCTTCTAGCTATACCAGCCAGAAAGCAGGCTACTAGCTGCCTAGGCAGCAAGCAGGCTACTAGCTACAGCAGCCAGGAATCCGGCTGCTAGCTAAACCAGCCAGCAAGCCGGCTACTAGCTACACTAGCCAGCAAGCAGGCTACTAGCTATACCTGCCAGTAAGCCGGCTGCTAGCTACGCCAGCCAGCAAGCAGGCTACTCGCTACACCAGCCAGCAAGCAGGCTACTCTACAGCAGCCAGAAAGCACTAGCCAGCCCTTTCCCTTGCTTGTTAAGACCAGCCGTTGTTTCTTCCATATTTCGGGCAAAATACACTCTCTTAGGCACGCCTTGTACATTCCCAGTAGGAGTTCCCGTCGCATTAATTCAGGCGGGATGCCATCGGGCTCTGGTGCCCTACCGGGTTTTAGTCCGGCTGCAGCTTATTTCAGCTCCTCTGCGGAAAATGGTAAACATTTTGTATTTGTATTTATTTATTAAATTTGAATTTCTGATACAACAAAACATATTGAGCGTATTCTGGCGTCGTTCGTTCACCGGTTCATGAGTAGCGAATAGTGCATCCACTATAAACATTCGGCTAATTCTACAATTAACGTGCGAATTAGCATTAAATGATTAAAAATTGAACCTGGGAAATTTGGCTGAATTTTTGTCGCAGTAGCGTATTATAGAGTCGGCACAAACTATGTTTTTATTGTAGTTTCCCGATTATTTTCTCTGTTTTGCTCTGCTTTCGCTACAAGTGTGCTCACTGCCATAATAACCACACACACACGCGTACTTGAGATTTTTTTTTTTAATCAAAATTCTCTCCTCTCTGGCATTAATTCTAGGCCCGTTGCCTGTTGCACACATTCTTGCATGTTTCGTTGGCATTATTTTACGATTATATGTATGCACATGTATGCGTATGATTGAGTATGTTTATTTTTAGATCTGCTTCTTCTTCTACATCATCTTAACAACCACTATAAAATAAAGTTATACGTTGCTGGTGTTGTTGTTGCCAGTTATTGTTATTATTTATTAAAGTAAAACCGTAAATCATAATTTGTTAAAATTTCTTCTTCTTTTTTCTTCAGTTTTTAATTTATTTATTGTCGGTGTGTAATATTTTTTTTTGCTTTTAGTGTAAAAATTAGAAACAACAACGCAAATTATACACGAGCGTAAGTATGCATGTGTGATGAGAGAAACTAATGCTAAAGGAAGCTGAACCGGGCATCAACACAAATTATGCACTCAAAGTGTAAAACTGTAATTACCGTGCCTTCTTGGTGCCGCTCTCTTTCAGTTCAAAATAGAAAAGAAAAATGAGAACTTTTTTAACAATTTGTTTTGGTTGTAAAAGTCATTCTCTATTCTCTTCGAAAAGCATGCTTTGTGCACGTATTAATCATCATAGTTTAGTTGGTAGTAATTTTTGTGCGTTGATCTCATTCTTGAAAATTAAAAAGAACTGTAATTAGTTAAGAGAGCTAAGAATTTAATTGCAGTTCTAAGCATAGGAACAAGAGCAAGAAGAGGAATTTTAATTCAGTCTAATTCATGTGGTAAAACATGGTCTAAATATTTGAAAAAAAAATTTTTTTTTGTTCGCAATTCAATTAATAATTATTGAACACGAATGGGTGGCAATGCCAGATTAAACTAAAGTGGAAGTAAAGAAGTACTGGACTGTTGTCCTTAGGACCTGATTAGCTGGAAAGACTTGATTGATTAATTTAACTGAAACAAATGAACAGACGATGGAGCGATATTTCTTTGAAAATGTAGCTAAAAGTACTAAAAAATAATCGTTAAAAAACTAGTCGCGAAACAAATTGAATGCCAGAATATATTGAATAGGGATGTACACTTGTTTAATACTATGTTCGGACATGCACTTTTATTGCGTAAATCGCAATAAACGCCAATATTGAGTTCAATATTTCATATAATACGTTCAATATAATAAATACGCAAATTGTTATAATATTGAGCAAAACTTAAAATACAGCACTGTCATAAGTACGTTCAGTAAGCATATGACAATTATCCGAACACTTTCTAGTGCTAAAATAATTGTTAAGAATCTAGTCGCGAAAAAAATTGAGTGTCAGAATATATTGAATAGGGATGTACACCTGTTCAGATATGCACTTTTATTGCGTAAATCGCAATAAACGCCAATATTGAACTTAATATGTCACATAAAGTTTCAATTAATTATAAAAAAAAAAATTATATTGCTTATATTATGTCTGAACACTTAATATATTGTACTCAAATAACCGAATATTGACTCAATAAAAGTGCATGTCTGAACATTGTATAACGGAAGCAAAATGTCTATTAGATTCCCAAAGAGAATGTTTGCCAATGCCAGCATAATAGCTAATTCGAAGGAATTTAGTCATGGCTTTCATTTCTTGAAGGATAAAGAAATGATTTCACGCAGACTTAATTAACTAATAGATGGGGAGAAATCAGACTACCCTGACCTGTTTTGAGATGTATAGAGGACACAATTTGTCTTGAGTAGTTGTGTTACTCATAAGAGGTCAAAATGAGACACAGATTCTTGAGAATACTTGTTCCTAAGGCTGATTATAAACTGCAAAGATTTCTATAGAAACTATATTCCCTTCTCCTGCAGAGATGACGAAGAAGAGAAGACTATCCCACACCTGCTGGGTACATGCCCTGCTGTGTGCCAAAGGAGAAGGAAGTACTTGGGTACTTACTACATGGTTGATCTGGAGGAACTGTCAAGGATTGACATTGGCAGCCTAAATCGCTTCATCAGGAGCTCCGAGTGGTTTTGAGACTAGGAGATAGCGGATAACTGTGGTAGCACAATGGGCCCAATGCGTTCAAAGGGAGTCCTTCCAAATATTCCCTGAGATGAAAGATTTTTGTGCACCCGAAACTTATAGACAGTTTGCTAGCCCGGATAAGAGTAGATAAAGCTCATACTGTCAAGCACTATCAGAATGACTGCTAAACGCCATCCAGGAATTGTAGACGTATGGTATTCGTATTTCTACGGGATCTGATAGGGACCAAATGTTTTATGTTTGAGAGCCGGCTGGCAATTTAACCTAACCTAAGAGAACAAACGAACAATATTTGTCGCTGTTTTTTAGAAAAATAAAATACATCCCATCCTATGGTTCTAGGGAGGAACTAAAAAAAACTTTTCCACAGTATTAACACGTATTTTATATTTCTCCACAATTTATTTGTTTTCGTTTGTTTCTTTCGAATTCAAAACTAAAAATATTTGGTAAATTATTATGTTTACAATTTAGCAAACTGCTACCAAAACATTGCGAAACAAAAAAGTGTTAATTTATGCCTAAATTCGCAATTTATTTTAAACTCCTAAAGAAAAAGAGTTTCTTTCATTTTAAAAACTACAAACAAAAAAACAAAAAAAAAATCCAGTCTTGATGACTGGACTTTGCACTCAATTGTTTAAATTCCCAGTAGAATGACCCTTTTTTTCTATTTCCTACATCGAGTTGAAATATTTCAAAATACTTTGCAGTTCCAACATGATGAACTCAAGAGAATGTTTAATTATGGAAAAAAAAAAACTTATTAATGCCGTATGAACGAATGGATGTATGTATGTACACTTTATGGCTATTTAAGAGGAGGAGGAGAAGAGTCTGTATTATTAATAATTATTGTAAGGCATCACTTTATTAAGGCAATATTCTCAATTTCATTCTGCAATTGTAATTTAAGGCAATCAGTATAGTGCGAGGGCTGACTAAGCAGTATCTGACATTGCCTTATTGCTCATTGCAAACCTTCAGTCAGGATTACCACCTAACTTCTCACACCACTTTATCCATAAGAGGCTGAACCTACAGTTGAAAGTGATTTACTTTACTCACAGAAATTCTGCTGAGAATTCTTCCAGAAATCTGTTGAGAGGAAGGCGCCGAAGAAATATATTTTTTTTATACTTTGTTTGGTTACTGCCATGGGTTTTGAACCCTTGGTCTCACTTCTAATAACCATCTAGACTACTGTGACTTCAGAGCAGTATGTTTGCTTTAAACAAGAGATTTTGAAATTAAAGGTTTAAGTTCTTTAAAGAGAATTGCCGGGTTACAGCTTACAGTGGATGACACGATTTGTTGCCTTTTGTTGCAGCAATGAGAGTCTGATGGGCAACTTAACAAGTCTTAAGAGAAAGCCAGTCGGTAGTTCCAGTCCCAGGATCGATTGGTTTTTCCCAATTTGCTATTCTTATGGAATTAAGCCGAATATAGAAATCGTGACAACATACTAATAAACCCGATTCAAAGCTGACGATTCTAACCATGAATTCGAATTTGATCACGAAATGTAAAAACGTTGTTTCCGACAACTGGTTTAGCAAAGCTTTGCAATGAATTTAGCGAAAAATCTGTGAGATACGATTGAGCAATTCCTTTGAATTTATAACTGCTGAGTATCTTACTCGCCTATTAGAAAGAAAAATGATGAGCCACGCCTTAGCGGCATTTAAAGACTACAGAGGCACTACAAAACACTTATTAGTTCGAAAACTCGGATTCTCACTGTACATCAACAGTAGCCACCGAAATCTCTGGAAGCAAATCGGTCAATACTACCCCTAGCCATATTAGTAATGGTGGTCATTGGATGGTTTCAATGCCAATCTTGGTGCAGAGATGCTAAGTGCAATAGGAAATTATTAATTCAGACTTCATATGGATAATGGAAAACTGTTTTGAGGGAATTATTTGACAAACAACTTGTCTACTGGTGGAATTCTATTTTCCTACCCTAGAGTATTGAGAGACAACTGGATATTCCCTGATAGTTCTAGTGTTCTTTAAAAGCATTCAGGCAACAGTTGATAACGACTACAGACTTTTGTTCTGCTGTATGATGTTATTTAAATAAGACAACGTTATACAATGCTATTGTTATACAACCCTCGTACATATGTATGTATACGAGGGATTAAATTTAAAAAAAAACTAATAAAATAAGACATTAAAGACTTTTTTTTGTTGTTAAACAGCAAACGTCTTGGAAAGCCGTTTGATATGGTACTGTTACAGCAGCACACTTTGAAGCACAGAAAGACAGTTTCATTCATTCAGTCAGACAGTCATTCATTCATTTATTTAAGAGGCTGTAAATACAGTCAAAAATACGGATCTTCTACAATCTGTTATGAGTTCTATAAGAAGCACATGTGTTCGTGTTGTGTGCTTGCCTATAACCAGCTTAAGAAAAATATGCTGCAGTCGTCAGTATCTGTTGTTCGCTCCATAATTTCAATCATCAATTGCTTTTCTGTTGTTTGTATAGAGAATGGTTGTTGCACTGATAAGTTTGTAGTGCAAACACACCCGATATAAGTATGTATGTATGTATATAAATATGTACTGTTCAATTTCTACAACACTTCTTTTTGTATATATGTATGTCTGTCTGTGTGTGTGTTCTTTTAATTCTATTTCATTTAAATCCGTTTTTATTTATTGTATATGAATCCGTTTATTTCTTGTTTTCATTTATTATTCTTGTTTACTTGTTGTTATTGTTGTTGCTGTTGTTGTAATATTTCTTTATAAATTTCACAGAATTTCTTCAATGACTAGATACTTGTTTGGGGTTTGGTTTGTTTGCTGTGCTGTATTGTATTGTGTTGTATAGTAGTGTGGTGTGGTATGGTGCAACAATCAACAATCGGTTGCGTTAATTTATTTGATTGCCTCCGAGTCGGAATAGCTGTGTGGCAAATTGTTTATTCTGTTATTTCGGTATTTGCATATTGCGTTACAAGTTCATAATTTTTAAAATTAACAACAAAAACAACACATAATAATTTAAATAATCATGTAAGATTGTTTGTTTTATTAAAACTGAAGAGAAGAGGAAAAAAGTGGGGAGTTGAGAGGTTTCCAACTTCAGAGCGCGGCATTTTTAAAAATTCCAAGCTTGAATTTCGAGTTTTTTTTTTCAATTGCATAATGTCATCTGTTCTAGACCCAAAAATTCATTGCGATGATCGTTGGAACAAGCATAGTGCCGAAAGAAGTATTAAACTGCCTCAGTTTCTTAAGACGATGCAAGGAATGCTTAACTTTTTCTAATCTCCTTTTTTACGCCGAGGAGGGGTAAATGTACCTAACCGCACCATGTGTGAGCCCCTCACCCACTAAATCCACCCCCTCGTCTCGCGGACTCGTTGTGCCCACTCCGTAACTACGGTGGTATTACTTCGGAGTGGAGTCCTTTAGCCCCTGCATGGTCATATCCGCGTCCGGATTGCGTGTCGACAGTTGAGGAGGTCCCCGTTTCGGATTACCTTGACACGTGCAAGTATCATCTATGCCGGCGTGCCTACATGTTCTTCAGCCTCAAGATTTCTCTTCTTCAGTCTTAGAATGTTCTCCACGAAATTCGCCACTGAGGCCCAATTTCCTCTACTCGCAAGCATAACTCCGACAATGTTAGCGCCCATGATCGTTCCATTTATTGACGTCCGTACATAGCAATAGCTCTGCCAGCGTGCACACTCTTCATAAAGGCAGTAAGGCGAGGCGGTTTTGCCCATTCTGTGCAGATATTTCCTAAAAAATGCGTGATTTTTAGCATTTGTGTAACGTAGTAATTTTCCTCTCCAAATTTCCTAACATTTCCGGAATAAGTCTCGCCGTCCACCTTCCTCTATCTTCATCGTTCCATCGTCGTTGCCATTCTGAGATGGTGTTTTCCCTGAAGTGCCCGGTTATGTGATTTCTAGCCGATTTCGCCTTATAAATCTCCATCCGCTCGGCCGCCAGCAGATACACAGGGATTGTACCTGCTATCACAAGTACGGCTGTGGCGGACACTGTACGATATGCCGACGTGATACGCAATGCAGCCGCTCTCTGTACCGATACAAGTGCGTTCGCCCGCTTTTTGACATCTAGCGTTTCGGCCAAAATTTCGCTCCCATGGAGCATAATGCTGTTTCTAACCTCCATCACGAGTCTCCGTCTCGCCGGTAGCGGGCCTGCAATATTCGCCATTAATCTGCTGAGCTGTCCAATGATCTTCTTTATTTAATCTCCCTATGTCATACATACATAATAGTATATATCCGTCTAAAAATGGAGTACAGCCCCGTATCTCACTCATCCACGAAGTCTGATTTGAGGGCTTCAGAGGGTGAGCATTGGAACATCATCACTATATCTCTTGTATATGATACACTTTGCTGAAATTCCTAGTTGTATACGTACTACTCGTCTTCCTAGATCACATCAGACCGATTGACTAGTGGCACACACAATGTATTACAGAGAAAATTCGTTCTTCTCCCATAACGACGTGGACTGATTCAAATCTGCATACATAATTGGCCATTACAACCCTTCAGTCAGGATTACGGCCTAGCTACTCACACCATTCATGTTGTGTGCCTTAATTTTATACTTAAGTGGCGGGACCTACAGTTTACCGTCGACTCAGGTTTATTTACTCTCAGAGCTTTTGCCAGAAATCTGCTGAGAGGAAGTCGCCTAAGAAATATTATTTTCCCCATTTCGTTTTGACGTCTGGCCTGGGGCTCGAACTCGGGCTTTATGTCTAATAAGTGAACACACTACCTACTAGACTACGGCGACTGCATAAACAGTACCAACTCTTTGCACGCCCTCTTTTGCTCACTGTTAGTTCCAACACTGCATGAATGGGGGCCTTCCACTGAGTAGTGGTTGCATTGTAAAAAATCCAATAAAGCTGAGATATCGGATGTCCTACCAAGTATATCTGCTTTACCCTGATCCACAATTCCAATTAAAAGAAATACCAGCACAGGAATAAGTTCTGCACGAACGCCTTTCATCTTTGGATTGGTATCCAGACTGGATGAGCATCAAATAGAACCAGCACCAGACTTTGCTTATGACTACCTTGGTTTTTAAGGCTAAAGTACGTGTAATCACGAGGGTGTAAGTTGGTCCAGCGCAATGTTTTTCTCGTATGTAGATTAATAGTCTTACTGACAGATAAATGACAACTAAAATAGTGCCTTCCTGAGTCGCAAAGTCTAGCAATGTTAGGAGACATTACGGATTTTAAAGTGTGATCCAAATTATTTGGATACATAGTCATCAGGAAGTGGTAGGAAATAAACAAGCAGGATAGCGGGAGTTACAAAAGTGTGACTAAAATGTAGCAGAAAATCATACGCAGCAACGACGCAGTAGGACACTCTGACCCACAAATAAGGAAAAACGTGAGCCTGATTAGTCCGGATACTCTCTTTTACAGCGTATACATGGCGTGTAATCGATGTAATCCATCTTATGCGTCCAGATTCCAACATTTTATTTAAGAGGAGTTGGTTTGGAAGATATTGAAGCCAATACACACACCAATTCATAAATGATTAATAAAAAAAAATTAAACTGAATTTCAAAGATTTTTAAAAGATGTTTTAGTATGTAATAAGTTCATAGACATTTTAACCCATTAAAATCGATTCTTAATATTTGTTTTTATAATTCAGTCGATTTATTTGATCTTGAGTCACTGGGTGTGGGTGCGGGTGTTGTTCTCGTCATTTGTTTAAACTGATAAATCCACCAGAAGTATGTAAATATTGTATATTCATATTGAAAATACAAAGCATACACACACATACAAATACGGATAAACATGCTTAATAGTAATGTGAGTAAGTGGTTGTATATGTACACGCCATTTAATTTAAACAAGAATTTGTTAAACGACAATTGTAATAGCATATGTTTTGTTTTTAATGAATGCAGATAGTTAGGGGGAGAGAGAGAGAGAGAGAAACAAGTAGAAAAATTGTAAACGATAACGCGAGACTATATTACACCGTACAGTTGTACTTCGTATTGTTTTTATTTTATGTTGTATTATTGGTCGTTATATTGGGTAACTAAAACTGTCTCTTACAAGTACGCGAGCTGGTAAGCTGCTCCACACAAAACGAAACAACAACGAACAAAATTTTCGATTTTTGGGATGTTACCCATCCACATGAGATTCAAGAGCATCCAACACATCCCGAAACAGCCACAGTTTGGTATGAATTTTGGAACGATGAGCATTGTCAACGGTAAGCACCAACTTCTTTTGATTTAAATTGGTTGGTCTGGACAACGAGAAGATGTGGTTTCAAATAAGTTGGCGTTACATGCCAGATTGAATAATCTGTACGGGCGCTTTAAGGGGCATGGTTTCTCACATAAAGGTGATATGAACTAGGCATCCAGATTGTGGGATTTTACTTCTTTTTTTGACGTTGCAGGTGCATGGGAAAAAGCAACGGATCACAGCGATCCTCATAACCAACATAACCCATGCCATCAGTCAAATTTAGTTTGATTTATGAGCCAGAATCATGGAAAATTGAACATTGAATGAAACATTGTTGGGAAAGCACTATGAGCTTAAATTTGTAGTACAGTCGGCCCTTGATTATCCGTGATCCGGTTAACCGGTAACCCCGTTTGACCGTGATAGCCAAAGATCAGTTTATTGTTTTTTGTTTGCAATGTTTTCAAATTGTTTGCTTCGATTAACCGTGATTACCTCTATTATCCGTGATGGCAGAATTTTTTTTTATTAACTTCAAATTCATGTACAGTCGAACTTCCATAACTCGAATCTCCATTATCCAAAAAAAAAACTTCGACTTACGGAGACTTCGAGTTACAGAGTTTTTTTCTTTAAGAGTTAATTGCAAGCATGTGTTTTTATTATGTATTTTTTATTTAGAACAAGCAGTAACTGAAAACTGCATACCTTAGCATATTATATAATGTAATCAACAAGTTAAAATGAATAGAAATATTCTGAAATAAGTGAATGAAAATTTACCTTTTTTTTTTGTTATTTTCAGTATAAAATATCTCTAATTTATTCAAAGCCTTATAGTGTTCCTCAGTTGTACGGTCATTAGTTTGCAAAAATAAATTCAATGTTCGCAAAGAGCTTTAACCCTTTTACGATATGGTCGAAATCCAGATTCAAACGAATTCGTAATTGATTCTTTATTTTTAAAAATCGTTGAGACTGTAGTGCCTGGTATGCCATATTTATCAGCTGCTTCTTTTTTCTTTAACCCACCTTCGACTTCTTTTATAAGTTTATATTTTTCTTGAATTGACAAACATTTTAAAACACGTTTAGATGCCATGATAATAAAAAATACGATTTTAACATTTACCATCAGGCGAATTATATTTATGAATATAAATGATATATACACAAGTACAAAGGAACAATAAAGTACCATAAAAAGGGATTTCCCCATAAAAAGACAGCGAAATATGAAAACCAGTTTAACCAGCAAACAAACGAACAAAATCAACAAACCAACCAAATAAATAAATAAAATAATTCGAGTTATAGAATTCATTCATATGTGTTTCGTTCGAGTTATGGAGAACTTCGAGTTATGGAAGTTCGAGTTACGGAAAAGCGATTGTATGTTATTTGTTATCTTAAGCCTACTGCCAATCTAATTTGTTCGAGTTAGAGAAGTTCGTGTTATGGAAGTTTGACTGTATACAATATAATAAACATGAAAACTGGGATTTGCCTTGTTTGCATACGATGCATTTACAAGTAATTAGTTTAATTTTGAAATTTATAAAATTATGTATACAAGAAAATTATAAGTTGAAAAATATTAGACAAACAACATTACACGACTTTTTTTTTAAGAAGTTGTATTCTTTTTTTGCATAATGGCCTTAAATGCACCAGTGTTCACTTTTTAAATAACAAAAATATTTAAAAAAAATTGTGTAATCCATATTGTTATTCGATTAACCGTGAAAATCGATTATCCATAATGCTTCTGGTCCCGACCATCACGGATAAACGAGGCCCACCATTTAATCGATAAGAAATACCTACCCAAAGATTAATTCATTTTTTAAGTATTTTAGGGAAACAATTTTTATTAGCTGTAAAAAAACTTAAAATAAGTGGTAATAAAAGATTCCAAACTAATACCATAAATGTACATACATACGTCTCACATGTAGGGTGAAAAAAATGACAAAAAATAAATTGTTTAAATATTAACTAAAGCAACAACAAAAACACGCTGCTACTTACTATCACTATCAACATTTTTTAATGAAAATATTTGCAAATTAAAAAACAAAAGCAAAAAAAAAATAATTGAAAGACATGTTTTTGTATGGAATGCAGTTTGTTTAGTTGGTGGTTTTTTGCTAGTAGTGGTAGTATTTGTTTGTTTTGATATTTAATAGCCAATACAGTTTAGCAAGCACACACAACTTGTTTGTTGCCATTTGATTACAACCTGTTCAAAAGCTTTTTTCATATAACCAAACAATCTTTATTTACCTATCATTCGGCTTAACAGTTAACGGAAGCAAGGCTTTTGCAACTGTTTGCTTTCTCGTAAGAAAACCAATATCAAACCTACAACATGTCTGTTACAACAATGAAAACAAAAACCTGTTTTACACTCATTGTTGTTTTGCTTTTTGGCGGTTTACCAAAAATGCTCTTCTCATGTTTTCATTCGCATAAGGTGACGAAGAGAGATGGATAGAGAGAGAGAGAGAGCGTGAGAGTAAACAAAAAAAAATCGAGAGAGATCATTAGTGAAGAATTTTTATGTTGTTTACCTTTCGTTTCGCTGTGCCACAAGTGTGCGTGTGTAAACAAACAAAACCTCAGGTAAAAGTAATTGTAAAATGCTAATCGTTTGGCAATGCCAACAGTTGTGTTTAAAATAATGGGAGTGTCCCCAGACCAAGAATAATTAAAAGAAAGGAAATTTTTGTTACTTTCATTTCAAATTTTGTTAGAAAAAATGTGTAAACAAATAATTTTAAAGAAAGCAAGATGAATAAAACGTTTCTGACGAAATATTAAATGGCCACTGAAGCTGTTAGCTATAGCCTATTGATATGTTCAGATATGTACTTTCATTAAGTCAATATTCGGTTTATTGAGTACAATATTTTACGTGTTCAGACATAACAATATACACAGTTCAGCTGCTTATTCAATATTCATTTGACAGCTGGTAAACAAAACCGCTGGTTGCTTCAACAGCATTGTTTTTATATATATTTTTTTATTTGGCGTTGTTGACATTTGAGTTGTCAAATATCAACAGAAAGTTTTCGGATAATTGTAATATGCGCACTGAACATACTTATGACAGTGCCGCATTTTAAGTTTTACGCAATATTATAACAATTTGCAATTTATTGCGCAATAATTAATTTAAACTTTATATGAAATATTGAGCGATTTACGCAATAAAAGTGCATGTCTGAACATAGTATTAGACATGATAACTACACAGAAGTCAACAAGACAGTCGAACATTTAGAGGGCGTTGTCCATGCCCTGCATTTAGACATACATGTATATATATGTGGCAGCACTGCAAATCAATTATAAATGTATCAATGTAAAAAATCGCTTTTTTGGCAACACACAAAAAACGGGACTTTACTTCAAAAAGATCTTTCTTCCTAAAAGCACATTTTTTGTACAAATTTTAAAAAGTAGTTTTCGCAAATAAAATTTAACAATCATCATTAAAACTCTAAAGTGTTTTAGTCGATAACTTAAATCGTTAAATTGGTGACCCCGACGATTTTAAGCATAAGTAGTTAAAATAAATCATATTAAAAATGGCTGGCGGCAACGAAACAAATGAAGACGTCAAAATGGAAGATGCCCAACAAGGAACACACAACGTAAGTGTGGATGCATCTTCGGCTGTTCGCTTAACTCCACCCAATATGAGTTCTACAAATATCGAATCCTACTTTATGTCTCTTGAATTCTGGTTTGCAGCTTCAGGAATACAACGCGACCAATTGAAGTACAACATAACAATGGCCCAAGTTCCACCACAAAAATTAAGTGAACTGCATTCGATCATCGAAGCAGCACCTTCACAAAACAAATACGAATACATAAAATCAAAGCTAACGGAGCATTTTGCTGATAGTCAGCAACGACGCTTACAACGTGTTTTGTCGGAAATGCCATTAGGGGACATGAGACCCTCACACTTATTGAATGAAATGAGGCGCGTGGCTGGAACCGCATTGAGCGAGAATATTCTCATTGATCTGTGGGCAGCACGCCTTCCACCACATGCTCAAGCCGCGGTAATTGCAGCAAAAGTTGACATAGCCGGCAAAACGGCCATCGCCGATGCAATTGTTGACTCACTTGGGTTACGTAATATAAATTCAGTCGAAGAAGTCAACATAACCTCAAAACAGACAACAGAAAACAATGATTTTACTGCCATACAACAGCAACTTGTGCAACTGACACAGGTTATAAAGAAGCTTGTGCCAGAAGAATCAGGCAATACGACCAATCGTTACAGACCACGTTCTAGAAATCATGTTTATGACAACAACAACGATGCAACATCCACATGCTGGTATCATCGAACATATGGCGTAAATGCTCGTTCTTGTCGAAAACCGTGTGCTTTTGCATCTGGAAACAGCAACAAACAACAATGACTAACCGACACCAATATATCACAAATCAAAGAGCTTGCGCAAGCTACCATCTCATATCGTCTCCAAATTACTGATAGGAACACAAACATTCGTTATCTTATAGACTCTGGAGCTGACGTTTCAGTAATCCCTAAGTCGTCTAATACAGCAAAACTACAGCCAACAGAGATGCAGCTTTTTGCTGCCAACGGCTCGCTTATTAAGGTTTACGAAGAGGCAATAATTAAAGTCAACCTTGGTCTTGGTCGCGATTTTTTGTGGACTTTCATAATCGCTGACGTCAGCTGCCATATTATTGGAGCAGATTTCTTGTGTCATTTTGGTTTGCTCATCGACCTTAGACGAAAAAGATTAATTGACAAATCAACTCACCTCAACTCTGTTGGAATCCTCACGCAAAGCAAAAACCCATCAGTAAATGTTTTACAATCTTCTACACCGTTTGTCGAGATTCTAAAAGATTTTCCAAACATTACTCACCTTGCAGCAACTCCTATTGAGTCACCGGTTGTTCACCGTATTGAAACAACAGGATTTCCTGTTTTCTCACGTCCGCGGCGTTTGTCGCCAGACAAATTGTCTGCCGCTCGAGCTGAATTTGAGAACCTCATTCAGCTCGGTATATGTAGACCATCAAATAGCTGCTGGGCTAGCCCGTTGCACATGGTAAAAAAAAGCCGATGGTAGCTGGAGGCCATGCGGCGACTATAGGGCACTTAATGCAATAACTGTGCCAGATCGTTATCCACTGCCTTATCTTCAGGATTTTGCAACAATTTTGCATGGAAAGACTATATTTTCTAAGATCGACCTGCAAAAAGCATTTCACCAAGTGCCCGTTCACCCTGATGACGTCCCGAAGACGGCCATTACGACTCCTTTTGGCCTTTTCGAATTCGTTTATATGACTTTTGGCCTACGGAATGCGGCTCAGACTTTTCAACGCCTCTTACATAATGTTTTTAGAGGTATCGACTTCGTATTTCCATACATGGATGACTTATGCATAGCGTCATCGTCTCCCGACGAACACCGACATCATTTAAAACTTGTTTTTGAGCGCTTACAAAAACATAACTTAGCTATCAACTTGGCTAAATGTGAGTTTGGAAAGTCTAAGATTTCATTTCTCGGCCATATAATAACTCCACAAGGCATAGAACCGTTACCTGACCGCGTCGAAGCTATACAAAATTATAAAAAACCTACACAGGTAAACGAGTTAAAGAGATTTCTTGCCATCATTAACTTCTATAGGCGATTTATACCACATGCCATTGAAGCACAAGCACCTCTGTTAGCAATGATACCAGGTAACATAAAAAATGACCGAACTCAACTAGCGTGGAGTGATGAAACTAGTACCGCCTTCGAAAAATGTAAATCTCAACTAGCAAATGCCGCATTACTCGCACACCCAGCTCACGAAGCAGAAATTTCACTCTGGGTCGATGCCTCCAACATTGCAGCCGGTGCCGCCTTACACCAAATCGTTAATGGCCAGATTCAACCGCTCGGGTTTTTCTCTAAAAAATTCGACAAGACTCAATTACGTTATAGCACTTACGATCGTGAGCTAACGGCGATCTACTTAGCAGTAAGACATTTCAAATATATGATGGAGGGACGCGTTTGCCACATATATACGGATCATAAACCTATTTCGACAAAATCTCGAAAAAGCAAACAATCGTCAAGCAAGGCAACTTGATTATATTGGTCAAATAACAACTGACATCAGACACATATCCGGAAGGGAAAACATTACAGCAGATATGCTTTCCAGGATATCATCAGTCTCAAATAATTCATCTATTGATTTTGAAGAACTCGCGCGAGACCAAAAATCTGACAAAGAGCTTGATGCTATTCTCAAAGGTAAAGTTCATAATAACTTACAACTTAAGTCTTTTGCCATTCCAGGGAGTGAAAGCCACCTGTATTGTGATATTTCAACAGAACGTGCCCGACCGTTTATAACGACAGCTTTGCGAAAAAAGTTTTTACAAGCTACACATAACCTTTCTCACCCTGGTACTCGAGGCACCGCAAAATTAATGACAAGCAGGATCGTGTGGCCAAATATTCGTCGAGACAGTATTGAGTTTGCTCGCAGTTGCATACAATGCCAACGATCAAAAATAATGCGTCATACAAAATCACCACTGCAACAATATAAAAATTGTGACAGTCGTTTTTCACACATAAACATGGATATAGTTGGTCCATTTCCTCCAAGTGATGGATACCGCTATTGTCTCACGATAATAGACAGATTTAGCCGTTGGCCGGAAGCAATTCCTATAATCGATATGTCAGCAACAACGGTAGCTCAAGCTCTTATATCAGGTTGGATCGCCCGTTTTGGAATCCCAGCAAACATAACATGTGATCAAGGACGACAATTTGAGTCAAATCTTTTTAGTGAGTTAACACGTTATCTTGGCATAAACCACTTTCGAACAACGCCATACCATCCCCAGGCAAATGGCATAATTGAAAGATGGCATAGAACGCTAAAAACTGCAATTTTATGTCACGACCCAAATCGATGGACAAAATTTTTACCACTCATTTTGCTAGGCTTAAGAACAACTTACAAAGAAGACATTAAAGCTTCTCCTGCTGAACTAGTTTTTGGAACAACCCTGCGAATCCCCGGAGAATTTTTTTCGACTCAAAGTAATGTAAAAACAGAAACCGAAGTCCTTAACGACCTGCGGGAAGCCATGCAAAATATCCAACCTCAACAAACTACATGGCATGGCGAGACTAAAACATTTAAACATCCAGATTTGAACTCGTGCACGCACGTATTTCTTCGTAATGATTCAATTCGCCCATCTTTGTCCCATCCTTACGAAGGTCCCTATCAGGTCTTGGAAAGGAGTGAAAAGTTTTTCAAAATCAAGATAAATAACAAAGAAAATACGATATCGATCGATAGACTTAAGCCAGCTTATATCACTGATGAACTGCATCCTGAAAAAAGTAGCTTAGAATCTCAACCTCAAAATATAGCACCGAATCATGCAACAAACTCCGAGCCAGCTACGACATCAAACAGACCCCAAGGTACAACAACTCAGAAAGGTACAACAACTCAGAAAACAAATTCTGTACCGATACAGACTTCGAAAACTCGCTCTGGTCGTAAGGTTCGAATTCCACTTCGTTTTTTATGAGCCGGTTTTAGTCTAATGGGGGAGTACTGTGGCAGCACTGCAAATCAATTATAAATGTATCAATGTAAAAAATCGCTTTTTTGGCAACACACAAAAAACGGGACTTTACTTCAAAAAGATCTTTCTTCCTAAAAGCACATTTTTTGTACAAATTTTAAAAAGTAGTTTTCGCAAATAAAATTTAACAATCATCATTAAAACTCTAAAGTGTTTTAGTCGATAACTTAAATCGTTAAATATATGTACATAATTGGCCATTACAACCCTTCAGTCAGGATTACGGCCTAGCTTCTCACACCACTCATGTTTTGTGCCTTAATTTTATACTTGAGTGGCGGGGGACCTACAGTTTAACGTCGACTCCGAACGACAGATTTTTGAGATACTTTTTCATGTCAGAGTTTTTGCCAGAAATCTGCTGAGAGGAAGTCGCCCAATGAAATACTTTTTTTTTCATATTTCGTTTTGATGTCTGGCCTGGGGCTCGGACCCGGGCTTTACGTCTAATAAGCGAACACACTACCTACTAGACACGGCGACTTCTTTTTTAATTTAGTTTTTGAAAATTCTATTCTTTGAGATGCAAACCACGGACATCTCTAGAGCTTTTCGAAATCTAGAAGTTCGAGGTTCGGGATTGCACAGTCGTTATAACTTCCATCTGAGAATTCCTCCTACATCATAACAAAATCGTTAACTTTCATAAGCGAATAGCGTGGAGCGCTGAAAGGCTATAAGCCATTTATTGCACAACTAAGCATAGATTTCTGTGTGTAATGCACAAAGCCATACAACAAATCAATGAAAAAAATCCATCTGGCAACACTGTAATCAGTCAGAAAGTAACTTTTACTTCTCATAAGATTTATAAACAAGTTTAATGCTACTGAGATTACTTTTCTTACATCTGCTTTGAAGCGTAAAGTTATTAAACTTTTTAGCTGATCCTGACACAGTTTTCTATGAAAACTCCATAATTATGAACAACGCTCAATCATCCTTTTAATGCAGTGTTAAACAACTGTGTTTTTTTTCAAGTACAGTTTGTAGTTGTTGTTGCCAACTATTGTTTCTACTTATAGACTGATTATATTGGCAATTTATATTATTTTTAGTTTTAATTTTTTTTTATTTCTTTTTTATGTTGACATCATGAAAAATTTTTAATTTTATACCGGACTGGTTAGTTTTTCATTGTTGTTATATTACAACAAAAACTGTCTGTCATCGAGAGACATCACCTTGATTTGTGAGTTTTTTTTTAAGTTTTTTTATAAGAAAAACAACAAAAAAAAAGATTAAAAAATTAAAAGTAATTTTTGTTAAAAAATTTTTGAAAAAATATTTCATTAAAGTGTGCTAATAAAACATAATAAAATCGTCTGTTTGTCTGTCATGCCACGAAATTTGTTGATTTCTCAGCATGGTTTTAGAAATGCTTTTTTTAGTAGTTTTCTGTCGACAATTTTTGAGAACTTTTTATGGAATATTTTTAACAAAAAAATACTTAAAAAACGAGGCAAGCGAATAAAAATTGTATGCATTTTAAATAAATTTCATTGGCAGCGTTATTAGTTTTAAATTGCAAACACGTTTACACTTAATAAACTAGATTTAACCATGTTTTTATGGAACACCTTCAAAAATAGCCAACAGAACAGAACAGTTTAAAAACAAGTTAAAAACAAAAACTCTACAAAATTTCTGAGGAAATATTAAATACACTGAGAGATAATATTGGCTTTAATTTGGAAAGAAACGTAATTTTTATTTTTCGTGAAAACTCGTCAATGCCTATTCGTTACTCCTTTCCATATTTCGAAGCTCCTCGTATAAGAATTTTGTAACCTGAGGCCTTTATCGACTCAAGTGTTACAAATATTCGTACTCAAATAGGAAAAAAAAAGAAAAAGAGTTTCAATGTACAACGCGATTAGGACTCTAGATGAAGTCGCCGTGGTCTAGTAGGTAGTGTGCTGGCTTATTAGACGAAAGGCCCGAGTTCGAATCCCAGGTCAGATATCAAAACGAAATATGAAAAAAAATATTTCTTTGGCGACTTCCTCTCAGCAGATTTGTGGTAAAAACTCTGAGAGTACAAATTGCCATGAAAAGCTTCTCAAAAAAAAAATCTGTCTTTCGGAGTCGCTTTAAACTGTAGGTCCCGCCACTCATGTATGAAATTAACGCACACAACACGAGTGGTGTGAGAAGCTAGGACGTTGTACAATGGGGCAATTCGACCTCCGGGTACTGTACTTGTCACAGTTGGCAAGTACACGTCTTCTAACCTAACCTAACCTAGGAGTCCTAGGTTAGGACTCTAGATACTCTGCGTTACTGTAATCAAAGTACACTTTGAATGGAATGCCAACATTTATTCGAACTCTATGCGAACTTTTTTCTCTTCCGAACACTTCGAAATGAATGCTTCCTTGAACCATATCGTAATCTACGACCGGTTCCAAGATGAGAATGTGGTGCAGAGGTCTCTATGGCAGTAGAAAGGATACGAGTTACACGTACGAATCCAACACGCAAAGAGTTGTTGCTTTTGGACTGCAAATTTCGAGGAGTTTTCCAAATAATTTCAACATTTACCAGGCAGAAATGTTTGCTAACAAGGAGGCTAAGACGAGCTGTCGTTTCTATAAATATCTTCGCGGAAAACAATCCGCTATAGAGGTCTTGAAATCCCCGTTAATGAAGGAAAAACTGTCTTTAGGAATGTACAGCAAAGGGGTTACGGATGAGACTATCTTACAAAGCCCAGTTCCCTTTGAAGGCCAGTTTAGCAAATACTATAATTGTTGAGTAACTAAACCGGCATCCTTATAGAGCAGACTTGACATTTAACTTCCTTCCGAATGGAGAGAATAGGAATTCCAGTCTTAATAATAGCAATATATCGATATGGTAGACTGTAAGACAACTAAGATGAATCGGCTAAGTAGAGGAAATAAGGTTAACCTCTGCTGGCCGAGGTCATATGGAAATTCTCGGCAATGAACAAATAGACGAACATGCGAAAAGGGGAGTTTTCATACCACTAATAGTAACAGAACCCTTCAGCAGAGTGTTATCGTATTTTTGGAAAGGGAAGATCAAGAGAGACAAAAACTCTTTTTACGCCATTTGGGTTTGAGGCAATCGAAACTTTTGTTAAGGAACCTACAATAAAAGGTTATCTGAGTCATGCATCCAACCATCCAGGAATATTTTGAGATTGGCAGACGGTCTTTTGATAGGGCACTGTAGACTCAGGGTACACCTTTTAAATAAGCGCGTTGTCTCGAGCCCAACATGTACATAGATTCTATGACGATGAGAATGAATTGTCGGAATACATTATTGGAAACTGCGGGCATTAATGCATCCCAGGAAGAATCATCTGAGCGCATATCAAGTGCTAGGCCAGGGAATTGTCATTGTTGACAACGAGCGGCATTCTAAATTTTGTCAGAGAGCAAAAGACTTGAATCAGAGATTACAGGGATACAGTATAAAGTTTGTTAGCACTCCTGAATTTTGTTAAAAATTAAGTAGACGTCCTAGAACTAGCGTTCTAGGTTTCCTACTTACTAAGGAAGTTAAGAATGCCGCAATACTAAATTCTTTTTTCTCAGTGTCTCCGGGTATAACAATGCAACACTGTTGCATATGCAATATATCCGCTGTTATCGTTTTCAAATACATACAGAATTTTTTTTTTTTTTCTGTTTTTGTTTTTCACGAATCATTAGTAATAAATTTGTTTTTCGTGAATAGTTTCTATTGTTTCTGTTGGATTTCTGTATGATTTCATTACCGCTGCTGCAATTGTTGTTGTTGTTTATGGGGAAATTACCATAAACATTAACATAAATTTTATGTTTTGCCTTATTTTTTTCTGTTTATAAAACGAATTTGTTGTATACGTACACGTACATATATGTATTCATTAAAATAGCGGGCATATGATGCAACATCATACTTGATTCATACTTGCAATCTTTTATGCTGCAACACCGCCGATACAACTCTACTCTATCAGTGCATAGATAGATGATGTGAGAAGTGTTAGAAGAGGAGATGGTTGTGGCATGAATGTTGTTTATACATGAGGTTTTCTTATCATGGCTAAAACATCTTTTTTTTTTCAAGTAATTTCAAGCAATTTTTGTTGCACATATTTTTGCCTTAAAAATTATTTTCCAAAATAAAATTGATGTCGAATTCATTGTTGTTTGTCGTTTTTTGCTTGGTTTGACATGATGAAATTCATCACGAAATTTTTCTGTTTTCTAACTTTGAAATTTATTATCGATTTTATTTGATAAAGCCTGGCTTAGAGGTATAAATTTTATAGGAGAAATCAATTTTAAAGAATTTTATAACAGAATGGGAGAGTTCATTGCAACAAAAAGGGTCATTGCAGAGCTGTGTCATAGTTATTTAAACCGTAAATTTTGCCATTAGGTAGGTAAGTAGGTAGAGGTGACTGTCTACCCAAGAAGTTTGATCGACACACTTAGGCCTGACAGACTTTTGAAGCAACTTTTCATGGTAATTTCATTTACTCTCTTTTTGCCAGAAGACTTCTGAGAAGATGTCGTTGAAAGAAATAATTTTTTTTTAATGTTTGTGCAGTGTTTTGAACTACGGGCTCTTGTCTGGTAACACACTACTAGATTACGGCGCATCGTAATCAATACTTTAGGGTATTAATTCGTTTCGCAGTAAATAGATGGGTAGGTAAGTACAGGTAGCTGTCCTTTTAAGGAAAGTGGGTAAATACACTTAGGCATCCTAGGGCCCACAGTTTAATAGTAACTATCATTCTGGGGAGAAGTCGCCGTGGTCTAGTAGGTAGTGTGTTGGCTTATTGGACGAAAGGCCCGAGTTCGAATCCCAGGTCAGACATCAAAACGAAAATATGAAAATATTTCTTCGGCGACTTCCTCTCAGCAGATTTCTGGCAAAAACTCTGAGAGTAAAAATTGCCATGAAAAGCTTCTCAAAAAATCTGTCGTTCGGAGTCGACTTTAAACTGTAGGTCCCGCCACTCATGTATAAAATTAACGCACACAACATGAGTGGTGTTGAGAAGCGAGGCCGTAATCCTGACTGAAGGGTTGTAATGGCCAATCATGTATGTATCATTCTGGGGAAAGTCTCCAGCTTCAAAACTACCCAGAGCTATTCTAAATATTACATACATACATAATTGGCCATTACAACCCTTTAGTCGGGATTACGGCCTAGCTTCTCACACCACTCATGTTGTGTGCCTTAATTTTTTATACTTGAGTGGCGGGACCTACAGTTTAACGTCAACTCCGAACGACAGATTTTGAGAAACTTTTTCATGGCAGGTTTATTTACTTACACTAAGAGTTTTTGGCAGAAATCTGCTGAGAGGAAGTCGCCGAAGAAAAATTTTTTTTTATGGTTCGTTTTGATGTCTGACCTGGAGCTTTACGTCTAATAAGTGAACACACTACCTACTAGACTACGGCTACTACATTTCTAAATATTACAAACTCTAATTCCATGTTGCTTCTGAGTACAGTCAACCCTCCTATAACGCGGTGAGTGCGTACCGCGTTATATGGAAACCGCGCTATAAGAAACTCGGATTTCACCGTACAAACCAGTCTAATACGTAGCGCGTTCTATGGAAACCGTCTACCGCGTTGTATGGAAACCGCGCTATAAGAAACTCAGAATTAGTACAAATCCCATCATTCGTACCGCGTTATATGGAGACCAAGAAATTCAAAAGGCAAGATAAATTATAAATTATTTTTATTGAATTCAAGAGTTCATATAAGAATTGATAGAAAAAAATGAAATAAAAACTAAACTAAAAGACTGCAAGGATTTTAAGGGATGTTATTGAACGGAAACCGCGCTGTAAGAGTACCGCGTTATAGGAGGGCTCCGCGTTATATGGAAACCACGTTTTGAAAGTACCGGTATAGGAGGGCTGTCGCAATTTCAGTCCCGCGTTATATGGAAACCGCGTTCTGAGAGTACAGCGTTATAGGAGGGTTTACTGTATATAGTATTTTCTTTTATTGAAGTTTCATGTGCATACCCTTACGGCGGCCCCATTTCAAAAAATTCCAAAAATGTAAAGCAATAACTTTTTTTAATATTTTTTGTTAAACCAAGCCTTTTAAGCCCTCCAGAGGCTTATTAATGATTTAAATGTTTAAATGAATGACCATTTTTATATAACAAAAAAAAAAAAAAAAATAAAAATAAAGGCAGAATAATACAAAAAATGTTCTTTATCAGCCATAATATACTACAAAACATTGCAATTTATAATGACGCAGAAATTTATACAATAAATATTTTTTTTTTTTTTTTTATTAATTTATTTCTACGTGTTCATCTAAATAAAATAAAAACTTTTTTTTTATTTTCTTGTTTCAAACGAAGAATAATGACTCTGAATGTGAAATGCAATGACATTTAAATAAATGCGCGTACCAGTCAGTCAGTCAGTCAGTTTTGATTATAGAAAATTAATTTTCTTTGTTTAACTATTATTTCCTAATCAGTGATTAGCTGATTATATTATTTAAGAATCTTTTATTTTTTTTTCTATCTTTAGCTAGTGATTTATAGTGAGAAAAAAAATTTAAAATAAAACTTATTAGAATAATGAGTGTGTTAACTAACATTTAAATGAGATTTATAAGCCATATATAAATTTAAAATTGTGACCTCCCTATACATTATTGAAATACAACAATTGATGTTTCAAACGATACGCTTTTTAAAGCTTTAATACTAAAGAAATCTTTAAGACATCATGTCATGGCCAAAAATATTGCGAAATGCAAGCAACACTGGTTTAAAGCAATGAAAACCAGAGCAACATTAAAATGCAACTCAAATGTTATTGTTTTGTTCGTGTTGTCTTATTTATATACACAAACACACACTCCTGCTCATTCTCACATTTAATTTACTTGAAATAACGGTTTTTATTTTACTTTTTTGTTTATTGTTTCAATCAACAAAAATCATTCTCATACAGATTTCAATTGTTTTGTTTTTTTTTTCTGTCTGTGTGTGTGTGTTTTTATTTTGATTTTAGTTCACGAAGATTAGTTTAGTTGTTGTTAATATTGTTATTACAATTGTTGTTGTCATTAACAATCGTGTTTGTCATGTGTAGATGACAGACCTAAACAAAAGAAAAAGGGGAGGAAAAAAACACACAAAAAATTGTGTAAAAAAGTTTAAAACAATTGTGTCTACCAGCTGTGCTGTTTGTGTTACTTCGCATTACTGATGTGATGGATGGATGGTGGGGGGCAAAAAATGATGTCCTAAAGAGAAATTTCTTTTTGAATTTTTAACTTTTTTTAAGTGAAATCGTTTTTAAAAAAACACACACACAAAAATAAGTATTATTAATATCAACTTTAAATGTTATGCGATAATAAAATTAATCAAGAAAGACAACAAATAAAATAAAAAAAAAATAATTCCATGAATATGTTAAAAATGTTAATTAATGCGTTTAAAAAATTAAAACATTTCGCTAAAGTTTAAATAGAATAAATAAAAATGAAAGGTGGTGGGTGCTTCCCATATAAAAAGGGGACCAAATTTTTATGAATTTTTAACTCATACAGTCATACATACTATTTATAGTTGCCTTACAACTATTGCTCACTGAGTCCAAGAAAGCTTTCGATGGTTTTGGTAAATTAAGTGGCACCACTTGTTTATGCATTGTTTTATAACAATGATGTCTACGTCATTTAAAAGAGCAATTCTTGGGATATCAAAATCAACCAACATTGTTTGGCTTGGTTGTGCACGTCATATTTTTTTTTCACGATGCAAAACCTTTCAAACTTCAGAAAAAAAAAACCAGCATTCGCGGAAAGTTTCGTTGAGCCACTTTCTTGGAAAGACAACTATCATAGTATGCTGGTGGAATTATACGATGAGCACACTCTACCGAAAACTCAGTGTATCGAATGGTGAATTTGACATCAGACACAAAGAGCGTCTTGGACAACCAGAAGAGTTTGAGGGTCATAAATTGGAAACATTGCTCAGCCGAGGTTTGTGTCTAATACTAGAAGAATTAGAAGTTTAAAAGCGACAGGATTAATTAAGAAACAAGGAAATAGCTATAACAGCCTAGAATTAACGTTCTCCGTTATAGTGGGTGAAGTCGCCGTGGTCTAGTAGGTAGTGTGTTGGCTTATTAGACGAAAGGCCCGAGTTCGAATCCCTGGTCAGACATCAAGAACAAAATACAAAAAGTATTTCTTCGGCGACTTCCTCTCAGCAGATTTCTGGCAAAAACTCTGAGAGTAAAAATTGCAATGAAAAGCTTCTCAAAAAAATCTGTCGTTCGGAGTCGACTTTAAACTGTAGGTCCCACCACTCATGTATAAAATTAACGCACACGACATTAGTGGTGTTGAGAATCTAGGCCGTAATCCTGACTGAAGGGTTGTAATGGCCAATTATGTATACACACAAAAAAAAGACTGTAATGCCAAGATAATTTGACTTTGATTCAAATAGAATTTACATTCGGATTGTGCCCAACAACATTTTGCATTTGTGTCAACAATTATGTTTCTGTTGTCCCAAAGTGTAAATTCATTGTAGAGACAAAGTTAAAAATGTTGCCTAAAATGTCATATTTGTTGCCACAACGGTTCAGTTTCTGTTGTCGCAAATGCAGAAATAGTTGCCTCAACAGTTCAATATACTTTTGTCGCAAATGCAAATATTGGTAAGGTATATAATATAAATGAAAACATTATTTTTAGTTTGAGAATATTTATTTAAAATTCTTGCAATTTTAAGTTTATTGTTTAAAATATTAAATATAAGCTTTTCTTTCTCAGCAAGTGATCTGGCATCATCTTCCCACTGGACCAAATTGTTTATATTTATTATATGGCCAATCATATCCTTTTGTGCATCAGATATAGATGGTTGATCCGTGGAGGAGTTATAACTGCATGTAGTAAATAAAAGAAATAAAGATGTCGCGAATCTGTTAAAACATTTTTTCATTCAATAAATTAAAGAGAAGAATATGTCTCATGAACTTACCAAGATTTTCTGCCGATTTATATATTTCAAAATTCCATCAATTCCACATTAATAAGTTCAAATCTGTTAGGGTCTTTGTATCTGGGTCAAGCTTTTAATAATTCGTCCAGTGATATTTTATTTTCTTTTAGCCGATTTTCAGATGTTTGCTGCCATATTTGTTTCAAATTGTGTACTAGCCAATTTTTATTAGACATGAAGTTATTATAAACATATACAAAATAAAATAATTATAATAATTTTTTCATAATTGTACAATAGTATGTATTAGCATTCATTGTCTATTCTTATAACAGCACGGTAACACTATTTTGTAGCAAAAGCGTTTAAAGATTTTAAATATACATAGTTTATGTATAGTAACTTTTGTTACAAGCGTGCAAAAAGTTCATAAGAATGTACAAGTAAATGAACAAAATAACCTTACGTACCTTATTCTGATTCCGCCACTTTTGCAATTCATGGTGAAAAATGATAAACCCCCTTCCTAATTTTGAAAATATTTCGTCGATGTCTTTTGTCATTAATTTCAAAATATCGACTTTGTTGATGCCGCATTCTATGAATGTAGAAATTGTTTCTATTATATATTATATTCATTGTTGAAAGCAATGCAACCACTTCATTGGATAAATCCACCATACAAACTGTTTCCTGAAAAATGTCTTCCGACATTGTTGTTTGTTTATTTGAAACACTTTAATTTTTATTTTAATTATTTTAAAACTAAAAAGCTCATTTTTAACTTGTTTCACACCGACGAACTACTCAATACTGATCCGCACAACTCTACCAATCATGTCATTTCCAAATGCACATTTTTTACGACAACAGTAATATTATTTGATTAAAAAAAATAAATATTTTATGGTAACAAAAATTATTATTTACTGCAAATGCAAATCATTTACGTCAACAGCAATTTTCAATGTGCCGTTATTTCAGAGGAAAACCTTTAACGACAAATGTTATTCTATTTGCAATAAATAATTTTGCTGTTAAAAAAACTCAAATACTTTCATGTTGTTGCGGTAAAAAAAATTTTGTTGGAAAATTTCTTGCGACAAAAGGTTTTCATTTACTCCAACAAGTTTTTATTCACCCCAATAGCAAAATCATCAAATGCTGAAATTATTTGCCGTCACAATATTTATTTTTTTGTGTGTATGTATGTATATTATAGTGGGTAGTCGCTGTAGTCTAGTAGGTAGTATCTTCGCTTATTAGACGTAAAGCCCGGGTTAGAGCGAGCCCCAGGCCAGACATCAAAATGAAATATGAAAAAAAAATATATTTTTTCGGCGACTTCCTCTCAGCAGATTTCTGGCAAAAACTCTAATGGTGTTTTCTTTTCTACCAAAAAATTTGCACTTTATTGTAAAAAATGCAATTTCGTGTTTGTTTCTAAAAAATGTTTCTCCCTCTAAAAGGGTGGTATGTTTTATTCTATATAAATTGCACTTGAAAATGGTGGAGGGCATTGCATTTTACGCCCTGTATAAATCGAGAGTGCTGATAATGCCCTGTAAAGCAAATGACTTTTGTTTATTTATAGGGCTACCAGATGAAATTTAAAAAAAGTCTCCTAGTATCGTTATCCAATTCTGAAGTTAATTTTTTCATTGTTTTGTGGGGTAACCTTAAGGGAACATTACATTATTAAAGATACAGGTCAGTAATATAAAAAATTGCATTCAGTTTTAGAACTGTGTTAAAAAAATTGTATTTGGTTATTAAAAAAAAAACCTTAAAAATATGAAATCGAAAAATTAGCGATCTGGCAACACCTTTTTCATGTTCACATATTTTATTGAAAACAAATCAAAAAATACAACATATTTTTAAGGGCACGCGGCATACTCTTTTTTCATATTTGGGTTATGTTCATCTCAAATAAAAATTACATTATAACAGGGTTGGTCAGCAATTTTTTTAATGCACCTTGTAAGAGGGTGACATTTTCTTTGTAGAAAAGAAAACACCATAAGAGTAAATAAACCTGCCATGAAAAAGTTTTTCAGAATCTGTCGTTCGGAGTCGACATTAAACTGTAGATCCCGCCATTCAAGAATAAAAATTAACACACACAACATAAATGGTGTTGAGAAGCTAGGCTGTAATCCTGACTGAAGGGTTGTAATGGCCAGTTATGTACATACGTGTATGTTAGAGTGGATACTAGAGGTTGGCTTATTAGATGAGTGTTCCGAGTTCATATTTCAGTTCTGACATCTAGGAACCCCGACGAACTCCTCTCAGATCTGGAATTCATAGTCAACTTTAAACTGTAGATAACCCGCTACTCATAGATAAAAATTAGCAAAACCAACACGGGTGCTGTAAGCAGTTGGAAGGTAATCCTAGTTATGAAATAAAAAGTATTGAAATCGTAATTGCTGTCGCAATAATGAGCTTACAAAAAGATCAAAAAAAAAAAAACTCGAATTGGCAGTACCATCTGTTAGTCGCTATTGTCTATAGTGGGTAGTAAGCCAACACGGCTTATTAGACACAAGACCGCGGTTCAGGCCCCGGCTAAGGCATTAACAAAATTATATACATATGTATGTATATAGAAAAAGAAAAAATATTTTCGGCAACTTCCTCTCAGCAATCTTCTATCAAAAATTCTGAGAGTAAAATAAACGGACATTAAAAAGTTTCTCTAAAATCTCTCGTTCGGAGTCGATTTTAAACTGTTAGTACCCCGCCATTCAAGAATAAAATTAACAGATACAAGATGAGTGGTGTGAGAAGCTAGGTCGTAATCCTAACTAAAGGACTGTAATGACTAAGCTAGTAGGTAAGTAAAAACACTCTAAAGGTGGCCACGTTTGAATCACCACTTTTATCAATTTTAACTTTTTATGTGTGTTACGTTTGGTAAGGAATCCTTGCTCTTAAGCGAAAACTTTTCTATAAAGACGAGTAAGAGAATAGAAATGCAGAACATTTCGTTGCACAGTGCAAGGCAAATTCAATAAGGTAGCCTTATCTCTACAACAAATACAACAATGCAAAAACAACAGGCATTTTGTTTTTGTTAAACCGCCTTTGGGATGTCAAAATAGGAAGAAAAATTTTATAAAAATGAACAACAACACACACACGCACAACAAACACACACAAACTACAAACACACACAAACTACAAACACACACAAAACACTAAAAAAAAAACAACATTTTGACAGCCCAAAACTCGTCAGCTGTTGACATGAGGCCACTTGTTATGAATTCGCTTTGGCACAGTGTTTTCTTCAGCAACTTTTCCCATCAAGTTTTCATCAATACATTGAACTTTTCTTATGCATAATGCTGATACTAAGAACTCTTCTGTAAGTATTTTGGATTGTGGTCTCTAGAATAACAATTAATTTTCAACTAAAAATATATTCTTTTGATAAACACGAAAAACAAAAACTTGAAACATTTACTTTAACACCCTTGGAATTGAAATTTCTTTTTATCTTTATAACAGAGAGAAGGAGAATCGTTTCAAGTAGCATTTCCTGAATGGTAATGGAATATCTTTGGGGAAGATTCATATGGGAGCCTAAATATCTACCATTATTTTATGTTTATTTTTAAAACCACAAAACAACAAAAACAATAACAACAGAAAAAACCAAGACAGTTTATCATAAAAATATGTGTGTTCGTAAGTGTGTATGTAATAATAAATATCAAGTTTAAATACGAATAAAATTGAAAATGATTCATAGGTTGAGGAGATATGAAGAATTTTTTTTTCTTGTTTTTTTATTGTAAATCCGAGTATATTTTTAAAAACAAAATACAATACAAATATAGTGAAATAATTATTATTATTATTGTTTAAAGACTATTAACGTAAATGACAGCCATACACGATAGTAGTAATAGCGTATAATAAAGTAGGAAAGTATATTAGAAATTAGAGATAAAAATTTTCTACAATAAAAAAAAAGGAATGCATTTGACTTACGAACAAAATTTTTCTTCAGCAATGAAGTTCATTTCCCACTTGGTGGTTACATCTTCATGCAAAATTGTCGTCTCTGAGGCAAGCAGAGCACAGAAATGATTGTGGAAGAACCATTGAATGCAAAAAAAATCAGTGTAGCGCTATGGCACTAGATCACTATGACCGTATGGATAGCGATTTTATTTGCTTTGTAATTGAAGATTATGAACTGGGTAGTATGTGATTTCAACAAGACGCTGCCATGAGCCACATATTACGCCCAATGTTTTGTTTTACGGAATAATAAGTTTCCTGAAAGTGGCACTGCATGTTTTGGCAACTCCAATTGGCTACCAAAATCATGTGAGATGGACGATGTTTAAGCATATAACCACCTAATGTTGGAACATTTGAAAAGCATTACCAAGATACTAACCGAAATAGCATTGTATTTCGTTCATATTCGTGTTCATCTTGCGATGAATTAAAAATTTCACCTCAACGAGAGTTTCATGCATGTTTTATTTACTTTTGAAATCGTAAAAAATCGAATCATTTATGCAAGTCAAATCCAAGAGGATTCATTAGTTGTACCAATGCTATGAGATCAGCAAACTTGCATTACCATCATCTCTTATTCACAAAAAACAACCCATTTTGAGTCTATTGCATGAGACGTTTCCATACATATACATACATACATAATTGGCCATTGCAACCCTAGCTTCTCACACCACTCATGTTGTGTGTCTTAATTTTATACGTGAGTGATGGGCCCTACAGTTTAACGTCGATTCCGAACGACAGATTTTGAGAAACTTTTTCATGGCAGGTTTATTTACTCTCAGAGTTTTTGCCAGAAATCTGTTGAGAGGAAGTCGCCGGAGAAATATTTTTTTTCATATTTCGTTTTTGATGTCTGGCCTGGGGCACGAAGCCGGGATTTACGTCTAATAAGCGAACACACTACCTACTAGACTACAGGGACTTCATGAGACGTTTCCAGAAAGTGTAATTGCACAGTTTGGCAACGTTAATAGACTACAACAATAACACCTCCAACAACAGAAACATCGTTCAACTTCAACATATTCATTAACACCAATATAAACAATAACACAGCAAAGCAGCAACTACTTTAACTATGGTACAATGTTAATAACAATAACAACAATTCCAACGTATAAAAAAATTGTAACCTAGCGTAGAAATAACACATGCTAAATACAAACCCTATAGACTATATAACATTAGCTATCGAGTCTTAGAACTATTCGACATTCATTAGACCATTGACTAACATAACAGTACAAGATGAGAAGCAGAATGCAAAATGTGGCAACTTCTAGAATAAAAGTTTTCAACGTGTTAACAATGGAACTATTACACATTCAACACGGTAAAAAAAAAGCTGTTGAAAAAGACAAAGTTAATGATTATAATTATATGACTCATTATTGTCCGCATGTAATTCATAAAGTAACAAACAATGTAACCCAATTAAGTACGATATTTAGACAGACAAATATATTTCGATAATCCAAAAGGCAGAAGAATAGCAAAGCGACCTAGTAGTAGCTACATCCAATCTTATAAGACTACGTACAGATGATTGCAGAAATATTACGAAAAACAGGTATAAATTGAGAAGTACATGAGAGAAAGCAAGGCTAAAGCATATTGATAGATCTTTCATCAACAATTTGTCTATTTTTTTATTTGCAAGTTTCACTAAGTGTAAGAGGTCCAAGTTTTTATTTTTTTTTTTGGAACCAAACAAGTTATCCTTACGGTTACAAATTAGCACACTTTATAGTAGTGTAACGCATCACTCGGTATTTTTAATATAATTTTTATTTTTTTTTAATATAATACTGATCCAAATCCATTTATAACATGTGATTATTTTTCTAATTGCTTTTTCAGCGCACGCAATCATTGGACGATGTCATAATGGACTAAACAAAGACATTTTTTGTCTAAAATGGAAAAATTAAACTTGGCTCACATGTAGTTGCAATGAGACACTGACCACATGTCACCATTAAGCTCAACAGCTGAAAAACTCTGAGATGTAAGAGAGCTTCGGAAAAGATTGTAATACTCAGATAAGAAATATGTTGCAGCCCCTGTTGCAGAATATTGCATGATGATGCGATAAGTAAAATCCTTAAAATCAGTATTGAGGTGCGTCAAGTATGCATTGTATCACCATTACTGCTTAACGTAGCACTTGATATCGTTATAAACTATTCTAGGGCCATACAATATGTCATATCACGGAGCCTTCATAATCATCTTAAGTATGCGAATGATGTTTAGGATCTTCTCCGATCTATATCAACAATAACAATACGAAATCCATGGGCTTAACTCTTAATGTACTACATAACTCCATTTTATGGAGTAGGCTAGGGAAATACAACCGTTTAGTCAGAATTTTACAACCTATTCTAGCTTATCATACCACTCATATTGTGTGAGTTAATTTTATCCATGAGTGATGGAACCCATAGTTTAATGGTGAGACCGAACAACAGACTTTTGATAAACTTTTCATGATAATTTTATTTATTCTCATAGCTATTGCCAGAAGACTATAGAAAGTCGCAGATATCAGAAACAGACTCTAAAGTCCGATATCTCGCGGTCAAAAACTCATCCATGCTGCTCCATTTGGGCAAGCACGAGTTGGGGCCCTGGGACTGTTCCATAAGGCCAAGAGTGTTCTCAGGTAACCGGGTGGAACAGATATAGACGAATATGGTGATTTTCATTGCAGACTGGACATTTTCTCTGGGGTAATTTCGGAGCAACAGTCTCATAAAGTCTGAATTTTCGGGGGCTATGAGAAATGCCTTGGGTATCATTTCGAAATGCGGATTGGGTAAAATTATGGCTGCCGATAATGTCCGAGACTGATTCCAGAGTTCGATATCTGGCAGTCAGGAATTCATCCATTTTGCTCCACTTGGGTAGGTCTGAACAAGGCCTTTGAGATTGTTTTTTTCAACACTCTACCTCCTAGACGAGGGCGAATTTAGTCTATGAAAGACGAAAATTATTTTGATCACCAATGCTAAACAAGTTTTGGAATGCAAGAAATATATCAAATCACGCTAGTATGCAGCTTACAGGTCCTCAAGATCATGTGATTTGATCCTACGAGGCCAGTTTTGTGGGGATATTTGAAGGCTCTCGTGTACAGGGACAAAGCCAGATACAATTCCAACCTAAAAAAACAACATCAGAACTGCAAGAGTAAAGATATCAGCCGAAAAGGTATACAAAAATTATAGTTTATGACTTCACAACTTAAGGCGTAATCATGACCAATATTTAGATGAAATTATCTTTCGAAAGTAAACGTCAGACATTTTAGTCAAATTTACAAAATTTTCTGTTTTATTTTTCTTTTAATTTTGAAACCTTAAATTATAGATTACTTAAGACAAAAAATATAGAAATGTTTTAAGGTCATTGCTAAAGGCATTCATAATAATACAATTGCTTTTGCATATTTGTTATGTTATGACCTATTTTTTATCAATTAATTATCGTATTACCGAAAAAAAAAATTAACGGTTTAAGATACATGAGTTGTAAGTGTACGATAACATAATAGTCGGCCTTGTTCGGCATAAAATTCTTTGTTTTTATTTTAATTCTTTGTTTATAGATTTTTATTATCGTAAAAAGAATTTGTTTAAACATTAGAAAATTATTATTATATTGTACAAGGGGAAATAAACAATATAAACTTAATTTTATATTCGTTGTTATTTTATTTTGTATAATATTAATACTTTTTATTGTTTAAATTTGTTTATTACATAAATAAATAAATAAATTGGATAGAAAACAGTAGTAGTTATACTTACATTTTGTTTAAATTTACAAACAGCGGCGTATAAAATATTAATTTTTTGTTGATTTTTTAAATTTGAAATAAGAAGAAGAAAAAAAAATCATAATTTCTATTATTTTTTTTTTATCTTTTAAACCTTTTTTCATCACTTTCTTTATGACTTTTTTATACACTCAAGATGGTTTTAATCATTACCGCAGACATTATTTTCTCTTTTGTAATTGGGAAGAACCACAAGATATTGCAAAAACAAAAAAAAAACGAGCACCACAACAACACTAATTTTAAACAAATGATTTATAATTTTTTATATGGAAAAATATTTCTTTATTTTATTTTACACTGTAGGGGCTTTAAATAATTTGTTAAATAACACTTAAACAATTTCCGTTTTAAAAATGTATTATTTTTCTTTATTTAAAACCAAATTTTTCTTTAAAATTTTAATTTTAATTGCATTGCGTTTAACACTTTTCAACTTTTCTTTTGTATTCACTTTTTATTCTTACAAAAATTGTCATAATCTTTCAAAGAATGCAGTACAGAGACTCCGTCACTTAAAATAATTTCTTCTTTTTCTTAACTGTAAACGACTATGAAAATAATAAGAAAAAGAAAAAAAAAAGACACGAAAAGTTAACCTCATTATAGAGAGGGAACTTTACACGAACGCGATCACCATCAGACTAAAAAAAATAACTTAAAAGGCACTTTGAAATTTACTGAGAAAAAAATACAAAAAAAAAACAACAACAAATAAACACCATACAATCGATAAATATACCAAGTAAACAATAGCAACAACAATGAAATAAGAAAACAACACTAACTGAATTGAAATGAACTGAACACAAACTCCATAGTTATAATAGAGTAAATACGAGTACAACTGTAAAAAAGGCACAATCTTCGTCATCTTCATTATTGTTATTATTGTTATCGTTATTGCTGTAGCAGAGAGCAGAGTGCCGAGAGCCCAAAAGCCGAGTAGAGTTCAACTTGAGAGTTTGAATAAAACATTTCAATTTCAATTAAAACTCTCCTACAAAGTGTTATGCTCAGTTTATTTATCGCGACACTTTGTTTTTGTGGTCCATTTGTTACAGCATGAATCTTTAATAAAAGCTTTGCAGCAAACAAACCCTTAGCATTACAATTACAATTTGTAATGATATTTCTTTGTTGTTGTTGTGATAAATTGACCACACACATGAGTATTAAGTGCAATTAAAATATAAACACTCAATCAATTACGAACATATACATACATTGCTTACATATCGACAATAATTTAAAGCTTATGCTCTTTAATTAAGCTTAATATAAATGGAATGTAAACAAAACGATACCATAATTATATAAAAGCTCTCTCTCTCTCTCTCTCTGCTTATCTCTCATGTCTTGCTCTTTTTTATTGTTGTTTTTGTTCAAAACAATAATTGTTATTCAATTTTCGTCATCAATTCAAACTAATCACAGCTGTTTCATACTGTTTCATTTTAAATAACGGAAAATCCAACTATTTCTGCGTCTCAACACTTAAATGTAAAGAAAGAAAATTTGTTTAAAATGCCATAAGAGGCCTATTTTGTGTACTAAATTCAATTTAAATAAATTGTTTGTGTTTCAAAAAAGCAAACAAAAAAGAAATTTTTAAATGAAAATTAAATGAAATATTTTGCATTGAGAGGACTAATTCGCATGAACCATTAATGTGAACGTATAACAAGTTGATATGGAAGACTCCTGTAGAAAGCATGCAGAAAAATCTTAAGAGTGGGACCATGAATAACAAGCTAGTTCGGGCAAGCGGAACAAATTTGACAAGGCAAATTTAGTTGAATAAGATACAGCGACTAGCACGTGTTGATATAACTGGGGCAAAGAGAACCTGTTCTGGAGGCTCATTTCATGTGGTAGTGAGGACTAGACCTGTGGTTAGGATAATGGAAGACAAGTCTGCCACGTAATTACATAACGGGGACAATTAAGCTCTGTTGGACCTAAATTCGCTGCATATGGGGATTTTATAACCTAAGAAATCCTTAACCTTTTCGTTACCGCAGTCCATTCCGCCGAAGTGGTGCTACTGAACCGGGCAGCACGCCGTGAAGTGTGTGTTACATATTTAAAGATTTTGCTGGTATATTAAATGAAACGGAAAATGAATGCCGGCTAAAGCCGGCGCTGGTACACATGGGTCATCCAGTGGCTGCCTGCTAAATCCGGCGCTGGTAACGAAAGGGTTAACTATCGCCTTGACAGAATCAGCAGTTACTATGATTTTAGGAAGTGCTTCGCAACGACACTTGATAATATATTTTGTAGTACACAGATGGATCAAGAACAGATCTTGAAACATGGGTAAAAGCTTCTAGTCCCAAGATTAAATAATCTGCTCTCATGAAGAAACTCGCGGGTATCTTTCGTAAGCGTAGAAAGATGTGTTTAATTCGCCTTGAACAGAAAAAACTAAGGATACCAACACTATCTGATAGTCAAGCCGCCATTCATCTTTTATTAGATTAAATCGAAGATCGTATACAACTCGCAGACAAGCTTCTGATGATTGAAGTTCCACATGGTTGACGGCACTAAAACTCTTCTCTGATATTGAGGTTATATGGAAAAGTATGCACAACGAAAGGAAAGGAAAAGAGAGGCAAAGTCTGTTCTCAAACCAAGTGGGCAATTAAAATGTTTGTTGGAAAATTACAATAAAAGGAGATCTGAATCAGACTATCCAGGAACAACAAGTACGAGTTTGGGAACCGGTGTTTTGACAGGGCATGATATGTTTAGAATAAACTAATTAAAATTGTTGTGTTGTTTTGAGCCAGACATGAAGATTCTATGAAGATGAGAATAAATCATCTGAACTTGTTCTTGTAACATTAATGAATCCAGGAAAGAGACACCGTGATGCATATCAAGTTCTAGGCGAGGAATTATTATTGTTGACGCTGAGCAACATTCTAAAATTGGCAGGGCAATAGGCTTAGAGGAGGCATTATTGAGATGCTCTGTAAAGTTAGAGGGGAATGCAATAGATCGTATGGTTGCAGTACTAAGACACCTCTGCACGACAGTTATAATAATATTACGAATGATTTACTTAACGAAAGTAAGGACGAAGAGTCGATAGAAAGATTTTTTTTTTTGATAATTACAATGAAAGGAGATTTAAGTTATAGATCAAACTACCCAGCTATAACCTAAGGATAGTAACTGGTCTTTTGGTCGGAATGACAGCTGGAACGCCTTAAGAAAATGCTGCATGACGACAACCTGCAAAACGAGAAATAATGTATGAATCTCGACCAACCAACGGAATCAACTTGAAAGCGGGAGAGTCCAGTCTAATGTGATTTGCTTTTTCGACAGAAATCTTTGTAAGACTATTTCCGCTATAACCGCTATGAGCTTCCTAAGATGAAATCAGGTTTAAAGCAAACTTCATTCTCTATATATGTATCTATAGCGCGTCAGATCTGCCTGCTTCCTATACAAGTGGGTTTAATATCCCATCTTTCCTTTGCTTATTACTACATGCATCCTTTGCACTATAGAAGAAGAATTAATGTAAAGTGTAATCCATTCTTAATTATTTTCTAGTTTTTTTCCATCATCTTGCGTTGAAAATGTCTTAGGAATTACAATTACGCGTGCCATTTAATTGCAGTCATAAAATCAGTATAAATTTTCATGTTTTTACTTTTATTTTCGTATTCTTTTCCTTTTTATTTGAGCATAAATTTAATTACAGGTTTTACTTTTGCTAAAATAGATGCTGGTAAAAGTAGAAAGTCATATTGCTTATGAATATTTCAATTCAATTATTTTTTTTATATAAAAGAAACGAAATAGTAAAAGTAAAAAAAAAAAAAACTTGAAACTCAAAACTCTAATCTTCTGGCCATGTTAACAGCCCGGGTAATAAGTGAAAACGAGTCGTGATGCGCAATAAACAAGTGCCACCAACACCCAAATTCACAAGTGAATTTTCATTTCGTTTTCCATCCAACAAGTTCTGCTATTAACACCACACCACATAGAACAACAACATGATCATCAACAAACAAATGAGCGGAAAAAATATCATTTTAAAAAGTAAAAATTGCCAGGAAAAATAAAATGTTGCTGGTAAAAATTGAGGTCTTCGAATGCTACATAATGGCATAAACAACAGTAACAGCATCATCGAATTGACTACAACTTCGAAGATGCAACACAGTGTGCTCTACTGAAAACAAGATAATAATGAACGATAACAGCAACGCGCAAGTGATATCAGGTCCCATATATGATGCCATTGTGTGACAGCAATGAAATTGAATTGAATCTGAAAGTAGATTGTGATTGTGTAGTATATATACCAAGAGCAGAGAGAGTTATTAGCAGAGTTGCCATTTTTTTTATTTCAAGTCGATGTCAACCTCAATTTGGAAGCATTTAGAATTATTATATGAACTTTAAAAGGATGCTACCACCCTCTATTCCGAAGCTCTTCTGATACAAGAACTGTCAGGAAACGTGAATTTCCTCAATTTATGGATTGTAGAGCATCTAAAGAGTCTATGTAAGATTTGGAAATAACCACTGAAGACGTTGAAGAAAGAACACAAAAACGTTGGCGTAAAAAAGATGCAGTTTTACTGTTTGCTGGAGCAAAGCTTGTAATGTAAAGCAGTTTATACACTAGCAAGTCGCCTTTTTCAGGCAATAGTTGGAAACACCTCATTTAATCGACGCATAAATAACGCACAGACAATTCTGACGTTCGTTTAACGACTTTGTTCCGCCGGCCGCAGTTTAGTGGTTGCCTTTGCAGAAGGAGTAGAAGGAAGGAATCATCAAACACAGTTTGAGAACGATAGCGATTATGTTCTTAGATCTACATCAACTATGGCATTACTTGCTATCCTTAACTGGCTATCAGCAATCACGTTGGCGAAATAAGTGGTTACAAATGTTGCAATGAGACTGAGCGCCATAAGGGAATGGAACTATAAAAATTAACATATAAATCAAGTATAGTTGATCCAGACTTCGAGAGAAAGCAGCCATTAGATTTCTAGAGAGTATATGTAACACAGCAACACAGATTGTCCAATCCTGTCGGATTTGCGAGATTTTCGACGGTTACCCTCGTACGACACTCGACGTTTCCCCTCCTAGGTTAGGTTAGGTTAGAGGACGTGCACTTGTCAATTAAGACAAGTACAGTACCCGGAGGTCGAATTGACCCATTGTACAACGTCCTTAAAGAGGAAGGATACGAGAGGGAATAGGATATAAAGGAGAGGAGATAGGAAAGGGAGAATGGGAAGCGGAGGGGTAACATAGACCCAACAAAAAAGGGAGAGCGCGACTATCCTGATGAAGCCCTAGCGCCCCTCAACCAGCCTAAGCCACTAATGAATCTGTGGAGAGCCTTGATGTCGGCTCTCGACGCAGAGTTCAAACTCTCAAAGAAGGCCCTGCCAAAGGTCCTCAGCCTCAACCTACCAAGGGCTGGGCAGTTACAGAGGAGATGTTCGATAGTCTCCAACTCCTCCTCATCGCAACATGCCCTGCAATAGTCCGGCTGGGATCTGTTCCAGATCCCCGTCAGCGACCTAATCTCGCAGTGCCCTGTGATAAACCCGACAACTAACCTTAAGCTGGCCTTATCCAAGCCCAGCAGCCTACCTGTTCTCTTACTGTCCACAGCAGGCCATAGACATCTAGAGACAAAACAACCCGATCCGTTCCCCCAACGTCTTTGCTCTTCCTCCCCGACCCATCTATTGATGAGACCGTAGAGGTGGCAGACCGGGGGGTCAGGACCAACTATTAAATCGCTCCCAGAGAGCGAACCTAACCTAGCGAGGGCATCCGCCGTCTCATTGCCCAGTATTCCGCTATGACCCGGAACCCAGCAGAGACGGATACGGTCTAGTCCAAAGGACCTCAACGACTGCTTGCACTTGCGAACGAGCCGTGATTTGCACCAGACCGACTCAATGGCCCTAAGGGCAGCCTGACTGTCAACGAAGATCACGTAAGATTCCGAATCTGAAGCTGGGCCACCAGCTATGGCCTCAATAGCTTTCAAGATTGCGAAAATCTCCGCCTGGAAAACGCTGCAGTCATCGTTCAACCTAAAGTGGAGTTCAAGACCGAGTTCCCTACAGAAAACCCCAGCACCTGTACATCCACCTAACTTAGACCCATCTGTGAAGATGGGTATACCTCTCTGTCCCTGGAGTACCCCACCATTCCATTGTGCCCTTTCCGGTATAAGTATCCTTAAACCGGGCAGGAACATAGCCTCAGGCACAACATAATCGGTGGCTTTTTCCGAAAGTCGATATCTCCCGTCAGGAAAGATGACATTCAGAACTCTGGAGTGACCTGTCGAGCGCTGTTTCCAGCAGCCCGATTCCCTCAGACGAATGGCACAGCGCGCTGCACACCGCTTGACATATAAATCAAGCGGAGTCAGGCAGAGCATAGTGTCAAGAGCAGCCTGAGGGCAACTCTTCCTCACTCCAGTGATACTCAAGGAAACAATCCGCTGAACCTTATCCAAGATTTTCCGCTGAAAACTCTTATCTAAGGCACACCACCAAACAACGCAGCCATAGGTAATAACCGGTCTAACAATCGCCAGATATATCCAGCGAATGGCCCTAGGCGGAAGACCCCAGCTCTTACCTATGGAGTTCCTACACTGGTAGAAGGCATTCAGTCCCTTCTTCATTCTTTCCTCGGTGTTTCGTTTCCAGTTCAGCTTGCTGTCCAGGACAACACCCAAGTACTTGACCTCAGAAGACAACGGAAGCTCCCTACCAGCTAACCTCGGCAACCTGAAGGGTTCAACTTTGTACCTACGCGAGAACAGGACGAGGTCCGTCTTATCCGGATTTATACCCAGGCCACAGTTCGTAGCCCAAGAGGATAAAATTCCAAGAGCAGACTCCATCAGTTCCCCCAGCGTCGGTAGAAACTTTCCACCCACCAGAATAGCCACATCATCGGCATATGCCACAACCCTAAAGCCCCTACTCTCTAGAAGCCTCAGACCAACATTAGCAACCAGGAGCCACAAGAGAGGGGATAGGACACCCCCCTGCGGTGTACCCCTGGTCGCACGCTTTACGATAGAACATCCACCCAGATTCGATCGGATTAGTCTATTACCCAACATGTGGATGATAAACCGCACCAGAAAATCTGGGGCATGTATATCCCTCAGTGAATTCTCAATAGAAGAAGTGGTGACATTATTGAAGGCCCCCTCTATATCAAGGAAAGCCGACAGTGTGTACTCACCCCTAGCCAGATTCGTCTCAACAAAACCTGTCACATCATGAAGAGCGGTCTCAACCGACTTACCCTTAATGTAAGCATGTTGCGACCCACTCAACAGAGACCGGTCCATGTTTGACCTCAAATGTAGATCGATAAGTCTCTCCAAGGCTTTCAAAAGAAAGGATGAGAGGGATATCGGTCTATAATCCTTCGGGCCGATGTGACTGGGTTTACCAGCCTTTGGTATAAACACCACGAGCACATCTTTCCAACCATCAGGTATATCACACCGTCGGAGACAGTCTCTATACACGTCCACCAGACATTCGTGTAATATATCACCAGCACGCTGAAGCAGAGCCGGAAAGATACCATCCGGACCAGGCGACTTAAAGGGCTCAAAACTATTTATCGCCCATTTCACCTTGTCTCTGTTAATGATATCCTCCAAATCGGGCATCAAGCCAGCATCACAGAAGGGATCCGCTACCCCCGACGGATAGCTTTCTGGATCCACACAATTGGGAAAATGAGTACTCAGCAGAACCTCTAGGGTTTCTTTTCTCGAGGCTGTCCACGCGCCATCGTTCTTTTGGATGAAGCCTAGGATTTTGGGGTCCTTAGACAGCATCCTACGGAAACGAGCCACATCGGAAACATTCTCGATACTCGTGCAGAAACTCATCCAGGTGGTTCTCTTTGAGCGCTTTATTTCCCTTTTATACTCATTAAAACTGGCCTTATATGCAGACCAGTCAACTTCCCTGCCCGACTTCCTAGCCTTATTAAAGAGTTTCCTGGTACAACAGCGGAGTCTACGGAGTTCCGCATTCCACCAGACTGGCTGGTTCCTCTTACCCGGGTAAGTGAGAGGACAAGCATCTCTATAACAAGACAACAAAATATCCGTCAAAGACCCAACTCGATCATTGACGCTAGGAGTGGAACGACCCCTGAGGGTCTTAAGTTCCTCCTCCACAGCCATCTCATATCTGATCCAGTCGGTTCTTCTTGGATTTCTAAAAGGCTTGTTAAAGCCACCTGATAGATTAATACTGAAGGATATCAATTGGTGATCAGAGAAAGAACACTCATCTGAAACCCTCCAGTCCTCAATCATAGACCTGTCCATGTTAGAGAGCGTAATGTCAATTACAGTCTCCCTAACACGGTTTCTAAACGTTGGCGTGTTGCCAACGTTGCAAATGTTGAGCCTATTAAGAATAATAAAATTCAAAATCGACTCACCCCTAGTATTTATGTCAGCACTGCCCCATTGGGTGGGATGAGCATTGGCATCGCAACCCAGGACAAGGCGACATCTTGTCCTCTCCGCATGCTCCACCAGTCGTCCAATTAAGTCATCAGGTGGGGATGCAGCCTCGTACGGCATGTACACAGATGACAGCATCAACTCGATCCCAAGGTCATCTTTGTACGCCACAGTCGTTACGTCACCTGTACAAAAGGAAGGAGTGATTAACAAGTCTAAGCTACCCCTAGCTAATATACAGGTTCTTACCTTCTCGCTTGTTCTAGGAACAAGTAACCTATAATCAGGATCGCTCAAACCCAGGATCCTATCCCTAAGGATCCAAGGTTCCTGGATAAGAGCGATGTCAACTTCAAGGCGGCGTAGGGTGGTTAGTAGGTTGTGTGAGGCAGCTTCGCAGTGATGCAGATTAATCTGCACCACTTTCAGCCTCCTCTGGGTTCCTAGGCACCCCTTATTTCCCGATGACGGAACTTTAGGTTTGCCATCCCACACAACACCACGCCACCCCTTGCCCTTAGCCTCTGAAGTGAGGTCTGATCAATAGCGATCCGAAGATCGCAGCCCTTCTTACCTTCACCAGCCAGGGAGTTAACAACTGCCCATGTACTGGTGTTCAATCCATCGTTTTGCTTCCCAATAAGTTTTGGTATGATACTCACACGCCTAAAAGTAGGCGGGATCCATACCGTCACTATTGGACGTAGAGGGAGGTCGGATTGAGGGACCACCTCCAAGCGCGCACCGGGCCAGAGTTCGCCAAGGCGCTTCACTGATTCCACAAGGAACTTTACAGTTCCCTCGTTTTCACAGTCGACTACCTTGATACCCCTGGACCAACCAATAGAAGATATGCGAGCATTCCTGCCATCACAACTCTCCTCAGCTATGAACTCAATGAGCCGTTCTTCAACTAGATTCCATCTTTCAGGAGAGATTTTACCATCCAAATCCGACCTGTCGATGAAAGCCAGCTGAAGGGAAGGGTTAGTTCCTAGGCTCCCTTGTTTCCTGGGACGCTTGGAGCTAGAGGAAGGCACCTCGTCAGACCTGTTCCTCTTCATGCGATCTCCCTTGCGAGAAACCTGCACAGAAGACCTATCCGCCGAAGTGACCCCCCCCAACTCCTTGGCCTCTAACCTTACATCCTCCTTTTGGGATAAAGGATTGGCGGTAGCTTCTACCTCCTTTCCACCATCCCTTGAAGGAGTAACACCACCACCCTTTCTCTTCACCGAAGGATTGAAAACCCGGGTGGTCTTCTTTGCTCCAGCTGGGAGTAAGGGTGTATAACCTTTGTGCCCCTTGCATGCGGCTTGAGAGGTAGAAGCAGTTGGCTCTACGCTCTCGTCCACACTCAAGGGTCCATCAGAGTCAGCGACCCGTGAGAGGGCACTGTCTGGGTATTTTTTCTCATACCGCAGAACAGTGCCTCTGTGTCGAGCCAGCATCCTCTGCTCCTTAACAGAGAGGGAATCCACATCACAGCTTGCAAATCTTCTCAAGACAGTGCAAGCCCTACGATATGAATTCCTCTCCTTATACATAGCGGAACGTTTCCGCCCAGTTCTACCCCCCTTGTCAGACGAGCCACCCCCACCCATGCAGTCCGGATCAGTAGATGATCGTACTAGTGGGTCAGAAGCATCCCGTCTGACAAGTGGGTTCCTTAAAGGGGATGTCACCACCTCATTGCTCCCAGTGGCAATTTGGATACGAGTGAGAGGGAACCTTTCGATGACCGTATTGTCACCGTCTTCATCCGATAGTGGGGAGACAGAGTCTGACTCCACGCACATATCTTCCGTAGAAGTGAGGATCGCCAAAGCAGACTCCTCACCAAAGGCCTCCTTCACAGTCATAATCCTCAGGCCAGCTGGGGCGAAATTCCTGACGATCTCGTTGTTGTTGTCAACAATGCTCGCCTGGATTCGCTGGGACGCGTCCAGTCCATTCAAAAATACCATTTCGTCAGTATTGTTTTTCTCGTCCATGTAAGTCCCACGAGTGAGGGGGAAAGGAGGTCGATCATGCCATAGCCCCCGATAGCATGACAGGGACTTGGTAGGAAACCTAATACTCACTGAGGCGCCCAGGTATCAGTGAGGCTCCGTTAAAATACAGTCGGATTAGACCCCTGACTGCAAACCACCCGATGAGCACGGGTCGCATAACACTCCGGATTAGGGGTATGAAAGAAAAATATACGTGTTCCGACGATTCGAACAGATCAAGAACGACATCGATCCGAAACCAGAGTCTTCCCACGATATTAGGGTAACCTTTAGTCATGCACCCCAACTCACCCTGGGTCACAGAGTGAATCGAAGTACACTTAAGCCCCCACATCGCGACAAGATCGTTACCCAGGTGAGGTCCTAATGGCTGACGCATTTTCAAGGGGTCTAAAATTCGAAAGAATTCATGCATGAGAATGACATTTTTCTGCGAAAGGACAAACAAATATTTTCAGTTATTCATTTGCAAAGGCCAAATAAACCACGCTCGATACGGATATAAGCAGAGCAAAGTTTGGTTTGAAAGTAATTAGAATTCAGCTTAAGCAACTCTTAGCAGTTATAACAGGAACCCTGGACACATAACGTGTGCTGCATAAACTGTAATTACATACTACATACATACATAGTTGGCCATTACAACCCTTCAGTCAGGATTACGGCCTAACTTCTCGCACCACTCATGTTGTCTGCCTCAATTTTTTATTCTTGAGTGGCGGGACCTACAGTTTAACGTCGACTCCGAACGACAGATTTTGAGAAACTTTTTCATGGCAGGTCTTAATTACTCTCAGAGTTTTTGCCAGAAATCTGCTGAGAGGAAGTCGCCGAAGAAATATATTTTTTTTCCATATATCGTTTTGATGTCTGGCCTGGGGCTCGAACCCGGGCTGTACGTCTAATAAGCGAACACACTACCGATTAGACTATGACGACTTCGAAGGTTACTATCGTATGATATTCGACGGTTATCCTCCTGACAACATCTGGCGCATTTGCAATGGCTCGTACAACAGAAAATTCAAACCAATCCATACATGAGATTGACATTTCTTTGCGAAAGGACAAAGAAATAATTTCAGTGAATTACTTACAAACGGTAGATAGGGAGCAGATACAAATCGAGCTCGCTACGAATATACGTAGAACAAATTTTGATTTCCACATAATCAGAGTTCAGCTTAGGAACCTCTTAAATGTTATAACAGGAGTTCTGGGCTCACAAACTTGGAGAGTGGAAATACCCCACAATGTCTGCTGTACAAACTGTAATGAGGATTAAGAAGAATATTTCCTCTGACAATGTCCGGCATTTAAAAACCAGCGATTAATGATTCTTTGGCATTCTGAATTAGTTGAAGGAACATGTCTTGCCAAAGGCGATCCACTATCATGAAATGCCTGCCATGACTTATAGTTGAAAGACGGCATAGATACTATGGGTATTATAACGAGACTTTATGGGACCCAAGTAAGCTAAGCTTTTTAAGGCCAATAGCATACGGAAAACTTTGAAAAACCCGAATTTTCTAAAATTAACACAATTCTGCTTGGCAACCCTTTAAAATAAGCTGTAAGATGGCATCCAATATTATTTTAACATCAAGTGAAAATTCAATTTGGAAAACTTCCTGTGTATCAAAATACCTAAGCTTCTGTGCTTTCATTTAAAAAAAAAAGTATCAGCCTCTTAACAGCTAAATTACCCACAACATCATCAATATAAGCAAATTGGTTAACGTGATCATTATTAGCTGGTGGTAAGACTATAGAGAAATACTGGTACTGATACTGTGATACACTAAGTAGTAACAACGCATTTATGGCAAATACCAAAGAGAGTGACTCATGCAATTGTTGAGTGTTAAATCTTAAGAAGAAGAAAAAAAAAACCATTGAAGTGAATAACCGAACTTGTATTTGGTCAGCGGTTTTTAATACTCACACACAGGCATACACCCTCAGGCAGTCCTCTTATACATACAGTCAGCCATGGTAAAACGCTTGACATTTCTTGTGTTTAACAAAAATTAAATTTAATTGGATTAGCTTGCTTTTGGATTGTATTGTGAGTAAACTTTTTCAATGTTTAACTGGTTTTAATAAAAATATATACTTAAACGTTCAGACACCAGCAGCATCATTATCTCCTTGTTTTTTTTCTTTGTTTTCTATTTTTGTTTTCTATTTTTATTTTTCGTTTAGGAGTACGGAAATAGCGAGAGTATTTTCATTTTCTAATAGAAATTGTTGGTATATAATGCCAACACTTGAGCACTCTCTTTGGCACACAACTCCTCTGGCCGTGTACTATAATTACAATTTGTTTACGTTTTTTGTTTACACATCAACTCACATCACATCCAGCTTTATATTTTGAATACACATTAAATTTTGCACGTTTGTATTGGTTAGAATCGACATTGGCGACAACAATTTCGCTTTAGTGGCCGATTAACAAACAGGCAGGCCGGCAGTCAACCTACTTTATCGTTTATAATCGGTTTTTTCTTCTTTTTTTTTGTTTTTGTTTGTCAATATTTATTTACACTGTTTTGCAGATTCTGAAACAAGGTGAGCAGGAGAGAGAAAGAGAATTAAAATTTTTGTTTTCATTTGTCATTGTTTGTGGCAGACTGTGTTATTAAGCGCTTTCACTTGACCGGATTTATTTGCGGTTTTAGGCAATTACTAACCAACCAGCTAACCAACCAACCCCATAACAGACATTCGTCTATTACCCATCTAAATGGGCAATTTATGTCATTAAGATCGATCATAGAGCGATGAGCGATAATAACATTGTGTTAATTGAAAAACAAAATAATTTTTTGAGGAATTTGACAAGAAATGGAGAGAAGAACGAACCATAAGTTTTTCAATAGAGGCCATATCAGGGGATTAAATTGGTAAGTTCAATTACGTGACAGTAATTCGTCAAAGCAAGAAAAGATTTCGTACTAATAACAAAAAGAAAAAAAGCCCTTATAGACCACATCAAAAAGGACCACCAGAAAATACATCCTTTTTTTGCGTCAGCAGACGTCGGCACAAAGAGAACATGATAAAAATGTGATTGTATTTGTGAGAGGGATGTGTTAACCCAGAGGAAAATTGTTAGTAATATTTTCAAGTCTACTTATTAACCCAATAGTATGTACATATATGTGAGCGGAAAATATAGAAAAATTGTACTGCGCTAAATCTCTAAAGACACCGTATTTAACTTGGCAAGTATTCCTCCAGAAATCGAAATCATTTCTCATTGATATAAGTGAAACCTACTGTAATATTTCTTTGGGTGTAAAATTGTAGACTGAAAAAAAGCGACATGAACCTTCTTCTTTAGAAGCTGACAAGCAACTGACTGCATTTTGTCCTATGTGTGTAAAAAGCCGTAGATGTTCTTCCCCTGAGGGACATTGGTGCCGACGTCTTTCAAGCCTCTAGGTATGTATGTATGTATTCTGTATACATTTCTCCGTTTCATTTCAAACTCAAAAAAAAATTATTTCTTTAAACAGCTTAGATTTTGCGTATAAAATGCATACCAAGTCACACGGCCATCCGAAGAATGACAACGATTCTGAGGTCTTTACACAAAGGATATTTTCCTTTGGTTGCATTGCTAAACTCAATAATTGGATGTTCATTAAAATGGAACACGGGTCGGATAATATCACCATATGCTGAAAGGAATAAGCCCTGCGGGAGGACTGGGAGGGCTTCTAACGGACGTAATTAGGGTAGGTGCAATTGGTAGATTTGTTAAATCTGAGCTCACTCGATCATGCATAACTGCTTTTTGTGTCACATGAAGAGTTGCCCCAGAAAGTGACTGTCACGTCCTGAATAAACAGTCTTGGCAACAAACAGCATACCAAACTGAAAACAAGTCAGAAACTTTAATGAATCAAGCAGCAATAGCTCGATTGGACTAACGAGAAATATTGAGCCAAATGAGACAACATTCTCTTCCTGCACAATCTACAACCTGTACAGCACAATTACTGCACGTATTTTCGAAAGTGAGAAGCTATGCCGTAATCCTAACTGAAGGGTTGTAATGGCCAATTATGTATTTTCGAAATGCATTGTAGAAATCAGTATGTCTTTTTTTATGACAGCCACGCCTTACAGTAGCCTGGACTTAGGCCCCTTTATGGATGCCTATTCCTTAAACTGAACTAACTCAAGGATGTGTCACTGCCAGTTGAGGTAGAGTTTTCCAGGGATACAGTTGAGGATTGATGATCTGGCAGGCAAAGAAACTAGAGTACCATATAATTGACCGTATGGACTATTCATATCACGAGCTATCCATATGTAGAAGCTGTTTTAATGAGGAGGAATGTGAAACGGTCGAACACTTTCTGTGTAAATATTCTGCTCTAGGTGTAATACCTATAGGTCTACAGGCAAGTAAGCGGAAGAGAGTGTAAAAACGTGCACGGAGAGGCAGTAAATGTCGTCGACGCCAGAAAGCGAACCATACAACAATGGCAAGAGAAATGGAACACTGAGACGAGCGGTAGATGGACGGCAAAACTTCTCTCAGATATTACCCGCTGGATGGAGAGGAAATTTGGTGAGGTTAACTACTATCTGACACAACTGTTATCTGGACACGGTTATTTTTGCAAGTACCTATTTAAAATGGGGAAGATGACACGACCAAATTGCACCTATGATGATGCGGAACACACTTTCTTTCATTGTGAGAGATGGAGACTGCAAAGAAGGAATCTTGAGGACAAAGTCGGCTTCTGTACTGTCGAGAACTTCTGCGATGTAATTGTGAACAGTGAGGAAAATTGTAATAGTATAGTCAGATACTAAATGTAGTCTTACTAAAATCTAAGAAAATTGACTTGGATGAGAGAAGTAGAATGGACGGAATTCGTTACGCAATCCGGACGCGGATATGGATGTGAAGGGGCCAAATGGCCAAACGGACTCCATTTCGAAGTAATACCACAGTAGTTCCGGAGTGGACATAAGGAGTCCAAAAGAGAAGGGGGAGATTTAGTGGGTGAGGGCCCCACACACGTGGGATAGTGACGACTACCCCTATGGTGCGGTTAGGTACATTTACTCCTCCTCAGCGTAAAAAAAATCTAACTTTCGTAGATTTCATTATTTTGTTGTTAAAGTTATCGCTAAATACTGTTTCACTTACTAAACATTACAGTAAGAAAAGGCTTTAAATTCGAATCAATTATGTTAATACAAAAAATTGAGGTTAAGTTTGATTTCGTTGTACCATATAAATATTTTTCTTTCAAGAGTAGGTTTTTTTCATAAGAAATTAATTTAAATAATAAAAAACTTATGATAGGTTTCTAGTTGGATCAAATAAAGATCCTAATTTAAAGTAATAAAATACATTTTTCTATGAAGATTTCTATTAAAAATTTTCAAAACTCTACTAAATCAAATATTTATTTGCTTACCAGTACATGTTTCTGTTGCGGGAACAGTTCGCCAATAATATTTTCAGGTGTTGGCATATCTATTTAGTCTGTTACTACGTTGAGGATAGCAATCAAATAATGTACTGCGTTTTTTGAAACACTTTACACCTAAAAAAATAAAAATAAAATACTGTAAATGGATAGGAATTTTTTTTTCAAAATTTTATAAGAATTCAATACATAAGAATTGAAAAAATTCACAAACAGATGGCGTATGTTTTCTAAAAGCTTGTGGGTGGTTTATTTGGTTATTTAACTCCTTTATCCAGGGTACTATAAAATACAACCCTAAACATTGAGCAGAACAGTTGTAAACAAAACCGTTACTAAGGTAAACAAAACGGAAAACCATTGTATTACGGTAATTACACTACAAAATTATTTTCATTTAGAAAGTAAAACCATGTGCACTCCTGGCAATTGGTTGCAAGTTATTGTTGATGAAAACGAGAAACCAAAATTAACAACATTGCCATCATGCATTACCGTCAGTGATATTAAATCGGACAACTATGTGAGATTAATTGCTGCTGATATTGCCTTGGATGAGGAACCACCTTCAGCAAAACTGAAAGTATTCAGAGGCATTGATTTGGAGTCTGAACATGAACTAAAATGTATACCAGCTGCCATAGAGAGTCTATATATTGATGAGTCGGAACCCAAGACACCAAGTAAGAAAATCAAAAATCGTTTCAAACAAATATTTAATAATTGTTTGTGTATCGATTTCTTTTTTAGTTTTGGCCGTGGCCATTAATGAATCGATATTATTTTATCGCCATATGAAGCCCTATTTTAAATATACTTTGCCGGAATTGGAAGTCTTGGAGGAAGAAAAGGAAATATGGCGTAAACTAAATATAGTACGTTCTGAGGATCAGGAAGCCCTAATAGAATCCCTCAAGGCCTTGGAACGGCCTAAACTTACACGCAAATCTCAACATTTGCTTAATCTATTAACACAACAAGATAGGGATGTAAGTTTTAAACATTTTATATATAAAGTTACAGATAAACAATCTAATTAAACATATCTTTCCAGTCCTTCATACGCCAACAGGGAGAAGATAACCTTTTACGCTATGCTTCAGCTGTGGCTCTTAAATGTTTGGCACGCGTTTCAAGCGGTGTTGCTCAACCACCCTCCCATTTAGTAATTGCCACCGATAATGGTGAAATTTTAATTCTGGAACCACAAAGCTTTGGCCTTTTATATCGTGTTACAGCTTGTGCTGACATTACACCCAGTATGTTGGCGGTAAATGGTTGCTTTGAAACGGATTTTTGTATTGCCATTGCCACGCGTTATGGTTCTGTCTATCTGTTGCGTAAGGCAGCCTCTGAGGGTCAGGAAATCTTTAAACTGAACTATCCTTTAACCGGTTTAGTGCTATTACCCATTGATCAAACAATAGTTGTAACGTCCATGGACAAGAAATTACTGTGTTATTCCAAGAAGGGCAAACAATTGTATGTGGTGCCCTTAGAGGAGCAGGCTATTTGCATGTGTATGGTCAATTTGACTCATTTGGGTTTGACTTTAATTTGTGTCGCCTTAAGGGAAGGCTTAGTTCAGTTCTATATGCAAAAATATCTTGTGGATGAATTTCAAATTGGTGGCACTGTTAGCTCCATGGTTTTCGGTTATTTGGGTTTGGAAGAACATGTTTTGAGTTTAACTACTCTGGAGGGTGATCTAATAGTGCAGATTCTAAAAAGAACTGCTTCCTTTGAGCCTAATCAAAATCTTTCCGGACGTGGATTGCCACATGCAACGGATATGGTACAGGCGGCGGTTTTAGAAAAACCCAAAAAGAGTTCCATTTTTGTGGAACAAGTGGCCAGGGAAAAACAAAATGCAAAATGTAAGTAAGCCTTGCAAATTTAAATAAAAATTGATTTAAAATTCTGTTTCTTTTGTTTTTTTTAGCTACTTATGGCAGTTTCCAAGTAGAGTTATGGCGTTTAAGACATACAGCAGCTCGTGCCACGGTAGATGCTTTAAATTCTTCGGAACGCACGATATCGGGAGATATTACTCATGCTCCAGTCAAGCTTTCAGCTGAAGTTTGTGGCGTTGGTCCCGTCTTTCGTTTATACTTAACCATACAAAATTTATCCACTTACAAAATGGCTTCGAATTTGATAGTATTATTGCATGCAGATCGGCGGCATTATAACATACAGAAATCAATGGCCAGGGTAAATATAGCTCTTCTCATATTGATGATAACTTCAAAATAAATAAATAAATTTTTCTTCATTTCCAGCTGCCCAGTATATTGCCTGGTGTACCTTTGAAAATTGATTTTGAAGTAGTAGCTGTACTGGATCCCAATGATAAATTGCCACCGCACACACTAACACCAGACAATTCCCATATACGGGTAATGCTAATGAAAACCCAACAAACCAAACCATTGATAGCAGCTGTTATTGCAATGCCACAATCAGAGGCAAATTTTTAAAGCACACCTTAAGGCATAAATTTAACATTTTTGCAGTAATTAAGGTGAATAAGATTCCGTTTTTTCTTCACTTGTTTTTTTTTTATTAATAAATATGTAATTACTCTATCTTATGTAATGACAAAGATCCTTAACCCTGATTATTTGTTTTGGTTTTATAAACAATTCCATAGCTTAAGCATATTTGGGTGCATATTTCTCATAGACTTGCACATAAGCAACCTTGGCAGCATCTTGCGATAAACCCTTGTGTGAGTTCCAGGCTTCCCACATGACTTTCTTTTTTAAATCCAAAACACCAGGCTTATCAATGTTACAATCCCCAATGGTGGCTTGCTTGTAGAGACCATAGAATTCCAAGAATTCAGAATCGGAGGGCTTTTTGCTAAAGTTTTTAGCCAATTCACAAGCTTCTTCGAAACTAACCATTTTTTCTAGATTGATTTTCAAAAGGATCTAAGCCAATTGGCAGGAAATAAACAATATATTTAAGATTTCAAAGACTAAAAATCATTTGTAATTTACCTTTTACAACTGAGGTGTCAATCCAAAGTGATACACTTTCTATTGAATGTCTTTGCTTTTTATACTTTTTAATTTTAAAATCGTAGCACACCAGTATCTTATTTTAATTAAAAGATATTGAAATATTGGTTAACTAATTAAATTATTTTTAAAATATAAGATAAAACAAGGCAATAGGCGTTATTAAAATCATTCACGTGCTTTTTTTTCCTAAGGGTTGTGATAAGATACTACCACCAGCAAGGCAGATAAAAATGTTGAATGAAAAAAGACTGGCGGCCTCAATTTAATAAATTTATTAAAAATTATTTAATAACTAAAGACAGTACAGTCAACCCTCCTATAACGTGGTGAGTGCGTACCGCGTTGTATGGAAACCGCGCTATAAGAGACTCGGATTTAACCGTACAAACCAGGCAAATTCGTAGCGCGTTCTATAGAAACCGTCTACCGCGTTGTATGGAAGCCGCGCTATATGAAACTCGGAATTAGTACAAATCACACCATTCGTACCGCGTTATATGGAGACCAAGACAAGATAAATTATAAATTATTTTTATTGAATTAAAGGGTTCAAACAAAAACTAAACTAAAATGCTGTTTTCCAACAAAAATAAGAAAGACTTGTAAAATTATGTAATTTTTCAACATTCATCCCCACTGTCGAATATGAGTTCCAGAAACAAATTTTAGAATGTCGTAGACGGCTATGAGATAAGCTGGCCTTTTTATATAAAAATGTGTTTGTATATCTAGGCTGTGCTTTTGCGTCGAAAATAAAACTGATATTAAACCCTCTTACAGATGCTGTGCGGAAGGAACTTATGGCATGCTGTTTAACGTAAACCGCTATGTACGAGTACCGCGTTATAGGAGGGCTGTCGCAAGTCCAGCTCCGCGTTATGTGAAAACCGCGTTCTGAGAGAACCGCCTTATAGGAGGGTTGACTGTATTCGTTGCGAGTGCCATAGAGAGTTACGTTAGGATGTATTAGAGAAAAACAATCACCCTTACTCCGGTTGTCGTCGTCGTCGTCGTTTTAGAGTCGACATCGTTTTCTATAGTCGTCGACACTGTTTTGGTATTCTGTAACAGTAATGTGTCGACGTCGACTGTTTATCGAAAATTGTAATAACACAAAACACACATCTCTAATATTTAAGTCAGGTGATTCATTTTATGCTTTATTTTTTTTTTAAGTTTTTTATTTCTGTAAAACGAGCGTTATTTTTTAAAAATGTTTTTTATTTGTGATCTAAGTTCATATTCGAGTGATGAAAATAATAAAGAAAACTTAATTTTGCACAGTCAAACTAATTTTTTTTTTTGAAAAAACGGATTTTCCTGGTGTTATTGGTTGTGTGGATGGAACCCACTTTAAAATTTTGGCACCAAATAAAGAAGAAGTCGCCGTGGTCTAGTAGGTAGTGTGTTGGCTTATTAGACGAAAGGCCCGAGTTCGAATCCCAGGTCAGGCATCAAAACGAAATATGAAAAAAATATTTCTTTGGCGACTTCCTCTCAGCAGATTTCTGGCAAAAACTCTGAGAGTAAAAATTGCCATGAAAAGCTGCTCAAAAAAATTCTGTCGTTCCGAGTCGACTTTAAACTGTAGGTCCCGCCACTCATGTATGAAATTAACGCACACAACACGAGTGGTGTGAGAAGCTAGGACGTTGTACAATGGGTCAATTCGACCTCCGGGTACTGTACTTGTCACAGTTGATAAGTACACGTCCTCTAACCTAACCTAACCTAAGAAGACCAACATTTATATTTTAACCTGTGGCACTTTTGTTGGTTACAAGTTTTTTTTTTTAACTATAAATTTTAAATCTCTCCAGACCTAAAAAATACTATAAATGTATGATATACATTCAATAATTTCCATGCCTTTTGCCATCCATCAGAAAATCTCCTGGGTGGGCCAAGAGCATTTAAAACTTTGGAAATTTCTTCCCATTGTGCTTTAAAATTGCTCTGAACGTTACCTCTAATAAATCATCAATTTAATTTTTCATTTTGTTATATTTTTTGCATTTTAACTTTGAAACAACAACTTGTCGTTACCAAAAATGACGACGACAAAATCAGAGTCGACACAACACAATATCGACGACGTATTGACTTACAGAATACCAAATGTGTGTCGACAGTCATCGATAACTGTCAATAACGACAAACAGAATACCAATTTTAAATTGTCAACGCAAGTCGACGTCGTCTTGCGTCGACGACGACAACCAGAATAAGGGTGAATACAAAAATTAGTCTATTTTAATCAAATTCAAGTTTCTGTTTGTAATTTGCTTTCATAAAGATTTTTCCATATCTCCTACTCGAAATGGTCGTACTGAACTTATTCCCGAAGTCATTAATATTCCGTCATGATTCTTGAGTGATTAATATCCGCTCTATGCTACTGTCCAGCCGACCAGAGGTGGTGTCCCATATTAATTGCTGCACATTCTTATTAAAATTCCAGCGGAAAGGACGGTAAACTTATCGTTCATCCAAACGTAAGTGTACGTGTACGCAATGTATCTGCAAAAGTGATGCAGGGGGATATTTATGTAGGATCGACAGGCTTAGGCACTTTTTTCGTGCTGTGTTCGTAAGACCACTTCAAGAGGCAAGAGAGTAGTATACGTGGTATTCTTAATAATTACAACTTTTTCACAAATGATCCTTTCACTCTACCTAAAGTAATGGATTCTGAGGAGAGAATATGATTTGGCAAGAATACCAAAAAAAAAAATTGGAAAATTCATTTGAAAACCTTGGAAATCGAAACTCATTTAGAATCTCATATAAGAGTATCATAATTCAATAATGCAAAGGGTAGCAAATTGTTGGAAGTACTAATCTCTAATTTCGGGATCCTAAAAATTCTTAAAATCTAGCAATTCATGAATTGAATTGAATTGCCCTTTTTGTTATAACACATTTGGGAAATTCACACAAGCCCTTGTATCGTTGTATTGTTAGACGAATATACGACAGTGTATGCTTGTTGTTGATAATTTTCTTATAAAATTCCGATACACTTATACACATTATTTTCATATGTTTCTGGATGTTGTTGTATTGGTTTCGTGCTATAAGTTTATGTAATTGAGTCAACAATTAACATTTCAAAATTATAATTGTTCGCACAGATAATTATTTAATTTACTTTTTTTTCGTAATATTTTACATTTTGTTGCTTGAAGATCAAATTATGAATACTGGTCTTCTTCTTCTTGTCGGTTTTTGACGTTTGGAATACGAAATACACAATACAGCATAGCATTGAGCGTTCATAAACAAAAAGTGTATTCAATACAACATACGCGATACAAAGTCGTGTGAATTGGCCAATTGTATGCCAAAATCGTATACAAAAATTAAATTAAAATTTTCCGTTGTTAATATTTAATCACAGCAATAGATAAAAATATGACTAAAAATGATCAACTAATCAAAAATATTCGTATAAAATCAGCCCGAGACCATCATTTCTCACTCGTATCCTAGTTTTAAGTATTGGTGCATATTTAATATGCAAAAAGGTTCTATTAACATAAAGGAAGCACCCTATTTTTCTTTGATTCCCCATATACAATCAAAAAAGTATTGCGAATATTGCTTCAAATTGCATTCGATTAATCGATAAGTCATATTTTATAAAAATAACAATTTTTTATTGCCCACAATTAGTTAAAAAAAAAAAACAACAGAACAACACAAAGTTTATGTGTGTTTAAACAATTCTAATTAAAAGAAATTCCCCTTTAAAACCATAAAACGCCTGATATCGATAAGAAAGTCATTCGTCGTTATTTCGTTAATCAGAAAATGCAAAAATTGATAATCTTTAAAACACGTACCATACCAATCGTATACACGGCAAACGCTCTACTTTTCACTAAGAGGAGGGTGAGCCGACGGACGTTGATAGTGAATGTGACTAGATTTGAATTGAAAAACAGTAATCAGTATATACATACATACCAGTTAAAGAATCATATCATATCATTACATATCATATTTTGCCAATAATGTTAGGGTTAACAGTTAATGGAGTTTATATGCTGAACGAATTATTTTTATTTGATTAATCGATTAATTTTTTCAACAAATAAAAAGTCAAACTTGTTAATTTTTTAGCATAAGAAATCTTTTTTGTCGTAGACTAGTAGGTACTCTGTTGGCTCAGGTCAGACGTCTCTAAATAAACGAAATATGAAAAAATATTTCCTCGGAGATTTCCTCTTAACAGACACTTGTGTATAAAATTAAGGCACACAGTATAAATGGTATGAGAAGCTACGTTGTAATCCTGACTGAAACAAACAGTAGGTCCCGCCACTCATGGATAAAATTAACACAAATAATGGAGGTGGTGTGACAAGCTAGGTTGTGATCCTAACTAAAGGAGCATAATGACCAACAAAGTAAGGAAGTCTTAGCCACGACGTACATATGTACGTGAGTAAAAGGGCAAAAGTACGTTACGGTAATGTTGCTGAGAAAAAACGTGGTAAAGCCAAGATAAGATACCCAGGATGAATCTTAAATTATTACGGAAAAATAGACAACAGCATGACACACAGAGTCCTTGGTAGAATTTTTCCGTAATAGAAAATAACGCATATCTGCGAATAAATCTTCGGTTTCTCTCTTCACGACATGGACGAAGTAAGAAGAACGTTAAACGTCGAAGTGGAAGGCAACATCATTCCCACGGTTCGGTACCCAAAAATTCTCGGGGTCACCTTCGACAACTTACTTCACTTCGGACGGTCACTGCTCAATTATGTTGCTCCAATTTGGACATCATTCTTGAGTGAGACACAATGGCGGGCAACATAGACGACACAGAATAACGCCCTGCGAATAGCCACCGGATGCGTAAAGATGTCCAGTATAGACCACCTCCACGAAGAGTCCAAAATGCTGAAAGTTAAGACGCACAATGAGCTACCTTCCTACCCATCCAGACCACCACTTAAGGCATGAACGATCCCCCTCCTCGCCGCATAGGACAAGACCTCACAATTTACAACTCGGACATCACTCACTTCATACCCACAGTCTGTGAGAGAGGCACAAAACGCCCTACACCAAACGACTGTCACGACGGCCAGAGACGAGCTCAGCCATAATAGGGTCATAAATCAACATCCACCACCTATATCCGATTCTGAAAGGCAGCTACCAAGGGCTACGAGAACCATTCTGATCCAGCTTAGATCAGAATGCTCGAACTTCCTGAATAGGTACAGGGCTAGGATCATCCCGGGAACCCAGGATACCTGACCCCAATGCAACCAGGCACCACACGCCACGATGCATATATTTAGCTGCCCATCTAAACCGACAACCCTGCGACCCATAGACCTACGGCTAAACCCAACGACAACAACGGACTTCCTAGGATTGCCGACCACGTGACGATGACAACATACACACACAACCAGCTACAAACAATCCCATCTCTTACCCATCCTATCTTCACCGAAAACATGGCACACAACCAAGCAAATGCATGAAACTAAAACTAACCATCTTATGTTTTATATACAGGAAGAAGCTTTCGGAAACAACAGCCAAACTGTTACAACAACAACAGAGCAAAAGTAGTAACTAACTGCTAGGCCAGCGGAATAATTTGCAAGAGCAAGATTTGAAAGGCCAAGATACGTAATGACTATCAGTTACGGAAAAGCGAAGGAAAGAATTAAGTTAGTATGAACAGGTAATGTGATAATGACCACATTGTTAAAGTCGTTACGGACGGAATAGAGCTTAGCATGACAGGACGGCTACGGACGACCTGAAGCTGGACTACTCTCGTCGAAGCTGGGCTTGAGGAAACAGCAAGTAGAAATGTTCATGATAACCAGGAGCGCCAACCCCAAGTAAGGAGAATGCAAAGAGAAAATAAAACGAATCCTTTTTTTTAATTAATCGAATATGTTTTAATCTACTAATCACTTTTTGCTCCAATCCGCCACCCACATATGTACATACATATGTATGTAGAGAAGATAAGTTGTTGTATATAAAATAAAATGAAATCAATAAATATGTACAATCAAATCAGTGATTAATAGAATTGAATGACAAACCCAAAGATCAATATTCACTTTGGATTGCTGAAGACTAACAGGAACACGTAATATTTTTCACAAAAAACACACAAGATAACCAGCTACTGACACCCTACTCATCTATGTATACTCGTATACAAGCGATACAATAAATTTGCAACTGATAAGATTTGGCGAAAATAACTAATATTTTGCAAACTACAAAAACAAAACAAAAAATATAGAAAAAAATATTGCCCATAAAAATGTTTCATATAAAAACCATTGATTTACTGTGAAAGCGATATTATTTGCAAAATAACCACTCAATAGTCCATAACAATATGCTTACCGTAAGTAATGACAGCTAATAACGGTAATTTGGAACATTACTTATATAATTTTTTTATATTTTTTTTCTTTTGATAGTTTGAAGAAATCGTTGAAAAAGCCAAGAACTTCAAGAAGAAGCCTAGCCAAGAAGACTTTTTGGAATTCTACGGTTATTACAAGCAAGCCACCGCTGGTGATTGCAACACCGAAGAACCTGAAGATGCCATCAGAAAGGCCATGTGGAATGCTTGGAAATCAAGAGCTGGCATGAGTGCCGAAGATGCTAAGGCAAAATACGTTGAAATCTACCATAAATATGCTCCCAAATACGAAGAGGAATAAGGGAAAGCATAATGGGCGATGATATCAACTGTAATTATTTATTATTAAAATAAAAACAAACAAAAAACAACAACAAATACATACTTTTTATTTTCAATAATTCACCAAGGATTACAAGCATTTAGCAGGACTGTGTATCAATCAGTTGTGTTTTTTAACGACCTGAAAACATTTTCAAACAATCCTTTAACAATACGACCACTATAGGGTTTGTAAAAGTGTAGGAAAGCAAAATTGTCGATCCTTGTTGCGAAGAGTAGTACTGACGAAAATTTTAATAGCATACGGCGTTTAAAGTTAAATATTTGGTCAATTCACACAAGCCGTTGTATAGTTGTATTGTGTGTATTGTTGGACGAATATACAACTGTGTATGCTTGTTATTGATAATTTTCATGTAAAAGTGTAAAATACACTTATATATGTTTTTAAAAAGTTGTAATGGTTTCGTGCTATTAAATTGTTTTAATGCCAAAAATTACGAAGAAGAATAAGAAGACATTTGGAATACGAAATATACAATACAGCATAGAATTGAGCGTTCCCAAACAACCAAGTGTATTCAATACAACATACACGATACAAAGGGGAAATCAATCAAACTGTAAAGTTTGAAAATCGTTTGCTTCTCTTGCAAAGCAGATGGTTATGGTCTGGCAAGACTATCCGTTATTTCACGATTTGACCACCATAATAATGACGCCAATAGACTTGTGACTATGTGGAAAACTGTGTAAGCGAATAATCATCTTGGACTGGAAAACCAACATTTGTTACGTGCCGCCGAGATCAAAAAAGTAATGCGGCAGAAGCGATCATTCAAATGACATTCTTTTTTATATGCATTGGCTGGGTCCAAGCATTTAACCGAAATCTTAGCTTTGTGAGTGATTTATTTAATTTTAATTTCGAAGAAATTTCATGATGAATTTCTTTGAATGGCAAATTTTAAAATGAACGCACAATTTTCAGTATAATTTCCTTAGTTTACAAAAATTAAAAGAAAAAATTGTAAATCACATCGAGAAAATATAGAAAATTACTTTTTTTTTATTAACCTTTGAACTTTCCCATGATAAGCGCGCTTATATTTATTGACGAATTCAATGAGACAACGACAAAAACAGATAATGCTTCAGTATTATCATTTGGCAAGATAAACTTAACAGAAGTGATAAAATGTTGAATAATAACTTCAAGAAATTTTATGAATGAGAAGCGTCACGTCACACAAAAAAAACTTAAAAGAGTATAATATTTTGTTTACAATATTTTAAAATACAAACTTACCTTTTTTTTGAAATTGAAAATCATATTTAAGCCTGGTCCTGTGTAAAGTTGCGATACAAAAATTCATGTTATACAATTTGTAGTAAAAACCAGGATCTGGCTTTTGTAAATATCTTTTCATACTGGAAAAAAAAGAAAAGAAATTCAATTTAATGTTGTGAAGTAGAATGATTGTAAACTACTTAAGCAACTTATTTTAAAAAATATTCAAATTCCTACAACTTTGAATGGATTACAATCAAATAATTTATAACACAATCAATTATTTTTATAATAAAAAAAAATATTATAATTAGAATTTATAAAAGCTCTTTAAATTGTTCTATTGATAGTCATTAAAAATCCGATATAAGTACGAAGATTATGACACTTCAATCCATAGAATACAAATATATTCCGGCTATAGTTTTATTTTGTACTCCGCTAACACTTTCTCCAATCATTAAAACACACTTTTTAAGGAGTTTTGTGGTCAGTCTCAGTCATACATTTTCTATATTCTTAATAACTGTAAATCAATGTACTCGTGTGCACATTGTAGTTTATTTTCAAATACGAAATACAAATGCAATCAGTGATAAGTTAGCACATAATCCAATAATAGTAATCAGTTTTAAATGAAAAAAGCTCACTTGAGCACGCATAGCGGTCCTTTGTGACGCCACAGGGGAACTTATACTGACCAAGTTCCTCCGAACTAGAGCGGATGAAGTTGCTCAGCGCAAAGTCTGCACATTCAAAGCACGACTACCCCGAGCTGGAACACCAGCCAGGAAGCTTGATAAACGAGGCTATATCCTTGCCATCAATGGACGATAGCACCGTCAAGCTGACAAGGGTCGGAGAGCCAAATAACCTATATCTGCACGTCGCAAGAGATGGGCATTGACAAAGAAAGTGGATAACAGTCTCCTCTTCCTCAGCGGATCTACACACACTGCAGAAATTATTTCCGCGTGTCGACCCATAACACAGTGACAGATGCCGCGACCAAATCCAAGTAACTGGTTGGTGCGTCTTCTATCCAATGAGGGCCAAGTGAGCCTAGCAGTGTAGCAGGACCCCCCCCCCATGATCGAGGATAGGTTGGCGTCTCGGAAGAATCTTCTCGCAATGGCCAATTTGAACGAGGTAATTGGCATTCCTAAGTTGATTGAATAGGATTCCGGAAGTAGTGCGCCAGCCCTGGCTAACTCGTCGGCTCTGAATTCATTGATTGTGACATTTCATCTTCTTGTTAAGTGATTTTAGAATAAACACCTATCTAATGTCCAAAAATCCAGAATGGCCTCTGACAATTAGAAAGTTAGTGGTGGGTTTGAAGCAACCCGAGCGTTGAATGAAACTGGCCAGTTCCCTTAGTGCCACGTTCTCCACCGAGCCTACTGTCTCCCAAAAACCAATGACGTCTGTTTTGAAGTGCAGGGCACACACAGTATAAGGTATTGTACCGATTCCGTTTCTTTCACATCCTGGGAGATTCTGCAGTAATCCTTGTGGAGCAAATTTTATCGAACTCAACTAGTCCCTTGATTTTTCTGCTATCCATTGCTGGACACAAAAGTTTTGGCAACCACGCATGTTGGACCATCCACGGTTTGTTGAATTCAATGTTTTTTTCCAAGTAGTAGAAGTATTCTTGTAGGGACACATACATATTTCCCCTCTATTGTCTCTTCCATGCGTGCCTGTTTGTTCACCTTTTCGTTTCATTCTATGCCACAGTGGCCCGAAACCTAGTAGAGGCGGGTAATGATATGTCGTACACAGTGTAGAGAGTCTATGTAACTCGGGACGCCCTTTGATTTAACAAGGAATGACCCCAGCTCTGTGATTGCTGCTTGACTTGTCTTTAAGCTCAATAGTATCCGCAGATTTAGTCTTAGAATAGCTAGAGCTGCAACTGGATGATTTAATGGAATATGAAGGGTAACACGGCTCCCACACAAGCCTCAAAAATAAGAATATTTAATATTATTTTACATTATTATGTTTTGTTATCACTTTTATGAAATTTACGCCAACATTTTTGACATGCTGTACATTGCAGCAAAAAAATGCAAGTCTTACTTACTTAATTGGCCATTAACATCTCGATTAACGGATTTCGGCCTGCCTTAACACATTCTTCCAGGCGCCTTTGCTTCTTGCGCCCCTACGCCAGTTGGTCACACCAATCGATGACAGCGCTTCCTCGATCTGGCCCTTCCAACGCAAACAAGCTCTTCCTCTTCGCAGACTCCCGCCGACGCCTGCATCAAATACCGGTCTCGCCAGAGTATCCTCCTCCATTCCAACGACATTGCCAAGTCGCCTAATGTTAATACTCCACAACCGACAAAAAAATGTATGTCATCGTCCCAGAAAAATGCAAGTCATCGACCAAGAAAAATGCAAGTCATCGACCAAGAAAAATGCAAGTCATCGACAAAGAAATGCAAGTCATCAACCAAAAAATGCAAATCATCGACCAAGAAAAATGCAAGTCATTGACCAAGAAAAATGCAAGTCATCGACTAAGAAAAATGCAAGTCATTGACCAAAAAATTCAAGTCATCGACCAAGAAATGCAAGTCATCGACCAAGAAAAATGCAAGTCATCGTCCAAGAAAAATGCAAGTCATCGACCAAGAAATGCAAGTCATCGTCCAAGAAAAATGCAAGTCATCGACAAGAAAAAAGTGCAAGTCATCGTCCCAGAAAAATGCAAGTCATCGACCAAGAAAAATGCAAGTCATCGACCAAGAAATGCAAGTCATCGTCCAAGAAAAATGCAAGTCATCGACAAGAAAAAAGTGCAAGTCATCTATCAACAAAATACAACTTGCGAAAAATACGACATTTTGTTGTATATATACATATATATGCATATGAACTCAATGAGAATTATTAAAACTTGTAAGTCCATTGAACTAAAATTTAATTTTTATCCGTATTTACATAGATTTTTTCATATATCCGGTTCCACGTAACGCACGACCATAAAGAAACCTGTTTTGGAATCCTGGAGACTATGGCTATCCAGCCCACTGGGTCCGTTTCACCACTAGGTCCATTTTTTATCCGATTTTGCCTTTGTTGCTTATTTGAAGACATCAATTAGCTTCGGAGGCTATATCTCAGGTCCCAAGTAAAGCTCATTCCTAAGGAAACCTGTTTTGGAAGTCCTAAGACTATGGCTGTCCAGCCCACTAGGTCCATTTTTTATCCGATTTTTCCTTTATTGCTCATTTGAAGGCATTAATTAGCTTCGACGACTATATCTCCAGTCCCAAGTAACACACGACCATTAAGAAATCTGTTTTGTAATCATTGAGACTATGCCTATCCAGCTCACTTGATCCTATTCCCACACTAGGCCCATTTCTTATTAAATTTTGACATTGTTGCTATTTTAAAGACATCAATTAACTTCGTCGCCTATATCTCCGGTCCCAAATAAAGCTCGTTCGTAAGGGAACCTGTTTTGAAAGCCTTAAGACTATGGCTATTTAGCCCTCGAGGTCCATTTGCCCCACTAGGTCCATTTTTTATCCGATTAAATATATATTTTTATTTATTTTAATTCATTTTAATAAAAATATCTTCAATTATTACATTTTATTATCAAATTTATAAAATTTACGGCAAAATTTTTGACATGATGTACATTGTAATATGGTTTTTTACATAAAAATCTAAGACTTCATATCAGCTAGGTTTTATTTTTTTCTAAATGGTAACAATTTGACGTCTAGTCCTGTTTTGAAATTTTCTTTTTTTATTTGGTTTAAAATAATGGCGATAACAATACCAACGAATTCAAAAAATATCAGGCATCTAACTTTTTCTGAATTAAAGTTATATTGTCTCAAAAAATGAAATGTATCATTTTTGATACAAAGCTCGATCTACGGTTAATATAGTAGCTTTGGCACAATAGTTTCATGTACAGATATGCCTTGACTACACAACCCTATTAGTGATATTTTAGTTCGAATAATCTTGGAATTAGAGAAAATTACATTTGAAAACGATGTTTTTTTTACCATTTCATGGGGAATTGAAAAATATGGAAACGAACTGTATGCCACTGCACAAAAATCTGTTAAAAAATTATGCCTGCATATAACATGGCGGATATTCTGGCCTAACATCGGATCAGCGGGATATGAGAATGTAAGAAATTATCATACCATAAATTACTTGACAGAAAGGTAGGTGGGTAGGTAACACAGTGGAAAAACTTAAAGACAACTTAACAGAAGGAGAGTGAAATAGAATTCTAAGCCCGACAAACATTTGGCAAAGAGTGATAATCGAGTTAAGAAGAAACAATAATAATATGCTTAATGAAATTAAAGTGACATGCTAGGATGCAAACAAGCCCTATATTTCTTGTTCAAAATACATATATAACAAACAAAATAATACTGAACCTATGAGGTTCCTCAACTTATGATGGTACCATAATTACAAAAAAATAAAAAATGCCTTAAAATATGTTGAAAAAGTTAAAAAATATTTAATTTTTAAATATTTATTATTTAAATCGTTTTAAGAAATTATCAAAATTTTTTAAACGATAAGATTAAGACCACCATTAGGGGAATAGAGGATAGAAATTAAATTTCGAATGAATTATGCAATACAACAATTTAAATAAATAAAATACGGTACATATATTTAATTAATTAAATTCTTTAAAAAAAGATAATATATTTCTATTTTATCATTCACATTTCGTATTTAAAAATTACTATAAAAAGCTTAAGCATTTCTGTAAATGTTTACCACTTGAGTTTTGATTTATCCAAGTAAAAATAGTTTCTAAATACAATGGTTTCAGTAAGTGAAAATTATTAATAATTAATCAATAAATATATTTGGAATATATGTTTAAAATCTATTACAGTTCGAAGAAGCTTGTGAATTGGCTAAAAACTTCAGCAAGAAGCCTTCGGATTCGGAATTCTTGGAATTCTATGGCCTTTACAAGCAAGCCACCGTTGGGGATTGCAACATTGATAAGCCTGGTGTTTTGGATTTGAAAAAGAAAGCCATGTGGGAAGCCTGGAACTCACACAAGGGTTTATCGCAAGATGCTGCCAAGGCTGCTTATGTGCAAGTCTATGAGAAATATGCTCCCAAATATGCTTAAGTGGTGTTGGAATATTTTTTTTAAGAATTCTTTTTTATTTTATTTTAATAAATAAATAAAATTGTTTGTTTAGAATATAATTTTCCATAATCGTATTGATTAATGGTACTTGAGTCAAGGGTGTTACTTTATTTTGCAATATTTTCTCGAATATGTTAAACGAATCGTAAAGTTGAGCCACTTAAATTTAATATTTAATCTGCTTGGAAAGATTATTTATAATTTATGTTTATTGCCTTTGGTCCGCTAATTTTTAAAATCAATTATTAAAATAGTCGTCTACCTCCCGCTAACTTCAACGATAAGGAAAAATTAATTGTTATCGAAAACTAAACAAATAAAATTTAAAGTGTTATAAACAGTAGTCCATAGTCTTAGTAGCTCATAATATTGATTACCCCCTCTTGAGATTTTCGAACAATATAATTTTTATAATATTTTCACATTCAGCGGATGGTCCCTACTAATGCAGGGCATATGAAAATAGATTTTAAAAGAAGGTAAAGAGGAAATAGGGTATACAGACATTAGATGTGGCAGTAAAAGCTTCTACTGAAAAAAAGTTTCACATACAACTAGTGCAACGAGAGAACGAATTTTCTCTGTAATGCATTGTGCCACCCACTGACTATCACTTAATTGTGCATTACTCCCCTTTGTCAAGATTATAACCTAGCTTCTCACACCATTCAATTTGTACGACAGATTTGAGAGTCTTTTCATGGCAATTTTATTTTACTCTCAGAGATTTTGCAAGAAGAATGCTGAGAGGAAAATTTAGGTCGAAGTGATAGCTCTGATATCAAAGAGCTCGCATAGGGGCCCGTTCTAATACCACGAGTGAACGCAGTCTCTGTACTGACCAAGTTCCACCCAAATCAGGGAAGAAAAGGAAGTTGGTCAGCGCAGGGGCTGCACATCAAAGCACGACTTGCTGAGAGGAAGTCGCCGAAGAAATATTTTCTTCATATTTCTCTTTGTTCGCCACGCCTGACCTAGGGTTTGAACCACGTCCTCACGTCTAGTAAGCCAACATACTACCTACTAAAAACGGTGACTTTAGTCTATGAATGATGAAGATAGTTTTTATCAACTGGAGAATTAGGGAACCAAAAAGAGCACACCGGACAAAGCCAAACAAGCATATACTAAATACTAAATAAATATCAACGGATGCGATTTTCGGAAACAAATCTCTTTCTATGATGAGAGAACAGTAAAAGCTATGCTATATTGCGATGATGTTCCTTTCTGTAAGTCTACATACTTTTACAGATTCCATCAAAGTTGGTCTCAGGATAAATACTTCAAAATTTATCACAACGAATCGATGTGAGTAAATTCCAGATGATGTGTGTTATCGAAGATTTCGATATCACACCTCTCACAGATTCCCGCATATCTGCAGTATCTTGCAGTCGAAAGTTATGACTATACTCATGGCAATTAAATGTTTGTTCAGTGGTAAAAATTCTCTAAGAGTATACTGTTATATTTGGATAGCTAAGTTGCAATAAAATCTCTTTCCAACTTAATATCGACGTCCAATGAATTTCGAAAAATTGGCGGCTTATTCTCTATTATTTGGGTCCCTAGACATAAAGACACACTGTGTTGGATATGCTGATTCTCATCAGCTGGAAAATCCTCAACGTGATCCGATTGGAGATAAATTCCATTCCATGCCTAACACTTAATGAGGCCTTCCATTCCATGCCTGGAAGTATCTTAATCCATGGAGGACGAAACAGAAAATATTACTTTCTCTCGATGGAACAATAGGTAGGCAAACCCCCCGTGATTTCTACAAAGGTAACAACTAGGGTGGCGAAAATGAGACCGTGTTCCATTGTATGTGTATTGGAATAAATGGGGGCCTCACATGATTACATGTGTTAAAGTCACCTAGCCAGTGTAAAGTGTAGAAGAATTTCTATTTCTAGGTAGAATGATAACAGAGAACGGTGGACCTGTAAAATATGTTGAAAGTCGTATGAAGATGGCACAACGACCTAAAATATTGAACACAAAATGTTATTAATATTTTGAATATGAAAATTCAATGCAATGTTCGCTGAAAGCTGCATATTTTTCAATTATTGAAAGAAACATTCTGTCACGATTTTTTCGATGGTGCTAGCAGTACTTCACTCCATATCATCTCATTACTATATACAGCACTTAAGGTATAACTCTTCGAAAAGGGAATACAACTCTCATGTACGACCTAGCTTCGAAATCAATTTCGAGGCTTCTCCATCGCGAACAACTGAGGGCAAAGGTGCTTATCAGAAATCAGCAATGAGTATTTAAAAAGATGAGTAGATTCGAATCATACTCATAATTTCTTATACTTATACGTATTCATACTTATTTTATTATCATGCTCATACTGCTCATATCCAAAGTTTGAAGTACTCATTGTACTCATACTTAACAATGTGCATGATGTTATTGATTTCGACTCTCCTTTACTCAACATTTAACACAATCACACAAAAAAAAAGTATGATTCACGTACTCACTAGAAGGTTGTGTGTTTGCTTTGCTTGCTGTCTTTGTCTTTTGCTTTCTTCTTTTTTTGTAAATGCAACAACAACTAAGACTGTAAATTTTGATGAATGATTGGAATCACTCAAATCATTTATGAGTATTATAAGTATTTTTCTAAAGTTATGAATCTAAATGAGTAAGCTTATGAATCAAACATATTTTGAATGTTATGAGTTTAATGTCAACGTTGTAGTGAGTACGAATGAATCAGAGTAGTTGAATTTCAATACTGTTGACTCACTCATACTCAAAATTTCATGAGTACTTATGAGTAGCGAAAAAACGATTCAAACGATGCTGATCTCTGGTATTTATTAATGTCAACAGGGTATTCAACTTTATTGATTCATTAAAGCACTGCTGCAGTGTGGGTTTCAGTGTTTTAACGCTGCCTCAACAGATGACGCTCAAAAGTCGAAAGTTTTTATATGCAGCACATTCGTTCGTGGCCGATTGGTCAGTGGAACGAAGCAATGCATTCAGAAAGAATATGTTCTTGGAACGCACTTTCTGCAGAAGTTTTTCTTGTCACATACAGCACAAAATGATTTCTTCGGGAACTTGTGCAAAGTAATGGTTTCCGGTAAAGCATTTACATATATACATAATTGGTCATTACAACCCTTCAGTCAGGATTACGGCTTAGCTTCTCACACCACTCATGTTGTGTGCCTGAATTTTATACTTGATTGGCGGGACCTACAGTTTAACGTCGACTGCGAACGACAATATTTTTGAGAAACTTTTTAATGGCAGGTTTATTTACTCTCAGAGTGTTTGCCAGAAATCTGCCGAGAGGAAGTCGCCGAAGAAATATTTTTTTTATATTTTTCGTTTTGATGTCTGACCTGGAATACGCACATGGGCTTTACGTCTAATAAGTGAACACATTACCTACTAGACTACGGCGGTAAAGCATTTCCAGATTTTTCCAGACAGGGAAGTATTTGGCACCATTTCGTACCACAGACTATACAAAATAATGTCCACAAACGCAATTCCATAAACTATTCTTCTAATTCCTACGCAATACGTAGCAAAAATAGGGACCTTCTCCTGAGTGTTGATCGTAAATAAAAAAAAAAATATTAAAAACAGCACTCGTTATCACATTTCGCGATCACAAGCACTTGGAAACTATAGGCAATAAATGTGAATTTGAAATTTAATTTAAAATTTTTTAACAGAGAGCAACAGCCAATCATTTTTAAATATCGTATACTGAATAACGTATATTTTGACGATCAGTATGAGAGCTTAGAAGCATAGCAAAAAAAAAGCTTTAAAATAAGCTTTTAAAACAAACGATCGTCGTGTTTACACATCGTAAAAACAATGTTTTGTCGTGTTCACAAACAATAGAAGTTTTGCTGAACGATCTACAGCAAAAACAACAACAACGGCCATGCCATTATAAACAAATAGAAATGAAACAACAAAAAATGAAATAAATGATCGTTATATTTATAAGCAGTACTGACGTTTTCAATTCAGAACGTTTTTTGCCGTTTTCCAGACAAGTAAGTGCTAAAGTGAGTGATTTTTTTCACTGGCAACGGGGAGTGCTTTTTTTTTTTTTTTTAAACTAAAAGTGGCATAAAAAAAATTAATTGAGATTGCAAAAAAAAAACCAAATAGAAATTTTATTAGAAAGAAACAAAGTGAATTAAAAATCATGCAAGTTTTCTTTCTTATTAATGAAATTCAAGGTTTGAAACTTAAACTAAGACTGACCTTTGAAGAGTCATTATTTGCATGACATTGAGTGAAAAAAATTGCATTTAATTTTGAGTTTGAATGTTGCTTTTTAATAAATTACAAAGTATAGTGAATGAAAAAAAGAATGAATTTTATTTTACATTTGAAATCAAATGTAATACATACTTGTTTACAAATTTGTGAATTCTAAACCCGCTCAAATTTCTCTCACAATTCGTTGTTAGTGGTGTGATTCGAAAGAATAATTAGCAATACGTGTCCCCTTGTTGTCGGTGTCATCAGTCTAATCAAAGAAATGTTTTGTTTTTTTTTTTTTTTTCAAGAAATATTTTGAAATACTTTTAATTGAAATAAAAAAGAATATCTGTGATCTAAGTTTACGAGTTGTTTTACAGCTATACTTTTAAACTCTATCTGATACTACAGAAGTTTCTTTCCCTACATTGTGAAATGGAATTTATTTCTTTCAATGTGGATCGTTAAATTCTTTTTTCGTTCGGTATTTTTTCATGAGCATTGTAAACATTGGCTCGATTACATATCTCTGCAGTGCAGACCTTGCGCTGACCAACTTCTCTCGCCCTAGTTCGGAGGCCGCCGTGGTCTAGTAGGTAGTGTGTTGGCTTATTAGACGAAAGGCCCGAGTTCAAATCCCTGGCCAGACACCAAAACGAAAATATGAAAATATTTCTTCGGCGACTTCCTCTCAGCAGATTTCTGGCAAAAACTCTGAAAGTAAAAATTGCCATGAAAATCTTCTCAAAAATCTGTCGTTCGGAGTCGACTTTAAACTGTAGGGCCCGCTACTCATGTATAAAATTAACGCACACAACATGAGTGGTGTGAGAAGCTAGGACGTTGTACAATGGGTCAATTCGACCTCCGGGTACTGTACTTGCCACAGTTGACAAGTACACGTCCTCTAATCTAACCTAACCTAGTCCGGAGGAACTTGGTCAGTACAGGGACTGCGTTCACTTGTGGCGTCACAACGGGCCGCTATGCATGCTCAAGTGAGCTTTTGGTATGAGGCTATCACACTAACTTAACTTATCTTCGCAGGAAGTTTGTGAAATGAATGTGACCCTACCAACCAAATTTTCATCTACAAAGTCCGGCCTTATTCATTCCAGAGCTAGTTTTGATTCAAAGCTATTCAAAATTCTTTGTATGTGGCTCAAATCTTTTCACAATTTTTTAGAGAATTATCGTAAAAAAAAACTCAATGTATGTGAGACCACACCAAACGGCGAACATCCGTAGAACTTAGTTACTTACTGAATTGGGCATTACGATTCTCTTAGTCAGGATTACAACCTATCTTCACACACCACTCGTAATGTGTGTGATAATTTTATCCATGAGTGGCGGGACTTACTGACGTTAATGTCGAGTCCGAGCGACAGATTTCAGAAACTTTTCATGGCAATTTTATTTTACTCTCAGAGTCTTTGCCAGAAGAATGCTGAGAGGAAGTCCGCGAGATGTTGAAGCCAGCGGTAAATCCACAGACTCTTGTCCATTAAGCCAACAGACTACCTACTAGATTACGGCTGCTTCCGCAGAATACGCACACCACAAGATACGCGAGCCAGGAACCTATTAAGAGGCTGGTTTGGTGAACAATTAATCTCACATTTAGGATTCTTATACTGACCACCAATATCGTGCAATTTGAGCCCATTTCAAGTGTATACATTAAGTTTCTAGTGCACAGACACAAGCCAGTCTTAAGTCCTGGTCTAGGATGAAAACCCTACATTCGAGAGATAGCGGCTGAAATGCTGGAAAACATACATACATACGAGTATATACATAATTGACCATTACAACCCTTCAGTCAGGATTACGGCCTATCTCCTCGCACCACTCATGTTGTGTGCCTTAATTTGTATACGTGAGAGTAAATACCTACAGTTTAACATCGACTCCGAACGACAGATTTCTTGAGAAACTTCCTCATGGCAGGTATATTTACTCTCAGAGTTTTTGCCAGAAATCTGCTGAGAGGAAGTCTCCGAAGAAATATTTTTTTTCTTTTCATATTTCGTTTTGATGTCTGGCCTGGTTCGAACCCGGGCTTTACGTCTAATAAGCGAACACACTACCTACTAGACTACGGCCTTCTATTGACCATCACTATCGTACGACTTGAGCCCACTTCATGGGTATACTTCAGTTTCTATCTTGGCGAAAGTATTCTTTGAAGTTTTCTGTAGGGCACCTATAATTTGGCTCCCTTGAGATTTATTATGGAATTAGCCTAGCTAAAGGATGTGATGAGAAATTTATTTCCCTTGTTTTTTTATTGATGAACTGAAATGCTTCAATTTCTTGTTTTCACTTTTATAAGTTTCAATTTTGACAATAATGAATACAATTTTATTGTAAAACGTTTTCAATTTGTGTTTTTCATGTGTTATTTTTAATTTCCAAGAAATTATGTACAATTCGCTTAATATGTTATTGTTATTGTTGTTGTTGTAGTTTGTCAATCATTAGTTTTATTATTTATTATCTTATCACTGTTGGATTTAATTTCATGTTCAATTTAGTTTTTCATTTTCTTTTATTTTGATGTTACAATGACACAGAAACGTACGTATTTCCGCTTTAAATCATGTAACAAAAGAAACTTAATTACAAGCGTAACATAATTAATACACTGAGAGAAAAGAAAGAGGACGAGTATACTCGTCTTTGACAGGGTATCCCGCACTGCCAAGACGAGTATACTCGTCCTACTTTAAATATATTATAACATGCAGGCTTTTGAATTAGCAAATTTTTTTTGCCACAAACATAATATAAATATGTAAAAACTTGAAAAATACTACAAATAAAATTTTTTACAAAAATAATACTTTATTTCTTATAGAGAATGATCTTTCACGCAAAAATCAACTTCATCGTGTACTTATAACAAAATTTTATAGCAACTAAATCACTTATGATACCTTATCTTCATGATAGGATTTGTAACAAAGTCCAATACATAATGGAGGTCTATCAGGATAGCTCGGACAGTAATATCGAGTATAATTTCGAATTCTTTTCGTTTTTTTTCTACTAAAACGTACGCAAATACGAAAAAGGATTTGGAGTCCCTCTGCCTTCCTATTGCCAAGTACGAGTATACTCGTCCTTGGTTTTCTGCTTGCAAATGATTATGTATGATAATATATGTGCTCTTACCAAGAAATAACAGGTAAACAATAACACAAAATATAAACGGCAATGGGAATGACTTCATACAATTTAGGCTTGGCAGCGAATGGGTTAAAAATATTCAGAGCCTATGCCCTTGATAGTCACGCCTATTATTTCCTGTAAGAAAAAGTTCAAAACCCTAAGCATTGCTATACCACCCACATAAACGTCAATCCTTATTTCCTTTAAGAAAAGATCTCACAACCTCTTAATAATAGACTGTATGGTCGAGGGTAGACAGACATCTAATGGTAAAGAAACTTAAATATGAAGTTGACGTAGTCTAGTAGGCAGTATTTTGGGTTATAAGGCAAAAACTCGGATTGTAAATAAAATTGCCATGAAAAGTTTCTCGACTTTAAACTGTAGATCGCGCCAATCATAGATAAAATTAACAAACGCAACATGTTGTAGGAAGCTAGGTTGTAATCCAGCCTAAAAGGTTGTAATGACCATACATAACTAAGTACTGAGTATAGATAAATCTGTTACATTTACCTAAAATCCTCAGCCTTGTACGGGGTACACATATGCACCTTTATTGCGTAAATACCATTAAACGCCATTATTGAGCTCAATATTATAATTATCCGAACATTTTCTGTTGATATTTGACAACTCAAATTGAATAATATTGAATAAGTAGCTGAACTGCGTATATTATTATGTCTGAACACTTAAAATATTGTACTCAACAAACCGAATATTGACTCAATAAAAGTGCATATCTGAACATAGATAGTATTACTGGCAAAAAGTACTGGAAAACGGCAGATTTGAGAAACTTTTATGTCAATTTTATTTACTCTCAGAGTTTTTATTGGAAGACTGCTAAGAGGAAGTCACGAAGGAAATATTTTTTCATATTTCATTTTGTTCGAGATTTCTGAGCTAGGATTTGAACAATAGGCTTTTTAAAAAATCATCATTTTTTAACAAAATTTTTCTCTCTCTGTGTAACTTATTTTTATTGGAACGCGTAAGTCAAGAGTGTAATTAAGTTTGCAACACCGCTAAGCATTGTCTTACAAATGTTAGAGCCACAATTATTTCCCCATATCACACACCATTGTTGCTGAAACCACAATAAGCAACTTGAAATTAATTTTTTTTTCTCTTGTCTTCTTTTTTTTCTTGTATTCTTCTTTATATTTTCAACAAAAATAAAAATAGATTTGATAAAGTCCATGTATATACAGTTAATAGAATTAAAAATAAAAATTTATTGTTTAAAAAAAATGTTAGAGAAAGTTAAGTTGCTGGCCAAAATACAACATATTTGTGGGTAAAACGTTATAAGGCATCATAAACGCTAAAGCAGACTAAAATTTATGTACGAAAATTTGGCAAAAGAATTTCGAAAAAAAAAAAATAATTATTTAATTATGCAAAAAAGAACACACAAAACAAATTCTAGAAAAAAATAAAACAAAAAATTAAAAAAAAATTTTTTTTTTCAACATAAAATGTTTAACAAGCGCTTTGTGTTTAACCAATAATTATTAGCAAATAATTAAAATGGAGTGTATTTATTTTATAATTTATGACTTGCAATAATTTTTTTTTTTTTTTTCTAAATTTACGTAAATTTTTTTTATGGATTTGTAACCACAAGTCAAGAAGTTAAACACTAGCTGTTGATTGTTTGTTAGAAAACGCTTTTCTCTTGTCAGTAATTTTAAAGCCAATGAACCGGCTTAAAAGGAGAGAGTTTATTACATTGACAATGTTTTTGTTGTTGTTTTATTCATAAGTTATTCAGCGCGATTGTAATTCAAAAACACATTCTAAATAAGGCATTAAAAATTCTGTTTTTCTACCATTTTGTTAGAAAAACACAATTAAGGCGTTAAAGCGACAAAGCTGCATATTTAGATAATGTTTTATTTCGCTTTAAGAAGCATTATATTTTCAAACTACGCCAAAACTATTGTCTTAAATAACATATTTGGTCGTGTATTGGAAACCAATAACAATGTATTTGCCATCGTTAGCTTTCAACTTTTTCGATCTTTCCGGCAACATATGGTTTGGTTAGGTTAAGTTAGAGGATGTATACTTGTCGCCGTAGTCTAGTAGGTAGTGTGTTCGCTTCTTAGACGTAAAGCCCAGGTTCGAGCCCCAGGCCAGACATCATAACGAAATATGAAAAAAAAAATTATTTCTTCGGCGACTTCCTCTCAGCAGATTTCTGCCAAAAACTCTGAGAGTAAATAAACCTGCCATGGAAAAGTTTCTCAAAAATCTGTCGTTTGAAGTCGACGTTAAACTGTAGGTCCCGCCACTCAAGTATAAAATTAAGGCACACAACATGAGTGGTGCGAGAAGATAGGCCTGACTGAAGGGTTGTAATGGCCAATTATGTAGGTATGTATATTTGTCATTAAGACAAGTACAATATTTGGTGGTCAAACAGACCCATTGTATCCATTCTAAAATAAAGAAAAGAAGTAGGAAGGATAGCGTTTGGGATTGGAGAAAAATTGAAAATCACATCACATAAGAGACCGCCAAAAAGACTGCCGATTTGATTTCCTAATACCTTTCAATCGACTTAATCAAATTATAATATTAGAATAACTTTAAAGTCGGATCTCGACAGAGAATCTAACGCCCAAAGAAGCCCCAACCTCATCCTATTAAGGGCTAGACACTTACTAAGGGGGATGATTATTGCAACATGCTTCACAATAGTCCTGATGTGATCTTTTCCAGATCCTTGTTATTAGTGCCCTATAAATAATCAAGTAACCAGTCCCATGCTAGTTTTATCGAAATCTAGCATTACGCCCGTTCTAGCCGGGCCATGTCCTACTGAAAGCCATTGACTCCTAGACACATGACAACCCGTTCCATCTCCTCAGCACTTCTACTCCTTCTTCCTGGCCCATCTACTAATAAGGCCGTAGAGGTACTGTAAGAAAATATATGTAGTTACCTTGTCTATAAAATTGTTCATTTATTGAGTTCAAAAACGTACCAATCCTAATTAGTTTTCTGTTTCTTTTTTTTAAACTAAAACTAACACTCAGGGGATATGCCCTACTCATGCAGTGTAGGGAGTTCGAATACCAGAAAATAAGTTTTAAAAGAAGGTAAAGAGGAAGTAGTGTGTGATAAATTGGTGTTAAAGAGCGTTAAAATAGTGGCTGAACCTTGAAAGCCATTCTGGAGCCATAGGAGTCAAGATATAATTGATGCATAGTTTAACACATACATTGTCGCTCTGTCGCTTAGCGATTTCATTGTGAATTGATGAAATTATTAAATATCAATACATTAATTTTTTAAATGCCACTTGTAAATCCATTTCGAAAATGTCAATAATCATGAAGAATAATTTTTTTATTTCTTTTGATAATTTCAGATCGACTTTTCACTTTTCACACAAACAAAATGTCTTTGGATGAAGTAAGTTCCACCTTAATGAATAATCTGAATTAAAATGTCTAATCTCTGTTATATTTTCCCTCGATAGCAATTCAATGCCGCTGCTGAGCGTGTAAAAACCTTAACTAAACGCCCAACCGATGAAGAATTCTTGGAATTGTATGCACTTTTCAAACAGGCCACCGTTGGTGATAACAACACTAGCAAGCCCGGTTTATTGGACTTGAAGGGCAAGGCCAAATGGGAATGGTGGAACAAACAAAAGGGCAAATCTCAAGATGATGCCAAAAAGGAATACGTAGCATTTGTTGAGAAATTGGTAGCCAAATATGCCTAAATTTTGTGATTACAATGTTTGGAATGAATTTACTTTCTTTCGTTAATTTTATAAAAAAAATTTTATAGAAACTTTTTTACTGTTCATTTTAAAATGTATAAATATGTTAAATATAATTTATAAATTAAATAGAAAAAAAAACAAAAAAACTATGAATATATTGAATTGTTTTTTTTTTATTATAATAGAGGTTTCATTGTTACACTCTATACAAACAAAATAAACTCGAGATTCAATTTTATTTTAAAAGCGTTCAGAAAGTATCATGAATTTGTCTAAAAACAGTTCTATTCTTTTTTCTATAAAGTTAGGCTTTCATTTAACATAGTTTCCATGTGTTTTCACTGGGTTTTGTTCGATAACTCATATCATTTCATTACGAATACTGTCTTTCTGGGCATAAGACTGATTCGATTAAAGGCATTAAAGAAACTCTAAAGTAATCTCACGGAGGCAAAAAAAAAATTGTCGAAATTATGGTTTGGCATTATATTATTGTAACATAATCCTGCTCCCATAGGACAATGTATTTGCGTGCTGTTGGCAGTCTAGTTGTTGACAATATAAGTTCAAATAAAGAGTTCCGTAGAGAACATAGGCGTCGAAAACGCTAGCTTTCAACAGTCCCCTACGACTTCGAAAATAAATCGATTTTGTTACAATGCAGCCGTGAATCTCAAAATCTTTATTATTATTTCTGGAGAATGTAGCCATGTGACTATACATATACACATACATAATTGGTCATTACGACCCTTCAGTGAGAATTACAAACCAGCTTCTCACACCACCCATATTGTGTTAATTTTATTCAAGAGTGGCGGGACCTACAGTTTAAAGTCTACTTCGAACGACAGATTTTTTGAGAAACTTTTCAAGGCATCTTCAATTAATCTCAGAGTTTTTGCCACAAATCTGCTAAGAGCAAGTCGGAGATGAAATATTTTTCGTATTTCATTTTGTTGAAGTTGTCTGACCTGGGGCTTGACTCGAGGCCTCACGTCTAATAGGTCATCATACTACCTACTAGACTTCGGCATTCGGATCGCAATTTGTTAATTGGCTTGGTAGCACCGCGATACTAAGGCTGTAAATATTTTCACGAATAATCAAAGGAAACCAACAGAAGCAGATTACCATCATCAAAATGTTTTAAGAAACACCACCATGCTTGTGGCAGGCATCTATTTCGTCTTCTCATTCGGTTTCCATCTCTATATTCGCTTTTTCCTTTTCGTTAATCTGGGTTGTCTACTTAAGCAGTTGATTTGCCGACAGTAGCAGGTGTTAGAATGAGACATCATCAGCTTAGAAACAACTGTTTCTGTGCTTAGCAAGGGGCGCTGCCTTAACTTCTTGTAATGATGTTATATTCTCTAAGGGGTTAGGGAACTTCTGGACGGATTGGTAAATGTAAATTGCTTGTCGCCATAGTCTAGTAGGTAGTGTGTTGGCTTTTTAGACGTAAAGCCCGGGTTCGAGCTCCAGGCCAGGCATCAAAAACGAAATAGGAAAAAAATATTTCTTCGGCGACTTCCTCCCAGCAGATTTCTGGCAAAAACTCTGAGAGTAAATAAAAACCTGCCATGAAAAAGTTTCTCAAAATCTGTCGTTCAGAGTCGACGTTAAACTGTAGGTCGCACCACTCACGTATATAATTAACACTAAACCTACCGATACTTCATGTATTCCTATTCCTACCAAAGGGGGTCAAATGACCCCTTGCGGTATTTAAGGTACAATACATATATTTCTCGGTAAAAAAAAATTGACAAGAGAGGAGTAAATCTTGGAAAACACATTTGATGTATTTTGTAATAAAAGTCGTAAAGGCAAATGGCGATGTGATAATGTTATTTTCAAGAAATTCTGGCAAAAAGTTCAAAATGGGTCATTTGACCCGTCATTGGTAGGTTTAGTGTTAATGCACACAACATGAGTGGTGTGAGAAGCTAGGCCGTAATCCTGACTGAAGGGTTGTAATGGCAATTATGTATGTATGTATGTATGTATGTATATATGATCCAACTTAGTTTGCAGTTAAGCACTATAACTACTATATCACGGCAACTCTTCAAATCACCAATGTATTACTCAAAAATATTCACAAAAAAGGATCGGAATTTGGCAAAAGAGGCGATAGATAAACTTGATAAATGGTAAGCATTTGAAGGCTAGTAGTCGCCGTAGTCTAGTAGGTGATGTGTTCGCTTATTAGACGTAAAGCCCGGGTTCGAGCCCCAGGCCAGACATCAAAACGAAATATGAAAAAAATTACAAGTTAATAAGCACGGATAATAGCTTTCTAGACAAACGTTATCTTTAATTGTTTAATGGGAACCAATAGCTTCCAAAAGAAATGTATGCCTTATAGGGTATCATCAAGTCGTTCTCTATTTACATATTTTATTTTCCTGGCTTTTTTCTATTTCTACTTAAATTTTTATGTTTAATTTTTTTCTAAAATCTGATTTCAAAGTCTAATATTTTATTTGCGAAAAAAACAAAAACAAAAAAAAAACAAATTTTCCTTTCTGTTTCTGTTTATTTTACTATGCAAATGCATTTAATTTATTGTTTTTTTTTTGTATAATTTTTTGTTTTAAAATTAAATTTTAAATACCAGCACTAACTCGAACATTTTTTTTAAATGAGTATTCCATTAGGGGTCAAAAGAAACGGGCATAATTCGAATAGAACTTTAAACGTAAAACTGAAAAAAGAAATAAAAATTTCTAAACATAAACAACGATTACAAATATCAATGCAAGTGTTTGCTTAAGTCAAATCTTATAATTCGATAACTTAGATTGTGTTTTATTAGAATCTCTTCAAGCTTATGTTATCGACAAGAAATGGTAAAAATTAATTCATTCGTGCTAAAAGATTTGCCAGAAAGGTAAGTCTTATCAACAATCGCTTTAAGAATTGAATGTTTGCATTTTCGTATTGAAATCTTTCAAATATACAGTGGATGAAAATAGCGATGAAACAGTTAAGTCAGCAGGTAAGCATGTCAAAACGAAAGTCAGTCGATTGAAAATATTGTTACGTTTTTACCTTTTTAAAAACGTTTAGAATATGAGTTCGATGATTGCAAACCAAGATAGAAACAAATATGTATTTCGTTTCAATTAAACTCTTTATTATTCACACTACTTTTGTATGCCACCGTATACAACTTCACGATACAACAATAATTGCTTGTTTACTATTCTATTAGAAGTCGCCATGGCCTAGTAGGTAGTGTGTTGGCTTATTAGACGAAAGGCCCGAGATCAGACATCAAAACGAAAATATTTCTTCGGCGACTTCCTCTCAGCAGATTTCTGGCGAAAACTCTGAGAGTAAAAATTGCCATGAAAATCTTCTCAAAAATCTGTTGGTCGGAGTCGACTTTAAACTGTAGGTCCCGCTACTCATGTATAAAATTAACGCACACAACACGAGTGGTGTGAGAAGCTAGGATGTTGTACAATGGGTCAATTCGACCTCCGGGTACTATACTTGTCACAGTTGACAAGTACACGTCCTCTAACCTAACCTAACCTACTATTCTATTTCACACTTCTGTCCGCGCCAACACTAACAACTCTTCAAACCACGACTTTTTATTTACACGCAAATTCACCAAGGCTTACTGAATTATTACTGACTGGTTGCTAGCCTTGTCTTGCCCTTTTATACACGCACGTAATCAGTATGATGAAAATTCTCGATGTGGAATTTTCGCGTTTTCGCTTTCTCGGGAGTTCTATTGCGACTTCATTGCTGTTGTTGCGTTTGCTTACTTGTCTATAGCTTTTTCTCTCATACTTGTTGTTGTGGGTTTACTTGGAACGTGTTCGATGTATTTGTTAGTGTGCATCTATGTCGTGTGTGTTGTGTACACATAGTCATACTCATGATCTTTGTATTTGTAGCTTTTGCTTATGTTAAACGATGTTTTCTTGTGAAACGATATTAGATCGTTTCCATTTGCGTAACAATATGAATAATGTCTACGCACAGATACTGTAAGAGCCAACAGTCAAGAGCAACATTGGTTCTGTTCTGTTAGCTGTTCTGCTGATGGCAAGGATGCTCTCATAAAACTGTTGTGTAATGGATTTAAAATCATCCAACAAATCATTTCGTTCTTCCTAAACAAGTCTGAAGACAAAAGTTTGCTGCACAGGTCCTAAGTTAACTTATACCAATACAGATACATAAATCATGGCCGTGATTGAATAGTATTGAGTTGGCTATATACTGCCTGCATGATAAAATTGTCTTCGATCAGGACAACGCTACACATATCGAGTGTCTCGACAAAGGTTTTGTAGTTTATTTAGCAGGATCTTATGCATTCACTTTATAGTTCGCATCTGACACAAGGCTTTCAGGAAAATCTTGTGATGCAACCCAAGAATTTTCTAGTTGATGAATTCCCCGATTGCCAAATGTTATCTACGAAGCCATGGTTAGCATAGCCAGTATGAATTTGTTAACAGAACAGATGACGTTGAATTAGATACAGGAACTGGCAAATGTTAGTATAATGAGGGCAATGAGAACATGTCCTACAGCAGCGCAGTTGAATACGATATACGGTAGTGAGGACCATGGCTATTGGGATTACGGTAGAACAAGCATGTCCTGAGATTCAACAGGGGACATCGTGACCTAATAAATTGGCTCCTTCCTTAATTGCCTCTATACAGAACCCGTAAATTCAACAATTTTGCAAACGCAACAAGATTGAGAATTAAGAGTGTATGGAGCAATTTAATAGCTGCATGCGTATTTGCTTTGGATTAAAGTCAGGCAGAAGGACAGGAACGGGTGTGCTCGGTCCCAGAGTATAGCACCCAAAGGGCAGGCTGCGATTATCGTCCAAGGAAATTTATGCTTCGAAAGATGTGCCTAATTAAACTTGGAAAGAAAGTATTAAGAAGTGGCCGTAGTCTAGTAGGAAATATGGTGGTTTATTAGACGTGAGGCTATAGTTCAAAAAATCCCCGTCAGACATATCGACCAAAACGAAATATGAAAAATAAATCTTCGACGACTTTCTCTCAATCTTCCGATGTTCGGAACCGATAAAATTAACATACTCAACATAAGTGGTGTGAAAAGCTGAGTCGGTATCCCGACTGAAAAGAGTTGCAATGATCAATTATGTATGTATGTACGTTGGAAGTATAAAGGATTAGACATAGCAGTACTATCTGACAGCCGTGCTGCCAATCGAGCAAACGGCTTATATGAGCTTAATTCGGGAATAATTTTTGACTATCTGAGCAAGTTGGATCAGCCAGGCAAAGGAAAAAAATCGAAAACTGCTAAATTCAACGTCATTTAAGAATTCACGGCAATAAACTTCCAAGGAGAAATGAGATGTTTAGAACGATGTACTCGGTGTAAGCAGGCCTTCCACTAATAAAATGGATGCAAGACGTGGGACACAGCTAACAAAGGCTCGACTCCAAACGACCAATTTGAGAAAGTTTGCATGACAATTTCAATTTCATCTGAGAGTTTTTATCAAAAGCATGCAGAGAGGAAACCGCCGAAAGAAATATTTTTTCGTATCACGTCTTTTGTTCAAGATGTCTAAGCCGTCTAATCAGCCAACACACTATCTACTACTCTATGGCGACTATGACATAGACGACTAGTTGAGTAAAGAACAATTGGCACTAGAAAACCAATATCACAAGGTTCATGTATGTAGATTAGTGATATTATAAAGAGCCATAAGGTGTATTACTAAACAGGGTTGAAAATTAATAACCTAAATTTAGATAAAATTAAATGACAAGCACTCCCTTAAAACCGTAGAAATATCTTATATGGAACTACAACATACTATTCTACCAATCCTCGAATCTCGTTGAATAATACAAACTGTAATTACTAAATCATCTTACGGATGGTTTGAAATAGCTGCTACTAATCACTGTTGGGAGGACAAATTGTCGAAGAAATAAAAAAATTTTCGAAATTTTGCGCTTAAAAAATTCAAAATTTATTCTGCCAACCAACGACACTGTGAATGCATTAAACTTTAGCATTGGCAATACCATAGTTTACGGACTAAGCAACGCAACAATGTTTATAAACATTGTATGTATATAAGCAACAGGAAAACGAATAAACAACTTCAACTAACACATTCAACAAGTTAAAAACAACAATAAAAAAGGCGATGAATGAATCTATGAGTTGAGTGATATGAGAGAGTTTTAATCAATTTTTTTTTTTTGTTTAAACAAATACAAAATATTTATGAATGAATGAACATTAGTAAGAGAAAGAGTTAAAGTAAACAAAAGCAAAATAAAGGTGGAGAAAGCAAAAAAAAAAATAGAAGCAAACGATAATTACACTCAATTTACAAAACAAGATACGCACCAGTACAGTATTGTCAACGCAATTAATTTTTGGAGAAAATAATGCAAAACTATGAACAATTTATAAAAAAAAGGGTACATTTCTGGCTTCTTAAGTCGAATTTTCGCTTTTCAATTATTAAAGCCGCTGTTAATAGTGGAAATATGTTTTTATCAGTGTTGAAAATAAAGCGTTACCATATGTTCATATCGAAAACGCGTTATTTTTTTTTAGCGATAAGCAGGTGATAAAATCATGACAGTTGTTGTGATAACACTTAATCATAAGGTTAATAAATCATAATAAACACTACTCTTGTTGTTGTATTGACAATAAATTTCTAAATTGATTAAAACTTCATGAATGGGAAAACAAAAATCAATTATAGTCGATCATATCCCGACCAAAAGACACCCTACACTGCCTGCTGAATGGCAATTGCGGTGTTTTTGAAAGGCAAATCTTTAATAATCTGGTCTTGTTGGTTCTCATGCAGATTTTTGTATAAGTTTCCTTGATAATCAAATTGCCCTGAGGACGACAGGAATGGTCTGGTATAAGGCGCGTTTATAAGTAAGAACGATGTCTCCACTTAGTCGAAAAGAGACAGTCAACTCGGAGACGTGAGTCTGTAACCCCGAGAGTAGTATTAAAAGGTGTGTGTTAAGCACAGGGATATTGAACATTGAAAAGTATGAGCTTTGTTAAAGAAGATAGTGAATAAAATTAATAGCACAGTCTTATCAGTTAAAGTGTTTTGTTATTTAAATATATAAATATCTTTTAAAATCTTCGAATACACGATAAATAAGCATTGTACAAGAATTAGCGTAACAGTATATTAAATACACTCACCTTATTTTTTGAACTGATTCTGGTACAGCTAATACAATACGTTGGAAATTTTAACGTAATCCTTATAGGGGCTTAAAAGCCTCCAAAATTTTCACAAAACTTTTTTTTTTTAATTCACTCACTTCACTGCACTTGAAACAAGCGGACTAGCTTGCTCCTTTAACATCGAATACTAGATCACTTAGCGTAAGTCAAGGAGAGATTTTCGAAAATGCTACGACTTACAACTGCCCTTATGCAAGTTAGGGTAGGGTCATCATGCAACCAATGTACACCAAACCTGGAAAATAAATAAAATGAAAATTAGTAATAAAGAAAAATAAAATATACAAAAATACAAAACAAACAGGTGTATAAAGAAAAATAAGAGAACAACCATTGATAAGATTGAAACGAAAGAGTCCGCAAGAGTAAAATAGAAAGAGAATTTTATTTTGTTTTTGGATGAGATTGAGATGTAAAGAGATAAAATGCTTGAAATGGATATATTTGCAAAAGAGTCGAGGCATTGCGGTAGTAGTGGTAACTATTTCTGCCGTTTTTGTGAATTTGGCTTTAACGTGTTTGTTTGTTCGCTGGCTGCCGTCAGTGGTTGTTGTCGTGTCCATAATGGTGATCGTGAGTGTTTAATAACGCAAAGATAAGCGGATACAACAAAATTTTATGCATTTCAAATACATTTTTTTTCTGCCTTGTTTTTTTTATTTATTGTTTTACAAGTGCTTCATATATATATGTATATATATAAAAAAGAAAATGCCATAAAAAATTAAATAAAACGGAAAATTATTATATTATAACAAACGTAGTGAAATTATACAAAACAAAAAGTGCGTAAAAGATAAAGCAAAAAAAATTAAATACAATTTGCAAAGAAAAGACGGTTTCAATAAATACTAAAAAAAAGTTATAAATTTTGCAGTCAATAAAACCTGTAATATTTTTACCAAAATAATAATAAAATAAAAAGTCTTTTTGCAAACGTCAACACAAAGTGCTAAACATAAAACTTAATTTTATAAAACAGAACCAATAAAAAAAGAAATACTTATAGAATATTATCGTTTTTATAATCGATGAAATTTGTAAAGCAATAAAATACAAAAGAAATGATATAAAAAAGTTGAAAATAAATATTTAAAAAAACCCCACCTTTACCGCAAAAAAGAACACACAGGCAAAAAAAAACAAAAAGTAGAAGAAAAAAAAAACTGAAGAGAATTTAACCAGTTTTTGAATTCAACCAAAAACAAGTTTCTTTTCATACTTCAGGCTTTAACTTGCCACTTCACAAAAAAAAAAAGAAAAAAACCAACAAAAAAGTCATAAAAAGGCCTCGTGTTCTGCTGGTCTATCAACTAAACAAGTAACAAAAATAATAACAATAATAATACAAAAAAAAATATATATTTTCCACTCCTTTCTTTAACGCTTTTAAAAATCATTACACCGTTGGCTACACTGTATGTAATGCAGATGATCATCTTGTTTTTTGCCTTCTTTACTTGTGTTGTCTCTTTCGAAAACCAGTTCAAATTACAACAAAACTTTATTTGAGAGAGAAACATGTTTCCTCAACATACATCATTAATAGCAACAACATAAACACCAACAATAACACACACATCAGGAAAAGAAACAAAAAAAAATGGTAAGTACCCGGAATTGCTAACGGTAAATTCATCTTCTTCAATTACTGTGCATAAGACAGCAATTGTGTGTGTGTGTGCAAGAGTGTTTGTATGCACTGCACTCTTGTTTTACTTGATTTATCTCGTTTATGCGTGCATGTGTCTCCATAAGTGTTTGCTTGGGAACATAAATTATTTGTCTTGAATCGCAGTGTTTTTAGCTGTCAAACAAGATCGAAAAACATTTTATTTATAATCAACGACTTGTAATAGAGTTGCCAACAGTCCAAATACTGGCAGTGTATAGAGAATAGAAAAAATAAAAAATTTTTAGTGAATTTTGGATCACATTTAAAATTTTTCATGGTTTTCTATCAGTTCGATCACTGTTAAGTCTTCCAGCTAAAATAATATGTGCTGAGACTAGAGTGATACACTCGATCAGCCAGGCGGTTATAAAGTAACTTCTAACCGTTATATCAACTTTAGAGATTTTTTATAAATATCGCCTAATTCTAATTCTTGAAATGGGCATAGAAACATATCGGGAAACTGTGTTGTAGATGTAGTGGCTCGAGTAGTCACCGGTTAATGCCTTTCTTACGACAGATTGTGATGCCAGGAAGGATTGGGTTAGGTTAGCGGGTAATATGACGTTCACAGGCATGTTACTCAGCGGCCCATATGGTTCATTATATGATACACAGGGGCCGTTAGGCGGGTCCTCTTAGTTCCCTTAGCGGCACGTACACTCAAATGCCCGGATCTTCAAACGTTAGGTCGCCCAAAAACCATTGACGTATGTAGTGAAATGCAGGGCAGACAAATAAAAGGTGTTGTACTGATTCCGTTTCTTCCACATCATAGCAGATTCTGCAGTAATCCTGGTGGAGCAGACTGAGCTTGTCAGTGAAATTGCCAATAGCACAGTGTCCCTTTAGAATTCATGTTAGAATGGTGCTAGGTATTGGACAGGAATCTGGAACCAACATCAGTTGGATTTCGCAGAGTAGTATTTCCTCCGTGTAGGAATACTAGTTCAGTGAAGCAGAAGACCTTCTATGAGATCATAGGGTAGAGTCCGCTTGACCATAGTTTTCCTTCTACGCTAACACGTCGTGGGCAGAAGAGAGAACCTATTTCTTCCTTTTCACTGATCCATCAGTTTAATTGTGGATTTTTATACGTTGATCTGCTAAAGTTTAAACCAAATGTAAAAATTCTACACTTTCTAACCGTCATACATACATACATACATAATTGGCCATTACAACCCTTCAGTCAGGATTACGGCCTAGCTTCTCACACCACTTATGTCGTGTGCCTTAATTTTATACTTGAGTGGCGGGACCTACAGTTTAACGTCGACTCCGAACTAGAGATTTCAGAAACTTTTTCATGGCAGGTCAATTTACTCTCAGAGTTTTTGCCAGAAATCAGGCAGGTTTTTTATTTACTCTCAGAGTGTTTGCCAAAAATCTGCTGAGAGGAAGTCGCCGAAGAAATATTTTTTTTTCATATTTCGTTTTGACGTCTAGAAGTGAACGTTTTGGTAACCCTGGTCTTACGTTTGTCTTTATTTTGTTTAAAGCCAGTTTTATATTATTCTTATGCCCTCTGTTTATTGTTGTTATTTCTATTGATATCTTTTGTTATGATGTTTTTGTTGTATTTATTTTGTATTATTCTGTTTGTTATTGTTGTGTGTGAGCTAATGCCAGTAACAACAATACGAAGAAAGAAAAAACTTTATTTTAACCAAACAATACGAGCGTAACAATATTTGTCTCTTTCTAGCATTTCAATAAGTAATAAATTTTTAGTACTTTTTTGCCTTTTGTTTTTGTTTTTTCTTTCAAATGAATACAACAACAATAACTTTTAACTGTTTAGATAAACAGGTAAAATATTGTACTGTTCTCGAGAGTTGTAGAGCAGCACACTATAACTCTCTCTCTGTTGGCTTGTAGGTTTACCTGTTGAGTATCTCTTATTTTTGGGGTTTCTTTTCTAATTCTCTTTTAACATGTATATTCGTAAATAAACGTTATGCTCATTATTAAGATTCTTAGAGAAGGAGATGAGTAAACGATGAATTTGAAATTTAAAAGAAAAAAAAATGTTTCGAAAACCGATGAAATTGCAAAAACAAGAAGGCAAAGAAAAGAAAAGAAAAAAAAACAATGAAAAGATTTATTTTTTTGGTCCCTTTTAGCCACAATGTCTGGCTTATGTGTGAACGAAACAAATTAAAACGGTTAACAGAGGCTAAGTCGACTTTGTTAAAGAGCTACAATAGCGTATGTATACTTCAGCACTGAAAACACTGACTGAAACTGTTGTGAGTAAGATTTTCTATGATTGAAATATTTTCTTTGAATTACCGAATTCTTTTGTTTATCCTTATGATGAAAAGAATTCTTGATAACACACCTAAAGGTGCGCAAAAAGGTTTAAGACTTGGATACTTGATTTTCCTGAACGCATTTTACATTTAAATTTTTACGATCAATCCAAGATCTCTGACCCTGTCTTAAATTAATCTCAATCGTTTTGCACGTGCACATGTATCTTCCTTTACCATCGTCATTACAACCCTTTAGTCAGGATTGCATCCTAACTTTTCACATCACCAATGTTGTGTGTGTTGCTACCCATGAGCGGTGAAAGCTACAGTTCTAAGTCTATTCCGAAAGACAGATTTTTGAGAAGGTTTTCACTGGAGTTTTATTTACTTTCAGAGTTTTTGACAAAAGAGTCTCTAACAAAATTAGTTAGAGATGTCTGAACTTGGTTTTGAAGCACGGACTATGCGACTTCAATCGCGGTAGTTCGTATAATGTTAAGATTTCTTAGGAATATTTGCGTAGTAGATTGCACGGTGGTGCAATCAAAGATTAGTATTTAAGCCTTGTTGATACCGAGCTGTAGTCAGCAATTCGTCACTAGCCTTATTGATACGGTTATTTATATCCAAGCCAGAACCATCATCTTTACGGCAGGAGTCCTCAAAATCGATCGACGGTGGTGCAGTCAAAGATAAGTATCTAAGCCCTGTTGATACCGAGCTGTAGTCAGCAATTCGTCACTAGCCTTATTGATACGGTTATTTATATCGAAGGCAGAACCACCATCTTTCCTGCAAGAGTCTTCAAAAGCGATTAAACCATTCGCTCTAGTTTCGTCATATTGAATTTTTGCTTAAAACTGACTATCGATCGTGTTTGTCTGTATGTTTCATGGTTCCCTTCCATACTGATGATTCTTTCGGTTACACTGAGTTCGTTACACTTGATGCCTAGGCAATGTATTATTTTAACATAAAACTTTAGCCTTTCTCTATTCAATTTGGGTTTATAAAGACAGCTAAAGTCTTTAGATTTACCAAATTTAAATTCACAGACTTTGTCTAGAGTTTTAATCATTCTAACTTTTTAAACTAAATACACCGTCATACATCATGTTCCACCTAGCGAATCATTAATTCCACACCCTAGAATAGAACCTACCAACGTAGTGATGTATCATTGACAGATTCGTAACACATAATTATTGTTGAGCTTTCGCAACTATGATGTGATATTTTCCCACTCCATTCTGCCGAGTTTAAAATAATGTAATAATGAAAAGTGGCAACCCTATCATACTAGCACTTTCTATAATAGTTCAATTACCAGCTTGGCTGGAAAATTTTAATAAATTGTAATGAAATATAATAAAAATATGAAAGAACTGCTTTATAACTATCCAGAGTTCCTTAAAGAAATTAAAAAAAAAAAAAACAAAGCTCGCAATCCCTTTTCTTGGCATATTGTCTTCTTTGCCTTTCGGAACCATACTGATTACGGAAGATTCCTTTGACTACTTCAACAAGCTGTCTGATATGTATTGTTCACTCTTCGCCTCTCTCTCGATAACTCCCTATAGGGTTATGGAGATAAATAGGACTGGAAAACGAAAGGTTTTCTAATATTTTCCTAGCGAGAGTTTCTAATACTATGTTCACACATGCCCTCTTATTGCGTAAATCGCAATAAACGCCATTATTGAGCTCAATATTTCATATAAAATTTCAATTAATTATTGCGCAATAAATACACAAATTGTTATAATATTGATTATTAAAACTTAAAATACAGCATTGTCATAAGTACGTTCAGGGAGCATATTACAGTTTTCCGAACACTTTCTGTTGATATTTGACAACTCAAATGTCAACAAGGACAAAAAAAAATGTTGATGAAACAACCAGCTGCATTGTTTACCAGCTGTCAAACGAATATTGATATTATATTAGGTTAGGTTAGAGGACGTGTACTTGTCAACTGTGACAAGTACAGTACCCGGAGGTCGAATTGACCCATTGTACAACGTCCTAGCTTCTCACGCCACTCATGTAGTGTGCGTTAATTTTATACATGAGTAGCGGGACCTACAGTTTAAAGTCGACTCCGAACGACAGATTTTTGAGAAGTTTTTCATGGCAATTTTTACTCTCAGAGTTTTTGCCAGAAATCTGCTGAGAGGAAGTCTCCGAAGAAATATTCTCATATTTTCGTTTTGATGTCTGACCTGGGATTCGAACTCGGGCCTTTCGTCTAATAAGCCGACACACTACCTACTAGAGCACGGCGACTTCCTTGCTTATATTATACCTGAACGCTTAAAATATTGTACTCAAATATGTACTCGAATATTGGCTCAATAAATGTTAACAAGACTTGCAGCATGTACATGTTACCAGTTTTTAATTATGAACTTGTTGTTGTCCTTAGCGTAGGAAAATGTTTTATTTTATGACCTTTGCAAAACGTATTTCCACAATTGCTTTTATGACGATCAATAAATTAAAACGAGAATAATTTAGCATGAAAGAATTGCTCATTATCCGTGTAACCATATAGAATGGAGGCGTCGATATGAAAAAAGAAAATATTTCTTCGGCGACTTCCTCTCAGCAGATTTCTGGCAAAAAACTCTGAGAGTAAATAAAACTGCCATGAAAAAGTTTCTCAAAAAATAGTCCCCAATTGAAAGACATCTTAAAACTAAACTCTTCTGATTACAATTGCCACTCGTAGGGTGTAGCCATAACAAAGACTAGCCATTTGGTAAAACATGGCATGTTTTTTTATTTCTCAGTTGAATTTTGTTACTTTTGTTGCCATCAATTTAAACCAGTTCTATTAGCCAACTAATAAAATTGAAAGAAAAAAAAAACTGAAACAAAAATAAAAAATTAGAGCCACAATACTACAACTAACTACAGGGAATGGTGAGTGATGGTGTTAAGCAGTCAGTCTCCAATTAAAATTCAGTCTTAAACCAACGCGAAAATATTAAAGTTGTTTGAATACAAGAACAGAAAAAAAAACAAAATTAAAGAAAAGAAAAGATTTAACAAATTAACTAAATTGTGATGGTAATAAATGAGAATTTGTTGACGAAGTCTCTTAATATGCGTTACCGGTTAGAGGCTGATAATTAAAAAAAAAAAATAGTGCAACCAACATTGTTAAATGTTTGTTTATCATTTCTATACACGTCTCTTCTTGTTTACGTGTGAGTTTTATAATTTTCACAAATTTTGAAATGAAAATCAAAAAGTTTTCATCCATTTCAACAGTAAAAAATATTTTGAAATCTTTATTCCAATGTGAAGTTGATGTGGTTAGTAAGAACGTATCGGGCAAAAGTATTACAAACTAGAACTATGGTTATGAAGGTGAATGGGAATGAGAAATGTGGCACTAACGATAACGTTAAGCAAAAACGATCATGGTCAAATGGTATTCAGTCGACAGAAACTGAGGTCGAGTCAAAATCGAAGGCCAAAAAATATTTGTTGTTATGTTGGTTGTATGTTCCCACTAGCGGGGCTCTGAGTTGCTTTCTAAACTTCTTATTCAGAGCTATATTGATACAAATGTCCAGCTGTTGTAATTGGATCATGATTGCCAACTAAAGATGCGAAAGCTCGGTCGTTCCGAAAGCTCGGTTGGCGAATAATTTTGCTGATTGTCATTACCAATTGTCACAACTTCTGCGGGGAAGGTATAGTAAAAGTTTTTAACCTGAATTCAGATTACATCGATGACAAGGAGAATTATTATTCATAATTCATACTCTTAAACTCTTTGTAAATATGGCCGATTCATCTGAAAATCAGTAATCATTTTCATGCAGTCCCAACATCACTTTCATAATTTTTTCATAAGTGTGAAAACCACCTCATTCACACGGTGTAGTAGTGAAAATGTTTAACTACAAACAAACAGTTCTTGACCTCTCCAGAGAGGATAATATAAGCAAATGAACATCATAGTTAGCCAAGGAAGCAACAAATATATGGATGTGTAGAACGGAGATTTTTTCACGGTGGGTTTTGTTTTTAGGTAAATTAGGTGCTAACCCTATCATTGTAGGATCTTCTTAGTTTAAGAAATTTGGTGTGTAAACATGTGTCCGTGAAACTCATCTGAGCCATTTAGACTTTTTCCTAAAACCCCAACCAAAGATAGTGTCTTTGACGAGAAGTTCTTTCAAAGGAAAAATTTTCAAAACACAAAGCTTTACATCTTAGATTCGAATGAATCTTCTTTTGAATCGAAATACATAGTAACCCTTCGCGAGTTTGACCAAGTTGCATACCATCTGCCTTACTATTTACTGTAGTAGTTCGAGAAGTTCTTTTAAAGAAAAAATTTTCGAACACAAAGCTTTACATCTTAGATTCGAATGAATCTTCTTTCGAATCGAAATACATAGAGTAACCCTTCGGGAGTTTGCCTTTCTATTTACTGTATTACTAGACATAATTATGCACAATGACAGATGGATTACTTGGGAACTATGACATGACAATCTGAAGTAGGCCAGTGATATTTGTGCATAGTTTCTCGTTAATGAAGACAAATCTTGTAAGAACTAAGACTGCGCGTCGATCTCTTTTTTGTCAAAACAAAACCTAAATAATTTTAAGATTTGCTCACCATAGGTGATAAGAACCATATTCCAACACCAAGTCAACCGTATTCCAACACCACGTCGGTCGCTTAAGATTTGCATGAAGCTTAACCTTCTGCCTCCCGAGATATCCAGAAAAATCGCTTGACATTACCAGTGGCAGCCTGTAGGCTAATTGCGCCAGAAACCTTTAAATACAGAGCCAATCATGTGGCCTAGTAGGTAGAGTTTTGGTTTATTAGACGAGAGGCCGTAGTTCAAAACCCAGCTCATACATCTCATACGAAACGATATCTAAAAAAAATATTGCTTTCGGCGATTTCCTCTCAGTAGTCCTCTGGATTTCATCACATATGGTTTAAAATTAACATACATAACATGGGGAGTGTTAGAAGTTGGGTTTTAATCCTGAATAAGGGAATGTAATGACCAATTATGGATGTAAGTAAGATTAAGAGACAAAAGTGACAATATATTGGACACAATGTCAGAAAAGCACGAAGTAATATTACCACCTTTATCCTTGAAAAGGGGAAAACAGGATAGAATCTATTGAGAAATTATGATCCTTGCAATATCGATGGAAAAGTAATCCATAATACGACTTAGACATACATAGATAATTGGTCATTACAATCCTTCAGTCAGGATTACGGCCTAGCTTCTCACACCACTCATGTCGTGTGCCTTAATTTTTTTATACATCCTTGAGTAGCCGGACCTACAGTTTAACGTCGACTGCGAACGACAGATTTTTAAGAAACTTTTTCATGGCAGGTTTATTTACTCTCAGAGTTTTTTCCTGAAATCTGCTGAGAGGAAGTCGCCGCAGAAATATTTTTTTTAATTTCGTTTTGATGTCTCGCCTGGAGCTCGAACCCGGGCTTTACTTCTAATAAGCGAACACACTACCTAGCGTTTAAAATCATACTCTAGCTGACACCTCTCGTTCTTTTACTTTTTTTCGTGGTGAAGAATTAATGTGTGTTAAAGAAAAAATCTAAAATTAATGACGATAAGAAAGTAATAAAAGAATGGTTAGTAAAACTATAACAACAACAAGAATAACCACTATTAATCAATTCTAAATATATTTCCTTCAACATTTCAAAGGTTAAGTTTGTACGTTTTTAGACTTTTTCTGATTTTTTTTTGGTAGAAAATGCAATCAAACGTTTTTGTCATAAAAAAGAGCCATAAAAGCTACTAAACTATACAGTAATTGACCCAAATTAAATGGGAACTGCAAAAGAGTAGAACAAAAAAAAAAAAAAACACAAATTTATAACGGAGAGTAGGAAAGCTTTGAAAATAGCAACAGAAAAAATCTGCGCTAATAGTGACATTATTTACTGCTAATGAATGAATTCATATCGGTTAAAATGACGCCAATGCCTATATATCTATCTACTCAATGCTGAGATCACTGATCGATTTTATAAATTTTTTTGTCTTTTTTTCAAAATTATTTCTAAAAAAAAACGTTGTTAATATGTATGACTATTACGTTGTGTTTTGGTTTTCTTTGATTATAATCTTTTGAAATGATTTCTTTAAAATTTATGTTTTCTACCTTTATTAGTCGTTTAATCGTGTTTTGTTTTTATAATAAAAAATTATATTTTTATTTCTATTTCTTTCTTTTTTTGATATTTGTGGGTAACACGAGATGAGTTTTTCTTTTCTTTAATAATTTTATTTTTTTTAATGCTTTTTTTATTATTTTTCATTATTTCCTTAAACGTCTCAATACCGGTAAGAAATACAACAAGCCAGTTTAGTTTCTATCTCTGCATATAATGTTTTATGCAGTTGTTGTTGATGTTGTTGTTTCTTTACTTTTTGTATGCATTAAAACAAACCGGAAGTGTATGTTAATTTCGTATACAAATGCAAAAGCAAACTAAAATACCATATTTCTGGTTTTATGCAATTTGTCTTCATGGTTTTAAACACCCTACAATCACCATTTGCATCACTATCAACTCTACAATGCTTGAATCGTCACATTTTCACATTTTAATAGAAACATTTAAATCCAATCCCATAATTCCCAAAACAATTTTATGAAATTCCCAAAATATCTAATATATAAAATTCTCGTGTCACGGTGTTAGTGGTTAAACTCCTCCGAAATGGATCGACCGATTTTTATGAAATTTTGTGTGCATATCGAGTAGGTCTGAGAATCGGACAACATCTATTTTTCATATACCTAAATGTTAAGAGGGCGTGGCAAATCGTTAAAATTGAATATTTAGGTACATATTGATCGTAGACGAATAAAATTTGGTGGGTAAGTTCGTAGAGTCGATATCGACAGTCCCACCAATATAGGCGTGCCAACCCTCCCCCTTCAAGTGATACCTATAACTTTTAAACTACTGAACCGATTTTAACCATTCTTTTTTGTTCGAAAGCTTAACAGGTTTAGATGGTTTAAAAAAATCGATATAGCAAAAAGTAGGCGTGACAAACCTTTAAAATTGAATATTTAGGGACATAGTAATCGGAGACGAATGCAATTTGGTGGGTAAGTTCGTAGAGTCGATATCAACAAACTCACCATAAATGGGCGTGGCAACCCTCCCCTTTAAGAGATACCTATAAGTCGGCTAATTCGATGGTTTATAACTACATATGTACATATATGACATGTATGTCTGTTAGTTTTTGTTTTGGAGCGAGTACAACAACTACAACTTCGTCAGCGCTATTACAACATATTACTACAATAAATACTTTTATAATGTGACCTGTTTGGGCAATAAAAAAAATCAATTTTGGGCGGGATGAAGTTCGCCGGGTCAGCTAGTAGAATATAGAATTTGTATAGAAAAAAGCCCATACCAATAACAATTCAGCTGCTGTAGTCCCCCCATTCAATTGCCCCATATGGCATTACTCTTTTGATGTTACTTTCCATGACTTTTGCACAGGGATGACGCCGTATGACACCTATGTGGCGTTGGATCGCAATTGGAGCTCCATAATTGTGTCTGTTTATGTGCATAATCCTAAGATTCCAGAAAATTCCAAAGAAAAATGTCGCGCAAAATTAAATTGCATGACCTTGGTGGCTAGTTAACCTCACAAAGCGCGTACTATCCAGATGAGGTCACAAGATCTCCGTTATTATGTCCTGTAATGAACGCCCTTCACCGTCACCGCAGTTTCGGCTTCATTTTCAAAAAAGTAACACCCAATCAAGTCTTCCAAAGAAAGTTCACACTAGACAGTGGCTCGTTATGGTTGCATTTGTTTCTGGTGGATTGCATGAGGATTTTCTGAGCCTGTAATTTAACAATTTTGTGTATTCACTAACCCTCCTTTTAGATGGCTATTTCACTTCAATTTACTTCTTTACACCTTAAACGAATTGCCAGGGCTTTCCATGATCTCAGCTCCTAAGGCAGTTCAATATTAGCTGAGTATTGCTTCTTGAAATTTAAATTGGAGAGAACGATGCTAAACTGATGAATGAATCAGGAATTTTATCAAAGAACTAACCGGCACGTTTGCGCACAGGAATCTTACTGGCTGTCTTGTCACCGTATTCGTGTGGAAGCTCCTTTTACTGATTGGGTTACATTACTTTTTTTCCAAAAGATGGCGCCTAATGACCTTCCTGATGGAGGTTGCTATTTTTATTCTTTCTGGCGGACAAGAATCGCAAGATGGATTCTTATTGGGAGGGGATTAAAGCATCTTTATTAGTTTCGAAAACTATGATGAATATTTATTTTCAACATCTCCGGCGTTTTGGACATGGATTCCACAAGTAACAATTTAAAGCACTTTTTGAAATACATATGATTTTAGCTCATACATCCTAGCTAACCATCATTCTATACTCCTCAGAGGATTACTTACTTAACTATTTCTAACTTCGTCTTCATAGGTCGTATGGATCCGTTTAAACTCTCCTACAAAATATTATATATGTAGTGGTGAATTAAAGAGAGAAGCTAGGCCGCAATCCTGACTTAAGGGTTGTAATGGCCAATTATGTATGTATGAATGTAAATTAAAGAACAGACTCCCCGAAGCAGGGTATACTCGGCGTTAATATAGGGCGAATTGAATGAGATATTTCAAATTAAGTTTCTATAGATTCTGTGGATTAAACGGGCAATTTTTATCACAATTACAGCTTCACTGAGATCGTTTAGTTTTCATGAGTTATAAATGAGCCAGAAATCCCTGGCGCTCTTTAAAAGCGAAAACATATAGGGTTGCCACTTTTCACTGGAATATTATAATTTCATTGAACCTGTTACCGACATATGTGTATATGTACGTCAAAACTGGCAAATTAGGAAAATCTCAAATGGTTGAATAGAAGCCCAAGGCTGTACGACACTATGTTTGATAAGGGAAAGGAGATAAATTTGATACTGAAATGGTTTTTTAAACAATTGGGAAGAAAACCACTACGAGACCCTCCAAATTTTTAATTTGATTGCTCAAGCTTTTCTCATGTGTTTCACAAAATAACGTTCGAAAGCAGGCAAAATTATGTTGTTAACAAGATCCATCAATAGATATGTATTACATCTTCACTGCAAGTGGAACGATTCATTAAGTTGGTCTTATTATCGACCTCTCTGTCTTGTTTAATATTGAATAAAAATAAATTTTAAAAATAAATTAAAGAATAATAATAAATGTGAAGAAATATTATTAAAATAAAACTGCACATATCGTGACTAATGCAAGCATCTTTTTATACTTTTTCTCTTCATTTAATTATATTTTTTCAATAAAAACTTGGTTAAATTTGTTTTTTTTTTATTTTTATTTCTTCTGTGAGTGGATTTCTTCGAACAACTCACTTTGGAAATCCCGATATATTTAACAAATTTTTTTATTGCTGGCTTGTTGTTATTAATTTTAATTTGTTATTACTGTGTATATATCATGCATAGTGTTGCCAGAGTTTTCTTTAAATAATTGAATTGAGAGAAATATAAATTCTATACTAATTCCTTGCTATCACCAATCGATATTCGGGTTAAACTTTTAAACTTAAACATTTTGAAAGTATAGTTACATAAAATCCACAGAAAGCTATAATTCTGATGAAAGTTTTGTTTCATTATAATACTTGGACCTTGACATTATGTATGAAATACTATATCATTTAAATCACAGATAATGGATTGGTGGCAGCACACTATCGTTTTAGCACGCTACTCTTTCTTTCGACCACTTTCGCACATTTCCGGCGCTACTTCGACGACAACTTGATGAATAATGTTTTTCAAACATTTCAACGTTAGAGGATTATCCGCATAGACACGGTCTTTGACCCACAAACAAAAATTTAATAACGTCAAATCGTATAATCATGGTGGCCAACTGATGTAGTCAAAACGTGAAATTAAACTTTCTGTAAATTTTTCATCCAATAAAGCCAAAATCGATTTTGTTATGTGGCTTATCGTACCGTCTTGTTGAAATCACATATCGTACATTTCAAAACCTTTAATTGCAGCCCTTAACAGTTGGCCATATCGTCCAGACATCTGTGATGAAAAGGTTGGTCTTCACATACCATAATTGTGTGCCGTAACCTCAACTTGGAGGTTTCTCGTCCAGAGAAATTTTCGAAGAACTCCACACCAAACAATTACCTTTTCCGCATTAAATGTGTTTCCACAATCAATTTTGGGTTTTATGAGCCCCATATGTGACAATTTTGCTTTTGTTGACATAACCACCGACTGATAAATGTGTTTCATTTTTCTCCCAAATCATCATTGGAAGCCCATTGGTCTAGCCTCCAATCGGCAATCTTTGACGCTGAGAATTGTCAGCCTACTTTAACTGTTAAGTGAATTGGACTTTATACGGTAAAAATCTAAACACAAAATACGTCACAATTAGCCAATTGTTGAGAACGCCGAGGATTTGACTTATGGCCTGTTTTCATACCACAAGTGACTCAAAATATTTGTACATTTGTGAACATTTGGTTTTTATAACACAAGTGGTAACCTTTTTTGAGTAGAAACGTAAGAATTGAGTTTTTTTTTGGTTTTCATATAGCAATTACACTTGCTAGAAATGTCAAAAGTAGACAATCAGAAAAAAGCAGTTGTGTACGGAATTTTGATTTAAAATTGTGAAAATAAAGATTCGTTTTTATTAATGGATTGTAATAATCAAAATTTGTAAGTATGTATATTAGAGCGACTCACCAAAAAAAGTGCTCGATGAACCTTGGACTTTTTTAAGATGACATTTAAAATATTTCGGCTCCAGCTTTGACCTCTCATGAGCTGGACTATTTCGAAAAAGGGTATATTTTTCCATGTTTTGTCAATTTGAGAATCTGTTTCTTTACCAACATATACAATATGGTTGTCATAAGAAAGGTTTTTTCAATGCGCGTCCAACTGTGTGTATAGTTTGTCCGAGAACGATCATCCATGTCCTTTTTTTAAGGATATTCTGATAAAAAGAACGGTTTTTGAAATTTTTCTTCGGGGTTGTTTGTAATAAAATAACCAAATTAACATATTTTAATCTTTAGTCGATTTAATTAAATACGAGTCTCAGCTTTTTTGGAAATTCGCCTTAGTTTGCGTTCTTTGAGTATAGTTTTGTAAATATAAACAAAAAATTTAATAACTTTTTTTAATTTGGGAAAAAACATGCTGAAAAAAAGCCGTTGATCATTTCTTTTTTTCTTTCTTTAGTCCTATTTTAGTCCATACATCATCTAGAAACTAAATCCGCCATCATATTAGAGTTAATTTGGTTATTTTATTAACAAACAAATTGTATATACAGTTGGACGCGCCTTGAAAAAAACCTTTCTTATGACACCCATACTGTATATGTTGGTTAGGAAACAAATTCTCAAATTGATAAAACATGGAAAAATATACCCTTTTTGAAAATGGTCCAGCTCACGAGAGGTCAAAGCTGGAGCCGAAATATTTTAAATGTCATCATAAAATATACCAATGTTCATTTTGAGGGGGGTACATCTTGCACGAATTTCGCTTCCATACAACTTGAGTCGCTCTAAGCAATGAAAAACATAAAAAACAAAGTGTCTCTTATGTTTCTTCGACATAAACGAACGTGATAGTGGAGCACTTTCTGTATTACTATCAAAATATATTTCTATTGATGGAAACATTTTACTTTTCATTCATATTTTATTATATTTCATATATGGAATAGTAAAAATTTGTTTTGGTAAACAAACAGAAAAAATGTAATAATAAACAAAATACAGGGTTGCCTTGTGTTTATTATTTATATTTTTTTTATACTTTAACATGGAAAAAAACTCAATGGTATAATAAAAATATATCTTGGCAACAATGTAACTTGACAAGACGCAACAATAACGTAAGTCAGGCAATTATGTTATAAAAACTCATTTTCTTACGTACTTGCCTGTGTACCGATTGCCTGCCTGTCAACAAGCTTGTGTTATGAAAACATGATATTAATCGCGGAAATGATTTTTTTTTTCAAACTCACTTGGAATCGAATACCTCAGCTGGCAAATTGTTTACTCTCATCAATAGTCACGCAGCCTAATTTCGACAGTCATTATTTATTCCTCAAAAAGAGTTCCATCCCATTACCAAACCGAAACTAATATTTTAGGAACTGCCAGTTATGACTTCATCTACCGCCGCATGGGACTGCGTCCGATGGAAAACTATAGCGTAGACCTATAGTCTCGACTATTGCTCGTAAAGGGCAAGTAGTAGGTGGAAGACTCTGGGATTCTATAGGATTTCGAGACTTTTCAGGCTCCTAAGTAACATCAGATAGACAAAGATATGAGCTCAGACTGATGGACGTCGTATCGACCACTGTAAGAGCTCAAAATTTTGAATAATGGTCCCTACACGAAGTCTTCGGCATATCATGTATTGATTTAGGTGGTTGAGATCTTAGGTACCTCAATATACATAGCTACGCGAAGTAAATTTGAGTTGTGTACAACTTTTCATGGTTCGGCTGATATGTAGTCTGTCAGCATGTAGTTTTAATCTGCAGTGTCTCTTAAATTACTTTCTTAAATGGTCATTCCAAACCTTTAGTCAGGATTACAACCTAGCTTGTCGCACCACCAATTTTGTCCATGAGTATTTTTTATCCCAGAAGACTGAGAGAGAAAGTCTTTGAAAGAAAAATTTTGTTTTCTTGGAGATGTCGGAGCTTGGGTTTGGACCACAGGTTCTCGTCTAATAAACAAACATACCACCTACTAGACTATAGCGACTTCATCTTTTAAATACTGCGATTAAATCCTATAAACGATTCCTGCAGAAGAATGAAAATTTCAGTGTTTAATATCCTTTATTTAGACTCTTAACGTTGCAAACGTAGAAATTTGTGATAGTCACAGAGACTGAACGTGGAGTGAAAAGGTTGAGAAAAGAAAAAGCGCATGTAAAGCAGGAAATCATCAAATTATGTTCAAAATAAACTGTTTAATGTAACTATACTTTGTATATATATTTCCTAAATGCTTACGCTAAGCTTAGTGTACAAAATTGAAATATGTGGCAACCTTGTGTTTTGAATAGCTTGTATTAGACATGTTTTCTGAGGCACTTTTCTTTTATTTGATATTTCATTCCGTTGTTTTATTTTTTGTTTTTTAAAATTTATTATTAAATTTTATATGAGTAAGTATTGTCAGTAATGCGTGAAAATACACGTATATGCAGAAAATATTGCTTTTGTATGAAATATTAACCAGTCTTACCCTACCGGTTCGGTTGGGAAGCCGTTTCATACATATACCAACCAACCATTCCACTCTTGCTGCTCTTGCATACTTGTGATATGACTATACGCAGATACATATTCGTTTATGTCTGTCTGTCTCTGTATAACTGCTGTCATATGATCGTTAGACACTCCATAACATTCGCGAATAGTTGTTACTCAAATGTGATAATCAAACAGACATGCAGGCTGGGCAGGCAGGTATTCAGAGGAAAAACAATTTAATTTTTCATTTTCTTTTTTTCTAATCGATTTTAATTATTGAAAGTCTCCTAGTTCATGTTAATGACCTGAAAGGTGCAAGTGAAAGTTAACAGGATTTATGGAAAACAATTTGTGCCTAAAATGCTTGCTGTGCTTGGATGGAAACAAAGTTTGGCTTCAAGAATATTTAAATATTAAATGCAGTTTATACAATAGAAAGAATTATGAATGAATTCATTTCAAATGTCATGAAATATTAAATTTATTCCTTTTTTATTTTATTATAATGTATTGTGACAATACTGAACAGCGTATATTTTTTTGTAAATTCAATACTTTAAATGCATTTTGAATGCATAACAAACCATATTTTACAGTTCAATTGTTTATTATTTTAACCTAGAAATGAGACTGCATGTTTTTTTTTTGTTGTACTATATTCGCAGATTGTTAAATAAAATAAATTTTAAAAATTGGTAAAAAAAAAAAAATAATGTGAACAATTTGTAACTGAATTTTCTTGGAAATAGAATTTCTCATAAAAAATATCGTGTTATCATCGCCCGTGTGACAAGTATTACGGGTGTGATTATGTCATAATTTTAAAGAAATTTAAGGAAACTGCAAGGGTCTAAGCATTATCGCAATGAAAGTAGTCGCCGTAGCGTAGTAGATAGTTTGTTAGCTTATTAAACGTGAGGCCTCGTTTCAAACACCAGATATCTCCAACTAAATGAAATATGAAGAAATACTTCTTCGGCGACTTCCTCTCGACAGATTTCTGGCAAAAACTCTGAGAATAAGTAAAATTGCCATTTATCGTTCGTAGTCGACTTTAAACTGAACGTCCCGCCACTCATATATAAAATTAACATACACAACACAACATAACTAGGTCGTAATCCTGACTACAGGGTTGTAATGTATGTTATGTATGTAAGTACTGCCGAAAATATCGTTTCTATGGGAGAAAATGTGGCGAATAGTTCGAGTTTGTCGCTACCACGACAGTTATTCATATCTTATGGCTTATAGCGGCATATTTTGTATATCCGCCTAGCCATTGGGCAATCACACACGGGAACAATTATGCTGGCACAAAATAGCAGCTTATAGGCAAGAGAGCTGAGGAGAGTGGTTTTTTGCTGGCATAATTTTTCAACCAGCTTCTACCCCGCACAAACCAATACATAAACAACACAAAACCAATACACATACATTTATAAAACACCAGGTTCAGAAAAAAATGGAGCATATTTACTACATGTATAAAATTTAATGCATGATGAAATAGTCTCATGTGTGACTAAAAGAACAAAAATTATGCGGCTTAAAAAATAGTCTCGTGTGTAATAGCACATTATAGTCGCCGTAGTCTAGTCGCTTATTAGACTAAAAGCCCGGGTTCGAGCCCCAGGCCAGACATCAAAACGAAATATGAAAAAAATATTTCTGCGGCGACTACCTCTCAGTAGATTTCTGGCAAAAACTCTGAGAGTAAATAAACCTGCCATAAAAGAGTTTCTCAAAATCTGTCGTTCGGAGCCGACGTTAAACTGTAGGTCCCGCCACTCAAGTATACAATTAAGGCACACAACATGAATGGTGTGAGAAGCTAGGCCGTAATCCTGACTGAAGGATTGTAATGGCGAATTATGTATGTATGTATGTTTGTATATATATAGATATGCTTATCGTATGCTAGTATAACAGGTTTTCAATGTTAGCTTTTTAAACAGAATTTTCTACAGCGCTGAAGTTCATATTCATTCGGTGGTTGCTTTCAAAAGCAATTTTTTGTCACTTATGCTGCTCGGAGAATAAGATAACTTTAAAAGCATTGAAGTATTATAACGCTCTCGGCTCTGATTGTGGAATACAGAGTAACTTTTTTCGTACTACCAAGCTAATGTCCGTGATAATCGAGTGTTTTAACGATTTCGACTGCTTGAGTCATAGTGAAGTATACTGTAGAATAACGGTATCGTGGAATATAGACTAAAAAATAAAAAAAATCTCATACAGATTTCAAAAAGGCTTTCGACACATTCTCAACCATAAAGTCATCTGGAATACCTCAGGCTTAGCTTTAATCATATCCCAAATTCGAGTTTTATGCCGAGTAGACGTATGCAAAGTTATTGCTGCGCTTACTGCCACCTCTAGTGTTAAACCTTGTCCTAGAAGTTGTAATAAAAACTGCTGTCTGATAACACAAGCACATTGCTATGTGAAAATCAAACTACTTGAGAAATTTGAGCTAAACACTGGGCTTAAGATCAATGTGACAGTCAAAACTAAGATAATGTAAGTGGTAGGCAAACATTAGTTCCCCGTTTTTTATCAGAGACGTCTGGAAGGATGTGTTGCGGCAGGTCGAAATCCGTTAATTAGGTTGCTAATGGCCAATTAAGTAAGTAAGCCTCATAGACCACGTTAACAACTTTTGCTATGCAATAGCATCATCGTTAAGAAAGGGGGGTTGCTGCAATATTTTAGTTAGGTTTACGACGATTTGAAAAACTAAATCACCCATATTGTGTGCGTTAATTTTATCCATGAGTGGCGGGATGTGCAGTTTAATGTCAACTACGAACAACAGATTTTAGAGAAACTTTTCATGGCAATTTTATTGTACTCTCAGAGTTTTTGTCAGAAAACTTCTAAGGGGAATCACGTTTGAACACCAGGCTTGCATCTAATAAGCCAATACACTACCTACTAGACTACGTCGACTACTCCTTTTTTAACTCGATAATCTCCTTAAGTAAATGCTTTAAAAAAGTTCACTAACAGATGCCTAAGAAGATCTTTTTGATTCAAAAGGGTTCTATTGACAGCAGAGCCATGTTTGAAGCCTAGGCTTGCATCTAATAGATGAACATACTAACTACTAGACTACACCGATTACTTCTTTTTTAAGTCCACAATCTCATTAGATAAACGCTTTAAATCCATTTACAACTAAAAATCTAATAACAGAGTTCACATACATACATACATAATTGGCCATTATAACCCTTCAGTTACGGCCAAGCTTCTCACACCACTCATATTGTGTGCCTTAATTTTATACTTGAGTGGCGGGACCTACAGTTTAACGTCGAATCCGAACGACAGATTTTTGAGAAACTTCTTCATGGCAGGTTTATTGACTCTCAGAGTTTTTGCCAGAAATCTGCTGAGAGGAAGTCGCCTAAGAAATATTTTTTTTTTTTCATATATCGTTTTGATGTCTGGCCTGGGGTTCGAACCCGGGCTTTACGTCTAATAAGCGAACACACTACCTACTAGACTACGGCGACTACAAGACAGGAATATAGGATTTAATTGCAGTATTTAAGAAAAGTCGCCGTAGTCTAGTAGGTAGTTAGTTGGCTTATTAGACTACGGCGACTACAAGCTGACATACGTTGCGCAAAAAATAAGACGACATCACGGGAACTCCGCTTGACTGGTTACCACAGGGAAGCCAAAGAAAAAGAAGGCCCGCCCTCGACAACGAGAGTAAGTGAATGATGCAGTGCTCCAGTAAGACTTATTAACCCTTCATAAACAAGTTAATGAGATTTCAATCATCTTGTAACGAACCTTATCAGAATATTATGAAAATCACCAAGAAAACCCACTCCAAAGTTTTTAAATTAATTTTTATCAGTGTATGTATGTTATATTAGGAAATCCCCAATACGCGGTGTATTAATGTTGATTTAGAATGTGTGCAGATGGTGGTGGTGTTGCTGCAGTGTAGTGATGACTGTGGTGTAGAATGTGTTTCAAATAATATTGACATTGTTTATAAAAAGAATTTCATTACCTCAGCAAAATAAATTAAAGAATGCAAATTAAAATTAAAACTAAAACAGAGACAAAGACAAAGACAATAACAAATGCAAAAACAAAAACAAAAAGATAAATACCAAGACAAAAGCCAAATACTATTGAGTGCAATTCTTTATTTGCTTTTTGGAATTTTTTTTGTTGTTAATTTATTTGCAACACAATTGCAGACGACGCTGATTGTCTAATTCATTGCATTCATTGAGACATCATTTCAGCACTAAAGAAATAGTAACTGAATTACGAGTTTCAGAGTTAGTTGAGTGTTAGTTAAAGTCTATCCATGAGCAGACAGTTAGATAAAGAGTAATAAAGACAAATCGTGGCTAGTTGGCTGACATCGATTTCATCGATAATAAACGCTTGAAATGGTAATTACAGTGTTGGAAAAAAGAAGTTTTGAATAAAAAGTAAAAACAGAGGTGGAAAATAACTCCCCATGTAACATGTTGTATTTTTTAAAAAAAATTTTCAAATTGTTTCGACTTAATTGTGCGTTAAAGACTAGCAAAATCAATTTAAACAAAAAGATTCATAAGCATTTTCCAGCAAATGCGGTTCAAATTAAATGAAAGCATGAACTTGCAGTCCAGCAGTATCTTTCGAACTTTGACAGTTGATAACGGCCATGTTGTTAAAGCTATGCCTGTCAAATGAATTGTAATTTTTTCAGTATGTTCATACCTACAATAGTACAAACATAATTGGCCATTACAACCCTTCAGTCAGGATTACGGCCTAGCTTCTCACACCACTCATGTTGTGTGCCTTAATTTTATACTTGAGTGGCGATAGATTTTGGGAAACTTTCTTATGGCAGGTTTATTTACTCTCAGAGTTTTTGCCAGAAATCTGCTGAGAGGAAGTCGCCGAAAAAATATTTTTTTTTTTTCATATTTCGTTTTGATGTCTTGCCTGGGGCTCAAACTCGGGCCTTACGTCTAATAAGCGAACGCACTACCTACTAGACTACCTAGTATGTTCATACAAATCATAAAATAAGAAAATTGTTTTATCAAAATGGGTGACCCGCACTTTTTACCTATTTTACAATCACCGTAATAGTTCTATCGAGAGGACTACTCGCAAATTAAATGCGAGTCCATTGGTTCAGTAAACGATCGACCAACACGCGTACGTCGTTAACGAAATGCTAGATCTGCCAAAAACAGCGCCGTTGTCCGTAAGAGTGTGCAAAAGAATGCAAGACAGTCCTTTTTGCATTGCTCACATGAATTTGCTTTTTCGCATATGGCAACTTGGCTTTGTGACTTGGGCCAGCAATCGCTTGGGCGCAAAATCGTACGTAATCAACTGATCCAAGAACTTCAGGTAAACGCCCACAGACAACTACGCCTACGTTCGGTGAATTGGCTCTGAAAAAGTTTGCATTCTGCAATTTGTATTGAAAAATCATCTTTAGTGAGTCCCTTCTGAGTCCCATTTCCGGATGAATGCGTACGTCAGAGCCAACAAAATTATTGAATTTAAGACGATAACAATCCACATGAGTTTCAAGAGCATCAAATGCATCCCGCCAGGTTATCACTGTTAACGGCGAGGCCTATAGGACGATGAACTTGCTTTTTCGCAAATCGCAACTTGGGATTATGACTTCGGCCAGCAACCGTACAAACTTCAACTGATCCAGGAACTCAAGGTAAAAGCCCACAGGCAACTTCAAGAGTGTCAAATGCATCCCGCCAGGTTATCACTGCTAACGACGAGAACTATAGGTCAATGCTTACAAATTTGGCCAGAATTGGACGACACTACATGCCCACACAGTTCATGCCACGTTGGATATTTTACACGAGAGATTTGGGGGCATGTTCACCTTATGTGGAGAGGATGCAAACTGGTCACTAAGATGTTGTGATTTGTCACCTTTAGACTTTTTCCTGTAAGGCTTTCTTAGTCGTAGGTGTAGGCGAATAAGTCACAAACCACGGTACATTGTGTTAGAAATGAAATTCTACACGTTTGTACTGGGAGAGCCATAAATTTTAAGTGATTTCATGCCGGTCGCATTAGACTGACATTCGCTTTACAAACCCAAAACAGAATTCTTCAACTGCAACGCACCCGAAATACCGCAAAAATCAAACTATTTTCCATCACGACTGTTTCTACTTTTGGGGCTCCATACTAATCAAATAATTCTCTCGTGACTGTCCAATTAAGATAATTTCAGCAATCTAACTTAATAAGCAGGTTGGGCAGCGCCACCTATTGAGCAGTAAAGAACTCAATAAGCATAATTCCTCATTATCACATCCAATACTACAACTCAACACAGAGTACAATAGCAGATGGCAACTCTGTCATACTAAAATATGCTGCAGTATACAAATCATCTGCTTAATTGGAAAAACGTGATTACAGACTCCAAAAAAAAAAGCGTAAAAGTCATCAGAAGATTGTGGAGATGCTTTGTAACAGTCCTACATACATAATACATAATTGGCCATTACAACCCTTCAGTCAGGATTACGGCCTAGCTCCTCAAAACCACTCATGTTGTGTGCGTTAATTTTATACATGAGTGGCGGGACCTACAGTTTAAAGTCGACTCCGAACGACAGATTTTTTGAGAAGCTTTTCATGGCAATTTTTTTTTACTCTCAGAGTTTTTGCCAGAAATCTGCTGAGAGGAAGTCGCCGAAGAAACATTTTAATATTTTTCGTTTTGATGTTTGGCCTGGGATTCGAACTCGGGGCTTTCGTCTAATAAGCCAACATACTACCTACTAGACCACGGCGACTTCGTCCAGTCCTATGTTCCTCAAAATGAAACGACAAGTTATACGAGGGTTGCCTTTTATATTTCGGGATTAGAGAACAAAAACAAATATTGTTTTTCAAAATATTCCCCATTAAGATCTATACACTTTTGCATACGTTTGAACCAATTGTCGAAGCACTTTTGCCACTCTGATTGAGGTCTTTTTTTGAGCGATTGGCAAATTGTGTGCGATCCAACGCCAACAAATTTTTTTGACAGTCAAATGTTCATGCAATATTGAATGTATGCTGGTCCCACTAATGTCTAAGGTTGTCTCAATCTCACGATAGGTCACATGACGATCTTGCAATATCAGTTGGCGCACAGCATCAATGGTTTCCGGAACAACAACTGATTTTGGACGACCTTCACGAAATTCGTCTTGGAGTGAACTACGACCTCGGTTGAATTCACCATACCATCGATAAACACTGGTCCTTGATGGAGCTTCATCGCCAAAAATTGAATTAAGTTCATCGATGCACTGTTGTTGAGGTAATCCACGTCGAAAGTTATAAAAAATAATCGCACGAAAATGTTCACGATTTAATTCCATTTTTTGGACGAGATTAATCTTTTAAGTTACTGTAAACAACATAAATAGCCTCAAAAATGTCAAGCTTTACGATAGAGCTGTCAGTTGGCAGATTGCAACACTAGGGTTGCCAAATTCCGAAATATAAAAGGTAACCTTCGTAAAGCAGTAGAAAGCTTTAAGAAACAGCAACTACCAACTGCTCAAATATTGTTTGTTTTATTTTCTTAAAACCAGGGCTATGAATTGAATAAAAACTTTAATTCTTTGTACCCCAAAAGTAGACCAAAATCAATTTTTATCCTCAATAGTTACAGTGTTTTTCCCCGACAATTTCTATTGAAAAAATCTGTTACCACATACTCCAGTATTTTGATAAGATAAATAACAAATGGAGCAAAAAAAAAAAAAACTGAAAAATAGAAAAAATTTACAATCAAAAGAACATCCAATTCTCTAATGAGAATGTTTTTACAAGCAATTGACAGACAGACTTTAAATGTCTGGCCCGACTGACGGACTCACTGAACTAACTAACTGAACGCAAGTTTTGGCAAAATTCCAAATAAGAACTATAGCAGCAAGAACAACAACAACAACAACGATGACATTAACAATAGCAACATCAATAATTATCACAACAATTAACAACAAAATGATATTGACAATGAACAAGAAAATCATGAAAAAAAAAAGATATCAACATCATCACCAGCGCCTATGAATCGAGGACGTCGAACAAATGCTCAGATTGTTGTTCATATTTGACGTTTACGCGACGGACCAAATGGTTTTCATTCTACATATTTATTTTACGAGACTTCGAAACTTAAATAGAACCGTGAGAATAATTTTTTTTTTAATTTTTATTTCATTTGTTTTTGTTTTTCTACTGTTTGTCAATGTTTATTTTTGGCTCATTTTTTTGTTTTTTAATTTTATTTTTTATTTTGCAAATGTTTTGTATCTTAAAGATACAACATATTATAGAAGAAGAAAACACTTTTTTTTGTGAACAACATGTCGTCATTTATATTTAGAAAGACAACATTTTTTAAAGGAATTTTTTACATTTTTTTTCGATTTTTTTTAACACACCATCCGTCTAACTAACGCATTGCATTTGGCCTTTAATTTTTGTTTTCTTTTTCGTTTTTTTTTCAGCTGATTTTAAAAAGAATTTCTTAAAATCTTAACAAAGAGACGCAAAGTATTTTTTTTAAGTGTCCAACGAAATACACTCTCTTAACTTGGCTATCCTCTGAAACGTATTTGGGTTAAGAGCAAAAAATGCATGAACTTTTTACCAAAGTACTCTCGAAACGTGATCTATCCAGAGCTGGTGATTTATTTTTTGTGCCAGACAATGATATTGTCAACGATATCATAGATGTGGTGAGTTTTTTTTTTAAATTTTTAATCAAACGTTTACGTAATTTTTCCTTCACTTGCATTTACAGTTATCGGACATTAATGCCATCATATCATTGGCGGATTATTTAAAGAATAATAATGATCAGTCGGTGGTTGAAATCTGTGTTACACGCGTCTTATCCTGCATACGTGAAACGAAGACAGCTGAACGTTATTGCAGTGCATTAATCGATTTACTTAAGACCTGCCTATTATGGAATCTCCAGCCTAGTGGTAGCGGCAAAGATGATCCGCCACATGCGAAAATAGCTGCCGATATTATATCGAGTATTTTCTTGGTGAGTGTAAGATCATCCAATATCATCACCACTGTTCTCTCTTAAAATTGTTTCACATTTTCTTTTCCGTTTTTTTTTTCTTCTTAGAATTACGACAAAAAAGATGTCATGAATTTAGCCCTGCCCGTTGCAATACAATTTTTGCCAAAAGGAAATCGTGAACTTTCACGCAATTTGGCAAGTTATCTCTCATTGGCTGCCATCGATTATGCCTATTTGTTGAGTCCTCACATTGATTCAATTATCAATTCCATATTGGCTGGCAATTATGGCCTGTTGCGTGTACTGTCGCAAATCTATGAAGTGTCACCGGATACGGTAACACCGCATTCATCCCAGTTAGTGGCACTGTTGCCAAAATGTGATTCTCAAGAAAGACTAGCCGTTTTCCAATTGTATCTATTAATAGCTCAGCGTACACCCTTAGTTTTAGAGTCTTGCATATCGCCATTGTGTGAATTCCTGTACGATAGTGAGACAGCATCGACGACAATGCAAATCCTATTGAAATTGGCTGAACAGAGGCCGCTGTTGGTGGCAGAACATTTCGATAAAATACGTTTGGCAACGAAAACTAATCCGAGTACAGTGACATTGGGTGCACAAGTTTTGGCAACAGCGGGACGTACAAATAAGGAAAATGCTCAGTATGCATTGGATTTCGTTTTAGAACAATTGCCTCATGCCGATCGAACATCACAGGCTGTCCTGTTGCAAGAGGCAACGAAATTGTGTTCATCATTTCCCATATTGTTTACGGACAAAGTGTTGGCCTGTGTAAGACAAAAGAATGCTTTGAGGTAATATTGGCGAGTTACTTTGAAAACATATGTAAAAACGCTTTAAATTAATCTCTTGCTTTAACTTGATTGCAGTCAACAGAAATTATCTTCTTCTGAGACGAGCGTTGATGTTGGCAACAAAACATCGGGTGGTGTAACCATTGTTAATCTGAATAGTTCGAATGATCCAAGTTCCTCCGCACAACCTTTAGCTGCTAAAGCTGCTGGCATAGTAGTGAATACATTGTCACCAACAGCGGCAGTACCCCAACACTCTACTATAATAAGTGCCGATCCAACTACAAGTACAACAACAGTGTCGGTTGCTACTTCTGCCACTCATGCGACTACTGGCCGCAGCCATAAAAACAAACAAAGCCGCAGCAGTCCCAGTAGTCCAAAGGATCCCTATAGGAGAACCATAACAACGGGAAATATTAAAATACGTAAGTTGTCCTTTAAGGTTTTGCATCTGTTTTGCTCAAAGCATTGAACGTATCCGAGAAAACCTTGTAATTCATTTTTCCAGCATCAAACGTTGAACACTTTAATTTCTATTTTTTTTTTATTTCAGCTTCAGTTAGCACTACAACTGCCCATCCAATTGTATCTCAGCCGCCCGCTATTAACAGCACTGTACCGCCAACACCACCACATACCGGATACACAAGACGTGTAAAATTAGGAGATTCACGCAGTACAGGTCGCCTGCATCCAGCTGGAAATACACACCGCAGCATGACACGTCTCAATGTAGCTGGAGGCTCTGTGGGAGGCCTACATAAAAGTATGACACGTCTTAGTTCTTCACAACATATCAATCAAAATGGTTCTGCTTCAGGTTCAGGTTCCAATACAGCCAACAATTCTACATCAAGCAGTAATGTTGTAGTCCAGACTGGTGCCATGTTGAAAACCCCTACAACACCTAATAGCCCTGGCTATGTAACACCCGTACCACCACTAAGCAATAACGTTATCATAACGGGCCATAACAAATGGGGAATACCCTCAACCCAAGTGACTTCGGGTGGCGTAACTGTTACCACCTCACCCACAAAGCTGAGGCCACAATCACAAGGACCCACAACTTTATTAAACACCAGTACGGCTTTGTTGAAATATAGTACGGATGCCTTAAATCAATCCGTTGGTTCAATAACTTCACCCAGCAATCCGGTTTCAGTGCATCATGCTTCACCAGCATTGCCACAACAGAATAATGGTAATCAAAAATCTGTGATGAAATTACCAGTGAATGGCAGTGTAAGTGAGGTGGCTATTTTAGAATAAAATTATAATTTGAAGAGAAATTTTGATTTGTTGAAACTTTTTAGAGTGACCATGAAGTCATAGTATCTGGACCCACAACCAATGTAACCCCGCGCCGTAATGACAATACCAGTCGTACTTTATTGAATGCCAACAACAGTATATTGGATCAACGCATGAGTACCTTTGAACCCTATCAGATAATGCGTGATCCGGTGCAACAGTTCTGTGAAAAACATTTCACTTCCATAAGCAGTTACATGGATGAAGTTTCCCAAATGCTGCCGCCACCCACACGTTGTAGTATAGAAGGTAAGAAGGTATTTTCTAACAAATAATCAAGTTTTTTACTACAATTTTTATTGTTCTTCTTTAAATTTTCACTTGATAACGTAATATAATGTCACTCAACACAACAACGTAACGTAATATAATATTACGTAACGTAAACTCTTTTTATGTTATAATTCTTCTTATTTCCTCCATTTCTTCTTTTTTCTTTTGTTTACACACTCTAGTTTCCAACGAATTTGCAGAGAGACGTTCCAAAAAAGTGGCAAAACTACATTTCGCCTGTCAAATTCGTGGACCTCATTGCCTTTATTCGAAGACCTGTTTTACCATGCGTACACGTAATCCAAAAACCTGGATTCATTTAATGTTTTTAGATTTTCAAGTCAGACATTATGTAAGTATTTCGTAGATATTATTTTATACAAGAGTACAACGATTTAAATACTGCATTTAATTTTCAGGTTAAGGAGAAAAGCGTACTTAGCACCCGTGAGCCGGGCATAAGTAATTTAAAAAATATTTGGCAAATACTCAAATGTGAAAATCGCAGTTTTACCGAATTAGTCACCAGTCAATTTCCCAGCTTAAAGGTGAGTTGTTTATGATACAATTTATTTCCTCCTTTTATTATTCCTCTTGGGAACAATGGGTTTTAATGGGTCCGCGAAGGGTTAGTTAGTTTGGTCTCATTCAGAATAGATCACTTACACGTTATACGTGGTCTGCATGGAGGACGGCTGCCCTGAAGATTCCCGTCAAGCGCTACTCTGGAAATATTTACTAGGTGTATGACCGATTCATTTCCTTCTACGAACTGTAATAGACGTCTAATTTGATATCTTCGTCTATGTCGTTTCGGGTACAGACGTTTTTTTGTTATATTGGCATTCGGTAGCCGTGTTTCACAGTTACATATATAGAATGCAGAATTGATTGAATTTGGATTTGATTTGAGAATTGTTCGAATGTACTCGACTGTTTGGCGATCGAATTGTATGAAGCTTGTGCTCCTATTGTTCAACCTGAGTGCTTCTCATATTCCCTTTTAGACCTGATTTTCTTGCCAATTTGACGAGCTTACATATCGATGCGATTATAGGTGACGAGACATTTGTCTTTTGCAAAGTCTAAGCCGCTTGAGATGTGTGCCAAGCCTCCAAATTATTGCTTTTTTAAGCGAGGCTAATTCGGTCATAATACCATCAAGGACAACAACAAATAATAGCAGGAAGAGTGGGCAAGACTTTGTAATTCGACTAGCTTAGCTTATAGTACTTTGTTTCAATTACACCAAATGTTTTATATGGCTTCCAAGGAGCTTCTTTACTAGCTTTAGTTTCGTTAATGACGGTTATTCAGTTAAATGGGAGGTTTATCAATGCGTTCACGCATTACTTCGGGATTAAATTCATTTACTGCGGTACGCTGCTTCCATTCACGATACGCATGCACTATCGTTAGGCATTCGTATCTTGTGTTCCGAGATATTATGGCTTCTCTTTCATTATCTCTTAGCTACATGTTAAGTGATTTGATTTGGCAAACCAATTCCTTTAAAGATGTGCTCGTCAGAAGTAATATTTTGTATAAATGGTCCTAGGATCTGTCAATGCCTGGAAACAATTATTATGTATCGGATGTAATAGTTAGGAACCCTTTAGATTCTGATGATGTTGCTTGATCTTACTCTTATTGCCCTGGTTGATGTGATTCTTTCTGTAGGATTAGGGAGACGTTTGGATAACAAGTAAAACCTCAATTCGGAAAACTTCTGAAAATAACCACGATAAAAAATATTTTGCTTTCTGATGTATTCGTATATGGGATGTTGAAGTTTTTATACTTAGCCATTATAAGCCCTTACCCGATGCACAGTATTTCTAACTATGTATGTATACTTTCACTTTCAGGATCGTGAAATTCTCGTTAACGAATTAAGACATTCAGGCTTCCTAGATGTTTTTGAAGTCTCTAAGACTGATAAATCCAATCCAAATTCGAATGAATTAGAATATCAATGGGGCTGTTTCCTATGTAATCATCCCGACAAAGCGGTAGGCTTTCTTAATGGCAGCAATCAACCCATGATTGAGGGGCAACTCAAAGAGAAAAAAGGTAAATGGCGTTTATTCCGTAGATGGCGTACACGTTATTTCACACTGTCGGGAGCCCATTTATCATGCAAGGGATCGGTAAGTTTTGCTGTGTAAATTATATATGTTATGACAGAAACTAATTGAATTTTTGTTTTTGTATTCTAGAGCGGTGGCGAAAGTATCGATGTTAATCAAATACGTTCCGTCAAGGTGTCTCGGGGTGCCCGTAATATACCAAAAGCTTTTGAAATCTTCACTGCCGATCAGACTCTAATACTCAAGCCAAAAGATGGTAAAAATGCTGAAGAATGGGTACAATGTCTGAGCATTGTAGTGGCACACTCACAGGCCCGTGATAATCCACACACAAAAACAAACAGTTTACCTGCACGCGGCATGAGCAGCAGTAAACCTTCATTTTGAGATTTTTTTTGTTCTAGACATTTAAACTTAGACTTCTAAGACTTGTTTCTAAACTTAGTATTATAAGTGGTCTCTAAATACGTTATTATTACTTTTATTTTTTTATTTTTTATTAACTAAAGTTCTCTTAAGACTTGCATACTTTTTTTTATACAATTTCGAAGAATTTCTATTCTACTGAAAGCAGATAAAAAGACGAAAATGAATTTGAATTGAAATTTTGGTTTTTCTCTTAAACTTAAATAGTTAAGCTTTCCTTTAAACAATTATTTTTGTATATTTTATATTTATTTTAAATGATATTATTATTTCCTAAAACATATTCATAAATAAAGACATTTTTATACATGATTTAGAATTTAAAAAAAACATATAAATGGACTTCATTCGCTTCATTAATTGTAAATAGAAATCCATTAGCGAGTATTCAAAGTTTGTTCTGGGGTTTGACCCTTTCCTCACGTCTAATAAGCTTACACACTACCTACTAAACTACGGCGACTGTCAGGACAACCCTAAACCCAAATACATACATACATATATTGTTGACTAATTACTATTGCAGTGTGTACTGCGTTTGTTTACTGGACGAGAGCTTGGAAAAAAACATTTCTTCGTTTTCCCCCTCAGGACTCTTCTAGTTTTTATCGGATCTGTTAGTAAATTATTTCCCATTAAAAGGCTTCTCAAGTGTTGGACTAAATGAACACACACAGCATGGGTGATGAGAACAGTCAGTCCGTCAAATACATACTTTGATAATAGTTTGCCTAAAAGTTTCGAAGATTGGTTTCACATATCAACCATCTATTTATCTGATTCTGGAACCAAGTGAATACCATCTGTTTCTATCTATGACGTACAGTTTTTGCCATTATAGGAGCTTATGAAGATTGTTCTGCTGCCAAACACGCAAAACAACGAACTGCTTTCCTATAGCTGCTCTACGACCAGTCACGATACGATATAGAAATTTTACGTTTTTTTGTGCAATTCGAAAATAACATTTTCGAATCCAATCGGATTCTGAAGTTGTTTTGTGTAGAACCGAATTCTTTTTGTATCAAGTGTTTCCAGACGATATTTAATTTATAAGCATTTGAAAAAGTGCTGTTATCGACATATCGATAATTGGACTTCCAGAGAGTGATATGTACATCTTTAACATTAAATTTATCGCTACGCAATAGACTCGACTTTAATCACTTCGATAGCTTCAGGATTGATTCGGGTTATTACGGCTTTAATTTTTAACGAACTAAAGGTTTTATAATGTGCTGTAACATACATATGTATGTACATATATATAATTGGTCATTGCAATCCTTCAGTCAGAATTATGGACCTATGTAGTTTCTCACATAACTTATGTTTTGATGTCTGACCTGTGAATTGTACTCGGGCCTTACGTCTAATAAGCCAACACACTACCAATTAGACTACGGCGAATGTGCAGTACCGCTTAATATTATTCAACCTGTTTTTTTTGTTCAAAATCTGCAGATCGCTAAGAGGCCGCCTCTAACATTAGGAACAAATGTTTACTGATCCACGGCTTAGTCTAACTCCGACATTAATTAGATTTTGATTTTTTACTTGTTTTGATCTGCTGACGATATCTGATATTCCATCTGCCTTACATATCTGTAAAGGCATTTTCTATCCGATAGCTAAGGATGCTTCCGATGGGAGATAAGCAACTTCATCATGCTAAACTACAACATTAGGGAAAATACTCTATCAGAGAACAAAACCCAACATACTAAAATTCTAGACAATAAAATTTCATCAACAAATTTACTATAGAAAATGCAAGTCATCGAAAAATTCACTATAAAAAATGCAAGTCATCGACAAATTTACTATAAAAAATGCAAGTTATCGAAAAATTCACTATAAAAAATGCAAGTCATCGACAAATTTACTATAGAAAATGCAAGTCTCTCACAGATTCAATATAAAAAATGCAAGTCATCGACAAATTTTCTAAAAAAAAAGTCATTAGCGTGGAAAAAGTATTTGTTGGTCTCAAATCAAACGATTATATTTTTCGATAAATATTCAAATTCGGAAATAGGTCAGTAAAGCCAATAGCTTCTTAACTTAATGGCTGTTCTTCTTCTTGAAAAAGAGGACTTTACATCAACATTAACTGACAATATTAGTGAAGCGAAGTATAAATTATAATGCTTATCTTTATTTGTTAGTATAGTACCACCATCTTACGCCCTAATTTCTCTCGATAGGTGTGATTCAATTTGATTGTAGTCCTTTAATTAAACTTTTCTAGCTGTCTGGCGTCACAAAACATCTATAAAACTCTGCAAACTCTAAGAAACTGAGAAAAGTTGCAATAAAGTGTTGTAAGACCCTTTTTAAATTCAATAAAAAACCGAGGAATTGACATACTTTCGTGACTACCTTCCACAACGAATGAATTATAAGCTCGAATAAGAATTTAATATATAAATAACGATAATTAGATTGAAATAAATTAAATCATAATTTGATAACATAAATGAAGAGCGTATATATGACATACATTTTTGCAATAAATTTATAGAAATTTTTAACGTAAAAGAAAAATAAAACAATGATGGAAAGAGTATTTCGCTTGGAATCACAGAGCAATTACGATTAAAAAAAGGTGTGGTTATATTACAGCGATAGTATTGTCGTAAAACTATAAGAAAAATTCAAGCATACGAAATACTAGTTATTAAGATAGATTTTATGATGCGTTAAATTTGCTTTTAAATTTTGCTAAAGAAAATATTTATTAACAAATAAAAAACAATTACTTTGAGTGTTGTGTACCGGCGTCAGAATAACCTATTAAAATTCATCAAAAACGTTAAAAAATTGACAATTCAAAGGGACGTAGCTGGTATCATATAATACCTTAATACATATTGTAAGTACTTATACTTGGTGAGGATGACGAGAGGTTGCTGAATATGTTTGAAATAAAGTCCTGAGGGTGATCTATGGCCCACTACATCTTGGATACGGTACAAAAATATGTTCGAAAGTAAACCAAAGTACCCTAGGAAAAATGGTCGTACCAAGTTGCGCTGGACTCTATCTTAAATAGCTACTACGAGTAAAGATTGGAGGTCATTTGCTACGTATAGGAGCTGTAAACAGCATGTAAAGTAAGTTGAATTAAAGAAAATAAGAACAAAAGGAAAAATCTTTATGAGGAGGAAGTGATCACATTTTAAAATTTAAAATAAACTACAATCGCAAAAAAAAAAAGTATTGGAAAACTGTAGCTTCGATCAAGAGTCTTATCTTAGCAGACTGAAAGAATATTATTTAGCTTAGGTTAGGTTAGGTTAGAGGACGTGTACTTATGAACAGTGACAAGTACAGTACCCGGAGGTCGAATTGACCCAATGTACAACGTCCTAGCTTCCCTCACCACTCGTGTTGTGTGTGTTAATTTTATACATGAGTAGCGGGACCTACAGTTTAAAGTCGACTCCGAACGACAGATTTTTAGGAAACATTTTCATGGCAATTTTGTTTATTCTCAGTAGTTTTTGCCAGAAATCTGCTGAGGAAGTCGCCGAAGAAATATTTTTTCATATTTGCGTTTTGATGTCTGACCTGGGATTTGAACTCGGGGATTCCGTCTAGTAAGCCACCACACTACCTACTAGGCCACGGCGACTTCAGAATATTATTTAACTTCAAATTCAAATTAATCACAATATAGCAGGCATGTAGTTAATAAATGGAACAATATTCGACTTCCAATTGAAATGGTTTTGCAGAAAACGAAGGCAAATTATCTGGGAATAGTATTGGACAGCGAACTGACGTGGAGGGACAAGACAATCTTGGGATCGTATTAGACATACAACATCTTTGTCTGACTAGTTATGACTTGTCAGGCAGATTGTATTGGGTAACTTGTATCAGAGACTATAATTAGGATAATGTGAGAATGGTCAACAGGAAATTCAACAAAAGACATCATGATCTGAACGATTAAGTGGTTTGCAACGAGACGGAATAACAATAATAAATAAAGCCATTTGGAAGCTAAAACCAGTAGTACAGGAGTGGAAGTGTTCTGCTCTAGAATGAAATGTTCTGAGGCAAAATTAAGTTCCACACTACTTATCGGAAGAGCTGTATGACGAAATGCAAATGAAAAACAGAGAGATGGAAGGACATATACTGAGCTAGAAGGAATTATGACAATCTACACTTTTGGCAAGGGAACTATAATTGTATATCGATGGCTTAATATAGAAAGGTCGTATCTCGTTTTTTTCAAAATCAGGGTTTTTACATATTCTGGTAGACAAAACCCCCATACACATCCTCTGAAAAATTCAGGTTCCTATGTTGACGAATAGTTGATTTCCAGTAATTAAAAGAAACATAACATAACATTTTTGTTTTAGATTTTATTAAGTTTTTTCCTTCTCCTGTAAAGTACTGAAAATGTAAGATACGACCTTTCTATATTAAGCCATCGATATGCTTGAAATCCTACAACAGATTATCAAATAGCAGTCGGAGAATAGCAACTAGACTTCTGACTGTAGTAGATTGAAGGAATATTTGTGTATTAAAGCATTTCAGAAGAAAACATATGAGTGTTTACAAAGTACTAGGCAGGGAGTTATCGATAGCAACACCGAACAACATCCTGAAACTCCTCAGGACAACAAAGTTGTGCCGATTGAGGACTGTGCAATAAATCACTTCATCGCAATAACTTAGTACATCTGCACACAATTGTACGACTATACACAGTAAATTCGCAGTCGACAGACACACTTAATTATGAAAAAATATGTTCTAAGGGATCTCCTACGATATGACAAGATATGGCAGCCAATGACTACTAGGAATAAGATCACATACACTAAATTAAAAAAAAAACTGAATTTTTGGCATGCAAAAAATTCAATATTTATGCACGGTGGCTTTATAATAATGCAAATAAGGTAGAACCTTCCTTACGATCAAACAGATTAAAATTGAATTGAAAATAGCAACAAAAAAAAAAGGAGAAAATAAATGTCAATTATAAAACGAAGATGGAAAAGGGACTGCTAAGCAACTACCTATAGTAGTGGAAAAGTAAGCAGGCCATACTAAAAATTAAACATACTATTAAATATACTACGTTAAGTAGATACTTAAGGCAAATTAGCTAAATTGATACTTAATATACATAATTATAGAATGTAAACATATTTTAGTGTTATTTTCATTTGACTACATTTTACACTTTTTTAAAGTCGAAAGAATACAAGAAAATCTTCCAAAGCAATAAAATATCCCGATTTTTATCATTAAACCCCCTTTTGCTGAGCCTTTAAGCACTTAAAAAGATCTAAAAAGCTATTTAAATGTAAACTTATAAAGTACAATTCAATGTTTTTGATTTTATATAAATTTAAAGGCATTTTATTTTTAGTTCATAAAGTTTTATGATTTTCTCTTCACATACTATGTTTGTAAGTACATACTAACAATAAAATATTAAATAAATATTTATTATTTATTTGTTTAATTAGTTATAATTATGTTAAACATAGAAAAAAGATATTATAAGGAGAAGCGTATCTTTAGAGCTATAAAAAGTTATGGGTCTCAATATAATTTTTATTTTCCTTTTTAAACATGATACACCAAAAGGTAGGTGTATACATGCATTATATTATCACAAATAGATGTCTATAATTACGAACTAAACAAAAAAAATATATATAACAAGATAAAATCATATGCAAAAAGAAATAAAAAAAATATGTAATTGAAAAATCATTAACAAGTATTTAAAATACAAACAATAGCTTCAAAATATAAGTATGAATAATTTGCTTACAATTAAATTGTAATTTCTAAGTACAATATGTGATTTAAAAAATAAATATTTTTAGTTTTTGTTTCTTATTTAAGTGAGAGGGCGATTGTCTGGAAATACAAATAAATTCAGAGTTCTCTGCAAAACCCAAATTATTAAAACAAATTCAAAGTGATTCTCTAATTAATTCCTTCAGTATCAGATTAAATAAAAATCTTTCCTCTAATACTCTTTGATTTTAACAATAAATTTAGAAATAATTTTTAAAACTCATAAACCCAATTGAAAAAATCTCACTTAAATCGCCGCTTATCACTTTTATACAGTTTCACGTTCTCTCCACATGATGATTGTCTTTTTTGGTTTTTTATTTTGCCACGCTTCTTAGCGAGTGAGCAAGCATGGCAAAGGTTATGATTAAGAATAAACTACCAGGTACTGACGACAACATACGATATCTTTCCTCAGTCATACGTTTCGCTTTGCCGCGATCAGCCCAATCAAAACTGCGCTCTACAGCCTTTTTCCATTTGCCATAACGAAGAGCCCGCTCTTCATCTGTGCTCGTAGGCAAAAAGGTATCATAATAAATGTTATCATAATGCCTTTTCTCGGGATCAAATTTACACAATTCAATGCCTTCGGCTTGGGCAGCACACATGGCTGCACCGAAGGCCGTTGAATCCAAAAGTTGAGAACGAAATACGGGTACACCGGCCGTATCGGCTTGTAACTGCATTAAAACATTATTGGAAGACAAGGCACCGTCGGCATGAAGTTTATTGAATTTAAAACCACCCTCTTTATACATGCACTCCAAAATGTCTCTCGACTGAAAACAAATAGCTTCGAGGGCAGCTCTTACCACATGATGTTTGGTGGAGAATTGTGTCAAACCAATAATTAAGCCACGAGCATCTTTACGCCAATAGGGTGCATATAGACCAGTAAAAGCGGGCACAAAATAAACATCTCCGGTAGTTTGTACTGCCTCAGCATATTGTTCAGCATCTGAGGCTTTTGGCACTATGCGTACTTTATTTTGCAACCATTCCAAAGCATGTCCTGCCACTGCCACAGCACCTTCTAAAGCATAGACAGGCGGCATATGGGGACCCAATTTATAAGCCACTGTAGTTAGTAGGCCACGTGAAGATATCACTGGTGTAGTGCCCGTATTACACAGTATAAAACAGCCTGATCTGTAGGTATTTTTTGTTTGACCCGGTTTTATGCACATTTGACCCAATAAAGAAGCCTGTTGATTGCCCAATATGCCACTTATTGGCATGCCTTTTAAAACTGAACGTTCATCTGTTACTTTTCCATAAATTTCCGAACAACTTTTAATGTCCGGCAGCATGTCTATGTGTATGGAAAAGGTTTTCAGTAGTACAGGATCCCATTCCAAGGTTTCGATATTCATAAGCATAGTGCGGGAGGCATTAGTAACATCGGTAATATGTAGATTGCCTAAAAATATAGAAACTTTGCTTTTAAAAACGGGAACTTAATATAATTGTGAGTTAGACAACATACCCTTGGTTAAATTCCAAACAATCCAGCTGTCTATGGTGCCAGCCTTACAACGTTTATCTCGACATGCTTTGCGCACAGCAGGCACATTATCTTTTAGCCAACGAATTTTCAAAGCCGAAAAATATGGTGATACGGGTAGACCGACAATATTTTTAAAATGATTTTTATTTTGTTCGGGTATTTTAGCCAATATCTGATCTACTATGGCGGTGGTTCTTATATCATTCCATACAATGGCATTGTATAAAGGTTTCCCCGTAATGCTATCCCAGACTACGGTAGTCTCACGTTGATTCGTTATACCGATTGTATAAATATCATCCTTGCGAAAGCCCAAGCCTGGCAGCATACTTATAGCGACTTCACAGCAACGATAGACATTGTTTATGATGGCCAAAGGATCCTGTTCGAACCATCCATCCTTAACGGTGATCATTTGTTTCTCTATGCGATGGCTGGCAATTTCCTTGAACTCAGGCGTAGTGTAAATAGAAAAACTAACCGTGTTGGTACCTTCATCGATGACACCCACCAAACGATTGAGATTCATAGAAGATTTACGAAAATCTCCGCCACGACTGCGAAAGGGCACCTCAGCACTCGAGCTGGGCTTACGGGTCATGGGTGCATGTTGTTTCACTTGTTTGCCTTCAGTCATTTCGTCGTTGTCCTCCGTTTCTAAATCCAAATCACTAATATGAGCAAGAGAGTCCGTCGACGAGTCTAAAATTTGATTTTGGTAATATTTTTGGTTTCATAAGTATTTTTTATTTTTTCTTTTTTGCAATTAATCTTAAAATTATTCCACCAAAGCATAGCAACAATAAAACACAAAATGAAAAATTTCTTAAATAATAACACACAACACAAGCTATTGCTAATGAAAAAAAAAAAATTTTAAAAATTTTAATTCAAGTTTTGGTCTTTTAACCCACTAATCTAAGCTCTAGTATTTGAAGTGAACTACATATGTTCTTAACATGCAGATAATAAAGTAGGTTTGAAATGATTTTAAAGAGAACTTAAAAATAATATTTTTTTTAAATAAACAAACAAACGAGCAAAGCCCCCCAGCGGTGTGGTGCAGGTGAAACCACCTTTAGGTTATTTACCCGCAAATATTATAAATACTTGAACAACATTTAAAAATATGAACGCCTGTCTCTTTAAGAATATACGACGTGTGTTCAATAAGAACGGTAACGGTACGATCAGTAGTATAATTTTCGTTTCGTTTGAGATCTGAGAGTAAATAAAATTGCGATGAAAACTTTTTCACAAATCTATCGAGTGGGTTCGAAGTTAAACTGCAATCCCTATTAGTCGTGATGGGTTAGTTAGATTGTAATCCTGATATCGATACCAGTATAATTGTTTGCCATTTCATTAGCTATGTGTTCTCTAATCTAATTTCAGCTAGTAGAGCCAGAGACCGCAGGCATGCGTATTGTGAAATTCTATAATCGGATTTGGATTCAGAGCACTAAAAACCTGAATTAAGAAATTTAAACTATGCAATGTTATCTTCGCCGTAGTCTAGTAGGTAGTGTGTTCGCTTATTAGACGTAAAGCCCGAGTTCGAGCCCCAGGCCAGACATCAAAACGAAATATGAAAACAAAAATATTTCTTCGGCGACTTCCTCTCAGCAGATTTCTGGCAAAAAACTCTGAGAGTAAATAAACATGCCATGAAAAAGTTTCTCAAAATCTGAATAGAATAGAATAGATTAGTCGGAGTCGACGTTAAACTGTAGGTCCCGGCACTCAAGTATAAAATTAAGGTACACAACATAAGTGGTGTGAGAAGCTAGGCCGTAATCCTGTAATGGCCAATTATGGATGCATGTATGTATGTAATGTTATCTTGACGATGAAAACCTAAAATAACCAATTTCCATGGACTCTAAATGGGCTCTTCTAACTAAATAAACTGAGACTGCCCCTACTTCAAAAATTATGCGGTTCAACGAAAATGTTGAAATACCGTACACAACATATGAAGCCTGTTCGAAGACAATTTAAAAACCGAATGATGTAACTTCAATTTGTTGGAGGTTGATCGTTTGGTTTGAAATTTAAGAATAAAAAAAATTATTCGATTATTATTATACCTTCAAGTAATTGACAACTCTAGTTGTTAACGTATAATATATGTATAAGTATTGTAGTAGAAGATAACATTTGTTATAATGTCGCAATAAGAATGACTCAAAATTATTATCTTTTCGATTAAAAATAATTCAACAATACTGTCTGCAAACTAAGAAAAAAGTGACGATTTCGATATTTGCTGCTATAGAGCTATTCGATATTTATTTCGCTCAATTTATACGATGACTTTTTCGAAGTCGCATTTGAAAATTGAAACAAAATATTGAAATTTAAAAAAAGTCATCGTATAAACGGAAAGCGATTTTGGAAGTTGCTTTAAAAGAGAATCAAGAATATCATCCACTAAATCGGGTGTGTTTGAATGTTAAAATTTTGAAAATTATTTGCTTGTAGAATAGAGAAAATTGAAATCGACAAGACAGAGAACTGACCACTAACCGCTAATGATGATGATAAAGCAGTAGTATAGGAAATTGGCACCAATTGTTGCTTGACTTAATTGTATTACAGGGAATACAGTGAAAATTGGTGGAAAGTTGTTCGCATTCTTAAAAACCCAAATAAAATGTATGTATTTTAAAATTGTAGTTATTAAGGAATTAAATTTGATAAGACGGTCATAAAACCCATACTATTTATAATCACCGCCAATAATTATCGAATCCTTATCAGAAGTGACTTTGGAGCATAATGGATCGTAATCTTGAGTAAATGAAATGAAAAAAAAACCGAAATTATTTAAACATAGCACCTATTTAGATACGGATACCTCTACTTCTACAATTCGAAACTCAAAATTCAAAAAGGCTTATCACAAAAACGTCAATAAACATTTGAAAAAATATAATAGGAGGACGGTCACTTGATATCAACAGCATACAATATTATGCCGTATAGGGGTATGTACTACATATACATATATACTTATGTACGTGCGTTGATAAAATTTTCGAAAAAAAAAAATTCAACTCTTTTCGGACAAAGTTCGAAATTTAAAATAAAAAGAAATTAAAAATTATGAGGGAGTGTTGAAAAATTAAAAAAATAATCGATGAAGCATGCTTAGTAATATCCCTACATTGTACCAAATATATATCAACTCCAAGAAATAACCTCACTTACAAGAGGAAATAACCTCACTTACAAGAGGTTTTTGGTTTATATGTTCGAAGGGTTTAAGTCCCAATTCACTTAATCAGGGAAATAAAACAAAAATGCACTAACGGCAGCTTAAATCTTTTGCTTTTCTTATAGCAAAATATTGCGATGCTTATCCAAATGAATTAAATCGGTTAGCCATGCTACTATAATCTGGATAGAGTGGACTTAGAAAAGAAAGAACAACCGGCATTAAGTGTATTCTTCCCTAATGAACAGTCAATAAATCATGCCCTGTCCGAAACTAAGAACAATTAGTGAGAAATTATAGGAGTAAAGATCACTATTACAACTCTTCCTTATAGACTTTAAGAGATTATTTGAAGGAAGGCCCGCCAAGGCAAACGAGTACCACAGAAAATAGTTCTATATGTAGACGCCTTACATGCTAAGTGCTGCATTTGGCATGAAGGTACCATCATTCAACCAATAAATTGTCGCACAAGTCTATCATCTATTCAAACTACTATTCAACGTAGGTATATATACATAGTGTGTTCGCTTATAAGACGTAAAACCCGGGTTCGAGCCCCAGGCCAGACATCAAAACGAAATATGAAAAAAAAAATTATTTCTTCGGTGACTTCCTCTCAGCAGATTTCTGGCAAAAACTCTGAGAGTAAATAAAATTGCTATGAAGAGTGACGGAACCTACAGTTTCACTTCGACTCCGAACAACAGATTTGAGAAAATTTTAATGACAATTTTATTTATTCTCAGAGTTTTTGCCAGAAGAGATATTTCTTTTACATTTCGTCTTAGTCGAGATGTCTAAGCTGGATTTTGAACCACAGGTTCTCGTCTAAGAAGAGCAACATTCTACTTACTAAACTAGGCGGCTTCAGAGAACATCTAGTACACCGTGTTTGCAAGGCATGATTAGCGTAGGGTCAACAGACTAAAAAAAACGACTTTTTAATTTTTGTTTATACTTGTAACTCCTATGAAACCAAAGACTATTCAACCCATGTAGTTTGTTTAAACATATGTATTTAAGTAGCTTGACAAACAAACAAACAAACGAATACATAAATACTAACTTTATTAAACCAAATTAAAGTGGCTTCTTTACAATGAATGATAATTATTGTTCGTAATCCAAAGCAACTCTGTAGACGTTTGGGCTTTAAAGTATCATCGATTGGAGACGGACGTAAAAATATACGACGCCAACTTTTAAACTCTTTTAATTATGAATGCAATTTTGTGTTGTTGTTGTTTTATTTTTCTGTTTTTTTTTTGTGCAAATATTTTAATTCACTAATACACATACACTTACACACACTTTCACACACAATAAATAAAATAAAATTTTTTTTTTTTTTGAAAATAAAAACAAAAATTTTAAATATTTAAACAATTTTAATGCAAAAGTATTGTCTCTCTACTACACGCAGTTATTTGTTTTATTTTCTGTTGTTTATTTCACTGTTTGCTGTTAATGAAAACTTTTTCGCAAAATTGTCTTTTTTTCTTTCTTTAAAATTCAGACACCAACACGTCCGTGTTGTTTAAGAGTCATTGAGTATCTGGAGTAAAACCGGCAGTGAAAACAATTCAATAAAAAATTATTGTGGACATAAAAATAAAAAAACAAACAAACAAAAAACAAGAGTTTGTTTTCAAAACTGAAAATATTGAGCAGCAACAAGAAACCGGTGGCTGAGTGGTGTTATCAGCCAACGAAATTGAAGGCAAGCAAAACTCAAAAAAGTGGACTCAGTTAGTCAGTCAGTGAGTCGATGTATCGGTATCGGTACCGGTTGCTCTCCTCTCTCGCTCTCAAAGAAGTTTTTAGAAAAGAAATAAATTAAATGCGACAACATCGTTAAGTAAAACGACAAATACGGCAAATATTGGGTAAGGAAAAAAGTATTTTCGTATACTTGCGTTTAAAAATTTTTTTTTTTTTGATGCAAACTTTATAGTACAACGCTTGCAAACCAGGATGTAATATAGCCTTGAAGACATAGACTGAAGACATTGACTGCACTGCAATGTCACCTTCTCTCGCAGGGATACCCTAATATCCACATCCATTACATGTCAGAACTAAGTCTTCAGTTAGACCCTAATGATAATTTGCACTGCAATATCATCTCTTGTCCTAGTGATTTAAACAGGAGGTACTACACGTAATACATGTATGTATATCATTAGTTAACATCTACTCACACCTAAAGCTCTGGTCTAGGTTCGAGACTAAAGTTTATTTAAAGCTCCAATGTACTATACATGTATATGTAAGCCACTATATTACTTATGATTTTCGAATATTTTCATTCATCTCCAGGCCAAAAATAAGTCACTTTGAAACCGACTACATATGTATAACTTTCTCTTTGTAGAACCCTTTCCTTGATAAGAGGTAAACTGCACCTTCGGTAGAGACAGCAAATCGAACCCCAACATCAAGGCACTGGGCTTACAAGTGGCTGTGTATAGAACACTTGTCTTGATTACAGATACACGACTATTAAACCTCAAGACAAGTCGATACGAGAAACTTTTAAACATATGTATATTGAAAGATGGATTAAAAGAAGTTACCGCTTTAGTCCGAAATCTCATCAAAATGTCACCAATGGCTTAATAAAGATAAACTGTGGGTTTCACATGTTCAATACGAACATCAAATGAAAAAGGAATCCTGGCAGTAAACAATGCATTATCTATCCTCCTCCTCTGCCTATCGCGAGTACCAGAGGAAATCTGCTAGGCGCTTGCAATAACACAAGTCCATGTACGAAAGAATGCCTAATGAAATGCCGCCATGATACACACACACACACACATACGGTAGTCCCGAGTATTTTAGATCGGACAATGAGATCTATACCGGCAACTACAAAATGGTGGACAGTGTTGGCTGTGATGAAAAAAACTTCCGCCGTTTCAAGGTAAGAGCTTGACATTTGTTCCTCAGACTTTCTCTGCGGATGTCATTCGAGGGAATGATGTGTTTGTCGGCATGTTTCCAAATAAGGCAATGGCCCATGAAAACAACATTGCGAAGATAGGATAAGCGATTCAAAGAAAGAAGACACTAAATTTCCTCTTCTTATGCAAGTCGAGCTAGTTGAGCCTAAGAATATGGCACATGCCCTCACGTTGGCAACGAAATTGAATCTCCTTTAGTGGTTAGTGCGTTGATTTACTAAGGAGGCTTGCTGAATCCGCTAGACGGCAGTAAAAATTACCCGCTAAATAGGAAATATACATATATAAGAAATATTATAAGAAATTACTATTACCCCATGCCAAGAATATTTGCCCCCCAACTTAAACTCTTTGAAACGTAACAAATCTACAAAATACATATTTTTTTTATTCTTTTTTTTCGTTTACGTAAATGCTTATATTGATAACATAGTATATCAAGTGTAATATGAAATGTTTATGTCAGTAAAAAAAAAAAAAGAAATATTTTGTCCTAAAAAAAACGGAACAATTGAAAGCGACATCGATTTATTTTTTGGACAGTGATAAAACGACAACGGAAAGAAGATAAGAAATAAGAGGCGATGTGTTCCATTGAGCATTGACATACAAAACGGAATTCTAGAACAAATATTTCAAAGTCAAAATCATATACAAATACTTCAGATACTTATTCCAGGTATTTGTGTACATGACATGTACAGCGGGTCTGTGCGAGGGTCTGAAATAATATTTAATTTTTGCAAAATATTGCAAAAAAAAAGAAAATAGAAAAGCAATCAAATTGATAAGCATTAGAAATAGAAAAAGAAATTGAGCAACAGGTTGATAATTAGAAAAGACCCAGCCCACCCAGATAACAAACAATACAACACAATACAATACAATATTATTATTATTATTTATGTCATAAATAATATTTTTTTGATTTTTAATTGAACAAGTATTTTATCTATAAGAACATATGGACAAATACACAGTGTACATGGAAGACATGCAAATATGTCATCCATCAGTAACAATCAAATCTAAAATTTAATCAATGAAATGAAAGTAAAACGCAAAAGAAAAGTTTTCTATTTTAAGAACGCTTAACAATCTGGGAACTTACGAGGGCTGTTCCAAAATTTAACGATCTAAAAAAGAAAAAAACCAAAAAATTTGGAAAAACGCGTTTTTATTTATCTTCTCATTTGAAGCTTGAACAGAGCATATCTTTCACTTATCGAAGAAACATTTCAATGCCTTGAATTCTTAACGCGGTGAAAGAAATATTCACTGTACGTAATAACATTACCATTGCCGATATTTAATTGCAGATTTTTATAGTTTGTGAACTGTGTATTTGGAAATCTTTTACCATCGCAAAGCTTTAAATACCATTCCCTATAAAAACAGGGGCAGAAAGAATTCAGCATTAGAGTATATCGTAGAGATATTCTCATATTTACTAACAATAAAGCGGACAACGATAGATGGGTACACCATTATTGTAGAACCTGCTACAGTAGACCGTAGGTAGTGCGTTCGCTTATTAGACGTAAAGCCCGGGTTCGAGCCCCAGGCCAGACATCAAAACTAAATATGAAAAAAATATTCCTGGGGCGACTTCCTCTCAATAGATTTCTGGCAAAAACTCTGAGAGTAAATAAACCTGCCATGAAGAAGTTTCTCAAAATCTGTCGTTCATAGTTGACGTTAAACTGTAGGTCCCGCCACTCAAGTAAAAAATTAAGGCACACAACATGAGTGGTGTGAGAAGCTAGGCCGTAATACTGACTGAAGGGTTGTAATGGCCAATTATGTATGTATGCTACTGTAGACCAATCACATGCTTAGTTGGAACAACAATAGATTAACGAAACGAAAACAAGGTAGAATAACAGCCAACCGGAACTTATGACAACTACAGCAGTCAAACGAATAAGATGGAAAAATGCTTTGAAGAAGCCATATGCTCCGAAAAGGGGGAAAAAATCGGACCTTGAAGTGATCCAAACCACAGCTCAGATACATCGAACAAACCCGAAATATGAAAATAATATTTCCTTTGGCGACTTCCTTTCAGCATTTGCTTAAATCTTGCTTCAGGGTCGTGGTTAAACTGTAAGTTCCGCCACTCATGGATAAAATTAACACACACAACATGGGTGGTGTGGGAAGCTTGGTTTTAATCTTGGCTTATAATTAACAATCAAGTTAACTAAGTAAAGCGGTCATTAGATCTTACATCTATGGTTGCAAAACAAACAAATATGAAGGGTGTGTCTAGAGGAAATGGCGAGACATTCAATCTCATATGGGTGCTTGAACATTTGGACATTGAAGATTGACTGTCCTCCATGAAAGATGTCGAACAAACTTTACTGGTTTATAAAAGAAACACGGGAAAAAGGAACACTCGCATAGAAAACATACATACAGTGAGCGCCATAAGTGAGTCAACACCCACTATAATTTTAAATTTTCTATTATGTTCTTAAGTATAAAAAAAAGTTCCTTTTTCATGAATTGTTGTTTTTGTTTTAACATTTTATAAGTAAAAAATAAACGTTTTTATTTTTGGAAATCTATTCGACTATTCTCATTATCATAAGAAAATGAATTATTTCAGTGGTGTTTACTCACTTTTGGCGCTCACTGTACATACATATACCTGCCCCTTTGTGGTTATGTGCAGAACAAAATTTGCTAAGCACTTAGGACACTTAATAGCAATTATAACGGCGCACTATCCTCTGGGTACACACGTCCAGAGGCTAGATTCGAAATCTAAAATTTCAATTCCTAGAATTCTTTCAAGTCTTCTGTATTCCCAAAGACAAAACGTTAACAAGAGCTGATTTTTTAACACCTGCTAAACTAACTTCTGGTGTAGAGGAAGTGCTCTTTGACTTTGTAAGGTGGGTGTGTGTTTTGTTTAAATAAAAAATACAATCGGTTCGTATGTATTGCTAAAAATGTATTCAAAACAATTTGCAAATAAAACAATTGTGCGAATTTGTTAATCACAAGACTTATAAGACACGTTCTATTAATATTTTACAGACAAACAAAAAAATATTTCGAAAAAGAAAGAATAAATAAAAAAAAATTAACAAAATTTAAAACCAAAACAAAATTAAAACCAAAATGTATAAAAAATTAAAAAAAACGAAAAAAAACCGGTAATTAAATGCAAAAAACAAAAACAAAAGAAAGAAATAAGAGATAAAACCAAAACCAAAATAAATGTAAACAATTCAAATAAACAATGAACTGTAAGTTTAATTTTATTTATTTTTTCCTTTTCGTTTTTCATTTGTTTCACATCTCAAAGTACATTAGAAATATTGAAATCATTTTATTCGATATTTTATTTAGGAATCGGGTATTTCCCCCACACGTGTTATACTCGTAATGGCGCTGACATCAGCTATTCGACGAGTGCAATAATATAAAATTTCTATACATTGGCTGTTTAATTTTAAAAATATTTGAAGCAGAGTAACCAAAATATAAAAAGAAAAAAATTTACGCTACTGCTTGACCTTGAGCATATCTTTTACACATGGTTTGTGTCTGTAATAACTTATTTATTTAATCATTGATAAATTCCAATACAAAGCAATTGAATTATTTATTACTGACCCAATCAGCCAAGACCATATGATCGTTATAATGTAAAATACTAAAGTCTCTGCTGGGAATCGAACACACGACCCTCAAACTAATAGACTAGCACACTACTGCCAAGGCATATCTGGGTTAAAAATATTTGAAGCAGGGTAACCAAAATATAAAAAGAACAAAATTTACGCTACTGCTTGACCTTGAGCATATCTTTGACATATGGTTTGTGTCTGTATTAACTTATTTATTTAATGAGTTATATATTCCAATACAAAACAATTGAATTATTTATTACGGATCCAATCAGCTAAGACCATAGGATCGTTATAATGTATAGTCTCTGCTGGAAATCGCACACACGACCATCAAACTAATAGACTAGCACACTACTGCCAAGGCATATCTGGGTTAAAAATATTTGAAGCAGGGTAACCAAAATATAAAAAGAAAAATATTTACGCTACTGTTTAACCTTGAGCATATCTTTTATACATGGTTTGTGTCTGTAATAACTTATTTATTTAATCATTTATAAATTAAATTTTATATAAAATAAATTTAATAAATACAAAGAAATTGACCCAATCAGCTCAGACCATAGGATCGTTAAAATGTAAAATACTATATGCTCCGCTGGAAATCAAACCCACGACCCTCAAACTAATAGACTAGCACACTACTGCCAAGGCATTCTGTAACAATTTATGAGGTATACTTTTTAGGGCGGTTGCCAAATTACCATGACGCTAAACTAACGTGGAGATTGGTCCCGTAGGACAGACGTTGGCACGTCCAACTAGAATTGTTTTTGATGGATTTTAAAGGTCCCAACTAAAACGAAAATCATATTTTGGGCTTCAAAAAAGTGGAAAAAATCAGAAAAAAAAATTTTACAAATGGTGAAAAGTGTCCCTCGCCTTTCATATTTAAAGCACATAACTAGGAAGGCCAGCCAACTATTTTGCATATTTTGGGCATATTTTTGCTGCGATTAAATGTTTTCTCAAATAAAAATTATACAATTTTTGGTTACCCTAAACAGCAATAATTTAATCGTTTTTTGTGTAATTTAAAAAACCGGTATTTTAAACGTTTTCTAAGTAACTGCATTTAAATTATACTTATTAAATAATACATACAGCATTTAATACTTTACAATACTGAAAACAAAAAGAAATAGCCCTCTCTCATATTGCACATGAGTGAAACTCTCGAAACTCTTGCATACTTTTGTACAAGAGAACGTTGCTTATCAATAAATTTTAATTTTAAATGGATGTCTTTCTGTCTGTCTGGCTGGTTGGTATTCATTGACCATATTATTGTTTTATAATTACTTAATTCACAATAAATACAACAACATTGTGTACATAATGTCTTCTTTTATTTAAAAAAATAAGACCAGAGATAAAGTCGCGTTACAAAGTACCTGTCTTAAGTAAATATTTTAACTGGGAATTCATTGGTTGATAATGACATTGACGTAGTCGCATACTGATAAAGACATATTTTTCCAAGAAAAAAATGCTTTTTTAAAAGCTGAAACACTCAATACGATAATAAATTGCAATCGAGGTACACTTGATAGAGGGATTATCACAAAATGGTCGCTATAATCGATTACGGTTAAAAACAACAAGGGCTTTATAGCGTTGTAATTTGTAGCAAACGAAAACCCATTGTTCTTGCAGGAAATTAAAGGATTTAAGAAGTTCAAAAACAGATTACAGGCCTCAACCTTGTCGTGTCACTGTTAAGAAAGGATTTAATAGTGTTGCAATTGACCACGCCACGAATTTGTTTTGGTATCCAACTTTATTCCGGTGATTTTTTCAAACAATTTTGTTCTTTGGTGATGGATGACAGAACTGGGTCTTCGGACAGTGTGAAGCATCTTTATGATGTGAATTATCACACGGAGTCAACGAATTTGAGAGCTTAGACAATAACCACCGAGCATCATGGCAATGTACTTACTGCCGCAAATATAACTTCTGTTAGAAAAAAGTCTACCGAATAATCGGAATTTACCGATTATACAGCGTTCTTGCCTATTAGGCCTATCTTACGCCTCATTGTGAATTCATTCGGATTTGTAACTCCATCTGCACAATGTCCAACGCATGCGTCAATTACAACAAACAAGCCATTCACAATGCTGATTGTATGCTTCATCCACATAAAACTTAACACACTAGGTAATTAAAGCTGTAGGGGCACAATCTCTCAATGCTGATTTTTCGAACAAAAGTATGGTAAGCGGTGGCGTTCTCACAACAACGTCAACAAACAAAATGTCGTAAATTGGATTCAGTGAAACAAAAAGTGATTGTAAAAAAGCCATTTCACACCAAAAAAAAGTGACTATTGAGCCTTATTTGTTTGAAAATGACCGTGAAGAAGTCTTTTTTGCCGTTTCACATCAAACGACCAACTCGGCTTTATCGCATGGAAGGACCGTTAATGTTGCCAGCATGTGAACTGCATCAAACAGTAAACGCATCAGAGATCAGCAATGAATATTCAAAAAGATGAGTAGATTCGAATCATACTCATAATATCTGATACTTATACACACTCATACTTATTTTAATACCATACTGATACTACTCATATTCAGAAAAAGCGATTTCTCGTTTATGTGACGTCAATTGGTAGTCGCCGTAGTCTAGTAGGTAGTGTGTTCGCTTATTAGACGAAAATCCCGGGTTCGAGCCCCAGGCCAGACACGAACGAAATATGAAAAAATATTTCTTCGGCGACTTCCTCTCAGCAGATTTCTGTCAAAAACTCTGAGAGTAAATAAACCTGCCATGAAAAAGTTTCTCAAAATTTGTCGTTCGGAGTCGACGTTAAACTGGGACCTACAGTCCCACTCAAGTATAAGATTAAGGCACACAATTTGAGTGGTGTGAGAAACTAGGCCATAATACTGACTGAAGGGTTGTAATCCAATTATGTACGTATGTATCTGACCTCAATTGACTGCCAATATGATGTGATTTGACGCCTTTTGACTTTTTTATGGAGCTAAGTCAATGACTGCGTGTATGCTCATAATACCCTAATCTTAGAAGATTTGAAAGCCAACATTTTTCAAATTATTGCGGCGATACCACGTTAAATGTTCCATAATTTGTTAGACAACTACGTCAAATGAATCGATAACTTCAACTAATCGCAAGGCAGTATAATAAAGTTTCATCGCCTTCACAGTTGGACTTCTTTTTAACGCACGTTTCAGTTTACAGCGAATCAGATAAGGTTTTTTGAATAATTCATCTCAGCTGCCATTATCTGAACTTAAACTGCAATTCCAATTCGAATTCTAATTATTATTATTAATTTTATTTTTTAATTAATATTCCACTCATTTTAAATTTTGCGATCACAACAGAATATTTTAGCACAATTATTAATTAATTAAATGTTTTATTTTGGGCGCCAAAACCGTTTATTAATTACACTCACTCACTCACCCATTTTTATTACGAGGCTTTTCGTTTTCTTTGTAAAAGCACCTTTGAAAGCGTAAATATCTGTAGCTGTTGACTCTACAGAGCGTTAATGGCAACTAAATAACGGATGAGTGGGAAATTAGAAAAATAACGTTCGTCTAAAGGAGGCACAAACCCACACAAACCAATACATGCACGTAATTCCCTTTATATTGCAAATTCTTTAGAATACAATGTGATTAAAGATTACAAACATCTAATGTCAATATAATACAATAAAAAAACGAATACAAGAGAAGGAATAAGTGCTAGAGGAAGAACAAATAATAATAATAAATAATTATTATTATAACTTGTGTTTATCAACATGGCAATATTAAGCAATTAATTACGTAAATTGTGCAATTTTATTCTATTTCATTAATACATAATATTTTTATATTATTTTTTTCTCTCTTCTTCCACTTTTGCAAATTCAAAAAGTAAAATAAAAAAAAAAAATGTTAAAGATTAACAACAAAACAAATTGAAAAAAAAATTATTTTAAAATAGTGTCTACGTTTCATGTAAAATACGTCTGCCATTTTATTACAATGTGTGTTTACAAATCAAAACAATAGGAATGACTATATGTAAACAATATAAAAACAACAATATTTTACCAACTAAATAAAAAAAAGCTTTTTATTACCTAATAATGTAAACATAACCTTTCTTATTTTTTTCTATTTGCCTCCTTCACTCTCTTTCCCACTGCCATTGCTCTGTATACTACCACAACCTAGAATTCATGACTTCTGCTCAAATTTTGTTTATTCTTCTTATCACATCCTTCTTCACAACCCCCAAAAAGAGGAACATATGCTGGCTGGGCTCCACCACTATACACACTTGTTGTAAAGAAAAGAGAACAGCACGTTATTTTATTATTGTGTTGTTATTGTAGACGAGCCCTCGCGTAGGCGTTCATTGATTGGTTGTTCGAGTAGAATAGAGAAAAATTTTTGTAATAAAAGTTACCAGACTGTTTCATAAGGTAAAAAATACAGTGAATGCAAAGGAAGGTATCAAAAAACGCCGGGAATAACTAAGAGGCCAATAGTTTCACTTTTTTTTAACCACAAAAGTAGAGTTCTCTCTTCACCTAGCCTGGAGAGTTTTGAAAATAGAAAAACACACTCAAACTTTGTTCGTTAAGATAAGCTAAGAGCACACTTGATCAAGCATTTCGTATATGACCAATGTCAGCTGTTGTAGGATATAAATTATGGCTGGCTTGTCCCTGTACACAAGGGGATGCACTATTCTCTACCAAATAGTCTAGTGACTTGAAATAACATGATTTTGGAGATAAATGGACTGTTCCAAAACGTGAGAAGAATTGCTCACTTGACAAGCCTTAAATAGGTATATGGTATCGCAAGCCGTGTGGCACGCAGCGCCTTCTGGATGAAACTCTTTGTCAACCAAGTGCTATTCTTCCATTTTAAAAAAAAGTGAATAATCATCGCAAGACATCATACTCTATTGGCTCGAACTTTGAAATCTTTATAGCTTTTGAAGGAATACGGTCCAATAATCTTGCCGGTCAACAAACCGCTCTTCACAACAAATTTGAAAGGTCTGTTTGTTAACGTACTTATTTAATGCCACTGTCCTACGAACTGCAAAAACACAGTGAATATTTCAGGGTGCTCTGTGGCAGACAACCAGTGTTTAACACTCACACCAGGAAATACAATCTTGCCTGTAAAAACACAATTCATACTCTAAATCCCTAACTCCATAATGTTTGGAAGAATATCAGAAATTGAACCCTACAAGCACTAGTTAACGCCCAAAGAGCACATCTTAAGTTTTCTGTGGAAAGCGCAACAGAGAAATAACATCTAAGGAAGACTAGGATATATTTCACTTAGCAGTGATATGTATTCATTGGAAAGCTGAAAGCGTTTCGGACCAGATATGCTAGCAAGGATCATATGTTCAACGAGGTACACCAATTGAATACTTTGAACTTCTATCAACCGTTAATAGCGACATACAAATCCTTGATAAAATATGGATCAAGAGCGATTATTTTTTAATTTTCTACCGAAGATTTAATGAAACTATTCAAGATGCTACAACAAAAACAACCACAAATATAGGTTAGGTTAGGTTAGAGGACGTGTACTTGTCAATTAAGACAAGTACAGTACCCAGAGGTCGAATTGACCCATTGTACAACGTCCTTAAAGAGGAAGGATAAGAGAGGGAATAGGATATAAAGGAGAGGAGATAGGAAAGGGAGAATGGGAAGCGGAGGAGTCACATAGACCCAACAAGGAATTATAATATTAATTATCACATAAATATATATTTTTAATAATGTTTAGTGTGTTCCGTTGGATATTTAAGGCCCTTTTTTAATAAAAGAAGAATACATATGAATTCAGGTTTCTACAAACTTTCCAAATAAATAATAATAAATAAAAAAATAGGAATTAAAAAAAAATGTTTTAAAAATTTTACTAATATGGCAACACTTTAAAGAAGATTACATCGATTACTTTTGTTTACAAAAATCGAATCATAAATATAAGCAAGGATTTTGGCACAATGTCTGCCAGCCACCAACAGTAAAACTATGGAACTATGGAAAAAATTGATTTTTAAAGAGAAAATTCATAGCGACCTTGAAATAAAATTTTATTTTAAATGACATCTTTAACAAAAGCAAAATTAAATGAAAACATTTCACAAAAATAAAAGCAGGCAGAAAAGCAAAGACACAAGCGGGTGGGTAGTCGTAAATACAAGCACGGGAAATAAAAATAGCAATGGAGGGTACACTCACCTTTTATTGTTTACGTAGGCAGCTGACGGCTTTGGCAATGACGTTGGTTTTTTTTTTTTGCGTGTTAAGGAAAAGTCTTCTGAAATTTTTCTTTTATTTATTTGTTCGTATAATTTAACAAATTTTATTGCTTTTATATAATAAAACAAGTCTATTGAAATTTTATGGATATTTTATTTCACTCAAGAAAAAAAAAACACGGGAACGTGCAGACACAATTTCAATTTTCACTATTTTTGCTTAAATTTATTTATTATTACAGTTGTAGTTGATCATGCGTTTGTTTCACTGCTGTTTTTTTGTATTTTTTAATTTATTCAACTTTTATTGACGGCAGAGACGAGCCCACTTTTGTGTCTATACGTAAAAGAAATTCCTATTATTGTTGTTGTTCTTGGTATACCGTTAACACGCCATTTTAGGTCACGTTTTCTTTTCACAAAGAAGCACAGAAATTCCTTGAATTTTTATTAACAAAACCCGAATTAATTTATGGCTGCCCTTTGTTATTATTACAATAAACTTTTCACTCAATTTTTAATACAATTTTAAAACATAAAATTCACTTTTAATAAGAAAGAAAAATTAACACAACACGTTTTACCAGTCGACTTTATAACAACCGCACATGATTTAATGCATCAGCTGTTCATTACCAGAGCTTTTATTACCAGTGTTGCCACTTTTGGTTTTTTTCCAACCAATCCTGATTATTTTTTGTGCAATGTGTAGTGTGTTGCAGATTATCTAGTTTTGATTATTCTTTTTTTAAATTTAATTTAATTATTTATTATAAACTAAACATAATTTATAATTCTTATGAAACATAATTCTTCATGAATGTGTTGTGTGGTGGGTGGGCGTTTGTTTGGAACAAAAAGCGTTATTGAAATTTGGTATAAAGCATATAAAGTATAAGCATAAAATTAAGACACACAACATGAGTGGTATGAGAAGCAAGACCGTAATCCTGACTGAAGGGTTGTAATGGCCAATTATGTATGAATTTATGGCGGATGGACTAACGGACCCAAACACACTAATATTTTAGTGCGGTGTATTTTCAGCGTGGTGAATTTATTCTGCAGGGTGATTTTTTGCAAAGTGTGGTGAGTTTCCATGCGGCGAATTTTTCAAAGTGTGGCGAATTTGTCCGGTATGGTAAATAAAATTAAAAATTTGGAATTATGTACTTTATTACCATATCGCACTGTACTATTCATGGTGAATTAACAGGTAAACTGTTTACATCCTCATTATGAAGCCATTGGGTTACTGAGATGTCGGTACTACCGTTCTACTATGCATGGTTCGTGTTTGGACTAATCTCTATTAGTGACACACTTAAGCATATTCAAGCAAGCATATTGTTGCCGTTAGGCCAGTAAATTCGGTTTAAAATTAAAAAAAAAAATAATTTTAAAAAAATATTGTGTAATGTAATTAATTTTTAAGTAAATTAAAATCTTGTTTAATTATTACTCTTTTAAAGTTATTCACAGATAGAATTTGTGGATTGAAATTTCTTTGCCGAAATAATTTATAATTTTTTGAACTATTCGATTTAACATCGGGAAAAATTAACAATAAAAAACTATGAACTAAATAAATTGGAATATTATTTCACCTCTTTGGTGATTTCTTATTCAGAAGTTGTTTACAAAATTTTTTATTTCCTGGCAACATTGTTTCTAAAACAGAGAAGAATTATTTATTAAATGGAAATTGTGAAACACCCTGTCTAAAAAAATATAAAAATAAAGTTACCATATCGTGTTCTGTTATAAAACGGTTCCAAAGAGAAACAAATAACTCGTGAATACCGTTATTATCGTTTAGAAACAATTTTAAATATATTATGTATTTAACATTTAAAATATTTATTTACTCCATTTGAAAAAAAAAATTCAAGAATAATTTAAGAAATATATGTAATTTAGTTAACCAATAACAACCACATTATACCAGTCAATTACACTCCATGATATATTCGAAAGGTTATGTGGCATTACGGGTCCAAATCCGAACGGTAGGTTACATTTAACTTGTGATTGATTAATTAACTAATTTACTTTTGTCTTTGGATTTTTAGTAAGGATTTTAGAATGATTTTTCCAACTGGCAGCAGACTTAAAACACATTTCTCATGATTGTTATCCAATCAATTGTTATTTTGAATTAATTTAATACAATTAATTATTTAAAATTAATATTTGAATTTCAAGCAATTTTTTATCATTATGTTATTTCCCAGATTTACATTAACATCCCTGTTCTCCAATATTTTCTAAAGCTTGGCAACTCTCGAGTAAATTTGTTTATTCGCTTTTTTGACTGTTCGCCGCAGTCAGTTCTTCGAGAATTGTTGTCGGGATAAGGTTGTCGGAAAATAAAGCGGACAGTTTTTATTAAGTGTTAATTAAAGTAATAAATAAATTTAATTAATTTCAATCGCATTCAACAACTACGCAATGAATTTAAAGTGAATAAAAGAATAAAAATGCATACAAAACGTATTTAAACGTAATATATTAAAAGAAGTGCAAACAAATAACGGGTAAAATTGCTGTGAGTGCGTTTGATGTTGGTTTTTGTAATTTTTCAGTGGTTAATTGTTAAATTTTATGGTCTTAGAGAAAATGAAGAAAAAGAATACAAAATAATAAAAATTTCACCATTCTATTAATATTTATGGCAGTGATGAAAATTTTTGCAAATTTCTTTCGCATTTTAAGTTATTTATGACCAAATTTTATCAAATTTTTGGTGTTTCTTTTTGTGAAAAATTTTTTTTTAAATTAAAAATGAATTCCGTACACCATCTTTACAACAACAGTGTATGTGCATATAGAATTGTGTGTGTTTGTTTTTGTATTAAAGAGTGTTAGATGAGAGAGTGAAAGAGATAGACTATAGAAAACCTCTAATAAGAAAATCATAATAATAATAATGATGATGCTGTAATCATCCATAAGCAACAACAACAAAAACAGTGTACAATATAAAGAGAATTTATTGATTAAAATAAGAAGAGGAACTAGTAATTTAACTGCTGTTTTAATTTTGTGTAGCCAGTGTATATTGTGTTTATTTTATTTTTGTTTTTCTTTTTTGCATTTCTTACAAAATTATTGATTGTTTAGTTTTTGCAATAGGTTTTGTATACAAAACCAGTAATTTATGTGTTTCTTACACTCTCTCTCTCTATTTCTCTAATAATAGCAACAATTCATGTGTTTTAGTGTGTTTCTAGTTTTAAAGAGACGTTTTGTTTTTGTTTTTACATTTAAACAATATTTTTAAAAATACATTTTAAAGTAAAATCATTCAACTAAAAACAAAACAAATACACCAAACAAAATATAATCATTCATTCAAGGTGAGTTTAAAACTGTCGCAATTCTTTACATATATATTTTTTTAATTCCTTTGTTTTATTAATTTCATTTAATGTGTGTTATATTAAGTTTCCAATTTACTTTTAAATTTATCTGTCTGTCTGTCTGTCTGTGTCTTCTTTTAAATCGTCAACGTTTTACAAATTTAACCTACTTTAGCTTATAGTTAATTTTCTTATTCTAAAACCCAAAAAAAGAAAGAAAGAATGGAAAAACACAACAAATTTAACAATTTAAAACGCTTATTAAACTACTTTCCTTTATTAAAAAACAAACAAGAGAATATTTTTGTAGTTGAGTGTGCTTGCTTTAGCTGTCTCCGCTGTTAATATTGCCCTTCCACTCCGCTGCCATTAAAACAAAAACACACAACAACATCAACATTAACGGTGGATGGTGAACTCATATAAGTACTCTCTGATTTTTCTCTTAACAGGTTTGTTTTTATTATTTCTTTTTTTGCTTGTTGTTGTTGCCATTGTTTTATCTTGTTTTTATTTTGTTCATTCTAACCACATTCTTTAATTTTTTGATTCTGTTTACCTTTTTTTTTTTTTACAAGTTTTTGTTGTTCTGTTTTCATTATAATATCTTTTGTTGTTATTATTGTTGTTTTTAACACTTCTTGTCATTGACATGTTTCGTTTGCATATGTATTGAGGTTTTACTCGATACATTTATAGGCGATTGCTTTGAAAAAATTTCTCTCTTCTTTTGATTTCTTTTTTAAAAAGGTTTTTTTACAAAAGATAAACGAATTGTTTTAAAGAAAAATATGTAAAAAAATATTTAATAAAATACGCACATATGTAGCTTTGTTTTCCATGAAGCTTTTATTTCATTATAACGCTTGTCATTATGTACGAAGCGCAATTTGACGTCCATCAAAAAAAAAAAATTAATCATTGTGGAAACTTCTGATGCAAGAAACCCAAAATCGATCGTGTTGCATGGCTTGCAGCATCATCTTGTTGAAATCCTACACCGTTCGGTTCATCAGCTTAAATTGCAGGCCGACAAATTAGTAATAATGTGTCCATAGTACTCTGAATTGGTGGTAACGGTTGTTCAAACGGCAGTTTTAAAAAAAAAAAAAAACTTTTCGTATGTAAAAATTTTGCTTGTTGACGTAAACACTGAGAGAGAAATGAGTTTCTGGCAATTTTTGTTAGAAAATCAACTTTGGAAGTCCATTGCTTTAGCTTCTGTAGGTCTCGCCGCTCATTAACTAGTACGAGAAACTAGGTCGTAATCCTGCCTGAAGGGTTGTAATGATCAACTATGTATGTATATGTAGATGAACAGATTCAACTGCAAAATACGCCATAAGTTGGGTCCATTTATTGAGATTTATTTTCAATTTTGTTTTATTCACGATATATTTGTCAATGTATTGATTGCAATGATGCACAAGCTCGACCACATCTGTTTTGCTTGTAGTCTGTTCAAATTTCTTTATAATCTTGCAAATTCATTGTACAATAGGTCGCTCACGACAACCATTTTCACCGCGTAATGGTACGTTTTTCGATTGTTAAACTATCTAATCTTTCTAGACATTTCACGAGGTATTGATGTATTGTCTGACGAATTTCGTAAAGGTGCAACTTTTTATATTTATTATTTATCTATTAGTTATCGATTAATTGGTCATTACACAGACTCATCTTGAGTTTTGTTACACGATGTGGGGAAAAATTAATGAAAATAAGTACAGATATTACCAACCACAGCGTTAACCTTTTTTCTTTCATTGTAGAAATTGATCTGGACGTATCGAATTTTACTGCTCCAATAAATTAGACTCCGGGTGCTGTAAATTATTCAATATAACCTACGACTTTTTTAATTAGAACTCTAAGGACCATTTTTGCAACTTGCCGTTTAACTTGAGTTTAGTAACTTTACAGTTCCCTTCAGCTAAAGGTACCTTTAATGTAATGGTTACCTTTAACTTATTTTCGTTGTTACAACTTACAGATAATGTGAAGTAAACAGTTTTCAAAAATATGGCAGTGCCGGCGCAATGTCGATGAAACTGATCAATTAAAGAAGTTTTCTTTTTTTTAACGCAGTGGCAACGACTAACTTAGTTTTTTTTTTTTGTATATGCTCATTTTGTTTAAATTTGAAGTTTCCATATTGAAAATAACATATAATATGGCAAATTCAAACATAAACTTAACTTTAAAAGTTACCGGCAGGATGATCCTTCCTTTAGCTTAACGCTCACTTCTGTCTTATTGGGTACTCATAATAATGAAAAACAATTTATCTACCCGTTAAAATCCTCTCGTTAGTTAACGGCAAGTTGTAATAATGGCCATGAAATGTTTAAATGTAGACTTTCCAGCTCTGTAACATGTCTTGTATTACAATATTTACATATTACAATAATCTTTTATTGTTCCCATATGAATTTCATGGAAATGGTCGTGCGTATTTAATAATAATTTAATAATAATATTTGCCTTGCAAAGCTCGAGAACAAAGAATGGATAAAAAGCTTGGATTGTATATAAATATTCGTCATACTGATTTTAATATATTTTTTTAAAGCATAATATTGAAACCTTTTTTTTATAGTTTTTTTTTTTTTTATTAAGAAAGAACTAAAGTATCTTTGTTTTAAATAAAAACAAACATGATGTTGATAAAGGAAAACAAATTAAAAATAGCGGCTTAAAATAAATATAAACAAATCCAAATGAAATCTTGGACCATAAGAGGCAATTTTTATTTACTTTTCATTGAAGAAAGCTTAACTACAGGTCTTTACATTATTTATATGAGAGCTTGGCGCTGTTGGTTAAGTTTAAAGTAATTATTGTGGTTAAATTTTTATCGCAATGTCTTGCGACCGTTAATTATCTCGCAGGCGGTTTTATTATTGTGGTTTATTTTTTCTTTTTTTTTATTTATTTTTTTCTTTCTGTAAAATGTTTCATTCATAATTCTTTGAAAAGGAAACAAAACGAAACAATTAAGTCCATAATAAAATTTTTAATTAATAAATTTAATTTATTATTTACAGTTTAAACTTTATTAACAAGTACCTGATATTGTTTACAGCAACGCACTTACTTTTCAAAACAAAAACCAACAAATTATATGTAAACTGCCATATAAGTATTGAGTCATTTAACCAAAACAGTCTAGAAATTAAACAAAAAAGACAAAGAAAAAGCTGAATAAATAATAACGAAAAAAAAGAAACAAAATTAAACCATTTTTGAACACGTTCATTAAAAGTGCATTCTTTGTACATTTTGTTTTATGTTTTTGTTTTTGCTCGTAAACCGCCCATTTGGCTCGCAACCCACAGTAGGAACGTGTATTTATGCCAGTAATTTTTGTATATGAAAACCATCATTGGCTTACTATGTATGTATGTATATGCTTATTAGGCATTATAACGTTATCAACCAAATGCCAAACGTTATTTGTGTGAATTCCCCTTTTGAATGTAAAATTAAAATCTTTATTTTTATAAAAAAGAAGAATAACAATCACGGCTTTAAACTGTGACTTTGGATTTGTTTTCTTCTTTTGTAATTGATAACTTTGTTTTCATCACACTAGTGTGTGGAATTTTTAAACTTAAAAAGTCACTCGACGTAATCGATATACGATATACTGTTTTAAGGCATATTCCGTTTACATGCTAACTCTTTAGTGTTGATTGCACTGTTTTTGTTAATCGATTGATATTGCAGCTGTCAGTTGTTTGGTGTTTATTTATTTATTTTTTTGTTATTTTATTAGAAATCCATTTTTTTCTCAATACATGGCTTTAGAAATTTGAGACTTGAGTTATATACGTGCGTATATGTCAGGTTTAACATTGAGGTTAGGTTGTGTTAGGGGCTAGCTTGCCGTTCACAGGCAAATTCACTCGGTAGCCCATTTGGCCCATTGTGTGAACCAGTGTAAGATAAATATAAGAACTTTTCTAACAATGTTTTTGGTTGCTTGACTTAGCAAAGCTTCAACCTGTCTTAGTCACCAGCAACGGGACTTAGAGCTTTTCTTGGGTCAAAACCAGAAGAACACGTTAGGCGATTAACGGTACTTGTGGTGTTAAATATGGTCTTGAAATCGAAAACATTGGAAAATTAATGAAAATCTAAGAGTTCAACCATAGTTTGTATTGCATAGAAACTGTTTATTGCTTAAATTCCTCTATTAGGAATTTCATGAATAAGAGTAAATCTTTAGATAATAGCAACAAAATCGTATAATTTCTGACACAGATTTAGCAAGAACTGGCTTAGACAGGATTACCGGTTGTAGCATTTTTATTTAGTAGGTTAGACAAAGAATTATTCGTGGCTTCTTCAAAGACACCAAGTGAAATTGGTCGTAAGCGAAACGGGTTGAACATAGGAAAACGGATTTCCGATTTGAAATCGTAGAAAATGTTAGACATGTCGTAGAAATGTTAGAAAAGTCGTAGCAGTATAAGGTCCATTATTACAACTTGCCGTTAAACTTGAGCTTAGTTAAAGGTACCTTTAGCTAAAGGGAACTGTAAAGTTACGGCGCAATGTCGATAAAACTGTTCAATTAAACAAGTTTTTTTTTAAAAGCAGTGGCAACTACGGGCTTCCTTTTTTTTGTTGTATATGCTCATTTTGTTTAAATTTGAAGTTGCCATATTGAAAATAACATATAATATGGCAAGTTCAAACATTAACTTAACTTTAAAAGTTACCGGTAGGATGATCCTCCCTTTAGCTTAACGCTCACTTCTATCTTATTGGGTACTCATAATAATGAAAAACAATTTATATGCCGATTAAAATCCTTCCTTTAGTTAATGGCAAGTTGTAATAATGGCCCTAAGTGAAATTGGTCGTAAGCTAAACGGGTTGAGCATGGGATAAATGGATTTCTGATTTGAAAGCGTAGAAAATGTTAGACTTTGTAAGGAGAACAGGATGGTTGTAAGGTTGAGACTCTGTTCGATTGGTGTTGTCGTAGAAGTCTAAATGAATCAGCCGCCGCTCCTACTATGAGATATACTGTCTGTTAAATTGTCTGAAGGTATTAATCACTCACTATAGAGGATAGGTCGCACAGTAGTCCATAGTGAACCTAGTGAAATTGTCGGGGTTTTTAGCAGGTCGTAATACGGAATCTGGTACAAATTGTGTATTATCTGTCTTGTAAAAAATTCTATTCGATAGAAGTTTGAGGATACGGCTGTCTTAGTTTTTTTTACCAATAGGAACAGGAATTTTTATGGCAGTCATAATAGGTTTACCTTCAAAATGGCAGCTAAGGATTGAATGAAAGGCATTATATTATACCGAAGCGGGAAGACTTTAACTTAATAACTAATAAACGTCTTTTGCTAAATACAGTCTGTAATTTTGTGCAAAAAGATTTGCTATGTCTATTTGTCTAATGCTAGTCGCCGTAGTTTAGTAGATAGTGTGTTGGCTTATTAGACTTAAAGCTCGGGTTCGTACCCCAGGTCAGACATCAAAACGAAATATGAAAACAATATCTCTTCGGCGACTTCCTCTCAGCAGATTTCTGGCAAAAACTCGGAGAGTAAATCTGTCATTCCCATTTCCCAAAAAATCTGTCATTCGGAGTCGACGTTAAACTGTAGGCCCCGCCACTCAAGTATAAAATTAAGGCACACAACATGAGTGGTGTGAGAATGTAATGGCTAATTATGTATGTATGTATGTAGATTGGCTATGTTGAAAGACAAGTGTCTGATTTAATCCAAAGGACTCTTAAAAGGATATAAACGAATTCAATCTTCGAAAGAGAATAAAAAACAGTAGAGCAAATAACTAATAAGAGAACCTTATTTTTTAAATGTTAAATAAATAAATAAAAGTATAAAATGTTTACTATTTATTGAGTAAATGAAATACAGTCGTGCGTAGCTAAACTGAAAGCCAACTGTACTGAGCCGTAAATAATAGACAACATCTGAAGCTTTGTTTTATTGTTAAATTCATAAACAGCTTTCAATTTAAAATAATAATAATTGAAACTTGCCAACTCTGATTCATATCTTTAATAATTGTTGTAAATTTAGTTCGTATTTTTTTTTTTTTTTGTTGGGTTGTTTTTGTTTTGATATCAATTACACTGAAGTAGTGCGTGGTGAATATGTAACTTAATTATGAGCCATTTCAACTACTGGACCGAGAACAAAGAGTGGAAGAACAATAACAATTCAATTTAATATTTATCATGTACAGTTAAATTCATTGTTTTTAAATATAATTTAAAAAAATTTGTTCTATTATACAAGCTCAAGTTCAATATTAATCAAGCTCTTCCAAAATCCAAGAAAATTTCCTTAAAAACCAAATTTTTTTATTATCACACTTCGATAAAAATAAGCAAACAAAAGTAAATATTTATGTTTTGTTTTTTGTTTTATAACAAATGTGTTTTGAATAATAAATAAAAACAACAATGAAATTTGAAATTCAAAATTTGTAAAGAAATGAAAATAAAATAAACAAAAAAAAAAAACAAAAAATTATAAAAATGATGACGTTACTAAAAATGATACACAAAAATATATTATTTAGAATCAGCTTATATGTATACATACATATGTACTTAAATAAATAAAATACGAACTATGGACCCAGTGGTAAAATTCTTCAGGCCTTCGCTTCGCAGGCCTTTTATAAGGTCTCTTTAGCCCTTCTTTTGGATTTTGTTTCTCATGCTAGGCAGCCTTACTAAAATGACCTTCCAGTAGACCTCTGTGCTCCCTTCTAAATGATCCGATATACATTACAAATTGCCTTCTCTGAGAAGGGAAGCAACAACATGTACTTTTTTACATTTTGAGTTACTCATGCTAGGCAGCCATACTTAAAGACCTTCTAGCAGATCTATGCGCTGCTTTCTAAAAGATTCAATACTCATTCCAAATTCCCTTCTTTGAGAAGGGAAGCAAAAACATGAAATTTTTGGAAATTTGTTTTTCTCATGCCAGGCTGCCATTCTTAAAATACCTTCTAGTAGGCCTATGCGCTCCTTTCTAAAAGATTCAATGCTCATTCCAAATTCCCTTCTTTAAGAAGGGAAGCAACAACATGTATTTTTTAAATTCTGAGTAACAAAACCGTTACAAAAACAAGGTCTACTTTGGAAAAAATGCCAAAAAAAAGAAAAAAAGTGTTCATCAGTTGTTTTTAGCTTCGAAAGTGTCGGTTGTTTTTTCAGTGGTAAGAAATAATAAAAAGTGAATAAATAACATGGATAAAAGAAATATTAAACGTTTAATAAAAATATTGGACGAGATTAGAAAAAGAAAAAATGTTACTAAAATATAAAAATAAAAGTGAAGAACAAGAAAAACAATGTTCTAATGAGATATTTAATATTGTAGATAACGAAAATCGGGATACAGAAAGTGATATCGAGTTAATTTTTAATGAAAAAAATTAAACATTGGTTCAAAAATTATTAAAATGGTATCACGATTTTCGCCCTATTAACAATTCCTTCCTCTTGGTTCCACTTTTACATAGTTGCCATTAACAATTTTCTTCCCCAAAAAAATTTCACCGTAAATAAACTTTACATTAATTCAATTTTTTAAAATAAGTATAATGGCAGAAAAGGCTTAAAAAAATTTGGATACGAAAATAAATGGTAAGTTTAAATGTACATATAAATATGAATAAAGAAAATAAAAATAATTTGATATTCTCTTTTAATTTACAGAATTACAAAAGCAAATATCTGAGGTTCGAAAGGACTTGGACAAACAATATGATTTAATTATCAATGAATTGGCGGAAATCAAAATTTATTTGGATCAAATTATAAAAAGAAATTTACAAGATAAAACACTCACCCCGATATGTAAATTATTTTAATAATTATAGCTTAAGTTCCTTTATATAGAAGTAATGTTATTTTTTAATATGAATAATTTTTTTAATGAATAGTTATTTTTCCTTATTTTTTATTTTATTTTATTTAAATATTATATAATTTTTATTATTTAATAAATGACATACAAAAATGTAAAATTTATTTATATTTTTATTCATTTTTAGAAGGCATATTTACAGATGTTCTACAGAAGGGCTTCCAATAGATCTTCTATAGGCTACCTTCAAACATCCCTACTTCGGAATGTCTTTTATCATTCCTACTTTAGGCTTCCTTTTATCATCCCTGCTTTAATTTGCCGTTTAGAAGGCCTTTACCAAAAAGCCTTTTAATAGGACTATAATTAAAAACCTTTCAGAAGGCCTTTATTGGAAAGCCTTTTAATAGGAATATAATTAAAAACCTTTTAGAAGCCCTTTAGGTAGAAGCGAGCGAGTAAGGCCTTGCCCGCAATGACATCGCGTGTAAAAAATGCCTAAGTATGGAATTGGAGGCGTAGTTCTTGTGTCTGCTAAATAAGGCCTCTTTACTCCTTCCATTTACCACTGGGGAATTTAATAATTTAATGTATTTAAATATTAAAAAAAACAAAAAACAAAAAAAATTTTTCTCATGAGAATGTACAAAATATTGTAACAGAAATTGGTATAAGTAATCGGACAGACTGTCCATCTGCTTGCAATTAAAGTAAAACTAAAAGAATTTTAAATATTTGAATATGGCATATATACTGGTTATACATACATATATCTAATCATCTAAATATAAACGGTGATGTTTTTAAAGATTCCCTTAAATTAGAAGTACGTGTTCCAAAAATTTAGGCTACTGATGTGATAAAAAAATTTATAACCTTTTTTTATTATACTTAAAGTGAACTTTATTAAATCAAATATAAGTCGTTTTGATCAATAATATTTTGCCATTTTAGGGTTAAGGCCATTATTTTTTCCGTGTAAAATTTCTGAGTTTCTGAGCCTCTGCAGAATATAAATTTACACCAGAGATCAAAACACAAATGATAATGTGAAGGTTCCAGGTCTGAGTGTAGTCACCGTAGTCTAGTAGGTACTGTGTTCGCTTATTAGACGTAAAGCCCGGGTTCGAGCCCCAGGCCAGACATCAAAACGAAATATGAAAAAAAAATATATTTCTTCGGCGACTTCCTCTCAGCAGATTTCTGGCTAAAACTCTGAGAGTAAATAAAACTGCCATGAAAAAATTTCTCAAAATCTGTCGTTCGGAGTCGACGTCAAACTGTACGTCCCGTCTCTCAAGTATAAAATTAAGGCACACAATATGAGTGGTGTAAGAAGCTAGGCCGTATCCTGACTGAAGGGTTGTAATGGCCAATTATGTATGCATGTATGTATGTCCAGGTCTGAGCTATAGAATGGATTTACTTAAAATTCCCAACCAAGCTTAAAAGATTCCTAAGTTATCAATGTTGTGCATGATCCTGTTATTGTCATGATGTATTGTATTGGCCAATGCTGATTATTTTAAATGAATTATTTGTTTCAATCTCGTTAATAGTAGACAATAGAGATCAAAATCAATCGTTTAATCAGATTGCAGAAGCTAATAATGGAAAATTGTCTTCCAAACACGGTGTTATCATTACTGGCTTTGTCATCTCATGGTACTACGTGATCCATTCTTCATTACTCGATAGTGGTTAAAAGTAATTCCATGTCATTCCGTTTTAGCAGTAAATAATTTAATAAAGTTTAAAAAGGTGCGCTAGTGGGTTTGATAGCTATTTGATCAAGAATTCCAGAACAGGTTTCTTTACGTTCGGGCATTATTTGTGACGGGAGATATAGGCATCAAAGCTTATTGTTTCCCTCAAATGAGCAAACAAAAGTGCTCTATATAAATCGGATACAAAATGGACTTGTGGGAGAAACGGACCTTGTGGGCTGGGTAGCCATAGTCTCAAGGATTCCCATCCTTACGATTGGGCGTTACTTGGGAGCGGAGATATAGGCGCCGAAGCTCATTTGTTTTCGTCAAATGAGCACAAAAAGTTTTCTATATAAAGCGGGTAAAATTGCCGGTGTCTTGTGTTTTTTGTCGATCACGCGCACTTTTTGTCGATGGCTGCAATTTTTTTTTTGCGGTGACTTGCGTTTTTTTGGTGAATGCTTGCATTTTTTTTTTGATAGATGACATTATTCTTATTTTGGTCGATTACATGCTGTTTTTATGGTCGATGACTTGCATTTTTTTGGGACGATCACTTGCATTTTTTTTGGGCGATGATTTGAAATTTTTTGGTTTGATGATTTGCATGTTTTGATCGATTACATGCATTTTTTTGTTCGATGATTTGAAATTTTTCGTATTCCTTTCACTTTTTCTTTAATTTATTTCTATTTTCGTGATTATTTAAAATTTTCTTTCTTTCTTTACTTTTACAAATTTTTTAACAATGTTAACTTGACAGCCTCCGTTAACATAACATTCACTGTAAAAAAGAGAGTTTAACTTTTGTAGCTAACTTCACATACACTTTAAACGCCTATACGCCAATTTTTTCTGCATATTTTATGCTGAGAATCCTGAAACCTAAGCATAAAAAGATAAAAACACAGTAGAATGGAAAAAAATCAATATTTCTTTTATAAAGACAAACTATTTACTCTCCTCTGACTCTGTCAAGTCTGCTGGGAACTTCTTACCCACACGTCTAAACTGTCAGTGGTTTGATTACAAGAGACATTGGAACTTTACAGTTTATTTGTATAACTCTTGTGTCTGAAATATGTATTATGGGAAAAGTCATTGTCATCATCAGTTAAATGTTTTGTTTTTCGTTTTTGTTTTTCTTTTTTCATTTTTATTTATTTTTTGTTTTTGCCTGTTTTTCGTCTCATTTCTAGCTGGTTTCACAAGTAGACATGAAATCTTTATTAGAATCAGACATGGAAAATGAGTATTAGGCGTTCTTTGCTGCATTTAATGACTTTGCCTTTGCCTAGCAACTGCTGCTGATTTTTACATTGCATGAATGCAAATATTGTTGTTAGTGTATGGGTTTAACAATACCTTGTTGTAATTTGTATTACATTTCTATTACTCACCGACTATAGTTCATATTCATAAAGATTTTCTTTTTTGATTTTGTACTGACATTTACTTTTTGTTTTTTGTTCTGATGATAACACATCTGTTGTTGTGGAAAATTTACACCGTTGCCTTGAGTAAAAGTGAAGTCAGCTACGTGTGGCAATCAAATTGATCTAGTCAAAAGTTGCTTGCTAAAGATATTCATCGGTGTTGGTCTTTCGTCTAGGCAATAGGTGGAATACTCGTTAGAAGATCTGTGATTCGGTTCTCAAAGGTCTCTTCGTAGTAGGCAGGCATACATGCATTATGGACTGCATCTACATGTAAAGGATTTCTGTCGTGGCCGTAATGCGGTCGATGAAGAAAAGAGTGGTGGAGTCCATTGTTTATATCATTCGGCTCGACCTTTCTTGATAGTTTATAGCAGCAAAATTCTTGACTTCAAATTAATTGAACTTTCCAGTTGGTTTGTAGCTTAATTTAGGAGAATTGTGGTCAGTGTGTTGGCTCTCGAAACGAATTAATCTGTACTTGTCTGCTCGTTCTGAGCCATCGTTTCATGTTATACAATACAACTGAGCTCTGATACAAAACTGCTACACCTTCTTATTATATCCTAAATCAGAATTCTGTTTTAGAAGAAGTTACCAGTTTCTCGGAACAAATATTCAGCTTCCTAAAGCCTTCCCAACAACGCTAGGCAAAGATTTTACTCATTTGAACTAATCATCCGGACTAACAGCATTTTCCATTTACAGGGTGATATGAGTAGTGTCCGTAGTCTAGTAGGTAGTGTGTTCGCTTATTAGACGTAAAGCCCGGGTTCGAGCCAGACATCAAAACGAAATATAAAAAAAAAATATTTCTTCGGCGACTTCCCCTCAGCAGATTTCTGGCAAAAACTCAGAGTAAATAAGCCTGCCATGAAAAAGTTTCTCAAAAATCTTTCGTTCAGAGTCGACGTTAAACTGTAAGACCCGACACTCAAGTATAAAATTAAGGCACACAACATGAGTGGTGGGAGAAGCTAGGCCATAATCCTGAGTGAAGGGTTGTAATGGCCAATTATGTATGTATGTATGTATGGCACAAAATTGTTCGTCATTATTTCTTTTCCGATCGACATTATGTGTGTATTCGTAGCATTTCGGGCATACTGGTTCCATTGGCTTTTGTAGTTCGGCATTTTAAACATCTTTGTGATCAGTATTTGTATTTTGTATTTGTATTTATTTATTAAATTTGAATTTCTGATACAACAAGACATAATATCTTATAATTTAAAGTATCAGAAAGTATGAGTTTCATTATTGATAATACGATTCTTTAAATAATTGTTTAAAATTAAATTATTATTTTCCAGCCCAGAATTGTAAGAAAATGTGTACATATATAGGTATACAATATTTTTTATAATTTTTGATTTCATTTGGAAACGGTGTAATTGTAAGTACATATGAACTTAAAATCTTAGATGAATTAATCATAAGTAATGAGTACGTGCCATAATCTTTTATTCCTACTTTTGTTATTGTAAACTGACAATATAAAACGTCATCATCACCTATTGTTGCAAATCACTTCGATAGCTGATGGTAATTAATAATCGATAGTTGAGATTTTTACTCTCGTAATGTCGATTTTAGAGCGGCAATAGTTTGAAAATGCGATGACTGTTTTCGCCACACACACATCCAAACACAGGTGCTCTAACTTGTTTAATAATTCATTAATTTTTCTTCTTTTTTTTTTTTTTTTTTAAAGATTTTCAATTTAAAAATATTTTTTTTAATTGTAGTTGCCAACGTGATTGCAGTTGTATTTTGCGGTTGTTTTTGTTTTTTGTTTGTAATTGCATGACTGCTGGCTGATGGCTGCTATCTTTGTTAGTCAATGAATTTTCTTACAAAGTAAATACGAGTATAGAGAATTTGGTCAAATGGCTTTTAGTAAATAGCATAAATAAACACACAAACAAATGGTAATTTGTCTACCTACACACACTAAATAATATAGAATGTATGTATGAATTGGTATGTGTGTATTCGTATGTATTTACATATTCAATTGCCATTATGATTAAAATTATTTTCTATTTACATTCATATGCTGGTTGCCATTAAATACATACTTGTATATCAGGGGTTGCCAAATTAATTTTATTTTGTAACATTGAAAAACATTTTTGATTTGTTTAAGGTTTTTTGGTTTTCATGAAATTATCACAACATATCACTTATAATCCAGAGAAACAGTAGGCATTGTATATTTTGTGGGCGTGGCACTTTCCACACAGGGTAGTAATTGGTAGTAAAACATAAAAACTGGACGTTTACGTTAAATGGCACCACGTGCATACATGCATAATTGGCCATTACAACCCTTCAATCAGGATTATAGCCTAGCTTCCCGACACCACTCATGTATGTGTATGAGAGGTATTATATGGTGAGTTCGCTCCATTAAAACATTGTGTATCGAGTGGAAATTGATAACATTACTTTACCAATATTCGTGTTAGACGCAAGATACGATCATTATGCGCGACTTAAGCAGTCTTTTCAAAGTGTTTAAAAGCATTCAAAAGCAAGGAAGTTAGGAGCCCCAATAACTGAAGCCAAGAGACGGTGAAAGATGATTTTTCATGTCAGAAGTACTTTTTGATTGCTTTAGAAAGAAATCATTTTTGCATTGAATTATCACTGTCGACAAAGAATGGATTCATTACGACAAACCCAAGCACTAGAAATCATAAATGAAGCGAGGACAACGAGCAAAATCTGCGACTTAGCAGAGTATCCATTGCGCTAAGGATCAGAAGGGTGCGGCCTACTAAAAGCAGACCAGATGTAGTAGTCTGTATAGAGACCGGTACAGACAATAATTAATTCGTATGAAGCGAAAATTTATGGAAAAAGTCCTGGATTGGCTCTATTTATTCTTGGCATCAAAAGACAAGCTCGTTTTTTTAGAACGCAATCCATAAATTGCCAAGACTAAGGCAAAGAGTTGTAGCTTCCGATGGTTAATACTTTGAATGATATGTTATTCGAAAGAAACTATCTCAATAAAGCATTAATTTCTAATAAAAATGACCGAGTTTGTATTACCAATTTTATAACCTCTTCTTGCTAAAGATGCAAACAGTTGAAACCTAAATTAGTGCCGAATTTATATCCACCAACATACTCAAAATATGACGTCAGAAGGTCGTTCAGACCGCTAATTATTTTAATTGCGGCGTTCGTTACAGTTTAATTGCCTCTGTACGATTAAGGTCTCACTGCAACTTCCGCCCGATCAGTTGTTAATATTGTGGTTGTACATGTTTTTCTCAATTATACCGACTCTGGGCAAAACTCGTCCTGCATGCAGTTGACCGGCATTCCATTTGGTGAATTTAATTTCAGTTAAAGAAGACGGCACACTTTTGCAACCACTTTAAGCAGGAAAAAACAAGACAAATTTTAAGTTCATAACAGTTTCTTTTGGGAATTTCTCTGTGTATCGAAATTAACCCGGCTATATGTTTATTTATAAAACCATATCTTTATTTTATTTATATACGAGTATTTTAATTTTATTTATTCAGCACACATTTTATATTTCAAAATTTCCGGAACAATAGCATGGCATAAGCTAATCGATATGACATCAGCGTATGTTGTTATTGTGATTCATTTCTTTCAAGTTTTTATTCAGTTGTTGCATTTGCTGCTCAAACCTCCTTAAAGATCTTGGATCACTTTTAATCTTACCATATGCCTCTATTACGATTTCAAGTGCATTAGCACTTAAATAAATTTTTCTTTTCAAAAATCAATGCGAGTTCATTGATCCAACAGAAAATCACTGAGTACACCTCTGACAAACTACGAGAGAATGTTTTATGATGATAATTATAAACCACAATATAAGATTAGGTTCAGAAATCCTAGCAGAGGCTAACTCCCCAAGTCCATTGAAGAAACCGCATCAATATTCGTGAATCTTCGTCTATTCACTTTTCAAAACACTTTGGCTCTCCCAAGTTATTACAAACCGCGCCGAAAGAAGGGTGCTCCTATCCCTGCTCTCAAGGAGCAATGTTCCGCCAAAATATCTTCCAAGATCCCAATAGATTTCCTCACCAGGCTCCATTCCGTTTTCTGGTGGTCCTGCCTGGGTCAGGGAATGTCGCCGTTGCCTCAACCTGCTTTCTGGACGCTTCAGTGTCACACTTGTCTGGGTCCCCGGACACTGTGACATTCCGGGAAACTGCAGGGCCGACGAGCTAGCCGGAGCTTTCGCACTACTTCCGGAATCCTATTCAATCAGCTTAGGAATGCCACGTACCTCTTTCAAACTGGCCATCGCTCGGAAATTCTTCCGAGACGCCAACCTATCCTGGATCAACGAACAGTCCTGCTCTACCGCTAGACTCACCTGGCCCATGATGGATAGAAGGCGTACCAACCAGTTACTCGGACTTGGTCGTGGCATCATCTCAATCACAGTGACCATGTCAAGGATATAGCCTCGTTTATCAAACTTTCTGACGCAGACCTTGCGCTGACCGACTTCTTCCTCCTATGTTCGGGGGAACTTGGTCAGTACAGGGACTGCTAACCTGTGGCGTCACAACGGGCCGCAATGCTTGGTCAAGTGAGCTTTTGGGTATAAAAGCTACCACAATAACCTAACCTGGGTCAAATAAACTTAGAGATTCTACGATATTCCCTGTTTCGTCTCCTTACTTTCGGATTGACCAGGCCAAAGAAGTAACCCAGAAGATTCGACCACTCCATTAGGTTCGCTTCATTCACTTCTCGTTTTCTTGCCGGTTCGTCTGGAGTCTCATTACCTCATACATCAAAACATATCGGAACCCGATACAGTACCACAATGGTTCTGTCCAAAAGCTTAGTGAGAAACTTTCTGCGGACTGAAACTAATATCGAGCTAAGATAGGGCCTTCAAAACAGTTTCCCTATCTACATAGATAAAATCTGTATCCACCGACATACCATAGTAGCCGGAAGACTATTCAGATTTTCAGTCGCCTAACTTGCGATTTATGTGCCATAATTTAGGATTTTGACGTCTTTTCAAACTTAACTAAGTTAAGAAATCCAAGAAGCTTCTTCTGATCTTTGAAAACACCCTTTGGTTTGGATAGAATCTATCATGCTTACAGGGCAATATGACGATTCCTAAAATAATAAGTCAAAAGTCATTCTTTTTACCTTTGAACTTTCTATCTCATAAATATCTGATATAAATTCGTAATGGCAACTCTGTTTTCCTGTTTGTTTTTGATTGATGCTTATGATGCGGGTAGTTTTTGGGGGCAAAATACGAGAATAAAGCAGATCTAATGAGAAAATAATACAAAATAGATATCACACTGAGAATAAGAGAAAGTGAGAGGAAGAATAAATAAAAAAAAAATAATATGCCAAGCATATGTACAGAGAATTTACCGCAATAAATACAGAGCTGGAACTTGTACATTGTTTAGAATATAAAAATATAATTGTCTGAAAATTATTGTTGTTTTCTTAACTTTGTTTTTTAATATTCAGTTAATAAAACTTTCTTTGTTTATTTTTGAATTTCTAAAATTAATTTCAGTGACTAATTTTAATTGTTTAATTAAACAAAGTTTTTTTTTTCTGTTTTTGTTTTTTGCCTTTATGAATTAAACATTTTGTTTTACTTGTTATTTTTTTGTTTACATTTTATTTATTTTAAGTATTTATAAATAAATAAAAAACAACTGTTTTATACGGTAAGAAATTAAATTGAAAACACTTTTACTTCCACAGAATTGTGTCGATAATTTTTTTTTTTTTTTATTAAATCATATTTTTATTTATTAATTATTCAATGTCCCGCATTCTGTTCCGTATTCGAAGTAAAGTGAGAATTTGATTACAAAAAATTTAAAATCCATTCGATTTCGAGATCAAAGTTGAAATACAGATTAGGGGAGAAAAATTATTTATTTTGTTTGCAAAAATCTTTCACTGTTTAATGATAATTTTATTATTTTATTATTATATACTTACATACATACACTGAATGACTCATTGCAAGTGAAACATATGGCAATTTATGGGAATAGTAGACAGTGAGTGTAGTGGAGATAAAACATAATAAATCCCATTCATTTTCTAAACTAATATGTATCTTGACAGCTACAATAGCAATAAATTAATTATAAACAAATTTAATAATTAATTCTAATGAAATGGAAAATGTTTTCCGCATAAAAAACGCATGGCTAGATTTGTTTATTTTTTTTTGGTTTGACTATCCAAAATAATATTCGATATTTTGTGATCGATTTTTGTAAATTTTTCTTTTTTAAATCCATTTAATATAATATTTTAATATGGTTTTGTACTCTACAATTTGGTCGATATATTTGATTTGTTGAGCAACTTCGACCTTATGCTCGGTGTAGTGTAACAGACCAGAGCCTTCGGTGGGAATCGAATCCACAATCCTCAGTCTAATAGTCTAGCATACAACTCACTACACAGACCACCAGGCCAGCCGTTGTTAATAGATTTATTTGTTAAAATCTTTTAGAAATCAAAAATTTATTATGACTGCTTGGTTGTTTTACAGGCACTCTCTTTTATAGTCAAGACAAATTTTTTTGTAGTCTTCTAGGCCAATAATTACAGTAGTAGCATAATTTTATTATCCTCTTCTGCACTGTGCACTGTCATTATGGAATAAAATTTTTATGCAGTTCTACGGAAATCGTGGAAAGCTATGGCTTTTCTCAACACATTGTGTGTAGAACACGTACTGGAATAACTATGTAAATATGCGAACAAAATTTGTACCCCAACACACAATGTGTTAAAGTCTACGAGGATTGAGTATAGTAATTTCAACCGTACTTTCTTCAAAACATAGAAAATAGAAGAGTTTCTTAGTCAAACTATATCAAATTTCTCGTTCGGCCTTGGTTTCATGGAGAGCTCCCGTCTCTGTGTACTAATAACGTTGAAAGATTAGTCGTAAAGGGAAAGCGGAAATCTGCTGCATAGGTTACGCTGGAATCCCTGGATATTTACATATGTACATTAGAGCGACTCACCAAAAAAAGTGCTCGATGTACCCTCCTGAAAATGAACCTTGGACTTTTTTAAGATGACATTTAAAATATTTCGGCTCTAGCTTTGACCACTCGTGAGCTGGACCATTTCGAAAAAGGGTCTATTTTTCCAGGTTTTGTCAATTTGTGAATCTGTTTCCTTACCAACATATACAATATGGGTGTCATAAGAAAGGTTTTTTCAATGCGCGTCCAACTGTATATACAATTTGTCCAAGGACGATCATCCATGTCCTTTTTTTAATGATATTCTATTAAAAAGAACGGTTTTTGGATTTTTTCTTCGGGGTTGTTTGTAATAAAATAACCAAATTAACATATTTTAATCTTTAGTTGATTTAATTAAATACGGGTCTTAGCTTTTTTTGAAATTCGCCCTAGTTTGCGTTTTTTGAGTATAGTTTTGTAAATATAAACAAAAAAATTTAATACCTTTTTTTAGTTTGGGAAAAAAATATGCCCACAAAAAGTCGTGGATAATTTCTTTTTTCTTTCTTTAGTCCTATTTTCATCCAAACATCATCTAGAAACTAAATCCGCCATCATATTAGAGTTAATTTGGTTAGAAAAGAAGAAAAGAAAAAATTCAAAACCCGTTTTTTTTTTACAGAATATCCTTAAAAAAAGGACATGGATGATTGTCCGTGGACAAATTGTATATACCGCTGGACGCGCCTTGAAAAAACCTTTCTTATGACACCCATACTCTATATGTTGGTTAGGAAACAAATTCTCAAATTAACAAAACATACAAAAATAGACCCTTTTTCAAAATGGTCCAGCTCACGAGAGGTCAAAGCTGGAGCCGAAATATTTTAAATGTCATCTTAAAAAAGTCCAAGGTTCATTTTTAGGAGGGTACATCGAGCACGAATTTTGCTTCCATACAACTTGAGTCGCTCTAATGTACATACATAATTGGCCATTACAACCCTTTAGTCAGGATTACGGCCTAGCTTCTCGCGCCACTCATATTGTGTGTGTTAATTTTATACATGAGTCGCGGGACCCACAGTTTAACGTCGACTTCGAACGACAGATTTTGAAAAACTTTTTCATGGCATGCTTATTTACTCTCAGAGTTTTGCCAGAAAGCTGCTGAGAGGAAGTCGCCGAAGAAATATTTTTTTTCATATTTCGTTTTGATGTCTGTCTTGGGACTCAAACCCTGGTTTTGCGTCTAATAAGCGAACACTCTACCTACTAAACTACGGCGACCCTATCCCTGGTTATTTACATTAGGAAAGTATCAACCGAAGAGATACAGGGACTCAGAGAGATTGATGGCCTGCTGCCTAATCAGTCTGAACGGTCTAGATTATACTATAGACGTTGAGTGGAACGGCTTTTGGGAGCGCTCACAATTCAATATTTTCGTTTTCATTTATAGTATACTCGTCTTTCATAGGCGACTCAGTTTTCTGGGAAGATTTAAACATCTTCCAATTTCTGAGTCATTCAGATAATTCGGTTATAGTTGACTACATTTGTCTTCTCTAGACGCCGCCGCTGTAGTTTAAATCCCAGCTTAAACATCTCAAACGAAGTAAGAAAAAATAGTTCTTTCAGAGACTTTCTCTCAACAGTCTTCTGGCAAAAATTCTGAGAGTAAATAAAAATTGCAATGTTTCTCAAATCTGTTGTTCGGGCTCCGCCACTCATAGACAAAATTAACACAGCCGACATGGGTAGAAGTCGCCGTAGTCTAGTAGGTAGTATGTGACGAAAAAACCTTGTTCGAGCCACTCGCCAGACATCAAAATAAAATATGAAAAAAAAGTATTTCTTCGGCGACTTCCTCTCAGCAGATTTCTGGCAAAAGCTCTGAGAGTAAATAAAAATTGCCATGAAGAGTTTATCAAAATCTGTCGTTCGGCGTCGACGTTAAACTGTAGGTCCCGCCACTGAAGTATAAAATTAAGGCACACAACATGAGTGGTGTGAGAAGCTAGGCCGTAATCCTCTGACTGAAGGGTTGTAATGGCCAATTATGTATGTGTAACATAGGTGGTGTGTGAAGCTAGGTTGTAATCCTGACTAGATGCTTGTAATGACCAATTATGTATGTACCTATGTATGAATGGGATTTTCCAGAGGACCAAGAAGAAAAAATTCTTGAAGAAATTAAACAAATTCTGATGGAAAAATCTTTATATAGGAGTTGTTCACTCTGCTTTTAAGAAACCTGGCACTGCTTATGGCTTAATTAATCAGAAAGAAAATCTTCAAACTGTTTCCATATACATACGATATTCTCACTTTTGTCTACTTTTGTATAAAATTCTAAGGGAATGAAATGCTCTGTTTTACATCGTGATAAGTTATACGCTATAGCGTCTATTAATGTACACTTATGCCGCTGCTAACATTTCCATGGTCACTTAAAAATGTGATTTTCAAACAGAAAAACAGAAGTATTGTGTGTCTATTTTTACTTGTTCAAATACTTAAAATGCTTTTTAAACGTATGGTTTATATGGTTTATTATCTACTTTAGAAAAGCATTTTGGTTTTTTCTGTATATAAATAAAATAAAATGCCTCGTCGTATTATCGTTTAGGTTTTTTGGGTGTTTTTTTCTTTTCTAAATTCTTGAGAACTTTACTTAGAAAAATCAAGCCAAGCAGTGTGTAAATTTTCTTATCGTTTGAGTTTCCTTTATGATAAGAACTTGAAATTAAAATAAATATTGTATTTATTTTTTTTCTTTTCATTCAGTAGTTGCAGTTGTTGTTGTTTTGTAATTATATTTTCTGTAATACGTACATATGTATGTAATCTGTATGTAATCTGTTCTTCAAGCTCATAAGGGAAAACAAGAAAAAAATAAATTGTATTTTTATTTTTTATTACAATACAGAATTTATAGCAACAACAAATTGCAATGAGGCATTTTATTGCAATGAATAATAATAAATGGTTGGAAAACAAAATTGATTAAAATGTATTCAATTGTGCGGTGTGCATGGATGGTAATGCAGTATAGAGGTGTCAAACTATCGATAGTAGCACTATCGATAGTTTTTGATAGTTCATAAAAATATATCGATATATCGAATCTAAACTATCAGTTCTTATAAAAAATATCGATATATCGGCGATACTATCGTAACACTATCGGAGTCTCTCAAATATTACATTTATATTCATATTTGAATTTAACAGGTTAAAATACTAAATAACGCATTTTGTATAAACAAAAATAAACAAAACCGAACTTTATTTCTTAGTTCAAAAATCAAAAAATTAAATATGAAGTATTTAAGATGAAGGGTCAGTCAACCAATTGTTCTTGCGTGTAAAAAGAAGCATATCTACGACATTTTCTTTTAATTCTGTACGCCTATCCGAAACTATTTGACCAGCTTTACTAAACATTATTTTCGACTCAGTCGAGGTAGCTGCGATACACAAATACAAATACACAAAAGCAAGTATTTGCATCTCTTTCATATCACTTGAACGTGTCTGGAAATAAAATAATTGTTTTAGTGATAAATAAATACATCTAAGTAGCACATGTTAGTCAGTTAATGTCTTTACTCCACTCTCTTCTTCACTTTATAATAATACTGTGGGAATTACCAGTTTATAAATGCAAACAAAAAATTAGTGGTGGAACATTTGAGGGGTGTTGAAACAAAGGCAGCAATCTCCAAATTTCAGTTCGCATTTTCCCCAAAACTTCAGTGAGGATATGGATCAAACTTGGTCGGCATATTTATCTTTTTCTTCCATACTAATTAACAAAAAAATTCATTATAAAATACAATTGTCTTTAAAAATGCAAGTTTTTCTTATTAATTTCCTTTGTTTCCACACCCCTCAATTTACTATCGATAGTGAAAAAAAACTATCGGTAATAGTTAAATGTTTATATTTTGTAAAAAAAAAACATCGATAGTAACGAAAAATATAAACTATCGATACTATCGATAGTGCCATCGATATTTTGACACCCCTAATGCAGTAGTGTAGGGCGAATTAAATTCTTCAGTCTTTTTAAAAAAAGTTATTAAAATTTAATCGTCTTCATTATAATAAGAGTTATAAAAATTTAATTTGACTCTCTTTTAGCACTAGATACTCTAGTACAAAAGCTATCGGTTATCGGTAACGCAATGGTCGTCATTGTAGTCTTGTTATCGATAAGAGTCCTTTATTAGAAGAATTATTCATTGTTTGTTAGAAAAATTAAAAGTTAAATAAAGTATCGGAATAATAATAAAAAGAAGAGTCTCTACATTATTGATGTACAACTATTCTGCCCTTGAGTCGCCGTATTCTAGTAGCTAGCCAAATTCCGCCACAGATATCCAAAAAAAAAAACCAGAAATATGAAAAAATATTTCTTCACCCACTTCCTCTGGCCAAAAACTCTGAAAGTGAATGGAATCGCCATGAGAAGTTTCTCAAAACTCTGTTATTTGGAGTTGACTTTAAATTGTAGGTCCTGCCACTCATGGATGAAATTAACGCTCCCATCAGGGGTGGTTGGATAAACTAGAGGGTTGTAATGGCCAATTAAGTAAGTCATCCAAACTGTCATAGAGGGAGGGATAACATAATGAAGAAGATAAAAACCATGCGGCTTTAAATCTATAAAACGTCCATGGACGAGATTTAGGAGCTCATATCAACTGCCATTATATACTGGGTCTCTTGCACTATGCTAGAGCCAACGTTGCACCATGATGTTCACGTTTGATGAATATCTCTGCAGACTGATAGACAAAGCGCACAGGCACTCAGCTGTGCATTCAGATCATCCTTGCACTCTGTTCAACGTCAACTAAGACATTGTTGGCTCTACTCAATTGGTCAGGGAGCTAAGGGTGGCTGGTTAAGGTTTAATTCTAGCACAACGTGGACTAATGGTCATGCTGTAATTCTTGGAAGTCATAGACACATCCAAGTAGACTATATAGTTCCATATTATTTTCACGAAAGAAAGATCTGATATTTTGCTATTTCGATTCGGGAGATTCCTGGTGGTATTTTAAGTTTTACTCAATATTATAACAATCTGCGTATTTATTACGCAATAATTAATTGAAACTTTATATGAAATATTGAGCTCAATAATGGCGTTTATTGCGATTTACACAATAAAAGTGCATGTCTGAACATAGTATAAAACTGCATGACCATTCCATGCACTACTATGTATGTTCTTAACAGGTCACTGCTCTAAAAGAAGCCATGTTGATAGACTTGGCATTCTCTGATATGACTTCCAACTTAATCACTTTTTATCTGATTGTCTGTTGAGCTTGCTAGCAGAGGATACTGGGTCTTGTTCTATTATTTACATCTTCCCCACGCTGGATATTGTTTGACAGCAAGTTTTCACCTTTTCACCATAGCCTTTGAAGGACTTAATCTAATGGTTTAAGGAATATGAATAAAAATTGTTCTTTTATTTGCAAAAGACTGGAGAGGATTGAAAATAAAAGAGAGAAGGTTATTATGATGAATTAAAAAAACTGCTCGTTGATAGAACAGAATCTCTTGCATGTTTCGGAATTTATTCTAAATTTGTCGTATGACTCTTTTGTCGATATTAATAGACCTCTTGCGCCACCTTGTGTATCCTTTACCTCTTCGTAAATAATTAATTGAATAATTTAAACTATTACCACATGTCAATTGACATTGACAATGAAATTAAAATAAAAATCAAAAGACGTACTACAATGTATGTATGTATGTATGTAATATTAATTGAGTATTTTCCAAGAAAAATTAAACGCTGGTTGGTAGGTAGGTTGGTTGACATGTCATTCTAATAAAATTAACAACGAGTGTGTAGTAAACGAAATCTCTAAAATTCTGTCCCCATTTTAATAATATAAATTATAATTTTCGTCTGTCTGTCCATCTAATTAAATTGTATTTTCCATTCATGTTTTTTATTATTCTTCCATATAATTTATCATTTCAAAATAAACGCTGTGATATGAAATTAAAACTTTTGTCACAATCACTAACAAAGTATAACAAATAAAGTAGCATGTTTGAAATTTATTTAATTATTTTTTTTTAAATATATGGTATGTACATATGTATGTATGTATATATTTACATATATTTCGCCATCCACATTTGGGTGTATGACTGAGATATTAAAAAAATATTCTATTGATGCATTGTGTACATCTCATAAAATGAAATGCGTTTCAGATTTGTGTGATGAAAACAGAATTATGGCGACAGACATTAGTCGGCAGATGAAATTTAATTTAATTTTTTTCGCATATTATGTATGTCTCTTCTGATCAGATAGCCAGCAAATTGTTGTCTTCTGTGTTTTATAGCAGCAGAGTAGCGTTTTGGGCGTATGTAAAATGTTTCGAGGCCTTTGACAAAATGTTAAAAAAAAGGCTGAGGCCAATTCCTGCAGTCGACACCACAGTTTGTCGTTAATGTGACAAAATCGGTGGAAAAAATGTAATAATGGGGGAACTGCGTCTCATGGGTGGATTACTTAAAGATTTAAGCTTTACTAGTAGCCGTAGTTTAGTAGGTAGTGTGTTCGCTTATTAGACGTAAAGCCCAGGTTCGAGCCACAGGTCAGTGATCAAAACAAAATAGGAAAAAAAATATTTCTTCGGCGACTTCTTCTCAGCAGATTGCCGGCAATAACTCTGAGACTATATAAACCTGCCATGAAAAAGTTTCTCAAAAAAATCTGTCGTTCGGAGTCGACGTTAAACTGTAGGTTCCGCCACTCAAGTATAAAATTAAGGCACACAACATGAGTGGTGTGAGAAGCTAGGCCGTAATCCTGACTGAAGGGTTGTAATGGCCAATTATGTATGCATGTATGTATGTATCTTTAAGGATTCTAGGACAGATCGACTAAGAATTCTATGTCGTGAAGTTATGGCGAAGTAACCTAAAAAATTTTAGTATGGCAAGCTATTTGCCCAGATAGTATAAAAAGAAATTCATTCATTACTATCGGTTCTATTAACATTGATATTTATGGTAATCAGTATCTATACCGTTACTAATTGGTGACATTTTTAAATAACCTTTAAGTGCACATTCTGCTAGCCAGATCTTGCCACTTGTCACTGAAGTAAAAAGACAATTGGATAGTACCGCCTATTAAATAGAACTCTGTTCTAATGAGCGGTATCGAGCGTTGATAAAAACTGTTTGAAAGTAATAAAAACTGATTCAAAAATGGAAATGAGAAGTAGGAAGCGAGAGACTTACTTAATCGGTTATAACAACCTTTTAGTCAGCATTACAATCTAGCTTCTGACATCACTCATGTTGTGTGTGTTAATTTCAACCATATGTAGTGGGAGCAACAGTTTAAAGCTAATTCCGAACAATAGCTTTTTGCGATACTTTTCATGACAACTTGTCCGAATGTTGCGAATATTTTATGATTGCAACACTTTATTATTTAAAAATAAAAAAAATACTCTCTTTTAAAACCAAAAACCTACGTCTTCCATTTGCCTCACTGAAAATAATTTTTACATAAATATTATTTTATCGCTGCTTTAAAATATTTCTTTCCCTGTGATTAAATTATACAAATTTAAATCATTCTCAAGTACGACTACATTATAGCTTATTGCTCTTCTTCCGCCTCTCTCTTTCTCTCTGCGGAATATTCTCATACCCCCTGCTAGAATTTAAAAAGTATGAAAGCTTGGTAATCACTTTTCTTTCCAAATACATTCAATAGTCACATGTCGCATCTGTGTAAGTGCAATGTGAAAATACAAAAACAAAAATTTAAACTCACATTATCACATTTTGCAATTGTTGTATCAGAATACAAAAGAAACCACACAACAACAACTACAACTACCAATTGGGGTTCATCCTACTTAAGATAGAGGGTTTCAGATATGTATTTATGAGGAGAAAAGTAAGCGAATGTATGTAAAGAATTCTAGAATTTTATTTAACGAGTGTCTTAAATGACAACCTTGGCACTATTCTAATTAGATATTAATTTACAACAACAACAACTACAAAAGGAATTAAAAAAAATTGTAAAATTCAAATTGAAATAATTATCGAAAATCTATACATATTAAATACGATACTGATTGATGATCTATTTTTGCTGTACGAGTCTGTTGCAATTTGTGAACATGGAAAGTAAAAAAAAAACATTTGAATATGATTCCATTTACGTCAACCATTCACCTTTTTTTGTAAATTAATGGAGAGACATACATACATGAAATGATTTCATCGTTAAAGTAAAATCTCTCTTCGACGAGAGATTGCTTCGTGTTTGTAAACAAGAAATATTCATTCGGCGTTAAGTCTGATAAATACGATGGATGAGGAAGCAATACGTAGCCTATTTCATGGATTTTTGACATTAAAAGACACTCGTGAGCACTCTTGGTGAATCTGGTGCAAATACGTTTTTTTTTCTTTACTAGCACCAAATCCTCATTGATTGTTTTGCCCTCTTCAAGGCAGGCAATGCGGATTTTACCGAAAGCATTCCGAAAAACATGGGCTTCATTGGCCGCTATTCGTCCTGGAAACTAACCGTTTGGTGCACTGTTGTAGTGAAGGAATTACGTTTAACGCCAAACATTCCTGCCAAATTGTTATATGATTGTGTTTAAAGTCGATAGTGAGACCAAACGCTTTCTGTTTTATTAGCAACAGCAACCTCCGCCCCTTGGGAAACCTTCAATGTGGTGCTCTTCCACATTGTTTAAATCTTTAAATTTTGGGATTAAATTACATTATATACATATGTACATACACACATTATTGGCCTTTACAACCTTTCAGTCAGGATTACGGCTTAGCTTCTCACATCACTCATGTTGTGTGCCTTAATTTTATACTTGAGTGGCGGGACCTACAGTTTAACATCAAATCCGAACGATAGATTTTGAGAAACTTTTTCATGGCAGCTTTATTCACTCCCAGAGTTTTTGCTAGAAATCTGCTGAGCGGAAGTCGCCGAGGAAATAGTTTTTTTCATATTTCGGTTTGATGTCTGACCTGGGATACGAACCCGGGCTTTACGTCTAATAAGCCAACACACTACCTACTAGGCCACGGCAGATTTAAATGGATTGTTGCCAAATTTGGAAAGTTATTTTTGGATTATAATTGTTTGACTGGTTTTATATCAGGTCAAGCAATTTGAAATCATCATCTTAATGATTTCTTAAAGTCTTTTATATCAATAGATAAGGCAATATAGTCCGTTCACTTTCTCAACTTTCTCATAAGAAGATCAATTAGGCAATTGCGGGAAACTGCGATCACGAAGAGAGTTTAAATTTGTCTGGTTCCATCAATCAACGTGTGATTAATATTCGAAGCCGGTTTTAACAAGCCCATCAGCATATGTTTCTTTTACTTCTCTAAGGGCCTTGAATACATACATAATTGGCCATTACAACCCTTCAGTTAGGATTACGGCCTAGCGTCTCACACCACTCATGTTGTGTGCGCTAATTTTATACGTGCGTGGAGGGACCTACAGTTTAACGTCGAATCCAAACGACAGATTTTTGAGAAGCTTTTCATGCCAGGTTTATTTACTTTCAGAGTTTTTGATAGAAATCTGCTGAGAGGAAATCGCGGAGAAAATAATTTTTTTTTTTCATATTTCGTTTTGATGCCTGACCTGGGGTTTTAGCTCGGACCTTACGTCTAATAAGCCAAGACACTACCTATTAGACTACAGCGCTTCTCGGCCTTATGGCTAAGATCAAAGGGTAGGGCCTTCAATTCTTTTTCATTTTTATTGTAAAAAAATTACACTTACAGTCATGCGTCCAATTCAATGTGTCCACATAAACCTGCGATAGATCCATTTCGTTAGTAATGTCGATAAAACTGCTTAATTAAACAAGTTTTTTTTTAAACGCAGTGGCAACTACGGGCTTCGTTTTTTTTTGTTGTATATGCTCACTCACTTTGTTTACACTTGAAGTTGCCATATTGAAAATAATATATAATATGGCAAGTTCAAACATAAACTTAACTTGAAAAGTTACCGGCAGGATGATCCTCCCTTTAGCTTAACGCTCACTTCTATCTTATTGGGGACTCATAATGATGAAAAACAATTAATCTGCCCGTTAAAATTCCTCCCTTTTGTGAACGGCAAGTTGTAATAGTGGCGCTAAGTGGTCAAAAATACTACCAACTCTGACAAGAAGGGCAGATGATCTTATTAGTTTCTCTAAAATCCTGTCTTTTAAAATAACTGGAATCCGATGATTAAAAGTCGTGTCAACGTAAACAAAAAATAACCCAAATCATGAGTTATTCGTCGAGAGCTTCCTTCCAAGCTTATTACTGTAAAACCAAAACTTTCAGTTTTATTTTACATTTCACTGGAAATGTAGAGCACAAATGAATTTTTTGTTAAAATTTTTATTAACAAGTTTTTTTTTTAATTCTCTTTTTTCTTTTAGAATATCAGCAAATATGAGCGCAATAAACATTTTGCAACAGTTAAAAACGTAATCAAAAAAATTAAATCAAATTATGGCAAAGAATTATTTGAAGAGTTTATTGAACTTTACGGCGAAAAACTAACAGGGGAATCCATTGTTGGCGGACGAAAAGAGATACAAGGTGGGGTGAGTTAAAAAAAGCTTTAAAAATTATTATTTTTATTTATTATAAAAATATAATTACAAAAAAAAAATAAATGTACAAAATAAGGGAACGTATTATATATATTATGTAAATATATAATATCTGTCTGCGTTATATATATTTTAATATGATTAAGAAATTCATTCCATCACAGACAAAACAAAAGTTATGAAAAAATGGAAGAAAACCAGCAAAACTGAAATAATTTCACGGGGTTTTCAGATATTTTTTTCATTTCATTTTTCCAATTCAAAAATTTTAAAATGTGTTGGGGGGCTAAAGTACTTGAGTTTGAATCAAACGACGAGTGTATGTACGCAGCGAGTGGATTTTTTTTAATTGAACTGAACGCATTTTATTATTATTGTGTGGGATAGATTAGCTGGATTGGAGGGAATGGCTGGACACTGACTGCTGGGACTGGCCGTACTCACTGTAGATGTGAAGTGAAATGCATGCTAATAATGATTAATAACAAAAGTATGATGATGATGCTGCTATAGACAGTATCTTTTAGCTCATCATGATGATACTTTGTGTTAGTGATCATTATTATCATGGCATGAATATGAATGATATTCATTATTAACAGGAAATATTTGCATTGTTATTCATTATTTGTCCACTGACTCTGACTCTGATTCCGATTCTGATTTTTATGGTTTTCATACCGCATCACATATATGAGTATATTGTCGCCACTGACACCGCCGCCGCCGCCGCCACTGCCGCTTTTGAGATTTTATTTTTCCAAATTACACACCAAAACAACAACGTACGTATTCTATTTGTAATTTAATGAGAATTCATTTAAATTAATTTAATTTAGCTTTGATTATAGTACTCCAACGTTGTATTACATCTTTGATACATCCACACAAAGCTATAATGAAGCCTATCAAAGACAATAGGAATACCATAGGTACACAGATCAAGATTAAAGCAAACAAAGCCAAATCGGTACACTTGGCCAATGTCATCCACCACAGCAGACTCCTTACCATATTACGAAATATCAAACGTCTCTTCCACATTATATGGCCCACATAACTCAGATTAATGAGCACACGTAAAATCAAATGCAATGCATACATTAACACACACGCCAAACACTGATAACATTTAATGAATTTTCTATAACCCCTGCTCTGCATGATTAGCTCTAAACGTTCCGTTACTTTCTGTTGCATATCCGGCTTGAGAAAGTTTATCAAAAGAAATTGTAATAAACGCCACAGTACTGTATCCTCTTTCTGTTTTTTAACCAACATTCTGGCACGCAAATTGAGTACTTCCTTCTCGAAATCGTTATCCTCACTTTCGGTATCCACTAAATTCAAGCGTTCCAATTCGAAACCCCGATCCTTAAACATGGTTATATCGCCCTCATAATTACCATTATAGCATACAAATGAACGTTGTGATCTGGAAGTCCAAACACTAGAAAATTTAAACACAGCAATTTATACGTGTGTATCTATGGCGCCGAAACAAAACTTACGTTTTCTTCCCCATACTTAAACGTGATCGGCTACTTGTCGGTGGTGTTAGATTCTGTGCCAATATTGGCACATAATTTAGGCCTTCCGAATATTGTGACATTTTTGCTTTTATTACGTTTTCTTCTTTTGTTTTTATTGATTATTTTAAAACTATTTCAAGATTATTTTTAAAACAAAACGAATAACTTATAAAAAATATATTTTTTCTAAAAGAAAATCAATTTTTTTTTAATTTGAATTTCTGTAACTGCCAAAATTGTATGTCAATTTTGTTGATTAAAAAAATAGGGTTCCCCGACACAAATACCAATGCCTTACAGCGTAGAGAAGTTTCTTTCGAATCGAAATACATAATAATCACCCAGACTTTTGAAAAAGAGTTTCATTTAAGCCTTTTGCGTACCACAGAAAGATAGTGACATAGCTTTCCTTCCTAGTATTGATTCCATTGATACCATTAATACCAGACGTATATAATCGTCAAAAAGGCAGAGCTGCGGGCCTTCACTTAATCGAAAAAAAAACCTGATCTAATGGGACATATAGCCACTTCCCTACTCTACCACATCGTAATTCATAGACCTGTAATATAGACTTTGAAGTCGCCGTGGTCTAGTAGGTAGTGTGTCGGCTTATTAGACGAAAGGCCCGAGTTCGAATCCCAGGTCAGACATCAAAACGAAAATATTTCTTCGGCGACTTCCTCTCAGCAGATTTCTGGTAAAAACTCTGAGTAAAAATTACCATGAAAAGCTTCTCAAAAATCTGTCGTTCGGAGTCGACTTTAAACTGTAGGTCCCGCTACTCATGTATAAAATTAACGCACACAACACGAGTGGTGTGAGAAGCTAGGACGTTGTAAAATGGGTCAATTCGACCTCCGTGTACTGTACTTGTCACAGTTGACAAGTACACGTCCTCTAACCTAACCTAATATAGACTTCCTTTCGGTAAATAATGCAAATAATCCCCTTACCCATAGACTTATTCGAAAAACAAAAGAAATCGGCTTGAGTTAGGTTAGGATAGGTTGGAGTGGTAGCTTTGATACCAAAGCTCACTTGAGCAAGCATAGCTGCCCGTTGTGATGCCACGGGCAAGCGAAGTCTCTGTACTGACCGAATTCCATCGAATTCATCACAGAAGTTGGTTAGCACAGCACGTAGGATTAAGTACTACACGAATGGATCTTAATCGATTTCGAGAATTATGATTTGTATAGCAGAGGAAATAATAAAAAGATGAGCTTCCGGCAAATGGATAAATGCAACGTTCGCCAAACCAAAGTTTCCGCAATCTGCAGAGCTATCAACTGGCTAAGGTATTACGAAAATGATATTCGAATATTCAAAATCTCTTAATGAGACAGCGATAAATTCTAGTTTAGACTAAAAGTCATGCAGGTAATTAGATCTAACCGCTAATAGGCCAGTTAAGGCAGGCCCTAAGTTGCCTATTATGTACTATTGCTGTCTCTATCTTCTCGCTTAGATCGGAGGTTGAACATATGCTAGGAAAGTTGTCATCTACCTTTGCTTTAATGCAACAGACTTGGATTTGATCCAAAGTCACAGGTGCGTCCTGCGCCTATGATCGGTTGGGCCGATTACTGAAGCACCCCGAGCTCCGGATGCATCTGGCCAGTTCCATCAATGACACTTTCACCACCATGTCCAAATGTTTAACCGTTTGAGTGCGAATCGTCGCTATAGCGACGAATAGGTAATGCGCCAAAATCGCGTCAGACAGAGTTTGGCGTTTAGTTAGTGAGGACTGCTGCGCGGTGCGTACTGTTTTGCAATATTTTTTTTCAATTTCTTATAGCAGGTGTCAATTAATTTACCCCAACCTATAGCACTCAAACGGTTAAACGTGCTGTCACCCCAAAAACCGATAACGTCTGTCCTGAAGTGCAGGGCGCTCTTGCTGTGTCCAATGCAGTTTTGAAATTCAGCAACCAGGTGTGGTCCAACAACTTCTGGTTTGTTGATCTCCATGCTGCTTTTTCCAATTCGGCAAATTTACTTGTCTATGGCCTCCTCCTCAGACATTTCTGATCTTTATCGGTCCAAATTGGATAAAAAATAGAATGATAGGAGACACGGTTGGGTAGTTCGATACTACCTAACCTCCGAGACGTATATAATATTTTCGATTATTACGATGGTAGTAAGCTAAGGGTGGTCCCACAAAATATTAATTATAAATATTTGAGAACCTCCTTTTTTAAATAAAACTGACTTTAAACGAATGTGTTATAATATTTCAAGTTTTTATGAATAAATTTAATAACAGTGTGATATATGTTATATTTATTATTTATATTATATTTATATATATTTATTGTACAATGAATCAATTCGACCTCCGGGTACTGTACTTGTTTTAATCCTCTAACCTAACCTAACTTATATATATTTATTTAAATTTATTTTATTTTATTTTTTAATCTAATTAATAAATAAATAACTTGGTTACTGCATATTTTAAATTTAAATTAAAATTACACGTTTAACCGTTTAAAAAACTAGAACGAATTTTATCTTATATTTTCTATCCATTTATTTATTTTTCTATCATTATCTGTAAAATTTTTTTAAAAATGAAACCACTTGTTTTAGGACAACTTTTGAATAGCCTGTACCTTCAGCAAGTTTCTTTGATTTGATGATAATTTATTTTCAAAATAACGTTTTTATTAATTGCAACACTTACTGTACTGATTTTACTGTGTTTAGTAGTCATTACAAATCAATAACCCCTAAGTTATGCTACATTTTAAAGATTTTTCATGCATATAACGGCGTTATTGTGAAATTGCCGTCTTTGTTGTTTTGTTTATTAGAACGCGGCGTGTTTGACTTTGAAATTCAATTTAAAGAAGAATTATTTTCGACAATTTGTGTTAAGAGTTTATTTGTGATAAAACAATATTTGTGCAACAAAAATAAATGTTTAATAAATAATAATAATGGAACCAATACCCAGTTATAATTTATTACAAAGCATTGATCCAACCAAAGTTAAAGTGCCAATAAGTGAAAGTAAGTTGAAGCACACACACACGCACACATATTCAGTCGTAAATAAAAAATTCCATTAATTTTGTAATATTTTCTCTATACTTTTGTGAACCAGGATTTGCTAAACTTACCTTGTCTTCCAATAAAAAGAAACACCAACAGGAACAGCAGCAGCAACGACTAAATGATCCAGAGCATCAGGGGGAATTGCAGAGACTCCAAGAGAAACGGGAGAGCATCAGTAGGGACTTAACCAAACAATTTGAAATGTCAGAGGTAGAGGGAAAGAATCCATTGCTGCGCAGTGAGTCCTCCAAGGAAACAGATCAGCAAAATTCGAGAGAGACGGAGAATGAACAGAGTATGGATCGTTTGCAGGTGTCTCAAGAAACAGAGCTACACCATTCTAATTGTGCAAGTGCTGAAAGGGAAGACAAAGAGGAAATGGATGCATTGCAAGTGTCCAATGATGATGACAATCCCACACAATTGGAAAATGATTTGGAACTAATTTCACAGAAAATTGTTTCTTTGGTGGTAGATTCAAGGCCGATATCTCTCTCTTCCGGTTCTACGGACAACTTAAATGATCAACTGGTGTCCACTGAAAGTCAACGTTCCAGTACTAGTGCAGAAAATCAAATACTTATTGTACGCCATATACCCATCAATGTAAAGGAGGCATTAAATCGGGAGGACATTTCTCTCAACTTGACAAACTCAACACAAGCAGATGACAATAATAAAACGTATCAAATGACTGACAATGAAGAAGAAGAAGATAGCGATGAAGAGGAGGAAGCCATTACCATATCAGACACATCAGAAAGCCATAATGAACAAGAACCAGACATTATGGCTACATCGAGCCTTCCATCTAATTCCCAAACAGAAGGTCTTTTATTGCCATCACTAACCGATGACAAGGCAGAACGTGTAGCCGCTTTCCTAAGAGATGTTTCCATAGAAAGGCGTAATATGATGGAACAAGGTCAACTAGATGTTAATGATACCGTAGACCAACTAATAAGCAATAACGATATCGATAAAATACAGGCGACATTGAATAAATCGAAACAAATTGCAGCAGCAGATACAGAATCAATGACAGCAGATGGAGATGAGGAAGAACGAACACCCAAACCAGTAATAGATAGGGATACACGTTTGAAAGCTTTGGAAACTTTAATGGACAGAACAGAGCTATTAACAGACGACGAAGATGAAGATGAAGAATTTAAAGAGAATAAAGATAGCAATCGAACTATAGAAAATGCTTTTGAAAGAGGCCTAAAGGAAACACCAAGAAATTCTAAAGCCAAAAATAAGACCTTTTATAAAACAACCTTTGATAAGACAGAAAGTAATTTGGACTTTTCCATTTCTGAATTAATTGAAACACCTAAAATTGAAAGCAAATTGCGTAGCGTTACAACATCATCAGAAAATAAAAACAATTCACGGCGTCTAGCCAATATTGAAACGGAGGAAAATACAGTGCAATCTTTGAATATTACACCTCCCCATAGATTAACTAATGAAGAAGCTTCAAATTGTTTAAAGCAAGTAGAGGAAAACTGTCAAACTCCCAAAGACAATAATCCGCATAGATTGGCTAAAGAAGATACTCTGCCAAATTCGACAATAACTGATATAGCCAAAGCAATTTCAGAAATATATGATTATACACCCGACTATAAGACACCGAAAAAATCGTCTAAAGTTCGACCAAGTTCATCCATATCTTTGCATTCAACACCCTCCAGCTCTAAAGACAGTGGCGAGCATACGCATGATTCCATTATAAATTCATCAGCGGAACATGATACCACCGCAGCTCCAGAGGAGTCTATAGTCATTTCCGAAACTGATGAGGAAAGTATAGAACAACAGAAAGGAACAATAAATTCCGATGATAATAAAAAACTTTCCAATAGTTTTCACAATAATGAAGATTCCTCCTCAGATGATTCAGCAGACACTAATGAGTACCAAATGTCTCAATTAAAAATGTCTATGGCCAGTATAAGTATATCAGCTAAAATTAACATAAAAATACATATTCCTAGTACTACCTCTACAGAAACAAGTGAAGATGATGAAAGCCATAAGAAACAAAAGAAACATGTACACAATAAAAAGAAATCTTTCATAAAGGAAAATAACGTAAAAGAGCAGGAAGAAGAAATTGTTCAAGAAATTAGCAAAGAATCTGAAAGTCCTAATCAAAGTTCAGCATCCAGTTCTGCTGAGAATGTTTCATCCAAAACCTGTAAACAAATGCAAAGGAGGACAATTGTAAATGAAAATGCTTTAGTTTGTTCCGATAAGTCGCCCGATTCCCCTGAAATTGTAGAAGATGAAAAATTCCTTACCGAAGCTGAAAAACTTTTGACTCAACTTTATGGGAAATCTTGGCAAACACCCGAAGTTATACGCACATTAAAACGTACTAGCCAAACTGGTGATAGGAAATCTAATAATCCTGAAACTTCTTTGTTTAAAATACCCGATAATGTTGAGGACTTAAAGGATCAAAAGTCTGTTAATAAATCAGTGGTGGAAGAAAGTCTTTTGGATGATTTTTCAATATGTAAGTAAAAAGTATAATGTAAAGAGAAATTCTTATATGGCTTAAGTAATCGGTATTTCGTATTGTAGATGGTATTGGAAAGTTTAGATTTTGTACTCATCTCGTGGTTAATTAACAATTGGATTCCATATAGCATTCTATTCTATTTTTAATTTGAGGATTTGTATATAACATACTCATCCTGAAAAAGACTTTATTGTCTCTTGGAATGTAACTCTATTTAAATTCAATATCCAGAAAGGCCATTGCCTCTTACCACCCCTGGTAGATATATATATATATATATATACATACATACATACATAATTGGCCATTACAACCCTTCAACCCTACAGTTTAAAGTCGACTCCGAACGACAGATTTTTTTGAGAAGCTTTTCATGGCAATTTTTACTCTATATATACCCCTGGTATATCATCTGAGTGTTAATTCGAATCAAATATACTTTTTTTTTAATAAAATATACCACTTAAGCAATGCCAGATATGAATTACAAATCTCTTTACAATACCTTTTATAATCAATTTGTTAAGAAACGATTTAAATATATTTTTTATATTTTTTATTTTTTATAAAAAGTTCGTCGAGATATTGTAACAACCAATTTGAATTCAACTAGACTTGTTACTTCGCCAAAAATGCCTACTCAACAAAACAAAGAAGTCTTTAGCGTACCGCGTAACCTTAGAACTACAGCAACTAGAAAAGGTGAAATCACTAAAGCAACTGTTGCAACTCCTGTAAGTAAATCATCATTTAGGACACCGGTGGCTAAGGTGGTAACTAATAAGGGTCGAGTTGATAATGGACGTTGGCGCCAACTAATTGATGATGATTCAAATTCTGAAGGTGACAATGCCTCAGACGATGAAGATGCCGATGAATCGTGGAGTAAAAATGCTTCTGAAATTGAAGATGATTTTACCGATTCAGATAATGAAAATACTCCAAAGCCCAGAAGAAGAATTAGAAAAAATAATACCTCGAAACGTGCAGGTGGTGGTGGCAATAATACAAGTAAGAATTTGGCTAAATTAATAAATAAATCAAAAGAGGGCGAATTGATTTATTTGGATTTAACCAAAGATGAAGTTGAAGTGCAGGAAGAAGTACCCGAAAGTCCGCCGGCTAATCATGATGCGACTTTTGCAACACACCTACAGGATATTTTGAAAACCTGTCGCCGTGAAGACAAACCAAAATTACCTGCTTCAAATAAGAAAACTAAAAGGAAACTGTTTACGCCACAATTTGGCGATGAGGATTATGAGATTGTGAAAACTGATAAAGAGGAGGATCTATCTAAAGAACAAGTTACTCACTTACCCAATTGCAGTTTAAATAATAAAGAAGATGAACTCTTAGAAGACTGTGATAATAGTCCGTTTGATAGTCAAGGACGCCCTAAAGTATTGACATTGATAAACAAACAATTGGAGTCGGTTAAAATGGGAAAACCCATTTTCCAATTAACACCTACACCCAAAAGAAGAGAAAAAGCTTCACCCTTTTCTACGAAAACTATTAAAAATCACAAGGAAAGTAATGACAGTGCTTCCAAATCGAATACAATTACGGACCATAATTTTAAAACACCATTAACAACTAAAAACAAAGGACCAGCAAAATCATTACGAGATCTTTGTCAAACACCAGATTTTAAGTATAGTTTCTTGAAGTCCTTAGATGGTAAATTGTTTCTTTTCCTTACTTAACACGAGATGCATGTTAAATTCATATTATTTTTAGTTACTGTAAGTAAAGCCTTTTGTCATCCAGATGCCTTGTATTATCGTGATAATTATCGCACTAAAAAGGAAGATCTCTCGAGGATACTCTATGATCTGTATAATGAAAAACTGTTTGACAATAAATTAAATGTACCCATCAGTTGGAATAAAAAACTCTCAAATACTGCAGGCAGATGTTTGAATAAGAAAAAGTAAGTCTCTGTAATGCTTCAATTGCGATATTGAGCGGGGAAAACATTTTTAAAAATTATTTTTTTTTAACAATGGATAGAATGGGCAACAGATTAAGTGCAGTAGAACTAAGCGATAAAGTATTAACCAGTGCCGATCGTTTACGTTGTACTCTTATACATGAACTGTGTCATGCTGCCACCTGGGTGTTCAATGGTGAAGGTGGTCATGGTGCAAAGTGGAAAGAATGGGCGCGAAGAGCCAATGCTACATTTCCGGAGCTACCTAAAATTGGTGTATGTCATCAATATGATATCGAATACAAATATACTTATAAATGTACTTTGTGTGCTGCCAAGTAGGTTTTCCTTGCTTTATTTATTAAATTACTTTCTTCATACTTAAATTTTATATATTCTCTTCAACTCTTGCATCTAGATCTCATGCTCATTCGAAATCGAAAAAAGTGGAAAATATACGCTGCTCTTATTGTCATGGTGCAATTGAAATATTTATGAATAAAAAGGATAAGGACGGCAATATAATGCCTACACCGGTTAGAGAGGCCACTGGATTTGCTAAATTCGTTAAGGATAATTATAAAAAGTTTAAACGTGATGATCTTAAACATGCTGATGTTATGAAACTATTAAGTGCTGAATTTGCCTCACTTAAAGTCAACGGAAATTGATGGGACTTTTTTTTTTTTTTGTATTTCCTTTTAATTGATAGCGAAATGTATTTTTTTTTTCTTATATTTGCTTTTTATTTTTTACTAAGAATTTATTTAGAAATATTTTGATAAGTTTTATTGTTTAAAATCTTTTTTTTTTATTGTATTAATAAGCCTCTTGGCAAAATATTTGTATTAAAGAGAAACAAGCATTTGATTTATTTTTGTTAAATACATTGTAATAACGACAATACATATATGAATGTTTTAAAAAGTTTTTATGTTTTGTTATAGTAAGGAAATCATAAAAATTAAGTTACTTTGAGCACCTTAATAGGCACTTCACATACGAAATGAAAATTTCTTGAAAAATACAGAGTGGAGTGTGAAATAGTGTAGGAAGAACAGCAACGGTGTGTATGAAGATGACCAGCACGAGCCACCTGCTTAAGGAAATTATGGTACTGCCAGTGAGAACATTTAACGTGATAATCCACCAAGTTATTCCTGCTGGCATATTTTCATACTCACCTCCACAAGGGGAACCATATATATTGCGGTACAACTCTTCTCGACGGCATATACGAAAGGAGATAAGGAGTTACTTTTAGGAAGTCCAAAACTAGCTGCCCTCCATTTTGGATGCAAAAGCAATTGCTAATGCGCAAAAGGCACAACAGAAACTGGCTGGAAATAGATTTCTGTATGCGCTACTACTCGAGATTGCAGAACAATTTTCCAGAATCACAAGAGTAGAGTGACCGCCTTTCAATTCTGGTCGTGATTCTGCAGAATGTTTAACTCATATAGAACGAGTATGCTCTGGAAATCTCAGTTGTCCATAGAAGACTAGCTCCTAAATAAAGAGGATTTTTCATATCAGCATGTGCTGTTAAATAACAGTGTTATTTTAATGTTATTTTTTGCTTTGTGTATGTAAATTACCGCTGTTTGATTTGCGTTTAAAGTTTTCGAATTTATGTGAACATTGGAAGTTCTGCTATTCCGTTTATATTCTTCTTTTTTAATATTCCGTAGTAATAGCATCCTATCGTAGTATTAATTCCTGCACTAGGCCAATTACTTGCTTAGCTGTGATAACTTAATTGAAGAAACTGAAACGAAAGGAATTAGAAAACGGAAAAGCAGTGCAGATGAAACACATTACTCTCTTTCTAATCAGCAATTTTGTTAAAAGGATCTTTTTATATAGAATTATATACAGTGGTGGTCATATAATTAAAACATTCGTGATGGTAGTAAATTATTCGTTTTATGTTGGAAATAAAAAAGCTAACAAAATTATTTTTCCACATCTTAAATCTAGAACTTAAACAGTTTCCAGCACACTTATTAAATGTATAATTTTAAATTTTGTAAAGAAAAAATATTAAAAAATGTTTTATTGGATTGGTCATATAATTAAAACATTTAGTATTTTAATTTTAATTACAATCTTTGTTTTTTTTGTACTTACAATCAATATTTCGTTAGGTAACCTTTGTTTTTAATAACATTAGCACATCTGTTTGCAAACTCTCAACTAAATGCCTACAGAAGGATTGAGGAATAGCCTTACAACAGATTTCAATGTTTTGCCACAATTCATCACAATTTTTGGGATTTTTGCCTTCCATCCTCTTTTCAACTTCACTCCACAAGTTCTCAATTGGATTGAGATCAGGGGATTTATATTTTGTTCCTCTAAGCAGCTCTTCACAAAATCAGATCAAAATAATGTTTTAATTATATGACCACCACTGTATATAGGTTATCAAATTTAAATATAAAGTTTTGTTTTTTTTTATCATTGTTAACATATTATAATAATACAGTCATCATATTCACTTTCTTCTTACAGAGTTGTTTATTAAACGAGCACTTGGAATTTTGCTATCAGCAACTATAGAACACAAGCAAGCATAGTTTTGATACTAAAAGAGCTCCTACAGGCATACAAGCAATACTACAGTGAGCAATACAAAAGTGTGATAAAAAAAAAAAACGAATCATATCCAGCGAGCAATATCCAGAAATAAGAGAAAAAAAAAATAATTAAATTAAATTAAATTCAATTAACTGCAGTAAACAGCAGTTAATTTTGTGGAATACCCAAAGGGAATTATAATTTTAAACAGAATCTTGTTTTGCATGCATGCAAGCAACGCTACCATCACAACACACTCCAAATAGATGATATTTTTGTTTTTTCTTTAAATTGAAACATTGTTTCATGATTGCATGTACACTGTTAGAACTAAATGCAATGGTAAGTAAACTACATATTTATTTAAAATATATTTCATTTGATTTTAATTGTTTTTTTTTTCTTTTCATTTCTAGAACACTGCCTTTTAAAGGATTTCTCAATACGTACATATATATGTAAATCAAAAAGAGAGCTTTCTTTGTCTACAACAAAAGTATTAAAATTTATAAAATTAACACAGTTAAAGGCTGCCTTTCAAAATGTTGAACAATAATTTAATATTGTTTTTAAGTTGCAGTCTGTTGTGCATGTTATTTGCAACAAATACTGCAGCTGAACTTTATCTGGACATAAAGGGTCAAAATGTTTGCAAGAAAAAAGAATTGTAAGTAAAAAGAAAAAATTCTTTTTAATTTCCATTTAAGAATTGTACTCTTTTTAAATGAAACTGTAGGCTTTGTTTAGCACAGTTAAAATCAGGTAAAATAATCAGGGCTTTATCAATAAGCAGACTCTTGGAATGCGTTAATTTTATCTATGGGGGGGCTATATTTGCAAATAACAGATTTGAAAAGCTTTTTTCATGGCAATTAGTTGTTCTTCGAAACTTGGTGATAATAAAAATCTTTTAAGCAAGCTCTCAGAGTTATAGACGGGTTAGTATCGAAATATGCTGCCTAACGTAGTTGTTATACAATACAATTCTTCTCCCATTCGACATATTTGGATGTTTGTTGGCGTTTTGTGTCTTCAGATACAATTCTTCTCCCATTCGACATATTTGGATATTTGTTGGCTTTTTGTGTCTTCAGATAACTGTTTAGATAACTGTACTCACAGTTTACTTCGGATCGCATTTCGAATATTAGGTTAGCATAGATGGATAGTTCGTCATTAGTAGATCATTCCAAAGTCACGTTTGCAATGCATACCATTTCCGAAAAGAAGTAATTTTCACAAATTTTTTGCGTACTATCCCTCAGAGTCTAAGAAAACCGGGTATCTCTGGATGAAACAACGAAAAATATTCGGCATCATACGATTTCCTGAGAGCGCGGAATCTGGTATAACTGGACACTCATATGAATTCATATGCGAAATTTGCACTTCTATGCAAAGGGGTAAACAAATAATGTTACACAAACTAGCCATTTGCAAAAGAAATGCGGGATAATGAACCTACTTGTGTTGAGACCAGCCAACTCTCGTCCGCTATGGATATATGCAGAAGAAAATTTGCTTTAAACCTATTCAGAATTCCTCTTGGGAGCATAATAGCAGTTATAGCTATACGCTGGCCCCTAGTTGCACACGCCCACAGACTGTGAATATCTTATTGCGGGCGACTTCTACAGAAGCTGTATGACGAGGCAGAAGAGAAGACTACAGAAGATTTTCTTTATTATTATTATCTGGTACTTGAGTAGAAGGAATTTCGGGCACTCAAAATTTATTGATAAAATGTGTCTAGGCTAAGACGACAAATAAACCTATCCTGATAGTTATAATAAATGCCAGCTAGGAGTTCAAGTCAAATGACAGTAGATGTTATTGGTAAAACTACGTCATATTATAGGAACAAATTGCTTGCCAATATAGGTAGAAGGAATTTCGGAGACTTAAAATTTATTGATAAAATTTGTCTAAGCAAAGATGACAAATAAAACTATCAGGATGCTCGATAAATGCCAGCTAGGAGTTAAAGTTAAATGACAGCAGATATCGGTATAATTACGTCATGTTATAGGAACAAATTGCTTGTCAATATAATCTTATCTATATTTTGCGATTTGAAACGATACTCAGTACGTTATATACAGGTTACTTTTACAAATTTCAGTTCCGGTTAGTTACACGTGCCGCAACAAAGAGTACTGTGAACTCTAATAATTACTACCGTCTCTATATACTTTAGAAAGGTGGATTTTAGTGCAGTCCAGTAGTTATTTGTACATGAATATGCGGTCCTTAAGTTTATTTTTTAACTAAAACTCGTTGGAGATTCGATTGGGATTCCAAATGTACAAAACTTCAATGTTTAGGCTGTTATTCAAATATTATGTTGTTTCAATATCTATCAATCTTCAATCCCAAGGATTCCGAAATTGCTCGTATTCCACAGTCATCTTCTTTGCATTTGTGCCTTTATTCATGGAAATGTTTTGCTTAATTTCTCTGTACAAGAGTTGATTTTATTCCAGTGCTATAACAATACATACTGTCTGATCCAATCGAAGTTATAAAAACTGCATTAACCATTTCTGTACAATGGGTCGATTCGACCTCCGGGTACTGTACTTGTCTTAATTGACAAGTACACGTCCTCTAACCTAAGCATCTCCTCCTACTACACCTTTATTTGGTTTAATTATTTTCTCTTTTTTGCTTAACAGATATCCCGTTGAGATTGTAACAACCGAATTACAAAATTTTCAAGTACGCAGTCAAATATGGTGTTTCAATGTACCGCCACGATGTTCTACTTATACGCTGAAACAGAAGGTGGTTAATAAAACGACCACATTAATGAAAGAGCGTATTGCTTACGATTGTTGTGGTAAGTGAAATGAATTTCCTATTAAAAACGATGTTAATTTCGAATTTCTCTTTTTGTTTGCAGATGGTTATAAAAGAAATCCTTTGGATCATGGCTGTATACCAGACTGCAAAGAAAAGTGCGTGCATGGCTCATGTGTGGCACCCAATAAATGTAAATGTGAACATGGCTACGGTGGACCGGCTTGTGATATAAGTTCGTATAATTAAATTTCCTTTTTTATTTTTATTTTCATTGGTTTTATTGTGATTTTGATAACACTTGAAAGCCTTCAATGTTGTAGTTTTGCAAATGACCTCTTTTAAATGCTTTACTTTTGGTTTTCTTTTTATTTTAACTTTTGATTTTAATTGCTTTAATTAAATTGTAGCTTATTTTGTTTAAGTAACATTAATTATTTTCAATACGGACGGATAGTTTATTAAAACCTATCAGTAGTGTGCACTAAAAGAAAATTATTTTACGCTTCCCTTGGTTTAAATTTCCCACCATATTTGTTTAAGACACTACACACACCAACACACGTAATAGTCTAAAAATCATACGTAATGCTATATATTGTCTCTAAACAAAATAATCTCTTCGAATCCCTTAAGACACTGGGTTTACAGGTCAATGTTTCCTACCTTTTTTTTTTGTAAATATTTCTGTGTAACTAACCATAGTGCACTCGGAAGTCCAGGTTACTCTATGTATGTTCCTGCCCTCGCTATCACTAAAACTAGCTTTTTGTGTAATCGAGATATTACGGCTGTATTATAAGCAAATAATTAAAAGAGAAACTGTTTTGAAATTAATTGTTTAATTTGAAATATAGATTGTCCGACTGGTTATTGGGACGTGGATTGTAAGAAACAGTGTGACTGTTATAATAATGCCACCTGTGAACCCTATACGGGTGCCTGTCAATGCGACAAAGGCTATACTGGCGAAAAGTGTCAAGATAAATGTCCCAAAGGATTTTATGGTGCCGGTTGTCTGGAGGAGTGTCGTTGTGAGAATGGCGGCACTTGTCATCATGTATCCGGCGAATGTATTTGTGCGCCCGGCTATACTGCACCATTGTAAGTTTGTTTGTGCGCTTAAGGTTTTGTTTAAAAGGCAAAAGGTTTTATTAATTTTATTGCAAATTTGTATAAAGATGTGAAGATCAGTGTCCGGATGGCAAACATGGTGCCCAGTGCACTCAAGATTGTCGCTGTCAAAACGATGGCAAATGTGACCCGCAAACAGGCGAATGTTTATGTCCCCCTGGCTGGACAGGGGATGTGTGTGCCAACAAATGTCCAACCGGCAGTTATGGTGCAAATTGTGAAAAATCTTGTGAATGCTTTAAGGGTGCTCCATGTCATCATATTACCGGCAAGTGTGAATGCCCTCCCGGCTATATGGGTGATCGTTGTTTCGACGAATGCCCCAGTAATTTGTATGGCTTAAATTGTACTCAAGAATGTAACTGCTTAAATGAGGCCTCATGTAACAAGGCTACAGGAGCCTGTAATTGCCGTCCTGGCTGGACGGGCGACGATTGTGGCGTACGTATTTGCCCAGCCAATGAATATGGCGAGAACTGTACAAAATCCTGTGAATGTGAAATGCAATATACCGAATTATGTCATCCGGAGAATGGTAAATGCTTGTGTCAAGTTGGCTGGAGTGGCACACTATGTAATAGGCCTTGTCCCTTCTTGAAATATGGCCCCAACTGTGAATTGAATTGTAATTGTAAAAATAATGCCAAATGTAATCCCATCAATGGTACTTGCATATGTGCTCCCGGCTATAAGGGCATAACGTGTGAAGAACAATGCGAAGATGGCTTTTATGGTCAGGATTGCTTAAATAAATGTGACTGCCAGAATGGCGGAGAATGTGCACCAGAAACTGGTCAATGTTTCTGCAAACCCGGTTGGAAAAACATCAAATGTGATCGTCCTTGTGATCGTAATCACTATGGCCAAGATTGTAATAGCGTATGCGAGTGTAAGAATAATGCCGCCTGCAATCCCACCAATGGTGCTTGTACCTGTGCTGCCGGCTACAAGGGTGAGAAATGTGAACATAAATGTGATGAGGGCACCTTTGGTCTGGACTGTGCTCAACAGTGTGAATGTGATTTCAATAATACCATCGCTTGTGAGTCAACCGATGGCAAATGTATTTGCAAACAGGGATGGGGAGGTATTTTCACAAATTTTAAGCATAATTTCTAAGATATTTCGAATTTCATCTTATCATCTTAAGATTAAGGATTTAGACATGAATATTACATTTCAATACACACATACATACATACATACATACTTGTACTGACATTTACATTTCATCTCATTTTTTTATCATATTTTTTTGCATGAGCATCTGATTTCTTTACAAATCATTGCAATACGTAGAGTAGTTAAAACGATATTTGGAATTTTAAAATTCCAAAGCCTGTTAGCATGTTAACCATCAATGTTCATTTTCATTTATTATATTATATATCTAGATTCATTATATTTATTTCTTTCTTATTTTTAATTTAATTTTGTTGATTTATTTTGTTTTTTTTTTTATTTGCTTTGCTTTTACGTTGATTGGTATTGAAGGCGTTCATTGTGAAACTAATTGTCCTACGGGTTATTATGGTGAATTTTGTGATCAAGTTTGCAGATGTAAAAATAATTCATCTTGTGATCCTGATACGGGCCGTTGTATCTGTTCGGCGGGCTGGACCGGTGAGGATTGTTCTCGACCTTGCGAACGTGGTTTCTACGGCAACGGCTGTAAGGAGAAATGCCCTACCATAGTGCACGGCAATAAAAGTTGCGATCACATAACCGGAGAAATACGTTGTCGCGATGGTTATATTGGTTTGACCTGTGAGCATCCGTGTCCATCAGGTTATTATGGTACCGGTTGTTTACGTAAGTGTAATTGCCAACATGGTGGTGAGTGTAATCATATTACGGGCACTTGTCATTGCATGCCTGGTTGGACAGGCTTGAGCTGTAATATAACGTGTGAAGAAGGCTATTATGGCCAGGATTGCTTGCAGCAGTGTCATTGCCAGAATGATAAGGGCTGCCGTAAGAATGATGGCTTGTGTATATGCAAACCCGGCTGGATGGGCACCAGATGTGATGAAGGTTAACTAAATTTATTTACGATTACCTGAAAGCGTATTAAAAATTCTAATATAATTTCTTTTGTAGTTTGTCCCGAAGGTTTCTATGGCGAGCACTGTATGCGTTCATGCCAGTGTAATTCACCCAACTTTGTTTGCCAGGCCACAGAGGGTTGCGTGTGTCGTAAAGGTTTTACCGGTGAAAACTGTGATATACCCAAAGCCGAACAACGTATACAAGAAGCTGAAGTGGAGAGTATGTTTTATTTACAATTCTATTTAGATTAGATCGCAAACATTCACTCTTAAATTTCTCTTAGCAGGTCGTGCTGGTTTAGCTTGGGGTTTATCTTTAGCGATTTTATTTGTGGCCGTTATCATAGCCGTTATATTCTATTATCGTCGCAGAGTTTCGAATTTGAAAACAGAAATTGCACATGTTCATTATATAAGCGATCCTACACAAGGTTGGCCAGAACGTCATAATTTCGATAATCCCGTGTACGGCATGCAGCAAACTAATCCTGAGACCAGATTATTAAACAATTTAAGACCAAAAATGAACAATCTCAACTTTGCCGGCAAAGATTTGTATGCTGATGATTCGAATGCCAGCAGTAGAGGTATATGTAATTATCATCTTTGTTCTATTAAAACTGAATTCTAAAACATTCGTATAAACTTTATTTTAGCTGGCACTTATTCCATCAATTATAATCGCGGCACCTCAGCCAAGAATCTTAATGCTGATTCCACCAATCCCAATGTTTATAATTCTTTAGAGGGCCTGAAAGAAGAACATGTCTACGATGAGATTAAACAGAAGGAGGGTTACAAGGATCCCGGTAAGTTATTATCACAATATATTCAACGTATTTAAACACGAAACTTTTCTCTTTTCTATATTGTTGCACTTTGCTATCTCTGTGTGCGAAAAATCAATCAAAAACAAATAACAAACAAAACAGTTAAAAATTATAACAAGAATCTATTTCCCGAGGGTAAGAACTATGAAAAAAATCCATCGTTTCTTTTTTTTTGTTGTGTTTGTTTCTTTATATTTTTCTTTAATACGTTTTGTTTCTTTACGTAACGTTACGTTTTTTTATATCAAAATTTACTGTTACTCTTTAAAAATGCGCCTTTTATATATAGACCATCAACTAACAATTTTAAAATGATTTCAAATCGAGAAATTGACTTGAAAAAGTTGTAACTTTTCCTTTGTAGTTAAAAGAAAGTAGACTAGAGTAGACTTTAATTGTATGTATCTTGTCTTGTATTTGTGATTGTGTTTCACTTAATGTTGTTTGAGCGCACGAGACCAATATGCACCATATAAGTTGGAAAAAAATGCCAATATTTTACACTTTCTTTTCAATGATCGGACGAAAGCCTGCGGAAAATAAGCCAATTGGAACTTGCTTTTGCAAATACTGACAACGAGGACATATCTTCTGTGCGATTATTCCCTTCAGAGGAGACGTAAACTGAAGTACTTAAAACTGCTATTTTTCCAAATATCAAGTGCATTTCAAACATCATCTTTGATGACAACATCAAGTATCCACGCTAGGCCTAGACTACGAATATTGGATGGAAACTATCTCAAAAAGAAGAGACCATCATTCATCTTACCATACCTTAGACCCATTTTGTTGATGTTTAAGATGCCATCATCTATTTTATCAAACCTTACACACATTTTGTTGACTTCGTTTCGATCATTTTGATGTTAAAAGTGAATCACACTCTGGATGATGTAAAGATGGTCGCAATCAATATCGACTTCAGCCGTTCTGTACTCTGGGCACTGCCTCGACTGCATAGAAACAAACAAAAAAAATATTTTGAATCCTACTGAATAAAAAATTATGACTTCCACATGAGTTAACGCAAAAAACTATTGCTGTAACACAAAATAAAAATCTGAAATTCAAAAGTAGTTAGTGACTAAGGAAAACACTGTTTCAGTTGCAACAACGACAAGCAAATCAGTTAAATCGGTAGTAAACCGACACAGATGATGGTCAGGAGAGAATTCATGTCCAGGTTTGACTGCTTGTTAAAGTTAAAGGAGATTAGGCAGGAAATCGTCTACTCCCAGACGGCCAATATCCAAATTCTGGCGTATATTGTTAACAATTAAAGGTATAGCGAATAGGAGAAATTGTGTGATATTCGCATGTTGCTATAGTCCAACCTTCCACAAAGTGATTTTAAATTGTTTGTGTCAATGGGAAATCATTTCGAGCTTGAAAATCGATTGATCCGGATTTTTGTCAATAGTGACGAGGATCTTTATGAGATTACCTTTAGAACTTCAATAAAGAATGCCTCTTAAGAATTGATTTACTGTTATAGTAGCATTGGGATAATCTAATACCACCCTTTGGATAGTAATGCTAACATTACTGTGATATTTGACAAGATGATTGAGCACAGTTTCCATTAACTTGGAAAAGGCAAAATATGTCGCAGTAATACCGTTGTACTTAGGGTTAATAGCCTTTTCCTTTTGAGAAATTGTTGCATGCAGGTAAAATTGATGATCAAGCGCTGTATGACATGACTTTAGTTTGGCTCATTATACCTATTTTTGTTGAGATTTGTAGGAATTTCTTTAACTACGTAGTCTTGTAAGATTTGCAGTTTGGAGTCGAACGATTCGTTTTTTACATTTTAAGTGACTGCGCTACCATCTAGATACCCTTATCTTTTTAATTTAAATATAATTTCTGTTAAGTATTTCTGATTATTGACAAGATTTCTCAACAGTTGTGATACAATACCAAGCTCAGCAGAGCCTTGACTGCAAATTCAAATTATTTGAGAAAATCTCGTGTAAAAATTAGCTTTCTGAAAGAGGCTATTGAATGCTATTAAAAGAGTTTGGAGTCAAACCAACATTGTTTCTTACATTTTAAGTGACAACGCTACCATCTAGCTCCCCTTAAATGTTAATTCAAATTTAATTTCTAACAAAGATTTCTGATTATTAACAACATTTCTCAACATTAGTGGTACAATACTAAGCTCGGCAGAGCCTCAACTGAACACTTTCCTTTTAGTTTTATAAGTTGAAAAATTAATTTTGTAATTTTAAATTTAACCATGAGTGGTGGAAAGTCATTTTTATAAAATGTAGCAAATAATTCGAATCTCTTGCGCAGTGCTAGACAGCGGCAGCTTTAGTTTAAAATGCTTTAACATGATTCTACTTTATTTTCTTCCCCTCACTTTGTTGAAAGTTACTTGTTTATTTAATAATAAAATGCATAAGTAGTTAATAATGCAATTTGATTTTCTCCTTAGATGAATACGATCATTTGGACTATTCGAGACCGAGCACATCACAGAAAACACATTATCATCGCATGAATAATGATTCAACCATACTGAATATTAATCATGATGAAGAGAAACCCAGTAATTTAAAAGTTTTATTGAACAAATGTGAACTGGTTGATGGCAATGAGACGGAAAACGATGACAATGCCAATTGTAATACCAGCATATGTGATGATGATAATGCCTCAACAGCTACACCCTCAACTAGCTCAGAACATATCAAGTAAATAAAATAAGAAAAAAAAAAAATAAAAAAAACTAAAAAAGTAAGTCTGTTTGTAGATAAAAAGAAAACATTTTTGCTCAATGGTTTAATGATGTTTGAAAACAGAAAGCAAAATCCATTTATTAAGTACTCGTATAATAAACAAAAGAAAAGATAGTGTCATAGGAAACTATTAAGGACAATAATTAATACGTTAACGTAGATAACGATTTTTCTTTAGTTCGAAATTTTTAAATTTATCATGTTTTTCTATTTCATCTATTTTGGTTTTTATGTATGTATATCATTTGTATTTACATTTACAATTTAGCAATTTGTTTTATTTTTTATATTTTATTTTATTTATAATCTTATTATTGTCGTTTATTATATAAAATAATGTACTAAGTCAGGTTCTTAAGTATTTTATTTTTGCGATAATGGTATTTTAATTTATATTTTTAATGTAACTCTATGTCTACTTTTATTTGTATAAGTTTTATTACAACATTTGCTCATTGTTTATATATATATATTTTTTATTTACATTGTTTTTATTTTATAAAAAAAAAACAAAAAAAAAATCATTTAAGCAATGTACCTTCCTCCTCTTCCTTATACAAGAAACATACACGTAAATTTATTTATTATAATAATAAAAAATAAAATACAATACAAATACATACGTATATTATATACACATTTAATGTTTTTAAATTTAAAAAAAAATAAGAAATATCGAATATTACCAACCCAACCCAACCTATTTAGCAATAAGTTTGAGTGAGAATAAAAAAATGAAGGAAAATATTTTGTATCAATTATTTAGTAATTTTATCGTTAAGAATTATTCAGAATTGTGAAACACATATTTACATATATGTATAGTATAGAAACAAAAAGGAATTTTATAAAATAAAATCAATATGTTCATAAAGTTAAGCTAAATTAATTAAAAGATATTGGAAACTTGTCTTAATAAAAACTTTTTGTAATTATTTTAAAAACAACAAAAAAAAACAAAAATGTTACATGTTCATTATATTATTATATATAGATTTATTTTAAATGAAACTCTTTGTCATGATTTGTATGTGATAATAATTGATTTGAACTCAAAGACGATTTAAAATTGTTAGGTTTTGTTTGCAGTTTTTTTTTTTTTTTTTTTTTGATAAACATTCCCTTTAAAGTTTGGCTTAGTGTTGAGTGGGTTGGCTCATCTCAGGGTCCGCCAGCCGGACTTAGATAATGCCAAAAAACCCAGAGAAGGATGATGAAGAATGCGCCGGCTTGAACTTGACATCGCTCTTATCCAGGAACCTTGTATCCTTAAGGATAGGATTCAGGATTTGAGCGATCCTGACTATAGGTAATTACTTGTTCCCAAGTGATAAGGTAAGAACCCATAGTTCGGCTAGTAGTAAGTTGGATTTGTTAATCACTACTTCCTTTTGTACAGGTGACATAACAACTGTGGTGTACATAGATGACCTTGGCATCGAACTGATGCTGTCATCTCTGTACATACCGTACGAGGCTTCACTTCTGATGTGTAGCATGTGAAAATGAAAAGAAAAGTCGTCTTGTATTGGGTGGTGATGCCAATGCCCATTACACCCATTGAAGAAGTGCTGACACCAATATTAGGGGTAAGTCAATTTTGGATTTTATTATTCTTAATGGACTTAATATGTATGTATATAAGGTCGGCACTAAGCCGACTTTTAGAAATTGTGTTAGGGAAGCTGTAATTGTTATTACGCTCTCTTTAACATGGATAGGTCTATGATTAGGAACTGAAGGGTTTCAGATGATTGTTTCTTTTTGGATCACCAACTGATAACCTTCAGTATTAATCTATCTAGTGGCTTTCATAAGCCTTATAGGAATCCAAGAAGAACCGTCTCGATCAAATTTGAGAAGTCTGTTAAGGAGGAAGTTGTGGCCCTTAGGGGTCTTTCCACTCCCGACAGCAATGATCGATATGGGTCTTTGACGGGCATTTTGTTGTCTTATCCCCTTACCGGTTAATAAAATTTTTACACAAAAAAAAAGATTTATTATAAAACAATAATAACAAGAAGAAAAAAATAAATAAAACCCCCAACTCTTGTCTTTCAAAATATTTTTTCTACTTGTAAAATAATATCTCAGTATTATGTTTGTGAATGTAAAAGCATTCAAACTGAAACATTTAGTAAATGTTTCTCGTAAGAGAAAGGATTTCAATAGTTTTAAGATTTCTCTGAAAATTACTGTGTATTTTTAAAAATTAAAATCATTTATACACTACAAAAGACAAGAGTTAATACATAATTAAGAATTTTAATATTTAAAGCAATATACATATATAAAAGTAAGAAATAAAATAATTATTTAATATACATACATACATATACAATATTTACATAATTTTGAATTAAAAAAGAAAAACAAAAAAGAAAATTGTTAAACAATTCTTATTTATTAAGCAATTAAAAATAGATACAATAAAATATACATTTATAATGGAAAAACAAGATCATCTTTTCAAATGAATATTGTCTGCTAACAGAATTATAAATCGTAAGCCTTGAGCTGTAACGAACTGAAAAGAATGCAAATCTTACAACAGTTACTTATGAGCGTTATCCTATATTTTGGACAGGATTACTAAACAGCTTTCTCACACCATCCATGTTGTGTGTTATGCATGAGTGGCGGGACGTACAATTTGAAGACAGCTCTTTAACGACAGATTTGAGAAGAAATATTTTGTTTCATATGCATTTTGATTTGTTGCAGATGTCTGAGCTGGGCTTTGAATTACGAGCTCACATCTAATAAGCCAACACACATACCTACCTACCTACTAGACTAAGGGGGCTAGTAGAAGCGCTATCAAAATAGGGACGAATTTCTTCAAACACATTTCAAACAGATCAGCGGCTTATTATGCTGCATTGGCTTATTAAACGTGAGATCAGGGTTCAAACCCCAGATCAGACATCTCTAACAAAACGAAATATGAACAAATATTTCTTCTGGCAAAAACTCTGAAGATAAAGGAGTCGACTTTAAACTGTAGATCCAGTCACTCATTTATAAAGCGATGACACACAACATAAGTGGTGTAAGAAGCTAGGTCGTAATCCTAACTGAAGGCTTATAATGACAGATTTTTAAAAACACTTTTCATTCCAATTTTATTTACTCTCAGAGTTTTTGCCAGAAGGCAAATGAGAGGAAGTCGTCGATGTGGTGATTGCCACCGCTTTACAAGCCGCTCCAAGTAGTGACTCGCAATGGGTGCATTGGGTTCTGTAAGACCACGTGTGGGTTTTCTGAGTCCCAAACAAAACAAGCAATAAACTTGTTTGCATATTTTCGTTATGCTGTCCGATAAGGGGTTTTGAACCTTGCCCTTACGTCTAAGAAAATAACTCTCTACCTACTTAACTACGGCGACTTCAACTACGACTTCCACTAATTGAAAATAATTTCTGCAAATAAAACGCACTTGTTTTTAATTATTATTATTTTTTTTTTTATTGATTTATTAATTTTTTTATGAATTTCTTTTTTGTTTTTGTTTAATTGAATTAATGTTTAATAATGACTTTGTTTATTTGATTTTGTTTACTCTACGTCTTTATGGAGTAGTACCTTTTTTGTGAGGTAACAAATTGAATTAAATTTAATAAGTTTTTAAGATTATTTTAATATGTTCAACATAACTTTTTTTTACTTAAAATAATAACTTAAAAATAAATTGTTTCTGTTTTTTTTCTTCAATTTTAACTTGTAATACTTAAAACTAAAAACATAAAAAAAGAACTTTTAAATACTAAGCGACTCGTATGCTTTGCAAGAAAAAGAAAACAATTTTTAAACAATATTTAATACAAACTTTTCTTTCATATATCGATAGGTTTCTTTTTTTAAATTATTTATTTAATTATTTAAATTTAAGCTTCGTTTTTATAAATTTCGTTTTAAATTTTTTAATTCACTTTACCACTAAAGTTGACAAATTTAAATCAGAAATATAAAAAAGTATGTCTTTAAGTTGGGAAAAGTTTTCAATTTCGATTAGTTTTCGATAACTAATGAAGTAAAACTTTGTTTTTGTTTTGTTTTTAATTTTTACAAAAATTCATTTAAAGCCTATTTAATTTACGTACATATTCTGTGGATATTTGTGAGCGTTATAAGCAAATAGAAATATTTACAGCTTGTAATAGAGTTTATTAGAACCAGGTTCCTTATTTAGTTTCATTTTCTCTTTTGACCTATTAATAATGGTCCACAAAAAAAGTATTTCTTGTAGATTTTAAATCTTCTCCTTTATTTCGAACTTACACGAGGTTTTTCGCAATAAGCAGTTCGGTTTGAATCATTTTCGCATCGGTCCTATATAGCGTTACTTAGGGCATGACTCCTATTGAAAGTTATGAATTGGTTTTGAAATTAAATTCATTACTACTGTGGCTTCTTACTTCTCTAAGAAATGAAATAGGATGCGTCCTGCTCTACTCATCAGTAAAAAAAACCAAGAAACATAATTCATATGCAATGTACTCCAATAGTACGAGTATGTTCAAAATTTTTCTAAAAACCTTGTTACAGTATCCTCCCTGGAAGCCAAATTGATGCTCTGATATTTGTGCTTCTGAAATTTAATTACAAATAACCATGGCCAGCCACTTCAGCGGGTATATAACCTTGGTGACCATCACGTGTTCTTACATAAAACCACTGACGATGATCTTTGGTCTCACGACATTCGCACAGTGTAACAATATCGCCCTTGTGCAATGTCAAAGCGTCTGTTGTATAGTCTGTGGTAATGGCCACCAATGTTTGTCGTTGACCACAATGGGCAGTGGAACGGCGTATGGCATTCAATACAGAACGTGGTGCAACAAAGGTATGCTGCTGCTGTTGTTGTTGTTGTTGTTGTTGTTGCTGCTGATGATGGTGAAGCTGTTGTTGATGTTGTGGTAATAGTGATTGTGATTGAGATTGATGTTGCTGTTGTTGTTGTTGTGTTTGGTTTTGGGTTTGAAGATGTTGTTGTTGTTGTTGCTGAAGTTTATTGGCTGGATACGAAGTAACTGTTATGGTTGTTGCGGTCGAGGTTGTTGTTGGCATGCTAATACTATTAAGATTACAATTACTTATTTGTTGTTGTTGCTGGTGCTGTAATTGTAAATTTATTTTCATATCTTTTGGATGCAAATGTTGACCATTATGGCCATTGGTAATGAAAGTGCGCGTAATATACGTTTTCTGAATGGGTTGATTTGCATGAACATGCTTTTGCTTGATTTGCTGCTGCTGATGTTGCTGCTGCTGCTGTTGGTGGTGGTGTTGTTGCAACGTTACATATTCATCATTATTGTGGCTGGCCACTGATGATGCTTGCGATTTGGCTGATGAGTGATTGCGTATAATTTTCAATTGAGCATAGGAAGTCTTCTCATTAAGTTTGGGCTGTGAGGCGGCTCTCAAATACAATTTGTCTACCTGCTGCTCTCCATATATGTTAGAGGAGACAGACGCCGTGGCATTACCATTAAGACAGTCTGTGTTTTCAGTTTTTACCGAAATAACGGTGGCAGTATCGGTGGTATCCGTGGTGGCAATTTTCAAATGTGGTGTTCGTGCTCCTTCACTCCGAGAGCCTACTCTAAGGTGTATTTCTTTTTCGGAATCTGTCATATTGCCACAGGGTTTAGGAAATATGTCACCATTGGTTTCCCAACAGGGTGTAGGTTTTGTTTGGTTAGTAGTGTCCTTGCGTGCTTCTGGCGGTAGTATACCTAATGGCAGGCAAGTATTGTAATTGACGTAACCCTCTTCGGCATGGGGTGTCTGTACATAAAGCCAGTTTTGATTTTTGAACACAGCATTGACTACCATTCCTAAGGGCAGAGAGATTTCGGTTTGATAGCCCCCTGGTCGTGTTTGATATAGAATACATGAGGTAGATAGCACCATGGGTATGTTGCCCGGTGAAGCTAGAGAACATTTGTTTAGGAACTCGTCCACATTTTTGATTTCATAGCCAAACTTTTGACTGCGGTTACGTTCTCTGCGTTTGCGATGGCGATGACGCCGTGAGTTGCCTTCGGAGGCAGCTACAAGACTAGGTTCTGAATAGGATCCGGATTTGAGAGAGGACTTATTATCCTTCTTCAATTGCACTTCATTACTAATATTATTGACTAATCGGGGTGTTTGGGTTTCGTTACGAAATTGTGCCATTTTATTGGCCAATTTCTTACGTATTTCGTTACGTTTTTTGGCCAAAGCCAATACATCCATAGTGGAACCACCAAAACTGTCCGGGGCTCGTTGTGGTGTGCACACAAACAGCAAATCTTTCGAAGCCGGCTTACCAGTGCCATCGTTGCTGTGGTATTCCAAGAGATTTTGATTGCTAAAGAACTTCTGCGTGCCCAAAGCGGTTGGTGTATTCGTATAGCCCGTTGGTGTGGTGGCATAACCATTAAGTGGCTCGCTATGGCCTGGTATATGTTTTAAGCGATACTTTTTCTTCTCTGGAGCTACAGAATGGGCATTGCTAACAATTTTATTGTTATTTAAAACATTATTTAGATCGCTAAGCTGCTCTTTTTTCTCTGTTTTTAGAATCTCTTCTTTTTTGGTATTTTGTTGCTGTTTTTCATTTTGTTGGTCTTGTTGCTGCTGCTGTTGCTGTTGTTGTTGTTGATTTTGTGATTGTTCTCTCAATACCCAGGTTAGTGATATTCTTGGCCTTCGTATACTTAAATTTTGACCCATTTCCTGTTTGTTATTACAATATAATCTTTGGTTTTCTTCTGCTTTGCCTTCGTCGTTGTCGTTGTCTTCGTCACGTTCTTCGTCTTCTTCTCGCTCGTCTCGTACTGCTGCTTCTTGGCCACCTCCATTCAGTCTATTATAATTGTATGTGGCTGCTGTTGCTGCTGCTGCTGCTGTTCTCTGTTGTGGATAGATTTGCTCATAGATTTGCGATAAACTTTGGCTTTTATTTTCTTCACCATTACGTCGTAAATTTGATTGATGGACTTCATCGATTTCCACATAATCCGTAGAGTCATTGAGATGTTCTGCTGCTGGCGGTGGTGGTGGTGGTGGTGGTGTATCAGTAAAACTGCCCACAGTAGAATCACTGGTCTGCTGTTGTTGCAATAAGATTAATGAGCACGCATTTAACAGGTCAGGACAGTAAGCATCTGAAAAAGGAGAAGAGTTTCTTTGAGTAAAATTTTTACGTACTAAAACAGATGATGAAAAAAGTTTCTCTCATCACTGTATTCCATGGTAGAATAAGATTTTATTTTTTGTTTGAAAGCTTTGTAGCAACATGCATAATAAATAACTATTGGGACCAAATTGAAACCTGTATAGACGTCCAATTTCCAAATTTCGAAATTTTGTGCTACTTGTACTCGTATAGAACGCGTATACTAATCGTCTGTGCTATGGAAACTGAACTAGTGAGTAACACTTTCCAATAATATAGGGGTACGTAATCATGAAACTAAAAAAAGAAGAGATAGCTGCCTTCTCAAAAAGAAGTTGGATGGACAGACTAAGGCCAGATGAAACCTTTGTGATACTATAGCTTGCAATTTTCCCATATTCCCGCGGCCATTTGGAGTGACTTAGACTGCTGATGTCCATGGCTGACAGTCAAGCGTTGATAAAATCAGTGACTGCAAGTCACTTAAAAGGCTTTAAAATGTAGAGTATTCATTGAAAAGTTGGACTCTACAGGTCCTTGGAATCGTTTCGCTATCTCATTGAGATATATCCGACAGCTATGCATCACATACATACATAATTGGCCACTACAGCCCTTCAGTCAGGATTACGGCCTAGCTTCTCAACAGCTATACATCGTCTTATGAAAATTGAACCTCGGTGGTGAACTACGTAGAGCGCATTCTGAGACGGAAGAAGAGAGATCTTGAGGCTGCAGAACAAGTAGGCATGTCGGCATAGGTGATACTGTCACACGTGTCAAGCGAAACCGAAACGATGATTTAGACGAAAGGAATAGTGAAGACGCTTAGGTGTCTCCTCAACTTTCGATACGCAATCCGGAGGCGGATATAAACATGGACAGGCCAAAGGGGCAAAAGGACTCCACTTCGAAGTAATACCACCGTAGTTCCGGAGTGGACACAAAGAAGTCCACAAGAGACGAGGGGAGAATTTAGTGGGTGAGGGCCCCACACACGTCCGGTTAGGTACATTTACCCCTCGTCGGCGAGAAAAAAAATACATCGTCTTATAATACTTCACGTTAATACTTTGGTAGTCGCCTGGTCATTAGAAAGAGCATTAAGATCCCGTGTACGGATATTACATTTTCAATAATCCTCTGAGATACCTCCGCTTAATAAATGCGACATTGATGTGGCAGCCTTATAGACTGGAATATCGATTTCGAGAATAGTAAACCACCCGTTCCCTTCAATTTGGTAAATAGTGGTGGCGCACTGTACCATTTTTTTAGATTTCTTTATTCGGAATGGATGTGATGGATATTCTTGAGATGCCGTATCGCGATATCATCTACCGCCTCATAGTTCCAAATTCTTTCAGGATCCTTGCCTAACCAGTATTCAATTCATGCTACGGTCAAATTACAGTATATGGTGTCTATGTTTGCTAACCCATCAGAGCATGCATGTCCATGCAACAAAGAAAATAAAAAATGCCAAGCATTTCCTAAATAGTATGAATGTCGTCGTCTACATGCCCAATCAAGAAGAGAAAATAAGAGAAAGAGCTCTCAAAGGTATTGAGAAGTGAATAGAACTTGAAGAACTCTATTAGAGATAAGTTTTGTTTAGTTGAAAGGCTTTTGGCCTTAACATTGCAGGTTAGAGGTCGGATTTCAAAAAGAAGGGTAAGCAGCGGTGTTGTAAGGACAATGCCTTACCTATGGCAATGCTTTTGAAATATAATCTGAAAGGAGGTCTGAACATCATATGTAAGCCACAGCATCTGTTTAGATTTTTAATAAGCCTTACCTCTTAACCTTAGTAAACGTTGCCTGCGTCGCCTTCTTTGATCGCGGGTATTGCCGATGTAAATGGTGTCATTGTCACTTTCACTTGTGTCCGTTAAACTTGTAGAGCTTTCCGCATCTATGGTATGGGAATTGAGATTTAGATTATTATGTTGCTGCTGTTGTTGTTGTTGCTGTTGTTGTAATAAATAAAGATTGCGTCTACGTTGTTTCCTTCTTCTTTGTTGTATCTCTTGTTGGCGTCTCTGATTGTTGTAATGGGGTTGCTGTTGTTGTTGTTGTGACACTGTTGCCACATTTCTGGTGGCACATCTTCCATTTGCCAAGGCTGCTGCTTCGGGTCTTCTATTAATAATCACAGGTTCATTTATTGTTTGTCTTTCAACATTTAGCCTACTTAAGGCTGCTCCTCTATGCCCTTCATGCGTGGAAAGAGCAAATGTTTCCGGTACTTGACAACGCCTTAAAGGTTGCAATTGCTGTCGTGGCTGCTGATGTTGATTATGACATTGTGACTCTGGCTGTGGCGGTGGCTGTTGTTCGTTATCATTGTAAACGTTGTCGTCTCTAGGGTTTTCCGGTGACTGTTCGCCGTGAAACTCTGGTGGGATAGGGAATTGTTGTTGTATCTGATGCTGCTGATGTTGTGGATGTGGTGTATAGCAGGGAGGTGGTGTATTTGGTAGTGAATGATAATTTGGTGGTGGTGTACGACACAATAAAGCTCGTCGTCGTCGTCGTTGGTTATATTCCTCCTGCTGCTGTCGATTTATATTAAATTGGTTATTGTTGCTGATGCCATCTTCCGCATTGTTAGCATTACTACTGCCATTGATGCAATTCAATGTTGCAAAGCGCTGTCTATGGCTTATAACCACCGGTACTGATGCTGATAACGTTGATGAGTTTTCCAAAGTAATGCTACTGCCACGGACACTACTACTTGATGTTGCTGCTACAAGGGTAGAGGATGTATTAATTTGACTGATTTCTGGAAACAAAGACAAAAACAAAACGAGAAACAATTACGAAAAATCTAAAAAATACGCTTTTAATTAAAAAACGAATGAAATATTGTTGTAGAGAGTGGGTATTGAAGAGCGAGTTGGAGAGGGCAGAAGGCATGCAAATAATGTTGATAAGACCGGTATTGAAAACAAAATATTACCAGAAAAGTATCCCCCCGTGCTAGTAGCAATTTTTAATAAAAATTTCTTTGTGTTGGCATGTCCTGCAGTAAAAGTGAAGTGCGACAATTAATTTTATAAGCCTTAAGGGCTTTTATTGTTGCTTCATTGATTTGGGTTAAGGGTAACGATTTTAATCCAGAAACATCAACAATATCTTGTTGTTTTCTTATTTTTTATTTTTTTTTTTATCACCTTTCCAACGAATGAACGGAATAACAAAATATATTTCGAAAGATATTTCAGTATTTAAAGATTATTTTTCGATTGTACTTTGCAATTAAAATGTTTTTCTCTAATTTTGTATACTTTTCCCGGATAAATTGATTTAAAACTTTCTATTGTTGTAATGACAAGTGAAAATTATGTATGTGAAGTTAGCTACGAAAGCTATGTTCTTTTTCGTTTTACATTGAATGTTATGTTAACAGACACTGTTAACATAATTGAAAAAGTTAAAAGAAAAGTTAATTGAAAAAAGTTAAAAGTTAACGTTTTGACAATCAAATAAAAATGACGAAAATAATAAAAGTGATAAATTGAAGAAAAAATTGAAGGAAATTTTATACGTGCAAACAAAATGCTCTACATAAATTGTGATAAATCCAAAACAGTCTTCGTTGCAGTCGGTAACCATTGGGATCGCAGATATAGCCGACTAAGTTAACTTTTTTATACAAGCAAACAAAATCCTCTACATAAATCCTGAAAAATTCGATAACATTTAAAAAGGTGCGGTTTTTTGAGCTAGTGGACTGGATGGCAATTGCATCAAGGATTCCAAAACAGATTTCGTTACGGTCGGGATCGAAGATGTAACCAGCAAGCCAGTTCCTCGTTATATCAGCCAGCTTACTAACTAGCTATACTACCTACGAGCCAGCTAACCGGAAAGCTATACTATCCAGAAAACCGATTAATAACAATACTAGACAGCGATACTACCTATACTAGCCAGCAAGCCAGCTTTACTAGCCAGCAAGCTGGCAACTTCTATACCAGCCAATATGCCGGCTACTAGCAATACCAGCCAGCTTTGCTAGCCAGCAAACCGGATACCAACCTAGTTAGCTGTACAAGTCAGCAATACTAACCAACAAGCCAGCTACTAGCTAAGCCAGCCAGCAAGCCCGCTACTAGCTATTCCAGCCAGCAACCGCCTGCTAGATACACCAGCTACCTATTCCAACCACCTAGTCAGCTGTACTAGCCAGCAAGTCAGCTATACTAGCCAGCAAGCCATCAAGCCGGCTACTAGCTATACCCAGCCAGAAAGCCCGCTACTAGATATACCAGCCAGCAAGCCCGCTACTAGCTATACCAGCCAGCAACCGCCTGCTAGATACACCAGCTACCTATTCCAACCACCTAGTCAGCTGTACTAGCCATCAAGCCGGCTACTAGCTATACCCAGACAGAAAGCCCGCTACTAGATATACCAGCCAGCTATGAAAGCCAGCACACCGGATACTAGCTATACCAGCCAGCTATACTACCTATACTATCCCCCTAGTCAGCTGTACTAGCCAGAATGTCAGCTAGACTAGCTAGCAAGCCGGCTACTAGCTATACCAGCCAGCACGCCAGCTATACCAGCCAACATGCCAGCTACTAGCTATACCAGCCAGCTACACCAGCCAACATGCCAGCTACTAGCTATACCAGCCAGCTACACCAGCTAGCATGCCCGCTATCAGCTATATCAGCCAGCAAGCCTGCTAATAGATATTCCAGCCAGCAAGCCCGCTATACCAGCAAGCAAACTGGACACGAGCTGTACCAGCCAGCTCGCCGGCTGCTATCTATACTATCATGCTATACCAGCCAGCAATCGCCTACTACCTACACCAGCCAGCTATACACTAATCCCTTAGTCAGCTGTACTAGCCAGCAAGCCGGCTACTAGCTATATTAGTCAGCAAGCCGCCTACTAGCTATACTAGGAACCCTGCTATCAAATATACTGGCCAGCAAGCCTGCTACCAGCTATACCAGCCAACAAGCCAGCTACTAGCTATACCAGCAAACAAGCTAGCTATACTAGCTAGCAGGCCCGAAAAGAACGCCGAAACGCACCGCAATGTTGTATTTGCTCTGCGGAGTCGGGAAAATCTCTGGATCACCTCCCGGAATTGCGGGGCTGTGAGATGAGCTTACGAAAGGCAACATGAAGATATTGCAGCTGAATATGCATAGAGGGAAGATGGCTTTTCCTTTGCTATCGCAAATAGTCATGGAGCAGGACGTCGACGTGGCCATTATAAGCGAACAATATGCGTCAAAGAATAGCGGATTCTGGCTGGGCGATGAAACATCTGGTAGCGGGGATTGTTTCACATGAGTACAGTTTGACGAGATTACTCTAATGAGTTGTTATTTGACTCCCAGTGATGACATTGGAACCTTTGAGGAGAAATTGGTTAGAATCGAGGATGCAATAACGCAGATTGGCGGCAACCTCATAATGGCAGGCGACTTTAACTCCAGAGCTGTAGAGTGGGGAATGCAGAATACCAACCCAAGAGGCAGGCTAATTGTGGATATGGCAGCTCGAACCGGTCTGGTCTTCGCGAACGAGGATCAGGTTGCGAGGGCACTATCCCTGATATAACTATGGTATCGGAGAGCATGTATCACAGTCAGGGACTGAAAAGTCTTGGAAGTATATACGGGCAGTGATCACCAGTACATATCGTACACCTTTGCTTCGAGGAATGGAGGAGAGGAGGACAATCACAATACAAATAGCCGAAGTTGGGACGCACGGAAATTGAATGCGAATCGGCTAATCTTAGAAGTTGACAGACTGTGTCACAGAGCTGAACTCTCGGACGACGGGAGGACAAGTGTGGAACAAACCATGGAGATAATAAGACTCGGATGTAAAAAGGCAATGACATTGTCGCGAACCCCGAATATCAGTAAGAAGGCAGTGTATTGGTGGGACGATAACATCGCAGCACTCAGGCGAGAGTGCCTACAACTACGACGGAGGTATACTAGGGCCAGACCCGACGGACCAGCTGCCGACGAAATGCGGGCATATAAGGAGGCAAATAACTCTCTGAAGAAGGCTATATCGCGTAATAAAAATCTTACATTCCAGGAACTACGCGATGACGTAAACGTAAACCCTTACGGACTTGGATACAAAATGGAGAAACTGAACAGAAGGAAACCAATGGAAATTATGGACGAGCGAGTAATGAGAAATATAGTGGATACAGTATTCCTTACCCATGAACCGGCGAACGAACGACGACCGAATACGCCCAATACGGAACCCTTACCATTTCCCGTAGAGGAGCTGAAAGCAGCAGCAGCCGGACTAAAACCCGGTAGGGCACCAGGGCCCGATGGCATCCCGCCTGAAGTAATGCGGGAAATTACAGTTGCAACAGGCCACTGTGCATGCTGGATACGTCAGGGAAGCTGCTCGAGAGGCTTTTGAAGCCACGGCTTACTGCTGCTATTGAGAATAGTGGAGGACTGTCTGCTCGGCAATATAGTTTTCGATCCGGTCGGTCGACAATTGGCGCTTTGAGAGAGGTGACTGAAGCGACTATGGTCACCCAACGGGGGAACCACTTTACGAGGCATGTGGTACTGCTTGACTTTAGACGTTAAAAACGTTTTTAATATCCTTAGATGGAGCGATGTACTGGATGCTTTGGAGAACAATTTCTCTTTGACACTACATTCTGGCCATGATAAGCAGTTATTTGAGCAACAGGGAGCTGGTGTGTAACGCAAGCTCGGGATCAAGGGTGAAGGAAATAACATCGTCCCCGACCTGTGGAACGTTAGCTATGATGGAATTCTGAGAATAGATATGCCGGACGGAACTTTTTTGGTTGGATACGCAGACGATATCGCAGCTGTTATCACTGTTGAGACGCGTTATGCTAAGAACGAAAATATGTTTAGACTCCCACGGTCTAGACCTGGCCATGCATAAAACGGAATTATTCCTGGTCGTCATATGCCCCTGCACGTGGACATGAGTATTGGAAACGAGGTAATTAGGACTAAGAGCTCGGTGAGATACCTAGGAATAAGACTGGATACCAGACTACAATATGCGGAACAGATTAAATACTCTGCTAAAAGAGCCCAAAAGATCGTGGGACAGCTCAGCAGACTAATGACGAATATTGGAGGCCCGCTACCGGCGAGAAGGAGACTTCTGATGGCCGTTAGTAACAGCATTATGCTTTATGGAAGTGAAATTTGAGCCGAAGTGCTAGCTACAGCAGCCAGTAAGCCGGCTACTAGCTACGCCAGCCAGCAATCTGGCTACTAGCTACAGCAGCCAGAAAGCAGGCTACTGGCTGCCAGAAAGCAGGCTACTACCTACAGTAGCGGATTGCTGGGTGGCGTAGCTAGTAGCCTGCTTTCTGGCTACTGTAGCTAGTAGCCGGCTTACTGGCTGCTGTAGGAAGTATAGTATAGCTAGTAGCCTGCTACTGGCTGGTGTAGCTAGTAGCATGCTTTCTGGCTGCTGTAGCTAGTAGCCTGCTTGCTGGCTACTGTAGGTAGTAGCCGGATTGCTGGGTGGCGTAGCTAGTAGCCTGCTTTCTGGCTACTGTACCTAGTAGCCTGCATTCTGGTAGCTAGTAGCCTGCTTTCTGGCTGCTGTAGCTAGTAGCCGGCTGCTGTAGCTAGTAGCCTGCATGCTGGCTACTGTAGCTAGTAGCCGGCTTACTGGCTGCTGTAGCTAGTAGCCTGCTTTCTGGCTGCTGTAGCTAGTAGCCGGATTGCTGGCTGGCGTAGCTAGTAGCCTGCTTTCTGGCTGCTGTAGCTAGTAGCCGGATTTCTGGCTGGCGTAGCCAGTAACCTGCTTTCTGGCTGCTGTAGCTAGTAGCTGGCTGCTGTAGCTAGTAGCCGGATTGCTGGCTGGAGTAGCCAGTAGCCTGCTTTGTGGCTGCTGTAGCTAGTAGCCGGATTTCTGGCTGGCGTAGCCAGTAGCCTGCTTTCTGGCTGCTGTAGCTAGCTGCCGTAGCTAGTAGCCTGCTTGCTGGCTAGCGTAGCCAGTAGCCTGCTTTCTGGCTACTGTAGTTAGTAGCCGGCTTACTGGCTGCTGTAGCTAGTAGCCTGCTTTCTGGCTGCTGTAGCTAGTAGCCTGCTTTCTGGCTGCTGTAGCTAGTAGCCTGCTTGCCGGCTGCTGTAGCTAGTAGCCGGATTGCTGGGTGGCGTAGCTAGTAGCCTGCTTGCTGGCTACTGTAGGTAGTAGCCGGATTGCTGGGTGGCGTAGCTAGTAGCCGGCTTGCTGGCTGCTGTAGCTAGTAGCCTGCTTGCTGGCTACTGTAGGTAGTAGCCGGATTGCTGGGTGGCGTAGCTAGTAGCCTGCTTGCTGGCTAGTGTAGCTAGTAGCTGGCTGCTGTAGCTAGTAGCCGGATTGCTGGCTGGTGTAGCTAGTAGCCTGCTTTCTGGCTGCTGTAGCTAGTAGCTGGCTGGTGTAGCTAGCAGCCTGCTTGCTGGCTACTGTAGGTAGTATGGTATACCTAGTAGCCGGATTGCTGGCTGGCGTAGCTAGTAGCCGGATTTCTGGCTGGCGTAGCCAGTAGCCTGCTTTCTGGCTGCTGTAGGTAGTAGCCTGCTTGCCGGCTGCTGTAGCTAGTAACCTGCTTTCTGGCTGCTGTAGCTAGTAGCCGGCTTACTGGCTGCTGTAGCTAGTAGCCTGCTTGCTGGCAAGCGTAGCCAGTAGCCTGCTTTCTGGCTACTGAAGCTTACTGGCTGCTGTAGCTAGTAGCCTGCTTGCTGGCTACTGTAGCTAGTAGCCTGCTTGCTGGCTGGCGTAGCTAGTAGCTTGCTTTCTGGCTGCTGTAGCTAGTAGCCAGCCTGCTGGCTACTATATCTAGTAGCCGGATTGCTGGCTGGCGTAGCTAGCAGCCTGCTTTCTGGCTGCTGTAGCTAGTAGCCGGCTTGCTGGCTACTGTAGCTAGTATCCGGATTTCTGGCTGGCGTAGCCAGTAACCTGCTTTCTGGCTGCTGTAGCTAGTAGCATGCTTTCTGGCTGCTGCAGCTAGCAGCCGGATTTCTGGCTGGCGTAGCCAGTACCCTGCTTTCTGGCTGGCGTAGCAAGTAGCCTGCTTTCTGGCTGCTGTAGCCTGCTTGCTGGCTACTGTAGGTAGTAACCTGCTTGCTGGCCGGCGTAGCTAGTTGCCTGCTTTCTGGCTGCTGTAGCTAGTAGCCGGCTTGCTGGCTGGTGTAGCTGGCTGCTGTAGCTAGTAGCCTGCTTTCTGGCTGCTGTAGCTAGTAGCCGGATTGCTGGCTGGCGTAGCTAGTAGCCTGCTTTCTGGCTGCTGTAGCTAGTAGCCTGCTTGCCGGCTGCTGTAGCTAGTAGCCAGATTGCTGGCTGCTGTAGCTATTAGCCGGCTTGCTGGCTGCTGTAGCTAGTAGCCTGCTTACTGGCTACTGTAGGTAGTAGCCGGATTGCTGGCTGGCGTAGCTAGTTGCCTGCTTTCTGGCTGCTGTAGCTAGTAGCCGGCTTGCTGGCTGGAGTAGCCAGTAGCCTGCTTTCTGGCTGCTGTAGCTAGTAGCCGGATTGCTGGCTGGCGTAGCTAGTAGCCTGCTTTCTGGCTGCTGTAGCTAGTAGCCGGATTGCTGGCTGGCGTAGCTAGTAGCCTGCTTTCTGGCTGCTGTAGCTAGTAGCCTGCTTGCCGGCTGCTGTAGCTAGTAGCCAGATTGCTGGCTGCTGTAGCTATTAGCCGGCTTGCTGGCTGCTGTAGCTAGTAGCCTGCTTACTGGCTACTGTAGGTAGTAGCCGGATTTCTGGCTGGCGTAGCCAGTAGCCTGCTTTCTGGCTGCTGTAGCTAGTAGCCTGCTTGCTGGCTAGCGTAGCCAGTAGCCTGCTTTCTGGCTACTGTAGTTAGTAGCCTGCTTGCTGGCTGCTAGTAGCCTGCTTGCTGGCTACTGTAGGTAGTAGCCGGATTGCTGGGTGGCGTAGCTGGTAGCCTGCTTTCTGGCTGCTGTAGCTTGTAGCCTGCTTGCCGGCTGCTGTAGATAGTAGCCGGATTGCTGGGTGGCGTAGCTAGTAGCCTGCTTGCTGGCTACTGTAGGTAGTAGCCGGATTGCTGGGTGGCGTAGCTAGAAGCCTGCTGTAACTAGTAGCCGGCTTGCTGACTGCTGTAGCTAGTAGCCTGCTTGCTGGCTACTGTAGGTAGTAGCCGGATTGCTGGGTGGCGTAGCTAGTAGCCAGATTGCTGGCTGCTGTAGCTATTAGCCGGCTTGCTGGCTGCTGTAGCTAGTAGCCTGCTTACTGGCTACTGTAGGTAGTAGCCGGATTTCTGGCTGGCGTAGCCAGTAGCCAGCTTTCTGGCTGGCGTAGCTAGTAGCCTGCTTTCTGGCTGCTGTAGCTAGCTGCCGTAGCTAGTAGCCTGCTTGCTGGCTAGCGTAGCCAGTAGCCTGCTTTCTGGCTACTGTAGTTAGTAGCGTGCTTGCTGGCTGCTGTAGCTAGTAGCCTGCTTGCTGGCTACTTTAGGTAGTAGCCGGATTGCTGGGTGGCGTAGCTAGTAGCCTGCTTGCTAGCTGGTGTAGCTAGTAGCTGGCTGCTGTAGCTAGTAGCCGGATTGTTGGGTGGCGTAGCTAGTAGCCTGCTTGCTGGCTGGCGTAGCTAGTAGCCTGCTTTCTGGCTGCTGTAGCTAGTAGCCGGCTTGCTGGCTACTATATCTAGTAGCCGGATTGCTGGCTGGCGTAGCTAGTAGCCTGCTTTCTGGCTGCTGTAGCTAGTAGCCGGCTTGCTGGCTACTGTAGGTAGTAGCCGGATTGCTGGGTGGCGTAGCTAGTGGCCTGCTTACTGGCTGGTGTAGCTAGGAGCTGGCTGCTGTAGCTAGTAGCCGGATTTCTGGCTGGCGTAGCCAGTAGCCTGCTTTCTGGCTGCTGTAGCTAGCTGCCGTAGCTAGTAGCCTGCTTGCTGGCTAGCGTAGCCAGTAGCCTGCTTTCTGGCTACTGTAGTTAGTAGCCTGCTTGCTGGCTGCTGTAGCTAGTAGCCTGCTTGCTGGCTACTGTAGGTAGTAGCCGGATTGCTGGGTGGCGTAGCTAGTAGCCTGCTTGCTAGCTGGTGTAGCTAGTAGCTGGCTGCTGTAGCTAGTAGCCGGATTGCTGGGTGGCGTAGCTAGTAGCCTGCTTTCTGGCTACTGTAGCTAGTAGCCGGCTTACTGGCTGCTGTAGCTAGTAGCCTGCTTGCTGGCTGCTGTAGCTAGTAGCCTGCTTTCTGGCTGCTGCAGCTAGTAGCCGGCTTGCTGGCTACTGTAGCTAGTAGCCGGATTTCTGGCTGGCGTAGCCAGTAACCTGCTTTCTGGCTGCTGTAGCTAGTAGCATGCTTTCTGGCTGCTGCATCTAGCAGCCGGATTTCTAGCTAGTAGCCGGATTGCTGGGTGGCGTAGCTAGTAGCCTGCTTGCTGGCTGGCGTAGCTAGTAGCCTGCTTTCTGGCTGCTGTAGCTAGTAGCCGGCTTGCTGGCTACTATATCTGCTGTAGCTAGTAGCCGGCTTGCTGGCTACTGTAGGTAGTAGCCGGATTGCAGGGTGGCGTAGCTAGTAGCCTGCTTGCTGGCTGGTGTAGCTAGGAGCTGGCTGGCGTAGCTAGTAGCCTGCTTTCTGGCTGCTGTAGCTAGTAGCCTGCTTGCTGGCTGGTGTAGCTAGTAGCTGGCTGCTGTAGCTAGTAGCCGGATTGCTGGCTGGAGTAGCCAGTAGCCTGCTTTCTGGCTGCTGTAGCTAGTAGCCGGATTGCTGGCTGGAGTAGCCAGTAGCCTGCTTTCTGGCTGCTGTAGCTAGTAGCCGGATTTCTGGCCGGCGTAGCCAGTAACCTGCTTTCTGGCTGCTGTAGCTAGTAGCCTGCTTTCTGGCTGCTGCAGCTAGTAGCCGGATTTCTGGCTGGCGTAGCCAGTAGCCTGCTTTCTGGCTGGCGTAGCTAGTAGCCTGCTTTCTGGCTGCTGTAGCCGGATTGCTGGGTGGCGTAGCTAGTAGCCTGCTTGCTGGCTGGTGTAGCTAGGAGCTGGCTGCTGTAGCTAGTAGCCGGATTTCTGGCTGGCGTAGCCAGTAGCCTGCTTTCTGGCTGCTGTAGCTAGCTGCCGTAGCTAGTAGCCTGCTTGCTGGCTAGCGTAGCCAGTAGCCTGCTTTCTGGCTACTGTAGTTAGTAGCCGGCTTACTGGCTGCTGTAGCTAGTAGCCTGCTTGCAGGCTGCTGTAGCTAGTAGCCTGCTTGCTGGCTACTGTAGGTAGTAGCCGGATTTCTGGCTGGCGTAGCCAGTAGCCTGCTTTCTGGCTGGCGTATCTAGTAGCCTGCTTTCTGGCTGCTGTAGCCTACTTGCTGGCTACTGTAGGTAGTAGCCGGATTGCTGGGTGGCGTAGCTAGTAGCCTGCTTGCTGGCTGGTGTAGCTAGTAGCCGGATTGCTGGGTGGCGTAGCTAGTAGCCTGCTTTCTGGCTACTGTAGCTAGTAGCCGGCTTACTGGCTGCTGTAGCTAGTAGCCTGCTTGCTGGCTGCTGTAGCTAGTAGCCTGCTTTCTGGCTGCTGCAGCTAGTAGCCTGCTTGCTGGCTGGTGTAGCTAGTAGCTGGCTGCTGTAGCTAGTAGCCGGATTGCTGGGTGGCGTAGCTAGTAGCCTGCTTGCTGGCTGGCGTAGCTAGTAGCCTGCTTTCTGGCTGCTGTAGCTAGTAGCCGGCTTGCTGGCTGACGTATCTAGTAGCCTGCTTTCTGGCTGCTGTAGCTAGTAGCCGGCTTGCTGGCTACTGTAGCTAGTAGCCGGATTTCTGGCCGGCGTAGCCAGTAACCTGCTTTCTGGCTGCTGTAGCTAGTGGCCTGCTTTCTGGCTGCTGCAGCTAGTAGCCGGCTTGCTGGCTACTGTAGCTAGTAGCCGGATTTCTGGCTGGAGTAGCCAGTAGCCTGCTTTCTGGCTGGCGTAGCTAGTAGCCTGCTTGCTGGCTACTGTAGGTAGTAGCCGGATTGCTGGGTGGCGTAGCTAGTAGCCTGCTTGCTGGCTACTGTAGCTAGTAGCCTGCTTTCTGGCTGCTGTAGCTAGTAGCCGGCTTGCTGGCTACTATATCTGGTAGCCGGATTGCTGGCTGGCGTAGCTAGTAGCCTGCTTTCTGGCTGCTGTAGCTAGTAGCCGGCTTGCTGGCTACTGTAGCTAGTAGCCGGATTTCTGGCTGGCGTAGCCAGTAGCCTGCTTTCTGGCTGGCGTAGCTAGTAGCCTGCTTTCTGGCTGCTGTAGCCTGCTTGCTGGCTACTGTAGGTAGTAGCCGGATTGCTGGGTGGCGTAGCTAGTAGCCTGCTTGCTGGCTGGTGTAGCTAGTAGCTGGCTGCTGTAGCTAGTAGCCGGATTGCTGGGTGGCGTAGCTAGTAGCCTGCTTGCTGGCTGCAGTAGCTAGTAGCCTGCTTTCTGGCTGCTGTAGCTAGTAGCCGGCTTGCTGGCTACTATATCTGGTGGCCGGATTTCTGGCTGGCGTAGCCAGTAGCCTGCTTTCTGGCTGCTGTAGCTAGTAGCCTGCTTGCCGGCTGCTGTAGCTAGTAGCCTGCTTTCTGGCTGCTGTAGCTAGTAGCCGGCATACTGGCTGCTGTAGCTAGTAGCCGGCATACTGGCTGCTGTAGCTAGTAGCCTGCTTGCTGGCTAGCGTAGCCAGTAGCCTGCTTTCTGGCTACTGTAGCTAGTAGCCGGCTTACTGGCTGCTGTAGCTAGTAGCCTGCTTGCTGGCTACTGTAGCTAGTAGCCTGCTTTCTGGCTGCTATAGCTAGTAGCCGGCTTGCTGGCTACTATATCTAGTAGCCGGATTGCTGGCTGGCGTAGCTAGTAGCCTGCTTTCTGGCTGCTGTAGCTAGTAGCCGGCTTGCTGGCTACTGTAGCTAGTAGCCGGATTTCTGGCTGGCGTAGCCAGTAACCTGCTTTCTGGCTGCTGTAGCTAGTAGCATGCTTTCTGGCTGCTGCATCTAGCAGCCGGATTTCTAGCTAGTAGCCGGATTGCTGGGTGGCGTAGCTAGTAGCCTGCTTGCTGGCTGGCGTAGCTAGTAGCCTGCTTTCTGGCTGCTGTAGCTAGTAGCCGGCTTGCTGGCTACTATATCTAGTAGCCGGATTGCTGGCTGGCGTAGCTAGTAGCCTGCTTTCTGGCTGCTGTAGCTAGTAGCCGACTTGCTGGCTACTGTAGGTAGTAGCCGGATTGCTGGGTGGCGTAGCTAGTAGCCTGCTTGCTGGCTGGTGTAGCTAGGAGCTGGCTGCTGTAGCTAGTAGCCTGCTTTCTGGCTGCTGTAGGTAGTAGCCTGCTTGCTGGCTGGTGTAGCTAGTAGCTGGCTGCTGTAGCTAGTAGCCGGATTGCTGGCTGGAGTAGCCAGTAGCCTGCTTTCTGGCTGCTGTAGCTAGTAGCCGGATTGCTGGCTGGAGTAGCCAGTAGCCTGCTTTCTGGCTGCAGTAGCTAGTAGCCGGATTTCTGGCCGGCGTAGCCAGTAACCTGCTTTCTGGCTGCTGTAGCTAGTAGCCTGCTTTCTGGCTGCTGCAGCTAGTAGCCGGATTTCTGGCTGGCGTAGCCAGTAGCCTGCTTTCTGGCTGGCGTAGCTAGTAGCCTGCTTTCTGGCTGCTGTAGCCGGATTGCTGGGTGGCGTAGCTAGTAGCCTGCTTGCTGGCTGGTGTAGCTAGGAGCTGGCTGCTGTGGCTAGTAGCCGGATTTCTGGCTGGCGTAGCCAGTAGCCTGCTTTCTGGCTGCTGTAGCTAGCTGCCGTAGCTAGTAGCCTGCTTGCTGGCTAGCGTAGCCAGTAGCCTGCTTTCTGGCTACTGTAGTTAGTAGCCGGCTTACTGGCTGCTGTAGCTAGTAGCCTGCTTGCAGGCTGCTGTAGCTAGTAGCCTGCTTGCTGGCTACTGTAGGTAGTAGCCGGATTTCTGGCTGGCGTAGCCAGTAGCCTGCTTTCTGGCTGGCGTATCTAGTAGCCTGCTTTCTGGCTGCTGTAGCCTACTTGCTGGCTACTGTAGGTAGTAGCCGGATTGCTGGGTGGCGTAGCTAGTAGCCTGCTTGCTGGCTGGTGTAGCTAGTAGCCGGATTGCTGGGTGGCGTAGCTAGTAGCCTGCTTTCTGGCTACTGTAGCTAGTAGCCGGCTTACTGGCTGCTGTAGCTAGTAGCCTGCTTGCTGGCTGCTGTAGCTAGTAGCCTGCTTTCTGGCTGCTGCAGCTAGTAGCCTGCTTGCTGGCTGGTGTAGCTAGTAGCTGGCTGCTGTAGCTAGTAGCCGGATTGCTGGGTGGCGTAGCTAGTAGCCTGCTTGCTGGCTGGCGTAGCTAGTAGCCTGCTTTCTGGCTGCTGTAGCTAGTAGCCGGCTTGCTGGCTGACGTATCTAGTAGCCTGCTTTCTGGCTGCTGTAGCTAGTAGCCGGCTTGCTGGCTACTGTAGCTAGTAGCCGGATTTCTGGCCGGCGTAGCCAGTAACCTGCTTTCTGGCTGCTGTAGCTAGTGGCCTGCTTTCTGGCTGCTGCAGCTAGTAGCCGGCTTGCTGGCTACTGTAGCTAGTAGCCGGATTTCTGGCTGGAGTAGCCAGTAGCCTGCTTTCTGGCTGGCGTAGCTAGTAGCCTGCTTGCTGGCTACTGTAGGTAGTAGCCGGATTGCTGGGTGGCGTAGCTAGTAGCCTGCTTGCTGGCTACTGTAGCTAGTAGCCTGCTTTCTGGCTGCTGTAGCTAGTAGCCGGCTTGCTGGCTACTATATCTGGTAGCCGGATTGCTGGCTGGCGTAGCTAGTAGCCTGCTTTCTGGCTGCTGTAGCTAGTAGCCGGCTTGCTGGCTACTGTAGCTAGTAGCCGGATTTCTGGCTGGCGTAGCCAGTAGCCTGCTTCCTGGCTGGCGTAGCTAGTAGCCTGCTTTCTGGCTGCTGTAGCCTGCTTGCTGGCTACTGTAGGTAGTAGCCGGATTGCTGGGTGGCGTAGCTAGTAGCCTGCTTGCTGGCTGGTGTAGCTAGTAGCTGGCTGCTGTAGCTAGTAGCCGGATTGCTGGGTGGCGTAGCTAGTAGCCTGCTTGCTGGCTGCAGTAGCTAGTAGCCTGCTTTCTGGCTGCTGTAGCTAGTAGCCGGCTTGCTGGCTACTATATCTGGTGGCCGGATTTCTGGCTGGCGTAGCCAGTAGCCTGCTTTCTGGCTGCTGTAGCTAGTAGCCTGCTTGCCGGCTGCTGTAGCTAGTAGCCTGCTTTCTGGCTGCTGTAGCTAGTAGCCGGCATACTGGCTGCTGTAGCTAGTAGCCGGCATACTGGCTGCTGTAGCTAGTAGCCTGCTTGCTGGCTAGCGTAGCCAGTAGCCTGCTTTCTGGCTACTGTAGCTAGTAGCCGGCTTACTGGCTGCTGTAGCTAGTAGCCTGCTTGCTGGCTACTGTAGCTAGTAGCCTGCTTTCTGGCTGCTGCATCTAGCAGCCGGATTTCTAGCTAGTAGCCGGATTGCTGGGTGGCGTAGCTAGTAGCCTGCTTGCTGGCTGGCGTAGCTAGTAGCCTGCTTTCTGGCTGCTGTAGCTAGTAGCCGGCTTGCTGGCTACTATATCTAGTAGCCGGATTGCTGGCTGGCGTAGCTAGTAGCCTGCTTTCTGGCTGCTGTAGCTAGTAGCCGACTTGCTGGCTACTGTAGGTAGTAGCCGGATTGCTGGGTGGCGTAGCTAGTAGCCTGCTTGCTGGCTGGTGTAGCTAGGAGCTGGCTGGCGTAGCTAGTAGCCTGCTTTCTGGCTGCTGTAGCTAGTAGCCTGCTTGCTGGCTGGTGTAGCTAGTAGCTGGCTGCTGTAGCTAGTAGCCGGATTGCTGGCTGGAGTAGCCAGTAGCCTGCTTTCTGGCTGCTGTAGCTAGTAGCCGGATTGCTGGCTGGAGTAGCCAGTAGCCTGCTTTCTGGCTGCAGTAGCTAGTAGCCGGATTTCTGGCCGGCGTAGCCAGTAACCTGCTTTCTGGCTGCTGTAGCTAGTAGCCTGCTTTCTGGCTGCTGCAGCTAGTAGCCGGATTTCTGGCTGGCGTAGCCAGTAGCCTGCTTTCTGGCTGGCGTAGCTAGTAGCCTGCTTTCTGGCTGCTGTAGCCGGATTTCTGGCTAGCGTAGCCAGTAGCCTGCTTTCTGGCTACTGTAGTTAGTAGCCGGCTTACTGGCTGCTGTAGCTAGTAGCCGGCTTGCAGGCTGCTGTAGCTAGTAGCCTGCTTGCTGGCTACTGTAGGTAGTAGCCGGATTTCTGGCTGGCGTAGCCAGTAGCCTGCTTTCTGGCTGGCGTATCTAGTAGCCTGCTTTCTGGCTGCTGTAGCCTACTTGCTGGCTACTGTAGGTAGTAGCCGGATTGCTGGGTGGCGTAGCTAGTAGCCTGCTTGCTGGCTGGTGTAGCTAGTAGCCGGATTGCTGGGTGGCGTAGCTAGTAGCCTGCTTTCTGGCTACTGTAGCTAGTAGCCGGCTTACTGGCTGCTGTAGCTAGTAGCCTGCTTGCTGGCTGCTGTAGCTAGTAGCCTGCTTTCTGGCTGCTGCAGCTAGTAGCCTGCTTGCTGGCTGGTGTAGCTAGTAGCTGGCTGCTGTAGCTAGTAGCCGGATTGCTGGGTGGCGTAGCTAGTAGCCTGCTTGCTGGCTGGCGTAGCTAGTAGCCTGCTTTCTGGCTGCTGTAGCTAGTAGCCGGCTTGCTGGCTGACGTAGCTAGTAGCCTGCTTTCTGGCTGCTGTAGCTAGTAGCCGGCTTGCTGGCTACTGTAGCTAGTAGCCGGATTTCTGGCCGGCGTAGCCAGTAACCTGCTTTCTGGCTGCTGTAGCTAGTGGCCTGCTTTCTGGCTGCTGCAGCTAGTAGCCGGCTTGCTGGCTACTGTCGCTAGTAGCCGGATTTCTGGCTGGAGTAGCCAGTAGCCTGCTTTCTGGCTGGCGTAGCTAGTAGCCTGCTTGCTGGCTACTGTAGGTAGTAGCCGGATTGCTGGGTGGCGTAGCTAGTAGCCTGCTTGCTGGCTGGTGTAGCTAGTAGCTGGCTGCTGTAGCTAGTAGCCGGATTGCTGGGTGGCGTAGCTAGTAGCCTGCTTGCTGGCTGCCGTAGCTAGTAGCCTGCTTTCTGGCTGCTGTAGCTAGTAGCCGGCTTGCTGGCTACTATATCTGGTAGCCGGATTGCTGGCTGGCGTAGCTAGTAGCCTGCTTTCTGGCTGCTGTAGCTAGTAGCCGGCTTGCTGGCTACTATATCTGGTAGCCGGATTGCTGGCTGGCGTAGCTAGTAGCCTGCTTTCTGGCTGCTGTAACTAGTTTTTTTTTTTTTTTTTTTTTTTTTTTTTGCGGGAAGGAGGGGAAATGCTTTATGCATTCATGTAGGCCGTCACCATACATGGTATGTCGGACTCTCCCATTAGGTATACCGACTAAAACCCCACCTTGTCTCCTCACCAGGGTATATTCCACCTCGGAACCACGGTTGTATTACTTCGAGGTGGACCCCTATCTAACGTTTCCTTCTCTTCATAGATACAAAATGGATAGCTGCATTTCCCCATGCGATGCAGGTACTCTCTGAAGTATCCGTGACCGGTCAGCATCTGGGTTATGTAGTAGTCTACTTCTCCGTGTTTTCTGTTTTTCCACACTTGCAACTCTGGAATCAGTTTGTATGTCCACCTTCCGTGCTGTTCATTCTCCCAGCGAGACTGCCATTTTAGGGAGACTTCGTGCTTTATTGCCTCCGTACTCTGTGGTTGGTTTTGCCTGGCGTTGAAGATCATCCGGCGCTCAATTGCCTGTAGGTCTATGGGAACCATTCCGGCTATCACTAGGGCAGCTTGTGTTGATACCGTTCGATACGAGGATATCACTCGTAGAGCAGCTATTCTCTGCGCAGACAGCAGTTTCCTAGCTCTGATTTGGGTTTCCAAAGTAGAAGCCCAAATTTCAGATCCATAGAGGAGTATGCTATTTCCAGTCTCCATGAGTAGCTTCCTCTTACTTGGGAGGGGTCCACCAATGTTTGCCATCAGTCTGCTTAGTTGGGCTGTTATTCTAGCTGCTCTCGCTGCAGTATATTTTATTTGGTTTGAATAGGTCAGTTTCGAGTCCAATCTAACCCCAAGGTATTTAATAGATTTCTTCGTGGGAATAACCAAGTCGCCTATGTTGATTTCAATCTCTATTGGAATGTGTCGTCTGGTTAGTAGGAGCAGCTCCGTCTTATGCATGGCCAGCTGTAGGCCGTGAGATTCCAACCAGTGCTTAGTCCGCATCATGACTTGTCGTAGTCTGCGTTGGACTTCGTCTATGTTTCTGCCCCTGATAACTGCCGCGATGTCGTCTGCGTATCCGACTAGGAAAGTATCCTCCGGCATCTCTATTCTTAAGATTCCATCGTAAGTCGCGTTCCAGAGATCTGGTCCCAATATGGACCCCTGTGCCGCTCCGGAGGTGACCTGCATTCTTCTTGATCCTTGGTTTGTGTCGTATATCAGCACTCTATTTCTTAGGTAATCCTTAATAACTCTCATCAGATACGCTGGAACGTTGAAAGTTGTATCCAGGGCCTCTATCACATCTGTCCACCTCAGACTGTTGAAGGCGTTTTTTATGTCTAAGGTCGCCAGGAGTATAACCGGTCTCGGGAAGTGATTCCCGGTCTGGGCTGCTTCGAATGCATCTACCACTTCCTTAAACTGCTGTAACTAGTAGCCGGCTTGCTGGCTACTGTAGCTAGTAGCCGGATTTCTGGCTGGCGTAGCCAGTAGCCTGCTTTCTGGCTGCTGTAGCCGGATTGCTGGGTGGCGTAGCTAGTAGCCTGCTTGCTGGCTGCTGTAGCTAGTAGCCGGATTGCTGGGTGGCGTAGCTAGTAGCCTGCTTGCTGGCTGCCGTAGCTAGTAGCCTGCTTTCTGGCTGCTGTAGCTAGTAGCCAGCTTGCTGGCTACTGTATCTGGTAGCCGGATTGCTGGCTGGCGTAGCTAGTAGCCTGCTTTCTGGCTGCTGTACCTAGGAGCCGGATTGCTGGCTGGTGTAGCTAGTAGCCTGCTTTCTGGCTGCTGTAGCTAGTAGCCGGCTTGCTGGTGTAGCTAGTAGCCTGCTTGTTGGCTGGTGTAGCTAGTAGCTGGCTGCTGTAGCTAGTAGCCGGATTGCTGGCTGGAGTAGCCAGTAGCCTGCTTTCTGGCTGCTGTAGCTAGTAGACGGATTTCTGGCCGGCGTAGCCAGTAACCTGCTTTCTGGCTGCTGTAGCTAGTAGCCTGCTTTCTGGCTGCTGCAGCTAGTAGCTGGATTTCTGGCTGGCGTAGCCAGTAGCCTGCTTTCTGGCTGGCGTAGCTAGTAGCTTGCTTTCTGGCTGCTGTAGCCTGCTTGCTGGCTACTGTAGGTAGTCGCCGGATTGCTGGGTGGCGTAGCTAGTAGCCTGCTTGCTGGCTGGTGTAGCTAGTAGCTGGCTGCTGTAGCTAGTAGCCTGCTTTCTGGCTGCTGTACCTAGTAGCCGGATTGCTGGCTGGTGTAGCTAGTAGCCTGCTTTCTGGCTGCTGTAGCTAGTAGCCGGCTTGCTGGCTACTATATCTGGTAGCCGGATTGCTAGCTGGCGTAGCTAGTAGCCTGCTTTCTGGCTGCTGTACCTAGTAGCCGGATTGCTGGCTGGTGTAGCTAGCAGCCTGCTTGCTGGCTGCTGTAGCTAGTAGCCGGATTGCTGGGTGGCGTAGCTAGTAGCCTGCTTGCTGGCTGCCGTAGCTAGTAGCCTGCTTTCTGGCTGCTGTAGCTAGTAGCCGGCTACTATATCTGGTAGCCGGATTGCTGGCTGGCGTAGCTAGTAGCCTGCTTTCTGGCTGCTGCAGCTAGTAGCCGGATTTCTGGCTGGCGTAGCCAGTAGCCTGCTTTCTGGCTGGCGTAGCTAGTAGCCTGCTTTCTGGCTGCTGTAGCCTGCTTGCTGGCTACTGTAGGTAGTAGCCGGATTGCTGGCTGGAGTAGCCAGTAGCCTGCTTTCTGGCTGCTGTAGCTAGTAGCCGGATTTCTGGCCGGCGTAGCCAGTAACCTGCTTTCTGGCTGCTGTAGCTAGTAGCCGGATTGCTAGCTGCCGTAGCTAGTAGTCTGCTTGCTGGCTAGCGTAGCCAGTAGCCTGCTTGCTGGCTGCTGTAGCTAGTAGCCGGCTTTCTGGCTGGTATAGCTAGAAGCCCACTTGCTGGCTGGTATAGCTAGTAGCCTGCTCGCTAGCTGGTGTAGCTTGTAGCCTGCTTTCTGGCTGCTGTAGCTAGTAGCCGGCTTACTGGCTACTGTAGTTAGTAGCCGGCTTACTGGCTGCTGTAGCTAGTAGCCTGCTTGCAGGCTGCTGTAGCTAGTAGCCTGCTTGCTGGCTACTGTAGGTAGTAGCCGGATTTCTGGCTGGCGTAGCCAGTAGCCTGCTTTCTGGCTGGCGTATCTAGTAGCCTGCTTTCTGGCTGCTGTAGCCTACTTGCTGGCTACTGTAGGTAGTAGCCGGATTGCTGGGTGGCGTAGCTAGTAGCCTGCTTGCTGGCTGGTGTAGCTAGCTGCCGTAGCTAGTAGCCTGCTTGCTGGCTAGCGTAGCCAGTAGCCTGCTTTCTGGCTACTGTAGTTAGTAGCCGGCTTACTGGCTGCTGTAGCTAGTAGCCTGCTTTCTGGCTGCTGTAGCTAGCTGCCGTAGCTAGTAGCCTGCTTGCTGGCTGCTGCAGCTAGTAGCCGGCTTGCTGGCTACTGTCGCTAGTAGCCGGATTTCTGGCTGGCGTAGCCAGTAGCCTGCTTTCTGGCTGCTGTAGCTAGCTGCCGTAGCTAGTAGCCTGCTTGCTGGCTAGCGTAGCCAGTAGCCTGCTTTCTGGCTACTGTAGTTAGTAGCCGGCTTACTGGCTGCTGTAGCTAGTAGCCTGCTTGCAGGCTGCTGTAGCTAGTAGCCTGCTTGCTGGCTACTGTAGGTAGTAGCCGGATTTCTGGCTGGCGTAGCCAGTAGCCTGCTTTCTGGCTGGCGTATCTAGTAGCCTGCTTTCTGGCTGCTGTAGCCTACTTGCTGGCTACTGTAGGTAGTAGCCGGATTGCTGGGTGGCGTAGCTAGTAGCCTGCTTGCTGGCTGGTGTAGCTAGTAGCCGGATTGCTGGGTGGCGTAGCTAGTAGCCTGCTTTCTGGCTACTGTAGCTAGTAGCCGGCTTACTGGCTGCTGTAGCTAGTAGCCTGCTTGCTGGCTGCTGTAGCTAGTAGCCTGCTTTCTGGCTGCTGCAGCTAGTAGCCTGCTTGCTGGCTGGTGTAGCTAGTAGCTGGCTGCTGTAGCTAGTAGCCGGATTGCTGGGTGGCGTAGCTAGTAGCCTGCTTGCTGGCTGGCGTAGCTAGTAGCCTGCTTTCTGGCTGCTGTAGCTAGTAGCCGGCTTGCTGGCTGACGTAGCTAGTAGCCTGCTTTCTGGCTGCTGTAGCTAGTAGCCGGCTTGCTGGCTACTGTAGCTAGTAGCCGGATTTCTGGCCGGCGTAGCCAGTAACCTGCTTTCTGGCTGCTGTAGCTAGTGGCCTGCTTTCTGGCTGCTGCAGCTAGTAGCCGGCTTGCTGGCTACTGTCGCTAGTAGCCGGATTTCTGGCTGGAGTAGCCAGTAGCCTGCTTGCTGGCTACTGTCGCTAGTAGCCGGATTTCTGGCTGGAGTAGCCAGTAGCCTGCTTTCTGGCTGGCGTAGCTAGTAGCCTGCTTGCTGGCTACTGTAGGTAGTAGCCGGATTGCTGGGTGGCGTAGCTAGTAGCCTGCTTGCTGGCTGGTGTAGCTAGTAGCTGGCTGCTGTAGCTAGTAGCCGGATTGCTGGGTGGCGTAGCTAGTAGCCTGCTTGCTGGCTGCCGTAGCTAGTAGCCTGCTTTCTGGCTGCTGTAGCTAGTAGCCGGCTTGCTGGCTACTATATCTGGTAGCCGGATTGCTGGCTGGCGTAGCTAGTAGCCTGCTTTCTGGCTGCTGTAGCTAGTAGCCGGCTTGCTGGCTACTATATCTGGTGGCCGGATTGCTGGCTGGCGTAGCTAGTAGCTTGCTTTCTGGCTGCTGTAACTAGTAGCCGGCTTGCTGGCTACTGTAGCTAGTAGCCGGATTTCTGGCTGGCGTAGCCAGTAGCCTGCTTTCTGGCTGCTGTAGCCGGATTGCTGGGTGGCGTAGCTAGTAGCCTGCTTGCTGGCTGCTGTAGCTAGTAGCCGGATTGCTGGGTGGCGTAGCTAGTAGCCTGCTTGCTGGCTGCCGTAGCTAGTAGCCTGCTTTCTGGCTGCTGTAGCTAGTAGCCAGCTTGCTGGCTACTGTATCTGGTAGCCGGATTGCTGGCTGGCGTAGCTAGTAGCCTGCTTTCTGGCTGCTGTACCTAGGAGCCGGATTGCTGGCTGGTGTAGCTAGTAGCCTGCTTTCTGGCTGCTGTAGCTAGTAGCCGGCTTGCTGGTGTAGCTAGTAGCCTGCTTGCTGGCTGGTGTAGCTAGTAGCTGGCTGCTGTAGCTAGTAGCCGGATTGCTGGCTGGAGTAGCCAGTAGCCTGCTTTCTGGCTGCTGTAGCTAGTAGACGGATTTCTGGCCGGCGTAGCCAGTAACCTGCTTTCTGGCTGCTGTAGCTAGTAGCCTGCTTTCTGGCTGCTGCAGCTAGTAGCTGGATTTCTGGCTGGCGTAGCCAGTAGCCTGCTTTCTGGCTGGCGTAGCTAGTAGCTTGCTTTCTGGCTGCTGTAGCCTGCTTGCTGGCTACTGTAGGTAGTAGCCGGATTGCTGGGTGGCGTAGCTAGTAGCCTGCTTGCTGGCTGGTGTAGCTAGTAGCTGGCTGCTGTAGCTAGTAGCCGGATTGCTGGGTGGCGTAGCTAGTAGCCTGCTTGCTGGCTGCCGTAGCTAGTAGCCTGCTTTCTGGCTGCTGTAGCTAGTAGCCGGCTTGCTGGCTACTATATCTGGTAGCCGGATTGCTAGCTGGCGTAGCTAGTAGCCTGCTTTAAGGGGAGCGGGTATGTATCTACAAGGCAACGCTACTGATTGGTTCCAACTTGGCGGGGCCCGGTGCTATCCTTGTAGGTGCATGCCAAGCAGCTCACAGCCTCCGTATCTTAGATCAGGCGCTCCCCGGGTACTGGTACTCAGCATCCGCTGAGTACTTGCTAATGTGAGAAGGCAAGATTGGCGACTCGGCACGACCTTGACTATGAATGAAAAATCGATTATGAAGATGACGCATGTGGGCTGACGTTTGTTGCATTCTGTTACCTGAGTACACCGGATGAAAACCGGTCGAAATGGCTTTCAGGCTAATGTTGCAGACGCCTCCGTTCCGTTAAATCCGTGGCAGGGCTTCAAGTACGTTCGATTATCGTCGCCATTTAGTTGGTGGTGCAGGTTTAGTTGAGATGACTCCTAATTAGTGTCCGACCTGGCTCTGAACGCAAACTCCCATGAAGATTTGCGTCAACCCTCGCGAGGACCTCACTGATTATCATAGGCACCCTCGGGGTCTTTAAGGGGCAACTGCATACCCGATATGAGATAGCGGCTTGAAGATGGAACCCAAATAGAAAAAATGAATAGAAAAATAACAGAAGTAGAAGAGATGATTCAGGGCGAGGTTGCCTTTATGAGCAGCCCAAAAATCAGGCGATCACCGGTGAAGAAATCCCAAACGGTGGCGAACTCTCAGGGCACATCTGCGAGGAGCACTGGGATTGAGAAAGGTGTCACGACACCTAAACCTGCGCGGGAAGGTGCACAATCGCATGCACTGCAACCAGTACGTGGAGGAACAGGGGAACCGCTTTTGGGGCACAGTTCCCCGAGACAGGAGTTTATATCCAAGATGAGGAACTCAGAGGAGGAGACCTTTGCTAAGTGCGAAAGTGCTATCCGCAGGATTAGAGCGGCAATGACGAAGGCAAGGAACATCAGTATGGAAGTTCAGAGCGGAGTATCAGAATTAGAGGAGCTCATTGAAGTAATGAGGAGCTACAGAGAAAACTGGAAGACCGCAGAAAAGGAAAAGGAAGCGAGTAAGGCCCTTGAGGGCGCGAGGAAAACCGGGAACGAGTGTGATGTCTCCACACCTGTAAGTTCCCTCAACAAGCGAGGCGCCTCAAGCCCGGCGGAGATCCGCCCGGAAAAGAGGCCGAGAGCAAAACCGGCAGACACGGCACAGCTCAAGGAAACATTAGCTGACGAAGAATGGAAAACAGTTAAGAGCAAGAAATCGACGAGGAAAGAGAAAAAGGAGCGACGAAAAACTGTGAAAGAACGTCCAGAAGCTGTGATCATTCACCCAACCGAGGGGCGCAGCTACGCTGATGTTCTGAGGAACATACGAAGCAACATAAAACCAGAGGAATCGGAGATAGCGATACGCGCCGTCCGGAAGACAAAAACAGGGGCCATTCTGATTGAAATGGGTAAAGGAGGCAAAAGAGACGAGTTCAGGGAGAACCTAAAGAGCGTCCTAAATCAAGAGGCAACCGTGAAGGAGCTTGTACCTACGGTCACTTTGGAGATTCGCGACCTGGATGCCCTCACAACCACCGAGGAAGTTTCGGCAGCGGTACAAAGAGAAGCGGGCGAAATGAATCCGGATATATCCATTCGTCTAACCGAGGCAAACAGTCGGGAACAGAAAAGAGCCTTCGTGACAGCCTCTGCAAGTTGTGCGAATGCGCTTCTGAAACTACAGAGGATCAAAATAGGCTGGACACGCTGCAGAATAACTATCAGAGACGAACCGACACGCTGTTACCGATGCTTTCGAATAGGGCACAGACAGTGGGAATGTGATGGACCGGACAGGTCAAACCTGTGCATGAAATGTGGCGAAAAGGGACATAAGAGAAAGGAGTGCCGAAATGCACCGAAATGTTGCATATGCTCTGAGAAGCCGGGAAAACGTCTGGATCACCTCCCGGGATCGCGGGGCTGTGAGATGAGCATACGAAAGGCAGCATGAGGATTTTGCAGCTGAATATGAACCGAGGGAAGGTGGCTTTTTCTTTGCTATCGCAAATAGTCAGGGAGCAGGACGTTGACGTAGCCATTATAAGCGAACAGTACGCATCAAAAAATAACGGATTCTGGCTGGGCGATGAAACATCCACAGCAGCCATATGGATACCGGATAACCAGGGTCCCCGACCGAGAAGATCTGGTAGGGGAGATTGTTTCACCTGGGTACAGTTTGATGAGATTACTCTAATGAGTTGTTATTTGTCTCCCAATGACGACGTGGGAACCTTTGAGGAAAAATTGGCCAGAATCGAGGACGCAGTGGCGCGGATCGGCGGCAACCTCATAGTGGCAGGCGACTTTAACTCCAGAGCTGTAGAGTGGGGAATGCAGAATACCAACCCAAGAGGCAGGCGAATTGTGGATATGGCAGCTCGAACCGGTCTGGTCTTCGCGAATGAGGGGAGCGTAGCTACCTTCAGACGACCAGGCTGCGAGGGGACCATCCCTGATATAACTATGGTCTCGGAGAGCATGTATCATAGAGTGAGGGACTGGAAGGTCTTGGAAATATATACGGGCAGTGATCACCAGTACATATCGTACACCTTTACTTCAAGGAATAGAGTAGAGGAGGACAATTACATCACGAATAGTCGAAGATGGGATGCACGGAAATTGAATGCGAATCGGCTAATTTTAGAAGTGGACAGATTGTGTAGCAGAGTTGAATTCTCGGACGATGCGAGGACGAGAGTAGAACAAACCATGGAGGTAATAAGACGCGGATGTAAAAAGGCAATGCCCTTATTCAGACCCCCGAATATCAGGAAGAAGGCAGTGTATTGGTGGGACGACAACATCGCAGCACTCAGGCGGGAGTGCCTACGACTACGGCGGAGGTACACTAGAGCTAGACCCGACGGACCAGCTGAAGAGGAAATGCGGGCATACAAAGAGGCAAAAAAGTCACTGAAGAAGGCCATAACGCTCAAGAAAAATCAGGCATTCCAAGAACTACGAGATGACGTGAACGTAAACCCTTACGGACTTGGATACAAAATTGTAATGGACAAACTGAACAGGAGGAAACCAATGGAAATTATGGACGAGCGAATAATGAGAAATATAGTGGATACACTATTCCCTACTCATGAACCAGTGAACGAAGGACGACAGAATATGCTCAATACGGAATTTTTACCATTCACCGCAGAGGAGCTAAAAGTAGCCGCAGCAGGACTAAAACCCGGTAAGGCACCAGGGCCCGACGGCATCCCGCCTGAGGTAATGCGGGAAATTGCCAATCAAAGGCCGGAACTCCTACTAGGAATGTACAACGCGTGCCTAAAAGAGTGTATTTTCCCCGAAATATGGAAGAAACAACGGCTAGTCTTAATAAGCAAGGGAAAGGGCGACCCAGAGGACCCATCCGCCTACAGGCCACTGTGCATGCTGGATACTTCAGGGAAGCTGCTCGAGAGGCTTTTGAAGCCAAGGCTTACAGCTGCTATAGAGAATAGTGGCGGACTGTCGGATAGACAATATGGTTTTCGACCTGGTCGGTCTACAATTGGCGCCCTGAGAGAGGTGACTGAAGCGGCCATGGTCACACAGCGAGGAAATAACTTTTCGAGGCCTGTGCTACTGCTCGCGACTTTGGACGTTAAAAACGCGTTCAATAGTCTTAGATGGAGCGATGTATTAAATACTCTGGAGTACAAATTCTCGGTGCCACACTACATCTTGGCCATGATAAGTAGTTATCTGAGTAACAGACAGCTGGTGTATAACACAAGCTCGGGACCAAAGGTGAAGCTCATAACATCAGGTGCGGCACAAGGATCTATCCTAGGCCCCGACCTATGGAACGTTAACTACGATGGAATCCTGAGAGAGGATATGCCAGAGGGAACCTTTTTGGTTGGATACGCGGATGATATTGCAGCTGTTATTACGGCCAGGAATACGGAAGAGGCACAGCGAAAACTTAGACGTGTCATATTAAGAACAAAAACGTGGTTGGATTCCCACGGCCTAGACCTGGCCATGCATAAAACGGAATTACTACTGATCACTGGTCGTCGTATCCCTTTGCACGTGGACATGAGTATTGGAAACGAGGTAATCAGGACCAAGAGCTCGGTAAAATACCTGGGAATAAGGCTGGATCCCAGGCTGACATTTTCGTACCAGATTCAGTACTCTGCTAACAAAGCCCAGAAGATCGTTGGACAGCTCAGCAGATTAATGGCGAATATTGGAGGACCGCTACCGACGAGAAGGAGACTCCTGATGGAGATCGGAAACAGTATTATGCTCTATGGGAGCGAGATTTGGGCCGAAACGCTAGATGTCAAAAAGCGGGCAAGGTCACTTGTATCGGTACAGAGAACGGCTGCATTGCGTATCACGTCGGCATATCGCACAGTGTCCGCCCCAGCCGTACTTGTGATAGCAGGTACAATCCCTGTGGATCTGCTGGCGGCAGAGCGGATGGAGATATATAGAGCGAAATCGGCTGGAGATCATATAACCGGCCACTTCAGGGAAAACACCGTCTCAAGATGGCAACGACGATGGAACGAGGAAGATAGAGGAAGGTGGACGGCGAGACTTATCCCGGACATAAGGCCATGGATTGGTCGGAAATTTGGAGAGGTAAACTATTACGTTACGCAGATGCTATCGGGTCACGGATATTTTAGGAAATATCTGCACAGGATAGGCAAGACCGCTTCCCCTCACTGTCTTTACGAAGAAGGGGAAGTTATTGATGATGCAGAGCACACGGTTTTCGAATGTGCACGCTGGCAGAGCTATCGCTCTGTACTGACGTCGGAAATCGGAATGATCACGGCCGCTAACATTGTCGGTGTTATGACTTCGAGCAGAGAAAATTGGGCCTCAGTGGCGAATTACGTGGAGCGCATTCTAAGGCTGAAGAAGAGAGACCTTGAGGCTGCAGAACAGGCAGGCACGCCGGCATAATTGATACGGACACATGTGTCAAAGGAAAACGACACGGGATCCTTATCTAAAGGAATAGTGGAGACACGTGAATGTCTCCTCAACTTACGACACGCAATCCGGACGCGGATATGAACACGAAGGGGCCAAATGGCCAAAAGGACTCCACTCCGAAGTAATACCACCGTAGTTCCGGAGTGGGCACAAGTCCACGAGACGAGGGGGGGAGTTTAGTGGGTGAGGGCCCCACACACGGAGGATGTGACGACTTCCTCTATGGTGCGGTTAGGAACATTCACCCCTCCTCGGCGTGAAAAAAAAAAAAAAAAAAAAAAAAAAAAAAAAAAAGTAGCCTGCTTTCTGGCTGCTGTACCTAGTAGCCGGATTGCTGGCTGGTGTAGCTAGTAGCCTGCTTTCTGGCTGCTGTAGCTAGTAGCTGGCTGCTGTAGCTAGCAGCCTGCTTGCTGGCTGCTGTAGCTAGTAGCCGGATTGCTGGGTGGCGTAGCTAGTAGCCTGCTTGCTGGCTGCCGTAGCTAGTAGCCTGCTTTCTGGCTGCTGTAGCTAGTAGCCGGCTACTATATCTGGTAGCCGGATTGCTGGCTGGCGTAGCTAGTAGCCTGCTTTCTGGCTGCTGCAGCTAGTAGCCGGATTTCTGGCTGGCGTAGCCAGTAGCCTGCTTTCTGGCTGGCGTAGCTAGTAGCCTGCTTTCTGGCTGCTGTAGCCTGCTTGCTGGCTACTGTAGGTAGTAGCCGGATTGCTGGCTGGAGTAGCCAGTAGCCTGCTTTCTGGCTGCTGTAGCTAGTAGCCGGATTTCTGGCCGGCGTAGCCAGTAACCTGCTTTCTGGCTGCTGTAGCTAGTAGCCGGATTGCTAGCTGCCGTAGCTAGTAGTCTGCTTGCTGGCTAGCGTAGCCAGTAGCCTGCTTGCTGGCTGCTGTAGCTAGTAGCCGGCTTTCTGGCTGGTATAGCTAGAAGCCCACTTGCTGGCTGGTATAGCTAGTAGCCTGCTCGCTAGCTGGTGTAGCTTGTAGCCTGCTTTCTGGCTGCTGTAGCTAGTAGCCGGCTTACTGGCTGCTGTAGGTAGTAGGTCGAAATTGACCGGAAGTTATACAACAGGTTCCTTCAGGCAAAACATTATTTCAAAATGGCAACGCCAATGGGATGAAGAGGACGGAGGAAGGTAGACGGCGAGACTTATGGCGGATATTGGGCTATGGATTGGACGGAAAATTGGAGAGGTGAACTATTACACTACACATATGTCATCGGGGCATGAGAAATATCTGCACAGAACGGGCAAGCCCGCCTCCCCTTTAGTGTCTCTACGAGGAAGGGTAAGTAATTGATGATGCAGAGCACTATTTTCGAATGTGCACGCTGGCAGAACTATCGCTCTAAACCGACATCAATAGTTGGAACGATCACGGCCGCTAACATTTTCGCGGTTATGATTGCGAGTGGAGAGAATTGGACTTCAGTGGCGGATTACGTGGAGCGTATCATAAGGCTGAAGAAGAGAGATCTCGATGCCGCAGAATATGCAGGCATCCCGGCATAGATGATACTTGCGCACGTGTCAAACAGAATCCGACTTATATGTCTTCTCAACTTTCGACACGCAATCCGGACTCGGATATGAACACGCAGGGGCCAAAGGGCCAAAAGGACTCCACTCCTAAGTAATACCACCGCAGTTCCGGAGTGTGCACAACAATTCCACGAGGCAAGGGGGGAATTTAGTGGGTGAACGCCCCACACACGGAGGATTTGACGACTTCCTCTATGGTGCGGTTAGGCCCATTTACCCCTCCTACTAGCTACACCAGCTAGCAAGCCGGCTGCTAGCTACACCAGCCATCAAGCGGGCTACTAGCTACACCAGCCAGCAAGCAGGCTACTAACTATACTAGCCAGTACGCCGGCTACCAGCTACACCAGCCAGCAATCAGGCTACTAGCTAAGCCAGCCAGCAAGCGGGCTACTAGCTATACCAGCCAGCAAGCCGGCTACTAGCTACACCAGCCAGCAAGCGGGCTACTAGCTACACCAGCTAGCAAGCAGGCTATTAGCTATACCAGCCAGCAAACCGGCTACTAGCTATACCAGCCATCAAGCGGGCTACTAGCTATAGTGGCCAGTACGCCGGCTACTAGCTACACCACCCAGTACGCCGGCTACTAGCTATACTAGCCAGCAAGCAGGCTACTAGCTAAACCAACCAGCAAGCGGGCTACTAGCTACACCAGCTAGCAAGCAGGCTATTAGCTATACCAGCCAGCGAACCGGCTACTAGCTACACCAGCCATCAAGCGGGCTACTAGCTACACCAGCCATCAAGCGGGCTACTAGCTATACTAGCCAGTACGCCGGCTACTAGCTACACCAGCCAGCAAGCAGGTTACTAGCTACACCAGCCAGCAAGGGGGCTACTAGCTATACTAGCCAGCAAGCGGACTACTAGCTACACCAGACAGTAAGCCGGCTACTAGCTACACCAGCTAGCAAGCAGGCTACTAGCTATACCAGCCAGCAAGCGGGCTACTAACTATACCAGCCAGCAAGTCGCCTACTAGCTACACCTGCCAGCAAGCGGGCTACTAGCTACACCAGCTAGCAAGCAGGCTATTAGCTATACCAGCCAGCAAACCGGCTACTAGCTACACCAGCCATCAAGCGGGCTACTAGCTATAGTGGCCAGTACGCCGGCTACTAGCTACAGCACCCAGTACGCCGGCTACTAGCTATACTAGCCAGCAAGCAGGCTACTAGCTACACCATCCAGCAAGCCGACTACTAGCTACACTATCTAGCAAGCAGGCTACTAGCTACACCAGCCAGTAAGCCGGCTACTAGATACACCAGCCAGCAAGCAGGCTACTAGCCATATGTGAATGTTCTTAACCTCACCATAGAGGAAGTCGTCACATCCTCCGTGTGTGGGGCCCTCACCCACTAACGTCTTTGACTGGCAATTTTCCGCATTACTTCAGGCGGGATGCCATCGGGCCCTGGTGCCCTACCGGGTTTTAGTCCGTCTGCAGTCACTTTCAGCTCCTCTGCGGAAAATGGTAAAAATTCCGTATCTCGGGTATTCTGTCCTCGTTCGTTCACCGGTTCATGAGTAGGGAATAGTGCATCCAACATATCTGTCAATACTCGCTTGTCCATAATTTCCATTGGTTTCCTTCTGTTCAGTTTGTCCATTACAATTTTGTATCCAAGTCCGTCAGGGTTTACGTTTACGTCATCGCTTAGTTCCTGGAATGGCTGATTTTTCTTGTGCAATTTAGCCTTCTTCAGAGACTTCTTTGCCTCTTTACATATATGCCCGCATTTCGTCTTCAGCTGGTCCGTCGGGTCTGGCTCTAGTGTACCTCCGCCGTAGTCGTAGGCACTCCCGCCTGAGTGCTGCGAAGTTGTCGTCCCACCAGTACACTGCTTTCTTCCTGATATTCGAAGAGACCATAGTTATATCAGGGATCGTGCCCTCGCAGCCTGGTCGTCTAAAGGTAGCTACGCTCCCCTCATTCGCGAAGACCATCTCCACAATTCGCCTGCCTCTTGGGTTGGTATTCTGCATTCCCCACTCTACAGCCTTGGAGTTAAAATCGCCTGCCACTATGAGGTTTCCGCCAATCTGCGCCACTGCATCCTCTATTCTGGCCAATTTCTCCTCAAAGGTCCCCACGTCATCATTGGGAGTCAAATAACAGCTTATTAGAGTAATCTCATCAAAATGTACCCAGGTGAAACAACATCCCCTACCAGAGGGCATCAAGGTCCCGAATTTCTAAAGTGACCGTAGGTACAAGGCCCTTTACGGTCTTTAGCGCCTGTTTTTGTCTTCCGCACTGCGAGTATCGCTATCTCCGATTCCTCCGGTTTTATTTTGCTCCGTAGGTTTCTCAGAACATCAGCGTAGCTGCTCCCCACGGTTGGGTGAATGATTACAGCTTCTGGACGTTCTTTCACAGTTTTTCTTCGCCAGCTACTAGCTATACTATCCAGCAAGCTGGCTACTAGCTTTCTAACCAGCAAGCCAGCGATACTAGCCACCAAGCCGGCTACTACGAACTCATATTTTAAACGTTTTGAAAAGGTAAAAACGTAACAATAAAATAGCACCTAGCCAGCTATACTATCCAGCAAGCCGGCTTGCTAGCTACACTAGCCAGCTATGGTTACCCAAGTTACAGTTTTTAAATTTTATCAAAGTTTTATAGATTTATATGGATCACTTTGTTTGCTCGTATAAAAAAAGTTAGATTTGTTGCCTATATCTCCGATCCCAAGTGTTACCCGACCGTAACGAAAACTGTTTTCGAAGCCTTTATCCAATAGCTATCCAGCTCGCTAGGTCACGAAAACGCACCTTTCTAAATTTTATCGGATTTTTCGCGATTTATATAGACCATTTTGTTTGATGGAATACAAAAGTTTGCTTCTCCGGTTATCTGACTTTAACGAAAACTGTTTTGGAATCTTTTTAAGACTTAAAAGGGAGGTTTTTCGGACCTTGAAGCCTGGTTAGCCATAGTCTCAATGATTCCTAAATAGGTTTCCTTACTGGTAGGCATTACTCCGAAACTGAGATATAGGCGTCGAAGCTGTGTAAATGCGGATAAAAATGAAATTTTAAATTTAGTTAAAAATTCTCATTGAGTTAATATGCATTTATATATATAGAGATAACAAAATGTTGTATTTTTTGCAAGTTGCCTTTCTTTGGTAGATGACTTGCATTTTTTAATGGATGACTGGCGTATTTTTGGAAAACGATTGGCATTTTTTGGTCGATGACTTCGAGTTTTTAGTCAATGACTTGCATTTTTCCCTCGATGAGTTGCATTTTTTTTTTGACGATGACCAGCGTTGCCAGGTGCCAAGTTTTCCCTTTTTTCCAAGTTTTTTGAGATCGAATAAAGTTTTCATTAAATTCGTTTTCTAACAAAACAAGTTTTTTTTATAAAATTTCAATTTCCACTTATCTCAATAAATTTAATAACTCCAAATATTTACTCCAGGGCAAGATATCAAAGAAACACCAACAGGGAAAGAAACAGAGTCAACGCACCCCGGTACTTTCTTTTTAAAATTTTGGTACTTTAGTAGAAAAAAAGTTTTTATTCCTAAAAACAAGGTTTTTTTCCAGAAATAAAAAGTTTAAAAAAAATACTGGCAACGCTGACGATGACTGGCATTTTTTGGTCTACGACTTGGATATCGTAATTTTAAAAGCAAATATCGTTAAGACGTCATTTAGATGTTTTTAGTACATACATACATACATACATAATTGGCCATTACGACCCTTCAGTCAGGATTACGGCCTAGCTTCTCACACCACTCATGTTGTGTGCGTTAATTTTATACATGAGTGGCGGGACCTACAGTTTAACGTCGACTCCGAACGACAGATTTTTGAGAAACTTTTTCATGGCAGGTTTATTTACTCAGAGTGTTTGCCAGAAATATGCTGAGAGGAAGTCGCCGAAGAAATATTTTTTTTTTTGCATATTTCGTTTTGATGTCTAACCTGGGATTTGAACCCTGACTTTGCGTCTAATAGGCCAACACACTAACTACTAGACTACGGCATATTAGTACATAATCTCGTCAAAATGACGATAAATCGTCACATCTGACATCGCATTATGTGGCATCTAAGCATGTCCTATCTCAAAATCGAATTTACATTTGGTCAATTCACACAAGCCTTTGTATCGTTGTATTCATTGTATTGTTGGAAGAACATACAACAGTGTATGATTGTTGTTGATAATTTTCATATAAAAATCCGATACACTCATACACATTTTTTTCCTATGTTTTTGGAAGTTGTATTGGTTTCGTGCTATCAAATTGTGTGAATGAAAAAAATGTGTATATGTTTTCATATGTTGTGTTGGTTTCGGGCTATCAAATTGTTTGAATGCCACGAAATACACAATACGGCATAGCATTGAGCGTTCACAAACAAACAAATGTAGTCAATACAACATACAGCATACAAAGTTGTGTGAATTGCCCAATTGTTTCGCAGTCGTTTGAGGACTTATCAAAAACTTTTGTTTCCACTGCGCCCTAGTCTGGTTTTACTGAATTCAGCTCTCATTACTTGATAAATCCGTGATCGAATCGATCTTTGGATGACTCTCCTTTTGTGACAAATTTCTAATATCATATCTAATATTATCAAAAATTTAAATTGTCCACACCCAATTAAGACACCCTTTACAATAATTTTCCATTTTTAATTTCTTAAATTCTTCATAGTTTTAATGTTTTTTTTGTTGGACGTTTTAATCTTGTTTCAGATTTGATTTCTTTAGTAATCTTGCATGGTTTTTATGGAATCATTCTTACTAAACAATACCGGTTAATTGTGATCTTAACAATGAAAGAAAATGTTGCTGACTAAACAATGCAATGCAACAGTAACAGCAAACAATAAAGAAAGTAGCAATTTAATTTATTGAGAAAATGTTGTTGATGCTGCTGCTGTTATTGTTGTTGTTGTTTTCTATAATTATTAACATTCCATTGTCTAACTAATCCAGTCAAATTGATTTTTAACTCTGAACACAGGCAGTCATTCCAACTTGTAGTCACATGCACCACAAGCAGTAGAATTTCATTTGTTCGTTCGCTTTTTTTTTTGTTGCTGTTGTTGCTAATAATGATTCTGATGATTTCGTTGATGCTCGTTCTAAACTTGAGCGTGTCCAATAAAATTCCTCAAGATAACAAAAGCCCTGCGTAGTAGAGTATGGTGCTTTTTTATTTTCCGTTTTCTTCTCTTACTCTCATCATCATTATCATCATCGGATTGTTATGTTTTGTTTTTGTTTTTGTTTTTTTCCTGGCCAAATAAAATGGTTAAAACGTGACGATATTTCAAAACGAAAACGAAAGAAGCGAATGAAAATGTTGTGGTATTGCTTGAAAGGTTTAGTTGTTGCTGTTGCTATTACTGTTGTTGCTGATGTAGTTGCGAGGCATGCAACATAGTGCCACAAAACGATCATTTGTGCCATAATGACGATTAGATCAACGACAACGACGGTGGATTAATAGCAAATTTAAAAGCGTCATAGTATTTCCATAAAATTAATGTTATTTTTTGTTTTTTGCTTTGTTTTGTTTTTGACACTCTTAATGTGTCAAGTGTCAAAAGTGACAGCTGTCAGTTACCGCCATGAATTTCAATCATATTTTCCGAAAAGTGGCTCATTCAACATTAGAATTTAGTGATCATATATACATACATACATACATACATAATTGGCATTACAACCCTTCAGTCAGAGGATTACGGCCTAGCTTCTCACACCACTCATGCTGTGTGCATTAATTATATACGTGAGTGGGGGGATCTCCAATTTAACGTCGACTCCTAACGACAGATTTTTGAAAAACTTTTTCATGGTAGGTTTATTTACTCTCAGAGTTTTTGCCAGAAATCTGCTGAGAGGAAGTCCCCGAAAAAATATTTTTTTCAGATTTCATATTGATGTCTAACCTGGGGTTTGAACCGAGGCCTTTCGTCTAACAAGGCAACACACTTCCTACTAGACTACGGCGACTTCAACGATCGTGTATAGTAGTGCTGAAAACAAATCTGAATCCAATAATGGTGAGGCGATCTTTAAGTTTTAGCTTTACGGAATGGAATTGGCCGACTAAGAAATTTTTACTGTTTATTGAATGTAAACAATAGCAAAATTTATTGTGGACTGGGGTTGTTTCCCTTTAGGGATTATTTGGGTTGAATATTGATTGTGGTATGGCCTAAATTCTAGCCTAAGTGGGATCTCTTCCTTTATGGAACTTAACCTTATTTAACCTAGCTTAACCTTCCATGTAACTAGGCCCTTTATTTGCTTTTCCTGCTGGTATTGAGAACTTGAGCGATAAATTGAAGCAGAGCATTATGCAAGAATACGTATAAGAATCCATTATTATAGGAGGGGTATAAAAGAAGCTTCAGATCCCCTTAAATTATACTCATAACCTAATAATCGAGACCTTCTGTAATTAACTCTCTAGCATTACAGATTTTATATAGCATGATACAATGGATTAGGGATTTCGATAAACTGCCTCGCCTTAAAAAATATTTCTTTTTCCATCCTTTTAAAGTACATTATAATTCTTAAGTGGATGTTTCCGCAGCGCAAGGCGTTTTTGTAAATCACTTTTTCGTTACTATTTGAGCCTATTGAGAAAGGCAGGCCCTATCTTTACAATCGTTGAACATTTGGGAAAAAGCAGGGTAAACCTTGTGGGTTTAGCCACTGCGTAATAACAGTTGCGTTGTTTTTGGCTAAAAATCGAATTACAGATGAAGGATAACTGTTGAGTTATGGTAAGACAAGAGATTAGGGCGCGTAGTTGTGTGAGGTGACAACTCAGTACAGTTTATTAAGTCCATAGTGGTACAACGTTTCAAGAGAGAAAGGCACTAATGTACTTCATTGAGAAGGGCGGTTTTGGTACAAGCCATTTAAACCATCTTATGTACGGCTGAGTACTTTAATCATCATTACACGGCAGCTGTAGAAGAGGACTCCCACCTCATACATGGAATAAAAGGAAAGCAAAGGCGAAAAACTGAAATATATTGTTGAGGCCCTATGATTCTTATAAGAACGAGGAAAACATTCAATATGTACATGTAACGGGAAATGTCTCCGAATTTCACTTCCGATAGTTTAGTCAAGGGTGGTGAGTACATATGTGTTTTCCGTACTTGTATACGCCTTAGCTAGCAAATAAAGTGAGGGATGGTAGGGTCGAACCTATTGTAATTCATGGTAAGGAGAAAAGAATTAGGAAAGTATAGAAATAGGAATCGATGGAAGCAAGTAAAAAAGGCGGCCACAAACAAACCCAATCAACTTCATCCTACTAAGGGCCGAATCTCCTTGTCGCAACATACGCTGCAATAGTCCGGTTGGGATGAGTTCCAGATCCTTGTCAACGGTTTAAGATCGCAAGTGCCCCGTATGAAAACCCACTAAACTACCTCATGCTGGCCTTATTGTCAGATTGAAGGATTAGGAGCGGTATGACATAGTCCTTCTCTTCCTAAACTCAACGTCGACGGATAAGACATGATCAGTTTGCTAGCCAACGAGTATGCCATACCAATAAGGTACGAGCAAGTGACAGTTGCTCGACTGCTAGATTGAGTTTACCTGTACAGGAATAGTTCAGAGTGAATGAAATATGTATAATCTTCGTGGTTAAATGGATCCACATGCTGCGGTTGTTCAGTTTGATGTTTGATATGATATGACCTGTTGCAAAAAGTCTTGTCACTATAATCTTCAAAGGCTTCATCAATGGAATAAGAATGGTTAGTACTTTGATAAGCAGTGCCTATACATATCCTAGCGGAACACCCGTTATAATACCACAAAAACGAAAAAATTCAAATGAAGGCATTATTGTGAACCTCTGTGTTAATGGCTGACGGACAGGGTTCAATCAAAAAAATATGGCAATTTTGTGCAACATTGTTGCCATAACTGCCATTTGTTTTAGTAGCGCATGAGCAACATACATATGTACATACATATACACTACACACAACCATAGACATCAAACAACTTGTTATGGGCCAAAGACCAAAAACGGGCCAGCACTAAACAAAAACAAAAATAAGAAGGCTAAAGTATTGGCATCATTATAAAAAAAATGCACTGAATATACAGGCTAGTCCCGATTAGTCCAGGAAATATGCAAACCAATGAATATTTTCATCATTTTCTTGCTTTCAAAATTAATTTTGTTTTTAATTTTTTTTCTCTTTTTTTCTTTCCTGTTAAAAAGAAAATCAAAAGAATTTTATAAGCCAGGGAAAGAGAAAGAGAGAGAGGGAGGAAGGCAGGCAAATAGTCTAACGGAAGTAAGAGAATGAGTTCCCTGTTATAAACTCGCCTCTTATCACATGCCAATGAATAAATAATTACTCAATTCAAGACAATTCAATTGATTTTTTTATTGTCAGTCTCATTCAATTAACCAGGCCTGGGAGCATTACTACACATACCACTTGCTTATGAACCTATGTTGCTGTTGTTGGTATGTGTGATGGTTTCTGATTATTTTCTTTGAGTGTTTAACTTTAATTTCACAAAGTTATTTAGAAAATTCAATGAAATATATATAGAGAGAGAGAGGGGGTAAGAGAGACAGAATGAATGATGAAGACTTTGCATTGCCTGGAGGCAGGTTAGGGCAGCATTGTTAAGCAGGTATAACTACAATATATGGCCAAAGTAAAATAGCATTCAATGCCAGTGTGGTATGTAAAGGGGAAGGGGCAACCGTAATAACAATAACAAAAGAAACGTCAAACTCCTGCTTAGTTGGAAAACAGAAAAACAAAAATAAAACCGTAGCCTGGCAAGAAGAAATCGTGTGGCCTCTATTATAATGTTGTTATATTGACAGGCTGGTTGAGTGAGTGAGTGACTGGCTGGCTGACTGACAAACTTCTTTGGCTTCATTCACTTCATGATCTGTTGTTTTCTTGTAATTTTTTTTTCGTTGATAATATTGGTTTGATTATCCGCTTGACTGACATAAAGTTTGACTAAAAGACCAAATCGTAGCAGTCGCAGCCGCACTTATCGTCATAGTTAGAGTTGTAGCTGTAGCTGCAATTGTAGCCATCGTCATTGTCGTTGATGTTGTGTCATCTAAGGACATTGATTTACCTTTAGGGAAATGTCAATAGTCGTTACAGACATACTATGCACACACCACAGCTCTAAACAATGCTGCAGAAAATAATTTCAAGAATGATGATTTCCTAACATGCTAAAGTGAGTTTTATGTCGACGACACACACGCTTCACGAATTGCACAAAACTTCAAAGAATGATTTCTTCGTTAAATTTAAAAAAAATTCTCTTTATTGCTCTTCATGTTCTTGTCCTCTTTATTGCTGATGTAGATATTTGAAAATTTAAATTCTCGTTGCATTTATAAATGGATGATAAGGATTCTTCGGAACATCAGAAGTGTCACTATTGAAGCATGTGGTCTGGCGTTTTCTTACTTACTTACTTAATTGGCCATTAAAAATCCGATTAACGGATTTCGGCCTGCCGCGACACATTCTTCCAGGCGCCTCTGCTTTTTGCGCGCCTACTCCAGTTGGTCACACCAATTGATGACAGGGCTTCCTTGACTTGATCCTTCCAACGCAGACAAGGTCGTCCTATCCGCCGATATCCGCATTAAATACCTGTCTCGCCGGAGCATACTCCTCCATTTTAACGACATCGCCGAGCCAGCGCAGCCGCTGGATGTTAATACGCTGTACAACCACTATGTCGTTGAGGAGCTCATACAACTCATTGTTGGATCTTGCGTAGGACTTTTCTCTCGAACACTCTCAAGGCGTTTTCTTGGCGAACATAATTGCTCTTCTGTTGATCAAAATTGATAGCGTGTTTTTCAAGAGTTGAAGTTGTTTACAGTACGGATTCGACCAGAGTCTTGGAGCAGTTCCGGCTTCTTGCTTCAGGCTTCTCCATCGTTTGTTTTGATTCACCACTGATTAACAACCACCATTTGCATTTGGTGGTGCCACCAAAGACTCAGTTTTCATGGTCAGATACGATCCACTTCAGAAATAGATATATCACTGCAGTGCCTCCTAGGAGGAGGGCATAGCTATCCTTGTGACCTTGTGACGATTAAACGGCATAACATTCCCTGATGACATACTGTAAGGCCTTAACAGTCAGGCTGCTATAAAATCGAGTTCGATCTTCATATTAACGTCTATATGTTTATATGTAATTCTAACATTGGCATTCCCTTTGGCTACGATTAGGCTTAAAATAAGGGAAACATTTCACTCCTTAGTTGAGGCTTCCTGGATAGAAGAGAGGACCATTAGGTTAAGTTAATCGACTCACAGAAAGGACGAACCAGCTCAGATTTTCAACCACGGTTTGATATTTAATATGTGGTTTCTGTTTTTCCGGAAGATTGCTTCGCGTAATATCTGCATAAGTAATTTCAAGCAGGGTATTGTACAACAACTCCCACATTTTGCAACGCGTAGAGTGCCTAGTTACGGAGTGGCATTGCATAAAAAGCTTTCAAATTGTATGATCGTTGACATGTTTTGTGAGGGTATTAGGAAGAAGGTTGACTTCAGGATTGCAACTCAACTTTTACTTCTGTGGTGATCAATGACTATATTCAGATTAGGCAAGTGTTTTGTCTTGAGGAACTTTACACACGATTGTTAACTTTTGTTTGTTCTTAGCAAGTGTTACTGCCTGGCTTTTAACAGATTGGTATGTTGAACATTATAATCTAAGGGATCATCAGTGCAAAATAGGTAATGTATGGATCAGGCAATGCAAATTCTATGAATTATTCAACAAAGCTTTTAAGCAAGTGGTAGATTGCTGGTTTGGGTGGAGTCGGTACTAAATTAAAGTGAATTTGAATACTCTGACTTCTTTAAAAAACTACCCTCTCCGAAGTCAAGAACCAGATATTGTCTGCTGCAGACCATCTACTGTGGTATTTGCTTCCAAATACAAACAAATCCCATTTGATAGAGAAGTTCATATCATTCACTAAATTTCGAAAGTCTGAAACTTTTTCTCACCTACGATTTTCTCTTTCCGTTTCTTTTGAACACGTTTGACAATTATATACATCACGATAATCCGTAACTTATACGCAACTTAGCCACAACGCCATTACTCTTGCCTGCATTAGTGACCTTAGATCATCAAAATTCTTTTTCCTGCGATTGCAACGATTTTAATAATACACTCCCGTATTCCTTTTTATACAATTCCATACTTTTACATCTCTGGCAATAAGTTAAAATTGTTAAGCCCTTGTTTTACTCTTATTACTCAAATAATGTTGTATGTTGCATGTTGTTGTGGGTTTTCTTGCCAATAACACTACTAATCCAGGTATGTTTGGGTGGGTCGGTAAAGTACATGCCACATACTCGTACTGAAAAAATATTTACGTTTTTTCTTTTTTATGTTTTCGTAGCAAAAGTTAAAAATCTTTTTGGTATTTTAATCGAATTTTCGTGATATTGTAGGAAATCAGTAAAATTGTAGTTTTTTTTTTCAATACTTTTGCCAACATACCTCAGGCTCCAGCCTATGTATATGCACATACACAGATAATAGTAATAGTGCATAGGGACTTTTACCAGGGCTGACAAAGAGGAAATTTGAATTTTGTAATAACGGGATTTTTTTTAATAAGAAGAATCTTATAATGCAGTAACGTAAAAAATTTGATTTAAAATTGATTCAGGATTATATTTGACTGTGATGACTTATTAGACGTGAGGCCATGTTCAACATAACGAAATGAGTAAAAATATTTCTTATGCGACTTCCTCTAAGCAGATTTTGCAAAAACTCCGAGAGTAAATAAAACTGCCATGAAAAATTTCTTAAAAATCTGTCGTTCGGAGTGGACTTTAAACTGTAGGTCTTGCCACTCATGCATAAGAATAACACACACATAACATAAGTGGTGTGAGAAGCTAGGCGTAATCCAGGGGTTTTTTTTTGGTCTTGAGCCGGATTTCGGAATCTTCTAAAGACACTTTAGTTCCAACAAAAGAGTGCACGATTCACCATAACTGGTGCCTACGTATTAAACTCACCATTTACACACTTCAACCACTCTCCCCCCTCGGGACTGCCGTATTAGGTATTACTTCGCGGAGAGCTGGTTAGCTCGAAAGCTTCATCACATTAATTCAAATTTCGCCTCCGTTCATCCAGTCTTCGGAGTTCTAGCATAACTTCAGCCATTCTTTGACTATATAGGCTCCATAGAATCCTACAGTTCTTCCATTAGTCGGTTTGGTTCTAAACTCGTCTCTCCGGGCCATCTAAATCTGGGGCAGCATGTTAGAATATGCTCCGTATCTTCTTCCTCATCTACACAGTTTGGGCATATAGCGGAAGTGTCATGACCAAATCTGTGCAGGTACTTTCTGAAGCGGGGGAAGTGACCTGCTTCTACTGTTGGGGAATATTGGAATGATAGTACTGCTCTCTTCGATCTTAATTCAATAAAATCTGAGGTTTGCCATTGCAGTCTCATTCTTTCGTATTTTGATGTTTTCCATCACATCAGGCTGGCTATGGGTAGTCTAAATAATCGAGGAAGCACGATAATTCACGGACCTACTCAAGCGTGTGCGTATCGAACGGAACGCTAAATGCTTAACGGAAATTTATTACGGTTTTCGAAATTTCAATTTTGTATTTACCATGTTCGGAACAAGAAAATTCTAAAAGAAAAGTGGAATATTTGCGGAGTTTAGAAACCCTATAGCCTGAATACCTTTAAAAAAAATTGAATGTTTATTTGAAAGTTCCTCTGGCATACACATTTCTTCTCTCTTTCTCTCTCTCTCTCTCTCTCATTCCCTCTCAAGTTAAAGCCCAAAAGCACTATTGCCTCCAAAGGTAATGCGAATTGAAAGAAAAAGGAAAAAAATCCCAAATAATCAAAGCTAGAGGATAGCACACGAGAAGGAAAGTGATTTGTTTAGTTATGCACTTCAATTAAAGTCCCATCCATCCATACACAATATGAGAGTATCACAGGAAAAGATACACACCACAGCATAGCTTGTCATCACCAATCATAACTGAATGACATTGATGCGTCGTCTCCAACGTCTCCAAACAATGAGCCGTTCATTCATCCATGCAAGTTTGCATGCATGCATATGGGGATGATAAGGCAGGCAATGAGAGCATACATTGTATGTATGTATGTGTTGGTGCCACCATCTGATTTGTCCTAACCAGTTTCCATTGTGGATGCAACGGTATGGTATGGTATGGTATGGCATGTCATGGTATTGCTTAGCAGCAGTGGAAACAAATGTTTTGTGGCTCATCTTGTTCATGTTGCTGTTGTCAGTTGTGAATGTTGGCATGCCGATCATCAACATGTTATTGATGGCCAAAGTGATGATGTCGATAATCATGATGGTGATGGTGATCAAGATGTTGTTGTTGTTGTTGTGATGATGTGTTGGTCATGCTCATGCATCAAGTTGATCATGCTTTCTATTGCTTTTCCTTTTTTCCATGTTATTTTGTTTTTTTCTGCTTTTCGATACGATATTGATGGACGTTGTTGCCTATTTAAAGTTGGTTTATGGCCTGAAAAGTGTGAAACAAGTTTGTTTTTTTTTGTTTCATTTCCTTTTTATTTTTTTTCGAAGACGTTTATCGTTTAATCATTAAATGCATGAAAAATCATTAAATTGGCACGTGATAAACGCTAATGGGTGACAAATTTACCAAAAGACATGTTGATGAAAATATTAAACGATTTAATTGAAGGATGATGATGAAAATCTTAATTAAAATGCACTTCGTTCGTAAGGCTCTTCTTACTGGAGATGGTATCCTCATAAACCTTTATAAAATTTACCTTTAAACAGCTGCTGCAATAAAGTCATCATCAGTCATCATTGTATGGTGTCTCGTAATGGTATGGATACATCGTTTGTATCCTTTTTGTACACATTGTATATTTCCATAAATGTTTGGCTTATTCTATGGACTTTTCCGTTGCATGGGGTTTTTATTCATTTGATTTTGTTTTTCTCTCTTTTTTTGTAATGCTTATGGCATGGCGATCCAATAAAAGATAGATGAACATGATGAATATTGTAATGCCTTTTTAAATCGATATCAACTGAACTGAATGTGTAATTAAACATGTGTGAATTGTGGCAGTTCGACATGAAGTGAAATTGTAGAACATCAAGAGATCAGAAAAGTAGACAGACAGACAGACAGACAATTCATGTCAATTGCGAGTCTTTGACTACATCGATTACTATTGGAAGACTATTGTTATCGAACATTGATCACATTATAGATTGAAATAAAAAACTAATAAAAATTTATTTTTATCCGTTATATGCGAGAGGTGTTCAGGAAGTAAAAAGTTCATAAAGTTGGGCATTAGATGTGAAAATTCAAGCTAGGCAAGGCAAAAGTATGGTAATTTCTCTTCTAAAGACATACATAAATAATTGGCCATTACAACCCTTCAGTCAGGATTACAGCATAGCTTATCAACACCACTCATGTTGTGTGCGTTAATTTTATACTTGTGTTGCGGGACCTACAGTTTAACGTCGACTCCGAACAACAGATTTTCAGAAACTTTTTCATGGCAGTTTTTATTTACTCTCAGAGTTTTTGCCAGAAATCTGCTGAGAGGAAGTCGACGAAGAAAACATTTTTTTTCATATTTCGTTTTGATGTCTGACCTGGTATAGAGCACTGCGGTTGTATGAGGTTGTCACGAGAAGAGTACTGTCTGCATGAATCTAAATCAGCTAAATTTAGAACAAAAAAGTCTTTAGGATCCCATGTTATGTTGGAAGAGGAGGTAATGAGATCCCAAGGAGGGGCACTTTCGCATCGCTGATATGGCTAGACACTTTCTGGAGTGGAAGAAGAAGTTTAGAAGATTAAATTAGGCAAACGAGAAGCGAAGAATCCTTTTAAGCGAATCTAAATGTTAACTTTTTGAAAGTAATTACAATGGAAACAGATTTAAATCCTGCATCAGACTATTCAGCAGTGGACTGAGGTTAGAAAGCCTTGTAGACTCACAGAACAATCTTTCAGGATAGCGATCCCTTCAAGTGCAATATTTAGATTCGGCGATGAGGAGGTGTAGTCGCCGTAGTCTAGTAGGTAGTGTATTCGCTTATTAGACGTAAAAGCCCGGGTTCGAGGCCCAGGCCGGATATCAAGACGAAATATGAAAGAAAAATATTTCTTCGGCGACTTCCTCTCAGCAGATTTATGGCAAAAACTCTGAGAGTAAATAAACACGCCATGAAAAAGTTTCTCAAAAAATCTGTCGTTCGGAGTCGACGTTAAACTGTAGGTCCCGCCACTCAAGTATAAAATTAAGGCACACAACATGAGTGGTGTGAGAAGCTAGGCCGTAATCCTGACTGAAGGGTTGTAATGGCCAATTATGTATGTATGTATGATGAGGAGAATATGTGGAAAAAATACCTGGATGTGTGTCAAGTACTGGGTAAGGCAACAACATCCTGAATTTTGTGAGGGTAATAGGACTGGTGTCGCCATGGTCTAGTAGGTAGTGTGTTGGCTTATTAGACGTAAAGCCCGAGTTCAAACCCCATGTCAAACATCAAAACGAAAATATGTATATTTCTGGCAAAAACTCTGAGAGTTGGCTTAATATATCTCCATTTATATCTCGTTTTATATATATCTCTCTCTATCTATCATTAAATGTACTGAAAAAGTACATTTCATGGTAATATTTTAAATAATTCACAGAAAACAATGTGATTGTCTTTAATTTAAAAGCAGAATTTTCTTTTTTACTTCGATGCCTTAAGAAGCTTACAATTTCCAAAAAGCAATCCCCCGGTAAATATTTAAAATGTATGCGTGATATGTTACTTACAGCGGCATTTAATTGTCCTGATAGGCTCTATATGTTACGAAACCATTCTCAACTTTTCACATATTTTCGTGAAGATTTTAAGCCTTAAAGTAAATCGAAAAACAACAAAAACAACAACACAAAAAAACAGATGACGAATATTTAAACATTTCTCTTTGGAAACTTTTCGCTTTTTTGTTTTTTCTTTTTTTCTCTTTGTAAATATTGAAACAAATTCGTACAAATAATTGTATGCCACAGATTTAAACGACCCTTAACGCAACCTTTGCCAGCATTATTGTATGAAAGCTAGGATAGATATGTATGTGGAGGGGTATGTGTGAGTATGAGCAATTATTTGTGGCATCATAAACGGTGGCATGATGATAATTTATATGCAATAACTCAACAGAATATCAGTTTTTACCCACTAAATTGTCTTCGTACGTACACCCTCCCCCTCCCCTATTCAAAAAAATTATTCGTTTTTATTTCCAAAAACACAAAACAAAAAAAATTAAAGAGAGAGAGAGACAAGGAATAAAAGGAAATAAAGCTGAATAAAACAAATACGGGTATAAATAAAGGGAATTGGGGTAAGACTCTTGGGAGCTTTTGTGATGTGAAATATTATTTCTGCAGTAGTCTTACATTTTATTTGTTTTTCTGCTGTTGCCTCTGAACATCCTAGCCCCGCACTGCCATAACAGGGCCCTTACATTTTGTAAGTTTTTTTTTCGTGTGTTTTTTTACATCTGTCTGTCTGTCTCTGTCGTCTCTGTTTGAAACAATGAATACAATTTTAATATTTGAAAGGATAATGTCGTTGCTGTTGTTAAACAACAACAACAAGTTCCACCAACAACAAATGAATACAAAAACAAAACAAAAACAACAAAAACCAAAAAATTATAAAAAAAATGTAAAGAATTTAAAGGCAGGAGTTGCAAGTAGTAAAAGACCAACACATTACAGAGTAGCAGGAGAGATCGTGTAGAAACAACAATAAAGGAAATCAAGGGATTTTTAACAACTGTTGCAGTAGAAAAAACAACAGCAACAACAACAACAACAATGCCAAATACAACAACTGCAAATAAAACAAATTTTATATTTTATAAGAGCCATTGTTCAAAAGGACAAGAAACATTGAAATTCATTCAAACGTACCAATAATCTACAGGATACTTAACAGTACAGCAAAGCAACGACGTTACGGAACGGATTCATAACGTAAGATGTAATAAGTAGGGTTGGATTTGTTTGTGGTGTTTCTGTAAGTGCATGTGTTTTACAGTGTGATAAGAAATAATTCAAACAAAAATTATTTTCAGACCCTAGCAGAGGATTAAACAAAGTGGGAGGAGTGCATCCGAAATGTCAAATTTCCATAAATCTGGCGCATAAATCTGATTGAAATTGACCGATAGCGTGGGTTATGTTGGCTTTGAGGATCACCTACAATTTAAGAAAACCCAACAAGAATGGAGTCAGATTTATCTATTCACATCACCATCAGAACCCCACAAGAAAAGGTCTAATGGGGTCAGATTTCACGATTCGTGCAATGCCATGCATATGGTCGTGCATGGTGATTTGGCAAATCAGACTAAATAAATGGTAACTAATATGACAGTTGTAGCTCAAACAAGATCTTTGTTATCATGTGTCAAACTTTGGAAGTCTCTATTAGAAGACCCCATATCTTATAGATACCTTAGCCATCTCTTTCCGAAGCGAACTATAGCGACTAACTAGTCGATATCACAAAAAGTGCACTTATAGAGAATGTTGTAAGTGCCTCCTGGACTAACTTTGCAGAGTATCGCAATATTCAGTTCAAAAGTCTTGGCAAATTCTGTCCGAACGAACAGAAGTGAAACTTTGGCCTGATTGCAGTAGAATTTTATTATGTCCACAAATTTCATACGAACAACTATCCAGTTGTTGGATCACATTACAAAAGTTTTCCTTCAAAGTTTTTGAGTTCTTAGATAAGAGACGGAAAAGAATGATACATGCGACCACATATTTGAAAACTTTCTTGTGTTTTCAAATTCGTATTGATCAACATGAATTAAATAATTTTAGAAAGAAAAGTTTCTTAGTTGAAGCAAATCTTTCGATTTTTTTCTTTTATTATTTATTCTCTTGCAAACAGGCATAGAATTTTGGAATTAAGTACACATTACGATACATACATACATAATTGGCCATTCCAACCCTTCGTCAGGATTACGGCCTAGCTTCTCAACATTACGATACATCGATTAAATTACATTTTTTCTGCAAGCGAAAATTGTACGAATTTTATTTTGTTTTACTGTTTATGCGGAAACATTAGTGAGTGCCAAAAATATCTTTTATTTTCATTCATAATACAGGATACGGAAAACAGTCTCTCTATCATGATTAAGCAATTTTGTTTGAAAAGAAAAATTGACATTAAATTCAGATTATCCCTAAACAATTATGTCATTAAGGGTTTATTTTTCTTTTTTGGGTTTTAAGCGAGTTTTATTTGCTTGCAAAGCAATTGGTCTTCTTGATCTTCAATATTACTACGTTGAATGCGATAACGGAGGCTATTACAATGTAGTCTAGAATTTTCCGTTATGGGTGTAGAAAGTTCGATCTAGAACAATTTCTCTGCTTTTTTCTAACGCTGCTCAGATATTTCTTCGTTCTACTAAAAGATTTGAATTCTTTTTTTCCTTGGCGTGGAATTATCACAAGTCTCTCTGCCTGTGAGATCTTTGGATACGATTTCTATAAGGATTTCTACATCAAATCGATCTTAGTGTTATTCAAAAATGTTATCTCTCTTCGAGATGACAAAGAATGTCCTCTGCCACCTATCGTAAATATTATGAGCAAGTATTCTCTATAAGTAAAACGTTAAGCTGCTCCAACTTCACTTCTCTCGAAACATAGTTGCTCTTGTCTGCACGGATATCGTTCAGAATAAGGACCAAGTCCAACAGGAGCCTTTTCTTTTTATTTGTTCTATGACTTGCTCAATTTAACGTTCGTTATTATCAATGCCATATACATAGAGGTGCCAGAGTACTGCGAACATGCAATATGTTGTACAGCTCTTAACAGCTATATCAAGTGTTCCTATAACTTCTCTCCCAATCCGGTTAGCCATGAAAAACTTTAATATGTTGTACGTTGTCAGTAAGGATAACTCTTTGCCATTCAGATGTTTTCTTTTGAGATTCTTGAATGCCGAACAGGTTTCAAGTATAATTTCTCTTTACATTCCTCATTATTGAATCTGAACAAATGTTATTTTAGTATACAGGGTGTGGTCAAAAAGGCCGTACTATTCTCAGACTACTTTTGGAGGACTGAAATTTCTTCTCGCTGAAATACCCCACAAAAATTGAAATTGTTTCAAATCCAGTTCGCTTGAACACACCGTTCACAGAACAGGTACGGCCATGTCAGCGGTGTGTTAGCTCCCCTCCTCGTAATTTCACCTGCCCGCTGATTGTCTGGAATTTCACATAACTTTGAATTCATTAAGGGAACTCTAACCGATTTACTTTTTCCAGACAGTTCCATACTATTTTCCAGTTAACCTTATATGAACATAGTGCTTGGCTGGCAGCCTGATTGTCAGATAGTATTGCGATGTCTTGTCCTATGTATTTCCTGCCGCAGTGTGAGTGTTCCCATAGGCATTGCATATATTATTTTGGAACCGGACTTGCGCTTTCCTATCTCTTTATGTCATTGACCTCTTCGAATACAGAATACGGAATAGTCTCTCTCTAAAAAGCCTCTCAATTGCTCCATTCACTCTTATTACTTATACAGTTTACCAGATTTGTCCAGAGGACTGTTGGGGAGGGAGCTGTTGCTGGCCAGTTGCTGGCTGTGTCAGATTACCGATACCTCCTGATGAAACTTGTGTCAAATCTTTACCTCATTATACAAACCATAACCACCACAGTTTGGATCCACGCTATGCAACGGCCTCCAGCGACGCTGGACTTGTTTCCATTGCTTCAGTTATTGCAACGCAATTCTCTATATTTTATCGACCTCCGTCTGAGCTGTTTTCATATTAGCAATTCTTTTCACAACAATGATCGCATAGATCCGAAATATTCTTGAAATGCATAACTTTTTGGATGGTTTTGATCAAGTTTTTCTAGATTATCTGCCAAAGCTAGTTATTGAATGATAGCGTTACCATTGCATTGATAGCATCCCTATGTGAAGTTTGTTGGGTTATTATGTTGGTTGTAGTCGCAAGGAACTTTGCTTATTTAGTCGTGTTCTTTTTAAAGACATAGAGCTGATGGACTTTCCTGTGATGTTCGTAGTTGATGTTATCCTCTTTGGCATTATTTGACGACGAATTGAATGCCATGAATGCCTTCCAATTTTATAATATTCCCAGTAGTTCCATTATATAACACTTTACGCAATTTGGTTTATTGGGTTGAGTTTTAAAACGAACTCTTATAAGCAAGAACTCTTACGAAAATTACAAGCATATGTTGTTGTTATGCTTGCATATGCATAAATATGCTCATTCTTACATAATATTGCATATATAAGTGTGTAAATACATACATATGTATGTATGTTTGGTTTGGTTATTTGAACATGTTTTAAGTTTATATTTTTATTATTGTTCTTGTTATTGCTATTGTTTTAATATTAAAAAGAAAGAAAAAACTCTTCTAACGTATACACAGACTCTGACTCTCTTAACAAATATTTTTTGCCTCTGGGCCATTTATTACTGGGTTCAGTGGCGTACATACAGACACTTTAAAATTTAATATTTAAAATTAATTTCAAGAGAGTATAAAATCAAATAAACGAAATTTGTTAAATAAAATATACACTTACACATACATATACATTTTATACATATATACATACATACTTGTGTGTACTATAAAAGAACAAAGTCAGTTGAATTGAATGCATGGCTGGCTGGCTAAATGAATGAATGGATAGCTCTGAGTGATGGTTCGTAAATTGAAAAATCTTAAAACAAAAGAAACGAATTGATGTCAAAGGCAAACATTCTACTCTGATGCCTTTTAAGACTCAATATTCATCGAAGAGGATGTAATAAAGCACTTGTAAGACACAACAGGCCTCTTTTTCATTTCAAAGCCGGAAAGTATTTTGAAATGAAAAAACAAATCTTTGATGTCTCTATCATGCTTGTGGCAAGTAAAATATTACTTTTAATTATAATATCTTTTTCTTTTTTTTTCTTATATTTTAAAATGTTTAAAGATTATTTAATTATTGTGTAACAAATCTATTGAAAACGTATTGAATTTTATATGAGGAATATGCTAACAATGAATATGGAACACTTAATTGTGGTTTTCATAGTTAAACTTCAACCTTCCGTAGAAACAAGGCATGTTACTTCACATTCCGAATTTTCATATACATTTTTGTACGGCAGAATCGTCAATCATTTTTAAGGTAATAACCAAGCATTGCCGCATATATCGGGTGGGTCTGTCATACAGTCCTTTCTGTCTTTCGATTTAAATAAAGAAAGTGAGTAGTCGCTGTAGTCTAGTAGGTAGTGTGTCCGCTTATTAGACGTAAAGCCCGGGTTCGAGCCCCAGGCCAGACATTAAAACGAAATATGAAAAAAAAATATTTCTTCGGCGACTTCCTCTCAGCAGGTTTCTGGCAAAAACTCTGAGAGTAAATAAACTTGCCATGAAAAAGTTTCTCAAAAATCTGTCATTCGGAGTCGACGTTAAACTGCAGGTCCCGCCACTCACGTATAGAATTAACGCACACAACATGAGTGGTGTGAAAAGCTAAGCCGTAATCCTGACTGAAGTGAGTTATCATCGACATGTTTTATTCGTTTGAATAGCAGTTATGTATGGAATATAACATCATTTATATGGGCAGCCACGAGTTCTCTGGGTGGAGCTCGCCCGAAATGTCTAATTTTACAAACCTCTGTCGTATAAACTAGGCTGAATTTGGCCGGTGGCATGGGTTATGTTAGCTTTTAGGATCACTGAGCTATGTAGCTTATTCGCATACACATGCGTCTTATGAAAACCCCACAATAATAAATCTAAGGGGTTGAGATCGTATAATCTCGGTACACAGTTCACAACACCTCATCTGAGATTACCATGCCCAATATCGCTCGTGCTGAATACTCAATGTGGCATGAGCTGTGTGACACGTAGGACCGAGCTGGGCTTTAGTGGCGGAAAGAAGTTGGTTATTATCGATCTTGCCGTTGATAGCGATGACATGGCTAATAAATCCGTAACAAACAGCGACTCTTTCGGGATGCGATTGGATCTTCTGTGGATAGATATCCTACCAAATTTGACAATTTTGTTTGTTTACGTGAACATTCGTGCTGGACGAACCTCATCGCTGAAGATGATTTTTCGATGAAAATGAGGGTCAGTTTAATTTTGTACGAGTGCAGACCCAAATCTCTACTTAAAATTTGCCAAGTTGTGGCTCTTGCAAGCGACTCGAAGTTTATTGCCTCGCATCCTCATGCACACACTCATGGACAGAGGAGATGTGTTTGGCAAATCTTGTGTTTCGTCAAAGTACATCTGTTGCTTAATCGTTCACGAACAAGTGGACTAGAATTGATTAAGAACGCGGTACGTTACCCGTACAGTACACTCGTTTTTATTTGGCAAAACAAACTGAATGAATGGCAACTTCTTAGTTGGCTTAGTGACAGTTAATAAGCAGAAGTGCAGAAGTTTTTTTTCTTCTAACGATAGTCTTATTTAATAAGATTAAGGTTGGAGTTGAAACATGAAGAAACAAGATGATTTCCGACCAAATAGATCAAGCGTTGATTCCAATGTAACATACTGAGGATTTTTGCTGAACACCTTTGTGATGCATTTGATATCATATTTCGACATTAAAAGCTTAAAATGAGGGTTTCTAATGAAGAATCCTGTGTAATAATCATAATAATAGCATGAGGATAGTAACCGATCTTCTGACCGGGCACTATGGAACTCAATGACTGTTGGAACAGAATGGGAATAGCCAAGCCAAATATGTAAATCCTGCGGTGAGGGGAGCAAATCACCAGAACACTTACTTGAGACCTGTGTGGTGTTAATGCATTTCAGAAGGAAACACTTGGGTGTGTAACAACAAACTGTACCACGTAAACCAAGAAATATACGTAAAATTTTCGACTTAGACGAAATAAAACGACCAACATATTGAGGATGACGGCGATTCGAGATTTACACGTTACGTTCACGACCTTTCGCAGCAATTCTCTTTTTGTTCTTAATGTTTGTGATGTTATGGTGTGCCTTGAATGGGGAAGAGTAAGAAAATACGCAAACAAATTGATTGGTCACTGAGTCCATTAAGTTAACCGTAAAATAGACAGGCACTCTATGAATTTTTGGTTATTACACGATTTATAACATGATTTGACTTGACAAACCTTGCTCAACAGAAATACAAACACAGTTTGATATTCCCAACTATCAGGCCATAGTCAGCAATAGCGATTGTATTTGTGAAGCTAAAAAACACGCGATTTAAAAATTTCTAACTCAACATATGTTGTCTTACTACTAAAAACTACATATACATACATAATTGGCCATTCAGTCAGGATTACGCCCATCCACGTTTTGTAAGTTAATTTTATACTTGAGTGGCGGGACCTACAGTTTAACGTCGACTCCGAACGACAGATTTTTAAAAAGTTGTTCATGGCAGGTTTAACTACTCTCAGAGTTTTTGCCAGAAATCTGTTGTGAGAGGAAGTCGCCGAAAAATACTTTTTTTTCATATTTCGTTTTGATGTCTGGCCTGGGGCTCGAACCCACTACGTACTAGGCTACGGCGACTACACTAATAAAAACTATTACTACTAAAACTCGCCAGCTATTTACAGAACCTGGTTACTTGTGTAATTGACCCCTACGTTTGCCTAAATTGAAAAGGAAAAATACTTTTTAAACACACACAAATTCAACAAATATTCCCTAAATTGAAAAATGAATTATTAATTAGCAACTCTGTATTGTTTAACTTCAAAAACCCAAGCAGTTTAAATATGAATGCACGAGTGTAAGAATATTTTTTAAAAATTTCAAAAGATATCTTAACTTTAGCAGAAGGATGCTTAAAAGCAAAGCAGCCCTTTGATATAAGCGCGCTTTCTTTTAAAAAATACTTCCTTTATAATGACAATGACTTCAATCAGTCCTTAGTTTAGTTTTTTACTGCAGCAAAAAATGAACTTTTATTATAAGTGTGTGTATGTGTGTGTATGTGTGCATATGTTTATTTCCCTTAACAAAAATCGTCTTTCTTTTTCTTTTTGATAAGAAAACTTTCTTAAGTTTTTAGAGAGCAAGAAAATCTGCTTACTTTTTAAGGAAGTTTAGAAAACTTACGAAAATCTCTACAATTACTAGAACAAAAAGCAAAGAAAAATACATGAAACAAAGATGAAAATGAAGAAGAAGAGGGGGAAAAGTAGAAATGAAATATAATAACATTAAATTTTTGCAAAAGTTTGCCTAAAATACGAGAATATAAAGAGAGAATGCGAATGGATGGATATTAAATATTTATACTCTGTATGCTCATGTTATGCTGCCACTGACAATGCATGAAATTAAAACCAAAATATGTACACAGATGCACGAACCCATACACACACACATACATATATCCTCATATGGATTGAGTTTCATACACGTACACATACACATCAAATATAAATATTGTTAAAGTTTTAAAGCGGCCACCCAAAAACAGGAAGTTTATCTAGAAAATTTTCAAATGTTTGTATTGCATCCAAACCAACCAACTAACTAACCAACCAACCAGCCATCAATTTATCCATCCATCCATCCATCTATCTTCTATCCTTCCTTCCATTAACACGACTAAGCATACGCACACACGCTTGCACTTAACTGCATACAGTCAAGCATAAACAAATAAAAAAGTCACATACAGGCAAACCTTATATATGTATGTATGTATATGTATACAGGCACACATGTATTAACGTGTTATAATATTTGAATAGGGTGTCTGAAAAGTTAATGTGCAACTGGAAAAGCTAACATTTCATCTTCATTCCTCATAGAAGTAAAATATTCTCAAAAACTATGGAACTGGTTATCATGAAATCAGTGCAACGGGGAAATTAGTGCTTCTTACTTGATGGCCTCGATACCCAAAATAGCCTTATGCGATGACCGATTAACCAAATGCATAAGAATAATAAGAAAGAGAGGGAGAGAGCTGTATACTTATATCGATAAGTCTGATTTGACAGCAGAGAGTAACAAGCCGTAGTCTAGTAGGTGGTGTGTTCGCTTATTAGGCGTAAAGCCCGGGTTCGAGCCGCAGGACAGACATCAAAACGAAATATGAAAAAAAATATTTCTTCGGCAACTTCCTCTCAGCAGATTTCTGGTAAGAACTCTGAGAGTACATAAACCTGCCATGAAAAAGTTTCTCAAAATCTGTCGTTCAGAGTCGACGTTAAACTGTAAGTCCCGCCACTCAAGTATAAAATTAAGGCACACAACATGAGTGGTGTGAGAAGCTAGGCCGTAATCCTGACAGAAGGATTGTAATGGCCAATTATGAATGATGAAAATACTTCCTGGTGTACTAGTAGATAAAAAAACTTGTATGTATGTATGAATAATAAGCTATGTTGACATTTCTGTTCTGTAAGGTTTGGCAAGTCATCATAATCCCTCCAAATTTCGGAAATTTACTTTCTAAAAATAATATGTTCGCCTCCATTCTACAATCGGCATGGCGAGCAAGAAGTTCACGCAGGCCAGTAGCGGTACTTCTAGCTCCAAACTCCAATGAATCCGCTACTCTATGAATTCCTTAAAAGACCTTATAATTGATGATTACAATCATAGTTTCTGGCAACGCCGTATGAACGGCTTCCGGTATGGCTAGAAAATCTGGTCAAAACTGGACTGAAGGTTCACAAAAAGTCTGCTTTAACTTCAAAAAGGGATGCTCAATATGGTGGTTAAAGTCCTTACTGTACTATTGCATTATAAATACTCATATGAAGCGCAATGGTTTAGCAGAGCTGACAAACAATTTCTCCAAAAGTTGTAGAGATGAGAAATCGGAGGAAAATGGACTTCAGGCAGTCTAGATTGCTACATCAGAAGCTCCGAATGATTCCGCAATACTTAGGCTTGTATGGCAATAGTGTATCTATCCAACTTCTTTAGGTAGATAGCCATCTTACCTAGTGGGTCTAGTTACTGAATGTAGTTGAAAATGGAACTTGAGCCAAGGCTTTTATATTAAAAGAACGTTTTATAATAAATCAGCCGCCATATAAAAAAATTCCGAAGTCGCTGGAGAAAATACCAGCCCTCGCTTTTTTGTTCAATCGGGAAGGATAGTCTATAAGGTTAACCTTTAAGAACAGCCCCAAGTTAAAGCCATCAAGCCATCATCTTTGAAAGGCAAATTAACATTGAACATCAAATGAACAGAGATAATAACAGACCGATAGGGACCAAAGGATATCTCGAGGGCGATCACACCCACTTGCTATTTAAAAAAAAATGTCTACTTCTCCTGAATTTCAGCATTGATTTGAATGCAATATTTCACGCAAATTTTTGTTCAAGACAAACGATGCTAATTTGAAGTAGCGGGTGAAGTCAGATGCCAGTGGAATGCAGTCGATTTGCAGTTTCAAACGTTCTTTTGCCTTCTGTCTGCCGCAGGTGAAATGTATCGATAACTTAAAGCCAAATTTCAAGTTTGTTTTAGTGAACGTTTTAGATTTTGGCAATAAAATTTCAAGGCTTGACGCTAAAGAGTAAAATTAAATGCGGTTTACATACATACATTCATACATAATTGGCCATTACAATCTTTCAGTCAGGATTACGGCTTAGCTTCTCACACCACTCATGTTGTGTGCCTTTATTTTATACTTGAGTGGCGGAACCTACAGTTTAACGTCGACTTCGAACGACAGATTTTGAGAAACTTTTTCATGGCAGGTTTGTGTACTATCAGAGATTTTGCCAGAAATCTGCTGAGAGGCAGTCGCCGAAAAAAGATTTTTTTTCATATTTCGTTTTGAAATATGAGGCTCGAACCTGGGCTTCAAGCTTTGTTGGCTGATGGCTAGAAAATAAAAATCGTAACCGATCACCAGACATATGGAAACTGAAATATAAAAGCACACAAAAATTGTTTGGTTTACAATTTATTCAGGACTTTCTAATTGCAACTTATCTGGTCATTTTGAACATTAAACACTCCAATACAATGAATGCCACACCCTTTTTGTATCAAATTCTGGTAGAGAATTGTAAATTTTATGCTCGTTTCTATATTTTGTGAAAGTTTAAAAAGTTTTTACCCACTAAACAATTTCATTTCAACTTAAATTTCCTTCTGTACGAGTATATTTCTGCATTTGGCCCCTCTTCTATTGCTTTTAAATATTCTATGAATTGAAGTATGAATGAGTGCCTCTCTCTCTCTACTTGCTCATCAGGATAGCTTAACATAGCATAGCAGCGGTTTAATGTGTAAGCTCAGCAAATACTGCTGATGCTTGCTGCAGGTTTGAAGAGAGAAAGCAAGACAAAAAAAAACTGTGTATTCCCCTTTAAATAAATTGCTGCAGTTTCGAATCACCAACAACCATCGGCATTCACATTAACAACAGCAAGCAATAGCTGCAAAATGAAATGCGGTAGAAAAGGACTCACCAACTAAAAAGCTAAATACGGGCAACAACAACAACAACAACGACGACAATCAAATCAGAGAGAAAAAACTTTTCTTCTTTTTTTTTTTTTTTTGCTTTAAGTACTTGAGAACAATAGAGTTGAAAATTTATGAACTTTTTTTTACTCTCTCTCTCTTTAGTTTTTTGTCTTAGCCATGGCAGGAGTTTTTAACAAATGTATGCGTGTGGCAAAACTTATAAACAGGTGTATGTATATGTGTAAATAAGTGCAGAAGCAGAAGGAAGATATCCAACTATTGTTCACGACTGTAATATCGTCGTCATGTTGTTGTCGGCATGTTGATGAATGTGTTAAAAAGATATTAAAACGATAAGTTACTCCTCTTTGTGTTTGCATTTCATTGTTATCAAACTCTTCAATTTTACGTTCAGTAACATCATTCGAAGATTTTCATTCATTTTTGCTTGGTCTCAGTTTCTCGTCTTCATGATTTTCTTCTTTCAAAGAAGAAAAAGCAAAAAGTTAAATAAAATTATTTAGCAATTAGGCAATTAAAATATATATATATATAATAAATTATTGTTATACTTTGAATCAGCAAAAAAAAATTTTAAAAATAACTTTGCAGCAAGGGTAAACACAGCATCGAAATGATAGGAGGGTAACTTTTAAAAGAGAGAGAGAGAGAAGAAAAACTCCACTTCAAAGTTAGAAAATATAAAATATAGGGAAAGTTGTGAAAATGAATTCAAATGACTTTAACAAGTTTTAATATCACAACTTTCACGTTTCGATAGTGGGACAAGTAAGCAAAACAAAAATTTAAAAAAAATTATTTTCACTTCTATCTTTATAAGAAGCAATTTAAATGCAATTTTTCAAGAAATTCTGCATAATAAATGTCACTTTTGGACTACAAAGTGAACATTCGTATGCCACAAGTTAGGTTAGGTGGCATCACCACACATAAACACTCTTAAGATTTGCCACATGCTGAACTTAAAATTTAAGAGACAACAATGCACATTATTAGGAAGAGTCCTTTAGCCCAAGCCAAGCAGAATATACCGGTCAATGTTCCTCATCCTAAAATCAGACAGTTCCGTAAGAAATGTTGTAAATGCTGATCGAAATGCTTCTCTCTTATACTATGTTCAGACATGCACTTTTATTGAGTCAATATTCGGTTATTTGAGAACAATATTTGAAGTGTTCTGACATAATAATATACGCAGTTCAGCTGCTTATTCAATATTCATTTGACAGCTGTTAAACAAAACAGCTGGTTGTTTCAGCAACATTGTTTTTTTTTGTCATTGTTGACATTTGAGTTGTCAAATATCAACAGAAAGTGTTCGGATAATTGTACTTATGACAGTGCTGTATTTTAAGTTTTACTCAATATTATAACAATTTGCGTATTTATTGCGCAATAATTAATTGAAACTTTATATGAAATATTAAGCTCAATAATGGCGTTTATTGCGATTTACGCAATAAAAGTGCACTTCTGAACATAGTATTAGGCAGTGCGGATTTGCTTTCGTAAGCAGGAAATAAAGTTACTAAAAATCAATGATTAAGCAAATACAAGAAACACTTAAAGGAGAAAATATAGGGATAAAAGTAAATGGGAAATTCATCAACAATATAAGATATGCTGATGATACCACACCTGTAGCTGGTAATATATCCTACCTACAAAAACTGATGGAAAAGCTTGCACGTATAAGTGAAATGTATGGATTAAAAATCAATATGAAAAAGACGAAATATATGGTTATCAGTAAAAAAAAATCCCATCAGAACGCAACTTTAAATATACAAAATATAGAAATCGAACGAGTGCGAAGTTTTAAATATCTTGGAGACTTAATAAACGACCAGTGGGACCGACCCATCAAAGGAAATTAAATGCCGCATAGAGATGGCGAGAGATGCCTTTTTTAAATACAACAAAGTGTTGACCAGTCACGACATTAACATAGCAACAAAAACACGCTTCATAAAATGCTACCTTTGGTCTGTCCTATTATACGGAGTAGAAGTTTGAACAATCAAAAACTCTGATGAAAAAAAAAATTGGAGGCCTTCGAAATGTGGATATACTGTCGAGTTCTGAAAATACCATGGAATGCCAGAGTCTTCAATGATGAACTATTAAGAAGGATGAATGTCAACCGGCAACTAATATTAACGATAAAAAACGGAAAACTTCATATCTAGGACACGTATTGAGAAACAACAAATACAAAATTTTACAACAAATCCTTAAATGCAAAATTGAAGGAAGACGTGCTAGAGGCAGAAGGGAAACATCCAGGACTGGACAGGGTATAGTGATGAAAATACCCTCCTTTACGCCGCTGACCATTTTAATAATAAAATGTATACATATACAGTCGAACTTCTCTATAGTGAACTTCTATACAATGAAGCTCTCCCTATTATGAATTGATTTCAAACACACAACTTTTTCCGTTCCAATTTCATTGTTTTTGATCTCCTTATAATGAATTTCCATACAATGAAGTTTTCTATACAATGAAGCAATTTTGCAGGTGTAATATTTGACTCACATGCGTTTTTGTCTCCATATAATGAATTTTTCGAACAATTTTGTGTTACGCATACTAACAACTCTGTGTACCGAGAAAGATGCCACATATAATGAGGGGATTCCCAAAAGAAGAAAATAAGAACAAAAAAAAGAAGAAAGCCACATTGCAGCGAAGTAGCATTTCTCTTAAAAAAAAATTATTAATTATTAATAAAGTTGAAGAAGGATTAAAAAAAAGATGTGGCTAGGCAGTTTGGAATTCTAAAGACGAGCAATTGAGCACTAAACGCAAAAGGCTTCGAACCTGCCTTTTTGAGGATATTGATTTATTTTAAATAAAAAGTGGGGGAAAAATAGAATTTCTGTATAATGAAGTTTCTATATAATGAAGAGATTTTCTGGTCCCGTCAAGATTCATTATAGGGAAGTTCGACTGTATTTATAAATATATAATTGTACGATCACTAATATCCCAATAGCGGATGAATAAATAAAGAAAAAAGAAGAAACAAATATATATTGTATAGGACTACCGATAAATGGCCTATACTATCGGGAATCTGGTAGCGAAGGACGTTCTGTGCGATAGTGGAGAGCTCTGACTGAGAGAAACACTTGAGAAATCAGTAACTTATTTCAGGATATCAAACGTACATTTAAAAAGCACATAAAAAATGAAAACTGTTTGAGAATTTTCTTTACAATTTGTCCTTAAACAGATGAAAATAACAAAGAGTTGTTGATGATAAAATGGTTGTGGTCTTAGAAGGCTTTACACAACATTTTCGTATAAATAAATGCACATAGAAAACAATAACAATAAATTAAAATTTAAAGACAAAGAAAATTGTTTCTTAATTACAAAAATAAAACATAAAAAATAGAGGAAAAAGAAATATGAATTTTAAGATAATTTTTAATGGTGGCCATGAAAAGCAATGAAACGTAGAAGAATAGACAGAATATTTATGAACGAAACCATACACGAGAAGACATGCAGTGGAAAGCCTGTAGCTAAAGGCTACAGTATTTGTTGTGAGTAAAAGCAGTTTGTTTTTTTTTAAGTTCGTTTAAAAGGGAAATAATTTCATATTTTTTATTTGTCAGCTTTGAGTTTTTGATGTTCATGTGACACATGTTGTTAAGATGCCTCTCTATTTATTTACCTTATTTTGTTTTGTTTTTATTTGTTAGACCAACAGACAAACGTTGGCTTAAACTCTTTAGCTTTTAAAGCGCCAATAGCTGCCACAGATGCTGGATGCCAAAGCCCAAGCAATATACAGCTAAAGTAGGGAAAGAAGAAAAAACCACCAACAGTCTCTCTAAGTGTCTTCGTCATGTTGAAAGTAGTAAATGTCAAAATACACATTTCACTGTGTGGTCACCCATGTTACTGGATTTTATGACCGACCGGCGAGTACGAGTAGAAGAAGTCTGCTGCTTCAAGCATGGTGTGGATTGTTTCCTGTTATCATTTTAACTTGGTTATAATACTGACAAATCTGATGGTAATTTCATGGTTAAAATGACACTTTTTATCCATACTTTCATTGTTTTTTTTTAAATTTTTCAAAAATTTTTTCTTCTTTTTTGTTTCTTTTAAACTAAATGTGGTTTTTATGTTAAAACATACACACACATGACACCCCTGGTGTGTGACACAAACACACAACGGCGCAGTGCTTTCAACTAGGCTATGCGGCATGAATGGGCATCTGATGGAGGCGATGTGGTTGGTTGCAAATGTGGTTAAGCGGTACGATGTTGTTACAAAAAAAGCGTAGCGTAAATATTAAATGAAATTTATGATTGAATACACAACAACAATTACAACAACAAGAAATAATTATGTTGTACCCTTTCTTTCTTTCATTCTTTCTTTCTTTTAATTTATCAGTGTTAATGAAATAAATTTTCATAAAAAAAAGGACATTCATGTTCATAATCGAAATTCCCTTTAAAAAAAGGCTTAACAACTAATGATCCATAAATCATAAAATGCTTAAAGTCTTAAGAAAAGATTCTTAAGAAAGGTGCTAATAAAATGCCGCAGTTTATTAAAATTGCCTTAAGACAAGGCAGGCGCTTAGTGTGACAGGCACTGTCACATTACTTTCATGTTCAGTACATTAACAGTGCTATTCCAGAAGTCATACATTGTTGTCTTCTGGGTTAAATGAGACCAAATGTTGTTAAATTAATTGGCATTGAAAGTTAAGCTCTTTACAAAAAAGAAATTAATTTAAAAAATTAAATGCAAAGTCACTATACTGTTGCGTTTTGGGGGCATCGTAATTCCTAAAGAGAGTTAAGGCTGTATTCTGATAAAAAAATTTTCGAAATTTATTTCCATTCCGAACAAGCTTCAACACAATTATGTACATTACTTACGAGTCCAATGTTGAATAAGACACAAAGTGTGTTTAAAAAATTAAACGACACACAAATTTGGACGCTTATAGAGGATATGCGCTAAATCTACCTAAACTTCATCTTGAATCCTTGGCGTGTAGGCCGAAAGGTAACGAGCAAAGATTTTTGTAAAGATTAAGAAGAATAAGAGGATTTCAGAAACGATACTTAGATGGTTTACGACCTTCACTATATCGACAGGATGGTTAAAGAGACAGACAGTCAGGAAACATGAGACAAATGGTCACAATTGTATAACGTGAGCTTTGTTGTATGAAAGACGTGAATGAAATTTACACTTGAGTCAGGTGGTCGGAGCGGTAGCTCTGATATCAAAAAGCTCACTTGAGCACGCATAGCGGCCCGTTGTGATGCCAAGGGTGAACGCAGTCCCTGTACTGACCAAGTTCCATCAAAGTAAGGGTACACTTGAGTAGGTTAGGTTAGAGGACGTGTACTTGTCAACTGTGACAAGTACAGTAAACGGAGGTCGAATTGACCCATTGTACAACGTCCTAGCTTCTCACACCACTCGTGTTGTGTGCGTTAATTTTATACATGAATAGCGGGACCTACAGTTTAAAGTCGACTCCGAACGACAGATTTTTGAGAAGCTTTTCATGGCAATTTTTACTCTCAGAGTTTTTGCCAGAAATCTGCTGAGAGGAAGTCGCCGAAGAAATATTTTCATATTTTTGTTTTGATGTCTGACCTAGGATTTGAACTCGGGCCTTTCGTCTAATAAGCCAACACACTACCTACTAGACCACGGCGACTTCTTACACTTGAGTACATAGCTCTGAAATTTATGACGAGAACATGACCGCCAACTTATTGATCAGCTCCCTAAATCAAAGTGTAATTTATTACAAAGGGAATAAACAGTTGTACTAGATTGTATGATATGTATGATTGTATTAATTATTTAATATTACCTTCTGTCATCTGGTGTTACAATTGCGTTTGGTATGCACTGTTCTTATCAGACGTTGAACTTTTATGAATTCGACTATTAAGAGGATACATTTAATCTTACGCCTTTTTCCGCTAGACGTACATATATTGGCTTAGCAACTAGGCAGTGTTTCTGGGCGACCGGATCGAATATTGGTCAGTCAAGGATCATAAGAAAACTGTCAAAAGAGAAAATTTCATTGCTTTTCGAATAAATTCAAAATATTTATTCCATATGAAGAGGTTCAAACGGTTCGAAACTTTGGTTGGAGAAATCTTCTCAGGGTCGACAGGTATAGTTCAATTGATTAGTCTTAAGAGTACGGGACCACTGCAGCCTCTTCCATGTGGTGAATATTATTAAGGGCGGAAACATCTTTAGGAAGGATATTAACATACTTTCACTGGGTTCTAACATAACGATCTCTAAGGCGGTTTACGACTGTCACGAATATCTCAGTGAAATGAAAAGATAGGTACGACATCTATATCATGTTAGGTTAGGTTAGAGGACATGTACTTGTCAATTAAGACAAGTACAGTACCCGGAGGTCGAATTGACCCATTGTACAACGTCCTTAAAGAGGGAAGGATAATAGAGGGAATAGGATAAAAAGAAGAGCATGTAGGAAAGCGGAGAAAGGGAAGCGGTGGCAATCTATATCATAGGGCACCGCTGCATAGGTTTAGTCCCGGAAATCGAAAATCGAACCCTCTGACGAGTCCTCTACAATGGCAACCTTATTGAAAACTTGCGAACTTATAATTAACAATGGAGTGTTGCATTCCGTAAACGCCGTGTAGGCAGGCATATCAAATCTGACCAAGGCTGAATGAAAGGCATACGGAAAGTCTTCTCAAGCTACCAAGGAACACGCTTAGCATAGTGGTTAGAGTCTGTACTTAATGTATTGGTTTTAGACGTAAGGAAAGTTACTTCTGCAAGAATTTCAGAGACAGGGAAAATAATGAAACTGTTATTTGCCAATTGCTAAGACCAGCGTTATTTCCCGAAAGGAGAAGACATCTTGTTTTATATATATTGGAGACAATCTCAGTAATCTGTAGAAAATGGACATTAAGAGTGGCTTCATCGGAAGCTCTGGAAGCGTTCCACAACTATGAGAAATGGACGACAGTAGTATCACAATGGTTCTTATAAACCCAACGTAATAATTTCATTATGTAAGCAGGCTAGTAGGTAGTATGTTGGTTTATTAGACGTTAGGTCAGGATTCAAACCTCAGGTAAAACATCTCCAACAAAACGAAATATAAAAAAATATTTCTTAGGCGGCTTCCCCTCAGCAGATTTCTGGCGAAAACTTTGAAGGAAAATAAAGATTGCCATGAAAGAAAAAAACTGTCGTTCGGAGTTGATTTTAAACTGTAGGACCCGACACCCATGCATAAAATTAACACACACAACATAAGTGGTGTGAGAAGCTAGGTTGTAATCCTGACTGAAGAGTTGTAATGACCAATTATGTATGTATGTATGTACGTAAACCGGCTATGCTTTAAATTTATAAACTACTGGCCATTACTTGGTGATCCACAGGCTTAAAAGGTTTTGTAAACTAATTTTGGATATTTTGAGATACAGTCTACATTAACGGGCCTACTCTATTTCGTACAGAAGCGAATTGTGAGTGATACTCTTCCAATTTTCTAAACAAAATGAATTGTAATGAAAATAGGTATTGCGATTAAAAATCGTTTTACAACAATTTAATGGTATGCTATATAGTCATTATGTGTTAAAATCAAGCAATAAAAATCACAATATTTTCAATATGTATTACGTGCAGCACAGCTATAAATCCCCCTGAAGTTTTACACGAAACTTGTTAAAGCGTCTTTAAATATTAATTGGTATTACCTATACAAAAATTCTTTCCTTTCATAACAACTGCTCACAGTCTTTAATACAAAATATTAACAACACAAACTAGGCAACCAGTTCCAATTACTATACCATAGCCCAGGCATTTTGTTGTGCATTGTGCATGCATGCAACATGTAGTCGAAATAATGCATGAGTGAGTAGTGATGGCGATGGTGATGGTGATGGTTGCATGACCAAATTAAAATATTATTAAAATGTAATTGAATTATTATTGTGTTTAAAAAAGATTAGTTTTGTATATACAAAAAAATTACCCTCATTGTGTCTTCATTACGTAATATTGTTCGTTTTTAATTTTTCCATTTTTCTTACAACATGCCACACTGTCTGCATACAAATGCGAAATATTATTCGTTTATATTTGAATAATACGAGCATACAGTGGCGATTTGCCGATTGTTGCCACCTTTGCAAAAAAAAAGCAATGAAACGGAAGTTGCCGCTTAATTTGAAATCTTTTTAAAACAACACACACACACTCTATAACTATAATTAGATGCAGATTTTATGCATAAAATGTTGGCTTATTTTTTAATTGCTTACAAAATCAATATGGAAGTCAAGAAAATCACAAAAAAACCACAACAAAAAAAAATACCAAACATAACAAAACGGAAGGAAGGAAACAAGTGCTCCCCTATAAGTTTATTTATTATTTCACTAGTGCATGACGTTATTGATTGTGTTTATTATTATTGTTGTCGTTTTTCTTTTCTCTTTCACTTTTTCTTCTCTTTTTTTCTTTCATGAAAAATACTTGAAAAATATGCATTTAATTATTTTGTAACCAACCAACACAAACTTTATATTTGGCTTTGTATGCCGGTGATAGTGATAGTGATGTTGACGACGACTACAGCGACGTTATCGTTTTGAGGACGCAACCAGTAGCTCGTGCCTATAGTTTGCTCCCCAGTAAACCACTATACATTACCTTACATGCACACACAGATAACATATTTGAAAACGGTATGGTAATGAAGTGCAATTAAAGGGAAAGAACCCTCAGACATGATAATTTGTGTAAACAATTGAACGTTTAAACGACGGGTTTCAATTCAACACAAGTTTACTGAAATGAAGTGAACTTTTATTAAGAATCCACCAAAAACCCTCTTGTAAAAACTTCCCTCATATAAAATGAATGGTCAAAAATATTTCAAAATTTACTTAGCGCGATGAAGATGATATTTCCTATAGCATTTTGTATTATGCTGAATTGATTTTGTACTGAATTTGTTCAGGAGCATTATTTTTCCGTATCGACTTTTGTTATGGTCCCCTATAACAATCAAGAAAATAGCTTAAGGAACACAATCCCAAGTAGAGACGAGTGTAACAAGAAGCTCGATTATCCACCAAATTCTCTGGAAATATACATTGACGGTTTGGTGTAAGATAAGCAAACAGGTTATGGAATGTACATATATCCAGAACATGATTATCAGAGGGACATACTCGTCAACTATATCGAGTAGAATTGGTAAGAACGAGTACCGGACACGATAATAATACGGTGTTCAGATAGGCACCTTTATTGCGTAAATCGCAATAAACGCTATTATTGAGCTCAATATTTCATATAAAGTTTCAATTAATTATTGCGCAATAAATACGAAAATTGTTATAATATTGAGTAAAACTTAAAATACAGCACTTTCATAAGTATGTTCAGTGAGCATACAATGTCAACAACGACAGACAAAAAAAACAATTGGTCAATTCACACAAGCCGTTGTATCGTTGTATTCATTGTATTGTTGGAAGAACATACAACAGTGTATGATTGTTGTTGATAATTTTCATATAAAAATCTGGTTGACTTATACACATTTTTTCCATGTGTTTTTAAAAGTTGTATTGGTTTCGTGCTATCAAATTGTGTGAATGAAAAAAATGTGCATATGTTTTCATATGTTGTGTTGGTTTCGGGCTACCAAATTGTTTGAATGCCACGAAATACACAATACAGCATAGCATTAAGCCTTCACAAAGAAACAAATGTACTCAATACAACATACGCGATACAAAGTTGTGTGAATTGCCCCAATGTTGTTGAAACAGCTAGCTGATTTGTTTACCAGCTGTCAAATGAATATTAAATAAGAAGCTGAACTGCACTTAAAATATTGTACTCAATAAACCGAATATTGACTCAATAAAAGTGCATATCTGAACATAGTAGAACTTTAAGAAGTTCCGATCATAGTTGTCACGATTAAGAATCGATTTCACATCACGACTAACGTTTCTTAAGTAAAATAGAGAACAAGGTGTCTCGACAAGACATTAACTACGGGACACTGCCTGCTAGAAAGATATGACCATCTCTTAAGCAATTTATGTAGATGTTGCGATGCGGAGGAGGAGAAGAGAAATGGAAGAGAAATTCTGTCATTAAATGTGTCACTGCCTAGCAACCGTGAGAATTCGAGAGGGATTACTGGGTCCGCATTCTTTACAACACTGATTAAACCGTTTGAGGATATAAAAATGAAGAGAGCCAAATTTAAAACACATATTTTCTCTCAGTCTTTCGCTTGGCTTTTCTTAATGTAGTGACATATTGAGTATACACAATGCTCTCCATTCTCTTTTGGACATAATTATTAACTGTACACTAAACTTCAAGAATCAAAAATTTGTGTCATAGGCAGTGTTCAGTGAATAAATTTTTTGTTTCTATTTTCTACTAATAGGTATCCTTCCCTCATCGTCGAATCTCTTGTGAAGTTTGTTCAATAAAGTAAATAAAATAAAAAAAAAATCAGAAGCGATGAATATGTTTAAACAAATGAGATGCAATTTTTGTAGTTTTCGAGATCATTATCGAAGTCATGAAAGTGCTTCGCAAAAAGAAATAATTGGAAAATCATCACAAAACAAACAAAAAAAAAAATGAATGAAAGAAACGTTGAGAAAAGTTACACCACAGCTGGCAAATGCTAACGCCCAATAATAATTAATTAAACGCCAATAATAATTACGATGGAAAAACAAACAATTTGAAGACTATTCATAAATGGAGTTGCAGATGTGCAACAACAGCAACAACAGCAACAACAACAACAAAAACACTAACAGCAATATTAAAAAATCATTAATTACTTAATTAGAAAGAAAATGGAAATGAAAGAAAGAAAAAAAAACAGAAATGAAAACACCAACGCTCCTATGAACAATTGAAATATGGATTAACGTTTGAAATCCACTGTGCTTTAAAGGCACATCGAAAAGCCATATAAAACCCCTTTAATGTTACAATTACAAAACAGTTGAAGACCTAAACAGCCAAGCGAGGGAGTAACGAATTAAAGGATATTAAAACAGAAGAGAATGTTTAAAGTGTGTTATTGATACCGTGACGTGTGTAGACGACTTACAAGTGATTTTCTTTAAAGAAAATTTTCAAGAAATTTGTTTTAAAAAAGGATCACACCGAGGACATTGTATTCAATCTAAATGTTACAGATTCATCACAATTGCGTAAAAGCTAAATTGAAAGTGATAAAAGTTTTTCTTTTAATAATCCTCTACTCGTCCATAATGCCCACCTGCCTGCTGAAGACTAAAGCGGTGCACGGCAAACGTTTCATCATTCATGTGCCTTTGAAGATACGTACCCACCATCATACGCATACTGTGTATACACAAGTACACGGTGGCAATGAAGGCGCCAGTAATAGCAACAGTGGTTCCAAGCAAACTATTTACAAAATAATGGGCTACTCAACACATCATACGGGTCTAACGGCAGGTCGTGGTGTTGCAGGAGGCAGTAGTAATGGTGGCTACAAGGCTGCCAATCTTGGCTATCATCGTTTTCAAGGATATCATGGTCGTGATCATGGCCACGGTTATCGTCACAATGCTAATCGTGGTGGTGGTGGTGTTGGTGGTGAAATTAATTATGATGACTACTCCAGCTGTGAGAATTCTATGCCCACACAAGGTGGTGATATGATATTCAATCACTACTCAAGACAAGACGATGAGGACTATCCAGATATAGAGGCCGTAATAGATGATGATATGGGTGACGATGAATGGGAGTAGTTTTAGGTTTTAAGAGTAGTTTTAAATAAATTTAAGTTTGTAAATAAAAGTTCAAATAAATTAGTGTGTTGGAAAACGAAGGAAAACAATTTAAAAGTGTTTACAATTACAAATATACATATATTCTAGGGTATCTCAATTTTAGTTCTTTTTTTAACTTAAGATCTACAATCCCATTAAAAACTAAACTAGCTGAGTACCATCTTGACCCCTGCTTTCTCCAGGGAAGATAACATTGACAATGTAGATCATTGGAAAGCCAAACAGTGCCACCTCTTGCGAAAGAGTTGGTCTCAATCAACAAAGTTGTTAATGCATCATGATCATAGATATCGTGGTTGCAAGACAAAACTGTCGTTCTTACCCGTGCTAGATTACATAAATTTTTTTTACGAAAGTTTATTAGTGAAATAATACAAAGAAAAAATATGAAGATGAGGGAGATGCTTTGTGACATTTCTAAGTTCCTTAAAGAAATGAGAAGGTATATAAGAAGCGTTACCAAATCTTTGCAAACAAAGGGATTACGGTTAGTCCATATGAATTTATATTGTATGTATATATATCGACGCCTCCGTTCTATAACATTCTAAGTCGAAAAAGTTTGTTTTGAGTTATGAGCTCTCAAAGTTTTCACGCGACATACGACTATATGTGTATTCTAAGTAGATCTTTCCCTATAACTTCGGAACTAATCGGCGCATCTTAACCAAATTTTGACAGTATTTAAGTTAGAGAACGTAGAATTTAAAAATGTAAGAACATTAAAAATGTTCTAAGTACACTTAGAACGTTATAGAATGGAGGCATCGATTTATCTAATATATAAAATTGTCGTGTCACGGTGTTAGTGGTTAAACTCCTCCTAAATGGATAGACTGATTTTCATGAAATTTTGTGTGCATATTGGGTAGGTCTGAGAATCGGACAACATCTATTTTTCATATCCCTAAATGTTAAGAGGGGGTGGCAAATAGTTAAATTGAATATTTAGGTACATATTGATCTTAAGCGAATTTAGTGGGTAAGTTCGTAGAGTTGATATCGACAATCCCACCAAAAATGAGCGTGACAACCCTCCCCCTTCAAGTGATATCTATAACTCTTAGACTACTGAACCGATTTTAACCATTCTTTTTTTGTTCGAATGCTTCTCAGGTTTAGATGTTTTTAAAAAAATTCGATATAGCAAAAAGTAGGCGTGGCAAACCTTTAACATTGAATATTTAGGGACATAGTGATCGTAGACGTATGAACAATTGTTTTTGATGTTTAGATAGCTATAAAGAATTGGTTTTTAAAATATATTCGTTACTTTAATAAAGAATAATTTATTACCCTAAATAAAGCATGCTTTCATTGTCTATAACGCTTTCGATTATCAGTACATCCCCACGCACTTATAGTAAGTTAGTTATTTTTATATAACTGTTTTATGCAGCGTATTTCAATAATTATATAATGTAATCTGTTTTGGGCAATAACAAAAACTCAATTTTGGGCGGGACGAAGTTCGCCGGGTCAGCTAGTATATTATATAATATAAAAGTTGTTTAAGTTCTAAAATTTTATATTGCCTTTATCAATCAAACCTGAAGTTAGTTCTGCTCTTTGTTTTCTTTCTGACATATGGCTATACCAGCAGATACATTTAAGCTCCTTGAAAATTCTAGAATAATCATATTTACGCTAAGTTAAAAGAATGACTGCATTTATCTTTGTACGAAAATGAATTACTGGACCTTAGAATCAGCATTATCGCTACGGACCTATGTATAGAAGAAACTTGACACTCTTATGGTTACTGGTTGGTTTTAAATCAAGCTGGCACTTATCAGACATTCTAGTGACTGCCAATCCATTGGTGTATTTATTTAGGGATTATTTTATATTAGACAACATTGTTCATTTTTCTGTAAATCGGGGAATAAGAGACATAGTACGACTAAAAGTCATGGTAAAATTGAAAGTGTTTCATATTAATACCAGACGGGAGTATCTCAGTTACTTAATTGATTATTACAAACTTTTAGCCAAGATTACGACGTAGCTTCTCACATCAACCATGCTGTGTGTGTTGATTTTATTCATGAGGCTAACGGCGACTCCAAATGGCATGTTTCAGAGTTTTCGCCAGAAGACTGTTGAGAGAAAGTCACCGAAAGTAATATTTTTTCATATTTCCATTTGCTCGAAATATATGAGCGGGAATTAGAACCACGTTCCTTCGTATAATAAACCAATACACTACCCATAATACTATGTTCAGACATGTACTTTTATTGAGCCAATATTTGATTATTTGAGTACAATATTTTAAGTGTTCAGATATAATATAAGCAATATTCATTTGACAGCTGGTTAACAAATCAGCTGGTTGTTTCAGCAAAATTTCTTCTTTTTTTTTGTCGTTGTTGACATTTGAGTTGTCAAATATCAACAGAAAGTGTTCGGAAAACTGTAATATACTCACTGAACGCACTTATGACAGCGCTGTATTTTAAATTTTAAGCAATATTATAATAATTTGCGTATTTATTGCGCAACAATTAATTGAAATTTTATATGAAATATTGACCTCAATTATGGTGTTTATTGCGATTTACGCAATAAGAGTGCATGTGTAAACATAGTATAAGACGCTAGTAATAAATCGCAATATTTTCGAATGATAATGATTGATTTCTGTGCGACATGTAGATGTCGTAGATTTTGTTAAAAGGCGAAGAATAAAAATATTGAGACCTGAGACTTTCAGTATATGCTGACTCTTCAGCACGTAGGGGGGTCCTAATACAACTTATATTTCGATTAGTTAATGTTTTCAGGTCAGTTGTTAGCACTTTCCTTTTCAAAAAAGAACATTAAATAATTCCTTTAGTACCCAAATAAATTGTTGAACAATGAAATTTATAAAGATCATATGGTAACAATTCGATAAACTCTTCTTGATAGAGGTATTAATAAATCGGGTTATATAAATGATATTGCAGAAAATATTATGAATAAGGATGAAATATTTTTTCGGCCTTATGCATTACAGTAAAACCTGTATATAGGCAACTATTCACCAAATTCTTTTCTTTTTTAGAATATTGAATACTAAACATAGTTTTTTTTGTGATAACTTTTTCAGCGTTTGATTATAGATCATTCGTTATATAACTTATATAGATAGAGGGATAAAGTTTTAGAATTTCTACTTACATTTCGTCAGCAGAAAATAACAGTAACATTTCAATTTCTTACCTGTAAGAGAAAAGAGAAGAAGAAAATATTTTATTAAATAGAAAACATCACACTGATATATAATTATTTTCTAAGAAATTGTTAAAAGAAATTATTGTTGTCTGCTATAGTTAACGTCAATTTCAATGACGCTTACACATGTTATACAAAACATCGCGAATGATTTTGAATAAGACATGATTATAGACACGATACAAGTCATGTGACAATTTCTCCCATACACAAAAAAAAAAAAAACAAAAATAAAAGATTTATTAACAGAAAACATTTGAAAACTTTAAAATTCATGTTAACAATTGAACAAAAATTCAACTGACTTTGTGGCCATAAGCAATGGCTCAAATAAAAGTGGCAGGAAATAATAGCAAAAAACAGGAATTGTACCGCGGGGAATTGAATAATAATAATAATGAAATCTCTTCAATAAGCTTCCTTCCTTCATGTAAATCAGATGTTATAGTAGAAAAATCCAAAACGAACAGATGATATAATTAAACATGACATCCATAAAATCATAATCACATGCCAAACACAATAAAACTGAAATGTAAGAAAAAAGTAATAAAAAAACAAAAATAAGGCAAATACGAGTATTGGTTAACAATTACTTTTTCCCATTATGCCATACGTATGTACATACATGTACATATGTATATGTATTTACATGCTCATATTATAAGTTGTTTTCGCTATTTATGAAAATACAACAAGAGCCGGTATCTGTTATTTATTCAGATACGATTTTATTTATAGAGTTACTTACTGGTGGCACCGTACGTAGTACCTCCATGTGCTTATGGTATTACCATATGGAAACTTATGTTCAACGTGTTTATAAATATTCACAATTTTAATTTTTTTTTAAATCGTAATCGTACACACGAACAATGGAATAACGTAACCAACTAAGGCTTCCTGGAATGCTTAATAACGGTATTGTGAAGTAAAAAGGCAAAGGAAATTAAAAATTTATCACGCCCTAAACTTCAGGGATTTTTCCATTTTTTATTTTTTTTTAATTTTATTCCTTCCTTATTTGATCCATAGATGGGGCAGCCACGAAGAATTTCCACCATTTTCTGTTTATTTCTTTGTTTTTCCGGCTTAGTAGGTAGTTGGTGTGCTGTAGCAGGAAACAAATCTCTCTAGAAATGTTTGAATTGGTGGCAGTGGTAAGAATGTTATCCCATTTCAAGAATAGAATGTTATCCCATTCTGATATATGTATGTACATATATATAGAAACTGGACCAGCTTCCTAAATGGTTAATTTGAAGGATTTTCTTCTCTTCTTTAATTTTAAAATTCGAAAACAACGATGAAAGTTTTTGCCACTTTTCCCAGATATACAGTGAACGTCAAAAGTGAGTAAACACCACTGAAATAATTCATTTTCTTAGGATAGCGAGAAAAGTAAATGAGAATAGTCGAATAAATTTCCAAAAATAATAACGTTTATTTATTACTTATAAAATGTTAAAACAAAAACAACAATTCATGATAAAGGAACTTTTTTTTATACTTAAGAACATATAGTAATAGAAAATTTAAAATTTTAGTGGGTGTTGACTCACTTATGGCGCTCAGTGTAAACGACATTTTCTATACAACAATCTATTTAAGAGAAAAAAATTTTTTTTTAGAACAAATAAAGCATGAAATTCTAATAGCCAACTTAACAGAAATAACAAGCCCTCAACGAAAATTCAGTTAAATCGTGGCCCATCCTCCACATGCTGTAACTGTGGGGTGCCGTACAGAGGGGTCGTTAATACAATTATATGATGGAATGATGGAAATTTTAACATTAGACTTCCAATTAGGTATTTTTGATCCGGCGATTCTGAGATTTCCGGTGGTGCTTTTGAGGTATACACCCATGGATTCGATATACAGCACCGGCTAGGTTGCTGTATGTGTATAAGGGTTCCAATATTAGACTGTCGTATAGGCTGTAGTGCCTTCCAGTTCATGGCCCTATTGAGAAAAACTCTTAATTTACTGGGGTAGCCAGGCTACAATTTCCTAATTAACGTCATATCGAAGTTCGTTCTCATCTATGAATGCCGGACATTTTTTAAGAAAATTTTTTATTATTGAAGGGTAACCATATGCAGGAGAACTGGCTGTGCTCAGACTGCCTGAGTTAAACTATTAAAATCTCTTAATTTACTCGTACATCCACTCTACAATTAAGTTCCTAACTAACGTCACATCCACAACAATTACAACCGTGACAGCCGAATATTTCTCAGGAAAATTTCGGATCATTCAGATCAAAAGAAATTTTTTATGCTGACGATCTAACCATGCCTAATACGGGGGTCTTCCGATTGCCTCGGTTAAACTGGATAATCGTGGATTTTTTTTCATTAAATCTAATGGCTCATTAAATCTCATTGTATTCGCCGTAGTCTTGTAGGTAGTGTGTCCGCTTATTAGACTTAAAGCCCGGGTTCGAGTCCCAGGCCAGACATCAAAACGAAACTATGAAAAAAAAATATATTCTGCGGCGACTTCCTCTAATCAGATTTCTGGCAAAAACTCTGAGAGTATAAATAAACTTGCTATGAAAAAGTTCCTCAAAATCTATCGTTCGGAGTCGACGTTAAACTGTAGGTCCCGCCACTCAAGTATAAAATTAAGGCACACAACATGAGTGGTGTGAGAAGCTAGCCCGTAATCCTGACTGAAGGGTTGTAATGGCCAGTTATGTATGTAATCTCATGGCCATACATCTGTCGCACAACTGGTGTTCTCACATGCTACTGTGCTATTGAAAGGCATGACGATAGAATTGATATTCCCTCCACAGACTATGGATCTACAACTGCCGAAGTCATTTGATGGAAGAGAAAGACATTTTATTTCACCTCATGTGTTCATACCCAGATCTTGCCATGAAGATGCGGCGGTCTTGGAATTTTCATTTTCTGTTAGGTTTGACTGAACGCTCTTTGTGTTTGTGTTGTCCTACAGGAAATTTGTTTTGATCTCCACGTTGTATATTAAATTGTTGTTTAACCTCTAGTCATAGTGGGATCTGACCCATTTAACCAAAACTAACCTATATCACAGGCTGTCGATGTGGAATGACTTATATCGACTAGTTTTATAGCGATACCATGACACCCCCTTTCAATAATAAGGCTGTTAACTGCGTAAGGTTTCGAATTTCTGTATCTCCTTACAAAACCTTGTATGGATTGTTAGTTAGGCGCCATCATCTATAAATTGTTATAGAAAAACTGGTGATTTAAAAGCAAATAGTTGGTTACGTTTAGTTTTAATACCCACACTGTGCTGTTTATATCAAAAAAACTCAGTTTTATTTCTGATTGTTAAGTATTTGACTACAATGATTGAGTGGCTTTTTAATAAAACTGTAAGTAATTAATTCAACTACAAATTATGCTTAAACAAAGCTCTTTAAAAAGAAAAAAACATAAAAATATAAAAGAAATAAAGCTTGTAAGCAAAAAATAAATCTGATGCCTGCCTACAACAATTTCATTCAACATAACGAAGATGTATTTCTCTTCCGAAACTGATGATGATAAAGTCGCACTGGTACAAATTTAAATAAATATATGTATACTCGTACATGTTGGTAATTTGTCTTTTCATATAGACAACTAACGTCCGTCTTTTTAATAGTTTTAAATTTATTTTTTCCTTCTGCTAAAAAAAAAAATTAAATAAAAAAACAACACCAAACAGTAGAAAAAAAGATATTTCCATACTCGTACATGATTAATAACATTTAAAAACTGTCACATGATATTTCAAGCGTAATAAGTTAATGTTGTCGTATAACGTTGTCATATACATACGTACTACGTACGTACTACATATACGTACTATGTACGAATGAATGAATACCGGAATGAATGAATGAACGAATGAATAGGTTGTACCCTTACAAGTTGGCAAATGAAATTAAAACAAAATTCTCTGACAAATATGACATGCCTTGTATGTACATATGTTTGTATGTACTGCGGATGCACTTGTAAATGAATACTTTTCAAGGGATAAAGTTAAATGGAAAGGGTTTATTATAGTGTCATAGTATTTTATTTTATTCTCTTAAATACGAAACGCAAGAGTTTTAATCAGTTTATCTACTGTAAATGGATTTAAATTCGTATTTAATTTAACTGTGATAAAATATCGAAAAAAAAACAACAAAATCATATTATTTTACATGTATTGTGTTTAAATGGTTGGCATGAAATAAAATTAAATATTTGCTTGCCTTTCATTCATTCTCATTTCAATTGATAAAAGCTATGCAAAAGTATGAATAACTACCACATGGCATAATATTTTTTTTTATTCCTTGTCTACTACAGCAGGTTCTAGGTTGATAGGGTTGCCATCTGTCCTTTGCTAGAAGCAACTCATTCTGTGAAAATGTTTTGAGTTTTAATATCATTTACGCCTCAGAAGATAGCACTTCCTGATGTTCAATAGATGACCCTTTCTAAGGGTCAAAGAGCTTCCAGGATGAATTATTTGGACAGGGGTTGAAGCCTTTTAATTTTAAACACTAAAGGACACCGCCTCCTGCAATAGACTAAAACAATAATTCAGCTACACCTGAAAAATCATAATCGACCCCCTTACAAATGAACATCAAACCTAGAGAGAAACAAGAAGAAAGTGATAAGCAATAAAAAAGCTTAAGGCAGTCGATAACTCATACCATTTAGGATAGGTGAACCAAATATGATAGCGATATAAGCCAGCCAGCCAGCTAATCCTAGAGATGAAATTCTCAATGTCAGATATTCTAGCAGAGGCCAATTCTCAAAGTCTATTAAAGAAACCAAGAACCGTAAGTCCACGTCTCTGCACACCAGGGCAAGGGCACGGAATGAGCTCAACAGAACCGCCTTTCCACATATTACCACCAAGCCTGTGGAAACAAGCAGTGTCCCTCAAAAAATGTATTCCGTTCTGTAACAGGCGAGCCTGGACCATAGAAGCCTAGAAATTTTCCACCTTTTGATCACCTAATCAATCAGACCAAAGGAGTGCCCGAGTGGTATTCCAGATTTGCGTCTTTCTTAGTGCCTTCCCTTGCCAGCTAATACGCTGTCTCCTTGTACATGCATGCATAATTGGCCATTACAACCCTTCAGTCAGGATTACGGCCTAGCTTCTCAACACCACTCATATTATGTGCCTTAATTTTATAATTGAGTGGCGGGACCTACAGTTTAAAGTCGACTCCGAACGACAGCTTTTGAGAAACTTTTTCATGGCAGTTTTATTTACTCTCAGAGTTTTTGCCAGAAATCTGCTGAGAGGAAGTCGCCGAAGAAATATTTTGTCTCCTTGTATAGAAGTTTAATACGATAGGACTGCTGTATTTTAATTTTTTATCTCGAAAAAATTTCAATTACAACACCTATCATCGCATATATAAGAAAAAGGATCCAATATTAGCCAATTTATCGCGTGGATAGTGGCAGGCCGGCTGTAGGCACGTGATCTAGTTAAATCGCTAGGCATTTCAAAATGTGATGCACATTGCGGAGATGGCAACACAGTGTGCAAGGAGGATGCTTTTGCTCACAAAATTAGAATAACATCGGCGTATATGGTATATTGGTGTTTATACTTCAGATAAGCAGTGTTGGTAGTGGTTTTTATCGATTACTATCGCACTTTCTTTAATAGTCAACTATGCTGATCTACTCCTTGATCGTAAACCGAACCCTTTTTAATATTAGGAAGTCACAAGATCTATATTTTCCAAGAGCTAAAAGAAGCATTAAAGTACCTCGGTTTATTACTCCAATTACATGTGAACAAAAGCGGAATATAACTCCCATCAATAGACCTGTGCCTTGATGTATATTTTAGGGCTTTTCGATTGCCTTCAGGAGAGGGTAATACTGCGCTTTCGACCTTTGTCGCAACAATTTTTATGTTCACTGTTCTATAGCCAATGGATTGTGTTCTAGTAAAATAATGGGTCTTATTCCCGGTATTTCATTTTTCTACTCGTTAACACCCACCTCGCAGAACACATCGCAATATCGCTGTATAGAACGCTCTTTCTGGAGAGTTTTTTTCTGATGAAGATAATAAGATTCAAATTTAAAGCTCATTAAGACCATAAACAATTATTATTCTCTCCTATAACCTAGTTTCCTAGTTCCATCACAATGCACAGCATATGTAAGTAGAACCATCATTTGAGTGATACATACATACATAATTGGCCATTACAACCCTTCAGTCAGGATTACGGCCTAGCTTCTCACACCACTCAAGTTGTGTGCCTCAATTTTGTACTTGAGTGGCGGGACCTACAGTTTAACGTCGACTCCGAACGACAGATTTTTGAGAAACTTTTTCATGGCTGTTTTATTTACTCTCATAGTTTTTGCCAGAAATCTGCTGAGAGATCATTTTGTGATGGTGGAATAAAAAAAAAGATTATTCTAGAGCCTGTGATAGAGTCTGAGTTTGATGATTTTTGTTTATAATTTTTAATAAATTTCATTAGCTTTTATAGCCTGTATGTTAACAAATTTATTAGTTATGAATATTAAAATACGAAATTTAAATCCTTTTTTTAATAAAAATAAATCCTTTCAAAATGATACCGATAAGTATACCCAAAAATATTTCAATTTTGCTTACAAATAATTTATCTAAATTCCGGCTTGTCCATCATGATTTCCATTTTTCTGCACTTATTCGTCAACACTCATAGAAATGTCATCAGTTGAGCTCTGTATTCAATCATAATTCATTCAATTTCAGCATACCACTTATGTCATAAATTGCATTGAATATATAAAAATAACTGGGAGAAATCAAATCAAATAAAAACGACCCACTTTTGCAAATTCTAATTCAATTTCCCCAATAGAATAAGTATTACAAAAAATCTCTGTCTCTAACAATGAATGAAATAGCATTAGGAGAGTATACGATACGATACGATAGCACATGATAAGTGTTATTACGTTTGCAGCAAGTAGTAGTGATAGTTGTAGTAGTAGTAGTAAGTTCTAATAAATATTTCATATGAATTATTTCCAATCAAATACAAATCATAAGGAAAAGTACAAAAAGAAATGGAGCAGCAATAAGAGAATGAAGGAACTCAAACATGTGTGTTATTCTGCCATTACGAATGTACTCCCTTTATCCCTGTTCAATATCTTTGCGATTGTAAATAAATAATAATAATGAGCCTTTTTTGAAGCATATATACCGTCACACATATTGGGTGTTGAAATCGAAAATGCGGATTTTTTTGAGGCATATTGTTGGAATACACAAAATAAAAACCCAGCCCATCCTAGATCAAAATTTCCGTCGTTATCGTTTTGTATTTCAAAAAAAAGTGAGAAACTTCATTTTCTCACGGAATAATGTATAAGGAATCCCCCTTACTAACCAGAGAGAGAGAAAAGTGCCTATCTCTTGAGAAATACCGAAACCCACATTTGTAATTTCTACACCCAATACTTGCTGCATGTTTCATGATTGAAATAAGAATGTAACTTTGCTTGTAATTACGTATTCATTAAACTCCGGAACAAATAATCCTCACGTTCTTTACTTCTCCTCTTTTCTATCCCATGGTCTCTACCATAAAGCTGGTAAAAGAATCGTATCAAAAAGAAAACACAAACAACAGGAAGTAAAAGAGAAATAAGGATAATCAGTTGTAGTTCGAATACGGTATGAAGAAAGGAGAAAAAAAAACTAAATACAATATGATGAAAACTAAAAGCCCAGTCAGGAGAAAGGAAACGAAAGATGAAGCAAAAAAAGTACAGAAAAAAAAATCATTCAATATTGTATTGATGGAAGAATTATTGTAACGAAAATAATGTAAAAAAATGAGCAAAAAACAAAAAAAAAACAACGAAAATAATAAAAGAAATCGAACAAATAAATACGAAATGAAAGTGTATTCCTTTTACATTAAAGGACCCAAACGGCATACATATGTAGGAGTAAAACAAAAAAAGATTGAGTGCAACATTTGTAAATAATTAATTAACCCCGGCTAATTGGTAGCCAGGCAAAGAATTAATGATTGGTAAGCAATTCATTTAAGATTGCCAATTTAAAGGCTTTGCTGGTTTTAAATTAATTCAAATGAATTTCAATGTATTTCAATGCTGAGTAAAATTACAAGAGTGTTACATGATTGTTTTGAAATTCGAATATTATGAGCTTTATGGGTCAAATTCCAGTATTGCCAGTAAATCGTATTGCAATCAATGTAAACAGAAATTTTATAAGTAAACGTGAAACATCGAATACAGCGAAGCTTGCAAAATACATTCCACCTTCTACATCTTGAAATCGTTGCTAAAGAGACGACCGTATAGAAATCTTATTTGGAATCCTTGTTCTTATAGCTATCCAACCCACTAGGTCCGAAAACAGCACCTTTTTTTAAATGTTATCGAATTATTACAGATTTATATAAAGCTTATGTTCTTGACGTATATTCACTTAGAGGAGTACGAGACATGTAGTCGCCATAGTCTAGTAGGTAGTGTGTTCGCTTATTAGACGTAAAGCCCGGATTCGAGCCCCACCCAGACCAGACATCAAAACGAAATATGAAAAAAAAAATAATTCTTCGGCGACTCCCTCTCAGCAGATTTCTGGCAAAAACTCTGAGAGTAAATAGACCTGCCATGAAAAAGTTTTTCAAAATCTGTCGCTCGGAGTCGACGTTAAACTGTAGGTCCCGCCACTCAAGTATAAAATTAGGGCACACAACATGAATGGTGTGAGAAGCTAGGCAGTAACCCTGACTGAAGGGTTGTAATGGACAATTATGTACGTATGTATGTATTGCCCAAATTCTTTTTTTTTTAGAAAATTTGGTACTAAACTTAGTTTTTTTGTGATAACTTTTTCAGTGTTTGATTATAGATCATTCATTATATAACTTATATAGATAGAGGTATACAGTTTTAGAATTTCTACTTACATTTAGTTATTAGAAAATAACAGTAACATTTCAATTTCTTACCTGTAAAAGAAAAAGAGAAGAAGAAAATATTTTATTAAATAGAAAACACCACACTGATATATAATTATTATCTAAGAAATTGTTAAAATAAATTATTGCTGTCTGCTATAGTAAACGTCGGTTGCAATGACGCTTACACATGTTATATGTTATGTTATGTATATAAGAAGCGTTACAAAATCTTTGCAAGCAAAGAGATTACGTTTAGTCCATATGAATTTATATTATATGTACATATATATATTATAAAGGGCTATCCATTTTGTGGTTTCAAAAGTATGGGACTGGAATTCGACATCTGTCAAACTAAGTTGTGAAACCAATTTTTTTCTTTTCAGTTGAAAGTCTGACATTAACGAAAATGGATCGCTTAACTATCACACAACGCATAAAAATTATCAAAACCTACTACAAAAATTGTGATTGGCGGTTGTGATCAGCGATGAAGCACACTTCACACTCGGTGGGTATGCTAATAAACAAAATTGTCGTATTTGGGGTTCCGAGAATCCTCAAGTAATTGAAGAGAGGCCATTACATCCAGAAAAAGTCAAGTAAATGATGTAGTGTTTCACACATAATGTCAACGTTCAAACTTTACAATAAAAAAGAAATATTATGAAAAAAATATTTGATATGTGTTTTATTTACGTTTACTTTTGAAAACACGAAATGGATAACCCTATATAATATAAAATTTGTTTGAGTTCTAAAATTCTATATTGACTCAATTAAACCTGAAGTTAGTTCTGCTCTTTGTTTTCACCGTAAAAATAAAGCTTTTCTATTATCTTTTGTGAATTCAAGATGCATAGGCTCCAACCTAAATAGAATGCCGGATAATTACACTCATTTTGACATAAGTATGGCTATATCAGCAGATACATTTTAGCTCCTTGATAATTCTAGAATAATCATATTTACGCTAAGTTAAAAGAATGACTGCATTTATGATTGTACGAAAATGAATTACTGGACCTTAGAATCAGCATTGGGATGCACTACGGGCCTATTTATAGCAGAAACTTGATGCTCTTATGGTTTCTGGTTGGTTTTAAAACAAGATGGCACTTATCGGACATTCTAGCGAATGCCAATCCATTGGTGTATTTATTTAAGGATTATTTAATGGTAGACAACATTGCTCTTTTTTTCTGTAAATCGGGGAATAAGAGTCATGGTAGATACGACTAAAAGTCTGGTAAAAGTGAAAGCGTTTCAGGTTAATACAGAGATACTCGTTACTTAATTGGTTATTACAAACTTTTAGCTAAGATTACGACGTAGCTTCTCACATCAACCATCCTATATATGTTGATTTTATTCATGAGTGGCGGTACCGACAGGCTAACGTCGACTCTAAAATGGCATGTTTCAGAGTTTTCGCCAGAAGACTGTTGAGAGAAAGTCACCGAAAGTAATATTTTTTTTTTTCATATTTCGATTTGCTCGAAATATATGAGCTGGAATTAGAACTGCGGTCCCTCGTATAATAAGCCAATACACTACCCATAATACTCAGGCATGTACTTTTATTGAGCCAATATTCGATTATTTGAGTACAATATTTTAAGTGTTCAGATATAATATAAGCAATATTCATTTGACAGCTGGTAAACAAAGCAGCTGGTGTTTCAACAACATTGTTTTTTTTTTTTTGTCGTTTCTGACATTTGAGTTGTCAAATATCAACAGAAAGGATTCGGAATACTTATGACAGTGCTGTATTTTAAGTTTTAATCAATATTATAACAATTTGCGTATTTATTGCGCAATAATTAATTGAAATTTTATATGAAATATTGATCTCAATATTATCGTTTATTGCGATTTGTGTGCATGTGTGAGCACAGTATAAGTAATTATTCCGCGTCCTTAAAGAGTATAGAGATTCATGTCTCATTAACATGTATTTCACAAGCGTTACAGGAGAACTGACATTTACTATCACTTGAAATAATTATGCCAGTCTTCTAATGATTTTTCGATCATCTTCTTCAATTTATAATTTAGTATGAATGAATCGTAAATAAATAAAGTGAGATGCAGATTGTTAAAGTTTATAGGGATCTCTTTTTACTACTTTTTACTACAGCTTGTAAAACATAATGTATGGTATGTTTATATCAATTAAATGAACCAGCAGATAACTGAAAAGTTTTGAAACTAAAAAGTTTGTGAAAAAGTTTATTGTCTGATGATCGTCCAAAATTCGTGCTACACCAACAACAACGACTAATTATGACGTAAAACATCTAAGCAAATATTTCCCGTCCTTAAGGGGTATAGCAATTCATGCCATTTCGTATTTGTTTACTTCACAAACGTCAAAATAGAACTGAAATTTACTGTCACCTGAAATACTTATACCATCTGCTAATTACATATCCTAATAATTATTGCTTCACCCTCTTCAATGACATTTGGATTGAATTAATTGTAAATATATACAGAGAGATGCAGGTTGCTAAAGTCATCTATTGAATTTCATTTTACTACACTTTCAGTGAAAAGAACCAGCATATAACTGAAAAGTTTTAAAACACAATCGGCTAATGCATTTATGGCCGATACTATTCTTTTGTCTTTATAATTGGTTGCAATGAAAGTGTCCGTAACTAAATTTCTCCACTTAACTTATGAATATAAATTCAATATTTTCTTTCTTTGTTCAGGTCAAATTGTTCTGACTAATTTCATATGGAAACGTTGATGATAAACAACCATTAAATTATGCTTTTTTCTGTTTTCTTCTTTAAATGTTTACAAAATATTTATAATTTAAATAAAATAATGGCCAGTGAAAGCCATTAAAAAAACAACCATTCAATATGAATTTGTGATGCAGTTCAATGACATTTGCATTTTTAGTTAAGGTTTTATTATGGAAATCACCATATTGCTGGATCACCAACATCATTATTATTATAGTATTGGTGATGATGATGATGAATTAAAAACCTACTCTACGTGGTTTTCGAGAGTGAAACTTTACCACATTTTCTAAAGAAATTATAGAAAATCAATATTTTTCTTCTTTTTTGTAGGTTTTTTTATGTCAAGTTCTTATCGTTCAACTGAAGCTCTGCAGCTTGAAGTTTTCATAATGAATGCATTATAATTAGTGCACTGTGATATTAATTTTTTTTTTGTAAGAGGCGGCAGCATAAGAAACAGCCATAAATATTCAAAAATCTACTTAAAAACTCCACTTAATAATAAAAAAAATGGACTCACGCACTCCAGCACCATATGCAGAATAGAAAACGAAAGGTATTCGAAAAAAAAAAACAAAAAAAAAATGAAAAACAAATAAATTTTTTTCTTTTTTTCTTTGAATTTTCAAAAATTTCTTAAAACTGGAAATTTCTCTTTGGGCGTATAAATAAAACTCTAGAATGTTTGCTCACATTTAGTATTGATCTAGAAGACGACATGGTAAGTCATCTTTCATCAAAATCACCTGTGCTTTTATAAAATTTTTCACAAAAAAAATTTCTTTTTTTTTTATTTCAAAGGGTGCTGCAGTGAATTTTAAATTGCTTTGGTTTTTAACTTTAAGTCTGTTGACACAAGCCCATATCATACACAAACGCCAGGCGGATAATAAGGATTACCAATCTCAATCCTTGGAATCTTTAAGACCTGTACATGAATTGCTCATAAAAGTTAGGCAAGCATTAAGCAATGATTTTAATGATTTGGTTTCACCGCCCTATGATGATGTGCATTTGAAACACGAAGTTAAACTCAGTGAAATTAAAGCAAAAAAGGATTTTGCAGAGGTGCAAAAAAATTCTCGAAATTCATATGTGGAAAATAAGGAAAAGCTATTGAAAATCGGCAACTCCAAAAGTGAAGACGCTTTAAAACCAAACTCCGAAAATAGTGTAAAAACTTCTGACCCCGCAGACCATCATTTAATTAAGGCTGAGCTTTTATTTGAGGATGATAATATTGAAATGTCTTCAAATAAAGAATTCTCTGAAAATAAAGGTATCTTAACAGCACAACCGGTTGCATCAAAGCAGTCTGAAAACTTTTTAAAAAAAGAAAATCAAAACACCGAATCCAATAAAAACCTAAATAAATATCAAATTTTTGAAAACAAAAACTCCGAAAATTCATCAACTTTAAAGCCAGATCCCCAAACATCAAACTCCGAAAATAAATTAGACATGAAAACTCAAAAAAAGCAATTCGAAGGCGCAAATAGTGATGATAAAAAATCAGTTTCGTATGGAGAAATAAAAAATAAAAATTCTTTGGAAAATTCGGAAAACCAATTACAAGCTGCTAATAACTCCGAAAAGCAATCTATTTATTTGAATACGAAGAAAGAGGATAAGCAAACTGAAAAACCCTTAAATGAACAAAAACTGAATAAGCATGGTTTGGAAAATTTGGTGACAGAACCAGAAGCATTAAAAGACCCATCTGAAGTAAGTGAACTGGAAAATACAACCGAAACATTGCCTTTATATACTCCGATTTCTGTAACCGCTCTGCCAAATGTTGTCCTTAAAAAGGAACCATTGTCTGGAAACTCTACAAAACCTCCATTACCAAAACCTAATACCACATCAATTCCCCCAAAACCTCTGGCCTTAGAAAGTGCTGCCAATGCAGATAAACCAATGGTAACTTTCAGCAGCACAACCCCTATGGCTATAGCAGATGCAAAGGCCACCGAAAAACCTATAACTGCGTCCGCAACCAAACCCACCAGAAGACCTATATTATCTTTTCCTACTAGAAGACCCACTCCCCAGAGACCAAGACCGCCTTTAGGTCTAAGACCACCAGCTTGGTTTACAAATTTACCTCTGCTACCAATAAATCCTCTTTTGCCCAACTTCTTTATTAATCCGTTTAATAGCTCCACCACATCGACAACAAATCAGCCTCAAAATAATGTAGGTTTTGGCATCTTTGCCATACCCTGGCGCCCGTTTAATAACATCACCAGTTTCTTTTCGCCCAATCGTATTTTGGAAACAACGCCGCCATTTCAAGATGAGTCTATAACAACAGCAGAAACAAGAGATTTAGCCTTTTGGAATGCCTTATTCCATAGGGATTACAAGGCACCCGGCACCGCCATATATAAAGATTCATCTGAAGCCCATAAGGCCACAGAAAATGCGAATGATTCTTATTGGAAACCTTGGAAATTTTTGAAATTCTTTTCCGACAACGGTGACACAAATGATGTAGCCACTGTACCAGCCAATACACAGATCTTGCATGTCTATTTCCCTTTAAAATATCCCTTCAAAGGTAAAATCGTTCAAACACCAGCCTATCAAATGGAAGAACAAAATCCAGCAAATAAAGAGAAGATTCAAACACCAGCCTATCAAATGGAAGAGCAAAATCCGGCAAATAACGAGGAGGTTCAAATACCAGCCTATCAAATGGAAGAACAAAATCCAGAAAATAACGAAGAGATTTTAGTAAAAGATGGTATAAATCCTGCTGAAGAGTCCATAAAAGAACGTGCCCTGGATGCGACTGCACATAAGAGTGGTGATACTGAAGCAATGTCCAGTAAGAAAAAAGATGATAAAAAATCCTCTCTAATGTTTGAGCTGGAAATGCCAAAGCCTGTAGTAAAATTGTTCCAGGGTTTTATGGACACATTTATGCCTCAACAAAATTAATATTTTAAGCTTAAGAACAAACTTTTTTTAAATCAAATAGAAAAATTAAGAAAATAATTCATAATTTATTAATAAATGTCGTATTCGAAAAGTGTTTTGAATTTTACTCATATTCAGCCAGCTGAATAAGAATTCTGCGATATAGGTAGTTAGAGATTGCTATCTATCTAAGAATTTAGGATAGACGCTCTTAGGCCATAAAAGAGCCATTATGATACTGCAGTTACCTATTTTCCCTTGTCTGGAAACCATTCGGAGTTTCTGATGAAGTGACTTAATGTCCATTATTTGAACACAATTCAAATATTCGACATAGTAGACCACAAGGAGCCATTGTCTTCTCCGATATAGTACTTGACTTGTTTAGTTCGTACAATGCAAAGCCTACTGACGACTCCAAATACCATGTTAAGTCTAGAGTTTGAGTAGGTATTTCTCGCGCATTTTATTCTAGCCGTATTCGAACTGACCAAGAATATGTTTTTAAATTACAATTACTACATAACAGTTTCTCTTTAACTATAGACTATTCCGATATCCTTAAAAGGATTAAAACAGGACTTTCACAAAGCATCTCACCCTATTGTCTATTACTTTGATACGTTGTTTCAGTTTCAAAAAATAAGTTTTACTAACAAGGCACGTCATTCATCTACTGAAGCAGATTCTGAAGTGATAACAACGTATAGTCGTTTCTCATTACAGTCCTGACGTAGTTTTCCTTGTAAATCCGAAAATGGGCTCTTTTTATTGACTGTGTTGGATCTAGGAAAATCAGTAAAATTTCCTTGTCTCAAAAATCCACCCGTTTCCTGACAATGGATTTTTTAGTCGTTAGCTGAAGCAGGCTCTCCTAAGGTTAGCTATACATCAGAGAGTGAAAGAAGTTTAAGAAAGTGGCACCTAAAAAATCTCAATTTCCCATTTCTGTTCAGCAATCCTACATAAAACTTATTGCCTCCCGGCTTTCCTGTGAAGTATATTAACAGTGTTACCATTGTACATATTCGATATGCAAATAAAGACGGATTACTGGATTTACGATTGGAAAAAATTAGTTTTTTCGCTTCCAGTCCTGTTAGCTTTGAGTGCAAGCTCACTTATAAAAGCCTCGACATCTTAAAAAATTCCAGAGGACTGTTACTAAGGCCAGACTGTTTAGCTTAAAATATATCTTTGGAGTGATTTATTCAGCCATGCTTAACTTAATGTCATAAAAATAAAGCTTGCGCAGACATTACATAAACTTGATGACCTATAAATGCTATTAGAAAGTTATATTCAGCTAGCTGAATAGTATTTATGTTTAAATATTTAATAGAAGTAGTAAATAATCAACTGATTCACATATTCAGCTAAAAGACACTCAATTCAGCAGGCCCTAATACTTCACAAAAACTACTTTGTAAACTTAAACTTATAAAATTATCATTAATTGTATATATTCAGCTACCCTAACAACGTTTGTATTAAAATCAGTAGGCACCCTTTCCTTACAATCTATTTTACTATTTATAGCTTTATTCAGCAACGAAAAAATTAATTCAGCGGCCATAAAATTCTTGAAGTAGTAAATAACCCATTAAATAACATATTCAGCTGAAAGGAAATCAATTCAGCAGAGCCTTATTTTCACAAAAACTAATTTAAGCTTAAACTTATAAATTTATCATTAATAATACATATTCAGCTTGCTGAAGAACATTTATATAAAAATCTAATCTAATATTAATAATGCGGTAGGTACACTGGCCATACAATCCATTTCACCATCTATTCAGCTATGAAAAAACAATTCAGCGGCCTTAAAACCCTTGGAGAAATTAAATTTAAAGGTTTAGGCATTAAAAATTTATATGTAATCTGTTGAGTGTATTATATAGCCATAATAAAATCTATTCAGCCAACTGGATAACAGAATATTAGAAAAACTTAATTTTACTTTAAAAACTTGTAGAGAATACATATACGAATAATATTTCGTTTTATTACCACAGACGATAAACTCATAAAAAAAAGTTGAAGAAAAAACATTGAGCATTGAAAGGAAGAGAATTGAGAAATAGAAGTGTAATAAAAAGCGTAGTTTGGTAGATAATTGAACGTAAAAGAAAACCACAAACAGTGATACAATTAAGCTATAAAAACCAAAATAATGTCATTGCCATAACAGCAATGAAGCCATGGTAACAACAGGCAGGAAAAGGCAACAACAATAAAAAATTTTTTGTAAATAAAATACTTTAATTTGTACAGCCATAAAATATGCAACAAGTCCTTAAAGCGTTAACTTAACTAAAAGCAAAAAAGGAAAATAGTAGTAACAACAACGATAAAATAAAATCGAAACAAAAAAAGTTTGCCTTACAAGGATACTTTTGAAGTCAGAAAATAACACAAAATTATCGCTGAAGTTTGCTTTGGTAAACGCAAATTATTTCACTGGTAATGTTAACACCATGTTAAAGTATCCTTAAAGTATGCTAAGGAATAAAAGGAAAACTATGAATAGAAGCTGGGGTGGGTGGGGCAAGGGGTGATTGTTCGTTAAACTGTCAATAAAGTTTCGTTGTATTGGCCATATTGCGTCGTTAAGGATTCTCTATAGTTTTATAGCATACATAGCTACGGCAGGTTATTGTCTTAAACATGTTTTAATGTTGCTATTGCTGTTGCTGTTGCTTGTTTGTTGTCGATTGAACATCCGTAAGATCATAAAAAATCAAAATTCATGACCAACATCTTAAATTGGAAATTTTCGCAAATGGAACATAACGCCACACAATTGAATAGACACCGCCTGACACGTGCCTTAGAAATTTAAGACAAAAGGGAGGCAACAACTCCACCTTTGGCTTATAGATACTCCCAAAGCAGTTACAAGGACACAATGAAACTGTGTGTGTATTAGAAAGGAAAAAAAACAAAAATATTCTCCTTACGAACTTTTCCACTTTGTTAGCTGCTTGTCTAATAATTTTGTTACAAAAGCAAAATTTTCTCTTTTTTTTGCCTTCATCGCTCCTTAAAAATATTTGTCCGTAACAACAAAGTTTTTCCTTTTTTTTTCTTCTTCTAAGAGCAGGAGAGTGAGTAAAAGAAACTTTAGTCAGGTGTAACGAAGCAAAACGTTTGATTTTCTTTATTCTTTTTTTTCTGTTGTTGTTCATGCTTTCAGATATAAATAAATTAAAAACCGTTTTGCTATTAATATAAAGAGATATTTGAGATATTTATTGGCAATAAAATAAAATATTAAGGTTCACTACACACACAATCGTATATTAAGGAAAATTTATATTTTGCTGTTGATAGAAGTTTAAAAGATTAAATGAACGATGAATATTTAATAAAATAAAAACGTATATACATACACATTTACAATATATTTATAATATTCCCGACTTAAAGTTCGGTAATTTATTAAATATTTTAAGAAATTTTTTAATATTACTTTACATCCACTTTTAGGCAATTACAGACATACATACATACATAATTGGTCATTACATACATACATACATAATTGGCCATTACAACCCTTCAGTCAGGATTACGACCTAGCTTCTCACACAACTCATGTTGTGTGCCTTAATTTTATACTTGAGTGGTGGGACCAACAGTTTAACGTCGACTCCGAACGACAGATTTTAAGAAACTTTTTCATGGCAGGTTGATTTACTCTCAGAGTTTTTATCAGAAATCTGCTGAGAGGAAGTCGCCGAAGAAATATATTTTTTTCATATTTCGTTTTGATTCTGGCCTGGGGCTCGAACCCGGGCTTTACGTCTAATAAGCGAACACACTACCTACTAGCCTACGGCGACTATATACATACATAGTTGCTAATTACAACCCTTTATTCAGGATTACGACCTAGCTTCTCACACCACTTATTTCGTGTGCGTTAATTTTTATACATCAGTGGCGGAACCTACAGTTTAAAGACGATTTAGAACGCTAGATTTTTGGAAAACTTTTCCATGTCGATTTCTGTTTCCTCTCAGAGTTTTTCTGGCAAACTGCTCAGAGGAAGTCACCTCAGAAATATTTTTTCATTTTTCGTTTTGTTGGAAATGTCGGACCTGAGGGTTGAACTGTGGCTTCACATCTAATAAGGCAACACTTTACTTACTAGACTACGGCGACTTCAATACCATAATCATTTCTTTAATACAGGGTGTTTTTTAAAGGTTCAAAAGTTTGGGTTGCTAGTTTGGGAAGCAGCGCTCTTTTGACAATCGATTTGACATCGGTTTGTTTAGTTTTATTTGATATTTCATTACGGATAGACTTACACTAGATTAACGCCTGCCAATTGTGGTTGTGGTTTACGTAAAAATCTAAACTTCAACTTGTGCAGGAATTAAAGTCAAACTACCATCAAATACGCCGGCAATTCGGAGATTATAGAATGAAATGGGAACACAAACTGAAATTGTATTTCTATTGAAAATTTTGTTCAGCGATGAGGCCCATTTTTGGTTGAGCGACTAAGTAATTAAGCAGAATTCGGGGTGAGGATAATCCACAAGCTTTTGTTAGAAAAATATTCCATCCTATTCACAGAAAATTACTACTTCATACGCTTTATAGCCAAAATTGTATTGTCAATGGTGAAAAGTGTACACCAATGCACACAGCGAATGCGGAAATTTTTAGTGAAATAATTGGCCTTCATAATCGTGTGGTTTATCCCCATTAGATAGTTTTCTTTGGGATTATGAAAAGGCACTTGCCCACGTCGATAAACCAGAGGCAATTGAACTCCTGGAAATTGGTGTACATGCTGCGAAAAGACGATTTCAAAAACAACAGTATGCGAAAAATTCGTCATAAACCATAGAATTTTCCAATAGGGCCTTCAAATTTGGAACGATACCAATCCACAAGAGATCTAAGGATATTGAATACATACCGAAAAAGGACATGTCTAGTGTGGATATTGGACAGGCGGCGTCATCAATCTATATTTCTTTAAGAACAATGTTAGTCGGGCCTTCATTATTAGGGGCGAGCACAAAAGGTCAATGTTTACTAACATATTTTATTCTGAATTGGATGATCTGGACATAATTGACTTGTGGCATCCTTAGAACGGCGCTACGTGCCTTAAAGCTTATGTCACATTGGATGATCTGTCCGAGCAATATGAGTTCATGGTAATCTCTTGTGGAGGTGATGAGTGATTTGACCCCGTTGGACATTTTCTTGCGCTTCCTCAAACTAATCACAAGTTTTTGTTGCGGAATTTCATATCGATTTTTATTTTTACAAGAAACAACATTTCTTTCAGAAATCATCCCAAAACTCTTTAACCATCCTCGTAGCTATGAATAAACATTTCAAAATACAGCTGCAAATAAAGAACGTATATTTTCCTTACGGTCGAGTGCTTTCCATTCTCTCTACCTCCCACTCCCCTAACTACCACTAACATTGCTCTGGTTTTTATGCGTTTGTTTGACCATATTTATTTTTTTTAAGTATGTGAAGCGATTTGCACATAATGATTCATGAGTATTTGTGTATCTGTAGCTGTATTTGCATTTCGTACTAACAAAAAAGGCACACACACACACACTCGCACACAAAATTATTCAGCATTATCCTGGTCAAATATTTGTCTGCCAAAGATAATTTTCAGCCGTTTTAACGTTGTTAAAATCGATGATGATGGTGATGACTGAAACAAAATTTAACATGGCCTTGAGCAAACATCTGTTTGGTTAGGGTGCTGCTGCTGCTTATGCTGAATGTTGCCTTTTTTTTTTTCTTTTAATGCAGCCTTTTTGAAGTTTTTGTGCCATACATTTAACCGTATATATAGTATATACATACATACAGATATGTATTTAGCAATGCAGTAGAGAACATTATGCCGTTGCTGGTGGAAAGAGACTACAAGGTTTGAGGGAGAAATACTGTCCATAGTTTGCAGTATGGCGTTGATTTTAACGACTCACCGAATTTTTTTGAAGTGAATGGCAATAAAAGCCTGCCTTTTTTCCTTTTGTTTGGAAAAAGGATTTTATTTTGAAACCATTTTAATGAGCTACGTTCCACTCACGGCGTCAATGGCTTTGATATGTATGTATGTACGTGAGGTGAGGTGAATGAATGCAATTTTCTTTGACATGCGAATTTGCCATAATTTTTCTTTTCTTTTTTTTCTGTTTTCTTCAATGGCTGTATTTTTATTGTCATTATTAAGTGGATTACCAATCAATATTGTCATCATAGACATTTGCTCGAGTACTTCATATTGAAAAAGTCGTCGTTTATTTTTTATCGCCCCCCCCCCCTAAAGTAGTGATAAATGTATTCCAAAACATGTCAATATTCTAAAAAACGGAAGGGCGAAGGGCGAGAAGGGGTACGTACTAGAAGTACATTATCCTTTAGAACACAAGGCAGGCTTTGACAATAACTGTTTGCCAAGGAAACTCGTAACAACAATAACAATGAGTTTATTTTCCTTAAGGAAATCCATATTAAAAAAAGGAAAAAAAGGAATAGAAATGAAGAGAACAAAAGAAGAAAAAAATCGTTTAAACAGCCTTTTTCATGGTGCTCGTGTTGTGACATGAGTTGGTTGTCTAAAGAGGAGTAAAAATGTTGTTCAAAAGAAATGAAAACATCGAAATGGTTTTCTAGTGTTATTTGATTTAGAAAAATTCTTTTATTATTCAGTTTTTTTTCTTTTTGTATGTCTTCTTTGCATATCTCTTTTACTTTTCCCATTGCCCCAGAGGTTAGAATTGCCAAAAGATACTCGAACTCTAAAAATTTTATTACATTTTGTTATTCGTTGAAGTATGAAAAACAATTTTTTCATAAGCTTTTCCAAAAGATGAACAAACAAAAAAATTAAAGAAAAGGAAACAAAACGTAAAAGGAATTTAAATTTAAGCTGCTAACGTTTTGTGTATATAAAAGGTCATGAAATTTTAATCCAATTGTATTTCCTTTTTCGTTGGAATTATACAAAAGCATGGGGAAATTTCAAATATTTAAATATTAATTTGCCAATTTGAAATATGATATGCGAAAATCTAAACGTTTTCATTCGACAAAAAAAAAGAAAGAAAAAACTTTCAAGACTTGGAAGGAAATTTCTTTACTCAAACAGCACTGAAAGAAATTTACAACAGTTTCAGGTTATGGATAGAGTAACGGAACCGATAAGTATTTGATAAGATAACATATATGCGTTAGAATTAAATCAAAGAGTTTCCAGTTATTCATCCCCAGGAAAGAAGTTCATGAACGCCTACTCTCCTCTCTCATGCTAAATGCAAAGTGCACAATATAATCGATATCTTAAAATCCAATAGAGTCCCATTTTTCTTTCCTTCAGGACAAAAACCTCGCTTAGAAAGACTCCACATAGTCTCCTGTTTTTTCTCATTTTCTCAATTATCTTTAAAGAAAAGTTTTAGGTGTTTAGGCAGATTAGTATGACCGAATATGCAATGATTTTCTACAACTTTCTTCTTAATCTTCGAATCAAATCAGAATCATACCGAAACTTATAAAGAAGATGCAAAAAAGTTACGGTAAATTAGTGATTAGTTAGTATTAGGGTTGTGGGTTCTATTTCCACATCCAGAGATTCAGCTCTGTAATTAGGTCTTATTAATTCGCCCCTAATAATTAGCTTATGAAAGCAATTGTATTCCAAAAAAAATTAAATAAATAAATAAATCCAACATCTCTAACACCTCCAAAAGCTGATTGATTGTGTTCTCTATTAAAGATTCTCCCTGCTAGTTAAAGAAGATCTACAGTCAACTCTCCTACAACGCGGTACCCTCAGAACGCGGTTTCCACATAACGCATCGCTGAAATTGCGACAGCCCTCCTATAACGCGTTACTCTCAGAACGCAGTTTCCATACAAAGCGGTTTTCACATAACGCGGAGTTGAAATTGCTACAGCCCTCCTATAACGCGGTACTTGTATAGCGCAGTTTCCGTTCAACAACACGCCACAAGTTCCTTCCGCACAGCATCTGAATGACTCTAGTAACTAGATATTGTAAGAGGGTTTAATATCTGTTTTATTTTCGACGCAAAAGCTCAGCCGAGATGTACAAACAACATTTTTATATAAAAAGGCCAGCTTATCTCATAGCCGTCTATGACATTCTAAAAAAATTTCTGCAACTCATATCTGACACTGAGGATGAATGTTGAAAAATTATATAATTTCAATTAATTAAATTCTTTCTTATTTTTGTTGGAAAACAGAATTTTTGTTTCATTTTTTTTTTTATAAATTCTTATATGAACTCTTTAATTCAATCAAAATAATTTATAATTTTTCTTGTCTTGGTTTTCAAATAACGCGGTACGAATGATGCGCTTTGTACTAATTCAGAGTTTCTTATAGCGCGGTTTCCATACAACGCGGTAGACGGTTTCCATAGAACGCGCTACGAATTTGCCTGGTTTTAACGGTTAAATCCGAGTTTCTTATAGCGCGTTATAGGAGGATTGACTGTACATTGATGACACTCTAGTTCATGCTCTACTCCGGTTGTTGTGCTTACTAGAGGCAATACACATGTAGACGAGAATACCATTATTTTGAGTAATAAGTTGTGCCTGGATGTACTTCAGTGGGTATTTTTCCTATTTACCTATATACCTATTGCAGATATTCCCTCTACCAAAGTCATTAGGTAAAAAAAATTAGGAAAAAAAATTTCTTCACTTTTTTTTTTCATATGAATAGAGTTTACCAGAATTCAAAGCCTAACTGAATTCTTTTGACCATAGCCCTACCCTTGTTTTCGAATGACGAAAATAAAGCAGATCTTACGACAGCTTCTGATATATGAGAATTCCACTGTCAGTCAGTGTCCGTTCTGTTTTCTGCCGATTTGTCATAAGCATTGTATTATCAGTTTGAAACATAACCTGATCTGACAACAGTCTTATTTGTATTATTTTTGTTGTATATCCTGCTGTATACCGAATGGTATTATACCGAAATGTATTATAATAACAGCGAGACTATCTTTAATTATAAATACTACGTCCAAGGTAAGGTCATAACTTGGGTCTGAAGCTTTTATTGTGATGTAGTCTTATACCCCTGCAAATTGAAGACTCGACTTGAATACCTAAAGAAACTTACTCAAATTTTTATCACTTGTGAGCTCTTCACGGTCGTATGTTATTTTTATGATAAATTATTTTATATCTAGGAAGATACCAGATTGGAGATGTGTTTCGAGATGGTAACAGAAGCCATTACCAAGACGGATCTGTCAGTAATTAAGGGCAAAACAAAGTATGCTATATCGAATCCAAAACTACGTCTGACTACTATACCTTCGACAATGTCAAAGAATTTATTTACCTCGCCTCAGCGATAATAATGTCTGTCTGGAAATCCTGCCAACAAGTACTAAAATATTCTCAATAAGTCATTGAAAAGTAGAGGCATCTCTCGTGCGACATAAATAACGTCCTAAAAGTCTTGACTGTTACGTACCGATAGAACTACTGGAAAACAGTTCTACTAAAGATCATCAATACAGTACACGTTAACGCTGATTATCTCATTCAATGAGCAGGTGTAAGGGCACCTCAACGATATGGACGCTGTTCAATTCGGATGAATGAGGATGTTCCGGCAAGACGGACATTTAATGCCAAGATCAGCAGATGTCAGCGTAGACAACAACCTTGTTTGCGTTCGAAGGACCAAGATGATGAAACCAAGTAATCGATTGGTATGACCAACTGGTGAAGGACTGCGAATTTGACGAAACTGAATAGGAATACTAAGTCAGACCGTGCTACGGTAAATGGGTCAATTATAAACGTAAGTGGATGGTAGTCTAATAGGTAGTGTGCTAGACTATTAGCGGGAGAATCGTGGATTCGATTACCACCAGAGACTCTTGTCTGTTACACTTTACCGAGCATACGGTCGAAGTTACTCAGCTCGTAAATAATTAAACATAATTTGTAATTGTATTGCAATTAATCATTGTATAAATAAATATATACGTAAGTGAAGCAATTAGTCGCCGTAGTCTAGTAGGTAGTGTGTTCGCTTATTAGACGTTAAAGCCAGACATCAAAACGAAATGTAAAAAAAAATATTTCTTCGGCGACTTCGTCTCAGCAGATTTCAGGTAAAAACGCTGAGAGTAAATAAACCTGCCATGAAAAAGTTTCTCAAAATCTGTCGTTCGGAGTCGACGTTAAACTGTGGATCCCGCCACTCAAGTATAAAATTAAGGCACACAACATGAGTGGTGTGAGCAGCTAGGCCGTAATTCTGACTGAAGGGTTGTAATGGCCAATTATGTATGTAAAGCAAGTTACCAGTGGTATTGTATTCGTATAGTGACAATTGTATCAACATATGACCACATAGCTTTCTGAGCTTCTGAAGGTAAAGGGAACTAACTTGCTTATAAAGACTCAGAGATCTTTCGGGATTTTGGCATAGTGACAACGGCATTAGAGCTTTAGGGGCTTTTGTGTATTATGAATGTAAGTTATGAAGTTTGCAAACCCTAGGATGACTATTACTTTGAAGGCAACAATTTAAAGGACGAACTTCCTATAATTTTTTGTAATCCTTCTTTTAATACTTCACTCTATAATTTCCATTATCGTTCTTTATTCCCTTTACATTCCCTTTCGCTGCGTTCGAAAGGTAAATTTACGTTAAATACGCTCATTTGTTTTTCATAATTGAGGTACAAAATCCTCCTCCTCATAATCATAATCATTGTGGACTTATTTATTAATTATTCGGCATTAACTTTAGTTTTCCGTTAATACCACAACATACGTATTTTCTTAGAAATTCTTCTTTTATTTTCTTAAAGAAAGAAAAATCCCAAAACCCAAAAATAAAAACAAAACCAAAAAAACGATAAGAAAAGAATAGGAAAAAGAAAAAACAAAAAAAGAAAGTTCAATTTACCATTAAGGATAATTTAATTAAAATGGAGCATAAGCAGAAAAGTTCTCCAAGGAATTTGGCTTTTACACTTTAAGGATTCTTATTCTTACGAGTTTCGAGAGCAAGAGAAAGGAGAAGGGGAAGGAGAAAAGAAAAATTAAGGGAATTAACCACAATATTCTACTGTGATGATTTGAATTTATTTTAAAAATGAAAATTAATTTTTCAGAAGAAACTTATTAAGCCACAAGTGGAAGAGCAGAACAGAAGAGAGCAGAACAGAACAAACGTCTGTTTATAATGGCAGGAAGCAAAGCACTTTTTAAAGGACAAAAGCACCAGGTAGACATTTAAGCAGCTAGAAATTTTCTGGTTTAACAAGGCAAAAACAGAGAGTGTGATGGCTGGCTGGTGGAGACAAACAAAACGTCTACTGATGTACACAGGGCTTCAGAAAGTGTGGGTTTTTTTTGTTTGGTTAAATGTAGAGAAAATAAAGGTAGAGGCTGTTTTAGTTTAATGCTCACTCCATCCATATGTTGTTCATTCGTTTATAGCCATAAAGTATGTATATTTCACTTTTAATATTTATAAAAAGTAACTCCCCATACAATTTTCTAAAAATCATCAAAAAAAAAAAGGAAAAAAAAATTTTTTTTTTTTATTACCAAACCACTGATAGAAACAAATGAAAAGCAAAAACAGAAAACAGAAAACTTTAAGAAAAAAAAAACTCATATTGAAAGCGAAGCGTGAGTAAAAACACCTGCTGTGGTACCAATTCAAAATTAAAAATAAAACACAAAAACAAACATACCAAGAGTTTTTTATTCAACTTCTGTTAGGCAAAGCTTTTTAACCATTTGCTTTGGGTTTTGTTTATTGGTTAGGCACACCGTCCAGTAGTGGTGGTGGCAACAACCAGTGCATCAACATCAGCAGAAGCAGCAGCAGTTAACATCAGAGCCAAGGTATAGCCGCATTATCATCTTCATCATCATCGCCATCGTCATCATGGTTTTAAAATCACCAGACGCCGCAGTTTCAATGAAAACAAAAGCTCAAAACTCTGTTTCTGGTCAGCCAGTTATAGTTGGTTGTGGACGAATGGTCTACTACGAGCAAACGTACATCTTTTTTTTTTCTTTTTTGTAGGAAGTCTACTGTGGCTATGTCTGTAGCTGTGGCGATTGTGTCGATGATTTTTATCAATGATTTGTAAATAATTTAAGTTTTCAATGGATTGCCTAAGCCTTAGGTAACTTTAAAGCCCGTCTGTCTGTATGTGTGTTTGCTTTGAAAAGGTATTTTTTGTGTAGATTTAAAAAAATTTTGGAATTTTTCTATACTCGCAGAACAAAGCATTCTAATAAAAGGCATTCAATTAGATTTTCTAATAAAAATATTTTGATTTATTTTTCTCTATTTAAAGGGTGAAAAATATATTGAAGATGAGTGCAGCTGGCATTTTTGTTAAGAAAATTTACTGCCATTATTCTTAAAATACAATCGTTGCATCAATGCACACAGTTAATCTTATGAAACTCTAAATCCCACATACCATACAACAGAGACTCTGCACTCTTCCATGTTGAAAATGTTTTCTCAACAAAGTGTGGCAACTTAGCATGTCTAAAAATTAATTTAACTACCCCGAAAACAAAATTGACCACTCTAAGCTAATTAACTTACTTACTTAATACGTCGTTATAACTCTTTAGTAAGGATTACAACCTAGCTTCTCACACCATATTTAACGTCGACTCCGAACTACAGATTTGAGAAACTACTCTTGGCAATTTCAATTGCTTTCAGATTTTTTAACAGAAGTCAGCTGAGAGGAAGTCATCGAAGAAATATTTTTTATGTTTCGTTTTGTTCGAGGTGTCTATGCTAGGATTTAAACCAAGGGCCCGGGCCCTCGTCTAATAAACCAACACACTATATTCTAGACTATTGGGACTTCAACTACATATATAAATACATAATTGTCCATTGCAAGCCTTCAGTCAGGATTACGGTCTAGTTTCTCACACCACTCATATTGTGTGACTTAATTTTATACTTGCGTGGCGGAACCTACAGTTTAACGTCGATTCCGAACGACAGATTCTTGAGAAGCTTTTTCATGGCAGGTTTATTTACTCTCAGAGTTTTTGCCAGGAATCTGCTGAGAGGAAGTCGCCGAAGAAATATTTTTTTCATATTTCGTTTTGATGTCTGGCCTGGGGCTCGAACCCGGGCTTTACGTCTAATAAGCGAACACACTACCAACTAGACTGCGGCGACTACTAAGCAAGTAATGTTAGCCGGTCTTAACAATCAGTAGCAAAGCTTCGCAATTAAAATGCCACTTTCAAGGGATCGTGCTTGAAAATTTAATGATTTTCAAATAACAATAACTCTATTAGACCATCAAGGATAGGTTAAATGAGACTTCTTTAACTAAAGAAAGTATGGAGAATGGCAAATAAAATGATCATTACTCTCTATCTCTTCAACCGACCTAAAGTCTCTACGGAGATCATCTATAGATAAACGAAATTTATTAGCTTACCTTTCCCAGCGACCCGTAAAAAGAGGTACAATGATAAACATATCCCTAAGTTCCAATTTAAGTACATGTATGTGATTGATACCCTTCCTACCCAATTTAGGTCAGGTGAGTCGAACAAAACTGCAAGATTCTCTCTATGCCAAGAATTCGGAATTTATTTTAGCCCAAACATGAATATCTTTGCCTATTCGGTAGGAGAGTTCACTAGCTACACAATTAGTCTAGTAGGTAGTGTGTTCGCATAACGTAAACGCAGACGTAAAAACCGGGTTCGAGCCCCAGGTCAGACATCAAAACGAAATATAAAAAAAATATTTCTTCGGTGACTTCCTCTCAGCAAATTCTGGCAAGGGTACTGAGAGTAAATAAACCTGCCATGAAAAAGTTTCTCAAAATCTGTCATTCGGAGTCGACGTTAAACTGAAGGTCCCGCCACTCAAGTATAAAATTAAGACACACAACATGAGAGGTGTGAGAAACTAGGCCGTAATCCTGACTGAAGGGTTGTAATGGCCAATTATGTATGTATGTATTCATCTCACCAAGAACCCCTATTAGATCTTCGTTTCTTACAGGATAAAAACATAATAATATACACTCTAAGATCTGATTTAATATACAGACTAAAATCTGATTTCAAATCCTCTTTGATTCTCCTTGCCACTTTTAAAGGCGTATTTTGAAGAATGGTAGTTCTGCCGTCGATATGAAGCCAGAGTTGCATTTTATTGCTTACACTATTTTTGTATATCATGATGTATACAAAACTATTTGAATGTAGAGTCGAGATGGGCACAACGTACACCTTATATGAAACGTTGGACTGGCAACACATTAAGCTAGCCAAAGAATTAAACTCCCAGAACTGCTTTAAATTGAAAATAATACCTGGATGAGATCGACTAAAAGAAAAGTCACAAGCTGCAACAAATAATGGAATCAAATCAAGCCTACTGCCAATGATGGTTTTAATTTCATGGACGCACAAGGATTTTTGTACTCTTTATGTACATTATCTATATATATAAAAATTAATGTTTGTTTGTATGTAATTAATAGAATCGTAAACTATGCATTTGATCATGTTATGATCTTTAGCAAAGATGTTGCGCATGAGCCGGATAAGGTCCTTAAGTTGGTATGAACAATTTCCGACAGGTAGCGCCACTGAAAATTACTAAAAATGATTTAAATCATAAACTGTGCATTTAAACATGTTATGATCTTTAGTAAAGTTGTTGCGCATAAGTCGACGGAGGTTTCTAAGTTAGTGCGATTAATTTCCGATAGATGGCCCCACTGTAATTATTCAAAATGAATAACAAGCAATTGGTCGACCTACACCTCAAGCACGGAAGAAAAGAGCATTACGAGCCTCAGAATCAGTCGAGCAACGAGCATTGAGATTTGAAAATCTTAAAGTAAGTACATGCCTCTGAGATCCGTTCGCATGAATCACTTGGACAACGAGAAGTGAGATTAGAAACTGATCGAATGCGTACTACTCAGTCCCGTTCGCCTGAATCATCTGGACAACGGGACACAAAATCAATAAAATGATTCAAAATTAAATGGATATTTGTGTAATGCCTTTCCTTCTAATTAATTACAGCTAGTATTATTCTACATCATACCATACCACCTACATACACTACCATTTATTTCAAAACCGCTCTCGTAGGTTTTTAATATTAATTTTAGGATTTTATACTCAATTTATGTAAAAAATTTAAATTCCATTGCAAAAATTTAAACATTATTTACAGAGAAATAGAAATTTTTTTCCCTAGCACGATGACACAAATCGCAAATATTTTATTCTTCTCATTTTAATCAACCGCATTTGCTATTCCACGATGACAATAGGTCTATCTATTTGTACTCCAGGTATGTACTCACGATAACAATTACCGATAAATTCTCTTCAAATGTAAATAATGCAACATGGACGTGCTCCACTTACTATAATGGCTGACTGGCTGGTAAGTAGGTGGTTGTTGGATTTGATTTGGTAAGGTGGGAGGATGCATAAAGTGGAATTTGTGTTGCCTCAAGTTTAAATAATAAAAATTTACAAAAAAAAAAGAAAAACAACAAGAAAAAAAATCTTCTGAAAACTGAAAATATATTTTAAAGCAAATAACCTCAACAAAAATAAATTATAAATCACAAGTAAATATTACAATGAAAAATGGAACACAGGAAAAAAACAATGTGAAATTCTAGAGCAGTGTTTCCCTCATAAATAAAATCAAATGAAATGAAATTAAATTTTCCTGTAATTTCAAACCGGAAATGAAAAACTAGAGAGAGAGGGAGAGAGAAAAAGAAAAGAATTTCAGATTGAAAAAATCTATTTTTTTCCTTTTTTTTCTGAAATATTAGATGGCACATTATTAAAAAAAACAACAACTACAACAACAGCAAAATTAGAAGCCTGTTAAAAATAAAAATTGAAATCAATAAATAACAATAATAAATAGAAAAAAATACAACTTGAAATCGTATCTCTTGAGCATTTTATTTATTTGGCAATTTAATTTGCTATTTTTTTTGCTATTTTCTTAAATTTATTTCTGTTACGAATAGCATACATACCGAAGCAGTACACTGTTATGATTTTCTTATTTAAAGGCAGTTAAAACAAACACTTACTACGTGGTGGTTTGAATAGAACGTAGAAAAAGATGAAAAAGTAATACAAGAAAAATTTTCTTAAATACTCACCTACTTTAGTCTTATGGTGAATATAAAGGCTTATAAAAAGCTACAAATATATTAGCGAGGGTTAAAAGAAAATTGTAATGAGAAAAAAAAAGAGGAAATACAACTAAAACGAACCTAAACATGATCAATATTGCAAATCAGAAATTTATTTACAAAATTTCATAATAATCTGCCTTATATCAAAAGATATTAAAAAGATCCGTGTGAATAGTGAACCGATCGATTTGTTATATTAAAAACTGATAGTAATATTGTAAAACTTTTCAAAGGTTAAAACTAATAAGAAATATTTGACTTGTACCAAACTCTTTTTAAATTTCTTTTTTGAAAATCTGTTCACAGAGTTTAAAGTTACGTCAATAAATACCACATAAAGGGTGAATTTTTAACAGTGAGCTGTATGAGCTTCTCAACGACATAGACGCTGTGAGCGGCTGCGCTGGCTCGGCCATGTCGTTCGAATGGAGGAGGATGCTCCGGCGAGAAGGGTATATGATGCGGGGATCTGCGGAAATCGGAGAAGAGGACGACCTTGCCTGCGTTAGAACGACCAAATCGAGGAAGCTCTGTCATCGATTGGTGTAACCAACTGGCGTAGGCTCGCAAGAAGTCGAGGCGCCTGGAAGGATGTGTTGCGGTAGAGCGAAATCCGTTAATCGGGTTGTTAATGACCAATTAAGTATTTATAAAAGATACAGAAAATTTACAAAACTGAAATATTTAATTGTGGTCAAAAATGAATGCCTTCTGCCATTTACACATTATTTCAAGTAAATATATCCTTTGCTATTTAAGAACATACTTCCGCCAGCATTGACAACGGTATCTCATCAAGCATGGCAACTGTAATATTTTCTCCCAGAGCTGAAGTTGAGACAGACTTGCTTAAGCAAGCGAGAGATCTCTCGTAACTCTACAAAAAATAGTCTACGAGCGTCACATCTCACTAACTTGGTGACTATTGGACTGTTCAAGAACCTGATAAAATTCAATGATTTCCAAGTCTACTCGTTGCGTATTGGCATTCTCTAACTGAGCATTTTTTGCATTGCCATATGACTCGGAACTTTTTTTCATTGAATAACCAAAATCACCCGTTATACTTCCGCTGTACATATGTATATACTCTGACTGCACAGCACCCAAGGAAAATTCAAGATGAATACAAGGTCTCCGATTTATCTTCCAAAAAAATGTTTGTTGGCCGTAGACTTGGTTTGGTTCCATGATCTATTGTAGTTTACTAGTTGAATTTTTCTCAATTTTAAGTCTAAGCCTTAAGCCCCGTTTAGCCAAACGTCCACGGAACGTTCGTTTGTTTTTAGAATACGAAAAGCAATGAGAGCGATTTCCGAACCGTAACGTAATTATTTATCTTCATATGCTAAAAACGTAACATATGCTAAAAACGTAGGTTACTTTATATTCCTTAAATATTTAGCTAATCGGGACTTAAGACTCAGAGTGAGATATCTATCATGAAGTACTACAGAAAAAAAGTTTAATCCGCTGAAAATACATTACTTTCTATACATTTCCATTTCATTAAAAGATTTCAATCTCCAAAAAGTGATAGGAACCTTATATTCGTTCAAATTTAATTTGAATAAACTTATGGGTTGGATAACGAGCAGAAGTTTCCATTTTTAGCATTCTTTATATAAAATTGGATGCTGGCCAAAGGTCAACAAAAAAATTGCAATAATACATAACGATTGATCAAGTTCCTCTGAATTTACAGCACAATTTATAATCCCTTACAGCGAAGAAAATTTTAACCATCCTCGCATAACAAGAAATAAAATATAAACAACATATGCAAAATAATTGCTAAATTGTTGCATATTCTTGTGGGAAAAAATACCAACTGCCGAACACTGACTGACTGGCTGGGTGCAACTAACTACCTGCTTGAAAGACTGCCTGTCTGTCTGACTATTTTCATTAAAGCTGTGTAAATATATTCCGGAGCAGTTTATTTCACTAGTTTTGTTGACAACACTTTCATGACTCCGATGCACTCGACTCGACTCTCAAGTCTATTTGTCTCGCATGCCTCGACATGACATCTAACTGAACACGTGTGTGCTATGTGTACGCCTTGTACCGTTAAAGCGGCACGAAAGTAATTTAAATTGAATACCACCAACGGTACCAGCATGACACATTTTTACTTGACTCGTGTTTACTTGCTTTTAAGTGACGTCCTATTGTCTGGAAATGGCATATAAAAATTGTAAAGCTGTACGTGGAAGGGCAAAGTAGAAGGAGATATAACAAATATTAGCGTCGTCATCTTAATGGCAAAGTCCTTTCACCTTTAAGACCTTTAGGTAGTACATTGGCATATGCTTACTTACAATACCCGTGTAACTATGTAACTATAAAACAACAAAGGAATACAACAACATACAATATGAGGACTCCTCCGAGGGAGTAGTAAGTGTTGTATGGGGGTATGGTGTTTAGGGATGCACCTTTTAAAAGGGGGAATAATAAAGAAAAATTCGAAAAACAAATGTTCTTCTTTTTTTACACCCCAATGAATAGGAGATTTTATTTATACTACTCCTGTTATCTCTCTATCTCTCTCTCTTGCACTCTCTTTTTGTGTGTTAAACACCCATAGAAAATTGTTGGTTAAATGATGTGTGTGAGTTAAAATCTCTGTAAACTAAATGCTGCCTTAAGGGTACTGGCATAGAAGCAAAACCCTTTGGGCATGGGAAGTAAATAGTGTGTGTAAATGACATTTAAATGATCAAGTTAAAGAAAATTTCTATGAAGAAAAGGGTGTTAAATTGTTTCTCTGGGTTATACACATTGCTAAGAAAAAAAGGAATGGAAAGCGTAAAGAAATTTTTATTAAAAAGGGGATTTCTTATAAAAAAGAAAATGAGTACAAGAAGGACATTTTTTTCTTGTTACAAATAAATTATAAGAGTGTTAACCGCTATAATTATAAGGAATATTTTCTCTGAAGTACTCCTTGGTTGTTTCATGAAACAAGGGAAAAATGTCCTCTCAATGGTTTATTATGTTTTGCTGTTTTCGTTATACGGATCTTTAAATGGTGACCTTTTTTCTTATTTTGTATGTTTAAAGATAGAAAAATAAATTAATATGGAGGTTTCATATAGAGAACATCTCAGGAAAGGCCATATAAGCAGAAGGCTAGCAAGAAAACTCTTGGCATGTAATTCAAGAATAAGCGCTGGAGGTATACCACGGTGGTCAGACGAATAGTGACCTATAGAGCAATTATGTGGACAGATAGAATAAATCTCAAATGGAGTTGGACAAGATACACAGACTAGCAAGTGTTCGCATAACAGAGGCAATGAGAACTTTTCCCAAAGTAAGCTGCATATGGCAGTAATGATTTTTAACGTTTTAATAACTATGCCCAGGTTGATTAGAGACAAGTCTAACATGAAATTCATTAGGGAATTTCGTGACCCAAAGAATCAATTCGTTGGCAGCACCCTCTTTAACCGTTCCCTGGACATAACTAGTAGACTTCATGGTTTATAAAAGTGCTTCGTAACGAAACTTAGTACCAAAAATGAATGGAGTAACTATAAGCTCCACACTATTCTAAATGAGAGACCATTTTATAGTATACAGATGGACTAAGAAAGGATATTGGAAAAGGAGCAAGAGTTTTTGATCCCAGAATGAAATATTCCGAGCCTATGGGAAAAGAAAGATGTACACGACTTATATAGGAGGTAAAAAAAACAGTACATAGCAATACTATCTGACGATCAAACCTGCATTGGAGCACTATCTGTCGTATGAGGTTAAATCGAAGATAGTATGAAGCTGCCAGGGGTTGCTGAATCATTTATGTAGGAAAACCAAGATAACCCTTTGCTGGAATTCAGATCATATTACTGCAATGATCTGGTAAATAAGCTTGCCAGGAGAGAAGCTTTTACGCGAGCAGATCAAGTCAGAAACTTTGTGTGGAGAAGGGTTGGATCTTTGCTTAGGTATTCTTAACGAAATGGAAAATAAAAAAAGGATAAAGATTCTTCCTTAACCAAGTGTATTTAAAACAATCAAAACTTTTACTGGGAAATTACAATAAGAGCAGATCTGAGTCATGCATCAGACTATTCACAAATAACCTGAGGTTGTTAATCGATCTTTTGGCAGCGCTTTGTAGTACACTTATTCAGAAAGGAGGTTGTTTCGAGCCCAATATATAGATTCTTTGACGATGAGAATGTATGTTTGGTACGCATTCTTGCAACTTATACAGGCATCAATGCACCCCAGAAGAAAACATTTGGTTGTACATCATGTGCTTGGTATGAAATTGTCACGAGCAGCATTCAGAAATTTGTCAGGACAATAGGCATGGGGGAGACATTATAGGGACGGCCTATAAAGTTGGAGAACAAAAAAAATATGAAAAGAATTTTTCAAAAGAAAGTTTTTTTCTTTTATTATTGTTTGTTCTTAAAAGGAGTGCATATTTGTGATAATGGGTAGCCAATGGTTAAAAGGTTTATTCCATTTTGATGCTCCTAAAACAATCAACTCCATTTGCTTTCTATGTAATACAAGACTAGCGTGGGACTAGCCAGTTCTTCTAAGGTAATTAGTAATGTTGCACAGTGTTTTCTTTTCATTAAATTCAAGATCTTGAAAAATATGAGTAGACATTTCCTCGTCTTAATCTCCTATAACGCTTTCCGAAATTTGTTTCGGTTCTCTTACGATTCTGTCTAGATTCAATCCAAGCGTACGAAACTAAATTATCGCCAAAGTGCGAACATACCTAGACCTAAAGCATAGATTTTTACATCAAGTTCAAGAAAGATTATACAACCGTTTCTTCCATAGCCATCTTCGAATAAAATCTGTAATTTCTTCTCGGCGAAAAGCAAATAACCTTTAATCCTCATAGAATACAAAAGACCAGCACTCGTACTTATATTCATCTTCGAGCAACCTACGAAGACTAAAAGAGCTTTAATCCTTTAATATGAGGCATTAAAAAATATCGTAAAATATATCCAAATTCGATATCGACTGACATTAACGCCTGCCCTTCCAATGAAACCTCGTACCAAATGTTTGTTTTGTTTTGTCATTGCATTACAACAAATGTTACATTGCAGTAATTACAATGACAATCTTTTTACACTCTTTGTCACCATAAATACTTGTCTAACCAATTAAAACACATTAAGAAACAAATTAAGAAGTGTTCAAACTGAAACTTGTTTCAACGTAAATAGAAAAAATTGAATTATTTTGTAGACCATTGCCAAATATCAATTACAATTGTCCATAAATTGCAAACAGTTTATGTATTTGGCTTTTAAACACACAACAATTAATAAATATTTCATCAATTCATTCATTCATTCAAAAGAAAAATGAACAAAACGAACGAACGAACGAGCGAACATTAACCAAATTTGTATTCAATGAATGCTAACTACACTCTCAATTAATAACTGATAACAATTTCTTGGTGTACTTGTATGTCCATACATACATATGTATTGATATATGTACATATGTATGTTCGTACATATGTATTGGTGTTATAAAATTGTTCGCATTCATTGTGACACATTCCTTTGAATTGAATATGGAGAGAAGTTTTGCAGATAAATCGTCAGAATTGTCATTTAAAAAGTGTTTCTTTCAGCCAAGCCAAAGCCAAAGCCAGAGACAAAGCTACAACCAAAACTATTCGTATTCGTTTAATGTGCTGGTTGGTATTTAGCCAAGAAAATAAACGCTGTTAACATATTTTCATGATGAAAAAATTTTCATCGTTACGAATTCAATTGATGGATAATGATAGTCAGAGTCATTGATACTGAAAGCATTGAAGTATTGAAGTTTCTCAATAAAAACGTACTCAAAACTTTTGAAATAAAAACAGAAACAGAAGCAGATGAAAAAGCAAATGAATAGGAAATATGAAAATTCTATGCTTTTTACTGTCTGAGTATAAAACGTAGCATAAAATCGAAGTAAAACAAGAAAAATCATTCGTTTTAAAAACAAAACTCCACTTGTTTTGAAAAGAATTTAAAAGATTTTTGTAGCATCTATGGCTGGCTGGATTGTCAAGCATTGTAAGAAATTTAATTAAAATAATTCTTTTAAGGATAATTTTAGAGGAAAACAACTTGGGGTATTGATCAAATGGTCCTTCAGGATGAGTTTAAATATTCAAATTTCTAATTGATCTAGATTCGCATCTAAAGAAGTTTGACAGCGAATGATTCAGTGTTGCTCTAAAGGAACATAAAAAATTGTTCTTTCGATTGCTTTAATTGGCACGAATATTGATGGCATGGAAACAAATCCACGGAAACAAATACAAAAAAATAAATGTGTGTGTAGGTCAATTCAAATTTAAAATCATAGACGCAAACCCATATTTTTAGCAGCGCCACTTTTTCGCTTTAACAGGGAAAAAATTTGTTATTAAGATACCAATGTTAACTGTTTCAACAGAATTAGGGCCATTATTACAACTTACCGTTAAAGTTGGGTTTAGTTAAACATTAGCTATTTTAGTGACATTAGCTAAAGTGAACTTTAAAGTCACCTTTAACTTCTTTTCGTTATTATAACCTAATGATAAAATAAAATTAACTTTTTCAAAAATATGGCAGTGCCGGAGCAATGTCGACAAAACTGATTAATTAAACAAGTTTTTTAAAAGCAGTGGCAACCAAGGGTATCTTTTGTTGTTGTTGTATTTGCTGATTTTGTTTATATTTGAAGTTGCCATTATTGAAAATAATATACAGTGAGCGCCATAAGTGAGTCAACACCCACTATAATTATAAATTTTCTATTATGTTCTTAAGTATAAAAAAAGTTCCTTTGTCATGAATTGTTGTTTTTGTTTTAACATTTTATAAGTAATAAATAAACGTTTTTATTTTTGGAAATTTATTGGACTATTCTCATTTACTTTTCTCGCTATCCTAAGAAAATGAATTATTTCAGTGGTGTTTACTCATTATTGCCGCTCACTGTATAATACGGCAAGTTCTAACATAAACTTAACTTTAAAAGTTAAAGGTAAGATCCTCCCTTTAGCTTAACTCTCACTTCTACCTTATTGTCCACTTATAGTAACGAAAAACAATTTATCTGCCGGTTAAAATTGTCCCTTTAGTTAAGGGCAAGTAGTAATAATGGCCCAGCTAATTATAGGATATATATAAGGTCAAGGAGTGCCGTTCCACCTCCAAAGAAAAGCTCCAAGGTCTATTATTATACCAGTGTATTATTAACTAATGTACTGATACCACCATACAACTGCTCCTTACCCTTCGGCGACACATTTCTGGCAAAAATTCTAAAAGGAAATGAAATTGCCATGGAAAAGATTCTCAAACAAAATTTTTTCTGTAGTTCAGAGTAGATTTTAAACTGGTCCCGCCACTTATGGTTAAAATTAACACACGCTGCAAAAGTGGTGTGAGAAGGTACGTCGTAATCCTGACTGAAGGGTTGTAATGATTGCATTCATCGCAACAATTATTGAACTGGCATTATCATACCCTGAATAAGACTGAAAACAATTTTAACTCTTCAGAAATAGCTGTGAGTTGCATAAAAGCTCATGTTCACATAACCGAGTACATACTATACTCCTTTAAATTTTTACTTAATTTTCTCATCATTTTAATAAATTTAAAAACTAATAAAAAAAAGCTTTCAGGATCATTGCACTTGCAATTTTTGATAACAAATTTATCATATTTTTTTGGTTTTTTTTTTTTTGAACTACCAAAGTTCAACTTCATTTAATAAAAACCTCATAAACTATTTATAATTTAATGCGATAGTTTCTATACACATACATATATTGTATGCCACAGCTGACTGATGACAATGCCTGCAATAACACTGGAGCTGATAATGCTTATATACGAGTATCACCTCCACTCGTAGTATTCCGCAAAAAAAAATCTTTTCAAACTGTTAAGGCTCTTTTCAACCATTTTTCCGTTTTTCTATTACAAAATTGTTTCATATTTAAAAGCGAATTTTTGCTTTATTTGTTGTAGTACACTTTACTGTCACAATATTTACACTTTAACGGATATGTGTTGTGTATCAGGGATGGAAATGTGGAAATTTAAAAATGGTACTTTTTCATTTTAATTTTCTTTTCATGCAAACTTCATATGTAGAACGTTTTGAAAAGCCAAAGTCATCTTTAGAAAATGAGTCTTATTAGAGTGTTTATTAAAAGCACAAATAGCTTCTCACACCACTCATGATGTGTGTGTGTCCATGAGTGGCGGAACCCTACAGTATAAGAACGACGGATTTGAGAAACTTTTCATGGAAATTTTTAGGTACTCGAAGAGTTTTTGCCAAAAGACTGCTGAGAGTAAGGCACCGAAAGAAATATTGCGAACCAGAGATAATGGATTTATTTACAGAACATACGTATCTACTCAAAGTAATTTTGGGTAGAACCTTAAAGCCACCTTAAAGGAGCCTCAATATGAGATTTGCCACTACTTTATCGCGACTTCTAGGCTTTCTAGGGCTGTTTTAAATAAATGTGAACTAATGTCCTGTCCTGCCATTCGGACCAGAATTTAAAGGTTAGAATTTTTCCTTTGTAGTCTCTGTATACGTCACTACAAATATCTGGGTCATGTCATCACTCAGATTGAAAGATGGAGTCGAATTCCTGTGCACTTGGCTTATTTGCTTGTGTGGAATTGTTGTCAATTTTCTCATATATTTCAGTTTACTGATTATTTTCTAAAAAGATATTTTTTTTTGCTAAATATGCCAGTTATTTTTGACCATTTATATCAATTAATATTTCAATTCTAAACTATAAACAAAGTACTTAAAATGTGTTGAACTAAAAATGTACCAAAATAGTAAATTCTCTCTCATCCCTAATTAGTATTTAAGGCTATGTATGGGATGGCATTTGTAAACAACCCAATACAGTATAACGTTTATGAATAATTTATTAGTCAACACTATTAGTGTCACCAACATGAACGTTTTATGCTCATCATCATTATCATCATCGTCATCAGCCTCCACTATCTTTATTATTATCAGCTGTAGTCGTTGGGCTTTACAAGCACTACGAATACCGACGATGACTGATACAATTCTATGGTACGGAAACAACAACAACGTGATTATGATGATTGTCAGCCAGTCAACGATTTCGTTTTGTTTTCTCTTTTTTATCTTTCAATAGAGAGAATATGTTGATTTAACGGTTGTATGTGTGAAAATTTTTCTACAATTTAACATTTATAGTGCTCATGTGAAGGTAGATATATATATGTGTGTGTGTTGTATTTACTAAAACACACATACCCCCATGCATACATACATACATACATAGCTACTAGCTACTCCTATAAACCATTAAGGAAAAGAGATTTGAAAAACAGTCAACTTTTTTTGTTGTTGAATAAAAATTAGGTGAGGCAATGATATTCATTTTGTTTATGTAGTTGTCTTTGCTTCTGTATATGTATTTGTGTTTGTTTTTGTATCTGTATTTGTTTAGTTTTAATAGTTGCACTGTTAACTTTATTGTCCCCTGCCCTAGTCGTGATCCTTTATTTCATGCAACAAAACCCTGCTTTTATTAGGGATCTCTCTGTTGTTGTTGTTGGCTAACTTCCCCTTAAGAATAGCCTCCATTGGAGGCTATAAAAATGAAGAGTGTGAAGTTAATTTTAATTAACGGTAAGTAAATAACATTACATTGATATCTGCACTGTACCCAGCGTATACATAGGGCGATGGTGTTGCTGGCTCCTTGCTTAAGCAATAGATTAAAACAAGAACAACAACAACGACAACGACCACAAATACTTTTACATTTAAAAAGTAATCAAATGACACTAAAGCCGCTTAAAAGTTTAAGGAAACCAAATTGTAAATGAGGGGAAAATGATTAAACAAAAGAGAGAAAGATAAAATTAGAGAGTGTAGACCATTTCACTTTAAATATTTTTTGTTTCTTTCTTTTATAATGAGGAATTAAATTGATTTTTGAGAGAAGAAAAATTATTTGAAATTGTCTATGTCCATTAAATTAAAGAGATTCTCACTGATAAGAGCATTTCTCTAATAAATTATGGTTGGAAAACATGAAAATTGAAACACATCTTCATTGTCCGCTTAATATTTTATTTTGACTATTATCATACGTTGCCAGTTGAAAGCCTGAAATTATAAAGTGGACTCTTGAACTCTGTCATTACGATCGTATTCCACACATTTCGAATTTTTGGTTTTCAAATGCTTTAATGTTAGTGGATTATTCATGTAGACTTGGCCTATTACGTAGCTCCCCAAAAAAAAGAATTCTAACGGCGTATAATCGCCGAATTTCAAAAAACTTGAAATTAACTTTTTTGCAAACTTCCATAAGACCGTAATCGGTCATGTAGTGGAGCTCTAGTCGCCGTAGTCTAGTAGTGTAGTGTGTTGGCTTATTAGACTTGAGACCAAATTTCAAACTCCATGTCAGACATCGCTAACAAAAACGTAATATGAAAAATTATTTCTTCGGTGACACTACCTCTCAGCAGATTTCTGGCAAAAACTCTGAGAGTAAATCTTTCATTCGGCATCGACTTTAAATTGTAGGTCTCACCACTCATGTATAAAATTAAAACACCCAACATAGGTGGTTTAAAAACTAGGTCGTAATCCTGACTGAAGGGTTGTTATGACCAATTTTATACATATGTATGTATGTTACGAAATGATTAAGAAAAGTGTAAAAGTGTGCAATTAATAATTGTGTATAGAAGGAGTAATCTTGAAGTCACCGTAGTCTAGTAGGTAGTGTGTTCGCTTATTATACAAAAAAGCCCGGATCCGAGCCCCAGGCCAGACATCAAAACGAAATATTAAAAAAAAATATTTCTTTGACGACTTCCTCTCAGCAGATTTCTGGCAAAAACTCTAAAAGTAAATAAAACCTGCCATGAAAAAGTTTCTCAAAAATCTGTCGTTCGGAGTCGATATTAAAACTGTAGGTCCCGCCACTTAGGTGTAAAATTAAGGCACACAACATGAGTGGTGTGAGAAGCTAGGCGGTAATGCTGACTGAAGGGTTTTAATGGCCAATTATGTATGTATGTATGTATGTATGTATGTATGTATGTATGTATGTATGTATGTATGTATGTATGCATATATGTATGTATGTAATCTTGCTATGGCTTAAATTTGAGTCCGGAATTTTGATAAAAAGATTAAAAAAGGAGATAAATTAGCTTAAAATCATGAAAACTTATTAAGAAATGCTATGGTGGAATATTTTCTCCGAATAGTCGAATTTCTTGGCCATAGACAACGACGTGTATCCTTTGAATGAACCCTGAAACAGTTGTGAACTGAACTCAATTACTATGAAAATATTATCTTTAGTGACGACGCCCTTTTCTGGATAAATGCTCACGTAAACATAAACAAAATTGTCAAATTTGGCATGATGCCAATTAACATTAGATCCAAGATCCAAGAGTCTAATGCAACCCAAAAAAAAAGGATTTTGTGCTGCCAGTATCAAAGGTCCATATTTCTTTGAGAACGCTGATGGTCACACCATCGCTATCAACGACAAGCAATATAAGTCGAAATTATGTTGGCCTGAATTACATAATTGGCAACCAGCTATATATGGTTTGAACCTGATATTTTCTTGTGAGTATTTTTGATGTTACAAGTCAAACCCAGTTTGATTCATGTGCCAGGGTCATGGAAAATTCGACTTTTCGGATACTTTCGCTATAAGGAAGCCATAACGGATATTTCAACGATATTATATTTCCCCCATAATGGCATCAATAGGTCTTTCATATGAATAAAAATGTCGATGATATCTCACACACACTTTGTTTCATTTAATTTTAACGAGAGGGAAGTGCTAAATGTTTTTTCGAAGCTTATAAAATATAATGATCCCAGGGAACATCGCATTCCCGCAAGATATAAACAAATTAATGTGCACCTACAACACTATTATAAAATATCCATCGGATGGTATTAAAATTTAAATTGAATTTTTACATTTCACTGAATCACTTCTTAATTCCTTATTCAAATACAATCACGAATTGTTTATGTTTAATTTCAAAAAAAAAAGTCTTCTATTTGGTTTACCTTTAATTAATTTTCAATTAGTTTCTTCTGAAGCCGCCATAGAGAAAAAAGAATCCATTTATCCTTGTTACTAAATTATTTACAAGTTTTCTTCTTTTTATACTTTTTTTCTTATTTTCACAGGGCTTTCACTTTAATTTGTTTTTCATTACTTTACGAGACAATAATTCATGCTTTTTTCGTTTGATTTTTTTCTTTATTTCCTGTATTACAAGCAATAATTAGATTTCACTTGAAATCATTGTCAACATTAACACACACACACTCAGATTCAATAGGGCATTAATATTAAAAGCAGAGGCTTCCATTGACTTTTAACAGGCATTAACAGAGAACAAAAATCTTTCTGTTCACTTTGTAAATGTATGTAGTTGTGATCCATGCATATAGAGAAGGATACTGTAATATTTAATTAAATTATAAATACAACATACACACGCACACACATACAACTGCATTACTTATTGTTGTTTTTGTTATTGTTACAAGAGCAAAGCAGAGAAATAAAATGAAATAAAGTGTAGAAGCAAAAAAAGTGACAAAAAGAACACAAACCGCAATGTAATGTTAACAACAACATCAATGTCAACATTAAAATGATTACAACAACAACAAATAATTATCATACAACACTATTAACACAATTTACATTAAATATTTATACAAATTTATCCGCAATACACACATACACATGCACGCACCAACACATACATACATACATACAGAGTCGCATACATATTAACCCACAATTACAATACAATTGTTTGTGTATGAGAAAGTAGAAGAAGAAACAATAATAAAAAGTTAACGGTCCCATTTTATTATGTTTTGCTTTTGTTTTTTACGCCGTTATTATTATTGAAAATGAAAAGCACACGACAAAAATACTCTCACACACATTATCATACAATAAACATGAAAGCAAGTCAAGTAAAGTAAAACAAACAAAAAAAAAAACGAAAACAATTTTATTTCCGTTTCTGGTTCTCACACATACATCTGCATATACATACGCACTGCAACATATTCTCACACTCATTTGCTTTGTCGCATTCGTATGTGCGTTTGTGTTATAATTAAAATTTTACAGGGAAGCAGGCAAAATAAAATGCGAACAAAAAAGTAACAAAAAGCCGGTAGTAAAAACAAATACTCATGCTCGTTTATACACTCACTATGTCACTCATACTACATCATCACCACTACACTTACATTCACTTATGCTTGCACGCATACATACATACATACGTACATGCAACGTAACAATTTTGAAAAGTATTTCAGTATCACTATTACTCGGTTTCTATGATTTTTCTTTTTCTTCTTCTTTTTTTTTTTGAGTATTTTTTACGTCAAAACAATCCAATTAAATTTTTTCCTTTTTGAGAAAATTGTATATTTCGTTGCGGAAAATATGTTGCCGCCTTGTTTAGAGTATGTAAAGAAGAGAGAAAATTGTGTGAACCACCCGCATTCAATGCCGAACGAAGACTGAATCTATAAATGACAGGTTAAAGATTTTGCAATAAAAACATGAACCAAAAACCTACACACACACAAACACACACCCATATATAGTATGTAAGTAGTATAAACTTATTCACTCACACACATGGACAACATCGTTCTCGTAGTCGTAGTCGTCGTCATCGTCATCGTCGTTATTGTGTAGCCTGGCCATCAGATGTTTTTTAACGGTGGGGTTTTTTCTTTAACTTCTGTTGCCATTTTTGTTGCTGTTTTGTTATTGTTTTTGGTTTTTTTCTCGCTTTACGTTTTCGCATGGTAAATAAAAACAAACGTGTATCCAGCAGATACTCACTACTCCATTGTATAACAACAAAAACATTAAGCGCAAAATAACAATGAAAAAAGGAAGAAAAAACGTTTCATAGTTAAACAACAAACGTTCTTTGAATACTTTTGCAATGAACAACAGAGATGCAAGGTACGGAATTGCGTGTACCTTTTAAGCGGCCAAAAAGGACAAGGATACGTACATAGTATAGAGGCCGCCATTCGACTACTCGGTTCTTATGAGGCTAAATTGAAGATAATATGAGACTGTCGGGGGAAGCTTAATCGGCTTTGGGGAAAAATTTGGTTACCCTCTGCTGGGTCTCAGCTCATGTGTGAATTCTCAGCAATGAACAAGCAGACGAGCTTGCTGGGAGGGGTCCAGAGCCCTTCTATGATGTTTGGTAAGAAATGTTCAACGAAAGAGAAGAGAACTCAAACTGCAAGTGGGTTTGAGGTAATCAAAAACTTTGTTGGGAAATTACAATGAAAGGAGATCTGAGTTATGCATCAAACATGACCAGGAATAACCAGAGGTTGGTAACTGGTCTCTTCACAGGACACTGTTGGCGCAAGCTACATTTATTCAGAATGGGGGTTGTCTCGAGCCAAACCTCTAGATTCTGTGACGTTGAGAATGAATCATCGGAACAAATTCTCGGAACCTGTGTGATATGAATGCATCTCAGAAGTAAACATTTGGATTCATATCACGACAGAGTATTCTCATCGTTCACACTGAGCAGTATCGTGTGGTTTATCATGGCAATAGGCTTAGAGGAGACATTATACGAATAAAATAGTTTGTTTTTCACGACAACAATGATATTCAAACGGCTAGAACGACAAATTTAATAGTCTAAGACACCTTTGAAGTTCAACTGGGAAATAGCAAAACTCTGAAGGAAGGTATTAACAATCAGCATAGCTTGCATGCATATCAATTATGACATACCAAGGATATCGATTTACTGGCAAAACTAATATGCATTAAAAGTTCGGTTGTTAATATTTTCAGGATTTTAACAGTATAAGTTTCTCACATGACTGGGGCTTCAGTGGTGCACATTCCAATAATAAGTCAACAAAGTTTTCTAATGGGAATCGTTTCAGTGCTTTATATCAATAGGAAATTATTTTCCTATGTTGGAAATCCAGGACTGACATAGAATCAGTAAGTTCTGATAAGGCTACTCAATTTAACGTTTCTTATACGTCCGATGTGAAAAAAGATATGTTGTTCTAAGTATTACAGGCTCCTAAAGATTCGTACTATTGCAGAGGAAGTGTTTTAAAGAGACTTTATAATTTCATGCAATCAGAAATGCGTCCAACCATGTGTAGAGTACCGACAAATGATGCCATATCAATTAGCAGTATGATGTTCTCTTGTTACATACATAATTGGCCATTACAACCTTTCAGTCAGGATTACGGCCTAGCTTCTCATACCACTCATGTTGTGTGCGTTAATTTTATACGTGAGTGGCGGGACCTACAGTTTAACGTCGACTCCGAACGACAGGTTTTTAGAAACTTTTTTATGGCAGGTTTTATTTACTCTCAGAGTTTTGGCCAGAAATCGGCTGAGCGGAAGTCGCCGAAGAAATATTTTTTTTTCATATTTCGTTTTGATGTCTGGCCTGGGGCTCGAACCCGGACTTTACGTCTAATAAGCGAACACACTACCTACTAACTACGGCGACTACAACCGCTACTGGAGATTCGTTACACACTTTATATTAAACACAAACTTTATATTAAACACAGTAACATTTAAGACAATGTGTTGCTTGTATAGGAAAAAGTACCTTTTTCCTTCATACAATTTAGTACCTAAACTGCCAACACCTAAAAATCCCCATTTGTTAAGTACTACGACAATATGAAATAACTTTTTGCCGTAAAAAAGCAACACATTTAAACAAGCACACTCATGCCCAGCACGTTTTATATTAAAAATCTGTTATAAAAGAGAGAAATAACAGTCAATCGTACTACGAATACAACTGACAGACGCAAACAGACAAAAACAATGTGGCCCAGCAACAATGGCAGCAACAACTGCTGCAATAGCAGCAGTAGCAGCAGCAGCTGGCAACTTGTTACAACCAAAAATGTTCAGAAACAACAGTTTTACAGGTTTCATCAACTTTTTCTGTTATTTCTTCTTAGACTTGTTGCTACTAAAACAGTGTGATTGTGAGACTGTTGCTGGCAACTGGCAGATGCTATAGCTGATGCTGCTGCTGCTGCCATCCCCATAGAAGATGTGACTACAATGAACATGATGATGATGATGAGGAGGCTGACGACGACTAAGAGTATGACTATGACTGTGACTGTGACTGTGAAGATAATGACGACGTTATTGTTGATGTGAATATGGCCCAGCCGGCAAATGTTTTCATGCTGATAAAATAAGATGTTGAATTGTACAAATGCGGTAACAACATATAACATACAGCTAAATAACAACAACAACAATAACAACAGCAAGCACTACATTGTGAAAACAATGTGAAATATTTCAGTTGGTCGTTCCTCTTTTTTTTCTCTTTTTCCATTTCTCTTGTATTTTTCTGTTTTTATTTTCTGTTTTTATTTCTTTTTGATTTTTTGTTTTCATCATCATTTATCGCATACCAGACGCGCCAAAAGCCTAATCCCCTCGAGTTAACAACTACACATGTACTTTGCGCTTAAACACACAAATGATGACAGTTTGAAATGTTTCCAAACATACGAGTATAAGGCAACATGCTTAGGTTTAGTTTGACAACATTGTTCACTTAAAATTAAGCAACATGTTGCTGTAAACATGTTGCTTAACTATAATGTTAACTATGTTACACACTCTGTTGATTATTACATCTGCTTCACTCTGTTCAAGGAATTGTCAAAATGTACGAAAAACACGCAAAAGGATTTGTTTTTTTTCGTTTTTTTTTCATTTCTTTTTTGTTGCTTAAAAAACAAATTGTGGCATAATTACCGGAAAAATGTCTAGAATTTCATGTTGCAAAATACAAAATAATGATGCCCATAAAATCGTATTTGAACATTAAAATTTAAAGTATTTTTTATGTGCAAACATTTACATTTATTATGCCAAGTGAGAGGGAGATGCAGGGTTTAAAGAGACTAAAAATGGAATTTCGCAAACGAGTTGATATTGTTTTTGAAATCACCATTTAAATGGTAAAATAAATGAATAATAAATTAAAGGATATGAAAATGATGGTGATTTTAAGAGTCATCTCATAATAAAATTCACATTAAAAGAATTAAATTGAAAAACAAGGAAACGTAAAATGTTGTAAAAAGAAAAAAATTATTTTCGCATTAAGGTGGAAGGCTAAATTAGTTCTAAAACACTGTCATTATGCTTCATTTACAGAAACCATATTTCCTATTGGTATAAAGTAGACAAGCATTGTTGAGATGTGTTTTGCATCAATAAAATTATTAGTGATTGACATGAATAGGCGTCAGTCATTTACTTTGAGCCCTTGACTTGAAGAAGAAAACATAAGAACTCCCTAACTAAGAAGGTTTTTGGATTAATCATTCTCTCTGTTAGCTATGGCTATGTTAGTTCTAAAATACTTCCATACTTGCGCAAGCATTGTTGTGTAGTATTTTGCATCAACAAAATTATTCGTGATTGACATGAATAGGCGTCAAGCATTTACTTTGAGGCCCTTACTAGAAGGTGAATACATGAGAACTTCCCAAATAAGGCGATTTTTGGATTAATCATTCTCTCTGAGTGCGAATAACATTGCCATATTGCTATAAAATTCCACCTTTATGGTTCCAAACAGAAGGCTCCAAGGCAATTGCTTACTGTAGACATGCTTACTGTGCTAAGGCAATAAATGGAGGAAGAAAATTCATTACTCTCTCTCAAGGTAATGTGAAATCATGTGCGTAAAGGTGAAAAAGTATGTGAATGATGTGGTTTGCCTTTCAAGAGGTTCATATGTTATCCTATGGTTACATCAGAGAATTTTCAAATTAAGGGGCTTTATTTTCACTTCAAATAATTTTTTCCGAAAACCGCTGACTCCCAGAGAAGAAACATTATCTTGGATCGTTATTTATGCATTAAGGAGACAGGTTCTCCACCACTACACTTAATTCAATAACCCATTAGGCAACAATATCCTAGACAAGAACGCAATCAAAAATGATAATCAAGAAAGCTGCTATCTTGACTCGAATATGAGTATACAAACAGGAGATTGTAATCTCTATAGATATCAATTAGGCTGTTTGACTAATTTTCTCTCAATTAGACAAAATTCATACTTCAGATTAACAATTTGTCATTGTATGTAATGGAAGTTGATATCATTGTTGATAGTTTTGCATGTATGAAGTCCTTTGAAGTCCTTAACTATAACGACTACTAGGGAATAACCATGAAACAATCATATTTTCATGATTAACTCTAGAAAAATATGGCAAAATAGAACCAAGGAGGATTAAGCATCATTACCTGAAATATCTCTAGGCTTTTTGCCTAAAAATGACTTCAAGAGCACAATAAATGCTAAATTATAGGGGCTACAATGCTTATAAGTTACTACATATATGTGCTCCTAGATATAATTGATCGTATAGGACTGCCAAGATATTGTCAAGATACCGCTTTAACAAGGAAAATTACAACCTTTCAGTTAGGATTACGGCCTAGCTTCTCAACACCACTCATGTTGTGTGCCTTAATTTTGAGTGGCGGGACCTACAGTTTAACGTCGACTGCAAATGACAGATTTTTGAGAAACTTTTCGTGGCAATTTTATTTACTTTCAGAACTTTTGCCAGAAATCTGCTGAGAGGAAGTCGCCGAAGAAATATTTTTTCATATTTCGTTTTGATATCTGACCGGGGATATGAACTGTGACTTCGCGTCTAATAAGCCAAAACACTACCTACTAGACTACGGCGACTTCACCAGAAAGTGTTTTAGTCCGTACTAATTGCTTCGGAATTAATCTTGGATACGGAACTCCTACAACTATTATCTCTATATGCTCTGATTGCCAAGCTACAATCAGATTTCTTTCGTTGAGACGATTCCAGCGATTATGTTCATCTCATATATAGTCGACAAGCTTGTCCCACTGCTGCCCAATATTAATCCAGTTATGGAACGTAAAAACCTCTCGGTCAGTATACAGGCCATTGCTGATACGGATAGACTTGTCAATTACTTCTCAGCCGAAGAAGAAGAGAATGAAGTCGACTTCATATGCCAATGACCGTTTCGGGAATATCGTTCGCTTCTCTTATTCTCAATTTCTCGTTAGTTCAACAGAGCTTCAATTTCTTGACATTGAGATAATTGCAAGATTCAGTATACTTTCAGAATGACTTTCAGTTCAGTTCAATGTTATGGATTTAGGCTTTAAGGCGAGTGCTCACTGCTGAGATCGTATCGATTAGTTATCGTTGTAGAAGATTCGCCTATATATTATCAAGTGAAGTTAGGTTTTGACAGGGCAATACTCCCCCCTAACCATTATTTATCTTGGCTCCACTGTTACCACCAAAAATGATGTCAGCCTAGAGATCAAGAGCAGGACAATTCTTGCCAACAGAAGTTATTATGGTCTCAATAGGTAATTGAGTAACCGAGACCTATCTCGTGCGACAAAACTAATACTAGGCAAGACGCTCACCCTAAGTACTAATGCAGCAGCCTTGAGAGTGTTCGAGTGAAAAGTCCTACGCAAGATCTTCGGTCCGGTGCGAGTTGGCGATGATTTCCGCAAGCGAACCAACAATGAGCTGTATGAGCTCCTCAACGACATAGACGTTGTACAGTGTATTAACATCCAGCATCTGCGCTGGCTCGGTCATGTCGTTAGATTGGATGAGGATGCTCCGGCGAGACAGGTATTTGATGCGGAGATCTGCGGAGAGGACGACCTTGTCTGGAAGGACCAAGTCGAGGAGGCCCTGTCATCGATTGGTGTGACCAACTGGCGTAGGCGCGGAAGAAGCAGAGGCGCCTGGAAGGATGTGTTGCGGCAGGCCGAAATCCGTTAATCCTTAAAAAAAAACCTTTTTTATACAAAAACTAAATAAAGTTCTGGTAGAAAACTTAATTAATTTGGTAAAAGAAATTAATTATACGCCACTTAAGATCTTAATCGTCTATCTAATAAAGGATTTTACACTTAATAATAAATTAATCAAAATTAACCCCATTCTCCATTATCCTGCCCTAATTGTTATTGTTATTAACACACTAATTTAAATCTATTTATTTACAAGTATTACATACTTAATTTAATATTTATTGCAGTAGCATCACTATGCCGCACAAGATTTCCTCAAAAAGGAAAAATTAAATATTCATGCGGCAATTGTTTAAAACAAAAAGAAAAATACAGAAGAAAAAAGGAAAACAAAATATTCTTTTCCACAAAATTAATTTTGAAAACTTTTGCTGTTTGTGTTCGTTCACACACATGAATATAAAAACCTGACAACAAATAAACACACAACAGCAGCAACAAGAAAAAGAAAAGATAGGAAAGTATTTCAACATGTTCATAATGTGTAATAAAGCTTCTTAAAATTAAAATTAAATATAATGATGACTTTGTTTCACTTTTTTTTTCTTTATTTTTTTCTTTTGTCCTCTTATTCTTATTCATTCAGATCCCGATTTTCTATGGAACTAAAAAGTTTCTTTTAAAAATTTTCTCCTCTTTTTTTTATTTTTTTTTTATTTCTGCATATACAGACTCATTTAGTAAATGAATAACGCCATTTAGTTTAGAGACAGTAGACACAGTAGTAGTGGGGAGTGGAGGAAAGAAGCATCTGCTTAAGTTTTGGCAGATACTTTGCCGTTTTGGCCAACATTTTATGGGATTTTGAATTTATGATGTACTATTTCTGCTACCAGGGAGGGCATTCCTTATGCCATAATTTTTGCTTTCAAGAAGCCAGTAGAAAAGTTTGTTTCTTTTATAACAACCTTATGAGTTGTTTAGAATACAGAATTGCAAAATATGACGAGAAAAAGGTCACAACTGAAAATAAAAATTAAAACTTCTGTTGATACTTATTTTAACCGAGACTAACTCTCAATCGTTGGCCACTTCTTCTGTAGTTCATTGTGTTCATTCGACTTCGTAAAGTAAGCTGTAGTAAGAGGACAGAGGAAGATGGACACACTTAGGCCACATCTTGCTCATTATGATAGCACAGTCTCCCACATCTTCCAACAGTGGAACCATTCGGAGATTGTAACGAACCCACCCAGGTTTTAAATGGTAATCCTTGTCGGATCAGTGTGATTATGGCTTGGCAATTGGCTTGAAAATTCCCTGGATTCATCTAAGGCATCAACTGACAATGATCTGTGTTCTATGATACGCCATGGAATCAGTACTATCGCAGTTAATAATGTTCAGTTTAGTACGTTGCAAAATGTACCGAAAGTTCATCTCTAAGAACAATAGGCCGTGAACTTGTCCAACCCTGTTTCAGAACCTGTCATTGAGATTCTGAACGTCTTCTCCCGAGCCTCGGTATGTTGAGAAAACTGCTCCCCAGAGAGCGACATGACCGAACGATTTCCAAATACTGCTTGTATGGTATGAATTACGTATTTAACCACAGGGCCTTGGCTTGGATTCGCCATGGAATCATTATTATCGCTGTTAATAATGTTCAGTTTAGTACGTTGCAAAATGTACCGAGAGTTCAACAATAAAAACACTTGGCCGTGACCTTGTCGAGACCTATTAATGTCATTGAGGTTCTGAACGTCTTCTCCCGAGCCTCTGTTTGTTGAGAAAACTGCTCCCCAGAGAGCGAAATCACCGAACGTTTTCCATGTGCTGCTTGAATGGTATAAATCACAGCGCCTTGGCTTTGGCTGTATCTCCACTTCGATAAGTAGACATTTGCCATCTAGAAAGTTCAAATTTTCAAAACGACAGTGCAATCATCAGATTAGCACTTAAATCCTGACATTGACCATACTTAAGACCAAAGCCTGTAGTGGATATCCTTGACAAACTCCAATGTTTTATGGAACTCTTTGTCATATCCTCGTGCAAAATAAAGCATGTCGTATTCCTGTGCATAGCTTATAAGACGTGAGGCTGTGGTTCAAACCCCAGACATCTCGCACAAAACGAAATATGAAAAAATATTTCTTCGGCGATTTCCTCTCAGCAGTCATCTGGTAAAAACTCTAAGAGTAAATAAAGATTCTCAAATCTCACTCAAAGCCACTCATGGATAAAATCAACACACGCAACTTGGGTGATGCAAAAAATTAGGGCGTAATCCAGACTAAAGAGTGAGAATGACCGATTAAGTAAGAAAGTATAGAGAAGAGTATATGCGAAGTATAGAGAAGAGTATATGCGCAGTATAGAGAAGAGTATATGATAGTCGCCGTAGTCTAGTAGGTAGTGTGTTCGCTTATTAGACATAAAGCCCGGGTTCGAGCCCCAGACCAGATATCAAAACGAAATATGAAAAAAAAAATATTTCTTCGGCGACTTCCTCTCAGCAGATTTCTGGCAAAAAACTCTGAGAGTAAATAAACATGCCATGAAAAAGTATCTCAAAAATCTGTCGTTCGGAAAATCTGTAGGCCCCGCCACTCAAGTATAAAATTAAGGCACACGACATGAGTGGTATGAGAAGCTAGGCCGTAATCCTGATTGAAGGGTTGTAGTGGCCAATTATGCATATACAGTATGTCAAGAATGAGTTTTCACATTAAAGAAATTTCAAATTTTTGTGTTATTTCATTAAAAAAAAAGTTATTCTTATTTTAAAACAAAAACATTTTTTAACTTATTCATATTAATAATACTATTTACAAAGATTTACAACAAAAAAAAATTCACTTTGATCAAAAAATGAGAAAAAATTTAATGAAAACGATCTATACTCAAATATTTCGCTGTCAAACAACTCTTTTCACAAACTAATTTTAACTTCATTATATAATTAATAAACAAGAATTATTCAGCTTTAGTACTAGTACTTGGTACTTTTAAATAAATCCACAAATTTTCAATAGGATTTAAATCCGGACTTTGGGAAGGAGTGTCTATTACTTTACCGCAGTTATATAGTAGCCACATTCTCACCATATGCGCCTTATGTTTGGGATCATTATCCTGATAAAATTTAAATCTTGGTTCATTTTCCTGCATGGAGCCGTATGTATATGCGAAAATAAATCAGAATAGCTTAGAAAAAGTGATAACACCAAGTTACGCATGTTGTATAGAGGCAACCGATAAAGAGATCTGGAGAAAGAGATATGGTTAAAGCCAGAGAGAGAGAGAAAACAGCATGCAGTGCTACTACTACTACTAAAAGAAACCGTTTCTAAGTTTTTGTGCACGAATGTATCAGTTGAACTAATTTCTCATAGGAAAAGTTATCGGCTGTTCTAATAAAATCAAAACTTCTTCAAAAACCTGTACCTTTTTTATATAGCTTGGTAAGCGATTACGAAAGCGATTAATTAAATGAAACTCCTTTTTTTTATTTGATGGGATAGATTTCTATCTAGATTTCAGAATATTTCTGTGCTTCTAAGTATCTTGTTCTGCCTGAACCCGAGGCATTTTGCTCGATACGTCCCTTTTTCATTGCAACTGCTATGTGGTAGTAGTACTTTAAAAATCATTTTTCGTCATTTTTTTTCTTTTTTGCTTGTTTTTGTTTTGCATACCGTTAAGAAAAATAGCCCAAATGCGAAAAACGTACGCTGTGACATGACAGTGAGAGAGGGAGAGATAGAGAAAGATGAAAATCTTTTTATAATTTTGTAACGAAACAAATACATAAATTTTCTTTATATACCCTTATGCACATACAAATAAACAAACATATGCTTGTACTTATACCGCATACATATACATATGCAGACATATATATATATATTATATAATAGGGTATTTATGTACTTAAACTACATATTGTACATACGTATGTATGTACATTGTACGAGTAATACTTTTTACATTAATTTTTTACATGCTCCTCGTAGCATACATAAAACAGTAACTGAATGAAATGTGAATAAAATTGCAAGGATAGGGAAATAAAAAAAAAATGAAATGGAATAGAATGAAATAAAAATAGAATACAAGAAAAGAAAAGAAAAAAGTTGTGTCATAATTTTTACTTAAAACAAGAGAGAAGTAAAAGAAAAAAAACAGGCAACAGTAATATCAACAAAAACAATACCAAAAAGGAAGACAGCCACAGTAAATGTGGCACAAAAATTTTTATTTCATAAAATACGTGAACAACAAACAATACCGTCGTCATCATAAGGAATCATATTATTTACCTTTAAATCTGTCTGTCAGACAATAAACACTTGGACAAATTTAAGTGCTAAATTACCATATTTTGTTACTTTGCTACTCTTTATGTTTGTATTTGAATTTTTTCTCACATTTGTTTTATGTCTTTACAAATGCAAAGTGGCTACATTAAATGAGGTTTTACTTGTCGCCTTTTCTTTTTTTGTATGGAATAGGATACTGAAAGAAATATGAATTCATGGATTCATCTTTTATTTACTAGGGCAGTATGATAAAGCCATCGGCACATCATTTGAGAAGTTGAATAGTTTGAATCTCGGATCTCTTGGGCCTTAAAAGGAACTACATTGCCGATAATTGTGACATATATATATATGTATATATGTTCCTCTTACTCCCCTAGGGACCATAGGGCCGCAATAATTTTGATATGCAGGTCACATATTGTCTAGCAACTAGCTTTCACAGACGATATGTTACAGATAGTGAATGAAGCATTCGTTACGCTAAATCTGTGACCGAAGTCTACATAGCAATGATTGTGTTGACATATTAAACGCGAGGCTGTGGTTTAAACGCCGAATAAAACGAAATATGAAAAAATATATCTTCGGCGCTTTCTTCTCAGCAGTCTTCTGGCATAAACTCTGTCGACTTTAAACTGTCGTAATTCTAACAAAGTAAGTAAGTAGTGCTGTGGAGGCCTCTTCCTAGTAGACGCAATATATTTCCGAAACTTTAAGCCCATGAAGTTAACCCATAGCAAAAGGGGGTTGAAAACCCTAAAGACCCATTTTTGAAAAATTGTAGAGCTAAACACTGACGTGCTAGAACCATCGCTATTGTCAGAAATTGACAATTGATCTTTGCTCTTTAAAATGAGCCGAAAGCCAAATTGATTGCATGCACCCTTAAAGTAGGGGGTGGGGTTTATGTCAAGGGGTGCAAGAGAAAAAGAAACACATTACGGAGGTCCTTAAAAATTAATTAGATTTACTTGAAAATTGTCTTCATTCAGATTTAAAAAATTCAAAATGGCGATCGAGGTTTATAAAAATTAATCAGATTTACTTGAAAGTTGTTACTCGGGCGTTTTTGGGGTCGCTGATTACAGATCTTCATTCAGATTTAAAAAATTCAAAATGGCGGTCGAGGTTTATAAAAATTAATCAGATTTACTTGAAAATTGTTACTCGGGCGTTTTTGGGGTCGCTGATTACAGATCTTCATTCAGATTTAAAAAATTCAAAATGGCGGTCGAGGTTTATAAAAATTAATCAGATTTACTTGAAAATTGTTACTCGGGGATTTTTGGGGTCGCCGATGACAGATTTTTAGTCAGATTTAAAAAATTCAAAATTTTCTCGAAAATCTGACGTGATTGAAAGTTTTTGAACCCAGATTCGTGTTTAGCGCGCAAAATGCCTTCGGAAGCACTTGGAGCCATCTTATTTGCACAAAAAGTCCAAATTTGCAGGGCTGTATAACCAATAACTAATAATAAAACAGAAATTCGCTAAATGACTGGTGTCAACACAGACGGTGCTCCACAGACTCGTCATAATAATTCAGAACTAAGTGTGCGGCGATGCCGTCTTGTTACGGCTTCTCCATCTGTTTTCAGAGTTTTTTTTTTCTGTAACGTTCTTGCTTTTGAGGAAACCATTTATTACCGACTTTTCGGTACTAACGATAATGAGTTCAGAATATACATAATAAATGTGAAATTTGTCTCTATTTCATGCTGGCTTAAACGGACTTTGTCTTTTCAGGATCAAAGAAACACCACTGAGCACATTGTCCTCTTAAATGAACAACAAATTAAGCATTATGGAGTACATGAACGTATTGTAGACTACATTGCTTCTAATGTGTTAGGAGGATAAAAAAATCGTCTCTTCCTTTTTTTTCTAGTGTATTAATTGGGAAATTTAAAATTTAAACAGAATGTTGTAAAGTTTATCACAAGTTAAAGTTGGTATACCATCCCAATTAATGTGACACACCACGAAGGAGAAGGAAGTTAAAACTTTAAATATCGCAACTCAAATAAACGCAATACTCTGGTGGTAATCTCGAAAGTTTTAGACTTTTACAAGCACACATACATACGTATTTCCTGTTGAAATTCCCTTACACAAACTCTTTCTCTCTCTTTTAACTTTTGTCTCAAATTCATTTACACCTTAAGGCCATAAATGTCTGCATAAACAAAAACAGCAACAAATAAACACACAATAGAGAAACAAACAACACAACTGCAAATAAACAAACGAAAGTAAAATAAAAATAAAAAGAGAATTTTCAACATGTTGCTGCTTCAGCGGCTGCTCTTGCTGTTTCTGTAATAAAATCATTACTTTGTTTGAAAAGCAAAGCATAGCCTAAGGAGTAAACAAGGAAACAAAAACAACAGTAAATAAACAGAAAGGAAGTTGTTATTTATTTGAGCTATTCTCCCACTCTCTCTCTATCTCTCTCTTTGTTTTGTATGCCCTACATTAGTATAAGTGGTAGCTGCTGATATTTGAACACTTGAGAGTGAAATGGTCCCAGACACATCGTTAATAAGATAGATCTGCTGAGATCACGCTGTAAATCTCAACTTATGCGATAGAGGATTGATCGCAATAAAATCTACATGATCAAAAAATATTTGGCATCCATAAACGAAGCTTAGATTGTTTCTAAGAAATAATATCCATACAATGACTGTGTTTTGCCTCCCTTACACTGTTCTGCATGTTGCAGTTCGTAACACTACTAGAACAATTAAAGAGCCTAGAATATACAGAAGATATCTGCCTTCAATAGAAAAGCTATAGAAATATCACATTCAAACTAAAATTCATAGAGATAGAGGCACAAAAAGTTGCTTTAATTTTAATCACCAGCATGATTACAAGCATGCTCTGCAGCGCTGAGCATAACAGAACTGCTTAGGTAGCATTTTGACGGTTGCAGCAAGCTGCTCTAACAATGATTTTACGTATCGATTTACATACATAATTGGTCATTACAACCCTTCAGTCAGGATTATGATCTAGTTCCTTACACCATTTATGTTGTGTGTGCTAATTTTATACATGAGTGACGAGACCTACAATTTAAAGTCCACTCCGAACGACAGATTTTTCAGGGACTTTTCATAGCAATTTTATTTTCCCTCAGAGTTTTTGCCAGAAATCTGCTGAGAGGCCGTCGCCGAAGAAATAAAATTTTCATATTTTGTTTTGTTGGAGATGTCTGACCTGGGGTTTATACCGTGTCCTCACTACCGACTAGACTATGACGACTTCAACTGAATTACAAAAGACAAATAATCATTTTTTTGCACTTTGTTTAGTGTGGAAGTCTTCTGAGGTATCCTAGTTTAGTAAATTCAATTCTTGTATTAGACCTCTGCACCTCTACGCGCACGAGGAGCACTAACTAAGATCCCTAGAAATATTTGTTATCCACAATATGTCGCCACGTAGACTACCAGATGACGTAACTAAAAGTGTCTATGACTACTAATCGGGCTAGACAGGCTATTGCACATCTATTGCAGACAATTCACCATTATAGTCAATCGAAATGATATAAGCTGTTGAAAAATTAAAAGTATGGTCACGACGTGATGTAACTAAAACTGTCTATGACTGGTGGTCGGGCTAGACAGGCTATTTCACGTCTATCGCAGACAATTGAGCATTGAAGTCAATCGAAATAATTTAAGCCGTTGAAAACTTAAAAGTATCCAAATAGACCCGTTAGGAATCATAGAACACGATATACACTCCCCGAAATATTTATAAGACCAAACGTATTTCTCGAAAAACTTAAAATCTTTTGGACCAATTCGTACCATTTTTGGGTTAAATATAACTAACTATAATATAAATCTTTTTATGTAAAGAAAATATTTTTTTCTTTGTTTAATAAAAGGATAGCACAAAATGAATTTCATTTTCAAACGAAAAAATTATAAGACCAAAATTAAATAATATTCACCTAAAGCTAAAATAACAATGATAAAAAACAACTACTGAGTAATTTTTGTATTTGTTAGTAATTAGTGTGTCTACCGTGATTAATAATGACTTCCTGAAGTCGACGGGGCATAGAATTTATTAAATTTTCAATGCAATTTTGACCAATCCTACTCCATTCTCTTATGATGGCACTTTTTAAACATTTTACATCCTTATACTGAGTGTTATTATTGAAAACTTGGTCCGATAGTATTGCCCATAAATTTTTTATCGGATTTAGATCTGGACTACATGCCGGCCAATTCAAAACTGGTATGTTTCTGGAGGACAGAAATGATTTTGTTGCTTTTGATTTATGGATTGCGGCGTTATCCTGCTGAAATATCCGATTGTTGCCTAACGAATCATCCCCAAAATTAATTAAAACGTCATCTAATAATTCAATATACTTCTCGCTATTCATTTTAGTTGATATAAAACAAATAGGAGTCCTTCCCATAGTCGAAATCCCAGCCCAAACCATTGCGGTGCCTCCACCGAAATTTCGCGACATTTGTTGATTTTTTTTACGTGAATCCATCCAATATTTTTGGGAACCATCTGGACCATCTAAATCAACTTTTTTTCATCAGAAAAAACAACTGATAACGTTGAATAACTTCAACGAATGTCGCGAAATTTCGGTGGAGGCACCGCAATGGTTTGGGCTGGGATTTCGACTATGGGAAGGACTCCTATTTGTTTTATATCAACTAAAATGAATAGCGAGAAGTATATTGAATTATTAGATGACGTTTTAATTAATTTTGGGGATGATTCGTTAGGCAACAATCGGATATTTCAGCAGGATAACGCCGCAATCCATAAATCACGGTGGACACACTAATTACTAATAAATACAAAAATTACTCAGTAGTTGTTTTTTATCATTGATATTTTAGCTTTAGGCGAATATTATTTAATTTTGGTCTTATAATTTTTTCGTTTGAAAATGAAATTCATTTTGTGCTATCTTTTTATTAAACAAAGAAAAAAATATTTTTTTTACATGAAAAGATTTATATTATAGTTAGTTATATTTAACCCAAAAATGGTACGAATTGGTCTAAAAGATTTTAAGTTTTTCGAGAAATACGTTTGGTCTTATAAATATTTCGGGGAGTGTAGACCCGTTAGGAATCATAGAACACGATATATATTTCGTTTCTTTCAACAGGGTCTTTCGAATTCGACAATTGATGACGGCCATTTTGATGTAGTTAAATCAAGAACAGATGCAGCATTCAATAACACGTTCAAATAATAAAATTATTTTTATCAAATGGGGGTTCTATTCGGGCAACTTACCCCAAAAGCGTCCATTTTTTGATGGCCATAATCGTTCTACCGAGAGAATTATTCGCAATTTGGTGTATAAATTGACGAAAAAAATTTGTATCGTTATTATCGTACCAATGTTATTGAATACATACATACATACATACATAATTGGCCATTACAACCCTTCAGTCAGGATTACGGCCTAGCTTCTCACACCACTCATGTTGTGTGCCTTAATTTTATACATGAGTGGCGGGGCCTACAGTTTAACGACGACTCCGAACGACAGATTTTTGAGAAACTTTTTCATGGCAGGTTTTGTTTACTCTCAGAGTTTTTGCCAGAAATCTGCTGAGAGGAAGTCGCCGTAGAAATATATTTTTTTTTTCATATTTTGTTTTGATGTCTGGCCTGTGGCTCGAACCCGGGCTTTACGTCTAATAAACGAACACACTACCTACTAGATTACGGCCGCTAAAAAAAAAGTGTATTGAACTTATGTGAGGTTAGGTTTTCTTTCATCGGTTAGATAATTTAGGAAGCCTATTTTAAAAGTATCATTTGAGGACAATACATTTTGAAATTCGTTGCAGTTTACCAAAACTTAATTACCAAGTAGTGTATTACAAAGTAAGCTTATATTGACCCAAACTTTTCTACTGACTATATTTTATGATTATGAAAGCAAAAATAAAAATGTATGTATGTGGCTATGAGTATACGTGCACGTAGAGGTGTGCACACAGAATCAAAGTATAATTTGGTGTATTAGAATGCTGGCAGTGTAACTATTGCTTCTATGTATGGGTGTGTGTGTGTTTATTTATTTATTTGTATTTATTTTATGTTTATAGAAGCGATGTTATCGTTCTTGTTGCTGTATTGTTGTAATAAAAAGAGACATTGTATATGGAATTTGTTAGTAGCCCCTCGTTTTTGTTGATGTTAACTTTGTTTTAATAAATAACAACAACAACAACAGCAATGAATAATAAATTTTATGTTCAACACATTTTATTACCATTACCAACACTAATACCATTAAAAATGATACAGAAACACGCATATATATGTATATGTAGTTACCACACCCACTTGCTGACTTGCTTTATACATAAACATAGACACACTTTAAGATATGTATGTAGGTATGTATATACAACTAATATCAACAAATTATTTGTATATGAGTGTAATAAGAATGTCTTCGTTATGTTTGTTAAAACATTGCAAGCTTAGTAGGCATCAAGGTCATTAGGATGTGTTACAAAAGGACATTTTTTATGTTTTTCTACTTTCTCTCTCTCTTCCTCTCTATTCCATTGCCAAAGCAATAAAACTGTCTGCTAAAATTTCTCTGTTTTTGTTGTTTTATTCTACAACTAATGCCATAATTTTAATAAGGAAATTAAATTAAAAAAAAAAAATACAAAAACAACACTAAATAAAGCCTAGTAAAGCTAAGAAATACGCATTAGAAATTAGTTGCTGTTAATTCTAATGTTTTATATGTGTTCCTTTACAACAGCCGGCCATATTTTTGGTAACAATATTTATGGGTAAATGACCTCATATTTCTTTTCAACAAGAAAAAAAAAAATTAAAAAAACACAAAAAAAAAATAAAATGTTGTTGCCAGATTTTGTATCCTTTCAATTTGTGGCTCTTGAAATGTTCTTTGTTGCCTTTTAAATACCCTCTAAAAAGTTCAAATAGCTGGAATATTTTTCACTCGAGTTTTTTTTCTTTACTTTTCGCCATTTTCTTCTTTTTTTTGGGGGGGCTTTTGCAAAATTACCCTCAAAAATAGAAAAATATCTACAAAATCTTTTAATGAAAGGCTTGAAAAATAACGAAAATATTTTCGTTCGGATATTTTTGCAAACTTATCTTCTCCTATTTTTTGTAGAAACCCTTTAATTTTGGCCATTAAATGCCAACAGATGTTAACGAAATCAAATTATTGTTGTTTCATGGGGAGGAGTTGAAGGTTTTAGGGATAATAATCAACAACAACAACAGCAACAACAACAAAATTTGAAAAATAGAAAAATGCTCGAATTGAATTTACTAAGCCTTTACAAGTTGTTTTTTTAGGGAAAAAGCACCGCCAGGACTTTCATAGACAAGCACAAAAAAGAGCAGCAATAAAAGAATCCTTAAAATTCTAAACAAATTTAAAAAAATTAGATTTTTAGCAACGATTTAGAATTCTACTTAAACGTATTCTTTTGGAGTTTGATAATCATATCTCTCGATTTATACCGAGATTTCTCAGGGACCGCTCTATACGGGCTGTTATAGATGGGATCCCATCACATGAATTAAGGTGTAGCGCAAGATTCTCTGTTCTATCTCCAACTCTAGTTTTTACTTTCTTTAGCGATCTTCATTCTCTAACTTCTAAACCTATCGACCCTTTCTCAGCTATATTTGTAATCCATGTTCTTTTAATGGTAGATCAAGCCCATTGCAGATCGAAGCGTAAAGACGTAATATGAATGAATCACTCACGTCCGACATACAATCAATCTCCGAATGGGGTCGAAACGATAGGGTCGATTTTACTGCACGAAAGGCCCAGTATTGTTTATTGACACACAAGAGCAGCAAAAATATTGCTTCATCCGTAGCAGAGATCAGCAATGAATCGTTTTTTGGCTACTCATGAGTATGAGTAAGAGTGAGTCATATATATTGAAATTAAACTACTCTGATTCATTCGTACTCACTACAACATTGATTTATAAGTACAGGTTGCAAAGAAATTCAAATTATTCAAGTGATTCGAGTTATTCATCAAAATTTACAGTCTTCAAACAGCACCATTTTAAAGTGCACTGTATGAGTAGGAGCCATACCCTGAGTGTTGATGGCACAAAAAAAAGAAATTCTTTTTTATCTGTATGTGTGAAATTTAAACCCCGCTATAACATTTAAAATTCATTTTTATAGAATATATTCTTCAGAAATCTTGTATTCTTTAAGGCTATAGACAATTAAACGTTCTTACCAAAAGTAATATGATCGTGCAACCATAAATCATAATACGAATTACTTACCTAAAAAGAGAAGAATAAAATAAGAAAATAATTAATAAAAGATAAGAAAGTATTATAATATTTAAAATAAGAAATCATATTCTAAATTACAATAACAAAATTACAAAAAAAAAAAAACAAAAACTGTAACAATTCAACAACAAGATTCTAGAAGTCAGTCACATACATACTTGGCCATTACAACCCTTCAGTCAGGATTACGGCCTAGCTTCTCAACACACAACTCAGTCAGTTGTAGTAAAAATAGCGACGTATAAACATTGTATTACTATACACTTTAGAGTTGAATTATGTAATAAATTTAAATTTAAATAAATAAAGGATTTCTTTAAAACAAACAAAAAAAAAAAAAACAAAAAATAACAACAAATAAAAGTAAACAGCTATTCTTAATTAAAATAAATGGCAATGATTATTAAAAAAAATTGCATGAGTTTTTCCAAAATGACTATATATTGAGTAGAAAAACGTATAAAGTTTGCATATGAATTAAGACCAAAGCACTGTCACCCTAGTGAAACAGTCAAGACCAAGAAAACAACGTTTATATTATAATATATTTTTTCCGGGATGCATTGAGCGCTCTTGGATCTCATGTGAATTGGTATCGTCCCAAATTCTACAATTTCAGATAGAAATGAGCCTCATAGGTGAAGATGATTTCTCAATGAAAACGAAAGTCAGTTGCCAACTGCTTCAGTCGTTGTCTATGCTCGTTTACCTTCTGCAGTTCCTCAGTTAGTTGAGTTTTGTACAGGTGCAGGCTCAAGTTACTATACAAAATTTAAGCAGTTGTAGCCTTCTAAATGCCGAGTTCTTGTGTGCGAAGTGAAAACGTCTAACATGGATTCTCCTGTACACTGCCTAGGCCAGCGATGATGTTTTGTAAACGTACAAATGTTGGTCGATCATTCACTGAACCAGTAGACTCAAATGTACCCACCACATTGCGTTTAGTATTCTCGTTAGGACGAAACACACGCTACGTTGCTGGCCGAATAGAACACCCATTTTGAAAAACTAATTTTGAATAGTCGCCGTAGTCTAGTAGGTAGTGTGTTCGCTTATTAGACGTAAAGCCCGGGTTTGAGCCCCAGGCCAGACATCAAAAAACGAAACATGAAAAAAAATATTTCTTCGGCGACTACCTCTCAGCAGATTTCTGGCAAAAATTCTGAGAGTAAATAAAACCTGCCTTGAAAAAGTTTCTCAAATTCTGTCGTTCGGAGTCGACATTAAACGGTAGGTCCCGCCACTCACGCATAAAATTAAGGCACTCAACATGAGTGGCGTGAGAAGCTAGGCCGTAATTCTGACTAAAGGGTTGTAATAGCCAATTATGTATGTATGTATGTAATATTGAATTGAAAATGTTGTACCTTAAAGAAAAAGGCCATTATAAACCTTCAAAGTTCGGAAGTATGTACCTGTTTGAAGACGAGATAGAACTCTCCAACGGTGGTATTACTGTACAACCTTATCTAGCTGAACAATTGTCGCTTTCAATACATTCCTTACCACCTGATATATGTATGTGTTTTCCATTGTGATTTTAGGGTGTAACAAAATCTGATATTGGAAAAATACGAGAATGTCTTGATCATAAGATTCAAAATTTTTCACTTTCGCAATGCTACAATTTTTCCCGCAACTGTATGTGCGCCCCTCATTTAATGTTTTAACATTAAATTTAATACGAAATTGAATTTCTGTACAACGTTTTCTGCAATTAATTGGGGTTTAGAAAAGTCACAAAACAAAAAATTTAATACACTGAACGAAAAAATCGAGTAAATAAGCGGTCTAAGTCTAATTAATTGTTTTTAACATGATATGTTTTAGAAAAGTGTACAATAATCCCTGATCTAAGCACAATACAACATTTAAAATATATTTAAAGAAGATTTATGCTTCTCTAACTTATTTTCAGTGTACAACAGTATTTTTATTTCCAGATCATTATTAAAACGTTGTTGAAAAACGATAACTATGAACATAAAACACTTGTATCCCCATGTTATTATCCCACTTTTAACCCATTATGGTATTCAGTTTATATTTTATTTTATTTTATATTTTATTTTATTTCATTTAATTTAATTATTTTTGTGTGTTTTACCACAATCCCATTACACAAAATACATAAACATACACACACACACACACATACACTTACATAATAAACGCTGTTTAAATGGGTAAATGTATGTAGCTGTAGCAATTTACGTTAGTGTGAGTAAATTTTAATGGTAGTGGCGACATTGTGGTTTACCTCCTACGAGAATTATCCTTAAAAACCGTATTTAAACTGTTTTAGACAGTAAACGATTTTAATTAATTTAATTTATTCCCATTTTAAATAAAATACTCTACTCTACTTGTATTGAATGGATAAAGGATTTGTATATACATAGTTTTTGTTATAATTTCAATGAGAGTGAGTTAATGCGGGGAAAAAGAGGAAATACATACTCTATAAGTGTACTTGTGGTGGATTTGGTTTAGAATTGATAAAAATTAAGTTTAATGATTTTAGTTTAAATATAGATATTACTTTTAAATACAAGCTCTTTGAAAGTGAGAACTTCTGTCATATTCGGTTTAATGCTGGCTATCGTAAACGATTGAATAAGAATGAAAATTTTTCCACGAATTTTTTTCTACTTTAGCTCTTATTAGCCGGTAAACACTGCATGCAGAGAGGTATCAGATCAAGTTTACAAAAACGAATTTTGCCCGATTACATGAGTTGAATGCTCGCTATTAGGTAATGTTTTCAGACGAAATTCGGTCGTATAGTAGGCGCTTTACCATAAGAGTATCAATTTCCAGACAATCATTCTTTAACTCCATTCCATTTCCTTTCTAACTACTCTTATGCAGATGACATTGCAGCATTTGTCATTCATTTTGGTTTTACACTAGGCTAAGCCATTTGGAGATTGAGATTAATGATTCACTCGCGTATGACATACAATTATTCTCCAAATGGGATCGTACTATTTTAATGCTCGCCAGATCGTATATTTTTCATTAACTCGTACATATACTCGACAATATTATTAACATATGTACATACATACATACGTAATTGGCCACTACAACCCTTCAGTCAGGATTACGGCCTAGCTTCTCACACAACTTGTATTGTGTGTGTTAATTTTATACTTGAGTGACGGGACCTACAGTTTAACGTCGACTCCGAACGACAGATTTTTTGAGAAACTTTTTCATGGCAGGTTTATTTACTCAGAGTTTTGGCCAGAAATCTGCTGAGAGGAAGTCGCCTAAGAAATATGTTTTTTATAGTATTTCGTTTTGATGTCTAGCCTGGGGCTCGAACCCGGGCTTTACGTCTAATAAGCGAACACACTACCTGCTAGACTACGGCGACTGCAATATATACGTGACAATAATATTAAGCCATCTCTAAATACTGATGGTCTAAATAGTTAAGCTCTGGATGTTCCAACCATGAAAATCCAATGCCATGTTTGCTGGAACCAGTATATTATTCAGTATATTATTCGAAAGAAACATTCGACTGCCTCGGTTTCTTAGGATATGCAAGAAATACTTCAACTCCATCTGATTTCCTTCCTATTGATATCACGGCTTCTGTCCAAAAATTCAATACCAAAGGGGCCAATGCCTTGAAATATATTTTAAGGGAAGGTAACCAAATCCACTCATTAGAGATGTGTGTGAAGAAAAATTCAAATTTAATCAGCAAAGACAAAAACCAAAAATTTTAACAGAGCTAATGTTAGAGTTAACAAAGCAATGTTAAGTGGTTAACAGAAAATACGAAAAATAGTCAAGGAAGAACTCATTCAAATATACGATATCAGGAACTTGCTGCAGATACCTGACTATATACAAATTGTAGCCTAAGGTGTCCCTAATAAAACCCAATAAGTGGTATATACCAAATAATTTTGGAACTGGAGATATTGGCATTCAAATATACCCTTTGTTAACAGCGCCTGGGTAGAACGACGGATGTTAACCACTTAACATTAGCTCTGTTAACTCTAACATTAGCTCTGTTAAAATTTTTGGTTTTTGTCTTTGCTAGTTAAATTTAAATTTATCTTCACACACATTTATTAGAGCACCATCGTATTATGGCTTGTGTTTCGCTTGTATTTTATTGCTACTTTAACAGAATTTGCTCGAGGAAAATAACCAGTTTTGTCCTTGAAAATCTTACAGACACACATATTTACATAGTACGCGTCTGTCAAGTAGAGCATTTCCGGTCGTAATCAATTGGTCTGTGTATCGCATTAGGCCTTACAAATAAAATTCATTATTTAGCTGCACTGTCCTTATGAGGAACTCCATTTCTGCAAAGTTTCTATCCTTTCACTCAAAATATAAACAGATTCGAATTTAATATTCATAACCACTCTTCTCTCTTTCATAACATTTATTTCCGAGTTTCTAGTTTCTTGGTAATAAGAACGGACAGGCCCACAAGGGTATTAGAGTTCAGAAAAGGAATTAAACTTTCGCTTTTAAACAAGAAAAAATCAAAATTACCTATGAGGCAATATCAAAAGTAACCATGGGCTACAATCAATATCGATGTGGCTGTCATGAGAAGTTTTAGAAGCAACTGAGCCTTTAAGTCTGCCAAGAAGGTATTGCTAACGGTTATACCTGGTACAATATTTTTATGTAACACTTTCTTAAAAGAACAACTTCTTTGGAACCAAAAAGTTGATTTCCAATAAATGTTGTGATGCGTAAACCCCTTCTTTTTTACTTTACTTCAAAAAAACTATGGCAACTCTAACCTTTTTCAATTGACATACTGTCAAATAGAAGTCTTTTCAAATCGTAAATTCACATTGAAAATTATTCTTCAGAAATATTTTCTTTTCAAATCAACCTCTGGTGAAAATGCCTACACGTAACGTTAACGTCCGAGAGAAAGACAACACTGCCCGGGCAATGTACAATATCGGTTTGCAACGCTCAAGAGCCGGTTCAAGTACAGGCACAACCGAAGATAAAGATACCGAGAAAGAAGACGATCTGCCTGTAGTCAATGAGGAAGAAATTACACCGAAAAGGGTACAGATAGAGGCGGTACCATCCGTAGAGTACATACCGCCCAAAGAGACAAGTGCACCAATCATATTCCACTATGTAAAGGTGGCCATTATGTTTTTGATCTGGTGCATATACGCTATAGCCATTATCATACATAAAGAGGATGTCGAACATGTGGCATTACTTTCGATACCACCAGCCCAGGAGAAACTCTTTCAGCTGGAGGTACAAAAGAAAACTAAGGATGCCATAGAAGTTATTGTGAAAGGTCCCTTTGTGCCTGAACAAGATGTGGAACTAATGCCCAACAATGGAGATCCACATTTGAAGCTTAAGGTTTTAAAGGATTTGGACGGTGAAAAAGAAGTCATTTCGAAAACATGGGGTATCTTGATTAAAAATCCTGACCAATTGGAATACGTAAGAGCAGTAGATAAACGTATACGTATGGCTTTAAAGGAGGACCTAAGCAAGTATAAGCGACCGTATAAACTGTTGTTAAGCCTGGAGACCAATATTCAAAAGGATTTAACGGTTAAAATAACCTCGCGAACAGCTTTGGTGGATCAGAATGTGGGCATAGTGTATGGCGCTGTGGTATTGATATTCTTATACGTGATGATTATATGGGAGTTTATAAATCGTACATTGGCCTCGGTTATAGCCAGCACATTGGCCATAGGCATTTTAGCTGCTTTAGATGCACGACCCTGTACGGAAACGATTTTAAAGTGGCTGGATGTGGAGACTTTGATGCTGCTGTTTGGTATGATGATTTTGGTGGCCATACTTTCCGAGTCTGGAGTTTTCGATTACTTAGCGGTGTTGGCCTATCAAGTGGCTCGTGGTCAATTAGTTTATTTGATTTACGTCTTATGCTTTTTCACGGCCTTCTTGTCTGCCTTTTTGGATAACGTAACCATGATGTTGCTTATGACACCAGTTACCATACGTCTATGTGAGGCTACCAATTTGAATCCCGTGCCGGTTCTAATGAGCATGGTTATATACTCAAATGTGGGAGCAGCTTTAACGCCTGTAGGCGATCCCCCTAATATAATCATAATGAATAACAACTATGTTAAGACACATGATGTGAATTTTGGAAATTTCATAGCCCATATGCTACCAGGTGTGGTATTGGGTTTGATAGCTACTTTCGTCTACTTATACATCAAATATCCTAACATTAAGAAATACATGAACAAGCATTCCATAGAAGTGGAAGCTTTAAATCATGAGATTCAAGTGTGGGAGAAGGCCGCTTCAAATATACAACCCACTACCACAGACGAGGAAATTGTTCAAAGTACTCTAATAAAAAAGGCTCAGGTTTTAAGGCGCAAACTTAAGGAGCTGGAGGCTAAAGGCGTTACGGTAGAAGTGGATTATGATACTACATTGGCCCAAATGAAAGATGCTTATCCTATACGCAACAAAACATTACTAATTAAGGCTTCCATTTGCTTTGCTTTCGTTTTGACATTATTCTTCCTGCATACAGTGCCCCATCTACAGCATCTTTCTTTGGGTTGGAGTGCCTTAGTGGGAGCCATATTGCTATTGATATTAACGGGATCCCAAGATATAGAAGGTGTTTTATCTAGAGTAGAATGGTCGACTTTACTGTTCTTTGCCTGTTTGTTCATATTAATGGAAGCTCTTACCGAACTGGGTCTTATAGGTGCCTTGGGTGAATTCTGTGTTAGTATTATACTCAAGTCCAGTACAGAAAATCGTTTACTTATTGCCATACTTATAATCATATGGGTGTCGGGTGTAGCCTCAGCCTTTCTGGATAACATACCTGTTACCACGATGATGATCAAGATTGTGGTGAATCTGGCTCAAAATAAAGAACTCAATTTACCTTTGCCTCCTTTAGTATGGGCTTTGGCATTTGGCGCTTGTTTTGGTGGCAATGGCACGCTCATTGGAGCCTCAGCTAATGTGGTGTCGTCGGGTGTAGCCGAACAGCATGGCTATCGTTTTTCTTTTGTGGACTTTTTCTTATTCGGCTTTCCCATCATGATGGTCACATTAACTGCGGCTACACTTTATTTGTATTTGGCTCATTGCGTAGGGGCTTGGCATTAAGCACACCGTGTTATACACAGCGTTATACAGCCCTGGTGAAATGTATTGTGGATGGATGGATGGATGGATTATTTCTGGCTGTGTTTGTTGTACGCAATCAATCACGATTTAAAATTGTTTTTTCTTCTCGTTCATTTCAATGTTTTCGATAATCGTTTGATCGTGATTTGCGTGATTTTTTTTTTCCTGTTTACGTTCTTTCTTTGCTTTTTAAACTTTTTTCTGTTTTGTTTTCTTTTCCTTTGTAGCATTTGAAATGGTAGAAACTTTTAGTTTCAACTTTGTTTTGAAGCCATAACATAAATAAATATTGTTGGCAAATTATATATTCCATTGCATTTCATTTCAATTTAGACTTTTTTAAATCCCCCCCACTCCTTTGCAAAAGAAAATAACTTGTTAGTCCTTCCAAGCAGCTGAAGAACGCAACGCAAATAGGTGTTGACCATTGGCTGCAGTTTTATGAATTTCCCCAAAAGGAGAACAACAACAAAAAAAAAAACGAAAAATCGATTTAAAAATTATTTTTATGATCTTATAATTGAACGATAAGTTAAAATCGTGTTATTAGAGCCAACAGAGCCAATACCTAAAGAGATGCTCTTCATCTTGTTTTTTTTTTTTTGTTATCAATTTGCATCGGCAAGAAATTTTCTCGGTTCATAAAACTGTTGTGAAAAATTGAAAAATTAAATACGAAAAAAGAGACGGTAAATAGGCCCGCAATTATGAAAATTAACTTTTAAAAAAATACATAAGAATTAACGAATGCGTATGTATATTTACAACATGTTTACAAAATTATAATCAGCGGGATTAATGATAAATTTTATTTGGACGGCAAATTGCAATCCCATAAAGTAAACGCAGTATGGCAAATTGGGGCCGACAAAGTACATCAATTTCAGTTGATTGGCAAGAAGCTTTTATTACAAAAAAAAAATTTAATTCACTGTAAAAAAGTCTACCACCGACAGCAGAAATATTTTAAAACTTCGACAAGATTATCGTAACACTTAAACCTGGCCGGAGCGCTGATTGAAACGGTGGTTTGGGATCAAGAGATTACATTTCCACCTTAAGCCACAAGTTAATAGCGTAGCTAATACTACAGAATCTATAAATCACATAACGAAAGCGATTTATCGCCAATGATTATAGCAGATTTGCTATTTGATCCACAGTCTGCGCTAACCAACTTCCTTCTCTTCCCTAATGTTGATGGAACTTGGTCAGTACAGAGACTGCGTTCACTAGTGGCATCACAACCGGCCGCTATGCGTGCTCAAGTGAGCTCTTTGATATCAAACCTAAATAAGACGAGTTTGTGCTACAACAATGGATCTTCCATGTAAAGATTTCTGCAAAAGTAGTGGTAAAATACAATCTAACAATCGACAGTGTCTGTGGTCGATCAGACAATTATAAATTCTTATATCAAGAACCGATGTTCTTAACTGGCTTATAATTGCGGCATTCATAATTATTATTATTGGGAAGATGGATGAACTCTAGAAGGACATGAAAACCTAAAGCGCATACAAGCATAATTATAATAAAAGTGGCATTCAAGTGCCTTAATTAATTGCTTAAAAAGTGTGCAAGAAATGCTTAATTTTGCCTAAACTCTACTATCCAGAGACCACATACATACATATGTACATACATACATATAACCCTTCAGTTAGGATTACGGCCTAGCTTCTCAGACCACTCATGTTGTGTGCTTTAATTTTATACTTGAGTGGCGGGACCTACCGTTTAACGTCGACTCCGAACAACAGATTTTGAGAAACTTTTTCATGGCAAGTTTATTTATACTCTTAGAGTTTTTGTCAGAAATCTGCTGAGAGGAAGCCGCCGAAGAAATACATATTTTTTTTTGTATTTAGTTTTGATGTTCGGCCTAGGGTTCTGGCTCGAACCCGGGCTTTACGTCGCACTACCTACTAGACTACGGCGACTACTAGAGACCACATACATTCTATTTAAAATGCAGAACAACGAAAATTCTCAGCAAAAGTATGAATAAGTGGCCGGAAGAACTCATTATTTTAGAACCCATTGCTAATTCATAAAAACCCCCACAATAAGCCCAAATTTTACTCTCATACAGCAACCCATAGATTTTCATTCATATAGAGCTTCGTTTCTAGGCAACGAAGAATCCTGCTACAACGGATCTAGGATCTGCTTAATTGGAAAATCTTAATTAAGGATATGTGTAAAGACAAATTTTAAAATCTACCTCCCCAGACACAAATCAAATCAGTTAACAGAGCTCTGTTGTGTTACTAACAGAACTCTGTTAAACAAATAATTTAAGGCTGGGAAAGAAAAACAGGAAAAATTAATTAAATTCCTGAGTAAAATAAGAAAAAAAAGCAAAAGTTGATTAAAATAAGTCCTATAGTTAATCACTGTTACAAAATATTGCGAAATAAGAACCACAATGAACAGATAATCCCACATTTCCGAAAGCTATTGTAATCCGATAAAAAAAATCAATGTTGTGGGAAAACAGGGCTGAGTAGGCGGACAAAGTAACTTGTTTTTAAAGCATTGTACTTCCCTTTAACTTATTCAATAGCCAGAACCTTTAACAGAGCGAGTTTTCATGGTAGATTTTGCAATTTTCTGAGATTTTAGATTTTAAAATCCAAAAAATTATATGAAAATAGGGGGCGAAGCTTTGTGACCATTTTATGTACTTTAAAGGAACGATAAGTTAAAAAAAAAGAACAAGTTCAAGTTCAAGTTTTATTAATCCATTCTTTCAATTTTTTATCTTATATCTAGATACTATTTTACAATTTTGAGATCTATCTTAATAATACTTCAGCAAGTAAATTTAATGTAATTTTATATAAATAAAAGCGTATCATTATAAGCTAGTTATAGGAAAAAGGATATAAAAACCTATATGTGAAATAATAGTGATGATTTCAAATATAATTAGAAAATAATTGTTTAAAAATTGATTATACAAGAATAATCAATTATAATACAATTACTTTCCATTTGATAATTATTATTATTATACAAAGGTATGTATGTATTATACTAATTCTCTACTTTCACGTATTTTACGATAGCGTGAGGTTATGATTTTTTGGAAATAATTATCATTTATTCTTTTAACAAAATCTTGGAATAGCTCATATCCTGTTTCCTCATGAAGTAGTGAAGTGGGGAATCTCCAATGAAGATTATGGATCATCTTAAGACATTTGTTCTGGATGATTTGGTACTTTTTTAGATGGGTTTTCGAAGTTCGATACCATATTGGCGATGCAAAGGACATTATTGGCCGAATAACACCTTTATAAATAAGATTTTTGTTTTTTCGGCTTAGTGTTGACCTTCTGTTTAAGAAGGGCCAGAGACATTTAAAAGCTTTTAAGGCTTTTTGGCAGGATGATGATATGTGTTTTTGGAATGTTAGTTTTCTGTCCAATGTCACTCCGAGATAAATTACATCGTTTACGACACAAACCTCATTACCGTCAAAATGCAGTTGGCGTGTTGGTACCCTTTTTGGAGATTTGTTGAACGGGAAAATGATAGCCTGTGTTTTATCCTTATTTAATTTTATTTTCCACTTTTTAAAGTACTTGTTACAAGATTTTAGGCTAATCTCCATCTTCTTTAGGAGTGCTGTTGTGAGCTTACTGGACGTTATGAGAGCTGTATCATCTGCATAGTAGGCTATGTCGACTTCTTTAGGTGGTTTGAAATCTGATGTGTAGATTGAGTATAGTGTAGGAGAGAGTATTGAGCCTTGTGGGACACCCGCAGGGCTGGATATAAAAGGTGACAAGCTTTTGTTAACCGAGACAGCATACGATCTATTTTCAAGGAACTGTGAAACAATCTTACAAAGATATGTGGGTATATTAGCTAAAACCATTTTATATAACAGTCCGTTATGCCAGACAGTATCGAATGCTTTTTCTATATCAAGAAGAATTAGGCCAGTGGATTTCCTTTGATTTTTGTTGTAAATTATTTTATTTTTAATACGTCCAATTTGATGTATAGCACTATGTTCTTTCTTAAAACCGAATTGATTTTCAGAAATTATATTATAATCTGAAGCATAATTCAAAATTCTATTATTAACTAATCTCTCGTAAAGCTTACCCAAATTGCTCAAGAAAAAAAAAAAAAAAAAAAAGAACAATGGAGTATGATTTAATGCAATAGAGTTTCAAGCTATCGCATTGTATGCATTGTACTAGTTTACTTCATTCAACACATAAGTTCGTTATAGATTTCCTAGCGAATCGCACAAGACGGTGTGTGTATTTTATATGTAGAATACTCGTTCTGCAAAAATTATTTCTTGTCTCTTATAACGGATACTGTTCATACTGGGTACACACGCCCGGAAATGGGAATACCTCACGACGACTTTTGCAGAAGCTATAATGAGGACAAATAGAAGCTGGGAACCTAAGAAGAAGAATTCTTGGAAATTCAAAATTTATTTGTATTTATATGACGGAATATGTAATGTCGATGTTACAAAGGGATCTTATGGAATCGAAGAAAGCTAAGCCCACTGAGGCAGCTGTCAATTCAATCTAACCTAACCTAATCTTCAATAGTAAGCTTCATTCGACTGTACATAACAATGTGTCTAAGTTCATTAAAACTTTATCCGAAAGAGATCGGAACGTATTAATGCACCCTGCGATCTTATGGATGCTTGTCCTTAATTGCGTGACAAATTCCATTGCCATGGATTACGTAAAAGCATAACATATCCATCGAATATCTTGTAATACGATGCGTAGCAGATTTTCATTCGTTACTTCCTATTTGTAAAGCTTTGCAATTTACGTTTAATATTTTCGCTCACCAATCATGTTTACAGACAATTACGTTAGTCCTGTAGAAGTAGTCGCCGTAGTCTAGTAGGTAGTGTGTTCGCTTATTAGACATAAAGCCCGGGTTCGAGCCCTAGGCCAGACATCAAAACGAATTATGAAAAAAAAAAATATTTCTTCGGCGACTTCCTCTCAGCAGATTGCTGGCTAAAACTCTGAAAGTAAATAAACCTGCCATGAAAATGTTACTCAAAAACTGTCGTTCGGAGTCGCCGTTAAACTGTAGGTCCTGCCACTCAAGTATAAAATTAAGGCACACAACATGAGTGGTGTGAGAAGCTAGGTCGTAATCCTGACTGAAGGGTGTATGTATGTAAAAATAATATTTTTTTTTTAAATATTCATTTCAATAGACTTTGAAAATATTCTTCGAAAGATTCTTTAAATTTTACAAAAAAAAATTAAATTCTTTGCAAGTCTTTTGTAAAAGCCAAAGAAATATAAGAAATTGCCTTCAATGTCTGTTGAGAAGGTGCAAGTATGTAGTAAAAAAAACTTTTTTGTTTTTTTTATTTAATTTCTTGTAAAGCACGTGCTAAAGTTACAATTTTAATTGATTTTTGAGTGTTTCCTATTTCACATACTTAAACAGGCAGAGGAAGCCATACTCGAACTTCTAACCCTAAACAGCCCCTAAACTCTTTAAGAAAAATATTGCACCGGCTATGAAAAAAGCAAGGTTTCAAACCTCAATGCAGACATACCGGACTCAATAAGTAGGAAATTCACAAACTCACAGAGGGCTGACAGTGTACTTGATAGTCTGTCTGTCTGCTTCGCTCTCTTGTTCCATTGTATTTAAATCGTTATCAGGAAATTCCTTTTATTTCACAAAGTAACAAAAAAAAAACTTCAGAAAAACCTTATTTTCGCACCATAAAGAAAATAAACCAAATCATCGATAACATCGAAAGAAAAAAAAAGCGAAATGAAAAAATAAAATAAAGGGGGAAGAAACTTTACGTTAAAGATGTTAAAATAAATTTCTTTTTAATTTAATTAGTTTCACATTACAACACGATCCACCACCACCACCAACAGCAACAACACCACCAGTCAGTCTGAGCCATATACATACATATGTACATACATGCGAGTAAGTATGTATACCAGCCCTGACTGCCTTCGTCATTATCATTATGAAACTTAAAAAATATTTTTAACACTCAAAAATTATTAATACACACATAAATTTAGCTGTTATTATTATTTTTTTTTCTCTTTTTTTATTATTTTTTTTTTAGTTATACAACACACGTATAATTTCTATATCGTCAGTTGAAATCCATTTTAGTTTAAATAACATGTCTTAAGGATCTTTAAACAAAAATATCCATTCAAGCCTACGAGGGTTGTGTTAAAACCAATAAAGAAAACCCAAGCAATTTAAGCAATTTTTTACCATCGAGCCATTTTTCAAGTTTGGAATTAGAAAATAAATCCAAGGGCACTAAAACTAATCATTCCTTTCAGCTAACTTATGCACTTATAGCCCACAGTCATCCAATATTATTTTTAGGATTTGCACAGCGATTTCTGAAGTGACTAACTTACTTGCTTAATTTGCTCATTACAACCCTTTAGTCAAGATTAGAACTTAGCTTGTCACACGACCTATATTGTGTGTGTGTTAATTTTATTCATGAGTGACGAGATCTTCAATTTAACGTTTACTCTGAACGACAGGTTTGAGAAACTTTTCATGAAAATTTTATTTACTCTCAGACTTTTTGTCGGAGGACTACTGAGAGGAAGTCGCCGAAAAAATATTTTTTTGATTTTGTTCAAGGTGTTTAAGCTAGGGTTTGAACTACAGGCTGTCTTCTAATAAGCGAGAACACTATCTACTGGCGTGAACTTCTTAGTTTTTCGTACCACTATTATGTTTGTCTTGGCTACTCATGCGGCCTAGTTTAAACTCTGCCAGCCAATACTTTATATTCGTTCACGAAGCAACTGTCCCTTCTAAAATGAAACCGAGCTGGGTTTAATATTGCTTAGCAAATTAAAGTATGGACTACTGTGGCCGTCTTCAATTTTTTTCCATGTTTTCAAGCGCTTTAGGATGTTCATGGGATGACTGCTACTCATGCTGTGCATTGAAACGAGAAAAATAGGTTGTGTGTGAATAGAAAAACACATTAGATTTGAATCTAAATATGAAGTAATAGGAACAACTTCCTAATGGATGGAATGGATCCTGAATGGATGTGCCTACGAGAAAGACGAATACCATGTAAAAAATGATAATTTTAGCGAAAGTTCTGTGAAACACAAGTTACATTGCGACAGTGAATCAAAAGTGTTTTATTTCCTACTCCCATTAGTAAGCAATTTCGCACATTTCAAGACGCGATCTTTATAGCCCAAAATAGACTTTGTGGTTGTTCTTGAGCTATATGGACTATGATTTCAAAATGACAACAAAATTACAACAAAACTAAATGCCTTGCTTAGAATAATCTTCTAGAGGTAACAAGGTCAGTGTTGCTGTGTTCTGAAAAAGACAACGAAGAGAGAGAGAGAGAGAGAGAGAGATAACAGTCTGCTTCGGAAAAACTTGTGTTCAGCTATGTAGTGGATTTACCACTGTGCGAACTACTTCATCTACTAAAATAAAGCTCGTGAATTCTTAGATAAGCTATGCTCTCGTTAGAATTCAAATTCTGCCAAAATGTAAAAGCAAAATAGTAGAAGTGTAATTAGTAGGTGGAAGTCACCGTAGTTTTGTAGGTAGTGTGTTGGCTTATTAGACATGAGGCCTCGATTCAATTCCCAGGTCACACGTTTCCACAAAAAAAATATTTCTTCTCAGCAGATTTCTGACAAACACTCTGAGAGGAAATAAAATTGCCATGAGAAGCTTCTCAAAAATCTATCGTTCGGAGTCGACTTTAAACACACACTCACAATAAGTGGTGTGAGAAGCTAAGTCGTAATCCTGACTGAAGGGTTGTATTGCCCAATTATGTATGTATGTAAAATGGTAGCCAATTCGTTACTTGACGTCATAGCTTACTAAGAAGTTTCTAATCTTCCAATGTGCCTATGAAAATGCGGAACACATTGTACGCAAATCGATGACAAAGTCATATGACAAAATTATTCTAACAACACATCTGACGATGATGATAAAAAAAACACAAAAAGCTTACATAATTATATTATATTGCATGTAACTTCACATTATACATCAACTATACATTAAACATTGATATGTATTTATGTATGTATATGTCACATGTAAAATACATAAGGTTTTAAAATTATAAGAAAATTAATTATTTTAATTGTATTGGTAATATTTTCCATTGTATAATTTATATGATGCTTATGATTTGACATATGTATTAAGTCACATGACAAAAATCTAGCATCAGCCAATTGGATCCAACAAAACTCTGAAGACCTGTATTTTACAGCTAAAAATAAAAAGAGTATGGCGTTTTAAACATACAGCGGAAAAAACATTTTTAAATGAAATATTTGAATTATTTTTGTTAGTTAGATCAGTTTATATTTCAGGTAACGATATAAGGCGTAGTATATGCATGCAGAAATGATCATAAGACACATTGTGTGTAAAGCAGTGCACTGTGCCATAGATTTCGCCCTCAATAATTCCCAGGGCTTAAAAACAGGCATAACAACAGCAACAACAAAAACAATAACAACTACAACAACGTCAATAACAACCTGAATATACATATAAAAGGTCTTTAAGACATGATTTTCAGTGGGTTCATTTGTTATTGCTTTGTGTGGTATTTCTCTCTATCTCTCTTGCAGTTTTGTTTATACAAATATGTATGAAGTAAAATAACAACAATAACAACAAACAAATCAGGTAAAAAAAATTTATAGCTTAAGTCGACTACAAAATGAGCTAAAGGGCCTATATAGTTATTCAATGTGCAATTAAAAATTGAATTGTGATCGTTGTTTATGTTTGAAAAAAAAAATTAAATTAAGGATTAAACACGAGCTGCAGTGCCATCTCTTTTTTATGTGAATATAGTGACGATGTTTCAAAAACATTTGAAACAAAGACTTCTTCACTAGCAGAGATGAAACCACAGGCATATGTTCGGTAGGAGTATGGACAATAGACAAACTGTACCATCTGATGCATTTCACTTTACTTTTTTAACACGTACGTACGTACGTAATACACCTTCCTGCTCCAACACATGTGTGTATGAATGAAAAATTTCAAATATTTTTTCGTCAGAACTTTTCGTACAAACAAAAAATGTTTTTTTTTCGTTTTCGAAAAAATTTCATTAACAATGTGTGCAAACGATTACAACGTTACCACTTTGAATTGGACTGTAGCTGTAGGGCATTAGAAAAATAAATGATCCTTCTTAGACTGGTGCATATTTGCACGCCAACCGATACTTATCTGAAAATGAGAAACAACAACAACAATAATAATAATAAAAATTCGGTCAGAGGTTGCTGATGCCATGGATTATTATGTTTTTCCTATAGTTGGCACTCGTAAGTATAACTGCCTGTATATCTGTCTGTCTGTCTGTTTGTCTGCCTGGCCGTACTACCTTCAACCAGCCATCTGTTTGTCTGACTAAAACCAAGGCTTTTTGGTATGCTAAAGATTTTTGCATTTTTTTTTTTTTTTGTTATTATGGTTGTTTCTGTTGTTGTTGTTGATATTTGCTCCTTTTTTGCAATTTTATTTTTTCACCATTTCTTCGATGCTCTCAAGTTAATCTACTGTAACCGCCTTAAATTTTCGCCTCATGCGAATGCAATCTTCGTTTTCCTTTTTTTTTCTGGACTTTGTTTTTTTGTTTACCTGACCAGTCTTAACAAAGATCTCCTCTTTCAAAGAGGGAGTCCAGTCCAGTTAAAATTCAAAATGTTTAAGTAGGGAATGCGTGTGCGCGCCTTTCGTATTGCGAATGGGAATTTAAGATGTCAAATCTTAAACTTGCTCTGCCCAGCCCTGCTCTATGCTGTTCTGCTCTGCTCTGTACTCTGTACTTTGTGCGCGGCTTAAGTTTTTAAATGTTTTAAACACCTGATAGGGCGTGCAGGTGGAGTTTTTAATATAAAATCATTATTGTGGTCGTTGTTGTTGTCTTCATCTTTTTGTTTCTTTTTCTCCTTGATTTTGTATGGCATCTTCTCGTTTAATATCATTTTCACTTTTTTATTTCAATTTTTGTTTTGTTTTAATAAAATCGGGCCTATGTAAAGGTATTTACGATTAAAATGTTTGATTTGGTATGGAAGAATTAAATGAATGCATCCATAGATAATTGGTTAAGGGTTACAATTTTGTATGTTTTTCATAAATAGAGATGAGAATTTTTAAAAAAGTCTCTTCTACATTTTAGTATGTGTACTCATATTAACTAACCACTGATAATGGCATCTTATGAATCTCTTAAATCGTAAGCATAGATTCCAATGCATTTGATAAAGCAAAAAAAGAAAAGAGTTCAAGTTACAGCTTCTCGTAACGGAAAACGGAAAGTATTTAATCCTTTAAACCAAGGGATTTGAAATATACTAACGAAGTAGGGAAAACAGTTCCTAAGTGATATTTGTAAGGCTTCCAATGCCAACTAAGTTGGTATCTCTATTCTAGATGTATTCAACGGTTAGTTCCATTATTTTATACACACTAACTAGGTAGGTAGTATGTTGTCATGTGTGTGAAGATAAATTCAAATTTAATTAGCAAAGACAAAAACCAAAAATTTTAAAAGAGCTAATGTTAGAGTTAACTGAACAATGTTAAGTGGTTAACAGAATATACGAAAAATAGTCAAGGAAGAAATCACCAATATATACGATATCAGGGACTTGCTGCAGATATCTGACTATATACAAATTGTAGCCTAAGGTGTCCCTAATAAAACTCAAAAAGTGGTATATCCCAAATAATTTTGGAACTGAAGATATTGGGCTTCAAATATTCCCTATGTTAAAAGTCATCGACTCAAAAAGTGCAAGTCGTCTACCAGAAAAATGCAAGTCATCAACCAAAAAAATGCAAGTCATCAATCAAAAAATGCAAATCATGGACTCAAAAAGTGCAAGTCATCTACCAGAAAAATGCAAGTCATCAACCAAAAAAATGCAAGTCATTAACAAAAAAATGCAATTCATCAACCAAAAAAATGCAAGTCATCGACTCAAAAAGTCCGAGTCATCTACCACAAAAAATGCAAGTCATTAACCAAAAAAATACAAGTCATCTCCCAGAAAAATGCAAGTGATCAACCAAAAAAATGCAAGTCATCGACTCAAAAAGTGCAAGTCATCTACCACAAAAAACTCAAAAAGTGCAAGTCATCTACCAGAAAAATGCAAATCATTAACCAACAAAAATGCAAGTCATAGACTAAAAAAGTGCAATTCATCTACCAAAAAAATGCAACTCATCAACTCTAACATCTAACATTTTTGGTTTTTGTCTTTGCTAGTCAAATTTGAATTTATTTTCACAAACATTATGTTGTCTTATCAGACATCTCTAACGGACATCTCCAACAAATATGAAATATGAAAAAATATTTTGTTGCTGAATTCCTCTCAGCAGATTTCTTACAAAAAGTCTGAGAGTAAGTAAAATTATCATGAAAAGTTTTTCAAAAATCTATCGTTAGGAATTGACTTTTAACTGTAGGTCCCGCCACTAATGATAAAATTAACACACACAACATAAGTGAAGCTAGGGCGTAATCCTGACCGAAGGATTATGCATATGTACATACAATTATGTATGTATGTGTATGTATAAGCGGCAGATTAAAGCAGTGTGACTAAAGAAATCATTTTTACTGTAACAGCCAATCTATGACAAACAGAAATACGTCTGTTGAGTAACCATGTGTAGAAATCTTTTCGTTATAGTATCGATAAAATAGTGAAACAAAAAAAAACAAATTAAATTCAAAATATCTTTTAATAGGTTAACTGAAGACAGGCACTTCCAAAAAAAAAATAAAATAAAATATTTCAACAATTTATTTTGTTTACGCAGTTTCTTGTACTTTCTTCGGTAATATTTCTTACCTAAATAAACCATAATTTATACTGAGAATTAAAATTTTAATGGCCAGTAAAATATTAATGACAGATCAGTTATAAGCCAAAGAAATTCATAAAAAAAAATGTGGCCACGAGTTCACCTCAAATACACACACACACACACACACACCATGAATATCATCAATCCACGCAATAACAACATCAATATTCCTTCCACAAAAAAAATAAGCCAAAAAACATTTCACTTGACGTTCATAAGAAATTAAGGACAAGTGCATAAGTGAGTGAGTGAGTGCGTGTTCCTAAGCTAAGTGCTTAACATAAGCTCTCCAACTGCCATACTTTTTATAAAAAATTTTCCTTTTTTTTTTTAAATACAAAAATTATACAAATTTTTTCCTGTCTGGAAATATTTCCATGATCATTGCTAGAGCCACACACAACAAATACCAACTGATAGTATTGTGCCTGCTCCAAATGAATTGCAATGTAATGAATTTTACTGCTCTGACCTGGTCGTTTGTAGAGAAATCCCAAAGAATGTTTAAAAGTTTTTTTTCCTTTTCCAATTTTTTCTTTTTGTGAATTATTATCTGAGCAATTGCATTGAACAGCTCAGGTCACGATTATCGTACCCATCGATCGATCGATCGATCGTAGTTGAGTACACTTTGCAAAAATTCCTTAACAAACATTTTAAAAACGCATTCCCTAGTAGACCTGGATGCGGGGTGTAATGACAACGAGCGTTTCTTATGGTGATTACAATATGATCATGATCTTGTTGATTATTTTTATTTCTTTTCATAGCGTATCCTGCGTAATATAAGGTTATTTATTCTGGCTGATGCTTAAGCTGGCTATTGCACAGTGGGCTGAGTTGGAAGTTTTTTAAAACGCAATGATTTTTATAATTTTCAACGGCTTTTAAATAAATTATTGAATTGTGACCGGTTTCCCAGCCATTAAGGTTTTGATTTTATTTACCATTGCCTGTGACTTATTATCACCCCGTCCAACTTATGGTCTAATCAGATTTACAAGAGGACAATTAAATAACTGACCACAAAGTAAATACATAAATAATTTCAAGTGTATCTAGCAAGGACAAAAACCAAAAATTTTAGCAGAGCCAATGTTAATATGGAATATGCTTAAAGCGATATGGAGTCCATTCTAGCTTGTCACCGGAACTAAGATTTCAATATTTATTAGCGATTCTATTTATTTATTAATTACAATACAATTACAAATTATATTACAATTATTATGAGCTGAGGATTTCTGGTGGGAATCGAACCCACGACCCTTATGCTAGTCCAGCACACTACCCACCAGACTAACTACCAGTGGGCCCCATTAATGGCAATTACTACTATTTGGAAGCGACACAAAAACTGAGGCACCGAAGTATATCGGTGTTTTACAGAGTAGTAAGAATTTATTAGCATTTGTTCCAAACTTCTTTAAAAGTTGAATTCATTACAGATAGATACATACATATACATACATAATTGGCCAATACAACCATTCAGTCAGGAGTACGGCCTAGCTTCAATCATATTATGTGCCTTAATTTTATACTTGAGTGGCGGGATCTACAGTTTAACGTCGACCCCGAACGACAGATTTTGAGAAACTTTTTCAGAGTTTTTGGCAGAAATCTGCTGAGAGGAAGTCGCCGAATTAATACTTTTTTTTCATATTTCGTTTTGATGTTTGGCCTGGGGCTCGAACCCGGGCTTTACGTCTAATAAGCGAACACATTACCTACTAGACTACTGCGACTACAGATACATACACTCTAAGAAAACAACCCAGAGGTACAGTGTACGAAATTAAAATAGTCGCATTTAATATTTCGGTGTATTATTCAAATCAAAAGAACTTTTTTTCTTTTTTTTTGCCACATTAATAAAAATGTTCAAACTTAAATTAAAATATATGTTTAAATTATAAAAACAACGATAAATTAAAATGTTATAGGAAAATAAAGTAAAATGTATGCGAAATTTAAAATAGACGCAATTAAAACAATATAAAAATTATGAATTCCATTTAGATTAAAAAATAAATTAATAACTGATTAATATTTAGTAATCCCTCCTCTATTTTGTATAATACCAAACATACGACTGGGCATTGATTCTACTAGATTTTTTAATATTCTAAGCTCAAAATTTAGCCAGGACTGGAGAATTGCCGTTTCAGCTCACTCACTGTGTTGTATTGCTTTCCGTTGCTACAAACATCTCTTGACATGATTCCCCAAAGATTTTCTATCGGATTCAAGTCCGGACTTCTAGCAGGCAAGCCTAGAATTGGGATAGAAGCCGATGCAAATAATGCTTTTGAGACTTTCATGACGTGGATGCTAGCGTTATCCTGCTGAAAAGTCATGTTTTTATCCAAATTATCTTCTAGATAATTTACTAAAACATCTTCCAACATTCTCACGTAGGTTTCGGAGTTCATTTTAGCAGAAATGAAACACAACTGAAGCTTCCCATAGTAACTGAAATCGCCCCATACCATTACAGTACTTCCGGCAAAGCTTCTGCTCATTCTGGGTGCGTTCGGTTTTTGCAAATCATGCCAATAATGACTGTGTCCATCCAATTTGAATTGTTTTTCGTCGGAAAAAATAATGTTTCTCCATTCCTCTGTCCATGACATGGTATATTTGGCAAATTCCAATGTCCGCGATTTATGAGAACATGATAACGGTGGGATTTTGGCTGATTTTCCCCATTTAATGTTACAGTCAGATGATAAAATTTGTTGAACTCGACGTTTTCCTACAGGTAAGCCTAATTTCAGGACAATTTGGGAAGAATGAAGCTTATTTTTAGTGGGCTCTTGTTTAAGTTGACCAATTTGGCGTTTGCTTAGTTTTGTGTTTCTCTTATTTCTTTTTGCTGATTTATTATTTTTTGTAGTTTTTTGCAAACACGTACGAACTAGATGCTCTGATCTTCCAATTCTTCTACCTATTTCCCTTTTTGAATAGCCTTCTTCATTTAAAACTCTTATTAAAGATCGCTCCTCGTGTGCTACGTGTTTTCCTCTACCCATTGCGCCCCCATTGCGCCTGAGAATTCTCGATATGGACTCATACTGATACTCAATGATGCAAACACGAAAAAGCACATGTTTTTTTTACAAAAAATCTGCATTTTGTAACTGTAAAAATTAAATAAAAGTACTTGCGCCTATTTAAATTTCGCTCTTTATTTGGTATTTTTTTGAGTAAATGCCCCATAAGTATTATATCGAGAGGAAATTCCAACAACAATGTATACAAAAATATTTCCTAGCTACCAACTACTGAATATTGGGAAATATTGGTAAATTGGAAACAAGGTGAACCAACTACATAAAAGTATTATTAAATCTGTTATTGCGACTATTAAAATTTCGTCCACTATATTACAGTAAGCTTAGATTCATAAACATACTGGAAATTTTGTATGCACATGAAAATTACAATAGGAGATGAAAACAGCGGCCAATTATAGTCCCTTGATATATACCCTAAAAAAGAACAAAGCCTCAAGACCTCACAATATCATCACAGAGCTGTTAAAACAGTCGTGTGTTAACGTACAACAAAATGTGATACAAAATCTATGAAATATTCATGAATTTTCTAATGAACTACAAATGGAATTAATATAATCAATCAACCGAAGTTGCTGCTTCTCTAGATAAGAAATTTCGTTGTGAACAGAAGGGATTTGTAACCTAAAAGTCTTGCGTGGATTATATAAACAGCCTCCATATCATTAGTGAAATTAAAATCCGCTTGCACGTGACCTTTATTAAGTTCAATGAAGGTTTTAACACTTGTTCACGCTATCATTTGGATAGCACTCTTTAGTGAAGGAGTATCAGAGAAAATAATCAGAACATTCTTTATCAGAGCTCTGTGGGCAATAAGTTTTCCATTAAATCTGTACAACCTGAAAACAACTACATCGTATTCTACATCGTCATAAGAAATACAAGAGCAACAATAGATGCTTATCATCAAAAGTGAAATCCACTTTCCTAAATGATTGCGAATATTGGAATATCGCTGTTAAAGATGTGAAAACATTTCATGATTTTATGCTTTGATGCTTGAGAAGACCACTTACTCATATGATCGCTCACTCATCAGAGTCAAATTCATCCGAAAATTCAAAAAAAAAAAAAAAAACACGTTATGTAGACCATCTTGATATCTCATTCCCAATGATATTAGCTGGAATCCACATAGTAGCAAAAGAAGAGGATGCAACTAATCTTAACTCAGACAGATGAAGAGGCTTCGCGTGCAAGGAAGAATTTGAAATTAAAATCCTTATGGAAACAAAAGACACTAATAAAATGCGATTCCATCCAAGTAAGCTATCCACGATTTGATAATTGTAACCAATGACCCATTAATAAATTTAAATTCAAACGATGCTTACTATGGAATACAAATTGTTAGGGACCGAAATTCCAAAGCGATTTAATTTCCTTATAAAAAAAAAATTCTACATTTTTTCTCCACCATCCCATAGTGCTATGTTGTTGAGGGGCCAATTTTAATTTATTGAACTTGTTTTTTTTAATACTTTATATATCGTAATAAACTAATTTCGTTGATCGTTATTTTTCTTGAAGGTCTTAAACTTAAAATATATAAATTGGTTTTCATTTATGGCTTCACCATACATACTTCGTACAAATCGAATATAAGAATTGTGGGAGGTGATGCCAAATGTATCAGAGTAAGTTAAGGGATGAGGAGGAGGAGGAGGAGTAGGAATGAAAGCAAACGAAGTAAAACTATATATTTTTTTATATAGTTGATCTGCCAACTTATAAATAAAATGATTTGCAAGCTCTGCTTTGGTTTAAATATCAGCATATGTATGTATGTATGTGGCTGTTCAACTGTCTGTCCATCTGTCTTGGTAGAATGGCTATTGGTGATGTTGTTATTAGGTGTGATTACCGCCATTATAAGCTTATGACTGAAACTCTTCAATCTTACGATCTTGAGATCATTTTTACTTACAAAAAAGGAAACATTTTATTCACTGTTTTTCATCTTCTGTTGGAAGGTTCGTTCGATTTATGATCGTTCGTTATGATTTTTTAATCTTTTTCCACATTTTGGGGTTAAAATCATAAATTTCTTTGTAAAAGCTTCAAAGTTTAGATTTGGATTTATTGTTCGCTGGTTGTTGTTGTTTCCAGTTCAGTTGATAATAGTCCACTTTAAATTATAATCATGACCTTAAGGGCATTTATTTTCATTTTAGCCCCATCAGACGATTACGTATGAAATGTTACTGTTGCATCTCTACAGAATAAAAAAAAATATAGTTGCTGTTGCAACAACTGTAATTCAAATGTAATAAACTGCTGATAACAACATGTTTTATGTTCTTTAATCCAATAATTTTATCATTAGTTACAACAATTCCACAAGCTAAAGGAAGAAATTGCTCTCCTTTATTTTCTTTCGAAATTGTTTAACAGTTTCTTAACGAAATATTTTAATGGCCAAAATAAATCCAAGAACCAAAAAATAAAAATTTATACACCTTTTATAATGTTAATTAAGCATGATTTAACAAAAGTATATTGAAACCTAATGCAACACTAATTTCTCTATAACGAGCTGAAATAGGAAGATACAAGAGTATACACACATAATTGGTCATTACAATCCTTCAGTCAGGATTACAACCTAGCTTCTCAAGCCACCCATGTTGCGTGTGTTAATTGCACACAGGAGTGGCGGGACCTACAGTTTAAAATCGACTCCGAACGACAGATTTCTGAGAAACTTTTCATGGCAATTAAATTTCTCAGAGTTTTCACCAGAAATCTGCTGAGAGGAAGTCACCGAAGAAATATTTTTTTTCTTATTTCGTTTTTGTTGAAGATATCTGTTGGAGATGTCTAAAATGGGGTTTGAAGAAAGTTATAAGCTGGGCGGTATGTGGTTTCAACAAGACGATGCCACCAGCCACTCAACATAACCAATTTTAGTTTTATTTAATATGAAGTTTACAGAAAAAGTAATTTCACAGTTTTGCGAATGTTGCTATGCTGGATTCCGGGTTATAGCGGTATCCCCGGTAATGAGACGACGTATGTATTTATATCCCCCCTAGATTAGGTTCACTTCCTGAGAGCGATTTGATTGTTGGTCCTGCCGCCTCTATGACCGGCCTCATCACGGATGGATCAGGGGAGAAAAGCAGAGGAGTTGTGGGAATGGATTGGAATGTTATGTGTCTATGGCCTGCTATAGATAGTGTTAGAATAGGTTGGCTGTAGAGCTTAGATAAGGCCAGTTTGAGGTTAGTTATTGGGTTTATTATGGGGCACTGCGAGATTAGATCGCTGACAAGGATTTGGGACAGATCCCAGCCGCACTATTGCAGGGTATGTTGTGACGAAGAGGAGTTGGAAACTATCGAACACCTCCTCTGTAACTGTCAACTGTAGGTTGATGACCCTGGGCTGGGGCTTCTTCGAGGGTTTTGAATTCTTTGTCAAATGCCGACATTAACCGTTTGACTGCTAACCGATTCTGTTGAGAACGTTCGAAAACTGCGGGACATATTTTGACACTGACATATTTTTACACTGTAGTCGCCGTAGTCTAGTAAGTAGTGTGTTCGCTTATTAGACAGGCCAGACATCAAGACGAAATATGAAAAAAAAATACATTTCTTTGGCGACTTCCTCTCAGCAGATTTCTGGCAAAAATTCTGAGAGTAAATAAACCTGCCATGAAAGTTTCTCAACATCTGTTGTTCTGAGTCGACGTTAAACTGTAGATGCCGCCACTCAAGCATAATGGCACACAACATGGGTGGTGTGAGAAGCTAGGCCATAATCCTGACTGGAGAGTTGTTATGGCCAATTATGTATGTATGTATGTATGTATGTATATTTTTACACTGAAACTCGCTTCGCGATTTTCGTAACATATGAATGCGGCGCAAAAGCAGTTAAGACTCTCCATAGATTTATTATTAGTCTGAGCTAGTTGACAAGTGATAGGACTTCAATGATGTAGTCGCGCTCTGTTGTGTGTTTGTAGCCTTGTTATTCCTCCCTTTCTCCTCCCTGTGCTACTTCCTCTCCTTTTTCCGATCTTCTTTATTATCCTCTTTCCTTTAGAACGTATTACAATGAGTCAATTTGACCTCCGAGTATTGTACTTGTCTCAATGAGAACTACGCATCCTCTAACCTAAAAGCAAAACGAAAGGAATAGTGGAGAAATTTAGATGTCTCCTCAACTTTCGACACGCAATCCGGAAGCGGGTATGAACACGCAGGGACCAAAGGGCCAAAAGGACTCCACTCCGAAGTAATACCACCGTAGTTCCGGAGTGGGGACAACAAGTCCACGAGACGAGGGGGGATTTAGTGGGTGAGGGCCCCACACACGGAGCATGTGACGACTTCCTCTATGGTGCTGTTAGGTACATTACCCCTCCTCGGCGAGAAAAAAAAACCTAAAACTTAAAACCTACGGCAAATGACCCAGCCTTCCCAAATCGGAAGTTTTAAAACCACTAAATGGATGACCCAACTGTTCAAAGAGGATATTCTCATAATGCCCTCAACCGGGTTTGTTGATTTCAGCGTCTGTTGAACGATCGAACTGAAGCTTGACAAACAACTTTGTATGTGCTAGTTTGTGGCGTCTATCGACTATAATTTGTTAACTTGTGATAATATTTAATGGCATTTAAATTATTAATTTAATATCGTCCGTAATTCATAACTTTGTTTATGGTTGCCAAGAAGAAAAATAATAACTTTTTCTCCGCTTGATCTTTACAATCAATAAAAATGTTGAAAATTTTTAACGTATACAGGGAATACGTTTGCCAATCACACAAATTAATATGAATGCATTTACGGAATATTTGCGAAATAAATTCACCATTTAAATGTATGTTCAACCTGCACTTTAGTTTAAAGGCTTTCTTCATTCCTTTTTAAAGCAATAAATTTTTATGCGATTTTAAAAGTCAAATATTTTTTAAATGTTTATTCGGTGCGCATATTTCATATTCAAAATTACTGCCAATAAATTTCATTTTGGTGGCGAAAACACGGGACAGAAAAGCAACAAAAAAAAAAGAAAAAAACAAAATAATAAAATTAAAAACTATAGTAATAAACTTGGAATTTATCACCATTATATAGCACACATAGCAACATATTGAGTACACTGTGAAAAAATTTAAATGGTTTTAAATTTACATAAAGAGCAAAAAGAATAATTAATTTAAATTCCCTTTTTTCATTGTTGCTTTCTAATCGTAATTATTTATTTTTGAATTATTGTTTTCTTTTTTTTTTCTTCCAATTTTAATCAGTGACATCGTATTTAAATAATAAACTTTCATTTTAAATACCCAGTCTCAGCTCCATTATTAATTTAGATGTGCATTTTATTAATCACGATATTTATTTATCACACACAAACTATATATTCAAAAAGAAAAGAAGAGAAAACTAAATTCGAATCCCCCAACTTAGTATAAATCATTGTTATCATCTGATCTCTGATTATTTAAAAATAGCGACCACCCAAGGTGTCAAAAGCTCATTTAAATATTGTGTTAAGATTTTTGTTCAATTTTCTAATGCATTCCTAAGTTTATATACAATTTTAGCTAACACCGACTGAGTGATGCCCTATATCATATTAATTTAAGTGTGTAAAGATAAATTCGAATTCAAAAACCAAAGATGCAAAAACACATATTAGCAGCGCCATTTTGATGTCAACAGAGCAAAATTTTGCATTAACAGACCACTGTTAACTGTTTAACAGAAGTAGTCTAAACTTTTTAAAACCTTACCTAACACTGTGGTTGAAATTTTACATAAAACCTCGATTTTTCATACATTCATGCATAATTGGTCATTACGACCGCTTATGTTATGTGTGTTAATTTCATACGTGAGTGTCGGTACCAGAGATCAACAATGAATCTTTTTTTCTCTACTCATAGTCATGAAATTTTTATTATGAGTGAGTCAACAGTAATGAATTTCAACTACTCTGATTCATTCGTACTCACTACAACATTGATTTATATGTACAGCTTGCAATGAGTATGAGTACAACGTTGAAATGAAACTCATAATATTCGAAATATGTTTGATTCATACGCCTACTCATTCACACTCATAAATTTAGAAAAATACTTATAATTAGTACTCATAAATAATTCGAATGATTCGATAACTGTCGTTGTATTGCTAACTTTGACAATTGATGACGACCATATTGGTGAAGCCACATTTGTCTAAATAGTCGTCATTTATTCAGTATTCTTTTCCAAATCAGCATGGACGACAATAAACAACGACGTGATTGTGCCGAATGGGCTTTCGAGTAGTTGCCATTCATTGAAGAATAATCTTCAGCGATAAGGCTCATTTCTAGATGAATGGGTCCCATAAGATCCCATGCATCCCATCACATTGGATTACTGTGTTGTGTGGATGTTAGACTAGAATCTTCATCGTATCTATTCCATTGAGAACGACATTGGCTAGGCCATCCCTTACAACAGGGAGTACAACAAATCAAACAGAACGACACCACGTTTCACACAGTTCATGGTTGTTTGAAGCTTATGTACAAGCGATTTGAAGGAATGGTAATCTCACGTAAAGGTGATTTAAACTGGTCACCGAGATCATAGAACCGTGTTCACAAAAAAATCCTCATTAAATGAATTTCAATTCGTGGATCGCTGCTGCATTCCAATAAAGTCGAAATTTTTGTGTCTAATATTGACTTGTGTCTAATGATGAGTGTTGTACTCACTCACGATAATTACAAGAGAAAACGATATACTCAAATGGATGATAAGAAAGCTGGCAAAAAGGGAGTTAATCTGGAAATAATGTTCACAATGTTTTAGCAGAGTGCCTTGTGCCCAAAGCTGCACTCCTAAATTCAATTCGAAACTATGCTCTGCGAATTGAATCTGAAACAAACTCCGATTTTCATCCACCTTGATTTTCTTTGACATCAAAATATAGACTAATATCAGTCTTGCGATCAGGTGGGTTTAGAATCTAGCGGGTAATCGTAAAGAAACTGCAGCGCCAGATATAATAAAATAGTTAAAAACGTATAAAAAGTTGAATTAAAAAAATAGAGTTAGTACATCTCTTCGACTAAATTAAACAGATCTTATGACTGGTGTACAAGACACTTGTGTCAAATTTCTTTAAATTTTGTACGAAATTTACCAGCTGCCATATATGGACATACTAACGTAAATCATTTCCTGCCGTTTGGTATTATAAAAGATGAAAAATCGGAAAAAATTTATTTTCATATTCATTTTTTTTTCGGTGTACTCCTACACCTGATTTTGTTAAATCCATAATAAAAAGCGACATCATTTCAGAGAATGACATGAATTTTTATGCCCATCTGTCTGTGGCATTAAAAACTATTTGTTGTGACACAATGACGATGTTGGTCTTCGTTCTTTTAGTAATCTCACCATTTCAAAGCACTATATTTTGTCAACTTATTTATGATTCTTTTTAAAGAGGAATACCCTACCATAAGAAGTTAGTATACTTAGTTTATCTGAATGAGGGATGCCAAATATTCAAGATTCATTGAAGTGAGTACAGAATTGAAATTTTATATTTGGGAAAAAAACGTAGGAAATGAAATAACGGCACAACTAAAGGTCGCCCTAAAAATGGAGTTCTTTCACCACTAATGTCGAACTTGGTTGTAAATGAATTCTTGATGAAACTTTATTGACTGCAAAAGCTATGGTGATGACATAGTTCTAGTGACTAAAATCAATTTTAAAGATGCTCTTTGTGGTACGATTTAAATAGCTCTTGGACCGCATTAGAAGACTCATCAAAATCGCATTTCAATAAAGGCATGCTGTACATAATGTTCAGAAGGTTTGCTGGCTAAAGTTAGAGATGCAACCCAAGGATTATGCAGTCGATGTGTACCATGATTGTGAAGCCAATTGCGAACGTTATAGGACCATTGTTGTAATAGAAGGAAATAATCTAAAGATATTGGACAAAACACAAAGTCCAGGGGCAATGAAAACCTGTCCTACACCGGCACTAGAAACTCTGTTCGATTTCAGTTTATTTCACGAAACGACCAGAGCTTTAGACTGTGGTTAAGATAATGAAAGACAAGTCTAATACGAACTCATCAGGGGACATCTTGACTTGAAATCGGGAGGCTGGCAGATCTCTGCTTAACTGTTTTCTAAGCAAAACAACTAGACTCTATGCTTTTGTGCAACCTGGAGGCTGCATACAAATGCATAACACCGACCACTGTAGGCTTAAAGAGCACATTTTTAAAATGTCATTCGCCTCGGGCCCAAGATGTAGATTCTGTTATGAGGAGAATGAATCATCGATATACGTACTTGGAACATGCAGTTCTGCATTCCAGAACAAACACCTGGAATCATATTAATTAATGTACTGGCAGAGACATTATATGGATACCCTATATAAAATGGAGCAGTTCTATGGCACCTCTGTCTCTTAAGGTTTATCTAAATTCCCCTACAAACCGTTTGGCCCACCTTAACAATAATGATCCTTATTTGTTAGCAGAAGTAACCTTGTTCTTAAAGAATATCCTAAAGGTTTCTACAACTGAATGTTTGATCCTCGTATGTTAGTGATATTATTGACTTTTTTATGATTAAAGGGTATCTCCGTTTCCCCTTCAACTCCTTTGGTAGTGTTAAACATAGTGCGCCTTATTTGTCAGCATCAGTAACATAATCATCATTAAGTTTGGCAGTCGGATTTTATTATTATAATTTAAGTTGTGGTTATTTGATGTTAATGACTGTGATCATCAACACCCAAACAACACAGACAGACATATGTACACTCTAATGCATGAGGAGTGTTATGAGTCCAGCAGTGTACAAGCATAATAATAATAATAATAGTGATACTGATATGACGATGACAACAGGTTGTTTTCTGTGTCTGTCTCAATATTTATGTTCTGTTTGTTTATATTTTAGCACAGAGTCTTAAAGGTATTAAAACATATTCAACATATATCAATAAACAGTTTATATGAGGCATAATCTGTAGATACCATACCTTTACAAAGCCATACATACATAGAATGACAATGTTTACATGGGTTCCCCCTTTTTTTAGGTTTTTATGGCCACTCACTCATTTTTTGTCGTTCGCTGTGCTTACTTAGTTTCTGTTGTTGTTGTTATTTCTATCGATACATCCATCGATCGTTCAACGTCGGTCGGTGTTTTCATTAATATTTGTTGTGATCATTTTACGCTGCTGTGTGGGGTCTTGACACTTTAAAATTCTTTATTTTGTTTCTTTTTTCATCCATTCTCTCTCTCGCTCTCCCATTTATTTATATTTTATTTAATCGGCTTTAAATTCTCTTTAAAATGTGTTTTGTTTTTGTTGTGTGTGTGTGTTTTTTTATTTATGTTTTATGATTAAACAACAACACCAACAACAAAAACAATACAAGAAATCATTAATAAAATAATACTCAGTATTGGATGATATGAAAATGTCTGTGTAGTATGAATGCATGAACCGAGCAAGTGAATGTTTATTTTTGTTACTCTTAAAGTGTGTTTGTTTTTCTTTTTGTTGTTATTGTTATTGTTTTTTTTTTCTTTTTCTCTTGTGTTTTGAAAATCGATTAAATTGTGTTTTTTATAAGCATTTAACAGGCGTTTTGTCACATTTGGTTGTTTAAGAATGAATTTAATTTATGGCGTAATTAAAGAGCGATGAGAATGGATAGTGATGCTGATGGTGATGGTGCACCACAAAAATTTCACAAGTTAAACTGACACTCTTAAGTTTTTTAATATTCTTACCTTAAGTGTAGGAAAGATTTATCGGTGAAAGCCTATTGAAAGAGCTATAAACTACTATAAAAGTCGAGATTAAACATGAAATTAATCGACCCATTAGAGTAGGAATTCTTTAGTAGATATTCAACAAGGCACACAAGGATATCTACGTTTAGCAGTAATTGTATCAGGTAACCTATGGACCCCCAATAGAGAAGGAAATATCTACATCTCCTAGAATCGCAAACAGAGTGCTATTTACCCACTCAATATAGACTCCAGTGAGATTGTTAACACAAAACTCTGTAGGCATTTGAATTTCTTCTCCATCAATTATTTATGGTTTCAATAAATTAAATTGCAAGGGTTAAACCTGACAAAAATCGATCTACAATTGGGATTATCTTACATACAAACAAACGTAAATTGATCTGAAGCCTGACTCGTATATGGATGTTCGCGTAACAACAATCCAACATTAAGTGATGTTTTTCGTAGTCTAATTTAATGTAAAATAAAACCAAAATTTAGATTTAATCATAATACGGTCAATAATATTTCGGATTCGTTATGCTCCAGTCACGCATGTCCCTTAGGAGCAAAATCAGCTTCATTCCGTTAACAAGAAAGACGTAAAAGTTCAAAATTGTTGTTGAATTTTTTTAACAGCCTTGTAAGCAAATGGCGTGATTTAATCGCCACAATAATGTCGCAAGAGCCAATCTAGCGATTTAAATATCTGAAACACCTCCCAAATTTATTGAATCCAGGCAATAAGCCAAACAAAAATAAACTTTCTTTTGAGACAAACTGCAGTTCATTGAAATTTGCATTGAATTCAACTGTTTAGAAGAATGGCTATGAAATACTGGTTAATCATGGATCTTTATTGCTGTAGTCTGTTTTCTTTTTAATATTAGTATTCGACCTATGGGTTCCCAGCGAAAAACCCTTATTGTACCAATTATTAATTAGTGATGACTTCCCAATAAACCACGATTTGCAGTCATGAAACTTTTGTTTTTTTAACCGTTTAGATTTTGAATATTAAAAAAAAACAAATAAAATTTACAAAAGTAAACAAAATACTTATTTGGAATCATTTATCATTCCAAGATCTTGAGAGCCAATGAATTCTTCCCAAAACAAGAAATCAATAAGTCTTGAAATTTTTAATTTTATTTTGGGCAAAAGAAATCTCTAATCCTCCTACAGCGATTTTAAACGTTACACATTAAAAAAGTACAATGCCGTTTGCCTGCAAACTCCGCTAAGGGCTGCTTGTTTCAGGATGCATAGGCATTTTACCAAAGGGCTAAAAATAGTAAAAACACAGTGAGAGTTTTTGATCATAAAATTAATTTATTTGTAAGCATTCTTCGGTTGTTTGTGAAAAACTGGGGCAAACAGCTTTCAATCACGCGAAGACAATTACTATCAAATATAGAAGGGTTATCACAGATTTAACCTGTTATTAACCTTTTAGAAATCATCGTATCTATTTAAGCGTGTTAAGCAGCATATCCTTAACTCAAATGTGAAATGTAAGCTCCTATATGTCTGTAATGACACACACTGTGATGTGTATAAAATCCAAATATTTGTAAACTATAGCATCCAAAAAATTGTGCGCCTTTTATTTAGTCAAATATCATCTCGAACATCATACTACGTGAATAAACAAATCAAAAACCTACATACATACATAATTGGCCATTACAACCCTTCAGTCAGGATTACGGCCTAACTTCTCAACGCCACTCATGTTGTGTGCGTTAATTTTATACATGAGTGGCGGGACCTACAGTTTTTGCCAGAAATCTGCTGAGAGGAAGTCGCCGAAGAAATATTTTCATATTTTCGTTTTGATGTCTGACCTGAGATTCGAACTCGGGCCTTTCGTCTAATAAGCCAACACACTACCTACTAGACCACGGCGACTTCAAATCAAAAACCTATGACAGAGAAAATTAAACTTTAAAAATGCCAGTGGATTGGAAATACTTTAGCAAGGGCAAATAGTAATACAACAAAGAACGCCATAGAATGTGAGCCACAGGCTAGTCGTAAAAGAGGAAGCTTAGCTCTTGCATAGAAAAAGCAGATTGATTCGAAAATAGGTGCAGCGGTGAAAATTGGACAGAAGTGCAGAAATTGACACAAGACAGGAAAAAGTTCACCCAATTTGTTGTGATTAATCCTCTTATAGAGCTTATAAATATTGCGAGGTTCTATGGTATACATCGGATAGAAAGGCTTTGAAAATTTCATAAAAATTATATCAAGGAAGCACCACTTATTTGTTGGTTACTTATTTACACACACAAACAATATTAATTTATTTTTTAACACATTGACTGTCGATTACGAGATAACTCGTAGATTGCGTTCCCTTCTAGGGTGCCAACTACAGGTTATCTCGTGCTCACTTAACCTGCCATATTTGTATAGCTATGAATAATATCGTATTATATTAGTGCTAGTATCGATAAATGGCTTCTGGGAAAAGAACAAAAAGTCAATGTTGGCTTTCGTGGCCAGTTTTCTGAAAATTACCACGGCAGTCAACTTGTTAATGAAATAATGCACTTTTACTGGGAAACTCTAAACAAAGTTTTATTAATTCATATACAAATAATTTAATGAATGGAATTGCTTACCTCTTCTATTATTACTGTGATGAATTTTACAAAGTTTCTTGAACAGCAGCATATTGTTGGTAAATCCTTTATTGAAAACTTGTTATTATTTTTGATATATATATTTTTTTTTTTATATTTAATTTAAAACACTTTCAACAAACAATGCTTTTTAATTGAAATTTTATTCAATTTTTCTTTTATTTATTTATTTTTGTTGTTTTATTTAAGACACTATGATTTACGCCCCCATTTATTTTCAACATTTGATGTGTTTCACGGTTATAAATTTTTGAAGTTAAACACTGTGATTATTTTTGATTGAAAATTTCTCTTATTTTCTTTTTAAATTATATATTATGTATTGTATTAATAATTTTCTTATTTTTTATATTTTTTTAATATTATTTTCTTTTATTTTTTGTATTGTTATGGTTGGTATCCACCATAACAAAAATAAAACGTCATTCCTAAAGCGTATAATATTGTCAACTGAATTCAATTTATTTTTCTTCTTCTTATACTTTTGGATTTAAGTTTAATACAAAAGCAACAATAACAATTTCAACAACTATAATAACAACAAGAGAAAAAATACAGTAATTTATGCAGTTTTTAAGCACGTGCTTCATAACAAAAGTTTAAAGCAAGAAGAAAAAAAACAACGGCAACAACAACTAAAGGCTCCTGGAGACGATCAAATAATTTCATCAAATAATGCATAAGTGTGAGTGTCGTGTGATTGACGTATGAAAGGAGACGTTCAAATAAATTCGCCAATCATCATTTGCATTTTGATTTTGTAGTGTGCGCTTCGCAAAATGCCTTTATCGGATGACGATTTATTTATTGCTTTTAACATATTGTACAATTTTTTTAAGATAAAAACGAAAATATGAAAAAAAAGAAAAATCTTTGGATGAAAAATTCATATTGTTTTCTTTTTTCTTCTCTATTCCTGTTTCTTCCAGTTTTAAATTCCACAACGCTGGTAAACATTGATATTTTGCACTTAATTCTAATATAATTTTTTTCATATTTGCATTTCTCGATGATAGTACGAACGTTTACCAAACACAATTTAACTTCTTAAAAATATAAAAAGAAATAAAATATACACACAAAATATAAAATATATACATATTCACAATAAAAAAAAATAATTCTTTGTTTACTATTACATTATTCGCAATAAAAAAATATTTGTTTGTTTATCCGCGCATGGATGATGTGTTCATTACGACGATATCGTAGCAAATGAGATAATGCTTGTCAATCAGAATTGGAGACGATCAAATAAAACTTCATCAAATGAAAAAATCAAAATCTTTTGATTTTCATCAATCACAGCCGACAACGTATATGTATATAACGACAACACGCACACATATAAGACGTTGATGGTTTTATTTGATCGTGTCGGGGCGCCTTAACACCACCACCAATATCACGACAAACGACATCTTTTGATGAAGATAATGAAGTTTTATTATGAAGTTTCATAGGGTTTTATAATTTTATTAAAAACTTTATAAGAATACATATACCCGTTGTTGTTGTCTATATATTTTGTATTTTGTTTTATTGTTTATCGTTCAACGTTTAACAATTTAGAGCAGATTTTTTTATTTAATTTTTTTATTTTAAATATTTTTTTTTTTTCTTTGAATTTTTATTTATTTTTCTTATTTTAAATTTTTTTATTTGTAATTATTTTAAGAACTTCTTACTCTTGCTGTTGAATGTGTTAAGGAAGATGGTAAAATATCAAGTGATTTGAAAACTTTCAAAATAGACACTTTTTTAATCGTTGCGTTATTTCTTTCAACTTTGATTTCAGCTAAAACCAACACAACAAAACAACATGGAAAAAATAGTGGCAGTAGTAGCACAGTTAGTGGCAATGGTGGTAGTAGTGATGGTGGTGGAATTGCAGTTGTTGTATGTACATATGTTTTAACTTAAGGTATGGTTCAGTGATTTCGTTAACAACAACATCAGCCAACACTCTCCAATTTAAAATTGTTTTCTTTTTTATTTTTTTTAATTTAAAATTCGTAAACCTTAAATAGAATGGCCCAATTGAGCGGACGTACATACGTACATGCTTACATACATACATACATTCATACAAGACGGTTTAATAATGAGGCAAATACTGTATGTAATACAGCTGAACAGGTGGTGGTAAAGCTTTAAACTTATTTTTTTTTTAACAGATTCACAAATTGTAGGTATAACCTGACAAACCAAAAGACCGAAAGAAAAAACATGCCTATCTTCTGTTTTTTTAACAACTTTTTTTCATATCACTCCCCATATAAGTTTAAATAATCACAGGCAACAACAGCAACAATATTAACAAAGTAATACCTCAGATATTATGTACATATGCAGCGAATTAATTTGTTGACCCTACCATATCACATTACATATAATACGTACAAAAGGTCCTGTGATTCTTATGGGGAACATAGAGCCTTAATACATTTCCTAAACAAATCTCTTTTTAGTGCCAACGCCTTTACTTCACTGTATTAAGAGCTTTCGGTTATGCTGGGCACTTGGTCTTTGCGGCGTTACTTACAACGAAACAAGCAAACTGGCAAGATCAGGATCAGAAGAATGGCTGAAACCACAAATAAGGCTTTTTCTTTAGAATTATTGAGGAAAACTTCTATTCAATTACAATTCGTGCATAAGGATATAAAGCATTACGACCAAAGCTCAATCCTATATTAGCGAAACTAGTCCTAAGCATGAGTAGGCAGGAGTTAAAAGCTCCTTTAGATATATGTATATAGATACATATCTCTGATTTCTGTAGGCCAAGTGAAGAAGCAGAGAAAACGGTGGATTATGTTTTATGTCAATGACCTTGTCTGCAGGTTCATAGGCTGATATGGATAGGTATCGGATTTTTTGAGGAATTGATAGATGTAATAGACTGCAAACTTGAGGATCTAATAGGTTTCATAAACACGTTTAACTAGGAGGAGATTATTAGAAGGATAATTTATCTACAGAATATTATGTCACTTAAAATCACATTGAAATCCAAATTGTCTAAACTGGCTCTTAAATAAATCCAGCAATTCGAGAAAACTATTCCGAAATTAGAGCAAATTAAGGAATAAAGAATGAAGAATATTTCATAGTGTAGGGTATCCTATAGCCTATCTTGACTGTTTCTCACTTTCTGATTTTTTTTTAATTTTTTCAATTTTTTTAATTTTAATATTATTGAGGGAGAATAAGTTCAATTTGGTTGAATAATGCAACTTCGTAATGTTGTACATTAAACCAATTATCAGGTATGAATACAATTGTTGCACTGGTAGTGGCAGCAGCAATTGTTTTTCTTTTTTTTATTAATTTATTATTACTTCACGGTTTGATACATTTTTTTTTGAACTGCTTTCAACTGGGCTTAAAGAAAAAAAAAGTTAAAAACAAACACTCATTTATTATGCTCTTTTACTATTCATAATAAGTATGATGTACTCCTAGACATTTAGATATTACAGTGTGTAACAGTGAGAGAGAACACTGAGAAAAACGATTTCAAAAAAAAGCTTTCAATGCTTTAGGAAGCATTTTGAATGTACAGAATATTTGGAAATATTTAATGAAAATGTTGTCTTTGGATAAGCTAATAATCATCGCACGATGAATAGCTTCATTGACTGTAACTTGGCGAACTTTTCAAAGTTCATTGCACCAATGAAGCCGTCAAACAACAAACAACAGCAAATAGTTCCTATTTTACGGTGTATTGGTATCACCCGTAACTTGGATAATTACTACTACGACGATCAACAAGCATTATGTCCAAATACTTGATGGATTTTTCGAAGAGATTTTGTAGTCGCTAACCTAAATAATCTTTAGTATATATTTTAAACTTCTGTTTCAGGTTATGACGACAGCTACTTACTTACAAAGGGATATTATAAGATATGGAGATTCATATATAAATCAAGTTTTATCAAATATAGACACATCTAAGCACAAATAAATAAAAAATGAACTTAAATTGGCAATCACAAATCATATTTGTGTTATGGATACTACTGGTACATTAGACTGCTACTCATTTTTATGAGAAAATTAATTTTATAAAATATAGCCGGTATTATAAAATTACAAACATAGTTTGGCTGGTGGTATCACCACTAACTGGGGTCCTTCGACATTAGCAAAAGCTATGAAAGATTTTCCGGAACATGACAATTATGTGGAGACCTAAAGGCATCAGAAGACAAATTAAACTGGAATCACTTCGGAAGAAAATCGAAAGGGTTGGCGCAAAGTAGAGCCACAAGCATTTTTATTGAGGGCCTTTGCTTCAATCTCAAACCAGAGGAATTAATATATACACATATGTATGTATATGTATACATATGTAACTATTTATGCACGTAGGTTAGATGTTAGAGGACGTGTACTTGTCAACTGTTACAAGTACAGTACCCGGAGGTCGAATTGACCCATTGTACCATTTTACTATGCACGTAATGCTTTGAAAAAGCTTTTCAAATGACCGACAACCAAAATATATAACTAAATTTAAGCCGGTTTAAAGATGTAAAATCAATTGAATTATTTATTTAAAATTTAATAGAAAAAAAACTCAACAATGTAATCCTGCCCTAATATTTTTAACTCGTGCCTTAGAAAATTTTCTTAGCCAAGATGTTACACAAAAGTTGTTAACAAAAAAGAAAAAACAACTACAACAACAACAAAATAAATAAATTATAATAAATAAATTTGTATGTATATATATTTTCACTATTCTTTAACAAATGCTTCTTCATTTAAAAAAACAAATTTATTTTTAAGTTTTTATGATCATTCTTTTTTTTTTATTTAAATTACTAAAAAAAAAAGAAGAATAATTGTGGCATGTGTTCTTTGTCTACCAATTGTAAGAGGGGTTCGTGAATGTGTGCAAGCGTTATTATATTGAAGGCACTTGACTAAAGTCTTGAGTAAGAAGAAGACTATTTTTTTACGAGCCACATTAACTTGATCACAGAAGCATTAAGAAATTTAACAAATTTTTAAATATTTATGGCTTAAGACCACGATAAAACACTTACACACTCATACATACATTAGAACACATACAAATTTATTTTATGGACCCTTTTTTTTGGAAATAGACTCATGTGTATAAAACTAAATCAGTAGAATGGAATGGTTGGTTGGCTGGGTTGGCTATTGATATGGTTCGTAATGATAGTCAGTGGCACGTACATACATACTTATATACGGCTGCTCCATCAACCTTAACATTTTGGGGCAGAAAAACTAACAGCACCAAGTAAATTAAAAAGTTCTACTGCTACTACTACCACTGCTTCTCCCGAGTCTTTTACTAATTCTTCGGGGTCTGTTAAACTTTGGCGTCTCAACTGTTCCATGAACAAAATGGCCTCCAGTTGTGGACAAAGAAAAAAAATTGGAAACAAGATAAATTGGTAATGAAACTTAAAATAAAAGCTCATGCAAATAAATTTAAAAAATGATGAAATTCGATGGAAAAAATTAAAGAATCTTCCCTGTATTAAAGAGAAAAGAAAATTTTATACCCATTGGAAGCACATTTTCTATATGTTCCATAGACATTCGTCTTCGTATGGAAGTGATCTATGAAAACGATGAGTATTGCATAAAAACTGTAGCGAACACCTCCTTTTATTCCATTTGAGCACATACTGCTGTATTATGGATAAAGAAAAAGCTACACGGTTGCTCTATTTCATTCGAAAGCTTCGAAAGCATTAGTGAATACTTTCGATCACCCTTAACAGAACCTTAACCTTTAGTTGCATACGAACAGCGCTCAGGACTTCAACATCTTATTGATTCTCTACTATCGCTACTATCCCTAACTAAAGGCAATAAAGAATCTTTAAAAAATACAGTATAACAGATTCAATTTCAATTTTCTTCAAAATCCAATAAGAAAACACTTCCGAAAACAGCAGCCGTGCTGTTACAACAGACAATAAAGAGAAACCTAATAGGATCCACAATATCCGTTAAGTACGAATGTTTCTTCGAATGCACCTGTTAACGGTGACTACTACATTAACTAATTTATTGAATACACATCATTAATACAACGTCTATGAGTCCATGAACAACATCTGGTCTTGCATCGTATATTCATATTCGTATCATTCACAAAAATATATCTATTAGTAAAGCAAAACGATTATTCAATATTACAGTCATTCGCAAAATAGTAAATAGAAAAATATAAAAAAGAGATAAAATAGAAACTTACGACCTCTCAGGATCTAATGTCAATTAAGACATAATGAGTATAACAACTCGTATGGATCCCACATGTAGGCATGTATCGGCATATTGACAAACGTGTGCGAAGGCACAAAGAACCTTTTGAGCTTTTATAAAGCTGCACCCTGTCATGTTCTATTTGCCACGTAAATATTCAAATACCAACAGAAGTGTCTGAAGACAACAAAAACCAATACAGCTTTTATAAGATAATATCGGGCCAAATCGTTGTAAGGATTGGTTCCACTTTTCACAGAGTAGTACCAACAGATCTGAAGTATGCTGTCTATGTTTCACTAGTTGATGACCAACTTTACTTTGTATGGATTACGCAGATCGAATAGAAAGATAAAAAAGGCTTAACCTTTTTCAAGATCATCTTCACAAGAGAGAAAGTGTGCCAGGGCATCGATATACCAATCTTGGAAATGAAATTTTCGTTTCGTAATCGATAGTAGGATGTTTTGGAGCTCAGTAAATAAATGTGGTGGAATGAATTGCAAAGTCAAGGGCATTCATTTCATTCATTTGACAATGTAGAGTGAAAAAGAAGTCGAGTGTTTTTACCATATCTCCACAAATTGCTTCTATTGCTGGAGTTGTATATCTTCAACTTGATTATGCAAGGCGTATATGTCAAGATATTGGTTCTCTGCAGTAGCAGAGGACGTCTATTTTGAATTCAATCAGATTATGAAACAGTAAAATTACCTTCAACAAAAACCGCATTGTGCGGGCAACTGCCAGTGATCGGCATTACACAATTACAATGGAGGCCTGAAACGGAGACACCTCTTTCAGCGTTTGGTTACCTACCCTGAAACGATTTCTAAAGCTGCCGTTTAATGCAAAAGTTCGTTTTCTTTTGTTAACAGCAGAAGTTTGCGTAGATTTATGAATATTTTTAGCTTTTTTTTATTCTTTTGTAAAATTAAAACACTTTTCGCGAACTTTACATTTTGCTTACCGATTGCCATGTCTCTGCCGAAATATGCAATGAATCATTTTAAGGATCATTGGCAACTCGGTACATATGCAATGCTTAACAGGGACTACCAAACGTTTACATTTTCCTGTTCCAAAAAAAAAAGATCTTCATCACATTCTAGTAAGAATAAGACAAGTGTTCCAGATGTTTCCTGTCCGTTAACAGTTTTTTTAACATGAAAAGTTTTCTTCAAAAAATATGCATTCTATTGTCCATTAAAAATGAATTGAAATGCTTATTTCTATAAAAACCGAAACTCGAAATGCAATAATAAATTAATTCATTTTATATTTATAATATTACAACACAATATTTTTTACCGCTCTTTTTTAGCATCCAGTCGAGACACTTAAAAAACACTTTTTACACAAATCGTTATCAATTCTCATGTATTATTACTTTTTTTAATAGGTTACACTCTTATTGTTACTGGAATCATTATTTAACGGCTAAAACATTAATATTAATTTCGTTTTATGATTAAAATAAAAATTTTATAACTAACTTCTTCCGCACTTAATGAAAAAACCACCATTTATAAAGCCAAATACAACTCTGTAACATTACATGCAGTTGCAAACAAATCTCTTTGTTACCGAACACTTCCCATTATCTCGCCATATTTTCGATAATAATTTTCGAACAGCCAACTTCCGCCCGGTTGAAAAAGACAAAAAATTTTCCTTTTCGTTTCTTTTTTTCGTAGAAATGCCACCTAAAAAGCCAACCGAGAAATCCGGTAAGAAATAATTTGACAAAAAATTGTGAAAAATTTATGGAAATTATACGAAATTAAGTGATAAAGTGTAATAAAACGAACTACCATAGATTTAAAATAATTTAATGTGAAATTTTAGAAAAATTTGCAAAAGAAAAATACATTGGAAATGAAAACAATCACCGTCCATATGAACACGCGGTCGTATGAAAATATTTCTTTAATGACAGCAGCTCTACAAATGTCAAAATGGAATAAATCGATTTTAATAAACAAAAGAATTTTAAAATGTTTGAAATTGATTAAAATCATTGCAAATGAAATTAAATAATTGCTGTAAATATTTAAATTGTGTAAAGTGTCCGGAAAAGTCCAATGCATGAAAAATAGTGTGTATTTTAAACTTCTAAAGAGATGAGAACTTGAAACATAACCTCACATTAGTGTGTGTTCTTATATTGTTTTTGTTTGATTATCGATTGCCTGCTGCAGTAGAGCACCTATTAATCGGAATTTGGTGTTTCTTTTTTTTTTTTTTGTTTAGCTGCTAAGCCTGGTGACAAAAAACCAGAGAAGAAGGCTGCAGCCACAACTTCTGCTGCTGGTGGTAAAAAGGAAGCCGCCGCCAAGCCCGCTGCTGCTGCTGCTACCAAGAAACCAGCTGCGGCTAAGAAGCCCGCTGCTGCTGCTGCTACCAAGAAGCCTGTAGCTAAGAAGGCTGCCCCCACCAAGAAGGTCGCCACCAAGGCTAAGCCAAAGACCAAGGATGCCAAAAAGAAGGCTGTTGCTGGCAAGAAGCCTCAATCTATCTTGGCCAAATTGTCTGCTAAGGCCCGTGCTGCCGCTAAAGGCAAGAAGGTCGCCACCAAGCCTGGTTCCAAGGTACAAAAGGGTACCTCCAAGGCTAAGGCTGTTGCTTTGTTGAAGGCCAAGAAGGCTCAAACCAAGGTGAGTAGTATAAGTACTGTTGGCAAATATACAAAATTATTATAAAATTTTGTTATTGTTGCAGATCATCAAGGGTGCTTTCGGTACTCGTACCCGTAAGGTACGCACCAACGTACACTTCCGCAGACCCAAAACCTTGAAGTTGCCCCGCAACCCTAAATACCCAAGGAAATCTGTACCAACCAGAAACCGGTAAGTTAGAAATAAAATATACTTGAAATAAAGTGTTGGTTGTCAGATGCCGTCGTCTGTATTATCAGTTTTGGCAGTGCAACTGCATTTGCCATCCATCAGGTCAAGAATCAAAGGTTATTAAAAATTTAAGAGGTCCGTAGTAAAATGAACACGAATGTTCAATAAATGTATTAAAACTTAATGGAAGACCTATACAATATATATCTCCAGTAATATTTGAATTCAAATCAATACATTTCGATGGAATATTTCCATTTAAACTAATTGAAATTTCCATCGAAATCAACAGTGGCCGCGACTTTAAAATAAATATAATTTTAACGAAATAATCTCACGTATCTTATAATTGATTTTTAATTTTTTTTTATTATTTTCTTACAGCATGGACGCTTACAACATCATCAAATACCCATTGACCACTGAAGCTGCCATGAAGAAGATTGAAGACAACAACACTTTGGTGTTCTTGACTCACTTGCGCGCTAACAAGAATCATGTACGCGCCGCTGTCCGTAAACTCTACGACATTAAAGTAGCTAAGGTTAACATTTTGATCAGACCCGATGGTCAAAAGAAGGCTTATGTCCGTTTGGCACGTGATTATGATGCGTTGGATATTGCCAACAAGATTGGCATCATATAAATGATGAACATATATTTACTTTGTTTCTTTTTTATAGAAATATAGTCGTAACTCAAAAAAATTAAACTATAAAAAAACACACAAGATCAATATAATTTTCTCATTTCTCTGCAATTATTTGCAATTGATTTCTAGGAAAGAAGGAAAATTGTAGCTTAGGGTATAATTCAAGAATATTTGGAAATACAAGCACTTTGTCAATTTAATAAGGACACACAAATTAGGGCAATTTATTTAGTTGGGAAGTCCATTTCTTGAGTCTTTACTTTCAGATTAATTCTTTCATTTCAGAATTTCTATGCAGAGTATACGCTTGCCAGCCTTCATATCATGTTTACGAAAAGGTAATAATGAATTTATGTTTAGAAAATTTTAAAGATTTTTATGATGATTAGCTTTAGTAGGAATCTCATTGAGTAATTAATTCATTCAAATTAACTATGAAAACATATTCAAACACTGATTTATAAATACATTAAAAATTGTGAATAAACTGCAGTGTTTATTCTTAATTTTATAGTATTTATTAAATAAATTATTTGGAATTATTGTTTTGTATTTATAAACATGTGTATTAAAACTTAGTTTTTCTATCTTTTTAGTTTTCCTGCATTACATTTACATATGAAAACTTGGTTATACTAGACTCAAAAGGTAAATTATTTATCTCTTGTAAATTGAAATAAAAATTGATCAGAATTTAAATGATGATATTTTATAGTAGGAATCTCATTGACCATTCTAACATGAAAATAACTTGATTCACTGATTAATTTTTAATTTAATTAATTAAACAAATTGTGGTAAATAAAATTCTAAGCATTATTTTTCTTTGTTATTATTTTAGTTGTACTACACAATCTTCTTGCTTGCGTTGGATTTTTCATACACACTTTTTTTGTTCAGAAGGTAAGTTTTTTTTTCTGTAATATTTTGTGGAAATTTTTAAATTTAAATGATGATATTTTATAGTAGGAATCTCATTGACCATTCTAACATGAAAATAACTTGATTCACTGATTCAGTTTAAATTTATTTCTAAAATTAATTTGTCTTTAATTATTTATTAATAAATTTTCTTTTTTGTTTTAATTTACAGGTCGGCAAAGCAATTGGTTGAATAACTACGTTTAATTTTTTTGTTTTATTTAGGCTTTTAAGTATTCATTTTAAATAAAAATAAGAATTTAATAAAGAATAAAAAAAAAATTGAGTTACTGTGTTTTAAATGTTTATCAAAAGTAATGAAATGCAGTTTTTAAAGACAAAATGCCTAATTTAAGGAAATACGTGTTTTTTAATTGAAAAATTTGTAAGTATGGATGTTATTTTAAAAATTTCGTACAAACAAGCAAAAATTGAATTGAATTTTAAATGCTCTATTAGATTTTGGATTATAAGTATGTACACAGAATATAAAAATCCTAAAGATTTTGCCTACAGCTTCTCTACTCATTTGTCAGCATTTAAAAAAAAATTATTTTCGAAATTAAAAATTTTTAATTGCTAGGCTGATAGATCCATAAATCCTTCTGATAGTTTATAAATACCTTTCTGTACGTTAATTATTTTTGAACTTTATTAGTGGTACATATACAGTCAACCCTCCTATAACGCGGTGAGTGCGTCCGCGCTATAGGAAACTTGGATTTCACCGTACGAGCCAGGCCAATTCTTAGCGCGTTCTATGGAAACCGTCTACCGCGTTGTTTGGAAACCGCGCTATATGAAACTCAGAACTAGTACAAATCCCATCTTCGTACCGCGTTGTATGGAGACCAAGAAATACAAAAGGCAAGATAAATTATTTTTATTGAATTCAAGAGTTCATATCGACGCCTCCGTTCTATAACATTCTAAGTCGAAAAAGTGTGTTTTGAGTTATGAGCTCTCAAAGTTTTCACGCGCCATACGACTATATGTGAATTCTAAGTAGATTTTTCCCTATAACTTCGGAACGGATAGGCGCATCTTAACCAAATTTTGACAGTATTTAAGTTAGAGAACGTAGAATTTAAAAATGCAAGAACATTAAAAACGTTCTAAGTGTTATAGAATGGAGGCGTCGATATAAGGATTGATAAAAAAAATGAAATAAAAACTAAACTAAAAGACTTCAAGGAACTCATGGAATGTTATTGAACGGAAACCGCGCAGTAAGAGTACCGCGTTATAGGAGGGCTCCGCGTTATACTGAAACCGCGTTTTGAAAGTAACGCGTTATAGAAGGGCTATCGCAATTTCAGCCCCGCGTTATATGGAAAGCGCGTTCTCAGAGTACCGCGTTATAGGAGGGTTTACAGTATACATATTCGTAAAGTAACTCACGACAATTGGATCTACTCCCCTAAACTAGCCAAGCCTCACTTTGCCAACCTAGCTATGGCTGTACAAATGAAAGATTTGTCTATAGGAGGCACCACGACACAGTAGCACATCTGTTACAAGAATAGGGAATTAGGGGTTTACTAGGTACTTCGATTAAAAAAAAACTTTAGAAACGTAATGAAAAAGACAAAATTCGAACTTTCTTCGAAACGTAATACGTTGTGGGTATATGTAAAATGGTATTAGATAATTTACTGTTTTTTTATACAAAAATCGTTATGGAGTCATCTTGCCAGTTCGACTAGCAATTAAAAAATATATATAAAATACAGTCTCCCTTATTACGAATTAACGAGCTAGAAGTATGCAAGAATTTGGAACACAAAAATTTTATTTAAATTACAGACTGATCTCACATACAACTGTGACGTGGCAGAGTCCTTTTTGACTAATAAACACTAATTGAAAAATTGTTTTTCCACGATAAATATATTAATTATGAAGCCCTTTCATTTCCGTACCGACCTCTATTATTAGATACCACAACGTAGTTCTTGCTGGTCCAACAGGTCGTATGAGGATCGTGGTTCGATTCCTACCAGATACTGTAGTATCTTATACTACAGCAAGCATCAGATGTAATAAGCTACTCAGCTGGTAATAATTATTATATAATTTGTAATTGTATTCTATGCCCTATAAGTTCATCCGTATTCGCATAAGTCTGATTGATGTTGACGCTGATGTAGTTTGATCTACTCATTACCATTATTATTGGCTAATCTAACCGCGTGGACCCCACTAAGCCCTTTGGATTTGTTTGCTTTTAATAGCTTAAGCATCTGTATTCCCGGGTAAGTAAGGGGACAAGTACCTCTATAACAAGGCAACAAAATATCCGTCAAAGATCCAACTTGATCATTGATTTGCCAGGAGTGGAATTACCCTTAAGGGCCCTAAGTTCTCCCTCCACAGCCCTCTCAAATTTGATCCAATCGGTTTTTTTGGGTCCTAAAAGGCTTATGAAAGCCACTAGATAGATTAATACTGAAGGAAATCAGCTGGTGATCAGAGTAAGAACACTCATCTGAAACTCTCCAGTCTCTAATCATAGAACTATCCATGTTAGAGAGCGTAATGTCAATTACAGCTTTCCTAACACGATTTCTAAAAGTCCGCATATTACCAACGTTACATTGTATATTAAGCCTATTAAGAATAATAAAATTCAAAATCGACTTACCCCTAATACTGATGTCAGCATTGCCCCATTGGTAGCCGTATTCTAGTAGATAGTGTGTTTGTTTATTAGACGTAAAGCCCGGGTTCGAGCCCCAGGCGAGACATCAAAACGAAATGCGAAAACAAATATTTCTTCGGCGACTCAGCAGATTTCTGGCATAAACTCTGAGAGCAAATAAACCTGCCATGAAAAAGTTTCTCAAAATCTGTCGATCGGAGTCGACGTTAAACCCGCCACTCAAGTATACAAATTAAGGCACACAGCATGAGTGGTGTGAGAACCAAGTCGTAATCCTGACTGAAGGGTAGTAATGGCCAATTATGTATGTATGTATGTACTGCCCCATTGGGTGTGATGAGCATTGGCAACACAACCCAAGACAAGGCGCCACCTTTTCCTCTTCGCATACTCCACCAGTCCAATTAGATCATCAGCTGGAGATGCAGCCTCATACGGCATGTACACAGATGACAGCATCAGCTGGATACCAAGGTCATCTCTGTACGCCACAGTTGCTACATCACCTGTACAAAACGGAAGGAGTGATTAACAAATCCAACTTACGACTGGCCAAACTATGGATTCTTACCTTCTCACTTGGGAACAAGTAATTACCTATAGTCAGGATCGCTCAAATCCAGAATTCTATCCCTAAGGATCCAAGGTTCCTGGATAAGAGCGATATCATAACTTAATATTATTTATTAAATAAAAGTAACACTAACAGTTTATTTTATACAAAATCGAAATAAAAACCAAGCAATTTAAATTGCAACAAATGTTTTGTTTTTGTTTTTATTTTTTACTTTTTCTTCTTAGTTTATAAAATAAAATTTCTTAAAAAAAACATACATAAATATCATAAATAAATTTTAAAATATACAGGAATAATAAATAAATCAATTGCACTAAATTAAGTATAATACGAGTGAGTATTTGCTTTTCTTATACATATAAAATATCAATCAATAATAAAACATATACATACAAATAAATATAAATACATAGTAGATAAATTCATAAATAAAACAAATAATCGCGATTGTATAAAGAATTTAAATGCAAAGTATTATAATAATAAATGTATGTATGTGTGTGTGTGTGTATGTTATTTTTACAAACGAAATGACTAGCAGAGATAAATATTTCAAAATTCATTATTTTGTTTGTGTGTGTGTATTTTAAAAATTAAAAACTTAACTACTACTATTATTATAAGTAGTATTATAATACTTAATGATTAAAAAAAAAGAAAAGTTTTTTAAAAACACGTTCATTTATTCATTACTAATGATCAGCATTTAATGAAGACCACCAGCAAGTGTCTGACTGACTAGACTAAACTAGTTAAATGAGTATTAAAAAATTCTTGAAGGACTGCGACTATCACGCGTTGGCGTACATGAACGGGAACGTGGAGAACTATCACGACTACAACAACTGGAACAATAACAACTAGAAACATCCGATGGTAATTTGCGATGATATGGTATAGGTCGTTTCCGGGCGCTATTAAAAATAAAAAAAATAAAGAAATCAAATTTTATTTTTTCTGAATTAATAAAGAGTTTAATTTAATTTTTTTTTTTTTTTAATTCCGTTAACAATTTTTCTTTATTTTTGAAATGATAATTAAAAACAAAGAAAAAAATTCAAACTTACCAACTTAAAATTGAAATAACGTAAATAAAAGAATGTTTTTAAAGAAAAAATATTTCTTTACCTACTACTGCAAAATAAACATGAAAAAAAAATAAAATAAAAAACAGGATATTTAGCTAGAAATATACTATAAAATTAGGAGAGAACATAAAAAGAGATTAATTATTGATGTAAATTGTATACGGCATAGATTTATTTTGGTAAATTACAACGTCTCTCTTAACGTCCTAAGTGTTTTACAAATCAAAATTGGAACTCATCAAACCCATATTTGCATAAACGTACGTTGTGCATTTGTATGTATGTATATCAACTTAATTAAAAAAAATAAAAATAAAATTAAAAAAAAAATTATAATAAAAATACATATCAAGCGAAATCATATCGAAAAAATAATCATTTGCTTTTGTAATCAATGTCTTCGATCACGTTTTGATGATGAATGACGGCTACAATAAATAAAAAGTAATAATGAAAAATAATTAAAAACAAATTAAAATAAAATATGTATTAAAAATAAAATTATAAAAATTTTAATTTAATTTTCAAACAGAAAAATGCTTCCAATTTTACCTAGTAATGCGGCGACGATCTAGGAAACTGGGTGAGCCACGACGACGTGGTATTGAAGGAGATCGGGTACCGGAGCGTGAAGAACCAAAGCTACTGCTGCAAAAAAGTTAAACAAAATAAATAAATAAATTATTAATTGTATTAAAAATGTTTTTTTAAATTAATTAAAATTAAAAAAAAAAAGACTTTCACTAAACTGTCCTACAAAACATTACAATTTTTATGACTTTTATATAGGAAACGCATTATGTTTCCTATTAAATGCCTTAGCAGTCTGTATCTGGTAATACATACGAATTAAATAAGCACACAACCAGTGCTATAAACTACTCAAACCTTGACACACAGAAATAGGCACATAAACAGCCATAAATTGGTAGAGATAGAATCAATGACCATGCTCCACCTTCAATTTCGGACAGTGAGTGGCAGCTGCCCAGGAAAACTAGATTCATCCTAGTGCTGTTGAAGTCCAGCATTCTTAATTGTTATCATAAAAGCATTGCTCCCGGAGCCTTGAATCGCTGTTCAGAATATCATCAAAGGCTACATAACACGACTCGGCTCTTCAACAGTCCTGTCAGCCCAACCGCTTACGTCCAATGGACTAACTTAGGTTTGAGACCAACAGATGAATCACTCGATTTCTCACACATTCTTCATCTCATCGAATACTTTATTTCAACAGGGAAATACTTTCGGGCACAGCAAAGCTGTTACAACAATAGCAACTCAAATCATGTCAAATTGGAGTAATTGTGTTACTTTTAAATAATCTTCAGAAAGTTTGATGCCAACGAATGTTTGAAATGACGAAATCTGTAGCAGACACTTTGATTATGGAAAGTTTTTGCCATTCGATTCAGAAATTGATTTTTGATTTAGAAACACTTCTAAAAAACGTATATGTGACAAATTGAGTTTGGAAACTATTTCTTTAGGTCTTTCCTATTCAAACGACAAACAATACGAATTATTTAATCTCTTTACTGAATGTAAAGATTTGCTTGTAGTTATAATTCGCCAAATTAAGGCTGTGGTACATTTTCGATATTAAAGAAAGTCAATTGTTGCTAAAATTAATGAAAATCTCTCGCTTCGCGGTTTTGAATTATTGATACAAAAAAAAAGGTTGATAATAATTACCTCGATGAGCTACGTGATGAACTGCGTGACGATGAACTGGATTGTGAGGAATGCGAACGTGAACGTGAGCTACGTCGACTATGGCTGCGACTTCTACTGCGGCTCGATGATGATGATCTTCTAGAAAAGAATTTTTATGAGAGAAAACAAAAAAAAACGCAAATTTTAAAAAGCCACACACATTTCATATTTCCATTATAAACTTACGATGATCTGGAGCGACTAGTCGAACGACGACGATTTCCATCGCGTTCTCCACCACCTCCTCCACTACCACCGCCACCCGTACTATTGTTGCCCTTCTCCTCATGACGATTACGACTGCGACTACGCCTCGAACGGCTACGACTACGCCGGGCTGCACTTTCGGCAGCCGCTACCGTTGCTGTTGATACTTTAGATACGATGGCATCTACGAGCGATGAATCTGCCAGAGCGGCAACTAAAGGCTGTGAATCATGAATTTTAAAAGGCTTAATAACAAGTTTTGGTTTATTTTGTTGTTGTAGAAAATTTAAATTATTAGCCGCCGCCACTGCAGCCGCCGCGCTCGTTGCAGCCGAGTGTACAACACCTAAACTATGACGTTGTGCGGCCGCTATTGAAGCCGCCATTAGTATGCGATCGGTTATTTGGGTAGTCGAATTGCTACCGCCACCACTCGAATTCGAATTTTGACCGTGATGATGATGGTGGTGGTGATGATGATTATGGTGATGGTGGCCGCCGCCACCACCTAAGCCGCCTAGACCAACGCCTATACCATGGCCGGCTGCCGCAACATGTAGATGATGAGGATTAGTATTAGCTTTGGTTAACAATAGATTACTATTAGAGAAATTAGTACAGGGTGTACCGCTGAGACCCAAATTCAAAGCGGTACGATGATCTCGACGATTAACTAAAATACTATTCGATTGTTTACTAAGCATTTGATTGTTAAACTGAGTAGCAGTTATAAGAGGTGTAGTGTTAATACGACTAGGACGAGTAAATGAAAGATTAGTGGAATTATTAATATGATTACACATCAATGTATGAGGATTAGTAGAATTAGCAATATAAGAAGTAGAGGACGCAGAATTGTGATGATTGTTAATCAACTGATGATTGGGGTGATGATGATGATGCGGATGTTGATGTGGATGGGCATGCGGATGGTGATGATGATGTGGACCACCAACACCACCGAGATTTCCCATTGAATTGCCGCCATTTAGACGCTGTTGTCGATGGTTGAGATGATGCATATTGTTGTTGTTATTATTATTACGTCTACCACCACCACCCATACCGCCGTTACTGATGATGCCACCACCACCAACGCCACCGGTGCTATAAATGTTCGGTGATCTTTGTCGTCTGTCCAAATAACGTTCTTTATTAAAATTATTACTATTGTTAATCATCTCTCTAGGAGGTTTTATATCTCTTTCCCTATCTCTTTCTCGTTCTCGCTCACGTTCACGATGATCACGTTCACGTTTACGATCTCTGTCTCTATTTATTACGTTATTGTTATTGTTATTATTATTATTATTATTACTGTTACGTAGTGGACTTGCTGTTGGACTTGCATTAGGCGCATGACCATTTGCAGTCGCCGGGGACTTTTTGCAATTAGCCTGCGTTTCAGTGTCCTTATTGTTATTATTAACGTTACTGTTACTGTTATTGTTACTGTTAGTTTCATTATGATTATCGGAAGATGTTTCCCTTGTATGGGTATGAGATTCTTGTTCTTTTTTAATTTCTTCTAATGTCTGGGGATATATAGCTCCGGGTGGTGAGTTTGTTATGCTATTGTTGCTTGTTGAAGAACAAGTTGCCACTACAGCTGGGGCCACATTGTTGGCAGCCAAAAAATCATTAAGAGAATTACGTATTGCACTTTTATAAGGTTTGTCACTTACTTCTCCGCCAGCATTCGTCGATGAACTTGTCGAAGTGGAAGCAGCCATTTTTTCAATAGTCTTTATTTTTTCCTTAGCTTTGGCGGCTATACCCGTTTTTAATTGTTCCAACATTTTCAGATCCTTCAGTTCTCGTTCCCGTCGTGATTCCTGAAATTCGTCCAATATTTTTTCGGCATTACGTTCGGTGGCATCACTTTCATCTTCACTTTGAGACTGTAAGCGTACCACAGGTTTCGCTGGATTCCTATCGCGTTTACTTTCCCCCTTCTCTTTGCGTTCTTTTTCACGCTCTTCGCTAATTTTCGTCAACTTGGTGTTGTGTTCTTTTCTATCGTCTTCCTTTTCGCTGGGTTTACGCTTTTCGGTTTTTTGATTTTTAGCATTTTCTAAAATATCCCGATAACGTTCGGGATTGCGCCTAGCAGGAGAGTAGCTTAATTCTGAAGAATCCCTAGAAGATCGAGGACTCGAAGCTTTCTTCTCTGCTTTGGAAGGTGGCGGAGTTTTCGATAAACGTTTCTTGTAGTCATCACGTTTATCTTTAGATTTACCACGCGATTCTCTAGATGTAGAAACATGACGTTGTTTATCCTTTGATAATCTCTCTGGAGAGATATTTCTCGATTTGGAACGTGCTACATTAATTGTTCGCCTTTCAAGAGAAGGAGTCCTTGTAGGACTTGGGGATTTTGTTCTTCGTAATGATAAAGACTTTGGCGTTTCACTGTTTTTCGATGTCGAAGGCTTTTCAACGACAACAGGTTGTTCTTTTTTCGGCGACGGTGTTCTCGATCTTGAAGATTCTGTATCAGTAGAGGATGCAGAATCTGACGACGAACTTGATGCAGTACGAGATCTTGACTTTCGTGTACTTGTTTTTGTATCTTTTGCGCCTGAATGCACGGAATTTCCAATAGATTTTTCTGGATCTTTAGAAGTATCAGAAATTGATTTTTTTGTTTCATTCGTATCTAAACGTTGTTTAGATGAACGCTGGGGTGGTGTTAAAGATTTTCTACGAAGATTTTCCCGGCCTACAGGCGATCTAGTTAAGGATTTGTTTACTTTTCTGTGAGTAGCCTGAGGTTCTCGTGACTTTCTACGTGGTGTTTTTGAGCGTGATCTAGAGAGGCTAGTGCGCTTTCTTTGAACCGTTTTGCTATACGATTTTTCATCACGGCTTCTTTGTCTAGATCTGGAAGGTGAACGCGAACATTTTTTGCGTTTATCAACACTTGCCGCGGGACTATCGCGTCTCTTAGCTAAACGTTCTTCAGAATGTTTACGTTTGAGATCTTTTAAACGATCGGCTGGTTCATCACGTCTAGACCTTTGGAGAGATCTCGAGCGACGTTTATCTCTAAAATCTCTTTCGTTACGTTCACGACTACGATAGTCTATAGAGCTAGGGCGTTTCTGATAAGAATCACGTGTATCGTCGCGACGACGATCATTTCTTGAATCTCTGCCATTACGACTGCGACTGCGTCGTCTACTTAACTCTCTATCCCTGTCTCTATCGTTGCGACTGTGACTTTGGCTACGACGTTTAGCGATAACGTCTCTATCATGACGGCTGCGACTACGTCTATGACGGCTCTCTTGTGGCGACTCATAATGTCGTCTTTGCGAGTCCCTTGCAGGTCTATGGGATCTTTCTTTAGAACGGCTACGAAATGGATTATCAGAAGTCTTCTTACTAACTGATTCAGATTTTTTCGTCTCCTTTTTACTTTCCACAGGTTTATCAGCTGGAGATCTGTGAAAGGAATTTTCAATTAATTGATGAGAATAAATGAAAAAAATAAGATAATGAACTTACGCCGATCTAGATTTATCGGAAGATGATGAACGTTCCTTTTTCTTATTTTTCTTGTCGCGCTTTTTCTAAACAACAAAACCAAAGAGAGAGAGAAATATTTTAATAAGAATTAAAAATAATGAAAAGAATGTTTTTGTTTTAATTTTTTTTTTTCGTTTATTTTATGCCTAATTAGTATTATTGTCTACTGATTGAACAATCATTCATATTGAATTTGAAGGTGATTTCAAAAGGAAACAAAAGTAAAATATTTGAAAATGTTAGATAAATGATGATCAGTGAATAATAATAATAATAAATATTTTAATGTTTATTGTAGAAAACAAAATATTAATTTTGTTTAGGTTGCTAAATACATAACGGTTTTTGGTATTGTAAACTTAAAATTAAACAAAGAATCAAGACTAAAATGATAGTACTTACAAAACTACAAGAGACCCTTTTGAAAGCTATCCTATTTAAAATGAAGCGCCAGGGATTGTATTTTTGTTTTTAATTTTTCTTTTTATATTGTATATACAAACACAAAAAGTTTTAATTTTTTTTTGGTTTGTTTATTTTTAAATTGTATATAAATTTCCTGTTTGTTTTTTTCATGAGTTGTATTCAAAAAAATTTTAAAAAATAAAAACTAAAATAAAAACTACAAACAATTAATAAAAAAAAGAGAAATATAAAGATGTTGCATAACTGCTATGCTTTTATCAATTCAAAAATTGATTTACCTTGTTTTGTTAAAGAACAGAAAAATACAATAAAAATCATATTGCATGTATTATTAGTTATTTTATGTTTAAAAAAATAAGTTACGTTTCATTTGAAAACCAAAATTCATTTCGAGTAGGATTGAAAGAAAGTAAATCAAGCAAGAAAAAAGGTAATGGTATTATGGTATTTAATATAAATTTTTGTGGATTTACAAACAGATTTTTCAATACATTTGATAAATAATAGAAAGGATTAATATTTTTGTTATTTTTTGTTTTTATTTTTAATTTTAAAAAACAAAGTGCATGCTTTCTTCATTTTTTATTTTTTCTATTTGTCTTTAATTCTTTCATATTTTTATGTCAAAAGTATTACTTACCTTCTCCTTTTTCGATTTCTTGCGACTTTTCTTTACATCGGCTTCACTATCCGTATCAGAGTCATCATTGTTGCTATCCTTATCATCGTCAGCATTGCTATCGGATTCGCTAGCTTTACGTTTGCGTGACTTCTTTTTCTTTGACTTACTGCAAATAGAATCAAGACAAACTTATTAAATAAAAACAAAAATATGCTTAACATACCAATAACAACTAAATTTAATTTATTTAACAAATTTGCTATAAGAAATTTTTATTTTCAAACGATATTGTAGCATTTCATTTCAAATAAATAGTAAAAGTATTTTGTTTCTCTATTAATAAATACATAATTTAATAAATTCTCCTTTCCGGCAATAGGCTGGCTCACTTTGTAAGCTTCTTCAAGATTTTTGTATTTTTCAACTTCTTTAAATTCAATTAGGAATTTCTAGTATTAAATGGAGAATGGGATAACAATAGAAAATTGTTATAGAATTCAATAAAAAAAATTTAATTTAATCGAAATAAATTATTTCAATTAAACTTCTTTAATATTGGCAATTAAATGTACGAGTTTCGAGCTGATTAAAATAATTTAAAAAATTTTTTAAATATAATTTTTGAAGAAAATCAAACACATATAAAAATTTAAGCAAGACTGAGAATTTTTTTAAAAAAATGTTTGTTTTCTTTTCAGCCTTATAGTTTACACGACTATAGCTTTATTAGAATAGGCTGTAGAAGGCCAATCATTTGTTCATCTGATCATGTTGAGACCCTATACTCCTTTTAGGATTAAAAAAAAACTGGAAATGCGGATTAAAATCTGTGTCTATAATATAAAGGAATGAATATTTAAATACAATTATGATTTCGGGTGATTTCACGAATAACATTGCAAAAAACACGATTTTAATAGTCTTCTCTTTTTTACTTCAAATTTCCTTTAACAAATTTTGAATTTTTTTTAAATATCCTTAAACTATTGGACATAATAAATAACAGATCTAGTTGCTAAAGCTCTCATTTCCATAGATTCTATATCAATATTTCAAACCCAGGAATTATAACCACGCTGTTATATGTGAAATACCGAATGCTAAAGTTAGCACTGGTACAAAAAGGGGTACCCGCTGAGACAAATAAGTATGACCACGTCGTTATGGCTAAACTTTTGCAGCGTCTTATCATCCAAACAGAAATAGGAAAACGATATAATTTTCAAGTTCGCAAAGAAAAGAAGTTTCAATTGGCCAAATACATGTGTCTTCCCCACTATTGCAAAGTTAATTGCTTGAATATTCCTCCTCAGTACACCAATCCGGCCGGTTTCCGTTGTGAATATTATAATTACAACTTCAAGCCAGCATACGACAGTATTTAACTCAAAGCAATATGGTTAGCATTACGAAAGAGAGGTATACCGGAGAAGAAAATATTTTCAATCAGAGAAAAGTGCACATCAGCTGTGTATAGTGTCATTTCTCCAAATTCTTATAATGATGGAAAATGTTCTTAGTGTAATAGGAAATCGAATGCAAGTAGACAATTCAGTGACAAATTCTACTTCTGTCAGTATAGTAAGGGAATATGCTACCTGCGAGTATAGGATCAAGCCTAGATGTAACTCTAGGTAATTTACATTAAGCAAAACTGTGCTTTTTTGAAACAATTATTAAATCTTCACATCTGTATGGATGTACAAACCGGCTTTAAAATTTTGGCGACAGTTGTCTTAGAAGTTTACTACAAATATTCTGGAATAAAAATCTGCTAAGGAATGTCCGGCAAGTTGTTGGCAACGTGCTCTCGAAAGCGAAAATCTCAGCCCATACTACTCGACAAAAAACGATGTCGATGGCATTTAAAAAGTTGGGCATATACGGGCCCAACTTTTTTTTTTTTTAAACATGGATTTTTTGTATTTGTTGGAATCTACATATATGGTATACCACACAGCTGATCCATATCTTGCCGTTGTAAAAATGGGGCGATAAGCACATATGGGTTAATGTAGCTCTTTTCATCATTCCGGACCATGAAGTGATAGACTGCGTATAACATAGAATAGGCATAGACTAGAATTATGTCAAATGGCTAAAGGCTGTTTTTGGAAGTTATGGGAATCTTAAATATCAAATCCTCCGTATTTGCTAAAGAACAAGAGTACTTTCTTATCCAGTAATATTAATTGTTCACAATTTTAAACCAACATATCAAATTTCTCCAAATAGAATGTTTTATAAAACTTGTAACATGTAATTGTTTGTATAACCACGAACTGACTGACTATATTTAAAATGTTATCTTATAAAAATTAATACTTTTATTTAAAACCAAATCATGTTAAAATATATTTCAAAATGCCATTACCAAGAATAATTATTAATTTTCCTTATTATTTGTGTATTAATTGCCATATTTTCCGTTTTATGTATTTCGAAATTGTTGGTTATTAGTCTATACTAGAATGAGTTGATAAAATGATGTCTAGCAAAAATTATTCATATTTTTATTTAATTACTATTTAATTCATTATTTTGTTTTTTTTTTTATACAAAAAAATATCCAACACACACACTTGTTGTTAAATTGTTTACCTTAATAAAAACACTTCTTTACTGGTAGTCTTTACAAAATAATTAAAAAAAGAAAGATGAGAAAATAATTGTATTGTTTTAAAATGTTCAACCAACGTTGTTTTTTTGTTTGATTACAAAGAAAAAAAAAATCATAAAAAAAGAGATTTATTTTACTAGTTTAGTAACTAATCTATTGTCGCAATCAAAATTGTTTGTATGTATAGAAGAAGTAGGAGAAATTTCGAAAAAGGAAAATAATGCTAAACATTATTGGGACTGTAAGCAAATTAAATTTAAATTAAATAGAAAATAAATAAAACAAGGCAACATTTGTTGTGCTCAAAAGGTTACAATGTTTCATCACTTCTATTTCTCGAAAACACTACTCAAACGATTTAATAAAGTTAATGATTGAAAGTTTATTATTATTATAAAATTTTAGAAAGAATTGATAAAACAGTTTGGTTTTTTATAAACTACTGCCATAAGTGACCTTAGATCACAAACGAAATACATACAATTATAAATATATCGATCATTCACAGCTTATTCGATGTAAGTGAAAGCAAAAATATTAAAAGTCATGTTAACGAAATAAATAAGCAAAGAAGAAATAAAAAATTATTCCTTTAACACATTTGGGAGTACAGATTAAACAATGTTGTATATTTAGTCATGTAATCATATTTGCTTTTCTAACTTTTAATTGAATTTTTTAAATTCAGGTCATATCTAAAGCACTGATAGCTACTGATAATATTCCATGACTTTCTTTTCGGGCTCTAAACAAACGTCACCATTTCGCGTGAACATTTCCAGATACGCCAAGTATGCCAATGACAAATTTATGCACCTCAGTTTAAAGTAATCAAATGTTTCCTTAAGGATTTGCCCTTAGTCGGAGGTTAAGATACATTTTATGTCATTTTTATGTCCTCAACAAATATTTGCTCCTACTGCATTAATCTCATGTTCTAGAAATTTTCTTTTCTAACTTTTCTTCTACAATAGATTTACCAAGATTTGAATTCATTTTGTGTCTTTGCAAAACATGCTCAACGAAACTATTTAAAAAAGAAAAAAAATAGCCCAAAACTGTCACTACAATTGCAAGAATAGAGCCTAGCCTAATCGAATAGAGTTTGCAGTAAGATTCTACTCTGAAAGATTAAAGGCATCTGTAATAAGTAAGTGAATCCATTTGAGCCATTAAAACTTTAGTCAGGATTCTAACCTGGCTTCTCACGTGTGCGGTTATAAGTGTATTAATATTACCCATGAGTGACAGGGTCTACAGTTTGAAGTCGACTTCGACTAAGATATCTGAGATCTTTTTCACGATAATTATTTGCTCTCAGAGCTTTTGTCAGTAGATTGCTAAGAACAAATCGTCGAAAGAAATATACATAGTTTTTTATACTTTTTTTTCTTTCGAAACTGAGGTTTGAACTTACAAGCTCTTGTCTAATGTTTTCTTCCCTAATTGCACTATATTAAGATATCTTTACTATTTTTGAAAGAATAAAGAAAAAAACTATCGACTGCATCAAATAAGCTGTGAGTGGCGATTGCGTAGCCATCTAAATAAATTATATTTTAAAATGCTCGCTTGAAAATGCGGGCAACAAGCTGCATTACGTTGAGTAGTGTATTCATTCAGTCAATGATTTAGACTTCAATTTAGAAAACATTTCATTTTCAAAGGACAACAAAATAAATCAATAAATAGCAGTGTTTTATTACAATTAAAGAAGGAGACTTAAAAATGTATTGTGAATTTAGAATAAACATAATAAGTAAGCATGATTTAAATCTAATTGAACTAAGAAAACAAAGAAAACAGAATTTAAATCTAAAGTATGTGTGATGAATGTATTGTATGAATGTAATGTAGTTGAGAAACTGAATAAGAAAATGAAAATAAACTTAAAATATAAAAATGAATTTGCAAATAAAGTTGATTACTTACCCATTTGATTATATATTTTAATGTTAAAAATGGTTAAGCCGAGGATTTATCGTAAATTTTTTTTTTGTGGTTTTTGTAATTAATAAACGTTTTGTAAAAAAATATTTTTGTTTTATATATATATGTAATAAATATATATAATAATATGTATATAAGATAATAAAGAGATAATAATGAATTAATAAATATTTTGTTTTTTGGGGAGAAATATAATATAGAGAGTATTAATGACTTTGATTGTGTTTTAAAAAAATGAAGTTTGTTTTTGTTTTCCTTTTGGTATTATAGTTACAACTTGGTTGACTTTTTATTTCTTGTTTTTTTTACGATTTTTGCATTCTTTTTTTAAATAAGAAAAAAACTAATGCAGCTTTTTTTTTAAAAACATTTTGTACATGTCTCTTAATTTTTTTGTTGTTGATTTTTCTATATTATTCGTTACTTTTTTTTGTATTGTTTTGTTTTGTTTTCGAGTTTTATAACAAATGATTGTTAGTGTGTATATATAAATAAATTTATTAGAGAGTTTTTATTATTAAATACTTTTGAAAAAACAATTAAAGTTAATCTTTTCTCTTCTTTTTTCTTTCTTTTTCGTAAGAATTCCTGTTTTTTGTTGGTTTATGTTTCGATATTATTTTGATTAGATTTATTTTTCGTTAATTGAAAAAAATGCAGAGAAAGTAGAGAATAAAAATATGAAGCAATTGATAAAGAAGAAAGAATTCATTTAACAATTTTTTTTCATTAAAAAGTTAAAGTTATTTCAACTAAAAATAAAACTAAAACACAATACAATGTTTGATTAGAAAAATAAATTAAATGAAACACAATAAAGAAAAACAGAAAATTTTAAGACATTTAATAAAACTACTACGTTTTTAAATTTCACAAAATTATAAAACTAATTATTGAATAAACGGTTTTACACAAATTAACAACTAAAACAGAAGAAAATAATAATGATAATGAAATAATAAAGAAACAAAACTAAAAAAGTTACATCTTTAAATATGACCTAGAAAACCTAAGATACACAAGATGCCTTTCAAATAATATTTCGTTAGGACTTACCTTTCTTTTTTGTGTTTCTTGGATTTCTTCTTTTTATCTTTTTTACGTTCGGGACTGGCAGAACTGAAAATTGAAATATAGAAACAGTTAAAAGAGTATTGAAATGGTTTAAGGTAATGTATTTAAGACACAAACTAACTAACTAACCTCTCACGCGTTCTTTTCTTTTTCTTCTTTTTTATGGTATGATCATCATTATCACCACCACTACCGCCACCTATGCCTCCAGCAGAGACATCACGTTCTTTTGACGGTGTACGCACCAAAGCATAACGTTTCGATGATTCTTTCTCTTTAGCCGCCGCAGCGGCTGCTTGTTCACGTTGAGTGTCCAGTTCTTTTTGTAAAGCCAAACTTTTGGCTAAATCTTCTTTTGCTTTACGATCCGAATCAAAACTAGAGCCTTCAACAAAATATTCAGATATATTAAAGGCTTCACGTAATTTAGCGTTTTTCTCTTGTTGAGCTTCAGCTATTTGATGAGTATCACGAACTCTGTAATAAAACAAGAAGAAATATTTTTAGTCAATAATTAATTATTAATTCTAAAGGAAAAATATTTGAATTATTTTAAAAATAAAATTAATTTTTAAATCACATTAAATTATGCCTGTAAACACAAAGAAAAATCTTAAATTTTATATCTAAACCGTTTCTTTTAAATCACAATACTTTCTAATTTAAATATGCCCTAGCCTAATAAACCCAACTCCATTAAATAAAAATGAAGGATACAACAGAATCTTTCACAGGTAATCCACCCCTTAGAATTTTTTTTACTGTCTTCACATTATAAGTACTTAAATACCCACAAATCTATAATCTATTAAAAAAATAAAATTGTGTGAACGCATAAAGCATTCAAACGTTCTTAAACACTGAAATTGAGGTCAGAATGTATTTTTAAAATAAATTGAACATGTGAAGTCCTTCAAATCCTTAATGTGAGTTTATTAAAACGATTCAACTATTACGATAGGCTTTGTCGTAGCAATTTGAATTTGGCGTAGCAATGTTTTGTAAAAAAAAAAGAGTTTAATTTTATTATTTACTATTTATATACCTGTTTAGCTCATTGCTATTGTATTCAACTAATTTGGCATTATTTATTAATGTTTCCAAAAGCAAAGCTGGCGTATGATTTTGAAAAAGTTCAAGTAATTTCGGCAAAGACTCTGGACAATTTGTTATGCCGTTAGCAGATGTACTGCTAGAGGACGTGGAGGTGGTGGCAGCAGCAGCAGTGGTGTTGAAGTTTAATATTTTCCTTATATTATTACATAAAACAGCTGATTTTGAGTCCATAATATTAGTGTTATTATGACATTTACTTTGATTATGCTGGCAAGAGCACAAACAATGTTGTAATTGTTGGTGCTGTTGTTGCTGTCTATGAAGAGGCATGAGAGCATGAGCCATGTGTAAAGTATTGTTTATTTTTTGATTACTGCAACTATGTGCTGCTGAGGCAAGAGTAGTGAATTTTTTCAGTTTTTGCTTTTTAACCAATTTTAATTTTCTCTGAGCATGATTTTGTTTTATGTGAAAAGCTTTCTTTGTTGGCTTTTTCTGTGGATTTAAGGGTTTGAACTTTTTAGCCACTTCATTATAAAGTAATTCACTTTCTGTGGTGTATTTGTTGAAAAACGACGAAGTCGCTGCCGATGACGATGAGGAGGACGAGGAGAATAGGGTATGTTTTATTTGTGTATCTTTTCTTTGGCCCAAACGATTATCGTGTTGAAAATATTGTTTGGTTTTTGCTATAGTCTTGTGTTGTACCACTTTGGTCATGGTGGAAGTGGTGGTGGTGGAGCCGGCAGCGGCTGCAGAGGCAACAGTAGTAGCCTCATTATTATTTTGTTTAGTGTTTTTGTTCCCTTGCAACTTTTTACGTCTTTTGCGGCGTTTTTTAGGTTTCTTCGAGGCATATTGATTAATATGGTGGGTGACAATAGATTGAAACTGTTGTTTTTGATTAATTGTGGATGATAACATGATGGTTTATTTTATGGAATTTGTATTTTGTAATTTATTTATTCATTTAATTTAGGGTTTTTATTATTTTTTTTTTTTAATTTTAAAATATTATTATTTTTTATTTTTGTAATCGACTTTTATTATTGTAAAAATTTTATATAAATTTTGTATAATTTTTTTTTTAAATTTAATTTCATAAAATTTGTGGATTTATATGTAATGATTATGACGATTTATTATTTTATGTTATTATTTAAAAGTATTTTAAATACTTTTGTTGGAAGACTTTGGATTTAAGTTTTTATTATTCAATTATTACATTGATTGGAAGACGTTGGATTGTGTTTCTTTTAACTTTATATAATTTTTTAAAAATATTATTTAGTTTTTCAAACACATATTTTAACAATATTTTTGTTAAATAAATTTGAATTTAAGATTTTATTTTTTAATATTTAAATTATTTCATTTTTTAATAGTTTACTTCTTTAGTTAAAAATAATTTTTTTTATATTTCAAGAATTTATTTTAAGTTATATATTATAATAGATAGTTTAATAATTTTTTTTATTTTTTTTATTTAGTTTTTTTAGTAATGTTTCATATTTTTTTTTCTGCTTACTAAGTTAGTTCAATGTTGATGTTATAATTGCAGTTTTTTAAATCAGTATTATAATAATTTGTTTTATTTCTTATTTACTAAAAAAAATATTTTTTCATTATTAAGTTTCTTTATTTTATAATTTGGAAGACAGGAACATGTTTGCATTTTATTTTAGAGTACTCAGATAGAGATATTTTATTAAATAGCTGGTATTATATTGTAGAAATGTTGTTTATAAAATCTCTAATATTTTAAAAGATATAAGAATATCATGGTATTGGTATTTTGCTTTTCAAAATATTATTGTTTTATATTTTTATTTTTAGTTTCTAATACTTTTTTTGAAATTTATAAAACAATATTTTGATACTTTACAAGTTACAGTTTTGCATTGAATATAAAAATATATTTAACATCCGTTGTTTTGAGAACTTTTCTGAACTTCTTTTTGTTAAAAACTAATTTGATTATACAAGTAAAACCATGGAAGACTTGTTTAGTGATTTGTTGCTTAAGTATTAGTTTAGGAGTTCAATGTTTCATGTTATTTTATGTTTTAACTGCTCATTGTGGGTTTCATTTCAATTGCTGGCCAAATATAAATCGTAATCCACTTTACATTTTTTTTTTTTTTTTTGCTGTTTTATGTTACATTGCTATTAAGGGTTGTTAACAGCAAAGCCGTGAAGCAAACATTTAGTTAGAAAACAAAAATGAAAAGTTCCATAAAGTATTAAATACGCCGACATGTTGAGGTTAATAATAGAGGCAAGGGGATTGGGGTTGTTTTGTATAATAAATTTTTTTTTAATGTTTAATACACATTTTAATTTTTGTTGCAAGTTATTAAATATTTAATTGTTTTAATATTTCCATTCTATAAATAAACAAATTGTATGAATTCATTTTTATTTAAAACGTCATTATATTGCTTTTTAATAATTATTGATTTTCCATGATATTCTCTTTTTTTTCGTTGGATTACAAGCTTTCATTAACATATATTTTTACTAAAATTTTTAATAATTCCTTTTATTAAATATTTAATAATTTCAAATTATATATTTGTTTGTTTGTTTTGTAGATATTTTTTTAATTTTTGGAATAAATTTTAAAATTTTTATTATTTTAAACGCTCCATTTTTCTCCTCTATCCATCCTTAGCTTTTGGAAGACTTGTTTCAACTACCTTTAACATTTTTCTTATCTATACATCAAATGAATTTTATATTTTCTCCAAAAATTCACCATACATGTGAATTTCTCATGTGTATTGCAAGTGTGTCACAGAATATGTATGCACATGTATGTATGTACTCGTAAAAGGATACACAAGATTTTCGTCATCATTGTGTGCTGAGCGAAGCTGCTTTGGTATAATTTATAATATAATGGTGGTGGTTGCTTTTTGCAAGTTACTTACTCAAAAGTAATACATATCCTGTCTATTTCATAATATAATTACATATCAAACTCTCAGAGAGTAGTTTTTGTTTAAAAGTTTTATGTCATCTCGAGCTCAAATTACGGCTATAAGTCATGAACAATACAAATATTTCAATAATGCGAATATATTTTTAGCAAATTTAGAAATTAAGAATTTGAATTTCACACAAATTTAATAAAACTTACGGTGTTTCAATATACAATAAAGCTTCTGTAGGCAACTACTTGACATATTTTCCAAAACAAGCTTGCTAGTCAATTTTAAATTATTTACCAATGGATTATTAACGCTGAACCCCAAGAATGTCTTCACTGAATACACAGTTAATTTACCCTCATTCTAGCCACAGGTTCTCAGGAGAATCTGATTATTTAAAATCGAATACTATATCCACAACACTCCTTGATACTGTAATAGATGTCCTTTATAACTGTAATAGATGAATAGTCGGAATGAACTACGCTTTAAAACAACTTTCAAAAACTTTTTTCAAATTCTGGCGACTGTCTGCGTTAAAAATTCGATAAAGAGAGACGTGTTGTGGAGTAATATAGTGCTTGGCTATAAAACGAAGAATTCTTCGTTTAGATACGCTAGAAAAATAAATTAAAAAATATATAAGAGGCCTTATTCTAGCCTCTAATGAAAATATATTAAAAATTTCGTCCTCAGAGGGTAATGTGAATAAAAAATATCATAAGAATGTCTTGAATTGTAAATTGAAACAAAGTCAATAACGAAGATGGAGGTGGCTTGAAACAACCCGGTGCTTCTTGTAGAAGCTAAAGAAATAATAACAGGCGAAAACGCGAAAAGGCTGCGTTTAGGGGCCTGATACGACGATGCCAAAAGCTATTATCGAACTTTAATTGAAGCATTGAACCAATATACAGAAGCTAAACAGAAAAAAACATATATGGGACTTGCTATTGTTAAAAATGTAAATGAAATAATGGAAATCATCGAGTCAACTTTAACTGAAGCATTGAACCAATATACGGAAGCTAAACAGAAAAAGATTGGACTTTGAATAAGAGTGTTTTACAGAAACAACTAGGTATTTAGTTATTGTAATTAGTCAGCGCTTTACATTTTATGGCACGACGGATTTATATTTCATGTTGGTTTGGTTACTAGGAAATCATCTACTAGAGTTGCTCTCCCCTCGGCTTTGCCTCATATTAGAGAAATTGTGGTTCATTGGAACAATTCATGTTAAAGTCTATTGGAAATAATTTTGGTTATGGTTACCTAGAGTGACGTATATGTTGGAATTACCTCAAATGAACAAAAGAGAGCATTGATGAGCTGAATGGCATCATTCTAGCTATGCTATATAAAGCCTGAAATTACTTTAACAAATAATGGATTTATTTATATTATACCATACATTTAAAAACAATTCTATTCCAACAAAATTTAGCTTCAAAGAAAGAAAGAAAGTGTCTCCCATATAAGACTGACTTCAAGTAATACAAATTTACAACATGTGGAAGAGAGAACATTTATTTAGCATTTAGAACCAAATTCAATAGCACTGTTCTTTCAAATAGAAATACACTGTAGACACCCCCTTTCCCCTTGGGGTAAATAAACATAAATTATTTTTCAATTATTAAAAAAAAGTACACTTAATATGCTTTCATTTAAATATTCTGTATGTTGTGTTTTTAGTTATCAGAAAACAACACAAATTTTCCAGTACCGTAAATAGAGACTCGAGTTTATATGCTCATGTGTACATATACAAAAAAACAGATTATTTAACAGGAAGTGAGAAAGGAAAATATTGATTATTTCAGAAGAATAAAAATTTTCAAACAAAAATTTTATTGCAATGGTAAAGAATAAAACGTTTTTTACAATAAAAATTATAACAAACTAATTTATGTCTTACATTAACCAATGAAGGCACCCCAATAAATTTTGAAAATAATTTAAAATTGAATACAAATTACATAACCCAGATTCGTTTTTCATATCGTAAAATCAAAATTTCTAAATTTCATGAAATATTTTTTATATTATTAATGAAATTAAGATGGAATACTTACGCAATTCTACCAAATTCATCTTTTGGCAAATCCGTTTTTCCTTGTCCCATTAATTTTTGCCTATAGGAGTCAACTTTGGCCTTGATTTCTTCGGATGATAAACTGTGAAAAGCAAAAAGTAGAACAGAAACATCAAATTAACAATGTTACTAACTGCAGTGAAAAGAAAGAAATACGAAAAATATATGTATATTCATTCAATTAAACCTACTTTGTTTGGAGTTATTTGTTTTAATAAAATAAATCACAAGTAAATGTTCATTCTTTTTTTTTAGTTCTTTGTAGCTTTAAATTTTGTTTAGTTTTCAAAATTTTTTGTTGTTTTTTTGGTAACTTATTTAATTATAATATCAATTGTCTTTGAATCGGATGTATTTTATTTATTATTTGTTGTTGGTTTTATTTTTTCTTTAATAAAATCTAATAAAATATTTAAATATATTTGTTTAAAACATATACTATAATATGTTAATCGTTGAACGTTTCTATTGATTATGAGGTGTGTTGACAATTTTATGTATTATAGTGTTGTATACTTGCAACAGTAGCACAACCATTAAATGAAAGCACAAAACGTACAGGGAGAGTAAGAAATCAAAACATGAAATTGCACTACTATTCCACCCCTTAGTGAAAACATAGTGCAGGTTTTTTCTCACTTTGCATTTTCAACGAATTTTTCTTGTTTGTTTGTTTATTCTTTCGTTTATTTTGGCTTTCACAGTTTTAAGGGTGGTGGAATAATGTTTCGTAAACGAAATACGAATAAGTTTTAGCCGCAAAGATTTGTTTACAAATCACTATGTGACGCAAAGTGAGAGACAAACTTTATTTTATTTAAACGCTCTCCATTTTATTTAAGGGCGGTAAAGCTAAAGCTCCTCTTGCTTGTAAACATTTGAAAAATAAAAACAGGTTAAGATATAAATCAAGAATTTCTACAACAACATAACTTTACATTGGTATGTATTTTTGTAGGTTGTTGTCGTCTATACACGTGCTAAAGCATGCTGTTTTGTTAAGGACACTTACTTAACATAACCATTTTAATTCAATTAGTTGAGGTAAAATGAAAAAAAAACAAAGAATTTGCAAATTAGGAGAAATGAAATATTTAAAAGACGGAAAAGAAGTTTTCAGCTAAGAAATGTTGGATACTATTGCATATATTTTATTATTAGTTTAAAATCACACTATCAGAAAGGAAATAAAGGAAATTATAGCCAAAATTGTAGATAGTCAATTAATACCTAAGTCTCAATAATAAATATTGTATGATTTATTTAATACTTCTATTTACTATTTTATAGGATTTCTTTAATTTAAATTTCTTTTGATATATGTATGTACTATTCAGTTTTTTGGCAGTCATAATGAGAAAAGTGGATTCAATTTTACTTAACGGATGTTTAAAAACAATTGAAATTCACTCCCACACTGTTGGACATATTAAAAACACACTTTACAGGCTGTTTAATTGGAAAGTTGAAGCCAATTGGCTTAATAAAATACACAGAAACAAAAGATAGTATTCATCCGGGTTGTCCAATTGAAAATATTGCCACAAAAGTTTTAAATTTGATGTTGACAGCGAGTAGGCTTATCTGCAAACAACATAAAAGGTTTAATTGAGGAAAGAAATAAAGTCAAGCGACCATCAGCACCTCATTAAAATGATTTCAAAACATAACAGCTCTCATTGGTCATTGGTAAGTCCAGATCAATATACAGGCAACATTCCACATTCCGAACTGATATTAAATACCGTTGAGAGAGCATTTTGCTGATTACGATATACGTTTTCGCATCATGTTGTCAACATTTTTATTCCTGCCAAATATTTTCTCTATGGTAAAGGGTATTTTCAAATACACGAGACACAAACTACGGCATTGTCCACGGGGAACATTTGTAACATATCACTTATCATTCATTAATTGTTAGGATTTAAGAAGCTGTTTAATTTGTATGAAACTAGAAAATGAAATCTTTTGGTAAGAACTATTCTAAAATTCTAAATGATAGTATTTTCTGATTCCAAAGTGGAAATCTATCTGAAAATAAAATCGTATTTCAAATGATTTTAACTTTTTATAATTTCTTTGATCTACTTCTGGCAGTAATCTTTAACAAAAATGCTAATAGGATTGATAAATTTGAATTATAATCATATTGGATTAGATTAGGCCATTACAATAATAAAGAAATTGATCTGCTATCTACTCTACGCTGTACTACATTCTGTCAATTGTTGAAAATATTTACAAATTAATCTCACCACATCACCATTTAAACCCATAACTTACAATAACATGCTGATAATGCAGTTGCGGTATACATAATAGCAGGACGGCACAATATTAAATTTTGCTTAATGAAAAAGTGGCATTGTTGTCTGACAAATCAAAAAATGTTTTATATGGTGGAATACGTACAAACAATCCCAAATAGACCCTCCGAATCGTAAAAATGATTTTGCTAGAATAAGGTTTTTTCGTGTGAGAAAGAGAATTTGTAGTGTGACATTAAGACGGAGTATCAGAAGCTATGGCCGAGTTTTGAACAGCAATTGAGAATTTTAGAGAAGTGTCATGTGTTGAGAAGCTAGGCCGTAATAATGACTGAAGGGTTGTAATGGACAATTATGTATGTATGTATGTCATGTGAGGTGTTAAAAGTTTGTTATTTCCAAGAAACGGCGCTAAGAAGCAAATGAAGCTCTACAGGGTATTAAATAATTTATCATATCCTGTGAAAGTCGTACATTCAAAAGGAATAATCACTTAATCAGAATGTAATACTTAGTTGAATATGAAAAAAATCTTCGTAGGCGACTTCCTCTCAGCAGATTTGTGGCAAAAACTCTGAGAGTAAATAAAATTGCCATGAAGTTTCTCAAAAATCTGTCGTTCGGAGTCGACTTTAAACTGTAGGTCCCACCACTCATGTATAAAATAAACACACAACATAAGTGGTGTTGAGAAGCTAGGCCGTAATCTTCATTGAAGGGTTGTAATGGCCAATCATGTATGTCATGAATAATTTAGGTTTGTATTGCTATTAGTTATACCACAGCTGGATATTCTCTGTCCCTGCATTCTTATAGTCATATATATACAGTATTCCACAGGCATTAAAAAATCCTTCCCTTATAGGAATTACTTACCCCTGTTTCTCCAATATCTCTTCAAATTCCAAACATTTAACTTCTATTTTACGTTTACGATCATGATCCAATATGTCTTTGTTGGGTGGTCGATTTAGTGTCGCATCCAATTTTTTGATGTCCTCTTCAGAACGATAATTTGAATTGTCCTTCTTGCCGGGACGTACAAAGGCCCAGTTGCGTTGTACATGACCATTAGTGCCAGAACCACGTGGAGTGGTTAAACCAATACCATTATACATTTTCCTTTAAGGTATTATTTATAAAACGTTTATGCAAGTGCCTTCTTAACCCACTGACTGACTGGCAAACGTAAAGCCAAAACAATAATTAATTGGCTTGGGCAAGCAGTCGCACAGTAAAACACATACACAAACACTTAAGCACACAAATAGTTGAGAACAATCTTTTCTGCAAGAAATCAATGAAAATTTTGCCAAATTATTATGCAAAAATAATGAAATACACAAATAAATGATGCTCACTTGTCTTATTTACAAAAATATTGTCCTTTTTAACAATATTTAGTTATTTAAGTATGTTTTTTACGGAATTTTATGTTAAATAAAATATTGCCGCAAGAAAATTTGCACACATTCCGCAGTAAGAAAAATATACTTCATGCTTCTTCTTATTTATTTCTTAATTAAGCATCATTCACAATGGTATTGCAGAAGTGCTGCCAAGTCTTAGGAAATTTAAAATGTAATAAATATTTTGTACCCACTTCTAGAAAAGAAATCAAAAATAGGGAAAATAATAACCAAATTTATTTAGTTCATAGTTTTTTTCTCTTAATTCTCCTAATGTTATATTTAGTAGGGCCGAAATGCTGAAAAAACTCAGCACACCTGAAAGCCACCATGATGGTTTCAGGAAAAATGTAAAAGTCTACTCATAAAAAATAAGTATCAATGTTTTAGTAATTAATTATATTGACTGAAAACAACACTAATTTGTTATTTCTTATTATCCTAGCGTTGTCTTTTCCAAATTTTGATTTCATATTTTCTTAACATAACCTAAAACTAAAGATTTGGTTACTCTTTTTTATATCAGCTGTTAACTGTCAACCTTAAAACACCGTTTCTACACCACACATTACACCCGCTGCGGGAACATCATTTCACAACATTTGTTAGTAAAAAATAAGAGATATTTTTTTTTTATTTAAAAACTATAAAAAAAAATTGTATTTATACGGTGATAAATAATTATTTTTAGAATTAATGAACGAGTTTAATTAAAATTAATCGTTTATTGAAAAAAATTCGTTTTAGAAATTTCTACGAATATTTAACACAACGAAACTATTTGAAGAAGTGTGAAGAAGAAAAAGTTAAATAACAAGCAAAATCATCTACAACAACACCATAAGACTCTACCGACTGATTGAAAATAGACGAGAGTTGAATTGAACCGGCTTTATCATGGCACACCGTATGCTGAATACAGCAAAAACAATGGAACAATGCCTGAGGCGCAGTTATATGAGCCAACGGGCACCGGTTTCCGATAAGGTTTGCAAAACACATCTCATGTTGAAATTTTTCGTGATAATGATGGGATTATTTCCAGGTGCAACGTGGTGCTGTTGTGTTGGAGCAAGTTCCCTTAGTACGATATTTGCTAGAGCAAATAAGTTACTTTTGTAAAAAGCCTCCAAAGGGGTTTGAAAAATATTTCGAACAGGGAAAAAAGTCAGCGCCAGCTGCCGGAGAGTCGGCAGCAGCCGGCAAGAAAGGTGCTAGTGAAACGACACCCTCCAAATCAGCCAGCCCACCTCCACAACAACAGCAACAGAAAAGTGACTGGAATTTTGGCATGTTTGCCAATAGCAATAAACAGCAACAGAGTGGTGGAAACAGAGGCGGTCAGGGACGTCCCATAGGCGAAGGTGGTGAAGGCAATCGTGAAAGACTTGTTATAATAGGTGCAGTTAGCGCTGTAGCTTTGTTGGGCTTGTTTGCATTCTTTGAAATGGGTTACAAGGAAATTTCCTGGAAGGAATTTGTTACCAAGTGAGTCCTAATAAGAAGCGTTTAGTGTTTACTCATTAAATAACTCGTATATTTCATTTCAGTTACCTTAGTAAAGGTGTGGTGGAAAAACTCGAAGTTGTTAATAAGAAATGGGTGAGAGTACGTATGTTGCCGGGCAATTCCCAAGATGCTGGTGGTATTTTATGGTTTAATATTGGCAGTGTTGATTCGTTCGAACGTAATTTGGAAAGTGCCCAAACGGAACAGGGCATAGAACCTCTTAACTTTATACCCGTTATATATCGCACAGAAGTGGAAGCCACTTCACTGACGGGTCTTTTACCTACGTTACTGATTATAGGCTTTCTGGTCTATATGATGCGCCGGTCCGCAGATATGATGGGCGGTGCCAGAGGCCGTAAAGGTGGCGGTCTATTTGGTGGTGTTATGCAATCTACTGCCAAGTTGATTAACTCCAATGAAATTGGCGTGAGATTCAAGTGAGTATTATTGCTAAGGCTAGGCACTCTTTACTTTATCATTGTTATTTTTATTCAGGGATGTTGCCGGCTGTGAAGAAGCCAAAATTGAAATTATGGAATTTGTGAATTTCCTAAAAAATCCTCAACAATACATTGATTTGGGCGCCAAGATTCCAAAAGGTGCTATGCTAACTGGTCCTCCCGGTACCGGTAAGACTTTGTTGGCTAAAGCCACTGCTGGTGAGGCCAATGTGCCTTTTATTACCGTGTCTGGCTCTGAATTCTTGGAAATGTTTGTTGGTGTTGGTCCCTCAAGAGTACGTGATATGTTCGCCATGGCTCGCAAAAATGCACCCTGCATTCTATTTATTGATGAAATCGATGCTGTAGGTCGTAAACGTGGTGGCAAATCGTTTGGTGGTCATTCTGAACAGGAGAATACCTTGAATCAACTTTTAGTCGAAATGGATGGCTTCAATACCACCACCAACGTTGTGGTTTTGGCAGCTACTAATCGTGTAGATATTTTAGACAAGGCTTTAATGCGTCCTGGACGTTTTGACAGGCAAATATTTGTGCCTGCACCGGATATTAAGGGTAGAGCTAGTATTTTCAAAGTGCATTTGAGTCCTCTTAAAACAGAATTGGATAAACAAGACTTGGCTCGTAAAATGGCTGCTTTAACTCCAGGTTTTACTGGAGCGGATATAGCCAATGTATGCAATGAGGCTGCTTTAATAGCTGCCAGAGATTCTAATGATTTTATTGTACAAAAGCATTTCGAACAAGCCATTGAACGTGTCATAGCCGGCATGGAGAAGAAAACTAATGTTTTGGCTCCTGAAGAAAAGAAAACTGTGGCGCATCATGAAGCTGGTCATGCTGTAGCTGGCTGGTTCTTAGAACATGCTGATCCTTTACTTAAGGTGTCCATTATACCCAGAGGCAAGGGTTTGGGCTATGCACAATACTTGCCCAAGGATCAATATTTACTCTCTAAGGAACAATTATTCGATCGTATGTGCATGACTTTGGGTGGTCGTGTGGCCGAAGAGATATTCTTTAATCGCATAACCACTGGTGCCCAAGATGATTTGAAGAAAATTACTGATAGTGCCTATGCACAAATTGTACGTTTCGGTATGAATGAAAAAGTTGGTCAAGTATCTTTTGATGCTGGCCAGCAAGGCGATCCTGTCTTTTCGAAACCCTATTCAGAGGAAACAGCACAACTGATTGATTCCGAAGTACGTATCCTAATTAAAGAAGCCCACAAATCAACAACTGAGTTGTTATTGAAACACAAAGAAGATATTAAAAGAGTTGCAGAGCGTTTATTACAAAATGAAGTGCTCAGTCGTGATGATATGATTGAGTTACTGGGTCCCCGGCCGTTCAAAGAAAAGTCCACCTATGAGGAATTCGTAGAGGGTACTGGTTCCTTCGAAGAAGATACTACGCTGCCTAAAGGTTTACAGGACTGGAATAAAGAGAAAACTCCTGAAGCAGCTACACCTCCACCAAAGCCAGCGCCTACAACTACATAGAGAGTAACAAAAAAAAAAAAAAAGATACAATTAAAACCAAAACGTATCATGTAGTCATTGTTATTGGTATATTTCATATATTTGATATGTTATGAAGATGACTTAATTTATTAGTTTTATTTTTGATCTTATCACCACTTTGTATTTTTTTTTTGTTATGTTAGTATTCTTTCAACACTTTGTGTGTTTTCTACATGTACACAGATAGACTTCAGCAATAAACTTACGGTAAGATTTTTGGACACTCATAAGGAACACAACTCTCTTCGATAATAAGTCCCGACGATCATTTAAAATATTGTTTACAAACAGAAACGATAAGCAAATATCTAAAATATAACTGAGAAATAAAGAAAAGTTCTTAAAATATATATTTTTAAGTTTATTATTAAAGGAATTGAGATCAATCAACTTAAAGCGATAGGAAAACTTTAGGTTAAAATGGTCTTAAAGATTATCTGTAAACATCCGAACTCATATCATAACTCTTGTGCCTCGATGCAATTCGTTTTGGGTTCCCGTGGGATTTGTTACCAGTACTAGTTGGGGATCACAGTGGGCCATAGGACCTACTAGTGAACTCGAAAAATTTGTAAGCAACACGTACAACTTAATCTAACCTACTTTTAGTGTAAAACATAACTACAGCTCTAACCTCCGACTTGTATTAATCCTTGTAAACCAATTCGTCTTCGATTCCATCAACTATTTTTCTCCTAGTGCAATTCGCTCACATCACAATTATCTGCACTAGAGTCCCCACGCTCGTTCCCACGTCAATCGGATCTTTGCTCCGGAACGACCCGACTCAACATCGGGCAAGGATTGTCAACCCAGCGAAAGTTATGTCAACCGGAAGTTTTTTCCCAGGTTTTTTCCGGAAACAACAGCCGAACTGGTACAACAACAACAGTCCCCACGCTTGCCATGTGCAGCCATCCTGCACCATAAACAGGGCATATATTACAAGATTCCAGAGGAGGAGTGATAGCATTTGACCTTGTAAACCAACATTTCTCTTATCCTAAGTCCATAAAGTTATGAATTTATATCGAAAGTCTAGATTGCACAATACGTGGGCTTCGGACAATTCCGTTGTTCGCATCCTTGAACGCCATCCTCATCAAGAGCATATGATTTTATAGTTTAACAGTGCCTTCTCTTGTCTGCTGGTATCGGTGATTAAGTTTTTTAAAGTTGCTCGATGGTGAGAAAGGCTACGAGCTTGTATTACCTGTACCTGTACCTGTCTTGTAATGCGCCACAAGTCACTCAGGCCAATGGTCCATATTTAATGAACATTAGTTTTCCATTTAAGAGTTTTAAAATGATGCTACTATGAGGTCATGTGGTAGGGGTCAGGATAAAAACATTACTGCAACAAAAGTAGAGCACATTTTATTAGTTAGAGGCCTATTTAGTTTTGTAATTGGGGGCCTATTGTGTGAGATGTAAACATCTCAAAATAGTACGACACGAGTATTTCTTTAAATCAAATCGCTTCTTGCCGTTTATTTTAATGATTCAGGGCGTATTTACACAATTTACGTTAAAGATAAGTACCAAGAGACGGGAAGCGGAAAGCAGGAAATCAAAATTAAAAACAATGTTGATTTTGCAACGTAGGAAAAACTCGTCTAATAATACAAACATCCAATAGAAACAAAAACTATACTATTATACAACCATGTATGCAGTTTAGTATTTTCCGTGTCCGGTGAACATCAAATCGCTTTCGTAGTTAAATTGGATCTTATTGTAAAAAACCGTATCGTTTTCGTTGTAAAAAGAAGAAAAAATGTTTGTAATTTGAATGAAATTAAAAAATAAAAAAAGAGCAGCCAATAAACTACAGTGCGGTGGTGTTGCAAATGAATAAAAGAAAATAATCAAAAAGAAAAAAAGATAAAAAAGATTTTGTATTAGTGGTAGTGTCTTTCGGTTTTTCCATTCGACAACTTCGAAGTTTGTTTAGTCTAAAGCTTAACATTAAAATGACACTAAAAAGCAATGTTGCTTTCGTAAGGCAGGAAAAACTCGTCTAATAAGACGCTCATTCTATAGAAATAAAAACTAGACTTTTATGCAACCATGCAACTGTTAGAGTGTCGCGCATACGCAGTTCAATATTTTCCGTGTCCGGTGAACATCAAATCGTTTTCGTACTTAAATTGGGTCGTGTTATAAAAAACCTTATCGTTATCGTTATAAAAAAAGGAAAAATGTTTGTAATTTAACTGAAACTAAATAACAAAAGAGTAAAGCAACCAATAGACTACAGTTCGGTGATGATGCAAATTAATAAAAGAAAAGAATCAAAAACGAAAAAAAAGAGAAAAGAAGAGCTTTTGTTGTAGTGTTAGTGTCTTTCGGTTTTTACATTCGATGCAACTTCGATGTTTGTCTAGTCTAAAGCTTAAAATTAAAATGGCGCTTAAAAGCAACGTTGCTTTCGTAAGGTAGGAGAAACTCGTCTAATAATACGAACATCCAATAGCAATAAAAACTAGACTTTTATGCAACCATGCAACTGTCGCGCATACGCAGTTCAGTATTTTCCGTGTCCGGTGAACATCAAATCGTTTTCGTAATTAAATTCGATCGTGTTGTAAAAAACTTTATCGTTTTCGATACAATAAGAGTAAAGCAACCAATAGACTACAGTGCGGTGGTGCTGCAAATGAATAAGAGAAAATAATCAAAAAGAAAAAGATATTAAAAAGCTTTTGTATTAGTGTTAGTGTCTCCCGGTTTTTACATTCGATGCAACTTCGAAGTTTGTCTAGTCTAAAGCTTAAAATTAAAATGGCATTTAAAAACAATGTTGCTTTTGTAAGGTAGGAAAAACTCGCCTAATAATACTACGAACATCCAAAACTAGACTTTTATACAACTGTTAATGCAACTGGTAGCGTATGTCTCTCATTTAGCGCGAATACGACGTCAGTTTAGCATTTTCCGTGTCCGGTGAACATTAAAATCGTTCGTGTTGTGAGAAACTTTATCGTTTTCGTTATAAAACAAGAGAAAGTGTTCGCAATTTAACTGAAATTAAATAATAAAAGAGTAAAGCAACTAATAAACTACAGTTCGGTGGTGCTGTAAATAAATAGAAGAAAATAATCAAAGCCGTCTTTCTTCTTAGTGTTTGTGTTTCGGTATCGAGCGTACGCAGTTCAGTATTTTCCGTCTCCGGTGAACATCAAAATGTTTTCTTAGCTAAATTCGATCGTGTAGTAAAAAACTTTATCGTTTTCGTTATAAAAAGAAGAAAAGAAAAGAACCAAAAAGAAAAAAAAGCTTTTGTATTAGTGTTAGTGTCTTTCGGTTTTTACATTCGATGCAACTTCGAAGTTTGTCTAGTCAAAAGCTTAAAATTAAAATGGCACTTAAAAACAATGTTGCTTTCGTAAGGTAGTAAAAACTCGTCTAATAATACGAACATACAATAGAAACAAAAACTAGACTTTTATGCAACCATGCAACTGTTAATGTGTCGCGCATACGCAGTTAAGTATTTTCCGTGTCCGGTGAACATCAAATCGTTTTCGTAATTAAATTCGATCGTGTTGTAAAAAGCTTTATTGTTTTCGATAAAATAAGAGTAAAGCAGCCAATAGACTACAGTGCGGTGGTGCTGCAAATGAATAAAAGAAAAGAATCAAAAAGAAAAAGAGATTAAAAAGCTTTTGTATTAGTGTTAGTGTCTCCCGGTTTTTTCAATGCAACTGCGTAGTTTGTCTAGTCGAAAGCTTAAAATTAAAATGGCACTTAAAAACAATGTTGCTTTTGTAAGGTAGGAAAAACTCGCCTAATAATACTACGAACAACCAAAACTAGACTTTTATACAACTGTTAATGCAACTGGTAGCGTATGTCTCTCATTTAGCGCGAAAACGTCGTCAGTTTAGAATTTTCCGTGTCCGGTGAACGTTAAAATCGTTCGTTCTGTGAGAAACTTTATCGTTTTCGTTATAAAAATAAGAAAAAGTGTTTGTAATTTGAATGAAATTAAATAATAAAATAAATAAACTACAGTTCGGTGCTGCAAATAAATAGAAGAAAGTAATCAAAGCCGTCTTTCTTCTTAGTGTTCGTGTTTCGGTATCGAGCGTACGCAGTTCAATATTTCCGGTGTCCGGTGAACATTAAATCGTTTTCGTAGTTAAATTCGATCGTGTTATAAAAAACTTCATCGTTTTCGTTATCAAATAAGACTAAAGCAGCCAATAGACTACAGTGCGGTGGTGCTGCAAATGAATAAAAGAAAAGAACCAAAAAGAAAAAAAAAGCTTTTGCATTAGTATTAGTGTCTTTCGGTGTTTACATTCGATGCAACTTCAAAGTTCGTTTAGTCGAAAGCTTAAAATTAAAATGGCAATTAAAAACAATGTTGCTTTCTTAAGGGAGGAAAAACTCGCCTAATAATACGAACATCGAAAACTAAACTTTTATGCAACCATGCAACTGTTAGTGTGTCGCGCACATGCAGTTCAGTATTTTCCGGGTCCGGTGAAGATCGAAATGTTTTCGTAGTTAAATTCTATCGTTTTCGTTATAAAAAGAAGAAAAAGCGTTTATAAATTAAACTAAATAACAAAAGAGTAAAGCAGCGAATAAACTACAGTTCGGTGATGCTGCAAATGAATAAAAGGAAAAAAAATCAAAGAGAAAAAAAAATGAAAATTAAAGCTTTTGCTTTAGCGTCGGTGTTTAGTTCAGTACTTTCCGTGTCCGGTGAACATCAAAATCGTTCGTGTCGTAAAAAAACTTTATCGTTTTCGTTATAAAAAAAGCAAAAGCGTTTGTAATTTTGTAAAGCAACCAATAGACTACAGTTCGGTTTTGTTGCAAATGAATAAAAGCAAAGCTCATCTCAAGCAAGTTCGTTAAGTCTAAAGCAAGCAAATATTTATTGGTTTTTATATGTTTATTTAAAAAAAAATAATAATAAAAATGATAAAATAATTAATAAAAAAATGAAAAAAAGAAAATGTAGAATTGAAATTGTATTCTACAAGATTCTGTGTTCGCTACTGTTAATGCTTGCGGAATGGTGGTGCTGTGCAACTGTTAAAACTATGCAACTGTTGCAGAAATATAATTTTAACAGCATTATGTGAATGGAAATGTAAGTTAACATTTAAATTAACTGTTTTTTTTTGTAAATTTTTTTTCTTTTTTGAATTTTAAGTGAAAACGTAGGTTTGAAAAAAAGAATGTAATAAAGTCTACTCCATTATGTTACTTCTTTTATTGCATTCTACAGTGGTTTCCACACAAGGTTTCTAGAAGATTATTCCACATTTCACAAATACAAAGCTGTGTAGGACAAAATTAACGAATTAGCCTTTCTTGTAAATTGTTCGTTAGTTTAAATTTACAGCTGCTTGGATCCTATGCGAATCCTGTTTTAATACCGATTATACCTATTTTGTAAAATAATTGTAACTATTGGCTGCCATCTCTTAGGTTAGGTCGGTGTGATAGCTCTGATATCAAAAAGCTCGCTGTTGTGACGTCACAGGTGAACGCAGTCTCTGTACTGACCAAGTTCTACCATAACCAGGGACGAGGAAGAAGTTGATCAACGCAAGGGCTGTTCATCAAAAGTTATCTTAGTTAGCCAAATAATATTGTGAAGGTGTGAATTCGCCTTTGGCTCGACACATCCTGTCAATAAACTTTAGTAGTCCAACAATACTTTGTCTCAGGTCCCTAGGTACTGAACTGTGGCAGAGAACAAGTTCTGTTCTTTTATCTTCTCTATCTCTCCATTATAGTTTTTGCAAAAGTGGTCGTGAGAAATTCTCATTCTCCGGGGGTATACACCCCAATATCATGGTCCCTTCATAACTGCCAAGAGGTTCCTAAGGTAGACCTTGGTACGGTTTAAAGAAAATTTTATTCTGTCTACACCCGAAAGGAATGGTAGGATTATCTGTACGAACACTTTAGTGATCCATTGAAATATAGAGGGAAACTAATAAGAAACTGGTCAGCAATTCTATTATGGGAAGGAATTACAACTGCAAGCATAACAAGGTCTGCCTAAGAATTAAATTCTTGAAGCAATAGCAGACGTTTTCTTGATATTTGACCGTTTTTTATTTGAAACAATTTTCTTAAACATCAGCTAACATTAAAAAGATCATCCTCTACCTCTATATACGATGATATCCGTTTCCATTTAATTTATTGTGTTTGCAGCCTGCAAATTATTATGATTTTTCTCTTCTCATTTAATGTTTACTCTTATTGAAGACAATATTAGCTTTCTCTCTCTTTCTCTGTGCAAATTGCAATCTCTTTATATTAAAAAGCAACAAAAAAAAAGCAAAGCTTTTAAGCAGAAAGCTTAACCGGCATTTGTTGCAGTAAACAATGTTAAACAACTAATTGACGGTGTAAAAGAGAAAGAAAAATATTGATGTGTGTGTGCAAAAGTAAAAAAGCTTTTGTTTATGCTCGTATGTGTACGAAAAGCCCTTTTTTTCGTAATTATTGCAATGCTACTGTGGCTGCATAATAATCAAAGTTTTATTGTGTGATGTTGATGTATGTGTATATGCATTTTGTACTATTATTTTATGGATGGTTGTTGTTTTTTTATATCCATTTAAGTATTAAGCATGCATGCATGTGGAGTGTGTGTGTGTTTGTGTTTTTCTTTAGTTTGTTTTTTTTGTCTCTGAGTTTATTTCTCTTTGGGACTACAGAGTTTTGTTGATTTCTCAAAGTTCTGTAACATTTTCTTTCAATGTTTTTAAATGCATGTGTGTGTTATGTTTAGTTCGTGAAAGCCTATGTACATTGCTGTTATTTAAACAGGCATCTGTGTGTGAGAGTGTATGTATGCGAGTATGCTTATGAGAATTTTAGTTTCCGTGCTGCTGAGTATTCTCATATGCATGCCTGTTTATATGAGTTTTTGATTTTTGCATGTAATTTTGCTGCTTTAATGCATATACGTACGTATATGTATGTAGTATGTACGTACGACAACCAACGACTGACGACAACGACTACGCTTTTAACAACAATAATAAAACACAAATAGGAGACGACAACGCAACGACAACGACTTTGTTCGTTTCTCGAGTTTTTAGTTTTTCATTTAATATTGTATTGTGGGTATAGTTTGTATGTAAAGAGCAATATTGCTTGTGTGTGCTTGCTTGCCGCCGTTTACTGCACAAAAAATAAAAGAAAAAAAAATTAATAAAAAAAATCATACTGAAATGGGAAATTGTGCTCGTCTACAACTACTACTACCACTACTACTACTGCACTAGAGCTCCAAATAAACAACATTGAGCGAGTTACGTCGAATATTGTATTTAGTTTGCCAAACAGTATCGTGTCGGTAGTTGTCGCGAGCGCTTGCTTGTTAAATAAGAATTCATTTTAGTGGCGCTGTGTTGGTATTATGCACACACAGTGACGACAAGTGTTTGGTGTACCATCCTAGAATAGTGTAATAAATTTATACAAGAAAAAAAATAAAATAAAATAAATTGTTTTTCAATTAATTTTTTTTTAATGAAAATAAAAAAAGAAAATTCTTTAAAACATATTTAGATAATTAAAAAAAAAAAAAAAAAATAGAAAAGAGAAAGAATTGTGCATTTTCCTTACAAAATAAAAACAAAAAGTGCCAGTTTTCATTTGCAATTCTTTTTTTCACTTTAATTAAAAAAAAATTCATTTTAATTTGTAACGAGGCCTAATTTTTGTTTTGGGGTTCAGGCGAAATTTTGTGCAAAACAAAAACAAAATAACGGCGTTTATTTATTAACCAAGCAAGCCAGCAAGCAAGCAATCAACTACTCAAACACCCACTCTTGCTCTCAACTTTTCGTAGTTTCTGTAGAGTGCCATGCACTTTCTTGCATGTGCGTTTGCAAAGTTTTTAATGTGCCCCGGTGTAAAGTGTAGCTATGTATGTGTGTGCGTGGATGTAAGCCTGAGAGAGTTTTGTTATTGTTGACATTTTGCATTGCAAGTTTGTTTTTGTTTGTGTGTGTTTTTTTTTCTTCAAATGCGTATTATTGTTGTTGTTTAAGCTTAAATTAAAACTAAAACACAAACAACTGTTATTTAGAAGAAAAAAAACGGTATTTATTTAAAGAACATCATGTTTGTATACGTTACAGCACTTAATTATTGATTACATTGCCATAGAGGCAGAGAGCAAGTGAAAGACAGTCAGTAGTTAATGGCGGTTTTCTTCTTATTAATTCTTGTTTCTTGTTTATAAAAGAATAATAAACATTGCCATTGTTGTCGTCATTGTTTTTGTTTTTGTTGTTGTTGTAATAAAACATTACTTACAAAGCAAAAGTTAGCCGTTGTTTATATTTATTTCCACTGTAATGGCTCAAGGTCTCTTTGCCGGTATTAATGTTTATCTTTAACACTCTTCTGCATACAAAAGCACACACACACATACACTCAAATAGACTTACACTCACGCATAGACTAAACGGGAATACAAAGTTGAAGTGCTTTAAAACGTCACTCTATAAACAATTGCTGATAAGAGCTAAGCATAGTTCGATTTGTTTTGTTGTTTTTGCATCTTTCTCTATCATTTAATATGAGTTTAACATGAAAGCTCAGCTGTTTCCTTCTATTCTATTGAAAATAACAGCTGATGTTTGTTATTATTGTTGTTGTTATTTTTAAATACATTGGCATTTACGTAATACAAAATCCTTCTTAAGCAGCACAGCCACGATCAAACTAGATTGATCAATCTGCCATTTTTGTGATTGTATTGGTAAAACTGTACTCTCACGTACACAAAACTGTCCTCACACGTACAGGCTGAGAACAGATTGAAGAATATCAAAATACTTTTGATTTTCGCTACCTGCTCCGCAGAAATTGGAAGCAAATTTGATGTGTGTGCGGGCAATTACTTCAAATTTCATTTTTCTGCAGATTTCGTAGGAGAAACATCACCATCTGGTTCGCGGATGTTTTGAAAATGTGTAGCAGAAAATGATAATAAAAATAATAAGAAGTGGATGTTTTGTTTTTGTATATGTATTTTTGTATTTATTTATGATCGTTCCTTTATTTGTACTAACCTTGTTTTGTAAAAAAATAATAAAAATTATTTTATTTATAAAATTAAGTCCATTAATAATTTGTATTATATTTTAAAATCTTGTTTATTTTTCCATAAGTCTCTATAACAATGCGACCAATTGCTCGTTCCGAAATAGCGCTGACAAATTTTAAATCAGAAAAGAAATTGCCTGTAGCAAGAAAACGCAATGTTGTAGATAGACGTTGATTCGGAGAGATGGCGTCACACATTTGAGTATCTTGTTTTTGAATTTTCGGGCCAACCAAATTTGGAAGTTCCTCATATGTGCCTTCATCCATCCGTAAAAAGTTTTAAAAATCATTTGGAGGACTCAATTTGAGTTCATTGAGAACATTTTGGTGCGTAAATGCATCCCTTTTCTTCAACCACTCTTTCATCCAAAGACCCTTCGCAGTTTCCTTTTTTTGTTTTTTTAATTGCCTGCGCCAGGGCAATGACTATGAAACAATCAGTTGTCATATTAAAAGAAAAAACTAAAAAACAAACAAAAACAAAACAATCTCCCAACCAAAAGCCCATATGTTCTTTCAGAAAACCAAAAAAAAAATGTTTGCAAAAAAAAAAGAAAACCATAAAAGAATTTTTTCCGATGAAAACCATGTGATGTTGTCTTCTCCACAACATTTTTAAAATGAAATTTGAAGGCTGAAATTTGATGTGTTGCTGTGCTGAGTCAAACAAATATTACCAACACATATGCAAAATTTGAACACCAGAATTTGAACGTGGCCGAGGCACTTTAGAACACTAGGGTTCTCTATTAAAAAGGGGATTTGAAGTAGAATTCCATGAAAATTGGATACATTTTTATTGTATTTTCTGCGTGATCGTTTAAATTGAAAGAAAATTTTATGATTATGTGAGCGGCATTTGTTGATCTGTTTTATTTGTTTAAAATTTAAAAAAAAAGTTTGTCAAAACAAGTGAAATTTTTAAAAATCTTGATTGATCGCTGTAGTCTAGTAGGTAGTAGGCCAGACATCAAAACGAAATATGAAAAAAAAAATATTTCTTCGGCGACTTCCTCTCAGCAGATTTCTGGAAAAAAACTCTGAGAGTAAATAAAACCTGCCATGAAAAAGTTTTTCAAAAATCTGTCGTTCGGAGTCGACGTGAAACTGTAGGTCCCGCCTAGGGGTGCCAGACGTACTGTTTTTAACAGTACATGTACTGATTTTTTTCAATTGTACTGCTTTATTCACAACACTCAAATCAGTACGCAAATGTACTGTTTTTTTACCATTTGTCCTGTTTTTGTACTGTTTTTTTCTTAAATGCTTTTTATGTAGCCATACAAAACATGTCTCCATTTTAATATTTTAGAACAAAAAATTTTGTTCTGAGCTAACGAGGAATCCAATGCCAAATGCAAATGGCGGTATTACTGATATTAAACGCCATATGAAGACAGCAAAACATATGCGTAATTTAGGAAGCTATCAACAAAAGCCTGTAAGTAGTTTTTTTACAATAGTCAAGTTTAATGGCAGAGGTAGCTTTCGTCTATCATACATAGCCACAGCTACCAATCCGCAGACTGCAGTATTAAGCATTTTAAACAAATGTTTCCAGACTCAAATGTAGCTTCTAATTTTATAAGTGGTAAAACAAAGTTATCGAAGATCGCTTCTAATAGTTTGGCGAAGTATTCTATTGAAACTATGCTAAAGGACTTGAATGATGATCTCCCTTTTTCTATTTCAACCGATGTGTCAAACAAAGGAAATATTAAAGGCTTTCCAATTGTCATCCGATACTTTTCTAAGCATACGGGAGTAAATACAAAACTTTTGAACTTTTATGAGTCAAATTCCGAAATGTTAAAAGATATTGCTGATTCGTTGAAGTCTAAATTGGAAGGCAGAAATTTAAACTTGGCCAACGTCACCAGCTTTTGTGCAGATAATGCAAATTTTAAATTCGAATGCAAACAAAGTGTTTTTGTTGAGCTGAAGGAAAATAATCCAGATATCATCGGTATCGGATGTCTGTGTCATATCATTAATAATGCATTCAAGAATGGGTTGAAACTTTTAAAACTCGATATAGAGAATATTGTAATAAAAGTTTTTAATAAATTTAGCTCATCAACAAAGAAGACTTCAAGTCTAAGAGAAATGTTCGAGTTGTGTCAACTAGAATGGAGTGAAAGTGTAATGAATTTTACAATTTTTTAAAAACAGAAGATGGGAAGAATGGCACTTTAAAACATATAAAAAAGTAATAAATAACTTTAAAAAGTAATATACAAAACTATTTTGTACTTTGAAAAGAAAAAATATAACATTGTAACTCTTTATATACATATGTCTATCTATCTAAAAAGCGTACTGTTTTTTCATTAATTGTACTGGTTTTTTGTACTCAGTGTACTGTTTTTCCGAATTCCAAATCTGGCTACCCTAGTCCCGCCACTCACGTATAAAATTAAGCCACACAACACGAGTAGTGGGAGAAGCTAGGCCGTAATCCTGACTGAAGGGTTGTAATGGCCAATTATTTATGTATGTGATTAAACTCTACACGCATTGTTATCTGGCAGAATATGAAATGACATTCAGTTGCCATCTATAAACGACTCATAGATGTCAAGGAAGAAATCTTAGGGATTTAAAAAATCCGTGATTATTGTACAAATAAAAAGGAACAATTTTAGTGGAACATTAAAAATTTGAAAAGACCTTAACGAAATTTTGTTTAAAATCCTTTACTCAAATGCTGTTTGATACCATGTTCAACGAATAACTTGGTTCTATGAAACTTTAAGGAGTGCATAGGAAAAGATTTGGTTATAATTCCAGGCTACATATGTCATTCACTGTGATATAAAAAAACAATATTCAACGCTATTTCGCGTATGTTAATTATCACGCGTGTTTAGTGAGTGTCCTTTAATTTTGATTACAAATTTTGTTTGTTTTTGTAAATGGGCATCGAAATAGAATCGGCTCTTGCATAAGAAAAAAAAAATTGAAGATCTGATCTGATCAAAAACAATAGCCTAACTGGCATTTTTTAACAGAAAAACGGTTTCAATTGTAACAGAAATATAAAGAGCTCTTGAGTATTGAAAGAAACTGTGCTAGTAAGCAAAACAAACTACTAAAGTGATGTTTGGGGTGATCTCTGAAAGAAATGTAATGCAAAAAGTAAAATGAACCATGACACTCGATAGAAAATAAAAAACCAAAATGGTCTGATGATATTTAGAGTTCGAAAGATTCTTGTTTTTGTGCGCACAATGTTCGACGTTCATAACTAAATTATTTTGAAATTTTCTTAAACTGAAGCACAAATAGAGTGTGTGGTTCTGTTTGTATTTTGCCTACTTGTTGCCATTATGTACTTCGTTTTGCTATCATTATCCGACAGGCAGACTCCTATTTATAGTACGAACAACAGTAGAGAAATCTACATTGATACGTCCAAGGGTGAAGATCTTGTCGGGATACTTAACCAACGCTCGCCTTTCGAGGAAACCCTCAATGACAAAATAGACGAGGTCTAAAGATAAGAGATCGCCTGTCAGAATCCAATCTCGCACGGTAATGCAAGATTTTCAAAAACATTTTCCTCTCTTGATGGAGTTATAACAGTTGCTGCTTAACGTCATAATGCACAGTTTTACCAGTTTTGTAGCTCTTATCCGGCTGTCGATAAGAAGAATTTAAGCTCTATACCTTACAACCATCTTTGAGCCAAGTAATACCTATACGGCTTTTCAAAACCAATTTTATTTATTCTGGCAAAAGCTCTAAAATCTGTTTCAAGATAACGTATGTAATTAAAAACGATTTTGTAGTACAAAATTCTCTTTTTCTAACGCAATTTAGTGTGTGTTCAAATCGTTGTAGCAATCTGTTTTTATTTTTAAACATTTGGCATGAATTAGTCAGTGAATCTGGCAGTCAGTCACTTTGTCAGTCAGTGAGTTCAATCAATCGTTTACGTTTGAAAATGCAAATGTTTTAGGGAAACCTTAGAAAAACTATTGATTGTCAGTCCTCCATACAATTGTCTGAGTGAGTGTGGCAGTAATTTTACTACAGAACACAAAAAAAAAAAAAAAATAAAAATGAAAATGAAAATGAAAATGAGAAATAAAAATTAATGAATCACAAGAAGATAAAATAAATAAGAAAATAAAGTAGAAATCAAAAAATTGTTGTTCTAAAATAATAGATATTGATAGCAGATTACTGTTTGATTGAAAAGAAAAATTTAATTTCGTTAAACAATTAAAAGATCTATGAATAATGATACAAATTGCTACCGACATGGAGCCCCTGTGTTATATTCCAATCTATATTCCTAGCGAATCAGCTCCATAACACAGACCCAGCTACCAATGAGCCCTTAGGTTCTCATAGGTATAGGAATTGGTTCTAACTATAATTCCTTTTATCATCTGCGGAGAAAAGACACTTAAAATGTTGAAGTGAACGTTTGGGAAAGCCCGACTTCCCGACTACACTTAACGCATTAGCCAAGTACAGTCAGGTCAAAACCAGTCTCAGAGCAGCTCTCCTATGGTTTAAGCTTCTATCAAAAGCATTCCACCACACCAAACAAACCCAATCTTACGAAACCTATTTTCTCGCACAAATGCCATATAGATCCACTGAATAGTGCCGGGATCTACAGTGTACCTTTGACTTCGAACAACAGATTTGAGAAACTTTTCATGACGAAAGAAAAATTATTTTTCATATTTCGTTTTGTCCTAAGCTGGGATTTGAACCAAGGGTTCTTGTCTAATAAGCCAACACACAACCTACTGGAACGTCTCCTGCAGTTACGCAAAAGTAAAATATGTTCCATTGTGTTAGGATGACTACCCAGACCTCCATTCACTTTCACGTAGACAGAACTAAAAGTGCGGCCTTCATAAGTTCTCCCTTGTGAAGTCAGGATTACGACCTAGTTTCTCACACCACTTACATATATGTGTGTTAATTTCTATACATGAGTGGCGATACATACAGTTTAAAGTCGACTCCAAACAAAAGATTTTTGAGAAGCTTTTCAAAGCAATTTTATTTACTCTCAGAATTTTTGCTAGAAATCTGTTGAGAGGAAGTCGCCGGAGAAATATTTTCTTATTTTTCGTTTGGTTTGAGATATCCGACCTGGGTTTGAATCGTGGATTCACGTCAAATAAGCCAACACACTACCTGCGACTTCTCTGAGCGTTAGATGAAAAAATGATCACATCATCCGCATAAGCCGCATTCTAATGAGGGTATAAAAGTAGCGATCATAAAATACGATTATTTTCTGCCGTAAAAATTTTTCTCTCAAATCCACCACACTTAAAATTTAAAAGAAATCTGAGTAGAATACGCTTAAACACAATAAAAAAATTTTAATAAATTTTTTATCGAACATTTGGTTCATTTCTCACTCGCAGATTTTATTATTGGCCTCTCTCCTTGGCTTTCCTCCATCTAGGTTTTTTTGTTAAATTAATTAAAAAATTTTCACTTCAAGGTATTTTTCCAATTTCATTTCAGAAATTTCTTTCAGTGTAGTTTTAAATATTCCTATTCAAGGAAAGGTTCACATTTAATTGTTATTATTTTTTCTTTATTAATTATTATTATTATTACTATTACTTATAATAACAACAATATGTCGCTCATCTGTTTTTTATTTTCATTTTAATTTTCATTTTTTTGTGCAAAACTAATCAGTATTGCATTTAATGATCATTAAGGTTATTACAATAACAGCTTTTTTTTTTGTTCAGTAAGATTTGTTGTTATTGTTTCTTTCATCGTTTATTATTAAAAAGACGAAACGATCACTTCTCGTTCATTCATTCATTCATTCCACTTATTAACAGAAAAAAATTTTTTTTGTTGATGTGTTACCCACCATTCTCCCCACACAGTGTCTCACTATCGCTAAATAAAAGAGAGAGAGAGAGAGGGAGAAAATTAAAATAAATAAATTAACAGTAGCAGTAACATAAACATCATTGTCACCCACCACACACCCGTTAACCCGTTTGCCATTCAATAAAATACGGTTTTATTTTACCCTCTTAGAAGAAAATGAAATGCAATAAATGCAATAAAAACTGTAAAAACAAGAACAATTTACTTTACTTGAGTAGTTTAGACAAATCAAATACCTATACATAATATTTACACATGTATACATACATACATACAAACACACACATTTGCAGCTCGAAATGTGCATAAAAGTAATAAACAAACGCGCTAACTGCCAATCAACAATACACGTGACTACGTAATTACAACAATTGCACTCATTTGCTGTTGTTGTTGTTTTTCTTTTTTCAGAATACAATCTCAATTACTTTTATAAAATTATAAATAAAAGGTTTGCTTGTGTATGTGTGTTTTATTTGTTGTTATTGTTAAATTACTTTACTTCGTTTATATGTACATACGTACATACATACATACTTTAAATTTACATTGTCTATCGTTTTATACTCGCTGTACATCGTTTAATTTAAAATAATACTCGTATATAGTACATGCTAGTGTTGTTGTTACATACAATAATCAAACAATAACAATAATAACAACAATTTAATGGTTATTTGATTTGTATTCTCTTCTCATTGTGTGATATTTTTAAAAGTACATACAGGAATTTCGTTGTTGTTGTTCTTGTTATTACTTGCGATTTTTATTTTGTCTATTCTATTCTGTTGTCTTTTTTGTAGTTGTCATGTTGTTGTTGTAGAATAATTATAGAAATCATTTAAATATAGATTTTAGAGATCACTTCACTTAGAACGGAAGGTTGCTCCACTGATTGTCGTAGAATAGTTGAGGTGTGTAGAGTGTGAGTAAGTTTTTGTGATGAGAAGCAAAGCTGGGTTATGAATGTGTGTGTGTTTGTGTTTGCGTGCGTTAGTAACAGACAATACGATATAATGTTTACGTTGATTTCGCTTACAAAGCACAGATTTTTAAGGGCCTGTGTGTAGTGTGGTGAAAAACTAATATTTCATGGAATGTAAATTGTATGAAAAATAACGGGTGTAATACTATTTTCAGACTTGCACTTTTATTGATTGTACTCAAATACAATATTTTAAGTGTTCAGATATAATATAAGCAATATTCATTTGACAGCTGGTAAACAAAACAGCTGGTTGTTTCAACAACATTGTTGTTTTTTTTGTTTGTCGTTGTTGACATTTGAGTTGTCGAATATCAACAGAAAGTGTTGGGAAAACTGTAATATGCTCACTGAACGTACTTATGACAGTGGTGTATTTTAAGTTTTAATTAATATCATAACAATTTGCGTATTTATTTCGCAATAATTAATTGAAATTTTATATGAAATATTGACCTCCATAATGGCGTTTATTACGATTTACGCAATAAGAGTGCATGTGTGAACATAGTATAATGAGTAGTTTGATTACTTTGTTATGCATTTGTGTCCTAATATTGGATAACATTTTTAATCTGAACTGAAAAAGTCTGCATTGCTCTACATTCATTTTACCGGATCCACCTGGCTTTTTTAAACACACTTAGGGCGAGATGAATTTGAGGAAATTATCAAAATATTGTGAAATAGTAAAACTGCTAGAAAATACATGTTTCCCTTCTTCTTCACAACAACAACTAAAATGATTAAGTCTGAAGTCGTCGTAGGTACTGTGTTGGCTTATTAAACACGATATCACGGTTCAAATGTGTGATGTCTGACCTAAAGCATCTCCAACAATACGAAATTTCAGCAGATTTCTGCCAAAAACTCTGCGAGTAAAATAAATTTGCCATGATAAAGTTTCTTAAAAAAAATCTGTCGTTCGGAATCGACTTTTAACTGTAGGTCCCACTGCTCATGTATAAAATTAACACACACAACATAAGTGATATGAGAAGCTAGGTTGTAATCTTGGCTGAAGAGTTGTGATGACCAATTATGTATGTATGTATGTAAAATACATATTAGCAGCACATGCGTACATAAATTTGATCAGTTAAATTTGAGGTGTGGCTACACTGTTTTAAAGTTTTAAAGTATTAGTAGATTTCACCAGCGGGTCTCAAATCATTGTTACAAGTCCAATTATACTGTTTAGTACTGCTTAGTATATATTCGAATTAGAATGTTATTCGTAGAAATGATTTTCTGACAATCTCAGCAAACACAGTACGGTTGCAAGGCATCTCTCCCATCCTCCAGTTACTTTCTTTGCTTTGTTTCTTCTGTTAAGCCAGTTTCTCTAACTCAGAAGGTAATTAATTCTGCTATAGCAGGTTTTGAAATGAAGGGTTGCTTTTGTTATTGCCTAGAACCAATACCTTCGTTGAAAACGTATTTCATTGTTGTGCAGAAGATAGCGGTGAAAAATTGGTAGCTGCCTCAATGGGCATTGTTTACTTTTTTACTGCATATAAGGTTACGTTGTAACATCGATATTACCTACTCCATCATATAATTTTAACTCCTGCTTTTCTTCGCTCAGTCATCCCGGGAGTTTGATGAAAGTGTGCATATTTTTCAAATCGCCTTTAGGCAGACAAGTTTTGCCACTAAACTCTGAGTATTCAAGAATTTGTTTTCTTAGGTTCCCTAGCGCCAGACAATTGGGGTTGCCTCTTTTTTCTTGTCGTTACAGTTTCTGCGAGGGTCATTACGAGGTACTCACAACAACCGGGCGAGTGTATCTAGAACCTAGTATTCCGTTATAACAGCTACGAGGTTTGTGCAGACATTTTTGAAGCTTGTTGTGAGATCATATGTTTGCTTTTCTGTAGAGGAATGCTAATCTCATGTATGAATTCAATTGAATTTACTGTTGTGCCAGCTTTTAAAAGCGTGTCGGCTTTGATTTTACCTTCAATTTCCCCGTGACCAGGAACCCATAGAAGTGTATAATTCAAAATACTTAAAAAGAGAATGTGAAGGTTCTTTCAAATTTTGATTTCTAGTTTACTGACTATCGAAGCTATTGAAAATCGCTGGTTAAATTGTAGTTGCCGTAGTCTAGTAGGTAGTGTGTTCGCTTATTAGACGTAAAAGCCTGGGTTCGAGCCCCAGGCCAGACATCAAAACGAAATATGAAAACAAATATTTCTTCGGCGACTTCCTCTCAGCAGATTTCTGGCAAAACTCTGAGAGTAAATAAACCTGCCATGAAAAAGTTTCTCAAAAATCTGTCGTTCGGAGTCGACGTTAAACTGTAGGTCTCGTCACTAACGTATAAAATTAAGGCACACCACATAAGTGGTATGAGAAGCTAAGCCGTAATCCTGACTGAAGGGTTGTAATGGCCAATTATGTATGTATGTATGTATGTATGTAAATTGTATGAAGCTAAACACAGCTTATGTTTAGGAAACATGGTTATAGGATTCATTACTGGTCATTGCATTATGGGCATTCAAGCAAGTCTTGTCGGTTGCTGACACAAGGCAAATGACTTTTGCAACAGGTGTAGAGATAAAGAGGAGAAACTGTTGTTCAACTAGAGTGCACATGTTTAGCACTACATCGAAGGCGAAAATAGCATATTGGTGTCTATGGCCCGAATAATTAAAACGAACTATCAGTGACAGATGTTGGTAGTTTAAGCAACTTTATCAGGAGCTCCGAATGGTTCGGAGATTAGGGTGTATGTTAACTATAGGTGGCAATCCACACTTTTTGGCCAATTCTAACCCCATCTACTTTAGAACACGATGTGGTTTCTTTTTAGCACTGACCAGCTGATTAAAGCTGTATTGGAACTTGGAAAAAGCTTTTAACACGTTCACTCCGGCGCGTACCACCGGTGGCCCCCGCACTTGACTGCCTTATCGGGCGGCGTGTACCACCGGTGGCCCGCACTTAACTGCAATTGACCAAGTTATTAGACGATACGTAATACCAAATATTTAGATCTTTAGCACTTCAGCTGTGGAAAAAAATACCTGAGAGTCACGTTCTCTTAAAAGCATTTATTTTTAATAACAATTATAATTATTAACGTCTTATAAATATAACAGCCGCCCGTAGGAGACAACCATGAATTAAAGCGCCGGCGTGGACGTGTTAAGGGATTGATCTGCTTTTTTACAGCAACTAAAATTGTGATCAAACGATCTTTCGAGAGGACAAACCCTAAATAAAAAAAATGCAAAGTTGCTGGAGTCTGCACAACCTTTTCGTTTTTATTTTAAAAATTTATTAAAATTTTATTATTTTCATAACAATTTCAAAAAAAATTTCATTTTGTTTTTTTTTTATCTTCTTTTGCAGTTTCTTTATTAAATGTCTCATCCAAACATACGGTAAAAAATAGAAAGAAGTTTTCTAAAAGGAAAGTTAAACAGTCTACAACTAAAAAATTAAAATTTTAAAACTTTATTAAAATAAAAATAAACAGAACTCCTTGAGTATAAAACTATAATGCCAAGCCAAATGTGAGAGTAACAGTGTTGAAAACTTTCTTCTTTTAAGGCTGTGTAGAGTAGGCATTAGAGGAGTTGTAAACGTTTGTTTTTTTATACCAAGAAAAGTAGCGACAGACAAGTAGTGAGACAAAAAAGAAGTTTTTAAAAAAAATTTTTTAAGAAAAATTTATAATAAAAAAGGCTTTAAAATAATAAAAAAAATTTAATTAAATCAAATAAGTGCTAAAGTTAAAGTAAAACAAAAAAAAAAAAAAAAGAATCAGATAGCAAAATTAAAAAAGCATCAAAAAGTGTAATAAGCCTTGTATTTTTGTAAAAAAGCTTGAAATAAGATTTTTTTCAAATTAAATTAAATTGTTAACGTGTAAATGTGTTCCCTGTAATAGAAAAAAATTTACGAAATAAATTAAAAAAATATTTAAAATAAATAAAAATAGAAAAAAGTATAAAAAAATTATAATAATTAAAAAAAAATAAATTAAAATCCACCAACCGCCTTCGCTTTTTGCCTTTTCGTTTTACGAGTAATACATTACACCACATACATTGAGCTGAAACAGAAATTTTTTTATAAAAAAAAAAAAATAAATAAATTCCTTAGTCATACATTAAAATAAAAAGTGAAATATTGATTATAAACATTTCATTATAAATTTAAATCAAATTAAATGAAATTAATAGAATAGAAAAAGAAATAAAAATTGAAAAAAAAAAAATTAAAAAAAAAATCAACGTCAACTATAATAAGTCTTTGGATCAGTGATCAAGTGTTGCCTTTGTTTTTTGTTGTGTTTTCTTAAAAGAAAATATTTTTTTTTATATAAATTATTGTCATATTTAATTACACCGCAAAATATTTTATATTTTCATAAAATTTAAAATAAGAAAGAGAAATAAAAAGATAAGCAAAAAATAAATAAAAAATAAGCAAAAAAAATAAATAAAAAAATATAATAAATTCAAATAATAAAGTGAAAAAAGTGTTACATTTTCCAAAGTAATTAATTAAATTTCAACATGGACATGAAGATCGATCATCAGCAGCAGCAACAACCACAATCGGCAACTGCTCAATCGGAAATGGCATCACCATCGGAGGTGCCAAATGATCCAGGGTAAGTTGTAAACATAAAATTTTCCTTTAAGTAACAGTTTTATTGCCATTATTACAACTTGCTGGTAAAGGTGGGTTTCGTTAAAGGTAACTTTAGCTAATGTGAACTTTAAAGTCACCTTTAACTTCTTTTCGCTATTACAACCTAATTATAAAATAAAGTTAACTTTTTTAAAAATTTGGCAATGCCGGACCAATGTCGATAAGACTGCTTAATTAAACAATTTCTTTTCAAACGCAGTGGTAACTGCGGGCTTCTTTTTTTGTTGTATTTGCTCATTTTGTTTATATTTGAAGTTGCCATATTGAAAATAACATATAATATGGCAAGTTCAAACATAAACTTTACTTTAAAAGTTAATGGTAGGATGATCTTCCCTTTAGCATAACGCTCACTTTTACTTTATTTCCCACTTATAATTATGAAAAACAATTTATCTGCCCGTTAAAATTCTCCCTTTAGTTAACGGCAAGTTGTAATAATGGCCTTTAGAATATTAAATTAAATGATAATGCAGAATCGATTTCTTAAGGTTATAAATCTTCATTTCAACTTCTCAAATTGTTGTAAACTAAAATCTAAAAAATTATTGATTTGTTGAAGTATACCATATATTTCCTATGATTATCACACGGTAATTTTATATTTTAAGTTTAAATGATAATGCAGTTCATTATATCTTCAGTTTGTTTCTCTTCTAAACATGCATTAGCATGCAGAAGCAAGTGGTTGTTTACAATAGATTTTAAGTGATTCATTTGTTAATACAATATGGCAGTTAGGTAGGTCACTCAAGAATATAGACTTTAAGTTTTCCTAGTACTGAAAGCATTCAGAGCTCCTGAGGAAGTCATTTAACTCACAGTATCCTATGCCCACCCTTGACAGATCAGTGAGCTTATCTGTATAATAAAGTGTTTACTTGTCCATCAAGAGGTAAAGAAGAGCAATTTAAAACTCTTCCTTGTATAGCTTTGCGTAACTCATTGGCTTTATCGCTAAGATCAATGCGTCTCGCATGAATACCCAGAATTTAATGTAGAAAATAGAGTGTTGGCTTAAGAGACACGAGCCTGTGGTTCAAAACCCAGCTTAAGACATTCTGAACAAAACGAAATATAAAAAAACTTTGCTTTCTTTCTCTCCCTCCCTCTCAGCAGCGTTCTAACAAAATCTCTGGGAGTAAATAAAATTGCCATGAAAAGTTTCTCAAAAATCTATCGTTCTAAATCAACTTTAAACTGTAAATTCCGCCACACAACAGTGTGTGGGATTAGAAGTTAGGTTGTAAAGTGTTCTAATGGCCCTACATACATAGGCTTATTATCTAATCAATCTTACAATTGACGATGGGAAATACATTTTTCCTGAGATTTTTAATGGTTGAACGAGTACGGCACACATTTTGCAAAAAGTTGTCATATATCCAAGTAATCAATCAAAACTGAAACCATTAAGGCTGGTGAGATACCTATGGTTTCCAAAATCTTTCACACTTTTTATCACCGTTCGGCCAAAACCATATCGTGAGGTTTTTCAATTGCTTTGATTGTAGAGACTTTGTTTTGCCTGTGCAAATATAGGATCGTTTTAGGATTTTCTTGTGATTTGTCATTGCGAATTGCCTTCAACTTTCTCTTCATCAGCTTCCTGTGAATCTTTATATTCAAAATATTTAGCCTCCCTACTACTCCCTGGTGAGCTTATAATGTAATGTCCTTACCATGACAGATTTTCATTCTTAGATTTCCTAGGACCACCTTCGCCTTCGAATTTCTTTAATAGTCGTGCTTATGAGATAATCAGTTAACGTATGAAAAACTTTTCACAACCATTCAATACCAGACGAAATCTCAGTCAGGGTAAAAGTTTATCCGCTCATCGTTGCAGATGATTGTCGATGTGAAATCGCTACGTCAAGAGCTTATTCAGCGAATAAACTTCGTTGTCTGTGGTTGTTCATGATGATTTGGCAAGACCGACTAAATAAATGACAACTAGTTTGACAAATGTGGCATCAACAAGATGACCGTTATCAGCTATCCAAATCGCTATATGCTATTAAAGTTGCTATCTGCTATCAAAGACGCTATCTGCTGTCAAAGTTTAATTTGCCTGTATTTTGAACTGAAGTTGAATTTTCCAATAATAAATGCTTTGACTGGAGTTTTGAGTTCGAGAAGAAATTTCTTTCAAATTAGTGTGTCTAAGATACACGTGGTATTTCATTATTGTGTTCCCTTTCGAATTGCCTCAGTATCTCGAACTGATGTTGAATTTTGCAAAAAAAAATTCTTTGACCCGCTGCATGCAGTTGGAGCATTAGATGACTGGATATTACGGTTCGAGAAGTGATTCAATATTGTGTTCTTTTTCAAATTAAAAAATTTAAATTTAAATAAAATTCGATTAACGGATTGAAGTTTAATTAAGAATTTAATTTAAAATCAAATTGAAACTATATTTGGTAAAAAAAAACGTATTAAACTGTGCCAAAAATTTATGAGATTTTCTTTTACTCTTCCTAAATATTTTACACACCTTTTCTGAACTAATATTTTCATGTTGTTGTTGTTTTTGTTGTTGAAAAATATTTTACAGTTTCTTAATTTTTAATCAAAATAGATGGGCGGTACAAATGTGTACAGAGGGATAGGTAGAGGCAGCCAGCCAGTCAGCCAGCCAGCCAGCTAAAGACAGCAACAACAGGCAGGGCACATTAGAAAAAAATGAAGTGAATTTTTAAGTTGTTATCGTTAATGTAATAGAAATAGAAATAAAAAAAATAACGAAAACTTTTTACAAGCACCACATTCATTATATTTTTTGAATATTTCTACTTTGGTTTATGCCATGCTATAGCAGAAGAAGACATTCACACTGCAATTGTCCATGTGCATCTAGCTAACGCTTGCCCTTACTGATGATATACGCATTGAAAACAAATCAACAGCATTGCGTTTTAGTTTCTCTCTTTCATTCTTAAAACACCAGCTATTCATAGGAGCTGATTGCGCTTGTCTTTCGATGAATGGATGAATACTTCTGCTGCCGAACCACATATGTATGTGTACAGGTATGAACGAAGTACCACAATAAAAAATGGCAAAAAAAGAAAGAAAGAAAGAAAAAAAATAGAAAAAAAAGAGCATAATGAGGTGGTACAAGTACTTGGAACTAAAAGCATAAGCAGGCAATACATTATACCGTTAAGAATTACTAGTAATAGAATAAAATCGCAAAAAACAATAATAAAAACAAAACAAAACAAAAGCAATGACAACATTAAATAGAAACAAAAAAAAAACAGCGACAACAATAACAATAACAACGGGAATGGGAAACTGAAAGCACACAAAAAGAGAAGTCTGAGAAACATACGACTTTAAAGAATTATTTCACAGGTGCTTAGTTTATTTACTCTTTTCTCAGTTGTAAAAAAATGTAGGTGAAATTGATATTCATAAAGCCCTAAAGAGTTTTAACAAGGGATTGCAATCATTCTGCACAGCCGCAACTAAGTTGGCAATCTTTGAGCGAGTCTTTTCGGCCGTGGCGACCCATATGGTAATACACAAGGTTTTCGAAAACTTCACCTTATGCCACGTGTATAAACAGTAGGAGGAAGCTCAACGCAATCACAGGTGCCACATGGCGTATGAGGAAGGATGTAATATTGACCATGTCCAAGGCAACTGGCTATTCGATTTCGAGCTACGCACCTCCGGTAAGGAAATCGTTCAGTATCGGCGGCATGCCACCTACCTTATTATCACAATGTGCATTTAGCAACTGAGAGCCTAATTCAACGTTATCAGAAATTATGTCCGTCCATTATTGACAAAACATCATTCTTACAAACCACTACAGCAGCAGCCACTATTGGAGTACGAAGCCCCTAATTTGCTTCGTTCACTCTTTATTGCTTAGCATTTCTCAAATTAATTATTGAGTTTGCTGTGTTTGTCCAGGCGATAATTGTGTAGAGAACAATTAGTCAAACTATAATGGCTCCTGAAGAAATTTGTGTATTATCCATTGTTTTATATGTAGCTTGGATCTTCACTACCATATTCAACCACCTTAAGGTGGACTTAAATCCAACAATCTTTGAGCGCTGCTATAATATATATTCTTATTGTGTTATCCTCGTTTTGAAATGTTTTGAACTTCGTCGTACCTGCCTGATGTACAATTTATGATTGCACCCTCATGATTTTTCTGCAAGCCTTCTGCATCTCAGTATCCTTGGATTGTCATAATCCTTGGATTTCCATGAAATATACACTATATGAGGCTTTCTTGTCAGTTTAGTGTTTAGTAATATGCCGAAATAATTTGTTCCGATTTGCTTTAATATAAACTTATTCAAATATTCTTCCCTCTTGTAAATGGGATTGCCATGGTTTTGCTTGGATTTAATTTTAAACCCACAATGGGTCAATTCGACCTCCGGGTACTGTACTTGTCTTAATTGACAAGTACACGTCCTCTAACCTACTATCTTAAAACCTCTTTATATGAAGTTACAAAGACGTTTTTAAAAATGTGTATTTTGCCATTAGGACTAGGCTTGATTGTTCTTTCATTTTTCTGGATATATTTGAATCAAAATCCTATTACTTTGAATCTTTTGATCAATAGTAAGCTATCTATCTATCTCTCCTTTTTAGAGCTAACGCTGTATGTTAATGTCCCCCTATTATACTCTCTTTTAAATGTTAAACTTCAGCTGTTGAAATGTTAGAATGACTATACAGAACGCAGTTCGTCATTCGTATCTCCTTCTCAAGCATCTTTGAGAACATTATACCGCTTTTTTAAAATTTTAAACCTCTCAACAAAATTCTGAAGTTTTTAAATTTTTTTATTCTGAGCGGACTCACCGTTTAGTCACTGCCAATATTTCTAGGATTTTGGTACAATTTGTACCCACTTTTTACTAGACAAAGGTATGTTACAATAAAGGGCAAGTTGGTTATAGGTTTTCCGTTTTCTTTAATTTTTTTTTTTTAAATCGAATACTGTAATCTAATCACAATATGAAGGCCCCGTTGATAGGAGTTGCTATGTTGTTGATGAGTTCTAAAAGACGAATCACTACAGAAAAATTTAATGAAATTTATTAGGCATCGTCAAGATTTCAACCCATAGTGTGCCCTTTTCAAGTGAAATCTTCTGGAAAACTTTTAATGCATTGAGATACTCTAAATAATAAATCTCATTACCTACCAAGGGGTAGCCCGATAATAACATTCACTTGGTTGTGACCATATCCAGTAATAAACTGAATATGCCTTAATGATCTAATGCAGCGCTTATTCCACAAATAAATGCAGTCCGACAGACTTTCTTTCATACGTTCACATGAAACGAAATTCATGCGTGCAACGTCGTTTGTCTTGTGGATATGTTTAGGGATCGGAACGTTTGTTTTGAATGGATGGAATAAATACACAAATACAGATACAACAACAACAAATACAAATAATACTAAAACACAAATAAATTTAAATCTAGAAAATGTAGAAGAAGAAGAAAAATTGTTTTTGCATAAATCTTAAATTAATTCAACAAATGCATCTGATGACGTTAACAGATGCAGTTAGAAAACATAGAAGAAAAAAATTGAAAAAAGAAGAAAAACGAAACGAAATGAATCAAATTTACATGTAGCACACGTACATACACTATCTGCCGATAATAGGGTATTTTATTTTGAGGTGTTTATAGAAAATGGGATAAGAAATTGCTTATTGAAAAGAAAATAGAGAACTCTCATTTTGATCGATGACTTGGACTTTTCTGTCCGATAACTTGCATTTTTTAATCTTTTGCTAACATTTTTTGGTCGATAACTTGCATTTTTTTGAACGATGACCTGCATTATTTTGGTCGCTGACTTGCATTTTTTGGTCGATGGTTTGCATTTTTTTGGTCAATGAGTTGTAGTTTTTTCATTTTTGACTTGTATTTTTTTTGCCAATGACATACATTTTTTGATGATAACTTGAATTTTTTTAGACGATAACTCGCATTTTTTAGGATAATGACTTGTATTTTTTTTTGATTTTTATCGATGAGAAAGATAGTATTTTCGTCGCTTGTATTAGTTTCGGCTTCTATATCTCCGGTCCCAAGTACCGCCCGAAAGTAATGAAAACTGTTTTGGAATCCTTGTTACCCTCCACTTCGTAATCCGATTTAGTCCAATTTATTTGAGGCTCTTCTTGTTGCTCATTTGCAGAAAACAATTAGCTTAGTCGCCTATATCTCCGGTCCAAAGTACCGCCTAAACTTAAGAAAAACTGATTTGGATTCTTTGATACCGTGGATATAAAGTGGGATACCGGAAGCAAGTCCACAATATCCATCATCATTCACAGACATTGTTAACACAGTGAATGTTTGTAGCTCATTGCCTCAAATTTCTCCAATTTCTCAAACTGAGTTCTGAAGATTTTTAAATTCTTCACAATGAAAAAAGTATTGTATTCTAATTAATAAATAAAATAATATAATGCTAGCTGTACTTTAGCAGTTCTGCGTAGTTCTGCCAATTAACATACAGCGGTGACATAAGGCGTGTAGTCTCTAGGCTAGTCTTCGTTGTAGGTTTCAACGTTCTCCTCAAGGCATGTAAAGCTGGTCGTTGAATTTTATTCCTAAATAGGATGAAAGGATTCATTGATCTTGTTTAGATGTAGATAGCAGATGTAGATACTACATACTATTCCGATGATGTGGTTTGTAACCGTATCAACAACAGATCAGGGGGCTAATTCTAGCATTCGTATACGAACGAATTTTTACTCGAACGTGCGAGTTTTTTTAGTTTTGGGATTCTCTTATTCGTTATCGAGTAAAGTGTATAGAAATTTCTAATGATGGCATTCGATAACGTGTGATTATTCGAAAGCAACCTTGCGAGTTTTTACTCGTAGGCACTAAAGCTTTCGAATTAATGTTTTTCTGCTGTAAAGGATAATATAAAAAAATGTAAGTAACAAATTTATAATAATTTATGACAAAAAACATTAATTCCAATATTTGTAGGTCAAAAGTTTCAAACATTTATTACGCCCAGAAGAAAATTCTTGGAAATTTCATAGTTGGGTTAGGTTAGAGGACGTGTACTTGTCAACTGTGGCAAGTACAGTACCCGGAGGTCGAACTGACCCATTGTACAACGTCCTAGCTTTTCACACCACTCGTGTTGTGTGCGTTCATTTTATACATGAGTAGCGGGACCTACAGTTTAAAGTCGACTCCGAACGACAGATTTTTGAGAAGCTTTTTATGGCAATTTTTACTCTCAGAGTTTTTGCCAGAAATCTGCTCAGAGGAAGTCGCCGAAGAAATATTTTCGTTTTGATGTCTGACCCGGGATTTGTACTCGGGCCTTTCGTATAATAAGCCAACACACTACCTACTAGACCACGGCGGCTTAATTTTATGGTTAAGCATTCAGAATTGGCAAAGAGCATTTTACCAAATACTCCTCAGGGAAAAACAAGAGAGCTAATCAGCTATGGGAACAGCTCACAGCTAAGCTCAATGCTTCCGACCCACCAATCAAAGATGCAAAATTGTGGCGCAAGGTAGTTTAACAAACTATTGTTTTAGTTTACATAATAAATGTAAATGTAATATGTATGTCTTTAACTATACGCTTTCTTTTTCCTCAGAATCAGAAGAAGACGAGTAAAACCAAAATATACTATCCATTATACGAAACATCACAACTTTAATAAAATTTTCTTCCTTTCATTAAATTCTTTTATTTTTATTTTTGTAAGAAAACATATGTTTTTGTTTACAATTTTTGAATTTTAGTCAGTGTTCTAAAACGAAATAATTAACTCGTTTCACAACACCTAAGCAACAAATCGATTCGTTTCGTATCGGGTAACATCATCAGAAAATTTCTCGCTATCGGAATTATTTTCTATTCGAACACATTTTCGATCACGAATGCGGGAATTAGACCCCAGAATCTGCAATCACCTCTTAGTTCCCTCTCTCTTTCTCTTTCGCTCCCTCGCTCTCGCTCCCGCTAACCAGTCAGTATGTTTACTTTAATCACTGACTCCTTGGTGTACTATTTTTGGACAAAAATTTTTTTACATGAAATTGAGGCATATATGCCAGCTTTGACTCCTAGACACTTCGAGAATTCGTTGAGAACTCCATAATAATGTCAGGAAGACTTGACTTTACTTTTGTAATATTCTAAATAATATGCAGGCTATAGGAGAGATATCTCCATAGGATTATTTTCGCACGCTGGCTCTGTAGTTTTTGTCCTCAAAGTTGTTTAGTTTTTTTTGGAAATCATGAAAAAAGGCGCCAAAATCATTAATCGAACATCTTTGTTAGCAATACCCTGTGTGTAGTTTACATATACAATTTATATGAATCAACACAATAAATAGACTGACATATACGAACGGACAGACAGTCGGAGTTCTGGACGGACACTACATATGAAGACAACAAAACACATTCTATTGCTTCCTATTCTGTTGGTTTCATCAATGTGGCAAATGCATTAGAGTATTAAAATGTATTAGAATTAAGACAGAAAGAGAGAGGGAGAGAGTGAGATATACACTTGTAGGGCTCCTTCATTCATTCATCCATTGAAGAAAAGTGATCCGAAAAAGAAAAAATGAAATTTTTCTCAAGTTCTTGTTGCTTTTGTGGCTGTGCGAATTTGATGTGGCAGTCACACTATGTGTTGCCACTATTGGCCGCTTTAGCTGGATGCATGAAAGTAGCAGAAGAAGAAAAGAAAGACAGTGCCAGCCAGCCGGTTAGTGGATGTTTAGTGGAATGACTGACTAACTGGTTGCTTGGCAGGCTATTTGTCTGAATGACTGACTGACTGGCTGGTTGGCGGACAGAATGACTCTGTGAACATGTTTCGGCTGAGTGAGTGCACTCATTGCGGTTAATAAGTAAAGTTGCAACAAGAGTTGAGTTGTGTGCTGCCCTGCTCGTATTCGTATTCGTATTTGTGTTTCAACGGTTATAGGACGGCAGCTAAGAAGGAGATGAAGATGAATAGCAAAGTATTTGAATAAGTTTAAGGAAGTTGAAAAACCGTTCATATCAAAAGACAAAAAAAAACAGAAAAAGAAAAAGAAAATAAGAGAATTAGAAACAAAATAAAATAAAATTTAAACAAATAGAAAACGTAATGAAAGAGGAAAATTACAAATGTGAGGCTATTAATATAATTCCTCACTTTGTTCTTTGCCAAAATATTTTTAGTCGCCTAAGCGTCAACAATTATCCAAAAGTGCATCTGAATCAAACGAATGAAATTTGAAATAAATAAAAACAAAGAGAAAAAAAGGAAAATAAAACGTTAATAAAACAAAGAAACAAAATAGGCAAGTGCTAAAAGAAATATATCCACGATAACAACAGATATGAGTGTTATTTGTTGATTTAAACACTTTCACGTTTTAGATTTCAACGCCTCTCAGTTGCATATGTGTTGAGTGAATAATTGAAGATCAATTCGCTTAGGTCACGATTATTAACCAGTTGAACGAAAAGTTTAGATCTCCTAAAAAACATCATCCAAGGATCCATTGGCGAATCCATATCTCCCGACATATTAAAATATGGAATCTTCTTGAACTGTAGTACTGCAGTACAGTTCAGATGTATGCATATTTACTGTCATGACATCTAAGATTGTCCAAGTATGTTGAGTGTCTCTGGAAGAGACAGTGATTTGACAGTTAGCCTTATGCGGGTGCTTGGACAAGGGAGTATTTAAAGTTAACGGCCTTGCAAAGACTGGTTCAATCGGTCTGCACAGAGACAAGCAAGTGATGTCACAGAAACTTCACTTATTTGCAAGGGAAAGAGGGGGTGGAGTTGTGTAGAGACCAGACCAATCATACCGGTTATGGATTGTTAGCTTATCTGGCAGGAGTTCGATGTTGTGTTCATAATTTAAGTCTCGTAGTTATACAACTTGGTTTCTAAAACCTGCATAGAAACACAGAGAACAATCCTGAAATGTTCAAATGAGAGAACATAACCTTAGCTTAAGTTAGATTAGGTACGACAATTTGAAATACCTAAAAGCCTCTTTCATTGTGATACCAGGAGAATTTCACCGTAGAACCCACCTTACAGAACTTAAAAACTGTCCAGTTTCAAATTTGAGCAATGGGAACTACAGTGACAGCGGCGTATAAGGTATTGGACTTTCTGCTTGTCATTACCGGCCAATTTCCAAGCGCAATGTACCATATGTCTTCCTATAAGACAGTGTGCAATAACCATAAACTAGAATAAAACCATATTGCCTCTATACTTGTGCGTACACTGTCCAAATGCCTGGCTTGTTATATTATCGCTATAAGGTCGGAGAGTAATTAGCTCTCTAATAAGATTTCCCAAGTCAGAGAGGCATTTAGAGTTGTCTCAGGAGCTAGAGTAAACTTTTATACGGCTCGTGCTGAGAATCAGTCAGACTGCCGGGCCGTAAATAATTGAATTGATACCGAAGTCTCTTGAAAATCAGATCGAATTTAAGGATAAATTGGCATTGTCATAGCCTACGGACTCTTTTTCATGACAATTTTCTTTTATTTATTCTCAGAGTTCTTGTCAGAAATCTGCTGAGAAGAAGTAGCCGACGACATATTTTTTCATATTTCGTTTCGTTGCAGATGTCTGACCTTAAGACCTGTAGAGTCAAAGAATACTTGTTTAGTATAGCCGTCGCTACACAGCTACAAGCTCAATATGAGAATAAATCATCAAAACTTATATTTAGGACATGTGCGCAGTTAATACAATTCGAAAGAATCATCTGCATGGATATTAAATGATAGGCAGGCAGTTATCCTTACTGATTGATGACAGTATTAAACTTCACTAACTTACGCGCCTGCTTTGCCTTGCCTTTTATATGGTAGGGTGAATAGTCTGATGAATGTTCCTGAAGGTGAATGTTCGTGGCTTCGTATTCTCGAAATCTCTATAAATGTAAACATCGTTGTTTCATTACTCTTGTTGTTTGTGTGTTTTGTTTACATTTATTCTTGTAGTGTTTGTTGTTGTATTTTTGTTTACTTGTTTACCATTTCCTATGCTGATGTTTGTTGCTGTATTTTTGTTTACTTGTTTGCCATTTTTTATGCTGGTTTATAATTTTAATGTTATGCGATGTAAAAGCAAAACACCAGTATCTAGATTCTTCATTTTCGTAACAATATAGTAGTAGTGCAGGGTATCGTTAAGCCAGACGTATAACTTGGTTTTAAATATTTTTCCAACATGATTTAAGTGTAATACGTTTTCTCGTTACTTGCGAAAGAAAATTAAAGGCGTTACAAACAGTAGTAGAACGCATAAATATCTTTCCAGCTGAGATTTTGAATAGAAATTAAAGACAAAAACAATTCAAAATTTCTATTTTAGGCCCGTTCTACCAAAAATAGAAATAAACGTCTGTGGTGATGATGAAATTGCCGATAGTTTTTTTTAACATTTGGAGTGTTACAATGGCTCTTCTTCACTTCACTTTTGCTACTTCTTTTTTTTGTTCTTCTTTCCAGCACAATTTTTAATTTTTTTTTTTTTTTAACTTTTTTGGGTTCAAGTTACACAAGAGTTGGTTGCAAAAGGCATTTATTTGCATACAACTGACTGTGTGGACTTATCTTTGTATTTCATCTAAATGTTTTGGAGTTTTTTTTCTCTTCTTCTTTTCGTTTCTTTCATTTTGTTGTTGTAATAGTTGTTGGTGGTGGTGGTAGTGCTTTGGTATGTTGTAAGAGCAATTGTTTGTGGGTCTATTTCCTAGACTTTACAGTTTTTTTTTTGTTTTCTTCTACTACAACTACTGCTACGACTGCTCGAACCATTTGATTGAAAAATCGCCACTACTTTGCGGCTCTACGTAAAAATGTATTTACGTACTTGAAGTTACACCAAATTCATACGTATGCATGTACGTATTTTATGTAAGGGACGTTCTACAATATTTGTAAACTTATGAGTTTTTTTTCCAATTCATTTTATTTAAAATCTTGGCCATCACACTGTGTGTGAGTGAGTGTATGTATGTTGCTTTGCAGAAGTCTTTAATGAAGTTGTAGTTGCAGACGAATGGTAGTAGTAGTGGTAGTGGTAGCACTAGAGAAAGACATTTAAAGACCATTTGCTATAAAAAGCGACAGCAATAGCTTTCCACACGATTTAATCTATGCATAGCAAATAAACTTAATTTTATTTTCTCCTTCTCTTTCTCTCTTTTTCGCCCTCTATTTCCCATTTCTTCTTTCTTTGTATTTGCATTTCTTTTTGTCTGCTTTCTTCTTTCAAATATCATTATAAGATTCTTCATCTTTTGAAAGAAAAATAGTAAAGGAAACTTACGCTAAAATGTCTTGTCTGTATCAACTTCTGCATTCATATTGTATTTGAATAATACTTGCTATTGTTGTTCTGCCTATATGGCTGGCCCACTTGCTTCTTTATCATCCTTAAAGTAAAATAAATGCCGTATTTTCATTGATTCATTAATACGTTTTGCTTTAAATCGTATAGCGAATCAATTTTAAAATACTACCGGGTGCTTCTCGAATCTTGAATCGAAAAGTAATTTTCTTCCAACATTTTTTGACTCACTCACTCGCTCACTGCTTTGCCTTCCATTATAAATATAAAAGCCTACTAAGTTTGCACTACCAGAACCGTAACACATCTCTGCCTAATTTTAACTTTTAAATCAAACCGCCCATGTTTGCCGTTTGCTCCTCGTATATCTTAGTAGCTTTTGTATGCTGTTCACTCTGGCTGAACGCGGCATAATTTTCAATTTTACAAGATTGCCACACACAAAATTGTAATAATTTTTTGTTGTTGTTGTTATTGTTGTTGCTAACAGTCCAACACAATATCGTAAAACTCATGTGAAGTTAACAAGTAACGGTTTTTAAGTATCAACGTTACACTACATCTGGTGTAGGACGTACACAATGGGTGGTATAAGTGGAATAGATATTCACATACAATGCGAAAGAATTCTGTTAAGAATATAGTGGCACCGTAACCAAATGAGAACAACGACAATTTCAGCCACTCTTAAGTACTGGAAGAAGCTTTAGGGAATGATTAGATGACACTTAAAATAGTAGTTTGGAAAATTAGGGGCGCTTAACATGAAATTGGAAAGAGAAGAAGTGTTAGGACAGAGATAAGTACCACAGACTTTAGTACCACGGAATTCAAACAGGCTTTATAGGAAATCATTCCGATTTTAAAATAATTCTCGTTATTCCTCTGATATATATTGTAAAAGGTATGGCCAAAAACCTCTTCATGGCACTGACCTCCTCTTATTCGTATTCACAGTACATGCGAGGCAATGTCAGCATACCTTCCAATACAACAGTAGCCTATGTGAACCATGTAATTAAGGAAAGCCAACTATTAGTCCTGTGAACTCGCCGTAGGTTAGTAAGTAGTGTGTTGGCTTACTATACATAAGGCTACGGTCAAAACCCTTGGTCAGGTCCAAAAAAACGAAATATGAAAAATAGTTCTTCGGCGACTGTCCTCAGCAGATTTCTGGCAAAAACTCTGAGAGTAAAATAAAATTACCATGAAAAGTTTCTCAAAAATCTGTCGTTCAGAGTCAACTTTAAACTGTAGCTGCCGCCACTCATATCTCAAATTAACACACGTGAGAATCTACATTTGACTTGTTCTTCAACAATATTTTGGAAAACTTTTTTCCACATAGCGAAAGAGACACGAATAGTGTACCACAGTCAAAGCTTCTTCACCGCTTCGTTGGAAGTTATTACAAGATCTGTTACGTAATCATGTTTCTCTGGAGATCCAGAACTTTCATAACCTTCTTAATATGATACCATAAATCCAACGTAGTTGACAACTTCAACTGGTTGTAAACAATCGCAGTCTGTAAGCCTAAAGCAGTATAAGCTTCGAAAAATCTGTTTGGTCTACTTTCAGGTCTTCAATATTAGTTGATACCCACATGTTTCGATCATAGAAATCAAATAAATCACTGCCTATTAGATAACCAAACACGTTGTGTTCTTGGTCTCAGAACTTTGTGGAAACAACGAAGTTTGCTGAAATGTAGTGATAATAAAACGCATTATTCTTGCATTGCCAGTATTGTCGTCATGTCTAGGAAATCTTTTTTGATGTAGATCTGATATTTATTACTGTGGTTGCTAAGAATTGGTTGCCTGTATGGTTTAAGAATATTTGACGTCTTCATTCTCGAAATTTCAGTAAAAGTGACTAACACTTTAGTATAAAACAGCCCTTTAACATCGTGACTGGGCAAGATATCCACAACTTTCGTTACTCTTTGTCAGGCGTTACCCATGGGACATTAGATTGACTTTGAGGTCCCCTTAGGGAATAGCCAGTAATCCCAATAAATCCTACCTAGTTCGACAGTAAAACTGTAGCACGTTTCTGAGCACTACCTACACCATGGTACCTTAGTCCTGCTTCCCATGGAACAGGAATAAATCCTTCCAAGTCTTACAAAACAGCTCCTTTAATAGTTCATAATTCAGACATACGTCCAACCATAAGTATAATGTCTAGTAATTACAAGAGTAAAGAGCCTGTTTGAATTACTGCAAGGAGCTAAAGAGATCTCTGGTTTCTCCTTGAGAGTAGGTTAGCGGTTTGTTCTTGCGAGCCAACTGTTACCCTTGACAAAATTGTCAGTGTCACATCCTTGAGTTTGTTCAGTTCGTAGAATAGATCCGTGCATTCGTGCAGTTAAATCTAAGACCCTATAGAGCAATCTTGTACTGGTTGAATGGATCACTCAGGAGGAGGAATGATTTTTTTTGAATCCTTTAAGTCAGGATTACTGCATAGCTTCTCAACCATGAATGAAACATTTTGAATTTTTTGTTTCTGCTGCGGTCGAACCCGAGGGTACAATGTCACTATATTTTTTGGAATTATCTAATGCTTCGGGTATATAATGATCATACTCATTAAGGGTAAGAAGCCACAGCAGTCTAGCTGGTATTCAGTTGGCGTGGGGTCTAGGCTTAAACTCCAGGCCAGACAATTCCAACACAATGAAATATGAAAATTATTTCTACGGTAACAGCCCCTCAGGAGTTTTGTGGCAAAAACTCTGTAAAGTAAAGAAAAAACTGCCATAAACAGTTTCTTAAAAAATCTGTCGCTTTGAACCGACTTTAAACTGTAGGTCCCGCCACTCATGAATAAAAATTAACACACAGAACATAAATGGTGTGAGGAGCTAGATTGTAATCCTGGCTAAAGGGCTTTAATGACCAATTATGTATGTATGTATATACTCATTAAGGACCAAATTCGGCAACTGTCAGCTGTCTAGTATATATTGCTCATCTAAAACATTTACCTATTGCAACAATGTTTCAAATTAGCCTCTTGGGTTGGGGTTGTTTTAATTTTTCAGTTGGCTTTGAAGCCCATGTGGGTTTCTACCTGTTTATGGCTTTTGTTTTTGGAAATATCTCCTCTGCTAATGCTTGTGATTGTACAGAAGGTGTTATTTCGATATGACATACTCTGGTACTTTCTCTTATTCTTCAGGCTTCAGGCCCTCAGTTTAGATATTTTATTTACGCACCATAATTCTCTATAATACGCTTTATAATTCCTTGCTAAGACATCCCTTATCGTAAAGCGTTTCAGCATAAAGGCATTGTCAAGGGATTTCCTGTGAATTTCTTGGAATAATTTTTGCTTAAATAAGTATAAGTGATGAGGCACCCGTTAAATCAATATTTGAGAAAAAATATTTATATTTTTTACATCTTGAAGGTGCTTGTTTTCATAGGATAAGAATAGTTTCATTCGAGTTGAACGGATGCGATTAAAAATCAATTGAATTACATGCGTTCACAATGTAATTTAACACTGATTTTACAAACTAGACCTTGTCTTATGTTAACTTTTACTATGACAAACTTTTCCTGTGTAGGTGTATCTGTGTGTGTGTGCAAGTATATGAGTGAAATAAATTTGTTGTCTTTGTTTTGTTCGTTTTTTTTTTCATTTCTTTTTGTTTTGCTGTTGCATGCTTTTCAATAAAACTGTTGCTGTTGCTACATGAGAACATGCTGCCAACATCCTTTACATACAAACAAACATAATTTGTCAAGTGAAAAATTACTAAAAAAAAAAAAAAAAAACAACAAAACTTTCAAAGATGACGATGATAATGATGATGGAAAAGGCAAAAGCAAGCAAAGGGAAACTAACAAACTATTAAGATAGTGAGTTACATAGTCAGTCAACCAGTTGATGTGATAGTGCGTTAGACAGACAGTTAAAGCCTTTAAACTGTTTTGTTGTTGTTTTTCGAACTCTTTTTTGCAAGGGAATCTCTTTAGACAACTTATAGTTGCATTGTGGCAGCAACAGCAACAGCAACAACAACAACAACATGAAAAAAGAAGAGGAGAACAGAATATAATAGAAGAGAACAGAAAACCTTAATTTGGGTTTAGAAAGAATGAATGAAAATCGGCGTAGCCGTATACAACACACCACCAACCCCGGTGTCTTCCAACATAAAATCTATCTTTTATAGGCAGCGTCAACAACCTCTATTCAATAGCGGGTGTTGTAGTTGCTATCATTGTTCTTATTTTTGTTGTTGTTGTTGCTGTTGTTTGCAACAAATATAAATAAATTCTAAATTTTTGTTGTTGTTGTTGTTTTGGGCTAAGAGTAGTGAGATTGAGAGAGAGCGAACATGTTGTCAAGCTTGAAACATGTTTATACTGTGACAATGTGTTGGTTATGACATCGCCAGTTATGCTCAGATATATAGTACATATGTATATAGAATGTATGTACGTATGTATATGTGTGTGTGTCCGTGTATGTCAGAGCAATTTGTATGTTTTCATTGTTTATGTAGAATTCTGTAGTTGTTGTACATTTATTCATTCGTTCGTTCGTTCGTTCATTCATTCATTCATTTGTTTGTTCGTACAATCCATTCGCATGTAATACAAAGGGTGTGTGAGTGAGTTTGTGTGTGGCTGTGTATGTCTATTTCTATAGTTTAGCTTCTGCCTCAAAAATTACTGACTTTCCGTTGCAAATATTCCAATTTTTTTTATTTTATTTTTTTGCTTTGTCGTCTTGTTTTGTTGTTCGTCGTTTTCTTTCATAATTTTCTATGCAACAATGAGCCGCACAATCATTTGCCTACAACTATGCCTGCTTTATGTGTGTATAAGTTTGTCTCTACGTATGTATTTAGTGGTAAATCCATGCCTCAAAAAACTGTGCTTCTTTCCATCGCCACCACCACCTCCACCACTACCACCATCACCATTATCTGTATACCACATGTATATTCGAATATATTCGTTTGTAATTATGTTTTTTATATTTCATACAAATTTTATATATGTAGAGTCTAGTATATGTACTATCTATGTATATATACTCCTATGTAGGTGACTTATTATGTACAACAACAACAAAAAAAGTAGGGAATTTACTAAAGAAATATTATAAAACGAGTACGAGAATGAATAGAAAGAAAGTCTGGACAGTTTTGTGCAACGAACTGCAAGTACTTCCTATAAGCCTTTCTCCCGAAAAAAAGTGATACACTGAGGATATCATTTGATTTCTCTGCAGTCTCAGGAGATATTATTTTCCTCCTGCTTGGTAAATAGACACACGACATAATAGACAGAGTTACTTAGAAGCTGTAAGGAATTAATTCATTCCACGGAGTTGGCATAGTCAACAACCAGTAGCACCTTGAAATTTATCAAGGCAATAAGTTTAGAGAAAATAGTATGGAGATATCCTATAAGTATACATACATACATATGTACATACAACTCTTTAGTCAGGATTACGGTTACGATCTAGCTTCTTACACAACTTGTGTTGTGCGTTTTAATTTTAAGCATGAGTGGCGGGACCTTCAGTTTAAAGTCGACTCCGAATGACAAAATTTAAGATACTTTTTCAAGCCAATTCTAATTACTCTCAGAGTTTTTGCAAGAACTCTGCTGAGGGGCATTTGACTAAGAAATATTTTTTATATTTCGTTTTCTTGAAGATGTCTGGCCTGGGAACTGAATCGTGGCCTCACATCTAATAAGCCGACACACTACCTACCAGACTACTGCGACTACAAGTATAAAAGGAGTATAATTTATAGTATGGGAGCAGTACTAAGGCACCTCTTTACCACAAAAGTAACAATACTTAGTGTACTGGCAGAAACACAAAACTACGGTAATCGACACAGTGCATCATTCAATGCCTTCAACTCGAATTTAGTGTAGATATTTGCTTACTGGCCCAATTTGAATGAAGTTAAGTTCACTTAGGAGTCATTCTTTGTTTTTCCAAAGACTTTACCTTTTAGTTGAGCTCTTGAACTCGATAGATGATTGGGAGAACCCAATTTGGTGGATATTACATGCATGCAAAACCCTCTGACTTCTTCTATCAATCGAAATAACAAAAACTCTCTTGATGTTTTGGCAGAGGTTCGATAAGCATCTAACAGGTATAATTGTAGGGAGGAGTATGGTCAGAAATATAGCCAGAATTACTCAGGATGAGGAAGAAAGGAAAATGGTTCAATACACTCTTTGTAACTGCTCTACGAAAGTTTAAATATCAAAGTTTATATTGAACTCAACCAGAGTACCCTTTAGAACCATCATAGCCATTATAACGTCAACTCGCCTCTGAGGAAACATGCTCGGAAGAGTGTAAAACCTGGTACTACTTCGTATTACTGTTAAAGCAGTAATGACAAGAAAGAAAAGAGGACCTCTGAATAATTTTTCTCTCTGATTATTTTTTCTTTCCTTGCCTCTAATTTGATACCAGAGATGAAGAACCTTTAATTTTTGGCATGGAGTGATTAGATGGTTTGCTGTCGTCAATTGCAGATTATCCTACTCAGGTGGCTGTTTTTAGAGCTGTTTTGATTATGAATTCTAAAAAATTGGATAGGATTTGTAAGGAGCTGTTATTCTATGGAATACGGTATGGTTCAGGATGTCCCAACCTGTACTAGTGGCATTTCTAGGACATGTGATGTTCCATTGCGATTTTTGTGAGATAATACCGCAACTTTATTACGTTTTTTTTGGCGATGGTAATACTGTACTTGTATCCGCAAAAATATGAAATGGCAGTTGTACATTTGCATTCACAGTATTACTGAAATGTCACCACCAAGCTTGTCACTTAGAGTCAATTTAGTTTGATATAGAAGTCAGAACATTAGGGTCACACAGAAATGAAGTGGCATCTGTGGTAAAATCAGATTGCCGGACATTCATTGAAGGAGTGCCCAATCCATATTTTTTTTAGATAAGATAATGTGGAAAATGTTCAACATTCTTCATGAAGAAATATTGAAATTGCCCTAATGGCCTCTACCATTTCAGAACAAATGTTCTGAAATTGTCAGAGCAGATCCATTCACTATACCCCTGCAATAATTCAATTTCTCTCTGTGTAGTTGCAATAAAGAAGGCAAAAATTATATATTCTGTGAATTAAAGAAAGAATTGCATTTTAAATATAAAAAGTATTAGCAACAACAACAACAACAACATCAGTAGCAGCAGCAGCAGCAACAGCAAATATAATAAAAAACATTTGCCAGTGTTATTGCTCTATTCACGTTGGGCTTCGTAACGTGAGACATGTTACTTCACGACACGAGTGTTTGTTCACACAATTGTAAGCCACATACCGTACGAATACGAGTACAATCAGCTGACACATGCATAGATACACGCCTGTGTAAGCATGAGAGAGACATAGACATAGACATACACTCGCAACAAATTCGTAACACTTTTGGAAATTTGTTGAAACGTTTAGTGGATGTGTTTTTTTGGGGAATATAGGCCAGTCGTATTCGAATGGGTAAAATTGTCTTTTTTTTTTGTATAATTGTGATGAGAAAAGAAAAATAGAGATACATGTACAATCCATAATAAGGCTTGATTTAAAGACGTTGGTGGTCAATACGTAGATGGTACTGAATATCATAATCCATATGTTCAATGCTTAGCTCAGACATCTTTAAAAAAGAAATATAAAAAAATTTCTTACTTCGGCGTCCTACTTTCATCAATCTTGTAGAAAAATCTGTGAGATTAAATAATTGCCATGAAAACGCTTTACAAATCCGTCGTTTGGAATTAACGTTAAACTGTAGGACCACCACTTACGTATACAAATAACATCCACATCTCGGGTGGTGTGCGAGGCTAGGTTGTAGTCCCGACTAAAGGGTTGTAATGGCCTATTGTAATTACATAATATTTGGTGATCTCGAATCCATCTGATTTGAATAAAGTCTGTGCCTCGCTTTATATTGCCTTTCGTTGAGTATTCCTAAACATCACTCCCTAGTCCACAGAAAGGTTCTGATCACATCAGCGGAATTGAAGCTTCCTTTCTTACAAGCACATTGCAATGATACTCTATATGATATGGGTAATTCTATTTACCCTACTTGGCTGATTCAGCTTCTCCAAACATTACTTTTTGTCAAAGTTGAGATCATCTTTTGATGGTATAAAATTTTCTTTGGAAGATACTTGCAATATATACTCTGGGGCCAAAAAGTTGAGTGCCTATCCAAATATCTGCTTTCCACCCGTCTGTGCATCCCTTTTAAAACATTGTATAGCCTCTAGTTTGTTCCATTCAATTATGTTACCAACATTTTGTTGGTTATGGTCAAGGTACTGTTAAGTATGGAGTCCCCTTATAAATCTCGTATTGTCTTCCATTACCCTACTCATAGTTTTCAAAGCTCTTGTCTTTACTACGGTGTGCAAAGGACTTAAATCTAGCAGAGCCTCCTCCAACGCCGTTGTAAACCACAATTTCTTCGCCCCGTTTATACAAAAATGAAAAAGAAATATTTTCTTTGCAGAGTTAGATTAGAGATCGACTAAAGTTGTTAATATCGGGTGATGCACCTCTTCAAGTGAGAAAAATGGAGGGTGGGCGATACATCCTTAAACTAAAAAATGTAAGTCAGTGGACAGCAAGAGGAATACTTTGCAGGCTACACATAGCGCTTGTGAAAAAACTCCAACCGGTGTTAAGAAGTTATTGCTGCCCGCTAAAAATTTGCTAGGAATTACCATAAAGGGGCCGTTGAAGACAGGAAAGGAAAAAATTTTGGGTACTCCAAAAACAATGTTAGTGATGTTGACCCTTGAAAAAATTCAAAGCCATCACATCACGTTTAACAAATAATGATCGGTGTCATTATGAGGCAGAGGGGTTATTTAAATACAGCTATGGACAGTAAATTAGCACAAAACTTCGTCATAAAAATAATAATATTTTTAATAGTATTTTAGGTCTACTCTTAAAAAAATTTAAACATAGGAACTTAAAATACATATTCTTCTTTAAAAAGAAACAAAAATTTTGACGATATTGCCAGTCGTCTGCTCATTAAGACCTGAAACGTACCAAACGCCAGATTTTAGCTGGACAGTAAAATAGCACAAATTAAAATTTCTGGAATAAAAATGATGTGCTTTAATAAATAGTAAAAATATTAATGTTTTCAGCTTATTTGATTAATATTTAGTAGAGTAGCTCCTATTTTCAAGCGCCGCGTGGCATCTACGGGACAATGTTCTTCGGGAAAGTTCTTTGGGAATCGAGTCCAAGCGTTCCGTATTCCAATGCTAAAATCGTCCAAATTTTTGTACTTTTGTTGAGCAATTTTACATTTCACATCGTTCTAGGGGGGTTTCAATCGAGTTTAAGTCAAAACTTTGCGATGGCCAGTCTAAAACGGGAATGTGCTCTTCATAAAATCAATCCTTTGCCTGCTTAGATGTGTGTTTGGGGTCACTATCTTGCATAAATATGAATAAAACTGGCATGTATTTAAAAGCTTATGGTTTCATTTTGTTCTTTATATTGTCCAAATACTGATAACAATCCATTTTTTCATTAATTTTTACAATGGGACTTACACCGTGCCTTGAAAACGCTTCCCGCACCATTGAGTTTCCTAGAACATGCGTTATGGTCCTTTGAGCATAGCGTGGATTAATTGTCTGACATTTTGGCCAATGACCAACCACTCTACCATCCGGTCCCATACGATTTACCTTTGTTTCATCACTCCAAAATATTTTTTTCCAGAAAGGGAGGTCTTTAGAATTGTAGGTGCGAGCAAACGTTAAACGCTTGAGTATATTTTTCTTTTGGTAGAAGTGGCTTCTTTCGGCAAGAGCGTCCAAAGAGCTTTTTGTGATTAATACGTCGTTATAGGAGCCTGTCCTATAAATTTAATCTGAATTGGGAGTTAATTTCGTTCAAAATATCGCGTGACGACATGAAAAGCTCCTTCTTTGACTTCCGGACAATAGCACGGTCAACGATTTCGGTTTGTTTTCTTGACACGTGGCCTTCAATTTTTGTTTTCTGCGACATTATTTTGTCTGGTTTGAAGGAATTGATGAAGTTATAAATCATTTCTCGCTAACAATTCGAAATTTCGGGAATTTCAGCCAGCTTTTTCCCATCATGCCACAAGTTAACGATAATGCGCTTCTCCTCTGCTGAGCAATCTTTTCCACGTACCATTTTTTCAAAAATTACTTTAAATGCCACAAAATTAAAAGAATATACCGTAAAAATAAAAATACTCGAACAAAACTTGTACCTAAAACACTTGTAGGCACGTTGTGCTAATTTACTGTCCAGCTCGAATTTAGGTACCGATACAAATTAGCAGTCAAAACAAAAAATATATACGATAATGGTAATATTTTTTAGTTAAACAACAGCTAGATGTCATCGTGCAACATTGCAGACCAAAACAATTGGCCTAATTACGATACAAATGAGAAAAAATTCACAATCAAGGTATATATGGATTTTGTGCTAATCTAATGTCCATGGCTGTATTTGCAAACCCATCTTAACCATTTTTGGGTATAAGAATTCCTATGTGTGTGAAGATAAATTCGAACCAATTTTTTTTAACAGAGCAAATGTTAAATTTAACAAAGCAATGTTACGTGGTTCATAAAATATACAATATCGACTATCCTATCCAGACACTGTACTACTATGTTAACATATGGTCAATTCACACAAGCCGTTGTATCGTTGTATTCATTGTATTGTTGGAAGAACATACAACAGTGTATGATTGTTGTTGATAATTTTCATATAAAAATCTGGTACACTTATACACATTTTTTCCATATGTTTTTAAAAGTTGTATTGGTTTCGTGCTATCAAATTGTGTGAATGAAAAAAATGTGTATATGTTTTCATATGTTGTGTTGGTTTCGGGCTATCAAATTGTTTGAATGCCACGAAGTACACAATACAGCATAGCATTGAGCGTTCACAAAGAAACAAATGTATTCAATACAACATACACGATACAAAGTTGTGTGAATTGCCCCATAGTGAATTTTTCAAGCCCGATTTCTCAAGTTCCAAAACATATTGAATGTCTACCCTTTGACTCAAGTAATAATCAACCGATCCTAAGACTTTTAAGGGATAATCTTGAAAGGATTGTTTGGTAAGAAGTATTAATCTATTAATCTGTTATGCCCCAGTAGGCCCAACAGTTCAAGAGATTCATGGACTCGTTTTACTCACAGCAGAACTTTGGCAAAACTGGACGCATAATTTTTAAAAAAAATCCTGCACTTAAACACATTTCGTTGAGTGTAGCCTTTAATAAATGTGACTCTGCCATGCATTTCAAACATTTCAAAAAGCAAGAGAAACAAAACAGAAAAAAAACTTACAAATTAATGCATGAGGTGCATCTTTAGTGGCCTCAAACATATTTGCCTCTGTTCATGCTGTTGCTGTTGCTGTTGCATGAACGCCAGAGTGACAAATGTCAACAATTACTAGTAACGCACCCCACTCTACCTACCGTCTGTATTCTTAAGCATTAAAATTAAGGCTTATCAAAAATTCACTCTTTTTGCGAACAACAACAACTGCAACAGCAGGAATGGCTTGCTGGGTTGCAGCAGTAATAGTGGGAAAATTAAGCTAAAAGTGGACACACGCTCTATAAATGTGGGTGTAGATAGAGGAACAGGGAGATGTAGAAAGAGTGTTGAGGGTGGTGGGTTAGCAATTGAAATTATTTTATAATTTTAAGCAATACTCAAGCGCTGATGGCGTTTATTTGAAATACAAAATAAAAAACATTTTTACGTGCTGCTTGCGTTTTTTTTTCTTTCTGTCTAACATGAACACTTTTAATGAATGGGAAAATGTGTTGCTTCTTCGTTGTTTTTCTCGTACTGCCATTCGGCCAAACAAAATGCTTGAGAAGATGAAGCACACAGTCTGCCAGTCAGCCAGCCAGCCACCACTATTCATTGACGTGTAGTGTTCATGTGATTTTTCTTATTCTTTTTGTTTTTTTATTTTTATTTTGGATTTTATTTCAGTTGCTTTTTCTTTCTTGTCTGCTTGGGAATTGATATGATTCTCTTAAGCGTTGTGTACTGTTTGGGGGCATAAAAAGTGTCGGGGCATAAACGCAAAAAGGTGTGCATATATGCGGGAGTTTAGTTGCATGGATGGATAGATAGATGGATAGATGAATGGATGGTTGGTTGGATGGATGTTACTGTTGCCTCTCTCTCTCTCTCTCTCTCTGTTCGCTGCCGTTTGCTGTTGTGTCACACAATATGTATGTGACTATTTTCTATGCCACAACATTAGATTGCGTGAGCATGGATGAAAAAAAAGCTTAAATTTCAGCTCTGGCATTCATTAACACAGCTGAAAGGGAATTAAATATTGCAACGATGGATTACTACAACGGCAACGTTAACGTCAACGACTATGCAACATAGTAAGACAGGCTAACATAAAAGTTAGAACACAAAATTTCAGATTTGGTGTGGCATTGTATTCATAAGGGAGAATATTGTGTGGCATTTTTGGTCACAGACAGGGCAATAGAATAAGAAGAAACTGGAGAGAAGTAACAATCCCTTACATCATTTAAGTAGGTTAACATCGCAGTCTGCTCCCAAAAGCTTCTCATACTTTGGTCCTATAAAGTCCCAGTGTCCCAGGATAATAGTCAGGACTTCAATTGTAAAGCGATTGTTTATACAACATAGTTCGATCTGCAGAATGTTTAGGAGCACTGTTGTAGTTATTGCTCAAGAGCACTGAACTAACAGAAATGATAGCCAAGCCTGACTTAATAGCTCAAAGAGATTTTTCTGATTGTTTGGTATGAATGGCGAAAGAACATGAAACATTTCTCTACAGATTAGGTTAATTTAAAATTGCTGCAGCTTCAAAGAGAACATATAAACACGTTGGGTACTATCAGGTCCCCTTGTAATACCGCATTCAGTGTTGTAATTACATACTCTGATATTAATTTCGAAGTCGCCGTAGTCTAGTAGGTTGTGTGTTGACTTATTGCAAGTAAGGCCCGAGTTCAATCCCCAGGTCAGACATCAAAACGAAATATGAAAAAAGATTTCTTCGGCGACTACCTCTCAGCAGATTTCTGGCAAAAACTCTGAGAGTAAAAAAGAAAAGATATTAGAGTTTCTGTAAAATTTATCGTGAGCTATTCCCATTGGCCAATGCCTTGTCGTAATTACTTTGAGGTTCATAAGATAGACTCTGGTTAGGTTTATCGCGAAATGTTTGCTGCCTTTAGAATAGAATACAAAGAATAAAAGTCTAGTAGGTCAGTCAGTCTGCTACCTTTCCTGGATCTTAACGATTCTGTGTTGATGGGCTTGACGATCTTTGTTTCAATCACAGCCAACAGAGACTCTACTCAGCGAAAATTAATAGAAGATCTTTGATCTAAATTAGGTCTGTATGAATTCCAACAGAACTAAAACCTTTTCAACTTATTTATAGCAAAGAATTTTAACTTTTGGTTTGAGTCTTGCCTACGCCTCGATTTGAACAAGTTGTATTTGGATCTGTAGATTTACTGCAAAGCAAAGTACTGTGTTGAGATTAGGTTAAGTTTGAGAACGTATTCCCAAGTATAATATCCTGAGATCAAAATTATTCATTGTAATTTCGTCCTAGAAGGGAGAGAGAGAGGATTGTAACGGAGATAGGGCAACTGGAAAGGGAAAGTAAATAGGAAACTGAGAATATAAGAGACAGAGGAAAAATAATGGACCACAAACACACAAGCTGACAACCAGCTCTATCTAGTTATGAATCTGTTGAGAGCCCTAGATTCGGTTCTCGACAAAGAGTTCAAACCTTCGAAGAAGCCCCTGCCCAGAGTCCTCAACATCAACCTACTAAGGGCTGGATAGTTGCGGAGGAGGTATTCCATAGTTTCCAACTCCTTCTCATCGCAACTAACCCTGCAATAATCTGGCTGGGATCTATTCCAGATCCTTGTCAGCGTTTTAATCTCACAGTGGCCTGTAATGAAACCAATAATTAACCTCAGATTGGCGTTATCTAAACCTAGCAGCAAACCTGTTCTATCACTGTCTATAGCAGGCCATAGATACCTAGATACATAACATCTTGGTCCACTCCCCAACGTTTCTGCTCTTCCCCCCTGACCCATCCAGTGATGAGGCTGTAGACGTGGCAGAGGGGGGGGGGGATCAGGACCAACTATCAAATCGCCCTCAGAAAGTACTGTGCTTAAATCTTTGCTATTCCTCTAGTTAGTCGTTCTTAATAAGTAAAGTCTGGATATTCATATAAATCGTTAACGTATTTGCTCTATTATTATGGCTCTCCCTAGTTTCCTTGTTGTTTAACTTTTGTTTCATACTGTCTTTGGCTGCAAATATTGTATGGAATCTATTTTTCCCAATAACCATGTTGTAGACAAGTTATTGTTGTTGTTGTTGTACTTGTTATTATTGTTTATTTACCTAGAAAAGACGAAATAGAAACAACAGCAATAAAAACAACAATAAAAATTATACAAAAAAAGAAAAAACAAAAACAAACGCAAGTGAACTAAATCCTAATGAACTTCTCTACTTCTATTATTTCACATTCACATCACTTTGGTGGTCATGTCCCATTTGTTTTTATTGCGCTGGTGGCGCAATTCTAATACCACCATACCGAGTTGTGTGAGGCTTTTAAACTCGCTAGAAGATGATGATGGCACGCAGTACTGTTTTCAATGTAACTTATTGATGTCAGGCGATTGGGTTTTCTTTCTGCCTTTCTACCTTATATGCTGACAGAATAGTAATTAAAAATATTTATTTGCAATAAAATCAAATGAAATGAAAATAAAAACTGAAATGAAAATACTCAACGTACGACGGCGACTCTCAATGTATGAGTACGTTTCGATGAAAATAGATGAAGAAGAAGACGACAATTTTCTAAAATACTCCTTAGGTAATAGAAATAATTAAAGCTTAGAAGCTTTAAAGCCCCCGTCTATACAGTTGCAAAGCAACAAATGCAACAAGTTAAGACTGTAATGCATACAAATATGGAGACGTTATATTAAAGTTCAATAATTTGTCACAGAAATTTTCATTAAAAGTCGGAGCATTTATCCTGGGGGAACTTAGTTTAATGAAGTGAGGGGCAGGCCTCTTTACATTTCAGATCTTCTTTATACAGAAGAGCAGAATACATAGTCGCAAATATCTTCCTTTTCTATACAGTCTTTATATTCTGATACTCTATTTTGATTTTCGCACTGCTGTACAGTCTTTTCGATTTTCATTTACAGTTTGTAAGGATGGAAGAACTGTAACTGCAGTAAGCCAAGTTTTACTACATGCCTTAAATCAGATTCAGGGCCAGAAAAATAAGAACCATTCCCTTCGCAGGTTCCGTTTCAGTTCGTTCAACATTTTATGTAAAGCTTTTTTAAATTTAAATTCTAGAGTATTAAACAAGTTTTTGTTTCCAGTGTCGGTTGCGCTTTTAAAATTCTGAAATCTGGCCAGCAACGCACAATAAGAATTCTTTTACAAAGCAAGCGTGTCTGCAGTTTTTGTAAGACAACTTTGAATATTATGTTGGATAAACTGTCAATAGCTTAGAGAAAGCTCAGTGCCCAGGATAAGGACAACAGCGAAGAGTGAGCTTTAAATTAGCTAGTTGCCCTCTGCTTAGGATAGGATAGAGTTACATGTTTACCTTTTTAAAAAAGGTTTTTTACGTTTAGAATATGAGTTTGTTGATTGCAAACAAAATAAAAATAAATTTGTGTTTAGTTAGTTTCAATTAAACTTTTTATTGCTCGCACTACTTTTGTATGCCACTATTTACAACTTGATGTATACAACAATAATTTGCTTCTTCGTTATTCTTCTCTGCTCATACCCTTTGCGTAAGCAACAACACTTGTACATTATATCTGTATAGCGGAAATGGTCAAACCACGACTGTTCTCTTCACACGCAACGCGTCTTCATACAAGACTGACTGAATTATTACAGGTCGTTGCCTGCTTTGTCGTTGCTTTTTATATACCCACGCAAACAGTCTAATAAAGGTTCTTGAAGTAGAACGTTAGTGATTTCGCTTTCTCGAGAACTCTATTGAGACTTCATTGTTGTTTGTGTATTTTATTCACATTGCTTGTTGTTGCATTCTCGCTTACTTGTCTATCCCCTTTTCTTTCATACCGATGTTGTTGGTTTACTTATAACAAGTTCGTTGTATTTGTTAGTGTAGCATTTGTTTTCTTAACAATAGTTTATAATTTTCCATTTCTAAGACTCAAGAAATGGACTTGAAGATGGCCACGAAATTGAGATGGGATTCGGAATCTGAATACTTAAGAGGTAAAGCACCTAGATTGGCTTCCCAGTATAGGATGTACTCTATTGCACTTTGGTATGAAGGTTTGAATAACATTTTCATATGGAGTGAAAAGAAGAATGTTGTCTTGTAGATAGTGGTGAAAAACCTAGCTCTGACATCTCAAACAAAAAAAAAACAAAAACCAGGAAAAATAATTTTTTTGGCGACTTCCTCTTCTGGAGAAGCTTTTCATGGCAATTTTTACTTTCAGAGTTTTTGCCAGAAATCTGCTGAGAGGAAGTCGCCGAAGAAATATTTTCATATTTTCGTTTTGATGTCTGACCTGGGATTCGAACTCGGGCCTTTCGTCTCATAAATCAATACACTACCTACTAGACAACGGCGACTGTTGAGAAGCTAGGCCGTAATCCTGACTGAAGGGTTGTAATGGCCAATTATGTATGTGTCCTCTTCTGGAGAAAAATTTTAAGAGGAAAAAAATTCCTTGAAAAGTTTTTCAAAAATTTGTCGCCCAAAGCCGACGTTACAACTAACACTAACATGGGTGATGTGAGAAACTAGGCTGTAATCCTCACTAAAGAGAGGGTCTTGTCTACAATTTGGTGTTAATATGCAAATTTTTCAAACGAGTGATAAGAACAACTCTTCCTGTTAATTTTATACATAAAACCTGTTGACTTAGTGACTGACAAACTATTCGATAACATCTTGGCTTCGTGGTTAAGTATTACTGGGACATGGGTTACCATGTTACATAAATTTTCTACCCAAATCCACAATCACTTCTGGGTATGACATAGAGGATGGAATAGATGTCTATTGCTAACTGGTTGACGGTTGTAATGTAACCCAAGAATGTGCTGTGGGCAGTAATTTTGTTAATGTCTCATCAAATGATACAGGTTCAGAACAGGAAAGGTTTAAAGACAACATCTTTTCTAACGAAGAACAGCCGATCATCTCTTAGTGCAGATTGCGAAATATTTGCTAGGCAATGCTAGGTGGTATCCCTTTTTTACTAGGCTCTGCTGGAGTAGACTTATTATCTAATAACTACAAAAGTCGATATCGTATTAAAGTTCCTGTTCCAAGAGTTATGTTCACCGAAAAAATTGTGCTTGACTTTATTGCCTGTTGGGTTATAATATCTCGCCTAATTTCCAAATACTGTTGTCGTTTATTTTATCTCACTAAACTTAAGCCCCCCTCACATTGGCGAAATATGGTTTTTAGACGAAATATTTTGTATAAATTTTTGCCAATGTTCTGTGAAATAATAATTGACTGTGACTTTGACATGTTTAGAGGCAGACACAGTCAGACAGTCAGTCACTCGGTTGCATGGACACTATGACAGTCATCAGTCACACATTTTTCTCTGCTTTTAAGAAAACAGAAAAACAAAAAACTTTCCCATGTGCAACACACAACAACACACAGGCAGACTGCTGTAGTAGTTACAATCACAAAATTTTCAACATTTCCATTCGTGCAACAGCATCATTACCATTTAATGAACAGAGACAAAAACAAAAGTTAGTAGATGCAACAACGTTGCAAGTTGTTGGCGTTATTGTTTTTATTGTTATTGTTGTCTACGACTGTGACGGTGACAACGTTATGCTGTGAGTGCTAGTGTGTTTGGGAAAAAGTGTTGATTGCTCATTTAAGCGAGTGTAGGACAAGGCCATTACTTTACAAACCAAATTCGTTTACGAAATTGAGGAGGTTGTTTGTTTTACTAAATGAAAATTGACTTGCTTATAAAATTGCAACAACAACAACAACAGCGAACACAACAGCAATAATAATAACAAATACCAGTGCGAATAGATTTATTTGAACTTATTTTTCTATGCATTTAAATGCAATGCAACGCATCGTATTTACTTTGCCCTTGTACCCATACAGGCCCAATCCCAGTTATAGTACATACAGCAGCTGCTGCTGTTGCTACTGCTTTAGCTTTGTAACGTAATGGATTTAAATTCTCCCATAGACCTTAAAATATGTATTCAATATTTGTGTTTATTTGTTTTTATTCTTGTGCAAAGTGTAGAGAATTGTGAATTCAATTCGATTTATTTGCTAAAAAATAAAAGTTCTATGACCACCCCATCAAACAGCCTTTAGTCCCTCCTGGCTGTTGGCTATTTAAACATGGTTTTGTTTTATTTAGAATAATCACTCTCCTATTATACTCCCTCTGCTACTGTTTTATGGAGTGGCACCTTCGTCGTTTCTTTTCATTCATTCGTCATGATGATTGGCAGTTTTTATTTTGTTCAGTTTCTTTTAAATTTTCCTGTTAAACAGCGTATTCCAATCAAGTGGAAAGCAGTTGGCGTTTAAATATTTAAGTTTTGCTTAAAGGCATCAATAGATGAAATAATTTTTATCGCTGATTGAATCATGATTAAGCAGTTTGATGGATATTTGAACAGAATTCAACGATTGTTTGAATAACACACTCAAGTTATGTTGGTAACAGAGGCAACTTTAATCTCAATGCCTACTGTTTATGAGGACTACTGTTATAAAGATTTAAGTCGTGGAATTAAGTACATAAGAAAAAAGAAGATATGTTATTAGCCAGAGGTTGCAGGTTAGGCCCTTTTAAAATTCTAAAATGAATGGTTTTCCAAGTATTGTTTATAAAATATTAAATAGTCTTCTTTTCCTCTTTATTTAAATATATTTTGAAGAATGAAGGTCTCTCTATATGTTTATGTGAAGATAGATTATCCTAGATACAAACCCTGTTATTTATTTATTTTTATTTATTTATTTATTATAATGAATGTTTTTCTGATGCAACAAGATCAATTATCTTATAAATTACAGCACCAGAATCAAATAAGTTACATAATACATTGAAATTAAATTAATCAAAATATAAACAAAGAAAAAATAAGATATAATATAACAGTCAATGAAAATTGAAACGATAAATTTAAGAATTTTCGTAATAACTCCTTAACAAGTTTTTAAATCGCATTGCGTTGCTAGTAAATTGAATATTTGGGGGGAGATGGTTCCAGAGATAAATGGTATATATATAAAACTGGTGAAAAGACGCACTCTTTCGGTATTTGAATGTTCGAATATTATTGTTCCTCGCAGACGAGGTGAATACCAATTTGTTATAAAGTGAGTGAGGTTTTTTTGTTGTTATAATTTTATGTAAAAAAATAAGATTTTTAAGCTTCATATAGTCATCGAGGTGCATGCCAAGGACATGTACTAAATACGGAGATATATGGTCAAATCTTTTCAAAGCAAAAATATATCGAACAATATTATTAAACGTTATGTTGAGTTTTCGTTTCAAAGTCATATTGCATCCAGAAAAAATCTCAGAGGCATATAAAAGGGAAGGAATTAAATACGTTTTTGCAATCAGCATCCTTATCCTCATAGGTGTAAAGTGTTGAGTCTGCCATAGGGTTCTAATCTTCCCATAAACTATGCCACATGCTTGATTGATGTGATCCGACCATGTCAGCGAGCTATTAAAAATAACGCCCAAATTTTTGGCTGTATTTACCAATTGAATTTTTGTCCCATTAAGAGAAATATTCAGATTCCCTTTTAATACTGCCGGAATTTTGCCAATTATTAAAAATTTGGACTTAATAGGATTAAGAAGTAGTCCATTACCAGATGCCCATTGATAAATTCTATCTAAATCAAAATTTATTTCATTAATAGCAGAATTTATAGTCGTTTTTGAGCAACTTAGATAAAGTTGTACGCCATCAGCATACATTTGAATTTTGGAATATCTGATCTGCAAAGGAAGGTCATTTGCATACATGGAGTAAAAAAGTGGGCCAAGTATGGACCCCTGTGGAACACCTCTGCTTGTAAATAAGGGTGAAGAAACAATACTACCATTAACAACTATCTGTGATCTACCAATTAAATATGAAGATATTAATTTTGTTTAAACAAATTTAAACATATTGCCAAGCTTCAGTAGCAACATTTGATGGTCAACAGTGTCAAATGCCTTGGAGTGATCCAATAAGACCAAAAATGTTAACTTACTCTCATCTAGATTGCCACGAATATTCTCAACCACCTCGGTTAATGCCGTAGTGCAGCTGTGCTGAGGTCTAAAACCAGACTGACGGTCTGTTAGTAGATTATTGTCGAGTATGTGTTTATAAATTTGTTTATGAAGAATTCTCTCAAAAATTTTTGATATGTAGGGAAGGATAGATATTGGCCGGTAGTCACCATCATTTTTAGGCACTGGAATAATTTTCGCCGCCTTCCACTCAGTTGGAAAAGTGCTAGTTGTTAAAATCGTGTTGAAAATGTGATTGATGTGACGTATTATATAAGGCAATATAAGTTTTATAAAACGTGGATGGATGTCATCTAGGCCAACAGCATTAGACTTAATTTTTAGAAATCCTTCAATTGTGTCATCCAAACTAAGATGTCGGAAGTGGAAATCATTTATTGTGGATATATTGTTGTTACCATCATAATAATTCATATTCACCGGTGGTTGCGGAATATTAGCAAATTTCCTATTAACAGCGTTAACATCTAATGTGTCTGACTTGTGGTTGGTATTGATAACTCCCATTTCACGAATCAGCCTCCATGTATGCTTGGTATATACAGCATTCCGAAATTTATTACCGTAATGTAATAGTTTCTCCCGCCTTATCATTGTCACAACTTCTCTTCTCGCCTTGTGATAATCCGCAAGAAACTGTGGTGTTTTGTAACGTTTCCATCGACTAAAAAGTAGATCCCGACGTTCAATAGCCGATTTTGTCTCCGATGAAAACCAGGGATTTATTCTTCTATCAGATCTTTTGGTTCTAAGTGGGACGTGTTTATTAAATAACTGATAGATGAGACCATTTATGTGTTCGACTTGTGCATCAACCGATGGAATATAGAAAATATCGTCCCAGCTAGCAGAAAACAGGTCATCCCCAAGTGACGCCTGTTAATTAAAATACATCTGTTATGTTAGTAGCAGAGTTCTGTTAAACAAAAAAGTGTAAGCTGAGAAATAAAGAATTAAATTCTCGATCCAAACGATAAAAATCATAAGCTGGGAACTTCAGTTCTATAGCCAACTAATGTTACAAGATATTGTGTAATAAGAACACCAATGAATAGGTATAAATTTACGAAATCCATACATAAATCAATATATGTACATATGTATACCAATCAATCAAAATGGGACAACATGAGTACACCAAATGGTTTATTGTTTAAGCATGTTACTCCCAGAGAGGAATTACTAACAGAGAGGAACTCGCCGATGAAATAATTTTTAATTTTCATGGGGTTTCAAGTCTAATAAGGTAACACACTACCTACTAGACTACTGCGACTTCAATACTTTATGACATAACATAACAAAAAAAAAGTTCTGATTAAAAGAGGTTTGCGTCTATACTAGTAGATTTTAAAGTATGTCTTTTTACACATGGTTTCTATGAAAACAGTCTGATCACCGAAAAAATCTTTCTAATTAAGTCTTATTTCAGCCTTATAACTTTTGTGACAAACATCTTGAAAATGAGGCTGATAAATAAAAAATAAATAATTGGTAATTACAACCCTTCAGTCAAAATTACGACCCACATCACTCACACACCACTTCTGTTGTGCCTTAATTTTATACATGAGTGGCGGGACCTAAAGTCGATTCCGAACGACAGAGTTTTAAGAAACTTTTTCATGGCAATTTTATTTATTCTCCGACTTTTTGCTAGAAATCTGCTGAGAGAAAGTCGCTGAAAGGAGTATTTTATCATACATAATTTTGTTGGAGTCGTCTACCTAGCCGTACCTAGGATTTGAACTGTGGAATACCTTCTAGACGACGGTGACTTCTAGTGAGGCTGATACTGGTAGACTTATTCTAATCCCTTTGCCTAAGATGTTCCTGCCAAACTTGCCCTGAAATAAGGCTAGAAGGACATAAACATTTTCCATTGTTTTAGGATATTCGGCGGTCATTTAATTTGTAGGTCTGCATATTCTAATGTTTTGTCGATCTAAATTAATTAATTTGTCAAATCCACTGACTGGTCAATGCCATCTCTTTGAAGCAGAGTACCTTCTTCTCAACTATCCTTTTAACCTGATAATTTGAAAGGTTCTAATTAGTTTACATTAAGAAGAACTTCTGCTTCTCTTGTTACTTACTTCATAGACATCCATTATTCTTCTAACGGGTGTTTTTTATAGAGGTATAGAACTTTAAGTTGGCATTACTTTTCAAGATGGCGACCGATTTAACAGCTGTCAAGGGATTTATTCGCAGTTTGGTTTGTCAATTCATCATGAAGAGACTCACGCCTGAACAACGCTTGCAAATAGTGCAATTTTATTTCGAAAATAATGGTTCTTTTCATAAGCGAATTTTGTTTAGCGATGAAGCGCACTTCTGGTTGAATGGCTACGTCAACAAACAAAACTGCCGCATTTGGAGTGAAGGTAATCCTCAAGTGTATGTGGAAACACCGTTACATCCAGAAAAACTGACTGTTTGGTGCGCTTTATGGGCTGGTGGAATCATTGGTCCGTACTTTTTCAAAAAAAATGGTGGCCAGAACGTTACAGTCAATAGTGATCGGTATAGAGCCATGATTACTAACTTTTTCATTCCTGAATTGAATAACCATGATGTCCAGGAGATGTGGTTTCAACAAGACGGCGCAACATGTCACACAGCTCGTGCCACAATAGATTTATTGACAGACACGTTTGGTGACCGCCTAATTTCACGTTTTGGACCAGTGAATTGGCCTCCAAGATCTTGTGATTTAACACCGCTAGACTACTTTCTGTGGGGCTATGTAAAGTCATTGGTCTATGCGGTAAAGCCACAAACGCTTGACTATTTGGAAGACAACATTCGCCGTGTTATTGCCGATATACGGCCACAAATGTTGGAAAAAGTCATCGAAAATTGGACGTCCAGATTGGACTACATCCGCGCCAGCCGTGGCGGCGGTCATATGCCAGAAATTATATTTAAAATTAATGCCACAAGATTATCTTTCGGATAAATAAAATTCATGTCAATCGAATAATCCATCGTTGTTTTATTGCAACTTAAAGTTCTATACCTCTATAAAAAACACCCTTTACTTTCTATTCAAGAAAGCTGCTTTGCTGTCATCAAACTCCGCTTTGCGAAAGGCTGAGTTATACAGCTAAAACTTAGAAATCGTGTAAAAACTTTTCCTTATTACTTTCGAGGCGACCCTTTGAACTATAATGGTTTTATAAGGCCGAGATGTATAGTATTTCCTGAGTAGAAGACAAGCATTCTGAATATTTGTTTGCTCACACGGATTTCTATTTTTATTTATAATTTTATTTGCTCAATATAAACTTTTGCAGACTAGCGATCGGTTGATTTAATCTAATTGAACGAATTTCGAAACTACAAGGAAAATTCTCATGTTCATACTAAACGCAGTCTAATTCAAAGAGATTTTCTTAATCGAATTTGTCTTGTCGCAATAGATAATTTTTTCGGGTCCCTAGATCTGTTAAGATCTATTACCAGCCATAGAGTTTTGTGACTGACTTCAGAAACATATTTTTAATGATCCACATAGAAACAATGTGCTGTTCCCTTCAAGATCTTTGCCTTGCTTTAAAGATATATTCTTCAGGTGAATTTAAGTGAATGTCAGTAAACTAAAAATAATTACTATTTAGTTAACACCTGCTATATATATATGTATGTAAATAGATAGATAAACGCAGAGTATCAGAGTTTTATTCCTATCCCCTTGACTTATTATTTTCTATGCACAAATAAATAGTATGAATCAGTATAAGGCCATTGATAGATTGATAGACGATAAGTTCATAAACTAGAATTAGCTGTTAAGAGGGGGTGAATTAGCAAATGAAACTGAAAGCCATAGTTTTCGTGTACTTAGTTCTTGTCTGATGTAAAAAATTACAACAATTGCATAACAGAGGTCGTGCAATCGCACTTTTCTATTCTATTTGCTTCCATTCTCTTGTTTCCATTCCATTCTATTTCTATTTCAATCTCGTTTTTTATTTTATTCACACATAGAAGCTAAGGTTTAGATGCTGCAGTTTTAGCTTTAGTTGGTTGCCATCGTTGCGAATCAGTGTATAAATTAATAAATTAACACAGCCGTCATACATACGTTATAATAATATTGTAATAACAAGACAAGAAAAAGTAGGAGGGAGGTAGGAGTAAACAAAGACTTATTCATTCATTCGTACATTCATTCATTCATTCATTGATTCTAATCTTATATTCTGTTCTGTAACAAATGCTCTCATACTTTAACAAGTACAATTGCAATAACGTTTCTCTATAATAAGTAATCAACTAAAATATATAGTATATCGGATGTGTATGGCGTATATAGCATATGCGGCTTTTGTCTTTATAAATCTAGAAAAAGTCATAAGAATTTGCCAGTCTCACTCCAGTTGTGTTTCTTTCTTATAAATTTATAAAGTCATGAATGAATTGAACGAATGAATGAATGAATTAATGATTGACTAAATGATGATTGAAATGATTCATAAAGCAATTGCACCGGCTGTAAATATTGTTGACATCTCGTAGGAGACAGTTGATTAAACTTGTTTTATTTCCATCAATGGCTTATTAACCCTAAAAGGTCTTCTAAAAAATTAGTCATTGAATCCAAATATGTATGAATAATTAAAACATTTCATAAGAAAGAATTTCAATTAGTAAATGTACCTCGTATGGTTTTCTTTTGAAAAATTTGTTCGTATTTGTAACAATATTTCACACTTCAATTGCTCAGTGTCCGTCTGTGGCTCGATGCTGGATTTTCTTATATGGCTGGATTATCGAGATCGGTTGAAAAGAACATGTCGGTTAGCTTTGGCGCAGCATTTCCTATAGCACCACAAAGGGCTGCGTCATGTGTAACCTATCCTCCGCAAAATTGTTTTGAAAATTGAAAAACAAAAATATATCCATGCTATCAAGAATTCCAAAACATGTATCCTTAATTTTGGGCGATACTTGGGAACAAAGATATAGGCGACGAAGCTTATTGGATGTTAATCAAATAAAAAATGGACTTGTGAGAGAAATGGAACTTGTGGGTCTAAAACAGATGTCCCTACGGTAGAGCGTTACTTTTGACTAGAGATATATGGGACGAAGCTAATTGTTTTATTCAACGGAACAATCAAAAGTTTTCTGTATAAATCGGACAAAATTGTCGCATTGAATCCTTTTTTTTCGATGACATGCTTTTTTGGTCGATGACTTGCACTTTTTTGTTCGATGACTTGCATTTTTTAATCTTTTGCTTACATTTTTTTGGTCGATAACTTGCATTTTTTGAACGATTGCCTGCATTATTTTGATCGATGACTTGCACTTTTTCGTCCGATGACTTACATTTTTTTTAATCTTTTTTACATTTTCTTTTGTCGATAACTCGCCTATTTTTAACGATGCCTTGCATTATTTTAGTCGCTGACTTGCGTTTTTGGCCAATGACTTGTATTTTTTTGGTCGATGAGTTGCAGTTTTTTAATGTGTGACTTGCATTTTTTTCGTCAATACGAGTACATACATTTTTTGATAATGACTTGTACTTTTTTGGACGGTGACTAGCATTTTTTTTTTGTCGATAACTTATATTTTTTGTATTTTTGTCGATAAGAAAGATATTATCCTCGTCGCCTTTATTAGTTTCGACGCTTATATCCTCGGTCCCAAGTAACATTAGATCGTAATGAAAACTCTTTTAGAATCCTTGGTACCATGATTACACAGCCCACTATTCCTCCACAAGTTCCTTTTTTCCGATTCCGTCACATTTATACAGAACACTTTATGTCTTTGTTATATAATTATTGCAGCTTTAAACGTGGATGATGTATAGGGCAATAACACTCAGAGATACAATATCAAGAATTGTCCTAGAATGTTAGAACGCGATTAAGAATTACTTTAGCCACTGCACTGTATATATTATATGGGGACCTAGTCGACAAGGAGTGATCGTGTTGGACAGTGACATGTTAAGTGAGTCAAAACTTTGCAAGAGGAGGCAATGCCTAGCTATTAGGCAGAGTTTAACTCTCGGAGAATGGAACTTTTCTTTAATATTTGTTCTAATCGTGGCCAGATATTTACAATGTGATAACCATCCTGGTTAGCACGTCTGCAATACAGTTTCAAATACGTCTCTATGTCTAGGTACTCAAATAATGGAGACTTTAGAATAATTCGAGATTGCCTGACATTCACGGACAATCTTGGAATATCTGACCATAACTGGCTCTCGGTCTTTTATTCTTTCTCAGAAAGGCATTCGAGTAAAGTGATCTATGATTATTTTAATTTATACAATTAATTAGCTAACAACAGCTGTGTATAAACATACACTTACATACTTTATTCCCATATACAAAGAAACTTTTACGTGCATTACATTTATCAGCTGCTGTACTGCTCCAACAAATCCATTAAGAAGTCAACGTTACAATTATGAATAATTCATCACCACTAGTAACAGCAACAGCAACACCAACAACGACAATAACAACAACAACAATAGTAACATACAGCTGAACTAGTAATAGCGAAATCTTTGTCGTTACTACTCATTATAAACGCCAGCAACATCATTATTATCAACATCAACGTTCTCATCACATCTCATCGTCAAAAACAATTGCTGATCAAAATTGTTTATATGTGTATGTGTGTGTACCTGTGTATTATCGTCAGTCACTCTCAATTGTTGCCCGCCTTGTTGGCTGGGTTTCTTGTGTAACAACGATAAAGTTCTGTTTATTGTTGCTTTGACAAACTACGTATGCATATAGACTCTACATAGAGATGTTGTTGCTGTTGTTGTTATTGTTGTTTTATTTATTATTGTTTGAGACAAAATGAAATTTCTAATGAATTACAAATTTATTCAAACAAATTGTCTGTCTGTCCCTCTGTCTCTTTTTGTCTATGGAAAATGTAAAACATTACAGTGAATTTGTTATTGTGTACTCAGAGACAGTTGTAGAGGATGTTTATGAGGGCGAAATGGCGGGCCAATATGTATGGAAAGAATAAGTCAATTATGTACATGCATGTCAAACGTACAGAATGAATATCTTGATAAAAACGAAAACTCAAAGGCAAAAAAAAAAATTATTTGAATTTGAAAAAATCTTTTCTTTCCGTTTATGATCTTGAATTTTGAAGGCAATTGATAGTTTCATGTATAATTTATTATGGAAATGGAAGGTGATCAGTATTGATGTGTGAATGTTTTTATAACAATTCGAAACGAAGTATCGCATTTTTTCTTGTTTCGCTCTCTCACATTCTCAGACAGAAGCTGTCACAATCGATACCTTTTTGCTTCATTTTTGTTTTTGAATCGTTTGGGGTCTGATTTATCAACTGATGGTGCGTATAATGAAAGGAATGCGCATAAGCTTTTTGTCCCTCTGTTGCGTTGCATGGAAAATGATTTTATTTAAGCATACATAATCGGTCATTACAACCATTCAGTCAGGATTACAACCAAGCTTCTCACACTACTTATATCGCGTGTGTTAATTTTATGCATGTGTGTTAGGACCTTTTTCATGGCAATTTTTACTCTCATAGTTTTTGCCAGAAATCTGCTGAGAGGAAGTCGCCCAAGAAACCTTTTCATATTTTCGTTTTGATGTCTGACCTGGGATTTGAACTCGGGCCTTTCGTCTAATAAGCCAACACACTACCTACTAGACCATGGCGACTTTATGGGCTACATAACTAACTGATTTCCTTCTTTTTGTAATTATGGCAGCGTATACGTTCTCAAACTAACCTACCTAGCCTTTTAGGCCTTTAAGGCCTTTTTAGCTATGCATGTCAAACAACAAATACAAAATTGCTTCTAAGTTATCAGGTTACAAAATTGTTAGCCTTGCCCTGTTTTTTTGGGGTACTTGAGTAAAAGGGGCGTTTATTATAAACAGTCGCTAGAAGTAGATTTATTTGCTGTTGGGTTTACATGATCAAGTCGCTTGAAGTGACTTTTACTGCAATTTAAGATGCAGAACAGAGTAAATCTTTAAAGTTTTAAGGACTTTAGTGTGATATCAGCAGATCTGATTACCTTTTTATTTCTTTATTTGTTTGCTTGTTGTAGAAGTCTAAGGAAAGATTTTAAAAATATTTGTTGTTTATTGTATGTTATGTTGTTTTTTAGATTCCTCATACTTTTGTTTGTTTGTTTTAAAAAACTTTTGAATTCTTTAAACATATTTTCTGAGTTTTTTTCTTTTTTTTTCTAAAGAAACTTTAAATGTCTATGGACGACGTTTAATACTGCATCAATCACTAACCCACTTCTAGGACACTAACATACAAAGGAGAAGGAAAGAAAAAAATATCCTGTTTTCTGTTTTCTTTTTTTTATATTTCATAATAGAGAGAAATAAAAGGCAAAAAAAAACAGACAGAAAGAAAGGATCCACAATGTATTGAAATAAAAGCCAGGAAGAAGAGAAAACAAAGCGAAAATAATGCCAGATATGCCATGAAAAAACTAAATACAATACAAACTAAAGACAGACGGATGGACACACACAGACGGACACATGGACGGACGGACGGAAGAACAGACAGACAGACAGTTGGGCTCATATGTATGTGTATGGTTTTATCATTTATATTTTGTTTTATGAATGAAAAAAAAAGAAAATTTATAACGAATAATAGGATATTCACTTTATGCAACATCAACTTGCAACAATAAATACTAAAAGCAGAAACAAAAAAAAAAAAAAAGTTTAAACTTTTTCCCCTTCTGTCCTTCTCTCGTTCTGCGCTTTTCCATTTCCTCATTTTTTTTTTTTTTTTGGGGAAACTTTAGGAAAATATTTTTTGCAACACACAGGACATATTGAGATATGATAACCGTATGGTAATGCCAACAATGAAAACAACTACAGCAACAACAATATGCAACATTAAAAAATTGTACCCAAAACCCAGATATAAATTATTTTTTAATGTTTGTGATTGTTTTTCCATTTCTGTTTTCTTTCTTTATCTGTATTTCTCTTTGTTGATTTGTTAATAAAAAACCAAAAGAAAAAAATCAAAAAAATATTGTTGCTGCATGCAAAACTTCAGGTGACAAGGTCACTGTAAAGTTGCAACAGATTTTCACAAGAGAGAATTTATTTTATTTCCGGTTTTTTACACACTTTTTTGCGTTGAAATGCAACATATTTTAAATCAATTTTATTTTTTTATTATTATGAATACACGATTACGATTAAATTAAATGCCTCTGACGATGAGTTAATTTAATTATTTTAATCTGAATTGACATTTGACACTGCCATTGCTTGCAATTTATTTCATCCTCATATTGTATGCCACAGATAAAGGAGCCTCCCTTAACCCTTTGGCTTTCCCTTTAATCTACTGATGGTGCCTATATACCTTCGTTATAAATACCAAATTGAGACATAGTCTGTTACTTTGCACGGCAATTGTAGCAAGCGTTGCAGAAGAGAGAGAGAGAGAGAGCAAGAGGAGCAAGTTGATTAATTGTTGTTTCCTATAGACATAGATTTGACTTCTTTTTATGAACCCCAATTGGAAAAATTTTAATTTTTAAACAATTAAAAAGGAGTTTATAAATTTAGGCCCTCAAACTGGCGTTAAAATAGTTGCAGAATCCGATATAATCACTACTAAAGCTTTGAACATTGTATCTACAGCCACATGTAGAGGGTTCTATGATAGGCGGAGCATGGAGAAACTCATTGTGATCTATAACCGAGTAAAACACTAGAGCTCAACAGCTGAAGCATATTTACTTCCTTGGTATTTTGTGCAAGGGACTCTTGAGTGAACTGTTGGTATAAGAATGAGTACATGGTAATCTAGTACTCGAACATCAGTCTCATTACAATTGCGTCGGGGTCTTGTGCACTCATCAATGGAAGATATCAACACAGAGCCTAGATTAGGTGAAATTGCGTACAATATTTGAAGAGTAAGGCTCCATTTAGGTCAGATAATCGGTACCCAAATGGGGTATCAAAAATTCACAGTACATACGTAATTGGCTATTACAACCCTTCAGTCAGGATTACGGCCTAGCTTCTCACACCACTCATCTTGTGTGCGTTAATTTTATACGTGAGTGGCGAAACCTACAGTTTAACGTGGACTCCGAACGAAAGATTTTTCAGAAACTTTTTCATGGCGGCTTTATTTACTCTCAAAGTTTTTTCCAGAAATCTGCTGAGAGGAAGTTGCCGAAGAAGTATTTTTTCACATTTCGTTTTACGTCTAATAAGCCAACACACTACCTACTAGACTACGGCGACCATTCCGTTTCAAAAAAGAAAACATTTTCGTTGTTGATGAATTCTTTCAGTCAGAAATGACAGGAAATGCGTGGCCAAAATTTCCTCATGGCACTGACATATGAGGTGATGGAGTCGCCTGCAGAAATCTTTTGGGGGAATGCCCCTTCCAATAGGACAAACTTCTGTGGGAAGTGTAAGAGTGCCGAGAATGACCAGGGAATTGAGGGAAAGAGGACAATCAGTACTTTTCTTATACAAATTAATCCAGCAGAACCATGCAAAACAATACGTACGCACTCACGTTTCAAATGAAGCTGAGCAGCTTAACTGAGTCAATCGGACAACCTATAAGGGTATCAGCCCTTGTCAGTTCATCGGCCATTCATTTCCTAACGGTTTTTATGTGTCTTGGAATCCATATAAGAATTACTCTTGAGATTTCCTTGCGAAATCTCTGACATTATAGGCGAGGGTGGGCGTAGGATTGACGTGCGAGAAGCAGTTGATTCGAGGATTTTCATAGAAAATTCCTTCATCCAGCAAGCGTTGCCCAGTTTGAACGACTCCGAACGACAGATTCTTGAGAAACCTTTTTACGGCAATTTCTGTTTACTCTCAGATTTTTCGAAAGACATCTGCTGGGAGGCAGTTGCCGAAGAAGTATTTGTTCATATCTCGCTTTGTTGGAGATGTCTGACCTGGAGGTTTGAACCGAAACCGAGCCTCATACTTAATAAGCCAACATACTACTTACCAGACTACAGTGACATTGCCCTTTATAGTTTCATAAAATTCATTGAAATTTCATATTTAATCTAATGTTTAGCAAAGTAATATCCATCCTTATGTGTACAAAAGCTGGGTAATTTCATTGTGAAAAGAAAAATTTATATGATTTTTATTAATTTATTGAATAAATATCTTCTTTCTTTCTTCCTTAGGAATACTTTTTCTACAGGGTTGTCTTTGCTAAGGTTCTATTACAATTTCTTCACTTCTGTTTGTAATCAAAGATGTTCCAATCAATTGTTTGTCAATTCATTAACATACTCTTTCATATTCTCAACAAATAAAACTCTTTACTTAGAATTAAAATGCAAAAACTGTGAACAACAACAACAACAACAGTAAATAACAGAAATAAATAATTGTAAACTCTTTCTCCCATTCTACCTCCTTTTATACCCTACACCTCAGTGGGGAAAATTTAATAAATGTTGCCTTTAGATGATATTCATTATAACCGACCAGAGTAGTACGATTTTTTATGAGTATCCAAGATATTCTGTAACAACCCATCGACCTATACCTAGTCTGTATTTATTTCGTTCAAATGTCTGTTACGACTAGTTTGAGTCGAACGCATTCGAAATGTCCAGTTTTCCATTAGTCAGGCATAGACATCAGGTTGAATTTGATGCGTTATGCTATGGTTTGAGCCATGCTCTGGTTTGTGACTTATGAAAACTTCACAACAAAAATCTAACGCGGTCCCGTTGAATGATTTTGGTGGTCAGATCTCATCACATACACGTGAGAAGACTCTACTCTTAAATCGCTCGTGCTGAATTTCCAATGGCACTTTAAGCCGTTAAAACCAGATATAGTTTGTGTCCAGAAGGTCCAAATCATTGTCGTTGACCGTGATGACCTGGCCACAAGAAAAAAATGTAACGTTCAATCACACGAATTCATTGAGCAGTTCCCATCAACTCAACGTGAGATAACCATGCAATCAAATCTCACGTGCATGAGATATGAGTGAAATGAAACGTAAATTCGTTCTGTTGAAACCCCATTTGGCTGGTGTCGAGATCATTCAATTCAGGGCAAAAAAAAATTGGTAATCATCGATCTATAGTGCTCGCCGTTGGCAGTGGTGGTTCGTCAAAATCTTTCTCAAAGACATATTAACTGATGACGTTACTAACCCTAAATTCAAACTGAATACGATTGAATTGGATGCTCTTACTTTACTTACTTAATTACTTTAGTAATTTTAACTCTTTAGCCAGGTATACAACCTAGCTTCTCACACCACTCATGTTGTGTGTGTTAATTTTATGTATAAGTGGCGGAACCTTCAGTTTAACGACGACTTCGGGAGACAGATTTGAGAAATTTTTCATGGCAATTTTTATGGTCTCATAGGTTTTGTCGGAATAAATATTTTTTTTTTGGAATTTATAATTGTGGGAAGAATCCAACGGTGAATATAATTAATTCATGACTTTACCTTCTCGAAACCTCTATAAATGTAAACATCGTTATTTACATTTATTATTGTAGTCTTGTTTGTGTACTTTGTTTACATTTATTTTTGTAGTGTTGTTTGTGTATTTTTGTTTACTTGTTTACCATTTTTTATGCTGGTGTTTGTTGTTATATTAAGCAACACGATAATTTGTAAACAGGTTTGTTTACTGCATTGTTTTGTTTCTGTAGCTTTGTTTATAATTTTAGTGTTAAGCGATGTAAACGTAAAACACCAGTATCTAGATTTTTCATTTTCCTAACAATACGATAACGCCAGATAACACTCAAAAACAAAATTGTTATCAGCATATGTCAATCGGAAACTTCTGTATATCTTACCATGCTTCGTCTCAGTTTCATACAAAACGTTCTGTAGGCAAACTAAACCGACTATAAGAGAGAAAATTGTTACAAAAATCCTAAGCCTGCTTGTGCAATATGAATATGACGATTATTTTCAGTGATGCCAACTTAGCCCTTTTCGGGCTAGATTTAGCCCTTTTTGAAGTACCTTTAACGCGAAAAATTTTTTTTAGCCCTAAACTAAAAAACGCGCAATTTCAGCGCTTTTCAGTATTTTTGTTTAGCCCTTTTTGCCCGTTTTTCCTTTAACTCTGTATGGCCATATTATCGTATGTTTCTCTGGTAATGTCGAATTGTAAGCCAATGTGACAGCACTTTTTTCTTCTATTTCTTGTTTTCTTCTTTGTCATTTACATAGAATTAATAAAAGTACCGAGAAACGCAAGCTTTGCTGAAAGTTTAAAATTGTATTTACCTAGTAATTAGGCGATATAAAACACATTAATCAGTATATGAGTGTATAACTTTAATTAAGTCATCATTTACTATTCTTGGATGTGTCTTTAATCTAAATGTTATGTTTAGATGGAGCGCTACACGCAAAGATATCGTAAAGTTTGGGAGACAGATCCCCTTTTTAAGAAATGGATAAAGCCTTGTAAATACGAATCTAAAGCAGCATGTATTTACTGCAACACGCAAATCGCCGCTAAACACTATGACCTCGTCAGACATTCAGAAACGAAAAAGCATAAAAAAGTATCCGAACCTTTAAACAGCATTAACATGGTACAAGCACAAATTTGTTTTACACCTGCAGTGGTACCCTATTGTGGTACTACATATTTTAATTTTAGCCCCCTTTTTGCCCTTTTAAAAAAAAAATGAAATTGTATTGTACTAAAAACGTCATTTTTTCAATTTAGCCCGTTTTAGCCCGTTTTTCATTTTTGTTCACGCGTTTGGTGTCCTAAAAGTTGGCATCACTGATTATTTTATTGTTGTTGTTGTTGTTTTATGTAAATAGCAAAAGACTTTGAACTCTCTTTCTCTCTCTCTCTCTCTCTGAACTTCTAGAGACAATTTTATTATCAAATCATCACTGACTCTATAAAGATTACAAACGTCAGCTGAGGCATGTGCCACAGAGTGGAAAAGGATATTCAAAATTTTACCAAGCAATGTATCCCTGTGTGGATGTTTGTGGTTTCTCGCATACATATGTATATTCTTATATATTCTCTTGAGCTACTCTTGCCTATCAACACAAATTAAAAATTTTCCAAAGATTTACACACAGATTTTTAGCGGAGGGCTAAAAAAAGGATAGAAAAAAATACACAAAAACGTGGAATTTTGTTGTCGTTGTTGTCATTTAGGGTTTGTAAGAATTTTTTCAGTAGTTTGTTGTTGTTATTGTTGCCTTCTAAGTTAGTTCTTTTTGTAAGTAATACTCTACTCTTTTTATTTAACGATTTTTGTTTCATTTCTTTTTATCATTACTTTTATAGTCGCTGTCGTTAACGTTGTTGTTGCTATTGTTGTTGTTTTTGGTTTATTTTATTCCCATTTCGTTCGTTTTATTGTAAGGCAGCTTAAAAACAATGCTTGCAAGCGGCTTATTTTAATGATGACAATAATAGATCATCTTCTCTATTGTTTAGCAAAACTAAGCAAAACTAAAACGCCAAAAACCCGGCAATAGCAGCAATAGTTAGATAAAGGGAAAGGAGGGCATATGTTTTTATGTATTTGCATATTTGTCTGCCTAGTCTTTAAACTACTCTGTACCCACTGTAGCACTCTTCATTCACATTCACTCTGTATACTCGTATATTTTAATTCTTTTCAGTCTGTTCAGTTGTTTTTTCCTTTTATCATCATATTCTAAATACTCGTAAATGACTGAGTAAATGAATGAATTAAAATAAAAGTAACTATTGTTGTTGTTTTTATTATTATTGTTGTTTTTGTTGTTGTTATAGAGACATCGCAATTTTTTTTCCATCTGTATTTAGTTTCAACAATTGTCATCTTCATTTTCATCATCATTATTATCATGATAATCTGTGCTATACATGGCATGTGTATGAATTTGGTTTATCACAGTGGTCTTTATCGGGGCGAAAATCTTGCTGTCATATTGAAAAGAAGAAAAAATTGCGATAGAAGGCGATTGGATTTCTCTCAAATCCAATTGGTACTGGCTGAAAACCTACAATCTGATCTTAGCAATATAGCCATATATATTTGCACAAAGTGCGTTCTGTAGTTTCATCCTTCTCCGGATAGAGACAATTTTCCATCTCACTCTGGTGGTATAAATTGTTGATATGATGTTTCATAGCTATATGTCTTTTCAGTAGAAGAAATACCCTTGTAATCGTTTGATCTGACTCATTCCTCTAGTGTCCCTCCAAGTAAAATATTGAGAGACAGTTTCCATCGCTTCACCCTCAATTTTCATGCAATTAAGCCCAAATCTGGATCAATAAAGTGTTTGTTGTGAACCCTTGTGTTGTCTGTTCGCCAACAATTTAAATGCTAACGATCCTGGAGCGACCCAGTAAAACAGAATTCTGTTTGACGCATCGATTTGTTGAAGAACTTTTCAATAAATATAAAGCCAGTGATCTTAGTGTAGATTTTGTATCACTCAGTGGGTTTATGTCACCACACAATATTGTTGCCTAAATCTGAGACTGCCACATTTGGAGCGTTACTTATATTAGGAACTCCTATATATGCCTGTATCTGTCCGTCATACATTCGAAAGTCACTTCTAGCCCTGTGATTAACACACAAGGCGCACTTGAAAGCAATTATCCGTGCTTGCGCATATCTTTGGTTGAAAAAAACTATTTAGAATTCCTACGACCGTGATCGAGCACACGATCATACAATACGAAATTAATGCTTATTGAGACGGTCATGTGTCATATGTCCTCATAATATTCCTCATACCTCAAAAATGGGTAGAGGGAAAAGCCAGTTGCGCTAATTATTGCCAGGCTTATCTGCTACTACTGTAGCCCATGAAATTAAGGATACATATACAAAGCATACATTCAATAAATCATTGTAGAATCTGAATCCCATGTCTAATCCAAAAGCTTGCAGCAGATTCGCATGTCCCTTGCATCGTTTCAAAGTACATATTACCCTAAAGGGAGAGTCCAGTATTGTCTCCTTCGAGAAGATATTTATAGTTGACAGATTAAATAACCACCAAATTTCGGCTTTAACCTATTAATAATAGAGATTACGATAGTTTGGCTGGAATTCGAAGATAATCCATGAGCATGATGGGTATATAGGCTCGCATACCTGCAGTATTTACCAGTAGTGATTACAATAAGATCAATCAGCATGCTCTATTGATTTAAAACCAAGTCCAATCGGCATTGTAAGAGAGATCACAAAAGTGAAGAGCACTTTTTGCTCTTATCAAAACATATTCGGTTTCTAATGATAAACTTCACTGCCTTGCTCTCATTGGCTGCAAGCCACAAAATATTGATGAAATCATCTGCAATTTATTGAAAAAAGTGATTAAAAACTCGCCTTTTAAGTTGAGTATTATAGGGATGTAACCTAGAACGTATCATGGCCGCTCACCAAACAGAGGTCACAGGGTAAATTACTTTTCTGTGATGGATTTGTCGATCTAGTTCGTTAGAACTTTTTAGTAAGTTATTGATGATCGGCTAATGTGTGAAGATAAATTCGAATTTAAAAACCAAAGACGCAAACCGACACTTTTAGCAGCGCCACTTCTTGCCTCTAAATGGATAAACTTTGCTATTAACAGAGCACTGTTAACTGTTTAACAGTGGCAATAGTAGGTTAGTCTTCTACTTTGCAATTATTGCAGACTATTGACATAAAATATAATACACATTATGATCATTATTATTTGTGAACAAAAGTGTTGAAATGTAAAGGTCCACGGACCGAAAGAGGACCCTCTAGACTACCATTTGCATATAGTCTGTCTGGTATACTATTTCTTATATGTATGTTTCAAAATGGCCACTGATCTTCTAGAGAATTTTCAAATATTTTTTGTCAAAAATCGATTTTTTCAAAATTGAAAATCTCAACTCTCAAAATTATTCCAGCATCCCACTACCATGGTTCGAAAGAGGGCCCTCAGGACTACCATTTGCATATATACTGTTTGGTATACTATTTCTTATATGTTCCAAAATGGCCATTGATCTTCCAGAGAATTTTATCGCAAAAAATTGATATTTTCAATGCCAATTTTCTGAATACCATATGTGACTATGTTGCTGATTATATTAAGAGGTCTTGGAACCTTCCTTTGCATATACTATGGCACTCATAAGCCATAGAGTATTTCCCAAAATTAGCTCCTGTTAAATGGCTGTTATGGGAAAACTTTGTTCTGTTAAGAGGAAATTTTGCTCTGTTAACGCCAAATGTGGCGCTGCTAACATTTATGGATTGCGTCTTGGATTTTCAAATTCGAATTTATCTTCACACACATGATCAGCTTTGGTCTAAATAGTTTGTATTTAATGTGGCCAAATATAACCACAAATCCTGACCAAATTTGTTACGTAGTCTTTTCACATAAATAAGTCCTAAATCGGGGCAGAAATCGAAATATTTGTGGCAGCCAGTCTTAGGAGAATCAGAGCTAAAACTTTAATACAGGATAAGGTTGTTTTTTACATCCTATTGGTGTATTTCTTCTTCGATTATATCAAAACCTATGGTCGTCGAGAACTGAAGGCTAAGGCTTTCCCTATATACTATCCAGTACAGCCCACTGTGCCACCATTTGAGTATAGTTTTCTTTTATCCCAGCATTTATACGATTTTCTATTGTTATTTGCGGTTTTAGAACAGCGTCAATAAAAGATTTTATTCTCCTCTAAATGAGACAACGACTGGCAACAAATAGATAAATTTGTCTGTCATCAAATTACAAAACAACTGAAAAAATAAATAAAAAAGTATGAAAAAACACAGTCAAATAATTGTTAAATTTGTCAAAATCTCAACAAAAAACAATAATTAAGCATTTGAAACAAAATATTGTAAAAACAATTCGGAAATGATGGAAAAACGATTTTTTACAATCAATCTGAGCAATAGAATGAAGTGAACTGGACGGATTAAGAGTCAGCAAAAACCGTAAAATATTTCAAGCAAACTAAACGTTAGAGTGATAGAACTTATGGTTTAAAAAGGGTTCGAAATCTTGTCAAGTCTAGAAATTGTCAAAATTAAAATAATAAAAAAGTACTTAGGAGAATAAAAAGTACCAAAAATAATATAAAGAATCGACAGTTTTCCTTCTTATTATTCGGAATTTAAAGCCAATAATACAAAATATTTAAGAAATGCTATTTGAAACGATATTTTGGTTCCCATGAATATTTAAAAAGGCAGTGTAACAACGGACAAAAAAAGTACCAAATTTTTTCCCTTCCTTGGGAAGTAAGGTCTGCTGTAGATGAAAGATTAAAAGGGTTGCGAAATGTCAGCCTACAGTTATACTTGTTGTAAATTAATGCCGGAATTGGTAGAATTGAGGTTACAATGGTACCTTGTAGGACCCAAGTAAGCTATGTATTATTGATTGTGATTTCGTTTTTTAAGATGATAGAAGAAATCCGTCAGTCTATCTGGTTTTCTAATTACCACGTATGATCGAAAATGATGAGATATAACTGTGATCTACGGGTCAATATCTCAAAGCCTAGTTAGAGGTTTCTCACCAAGGCGAAGGAAATAACAAAGATGATGCTCAAATCTCTTCATTACAACCCAATCGCCATGTGACCTATACAGGGTCCTCCAACAGACACTTCCGAACTTTAACCGTAGATGACGGCCATTTTGTTAATACCATATCTGTCAAATCAATTAATTGTCATGTGTATTCAGGCTGTTTAGCCAAATCGCTATGGATGGCCAAAAATAACGACGTGTGTCTAGCAAAATCTTCTTCAGCAATGATTCCCATTTATTTATTTATTAATTATAACACAATTACAAATTATATCTAATTATAATTACGAGCTGAGTAACTTAGACCATGTGCTCGATGTAGTGTAACGGACCAAAGTCTGGTGGGAATCGAACCCACGACCCTCACGCTAACAGTATAGCACACTACCCACTAGACTACCAGAGTGCCCAGATTCCCATTTCCAGATGAATAGGTATGCGAACAAACAAAATTGCCGGATTCGGGACGATACTATATGAGATGCAAAAGCGTTCTATGCATTCCTGCTTGCTGCGAATTTAGGGTTAATATCGTCCTGGGTTCATATTTCTTTGAGAAGGGCGTTGATCAAGCCATCACTATCAACGGCGAGCACTATAGGTCGATGATTACCAATTTCTTTTGGTCTGAATTGGATTATCTGGGCACCAACGATATGATGTTTCATTAAGAAGGTGTCCTTTTTCACAGAGTTCATTTTATTTACGATAACATGCACTTGAGATTTGAAGGCGTGGTCATCTCACGTGAAGGTTCTTTGAACTTGTCACCCAGAATACGCAGTTTGACCTTATGATCCTGTTTCTTGTGGAATTTTATTAAGGCGCAGAATGCGAATAAAGCCACAAACTAAAATGATCGATAAAACCAACATAACCTAAGCCATTGAAAAAATTTATCTCGATTATGCGTTCGAGTTCTAGAAAATTGGACTAAACTCCACCTGAAGAAAACGTGGCGGACATTTGAACGATGTTAAATTCAGCGCATAATGCCATCAATAGGTCTTTTAAACGAATAACAAGTTTGATGATATCTTGCGTACACTTTGTTTTATTTAAATAGAAGATAGGAAGTGCTTAGTGCTTAGCTATTAAAAAAGTACCAAAATATCCCCTTTTTACTTACTCTGTGGTTAAGTTTGAAGATTACTACCAATTTATTGTCGAAAAACTAGAGAATAAAATCCAAACGAGTTTCGAATTTATCTGCTACAAGTTTATGATAAACTTTAGAAATTTTCTGGTACCAGTTTTTCCCTGTTTTTAGGTTTTTAACCCCCTTTTCCGAGGTGTTTATAATTTGAAGAAAAAAATTTGTGTGTTTTTCTCTCTACTATTAGGAAAATAACCAAAAAGCATAAAATAATTTTTTTTGGTACCAATCACCTAAAGTACTATTTCTTAAAATTTTATTACCCATAAAAAAGTATTATTTTTTTAGGAAATTTTTAACATTTAATATACATACGTATTTTTTTTCTATGATACTTATTAACTAAATGCTAATCATTTTGTTTTTCTTTCTTTTTTCTTCCCCCTTTTACGCTTTTCCACCACTTTAGGAAAATGTTTATTGGTGGCCTAAGTTGGCAAACAAGTCCAGGTAAGTTACGTTTTGCAAAATCTTTTAAAAAATCTCGTGTTTATATGAGCATCGCCAATTGCTGCTGCTGCAGCAGAAGGGTGTGAAATACTTTTTAGCAACGAAATCCCAATTATTTATTCGTGCTTCTTTACAGGGCCTGAATACTTTTATTGTTATGAGCAAAATAAAAAAAAATCTTAAAAATTTATTAACAAGTATGTGCGGTTATTTATGAAAATCGTTTACGAAATTCGAATTTTTTTCTCGTTTCGTTTGTGAACAAAAAACTTCCACTCTGATTGACTTTTGTATGTCTGTCTGTCTGTCTGTCTTGTCTGCAAATTAAATTTTAACGAATTCGCAACATTTGCAGCATGTCATCATCGTTTCGTTTCAAATAAAATTAAACGAAATAAAAGAATGATGATGATGAACAAAAGGCAAAAAGAGAAAACATTTTAAAAAATTATAAACGAATTTATTCAATTCTTTACCCCTTTTAACAATGAAATGTTGAGATTTTTTTAATTCTCTTGCGCAAGAATTTTAAAAGAGTGAATTCTTTATATCAAAATTAAGTTTAGTACACAGCTTACTAATACAGATAAGTAAACACTTTAAAAAAAATCCTAATTAAAGAATTGAGTTTTTTTACATATTGGTACTTTTATCAAATAAATAGTACTTTTTATAAAAAAGTACTTTTAGAATTCAGCATATAGTTTCCAATAAGTGAATTTTTTAAAAGAAAATAATATTTTAATTGAATTAATTATGAAGTTTAATTGTAAATTTATTATAAACAATTTTTCAATAAGTACTTTTTCTTTACAAATAGTACTTTTAATAAGAAAAGTGCTTGTGTAATGTTTCAGAAACTTTTGGTTGAATTCAATAAGAAATTTACATGTAGAATTTACAAAATGTTCCTTCATACGTACATATTTTTTTACCCGCAAATAGTACTTTTAGTACAAAACGTACTTAAGCAATGCAGCTTAAGGTTTCCGAAGTCTAAATTTTTGAAAACAAAATTACGTTTTTTAACGATTAACTATGATGAATTATGAACTATATATCCATAGAATTTACAAAGTATTCTTTAACAAGTACTTTTTCGCCCAAAAAATAATACTTTTAGTACAAAAGGTACTTTTACAATGCAGCATATAGTTTGCGACAATAATTTCCCCCAAGAAACAAGTACTTTTAGTACAATAAGTACTTTTACAATGCAGCATAGAGTTTACGATAATAATTTCCCCCAAAAAACTAGTACTTTTAGTGCAAAAAGTACTTTTACAATGCAGCATAGAGTTTCCGATAGTTGAATGAATGAAATTAATTTTTATATCAGTTGTTGGATTAACTATGGTGAACTATGAACTATATATCCGTAGCATTTACAAAGTGTTCTTTAATAAGTACTTTTCCCCCAAAAAATAGTACTTTTCGTCAAAAAGTACTTTTATAATACAGCATATAGTTTCCGAGAATTCATTAAATGAAATGAAGGTTTAGGTAAGGTTAAGTCTGGTGATGGACCTTTCTTGAAGGTAGATGTCCGTTTTACACCAGCATTTAGGCCCATTGTGTTACCACAATCAATATTTAATGCAGGGTCAAACATTCTCTTGAGGAAACTAACATTCCCTTGAGGATACTAACCCGAGTCCAAGTTGCTGGAAGTTCGGCGTAGGTACTAAAAGCACAGTTCTCCGTGACCATTGCTATTGAGTGAAGGATAGAAGTGAGGCTTTTCTTATCCGTACGTGTCAAGCTAAGCATAGCAATATTGCATTTGCCCTCTTGCTGCCATCAAGATTAAGCCTCTCTTAAAAATGAGTTCACGACTTTAACAACGAAGCCTTTCTTCCATTTCCATTCCACGCAAAAGTAGTATTTTCCCCCGCAGGAAAGGAAGAGAGAGAGAGTAAGAGCTTGGGCAGTTAAAGGGTCAATTATCAGGAGGTCGGCCACTAGACTTGTGGGATGAGTAGCTATGGTAGGTAAGGAATACTAAGGAATAAGGCTTAGGAATACATTGATGAACTACACATGCTGTATGCACCATACTGCAGTATGCAGAAAAATTATTAGTTTCTCAAGTGGCTACCTGTCACAAAGTACTGTTTGTGCAGAGCACCGCGATAGACAGTAGAGCAAATACTTTGAATGGGTTGTGTTGGCAAGCATTCGTGGATGAACAAACTAGTTCCTCAACTGACCATCAAGAATTTCATGGTCTTCCCCACAATTCCAGAATGTATTCTTTTCTAACACATTCAGAACGGTGACACCCGCCCATAATTAAGGATTCTATAGAGGAATGTACCGTCTTGCTTACATGTCAAAAGTTCGGCTATAGTATTGGATATTGTTCCTCCAGTGCATGAATACAAAAATTCTAAGCGAAAAAGTGTGACTTCTTTTAAGCAACTGCTGCCATAGGTGGCATGCAAACAACTCTGTTTGCATTTTTATTTATTAATGTATTAGTGTGTGCATTCATTTGTTCAATTGCCTATTTGTTGTTGTCAATGCTATTATTGTTGTTGATGTTGTTCTTGTTGCATTATGGCCACATATTTTTTGTTTTTGTTTTCGTTGGGTACGCATGATTTATTCCGAAATAAATAGTTTTAGGGTAACATGTATGCATTGTATCCAGTGTTGTTGTTGTTATTGTTGTTATTGCATTATAAACAATTGGATTGCAATACATTAGCAACAGCCACAAAACAACAACATCATTATTAACAATTAGAACAACATTATGTTTAATGATAATGACGTTGATTATCATCTACAATGTTGTAGTAATTCATGTAATTCATGAGGCACTGTTCTTGCCATCTCTCTGTCTCTCTCTCTCTTTCTCTCCCTCTCTCTCTCTCTGTCTAGTGTCGTATGCAAAAATGTTTTCAATTGATCAACAAAGCATTGCCAAGATTTTTCCCCTCTATACGGCTGTTCTGTGTTTCTTTCATTTCTAATGCTAAACCGATATGAAATCAAGCAGAGGAACGTAACAAATGAGCCCAACGAACGAACGAACAAACAAACAAACCATTCAACCAACTAATCAGCAGCAACAAATTATTGTCGTTGTTCGTACATTTCGGTCCACCGTCATTAGTTTTAAGCGGATTTTTTTCTTTTTAATTCACCACATGAATAAGTGAATAAGTGAGTGAGTACAAGTGTGCACGAGAGTGTAGCGGTGTTCATTTTGCTTCGATCACATAATCAACATGTGTTTTTTCTATTTTGTTTTGTGTATTTCTTTTAAAATAATTTTTTTTTCGCGTAATTCTGGCAATAATTTTTCTTTCATTCTTTCATTTTTAATTTGCACGTAAATTTCTATTAAAACGAATGGCCCAACGGCCCATATTTAGACCACATCAGTGGTGAGTAGAAGAAGGAGGGTTGTGATGGTGTAGTTTAGACTATAGACTGGACCAGTTGATTGTGAAATTTAAAATTTTTTTGTTGTTGTCGAATTGAATTGCTGCTCAATAGACCATGAAATTTATGTTCAATTTATTAAAAGGTTGCTTGTTAAAGGATTTCACATTTTTGTTATTGTTGTTGCTGAAAATTGCAGGTGTTTTGTGAAACAACTTTTTAAAATTTAAAAGTCCCAACTGAATTTTTTGTGTCATTTGGAAAACACAAAAATCATTTGTTTTATAAAAAATTGTCTATGACCGCAACAAGGTGAATGGATAATGAAGTTACCATCATTATTGGAACGACAAAACTTGAAGCCGTAACCTAATTTTTATGGTGTAGACTTCTCGAAGCCTTTCATATTAAATCACTTCATTGGTCATTACAAGCCTTTAGTCAGCGTTATAACCAAACTTCTCACACCACTTCTGTTGTGTACGTGGAAACTACAGTTTAACGTCGACTCCGAAAAATAGTTTTTGCGAGTAACTTTTTATGGCAATTTTATTGCTTGAAGACTGCTGAGAGGTCGTCACCGAAGGAAATATTTTTTTCATTTTTCGTTTTGTTTGAGATGTCTCAAGTTGGATTTGAATCACGGGCTCTCGTACAGCAAGACAACACACTACTTACTAGACTAAGATGCCATAGATTTCGTATTTAATACAAGACCTTAAACTCGCTGTTTGAACAATGGTCGTAATTGCTGTTCGAATTGAACTGTACAGTGAATGCCAAGCCTCAATGCATTTAAGGGCAACCAGAACAGCATACGTACAATACTGTCAGGCCTAGAATTGTAACGTTTTTACCTTTTAAATAACATTTAAAATATAAGCTCGTATATTACAGAGAAAATAAAAATAAATTTGTGTTTAGTTTTAATTAAAATTCTTTATTATTCGCATAATTCTGTTTGTCACTGTTCACAACTTGATGTAGACAACAACAATTGGTTTTCTTTGTTATTTCACTGCTTATACCCTTTGCATAAACAATAACAATTACTAGACAATTATTATACAGATCCTTGTAACGGAGATCTTCAAACCACCATTACTCTCTTCAAACGCACCGCGCCTTCACACAAGACTGGCTGAACTTCACTAATTCAGTTGCCTGGTTTGCCTTGCCTTTTATATGGCAACGTAAACAGTTTGATGAATGTTCCTGAAGGCGAATGTCCATGACCTCGCCTTCTCAAAATCTCGATAAATGTAAAAAACATCGTTGTTTTCATTTATTCATGTAGTGTTGTTGGTGTATTTTTGTTTACTTGTTTACCAATTTTTTAATGCTGGTGTTTGTTGTTATATTAAGCAGTACAATAATTTGTAAACAGTTTGTTTACTGCATTGTTTTGTTTCTGTAGCTTTTGTTTATAATTTTAATGTTAAACGATGCAAAACACCAGTATTTTTGAGATTTAGTTTTTGTAACAGAATCATCTTGGTCACTGAAGTTTAGCAAATTTTGCGTGATCTGCCTTTGAAATTGTAGTCATGTTTCCATTTCATCTGGACCCACCCAGCCGTTGTTTTTGAAAGTATGTACTCGTAATACCATCACAAATGTATTTACAATTGATCCTACTCCTACATATTCCTCTCCACGAGTTCATCTCAGTTTTGTTATCATTTTACTTTAAGGGCTCTAGTGCTTTATAATACGTCCAGCAAGACACTTTAGAAACTAAAAGAATACAAATCCAATACATTGGGAAATTTTCTCCAAACATAACCAGGTCAAGATGAAAGTTAAGATCGTAGAGCAAGATTCGTAGGGTTTTAATGATTTTTTTCCTGTATGCTGCGGCAATATTATAGCATAATCTGTAGTAATAGTCATAAAAAATTAACTTCGAGGCGCCAGCCCATACATCAGAGTTATGTTCTATACTCAGTCGAGTATTGGTGGTGTTCAAAAGAAATGAAGTATTTCCTGCAGTGTTTTAAAGAATCAAAGCACTGAAATGTTTCTTTCTCCCCTTAAGGTGATTCCAGCATACGTACATATAATACAGACATAATTGATCATTACAACCCTACAGTCAGGATTACGATCTAGTTTCTCACAGCACTTATGTTGTGTGTATTATTTCTATACATGAGTGGCTGGACTTAAAGTTTAAAGTCGACTCCGAATGACAAGCTTTTTAAGAAACTTTTCATCCCAATTTTGATTTTACTCTCACAATTTTGGAATCAAACCTGCTCAGAGGAAGTCGCCGAAGAAATATTTCGTTTTGTTGGAGACGTCTGACTTGGTGTTAGAGCCCTGGCCTCACGTCTAATAAGTCAACACACTACCTACTAGACTACGGTTCCAGTACAATACATCGCATTAAATTTTTTATGACCGGAAATTCTGAAGAAGAATGACACTAAAAGCAATAAGTTTCGATAAAAGTGCATCCCCCGCTCTCAACAAATTGTTCGATTAAGTGCTGGTTTCTTTTGGGTGTCTAAACTCAAGATATTAGAAGTAGTACGGATCCTATGCTTGCTTTCCATAACGTTCGAAGACATGAAACTAATTGCTATTGAGTGCTAGTTTTGGGGGTTCATTAGCCTCACTTATTTTAGAGAATTTCGTTTGTAAATTTAGAGCAAGATGGCCTAAAGCAAAATGTTAAAAAGTTGAACAGCATTGCTTTTGGAATCCCATTTGGCCCAGAAGACTTATTTACGGTTTCAAGATGTCACGAAGAGCATATCACAACCGATTTTAGTTTTTTCATATTTTCTTTTTAATATAACGGCATTCGTTATAGTGAAACTTCACTGTTATTAGTATAGCATGTATTTGTGCAATTTTCGAAAATATTTTCCTTTAATTGCCACACAATTAACACTATTGTGTACCCCTGGTTAGCTAAACTGAACGCTGATCAACGCTAAACAACTGAGCAATTCATTTGCTTTTCTATGGTTTTCCGTTGGTTTTTGTTTTTGCCTCGGTTCCGCTGCTATTATTTTGCAATCTCTAGTGTTCGAACGTTTTACGTTGAATGCGAACGCAATTGACTTGGCGATTTGCGAGTAAATTTTAAGAAGAAATTTTGTTCGATTTAGAATTTCAATTGTATTTGAACTTTTCTGTTTTCTTTTGCTTTCTCTCTGTTTTATTGCTTTTCACTTTTCTGTTTCTGTTTCTGTTTCAATTTCATTTCATTTATCAATTACAAGAATTCAATTGATTCTGTTACGTTTGCAACGTCTAGATAGCGATACAAAAACAATTTAAATTTTCGTTATCGAATTGGCTGGCTGGCAGGCAGGCAGGCAAGCACACAGACAGACGCTTTTTTTTTTGTAGAACGTATGACAGAAGAGTCGAAAACGTAATACGGAAAATAACAAAAACAACAATAATAATAAATAAGATATAAAAACTCAATAAAATACATACACACACAGCCACACACCTAGTTGCACTCATACTCTCTTACTACAGTATTGTAGATACTGCCATAAAGGCAATTGACTTTTGAGGCGGCATCTGTCTATTGCAACATATTCTTTCAAAATCATTATGCCTTTACCTCGCCTATCCGTCTGTCTCTATTTATATGGCTAGCATCTGTTGTTTTAAGTTTGACTGCGTAGAGTGTATATGTGTGAGTGCATGACTTTATAAATCGATCGATCTGTGTTCGTTCGTTCTCTTGTTATGTCTGCGATTTTAATTTTAGGCAAAATAACCCTCTCGTCCTACAGCTCTAGCAGTCTACGCATAAAGTACGGCACCCATTTAATGGTACCCCTCCCCCTGTATCACTAGCTTTCTTTTCTTTTTTAAGAAATTATTTTAAAATGTGACTTTCAGTCAATAGGATTTAATGTTACTGTTGCTGTAGCTGTAGCTGTTGCTGTTGCCGTATGTTGTTGTTTTACCGTATCAATATGAATTTGGCGGATCAATAATAAATGCCAGACGATGTGTGTGTGTATGTGTGTGTTTCTGTGTAAATAACGTGAAAAGTCTGAGTCTGGTGAAATTTTTGGCAATTGCCTGCCAAACGGCCATAGTAGACATCGAATTATTAAGAACATATCCGGGGCTATATTTGTTTCTTTTCGCTTCTCTCTATTCGTTTCAATTAAATTTTTAATTAATCATGAAACAGCACCTAACGTTTGCAAAAAAACAAAGAAACATATTTTAAATGTCTGTGAGTGGAATGAAAAATTTATTTCAAGCCAACGGGTTGCTGTGTAAGGAATTATAAAGTTTTTGTTCCAATTTTAGAAATAAATTTCTAGGGTCAACAGCTGTTGTCTTATTTACGTAGCCGCCGTTTATTAATACGTGCGTTACGTAGTATTAGGCAGCTCCGTTTTGAGTGTCACTTTAATCAGAAAAAGTCATGTACAACTGTTATATCATGTTTCAAAACGAGTTATGCCGGAGATATTGAACGAACACCACCAATCAAAGAAGTTTTTTTCAGGCTAGACCTGATAATCTCTTTCCTTTCCTCCCACAATGCCGTGTCTAGTAGGTAGTGAGCTTACGTGAGGCCTCGGTTCAAACCCCAGGTCAGGCATCTCCAACTAAACGAAATATGACAAAATATTTCTGTGGCGACTTCCTCTCAGTAGATTTCTGGCAAAAACTCTGAGAGTAAATAAAATTGCCAAGGAAAGTTTCTCAAAAATCTGTCGTTCAGAGTCGACTTTAAACTGTATGTCCCACCACTCATGTATAAAAATTAAGGCACACAACATAAGTGGCGTGAGAAACTAGGTCGTAAGCCTGACTAAAGGCTTGTAATGACCAATTATGTATGTATGTATGTTTCTCCCACATCGGTACTTTAACCTGTATTCGAAACAGCCGGCAAGAGATTGAATCTCCCATTGCCCTATAAATACAGTCTCTATGCTGGGTACGTCCACTTTTCTATTACTTCTTAATGAACTAGAGTGGCTGCTGTTCTATTCGGTGCAGATAAGTCTCTAGAATATACTGGTCCCAACAAGCCTCTATCGGTATTTTATTCCTTCCGGCTCACTATCCTTTTCCAGCGACACTATGGGTGATGCCATCGATGCCGAAAAATGTTCGCATGAATCAGATTCTTAACAGGCCAACTCAAACGCCCATTTATTCCTACAGAAATTATGATGACCTGTAATCAACATAAACGTCATTCAAGCAAAGAGGCTGAGTGTATTTAATTCATCTTTGCACTCTCTTATGCACAGAGAGAGGTTTTAATCTGTATTCGAAATGCAAGAACAGCTGCCTGCCTGCGGATGGTAAAATAAACATGGCCGTTCGGGCACGCTTTCTAAATACGGAATATTTTTCGTTATTTGGTGAACTGAAGTGATCATTCAGATTGATCTGGTCACATAAAATTTCGAATTCAAATCACAATTCATGTTCATGCCATATCAGGGTCTACACCCGATGTCGCAGATATTAATGCCATTATATTTGTTCCATTCCGGACGTTAAGGAATTGTTTACCTCAACCTTTTACCGTAGAACATATACCAAGTCGGTTACCGATAGCACAGTAATATTAGTAGGCAGTGTGATAGTTTCCCGAGAATCCTATCACAACCAGATGTTCCAACAGTTCATATTTCAGAAGCTAATCTCATTGTGCTTCAGACATACATACATACATAATTGGCCATTACAAACCTTCAGTCAGGATTACGGCCTAGCTTCTCACTACTATAGACTAAATAAACAACTCGTGTACTATGCAGCAAAGTATTGAGAGCTTTGGGGGAGATGCTAATAATTAAATAGTGACCCAATAGAAGTTAATCTCTTCCCTTTGCGTAGCATTCATTGCTCTCTTCACAATATTATCGGGTCGTAAGTAATGTAGTCGCCATAGTCTAGTATGTATCAGGGATCAGCAATGAGTATTCAAAAAGATGAGTAAATTCGAATCATACTCATAATTTCTGATACTTATACGCATTCATACTTATTTTAATATCGTACTCATACTACGCATATTCAAAGTTTGAAGTACTCATCGTACTCATACTTAACAATACGATTGATGTTGTTGATTTCGACTCTCCATGACTCAACATTTACAAGAATCACAAAATAAGTATGATTCGCGTACGAACACTACAATACTCACTAGAAGATCGTGTGTTTGCTTTGCTTGCTGTCTTTGTCTTCTTCTTTCTTCTTTTTTAGTAAATGCAACAACAACTAAGACTGTAAATTTTGATGAATAACTCGAATCACTTGAATAATTTATGAATATTATAAGTATATTTCTATGAATCTGAATGAGTAGGCGTATGAATCAAATATATTTCGAATGTTATGAGTTTGCTGTCAACGTTGTACTCATACAAATATAAGTTGCAACCTGTACTTATAACTCAATTTTGTAGTGAGTACGAACGTATCAGAGTAGTTGAATTTCAATACTGTTGACTCACTCATACTCAAAATTTCATGAGTACTTTTGAGTAGCGAAAAAACGATTCAGTGTTGATCTGTGGTAGGTACTGTGTTGACTTGTTATCTAAAATTCATAAATATGAACATATGTTTATTCGGCGACTGTGTCTCACCAGATTTCTACCAAAAACTCTGAAAGTAAATAAAATTTTCGTTTCTCAAAAATCAGTGTGAATTGAGGTCTGTCAAATCCGTGAAAATACTCATGCAATACTCATGTCTGCTAAACGTTTGTAATGATAGAACATTGACAAATTGAAGTACCGAATACAATCATTTAAGTTCCAAATTTTCCAGAGATGAAATTATGAATTGAGTTCAAATTGATTTTCATATTTAATTTTGAAAAACTTTTACAGCAAACCATGATTACCATGAGTAGTAAAGGGTGTTTTTTATAGAGTTATAAAACTTTAAGTTGGCATTACTTTTCAAGGTGGCGACCGATTTAACAGCTGTCAAGTGAATTAATCTCAGTTTGGTTTAGCAATTCATCATGAATAGAATCACGCCTGAACAACGCTTGCAAATAGTGCAATTTTATTTCGAAAATAATGGTTCTGTGCGGAAAACGTATCGCGCACTACGTCCATTTTATCGTCGACAAAATCGTTCATCAGAGCAGTTAATTCGATTAACCATGGAACGTTTTCGCACCACGTTTACTCTTATTGATAACTCACATCCCCAGAGACGCTGTACGGTGCGTACAGAAGAAGCTATTGCTGTTGTAGAGCGTAGCATTGATCGGTATAGAGCCATGATTACTAACTTTTTCATTCCTGAATTGAATAACCATGATGTCCAGGAGATGTGGTTTCAACAAGGCGGCGCAACATGTCACACAGCTCGTGCCACAATAGATTTATTGAAAGACACGTTTGGTGACCGCCTAATTTCACGTTTTGGACCTGTGAATTGGCCTCCAAGATCTTGTGATTTAACACCGCTAGACTACACTCCCCGAAATATTTATAAGACCAAACGTATTTCTCGAAAAACTTAAAATCTTTTAGATCAATTCGTACCATTTTTGGGTTAAATATAACTAACTATAATATAAATCTTTTTATGTAAAAAAAAATATTTTTTTCTTTGTTTAATAAAAGGATATCACGAAATGAATTTCATTTTCAAACGAAAAAATTATAAGACCAAAATTAAATAATATTCACCTAAAGCTAAAATAACAATGATAAAAAACAACTGCTGAGTAATTTTTGTATTTATTAGTAATTAGTGTGTCCACCGTGATTAATAATGACTTCCTGAAGTCGACGGGGCATTGAATTTATTAAATTTTCAATGCAATTTTGACCAATACTACTCCATTCTCTTATGATGGCACTTTTTAAGCATTTACATCCTTATACTGAGTGTTATTGTTGAAAACTTGGTCCGATAGTATTGCCCATATTTTTTTTATTGGATTTAGATCTGGACTACATGCCGGCCAATTCAAAACTGGTATGTTTCTGGAGGACAGAAATGATTTTGTTGCTTTTGATTTATGGATTGCGGCGTTATCCTGCTGAAATATTCAAATGTTGCCTCACGAATCATCCCCAAAATTAATTAAAACGTCATCTAATAATTCAATATACTTCTCGCTATTCATTTTAGTTGATATAAAACAAATAGGAGTCCTTCCCGTAGTCGAAATCCCAGCCCAAACCATTACGGTGCCTCCACCGAAATTTCGCGACATTCGTTGATTTTTTTTTTACGTGAATCCATCCAATATTTTTGGGAACCATCTGGACCATCTAAATCAACTTTTTTTCATCAGGAAAAATAACTGATAACGTTGAAAAACTTCAACGAATGTCGCGAAATTTCGGTGGAGGCACCGTAATGGTTTGGGCTGGGATTTCGACTACGGGAAGGACTCCTATTTGTTTTATATCAACTAAAATGAATAGCGAGAAATATATTGAATTATTAGATGACGTTTTAATTAATTTTGGGGATGATTCGTTAGGCAACAATTGAATATTTCAGCAGGATAACGCCGCAATCCATAAATCAAAAGCAACAAAATCATTTCTATCCTCCAGAAACATACCAGTTTTGAATTGGCCGGCATGTAGTCCAGATCTAAATCCAATAAAAAATTTATGGGCAATACTATCGGACCAAGTTTTCAACAATAACACTCAGTATAAGGATGTAAATGCTTAAAAAGTGCCATCATAAGAGAATGGAGTAGGATTGGTCAAAATTGCATTGAAAATTTAATAAATTCTATGCCCCGTCGACTTCAGGAAGTCATTATTAATCACGGTGGACACACTAATTACTAATAAATACAAAAATTACTCAGCAGCTGCTTTTTTATCATTGTTATTTTAGCTTTAGGTGAATATTATTTAATTTTGGTCTTATAATTTTTTCGTTTGAAAATGAAATTCATTTTGTGCTATCCTTTTATTAAACAAAGAAAAAAATATTTTTTTTACATAAAAAGATTTATATTATAGTTAGTTATATTTAACCCAAAAATGGTACGAATTGGTCTAAAAGATTTTAAGTTTTTCGAGAAAGACGTTTGGCCTTATAAATATTTCGGGGAGTGTACTTTCTGTGGTTCTATGTAAAGTCATTGCTCTGGTAAAGCCACAAACGCTTGACCCTTTGGAAGACAACATTCGCCGTGTTATTGCCGATATACGGCAACAAATGTTGGAAAAAGTCATCGAAAATTGGACGTCCAGATTGGACTATATCCGCGCCAGCCGTGGCGGTCATATGCCAGAAATCATATTTAAAATGTAATGCCACAAGATTATCTTTCGGATAAATAAAATTCATGTCAATCGAATAATCCATCGTTGTTTTATTGCAACTTAAAGTTCTATACCTCTATAAAAACACCCTTTATAACTAGAAAACTGACAACCCCTCACATAATTTGTTACAAGGCCTGCTAAAGTACTCAATAATATTAATTTTATTGAATAATCTAATCATAATTCCTAACATCTTCAAATCTTAAAATCTCCCTTTCTTGAGTTTATTTGCGGTTTATGTTGCTCCGAAAGAAAAAATTGCTAGAAATCTATGCCGAACTCTTAAATGATTTTTTTCTGTGGCTCAGTGGTCACATAACATAACTTTGTTTTTGCTCTTCTCTTGTTGCCAGTGTTGCATGTGTTGGGCTTGTTTGTTGCCCTCTTTTTCTCAAGAAATATTTCAAAGCACAACATTATGTCAATGGACTCAATGCCATGAAATGAACTCAAAATGTTATTCAAAGCAATGAAATTAATCACTTCAATTCTCAAATGCCGATTCAAAAATATTTGAAAACAGAAAACCAAAAACACTGAATCCCTATACAAAAAAAAAGAAGAAAAATACTTAAAATTTAGGAAAACTCGAAAAAAATAGAAAGAAAAACTTACTCTCTCTCTCTCTAACATACATATACACAATCTTAGAGACTCTTTTTATAAATAAATGAGAAGAGAGATCCTTTTTTGTTGTGTTTCATTAAAAAAATCGAACCCCAATATTAACATACAAATACAATGACACATAAGAAAAGAAACTCTTGGAGGGAGACTTAGTCACTATCCATTGATAAAAGAGTACATATTAAAAATAATAACAAATACAAAAACAAAACAAAACAAAAAGCCAAAAACACAACAAGAAAATGAAAATCGAAAAGACAACAAAACTAAATGAAAACTACAAGAGAAAGAGAAACAAAAATAATGGCAAAAACAAAAACAAAGATGGATGACAATTTTTTGGCACAGGTACAAAATTACAATAACAATAAAAGCAACTACAAACCAAATCATGTTGTACAACAATACGGCAACAATAATAATCCAAATAATAATGATAATAATTACAACAACTAAATAAGAAACTTAAAACTAAATAATACTCATAATATATCCTCTAATACTCGTGCATGCAAGCGTAAAAGGGAGAGCTCGTGTGTTTATTTACTCTTCTATATTGTAAGGCTTAATAACAACCAGTAGTTGGACAAAAGTAAAGAGGGAAAATGAAAATTATAGTGAAAGAAAATAAATACAACAATCGTACAACGAATACAAAATAATAGAAATAGAAAATACAACAACAACAGTAAACATAAAAATAATAATAGAGAAATAATAATACCAGTTACTTGCTGTATATCCTTCAAAGAAAGGGACAAAAAGAAAGACACTGAGATATAGAGAGATAGAGAGTTTATTAGAGAAATAATGTAAGCCATAGTAGCATAAAATATCACAATTAATGTCTAGAACGAGTGCTTTAAAATACTTCAAGTGCTGCCAATACTGTTGTAATTAAGTGGTTAGAATCTTAAGTAGCAATTTTGGCAATTTTTTCCTAGAAAAGAAAAACTAAGAGTCTTTTTTGAAAGTGCTTTCTCTCATTTAATTCGCTAATAAAGAAAACAAAAAGTGTGTGTGGAAAAGATTTTTTAAAGCCATAATATGTGAAATGTGTTAAATATCCGCCACAGCTTCCCTAAGTTCCATAAATCAGTCAGTGTATTTGACCGATGACATGAATTATGTTGGATTTTGAGGACCATGTAGACTGTGGCTTATTCACACACACCTGCGACCTATGAAAACATCACAAAAAAGTTTTAACGGGATCCCATCGCACATCATCTTTTCAAGAAATGATCACGCCCTCAAATCACTCATGCATAATATCCGATTGTGTGGCACGTGTCGTGGGTCTGTTGAAACCACTTACCATAGGTGTCCAGATCATGCAATTCAGAGAAAAAGAAGGCGGTAATCACCAATCTATTCTGCTTGTCGTTGGCAGCAACGGCCTGAGCAACTTTTGTTCTCAAAGATATGTGGTCTGATGCTGTCGCCATCCCAAAGTATATACCAAACAGTGACCTTTTCGGTGGGTATTGAAAACTTTTTGATCTCATGTGAATTAGTATATACATACATACATACATAATTGGCCATTACAACCCTTCAGTCAGGATTACGGCCTAGCTTCTCACACCACTCATGCTGTGTGCCTTAATTCCATACTTGAGTGGCGGGACCTACGTTTATTCACGTAGTCAGTCATCCAAAAATAGGTCTCATTGCTGAAGACGATTTTTCGATGACAGTTCAAGTCAGTTGCCAACTACTGCAGATCCCATGCTGGGATCATGTGGCATTGTTCATAGTCTTTTATCTTCAGTTCTTGGGCCAGTTAAATTTTGTGCGGGTGTAGGCCCAAGTCACGATGCAATATTTATCGAGTTGTGGTCTGAGAAAAGGCGAGTTTTCGATAGCGATGTGAATTTTCCTGCATATCCTCACGGCAAGGTTTTCGTCGTTTCGTCAACGTATAGGTGTTGGTCGATTGTTTTCTGACTCGAATTTATGCATGATTTGGCCAATAGGCCTCTTGTTACGTGAACCATTGTGGTCGTAAAATTGATGAATCGCGCGATGCGTTGCTTAAACGGAACACTGTTTGAAAACAATTTTTTTTAATCATTTGCACGGATTCTCCGTCTATGTTAATTTAGCTAAACGTTCTTAGTAAATGATCAAAGTTAGGAAGTTTGTCTTGAAAAACGCGATGGTAAGACGAGAAAGTTAAATCTTTAAGACAAATACAGGTTCTGCTGTCGTGTTATTGGCATTACATACATAATTGGCCATTACAACCCTTCAGTCAGGATCACGGCCTAGCTTCTCAACACCACTCATGTTGTGTGCGTTAATTTTATACATGAGTGGCGGCACCTACAGTTTAAAGTGGACTCCGAACGACAGATTTTTTGAGAAGCTTTTCATGGCAATTTATACTCTCAGAGTTTTTGCCAGAAATCTGCTGAGAGGAAGTCGCCGAAGAAATATTTTCATATTTTCGTTTTGATGTCTGACCTGGTATTCGAACTCGGGTCTTTCGTCTAATAAGCCAACACACTACCTACTAGACCATTTAAAACTGTACAATAATTGGTGGTAATCACTGGTTGTCAGGTCTTTACTATATGCTGAAAGCATGTAAACCTCAGTGCTAAGCTTTCAGCCTCAGGCCACTCACAGGCTAGTAACATAGGTCTGATAGAAAAAATTTATTTAAAGCTGTATTCCTTTAGATCTGCAATATTTTTTTTATCCAAGCGATGATGGAGAAGATTTCATAATGATTATTAAATTTTAAAAATTAAAAAATGTCCCCTTGACACCATACCACTCCAAGATTTCTCACTATTATATACACGAATGGCAACTTTATCGTCAATATAATCAATCATCTGCTAAGCAGAAAAATCTGAAAACGAAACAAAGCCACGTGGTTCAAATCCCAGCTCAGATATCGAAAACTATTTCTTTCAGCAACTTCCTCTCAGCAGTCTTCAGGCAAAAATGCTGATAGTAAATAAAACTGCCCCGAGAAGTTTCTCAAAAATTTGTCATTCGGAGTTGACTTTCAATGGCAGGTTCCGCCGCTCATGGATAAAATTAACACACGCGGCATGGGTGGTCTAAGAAGCTTGGTGGTAATCTTGACTAAAAACTTGTAATGACTATTTAAGTAAGTAAGTTTCTAAACTTCTTAATATTAGGAATTATTTTTAAAGAGCTTATGCTTCACTTTATCCACGTAACAAATTAAAAAAAAAAAAAATACGGCAAGTATTTCAAAAGTTATAAAGAATGAGTTTGTATACATACTACATTGGCAACACTAGTCAGTGGTGAATAAGATCTTCTTGTACTCTCACACATACAGGTGTATACGCATTGTCTTTAATAGTTTTCATTTATTTTCCGTTTTGATATTTTCTTTTTACATAAAATTTTTATTTGCCGGCGGTAGTTGTTTTGCTTATTGCTGTCTGCTTGCTTGGTTGCTTGCTGCCTAAACGTATAAATGGGGCGGAGCAAACAAATTCAATAGATTATCAAGAGATGAGCAAAAAATAAAACAAAAAAAATGTTTTTCTTTTTAATAAAAACAAAACGGCGACAACAACAACAACGACACTAAATATATTATAAAAACAATTTACAAAGTGATGGCTGGTTTGCAAAACACAACAAATAAAAAAATAAAATGAGACACGCAAAGCAATATAATTATACACACATACTTATTAGCACATGAAATCAAATGAAGAGAAAATGCAAAAAAAAAATTTATTGGCATGCCAACACACATGCACATAAAATTGAAACATACGCAAGTAAGCCTTTGAGAGAGAGAGAAAAAGGAGACCGAGTGAGCAACATTTATTATTTTTTTCGTTTGTATTTGTTTTTGTGTTTATTGGGTTGCTTTTGAAATTCTTTTTAACGGAAATAGGTTCGGAAATGACTGTTTCTTGTTGTTTCTGTTGTGCTGTGTTCTTATACAACATAGAAAAGCAACAAAAACAAAATTTGTTTGAACTAATATTATGAGTAATAAACCTTTTTATTAGGCCATACACACACACATATGCTTAAAACATTTATGCATATTTGTAGCAAAAAACCTGTATATTTGAGTGTGTGTGTGTTGGCTTTGGTTTGTGTCTTTGATTAGGATGCTGCATTTTAACACACATACACATACACACATACATTCGTATTCGTATTCGTAACTGTTTCTTTTTAAATATACCATATGCTACTGTCTAATAGCTTCCAAACAAGGACAAAAAACCTAAGAGAGAGAGAGAGAGCAAAAGAAATAGAAAGAGAGCGAGACTAAGAATTTATTTAAAAAAAAAACATAAACACACCAATACACCAACACATTTTTTAGAATTCTACTGCAGTGGGTGATGTTTGGCTTGGCTTTTGTGATTGGATTGTTATCGTTATCGTTGCTGTTGTTGCTACTGTTGCTGTTGTTGTTGTTCTTGCTATTCTTCTGAGCCATACAACTTCATTGCATAATTGCGTTTGGCATCCAAAATAGTCTCTGGCCATTTATAGAGTCAGTTTTTGCTTTTTGTTTGTTTTGTTTTGTTTCTTTGTTGGCATATTAGTTTGATATGAAATGCCGAATGTATGTACATATGTATGGCTGAGTGTGTGTGTTTATTTTTTTCTGTTGCCATTTTCTTGGCCAAGTAAATATTCTGTTGGTTTGGGAGGTATTAATAAAATAAATTTGATTTGATTATATACCGCAGTCCAATATTGCATACCGCAAAATTACTGATAACACATACACACTCACATTATTTGCAGTAATTTGCAGTTGCAGTTATGAGAAAGATAAAGCATCACAAGAAGAAGAAAAAGTAGCACAGTGATATAATTACGGGGCGAAACTAGCTTTAATAAGAAGAGTTTTCATTTATTTAAGAGAGGTAAACAGAAATGTTTTAGTAAAATGAGTACTATTAGCCTGGCTATGTTTAAAATTAAGCTGTGAGGTATAAGTTCATAGTTAAAGAAGCACAGTAGCCAAGTTTATATTAATTTTTTCTCAGAGTTTTTGCCAGAACTCTGCTGAGAGGCAGTTGCCGCAAAACTATTTTCTTAATATTTCGTTTTGTTGGAGATGTCTGACTTGGGGTTTAAACCATGGCCTCACATCTAATAAGCCCTTACATTAAATACTAGACTACGGCGACTACTAGTGTTCCTATATAAAGAACTAATTTTTGCTTTGAATCAACAGAGACCATTTCCGAGTATTCGGTTAGGTGGTTCACCCTTCTCCCACATAGGTTAACGTTTAAGCCCATTATGACACGACAATTATTACCTTACTATTGTAGTGATTTTTTATATTGGAGCGTTCAGTTAATAATAACAGGAAATTAGAGATTACGTACCTGCGGCTCTTCATTGCAACAGCAGGGCACTGATGATAAAATATGGTTTCTTTTTTATACTAACTCTTGCAGAAGCCATAAGATGGAATGCCAAGTCTACTGCTATGCCTTTCAATAACACAGTGGTGCTGGAGAATCACAATTGTGCGAAGGATGGTCATGCGATTTAAAGATAGAATTGAAGCAGCACTCTTCTTATCGATACAAGTACAATAGAGTCTAGCAATAATAAACGTACTTTTCTGGTACCAAAGACGATAAGTCTCCCTATAAAATTGCGAACAATACTTGGATTAACTAGACCCACCGAACTCATATGCCCTATAAAATTAAGTCCGTACAAGCTTTATCGATCTATTAAGCAATGCATACAAGAGTTACCTTTGAATGATCCAAAATTTTCCAGATAAATTCTCGAGTGTTAGTTCCATATAAAGAAAAAATACTGTGCGCTGTGCAATGCTTCACTTAAAAATTCTTGTAATACTAGCGTAATGAGCTTAATAATGTCGTGACATTGCTCGAATGTATGCAAAGAGGGGATTGGGAAACTTAAAGCCAACCGCTCTTTAGTCCATACCTGATCACAACGGCTTGTTGCTAGTTTCAATCGATGCAAAAAGCTTTAATTGGAGTATGTTGAATACAACGCCCTCAAAAAAACCTGCTCTGGGGCAAAATCCATATGTCATTGCCAGCAATGGGTTATGGATTATAAAAGTAGCCATCCAGAGGACAGATAAGATATTTATTATATTCCCAGATATTCGTGGATTTCATATTCAAAATTAATTCAATTTTTATTTATTTATTTATTTATTCAATTTTTAATACCAATAAAACGTTTTTTTTATTTCTTTCTTAAACGCTTGCGAGCCTATTTAATGTATTCGTAGACAAAATGAATTTTCATTTTATTTTTATTTTCCTTGTTTTTTGTAATTTCTTCTTTGAACACCCATGAAATGTAAATCATCAAAGCAAATATTCCAATCAAACACTCAATTTGAATTGTCAATCAAACGATCGATCGTGTACATTGAATATGATCCCGGCTAACGCGTGTTCAATGAACAAATGAACACCTTTCGTTAAGTGTGTTAAAAAAGCAATTTAGGAAATGGCCAAATGCAAGAGATGAGAGGACTTCGAATTTCTTAAAAATAGAAATCAATTACACTGAGAAAAATTGAAGACGATTTACGGATACAAAGTTATTAGGAAAGTTTAGGAGAAATTTTGAAAATTTTAAACATTGTTAAACAGTTGAACGAATTGTGTGATTAAATCGAAAGAGAGAGAGAGAGAGAGAGAAAAGCCTATGCTTGAAATTTTAAAATTTCTCTCAGTGTTTCTAATTTCAGTTCGTAAGGAATTTCAATACTTTTTCAATTCGTTTTCCTTAATGAATACGAATATTTTTTCCCCTTCATAAACTATTTCAGCGCTGCTGTAATGAATTGAAAGTGATTAAAAATTCAAAAAAAAAAAAATACTCATAAGAAATCTTTTTTTCAAAAATTTGAAATTTGTCAAGAGATGACAGGCAACAGAAAAAAAAACAAACAAAACAAACATCACCACTGCCACTGCCTAGAAACAAGAAATAAATTTTGAATAGAAAATTTCTAAAAAAAAAAGGAAACCAAAATCTAATGATAGAAAATGTTTGCATATCTGTCTGTCTGTCGTTATGCTTAAGTCATAATTTCAATAAATAAATATGAATTTTCAACACATTTTAATTTTTGTTCTTTCGTTTGATTCTATTGCCGAGACTAAAGTGACAAAATATCGAGAAAAAATGTTCCAATAGATTGTGTGTGTAAATCATTATACAAATGAACACTATTTTTGAGTTTGACAAAATCAATCTGTCAGTTTGAAACAGTCAATGTTTTCAAGTTTTCAGTTTTACACTCAAAAAAGTATTGTTTCTCGGATATGTACGGAGGAAATATGGTAATGTACATAGAAGATGAATTTAGAAAGAAAAAAAATCAATGAAAAGATTAGTAAATTTGTTAATAAAAAGAAATGAAATTAATTGATTTCCTAATGAGAAAATATTAGAAAAATTATATGTTCAATAGGATGTCATTTTAAGAGCTTTGCAACTTATAATAGTGGTACGTTTTTACCTTTCAAAAGTGTTTAAAATATGAGCCCGTAGATTGCAAATAAAATAAAAGTAAACCTGTTTTTAGTCTTACTTAAAGTTCTTTATTATTCATACAATTTTATGCGCCACTGTTCACAACTTGACCACAACAACAATTGCTTTGTTTGTTATTCCTCTGTTTACACCCTTTGCATAAACAATAACAATTACTACAATTGTACGACAGACCATTGTAACGGAGATCTTCAAACCATGATTACTCTCTTCAAACACACCACGTCTTCAAACAAGGTTGACTGAACTTTTACTAACTCAGTTGCTTGCTTTGCTTTACCTTTTATATGGCAACGTAAACAGTCTGATGAATGTTCTTGAAGGCGCATGTTCGTGGTTTCACCTTCTCGAGATCTCTATAAATGTAAACATTATGGTTGTTTGTGTATTTTGGTTGTATTTTTGTTTACTTGTTTACCATTTTTTTATGCTAGTGTTTGTTGTTATATTACACAGTGCGGTCATTTGTAAACAAGTTCATTGTTTTTATTCTTGTAGCTTTTTTTTATAATTTTAATGTTAAGCGTTGTAAAAGCAAAACACCAATATCTAGATTTTTCGATTTTTGTAACAATAATAATACAAGACAGAAAAATTTTGTTGTATACTCTGGCAGATACTTTCACGGTATTTATTTTTAACATATGATATCCGAACTCGATTTTGTTCAACTTTCGATTACTCTTTCTAATACATCTGACAGCAAGGCTTCAATGGACGACTGAATATTGGTTGTCAAGACGCCAAGAGTTGCTGATTTGCTGGCACATGCCAAAGACCAAGTACAGAGTCTTGAAACTTCACGAACGAGAATGGTAGTGGATAGAATCACTTCTGGAACGAAAGTTCTTATCAATCTGATTCTGCAATAAATCGACTCGTTCAGCACGCGTTCAGCAAATTGCCCCGACTTGTTTGCAACCAAATGCTACTGATATTTACCTAGTTAATGTTTATAAAATTAAATTCAGTTAACCCGGTTCTCCCAATTCACTGTAATGCCTGGTCCTTACTCAATTCGAAAGAAAGAAGGCCAACCGCACTAATCAGTTAATTCTAATGGCTGTTACGATGATTAACCATTTAAGCAGCATTGATTTTCAACAAATTAAAAATGACGTCATAGGCACATTTAGGCACCATCTTCAAGATCCGGGCTGCAGTTGCAGTATTCTCTTCGGTGCGAATATTTTTTTGCTTCGTTGATGAAAACATTTTGATTTTGCCAAAGTCATGGAAATTATTAAAAAACCTTTCGATATTCTGGCTTCATCAAATCGGTTTCCCTATGACATGTTAGTCCGCCGATTAACGTCTGGATTACGAATTTAATGCAATACTGAGAAGCCATAAACATATTCAGATCAGCTGTCAGTGGCTCTCATTTTCTCCTCAAAAATAAAAAAATTACCACCATATTTATCGTAATGGTTTCCCATTTGGATTGTTTGATCCCCCTGTGTGGACATTGACTTGTAGCCTCTTGATGTACAGTAGACCCTTTGGTCTAATCAGTATCTTACACTTTTAAAGATAGTCCGCCACCTAACCTAAGATCCTGATATCTTCGATGGATTTTATTAATTTCCTTTATAAATTTAGGATTTCGGTTGAGGGCAATTTTTATTGACTGAAACCGCGATATCAATACCTTACTACTACTTTACTACTACCTTACTCTGTACTACTACTTTACTGCTACTTTACTATAACTTTATTACTACTTTACTACTACTTTACTACTACTTTAATACTACTTTACTATTACTTTACTACTACTTTACTTTACCTTACTACTACTTTACTACTACCTTACTCTGTACTACTACTTTACTGCTACTTTACTATAACTTTATTACTACTTTACTACTACTTTAATACTACTTTACTATTACTTTACTACTACTTTACTAATACTTTTCTATTACATTACTACTACTTTACTACTTTTTAGGTATTCTTCAAATGTTTGCACACAATGTTTTGACAGTTAATTTGTAGTTCCTATCCGCTTAGCTTTTTTACTTACTTACTTAGTGGCCATTACAAGTTTTTAATTAAAGTTAAGACACAGCTTCTCACACTATCCTTGTTACGTGTGTTAATTTTATCCATGACTGATGGGACCTACAGGATAATGTTGGCTCCAAACGACAGATGTGAAAAGCTTTTTACTCTCAGAGTTTTTTTAGAAGACTACTGAGATGAAGTCATATCATTCGTTGTGTGTGAAGCTAGGTTGTAATTTTAACTATAAAATAACAATGAAAGATGCACACAAAAGGAGCCTTAATAATTATAATCCAAACAGTTTCTAGCAAGTTTTTGAACATTCATCAATTGCGTTCCCTAAGTTATGCTATGTTTATTATATGTGAAGGACTACAGTACATGTATTCAACAAAAAATTCAATTATTTTTAAAGCAACAAATTTTTCGAACTCTTTTCTATGGGTTTACCTTCCCTCAAAAATATCCGATCATCTTGTCAATATAAATGAATGAATTTTCTGTCTGTCTGTGGTTGTACGTACATACTCCGTTTTCATTTCGGTGTATATTTGTACGTCTATCTGTCGTTATGTATTTTGGTACTGATGAATTATGTACATTACATGATACAGTTTGTGCGTTGCTTCTCGTTCATTACAATATTCATGAATGTAGACTTGGAATAGAAAACATAAATTTTGTAAAACAGCAACAACAACAACAACAACCACAAATATAAATTGTTCTAATAATGGGGGTAAAGTAAAGCAAAAAGATTTCTATCTTTACAAAATTGGAAGAAACAAAAAAATTTTGTAAAAAATAATCTAAAAAAGTATGAAGACCCAGTAGCAGCATTTACATACGACTACAGATAGCCTCTCCATTCCATTCACATAGAAAAAAGTTTTCTATGAAAACTTGCACACCAAAAACTCATTGTGTAAATGAGGAGTAGCATTAGAAGAAGAAGAAGAAGAAGGAGGAAGGGGATCATCATGCCACATACAAATGAAAAGTATGACATTCATGTTAATCGTTGAATATCTTTGGATGCCTAATAATTATGCCTCTTCATACAAATGAACTGAACTCAATGATTTTTCTTTTATGCTGCATCTTTTATGCTGTTTCTGTTCTGCTTTAACCCTACTTTATGCGCTGGTTGTTAAGAGAAAAAAATGAAGTATTTGAGAGGAACATTGACACTCTTAGAGAAGGGAGCAAAGGAGGGAATACATACACATATTTTACGTTAATGTATGTAAATTACTAATGCCTGGTTATTTTGTGTTTTTCTTCTATAGGCCTAGACAGTCACAATTTTTATAACGAAAAACAATAAAAAAATGTTGTTTTTAAAGATTTTTATGAAACCATGACTATAGCACGTGCTTTTAGGTTTTTTCATTGTATATTTTTACAAAAGAATTCAATCCTTTTATGGGAAATTGTTGAGAAAGTGTATACATCTTAATACCTGATTTCAAACAGATCCTCATAAACAGAGTCTATGAATAGTCCTAAAGTTGTTAGTTTGCCGTGTTTGGAACATGTTGATATCATATTAGCTCATCTTAAATGCTCCTAAGTATGACAACGGTTCCATTTGTTCTTTGAATTGGTCATTACAACACGAAGACAATTTTCAACAGAGGGCATTATGACATAGATTCCCTGGATCGAATCAGCAAACTCTATGATTTTGCAAAATGTTTTATAACGAGACTGAATACTAAAAGTGAATTAAGCAGTCTTGAAAACCACTTAATTGGTTAGTACAACCATTTAGTCAGGATTACAACCTAGCTTCTCACATCAGCCATGTAGTGCGTGGGTGCTAAGTTTATGCATGAGTGGCGGGGCCTAGAGTTTAATGATTTGAGAATTTGAGAAACTTTTCATGGCAAATTCATTTACTAGTAGAATTTTTACCAAAATACTGCTGAGACGAAGCCACTGAAGAAATATTTGTTTAAACTTCATTTCGTTCAGGCTGTCTGAGGTAGGGTTTGAATCATGGGTGTTTTTCTAAAAAACCAACACACTATCTGCTACACTACGGCGATTTTTTCAAATACTATTAGGTGAAAGAAATTCATGTCATGGATTGTTAAAATACTTCAAATTTAAACTAATTGTGGTCGTTATTGTTACATCAGATCAATATCGTTCAAATTTAATCCCATTTAATGCAAGATCTGGTTTAATGGCGTTCAGTATGGGACATATAAGCTCATAGTATACCGAAATTCGAAGCATTTCGAGGTAATTTAGCCCGTGCGAAGTTAATAGCGGTGATTCCTCTGCATTATGCCAAGCAGAAATGAATAACAATATCGGTATGCAGAAGCAATGAGTTTTAGATGCATATGCATACATACATAATTGGCCATAACAACCCTTCAGTCAGGATTACGGCCTAGCTTCTCACACCACTCATGTTAATTTTATGTATGGGTTGCGTGACCTACAATTTAAAGTCGACTCCAAACGACAGATTTTTTGAGAAACTTTTTATGGCAAGTTTATTTACTCTCAGAGTATTTACCTGAAATCTGCTGAGAGGAAATCGTCGAAGAAATATTTTTTTTTTATATGTCGTTTTGATGTCTGGCCTGGGGCTCGAAACGTGGCCTTACGTCTAATAAGCGAATACACTACCTACTAGAATACGGCGACTTCGGATGCATATGTGGCAACCAGTAAAAGCAAGTGTTAGTTGAGAAGAATCTCTCTCTGTCACTGTAATGACGAAGCATACAATGCGACGGTAAAGCATAAGTTAGAGGCACTCTGTAAACACTATTCTGCTCTAGCAAAAATTATCTAAAGATGTGAAAGAGATTTATTTTAATTGGTCTCAATGCTGGGTGTCTGACCAGTGAAACGAAAATAATTAATGCTCATGAGCTCATTTTTCAAAAGAATTTTGATTCATTTCTCCAACTTTTGATACGGATTCTAATGACGGTATATTATAGCTTTTATGGTCGTACCTTAGTACCTTAGTACTGCTACCAATTTTGTAGGGTGTCCCCACAATTTCTCCTTCATGCCGATTGCCCTACCGCCTAATATGCATCCAGATCTTTCCTTTTGAGATTCTTTAACGCCTCATCAGTTTCAAAAATGAGTTCCGAAGATTCATTCTTATCATCATAGAATCTACTTTTTGCGTTCAAGACAACCCTCACTTTGAATAATTTTACCGGAAGTTTACTGCGTGCCCTGTCGAACGATTCAGGTGTATAAGTGTAGCTGGGAGTATTAAGATTAGCTTCTGGATCTAGGGCCTTTATCATAGTTTCTTGTCTAATGTTAGTCCCTTAGCTAAGCATTATTTTATAAAGCATTTCAGATCACGATTAAACTCTTTTAAAGCGCTGCATTTAAAATCTATGTGTATGGCTGTGTAGTTCGAATAGAAATTCATAAAGAAATCCTCTTATATAAGCAAGACATACAAATACAAACTACAACAACAACATCAGCTACTACAAAAGAAAAAGGAAAGAAATAAATAAAGAAAGAAAGCAAGAAAATAAAGAAAAGAAAAGCTTTTGTTAAATTCTATTCTATTGCACTACTGGATTAAATCTTTAAGTCAGCAGTTTTCAAGAGTAACTTGTAGGCAACTTATAATGCTAACACTGTATTGGTGAAGAACACCCACATACACAGATACTAGATATATAAATGTATATATATGTGTTTAGCCTATAAAGTAGTTTGTGCTTTGTCACTTACAAGTACAACGACTAAGAAAATAATGCCAAAAGAAAAGCAGTCACGAGTGTACGGGTACGGGTACTGCTATTGCAATGCCTAAGCGTAGCATAGCAAAAATATCTATTAAATGCTAGCAATTGAGCATAAGAGTTATGCTACTAGAATGCTATTGTGGTGGTGGAGGCTATGGTGGTGATAGTAAGCGAGTAACAGACATTAAAATACTACAAGAAATTTATCCACTGACTGTGTATTTGGTATGTGCTAAAGAGGCAAATACCTCGAATGTAAAACGATAAGGAGCATAGAGAGAAAGAAAGAAAGTGGGAGAGAGAGAGAGACAGAAAGAAATAATAAAACCGGAACACTAGAATATCGAAGCAAGAAACAGTAGAACAAAAAGGAAACAACAAAAAAATCGACTTCAGAAGCAGAAAATCTAGTGCACTGTTATAAAAAGTACCCACTTAAGTTGGTTACGACTTGACTTGGCTTGGCTTGCTGCTTTGGCTTTGGCTCTATGACTGTCGGAGTGATGTTTGATTTGCTTGTTGTTTAGTACCGATTCATGCACTCACTCACTCACTCACTCACACTATCATTCATGCAATCGTTGCCTCATTTATTTATTTGTTTCGTTGTTTTATAAGCTGTGGGTTTCTATGCTACTCTCTTACTAAATGCTGAATCGTCACATTTTAAGTTTTACATCATCGTCATCATCAACAACACCATCGCCTTCTTAATCACCATCAACGTACTCGTCGCCATCATCACCATCATCATCATCATTGTCATCATCATTGCCATTATTGTAGGAGGTTTGTTTAAGCATTTTCTATATTTTTTAAGTATGCAGCAGTTGTAGCGGAGAGTACCAGAGCCCTTTTACTTATTGTCAGTGCTTAGACCTCCTTTTTCTTGGCTAAAGAAAATACGTACAGCGTAAACGGTTTAGTTCCGCATTGTCACCCAATTTTACTGATTATTGCCACAGACAATTAGCAGTGATGGTTAGAGAAAGAGTACAAGTTTTAAAGAATTGTGTAATAAGTTCAAAGCATTCTTAAGGAATTTTCTGATTCTTGTCAGTGTAACAGTGGGGAGTAGAGAAAGAGCACAGTTTTATTTATCATTAAAAGCTTCGGACGTATCCTTTTATCAATTGTTTGAAATAAATGGATTATCAGCTCATTTCCTAAAATTTCATGTGCTACCTAAAAGCAGCTTAAATGCTCTAGATGGCGTTAGGAAGATGCGATTTTCTTCTAAAAAGTCGTTTTGGACAGTGTTGCGCTTGCTTGAAACGCGATTGTTGGAACATTCGTCACAAATAGCCACTACCATAAATCAACTACAGCCTAAGCTCACGGCTGAATGATGCCGTAATTTAGTAGGCAGTGTGTTCGTTTATTGGAAGATACCCCGCCGTTCAACTCGCATCTCAGACACTTCGAACAAAACAAAATGTAAAAAACCATCTCTCCCGCGACTTCCATTCCGCAATCTTTTAACAAAAGCTTTCAAATCTGTCTTTCGGAGTCAACTTAAATACACAACCCAACATTTTAATTTCAGAAGGTGAAGGTTTCCAAAGGAATCAGACCTACTAAAGTCAATACCAACTTATTTGAACATCTGAAGTAAGTAATGGCCCGACAGTGGTTAATTGTAAAGTAATTGCTTATTAGGATAATATCAAACGACTCACAAATATTATGGCTCTACAAATGCTATGGGATTTTGGGTTGGTAGAAGTGGAACAACAGAATTCGCACCGTTGTATACATTACGGACCCAGTTAGCAAGTTATTGTATCAGTTTGCGGGTGGCACTTTTCTCTGCCCAGTTATTACAGTTTGCCCAGCCTCCAGGGCTAAGTATTTGGATGATGACCTGACCGTCAAATAGTTTTCTTATGTTAGGTTGTCTCTGAGTGCAGAATATCTTTCGATGTCGTAAATTTTCGGCATTGCCTGCGAATTTCTCCATGACTTCAGAATATTTATTTCCTTTTACACTATCAGCCCTTGACTTACTTACCAGCCTTATACCACAATATGGTAACGTGTAGTTTTCGTCATTGGCGGAGTCTAGTAGATAGTGTGTTACCTTATTAGACGAGAGCTCTTAGTCCTCTGTCTAGACATCTCGAACAAAACGAGAAAATAATAATACTTGCAGCGATTTTTTTCGGCAGTCTTCTGATAAATAAAATTTCGATGAAAGGTTTCTCAAATCTGTCGTTGACTTTAAACAGTAAGGTTCCTTTACTTATGCATATAATTAATACATACTTGAAGGGTTATGTGAGAATCTGGGTTGTAATCCTGACTACAGGGTTGTAATAACCTGTAAGGAGTTTCCAAATATTTTCATTTCATTTTTATTACAAATCATTTTGAAAATCATAGAGTTTGCTGACTCGGTCCAGAGTTTGCTGTTACTCGATCTGTGTCATAATGATCTCTGATGTATCACGTTTTCGATTAGTTTTCCGTTATGCTAACTGTTAAGAAGGCAATCGGCCAAGCCAGCAATTTCCCGGGATTTTAAATAAAACACAAGTGCTTAACAAAAGGCTTGATTTATTAGGCAAGTGTATTAATATTAAAATTCCTGTGTAATAATATTAAACAAATATGTTATATAAAATGAGATTTTAATTAGTTAATTACAACATACTTTTTAGTAGGAAACTACTGGGATTGAAATTCAAAATAAGTTCAATTTAGATAACTTAAGCACGTCTGAGGCAAGTTATAGAAAACCTTATAATAAAATGGCGAAAGTTCTAGATTTTCTTAATAGCTTAATCTTCGTTAAAAAATGTATGTATTCAGTATTGGAAAGTTAAAAATTTATCATGGCATATTGCCAGACCACTAAATGAATTATGGCGATTTTGGGAGTAGTTTTAACATTCCCCCCCCAGTGTGGCAAGAAGCTCCTTCGCAGCCAGACTTTCCTTCTGAAGCTACTTCCAAAATTGCTAATTTGGATACAGGTCTCTCCATTATTCCACGTTGTGTAAGTACCTTTGCACTTCTTGCTTGTCCATCAGCAGCCAATCTCGTTTCTAGTACTCTGCCTCGTAGCCAGACATTTCTTGGAAGAGAAGGGTCAACAATGATAACCAAATCCCCTTGATTTAGTGGTTTGGACCTTTCAAACCACTTTGACCTACAGGTTAGCGTCGGTAAGTATTCAGTCAACCACCTTTTCCAAAACATATTTGCAAATTGTTGTGAAATTAACCAATTTTGTCTCAATATGGTCCCACTGTCATTACATGTAGTTAACGGCTTTAGCCCACTAGTGCTCCCCAACAAAAAATGATTTGGAGTCAAAGCTTCTTTGGTGTCATCTTCAATAGGTATATAAGCTAATGGCCTTGAATTAATAATATTCTCCACTTCAATGAGCATACTTAAGAGAAGTTCATCACTGGGTTGCCCGCTTGGCATAATTTTGTATAAAATTGTTTTCACCGAGCGAACTAAGCGCTCCCACGCGCCACCCATATGTGGTGAAGCCGGAGGATTGAAAGTCCATTTCGTAGTAGTTGTAGTAAATTCTTTAACCAGTTCGTTTTGGTTTACATGTACTAAGGCTTCTCGTAATTCCCTTTCAGCACCAACTAAATTGGTACCATTATCACTGTAAAATTCAAGGGGAATTCCTCTTCGCCCCATAAAATTGCGAATAGCTAAAATGCAGGAACTTGTCGTTAAAGAGTGTGCAACCTCAATGTGCACTGCTCTTATAGACATACACGTAAAAAGGCAACCATACCGTTTTTCCTTGTGGCGATTAACTGTCACAAATATAGGCCCGAAAAAGTCTAGTCCGGTATGAGTAAATGGTGCGGTGTACGATGATAGGCGCGCACGTGGTAATCTGGCCATCTGAGGGACCTGGGGAACGGCTTTATTAATTTTGCACATTTGGCAACATCGAATTATTGATTTATATGTCACCCGCAATCTTGAAATGGAATATTTTTGTCTTAATTCATTGACAACTGTTTCATTATTCACATGATGATATTTTTCATGATAGTGAAGACATATAAGTTTAGTGATATAACTTTTTCTTGGAAGTATAACCGGCCGTTTTTGTTCCGAGGAAACATCTGCCATGTCTATTCTACCGTATACGCGCAAAATACCGTTTTCTAAGTAGGGTGTTTTAAAATAAATGTTACTTGACTTAGGGATTGGAATATTCAATTTAAGTGCCGAAAGCTCTGCTGAATATTCTTCCAATTGGGCTTGACTATATAAAAGATACTCAGCCTTATTTAGCTCCTCCTGAGTCAATTCCCCCTTTTCCTTTTCATCTGAATGGCAATTATTAATAAATCGATAAACGTAAGCTGCGGTCCTCTTAAGACGATTCCATTTAGAAAATCGTAACACATCAAACACTGGTTCGTGTTTTGCTATTTGATGTACATGTTGAATGCGTTCTTCTTCGGTATATTCAAAATTAGTTTCAGCTTTGGGCCATTGTTCCTCTGGTTGCAAAATAAAATCAGGTCCATTAAACCATCGGCTAGAACTTACAATTTTCGAGTTTTTAAGCCATTTAGTTGCCTCATCAGCGACGTTCTGCTTACTCGGAACCCAATTCCATTCTGAAATAGATGACAGCTCCAAAATTTCGGTTATTCTGAAGGCCACAAATTGGTGATATTTACGATGATCTGACCTGATCCAGCTTAAAACTGTCTTTGAATCGCACCAGAAATATTTCTTTGAAATTTTTAATTCGTGATTTTCAACCAGAAATTTTGCAAAACGAGCTCCTATCAAGGCAGCCATCAGCTCCAGCCTAGGAATAGATGTTATTTTCATTGGCGCTACCTTAGTCTTAGCACCGATAAGAGAGCAAATTATATCGTTATCTTTTTCTAGTCTGAAATATGAAACGGCGGCGTACCCGTCTTTGCTTTGTGCAATTGTATATTAATGCCTTCGTAACTCTTAAAAGATTGCAAGTAGCATCTTGGTATTTTAATATTATGAATTTCTGGCAAAAATTTAACCCACTGCGTCCATTTGGTAAATAACTCCGAAGGGATAGTTTCGTCCCAACCAATTTTGGAGCGCCAGACGTCTTGCATCAGAATTTTAACGTACATAATTATATGTGCAATCAGACCAAGAGGGTCGTAAATGGACATAACAAGTTTCAACATTCCCCGTTTTGTTGGTAATTTCTTAAAGGTAAATAAATCACTTTCGAGAAGCCAAGGTGAAATTTTGTAGGTAAAAACATCTTCCTTATATTCCCAGAAAACACCCAAGACCTTTTCCACATCAGCTTCCTCTTTAAAGCTTATACATTTAAAACTGTTTGAACCTGTTATTGAAAAAGCTTGCCTTACTGTTTTACTATTCGATATCCAGTTTCTTATGTTAAAACCAGCTTGTTGGTGAACGTAGGAAACGTCTGATAACAATTTAATCGCCTCTTCTGGAGTACTAACGGAAACCAACAAATCGTCAACATAATGATTTTCTTTGATACATTTTGAAGCTAAAGGATATTTATCTCGAAATTTATCAGCATTCATATTTTTAATATATTGAGAGATAGCGGGAGCACATGTGGCCCCAAAAATCATTACGTCCATCACGTATATATCAGGGGATCTACTTTGATCGCAATCGCGCCAAAGGAATCTTTGAACGTCGCGGTCTTCTTGTCGTATATGTATTTGAAGAAACATCTCCTCGATGTCACCGCACAGAGCAATGCTATTTTCGCGAAATTTTAGCAGAATCGATGGTAAGGAAGCCAACATATCAGGCCCTTTTAATAAAAATGAGTTTAAAGACATACCTTCGGATTTTGCAGCAGCATCCCAAACAACCCGTGATTTGCCTGGTTTATTCCGGTTAAATACTGCAAAAATAGGTAGATACCATACTTTACCATCATCCCTATGAGTTTCAACCTCAGATAACTTTCGTACGTATCCCTTCTCAATGTATTTTGAAATTGTATTTTTAAAGGTTTTATAGAGATCAGCATTTTGTGATAATTTTCTTTCTAAACAAACAAGCCGTTTTAAAGCCATTTGGAAACTATCTGGCAAGGTAAAACTATCATATCTCCATAATAATGGAACCTCATAATGCCCATTCTCTTTCAACTTAGTAAATTTATTAAGCAAACTTAATGCACGTTTTTCATTTTCAGACACAAGGGGGTCTTTTGTTGTAATCCCTACACTCTCAAGTGTATAAAAACTCTTAACTAGTTCTTCTAATTTTTCTTCATAATTAGAGCAACTACAAATATGGAAGTTGAAATGCTTACTTGTGTTTGGGGATTCAGCTGTTGTACCATAAATAAGCCATCCAAGCTTTGTTCGTACAGCAACAGGTTCATGTGGAGCCCCTTCGCGAGTCTTATTTGAAATTCCAATATTAAAATGATTTAATCCGATTAAAAGTCTTGGTACGGCATTCGTATAACTTTTTATTGGTAAATGTTGTAGGTGGCTGTAACGTAAACACAGACTTTGGTAGTCTAGAGATTGTGTTGGCAAATTTAAAGCCTTTACCGTATTAACGTTTAAGCTTACGCGTTGTTTATTTTCCCCTGAAATCTCTATTATTAATTTTTTTGAATTTGACTCATTTCTTTGCATACCTCCAGTCCATTTTAAACACAATGGATTGTGTTCGCCTTCCATCTTCAATTCTTGGGCAATTTCTTCATCTAATAGGCTGATAGACGATCCATCATCAATAAACGCGAACGTATTAATTGTTTTATTATTTCCATATATTTTTATTGGTATAATTTTAAATAAAATCTTACTAAATTCAACACTATGAGAATTGTTTACTTCTTCTTCTTCCATTATTGTTTGTGGATTTTGTCTATTTGACATTTCCTTACTAACATTATTTGTTGACATTGAAAATCGATGTAACGAGGGATGGTGAAAGTATTCACAATTCTCTTCTACACATCTTTTCTTCTTTTTACATTCACTGCTATGTAAGCACAAGCAGTATTTACATAATTTCTTTAATCTCACCACTTTCCATTTTTCCCCACGATCTAATGACTTATATTTTGGACATTCGCTTACAGTTTTACAGTCACTGCTGCTACATACAATACATCTGCGTTCATTGTGAGAATAAATACCAGCTCTCTCATTGATCGGTGATTTGTTATTATAAATGTTCAACTTGCTGTTATTAAAAGATTTCTGTTTACTCGTTGTGGAATCTATTGATATTGAACTGGCTGTTAATCCAATGTTAAATAGCCAATTGTCAAATTCAGACAAATTTGCTTTTTTGTTTTCTTTTGTGAGCTGAAGTTTTATAGTTGCCCACTGCATTTGGTAGGAAGGTGGGAGTTTTTGTAATAATTGATGAAGTAGAGAGGAGTTATTTATTTCATCTGGTAAATTGGCAGCATTGATAGTTGCAATTAAACTACGGACTTTTATGGCAAAGGAGGTAAGTGTTTGCAAATTATTTTCATCGACTTTTGGTGCTAAATTAATTCTGTTTTTTATTGAATTAATTATTTTTTCCGGTTGGCCATAGAGCATACGTAGAACTTCAATTACTTTAGGTACGTTTAAGGGGTGTACAAGCATATGTTGCACGCTCTGGAGAGCTTCACCTTTAATTGATTTCTGCAAACGAATGAGATTTTCTGCGTACGTAAGACGACACATAGCGGTTGACCATTCGAAGGTCGAAATAAAAAGGGGCCAGTCTTCAGGATTACCAGAGAAAATGGGCAATTCCTTTGGGACAGATTGACGTGCATTAATGCTGCTTTCTGGCAGTGGTATGGTATTAAAATATTGTGCTGAAGATATTGGATTATTTGTGAATGTGGGTGTATCAAAATAAAAAGGCTGCTGAGGAAAGTTTGTAGGTTGAGCAGTGTTGTTATTTTCAGCTGCAGGAAATTGTGAAAATGTCACTGTAGCAGGTTGTTCTACGAAACTTTGTGTTAATAAAGACTGGGATCGTTTCTGAGTATTACTACCTGTAACAGTCGTAGTTGCACAATTTGGTGCTACCGTTCTGTTAGATACAGTGTTAGTTACGATGGGGTAACTGGATACATTTAATATTTGTGGAACTTCACCTGAGCTACTGCAAACGATATTTGTTATATTAGGGTTGTGTTCCGCAGGTTCAGTGGTAATATTTGTTGGTAATTCGGACAAATATGCAGCTTGATTAAGTGTAGAGCCATTCGCAACATTGCTTGTTGCTAGAAGAGTATTGTTAACAGAGGTTTTATTTGTTTGGCTTTGGACAGGTAAGTCTTTTACCCATTTTTGGACAGATTGGGATTTAATAGATGAAATGTCACAAAGGTCATCAGCTTCTTCTAGAAGTTGATATTTCTTATTGAGATACTCACGGTGTAATTGAGCTTGTACTCTATTGAATTCTTTCTCTTCTTCGAGTCGCTGAAGTTGTAATTGGATATTGCGCGACTGAGACCGAACGGAGTGGTGACTAACGACACTATTAGCAGGGGAGGCTGTGTTATGATTCGTAGTTTGAGTGATCGCTGAATTACCTTGTAGGGGATGGGGGCTTATTTGGCTGTCGTTGTTATCCTGTTGTTGACCCTTTGTAATATTGTCATTCATGATTACTTACTGCGAGATTGGCAATGATGGTGAGTGCGAGATTGGCAATGATGGTGTGCTTTAGATGAGTATAAGGTTATCCACCATAAAAAGAATTTTAAATTTGTTAAGAAGGCAATCGGCCAAGCCAGCAATTTCCCGGGATTTTAAATAAAACACAAGTGCTTAACAAAAGGCTTGATTTATTAGGCAAGTGTATTAATATTAAAATTCCTGTGTAATAATATTAAACAAATATGTTATATAAAATGAGATTTTAATTAGTTAATTACAACATACTTTTTAGTAGGAAACTACTGGGATTGAAATTCAAAATAAGTTCAATTTAGATAACTTAAGCACGTCTGAGGCAAGTTATAGAAAACCTTATAATAAAATGGCGAAAGTTCTAGATTTTCTTAATAGCTTAATCTTCGTTAAAAAATGTATGTATTCAGTATTGGAAAGTTAAAAATTTATCATGGCATATTGCCAGACCACTAAATGAATTATGGCGATTTTGGGAGTAGTTTTAACACTAACCATAGTCGCTATGCTTCAGAGGTTCACTGCCGTAGGCAATTGGTTTGAATCTTCGCTTGAGTCATTTATAAATTCGTTCATCTGACCATACACCGACTTCGAGATCAAAAAAAAGAGCTAACAATCATTAAATTTATTCCCAAGATTATACTGAAAGCCTTCTGTATATTGTTATTGTATGTTTTGTGTATTCAGTGAACTGTTTTCGAAATAAACCCTGTCCAGTAGAAGTTTGATAGACCACCTAAGACTCGTTATTTCAAGAGCTCTTTATATAAACTCTTGACATCTGCTCTGATACCTTTCCAGTGTCTATAATTCTTAATTGTGAATAGCTAAGTGAACTATGGACTCGGTTATTCAGCACAGAGTTCTATATGTGCCTTCACATTTAGTGAAATAACACCACAAAGTCTTTTTGGTGATGCAGTTCTTGGAGGGCCTTATCCCAGCCTTAAGTTAATAGAAGATTTATAAATAAACTGGCACTTTTATTAATCTAAACAACAAACCCATTTCATTTCAACACAAGAAAAAAACAAGAAAAACAAATTTTTGTTGTCAACTTAAATGACAAGAAAGTTTATATCTTGTCACTCATCATCCATCACAGAATTGTTTTATTTTGTCACACTGATGTCATCTTTCCTTTCGATAACAAAAAAAGAACTGAAGAAAAATAACCGAAACAATTTCAAGAAAAAAACTTTTGAAATTTCGTAACTTAAACTGACCTCAAAATAAGTTTGAAACTAAAGAAACAAGATGACCGCCGCTACAAAACGGAAACAGAATTCAAAGTCTTTCCCAAAAACAAGGAAAATCATACGGGAAACAAAACAGATGTCACATGGACATGCACGTTTAGCATTGTTGCCTCTGTCTTACATAGAAGGAGGGAAGCAGAGCCAGAGAGAGAGAGGTTTGATGTACAATTCAATTTAAGACTTTCGCTTTTATTTAAGCCAGAAAACAACAACAACAATTTCTCAACAAAATTTTGTTCATCTTTGTAGTGTAATTTGACCACAAATAAATTTTGAAAGCTTGTCAAGCTGAGAATACAATACAAAATCATGTGTCAGTTGAAGTAATCATAATTTCTTTGGCTTGAAAATGACAAGTTTTGAAGGAAAAAGTGTATGTTTGTGTTATGAATGCACAAAATGTTGGAAGGTCAAGCGTTTAGAAATCCACACAAAATGATTTAAGTATTCCTTAAAAATCATGCAAAATTATTTTGAATTCTTTTAGAGACGCATAAAATTGTGCTGGTTTATAACACGAAGATAAGATTGTCTATTGCTTTTCAGTAGTCTGAGAATAGTAAAAGCACTTCTTGCCAGATATTGCAGGCTCAATAGAGAATAAAGAGCATTTCAAGTCCAATCTGTAGATTCTATGATGAGGGGTAGCCAGGCCTGAAAATTTCCTTCTAATTTGCCACGATGAGCCTTCGTTAATTGGTTTAATCAATTAGTGACAGAGCTTTCTTAATTTGATGCTTCTAAAGCAGAGAAGATCGTCTTCTAAGCCAGGCTTTCGCTGATCTTGACGTCAAATATCCATTTTACTGGAACCTCTTCTTTTAACCGTACGAACTGGTCGAGCAAACTGGATATAAATCCACTGAACATCTTTCATATCGTGGGTTAACTCATAAATTTTGTTAAAGGTCAGGGTCTGGATATCATTTTTCAATTTGCATTGGAACGAATGAGTTGTGTAGAACTTTTGCTTCGAATACTCCTAAGGCAGTTGCATCGTTACGTAACAGAGTTCATACTTCCGCGCATAGAAACTCAAGGGAAGGATGAACGATTTGTAGTTATCTCGCATGAGAGAAATTTCTGCTAAGCAAATGCCTCTTCAGACCATGATAGCATTTGATGTTTAAAGTTAACCTCTGCTTGATTTCCAGATCGACGGTGTAGCTAAGATAATAAATTCATTGGTAAAGGCGAATGCTTGGTCGTCCGTTGAGGAACATTAGTTTCCTCGCACAAGAGAGATGTTTCTGCTACTCAAATGCTTATTGAGGCCATAGTAGCACCTGTTGGTCGAATGTCCGCCGAGGAGCATTACTTTCGTCACACGAGAGCTGGATTTCTGCTCCTCTAATGCTTATTGAGGACATAATAACGTCTTTTATTAGAGCAACATTATGTCTGATCTCCAGACTGATGTTATGTTCGCTGTGGACGGTGGCGACGCGATAATAAATTCATTCACTAAGTTGAAGACTTAATTGCCAAACTTAATCTGGAATCCGATTCGCCATTTTGCTCTCAGACCAGGCGCTTTTCTGCCAGGCCCATCTCGACAGACTCCTTTCCTATAGCACTAGGGAGAGCAGTATCATCTCGCTTAGGCCACTTAACAATGTCGATGTCATGAGAGCACGCAAGTAACTGGACATTTATAATGAACTGCCGCCTGTCGCAGAATGCTCTTCATGACGCAGTTGTTGCCACCGTAAAGGAAACCTTGAAATGCATTCAAAGGTTCGCTAAGATTCTCTCCTGAAGTTGCCGTAGTCTAATAGGTAGTGTGTTGGCTTATTAGACATGAGACCTCGGTGCAAACCCCAGGTAAGACATCTCCAACAAAACGAAATTTAATATTTCTTAGGCGACATCCCCTCAGCAGATTTTGGGCAAAAACTCCGAGTATAAAATAAAATTGTCATGAAGAAGTTTCTGAAAAATATGTCGTTCGGAATTGACTTTAAACTGTAGGTCCCGCCACTCAGGAATAAAATTAACACACAGACAACATAAGTGGTATGAGAAGCTAGGTCGTAAACCTGACTGAAGGGTAGTAATTGCCCAAGAGTGTAAGATTCTTTCCTAAATTGTTAAAGCAGTAGAAGTAGGAAAACCAATGTCAGTCATTGCGCCAAGACTGTGATGCCTTGTCGGGCTAAAGGAAGTCGATATGCCGACTTGATTTTCATGAGTCTTCGCCAGGACGTGATAGATTGACCACGTCTTAAGACACATTGACAAGGTCCAATCAATCCAATCCAGTCCTTCGCTTCAGTCGTTTAAACAATACGCTTGCAAGAATCTTATGTACGTTAGGAAGAAAGCTCATATCTCTGTAGTTATCCAATGAAAACCAAAAAAAAATGTATGAATTTATTGTCTTCAATTAACTTCAAGGATAAAATATGTTCCATTGGTTTATTAAAATAAAAATAATTTTCAGTAGAAATAATTGCCAAAATATGCCATTTAAAGATGTTACTCAGTTTCCTGTGTGGCCCCTTCCAAGAGGCACAAGAAAATTATAGGATTTTCGGTTAATAAACTAGAGGAGACACAATAATGCTTTAGGACAACTCAATAAAAAACTTCATATTTTTTTTGTTTTCAGCCAATTCTAAACTACAATTCCCTCCCTTCTTCTTCCTGCCTTAAAAAGTAATATTAAAAACAGAAAAAAGAAGACAAAAAGAAATTGGTGAATGAAAAATCTGGGAATGTATTGCGGTGGCATAGCAAAGGAAAGGACATGTTGCTTGAAAAAGAACTGCTTAAACTGCCAAAAATGAAAAAGTGTCAAGTGCTGTTTGTTGTTGTTGTTGTTGGGGTTTTTGTTTTCATTTTAATGCCAAAACAGAAAGAAATGTAAAAACACAACAACTTCTTGTACTCCTTGTACGTTATAGGCCACCAGTATAATGCTGGTGCCCATAAAGCAACTCCTGGCAAATAGTTTTGAGGTGTGAGTGTGTTTTGTGAGCAACTCTTAAGTCAATGTAATCACGTTACACAAAACTGCACTTCACATGTGTTAGAGAAGAGAAAAGCAATCGGTAGCCAATTCTCTCTTCAATAGGAAAGAACGAAAATGTCAGGATATTCCGACGTTTAGTGGCATAGAATAGCAAAACCAAGTCGTAGAGGCATTTAACTAATAGTGACGATATTTTTTTGGCAAACAACGAAAAAAATAGGCCTGCTTTTATGTTTCTCTTTCTCTCCTTTTTCCTTTATTTTTATTACGGTTGTTGTTGCCACTTTTAAATATTTCTTGTCCTACTCCTGGTGTTGTATTTTTATTTTGCTTCGTTTCGTTCGGTTTTCGACTGTTTAAAGGCATTCAAAGTTGGAAAACGGAAATGCTTAAATAAATGCAACATTTCATTATAAAAGACACACACAGTAAAAAAAGTCAGGAAGAAAAAAAAAAAAAAAAGAAAAAACATGGGAAAGGAAAGAAAAATATTTGAAAGGAAAAAAGAAATGAAAATAAATATAGAAAATGAAGTTGTTTTAATGATATATTTAAACTTAATTAAATATTGGGTAAGGGTAGAAAACATTTTCACAACAATCTACAAAAGCAGTTTATTATTGACTTCGTTGTTGTCCTCTTCGCGGAGTTAGAGGTCTTGCGTATGCTTTAGTTAAAGGAAAAACGATGCCACTTCATATATATAAAGATAGTAATTGTATTCACCTGTGTTCGAACCTGGGATGCTTGGTTTTGTATTCAACTGCTTTAAACACTATACGCCAATGCTGTTATTTTGTCATTTTGATGTTACAAATTTTTAAGTGTTACTTTTAAATTTTATTTTTATTTTGAATTAAACTATTCATTGCTACATCAGTTTTTAAAGGATATTTTTATTATCGAGTGCGATAAATTATACTGCCCTCAATCTACATAGAGAATTACTAACATATCTCTATCAATTATGTTGCCCTGACAAACGATGCCAGTAAGAATAACTCCCTCTCTGCTAGTTGCGCATTCAGATATTTCCTCCTGAGACGTATTAACGCAGTTTTCAAGTATGTGTTATGCTACTTTATACTCCTCATCACAGATTCAACATATTGGGCTTAAAGCTTTTCCTGTTCTAAACAATTGTTCTTCGAGTCTGCAGTGCACGGTCAGAAGGCCGATTGCTAATATCTGGATAGTCTGAAGTATGATTTCAATCTCTTTCTATTTACTTTCTTGATTTTTCTTTACCATAAGTATTCCAAACTTCCAAAATTATGTTCTTATTCTCATCTAAGTGCTCATTGCCTGAGTTCCGCCCTGACCTGTATTCCAGTAGAGTGTAATCCGCGACAACCGACTTATCTTGTACAGATTGCATCATACTATTCTCCAGTCAACCTCATGCTACTATGTACCGCCTTTCCTGAACTTATCCAGCTGCTCTCATTATCATCCTTTCATATTCTGCAATAGTTTTTTAGCGATGTTCATTTGAGGGCAAGGATAGTCGCTGTAGTCTAGTAGGTAGTGTGTTCGCTTATTAGACGCAAATCCCGGAGTTGAACACCAGGCCAAACATCAAAACGAAATATGAAAAAATATTTATTCGGCGACTTCCTCTCAGCAGATTTCTGGCAAAAACTCTGAAAGTACATAAAACAGCCATGAAACGTTTCTCAAAAATCTGCCCTTCAGAATCGACTTTAAACTGTAGGTCCCGCCAGTCATGTATAAAATTAAGGCACACAACATGTGTGGTGTGAGAAGCTAAACCGTAATCCTGACTGAAGGGTTAAAGTGGCCATTTATGTATGTATGTGATTGTTAGATCAGAAGGCCTACAATATATACAAAATTAGTGATATGATGGTTCTCAGTCACACATTTTCTTTATACGAGTACTCCTTTAGCATTTCTTGGTTTCTTAAAGGAATTTTACACTCACCGCCATCCATTGGCAATATTTCCATTGTTTTGTTAAACTAAAGCTCCTTTTTAACGCAATGTCTAGGTCCCAACTTCATTTACTAATTTACTTAATTGATTGTTACAACCCTTTAGTCAGTATTATAACCTAGCCTCTCACACCACCCATGGTGTGTATGTTAATTTTGGTCCATGAGCAGTGGGATCTACTGCTTGATGTCGACTCCGAACGATGGATTTTTGAAAAACTTTTCATGGAAATTTTATTTACTCTCAGAGTTTTTGCCAGAAAACTGTTGAGGGGAAGTAGCCTAAGAAATATTTTTTTTTATATTTCTGTTTGCTGGAGATGTCTGAGCTGGGATTTGAACCATGGGTCCTCGGCTAATAAGCCAACATATTAATTACTCAATTACGGCCACCTATAAATTCATTTAACTGCAGAAAAATTGATGCTTATTTACTAATTGTAGACTTTATATGTGAACATTCTACTCAATTAACATTGTATTTCTATTGCCTGTATGCAAATCTTAATCACTTTCTCTTGCCGCTTATTAATCATGGAAAGCTCAATTTTTTGGCGCATATTATCTAGTTATGTTGGATATATAAATTATTATATATAAATTAAAAATTCGCAGTAAATTTAACGCGTTGATTTCAATTAAAAATCAAAAATCATTAAAATTTCCACAAAAAAAAAAAAAGAATGGCAGTAAAATTATTTCATCATGCGTTATCACCTCTGACTGTCTTCCGTTATTTACGTACATATTCCTTCCATTCAGATCACCTCACTTCACCTCAACTCACCTGACATGACATTATATTTAATTTTTTTTCGTCTTCTTTTTCTCTTTTTTTCAATATGTTGTTGAACTATTTCAATCCACCTTCATTGTTAAAGAATTTTTTTCTCTCTCTAGGATTTCTGATATCTGATGATAAACACATATCTACACATACATAAACATGCATTGACTTACAAATACACATATATACGTTCTCTCTGGTGTTTAACAAAGTGTTGATGTAATAGTGTTGGCTGGTTTGGCCGTGTTTGGCTGGCTGGCTGGCTGTTTGGCTGGTGATGATGATGCCCGGAAGGAATTAAAATGAAATAAAACTTGTTCTTCTTTATAGTTGTTGTCCTTTCAGCTTCCTTGTCTGCTTGCGTATATCTGTATAAGTGAGTCTATGTGTGTATGCATATGTTTGTCTGCCCATTTTTATTTTCGGTCGTTTTTCATTGCCAGCGTCTAAAATGTCTGTTTTATTACTTTTACTCTCTTCCTGAATTGAACACGTTTTTCGTTTGTTGCTGCTGTTATCTGCTCATATTTCTGCTGCTCATGCTGCTGCTGCTGCTATTGCTGCTGCTACTGCTGCCCTTTTCAATTGTTGTTCGAATTTAGAAAATTTCTACACACTCTAGCATGCCTGCTAAAATTATGGTTTAAGAATAAAGGAGTCAAAAGCACAGGGGTCTAGGAAACCTATACGTACATACTCTGCTGCTGTACTCCATTTGAATTACAATTACAACTCCATGCTGTTATAAATGCAATGTAAAGCGTCAGTATTTTCTTGTTGGCAATGTAAGTGACAACCATGAGGATCTTTATTTACTGTGTCTCTATGTCGGTCTCACCGTCTATATATGTGTTTTTGTGATTCACTCCTTTAATATCTAGTCTATGTAGGTATGCATGTGTGTATGATTTTGTGTGTCTGCAATAACTTTCGGGTGGTGAATAAGTGAGTGAGTGGGTGTCTTGGAAAGTGACAGACAAATTAAATTCAAATCAAATTTGATTTTTAATCGCAAAAACCTTTATAAAGGAGGGGCAAGAGTGTTGTGTACTATTTTTTAATATTCGCTACTAACAACAGGTGAAGTATTATGAAGAAAAGAAAGGGGGAAAAAAAATAAATCCGGTACGGAAAATAATTCTGCGACTTTTTTTCTTTGGCACAAAAGTCCCAATTTGCATTTCAAAAAACTTTTAAGAACAAAAGTACTTTGTGTTGAGAAAAACGTGCTTACACGTCCCTAACTCTACTTAGTATATTAACAAAAAACGAGGAAAAGAATCATACTAGCTATTGTACTGCCGTCAATCGATTATGTCTGCTCCAATCCTGCTCCAAGACTGTTACTCCAGGACAGTGACAGTAAGCCCAACTCCCTCCATAGTACACGATCAGTACACAGGTGTTTCCTACTTAGATGTGTTAATGCAGCAATGGACTCAAGTACGTATTCCAGAGATTAAAATCTATATAATAAGCTTGGGGCGCTCATATAAGTTTACAGTGGCCTGCCAAAAGACCGGTTACTATCCCCATTCACCTTCTGTACAATCCGATAAATGATGCGTTAAATCTCTTCTCATTGTATTTACACAAAAATAGTTTGAGAAAAGTTTTTGTCTCTCTTCATCCTTCCTTCCGTCCCAATATCTCTTTCTACTTCACAGAAAAGTTCTGGCCTTATCATCTGCGTGCTCATTGCCGGTAATTTTCACATAAACGGGGATCCTGCAGAAGATGACACTCTGTCTAGCTGATTCATCTGGCCCAGACCGCCCTATGCTATCTTCGACTTAACCTTATATAAACCGAATGTTTGGATGGTGGCCTGACTATCAGTTGGTATTGATAAGTTCCGACCATTGGTACTGTCCAAGTTGAAGTGAGCACATCATTCAACGGCGTGGTTCTTGGGGTCATCCGTTCTAAGATATCTGGGATTTTAAACAAGGTCTCTAAATATTTCATTCTGTGACAGAATTCTGGAATACTATCAGATTTTCGCCGTCTTTATATCACAGAATGGTAACAGCCTTAAAAGACTCCGAATCATTCTATTTGCTTTTATTACATCATTTCGTTGTCAAGCATTTGTCACATATATAAGGTTCTAATCAGAAGGGATCAACCGCTTTATTTATCGGGTCACGACAATGATGAATCTGCCAACTGGTGAATGTCGTGTTAGACTTGTCTTCCATTGTCCTAGCCATAGCTCTTTGCTTTGTTTTTCACTAACATATGCAACGGCCTTAAATTCAAGAGATATTCCAGCTCCGCTGTATGACAATCTGTCACAGTCCCCATTGTACCAACGTCTCTTTATCTTATCGAACTTCAGTTCGTTCTGCGTGCCCTTAGAGTAAAACCAACTCGACTCATCATTTACATTCAGTCGGCAAGCCGCCGGCATATCATGATGGTACGTTTTGCTTTCCTTGTAATAATCTACTACCAGCCATGTCAATTCACCCAAATATCACTGTTTCAGATCATATGTTCCCTAATCGTACAGATCTCCGTTTGAAAGGTCTAGCAGAAGGAGCTATAGTTAAGCATTTCGTTGGTGAATTCTATGTCAAAGAAGAATTCGTCCAGTATCTGAATTTTTCTCCTAAAATACAGTTTGGGACTCTGGCTGATCTATTCCCTCATAACCTAAAGATGTTCCGCTCCCATAAAGTACTTTAGTACTTTTTCTTTTTTGTACTTTTTTTAATTCCAAATATATTTCTTTGCTATAGTTTTCAAGGAGTATTTTTGCAGTTGGTATATTTTTTTTTAAAGTACTTTTTCAAAAAGTTTTGTTCAATCGTTTATTGTTTTAATAAGAAAGTACTTTTTCCCCAGGATGTGTTTTGTTTAATTTGCAGAAGAAATAATCCTTCACAGGAAGTACGTTTTGTGAGTACGAATGCTTTCTGAAGACATTTTTTTCCGAAAGTACTTTTTCAGAAAGTATTTTTTGAATGATAATTTCTCTAAAGTCTGTTCCTAGACAGTAGTTTCTTATTTTTAAAAGTTAGAAATTAGAAAATATTTAAGTCCTCTGGCATTATTTGTTGCCTTATCAGACCCTCTACGTATTATATTTTACGTATTTAACATTACGTTTGGTTTAGTGTCGTTAATGGTGTTGTTGGTGTTCACAAATATAAATGTCTTCGTCGTTATGCTTACCCTCTAACTTAACTATGAAGAACAGTGTCATCATCATTACCATCACCATCACCATCACTATTGCTAAACACCATTACAAGACCTGCTGCTCTAAACCATAAGCCAAAAAGGAAAAGAAAACATGACGTAGAAAAATCACATACAAACTCACTATACCTGGTCTTTTTTTTATTCGAAAAAAATAAATTTAAAAAAGAAAAACAAAAACAAAATATACGACGACGTAGTAATTCAATGTTTAACTGGATGTGCAATATCCTTTTCTAAAACACACACACACAACCTCATGCAGACAGGCACACATTATTTTTTTCTTCCTTCCTACTGAGCCTTTAACAGAGTGAACAAGAATGAAAGAGAATGGCAAAGAGTGCGAACAGAGAGAGAGAGAGAATATATATATTGGCAACTTCCGGTGCGACGGTGGTAGTAGCGTAAATATTTCCATGGCACTCGTTTTAGTAACACCTCGCTCTCCTGCGCCTGCATTTGCTCACTGCCACTTGCCACATGTTGTCGTTTCACGTGTCTGAGCAACACAACAAATATGTCTTGTAAACATTTTCTATTTTTCGGGTATAATGGCAGGGTATGGTATGGGTACCTGTTAGGCATTGTATTCATAAAAATATTGCCTTCTTCCTTACTCGTCTCACTCGCTGCCTAATTCGACTGGTCTCCTGGTTGCTTTACGCTAAAATGTCTCACTTAAACAAATGCATGCAATATGAGTTCACGCGGCGAGAGAGAGCGAAAGCCTCATCGATTAAGTTATTACCGTGGGTACAGGTTCGTTAGCTAGGACGACAATGATGATGATGATGTTAACGTTGAGGTCTTTAATGAGCGTAGAAATAATCAGTTTTTGTTTCTCTTCTTGTTCTCGGTGTTTTTTTCCTGTTTTCATTGACAATAATTAAATTTTGTTGCAACACAGCGAGCGTGAGAATAGAAAAGACCGCCTTTATTATAATTGCTTGAGAATGATGTCTTAAAAATCTATTTCAAAAAAACTTTCTTCCGTTCCATGTTTCCATCATGTCGTTTAGCAGTTTGTGTTGAAAGTCTTGTCCTTTGCCATGAGTGTAATAATATGTGACGATGTACACCCCCTATAGGCGACGTTGTGATAATAAGAAGTATCCGAAGTGTTAGAAAAAATGAAAATTAAAAAGGAGGTAAAGAAGCTAGAAAGCGCATTTGATAACATGTGTCACGAGGTCATAAATATGCCGTTAGATAGAAGACGAATAGAGCCTGTGATATTCAAATATATTACAGAAGTCCCATGCAAAAACGTAGGCAGGGAAAGAGATACTAAGCGTTACGATAACACAATCAGGGAATGCCTATAAAGTGGAGTTACTTTCATCACTAATGTGTAGCTTTGGGGGATGAGCTCCTAACATAACTATCTGAGGCGAGCATCGACAGCCAACGATTTGCTTACGATATAGTCTTGATGGCTAAAGGACAATCTAAATGTCAGTGGGCCTGAACGTAAACACGGGCTTGACTATAACAGTAGCATACCATCTAATTAGAATAATATTGGAATCCTAGGTGGGATAGTATCTCAGAAAATATCACTAAATAGTAAATTGAGGTGCAGGGCTCATTTAGAGAATAGGTTAGGAAAAGCTAGACACGCCATGATGATATGGAAAAGTCGCACAGGGAAATTCGGAGGAATTATATACCTAATATATTGGTCTGGTGGTGGTCAGACCAATAGCCTGTTAACAGCTCAAACAGAGTTGTACAAGGTACAGAGACTAGCATGTGTTCATATAAAAAGGACAGTGAGAACCTGTAAAACAGTGGCGCTGGAAGATCTGTTGAATTCAAGTCTGGTAGTGAAGACCGGAGCTTTGGAGACTTACTTAAGTAATTGGTTATTACAACCCTTGGTCAGGGTTACGATCTAGCTTCTCATACCACCCATGTTGTGTGTGTTAATTGTACTCATGAGTGGCGTGACCTATAGTTTAACGTTGACTCCGAATGACAGATTTTTTGAGAAACCTTTCATGGCAGGTTTATTTACTCACAGAGTTTTTGCCAGAAATCTGCTGACAGGAAGTCGCCGAAGAAATATTTTTTTTTCATATTTCAGTTTGATGTCTGGCCTGGTGCTCGAATCTGGGCTTTACGTATAATAAGCGAACACCTACCTACCTACTAGACTACACGGAACTTAGTATTAAAAATTATTGGAGTAATCTGTCAGCCATATACTCTCTTCAAAGAAGGACTACTTTGTGGTATGCATATGGGCCGAGAACAGATCATGGGGTAGGAGCAAAACTCAATCAATACAACTTGCTTAGGAAGTAAAAACACAGGCCATAGCCGTATTATCTCACAGTTAAGCAGCCATTCCAGCACTCAGCTCGTATAAGGTTAAATCGAAAATAGTGTGGGAAAAGGAAAAGAACAGGCAGACGAGCTTACAAAGAGGGGAGCTTTCACTACGCTGATGTGGAGCGCCAGGAACTTTATGTTGAGTGGGAACGGATAAAGAGATTTAAAGACTCTTCTCAAAACAAATCGGTTTGATAAGGTAATCAAACTTTATTTCGAAATTAAAATAAGAGCTATGAAAAATATAAATATTTAAAGGAGCTTTCCCCACTATGCGATTACAGTACATAACTAAGAATATTAAATTGTTTTAAATATACTCTTTATCACTTAAATTTATCGCATCTCTTGCACCACTACGATCACCCTTCCCATAGAATGACTTGTAAATTTTTTTATTAAATCTTCCACTGGCCTGTTTTTTTTTTTATTCGGTGTTGTGCTGTTCTCTACTATACTGTGTCTGTTTCCAAAAAAATTTATTCTCCTTCACTATTACCGCTTGGTGTTTAAGTTTTACACACAACTACATACTACAACAATACATATATATAGTTTCTAGACAATAAAATCAATGATGACTGTGAAGGCACAAGATGTTAAGAAGGAGGTTTACAATATAAAATAGCAGAAGCAGCAACAGCAACAATGAAAACGATAACAACAATAGTATTTCATAAATGGAATCCTTTTTAACAGGCTTGTCACGAAAATGCAAGCAGTTGCAACAAATTGGGTCAGACAATGCGTAGAAATATGGGATTTTTTGTTGTTGTCAGTTTTATTTCGTTCGTTCTCTTTTTCTCTTTTAAAGGAACTTTTGTTGTTGCTGTTGTTGGTATTTGTATAAAATATTAGGAAGTATTTATGCCGTAAAAGAAAACCAAAAATAAATTGTTTTCTATAATCGATACGAACATAAGTATATTTCGTGTAGGAAATTATTTAAAGTTGAAACTTTAGTTCTAAAAATATATGAACTGTTGAGTTTAAAGGAATTTTAAGTCTATATAAGACGTACTAGATATCATTATCACTCCTTAGAAGAAAATCGTTTTCATTTATTTTCTTGATAAAGTCTTGATAGGTTCATCTTGAAGATTTTTTAGAGCATGAAGGTATTGAGATCATAATAAGATGGGCTTGCGACTGCTAGATGTTGTGGTGATATCAGTTTTTTTTTTATCAGAGTGAATTCCAAAGGCATACATAACATACATAATTGGTCATCACAACTTTTCAGCCATTAGTACGACCTAGTTTCTCACACCACTTATGGTGTGTGTGTTAGATTCATACATGAACGGCAGGGCCAATAGTTTAAAGTCAATTCCGAATGACAGATTTTTGGGAAACTTGTCATGGCAAATTTTTCATTTACTCTCACAGTTTTTGCAAGAAATCTGCTCATGTCTGAAGACACCGAAGAAATATTTTTCATACTTCAGTTTGTTATTTGAATCGTGGCCTCACACACTGCCTATTAGATTATGGCGTCTTCGAACGGTATTTCTTGACATTGTGGCTTACGGGCATGATTATTTCATGGTTACTAGGATAAGAAATTTTGTTGGAGATAGAATGGAGTGTTGTGGTACTCTTAAATTTAACCTGTGTTTGTCAGATCTAGTTTAGCTTGATACAAATATATCTGGAAAACTTCTGTTTTCCGATACATCAAATAGTTCGATAGGTTAGGTTAGGTTAGAAGACGTATACTTCTCAACTGTGACAAGTACAGTACCCGGAGGTCGAATTGACCCATTTTACAACGACCTAGCTTCTCACACAACTCGTGTTGTGTGCGTTAATTTTATACATGAGTAGCAGGACCTACAGTTTAAAGTCGACACCGAACGACAGATTTTTGAGAAGCTTTTCATGGCAATTTTTACTCTCAGAGTTTTTGCCAGAAATCTGCTGAGAGGAAGTCGCCGAAGAAATATTTTCATATTTTCGTTTTGATGTCTGACCTGCGATTTGAACTCGGGCCTTTCGTCTAATAAGGCGACACACTACCTACTAGACCACGGCGACTTCAACAGTTCGATTTATGGGACCTCTTTCTAAGCGTTTCCTACCTTCAAAATTCACCCATAAATTAAACAAAATGTATGTGTGAGATATCATCGGAATTGTTTACTCGTTTAAAAGACCTTTTCATGCATTAACATCACCCAAATGCCTATCGCTGCTCCGTTGACTGGAGCGCATTCGAAATGTTCTATTTTCCATGACTTTAGTGCATAAATTAGGCTGAATTTGATCGATGGCAAGGGTTATGCTGGCTTTGAGGATCGTTGTTCGCATACACTTGCTATTTAAAAAAAACACACAAGAAATCACACAATTTCGTTGACCAGCTCTTATCACTTCCACGTGACATGATCGTTCCCTAAAATCGATTGTACAGAATATCCAACATGACATGAGCTTTGTGGAACATAGCACCGTCTTGCTGAAACAACATATCATTGGTGTCGAGATGATCTAATTCAGGCTAACAAAAGTTCATAGTTATCGATCTATAGTGCTAGCCGTTTACAGTGAAGGCCTGACCAACAAACAGTGACTTTTTGGGAGGCATTGGATTCTCTTGTGTCTCATGTGGATTGGTATCATATCATATTTGTTTGATCACTTAAACATTTTTGTTCAGAGATGCCTAAGAAGAGAAATATACTCTTGTAAGCATATTTGGGTATGATACCATAGGCTGCATTTTAAAATTGCAGTTACAGTCACGTTATTTCATGATTTTGAAAGAATCCAGATTGAAGACTTTAAGTAGGGTTTCTTGGTTAGATTTTTCGTTGAGTCTATTTGTGAAAGACTCGTTGTCAAATTTTTGACTGACTTCAGTGCCATCTAGAAACAATGTCCTCCACGAAAATGTATGGAATGGTTGCATTGAGTGTAGGGCTGAGGATGTGGTACGACTGAGTTCTAGTTTTTGTCAAAAGTTGTACTTTTCTCAAATTTGCATGATCTCTGCGGGCTTCTGGAATCGAGTCTTGTATTTAAAAGTGATTTGCTTGTTCATGTTGACAAACACTTGAACCACTACATACATACATCATAATTGGCCATTATAACCCTTCAGTCAGGATTACGGCCTAGCTTCTCACACCACTCATGTTGTGTGCATTAATTTTATATGAGAGTGGAAGGACCTATAGTTTAACGTCGACTCCGAAAGACAGATTTTTGAGAAACTTTTTCATATCAGGTTTATTTACTCTCAGAGTTTTTGCTAGAAATCTTCCTCACGCCGAAGAAATAATTTTTTTTCATATTTCGTTTCGATATCTGACCTGGGATACGAACCCGGGCTTTACGTCTAATAAGCCAACACACTACCTACTAGACTACGGCGACTTACACTACACCACTACTAAAAACTTATTGAGACTAACGATTATTTTAATTCCCGGCAAAGCGCACATCTGTGTACGAACCCAGTTTTAAAGCCTTTTAGTTCCAGAGTCCTTTTAGGCAATTGGAGTAAATAACTGGTCAGATTTTGTTGCCGCATATGCTAAATTATATATATATATGCTTTAATTCGTTGCTTACTGACTGCATACTTAAGGTTTTTTTTCGATTTCCATGAGTTGTAGTACAAACATATGAGTGCCACCCTAACAAATATTGAACGAGTTTGAACAAATTTGAAACCGAGTCCAAATCTTAAAAAAATGTCCCGTAATAGAATTTTAAAATCTTGAGAAATAAAACAAAAATGTGCTTAAATCGATTCGCTAATTGTTTTGATTTTCATAGCCCTGTCAGGTAGCAATTCTCTAAGGTAAGCCCTTAGCAGAGCAATGGTCCCACAGTCATAAAAATTATAATTTTATATAATTGTATATATGTATTTTATATATACAATATAATTTCGTTCTTATTCTCTCTTTTCGTATTACATTTGCAATCATCTAGAACAGAAGGTTTTCAAAAGGACATCTGTGTTTATCAAATATTTGAATTCATTTAATTTTTTTTTCTTTAGTTTCTCTGTTGCTCATTTTTCTTTTGTCTGTTTGTTCTTTATTGTGTGACAAGGATTTCATTTTCATTTTTGGCAGCCGTCAAATCAAACAAACATCTCGTATAAACGTGTAATAGACATGTAAAGTAAATGCTCTATAAATACAGTACACAGACATGAACAACAACAGCGATAACAATAACAACAGCAACAACAAGAGAAGTAGAGAAAAAAAGAAACGATTTTATTTATTTGCTCACGTTTTGTGTAACTTAAACTGTAATTGTGTCTGTAAGTCTGGCATTGTGTAAATGCCCAAAACACGTACAAACATTTTTGCAACCAACCAAGCATTCACTCGTTCTGCGTTGGTTGAAGAAGACTTGGGTTGATTTGTTTTAAAAGTGTATGTATGAAAATGTAACGGTATACATAGGTATGTATGTGTTGTGTGAGTATGTATGTATGTATGTGTTTGTTTATATTTTGTCTGTTTAACAGTCTGGTTTCTGTTTTAATGCATTTATGCTGCTAGAAAGTCTGGCAGTAATAACACGCGCGAAAAGGGTCAAGTAAAATTTGTATGTCAGTCAGTTACATTTACTTAGTGTATAGCTGGCTGTTAAGGTATGTAGTAGTACAAGGAAAAAGCAAAAAAAAAATGTATACACGTCTGTTTCCGCTTCCTTTATAACATTTTATATAAGCTAAACGAAATAGAGGGAAGAAAACCACTGAAATGCATACTTTTAGGGTTTCCCTTAAAGCCTACGACGACACAATACAACATTGAAAACAAATAAAAATCATCGTCGTCTCCTGCATGCCAACCAAACGTCATCGTGTGTTATCAACAGCTATAACATCGTTAACATTTAACGCCTTCGTTTGTAAACAAACGAACGAAGGCTATTAAAACGAAACACGAAACGATAACAATACGATACTAAACCGACTACCACAACAATAAAATCAGAAAAAAAACAACAACAACAATAGCAAAAAATAAATCATTTGCATTGACTCGTTTCTATTGTTTACATTATTAAAGTTTCATGACCTGGAGCACAGACGCAACACACTGCTCTACATATACCGTACAAGAATACACACACACATACATATACATTTATACTGTTATACATGCTCTCTTCGCCTCCTCTGTATTAATATAGTCCCCTTTCATCTAAATACACACGCATACATACATACATATATAAGGGAACGTGCTTGACTTTTTTTGTTCTCTTAAAGAGAAAGCAAGAAGCAGAGCAAAACAAAACAAGCTGACAACAACAGGCAAAAAAAAAAAAAGAAAACGAAAAATCATCAGGCACAACAGAAATCATGTAATATTTACAACGACAACAACAACAATGATAAATAATAGAAAAACAAAAACAAAAAATTAAAGGAAGCAAGCCCCCAATTTTAATGCCTGCGCTCTCGGTCTCTCTCTCTCTCTCTCTCTCTCTATTTTTGTGTGTTGTTCTCTATATTTTGTTGCTATGAATTGTTGTTATCTTAACGTTGCTTAATATGCAACAACATGTACTCACTTGTACATGAAAATACACATGAGCACACAAGGAAACCCAAACAGTGTTGAGAAAATTTAATATAAACTTCAGAAATTTTCTGAAATTTTAAATAAAAAAACAAAATTCTTAATTACAATTAGTTGTACAGCTGTGATGCAAAGTAAAGGCAGTATATATTAATGGGTGGTGGGAGAAGCTAGGTTGTAATCCTGACTAAGGAATCTTAATTACAAGAGTCACAAGAAAACTTTTTTTTAGAATTACACTCTAGCTTCTCACATCACCCATGTTGAGTGTATAAGGAACGTCGACTCTAAACAACAGATTTTTGCGAAACTATTCATGGTAATTTTATTTACCCTTAGAATCCTTGCTGGACAAATTTCATTAGCTATGAGAAGTGAATCGACTGAAAGCGTTAGCTTGTAAGAAATCAAGAGTTTGATATGGACACTGAAAGACGATAAGGTCGGCGGGACTTAAAACATATCTACGGAGTTGTTGAAAGCAAACTCTCTGGTGATTGCATAGCTGCTGCAACTACATTCAGTGGGTCAGGAAAACAAAGCACCTAGACGAAGAAATGGAAAGCAAAAATTACAGGAGTATTGCCTTTTAGAATAGGGGGAACCAAATTCTTAGAATTGCATTGTAATAAGGCAGCTGCAATGAATAAGTTGATGTTAAGCAATTAGAGAAAAGATGATTATTTTTGGTCTTTATAGATTATTTTATACCATTAAGGCTTCCAGAAGTTCTATAAAAATGCTAAGCTCTGCATTCCATGTGAAAGTGTTATCAGTTAGCCAGTAAATAATACAGTTGTTGTTAGATGAGACAGTCTTTTCTTGACGCTACTACTTAACTTACTTACTTACTTACTAAATTGGCCATAACAACCCGTTTAACGGATTTCAGCCTGCCGCAACACATCCTTCTAGGCACCTCTGCTTCTTGCGCGCCTACCTCAGTTGGTCACACCAAACGATGGCAGGGCTTCCTCGATTTAGTACTTCCAACGGATGCAGGGTCGTCTTGCTGGAGCATCCCCTTCCATTCGAACGACATGGCCAACCCAGCGCAGCCGCTGGATATTAATACTCTGTACAACGTCTATGTCGTTGAGGAGCTCATACAGCTCACTGTTGGATCGGAGACGGAAATCATCGCCAACTCGCACTGGATCGAAGATCTTATGTAGGACTTTTCTCTCGAACACTCTCAAGGCCACCGCATCAGTACTTAATAGTTAGAGAAGGTCAATTCAGAGTCATAATGTGGTCGTTGTGCAACGTCTAAAAGAACTACAGTGTGGAGAAAAAGATCTAAGATTTGACGATATACAATGCAAACTATACATATTTAGAAAACAAATGCGGCACATAGTTGCTAATTTAATTTGCACCCGATAGGATTTCAATTCTTCTTAAATTTTTGCATTGTTATAACAATCACAGGTGGTTCGAAAGGATAGTATATAGCTTTTGCTAGGTACAACTGGTTGATAAACTTCTGGCTATCGTCTCGCATATTGAAATTTACAAGAACCAGAATATTTAACACAAAATAATGGAATGCCGCATGAGATGTCACAAAGAAAACGCATACATCCCTAAACCTTTGTCATAAACAACGTATCCTTCCGTAGAACAGTAAAAGTAAGGAGCTCCTATGGCACAAAACTTGTTAAATACAAAGCCAGCGAGTAGTTAAATCCTGGAAATAACGGAGGCTGAGATATTTATTTAATAACCCCTAGTGGTGACATTACCAGAAAAGTGAACGACTACAACGCCCTGGGTACACAGAGGAAGCGTGGATGTAGTCACATATGACGACAACGGATTTCTGGCAAAAACTCTGTGAATAAATGAAGCTGACATGAGAACGTTTCTCAAAAATCTGTCATTCGAAGGCGACTTTAAATTGTACGTAGGTCTGCGTCACTCATGTAAAAATTAATACATACAACATGAGTGATGTGAGAAGCTAGGTCGTAATCCTGTATGCATGGGGACAACAATTTGATACAAAAACAGTACAACTTAATAAAACATTTAGCCAAGTATGTGTGTGTGGAAGCGTATGTGGATTGCGTTGTTACTTTAAGGAATGAATAACAAAATATTACACTTTTAATAAAACTCTGTAGTGCTTGCCTTTATTTCTATATTTCTGGATCAATGGTTGAATGGCTGAATGATTGAAATTCCAATCAATACTACGATTTATTTTCAACAACTGAAAATAATAAAAAAAAATCTTCAGATTTGTTTAAATTGTCTTCAGTGTTTTAATGCTTAACATTTTGATTTTTTTTTTAATTGAAACAACTTAATTCGTATTATTTTCTCCCACACTGTACATTTATATGAGCACAAATTGTTGTATATAAGGCAAAAAATAAACCGGGTTAGTCTTTTATTAAAATTACAAACACTCTTACACACATGCTTTAACTCACACACACACACACCGACACACATATACTTTTTTGATTTAAGTCCTTTTTTGCAGCTGCAACAAAGTGCATTTGTTAAGCACACTTTATATACTCTTCATAATTTATATACATTTGAGTGTGTCATTTCCATTCCTATATATGTTTTTTTTCCTATATATGTGAGTGTATGCGAGCGTGTGTATGTTTCGTTCATGTATATGTATTGTATTATTGTTATTGCTTTTAAATACTTTGCCTTTCTTATTGTTTTTGTTTGTAAAAAAAAAACTTTTGTGCACGTGACTATTTCTGCACAATTAAAAACCATGTGCTAGTAATAGTAAATGAAACCGTTATGTTCTCTTATTGGTGGTCTCTCACTCTCCCTCTCTCTGTTGCACACTCTTAAATAATAACTTCCTGCAAACTATGCTCTTTTCTATGAAAGCTTTTTCTGTTATTTATTACGGTAAATGTTCTCTTTTTCTTTTACGTTCTCTCTCTTTTATTTATCGTAAATTTTCTTGTGTTTACATTTGAAACTGTTGTGTTTGTGTAAATTTATAAACATTTGTTTTGTCTTTCCTTCTGTTGTGCAGCCCAAGTAGTTTTTTATTTTTTTTCAGTTTCCGAACTGAGAGAGCTTTTTTCATTCATAAAAATTTTCTTTTATTATTATTTACAATTTACATGTGTATGGTAATTGTTTTACTTGTTTTTGTATGGTTGTCGTAGCCATTGTAATGTAAAATGTTGCAATAATGTTTAAAAGCTTTACTAGATGGCGTTGTTTTGAATTTTTTATTTTGTTAGGCGGGGAAATAGTAAAAAATTAAATTTTAATTTTTAAACATTTTAATTAATTTTTAATTATTGAAACTCTCAAAAATAAATTAAAATTAATAGAAATCATTTATTGATGTCATGAAGTCATCTTAAATCCTGAGTGAACGGAAATTGAGAATGGAAGTGAATAAAAGTTGCCTGGCTGCTGGTTGCAACTGCTAAAAGACGAGCCAATTAATGCACAGAAACATAGGGCTACTGTTTTCTATGTTAAGAATAACTGAAGTGAGTTGTAAAATTAGTTAGCAGACCATCAGGCTGCCAGGATAAACGATTGAAGCACTTCTCCTTAGAAGTAACACAATAAATAACATAATAAACCAATGTCAGTTTTTGCTAAAGAAGTTCTACGGAAGGTTTAAGAATCTCCGAAGATATACCAAAAAAAATTTATGAATTTATGCGAGTCCTTGATCCTTTATTTGGCCAGATTTAAGGTCTAACTTTTCACATCACCTATATCAACCATGTTTCTGCATAATAAGTATCGTTTACGATAACTTTGCTTTCGCAGTTGCTAATGTCAAACTGTATTCACAGTTTAACGCCAGAACAAGGCTTGCAAATTGTGAGCATTTCCACAATTTTACGGAAACTCGTTTCGGGTTAAATAGCTACGTCAATAAGCAAAATTGTTGTATTTGGGGTAAAGACAATCCTCAAGTCATTAACGAGGCTTCATTATAACTACTAAAACAAGTGTTTTTGGCGGTATATACGTTGGCGGTTTCATCTGTTCGTCTTTCGAAATCAGCAATGAGCTGTCATTACTTTGGGCTACGCTGACTTCTAAACATCAACTAAATTTGGTTTCAACAACACTGAGCAATTTGCCATTGCTGAGAACTTTCCTTTCAAAAGTAATCCTGTTCACTGGTCCACTCTTTCGAGCAATATAATGGTTCTGGATTATTTTTAATGCGCTATGTTGTAACTTGTGACTCTTGAAGCCTTGGAGACCGATATTTAAGCCATAATTGACGTCAAACCGCTGTATTAATTGGAAAAGGTAGCCTAAAATTGAATCATGTAAATCAGAGTCACGATCTTTCGCAATATTTGTCGCATATTTACTTGACTTTGGGTGAATCACTTTGGCGCCTCAATATTAGTCTCTTTAATTCTATTTGGCCTGCTCTTTGACAATATTTGTGGCATATTTTCTTGTCTTTGGGTGCAGCTCTCTCGCACCTCAATTACTCTAATCAAAGCCAATACAATGGCTATCTGTGAATCAGAAGCTTTTCATTTTTGGATACTGCGTGTTCACAGCATTATTCTCAACTCCAGTATATTTTTAAGTGTCGAAAAAAGCCTTCAAGGGCCTACATTTTTTTAACTGGTGAAAGATTTACATTATGTCAACTCATCTAACTTACTGGCTACATCGACTATCACTTCAATGACAAAATAGAACACAACTCTCATTGTGTTTCTTCTATTTTACAATGTAAATAGATCTGTACCTAGTGTCCTAGACACTGTCTTGTTTTACTCTTAACGAAAATTTCAATCACAAATGTCGCTAAGCCAGAAAACTTTGTCATCAAGTTAAGACAAAATTCTCTTCCGATTCTGAACTTCTTTTGTCTTAGTTGAACTTAAAGAAAAGAACTATTAAACTTTGAAACAGATTATATTGAAGGGGTGAAAAATATCCCCAACACAATATTTTATTGGAATACATTGAATATTGTGACGAGTCTGTTCCTAAATTAAGTCTTGAAAGAACAAGATTTTGTTTTACATTGATTGGAGAAACTGAAGAAGATGTGGGAAAGTCTGCAACTGGATCATGACAATACTGAGATGCTGTTGTCAAATGCAGTGCCCTTATTATGTCCTATACTGTTGAAATGCTTCGAATTGGTAATGCCTTGAGTGTTAAAGTTACTCTCAAATACGTTTGTACTTTCAGTACTGATAACACTACTTAAAACGAATTTCTGCTCTTTTCGTACTTTGTTTACAGAACTTATCAGAGTAATGATCCTAGTATGGAGAGAAAAATGGGACGATTCTTATTGCGTACATAAGATAAGATTGCATATTGTTACGAAAATAAAAATCAAGATACTGGTGTTTTGCTTTTACATCGCTTAACATTAAAATTATAAACAAAAGCTACAAAAACAAAGCAATGCAAGTAAACAAGCCTGTTTAATGTAACAACAAACACCAGCATAAAAATATGGTAAACAAGTAAACAAAAATACAACAATAAACACCAGCATAAAAAAATGGTAAACATGTAAACAAAAATAAACCAACAACACTGCAATAATAAACGTAAACAACGATGTTTACATTTATATAGATATCGGGAAGGCGAAGTCGTGAACGTTGGCCTTTAAGAACATTCTTCAGACTGTTTACGTTGCCATATAAAAGGCAAGGCAAAGCAGGCGACTGAGTTAGTGAAGTTCAGTCAGTCTTGTGTGAAGAGGCGGTGTGTTCGAAGAGAGTAATCGTGGTTTGAAGATCTCCGTTACAAAGATCTGTCGAATAATTGTCTAGTAATTGTTATTGTTTATGCAAAAGGGTATTAACAGAGGAATAACAAACAAAGCAATTGTTGTTGTTTACATAAAGTTGTGAAGTTTATTTTTATTTTATTTGCAATCTACTGCTTATATTTTAAATGCTTTTAAAAAATAAAAATTTAACAATATATTTCGATATAAAACTTCAGCCATTGGTCTCATCACAACCGTGCAATGCTTGTTGTAGTATAGTATACAAGAAAAACAAGCCACCATAAAGCCTCCGAATAATATTGAGGTTATTGGGAGCATGTTTATATGCTGTGCTAATGTCGTAGTTATTACAACTCTAATGCTTTCACACGTTCCATAAAATTTCCATTAAAATATCAATTCATTACGCTAATAACACTACTTACCTTTACATGATGGCGGCTTGGTCTTTTTACAAATGGAAATCCATTTAAGGAAATTATATTTTATTCCTTAATTTTTTCATTTTTAAAAGCTATTGGCGCCACTTTGTTGCAGTTTCTTATTAAGAGTTGTTTCAAGTGCTTATTATGGAATATTTCTTTTTGGTAACTTTTTAACTCTGTTCCATCGTATAAGCACCGTGTCACCGTCACCATCATTATCGTTTAGAAAAAGTTTATGAAACAAACATGTCCTTCTCTCTAACATTTGAAGTGTGTTTTCCTTATTATTCTACTTCTTATGCTTGACTTTTATTTCCTTTTTGCCATTTCAATAGTATTTGCAACAACTTATTGATGAGATGGCGATGCCGAGTGAGTGCACTATGGAAACCTTTTAAGAGTTGCATTTAATTCACCCTCACATATGAAACATGTCCTTTGAAATAATCGCTGCTGTACATAGTATTTTTATCCTCTTTTTAAGAATTAAAATAGTTTTTCCTTTCTTACTTCTGATGGCTTATAATGATGACAACGTGATGTTGGGCAAGAAAACAAGCAACATAAGCATTTAAATGCAAGCTTCAATAGCGAGGCAGGGGGCCAGAGAAGAAGTCCAATTTTGGTATACAATAATGGCTAGTAAATAGCAGCAATAACAACAAAAATAAATGAAATTGTTGTTGTTTAGAATTGCAGTCACAATATAAAGAATACACACGTCCACCCATAAATGTCAAACAACATTTGAAAATGTCCTGTTTTTCTGTTTCGTATTTCTATTGCCTTTGATAGGTAATATGCAGGAGGCCACAAAAAATTTTTTTTCTTTATTCAGTCACTAATCCGTGACGTTTCATGAAGTTGCAAGTAAACAAACTTAACGTTTACGTTACCGAAAAAGCCATCTTTCTTGGCTCCATTTCAATCTATTGACTCTTTTTTTGTTTCGCTCGTCTTTCACTCGCTCATAGATGTGTAACCAATAGCAAGTAATGGAGCAGAATTGAAATTGCATTTGCTTAAATAGGCAAAAAATAGAGAAAGAAAAACCCTTAAAAACTTATTACATCTGTCTACTTATTGGCTTGATTTATTGCCTTTAATTTTAAATTTTTTTTTTATTTCCCCATTTTTTTCCAAACCAATTTCTGTGTCTTAAGTCTAAGCCTCAAGTCATATACCGCCAAAATATTTTCTTTTCTAAAAGTACACGTAAAATATCAACGAAATCCTTTTAAATACTTTTTTTTTTAAGAAAAAAGTGCATCTTTTACAAGCTTCACAGAAAAAAGGAGAAACTCTGAAGCAAGACAAAGTTTTTCTTTAAGATATTTTGCTTTCAAAGCCATAATTTTTGGGTGGACGTTATCCTATCAGTCTACATTTTAAATATTGGCTCCAGTGTCAAATAACAGTGAGTTGATGTAAAAAAAAAACAACAACAATAACAACAAGTTATTTTGAGAAGGAAATTTTAAATCTTGATTATACCCCACTACCACATCATGTATCATTTTGAATTACCCAGTAAACCTAAGTAGCTAAGTATACTCTTACATATTTCGATTAAGAGACTTTGCTTCTAAAGGAAAACCAGTATGAGACCAAGCAGATAGTATAGGAGGTATATATCCCCTTAGGCCAATCGTTGTGTCATAGGTGCCTATTTCCCTTCTACTAATAAACCAGTGTGATATCAAGAATATAGTATAGATGGTATATATCCACTTAGCCATATTGTCGTACCACATTTATCTATTTAACGTAGTCTTGGAACCACCCATATGAGCCTACTTAGATGTCCTATACTGACAGATCATTTTGATCGTCTTCATAATAGACAACCAAGATGAATTTTTTTCTTTTCCGACATATCGATGGCCCTGTAGCCAATAGGTGGAGGGTAGTCCTGTTTCTCGTCTCTAAAGCTCCTGCAGAATTGAAATGCCTTCCGTATAAATGTCCATAATGCATTATCCACTTATGACTTCTACCATCACGCTGAGTGTGCTCTCTTGGAATTGCTAGAATTTGTTATTGCATTGTCAATTATAAGCTTGAAACTCTTCTAAGAGGTTTCAAATGTGGAAAATGAATGGTTATGCCTCGTCTACAATTTTCTATAATACCACCATGTCCCGATACGTACCATATATGATATCAATTTCGCACCGTTCTGACAGCTCGTTGAGATATTTAGTGATAAGCATATACCGTTCTAGACTCTTCCAACTGTCTGTTTATCATTTCAAAAAAATTGTTAATTTTTAATATCCCTCTTATGATAACCTTAACGGTTAACTGATCCGCCTAGAAAACTTTGCAGTGATGCGGTAGTCTTGTGAAGTGAGCTGTACCTGTTGATTCCAAAAAATCCATCGCCCCGTGGAAATTTAAAAGAATACCTTTAGCTGGGCATTGTGCCATTTTCTCAAACTTTTGGCGCAGATATTCTGAACTTCTTAGCGATCTCTAGTCAATACTTTTCTAATTCCAAATTTTCTTAATATCCTCAAGTGACCAATATTTGATTCGTGCCAATGTCTAGTCGGCCAGAGTTGCTGACTTGTTTAGTTTGGGTCCAGTGAACAGAGGCATACAATTTTATTCAGCGTCGAGGTTAATTGTCCTGTCGATAATTTAAAATTCGTTTGACCTTTGCTCATAAAAGTCATTCATACGTTAATTAACAAACTTTCACGTTAATAAAGAAACTACAGATCAAACTGGTTCCAAGAATTTTTCCTTAATGTTCTTGATGCCTGAATGATCCGGGCAATCATATCGGTAGTAATTCTCTATTCAAGTGGTATGTTAACACGAGACCTTTTTAAGGAACATATGTAATTTACAATACTATTAAATCTATTGGATACACAATGAAGGTGGTGTGCGAAGCTAGGTATTGATCCAGGCTAAAGAGTTATAATGCCTAGTTAAGTAAGTATCTTATGGTCTTGCTCAAATATAACAACTCTATGTATATAAAATCGAATTTGCGATAAAAATACGTTCAGTATTTAACCAATAGCCTCTAAAGGCAGCGCACCGTTGATCACAAAAATTCCATTCTCTGGATCAAATGAAACAAATAATTATCAGAAGTCAATACCTGGACTTTACAGTAAAGGTCTCAAAACTTGTTAGAATTAGGTAGTGTTGTAGGTCGACGTTAAACTATAGGTCGAGTCATTCATGGTTAAAATTAACGCACACAGCATGGCTGGTGTGATAGCCTAGGTTGTAATCCTGACTTAAGGGCCTTAATGACCAATTAAGGAAGTGAGTAATTAAAAGTCTTTGTATATTTATAGGAGCTACATTTAAACAATTTTCGTTTGTGAAAAGAGGTAGCTAGGTTAGGTTAGGTCGGAGTAGTAGCTATGATATCAAAAAGCTCACTTAATCACGTATAGCGGCCCGTTGCGATGCCAAAGGTGAACGCAGTCTTTGTACTGACCAAGTTCCACCACAATCAGGGAAGAGAAAGAAATTGGTCAGCGCAAGGGCTTCATATCAAAAGCACAACTACCCTACGCTGGAAAACCAGTCTGGAAAACAATAGGAAGCTATTCAATAGCAAAAAATTTAATTGAATATAAATGTCACTGCTTTTAAATGAGACAATTTTTTCTTAAATAATACGGTTTAAAAAAACGTGGCATACTTTAAGGGGTTAAAGCTTAAAAAATTTTAATTGTATTTATTGTTAGTTTTCCTTCTTTATTAAACAGATTCTAATAAAAATAAATAAAAATTTAAATAAAATTTCTCACAATTGTTGTTAGTATTACATGTGCACCGATTATTCTTTCTACTTTTTACTATTGATATGTAAAACTGTTGCCTATTTTCAGGCGTTTATTAAGGTTTTTTTGTGTTTATTTTTATAGTTATTTTCCCTCTTTTTTTTAACATAAAGTTGTTTTAGAATCATGGTTTTATCCATTAACCAAGTGAATAATTGTTCCTTTACGATAACAACGTTCATATTTGCATTCCAAAATTCTTCAGCATGTTGCCAGATGGCCATTATTACACCCACAACAATAATAATAAAAATAATCAAAATGGTATCACCTTTAATTTCAAAGTGAAGATTTTGCTGGCTCCTATGCCAAAAACAATTTTCTAATCTTAAATGTTGCATCTTAAAAACCAACCACACATTTGTAGGCCGTTTGGTTTATTGGGTAATATTTTGGGGAGAGGAAATTTATATCTAATAGAGGCAATAGAAATTTATAAACACAACCTATATGTGACTATAATGTACACAGATAAAAAGAGACTTTTTTTCGTTTTTTACTCTCCTTTTAATTTTGATGCACTTACATTTGTAATTGTGTTGGTATTGGTATTGGTAATGGTATTGGTATTTGTGTGCATATTTATTACGTGAAACATTTGTTGTGTGAGTTTTTGTTTCTTGTTCCTCTAGAAAAAAGTAGCAAAAGTTTGCCAAGAAATTATATTTTTTTGGTAGGCTTTTGGCTTTTATTGTATATGAGAGCGTGAAAGAGGGAGAAAAGGGATGCTAACATTTCTAGCAGGCAAAAAAAAAAAAAACAAGATACAAGCATTTATAAACATATGAAGTTTTGTGCCCCTCTTTCTTTTTGTTTTTGTTTTTCGAATAATCAAGATGGCAGTTTGCAATCGTCAGTACAAAAGTTTCCATATTTCTTTTGTTCTTGTTGTTTTTGAGGTGCAAGAAATCTTGGCGCTAATTTTGACAGTTACAAATAATAAAAGTTTAAAAATGTCAAATTTTATCTCTCTTTTAGCGTATGTAATACAATAAACACAGTCGACACAGACAGAAATTTTTTCATATCGAAACTGTAGATTTTCTACGGGAATAAAAATTTATGGCCACGATTTTTTTCATCCTTTTTTATTTCTAAGGATTCAAAGGTTAAAAAGTAAATGAATTTGTATCATACACTTCAGTTGATTGTAAAACTTTAAGAATTTACTGTCATAGTGAAGCAGCTATGAGGGGTCTGATGATGTCAAATATAAACTCGACATCCGTTCAAGAAGAAGATGTCACTACTCAGTAATGTAGGCACCCAAAGCGATATCTTTTGAGCGTGAAAAAGTTAATGAACTTGTTTGGAGTACCTTGTTGGATTAAAAAGGTAGGAACTCCAACATGGAATGTTTGTTTTTGCTATGACTGTCGTCGTAGTCATCGTAGGCTAGTAGGTAGTATGTTGGTTTATTAGACGTAAGGCCCGGCTTCAAATTCCAGGCAAGACACCAAACGAAAATATGAAAAAATATTTCTTCGGCTCCTTCCTCTCAGCAGATTTCTGGCAAAAAACCTAGAGAGTAAATGAAACTGCCATGAAAAGTTTCTCAAAAATCTGTCGTTCGGAATTAACTTTAAACTGTAGGTCCCGCCGCTCATGTATAAAATTAACTCACACAACATAAGTGGTTTGAAAAGATAGGTCGTGATCCTGACTGAAGGGTTGTAATGACCAATTATGTATGTTATGTATGACTGTCGTCAAGAAGGAACTATGCAGCCGCGGAGATACATGCGATTTCACTGTAAGCGATTCATTCTTTGATGTGAAGAGCTTGATAGCGCTAGTAAAATCACAATAATGCCTTTCTTCAATTAATTATAAACTATTGGCCTCGGATTTTTAGGGCGGATGGTATCGGCCAATAATATTAATGCCTTCGTCATGTTGTCAACGACTACAGATCTACTTTAAAGGGTAACTCGATATGTTATGGCATCATGCAATTTTTTTTGTTCAAACAACACTCAGTGTTATGAATTTGGGGTTGGGTCTGGGGAAATAGATTGTGGAAGAGAATATTTTCCCTAAAAGGTTCCTTTGCTCTGTTCCGAATGCCTTATAGATTGTTGTTGAACCAATTTGATTGGTATTTTTTTTTTTTTTTTGAATTTGCAAACTTTTATCTACTCCGTCTACATGTTCACGTGTTTTAGGCTCCAATGTGGCCGTGAGTAATGTAAATATTGGCTACGCCAAGGTGGAATTCTTTCTTCAAAAATTAAAACATGAAAATGTTTTCCAAGACGTTTCTGTGCGAGTGCAAGCAAATTGCATTGAAAGTCTCTGTATAGTTTCCTCCTCTTTCTTGATAAAGCAGCACAATGGTTTTCTCCGATCCGACATATGTACATATACTCGAATAGAGTGTGACCTAAAGTAACTCCAATAAATTCGCTAAAGTTTAGCAATAGTTCGACATTGAATTGTGGTGAAAAAGATTTCAGAATCCAGACACCTCTGTAAAGGAATTTGGCAATCCTTTTAAAGACTGACATCAAGATCCCATCACATCAGCAAGTTAGTTTTGGAGACTGAAACAAAATTTTATAAGATGTGAAAGATCATGTTGTTTTGGAATTCTTAATCGGTTTCTATTGTTATATGTAGGCTATATCTGTCTCAGGAGGCAGTAGTTTTTAGTTTTTACAGTAATACTCATTAGAGTAACTGTTGTAATGCTCAAATAAGTTGCTTTGGTCTCTCCTGTTTAAGTCGGGAAGGCTCAATATTAAAACATCGGCTTATATGTGGGAGTTGTATTCTATTCTCGTACGAATACAGGTGGAGTTACTAATAAGGAGACTAATACACTTGAATGCTCATTGCAACAGTTGTAAAATATATGGATTCCAACGAACGTCGCATTGAATTGTGAATTCTGGAATCACGCACTTTTGGTTTCTTAATATTTACACTACCTATAGTGACAGATGACGTAAAATTATTATTCTGCATTATTCAATGCCATTGAGTGCTTCAAGCATTCAAATCGGCTTTATTCGAACGATCCAAACGAGTGAGTCATTCATATTAAGTCATTTCACCCGAATTTGCAAAGGACATTCGAATGACATACGTTTTCTGCAGTCATCTGCAAAAGAGTGGATAGAATTGCAAATTGAAGGCAGAATGTCATAAAAAAATATGAAATGCTTATGATGAAAATAACACAAAATATGCCAGAATCTAAGTTGATCGATTCCTACTACTTCTTGGTATAAATATTACCACAAATTCACAATGACCTTCTGCGTTAAAAGGTCACATTACTAAGCATTTCCATTTTTTCATTTTTAATTTATATCCCTCATAGCCTACCTTGTTTTCCCAAAATCTTTTTGTATATCTGTTCATTTAGATTTTTGAAAATCTTTATCTTTATTTATCATTTAACATAGTGTTCGTTCCATTGCCGTATGTATTCGCTACGTAAATAAAACCAGAAAAAAAGGAACATAAAAAAATATCACGATATTTGCATTTACGTTTTACGCAAATAAAGAAGAATATTTTTTAGATTTTATTTTGAAATAAATTTGCATTCCTTTGAAAAAAACCCTGAAACAAAAACATATTGAGAGAGAGACAAACATGGTGGAGCCATGACTACTGGAATAATGATTAGAGTCATAAAAATATTACACCGTATCCATATAAAAAAAGAAAAAACCAAAAAAGAGTTTCAGCTCAGTCTGACCCAGTTATTTTATGGGCCAGGTCAGGAAGTCTTCTGGTTATGGAATAAGTAGGTTTTTTCTTAATTTCCAACTAAATACACTACTAATGTGAATAAAACACAGTTTCTCAAATTATTATATGGGCTGTACAACCAGTCTTGGAGACCAGAATGAGAATACTTCAGGTTTTCAATTGCTTTAACCATTCTTCAAATAGAGTTTAATGTCTTTGGCTGAGCTGTAAAATTGTGGAAACAGTAGTGAAATTATATTTTTTTTTCATAAGAACGAAACACGTAAATAGCAAAACTTAGAACCGCAATGAACTTTTAAAAGAGTTTGACTTGCTCCATAACAACAAACACTGAATTTGGGAAATATAGTGTAATAAATTTATTCTATAAGGAGTATATTGCCCCAATAATTATTAATAATCCCCTTTATTCGCTACAAGTGGCCGATTTCACGGCTTGTTTGTTATCAGTTGTGCTGTGCTGTGCTGTGTTACACAGTGCTTTGTGTAGAATATGCCTGACCCATATTATTTCCGTCCACGAATCTCGAATTTAATGGTTGCTTTTGCTCAGAGTTGAGTATTGCTCATAGAGAGGTAGGTAGCTTTGATTTCCAAATATCGCTTAAGAACACATAGCGGCGCATTGTTGTGACGCCATAGGTAAGGGTAGAAGTCGCCGTGGTCTAGTAGGTAGTGTGTCGGCTTATTAGACGATAGGCCTGAGTTCAAATCCCAGGTCAGACATCAAAATGAAAATATGAAAATATTTCTTCGGCGACTTCCTCTCAGCAGATTTCTGGCAAAAACTCTGAGAGTAAAAATTGCCATGAAAAGCTTCTCAAAAATCTGTCGTTCGGAGTCTACTTTAAACTGTAGGTCCCGCTACTCATGTATAAAATAAACGCACACAACACGAGTGGTGTGAGAAGCTAGGACGTTGTACAATGGGTCAATTCGTCCTCCGAGTACTGTACTTGTCACAGTTGACAAGTACACGTCCTCTAACCTAACCTTACCTAACCTAGGTAAGGACAAACCATGTACTAACCGCAAGGGATGCATTTTCTAATAGTGTTTGGCTAGAAAATCCGCTGGGTTCGCCGTAAATCTTCATAGATAAAGATCTGGATTGTCCTGAGATAAATACGAGCAGTATTGCATGATTTGCATGTATACAAGGCAATTGAGTTTACGTGGCTGGTAAACGTGTTCAGTTTAATGTATTAAAAAATGTGTCGAAAAATTCAAAAAGGGTGCAGTTTGGCATAGGCTTGTCTGGCAATATTAATGTCTTTCCCAAAGATCTTTTTAGAGCTTCCATTAGTTGTAGGAACACTCCCCAGATAACACAATGAGCGGAACGTTTCCAATGTGAAGTTTATGATATTCAGCGTGTTTAATCTCATGGTTTTGATTGTGAATATATTTTTCTTAAGATCATATCATGCCGCTTTACCCTCTAATTTGCTAAGTTTTGACTAAATATTGTCGAAGTTGTACGATAGCAGACATATGTCTTCTCCATGGTCTACATGACACGGATTACCATGAACTTCTTGAAAGTTGAGTTCAGTAAATAATTAATCCCACGTTTTGGAAACCTCCTTTGGACACCAATTTTATTTGTTTATTTATTCGAATCTTTTATGAGAACTTGAAATCAATCAAACAAAAGAATTCCTTTGTTTTAATGCTTTTTCTGAATGCTTAAAGTACAGTGGTTCACAGTGAAGTGCATCCACTTGCCATATGTCGCTCGTGTATCCTTCATGCGGAAGACTGTATAAAGATGCCTGTTCTTTGACTTATTTTGTCAAATATTTCTAAAACTTTATAACAGGAATTGAATTTGAAAAAGAAAATGTAAATTAATTTTTGTTTTCTCAATGGAAACAGTGTTTTACACTTTGTTTTCGTAATTTTATTTATTCTTCTTGCATTTTTATTTCCATTTTTTGTTGTTTTTTCTTGTGTTTTTCTTTTTTTTTCTAAAAAATATTTATTTTTGAATTTAAATTGCAATAGAATTGTAGATTCACTTGGATTCACTGGGACACTTGGGTACTGCATGCGTATCTACCATTCGTATCTGTTTCACCTTTTCGTGTGTAATTGCATAGAGATCGCATGGCGTATAAACAATGCATGTGTATGAGTGAATATACATTTGCATGCATTAGCAAATGATTTTTTATTACAAAAACAAGGAGAGAGAAAGAGAGGAGTGAAGGTATGTGTGTGTATGTGAGGACACTGTGTAGTACACATGTGTAGAAGAGATTTAATATTCTTTGAATAGAGATTAATTAACATGCATAAATAATAAAAACAATAACAACAAAACCTACAAAGTAAAGACTAACTTAAAAACAATAACAAGGACTCATACACATACACATACCTATGCATATATGGTACATATGTATGCATTTACTTACTGCTTTCTACAATTTAATCGCTTTTATTACTCTCTTATACTCTTTGTATCTGCATCTGTATCTGTGTAACGACACGTTTCCGCTCGGGTGCTGGGGTAGGTCAGCGGCGTCCAGTGGTTACATAAAAAAACACTTAGTTTAAGTTTAAAGCTATTTATTAACAATACTGCAATAGCTTACACACTAAACTAAATAAAACTAAATACAAAGCAAAAATAATTAAATTGGATATGAATTAAAATATCCTAGGCCGGCCTAACAACGGTTCGTCACGTCACAGTACCGAAGGCGTCAAGGGGGTTTGAGTCAGAACAACAGTCAAACGGCATGCGCCCAGGATGACTGCGGTCCTACTGGTCCTTGTTGTTGCCCCGGTTCGTCAAGTGACAGTGCCGAGTACGTCAAGTGACAGTGCCGAGTACGTCAAGGGGGTTTGGAGTCAGAAGAACAGTCAAACGGCATACGCTCTGGATGGCTGTAGTTTCTACTCGTCCTTTCGGTTACCCCGGCACAGTCAGTCAAGTCCATCAAAGGAGGATGTCAGAGCAACAATCAAACGGCATACGCACAGGATGATTGCGGCTCCAAGATCTCCCTTTGTTCGTCTGGTCAGTCAAAGTCTCCGGAGGAGGTTGTCAGAACATAATCAAACGGCATACGCACAGGATGATTCTGGTTCTGAGGCCTCCGGAGTCCGTCCAGTCACAGTTGCCAATGTTTTGCCGGATTTAAATAAATCACAAGTGGGGACGACCACACCACTTGGGATTTATCATATTTCCAGCACAGCCGATGTCTAGATCGACCTGCCTTACCAGCAACTCATCACCAACTGCCCCGATCTCTGAATTCACGCTCGCTTTTATACACAAAAGTAACGAGTAACGGATCAAACATGATCGAACATCAAACATGTTGTGTCCTACTCTACAACTTATAAATGTGAGAGCAAGCATCAGTTGAATTCAGCAAATGTCTTGTAGGTCAAATGTGAGTCGTACGACAACCGTTATAAAGAATAATACTAATTCTAAAAATAGCTTATAACATAGACTCAATCATCATATGACATATTTTAAGCACAATGGGGCCTGTTATAAAAAATAATTACAATAATGTTATTTATAATAATTCATACAGCCAACATATAAAAGAACATAAACAATACATTAAACCCTAAATATTATCCAGTGATATGGTGTGGACAAAAACAAGGTCTCCGACTTTTGTCGTCACATCTGTTTCTGTGCTTTTGTGTCTGAATTTTTGGTTTTGTTTGGAAAATTAATTTTTTTTGTGTTTTTATAAATTGTGTGCATGAGTATGGAAAAGTTTTACGTTTTCCATTTTCAATTTTTAATTTTGAAAAAGTATTTTTAAAAGTGTTGCTGAATGTGATAAATGCTGCGCAATTCAATGTAAATTGCTTGCGGGAAAAACAAAGAAATTAATTTTGTTTGTTTTCCTTTTTAAAAAATTCAGAATAATTCAGTATTGTTTCTGAGAAATTAAATATTCTTGAATAAAATGAAAAATATACATGCTATGTATGTAGAATACTTTGACCTTCTTATGACGTAGAGATTTACCATTAAAAGAAAAGTCATTTATTTCGCTGGTAAAAGACTAAAGCTCCCTTGGGCAAACATAAGTAGTAGTGAAGTGTTGAAAAGCGTCAACTGATGGGAGCTTATTGCCAAGTTCAGATCAATCCGCCTTAACTATCACCGCATAGGCTTCCATCTAAAGCATGATATACATACATACACACAAAATTGGTCATCATGATTACGACCCTGCTCTTCACACCACTAATGTTGTGTGCGTAAATTTTATACATGTAGGCCTCAGTTTAAAGTTGGCTGCCAATGACAGATTTTTTGAGAAACTTTTCGTGGCAATTTTAATTTACTCTCAGAGTTTTTGCCAGAAATCTGCCGAGCGGAAGTTGCCCAAGAAATATTTTCTCAATCCTCGTTTTGTTGAAGATGTCTGACCTGGGTTTTGAATCGTGGCCTCACATCTAATTATTTTATTAATGACTTAATGGGTAATTATTGCCAATTAAGCCAACACATTACCTACTGGACTACGGAGACTTCATGCATGACACCCTTAGATTATTCTAAAAATTTAATGAAAGCTAAACGATGGTTGACGTAAACCGAGTGAGGCAGGGAATTTGGCATATGAAGTAAACTATACTCTCCCCTTTCGCGATCAATCGACAAACTCCTTTGAAGTTATCAATTGCAAATTCTTCATTCGCTTCTTTAAAAACCACGGGATACCATGGAGCATGGTTGCTTTCTTTCAGTTGCTTTTAGCAGGACGTCTAGAACGATAGGATTTCCATCTATTGTTGCTTAGAAATAACGTCCTCTGTGTAAATGTATTGAATTGTTGTTTTAGGGAAACACACAAAATTCTGCTCCAATAACTCTTACTTTTTCTCATGAGTTGATGTTGACTGATTTTCTTTCGTTGTTGCAACAGAGATCATGTAGCTTCTGCGGTGAATTATTTGGAGCTTATCGCACAATAGTATTTCTCTCGGCTATAATATACATAGGTCATCTAATTTAGGGCTAAACCTTTGGCAAACTTTTCCAACATTTCGACCAAAATGTCACTAGTGGCAGCTGTAATGCTAACCTCCATGGCTGAAATTTTAGCAGGATTTTCTCTTCACAGGTGAAACTTGACGTAAACCTTCAATATTATGTCTAGTGTTGGCAAAATGCATCATCTTGGTGACTAAACATACATACATACATAATTGGCCATTACAACCCTTCATTCAGGATTATGGCCTAGTTGTGTGTGTTAATTTTATACGTGAGTAGTTGGCCTACAGTTTAACGTCGACTCCGTACGCCAGATTTTTGAGTAACTTTTTCATGGCAGGTTTATTTACCCTCAGAGTTTTTGCCAGAAATCTGGTGAGGGGAAGTCGCCGAAGAAATATTTTTTCATATCTTCGTTTTTGATGTCTAACCTGGGATACGAACCCCGACTTCACGTCTGATAAGCCAACACACTACCTACTAGACTAAGGCGACTTAAACTGTGACTAAACTGTGAGATTAATTGTTCAAAAAACTTAACTCACCATTGGTTCATGGTATGCCGTGCGATCTGGGCTATGCGAACGACACACATATGTCCACTATCGCATAACTTTAACGATATGCAATCGAAACTGAATAAATTGGTGACTGATGCGACTCGATATGGTTTGAAGCTAAATGTACACAACACCAAGGCCACAGAATTTGTCAGGGCGACTACCACAAACTTTACATTAAAACAGCAACAGTTTGAAAACGTCCAACCATTTTACTAGCTGGGAAGACGTATTTAAAAGGCCAAAAAAGCCTACGGCCAACACTTCTAATGTGGAACTTTTGACACATTTCGCAAAGCCCTAAACAAAGTATTTTTTATAGTCATGTGAAGTCAGTTGTCTTGTACGGTTGCGAATCTTGGAATGCAGCTCGTTGCGACTTCAGAACAATTTAGATCTTTGTTAGCCGCTGATAGAGACGATTGTAGAGGGGTTTTATAATCAAACACTATTAGCAACTCTCAACTCTAAGTGCAAACCGGTAGACCTTTATTGAAATTGAGATCCGTAGGTGGATGTGGAGCTGGATTGTCCGACAAAATCTTATTGAAATCTCTATGGCAACTGTCGGAGGATATGCCCAAGCCATACCTCGCACTGATAGCTGCAAATAATGTCAGAAAAGTCAAATATACTGCGCGGTGGACTAAAGATACTTGCAGGAAATGAAGCAAATGACATTCAATTATTGAGGCCATGTGCTCCTCTCAAGGGCAAGAGGAATTTATATGAATGAATATAACTCGCATCGCTTTCCAGCATTTTGTTGATACCACATTCAAAACAAGTCAAAATTTTCTGTTTTGGGCAAAAATAAAAGAAGAAAATTTAATTATTTAGCACGAAACTTTGCTCCCTGGAGCTGAAGAAAAGTGCTGCAAAGATGCCACTGAGGATGGCCCCTAACCGCAACACGCACTCATAGCTCTAGAAGTATCTCAAGCTGATTTTCATATCAATTTTGGCAATGCAGCCTGCAAATGTACTCATTGAGCTAAAATGAGCTGCGTCGCTGAAGATAATGTTTCTTCAGAAACTCAATTCTCCACCTAATATAAGCTTTCAAAATACTTTTATTTTTGTTTGCGAGCTTTGTTTGTTTGTTTGTCTATTCAGGGTGAAATAGTAAGCATTTAAGATCAGATAAGTATTGTAACATGTCACGAATCGTTCTTTTTTTTCACTGAAAAAAATTTAAAAATTTTTAGTACGGAACATTCTTAAAGCAGTTCAATTACAAATCTTTGATGAACTTTCAAATCCGTTTACGTAATGGGGTATTAAAAGCAAACACTGTCACGAATTGAATTTTGCTACAACAAAAGCGATTTAAATTTTTCTCGAATTTTATTTAAAAAGATTTGACCCGTTTACATAGCCTTAAAAAAAACAAAAAAAAAAAAAATTACCATAAATTTCATTAAAGAAAACAATACCCGGTAGAAGTTAAACAAAAAACCTGTCACACTTTGTTGGCCATTTACACTGGAGGCAATTTTGGCTACAGGCTTCAATGGTGGTGGTGTTGTATTAATTTATCGAATACATGAAGAGAAACAAAATGAAATAAAAATTCATTGCAATTCATATAAACGAAATATAAAAGAAAACTCAAAAAGTGAGGCGAAGAAAAAAAAACATATAAAAATTGGTAACAAACTTTGAAAAACCCTTGCCACACGTATTTAATACACGGATTGAATAAAAAAATTTCTTTTCAAATTTATTTCATTTCTTTATTTTTTGAAGGTTTTTATGGTGGGTGTACAAGGTGTTGTTGCTGTTATTTATGTTGCACAGAAAAGAGGGAGAGAAAAAAGGCATTGAATGGCCACCAAAGTGACCAAAAATATTTTAGTGAAAGTGTAACGTTTAAATGAATTGCATGAATTGCCCGTTTTATGTATGAATGGTTGGTGGATCTCTTTTTTTAACCAGCTTTACTAAGCTTCTTTCCTTTTGTTTCGTTTTTTTTGTTTGTGTGTTTTCCAAACAATTTTTCACCAGGTTTTAATAAAAATGTTATAGATTTTGCAACAGCTTCCATACGCACTTATACATCAACAGCGATTTATATTCCGTTTCCCTCTTTAACTCTCTTGCATCTACTCGTTCCCCCTTCATTCTCTCTTAAGCCACTGTTATATTCACACACTGTATGTGCGAGTGTGTATGTAGTAAATCAAATGCTTGATTTTTATTTAACACCTGTAACCGTAACTCTACCTCATTCTCTCCTTTCCATCGCTTTCAATCAAATCCTGGGAATTGCATAAAAAACTCTGTCTCTGTATTTATATTTACATGTGTGTGAGTGTGTGTGTTTGGGCATGTATTTTTTATAAACTAAAAACCCTTTTCATACACTTACAATTCAAGTTCCTTTTATTTTGTGCAAAAATCCTCTTTTAAAAGACGATAATAAATAAAATGCATCCTTTACTCTCCCCTCTCTTCCCTGCTTTTATATCAGTATATGTCCCACTTATACACAGTTTCATTGGCATCCCCCGAAATTGTATTTGTAATTCCCCCCATAACGTATTTTAAGTGTTAAATACCCGTCCAGGCATTCAGTCATTTATTCTCTCTCTCTCTCTGACTGTTCTCTGCTCTTCACACTCCCTTAAGATTCAAAACAAAAACAAACAAAAAAAAAAACCATTCATCGTTGGCTGTCAGTCTGCTGCTGTTTTAGCCTGTACGTTGGCCTTCCTTTCTCTCTCTGTATCTCTGTGTCTCTGTATTGCCTGCAGTTGATGCCTGTTGGGGTTTTAACCAATTGAAATGCAAATTCTTGTGAATGAATTTTGGGTCCGTTTTTTTGTTTTTGTTTGCTTTATTATTGTGCTTGTTGTTGTTATTGTAGGAGCTACAAATGAAATAAAAACTCCAGCCACGCATTTTGTTCCGAAATGCATGGATAGAACAAGGGAATTGAAAAGAAAATTGTATGTATGTGTCCAACGCTTTCGTTTTTTACACTTTCCAGAGACTAGAAAGGCGATAGGACTTTTGCGGTTGCACAGTGGTTTTATTAGGAGAAATTATGGGTTCATTACTTAAAGAAATTTAATATTAAAGCGTAACGATTGCCAAAAAAAAGAACCAAATTTCGAACTAATGTAACTGCTTACAACAGAGTTTTCTGTGTCTATCATACGTGGGAATAAAATTTGCAAAACAACACAACACAAGTGTTAGGGATTTCTGTAGGGCATTAAAGACGGTTAAAGCATTTAGAAAGAAAAGAATTTTCTGACTTGAAAGAGGTTGTCGCGTACCAATTATTCTAATCTGACTAGAACTTATTGACTTCGTTCTGGGGCCCATGGGAAAGAGGATCTACATATTTCAATCAATTGCTTTCAAAATAGATTTGAGGTCTTATTTCATGGAACTTTTAAAAAGGTTCTCTATCAACCAATAAAAGTTGAAGCGATCGCCATTAGGCCCACTGTCTTACTTGTAGGAGAACTATAACCCTTTCCTACTTAATCAAACAAAGACTCTCGCGTAATCAGCCAGTACTTCTGACAAGTGTATACAATGCCATGGTTAATATATATTTTAGATTCTAAAAGACTGGACTACGCTAGAACTTCTCCAAATACTGCTTTCGAGCCAGAGAATTGTACAACATATGATAATTTTATTTTTATTTTTTTAGTTCCTTTACGAAGCATAGGTGTGTCATAAAGCACCTCTATCTTATAATAAGGTTTTCTTTTTATTCTTGGATTTCTGCAATTTTGTAAACCAGTTTTTCCAGTTAAGCAGGTTATTGTTAACAGGTTCTAGAACGATAGAGTTGCCGTCTGTTGCTGCTTGGAAACAACGCATTTTGTAAAGATATATTTTGTTATTGTACTGGATGTAGTGTTAAGTAACTATACTCAGTTAGTTCAATTCTTTTGCAAGAGATTTACTGTCTGATCTTATCACGATGTTCGCTATTAAAATCATTTTGCCTAGAGAGCTATAGTGGTTCGGGCTGGGAATAAAGCCTCTTCGTTTTTGTTGAAAACTTTGATGAAAAACTGTTGGCTTTCTGAATGCTTGGTGTAAAGCTTTGGCGAAAATTTGTATTCGAATCAAAGATGCTTGAATTTGTTATCAAGCATTTTAATCACAATACCCCACCATTTTCGAGAATGCCATTTAGATACGGCGTTTCTTTTTCTTCTATTTTTCATCATTCAAACAATTATTCGTTTATTCAGTCTCCTATCATTAAGCAATTACGACATTCTCTTCTGGTACCGTCGCAGTCAGGCGGATTTGAAGAATGCACATTTACTGTCAACATTGGCTCCTATAATTTCTAGGCCCACGTATCAGTCATATTGCCTTTCTATAATATCAAGAGTAGCAGTCATAGTAGTCGCCGTAGTCTAGTAGGTAGTGTGTTCGCTTATTAGACTTAGACGTAAAGGCCGGGTTCGAGCCAGACATCAAAAACGAAATATGAAAAAAAAAATATTTCTTCGGCGACTTCCTCTCAGCAGATTGCTGACTGAAACTCTGAGAGTAAATAAACCTGCCATGAAAAAGTTTCTCAAAAAATAATCTGTCGTTCAGTGTCGGCGTTAAACTGTAGTTCCGGCCACTCAAGTATAAAATTAAGGCACACAACATGAGTGGTGTGAGAAGCTAGGCCGTAATCCCGACTGAAGGTTGTAATGGCCAATTATGTATGTATGTAGCAGTCATTGTATTGTATATTGTGATCAAATAAATTTTATTTGTATCCAAAGAATCTAACCTAACCTAATCAGACATTTCAATGTTGTTTGATAAGATTCAAGTGCAAGTACGGGTACCATTCTTCAGTCCTTAGAGGCTATAACTGAATGGCAAGGTTTTGCAATGACTATCAGAGTTAAGTTGGGTATATCTCCAGACTCATTGGAACTGATGCTGACATTCTGGCGCCGGAATTAGTTTGTTAGATACGGTATTATCAAACAAATATTCTGGAATGTCAAAGAATGTCGCCAAAAAGGCATGTGAGATAGATTTTAACATTCTCTTTAAGGAAAAAAAGATAGTCCTTGAATTTCATTCTATAAAGAATGATAAGAGTTATTGTGTCACCCCCATTTACTAATTAAAAGTTGAGTTTGTATGCGCAACAATCTCACATTTATTACAAAAATCTTTACACAGGCGTTATTACTCTGTCGTGTAAATTCTGAGCCTTGAATATTACCTTCATAGTTTTGTCTCCTTGAAAAATTCCGTCAAGCTCGGATGTCCTAGAATATCGTATTTATTTGAAGAAATCTGAAGTCTGATTTAGGTTAGGTCAGGTGGTTCCTATTTAGGGCAAGCTATTAGGCCTATTATACTACCACAAGTAAATTAAAACTCAACAATATTCACCGTTAGAAAGAATCAGACGCACCGGGCCCCTGATTCTTCTCAGACATTTTCTTCAGAGATGTCTTGAATTGAGGTCCTAGTATCTTCCACTTCGTTCGCTCGTGTACTGGACAGTAACATAAGAAGTCCTTTAGCGTTGAAACGTTTGCAGAAACCAAAATCCCAAAATAACCTTTTCAAATCCATGTTTCATATCTGCTGACTTACCCTCATTGCTTTTTTGAGACAATTCACTTTAAGCCAATTTTCTCTTTCTCCCTCTCCCTCTCACTCTCCCTCTCCCTCTCTCTACCTTTATTTACTTCAGAAACTTTTTCATCAACACCGCTAATGTGCAGCAAGTGTTTTATGGTCAGATCTTTTGAAAAGAGCCACGTTGTGTTGTGTATGGATATGTGAGTGTAAGCATCTGGGAGAGAGATAGACAGAGAGGGGGGATAACTGGTGTAATATATGGAAAACGGATTTTTAACTTCAGCAAATTGTTGTTCTCTCCCCTCTTTTTATTTTTTTATTCCGTTTTTTTTGTATTTCAATTGACTTTATCACTAGAATTCGTGGTTTCCCTGTTTCATTTTTTTCAATCTTTTTTTATTAAAAGGATGAGAGTCCTTTTATTTCTTTTACTTCTTTTAAAAGTTGTTAAATTTGTATGTAAGTAAAGTTTTCTTTTTTTTCTTTACAAAAAAAATATATTTTTTTTTTTGCAATGCTATGGAGTGTTTACCGACGCTTTTTTCGCTGATTTAATAGAATTTTTTTGTTGTTGTAAAAAAATAATCTTAAAATGCTGTTCCAGTTTTTTTCATCATCATCATCATCATGCCGTTCCTTTTGCATGAGATTTTATTGTTTGATTTCCATACCATTTTGGCTTTTTCTTTCAAGGACTTCACTTCTTTTTTTTCGTATTTAAGGATGTGTTTTATTTAAAACATGAATTCTTATCAAATAAAAATATTTTTAGAAAACGTAACTGAGCTGATGACCGACAAGCTGGTCCAAGTCATAAAACCTCTAAGCGAAATGGGTACATCAGCATACTTATGGTCTTTCATAGTCTCCACCGCTCATTAGTTAGCTTATCACTCAACCAAATATTGTGTTACGGGAGAAGATCAAGTTTATTTCATCATTCAAATAAAGATTCGTTTATTCTGTCCCCCAATACAATATTCTCTTATGATAGCAGACAGATTTGAAGAATGCACAGTTACTGTCAAACTTGCCTCCTATATTTTCTAGGCCCACATTTCAGTTATATTGACTTATTTCCTTTTGAAAATATCGAGAGTAACAGTCATTGTATTATGTAACTTGCAACCTTGAGAGTTAAAGTAAATCCAAAGAAGCCTAACCTAATCAGATATTTCAATATTGTTTGAGAAGATACAAGTGCAAGTACGGGCACCATACTTCCACATCAGCTCAGGTCCATACATAACAGCGCGGTTAAAATCTAATCGATCAGTGCTCTAATGACTGGTCAGTCGCATTCTGAGAAAAGATGAAACAGATGTGGTATATCAAGGCATCAATCTTAAGAAATTTATTGAAAATATGTATCTCTTTATACCGCCCCTAGAAAACCTTGCACTGATCCGGGAATCTGTCCGACTTGCAAACAGTCAATGTAGACAGTATATATACATAATTGGCCATTACAACCCTTCAGTCAGGATTATGGACCTAGTTTGTCGAACCACCTATGTTGTGCGAGTTAGTTTTATACATGAGTGTTAGGACCAACAGCATGTGTTGGTAACAAATGGGAAATTAAAAGTAACAAGAGATTCATTAGAATGGAAACGTTATTGATGCGTGCTTTTTTGTTTCTTAAGGATATGCAATGTGAAATTATTTAAGGAAACTAACATATTTTTGGGTGAAAGTTTAAGGTATTTGCGGGTAATTTTATAAATTCTAGAAATTTGATATGACCGATCGCTTGTATAGGCCTCTAAAGTATTCACACAATTTAAGTTTTTGCAGCTATTATTAGTCGTATTAGTCTACCCCTTCAATTTTTGTATTAAAATTTATTAAAATTTCTGTTTTTTCTTTTCTTTTCAGGTACATATTGCTTCTTAATAATTCAATACCAAAAGTTTTTCAACAATCGTAAGTAAAAGTGAAATATTTGCAAATGCAAGTCTCTGAAGATATAAGTTTCAAGAATAATTTTGTAATCAGTCAGTTTACCTACTTACTTCCTTGGCCTTTACAACCCGTCTTCAGTCAAGATTACAACCTAGTTTCTCACACCCCGCCCATGTTCTGTGTGGTAAATTTTATCAATGAGTGACGGATGCCTACAGTTAAAAAACGACTCCGAACTATGGATTTTTGAGAAACTTTTCAGGGCAATTTTTTATTTACTCTTAGAGTTTTTACCAGAAATCTGCTGTGAGAAAGACACCGAAAAAATATTTTTTTTCATAGTTTCGTTTTGATGTCAGACCTGGGGTTTGAACTGCGGCCTTAAGTCTAATAAACCAACACACTACCTACTAGACTATGGCGACATCGAAACCCATAACACTTTTTATTTTATCGTTAAGGAGATTGAATGTTCAACAGTAAAGTAAGGTTGATGCAAATGATTTTATATAGGGGTTATCCGTTTAATGACTTCAAAACCATAGATCTGGCAAGGCTGTTAGATTTCCTTCATTTGAAGTGTCAATTGTTTGGTAAAAGTCACACATATGAATCTTTTATCATATTCCAAAGAACACCAAATAGCACTTGAAAATGATCCAAACCTACTACAAAAGTTTGATTTAAATATGGCTATCCTTAGAGAATTATGGGTTAATAATCCGCTTATTGTATCATAAGTTGGCAAAATTATAAAGAAATTTGAAGGGACTAACTGCGATACAGATGCCGCCAGTACTGTGCACCCTCACAATGTCCACACTGCTGAAAATATGACTTAAGTTCGAGAAATTTTGAGCTTCTAACCCAAATTTGTAGATTTCACAGTGTTTTCAAGAATTGGGATCATTTTACGACTCCTTATGTCCTTTTGGGCATTTAGATTTGCATCATCATTCCCATAAATTACATCTCAGGCAGTAACTGCAGCCGGTTGACAATTTACAGAGACGTAGATATTCGGTTTTGGAGTTCCACAGTGCCAGACCTTTAGCATTTAAAACAAAACTTTCTTCAGAAATGAAGAACATTTTTCATTCGGTGTTTAGGTCAACACCAACGAATTTGTCGCATTTGGGCTCTTTCCGAGAACCCAGAGATGTCATTGGACCGTATTTTTTTTGTTACCACGAGTTTTGAGCACTATGGCCGTATGAAAAAAGATATATTTTTTGGTCTGTAAATGAAGATTACGAATTCGGTGGCATGCGGCCTCAACAAGATAGTGCCAATAGTCATGCGGCACGACCGATTTTGGCTTCATTGCATGAGACGTTATGAGGCAAAGTAGTTTTACGATTTGGGAATGCCAATTACCAACCGAAATCATGCGATTTCACACCATTTGATGTTTTGTAAGACTATTTTCAGATCTATGTGTTCGTGGATAAACACCCACCCCTAAGCTTGGATCATTATAAAACCAATTAAAAAATTATTGTTATTGATATACCAGCCAAAATGTGCGAGAAAGTGGTTGAAAACTATTTCGATCGGATCGACTGTCATAACCACTCCAGAGCCGGTCAAAATTTTATTTCGTACTCGGTCCAAGCATAACGAGAAAATAGAACTTAAACCGAAATCATCGCTTAACACGAATATGTTTTATTTAACCGTTGTCGTAGTCTAGTAGGCAGTGTGTTCGCCTATTAGATGAGAGCCCATGGTTTTTTCCCTGACTTATACATCTCAGCGACTTTTTCTCAGCAGCCTTTTGGCGAAAACTCTGCGAGTAAATAAAATTTCCATGAAAATTTCTCACAAATCTGTGGTTCAGAGTCAACTTTAAACTGTAGGGCCTACTACCCATAGATAAAAATGAGCATGCACTACATGGGTGGTGTAAGAAGTTAGGTTGTAATCCTGACTAAAGAGTTGTAATGACCAATTAAGTAAGTTAAGTTGGAAACCGAAAACAGCATTAGTTGAGCATTTTATAGATTTACTCCTAAATTATTTTCTCGGCTCCATATGGAGAGGATTTCGAGAGCAATATTGAGCCACTCTAGATACATGCTAAAGAAAGTTGCGAACTGATTATCAAATTCACTTAGTACTTTAAAGCCGTTCTCCACGAGCATAGTAAATGGTTTGTTAAAGTTAATGATGTGGTAGGTAGCAAAGAATATAGTTTCGAGTTGTATGTTGCTCCTGATCTAGATGAGTTCTTGGGTTATACTGTTTCTATAAGAAAACTAAGTCTTAATAGCGCTTCCAGTAAAGTTCATTATTAAGTTCTGTTTTTTTAATTTAAGAGAATAGATTTTAAAAATCACTTTCTAGTCCTTTTAACATTCATTATATTTGAAATTCAATTGTGAATGCCATACGTCTCTCGCTGCTTTATAGGTTGTCTTTGTGAAGTGTCTTTAAGAAAAATTTGGCAATTGAAATGATGAAAAGGAACAAATTATAGTAAAAATTATATAAAAAAAATAAGCCTTAGGACTGAAATTTTATGGTCTTATACTCTAAAAAAGGAACTGAAAATCTGTGTAAAAAATATACGCAGGCATTGTCATGCTGAGCCAGCCTTTCAAGTCCTATTTTCTGTTTTCTAGTTTGAAAACAAAAAAAAAAAAGCAAAAAAAACATTTTGAAGTTGACTTTGAAGTTTTCTTTTTTTTTTTTTAATAATTTCGCGGTCTGTTAGAAAACACAGGTGCTTTACAATTGTGTCTTCCTTTTCTTACTTTTTCGACATCGTATTGTTAAAATGCGTCCTAGTGTTGATGGTGGTAGTGGTGCGTGCGTGCGTGCGTTATATGCCTGAAGGAAACATTTGTCTTTACTTTTGTATTTTTTTGGGCGTTTATTTTCGTTTCGTTTTTCTTCTTTCATTATATTTTTTTAAATTTATTTTATATTCTTTTGTTAACACTTTAGCATTTTCGGATATCAAACAAACAACAGCCATTCGCAACAGGCATAGTGGATTGGGGCGTTATAAAGTAAAGATGGGGGCTGACAAATTTTTATTATACCCTACTTTAGTATAAATAAGGAGGGGGCCTATTGGACTCGATAGACGTTAAGCGAACGCTCTTGCGTCTCTATTAATTCCGAGGGATATACATACCTTGGCCATTATAACACTTCAGCTAGGCTTAACACCTAACTCACACCACATATCCTGTGGATGTTATTTTTATCCATGAGTGGTGGGACTTATAGTTTAAAGCCGACTCTGAACGACTCCGGCTTTTGAGAAATTTTTTCTTCAGAATTTCATTTACTCTCAGAATTTTTGCCAGAAATGTGGTGAGCGGAAGGCGCCCTAGAAATATTTTTTCATGAGCATGTCTGACCTAGGGTTTGAACCGTGGCCTTACGTCCAATAAGCTAGCACACCACCTACAAGACTACAACGCCTTTTTAAACCAAAATCAAGTAGATTTGCTGCATCACAATGTAGGGCCGTCATGCAGTCCAACTTGACTCGTCTTAAACGTTTCGTCTTGTTTTAGACTTAATTTCTCTTGATTTCTTTTTACGAATATTTTTAAAATGTAAATCTTTATTATTTCTTCCTCTCTCTCTCTCTCCAATTTCTCTCTTTCCCTCTTTCCTTTTTATTTTTATTTCCTCTCAATGTTTTCTTATGTTGGCTTTTATTTCCTTTCGAAATTATTCAAAATGTCTTCAAGCCTCCCCATATTGGATTGAAGGTGTTGGTGTGTGGCGTGTTTTTATTTCAATAATTTTCTTCACAATTTGGTTTTTTTTCCTTTCATTTTCTTCTTCAATTATTTTATTTTTTGTTTATTTTCTGTTTTTTTATTCCAGTTTTCCTTGGAATTCATTTATCTTATTGATGATGGTTTTTCCCCCAATAAAAGGTGTTTACCGAAATGACCATAAAGTGTGTCTCTTTTTTTCTTCATCATTTCATTTCATTTTTCCAATTCTTAATGAAGATTTCATTTGAATACGAAAATCTTTGTGATAAAAAGAAAACGATATTCAACTTGAAAATATTCGTTCTCATCATAAATTCATTTGTGGTGGTAAATTGAATTTTTATAACTCAAGCAAGCAAAACAAAAAGGTCAAGAAAAGGTGATCATTTGCCTGAATTGTTTCAATGAAATTGATTGTTCTTCATCTACTCCTATAGTTAAAGAAAACATTGTATTTGACAAAAACAATTCCTTTCTTTAAACTGTATTTAATATTCTCTTTTACAGGAAAATGTGAAAATTTAAGAAAATCTTGAATTTGAATTTTCAGAATTTATTCCGTCAAAGTCATCTGCTGGTGTTTCTAGGTTTCTTTTATGCACATTTTAAGCAGTGAATAAGAAATCAAATGAATTTTATGTTTCAATAGGTATCACTACAAAATGGTTTGTGTCTCGGCTATTTTTTTTAAGGCCTGTTGCACAAATTCCAGTAGTGTTCATATATTTTGTTGTAAAACTTTTCAGTAGAACTTGTTTAAGTTGTTATGTTTGACATACAATGTGTAAGTTTGTATAAGCGCATGCGACTACCATGAGCGTCAATTAGAGACACCGTTTTGGTTGACTACCACACTGCTCTAGACTTGCACCGACAAATCGGGTATAAGGGAGTCATTTGATTCAATACATGATATTCTGAAAATATCGTGTAAGAACCGCTCGCCAAGTACACTATGGCAGTGGTTTATTAAGGCTAGACAAACATAAGTCTCCTTCTTTTACACATCGCCGTATCTACGTTAGTGGCGGAGCTAGGACAGTCATAGTTACGTCAGGGGCATTAAACATTCCAATCTGTCGTAATTATCTTCAATCAGTCTGAATACGTCACTCTACTGTAACTTACGATACCACTTTGATCTCGAGAGGACAATATGCTTCTACCCATATTTTTTTCTAAATAGGTAGTAATCGTGAATAGCGCTTTTAACTCATCACATAGGCAGTATCAATTGGTTTCTGCATGAGCCAACTCATTTCACAAGAAACCCCAGTAGTTTTGGAACCACATAAGCATCACTCAATAGTTAGAGGCTGAGGGTATTAATCACATATTTATATACCGTTATATTATATATAGCGTATGTTATATGTATATGTTTATATACATACATGGTTTGTATAATGGAAGTACAATCTGGGATATTTCTGAGCCTATTTCCCTAAGGGCACATATCTAAAAGACAACTCTTTAGAAGACTGTAGTAATAATTTGAGTTGGCCTTCATTTAGTAAACACCACTCTGCTCTCTGTTCGACATACAATTTGTAAGTTTACGTAACCGCATGTGACTACCATGAGCGTCAACTAGAGACACCGTTTTTGTTGACTATCACACTTCTCTAGACTTGCACCGCCAAATCATTTAATTCAATAACCGAAAGCGTCGTATAAGAACCGCTCGCCAAGGACACTATGGCAGTGATTTCTTAAGGCTGGACTATCACAAATAATTTTCTAGAGCTTCTAAACCAAAAGAATTTAAGAAATTATCTCTGTCAACTTGTAACACTAAATAAGTAATATTTGAAGTTCTGGAATCACGGTTTATGTCCTTACTAAACAGACAGTTACGTACTTTACTTCAAATTTTTGGGTTAGAACACGGCTATTATATGGCATTGAAATTGAACATCGATGGATTAAATCTTGATGCAATTGCAGGTTACACTGCGTCAATGTTTGAACTTGTTAAGCCGTTTAAAGGTTTGTTTGCTAACCAAGAAACTAACTAACACGTAAATAAATCGATTGCAGATAGGATAAAGAAACTAGCATTGCAGTAATATCGAACAGTGTAAGACCCCATTTACACTACAGCGAAATCTAGTACTTATGAGATTTCGAGCCAAATCTAGTTGATTTTAACTAGATTTCCTATGCAAAACAAAATCTACTTATTTAGTAGATTTCGGCAAAATCTACTCAAAATCTAGTAAAAATAGAAATGCAACTATGTGTTTTGCCAAATAATACTTAAAAATACAACGCTGCACAGGAAAAAAATGATATTTCAATTTAAAAATACGTTTTCTAAATGTTGTAAAGGGTCCGCCAAATAACTTTTTTTTTTGAAAATGCTGTAAAAAAAAACTGCTGAATATTTTCTCAAATTTCTTTTTTTATTTGAAAGTACAATACTTCCGGTTAATAATGGAGAATAATTTCATTCAAATGGTTGCCTCGGCTGGTCATGCAGTAGCCTACACGAGTAGCTTACAGAAGATGCCGATTTTGGAAAAAAAAATCATCTTTTCAGATGAAGCTCATTTTGATGTTGGCGGGTATGTAAATAAGCAAAATTGTCGCATTTGGGCACAGAAAACCCGCACGCATACATTGAAAAGCCGACGCACCCAAAACAAGTAACTGTTTGGTGCGGATTTTGGTCCAGAGGCATAATTGGGCTATTGGCCGTTACAATGGCGATCGTTATCGGGCCAAGTTGAACGAATTTTTGTTCAAAAAAATTGAAGAGTTTCAGTAGTTTTTTTTTAAAGCTTTTTCAAAAAACAAAAGTTATTTGGCGGACCCTTTATTATTTTCTTTTAAATTTCAGTCAGCTGTTTTTATTATTAAAATGAAATCTTGCTACTGTCAAATAAATCCAGTGTAAACGATCTAGATTTTGAGCGATATTTGAAATCTAATCTACTAGATTTCGCTGTAGTGTAAATGGGCTATAAGCAAGATCTAAGGTCAATAGGGTTGCCTGATAAATGGGTTGTTGTATTGGGTGTAGAAATAAGAAACTTTTCGCTATTTGAGCTCTTCTCGTTCTTAGGAGTTGCCACTGCCTGGCCTTTCTACGGCGTTCTTTGTGAATGTTACGATATGTCTATTAATTTTTTAAATTCGAGGCACAGGATTACAGACTTTGAATCTTCATAGTCGGGTTTGTAGACATGTACTCAACCCGCTCCACAATCTTACAGTGGATAAGTGAACTTAAATCTTCCTTGATACCTTTACAGCGTTCAAGGAATTGTAATCATTCTACACGAAGACTGGCTTTCACTTTAATTCATTATTGGTTGAGATTTCTTCAAATGCTGGTACAATCTCGCATTCGAGAGATTTAAACAGCTGTTTTGCCAGTGTAGTCACCGTAGTCTAGTAGGTTCTGAGGTCTCACTTCAAACCCCAGGTGAGAAAAATCCAACAGAACGAAATATGAAAAAATATTTCTTCGACAACTTCCTCTCAGCAGATTTCTGACAAAAACTTTGAGAGTAAATACAAATAGCCATGAAAAGTTTCTCTAAAAATTTGTCGTTCGGAATCGGTTTTAAGTTGTCGGTTCCGCCTCTCGTATATAAAATTAGCAGACAAAACAGAGGTGGCGGGAGAAGCTAAGTCGTAGTCCCGACTGAAGTGTTGTAATGACCAATTAGTTATGTATGTATGACAGTGTAGGGATGTCTCAACTTCTCTTTCACTGTACTTCCTGATGATATATTGAGATTTAGAACCGGAGTTCGAAGTTCTCTGTAGCCCATACTAAAGGCTTTGTTGCTTTGTGGCAAGATGAAAAATATTCATTATGTTAGTCCATTATGAATACTCTACGATCGAGTAGAATTGAACTAAATTTTAGAGCAGTTAGAAGTATAATGAGTCTAAATGTTGGCTTAAGTGGGACTCTTCCTTATAGGGGTGCGCCACATAACCTAACCTAAAAGCATCTAAGTTATTATATTTTAAATATTCTGTAAACCTTTTGGCTTCTGGAAATTCCTTTAATAACACAAAGAGCATAAATCGTTTAATAAAATTTTGCATGTTTTCAACATTAAAACACTTGTTTTTCTGAGTTTTAATGGTTTTTAAAATTTTTTTTAATATTTTTCCTTTAAATCTATAAAATAAAACGAAGTTACATTGTAATTAAAACCCGTTAAATAAACACCGTCAACAGCTTGTAAAAATGGTATGAAAAAAACATAGAGAAGCCAGCACCAGATGCTTTTACTAACTATTAAAATGTGAATTTTTACTGTGCAATGGCAACTAACAACGCTGAGCACAATATGCAAAATCTAAAGGCCTGCACTGGTAGAAAAAGGGGTAATAAAAACGAATACAAATATTATTAAAATGGCTAAAAACTATAAGTGGGTTTACTTAAATGGCTATTAAGTATTTATGGTGGTGACTACGGCTTGCAGTATCAGTAATTATACCCACTCTTGTGCAGATACTTTAAACGACTAGTACTACCGCCATAAATGGTTCAAAGGCCACAACTTCATTAAATGTGGGTGAGCCAGGATTTTATTTTTAGTGGCAGTGATTTGAACTCCATTGAAAATTTGTGAAATAAAAATTAGGTTTGCTTTTCTATGTTAACATATTATCACTGGAATTAATAGGAAAAATAAAAAGAAGTGTTGTGAAGTAAGTTTCTCTACTTTAAGGACATACAATGTTTTGCTGTGGTAGAACATAAAATATTCCTTTAGTCTCTTTAAGAAGTACAGTGTTATTAGGAAGCATCTGCATGTTGCTTCTCAATGTTTTCGTTGCTTTGTTTCAGTTTCGTTAGTCAACGTTTTCCTAAGCAAATGTTGTTTTCTGTAGCAGATACTGCGATTATAGGGTTCTTATCTTACGTTACCTAGAAATAACGATCGCTATGAAAAGCTATGGGGTTGCTGTATTGGATGTAGCGTGACTTGACTTTAACAAATTTACGTTCAACACATGACGACTAAACAGCACAGTATAATACTCGACAAGGTTTCCTTTTCCTGGTTACGCCCTTGATGTCTACATAAAACACTAGAAGATCTATTACTTCTAAACAATTTCGTTACTTGTTACAGTAGCAACCAATTCTGATTAATTTCGGGTTCATATAGGAAATCCCTAGTAAATCTCTGTTGTCCCGACAGTCTTTAGGGCATTTTCCAGATGCAGTTACTTCGCACATTGCCAAATATGTGTTGTAATGATTCATTCACATAATCAAACTTATTGTTGTTGGGATGATCCCTTCTTCAGTATATTTCTGGATAACTTACTACACGACTGAAATCTTTTCTCATTGTAATTGATCTACAAAGTTCCGATTGTCCTTAACCCAATTGGCTTGAGAAAACTCTCCACCTGTTTTCATCTTCTCTTTCATGGAGTGTAATCTACTAGCTGTGTGAAAACTCTACTTCCCACATTCAGATCTAGGTGTTCATAGCCGTGTATGCCTGTATGATCTGATGCCAAAACATCCTTACTACGAAACAGAAACTTTTTGCTCATGTCAGCGGCATGGAAGTTCTTCTACTCGTGACCACATTTGGCTGTTCGTTGTATGAAATTCCCACAGCATTTGGAATTCCGCAGAGATTGAATCTATTTTCCGGGACTAGCTAAATTAGTTTGCCTATGCAGAGCCGAGCCGATAATGTCTTGATAATGACTTGACTTGCCACTTTTGTCCAAGTTGAAATGACCACATCTTCATATGATATAAACTTCTGCTTGATAGGCACACGCGTATTTCCATATATGCTCTTAATCTTCCATTCTAAAATTAAACATCTCCATGCCTGTTCCACCATTAGTCCTCGACCCATCCGTATGCTACAGAATGGCTTCTATATTAAAAGAGTATGTGGCTTACAAATTCACATCCTGCTTCACTTTTATTACAAAGTCTTGTTGTGAAACATTTTCCAAAATGGTAGACTCCAAGGGATACCTAATGAATTTGTCATATCACTATAATATCCTCTAATGAATCTCTTGTCAAACATTTTTCTCGGTATTTTATTCGTAGGTTCCATAACTTTGATCATCACTACCATATCTATGATATATGTATGTATGTATGTATGTATGTATATATGATCTGCTATCGCAAAAGTGCGCATTGCATCAGTTATATCAGCACTTGCGAACGCCATCTTAGCTCTCTTAAAATTTGTCAAGCACCTTACAGAATATAATTGGCTTGATTCCACCCATAATTCTGCACCCCCATATTTTTCTACAAATGTTCTGCATATCGTTAAGTTGTGCTAAACTTTCTGTAAAATGCTCGCTATTAGAGACTGAGTTAAGTTAATTTTCCGTCCGGTATTTCCCATTTCTATCATTAACCTCTGAAGAGGTTATCCTGTGAATCCCCTTCCATAATGTGCGATTAACTTTTAAATACTGTCATCGTAACCACACCCATAAAGAGACCAATAGTTGCGTGTTATTACGCATAAATCAACTTCCGATCAACCTGACTGTATATCAACAACTTTTGCTGCAGGGAACACTAATTGATCAGAAGCTTCTCTTCTTGCAAACATATCTCACTGTTCGTTGTCATGGATTCTGACAGCACCTGAGATCCTGTAGAGATTGACTCTTTTCCCCAACCTAACTGAATTAGCTTGTCCATTTAGTACCATTTGCAAATGCACCAAACTATGGATAAATTATGAATTTTTGTTAAATAATGCTTTGCTCTGCACTTGCTGTTATATAGTTATGGTTTTAACTTTTAAAAACGTTTAAAATATAAGCTCGTAGATTGCAAATAAATAAAAGTAAATAAAATACATTTTTGTTTTGTTTTATTATTCGAACAATTCTGTGTGCCATTGTTCACAACTTTATGTAAACAACAATAATTGCCTTCTACGTTACTTCTCCGTTTATACCCTTTGCATAAACAATAAGAATTACTAGACAATTATTCGACAGATCTTTGTAACGCAGATCTTCAAGACACGATTACTCTCTTCAAACACACCGCGTCTTCACACAAGACTGCCCCAACTTCACTAACTCAGCAGCCTGCTTTGCTTTGCCTTTTATATGGCAACGTAAATAGTCTGAAGAATGTTCTTGAAGGCGAATGTTCATGACTTTGCCTGCTTGAAATCTCTATAAATCGTTGTGTACATTTATTCTTGCAGTGTTGTTGGTGTATTTTTGTTTACTCGTTTACCATTTTTTATGGTAAACGGTATGGTATTTGTTATGTTAAGAGGTACGATAATTACAATAATTTGTAAACAGGTTTGTTTGCTGCATTGTTTTGTTTTTGTAGCTTTTGTCTATAATTTTAATGTTAAGCGATGTAAAAGCAAAACATCAGTATCTAGATTTTTCATTTTCGTAACAATATGAAGAAACTACAAAATATTGAGGAAGAGAAGGAAAAAATAAAATTTCTAGTGTAGGGTACATTATAGTCAGGCTAGACTGATTATAACTATGTCATTTCCTTTCCTTTTCCCCTCCCCTTCCACCACTCAATATAAATGCAATAAAACTGTTTGCAATATTGCATTTCATTTACTGTAATTTAAAAGTCGACAACATAATATTGCTTTCGAATTACTTGCAACTTCTCAGACACCATGACGACAGCAACACACTTTTGGGCATTTAAACTGCCAAAGGCTTATACGCACACAAGCACACACACACACACACTTGCCCACTTAAAGAGAGAAAACGCCAAGGCAAAGCTATATAATAATGATGATGACACTTGAAAGAGGTGACATGAGAATCTGTTATAACAGCCAAGCAAAAATTCGTAAAGGAAATGCCATTGCTACAGCAGCAGACAAACTTGCAACAAAACGGGCTGCAAAATTAAAACGCCTACAACAGCATTTCCTAATGATGACGATGATGATAATAATCATTACGAGATGATGATCATTAATAGGATTAGCATGCAAAGAGATGTATAAGGAAAGACAAGAAAATCTCTAACACACAGTAGAAGAAGAACCCAAGAAAACATCTGGTCTTGGATAACAGCCAATACTACGAGAAATGCATGTGTTGCACATATGAGTGTGTATGTAGAGATAATGAATACTCATATAACAGTACAATAATAACAGCAACAACAACAATAATTACAATCATAATCATTATAATGACGTTTGCGACTAAAGCGTTAGAGTTGTCGACGTCAGTGTCGTTGAGAGTACAGCATCGATTGGAATTGTCATTTGAAATTGAAAATTGGAACATTAGCAACAGCAATAGCAACAATAACAACAACAATAATAGTAATAATAATTTTTTTTTTTGTTCAATTTTAGTTTTGTTTTGTTGTTGTTGGTTTTCTATGTGTTTCATGTAATTGAATGTGACAGTAGACATGAATTATATGCGTGTTTTGATAATTACAATGGCATTTATTATAATTTTTTTGACTCGCTGCGAATGTGAATATAATTTATGAATTTGGTTGCATTTTTCGTTTTTGTTTTTGTTTTATTAACGGGCATGGCTGTGTTTGTTTGTTTGTGGTGTGTGTGTGCTTAGATAAATTATATTCAATTACATTCGTTAACCCATTACCGGTGAAAATCTATGTCAGGGAATTATTATCATTATGAGACCACTGGTTTGTTAACACTTTAGGAATTTGTGTGGTATTATTATACTCTTACGTTTTTACCTTTTTAAAAACGTTTCAAATATGAGTTCGTTGCTTGGAAAGAAAACAAAAATAAATTTCTGTTTAGTTTTAATTAAATTCTTTAACGTTCGCACAAGTTTGTGTGCCACTGTTTACAACTTTATGTATACAACTCTTATTGCGTAAACACTAACAATTGTTCGGCAGATCTTTACAACGGAGATCTTCAAATCACGATTATTCTCTTCACACGCAACACGTTTTCAGATAAGACTAACTGAATTCTTACTGACTGTTGCCTGCTTTGTCTTGCCTATTTATATGCCCACGTAAATAGTCTGATGAATGTTCTTGAAGTCGAATATTCCTGGCTTCGACTTCTCGAGATGTCTAGCGTTGTTTCGTTGTTGTTTCTGTATTTTGTTTACGTTGTTCGTTGTTGCTTTCCTGCTTACTTGTCTATTCCCTTTTCTTTCATACTGCTGTTGTTGGTAGATGGTTTTTAATTTTTGTAGCTTTTGTTTATCATTTTAATGTTAAACGATGTTACAGCATTTCCATTTTCATAACAATACGTTTTAAGAGGCAATAAAGTACATCCGAAATATTTAAATTTACGAGAGTCAATATACACGCAGGTGACCTCAATCTATATAGGTTATTAATACAATGCTTTTCTCAATGTTATTCCCCTGAAAAATCTAGGATTTTTGTATAAATAAGAATAACTTCCTGGCTAGCATTTGCTAAGCATCTCAGTGTTTCCTTCTGAGAGGCATTAATGCTTGAAGGCTTGAAGCGATTAATATTCTAAACAAATATACTTTAGTTCGACAGTAAGCGGTAAGAATGTCTACCTGTTAATATCCTTGGCGTTCTATTAGATAATCTGATGCATAACTTCATGTTTTTCTGATTCTAACTATCCAACAAAAGGTTATTTTTTATTTCGCTGAGTATTCCTTGTAACTTTTTTCCCCAACCCACTGAAACATTCTGGCTCTATCAAAAATGTGGAAGATCTCCTCCTCGGTGTCATTCCAATGAATTCTTACATTACCTGTGATACAGCGAAAGATAATCCTATTAAGTCTGTCCTGTTTATATAGTCTGCACAGACAGCTTTATATGATATTCTCGAGATTTTCTCAAGTAATTCGAATGATAAAATGCCTGACAGATAGTATTGCTACATCGTGTTTTTGAACTTACCTTTGAGGTTAAATTGGACGCATCTTTCGATGGCGTAGACTTGCGCTTGGAAGATACTTACGAGTTTTCACCTATGGGCCCAAACGTCCTAGATTCTGTGTTATTTCATAAAGGAATATGTAGTCTCCTAATTGGTTCTGGTTCTGCTAAGGGAGCAGTTAGGAAGAAAGCTGTCAGCTCAATGTCCCTGCATATCTTAGACTTGTGTTAGACTTCCCCCACATTAACCCAATCATAGAATACCCATCTTGTCCTCAATTCTATCTACAACGGTTTAAATTCAACATAGCCTGCATCGGCACTGTAGCACTGGTTCCCATGGTCTGGGATACCAATACGTCCCAGTCTCTGTAGCCTTTCCAAACCCATCGGTGCTGATTTCAAATTCGTTCTTCATGCCCAAAACTGTGGGCCTATAGATCACAATTGGTTTGACCACCAAGCTATACCTCCAATGAGTTTGCATACCATTATAGCAAGTTTAGCTGTCTAGGAAATACCTAAGGTGTCAGAAACTTTGACTTCTTTTGGGGTGGTAAAATCTCAGCCAGAAGCCGAAAATTCTTCAATTTGAGAAATATCATACTTTTTCTAAATAGTACTTCTGTGATTTTTCCGGATTTATCTCCAAACTCCACTAACATTCATTATCGATTTACCACAATGATTGATGATTACAAAGACTCTCGTCGCAGCTATGTTGCCTTTAAGAACAATGCCTGCCTCAGATAATTCAACCTACAATCAAATCCCACACTAATAGTGAATGAATTCCATCTTGTGAATAACCTGTAGTTGTGCCGACGATTAATATTTCATTTCCTCTGGTATGTACAGCACCTGTGCAATTTATCTGTCTGTCACAGACAAAAAAAAATAGTCACCTCCTTGACGTCTAAGGTCGCCTGAGTAGTTTTCCCTGTAAATCTACAAGGGCTGTTTCAGCAGATTTGCCCGCCCCATATACATTTTCAATACCCCATATCTTATGTTGTTGTCTATCACTTTCTCTAGTATCTTCCACTTTTTAACGTGGAAAATGTGAGACTATTTGATCTGAAGGCTGTGGGTATGCATACACTATAGCATAGCTAGGATACAGCGAAAGATCATGCGATTTGAACCCACTAGACTATTGCGGCTATAGAGGATAACATTGTAGATCCCATTAGTGTGATACCGGCAGGAATAAGTATATCAAAATTGAATTTCATGAAGGGACAACTCTCAGTGTAGCCGCAGGCAGAGTAAACAGTCTCATGACTTCGCCTTCTCTTCGTTGTTTAAATATATTCCTGAAGTGTTGTTGGTGTATTTTTGTCTACTTGTTTACGATTTTTCTATGCTGGTGTTTGTTGTTACATTAAGCATTACAATAATTTGTAAACAGGTTTGTTTACTGCATTGTTTTGTTTTTGTAGCTTTTGCTTATAATTTTAATGTTAAGCGATGTAAAAGCTAAACATCAGTATCTAGATTTTTCATTTTCGTAACAGTATTTTATTTTAATTTTAAAACTCAAATCATTCTAAAGCTGATCCTTGACAACCTACAGTTTAAATTCGATTTTAAATGACAGATTTAAGGAACTTTTATTAGCTCTCAAAGATTTTTGCCATATGACTATGGAGAGAAAGTCGCCGAAAGCAATATTTTTTTCGTATTTCATTTTGATTAAGATTCCAGAGCTGAGGTTTGAACTCACGACACACTATCTACTGGACTATGGCCTCTAATTATTGAAATTATCTATTTATCCCATGTTTCGTCCATTACACTCTTATTATTTCGATTACTTGACCACAAAGCATTTCAACGCCTTGTACACAATGTAATACAGACTGCCCATGTAAAAAAAAAATTACAACAAAAATTTTGAATTGTTTCTTTGCTTTTCTCGTTCAATTCATTTGATTTTAAAATTGATTGTTTTGATTGCCTTAAACTGTACGGGCATACCATGCAATTGGAAGCGGTCATGTGTTGAATTGTAGGCTACAGAGTGAGTGCACCGGTGCAGGTAGTGAGTGAGAGTGAGTATATGCTATAATGGGTGTGTGTGTTTGTATGTAGGTATGTTTGCAATTTAAATAATTTAAATGGTACTTGAAGAAAATTGCTGCCGTAATATGCAAAATTATAGTCATTTTAGTGACATCAGCTATTAGTCGATGCACTATTTCTACTTCTCTCACAGATACTTACATACTTACATGCTTTTACACACCATACAGGTATACAAACAAAACAATTACAATCTATTTGCAATATGTGTATGAGTGTGTGTACTGTTATTTCAATATTGTTTTTTTTTACTGTGCGGGCTGTGATCATGAAGAGGTCAAATAATATTGTCAATAACTGTAAAACAAGCGCATCTAATGGGTATTTATCTATAAATGTCTGTATTCATGTAAGTGTATGTATGCGTATGTGTGTAACTGTATTTAATTCAATATAAATTAAATATAAACTCACTCACTTACACACTTACAGACGGACATCATCATTTATCTCTTTACAAACAAACATGCATTCATTGAATGTGTAAGAGTTTTTTGTGTTTTTATTTTTGGTTTTTTTTATTTTAATTTAAACGTTTCCCATAAACAACAATGACAAGTATTTTATTGAAGGCATATTTGTTGTTGTTGTTGCTGTTGTTCACATAGTTTACTAGCTTTTTAGTCAAGCGTATTTAAATATGGTAATGATGAATTTAAAGTCCTATCTGGAAGACAATTCTGGATTTCTCTAGTAAGCTGTAGAACCAGAGGATTTGGCTCTTGTAGGTGATATATGTATGTATGTGTGTGAAGATAAATTCGAATTTGAAAATCCAAGACGTAATCCATACATTTTAGCAACGCCACATTTGTCGTTAACAGAGCAAAATTTTCTCTTAACAGAACAAAATTTGCCCTCAACAGCGTACTGTTAGATGTTTAACAGTATTCATCTAAACAAGCCCACTTGTTTAGAAGCTAATTTTAGGCCTCTAAATATAATTAGCAAAATAGTCAAATATAAAGTGATATGGTATTGAGAAAATTGGCTTTGAAAATATCAATTTTTTGATTGAAAATTCTTTAGAACAACAGTGGCCATTTGGAAACACATACGAAATAGTACTCCTACCCGACTGTATGCAAATAGTAGTCCAGAAGATTTTCTTTCGAGTCGTGGTAGTGGAATAGCTGAAATAATTTTGGGATTTGGGAAAATTTTCAACCTCTATCCCCCACCAACCATGCCATACATGTAATTATAATTGTAAAGTAGAAGACTAATCTACATACATAATGCCACTGTTAAACAGTTAACAGTGCTCTGTTAATCGAAAATTTTGCCCTGTTAAAGGCAAGGAAGTGGTGCTGCTAAAAGTATGGGTTTGCGTCTTTGGTTTTTAGATACGAATTTATCTTCACACACATGGATTGTATTTGTTCACTCTCGCCCAATGTCTCCAACATGTCAACAAAGCTAGGAGACTTAGAACGATTAGTGCGTAATGTTGGACTTGAGACAAATATCAGAGAAACCAAAGGCATGAGAATAAGCAAAGTAAGCACCGACAACATCATGCTGCAGGCCACTATTTGAATAATAATTCCTGTAGGCTTCAGTTCGACCCAAAATACGTTTCAGAATACTGAAGACATTTTTCATGAACGCCGTTAGCACTGGTAAGCAAAGAAACTTTTCCTATGTTTTCAAACAAGTTCTTTACTTGAATTTTTATTTCATCATCATGTTGCCATCATTTATTGCCAATTCTGAACATCTCTATTGCTCGTATAATGTGTGACATGTGATGCAGAATAAATTCGACCGGAAATTCTTGCTCCAGTATACCTCGCCTTTTGCGAGCATATGACATTCACAAGGCAATGTCATCTTATACGGTTGGTTGCTGTTACTTTTACGTCTTTCCATGTAAGACTACACTGTCCTAGATCGAAGGTCTGAAAATGTTCCTTGCCCGGCCATGGCTTCCTGAGCGTTGAGGATTCCATTTAAGTGCCATTCCTGTTGTACTATCAGTATGCTTTCTGATAGTATGGTCGATCCATGTTCGTTTCATTTGTGTTACAGTGTGTTAATCGTTGGCAAATTTCCAGAAAGCCATGTTGCTAATGTTATTAGACCAGCAGAACCTTGCATATGATGCTGAGAGACTTATTGGTGTATACCTGTAGTGTTTGCGCGATGATATTCGATACTAACCAGGTTTCACTTCCGTGCAACATATTGAGCTTAGTTCGTTGGATATTCGTTAGTTTATCCATCTTTACTGCAGTCGTTCGAATGCTACTCACACTTTATTTAGCCTGTTGTTTATAATTATTTCTTCACCGCCATTTTTTTTTTCGTTATACTGTCTAGATATCAGAGGCTATCTACATACGTATTCCACTGGTTGCCCTTGTAGCATCATGGCATTCATTAATTGTTTTAATAATTCAAAAAAATGTTTACAAATTTTCTGTTCTTTTCAAAACCTATAGTTCTAAAAAATCACCCGTTAGTTGTGCTGGCTCATTAGAAATTTTTCAATTTATTTGCCATGTACCAATCTGAACCTATTTAAAGTTGCCTCAGTATTAATTACATTTGAAGATATGTCTGTCGAATTGTCATATGTAAGTCTGTATGTTTGTGTACATGGGTAAGTGTGTATGTGTGTGTATACATATGTATGTATTTTATTTTGTTATTTAATGTTTTATATTCAAAGTTCAATTAAGTGCATAAACATTTTTGCAATAACATGCCATGCCATGCCATGCTATGTGCCATACCATTGCCATGCTATGCTACGCTATGCTATGCCATGTTATTTACCTGTTCAAATGTAACTGAAAAAAAATGTACAAATAGTTTTAGTTGCAATACAATAACAATAGCAGCAACAACAAAAGCAACAACAAAAAGTTAAACGAATTTAAATTTATAAATAAAGGCGATATTGAGCTAGTGATGCCTGATGATAGTTGAGGGGTCGGGAAGAGTATTAAACTAATTGTAAAATAAGATTAAAGTATTTCAACAATTTGATTAGATGCGCGGCTAAAAATTTATTTGTCACTGCTCAAAACGGTTTGAGGGTGCTGGCAGTGGATACCTGTGTGATTAAAAGAATTTTGTTCAACATTTTTAGTTGAAAGTTTTTATAAATTTAAAGGCATTTTTAAATGGATTTTTAAAATTAATTAAAATCGATGTGTTTGATTAAATAGATCGTAAAATCCATTACAAATTCGGTATGATAGTGGGATTGAGATGGAGGCAGGAATTTGAAGGAACTCAAAGTGCTACGAACATTTAATAAAAGACACCAAAGTCACAATTGAGGTATAAACCGATCCAACCCCGTTTTAGACGCAAGCTATGAGTCGCCTTGTATAGTAGGTAGTATGCTGGCTTAATAGACATGAGTCCCTGGTTCAAGCAGCCTCAATTCGGCCAGAAATTCTTTTTCCATTATTCCTCCCCTCTTGGGAGCATATGGCATTCGCAAAGCAATGTCTTCTTATACGGTTGGTTGCTGTTACTTTTGTGTCTTTCCATGTAAGATTACACTGTCCTAGATCTTGGGGTATCGAACGACTCTGAGTGTTGATTGGCCGGCCACTCAAGTGCCATTCTTGTTGTACTATCAGTATGCTTTCTGTAGTTCAAGCACAACAGAAACGAAATATGAAAAAAAAATTTGTTCGGCAGATTTCTGGCAAAAACTCTGAGAGTAAATAGAAATTGCCATGAAAAATTTTTCAAATATTTGTTGTTCGGAGTGGAAGTTAAACTGTAGGTTTCGCCACTGACGAATAAAATTAACTTACAAAACATGGTTAACGTGAGAACCTAGTTTGTAATTCTGATTTAAGAATCCTGAGGAATTCGAGAAATATGATGAGATATGCTGTAGTCTATCTATTCATAGTCAGAAAATTAACTCCATTTAGTGTGTATCAGAGATCAGCAATGAGTATTCAAAAACATGAGTAGATTCGAATCATACTCTTAATTTCTGATACTTATACGCATTCAAACTAATACTACTCATATTCAAAGTTTGCCATGACTCAAGACTTACAATAAACACAAAAAAATGATTCACGTTCGAACACTACAATACTCACTAGAAGGTTGTGTGTTTGTTTTGCTTGCTGTCTTTGTCTTTTTCTTTCTTCTTTTTTTGTAGATGCAACAACAATTTTGATGAATGATTTGAATCGCTCGAATTATTTATGGGCATTATAGGTATTTATCTAAATTCATGAATCTGAATGAGTAGGCGTATGAATCAAACATATTTCGATTGTTATTAGTTCGTAGTCAACGTTGTACTCATACTCAACTCAAGAGATTTAACCTGTACTTATAAATCAATGTTGTAGTGAGTACGAATGAATCAGAGTAGTTGAATTTCAATTGACTCACTCATACTCAAAATTTCATGAGTACTTATGAGTAGGGAAAAAACGATTCATAGCTGATGTCTGGTGTGTATTGTGTCCTTGTAACGTTTAAGGACAAATAGCTTAAAGGTTTTCACTGGCACCTATTGGTGGCTCGTGATTCAACCTTCCCTTAATTATCAAACTGCAATTCAAACTGATAACACAGTTTAATAAATTTACAGAAAAAGTGTTAAGTTTCCAGTGAAGATGTAGCAACAGATTATTGTTTTCTTAAACGGGACATTCGACTGAAAATATTTGCAATCTGGTAGAAGTGCTATGATATATTGTACTTCCTTAATAGGTTATTCATATAATGTATTCTTGCATGTTTCTTAAGGGATGTGTTTCGATGTTTCATTCTCATTGTCACGCTATCTTGATTTCGAGACCCAATCCACAGAATGACTCAGGCGCCATAAAGAGCGTAGAAGATCGTTTGAAATTCGTCTGCTTGCTTATTGACAAGGGTCGACCTGGTACATGCGAGTCGCAGTCGTTTTCTTACTTGTCCTGGCTTCTTTATTCACAAGACTATTATCTGATTTTTCTGGTCGCACAGTATTTCGTTCAGTTTCAATAAGGCTGGAATCCGACAGGAGCTTGGTCTAGAAGAGTTTCAAATGTCCCTGACAAAGAAGTTTGAAAAAGTCTGTAAATGGGGATCTTTGTTCAATACAAATCAGGCAAAGAGGCACTTTACGCATCTTTACCGGCACTACATCAGTATTTATGTAAAGTTTGCCCGTGGCTATGTTGTAGGTGGTGCATTTGTAGGCTCCAATTTGATCGACTTTCCGCTGTATTTTGGCGGATATGTTATGTGACACCGTATATATGTAGCATTAAAGAACAGTTGTTGCAATTGTTATTATGTGCTAGAATGCATAAGAATGTCTCGACAATTTTTTGTCATTTAAGGTTTAAATTGTGTTTGGTTTACTTGCAATAAATTCACAGAAAATAAGTCCGTGACGTCAAATCGAACAACAATAATAAAAACAAAAAACTTTTTATCATAATTGTTTCATACGAGTTTATCTACTACACGTACATACATACATATATATATCTTAAACCCCCGTATTAAAAAACCTCTATTAAAGTAATTCCTTAGTAAACAATGTCAAAGAAGGTCAATAACATTGAAATTTAATAACAAAAATTTCATTCATACTCGTAACTTTTAAACACTCTGAGAACATTTGATTGATTCTCTCTCATCTTGCTTGAGCTTACAAAAAAATTTCACAAAAACAAATCCTATTACAATGAAATGAAATTAACCGTTTTAAAGAGTAAATCACATTCATACAAACATACATATGTTGTGTGTTTTTTCATTCATTCATTCATATTATGTGTTTTAATTTCTTTCTTCTTAAATCAATGCATTATTGTGTCTTGTGGTGTTAACACTGTCTTGTGATGTTAATTAAAAAGTGCGTGTAGAAATTAAATCGTAAGTGAATGAATGAAAATTTTTTTATACGATGTGAAGTGATCAAGTGAAGTGAAGTGTGTATTATTTAATAAATTTGCAAATGAAAAGCGTGTAAATTATTGTTCAAATGGTAAGTGGAAATATATTCTTTTACAATCTATTTACATACTTGCGATTTATAATTTATTTCTTTCAAATTGAAAGCCTTATATTATTTTCAACTCCTTTTTCTGGGAACATTTTTTGATCAAAAGGAAATAATAAAATAAATTAAATAAAAGTACAATTTTTTTATACTTCGGCATACAAACAGAATCTTCTATATGTACATAAATAGTCTCCTATATATAAAAAAAAACTTTTTTAATTACTCTTTGATTATTTATTTAAAAAAAAAATATTCGTATTAATGTATACCAAGAATGAAAATAAGTCCATGACGTCAAATCGAACAACAACAATAATAAAAACAATAAAGTTTTTATCATAATTGCTTCATATGTGTTTATCTATTTTACATACTACATACATACATATATTTTTTAAAACCCCTATTAAAAAACCAGTATTTAAGTAATTCCTTGCTAAACAATGTCAAAGAAGATCAATTAAATCCGTATTTAACAATAAAAATATCATTCATAACTTCTACACTCTGAGAACATTTGATTGATTCTCTCTCATCTTGCTTAAGTTTACAAAGAATTTCACAAAAACAAATCATATTACAATGAAATGAAATTAACCGTTTTAAAGAGCATAACACATATATAAATAATTTTGTATGTGATGTAAAGTGATGAAGTGAAGCTGTTTAATAAATTTGCCAACTAAATATGTACGTAATTCATTCCTTAAATAATAATTATATATGTAAATAGTCTCCTAAATATACAAACATATGAAAAAAAGAACTTCTTTTAAAAGCATCCTACAAATTAGTGGTAGTCTATACAAAAAATATATTCGTATCAATAATTACTACACAACTTCAACTTTCTTTCAAACTGATGACGATATCAAAAAAAAAAAAAACTGAAATGTTAATTACTTACAATAATATACTTGAATTTAAATAAAAATTTAATTTTTACTAAACCTTTTAAAAATATACAAAATTAATTACTATTTTATGTTGGTAATCTAAAAAGTTCGTTTAAAAATTTTACAAAAAAATTTGAAGCTAGTTTCAAACAGAATATGTGCCAAATTTATCGATAACATTTCTACAATAGTTTGAAACTTTGAAAACCTAAGGGAAAAACCTCTCCATTTGCGTTTTGTGCAGACCTGTTGCGAATTTAAATTTTCACCACTTAAGATACTTCGACAAATCTAATTATAATCTGAAAGTATAAGGTCAAGACTGTATGCTAAAAGCATTTGAACTTCTCTGTCAAACTCTTATTGATTTCTGCCAAGTTGTAAGAAACTTGTTTGTGGTCTGATGTTAGCCTGATCGAACATAACATATTTTGTGAGAACAAATTCTAATCGTTTTAATTTAAGAAAAGAATAATTCTTGTTAATTGTTGAGTGTAAAGATGACAATTAGATGTTCGACTAGATTGAATAAGCTCATGAATAATTAAATCATACCAGACACACACAGTCTGCCTTGTATTCCATGATCTTTTTCGCTTCAGAAATGTTTCAATTTATTTCCATTTAACCACTGAATCGCAAATAAAAGTTCAGTACATTGAAGGTTTTACTACTAATTTATGTAGAACCCAAACATTCTTACTTACTTAATGGATCATTACTATCCTTTAGTCAGGATTAGGATCTGGCTTGCAATAACGTTTCTGTATCAGTATCTTTGGTAGGTAGGTAGCTGGGTAGGTTGAAGAGTGGATCTCACAATTCAAAACGGCATACGCCTAAGCCATTGCTTTGGCCTATTAAGCATTCAGTAATGAAAGGTACCAAACACGTAAAATTTTCGGGAAATCTGTATGGTATACGTGTGTTTCCTTAATTTCATTCATTCTTTTTCTCTTGGAATAGTATTATCTGGTACAGTGTCCTCGATAAAATGACAGAAAAGAAAAGGTGGCCCACGACCTACATTTGCTTGTTCACAGCACCATATGCAATTATAACATATGGTGCGTAGGGTTTTCTCTTTAGAGAGACTAAAGCGATTTCAATAATCTTTTATAGAAAAGTACAACTTTAAACGCCATCAGGCAAGACTTTACCTTGTCTGAAGCCATTACTATTATCAAAAATATTACATTTTTTTGACCACCTCCAAAGCCATCTATCGACGATTTGTAAATGATCTTTTTCGAACACCCAATATGAATCTGAGATAATACATTATCCCAAGGCATTTTGTCCATCTCGTGTATAATTTATTTAGTAGATCTACTTCATTCTTTAAGAACGCTTGTAAATAGAACATTAAGAAATTGGCTTTATAAAGACACTATCATTCCCTATATATTCTTCCTTGTGAAGAAGTGCAAATATTTGTGGGTCGTATGCTGAAAATTCCGCCTTGCGAACCTACCAATACTCTTGAGAGATTGTATCATATTCTACGGAAATACATTTTCAAGATAGGCATAGGCGAGTATCCTTTCGTGCACGATATTCTCATAGAAAGTGCTGTACCGTTTCTCTCTTCCCTTTATCCAAATATCTCCCATACATAATTTTTTCATAATTGGCCATTACAACCCTTCAGTCAGGATTACGGTCTAGCTTCTCACAGCACTCATGTTGTGTGCCTTAACTTTTTTCTTGAGTGGCGGGATCTAGAGTTCGGAGTCGACGTTAGACAGATTTTGAGAAACTTTTTTCATGGCAGGTTTATTTACTCAGAGTTTTTGCCAGAAATTGGCTGAGAGGAAGTCGCCGAGGAAATATTTTTTTTTTCCATATTTCGTTTTGATGTCTGACCGGGGATATGAACTGTGACTTCGCGTCTAATAAGCCAAAACACTACCTACTAGACTACGGCGACTACCCAGATATCTCCCATATTAATCGTAATGTCCATAGCTTATACTCTCAGAAATACATACATACATATGTACATATATAATTGGTCATTACAGCCCTTCAGTTAGGATTACAACCAAACTTCTCACACCACCCATTTTGTGTGTATTAATTTTATCCATGAGTGTCGGGACCAACAGTTTAAAATCGACAGTTTTATAAACTTTTCATGGCGACTTTACTTACTCTCAGAGTTTTTGCGAGGAAGGAAGGAAGGAAGTCGTTGATGAATTATTTTTCTTATTTCGTTTTGTGGAGCCTAGCTCTTACGTTTAATACTACCTATTAGACTTCGGCGGCTTTAGGTAAGACCCATAAGTAGCCTGATTTTCCATAAGTAGCCTGATTAAATTCCTTCCAAGAATCAAAAGAGATCTGGCTTCTGAGCTCGCTAGAGCAGGCTAGACTATCTTGGACACACTCCTAAGTGTCTACCATAGTCATATAATTTTTTGTTTGAATGTGAGACGTTTTTCAGAGAAGCAATTGCGTATTAAGCGTTACTACACATACTACCCTAAACATGTTTCATTCCTGTTTTTATGAAATCTTGTTAGTTGCCGAAAATAAACAGGTTCTCGAAGGGTCTGCAAATTTACAATTTATCTCAATGGAGGTATATGAAAATGTTTCTCAGAAGTGCTTCGTGGAAGATGATTGTTCTCAAAAAGTATAACAAAATCTAGGCAGCCTAACTGCTACCATATAATCATTTATGCATAACTGCACCTTTTTGTTAAATTTACTTAAGAATTATTATCGTCAAATAATTGTCGGCCATTAAAATAGTTGAGAATAAAACAAAATTTTAATTCTTTATGAGCAAAAAAAATAATTTTCTTTTCGTGTATTTTCTTCGTGCTCGTTTGCAAATGATAAACTGACTTGACTTTATCATTGACTGTGGCAGGCATTGCAAGCAGCAGCAGTTAGCAGTGGCACTACTCATCATTTAAAACGGGAAAAAAGTACTTGAAGGATAAGAGAAAAGAGGGGAAGGGGGGAAGGGAATAATTATTTAAATTTTTTATTTGTTTGTAAACCAAATAAAACAAAAAAAACAACGTTTTTTAGACGTTCCACATTTCTAAGCAGTAAACTCTAAAAATAGCAGTGAACACTGCTTACAAACTAAGATGAATAGAAGAAGAAAAACTTGAAGAAAATTTTGGGATTTTCTTTCAAAAGCATTTCCATTGTTTTTAAGCAGAATCATAGAAAAACTTTCTATTCTTAGGGATTTTCTTTGGGGTTTTCTTTTTCCAAAAACGGCCACTGGCTTCGCTTCAGCTACGACCACAGCCACAGTCACAGCCACAGCCACTGACAATGAGTTTGAATGCTTGGTTAGTTGGTTGGTTGATGTGGAAAGGAGGCTGGGGCTGAGTCTGAGGCTGGTTAGCTGGATTGACGTTAATAGTGACTATTGGTAAAGTAAACAATGCCATTGAAAAGTTAAAAGTGAAAAGCAAGATTTGTCATGCTCCAATACTCCTCTGAACACTTTAATTACCCCGAAAAATACAACAAAAACAACAAAAAAATTGTCGAAGAAGACGAAAAACTTTTTAATATGCAAGACTTGCTAGAGCACAATGAACAATAATTCACAATGGCAGCATTTTTCGTTTGGGCAAAACTGGACCATTTTGATTATCAAACAAAAAAAGCTTGCTTACTTGCCTTCCTATATTTAGACACTCTCTGTCATTTATGCTTCAATTGGGCCAAAAACTAGTTGCCTTGCCGCCTGTTCATTGAAGCGTTTTTTGCGTAGACTCTCCATAACGTTTTAAAGTTAAACGTACCACCACCATTTACTTTGGCCCACCAACTCTTCTTCATTGTTAAACATAATTGTCCTCCCCCTAAACGAGTGCATGGTTAAGTAGAGAAAGCAAAAAAGAAAATCTCGGAAAATTTTTAATGGCCAAAATCGCTATGAAAACTTCTTTTGTTCCATTTTTCTAGAAGATTTTTTTTTTTTTTTTTGTTTTCGTTTTCCCTGCTTTCAGTTTTTGAATTCAAGTGTAACCAGAAAGTTGCTGTGGTTTTTTTCGCCAGCTATTTAGCCATTGCCTTTATGGCCATCATTGGAGTTTCGTTACGTTCTTCAAACTCTTCTTACTCGTTTCCAGCTAAAAATAGTTTGTATTTAAAACGTTCCTCTATGTTTTCGCTTTACTTTTCACTCATTTAAGTCAAATACTTCACTTCACTTCATTTTGTTTTTCTTCTTTTCCGGTTTTATTTTTGTGAGAGTGAGTGGCATTGTTTAGCGACCACTTGAATGGCTCGTGGGGCTTAGGGGGGGGGGGGGGATAATTTTACACTTTCCTAGTGTAACGATGCGTAAAATGTGCCAAAATGAAATGCAGCTCATCGTTATGGCAAAAGTAACGAATGACAGTGCGTTTACAGTCAGTAAATACTATGGAAGTTATAAAAAGTTACGCGGGGATCAATTGGAAATTTAGGGATACAAAGAAAATTCCATTTACATGGTAGCTATGTCGTTGAATATATTGGGATTCTAGTTTATGGCCGGTGTGAGAAGAATCCATTGAGAAACCTCAGACTGTTACGAGGAAGCTCCATAATGTGTTCCTGGCTTTTGTAAAACTTTATGTTCCGGTGACAGACACAGATGCATAAAACACAGAGTGATGCTCTTAATGTGCTTTAAAGTTCTGACCGACTTGCGGAATTTTAGGAAGAGTTACAGTGACTGAATGACCAGAAACTGATGGCCTCACTGGGATAGTGTAGAAAGGTGTGTCACTTTCTTTGAAATCAATCACTTGAGCATGCATTACATACATATATACGCAATTGGCCATTACAACCCTTCAGTCAGGATTACGGCCTAGCTTCTCACACCACTCATGTTGTGTGTGTTAATTTTATACATGATTGACGGGGACCTACAGTTTAAAGTCGAATTCGAACTACAGATTCTTGAGAAACTTTTCATGGCAATTATATTTACTCTCAGAGTTTTTGCCAGAAATCTGCTGAGTGGAAGTCGCCGAAGAAATATTTTTTCATATTTCGTTTAGATCGAGATGTCTGACCTGGGGTTTGAACCGTAGCCTTATGTTTAATAAGCCAACACGCTACCTAATAGACTACGGTGACTTCTTGAGCACGCATTACACTGCCTACTAATGAAGCAATGCTGTAGAGTTAGCTTGAGAAAATAATCCGAAATAATAAAAATAGAAGCATTAATACAACCAATTCTTCATAAGAGTTTTATTTGGAAAATTTTTGAAATTTGTACTCAAAGGTGTTTTAACGGATAATTCTGTTGATTAATTAATTCCTAGAGGTTCACTGTTTTTTATTCGGTTTTAAGGAGTTCTCACGAAAAACTTTTGGAGACTATACTTAATGGTAAAATCACTTCAATATTTATTTGAATTAATGAAAATACAATTTAATTTGTAGAGAAGTAATCTTTTATAGGTTCTAACAAATTTTTACTTAGGTTTTCTTCGCATTTTTATATGAAGACCTTTAATTGAATTCCAGTTAAACTTCTTTTTGGTATATTTGATAAGGCTTTTTGTGTTTTTTTTTTAATGTTTATTTACTTAAAAATTTTGCACGTTGAATTCATTATTTAATTCTGATTTAATCTGGTTCTAAATGATACTTTTTTTTGGTGTAATACAGTTGCTTGATAATTTCTTTCCCTTTCCGTAACATGTTGTTATGTTTTTACCTTTTAAAAGCGTTTTAAATATGAGTTCGTAGATTGCGAATAAAATAAAAATAAAACTGTGTTTAGTTTTAATTAAAAATCTAAATTCTTTGCACAATTCTATGTTTCAGTGTTCACAATTTTATGTAAACAACAACATTCCTCTGTCTATACCCTTTGTATAAAAAATAACAATTACTAGACAATTGTTCGACAGGTCTTATAACCACGATTACATACATACATACATAATTGGCCATTACAACCCTTCAGTCAGGATTACGGCCTAGCTTCTCAACACCGCTCATGTTGTGTGCGTTAATTTTATACTTGAGTGGCGGGACCTACAGTTTAAAGTCGACTCCGAACGACAGATTTTTTGAGAAGCTTTTCATGGCAATTTTTACTCTCAGAGTTTTTGCCAGAAATCTGCTGAGAGGAAGTCGCCGAAGAAATACTTTTTGTATTTTGTTTTTGATGTCTGGCCTGGGATTCGAACTCGGGCCTTTCGTCTAATAAGCCAACACACTACCTACTAGACCACGGCGACTTAAAAAAAATATAACCACGATTACTCTATTCAAACACACCGCATTCTCAGATAAGACTGACTGAACTTCACTAACTCACTCGCCCGCTTCGCCTTGCCTTTTATATAGTAGAGTAAACAGTCTAATAATTGGTCTTGGAGGCAAATGTTGATGACTTCGCGTTCTCGAATTCTGTATAAATGTAAACATCGTTGTTTGTGTATCTGGTTTACATTTATTCTTGTAGTGCTTGTTGTTGTATTTTTATTGACTTGTTTATCTTTTTTATGCTGATGTTTGTTGGTATATTTTTGTTTACTTGATGATAATATTTCATTATGCTGGTGTTGTTGTTATATTACGTAGTGCTATAATTTGTAAACAAGAACATTGTTTTTGGTTTTGCAGCTTTTGTTTATTATTTTAATGTTAAACGATATAAAAGCAAAACACCAGCATCTAGATTCTTTATTTTCTTAGCAATATAGTGATGATAGGTTGTAGTCTTACCACCATCTCAGTATTTGGTTTTGGTTTTCAATGTATGGGAATGTTAATTCACCAAAAGAACTTTGCATCAGAGTAGAACATTCCCTTACCAACCTTATCTTTTCATTTGGCAATAGCAGTGTTGGAGTAGTCACAGTGTAAAACAAAATTTTGGTTATTAAACATGAGATATTTTTCTCCACATTTAATTTTACTTAGTATTTCGTGTACAGCACTTCCCTTTTAATTGATTAGCTAATGGAGTTCACAAGAGTTTACATACATGATGTTTTGTGTTACAAAGCCTTTAATCCTTCGCACAGTTTACTGTACATTGCATCAACTTATTTTTTCTTATTTCCCATACAAGTAAATTCTTTGTTTAAAATATTAAAAAAAAATAATTTCTTTCTCTCTTTTTTTTTCCTTTTCAGGTAAGTCAAGTCAAGTCAAATCAAGTAATAAATGGAAACTTTCCAGTATGTAAGCATTATTATTTTAATTTTTTAATTGTGTTTTAATGAGTTGTACGATAACTCCCTATGGAGATATCAAAATTTAAGTCATAAATAAATACCAGACGAAACCTCTGTACACAATAATTTATGTGGATAAAATATTTTGATGTCGTTGTAGTCTCGTAGATAGTGTGTTGGCTTATAAGACGTGAGGCCGTGGTTCAAACCAAAGATCAGCAATGAGTATTCAAAAAGATGAGTAGATTCGAATCATACTCATAATTTCGGATACTTATACGCATTTATGCTTATTTTAATATCATACTCATACTACTCATATTCAAAGTTTGAAGTACTCATCGTACTCATACTTAACAACATGTATGAAATTGTTGATTTCGACTCTCCTTTACTCAACTTTTACAAGAATCACAGAATAAGGATGATTCGCGTAGGAACAGTACAATACTCACTAGAAGGTTGTGTGTTTGCTTTGCTTGCTGTCTTTGCCTTTTTCTATCTTCTTTTTTGGTAAATGCAACAACAACTAAGACTGTAAATTTTGATGAATGATTCGAATCACTTGAATCATTTATGAGTATTATAAGTATTTTCCTAAATTTATGAATCTGAATGAGTAGACGTATGAATCAAACATATTTCGAATGTTGTGAGTTTGATGTCAATGTTCTAACCAGACTGTGCAGACCTTGCGCTGACCAACTTCCTCCTTTTCCCTGATTTTGGTGGAACTTGGTTAGTACAGGGACTGCGTTCACCCGTGGCATCACAACGGGCCGCTATGCGTGCTCAAGTGAGCTTTGTGACATCAGAGCTACCACTCCGACCTAACCTAACCTAACCTAACTGTAACCAGACACATTGCAACCTGTACTTATAAACCAATGTTGTAGTGAGTACGAATGATTCAGAGTAGTTGAATTTCAATACCTTTGACTGACTCACTCCAAATTTCATGAGTAGTTAAGAGTAGCGAAGAAAACGATTCATTGCTGATCTTTGGTTCAAATCCCAGGTTGTCCCAAATTGAACAAAACGAAGAACGAATATATATTTCTACGGCGACTTTCTGTTAGTAATCTCCCGCCAAAAACTGTGAGTGTAAAATTAAATTACTGTAGGTCCCGTCAATCATGGACAGAATTAACACACAACATAATTGCTTTGGGAAGTTAGGTCGCAATCCTGTCTAGAGGGTTTTAATGACCAGTTAAGTAGATGAAATATTTAGTTATCTACACTTTAGACTCTGAAGACACTCTGTGACGACATAGATAGAGAGATCATGTTGTTGAGTGTGTATCCAAGTGATTTGAAGAGAATGATAGGTATTCCCATGTGTAGTAGTGGGAATGTAGTGGGGATAACCGAAAGGTGCAAGACTTTCAATGTTAGTGGCCAGTTTTGAACGCATGGGATTTCAATATTTTCGGATAACACGTTATCAAAACCTATCCATTTAATACATAATAAAAACATCCAAGAAATAAACTACATTTTAAGGGTTGATATCTCTCTTCAGAAAGCTTTCAGCAGGCCGCTGGATTGTGTTTTTTCTCTTTCCTCCCTACATTCCTCTTTCCTCAGTTTTTCTAAAGAAATAATGAACAAATTACTCAATAACTCATTATTCTATAACACAAATCCAGTATTATAAACTTTTCCCAAACCTGTCATAACTTTAAGAATATGTATGAAATACTCCTTATATGAAACCCAAACGAAAACAAAACAATCATCCTTCATAACATTCGTCAGTATCTGACAATAATAATATGGCCTGCAAATGGTAGCAATTGACACTATAACACCTGGCTATTTTATTATTATGGTTGTTGTTGTTTTTTTTTCTGCTTTTTGTTTCCATACCATGTTTAAATACAAATTGTGAACAATCACACTGATTCTTATCACACACACACACACACATACACTAAAAATAAAATAGAAGGAGAGCAGCAGTGAGGGTAGGGGAGAACTCATAATAATCACACCAAACCAAAATATAAAGTCACTCATTGACATTAACGACAGAATAAATGGCTTGAATGGCTAAGAGAGTGACAGAAAATTTCTGTTTTTTTTTCTTCCCAATGTCCTGGTGGAATAAAAACAACAAAATCTAGATTTCAGTAGAACTAAACATATCCACCTTATACTCACCCCTGTCCATAGAACAGCTCATGAACCTGTAAAAGTCCAGCAACGTTTCATTAAAACCGTTAATTGTTGATGTTGATGGCTTGACTGTGATAGTCTGCATAAAAGAGCGAGCGACTGAAGGACTAACTCAACAACAAATACAATGGGTGGTGTGATGGCAGTCACACACACACACACACATAGTTCACTTTGTTTCGGCTGGTTTGGGTTCGGTTCACTGGTTTATTCGTTTATTCATAGTGAAAGCGTGAACTTAATACATAATGCACAGGCAAAATATACCAGTTCGTAGAGTAGAGAGTGTCTGATGAGGGATGGGTGAGGTAATCATGGAATAAAAATGCCATTAAGTTGATATTTGATTAAAAGTCGTCCTGCTGCAAGTTGCTACCGAGCATAGAGAATGTGTAGAGAAAATAAAAACCAAACCCAGAGAGAGGGAGAGAGAAGGAGGGAGAGAAATAAAAATGAAAATCCAAATAGAAGTTTTAAGTTGGGAGTTGCAAACTAATTAAATAGAAAATTTCCATTCAATTGAATTGAAACTGAACGACTAATTTAAATGTGATTACTTTTAACAGTTGGCATCCATTGGACACCACCTACACTGAGAGAAACCGAATGTTTTAAAATACAAATTAATTTAAACATAATTCATGCCAAGTCATAAAACTGCTGCCATTATAGAATGAAAAACTTAAACAATGAAAACAAAAATATTTTCTCTCAGTGTACTTAACTATAATTGAATGCAAATAGAAAAAGGTTAAAGTTCATTTCATTTAGCACAACAATGATATCAAAAACTAAACACATCCATAAAATTAAACTGCTATGGTGTGCTCAGTCATTGATCCAGTAATGAAAACAAAAGTGCGAGGTTTTCAAAAGTCAAAGGCGACACAGGGCGGCAATAGTATTAAAATCTTTTGCCATTAACAAGTCCATTTAGCCGATTTGACAAGTAGTCATAGACAAAAATGATTCATGCACTAAAAGCTAGAAATGATTGATTGTACAGCATGTCAGTCAGACAGTGTTAAGAAAATATTTCGAAAATCATTTTCTTTTTTGTAGGAGAAGAAGATTCCTCTTTAGGTGTTTAAAGATTTAAAGAGGGGATATGTTAAGTATACATGGATAAATTTAATTTAATAATCAAACCGCACTTACATACATACATAATTGGCCATTACAACCCATCAATCAGGATTACGGCCTAGCTTATCACACCACTCATGTTGTGTGCGTGAATTTTATATGTGAGTGTATCTGTTAGCTACACTTTACTTTAACAATCTTCGTTCTATCATCGGCCTCATTTATTTCGGAACTGATGAATGCGACCAAATGCACGGTCTTAGTGAGTAAGGCCTGATTGCAGTATTGTGTTTAAACTAAAAATCAATTACTGATGATGAATGATAAGTGCACCCAAGCACTACTATGATGCCTTAGCATCAGTATAAAGGAACTTGACGTTCTGGATAACGTACTTCTAATAATTTCTGTAGTTTGGGTTCAAAAAATAATAGGGACCCAGTAGATCTCTTCACGAAACCTTTACAAATCTTTTTATATCAGAAGAATGAAAAAGATGATTTCGCAAATGACTGCAGTATTCTCCAATTCGAAATTTTTACAATTGCCAGATCTGTGGACTGGCATTCGTATCATTACGATACCATAACATCTTTAAGGGGTGATTACCTGATACCACTACGTGATCAATCAGTAAGGTTTAGGAGAAGCTAATCGTTGATACATACATACATACATATGTACATACATACATACATAATTACCATTACAATCCTTCAGTCAGGATTACGGCCTAGCTTCTCACAGCACTCATGTTGTGTGCCTTAATTTTATGCATGAGTTGCGGGACCTACAGTTTAACGCCGACTCCGAACGACAGATTTTTTGAGAAACTTTTTCATGGCAATTTTTACTCTCAGAGTTATTGCCAGAAATCTGCTAAGAATAAGTCGTCGTCTTGTTGAAGATGTCTGACCTAAGGTTTGAAACTTATCCTCACTGCTAACAAGCCAACACACTACTAGACTACGGCGACTGCATAAACATTGTGAGTTGCTGCTGCATTGATCGTCATGAGAGATGATTGTGTCGTGCCCACTCTAATAATTGACAGATCTGCATCTACTAACGAAGTGGAGTAGGATGAGAATATCATCCATCATTACACACATAAACTATCATTTACTTCCCTAAAATTATTAACGCAACCGCATCTAATTATAATGCGAATAGGTGGAAACTATAGCCCACTTCCTCTGTAGTATTCCAGCCTAATATTTACTTTTCCATCAAGACTTTTGATGCACCCGCAAACGGTCATGGGATTGTTGGTAAATTCTATTCCACAAAATACTGAAAATCTTTTGATATTTTCACCATACTCCATATCAGAGATCAGCAATGAGTATTCAAAAAGGTGAGTAGATTCGAATCATACTCATAATTTCTGATACTTATACGCATTCATACTTATTTTAATATCATACTCATACTACTCATATTCAAAGTTTGAAGTACTCATCGTACTCTTAATTAACAATACGCATGATGTTGTTAATTTCTACTCTCCTTTACTCAACGTTTACAAGAATCGCAAAATAAGAATGATTCTAAACACTAAAATACTCACTAGAAGATTGTATGTTTCCTTTGCTTGCTGTCTCTGTCTTTGTCTTTTTCTTTCTTCTTTTTTTGTAAATGCAATAACAACTAAGACTCTAAATTTTGATGAATGATTCGAATCACTCGAATTCATTATTAGTCTGAATGAGTAGGCATATGAATCAAACATATTTCGAATGTTATGAGTTTGATGTCAACTTTGTACTCATACTCATTGCAACCTGTACTTATAAATCAATGTTGTAGTGAGTACGAATGAATCAGAGTAGTTAAATTTCAATACTGTTGACTCACTCATACTCAAAATGTCATGAGTACTTATGAGTAGCGAAAATACGATTCATTTCTGACCTCTGCTCCGTATTCTCTAGGAATATAATATTACAATACGAATGGAAACCTTACGTCAGAGCATAAATCTTATTTCATTTGAATGTACTCCTAGGACTTAAAATCGCACAGTTTTAAAGGAATTTTTGATGTTGTAGTCCAAAGAAGTCGCTATAATCTAGGTAGAGTGGTGGATTATTAGGCTAGAGCTTGTGGTTCAAATCACAGCTCAGACATGTTGCAAGAAACAAAATATGAAAAACAAAATTTTTTTCGGCGACTTCCTCTCTCTGAAAGTTAATAAAATTGTCACGTACAGTTTTTCAAATCTGTCGTCCGGACATGTGTGATGTAAGAAGATAGATTTTAATCCTAACTAAGAAGATGTAATAAGGAATTTAGTAAGAAAGTCAACTAAAACTATTGATTTTCTCTTCAATTTTTCTTTTTAAAAAATTTCAAAATCGCCCACATACAAATTTTCCAATACCTAAGATTTTAGAAATCTTTCATTGAATTTTTCCTTTCAATCTTTCTCTTAAGGAGTAAAACTCATTGGTTGTAACTCATAACTCCTCTGCGTAAATAAAAGCTGAATAACTGTCATCAACTATTGCCACACAACGTTATTCAACGCTATTAAGTCAGCCATCAAACATGACCATCAACATCAACAACATCATCATAATCATTATCATCAACATCTTTACCGACCGTTATGTTGTTATAAATTTATAGTATATCCGGTTTCTTTGTCTTGTGCTTGTAATTTTCATTTGCCTTAAAAGTACGATGACGAACGTACTCATCATACCTGTATGAGGGAGGAGACTGGGCTGGTTGATGGCCATGATGAATTTTTGCAGATCAATCTACAGAAGAAAGGACTGAATGAATCTGCTGCATTGCGTCAATCATAAAGTTTTTTTGCGGTTCTTGTAGTTTTCTTTTTTCTCGTACACGAATATTACTTTGGTTATCCGTAGACATTTGGCTGTTTGACAGCATGCCATCCACTCATTCCTACTACATTTGTTAGCATTTTTATGTTATGGAATCCTTCAATCTTCAATCTTGAATAAATGTAATGACAACAACAACAACAGCAGTAGCAATAATAATGACGACAGGAAATGAAAATACAACAGCAATACATACATACATACACAATTCTGATTATGAAGATACAAAAAGCATGGAAAGATGAAACCAAATCAAACCAGACCATGCCAGGCTCGGGCACAGACACCGGCAGAGTAATAATCATAAAAAGGCTACAATTTTATCTAATCGTGGTTGTTATGCAATTGGCAACGCGTTTTATGGTTGTTGTTCATGTCGATAATGTTGTTCATGCTTTAGTTATACAATATTGTTGTTGTTGTTGTTGCTGTTGATAGAGAGTCCTTTTTTCTCTCTTTAATTTTTTTTCTTGTTGCATATTATCACATAAAAGTGCCACTAACATATAATAATGAATCATTTTGCGGTCATATGTTAAGGCACTGGAGCACAGCCTGGCCAACAGACAAACAGAGGGTGTACAACGAACAGCAACACAACGGACAACAGCAGCAACCATTACTAGCAATGTTTTTTACTCCCCTAAAACAGTATGTGTATGTAAATTATGTACAGATTTTGTAGAACGAAAGAAAACGCATGGAAGCGAAAGAGAGAGAGAGAGAGAGAGGAAGTTTGGAATATTACCAACTCTATGGCTGGCTGGCTAACTCAGTGTCTGTATGTGTGTGTGTGTGTGGCGTGCATGTCTAATTCTCTGGAGCTAAAGTAAAAGAATGATTGCTGTGCTGCTGCTGCTGTTGTTGTTGTTGCCTCTAAATGAACATGTTGTTGGCAACCAGTGTATCTTGCAATATCTGTCTATCGGTCTGTCGGTTTCTATATTATTCCTGTTTTGTATTGCTTTTATTTATTTATTTCTGTGTATTTTTTATTCCTCTTTCTGCCTAATCTTTATAACTCCTACTCCATTTCCAATTTCAATGAGACTCGGTTTCATTTTATTTCTTCTTCTTTTCATCCTTTGAGCACAATAATATCTGCGTAATCAGTAAATATTGTTGAATACGCGGCATGGAAATAAAAGAAATGAGACGTAATAAGCAAATATGATATGCAAAATGGAGTATGCACAGTGGGCTGAGGTACCATCATATTAGGCTACATTAATGGGCCATAGACAGATGGGATACAGAGTGAAATATTCAGAACCCATGGCACAGAGAACGTGTCATACCAATATTGTCTGACAGTCAGGCAGTCATTCGAAATCGTAGCTCCTGAGAGATTGACACAAGATTAGTATAGAACTGTTTGGTTAAGCTGACATAAGCAATAGGTAACCCTTTGCTGGATCCCATGTCATATGGCCGGCAGACAAATGAACTTGTCAGTAGAAGAGCTTCAACGTCGTAGTTTTGAACGGTTCAATCAGTGAAGGAGTGAATGAAGACAATTGAATACTTTTGCAATTCAAATCTGCTTGAAGCAATTTTTCCTTCCGACCGAAGGCAGATAGGCTACAGAGTGAAATATTCAGACCCCGTGGTTAAATTCGGGGGCATCTTCCAATCGGAGTCTTATGCCATGGAAATATGAGCTACATACGACTTTGACAGGATGTATAGAGAACGTGTCACAACAATGTTGTCTTTAAGCGAATGGTTTCTATGAGCTTGACAGAAGGTTAGAATAGAAGTGTTTGGTTAAGCTGACATTGGCAATAGATCACATATTGCTGGATCTCAAGTCCTATGGGAATTCAAATCAATGAGCAGGCAAATGAACTTGTCAGTAGAAGACTATCAACGCCTTTGTTTTCAATCGGCGGATGAGTGGGTGAACATAGGCGAAAACTTGGTTTCATGCAATTTTCGCTGGATGAGATTTAACTTGTGCATCACTCCACTGAAGCCTAATGATAGCCTTCTGACTGAACGATGTCGAAGCCTAATGGTTTAATTCACAATTGAAATTGCTTCAGCCTCATATGCAGATTCGGAGGAGAGGAAAATGTATCAGCTGAAGGCATACACAAAACCTGAGTGAAGTTAATGCAACTCAGCATGCTTGGTGCTTATCATGTACTAGGCAGTGAGTACCCGTCAATCACAATATTTTATTCGTTTGAAAGGCTTATTAATACCAATAGATCTTGAAGCCAAGGCTTTTCAATTCAATTTTCCAGGACTTTGGCGCATAAATAATGCCGAACTTGATCGATTTGTCATGTGTTATGTCGATCCTGAAGGCCGCTATAATTTGTAGCTTTTTCGCATACAATTGCAAGTTAAAAAAACCTCACAGGAAAACTGTTTAAATCACACGATCTGTTTGTCTAGCTAACATCACCTCTACATGCAATGACCATGCCCTGAAATCCCCCATTCAGAATAACCATTGTGACAGGATCTGTGTAGCACGTAGTGCCATCCTGTCGTAACTATATATGGCTGGTGTCATAATCAGCCAATTCAGACCAAAAGCAGTTAGTAATGATCGATCTATAGTGCTCACTTTTGACACAGATGGCCATATTAACATCGTTCTCAACCGATAACGTTGCTAGCATAAAATCCACACCAAATAGTCAAATTTTTGAAATGCCTTAGATACTCTTAGTTCTCATGTGGATCGGTATCGTTTGTTCACGTATTAATTCAATTAGAAATGGTCTCTAGTTATGAACGTCGCCTCAAATCGGATCCATTGATTTTCATGTGGCGCATATTCTTCTTGAAAGAACAGTACTTTGTTCGGTACAGTACTACATTCATTGAATTCGACTTGAATTTTCGTTTGTTCACATATGAATTCAACTAGAAATAAATTTATAATTTATCAATTATCAACTGCTCGAGAGTCGTTGTCTATGATTGTTGCCTCAAATCGGTTCCATTGATTTTCATGCGATGCATATTCTTCTTGAAAGAACAGTACTTTATTCAGTACAGTACTTTATTCATTGGATTCTGTTTTAGGTTCACATGTATAGATTTTTCAGGCCATAGTGCAAAAGTGTAAATCTGCATATTTTCCTCAATTTTTTCTTTCCACTTCGTTCCTTTCGCATAGCATAGCGTCATATCCTCTACTATATTTTGTATATATTTTTTTTTACATTTGATTGTCTTAAACCAGATATTTTCACAATTTTGCAGCATTGGTTTCTGTTTTTTTATTATTTTTATTTTGGTTACAAGTAATCATCGTAGTGGGCTTTTGTGGCTATACTGGCACGATAGGGGTTAGTTAGCTGTTTGTTTTCCTTAATGATGGTGATTATTTTATAATTATTCTTGTAATATATTAAAGCCATTATTCACTTGGCCATAATTGTTTCATATTTTGTCTTCTTGCTGCAGTATCTAAAGCAATATCTTTTGTGGAGAACCTGCTAACGTCACAAGATGTCTTTATCCAATATTCTGGCCAATATTCCCAATAGCAGTGTCATATGCTTCAGCAGCCATAAACCATATGACAGTGGCTTTCAGATTTTGTTTTCTTTTCTGTTTATTAACACAATAACAAACATTTTTGTTGATAATTTCCACAGGCATAATTAAAGGAAGTTAAAGTCTACAACGTCTATTAAACGTAATTTTATTATAAATGTCTGATAATCAGGAATCTCCTCTCCTGTCATCTCCTCTCTGTTCTTGCTAGACTTCCGTATCCTTTAGAGACAGTCTCTGGCAATGTTTTTAAATTATATGACTCTTGCTTACCTTAAACTAGACGACGACGACGACGAGTGACTGACTGACAAAGACAGTTTAGTGTGTGGTTTTAAACAAATTTCTTACAGAGACATTCTATTAAAGTTTTTGGCATGCAGATGGAAAGGGTAAAAATTAAATAAATTTATTGCCAAGCCATAAAAGAGGCTGGCTGGCTGACTGTTATAAGGTTTTTAATGAATGTTTTCAAGGCTTAAATGGCATTTAGAGTTTAGTTAAATATTTAAAGGATTATTTAATATTTAAAGGATTATTTATGAGATTTTCAAAGAAATTATTATAAATTTAAGGTGTTGTTTTTAATTACTACAGTATGTAAGCAGCATATTTTTTAGTAAAATTTAATTTAAAAGTAGGCTACAGTAACAGACAAAATAAATTTGATTGATTGATGTAATGATTGATGACCATCTTTTCCAAAATATTTTATTTATTTGTATTCTCTTGAACATTACTGCATTCTTTGCGATATTTTGGCATAAAACTATGTTTAATCAATTTATGAAAACTGTGGTACATGATTGACAGCAATTTATCTTAAAATGGCGTGCTTACAGAAATTAGAAGTTTCTTTCAAGACAATGCTTTCCATTTTTTCCTGATTAGTAGTTCTGATCAACTGAAAAATAAGAATAGAAAATTTTGTATAAGTATACATACTAGTATACAAGTGATTGACATCAATCATTAAAATGATTTATTTTTAGAAATTAAAAATAAACTCCTTCTGAAATATATTGCAAAATATCTCTGACCATGTGTTATTACTCATACTAACTGGAAAATATATACGGACTGCTTGATATGAATTATTAAATGTTCAGATTGACATCAATCACAAGGAATATTTTATAGAAAACTGAGCAAAATTTATTTTGTGTTTAATACAAAATAAAGGCTAGCGTGTGAACAAAGGCTAGCATGTGAACAAGTTATTGAAGGCTTTTTGAATTTATAATTTCAAATGACGATATTGCTTGACCGTAATAGTTATACTGCACGGCTATCAAATTGATTTTTATAATATCTACCATAAAGACTAATGGACTAAAATCTTTTCTATTATTATCTCCATACTGATTGCTTCATATATCATGAAATCAATTGACTGACATCAATAAGGAGCAATGTATCAATGGCAGTTACAAGCCATAATTAAGAGCACGTGTGCAATATTTAGGTAGTAATATCGTCTGCAATCTTCACTCCCAATTAATGCCTGTTCGTAGGTATGATTCTTGGCATTCATGAGGTATGATTGATTGATTGATTTCAATTATATGCTATGATTGATGGCGTAAGCTTAGTAAGACTAATTATGATATACTCTTGATAGAGATCAATTTTTGTGAAATGCTTTAGCTATGAAGTATTTGTCATAACCTGTCGTGATTGATGTCAATAACAAAGCAAATTAGATGTCAATCATAAAATGTGATTGATCCCAGTTGTTCATTGCTTTTTTTTCAATTTAAACCATTTGGATTTAAAATTTTCATAACTGTTGAAGAGAACAGGAGAATTAATCTAAAGTCGTCTGCAGTAGTTTGTATATAAACTGTAGTGATTGATGCCAATAACAAAGTAAACTTGATGTCAATCGCAAGGTGTGATTGATGCCAGTTGTTTATGTGCTTAATTTAATTTAAACCATTTGGATTTAAGATATTCATTACTGTTGAAGAGAGGAGGAGCACTAATCTAAAGTTGTCTGCAGTATTTCTTCTTCTATTCCTTAAAATAATTATTCTTGTTGCCTTTAAACTCTTGTTTTTTTCTGTGGGAGTGATAATTTTTCTCTTGACGCCTTGTATCGTGTTATTTCATGCTGTTAAATTTTTTGTTCTTCTTTTGGGGTTTAATTTTAACTGTTGCCTGCTGCCATTGCCTGGGGTTCGCCTCATTCATTTGCTGGATATTGCTGGCAATTTGGCAACAATTTTGTAATAAAAAAACAAAAAAAAAAAATCGTTTTGCAGTAAACGGATTATACTCAAGTGACAAATATGAAGAGAGTGAGAGAGAGAGAGAGAGAGAGAGAGAGAGAGAGAGAGAGAGAGAGAAAAAGGAGGAAAGAGATAAAGATAGACTTTATCGCTAATTAGATAAACTATAGATTCTAGCGAGGTTCAACAGTTAATGTATTTTGGCAACTGTTGCAATACTTTAGCAGCAACCAAAACAGCTGCCATAATTTAGCAGTTCGAGACACTCTGCCCAAAAAAAATTATACTGTGATGCAAATACAATAAAAATTAAAACAATATACAAAAAATTTTAAACTCCACAAGATAAAATAATGAAACGAGAGAGAACAACATTTAATTTGACTACAATTGGCACAACAATCATCACATGGGAACGAAAGCGATTTTGAATCACTCGAATTGTATCTTCTTTAACTGCTACTTCCATGGTTTTATAAATATTGTATATGAGTACTCTTGTACCCTAGTGTATGTATGTATGTATGTACATATGTCTATAAGCCATTATTTTTTATTACTGCATAAATAATTTTGTTGGTTATAAAATTTTGGAGGGGTTTGGCGGAAAACATGCACATAAAATATTCACATAAAATACAGGCAACTATTTTTCAAGCATTCTTTTCTACTCCAAATTTTGCTTGCTATGTTTGTGTGTGTGATTTACTCAAACCTTCTTTTTTTGTTTGAATTTTCGTTTTCGCAGTGAAATTTTTTTTCCAAAATATTTTTAACTATGCGCTGCTCTTCTTGTTTTGTTGGTTTTTTTGACGAAATAATTTTTTGGACAAAAATAATTGCCATAAATAAAAACCAAATTAAAAATAAAAAAATATGTTTTAAAAGTGAAATATTATTAAAAAAAATAAATCACAACAAAAACAAGAATAGTTAACATACTTCATATGGTTTTATTTAAAACATGAGCTAAAATATTACCGGCATATATGTTGTTATCAATAGAGTGTTTGTAAAAGCCATTGAATTTTTGGAAAATAATTCTAAAAAAGATTGACATCAATCACCTCTCAGTTTCGGCAAGTAATTCTGCTTGAAGGAGAGTGGATCCACTGAGGCTAGAGTTTCGTTTCTGGTACCATAATTAATATTCAACTCGGTGATCAATAATGTCCTATAGAAAATCAATCCAACATGAAAACAGATCCGCCAATTGCTGCAAATAGCTTCAATCAAATATGGTAGAAAATGAAAATGATTATTACAAACCTTCAGTCAGCTTCTCACACCATTTAAGTTGTGTGTTTTAATTTTAAACAAGCATGGCTGGGACCTACAGTTTAAAGCCGACTCCGTATAACAGGTTTTTGAGAAACTTTTTATGGCAATTTTATTTTACTCACAGAGTTTTTGTCGGAAATCGGGTGAGAGGAAGTCACCGCGGATATATTTTGTCATATTTTGTTTTGTTTGAGATGTCGGACCTAAGGTTTGAACCGTGTGCCTAACGCCATTGAAGAAGTTAAGTACTTTAGGCAATAACCGGATATTGATGCACGAAATGAACATAGTGTCTTCCTCCTGGTTGTGTTCACAGCTTCGCCAGAACTCATGTGAGGGAATTCTAACTCCGTCGGCATGTTTTTCAGTAGGAAAGTGGTCTATGAGAATTGAGCCCTGAATGGTCAAGATAATCCGTGTTTTTCTTATCCATATCAGTCCAGCAGTGTCTAGCAATATTGACATTCCTGAATGAGAATGAATGTTAAGGTGTCGTCGTTGGGGATTTTATTGCAGACTGGTTGTCGGAGTAATTGAAAAGATTTCCAGGGAAAGCATTACATTGTTTTAAAAATGGTCATGGCTTCCACCTACAAGAAATACGCCAGCCAATACGAAGGATTAATATCACAACTCTATACCATGCTACTTACTCTGTGCAATATTTCAGAGCAGAAGTTTCTGTGCGAAATTCTAAAACCAAATATTGTATTGTGGAATCACGCAATCGACCTGTATGAGTCCTTATCTTCCCTGCTGTATCTCGCCAAAAGTCCATACTTGAATAGCATTAAACTTCATTAAGCCTTACCAGTCAGAATTCTATTTTAATAGAATATCAGAAGGGGCTAAGGATTTCCTAAAAAGAAAAATAAAAAAGTATCTCTGGGACAACACAGCGATTAACGATAACCTTAAAGAGGCCCTTCTCAATATTCCAAAGAAAAGTGTCTCCACACAGTGAGAAAACTGGCTACAATCATAAATCTTTGGCTGGTTTTAGCAATCCTATGCTAAACGTAAATACAACAAATTCTTAAGCAAGTTTATGCTTAGCCATAGAGTCTCTTGCGAACATCAAATAGATGTCGCATATTTCTCCAGGAAATGATAGATTTTTCAAAGGTCCCCATCACAATGTGTATAAGAAATTAGACACTTGATACACTTTCAGATAATTACAGGTTATTCAGGCAGTTATAGTTATTCTGAGGCGATTAAACGGTTGCTTAGTAGCATTCCCTAATATGCAGACAGCCTGACATGAAGTCCTTTGCTAAAGTTCCTTCAACGTTGAAACTTATCCATAAAAGTAATTTATTTCTCTATGAAAAGCGAAATATTCGAAGGACTTCGTCATGTGGTCCCCTGGGAATAAAGCATAAAGTAAACAACTAACTAATCGTCTGTCCTGTGTCGCTTTAGATACAACACAGCAGAAATTTAGGAATAAATTTTACTCAAAAGTAAAATTTTTACATGGAAGTGAGAATTTGCTAGTCCGCCAGAATGAGCAGGGCAAATTTTTATACAAGAATCTTATTTTCTCTCTTGCAAGGACATTTACTCTGAGGAGTCTATCCTTATGAGTCACATGTGGTCACAATTTGCGAATCGTTGGAATAAGACAGAGCCTGTTACTTAATATTTCACTGCATTGAACCGATGCTAAGGATACCGGGAACACTATTACGGACTTCCCTAATGAAACTTTCAGAAAAAATAATGAGGAACATTCTCCTGTGTGTAATAACGGAATGATTTCATTTTGTTTTCTCACTTGGATATTCATTCTGTGGTCTCTATCCTCAAGAGACACGTCCTGGTGGGAAAACATGGATGTCGGTTAGGCGATCCCTAACCACTTCTCAAGAAATGAATTATCAAAGGAAAAGGAAGAGAGAGCATTTTAGCGCTCGATCAGAGATTTCTAAAGATACTTAGAAGCCTGTTTTGAACTACCCTAATGAAATGTTATGAAATTAAGTTAAAAAATATTTCATGACACATAGCGGCAAGCATCAGGGGTTTCTCTCCTTAAATTTGGTCCCAGACAACTGGTCTAAGTAGAAATCTGATATGGCAACGTGCGATGAGATCAAGTATACTTCATATGAATATGGAGTCTAGAAATGTTATCTTCTCTTCTGTAATCTGCATTTTTAGATAGAAAATTGAAATAAGTTCAGGTTCAGGCTTACTTAAATTCTAAGCAACTTTGTCAAGCATGTACACAAGCATAAGAAATTGTAACATTTAGTATTTAGATATGTAAAAACTTCACAATAGCCTCTAAAACATGCTGTCAATGAATGCGAGAAGTTAGGTTTTCGTCCTTTAGATGCTGCAGAAATCTGAATTGATTGATATGCATCATAATTCCGTTGTGATTGACATCAATCCTCTTAAATTTCGTTTTAAATTTCATACATTTTTGCATCAATAATGATAACAATCTAATGATTTGAAGTACGTACGTCTTCGATGTGTGACATAAAATCTCTTCTTATTGCTGTTTCCTTTCTCTGTAATCCTTAGAGCTTTAAGGTTCGCAAAAGTCGTTTTAAATTTATGTTTTCCCCCCTTCAAACTTATTTCACACATAAAAAACCATCAAAACAAAAAAAAATCACAATTTACGTTTTTGTTTTAAAATGATTGCAGTTAAAATAAAGCACCATAAAAACAAAAAAGGAAATAAATAAATAGGAAAACCAAATACAGAGGGGGGAGAGAGAGAACAAAAAACATCTAAAAAAGGCAAAAACTTTTTGATTGTTTCGATTTGTTGCACATTAAATAAAATATTTGAACAATTTTCACCTCATCCAGTGGCTATAAAAAAGCACACACACATATATGTATGTATGCACACAAAGCGTTTTGTGAAAAATATAAACCAACGTATACACACATAGAAACGTACAAATGAATATAAACTCTCATCATATGGAAAACATTTTTGATGGTTCGTTGATGGCTAAAGTTAGCAGCATAAAAAAGAGAAAAAAATTGTAGACAAATTTAAGAAATTTAGAGCAAAAAGTTGAGATTATTTAGAGTATGAATGGTTCAGTTTTTTTTTTAATTTTTTTTATATTTATTTTCTCTAAATGGCTAGCAATAGAAGTTAAAAGCGTGAAAAACTAGATACACCGACCACAGTAAATTCATTTGTAACATTCCAGAGCAGTCAACGACGGTAAGAATTATTTAAGGGAAGTAGCCGGTCAATAGAGTTGCCAAGAATTTTAAATTAAATTTTAAAATAAATTTTAAAACGAATTTTTAATCAAAGAGATTTCAGTTAATGTAAACAGGGTAACAGAATTTTAAAACGCGCTAATTGCTAAAGGATTTATGATTATGTTTTTGACGTCGCTTAAACGTACAGTAACTTACTGAAAGGAGTAACAGTAAATTTTCAACAACATTTGATCTGTTTTAAGCGAAATTCGAACATTTATACCGCTAGACTAACAAGCAAGTATTGTTAAGTTGGAGGACGTGTACTTCTCATCGGTGACAAGTACAGTACCCGGAGGTCGAATTGACCCATTGTACAACGTCCTAGCTTCTCACACCACTCGTGTTGTGTGCGTTAATTTTATATATGAGTAGCGGGACCTACAGATTAAAGTCGACTCCGAACGACAGATTTTTGAGAAGCTTTTCATGGCAATTTTTACTCTCAGAGTTTTTGCCAGAAATCTGCTGAGAGGAAGTCGCCGAAGAAATATTTTTTCATATTTTCGTTTTTATGTCTGACCAGGGATTTGAACTCGGGCCTTTCGTCTAATAAGCCGACGCACTACCTACTAGACCACGGCGACTTCTAACAAGAAAGTATACTCAACTACAAAATCACAGTCACAGTTGTCATACAAAAGTATTCTTACGTTTTTACCTTTTAAAAACGTTTAAAATATGAGCTCGTAGATTGCAAATAAAATAAAAATAAATTTGTGTTTACTATTAATTAAAATTCTTTATAATTCGCACAATTCCATATGCCACTGTTCACAACTTGATGCAAACAACAACAATTGATTTTCTTTGTAATTCCTCTGTTTATACCCTTTACATTAACAATAATAATTCGAAATAATTATTCGACAGATCTTTGTAACGGATATCTTCAAACCACGATTACTCTCTTCAAACACACCGCGCCTTCACACAAGACTGACTGAACTTCACTAACTCAGTCGCCTGCTTTGCCTTGCCTTTTATATGGCAGAATAATCAGTTTGATAAATGTTCCTGATGTCGAACGTTCATGACTTCGCCTTCTCGGAATCTCTATAAATGTAAACATCATTGTTTACATTTATTATTGTAGTATTTTTGGTATATTTTTTGTTTACTTGTTTAGCATTTTTTGTGCGGGTGTTTGTAGTTTTATTAGGCAGTACGATTATTTGTAAACAGGTTTGTTTACTGCATTGTTTTGTTTTTGTAGCTTCTGTTTATAATTTTAATGTTTAGCAATGCAAAAGCCGCCGTAGTCTAGTAAGTAATTTGTTAACTTATTAGACGTAAGGCCACGGTTCAAACCCCAGGTCAGACATCAAAACGAAAAATGAAATAAATATTTCTTCGGTGACTTCCTCTCAGCAGATTTGTGGCAAAAACTCTGAGAGTAAATAAAATTGCTATGAAAAGTTTTTTTTGTCGTGCCATGTATAAAATTAACACATATAACATAAGTGGTGTGAGAAGCTAGGCCGTAATACTGACTAAAGGGTTGTAATGGCCAATTATGTATGTTGCAACGTCTTCAAGTAATTGTTTGTCTTGTCATGATAGACTAGCAAGTCTGATAGTTTCTCCCCTTCCTCAATTGGACAAGAATCATATATGAATACTTGAAAGATCTTTTCGAAGTAATGAACTATTACACTAGTTGTGGATTACTGGCGTAAGAAAAGAGCATTGTGCTCAAACATCAAATAAATTCCATGAATTTATTCTAACTAACCCTATCATACTCTCGAGACAAGAGTGGTGGGGGGTTTTTTTATTTACAACACTTGTGGCTCCCTCCTTACTATGACACCAAACTGCAGCAATTGATAAAACGATAAAATTCTTTTCCTCATTACGATCTTAATTAAATAAAAATGGCCAATATGGGGAGGGTAATTTGCAAGCTATACTGTAAATAAAAAATAATAAATGTAACTAAAAAAAAAATTGACTTTTTGAAGTACAAATGAGGTCCCCCAAATCATATTTTAAAAATGGACCACCACCTGGTATTGCTATCAATTTATTGCTGAAAAAGTTTTGTCAATTGCCTACAAAAGGGACAAAATTGCGTAGCTTAAAGCAAATGTCCTTCTCCCACTCTTTCTTCCCACCGTTGTCTCATTTAATTTTATTTCCGTATACAAGCAATGACAATAAATCAACGTGTGCGAGAGTAGTTGTTTGGAATCTTTTGTGAATTATTGTCCAATTAATTAATTTCGAAAGACTTTCTTTAATCATATCTGGCAACTCTGTAAAATGCCACCAATAAATAGCACCAACACCAAAAACAATAACAAAAAACAGCACAATAATAAGAAACGACGTTAATGGTAGAAAGTAGCAAATATTTGTAACAACCATTACAATATATTTTGCACAGGAATGTGAATGTATTTTGTATGTGCATGTTTGTTTGTGTGTGTGTGTCATTTATTGTGAGACGGAAAGAGAGAGACAGAGAGGGAGAGAAAGTGAGAGCGAGATAGTGCTGAAATGAATTGTGTTACACATTTCAAACGGGCTCTTCTGTTTTAATACATTTGACCATCCGCCATCACCTAGTCTCACCCTCTCACCTTACCTACAAACACACAGCCACACATACATATATTTACACATAAATCCGTGTTATATGACTCTCTCTCTCTCTTTCACTCTGAATTGCATAGGTTTGTAGAAAAGTTCACTGTATATGATAAATAGCTTTCACTTAATATTTCAGTAGAGAGATGTTAGATGAATGGGTCCGGATAAAGGTGTTTCGGGTCATTTATCAGACATTTCAGTTTTTGTTTTGTATATGCACACCACACTGAGATACAGCTACAGATACACATACACAGTGTATACGAGGATGTGTGATCAGCAGTGGCAGCATATTTAACAGCCTCAATTGTTGCAAACGAGTGTGAGAGGCAGGCCATTGAATTTTGTTTGGTTTTGTTGTTGTTGTTGTTTTTATTATTATTTTTTTTGTTACTGGTTTATTTATACATGCGAATGAACACATTTAGATGACGACCCTTGAAAAAAAAAAGAAAAAAGAAATTACAAGTTCCACTTCCACTGCCATTGCCAACGCCACTATGATTTTCGCTACCACCAGTAATGTTTGTTGCCATACATACCTTAACACCACATATTGTGTATAGATATACAGCAGGCGTTGGCTAATTGTTATTGGTATGAAAATACGTTTGGCTTTCTTCTAACAGCCTAACTGCAGGAGATATGCATTTTTTTTTACAAGACCATGGGTGAGAGAATGCAATTTTGCTGCAGAATTTTGCCAACTGTGATGCAAATGCAGTTAAATTCTTTGCTTATCATTTTTTATTTACTCTGAAAGCATTTGTCAGAAATCTGGGGAGCGGAATTCGACGAAGATATATTTTTTTCATATTTCGAGTGTTGTTCGAAATGCCTGATCTGAGGTTTGAACGGTGGTCTCATGTCTAATTATTCAACACACTACTTACAAGACTACGACGACTTCAAAAGTGCCGTACTATCAGCAATTTAAATTCATAAGAGCCGTGTGGCAGCCATGTCTGGTCCTTGGTAGCTTCAGTTTATGTTGAATTGAGCTCATCTTTTACTGGCGTATTCTTCCACTTGGAAGGTACTGGCGTATTTACCCAATCGTTCGGAATTTGTCAGTTTGGAATCAAAAAACTGCTCTTGTCCCAAGATTAGTTCTTGACCCATCTGTATACCACAGAATAGTCATTCTTTTTTGACATTATGCAGCTCTTCATTAATTACATCATTCATTTTTGTTACTAAGTCTCGTTGCGAAGTATTTTCCAAATTCTTAGACTCTGCTGGCTATGTCTAGGGGGCAGTTAAGGAAGGAATAATTCGATTCTGTTGAATCTCGTGTTGCACTTGTCTATTATTATCCAATTTTCTACAAAGTATTTTCTGCAAAGTCTCCAAAGCTCTGGTCGTCACAACCCATATCCAGCAGCCTTAAGTCCTACAGAGTTTTCGGACAGGTTTTCCTTACCCCCTGTTATACAAACATAAGCTTGTCTCTGTATTTTGTAGAATTCGATTAAAACTGTTTTCAGATTTGCTCTGTTTGCAAAAAAAATGGCCTCTGGTATACATACATCCAGTGCAGTAGTTCCTGGCTTCCATTCCCAGGATATGCTTGCCAGACTTTTCCATATTGTTATGACATGTCTGGCCCATTCTGAAATGCAATCCATCATATATGAGTCTGTACAGCCCCTGCACTGGCTGGCAGACTTCTTTGATGATCTTGGTAGAATTTGGTGAGTCTAGGGACTGCGCTTATCTGTGGCGCTAATCAAGACTACCCTTTCGACTTAACCTCTGAACCTATGATTTACTGTCTTGAAATATTTCCAGATATTTTACCCCTTGTTTCTGTGATGTTATCTCATCCTGGAGTCGAATATTAATTCAACTCGGAAATTTTCTCTTTCTTCTAAATGGTTTACTTAGGGTTTTGCTAGGTTTCATGCTCAAGCCCACTGTGGTGCACTATGGGCCTGGATTTTACCCCCTGTTTCTGTGATGTTATCTTACCCTGGATTCGACTATTAATTCAACTTGGAAGTTTTCTCTTGAACTTTTTGAACTTTTTGATTAATCTTGCCAAATTTTGCCTTAGTCTGCAATATCACCTGCTGCATCTCCTTGGCAGTCGAGGACCGCTTCAGATAGTTTTGCCAAGGCTTTATAGGATAGAAATGCATTTAACAACGTCAACGTTCTAATGCCGCAAGAGAGGCATTGCAGTACAGTACACGAAGAATACAGTACATAAAGAATACAGTACATCAACAATAAAGTACATGAATGAATAGTACAGTATATGCTCAGTACTATATATGAACATTACACGAACAGTTCAGTATAAGAACAGTACAGTAGATAAACCGTACAGTACATGAGTAGTATAAATTTGTTTTTGTTTCTAATTAATTCCCCACCACTGCTCAATTTTATTATATGTGCCGGTGTCTCTCTCTCTCTCCCTATAAGCGTTATAAACATTAAGCCAAAATAGAATTGGATTTTTAGGTTTAAAACAGACATTCATTGTGTTTCTTTTTTGTTTCATTTCCGGACCAAAAGGTATATGCAGTCGAAGCATAAGTTCCGAAAAATTTCCAAAGGCAATGAATGGCAACAAACAAATTCTAATACACGCTCAATCTGGGGCTTATTCTGATAATAAAAAAATGGAAAATGAAATAAAAAATAAACAAAAAACAAATTTTATGCGATTAAATACTGAAAATATTAAGAATTCAATGTGGATATGAGTTATTGGTAGGTTTTGCAACGCCTTGTCTTTTTGCTGCTACCGTAACCAAGAGCAAGCAAAGAGCTTTAAAGGCTGTTTGTTTTGCTAACTTAAGTTTGGTTTGGAATTTTAACTGATTTGAGGGCAGCAGTGGTAGTAGTTCGGCTATTAAGCTTAAGCTTTAAGAGAAGAGAAATAAAACTAAAAAAAGGACATAAGAAATGTAATACTCGTAGGCTGGAAGTGTAATGGGAACCAAAAAAAAAAACAAAAATGAAACTTTTAAAACTCAGGTGTTTTTGTGTGGCAAGCAAATGGCTCTCATGAAGGTTTTTTTCATTTTAGTTTTGTTTGTGTAACATAACCATAATCAGAACGAAAAACTGAGTCATATAGGCTTACCTTACAATTGGCTGTAGTTGCTGTTGTTGTTGTTGTTGTTGTTGCTGCTGCTGTATATGAAAAATATTTTTCAATTTGACAGGTATAGTGTACTTAATTACACTCATATTAAGCAAAAATAATGTTTCTTTCGTTTGGTTTCTCTTTTTTCTTTCTTGAGTTTTTCTTCAGGTGTTAAGTATTCAGAATCTTGGTTGTTTTTTTTTTAACCACTTTCTGGCTGCTATTTTAAATGCCTGCTATTCATACATGTAAATAGTTTTTCTTTTACCAAGTATATATGTATGTTTTTGGGCTCTTAATTTTCTTCACCTGTTTTCAGTTTTTTTGCATCTTTTTTTCCTTTACCTCCAACCTCATCCCCTTTTTACTGATTTACTTGGGTCTGTGGTTATTTTATTTTGCATTGAGCTGTAGGGAGTATGTATTGAATAATTTTTTTTTTTGCTTCTCGTACAGGATTTATGTTTCTCAACTCTAGTTGAGGGGGGTCTCACAACTGCAGCTTGGAGATGGATGGTGTAGAAGGAGTTTTGAAAAGCATCATCAAACTCAATTAATTTCATATGTATGAAGATGCAAAAAAATTAAACAAAATAAAACGAACGTAAAGTTAAAAGAAATGGTTTCTGAAACAAATATAAATGACTTGAGAGAAAGCCTTATTGGAAATGTGGAAATTATAGAATTTCACAAGACATCGACAGAAAACCATTAACAGCTTAAAGTTTTTCAGTTTCAATTAATCGCTAACGTTAATGAGATTTGGAAACATTAAAATAGATTTTGAAACATTTGGTTTCTCCATAAAATTTGTAGGCCACTTTCGTTAGGGTGTGGGTAACGTGGTGAAGTTTGTGCAATTACTTGCCTTAACACAGATACCATATGGCATTACTATTTCAAACTACTTCACTACTCTACCGATCATCTTAGACTTTCACAAGCCATCGACAGAAAACCATTAACAGCTTAAAGTTTTTTAGTTTCAATTAATCGCTGACGTTAGTGAGATCTGGAAACATTAAAATAGATTTTGAAACATTTGGTTTCTCCATAAAATTTGTAGGCCACTGTCGTTAGGGTGTGGGTAACTTGGTGAAGTTTGTGCAATTACTTGCCTTAACACAGATCTCATACGGCACTACTAGTTCAAACTACTTCACTACTCTACCGATCATCTTCCTTCTCTGCTTCTGTTTGGATCCTTCTTAATTTGGTGTCATAAGAGAAAAGTACAATTAGCCACACGAAGTCATCATAAAACTCGCAATCACTTTTGCTGTCCGATAGTCCCCTTGAAGCTGTAAGAGCTTTCATATAATTGGACGATGTTACCACTTTATTAGAATATTTTTTAAGTAAATTTGAAACAGTGGATATTGGGTGAGATTAAGTTGAATTTGCAGTCGTCTCAATGGCCATAAGTTTTCTTGAGTTCTAGAAGGTCACGTTGTAATACCGACATTAACTGTTTTGTCATAAATTTACAACACCTGGTTGGTATATCACAGGTACCCTTACAGTGTTGTGAAATTGTAAATTGTATTCATATTGTACATTTTGTCAATAAGGCCTCCAAGCATCGAACAATGACAGAAAAGATGTTATGTGGTCTTGTCTTCTCTTCTTGCTCCGTGACATACATTCCCATTCTCTAAGCTTGTGTTTTTAGAGCCCAGTATCCCGTCACAACTGTTGTGCGGTTTCATAGGTAACAGCCGCTCAGGTTTAATACAAACTTTGTTGTACACATATCAGTATCGTGACAGATTTATCTGTTCGTTCTGGAACAGGATTGGATTGGATTCATTATCTGCCATATTTTTTTTCTTTTTTGGGACATTGATGAACCTTGGATGAGACCAGTCAATCACATATAATTTCAATTGAATTTAATGATAATTTAGCAAGCATTTCGTCTTTATAGTGTTACCTTCCGTGTTCAGGATAAGGATCGAATGTTTCGCTATCTGCTTTAAAAATATCTGACGTTCTTGGAACCATATTAGACGTAATGAGCATGCTTATTAGGGATCTAATAACTGATTCATACATGGTCTGTCTTAATAACTATTATTTCAACCTGCATAGTACTATAGTAATCGGGCAGTACAAGAGCCTCATCTGTTAGGTTTCACATCCGATTTGAATCACATTGTGTGATCTGTATCATCACTGATGACGTTATTTGCGAAGTGTCTACCATTTTAGTAAACTCAGATTTCGTATAGTCACTAGGTATGTCCTTATCAATTATACCAAAGATTTTGATATGACAATACCAAACAGTAGTCTTATTAGACGTATAACCAATATTATTTTTATTAAATTACTCATACGCACCGAGTTGTAAAAAAGGCATGTTGTTTAGCTCGTTCTTGTCTTTTAATTTCAATATCATATGCAAAAAAGAAATACTTTTTCTTCGTTATTATTTTCCAACCAGCTTGAAACAAGTAAATACTTCAGTAATGTATTGATAGAAGAGTATAACCCGTACGATATATACGCTAGAATAGAAACCACAAGTTGTCTACATTTCTTCAGATCAGGACAATTGTTCGCAGATAACTGCTCGATTGTTTGACTTTTTCTTTAGATGATACAAATGCTGCATATGCATAAGACAAATTTAACAAATTTATTATTCTAGGCCAGTATAGATTTGCCTAGCCTACATATTGTAATGCTTAAGCAGCTCCATCGCCACTTTTTTGGTTTGGGGTTAAATATAGAAAGCTGACCGTGTTATACCACAAGTGCCGGCTATTTTATGTTGAAGAAATTAAACTCTTAACATTATTCTCAAAGTTTGCCTACATCTTGTGATTGTAAGGCTAAGGTAGGTATCAAACATTTCCTAGAGAAAGTCAACTTTAACTACCAAATATATCTTGCTAGTGCAGCAATCTCTATATATTGGACAGTTTAGTCAAAGATTTCGAAAAAGGAAAGGAATAAACAGAAATTTTAGCCTCCTGACCATAAGAGAATGGGGCCTATGTATAGAATTAAGAACACTTTCTTTCTGTTACTCAAAACCATAGCTCCAGCGAAGTCATTCAGCGAAACGTCAAGTCTTTCGACATGCATTCCAAAAGGATAATGGCTCATAAGAATCTTTACATGGATGGCAATGCGATTTAAGAATAAAAGTCTTCTTCTTATGGATATAATAGTCCAGCATAGTCCAGCAATATTATACGTAACTTCCTACAGCCAAGCAGCAGCGATAGTAAAATGAACCAATAGTACCCAGTTTTACTCAGGCTATCGAAATACCTATGCACTGCAGCATGTCGAAGGTTGTGAGTTCTGTTCTGGCCATTATTTGGTGTTGGTTTGATAAACTTTGAAAAAGAAAAATTACAATTATTTCAGTTGTACTCCTAAATCTCCATTCACTTAGGATGAGCTGAAGTACATATAATTATCACGCTGTGCCACACATACATACATATATTCAATTGGATGATATTTTATAATTGAGTGATAACTTCCAATGTTAGACACTTGGAGTGCACATTTCTCATCTCTTACATTCTTTCATGCCGTGATCGCAGGTAGATGTGCACTTAAAACCGTATCCAAATTGTAGCTGGTTGTTGTCTTTGCTAGTTATATTCAAATCTATTATTGCTTTGATATGATGTTCTCCTTAAGATGCTGAGGAAATTCATGGAACGCATAAAGCTTTGTAAGGCTGGTACCCCAAAATAATCGATTACAAATTAAATCATTAGTTTATGATCATGGGACTATAGTGCAGATCAGATGGTTAGAATAATCTATATTCGTAACACTGCCTCAGATACATATACATACATACATAATAGGTCATTACAATCATTCAGTCAGGACCGACCCACTGTTTAAAGTCGACTCCGAACGATTACATTATTGAGAATGCTTTTCATGGCAATTTTATTTACTCTCAGAGTTGTTTCCACAAATTTTTTCATATTTCGTCTTGGTGGAGAAGTCTGACTCAGCGTTTATGGAAAAGTCTGTAGCAGAAATCTGACCCGGGGTTTATGGCATGTATGTGGCTACTTTTATGGTATAAAAATGTGTTTAGGATACAGATCCAAAGGCAATTAACAGATAAAACACTTAGACTTCCGCAGATATTAAGAAAAGATACCTTTGAATATCTTTAAAGCTTGAAAGTCAACTGCAGAGAGTAACAGTATCAATAACCTTGTCTTTCCATAGGTGCAGTATTAACATTTCGATATCTGTCTTACTCAGTTCTATTAATATGGTTCGTAATTGAGGCTATTGCGCAATAGCTCACCAGCTTGTTTTTTTCCAAGGCATTGTTAAAGTGCGGAAAAATTCAGTTCTTATGGGCTTGTTTGCTACAGGCAAATTCTCTTTCCGAGTATTTATTGCCTCAAAACCCTTAAACAACACAGTTGTCTGCCATGAAAGTTTAAGATGTTGGCATCTGAAAAGCATAACTACTTGGGATTTCTTATAATCGCAAGATGAGCCAACTTATTATAGAACTCAACCATGCTTTCTTAGCTACTGCAAGCTATTACAAACCACTTATTCGCCATATGGCAGAGAATTTTCTTCTTTAGACCAGTAATACTACATATCCCTTCAATTTTTAATTATTTTCAAACTATACGCTTGCTGCTAATAGAAAGTCCTTGAAAGCCTTTACTTTGTTAGCAGAGAGAAAAAACCAATAGAAGCCATTTAATATTTCGAAATTTTCCTATTCGGCAATTATAAGCCCAAGCAATCGACTTTCATAAATGGCAACAATAAAAGTTTCAAACTAAACACTTGTCCCTTATCTAACGCTCTATACTAATTGCCTTTTACTTGCCAAAAAATATTAACAAACCAAGCAACAGAGTGCGTTCAAAGAATTCCAAGTGCTGTAGTGAAAATATGAATACCTACTGCTGTTGTAGCTATAGCTGCTGCTGTTGGTATTCGTTCAGGTGTAAGCCAAAGATTTTATATGATGTAATTACGTAAGCAACATATAGAAGTGTACGTGTGTGAGCAGCGTGTTAAGGTAAAAGTGTATGGAATCTCAAGCACCTGGTTTTGTATGAAATTTGAAAAATTCAATTTTTGGTTTTGTTCCTCCTACACTTAGTTGAGTTGAATTCTTGCTTGAGTTTTGCTTTATTTTTTTTTTCTTTTTTTCGTTACGTTTTTCATATTACGTTACTGAAGCTGATGCTATTAAATGTAGGAACGAACAACCATTCATTCTCGTACATCATCATCGTCAGCCTTAATTTATAGACTCAAATTTATATTGCGTTTGCTACAGCCATCCCAGGCAGCCAAGCCAAGCCAGTTACACTTATGGTTACATGACTAAAGTAAGTAATGGTTGTTGGTGTTTTGTTGGGGAAGAGAGCACACAACAGCATTATGGAAATTGTTTCCATTATTATTTTATTTTGCAAAATGTTGTCATGTTGTGTTCTTGTTGTTGTATTGGTGGAGTATGTGGATTATTGTAGATTTTAATTTTATTGTGTTTTATGCGGTTTAATATTGTAAATGAAATAAACATTTTCTATTAAAAAAAAACCGAAAAAAATAGAAAAAAATAGAAAAAAAAAGAAAAAAATATGAAAACGTTTAAAGAATATTACTTGGATACAAGCATGGTTACAAATATTAACTAAATGAGGGCGTTGTTTCATTAAAAATATGGAAAATTTTTCTTTTTTGTATGACTGTTATTTGAAGCTGTCATCTTATCCTCTATAGTTTGCTCTCATGATGCTTGTTACATTTATTTTTTAAACATTTTACATCTCATGAACCAATTATCTGTATTCTTAATCAATTACATGCCATGTTAAGGTCTACAGATTCATGATGTGCTGAGACAAACGTTGAAGTTAAGAATTTTCCATAATGCATCATAGATACAAGCATTGATGTAGTTAACACATTGACTGCAACGGCAATTTTCAGAAAACTGGCCACGCACGCCAACATTGACTTTTTGTTCTTTTCCTAGAAACCATTTATCGATACTAGCAGTGATATAATACTGTTTTATTCGTAGCTACACAAAAATGGCAGGTTCAGTGAGTACGAGATAACTAGTAGCACGCTAGAAGGGAACGCAATCTACGAGTTATCTCGTAGTTGGCAGTCGACGTGTTAAGCTCCTACAGGAAAATGCAGCATTAATTTGGTGATAAGGATGACTTGAAAAATACTTACAGGTGTGTGTGGTCTGTTGTACAATCGACCTTTGCAAAATCGTAATCGTGTTAATTGGCGTAAATCTGAAAATCGCAGATCATATATCTCCGAAAGTGGTATGTTCAGGCTCTTAAAATCGCAATCCTTGAGAAACGCTATGATTTGTATTTCATTTGCCTTTGTTTTAGTACAGCTAGGTTTCTTCCCCTATCCTATTTCATTTTTAAGATTCATAGCAGATTCTAGAATGCCAGGGTTGCCGATTTTTTTAGGGACATGAACAAAGCAACCCATAAGAAACACTGTGATTTTAATTTCCTTTTCCTTTGTTTTAGTGGAGCTAGCATAGCAGATTTCAGAATGCCAGGGTTGCCACTTTTTATTTTCTTTTTCTTTAGGAAAATGAACATTGCACCACTTAAGAAATACTGTGATTTTAATTTTCTTTTCCTTTGTTTTATTAGAGCTAGCAGAGCAGATTTTACAATGTCAGGGTTGCCACTTGTTCCCCTATTCTGTTTCATTTTTGTGATTCAATTTTTTTCCATTTAAGCTTGTGATTCGTCTTTCATAATGGATTCTAGAATGTCAGGGTTGCCATTTGTCAATGACTAGAAATAATACTTTTCTTAGTACGGTGCTGCTGCGTAGATATTTGATTTCTTTTTTCCTGTCATGTTCGTTGCTAATATTAGTTGTTTAGTGGCTAGTCTAGCTGAATTATTTATTGGGGGAGTTGTATGAAGCCTCTTGATTCGATTATAACCATTATAATGAAAATATTTTCTAATACGTACCTTGATTCCTGGGATGTATACTTTAAGCATTTTAATAATTAAAACACGATTAATCAATGTATTTGAATTTTTAGACAGAAATTGCCTCAAGCCTCTCATAAGCACTGGATGTATTCTTCTGGCGACTAAAATTGATACGGTAAAATAACATAAAGACCAAGAAATCCCTTGTGAAGCCTGGCGGACAGAATTAAGATAAAGTCAGTAATAAAAGATACCATGCTAGTGCTCTTTATTTAGCAGGAAATTTAGCAGGAGGCTCTATACCTAATACAATTGATTTATTTGAAACTAGTGTTTGACTCCTTTAATTTCCATCACTACAACAATCGGCCACCTGTTGCCAGATCAGTTAAAATCTATTTTGAAAGTGATGGCTTGAAAGCTTTGCCTTAACCAACTCATACTCTGAACCTTTTCTCTATCGCCTACAATTCTTTTGCAGCATTACAACAGTTCATGCTCCACTTCGCAATGGGGTATTACGAGTTCTAATGATTCCTCACAAAGAACAAACATTTTTAAAGGAACAGGTACTATATGTTGCCAGAAAGATGGGGACAATATTTTGAATATTTTCATATTAAAGACGTCAAATATGCCAAACTGGTCTCATTTCTAAGTTATTAGAACGAGAAATTTTACGATTTCTTCAGTTGGTCCCGAACCATCCTTTTTTGTATCTCGTCTTTCCTTTTACTTTAAAAATGTTTGCCACCCAAAAACTTTTTTATTATATCTCGTCATTTCACAGTGAAATGGCTCATATGCATACCTATGTATATATGTATTTTTGCGTTTTTGCGTGTGTGTTTGTTGTTAAATTCATAACACTTTTTGTGGCTCATTAAAATGTTTAATAAACTTGGCATTTTGTCGTTTAATCCGCTTCCGTTTCGCTATTTCATTTAATATTTCCCCCTCATACCCCACTCCACCACATCCCACTCGTTTATAAACACATCATACCAATAATAACAACAATAACAACAACAACAATAACAACAAACCAAATAGGTTTTCCAACAAATGCCAACCAGCCAGGTTTATTATTTATAGAGAGGCCTCTGAACGAAAGGAGGAAGCGTTTGTGGTGCGTGTGGTGGTTGTGGGTTGCACAGAAAAAAGTGGTTAAGCACGGTAGGTTGGTTGAGTTTTCTGGTCGACAAATCCAAAAAGTTAAATGCCACATATTTTATTTGTGATTCTTTTCCGTTGTTGTTGCTGTTCTTATTGTTGTTGTTTTTCTATAATGCGTGTGTTGTGTTGTGTTTTTTATTTTTTCGGTATTTGGCCTGACATTTGTCAAAACTACAATGGCAACGACGGCATTTGCGGTTTGAATTTTGTTTTCGGTTTATTTGAGTGTATTGGCATGAGTTTTTCCCTTGTTTTTTTTCGTTTGTTGCATTCTATTTTGTTATGGTGGTGGTGACATTGTTTTTCTCCATGAGTTTAACCCATTGACTTGTGTCAATCCAATGTTCTTTTTTTTTTTGTTTTTATGAGTATTTTCTAGTGTTTTTTATTCCTTTTTTTGCTCGTTTGCTTTGAATAATAATGCCCTTGGCAGGCGTATGAGAAAAAAACATCACGACCACCAAGGACTTGCAGTAAAGGCAACAGTTTTATTGACAGCAGCATGTATCCAACAGGACTAGGACTAGAGTTCTGATGCTTGTTTAAAATTATCTGATCCTTTTGTCCAACGCTGTCTGCTATGTTTTCGAACTTCTTTTCGCTTCTTGGAAAGTGTTGAAAAGGTGACATGACATCAACTGATACGAATAATGTCTAGTACTTCTAAAATACTTTCAAACATTATTGTGACATGCATTGAGAGTTCTGAATGAAATCACCAATTTGTAGGCTCTATTCCGTTCCATAGTGAGTAGAATTGTACGATGGACAACAATTTAAAATATGAGTTGTAGATTGAAAATAAAATAAAAATAAAATTGTGTTTAGTTTTGATTAAATTCTTTATTGTTCGCACAATTCTGTGTGCCACTGTTCACAACTTGATGTAAACAACAACAATTGCTTTGTTTACACTATTTTACGTAAACAACCACAATTGTTCGACTGATCTTTATAATGGAGATCTTCAAACCACGATTATTCTCTTCAAACACCGCGTGTCTTCACACAAGACTGAGTGAATTTCTGCTGAATCCGTTGCCTGCTGCCTGCTTTGTCTTGCCTTATATATTGCAAAGTAAACAGTCTGATGAATGCTCTTGAATGACTTCGCCTTCTCGATTGTTGTATTATTGTTGTTTGTGTTGTTCTTGCATTTTTGTTTACTTGTTCATCATGTAAACAAGTCCATTGTCTTTGTTTTTGTAGCTTTTGTTTACAATTTAAACGATGTGAAAGCAAAACATCATTTCCATTTTCGTAACAGTCTGTGTGCATGAGCCCAACTCTTTTGTTAACCTAGACCCTAGTCCCAATCTCTTAATCTTCTTCTTATTGGCGGACTTTAGCTCCACTAACTCAATCTGCCACACTCACTATGGTGGGAAAGATTTAAAAAGAAAGAAAAAGGAATTGTGTTGCTGCAGAGAACGTAAGAAGTATTTGTCTTTTTCTTTCTTCCTTTTTTGTAAATGCAACAACAACTAAGACTATAAATTTTGATGAATGATTTGAATCACTCGAATCATTTATGAGTATTAAAGGTATTTTTCTAAATTTATGAGTCTGAATGAGTATGTATTCATACTCATTGCAACCTGTACTTATAAATCAATGTTCTAGTGAGTACAAATGAATCAGAGTAGTTGAATTTCAATACTGTTGACTCACTTATACTCAAAATTGCATGAGTACTTATGAGTAGCAAAAAATGATTCATTGCTGATCTCTGGTATGTATGCATTGTCACTATGAATTACTTTTATCACACAGTTCTACAAAATTGGTGATCAAGTGCTTCAACGTCTATTCTGGGCCACACATATTGTATGACTTTTAGTGTCAGATATTGCCATCCTGTACAGAGGGTTATTGGGAACGAATCGAAAGATCTATTGATGGCATGGTGCTTCTCTGGGTAGAGCGCATTCAAAATGTTGAATTCTCCAGGACTCTGGCGCAAAAAGCGGGATAAATTTTATCCAATAGCATGGGTTTGGTAGCCTTGGGGAACTTCTGTGGTTTATGTTTGAATCGCATATTTCCTTGGATTAAGAAAATCCTACAAGCAAAAGTTAAACAAATTCGTTGACTCGATACAATCGTATTGCACTCTGTATTAGCAGGAGGTAATTAGATCTCTACTATAGAAGACTCACTAAGACTTCCTTCAGAGAGCGGAAAATTGTTATTTGAATAAGTGTTTGATGTGTTCTCTTTCTTCTTCGTTGTTCTTCGTTGGGAGAACAATTAATTAGAATGACACTGGTAAACCCCAGTCAATAGATTATCATGACCATCATGGTTACCATTTAGGACTAACGTAAGAAGCGAAAGGTATTTTAACTCAATGTGCCTATCGTTGTGCTAACTACTGACTGCGTTGATATTTTAATTTTAATGTTTAAAAATTACTTTAAAATCCCTTTTCTAATTACTGTTTAAGATTACCTAAAAATTATTATCCATAGGCCTTTACTTTCACCTTCTGATGATGTGATGTGATATGTTGATTTACTTTCAAATCGATTGCCACAGCCTTTCACTTACTCACTCACTCACAGTAATCGCATCATATTTCTCAAACTCATTTCGAATTCTGTTGGAATCACACAGATTTTTGATTTCCAACAAACTTGTTCACTAACTCAACACTAACTTAACGTTTTATTTTCTTAAACAATTTTCCTTCATCATCCCCCGCCCCCCTGCTTGATGCAATTCATTATCCTGGTTTTCATATGTACGAGTATTTTAAGCAACACACTTTCACCAGCAATTCTGCTTCTACTGGGGCTGGTAGTGTTTTCGTATGATAAACGGAAAGAAACACTCAAAGAAAATTGTTAGTATTCAGTAGGCATATAGAAGAGCAGTTGCAAATAGAAGCGACTTTGCAATGAATTCAAAATTGAAAGTGGGTTCTGATAAATTAAGAAAAAAAAAATATGATACTAATGTAGTCGGATCGTAGATCTTAAAACCTACCGACTATCAATTTTTTTTGAGTGTTTTTGCCATACAAATAAAAATATCATCCAACATATACATAAATCTGTATCTGTGTGTGTGTGTGACTTTTACTCGATTTGGATGCTCTTTTCAATTGCAGACGTTGTCAGCAATTGCTCAGATTACGTGACTGTCATTATGATTCAATATGACACATACAAACAAACATTTTAAATACCCCCCTTACTCTTACTACTCCACACTACTCGTAAAAGTATGTAGAAAAGTACACTACAAAGCTGTCTCTGTGTATATACGACAGAGAGAGAGTGAAAGAGATTTAAGATTGTATTTGAACTTGTACAAACCGTTACAAATCTATAGATTTTTCAATTTCCGTTTCCTTTTTGTTAATGTTCTGTGTTCTCTTTTCCCTCCATTTGTATTCTGGTCCATTTATCCCTTTTTTTGTGTGTTTTGTTAGCCATTTCTCTGGCCATTGCCATTGCCACTGCTAGTGCCATTGTTGCTGTTACTGTTTTTATTTCAATTTTCCGTTCGTATTTTATTTTTATTTTTATTTCGTTTCGTTTTGTTTTTTTATTTGGTTTATTTTACGGTGATTTTATTTTAAACAGTCAGTCACACCATTAACGGCCAAATAATCGAAATTATTTTCGTTATTTTGTTGTATTTATATGCCCCGTACTTAAAGCCTGGTATGTTTTACAATAATCTGTAACCAAATAAATAAAATGGCTAAAATAAAAGAAAATGTAAAAGAGAGAGAGAGAGAGAGAGAGAGAGAGAGAGAGAGTAAAACAAACCTGACATGAAAGTTAATATTGAATATAATAGAAGTGTATTAAAGTGAAATGAAATGAAATAAAATGCACGTAAAAACTAAATTAGAAATAAATAGCTTAGGAAGACAAGGAAAAAGAATGGCAGACGGGCAGACATACATTGAGACATGGTTCAGTAATATTCTGTTTTAAGTATTTTGTACACAGTCGTACACGTGCATATAGTAAGTCGTAACTCAAAACCTTCAGACGACTATCAGCCAATGAAACAACCATCGAATTGCATCAATAATCTGCACAGTGGGCTGAGGCTTATTTCTAATACATATCCATATAGAATATTTATTACAGTAGTCTCGCTCAGATACTCAGATGATTCATTATCCTCACTACATTCTGTGAGTATAGAAATTAAAAAAAAAATACTCTTTGAATCTGCACTTGCCGATCAGAAAGTCAATTAATATTCTGAGACTACTTCTGCAAGGTCTGCTACTCAAAGATTCATCATCAGGGGGTCATGCCTACTCTCTATGTGTTTCCATTCCCAGAGCCGTCTTCAGAGAAAAGACTTGTCTCCTAGCATGACCTGGAATTCAGCGGACGGTTACCCGACTTCCACTGCCAAGATGATTCAACTTGCACAGGGAGTGTGAAACCAATATGAAATCAACCTCGTATGAGCTAAGTGCTTATAAGGTAGTCTGACTAAGCAGATAGTGGTGCTATGTCTCGTCCTCTGTACTTTTTGTCTAAGTTGAGTTGATCACCTCTGGATTAGTTTGGAGGATAACCGCTAGTTTAGCCATCGGTCTCGACTCTTTCATTACGCAAAGAACACCGCACCTCCTATTCAACTACCCACCTTTGTCTTGTTTTGTATATATGTTTGTCAGTGTAGGAACCAATACTTTTATTACTCGGTCTCTATGCGAAGCATTGACCAAAAATAGATATTGTTTGTTGGTTCTGTCCAAAAAACAATCAATGAGGGAGTTGTTAGCTACTCGACTTGTCAGTTCCCAAAGTCCTCCCATTTGTCTTCAATACTCTCCTTGGCTCTAGTTCTATCGTCGGGCACTTGTTCCATTTGATTATTTGTCTCCTGCTCGTAAATAGTTTAATCTTCCCAAACTTGTCACTTTTTATTAGAACCATCTTATCCGCATAGCCTAAGACAATTACTTTAAGACGTCGTCATGATACATATTTGACATTAGTGGTGAAAGAACTCCGATATTCTAATCCCGCTTTTATTTCTCTTCTAATTCATTTCATACAACTGACACTACACACAATATGGGTTGATTTACTTTTTAGAATTTATGCTTTAACGGCTGTCATGAAGACAATGTTACTACAAGACAGTACCATCCATGCTAAATTGGCTTCCAACTGAACTTCTCCTGTAGTAGCATACTGGCAAACCTTGCAAAAAAGGAATTGAACTCGTAATCCATTAGACTAAGCAGCTCAATGGACATGCTAGGATCATTGACACTTATTCTTTGGTACCTATTGATTACACGTCCTTTATAACTATCTGAACAGGTGCTTAGACACTGTTTTCCCAAATATTGACTTTTGGAATGCGAAACTAGGTCCTCCTCTAAATGCTCCGGATAGAAAAAGCGAAGAGATTAAATGGTAAGATCTCAGACTTCGATATAGAGATCATATACCCGATATGGAGTCCCGTATAACTGTAGTATCTTCCAGGCCTTAGTCATGCCTTTTTTTCTTGGCAATTAAATAACTGCTCAGTAGAAGAATAGTTATAAAGATTATGCTATTTCTCGAACAGACAGGCTGCCATAAAATCGCTTTCGAACGTCATATCGGCATCCACGCTTGTCAATAAATGCCACCTATTTTTTCGAAAAATGGTGAATTATTCCAAGGTCTGCTTTATAGGGGTCCCTGAGACCCTGATACCTGTTTGGCCTCTGTCCTCATAGGATATTACCTATAGGAAGGTATGCTTGTCGGTTTGGCAACTCCTTTCTAGACGTCGGGAGAAGCGGTAACTCGGAGGCACGCCTGAGCTAAATCTGATAACCCCATTCTTGACATCTCGTTGGAATCGGCTGAATATATGATAATGGCATTGTCTACGTGACTTGGTTTGGAAGACGCTGGCTAATGTAAAAGTCCTTCAGTTGGAAGGTTAGTGTGACATGGCACAGGCCTAAGTGGATATCTTAGGTATTTTTCAAATGCTTTTTCAAATTCTTCGTGCCGTTGTGCAGACCATTGTGCAGTATGTGATTATTTGTATGCTTTTATTCAAAGTAACCTTTACTTCAACCATTACAATCAAGCAGGTTTTGTAAGAGCGTGTATGTACATATGTGTACAAGTAAGTGTGATTCAATCAGCCAGTTTTTCCTGACTTCCTAAGATTTATTTCTAATAACGTGCCTCTCTATCACACAATAAATTGAAGAAGAGTTTCTTTTTCTCTGCTTGTTGTTGTCGTTCTCGTTGTTGTTGTTTTAGCATCAACAAGTTTTTATTTCGATTTTATATCCTCTATTTCAGTGTATGTATATGGCAGTAAGTGTGAGAGTGTGTGTGTTTGTGTTAGTGTTAGTGTATTTAAGTACATCTACAGATGAAATATTTAACAAACCCTTTAATGCCTTTAAAGTGTCGTAGATTAAATGCAATTTGTTATAGACATCAGAGACACACTGCCTCTAACTCTACCTCTGCCACTGCCACTGCCACTTTCATTGCTTTTGTTGTCTCTCGCATTTTGCCTTTTTCAGCTGCTGCTGACTGTCTTTGTGTGTATTTCCCATTTTAAGTCGGTTGTTGCAAATAAAAGACGGACAAAATGAAATAAAAAAATTTTTACTTCGAAAAAAAAAGACTTCCGTGTAATAAAGTCATGTTATATGACTGGGTGAGCTGGTTTTTTTTGCTCATGATTTTCTATTTGATTTTCTATTGCCATTGAATGAATGAATACATGTGTATGTACATATGTGAGGATATAAAAGTAAATACTTAGTATTCGTTGATATTTCGTTGATATATGTACATATGTATGGTGTGTGGGAGCATATTTTTTTTTGCATTTGATATTTTTCTGCTTCTTGTTTTTTAAGATTTATTTTTTATTGAGGTGTTACTTCAATTTGTTGGAGCTTATGTAGAATTATGGCCAAAATGCATTTTTAAGCTGCTTAAGTCCTTTTGATGATTAAAATCATCATCAATTGCAAGGCTTTACAAGTATTTTTTGAGGTGCGATTGAAATGCATTATTTTTTAAGAGAAATATTTTTCAATAAGTATTTAAGCTTTGATAAGAAAACCAAATAAATAAAGAATATTTTTATTAAAAATATATTCAACATAAAAAAAAATTGCTTAAATCAGGTTGAATTTGACCAAAAGCGTAAGTTATGTTGGCTTATAGGCCACTAAGGTTTATGCACACTCTCTACGAGAGATTACACATGCTCCACAATTAATATCCAACCAGGATATCACAACAGTTTCCAGAAGAATACTACCTACGTGGAGAATATATCGATATATTGCAGGGTTAAGTCAGTGATGTCTGCAAAAGAGTGCTAAAAACATTTACCACCTATTCATGGCAAGAGTAGAGCACTGACCTATGAAGGGAAAGATTGTGTCTTCCTGCAGCTTTTTCCTCCGATTCTCTGAAATGATATATCACAGCAAAAGCGAGACAACTCCATATTATGGCGTGCTTGTATTCACTTCCCTTTCTATATGAGCCTCTCCAAAGCAAGCAGTAATGATCCGACTGATTAAGAGTTCCTTAAGGAACTCCACATGGCAAGGAAAGCTACCAGCGAGTATTGTTTGTATGTCGGAACTTTCTCAATGTTCTCCAACAAGAAGTTCACACAGCCTCAGAGGACATACGCTTGGAGTAGGCGAGTTGAGCACTACCGGAAAGAGCAGGAATATGTTTAAAACTTCTTTATCTAGAATATTTTTTAGACAGGATTACGACCTAGCTTCTCACACCACTCGTGTTGTGTGTGTTAATTTTATACATAAGTGGCGGCACCTACAGTTTAAGGTCGACTCCGAACGACAAATTTTTGATAAGCTTTTTAATGCAATTTTATTTGTTCGCAGAGTTTTTGCCAGAAAACTGCTGAGGGGTAGCTGTAGTGTGTTTGACTAGTCGAAGTTACCATACCCTTTGTATGTAACTTAATATCAACACATTCTTGCTGATATTGTCCACACTGCATAAATGTTGGGACAGCGTGTATTATGCTGTCTCAGCATATTCCCACCGCACACATAGTGTGTTAGAATTAAGAATTTAATGTACGGTTAGTTTTAAGAAAGACTGAAATAAAAGTGACATTGAAATGAACAGTCGCACAAGATGTATTTTTTCGTATTTCATTTTGTTGGAGATGTCTGACCTGGGCTTGAACCGAGGCCTCTCGGCTAACAAGCAAACAAGCTACCTACTACACTACTGTGACTTTTAGAATCCTTTCCAACATTTAAAGGATAAATGTGAAGTTAAACTAATGAAGTGGAGTTCAACCGAGTGGAAATCGATCAACAGCAACATGAGAGAACGGCATAAAACGGCCAAGTAATAGAGTCACCATGTTTGTTGATGTTATATTTTTATAATGCTTGAAACTTTCCATTTAAGTAAGAAAAACAATTTCATTTATTTGACTGCTTCTGCATTTTTAACACAGTAACTCTAAAAGCATAATCTCGGGGACCAATTGATATTGAAAAAAAATGCAAATGATGCAAGTTTTATGATATATATGACCTTGACCTTTTGCCCTCCAACACTTACAACAGGTTTTAAAACTTTAATTATTATTTTCTAAACACAACTGCTGTTCGAAATATTTGTTACAAATGAAATATTCTGGTGAATTAAATTTTTTAAATACAATTTGTCTCAAGCAATATATTTCGAAGAAGGGGGTGGGGGTAACAACAACAATCTAACATCTGTCGCCAATAACGGAAAACAGAACTGACGAAGTAAAATTAAAGTGACTGTAACTGTAGCTGTAACTGTATGACATGGTCGTGTCACTCAATGTTGTTCATATTTTGTCGTTAACTTCCGCACACCACTTATATTGTGTAGTTCAACACAACTAAAGAAACATTTTACTATACCAGCACTGATCTCCCTCTCGCCCCTCTTCACTGTTTGTTCTCCATCCCATGGCATAAATATTAAATATTTAAAATCACTGTCTAAACCAAATAAGCAGCTGCTACCGCCCATGACCCATTTGCCATGTTTGAAAATTTAGTATTTAAATTGCAAGAGAAAGAGCGAAATAGAGAGAGAGAGAGAGAGTGAGAGGCAGTAGCAATATTAGGTAGCGGGAAAGATGATGTGCTGTTACAAAATTGACATGTGTGTGTGTACGAGTTGAGTGTGTTCTCCAAGTCAAAGTAGGTGTCTCTGCTTGTCAAAATTTATGCCTTCATTTAGTGTTTCGTTAGAATTTTTTTCTTTTCACTTTTCCTCTCAACGAATGCTCTTCATTCGTTACCTTTCTTTCTTTTTGTGTGTTTTGCTTTCTTCCGTGTTTTCTTTTTTTGCCACAGTAGTGATATATTGTTGTAATTGCTATGGTTGTTGTTGATGTTGTTTTTTTGTTGCAGTGATTAAAATTATAATTAAATGGTGTAACGTCTGGCAGTACGCCCTCTCTTAATTTCCTTTCCTTTTCGTTTCTGCTTTTTTGTTTTTTTGCTTAATCCTGACTGTTTTAAAAGGCATCACCATTACCAGAGCGCCGTCACCATTACCATCACCATCACCCATCACTGCCATCATCATCATCATCATCAGGTGGTAAAAACCTCAAGACGATGTGAAGCTGCGTAAAATTAAGTTTTTAAGCCCAGTATGAGACACTTTTAACGGCAGGAAATGAAAATTCAAATAAAACTCAATAACAGCAGCAACTGTAACAATTATAACAACAACAACAACAACAACAATAAGAACAGTTATCCGTAGCAATAGTTGAAATATAAAACGGAAGTAACTGTCTAAACTGTGTTATAGAAACTCAAAACAAATTTGAATACATTGTTGAGAGTGCGAGCAAGCACATCAATTTTGATTATGATTGGATCGACAAATCGAAATTGCTGGCTACACGTGTAAGAAGGGGCGGAGGAATAGAGAAGCTAAAAGGAAAACTTGTAGACAAATTCAATTAAATGCACTTTGGCTACATGGTTGTTTAAAGGTATGAAGGAAATGAAAATGTTAAGAAAAGCGCTGAAGGAGAAGCCCTATAGGCTATTGACTGAAATTAATTTCTAATGTGGCTTGAGTGGTATAAATTTTAATTACTTGGAAAACATTATGAAGGATAGAGGAAACATTTATTAAATCAAATCTTAGCAGTTGCCATTCCCCATTCGATCGAAATAAGTGTGGAGACACTAAAATTGCAGAATTTTTTTTCTCAATTTGGGCGGACCCATCCTTTAAACGTACGGTTACGTCGGACAAAGGTATATGGTAATAATATATACTGATAGTATATATCTCGAAATATTTCTCATATTATTATCTTTTTGAACGAAGACAAGTAATTGATCTGTTATGTCCGCCTTTCGTTCTCTATAAACAACGTCATCTGCGAACCTGATTTGTGTGTGTAGTGTTCAGGAACTTCGACATTAACGTCCTAGTGTTTCACACAGATGATACTGTCTGACTTTTGTATTTGGCGTTCGTGTTTGGCGTTATAGTCCCTATGAGGTAGGTCTCGGGGACCATAGGCTTCATAAATTGAATATTTGTAGGAATCATTTCATTTTGCAAGGATGTGAAAGCCATATGGAATACTTTTCTTCTGCTTTGTGGTTTAAAACTGATATTGCTTGGGTTTTGTAATACAAAACTTTAATCATTGCAGCCCATTAAGTCGCCATATTCTAGTAGGTAGTATGTTGGCTTATTAGACGCGAGGCCACGGTTCAAACCCCCAGGTCACTTCGGTGATTTTCTCGCAGCAGATTTCTGACACAAACTCTGAGAGTAAATAAAATTGCCATGAAAAGCTTCTCAAAAATCTGTCCTTCAGAGTCGACTTTGACCTGTAGGTACCGCCATTCATGTATAAAATTAACACACAAATAAGTGCAGTGAGAAGCTAGGTCGTAATCCTGACTGAGGGACTGTAATGACGAATTATGTATTTACTGACATATGTATGTATGAATATCTGCGGTAGTGTCACGCATATAGATTAATCTAATCATCTCATCTACTGTGTATGGTGCCATGATCATAAACTGATGATTTAATTTGTAATCGATTATTTTGGGGTACTAGCCTTACAAAGCTTTATGCGTTCCATGAATTTCCCTAGCATCTTAAAGAGTACATCATATGAAAGCAATAATAAAGTCGAATATAACTAGCAAAGATAACAACCAGCTACAATTTGGATACGGTTTTGAGTGCACATCTACCTGCGATCATGGAATGAGACAATGTGAGAGATGAGGAATGTGTGCTTCGATTGGGTTCTGAGGAATATTGAATGCATATGGAAATGAAATTATAGCAGACACGACGAACGAATTCCCAGTATGTCAATGGAGAACCGCATGATAATGCATAGCTTTTTAGCTGTGCAGAGAGGCGTAAAAAACCAACAACCATTTCCCTCTAAACAATACTAATCGAGGCAGTAAATTTCCTGTGACTGCCAACATCACAATTTTTTGCCTTTTTTCTTCTCCTTGGTTCAAGTCCGAAACTAGTCAAACTGCTACAACAGCAACATCAGCAACTAAACATTTTAAGCGATCCAAGCGTCTAACGTTGGCAGTTGAAGTTATCACTCAATTATAAAATATCATCCAATTGAATATATGTATGTATGTGTGGCACAGCGTGATAATTATACTTCAGCTCATCCTAAGTGAATTGAGATTTTGAAGTACATCTGAAATGATTGTAATTTTTCTTTGTCTGAAGGTTATCATGTAAACTTTAAACTAAATAATGGCCAGAACAAAACTCACAACCTTCGACATGCTACAGTGCATTGGTATTTCGATAGCCTCAGTAAAACTGGGTACTATTGGTTCATTTTACTATCGCTGCCGCTTGGCTGTAGGAAGTTACGTATAATATTGCTGGACTATGCTGGACTATTATATCCATAAGAAGAAGACTTTTATTCTTAAATCGCATTGCCATCCATGTAAAGATTCTTATAAGCCATTATCCTTTTGGAATGCATGCCGAAAGACTTGACATTTCATTTAATGACTTCGTAGGACCATATCTCCATGAGCTTAAGGGGGAGAAAGAAAGTGTTCTTAATTCTATGCATAGTCGCCCTTCTCTTGTGGTAAGGGACCAAAAAGTTCTGATCATTCCTTTCCTTTTCCGAAATCTTTGACTGAACTGTCCAATATATAGAGATTGCTGCACTAGCAAGATATATTTGGTAGTTAAAGTGGACTTTCTCTAGGAAATGTTTGATACCCGAATTATCAATTGTGGTATCACAATGAATCTAACCACTGGTCTTAGTGGAACTTTGTAGGGTCGTCTGCTACCTATCTTAGCCTATCAATCACAAGATGTAGGCAAACTTTGAGAATAATGTTAAGAGTTTAATTTCTTCAAAATAAAATAGCCGGCACTTGTGAGAGAACACAGTCAGCTTTCTACATTTAAACCTAAACCAACAAAAAATGGCGATGGAGCTGATTAAGCATCACAAAATATACGCTCGGCAAATCTCTACTGGCCTAGAATAATCTTAATGAACCTAACCACTGGTCCAAATGGAACTTTGTAGGTCTATTTGCTACCTACCTTAGCCTTACAATCACAAGATGTAGGCTAACTTACAGCCGGCTTATCCTTCTAGCATGTAGGCAGTGTTTATATTTTCTAATCTCTCTCTTCTTTTCTTCATTCTTTCTTTCACTGACATGTAGAGTTAAAGGTTGAAAATTAAATAAAAATCACATTTTATGCTCAACAGCAAGAGAAAAAATGGAAAGCAATGACGAAATTAATGATGAAAGCTGTGAGAAAAGCAACATTTACTCGCGAACCCTTAAAAAGGAAAAACAGATAAAAAAAGAGGAGGAAAAATATGCGGGATGACATTTATTTACCGGGTTTTTTAACGATTTTATTTTTAAAAACGTAACAGGAAAAGAACATAAAAACTAAATTAAAAAAAAAGGAAAATTTTAATCAAAATTAAAAACGACACACAAAATTTAATTATTGAACGTTTTTTTCTCTTTTTTGTTGTTGCTTTCTAGAAGGCCTTAAGGGCATAAATTTTTATATTTCGGAAAAGAAGGGGAACAGCAAGAAGGCAAGGAAAAGAATTCATTTTAAACTTCTTAATTACAATGAAATTTTAAGAGACTTTTTTTCTTCTTAAATATGTTTTCAAGCATACATACATATGTATGTATATCGTCCTGGCTCTGGGTGAGATCAGTAGCAATAAAAACAAAAACAAATTTGTTTCTAAAAAAATAAATGAATTTTTAAAAGTTATTCATTCATTATTTTGTCTATTTTAATTGCCTTTAAATTGTTTTAAAAATGTTTCTGAATTTTTTTATTTAATTTTATTTTTTCCTGAAATGGAATTTCAGAATTTATAGTTTCATGTGACAGCCAAACAAGTGGCACATTTGTTCTCGAATTTTATTATAATTTCCCTCCCCTTTTTTTTCTTTTCGCTCTTAAAATCTGTTTAAAAATCTATGCAAGTGCTGGTGAATGTTATGTATGCAAATATGTAATCACAAGTTCTTTATGTTGCGTTTTCTGTTTCTCTTTCATTTCTTTTATGAATGCATGTATCCATCCTTGTATTCTAAATAGTTTTGAAAGAGATTTGTTTCTATTTGTCATGATAATTTCTTTTTTTTATTATTTTGTTCCCGCTGTCCACCAACCATATTTCTAAGATTTATTAACATTTGAAATGGCAACATGCCCATATAGTGCCCAACTCCCCTTGATCATGTTTTTGCGGCTGCGGCAATTAAATATGTGATTGGGTGTCAGAAATTTTAAGCAGGTTTTGAAAAAATATTTCCTTAAGGGAAGACTTAAGGAATCTTACATGGGGACCTATTGTCATAGAGAATGTTGAGTTGCTAAGGCCAAACCCACCTCAATACTTTCCTGAGTAATTAGCAAACCTTGCTAATCTTAGTTTCATTTCTGGCTTCGTGATTACATACCAACGATCAGCAATGAATCGTTTTTTTCGCTATTAATAAGTACTCATGAAATTTTGAGTATGAGTGAGTCAACAGTATTGAAATTTAACAACTCTGATTCATTCGTACTCACTACAACATTCGAAATATGTTTGATTCATACGCCTACTCATTCAGATTCATAAATTTAGAAAAATACTTATAATACTCATAAATGATTCGTGCGATTCGAATCATTCATCAAAGTTTACAGTCTTAGTTGTTAAAAAACATACAACCTTCTAGTGAGTATCGTAGTGTTATTTTGTGATTCGTGTAAATGTTGAGTAAAGGAGAGTCGATGAGTACTTCAAACTTTAAATATGAGTAGTTTGAGTATGATATTAAAACAAGTGTGAATGCGTATAAGTATCCGAAATTATGAGTATGATTCGAATCTACTCATCTTTTTGAATACTCATTGCTGATCTCTGTTACATACATGTATACATAATTGGTCAGTCCGGATTACAACCTTGTTTCTCACACCACTTATGTTGTGCGTTTTAGATTTATGCATGAGTGTCAGGGTCTACAGCATAAATTTAGATGCGGTGGTAACAAATGGGAAATTAAAAGTAACAAGCGATTCATTAGATTGAAGACGTTATTGATGTGTCCGTTTTTTTTAAGGTTTTAATGTAAAATTATTTAAGGAAACTAACATGTTTTTTTATTGGTAGAAGTTTTAGGTATATGCGGGTAATTTTATAAATTTTAGAAATTTAATATCTCAACCACTATATAGGCCTCTAAAATATTCACACAATTTAAGTTTTTCAATTTTTAAATTAAAATTTATTAAAATTTCTGTTTTTTCTTTTCTTTTCAGGTACGTATTACTTTTTAATAATTCAATATCATAAGTTTTTCAACAATCGTAAGTAAAACTTAAAATTTAGAAAGTTTACATACGTAGACTCTGAAGATGTAATTTTCAAGAATAATTTTGTAATCAGTCAGTTTACTTACTTACGTCCTTGGCCTTTACAACCCGCCTTCAGTCAGGATTACAACCTAGTTTCTCACACCCCGCCCATGTTCTGTGTGGTAAATTTTATCCATAAGACAGTTAAAAGACGAACGACAGATACTTGTGAAACTTTTCATGGCAATTGGTATTTTCAGAGTTTTTTTTACCCAAAATCTGCTGAGAGGAAGTCGAAGTCCACGATCACACTACCTACGAAAGGCTAAAGCGACATAAGCTCTGTTGAAAATGTTTAGGGTTTGGTATGGTTGTTGCTGGAACAGTTTTATTTATTCCAGACTTGATCCAAGGTGAAAATTTTAAAAAAATATGATGTTGGCGGTCACCGGATTAGTATTGTCTAGAGGGAAGGAGGTGTAGGATGTGTACTCCTCTCTGCACAGTTCAAAAGCTGCGCATTATCATGCGGCCTTCATTGACAACGGAGGCATCAACTATTATGGTCAATGGGGATACCTAACTCATCATGGCAACTGTTTTTTTTTTGTACGTGCTCTTCACAGGATTGATGTTAACGATGTTGGTTTTCAACAGGATGGTTGACTGGGAATTGGTTCGTAGTGTCTGTTATAATTTCAGATCCATATGCAGAACCCAATCGAAGTGCACATTTCTCAAATTCTCTCATTCCGTGATCTCAGGTAGATGTGCGCTCGAAACCGTATCTAAATTGTAGCTGGTTGTTGTCTTTGCTAGTTATATTCAAATCTGTTATTGCTTTCATATGATGTACTCTTTAAGATGCTAGGGAAATTCATGGAACGCATAAAGCTTTGTAAGGCTGGTACCCCAAAATAATCGATTACAAATTAAATCATCAATTTACGATCATGACACTATAGTGTAGATGAGATGGTTAGAATAATATACATATATGCGTGACACCATAGCATGTATTCATACATAATTAAGAAATATTTGTTCGAACTGTCTTGTCTAAACTGGGATTTGAACCGAGGCCTCACGTCTAATAAGACAACACTCTCTTTACTAGACTACGGCGACTATGATGTTGGATTCCTAGTAGGAGTTTCCTACCTACCGAATATTGGACATTAGTTCCCAGTATAATCAGCCAACCTTACTAATCTTAGGCATACCACTGGCTTCATGTTTATGCTTCTCTAAGCTCGTATAAATATTATGAACCCTCACTGTATGGTTCAAAAGCTGCGTCGTTAATACATTTTTAACCTCATTACCTCCTTCTCTAATCTGTAATTCATGGTTTCATCTTATTTTCCTGTAAACAGAATCTCTCCGCATATAATTTCCTCCGGGACCCCACTATAAACCGGTAACAACTCAACTCTTCATGTTTGCGGCTGTCCGATCTCTCAGTATCGGGATTTAATTTTGGTGTATTGTATTGAAGTCGCCGTAGTCTAGTAGGTAGTGTGTTGGCTTATTAGACGTGAGGCCACGGTTCGGATCCCAGGTCAGACATCAAATTGAAAATATGAAAATATATATCTTCGGCGACTTCCTCTCAATAGATTTCTGGCAAAAACTCTGAGAGTAAATAAACCTGCCATGAAAAACATTCTCAAAATCTGTCGTTTGGAGTCGACGTTAAACTGTAGGTCCCTCTACTCATGTTTAAAATGAACACACGCAACATGAGTAGTGTGAAAAGCTAGGCCGTAATCCTGACTGAAGGGTTGTAATGTCCAATTATTATGTTGTATTGTATTGTCAAGGAATAGAACTATCGGTCACTGTGAATCAATTTTGAATGGAGTGGCTTCCGCTATTTGACGAATGCATTCTGTCAGAGTCGCTGAGTTTTTCGTCTTCGCATGGCCATTTGAAAATTGTCCAGCATTTGTTTATTGGGACTAAGCCTGTCTGTACACATAATACTTCAACAGGTATGATGTATATCGCATTGCAAGCTAAGAGACAAGATTTTCGGTGAATTGACATCGTTATAATGCATACCAGATAGTCGACTAATAAATTATAAAGGACTTTGCTACTACTAGGAATACTAACTTTGTTCAGTGGTCTTTAATTTACTTATCTAGATTATCATTAGAACTAACAAGTCGAACACCTTTTGACTGTAATATTCGGCATGTCGTGTATAGGTCAATCAGCTTAATTATAATATCAAGGAATTTTATTGCTCATGTAGATACAAGTTTTACAGCAACATCATCTGCGAAGCGAACAAGTTTTATCTTCTCTGAGCCCAAGTAAGTCACGGTACATGATGCCTTACATCAGTGGGTGGCCTAGAGTCGTTCCTTTCAGACTATTATTGAACATGATGCCATTGTCTGTCATATATCGCGGTGCTCTGTTCTAACTCACAATAACGATATTATGTTGATTCATCCCGATGAGTTGAAGACATTCTTAATTTTGTATCTCCTCGTGAGATGACTACGCTCTCAAATCGCTTGTGACGGACATCCACGGTATGTAGCACCGTTCTATTGAAACCACATATCGTTGGTGTTTAGAATATCAAATTCAGGCCTTAAGAAGTTGGTAATCATCAATCTGTTATGAAATATGAATCAGTGATGCCTCCAGCCCGAAATTCACATCAAACAGTAACTTTCTCGGAATGTATTGAACGCTCTTAAGTCTCATGTGGATTGATATCAACCTGAATTTCATGCAGAAATGGGTCTCGTCTAAGCTAAAGATGATTTTGTGATACAAATTAGAATCAGTTGCCAACTGCTCCAGATCCTTATGTCATTGTTAATGATAGTCCACTGTTATAGCTTCAACATAATATGGCCGTTATCAACTATCAAAATTCAGAAGTTCCTGTCGGAAGTCCCAGCAGAATTGCACGCTTCTCAAGCTAAGTTCTATTTAAGTCAAATATGAATGAAAATGCCGCTAAGAATTCATACTTCTATCTTTCGAAAGAGATAAGCTTAGGAGATGCTGTTCATCAGTCCGATGATTCATATTCACTGGCTGCGTTGTAAAGTTGGAGGCTTTGAAAGTCGTGTTTTGCAGATCAATGAAATGATTAGGCGCGGTATACTAGGCTATTATGGCCCAGGCTTGACCGTCCTAGAACGGAAAGTGGATAGGTTTTTGAACAGAGAATCGTGATCTGAAGAGAAGGGCTGTGTTGAATAGATTCCTTCTTTCGGTAGGGTTTGAAAAAAGGGGAGTGCCTGTAACTGTTGAGAACTGTATACCCATGTTCTGCAATGCACAGTTAAAGATTCAGGACTCTTGGTCCAGGTTAGTTAAAAGGCCTTGGGGAATGGGTATCCGTTTGGCATTCTGGCAATTTTCAATCTTTTTGTATACTCCGGAAACTTTTTATTACCCCCAATATAATTACACAGAAATAAGTATCTCATGTCGGTGCTGATGATTTTATTTGATATGTAAAGCAGGCAGTTGTAGCAACTGTCGTTCTCACATTCTTCTCAAATCATCTCATTTTATATTCTTTTAGTTCGTAAGTTTTTTTTTATGTTTTTATGAAAATTTATGGTGTTGTTTGCATATTTGTTGTTATACTTGATGACGTATGAAGATGCATGTTGCTTGTTTTAGTGGCATTAATTTTGTCGGCCAACAACACAGGCCGCCACCATTTAGTCGTATTTGTCGCATGGATCAACGCTTGTGTTTTTGTGTTTTTTTTTACATTATTTAATAGTGTTTGTTGTTGTTGTTGCTATCTTTAGTCGAATTTTTTTTTGTCATTTTTGGGTGGCATTTAAAAGATGAAAACGATGCTGATGCCAATGATGATGGTACTGATGCTGTGTTGTATTATGGTTGCCGCTGCAGCCGCTGCCGTTTATTTAAGCATTTTATATGCCTTTAAGCCTTACCAAAAGCATTTATCATTTGTTTTGCATTGTTTGTTTTTTCTTTCTGTTTTTCTGTTGTACAGTGTAGTTGTAAATTATTTTGTTTTCTCGCTTTTTATTTTTGTAGTTGTTATTACGCGCTGCTAATAAAGTGCCTGCTGTTGATGGTTTTATTACAGTTTATATGTGTTGCACGCAGTGTGTTGCAAACAAAAAAAATTATTCTTGTAATGTTTGTTAAAACAATTGCCACAATTAGCGAGAGAGAAGGAGAGAGAGAGTTTTTTTTCAGTTTTTGGTTAGCGGGGGATTTCATTAATTCATACATTAATTCATAAATTCATCCACTCATATTTCCATTGATTTATTGGCTGACATTCAATTTTTTCTTCCTTCGGTTTGTTTTTTTTTGCTGAGTCGTTATCGTTTTTATTGCGGCATTTAAAAATAAAAAATTATGCTCATGATTAGAGGATTATTTTAAGTATCGTTTAATGGTTGCGTTATTAATCTTTGAAAAAAAAGAAAAAAAACTCTTCTAAATTGCTTTAAAACGGAGAGAATAATAATTTATAACGTATTTGGTTATCTTCAGGAAGAATATTAATACTTATTAACACAGATAATGGCTTTGAAACGGTAGCCTTTTTTTTGATTCTCCATACTGGGCAATAACAAAATATTATGTATTACGTTTTTACCTTCTAAAAATTTTTAAATTATGAGCTCGTAGGTTGCAAATAAAATAAAAATAAATTTGTGTTTAGTATTAATTAAAATCCTTTATAATTCGCACAATTCCGTCTGCTACTGTTTACAACTTGATGTAAACAAGAACAATTATTTTGTTCCCCTTTTACTGTTTACACCCTTTGCATAAACAATAACAATTACTATATAATTATTCGACAGATCTATGGAACGGAGATATTTAAATCACGATTACTCTCTTCACACAAGACTGACTGCTCTTCATTAACTGAGTAGCCTGCTTTGCCTTGCGTTTTATATGGGAAAGTAAACAGTCTGATGAATGTTCTTGAAGGCCATTGTTCATGACATCGCTTTCTCAAAATCTCTATAAATATAAACATCGTGTTGTTGGTATATTTTTGTTTACTTGTTTACCATTTTTTATGCTGGTGTTGTTATGTAGGGTGTTTTTATAGAGGTATAGAACTTTAAGTTGGCATTACTTTTCAAGATGGCGACCGATTTAACAGCTGTCAAGTGATTTATTCTCAGTTTGGTTTGGCAATTCATCATGAATAGACTCACGCCTGAACAGCGCTTGCAAATAGTGCAATTTTATTTCGATTTATTGAAAGACACGTTTGGTGGCCGCCTAATTTCACGTTTTGGACCTGCGAATTGGCCTCCAAGATCTTGTGATTTAACACCGCTAGACTACTTTCTGTGGGGCTATGTAAACTCATTGGTCTATGCGGTAAAGCCACAAACGCTTGACCATTTGGAAGACAACATTCGCCGTGTTATTGCCGATATACGGCCACAAATGTTGGAAAAAGTCATCGAAAATGGGCGTCCAGATTGGACTACATCCGCGCCAGCCGTGACGGTCATATGCCAGAAATCATATTTAAAATGTAATGCCACAAGATTATCTTTCGGATAAATAAAATTCATGTCAATCGAATAATCCATCGTTGTTTTATTGCAACTTAAAGTTCTATACCTCTATAAAAAACACCCTATATTAAACAGTGGGATAATTTGTAAACAAGTTCATTGTTTTGATTTTGTAGCTTTTGTTAATGTTAAGCTATGTAAAAATAAAACACCAGTATCATGATTTTTCATTTTCGTACCAATATTTTATTGTCTTATATTCGTATGCAGTTATAGCTTCGGCCACTGGCCCTTATGTTCATTAAGAAATCATCTTCAGGTTTGATGAGTTGCGGGCCGATCAGTGGTTTTATTTAACATCACCAGTCTACGCAAATAGTTTAAGCACGAACATGCGCCTAATTTCAAGCGAGCAAAACGTTTCAAAAAGCTCACCTTTTCTCATGGCGAACTTAAATAGTGCTTTACAGCGGTATGGTTCTTGAACTCGCTACAATCTAGTGGGTAGAGAGTTGGCTTATTAAACGAAAGCCTTCAGTTCAAACTTCTGCTCAGACATCTACAACAAAACGAAATATAAAAAAATGTTTCTTTCGGTGAATTCCTCTCGAAGTATTTTATCAAAACCGCTGAGAGTAATTAAATCTGTCATGAAAAGCATCTCAAAACTCTATCGCTCGGAGACGCCTTTAAAATGTAGGTTCCGGCACTCATGAATACAATTAGCACACAGAACATAGGTGGCGTGCGAAGCTGAGACGTAATCCTAACTAAAGGGTTGTAACGACTAAGAACGATTTTTAAGGATTATATTTTACAATCCATGTGTTAATAAAGTGTATGTTAAGTTCTTCTTCTTCAATATTTGTGCTTCTTCTTAGTATAGTGAGAAGTTGCAGTAGCCATTTATTAACGGCCTTAAAAAATGAAATTCTAAAAATTCTCGTTTATGACATTTAAATTATCCAACGAGAAACTTGTTTTGAATACAAAAAGAAATTTCGTATCTCTTACCAAAAGTGGAGGTAGAAAGAATGTGGGTCCTTTCTTAAGAGGGTTAAATCACTTACTGCATTACAATAAAGCCTGCCCTACGATGTGTAAAAATATGTGTTCTTCAAAGCATTTCAAATAATTTTTTATTAATTGAAGATTTCAAAAAACTAAAAAACCAAAAAATTCCTTTGGTTTCACCATAAAAATATTATGACACTTCTGGCAAAATGACACTCGTTTTTATAAGTTTGATTTCAATTGAACTGGTATTAAAAAACACATTCGTTGTTTTTTTTTCAATCAATTTTTCATCTTTATTTACTGACAATTTGTTTTAATTTTAAAATATTTTTTTTTTCAATATTTTTGTGATGAATAAACACAACAAAACTGTCAATCATTTGCCATAAGTAGTAGAAGGGAATTGAAATAAAAAAAGAAAATAAAAAATATTAAAAAAAACAATCATTGCTGATATTATTAAAATGTTTTATTCTTATTTTTTTTCTTATTTATTTATATTTTTGTTTGTTTTTACTGCTCAAACGTTTTTATTTGAAATTCGGGTTTTTCACACTGATTTTGTTGTTTCCAATGCAATGCAACACCTGCCAATGTTTATTCGGTATGATATTAACACGTACAGTTTTATTTAAATTGAATTCTAACGACAGCACAAAAAACAAAAAACGAACACAATAAAAAGCAACAATGAAAATAAAAAATAATAAAATCATGCCAAAATAATTTTTGTAAATCTTTTTATGGGGTTGAGGATATATAGAATGGGATACCCTACCTCGATTAACAAAAAAATGTTCGAAGTTTTCTCAGAATTCAAGATGAGATCATAGTATGTGTGTGAAAATGAATTCGACTTTAAAAACCAAAGACGCAAACCCGCACTTTTAGTAGCGCCACTTCTTGCCCCTAATAGGGTAAATTTTGCTATTAACAGAGCACTGTTAACTGTTTAACAGTGGCTATATGAAGATTAGTCTTCTACTTTGCAATTATTGCAGACTATTGACATCAAATATAATTCTCTTTATGTATGTTGCTCGTTAGCGCAACGTCCATTATAGTCTCGACTCAACCTTTCAGTGTTCGTCCTCTATACTGCCCGTTCAAATTGGATGAGCATATCTTTCTTCGTTTGGAAGCAACATCCATGAGATTTAAATATTTCTTTCTAGGACAGAACACTTCATTTCTTTCCCACTATATTCCCTGGACCTATTGGTATTTCATACAATGTATTTAAGGAATATGTAGGAATCAAATTATGTCTTTCACTTTTATTACTTATTCTGGTTGACAAACATTTCCTAAAATCATAGTATGAAGAATTGAATTCAGCTGATCTGAGAGTAACTCTAGCAGCTCTCTGTAATTGTATTACCATACCATAACAAGGAAAGAATATAAACTTCTGTTGGAAAACTGTTCATTTCATTTTCTATCTAGAATTAGCACAATCATAGTACCGAGAGCAATCGAATGCCCGTGCAACCTCTTAAGGGTTACATTAATTTTGCTGTTATGGCTAGAGAAATTCCAATTGCTACAAGCTGCAATACCCATAAACCTCTACGAATTTGTTGCGAATCTGGAATTTTTCGGCCGGTATCTCACGAATAAATGCTTCAATGTTGTCTTCCAATGCGTCAATTGAAGCGGACTTGTCTGTACAGACGTGAGCTTTAACATAGCCCGACAAAAAATAGCCTAAAGGCATTAAATCGCACGGCCAATTACTAGTCCCGAACGTGAAATAAAATGTTCACCGAACTCGCCTCTCAATAAGTCCATTGTTACGCGTGCTGTGTGGCATGTGGCACCGTCTTGTTGAAACCACATGTCATGCAAATCAAGCTCTTGCATTTTGGGCAAAAAAAGTTGGATATCATCTCACGGTAGCGCTCACCATTCACATTTACGTTACGCTTCGCAGCATCTTTGAAGAAGTACGGTCCAATGATGCCACCGCACCAAACTGCGACTTTTTCTGGATGCATTGGTAGCTTTTGCAATGCTTCTGGCTGATCTTCACTCCAAAATCTACAATTCTGCTTATTTACGTATCCCGAATAGCCGCTTCACTTGGGTTGATTAAACTGACCATAAAATGGAGGAAGCGCGCGATGAACTTTCTTAACAGAGCACGCATTTTGATAATAAAATTCAATGATTTGCAAGCGTTGTTCGTTTGTAAGACGATTCATAGTTAAATTATAGATCAAACTGAAGATGTTTGACAGTTAAACAAAACACGAAACGTGCGTGAGCTGTTTAAACCAGTGTTGCCAAAAAGATAATAGCTAAAAAATCATCATTTATTAAGAGGCCTTGGAACCTTCCCTTGCATATAGTATGGTACTCTCAGTCCTAGAGTATTTCCCAAAATTAGCTGCAAAACAAGTGGGCTTGTTCAAAGGGATCTTATTAAACAGCTAACAGTGCTCTGTTAAAGGCAAATTTTGCTCTGTTAATGCCAAATGTGGCGCTGCTAAAATTTATGGATTGCGTCTTGGATTTTCAAATTCGAATTTTTCTTCACACACATGACTTTTGTTCTCTTTCCTGAAATATTTATATTAAGGGGCTTTGGAACCTTCCTTTGCTTATAGTACAGAAGTCATAGACCTAGAGTATTTCCCAAAATGATCTCCTAAACAAGTACGCTTGTTTAGATGGATACTGTTAAATAGCTAACAGTGCTCTGTTAAGTGCAAAATTTCGTTCTATTAAGAGGAAACTTTCCTCTGTTAACGCCAAATGTGGGGCTGCTAAAATATATGGATTACGTCTTGGATTTTTAAATTCGAATTTATTTTCAGACACTTAACCACAGTGGGATCCATTCATATTACAAAAGATCTTTGCTTAGAATAAAATTTTGAATCAATGAGTTTATCTGGTCAGGGATTTTACACAATCTAAATCAAAATCCACATTATTTTCTTCATAATATAGGGCAGTTTACAGTCTCTTTGAGCTATCTTTTTTATTATCCTTTCAATTATTTCTCTAATACTATTGTTGCTGTCATCATTTTCTGGTGTGTGTGTATGTGCGTCCTGTTAATCTCCAACATACACAGATGTTATTGGCAACTAAAGAGGGCAAACAGTCGTAGTTCGTTATTACTTTTCATATGTTTTATTTGATTTTCGTCTTATGAAAGTATAAGAAAACAAATGTAAAACAAAATAAGAAAATAAATACAGTATAGTTGCAGAGCGGTGAGGTTGACATTATGATACCCTACACCGTAAGATATTTATAGAATTTAATACACTGTTAAACTGATTGAATTCTAATGCCCTTAAATACAGCACTCACAATCTATTTTCTTAGGTCTCCTGAGCTTTGATTCCACGTAAGAAAAAATGGCTCGAGATTGCATGGAGCTGTAGGTGGATGTTCACAGATTGGACAGATATACATAGCTCAACCGGTGAATTTCATTATCTGCCCTATTGGAAAGGACAATATATTCACTTGAGATTTGAATATACGAGTACTTTCGGATAGTCATGAGGCCGAAAAAGTATTAGGTTGTCACTTGATGATATAAAAGACAGTTTTAGGTTGTTGCAAATATCTTAGCGACATAGATGAATAGTGCAGAAATCACAACAGTGAGAAACTGCATAACATGAGTAATGTGGGATACTACAGCAAAGGTCAAGAAAACCTGAACTTAGAATTGTTCAATGTGGCAATAGCTGCTATAGCTTACTTACTTAATTGGTCATTACAACCGTTTAGCCGAGATTACAACCTAGCTTGTCACACCACTAATATTGAGTGTTAATTTTATCCATGGTTATATTATTCATTACAACAGGACCTATTGTTTACTGTCGACCCCGAACAACAGATTTTAGAAACTTTCCACTTTTTTTATTTTACTGTCGAGAGTTCTTGCCAGAAAAAATATCGTTTTTTCTGTTGTTTGAAATCGACTTCAGACTGTAGCACACACAACATGATTGCAGTGGGAAGCTACACCATAATGCTGACTAAGGTTGAAGTGCCGGTAAACTTACTAATCCGTCATGAGCTTGTCTTGAGTCTTTCCTTTTATCTTTGATAGATATTTGAACTGGTTAAGTTTTCTGCTAATTAATCTCAAAACCCAAGATTTATAATACAATAGTGCAGACATTCTCTGAAATTGACACAAAACCAAATTATGAGTGAAAATTGTATGACCACTAAGGTAGATTAACTTCATTGATGGACTATTTATTTGGATTTATTTTGTCAGTCTAATATTGGTTCCTAGTCGCACGGACATCCTGAATGATTGTGTAGCTGATGAACGATTAAGTTACGACTATTAAGTTGGCCTGATTATGCTGTTCGTCTTAACAGATAGGGCTATAATTTGTACATAGTGGGATATCTACAGCATGTCCCATTTTTCTACAATATCGATCATCCTATCCAGACATTCTTAAAACAAATAAAATTTTTTTTGTCGAAATTTCGGTATAACCAGAGCTACTGTTCCATTCAGGAACATGTGAAGCACAACTTTAAATCAATTGGATAGGTATTCCATTTTCTTGACTATTTTTCGTATTTTCCATTAACCACTTAACATTGCTCTGTTAACTTTAACATTAGCTCTGTAAAAAATTTTGGTTCTTGTCTTTGCTAGTTAAATTTGAATTTATCTTCATACACATGACTTTAACCGGTACCGTATTAAAATATTTGATTTCTTCCTGAGCTTTCACCAAACTTGGCAAACATTTCGCTGAATTCGATGTTTTGACTGTAGGGATTAAGAAGAAAATTCATACAAATCCTTCATATCAAAGAAGAAAAGAAAAAATAAAAAACAAACCTTTTAAACTCTCACATTTTAGTTGATTACGTTCTTATTTTACATTTTTCTTAATACATACAATATTTTATTTTTATTTTTCTATTTTTTGTTCTTGTTTTTGTATTTAAGTGAGGTAAAGAGGAATTGGATAAGGGGGTAGTATTTCGAACTTCAAGAATGTTGAGATATTTTATTACACAACTAAAAAAATTTATTTGATTTTATTGAGTTGCTGTTTAACTTTACAAAATAAAAAAAAAAATTCCCGTAATAGATTCTTTGAAATGCAGTGAGAGAAAATTAGTATCTACTGCCTCAGAGCATATATCCATTTATTAGATTAAAAATCACTGGCATAGGCTGCTTGCTTGCTTAAATATTTTCATTAGAAATATCATTCATTTGGTGTAGGGTTTGGCAAACGTGAAGTAAACGAAAACTGATTACTGAGGTGGTGTCCACTTTCTGATTGGTTATGGTCGTCATTATGGACCTGCTGTGTAAGGCATTGCCAAGATTATATAAGAAGTTGAGAGGACTGGAAACGATAAAGTTGCGATCAGGCTAGAGCATCACCGGACTGTTCGCAGTGTGGAAAATATCACTCTGGTTGGAGAAAGTACGACGAGTTATTCGAATTTGTTGATTTTACGGTGTCCTAAGCATTTAGCTCTATCCCATGGCTTATAATGTCGAATTGTCTATTTTGATTTCCACATCCGTTCACCAAAAGTCGTACGCACTTTGCAATTGAAGCTGACTGATCAATCAGTTAAGCGAAGTCTCTTCTCTTCTTCACACATTACGAAGTATCCTGTGCGTATAGATGCAGTGACCGAGATATTCAGCGAAATAGTTGTTTGGTACACTTTATGTCAGGCGGGAGAGGCTATGGATTTGTCAAAAGTCAGTAAATATCACTGTCTAATTTACATTACGTCATTACAACCCCTCAATCAGGATTACGACCTAGCTTCTCACACGCCTTATGTTGTGTGTGTTAATTTTATACATGACTGGCGGAGCCTCCAGTTCAAAGTCGACTCCGAATGACAGATTTTTGAGAAAATTTTTCATGCCAATTTTATTTACTCGCAGAGTTATTGCCAGAAATCTGCTGAGAGGAAGTCGCCGAAGAAATATTTCATCTTTCATTTCTGTTGGAGATATCTGACCTGGGGTTTTTACCCGTGGCCTCACGTCTAATAAGTCAACATACTAGCTACTAGACTACGGCGGCTTCTATGGCATCCATAACGGAAAATTCAATTGAATTTCTTCATGGAGTAAACATTCCTTTGTACAGTTAATCTAAGCAATCTGATAGTATTCATAACGAGCCACTGGCCTCTGAGAGCACCAGTGCAATAACTCCGAACACCTCATAATGACTCACTTTACTGTAACGACGTGATAGAAGACAATATCACAGAACATATTTCTTGTCATTGTTCGGTACTTGGAAAAGTGAAGTACTTCAAATTTTTTGATCAGCATGTTTTGCATATTTGCATTTTAGAAACATATTTGAGCATATTTTTGCATAGGTTGCTCCTAAAGTGCTCGTTTTTAGTAATGTATTGATCCAGAAGTTTTATTTGGGAAACCTGGAGTCCTCAACAATTTTTGCGTGGATTTATCATGGCATATTTGTGCATGTTTTACAGGCATATTATTGCATATTTAAGCATTTTTCATTGCTAAAGTCTCTACTCAAGTAAGTTGAGCCCAATCAAGTGCATATTTGTTACTTATTTTACTCTAAAGGGCCTATTTTCCTAGAATTTATTTCGCATATTTTTGTATTTTGGAAACATATTTTAGCATATTTTTGCTTCTAAAGAGCTTGGTGTTAGCAATGTATTGATCCAGAAGTTTAATTCGGGAAACTTCTTCTGGAGTTTTCAGTAATTTTTGCTTGGATTTATCACGGCATATTTGTTCATATTTTACAAGCATATTGTTGCATAATTATGTATTTTTCATTGTCTCTACTTGAGTAAGCTGTGCCTAATCAAGTGCATATTTTTTATTTATTTTACTCTAAAGAGCTTTTTTCCCTAGAATTTATTTCGCATATTTTTGCATTTTAGAAACATATTTTAGCATATTTTTGCTAATAAACAGCTCGCTTTTAGCAATGTATTGATCTAGAAGTTTTATTTGGGAAACTTCATAACCCTGGAGTTCTCAGAAAATTTTGCTTGGATTTATCACGGCATATTTGTTTATATTTTACAGGCATATTATTGCATATTTAAGCGTTTTTCATTATTAAAGTGCTTATTGTTTAGAAATGGATTAGTTCAAGGGTTTTCTAGCTTTTGCTTTAAAAAAGCTTCAGACATATGTACCAACTGATGATTATATTCCCTTAGTAAGCAATTTTTTTCTGTGCATATAATAATAATAAAAATTTCAAATACAAATAAGCATTCGAGGAGGAGAAGGAAAAAACTCTTTTAAAAACTATTTGAAGTTTGTTTTTTGTTTTTTTTGCCTTTTTTTTTGTTTGTATGTAATACAAATACTGATACTACTGAACTATTAAAATGAAACGAATGAACGAAAGGACAACTCTGAGTAAATGAATGAAGAAGATTGTGAAAAAGTAGAAAAGAAATCATTTGAATTTGAATGTAAATTTATACGAGAATATAACAGAATTTATTGCTTTCAGTTATTTATTTACGAGCATTATACGTTCATATTTAAAATGCTTATGAATTGCCGTAGCGGTCGGTGTTCTAAGCCCTTAAGTCATCACCTTCTGTTTTTTTTCTTCTTTCTTTCTTTTTTTATTTCTTTTATGTTCCAAATGCAATCATTTTGCCTTCAGCTAAAAATGGATGAATTTGTGTTTACAAAAACCGAAAAGTTTTCGATTACAAATATGCTGGCCCAAGTGTTAAGTTTCATTTGATTCCACACAAACACACACACACACGCACACACTGTGATGCCTCAAATGATAATGATGGCACTTTAGTTTTGTTACGTTTTCTCTTTCTCTTTCATGTTTTTATTTCGTTTGCCTATTTGTATTCCGATCTCAAGTCTTAAGGGAGCAGCATCTTATGAGGGAATAAAAGAATAACAAAAACAAATAAAAGTTTTTCATTCTTTGTTTTGTTGTCCTTTCCCTCTCACATACATATAGCCACTGAGGATTAGTGTCATCCCTTATCTATGGTTGTGGAATTTTGTTTCGGTTTGTTTTTCAATTTTTTTTTTCATCCTTGAATTCCAAAGTGTAAAGTAAAACACATCACACGTGTACTTTGTATGTGACTGATGGCATAACTGCTTAAGTGTCAAAGTGAGGCCAGTGTATGTGGGTGAGTAGTTGTGGAGTGCGTGCGTTGTAGTTTTGTTATCCTTGCGAATATTGATGTTACTCTGCTAAAGTGCTTCCTCGTTTTTTTTTTTTGTATTTCGCTTTTATTTGTTTTCGTTTCATCTTAAAACTCTAATGAGACATATTTTACCTTAAGCCTTAAGAAAATATAGAAAGAAGAGCAGCAGCAGCAATAAAAATAATATGAAATTCCCAAGATGGTCAACAGGTTCTCAGGCAAATATTTCAAATCCAAAGGACAAAGAATCAATCCAATACAAATATGTTTTTATTGGGAACATTTTGTTTTTAATATTAAAAAGAGGTGGCCCCTATTTCTTAATTTTAAATTCTATTTTTGAATTCTAAAGAGCTTGTGACGTATCGTACATGAGTTCCAAATGGTGATTATCTGATGTAAGGGACTGAAGGTAAATCATTTTCTTTAACAGCTTTATACTGCTTGGTCAGAGACATATTTCCAGCTAGTAATGGTCACCTTAACATGTGTCCTCTTAATCTCATATGCTACTAAACCTACTTAACTGAGAGCAACAAACAAGAAAAACTAGACATTCCATCCAAATGGGTATCCTTATCGACCACATGCTTTGTTAGTAAAAACAGAAATTAATTGAAAACAAATAACAACAACTATTACAACAACTATACTACGCCAACAACAACAACAACAACAATACATAACACTAGAAACTCTCTTGAAATCTCAACGTTTTTTTTACTTTCTTTTCAAAACATTCATCCAACCGCTCTGCCAGTTTATACAACGAACCCCATAATAACGTCGGGATTAAAATATGTATGTATGTATGTTAGGCCTCTATTTAAGCCTGTCATTTAATTAATTTATAAAACATAAAAAAAGGATTTATACAATCACTATAATATACCGAAAATAGGCCCATATTTAACAATTTATTGAAATTCATTTAAAAACTGTTGCTGCAGCCACTAATGCTGCCGCTGCTGCTGCTGCTGATGTCTAAATGGCTTGGAATTTTGTGGTGAAAAGTGGAGTCATGTTAACTGTTGCAATTGTTGTTTAATAAAAATGACAAAAACAAATTAAATATTCTTTAACCACATACCCAATATTGTACACATGCATACATACATATATGGTATATCTATTATACATACAGTAGAGACCAAAAGTGAGTACATGTCGATATACTAGGTAGTTTAGTTTCCATAAAAATATTATTATAAGGATGATCCGACGAATATCTATTATACATACAGTGAAGAGCAGAAGTGAGTACAAGTCGTCTAATAAGCCAACACACTACCTACTAGACCACGGCGACTTCCATAAAATAAATTATTATAATGATGATCCGATAAATTCAGAATAGGGATGATCATAAAACTACTAATAAGGCACATGTACTCAGTTAATAAATTAAATTGTAAGGTGATGATTAGAAAAAAATGTATTTTGCAGTATTGGCTGCTGCGATCAGACTCAAGCCTGTACTGCTAAGGTCCATGTACTCTGTTTTGTACACAAAGGAATCTTATCTGTTAATAATTAAATTGTAACGCTATGATTAGAAAAAACGTGCAATTTGCAGTATTGGCTGTTGCGATCAAACCCAAATATGTACTGCTAGAGTAAATGTACTCAGTTTTGCACCCAAAGGAATCTTATCCGTAAATAAATTAAAGCGTAAGGCGATGATAAGAAAAAATGCATTTTGCGGTATTGGCTACTGCGGTGTATCTCAAGCCTGTACCGCTAAGGCATATGTACTCAGTTTTGCACCCATAGGAAACTTATCTGTTAATAAATTAAACTCTAAGGCGATTATAAGAAAAAATTCATTTTGCAGTATTGGCTGCTGCGGTCAAATCCCAGTATGTACTGCTAAGGGACATGTACTAAATTTTGCACGCAAAAGGAATCTTATCTGTTAATAAATTAAATTGTAAGGCTATGATTAGAAAAAAACGTACTTTGAAGTATTGACTAAATGCTACGATCAAATTCAAGCTTGCACTGCTAATTAGCCATCCTTAAATTAATAACGACTACGTATACAATCCATGCAATTTATTCAAGTTAAGTGTCTTGGAATCCTATTGGACAGTAAACTTAACTATAGTGTGAATACACAATCCAGAACCACTAAGGTGGTAGCTACTCTTTACTGTTGCCACAAAACAATTGGCCTCAACAATGAGCACTGGCTGTTCGTGCGGTGGCGTTGTGGTGGCTGGCTTTGTCGAAAAAATATCATCAAACCTTTGAGTATATTATGAGTGCGAATAAGACTGAATGCCACACGTGCCTATAAGTATAATCTTGTAAAAATCTCGGTTGTGATTTGACTACACTATACGTGAACCTGCTTTTGATTGTAGTACCGGTGGATCCTATTATGATTATGGCTCTAAACTATCAGAAAATACAAAAAAAAAAAAAATACTCACTCACGGACGCATATTATCCGACTAAGTCGAACTTAGAATAGTGTCCGAACACAATGAAAACGAAATCCAGGTTTATTTAGATTTTGTTCACACATTGAAATACTGACTTTTGCTTCCCACTGTACACACCCTGTACATGCATTTGCAAATAAATAAAACAAGTGTCATGATACTGTAGATTTAATTGAATCAGTGTGTTAGTGAGTTTATTTTGTTTTTTTTCAGCCATCCAACACTAATACATATACATACACACACACACATACTCATTAATTTAAACACATCGTTTATGTCATTTAAGTATTACAATGTTGTTGCTGTTGTTGTTGATGTTGTATCCTGTTATGTTTTTTTTTTTAATTCTATTTTCCTACTGGTTTTATTGTCATACCATTTGGCGGTTCTTTAATTTATTGTGCTTAACTTGTCATAACCATATAAATTGTTTTTCCTCTTCTATCCCTTGCTTTCCCTCTCTCTCGCTCTCTCTCTCTTTTCTATCCCTTTGTTTGTCCCTTTAATATGTTGTGTGGTGTTACATAATTATCATTTGAGAATTAAATCACGCGACAAAAACAACAACAATATGAATTAAAAATAACAAAAAATTCTACATGACAGTGGTGTTTCTAGGATTATGAATAATTGTTGATTTATTTTGCAAAAACTTCAAACAAAATAGACTGCATATGGCAGACAGAATTGAAGTGGTTGGCGACGAATTAAAAATACCCTTTGGTTAGAGCAAATATATAAACTTTGTCAGCGATTTACTAATAGAAGAGGGTACAAGGGCGCCGTTTATTTAAAATTCGAACATAAAATTTTAATGGCCTGAAGCCTACCAACATTAAGTCCGATCTATTCTATGAAAATCTGTTCCTTCGTTCATAAATATATAATATTAAATGGTAAATATAGAGATGGGCACACGGGTTAACGCCATAGTAAACGAGCAAACGATATATATTGGCTGAAGTGGTGATGAAGGTTCATAAAGTATTATTGGCTAATCGTAGCTTAAAATTGAATGGAGGAGCGAAAATGATGAATAACATGATATGTTGATCGAAAATTCGGAGATGAGAAGACTGAGCGCAAGTTGGGTACCGCGTTTAATCGCATTGAATCAAAACCAACGTTTTGAAGATGTTTCAATAACGTATTTGGCAATCCTTCGAACTAAATTTGTTGAGGCATGTGTCTACCACTAGTCCTCTATGAAGACAGAGTAGTGTGTACAGGTTGCTTGCTGGTTTCCATATATGTTCGCCAGATGGTCCTATTACTTCTAGCAAATCTGTCTGATTTGACAGCGACTCCGGCTATTGTACTTCGCAAAATTTGTTGAGCCAAGTTGCCTTAGATTAGTTTTTCATAAAGCATAATATTCACACAGAAAGCACTGTATCAAAAACTTCAGCTTCCTCAACCAAGTAGCTTCTACTCATGTGGCCAGTAATGCGTCCAATCAAAGAGAGTCCAGTAATTATACTTATAATGAGTCTGATTAAATTCCTGCGAAGACTCAATAGTGTTTTAAACCAGAGCACTCTAGGTATTCTTCAAAGTTGTGACGTCAGATCACCCAAATTCTGAACATTTTGGGAGTGTTGACCTATATTAAAGTATAGAGCCATCCATTTAGAGGCTTCAAAACCGCATATCATGCAGAGCTCTTAACTGTTAGCTACCTTTCACTTGACGCGTCAATTATTTAGCAAAAGATTTTTCATTTGCAAATAAGCAATCGTTTAACAGTCGAAGAAACCATAAAAATCGTTAAAACTGATAGATTGGTCGTCATAATCGAACTACTGTGAAAGGAATTGATTAGATTATAAAGAAATTTGAGAAGACTGTAAACGTTGCATATGTATGTGGTCAAGCGTGTGTTTCATTGTAATGCACTTGCTGCAGCAAATGTTACTTCTATTAAGGAAAGTACGACGGACATTCCGAATCTATCGGTTGCAAGATATTCTCAGTAATTAGGCGCATCTTACTGCTCATTATGGCATATTTTATGTTTGGAATTACAGCGCCATCTATATATAGTCGAAATCATGCAACGTTTAAGCCCCGTATGTCGTAATATACGATGGGTTGATATAGCAATAGGCTTTCAATGCAATATTTAGCCATGATTATGGAAAAGGCTTCCTTACTTACTTAATTGGTAATTACAATCTTTAGTCAGGGTGGCAACCTAGCTTCTCACACCATCCATATTGTGCAAGTTAATTTCATCTACACCTGTAGCTTATTGTCCATTTCGAACTTCAGATTTCAGAATTTTTCACCGGAAATGCCATGCCACTGTGTCTTAAGTAAGTAACTGTTTGGTGGCACACATTATGCTTTGGAGAAGTCGTGGAAGTGGGTCGTATATTTTGAAAAATGTCTTCGACAATTCACGACACGAGCCACATAATACGAACACTTTTGACATTATTTTATAAGAAATTTCCTGAAGGAGTTTAGGCTACTTCAATTGGCCGTCAAGGTCATGTGAGTTAATACCGTTCGATTTTGTTTAGGGGCCAACGTCAAGGACCATGTGTACACGTATAGTCCTCTTAAGTTCGAGCATTTGAAAGTCAACATTCATCGAGTTATTGTCCAGACTTCTTTCGTTATATAAGAAAAACTGGTGCGGCCATATCTAATCCAGAGGGGGGACCATTTAAATTGCATTGAAATGAAATAAAAATTACATCGAAACATGACTTTATGTAAGCTTTATATGTTTGAAGCCGTAAAATGGATAACCCTTTATGTGTTTTGTATTTTTATCCATCGTTTTAAAGAGATCCGAATACTAAACCTTCCAAATAATATTCGTAACATGGCCTAACAAAACAGATCAAATTTTTCATACAGGAGAGGAGGCCTATTTATTAAAATTTCAAGAGCAGGAGACAATCTCTGCATAACTTAATTTCTTCCGCCTCCTGGCAAGCTATACGACTAACGAACAGTGCCGTGCCTTGTTATATTTAGTTTGGCAACTAAACTTGCAACAGCATAAGTTTTGTTGCATGACCTTCTCGAATTATTATTGTGTTGCATTATTGCGTTTATGTTTTATGAAGAAAAAAAAAAAGAAAAAAAAAACAAGAGGGCAAAACAAAAGCGATTATTTTTTCCCCTTTAGGAGTTAAAACTCAGACACAAAACTACGCCAAAGTCAAAGTAGTTGTTGTGGTAATGCATACAGCATGCAACTGGTGGTTGTTATTGGTCTTTATGCTGCCAGTCAAAGTGGTGTACCCGACGCTGAACTCTCTCCAAGTGTCGTTTTTTTCGTCATATTTAAACGGAGTTCCCCTTGTAGTCATTATAGTTTTGTTTCTGCTTTGTTTTGCTTTGTATTGTTTTTGTGGCAAAAAGTCGCGCGTCTAGTGTTGCAGTAACAAAATCATTTTACCCAAGAGGAGGGTATATGAATATAGTGGGTAGCTGTGTTTGTGGCATAGAAAATTTTAAATGGCACGCGTTGCTTTGTTGTTTTTATTGAAAATTTTTTTTGTTTTTTAATTCTTATTTTTATTATACAATGACATCAGTGGAGATTTATGTTGCATTATAATTGTTAAAGTGTTTTTGCTGTTGTTGTGGCAGGATGTAAAGCAATTGTGCGTATATATGTGAGTACAAGTGCCTTTTAACTTGGGGTACGCAGTGCTTTGTATTGTTGTCGTTTTTGTTGTATGTGGCTCAATTTATTGATGTACAGCCATATAAAATAGCAATAAAATGTGTTGCGCCAAGAGCCAAGTGCCACTGCCAGTGCTTTCTCTGGGTCCCTTTTGTTCTTCTTTGTTTTTTTTTCTTTTTTTATGAAATCAAGAATATTCACTGCGTCCAGATTAGCTTCATTTAAATTGTTTGACAGATGGGCTTTGAATCGTTTTTTTTTTTCTTTATAAATGGCTGTAATTATTATTTTTTTCGTGGCTTAAAATTGATTTTTTTTTAAGTTTTATAAGGGCTTGTGTTGACTTTTCTTTTTATCAGGAAAGACGGCTGAGGCTTTAATTAAAAATTGCTTCTCTTTGGGGCTAATATTTAAAAAATCTAAGGCCTAATTTGAAAAAGCTTTTAATCGATTTGGTTATTATGATATCGAATTGGCACCTTTATTGCTTTCATATTTAAAATTGGTCATAACAACCCATCTATCACGATTACAGCACAATATTGCGTCTCAGACCACCCATGTGCTGTGCCTTAAGTGTTTTATGAGTAGCGGCGACTACAGCTTAAGGACGACTTCCAACGACAGATTTCAGCAACATTTCGTTGAAAACTTGCTTACTGCCTGAGTTTTTGCCAGAAGACTGCAAGGAGAATGTAATCGAAAGAAATATATTTTTGTATTTTGTTTTGTTCAAGATGTCCATCTTATAGTTGAAACCAAGAGCTACTTAGTAGACTAAGACAACAACATTTTAAATTAAGTTGTTTAATGAGGTTCGTTTTGGATATAAAGATGTCTTGGAGAAGACCAAATATTATACACGGCGTAAGAAAGACATCCATTGTCCTCTATGCTTGTAACTAAATGTTGAAGAAAAATGTGTCATAGAACCTAGAATGATGCACTGGATTTATACAATAGTGGTCAGGCTAATCCAAACCTAAAGCTAATGCGGCGGTTGTAAAGATCGGCCTGCTTAATTATTAATGGTAGCATGCGTACTGCGCATATATTAGCAATGGAGATAATTATAATTCCGCTTGATCTTTGGTTTAGCGGGTCAGAGTCATGAATCAAATACAGATCACGTAAGGATCCTGAAAGTACGGAAACGAGAGTAGTGATTACATTAACAGCAATACGACTTCTTAAGGAAATTAAGGACAATCATTCCCTAAAAAGGAGGTCTGTACAAATAGTACAATGCACCTTGTAAAAGGCTCCGTATAAATATTCACTGAGCGCTTCAAATTTAATACAGTTGTAGGCTGTAGTGCGTTCGCTTGTTAGACTTAAAGCCAGGATTCGAGCCTCAGTCCAGACATCAAAATGAAATAAAAAAAAAAATATTTCTTCGTCGACTTCCTCTCAGCAGATTTCTGGCAAAAACTCTGAGAGTAAATAAACCTGCCATGAAAAAGTTTCTCAAAATCTGTAGTTCGGAGTCCCAGGCGGGATATATGCGTATTTCTTTCCTTCAGGATGCTATCAAAGTATTCAATTCCAACGTGATGAAATTCAAGGCGGTGTATAGCTGTTTCAGATGTCGTTGATATATAACGTATACATCATATGGGTATCACGACGCAGTGATATTCCTTGTAACTGTAGTGCGGCCAGTTCAATAAATTCTCCAATGAATTACCTACTTTGGAATCCTTTTGAGAGGTTATAATTGACCATGCCCTATAAGCGGCTTCGAAAACGCCGTTAACGGCGCATAAAATCAAACTACAGGTTGATGGAAGGCGCACATATAGTCTCCTTACAGATCAAAGAAGCATGCTCTGTGTGGTTATTGAGGCCATAACTGGGCATTGCGTTATGAGGACTCACGCAAGGCGCATTGGTCTTGGACACTTGCAAACGCTTTATGCAGAAGATGTAAAAGACGAAGAAGAAGAAGAGACTGTTCTTAACCGTATGAGTACTAAGCAGGAGACAAGCAAGTAAAATACATCTTGGTATGCATACATAAGTAAATAAAGGAACTGTAAGGCATGGACATTGGCAGTCAGAGTCGCTTCATCAGAAGTTTGGAATGGCAACTGAATCAGAAAAAATGGAAAAAACTGTGGTATCATAATGGGTAGACAACGACCTCTACTCACCTGTCTCTCCACGTTTTTAATTTTTGAAGTGCAATTTTAATGTGATTCCTTATGGATCTTTACTTATGGGGTTAACTGAGGAACCTTGATATATATGTGGACCCAATGAAGCCAGTGTTAGAATCTTATTTTTCCAATTAAAATACTGCATAAATGGCAGAAGGATGCCAGATGTATAGCGCAATGGTTTCGCTTTGAATTGTATTGGATGAAGAAAGTAAAAAGAAAGGATGAAAAAATCGGTAAAACTGATAGACTGGTCGTCATAATCGATCTGCTGTGCAAGGAATTGACAGCCTTATAAAAAAATTTTAGGAGACTGTAAGCATTACACATGTGGTCAAGCGTGTGCTTCATTGTAGTGCACTTGCTGCTGCAAATATTACTTCTATTAAAAAAAATTCCAAATTTGTAATTTATAATTGGGCGCATCTTACTGCTTATTATGGCATATTTTATGTTTGGATTTGCAGCGCCATCTATATAAAATCGATATCATGCAACGATTAAGCCCCATATGACGTAATAGACGTTGGGCTAATAGAGCAACAGGATATCAATGCAAACTTCAGCCATGATTGTGGAAATGCCTCTTAGTCACGATTACAATCTAGCTTCTCACACCACCCATGTTGTCTAACTTAATTTTCTGATCAGATTTGAGAATTTTTTCCTGGAAATGCCATTGCGTCCTAAGTAAGTGACTGTTTGGTGGCACACATTAGGCTGTGGAAAAGTCATTGGGTCGTATATTTTGGAAAATGTCTCCGACAATTTCGGACACAAACCACATAATACGAACACTTTTGGCATTATTTTATAAGAAATTTTCTAAAAAAGTAATTAAACGTTTATGCGACTTTAATTGGCCGTCAAGATCACGTGAGTTAATACCGTTAGATTTTATTTATGGGCCAACGTCAAAGAGCATGTTTACACGTATAGTCCTCTAAAGTTCAAACATTTGAAAATTAACATTCATAGAGTTATTGCCCAGATTTCTTCCGTGATGTGAGAAAAAGTGGTACGGCCAGATCTAATCCGGAGGGGACCATTTAAATTACTTTGTATTTCATACGCAATGGCAAGGACCAAGCATTGAAATGAAATAAAATTTTATCGAAATCATGACTTAATGTGTGTGCTTTATGCGGTTGAAACCGTAAAATGGATAACCCTTTATGTCTTTTGTAGTTTTGTCCATCGTCTTAGAGAGATCCGAATGCTAAACCTTCCAAATAAAATTTTAACATGGGCCTGGTCTTTATGACTAGGTAGTGCTGATAAATTTTCAAATACTGATCTATTATCACCTAAAAATTGTTCTGAAATACAATCTTAATGGGTAATTATTGGTCTAGTAGGTAGTGTGTTGGCTTATTAGACGAAAGGCCTGAGTTCGAATCCCAGGCCAGACATCAAAAACAAAATACAAAAAGTATTTCTTCGGCAACTTCCTCTCAGCAGATTTCTGGCAAAAACTCTGAGAGTAAAAATTGCCATGAAAAGCTTCTCAAAAAATCTGTCGGAGTCGACTTTAAACTGTAGGTCCCGCCACTCATGTATAAAATTAACGCACACAACATGAGTGGTGTTGACAAGCTAGGCCGTAATCCTGACGAAGGGTTGTAAATGGCCAATTATGTATGTAATACAATCTTAATAATTTTCCTATTTTAAGGCTTTTCAATTAATATAATTGCTTTCTTATCTTTTTTCATTGCAGAGAGTTTAAAAGACTATTTTAGCCGTTTCGGTGAAATTTCAGAGGCTATGGTTATGAAAGATCCAGCGACGCGAAGGTCGAGGTAAGTTTCCATTCTATTTTTGACATTTTTTGTTTTTCTTTACAACATGACGAAACCAATAGAATTGAATACGCTTTTTTCCTTACGATTGAATAAAGTTTTCTTTGGCGAACATTAATTTTAAAAATATTCGATTAAACTTTACAAAGTTCTTTCTCTCCTTTTTTTTTTTTTTTTTTTGATTTGGAGAAATGCAAATCTAGAGAATAGCCGCCCTCTTAGGGGTATAACCTGTCTTCTCTCCACACGCACATACAGAGCTGTTGCATTTCTTAAGAAAATTTGTGCTCCAACACGAAATCCAAAGAGACAGAGAGAGAGAGAAGAAAAGTTGCTAAAATTTTACCTAAGTATTCTAGAGAAGGATGAAGGGCAAGGAATGAAAGAAGAAAATTTTATTATTACAACTGCTGCAACAACAAAAATTGTTGTATGTGAAATTAATGCTGTTGTTGGTGTTGTTGTCTCTATTTTAGCAGTTGTTGTTTTTCTTCTTTCTCCAGAGCTTCTTTTGTTTGGTAATTTTTGCTGTATTTTTAGTGATTTATAGCCGTTCTTAAGGACTTTTTGATCTTTCGCAGAGGTGTCGAGTTGAAAGTGAATGAAAGTGTGTGAGTGAATGAGTGAGTGAGTCACAGAGTGACTCGGTAAAACGAAGTCAAAGGACAAGTTAAATAAAACTTATGAAACGATGGCTGGGCCAGGCTGCACACACAGTGTTCCAAATGGAATAAATGAATGTGAATAGAATGAATGACTGAACGAATAAATGATGGTTGGAGTGTATTTTAAAGGTTAAAAACACATAAAGAATAAATAAAATACACACACATACACACGCAAGGCGTTAGGTTAAAACAAATAATACCCACATACACAGGACACATACTTTTAAATACAAACACAGGGCAGAGCAAAAAAGTTTTCGTTTTGTTTTGTTTGAATTTTATTTCTCTTTTGAAAAACTTTTCTAATTTGTTATTTTTGTGCTCTCCTCCAAGTTATTGCAGCAGTCAATACTGTGGTGGCATGGTGTTGTTTGCTTTGGCTGCCCTCACACACTGCTTGTAGATAAACAGTGTTGTTGAGCTATTTTTCCTTAGCAATACAATACACCATCCTTTGGTGTTGTAGTAGTTGTTGTTGTTGTTTCAATAGTTCAAAAATTTGTTTCTCTTTCGAAGAATGTTTGTTTTACTGGGTGTTTAACTCGCACCTTCTAAAGCATGTTCTGTATGTTACATGTGTATGTACGTCTGTATGTATGGTGGGCAGATGTTCCTCCCCCTGTTGTGTTTTTGAGTTGTTTTTTCTCTTTCTCTGTGTGTGTATTATTTAAACATTTATTACTTTGCTTAAGTTTAAGTGAAAAAATTTCCATAAACATTCTTTCTTAAGCGACATTCAACTTGTTATTGTTTTCACCCAACTTTGCTTTATTGTTGTTGTTATTCTTGTTGTTGTTCTTTTTCTTGTTGTTGCTGGTTGTTGTGCTATATTGTCTTCTTATTAAATTGTACTGCAATCATTTTGAGCATCAGTAACTGCAAAATGAAAGAAAAAATAAATCGAAGAAGAGAACATATTGAAACAGTTCAGTAGGAAAAAGGAAAGATTTTGAAACTGATGAGAACTGGACTATAAACCATGCCATTATTCGAATGGGGGGGGGGGGGGGGGAGAGGGGATAGGGTTCGAACCCTTCATGGGAATTACCTAAATGGGGTAGTAATAATAATGAATAGCAAGAGAGGCTAGACAAGGTCATCTCAATGAGCAAGGAAGGTTCCTAACTCTGAACAGAGTACAAGAATTGAGAAAATTGTTTCGGACTTCCGCAGTGATCAAGCAACTGCTTAGTTTGAAAAGAACCTGATTAACGAAATTTAAAAAAAAAATCTAAAAAAGACTGGTATGATGGAGATGCTTCATGGTAGCCCCATGCATCCTATTGGCACCAAAATATCATCCCTACAACCTCATGATGATATTCTCATGTCTGACGATGTTTCGAAAAATCTAGTAAATGAAATGCTTTGTTCTGTAGCAGGTCTATCTAATCCGCTTTTACATTTTCAATGTTAATTCAACTAAAGATATCTCCTTCGTTTAGAAATACGAACGTCCGATGTAACTTGTCGAACAAAACAAAGACGCCATCTTTAAAATTAATCTAAGGTTCGACTATTAATCCTAGAAACTAATCAATGATTGATTGTTATTGTGCTACTTACGTACATAGATAGCAAATAGTTGTATTTATGAGCCACCCTTACATCAAATTGCAACAATTTGATAACAACCTAGCTGCTCGCTCACACCACCTATTTTTTGTATGTTAATTTTACTAATGAGTGCTGAGACCAACAGTTTAAGGTCGATCCTGAACGACCCGTATTACGTTCACATCCTTACGGAATATCTGTTAGTATGTCTTGTACTTCTCTCACTTAGTAATGTAAAACTTATTGACTGCGTTCTAGTTCTTCTCAGACGGTAGTTCCCTAAATAATATCTAGAGTTTATAGAATGAATGTGTGCAAATAACTAGAAGGTCGGTCGCTTAGGTGACAACAAGGGGTGTAGAGTATTAACCACTATCGTAACTCATCAATCTCTGTATTACTTCGAGAGATCGCTTCTGCTATGCCACAGACCATAGTTTGAAGGATACAGATGTTCTGTTATGCGTTGACCGGTCTGAGGTCTAATCTTGTCTGAAAACTGATTTTTAAGGATAAAGGGGCTAAATAACATTCTCGTCTCAAAATTGTGCCTTCAAGGCTTCAATGTTTCCTGACTTATAAAAAGAGATGGGCATCTTAAATAGCTTGGACCTGACCATAACACGTCTGCCTTCTTGAGATGTTTCGGGACTTGAGAACTATGTGGTCAGCAGAAAAAGCTGTGCTTGTTGGTATCAACAACGACCAGAGGCAGTCTGAGAGATTGTTTCTCGCAGATTCTGTTGTAAGTAGCTCCAAGTGGTCAAACCTGGAGTTTGAAATCTCAATTAAATGGAGTATTAAGAGTTTGATGTCTTTATTTATTTATTTATTTATTTATTTATTCAAGTCAATGGACAAATTCCTTACTGACTAATAACAAAAATTGGTACGAATAAAATTAAATACAATTACAAACAGTTTCTATAAAAATAACGTAACTATTACAATAAAAATTAGGAAAAGTTAAGAATTAAGAAAAACAATAATATTCCGTTTTATAACGCAAGAATTTAAAGAAAAATCAACAAAGTCTGACAAATAATTAAATTGACGGCAAATTCTAGTTAATGGATCAGCAACAGCATAATTAGTTCTGCAGAATTGAATATAAATAAGATTATAACAGCGGAAGTTACGACGAGGAACATTAAATTTAACAGATCTTAACAGAAATTCACAGCAAATATTACCATTGATCAGGTTAGTCATAAAAGATATATTTAACATCGTTCGACGACTCTTAAGGGTAGGCAGTTTTATTAAAGCCAGTCTGCTAGTATATGAAGGCATGTCCGAATAATTCCATCCAAGGCCACGCAAGCAGAAGAGTAGAAATTGTTTCTGAACAGATTCAATGTGTTCGCTGTAAACATTATAGTGAGGATCCCAAACGATAGAACCATACTCCAAAATAGGTCTGACAAGCGATATGTATAGCTGTTTAGTAATATATGGATCAGTAAATTCCTTTGCCCAACGTTTTATGAAGCCAAGAGTGCTTCTTGCCTTATTTACAGTCAAAGTGATATGATCATTAAAGTTTAATTTTGTGTCTAATAGGATCCCAAGATCAATAAAAGAGTCCACTATTTCCAGTTGATGACCTCCAAGCAAGTAATTAACCGCGACAAAATTACTTCTTGAGAACCGCATACATTTGCATTTTTTAATATTCAGCTCCATCATGTTGTACTCGCACCACAAATAGAAATTATTGAGATCACTTTGAAGATAAATATGCTCAATGAAATTATTAAAGGAGAGAAAAAGTTTTACATCGTCAGCATACATTAAGATATTGGCAAAATTAATTATGTTGGGAAGATCGTTTATAAACAGCGAAAAAAGAAGTGGACCAAGATGGCTGCCTTGAGGAACACCAGATAGCACATAAATATATTTAGATAAGCTATTGTTCACACATACAGTCTGCTTTCTACCAGTCAAATACGACTCTAGCCATCTTAAGCTCCTATGGTTTACACCCATTAAATCCAATTTAGTTAACAGTAGTTTGTGATTCACTTCACTCTTGCCTAAACAAGTTGTGGAAGTTGCTTGCAACAATAGATTGCTGAAGTCACAAAACACTTCAATAATCTCTAAATTCCTTTAGATTTCCTACTGGCCCACTTGCAGGGAAAAGTTTTACATGAGTTTTTCATATCTCTTGTACAGCATACTTCAGGGGGCTATCATTGAATTCACTTATACTAATTCCGTTCTTTTTTCATTCTTTTCTGTTCTTGTCCCGTACCGTTCAGTTGTGTCCTTTACCCCAAAAACAAGTTTCCTTGAAGACAGTTATTGCTTTAACACCGTTATGTTGTAGCGGCAATATTTTCACTGTTTTTTTTTCTTTCTTGTTATTGTTGCGTTATGCGTTGCGTTTTTTAACGCACTCTCTCACTCTTTCGATTTCTTGCCTCTCACCTGACTGTTACACTTTTTAATACACATTTAATGCACACCGTTTACGTGTAACGGAAAGTGAAAGATTTTCAACATTAAAACAGGAAGAAAATATTGTTTGATGCTCCCTCTTGGTACTACCGTAGCTCCATTGCTATGCTTCTTTTTGTTGGTGTTTGTTTGTTTGTTTGTTTCTTTTTATTGTTATAACTGCTGCTACTACCGTTGCCCGTTGTAATGTAACGATATTTTCTTTGCACTGTTCGTGCTTAAACGTTATGCCGTTAAAAGTATAAAAAGTAAAACGAAAACCCTCTTAAATCGCTATAAAACGTTATTGTAAGTTCATAAAAATTTCGTCGTTTTTACGTTGTAGTCAAACCCTACAACTCCCCCTACTCTACCTCGCAACTTTGTTAACATTTTTGCTCGTTGGGAATAAAATTTATAGGCCGAACAGAAAGAGAGAGAGAGAAAACGAGAGCAGGATAAGGGGGTGGAGGATAAAGTGTTTTAAAATGCACAAAAAATATTCGTGTGTTCATTTTATTTCATTTATTTATTGTTTAATTTTCCATACAGTCAAGTGAATAATATTTTTGATTGTTCTGTGTATAGAGGAGAGGATATCATGCAGCAGCCATATTTTGATTTATCGGTCTTAAGGGTAATAAAAACTCTTACGAGCATATCTTTGGTAGTTCAGGAAACAATTCAGGACGATTGTTGCAATAGTTTTGTTCAATGATGTTGCAAACTTGAAATTACATTTTGCATATTTAATTGGGCACAGATTTCTAACACATTAAATTAATCTTCGGCTAAGACAATAGTTTATGGAATTTCTACTTCGAAATTCTATTCCATGAAATCCTAAGCATGAGGAATCTATTCGAAGTGTTTTACTAAGACTACAAAGAGAGTCACAAAACGTATTCACTACACACTGATGGCAATCCATTAGATCCTACATCGACTGTATATCGCACTGAAATTAGTCTGCAAAGTCTCCTATCTCTGGTGGAGATAAAGGACATACGACCATAATACTTCTCCCAGACCTAGAACTTGATACACTCTCCTATGTTTTATTCTCGAAGCATGTGTTGTGATGATTCATTCTCCTCATCAAAGAATCTACAGATTAGGCTTGTGAAGGTTCCCATTCTGATCAAACGTTCTTTAAATCTACTTGCTACTCCTGAATTGTGTAGTGCCCGACTCATATCTCCTCCTCCCTTTACAAGTACTTAATTATTCACTTAATTGGATGCAGTAAGCTTTTGGTCAGGATTACAGCCTACTTTCTCACACCACCCATGTTGAGTGTCTTTATTTTATACATCAGTGGCGGAATCTGGTGCTTAATTTCAACTTCGAACCACAGATTCTTGAGAAACTTTTCAGGGGAATTTTATTTACACTCATAATTTTTGCCGGTAGAACGCTGAGGGGAAGTTACGAAAAGAAATATTTTTTTATATTTTTTTGTTTTGTTTAAGATGTCTGAGCTGTGGTTGGAACCACGGGCTCATGTCTAATCAATCAACACTCTGCTTAGTAGACAACGGTGACAATAAAATAAATATTGCCCCAAATAAATTTGGCTTGAGAAGAGCCCCCGGTTTCACTTCATACTCCTTTCTACTGAATATAACATTCCGAACTTTTCTTCCTACTACTCAGAAAAGTTCTGACCTAATCAGCTTGTTTATTGCAGTGAATGCCTATATAACCCTCTCGATCAATGATCTAGTACAGGGTGACCATATTTTGCCTGACTAGCTGATTCAGTAAACATTAAATATTGTGTTTGATGTACACCAAGTAATTCAAAAGACTGGCAGACTACATTCATTCGCCAACTAACATTCAGTATGTTTATTTCCTTCTGAATGAACTGAGACCTGATAAATAAAATCCTTTGATGAATATACTGAAAACACAATTTGCTTTAGTTTTACCTACAATCCATCCTAGTGGTCCCACTGGTCCTTAGGAATATGCATTCAAAACCTAAAAATAGTTCACAATAACTTTTTTAGGAGGCTTTGGTAGTGTGTTTGGCTTTACAGGATCTGGGAGTAAATATTTTTCGCCGTTTTGAATATGGATATCGAATTAACTTATTCACATGAAGCTAATTTTAATACAAATAGTGCCTTTAAAACTTTTACAGACACACTATCAACCAGGGATTATTAATACACAGTTAAATAGGCACAAATGCATAGCAACTTTACTTTTTATACCGCTTATATGGTTTATAGGTTTATTTGTAAGTAAATCTACATACTGTACTATTACGTACGAGGATGTATTGAAAATTGCATCAATTCAAATAGAGAATATCGGTCAAGGGTGCTATTACAGCTAAAAACGATAGAAACTCTTATGCGAGCAACACAAGTATTAAGAAGGCAGATTGAATCTCAAGTGGCCTGCTTTAAGGATAAGAGGGGAAAGTGAATGCATGCATGGAACAATATTCGTATGCTCTGTGTAGGATCAATCGGTACATTTATGTTTTATATCGAGAGAAATAGAATTCTTGTGTCATGTGTTAAAATCTATTGCGCAGTTCCTTAATGGAAATACAATGGGTGTCTGTAGAAAAACCATTTCTTTACCGATCCTGTCTGTCTCATAAAGAACACTTTTTTGTAATTGATTAGCCGAAAAGTAGCCGAATCTAAGATCCATTTATTCTGTCCCAAGATTTCTTCCCAAGATTGTTGCAGATGTGTTGGCTATCTGGAAACTCTTAGTGGACAGTCAACAGCTTTTCTGAATTAAAATAAAAAAGAGCGGTAACACTACACAAATATATGAAAGCCTATGATCTTTGTAGGATAGACGGCTGCATTTATGTACTAAATCGGAGATAGAACTCTTGTCCCATGTAACAAAGTGTATTGCGAGTTTCTAAAGAGCAGTATGATGGAAATTTGCCTGTAGGAAAGTCATTCTATTCAGATCTCATCTATCTCGTAAAGAACACATTTTTTGTGTGTTCGATTGGCCAGAAAGTCTTATGTTAATCTATTTTCCTGATAACATTTTTTAGGTAAACAGACGACTCAATTAAAATTTTTACAAACATAACATCCTTATTCCTTCCTTCTGCGGTGTATCAGCTAGTAACAGATTTAATGCACTGCATGACTGGAGTTCCGTCATTTAGTGGTGAAAATTGTTTTTAGGAAACAACTGAGTCATACTGAACGTGTGGACTTACTTTTAGGCAGTACTATGCCAACCTAATCGCAAACAGTGGAAAATTTCTTAACACTTAGATGAAGTCACACTTTTGTTTTATCTGGATCTTCATTGAAAAGCTTGACTTTAAAATCGAGATTCTAACATGTTTCTTACAATTCCACTTTAGTTTTGTAACTTTAGATTTTTCTTACGTGTGAGCGTTGCCGTTTTAGTGTGTAGCGTGAAATATTTGCCTATAGTCTAGTGAACAGTTGGCGTCTCGGAAAAATTTCCGCGCGATGGCTATTTTGATCGAGGAAATTTTTCCGAGACGCCAACCTATCCTGGATCAACGAGGAGTCCTACTCAACCGCTAGACTCACCTGGCCGCGGATGGATAGAAGGCGTACCAACCAGTTACTTGGACTTGCAGATCTTGCGCTGACCGACCTATCCCTCCTGGATTCGGGGGAACTTGGTCAGTACAGGAACTGCCTTCACCTGTGGCGTCACAACGGGCCGCTATGCGTGCTCAAGTGAGCTTATGATACGAAGCTACCACACTAACCTAACCTAACCTAACCAGTGAACAGTGGGCTAGCTTACCAAATTAGTGTTCCAAATTCAAGCCTCAGCTGTGATATTTAAAAATAAAGAAAACAGGAAAAATCTCTTAGGGCAACTAAATTGCCATTAAAGGGCTTCTCAAATCTGTGGTCTGTTTGAAACCGTAAGATTAAATTAATAAAAACTACATTGAAATGTTGACTGAGGAGCTTCAGTGGCAGATAATGCATTCGTAGCAGTTCTCTAAATACTTGAAAATTACTTTGCATCAGCCTTTCACCCTTCGGTGAATTCTTTTGCTTAAAGAGGTAATCAATCCACTACGTCCTCCATCCTAGGCAACTTCTTGATCTTCATGGCAGAGTTCTCTGAGTAGGCTCAGCACATGTTACTCTTTACCACTTAAAAAACAAAAACAATAAAACTCTAATAGTTTCGAATTCTTTTTTGACCCACTGTAGATGCTCTCATATTGCTATTCTTTGTTAAAACGAAATGAGTTATGGTGAGTAGTCTTTATCGTTGTTTAAATACCATTCAAGTTCGTTTTCGTAATCATGGTGCAAGTGTGTCTAATGTTTTTAGGTGCCAAGAACAAAGTTCTTTTCGTACTCAACACCACCTTTCCCCCTTCTATGATACTATAACGGCAATATCATCTATTTTATACGAGAAGTGCGTGAAACGATTTCAGGTGATATTTAATGAAAATGTTGTACAAAAGCAAAAACCAAAAATTCGTTTAGAAAAAGACACAAGAAATAAAAAGAAAAATAGAAGAAGAAGAAGTAGTTCAGTTGAAGAGAGAGACAGAGAGAGAAAACATTAGACAAATTCAATTAAGAAGATATATTTGCCTTCTCACTCCATTCCATTCCATTCTATTCTATTATAAACGCTTATGCCTCGTTATATATGAGAACATCCATGCACCCATACACCCTTACACCCATACATGTATGTATGTCTTCTATAGCCACAGCCAAAAGAGTAAGAGATACACGAGCAAATAGTACAACCTTTAACTCTAATCTAATGAGTTCTTTACATTGTGAGTCAGTAACTGTGTATGCTGCAGGAGTATTTATGTGTGTGTGTGTCTGTGTGTATAAGAGTGCGTGTTAATGAGCCTGTAGATGTTCATGTATTTTATTTTAAACAGAATACCATGGGAGCAGGTATGGAAATGTTTGCAAGTTTGTGTGTATGTATATTTATGTTAGTGATAAAGTATGTTTTTAAAGATAACGGTGATTATCACGTTATATTGTGTGTCATATCGTGTCGCCTCGTATCGTTTAATTCAAGTAGGTGTTTAAGACTTTTACACACACAAATACATTCATACTGTACATTGTCTTTAACATTTAAACTCCTTTATTTCCTACACACTCACTGTATCTATCATTCTCTCGCTCTCCCTCTCTCTCTCTCTTTTAATTTCTATGCTAAACTCTTGTGTCTTCTTATGTTTCTTATCCTGTTTCAGTTTTTTTTTTTTGTATTTTCTTTCAAATTTATTTGTCTCTCATGTTTTTCTTTTTTTGGTTTCATTTTAATTTTCAAATACTTTGTAAATGAATTTGATTGCTTGAGAGAATGTGTATGTGTGTGCGTGTACTTAAAGGAGATTGCGTATGTGTATTTAAGAGAGCATTTAGTGTGTAAAATCGTTGTGAATGTGTCATAAATAGTACGTGTTTTAAGCTGTTACATTTTCAAAATATTGCTACCAGCTTAGCGGTGATCGCTACTTTAGGTATTGAGTCTTTATTAATAGTATTTTACTCTGCATGTCGATCCTTTTCTTAACATAAATGTCGTTATTCAGCAAACTCTAGGGCTCTTAATATTGATTTTGAAAGGATTGTATTATAGAATGTATTCCACAATATTATTTCTGTGTAGACAGAAGTTCCTTAATAGCATACGAAGTGCCGTGTTAGTGATCTTATCCAACGAGTATACCGAATATATCCTTATACAGTGGTGCAACACCTTCCATAGAACGTCATCTAAATATTCACTGTTGAATACAGCTTACGCAACAAGATCGGATGTGAAACCTTTTCAGAACAGTTGAATTTTAGTGAAGCCCTTGCATTACCCGATTACTGTAGTACTGTCCTATTCAGTTTGAAATAATGGCTACAAGGATTATCCCTGAGCAAATCCTGCATAAGAAGAGAAAACAGTATTGAGCGCATGTACACCACAGCTAAGGCTGTCTTAGAATGCCGGATGTCTCTCAAGAAGATAGGGAAACACACGACCCTCAAATAGGATCCTTGGTACTCGGGGGCATTGTAGGTAACAACATAGCCGATGCAACTTTATTGAATTCATTCCTGAGATTAGTATTCCTCTACAGCACAGCAAAAAGATTGTGTCACACAAACTTCAGTTATTTGTCAAAGAAAGCTTCGATAATAATTCCACTTGCAGAGAGATCTGGTCTAATATATAGAGCATTCTGAACAAAATTTGCTTTAAATCTGACCACACTTATCTTAAAAACCTTTTAATACTTATAATAGGATCCTGCCCTCTGGGTGTATACACTCGAAGGCTATGAATAACTCATAATGACTTTTGCAGGAACTGTAACGACTCGGAATAAGAGAAAACCGTAGAAAACATTCTGTGACATTCCTTGAGATTTAAGAACCTGAGACCAAGGTTTTTTGGCACCCAAAATTTATTTACAGGACGCGTCTAGCCAAAGGTGGTTTAAAAAGTGTAGGAAAGACCAGTGTCGCAATGTGATGACCTCATAAGATTCATTTTCACCTAATGATCTCAAAGCCACTGTAGCCTAATAAGTGGTGTACTGTCTTATTAAACGAGAGTGCCAGGGGTGTTCAAAATTCTGTCAGAGATATGTTCTGAACAGTCTTCTGGCAAATACTTACTTTCTTAATTGGTTATAACAACACTTTAATCATGATTACAATCTAGTTCCTCAACATCACTCATGTTGGGTGTGTGTATATTTTATCCATGAATGGCGGGATCTACTGTATAATATCGTCCTCGAACCACTGATTTTTGAGAAACTTTTCATGGCAATTTATTTACTCTCAGAGTGGAAGTCGCTGAAGAAATATTTTGTAAATTTTGTCTTTTTCGAGACATCTGTTTTGGCTACCATCGAAAAGCCTAGAGAGACCTAGAGGAGGATTTCAAAGGGGACTGATTTTGGATAGAGATGGATAAAGATAGTGGTACTTCCAGAGCATCGGATGAAACTGACGGAAGAGAGGATCACGTTAATCTCTACGTCGATTCCCAAAAAAAGTGTTTTTATATGCTGAGCGCTGTCTTTCCCTCGCCTTCATACGCTTTGTGGACCATTATCTCTTTGTCCAGCATTGTCTGCAATGTCTCTAGTGACTACCTGCATTAATGTCTATTTTAATGCTGTTCAGAGCAACTGTAAGCAGATAGGAATTAAACACACGAAGTTAAACAGTGTTTTAGTCGTTCCAAACTATTTATGCTGTTCAAGGTTTAGCTTTTAAGCTATTGAAACAGAACATTCTTGGTGATCAGTTTTCTATATTTGCCAGAGCGTTCTAGAATAAAATCAAAGCAAGACAAGATTGATAACGAGTTAGGGTGGTACGCAGGCTATGCACATTTTAGCTTGCTCTACTGTATATCGCACTGGAGGGTATCATAAAGTCGGTTCGATTTCTTTTTTCCGTTTTTAATTTTGCTACGTTAATAAAAGTTTCTATAATTTAAACAATTTTTAATTTCTTTTTGTTATTACTGTTGTTGTTGTTGTTGTTTTTTATGTTTTTGTTTTTCTTAAGACATACACAACCCGTTTATATGGCATGTAAAACGTTTGAAAATGCGTTTAACTTCTCTTAATGAGTCTTACAAAACACGAAGAAAAAAAAAAGAGAAGAAGAAAAAGAAAACTGGAGGAGAGGAATTATTTTTAAAAGGTTTTTACGGGTCTTACTTAGTTAAAGAGTTTTTCTCGTTCATAAGACAGTGTTAAAAAGGGTTAAACTTTATAAATCATTTTCAAGTTTTTATAACTTTTTTCTCTTCTCCTCTACGGCAGCAGGCACAAACAACATGCATACTCGTATCTCTTGGCAGATTAAAAAGAATTTTTAATTTTTTTTTATTCTTGTGTGTCGGTTCTAGGTTAAAGAGTTTAAATATGAAATAAAACATGTCAGTTGCGATTTGTAGAACTTTGTGTTTTCTTGGTTAAATAGGCTTTAAAACATTTAGAGAAAGGTACAGAGAGAGAGAGAGAGAGCGCGAGAGAGAGGACATTCCTTATGTAATTAATTTTAAATTAAATGAGACAGTGTCAGGTGGCATAAAGGAGAATATTTTCTTAATTATTGTATATGTTATCCTTAAATTCCTTATGAATTCCTTTACTTAGCAAAGGAGCAGACGAGAAGATTCTTTAAGGGGTTCTTCAAACAGAAAATTCTTGAAATGTTTGCCATCATTAAAAGAGTTAAATTATGGTGAATGTAAATTGCAGGGTTTTTGAGATTAAGGGCCTATTTAGAGATTTTTAGGATTTTAGATTGTACTAGCAGCATAGAACTGAAAGAAGCATACGAACATAAAGAATGGATTCGTGGCTTATTAAAGCAAAGTACATTTGTTTCCATGTATGTATTTATAGATCATTTGATCAATGCCATAAAAATATATACAGTTTGCTATTGAAGTCTTATTTGTCAAGTTAAAAGAGTTTTACTTCTTCCAAGAAGGTGTCTCAGTTATATATCCAACCTTGTGTGTTCCACTCCTCAAATCTATGACAGTTGAACAATACATGTTTTCGTAATGTTCGAAGCAGACTGTACACTTCAGTGAACAATTGTGTTCGCATTAATAAAGGCTTGTGCCATATTCCCCATGTCCCGCTAGAAACTGGCAACCATTCCTTGTTTGCGTTTTAACTACATCTCTATATTTGAAATTATTTTTCAACAGTAGACGCACCTTCTCTGCAGCTTTTAATCGTACTGTTCTTACATGAAAATTGTATGACATTTTGCTCTGAAGTGTGTACGTAAATGACAAGAAAGCCAAATTAAAAGAAACATTTCTTGGTACATTTTCGAAAACACATACTTGTCTGCTTCTTTGAAGATTTCAGCACAGGGTTTGAAATCGGAACTTTTGTCCAGTAAGCCAAAGCACTATATATGCTTCAAATGACAAGGTTTTCAAAATCGCTTTCACATTCTCAGAACCCATGGAATGGCATATGTTGTATAACCACATGCACCAATGCCCCAGCGTTAACTGTCAGGTCCTGAGTAACAATTCTTAATAATCTGCAATGAGCTGGTAAGTCCGCTAGCAAACTAACGCATTACACACTGACCTATAGTGCAGATTCAAGCGCTGAACCCCAAGCGCTTTTTCAAATGAAAATGTTTTCAAAATCCTTGATATTTACAAGCAAATCACCTCCCTTCACACACGAAAAAGCCATGGCTTGATCATGTAATATATGCATATCTCACGCATGTTGTATGTCGGCTTCACACATGAGCTCAATGCTTACTTAAGCGCACATAGTGGCTCGCTGTAAAACGATATGAAGCAATGCTCCAGGTCCTGCATGTTTTCGAGCCAGACCTGACTAGGCTTTTTGGACATAGGTTTTCTTTACCATCTTCCTTTTGAACGATGTGGACCGTCATTTCATAAATTTCTTAACAGTAAAACGGCCATTAAATCCCTAGGGAGTTTGTACATCACATTTAAAAACAAGTGTTCTTGGAGTACTAGAGCCCTATTATCAAGTTCTTTACTATCCCCACGTTGTTCCTGAATTTTCTGATGCGTGACTAAATCATCATCTTTCCACACATTTCTTTCTAATCTACAGTAAGGTTCTGGTCCCCGTTAGCATCGGAGCATGAACTCCTTTCCCCTGTCATGCTGATTCCATACTATTTGCGAGTTAAACTGAAACGAGCCGAGTGATCGAAGAGCTTCCTGGCTGTCAGATAACATTTCCATATCCCATCCTTTGCTGTTCTGATTAACAAGATGACTGTCTTGATATCAGGAATGAAAACCAGACTGAACGTATGATAAATTAAGTGACCCATCGCTGTTAACTAACGCCAACTCCATTAGACTATCGAAAAAAGGATGACAAAAGACGAAAGTTGATAAATGCAACATGAAATGTTGTTTCCATACATAATCTTTCTGTAAGCTTCTCTGCGTAGGAACCTATAAGATTACATGCAGTAACGGAAATGTCCCTACAATCGAGTCAAAGCAGATTATAAAGGCCGTCCACTTCAAGCGATAATATAGAAAAAGTCTTCCTCAGGCCGGGATTTTTTAGTGGCTAATAAATAGCTTTCCATAGTGGACGTAAGAGAAAGGTAACAGGCGTAACCATATTCATGTATTGATTGGCTTTCGGTAGGACGGGTTCTGATCTAAGAAGATCATCAGCTACAATTTTACCCTAGATATTCCTGTGATCAGAAATCTATACTAGATTAACACAAAACTGCGGCGAAATTTGATCGAAGGATACTAGAAAAATGTCAAGCAATTTAGATCTGAAGTTCAGATAGGATCTTTTACACTCAGGATCAATTTAATGCAGGATCAAGTGATTTACGGTCATGGTGTCGGTCTGAAACACACTGTATTATATTGGATAGATGTTCTATTTGATTCTTATAAAACAAAATTCATTTCACTGTTCAAGTTGTTCACCTCTTCCTATAACCCAGACTAAGAAAACAAAAACCACAAAAAATTCAGAAGTGCAGATATACTCAGAGAGTAGAAGATCATTCTAGAATTACGAATACAATCGAACATTGAATTCAAGAGGCTTTTAACTATTATATCGAGTGCTGTTACACGAATTGTGATGCTTTAAAAAAAAAATTAAACAATCTTACTCACTATGTACGTAATTCATGACTAGAATACCAGTTCCTTTGGGAAAACTGATGAAATTGAAATTTCTCAAGTATTTCTTTGTAAACCTTTTTACCAGCGTGTTGCCCCCATAGAAATTGATGAAGATTTTCGGATTTTACACACTTCGTAGAATTTTATTCAAATTTAAAGAATCTTATTATCTTCTTAGGTTTCCGCAAATTTTTGCTGTGGAGATGAAATTGAAATTCATTTGAGGGTGTTAGTTATGCACCTCTACTCTTATTTCTTCTCCGGGCATTTATCTCACAAATTTGAGACATTGACTAGGGAAATACGGATGTTATTTCGATCGCTTTTCAGCGTCATTTCACATGTAGTCGCCGTAGTCTAGTAGGTAGTGTGTTGGCTTATTAGACGAGAGGTTTATTAGACTGTTCAAGTCCCTGGAAAAAATATTTTCTAGAAAACTTCCTTTCAGCAATCTCCTGTCAAAGGCTTTGATAAAAAAAATTTAACACGAAAAAGTTTTCCAAAAAATCTGTTGTTCGGAGTCGACTTTAAACTGTACATTCCGGCACTCATGTATAAAATAAACACACACAACATGAGTGATGTGAGAAGCTAGATTGTAATCCCGACTAAAGGGTTGCTCACTACCATAAGAACCCGAATATCTAAAACATTCTCAATCTACTAGTTTTCCAGTTTATGTTTCCATGACCGAATGCAGTTGTATACCGCTCTTGGCCTTTGTCTTGGTAACAGATTCAAAAGACTTGATTGTTGAGAAGCTATTCGATATTCATTTCATTCATTTGACATTGTATCTAAAGCCAGAGAACTTCTTTCTCTCGTTGTATCACATTGCATCACAGTGCCATAAATAACCGATATTTTCTTCGCATTAAAGCTGATCTCAATCAACATATTTTCTGTCTGCTTTAAACCCAACTTGGTTGTTTTTTCTCCGAAAATTATAATAAAAGCAACAACAAAATGATAATTTTCTAAGCCATTGGGCATTTACGTCTGCAACTACTCACATTATTAACTTTTTCGCTTTCGAAGACAAAATACAAGAGAAAGTTTTGCCAGAAGACAAAGACAAGGCGAACAAAAAAGACAAAAAAATATTTTATGCGAGGCATAGGAAAAGTAAAGGACACAACTTGTCACAGGCCATGATGCAGAGGCCAACATTTTATTTTCATCCCCTAAAAAAAAATATCATCAACAACGCCAACAAATTTTAGTATCATCATCATTATCCTCGCCACCATCATCATCATAATTTTCATGCGGCACTGTGAACTGCTACAACTTTAAGGCTGAAAACAAAAGAAGATGCAAAATAGCCAAATTGCAACAAAAAGAAAAAAAGTAGCCAGCGAATAAATTTTCTCTCTGAATGGCACGACGTAAGAAGTAGCAGTGCGTGCTTAAGAAGTTGTTGTCTCCGTATGAATTGTTACTCTAACGCTGCAATGCTTGTATTTACAACACTTGCAACAGCATAATTTTTAATAAAAAAGGGGGAGGAGGTTTTAATGCTGTTCTAACACTGCTGCATTTGCTTGGCTTTCATTCATGTTTTTTTTTATTCATTTTTTCTTGCTTTCTTTTCTACTGACTTTGACTAACCAGCAAAGAAAAAAGCCACTTAAACATGCTTCAGTTGAAAATATAAAATAAGGAGACAAAAAAAAATAAAATGCGTTACAACAAAAAATGAATATGTATTGTGGCAAGAGAGTGTATGTATGCGACACAACAGCAAACACTACATGCAACAAAAAAAGCAAAAAAAGTATCCCTTACGTCTAAGAACAAGTGGCATGTATTTGTCTGAAACATAAACGCTGGTATATTGTTGTTGTTGTTGTTGCTGCTGCTATTGCTGTTTCAACATTTTTGTAGGCTTTACTTGTATTGTCCTCTTTTCCATTTGGGACATCATCTTTCTACGCCCCCTCACCCCCCTTTTTGGTTTTATTTCGAATTTCTTTTGTTGCTGCCTGCCTGCCTTTTGTTACGTTTTTATCTCTGTTTTGTTAACAGAGAATGAATGAATGAATGAAAAGAAAGGGGAAAAGAAAAGAATTGCGAACATTTTTGTTGATTATGCAACAAAGAGTAGAAGAGATTCTTAAGTGGTATACTTTTAGCCGGAAGTGGCCATGCAACAACACGCAATAACATGCTGAAAAGAGGAACTTGTATACTTGTAAAGCAGATGAAGAAGCACCAGCACAAGCAGCACCAGTAGCTGCAACAACAACAACAACAACAGCAACAACAACAAAATTGAAAAACAAAAATGAGTACAACATTTTCCATAGATAATGCGGAGGAATGAAAGAATTGAGTAGACCACAGTAACTGTATAGGGTTGTGGACTTTAGGCATCATTGCACAAGACGCCAAAATATGACGCATATGAAGCCACTAAGCATTCATATCTCTAGGGTTAGATGGTTTTAGTGAGTCTAAAATGTCATAAATCTTATGGCCTATGCATGTCTTTCTGCATCTGCTAATATTTGCTCTAGTCAGTCAACCATTTGATCAATGTTAGGTAATCTGGTGCCTAACATTGTCAACTGAGCAGTAGTTTAGTTATCTTCAAAGCCCAGAAAAACCTGTATTCAAGTCAGGGTGTTCAGAAATCATCATCCTATTTTGAAAAGCTCTCTATTTCTAGATAGGAAGGACGTCGAATTAATTATTTTTAAGCCCCTATTCTATCTGTAGTTGTCTCTAGAGCGTACCACAAAACGATCTCAAAGACATTCAATTCGGATTAAGAACCCTTTTTAAATGAAGCTGGGAAAATGGTTTAAACATTAATCTGTAGAATACCAAGCTCAAACTGTGCCCAAGAAAATGTAAGATCCCGAGAATATAAAATTCCAGACTGGAAAGATTCGATTAAATTTCTCCTACATGGCCAAATACCTCGAGGTTTTAGACTATTTCATGCTCTTATGAAAGGATTATTTGGTATTTGAAAATTCGAAACCCAGACTTCATTTTCTTGTTGTTGTTTCCGAAATTTGAACCGGGTTTCGCCGCTTCTTTGTAACAAGCTTTGTTCTATGGAATGATGGAAAGATATGTTTATGTTACCACTTTTTCTCTGTAGAGCTTATATTCCCTTAGGATTCGATTTATATTTTTTTTGGGTCAACAGAATCAGTGGTTGCCAGAGGTTGGGGTTCTGTTATCGTTATTTTTGAGCTTGATGAACCTGTCTGAGATGAGAATTGACTGCCAAGACGTATGTAAATGCCATTATTTAGATAGCAATAAACATTCGAAGAAGTCTTGAGATTATAAGTCGCTGATGCATGGCTGTGCGACTGAAGATAAGCCCGAGCAAAACGGCAAAACAGTATCGAGATGTGGACGCTTGCTTAGTGAAAGAATACCACATAATAAGGAGGCAAAATATCTGGCAATAATACTATACAGTAAATTGACCTGGAAGGCTAGTATAGAGAAAATTTAAGGAAGAATGTGCCAAAAGTGTCACAGTTATGCATTGGATGCATACTATCATGGTCAGGCCAATTTCAAACTATGGGACCATTGCTTTGGCAATGCTTTGCCTCTCAGCAGATTTCTGGCAAAAACTCTAAACTCAGTAGTTCGGAGTCGCCACTTTAAGCTTTAGGTCCCACTACTCATGTATAAAATTGGTACACACAACCACACAACATAAGTGGTGTGAGAAGCTAGATCGTGACTGAAGGGTTGTAATGACCAATTATTTATGTGTGTATGTTAGACGGAGTTGAATAAGACTCTGTAATTAAAATGCATTGAATAATCGGGAATGTGAGAACCTGACATTCAGAGGCTTTGAAGACTCTATTGGATATAAGAACCAGAACTATGGAGACAAGTGTCACACGAGATATATCTGGATACATCATTGTCTGATCTCTCTTCAATGATACTGAGTCAACATTAGTGATTGCAGCCATTTGAGGGCTACATATTCTTTTTAGAAAGGCATCATTCTGCGGTACACGGATATGTCAGCAACAGGGCAGTGGAACAGTAAGATAGGGGGCGAAGCCAAAGTGAATTATTGGGTGTCCAAGTAGTCGAAATATCTGCCTTGAATAGGAAGTACATAGAGAAGAACTTGTCTGACAGGTTGACTCGAGAATATTTTAGAACTGGCTGAGTAAGTGAAATCCTTTCGATTGGTTCAATGTCATGGGGTTATAATTTCTGTGTGAAGTGGGGAGAACAGTTTGGAAGGCTATACTCGAAAATAGAAAAAATGGAGAGAGGCGAACATTAAACTCAATCTCATTAAGAAACCATTAAGGACTATTTGTTCAGAATATGATTCGTTACAAGTCTAATATGCGGATTGTTTGTTAAAAATGATTCACCAGAACACTTACGTGGAAACATTTAAGTGCTCTTCGAGCTCTTAGGCAGGGACTTGCTCATGCTGATGCCAAACAATATTCTTAAGATCGTTACGGCAAGAGGTTTCGTGTCAACTGGTTTGCAAAGATGTTAGGAAAACCACTTTATAGAGTGAGGACTAGAGTACAGTGCTTTATAAACTAACCTGTGCACGCAAATTTATCTCTGAAGCATGTCATCATGGCTCTGCTGATATATCTGTTATGTTGCATGAAAATTTATCAAAAAACGTTCATCAGCTGCTCCTTAGTCGATCTGATTTGCCACCATTTGGATATAAAGAGGTACGAACCATATTCCCTTGTATTTTACTTGCCACACTAACCTCACTGATTATCTTACACCTACTGTTACCAATCAGTTTATCTTCCCAAGGACTTCTCTAAAACTTATCTAGAAATTCTTTTAATGTTTATAATGCATATGCAAGTACAAACAGTTGCTTATCTGCTGCTCTGAAAGAATCTCAACTCAACATATTTTTGGTTTGATTACAAATAGAATCAGAAATGAATTTTTGTTGTAGTCATTCTCTCTTCTTATTATACTCAGACTCTAACAACGATGGGCAGATGATAATTTTATTAAAAAAAAATGTAAAAAGAAAATCCATAAAAAGGGTTTCCCAACCAACAGCAAATATGAGTGCAAATACAAATGAAGCTTTACAGGGTTAATATGCCTGCATGTAAGCGAATGCTATTTTTTCTACAGGAGGCAGGGGTGTAAAGTTTAATTTACAGTTACTCGTCGTAGGTAATACAAAAGAAATCATTTGCAATGTAATACAAGATGTAGGCCGGTTAATACATCCGTTTTCGGTTGGAATTTAATACATCAACAGTCACTCAAGTCAGTCAGTCTTATGCCTCATCTGTATATATATCTGCAACATCATCATCATCGTCATGCATAAGCAGCAGCAGCATTTTCATCATCCTCATTATAGTATGTACAGCCATTGTTGTTCTTTTTTTCCTTTTTTTTTTGCTGATTGTTGTTGCTTTTGTCAGCGTCAACAAACAAATACAAACTAAAAACCAAGAGGAACAACAACAGCAACGTCAACATCATTTGTGTATGACTTTCATCAACACGTGACTTAGACGAAATCAAATTTAAACAATAACACTGACTGCCACAAGCCTATATCAAGCATCAAAGGTGGGAATAGAAGAAGGTGATGCAGTGTTTGTGTGCGTGTGTGTTCGTAGGCGTATGAGTATCGGATTAAGTTTCCTATTGTAAACAACACTGGTTCAGGAGGGGAAGAGAACAATCCTTTTTTCTCGTTGCTTACAATACTCTGTATAAGATTTATGCAAGTAATTTGCAATGCCATACAGTGAAGGGTAAAATAATACGATTAATTTAGTCAATATATACGGAGTGTTGAAAGTATTCGAGAGATAAATACTACATAAGGTCTACGGTCCAGTGCGAGTTGGCAATGATTTCCACATTCATTCTAATAAGCTGTATGAGCTTCTCAATGACATGGACGTTGTGCACCAACACGTTGTGCCCGCGGCTGTGCTGACTCAACCCTGTCGTTCGGATGGAAGAGGATGTTCCGACGAGACGTGTAGTCGATACGGCAATTTGTAGACGTCGGTGAAGAGGACAGCCTTGTCTACGTTGGAAAGGTCAAATTGAGGAACCCTGTCATTGATTCGTGTGACCAACTGATCACAAGAAGCAGAGCCGCCTGGAAGGATGTATGAAAGCAGAACAAAACGGGTTGTTAACGACCACTTAAGAAAGCCAGTGAGTAATCTTTCGCTAGAAACGTTCTGGGCATAAATTCTTGGCATTGCTTAGCACTTCTTCTTTTAAGGGTACCAAGTTCCCAACGATGAACACAAAAGATTTAGTGATTTCCTCTTCTTTCTCATCATCTCAGTTGTCCCTGATGATGTTAAGAGATATTTACAGTCTCCACGTTATCAAGTTTCTACGATGAGAGCAGATCAGGAGATCCTCTTCTTAGCGCACCAAACGCCGAAAAATTACGGGGAGGAAACTGTTTAGTGGTCTCCTCTTCTTTCTCATCATCGCAGTTTCCGCTGATGGTGTTAAGAGGTATTTCCAGCCTCCGAGCGTGCGCAACTTGAAGCCATTGTCCCGTTGTCAAGTGCCTAAGATGGGATCAGATCATCCTCTTTGGTTTTTGTGGTATAGATTTACTATTCCTTCTTCATTTTAAACCATATAGCGAGGCAGTCTAGAGTTACCGTTATTTTATGAAATTCCTGACAGTAAAAAGGCAATTAAGTCCCTAGAGTGTTAGCACACCACATTTAATAACAAGTGTTATTGGAGTACCAGTGCCCGATTATCCTTATATATATTGTTCCTGAATTGTTTGATGTATGTTTAAATCGCCTCCTTTTTACACATTTCCTCCCCGTCTACAGTAAGGTTCTGACTCCATAAGTATCAGAGGATGACCGCTTTCCCCTGCTTTGCTGTTACAGCTTTCCCAGACTGTTCCATACTATTTGCGAGATAAACAGAAACGAGCCGAGAGCTTGGATAGCTGCCCTACTGTCCCATCCTTTGGTACATTTTGTCCAATTAAACTTTAAGCACATCTTTGGATATCAAAGACTTGTCCTTTAAAAACGCATTCATACTTATTTTAGTATCATACTCATACTACTCATATTCAAAGTTTGAACTACTCATCGTACTCATACTTAACAATACGCATGATGTTGTTGATTTCGACTTTCCTTTACTCAACATTTATAAGAATCACAAAATTAGTTCGATTCTCGTACGAACACTACAATACTCACTAGAAGGTTGTGTGTTTGCTTTGCTTGCTGTCTTTAGCTTTTTGTTTCTTCTTTTCTTGTAAATGCAACAACAACAAAGGCTGTACATTTTGTTGAATGATGTTAATCATTCGAATCATTTATGAGTATTTTAAGTATTTTTCTAAATTTATGAATCTGAATGAGTAGGCGCATGAATCAAACATATTTCCAATGTTATGAGTCTGATGTCAACGTTGTACTCATACTAATTGCAACATGTACTTATAAATCATTGTTGTAGTGACTACGAATGAATCAGTGTAGTTGAATTTGAATACTGTTGATTCACTCATACCCAAAATTTCATGAGTATTTATGAGTAGCTAAAAAACGATTCATTGCTGATCTCTGGTCGTAACCAATTACTCTTATATCCTACAGTAGCCTTCTTTAATAACTACCAACCAAGAGTTGCTCCTTACAACCTGCAAACATATCGTTATTAATTTTGTCACCCACTGTATACTATTCTTCTCTGTACATACACGTACATAGACGTATGTTTATAAGCCTGTGTATAAAAAGGATTTGCTCTTCTGTAGTACACACACACATTTACTGTGACTGTGTATAATTTTACTGTGCGATTGTATTTGAGTGATGGATGAATAAATGAATGAATGAATGAACGAATGAATGGAACGCTTGACTGAATGGCTGTTTTTCTTTGTTGGTTTGGTTTAGTTGGTTGACTCGTTGGCTTGTTTGTTGTGTTTTGTAGGGTTGATTGAATAAATTTTGCAAAAGTGTGCATGTGTGCATGTAAGTGTGAGTGTAAGTGTGTTTATGTTTGAGTTTGTCCCTGTCTTTGTTGGGTTACAAGTAAGTCACTTGGCTTCACAGTAAATTATGCGTAAGCAAGTCTTTCTTTGCTTGCTGTTGCTTGTGAGTGTTTTGTTTTTATTCGTTGGTTGAATGGTTCGTTTCGTTTGTTGGCATTTCACTAAAACCTAAAATGCCATGAAGAAACAACAACAGCAACAAAAAGAATGTAACAAATACAAGTGATATGAAATGAAAATCTAAATCCTAAAGAGCTGCTCAGCAGCTTAGGCACCTTTATACGCAAAACGCTTCAAGGACATTGTCGTCATCATTATTATCATCATCATCAGCATCATCAGCATTCTCATCAGTGGCATCAACATTTTCATGCGAACATGAATGCTGACATTGTTGACACATTCTATGAATAGAATACACATACACAGACACACTTTTAAATTTCTTAAGTGTTAGTGTAAGTGAATCCGTAAGTGTTTGCTTGTGTGAATACTTTACAAATTGCCTTTACACACATGCGTTTTGTTTTTCTTTTTTTTCCTGTTTTTCGTTTTTCTTGTCATTTTTATTGCGTACAGTAGGTCTAATTTATACCGACTCTGCCCATGTATGGTAGCAAATTGTAAACCATCAGAGATGGGATGTCCATTTCAAAGATTTTGGTTTTGAATTTTGCAAAAACACATGAAAGCCAATAAATTTTTGGTCAATATTTAAAGGTTTTACTCCTGCGGTTGATTTTTTCCATGAAATTCTTTAAAAAATCTTTTTTCTTGGAACGGTTTGGATGTCAAGAATATTTTAAAAATGAGCCGTACAGAGAATACAGTCGACATTAAAGCCACATTTTATTGTACTTTAAATAAACCTTTGAGCTCGTATACATATATTTTGGAATTTTAATAATGTTTTCTCACCTTTTTTGTCATTGAACAATTTAATAAAAAGACGCAGAAGAAAAAGAAAAAAGTGTACATTTTATATAAAATAGTGGCAACATTTAATTCGTCTTACTTTTTTCATTTATTTCGCATACATTTTACTATTCTTGTGTTTTTTTGTTTTGCATTTGGTACGAATTAATTAAGCAGAACGCCCTCTGTATAAATTTCAAATACTATTGTTGTGTTGTTGTCATTTTAAATGCATACGTACGTACACATCCATGCATACTTCCGTATACACGTGCACCCATACCCTCTCGTGTTGGATAATAAATACAAATCTATATGCATGCGCGTGTATGCGTATGACAGCATAGCATAGCACAGCACAGCGCAGCACAGAAGTGTGTGTTATTTTTCATGCATTCATCACTCACTCTCATTAGAATTCCTTCTGTAGCTGTAATAGTGACTTAACGGTATAGATATGCAAATATATACGAAATGTTTCTACACAGTTATGCTGTAGGGTAGGAGGGAGGGAGGTATGTAGCAAAGTGTAGTAGAAAAATCTTTAAATACTTGTGCTCTCATAAATACACATTCCAAACACTTTCTTACTCAGTCTTTCTCTCTAACCCTCTCTAGCTTTATTTCTCTTTTTATTTTTCTTATTTTTTCTTTTTTTCGCCTTATTGTTATTGTTAATATGATTGTTGTTGTTGTTGTTTGCATATGTAAATCTTATTCCGTTTGTTTTTCGTTTTCTTTTCTAATCCACTTCTAACCTCAGTTAGTATTTTAGTTTCTTCCCATTCCATACGTACTCACACATCCGCACACATTTTTGCATATGTTTAGGTATTTCGAATACCCTACACTAAGTAGCAAAACTCAGACAGACACTCGCCGTAATCTAGTAGGTAGTGTGTAGGCTTATTAGACGTGAAGCAGCGGTTCAAACCCCTGCTCAGACATTTTTAACAAAGTGAAACGAAATATGAAAAATTATTTCTTTGGCTACTTCCTCTCAGCAGATTTCTCGCAAAAATTCTGAGGGTAAACAGAAATTGTAATGAAAAAGTTTCTCAAAAGCTCGTAGATTGCAAATAAAATAAAAATAAATTTGTGTTTGGTTTTAAATAAAATTCTTTATTAATCGCACAATTCTGCGTGCCTCTGTTCACATCTTGATGTAAACACCAACAATTGCTCTTCTTTGTTATTCCTCTGTTTACACCCTTTGCATAAACAATAATAATCACTAAGCAATTATACGACAGATCTTTGTAATGGAGATCTTCAAACCACGATTATTCTCTTCAAACACCGCGAGTCTTCACACAAGACTGACTGAATTTTTATGGACTCCGTTGCCTACTTTGCCTTGCCTTTTATATGACAGAGTAAACAGTCTGATGAATGTTCTTGAAGGCAAATCGTCATGACTTTGCCTTCTCGAAATATCTATAAATATAAACATCGTAGTTTCATTATTGTTGTTTGTGTATTTTGTTTACATTTATTCCTGTAGTGTTTGTTGTTGTATTTTTGTTTATTTGTTTACCATTTTTTATGCTGGTGTTTGTTGTTGTATTTTCGTTTACTTGTTTATCATGTAAACAAGTTCATTGTTTTTGTTCTTGTAGCTTTTGTTTATAATTTAAGCGATGTGAAAGCAAAACATCATTTCCATTTTCTTAACAATATTGTTAATTTAGTTAAGAACTGAACTCTTTCAAAATGCCCATTGTAGTGTAGCATACAACCCCAGTCCATTCAGGCTGACTATAATATTTACTCACTGATTGTAATTCTCGCATTTTGTATCCACTTATTTTGCTTTTTTCTTGTTTTGAACGTTATTTTGTACGCCTTGTTTGGTTGACTGACTAGCTCACAGCTTGGCTGACTATTTGGTTTCCTTATATTGTTTCTGTTGCTGGCTTGAGTGTGACGAGGGGGTTCATATGTGCATAAAATTGAATCTAAATTTACAACAAATTGTTCTCTGGAGACACATTATTTCACATTTTTTTCTCTTAAATTCTTTTTCTTGTTTTATTTTGTTTCTATTGTTGTTTGTAATTTTTTTTATTTTTATTTGAATTTATTTTTTTATTTTCTTTTTCATTCATTCATTTGCGTGCGTTTGTTTCCATTTCTTCTTCTTTTTTATTTAATTTTTCTGACTTTTTAAAATGTGTTTTTTTTTATTTTTTTATTTTCACTTTTTGAATAAAATGATTATTTCTCCTTGTGTGTGTGTCTAAACTTTTCATAAATGCAAATTGTTAACATCAGCTTAATTTTACACCATTTCTAAAACACTACAGTCAGAACTACAGTGTTGTGTTGTAGTGATGAATTTTTAAGAAGGGGAAGAAGATATTACTATGTTACCATTATCATAATGAATGAAACATTTTTATCCGCAGTTTTCTTAATCAATTCTCAGTCTGTACTCGCTATAGCCTAATAGGAAATATCTTGGTTGACTTGTTAGATGTGAGCTCAAATTCAGCTCAGACATCTCAAACGAAACAAGCTATGAAATATATGTCTTTCAGCGACTTCCTCTTCTGAAAAAAACTCGCAGAGCAAAATACAAATTGTCGTGAAGAGTTTCTCAGAAATCTGTCGTTCGTAGTTGCCTTTAAGCTGTAGGTCCTGGCTGGCATGGCTGGTGTGAGAAGTTGGCTGACTTTATAGTTGTAACGACCAATTAGGTCAGTAAGTATTCGAGCAATATAACCACTACACCATTCCTCCTATTCATTTTTATTTTTCGACTTCTGTTTTCAAAACAGTAGAACTTGAAAATGTGGTACAAATAGTTGCCGTTTTAACAAACAGCTGCCGTGAAGCATTGATGAAATTTATATTTACGTGTAATGTTACCCATTGTTGTCCATGCAAATACTATGAAGCAAAGGTCTAACCAAGTGAATTTTGTTAAACTTCTTATTCTGAAATGAAGTATATTCCAGTGAGAACATTCTGCAGAGGGAATAGTAGCCTGTCGGTTAATACGGTTTTCAGATATGCACCATTATGCCATTATTGAGCTCAATATTTCATATAAAGTTTCAATTAATTATTGCGCAATAAATACTCAAATTGTTATAATATTAAGTAAAACTTATAATGCAGCAGAACGTTCAGTGTGCATATTACAATTATCCGAACACTTTGACAACTCAAATGTCAACAACGACAAACAAATAAAAAACAACAAAACAAAATAAAAACATTCTTGTCGAAACAACTAGCCGTTTCGTTTACCAGATGTCAAATGAATATTGAATAAGTAGCGTATATTGTGTGTATATATGTCTGAACACTTAAAATATTGTTCTCAATAAACTAAATATTGACTCAATAAAAGTACATATCTGAACATAGTGTAAAATTATGGACTATTGGTAGGCATAGTCTTTCAACCATAAGTTCTTCAAAATTGACTTGTCTGATTGAATATTTCGGGCGCTTTTTGATCCATACTCGCTTGAAACGAATTGTGGCTCGATTTCGCTAGTTCGTAAAGTTATGTCTCTGCAGGTAAATCCTGGAAGTGTAACCCAGGAATTATGCACTGCATGTATACTGCGATGGTCAGACTAATAGTAACCTATGGGGCAATTATTTTGGGCAAATAGAAGGAATTAAAAGACAGCTCAAATGAAGTTGGACAAGATGCATAGACTAGCGTGTGTTGGCATAATAAAGGCATTGAGAACTTTTTCTTCACATGGTAGTGAAGACATAACCTTTGGAAAGTATGTTTAGGTTGATTAGAGACAAGTCCAATATGAAATTTATTAGTAGGTTTCATGGCCTAAGGAATCGATATGATGACAGCTACCTCCTTAACTCTCTAACTGGACAGAGCCAGTAGACTCTATGATTTGATAGCACAAATGGATGGAGTAAGCAGGAAACTGCATACTCTCTTATAAGAAGGACTATTTTGTGGTATACAGTTGATTCAAGAATGGAACTTGAAATAGGAGCAGGAATTTTTGGTCCCAGAATGAATTATTCAAAGTCCATGGGGAACTTGTGGGTATCCTTCAAACGGAAACCTAAGTCATCGAACAATGTGAACAGTTTGAGTTGGATAGGAGGTACAACAGACATTACATAGCAGTACTATCTGACAATCAGGCCACCATTCGAGCATTCGTCTTTTACGAGGTTAAATCGATGATGGTATGTAACTGTCTGGAGAAATGGAATACACTAGGTAAGCAAAATAAGATTACACTTCGCTAAATCCCAAGCCATGTGGAAATTTTCTGGCAATAAGCCAGTAGGCGAGCTTCCGAGGAGGGGAGTTTCTACGCCTTTGATAGGGTCAAACCCCTTCTGCGGAGTGGACGAATATTTTGAAAGGATACGCAAGTAAAGAGAAAACAAAGAAGATGCAAAAACTATTTTCCAACCAAGCGGCAACCAAAAGTTTTGCTGGGAGGTATGAGTTATGCATCAGACTAGCCAGAAATAATCTGAGATTGATGATAATCAGTCTTTCGACAAGGCAGAGTGTACTTATTGTACACTGTAATGGCGGTTTGTTTCAAAGGTAACATGTATATTCAGGGACAAAGCGATTAAATCATGAATCTAAGAGGCATTGATGACTTCTGGGAGAAAATACTTGTGTTTTGACACCGATTAGTATTCTGGAGTTTGCCAGGGCAATAAGCATGAAAGGTACATTATAGGGATACTCTATGAAGTATGAGGGAAGTACAATAGACCGTACAATAACGATAAATACATGTCTCCTCTAGGTGTCCAGGTCTTCATTGTCATGAAGATTTAACATAGATTCGGTTGGATTGCCGGGTTTAAATTCGATTTTTATCGTTCCTATTAGATTTCACTGCATGAAGAACAATATTTTTAAATAAGATGCTTAAAGTGTGTGCCACTGTTCACAACTTGATGAAACAACAACAATTGCTTTTTTTTGTTATTCCTCTTTGCACCCTTTTGCATAAACAACAACAATTACTAGACAATTGTTCGACAGATCTTTGTAACGGAGAGCCGCTAAAATGGAATCGATTTCCTAAAAAGGCAATACAAACGTCATGAGCAATTAATTCGTTTTTAAGGAATACAATTGGAAATGGTGTAGCATTCCGTATTATTATTTTCGCCCCTTTGCACTGCTTAACTAGCGTTATCAGCAGCAATTGTTTGTCTGTTGTAGAGCTCTGTATACGTATATCTATGTGTGAGTTTATTTTAGAGCTCAAGTGCCTCATCTACTTTACTTCATGCGCTACCCCATCCACCATTACCATCACCAGCTTTAGAATTCTGGCGATATCAGGTTGTTTCATCATTCATGGTGTGTGGTTCATTGAGAAACTCATTTAAACTTTACAAAACCCATATGAAGGAGAGCATTGTAACACAAAATACTTACATGCACTTAACGGATCTTTCATTCCTCCGTTATTTCTTTATTCTGGCCACTTGTATTGTATTATTATTATTGTTTTCATTGTTATTGTAGTTGTTGTAGTTTGCCATAAATTATTATCAATTTTACATGATTATCAGCCACAGCATGTACATATGTCTACTACTATGTGAAGCACAACAGAGAGAGAGAGAGAGAGAGAGAGAGAGAGAGAGATAGAGAGAGAGAGAGAGAGAGAGAGATGGAGAACATTTTCAATATTCATGTGATTATCATGCGATGATAAATTCGTCGATTGAATATAAATGAGTCAGAGAAATTAAGACATACATACACTACACCACTCCAGTATACAACACTCGTTACATGGCTGGTAAGCATGTTAATTAGGATTAATGTGACCCGAATTTTTTAATTTTTGCTGGGGATTATTGAATCCGTAGATTTGTTTTTGTTTGATTAAAAAAATATTTAAAAATATTATGGAAATAAACTTGAAAGTTTTGATTTTTTAAGGAATTTTTAGGGGTCACATTAATTATCTCTTACATGAGAGTTTGTTTGTGGTTAAGTGTAGCTGTTGTGTGTATGTAGTAGTAGTAGTAAGCATCTGTTCTTGTACTCTTGTAGAGGAAACTTTACATTATTAATTGTCATTTGCAATAATTTTATCATCTTATCCGTTAAGGATGCAAGAGTATTTCGGTAATCGAATTGATTCAATAAAGCAAGTCTGTTTCAAATTTATGATGTAATCTTGATAACAATACATGCAGAGATGGATGTTGTTATTCATGTGTGTGTGAAGATAAATTGGAATTTGAAAATCCCAAATGCAATTCATAAATTTTAGCAGCGCCACATTTGGCGTTAACAGAGAAAATTTTCTCTTAACAGAACAAAAATTGTCCTTAACAGAGCACTGTTAGCTATTTAACAGTATCCATCTGAACAAACCCACATGTTTAGGAGTTAATTTTGGGAAAAACTCCCGGTCTGTGAGTACAAAGGAATATACCAAGACCATCCAATAGTCTGCAATAATTGCAAAGTAGAAGACTAATCTACATATAGCCTCTGTTAAACAGTTAACAGTTCTATGTTAATAGCAAAGTTTACCTTGTTAGAGGCAAGAAGTTTCACTGCTAAAAGTGTGGGTTTGCGTCTTTGGTTTTTAAATTCAAATTTATCTTCATACACATGTTGTAATCTTGTTTCTAAATGAAACTCTAACTGTTACAACCTTGGAAGTGAAGACACTTCCTTTTCATATTTCAAACGTCCCATCTCTGTATTTAGCTTCTTATGGTCATTGTTTTTTTATGGTTTCCTAAACGCTATAATTTGTTTATGATTCAATTTAAACTCCGCATTTCAAATAAAAAGTGTTGATATTCAGCATCACCCTCATCATCAGCATCAGCATCAGTTTCAAATGAAAATTATTTTTTTAATAGAGACGTGCCTTGGTTTTTAAATCCGCTTATAAAAATATCCTTTTTTTCTTTGAATTTCCTTCAATTTTTTTTTTATAAATTTTGCGACTTTAAATTTTCAAGCGTGTAATATTCAAATGCTATCCTTAATTATTTCGTTGTAGAATTTCTACGAAATTCATGCTTTAAATAATTGAATGAAAGAAAATCTGATTAATTGTGCATTTATTTGCTTCTACGAGAAATCCTTTCAAAAACAACACAAAAAAAAATTATTTTAAATGAAATACCCGAGAGTGAGAGCGATATTTGAAATAATTTTTCATTTTATTTTTCCATTTGCGTTTTTAATTACAATTTAATTTTTTCTTTCTTTCGAAATGGCAATGAAACCAGACACTGAGAAAAATTGTCGGGGTAAAAAGAAATTTTTAGTGTTAATGGACTGAACAGAGAGTGAAAAATAACAAATCTTCTTTGGTCTTTAAGTAGTCGTAATAACTGACAGAAATATCCACCATTCGAGCAATCGGCTTTTATGAGGTTAAATCAAAAATGGTATGTAACTGTCTAAAGAAGCTGAATTAGCTACGTATACAGAATAAGGTTCCCCTCTGCTATATCTCAGGCCATGTGGGTATGCTCTTCAATTAGAAATGAGAATAATGTCCTTTGACATAAAACAAAGTTTTCGGTCGATTCCTGTAGAAGATTTTCGGTTCAGGGTTTCATTACAATTCTTGTGTCATATTCAAATGAATTATTAACAATGGCATGGTATTGCAGAACATTGTAGATATTCAGGTCTTGCGTTTAATTCAGCATCGTTATATGCATACAATTGAAATGCTCTAGTGGTAGTTTCAATCAAAACTGAGGGTTCTGTAATGCTCTTTTTGATAGTTTTAAACCCATAAAGCTGAACGAATTACATTAAATTTGAATTACTTGACAAAAAGTATCTGAAAAGTTATACGTATCGATGTTATATGGTCTTCCAAAGGGGACTTCCGAACTGTGCCGGTTGGTAACGACCGTATTTTTGAAGCTACATTTGTCAAATTGGTTGTTACTTATTCAGGATATTTTACGAAATCATCATGCACGACCATAGACCACAACGTATGTTAGTTGAAAGAGCCTTGGAGCAGTTCGCAACTAAATTTTTATTGAAAAAACCATCATCAGCGATGAGGCTTGTTTCTGGATGATTGTACGCATCGTGAACAAAAAAATTGTAGAATTCGGCACGTTACCTACCAATTCACATGAGGTCCAGGAGCGTCCAATGCAACCCGAAAAAGTCCTTTTTTGGTGTGGATTTTGGCTTGACGTCGTCATCATTTCATAGACAGTAATCTAGAAGACAGTGTGCTGGTTTGTTAGAAGTGAGGCCACGGTGTCTGACCAGGGGAGACATCAAAACGCAAAATTTGAAAAAAATTATTTTTAGGCGACTTTCTCTCAGCACTTTTCTTTCAAAAACTCTCAAAGCAAAACAAAATTGCCAAGAAAAAGTTTCTAAAAAATCTGTTGTTCAGAGTCGACTTTAAACTGTAGGCTCCACCACTCATATATAAAATTAATACACACAACATAAGAGGTGTGAAAAAATAGGGCATGATCCTGACTGAAGGATGGTAATGACCAATTATGTATGCATGTGTATATATGGATGTGTCATCAGTTCATATGTCTTTGGCGGGCACTTGTTTTTTCCTAATTTCGATGATACGGGCACTAATGACGTGTGGTTTTAACAGAATGGTACTAGATGCCACACAGCTTATGTCTTATTGGATATTCTGCACGAGCGATTTGTTGTCATGGTCATCTCACGTAGAGGTGATGAAAACCGGCCAGTAAGATCGTGCAATTTAATCCCGTCACATTTGTTCTTGGGCGTTTTCTTATATTGAAGGGGTATGGGAATAAGCAACATTGCCAACGTAATCCAGGTCATCAATTTATTTCAAGGCGATACATTTGAAGCATCGAGTATGATAACATTTCGAGATAATGTGCAAAAATATTTCTCTTTGGACGTAGTGGGAGTCGTTCTAGTCCTCCTTGGATACAATTTTTGGAATTTCTTCATCTCTGATGTTGTTCGAAGAGTTTAGACGCATCTGAATTACGAGTGCTTTCGGTCTGAGCATTGGGAAGCTGAGTAAGGTTTTGGCAGACTTTAGGGTATGTATCTTGAGCTATCTATCTGTACTTTTTTGAAACCTGGAATTGGTTGCAGTTTGCAGAAATGCCCTGAAGTGACTTCTGAGCAAATACAGAGTGGTACTGTGTTGGGGTAGTAGAGGAGCTGGCAGGCGCCAACCTGAGCCATCAGGTTATCAAGCCGAAAGTTAATGACTTCTCATGGCGAAGATACCAGAATCTGCAAGCTACTATGATCCGGACTCCATCGTTCAAAGCTGGAGTATGTTCCTTAGCTAAGGAGAATATTGACATATTTTTGACATATTTTTGACATGATGAAAATTAGTTTAAGCCTTTCGGAGAAGTTTCTTTGATGTCCTTTGTGAGTTAATCTCTGGCGAAATTTTAAAAATTAAAACTAGCATGAGGAGTTTCAGTTTCTTTCACTCCATAGTACATATTTTCATAGTCTTTTTGATGGATTTGACATACGACTTAAAGACCTTTTATCTTGTGCTTCAGTCTTTTAAAAAATTTGCTTTAAAATGGAATATCTTTACTTTTGGGGAACACAACTTCTGCTCTTCATCTAACGACAGATTACGAGGACTAAAAAGTACATTCCAAAATTATTTTTACAACCTTGAGGTACTATTCTGCAGCCACAAATATGGAGACAATTTCATTCCTAACTTTGAAAAATATTTGTAATGAAAACAAAAGTTCCAAACATTTTATGTTCAAATGTTTATGATTTAATTTCTTTGAAATCTTCTTCAGTGTAAACTAAACATGTTATAAAAGTGATAGACAGGGATAGCAGGAAAGGGGAGAGGTGTATTGCTGCACAATTTTAAACTGGTATTACTTTGCTTTACTTTACTTTTCTGCAATTCTATTTCATATTTTACAACACAAAGTTGTACGTTTCACTTACTCATACCCCGAGGATATAATTTTCTCTTTAAACATGCAAGTCTAACATGTGTGTATGTATAGGTGTTGCCATACTTATGATTAACTTCAAGCTCGCTCTCTCTATCTCCTTCCAAACATACTCATACAAGCTTATGACTTACACATCACACATATGCACACCAATATAAAAATGCAAATGCTTAAAGGTGTATATGTATGTGTGTAATGTAATGTTGCATATTTTAGGGGAGTTTTATATGCTTCTCTACTCTTGTGATAACTTTTGCTGTTGGTGTTGGTGTATATTTTATGTTATTTTGATAAACTTATTCCTGTAAATATATTTAATTAAAATGCTTATTATCTTGCACTGCATTTTAATGAGTCTATCACAATTTCAGGCAACAAAAATATAAAGAGAGAGAGAGAGAGAGAGAGAGAGAAAGAGAAAGAACAGAAAAAAAACTGACACTCTGCAACAAAATTGTATGAAAATTTTTGTTGTTTTTGTGATTTTTAGCTCTTTTTTTTCTTCTCCTTATTTAACACAGACATGACTACACTTAAGTGTAATTCGTAAGTAAGTGCGTGTGTTTTACTATTCCTGGCAAGAAAATAATCTCTTCTCTGTCATTGTCTACATTCAGGCAGGCAGGCAGGCAGGCATCTGTTACTGTCTATATCTTAAGCTATGTATACCAACACATGCTTCCATGCAAACATATATACATATTTGCAATACAATCCAGATAAGAGTGCCAGTTTTGTTGCTGATGTATTTAAGACGAAAAACAAAAAAACTCACGAAATGAAAGCGGATATTGTTGAAATCTACTGCTCGCTGCTGCTGCTATTTTACATTAAGAAACTTAAGATTCAGTTGCGTTTCGTTTATAAATATATTCGTGCTGTCTTCTCTCCTTCTCTTCCTACCCTTCTTATACAGCATTTACTATTTAACTTAAGTCAGACCCAGTTAAGTTTGCATTCAACTCAACGCAACTCTCAACTGCTGCTAAAGTGTAATTAACGACGATTCTGTTGCAATTGTGGCAATTGTTTTGGTTTTAAAATCCCAACAGTAATAAGTATAAGAATAACAACAGCAACAACAACAACAACAACCATCCAAAAGCATAAGTGTAATGCACAGTGCCAACATTGTACATTGCATTGCCATTGCTTATAAACGCTATTCGCTTTTGCCTGCCACATTTGGCTGTCGTTGCAATATTTTTTTTTCTCTCTCTCTCTCTCTCTCTCTCTTCATGCCATTGTTTCAGATAGAATGTGTGTATGTGTATATAAGTATGTGTGATTGTATTGGAGTGCGTATAAGTGATACTGTTTTACAGCATTTACTGGGTTTTTAATGTTGCACGTTAACGATTCCAAGTCTTCATATACAAAAATGTTTGTAAATGTAATGAGAAGACCATTTTGTAACATAAATTATATGATTATTATAGGGCCAATAGGGAGAATCTATCGTGTTAGGATGTCTAATGCAACAACTGGAAAAGTACATAAGATTTCCGTGCCACCTTGTTTTATTGGAATTAGGACAGTCATGTATTACGTTCTCCTTTGGATTGAAATACGAACATAATATTCTTCGAAAATATTTCAAATATCAATCTTCTCTGTAATTGTCATTGCTCTTAACCATTGCTTCATCATCTGGCGTAATTTCGGTCGGTTGTTGTCCCCATAAGGTCTGGTCCCAGTCTCTACATGCTTTAGGTTAATACTCGGTGCCAGTAAGGTGCTTCCTTACGGTTTACATTCGCATACCTCGCATATTCTAAAAGCATTTTCTTAAGATTCATTCTCATCATTACAGGATCTACCTATTGGGTTCCAGTTGATCGCCATTCTAAAAAAGTCTGCTTTAAATCCAAACTCCCCTTCAAAATACTCCAGATTATTAATGGATAGCCAGATGTATGACACAAATTTCCTCTTTTTTTAATATCCCTGTAGATTATTTGTCGCTTCCTATCTTCTCTTTCGCTGTGTATACTCTTGGAAACAGTTCTTGCCAGAACATAGAAAAGTTCCGCCTCCATCAGAGACACAGAAGCTCATGGAAGTTTATCTGTATTCTCTCTATAATGAATTCCTACGTTGCATGGGGTATAGTGGTGGGTAACGGTAACTATATTTCCCTTAACTGATACAGCTCCATCAGACAGTCGCATGCCATTTTCGACGATCTGAAGTCGCTGTAGTCTAGTAGATAGTGTGTTGGCTTATTACGCCTGTCTGACGCGGGTCAAGCCCCAGATCAGAAATTTCCAAATAAACGAAATGAAATATAAAAAAATATTCTTCGGCAACTTCCTCTCAGCAGATTTTTCGCAAAACCATAAGGTCGTGATCCCGACTGAAGCGTCTTAATAATCAATTATATATGCTATGTATGACTGTCAGATATTGTTGCTATATCCAGTCCGTTATACTTTTTCAAATATTTTTCAATGGCGTAGGCTTCTGCCTGGAATTTACCCGTGAGTTTCCCCATGGACAATAAAAATTTCGCTCTGGCATTACAAACTCCAATTTCTGTCTCAGTATCTATACTCGGCCTATATGTATAACATCAACAGACAACAGTATGCAACCTCTATATTACTTGATCCATTTTTATTGCTAAGTCCCATTGCAAAGAAATCTGTTGGTACTGTTCAGGGGTATTTAAGGGTGGATTCTTAAAGGTGATCTCCATACTCTCTAGATATCTAATGACAGCTTTACTAGCAGTAAATATTAATACATCTCCACTCGATATACTCTTTTCCAGTAGTGAAATTCTGTTGTTTTCTGTGTGATTTGAATTCTTCAGTAGATGATGTTAACTGGTAGGTGTGAACCAAGAACATGTTGGGATCAAATCGGGGTTTCCATTGTAAAATCAGGAAAACGTGTACGGATATCATATCCATATTCATTGGAAGTTACAAAACAAAAAATTTATTCAAGATTTTGACGTAACCTTATAGGTTCAACACTTCCACGCTCTTGTGCCGTTTAGGCTTCGTATGTATAGGCTTAATAACCGAGTTTAGGTTTATTGCTTTCTTACAGCATATAAAAAAGAGTAGTCGCTACCGCCTTAATGTCCTTGATTGTGTATTGACGTTCCAGTTTGGTGCTACTGGGTGGAGTGAAAGCTACTAGGTTGATGCTAGGAGTAGTAGATTCAGGGATTTTGTATCTCTTTGTGAGTTCTTTGCACCTTGAAGATTGTAATCTCAGCATAGATTCCTGAATTTAGATACATATATACATACATAATTGGCGATTACAACACTTCACTCAGGATTACGACGTATCTTAACACCACTTATGCTGTGTGTGTTAATTTTATACATGATATCCGAATGAAATATTTTTGAGAAACTTTTTTATGGCAAATTTATTTTACTCTCAGAGTTTTCGGCAGAAATCTGCTTCATATTTCGTTTTGTTTGAGATGTCTGACCTGGAATTTGAACCGCATGGTCTTTCTCTAATAAGTACAAACTCTACTTCCTAGACTACGATGAGTTCGATTGCAGAATTTCCTTAAGTAAATTTGGATCTTTGTCTGCTGCAACTAGGACCTAAATAAATTAATAATTAATATAATTTAATTTAAATAATTTAGATTCGTTAAATCAATTAACTTTGGAATTGCCTATATCGTTGATTCAATATATAATTATCCTCGAGTAATATATCCTTCATTTAAATCATGCACAATAAATCACGAATTTTTCTAGTCATCATTCCTCATGGGTAGCTTCAGCTTTTGCCTTAACCGTAATTGGGTTCTCTCTCACTCTTTTGAATATCCTTTTGAATTTTATAAATAAAATTGTAACGAGTCAGAGAGACAGACAGACAGACAGACAATACATTCATATAAGGAATCTCTGGTAAATTGTACATTAAATTCCATAAGAAACTTACTTCTTATTCTTGTATGTACAATAAATGATGGTGGTTGATGATATTGTTATTGTAGTTGTTTTACTGCTGCTGCTGCTGCGATTGTTCATTTCATTTTGTTGCAATGTATTGTTATTGCTGTGTTGTTGTTAATATTACTGCTGAGATTTTAAAATCTAAAGAAAGAGAAGAAAGAAAAGTAAAGAAATTTGATTTTAATATGGTTTTATATAAATAAAATACAAGAAAACCAAATAAGTACGAAGAAGAAAACCCCAAGAAAAATGAAAACAAAATTCTGTGTTCGTTTTCTTAAACTGAAATTATTTCGAGTCTAGCCTTGTGGCAGGAACACTATTACAGACTTAAATATGGCAGGCAAGTTTCCTTGTTTGTATTTTTTGATTTTCATATTGAGTCAGTATTTATGAACGAATGGAATATTTTTGTTTTTGTTTCTGTTTTTTTGAGAATGAAATGTGAATAGATTTGTATCAGTTACTTGGGCTTTAAAACAAAAATTAAAATTAAAATCTTTTGTATTCAAGTCTGCCTTATGTGCACACACATGAGTCGTCCGTCGTCTGTTTAAATGCCAAAAAGGCAGAGATTTTCTTTCCATTGTTTTTCTCTGGCAATTGTTTCGTTTTTTGCCAAAAAGGAAACTTTAAATTAAAATAATTATTATTTGATATTCATTCTGAACTTATTGTTGCCATTGTCCTTGACAATACATATTTAAGGACCCTTTTTTTATAGGCAATATGCCCCTTTTAGAAATTGTTGTTGAAATTTAATTCCATTCCAAGAAAACAAAATACAGGCCACAGATTTATGTAAAAGCCATTAAGAAATAAATTGTTTGTATTTAAATAAATCTGAAGATTAAGGAAAGGACGAAATTCTGGAAGAAAAAGAACAAAAAATATTTCATTCAAATAATTGTAAGGAACTCTGGGAATAGTTTTCAGTGATAAAATAGATACAATAAATATGGCAGAGGAAATTTGTTAAATGAGATTAATTCGCTATCCTTGCATTAATTCGATTTAAAAATTCATACTTTATATATTCCATTTGATGGGTTATAAAAGCTTAATTATCCTTGTGTTATAAGGACAATTTGCAATCAATTGAAATGATTTCTCAAAATTTACAAACAGCTACATTGAATTCTCTCCATTCGATCCTATGCCATCCAAGATGATACAAATCTCTATAATTCGGCCCATTTCGTAATTTTACTGATATTAGTTGAGGTTCTTACAAGTGCAATGAATATCCAGTTCCATGTGAGTTACCTTGAAGAGCTGTAATCATTAGGCCACATTATATAGCAGGTTGTTGTCTAGTAAGTAGAGTGTTTGCTTATTAGACATGAGCCCTCGGTAGAAGCCCCAGGTCAGACATTTGAATAAAAATATTGTTACATGTTTTCCTTTTAAAAACTTTTAAAATATGAGTTTGTAGATCTTATATATAAAAATGAATGTGTGTTTGATTGTATGTTTGTATGTTTGTATCTTTGAAGTTTATAGACGACTAAACGGCTGAACCGATTTTCTAGAAATTTTCACAGTATCTTCCTGTATGTCTGGAAGGAGTTATAGGCTACTTTTTATGTTGATATTCCAAATGAGCGAGGGGCCATGCCCATGTATACTACATACTACATACTTAATATTTAATTGCATTTGAAATATATTACTCACACGCATAGTTACCTCTAAAGTATGCTATCTGTGATTCTTAATGTATAAAACCAAAGAAAATAAAGTGTAAAGAACGACGCGGGGGTAAAGATAGAAGGGAAAGAAAAAAATTGTAAATAAAATAAAAATAAATTTGTTTTTTAGTTTTAAATAAATTATTTAATGTTCGCACAATTCTGAAGCCACTGTTCACAACTTGATGTATACAACAACAATTGCTTTGTTTGTTATTCTTCTTTGCTTTCACCCTTTGTGTTAACAATAACAATCATTAATCAATTATGCGTCAGATCTGTATAACGGATATTTCCAACTTCGCACAAGACTGACTGAACTTTTACTCACTCGTTGCCTGCTCTGCCTTGCCTTTTATACGCCAACGTAAACAGTCTGATGAATGTTCTTGAAGTCGAATGTTCGTGGCTTCGCCTTCTTGAGATCTTCGTAAACATCGTTGTTTGTGTATTTTGTTTACATTGTTTGTTGTTGCATTTCTATTTGCTTGTCTATCCCCTTCTTTTATACTGATATTGTTGGTATATTTTTGTATACTAGTTTATCTTGTAAACAAGTTCATTGTGTTTGTGTTTTAATGTTAAACGATGTTACACCATTTCCATTTTCGAAACAATATGAAAAAATACTTCTTCGGCGACTTTCTCTCAGCAGACTTCTGGGATAAACTCTGAAATTGACATGAAAAAGTTTGTCAAAAATCTGTGTTCGGAATCGTCTTAAAACTTTAGGTCCCGTCACTCATGTATAAAATTAAAGAGTTGTAATGACCAATTATGTATGAATGTATGTAAGGTCTGTAGGGGTTTCTGATCAAACCATGATTAAACGATGTAAAAGCAAAATATCAGTTTCTAGATTTTTCATTTTCAATGTTACTTTTTTTTAAACCATCGTTTGGTTTAGTTTTCAATGTTATATATCCGAAAATCCGCTTCTCTGATTGTAGCTGATAGCTCTTCTAGGAATTTTATTTTGCATGATTTTCGTGTTTCATTTCTTACTTTTGCTTCATCGTCGTAACTCCTTTAGAGTAAGTAGAGAAATATTCCCATTTTTTTTAGTTTTTATTTCAGGTCAGCCATTCTGAGTTAAGACCTAAGCTGTTTAAAGCAATATTTGAGATTGGAAAATTCCTTCTCAACTTTAAGGCTCCGGGTGTTTCTTGCTTTTAGAATTGATGTTTATTTTTTTCTGTCTGTTCGTGTTGCTCTCTGGATGAATGAAAAATCTGTGAGTGATAGATATACCATATTGATCATTACACAATCACCGTGTCTGTTGGTTGTCCAGAACCTCATTTACTGTCAAGCACAATCATAACTTTGATTTTTCTATTCCTGAAAGAATCAAAACATCTTCCCGATCTCCTTATTTTTTCTTTTCTTTGTTTCAGTTGCATTAAATAAGTTTTTGCAACTTAACAGATGATTGCTGTAATATAACATGTTCTAGGATGTTAGAGTTGCCATATATCGTTGTCTACAGATAATATCTTACATTTATAGAGTACATATATTGGATTTTGTTCTGAGGATCTTACGTTTTTTTAATCCTAATCTTTCTTAAACATTGAGTCCAGCTTCTTCTTCCTTTAATGTTTATTGTAAGAATTACACTGTCAAAAGTCATAGGGGGCTACCCGTATTAACTATTTAAAGGGAAATTAAAAAGAATTTTCAAAATTTTTAAAACCATGAGGTTTTGAAGTTTTCTTTCGACTTTTAATCTCAATTGATTGCCGCCTGTAGTTATAATTTTGATCGTCATTATTCGTTCCTAACAATGTCTTGCACTTAACTGAGAGAACTTCCTTAGGCATGGTTTCACGTTTTTCTATTGCAAGTACTTAAAAAAACTGTTGCAATAAATTTGTTTTATTCATCGCTTAACTGCCAGCGTACACCAATAAGCTGATGTTTCTTTTCAGCTCACTTTTAAAATTTTCGTTTTTCTCTTTTTTGGTTACTACAATTTGCCCAACTCCTTAAAAACTATAAAGAGTTCATGTCTCAAAAGCTTTACTTTTCAGCTTGATAAACTGAATAAAATCCCGTCAATTACTGATGAAGTGCATCCTGCTGCCAATCAGCCACTTGAATTTGTTGTGATGAAAATTTTCTTTTGCTTCTCCTCCACAAACAATAACTCAGCTCAGCTCAGTTCAGCTTGTATTTACTTTTGCCAATTGCCAATTGTTGTTTAAATAAAAATTCAAACAAAAAACAAAAGGAAATAAAATGCAATTAAAACACTGAATTGGACTGTACTGTACTAGACTGGACTAGGGATTGGCGATTGCAATTGAGAAATTGCTACCAATTAGAGTGTCCTTTTTCTAGCTGAGTTTATTCGTTTTGTTTAAATATCCTCTGACATTTTATACATTTTATCGTTTGTTTATCGTTTTTATTAACATTTTTTAGCAAAAAAAGAATTTTTATTTGTTGGCGGGTCCTTTTCGATTCCTAGACACTCGCTCACTGACTGACAGACAGACTGAGCGAACGATGTGAACTCTTTTTCATAATATTTGCATAATAAATAATGAAATGAAATGCAAAACGAACGAAAAAAATATTTGCATTACACTTTATTGTTTTTGTTTTAAATTATTTCAATATTAACTTTATTTTCTCTCTCACACTCTCTCATTGTATTTTTTGTCTCTTTTTTTTCTTGTATTTTTTTACAGAGGATTCGGTTTCATAACCTTCAGTGATCCAGCCAGTGTAGATAAAGTTTTAGCTCAAGGTACACACGAAATAGATGGTAAAAAGGTAAAATAAAACAATAACAACAACAAAAAAACAAAATTATTTACTTTTAATTTAAATTTATTTTTATTTTATTTGAAAACAATATCATTTCATTAGAAAAAAATGTCTTTTTTTTCGTGGAAAAATTCCAAACATTCCTTAAGCATTACTGCCCACTTTACATTACCTCTCCTCCCCATCACATGCATTTTTCCTTAAATTTTCATTCCCTACCCTACTGCAGCCGTATTGAAACCTTTGTTTCCCCTGTGATTTGTTTGTGCAACGTTTATTTATGTTTTAATTTCATGTTGACACACAAAGAAAAATTTTGCAAAAATTTCCAAAAAAAAATTACAAATTCGTCCTTAGTTGAGCTATGAAAAGAAATGGCTTTTAGGGATTGGTGAGCACAGATGAAAAAAAAAACGAAAAGAACTGAAAAATTGTTTGTAAACAATTTTAATTACGACACTTTATGTTTATGTAGCTCAAACGCTACTGCTTGTGCAACAGTTTTAAATAAAAAAAAAAATTAAACTCACGAGCCAAACATGAAAAGGAAATCCCGAACAAAGGCTGTTGATGAGCATGAGAGTAGTGGTTTAATCACTAAACATATGACAGCCAACATATTAAAGCCTCTATTGAACGACAGTACTCGTATTTTGAAATAGGGACTCTTGTATGAAATATAGAGAGACACACGGAGAGAAAATATGATGCCAATCAATTTTAACCAAATAAAATGAAAATCGTTTTGATGCTGAAATGCTTTGCTGCTTAAAATATCTTTTAATATAAGGTGTAGTAAAAAGAAACTCAATGCCTTCAAGGAAACTAAGCACGGTTTTGTTCTCAATTCAATTACACTGCCACATGGATTGCATTGACTGGAAAGTCGTTCTCCACAAGCTCATCAAACTCGTAAATGGACTGTGAAACGATATGGAGTCAGAAACGATATTTACAACTGCGTCAGATAATCTCCTAAAGTACGTACTAAACTAAGTGATGTGAAAAGGGCTACAGGTAACAGGAATTGCCCTACTCTTCCCCCTCTTTTATTTCTCTTATAAACTATCTTTCCCGTATTCCAACATAATGCACTGCATGAATAGGTGTCATCTCCTGAGTGAAATACGGAAGAGACATTTTATGTGGACTATTGGACATATTGTTGCAGAAAATAATATGAAATGCAAGAGTTAATGCTACGGGCGCAATTGATATCAGACAACACATACACCTCATGAATGGCGATGTTATCGACATCCGAAATCAGAAATGAATCGTTTTTTCGTTACTCATAAGTACTCATGAAATTTTGAGTATGAGTGAGTCAACAGTATTGAAATTCAACTACTCTGATTCATTCGTACTCACTACAACAATGATTTATAAATACAGGTTGCAATGGCTATAAGTACAACGCTGACATCAAACTCATAACATTCGAAATATGTTTGATTCATACGCCTACTCATTCAGATTCAAAAATTTAGAAAGGTACTTATAATATGTACTCATAAATGATTCGAGTGATTCGAATCATTCATCAAAATTTATGGTCTCAGTTGCTGTTGTATTTACAAAAAAAAGAAGAAAGAAAAAGACAAAGGCACAGACAGCAAGCAAAGCAAATACACACAACCTTCTATTGGGTATTGCAGTGTTCGTATGCGAATCATACTTATTTTGTGATTCTTGTAAATGTTGAGACATGGAGAGTCGGAATCAACTACATGATCATGTACGTATTGCTAAGTATGAGTACGATTAGTACTTCAAACTTTGGGTATGAGTAGTATGAGTATGATATTAAAATAAGTATGAATGCGTATAAGTATCAGAAATTATGAGTATGATTCGAATCTACTCATCTTTTTGAATAATAATTGCTGATCTCTGATCGCCTTGGACGCACACTGCAATGGTTAGCATCTGCCTCTGCCTCTGCTTTAAGCAATAAGCAATAAGCAGTGAAGGAAAATCGTTTCTAATAACGTATTGGACATCATGTGAATGTTGATAACTATTACAGCCTAGTGATAGTGGAAGTGTTTGTTTACCTCGGTACTAGCTTAGCTAAAGCAAATAACATAAGGTGTGAGATAAAACGTAGAATATTTCCTGTCAACAGATGTTATTTTGACTTGGGCCGATAATTAAAAAAAGAGGACCTCTATCGACAAAAAAAAATTGCACTCTATACATACATAATTGGCCATTACAACCCTTCAGTAAGGATTACGGCCTAGCTTCTCAACACCACTCATGTTGTGTGCGTTAATTTTATACATGAGTGGCGGGACCTACAGTTTAAAGTCGACTCCGTACGACAGATTTTTTGAGAAGCTTTTCATGGCAATTTTTACTCTCAGAGTTTTTGCCAGAAATCTGCTGAGAGGAAGTCACCGAAGAAATATTTTCATATTTTCAAAAATGAAACTATTTTTGGGGTATTTAGATGGAATATTTAAGAGAAGGACAATCTTGGATAGAAGGCAATATCAGCTTACTTTGAGCCTTGTGGTGTGCGGTCTATATTCCGTTATTGTTGTAACAAAACGATTACACAGCAAAGGCAAAAGAGACTAGGACAAGTCGTACGGAGGAGTGAACCTACACCAACAGGATGAAGTTTCTAAAAGTGAGCCCATAGGAATTTGCAGAAGGGGGAATTGAAAGCTCAGATGTAGAGACTATGGATACGAAATCTATTTTGCTTTGTAAATGCAAATCGAGAAATGCACCAAAGTGCAGTACAAACTTTAGTTAACTAATGAATCTTAACTCAAGAATCTTCGCATACTTATGAATGAGTACCACACATGGATTTTGATGAAAACTATACATAGGGCACATACTATTGCCCTAGAAACTGTAGATTAGAATCCACTGCATAGTAGATGGTGAAAACAACTTCATATACATGAAGTCACTCAGAAGCCACTGATCTGTCACGGGAGATAAATTGTGGTAAATGTTGCGAAAGTTAGCTGGCGATGCTGACCAACAAGTTGTATATTGAAAACCACAAGACTTGAGAGAATGAATTTCTGGTCCACTAAAACCACAATTCGAACTTGAAGCAGTTAAAATACATTCAAACCAGAACTCAGCTAATCATCATGCAATAGACTGTGTATATAAGAATTGTTAGAGTGAAAGGACAAAAATTCTGTAGGCTTTGAATGCTTTGAGGACTAGATGAAATAGACTAGTGTTGTATTATAACGGGTCATATATGGCTTAAGTGTGTCTTAATCATCCACTTATCCACTATCATGTTCGATAACTTATTAGAAATTTAAAATTAGTTAGTAAAAGTTAGGATTAGTTAGTAGAAGTATTTTCGTCCCAGCTCTACACAAAAACACTCACTGAAATTCACTTTTGATATTCATAGCCTAGTCTTACGCTGATAGAATACAATTTATTTCCTCTATTGCAAACGATTGCTTCCTTAAGACAGTTCAATTGATGACCAAAAAAACTGTTCAGTGTATTTGCAATACGTCGGTTCAAACAAAGTACGTGCATATGAGTTTTTTAAATAGCCCGTGAATGTCAGCATTTTTCAAATTGGTTTTTTTTTTTTTGTTGTTTTGATATGACAAAGAAATCTCAAATTTAATAATCACACCTCTTCAAAAGCCTTTTAAGGAGATGGATAATTCATAGGATAATATTGACAATTGGAAAAAAACACAAACAGAGGATGACAATGTAAGCAACATGAAACGGTTTAGTTGTGTGATGTAAAAAGAACAAAGATATTGTTTTATGGTCTTCAAACAGGGACGTTTGATCTTCAACGGTTAATAGCGGCCATCATTTATTCAGTCTATTTCGCAAAGTCATCATGGGTGGCAATAAATAACTTCAAGTGTCTGCTGATTGGACTCTGCAGCTGATCATTATTTTCGTCGAAAACTCATCATCAGCGATGAAGCCCATTTCTGACTTAATGGTGAGTACGTAAGCAAATAAAATTGTCGAACTTGGAACGATAGCATTTTAACACATGTGGTCCAAGAGCGTCTAATGCATCAAGAATAAGTTGTAGAATTTGAGATATTTTGCACGACCGATTTGAAGGCATGTTCACGCCGCGTGTATGTGGTGGGAATTAATTACCGAGATCGTGCAATGTCTTGTTAGGTTTCCAGTGAGTATACAAATAAATTACAAGCTACAGCTATATTCGAAGGCAGCACAAATCATGTCATTGGACATTTTGGATGCGATCTATCCAGAGAAGCCGTGGTGGCCATTTGAATGACGTTAAAATCTTTACATTATGGCAGCAAAAGATCCTTCAAATGAATAAACAATTTTAGTGATATCTGTCACTCGATTTATCCTTGAAATGGATATGATTTAAATTAGATACGATTTACACGCTTCTTTTAGCATTGAATCTGAGTAGTGCATAGCAGGACTCAGATTGTTTTTAGTGACGAAATGATCAAAAAATGTTAAAAGAGACAATTGAAATTGACTTTGTAAGGCGGAATAGGTGATTTTTATATGCTTATTCTACCATACTCTATGGCATAGGCGGGATGTGGTGACATTGCATAGTTCTATTGGAGTTATCTCGCACCTTGGCAGTATTTGGCAGCATATGCAGTATTGAATAACAGAAACCCATACAGCGGCTATTCAGCTGTGAGGAAACATAAACAAAAATACTTGGATGTTGACGCTTTTCAAGATCCTTAAATGTATTGAAAACGAAATCTTGAATGGTGTTATTTAATTACGAGTTAGAAAGCTTAGTACTGATGGCTGTTAGGCAGGGATAGGCTGAGGTGATAGCGTTTTATTTTTCTCTGTTTTCGAACAAATATACTGTTATGCTAATTAAACTAACAAGAAGCTGCAAAGACTTTGCTGAAGGACGACATGCAAGAAAAGTAAAAATATTAAAATTATGCGGCGATCTAATAAGGGCTTTAAAATGAGGAAATGAACAACTTTTGATATCTCTTAATAGCATTATAACGATCTCAGGTATTTGTTCGACGGATATAGAAAGGCGTAACAATTCTGAAAAGCAAAGATTGGATTGCAATGCTTATCAACGAATGTTTAAATCAGAATATTTCGGACAGGTTAATATATTGTATGGGTGATGTATTTATGTGATTGCCAAAATCCTGATAATATTGTTGTCCGACTCGTTAACAATACATACATACGTAATACCACTCATGTTATGTGCGTTAATCTTATACTTGTGTGGCGGGACTTACAGTTTTGGATGCGATCTTTCCAGAGAAGCCGTGGCGGCCATTTAAATGATGTGACATCCTTACATTATGGCAGCAATAGGTCTTTCAAACGAATAAAAAATTTCGTTAATATCTCACACGTAATTTATTTTATTTAAATTTAAAGATACGGAGGCGGCCACTTACTTTAATGTCATCGTTTTAATGGATAAATATTAAATTGAGTTGAGGCGTGTGTTAAGCTTGTTTGAATTCCAGGATTCCAAATAATTGGATATGATTGGACTTGATTGTAGCGAATTTAGACACAAAAAATACATGAAGGCTGAACATGAAATTATAATCAAAATATTCCGGTCAACATTAGGTTAACATTACATTACATTGGCAGCATTTTTGACCAACTCGTATACAAATTACATGGCAATTAATCGTGTGGAAAATCAGAAGCAGTACGTTGAAGTGAACATAACGGAAGAAGGCGATTGATATACACCAGGAAGTCTAATGACAACATGGCCCAAGCTGTCATCTATTGGAACACACAAAGTCTGGTAGAGAAATTGCTAAGTCGGGAAAAAGATGGAGTGAAGATAAGGACTAAGCTGTTGATAGATCTGAGCTGCCTATTCTTTATTAAATAAACTAGACTTTCGATTCATTACCAGTCTAAAAAATGTTTTAAACAAAAAAGGATCCTTTTTTCTATTTTTCTTAATACAAAGTTTTTAACGTAAGTGCCTTTGTTTTATAAATTTTGTAGGCAAACCAATGCTTTTATGGGATTACTTTCTTTTTCTTTTTGTATTCATTTAATAATTTTCCTAAAACTTATTCATTTGGAAATCAAAATTGTTTTTCTGCTTTATTTACGTTTTTCCTGTTTTCCCAGAATATTTTTTTTTTTTTTTGTTTTCTTTTTAATTTCGTATTCAATTTCAAATGAAAAATATAGGCGACCAAAGAAACAAGAATATGAGAAAAAAAAAGCACAACTTTTACTCTCACTTCAATAGGTTTACGCTTTTGGTGATGGTTTTAATGTTGTTTTTTCTTGCTTCTAAAAATTTTAATTTACACTCTATATCCGTTAATATTTCTCACAAACAAACAAAAAAAAAACAGCAAATGATTTTTTTTCCTGTTGATTAGTTTTTTTCTCTGTCTTTTTTCTGTGTTAAAAAGTTATTAAAAAAGAACAAAAACGCACGGTGAAAAAAACAGAAAATAAAAATCGATTTCCTTTAGTTATAGAATTTCGGAAATCAATTTCAGAATTTATTTTAAATAAACCATAAATTTTTTCGCCTCCTTTTTTTCCTTTTTTTCTATCCTGTACAAAAATAAATTGAAAATGAAATCACCCAACCCCGCCTCCTGCTCTACAGCTTGTTAACATTTCTAAACTATAAGGCTGTGTAACCATTACTGGTTTATAGCAGGGCAGCCTGTGTGTATACAATGAATAGTTTTTGGCTGCATTCATTCACTCTGATTAATTTCATTAAAAATCCCAACATATTCGTACACATGTGCGTTAAACTACTGGCTTACTATGTAAAACACTTCCCTCTCTCTCTCCCCCAACTATTGCTCCAATTTATTCGATTTATTAAAGCCAAAACAAATTGAGAAGCATGTCGAAGAAAAAAACTATAATTTTTCCCTTTGCCATATAACCTCTCCATCTCCTGCTTCTGCTTCTGCTTCTGCTCTTCTGTCCTGTTCTATTTCATATTCAAATTGATTTCATGCCAACAACATGTTTAGTCAACTTAATTGCTAAAAATATTTATCGTTAGTTTTTTTCTCTTTTTTTTTTTATTTTTTTTTTTTTTGATAATAAACTAAGCAAAGCATATGGTTTTCCATGTCATGTTAGTGTGGACACACACACACACATACTCATTTTTACATGGGGGTCAAGTATCCTTTTAAATCCCTTTCTTTTTTTTTTTTTGTTTCTCTCCCAACAAACTGCTGAGGCAGTCAGTTTAAATGAACGAATGCAGAACGATTTAATGAATGTTTGTTTAAATATTTCTCACAAGCAAGTCATGTTTTCTAAATTATTAATCATTTAAATTTGTCGTAAAAAAACTATGAAGCAGACTCATCAATTAATTAAAAGCTGTTCATTAGAATCGGTATTTAAATCGGTCGTAAAACATGGAAATTAATTGGAATTTTTATATGTATATGTACGTCAACTACTTACACTTAAAAAAATTTTTGTTTTATGAAGTTTTTTTTTTCTCAAAAAGATTTATGAAAAGTATTCCACGCAATTATCGCGGTTTCAAAGAGTATTCTCTGGCTTAAAAAGGTAACAGCCACAGTTCAGTTTTAAAGTATTGCCTTTTTACATTATCCTTTATTCTCCATACTGTACAAAGAAGATATAGAACCTCAAGTAAGATTTTCCAATTGATTTTGTCAATGGCGAGGTATTTTATCCGCTGTTTGCAGTTGCCTTAACGGGTTCATTTTATAGTGTCTTCTAACGGCAACTTTAAAAATTTTTTCTTTTTGTTGAATCCATTTTGTTGGACTGCTATGCCGTATACCAATGGTCGTATATAACATTCAGTAACAGTTGACAACTGAATCTCATTTTTATCGAAAAATCACATTGAACGATGGAGCCGATTTCTGGATTAATGGGTATGTGAGTAAACCAAATTAACGAATTTGGACGATTCTAATCCGCATGCGATCCAAAAGCGACCAATACATCCCAAAAAGATCACTTTGAAGACAAACAAAATTGTCGTTACCAATCTATACGAGATCCAAGAGATCTTTAGGCTGGTGACGCCTACGTTCCATATTTTTTTGAGAACGACATTGAGAACTACCGATAGCCCGATATTTATGAACTTCTTTAGGCTTGTTGAACACTAGATACATGGGGTTTCAACCAGATGGCGCTATTTGCCATACAATTCACGAGCAAGTTAGATTTTTCTTGTGAGGTTTTCTTAAGCAGCACGTGCAGGAGTATGTGAATACGGTACAAACCGCAGCGTCCATCAAAGTTAATATAGTTGGTAACAAATCGGTCACATTCAGCTTGATTTATGCTCCAGAGTCATGGAAAATTAAACATTTCGGATGTACTCTACCTAGAGAAGCCGTGGTGGGCGAACGATTTGAACGATGTTATATTAAACACATAATGGCATCAATCGATGTTTTAAACGAATACAAAAATTTCAGTGATATCTCACACACACTATATTTTATTTAAATTTGAAGGTAGAAAGCGCTTAACGAAAGATCCGATAGACTATACTTTGCAGTGTCTTATGGAGATATTCTCTTCAATCGCACCGCGTCTTCACACAACACTGACTGAACTTCACTAACGCAGTCGCCTGCTTTGCCTTGCCGTTTATATGACAGAGTAAACAGTCTGATGAATGTTCTTGAAGGCGAATGTCATGACTTCGCCTTCTCGAAATCTCTATACATGTAAACATCGTTGCTTACATTTATTATTGTAGTGCTGTTTGTGTATTTTCGTTTACTGTTTACCATTTTTTTTATGCTGGTGTTTGTTGTTATATCAAGCAGTGCGATAATTTGTAAACAGGTTTGTTTACTGCATTATTTTTTTTTTTGTGGCTTTTGTTCATAATTTTAATGTTAAGCGATGTAAAAACCAAACACCAGTATCTAGATTTTTCATTTTCGTAACAATATTTACAATTCAAATGTAGTAAACTAACTCAGCTAAGGTAGTCTTAGTGCAAATAGCTGTAACGCTTGTTAGAATATTTTATTTTTAATTATATTCTAATGTCCAGTAATTCAGATAAAGTTTTTACAGAAATTGTGAAGAGTATTCATTTTTTAAATTTAGCAATATTTCCTTTTATTAAGCTGGTATTATTATATGAAAATCTAAAAATATTAAGAGTTTCTCTTTTCAAAATCTGTTTTAATCCTCATAAACCAACATGAATAAGAATTTTTCTATGACGAAAATTTTACTTACAAAATCCCATTTTGCTGTATTATTTGCCTATGGCTTCTTAAGCTGGGCAAGTGTCTTAAACAAATCTCTTCAATACTAACAAATATTCTGCTTAGTTTGCACAACAAAAATAGCAAAAAAAAAAGAAAAAATAGAAAATTTAATTGAATCAATGCTTTTCAGTTTTGTCCATCATTTCGGTTTTATTTCCTTTTAATTTCTGTGCGTGGTCCATAACAATTTTGTATGCTACTTCTTCTTTTTCTTTTTCTTTTTCTATTTCCCTTTTCCTTTTTTAATTTCATTTTTCCTATTAAAAAACTACGTCGTTTTTTTGCAAACAAAAAAAAAATTAATTTTTTTCTCATATTTTTCTTACAGGTCGATCCAAAAGTAGCATTTCCCCGAAGAACACATCCCAAAGTAAGTAAAAAAAGAAAAAATTAATAGATTTTTACTCTCTCTCCTACATACATATGTATATATGTATATAACTTGTCTCGTATAGCGGGTAATAAAAATATATAAGAAAAGAAAGCATCACATAAAAATCCAAAAGAGCATCGAAAATTAATATAAAAAATGTGAATGAAAATGAAACTGAAAATAAGCAAAAAAATATTAAAGGGGGTGGGCGGTGTATAAGTAAAAAGACCACATAAATGATGGTGAAAAATGCTTAAAAAGGAAAAAAAAAAGCAAAAAGAGTATGAAAATCTTCTACTAAAAAAAGAATATTTCATAGAGTGATAATAGGCGCTTAAGCGGTTTTAATAACGAGCTTTAAAAACGAATATTTATTACGCTCTCCAAACTGTAGCAAGCAAGAAATTTAAATAAATGCCATAAACAATGTCTCATAAATAAACCACAGCGAAATTTATAGAGCCAATGTTAACAGACAGACAGGCTTGTACATAAAAAACAATTTGATAAAATAATAATTTTTGCAAATTCAGTGTGATTACATCACAACATCTCAGGGTGATGTGTTATATCTCCTCTCCTATGGTATTCAGTATTAACTAATGTGCCTCCAAAGGGAGATCATATCTCTCATATATGTCTGCAGAAAAGTTCGGAAATTCTAAAATAGAAAACGGCCATATTGTTGAACCTCCGCCTTTTAAATTTCAGTTGTTAGTTATTTCGTCTGTTTTGCCTAATCACCATGGTTGTATAGAGCATTCAACAACACATGCAAATAATAAAATTGTTTTTAGTAAACTTCACCTATTTTACCATCTCCATAATTGGATAATTTTGAAGCCATTGGATCAGGAGGCGATCGACAAACACCGTCATACGTCGATCTGCTGAAATGCCAGATCTGCTGAAAACATCGACGCTGTCAGTGGAAGTGTGCAAGAAAATTCATGGCAGTCGATTTTGCGTCGCTCGCGTCGCTGAGCCTCGAGGCTCAGAAGAACTTTCTTTCTCGGACTTTCGCATCTCACAACTTGACAAATTTAGCGTCATGACTTGAGTCTGCACTCATACTAGCTCAATAGCTAAAGTTAAACGACACCACAGACAAAAACGTGTGTTCGATGAATGGGCCCTCGAGCAGTTGTCGACTAAACTTAGTTTTCATCGATAAATCATCTTCAGTGATGAGGGCCATTTCTGGATCTATGGATACAAGAATAACTAAAATTATCGAATTTCGCACGGTATCACAGTGAGATCCAAGAGCATTCAATGCATTCCGAAAAAGTCACTGTTTGGCTGCCGGCATTATCTTTCTATATTCCTTTGAGAACGATATTCGTCAGGCCATCACTGTCAAACGGCGAGCCTTCAACGTCGATGATTATCAACTTATTTCGGCCTGAGTTAGATGATCTGGTTTGTGGTTTCAATAGAATGGCACTATGTGTTACATATCTTATATCACATGCAATATTTTGCATGAACTATCTGAGGGCATGGTCATCTTATGAGAACTGTCCAAGAAGATCGTTGGATTTAACTCTAACCGATTTTTTCTAGTGAGGTTTTCTTAAGTCTCGTGGGTATGCGAATAGGTCATAAACTACAGCGAACCACCAAGCCTATATAAGTCCTGCCATCGGTCAAATACAGTATGATATAATCGCCAGAACCATTGAAAATTTGACATTTTGCATAAGCTCTACATAGAGAAGTGGTGGCGAATATTTGAACAATAATTATATTTCAGAGATAAGCATTTCTAAGATAACTTACACACACTTTGTTTTATTTAAGTTTAAAGGTAGAAAGAGCTTAAAAAGACCCTACAAATGAGAAATGATCTCTAGCTAGAGTTTAAACCGCAAATGACCCGTACAACCCTTTAACAAAAGATTCCAATGTGTATTTCTCCATGGCGTGTTGGTTGGGTAGCCGTCTGTTCAGGAAACTATCAATCGTGGTGGATTAACAAATTTCTAAGAATTGTTCCCTTCCAAGAAACGTAGGGCAGTACAAAAATTTTAAAATGACAGGAAACTGCCTTCTGCCATGGACTACAAACTATCTTCTTTATGAAAACTTCGTTACTCTGTCTCAAAAGGTAGGACAATTTAATATTTTGTTAATGGGGTGCTCCATGGATTATTTATATGAAGGGACGTTAAAACCTTCTAGTTGCTAATATTCAAAAATAAATATGAACATAACGCTTCCCTATTCTATAACTTCTCAGATTTGTTCTATAGATTATTCGCTTTCACTGATCAGAACTAAGAATGAAACTTAGGCATGGTGTGTGGCTGGCTACTGCCTTATTAATGCTTATGGTCGATGACCGCACCAGACTTTTATGAGGAACTGCAATTACATGAAGGCTTTTCCCTATTGTGGCCAGCATTGTCTAGAAACAAGGAACGGTGTATACGAACTATCCAGATAGGTTGGCTATATTTTACATTTATTGTGCATTATTGCTAAGATACTACTCTACAAATTTATTCCATTATTGGACATTGTTTGCTACGCATAGTTTCTTTCTCATATTTTTATTATCGCTTGAATTTCATGCGGGGAGAACTGCTAAGGGCTGACGCAAAGAAGGAATACTAAATGAGTGCCACTCGATCATTTTCAATGCTCTTCCTGAGCATCACGTCTTCTGTACTTTATCATTCATGTCGCGCGTATTGAAATCAGTAGAATAGATGAGGGATAAGCAATCGATGTGCCTTAACTACAGTTTTTTTGTGAATTGATAGTGAATGAAAGACGTAAATGCCATATTTAAAACACAAACCACATGTGAATCTTAGGTTTTTAAATTAAAACAAAATCGATTGCAACAACGGTAGTGGGTCACCATGGATTTCATTTTTAATTTCACAGGAGAATATGTCGTTATTAAATGGCCCTCAAAAAAAAAAGTGAACGTATTTTAAATATTTTCTTATGTTTGCTTATCGTTTTCCTGAATATGATTTCCGTTTCCGCTTAATATTATCGAAATGTAATTCTCAGATGGTGGAGTCTTATATACACAGGTATGTAAAGATATCTTCGTTATTTATCATTATTTTTTTTTTATGTCTTTTTCTTTTGCTTGTTGTCTGTTGTGAACTGCTCTAAGAAAGAGAAGGGAAGAAGGAGACTATAATCGCCTGCCTAGTTATGTAATTTTATTATTTTTATTACCCCAGTTATGTTGCACACTTTCATTCTCGCTGTATGGTTGTAGTAAGTGAAAGTTTTACAAAGAGGAGACCCTCATATTAAAAGCCGTTTAAAGCCATAAATCCTTACCAAAATGACTGCTTATGAACATCACCACATGAAATGCAAATTATATGCTTCATACCGCTTACACTTACACTTCCAAGGCAAAAGGCAGGCTCCAGGATAGAGTATAAGATGCAGACAGACTTTAAGTAATAAATAGATAACAAGATATATTATCTCACACTCGAAAAAAGTATTTCGTAATACGAATGATGGCGTAACAGTGGTTTTGAGAGCTACATGGTGTACATGGTTAAACAGCTTGAGATTTTAATTTTAAAGCTTTTATTTGTAGAGTTTACCGTGTGATCAACTGTGTAAAAGTAATATGTCATACGAAGGCACAGTAACTATGGCCCAGTAACTGTGGCCCAGTCGGTATAAGTTTTTAGTTTATTGTTGGAAGCCTACTGAAGCCTAATTTAGAAATACAATTATGTTGCTGAAGTTCTGCTGTCCTATCACCCAAGATCATGTCTAACCAGAATTTTTCCAGAATTTTTTTACCCAAAGAAACAAAAATTCTGCAAAAAACTATGAAATTTGCCACTTGAATAGTATTTCGTTGTGGTCAAAAAAGGAAAGAAAATAAATCCACTGGTACAAGTTTTATTTTCTTTCACTTACCTTTAAAAATTTTACGCTCTCTAAAGCGAAAAATTTGCAAAAATATTGCCTAAAACTGCCTCAATGAAATACTCAACAAAGCTGCTGTAAATCACTGTTCACTTACTTTTATTTACATCGACGTGTAAAATAAACGAAATCTTACTTAAAGCACAATTTACACTCACCAGTATTATTCCGGTGATCCTCCCATATTAAGTACAATATTTCGTTACGAGTTCGTTCAGAACTGTAGTCAATGTCAATAATATTGTACCTCCTGTTGTGCTGCAGCGTTCTGTGTTGTCCCATGATTATAATGAGTTTGCGCACAACCCTTCTGTCAAGCAGTCGGCCGGAGTTCCACTTACGACTCGATAATTTCATCCTCTAACGCCTAAAATCGTTGAATTAATCGGTTGCATCGGTTCATTGTTTCGCTATCAATCATACTTACATACTTACATACTTACATATGACCTAGCTTCTTACACTACTTATGCGGTGTGTGCTAATTTTTATGCATGGCGGAACCTAAAGCTTAAAGTCGAGTCAAATTTAAATTTTTAAGAGACTTTTCATGGCAATTTTATTTTACTCTCAGAGTTTTTGCCAGTAATCTGATGAGATTCATATTTCGTCTGTCTGTTCGACCTGTCTGACTTGGAGTTCTAACCGTGGCTTCGCCTCTGCTAACATAAATCGGTACAGGACAAGATCTACATGATGTTATAATTCACTTTGCAGTGCAGTCCTGTAATTCTCATTTTATCACACTCAGTCATCCTGCAACTTGCATACTGTAAGGCTTGCTTCTAGGCGTGGATATTCACAGGAGTCTGAACACCGTTCTCCTTGGAAGTTAGTAACATAACTGGATAAGATTAAGTTCAACAGCCTAATGCAGAATAAGACCTTCTTCTATCTAAAATACTTTTCACAGTCAGTTATTTTGAACGCAGTAAATAATATGTATGAATATGATCCTATCCTGGAGATTGAGCAGACCTCAATCTACATGGCGCCCTACCGATTCATTATTTCAAAGTGCCACAGAAGTTTTTGATATCTGAAATATCAAATTATTCCTATTACTCACATTATCCAGCGGACATAAATATCACTCAAGGCATTAATCGTCTGTGCTGAATAAAACTCAACTACTTGATCTGGTCTGTCGCTGCAACTTCTTTCCATTGAATAATTAGAGAAGAGTGAAAGCTTATTTTTGACTAGGTTTACACGAATGCCATTTTGTATCAAGTCAAAAAACCGCTTACCCTAATTGTAGAACCTTAGCTTTACTTCATGAGAAGCCCATGCAATTTTTTCGTATTACAATTTGTCTCTTACTTGAAGCACTAGCAACCAACAGCAGTAATATTGCTTTTATCAATGGCTACAGAGTGAGTTCTCCATGGCTCATATTTTTTTTAATATTTTTTAAACGAATTAATAAAAAGACATTGAAAAACCCGTACTTATGTACACGCTTTCATAATAATGTGGTCAAAAAAGTGGTGAAGAAACGTACACAAAAAGGTGTAGATTTATTAAAATTTTTCCATTTTTACTTTGCTTTCATAAGGGGAAGAGAGACACACAAAATACAGATGAGCCAAGTGTTTTGCGTTAAGGACACTACGATTGGTGTGGCAAATTTTATTTTCTACACGGCTATTACACTTAAATTGTCATAATAATTGCAAGAATTAAGTATCACGAGTTACTCCATTTTTAGTTCTCTTGGAGTGCTACATTCTTTGGTAAGGAAGGTGAATTTTTGTTGAATTCGTTTTGCTCTCATAAATAGAGGATTCTATACGTATTTATTTGTCTATAGGAACCCATTTTGCTATTGAATATAAGTCCTTATTGTACACCAGCGCTTAGTCATATGATATCTTTTGTTGTCGAAGTTCTTCCCTTATCTGTTGATTCACTTCTGTCCTTAAATCGGACCATCGTCCATCGTCAAATGTCGATCTTTAGGATCCTTTTGGTAGGCATACCGAAAGACTCTGCATTTCAACTCTAATGACTACTGCAGGAGCTGTAGGCCTGAAGAGGAGAAAGAGACTCTCCTCTACTTCATGTGTCTGTGCCCTACTCTTTTCATAAAGAAACGGAGGTTTTTCACACCTCATGTTCTGCAATCTTTGACCGAACTCTCTAGTATAATAGTTGCTACATTACTTACTCACTTACTTAATAATTACCATTAATAACCCGATTAAGGGATTTCGGCCTGCCGCAACACATCCTTCCAGGCGCCTCTGCTTCTTGCTCGCCAACTGATCTCAAGGCTGCTGCATCAGTGCTTAATAGGGTCCCTGCTTCTGCGCCTTAAAGAAGCTCGGGAAGAATGAGCGCCTTGTAGAGTATTGGTTTTGTCGTACGAGAGGGGTCTTGGCTACTCAATTGCCTATTGAGACCATAGTAGCACTTGTTGACAAGAGTGATCCTGAGTTTGATATCCAGACTGACATCATTTTTGGTGGTAATGGTGGAGCCTTGCCTTTAGCAAAAGTATAGTTATCTACCGTAATCTGAGCTCCAATACGCCACACGTCTCTACTATTTTTGGATAACATATACTTCGTTTTGCCCTTATTTACTGCCAGACCCATCTTAGTAGACTCCCGTTCAATACCACAAAAGGCAGCAGTAACATCTCGCTTGGTACTATGCCCTATGATGTCAATGTCGTCAGCGTACGCAAGCAAATGGATGCTCTCCTGCCTTCCGCAGAACACTGTCCATGACGAAGTTAAGGAGGTCGCATGATAATGGATCGCCTTGTCTGAAACCTCGCACGGTATCAAATGGTTCGGAGAGGTTCATTCCTACCTTGACGGAGCTGAATGGAATTGCTCAACGTTACTCTGCCTTAGCCTTATCCTTAGCCTTATCAAAAGCACGATCCCTTATGGGGCTATCGAAGGTTGCCTTATGGTTGACAAAAAGATGATATGCGTCGATTTATTGTTCGTGGGTCTTTTCCAGGATTTGACGTACTTACTTTTGGCCTTTAACCCGCAGCTTTATTGTTCTTAAGTCGGATAATCGCCATTTTGACCTCTCCCCGGCGTCGTGATCGATCGGGTTCTCCAAAGGCGGTATTGGTGTCGTCATAGCCATGTAGCAGAGCAGAGAAGTGTTTTCTCCACAACCTCAGTACCCCCTATGAATCTGTTACCAAGTTTCCACTCTCGTCTTTGCAGGAAGTCTCTACAATAGCAAGATTTATTTTGGACTCGGTATGGTTTTCTCTAAGGAATGGTTGACCCCCCGGGTAGAATTAATTGTGGTATCACAATGGGCCTAAATGCTGGACTAAGTGGGAGCTCATCCTTCGAAGGCGTACGCCACCTAACCTAACCTGCTCCCTTATTTTCACTTTAAAACCTTATATGTGTAGTAGTGTGTCATAATATTGACATGAACCTATTTTGTATCGTCTACCTTGTATCTTCAGTTAAGTATGTAGTTCGTATAAAACCAAAAAATCATTAAAAAAAACACCCCTCTCAGCATTAAACATTAGATGGGGCGGAGTTTCTGTTTTGGCCTCAAGTTCTTAAAGCATTTGTTTTTAATTGAATTAAAGGCTGAATGTAATAATTTGTAAACGAGCTAAAACCGTTCAAAATTCTCTAAAACCATTAATAAATTTTTCATATTCAATAATTGAACACAAATATTTATACAAACACATATACATACACACAAACAAACATATGTATGTATGTATGCATATATGTACATACATACATACAATAAATAGGAAATTGTTTCTACTCATTTAACTTAAATAGCCTTCTCACCATACTCCCTCTACAATAGTAAGCGTATGAGTAATATTTGAAGTGATTAATTTGGCATGCATACAAACCATAACACTTATACGCCTGCAATCGATGAAATAATTCACAGTCATGATAGTTGTTGTTGTGATTACAAAGAAAACAAAAATATTTCTTTATTAGAAAACGAAAACTACGATTAATACATATTTAATTGATTTAGAATTACAACAACAGTAAAAGTAAAAAAGATTTTAAAAGAAAAATTAGTTTGAAACCTTAATTAAAAATGAAGGGCTGAAGCAGGAGAAAAAGAAAGCAAAAAATCCAATGAAGAAAAAACTTCTATAATTTTTAATGATTCAATTAAACTCATTTGAAATAAATTTCCATGAAAATTACAACTGATAATCAGCAGTTTTTTTCTCTCTGATTTTTTATTTGCATGCTTTTTTTCATAATAATTGCTGGGTTTTTTGTTGCCATTGCTATTGTGTGTGTGTGTGTGTGCGTCTATGAAATTGTAATAAAATTTTCATGTTTGCGCCGAAAGCAGGAAGAAAAATTATTTTAAAATAATCCGCTTAAATATGAATTTCAACATGGAAAACAGCCCGAACATGAAATTATTTGAAGCGAACGAAACATTTACCCTCGTTATTAAAACTCTGCAAAAGAAAAAATCTGCTGAATAACCAAATAATTATACTTAAAGTGATGAGGGGTAGGTAGTAGATAGTAGGTATGGGAAAGTAAGTGAGAAGAAACAAAAAAAAAGAAGGGAATTGAAATAAATTGTGTAAAAACCAAAAGCAATAAAATGCCATAAAAAATTGCAATCAAAATAGGGTAAAAAATTATACGTTTAATTTTTTTTGTTCTTCATTAAAAGTTAACGAATAAAAAAAAGTGAAAGTTCTTCTTCATTAACAGCTCTATTATTTATGAATTATATTTTAATGTGATACTATATTTTTTTCCATTAACTTTTTACTTAATTCAAGGATTTAAAAGTGAAAATCTGTACAACAAATACAGTAAAAAAAAACTGAAAATAATCCCCGTTTAATTAATTGTTACTGTTGTTAAAAAGGGAAAAGGGAGAATAAAGGGTGAATAAAAAAAATTATATTTGCAGAGCTAGAAAATCTGTTGATAATTTCATATCAGGCCCTATTATTCTTGTGCTTATACGTACTTACTTGCTTACTAACTAAACTGGCCATTAACAACCCGATTAACGGGTATGGGCCTGCCTTAACACATTTTTCTCGGCGCCTCTGCTTCTTGAACGCCTAAGCCATTTGGTCACACTAATCACGCAAACAATGTCGTCCTCTTTGCCGACTTCCAAAAATCTCCGCATCAAGTACCAGTCTCGCCGGAGCATCCTCCTCCATTCGAACGACATGGCCGAGCCAGAGCAGCCGCTGGAATTTAATACGCTGCACAACGTCTATGTCGTTGAGGAGCTCATACAGCTCTCTGTTGGATCGGATGCGGAAATCATCGCCAACTCGCCCTGGGCCGAAAATTTTATGTAGGACTTTTTTCTCGAATACTCTCAATTCTGCTGCATCAGTACTTAATAGGGTTCATGCCTCTGCGCCATAAAGAAGCACGGGAAGGATGAGCGTCTTGTAGAGTATTAGTCGTACGAGAGAGGTTTCTGCTACTCAATTGCCTATTGAGACCATAGTAGCACTTGTTGGCAAGAGTGATTCTTCGCTTGATCTCCAGACTGTCATCATTTTTGCTAGTAACAGCGGGGTCAAGATCAATAGATTCCTTGTTTATATCGAAAATATAGGTATCGACCGTAATCTGAGATCCAATGCGGCGCATATCCCTACTTGTTTTGCCCTCATTTACTGCCAGACCTATCTTCATAGACTCCTACTTTGACGGAGCTACAGGAATTGCTCAATCTCATTCTGTATAGCCTTATCAGCTTCGCAGATATACTTGTGCTTGTATTTATTGAGCACAATATAGCTGACGTTAGCAGCTTAGGTTGCAATCTTGTGTTTAAAGGTAAATCGCTACAAAGATTAAATTTAAAATTGAAGTTAAATAAAACCACACATTAAATTATGACTTCAATAAACCTTCGGCCATCTAATACCTTCATACCTTCTTAGAAACAGCTTGGCAAGGAATGCGTAAGTAGCGTTAAATAGTATAGTCAATGTAGCAAAATGATGTCTGATGTTTCTGAAGTCGTCTTGTTGCAACCCCATATCATTCAGTTCACGATCTTTTATTGAAGGTCAATAAATGTGGAAAATTGTTCGATCATAGAATTTATATGATTAGAATTGCCAACCCATAGGTCCAATTGCTGATGCCGTAAGATAATATTTGAATTTGTCACATTATCTATCACACTTCTCATAACAGCATTGATTGCGATGATGCACTTCCTACTTTCTTTCCATGTTGCAATTCCAATAGGCTTCTGCGGTATATTTCTACATTTGATATCCAATAGAGTTGTCATCATTTAACGCAGGGATCTATAGGCAAACCTCTGCAACTAATTGTTGATTTCAACATCTGTGTATTGAGTTTTACGTGACTACAACAACACTGAGAGAGGATGTTGCTGTCGAACAGAGGTATTTTTGGCTGGGTGCTGATATGTAAAGATTATGTATGCAGGTTAGTGAAAGCAACTATAAACCTTTTAATTTTGTACAGAATATTAACATCAAGAGAATTTATCTGCCCAGGTACGTGAAATCAGTAATTTATTCAATATTTCGGCCATATGGTACAGAGTGCAGTATAAGCTGATCTATTCAGGGATTTCAAAATCTGATATATAGTCGACGGTTTGCCATTTTACATACATACATACATAATTGGTTGTTACAATGACCGTCGAGATTAGAAGTAGCTTCCTACACCAGTTATGTAGGTAGGTAAAAGTGGCTGTCCACTCGATAGAGTCATGAGCGGACACATTTAAGCCGCACGCAGGGCCCATTGTGATACTACAGTTTCTTATTTCCCCATATTTAAGGAACCATTAGGAGTTTCCCATGAAACGACTCAGACTGTCAATATCCATACATGATAGTTAATCTACATACAATATCCTCCATGCAGTTGGGTGCCTAAACCCTCTTTCTCCTCCGACCAAGTGCCGGACATGTGCACCAGTTATGTTGTGTGTGGTAATTTTAAACATGAGTGGCGGGACTTATTCTTTAAAGTCGACTGCGAACTAAAGATGTTTTACAAACTTTTTCATGGTAATTTTCATTTTCTCTCATAGATTTTGCCAAAAATCTGCTGAGAGGAAGTTCCCGAAGTCCCCTTGGCCTCACGTCGAATAAACTAACAATACGGCAACTTCACTAAATTGGTCATGTAGATATTTCACAGTTCTTGCCAGTATGTTTACATCCTTTTTTTCAATACAACTGAATTCATTTACAATAATTGCTTAAAATAAAAAAAATTTCATCAACACAATTAAATTGTTTTGTTAAGAGAATTAAAGAATTCATTGACCAATAAAATCAATTTTCCAACACTTTTCCTTTTCTCTAACACAATATAACGGTTTAAGGCTCTTAACAAAGAAACCGAAACTAGAGTGATTTAGCTAAGCTAGTAAATCTATTATTGAAATATCCAACACTAGATAGATGACAAGAATGAAAAGGTACTTAAAAAACTTCAACAAAAAAAGTAATAAAACCAACAACAATGAATTTAAAGAAAAGTGAAGAACAAGAAAAAAGGAAAAACTAGAATTTATCCTCTGGCCAGTTATCACTTTCATAGAACAGAATGTCTAATAAACAAGCAACGAACAAGTACAATACCAACAACACAATGACTTTTTATCTTTGCAACAACAAAGACAAAAAATTGCAAAAAAACCCCCAAAGTTAAATGCGTCATTTGGGGACATCAAAAGCTAAAAGAAAACTATCACTGTAACACATACATGTGCATACACGTACACATAAACAAAAGAGAGGAAAATGAAAAAAGAGTTTTAACAAGAATTCTATGCCATTCTACATAGTTATTCTATGACATTCATTTTCTATATTTTAATGTCATTGAAAACATTGCCACATAAAATAATAGAGAACAGGAGCGAGAGCAAGAGAGCAAAAGAGAGAGAGAGAGAGAAGGAAAGTAAAAATGACGAGACTTGTAGAAAAGTTCATCTACAATTGAAATAAATTAATTTCAGCCATTGTGTTCATTCAAACTTTATAAAATATCATATCAAGAGCAGCACAGAACAAAGACAGACCGACACACACACAGAGAAAGACAGAGAGCATAAAAGTGATATTATATACCTATGTATGTAGGTACATGTGTATGTGTATGTGTAAGTGAGTTTTAGACATTTAAATTTATATTCAAGGAAACAAACAACAGCATAAATGTTTCATATGCTGCTGCCATCAAACATTTGTTGTAGGCAAACACACACACACTAGTGCATACTCTTTCACTCTCTCCCTCTCTCTCCTAGTTGAAATACTTTTTCCACTGTGTTTGAAAATCATTTTAGTTGGTCTCAGTAGTTGTTGTTTTTGTTATTGTTGCAGCTGCAATTCATTTCAAACTCACATACAACATAACAAAATAAAAAAATAAAAAACTTTTCCACGTTGAGTTTTTTAAAGTTCAGCAGCACATTTGTTCGCTCGTATTGTGTTTTAAGTTTCTCTATTATTATTATAGCTGTTGTAGTTGTTGTTGTTGCTGTTGCAGCTATTGTTGTTATTGTTAAACAAGTATTATATTCTACTTGTACGCAGAGAGCCAAAATAAAGTTTTATTTACAGTGACTGCAAAAATAATAAGGAAATGGAGTCGGGTGCTACGCTTTGTTTTAATTTGCATCAGGATTTTCATCAAATGATTTCTTGAGCTAATGAAGCCAATGTCAAATAGAGTCCCTTACAGAACCCGTAACCAAGTGGCTACATACACTTTTAAAAGAGGAGCCATTCTCTGGTATACGTATAGGGCGGGAAATAGATGGTTAGACAGAAGTAGGAAATTTCGGTAACAACGTGAAATATTTCGAGGTCATAGGCAAACTGGTGGGTACCTTCCTAGCATAAGTCTATGTCATCTTGTGTACAAACGATATAGAAACCCTATTTGATGGTCAAACGTTATAGGAGTATTTGGCTCGAGAATAATATGACTCTGCTTGAACATGTTGAGTCAATTGAGCAGGAAAAATAAGGTTACCTTCTGCTGAATTTAATATCATGTTTGAATTCACAGCAATGAGCAGACACATAAGCGTGTTGATAAAGTTAGTACTTTTCTGTGCAGTAAGATGAGGTGCGTTTGAAAAGGTATAATCAGCGAAAGAGAAGATAAAGAGAGGTAGAGAGACTCCTCTCAAATCTAATCCGTTTCGAGCAATCTTAAATTTTTTTTACGAAATTGCAATAAAACGGAATCTAAATCGTGGTTCAAACTATCAAGAAATTATCTGAGATTGATAACCCACCTTTTGACTGGGCTCTCTATACCCGAAGTACATTGAATGAATTGAGACAGATGAAGCGAGGAAATCATCAGGTACACGTAATTGCATCCAAAAATTAACATCTGGACCAGAGATCAGCAATGAGTATTCAAAATGATGAGTATATTCGAATCATACTCATACTTATTTTAATATCATACTCGTACTACTCATATTCAAATTTTGAAGTACTTAATAATACGCATAATATTGTTAATTTCAACTCTCCTTTACTCAACATTTACAAGAATCTCATTCTCACTAGAATGTTGTGTGTTTGCTTTGTTTGCTGTATTTGTCTATTTCTTTCTTCTTTTATTGTAAATTCAACAACAATTCAGACTGTAAATTTTGAAGAATGAATCGAATCACTCGAATCATTTATGAGTTTTATAAGTATTTTTCTCAATTTATGAATCTGAATGAGTAGGCATATGAATCAAACATATTTCGAATATAATGAGTTTGATGTCAACGTTGTACTCATACCCTTGCAGCCTGTACATATAAATCAATGTTGTGGTGAGTACGAATGAATCAGAGTAGTTGAATTTCAATACTGTTAACTCATTCATACTCAAAATATCATGAGTACTTATGAGTAGCGAAAAAACGATTCATTGCTGATCTCTGATCTGGACACAAATTAATTGTTTGGCATGGATGTTCGGCTAAGGTATTTAAGTGAAGGTGGCTATCAATCCGAAAAGATAGACACGCGTACAGCAGTGAGGTCTCTTGTGATTTTACAATGAATATCTTCTACTATTTCTAAAAGCAATTGAAGTCACCGTAGCCTTCCTTCTCGGCTCTGTACGCCAAGGATAAAATATAGGGTGTTTTTTATAGAGGTATAGAACTTTAAGTTGCAATAAAACAACGATGGATTATTCGATTGACATGAATTTTATTTATCCGAAAGATAATCTTGTGGCATTACATTTTAAATATGATTTCTGGCATATGACCGCCACGGCTGGCGCGGATGTAGTCCAATCTGGACGTCCAATTTTCGATGACTTTTTCCAACATTTGTGGCCGTATATCGGCAATAACACGGCGAATGTTGTCTTCCCAATGGTCAAGCGTTTGTGGCTTTACCGCATAGACCAATGACTTTACATAGCCCCACATAAAGTAGTGTAGCGGTATTAAATCACAAGATCTTGGAGGCCAATTCACAGGTCCAAAACGTGAACTTAGGCGGTCACCAAACGTGTCTTTCAATAAATCGAAATAAAATTGCACTATTTGCAAGCGTTGTTCAGGCGTGAGTTTATTCATGATGAATTGCCAAACCAAACTGAGAATAAATCACTTGACAGCTGTTAAATCGGTCGCCATCTTGAAAAGTAATGCCAACTTAAAGTTCTATACCTCTATAAAAAACACCCTATACTATTGAGCTGAGAAATTGTGTAGAACAACGATTTCAAATAATCCAGGAAGTTTCAAAGATGAAAACTTTATATCGAAGGAATAAACGAGTTTTTTTTTCAAATATCTTCTGAAAAAGCTTGAAATTAAAATGCTTACTTACGTGGTAGAAACTGTTAAACATTTTTGATTGCCCCTATTTTTTCTACCAGCACTGTAAATATCCAAACAATGTATGTAATTACATTGAAATTGCTCTTTAAACTTTTGTTTCATTGTATTATTACTCTACCTTTCACACAATTTCTCTAACACACACATACACGCTCTCTCTCTCTCTCTCTGTCTTTCTCTTTCGCCCTCGCTTTTGCTTTTACTCATTTCCAGTTGAGTCTTACAATTGAAATTGCATACTCTTGCACTTACTCTCTCTCTCTCTCTCTCTTCTATACTTATTTCAATTTATATTTTAAATGTTATAATTTGTATGTATGTGTGATTGGGTTTGTGTGTGTTGGTGTGCTTGTATGAAACTGCAACAATAAGATGTTGCTTCGAGGCACACAGTTGAAAAACAAAAACAAAACAAAAAAGAAGATGCCGGTTATAACGAATAATTGAAAGTGTAAATTAATTATAAAATGAGTTGAAACTTTATCTCTCCTCTTTCCCCACCTTTTCGAGATTATTATTTTTTTTTTTTGCTTCTTGCTTTTTTTTTATTTCTCGTGAAGTTTTTGTACGAAATTTTGTTGTTTTTGGTTGTCTTTTTTTTCAAATTCAATGTTTTTATAAAAAAATTGGTGTTTAACGGGTCAAAAAGGCCTCGTTTTTTTTAGTTTTTGAGTGTAAAGAGAGGGAAAGAAAATTTTATGCCAAGATATCTTGCTTAACTATCTGTATTAGACCACGTAAATGTTCGGTTACAGAAGCGTTCGCACATGAAATGGAAAAATTCTGCAGGATCACCTATAGGAAACGTTCTCACGCTTCGCAGAAACTAAAGGATGCCCAAAATAAATCCTCCAACGTTAAAGACAATTTCGGCAACAGTGTGGAAAGCTACTAAAGTCATCTCAACTTCAAAATATTTCATCACAAAGTCCTGCCTATTTGCCTTTAAGCTCTTCTCAATATCTGTATGAGCAGGCAGAGATTAACAATAAAATAGTTTGCCATCTCTTTGAGAAACATTCAAGATTTCTTAGTCACAGTATATGTCATGTAGGTTGTATTCATTATTTGCATTATCAATCTGTGTAGGGTATACCTATAATACCGCACCCAATCCTTTTGCTTTGATAAACTTTAGAAAGGCTAACTGCCTGTCGTAGTATTTGATGTACACTCAAGTGTTTCCTTTTGAGCTACATTAAGGTCCCAAGTACGTGCTGCTTGATTATTCTCATAGCAGAACCAATATTTTCGTTTTGGGACGATCTTTATTCTGAACAAATGTTTGGGATTCAAGTGGATACTCCTAAGTATGGCACAAATCGCTTGTCATTGTAATTATTACAGAAAGTTTTGAACTCTTATCAGCGTAGTAAAAGCTTCTCTACTCTCAAGCTCAACTGCCTGAGATCAACACAATTTGGATTGAGCAGCAATAACTGAATCAGCTTTCCTAGACCGTTCCATACTATTCTCAAGTCAATTATATTCGAGCTGAGTGCTGGGCTTGCGGCTTGATTGCCAAAGGGTATTTCTATTTCTTGCTAACCAACCAACAGGCATTAAGCAGATCTGCCGATGGCGTAGACTTCGGCTGGAAAAGTGCACATATGTACGTACATAATTGGTCATTACTACCCTTTAGTCAAAATTATGACGTAGCTTCTCACATCACTTATGTATGTTGTGTCTGATATTTTTATACATGAGTGGCGGGGGACCTACAATTTAAAGTCGACTACGAAAGACAATTTAAAGTCGACTACGAAAGACACATTTTTACATTAACTCTCAGAATTTTCACCAGAAATCTGCTGATAAGAAGTCGCCAAAACTATATTATATCATTTTTCCATTTGCGCGAGATATCTAGGCTGAGGTTTGAACAGTGGCTTGAAGTCTAATAAGCCAACACAATACCTACTTGACTACGGCGTCTTCCCAAGTACATGGTGGTACATTAGTGGATGGTTTTCTCATAACAGAACTAATATATTCGGCTTCAGATGCTCCCTATGTTGTACAAATATTCGGACTACTAGCGTTTGTATGACTCAATGCGCTCCTCCTTGTAATTATTACAGAGAGTTTCGAATTCTATCAGGGGATCAACTCGATTCTCCAACTAACTGAATCAGCTTCTCTAGACTATCCCGTTACCATTTTCGCGTCAATTTTATTAAAGCAGAGTGCTATAATCTTGGTTGCCAAAAGGTAGTATTTTTATTTCTTCCAAATCAAGCTGAACTGCTCTACTCGGAAGGTACCCGCAGTTTTTGCAAAGGGTTCCAATATTCTGCCCTGGAATCGAACATCATTATTCTCGGTTCTCGACCCAGTCGAGGTGCTCTTCTTAAAAGGAAATTAAGTCTCGTTGCGAAGTATTTTCCAAAATAAGACGGTTCTGTCAGCTTTTCTATTTGTTAGATTATGAACCTCGTGCCAGACTTGTTGGACGTTAGTCTCCATTGACCTGCATTAACTCTTAATACTCAGAGTCGTTGTGAAACATTTTCCATAATTATTGTATTCATAGAGGGAGCTGTCAGTTTCTCGATTTGTCAGATTATGAATCTCGTATCCGACTTGTCTAATATTATAGTAGTAACCCTTGTTCCCATAGCTGTGGTTTTCAGCACCATATGCTTCAGACTTAAATGTAGCGGAGCCTCTAGCACCCCAGGTTGTTTGGGCCCGGTTATACTAGCACACACCAGTATTGGTATCTTATCCTACTCCATGTGACAAGTTTTCAAACTTGCTCTGCCGGTCTCCCAGTGTCTATGCTTGCGTCTATAATTATGGGTATGTTTGGTTTAAGTACAAATGTTTTCTAAATGGGGCTATCCAGGAATCGAATACTTTTTCATTCAGGAAATTTGTTCCCTTTCTCGCCTCTTTTGTAAATATACCACGAACCCTATCGTTTACTTTATACCTTCTTAGCATATTAACATGTATAACGTTTTAATCCAGTTTCCAGTAAACAGGTTTACTGTCTCCCATGCAACTAAAGTTCTTATCCCATAAGTTTATCTCTACGTCTGTTGCACTTTCTTTTTTTTTTGGAATTTTCCTTTGGGCTCCGATAAGTTGTCTTTTGTCCCAAAGCTATTCGTTTCTTAACTTTGCCACCAACCAACCAAGTACTGCAAAGACAAAGACTGATTTTCAAAGTTCGAATACTCGTACTTGAAGAGTTTTGTTTGTTTTGCTTTCAATTTCGATAGTTTTTTTCCTCTGTGCCAAGCTAACCCGTCCTCTGTTATGGTTGTCGTTTTGCAATCGCCGCTCATAAAACTACATGGACTTCATCAAAACTAAGCAAAGAGCAGATAAAAGTTTTCTTTATTTCTTATCATCTGCAAGTCGCTTTCCATTTACTTAAACATGCCTGCCCCAGACTTCTTGCTGATTGCAGGATTTGCTTCCTTGCTTCCTTGCTTGCTTGTCTGATTTAGTGAAGGTGTCGGATGGTTGTTTGGTTTACTGGCTGTTGGCCACTATGTATTGTCAGTCATTTATTTTACAAGTTTTTCCAGTTGTTGTTGCTTTTCCCCCTTTTTTTTCTTTGTTGTTTTTGCCTTAAGCTAAATGTCCTTTAGTTATTTTCCATGGAAGCGTTTTTTTGTTGTTGTTTTTCTGTAACTTTTTTTTTTTAAAGTAAGTTTTGCTTGTTTTTTCCGTGTTGCTGGATTTCTTTAAGCGACAAGTGTTGGTAATAAAATAAAAATGAAGAAAATAAAATCAAGTCAACAAATAGAAGACAAAAAATAAGAAAGAAAAAATCTAAAGAAAGGAAGAAAATGTTGAATTGAATGCAACATTTTGGTCAGTGAATAAGTTACACTGTTTCCAAGGAATTTTTTGACAAAATTTTTCATTGCAAATGAATTGAAACCTTAAAGGCACAGACATTGTTGTACTCTTCTAAAGTCAGTTTTATGATTAATTTTCACCAACTTCCAAATTCTGTTATTAATATCAGCAGCCGCGACCATTCAATCGTAACGACAGAGCCATAAAATTTCCAGATCACGTCAAATGGTACCAGGACACAATGCTATTGCGGGAAATTGCAAAGCGTATGTCTCTGGCCCGAACATTCGGGCTACTTCTCTACATTGGAATCTCCATTTAGAATCTCTAATTACAGAATTGTTCGTGCAGTAATGGATTCCATAAATGGAATACCTAACCTCCAAATGTGCATTGGAACCTTTACTGGACATTGCATTCGATGTGCTCATGCAAGACACATTGAACTTGGCAATATGACCAATGATCTGTGAAGGAGTCATGTCCAGCCTTATGTGGTAGGATAAGAAAGCCCCTGGACTTCTAATATACAAATAAAATCACTGATCTGTTAGATATAGACATTATAAGTGTTAGGGGGATTCGAAGACTGTATTATTAGAACGGATCACAAATGATCGAAATCAGTCTACCCGCTTGTATAAGAGCTAGTTTTAGCTGCCTAACTACCTTTAACTGTCCAAATATTTTTACTAACTTCGTATAGCCGAGAAGATATAAACGAAGCACAGCTAGGAGCTTTTGAATCCTTTGAAAACAATTTGTTTGGTGCCTTAACGATCGTAAGACACTCAAACATTGTAGGTTAAGCTCACTTCTTTTCCTTATTCTCAAGCAATATAGAAACTATATTTGAAGAGCTCTTATAGGTTGTGATTGACAAAGTGACCGATACACCCTGAAGGTTTCCAACGCCAAAATAAACTCTCTATCGGTCAAAGACAATATAACAAAAAATTCTCTGCCATTTCATTTGCCGCAGTTCCTCCTGCGGGCATCATGTAAAGGAATGTCGAGTCTATCTGAATCTTTTATAAAGAGGCAATGGATCCTTTTAGGCTATGGATTGTCATACTATTATCAATAGTGTAACAATGCTGCACATTTCTTCGTCCTATCATAGAAGATGAGCCGCTCTATTCGCTGCCTTATTTAGACAGTTCGTTAGCAACACAATTATCAACGATATTCACATGTTCTCAAATACATGTAAAAGTTATTGTCTGAAATTGTCTGAGAGCTTTCAACGGTCTTCAAATAAGGACCGACATTGAAGTGACGTTTGACTGTCCAAGTAATATTTAAGTTATTGTTAGATTCCTCCAGTATTTTAGAGGTATCGGTATAATCTTCAAGAGCATTGTCGCAAACATCCGTATTGCAAGATCGGTATTGTAAGAGCAATCGAATTGAGAAGTTAAATCTCATGTCTGGAAAATTATAACGAACTATATAGTTCAGCTGAGTACGTCTATGGCATATCAGGAATTCACCATGTCCGTAGTTCAGATCACGTTAGAAGTTAACTGCATTTACCACCACTAGGACAGTCCTCTGCATCAAGAGGATTGTGTGTCAGTCTCAATATGAAATTGTAAGACGCAGTAGAGTCTACGTATCTTGGGATATCTGGGCACGCAGCCTTGTTTTTGGATCGATACCACAGTAAACATTGGACATTAGCGATCTTATAGCTTGAACATTTTCTCTGAACTTACACGCTCCTGTCAGCATTGTGCGTTTAAATGTTTACCATTGCAATTTCAAGACATTTATGAATGAAAGGACCTTTACCTTTTGTACCTTTAAAATACTTTACGTTTTCGTACACTATTAGGAAACAGTGTAAGTCCATTAAAAACTTAAAGGCAATTGCTGACTCAAAAAAATGGAAAAGCTTCTCGTATTGAAAATGAAATGATATAAAATATACTTGTATTATTATTATATACTTTCTATCGTAATAGTTGTTGTTGTTGTATTGTTGTTGTTCTTACAGCAATATTTCTTATTTCATTTTTATCTACAGTTTTTGGTTCGACTGTGACACTGACTACTCAGCATGATTATATTTTAAAAGTATTTCGCTCCTCTACTCTACTGGTCTTCTTGTCTTCTTATGATTCTTTAGCTTTTAAGTTTCATGGTCTCAATGATACTTAAATTGACATTTACAACCGAGTACGTATGCGTGCATGTACATATGTATGTTTGTGTGATGTTTGTGTGATTGTCTTCCAAGAAGTAAGAAAGTAAGAAACAACAACAAAAAATATCACAGAATTTTACAAAGAAAATAACAACAACAGAGTGATTAAAAGTTAATGAAGCAGAGGCAGGCTTAAAGAGGAAGCAAGGAATTATCTGCTCCAGTTCGACTGATATTTCAGTTAATTATTTGAAATTAAAAGAATAAAATTAGAAAATTTAAATGGATTTATAACTGAAAAAATGCGGCGTTTACTGCTTCACCGAAATATATCGAGAAACTCCATTATTTATGATATCAGCCGGCATAACCTGCAAGCTTTTGTAGTTTAGATTGTTATCCACCATAAATAAGGGCTTAAACCACAGTAACCTGGAAGGAAATATGTTCAGAGTTTCAGATACAATTAGATAATCTTGATAACATGTGAGCGGACCCTCTATTAGCGAGTGTTGGCCCTCTTTGCATGTCCCAGAGTCACATCTCTTGGTAACTACGATATACTGGCATTCCAGTAACCAGCAGAGCGTATGCATATGGTCCGAACTTTCTGGAGACTTCTGTACATTGGGAATCTCCAATTTTAGAATTGACAGTTCAGAAATAGATTCCGTTAATGTTGTACTAAAAGAAGGGTAGATGCTGTAGTCTAGTAGGTAGTGTGTTGGTTTATTAGACGCAAGGCCAAGGTTCAAATCCCAGGTCAGACATCAAAACGAAATATGAAAAAAAATATTTCTTCGTCGACTTCCTCTCAGCAGATTTCTGGCAAAAACTCTGAGAGTAAATAAAATTGCCATGAAAAGCTTCTTAAATCATGTATAAAATTAACTCACACAACATGAGTGGTGTGAGAAGCTAGGCCGTAATTCTAACTGAAGGGTTGCAATGGCCAATTATGTATGTAAAAAAGGGCCCAAAGAAAGTCTTCATAAACTCCAAACGAATACGCTTAACATAGTTGTTATAGTCATTACTGGACATTGTGTATGGTGTAGTCCTGCAAGACGAATGGCTCCTGGCAATATGGCCAATGACTATTTCAGGAGACGCAAAGCATTCACTATTGGGTTCATGCCCAATCTAATGTTGTAAGATAGGGAAGCAGCTGTACTTTTAAAATACAGATATCCGCACTGATATATCAAGAACGGACATTAGGAGCTTCGATGGCTCCAATGTTAGCCCTATTGGAAGACTGTTATGTTACAACTGACTTTAAATTTTCCTGTATTTCAACCATTTCCTCATTTATAAGCTGTGCCGAACGGTGTCAAATCCGTACAATCCGCAGCTCTGATAAACACTTTCTTAGCGACAACTGATAATTTTAGTGGCTTTAGAGCAGCCATGTTATCTGTGGAAATCATAACTGCCTTAACTTTGGCAATGTCTGAGATCGTTCAGCGTGGACTCAATGGTTTTCTCAGTAAAAACGTATGAATCCATGACATTTTTGTTCATTTTACAGCCTTCTGTGCTACCAGTTTAGATCACACTCACCCAAAAACTGCAGTCGAACTTTCCCGATTAGATATTGATTTATTTGAGATGTATATCTGATATGATGTGACCATTTGGCCGAAATTTGAGTTATGAACCCACCTGTGTGGAATGCCCAAATCTCCCGACAAAGGGTAACTATGCCCATAAGCTTTATCTGCGGGCATGAAACCATTGTTATTATATACTTGCTGTGTGCTGTACAACCCATATCATGCAACTTCCAATGCCATTGCTTCGGTTACCCCAAGGCAAGCGAACTCTCTTAATCTGCGGTGATTAGCTGCCTCAATTATCCAGCAAGCTATTGCCGCATAAGTTCACATGGGCCAAACACAGGCAGTATTTTTCCTTCTTTTTTTTTCTTACTTTCATGAACGGGTGATTTGTGGGTATATGGTAGCAGATGGCATGATAGGTTTGTCATATCTGGTTGCCGTGAAACACCAATGGCTTCTATGTGTTGGATGCTGTTAAAGGAATTTTTCCTGCCTGACCTGTTCTGTTTTTTAAAAGATTGAGGAATCTAAACTTTGATGTCCGTTGCTAAACGATATCTTGTCCAGGAAAGAGGATTCTGGGATGTATTACTTGGATGAATTCGAAAACATTTCGGGATATTTTATTGCCTTCATACGTAATTGGCCATTACAACCCTTCAGTCAGTAATACGGTGTAGCTTCTCATACCACTCATATTGTGTGCGTTAATTTTATACGTGAGTGGCGGGACCTACAGTTTAATTTCGACTCTGAATGACAGATTTTTGAGAAACTTTTTGTGGCAATTTTATTTACTCTCAGAGAGTTTTTGCCAGAAATCTGACGGAAGAGGAAGTCGCAGAAGAAATATTTTTTTTCATACTTCGTTTTGATGTCTGACCAGGGATCCGATGATCCGAACTCGGGCTGATATATTTCGGGTTTATTAACAAACTTTCGCCAACTCTTTGATTCTAAGTGTCTGTCTATTCTAAATCCATCTCTTGTAAACCTTCGTGTAGCACACTGAAATCGAAGAACCGTAAATAAGATTCCTATTTTTTAAATCCTCCAACTGCATCGGTTCGAATTCCAAATGTTTACCCTACGTACCCTTTATAAGTCATTAAAGACACTTTTTTTGTAAACAAAATTTTTGTTTCAAAAAGTGCATGACACACTGTTTAGATTTCTTGTATGTACTATGTGGACACTTATACACACATGGCATGTGTAACAATTACTTTCAATATAATTTGATTGTATTGAATGATAAACAATATCTACTACAAATACATACATTCAAAGACAGTAGAACAAGAAAAAATTATAAGTGATGGAGAGAGAGAAAGAGATGGAGAGATTAACAGCAATTGGTTGAGTGTAAGCTGAAGTCTATTGTTATTTAAAAGCACATTTATGTTGTGTGCGCTCTCTGCGTAAGCACGAGTGAGTGAGTGTTGTGTATTGGTGACATTTGATGTATGAGTGTTGTTTGTAAGTAAGTTCTCTTTGTATTTCTTTTTAAAGGATTTTTCAATTATTGTTTGTTGTTGTGTTGTTCTTATTGTTGTTTGTTTTCATAGTTAAAAAATGTCTTGAGTTTTATGACAGTCTTTCGATTCATTGCAAGTGTGGATAAGTTTTTGTTGCTATTCATTATCCAGCGAGGGATTTTTTGTCTCTTGGGAAAGAAGTGGTGTTTGCTAAGTGTTTGTTAGTGTAACAGTAAGGTTCGAGGGCAGATACTGCTGGTATCTGGTTGATGTGTGTATATTACTTCTCGTAAGTAATTCTCAGTCTTATTGTGTGTTCTTTAATGCGGCTAATTTCACACTTGATTTAAGTTTAAGAAAACAACAAATGCTGAAAAGGAAAAGAAATAGACAAATTGAAAATCAAAGTTTTCCATTAAAAAAAAGAAAATATCACAGTTTAATTTAGTTTTACAATTGCTTTATACGTAAAGAAGAAGATTTATTTCATGATCGAAAACCAATATTTTCTTTTCAAGCTTTATGAGTTTATTTAATGCTTAAAACTTAAGGTAATCAATTACGCTTTTTTTTGTTTATTTGTTTCCTTATTTTCTTTGAAGAAATGTTTAAAGTAAAAATAAAAAAAGCCTTGAGAGCCTTAGAAAACATTTGCAAGAAATAAAAACGAATACTGAAAAGAAAACCTCAAAAGATTTCAAAGGAAATGCACAAGAAATCCCGGCTTTACCACGGAAACTTGCCACATAATAGAATGCAAAAAAAGAAAACAAAAAAGAAGTACAAATCAGTCATTTTCTCCTTTCGGGAAGGATTCCCAACTGCAAGAAATAATGACTGAAGATTATTGTTCCCCTCAATGTTTTTTTTTATAGAAGGCAACTCGCGCTCTATTCATAGAGTTTGTTAAGCAACTTATTTGTGTAAGTTATGGCCAGTGTGATATCGTCAGGCCCCGCACTACAGTACGTTGGTTATGTGAGGGTTGTGGAATCATTCTGGAATCGTATGGTCGCGTGATTATGACCGTGAAAAAGAGAATTCGCTTGAACTTATGTGAATTTCAAGGGAATAAAGCGGTTTAACCTGAACTTTTAATGTTCGGATTTACACAATTTTAGTGAGCGCTGGTTTAAAATTACGGAAGGGTAGCACAAGCACAATATATATGAGGTTTTCTCACAAATCTGCAGGTACTAGTCTTGTATCGGGTCTTTCATTAAATACTTGCTATCCTTAAATTTAAATAAAACAAACATTCAAACTTTTTACTCCTTGAAAGGTCTACCTAATCCGTGTAATTCCTCCTCTTCCTTATTCTCCCTTTCCTATTTCCTCTCATTTTTCCTTTTCTCCCCTGTTATCCTCTCCCCTTTTGGACGTTGTGCAATAGGTCAACTTGACCTCCGGATAGGTCGGATAGATATACCACATGTGTGCAATGTAATATCGTTCATAATATCGTTCAAATATTCGCCACGTCTTCTCTGGGAAGAACGCATCCGAAGTGTTCAATTTTCTATGAGTCTGAGGCACATATCGAATTGAATGTGAGCGATGGCACAGGTTATGCTGGCTTTGAAAACCCTACAAGGAAAACTCTATCGGGCTCAAATTGCACGATCTGATTGGACAGTTCCACTCACTTCCATGTGAGATGTCCATATCCTCATCAAGCTCATGCAGAATATCAAATCTCTCATGATATTTGAGATCATCCGAGTGACAGTTATGATCTGGCCAACGTTGTTCTCAAAGAGATATGGACCTATGACTCTACCAGCCAGCGCTTGTTGTGTTGTTCACGTAGCCATTCACCCAGAAGTGGGTCTCATCGCTAAACCTGCTTTTTCAATGAAATTGGTTATGGATGGCGGTTTCGTAAAACAGATTGAATAAATGACAACTAATTTGACAGATGTACTCTAGTAGGTAGTGTGTGTTGGCTTGTTAGAAGTGAGAGGCCCCAACTCAGACATCACCAACAAAACAAAATATTTCTTCGGCGACTTCCTCTCAGCTGATTTCTGCCAAAAACTCTGAAAGTAAATAAACCTGCCGTGAAAAAGTTTCTCAAAAATCTGTCGTTCGAAGTCGACTTTAACTAACACGCAACATAAAAGGTGTGAGAACTAGGTCGTACTGATTGGTTGTAATGACCAATTCTGTATGCATGTATGATGGCTGTTGTCAACCCTCAAAGTTCAGAGGTCCCTGTGGAAAAATCCTAAATTTTTTCAAAACTCAATCTGGTTTGAGAGCTGGCAGATGTGGCTTCAACAAGATAAGATGGCTGTTGTCAATTTTCAAAGGTTGTAAGTCCCTCTAAAGTTTAGAAAGCATTGGTTTCGTATGTTTATAATCCCTGGGAGAGCTTTAGTTAGTACTAGCACCAGCTAATAAAATTCTGCTTAACGGAATCAGGATCCACTCCAGATAGTTGATAAAGAAATTTTTGATGGACTGACAAGGGATATATTTGCATTTGACTTTATTTATCCAGAGCTCTAGTGTAGAATAGACTTTAGAAAAGTCAAGCCAAGTATGAACCATTAGGAACTCTTTTTGAGCGTTAACCTGGGGACTGCGCCAAACCTAACGACTAGTAGGATCTTTCATATATTAATTACAACCTTTTAAGTTATGGAAGACAGCCATTGAAAGCATACAAGGTTTGTCATCGGAACAGTCTGAAATATCATCTCAATAGGAGACAGAACAAAACGAAGTATGAAATAATATGGCTTCGGCGACTTCCTCTCAGCAGATTTCTGGCAAATACGCTGATAGTAAATAAAATTGCTGTTAAAGGAGCCAGTGTTGAACTGTATGTCCTACCACTTGTGCATAAAATTAACACACATAACATGGGGTGTTGTGAGAATCTAGTTTGTAGTCCTGACACAGAGACCACAAGACTCTATACTACTACTACTCGACTACCAAGATAATATAGGGAAGTACATTGTATCTGGTAAAGTAACTATACTCTAAAGCATGTAATGCTGATGCATAGAGTCTACTTTATTTTATTAGAACCAACCGGTTGACTTGCAAATACACACACTCACACAAATACAAAGAAAACGATAAAAAATGTAGAGAAAAAAATGCAACGGAAGCTGTAGAATGTTCGTAGTACAACGATAAAGAAAGAAGTAAACAAAACACAAGAAAGTAAAAAAAAACCTACGACTGCAACAACTATTAAGATAACAAGCAAAGTACAGCCGCAACACAAATAAAAACAAAAAAAATTTAAACAAATAACGTTTAAGCAACAAAATCATAAGCAAAATAAAACAAGTAAAGTGAAGAGAAGAGAAGAAATCAGAGAAACTGTAAAAAAGCGAATCTATAACTACTACTACAGCGCAACAGTCGTTTAATGTTGAAACAAAAACATAACCCAGCAGGAGACAATACATCATCACCATTAACAGCAGCCACAGTAAGAACAACAACAATTACAGTTTTTTTAACAGATCGTATCTCTCGAAAACAAAACCGAAAGGCAGTGGACTAGAGAAACTTTTGCTTACAAAAATACACACACTCGCACATACCCATACATGCATAGAATGAATATAAAATTTTGTAAACAAACAACCGTTATATGTAGTAGAGTGAGTGATAAGTTGTGCAATTTTTTTTCTCTTCTTAATCTGCCTGATTTTTGTGGCAAAAATTGTTCGGGAATTTTTTCTCCTGTTGTGGACTATCACTGCTACATTGCATTGGTTTTTACTTTTTTGTGCCCTATTTTGCCATTATTGCCTTCTTTAATATGTTGTCCTGTACTCTCTCTCTCTCCATCTCTCTTTCTTCTTTTCAAAATTCTTTTCTTTACTTTTCAGGTAATTTTTATTTGATTTGATTTTTATTTAAACACAGAGAGAGAGAGAGAGCTTGGCAGGGGAAAACGAAACAGAAACAGAAATTTTTAATCAAATTAAGGCGATTATTTTACTGGGGGTTTTTAGGCTATTTGTTAAAGTGTTGGTTGTATTGCATATTATAACAACATCTCTAGGGCTAAAAGGCAATAACAACAATAACAATGGCAACGCGAAATATTTTATTTTGCCTGGACGCTATAGCGGTTGGTCATAATGTATTAAAAGCGCATACCAGGCCAGCCAAAAGCAACAATAAACATAACGTTACTGTTTGTTTAGGAAGAAAATTTCATATATACATGCCCATACATACATACATATGTATGTACATATTGCATATACAAATAAATATGAAATATTGAAACACAAAATGTACTGTGGGTAAGGTTAGGTAAGAAGTGAAGAAAAAAATTTATTTTCACTCCACTATTTTCACTTCCGAATTTATTTTTGAGATAAAAAGACCACATTTACAAAGAGAAACCAAATGAAAATTATTCCATTACTTATATCCGTGATGCAAACATTTTTTTCCGTATAATTTTAAGGTGCCACGCCTACTCGGCTGGTCTCAAAGTTGATCTACAGTAGCATATACATATAATAATAAGCGTGGTCACCAACCAGCTTAAACTGTAACAGAGGTTTAAAGGTTCTAAAATGTGGTCTGTTGAGCAGAATTTTGAGGAACTTTTCATAACAACTTTTTTAACTCTCAGATGTTCAGTCTTAAACCATCATGGGGTTTAAACCGTGTTCTTATGTCAAATAAGCCAACACCCGACCTTCTCATTTGCCTAAGTCTTAATCTAGATGGATGACGTGGCGCCTTCATCCAAGATTTTAAAAGCAGCCTTTGTTTATTCGAAAAGCCGTGTTACATGCTCAATAATACCTTAATCAGTTCACTGCATTGTAAACTGTAATAAAGATAATTCTTCTATTCATTCCAATATTGTTGAAAATGCTATCTTTCAACTACAGTTGTCAATTTAGATTCATTCTTGCAAACCTGTACTCTATTCATATCTCCATCGATTATGATAATCCTTCGAAGAAACGACTTTCAATGACTATCGAAAGTGTCTTTATATCTACTTTTTCTATGATTTGACTGACAGTGAACGAGTATCGCTGGCATTTTGCGCATTTCGCATTGCTATTCTTGATGTTTCTAATGATACAAATTTGTCCGTAGGATTGGCACTGTTGTTGCTTAAATGAACATCACAGTGTTCATTCATTCTGAAGTCTTTAATGATAACGATCACATTATAGACGACAACTCTGTGATATTAAATTCTAGTGCCTACACTGGTTTATAAACTCCTTTTGGAAATTTAAATCTCTCACAGTTTTGAGTATGATTTCGGATGATTTGAATTAGACATCAGGGTAGATCATTCTCCGGCTTTAGTGTATTTACAGACACCTGCTGGAATTTGCCTCTTTATAGTGGTGGTGAAATATAGCTTGCGGATAAACGCAGAGTCTACTTGCACAGCTAGGCTGCGCCATAAAGTCTTTTGCGAACTACATATGTATCGATGTCCTAACTTATAAATGACTGAGCCTGGAAATTTTGAATAAATTTCACTTAATACCAAACGTTTTACTTGGTAAAAGAGATGGCCTGTTTAACCTTCTAGGTTCTAGACTGGCGAAATCCAAGAAAACTGTGGGGCTCTGCGCGCTAAAAAATCAAATTATAAGATTAACTTTAAAGTCTATCCACAATCTCCTAATAGAACTGACGGAAAAGAAATTGAAACACTTTGCCTAACACATAAGCGAGACTAAATAGCTGTAAACGTACTTAAAAGCCGGTATCAAATACTTTTTGTCATAAAACCTGGTTGTACAGGATGATTAAGTATGAACCTATGTGTAGCTACCATGTGTGCTGATACCACCAAACTAACCTATTCTAAGAATTTACAAAATTATTATTTCGGTTTTCGACTTTTGTATGTCATAATCTAAATGGAGTGTAAATTTCTGGACTTTAGGCATACTTTACTGGCTACATGGAGTCACCGCAGTCTACGTAGGTAGGGTCTTGGTTTATTAGACGTGAGGTCGTGGTTCAAACCAGAGATCAGCAATGAGTATTCAAAAAGATGAGTAGATTCGAATCATACTCATAATTTCCGATACTTATATGCATTCATACTTATTTTAATATCATACTCATACTACTCATATTGAAAGTTTGAAGTACTCATCGTACTCATACTTAACAATACGTATGATGTTGTCGATTTCGACTTTCCTTTACTCAACGTTTACAAGAATCATTTACAAGAATTAGTATGATTCGCTTAGGAACACTACAATACTCACTAGAAGGTTGTGTGTTTCCTTTGCTTGCTGTCTTTGTATTTTCCTTTCTTCTTTTTTGTAAATGCAACAACAACTAAGACTGTAAATTTTGATGAATGATTTGAATCACTCGAATCATTTATGAGTATTATAAGTATTTTTCCAAATTTATGAATTTGAACGAGTAGGCGTATGAATCAAACATATTTCAAATGTTATGAGTTTGATGTCAATGTAATACTCATACTCATTGCAAATTGTACTTATAAATCAATGTTGTAGTGAGTACGAATGAATCAATAGTGTTGACGCATTCATATTCATAATTTCATGAGTATTTATGAGTAGCGAAAACATGATTCATTGCTGATCTCCGGTTTAAACCCCAATCCAGACATATTTCTTCATCGCCTTCCTCTCAACAGTCTTCTGGCAAAAACTCTGAGAGTAAATAAAATTGCCATGAAAAACTTTCAGCAGAAAATCTGTCGTTCGGAGTAGCCTTTAAACTGTATCTCCCGCCACTGATATATAAAATGAACACACAAAACATGAGTGGTGTGAGAATTCTGCTTAAAGGGTTGTAATGAATGGTCGCATTGTATGAGACATCAGATACGTAGATAATGAATGTAGCATTACCAGATGTTGTACAAAATTATTCAACATTTATCCTATGCAACGCTGGAAGAAAGTTTCATATACAAAATGTTGATGGCATTATTCCTGCGTACTCCGACAGTTATCCTGTCATATTCTTAGCTCTTTCAAACGATTTATCCCTTGCATCACAAATATAAATTGTAGAAGAAGTTGTGTAAAGTAGAGTAGAATAGAAAATATTTCGCTTTGACAGGCTAAGAGTATATATTGGGTTCCAGGTAAAGTGTTTTCAATTTTAAAGCCTCGTTATTGCAATACTTAAAACGGCATTACGGTTTTCCCTCTCATGCATAGCTTATCGCTGAATATTACTCTACGGAAGTCAAAGCAAAAAAAAAAAAATGGCGGTGATAAACATTCCGTTATCTGCTATACTACCAGATAACAGATAATGTTTTAACACTATTCCCTGTGGCATTTGCCACAAATATGATGAGAACTTTTCGTAATATTTTATCAGAAAAAAAAAAAAATAAAAAAACAAGAAATTTTAAAAAAGTTTCAACAAAATTATGGGGGGAAAAAATGCAACGCAATTGCAACCGTTTTTTCACAATTTTTTTTTGTTCTCTGTTGCAACTCAGTGTAGCATGAAAATTAAACGTTACAAAACTTTTTACCTCCACGATATTATTTGTTTCCTCTTTTTTTTAGACAGTTGAGGTAGAAGAAAAAAAAATGGTTATAAAATATGCAAATCGCTGTTGTTGCAACGTTAAGTGGTCATCATAATCATTTATGGGCTGAACATTTTAACCTTTTTCTATCTTCCTCGCTCTCTCTCTCTCTCCCTCCCTCCCTGTCTTTTGCTTGCTGTTTTGCTAGACAAAACCGCTAAACAACAAACTGAACTGCATGTTGCCACAATGTTAGTAAAAAAAAAAAATACCGACAACAAAAACAACAACGACAACAAATTGTAAATGTTAATAGATGATGCGCCAGGAAAGAAATCCATAAAAAACGGAGAATATTTTTTCTCCATTGTAATGCCCTGTGCAAAGAGGAGTGGAGAGGGAAAATAATGAAAATCAAGTCAAGTTATTAATTTTAAATGAAACACTTAAAACGAGGCTGTAAGCTAAAGCCTAGCAATTGTTTTTTAACAAAGGTGGCCACGTTAATGGCCTGCCTGCCTTAACCCTTGCCTATGCAAATTTGTACAAAAATGAAAAATCCAAAAAACCGCGTTTCATTACGCATCTGTTAGAAACCAAAAACGGCCAACCAGGCAGGCAGTCAGCCAACCAGCCAACCAACCATCCAACCTTACTAAGAAAAAAAAAACGAATTATTTTTCAAATATCGAGATTTTATGGTGGTTTCAGTGTCTGTTTAATACAGACAATAAATGTTTTAATCATGGAAAAAGGTTCGGTTATGTTGAAGGCAAAAAACAAAAAAAAAAGGACAAAAATGTGTACCAAAAATCAGTTTTGAAACGTCCTCTCCTCTACCATACCTGTGTTGCAAAACAAATTAATATTAAATTGTGCCAACAACCAAATACATATATTGCAATGATATTCTCTTTCCTTTCCTTTCCCTACGTTCATTTCTCCTGCCCCGAAAAATGAATCTCATTCTGACCAAAAATTATAAATTAACACCAGCAACAAATTATTGTAATTCCTGTTGTTGTCCTTTAGGCTATGCACACTAATAACACTCATAAAATGTATTTTTTTCTTTCTTCAAATTTTAAAAACTTCAAAATTAGTAATTTACACTCAAAGAAAAATATTCGTAAAATATCTACAAAAATCCTCAAAATTAATTTCTCGAGTTTTTCAAAAAATTTACCTTAATTCGCTTTAAAAAGTTGTTAAATAGACTCCAAAAAGTGCTACAACAAGGACTCCTGAAGAGAAGAATTTAATGTCCGTATAATAGAGACCAAACACTGTGGCAGCCAAGCACCCACACAGCTCACATCATATTCTTCATCTTTTTTGCAAGAATTCTTATAAGACAAAGGCCTGAGGGTTATGTACAGCTACAGTGGCAAATACAAAAACACTCGGTCCCATTGTGTAACGTCCTTGAACAAAGTTAAGTCAAAGAAATAGATAGATTTTTGAGAGACTTTTCTTGTAATTTTTTTTTATTTATTCTCAGAGTTTTTGCCAGAAATCTGCTGAGCGGAAGTCGCCGAAGAAATAATTTTTCATATTTTGTTATGTTCGAGATGTCTGACCAAGTACTTAAACCGTGGCCTTACGTCTAATTAGCTAATACACTACCTACTAGACTACGGCGTCTTCAATAGGCAACCTAATCCTGTAAAGTGCCAGACTAAGATGCTCTATTGTCTGCAAACCCTCCCAATCTTATATTTACTTAATATGCCACCAGCAAGGATTACAATTTAGTTCCTCACATTACTCATCTTGTGTGGCAGCACCTAAACCTTAACACCTACTCTACAAAACAGTTTTAAGTAGTATTTCATGGCAATTTTCTATTTACTCTCAAAGTCTTTGAGAGAAGGCTACTGAAAGGATGTCAGAGAAAGAAAATTTTGTAGTCATATTTTGTCTTGTTCAAGCTGTCAAACTGGAGGTTTGAATTCAAGATCTGTCTTCTACTGCGACTATATACTCCCCATAATCACTACCAATTTGGCAGTTGCCGGTTATATCTATCATCGTCGATAAATGTTTGAGAACTTCTAACTATAGAGCACTCCGATCTATTCGTCTATTCTTAGCTTTGCATCCACATTTATATCCCAATTAGTTCGTCGGGGATAGCAAATTTAAATATTAGGGCCAACGACCATGTCTCCAATCGAGTGATTTCCTCTTATTTTCAGTATTAACTCTTTGTTCCCAGCAACAGGTTGCTATTGCGTTCTTACAGTCACAAAGCATTTGGGTCTTTTATCATACCGATCCAATTGCCCTCACGACAGCTTGTGACTGATGACGAAAATCGCTTCAGAATCCGCATTATAAGAGGTGAAGTCAGCCGCCGTCTCGAAAGTCTTAAAAACAACAAATAACTCCAGCTGTAACTTTAGTAAGAGAGTCTCACAAAAGACTCCAGTGTCAGTGTCCTTTTTAATTTCATTACATTAGTAGAAATGGGTGTTCTGGATCCTATTTGGAGCTTTGTCTGGAATGGTAGTAATAAGTTAACAAACAAAATCGGTTTCCTTGACTACCAATTAATGTACAACATATCGGAGTTGTTGCCTTGCAGCATGTACCACTTCATTTTAATTCTCTTTCTATTGCTCTCATGAATCTATTCCAAGTAGGAATTTTTTACAACATTCCGACCAATCCTATAATTTCTTCAAAGCTTGTAGAAGCTTCTATAAGTAAGAATACCAATATTATCTGCATTTTTTTTTAGCAAGTTTATCTCTTCTCATGCCAGAGTTAGTTTGAAGAAGCGGATATACTCTTTGATACATAAATCCTTGCTTTAAACAGAGAACTCAACCTGTACCAAAATATGCAGGAAACTGTCATAGTATCGATATTATTGCAGAAAAGAAATGCCGGACGGAGTGGACCATGCCAGATATAACTTATTCGAGTGTTATCCAATCACATTAACCCATAGCATAGCAGTACAAGAGATATTTTTGACTGTTACTCTGAAATAAGAAAGTAACAGTGGAATGCCTTTTCTTCCTGTGGGACCATGAGGCATTCCTGGCCTGAATATGATATCAAGTGCTTTGGAGCATAGGTGGCACTAGATGCAATGTATGTAGGCTTGAGATTTCCTTACCTGGCGCTGACTGATTAGAGATCATGCCCCCATAGTTTTGATTATGATGTGGAAGAAGAGGTTTACTTCCCTTGCGTCGATCCAAAAACCTTAAAAACCACCCCGACTAGTACTGCTTAAAAAATTTTTCATATATTTTTCAAGTACGTTCTGTACAAAATCAAAGCAGTTCAATCTGTTTATATGATGATTAAAATTTTTCACTTTTGGAATCGGATAGGTACTTATCACGATTCCTCACTGCTCCAATAGTTACAGAAGAATACCGTGAGATCCTGATAGTTTTTATGGAAACAAAGCATACACTGTCTTCGTTAATTGTTTCTTATTTTCAATCGACTTTAGCTGTTCCAGGCTAAATCCTGTGGACACTTAAACAAATGCAACCAATATATCCTGCTTCATGTTCTTGTGGACTCAGTGTATTCACTTTAAATATTAAAAAAAAAGTGTTTCCAAACGTTAACTCATGAATGCATTCACACATTCAATACATACCGGAGTAGTTATCTTCACCCATTCATGGCTGAATTGAAGAGATTTTTGAGGGCATATTTTAAAGGTTTTCAAATGAATTCATTCTGATTTTTTAATTGGACTTATTTCTCTGAGCGTATGCAACTTCTTCGTGCAGTATTATTCAGGCAAAAGGGCCTCTATGCTAGGCTATTGGCCTTTAAACTCCAGTCCTCTGACAAACCTATGGTGTACACTTTTCCAAAAAAAATTCATATGCGGATGTGCGTCAATTTACATGTGAGAGAGTATTTAATATACACATGCATACAATTGCATATCATTCATGATGAATTCATATGTTTAGAGAGCAAATATTTCAATTCAATTCTGTTTTCGTATTTTGTACAAAACGACATGACAAAAATTAAATAACAGGAGGGACATGCATTCCAGATAGGGAGAGACAGAGAGAGAGAAAGGCGTAAAGAGTAAGTGTGACAGAGAGAGAGAGAGAGAAAGAAATTGGCTAAAGTTACAAATTTTAATATTAATAAATTGTAGTTTTTGTTGTTGCTATTGCTATTGCTGTTCGTGTTGGTGTTGGTGTTGCAAAAACGTGTAAATTTATTCTGATTGAATTTGTTGTCACCAAACACTTGGACAAAAGCAAAATGAAACAAAATGAAATGAAATAAATTAATAAATTAAAGAAAGACCACGTCAGATAGAGAGATTATTCGAAAATGAATTTTGAATTCAAGGTGAATAATTGGTGTAACCAAATTGCCAAACTGGGATATAGACACCGCACCACTCCTAGGTAGACAACCAAGTGGGTAGCTTCTTGTTGTTTAAATTGAAATGAATGAAATTATATCATGTGATAGGAGGGAGTAGCTTTATTAAATTGCTAATTGCTTTAGAATACGTATGAGCCCGTATATATACATATACCACATCAAGTGATAACCCAGAACGAATTGATAAGTGCTTATTAATCCGTATTGATATTCACACATAAAGCATAATTAGAATCAGGCTGAAAACTTATCTTTAATGAACTAACAGATCAAACCTCCAGCCTCATAAGAAAGTAACGTAGTCTAATAGGTAGTTTGTTGACTTATTAGATGTAAGACCTCGTTTCAAACACCAGTTCAGACATCTCCAACAAAACGAAATATGAAAATATATTGCTTCGGCGACTTACTCTCCGCAGATTTCTGCCAAAAACTCTGAGAGTAAGTAAAAATTGCCATGAAAAGTTTCTCTAAAATCAATCGTTCTGAGTCGACTTTAAACTGAGCGAAATACCAGAAGCTTAGAACTGGAAGCTGACATATGCAAATAAATCTATTTCCCTGAACCGATCTAAAAAGTTTATTTTTAGGAAAGGAAAGTCTCTTCTCATACCTAGCCATTATGTAAAGCCTTGTTACAATAGCTGCAATGATAGACATGATCCAATTTTAACACCTAATTGCCATGTTTTCCATCCAATTTAAAGTAGATGAGTCTCGCAAAAGTCATGATTTTTCCTGTCCCCCAAATTGTGTGGATTGGTATTTGGTGTATGTGTACCTGCTTTAGCAAGTTCATCAGCTCCACAATCACTTAGGATAGTCTCGTGAACAGGAATCCATTTAGACCGACGCTTTATTGTCAGAAGCGTTAGAAATACTTGTAATTGGAGAGCTCTTACTCGGGGGCAGTGCACCATGGGCATTAACTGAATCTGAGAAACACTTTAGTAGTCAAGGAGGTGCAGAGATACCTTATTCTCAGGCTTAGAACCATCCTTATAAACTTCTACAGAAACCCCGGAGTAAGACAAAGTCAGAGGACCAGGCATTTCTGCTTGGAATTTTGCTCTTTTCTCCTGTCAAGATTACAGTCAGACGTGTATAAACAATTCTATTCAAATAGACAAGTGCCACTGTGTAATCGAAGGCGCGACTGAGAATGATTCCGTATTGCAACAAGCTCATAAAGCATAACAAAGAGACAGTTTGCAACAGATCTTCTCACTTTATCTAGAAGACCATAAGGCAACTTACCACAACAGGATGAAGTCACCATCTTGTCGCAAATGCCCTATTGCAGTAGTATATGTTGAAAGCTGCTTTGCGACTCCTCTCAGCGTGGTTGCTCCCTCAGCCTAATTAGGGTCAGTTTTCTCCAGCCTCTACATAGATGTAAAATGCAGTGACTGGATGGAGTATAATGTCCTTGTCCTCAGCTCAGCAAGTTGAATTTTGTTACAAGCAATGGAAGCCTGTTTCATTTTGCTCAGTTTATTCTGCGTTCTGTCTAAACCTAGCCCGGGGAGAGAGCTTTATACCTGAGTTCCTGTTAAAAAAGTCATCAATGATTCTTCAGAAAAGAAAATTAGTTTACTATGAGCTCAGTAGGGTGTAGAGTTTTAAAAGTAAAAGATAAGAGTTACGTTTCCTTACAGTGGCTAATAAGCAACTCTAGTCGCGGTATCTGTACATTTTGTACAATCTCTTCTGATCATTTATCATCTAGAAGTGCCCTCAACATGTGTTCGGGATGATAGAAACTATATCTCCATCGCAAATGTTGTTTGGGATTTCATTTTTATTTATTAATAAACACGTGTGTATGCGTAATACAATATTATATGCAAACTTTGATGCATGCGTTGGTGTGGTAGTTGGTTGTCATTTATATACTGAAATGAGAGGTAGAGAAAGCGAGAGAGAGAGAGAATTGTGATTATGATTCCTTTCAGGTGACACTAACAAAACCTCAAATGTAATCAACTGTTATGTTTTCTAATGCCACTGTCACTGGTGTTTTTGATATCTTTAGTGTTGCTGTTGTTGATGATATTGTTGTTGTTGTAAAAATTTGAAATATATGTGTGCTTGGAATTAATTATAATTGTTGAGTGTCATATTCATTTTTTTTTAATACGAAAATTTTTTATTTTTTTAAATAAATTTAAAAACATATTTTCTTGAAGCGGATTATTTAACTAAAATTTTTAAAACAAAAATGAAATTGCAAGTGTTTCTAGTCGTGCTTATAGTTACCTAAACATAAAAGTGATTTTATGTTACAGATTTGACATGGTTTTGCAATCGTCATTAACTGCACTGTATGGTGTTTCCACTAAAATAATTCCTGCTTTTATTCTGGAAAGATTCCTTCCTTAAACGAATTTCTGCATTATTTCGAATGACGTCATGCTATTGATTCTCAAATTATTATTTTTCTTTACTTCAGAAGGTCTGTTTTTTTTTTTAATTGGTTTCGATTTTCGGCATTCTTTTCACTATATTGAATACCCCATTTTGCCCTATTAGCGTTTCCGTTACAGCATGGCCTCTGCTGCAATAGAATGATGTATGTTTAGGGTGGTCGCTTATTTCTCCACGCCAAATATCCGTGAATTGAGTCAGAAAATACTTTGTTTTACTTTTTCTTACTAGGGAATAGGTTTTACCGTTTTCCGCTTGTATTTGCCGTAGTCTAGTAGGTAGCGTGTTGGCTTGTTAGACGTGAGGCCTTGGTTCAAACCCTAGGTCATACATCTCCAACGAAAAACGAAATATGAAAAAATATTTCTTCGGCAACTTCCTCTCAGCAGATTTCTGCCAAAAACTCAGGGTATAAAAAGTTTGCCATTCTTAAAAATCTGTAGTTCGGAGTCGACTTTGAACTGGGTCCTACAGCATGCATAAAATTAACACACACAACTTAAGTGGTGTGAGAAACTAGGTCGTAATTCTGGCTGGATTGTAATGACGAATTATGTGTGTATGTTGCCGGCTTAATTTTAATAGGAAGATTTTCTCTTCTTGCTTAAGATGTTTTTCTTAGCTCTTGCGCCAGTAAACCGATAATCTGTACTCACTGTACTGTTCCTAGTACTATGCGTCCTACTATTGTTCCTAGTACTATGCGCTCGGTCTTAATCTGCTGCATATTTTTTCAGATAATACTGACTTCCACAGTAAATGCTTTCAGTAAACCTTAAACTCAGCATATGGTTAAGGCAGACAGCATTAGAGCGTTAGATTATCTAATCGATTTATGCCTTCGAAACAATTTGTTACCAGAGCAGCTGCTTAGGTCACCAAATGCTTACCAAAAGCATAAATCTGAAGTGGATAAAAGAATAATCCATTCAAAAATATTGAGAGTTTGCTGAAAGAAAAAGCTTTTCAAGAATCTTAATGGGCTGACCTAATGCAGTTAAATTCTAAGCCCACTAAGACTATGGACATGTTGTTATACGGGAATGTAATGCTGTCTATGGCATCATCGATATGATTACGTGGATTCGTACTAATTTTCGTTTGAAGATTTTAGGATTCCAAGTAAAGACTTCTGATGTGATGATCTGGAGGTTCGCGGTGGGATCCAGATCAACTAAACCCAGTAGAATATTGGTCCCATGACTCTTAGTACGGGTTTAAGGTTGAGATTAGGTGAGAGTAGTAAAGGCGAGAGTCTTTTGTAGTGTAAATCAAACCTCCTTATAATAAGGGATCTAACAACCTTTATTGCAGTTATCACGGTCGTTGCTCTATTGGAAGGCATGACGATAGATTGGACATTCTCTCGGATAAATTCTGAAGGACCTGTGGGTTTATCTTTCACCTCATGTGTCAAAACCGGGCTCTAGATACGATATGGCTAAGCTTCTTGAGTTTTCTTTTTCTGTTGATTTTAATAAATCTCTTTTAAATAAGGATTTAGGGATGGTTTCCCAAGGAAAATGTTAGATCCTCAGCTTGGATAATGATTTGCGGTTTCATAACATGCCTAACCCATGGTCTAAATTACACATTATCTTGCATAGTAAGTGAAATGCTATTCAGTCAGGATAAAATCGTACGAAAGTGGTATCATAAGAATTATTAACGGAGACTGAAATAGCATATGTATCGACCATGACTCAGTCATCATTAGAGGGCGAATATATGTTAAACGATGAAAAATAGTCCGTGAGCGTTGAAGTTATTTCATAGAAAAATCAGATTCAATTTTTTAAGCGCTATTTAACATGTATAGGTTAGGTTAGGTTAACGGGTAGCTTGACATTCCCAGGCAAGTTCATTCGGTGGTCCATATGGCTCATTGTGTCACCCCAGTATGAGGTAAGCCCGCTTGTCATAAGCAGCTGCAAGTTACTCCCTAAGACTACGGTCATCAAATGATTGCCATCCTCTGACTTAACCTTCATAGGGCAGATAGTTAACATTTGAAATTATTTCCTTTTAATTTAAAACGTAAACAAACAACAAACACGAATTTTGTTTTTCACTTAATTTTCTTTGTTTTCTTGCCCGCATTTCTTTCCTTCACTCACTGTGTATTCAATGTAAATTAATTTCGTTTGATTTTAATTTAATAGTGATTTCACTTTAAATGGGTCTCCCCCCCCCCCCATTCTCTTGTCTTCTATTAATTGTGTGTGTGTCTGTCAATTATAGAAACTTTTGACCCATTTAATTTACAACAACAACAATAGCAATAAAACTAAATGAAATTGTTTAATGCTCCCCTATAAACTGTCTTGCCTTTCTTCTGCCCTTACTCTCAATGAATTGTTGAACACAGAAAAGGCATGCAAAATCATGTTTAACAATAACAATAAATAAGACATGCAAAATAGCAAAAAAAGCAAAACCAATAAAAAAAAAAAAACAAGAGAAATAATAATAAAATTAAAATAGATTTTCTCCCCCGATGACAACAATAAAAACCAATAACAACAGCAACAACAATAGATAATACAATAGAAAACCAAAGTTAAAAATCCTGTCTTAGAATTTTGTAAAGCTTAGCAAAGAGAGAGATAGTGAGTGAGAGAGAGAGAGAGAGGGACCTACAGTTTATAATAAACTGTGACATTTGTCTTATAGGTTCTGTGAAGAGGGTCATTACAGCGTGTGTTTCATTTTCAATGGAAAATAGACAGAAATAAATGATGAATTCTATTACACTAGGTAACCGGTTTTAATTAGAATTCCAAACCAAACAGAACGATCTCTGGTCTAATAATTTGAGACTGGAAGAAGAATAGCCATTGGGAATCTGTAAATATTCTTGGCGGAAGACATATAAACCAGGACTAAATTTCTTCCTGCTGTTCAAATAAAACGAAATGACTTTCGCAATTTTGCGATGTTCTCAGTAATATGGCCTGCAATTACCAGAGACCAATGCTCGGCTAATATAAGAAGGGAGATATTTAGGTTATTTATTAGGAAAAGTGAATGGTATGAATGTAGTCGGCGTAGTCTAGTAGGTAGTGTATTCGCTTATTAGACGTAAAGCCCGGGGTCGAGCCCTAAGCCTGGCACCAAAACGAAATATAAAAAAAATATTTCTTCGGCGGCTTCCTCACAGCAGATTTCTGGCAAAAACTCTGAGAGTAAATAAACCTTCCATGAAGCCATGAAAAAGTTTCTCAAAATCTGTCATTCGGAGTCGACGTTAAACTGTGGGTCCTGCCATTCATTTATAAAATTAAGGCACACAACACAACATGAGTGGTGTTGAGGAGCTAGGCCGTAATCCTAACTGAAGGGTTGTAATGGGCAATTATGTTTGTATGAATGGTATGAAACTCCCCGTGACCACAGGATAATTAACTGGAGACTACATGGATATTTTAAAGATTTCAACTGCCCGAGTGATATAAATGTCAAAGCACAGACAGGATCAAAAGAAATAAGCAGACATGTCTTCGAAAGTTGAACTGATAGTAAAAGCATAAAAGAACGTAGTAGCGCCATGCCGTTGGCGCTCCCTGATAAAACAATAGAATATGTCACTTTCTTTGTTTAACTAGCTTGCATGATTACGACGAATGTGCTTCTAAAGAGACTACTGAGAGAAAGTCGCCGAAAGATACTATTTTTTCATATTTCGGGCTCTCCTCTACTAAGCCACCACAAGACTCATATGATTACAATACTCACCATTGTAATAATTGCCTCCTAGCGCCTATGGTCATATTGTAGATTGGTGTCTTGTTAGGAGTCTATTGTTTTTCAAAAAATTCCTATAGAAAGTCTGTGTCATAGGATGGCAATCTTATCAACTGTGTTGAAGCGTGATATTAGAGGTCTTTACCAATTCAAGCAACGCAGATTCTGAAGGAATCTGTAAGCTTACCGACCTCAACTACCACCTGCCACCTGATTTCATAATTAAAAGAATTTGTAAGACATTCCACAAAGATTTTCATCAATGTTGTCTATTTAACACAGTCTAACGCCGTCTTAAGGAGCAGCATTGTTGAACTTTCAATGGCACTTGCCACAGATAACCGAGAAATGACTACTCCGCCAGGGAGCATAAAGCCGAAACCAGTATGGTATAGTATTGTCATATTATTACCACAGGTTGTTAAATGGTACATATATGCGCTGATGTAGAAGATCTTCTGTGTCATATTTTGCTCACGACTGATAAACCACAAGACCGTCTTTGTTATCAATTCAACACCATCTTCATCAGATGATAGCATCCTGTAAGCTGCATTTATACACCAATGGATTTCTTATTTCCTTAATTACTTAGATGGCAATTTGTCATAATCCTAGTTTGGACATGGAACGAGCTTGAGGCAAAATTTTATGCATCGTGGTCAAGTCCGTATTTTCTCAAAAATTTTTGCAGCAAACATTGAGAGGTTTTTCTCAACATAATCTTTTCATAGGAGCTTTGAATGTCCTGTTCTGATAGCTCATCGGCGATCACATTTGAAAAATTTTCTATTTGGTGACATACATAGATTAAGTTGAACACCAGTAAATGGTAACTAACATAAATTCATACATACATAATTGGTCATTACAACCCTTCAGTCAGGATTACGGCCTAACTTCTCAAAAAAAATCACGTTGTGTCTGTAGGTCGCGGGACCTACAGTTTAAAGTCGACTCCGAACGACAGATTTTTGAGAAACTTTTCATGGCAATTTTATTTACTCCCAGAGTTTTTGCCAGAAATCTGCTGAGAGGAAGTCGCCGAAGAAATATTTTTTCATATTTTGTTTTGATGTCTGACCGGGGATTTGAACTGTTAGATTCGCGTCTAATAAGCCAACACACTACCTACTAGACTACGATGACTTATTTCATTCATTCTTCATTCACCCATACGATTAACAAAAAATGGGACCAGTGGGAGCTAGTAGCACACCTCTAGAAAATAGTTTTTAGTATGGAAGAACAGCAGAAAAAATTAAAATTTCCATCGGTATTATCCCACTTAAATGTTCTACTAAAAGATAGCTGTTAGAATGTTTTTGAGAGGCACCAGTATTGTCCACAATATATCTCGCAGAAAATAACATTTCATTGTTTTCAAGAGCCATGGTTATTAAGTTCTTTGCTGAACTGACTATTCATCCAGATTTTCCTCCTTTAGTTTCTGAGTCCTACTGCTTTCACTTCTTCCTATCATAGACAGTAGAAGGCGTTTGGTGTTAAAATTTTTCCAAGCCAGTCTTTGTTGCAGTAATTGATCCAGTATAGGTTCTAGGATAACAAACGTGCCATTAACATACGTGGACCTGTGTTAAGTGTAGTGGTGAAGAAATTTTGGTACTACTCTTACTCAAGAGGTGGCTTTAAGATCGTCTAATCTGAGTACCAGCAAAAATTGAATCGTTAGATTGAATGTATTTGTACTAGTCTTTGAAGGGCTATCACAAGAATTAAAGCCCTGAAGTCCCTACTTTCAGTATGAAATCTTTCAGTATTTAATTACCACAATTACACTGGACTGCCTTTGAAACTGCTATTAAAACAGAAGCCAATCATAAACCTTTACAAAGAAACTTAAACATGAAAGACTCTGTAATAATACCTACACTCTGTTTCCTTTTTTGTGTCTCTTTTTCTTTAGTAATCTGTAACAGAATTTTGAAAATTAATTTGAGTCATTTAAATTACAATAAAATACAATGGCAATACAAAAGCAATAGAAAACATGTATTAGTATGCAAACGTATGAGTGTAAGTGCTTTAAGAACATGGTTATAATCAAATTCAACAACTACAACAACAAACACAATACAATACAATACAATAATAAAATTTGAAATGATTATGGTAAGCATGACGTTGGATCATCATCATCATCATCATCATCACCTCCATCACCAACAACATTGTCATTCTCATGATGAACATGTTCGATATACCAGCAGAGCCACAACGACAAGACAAGACAAGTCAACACAATGCAACAATAATAACTACAGCTATACATAGAGTAATCCAAAGAATAAGTTTAAGTACAATGCAAACGACCCCACCACATACAATACAATACTCGGAGACAAATATGAAGCAAAAGAATAAAACAAAAACCGAATCAGAAATAGGAACAGAAACAGAAAGAAAATATTGTAACAAAAGTAAAGTTCAAATTAATAAATACCTACGACAACAACAATAGACAGACAAGTTTTTAGAAGTTACAACCAAAACGGAAACGAGATAGAATGAATACCATTTCACCCCCTACCATAGCCATCATAGGCAGCATACCTCCACTGCCATCATTTTCTTTTTCCGTTTTCTGCTTAGGAGAGAAAAGAACAATAAAAACTACACCAAAAACAAGTACACAAAGACGAACACAATTGCAACATTTTTTCCTATCAAATACATACACAAAACCAACACACATTCATATAAACACTACATGAACTCCATCTCCCTCTCTGCCACCACACATACTCGTATATTTACTTTCCATTGTAAGCAACAACAATTCGTATAACAAGCCAATGAAACAAGAAATTTTATATGAAGTAAATCGAATGGAGGTGGAAGCCATAAGTTTAGTGTAAATTATGGCCGCCATTAGTTTTGTAGACGAGCAGTTAACAACAACTAGAGTGGTTACCCTACACTATGGATTACAGAAAGTGTAGCAACATTGCTTGAGAAGCGTTTCATTGAAATGTGAAATAAATATGTCTGCTAGAACGTGAATAAAGACGATAGAGGCTGAGCTGTGTAGAAGCAAACTAATCAACTGCTCTTGCCAGCCAGTTGGTCACACCAATCAATGACAGGGCTTCCTCGATTTATTCCTTCCAACGCAGACAAGGTCGTCCTCTTCGCCTAATACCCGTCTCGCCGAAGCATCCTTCTCCATTCGAACGACATGGCCGAGCCAGCGCATCCGCTGGATGTTAATACGCTGCACAACGTCAATGTAGTTGAAGAGCTCATACAACTCCAACTCGCACTGGACCGGGGATCTAACGTAGGACTTTTCTCTAAAATACTCTCAAGGCTGCTGCATCAGTACGGTAACGGGGTCTATGCCTCTGCACATAAAGAAGCACCGGGGGATGAGTGTCTTGTAGAGTATTAGTTTTGTCGTACGATAGAGGTCTCTGCTACTCAATTGTCTATTGAGACCATAGTCGCTTTGCCCTCATTTACTTCTAGACCCATCTTCATAGACTCCCGTTCGATAGCAATAGTTAAGGGTTTACTATCTTTGAAAATTTTAATGCACACCATAAAAATCATTTTTAGATCGTGCTTGACATTTCAGTGAAAATGTTTGTCCCATGAGTCATGACATACATTTTATATAAACTTTGATGGCTATACAATCTTCTGAAGTTTTATCAGGTGACATAAAAGCTTTTTTAAATTGCATATTATAGATTTTTTCACTCTCACGACATAAATTTTATATAAATATATGTATATATAAAATATATCTTTAAAAATGTTATAGGTTTATTTTCTCTTAAAATTTTGTCTCATGATACAAAAGTTTTCATTTTGCTCTGTTCTGAAATTTTATCGCATGACATAAAAAATATTTTTAATTGAGTTTGGCTTTATTTTTTCTTTTTAACAATTGTGGTCTTCTGATCGTTCATTTAGCGTTCTTTATAGCCATTGTATTTCCATTGATTTCCAGTTCCGTTGTATTCCTTGCAATTGCTTTCTGTTCAACCTCAATTACAGGCATTGACAGGATTGAGTGGATTTTTTTTCTGTTTCTTTTCTTGTCTTTATTTTTTTATTGCATACGTGCAAGCCTGGAGAGAGAGAGGAATTGAGGTATACAGAGCGTGGGTACAACATTGTTAACTGAAATTGGCGCTTTTCCTATTGTATTGAAATTTCTGTGATTTGTTGTTTATTGTACCGATTTGTGCAAAACAAAGACAAGCAAACAGACAGACAGGCTTTCTTAACATCAGTTTAAAATACTTCTTTGTTTGAATTACCAGGCAGAAACATTTGTACAGGATGACAGAAATAAGGAAGAAAAAAAACGAAAGAAAAACAATGGCAAACGTAATTAGGGCGAAACTGTAGCTCATCCGGTTCCTATTTGGTAAGCAGCTTCCTTTCGTTTGTAAGTTTTTATTTGAAACTTCATGGAAGGAAAGGAAGGACCAAAAGAAAGGAAAATAAATTATTGGGTCATGTGAAAAGAATTTCAGGCTACTATTGATGGCCATGCATCAATCACGAGTTTCAAGGCATTTGATTAACTTATCGATCTAATAAAATGGCCAAATTGATTTGAATAAGTTTGCGAAGGATATACTAAGAATTCTTTAATGGAAGGTCGATCCATTAAAGGTTATTTAATTCCTTTCATTAAATTTGACTACTAAAGACACTCCCTGCTCTGCTCGGTGTGTTACTGAATAGGGGGTGAAATATTCTAACCCGCAATGACATCGAATAAGGAGAAAATTTCTTTTGTGCCGATTACCTGAGTTAAATTAAGTATTCCTACGTCGCTATATACAGAGTCTCATTTCCGTTAACAGCATGCGATCATATGCAGTATCCAAGACTCTGCTGCACAGAGTAACGAGAGGACTTGTAATGATCTTTGAATTACATGGCATCTTCTGTACTATAGCGGTTCTCACAGGCCACTATATTACCGTAAGGCTTGCCGAAAAACTTGCTTTTCTCTCGAATAAATACGGCAGGAACAGTCAACTTTCAGTGAACTCTCCAAAACACAACAAGATTTATCTTAGTCTCTGGATGGTTTTCTATTGAAATTGTATGATCAATGGATTGGATATTAATTTGTGGTACCACAAGTGGCCTGACCTGTGATCTGAGTGGGACCTTATCTTTCAAAATCGATGCGCCACCTAACAAAATGAACCGCCACTTACTTGCTTGTACTCAGCTGTGAAATTTTGATGCTTCTGTCAGCTACTTTAATTTGTAGCATAAGATATAAATTCTGTAGCATGAGATATAATTCTTTAATTAATTTGTAGCATGAGATAAATAAATTCTTTAATTCTTGTTTTTTTTTATAATTTTTCAATATTTTTAAGGCAATGATTTTACTTACGCTCTTTAAACCATTTAAACACAAGAACTCTGTATCAAATACAACCAATTTTCTTTCTTTTATACCATCCTACCCCTCAGTCACTCATTAAATAACATTTAATGTCACAAACAACAAAAGCAGAGGGAGAGAGAGAGGGGGAGAGTGAGAGAGAATACAGGAAGAGAAAAATGAAAGGCACCCAGTCCCAGTTGGACTTTAAAAATTAAGCAGATGATTCATAATGGAAGCTTAACAAGATATTGATGACACTGATACTGATACCCTCACTTTAGAGAACGAGAATGTTGTGTTAATTGTGCTCGTTCTCAGATGTCTACCGATGTTGTTTAGTGTTTGGCAGGGGGGTTTGGGGGCGAGAGCAAAAGTGTTTTTAATTGCATGCAGGTGTCAGACACACACAACGTTAACAACAAAAGCTTTCATTTTTGTCATTTTCTCTTTTCATTTTTCTTTGGGGTTTTCCTTTCTGCCCTTTTTTTCTTCCTCCTTTCTTTTTTTCTTGTTTTTTGGTAAAGAGCAAAATAAACACAAATAAAACACATACAATGCGATACGCATACATACCATACATACATATGTACACGCAAAAGATGTTTTTTAAACAAATATACACCTGCAGAGTTAGACATTGGCACAGCAGTTTACCAATCTCAGTTCCGAGACGTTGTATAGGAACACATAAACACTCATATACATCCATACGTATGTACGTTCGTATGATGCTTATTTTATACACACATACATTTTTTAATATAGAAAATGCCAATTGTATGGCATGAACAATTACCACACTTTCTTGTTCTCTCGCAAACACATACTCACACATTGTTTGCGTACCTCTATATGGTATATACATATAAGCACTAAAGTAAACAAAAATTGTCTTTTGCGAACAGTTGCTGTTGACTAATTAGTAATGAAGATGATTTTTAATGAAAAAATACAAATTTTTGTAATCAAAATCAAAATATACCGCACAAGGCCAATGACATTGCCCTCCTAATTCAAGTAATTTAAGTAACATCCTGATTTAAATAACATCAGGGTGATTGTGTTCCAGAACTTTGCGGGCATTCAGAGAGAATGTTTTTTGATCTCTCAGCATCACTTTCACAAAATTAACAGTCATTAGACTACGTGTTATCTCAGACAGCAGTGACCTGTAAGTCTGTGCTAATCACCGAAATCAGTACATCCCAGATTTCCCTCTTAGATATTATGAACCCTTTGGCTTGACATAGGTTGACAACATTACTATATTGCCTTCGGCATATTATTTCTGCGGCTTTTTGCGAATGCAGGAAGTAAATTTGTCCCTTATTTGCCAGGTTGTTTGGTCCATAGCCCTCTTATTCAGTCCAATGAAAAAGAGATAAAGTTCCCTAATATGTCGAAACAATCGAAGCACTCATGCTTCATTTATAATATTCTCTTGATCGTTTGAAGCACTTAGAAAACAGCTTGACTACACGAAGGTTGAGGGCACATATTTCAGTGCTAAAAACTTTCGCCTGAATAATGGTCTGGAATCCCTTTTGTTCTTTCATTTTTTCAGCTTGGATCCATAGGTAAATCATATCTGCAAGCCCGTAATGAAGTTGATACAAGTATCCTCTTTAGTTTTCCCCGTCAGTGGCAATCACTGTGAAATTTTGGAATAAAAGAAGAGGGCTGCATAAAAATATTCTCAATCAATCCTAACGCATGTTCACAAGAGTGATTTCAATACTCGAGTAGCTATAATCTCCTGATCTGTAATGATTCAAAGATAAGTCTGGAATATGGTGCAAAGTCCCTGGGAGGACAGGTCTTTGATGATAATCGACGATGGTGGAACTTATAGGCTGCTGGGTCTTATTATACTTAACCTGATATTTGTTTGTTGTGATTCTGTTTTTCTTGGAGCATTGTTTTGGTCATAAGCTATCAGACATCTGGCACAGATCTCAGATTTCTACGGAGTCTACTGAGATCAAGAGAAGTTAGCGACTGTAAAATAAAGTAAATAAACTTCCTTTGACGATTTAAATCCTCTATAGCGAGCTGATATCAAGGCTTTCCTGGCTGAATTGAGTGAGGAGGATATGCTACCATCCTCGCTTAACTAATTCCTCTACACTTTTCTTTCATTCTCTTTATCGCATTTATTTTGCTTAACTTCTTTTTACTTTGTTACATTGAACTCAAAGTATTCTATGACTTTTGGGTGTTTTTGTATTTGCCAAGTCCTCAAAACAATGCGAGCTCTTTGTTATGTCTTCGTAAATATTGTTACGTTTTTACCTCTTTAAAAACGTTTGAAATATATGCTCGTAGATTGCAATATAAATAAGTTTGTGCTTAGTTTTTATTACAATTCTTTATTATTCGCACAATTCTGTGTGACACTGTTCACAACTTGATGTAACAACAACAATTGCTTTATTTGTTATTTCTCTGTTTACACACATTGCATAAGCAATAACGATTACTAGACAATTCTTCGACAGATCTTTTTAACGCAGATCTTCGAACCACACCGCGTGTTCACACAAGACTGACTGAACTTTTACTGACTCAGTTGCCTACTTTGCCTTGCCTTTTATATGACAACGTAAACAGTCTGATGAATGTTCTTGAAGTCGAATTTTCGTGGTTTCGCCTTCTCGAGATCTCTGTAAATGTAAACATCGTTGTTTCATTATTGTTGTCTGTGTATTTTATTTACATTTTTTCTTGTAGTGTTTGTTGGTATATTACGAAGTGCGATAATTTGTAAACAAGTTCATTGTTTTTGTTTTTGTAGCTTTTGTTTATAATTTTAATATTAAACGATGTAAAAGCAAAACGCCAGCATCTAAATTTTTTCACTTTCGTAACAATATGAAATAATTCGTAACATGTGGCGAAGTTATTTTCAGCTTTTAACATCAATGATAAATTATTGATTTGCATTCATAGTTTTTCTTCCTCCTTAAGTAAGCCAGGACGGAGTAAATGCACAGATTTATACGTTTGTTTTGTATGCCTAAACATTCGACGTAAAGTTTAAGTCAATAATACGAAAACCAGTTACGGTTTTAATACTTCATTACTAATTAGCAGATTTCAGCTGTAGTTATGCGTATTGGGAAAAGAAATCTATGAATGTAATGATTTTATAAAGATTTTTCTCTTATTTTTCACAGAAATTCTTTATTGAAGTGTTTCTTTATATCTATATGTGTGTGTGTGTGTGTCTGTGTGTGTATCTTCATTTTTCGTATACCATACAACAATTAACATACTTCAAATACTTATAAAGCTTATGATGATGACAATGAACGATGACGATGACGAAGACGGCAATGATTCTGATGCTGATGCTGTTGACGATGATGGTGATGGTGATTGTAATGTCGTCAATTCTTTTCTTACCACACATACATCCGGTATGTCTTCAACAAATGCTGTATGCTCTTCATGTTCTTCTCCTTCTTCTTCTTCATCTACTTTATAATTATTGTCAATATGAATGTGAAATACATGCACAGTACAATACAATACAACAACATACATATGTGAGTAGTATATGCTATCTGTGCTATTAAAGCAATTGTCTGTCATACTAACAGACAAACACACAGATGAACACACATACAGACAGACAGAGAGATCCGTAGATAGACTTTCTGTCTCATCTCTTCATACCATTTGCTTTGCTTGCTTGCTTGTTTATTTGTGTTTGTGTTTGTGTTTGTGTCTTAAAAATCCAAGCAAATCTGTTGATGTGGATAATGATGATGGCGATGATGATATTGAAAAGATGATATTTTAAATCTCTCTCTCCCTCTCCCCCTTTCTCTCTGTGTTTCACTCTCTCTATCTCTTTCACTCTTTCATCTTAATTTCCTTTTTTTTTCGTATTTCTCCAACTGAATGTATTGTATTGTTAGTTTTGGTTTAAGTAAGTGCGTATGGCTGTGAGTGTATGTATGTGTATGCGTGTGCCATTATTAACAATTGTCAATGGGCTGAATGGCTGACTTGTCTGTTTGTTGTTGGGTTGTATAGATGGCTGGATGATGATTATGGTAAATTGACAACAATAACTATTATAAGCCACAAATAAAATACTCCAACTCTACAAACACACATTAGTACATACACATATGAATTGATTAAAACTGTATGACATTTGAAATTATTGGTTACGAGGAAAAATAATTTCCGTATATAGGATAAGATTTTTTCAAAACAAATTGTAAACAGAATTTCCATTAAAAATGTAAAATGTAGACAACAAAGGAATTAAAATTGCATAAGGGGTGATTTTTTAAGAGCTATAGGAAAATTTAAAAAAAGAAATACATAAAATTCAGAAAAATGCATGAAATCTTTATTTGAATCAATAGTACGGTCCATATAATTTAATGTTTAAAGATTATTTGATGCAAATGTCGACCGCGACTGCGCCTCAAATTATCCATCCGCTTAGTCCAATTTTGGCATACTATTTGCAACATATCGGCCCATATCTCACGAATAAATGCTTCAATGTTATCTTCCAATGCGTCAATTGAAGCGGGCTTGTCTGTATAGACATGAGCTTTAACATAGCCCCACAAAAAATAGTCTAAAGGCGTTAAATCGCACGATCTAGGCGGACAATTGACCGGTCCCGAACGTCAAATAAAATGTTCACCGAACTCGCCTCTCAATAAGTCCATTGTTACGCGTGCTGTGTGACATGTGGCACCGTCTTCTTGAAACCACATGTCATGCAAGTCAAGCTCTTGCATTTTGGGCAAAAAAAGTTGGATATCATCTCACCGTAGCGCTCACCATCCACAGTTACGTTACGATTCGCAGCATCTTTGAAGATGCCAATGATGCCACCAGCACCAAACTGTGACTTTTTCTGGATGCATTGGTAGCTTTTGCAATGCTTCTGGCTGATCTTCACTCCAAAATCGACAATTCTGTTTATTTACGTATCCCGATTCAGCGGGTCGATTAAACTGACCATAAAATGGAAGAAGCGCGCGATGAACTTTCTTAACAGAGCACGAATTTTGATAATAAAATTTAATGATTTGCAAGCGTTGTTCGTTTGTAAGACGATTCATGGTTGAATTATAGACCAAAGTGAAGATGTTTGTTAGTGAAACAAAGCATGAAACGTGCATGAGCTGTTTAAACCAGTGTTGCCAAAAGGATAATAGCTAAAAAATCACCCTTTGCAATAGAGTAAACGCTAAGATTCCCTCCTAGAGATGTGGTTCACACTTTGCAAAACTAATAATCCAGCACTTGGCGAAATTCTTAGGTTAAACAGCCTTATGAAACCTTCTAATAATTTTATGTTTGTATGGCATAGAAACGAATAATAACGATACAATTGAATTCCAATTTGTTCTATTTTCTACTCCTCTTCAATTTGCCGTCTCCCAGGTATGTGACAGGCATTCTTACCTCGCCTGTCTTGTGTTCTCTGGTCTATGGACTGTCTGTCTGATATCATTCTTAGCGTATTGCCTATTCATTCCTTTCCATGACACCTTACTCCAAACTGGATTGATGACTACTTTGGTATGGCACACTAGGCACAAATGCGCTGGGCCAGAACATCCAAAGTGTTTACGTAAGCATATGTTCAAAAAATCTGCATAGTTTGGACGTCCACACGGTAGTACAGAATTCAAATTGGATTTAAATAACCTCAATTTTATCCTTCTAAACCAAATGTATCTCCACACATAGTTTTAAATTTTAAATGCTTTCCTGACTTTAAGAATATAATTTTGAGTGCACTTGTCTGATGTATTCCAACTCCTAGATAACTTATGCAGGGCCTTTCATTATTTACTGAATTTCAGCGTGTTGGGGTTGGTCTTCTTACACGTCTTGCCTTTTCCTGAACTAGTTTCAGATGCACTTGCATGTCAGCGAATGAGTGGAAGAGCAAGAAGTTCAAGATTTTCTACTTGGCGTATGAATCTCATACTGTTCTTATTCTCTGTATGATTTCCTATGCGCATCATTTGACCGAAAACACAGTGAAATAAAAATGCAGGCAACAGACACTATTGGCGATCTTACAATTCTCTTGACGTTTCAACGTTTCTAATTGAGGCTAAAGTTTTACTTATTTCCATTGCGTTCCTCTATGGAACATGTTGTCTGTCACAAAGCGTCATCCAAACTCTATTTTAAACTTGTTTTTCATAAATATGAGACAATAAATTTACTCTGCAAAAGGAGTGCACTTTTTCCCTTACCTAATATCTGCTTATAATTATAGGTATTCACTTGCAAACGTATACACTTAAATAAACACACTATGCACCCTCTAGACTCACAGCCACCACACACACACCGAAACATTTACTGTAGAATTGCATGAATGCCAAGCATATGTACATATTTATTTACATACTCAGACACACTCATCTACTTTCACACACACATACATATGTATTTTGATTATTTTGTACTCCCCAAAAGAGTCTTATTGTCTCACCTTGCACTTATTCTCACTCTTTTGTTGAATGCTCTCCTCCTATACAGCCTACCGAAGAGTTTTGTTTCGTTTGCTTACAAAAAAAAAAGTACAAAATAATGTGAGAGTGCTGTTATTGCATGTGTACGTATATACACATATGTATGTGTATGTATTTATAAAACAGTATTTATGCATTTTGTGTTGATGAGCCGGAAATGTCGAAACTTTTGTTGAAAACGCAAATTGATTTAACAATTGCTTCCGTCTTACAAACTACACTAACACACGTACACATACATATGCAACTCTATATAATGGCAGTTTCTGCGGTGTGGATAGACACCTCGTTATTGGTGATTATAATGTGTTGCTATACACTTTACTAGCCATGAAATGCCTATTTAAGGCATAGTATAGTTTTTGTCTACAGATTGTATAAGATTTAATAGATGCTATCCTAAGGGTCTTTCGATATGTAGGGTTACAGTACAGTGAAAATGTAGAACAGATCACAATGTTCTCAAATGGCTATCATAGCTCAGCTTTAGTTATGGTTTGGTGAAGAGTCCTTTCCAGTAAAGTCAATTACACCAATACCCCGGTTTGCGTCGCTAATTGGGACTGAAAAAATGAGACGCAAACCGAAGCAGAATTTTCAATTTCAACTTTCAGACTGAATTTCACTCCACGACATATAATTCGAAACTAATAACTACGCTTAACATGTAAACAACGCACACTTGCAAATTTGCTTTCTACTAAACGGGAAATCCCCTTTTTCTGCTTTAGCTTTGTAAAAACATTTTCATATCAACGACGCAAATCGAAGCATTTACGACGCAATTTCGAAGCCATGCGTCGCAAACTGAAACAAAAACGACTCAACATTGAAATTACAGAAACTTAAAAAAGACGCAACTTCGAAGCGACGCAACCTGAAGCGACGCAAATCGGGATATTGGTGTACTTGCATTCCTGAAAACAAGAAGTCACAACAATGGCTAAAAATTATTAAGGAATTGTTTCGGAATCTGGTGTGGCCATCTCAGCTAAATGCTGCGCCAGCTCATAAAACTAAAACTACCAAAACTTAGCTAAGAAACAATGTACCAGCATTCATCTCCTCTAAATAATGCCAACTGGAATTCGGGATTTGAGCCAGCTGCACTAACAGTAGTGGGCATGGTCTGTCACAAAAGATACCCAAAACATTGATTCTTTGAAGGCAGCTTTGATTAGTGAATATATTTCCAGTAAACTGAAATTGATGAATTACGACTAAGGCTTGAATATTTAAAGGAGTAAATGGCTATTGAGGACCAGATATGACTGGTACAGTGGGTACTCTCTCGTATATAAATTTGTGGCAATTTTAATTACAATTATGATGGCAACCTGAAAAGAATTATACTTTTTACGGCTGCTAAAGCTTTCGGAACCATTCCCTGCATATACAGGGAAGTTATGATGACAATTATATTTGAATATATACATATAGTTAGCCACTTAGTGATTCCAAAGTGGGCAAAGATGTTATCTTTCATAGTAATTTCTTTATTGAAAAGTTTTCCATTCCATTCCAACATTTCCATGTATAGTTTTGCAATCAAAAAATTCGTAAAAATGATTAAAAACGACTTTAAAAATAGTGACTGAAACGTGGTTATTTTAGGAGCATTACTGGATGTGTTTGTGTGCTACATAATATATCTATGGTGCAAGAGATTGTCAAAACTATTTAGAAATTTAGAAATTGCCGTAATCTAGTAGGTACGGTGTTAGCTTATTGGACGTGAGGAAACGGTACAAACCCCAGGACAGACACTGTCAACAGAACGAAATACGAAAAAATATTTCTTCGCGATATCATCCGCTCAGCAGACTGCTGATAAAACCTCTGGGAGTAAATAACTGTAGGTCCCGCCCTGATAAAATCAACTCACACAGTGATGTGAGAATCTAGGTCGTCATCCTGACTGAATAATTGTAATGACCAATTATGTATGTATGCATGTATGTATATATTAATAAATTTAATGTGTTTGAATATAAATTCGAATTTTAAAACCCAAGACGCAATCCATAAATTTTAGCAACACCACATTTGGCATTAACAGAGAAAAATTTTCTTTTAACAGAACAATATTTGCCCTTAACAGAGAACTGTTTAACAGTATTTATCTGAACAAGCCCACTTGCTTAGGAGCTAATTTTTGGGAAATACTCTAGGTCTATGAGTACCATACTATAAGCAAAGAAAGGTTCCAAGGCCTCTTAATATAATCAGCAACATGGTCACATATAAAGTGATATGTTATTCAGAAAATTGTCTTTGAAAATATCAATTTTTTGCTTAACAATTCTCTAAAAGATCAATGGCCATTTGGGAACATATAAGAAATAGTACACCATACATATGCAAATGGTAGTCCGGAGGGTCCTCTTTCGAGCCGAGGTAGAGGGATAGCTGGAATAATTTTGAGAGTTGAGAACATTTTCGTCCTCCACCCCCACCAACCATCCTTTACATTTCAACACTTTTGTTAACAAATAATACTGATCATAATGGGAATTATATTTTATATCAATAGCGTGCAATAATTGCATAGTAGAAGACTAATCTACTATTGCCACAGTTAAACAGTTCTCTGTTAACATCAAAGTTTACACCCTGTTAGTGGCAAGTAGTGGCGCTGCTAAAAGTGTGGGTTTGCGTCTTTGGGTTTAAAATTCGAATTTATCGTCACACACACATATAAATTTAAAGAAATTGGAAACGCTTTGGGTGTGGTCAGACCTGCATATCATCGTAGTGTACTCACTGCCAAAAATAAAGCCTCTGTTAGTGAATGTGAGGCTTATAGTTTGAATTTGTCCCTTCAACGATGTTTTCAACAATTGGAAGCATCTTACAGCTCATTATGCAGTACAATATAACAAATGAAGCTCCAGCTTCACAACGACGGTGATATTTTGATTGGGTGCAAACGAAACTCAATGCAGTTTTCTCTAATAAAATTTTCATCAGCGTTGATGTGCCCCTTATTCTCATTCAGTGGTTATGACAACAAGCAAAATTGTCATATATGCGCTTCACAGAATATACAAGTTAATAAGGAACAGCCTTTGCATACAGAAAAGGAAGCTGTTTGGTACAAATTGTGGTCTGTAGGGGTCAATGAGCCTTATTTTTCGAAAATTACCTTAATAAACTTTTACCGCCCATTGAATGCGCTATAGCAGCATGATAACGGACTTTTTGCTGGCAATTGCAGATATACAACGCAATCGATTTAGGCTTAATTGCTTGTCACAACTACCAGAAAAAATCATTTAATGATTGGGCAACGTAAATTGGCCACTAAGATCATGGTTTTCGACTCCATTCAATTTCTTTTAAGTGACTATAAGAAAATGTGTGTCTAGGCGGATAATCTTCTAACATTGGAGCTATTGTAAAGCATTTACCATTGACATACCTCTTGAAGTATGTGAAAACGGAGCTGCAAAATATTTCAAAAGGATTTACGGATGAAATCAATCTAGATACACTGACATGAATAGCTGGGTACAGGCGTTATCATGAAATAAAAGTTTCCACCGATCATTATTGCTCGAGTAGTGTCTCATTTGGCTTCACTTTTGAGACCCTAAAATGGTTAACCCGTTTTAATAATACGTGTAAATATACATGCAAAGTAGAGTGTGTGCTTTAGTGAAATGAGAGGGTGTTACTCATAAAGCCAATCATACAATGACACTGAATAACAGCAAATTGTGTAGGGAAACGCAAAAAAAAACTTGTGCTGTTAAGAAAATAAGCAATTTTTTATTTCCTTTCATATGTTTTATGGAAAATAAAAAAAAACATTTTTTTTTTCAAATCATTATCTACATTAACAACAACAATAAAAATTTCTAGAAGGTGAGAGAATATTTTTTTTGGTCGTTAATATTTCGTGGGTTATCATACATTAGTACTTAAATATAAAAAACATTCATGAATACGTACAAATATGTATAGATATGTACAGATGTGTATGTATCGTGTATGTATTTGTAGGTGTAAATAAATCCAACTTATTTATGTAAATATGTAATGTATTTACCATAATGTATGAGTATATCTTATATTTTAAACTGAAAATTTTGTATAATTTTTACAAACACACAGGGGGTGGCCAAATACCGTGAACGCTAAATTCAAATTTTTTTCCCTGCCGTCAGATGAATCTTTAAAAAAAAATTTCAAATCAAAATCAAGATGTAAATATTTGTTTTATTTTGTATGTGACCATCCTGTAATGTGCGTAATAATACACATCATATGCCACTTAAATACGCGTTTTTTTCCCCACATACGAGTACATTTATGAGTGTTTATAACTAAATTTAGTTGTTGTTTTGAGGATGATATTATGTTTTATGTTTTATCTGTTTGAGTTTAAAATCTCTCCATCTCCATATTCTACTCATCACTGTTATTAGGCTGCCGCATTAAAGTACCTTCATGACAGCCTTGACAAAACCTACTAAAATGTTTTAAATGTAAATTTCATTTCATTTTTTTGTTTTTTTTGTTTTAAGAACGAGGGTTGTTTTTACGTTTGACGTTAAATGTGTCAGTAGTGTTATAAGCTTAAGAATTATTATTCGTGTTTATATTTGCAGAAATAAAAAATTCTTTAAAAGATTTACAAAAAAAAAACTTTTTTCTCCAAGTCTAGGAAAATAGCTTCAGAGCAAAGAGCCTCACAAAATTATTACTTTCTGCCTTGTACATATACTCAGTCACGAGTTTTTCAAAAAAATTTAAGTTTAATGAGAAGCAAGGCCCTCTTCTCATTATATCATTGTGTTGTGGAATCGATAGAATATCGTAACGTATGCCATTTCCACTCTGCTAAAAAGACTAATAAAAGGTAGGAATGTTTAAAGTAATTTATTCGGAATTTGATTCAATCAATCAATATACACATACATACATGATTGGTCATTACAACCCTTCAGTAAAGTTTTCGACCTAGCTTCTTATGCTTCTTTTTTATGTGTGTTAAATTTTATACATGAGTGGCGGGACCTGCAGCTTAAAGTCGACACCAAACGACAGATTTTTGTGAAACTTTTCATAACAGTTTTACTATGTGTGTGAAGATAGATTTTAAAATCTATCTCTCCATGTTAGCTAACAGAGCTCTGTTATATTATTAAAATAACTAACAGAGCTCTGTTATGTTACTCACAGAACTCTGTTAAATAATTAATTTAAGGTTGGGAAAGAAAAACAGGAAAAATTAATTAAATTCCCGGGTAAAATAAAAAAAAAAGCAAAAGTTCATAAAATAAGTCCTATAGTTAATCACTGTTACAAAATATTGCGAAATAAGAACTACAATTAACCAAAATTCATACATTTCCGAAAGGTATTGTAATCCGATAGAAAAATCAATAGTGTGGGAAAACAGGACAACATGGACGGACAATGAATGTTGTTTTTAAAGCATTGTTCGTCCCTTTAACTAATCCAATCGCCAGAAGATCTAACAGAGCGTGTTTTCATAGTAGATTTTTAAATTTTCCCAGATTTCAGATTTTAAAATCCACTGTAAGTCCTTTTGTGGGAAAACAGGACTGATTAGGCGGACAAAGTAAATTGTTTTTAAAGCATTGTACGCCCCTTTGACTAATCCAATCGCCAGAACCTTTAACAGAGCGTGTTTTCATAGCAGACACCGTGGGTCGGTGTGAAGTACGGTGTGAGGGACGGTGTGAGGGACGGTGTGAAGGACGGTGTGAGGGACGGTGTGAGGGACGGTGTGAAGGACGGTGTGAGGGACGGTGTGAGGGTCGGAGTGAGGGACGGTGTGAGGGACGGTGTGAGGGACGGTGTGACGGACGGTGTGAAGGACGGTGTGATGGACGGTGTGAGGGACGCTGTGAGGGACGGTGTGAGGGACGGTGTGAAGGACGCTGTGAGGGACGGTGTGAGGGTCGGAGTGAGGGACGGTGTGAGGGACGGTGTGAGGGACGGTGTGACGGACGGTGTGAAGGACGGTGTGATGGACGGTGTGAGGGACGGTGTGAAGGACGGTGTGAGGGACGGTGTGAAGGACGGTGTGAGGGACGGTGTGAGGGACGGTGTGAGGGACGGTGTGAGGGAAAGTGTGAGGGAAGGTGTGAGGGACGGTGTGAGTGACATTGTGAGGGACGGTGTGAGGGAAGGTGTGAGGGACGGTGTGAAGGACGGTGTGAGGGACGGTGTGAGGGACGGTGTGAGGGACTGTGTGAGGGACGGTGTGAGGGACGGTGTGAAGGACGGTGTGAAGGACGGTGTGAGGGACGGTGTGAGGGACGGTGTGAGGGACGGTGTGAGGGACGGTGTGAAGGACGGAGTGAAGGACGGTGAGAGGGACGGTGTGAGGGACGGTGTGAGGGACGGTGTGAGGGACGGTGTGAGGGACGGTGTGAGGGACGGTGTGAGGGACGGTGTGAGGGACGGTGTGAGGGACGGTGTGAGGGACGGTGTGAGGGACGGTGTGAGGGACGGTGTGAGGGACGGTGTGAAGGACGGTGTGAGGGACGGTGTGAGGGACGGTGTGAGGGACAGTGTGAGGGACGGTGTGAGAGACAGTGTGAGGGACGGTGTGAGGGACGGTGTGAGGGACGGTGTGAGGGACAGTGTGAAGGACAGTGTGAGGGACAGTGTGAAGGACAGTGTGAGGGACAGTGTGAGGGACGGCGTGAGGGACGGCGTGAGGGACAGTGTGAGGGACGGTGTGAGGGACGGTGCGAGGGACAGTGTGAGGGACGGTGTGAGAGATGGTGTGAGGGATGGTGTGAGGGACGGTGTGAAGGACGGTGTGAGGTACGGTGTGAAGGACGGTGTGAGGGACGGCGTGAGGGACGGTGTGAGGGACGGTGCGAGGGACAGTGTGAGGGACGGTGTGAGAGATGGTGTGAGGGATGGTGTGAGGGACGGTGTGAAGGACGGTGTGAGGTACGGTGTGAAGGACGGTGTGAGGTACGGTGTGAAGGACGGTGTGAGGGACGGTGTGAGGGACGGTGTGAGGGACGGTGTGAGGGACAGTGTGAAGGACAGTGTGAGGGACAGTGTGAAGGACAGTGTGAGGGACGGCGTGAGGGACAGTGTGAGGGACGGTGTGAGGGACGGTGTGAGGGACGGTGCGAGGGACAGTGTGAGGGACGGTGTGAGAGATGGTGTGAGGGATGGTGTGAGGGACGGTGTGAAGGACGGTGTGAGGGCGGTGTGAGGGACGGTGTGAGGGACGGTGCGAGGGACAGTGTGAGGGACGGTATGAGGGATTGTGTGAGGGATGGTTTGAGGAACGGTGTGAGGTAGTACAAATGAAGGGAATCATATCTTGTATCTCATGATTCAATATGCAACATAGAAGCTGTAAACGTCACAATTATTGGCGTCATATGCACAACATTAGATCGAATTATAAGCCCCATACATACGTAATTGGTCATTACAAACCTTTAGTTAGGATTACAACCTAGTTTCTAACATCCCTCCTGTTTTGTTTTAATTTTATCCGCGTGAGGCGGAACTCTCAGTTTAAAGTCCATTCCGAAAGACAGATTTGAGAGAAGTTTTTGATTGTAATTTTATTTAATTTGTCAGAAAACTGCTGAGAGGAATTCACCAAAGAACTATTTTTTCACATTTCGTTTCGTTGGAGATATCTGAGTTGGGTTTTGAACCTAGGACTCGGGTCTAATAAGCCAATACACTACCTTCTAGACTACAGCAACATTATAAGCTGTAGGGATAAGATAAGATAAGTAACAAATGTCACAAATCCTATCATATTAAACAGTGACACATTTACTAGGGAACCCCTTTCCTGCAGAGTAAGTTTAGCGTCATACCTTACTTTAGCTTTCCATAGAACGGGTGCTCTACACAAAAAGTTCTCCTCTTACCAAACAGCTCGCACAATAGTCATTATGTGAACATTCCACATAGTGAGCAATAGTTTGATCCGTAAGGATGCCTGACTAAATTTCTGTCAAGAGCCAAAAGCGGTCTATTTCCTTATCTTGCCAGATCAGAGTATTATGCAAGTGAAAATATCAGAGTGCATGTGTTCCATCCTTCTTTTGCTCACATTCCCATATAGGAAACTGCAACAATCTGATGGCAGTCAATTTCACAAAATTTTGTCAGACTTGCCAGTGATATCTTGAGTCATTGCAATTATGGAACATATAAGGGAGGTGTTATTCGAATTGTTTTATCTGTTAGAGGCCTAATCGACCCTCTCTAAGGCAAAGGAATTTTTGTGTGGTTCACAACATTTCCTTTTTCTTTAATTCAGTTATCAAGTTATACAGCCCAACTCTAAAGTCATGACAGTTCAACAGAAGACGCGGCTGCTTCCTTGCATAGGACACTGGACATGTACACAGGAGTTGAAAAACAGATACCTTCTCTTTCTCGCCTCTGTAAGTCCGGTGGGAGTGATTGGTTATGGCCAAGACCAAAGCATATATCATGAGTGCTTAGAGTGTTCCAGTAATCACTCTCGAAACTTTGCTAAGAGTGCTACTTTACCAGATATGGCGAAATTTGCTACACTATCTTGTGTGTATTCGAAACCGCTCATGAAGTGGTAAGGGAATCTGTTGCTGTATTGTCAATTATAATTCTTGCTGGTTATCATTTGGGTTTGCAATGAAAAAAGTCGACAAAAATTTCGATGATAGAGCATCAAAGCATAAATTAATCGCTTTTGAATTTACGCAGAACCAAGAAATGCAACGGCTTTTAAAACTCAATAGTTACACAAACGAGTTACGAAATGTTTGTGGAGCCTTTCAACACTGATTCCAATGTTACTTGCTCAATATTTAAAACCAAACACTTATCTTTAGCTGTGCACATACAATTATTTTATAAGGTCAGCAAGTAATGGCACCATTTCAACATCTGCAACGTTCAGGTTAACCAACAGATGCCTTAATTTTCCATATTTCCTTCAAAATGTTTCAAAAATTTCCAGCGAAATTCGATTTTAATTTCGCACAGCTTTTACTCTCAACACCTTACTGCCATTTACCTCCTGCATCTAATTATGAAATAAAAAGGGAAAACCAAAAAATAAAATGTAAGATCCACAAAAAAAAAAAAAAAAAAAAAAAAAAAAACTTTGAATCAGAATAAGAACCCACGAATTTAATAATTTTTTAGGCGCCCACTAATGTCGTTGATATAAACGACAACATACTTAGAACGGAAACAGTTACCTGTCTCTGTATACGATTGTGAATGTGTGTAAAATATGGCAATGAAGAGATGAGAATTTTATTCGGCGAGATCTTTATGTGTTCACATATAATATTCTGCATACTATTGTAGTACCCCCCCATTAAATATATGCAAGAGAAGTTTATACATTCACATATACATTCCCAAATAAAAATGAATTCTTACACATAATCATACAAATATACACACGAATACAGTCGGGCTGAAATTTTTTTTTTTAAGTGAAAAAATACGTATCGAAATACAGTGGGCTTAAAGAGAGCCAACTGTACTGCAGTAGAGGATTGATTTTGTAACTAATTTAAACAAGTTAAGTTAAATTTGAAGTGAAATTTTGATAAAAACAAGTTGATCTGAAAGTGTTTTAATGCGTTGGGTTTTTTGTTACGCCTTATGTTGTTTAAGAGAGCAGCGCTCTGCCTAAAGGAACTACTATAAATGAACTTCTTTATATTCTTATTCAATTTTGGTTGGTTCTTTCCTTTAGTTTATTGGAGTTTCAAGAATAAAGTTGCCTTTTTTGTTAACTTATTTGATTTATTTACACCAGCTGATGAAAAAATGTACTGGGTGTGAAGGGAGGGACCATTATTCTATGTGCGCGAAGATAAATTCGAATTTAAAAACCAAAGACGCAAACCCACACTTTTAGTCACGCCGCTTCTTCCCTCTAACAGTATAAACTTTGCTATTAACAGAGCACTGTTAACTGTTTAACAGTGGCAATAGCAGATTAGTCTCTTTCTACTTTGCAATTATTACAGACTATTGACATAAAATTTAATTCTCATGGTTGGAGGGGGATGGGGGACGGAAAGTTTGTCAACTCTCAGAGTTATTTCAGCTATCCCAAAACCACGGTTCGAAAGAGGATCCTCTGGACTAATATTTGCATATAGTCTGTATGGTTTACTACTTCTTATATGTTCCAAAATGGCCACTGATCTTCTAGAGAATTTTCAAGCAAAAAATTGATGTTTTCAAAGCAAATTTTCTGAATACCATATCACTTTATATGTGACTATTGTTCCTAATTATATTAAGAGTCCTTGGAAGCTTCGTTTGCATATAGTAAGGTACTCACAGACCTAGAGTATTTCCCAAAATTATCTCCTAAACAAATAGGTTTGTTCAGATGGATACTGTTGAAAGCAAATTTTGTTCTCTTAAGAGTAAATTTTGCACTGTTAACGCCAAATGTGGAGCTGCCAAAATTTATGGATTGCATCTTGGATTTTCAAATTCGAATTTATCTTCACGCCGACGTAAGTCGCTGCAGTTTTGTAGGTAGTGTGTTGGCTTGTTAGACGTGAGAGCACCGTTCAAATCCCAAGTCAGAAATATTCAATAAAAAATGTGAAGAAAATATATCTTTCGTTCGTTAACGCACACAACATAAATGGTGTGATAAGCTAGGTCGTAATCCAGGCTGAAGGGATGTAATGACCAATTATGTATGTGTGTTGCGGTCAAGGATCACTTAACAACTTCACCAACCAAAGCTTGAAAATTTTGTAAAGTCAATTTCATGCTGCTTTATTGTGGAAGTTTGATGTTAGAATATGCACATAGTTTCTCTTGAGACTCAGTGCTCAAAATTTCCCAATAGATTCGATCTCTGTTTCAGAACCAATTTCTGCATTATAAAAGCCCAGCAGTGTTTTCAATCTCTATGTTCCGCCATAAAACATCTATTCTGCGTCTGATCACTTAATCGATTAGCCATGGAAATATGCCAGTGTTCTAAAGGACTGTTTCATCAGATTCGCAATCGTTACCACCTCTTCTTCTTCTGGCAATTCATCTGCAGTTTCATTACTTCACACATCACAATGCCATGAAACGCAACACATTAAAAACCTGTTCGTATCCAGAGGCATATGAAAGCCTTCTTGTAGACTGAAATCAATCTTCAGATAAAATGGTGCCCAGTCTGTATTCCCCGAACTAATATATTTCCGAAGTGGTTCCTGGAATACACCGCTCTCATCAGGGGGCTTGTTGGTAGGTTGCTACATCCATCGAATTGGACCCTCGACCCACTGCCAGGATCATACTTATAACTGAGCTAAGACAGTATGTTGCGAAGCTCCCAGTCTGAAAAAAATCACTTGTGGCACCTTGTAGAAGACATAGTGTTTGACCATATAGTCCGCAAAACCCGAACTTATTTTCCGTATGCATATATTTGTGTAATTCTGGAATGTCCAAATTGTCCTACCCTAGTAGGACGCACTTCGAATAACCTTAACAGAACGGCCACATGACTCCTTATTAAAATCTACTGACCATAAATTCTACTCCATTTTTTCGCCCATCCTGTATTCAAAAGTGTCATCATAAAGCACCAAGTGCATAGAGGCCTCTCCATTCGCGGCTAAAAAATTGTATGCTTTACAGACTTCAGTCGGACTTCTTGGTCATCTTGGGTTGGATAGCCTCCAACAAAAGAACAGTCTATTTTCCAAGAATTATATTTTCCGGAAAATTCAATTTTGATTAAAAAATGCTAAAAAGAGTATTTTTGACCCTCTGTCGTCCATATGCTTCCCTTTTTTATTCTTTTTTTTTGTGTTCTTTAACTTGTGTTCTTTTTTTATTCATTCATAAAACGCATAAATGTTACGAGCATTTATAATTTATGTTCTGTTATCGCTTTAGCCGTTACACACATATACTCACTCTCCACCCATACACATGCACACACTTAAATCAACACAATCAAACACAAATACAAGAGAAAAACAAAAACAAAAAACATGTTTTTTGCTCCCAAAATGGTTGATTTTTTTCATTATTTTTGCTGAAATTTTTGCTCACACACATGCACACACATGTACGCACTTAGTTAACATCTTTAACTACTTGTTTTATTTTAGCATAAATAACAAAAACAACAACAAAAATAACAACAACAAAAGATATATAACGAACCAGACAAATAGCCAGCCAGCCAACAATGTAGCAGCAGCAGCAGCAGCCACTCAGTCAGCCTGATGGTGGTATTTCAGGAAGAGTTTTTTTTTTATTTTTATAGCCAAACGCACCTCTACAGATTTGCTTTGAGTGTATAGCACGTATGTGTGTGTGTGGGTGTGTGTTTTCCGGTTTTTGTTGGTGTTGACATGTGAGAGAGCAAATGTATAAGTATGTATGTGTGTGCACTATTTCATAGCGATATAAAAGAATTATGGCATATTTATACACATACACTAGCCGAGCGTACACAAGTACGTGTATGTGTACATGTGGTATAAAATTATCGGTATTATAACCGAATACCACTATAAAGAAACTTGCGTGTACTAGGTTTAAAGTAATGTTAGCTCTGCTGTAGCAACGAAAGGTCAAAGTAGGTTTCCTCATTACGACATCTTTTCTTTATGCCTTGAGTCAGAGATGGGAATCTTCGAAAGGCACTACTCACCGTCGCTGATATCTACGTTCTGCTGTCCTTCAACCACTCTATCCTCGCGGAAACCATATGGTACTTCGCGAAGGGGTGGTTAGCTTTAAAGCTTTCTCACGTTAAATTAAATTTCGCATTTGTACTTTCAAGCTTCAGAGTTCCAGCATAACTTCAGCCGTACGCAGACTATACTGGCTCCAAAACTCGATCCCCCGGGCCATCTATGTAAATCTGGGGCAGCATATTGGCACATGCTCTACACAGATGGCGCATATAGGGGAGGTATCATGAGAAATTCTGTACAAATATTTTCTGAAGCATCCATGACCAGTTAGGGACTGGGTCATGTAGAAATTCAGCTCGCAATGCTTGTTTTTCAACCAAGGGGTTATATTCCTTTAAACTATTCGCCCACCGTGACACATCACAATATTGAGAAGCAGTAGGGTCTTGTGGGACTCCTAGGCAATGAGCAAGCAGTCGTACTTACCAAGGAGGAGGGAATCTTCCACGTCTTTGATGGGGCCGGAAACCTTCGCCGGAATTTTAAAGGTATGCTAAACCCAAGTGTGTTTAACGCAATCAAAACTTTTGCTAGGAAATTGCAATAAGAGGAGATCTGAATCATGTATCAGACTACCAAGAAATAACCTGTGGTACATTACTGGAGCCTGTTATTAATGTATTCCACTAGGAATACCAAATGCTGCATAGGGAACTGGCATTGTTGACACAGAGTAGCATAAAGAATAGGCTTGGGGAAGGAACTCCCTCATCAGTAAAGCTCAGTTATTTCGTCTGTTAAGCTTATTATTTTTTTTTTTGTTGGCAAATTGTGGGTTCTAAACTATTCTGGCCCCTGCTACAAAACAAGGAGTTAAACCACCAGACAAAGAGAAAGGTTTCGTGGAAATTTCCACGCTTTAGAGGATCTTTATTTTACCATAAGTAGGTGTATGGTATAATATATTCGGGCTTCTCTTTTTTGGCTATTGTTTTCCTCTCATTTTCATATTTTCTTTATTTGGTATTTGTTTATCAATGTATACGTAAGTATGTTAACGTGTATGCATGTTTACTCCTGTGCGTTTAACAACTCACTGACCTTCGCTTAGTATGAGTGTCGGTTTGTTTTTACTTGCATACGTTTTTTGGGCACACATACAAATAAAAAAATTTTATAGACTCACACTCACACTCACTCACACACACATATGTACATAGAAATCCTGTTTAGAGGTTTTATGTCAATAATTCGTCTCTATGGACTTGAATGTACGTATGAAACGTAACGAATTTTTGTTTGTTTGTTTGTTTATTTGCTTGTTGCGATAAAATAGTTTTTCATTTTTCGTTGTTTTTGTTGTTGTTGCTGTTGCTGTTTCTGTTTGTTGTGGAGGTAAAAGTTATTGTTTTTTATTCGAAACAATTTACTTTAATTAGGCCAAAACTAAAGTGTGCTTTTAAATGTTGGCATTTAATGGAATGGCATGGAAAATGATTTCCTGAAATTTTGTTCCTTTTTTTGTTTCTCGTTTTTGTTGGCAGTTTATTTTACACAAAAATTTGAAATGTTTTCTCGCAATACAAAAACTTAAGTTATGAATATTAGTTGATAATTCTGATTCGTTCCGATATAGCTTCTTTAATGGAAGTGCAATGTAGCGACTCCCGTGATTAACTCTCCGAGGCACAGTGACACCACGTGACATAATTATGCAGCTGAGATGAAATGAGAATGCTCGATTCTGTTTCGGATTTTCAAGCTGTTCTAAACAAGCCTGTATATTTAAAGAAGATGTACTGAAATTCACTTTTTTTAATTAAAAGCTGAGTACAGAACAAATGAAGACAGTGTGGGCTGCGGTATAATTATAAAGCGTTCTGTTATTAAACTCTTCTATAGGCTGCCTGACCACTTCCTACACTACAGTGTTTTCCAAGCAGATGTTATAGCTATTTTGAAAGCGTAATGCTTGCTGGGTTATGGGACTTTCCACGAAAATCTCATGCGATTAAGTATAAAATAAAGGTGGTTTCAACGTCCGTCCGTGATTATTAGTATGTAAAATTCCTTAGGAAAATATCATATCTTTCGAATCTTACTCTCACAAGGATATCGCTGGAAACTGCATTGCTTATCAGCTGACCAGGATCGGTGCGGAGTTCACAATCTCCGACATGTTCTTGGGTACAGATATTCCGAGTTACTAAAATTTTAATATTATTTACTCTTTTGCTGTGGTATCACAATGCGCCCTGTGTGCTGCCTAAGTGTTTCCGCTCATGAGCCTATCGAATGGACAGCCACTTCTACCTACCCCTTTTGCAGGGAGGTTCAATCTCGTTGGTAGCTAGGGTGTACGTGCAATATTGCAAGATTCTGCTGTGGACTCATTTGGATACGCAGAGGATCGACTCATTTCTAATCTTAAAACACTTGGTCATCGATCACACGTTTCAGTATTTCTTTTGGGCCACAATTCTTTTGGTAATCAAGCCGAAAGACTTGGCATTCCCGCAAATAACTTATGCCGGATCTCTGTGGGTCAAAGAAGGAGAAAGAGACTGTCTTTAAATTTATGTACTATATGAAGGTTTTTGGCCTCTCACTTTTTGACATGCTTGACCGAGCTCTCAAATAAAAGATTGCTGTGCAATAGCAAGATTTATTATGAACTCGGATTGATTATGGTATCCCAATGGGCCACGTCACCTTCTCGAAAATAAAATGAAAATAGCCAACCAACTTCGGTAAATAGGTAAAGCCATAGACTGTGTTTTATTTCTCAAACACAGTCTTTCATTTCTCAGGCACAGTCTTTGATTTCTCCGACTAATTATTTATTGTGTTTTAGTGAGTATAACGACCTAGCTACTTACACCATCCATGACGGGTTGTCAGTTTTATCCATAAGCTGCGGGGGACCTACAGTTTAAAAATAGACTTCCAACGACAAAATTTTTGAGAAACTTTTCATGGCAACTCGATTTACTCTCAGAGTTAAAAGAAAGTCGCCGGAATCAATATATTTTTCATATTTCGATATGTTCGAGATTACTGAACCAGGGGCTAAACCACAGGCTCTGGTATAATAATCCAACGGACTACTTATTAGAATACGGCTACTTTTAACCATTTGAATTCATCTGGGGTTTCTGATGAAGCTATTTAGATCCACAGTATCCATTCACGATAGGTCAGAGCGATCATAGGCATAGGAAAATTTAAGGATTTCCTTCTTTTAGAACAAAACGCTGGGGTATGTAGCATCTTACTCTACAGTTAATACAGATGTCATTGAAGATATGTGTCTTTTAGGTATCTCAAAGCATAATGTTTAGTAATGGCACTGAAAAGTATGCTAATAGTGTTCCTTTAGATTTGCTTTAAACCTGATCCATTGCTCTATATTGCCTGTGTTTAAAGACATCCTAACCTTCTGAATCTGAATGGGATTTCCAATGTTGGTAACACACCCGAAGTTCAATGGTTCTACTCCAACTGGCCATCATCTGCTCTGCAGTTCCCGGTAACCATGCTGTGCGGAAGTTGCCTAGCTTTGCGTCATATTTGACAGCTTTGTGGCAGCCGTAGATTATTCTAGATGTTGTTGTGTTGAAGTCGCCGTGGTCTAGTAGGTAGTGTGTTGCCTTATTAGACGAAAGGCCCGAGTTCGAATCCCAGGTCAGACATCAAAATGAAAATATGAAAAAATATTTCTTCGACTTCCTCTCAGCAGATTTCTGGCAAAAACTCTGAGAGTAAAAATTGCCAGGAAAAAGCTTCCCAAAAAATCCGTCGACGTTAAACTGTAGGTCCCGCCACTCATGTAAAAAATTAACGCACACAACATGAGTGGTGTTGAGAAGCTAGGCCGTAATCCTGACTGAAGGGTTGTAATGGCCAATTATGTATGTATGTTGTGTTTAATGTGTGTAAAGATTTGAATTGGCAAACAAATTTGCTTAACATTTGTGTACATAAATTTCCAATTGGGTATTCAAAACAATCAAAGTTTTAAGTGATAATGTTACCATAGCAGCAGACGCTATTTTGTTGGCGGGAAATACTCAGACAAAATACCAGCCTGCGCTTTAAAAACAAAACAAAAAAGCAAATACAATGCATTACAAAAAAATGTGCTCTCTCTCTCTGTATTTTTATAATAGAGAGAAAGAGAGAGAGTATGAATCAGGCGCATGATTAAAGAAAAATATTCTCAAAAACAAATGTAATACAATGTTAGTGAAATAAATAAAATAAATGAGAACATTTAGTGTGCAAATGAGAGCTATGTGAAATATCAGAGACAGACCGGGAGAGAGAGTGGAGTTAATAAAAACTTTCTCCTACACAGTAAACAGTTACTTTGTTGTAACAATTTTCAGGCCATAAACTAAACTCGCACTATGGTAAAGGAAACCTAAGAGAGAGAGAGAGAGAGAGAGAAAGGTAAATAGAGAGAGGTGTTGTAGGACTTTAAGATATCTGTAACGGAATTTTGGTTTTCCAACACGTAACGGTAAAGGTGTTGGTGTTTTGTGGGTGTAGTGCTCCAACTATTCTACAACATTTTCGTACTCTGCGCTCTTTTAGTTCCGTTCTGTTTGCTTCTTTCAAAAGCAGGTTTTTGCGTGCATTTTGTAAGAAGTTATTGCGTTTCACCGACGTAAAAACACAATGTCTCTAATGATTATTTTTCTGTTGTTGTTGCTGGCGTGTGATTTTAAGTGAGTGAGTGCACACACATACAAAACGTATTTAATTCAGCTGTATAGTGGGTTGAAATCCCACAGTTCTTTTTGTCCTTTTTTTCCCCGAATTCAGGTTTCAATTTCTCTCTCTGTGCATGTTTGTGAGCCGCCTGATGGTGGTGTTGCTGTTGTGTTTTTCTTTTTGTAATTTTTGGGGTTTCTTTGTATGTTTTACTGCCTTATCTGCTGCTTCCATTTAGGCCTTTTAATTTTCGACTCTCTGCAAGTGCATGTGTTGTGTATGTTGTATGTGTGCAAGTGTAAACTTTTGTGTTTGTAATGAAAGCGCGTAATAAGAGCATTAACTCACATTGTTACCAGTGTCTGGGAACATTGACGCACGGAGCGCAATGTCAAGTTGACGTTTGTGTTTTTTCTTCTTTTCTTTTTTGATACTTTTGCTGGTGCTTTTATGTTATTGTTTTACAGAGTTGCTGTAATAATTTTATCCTCTTTTGCTAAGCTACAAATAAGTATTTAAACTTTTGCTTTTCAGTAATACGGTGCCATGGTTTGGGTTAATATTTTGGGAAACTCGAAAATGTATTGAAAAAAAATTTTTTTTTGGGGTTTTAAAAACGTGTGAACAATAGCCTGAGGCCTTTAAAAAGCCTTACAAATATTTTGAATTCTTTTCTTATTTCCTTTTTAATTTGTATTTTTTAAAACAAAAATTTATTTTCTCCATAAATAGTTGCTGTTCGTGATTTTGTATTTGAGTTTTTGTTTTATCGTTTAAAGTTAAATTGTTTTAAGAGGATTTTCCATCTTAAAATGCATTGATATACAGCTTACGGTAACAGCATCCACTGGGTTTTATTTGTTTTTGCGTTTACTTCGATTTTATTTATAGCTCTTGCGCACTTATGTGTTATTGTGTCATATATGTATGGAGAGCAACTTGCTCACCCACTTACTCCCTCTATAGGGCTTGTAAAAAAAATTAGATTTTATTTCTGTAGCATTCGTGTAGCATAAAGTAAAAACAATTTGTGGTTTTACCCGAAACAAAATCAAAGAATAGCAAAAGGTGGGTTAAAAATGGGGGCAAAATATTCGAAAAAAATCCAAATACAATATCATAGCATGAACATATTCATAAGATAGATCACAAGGGCTTTTCTGTCACTCTGAATAGTTATTAAACCAGCAATTTATGTGAGACAGATTTGATCATAACGGCAATCCTTAGCGACTTGAAATCAAAGTATCAAAGTCGAAGTACTTTAAACTACAATCAATTGGGACTAGAGGACGCAGAGAGCATTCGTTTGAATCTGATGAAAAACCTCAATTTCAAGCCCTAATATAAAGCCATTTAGTCGTAACTTTTACCAATCCATCGCATAGTTTAGAGAAATCAGCATTGATAAGAAGAATTGTGTGTTTTTTAAAAGAAGAGAATGTAGAGATCAACTGTGCAATTATGCTCGATACCTCTACATTTGTATATATGTACATACCTTCTTCATAAAAAAAGTGTTTGTCTGATATAAACTATTCCACATACGCCTGTAGAGCTTACCTACTCAAACTGTCTTAGTAGATAGGCTAGACATAATGATGCTCTTTTTTTATGATGTGCTTTTCATCAGAGGAACAATTGGCGTTTGTACTCTCTTTGCTGTGCTACTTTTACGACAAACATTCTCCAGTTTATGACAGCCCCTTTTCTTCACACAGAAAAAGTGAAAGATTAGTTTCAATATCACATTGTCCATGTGCTTCTATTAGAATTATCGTTCTTTACTTAGTTGTACGTAATCAAGTTATTTATTATTCCATGAACTGCTTTAAGAAGCATACTGTATCAAATCAATCTTCTTCTCTAGTTTTTTTTTATTCCGCTGCCAAGCATTAGTTTCTTTAATTATTAAGATTTTCAATCTAAATACAGCAAATTCTAGAGTAATAGGGTTGCCAGGTGATTCTTCAATGTCAACGCTCAACAGAGACTTAAATGTCTTGTCCAGCGCTTAATGGAATTAAGTTCAACACAATAGAGTCGCCATAGTCTAGTAGTGTGCTGACTTATTAGACTTATTAGTGTGCTAACTTATTCGATGCCACGGTTCAGACCGCAGGCCAAACATATCAAATAAAACGAAATAGGAAAAAAAATATTTCTTCGGCGCCATCCGCTCAGCAGGTTTCTGGCAAAAACTCAGAGAGTAAATAAAAATTGCTGTGATCGATTTTAAATTGTAAGGCTCGCCACTCATTTATAAAATTAACACACACAACCTAAGTGGTGTGAGAAACTAGGTCGTAATCATAACTGAAGATTATGATTAGAATGGTAAAAAACTAATGTAGAACAGGATAGAAGAGAATGGCAGTTTTCTGGAAGTCAAAGATAAATTGGGCACTTATTACAGCTAACAGACAAGACTTGATCAACCGGTTTCGACAATCAACATAAAATGCTTATGACTTTAGAATTAAGCTGAAAATGTGCTTGAAAATTTAATCAGGCTCCATATTTGTAGTAGCCTTTGCGATTTCATTCTCCAGGCAGAACTGTTACACCATTTCCTTAACATGTGATAAGTAGTATTCTTCCCATCATTTAAATATTTGGTTTCGGTTTTTTCATTGCCAGTGGACAGTGGAGCCACAATACAGCACAATTTTGTTCATAAAACGAGGGATCTTTAAAAGAGAAAATGAGTAAATTCGAATCATACTCATAATTTCTTATACTTATACGCATTCATACCTATTTTAATTGCATACTCATACTACTCATATTCAAAGTTTGAAGTACCCATCGTACTCATACTTAACAATGCGTATGATGTTGTTGATTTCGACTCTCCTTTACTCAACATTTACAAGAATCGCAAAATAAGTATGATTCGCTTACGAACACTATAAAACTCACTAGAAGGTTGAGTGTTTGCTATGCTTGCTGTCTTTGTCTTTTTCTTGCTCCTTTTTTTGAAAATGCAACAACAATTAAGAGTGTAAATTCGAATCACTCGAATCATTTATAAGTATTGTACGTATTTTTCTAAATTTATGAATCTGAACGAGTAGGCGTATGAATCAAACATATTTCGAATGTTATGAGTTTGATGTCAACGTTGTACTCATTCTCATTGCAACATGTACTTATAAATCATTGTTGTAGTGAGTACGAATGAATCAGAGTGGCTGAATTTCAATACTGTAGACTCACTTATACTCAAATTTTCATGAGTACGATTCATTGCTGATCTCTGATCTTTAACTCCACTTTTTATTATACGTAGCATTTCGTGTATAGCCCTTCCGTTTGTAATTGATTGGCTAGTGGAGTTCACAACAGATTACATGGGAATTTTCATTTATCATTGCGACTGTTTTTTTGTTTTCCAAAGCCTTTAATTCTTCATACAATTTAGTATACATTATATCAACTTATTTTCTTACTTTCAATACAAGTGAAATGTTTTTAAAAATATTGAAAATTGTTCAACTAAAGAACTATTGAAAGATTAATTTGTGTTTCTTTTCTTTTTTTTCTTTTCAGGTAAGTCAAGTAAAATGATGAATGATCAAATACCAGTATGTAAGCATTATTATTATATTTCTTTAATAAACGATAATAGCAATAGTAATATAATATAGTAAATAGCAAACGAAGCCGTACCATTAATGAGTGTGTAGTCTAGTAGGTAGTGTGCTAGTTTATTAGGCGTAAGGCCATGATTCAAACCCCAGGCCAGACAAATCGAATAAAGTGATAGCCTTCTAGCAAAAATTGTAAGAGTAAATACAAATGCCATGAAAAGTTTCTCAAAAATCTGTCATTCGGAATCGACTTTAAACTGTAGCTCCCACCACTCAAGTGTATTATAATTAACACACACGACATAAGTGGTGGGAGAAGCTAGGTCTCATTCTGACTGAAGGCTTGCGATGACCAATTATGTGTGTATATACATATGTACTGAAGTCGCCGTGGTCTAGTAGGTAGTGTGTTGGCTTATTAGACGAAAGGCTCGAGTTCGAATCCCAGGTCAGACATCAAAACGAAAATATGAAAAATATTTCTTCGGCGACTTCCTCTCAACAGATATCTGATAAAAACTCTGAGAGTAAAAATTGCCATGAAAAGCTTCTCAAAATCTGCCGTTCGGAGTAGACTTTAAACTGTAGATCCCACTACTCATGTATAAAATTAACGCACACAACACGAGTGGTGTGAGAAGCTAGGACGTTGTACAATGGGTCAATTCGACCTCCGGGTACTGTACTTGTCACAGTTGAGAAGTACACGTCCTCTAACCTAACCTAACCTACATATGTAATGTCTAGAGAAATCAACATTCATAAGAACAGTTGATCTGTTTTTAAAAGAGGAGAACGTAGACTTCAAACATGCATTTGCCCTAATAGCTCTATGTTATTCGATATATGCTAATCCACATGCGCATGTAGATCTTACCAAGTCGAACCCTCTCGATAGATAGACTAGAAATAATGACAATCTCTTTTTTACAAAAATATGATGGTTTTTATCAGAAGAACGACTGCCTTGTGTTCTCTCTCTGTTATGCTACTCTTACGATAAACATTCCCAAGGTTATTGCAGCCAATAGTTTCACTTAGAAAAAATGGAGTATAACTTCCAATATCACTTTGTCCTTCTATTTCCATAAGAATTATCGTTCTCTATTTATTTGTCCGCAAATAAATTTTTATTACTCCATGACTTCCTCTTCTTTAAGAGGTTTTTTTTATTCCGCTGTCTTGCATTTGTTTTTTTGATCATAAAAATTATCCATCTACATACGGCAAATTCTAGAATAATAGGGTTACCATATATGGTGTGTCAGGTGCTTCTTCATTGTCAGCGTGTTTGTGTCCTCAATAAAGCTATAATTGCCTCTTCCAGGACATATCGGAATTAAGTTCGGTTCGATTGCTTTTTATTACTCTTTAAACACTCATTCGGTTTTCATCAGATGTCCCTAGCTTTCGTTTGCCACAATAGGCTATTGACGTGTAATGAGTTCCAAATACATATTTGGAAACCATGTTAAAAAAATTAAAGCAATTGAAAGTATCTTAAGTTTAATTTTGCATGTTGTAAGGAATCGATTTCAGATTTAAAAATTAAAAAAAAATTGCTGTTATTGAAGGTTTTAGACTGTCGTCAACTCCTGTTAATTTTTCTAAGTGTAACTAACTTTAGATGAAGAAATATCTTCTGGCAACACAAATTTTGAGTTGTTTCTGTCAAGCTGCTCTCAATTTTGCTCTCCCTATTATTACAGTTACAAATTTCTGTTCTCTCTCTCTCTCTGCTTTTACTTACCACAATCTCTCACTCAACCCATATCTACTCAGTGGTGCCCTGTAATATTCCCCAATAATATGGGCCTTCTAGTCATTAAGGTAGAAAGCAATATTTTTGCTGTATTTGCCGTGTTGTTGTTGTTATTTTGTTTTGCTTTTGCTTTTATTTAATTTGATTTTTGTTTTTTGTATTTGCTTTCAAAGTAACGCTATTATGTTTCCTTTAAGGAAATAAAATGTGTACGAAAGTGAATTTTGTTTTACAACAAAATAATTTACGAAATACAAGCAATGTGGTGAGAGGAAGAGAGAGTGTGATAGAGAGAGAGAGTGGCAAAGAGACAGAGAGGACGAAAGGAAGAAAACGTAAATAACAAAAACAATAATAAATTGGCAAATAAATAATCATAACAATTGTTTGTTGGCTACAATAACAACATAGATAACCAGAGCTTAGAGGAAGAGTGTGGAAAAGAGAGTTGCTGAGGATTAAATAAGACGCAAAGAAATCAAGTATATTATATGGGTCTGCAAAAGAAAATTTTTTATTTCAATTTAAATGGGCAGACGAAAATGTTAAATTTGGGTACGTTTTAAACGATACATTTATATATAATTTGTGTAAATTTTTATTGGAAAGAGTTACGTTTTGTTACAAAGAGGTATTTTTTATTGCAAAAAGGTACTTTTTATTTTAAAAATGTACTTTTATTATAAAAAAGTAATTTTTATTGTAGAAACGGGACTTCTTTTATTAATTAAATATTGTACATTCATCAAAAGAAAACAATATACCCAGGGGTACTTTCTAGTTAGGTACTTTTTAATTTTTTTTCTAAGAAAAAGGTACTTTTTGCCAAAAAAAAACAACAAGGTTTGTTTGGTCATTTGAATTACTAAAGTCATTTGAATTTTTGCTGTACTGTTATCAAATGGCGAAAATTATTATCAATTTAAAACAATAATCCTCTTTCAACCACATCTGTTTGTGGCTAATACTCTCATTAATTTTAAGTATTTCTATTAATTTATTCATAATTTTATTGAAAATTTGGTACACATTAGCCTTTTATCATTACACTGAGAGTGAATTACGTTGTAAAGCACCATCTAATGTCAAATGAATATGAGAAATGAGTTCAAATCCTCAATTATGTGATTAAAAAATATGTCCCTTTTGAAATCATAAGTTCGTTGATGTTCATTGACATACAATTTTGTTATTCTCTGCAGTATTGATCTAAAAAAAAGGTCTGTGTGTTTTGTGATTCAAACAGACCATGCCGATATACATAGTTTAGAGGCTTTCAAATGACTTTTGTGGTATCAGTGAGTCGAAAGAGGAGGCCGTCTACGTTTCATTCGTACTGTAAATACAATAAAATTTGTTTCGTATTTTAGGGCACAAATCATAGCCTACCACAGCCAATAGTTAATGATATTTTTCAATAAAACCCTAAAATTTGTGATAAATCCTGTTTCTTTAAACTCTACACCCATTAATTCCAGGAAAGTAGCTATAAAATATAAAACAATTTTTAAACAATTGAAATTAGAAATTTTCTGGTATACTATTGCTCATACATATGCTAAAATCTGTGCGTGTGTATAATAAAGCTTATATGTGCTACAGACCCTATACTCTACTGCGTATAAGTACATTATGTATGTATATATTGCAATATCTGTTGATTACAATATGCTACTGTCTATAGCATTTGCTATAACCTTTATATGCGACTACTTTCATATATGCTACAGACAATATAGTAAATATTTTTCAGTTTTAAGTATGCTAATATTGATAGTATATGCTAGTGTTTATAAATAAAATACATCCAATGTATTATACAAGTTAATACCTTTCAGTATGCTACTGTCAATAATATATGTTATAATTACTGCGTTCATATATTATGCATCCATTATATCGTGTATGCTACTCTCTCTAAGTATGCTACAGCATATAATACGTGCTACATATAAATATGCCACAACCAATAAATTGTGGACATTACCGTCTTAAGGTATACCACTACCCTGGATATGTTTATGCTACAGATGATATTCATCCCATATATGTATATGCCATTGGTTAAAAGTATGCTACAGTTTTTTAATTTTTGTTACCACCAATCCAAATTGCTACAATCAAAATATTACTGTCCTTATAAGTATACTATTGCATATTTTGTATGCTGCTGCAGCTAGGTATATTGCATTTTATTTATTACTGTAACTATATTTATTCTACAACCTATATACGTTAGTGACTCTAAATATACTACAGCCTTAATGTAGGTTGTTTCTCATTAGTATGCTACAACTTATTTCTATTACTGTCTACAACACATTTGTATAAGTATGCTACAGTCTACAAACAGGTTACTGGCTATAAGTATGCTACGACCTCTATATTTATACTGAGTATTTGACTGCATATACAACTGTGTTTGTGCCATATCTCAAATCATTTATTAAAGTTAACCTTATTTGAGTTAAAACTGTCTGTATTTTTCAATGGATTTTTCATTTGCTTACAATTTATTTTTCTGTTACATTAAAGTTCTTTTTTTGATGCCTTTAGCAACTGAAAAACCCAATATTTGTTGTTTTAATCGAGCATTTAGCACAACTAAATTAAAAGAAAAAAAAACACGATTCTATATCCATTGAATCCATTCTATATTTCCTAAAACACGACCAACCATTTCCACACTTCCTTTGCTACTAAAGCAGGCACGCAGTCTAAACACATGAACGTGTTTCTTACTCCTACGCATTGATTTTTTTTTGTTTGTTTTTGTTTTTCAACGGTAACCCTTACATATTAGAAATAAACAAACATTGAAATTTAATCTTTTACTCTCGCTCTCTTTTGAAATGTCTCTCTCTCTCTGTCGAAAGTAAATTTTTAATACAGGAATACAGGTTAAAACATGTTTTAGTTTGTAAAAACAGAAATTGTTTACATTTCCGGTAAAATGTTGTCAGCTTACGCTCTCAAATTAGCTTACTCTCTGTAAGTTACTCTTGCACACTCTCTCTCTCTCTTTCTCTCTCTCTCTCTCTGCCTGTGCTTTTTACATGTTTTTGTATTTTTATTACGAGCATGTGTGTTCGTTCTGTCGGTGTTGTTTTTATGAATCCTTTTTGTTTACTGTGTGTGCTGTTTGTGTTCAAGGGGGTGTAATAGGTATGCTTGCTCTCTTTCTCTCTATCCCTCTATGTGTGTGTGTTAGTTAGGAAGGTGGAAGTTTTAGATGATGACAGAGTGAATAAATGTGATTGTTTTTGTTTTTTTGTTCTGTTTTGCTTTCTTGTTATTATTGTTATTGCTTTTGATTTTGATGCTGCAACTGCTTAAAATTTTCAATACTTTGCTGTGCTATGCTGTTGTTTTGTTTCATTGTATATATTAGAGACGACATTCTTGCTGATTTTGTATTTTTTGTTTCTTCTTTTTTTGTGTTTGTGTTTGTGTTTGCTCTCCTCCTATGAGTGAGTGCATGTAAGTGTATTTCGTAACACAGGAAAAAACAAAAGCACACCAACAACTTTACTTGTTATGTGTGTGTGTGTGTGTGTTTGAATGTTTTTGTATTTCTTTTTTTTTTGATTTTTTGTATTTGTATTGCCGCTTTAGCAACGCATTGCTCTCATTAAGGTCCTTTAGTCGTTATCAGACAAGCGAGTCCATCAGTCGTTGCGTTCCTTATCCGTGCGAGTAGCCTAGTACACATTAAATAACAACAACAAAATTTCTTTATATTTAAGAAAAATAAAAGCAAGCAAATCGCATTAAATTAATTGGAAAATTATAAAAAAAAATAAACGGAAAAATAAATTTAAAAAAAAAATATTTGTAGTAAAAAATAACAAAAAAAAAGAAAATTTTAGCTAAAGAAAGTATTGTTAACGTCACACGTAACACTTTCAGTAAAAATTTGTTGTAAATTCTTGAAAACGCTCTTTAAGATAGCTTTCTGGAGAGCGAGAGGAAATAAATCTAAAGGAATACAAGCAAGCAATCAATTTTAAACGTCAACGTTAATTTAAACAGGAAATATTTTTTGTTTTTGTAAAAGAAAAGAAGCCGTTAAGAAATCCAATCTTTTAACATTGAAACAAACGCTTGAAAAAAAAAGGAAAATCTTTTTAAGAAAAAAAATTTTTTTGTGGTCTATAATACCCCCCTCTTGAAAAAAAAAATTTAAAAATTAAAAAATAAAAATAAAATAAATTTAAATAAAATAAAAAAAAAAAGCAAAGCGTTTAAGTGCAATCATCACTTTGTAGTAGAGAGCTTTAAAAAATAAAATTATTTATAAAAATAAAATAAAAAATAATAAAAATCTCAACTTAAAAAAGAAAAAGAATTTTTTTTGCTAAACAAATCAATAAAAATTAAACAACGGAATATAATCAAAGAGCTTCTTGTTACAGAAAAAGTTGTGAATTATTAAATAAAATTTAAAAATAAACAAAAATAATCATTTAAAACAAAATTCTTTTTTGCTACAAAAACAAATTTTTGTAAAAATAAATTCTTTAAAAATAAAAACCAAAAACAAAAACCCTAATGAAATATTAATAATAATAACTATAAATAATAAAACTAAAAAGCTTCTTACACACACGCAAATACAGCCCTACTTTGTTTGTTAACATTAAGAGCATTAGCATACTTTTAGGCTCTTTCATTTATTAACCAAAAATATACCAAAAACAAAACCCAAAACCAAAATTTAAAAATTATAAATACCAGCAGCCTTTGCTAATAAGCTGTTGATAAGCATTGAAAAAGAAACGCATAAAACACAAACAAAAACAAAACCGAGCGTATCTTTTTTTCTTGAAAGTGTTTTAAAAAAGCCAACAAAATTTCACACTTTGGAGTAAATCTGTTTTACGTTAAGCAGCCAGCGGAGATTTTTCCACCGCCCACGCAAACTATTAAAGCCATAAGTCCGCCAGTGCCCCAGCCCCCCGCCACCATACCAACGAAAAAACTTGTCGTAAGTAACGCATTTGAATACAAAAACATCAATCAAAATTTTCTTATTAAATAATTAATTTAACTCCTTAAACTATGCCATAAAGAGAAATAAATGCTGGCACTTAACTACAAAAATTTTTAATGTAATATTGTTCGGGGCTTGAGGAGGTAAAAGAGGGGAGCTTAATAATTATTGTAACTACTTTCATAGAAGTTTGTTATTTACTTTATTGAGTTTATCCCTTAAAGTAGGCTAAGAAAGTTAATCATTAATAACAAGGGAAATGAAAAGAGGTCTAAGTAATAGCAGAAAATTTTTTTTAATAAACTTTACAAATAAACACGAATTTAGCCTATATATATGCTTTAAAAATTAAGATATAAAATTTGGAAGCCTTAAAGTAGGCAACGGATTTCTTGCTAAAAGTTACAATTTCAAGATATGCAAATGTTTTTATATAGTTTACTAATTAAAAATTTAGCTGCCGCATTCCAAAACGGTTTTAATAACTTCCACAAGTTTATTAGAAAAGTCGAAACACGTAAGACAATTATTGTTATATGTATGTCAGGGCCCTATAAAAAGTACAATAAAAAAGATTTAATGTTTTGTGCCACCTGAATTATCTGAAAATAGAAATGATTGAATATTTCTATTCCCCGAAACTATGCTCAAAAATATTTTTTAATATTATCAGTGACCAATAGCTGAATATTGTTTAAAAATGATATGAAAAGAGATATCCCAAAGAATATCTAGAAACTAAAATAAATATTTTTATTCACCTAAAAGTATGCTCAAAAAAATTTTAAGTTTTGTTTTTCCTCTGGAAGTTTGTTTAAGAAAGTAGTTTCTAATATTTTCTCGCTCTAAAAGTATGCTGAAAAGAATGTTTAGATATTTCATTCTGTAGGTCAATTAACTTACGTTTGAAAAACTAACTGCAGTACTAAAACTATGTTCAAAATATTTATTGGAAATATGTATGTATATTGGAATTAATAGTTTTATTTTTACTAACCCGAAAGTATGCTACAAAATATTTAAAAGAAACATTTACTGAAAAGTTAATTAACTAGAATGGAAATCTTTTATAAAATGTTGTGCTCAAAGTAAAAAGAATTTTCATTTTACTCGCAAAAGTATGCTACAAATTTGTTAAAGAGTCCACTTTTACCATTGTAATTTTTAATTTTTATATAATTTTTTCACCTTCTAAAAGCAAGATCAGAAACATTTTTATTATATTGTCTAACAAATATTTACTAAATGAATTTCGTTTAAGAAAATGAAAAGTTACGATTCTAGAAATAAATACAGAAGGTTTTGATCTAAATTTAAATAAATTGAAGCTAATAATTTTATTCTAAACACCGTGAAGAATGCTTCAAAATATTGTTAAAATTTTACCTCCGAAAGTATTCAAAATAAAGTTATTTTAAATTTCTTACTTCGCAAACGTATACTGAGGGAAATTTAAACTTTTTTTACTTCTACGAGGAAATGCATTTTTTTTTAGCAGAAAAATCAATTTTTTCATTATTCTATTATCTGAACCGTTTCTAAAACGTATTACCAAGACGAATTCCGTAAGTATGTTCAAGGAAATGACTTTTTGTTTTCTACTCTCCCCACAAGTATGTGAAAAAATCATTTTTAATGCTCCCCAAAGTATAGTAAAAGATTTTTTGTTGCACTCCTAAAAAATGTGCTGGTAAATATTTTTAAGAGTTTATCTCACCATATTTATTAAATTTTATACCGATAGCAATGATAAATCTATTATAAAAACAACACAAAATATTACAAAACTATGCTATAAAACAATACTTTTATCAAAAAAACTGAGTTAAAATTCCAAATTATTTAGTTCAATTTGTCTACTATTGAAAAAATACAGAACTTCTCTTTTAAAACAAATACTTAATAGACAGATCTATAGTGAAAGTAATCATAGAGCTCTAAGAGATAGCTACTAAAATTATGATAAAGAAAATAATTTTTAATATTTTATCACAAAAAAGAATGCTGAAGAATATAATATTTATAATTCACTCGTTACTATTCAAAACATTTGAAAGGCGCATCTATAATCTAGATAGTCTACTATTTCTATAAAGTAAATATCTAAATCATGTGTTTCATTAAAACTGGACTTTAGTTTTTCCTCCTCAAAATATGCCAAAGAATATATTTTCTTTGTATTTTACGCTGCCACCAAAGGTATACTAAAAATTATTTATTTTGTGTGCCCTTCAAAGTATGCTTAAATAATTAAAATTTAATATTTAAATCCCCTAAAAGTGTGCAAGAAAAAAAATTTTCTACATTTATTACAACATTTATTAGATTTAATCCCCTTAGAAAAAACGAATATTCTAATCAAAAATCGATTTTAAATTAAAATGCAGGAAAAACATTGTGGCATTTAAAAAAAGTAAAAAAATCCATGAAAAGCTCTGAGCTTAGAAAGTAATTTTTATTATTTCATACTCCAACGATATGCTGCATCTTTTTGTGTCCAAAAAAAATATATAAAAAAACTAAAGGCAGCGAGGCTAGAATGCTTAGCGAATATGACTAATTTCTCATACTCAAAGCATTACATATGGTCAGGTCTCGGCATAAGTAAAAAAAAAATATGACGGATAGTTCGAATTTGTCAGCGTCAAGACGTTCGCAACAATTGGGCTTACTTTTCGTCTCATTGTTTTGTATATCAATAGGCCCCTTCATCTATCTAAGGTCGAACTTAAGCAAACAGTAAATCAGGCTAATCATGAAATAGCGGGCAACGGACTTGCAATGCTGCGTAGTGTGAGAAACTTAGCTTTAATCTTAACTGTGGTTGTTTTTCTTTGATTACATACATACATGCATACATAATTGGCCATTACAACCCTTCAGGCAGCATTACGGCCTAGTTTCTCACACCACTCATGTTGTCTGCCTTAATTTAATTAATTTGGCGGGACCTACAGTTTAACGTCGACTGCGAACGACAGATTTTGAGAAACTTTTTCATGGCAGATTTATTTACTCTCAGAGTTTTTGCCAGAAATCTGCTGAGAGGAAGTCGCCGAAGAAATGTTTTTTCTTCATATTTCGTTTTGTCTGGAGCCCCAGACAAGCTTCACGTCTAATAAGCAAACACACTACCTACTAGACTACTACTACTACTTTCTTTAATTGCTTTGTTAAAAAAAATGAAATTGTGGGCACTACAGATCATTTAGTCAGCTTTAAACTGCTTATGTTAGATGAATAATCTACAAATGCAAGGGCTTGGGCAAGCCTTAAATATTTGTTGCAACGCATTGGTACAATAAATGTTTTCTTCTAAGATGCATTAGCAGATTCATACTCCATATAAAAGAATCTATATATCAGGCTCGAGGTGTTTGCTATTTTGTTACCAACCTCAGGCTGCTCTGATTGGAACTCAAATTTCTACTCATTATGAATACTCAAAGTTTAAATTGCCTGAAATCTGTTTAGTTAAAGAAGAATCTCCATCTAGACTTTTGCCGAGTATATGCACTTTCGAACACCTTCTCACACTCCCCAATGCTTTTGGCCCTATCGGTGAATTAACTATACTTTCCTCGCAGGCTTGCTCTCTTGCTGAATGTCATGATGTACCACATGATCCTGGCACTTGTAATATAAATTGTTTCAAATCTAATATCCAACAACAGAACTCACCCTCCTTCCTCCATGCCTAGTCCCATACATCGCACAAATAAGTTTTCTAGTGTCAGCTGAATACCTGGCCCTTCTTTCTTTCTACTCTGTTTTCAGTTTTCAAGACTTTAATTTAAAACGTCTCTGATGATGTGAAAAGAAAACTTCCCCGCTACCCATTTAAGCGAATGTGTCTGCCCTCTGATTATTTGTTAAAGAAAGTGTTTGATTAACTGGAAAACCTTAACTTGTGAACTTGTGAAACTGAAGCCTTTTCTTCCAATACTATCTTGATGATCCCGTGTCCTTTTATTAGTTTTTTTTGGTGTCCTTATTTTTATTATGATTTCTGTTTACTTTTACCTTATCCCAGTTGCTGTTGTTGTTTATTTTCTTGTTGGTTTCTTTGTTTTTTTTTTGTTTCTGTCGTGGGCCTATAAATCCTAGATTTATTTTGTTTGTTTCTGACATTTTGTTCTCTTTAGTATTGCGCCGTGTCTATTTACTTGGCTTGTCTTTCTCTTATTGTTTCTTATTTGGTTCCTACAATACTGTTTTTTTCTGCTGTTGATGTTGTAGTTGCTGTAGTAGCAATTTGTAAATAAAACTTAAATATGACGTCAATAAGTAAAAGTTCTTCTCCATTTCTTTTCTTCTTTTCTTTTTTGTCTCATTTTCATTTCAAAGTAATTTACTTTTAATTGATTTGCCAAACATTTTCTCGTGTGCACTTCTATTGTTTGTTTACCGACCCATTGACTCTCTTAAAGAGCAGTTTGAAAGCAGAAAAATCAGTCGTTAAGGGTATTCTTGGGGTTAAAAAAGGTTAAGTTTTTCAGTCTTTGAAAATTTTTTCTTACAATTCAATGTAGTTTTAGGGAAAATTTAATTTTTAATTTGATCGTTAATATAAAATCCTTCCTTCCTTCCTTCCTTTATTCTCTATACCCCACACAATGCGTACAGACAAAGATATTTGACACGGACCTAAATGTCCTACCATTATGTGGCAAAAGCTCTGAGAGTAACCAGTTGCCACGAAAAAGCTTCTCGAGTATGTCTATCAGATTTGAGGTTAAACTGTGGGTATCGCCACTTTTAGCGAGCACAACATGGGCGGTGTGAGAGGCATAATATTATCTTTGTTGTTGTTTCAATTTGTGTCTGGGATGCTACACCTTTTTGCTTTCGTAATACGCTTCATAAATTATTGTCGTTCGTGATACACTTTTTATTGTCCGTTACCATTAACTTGATCCTTGAATTCTATTCGGATGGATTCAAAATGCTAGACAGGCTAGGCTGTGGTATATTTATTGAGGATTTCTGATATTAAAGTATCTTATAAGTTGCCTGATCACTGCAGTGTTTTCCAGACTGAACTCATAGTAATTTTGAAATCGATAGAGACCTTGTTGGGTGGCGGGATTTTCTTGAAAATCCAATGATTTCTGTGGACAGCTAGATAGCGATTAAGTCTCTCACGAACGTCTTTTCGACGACGGTGCTAGTCCACTAAATTTGGAATCTTTTACATGTAACTCATACATGTATGGGATTCGGGACTTAGGAATATCGTTAGAAATTCCACTGCTGACTGAATCATATGTGCATATGAGCATATGTGCTCCGATTGACTCCGTTTATTTTACATGGATCCGCAATTTTGCTGGCAGGAAGTTACGTTTAATATTGTTAGACTAGATTAGACCCGTATGCATAAGGAGAGACTGATTCACTTCTTTCCTTAAAACGCATGACCATGAATCGACTTTCAGAGGTTCTACAGGCCAATGTCATATTGGAGGGCATGCCTGTAGACTTGAGGTGTCATTGAATGTCTTCTGAATGAGCTTTGTATCTGAGCTTCGGAGGATGAGAAGACAGTGACTTGCTTTACCATAAAGATCTCTGCAACAGCAAGATTTATTTTGGACTCATGTTGGTTTTCTCTAGGAATGATGAGAAGTATAATCAGTAGCGTGTTGGCTTATTAGAAAAGCGCCCGTTTTTCATACCCCTACTGAGACAGCTCGATACGAAATATACGTCTTCGGCATCTTCCTTCCAGTGGTCCTCTGGTTAAAATTTTGGAAATAATAAAATTGCCATGAAAAGTTTTTCAAATCTGTCGTTCGGAATCGATAGTAGGTCTCGTCCCTAATGGATAAAGTTAACACACACAACATGGATGTTGTGAGAAGCTAAATTGTAATCCTCACTAAAATGTTGTAATGACCAACTAAGTTACTAATTATGAGTGATTTCCAGTTTGGATATTAATTTGTTGCTCTAAGTGAAACTTCTTCTTCCAAGAAGGGTCCGCTATCTAACCCTATATAGAAAAAATTGTTCGATTTCGTACTAGAAACGTAGATCCGTTCCACTCCACCTTTTTGGGTTGATAATTGAATGCTTGGTTCCCTAGAAAACTACCATGCTGCTTAAATGTCGGTCTCAATTCTCAATTCTTCTCACGTTTTTTTTTTTTTTGTCATTTGTTTGAACAGAGCAAAATTCTCAGATCTTAAAAATTTCTGTCTGTTCTGTATAGCAATACTATCAGGTAGACAAGCTTCCATTTGAGTACTCAAGTCTTCTGAGATTAAATCAGAGATAGTATTTGATTGTCTGGGAATTCTGAACTAGCTAGGTTGGCGAAATATGGCTACCCACTCTTGAATCCCAGGTCATGTGCGAATTCTCGGAAGTGAGCGGCAGAATAGCTAGCATCCTTCTATCAAGATGAAGTAGTCGTTTGCAAGATAAAGCTCAACAAACGGGTAGAAAAAGAGAGACTAGGATTCTTCTCAATCCATGTATTTTTGTGGCACTCAAAATCTTTTTTGGGAGATACAGAGTACATCTTATTCAGAATGAAGCCCATAAAGTAAACTTTGAAACGATGAGAATGAATTATTGGAGGGCCTTCTTAGAGCTTGTGAGGCAATAATTTATCCCTGAAGAAACCCACGGGATACATACCCGGTGTTGGGCAGCTAATTGGCATTATTGACATTGAGCAGCATGCTAGGGTTTGTTAAGGCAGAAGGCTTGGAGGAGATTTTATTAAATATGAGGAAATGTATACTTACTCATCACCATATCAAATAAATTTCATCACAATTATACGATCGAAATCGAATACAACATTTCGCTGCTGTTAAAGCATTTTCGGTCAATATTTTTTACAAGAAAAATTTGATTTGAATGAAGTGTTCTGATAGCTTGAAATGTTAGCTTTCTAACAAGCTATAGCATTGCCTAACGCAATTAATATTACTAGAGATGTTATGTTGTTTAAGAGCCACAATGATTTTCTTCCTTTTTTAGACAATTTAAAACTCATTTTTAAAGCAAATTACGAATAAACTACGAAACCCTCTGTAATTTAAATGCTTGTGTTAAAGCATGAATTTCGTACCCAAAAAAAAAAAGAGAAACGAAGAGAAAAAAGGATGAGAAAAAAAAAAAATTAAACGTTTTACTTTATGCTGGGATTAAATAAAAATAACAATTTATCATTTTTGTTTTTTGTTTTTGTTTTCGTTCTTTTTTCTCCCTCTCTCTCTCTCTCTCACTCTCTTCCTTTAGTTTTCTGGCTTATATTGTTGTTGGTATTACTAACAAAAATGTTTCAGGACATTAATTAATTGGAGAGAATACTGGGTACAACGAACACCAACAACATGAATACACTTGCAAAACTCTCTCTACAGAGAGAAATGATCGTAGTCAATAAAAATAAAAACATCCAAAGGAATTTCTAAAAAAAAAAACACAAGTGTGTGTAAGTGAGTGTATGTTGCAAACATAAAAACTAACATGTGTTGGAAAAAGTCTTCCTTTAATACTTGGTGTTAGTGTGTACATGTGTGTTTGCTGTAGTAGTTGCTTGGTGTGTAACAAGTAGCACTTGTTTAAATTTAATTTAAAATCTTTTTTCTTCTCTTTTCTTCATTTTACACACACACTCACTCTCCTCTCTCCCTATGTTTGTATATATATTCTCTTGTAGTTATTTTTGTTTTTATTCTTGTATGTAACAATTATTCTATTACTCTTTGGTCGACAACGACGACTCCTGTTAAAGCTAAAGCGACAGTCTAAAGTTTTGTAATGGCAGAGGAAATTTTTGCAGGAATTTTTTATCTTCCGTTGGCTATTTTATTAAAGCTTTTACTGTCGCTCGTTTATGCTTATCTAAAATGTCCTTTTTAATAAAAATTTTCATTCTCTTTCTCTGTTTCTACGTTCTTGCAACTGTTGTTGTTATTGTTGTTTTTGTAGCATTTTATTAATGTAACACCTGTGTGCCGACTGGGGCAGTCCGGTATATGTACGGTTAAAGGCTAAAATATTTCCAAAAAGTGGTTTCAACACTTTATGGAATTTTACACAAATTTTGTGTCAAAAATTAAATGCTCAGGAGTAAGCAGGGAGTGAGAGAAAGAGAGAGAGCGAGGTAGATATAAAGTATGTGAAGAAGTGTAGAAAACAGAAGTGTAGTAACAGAAAAGTGTAACAACATAAACTTTGTACACACACACAACCATTTTAAACATAAAGGACAATAAAAGATAAATTAACCAGTTTGCATACAAACATGCACAAGCCCCTTAATGTATACTCTAATTTAGGAAACATTTTTATTTTGTAAACTACGGACTTTTAAGGAGGATTATTTTGTAAGGATTTAGATTTTTATTTTTAGATTTGTTTAAAATAAATTGCCAATTGATGTCCTAATTTAACTAAAATTTTTAAAATTTATGTTGTAACTAGGATTAGGTTGCAACTAGGATAACAGCTAGACCCTCAATATCTAAACTGAACATCAAATACTTTGTATAGGAAACATATCCGACTTCAAAATAAATCATACTAATGCAGTAATCCTTGTGCTGAAAGAGATCATTTAAGAGAGGCAACTTCTTTATATTTTTCTTGAAGTCTAAGGTTGCAATTAGGATAGCAGTTAGACGCTTTACATTATCTAATCTGAACATCAAATACTCTTTATTGGAAACAAACCCGGCTTCAAAATAACTCTTATTAATGCAGTAATTATTGTACTGAGAGAAATAATTTAAAAGCGACGATTTCGAGATCATTTAATAGAGACAACTTCTTTATATTTTTCTTGAAGCCTAAGGTTGCAATTAGGATAGCAGTTAGACGCTTTACATTATCTAATCTGAATATCAAATACTCTTTATTGGAAACAAACCCGGCTTCAAAATAACTCTTATTATTGCAGTAATTATTGTACTGAGAGAAATAATTTAAAAGCGACAATTTCTTTATCAAAATAAGTAGGAGAAGCAGTATTCTTCTCCTGCTCAGTTACTTAGTTCCTTGCAGTAATCGGCTGTGAGCATGTCAAGCCTATTAGCTGACTTTAAAATAGGCCAATGGCTTGTAGGAACCACTAAAGGATGACCATTCGCTTTAAGGATAAAAGTGAATCTGTAATCTTATCTTATATGTACATACGAGTCCACATAGTCTAACAATATAACGCGTACTTTTCTGTCTCCATAAGAATTGAGCCGTATCCACTTTAGTGCCAAACTTTAGTGGACATGCCCCTGTGATTTAAGTAAACAGTTCTTATTCATATCAGTTCTGAAGAGCACTCAAGTATTGCACTCTTGCTAACGACTAAATTGAGTCTCTCTATGAAATGATTGTAAAATACCTATGCCTTGAAAAATGTCGGCGATTCTGAACTCTACATCTTATAGTCAGGATAATAGCTATGCTCTCACACCATTATTTTTTATAATTTTATTCAAAAATCGATTAGTATCGACAAATTTTAAAGAACCTTTTTCATGGCAATTTTATTTACTATCAGAGTTTTTGGCAGAAGTCTGCTGAGATGATGTTTGAACTGCAGTTTGAATCACTGGCTCTCGTCTCATAAGCCAACGCACAATTTTTTTTTTAAATTTTAAAATTTTTAAACTCAGTACCACAATTAGTCAATTCATCAGCAATACAATTTCCGAAACCCATATGAGAGTTACTTCTGAATGAAACATTAACAAATTCTAGACATTCATGGATAAGAACGGATGTCGAAGTGACGTTCACCAAGTACTTAATTATAATCTGGCTGTCTTTGAACATGTAGGCAAAATTCCATTACTAAACAGACAATGTACCTGAACTCAACCTAAACAAAGTGTAGTGACACAACCCTTAATGTATTATGTATCGCACAGTCTATACATACATGCATACATAATTGGTCTTTACATTCCTTGAGTCAGGATTACGACCTAACTTCTCAAACCACTTATGTTGTGCGGTGTGAGAAGAAGAGAAAATTATTCAGTTAACCTTCTTGGTGTGAAAACTGCCTTGTCACCCTTTGTGTAGCTTCACCTTAGTGCACTAATGATCTTTTTCGCTCATTATTGTGATACGTTGTCTGCTTTTCATCGCTCTTATTCGCACTGTTCAGAAATACATATTTCGATTATGTTTCGTCTTAGAATACCTGACGGAGTAGTGTATCATTCATAAAATTTTTTCTGTTAATTGAATCGGCAAGGAATGGTGGCGAACATGTGTGTGAAGATAAATTAAAATTTTGAAACCAAAGACGCAAACCCACACTTTTAGTAGCGCCACTGCCTACCTCTAACAGGGTAAGTTTTACTATTAACAGAGCAGTGTTAACTGTTTAATATTGGCAATAGAAGATTAGTCTTCTACTTTGAATTATTTCAGACTATTGACATAAAATATAATTCTCATTATGATTGTTATTGAAAGAATTTAAATATAAAGGGTGGTTGGTAGAGATGGATTTTTCTCAACTTTCAAAATTATTCCAGCTATCCCACATACCACGGTTTGAAAGAGGCCACAGATCTTCTAGAGAATTTTCAATCAAAAACTTGATATTTTTAAAGCCAATTTTCAAAATACCATACCACTTTAAATGGGACTGTATAGAACCTTCATTTGAAATGATATACCTAGTATATGCCCTAAAATTAGCTCCTAAACAAGTGACCTTATTCAGATGAATACTGTTGGACCGTTAACAGTGCTCTATTAAGGACAAATTTTGCTCTGTTAAGCGAAAATTTTGCGCTGTTAACGCTTAATGTGCCGCTGCTAAAATTTATGGATTGCGTCTTGGATTTTCAAATTTGAATGTATCTTCACACACATGCGGTGAACGCGGCACTAAGGGAAACGCCCGTTTTCGTCCGGAGCTCGCGGTGTTTCAAATCCACAACTAATGGATCATGACAAGGATGCTTACCACGTGCGAGTGAACTTGCCTGTGAACGGCAAGCTATCCGCTAACATAACCTCATAATCAAAAATCGAGTCTCTTAAGTTTATTAAATTTTCTTTAAATGTTGGATGTTTGATAATGAATGTGTAGTTCCTTAAGCAAGTCCATGTTGTTTATGTGGCAAACAAGCCACTGCGCTGCTGGTTTTTTAATTATGTCTCCGTAAATATTACAAAGTTTTTTGAGTACCCTGCAACAATATTTCGAGTTTTTACTACCTTTTCTAAAACCAGATACTGAGGAAAATTTAGTTTTAAACATGCCTTCCAACAAACTAAGGCTTTAAGTGTCACCTTTGAAACACGTTAGACTGTTGCCTGATCTCAGTAATATTACCAGAAATATTAGTTTTCAGAAACATTTCCTTGAATAGTTTTCTTAATTGATGTTCAAAATCTTTTCCTTGTATATATTTGGATTTAAACATTTTCAACACATCTTCTGACGCCATTAAATCTTTAAAGAAGAAAAAACCAATTCGATATAAAATGGCATTTAAAGTTTTACCAAGAAATTTTTAGAAATTATTTACAAAAAAAAAAAAAAAAATCAAAAAAGAAAGAAGTCAAATAATCCCATCTCTGGTATGTATGGTTTTGCTGCCATTACCAAAGTTAACGTGTGTACTAAACACACACACACATTCATATATGCACACTTATACTTGTACTTGTAAACTTACATTAATGAAAACGAAAAAAAACAACAAAAATAGAAACTCTTTTCTACTCTTAAAATAAAGTGAAAATAAATTTTATGTAAATGTATGTGTTTAAAATCAAATACACAGTAAGTGTTTACTTAAACTTTTTGCCTGAGGGAGGAGGGTTAAAGTAAAATATGCACTCGTTTGCTCGCTTTCTTTCCACAGCAATTTTTGCTTGCTCTTTATGTGTTCACTGTTACTTAGTTAAAAAGAAACTTTTTAAATTATAATATTTAATAAGAACAGCAGAATCAAAACAAAAGACAAAAAAAGAAAGAAAGAAAAAAGAAGCAAAAAAAGAACGAACGAAAACCCTCAAAATATTTTTTAATAAAATGTTGCAATCAAAAGCACTCTTTATGTTGAAACTCTGTCTCTCTTTCTCCCCATGCTGCTCTTATACACTTTTACACTTACACATGAACACCTCCTACACACTCACACACAGTTACTGCTGAAGTGAAAACCAGGTTTTTCTTTCTCTATGAGAAGCATATGTGTAACAGCAAATGTGTCTATCTGTGTTTTGCATTTGTTAACTCAAACACAACTACAGTCGTCACTCTTTCCCTTCGTTCTCTTCTGTAGATTTGTTATTAAAGTTAAAACACTAGGAAAAATATGGTGCATTTATGTACATTACGCATATACAGATATACATAAGTATGTACGTGTTTGTCTATGTAAATGTAGGGAATAAAATTAAATGATAACAGACAATATGTGTGTAACTATGGATGTGCTAGTATAAGTGTAAGTACAGGTGTAATGTTAAATAGTTTCTGCTGAAAGAATATTTGCTCTGAGCTACCACTCATGGCATGGCACCATTCATGGAAATGGTTTCAGTTCAAATTTAGAAATTATGGTTTATTATCAACCATACTGACGTTAGGTTAGATGAAGTTAGGTTACTAGGGTCCTCCAAAAAAAAAACGACTTGCGAACTTTAACAGTGAATAACGGCCATCTTGTTGAACTTCACTCATTCAGTCGTCTGCTTTGCCTTGCTTTTTATATGGCAGAGTAAACAGTCTGATGAATGTTCTTGGAGGCGTATGTTCGTAGTTTCGTCTTCTCGAGATCTCTATAAATGTAAACATCGTATTCTTGTAGTGTTTGTTGTTGTATTTTAGTTTAGTTGTTTATCATTTTTTATTCCGGTAAACAAGTTCATTGTTTTGTTTTTGTAGCTTTTGTTCATAATTTTAATGTTAAACGATGTAAAAGCAAAACACCAATATCTAGATTTTCCATTTTCGTAGTAATATATTTCGGAAAAATAAGAAAAAGTCTTTTAAATCTTTTAACCTGGCCAGTAAATCCTGGTCCCTAATGATGCCACTCATTATTAATAAATTCATCTCCCTATAAATTGTCCTAGAATCTATTTCAAGCCTCTTTTATTAAGAGAAAGAATCCTTTTCTGCAGAAAATCTTTTGTGTTGAAAATTGTTGTTGAAAATTTTCCTTAAATTTCATTAATTTTTCTCCTCTTTTTTCTTAGATTTGTATTCATTCCTTTGCTTAATTTTTATTCACACTGCCATTTAAATGATGCCCAAAACATGCTGTTGTAACAACAACTGCCAATTGCAGAAAATATATATGAGGCAGGCTGTATGTATGTGTGTATTCAGTAAGTGAGTAGTGAAATCGATACGATGCTTTTTGTTTTCAATTTCAGTTGTAGTTAAACGACCCCTATAATCCTTAATGGGACCTTTCAATGTACAATAAAGCCAAATAAATTTATTGTGAAAACTATTTATTGTAGTAAATCTTCTGGATTGTGGTAAAAAGCTCAAATGGTGTTACAATCTAAACAACAGATCTACTTACACACACACACACACACACTCTCTCTCTCTCTCTCTGTGTGATACACACATATACTGCATGTGTTGTGATATAAACAAACATTTTTGCAATACAAATATTTTGTAAAACACAAATGAGGCTTGAATACAAATATTTTCTCTCTCTCTCTCGCTCTCTCTTTGCCATACTCTCAGTCTCAGTCTCAGCCTCTGTCTCTCCTATAAAAATAAAGTTAAAAGACCTATTTTTTTTTGTTTGGAACATGTTATAGACGTAGATGAACTTAAAAGATTTGATATCGTTTTAGTAATTGTTGTGCTGGTGTGTGTGTACGGGACTTTGTGTTTGGTTTAAAGCAGAATTGAATGCCCCCATACACAACACTTTATTGTTTAAAATAATAACAAAATAAAGTATAAAAATACACTCTTATGGTATCGTATACCAGAAACAAGAAAAATAAAATGAAAACAAATTTGAAAATTTAATAGTAAAATACACAGAGAAAAAAATCATGAGAGAGAATAAAATCTGGCATATGGTTAGGCAAACATATTTGGAAATTGGAAGGTTGTCTGTGTGCATTTTTTAGATTACTTTAATGGTGTTTTCGACGCCGCAAGGCGCTCATGTACTAACTCATACATACATATGTACATAATTGATCATTACAACCCTTTAGTCAGGGTTACGACCTAGCTTCCCACACAACTGGAGTGTGTATTAATTTTATACATGATTGGCGAGGAGCTACTTTTTAAAATCGTCTCCAAACGACAGAATTTTTTGAGAAACTTTTCATGTCAATTTTATTCTATTTACTCTTAAGAGTTTTTGCCAGAGATTTTCTGAGATTAAGTAGCCGAAAAAATATGTGTTCATATTTCGTTTTGTTAGAGACATCTGACCTGGGGTTTCGAACAGTGGCTTCACGTCTAATAAGCCAACACACTACCTACTAGACTGCGGCGACTAACTCATAAAGGAACTAGACAATTCTCTGACTCAAACTAAAGCCACACTCAAGTTCAAATCAAAGTTTTTCAATTCAATTGTTTCTTATAAACAAAGTCGTCGTCTGTGAGAGTGTATTGGCTTGTGTTGTACTGTAAAGATTTCTGCTCTTTATCAAAATGGCAGCCTTTTCTGTGATTTTCATAGGACCTCTCTGGAAGAAGCATGGATCTTCCCGTAGGCATTATTTGAAGAAGTTTTGAAAACCCTTAAGTCTTAAAATCATAATGTTACGTTTTTACCTTCTAAATTTTTGTTTAGTTTTAATTAAAATTCGTTATTTTTCACACAATTCTGCATACCACTGTTCACAACTTTATGTAAACAACAATATTTGCTTTGTTTGTTGTTCCATTGTTTACACCTTTTGTATAAACAATAACAATCTTTGTAACGGAAATCTTCAAACTACGATTATTCACTTCAAACGCTCCACGTCTTCACACAAGACTGACTGAACTTCACTAACTTAGTCGCCTGCTTTGCCTTGTCTTTTGTATGGCAAAGTAAGCAGTCTGATGAAATTTTTCGCTTTTTCGAAATCTCTATAAATGGAAACATCGTTGTTTATGTTTATTATTGTAGTGTTGCTGGTATATTTTTGTTTACTTGTTTACCAGTTTTTATGCTGGGGTTTGTTGATATGTTCTTGTTTACCATTTTTTATGCTGGTGTTTGTTGTTATATTAAGCAGTGGGATAATTTGTAAACAAGTTCATTGTTTCTGTAGCTTTTTTTATAATTTTAATGTAAAAGAAAAACACCAGTGTCTAGATTTATTTTTCATTTTCGTAGCAATAATTTTCGCCTTCTCCGTAATTTGAATCTGCAGTCTCCAGTCAAGCACTTCAACCGGTTTAAATATCAAGGAAAGTAAATAGTGTTGGGTGCATAAACGTGTGTATATGTTCCGACCTCTGAAGTTCTACAGGATAATTGAAAGAGTGCCAGTTATTTCCAGTTGTTACATCACTCTTCTTCAATATGTCGTGCCCTAAACATATTCAGTAAGCCAGTTTGTATTTTGCCGTAAGGGGTGAATATTGCCGTAAGGGGTGCTACTGGATATCCTATGAGGGGCCAAAGAACCTCAGCAATGGAACTCTATTTTCTACTATCTGCTACAAGTGGCTTCAGCTCATTTCAGGATCTCAGGATTTTGTTTTTATGAGCGGTGGATCTATTTCCAGGATGTGTAGAGAGTTCTTATGGTTACGGTTTATGCCCTGAGTTAGGTATTGCCGAAAGGGTTTGACTAAAAGATCCTCTGAATTTATTTGAGCCATAGATTGACAAAAATCTGAATTGTTCTGAGGTCAGTCAGAATGAGTTGCATTTCTTGATTAACATGCAACTTAATTCACATGAATCCTGTTTAGTACTACGCAAAATGTGTAGGAATTCTACACTGACTATAATTAGCCGTAGACTTCTGTAGTCCTATAAACTCGGTGTTCAGCGTTCTCTCTTGAACAACCGAATGTTTTCAATATGCTGTGCTATTGCAATCTGGAAGTTTTTGGTATTTCCTGTATTAAATCTCATGGCCCTGATCTATCTTGAGACCATTATGTAAAGCTTCAGCGTCCAATAAAATCAGTTTTGCCTGTATGTCGTTGAAGTTGTGAAATTCACTAGACTATCATGTGGACGACGCGTTAAATGCGTTTGTTGTGGAATTTTCATTATATGCGGTCAATGACCACGTTCAAGAGTAAAGGCAACAAAGGCTACCTTGATTAGCGCTGACGTTCACACTAAGGAGGTCACTTTCTAACATTTCTATACAACGATACAATTAATGATACGTATGACTCTGGTCTTCTCTTGCACAAAGTGCACTCATGGTGATATTTATGAGGTATGATGATGATCGCTACTTCCTCTTTAAAGGAGGATAATTGATTTCATGATGGAAAAGCAAGATTACCAGATGAATCGGTTTTATTTAACTCATAATGCTTATAAAATTTCTATTCATGGAATGCAAAATTTTTCCTTGCGATTGTTAGAAGCTGCAAAAATGTCCTCCGCTAAAGTTTTAGTGGTATGAGGAAGCCATTGATTAGTTTTCTCTAGGAAACTTTGATGTCCTCCCGGTATTGCTTAGGAGTTTCACCAGAATGGATTGCAATATACTCGAACATTTCAGTAGCTCTATGAAAAAGTACTCCTCATTTACGATTTTAAACGAAGCAGGGTTTTCACTTTTTTCTGCTTCATTAGATCACTTAAATGAGCTGATGTGAAAGTATTCTTGTAGTCTGTCAACACAATTATTATTAAATATACGCAGATCAGGAAAGAAAAATAAAAAAAAAACAGATAAGAAGGATTCCGAGAATCTGGAATCGATACCCAGAACGCATTTATATTTTAAAGCGCAGATCGAAGTACTGGTAACACGCATTAGGAATAAAACTGTTACGCAATCTCCCTTTAATTTCTCAATGCGGGCTTATTATGTTACTCACGATGAACATGCTATGTAATTTCATCCGTTTGAAATTGAATTGTAAGCACTTATCACATGACCCTCGTTTTGCATGCATACAATCCTTAATAAGTTTTATTTTTTTTTTTGGGGTTTCAATAGAAAATGAAAAAAATCTGTGAAAAACTGGAATGAAATAAATGGTTAAAATGCCATAAACAATTCAGAAGAACAAGAAAAAAAAAACAAAAAAATCTTCAATTCATTCAATAGATTTTTCCTTTTCTTCTTCTTCTTCTTTATATTTTCTATTTTATTTCAAAACGAATTTTTTCTCTCGAATTTTTTATTTTTTCTTCAGAACACACATGCCCCAAAATAAAATATAATACAATAAGAACAAAAACAACAACAATAATAATAACATTATAAACGAATATAATACATGAGAATGGAGAGTAGGTTTCTGCAACGTTTAGTTTATAAGGCCCATAACACATTAGAATACAAAACGTAACCAAAATAAACGAAATAAAAAAGAAACCCGAACGAAAATAGAAACACAATTTGTCCAGACCCTTTTTTTAAATAGAAAATAAAAAGAAAAAAATAAAAAGGAAAAGGAGCAAATCCTTCCTCCTTCATTGTATAACCAATGTTCGCCCGTAAAGCATTTGGAAAAATTGTATGCCATGAGAGGACCCCCATTAAAGGCAATCGGAAATGGTAAAGAGGCAAAAAGAAAAATGAAAGAAAAGAGAAAATTTTTGGTTTCAAAACCGAAAAATGAAAACACAGGAATCCTTAATGCTAGGAAAAGTGTAACAGCATCACTGGATTTAGTGAGTCCTGCCCCCCTTGCTTTAGGCAAAATAACAATGAATTATGGGCCATCTATTGCCCATTTTTATAGCTTTTAACCGTATTTATTACAACACAACTTACAACGAAATGAATGAAACGAAATAATAGATTGAATAGTGAACAGTAAAGCCATCAAATTTATTTTTCCACTGTCTGTTGACAATACAAAATGGTGACCGAATAAAAGAACCTGCTCCCTTTACGCCCAATTTTTATGTTACAATTTCGAATTCCTCTTTTTAATTTTTCCTTCTGGCAATAACTGCGGAAATATTAAAAGTTGTTGGATGTAATCGTGCTTCCTTCTTTTCGTATATTTTCTATCAAAAAAGGGCTTTTCTGTACACACAGTCCGGACGTAGAATGTTTCATTTGGAATGGAATTAATGTTAATGAGTTCACTTGAATTATTATTTTTGCCCCGCTTGACTTAACAATCAGCTTCACAATGCTGAATTAATATGTCGTGGATATTTTAAAAACAGAGCTACTCATAGTCCATATCATGATGAAAATCAGCTCTATATTCGTTTACCACCCCTGTATTCATTCTTCTCAAATCTTAACAAAATCTGCTTATGGGGATCGGGGCGATACTCATTCTGCTGTGCCCCGGTCAGAATTCCGATAATTATTCGTAGGCTGCTTTTGAATATTCTGGCGAATGAATAAATTGTCTCTTGTAATTACCTGGCAAAAGTTTAGGTTGTTAGAAACTCATTTGCCTTGAGAAGAGTCTGTGTCTCTATTCAAATTTCTCTTCCTACTTCACAGAAAGACTCACAAGCATGCCTGCCTGCTCATTCTCACATGAGCTGACATTTCATTGCATAACTGATTTAGCTTGTCTAGGCAGTCCCCCATACTCTTTTTTTTTAGTTAACCTCATATGAGCGGAGTGTTCTGACGGGCATTTGTACTTCCAAGTAGAATTAAGCACCTAGACTTTCGCTGAGAAAATGCCAGTGGATTTTCCTACGTGATCAAACTATTTCATTCTGCGATGAATATTCCTAAATAAATATTCCTGTTGCCTCTCTCAAACAGCCTACTACTAATAGCTTTCTTTACTCAGTGTCGTTGTAAATCAGATTCCAGAATCAGAGTCTACAATTCTGTTGCAGTCCAGGGAACAGTTAACGAAAGGGGGGGCTGTCAACTACTTGATGTATGAGGTCACAACGTCTACTGATGAGTCTCGTATTTGACTTCTTGGCTTCAAAAGTCCAATTTCCACTACCATGCGCAACAACCGCTTTATGCTTCCTCCGTTTATAACAACAAACGCTAACTAACTATAATTTGTCCACCTCCATTTGAGTTCTATTCAAACAAATATCACTCTCACCATCATGGTATAGATCCAGTGCTTAATCTTTTGAGCAAAATCTTGAAGATTTCTTTGCTGGCCTTCTGCATACTAGTCTGGACTTTCTTGAAATACTCTCTCTACTATACAGTGATATTGCGAGATATTTTACCTTCTGTTTTCCCGATAATATCTAAACCAGAAGCGGAACATTTTTCCATTTCAAAAGTTTTTCTTTTCATGTACGGGTTTATGCTGCTTGATGTGCACCATCGCCGTAGGCTAGTAGGTGGTGTGTTGGTAGTGTGTTAGACGTAAGGTCACGGTTCAAATCCCAGATCAGACCTCACGAACAAAGTGAAACGAAATATGAAAAGATATTTCTTTGGCGACTTCCTCTCAGCAGATTTCTGGTAAAAACCCTGAGAGAAAATAAAATTGCCAAAAAATCTGTCGTTCGCAATCAACTTTAAAATGTAAATCCATCCACTCATGTATAACAATTACCACACACAACATAAATGGTGTGAGAGTTATATAGTAATCCCGACTAAGGGGTTGTAATGACCAATTATGTATGTATGTATGTATGTATGATATGCAACATTAACTTATATTCACAAGAACTTTTTGCATGATGCCGGAACTATGTCATCTGCCCCCCTCACACAATTTCATACAGATTCCACCCCCAATAGAGGTCCACATTAATGATTAGAAAGGACTCTCCTGTTAGCAACTTTTAGCTGTAACTCTAAAATCGAGTTGTTACTAAGCGACACATGCACTTTGATTGCAATTTGACTGGCAACATTATTATTCTACTAGTAGAACTCCAGCGCCTCTCAATTTACATGCTTGCAGAAGACCAATCGAGACTTCTGGTTAAAAATTTTTAAAGATCTGCTGTAAAGTAAGAGATAATGACGACTTGGGAGATTAAGATTCGAGTTCAGCTTTTATATTAAACCCTTCCACATTCTTCTCCTTCAAGGGAGTCAGCTAAAGCCTAGTTAAGTGTTGTTTCTTGTTGTTTGATCCTCATTTAGCTTATCTTGTAAAACAAGGTGTGGTGATAAGGCCTTGTAGGTGTGTATTAACCACCAAGTGTTTTTTGAAAACACTTCTGAAAACACTATTTCGCCAACAAAGACTGTCCCTTGTTATTTAAAGTCATTGTGCTCTCCATACGTAAAACATTGTTTTACATTTTTCTGTTGTTGTTGATGTTGTTGTTGTTCTTAAATCCTATGGCTCTGGTATCGATACAACAACCCTACAAGTCCTTTTCAATATGTATTTTCAATATTTTATTTTATTTTTTCTTTTGTTTTTTTATTGTTGTTGTTGTTGCGTAAATTGTTTTGTATGTGTATGTGACAAGCACTTCAATATTACGAACCCACTTGAACCACAGCCACATTTATAAAACCCTATATTTGGCACTTGAAATGACTTAAATCCACTTGGACTGCTGTTGCTACTAGTGCAACTACCACTACTACTGATGCCACTGCCACTGCCACTGATGCTGCTGCTTCCACTTCTGAACGATGTTGTATTTATTTTGTTCTCTACTTCTCGACTATATAACCAGCTCTGCTATAGCAAGTCAAGCCAACCGAGTCAGTGTTTTTTCTTTTCTTTCTCGTTTAAAGCATGTGCTTGATACGTATTGAATCCTTTTTTTATTTTTCTCTTGTTTGGCAAGAAAAAAAAAGAGAAGAGAATTTTTTTAAAAAATAAAATAAAAACGTGTAAAATAAAGGGAAAAACTCTTTATAAATTGCCATTTACTTTATATAGTGTTTTCGATTGCTTTTCATCGAAAAAAAAGGAGAAAGAAAGAAGAAAACACAAGAAAAGTGACAGAGACTGAAAGGACAAATTTATAGACAAGAACACCCTCTAGAAAATAGACAACAAAAAGAAGGATGTCAAATATTATAGACCAACAGACTAAAAAGATATCGTTTTTGTCGTGTAAATAAATGACTGGCTGTTTGGCTGGCTGTCTAGAGCTGTTTGGCTCGCTGTGTAACACAATAAGTGACTGGCGGCTGCCTAACTTATTTAATTTTTTCTTGTTAAAACAACTGCAGCCGTTTTAAAGAAAAATCTCTTAAGAAAACAAGAAAAACAGCAGCGGTAACGCTTAAAAATGTTTTCCTTTAAATTATTTCTCGTATATAAAGTCCTGTGATCTATTTTTATAGGGACTTAGTTTCTTGATTGTTTCAAGGAAAAATGTGCTCTGCGTATCAAGTGATGTGTAAAAACAGGAAATTCTTGTTCTCTTTGGTGGCCATTTTTTGTTTTGTTTTCCTCCTTTGCTTGAAAATAAAAAGGACTTCCGTTGAGCTGTTGTTTTTCTTTTCGATTATTTTGTATGCGCAAGCACCACTGTGTGTTTTCTGGAATTTGGTCATTGAAATACGTTGTGTTTCTCTAACCATCAGCGACTGCTTTCATTTTCTTTTTTTCTTTTTACTTTTTTTGTTGTTTCTCTTAATTTTTATAGTCCTTCTAACAGCAGGACATTCCTTAGATGTTAAAAAAAAATGTTTTTTTTTGTTGCTTGAAACCAGGGATAATTAATATGTAGCATGAAAAAAAAGCGACAAAAAAGTAAAGTTCAAAAGTAATAAAGCACTTGAAATAGGAATGTTTAAATTTTATTTGGTTTACAAATTAGTTTGATTCACTGTCATAATGATGACCTTGACTGCAAGTCTTTCTTGTTATGATTGAATCTAAAATAATAAATTAAGGTCTCTTAATTTAATGCTTATTTAACTAACCACACTCAGTGAATTTAATTTTCTGGTTAACGAATGTCAATAAATATTGCCTTCCTTCTTAGAAATCTTTGTATTTCAAAAGTCAAATTTTTTTTAAATCTATTTTCAGCAAACAGTGCTATTTTAGGAAGATTTACAATAATAAAGGGTGGCACATTTAAAAGTTTAATTTGATTTAAAATAATAATTTTAAATTTTGCCAAATTTATAATTTTTTGGTGTTGAAGTACAATTATCGTGGTCGCCGTGGTCTAGTAGGTAGTGTGTTGGCTTATTAGACGAAAGGCCCGAGTTCGAATCTCAGGTCAGACATCAAAACGAAAAATATGAAAATATTTCTTTGGCGACTTCCTCTCAGCAGATTTCTGGCAAAAAATCTGAGAGTAAAAATTGCCATGAAAAGCTTCTCAAAAAAATCTGTCATTCGGAGTCGACTTTAAACTGTAGGTCCCGCCACTCATGTATAAAATTAACGCACACAATATGAGTGGTGTTGAGAAGCTAGGCCGTAATCCTGACGGAATGGCCAATCATGTATGTATGTATGATGTTTGGTTTCATCATGCAGTTTCTCGTTGACCCATCTTGTGAAGCGATAATGAAGCGGGTGTTCATGCGGCTTCAACTCATGAACCAATTGAACAAATGAAGGCGTCATATCGAAATTTTCGCAAAATTCGGTGTAAACTGGCGTGAAATGTTCAATTTTCAAGACAGATGACAAGTTGATGTTGATTCTGATGTATTCTCTTCCACGCATACTCAAAGCAACAGCTTCGATATATTCGTCGTGGAGCATTAACAATGAAACCAAACAAATTTCCAATAAATCCCAACGTTGTTCGAGCGTAAATCGATTCATTACGTTCAGTGGAGATAATATACTGAATTTTGTGACAGAATAGATTGACATGAGTATTGCCAGATTCAAAATAACCGATGATATAAATTTAAATCGATAGATGATCCACCCGATATAACCTTTATGAATATTTTTCCGGGTAATAAAAAATGAAAAACTGATGCTAACCGTTCGTGCCCATGTGATAATGTTTTCAATTTCAAATAAAAACGTGATGAATTTACGATTCAAAGTGTGAACATCAATCTATTGCTTTCCATCAATTTGAACAATAAAATTTAATGCATGGAGTGCTTTGGGAAAAGTTTTCAATTGTTTTTATATTGGGTAGGTGTGAAATTTTAGTTTTAATACTCGGGTACCTGGGTGTTATAAACTTTATGTCTATCAGGTCAATCATTTGTTTAATAGTCAATCATTTACGAAAAGTTTTCTTTTAAAAAAATTTTTTTTTTTAAAGATTTTTTTTTGGTTTTTTGTGTCTAAAATTGTTAATTTGCGTGCTTAGCTTTTGGTTTATTTTTCTGAAGAGAATCCTCATAAAGATTTTTGTATTCCTAAGAGTGAAATTTGATTAAAAAGCAGAACAAAAAAAAACACAAAAAGTATTTGATTTGCATATTAAATCCATAGGATTTCTTAACAAATTTGCAAGGGATTTGAAAAGATGGCCTTGGGCATGATTACTTAATTTTATAAAAACAGGAAAAAACATTTTTATTACAAATAAAGACGGAAATTGTTCATTTGAAAAAAAAATTATTTTCCAGAATTCTTGAAAAAAAATTTTTTTTCATGTTTCTTCAAATAGTTTAATAGGTGAGTGGTTAATTAAAAAATTTCTAGAAATCTTGTAAAACTCTATTGGTCACTGGCAACAGAAAAAGGCTGTGCATCCCACTCGGAATCCATTTTCTCTTATTCTCAGAATAATTGTGTGTCCTTTTATTTTCCCAGTTTATCAAAGATAAATACCTTGAAAACGAATCGTTTTGTATACGATTTTTGTTACGCTTACTTGCCATGCTTTTTATATTTATGCACTATTTTGCTTGTATGTATTTGAATTCCTTTTTAACGCTTTAAATCGCTTTGGCTTTGGTTTTGGTTTTATTGTTGTTGTTGCAACTTAACAATCAGATTTATTGCCACATTATTCCGTTGAAAGTTATAACTTTTTTACACACACACACACACACATAACCACCTACGCACATTAAACAGTTTCATGGATATTTACCGTAGATTGTTATTCAACGTAACAGTTCAACGCTGACACAGCAACAGCAACAACAACAACAACATCAACGAAAAAATGAAAATCAAAAGGAAAAGGAAAAGCAAAAAGAAAACAAAAAATATAACGGATTATTTTAATGTGTATGCGTGCGTATACTATGATAAACGAACAGAAAAAGTTTCATTCATTTTGTCTTGCCATCAAACCATCATATGCTAAGAGATAACCCAAGTGGCCATTAGTCTTGAAATGCAAGAGAAAGAACTTTAAAAAACTTTTAAGTTTTAAACTTCTTCTTTAGCATTCTTTATTAATTCACAGTTTTCGATTTATTGGGTTCACTTGACAACTTCACCTACAAATAACCCAAAGAAAACGAAGAAAAATGAATTCAATTTACAAATATTCCATTTTTGTGTGTTTTTCTCTCTCTCTCTCTCTCTGTTTTTTCTTCTCACTTTTTTACGTTACTTTTTCGGTATTTTTGTAATTTAACACCGGTTTTCCCTGGAGCTTTATTTTCACATAATTTCCCTCTCCATTTGGTTCTTAATCCACAATTTTTTTTTTTGTTTTTTTGATAACGATTTTCCTTAAAAAGCTACAATAGAAAGTGGCGGTATATTGTGTTTAACCTGGTGTTGGTACAATATAAGCAATAATTTTTAAAAATGTTTGCTACTAGGTCTAGTGTAGCAATTTGCTCTCGATAAGCCTTGTAAGCTAAATGGGAAGAAAGTTGCTCTCTTTTGATGTCAAAATTATAATTTTATTTAAGAAAACCTGCTCCTTGGTTTAACTATCCCTTGTATACGGACTCCAGAAAAAAAAAACAATTAATTCCCCATGTAATATCCACTCGAATATTACCATTATTGCCATAAGTTTTGCTCTTAGGATTAGGATATCTCAGAAACCTAGTGTCACAGAGTAATTCTGCCGGCTTCACTCGAAAAATTGATTTGGAGCCTCCGACCTATGTATATATGAATGCTGTATACCATTTTCCATTTTTGTGGCAAAATCTCTGGAAGTAAAATAAAATTACTATAAAAAGTTTCTCAAATTTACCGTTTGGAGCCGAAGTTAAGCAGTAAGTTCCGCCACTAATGGATAAAAGTGACTCACATAACATAAGAGAAGCTCTTTTGTGATCTTGACTAAGGGATTGCGATGACTAATTAGATAGGTTTTTGTAAATGCTAGTAGTGCACGTGGTATGGAGATCAGATGAAAGTAACTAATACTTCCACTATCTTAAAAGAACTAGGGATTGACGAACAGCGCATTGAATATTCTTGTCCAGAATATCATGAGCAACAAACTGTGCGACATACCTCGTTAATGAATTTCAAAACTGCTGTGGGCAGCAATAGAACGAGGGCACTGTTTGGGTTGGACAAGAAAACGATTCGGATCACTGCGCTGTTTGTATTTTTAAGACTATCGCCTCTAGTGGCTTGCAGCTTATCCAGATCGTTCCTAAGATCTATGGATTCAAGCGAACAAAATTGAACACAATTTAACTTTGATGTACTCTGATGGCTGCAGCATTTTTTGCCTTTCTATTTGCTTTTTAGCTCTACGTATAGTGAAATCAAATCTTCCTAGTAGTGGTGTGAAGTATCACTTAGTCGACCTTGGCCAACTACTGCCACGCTGTTCCTCCCTCCATTTATTTTTTTTGTTTGACCTTATTTTCGAATTTTCCATATTTCATTTTGTTGTTGTTGTTGTTGTTGCTGCTGCTGCTGCTATTGTTTTTGTTGTTGTTACTATTGTTGGCCATAAATGGCGTTGAATTGTAACGTAAATGACTTAAATTTTTCGAAAAATGCTTACGAAAATAAGAAGAAAAACCAGAATGAAAAATCCCACACAAGGAAAACTGTATATAAAAATGATGTTGATTTACTTCTGTCATACACTGTACGAAATCCAGCTTGTTTTATGCAAAAACACAGAAAAACAAAAAATTATTTCGATGTCATGAAGGATAAAGGAAAACAAAATTTTCGAAGTAACAGAGAGACAGTGTAGGAGAGAGATAGAGAGAGAGAAAGAGAGTGTGAGAGATTGAAAACACTTGATATTTTTCACACTTCTTTACTTTAACAAATGGTAGCATCTTTTTAACATCATCAAGCAATAACTACAAAATTAACAACAAATATAGTGGATATAATAACAACAACAAAACACAGTCAATTTAGTAAATTGATGAGGACAGTAACAACAACAACAACAACAACTAGAATTCAATTTTTTTACCACACTTATCACAACAAACAAATCAGTTACAGCGGCAGCTAAAACAAAGAAAATATTTTCCCACAAACAGTTTCAACAATGCTTATTACACTGTTTCCATATACAAATTACTTATAATTATTTGCATGTGTATGTAAATGTGTTTTAAGATTAATTGCTTGTCTTGATGAAACGCTATTTGCCATACATTTACATGTAAAAGCAAAATATTGAAAACAATTCCTATTTTTTTTTATTCGCCATGCCCTCAGCTAGTGGTGGGGGGTGTAAGTGGCAAAGTAAGTCTACTGATTGTATTCTGTATTCTGTCTGCTCTCTGTGTTAAGTATGATTGACATTGTTACTTGAGATCAATCAATTTGATTTTTATTACACGTATTTGTTTATTGTTATGCGAGAGTGCTGTCATAATAAAAAAAGTTGTGTGTCGGCGTTGTTAAATTAAAGGAAAAACAGAAATACCAGCATAAAATATGAAAACGTGATGAAGTGTTAATTTCCATTTATCAGAAGACGTATCTAAAAAAAAACGTAACCAGCAGCATTTCTTTTCAAAGGAAGTTAAGAAATTAAAATGAAATCAATTAAACAGTAATACGGGCTTTGTTTTCTTAATTTTAATTTTTTTTTTTTAGTTTTGGGTCAACGTTTAATGCAGGATGACTGTAATGTTAATTAGATCGGATATGCCTTAACGAAATCAGCAACAGATGTTGCTTCCGATTAAGCAAAACAATTTATTTGAGTGTTAATTTGTCTTGTTTTTTAAAATTTTCTTATGTAGATTTGGGTGGAGATTGATACTTGGCTACAGGCTGTAAATAAGTTGTTGATAAGCACCAATAGCTCTTAATTTCTTCATGCTATTAAAGGGTTCTACCAAGCCATATAAAGCTTATTTCCTGAACATCGTCGCCAATCGTCGCCTCTATTCTTCTTTTCAACTTCCTTGATATCCCCACATGAATATTGTATCTGATCGACCTCAATTTTCATCTACGATTTTCTAAGTTAAGATTTTTATATCTGCCATGACCCAAAGTTGTGTTCGTTGCTATATATATATCTGTGGCCCAAAGTCGCTCTCAAATGCCGCTTTCCAAAACTTTCAGCTTACTTCTGCTATGCTCATACGTCTCATAGACGTTGTGAAGCACAGAGTTTAAAGAAATTCGGCTTTGTTCCGTCTATTTGAATTTCATACCATGTGCAGATGTTGGAATTCATCATTCGTTTTTTAAATATTGCTCCACAGTATCCTCGATATGGAATTGATTTGTATCCTTTCAGTTACCAACAGTATCCTAGTTTTCCTTGCATATTACTGAGTCTGAAGGAGATCCGACTCAGTGATAACTGCAAACAATTATCCAGCAAAAACATGCAGACACTTTCTCTAATGAAATAGATTTTCCACTAGTTTGCCTAAGGCTCATATACATATACCGACTTAGTTTGGTTGGGAATAACCACCGATTCCAATGTAAACTTTATTGCAGAAAAAAAGAAAAGGCTTTCGACAAATCAGTATTGAACGCCTTTCACCGTAGCATTCAAATTGTATTGTGAATGATGAGCCGGCTTTAATTGTTACGTAAATTAATCTTTATGTGGACGACGGTGCACATACAAATACAAAATACTCCGTAAACAAGTGTTAGGTGGACCTATTTGCCGTGGAATCGATGAATTCTGTTTGTTCGCCTGGAAAAGATTTAACATTTTCGCCAGTTTGTGCATTGCAATGATACGTAGGTTACATCACAGCTGTAACGCTTTCAGTCTCTTAAAACTTCTTTGTAATCCTAGTAATCCTTTGTAGGTAGTAGTAGTAGATCGACCATAATTACTCTGTAGTGCTTTGAAAGTGGTGACGTTTGAATATATCAGTTTTGTAGTCAAATTTTAAATTTTTTATTCGTTCTGCTGTTATTAAACGATCTATGATCGTTAAAGTCTTTAAAATCTTGTGTTAAATAAATAATACTGTGTTCGTTTTTACACTTTTAAAAACGTTTAAAATATGCGCTAGTAGATTGCAAATAAAAATAAAAATAAATTTATATTCAGTTTTAATTCAATTCTTTATTGTTCACACAATTCTGTGTGCCAATGTTCACACCTTGATGTAAACAACAATTTGCTTTGTTTGTTATTCTTATCTATACTCTTCTGCGTAAATACTAACAATTGTTCGACAGATCTTTATCACGGAGATCTTCAAACCACGATTATTCTCTTCACACGCAACGTGTCTTCACACAAGACTGACCGAATTTTTACTGACCCGTTGCCTGCTTTGTCTTGGCTTTGATATCGCAGGGTAAACAGTCTAAAGAATGCTCTTGAAGGCGAATGACTTCGTTTTCGCGAAATCTCTGTAAATGTAAACAATGTTGTTTACGTTATTGTTGTTTGTGTATTTTGCTTGCGTTTGTCCTTGCAGTGTTGTTGTTGCCTGTTTGTTTGCCTTGTTGTTGCCCTTTTTTATACGGATGTTGTTGCTATATTTTTGTTTATTTGTTGATCATGTAGACAAGTCCATTGTTTTTGTTTACCATTTTAATGTTAAACGATGTAACACCATTTCATTTTCGTAAGAATACTTTTGCTGGAAGACATTTAACAGATGACTGTCTTGAAAGACAAGCAGTATCGGACAACAGTTGCATTACTGGCTAGTGCTGGGAAATGAGATTAAATTTGTTTCGTGGGCTTGATGTTAGGTTTTCTTAAATTTAGTTAGTGAGCTCAATGATATCATTTTGTTCTTTAAAAGGAATCTTTAAGGTTTCTAAGCATAAGTTTACTGCATACCTCCGTACTTCCACTATTTTAAAACTAAATAAAGTGAGCTTATTTACCTCCTGTAATAAAATAATTTGTTGAACAAAATCAAAAAGAAACTAAAAAAAAAAGAAAAACACAAAAAAAAAACAACCTAAAACCCCTGTGCTGTAAAATCCTGACAGTGAACTTAGGAAATGCCACACAAAAAAAAAGGCAAAGAAATCTTATGCGAACAATTTTGAACTTAACATTCCTACTGACAACGCATAATCTTTGCATAAACACCAGTCAGCGTATGCAATCAAAATGAATACTTCTTTAAAAAAAGTAAGAATAAACGCCCTAAAGTGTACTCTCCTCTCCATGTTCTGAGAGTAAAAATTTATCATTTTATCAACGTGAACCACACACAACACAAGTCACCCATCCATCAGCATATCTTGTTGGAAAATTTGTAAAAAATAAGTGTTGGGAGGAGAGCCAGAGGGAGAGAGGGACAATAATCTTAAATATACATATGTATACATACGCACTTGCATGTGTATGTGTCTTTTTCTGTTATTTTGTTGTATTTTTATTTACATCTTTTTCTGCTCCACTGCTTTAATCAGGGAACCACCTTTTTGTTGTTTATTTTTACCCTACGCCACTATATGTTGCGCGTATGACAGGGTGGAATACATTTGCATTGTACTGATGACTTTAATAACTGACGAAGTAAGGCTTACACCATTATTAAATAAGGCCAATTATTTGAAACCCCCTTTTTCCAAATTAGATTAGTGCATGTCCGTGGGTCCATTACCCGTTATTCCAAGTTTTTAAAAATCTCAGAAATGTTCTCTCGAGAACTACAGTCTGTAGCCAAGCAGGATATTTTTCTTTACTACCCCATCGAGGCGATTCCTGCATGCGGCATTTCCAAGAATTTCTATATATACGTACTGATTACGATTTAATTGACCGATGGCATGGGTTATGTTGGCTTTGAGAATGGCTGAACTTAGGAAAACCTTACAAGAAAAAATCAAACGCGATCAAATCATACGATCTGCACGGCCTCAAATCCCTCGTGAACATGTTGTGGGTCTGGAATTCAGGCCAAAAGAAGTTGGCAATCAAAGACCTCTTTATTCCCTTTGATTTAATAGTAAAATAAGATACAACCCTTTTATGTTTGGCCCAGTCTATTTTAAGGCTTCTCAGCTGCGAACAGAAAACGACGGGTTATAACAAAGGCGGTAGGATAACCAACTCTGGCGAGCCATTGAAATATTGTTGTAATGCGGTCGATGTTTCGCTCTTCAATCGCTGCTACAATGGATTATGCTCCAGAGAAAACAATGGACTCGTTCCCTGAAGTGCATATTTCTGCATTGCAATAGTTTTTCTTGTAGATCAAGTTTTTTTGTAATCGACTGACGATTAGAACGCATAATATATTACAGAGAAAATTTTTTATTTAGTGACACTATCTGAAACATATTTCCTGCATAAGTTTTTATCATAAATCTATAAACACTGCATAGGCTTTCCAGGATATGACAGGCAATTGTATTTCTGCTTGAATTTAATATTTTCGCTTAACGCGTGCTAGTTCTGTTCTTAATGCACATCCAATGCATCCAATACTCGTATACTGCAATTCCCTAGGAGTTGTCTTAGCTCCTTCATTGAATCATTTTTTTACGAATTGGATCCCTAGGCTTTATAAAGTTTCGGTCGCTGTCACAATTCTGTGTGCCACTGTTTACAACTTGATGTAAACAACAACAATTGCATTTCTTTGTCATTCCTCTGTTTATACCCTTTGCATAAACAATAACAATTACGAGACAATTATTCAACAGAACTTTGTAACAGAGATCTTGAAACCACGATTACTCTCTTACCATATTTTTATGCTGGTGTTTGTTGTTGTTGTTGTATTTTTGTTTATTTGTTTACCACTTTTTTAAAGCTAGTGTTTGTTTATATATTAAGCAGTACGATAATCTGTAAACAGGTTTGTTTACTTGCATTGTTTTGTCTTTGCAGCTTTTTTTATATAATTTTATTGTTAAGCGATGTAAAAGCAAAACGACAGTACCTAGATTTTTAATTTTCGTAACAATATTTTGAGTCCTCTGTTCCCTGTAACAAATTGATTGACAAATTGCAGAGGACTTGCTGGCCTAAGTATTCCGTACACATGCATTGCAGAGTAGAGTATAATACAGTTGAGGTAAACCAACGATCATGGAGTTTCTTTCTTCGTGTGTCAAGCCAAATTCATGTACTTTGTTGCTGAGATAAATTTGTATGTTTGTGCATGTGTGTATGTATGTATCTCCATTTGCATTACTTGCGATTTATTTTCATAAATTTTAACCCCCACCACCGCCCACTCTTATAAATCAAAACATTCTCTTTTCATGTGTTGCCTGGTTTGTTATGATTTGGTTTTTCTCTCTATGTCTGCTTCACTTTCTATGTAGATAAGCTTTGGCGGAAACTGTGTGCGTATGTATGTATGTGTATGCAAATGTGAAATGTGTGAGTAAGACTGTAACTGACTTCAAATAATCACTTGTCATATAAAATTCGCAAAGTTTTTCTTTGCGATTTTTTCTTCGTAATATTTTTGCGCTCCATAAAAGGTATTTTGCTCTCTTTCTATCTCAGTTTTCCTTAGTCCTGTATTTATGTATGTACGTGTGTTTGAAGTAATAAAACAAATGACGACAGTTTAGTTTAGATGGCTGGTTGGTTGTTGACTGGTTGCTTGTTTCGTTGGTTAGTTGGTAAATAATTTCGCAAATCTGATGATTTAAGATCTTTCATTCCATTTGTTTTCTGTTTGTTTTTAAATTTTTTTTGTCTCTTATTCATCTTATTTCTTTTTGTCTACGACTGTATGATGTTCACGTTGATTGTTAATATTTTATGGTTTTGTATGCAAATAAATGCTTTTCGTTTTTAATTTTTTAAGTGTTTTTTATTTTATTTTTAATCTTTATTAGTGAAATTTAGTTTCTGTGGATATTTTTTTATTGTGATTACATTTTTAAACAGGAGTAAAAGATTATTAAAAATTTGTTGAAAGACAATTTTTTTGTTTGTTCGTCTGTCAATCAGGAATATTTTGCGTAAAGGTCATGCTATACTTTTGTGCTCAAAGTAGAATGTTATTCAAAGGGGCGTATGAGTGTTATTATAATTCAATATAAGGTATACGTTAAATAGATGGTTTAGAAAAGCAAGTTTAGTTGTAAAGGAGTAAAAAGTAAAAGGCGAATAATAATTTAAAAAAATAAGTAAATACTTTTATAATCAAATAAAAGTGCATTAAAAATGTTCCAAAAATGGCTTCAGTTTTCCTCAGCGATTGACGGCTGTAATGTCTGCAACAGCTTTTAAATTTGATTTTTCTAATGATCAGCATTTGCATTGACTTTTGTGGAAACATAAGTGTGATCTGAAAAAGGCTTTAAACGTTTAATAGAATACAGTGAAACTTAGTCTTAGACCCTGTATTCTATTATTATAAGACCAATGCAGTATTCTTTTTTGGTATAGGGTGGGAGACATCAAGAGTAAGTGTCACTTGATAATTTCGAACAAAGTACAACGTCTGCATTTGTAATCCACATAGATGTTTTTGAACAATCTAGTTCAGGGAACTTGGTGCTGTGGCTTCTACAATATCAAACGAGCAATATAATGCAACCCATGGCATTTACATACATACTATCCATAGTAGATTTGTTTACAGAATAAGTTCTTCAGGTCAACGTGAGGTCGATATCTACAAATCAGACAAAGATGTTAACGTAGACTTATTTATTCGTAGGGGTTATTGAGCAATCAGAACCCATGGGATTAGAATACCTTCCACGTTTGAGTTGGTTGCGAATTAAGTTCTTTGCAAAGTCAAATACGTAAAAGTGGAGTGAGATGTAATGCTCTAAAGTTCTATTGCCAACATTGAATATATTCAACGGATTAATGCTTTCACCTCTCATGTAGTAAGATCGAAGTTCTTCTCAGCTGGATTTTTGATTTGCTTAGGTAGGGCAATGTCACGTCGAACCTTATAAAGATCCTAAGTAATTCGGACATGCGAAGGATCATTCTGCCAACGATTGATCTCAATTTTAACTTATTGGTCGAAGATGGAAGAGCACTGCAAAGTGGATCACGACGACGGTGGTAGATACATATATATGTTGAGATGCTCTAAATTCCAACGTAGTAAGCTCATTAGCTCAGCTCGTACGACTCTATGTTAAACTGATGTGGGTCCCAAGAAATTAGGCAATTCAATTAAAACATATTGATGAAGAGTAAGCTTCTGACACAACATCCCTTAGTATGGCAATTAGACAGCTTGATGTGTACTGTAGAACTCGACAGATGTATACATAATAATTCTTAATTGACTTCAAGAGGACTGATACCATCACAAAATATTCAGAGTGCTCTGGCGTTTTATGTTAATAGAATGTAGAAAAGTCTTCTCTAATCCTTTGAGAGAGTTGATTAGACGTGTGACCAGCATATTTCTATGTATGGTATGTGTGGTATTATGGTTCTTGCAGGAGATGTCACATTTTGTTTGGTTTTGTTGTTGATGTGTGACTCTTTTATAATCAAGGCTGATTCAACGTCACTCTCAATATCTGGCTCTGAAATCTGTTAAAATTTTTCTGGACTACATACTCGCTCTCGAGAGTACTACATACATATCTATGTGCACACTTCTGTATAACATTTTGTAAGGCCAGCAAGTAAGTTCTCAGACAAAGCCAGGACATCAGATTATTCTGCAAAATCTGTATGTTGACGTGAACAGAATGATCTGGTGATAATTTAAATTGGCGATAATTTAGTTCTCAATACGGCACATTACGATTGCAATTAGTGTACACGGTATGACTGTATGGCGTATAACGTATAGACTGTCCATATTTCGATTATTGTAGGAAATAAATTTGGATGCAGAATAAGAACAACCAGAGTCGTTATAAAATGGTCGTATAAAAATTCAAACACCCTTTCCTTCTTTTTTATTTAAAGATTCTCCTGTGAATCTTAAGTTTAAATTTATTTCAATTATTCTTTATAATTTGATTATATTTACACTCGTACCCACTTTTAATTAATCACTGGGGGTTTTTCAATTCCCTCTCAAACATTTGCCTTCAAATACATTTGAAATCTTTATACCAACAGCTCTACACACAGCATACACTTAGTAGCTATCATAGACATTTTCTTATTTGGCCTGGCATTATAACCGTAGTTGTAGGAGACAACTTTATTATCACAAATAACAAGTGTGCTTACGCATCATAATTCCACTTATTCGGCAAATAATTTATGGAGAAATTTATCTCAAGAAAAACTTCACACACACACAACATACATGCAAACGCACATATACACTCGTAACACTTGTATACACACTGAATTTCAGTCATATGCGGTAGTCCTTACCATAAAACATGTGTTACGAGTATTTACAGGATTTCTTTACGTTTTTTCTACTTCTTCGTCTTCTTCGTCTTGTTCTTCTTCTCTTTATCTGCAGCAGAAGTTTCGCATGCATATCAAAAACCACAAATTGTATGAGTTGAGAATTGATTGTATGACTTGGTTTATAAGGATGAGGGCATAAATAGTACAGGAATATTGTATTCCATTAACCAACAATTCCTTTTCATACAACGTTGAATGCATATCCTACCTACATGTCTACCCACCGCCAACTCATATGCCGAATGTGTATATAAGTTGTGACTTTTTATGGGTTATGGAAGGATTATAAATTTTCTTTCTTCCTTCCAGGTTCTACTTGATGATGATAGCTGTACCCTACGGTGCATTGTTAAAGAGCTGGGGTTATATGCACACACGTTTGCAAGAATGGAATAAAGTTTATAAGGTTTATGAAGAAATTTTTGGTCAAGGGTTAGAAGAGAGAGAGAAAAGTAAATATAACTAATGGTGTTTTCGATGTAGGGTTCATAGAACTTGGTGTTAAAAAGTCTTCTCACTCCATTAATTTTTTGTTAATACGTTTGCATTTGGTTCATGTTGTATAGGTATTGATGAATTGTCTTCTTAAATAAGGTCCTGAGACATATGTATATCCTCCAGCTTAATATGTGTGAAGATTACTTCGAATTTAAAAACCAAAGACACAAACCCACACTTTAAGCAGCGCCATTTCTTGCCTCTAACGGGGTAAACTTTGCTATTAACAGAGCACTGTTAACTATTTAACTGTGGCAATAGTAGATTAGTCTTGTACTTAGCAATTAATTAAGACTATTGAGATGAAATATAATTCTCATTATGATCAGTATTATTGGTGAACAAAAGTGTTGAAATGTAAAGGATGGTTGGTGGGAATGGAGGACGGAAATTCTCTCAATTTTCAAAATTATTCCAACCGCACTACCACGGTTCTAAAGACGACCCTTTGGACTACCTATTTGCATATAGTCTGTATGGTGTTCCAGTTCTTATTTGTTCCAAAATAACTACTGATTTGCAAGAGAAATTTCAATAAAAAAAATTTATAGTTTCAAAGCCAATTATCACAATACCATATCATGTTATATGGGACTTTCTGTTGATTATGTTAAGAGGACTTGGAACCTTCCTTTGAATATGATAAGGTACTCATAGGCCTAGTATTTGTCCTAAAATTAGCTTATAAATAAGTGGGCTTCTTCAGATGGATACTGTTAAACAACTAACAGTGCTCTATTAAGGGCAAATTTTGTTCTGTTAAGAGGAAATTTTGCTCTGCTAACACTAAATGTGGCGTTGCTAAAATTTATGGATTGCGTCTTGGGTTTTCAAATTCGAATTTATCTTCACACATATTCTAGCTTATTATTCAACCTCTTGAGAACTCTTGTCGTTTATGACTCAAAATCTTGTTCAAGCAGCTTTAAAAGACTCTTCACTTGTTACAATCGTTTACCACCAAAACAGCTTTTTAGACGCCCAACAAAAACGCAATTTGCAGTGCCAGGTTGAGCCTATAGAGACTCTATTTTAAGAAACTTTCTAGCGAAGTGTTTAAAATTTTTGGGGAGGCATCAGCCAGCTTTAGAGTTCGAAATTGAATGTTTCCCTAGATTCTTGGTGCTGAGAATAAATGATTCGCTTCTAAATTGAGCAAACACTCAACGTTACCTTGATTGGCTTCAATTTGTGTTTTGGAATCTATATAGGGAGACCTAACAGCCTTAAATCAGAATTTTTTTCGTTAATGGTTTTCATTTTTAAACCATTTTTATTTGGCACTAAAGAGTTGCTTAAAAGTGGATTCGATAGCAGAATATTTCTGACATTAATCGTTAGGTTATGTGACGCACTCTCCCTAAAGAATGTGGTCCAACTTAAGCTAGAAGTTATGCACAATGCGATACGACCATTTAATGTCCAATCCGGGCATCAAGCAATCCTTTTAGGAAACCATTTGCAGGAATCACTCAAATAAAAGAAAGTAAAAAATCCACCTCCTTATAGCAAGAGATGGGCTTAGAAGCATGGCGTGAAAAACAGCATTTTCCACTGCCTCAGCTCTACAGTATCCGCAGAAGTAATTCGAAGGAACATCAGAGCTATTCGCATGCATGCTACTTGCGGCAATAGTGCAGTGGTGGGTGAACATGCAATTAAAGAGGAAGACAATCTGTCCTACTTAACAGTATCAGCATAATAGAGTCTAGCAATTTTGAACGGGTCTTGTTGGTTGGCAATGAAGTCGAGCCTCATCCATCATCGGATAATACACAGTTTGACAGAGATAGTCAGAAAGAACACCCTTCCCTTGTAAAATGTGAGAGATTTTAAGCTCTGTTTTAGCCCAAGTCAGCTGACTAGTAGGGCAATTCGAATGATTCAAAATTTCGTTGCGTTATTCCTGCCATTCATGAACAAGGACCGACGTGAAGATGACATAAGTTTTCAAGAGGTTTTCAATGATAATTCTATCACCCAACAAGCATGATCATTACATTCGACTGAAAAGAATTATAGTGCTCTAGCCGTCTACAGGACAATTAAGTCCAAGGCGGTTAATCATATTCCTTTACTTTATTGCAAAAGGATATCTGTGCTGTGGATAGCCACTATTTTTTAATATTTCGTGGTTGATGCTTAGTGCCTTCTCTACCTTGCGATTGCTTGCGTAGCGGTACTCCGCTTCCAATTGGAAATTTCATTATCTTTCTTAGAGACTAAACGACATCGGCGTGGTCTCTCTTTCTCTCAGCAGTCTTCTGGCAAAAACTCTGAGAGTAAATAAAATTCCCATGAAAAAATCTTAAAAAATTCTGTCTTTCAGACTGGATGTAGTAGGTTCCACCACTCATGTATAAATTTAACACACATAACAGAGGTGTTGTGAGAAGCTGTCTGAGGCCTTCAGCAAGTAGGATCATCAAAAATATAGCCTGGTATTGCAAAAGCCCGTCCTTTTGATACATAATTGTTGCCAGCTAAAAGGCTGTCATGTTATGAAGACAAAAGCCCTGTTATGCAGTTCAAAAATACCCTTTCAAATTCCATATGTAGTATGCATCTAAAGCCATTTCTATATTCTTCCACTTTTATTATTTATTTCCCTTTTTTATCTTTTTATTCTTCTTTGTGCTGATAAATCACAAAATTTTTCTCATTCACCAGCCGCCAATTTCATTTGCCAACATACCAAACAAATTTCTGCTGTTCATACTTTACTTCTCTATTGCCGAGGAGTGTGTGTATTGCGTTTTTGCAAGAGACAGGAATAACAAACAAAAATATTTTCATCGCGATTCCTTAAGGTACTTAGGCAAACACAAACACATAAGCACACACAAAAGCACCCACATTTATACAAGAGAAGTACGCAATAATACCAGCACACACACATAACTATACTCTTCAATAAACCTGTCTTAAAAAAGTATCAAGCGATGCATAAGAGCGTGAGAGGGAGAAGGAGAAGGAAGAAAAAAACCTGTGCAGAATATATAGGAAATCAAGTGCGTCTATTCCTTAAGTATGTGTGACGTTATGAGTTGCATATTAGTTTGTGAGATCTTGCATCTCTATTTGTCGACGCAAGTAAGTTTATTGATGTGTGTGTATGGGTGGGTGAATGTAGACGGCATTGTACGTCATTGGAAAGTATTGCATTTCAATATTTTTACTTGAAGTTCAACTCGAGTTTTAGTTTATTATTAAGATATCTCTCTTGAAATGCCAATGATATGTAGACAGTGGCGGTTACAAAAATAGCAGTTTCAGTGGAAAATATTGAAATGAAAAACATTTCCTTAAAGAATTCAAAGATTTTACTGGAATAAAGACTAAGAAAAAAATCACTTCAGATGAAAGCAACGGAACCAAAGAAGAAATCTGCAGCGATGATCCCATTCCATCTGTACAAGTCAAAAGCAATATTTAAACTCTACTAAAACCACCTAGGATTTCACAGAATCATTTCTAATTTCTTGTAGCTACTACTCTATCATCAACTGCTGGTCGTCTAAGTTAAATTATTGAAATTGGAGAAATGAAACGAATAAATTTCGTATATATTTTTCCTCCTTTTTTTGTCGTTTACTTGTATTGGTTTAACTGTGTGTATGTATTTGTGTATTTTTGAATAGAAATATTGATTTGAAAACATCATAAAGAATGCTGATGCAGTATAAAAAAATGCAATGCAATACACTCGAGAAAATTCACGCATCAAATTCTCGTCTCGTCGGAACAATTCTCTTCCAACCGAATGACATGGCCGAGGGAGAGTAGCTGCACAATGTCTATGTTATTGAGGGGCTTATATAGCTCCTTATTGGTTATGTTTACCCTCAGAAAACCTAATGACGATATTACTAAAGACGCCTTTGAGTGTAATCCCCATGGCAATCGAGGTTATGTTAGAAGACGTCAAATAAATAGACCCGAACAGAAGTACACAACTTAGTAGCTGCAGTAAACAGAAGTTACTACCAGGATTACGTAGAAAACCTTGTTTTCCGCTCGATAAGCATTAAAGGATCAACGGATAATCATACATATATTTGCAAGGGTAGAGCAAAAAGTTATTGAACACTAGTCCTGTCAACAGGCACGACAGACTCGCGTGAAATTTGAAAAGAAAATGGAAAAAAGTAATTTGCATGCAGAAAAAGTAAAAATCCGTGGTTAAGGAGGCTACGTAATGTTTTCTTATCCATCAATCACTAGGTTTAGCACCCATGGATGTTTAAATACAACATTTAGGCTTCTGGACATAGGGGCTTATTTTGACGACCCACAGTTTCATACTCAAAAATGTGTTGTGAATGAATTACTTAGAATGGATATGAGATAAATTAGCTTAAACCACAGAGAATAAAATATCAAATTTCTCTCTCCTCTACACATAAACAACATAGTCCCTATCATTACGGGAAATACAGTGGTGTGCCCGTCTCCTAACAGTTCAATATGATTGGTGGTATTAGTGTCAGTAAAAGCTGATGTACAAAAAGGCTCTTCGCTACTATAGCTTCTCTTTAACATAGTTTCAAACTAGGCTAGTACATAGGAGAATAAGAGAGGGAATAAAATGTCTATTGTCTCACAACCACCGTACTGAAAAGAAACCATGAGAGCAGCGACTAGACATCTCACTGCTGACATCGTATCGGATTGAAAGTGAAGCACCCAAAAATGGAAGAAACTATCTAGAACGACATAAGAATTTGTTTGGAATTAAGTTTTTATGGTCAAAGGATTTTTTTACGAATAAAGGATCCCTTAAGCAAAAAAATTTGTTTCTGTTGTAGGTGACCCTTGACAATACAACATTGGTTAGCTGAACTTTACGAATCTTGGGTATTTCCAAAAAAATTACTCACCAAAAATTTTGTATAACAAGTGGCACTAAATGCTCCAAAGTAATAGATTTCGGTGATTATATTTTGAAAGCTTTCACAAGGGAACCCAACTGATGCTCCCCATTATTACAATCCTAAAGTAACGGATGATATCCTTCAACTACAATTCAGAACTGTCTGAGTTCAGGGATGTTAAGTCAGTACTCACATATGAATTAAAGGGTTTGTTGTAGTCGCCGTAGTCTAGTAGGTAGTGTGTTGGCTTATTAGAAGCGAAGCCACGGTGTAAATCCCCGCTTAGACATCATAACGAAATATGAGAAAATATTTCTTTGGCGACTTCCTCTGAGCAAACTTCTGGTAAAAGCTCTGTGAGAAAATAAAATTGTCATGAAAAGTTTCTCAAAAATCTGTCGTTTGGATTCGACTGTAAACTGTAGTTACCGCCACTCATGTATAAAAATTAACAAACACAACGTAAGTGTCGTTGAGAAGCTAGGCCGTAATCCGGACGTTAAGTGAAAGAGTCTTTTCTAGTAATGGTTTAAGCAGGCTCCCAGATGACCGGTATGCCTGCCTAACTGACAGGATAGAGACCAGGAAATTATTCTGGCGAAAGAGAATAAATGGTATGAGAAGCTAGGTCGTAATCCTGACTGAAGGGTTATAGCGACCAATCATGTATGTCATGCCATGGTGGTTAGGTGTGAAGTGGGCATATGCACTTGAAGCGATTTACTATTTTCTTTCGCTGAGTGTAACATCTACTCTTGCTCTCATTCTATTTATTCATGCACTCAGTCACTCATTCATTCATTCTATATTTATATCCAATACTGTATGTTGTGCTCGTACAATATTTTTATTTTTATTTTTTTTTTGTGTAGTTGTTGTTGTATGAAAATATGAAAAATGTTTTGTTGAATTATAAAACAATTTTGCTGAAATCTGAAAAATCTTATTCCTGTTGTTGTTTGTATGCTGTTAGTATTATTGATGTTGGTACAGTTGTTGTTATTGTTGTATTCATGAATGTCATAGAGAAACAAATATTAGATTCATATTCGTAGTGAACACACATAAATTTTATAAGAAAATAAAGTGGAATTTAATGTTGTTTTGCTGTTGCTGTTGTATTTGTTGTTGTCCTCTTCTATTATTTCTCATCTTCTTTATTCGAAAAATAGTAAAAAAGAAAATAAAAAAAAAAATAAAAATAAAATAAAAGCAAATAAAAGAAAATAAAAATGATATTGACAAGCAGCAGCACAGCACAGCACACGTTTCTGCGTTTTATATACGAATTTAATCTGTTTATTTTATTTCGAATATTTTCTTTCTGATTTTTATTTATTTTTATAAACAATATGACACCTGATTTGTTAGCAGAAAAATGGTACATGTACAGCATAAATTTAGATGCGGTAGTAACAAATGGGGAAATGAAAATAACAAGGGATCTTCATTTTGTGGTGTGTGTGCTTTTGTCAAGGATATAATGTAAAAATATTTAAGGAAACAAACATGTTTTTGAATGGAAATTTTAGGAATTTCAAAGTAAATTTATAAATTCTAGAAATTTAATATGTCAATGGCTTCATATAGGCCGCTAAAGTACTCACACGCTTTAAGTTAAAATTTTTACTTCTATTTTATATTAAAACTAATTTGATTTCTTTCATTCTTTTCTTTTCAGGTACGTATTGCTTTTTAATTATTCAATAGCATAAGTTTTTCAACACTTGTAAGTAAAAATTAATAATTTAGAATTCATAGCAACAATTTGAAGAAATAATTTTCAAGAATAATTTTGTAATCGTCAGTTTACTTACTTAATTGGTCATTACAAACCTTGAGTCGGGATTACGATCTAATTTCTCACGCCACCCATGTTCCGTGTGGTATTCCCTTTTTAAGTGGCAGAGCCCTAGAGGCGACGACAGATTTTTTAAAAAAACTTGTCATGACAATTTTATTTACTCTCGAGGTTTTGCCAGAAATCTGCTGAGAGTCAATCGCCACAGAAATATTTTTTCATACCTCGTTTTATTTCACATGTCTAAGCTTGAGTTTGAACCGCAAGATATACTACCTAGACTGCCGCTACTTTATTCAGTCAGTTAACTCTCTCATAAATATAAGTCTGAGTTACTCTCAAGCCTAGTAGGGTAACACTGATCACGATAATATTTTCTTTAATTCGATAAATAGGTCTCCATACAAAAAATGTAAATGATAGTATTTTCTTTATTTGTTATTCCCTTTCACTCCTTTAAGGAAGTGGTGTTTATATCTCATCATCATCTTCTTCATCTTATAAAAATTTATTTGAATTAAAACATAAAAACATAAAACAATGTACAGTACATGATACGACAATACAAAAAATGCTGTCTTTGAAACTGCATTAGATTGTTGTTTTGGGTAAAATGGCAAGGAATTTTAATCCTAAATTATGGTGAAATAAAATTTAGTGAATATATCTTGAATACGTTAAGTACAGTAGTGTCATTATATCTAACCAAGTGAGATCTGAACGTACTTACTTACTTAATTGGCCATTAACAATCCGATTAACAGATTTCGGCCTGCCGTAATACATCCTTCCAGGCGCCTCTGGTCACACCAATCTGTGACAGGGCTTCTTCGATTTGGTCCTTCCAACGCATACAATGTCGTCCTCTTCGCCGTTTTCCGCAGATCCCCGCATCAAATACCCGTCTCTCCGGAGCATCCTCCTCTATTCGAACGACATGGCCGAGCCATCGCAACCATACGCAACGTCAATGTCGTTGAGGAACTCATACAGCTCACTGTTGGATCAGATGCGGAAATTATCGCCAACTCTCACTGGGCCGAAGATCTTACGTCGGACTTTTCTTCGTAATATATACAAGGTTGCTGCATCCGTGCTTAATAGATTTCAACTTGGACCAGTTAATTCAGTGTTCATGAAACAGAATTTCTGATGCACCTCAGTACAAAATCTCTTATTGTTGGTGCTTAGAATTCTTTAGTCTGCATTACAACCCACACCACCCACGTTTTATGTGTTAATTTTATCCATGAGTGGCGAAAACTACAGTTTCACATCCAGTCTAAACGACATATTTGTTTAGCTTTTTCGTGGCAACTTCATTTTACTCACATAGCTTTTGTCAGAAGACTGAAGAGGCGAAGTTTCCAGAAGAAATATTTGCTTACATACATACATATAATCATAATAAGCCAAACCACTAATTACTGGACTACGGTGAATACAAGAAACTCTCTTATGTCTCAGTTATTAAAAATTAATTCCCAGTGCCCTCATACACATTCATGAGCATGAACAAGAGCGATACATTAAGCTTAAGCACGCGCATTCTACATAAATTTCCGATGCGTAACTTCTGCATAAATCATGTAAGGGGATGGATACAGCATCCTATCTTCATATGCCCAGACCTCATGAAATGTTATCTAAATAGACATTCGTTTGAGCCCGCAGACCCCAAATGACGTAACCATTCGAAGAATTTGTATTTTCCATAGAAATATGAATTATTCTTGACCAAGTTTGGCATCTATATTACGCTGGCAAGAAATTTACGGCTGTCTGGCTATTAAATTAGATAAGTAGGTTCACAGGGAATAACTCTACTACTATTGGCCATGAGTGTCGATTGTATCGGATAAACTGAATGTGTCCATTCTTCAACTCAGTAAGGAGTATATTGCCGTCCCTTACAAAGACCAACTCACGCAACATATGTATTTGTGCTGGAAAGTTATCCTCAAAAATATGCGTTAAATTGGTCGAAAATTACTTCAAATTGCTCGACAGCTACAACCAGTCCAGAGGCAAAGTTCAAGCATTATATTGAAAAGAAAGTTTCACTTAAACCTTAGCTTTGTTTATCTTTTATACAACTTTTATGCAACCGATATAAGGGTTGATGTTAAAAAATTTCATATTTTTCTTAAAATTACTTATGAACGCACGATTCAAAACTGAAATCAAAAAGAAGAAAAACTCTTTTTTTCTTCCATTTTCATTTCAAAATGCAACATATTTTGTGTTGCCCCTTCAAAAAGAAGTTAAAGAAAGAACCTTTCATTCATTCATTCATTGTTTTCAGCAAAAGAGAAGAGAAAAACTCTGCTCCGAAAAAAAGCAGAACAAAATTAAAATACACGAAAGACAGACAAAAAATATGAAAACTGCAGCCAAACTTAAGTCGAAAAAATTTTTTCCTTCAATTTCGTTGAAAGTCTTATGCTGGCCTTCGTTTCCCCGGCTTTGCTTTACATATTTATGTGTTTACGAAAGGAGCGGAAAAAGTATACAAAAAAAAAAAAAACAAAAACTGGTACGAAATTAAAAAAGTACTTTTAATATTTTTACTTCCCCCTCTATGCTATCTGCAGTTATGCTGTGCTGCTGCTGGTGCTGGTTGTCGAGTTGAGCAAGTTAAGCTGAGCATGACTTGAGTACTTTTTCATTGAGTTTAAGATGTAAGAGAAGAAAATGAAGAACTTTTTGAAAGTATTGTGTGTGTGGGTGAACCACTCGCTCGCATTCACAGAGTTACTAGCCAACGTCTAGGGAAGTGTGTTAAAAAAAAGGATTGCTTTGCCTAAGGCACGGCACTAGCATTTGTTGTGCCACATTCAATGCTTTGCTAAGAATTTAAGACAATCGTCTTAGACTTACATGTACACACACTCACTCACTCTTGTAAAACTTTACATTTTCTCTATTTTTTCTATTCTTTTGTTTGTACATGAAACAAAGTTTATGCAAGAGAGCAGGGCAAAGACAAGGAAGGAGAGAGAGAGAGAGAAAGAGCCTGCCAAAGGACTTATCAATGTGCATTAAAAAAAATTTACTGATACTAGTTGAAGAGTGTGTTTGTTGAAGTCTTTTTTTGCTTTTGAGAGTAAATGTTGCTGCCTCAAGTGCTGACTTGCCAAGATGTTACAATATTGAGTTAATTGTTTGAAATAAGTGCTGATGGTTACTCTCATCTCTTTTCTCGCTCCCTCTACCTCACTCTCACCCTTTCCATGCATGCTTTAATTGAAAGTCTTATGAATGTATGGGTTTTTCTTTTAATTTGTATAAGAACCCAATATCATTATGAAAGCTACACTTGTGCCTAAATTAACACTTTGAATAAAATTCTGTGGCCTTAAAAAGCCATAATGTTTCCCTGTTAAACGAGGCTTAAATGTATTTGGCTTTAAAACAGAGCGTTTTTATTTCTTGGGTGTATAAGTAAGTTAAATGCAGAGATTCTTGGAGAACTTTACTCAGCGGATTGAACATCTTTCTTCTCTTCAAAATTCAATTCAATAACGATTCTAAGCAATCTCAATGCCATTACTTTATCTCCTTTGGGCAGCTAAATGGGAGAGAAAAATTGGAGAGAAAAATCTTTATACAGTCGTTGCTACACTAAAATGACAACAGTTGCTCTTAGAAATACATCATCTAAGGCACTGTTTATTTTCCTTAACGGACTTTCAAATATCTTGGCTGTAAATACAACAAAGAGGTAAAGCGCCGCAACTGCATGATCGTATACATGCTATGGTCAGTTCAAAATATTGGGTATCTAATATCTGAACCCATTTGCAATCGTGCTTTTACAGCGATACTACGATAATAGTTTGCACTTCCTAGAGTATAATAACCATTGATTCACTGAAGAAACCAAATCAAGCGACAATGCCCGATTGTAGAAACTTTCAGATCAAATAGATCTTAGATTGTCTATAGCACTACCCGAATACTGTATTTCTGTTATAGAAATTTCATATCAGAGTTTATCAAAGTTTATCGACATCACATCTCTAGAGTGTTAGTACATAACATTCAAGATTGTCTCAAAAGGCCGGATATCTCTGGAGGAGATAGTGAGTATTTCGGTGATTCCCTTCATATGGGTTTTTGGAATATGTGGACATTGAAAGTAACAACACAGCTGATGCATTTTCAAACAGAAATTTCAAATGCATTCATACGTAAGATTCCCCCCATTCCTCTGCATAGGAGCAAGCAAATGGTCTCACTAATACTTCATTTATTTGATAAGATATTGCACCTCCTTATAGTTAAGACTGATCTGCCCCTCTGTTAGTATGTATGTGCCAAATTTGCCAATACCTCTGACTAGAGTTCATCTTAGGATCCTCGTAGCAGTTACAAAGTGATGCTGACCTATGACTACATACATACGTCTAAAGGTTGGACATAACTCACAATGTCTTCTTTTAAAACCGAAGTGACAATTAATCATTTCATTCGATTTAAGCGGTTTTACCATTAAGATGGGTTACTTTTGATTCAGCTTCAGCTTAAATTCAGCTAATTGGCCAGTATTAACATTCGAGTCATTGTTCTTCATGTCACACCAAAGAACTCGCCATAGTCTAGTAGCTAGACCTGAGGCTGTGGTTCAAACTCAGGCTTAAACAATATATTTCTATCGGCGACACCCTCTTAGCAGTTGTCTGGGAATGTTTGTCATTTAAAGTTTCTAAAATCTGTATCTAAAGTTGATATTAAAATGGAGGCTCAGACAATCGTGGCTAAAATTGAGAAGTTAGATTGTAATCCTGACTAAAGGCTGTGGTGACCAATTAAGTTAATAAGTTGTCGCAGCGAATGATTTTTATTGTTGATAATATTGGTTGATATTATTGGTTAAGAGGCATTCTTAATATAAAATTCTGCCTTTCATCGGCTTCTGGGCTTTTGACTCATATTGAATGAAGTCCTCTTTTTTTAACATAATTTGAACTGTAACTTGAATGGCTGTGTGTGAAGTTCTTTTTGCTTATGGCAATAATCTTCATGTGGTTGGACGGTGTCATGAAATATAACGTCTTTCCGAATTATTCGCGTTCATCGTCATGCTGAGTTTTGAGCAGCTCAAAATTAATGAGGGACTTATTCAGATTGCTGTGTCTGAGGATTGTTCTCGGATATTTATCATACATACATACATAATTGACCATTACAACCCTTTAGTTAGGATTACGCCCTAGCTTCTCAACACCACTTATGTTATGTGTGTTAATTCTATACATGAGTGGTGGGGCCTACTGTTTAAAGTCGACTCCGAACGACAGATTTTTGAGAAACTTTTCATGGCAATTTTATTTACTCTGAGAGTTTTTGCCAGAAATCTGGTGAGAGGAAGTCGCCGAAGAAATAGTTTTTCATATTTCGTTTTGATGTCTGGCCTGGGGCTCGAACCCGAGCTTTATGTCTAATAAGCGAACACACTACCTACTAGACTAAGCCGACTACTCGGATACTTATCGTTGATATTAATTCGTTTGGTTGCTTTATCTTCACAGAAGTTATCTTAAATGTTGTAATGTGTCAACTTTTCATTGTCAGCAATAATTCAATGCAAAAATGGCATTTGAGACATACAAAATCGTCTTTTTGATACTTAATGGTGACTTAATGATGACTGAGTACAATATACCAAGAACAGATGGACTTTGATACCAATCTGCTACAAACTGTTGCCAAAAAACTACTGCCATACCTAAGAAATAAAGTCTGCAGTTTCATAGTTTTGGGCCATGCATACCAATAGCATGGCAAAGGACGAGGGTGGATATTACCAAAATCTTGTATACTCTCTTAATTCATGTTGGAAAATATTTTAGAAAACTACGGACTACTACCACATATGAAAAAGATGCCACTGAATTCTCAGCCGTGGGCATTTAAGGCGGGCAGAACTATTTAGATAGCATTTCTAGATTTAGTGAGAGCCATCATAATAGTGTTGTAAGTTGTTTTTGATTTTCAAAATAATCTTACTGAAGTAAAACCTCGCTATCACACTTTTTCTGATGGTCAGCATGGTCTCCGTGGTTCCTGTTGAGTAAAATCACCGCTTGAGAGAGAGCCCTACAAATCATATCTCGAATATAAAAGAAATCATTGGTCATTTATATGACATAATCTTTAGGGAACCTCTTTCAAATTGTTTAATCGGGCTAAGTGTAAGCAAATTAGGTTTTAATTGTACAAAACTTGACATAATCGAACAAAAAAGTGGAGGACGGTCTTGCTGTCTACCCTGTTTCGTTTAATGACTAAATAAGGATAAATGATTGATGTTAACCCTCTAAAATGTTTTAAATATTAACTATTAAACACACACACACATACAAACTTTGTGCAAAATATATGCCATCTGCGATGAATCTCACATTTTTAATTTATACACACAATACTTGCAATATCGAAAGGACATTCAATAACAAGAGAAGGAAAATACAAATTTACGATACAAAAAAACAAAAGAAAAACCAGCTAAAGTTTATATTTGAAATTCAATACTGAATACGAAATAAAATAAAATAAAATAGAATGAAAATAAAAGAAAAAAAAAAACAAATTGTCTAAATAATAACAAACATGATGGCCAGTGTTAGTAAGCAGGAGCAGGAGCACTAGTACTGACAAGTAGTAAAGGCCAATAACAGAACACAACAGAACAGAATAGAACATTGTACAACAAAATAAAGTCATCAGCAAAAATATACACACAAGCCAAGTTTTGTAGGAGTATAACAGTAGTACTGACCTAAAACTTTTCCATTTTCTATTTATTTTTTTTCAGTTTTTTTTTTCTTCTCTTTTCTGTTTTCATTTTTCTGCATCAAATAAGCACAAAAAAATCGAAAAAAATTGCAAAAAAAAAATAGGAATTGAAACTGAAAACTATGCTGACTTACTTTGACATATTGAAACGGGTGTTTTACACCAGTTGGCCTGGCCTGTTTAATTTGGCTTTTAAACAAATATGTAACAGAAACAGACTACGAGTAATAATACTAACAAATTAATATTGATTTTCATTTTATAAGTAGAAATATTCTTTGATATTCACCCATATGTATTTATGTCAGCTAGTGATGAGTGACCTTTTTCAAAAAAAAGGTACTATTTCGTTTACCTTCAAAGAGTCGTAATGTACATTAACAAAATAGTTTAAGAGCAACTATTTTAAAAGAAAACTGCTGTGAAATAGCATTTGAAAGAGATCCGCTCAATTCGTTAAAGGTTTTAATAAAAAGTACCAGTAGTACCTAGAAGATCTTCAATAAAAAAACATTGACTACAAACAAGGAGATTTCTGTTCCATACATAGAATTTCTAGGGCTTATGCAAACAAAATCCCCTATTAAGAGCATTGTCATTTTATAAAAGAAGGTTTTTGTTAATGAAAGTTCATACTCATCCACTCTGAAGCAATCGAGTTTAGCCAAGTTGTGCTGATTTAAACAGCAAAATAATATATCTTTAAACAGCAAAATGTAGGTATCGCTTGTTAGTAGTTGCATACCACAAACTACACAAACTTTCTACACTGCGATACCTGAGCATCAGGAAAGCACAATGTGTCTTCAATTGGCCAAAATTTGCCGCCTATGGCAATGACCTGCAAGTCCTTTCACACCGTATAAACCATCGCTTTACATAGACTCATGTAGGTATGTAAATACCTTCAATTAATTGTACGTATAGCAGAGCATAGCCGCCGTAGTCTAGTAGGTGGTGTGTTCGCTTATTAGACGTAAAGCCCGGGTTCGAGCCCCAGGCCAGACATCAAAACGAAATATGAAAAAAAAAAATATTTCGTCGGTAACTTCCTCTCAGCAGATTTCTGGCAAAAACTCTGAGAGTAAATAAACCTGCCATGAATAAGTTTCTCAAAATCTGTCGTTCGGAGTCGATTTTAAACCGTAGGCCCCGCCATTCAAATATAAAATTAAGGCACACAACATGAATGGTGTGAGAAGCTAGGCCATAATCCTGACTGAAGAGTTGTAATGACCAATTATGTATGTATGTATGTATAGCAGAGCAGAGCCATCACCAACAAACATGAAATGCGAAAAAATATTTCTTCGGAGAATTACTCTCAGCAGATTTCTGGCAAGAACTTTCTTTCTTTCTCAAAAATCTGTCATTCGGAGTCGATTGTAGGTCCCACCACTCATGTATAAAATTAACACACAGAACATTAGTGCCGTATGAAGCTTGGTGGTAATCCTGACTGAAATGTTGCAATGACCAATTATATGTGTAGAGGACTTATTGTATCTGTAAGATTAACATGATCTATATAAAAATCATGAGGAAAAATTCCTACACTCTTCACAAGGAATACAATATACCAGGGTATTGTCAATGTTAATTACACATGTATGTAAGGCCATATGAGTTTTATATGTCAGTGCTGTTTACTAATTTGTATTGATTTTTCCAAGGTCCAGGTTCTACGACATTTTAAAGCAATTGAATCTTAAAGCCTAAAGGCTCTGCTTTCCTGGAGGGTATGTATTTTGAATATTATACCCAAAACAATAGAGCAACTGAACACTCTATTATATTTTAACCTTTAAACTTTACCCTCAAAAGTGTTGTACCATAATGTCTTTCCCAAACCTATTATCTTCACGAACCCCTCTGTTGCTACTCGATCTTAGTAAAGATAACTGCCTTCAAATACATTAACGCCGTTCACATTGCAAGTATGTGTTCTGTTGAGTCTTTCTCCTTGTAGTAGAATCTACACGTACATTGAAATTGAAAGGATGTTGAACGAATGTTATATGAGACTACAGACTACCCATTTGACCCATACAATCATTATAGCATTTCCAGACTTGAATCTGATTTCAATTTATCCATGTATATGTATTTTTTTATTGCTGTAGTCTAGTAGATAGTGTGTTCACTTATTATACGGGAGACAGTGGTTCTAAAAAAACGAAATATGAAAATAATGTTTTCCTCTCAGCAAGCTTCTGCTAATATCTCTGAGGTTATAAAATGTTGCCATGAAAAGTTTCTCAAATCTGTATTTGCAAGACGAGTTTTGACTGAAGGTTTCGCCACTCGTGGGTAAAATTAGCAAACACAACGTGGGGTGAGCAGCTAGTTCGTAATCCTAACTAAAAGGATTGTAATGACCAACTAAGTAAAAAGTACATATATGATCTTTTCATTGATCTTTTAATTCGCCGTCTATTTTTGATTTTTTATCTTTACGCATAGAATCTTTTTGTGAAACTGGTTACCGTCATTCTTTCGTCAGTACTTCTAATTAATAATCCACGCCGTGACGTTTACGGGTTTTCCTGTACCATCACTTTGAGCGAGACTTTAACAAGCATTTAAAGTAATATAATAAAGATTATACTGTACCGTAAAGATTATATTATACCGTAAATCTATTATAGCTCCCTTGTCAATTGCAGACTTACCACATGAACGTCAAAGTCCTGCTCTTTTAATGGGACTGTCAGTCAGTTTTGTTAGTCTTGCATATATATGTAGAAATCTGTACCTCGCTATGCTATTGACTGCTCTTCATGGTAGACGTATTTGTGATATCGAATATGTATATCGTGTGCAGTTTTACAGCAAATTCCGTATTACTAGCGTCCAAGTGAAGAATTCCTTTTGGAATTTTCGTCGATAACGATGTCATCTCAATATTTTTGGAGGACTCATGTTTACCATTTGCTCATCTCCTCTTTCTGGATACACTTGTTGAAGTCAAAAAATTTGCCTGTTCGCGGGGTAACTCCTTCGAGGACAGGGTGCTATTGTGCGAGCTGGAAACTGTCGATCTTGACCTCAAACTTTCGTTCTGTCACGTTTACTTCACAATCAGATGATTTTATAAGATGTATGAAAACACCGTAGTCTAGTAATTAGTATTTTGGCTTATTGGAAGCCAGTCCGTGGTTCATACCCTTGCTCAGACCTCTCGAACAAAACAAAAAATTAAAAAAAAGAAAATATATTTCTTCAGCGACAGCAATCTTCTGGCAAATACACTGGAAGTAAATAAAATTGCCATGGAAGGTTTCTCCAAAATCTGTCATCCCGAACGGACTTTAAACTATAGGTTACGCCATTCATTAATACACAGAACCTAAGCTAGGTTGTAAGCCTGTCTAAGCAGTTGAAATGACAAATTTAAGTAAGTTAAGTATTGTTTTCTGAACAAGTTCCAGGGTGATAGGGTTGCCAACTTTCATTGCTGGGCAATAACAATATCTGTAGACACTTATTGGTTTGTAGTATTGGCAGTAGTGGTAAGGAATTTTGCTTATTGAGACTCTTCCTCTCTCAACGAATTACGCTACATAATGTCTTTGTTGTCATCTCTGTTAATCCTTTATGAGAGTTTAGCAGGCTGCCTGATTTAATAATTTTAAGCTGAATTAAAGTCTCAATACTTTTTTATTTTTAAATTAAACCGGGTTTGAACTTATAGAGCTTAGGTTTAGCACTTTATTTAGCAAATTATGGCTCCTCAATGCTTTGGAACAGTGATGTTTATCTTTAAAAGTATTGCTTGTGTTAGACACTTCAAACAATCTTTGTGGGCTTTAAGAGAGATATGCCCATCTATTCAGCTGTAGATGTGTCGTAGTCATGTATTAAAATTTATATCCACTCAATACAGGCAACAACAGTTTCATCTTCATATTCTTGGAGAGTTCACATCCTCCACATTACTGCCAACAACAGCAGCAGCAGTAAAATACAACAAATGCGTATATCCTGCTGACTAGCATATTCTATGGCTCAATATTGACTATTAACTCACGTACTTGGGTGATATTGAAAAATTGAACAAGAAAACAAGAAAAACACAAAAGGAAAGATATTGAGAGTCTACGAAACTCAATGTTCAAAGTTCATTTTATACAATGATACTGATGAGTTTTTCTTTTCATTTCTTTTCTTTTTCTTTTACCATCTAAAAAGCCCTTTACTAAAGCCCTTAAACTACCAGTAGCAGGGCCATGCCTAAGCTAAAACTGCTGCTGCATGTATGTAAGCTTGAGTATGCTGCTGGTGTTAGTTGTTGTTTTTTAACTCCTACTTTTTCTTTAAGTAATCACCTCTAGAAATAACTGTTAGTAAAGTTTAATATTTGTTGTTATTGCTATTGTTGTTGTTGTTGTTATACGTGCATATGTATGTATGTGTGTCTTTAACAAGTTTCTTAAGAGTATTTATCTTTTTTTTTTTGGTTGGTACACTCCCTTCTGCCATAGAGACTGGCTTTCAATACATTTGCGCTGGTAACCAAATACCCTTATAAAGCAGTTCATGGATGTGTGTAACGTATGTGTGTATGTATATGTGTTAGAATGCTTGCCCTTAGGTGTTTAAGTTTTTAAGACCATTTCTATTAGGTTTTTAGTTTCTACGAGAGATGTTGAGAAAAGAAAAAAGGAAGAAGATTCGAGAAAAAAAAGTATAAGAAAACTTGTGTAAGACAAACATACTTAAAGTTTTTATGCTGTGACTTTAGTGTGTTTTATTGGTTCATTTTTGCTTTTGGTGCTGCTATTATCTCCTCAGCTTTTTATCATCACCACCTCAAGGTATACGGGTTTAGAGAGCCCGGCTGTATTAGTATCTGTTTACTAAAGGTTTTTCTACTCTAAAGATACCAACTTGTGTAATATCATGGTATTAAATACTGCAGGCAATTCGAATAAGTGCATGGGAAATGTAAATAAATTGCAAAAGCAATTGCCTCTCTCAATATGGCCGATAAATATGCTTCCATTGCTTTTTTTATTTATGTTCTCTTGTTGCCTTATTCGAATTAATGCGTAGTGTAAAGCATACAAGTATACCACGTATATTTGCAGTGATCCATATTAAATGTATCGTTATTTGCATTTCTTGTACGTGTTCGTGGTGTGAAAATTACCACTTTAGGATTTTTGTTTGTTGTTGCATACAAAGAGTGAAAGAAAGAAGAAATAAATACATGCTTCTCTCAAGCATGAATACATTCACACAGTCACATACACACTCGTACATGCAATATAAACAATACAAAACAACAATAAAATTGTTTAAGAAATAAAAGCAAATATTAATACTCATGGGTTTTTTCTTATAAAAAAAAAAGTTTTTTCTCTTCATCTCTCTCCTCTTTTCTTTTCTCTTTTTTATTTGTTTGAATGTTTTATTTTTTCCTTTTCTTTAAAGCCCATGTGTACGTTTGAGTAATTGAGCAAATTGTTTGTGTAGTTGTGGTTATGATGAGATTTTCTTTGTGTTTTTCATATGCATTGGTATGCAAGAGAGACTGTACTTATGTCTGTGTGTGTGTGTGAAGTATTTGCTTAATTTAGTTTAATTTCTTTTAGTTTTAATTTTAATGCTCAAGAAATTATTTGTGAAATTGTTTTTATTGGTTTCTCTGTTTGCTATTGTGTTTTTTTGGTTTTTTTTTTGTTTTTCTTGCAGTTTTAATTGTGGTCTCTCAATGCAGTTGATATACACCCTACACCATAATATTGTTACGTTTTTAACTTTTTAAAAACGCTTAAAATATGAGTAAATTTGTGTTTAGTTTTAGTTTCAAATTCTACATTATTCGCACATTTGTGTGTGCCACTATTCACAACTTGATGTAACAACAACAATTGCTCTTAATTGTTATTTCTCCCTTTGCATAAACAATAACAATTACTAGATAATTATACGACAGATATTTCTAGCGGAGATCTTCACACCATGATTACTCTCTTCAAACGCACCGCGTCTTCACACAAGACTGACTGAACTTCTCTAATTCACTTACCTGCTTTTCCTTGCCTTTCATAATGTTCTTGTAGGCGAATGGTCGCCTTCTCGAAATCCCTATAAATGTAAATATTGTTGTTTCATTATTGTTGTTTGTGTATTTTGTTTACATTTATTCTTGTAGTGTTTGTTGTTTGTTTTTTTTACTTGTTTACCATTTTTTTATGCTGGTGTTTGTTGTTGTATTTTTGTTAATTATTTTAATTCTAAGCGATGTAAAAACAAAACACCAGTATCTATATTCTTCATTTTTTGTAACAATATATATATTATTTTGATTTACATTGTAAGAAAGAGACTGACAGTCACGTATTATTCTCATTTAATAAGTGATTGATCTTTAATGAGTTCCGTGTAAGTTAATTTAGTCAAGATGGTATTATGCCACGTATGCAAAGACTACGTAGGATTTCTATTTAGGCCCATTGTGCTACTAAATTCCAATAAAAATTTAAATAAGATATAACATTAGGTAATTTGGTAATTGATCATTACAATCCTTTAGTCAGAATTACAACCTATTTTCTCACACCATCCATGTATGTTAATTTTATCCATAAGTGGCGACAGCACGTCAACTCCGAAAGACTGATTTGAGCAAACTTTTGATGGCCTTTTTGGAAAGAAGACGCTCGAAAAAGTACAGAGAGATACAAAGATTTTTTTTGTCGTTTTCCAAATAGTTACTTGACTTCCAACAACAACTTCCGACATTTGATCATCCATCTTTTGAAGCTACAAATGTCAAATTCGTTGTCATTTATTCATTCTGTTTTGCCAAAATACTGGAACACTAAAACACTCCTTAACTTCTTTCAATCCATTCCTATGAGATGTTCCATGGAACAAAAATGTCCTTTTCTACGTTTCTTGGCATCTCAGCGTAATGTTTACGTACAATTTAAGAATGTGGTCTTTTGACCTTTTAAAATACAGTTAATTGCTGTGAAAGGAAATTGAAAGATGAAATTAAAACGAAAAAAAATTTCTATATTTAGCTGCCTAAACGAAATATTTGTCATTAATTACCGCTCAAGTCCAGAAAGAAAAGGAAATTTTTTGCTCCAAATATCTATTGAAATAAAAATTGCCCTCTTTTAGCCTCTGCTGCTATAAAAAATACTCAAACAACTGTGTATACGTATGTGTCTGTATGTGTAAGTAAGAGTGTGTCTGTGTGTGTTAAAGAAATAAGTGACTGTAACTGACACATGAATATAATTTGTCATCCATTACCGTTATTATAATGATGGCAGCGTTAAATAGTAATGATGATGATGATGACGATGATGATAATTTAAAGAGTGTAACAGTGTAATGGCAAGGCCAGTCATATTACTGATACACGATACAGTCAGTAATGGCGTTGAAAATATGATAACAATGATAGTAACTGTAAACAGGACTAAAACGGTAAACTGCTGCAATACAATTATAATCATGACGGCTAATGGCGTTAATGGCAACAGTCATGGCGGATTCTAGATTTAAAGGTAATTGAGATGCTTTCAGTTAAAGTTAAAAACATAAATCATTTGGCCTTCAAAAGTGTTTACGTTTCTTTGGAGTGTTATTTTCTAAAAATCCTTGAAATACCTTCAAGTCTAACCTTGAAAATTAACATGGCCCCCGAACTATTTCATACTTGACTTGGATTTCTTTTACGCTTCACTTAGCAAAGAAGAAAAAAAACTCTGCTTAAATTAAATTAAAAACTTTGGGGGTTTATTTTTAAACTCATGGCTGCTCTTAAAGATTCTAATAAAAATGGAACGTATGCTTCTGTTTTATTTCATTAGACTTCATTCTACACAAAAACAAAAAGACAATTTGTAATATTTTTTTTCTTCTTGATTATTATTCTTGTTGTTCTTGTCATTGTTGTCTTATCAATGTAACATTTCATTGTCGTGATTAATTTATGCGTGAACTTTTGTCTGCCGTTAATGCCCATCTAGAGACATGATATTCTCACTCACACTGTAACAACAGAGTACATTTTCCCCATCAGCCGATTTAAATGCGTTAATTTATCATTGTTAAAACGTTTTCATTTCGTTTGCATTTATTTTTATGACTGCGTGTGTATCTGTCACTGACAGCTCAACAGGGAAACAAGGACAAAAAAATAGGAAAAAAAGAACAACAAAACCCAGTCTTTCATATATGCGTGTTATAATTTTTCATAAACATGTAAAGCACACGACATGACAGTTAAAAATGACAAACTTTAGGCTGAAAATAATTTTTAGATGCTGAAGTAGAAAATTGAATTGAAGACTTGGAAAATTTATTCTAGAACTTGTGGTAGAAAAAGAGCTGTAATCTCCATATAAAGACGTGGAAAATTTTAAAAATTGTTAGATTTCCTAGAGAGATGTGGTCCCTGCCAGTAATCAAAAGTTAAAAAAAGTCTTCTTACCTTGTCTACCAAATTACCCCAAATAGTGCAAGCAAAACACATATTGAGCCACTATTCTTGACTATAAAAGGGGTCTTTATAAGCCTTTGAAGTTTATGGCAGTACTGGCAAATGGAAGTATGATATCTTCTCCTCTTTCCATATATAATTGATCATTACAACCTTTCAGTGAGGAGACGATCTCTTGCCCACCGTAAGTGGTGTGTGTGTCTTAATTTTATACATACGTCGCGGCACCTACAGTTTAAAGTCGACTCCGAACGACAGACTTTAGAGAAATTTTCATGGCATTTCCATGTACTCTCAGAGGAAGTCGCCGACGAAATATTTTCTCATATTTCATTTTTGTTGGCGATGTCTGACCTGGGGTTTGAACCGTGTCCTCACGTCAAATAAGCCATTGCACTATCTCTCCTCTTTCTCGAGGTTAAACATGACATGTGTTATGCAACGTACAAGCTTTCTTCAATCGTTATCTTGGAAATATTCTGGGCATATGTCTGCGTCCTTAATTCTAAACAAAACAAAGAAAATGCAGTCAAACACCCAGTGCTCTGTAGACAAAATTGATAGAATGGAAGTAGATTGAGTACATATTCCGGAGGCCGAATTAAAAAATATCTCTTGACAGGCATTTGCACCAGAGATCAGCAATGAGCATTCTAAAAGATGAGTAGATTCGTATCATCTGATACTTATACGCATTCATACTTATTTTAATTTCATATTCATACCACTCATATTCACAGTTTGAAGTACTCATCGTACCCATACTTAATAATACGCGTGATGTTGCTGATTTCGACTCTCCTTTACTCAACATTTACAAGAATCACAAAATAAGTATGATTCACGTACGAGCACTACAATACTCACTAGAAGGTTGTGTGTTTGCTTTGCGTGCTGTCTTTGGCTTTTAATTTCTTCTTCTTTTTGTAAATGCAACAACAATTAAGATTGTAAATTTTGATGAATAATTCGAATCACTCGAATCATTTATGAGTATTATAAGTATTTTTCTAAATTTATGAATCTCAATGAGTAGGCGCATGATTCAAACATATTTCGAATGTTATGAGTTTAATGTCAACGTTGTACGCATACTCATTGCAACCTGTAGTTATAAATCAATGTTGTAGTGAGTACGAATGAATCAGAGTAGTTGAATTTCAATACTGTTGACTCGCTCATACCCACAATTTGATGAGTACTTCTGAGTAGCGAAAAAACGATTCATTGCTGATCTCTGATTTGCACAGAAGGCAGATCTGGAGTCATCCGTAAGGACATGTTTAAAAGCCTTGTGAGCCTATAAAAAGTTTGTCGATGAAAAAGTATGCAGCACACAAGTCAAAAGTAAAGCTAAAGATAGCAAAAAATTCATGAATTTTTGCTGGCTCATACGCTCGAAATACCAATCCTTACATGAATATAAGTATAACTCTTAACTCTGTTAGGTAGTCAGTTAGAAAGCGGTATTTATTGTTTCATGGGCTGATTAAAAGTTTTGCTTAATTAGTGTCTGCAGCTGGTATCGATTGGATAGAAAACATTACAATCAACTGGTATCACTGTATCTATTTTAAAGAGTCATTGTATCATATGTGCCAAGGACAAGAGGATTTACTTTCTGGCAAATGACTACTGCAGTAATTTGGGACCGATTAAAAAGCAGAAGAGTATTGGGCCCTTTATTTGCCAAACCCCCTTTCTGGCTCGAGTCATTCTATCCTCACTTGTTCCAGCCTTTCTCAATAGTCTGAAGAATGTCCTTATTCCAGATCGAATGAATGAAATGAAAATTTCTACGCAATTCGGGCCTTCAACATGGAATTCTGATGCTGGTTCTCAGGATTGGTTAATTAGGATTCGACAGGATAGTGCTAGGGCATGACTTCATTTGGTATCACTACAAGCCGCTATGTGTGCTCGATTGAACTTTGATTTAAAAAAGCTGTCGTCACCCTCTACGCTATTCTAGTCCAAACAGTATTATTTATAAATTTATTAATAATTTACCTTGCAGAGTTTGTAGATCTTTAAGACATAAAACAAGCATCAGACTTTTCTCATTTGATTCGCCCTTTTTCTATAATCTAACATAGCGTTGTCATTACTTGATGTCGAATTGAGTTCTAAATCAAGTGGCAAATAAAGAACGTTGGGTCTATATATCTATCCTTTTCGCACGATCTCATTCGGTAATTGCTTGGAGATCAGATGCAAGTAATCAATCTTTAAAGAGCTGTCAAAGGCATACATACATAATTCATCATTACAATCCTTCAGTCGTGATTATGGACCTAGTTTCTCTTAAAGGCATAGGAACGATAAATATTACCGATTGGGTTCATAGAGCGTAGGTCATTGGGAAACCTAGTGAATAGAGTTGAAAATGAGGGAGTGACAATCGACAGCAATAGCAATATGTTTCGGTAAAGGTTCATCGTGTCCCTCTCGGCTTAATGCTTGGGAAAAATTCGTACCATATCGTCTGGTTTCAACTTTTTGAAGGCTCACTAGTAGATCATGCATCTCTGAAATCGTTTTGTCTTTCTCTTATCAGGGTAATAAATTCTAGATAAGCTATTTGGTATGCTATTGGCTTAACTTGTTGTGAACATATTTTGCATTTCGCAACAATGGTAGTATTCTAGCACCTATTTTTCTTAGTTGTATGGCAAGAAACTCTTTCACTAGGTAGTGCTTCGAAAAACGTGTATAAATTATATGAGAAATGAACGCCCGATGAGGCTTAAGTCTGCTTACAAGCCAAAAATACATTTAAAGCAAGACTATGTAATGTTTGCTTCATCATCGCTTGAAATCATTATGAAAACTTATAAGCATCTCACAACAGAGTGCAAGCATATGCTATAATGTAGGGTATAAAAATATTTTTCAATAATTTTTAGTTTTTTTTTTCAATTTTTTACAACAATAATCAACAAACCTGATATCAATGTAAATGTGATTAATGTTTTACAAAAAAAAAAAAAAAGAAAAAAATTAAAAAAAGATTCAAAAAAATTCACATAAAAATCTGAAAATTATGAAAAAAAATGTACAGAATCCATCAGCGGAAATGGTTTACAGATAAACACATACATATATGTATGTATATACACACAAACAACGCAAACACATAGCTAGCTACTCAATTTTCAAATATTCACAGCACGTTCAGAGATCTGATTGTATGAACTCCCCACACACTCGTACATTTTCAAAAACACACACGCAGATAGTGTACATTCACTATTTAGCTCTCCCTCTCTCTCTCTCTCTCGCCATCTGTATTTAGCCCAGTATTGGCATGTTTATTTTTTAAGCATGTGTTTGTGTATTTTAACGTTGGGAGGGCATTTTCCAATATTTCCTATATTCTGTTTCTCTTTTCCTATTCCATTTTTAATAGTCTAAAGCCAGGGGTAGCAGTATTTCCTGTCGTTTGTATTGGTTTGCTGTGGTGGAGTGGGGGCGATGTTTTGTATAAATTGTGGCGGTTGTGGTAGAGTGTGGTGTTTAAAACCGAAATTAAGATGAGAAAAAAATAGCAAAATATTATCACAGTTAAAAAGTTAATGATAAACATTCTAACAACAACACCAACAACAAAAATAACAATAATTCCGACAGCAACAATAAAAACTAAATGTTTATGCGATACAGCCTAATAGCACACAACAAATTTTGTTTCGTTTTGTTTTTGTTTAAAACAATACTTATATTTAGAATTAGAATTTTGCTTTTTGATACTCTTCTCTAACTTCCTTGCCCTTTCTCTGCCACCTCTACTCTAAATGTATCTAAGTATGTATGCAAATAGAACTAGAGAGAGACAAAGAGAGCACGAGATAGGCCTACACAATATGTATGTTTTATACGTTTTTAGTATTTAAAATGCGTATTTGTTTAATAGTACTGTGTATGTGTTTCTTTATCTATGTATGTGAATTACGGGTTCTTTCTCTGTGTATGAGTGTGTGTGTGTCTGTGTATATGTGTGTGTCTCTTTTATTTGTAAGTTGAAACCGCGTATTCATGAGGTTTAACCTCATTGATAGTGCTTGTGAGTTTTCATGGCTTTTCTGCTATTATTTTTGCTATTTTTGTTGGTGTTTTATTTTTCATTCGGGTCAGCCTGTGTTTGGCTTTTACGGTTTAAATTCTCTTTTTCTCTGTTTTTACTTTTATTGTTCCCATTTATGGTTCATTGTTATTTTAATATGTATTCACAGATAAATACTCTAACATTTGTATATCCATTCCATACGTATTTAATTTTGTACGCATATGTATGCCTTGTTTGGCATATTATGTAGTGGTAGATTCGTTGTTTTTAACTTTTATTGCTAGTGTTGGATAAGTTTTCGAAATACTTGTCAAACAAAAATTTTGTAAGCGAGCAGGAAAGTAATTAATTTTTTTTTGGAAAAATAAGGAAAACTTAGGAAAGTTTTGCTAGGATACATCAAAAGACCTAATGAGCATAGAATTACAAAAAATAATCACATTTGGAAGAAGGAAAATGGGGCTCTATTAAACCATTCGTCTGTGGCATTTCAATCAATTTCTCTTTACCGGATTCCTGTTCCGCTTCAATTTAATGGACCTCAGTTACAATGAACGTATAATAGATCTGTTAGGCATTCCGTCTTGAGTGTGTTCGGCAAGGCAGTATTTCTATCTATACATGCTATGAAAATTTCTTTCAGCGATTCCTTAACTTTTTGTTTGATTATAAGCCTCAGAGTACAAAATGCAAAGAATATACGGTCTGCTGTATACATTTTCGTGTTCTTTTCAAGCTATACTGCCGATCTCATATTCGGAGTCGACTTTAAACTGTAGGCCCCCTGGCTCATACATAAAAATTAACGAACACAATATGAGTGGTGCGAGAAACTAGGATGTAATGACCACCAATTATGTATGTATGTTATGTGTATACTTATCCTACTGTTGTTTGTATCCTGCGATACATCTGATTTCTTTAATGAATTTGAATATCCTGTGACACATAGTTTTACAGCGTCCCTTCTGTTTCAATTTCTCTGTGAATTTTTTGCTTTCCAAAATGAGAGTCCAACCAGTCGTATTTTCATTGTCTTATTGCAGTGTCACCGTAGTCTAGTAAGTAGTAGTAGTGACGTGAGGACAAGGTTCAAACCACGGATCAGAAATCTTCAACTAAACGAAATAACTTCCTCTCAGTAGATTTCTGGCAAAAACTCGGAAAATAAATAAAATTGCACTGAAAAAGTTTTTCAAAAATCTGTCGTTCTCTGTCGACCTTAAAGTGTATGACCCGCCACTCATGCATAAAATTGACACACACAACATAAGTGGTGTGAAAAGGTAAAGAGATGTTACCCGCATCTTATCGAAATGAAGTTCTTATTGCAGTGTTTCCCCCTTAATTTTTATACGTTACATGCCTTACGTATTCGTTACTAATTGTCCATGTCTGCCAAATTTTAACAGATCAACTGGTCATAAAGCATCACATGTCTTGTATTACCACGTTAGTAACAAATAAAGTTTCGATTTCATACAACAAGCTTAAAAACCTTCTGAAATTTGTCGTTCGGAGTCGACTTTAAACTAGAGGTTACGCCATTCATGTATAATATTAACACACGCACAACATAAATGGTGCAAGAAGCTAGATCGTGATCTTGATTAAAGGATTGTAATGACCAATTATCTATGTATGCAAGCTTAAGTCTAATTGATAGTTCCTATAAGGTTGCATTGCGAAATCACCGCCCTAAAACTCCTATCTTCTGACCGGCATCTCTCAGACATTTCCATAATTTTATGAAAGAATGTCTTGGCACTTGCTGTCAATAAATTCTGGGTGCCTAATAATCGTTTTTACCAAGATCCCAAGTACCAGATAATAATGAATAATATGTTTCATGCTCTCTTCATCTCTCTAAGGAACGCTCATATACCGGGCGGGCACACTCAGTCGCCAGTGCACCGGTATAACTGCTGTAAAACTCTTAAAATGGACTCTGGTTCTGTTTCGGTCTAATTTTTTTTATCTTTATCAGTGATTATCTTTATCAGTGGTTAAGATAAATTGTTTGCCTCTCGGCAGAGGAATGCCAGTCTCATTGCAATTTTCTGTTTTCCCAGTCTCTGCAAGTTCATCGGCTTGGGTTTTATCTAAAATGCCAGTTTAAGTCGCCATAGTCTAGAAGATAGTGTGTTGGCTTATTAGACGTGAGAACTCGGTTCAAGTCAGACATCGAAACGAAAATGTAAAAAATATTTCTTCGGCGACAGAAAAGCCAGAAAAGTGCTGAAAGTAAATAAAATAGCCATGAAAAGTTTTTCAAAAATCTGTCGTTCGGGGTCGACTTTAAATTGTAGGCACCACTACTCATGTATAAAATTAAGACACACAACATAAGTGGTGTGAGAAACTAGGTTCTGATCCTGACTAAAGGGTTGTAACGACCAATTACGTATGTCCCAGTGTCCAGTAATTGATAAGAGGATAGTCTTCGAATCATTTCTCTGGAGACGGCCGGTATTCCAGAGCAATCTTAGAAGAACACTCTTTTAAGAGATGTAATATTCGCATTACTGTCTTCATTGTGTAGTACAAGGAACAATCTAAGTTTTAGCCTTTCTGAGAAGATTCCTCATCCGACTTACTCATGTGATTTGAAATCCTCAGATAACACTTGAGCGGCGTACTCTTGAAGGCGTAAACCATTATTCTTAATGGTCCATTCGGTGTTTTCATTGTAAAAGCAGGCACAAAAGCAAATTCAAATCATCAACTATACCTCGATCCACTATACCAAAGACTTTGGTATGGCCATAGCTCCTATATGTTCATGCCTATGTCGTGTTCGTAATCACTTCTTTCTACAACATGCTTGGTTAGGTATAGTAAATAATGCCTTAGGTATTGTAGTTCTAAGGACATATGTTATCATGATTGCCATCGTTCTCACAATATGCTCTGATGATTCCTTTTCTACAAATACCCCTTTAGTACAAAGCTACCTTAAAAAATTCAGTCAATTGCAGTCAAGTCAAAAGCATTCGTTACTTACTTTTCCTTTTACCCAACACTGTATATCCAATTTTTAGTTCAGACTTTGGTTATATAACGGGAATTTTGTTTCGTCCTTTTTTTACTTCTTCTTCCTGTTCTGTGGTTTATTTATCGGTTTTGTGCAATTCATTTCCGTTTGCAATATTTACCAGAGAAGCCATGATGGTTACAATTTGTTAAAAAAAATAATAATATTTCCACTTCCGATTTAAACAGTAAAATATAAGAGAGAGAGAGTGAGAAATCCAAGAACTGATTTAAACAAAAATTACTTATAAAAATAACGCAAATGATTGATTTGAAAAGTATTTTCAACAAATTAATGAGATCAACAATTCCTAATCCTCGTTAACAACAACAGCAGCTGTTATGCTGTTTCCACTAATTAACGGCGAGTTTGTAATCATGATTAACATGTTACGAAGAGCAATATTTATTTCCCCCTTACTGCAGAAATTAAAACGATAGGAAATTCCCAGTTACTTAAGAACTACAGTTGCTATTTCAACCACAACTAAGCTACACACAGTAATAGTATGTAACAGAGAGAATGCGAAAGGGGTAAGAAGAAAGGGAATAAAATCTGATTTAATTACAATTTATAATTGAATAACAGTTTTTGTGTATTTTTAAACCCCTTCTACGATTTTCATTTACACGCACTTTCTCTTTCTATAATTTTCCGTTAAATACGCTGGAATCTCTTAATTTTTGTTTTACGTTTTGCACGTAAATATGTATTCCTCTACGGGTGTTGTGTAAATAAATCATTAATTTGATGAAGGAATTTGAAAATTTCTTAGGAATTAATTTCATTTTGAATTGCTGCTGCTGTTTCACTTCCTCTCTTACTCTCTCTCTCTCTCTCTCTCTCTCTCTCTCTCTCTCTCTCTCTCTCTCTCTCTCACTCTCTAGACTCCTCATTTGCGGTTAAAGTCATTACTTTTGCTTTCCCCAAAATAGCTGTTGTTTATATTGTAGGTGTATAGGCGTATAATTAATGTGTAATTAAATATTACTCATACGCTTGGGAGTAGTGGTAGTGAGGGAGAAGTGAAGTTATAAAAAATTTTGAATTTGTTTCCACAGCGGATTGTTGTGAATTGTTAATTATGTTTTAGCATTTTATTTGCATTTGTAGTCGTATTTGTGTTTGTGTCTGTATTTGTACAAGATTAAATAAGAAAATAATTATTTTTTCGTTTTCTCTGAACAGTTGAATTGTAGATAAATTTTGCTTGGAAGGCAAATTAATATTTTCATGAGATTTCAATATTTGATTGGTTTTATTTACAGTTTAAGACGATTAACATTTTAATTAATAACAAGAAAATATTTTTGATGACTGTTTAGGTATCTTTATTAACAAATATTTGGAGAAAGAGGTTTAAACTGCAGTAATTATACTAAGACCTTTATCTTATCAATCATTGGACTTCATATCGGCTAATAAGTTTCTTTTTCTGCTCCTTCGAGTGCGACTTTGCGTTATAATTGAGCTACCAGTATGTGACCCCAAGCCAGAGCCTAATCTGTAGGCATGCCTAATCTGTAAAGCTCTATGTTTGAAATATAATTGTGAGGCCACCATGTGCAAGACAGTTTTTCAGGCAAAGGTTCAAAACTATTCGAACTTGATATCATACAAGCTTCGTTTTCCTATAGTTTTCTGCATGGGCATCATTTTTTGAGGGCTTGCGAAAGCTCTCTCTGTATTCGCAAGTTACAACTATCACCTGAAGTGATTTGTGCACCCATGTAAATAAAAATTTGGGCTTCTTCAACGTGCTCATTAACCAAAAAGCCCAATCACTCTACCTGACAAGACTCCTTATCACATAGCAATTCGTTGAGGGCACATTTGAGTCTCATACATTGCATGTAGATATCCTATAGGCCCCTACATACATACATAATTGCTCATTACAACCCTACAGCCAAGATTATGACCTAGTGTCTCACACTACTCATGTTGTGAGTGTGAATTATGTACGAGTTCCGGGACCTACAGTTTAAAATCGATTTTTTAGAAACTTTTCATGGCAATTTTATTTTCGCTCAGAGTTTTTGCCAGAAATCTGTTGAGAGGAAGTCGCCGAAGAAATATTTTTTCATATTTCGTTTTGTTCGAGATGACTGACCTGGGGGGATGAACCGTAGTCTTGCCAACACATCACCTATTAGACTACTGCAACCTTTTCTGTGTATTCACTAAACCACTTAGACGGAAATCCACTTCAACGGAAAAGATGATTTTTTTTCTTAAAAAGTTTGCCATTCATTTCGCTTTGTTATCTTACGCATTGAACGTAGTGCTGTCCCTATCAATTGTTTGCTGGTTTAATCTTCTGAGTAAATGGTACTCTTGAGTATGCAGGAAGGTGGAGATCTTTTGTTAAAATTTACTGCGTAGTGCTTTGTGATATCTGAAGTTGTGAAGAACAATGGCGAATTGATATTATTGTGTTTTTATGAGACACTCATTTAAAGTAGCAATATTTTCAAGATACCTGTAGGTACATTGACGCGTTTTACTGTTTATAACTAACCTATCTGCTTAAAATGTATTTGGTGCTCTTCGTAGGGGTGGCATATTAGATGCAGTTTATCGACTGGAAATTCTTCAAAGTTTTACTAGCAGTATTAGCAAAACTTCCCAATTTTTATAATAAGTTTTACCAGCGTATGTGATAGCAGCCAAAATATCAAAAACTCTGCTGGAATAAAAATGTAAAAAAATGTGCGTCATTACTGAGACAACCTATTATTAATATACCAGCAAAGAACAGATAAAACGATTCTAATCAAAGTGGTATAAGTTTTATGGAAGACAAGAATTTCATACTGGTACTGTGAAATTAATGAATAATTGATATGAGAGATTTTTACTATAACGACTGTACAGTAAGAAAACAACATAGAAAAGAAAACTTAGTTATTAGAATAGCATAACAAATCAACAGCAAACTTCTAGAAGTTGTGAGATCGGAAGTAAATGATAGGCAAACTTCTAGAAGTTGTCAGAGCAAAGTTATTCGCCTAACAAATCAACAACAAACTTCTAGAAGTTGCCAAAACAAAAGTAAATGAACAGCTAACTTCTAGAAGTTACCAGATCGAAAATAAATGAACTATAAAGAGTTGGAATTAAGAGGATTTAGGATACCTCTATGGGAAGCTTTTGAAATAAAAGATCAAATTGCTGATTAGACCAGATTTCGGTGAATTGTATACTGCGAGTAGTAGTAAGAGCCTATGGTTCTACAGCAAATTTGTTAATCTAAGGAAAATACAGTAAATGTTTGAATCATTTACCGATAGATAAAGAAGCGTTAATAACGATTGTTGTAGAAATATATATAATTGATCATTACAAACTTTCATTCAGGATTACGACCTAGCTTCTCACACCACTTATATTGCACGTGTTAATCTTGTACACGATGAATGGCAGTTTAAAGTCGACTCCAAACGACAAAATTTTTTGCGAAACTTTTTCATGGCACTTTGTATTTACTCTTAGAGTTTTTGTCAGAAATCTGCTGAGAGGCAGTCGTCGAAGAAATATTGTTTCACTTTCGTTTTGTTGCAGATGTCTGACTTGGGATTTGAACCGTGACCTCATGTCTGAAATACAGCGCACGGTATTTATTAGAGTACTGGTATTTATTTTACACCATAAGTTAGCCGTCTTCTCTTGAATTCTTTACAGAAAACCGCACGCAAGCCTGATTGACTGGTTGTCAACTTTTTTTTTTACATTTTGGTATGTTTAGGGTTAATGGTCTCTGCTTTATTTACTCTAAGATTGAAGTTTCAAATAATGGACGAATAAAATGGATTTTCTTACATTAAATTCAACTTTATATACATATTTATTTTTTTTAATTCAATATTACTGCCTGGCATATCCTGAAATTTGCATTAAAACAATTAAAATTACATTTTAAAATCGTAATGAAATTTTATTTTAATGAAAAGAAAATATTCTTCAGAAACCACAGAGAAAACATTTGTTTAATTATAGAGTTTTATAAGCATTTATTTATTTATTTATTTAAATGAAATGTACACACACTGCCACAAAGCAATTGCAACAAATATAATACACTTGCTTCACTCCACTGCCAGTAGTACATGGTACGGATAAAAAAAAAAAGAAAAGATTTCCTTCACTGGTTTTAATAACAAACAATTGTAATGAATTGAATTGTAATGCCTTTTTAAAATGCCATTAAAGATTTGAGAAAACTGCAAACGAAGAATAAAAAAAACATTTGAAATCTTTAATATATTCTTCGATTTTTCATTTATTCTTTCTGCTTTCTTTTTGTTGTTGTTGTTGTCGTTGTTGAAGACAAAACTGTGAACGGATGCCATGTAGAGAGAAATCATTTAAACATTTGTGGTTACCAACTGCTGGCTGGCCAACACTATGGCTACACAGCACAATTCATGAATATTAATTTGATTTGAAAACCACATTTCTTTACTCTTTTATTTAAATACAGAGACGGACAGTGACAAAGAGAGAGAAGGAGTAGAGAGTTAAAGAAAATCCCTTAAGGTTTATAAATGAATGTATAAATGTATAGATCTCTGTCTCTCTGTGTGTGTGTCTGTATGTGTATTACTATTATTTTAAGAAAACTTTTAATGAATTTAAATAAAATTTTCCATTTTATTGATGCAAAAAAAAAACTAAAAACTTACAACTTACAACTTTTATCATTTCGAATGCATGATAAAGAGAATGAGAGGAAGTGTGTATAGAAGAATATCTCTCTAATGAAATCAAATTAAATTTTATGTTAAATGTAAAGGAAAAAAAATAGTAACAAAAAAATAAAATCTAAATAGAGGCACTCTGAGAGAGAGTGAGAGAGCAAGGGATATAAAAAAACAGTAAAAGTTATTTGTCATTGTTAAACAAGTCAAATGCAAACACACAGTAGAGTAGAGTTGTGTAACAAAAAGGTCGTTTGTCTACATTAAAATAGACAAGTTTTTATTATTAAATAATTGTTATGAAAAATTAACACACACACACATACATATATACATACACAATTGAATATGTAATGTCTCTTCCACCCTTGTACTACTAGTACCCTTTTCCTGTAGAAATAAATTATAAACTGTGTTGAACCTGTCATACGCATAAGAGCTCTTAGATCCACGCTCATTAATCCATACTAACACATGTCTACTGGTTTTTTTTGTGTATGTTCTCTCTCTCTCTCAAACATACGCACATATTGTCTCTTTTATTTCGTAAAATAAATTATGTTTATTGCTGTTTTTATTTACTCAATTTACGGGTGAGTTCACCAAACACTCTTTTCCTCGTGTCTTGCTTTTGAAGAAATGCTTATAATCAAGAAAGGATTTAAGGCAAAGGGCTTTGCTAAACTTCAGTCTACCTAGAGTAGAATTTTTGGCACATTCTTTACATATTCTTTACATATTCTTTACACATTCTTTACACATTCTTTACACATTTTTTACACATTCTTTACACATTTTTTACATATTCTTTACACATGTTTTACATATTCTTTACACATTCTTTACTGATTATTCAGTATCAAGTAAAGCTATAACAGACAGAATCGAGGGGATCTTACAATATTAAAAGTGAAGCCTTAACGAAATAACTAGAAGAAATTCATGTACTGAATGACATGGCTGGACGTAAAGAATTTTTTAAATTTACTTCCACCAATTTTGAAGCAAAAATGTTACTCTAATCCGTATTTGAAGTGAGAAATTTTCTGCAATTCTGGCTTATTTATCAGTCTGAATTAGCCCGATGGCAAGGGTTATATTGGCTTTGAGGATCGCTTTGTTTCAGGACTTGTACGCATACACATGCAACTTAAAAAAATCTCAAAAGAAAGCTTAACAGCCTTCAATCGCACAATATCAATGCCCAGTTCACATCACTTACACGTCATATGACTTTGCTTTCAAATCGCTCGTAAAGATTATTCAATGTAGTATGAGTTTTATAGCACGTAGCATTGGTTTTTTCAAACTACATATCGTTGGTGTGCAGATCCTCCATTTCAGGCCAAAGGAAGTTGGGTAACGTCTAGCTCTAGTCTTTAACATTGATAGTGATAACCTGACTAACGTCATTCTCAAATCAATGTGGACCAATGAAGCCGTCAGCCTAAAATCCACAATAAACAGTGACTTTTTACAGAATACATGGCTTGCTCTTGAATCTCATTTGGATTGGATCGTCTCCGAATCGGTAAATTTTTTGACTTACCCATTTTTTCAAGCTGTAGATGATTTTTTACTGCGGTCCACTTAGCAAACACATGCCGACAATGGTGATTTGGCAAACATACTCAATAAATAAGCTTTTGATAGACTGAAGTCAACGTAGTCTACTAGGTAGTGTGATGGCTAGGCGGGACCTACAGTTTAAAGTCGACTTCGAACGACAGTTTTTTGAAAAACTTTTCATTTTTTCATATTTTTTTCATATTTTCGTTTTGATGTCTGGCCTGGGGTTTGAACCGTGGCCTTACGTCAAATAAGCCAACAAACTACCTACTAGACTACAGCGACTTCTTGTGTACATATTATAATCGTTAGTATTCCGAGCTATGCCATCTAACGGCCTGATTAAAAACATTTACTGTGTTGTATGCCTGTGTATGGACTAGAGTCTATTGCGGTTGGATGCTTATTTTGTTAGGTTGCTGAACTTTTAGAATTCTGAGAATTGTAGTGAGAACAATAATTAATTTTACTTCCATTCAGGACATTTTGATAGGATTCACTTGTTGTCGTAATTGTACCTGGCACGACAGCACATTGGCTCTGTCTTGTCGAAGTTTTTTTTACAGATGGCGAATGGCTTAGAGGTTTTCATATTTCATATTAAGGAAGTATTTCTTCTAGAGAACTTCTCTTACTTTTTGTTCTTTTTAAAGCATTTCAAAAGAGTCATAGAGTTTTGTGGTTTTGTACAAGTAATAGCCATTTAGGGGGCTATGAACAATATCTCATTTCCTGATGATTAATAAAGAAACTAATGCTGGAGCTGTCAACATTTTTCTAACTACAGTTTCTTAAGGTCTTGATTTTTATTTTGATATGCCACTGTTTTATATATTTGAGGCAATACAAACTGTCAGTAACATTGTGAACGATCAGGTAGAGCGTTAGTGCGTTTTGTAGTACAGGTTTGGCATTAACAGCGAAAACTCTACAATCGAGTAGAAGACAAACATTTTCGTCTTCATAAAATTCAAGCATCGGATGCCAAATTTTAATTTGCGGTCGATAGAAGACGCAGTTTATTCGCCTCTCCTTTAAAAAAGATTTCCAAAATGGAACGTTCGAAAACGGTTAAGCAATTTCTACCAAATCAACATGCTTCTGCCATAATTCTCAGATAAGCAGTATACAGTGAAAAATTGTAAATTTCTGTACTTTTAGGAAGCCCCAATGCGAACGAACTCAGACTCATACTAAAATCCGTGAGTTGTTCGTATCGGATTTATCTGTTTGTAAAAATGTTCGGGCTTTTTCAAAAGATAACTCAAATTCTGACAAGTGGTGTCAGTATTAGGTCGGGGAATACTGACTGGACACCATTTTATCTCAAGATTGATTTCAGTCGATATCTCTGATTTAAGAGATATGCAAAAATAAGGGCCTCAAGCAGTCTTGAGAATAAAATCACCAACGTATGTACATATATCAACCGAAGGCTAGCGAGCATTATTTGTGAGAATGAGTAGGACTCAAGGAATAATGATGTGTGTGAAGGTAAATTCATATTTGAAAATCCAAGACGCAATCCATAAATTTTAGCAGCGCCACATTTGGCGTTAACAGAGCAAAATTGCCTCTTAACAGAGTAAAAATTTGCCCTTAATAGAGCACTGTTAGCTATTAACAGTATCTATCTGAACAAGAACCACTTGCTTAGGAGCTAATTTTGGGAAATACCCTAGATCAATGAGTACCATACTATATGCAAAGGAAGGTCCCAAGATATCTTAATATAATCAGCAACATAGTCACATATAAAATGATATGATATTCAGAAAAGGGGCTTTGAAAATATCAAGTTTTTGCTTGAAAATTCTTTAGAAGATCAGTGGCCATTTTGGAACTAATACACCATACAGACTATATGAAAATTAAAGTGCAGAGAGTCCTCTTTCGAACCGTGGTAGTGGGATAGCTGAAATAACTCTGAGAGTTGACAAACTTTCCGTCCCCCATCCCCCTCCAACCATGAGAATTATATTTTATGTCAATAGTCTGCAATAATTGTAAAGTAGAAGACTAATCTACTGTTGCCACTGTTAAACAGTTAACAGTACTCTGTTAATAGCAAAGTCTACCCCGGCAAGTAGTGGCGCTGCTAAAAGTATGGGTTTGAGTCTGTGGTTTTTAGATTCGAATTTATCTTCACAAACATTAAGAATTCTGCAGTTTAGAGACAATAGCGGACATTTTTACCCTGATAAGTATTAAAACTTTCATCATAATTACGGCACTAGATCCTGCATTCATAAGGTAAAATGACCCATATATGGCTGTAATCTAGCTACTGGCTTCTTTTCAAGTGTAACATTCTACAAAAACCAAAAAGGTTTTCTTCGCTTTTCGGTTGGAAAATCACTCCGTTAAACCACAACTCATTTTAATGACTTTTAAGCAGTTTATATCACCCCCGCCCCCCTGCCTTTTCTAAAAATTTTCTTAGATTTCGTTTCTGCTGCTGTTGTTGTTGTTGTTGTTGTTGCTGTTGTTCTGAGTGTCATTGTTTCCTTTTGCTGAAAAACTTCATCTGCGTGATTCTGTCCATCATCGTCATAGTCATCATCATTACTCATGTTGTTCTTGTTTTCGTTGTTGTTGTTTTCGTTGTTGTTATATGTGTACAAGTGTGTAATTCTTAAACCGTATAATTGTGGTTGTTGTTGAGTCTTGTTTCTTGCCTGCAAAGGAAAGAAACAAAAAAAAAGGACTCGACAATTAATGCTTTTGGAGAAGAGCATTTCGACTGAAATGTTTAGATGATTGTATTATATTAAAGACATACACACACGCACACACTTAAACAAAAGGATGTATGTATGTGTAGAACGATTCAAAATGACGAAATAACTCTTATTTTTATAGAGAAACGGAGACCGAGTGGAAATATAAAAGGAATCCTTGTGACTAATTGTGAAAATTGCACACATTTAAGAAATAAATCTTCTCACATACACAAACACACGCGCCCGTACATACATATACGGAATGAGAAGCTCCTTCTTTTCTGTCTTTTTTTTTGTTTTGCTAGTGTATCCGTGTTGTTAAACAAAAAACACTGTATTCGTGTTACCAATTAAAAAAGGCCACAGAAAAAGAAAAAAGATTATGAAAGAAATTGGTTTGTAACAGTTGACGGACGTTAAACAGAGCACGACTTGGTTTTCGTTTCGTTTTTGCTTTCTTGTATAACTGCGTGTGTGTGTGTGTGTATAAGCATGAGGTCCTTCTGTTTAGTTAATGAGTTCCCATCTTGTTTTTCTTTATTTTGGCCTAAAACTTAAAGGCAATAATTTTGACACGCCAGGTAAAGAAATGATGGCATTCTTACAATTTTAAACTGAAGAATTTATTTGGAATTTATTTCAAGACATGAAAACATAATCCCCCCTCTTCCCTTCCCATGGCATTAATTTTTCCAATTTGTAAATGATAATTCCCCCCCAACCACCTAAACCAATTAATTCTTTCGTTTCGAAGAAAGTTTTGCCATTCTTTAAGTGTTTTAATAATAAAAACCCAACAAAAAAAAAAAAAAGTTTGTGGTGAATGCCAAAGGAAAATAATAAGAAAGTCCTTACGAGTTTTATTATCACCCCTGTATTGATCTTAATAAACTTCGTTTTTGCCATTCCTAGGTATTATAATTGGTGTGTGTGTGTGTGTAACGTGCAATCAATGTGGATTAAAACATTTCTGGGAATGAATTTTTATTACTCACGACATGTGCGTCTGTCTGGCCCTGTCTTAGGGATAGGAATTGAAATCTATTGAAATAACTTTATTCATAAACAAATTAGAGTTGAGAGACAGTAATAACTTTCAATATTAAAGGCATTAAACCTTAATGACTAATTAGAGCGCTATATTATAAAAGTTTTAAAGGGAATTGTAAAGTAATCCAAGACACTTGCCCTCAATTTTTTTTGTGTGGACTTGTGATTTTGTAGTGACGAAGTATTTCCGCTTTGGGCAAAGCACTCTTGACCCAGTGCTCTCTTCAATCCGTAGAGCATATCTCTATCTATGCTCCTTTGATATTAGCAATGAGAATGCAAATGAGCTGAAAAAAATCAAACCCTTACTGCAGAGTAGGAGAATATACCGGGAAAACGATATGCTTGATAGAATGAACGATTGAGGAAGGCAGTTTCTGGCGGCCTAAAAGTAGTCGACATAAAGAAACCTTCGAGTCCAGTATGTAAATCCTGAAACATTCTCGGCATTATAGAATCCCAGAAGGAAACACCTGAAGGCGTACGATAGCAGGGTAATATCCTTACCGATAGCCTACAATAGATTGAAATTTCTCAAGGAAATAGAAATGCGAGGGATATAAACGTCATGGCAAGGATAGCTATAATATAATGTCCACTAATGTGAACAAAATCTTGCAATTTTTTACTCTCTGCTCCGGTGGAATCGTTATCATCCAGAGATCGCCAATACGGGATCAGATTCTGTGTTGTTTTGCAATTTCTATATCATGCTCATGCATCAGTTTTGGATGTTCAGTCACATAACATTCTTTTAACCGAGATCGCGGCATTACTTTAGTACGTTTCGAAAATATTTTCTCGACTCCTTCTATACAACCATAACGAGCATGAGCTTAGTACATTACTGCCCTTTCGGTGTTCTGAAGAAAGCCAGAACCCCTCTCTGCGATTAGAAGCAGACATCAGCAATGAATATACAAAAAGATGAGTAGATTCAAATCGTACTCATAATTTCTGATACTTATACGCATACATACTTATTTTAATATCATACTCATATTACTTATATTCAAAGTTTTAAGTACTCATCGAACTCATACTTAACAATACACATGATGTTGTTGATTTCGACTCTCCTTTACTCTACATTTACAAGAATCACAATATAAGAATGATTTGCATACAAACACTACAATACTCACTAGAATGTTGTGTGTTTGCTTTGCTTGCTGTCTTTGTCTTTTTCTTTCTTCTTTTTTTGTAAATCCAACAACAACTAAGACTGCAAATTTTGCAGAATGATTCGAATCACTCGAATCATTTATGAGTATTATAAGTATTTTTCTAAATTTAGGAATCTGAATGCGTAGGAGGGTATGAATCAAACATATTTTGAATATAATGAGTTTGATGTCAACGTTTTACTCATACTCATTGCAACCTGCACTTATAAATCAATGTTTTACTGAGTACGAATGAATCAGAGAATGAGATACTCAAGATTTCATGAGTACTTATGAGTAGCGAAAAATCTATTCATTACTGATCTCTGCTGCAGAGTAAGAGAATATATTCGGAGAACGTTATGCTTGATGGAAGGACGTTTTGAGGGAGGCAGTATCTCGAGGTAAATGTTGTAAAAAGCTAGACTAATATCTGTGGGGCGGTGTGAAGAAAAGCGTTATGCTGTCAAACCAGGGACAATTGAGTATTTGAAGGTCAACATTCGTGACGCGATTGTTGAGATACGACCTCATACACTCGAAAAAGTACACGAAAATTGAGATACTGCTCAAGAGCCAAACTGAGGCACGGATAGGTCCTTTAAAATATTCTTTCTTCCAACGTTCGAATGACTAGAGAACCATATCTGTTCGATATGATATGTTCCAACCAAGCGAAAGCAGTAATTTAATATTATTTCTGTAGAATTCCAAGCATTGGTCCACTTAGATACTCTTATGACTTAACATACCTCACGGTTTTATCAATTGCATAATTCTCTCCCCTTAAAATAGTGTATCCATTGAGGATCTGAAAATACCACAGAAAGAACAAATTCATTGGAATAAATAGCGAAAAAACAAACCGTGATCGCCTGGTCTCCAAGAAAAGATTATGCAGCTTAATCTTCTTTGAAATCCATTTTCGTGATCAGTCAAGTCAAAAAAACTGATTACAATGCAAAGGTTTTCGCCAGACGCAAATTAAGTTAACATTATAGCCTGCCATAGAAGTTACCATTAATTTTGGGTGGCTATACAAGTCAAGTTGTTTCCTGAAAAATTTCCCTAAGTGACAATGGAGACATGTAAATGACCCTTTTAGCTTAGCGTAGGGTATACAAAGTAAGTAAAGGAATTATGTTGCATTCCACAACAAATATTTCAACGCTTTAGATGATAACCGAACAATTTATTTCATTTTGTCGTGCTTTAACAGTTTAATTCTATTCTCCTTTGTTAGATTTTCCTTTTTAAATGAACCTTTCTTCGAAAGGCTAATTTCCCATTAAAGGACTTTTTTACCTTCATTTCAACATTCTTTACAGCCATCATTATCGTTGTGTGGTATAGCCAAAGAACATTAAGGTTTTAATTTGTTTTGTACAACAACAACAACCACAACCACAAAAAAAAATTGAAGAGAATCATAAAGATAAAATGATTTCATTTCGTCGTTCATAGATATTCTCTTCAGTTCCACTTTCAATGGCATTTATTAAGATTTTCTTTTGTTCGCAACATAAAAATAAACGAATAAAAAAAAAATTATTTCTGTGGCTGAATTTATAACAAATTTATGACATTCAAAAGGGGCCTGGTATTGTATTGTAAATGATGATATAAAAAGAAGAAGAAGACGACGAAAAAATAAATAAATTTGTAACACAGAGAAGAGGAAAAAAAAATTACAAAAAAACCAAATAAAATTGTGGCAGCAAAAAAACAGAAAAAAGAAGTGATGGGTTATTGTTGTCGTTGTTGTTGTTGTTGTAACGTTCGTTTATATTTTTGGCTTAATTAGAACATTCATTAATCAAATCAAAAACATACTTTTGAACCAAAAACATTACAAAAAAAAAAAAAAAACAACAACGCAAATGATATAAGAACACGCATGAGAACAGAGAGAGAAAAGAACAGAATAAGTGACAGACACCCAAAGAAAGTCGCATGAACCAACCGCATGGTATAGAAAACGTGTTCAACAACAACGGAAAAAAAGGTGGCACTTGGCAAAAAACAACAAAAGGAAGCCAAAGCAGACCTTCAAGAACAACGAAATTAAATAAAAATAAATCGAATACAAATACTCCTTCCAGCCTATACAGCAAATCATATATGTATATAAGGTGCAGTAGAAAGAAATCCCTTTCTCATCCAAAACCTCAAGATTATTTCGTTGTGTTTCTCTCATAAAAATTAGTTTTTACTAACCGTGGAAGTGCAATTTTTATCATTAAATTTAATAGGCACAGACGTAAGCGTATATCAGATACATATATGGTACCCCCCCGTTGAGAATTTCACAATCTCTATATAGCCTGACATTGTTCCAAATGGAAAATAATTCTTAATCATTCAATGACAACCGTCTTCAGCCGGTATTAAAAAATGATTTGAATGCTGGCAAACCATGAACGGATGATCAGTATAGAGTCATTTTCATGCTAACCTAACTTAAATTGGGTAAAAAGATTAACTTTCTAAACATTTCTGTTATTGCCTTCATTCTCAGGGAGTCTTATGTAATGTATGTGAAGATAAATTCGAATTTAAAAACCAAAGACACAAATCCACACTTTTAGCAGAGACACTTCTTGCCTCTAGCAGGTTAAACTTCGCTGATAACAGAGCACTGTTAACTGTTTAACATAGTAGATTTAAATAGTAGATTAGTCTTCTACTTTGGAATTATTGCATAATATTGACTACTATACTATTAAATTCTCATTATGATCATTATTATTTGTGAACAAAAGTGTTGAAATGTAAAGGATGGTTGGTGGGGATGGAGGTCGGAGTTATTCCAGCTTTTCCACTACTACATCATCGTTTACATATAGTCTGTATGGTGTATTATTTCCAAAATGGCCACTGATCTCCTAGAGAATTTTCAAGCAAAAAATTTATATTTTCAAAGCCAATTTTCTCAATGCCATATTGCTTTATATGGGACTTTTTTGGTGATTATATTAATTGGCCTTGGAACCTTCCTCTGAATATGATATGGTACTTATAGTTCTAGAATATTTCCGAAAATTAGCTTCTAAATAAGTAGGCTTTTTCAGAGGGACTCTGTTAAATAGCTAACAGTGCTCTGTTAAGAGGAAATTTTGTTCTGTTAACGCTAAACGTGGCGCTGCTAAGATTTATGGATTGCGTCTTGGCTTTTCAAATTCGAATTTAGGAAGTCTTGCCTTATCTGCTAATGACTTCATTAGATCGTTTGATTGTTTGCCTATCGAACTGTACATCTTGCATTTTGCGAACTGGCCTCTTGCATTTTCTAGAATTAATATTACTTGGACACCCTGGTCCAGTAGGTAGGTGAGGTGACGCTACGGTTCAAACCCCAGGTTAAACATCTCCAATAAAAGGAAATATGAAAAAAATATATTTTTTCGGCGACTGTGTCTCAGCAGATTTCTCGCAAAAACTCTGAGAGTAAATAAAATTTCAATGAAAAAGTTTCTCAAAATAAATCTGCCGTTCGAAAACGACTTTCAACTGTAGGTACCGCCACTCATGTATAAAATTAACTCACACAACAACAGTATGTGATGTTATTATTACGTGGTTTCAGTTGGGTTTTACGTAATGAATCTTTAATGTGAAACCCCGATACTAACTGCCAATACCGCTAAATAGGAACTTGTCAGCGATACACTTCATATGGTATCATAGTGATCAGATATGTAGCCTATTAGTTTAACAAAGCTGTCACTCTTTCCACACCCTTATGAGCCACATCATTTGGAAATGAGTCAGACTAGGCATTGTCTTGACAGAACACAAATTTTCTTGGAATACAAATATTCGTGGATCAACTACTCTTAAATTAAATATTGACAGCAAAGGTCTAATGTAATATAAAGGTGTAATGTAATGTCATAAAATTCTTCCATCAATCATACAGTAAAACTTTCGTGACAGTCAATTGGTAGGTTTCAACATCGTTTGTGCTGGCTCAACTCGATACGTTGATGTTCTCCTTTGCTTGACATTGTTGTAAGTGATACACTAATCCATATCAATTATTTTTAGCTGCACGAAGGGTTTTGTTTTGTGCAATTAAGCATCGATTTGAAGAAGGAAACTACATTCCATAAATTTTACTGTCTTTAGCTCATGTGCAAACCGTAGCAAACCCTAGCAATTAAATTTGGGTCCAAATAAGGGTTTCACTATGAGTTCGTTTATGCTGACTGATGTTGGATGGGCATTTGAATCGAAATGTTGCTCTTGTATGGACATAAAATCAATTCTAAACAGTGTGGTAATGTGTAGTGCCATATCATCTTCTGAAGTATGCTTAGCCTAGATATATCATTACTGCATATAACCAATAAGTCTCTGGTTAGAAGAGAGTTTATTTTCGCAAGCATAGATGTATTGCCTACTACTGGTTCATATCATTGTACTCCGATTAAAATTGTACATCAAACCACACTTTAGCTAAGCTTACGATTCTGAGAAGTGTTTCCATAGAATTATTCTCAAGCAATCTTATGACAAGAAGTGCAAGATCTTGCCATTTATAGTCTTTATTAAAGACAACTTTACATATTTTACCGACATGATAGATTTTGTCAAAGGGTCTCCTGGAAGGGAGAGGGGGGTAGGTCCATAAAATATATTCATGCTCCCAGCCGTGCTTATTGAACTTCTAAAGGCATAGAAATCAGTACATGCATGAAGAACATGCTCTCTTTTAATCTAAAAGTCCTGCAATCTTATTCAAAAATACTCAGTATTTCTCGATGAGGATGAATATCGAATGGACTTTATTCTTGGCCATCAAAGATCCATATGTATCCATGCCGACATAAAAACATTTTTATGGGATGGAAAATAGGCCGCCAAATGTCAAATAAGAAAATATGTTTGACAAACTATTCGATTTATCTTTTACTACACCTCTTAATCACATTTATTTCAGTTCTTTTTTACTTCTTATACGGAAACACTATAACAGATAAGGCAAAACATAAGAGAGCGTGTGAGAACTGTATTACTAACACGAGCACAAATCTATTCACACATACATACCATCCATGTAATCATACGGGCAGCTGTCCTTTTGATTTGTTTCGTTGAGTAAATCTACTGCCGAAAATCTTTGAAGCTTGAAAATAGAAAATAAATGGCAATAAATAAATGAAACGAAACAACAACAATAACAACAACGAAAGAAAAATAGAAATAAAAAGGACAATTGATAGGATTTGACAAGAAATAAGCCATGTTCTCGTTTAAACACCAAAACTAACCAGCAATAAATCGTAATTCATTCCATTTGCCTTTAAAGGCCGACGGATGTGGATATGGGTTAAACCTTTACACCGAACTAAATTTAATGGTATTGGTATAGACAAATAAAAAAAGAAAATGGAACAAGACACACCTACAAATTGCTTGAAATATTTGTTTAACCAGCATATTTGTTTCTTTTTCGTCTTTTTGCTTGCTTTTTTGTCATTTAAAATTTGGATTTTTTTTTATATATGTTTAGATCGTAATTTGTTTGTGTTTCTGGTTTATAGGCCGACCGAAATATGTTTGACAAATTAAAATGACAACCAAAGGTAATTTATTTAAATTTAACTGGGCTGGCCTTACAAAACTATGTATTAATTTTGAACAATAAATTTTACGAAATTATTGTCACACAAAAAATGGTCTCTAACACGCCATGTAGGCGACAGTTTTTGATATTTTTGCATTTTGTGGCATGAATATCTCAATTTGGTCAGACATGTGTTCAATCAAAAATTAAAAATTATTTGACATTAAAGAGGTGGTGCTTTTCTTTTTGTAGAAGAGCACGTACCATTATGATGTTATTTGACTAGGCCTCATAATCTCCACATTGTTTGGAGTCCATATTACTATAATCTCTGGTCAAATATTGAACTGACGGAGGATCTTATTCCTTTGCATGCTAAACTGGCCTAAATTCGTTGAAAAATTTAGCATTTTGTAACTTTTCTGTTAGTGCCTTCATTCGCACGGACTCTTACGTATTGGGAGGTAGGCATGCAGGAAGTCCTGACTTATCTGCTAATGACTACTTTAGATCGTGCGAAAAATACTTATGTTTGTTCGTGTCTAGATCGATGTAGGCATCTTGCATTTGCTAGAAGTGTTACTAATTGGTTTTATGTGAATCCTCGGTACTAACTATCAAAACCGCTAAATCACAACTTGGCAGCTAATCACTGCATATGGTATCAGAATGGTCGGCCATATATATATATATATATATAAAGCTGTGTCACTCATAATCAAATTTGGTATTTTTATAACGCTAATAAACCACTTAAAATGTACTACCAGAGCAACTAATACGTTTACATAAATATATCAATTCGCATACGTTCGAGTTTTGAGAGAAAAAAAATTCAGATTTGAAAAGGAGTTCTCTTGTCCCCATTTACTACAGGAATTAAGGAGCGTTTCCCATGTAGAAAAGGACCTGTTCAGCCTCTAAGTTAAGCTGGCCGAATCTTAACCCAGGAAGGATGAAACAAGTGGCTTAGGCTGGTTGAGAGGCGCTAAGGCTTCATCAGGATAGTCGCGCTCTCTTTTCTTTGACGAAACGCTATAAAAAAAAAGTTGTAAAGATGCAGTATGATAGTATACTTAAAAATTGCTTAATTTGATGTATAATAAGTATCAAACGGTTTACAAATTACGACTTACCGTTAGCGTATCGTCCATAACGATATAACCGTTTTATAGTAGGTAGCACTGTACTTGTAGTCCTACGACTAATTAAAACTGAAAAGACTCCATTAGTTTTTAGATATTCTATCCATAAATTTATTACGAATATGTTGTATAAAATACTTTTGTTTTCTTAAAAATAATTTGCAATTGACCCTACTAACCTACGATTGTTTTCTTCTTTTTTTCTTTTCAGGTAAGTTGAAACCAAACGTTTTTCGTGAATTTAAATTCTCATATCCAATATAATCTCCTATAATTTGATTGTAAAACTCTGGTAAGTTTTGTTTCTCTATTTTCGTTCTGCAGCGTACATTTGCACTGAATTGTGGATTCTTATCAACCAAAACTGGTATACAAATTGATACTAAAAACTCGTATGATTTAAATATAATCGACTAAGTCGCCTAATTCAACAGTTTTATGTTCAGCTAAAAATTATTTTGTATTTAATATTTCATTTAACAATTCTCACTGTTTAAAAGAAAAGCTCACGTTACTTCTGCAGAAGCTCACGTTACTCCTGCAAAAGTTTCGACTCTGGGGAAGTCCAGTACTTACGTTATAGAAAACAAGGGACATAATTCTTGCCATCCCTGATGGAACTTTCTGAATTTAGGATAACAGACCTTGTCTGGTACATTTATTCGCCCGTGTAGTTTGAACTAAAAACTGTTTCTAATGACGCACGTTGTAGTCTTTTAAATTTAGTGATATGTGCAGCTCAATGGGTCTTAGAATTTCCGTAAGTCCGCAATTTTATTAATCGTGACATATTCAAAAGAAAGAAGCCGTAGTCTTGTAGGTAGTGTGTCGACTTATTAGACGTAAAGCCCAGGTTCGAACCCCAGGTCAGACATCAAAACGAAATATGATGAAAATACTTCATCGGCGACTTCCTCTCAGCAGATTTCTGGCAAAAACTCTGAGAGTAAATAAACCTGCCATGAAAAAGTTTCTCAAAAATCTGTCGTTCGGAGTCGACGTTAAACTGTAGGTCCCCCACTCATGTATAAAAATTAACGCACACAACATGAGTGGTGTAAGAAGCTAGGTCGTAATCCTGACTGAAGGGTTGTAATGACGAATTATGTTATGTATCTAATGAACTTTCTTAATTGGTAACATTGTAAACTATTTGGTCTGGTATGTTTTAAGCTTGGTTATCCAGAGTTAAGCTCTTCTACATGTTCAGCCTTAACCGCGACTGGATTTCACTAATTTTATCCCTTCAAACGCTCTCATAGCGTTTGTGAAGCACGTAACTGATTTAACTACATTTAATTCATCAAATTTACTCATAAAGAGGCACATGATTTCATCTTCGTTTTGTATGATGACTGGTCAAAATATTCCATTTATAACACGCAGGCATTTATGAGTGTTTGTGATCCATGTTGCACTGTAAAAAAGCAAAGTAAATTTTTTGCACGATCCAAATTGTTTTACTTTGACTTTCTTTGTTTTGAATTAAATTCTATATTACAACAGATAAGCTAACCAATGCCGAAATTATCCTGCACAATATGTTGTTTACATCATCTCCACTCCGGTCACTTGAAGTCTCTATTCTATGGCTATCCAAACATGATTGTTTGACCTCCATCGACCATTTTGAATTTGTTAATATTGTTACGGTTTTACATTTTAAAAGCGTTTAAAAATATGAGCTCGTAGATTGCAAATAAAATAAATTCTTGTTTAGTTTTAATTAAAATTCTTTATTATTCGCAGAATTCTGCGTGCCACAGTTCTCAACTTGATGTAAACAACAACAATTGGTTTGTTTGCTATGCTTCCGTTTACACCCTTTACATAAACAATAACAGTTCTAGATAATTATTCGACAGATCTTTGTAACGGAGATTTTCAAACCACTATTACGCTCTTCAAATACAGCGTGTCTTCACACAAGACTGACTGAACTTCACTTACTTTGCCGCCTACTTTGCCGCCTACTTTGCCTTGCCTTTTATATGGCCAAATAAACAGTCTGATGAATGTTCTTGAAGGCGAATGTTAATAACTTCGCCATATCGAAATCTCTATAAATGTAAACAACGATGTTTACATTTATTATTGTAGTGTTGTTTGTGCATGTTTGTTTACTTGTTGACCAGTTTTTTAAGCTGGTGTTTGTTGTTATATTTTTCTTTACTTGTTTACCATTTTTTGATGCTGGTATTTTTTCTGTTATATTAAGCAGTACGATAATTTGTAAACAGGTTTGTTTATTTGCTTTAATGTTGTTGTATTTGTTTTAATGTTCAGCGATGTAAAAGCAAAACACCAGTATCTAGATTCTTAATTTTCATTACAATCTTCACCTTTTTAGGTTGCTTTACTATGGCAAAATGGTCACCACCGAAATCGTATTGTTAAAGAAAAATTGTAGTGCCGGTGACATCTAAAAGAACACATTTGTTTCGAATATAAAACATGAAGTAAAACATATCATCTTACAAAAACATTTAAGAAAATAATAATTTTCAAAAAAATTCCAATAAAAAATACAAAACAAAAGGTGGCCTACGACATGAACAGTGTTATGCTCGGCTAAGTTTTTTTTCTCCAAAAATTCAAAGTTGCTTTAAATACTAAACAAAGCATTGCTAAGCATTACTTTTACGTATTTTGTGTCAGCATCAACAAAATACGCACAGTCCTTTTTTTTGTTGTAATAAAAAAGTTTTTTACAAAAACAAAATAAAAAACAAGAAGGAAAAAGATAGAAAAAAGACGAAATAAAAATGTTCATTCATATTAAAAATGTTCAACTGAAATGTTAAAAACAGGATGTGTAACATGGTTCAGAGGCTAAATACAAATGCTTATGAACATATACATACATAAGCATACATGCATAGAACGAACGAACGAACGATATAACATAACAATTTCCCCTATAAATATGCAAAGACAATTGCAATAATACATACATACTCTCTCATAAACTTATGACACACATACACACACCCAAACACATACAAAGAAAAGTGTATACAATATGAACATTTACAAATAAAGTGACAACCAACAGTTATTATTATGCACAGCAACAACAACAATGAGGGCAAATAACAACTACTATAGCAATAGCAACATGTACAATATTTGGTACATTTGGTACATTTAAGCTCTATAAACAACAACGACAACAACATTCACTAACGAACATGGAAACAACAACAACAACAATAACATCTAAACATACAAAATTCAAATATAACAACTAAAAGTAGTAGAAGTAGAAGAATAGAGAGAGAAAAAAATTATAATAAAATGTCACAGCAACAATATTAACAACAACAAGAATAATACCTACAACAACATCAAGCAATAATAATAGTAATATTGTATTCATACTATTGTATATGCACACATACATGCATATGCAGTATAGTAGCAGTGCAGTTATGAGTGTATAATGTTCTTAGTAAGGGAGAGAGTGTGAGAGATTGAGAGAGAGTGGGAGAGCGTGTGAGAGTTGTAAATGTATGCGCATAAATTAATAATTAATTACAGAGAATTACATTTCACAAGTATTGTATTGTTGTCGTATTTGTATAATGTGTAGATTCCTGTTATTCCTACAATCTCCCCCTCTCTACTCTCTAATTTTATCCTCGCTCTCTTAGTTTAGTGTATCTTTCTCTGCGTATGTGTTAATGCAGAATATTAGTAGGGTTCATAAACACCAGACAATTATTTTATGTACAAATATAAATACATACATAAATACATACAACCCTTCAGCCAGGATTACCGCCTAGCTTCTCACACCACACATGTTGAGTGCCTTAATTTTAAACTTGAGTGGCGGGTGCTACAGTTTGACGTCAACTCCGAACGACAGATTTTTGAGAAACTTTTTCATGGCAGGTTTATTTAGTCTCACAGTTTTTGTCAGAAATCTACTGAGAGCAAGAAATATTTTGATGTATGGCCTGGGGCTCGAACACGGGCTTTTCGTCTAATAAGTGAACATACTACCTACTAGACTACGGCGACTAGCACACTGTAATTTAAATTATTTTTATTCTCAATAAATATTCTTTGAGTCTACAGCTTATAATTCTCAATAAACTTGTAATCGATACACTGCAAGTCACAACATGTAAACAACATTTACTTTGTTTTGCTTTCGCTTACTGTCAGACTCATCTTGGCAGGCCTCTGTCCTAGAGAGCACTGCAGTGCTATGTCCTATGAAAGTAGAAAATTAAAAAAAAAATAGTATCATTACGATAAACTGCCATTCCTTTTGTTCCAAAACTCTCCCCATAAGGCAGTTGATTAGATTACATGCTAAGGGATCCCCTTTCAGAAACCAGGCAAGTTATCAAAAGTTTCGGATTGGACCATCGGTTCTGCAGGCGTCACTCAATCTTATCGCCTTCGTAGTTGTACCGAACTCAGGCTCTGAAACATGAACGCTTTTCTTTATTAGTTGTCCAAAACCTGTCTTATAGTCGACAAAAATATGAAACGTACCGAATTCGTTTTCTTCTAGATTGGGCATGGAGAGAATATCTAAGCCTGGAGCCAAGCATTGTCTTTATTCGTTTACACAATACAATCGAAAAAATCTGATAGAGAGAAGAGTCGTATACGCCCTGTAATAGGTGGACAATGTTAGAGGGGAAAAATAATAAAAATGTATGCTTTTTCCATCATAAATCTGCAAGCAACGTACTGCATGCACATTAGCAACATGTTTCCTCTGGCCTTTAATAACTCAGAGTTTAGATCATAAGGGTCAGCAACATTTTTATTTTTTAATTGTCGAAAAACGATTTAGATCTAGCTAAGCTATGAATGTCGCTCTGTATCGTCGTCATCGATTGAATTCGGTACAATCTATCCTCTAGTGGCGGAATTGAAGTCGTTATTATCTCGCAATTACGTACAGAAGTGTGACCACCGTAACATCAGCTACATTTCACCATCCGGCTCTCATTTTTCGTCCTTACAAGAAAATAATTCTTCTAATAAACGCTTTTTTGTAAACGCCCCTTTTGTAACATTTTTGAGCATTTTTGTAATATTTTTGAGGGTTTCGATTTCCTTATGCTCTCCCCTTTTGTGCTTCATTTTCTTCATTTCATTTTACATACAAAAAGAGCTTTACTGTTTGTCGACTTCTTGACTATCTTATAAAGGTGTACTGAACGCCGCTGTCAATATATTTGGTTGCGAAGCCAATCACATACATACATAAATAATTGGTCATTACAATCCCTCAGTCAGGAATACGACCTAGCTCCTCTATGACCACTTATGTTGTGTATGTTAAGTTTATCCATCAGTGGTGGGGCATACAATTTAAAGTCGACTCTTGTTTCATACTTCGTTTCGTTGGAGACGTCTGACCTGGGATTTGAACCGTGGCCTCAAAAGTCTTCTGTTTTCCAATAAGATTTTGGGCCGCTCTACTACAACTGCTTATAAAATGTATGAAATTTTTTGTCTGCTATTTAACCAGTATGTGTTTAATATGAGTGTAACTATGAATAAATGTGTCTGCGTATCTATATTATGTATGTATGTATATGTGTGGAATACCAATACTAACACTACAATTATATTTAACAATGTACCGAAACAATACAAAATAATAAAATGTTGAATAACGAACGTATAGAACAATCAAACAAAACTATACACAATCGCATACACGTTACAAAAAAAATAGTTTTATTTGTATTTGTATATTTGCATTTGTAGAAGTGTATGTGTGTGTGTTTAGTATGTAAATGTTCATTATTGTTATGCATAAATAATAGATAATATTATGCATTGAACATACATACATACATACACATTCTCACATGCAATCAATTCAGACATCCGTTGCCATAGAAGCTATAGAGAGTGTGTGTGTGATGCGTATATGAAATTTTGTGTCAAATATTTGCTTATTTATATATGTACGTACATATATGTATGTGTAACGGTATTTATGTGAGAGAGTGTATATATTTAGTTGTAGCTGTGTGACAGTTTGCAGTGCTTTAAAAGGTGGCAAGATTGTTAACGGTTTTTATATCGCATTATTTGCTTATTGGTTAAGGGAAAAAGTCACACTTGGTGACTGAATTTTTTAGGCCATTGCAAAAGGGCGCAGAAAGCAGAGGAGTAAACGAGCGCATCTATCTTAGATTCATATGACGCTCTTTTTTCTTAAGTTTGTAAGAAGTTCAATTGCAGTCTTAATCACGTTATCAGAACTTGGAGAAATCGTTTTTCTTCTCCTCATGATCACAGGCCTCGATGGTCTAATTTTACGATGTTTTTCTGAAAGTTAATCTCTGCTCAGGCTGTTGCATGAAAAATGATATGAAAATACGATTTTCGATATCGCGATCGAGTTCTCAGGATATGACTCCTATTCATGCTGTGCATTCTGTTGGAATACAGGAACGATAGTTTATATAGAAAGGAAAGAGAGGGCTAAAGTGCGACAAAAAAAATCTGATTTTTTCTGTATTGACCAATGTCGTTGCCTTCATTTCTCGAGTATTACTATATAATAATCCTCACTTTTTTATATTATGGTTAATCATATATAATGTCATGAAAACAATCAGACAATCAAAAGAACTCGGACTCTCTGGTGGAAATCGAATCCATGGAATCGGCATTTCTAGCTCTGTGCACTACTAACTAGATCATCGAGGCACCTAGTCAATATCTATATCCAACTGTTGAAAATTTCACTTCAGCAAAAGGTCAGTGAATTAATCTTTTAGTCAGCAATTCAAAACAAAAACAACAAAATCCTTAAATTTGGTTACTATTCTTATTACTTAGGACCAGGTTAAGGACTGGTTATAATACCTACAGAGAAAAAAGGACAACCCTTTTAAAGATTCATAGAATAGAACGAGATTGTGGGAAGTTTTAAAACTATTGATAAATTATTTACTACTGGTTACAGCTTGCTTGAAAGCAAGTTTAAATATAGAAAATTCTCTGCGAATTATTCTCAAGGAAGATGAAAAACCGTACACCACGTTCTGTTCGACTATCAAGCTCTTACAGAAACGGGAAGCAGTATTTTAAGGGATATCATTTAATTTCATGATCTTGAAGGTATTGGTGTCACATCTATGGTAGTTCCCAATAAAAAGCCGATTATGAAACAGAAGTAGTCGTAGTCTAGAAAGTAGTGCCCGTGGTTCAAAGCCTAGTTCAGGCATCTTGAATACATATGAGATATGAAATAAAAAGTAATTACTTAGGCGAGTTTCTCTATAGCAAGTTGCACTATCCTGTTGAAACCAAACATTGTTCACATCAATGTCATAAAGAGTGAATCTAAAACAATTGGTTATCATGGTTCTATAGATGTCTCCATTGAACATAGTCCACTTTTAAAGAAATATGGGCCAATAATGCCTCCGCCCCACAAGCCACACCAAACAGTCACTCGTAATGGGTAAATTGGCTTCTGTAAGACTACATGTTGAAGTCGCCGTGGTCTAGTAGGTAGTGTGTTGGCTTATTAGACGAAAGGCCCGAGTTCAAATTCCAGGTCAGACATCAAAACGAAAATATGAAAAAATATTTCTTCGTCGACTTCCTCTCAGCAGATTTTTGGCAAAAACTCTGAGAGAAAAAATTGCCATGAAAAGCTCCTCAAAAATCTGTCGTTCAGAGTCGACTTTAAACTGTACGTCCCGCTACTCATGTATAAAATTAACGCACACAACACGAGTGGCGTGAGAAGCTTGGACGTTGTACAATGGGTCAATTCGACCTCCGGTTACTGTACTTGTCACAGTTGACAACTACACGTCCTCTAACCTAACCTAACCTAAGACCACATGTTTGTTTTCAGAGCCCCAAATACGCCAAGTTTACTTATTCACTTACCCATCAAGATGAAAATAAGCTTCATCAGTAATGAAGATTTTTTTTTTTTTTGCAAAATCGAAATCATCGTGCAGTTTCTCATTGGCCCAATAAATCCCAACGTTGCTCCAGCATAAATCGATTTATTACTTTCAGTGGAGTGACTCAGAAGACTCGAAAGATTCGTTGGACTCGAAACACCAGTGAGAGTGACCTGAAATCCTATTGAACTGATCACCAGATACAAAGGAGTTATGTTGTTCTACTTGAATTTATTTATGAATTTTCATATTTGCAACAAACTTGTATTGGAATAATTTAATCCAATCACTTCAAGACTCAATACTGATTTAATTATGGTCGATCGATAGTATTAACAGGGTATAACATTTATTATGTTCATATCTTAGCTTAGTAGAAATAAACCAATGTAACGAAATTACACTTTTTACCCTCTACTGATATTTAATTCACAAAACAATTTAAAAAAAATCATATTTTTTGTTCGCCTCCCCAAATTTTATTGTCGAAATACATACATACATATATAACGGCAGCCACGCAAAATTAATGCTCCAAAAAATAAACAAACAAGAAATAGAAAAAACACTCATATTTATCTCTATTAAATTGATTACACACACCACCCACTCTGTATATCCTTGCCATTCGGTTTAAACTCCCTTAATACAATAACACCTCTGTTAGGCCTAAAGCCTAAATGGGCGCAAAGCGAGGGAGGAGGATTATAAGAGGGAATAAAAATTGCAAATAAACAAATAAATGTTTTTACAGTTTATTTGTATTAGTATTTGTGTGGATTTGTATTTGTGTGTGTAATTTAAAATTCTCCCCTTAAGCCTTTTATAAACACTCTCCCCCAATAAACGTGTACACTGGCACACACACACATATACCTTTAAAACCATAAACCATATTACAGTTAAGCATAACAAACATTGCATATGTGTAGCTGTGTGACAAATACTATCTGCCTCATTAGTTAATATTTTTTTGAGTACTCATCCTTTCTCTCTCTCTCTCGCTCTCTTTATCTCCACATTGGATTTTTAATATTACAAAATTGTTTATTTTGGAATTGCTTTAGTCATCATTATTATTATCGTTGTTGCTGTTGTTGTTGTTGTTGTTGTTGGGTGTATTAAAATCAATCAAGTTTAAGTACCTCAAATCTATTTTAACACAACAACAGACACACACTGCCACTACGCATACATGTACGCATAAATGAATATTGTATGCGTTGGAATGTATGCAGAGTGGAATTAAAAGAGACGGATGGAAGGAGAGAGAGAGAGAGAGTGCGTGGATGTGAGAGGAAGAATAATGTAATTTAATGTAAATAATCTAAAAACCAAAATCAAATAATAATAATCAGCACATTGTTAGGGATTAAATTTTTAACACAAACATACACTCATACTCTCTCCTATACGCTTAAATACACTCATACAATAGCTTATTAATACATATATTTTCTCTCATATTTTTTTTTTCTCTTTGAACACATTGTGTTATTGTTGTTTTAATCATTATAGCTGCTATTGTTATGCTTATTATACGCTCACACACATATGCAAACACAGGAGGGACTCATGCATGCATGAATACAACGAGTAGAAAAAAAAAGATGCAATCAAAGCTTTATAAAGAAAAAACAGAAAAAAAATAAAATAAAATTGTGTGGCATAAAATTTAATTCGTTAAATAAATAAACAAACAACTGAAATACAATAAAAAAAAACAACAAAATATTCCATATCTACAGATTACATTTAACAGTTGAGTGGCAAAAAATAGCACTGTTATTATGTACACAATAAATAAGGCCTTGACAGGGAATATTAAATAAAAAAAACTAAAAATTTGAACAATTATTTCAAAAGAAGGCATTTGAAGCTCTAAGCTTATGAAAATCTGACATTTTTGATTTGACTTTTTGTCAAGAGTTTTAATGCTCTACCATATTACAGTTATTTGAAAATGTTTACTTAATATACTAAGATCTGTAATCCGATCTCATTTGATGGGAATATTTTTAACTAACGAGAAACGTTTCCAATACTCTCGCCTCATCTTATGAACTTTAGGGACACATGCCTACAGAAGAGATTGCAAAACGTTTCTCTGAATTTTAACAGAGTCAAACTCCAGATTAGCCGAGTTGAATTTATATTGCCTTCTCTACTTTTTCATCAAAATATCTTATTTTTGTGTGCACATTCTAGTGTACTGATGCAAAAATTCGAGTTTAGTAAACAGCTACCGAGCTTTTGAACACAATCCAAACTACAGTTGCCTCAAAAAAAGGCAATCACCATCATCACTTCTTTTGACAATGAATTCAGGAACTTCATCACCTCCTCCATCTGTTATCATCAGCTCCACCATCACTAGCGCCTTCTCCGGGTTCTGAATCAAACCCCCTATAAAAGAGTATATCTTGCAGAGTCTACAAAATCCCTACGATTTGATGGTTAATTTGATAGGTTATAGTCATTGGCCAGAATGGGAAACAAGGGGCAGTAGTAAACTACATAACACTGGGTTTGCAAGCTGAAAATGCTGCAAATGTGGATCAGTAAGCAAAACGTAAGACTGGTATCTTCGAAGTCGCCGTAGCCTAGTAGGTAGTGTGTTCGCTTATTAGCCCGAGTCAAACCCCAGGTCAGCCATCAAAACGAAATATGAAAAATAAAACTATTTCTTCGGCGACTTCCTCTCTGCAGATTTATGGTAAAAACTCCGATTGTTAATAAACCTGCCAGTTTCTCAATATCTGTCGTTCGGATTACGCCCACATCCACGTTTTCCTGAATTTTAACAGAGTCGAAACCCAGATTAACCCAGTTGAATTTATATTAGGTTAGGTTAGACGTGTATTTACAAGTCAATTAAGACAAGTACAGTACCCGGAGGTCGAATTGACCCATTGTACTGAATTTATATTGCCTTCTATACTTTTTCATCAAAATAACTTCTATAAATGTTAACATAAAGAAGTTTTTATGCATAGCAGACCAGCATTCGATGTCTAGCTGGCTGATTTTAAGGAGATTATTTGTCTGCTTGCAGTTACGCATACATATGTCATAACAATTTCTATAGTCTGCACCTGGTTTCCATTTCATTCCAAGTATGCCGATATGAATCCTCTGATACATGTGCGTGTTTTTGGTTCAAAAACTATCCTGGATATGCAATATAGTTACTGTGACCATATTTTTTTCAGCAAAATACAGAACAGGAGAAAATAAAATACACTAACCACCATTTTTTAAATCAGGTTAAATTTAACCGTCAAAATTTCAATTGTCAATAAAGTTTTAAACATTATTATATTGAGTGTTATAGTGTTTTCACACCAAAAGTTAAAACCTGATTTTAGCATTAAAACCATAATTAGCTGATTTTGCGTTCACACTGCAAATTTTCTTAAATCAGGTTTTAACTTTCATACATTCATGACGGAACAGAAATGTTTTTGTTTAAGAAAAAACAAAAAATATGAAAAATTAAGAAATATTATTAATATTATTGTTAAAATATTGTTATTTATTATTGTTGTAGCATTCATTATTTGAAATTTTACATTTTTATTCAACTGACTTTCTATATTTTTACATTTGTTTTGTTTTTATTTTGTTTTTATTTAATTTTATCAGCTGTTTTTACCATTTCAGAGCTGGTAGCTCTGATTTAGTACATAAAACAAGGTTGTATTTCATAAAATCAACTTAAAACCAATTCAAAAAAGGTTTTAAGTTGATTTTAACACAATAATTTTGTATGGTAAAAGCAGGTTTTATTTTTGATTTTAACGTTAAAACCAACTTTTGCGTTAAAACCACTCGGTGTGAAAACACTATTAGAAAAATAAAAATTTATTAATTCAATTCTTAAATAAAGTACAAAAAGAATGCAAATAATAAATAAAGGGTCCGCCAAATAACTTTTTTTTTTGAAAATGCTTTAAAAAAAACCTACTGAATATTTTCTCAAATTTCTTTTTTTATTTGAAAGTACAATCCTTCCGATTAATAATGGAAAATAATTTCATTCAAATGAATTGAATTTATTCAACTCAGCAAACAATTTTCTTGTTTCTTTATTTTCTGTTGCATTATAAAAGATTTCGTTTTATTTCTTAACGTTTTAATCGTAAGATTTTCAAAACTAAGCTTGGATTTTGTTTGTAGCTGTGCTCTCTGCACATTTTCAGTACACGTGTGTATCTCTGTGCTTGTGTGTGTGTATCATAATTTTCCCTAATGTTTAAAAAACCTTTTTTTGTCCGTTTTTGTTTTAAATTTTTCATTTGTTTGTATATTTGTTTTTCCCCTAAGCTGCTCTCCTCTCTAAATACAAATGAAACGTAGACCATGATATTTCTTTTCTAAATAAACCAATGAAGGGTTAAAGAGATGAAAGGATTCTTATGTCTTTTATTTTATAATATTTTTTATATGCCTTTTAAATAAACATTATTTCTGTTTTCCTTTTCTTTATTTTATATTCAAAGAAATTGGCAAAAAAAAAGCGTAAATATATGAGAAAGTAAATACAAGAACAAGAACAACATGAATAAATAAACAAATCCATCAATCTCTTGGAGAAATAACAGAGAAAAGAAATCTTATTTCCCTTGCCCACTTTTTTCCGTTTCCGTTTCGATTTTTGTCTTTTTCCTTCGTTTTCATTTTAAAACGCCAAACCACACACTGAATACTGATGCGTTGAAGTTGAATACAAAGTTCACACACAGTGGCATGGCATAAGATTGATTGATGGCAGAGAGTTCATTGGAAGATCCATTTAAAATACTCATCATCATCATCGACTGATGGCTACACCCACCCACACAGAATATTCATGTATTAACGAGTTTATTTTTCTTTATAGTATTTGACCTATTAAACGCTGGTTGTGTGTGTATTGAAGTTATTGGAAAATATGCTCATAAAATATTTATATTTTTAAAAAAGTGATGTGAAATTATTAACAAAGAAATGAGATTTAAAGGATTCAAAAAGATTTCAGGGAAGAGAACAAAAAAATATGTGTGTGTGGAGATAAATTTGAATTTGAAAATCTAAGACGCAATCCATAAATTTTAGCAGCGCTACATTCGGCGTTAACAGAAAAAATTTCCTCTTAATAGAAAACAATTTGCCCTTAACAGAGCACTGTTAGTTATTTAACAGTATTCATCTGAATGATCCCACTTGTTTAAGAGCTACTTTTGGGAAATATTCTAGGTCAATGAGTACCATACTAAATGGAAACGAAGATTCCAAGGCCTCTTAATATAATCAGCAACGTGGTCACATATAAAGTGATATGGTATTGAGAAAATTGGCTACGAAAATATCAAGTCTTTGCTTGGAAATTCTCTAGAAGATCAGTGTCCATTTTGGAACATATAAAAAATAGACTATATGAAAATGGTAGTCCAGGTGGTCCTCTTTCGAACCGGGGTAGTGGGATCACCAACTATCCTTTATATTTTAACACTTTTGTTCACAAATAATAATGATCATAATTAGAATTATATTTTATGTCAATAGTCTGTAAGAATTGCAAAGTAGTAGACTAATCTACTATTGCCACCTTTACACAGTTAGCAGTGCTCTGTTAATAACAAAGTTTTACCCTGTTAGAGGTACGAAAAAACTATTTAATTGGAAAAATTGTTGGCATTTCCATGACTTCTTTACAGAAGTCCCAAGTAATTGGGAGATAATTTGTTTGCGCTTTCCTCTCGGCTTTATGTTAAGTGAGCGTCTCTAGTCGACTGGACGCTGGCTTGGATTAAGTGTTGGTTCGGGATATCAATTTCTAATAGTTTAATTAATTGTTAACGATTTTATTAAAATTTTCACTGATGATTGCCAAAATGGTGAGCATAACTCAAGGCTATGGAAATAGCATCATATTCTTATCAATCGATATCGGGTCATAACGATGTTCCAATTAACTGTAGAACAGACGATACAACCATCGAACTCTGCGCTTTAAATTCCTTTAGAATTTAGAGAACTACTTTAAAAACCTGCGGGCTTATAACTGTATAGTTTAGTATGGATTAGGTCTACGTTAAATAGAACAGCGTTAGTGTTAGGTTAGAACAGCGTAGAAATTCCAAAGGAGAAAGTTCTTATGACACATCGGGTCATATCAGGTTACTGTAGAGCAGAGGAACTTACCATGTGTGATGCAACCATAGAACATTATAGAACATAAATGAATACCCTACTTTGAAATCCAGTCTAGGGACTTGCGGTCTTATAATTGACAAATCTATTATGGGGTTTGTTATTCGACGCAGAAATTCGAAAGGAGAATATTTAGTATTTATGTTAAAATGCTTTCTATACTTTGCATTATGGGCACTCATTCAAGGCGTAATGATTTTTGATTGTTGTAAATTACTTCTGCAGGAGCCACAGAGATGACGAGAAAGCAGTAAGTGTTCTTCAATTTTTGGGCACATGCCTAGCACTATGTCGGAGGAAGAAAAGATATATTGAAATATCCAAAATGGGGCGTACATTGCAAACATACATAATCAGGATTACGATCTAGCCTCTAACACCACTTATGTTGTCTCTGTTAATATTATACATACATAAGTTTAATAGCAACTCGAAAAATTCTTCACATTTTTTACTCACCAAATCCTCTATCCAGACACCCTCTAACTACGTACATAGTGAGGAGGACAACATAACGAATATCTTAGGAGAGCAACCTCATCTTTTGGCAAAGAGCACGACCAATTGAAAAAGGTTTCACAACAAAAACAATTTTTTAGGGAGAATATTATGCAGCAACACTGTGTCCTTATCCTCAAGATAAAAGTCATTTTCTACGTTAAACTCAGCTTCGATGATTTCTCTTAACCTTACCCACTAGCTTTTCTACTGCTGTCATTGTTTTTGGGCTCATAGAATTCTTTGGGCTTTCTAATCACCCCCATTGCGTCATTAACGTCGAAATACACGAAAGGTGTAAGCAAATGTCAATTTAGGAGCAGATGTCTTGCAAAAAATGGAGTTTAATTGCGGTCATATGTATACAAATATTGCCAGGTGTTGTAAGGAGCTTAGTCTGGAAGAGTTTCAAAGGCCCCTGACATAAAACTTTTTGAAAAAGTCTGTAAACAAGAATCTTAGTTGGATGCAAATCATTCAAGGAGGTACTTCACTCCTGAGTAATGTAGTGCCGGTACATTAATATTTACGTCAAGGTTGCCCGTGGCTACGATGTAGGTGTAGGTTTCTTCGCAGGCTCCAGTTGTTGTAATTATAATTATGGGCTAAAAATGATAAAATACTTCGACAGCTGTTTGTCGTTTGAGGTTTTAATTGTGTTTGGTTTACTTGCAGTAAATCCAAAGAAAATAAGTCCATGACGTCAAATCGAACAACAATAGTAAAAACAATAAAATTTTTATCATAATTGCTTCATATGTGTTTATCTATTTTACATATGTGCATATATTTTTTAAAACCCCTATTAAAAAACCAGTATTTAAGTAATTCCTTGCTAAACAAAGTCAAAGAAGGTCAATACCATTGAAATTTAACAACAAAAATTTCATTCATACTCGTAACTTTTAAACACTCTGAGAACATTTGATTGATTCTCTCTCACATTGCTTGAGCCTACAAAAAAATTTCACAAAAACAAATCCTATTACAATGAAATGAAATTAACCGTTTTAAAAAGCAAATTACATCCATACATATTTTGTGTCTCTTAAATTCTTTCTTCTTAAATCAATATCAGTTGCATTGTTGAATCTTGTAGTGTTAACACGTCATGTTGAAATTAAAGTGCGTAGAAATTAAATCGTCAGTGAATGAATGTAAAATTTTTTTGTGATGTGAAGTGATGTGATTAGGTGAAGTGAAGTGAAGTGTATTAATTAATAAATATGCCAACTAAAAATGTAATTTCTTCTTCAAATTGTAAGTAAAAACATATCGTTGTACAATTTATTTGTTTCAAATTGAAGCCTTATTATAAAATTATAATTTTCCCTCATATCTTAGTCCCTTTTTATGGGAATATTTTTTTTTATCAAAAGGAAATTTTATATAAAAATACCTTTTATACTTCGACATACAAACTGATTATACAAATAGTCTCTTCAATGTATACAAATAAACGAAAAAAAATCTTCTTTTAATTATTCTTTATTGATTTCCACAAAAAAAAAAAATTCGTATCAATATATACGACACAGGACAACAATAATAAAAACAATAAAGCGTTTATTACAATTGCTTTGTATGTACATATGTACATACGTACGTGTTTATATGTTTTACAAATATTTTTGAATGTCGAACAAAGGTCAATAACATTGAAATTTAACAACAAAAATTTCATTCATTACTTCTAAACACTCTGAGAACATTCGATTGATTTCTCACTTTGCAGAGTTTACACAAAAATTTCACAAAAACAAATCCTATTACAATGATCTGAAATTAACCGTTTTAAACAGCAAATCACATTCATACAAACATATGTTGTGCTTTCTTTTCCATTCATTCGTATTATGTGTTTTAATTTCTTTCTTCTTAAATCAACGTCGTCATTTGCATTATTGTGTCTTTGGTGTTAACACTGTGTTGTAATGTTAATTAAAAAGTGCGTGTAGAAATTAAAACGAAAGTGAACGAATGGAATTTTTTTTTGTGATGTGAAGTGGTACGAAAAAGTGAAGGAAAGCGAAATGTATTCTTTAATAAATTTGCCAACTAAAAACATAATTTTTTCTTCAAATTATTAAAGTATTATAATACATATTAGAGCCTTATTAAAATAATATAATTTCCCCTCATATCTCATTCAAGTCCTTTTTATGGGAATATGTTTTTTTAATCAAAAGGAAATTTTATATAAAAATTCATTTTATACTTCAGCATACAAACTGATCATTATATAAATAGTCTCTTCTATGTATACAAATAAACAAAAAAAATTCTTTTAATTATTCGCTTTTGATTTATACCAAAAAAAATATTCGTATCGAAATATGTATACTACACAGGACAACAATAATAAAAACAATAAAGCGTTTATTACAATTGCTTTATATGTACATATGTACGTACGTGCTTATACATATGTTTTACAAATATTTTTTAAAACCCCTATTAAAGTAATTTCTTGTTAAGCAATGTCAAACAAAGGTCAATAACATTGAAATTTAACAACAAAAATTTCATTCATAACTTCTAAACACTCTGAGAACATTTGATTGAATCTCTCACTTTGCAGAGTTTACATAAAAATTTCACAAAAACAAATCCTATTACAATGATCTGAAATTAACCGTTTTAAACAGCAAATCACATTCATACAAACATATGTTGTGCTTTCTTTTCCATTCATTCGTATTATGTGTTTTAATTTCTTTCTTCTTAAATCAACGTCGTCATTTGCATTATTGTGTCTTTGGTGTTAACACTGTGTTGTAATGTTAATTAAAAAGTGCGTGTAGAAATTAAAACGAAAGTGAACGAATGGAATTTTTTTTTGTGATGTGAAGTGGTACGATTAAGTGAAGGAAAGCGAAATGTATTCTTTAATAAATTTGCCAACTAAAAACATAATTTTTTCTTCAAATTATTAAAGTATTATAATACATATTAGAGCCTTATTAAAATAATATAATTTCCCCTCATATCTCATTCAAGTCCTTTTTATGGGAATATGTTTTTTTAATCAAAAGGAAATTTTATATAAAAATTCATTTTATACTTCAGCATACAAACTGATCATTATATAAATAGTCTCTTCTATGTATACAAATAAACAAAAAAAATTCTTTTAATTATTCGCTTTTGATTTATACCAAAAAAAATATTCGTATCGAAATATGTATACTACAGAGGACAACAATAATAAAAACAATAAAGCGTTTATTACAATTGCTTTATATGTACATATGTACGTACGTGCTTATATGTTTTACAAATATTTTTTAAAACCCCTATTAAAGTAATTTCTTGTTAAGCAATGTCAAAAAAGGTCAATAACATTGAAATTTAACAACAAAAATTTCATTCATAACTTCTAAGCACTCTGAGAACATTTGATTGAATCTCTCACTTTGCAGAGTTTACATAAAAATTTCACAAAAACAAATCCTATTACAATGATCTGAAATTAACCGTTTTAAACAGCAAATCACATTCATACAAACATATGTTGTGCTTTCTTTTCCATTCATTCATATTATGCGTCGTAATTTCTTTCTTCTTAAATCAATGTCGTCAGTTGCATTGTTGTGTCTTGTGGTGTTAACACTGTCTTGTGATGTTAATTAAAAAGTGCGTGTATAAATTAAATCGTAAGTGAATGAATGAAAATTGTTTATATGATGTGAAGTGATTAAGTGAAGTGAAGTGTATTATTTCATAAATTTGCCAACTAAAAACGTAATTTATTCTTCAAATTGTAAGTAAAAATACATACATTTACAATTTATTTATTTTCGATTTATAATTTAATTGTTTCAAATTGAAAGCCTCATATTTTTTTAAATGCTTTTTATGGGAAAATTTTTTGATCAACAGGAAATAATAAAATAAATTAAATAAAAATATCTTTTTTATATTTGTACATACAAATATAATAGTTTCCTATGCATACAAGCAAACAAACAAAAAAACCTTTTTGAACTATTCCTTTTTGATTACACAGGACAACAGAAATAAAAACAATAAATAAATAAAACAATACAAATATTTTTGAAAACCCCTATTAAAGTAATTCCTTGGTAAACAATGTCAAAGAAGGTCAATTTAATCTAAATTTAATAACAAACAAAATTTCATTCATAACTTCTAAACAATCTGAGAACATTCGATTGATTCTCTCTCTCACATTATGTAATGAAAGACGGTTCTTTTTGGTTTTTAAATGCGTCTTATGAAACGCACTGTTGAGCTTTGGTTTATTGAATCATCATATGAGGGAAAATGTCCCTTCTTTTATACTATAATTTTGATGACTTGACAATTCCAAGTCAATCCCTTAATTCTAATACAATTTGTATTGGCTTAATACTAAATACATAGGTTTGTGTGTATGTTAAATGTTTAGCTATATTCTATGGGTTTGTGTGGTTGTTAAGTACTTAATTATATTCTAGGGGTTTGTGTGGTTGTTAAGTACTTAATTATATTCTATGGGTTTGTGTGTTTGTTATATTCTTAAGTATATTCTATGTTAAATAATATTGCACTGGTTTGTGTGTGTGCTAACCATGGGACAAGTGGGTGCAATATGACACGCGCCCGTTCTCCATATAAACATAATAATTCCCACGGTAAAGAGCCATACATGATCACTAGCAAAGCAACACAACAACAACATATATTGTGTAGATTATATGCATACCAATACTGTCGGCGGCCACTCAGCGAAGTGTCAAATGATCCTCGCGTGTGCGCATACCATTGTAGCGTTATGCGCAGCAGCGACGGTCAGCAACATTGAGTCAAGTGGTCGCTGCAATTTGATAATCTTTTGCTTATGCACATTAAATGCTTGTGCTGGCATTGACAACCGTAGAACCATGCTACACCTCCACCTTTTACAAGAATGTTCATATAATTTTTGTTTTATGGACATTCTTTTACACAACACAGTACAATGATTTTACGTCTATTTCTAATTTATATTAATAAACTTAGTATGATTAATAGTATTAATCTTAATTTAAAGTAATACAATTTTAATATTATTTCTAATTAAATTTTAATATTTATTTTGTTTTTAGTGATAAGTTTACTTAGTTAAAAAAAATTAAAATTTATCTTAAATATTATTTCACTTTTCTGCGCAGTTTAGTGTTATTGTTAAAACTATTTGTTATATATCTTAAGTCTATTCTTATGAACTACTTGTTCTTTATTATTTTTCTTATCAACTATAGTTACATTATTTCTTAAATCTATGTTTTTAATTTTGTATGGGCCTTTATATGATGCCTCTAGTTTATGTCCTATATTATTCCTAAGTAAGACTAAATCTCCTATGTTAAAATTATAATCTAATATATCCTTATCATAGTTATTCTTTTGCTTTATTTTATTTATTTCTAATAAACATTTTGCTCTCTTAAGTGCAATTTCTAATCTAAATTTTGCTTCTTTTGCATAGTTATCTATATTGTATAGTGGTGCAACTCTATCTACCTCATTGAAATTTTTAAAACTATTTGACATTTTACTGAAAACCAATTCATATGGACAATAATTATGTACTGTTGATGGTGTTGTATTAAAACAGTAAGTAAAATACCTAAGCCATTCATCCCAGTCGTCTTTATCTACAGATATATATGAACGTACGTATTCATTAAATGTTCTGTGAGTTCGTTCTATTGTACCTAATGTCTGGTGATGATGTGCTGTTGAAGTTAATTTTTCAACTTTCAATAGGTTGCAAAGTTCAGTCAGTATTGAGTTTTTATATTCTGTACCCATGTCTGTAATGAACGTCTTCATTGGACCATAGGTAAGTACAAAGTTTTCAAATATCGCTTTAGCGACAGTTTTAGCCGATTTATCTGGTATTGGTACCGTTACCAAATATTTAGTTAAATCACATATTAATGTGATTGCATATTCGTTTCCGTTAATTGATCTAGGAAATGGTCCGATTGTATCTACATACACCGTATCAAATGGCATGGTGGGTGTTTCTGTGAGAATCATCGGACTTTTAATGTGTTTGGTCGTTTTTGTTAATTGACATTTTTGACATGATTTAACGTATTTAGCTATGTCTTTTGTCATGTTTTTCCAGTAGTAGTATCTTTTTATTTTTTCTGCGGTTCTAAATATCCCGCAATGACCTCCTTCGATAGGGTCATCATGATATTTCAGCATGATTTCTAGAATTTCCTTAGAATTCTTTGTATCTAATATCTTTATTTCATTTAATAGCGCTATTTTAATTTTATTTAGTACCTTATTGCCCATATTTCTAAATTCAAACTTTGAGATAAATTCGAAAATTTTCTCACTAGGTGCTACTTGTAGTTTATTGATATTTAATTTACTGGCCGCTTTCTCGAGCCTAGAGAAAAATTGTCCTAAGTCAAGTTTCTCTTTAGTAAATATATCATTTATATTTATGCTAGCTAATATTGATTTTCCCCTCTTTATGTAGCATTTATTGGGATAAATCTTTAATTTATAATACTTTCTGACGTCACTATTCTTAATTGGTACATATATTTTGGGCTCATCTACGCTATCTTTTTTATGCTGATTATTTATTTCGCTACTGGTTTTTTGTTTAGTCATCGATCTTGTCGAGACTCTTAATACGCACGATACCTTTTTATTTATGTTTTTGAAGTCTTCAATTGTAATTCGCGACAATGCGTCCGCGACATAGTTATCCTTTCCATTCAAAGTCTATCTTTCTATTATTTACTAAGTCAAATTTTCTAACAATATTCAAGGTCCATTTACATATATTAATTTTATAATTTATTTCTTAACAAATACTTTAAAATGCAAAAACAAACACATCAAAATATTATATTAATTTACATATCAAATCAAATTAAAAGCTTTATTAAATAACACCCTTTTGGGTTCTTATTCTTATTTAAAAAAAATCTATAAAAACCCTTTTAAAATAACTTTTGTGTTATTAATTCTTTAGGTTTTATTCTAGAGGGATCTTACAATTTAAAATTTATTATATTTTTCTTATTCAATTTATTATATTTTTCTTATAATATACATATGTATTTAGTAATCAAACTTATTATAATTAAAATTTATATAAAAAATATATTTTTTTTTTTTTTATTTATTCCTAATTTGCCTCGAGCGGTTAACGCTTATAGGCCCTTCCAGTGCAACCCTTGAGGAGCACGTTGGATAAATTAAAATTTTATTGTTCTATATAAATATTTACCATTCACTTTTACGTCATGAATTCGATATAACACGGTATTGGTTTGATGTAGACCATTCGCAACAGACCCCTTCTTTTTGGTTTACTTATCTTTCTGGTTGTATTCGGCGCTCCTGGGTTTTGTGTATTGCTCTGTGTGTGTCTTCTTTATTTCCCAAGGTTATTGGTTGACGACCTCGTCCTGGTGGAAATTGCTTCATGCCTTTAAGCTAGGCGGATCTTCCTTCACGCAACTGACGGATTTTTGGCTGTCCGTCAGGATATAAAAATTTATTTTGGGTGCATGTAAATTTGAGCACTCTTGTTTGTCCCTGCCAGGAGTGCCAATAAAAATTTAGCACTTCCTGGCAGGACCACTGTTATATTCTGGGTGCTAATAAATGCAGCACTTCCAGAATACTGGCAGGATCGCCATGTAATGAAAGACGGTTCTTTTTGGTTTTTAAATGCGTCTTATGAAACGCACTGTTGAGCTTTGGTTTATTGAATCATCATATGAGGGAAAATGTCCCTTCTTTTATACTATAATTTTGATGACTTGACAATTCCAAGTCAATCCCTTAATTCTAATACAATTTGTATTGGCTTAATACTAAATACATAGGTTTGTGTGTATGTTAAATGTTTAGCTATATTCTATGGGTTTGTGTGGTTGTTAAGTACTTAATTATATTCTAGGGGTTTGTGTGGTTGTTAAGTACTTAATTATATTCTATGGGTTTGTGTGTTTGTTATATTCTTAAGTATATTCTATGTTAAATAATATTGCACTGGTTTGTGTGTGTGCTAACCATGGGACAAGTGGGTGCAATATGACACGCGCCCGTTCTCCATATAAACATAATAATTCCCACGGTAAAGAGCCATACATGATCACTAGCAAAGCAACACAACAACAACATATATTGTGTAGATTATATGCATACCAATACTGTCGGCGGCCACTCAGCGAAGTGTCAAATGATCCTCGCGTGTGCGCATACCATTGTAGCGTTATGCGCAGCAGCGACGGTCAGCAACATTGAGTCAAGTGGTCGCTGCAATTTGATAATCTTTTGCTTATGCACATTAAATGCTTGTGCTGGCATTGACAACCGTAGAACCATGCTACAATTACTTGAGCTTGCAAAGAATTTCACAAAAAATTTCAAAATGAAATGAAAATAACCGTTTTAAAGAGCAAACAAACGCACATCCATACAAACATACATAACTTTTTATGATATTATGGAAGAGATTAACTGAAGTTGTTTAATAAATTTGCGAACTAAAAACGTAATTTATTCTTCAAATTATAAGTAAAAATATGTATGAATATGTATTTACAATTTATTTATTACCGATTTACAATTTATTTGTTTCAAAATAAAAAGCCGCCTTATTATAAAATTATAATTTCCCCTCATATTTTGTTGAAATCCGTTTTTATGGGAATATTTTATTTTTTTTTTTTCAAAGGAAATTTTATATAAAAATATCTTTTATGTTTTGACTTACAAACTGATTATTATATGAATAGTCTCCTATGTACATATATAAACAAACGGGATTATTTATAAAAAAAAATATTCATATCAATATATACTACTCAGCTTCAACTTTCTTTCAAACCGATGACGATATCAAAAAAATAAAATTTTAAATACTTACAAAAATTTATTTGAATTTAAATGAAAATTTAATTTTAACTTAAGCTTTTAAAAATATACAAAATTAATTACTATTTTTGTTGGTGATCTAAAAAGATCGTTTAGAAATTTTACAAAAAAAAAAAAAAAATTAATTCAACACCTTTTTCCTATATTTGAAGCTAGTTTCAAACCAAATATGTGTCAAATTTATCGATAACATTTCTACAACAGTTTGGAACTTCGAAAACTTGAGAGTGAAAACCCTCTCCAATTGTGTTTAGTTTAGATCTGTTGCGAATTTAAAGAGACTTTAGCAGTGGTCAAATCTAATGATAATCTGAATATACAAAGTCTACATTGTATGCTAAAAGCATTCAAACTTCTATGCCAAACTCTTATTGATTTCTGCCAAGTTGTAAAAATGTGTGTGATGTTAGCCTGATGGAACATAACATATTTTGTGGGGACAAATTCTAACCGTTTTAATTGGAGAAATGAAAAATTCTCTTTAATTGTTGAGCATAGATGTGACAATTAGACGTTCGACTAGGTTAAATAATCTTATGATTAAAAAATATCCTCTCAATTGTATCAGACTGCCTTGTTTTCCATGATCTTTATTCGATTCAGAAATGTTTCCATTTGTTTCCATTTTAGCAGTGTATCGCATATTGTCATATTATTTCTAATAAAACAATTTAAAATGAAGTTTCTATAATTCATTGTAATCGGTTTTCATCATTCACTTTTAATTAAATTGAAGTTTTCATGCCCAAAGCAATGTAAAAAAATAAATTTTTTGGTTTATAATTTGTAATTATTTTACACTCTTAAATAATGAAATCAGCACTTTAGATAACAATCTAAGTGAAGTTAGGTTCTGTAGACAGTCATAATCCATTCTCGATTTAACCTCATAAGAGCCGAGTTTGACTGTCAGATAGTATTGCTGATGTATACTGTCTTTTATACCTCCCATTCAAATTGAATGACAAAATTGTCCATGCTAAAAGATACCCGCGAATTTTTCCCTATAGAATCGGAATATTTCTGGGACTAAACTACTCTTGCTCTTGTCTCAAGCGATTTTTTTTTCCACAAAACCGTACCTCTTGAGAGAGAGGGTCTACCGGCTACAAACTACAAAAATTTGAACAAGAAATTGTAGAAGTATTTGATGAGCTTTCATAACCTTTTGACGATGGCCAACACAGTTGATAACAAGTTGCTTCAGGAAGGTCGTAAATATTGTGAAGAATTGGAATAGTTTTTGGTTCATATTCCGAAAATTCTGCCTGGCGAACTAACCAATACTCTTGAGAGCTTGTATCATATTCTACGAAAATACATTTTTAAAGTAAGCTTAGGTGAGTTTTTTTGGTGCTGGGTATTCTCATAGAAACTAATGTACTGTTTATCTCTTCTCTTTATGCAAATATCTCTCATATTAATCATAATGGAAATAGTTTATACGCTCAGAAATACTTACTTACTTAGATGTGGCCTCACATCTAATAAGCCAACACAATACCTACTAGACTATGACGACTTTAAGTTGGACATTTCCAGTGTAAGACGCTGTATTTGAAGATCTCAATGGTTCAGATTAGGTATCATAATCATGTGACGTAAGAGTGTCTATCCATGTTATTATGGTAGCAACCTCTGTTTAGTTTAGGTAGAGTATATGGATCACATTCTATAGAAGAGCAGAAATGAACACATGGGTTATTTGTCTACGAATTTGGAATTGAAAACGAAACTCTCATTCACTCAAGTGTATCCTTGAATGAAATGTTTTGTAAAACAATTTGTTTTAATTGAAAAAAAGAAATATTGGTTATCGATAAATATTGCAATAATATTAATATTTTTAGATGAATTTTAAATTCCTTTTTACTGCTGTTAATTAATCATCTTTAGGAATAGAAAAAACAGAAAAAAAAACACTGAAAATTTCTCATTTCATTAAATATTCGTACAAAATTTTATGGAAACCCTTCATTTATTTAAAATATGAAAGAATGAAAAAAAATATGTTTTAAAAGTTTCTCTGCACTTTTGTTTCTTTTTTGTTCATTTCCGTTTTAAAATGGAATTATTTGCCACTTTTCTGCTACAATTTCATTTTCATTTCCATTCTGTTTTAATTATTTATAAATCCACTTATTGCCAACCAACCTTGGTTGGGAGAGGGGGGGTGGCGAAAAGGGAGATCGAAGAACCAACAGAAAAAAGGCAAACTTAATTTTTCTTATTTTTTTTTGGGATTTTTTCTCTTTCTTTTTTTGTTTCTTTTTTCTGCCATAGTTTAACTGAATGAGCAATTCTTTGCTTTTGTTTTTGTAGAATTTTTTCTTCCTTGTTTTATAAACCGAATTCAGTTGTTTTTGCTTCTTTAGCTGAAACAAAAGAAGAATAAAGGATGAAAAAAAGGTATGGAATCTGGAAAATAAAGTTCTTCTTTTCATATACGTACGTACGTGTAGCGTGTAGCGCATATAAATTTTGCAAATTGCCTGTGCCAGTATGCCATTTCTGATATGATTTGTCACACTTTCCGCTTTCCCAACTCGGCTGCCATAGTGCTTTAGCCGTACAACTTAATCATGCCAGCCAACACTTGAAAACTTGAAATAATAGAAATGCGTTACAACACTTTTACTTCTCCCTCATTCTCTCTCTCTCCCTGGCTTTCTCTCTGTTCCATAGCATTGCTTCACTTCAATTTCAATTTCGCAAGATTTATTATATGATTTCCCTCATACTCTCTCTTTCTCGTTGAAACCCTTTCGGCTTTTAGTATGTATGTATTGCGTATGTATGGTTATGTATTGCTGTCACTTTGAATTTGAACTTTTCATTTTTTGTTTTCTTTTTTTGCATGATTTTTTGTCTTTCTCTTGTTTTTTTGCCAAAGTTTCTCTCCATTTAAATGACAATTGAAATTGTTTCTTGCCGTTTTACGAAGGTTTAGATTTCATTCTCTTTTTTTTCTGTGTTTTTTTCTTTTGTAAGCAAAAAACTTTGCTCTCCATTAGCACATTGAAAGCGAAATGGGAAATGTATGCCTATTCACAACGTTTATTGGTATTAAAAACGAAAGTGTTTTAAATTCTTTACAATCCATAGGCATTAGAAGCGCTATAAATAAGCCTCACACAAGTGATAACTGATTGAATAAGCCTCAACTTAGATAATTGAAAACTTAAGCGAATTTTAAATTTCATATGAGAATACCTAGAACTAACTGTCAATCAAACATTCCTTTACAGGCAGAGCGCAAAGTATCGTTAGATAAGTATTGAACGTTTTCCTGTTTAAAAAGGAGAAACTGAACTTGTTTGATGTGTGGTTTTAACAAGATGGTGCCACACTGGTGTTACACTGCATACGATACAACCATTAACCTGGAGTGTTAAGTGTAAGCAGTTAATATCACCAAGATCATACGATCTGTACTCAAGAGGTATCAAATTAATATCAAACTATGGATATTAACTTCAACCACAAGAGGTATCAAGGTATCTGGATCAGACACTGGGATTTTTAAGAAACCACGTTATAACTCAAGGCAAATGATATACAGCTTGATATCCTATGTTTTGTTTGAAAGAGGATTTCTAAACTGGCTTTTTAATAAAACTAACAATTGCTGTATAATTTCCAAGTTGCATCATGCATTACAACATATTTGTTTGCAACATGCCTTAGCATCATAAGCATCAGACGTCCTAATTGTGTTTTTGCCTCTATCGTTTGTTATTCTCACAAATTTTTGTTTCGCCCCCAAAAGACAAGTGAACCGTTCCATTAACTTGGTTAACTTTTACAGAAGATGGTTTTGCAAGGAGTTATGAAAACAAGAAGCAGAAAACAGGATAATAAGTCACAGGAACCAACAAAATAAATGTAAGGGTTACTATTGAAAGCATTAAAAGTGTTAAACTTTGAAGAACAACAACAACCACAGAAAAAATGTTACCATAAGATATTACGCTCCACCCTCTCGTTTTTGGCTACTCTCTCAAGCTATTTAATATTTTTGCTACTTGGAGATTTACTAGGAGTATATGTATGTATTATACACAAATAATATAATGTATGTGTTCTAAAAGGTGTTGAATAATTTTCATTTTACCACAAGCTTATATACATATGTACATGCATATATTGTACATGTATGTATATACTGTATGTGAATGTATAAGTCTATGTAAGTGTAAGCGTACGTACGCGGTGCGCTTGTGGCTGTGTGAGTGCAGGATAATATCATTTTGCAAGGATTACAGTAATAATTCATTTAAACAATTTATTATCAAATGTGTTCATTGTATTGTGTGCGCCTTGGCTTTAGGAATGCTTGCATTTAAAAGCTAAAATTAAATGCTTATCATGCAAAAATGAGTTGCAGTTTTTGTTTTTTGTTTCCATTTTTAGGTAGCAAAGGGGTGGGGGTGGTGGCAGAGAAGAAGGGTGGTACAATTCTGCAGTTTGGCAAGCAGAAGATTAATTAAAAACATCTTTTATATGCATGTGGAGAGATAATAACGTCAAGTACTAGTAAATGTTTGCCATGAAATTGAAAAATTAATTTTAAAATTAATTCTATAAAATGAAGCGCAGCTGTAATTAAAATTCCAGAAATGGGGTTTAAAAATTTCATTAATTTATTGCATTTACTTTAATTATTCCGTATAGACACTTAGAAGTAATATGAAATTAGTACCATAAGGGTTCTTGGTGCTACCAACGTATTCCGTAAAAGACTTGACTTGATTTAATTGTCTTCCGAAAAAAAGTACCTTCCAGTAACTCAATTTAAAGGTGAGGCCAATATATTTTAGTTTCTTTTTTTTTTGCACAAAAATACTAAAGCAAAGGTACTTTTTTGTACTTTTCTAATGTGGAAAAGATTTTCAAAAATTAGTTTTTAAATTTTTTTTAATTTTTCAATTTGATCGATGTTGTGTTGGGTACTTTTTTGGTATTTTTTAAAGTGTAAAAGATTTTTAAAAAGAAGATCGTTTTTAAGTTTTCGTCCTTTTTGTTGTCAATTTTTTGTACTATTTGACCGATGTTGCTTATGTAGGGTACTTTTTTTTGGTACTTTTCTTTTACACGTTAGAAGATTTTTAAAAAGAATAAAAATTTTAAATCTTTGGTCCTTTTTTTGTGTCAACTTTTCGTACTTTTTGACCGATGTTGTGTTTGTTTGAAACCTTTTAACAGAAAACAATGCTTAGGTTTTTAGTATTAGGGTCTGAAACTAATTTCGTCTAGGAATTGTCGGCTGAAGTCACGAAATTTTTTTTTGCTTTTTCTGTGATGGAAAAGTTTACTGATAAAATTGTAGATAGTCTAGTACTTCGGGATACATTCTATTGTGTTGCTTTTATCTAAGATATCTGAACAATGTGCCCGATAAATTTAAGAACTTTGGCTAGGGCAATTACCTGGCCAACACTTGATTGACACACTGGAATGCATTAAGACCATACAGAACCCAACTATGTGTTTTGATGAGCCGTTGTTCCATCTTGCTTTTTGCGGAATATACCCTGCCAGACATTTTTTCCAATTTCACCCAGAGGTTCCGGTGACATCCATTTTGAGAAAGCTCTTCTCCTCGCAAACTCAACTCCTTGCTCATTCTCGTAAATTTCCATATGATCTCGGATCTAGTCGAGAGCAACACTATTTCCCCCGCCTATCTAATTTAACTTGCCCAGGGGATTTCATACAAACCGAATGGTTGAATGTCAGTGGTATTGCCATGAAACATTCAAGTAGAACATAACAGATTTTACGATAACTCCCACTAGGAAGATACCAGCAATTTGCACCAAGTTTTTTCAAATATTTTACTCTGGTGCCGAACATGCTGATGCCTGCAGCATTACATCCACATATTGATATATTGCAGAATAGTTTTTCTTTAAAAAAATTTGGAGACTCTAAATTACTTCAATCGCTTTTTCAGTTTCGTTGCTAAGCATTTTCCAAAATTGTAGGTTCTATTGCGTCTGTCCAGTAGAGGGAAATGTCAGTAACGCGATTTATCTGTCGCGTATGAGACTTGCCTCCCACAATCTAAAACAAACTTTTCAATGCTTTTTTAGGCTAATCATGCAAGTTTTTGCATTTTATCCCAAAAGCCCATGTCATGTTGAAACTTTGCAGATGTTGGCAAAGCCAATGTTGAAAGGCAATACTGCGCCTCCGCTTCTGACCTTCTACAACTTGGTCAAATGGTGTGATATTCACATCAAAATTTAACCCGATTTAAGAAAGCAATGTAGTCGGAGTAGGTAGTGTATTGGCTTACTAGAGGTAAGGCTCCGGTTCGTATCCCAGGTCAGACGTCAAAACGAAATATGAAAAAAAAACATTTCTTCGATGACTTCCTCTCAGCAGATTTCTGGCAAAAATTCTGAGAGTAAATAAACCCGCCGTAAAAAAGTTTCTCAAAAATTTGTCGTTCGGAGTCGACGTTAAACTGTAGGTCCCGCCACGCACGTATAAAATTAACGCACGCAACATGAGTGGAGTGTAATGTTAAAATGGATAGAATTGACCACTGCACTGAAGTTGCCGTAGTGTAACATGCAGTGTGATGATCCGCTAGAAACTGAGCGAACCTGTGTGAAAAGGTTTGATGCAATCACTATATAGTCCAGAGCATGCATCCTTAGATTATAATTTGTTTTCAACTCTGCAGCACTATTGAAATCGCGTAGAGGGTTTTAACGTAGAGCTATGCAATACGCAATGGGTTTCTCACTTAGAGAAAAAAAAAGAAGAAAGTCTATCGTGATGGAATATGTGCTTGATGACTAACATATTTTTGATTAGAAAGACAGATATTTGAGTAAATGAAACGCACTTTTTTTATATTTCGTAGCCTGTTTGTCACAATTTTTGTACAATTTTAATACAGTTTTTACTGACAGTTCTTCATTTATTCAAAATCTCCAGGAGAAAGCTCCTTGAAAATAAAATTCCGTTTTGCCGTTTTGACTTTTTAATCAAATCTCTTAAATTTGTTTTTCTTAATTTCATGCCAAATTTACGTATGTACCTTCGAGCCGTTTTGGGCTAGAAAAATTATTACGTTTTCTATCTTGATCTTTGTGAAATAAAAATGGGTCTTTGTAAACATGCATCACTGTCACTTTGTTTGAACACATACACACACATACATGCACGTAAACATTTAAAAAAGAAAACGAAAGAAAAACAAGAAGAAACTACAGACAAACAGATGGTTTGTCAGGCAGACATGAAATAGAATTTCTACGCGAAAAACATGAAAAAGAAAAAAAGAACTGAATGAGAAAAAAGAAATCACAGTTGAAAAAACGATTTTAAAAAGGCAAGACACAGAAATAAAACAGAACAGAGCAGAGCGAACGAATGCAATGTAATTTAAGGCAGCATACAGCTGCAATTACAAACACATACACATACACACAACGCACAAATACTTGTACAAGCTTAGGCAGTTGCCAATGAAATAAAATGCTGGTGCAATTTCATTTCAGACACACATACACATACACGAGAGAGAGAGAGAAAGAGAGCGAGTGTATAAGGATAGACATGTTGCATTCAAGATTCATTTTAGAAAATTTTCTACAGACATTGAAAACATAATTCATTTCCAGCGAAAGATAGAACGATAGAAAGAAAGAACGACGGCAAAATGAAACAAGCCAGTCCAAGACCAGCCATTGCTAGGTAGGCATTCATTTGATTTACAAGAGTGGAAGAAGGTGAAGGACTTTCAAAGAAAGCAAGAAAAAAAGAAAGGAAATATTAAAAAAAATAAAAATTAAGCAACAAGACATACTCTAGTCGTATATACTGCTGCTGCTGCTGGCAAATACAATAACACATTGAAAATTCATATGAAGGAAAATTTCCAACATAAAAATACTTATAAAGTATAGAGAAAGGGAGAGATAGACAGAGTGTGAGAGTGAAGGAGAAAAGATAAATACTAAGAAGTTAAAATATATTGGGTGTACAACTAAAAAATGTGGAAAGTTATGGCATGTAGGGGTGAATGCTAAATGTATTCGAAGGTAATGATCATTGTCAACTGAAATATTTTTCCATTTTGTTTTTGGTAGTGCATGTACACTGTGATGAAAGAGCTAATCTGTCCTAAAAGCCCAGGTAATTTTTAATAATAAGTACATACTTCAAAATAAAGCGTTTATATTGGAAGCATTCGGCATTGGGTCAAGCGAAAGATAGTCTGACAAGGCAAAGGCAGGTGAAGCAAAACTTCTCAATCGCCAGGTTTTTTCCTAGATTTATAATTGGTCATGCAATATATGGCCAGCGTAACTTCGCTTCATACGAATCAATTGGATTCCAAGTGGTGTTTAGTCTCCGTTTAGCAACTCTTAATAAATGGGAGCCTCTTATCACCACTTAAGTAAGTAAATTTCGTTTAGGACAAGCCTTGCTGGATTTATTTTTCAACACCATCGCTGCAATGTTTGATTACTTTTATGATGTCCCAGCATTAATTCCGAGTGTGAAATTATTGTTTAAATTGGGCACCCAAATTCAGTGTCTCTTGATTTCAAATCGCATTGAATTCAGTTTCTTAGCGACATTATTAGTTCGATTTGGACTTGCTTAAGCACTTCCTTCCATCATCATCTGCTTTACACTTTGATGGCAGAACTTGCCCGACTTGCTACTTCAAAAACGTCGCCTGCTAATGTACACAGCACAAAAACCATTTCGCCAGAATACCTTCTTTGTTTCAAATGCATTAGCCAAGCTAGCATAGGCGCAGTATGTTAATATACTGCAGAGCTCATTGAATTCATTGTTGATATGGATGCGGAATTCATCGCTTAAACGGCTCTGTACTACGACCGTGCGATATATTGTATTCCCCTTCTTCTTTTACCATAATATCGCCCCTATTGCCTTGACAGAATGTTGTTTGTGTCAATAAAGACAATTCCCTGCCCAACAGCTGTTACGGTGTCTATTTTTTAGGATGCACAGATTTCAAGACTGTCTTCTGATGATTCGTTCTTATCATTACATAATCATCATGTTGGGTTCGTGATGTTCTCCATTCAGTTCAACAGTTGCTCTTTGAAGCAACAGCTCTGCTTTAAAAGTTTAGTTTCCAACCTCAGGTTATTCCTCGTTAGTCTAATGCATGACTCGAGTCCGCTCTACCAAAGATCATACGTAGATATGCAATTTCCCTGCTGCTTGTAGATCTTTCGTAATTGGTTTCCTAATATCGTAGGAAGGAGTGGAGTTTTCAAATGTTCGTTTCCAATTCCTATAATCTTCAAACTTGTAGGTAACCCAAACGTGGTTTTTAGTTTCTACGTCACCAATTGTAAATCTCGTAGAGCATTTCTTTTACTATGCAGTGTGAATAGAAAAATTTGTGGTATGAATGCCACATTTTTAAAGTGATACACCCAATAACATACACTCTACAGTATTACGCTTTTGCCTCCCACAAACTATGCTTTACTCTTGAAATTGATGTTGCAAAACGCGGACAGGCTGTGAGTGGAAATGTATGAGTGTACACACACATATACTGTATTTAAGTGCAAGTTAAAGTGGCACAATATATATGACAAGCCGTTTGTAATCTTCTTAATTTCCCAGCTTAAGTTCAAATCATGTTCTATTTTTCATTAAAAAAAAAAAGAAGACTCAAGAGGAGAAGCTTGCTCTCTCCCTCCATACACTACTATACACGCCGACTAACACTATTACAGCATATAAAAATGCTCCGTAGTATTTATTTCGGGAGTAATATTTTTAATGTGATCTTCTTCTTTTTCTATCTCTCCCTCTCTCTCTTTTCCTGCAAACACAAGTCTTAAGAGCGAACAACAAAACTAAAATTTGAACAAAAAATTAAAAAAAAAAATAAAAAATAACAAGAATGCTACAATAAATACAAAATTTTCGGGTTCCTTAAATTATACATGTATGGGGTGGGGGTGTATGTGTGTGTGTATGCGTTCTAACAGTGTATGCGTATGATGGTGGATTTGTATGTGTAACTATAAATTTGTTGCTTTTGTATTGGTTGTTGTTGGATTCTCAAAATAAAATTATTTGCTACCATAGCCGCCGAGTGTTTGTTAGTTGAACTGGCTGTTGCAGCAACTTTTTAGTTGTCTATGTATCTGTCTGCTGCAGCAACATTTTAGTTGGTGGCATTGAATAATTGTTACAAATTTATTTTTATCTTGTTTTCTTCTTGTTTTTCCTATTTTTTTCTCAACGTATTTAATAAATTAAAGCAAGACTAATTCGTTTTGGGCATGTGTATTGAAAAATATACGATTTTTATTCTACTTTTTCTTCTACGTTTTCTTCGTTTTCTTTCGTTTTCTGTTTAGATAGAAAGTTTTTATTGGAAAAATATTTTGGAATTCTTTAAAGTTCTCCAAACAAATGAATAAAAATTCTAAAAACACAAAGAAAAATAAATTATTTATTTATTTATTAATTAATTACAATACAATTACAAATTATATTCTAATTATATACGAGCGGAGTAACTTGACCATATGCTCGGTGTAGTGTCACAGACCAGAGTCTCTGGTGGGAATCGAACCCACGACCCTCACGCTAATAGTCTAGCACACTACCCACTAGACTACCAGGGCACCCAGAAATAAATTAAATTTATAGGTGGCATGTGATCGACATCACTATTGTGGCTTTCATCTTTAATTTCGTTCAAACTGGATAGAATTTGTAGGCAGCTTGCCATACACAATAGGATTCCATCATTCAACTATAACTTCAGCTGAGGGCATAAATTCAATGGAAATCATTGTGGGTGCTCAAGAATTCTTCGTCCCAAACCCCCATGTGCTATGCAGTGACTTCTACAGAAGTCGTTGTAAAAAATTTCCTTCAGCAAGGCGTTTGCGTCCAGCGGTTCGTAGCTACTTGTTTTGAATACATACATACATATGTATGCATCCCATTTTTCCTTTACCAATGAATAGGTGTGTAGGTAGTTAGAGATGCATTTTTAGCCAGAAAGACGTTCAATGGACACACTTAGGTCATATTAGGCCCATTGTGATATTGCGGATTTCCATTTTCTTCCAGTCCCAGAAGAGTTTCTGATGAAGCAATCCGATTGCCAATCTCCATGCTTTACAGTTCTTTTAGATCGTCTATGTGGTAGACACCGGGATAATGCTGAGCTCTTGCTCGGTTGGCGAAGACAAGTCTTTTCTTCCCCTCATTTCTACAGCTTCTGCAGAATCATTTGTAACACACAGTATCCAAGAGCAATGCGCTTAGCATGAGTGCTTATAATTTTATGCTCAGTAATGACTCCAACAACTATACTAAGCGTGGTTCTTAGGAGATTAAGCAGACTCTGTGCGCCAACTTTCCAGCTTTGACCAGATTTTCTACACTGTTCTGCCCGTATTCGGAGCCGCCCATCCATCATTGACGGAATCCATGATCATATTGTAAATTATAAGCTCACAGACCTTTAAAGGGGTTTCTAAAGTAGAAAATTCGTTGGACAGTAAATTCGCTCTATAGTTACCTGTAGTGTCACTTTGTTGAGATATCTGTGACAGCTACACTTCGTTTTGGAGTTCTTTGTGTTGGAATATACTGCCTTGATAGTCGTCTGCAAATGAGTGCAGTCGATTTGTGATCATTTGTTTGCCAATCCTTAAATATATACTCATGAAGATTTCGAACGCCATCGAACGATCTGCTAAATTTAAATCGGACAGGAAGTCTTATAAAGAAAGAGACATCACAAAAGGCACGCGAACTCTCGGCTCCTGAAGGGTCTACTCGCGAATATTGTGGAAGTGTTTAAACAAACTGTGTCAGCTGGTTTGGAAACATAGGGGCAGTCTTTGCAGGATCCTAGCTCATGTTGACATTCAAGGCAATGCACAAATGATGGTAAAATTTCGGAAGGGTATACCCCGCTAAAGTTGCCGTGGTCTTCTAGTAGGCTGTCGGTAACCACGAAGCTGTTGTTCAAACCCCAGACACGAAATAAGAAAAATATTTCTTCGGCAACTTCTTCCTCTCAGCAAGTCTTCTGGCAGAAACTCTGAGAGGAAACAGAAATTGCCATGAAAAAGTTTCTCAAAATATTTGTCGTTCGGAGTCGCCTTTAAAATACATCTACCGCCCTCTGATGGATGAAATTAACACACACAACATGGAATGAAAGATTTCTGGGTTTAATATTGGTCTTAATTACTATCCAAAACTCCCTCAAATACAACCTATTCATCGCTTGTCATTTAAAGGTCCTTGTATTTCATAATGAAATAAAAGCTTCATCGAAAACATATTTTTGAAACCAAAAAGTGGATAACCCTTTATATTTCATTGGAAGCTGTTTGTATTGTTGGCTTTTTAGATTTTATAAACATTTTAAGGTACTTTACGTATCACCTTGTCTCATAGATTTTTATCAGGAATCCGTTGTTCAAACGTTTTTTTTAAAGAATTCAGTTTCCATTGCCTATTATTGCCTCTCTAACGCGATTGATAACAATTTTCTTGCTTTACAGAAAAAATAAAAACGTAATTTACTACTACATCTAAAACAAAACAATTTAACCCCTTAAGGTACATACATGGGTATCTACTCCTTAAAATATATCACCGATGAAATTGCCAATAACACGACGAAAAAGAAAAAGTAATAAAAAACAAATTATTGTTGAATATCATTTGAAAGAAAAACGCGTTTCTCTTTCTCTCTCTCTCTCTGTCTTCCTTGCTAAAGAAATTCCAAATAATAAGTTATAAAACAACAACAACGATAATAACACCAAGTATATGAGGAACAAGAAGAACAAGCAGAACAATAATCAGTTTTAAACACCTCTGTGAACACTACCTCCGGTTATAAAATAAAACAGCAACAACAATAGATTTTTTCAAAAGTAACAGCAACAACAACAACAAGAAAAATTAAATTATTATTTGATAATGAAAAAACGAAAAAGGAAACGAAAATGTTAAACTTGTTCTGATAAAATAAAATAAAAACTACCACCACCAACCAACACCACTACCCATAACATTTTGTCGTCATACTCCTGTTCTCTCTCACGTCATACTCTGTAATGAGTATGTATGTATGTGTGTCAGTGTGTGTGTGTGTGTAAATATGCCTTGAAAGCTTTGGGAAATAACGTTTATTTAATATTAAAAGGATTTATATGACATTGCCATACACCGTGAATGATGAAGATGCGGTATTTTATATGCGCGATATGTTAACTGAAGTGTATGTGTGTTATACAAGTGCGAGAGAGAAGGAGAAAGTGTGAGAGAATGTATGCATGTATGTATGTTTGCAAGTGAAAATTGTTTTTTTTTTCTTCGTTCGTTCATTTCTTTACTCGTATTTGGCTTGATTTTCAACTCAACTGCCTCTGTTGTTATCGCTGTAGCTGTTGCTGTTGCTCGTGTTGTTGCTGTTGTAGATTTACATTTTATACACAAATTTTGTTCAACTTGGCAATTTGTGGAAAATATTAAGGATTTAACGAGTTTTTTCCTTATTCTCCTTCTCTTCTTGTTTTTTGTTTGTTCCAATTCTCGTTATTGTTGTAAATGTCACTGTTTTTTTATACTTTATTTCACTGCCATACAAAAACCTTTTTTTATTAAGCAGTGTTGGTGGAAATACAGTGAATAGTACAATTGAAACCAACATTGGGAGTGTAAGAAAGAAATCGATGTGGACCTTGTCGGATCGATTGAATTAAATGAGAGACATGAATCATGCTTTCCTTAGAAAAACAGAATGATTATGAAATGGAATATAAAACCTAAGGCTCGACCTGAGGGATGGCAACCGAACTCCGGTTGCGTTGCCCTCAGGAAACGAAAAATTTATAGTTGACAAAAAAATATTTGAGATATGGTGCATCGACACCTCTTGATACTCTTGCTGATTAGCTTGCCAAGTAAGCTTTAAAGTTTTTATATCACATATTGGAACGAAATTGGATTCATCAACCATGCACGTTAAACTACAATAATGGTAGAAAATACAAATACCAACGAAGCGGATTATAGGGTCGGTGAGAAAAAATTAAACACGATAATATTATACGAAACTTACTACTCCCCATTTGCCCATTTGTAAGATTCAGGGATCAGGAGACTCAGTAAAAGTGGAGGTTTTTCGGTTCACTATGCCAGCCTACACATTTACTTAATCACACTTCAAAAATTAGCTGCACTTGCTTGTCTGATATGTTTTGATGCAGCACAAGGGACTCATTGTCAGTAGTATTATGGTCAAGTGGTGCTAAAATATAGCAACCATACGATGTATTTTAGGGCACTCAATCTATATCGGGTATCCCTATATTGTCGCACTGGATTCAGTTGCTCTCACAAACTTTATAATATTTTTCGATATTAATCAGGATAAATCCCTGTCGTGTACTCTATAAGGATGCAAGTGTTACCTTCTCTATGTGTTCTATTGATTCGTTTTCCTCTTGAAACGATCCCCATTCTTTACGAATATTTTTTAAATCAGTAGTACCCGGTCAGATATCTAGTTATTATGATGCGAATAGTCTTTTGTAAAACTTAAATTTCTTTCCATTTTAATCGCTACGCAAACGTTTAGATTATCTCCCGCCTATTTGGATTACGTCTCAAATGAGTCTTCACTTTTCTCCAACACCTTTCCTTTAGTCAAGTATACCCTTCCAAACTTGTCTTTACATTCTACAGAAAGGTTTCAGATTAATACATACATACATACATACACAACATACATAATCAGCTATTACAACCCTTCAGTCAGGATTACGGTCTAGCTTCTCACACCACTCATGTTGTGTGCGTTAATTTTATACGTGACTGGCGGGACCTACAGTTTAACGTCGACTTCGAACGACCGATTTTTGAGAAACTATTCATGGCAATTTTATTTACTCTCAGAGTTTTTGCCAGAAATCTGCTGAGAGGAAGTAGCCGAAGAAATATTTTTTTTTCATATTTCGTTTTGATGGCTGGCCTGGGGCTCGAACCTGGTCTTTACGTGTAATAAGCGAACACACTATCTACTAGACTACGGCGACTTAATACATACATACATACATAAAATATATAATTGGACGTTTCAACCCTTCAGTTAGGACTACAACCAAGTTTTTCTCACCACTTATGTTGTGTGTGTTAATTTTATTCATAAGTGAAGCATCTACAGCTTAAAGTCGACTTCGAATGACAGGTTTTTGAGAAACATTTCATGTCAATTATTAGTAGCTTCTCTCAAAGTTTTTACCAGACATCTACTGACAGGCAGCGGCCGAAGAAATATTATTTCATATTTGGATTTGTTGGAGATGTCTGATCAAGGGTTTAAACTGAGGCCTCACGTCTAATAAGCCAACACACTATCCACTAGAGTACGGCGACTTCAGCTTAATACATACATAATTGGCCATAACAACCCTTCAGTCGGGATTACGACCTAGCTTCTCAACACCACTCATGTTATGTGTCTTAATTTTATACAAGAGTGACGGGACGTACAGTTTAAAGTCGACTCCGAACGACAGATTCATATTTTTCCGACCAGGGATTTGAACCGTAGCTTCGCGTCTAATAAGGCACCACACTACCTACTAGACTTCAGCTTAATAACCGGGGCGAAATTAGACCTCCTTCTAGACTCATCTGTCTATTCATTGCCTTGGATTCCCAAATGATCTGTGCCCATAAAATGCGGAACCTCTCTGTCTCAAGTTAACCTCATAGGAACCGAGTGCTTAGATGGCGTCCTGATTGTAAGATATTGTTCCTATGTTCCGTCCTTTGTACCCTCTGTGTTTTGCTACGAGTATCCGAATGTTTCACCAACGTTCCTGTGCAACTTTTTACCCCAGACCTATGCAACTCTCTTCTAAAAAACAAAGTGCCTTCCATTTGTTTTATTTGCTCAAAATCATTGCGAAATATTTTCCAAATTTATAAATTTTACAGCTTAAGAGGGAGCTGTCATCCAATCAATTTGTGTTAAGTACACGATGCCTCCGGATAAAAATATCGTGTTTAGATTCATCTCCTCCCATTGCTGTGTGATACAGAGTTCGGCTAAAATTCATTACCCCAGTTGTTGAACCGAAGCATGCTAAGCTCTATATCCTATTTAACATCAATTGATTTGTTTTCAAATTCAATTTGCCTTTGCATATACATAACATGTCATTGGTATGACCTTTAAGGTCACACTAGTTCCTATGTATAAATAAAAAGATACAGCGATAGTTGATGGACAAGCCATCTTGAGTACATGTCATATCGAAGCAGAAATGATGTATGTACTTGGATTTCTGACTGATTTGCTGTTTTAATACGAAGTTATACTTTTATGACGCACTGTTACCATTTCACATAACCAGGTTTAAGCTGTTCTCTCTGCTTCTAATCTTTTTACTCCATTTTTTCATTTTTTTTTCTTTTTGTTTTGGTCCTGTTCACAGTTGCTCATTGAAATTTGTTCACAGCAAAGGTAGTGAAAATTATATTGTGTGTATGTTTGTGTGTATGTACTTTGTCTTGTTCAAAAAAGAACATAAAAATGAAGGAAAATTTGAATTTAAATTTACATTTATTAGAGTTAAGGGATTTTCCCAACAACAGCAACAGCAACAATAAAATCTAACAAATATACACAGCACCAGAATGAGCATGAGAATGAGATAGAAAGAGAGAGTGAGAGAAATAATGTGAAAATAAAATTTTTGTAACAAAAGTATGTAAAAATTTTAATGATTTTTTCTGTATTTTTTTTCAATTTTTTACAATATTCTCTACAGCACAAACAACAACAGCAACAACGATAACAACAGTTAGGCAGAGTTAGCATGACGAAGAAGGATTTTCTTGTGTTCAGAGAAGAAAGGGTTTCAGAATGATTCTAGTCATTGTCGTTGTCATTGTTATAAACGGCATTCATGTCTTTATTTTTGTTCAACACATTATAATGTTGTTGTTGTTGTTGCTAATATTGAGCTTGTTGTTGCTGTCGAATAAATATAAATAATTTACACTTTTTTAAAATGTTACAAACAACAACAACAATACAATGTTCAAATTGATTTGTTTTTTTTTTTTTCTTTTTGCTTGTAAATGAAAAAACCAGGCTGTGGGGTGTGGTAAGGCCATTATAAGAGCAGGCAATCCTTTAATGGTTTCAATTGAAAAGGAGAAACAAGGAGAGGGGGAAAAAAACTTGAAAATTTGAATATTAAATTCCATCAATTTTCATATTTCATTTGCAACAACAACAGCAACAACAAGAAACTCTCTTAATATTCATAAAAGGCCTAATTTTTGAGAGGAGGAATACGAGAGAAGTGAAAAATTTGCATTCCAAACAAATTGCTGAAGCAAATTGTTTAAGCCAAGGCTTATAGCGTATGATGTTGAAAGCAAAAGTTGAAAACTTTATTCATGAGACAATTGAATTGTTTTTTGCATACATAAATCGCAGATATTTTAATTTTCAATAAATATTTCAATTAAAACAGGAGCCTATTAAATATTCAAAAACCGCTCGAATATGCGTCGAATGACAGAAGTAAGGAAAACAGCAGCTTTGTTCAAATCAGAGGTCTCTTACGCACACTCAGCCCATTGTGATCTTACATGAGACAATTTCCCCCGAACTAACTGATAATTTGTGATTCACAAATGTACTTTAAGTCAACAGAGCCCTATTAAAGGTGTGGCTATCAAACTCAGGTTATTTCTTATTCCTACTCTCAGATCTCTTTTTACTGAAATTACCCGAAAGTTTCGTTTACCTAAATTCCACTTGGTTTTGTTGTGGCCAATACTTTTCGCCTCCCTCTTTTTATCTTTTTCCCTTAGTTGAGCATCCCTTTGCAAATATCTGTCCCCACTCAAGAGAAGGCTTCCGCATCAATAGCGAGGCACCTCGAGAATTCCTATATGATCTGCAATACAGCAGATTCAGTTTCTTAAGATAGTCCTATACTATCTTTATTTTAATTTCATAAAAGTGCCCGAATGGCGACATTACTGTCAGATATTATTTCTGTGGCCTCTCTTTTGCACATCTTGTAGGGTACATAACAGAGATCAGCAATGAGAATTAAAAAAGATGAGTATTTTCAAATCATACTCATAATTTCTGATATTTATACACATTCATACTTATTTTAATATTATACTCATACTACTCATATTAAAAGTTTGAAGTACTCATCGTACTCATACTTAACAATACGCATGATGTTGTTGATTTCCACTCTCCGTTACTCAACATTTACAAGAATCATCAAATAAGTATGATTCGCGTACGAACACTACAATACTCACTAGAAGGTTTTGTGTTTGCTTTGCTTGCTGTCTGTGGCTTTGTCTTTTTCTTGCTTCTTTTTTTGTAAATGCAACAACAACTAAGACTGTAAATTTTGATAAATTATCCGAATCACTCGAATCATTTATGAGTATTATAATTATATTTCTAAATTTATGAATCTGAGTGAGTAGGCGTATGAATCAAACATATTTCGAATGTTTTGAGTTTGATGTCACCGTTGTACTCATACTCACTGCAACCTGTACTTATAAATCAATGTTGTAGTGAGTACGAATGAATCAGAGCAGTTGAATTTCAATACTGTTGACTCACTTATACTCAAAATTTCATGAGTACATATGAGTAGTGAAAAAGCGATTCATTGCTAATCTCTGATACATAAGCAGCGTACCCGTTGCTGGAAAAATATGCATTCATTAGCAATCAGCTGCAACAACTCCATGTTTTAACAGGGTACAGATTCTGTTATGGACGGTGAAAAGACGTTTTCGCACAACAATATGCGAAGATGAACGAAGAAGACCACACACTCTTGAAGTAAGGTGAAGAGCTATGTAACCAGATTTGAAAGGTAATGTGGTGTGTGCCTGATAGATTCGGAAAGGAATCCTACGTACCCAATTGGTCATTACAACCCTTCACTTGGGATTACAAATTGGCTTCTCACATCACTTATGTTGTGTGCGTGTGTTAATTTTATCCATAAGAGGCGGGGGACCAACAGTTTAACATCGATTTCGAACAACAGAATTTCGAGAAGCTTTTCATGGTAATGTTATTAACATTAACAGAGATTTTTCGTAAAATTTGCTGAGAGGAAATCGCCTGAGAAATATTTTTTTTAATTTTTTGTGTTGTTAAAGATGTCTGAGCTGTGGTTTGAAGCGTGGCCTCACGTCTAATAAGCCAACACACTACCTACTACACTACGATGCCGGCATATATCCTTTTATTTCTTTTATTCCCCAAAATCTAACAAATGTTTAGTAAACTGCTGAGCTTGAGGCCTACCAAAAAGAACATTTTTTTTATTTTTAAAACACATACACCAGCAAAACTTATTCATAATTTATGCAAATACCACACATACATTTAATTATCTCTCTCTCATACTCTGTTTATTCCTGTTCTTAATTTCTATTTTTCTACACCAAATAGAGAAAAGATAAAAAAACAACAAAAACTATCATATTATCAGCAGCATTATTATCACTCGTGATTACAATCAACATCATTAACACTATCAACACCATCAACCGTAGGTATTATTATTGTTGTCGTCGTTATTGTCGTTATTATTTTTATCGTCATCTACCAGCCTTCAACACAGTCAGCCCAGCCCTCTGTCAATATTATTGCCACTAAAATGTTGCTGCTATTCATGCCTTGACTGTAAGTACGTATATGCCTCAGCTTACAATGGTTTGGCTGGCTTGGCTTGCCTTGGCTTGTTTACCACAAGGGAGAAATATTGGGGTTTTTTCGTTTACAACAACAACAACAGCAGCAGCAGCATTAACATTAACAGCAACAACAATGACAACAAATACATGCCATAAGTAATATCAGAATTTGAAATCAAAAAAAAAGTTTTTTTTTCTAACAACAACAACAATAAATGAATTTTTACTTTTCCCACAACACTTCTACTATCTCCCATTGCCTGACGATATCAATCGCTGAAGGAAAAGAAGCCAGAAATAGGGGGGAAATGACTAGAATCTGTTTCTTTAGTTTTACATCGTTTACTTAAAATGTTTGTGAAAGTGTTAGTGTGCATACATATGTACGTGTATATAAGTGTGTGTGTTAGTACCTTTGTAACCACCCCTTATTTACCTCCTCTTTAAGTTTAATTTTAATTAGAAAAAAGAAAGGAGAAAGAGAGAGAACAAGCCACCGCTGATTATAAATGAAATTTGTTTTAAGACATTTTAAGTGCGACATATGACAGCATTTTGATTAGCGGTTTGGTTTGACGGGGGAAATGGTGTTTTGTTTTTCACTTAGAAAATTGAATTTCTGTTTCTGTTGTTGTGTTTTTTTTAGAAATATTCTTCATAATGAAAAATTAGATTCTTCATTAAGATTTGATTACAAACCTTGAATGTAATGACATGTGCGCTTACTTGTGCCAATATGAAAAGAAATATATGTACGTATGTTCGTATCGAACATACACTGAAAAACAGCTTATCATTGAGGAGAAAAACGTAATGTCATGTATGTATATCATATATGTATCATGTAGGTAAACCTTGTGGAAAAAGTAAAGAAAGAAATCTTTTTCCTGAAATACGTTTAGCGAGTGTAGACAGCCTAACACTAAACAGTAGTGCAACCAACTTAAACACGTTTTTGTTTTTGTTTTTCGAAATCACTTTTTTCGATCTGCTGGCGACCAAAAACTGCTTGATTGATTTTACTAATATTTTGAGACAATGTTCCTAACACAAGTAGTTTTACCCCCAACTAGGACATTTTTTGATCCATCAATAATGAATAATTTTATTAAACAATTAAGGTAGAAAGAATAGGGGGGCAAAAACATGTCAGATTCTCGTCTCGTCAGTAACAAAGCACAGCTTGAACGAATCTACATACCCTTACAACCAGAAATTTTTCTTTCGTGGTGCGCCATCCAATTCCAAAGCCTTCTATATTTCGATGGTTTTTCATTTGTTAAATTTATACAGCGAATTTCAATATTGGCATGTTCCCGGACGATGTATTTTGACCATCTTCGTAAGAAAGGAACTTATCCACTACGTGATGTATATCAAATGATATGCCATTATGTGGTGAGTTCAAGTCCACAGGCAAACCCCTAAAATATGGTGCACCAATACTGGCAGATGCCCGGTTTGACTAACGTCAGAAATTCTAGCTTGGAATGAAATATGACTGCTCCACTGTATATACCGTGTTTGGGAAAAATATTATGCTTCCAACGTGCTGATTTTCATCATGGAAGACCGTGAGTAAGTCAAATAAATGCACAACCGGCAGCTCAAGTAATGGAAAAACTTTCCACACTGTTTTGCATAACGTATTATGTACACTTCCTTCAGAAAAAGGAACTGCTAACAAGATTTAGGTGTTAATTCGTACTGGGACTGGGCAACCTGTATCTGTTTCAAAACAAACTCCAGCTCAGACATCTTAAACAACACGAAATATGCAAAAAATATTTCCTCTCAGCAGCTTTCTGGCCAGAACTCTTCTCAAGTCTTTTACTCTGAGTTGACGTTAAACTGTCTGTTCGTCCTATTACTCATGGATAAAATTAACAGACACACACACACATAACATGGGTTGTGTGAGAATCTAGGTTGTAATACAAACTTATTTAATTGGTTATTAACAACCCGATAAACGAACTTCGGCCTGCCTTAATAATTCATCCTTGCAGGCGCTTCTGCTTCTTGCGAGCCACACCAATTGATGACAGGCTTCCTCGATTTGGTTGTTCCAGCGCAGACAAAGGTAAATTAAACTGAAGTGTTGTAATGTCCATGCAATTTTTTCTCTTAAAACTTCTCATGGAATAAAGTAAAAATTATTTGTGTTGAGTTGTCATGGCACCATCTTGCTGAAGCCATATTCCGTCAAAATCATAATTTTAAATTAGAAGCTAAAATGATCATTTTTTATAACGCAATAGCACTCTGTGTTGATGGTAACATCATTTTCGAACAAACAAAAAATAAAACACGACCCAACGACTCCTTCACAGAATAATTACCACCAAAGAGTGCCTCTTTCAAAATTGAATGGCTTTTCCAACTTCCACTTCTGGTTGTTTCGAGCGCCATATGCGTTTCTATTGTTTGTAGCATAATCATCGAGTAAGGAACGAGTCTTATCACTGAACCGATGAAGAAATGTTTTCTTCATATTTCATTTTGTTGCATATTGTTGGACTGGGGTTCTAACCGTAGCCAATACACTACCTACTAGACTACGATGATTTTCTGAGTGCTTAACGGCCATTAATTGTTGCTTGACTTGGATTTTTCTTTTATTAAAACTTGTTATATATTTTATGTCTCATGATTACAATTTAATTGCAATTAAATCCAAAAAAAAATCTCATATGCGTCTTTGAAGTAAAAACCTCAAATAATTAATAAAGCAGGGCATTTAAAATTCTGCTTAAGAGTAAAGCCATCGTAAATTAAATGCAAGCATATGTGGCTGTCATTTGTTTCTTCTTTTATTTCTATTTTTTTTTTTTAATTATAAAACTGTTTCTCTCCTCACGCTTTTAACAACAATAATGCATGTTTACAAAAATAACTACAACAACAACAGTAATAATACAAAAATATGAAATTTTAATTCCTTTTTTGTTTAATTTTTTTTTTTTAATCATAATGCATGTATTCAGTGTTGAAAGAAAGAAAGAAAGGAAAACAAATAAAATCACACCTTCTACACTTGATTTCAAAACAACAACAACAACCTTTTCAACACTTGTGTTCTTTGGTGTTCTCTGTTGTTTTTGTTGTTGTTTTCTGATGTAGCTGTTAACATTTTTCCTGTTTAAGCAACGATTTTCATCTGTACACAATGTTTTCACTCTCTTTCTATTTCTGTATTTGTGTGCAGGTGTGCGTGTTTGTGTTTGTATTTGTTGTTACTGTTATACTTACGGTATATTCCCCAAATGTGGAATGTTGAAAGTTCTTTTGCTTGTGGCATTTAACTCATAGCAATAATGGTTAGCATTTTACAAATTTTGTTGTTTAAACTAACGCATGCACACATACACAAACACACACGTATAGACGAACAAATAAACGAAGAAAACCTATAAAATGCTTGCACTCTCTCACGCACCAGCATACGGGCAGACACACACACACAATGTAAAAGTATTGCAATATTATGTTTAAGTATTGTGGCAATTGGACTTAAAACAGCTTTGCTTGGTTATAGTGCTTGGCTCTCTACTAAATAGTGTTGGTTAGTTTTCTTTTCTTTTTTCTTTTTTGTTGTTGTTGTTTTTGTTCTACTCCTTTTTGCTAAAAACCTCCGGTTAAAGTGCTTAATATATCCCCAAAGTACACACAAGCATACACGCACACACATATACACTCAATTAGAGAGAAGGAGAGAACAACAAGAGAGCAAGTATTATATGCAAAATGCATACATATTTATATTTATGTACGAATATGCATGTGCGTGCTACTGGTATTATAGTGCAACATTGTTTCATCTGCCAACAAACCATGGCCTGCCTGCTGTTAAATACTCTCTACTTACAGTCTCTGTCTTAAACTCTTTACAAAAAAAACAAGTACAAACGTGTGTGTTTTTAATGTTACCGCGTGTCTGTACTTAAGTGGGTGTGTGTGTGTATGTGTTTCACTATACATATATATATGTGTCTGTGTATGTGCGCATTTGTTTTGAAATAATAATTCTTAAAAACATGATTGTTTTAATGGGATAAACAGCGTGATTACAAAGCGACGTTTTGTAAGCATTTACCAAGTTTTTCTTCTCTCTCTCTCTCCCCATCAATCCTTCTCTCTTACTCTATTGCAATCTTTTTCTTACTCATGCAATTATATAAATTCTAAATATTACATATGCGTGTGTGTGTATGTATTATGCATGTGTGTATGTTTAAAATAATCGCATGAATTTCCATCCATCCTCCCTCCCTCCCTTGTTTTGGAAACTTTCTTTTCAACCACTAGAGAGTCAAGTTGAAATTTTAAAATGGACCTGGGGGTTTGTTCTTTAAAATATTTATTTTTTTGGCCACTAAACTAAATATAATTATAGTTGTTAGAAAACATATACATACGAGGGTGGCTAACAAAGTGATTAAGAGAAAATAAATGAATTACAACACATGTATTGCTATAGAGAAGTAAAATGTGGGTTGAAATAGCTAAACGATAAGCTATTTCATCTAACGACAGATGGTCTGCTACAAACTTTTCCAAATTTTATTCCATGTAAGATAAAAAAGGAGCTTGAGAAGTTGATCGAAAGCACATATTTCAAGGTGGATTGGTCAACTCATTCAATTGTCTTCAATAGACTTGCATTCCCTAAAGGCATACTAATGATTGCATAAATCAAAGCTGCAATATTTTTTAATCCAGGAAACTATGATCCTTTGCACAGCACATTTCCAACTACCCACAAAAGATTGATTTCTCAGGCCACACTTTGTCCTGTGACCTAGTGAAACCACAATGCAAATAGAACAATAGAACAGTAGAAATAAAAGAAGTTAACAGTGGCCCTAAAATTAACCATTATAACGAGAACTGTCCAGCGTAGTACATCTCAGAATAAACTAATATCAAGTCTTCAATGTATCCTTTTATAAATAATCGGCTTCGAAACAGGATAAATTGATAAAATTGAGCCTGTACAGAAGAAATATATGCTGTGAAGTTGTAGTAGTCTAGTAGGTATTGTGTTGACTTATTTGACGTGAGGCGTGGTCTCTTACAAAATGAAATATGAATCTTATTTCTTTTGGGACTTTACAATGGGTCAATTTGGCCTCCGAATATTATACTTGTCCCAATGGCAAGTACATGACCTAAGCCTTCGAGAACTTCCTCTCATCAGGCTTCTGTCAAACAGTTCTGACAATAAATAAAATTGCTACGAAAAGCTTCTCCGAAATCTACCGTCCAGAGTAGACTCTTGGGACTATTGGTCCCACCACCCATTGATAAAATTAACGTACACAGCACACAGGTGTTGTGAGAAGCTAGATCGTAATCCTGACTAATGAGAGTAAGACAAACTGGAGTTCAAAATTGTCGATTGGAGCTACTACATCGGTCTGATATTTGATTTGAAAGTGATAAAGGTAGGCCGGTTTTTAGGGCAATCTTCTCTTTCACAAATGCAACAGAAATATGACGCCTCAGCAGTTGCTATTATCTGGGCTTTTACGTGAACTGATTTTAAAATGATCATCTCTTCTTCATGCTGTATATCGTAGAAACTGAACAAAAATGATACAACATCTGAAAACCTTGTCCACGATTAAATGTCTTGTCCACGATATTTTCCAAACCTCTTCCTCCATTTTAGAACTCCTAGAACTAGCCAGTTTGAGAACTACACAGATGGGTGCTAAAATATCGTGGAACAAAATCTTTGTTTTGTCATATAAACAGATCGGTCCTTTCGTGTTCGAAGATGTTCAAACTCTATTCTAAACAAGTGTGCTTCAAACATGCAGTAACTCATCAAAAGAAGGGTTATTACTAACCTCAGGTTATTCATGACTCAAATATCTTCTCAATGTCAGTTCTACAACATCAGCTTTGATTACCTTAAACAGGAGAATAAGTTGTCTTTGCCTCTGTTAAACGTCACTTTCCTCTCCACAAAGGGATCAAGGGATACTATACATCTAAAAGGGGAAGCATACTTCCCATATCTTGATAATATCTAAGGCATTTGGATTGTTAGTAGGAAGCTGTTTTTTTTTAAATACATCGGTGCCTGATTTTTGTCTTACAAGGTCTAATCCACTTACTCAGGGTTTTTATTTCGTTTTACTTGAGGTGTAGACGTGAAATGTGAGTAATTAGAGGACTACAGGTCTAACTAAGAGTATGTTGTTACGTTTTTACTTTTTTAAAAACGTTTAAAAATATGAGCTCGTAGATTGCAAATGAGATACAAATAAATTTGTGTTTAGTTTTAATTAAAATTCTTTATTATTCGCTCAATTCTGTGTACCACTGTTCACAACTTGATGTAAACAACAACAATTGCCTTTTTCATTATTCCTCTGTTTATACCCTTTGCATAAACAATAACAATTACTAGACTATTATTCAACAGATCTTTGTAACGGATATAAACACCGTTGCTTACATTCATTATTGTTGTTTGTGTATTTTGTTTACATTTATTTTGTAGTCTTTGTTGTTGTATTTTTGTTTACTCATTTACCATTTTTTAATGCTGGTGTTTGTTTTTATATAAAGCAGTACTATAATTTGTTTACTGTACTACTAGGCGAGGATGCTATACAATGGTTTTTATATGTTTGCTTGTCTATTAGAAACCGCAGTTTCAAGTCTGTGGGTATTTTATGAACTGGAAATTGCTGCAAACATTTTGAAAAGTCTTTTCAGGGGTTCTAGTTTCATAAGACGTTTTAGTACGCATATAAAGTCTGGCTTAGGGAAATTGATAAAACTAACTAATATGATAAAGACAAGCAAACAATGTATGTAAGGCTACTGCTGTTCCATGTAGTAAATTGTGTCCACTTACTTACAGAAACGGTTTGTTGAATATGTAGTTAACATATCTCGCCTATTAGGCCCCTGGATATTATAGAATTTGATTAAAGCGCTTCAAAATATCCATTCCTAGGATGGAGTTTGATACGCTGTAAGTACTCAAGATATGTTATAAATATGGTTTTGCCAAATAATTTGTTAAACGACCTACGTAATGTATTAAAAACCAACTGTATAACCGCAGCAAACTTTTTCATTACCCAGTAAACACACAATATGAGCGCAAATAAGTTTGTATAGCTGTTTTAAGTGTGTAGTTGCAACATTCATTCTATGTGAATATGTATGAGTTTCTGTATAAGTTTCTACACACACCAACACATTTTATAAATCCCAATTTGTTTAAGAATTTGTTTAAGTATACTTTTCATATACAATCACACACACACACACCAACACAATTGCAAACAGGATACAGATTTTCATATTTTCTTGCACTTTTTACGAGGCAACATTAAAACGTGTTACTCATCTTATGCCGGGCAGCTTGCAACAACTACCTTCACAATCATCAGCATTATTATCATCACAATTATCATCATCATCTTGACTCGTTGACTGGTGGTGTTGGTTGTGCTTAGTGGGTGTGTAGGTGGTAATGGCCAGGCAAATTCCTGTTGTTTCTCTACTATCTCTGGCCATTCCTGCTGCTGTTGCATTGTGGTGGCAATAACGTTGTACAAATTCTGGCGCTGTTACTGGTCGAGTATAATACATATACTGACTGTGTATCGCTCTGTGTGTTTGTGTGTATGTTGTAATTTAAAAATATTTTTTTTTGTATTTTTACTCTTTGCATTGTATACCTCATATATAAAAAATATAATTGAGAACCCCTTGCATCTTGTTTTCTTACCATGTGACATATTTCACATGAATTTTCTTTTGCTCATGCAGCTCTATACACACGTATTGCAAAACTATGTTGCTGGCATAGACACACTCATACACACATACATATGTACGTACATACACTTATGCAATGAGAGAGAGATTTTTAGTTGGTTTCATAAAATTCAATATGGCACAAAGATAAATGAGAAATGGGCTTAAAGCTGTTAAAATGTCATCAAAATAAACAGAGTCGTTAATAGGATCATGATTTTCAAAAATGGGAGAACAAAACTGAATGCCAACCCATACACAAACACAAGCACACAACAGACACAGACACACACTTGCATTTAAACGCTGACACTGATGAAAAATAGCCAAGTAATTATTATTTTAAATATAAAATAAGGATGTGTGTCATACACATGGATACGTTTTCTTGTTTTTCGTTCTCATAGTGAACAAATTAGAAGATTTTTGAAATCGTTTTTAAGTTTTTCTTTCTAAAAAGGATTATTTCATGGGTAAAGAGATAATTTTTTCTAATTTCTAATGAGGATTTAAAAACAGAAAGAATTTTTTTTTTATAAAAAAAGATTTTAAAATATAAAAGGACAATTTGAAGCTTAGAAGCTTAGAAAATATAACTATTTTTATATATACTATGATTTATAAACAATTTGTGATGTGGGTGAAGATAAATACGATTTTGAAAATCGAAGACGCAATCCAGAAATTTTAGCAGCCACAGAACAAAATTTGCCCTTAACAGAGCACTGTTAGCTATTTAACAGCATCCATCTGAACAAGCCCATTTGTTTAGGAGCTAATTTTGGAAAATACTCTAGGTGTGTGAGTACCATACCATATGCAAAGGAAGGTTCCAAGACCTCTTAATATGAGGCCTCTTGCTACATGGTCACATATAAAGTGATATGGTATTGAGAAAATTGGCTTTGAAAATATCAATTTTTTGCTTGAAAATTCTCTAGAAGGTCTACTATATGCAAATGGTAGTCCAGAGGGTACTCTTTTGAACCGCGGTAGTGGGATGACCCACCATTCTTTACATTTCAACAACACAAATAAAAATGATCATAATGAGAATAAAATTGCATGTCAATAGTCTGCAATAATTGCAAAGTAGAAGACTAATCTATTATTGCCACCGTTAAACAGTTAACAGTGCTCTGTTAATAGCAAAGCTTACCCTGTTAGAGGCAAGGAGTCTTTGGTTTTTAAATTCGAATTTATCTTCACACACATCAATTTGTAACCTATTTAAAAAATTATATGAGAGTGAGAGTTGTTGTAGTCTAGTAGGTAGTGAGGCCAGGCCTGCCAGATTTGCCGATTTATCGGCATTTTGCCGATTTTATACCTAAAAAATAGCAAAGTGCCGATTTCGCGATTTTTGTTCCAAAAATGCCGATTTTTTACTTAATTCTAAAAACTTGGTTACTTTATATATTTTGATTATGAATAAGAATAATTTTTTAGATTACGATCAAGTTTATTTGGGTCTTCACGCAAGTGATTTATTTTCAAAAACGAAAATTAATAAATGCGAAATTCAAGAAATTAAAAACAACTGTATAAATTTTTATATAGAGCTTTTAATCAAATTTTAAAACATTTTAGTTTTGAAAATAACAATTTTAAATCTTTAAATATGATTAATCCTCAATTTATTATGGAAGGAAAATATAACTCATGAATGGAAATTCTAAATGAGCTTCCAAACATTGTAGATCACGGTGAAAAACCAATGTTGGATTCTGAATTTATAGAGCTATTTATTTAGAGAGAATTTTAAGGACATTTTGGATGATTTTGAAATTAATTTACCAACGTTTTGGAAGACAGTTTGTGGACAAAAGTGTGGCGATAAAACATCTGCTTTCCCATTGTTAGAAAAATGTATTCAACAAATAATGATACCGCCACATTCTTCTACGAATGTTGAACGTATTTTTAGTCAGGTCAATCTTAATAAAACTAAATTTCGATGTTCCCTTGTAAACGAATCTTTAAATCGAATCTTTGTTCTAAAGATTTTTTAAAATATAACAATTAAAATTGTTTTGATATAGATATTAAGAAAGATATTTTAAACTTGACAAACTCAAGCATGTATTCTTACAAATTTAAAACAAATTTTCATTTCATCATAATTTTTATTTAAATATTTAACTGAAAAACTTGAACTTATCTTATATTAATTAAAGGATATATTTACTATATAAGTATGTACATATGTATAAATAAAATAATGAAAATTCAGACATAAAATTTTATCTTTGTTTAACATAACATTAATATGTTGATTGCTGAATTGATTTCTTTTGTTTTGATATACTATATTTATTTAATTAAAATGTTTGATTTCATATATTTATAACAAGTGTTTTTCTAATTGCCGATATTTTGCCGATTTTTAAAATCTAAATGCCGATAAATGCCGATATTTTTTGACAATGTTGCCGATTTTCCTTCAAAATTATCTGGCACCCCTGAGTGAGGCCATGATTCAATCTCCAGCTCCGACATCTCCAACAAAACAATAGCTTCCTCTCAGAAAATTTCTGAAACTCTGAAAGTAAAATAACAATCGCCATGAAAAAGTTTCCCAAAAAATTTGCCTTTCGGAGCCTTTAAACTGTAGGTCCCGTCCCGTATGTATAAAATTAACACACACAACATACATAAGTGTTGAGAGAAGCTAGGTCGTAATCCTGACTGAAAGGTTTTAACAAGCAATTATGTATGTATGTATGTAATCATCAGAATTTATTTACACGGATTTTAAGGGATTTTAGGGATATTTACTGCTCCGTGGCTTTTCAATCAGTTTTCAACACAGTCTATGTTACTCCAATGCTCCAATTAAAGAACCCGTAAAAAAGTTTTTAAATCTTGTTGAAATTTATTTTTTTTTATTACTTCCAATTAGTTCCGTTATTTTAACTTTAAAAGGAAACAACTGTTTCCTCCTTTTTTTTGTTTACTTTTTGTCTATTTATTTTGAACCCTTTTTCATTAATGAACTTCAGTTAGTGCGGGGTACTCATATTTACCCCCTTTTGAATACTTAAGTATGATAAAATTATTAAGTTTTTACTCTTTGGCACTTTATTTCATATTTCGTAATGGTATTTAATTTTAACTGAACGCTCTTACATTTTTTGTTTTTTTTTCTCCTCTTGCAGATGGTGACGAGAACGAAGAAAATATTTGTGGGTGGCCTATCGGCGCCCACAACACTGGAGGATGTCAAAAGCTATTTTGAGCAATTTGGTCCGGTAAGTAAACTGAAACGTTTTTTCAATAAACCGAAATGAACTGAAGAATCGAGTAATAAGCACAATGAAACACATGAAATATGAAACTCTAGGGTTTGTGGTGTGGTAGAGAGGAGGAGGGTTCAAAAGTTCATAAATTACTTCAAATGACAATAAGTGTGACAATATGTGTGTGTCTGTGTGTGTGAGCCTTTTAAGTATAATTTAATAAATTGTCTTGTCTTTTTAAATTGTCTAAAACACACTTAGGCACAGACAAACATACATACATGCATACACTACCCACTCACGCTTACGTATATTTAAATTTATAACTTAAGTAATCAACAATAAAACATTTATTACTCTAAAGACTTTGAAACTCTTATCAAATATACATACACATACTCACTGACATTTATGGACATACTTTTTGAATACTCTAATTTTATTACGTATAGAATTTCTCTCTCTCTCTCTCTCTCTCCTTTGCATTCTCAGTACTTATGTACGTATCTCTCTGTGTCTGTACAATTACTGAAAACAGAATAAAATTTCTTCAAAAAGGTGGGGTGGAGGTGGCAAATGTGTAAGAGTGTTAGAAACAGACCACATTTTTTCGGTTACATTTACTCAAACACACACACTCAGTCATTTACTCATACATTTACAAACATTTTCTTCTTATGGCTTACAAGCAAATGTGATTAAATGAAACGAAATATGAATTTATGGCTTTAAAAATTGATTTCTCTCCTTTTTCTCTCCCCCCTTTTTCATTTTACATATGAATGTATCACATGTGTATGTCAGAGCCAATACAAGCGTGTAGAGTATAGTAGAGAGCAGAAGAGAGCGTGGAGCGTTATAAATTTAAATTGAGTAAACATATGAAATCCATTTACATACCAAGAATTTTTATTTTCATTACATTCATTCATATTTAGTAACAAAAAATTACAGGGATTTGCATGTTTGAATTCATTATTTAGAATACAAATATACGATTCCCAAGTTTTGGTGTTGACAATTGGCACTGTGGTAACATCTCCCGGCATGCCAAGGATAATCCAGTTTTGGTTTCAAAAGTAAAGTCATGTTAAACACACATAAAGTTATGACTTCAATAATCCAGATTAGCCTAGCCCCTAGCTTTTAATGAGTTTAGTCTTCAAAAATACGGTGAGGACGCCGAAGTCTAGTAGATAGTGTGTGGTTAGACGTAAATCCCGCAGATTTCTGGCAAAAACTCTGAGAGTAAATAAACCTGCCATGAAAAGTTTCTCAAAAATCTGTCGTTCGAAGTCGACTTTAAAGTGTAGGTCCCGCCACTCATGTATAAAATTAACACACACAACATGAATGGTGTGAAAAGCTAGACTGAAGAGTTTTAATGGCCAATTATGTATGTATGAATGTAAAAGCGGTGGAAGTTTAACTGAGGAAAAGAGTTGCTATGGAATTTTGTCGGTAAAGCTTAATTTTAAAGTATCTCTACGCAAAGCAAATGCGGCAATAACAACTCTTTCGAGATCAACTTTCAACTCTAAAGTTTTTGCGTCTACCATGATCCCATAGACTTAATCGCCCCGCTCTTTAGTGTTCAATTTTCTAAGTTCCTTGGCTTTATGTTCTCCTAGGTAATTACGCAGCCTATGAATTTGCTACAGCTGGTACAATCCCACTTAATTCAGTTAAAGATAGTAACTGTAAGCTAAGAAATCATCAAAGTTTGGCAACTCTGTTGTGATTGTTGTGTATTTTTGGAAGTGCTCCTCTTAAAATTTTATTTTTTGATTTTTAAGTGTTTTAATAATTTTAGAATTTTTCATAAGTGTTTTAATAGTTGTTTTTATTATTTTCTTTTATTTTGCTTGAAATTTTATCTTAAAATTGTGAGTTTTATTTGTGAATTTTGATAATAATTGTTTCATTCTAACAAAACAAAAACAAAAAAAAAAATCCTGGGCCGAAGACGAATTTCTTTCCAAATTTTAAGAATTTTCTACAGAGAGATTTGTGTAGATTTTAAATAATTCAAGGTTGATGTCGTGTACTTCGACTGTCTTCGTTTTCCTGTTCACTGTATGTACAGCGTAGGTGATGTTAATTTCATGCCTGATGAACAATGCCATTCAGTTGCAATAACAGTAGGACTGCATAGCAATTTCCAAGCCACATAAAAAACAATCTGCCATTCTGCCTGCGGGTAGGAAATTGTATTGATGTACCCTGAAATGTACAAGTCTTTGCAAATCCCTATGCTATGCAGACATCTTAGCTGCATGAGCTGAGAATGTTAGATTTTGTATCCAAACACGTTGCCAGTTTCTGTGTGATACAAAATAACATATTGAGTTTACAAGAAAGGTTTCGAGACTTTTATTTGAGCAACATTTTTAAAACTTCTCTAACTAGAAATCGAAGAATTTCGTTCAAGTTCTGGCTGCTCAGAAGTTTGTAACAAAGTAAACATGTTTAAAATGAATATTAAATTGGAATTAATCCATCAAATCTACCAAATGTGGGAAACCTCAGTGATTTGTAAAACGCCTAGAATGTTTCTTCAAAGCACATAACAAACCTCACTATAAGAGCTAGTGGCTGCCTGATGTGTGCATATGGAATGATGCTCCAAAGCTAACTGATAAATCTAGATTAATCATTCAAAGCAATCAACGCCGCGGCTTCAGTTTAAAGTATGATGCTCTTATTTCTTGAGAACTAATTGTTAGAATTCTGGTTAAAACAATGTTTTTACGTACTAAACTGAGTGAGAAAATCAGATATAAGTTCTCACAGAAGTAATTTAATATCCAGGCAGGACTACCATAAGCTGATGTTAGAAATAAAACAGTCTACTTAAGAATACTCTGCTCCTGCCCTAATCATATATGTATATGTAGGTATTGACTACTTGTCATAGTAGAACAATCTGGAAAACAGAAATCTCCATTGAAACTATTCCCCACAGAATTCGTTCGATCACAACATACGGCAATCATAATTTGATTCAACATTTCATATGGTGTATGAATGATAGATTGTAACATCTAGACTAGATCTAGATAGGGCAGAAATATTTGTCTGTTTGTATATAACATTTTTGCTCTGATGAAATACTTGACATAGCAGCAAAGCAAGCGTTCTAAGCCATAATAGTGGTCACATTACACCACTTCTAGTGTTTAACAAATAACCACAGATTTCTCTATACATTGGAGTAAATTTTCGGAAATTGTATTCTTCATAGACAGACTGACAATTATATCTGAATGATTCTATAAATTAAACTGTAAGAAATCTTCAAGAAAAATTTAAATTTATTGCAAAGGAAATCGTATTTACAAGACCTAGTATTAATAGCCACCAACATTTAGAGATATCAACACTGTTATAAAATAGTATAGAATAGGACACTGCAACCTCAAAAACCTTGTTTTAATATCTACATATTCCCATGAAATGATTTAATGCACTTGAACGAGGGATGATTGAGTGAAAAGTATTGGAAATTGCTTCTACTTAAGGCGGCCTCTTGTTGTTTCTACAAAGCAAAACAAACAATATTCATCGGGTGTTTCCTTTGTAATTTACTTAGCAACCCTCGCAAAATTTCTGCTAACCTGCAAGTAAATTGTTTCTTTCATTCTTTTTTTTTTCTTTCCTTTTTACATTTCTTTTTCGTTATTTTGTCCATAAAATTTTCCAAGAATGTATGGAAAATATTATCGATTGTATGGCAATGCCATTCATACTCTCATAAATGAATAAATGAATTGACTTAAAAGCAATAACAATAACAATAACAACAACAACAACGAAATATAAGAAAAATGAATAACAAAAAAAATATTTTTTTTTTTTGATTTATACACATACATACATGCATACACAGAAATTCAAACTCAAACTCATGCCATCTTCTTCAATATCGTATCGTATGTGATAAAAAGAAAAACAATTTTTAATAGCTCTTTGCCAAAAGGATTTCATATTGACTTACACTCTTCCCCTCTCTTTTTATTACTGTCTCTCTATCTATCTGAAGCTCTTTTTCGTTTTTTCTTCTTTCTTCCTTTTTGTTAGCGTTGCAAAATTACATGTTGTTGCACAATGTTTCATAAATAATTTGATTGACTTCTTGACAATACTTGTTTTGTGTTCTGTTTTCTTCCTTCATTTTGTTTGTTTGTTTGTGTATTTACTCATGTGCTTATGTATTTGTGTGTGAGAGAGCATGTGATTTGTTTAGGAGTGCATTATTATTGTTATTTGTGTGTGTGTGTGCCTGTGTGTGTATTAGTGATTGAAGCAATGCATGTTTTTCGTACATATCCGAAGGACTCCTAATGTTTATTACTCTTCTAAATAGTTTTGCTTATTATTATTGTTGTTGTTATATTTTGTGGAATAGTAAAAGAAGACAACAAAACGAAGCATTCATGCATTGTTCTGTACAGTTATGCCTGAGAGCAAATTATTTAATCTGATTATTTTCAAAACAGACATTTGGAAGTAAGTTTTCTAGAAAATTTCAAATTACTTGAGGTCAACTTTAAATGTTCAAGCCTAGGGGCAGTCAAGTCTAGAGACTTATATTCAATAAATATATTTCAGTAGACTGCTTAAGGGCTTGAAGTAGAACGATAGGGCATCAAATATTCGTGAATCTTTCTCTGCTATCAAATTGTATGTGAAAACTGTAAAATTTCTCTGCGCGAAATCAGCTTTTCAAATAATGAAAGCATGGCCAATACGCAAGCATTGGAACTAGAAAAATGGCTTCTTAAAAACAAATAAAGATTAGGTAGCTTTATATTATGCTCTTGTCGAATCTCAGGCGTCAGTGGCCTTCCTAGATGCATTATGTGGTGGGGAAATTGGAGCCTCATATTTAGCTTGTGGTGAACATTTTCTTGTCTGCTCCTGTATTTGAAGTTACTTGGTCTGCGCTTGTAGGTAAACGTTTTTACTACCCTAAAACTGTCATCTTAAATGCGAAAACTGTTAGCCAAAGGGGATGTACAATAAATATTCAATTTTTCCTTGAAACAACGTTAACATAGACTCGGTCACAAAATGACGCAGTGTGTATACAGCATTAGGCTATGGAACACAAAAACTAACGTTAGAAAGGACAATTGATTTCCTTTTTATAAAGTGAATATAAAGTTCAGCCTGCATTCAGAACCACACTTACTTTACGACGCTAGAAATAATTTTGCTCCGCTTCCTGTTACTTCACCTTTACTGTAAGGGCTAAGTAGGTAATATTAGCTACAGTCTATGGGGGCCTGTCCAATGACATCCAATATCGATTATTCACCCTCAGGCATGTATGTGCTTATATTATGTATGTGATGTCAATTAAGTCGCTATGCGAGAGCTCTTGGGGCAAACCCCATCTTAGACATCTCAAACGGAACGAAATATAAAAAATTTTCCTTGCAGCGCCTTCTTCTCAGCACTCCGCTGGCAAAAACTCTCAGAGTAAATAAAAATGTCATGAAAAGATTTTCAAATCTGTCGTTCGAAGTAGGCATCAAACTGAATGGACAAAATTAACAGGCACAACACAGTGCAGATTGGAGAAGTAAAATATTGTTAAGGTCAATTAAGTAAATACACTACGGCTTCTCGAAGAGGTTTGGAACTATCATTTCGCATAGAGAATAAAAAAGTGCTGTGATGCATTTTGAGTATCATGCCATTGAAATCTTCACTAATGGAGTTGTGGATGATGCAGGCATATTTTCTTAAGTGCAAGTGTAGCTCATGCGGTGTGTGATGCTGATTTTTTAAGGCTGACAGTGGCTTTTGTAAATATATTTTCATATTTTCTGATATCAAAGTGCCTGTAAAATCATTTAATTCTATTAGAAGGACCTCTAGACGGGTCTACAGTTACTGTAAGACTCTCAACCACATGGCAGAGATAGCATTACATTGTGTTGGCGATTTAGACGTGAGGCCTCGATTCAAAACTCAAACAACAAAACGAAAACTGTAGATTCCGCCACTCATGTATAAAATTAACCCACCCAACCTAAGTGATGTGAGAAGCTTGTTTGTAATCCTGACTGAAGGGTTGTAATGACCATTTATGTACGTATGTAGCATGACATGAGGACACAGTGGCGTACGGAGAAACTTCTGAATGTACTATGACAACCAACAAGCTTTTGGGTAAGTTCCCTAGATTGAAGATTACACTGAGAACATTTAAGCTCAGGATTGATAATATGCACTAATCGATTTAGTTAACGCTGCATGAAAGGCTTCGAATACGGAAAGGAAAGAAAGAATGAAACTACAAAGTATGAAGCAGCTGTCGAACTCATTACTGGACGTTGTATTTTGAATACTTATGGGGGATACACATTGGTGTTGTATTTTTTGTTTACCACAAATAAAATTTTAATCACTGGTTTTGTAATTGAATAGAATCTAAAATTTTGTATGATTTCATGTCATTTAAACATTTTCTGTTTCCCAAAAAAAAAAAAAAATGTTGAAAAAAAGAAACATCCATTGGCATAAATTATTTCGTTTGAATTGAATTGGAATAAAATTTTAAAATTGTCACGAACTTTGGAAACAAAAAAAAAAAAAAAAAAAATAAAAAAAAATTGAAGACTCAAGTAAGAGTTCAATTCACCCACGTGTATTATGAACACGTAGAAAAAATTTGGAATTACAAATAAAAAATGATTTGTAAATTCATTTGCATGAGTTTCTTACAACATTTACGACTACTTGTAATGCAAGAATTTAAACGAATGAAAGGTAATAAACAAAAATATGTTTCATACAGTGGGTGATAAAAAAAATGTTTTCGTAAGAATTCTTTCGAATTTTCGAGTACAAAAGCCCTTATTACCAGACACTTACTGTTTTCAAATGAATTCTCCTTACAAATTACAATTTTTAGTTACAACAGTTGCATGTGACCACTGTCTATGTGTGTCAGAGTGAAAGAGAGAGAGAGAGAGAACAAGTTTAGTTTGTTGTATTACAGTACAATGGTGTATAATGCTCGAAGCTATTCCGGGAAAACAGTTTTTGTTTGATCAATACATAATCAAATTTAATCTTGACAAGAAGCAACAACAAAAAAAACTAGAAGAAAAGTAAAGAAATTATTTCGATTTCAAATGAGTGCAATACATGCTTACATACGTACATACATACATACAACCTTACATCATCAGCTCTCTTTAAGCTTTGCTCCTCAGCATACATATACACTCACATATACAAACAGATGTATACACTTTTGCAAAAAAACTAAATAAATGGAAATTAGAAATGAAATGAAATGAAATGAATTTATTTAAAAATGAAAGGAAAAAAACATGAAAATAAAAGAAAATGTATTTGTTGTTGTTAAACCAAGCAATTGTTGTAATTGTGGTTGTTGTAACTATTAAATAAATGTCCTTGTTAAAGATTATATATGTATGCATTTGTATAATTATAATTATAATTAATGCGGGATTCTTGTATCTTGAATCTCTCCCAATATGTCATTTATTCTCCTTACTGATTTAGTTACTAAACGAAATGGAGTTATGAAAACTTGTCAATTTTTCTTCTTTTTTTTTTTGCTTTGAATTTTGTGGCAACAAAACATGTCTCACACTCGAATTTAATTAAAAAAAATTATTTGACTCACATGAACTGCTCACACCGAAGTTTATCTTGAATACGTTCTACTGCTTTACTTTGACAGGGAAAAGAGAGACTTTCCATGTCAACTAAAAATGATTATGAGTTAGTTGCAGGCATTAATCCTTGAAAACTGTGGCCAAGCTCTCCAGCAAGACGTTTAAAGTCATTGCCAAACACTGACGCAGTATGGTAGTATGGCGGCAATTGTAAAACGTTTCCAAATAGCAGAACTATCCATAGAGTAAAGAAATTGAGCCCCGACAGCCATAGAAAGAATGTTAAAAATTTCATAAAAATAATTCATTTTTACATTTAACCCGTAATGGCAATCAAAATCACACCCATAACATAAACCGAAAAGGCCACGAAGTTCTATGTTAAGTTCTTCTAACTTCAAAGCATCAAAGTATCATTATATATTTTTGGCAGGATATTGATTCTAGTTCGAACTGAATCACAAATACCTTGAACGTACAATTTCCATTGGTATCTTAGCTCAGCTTTACTGCTTAAATCGGCTTCATAATTCTGAAGAACTGTAGTGTAGCATCAGTGAATCTTGTCTTAATGGAATTTTTAATTTTCTACGCCATAGTTCTATTACCATTTACTCTTGATTTGGAATATGCCATGAGCGTGCTTTCAAAGTCGTTCTTGGCCATCAGAGTTTTATAATTTTTCGCAAGGATTTACTTATGAATCGTTGCAATGCAAAATGTGAGAAGTCTTTGCAGATATAAACAAATGTATGGAACTGTCAACAAATGCTAGATGTCACAGACCTTTCGTCTTTTAATACGGTGACAGTTTTTAAGAGCTAAATCATGCAAGCCTTTATAAACCGTCTCCTCAGACATTCTATTAGAATTTACTAACCAGCCACGATATCAAGTCAAGAATTGTTCGATTAACTTAAGTATTCGTATTCGGTCAGGCATCTCGTATAAAACATAACTTGAAAAATCATTTCTTCACCGACTTTCTCTCAGCAGATTTCTGGCAAAAACTCTGGGAGTGAATAAGCCTGCCATGAAAAATTTTCTCAAAAATCTGTTGTTCGGAGTTTACGTTAAACTGTAGGTCGCGCCACTCATGTATAAAAATTAACGCACACAACATGAGTCGTGTTGTGAAACTAGAACGTAATCCTGACTAAAGGGCTGTAAGGTCCCATTATGTACGTATGTATTTATTGTATTCTTATTCGTAAATTTAAGCCCGAAAGACCAGTAAATATATGCAGAAGACACACTGTAAACTAGTTGAAAGGTCTATTATTAAATTCAGTGGAGACCATTTTTTAAGGACCAATGTTCCACGAACAATTAAAGGACTCTACATATACATGCATTAAAATCACTTTCATATTATACCAAAACGTTATGAAGACAGTATACATATATGGCTACCATAAACATTTACTGCGTGCAGCTTAGTACACTAAATCGTTTTGAGATTTTTACGTGGAAAACTTTCAGTTGGTATACCAAATGTATTCACTTGTTGTTGTATTGGATCAATAATTACGATTATAAGAGGATTTTCAGCAGTTAATTATTAGAAAAATTTGTTGTTAAATTTTAAACTTTATTGGAATTTAAGTTTTTATTTTAAAATCTTACTTTTTCCGTTTGTAAGTCGCGAGTCGTTCATGGCTGTATGTGAAACTTAAGAAGCATGTGAAATGAATACGATCATGCCTTTTGAAGTTGCGGGTTATTATGGCTTTCCTGTTAACGTAAGGCTAAAGCACTTGATCGGTTGATGATATAGTTCTACTCTGCTATCCTTATCGGCTCCTCGGAAGATGAGCTTAAAATATGAAACTTAGTCTTTTGGAGAATAATTCTATGTGCTGGGTAGCAAAGACCCTGTACAATAATCCCGCTGCTGAGACATACTACTAACTGGGTTCCTTTTGGGACATTGAGAAAAAAAAGTTAGGTTGCTGACAGGAATTTGAACAGCTCCCATGAGGCTTTTGCTACATAGCTTATGGAGATCAAGACTGTTTGTAGAGAATAGAATACCTGTTCCGGCTTTTCGTAAAAGAAAATTTAATACCGTGGTTAAGGATTTCTTTAAAGGTTTCAACTCTCTCTCTCTCTCTTGGGAGCCAATATTCAATCCCTTATGAAGTTTATAATTGTTCTCCGTTTCACTCCATCTATACCCCTTGCTTTTATCACACTTTTTTTTTGCATGGAATGGTTACGAATATTTTCCTTGGGGTTTCTTGTATATGTCCTTGTCTACCTTATCTAAATCAATCAGTTGGTGTCTTAACTAAGGAATTGAATGCAAACAGCAGAGTTCAATCGGAAGCATGTTAGACGAGTTGCATATGTGCTGAAGCCAGAAGGCATTGAGAAACGTTTTTGAAATTTTTAAATAAAATCAGGGAATTATTTTCAAAGGTCCCGCATAATTTAGGTTATACGCCCAATAGTTTTATTGTTGCTGTTTCTGTTGAGATAACAACAAGAAAAGGATATAAGAATACATGTGTGTAAAACCAAATACAGGGTTCACAATGTGTTAATGTTTTATTTAAAAGAAGAAAACATTCTGTTTAAACTCTTAAGAAAATGACTATTATTCCAACAAGAGCATAACCCTGTAAAAAATATTTAAAAAAAAAAATAAGAATAAATTGAGAATTTTATTGTTGAAAGTATTTGTTTAAAATACATTCTGCATATTTATGCATCCCAAACATGATTTTGTTTTTAAAACATTTGCATTTTCTTTTATTGTGATTACGATTTTTTTGCTTTTTCTGGGTATTTTTTATTGTAATTTTTATACAATAAAATAAATTTTCTGTATGTGTGTGTCTGTGTCTATTGATTTCTTTGTTTTTTCATTTTTCTTTCCGAAATATTGTTTCAATTGCAATTAGTTTTTTTGGGGTTAAAATCCTGTCAGTTTGGGATAAGAAAATACATTTTAAATGAATTTGAAATTCTCAAATAAATTGTAAATTTTATTCGACATTTTAGTCTCCAATACCAGCAAATGTTTGTTGGGCACTGAAAGAAAAAATATTTTTTACTATGAGGGGCCATTACATGTCAAATAATAGTCTGAATGTGTTTGATTTCATTTTAGAAAACTCTGTGATATTTTTGTGTTTCCATTTCTCTCAGTGTGTTTTAACATTCACATTCTGCATTTCTTGGTAACATACTATTTGTTTAGTGATGTTGTTTTTTTTTATTATTTTAAAATTTTATAAAACAAATGATTTGTAAAGAATTAAATGCTTGTAAAAATGCTTGGAACCTATTTCGGATTTGAGGTTAGAAAATATTATTTTAAGAGTTTTAAAGAAAATGAGTGGTTAAAAGCAAATAAATGTTCAGTTTTTAATTGAAAGTTTTATTTCCAGGGAATATATACAATTTTGTACAAAATGAAAAAAAAAAAAAAAAAATGGGAATCAAACCAAAACATTAGTTGTCGGCATTAGTTCTTCAAAATTTCGTATCAAATACGAAACAGTAGGATCCACCTATCAGTAGTCCTTTACCAGAAGTTTTGAACTTAAACAAAACTAATTGCCCAAGTTTTCCAAATCTTTCGTTCAGATATTGTTTTATGGTTTTGCATTGCTCATATTGCCCTTAGCTAATGAGCAGAAGTTAAACGTCAGGATTGACGCTAAAGTCGCAGTAGTCTAGAAGTTAGTATGTTGGCTAATTAGACGAGAGTCCGTGGTTCAAATCCCCAGTCGACTTCCTCTCAACAGATTTCTTGCAAAAACTCTGAGAGAGTTTAGAGTTTAGAAAACCACTATTTGGTTGGCAGGCCTTTTATATGGCAGAGTAAACAGTTTGATGGATGTTCTTGAATGAATGTTCATGGCTTCGCATTCTCGAAATTCTATGGATGTAAACATCGTTCTTTCATTTTGACAGTTTTGCAAAAACAATATTGTATTTGAAAAAACAATTTTGCTTTCGCAAAGACAATTTTGTATTTGTAAAAACAATTTTCTATTTGCAAAAACAATTTTGTATTTGCAAAGCCAATTTTGTATTTGCAAAGCCAATTTTGTATTTGCAAAGCCAATTTTGCTTTTGCAAAAATAATTTTGCTTTTGCAAAGACAATTTTGTATTTGCAAAGCCAATTTTGTATTTGCAAAGCCAATTTTGTATTTGCAAAAACAATTTTGTATTTGCAAAGCCAATTTTGTGTTTGCAAAGCCAATTTTGTATTTGCAAAGCCAATTTTGTATTTGCAAAGCCAATTTTGTATTTGCAAAGCCAATTTTGTATTTGCAAAGCCAATTTTGTGTTTGCAAAGCCAATTTTGTATTTGCAAAGCCAATTTTGTGTTTGCAAAGCCAATTTTGTATTTGCAAAGCCAATTTTGTATTTGCAAAGCCAATTTTGTATTTGCAAAGCCAATTTTGTATTTGCAAAGCCAATTTTGTATTTGCAAAGCCAATTTTGTATTTGCAAAGCCAATTTTGTATTTGCAAAGCCAATTTTGTATTTGCAAAGCCAATTTTGTATTTGCAAAGCCAATTTTGTATTTGCAAAGCCAATTTTGTGTTTGCAAAGCCAATTTTGTATTTGCAAAGCCAATTTTGTGTTTGCAAAGCCAATTTTGTATTTGCAAAGCCAATTTTGTGTTTGCAAAGCCAATTTTGTGTTTTGTGTTTGCAAAGCCAATTTTGTACCTGCAAAGCCAATTTTGTATCTGCAAAGCCAATTTTGCTTTTGCAAAGCCAATTTTGTATTTGCAAAGCCAATTTTGTGTTTGCAAAGCCAATTTTGTATTTGCAAAGCCAATTTTGTATTTGCAAAGCCAATTTTGTATTTGCAAAGCCAATTTTGTGTTTGCAAAGCCAATTTTGTGTTTGCAAAGCCAATTTTGTATCTGCAAAGCCAATTTTGTATCTGCAAAGCCAATTTTGCTTTTGCAAAGCCAATTTTGTATTTGCAAAGACAATTTTGTATTTGCAAAGCCAATTTTGTGTTTGCAAAGCCAATTTTGTATTTGCAAAGCCAATTTTGTATTTGCAAAGCCAATTTTGTGTTTGCAAAGCCAATTTTGTATTTGCAAAGCCAATTTTGCTTTTGCAAAGCCAATTTTGCTTTTGCAAACCCAATTTTGTATTTGCAAAAACAATGTTGTATTTGCAAAGACAATTTTGCTTTTGCAAAGCCAATTTTGTATTTGCAAACAGATTTTGTTTGATCAATACATAATCAAATTTAATCTTGACAAGAAGCAACAACAAAAAAAACTAGAAGAAAAGTAAAGAAATTATTTCGATTTCAAATGAGTGCAATACATGCTTACATACGTACATACATACATACAACCTTACATCATCAGCTCTCTTTAAGCTTTGCTCCTCAGCATAAATATATACACACATATACAAACAGATGTATACACTTTTACAATAAAACTAAAGAAATAGAAATTAGAAATGAAATGAAATGAATTTATTTAAAAATACAAAAAATATAAAAAACATGATAATAAAAGAAAATGTACTTGTTGTTGTTAAATCAAGCAATTGTTGTAATTGTGGTTGTTGTAACTATTAAATAAATGTCCTTATTAAAGATTATATATATATATGTATGTATGCATTTGTATAATTATTATTATTATTGTTGCTGTTGTTGTTGTGCTGTTGTATTGCTTTACTTTAAAAGTTGTTTTACTCTTGTGTGATTTCTTTCAATAAAAATTAGAAAAAAAATCGTAAAAAATACTTTTCAATATTGTATTCAATATTGGGTGTATAATTTAAAAATGCGGGATTCTTGTATCTTGAATCTCTCCCAATATGTCATTTATTCTCCTTACTGATTTAGTTACTAAACGAAATGGAGTTATGAAAACTTGTCAATTTTTCTTCTTTTTTTTTTGCTTTGAATTTTGTGGCAACAAAACATGACTCACTCTCGAATTTAATTAAAAAAAATTATTTGACTCACATGAACTGCTCACACCGAAGTTTATCTTGAATACGTTCTACTGCTTTACTTTGACAGGGAAAAAAGAGACTTTCCATGTCAACTAAAAATGATTATGAGTTAGTTGCAGGCATTAATCCTTGAAAACTGTGGCCAAGCTCTCCAGCAAGACGTTTAAAATCATTGGCAAACACTGACGCAGTATAGTAATTAGGCAGCAATTGTAAAACGTTTGCAAATAGCAGAACTATTTATAGAGTAAAGAAATTGAGCCCCGACAGCCATAGAAAGAATGTTAAAAATTTCATAAAAATAATTCATTTTCACATTTAACCCGTAATGGCAATCAAAATCACACCCATAACATAAACCGAAAAGGCCACGAAGTTCTATGTAAAGTTCTTCTAACTTCAAAGCATCAAAGTATCACCATATATTTTTGACGGGATATTTGCAAAGCCAATTTTGTATTTGCAAAGCCAATTTTGTATTTGCAAAGCCAATTTTGTATTTGCAAAGCCAATTTTGCTTTTGCAAAAGCAATTTTGTATTTGCAAAGCCAGTTTTGTATTTGCAAAGCCAATTTTGTATTTGCAAAGCCAATTTTGCTTTTGCAAAGCCAATTTTGTATTTGCAAAGCCAATTTTGTATTTGCAAAAACAATTTTGTATTTGCAAAAACAATTTTGATTTTGCAAAAACAATTTTGTATTTGCAAAAACAATTTTGTATTTGCAAAGACAATTTTGTATTTGAAAAGACAATTTTGTATTTGCAAAAACAATTTTGTATTTGCAAAAACAATTTTGATTTTGCAAAAACAATTTTGTATTTGCAAAAACAATTTTGTATTTGCAAAGACAATTTCGCTTTTGCAAAGACAATTTTGTATAATTATATACAATAAAAAGAGTTTGCATCTTGAGGCGGATGGACATGTTTATGTTTGAGCTCCCCTTTCTGCAACAAATAAAAACAGAAAACAAAATAATTTTACAGTGAACACATTTCTGTGCTTATTAAAGTTAAAAACAAAGAAAAAACACATAGCAACGGACACAAATCCAAGTGAAATAATTAAAACTTACAATAACAAATATCCTATTCAACGGCCACATTATTAATTTTTGAGCGACTCATATCCACAGGATTGAAAATAACATCAATCGAACAACAACATATAGATACCTATGTCAGTGCTATACAATACAAAATAAAACAAAAACAAAACATAAACAAAACTCAGCTGTGATAATGGTACTGACCGTTAATTTAGAAAAACAACGTAAACAAAAACATATATAATATAAGAAAACCAATAAACAAAACAAACAACAAACATAAAAAAATTCTTTCTGAACTAAATGTATAAAATTATATAATATAATATATAATTATAAAATACTATAAATATAAACTAAGACCGAAACAAGAATATCAACAAAAATAAAGAAAACAACAAACCACAACAAAAGCAGAAACCGGTTTTAAATATGGATAAATTGAACTCTCCCTTACAGAAACAATTAAGAGAAATCAACCGAACTTCTCTTACTGATAACACTCCAAAAATTCGTGGGGTTACTGAGCGCGAAGCTCTCTATCTTCCTAATACTAACTCTCCATTAAGGATTAAGCCCTAGTTATGCTACTGTAACGGAATGTAACAGTAACGTAATGTAACGTGTACGGAACGTAAAAATGTAAGTGTAAGTGTTATGTAAACAATACAATAAAAGAAATAAACAAAAACAAATAAAGAAATAAAAATTGCAAAAACAAAAAGGATATAGAAGTCATGTTTTTGATTTTTATTTTATTATTGTTATTATTGTTTTTTAAATAAATTTAATATTAACTCCAAGTTTTAAAAACTTTGTTTTCATTCCTTTTATCACTTTCAATAAGGCGTCTTTTGTTTTTATTTAATTCAGCTGCTAACCAGTGTTATCACTACAAAGTGTTTAGGTTCATTTCAACGATATTATATTTTTTAAAGGTACTAATTAAAAGTTTTAGCACTGTTTCTGTAAGCCAAACAATTACACTTTCACTCAAACAAAAACACAAAATGAAGTGCCTTTGATTGTATTTTCCATATAAATAGACAAGCAAGTGAAATCGTTTATCCTACAAAAACAGGTCAGGTATTTCGGAAACCAAATTTGTACGAATGTTAAAACGTGTTTATCTTCTCTAGTAAAAGTAAAGTGCAAACTGAAATGCTTTTCGAACGCTTTAATTAGTTAAAAATCGATAACTAAATTTTTCTAATTTGAAATAAAAATAAACACTATCTACATAATGCATTAGTAAAAAAAGAGTTTGTTTTTATTTTAAATTATAAAAGTTAATAATGAAATAAATTATAATTTGGGTTTTTAAAATATGTGAAGTTTTATTTAAAGAGAATTCCCCATACAGACAAACATAACATTCCTACAAAATGTAAATTCTGTTCATAATTTAAATTTTCAGTTTTGGTGGTTTTTAATATTGACATGTTGTTAACACTGCTAAACAGATGTTACGTAAAAATGTAAGAAAATTCTATTTTTTACAGATTCTTACGTTCCGGTTACGTTACATTACATTTGTATAACCATTCGTATTGCTTTATACATAACAAAAACGATCAGCTGTTTCTTACTTTTGCGGTTACATTCCGTTACGGATGCATAACTGGGGCTTTATACAAATAATGGATAAACGATTTGAGAAACTAAGGGAACAGTTGCAAACGAATATACAAACAATGTTCCGTGACTACGAAGAACGTCTCTTAAATGAGATTGACAAGAGATTAAGCATTACGATGAGTAAGATACACAATTTATCCGAGAGAGTATCTGCTCTTGAAGCAGATATGCAAGGAATAAGAAATACAGTATCGGAAAAATTAATAGCACAGGCAGAAAAAAATAATAAACTGGAAAAGGAAGTTGAGGCTCTAAAAAAATATGTTAGAAACAAAGCGAATTCTACGGTTTCAGATGAATTGCGTATCAACGGTATTTCCCAGTATGATAATGAGGATATTTTTGCAATATTTAGCAAAATTTGTAGGGTGATTCGAATGTTAAAGACATTTTTAGAATAAAAATGGAGAAGAACAACAGCTACGTAAATAAAGATAGGCACGTTAATAAGGGGCAAGACGCCCCAACTATAATAAAATTTGCAAGACAATATGATAGAAACTATGTTCTAACATCAGTTAAAAGTTATGTTAGAAAAAACAAAGATCTTTTCCGCTTAAATCTAATTGGGTTTGAGAGTGAAACTCCATTTTACTTAAATGAGAATCTTACGCCTGAAAACCACCGAGTATTTCTCCGCGCTCATCGTTTAAAAAAGGATAAGCGTATTTTTTCAGCATTTACGCACCGCGGATTCGTATACATAAAAACATTGGATAGTGATGAACCAATGCGGGTTGATGAATTAGATGCATTGGACCAGTTTTTTCGACCTCACATTAACTCTCCTAATATTTTACACTAAGTTAGTCAACAAAATATATATAATTTTAATAAAATTTTTATCAAAATTATATGTTAATACCAAAATATTTGTTTTTATTTCTTTTTATTTTGTAATTATACTATGTATTTTGCTTTTTGAAGATTCGCTTTTTGCTTGCATTGTTAGGAAAATTTTTAAATACCATGATACTGAATACTGAAGTCGCCGTGGTCTAGTAGGTAGTGTGTTGGCTTATTAGACGAAAGGCCCGAGTTCGAATCCCAGGCCAGACATCAAAAACAAAATACAAAAAGTATTTCTTCGGCGACTTCCTCTCAGCAGATTTCTGGCAAAAACTCTGAGAGTAAAAATTGCCATGAAAAGATTCTCAAAAAATCTGTCGTTCGGAATCGACTTTAAACTGTAGGTCCTGTCACTCATGTATAAAATTAACACCCACACAACACAAGTGGTGTGAGAAGCTAGGTCGTAATCCTGGCTGAAAAGATGTAAGATGCAGATGACGTCACTATGTGTGTCTGTATATGATAATGCACAGATAGGAAAAAAGTCTATCCCCAAATTTTTTCGTAGACCGTCATACTATAGCAAGAAAATGGGTCACCAAAAAGACTCATTAAAAGATGAGATTGCTTAAATGAGAACTCACCAAATCATTTTTGTGAACGAAAAATGTTTTCGAACTGCAAGAAATCTTATGTATTACAAATGAATTTGAGAGCTAAAAAACTATATTTTCTCTGTAGTACATTGTGCGTTTCAGCTTCGACCGGAATTTATTATACTCTACGAGAGTACTATGTAAAAATATGCGAGCAATTCCCTTTATTCCTCTCGAATATATTCTGTTGAAGCAAACAAAAATCCACAATACTTTGAATCAATAGATCCTTGTGTTACTAACAAGCACCTTGAATTCTATTTTTAGACGGTTATGAGTCTGGGATCGAGTCATTTATTGTATCGTATTGAATACTTCTTAAGACAATTGACAGGTGAAGTGAAGATAATGTAAGTTTTTCCAAAGTCCTACAATCAAAGCTTTAACTCTATTTTTAATCGAAAATTCTTTTTGGAAACCAGTTTTGTTTACAAGATATCCATGTGGCTGGTCAGATATAGAACAGAATTCTTTGCATAAAATTTCATTTAGCAGTAGCCAGCAGCAGCATTCTATCGTGGATAGTGCTGCATGTCATGTTCTTGTAAAGAGCTTTTATTGTGTTAAAAACTTTCTTAGCGAATACACAGAGCCCTCAACATTATTGATAGTGAATTTCAGAGGTGAATGTATACAACTGTACTCACTCTGTTTGTTTGTATAAAGAACTACAGCTAAAGCCTGTATTGAGCGTTACTGCATTAAGCAAGCATCCACCTTGTTTGTATCATTTGTTACATGATTGTTGAGACAGTGTTTTAACTCCTATAGAGTACTTGTTTTAGACCAAAGTTTTATGGAATGTAATTCAGGCGCCTTGCTATTACTCTGTTGATGTCTTTATTATATTATAGATTTCAAATATGAAGTCGGTGTAGCTTAGTAGGTTATGTGTTGGGTTATTAGACAAGAGGTCCTAGCTCAGATATTACAAACAAAAGGAAATTTTGTAAACACTTCTTCGACGATTTCTTCCCAGCAGATTTCTGGCAAAAACTCTGGTAATAAAAACAAAATTGGCATGGAAAATCTGTCATTCGGAGTAGATTTTAAACTGTGTGTCCCGCCACTCATGTATAAAATGAACACACACAACATAAGTAGAGTGAGAAACTAGTAATTCTACCTGAAGTGTTGTAATGACCAATTACGCATGTATGTATGTATGTTTTTGTTCATTTATTAGACGAGAGACCGTAGTTCAAACTTTAGCTCAGGCATATCGAACAAAGAACGAAATATGAAAAAATTATTTTTTCGATAACTTTCTCTCAACAGTCTTTTAGCAAAAACTCGTAAGAGAAAATAAATTGAAATGAAAACTTTTTCAAACCTGTCGTTTGGTGTCTACACACCAAAAGTGTATGGCAGGGGAAGCAAGGCTGTTATCCTGGCTAAAAAGGTTTCTAAAGACCAATTAAATAACTTTCAAATGGGGTTTAGTATAAAACATTTCTGTTATAGTAGGACAAAAAAGTATATAAATATATCACAATGCCTTATCAGATTGTTCATGATGTCAGTTATTTCTTTTTTTTTTTTTTTTTTTTGATTTCATCCATCTCTGGCAGTATTGGGTTCACAGATATTATGCATTGTTAACACCATTAGACAGCCAATTACACCAACCAAAAGCATAAAAATTTAAAGTTTATACGTTAAAATATTTTGATTTATTGTATTCAAAAAGTATTTAAATTTCAAAAAAAAAAAAAAAAATTTACAACTTCCACCATCTGAAATTACATAGTCAGACTGAAAGTATTGGGAAAAATAGAGAGAAAGAGTAACTCACTCATTCACAAACGTGGTAAGAGAAGAAGCCTTAAAAATGAAAATAGTTTTAAAACAACTTGTTATGGCAACCAATAAGAAATAAATCTATTGTAGAATGAAGAAAAAAAAAATAGAAAAAAAACAAACATACAGAGAGCTATTGGAGTAGACTATTTTTCTTTATTTTAAGCAATATTTTCTTTTAACTTCCACTAACTTCCACTTCAATGCCCCCCTCCTGCCACCATACACACCCCCTCCCGCTTAAGTAAACATTTCCTTTTTAATACAATATTTACATAAGCTTTGAAAAAGTCCTTAGTATTTTCCTTTTTTTTTCGATGAAAGTGCACCAGTAGCTAAAGCAATATCAAAGAAAATAAATTTTCTACTTGAAAAATTCAAAATAATGAGATGCAAGTGATCCGTTTCCTTAAAAAAAAGAAACGAACTCAAACTGTATGCGAATATAAAGGAAAATCGTTAAAAAAAATAAAAAAGAAATGAAAGAAGAAATAAAGAAAGCAAAAATACGTTTTCAACACTCTCTGTAGAGAGTTGAAGCTTTAACGGCGTTACAGATTGAAAATAAATTGCAAATTTTTATTATTCTTTCCACTCTCAACTGACTTTTATTTGTCTTTTCCTCTCGTTTTTTATTATCGTTTTTAAAATTTTTTTTTTTTTTTTCATTTCGATGATATTTTATACATTTACCTTAATTTACACACACTTACGTGGGCCGGTATAAAATTTACCAATCTAAACTATAAGTTGAACGCGTTGAAAATCATATTAAAGTATCTTAAAAAATCTTGTCAACTCTTGAACAAACATGTGAATCTGAATCAAAGCAGATGTAAAACGAATGGCCTACCATTCAAGTCCCTTGTGATACTACGAGATAACACCAAATAACTAGAGGCTCTATTGTAGAACCTGCCTGTGGTATTTACAAAACCCAAAACAAAGTCCAGTTGTGGACAGTGGACAAATAGACCCTTGAAAGAAGTGTATATTCTTACTAGAAGCCTTTCAGTGCGAGTAGAACCGTGTCATTCTCATCGTCACAGTTTTATTTCCAATCGCAGTACACTACATTCAAGCTCTGTAAATGTCTTACTATATTTTCTTATCACAACCGCAAGTAAGTCTTTATCGCTCCCTTTTCATACGCATCAAAGAACACGTGAACCTACTTTCAAGATGGGACAATAAACGTTTTTCTCTGCTGCATATACCATTGCATGCTTATCTGCTATTTGCTGCCTTTTGCTAACGAATTAAATTTGGAGGAGAGCCTACAAATCTCCATGCCTTTCAAATTCGGTGAAACACGTAAATTGGTGCCAGCACTGGCAAACTCGTACATACATACATATGTACATACATAATTGGTCATTTCAATGCTTCAGTCCTGGATTACGACTTAGCTTCTCTCATCACTTATGCTGTGTGTGTTAATTTTTTATACATGGGTGGCGGGGCCTACAGCTTAAAGGCGATTCTAAACGACAGATTTTTGAGAAACCTTTTCATGGCAATTTTCAATTACTCTCAGAGTTTTTGCCAGAAATCTGTTGAGAGGAAGTTGCCGAAGAAATATTTTTTTCATATTTCATTCAGTCGGAGGAGTCTAACCTGGTGTTTGAACCGTGCCAACACACTTTTGCCAATTTAATATCCCTGCATATTTCTGGGTTCAGGAACCTTCATAATTCCAGTTCAGCCATCTAATTAAGGCACTGGTAATAATCGGGAGATTGTCTGTTCATATGAAAAATTTCCAATACCTTCATTATAAAGTTCTCAGTCTAATCAACATTGAAGCCAAGCTATACTGCGGAGACGGAAAAACACGGCGCATTATGATTGCTTCTGTGCTTGACGGGACAAACAATGTATGTATGGACAGGACTGAGGGAAACATATTCAAAAAAAAGCATTGTAAGCAAGATGAGGTTAAATTTTCTAAGCTTTTTTTTAATCATTTCATTGGGTAATCTTTCCCTACGACAGTCTGATTTCAGCATCACTTAATAGCCCGTTACTCCCTTGTCATCGACATCCAATTTTGGGCTTGAGTGGACTGATTGATAGGGTTTTGCATACAGTTTTTTCTGCTTCAAGCTTTTGTAAAGATCAAGTTTTTCATCGTCTGTAATGATTGAAAGTATGCAACCAGCATTTTTATCATACAAAATCGTCTTGTGACTCAATGTCAGAAGCTAGGCCGTAATTCGGACTGAAGGGTTGTAATGACCTATTATGTATATATTAATCAATGTTGTTGTGTTTGAATGAATGCAGCTGCTGAAAAACATTTCAAAATTTCTTTTCAAAGGGCTCTCATTTTTTTTTTCTTTTTTTTGAATATTTAGGATAATTCTTCGAAATTGCCTGTTAAACCTGAGAAATTGAAAACTCTGCTCGTTTTATGAGCTGCTGCATTGCACGAAATATTTGCAATAAAATTTTGAGCTCTTTTCGAATTTTAGGAGCATCCTCGTTTAAGTCTCTCTCTCTACCTTCTCTTGATAATTGCACACCCAGCATATTATTTTAAACTAAATCAGACTAACATACATACTCGTACATCCACTCAAACACACTCTTACATACTGTGTTCGACGATGATATTTAAAACAGTGTTTGTGGTGTTAAAATATTTGATAAGCATTTAGAAATATTGCAACACTTACTAACACTGTTACACACTTGCATAAATACTATAATTTAAAGCAATGAATTGTATGCTGTTTTTTCCCTCTCTATTTTTCTTTTTCTCTCTCTGTCTTTCTGTATAACTGTTTAGAAGTACATATATGTATTTTTTTTTTTTTTTTTATAGCTTTACGAGCTAAAGGTTGGGAATCTTCAAAAGACATTGGTAGCCCGGCCTACCAATGTGCACGATTCGCCGCAAGACTTACTCTCGGCTTGCTAAGCGCCTGCGTACTAAACCCAACCTCGTTCGTCACACTTTCACCCATTTGCCCCCCCCGGGACCACAATCAAGTATTACTTCGGGGGGGTGGAGATTCAGCGAGTGCTGCCTTCTGATTCTGCTGATCTTGCTCTCTCAGCCAATCTTTGCCGCATCAAAACCCTCCTCGCGAAAACACATACTGCGTTCCAGTTATCACTTGAGGTTAGCATTAGCCTAACCACATTATCGGGTGTTACCTGGGATCCTAATGTCCTCACCAGGCAAATTCGTTGATCGTCGTACCGCGGGCAGGTAAAGAAAACATGCTCCGCCGTCTCCTTCTCATTACGGCATTCTGGGCATGCTTCATCTACGTCGTGTCCATACTTATAGAGATATGCTCTATAACATCCGTGGCCCGTTAGCAACTGTGTCAGGTGGAAGTTCACCTGGCCGTGTTTCCTTTTGGTCCATTCGCCTATACTTGGGATGAGTCTGTAGGTCCATCTTCCTTTGCTAGAATTGGACCAGTCTTGTTGCCATCTATCCATGGCATCGTCAACTATTTGCACGGGGTTTAAAAGATTCGTCCCCCTCCTTGCATCCTGTTTCCTCTTCTCTACGTCTACTACTAGTTTCAGGGGCATCATTCCCGCTATCACTAGTGCTGCATCAGTAGACACCGTCCGGAAGGCGGAGATTACCCTGAGAGCTGACCTCCTGTGGGCCGTTTCAATTCCTGCTCTATAGGTCCTCCTATCCATAGCCTCGGCCCATATAGGGGCTGCATATATGGCGACCGATGTCACTACCTTCATCAGTAGCCGTCTTCTCTCCTGTTTCGGGCCTCCTAGGTTAGGCATTAATCGGGCAAGTGCACATGTCGTCGCCGCACATTTCTCACCGATGTACGTCAAGTGTTCCTTAAACGTGAGCCTGTTATCAATCATCACTCCCAAGTATTTAATCGCCTGCTTTGATGTTATGCGCTGGTCACCCACCGTTATGGTAATAAATTCAATCCTCTTTCTACTGCTTACAAGTAGGACATCTGTTTTGTGGTCAGCAAGTTTGAGACCTTTTTCTGTTATCCAGCTTCTGACCGTGCCCACCGCAGTGTTACACGTTCTCACCAATTCGTCTAGATGTTTTCCTCTTATCACCAGGGCAATATCGTCCGCAAATCCAATGATCTGTGCACCTCTAGGGAGTCTAAGCCTCAGTACACCGTCATACATGACGTTCCACAATATAGGGCCCAGGACGGAACCCTGTGGGACGCCCGCAGTCACCGCGTATGACTTTCTGCCGTCGTTCGTGTCGTATATGAGTACTCTATCCTTAAAATAGTCCTTAATTAGTTCCACTAAGTAGTTCGGTACGCCCTTTTCATCCAGGGCAGCTAACGTGGCATCCCAATCCGCAGAGTTGAATGCATTCTTGACGTCCAAGGTGATGATAGCGCAATACTCCTTATCGCCCTCCAGCCAACGCTCACCGCTGATGGCGTCCTTTGCCACTGTCACTACTGTTTCTATTGCATCCAAGGTGGAACGTGCTTTCCGGAAGCCAAATTGGCGATCCGACAGGCCTTCTCCCTCTAGAAATGCTTCTAGTCTCCTACAGATTATCCTCTCCAAAAGTTTCCCGGCTGTGTCTATCATACAGAGCGGGCGGTATCCCGAGGCATCCTGTGCGTTGTTACCCTTCGGAATGAGAACCAGCCTCTGCCTTTTCCATATCCTAGGGAACGTTCTCTCCTGGATGCAAGCATTAAAAACTTGCCTAAACAGCTCAGTATTACTCTCAATGGCTGCTTTAAGAGCGATGTTTGGGATCCCGTCAATCCCCGGTGCCTTATTTAGTTTCATCTCCTTGCAGGCCGCCTCAAATTCCTGGCTGCTGACTTCGGTGATTTCCTCTGGAGACCTCATGTCTCGCACGGAGTACGTAATCTCGGCCTTCTGCGGAAAAAGGCTCCTGACGATTGATTGCAGCTCAAGAGCACACGTCGTTGCTGGTGGTCGGAAGCAGTTCAGCTTTCTCATCACCACCTTATATCCAGTTCCCCAGGGATTCTCGTCCACATCGGCGCACATTTCCTTGTAGCATCTTCTCTTGCTGTATGCAATGGCCCCATTAAGGCTGGCCCTACACCTTCTATACATTTCCCGTAGTTCAGCAAATTCATCACGGCCTCTGGCCCTTTGGAAAAGCCGCCGTGCGCGATTACATTTACGCCTTAGGTCCGCTATATCCGCGTTCCACCAGTAGACGTGTTTCTTTCCAGACATATGGCGCCTCCTTGCCATAGAAACGTTGCAAGCCTCCGTTATGGAGCGCATAAGTCCCGTCGCCTTGTCATTCGCGTTCCCGAATAACCGAATGTCCTCCAACGCGAGGACGAAGGTTTCCCTGTCAAAGGTGGAGTCCTTCCAAAGAGGGTTCGGCGGTGCGGCAGGAACGTTGTGTCCCGTAGAGCGTTCCCGAATTTCGAAAATGATTGCCTGGTGATCACTATGTGTGTAGATGTCAGACACCGACCAGGTAGATGAGGACGCCAGGGAGTCGCTGACAAATGTCAGGTCAATTTTTGAGCAGCGTCCATTCCTCGAGAATGTATCCTTGTCACCACTATTAAGTAACACAACCTCCAACGTTGCAAATGCGTCGAGTAAGCATTCTCCTCTTGTGTTAGTGCATGCCGAGCCCCATTCAACAGCCCAAGCATTGAAATCCCCGGCAATTACCACAGGTCTCACGTTCCTTGCTTCCTTAACGATGTCATCTATTCTGCGTCTAAAGTCTTCTATTGAAAGGCTAGGGGGAAGATAACAGCTGAAGAAATGTACCCCATTAACGGTGCATTTCACAAAGCTCTCCCACCTGTCGCCGACATTCCCCACTGGGAATTTACCACAGGACCATATCGAAGCCTTGTTGCATTTGCTGGTTATCCAACGTTGGTTTCCAGATGTTCTGTAGTGCTCGCTCAGTATTGACAAGTCTATTCTCTGCTCCCGTACAGTCTGCTTAAGCAGCTCCTGCGCCGCTTCGCAATGGTTCAAGTTCAACTGCAGAACTCTCATTTATCCGCGCCTGTTAGCTTCCGTCGTGCCGCCAGATAGTGTGCGCACTTATGTCCTCCGGTGATATGTTTCGCGTCAGCGTCTGGATCGCCTCTGCAGAGAAGGCAGTGGGGGTCGCGCCCACAAGCCTTGGCAAGGTGACCCTGCGAACCGCACTTGAAGCAGTGTTTGGACCAGTCGCTATTGCTGCGACACTTTCCAGCTACATGCCCGAAATCTAAGCACTTGTAACATCTCCTTGGGGTCAGCTTCCTCAACAAACGGCAAACTGTCCACCCTACACGCAGTTTGCCAACTTCCTCGGCCCTGCATGCCATCTTCGTGGGGATTGTAAGTATCGCCGTCCTAGTGCCTCCTGGAACGCTTCTGATCGTCTTGAGAGCCGACGGTTGTATTTCGCCGATTTGGTCCTTCCATGCGGCGATTATTTCCTCCTCAGTTGTAACCTCGTCCAGGTATCTCAATTCGAAAGTGGCCTCCTCTGTTATCGTTCTGACCTCTATCTCTTCTGCCAGTAGGTTCTTCAGCTTAGCACGGTGCGTCTCCGTAGCCACCTCGGCTGATCTTCTAAATTCCAAAAGGATTTCGCCCTTTTGTGTCTTCTTCACGAGCTGAACATCCTCCCCGACTGATTTAAGTTCCGGGGCGTTTCTTACCTTCCTTAGAATGTCCGCAAAGGATAGCTTCTCAGTTGGCTTTATAATAACTGCATCCGGTCTTGGAGGTTTTCTGCGCTTCCTAGTTTTCAAGATCCAATCATTTTGCTCTTGAGTGTCTTTCTCTGTCGCTGCAGGCACTACCATAGTCTGGTTCGAAGTCGTTGCTGGTCTCCCTGCCGAGTCACTACTTCTAGCCTCAGCGGCAGGCTTGACTTGTCCACGAGGACGGATTGTCCTGGTCTTCTTAGATGGTGTTCCCCTTGGTTTCTCCAATTCTTCTCTCTGCCTCTTCGGCCCACAAGTTGTCTGCTGTTGTAGGATCGTCTGAGTGCTCCTATCATTGGTTCTGACCTTTTTCTCTTGTTCCGCTACTTTATCCTTAGCGGCTTGCTGGTAAAGTGACGATATAGAGGCCACTAAATCACGCATTGCTTGGTGTATGGACCTTCTTCCTCCGCCCATCATCTCCACGAGTTCGGAAATTCTATCGCCTAGTTTGGTGAATTCATCAACCTCTTTTTCAGGAACTTTGTTCCTCTGCAGCTCCGGTGGTGACGAGTGCGATCGCTCGCCATTCTGCTTCAGCGGTGGTGAGTGGAGCAGCCTCGAGGCCCTCCGGAAAGGGTTCAGGAAAGGGCTGTCCTGCTGGGTCTCCTTTGCACCTTCGGTGCCGGCTGGAGAAGTAGCGCCTGTAAAATTACGTAGATTGTTGTTATTTGTATTAAATTCCATTCTGTTGGGTCCCAACTTGGGGCCGTTATCTTGGATTCGTTGTGTAGTTACCCTTATTGTGGTCCCATGGTTATCTTTGCAATGCAGGGAGGCCATGCGAGGGTTGACACAAGTCCTCATGAGAGCTTGTGTTCAGAGCCAGACCGGGAGCTAAACAGAAGAGATTCTTAACTGCCCCTACACCCCAACTCAACGGGACGAGTCCAAGATCGTTCCCCAAGGCTTGCCAGGTTTTAACGGGACGGAGACGGATGGTGCATTAGCCTGAAAGCCGTCTGGACCAGATGTCACTCCAGCCCATATTGGTAACAGAATACCCCATCCGCCAGCCCATGTCATCAAATCAAAATATTGCAGTGTAGTCCAGTATACCATAATCAGAATCTTACTGGTATCAATTCTGATGCCTATACGACTAGGCTCCGATCGTCACATCCGTTAGAAGCATGCATGATTCCCACGGTGCTATCGTGTTACCACGGTAGTTCAACACTTTGAGCGGCATTGTTTCGCTTTAAAGCATCAGTGTCATTGGGTATATGCCAGACTTTTCATCCGCACCCTCTACCTCTGCCCTCCCATTTAGTCGCCTTTTACGACAAGCAGGGAACCACTGTGGTAGAATTCTAATCCGCTACCACACGGATGAGTACATATATGTATGTGTGTATATGTATGTGTGTATATGTATGTGTACCAGAGAGACAACACATCCATATACACACATACATACACTTCTAAACAGCTATACTGCAAACTTAGATATCATTCGGTTACTGCAGTCTTTATTAAATTTAGTTTTTATTGCTATTGCTTGTTCTTGTTCTTGTTGTTGTTGTTATTTTTAACTGTTATTATTTAATAGTTTCCTGTGTAAGTATTTAACTGTATGTGTGTGTGTTTCTGTGTATTTATTGCAATTTGTAGAGATGCTGCTGTCTGTGTGTGTGGACTCTCAATTAGTTTTTGTTTTATTTTTTCGCAAATGCTTTTATCTTTGGAAAACAAATATTCTCTTGGATTTTCTATTTTTTTGTTTTTATTTTCCTTCCTCTCTGCTTATTTGAGCCATAAATGTTGGGTTTTAAGAAAATCGTTCTAATTTTTAATTCTTTTTTTTGGTTTTCATTTTAATTTGGGATTTATTTTTGTTGTTGTTGTTGTTGTTGTTTTTTTTTTAATATCGTTTTCAACATGTTGCACATTGATAGGCCTAATAGGATTTTAACCCAGTTTGCATATTTTAAAAGACAGGCAATAATAATAAAATGGCTCTTAAATAAATTGCAATCTCATAAATTATTGTTTTAGAAGTGTTTACGGCAACTTATTCCAGAAAATTGTGAGAAAAAAACGATTTTTTTATTTGAAAAGGATTTAAAATACAATAAAAATTTAATTATAAAGGGCCTATCTATTGTTGACATTATAGATTGGCAGCTTGGAAAACTACGATAGAAAAAGTTTTCCCATGCAAAACAAATTTTCAATAATTTTTTTCGAGCATGAACCGTGTGTGTAATGTATTGTGCTGTATGGAAATACCAATGCTTAGCAAATATCACAGTTTCAAATCTGTCAGTGTTGTCAGCTCTCTTGCAACTGCAGTTATATATGGTAAAAGCTTCGCTATATTCGGATCAATCAACCAATCATTTAACGACCAAAGAACGCGTAGGAAATCTTTAAAACAGATTCCCAGCGTGTGATAATTTTTCTGACATTATGGAACGTTTATGGTCGTTATAATCGACCGTGGAAGGAACTGACATGCCTGTGAATGTATTGATCACTAATTGGTCACTACAATGCTTTATTCGGCTTTACTTGACTTATCTTCTCCTACCACATAAGTGGTGTGAGTTAATTTTATCCACGAGTGATGAGATCTAGAGTTTAATATCGCATTTGAATGACTGATTTCCAACTTTTTTTTTCGAGACACACACTGACCCCTACTCATGCACTGCCTTGCATTGAAATACAGGAATATAGAAATTAGAAGAAAGTAAACTTGGGTAGTGTGCGATAATTTGTGTTTAATGACCAGTGTATGTACCTTCGTCACTTTTCTCTTCGAGAATTGCTTTGCTCACATATAATATCATACAAACAATCAGAGAATCACAAAGAAGCAAAATCTCTAATGGGAATCGAAACCACTCCTTCGGCAATTAAGGTTTACTACAAAACTAACTAGCCCATCGGGGCACCTGATTGAATTTTATTGCGTGATGTCGAGTTTTTTGTTCGAGATGTCTGAGCAGTGTTTGGACCACGGTCTCCCATCTTATAAGCCAAAATACTACCTATTCAACTGCAGGAGATTCAGATATTGCTTCTGTTAATTACAGACCTTCCCTCTTATAGCTCATTATGTTGTATTTTATATTTGTACTACCCCGGCATTCACATAAAATCTAACTCATGCAACACTTGAAGCCAGCTGACCATGGACAACTCAATAGAGTTGCTGACTGATTGTCAGCTAGAGCAAGAGGCTCTTAATGTTGAACTTTTTGCATAAAATTTTCTTCAGCGAGGTATCTTATTTCGAACTCAATTAATAGATTAACAAGCAGCCTTCATGTAGGTATGCGCCTCGGAGATTGCTTAAGTGATTGTGGGAAATTTATTGCATCCGGAAAAATAGTATGCTTGTTGTGCACATTACATTTAGTTCAGAATGCTGTGGCTATGTGAGGACCTACTTTTTTTGGCATGTAATTTAATATTAAGTATTGGATGGTGTTACAAGAAACACAACACGTCTAATTTTGTTGCTGTTACTAGAGAGGTTTCAAAAAATAATGTTTTCACTTTGTGGCAATGTCAATTGGCCACAAAAATCATGCAATTGAACGGAATTAAACGTTTTTGAGAAGCTAGGTTTGAAAGTGTCTTTTACCTCATATGTCAGGATCCTGCTCTTGTTAAATAGGGACCTCTCACTTTAGTCCTTGTGCGATTGCTGCAATAGTAAGATTTACTTTGTACTTGGCTTGGTTTTCTCTAGGAAATGTTTAATCACCGGATTAAATATTAATTGTGGTTAGCACAATGGATTTAGATGCTGGCAGAGAAGGGTTTGTCATCTGACTTATGGTTAAAAGGTTAAACGAATAATCTTACATAAGCTTTCTTATTTTCAAATTAAAAATGGGATAATGAACCCACCTATATAGGGGCTACACAAATATACATACATACATTACAACTCTTTAGTCAGGATCAGGCCTAGCTTCTCACACCACTCATATGAGTGTGTTAATTTTATACGTGAGTGGCGGGACCTACAGTTTAACGTCGACTCCGAATGACAGATTTTGAGAAACTTTTTCATGGCAGGTGTATTTACTCTCATAGTTTTTGCCAGAAATCTGCTGAGAGGAAGTCATCGAAGAAATATTTTTTTTTTCATATTTCGTTTTGATGTCTGGCCTGGGGCTCGAACCCGGGCTTTACGTCTAATAAGCAGACACACTACCGACCAGACTATGCTATGTACAAATGTGGATGCAGGCAGAAAAAAAAATTTGGTTTGAACCCAACTAAAGTCAATCCTAGGAATACATAAGCCTGCAGTGAACTCTTTGTGTACAAGCTCGGAGGCAGAGAATGCCTCGGCACCTATTCCCTGTCATTGTACGGTACTCCAAATTTATTGAAAATATACATCTAATCATGGTTGATTGTAATGACTTCCCTACCAGTCGCCAGTGATATTGTGTTGGGTTATTAGAGGTGAGGCCACGATCCAAACTCCAGGTCAGGCATCTCGAACATATCGGAATATGAAAAAATATTTATTCGGCGGCTTAATCAGCAGATTTCTGGCAAAAACTGTGAGAGTAAATAAAAGTGCCACGAAAGAGTTTCTCAAAAATTTCTTGTTCGGAGTCGACTTAATATTGTAGGTTCCGCCACTCATATACATATACACAATATAAGTGGTGTGAGAAACTGAGTTGAAACCATGACTGTACAGTTATAATGACTAATTATGTACAAATGTGTGTAAAACCAGTCCCAGAAATACATAAGCGTTCAATGGATGGTTTGTATACAAGCCCAGAGGCTCAGAATGCCACAGCAGCACCTCTTCTTTGTCATTGTACGGCACTTGGGTACCTGAGACGAAATATACTTGGGGCTCCAAATTTATTTAAAGTCTACATCCAGCCAAAGTTGAATTTAATGAAATCTATGCCTTCATAAGACTCTGAAGATGATTTAGAAATGCCAACCTGAAATTATAGTTTCTACTGCAGGACTATCGGCATTTTAAAGAGGTCTTATGGGCGGGCAATAATTCCCTTTTAAGAGTGTTTAAGAAATTTTAGCACTAATTAATTATTTAATTATAAAAACCACATACATTTCGTTTAACGAAAATACCAAAAGAAATTATAATTTCCTAAAAATTAATTGATATTGTGAACCGAGAGTATGAGAAATTTAATTGAATTCCATTGAATATTAAAATTATTCTAAAAATAAAACACACACACACACACTTCGGCATGCAGTTTCAGAATTTCATAATTCGATTACAGCTAAGCAAACACCCACGTACATACTGATTAATTCTTCAAAAATTTCATTTTTTCAATATGATTTGTTATCCGTAAGCTTTTTGTTGTAGTATAGGGATTATATTCAATTGCTGGAAAAAACTTTTGCGTTATAAAAATTCTTCTCTCTGTTTTTATAGTGTCAATACGATCAATATTATTTACTTGTGTGTCATCTATAAATATAGAAATAAATAATACAATAAAATTATAATGAAATAAACAAATGAAAAAAAGGAAAGAAAATATAAATTAAATAGAGAAACCTTCATTCGATTCGCTTTAATTTTCATTTGCAGTTGTTGAAGTGTTTTGTACACGTTTTTCTTGTTTATTCAGTCATTCAGTCACTGTCACTCTGTCATTCATTCAATTACTCGTTAATAATTTTCTTTTTCCATTGACTTTCTTAGCACAAAATAGTTGTGTCCAATGGAATAGAAAATCAATTTTAACCAAAGTTTTTCACGCAATTAGTTTTTCACTTTAATATTGTATTTCTATAAAAAAATTTTGTTTTTTTTTGTTGTGAAAATATTTTTCATCGTTTGAACCTGAAATTCCATTAAAAAAAATATTTAATTTGCAATTTTTTTTCCTCTCGCTCTCTCTCTCTTTTTATATGTATGGTAGCCATTGGCATCGAAAAATAAAACGAATCGTGAAAATTAATTGAAGTTAGTCGGGTGTTGTTATGAAATTGAGTCAAAATAATTGAATCATTAAAATATTGTTGTATACCCACTTCTCTCTCTCTCTCTCTGCGTGTATTTTTCTTTTCCGGGTTTTTTCTTTTTCACTATAATTACACCACAACGATTTGTGTGCGTGTATTGCTGTAATTAATGCCATACAACAAGAAATTAAAGGAATGTTGAACATTCAAAGAAATCCTTTAATGTGTGCTGACAGTGTTTAAATGTTTTGCAAAAGAAAAAAAAAATAGAAATTCAATGAAAAATAAATTTATTGCATGTGTATTCAATATCATTTTCACTAGCATTTAATTGTTAAAAAATTTAAAAAGTTTTTTATTAAAATTGCGTTTCTGATAAAGGCTGAGATATTTAAAAGTTTAAATTTAAAAATTAAATTAAATAAAAACCGTTTAAAACTTTGCCAAATTTGTTTTTTGTCTTGAAGTATTATTTCATTCATATGGCTACCTCGGCTGGCCTCACAGTACCTTATTCGGTCGAACCAATTTTCGAGCACTTTGTCGAGTGCACGGTGGGTGGGGCCGTATCTCGGCAATGGCATCACGAATGTTGGCCATCAAATGCTCAATTTTCTCTGGTTTGTTGGCATAACACTTTTCTTTAACGGCACACCACAGAAGATAGTCCAACAGTGTCAAATCATAGCTTCTTGGCTGCCAATTGGCATTACAATTTCGGCTAATTAAACGCCCCTCAAATGTTTGACGCAATAAATCGATTGTGGCATTAGCTATTGGCACGTTGCACCATCCTATTGAAACCAAACATCGTTGACATCAATACCATGAAGAGCATACATACATAACTGGCCATTACAACCCTTCAGTCAGGATTACGGCCTAGCTTCTCAAGCTAGAAGAGCGGGTACAAAAAATCGGTTACCATTGTGCATTAGGTGCCTCCATTGAACGTAATGTTTAAGCCGTCCACATTTTCAAAGAAATATGGACCAATGAAGCCTCTGCTCCACAAGCCGCACTAAACAAACACTCGCATTTGGTGCATTGGCTTCTGTAAGACCACGTGTTGGTTTTCTGAGACCCAAATACGGCAATTTTTCTTATTAACGTACCCCCACCAAGATGAAAATGAGCTTCAACCCAAAACAAATAATTTTTTGTTTTGGCAAAATCATTATCATCATCGTGCATTTTCTTGTTCCAGCAAATCTAGCAAAGCGAAAACGAAGTGAATGGTCATGAGGGTTCATCTCTTGAACCAATTGAACCTTGTAAGTCGTTATTCTGAGATCTTTTCGCAAAATTTGACTTAAACTGGTACGTGAAATGATGTCGATGAAGAGTTGATTGGTAGTCGCCATAGTCTAGTAAGTAGTGTGTTCGCTTGTTAGACGTAAAGCCCAGGTTCAAGCCCCTGGCCAGACATCAAACCGAAATATGAAAAAAAAATATTTCTTCGGCGACTTCCTCTCTGCAGATTTCTGGCAAAAACTATGAGAGTAAATAAAACTTGCTATGTAAAAGTTTCTCAAAAATCTGTCGTTCGGAGTCGACGTTAAGCTGTAGGTCCCACCACTCAACTATAAAATTAAGGCACACAAGATGAGTGGTATGAGATGCTAGGCCGTAATCCTGACTGAAGGGTTGTAATGGCCAATTATGTATGTGTGTATGTATATATGTACGCACTGTACGAGCATACTCACGTCTTGGCGCATCAACTGTGAAACCAGTTTCACGAACTGTAACAATAAACTTATAAACTACCGGACACAATGAAATTTTGTATGACATTCTCGATCAATTCTTATTGCATATTCCGTATGTATGCCTAACAATTCTATTTCGTTATTTTGATTTCCAAAACTATTGCGTTTGACATAATAACAGCCTCAGCTCAACCAACTAATTCATGTGTCTACTCTGTTAGTATGCCTACCAAATCTGATGAATTTATTTGTCTTTCATAAAAAACATATTTAAAAGTCCTTTAATTATCCTTTTTAATTTCATATATTTTTCTCAAAATTCAGTTCACCACCATATAAACATTGTTCATTGTAACCATAACGAATTAATTGCTGTCCTTTTCATTATTCTTTTTGTTCTTCAAAAGAAAAACTTTTCCTGGTTTTTACCTTTTTTTTCCGAAAAGTCATTAATTCTCTCTTCTCTCAAAAGGCAACAGAAGAGAACAGAACAGAACTGAACAACGACGAACAAAAAAAATCCTTTTTATTTACTAATTAACTAAATAAGACTTGTATTTATGGTTTATCTCAGTTGCTTTTCGTTCTTTTATTTGCTTTTTGTTGCTGTCAGTTGCTGATCATGACGTATAATTAATATTAAGTGGCTGGAAAACAAAAAATAAAAGAAACGAAAATTAAAATAAAAAATATTGCCCATACGCCTAAGAGGGCAGCCAATAAGTACATTTTGTTAATGAATTGCAAGGGCAAGAAGGAGAGAGTAACCAAAACAGACAGCAATGAACTAAACTGAAAGAAACCCGAATAAATGACACCCTAACTGAGGACAAAAAAAATATTTTGGCAATGTAATCTATTCGACAAATATGTAAAGCATAGTTTACCATTTCATAGCACAGTTGTGCAGAGAGAACTCACACGCATTCTTGTGTTTTTTTATTTAGTTGTCGATCAGACTGCGACAAGAACACATGTGCGGCGGATGCTTTGTCATTTTATTCCAGAATGACACTCAAAAAATATTTTATGTTAAAAAATGCTTTTGATAACATTCAATGCCTTATATGTTACAAAACATTTAAAGAATGTAGGGAATATGTTCTTAAAAGATATTTTGCATGTTATCATATTAATAATTGAAATAATAAGGAAAGGGAAGAGTATTTCTAATCTTGTCTATATATATGTTAAATAAAAGATCTTTGGAGGGTTCTAGAAATATTTTTTTTTGGGTTCTATTCAACAAAACTCACAACTTACACTATGTCATGGGCGTATTTATTTTTTTTTTTGTCGCATAGTATAATTTTTTTTAAATGCTTTGGAATGTTCGCCTTTTTTTCTTTTAATACAAAATGGGTTTTTTTTATTTATCAAAAAAACATGAACTCATTTCTAAGCCAAAGATGGATCGCTTTATGTTCTTTTAATAAAAAATGGATTTTTTTATTTTTATTTATCTATAATTATTAAGCCAAAGATAAATAAATGTATGTTGATGAAATGAAAATCAAAAAAGCGTATATTACTAACACTTTTCTATGGGTGTAAATAAATAAATTCTCTCAACTTATTTTCTCTCTCTTACTCACTAATACATAACCAAAAAATTTTTGGTAACCTCTAATGTAAAGCGATCGTTTGCATTAAAATGTAAAAATTTCTACACCTATAGTCTTCTAAACGATTATAGATGTTGCTCAACAGAAACTCCCATGGTTACAGAACCCATTAGGACTATTGAAGGTACTAAATCTCCGAAACTAGAACAATGTCTAAGTTGCTTACGGCACACAACTTGTAAAATTTTAAGTATGAGTGAGTCAACAGTATTGAAATTCAACTACTCTGATTCATTCGTACTCACTACAATATTGATTTATAAGTACAGGTTGCAAAGAGTATGAGTACAGCATTGACATCAACCTCATACGAAATATGTTTGATTCATACGCCTACTCATTCAGATTCATAAATTTAGAAAAATACTTATAATACTCATAAATAATTCGAGTGATTCGAATCATTCGTCAAAATTTACAGTCAAAGACAGCAAGCAAACGAAACACACAACCTTGTAGTGAGTATTGTAGTGTTCGTACGTATTGTGCTTCGTGTAAATGTTGAGTAAAGGAAAGTCGAACAACATCATGCGTATTCAAACTTTGAATATGAGCAGTATGAGTATGATATTAAAATAAGTATGAATGCGTATAAGTATCAGAAATTATGAGTATGATTCGAATCTACTCATCTGTTTGAATACTCATTGCAGGTCTCTGGTTCAAACGTACACTGAAAGATCGCATTCCATAAAGTTTAGTCTCTTACATACATACATAATTGGCCATTACAACCCTTCAGTCAGGATTACGGCCTAGCTTCTCAACACCACTCATGTTGTGTGCGTTAATTTTACACATGAGTGGCGGGACCTACAGTTTAAAGTCGACTCCGAACGACAGATTTTTTTGAGAAGCTTTTCATGGCAATTTTTACTCTCAGAGTTTTTGCCAGAAATCTGCTGAGAGGAAGTCGCCGAAGAAATATTTTTTCATATTTCATTTTGATGTCTGACCTGGGATTCGAACTCGGGCCTTTTCGTCTAATAAGCCAACCTACCTACTACCTACTAGACCACGGCGACTTAGTCTCTTAGTAAACAGAAATTAGCCAGGCAACTCGTTAGTCTACTTGACTAATCTACGCACGTATCCTAAATTGTCAACAAAAGTGAATCACCTTTTGAATCACCTTTGTAAAGCCTTATTCGGCTTTAAAATAAAGCTTTCGTTACCCTATCTTATCGACATAGAATCTTCTAGCGTGTTAACTTATTTCAAACAAAATTGTTGTATTTCACAGAGCCAAATGGTGGATTTTAAGCAAAGATTATGACAGTGAAACTGCAACAATTAAAGCAAAGTACTGTTGTGTTATCTCGAAGGGCAGTTACAGCCTTGAGGACCAAAAAGATTTTGTTTCTCCGACTTTCTCGACAAACTTCTGACTGACTTTGAGCGACATAAGGCTGTCTACCACATCTTCTTTTATTATTTCTTTACTCTTTTTCAGTTTTATTAATCGAGCTTTCCAGCTAAGCAGTTTATTGATTTGCTGTAGCATGTTCTAGAACAAAATGGTTACCATCTATTGTTGTCTAGACCAGCGATCTATTGTGCTCCCACATCTCAGTCGCAATCCTAAATTCGTAAAGGAATCGAGTAAGCTTCTCTCCTGTTCACCCCGCATATATATGTACGTATGCCTCTGTGCTATTCAGTTAATGATCAAATGCTTAAGGGGGGATGAAGCAGATTGAGAGTAGGGGATCTTTTTCTTCGTTGTAGAATTTGTGGCTACTAGTCTGAAGTCGCCGTAGCCTAGTAGGTAATATGCTGACTCATTAGACGTGAGGCCTCGGTTGAAACCCCAGGTCTTCAGCGACTTCCTCTAAGCAGATTTCTGGTGAAAACTCTGAGAGTAAATAAAATTTGTGAGGAAAAGTTATTCAAAATCTGGCATTCCGAATCGACTTTAAACTGTTGGTCCTGCCACTCATTTATAAAATGAACATACACAACATGAGTGGCGTGGGAAACTAGATCGGGATCCTGACTGAAGGGCTAAAATGAATGCTTATGCTATGTATGTATAGTCTTGGATATACCCGTCCTATTCATGGCTTACATGGAAAAAGTACCTCCAAATGTTCGAATAGAGTCGCCGAAATTGAAATAGTTTTCGCCAATGCACCACAGATTGTGATCACATGCTCCATAGCTTCTTCTTTTTCATTTCAATAAAAGCTACGGGTACAAGTATTGGGTATAACCATTCTGTACACGTGTTCACTGAAGGCATGGGCAGCTGTGTGAGTGACCACGTAAGTGCTTTTAAGCGTTTTCTGTCCAATTTTTTAACAAACTCCCCTATGCTCGCTTCAAAGCTAATGTCATTCCCATTTTTTCTCACGATAGATGACGACTATTTGCTCATCTGCACCTTTAGGAATCTCATACTAAAACCAAAAGGGAAAATCCATCAGTTTCCCTTTCGTCAAATATTTCCGCCATCTCAAGTGTTTAGTACCCCGAAAATCCTACAAGTCGTACCACAGTAATTTGATTCCGAGAGACCATGTTGTTAAGCATTGTGGAATTGTGTGATTCCAATAATGCTCTGCAGGTAAAAGCCATAAGCTTAGGTTGGCTATCCTGAAGTCGTGTTGTAAACTTTATTAAGAATAAAATCCGATTAACTCTACACAATGAGCAATTGCATCTCCTGCCTCAAATTAACTCTTATGTATGTCAGACGTTGGGTTAGCTTGAGTATAGTAAGAATGTCAGACGATTATATTTGATATAAATAAACCACCAGGTCCTAGAACTAACCTAAAAGCCCTTCTCAATGTCAAAAATATCAATCATTTTGACATCTGTGACAATAATATATCCGACAAAGAAATAAATTCCATTTTCCCAGGCATAAGAAAAAGGTGGGCAGTGGTATGTAAGGTGTTCTATACTCTCCTTTTCATTCTTATTTCCACAGTTAAGTCAAAAGCCGCATGCCATATACTGTGTGCAAGTGCTGTATTATGTATGTATGTCCACATACATAAGTTCTAGAATACATCACTGAGTGGCATCGAGTGCCTCGAGGAGTAGTGAAAATATTTTGTTCAGAACCCAATAAATAACAAAATGTTGGCAAAAACTCGCAGAAAATACATCTAAAACGCCATTGAATGGACTCGATAAGGAATCCTCTAATGAAACAAACCCCCCTCCACAGTTGCAGTTTAGAAACTGAAACTACATTCCTAGTAGGCATTAAGTAAACTCGCTTGGAAACCACTGGCTAAGGCCATATGCGCCTTATAGAAGCATTAATCTGCGTAGGGTACAAAGAGAAAATTTCTCTGAAAAAGGAGATGAAGACACAAACAAAAAAAGAAATGCAACAAAACATTAATTATCTTGTAAATGTCTGGCTATACTCTGTAACATTTTTTTCGTCCCTTTTGTTGCAACAACTTTTCTGTTTGCATTCTTGACTGTTTTTTCAGAAATTCTTTTTCTTTCTTAATTCCACGTTGAATTTTTTTCTTACACTTTGGTTTGCTGAGCTCGTTAGTGTTACTGCAATTTTTTTTTGTTCTCTTCTAAGATTTAAAAATTTTTTCCACGATAAATAAAAAATTGGAAAGAAAAAACGACGGTGCCCATAGTGCAATTGGTTTAGGTTTACTTTGGCTGTTTGTTACATCTGCAGCTGCATCAATAGTAGTAGTTACCAGCAGACGACGACGACTACGACTAACAAGACTGATATTTAATGCGCGTACTTTGTTACTGTTTGAAATTTATAACATTGTGTTGTTGTTGTTGTAGGTTTTTTCCATCACTTTGTTCTCAGACACTTAAATTTTTCGCAACCATTTTTAATTCTGTCATGACTGTTAGCCAGTGTTTCTATTTCCTCCTCTGTTTTTTTTAAAAATTTTTTTTTTTTGATCTGTCTTTGCATTCGTTGTGAAAAAAATCTTCATTTTAGTTAAATTTTGTGGTTTCCGCTTTCTCTCTCTCTCTCTCTCTCTGTGCCTGGCATTTTGTTTTTGTTGTTAATTTAATGGCTACGGCTAATACTGTTACTGGTTTGATATTCTTTGCATTTGTATATGTATTGTGTTGATTGTATTGTATTGTGCTACAGCATCCTTGTTTGTCTCAACTGGTTTTACTTTACTACACGTTGAAGAGTACATGTGCTATGCAACTGTAAAGAAATATCGACAACAGGAGAGAGAGAGAGAGAGAGAGAGCGCGTATGTGTATGAGTTTCTGTTGTTATTTGTTTACTTTTGAGCACTTCAGTAAATGTTGTTGTTGCTGTGCTATATGCATTTATTTGTTTTATTACGTGTGCATTGGTGTGTGTATGCATTCATTAAACAGCAACTGCACTTGTGTGTCGGAGTATGTGTGCGTGTGTAGGTGTATTACTCTGTTGTATATCGTTTGTATTATTCGTTATTTGTTAGTTTTTGTTTGCTGCGGTTACTTTGAGTAACCAGGCGTTCAGGCCCAGTTAATCTCCTGGCAAACATTGGCTTTTTGTTCTCGTTTTTTTTGTATTGTACAGCTTTTGACCACAACACAGCGCAAAGATTTGTGTGTGTTGTCCACAAATCTATTCTGTTTACTCATCTATTTTTTGTCCATTTGATTTTCTCCTTTTACTGTTTTAATGTTTTTTCAGTCTATTTTAAAGTATTAGCTCCCACTTCTTTGTTTTGTATTGTCCCGGCTTTAAATTTATTTTTATTATTTTGTTATTATTGTTGTTTTCATTTTCACAGTCTTTTATGTTGCATTTTTCGATTTATTTTATTTTTTTGGGGATTTTCGGAAGAGGCTATTAAAATTTTGCTTTTAGCATTTGGACCCAATAAACCAGTAAAATCGCAATATTAAAACTGGCCTCATGATAAGATATTTACAGTGTTTACATAATTTTTAATTACAACTCTTCCGTCAGGACTACAACCTAGCTTCTCACACCACTCATGTTGTGTGTGTGTTAATTTTATATAATTGAGTTGCGTGACGTACTGCTTGAAGTCAATTCCGAACTACAGATTTTGGAGACCCTTTTTATGGCAATTTTCTTTATCCTGAGAGTTTTGCCCGAAATCAGTTGAGAGGAAGTCGCGGAAGAAATATTTTTTTGGAGATATTTGACCGGGGGTTTTGACCGAAGCTTGACGCCCACATATTACGTAGTAAACTTCAACGATTTCTTATTATCTTTGCCAAAATTTTAAAATTTTTTATATAAAAATAATTTTCTACCGATGGTGGTACCCGTATCAGTAAATGAGTTAGGACAAAATTTTTTCGTCTTTAAATGAATTGCAGTCAAATAGTCAGTTGACGTCACGCTTATGTTATCTATGATGAGGGTCAAGTACATAAAGACTACTATAATAGATATGAAACTTTCAAGAGAGATTATAGAAAATATTTCTTCTACTACTATTATACTATTTCTACTACTACTTCTTGACAGCAATTAAGACAAATGCAAGTACTTATCGATAATTTTGGCCAAATAATTTCAATAAATTGTGTCTCCGCAAATTCTCAAAAACTTTGGCATTCACTTACTTAATAATCCAGTACAGGCTATAATACGCAATGAAAATAATTATGAACGCAACTACCCTCAACACGGTTAAATTCAAGGTTTATAAGTGCATAAGAATTATACAAGTGCCATATGAGACAATTCTTCTCTGTTGAAATAAAAAAAAATTTTATATTCGCACCAGTTGGCAACAAATCAGTGACGAAGTGTATGCCATACTCATATTGACCCACACAGAGACAACATAGCATAGCACAGCAAAAGTGGATGTCAACCAAAGATATCTGCATTGTCGTGATACGGCAATCTTTCATTTCCCCTAACATTGGGCTCCTTTCAGAGCTTGTGTTGAGACCCAATGTTAATGCTTGAAAAATCAGCAAGAACATGTGCATAGCACAAACTCAAGTAGTTCTTTCTCCTTTGACATAAGACTGGGCGTGTATCCAAGCGATGTAGAATGGCCTACTACTCATCATCGTCTTTACAGCTCGTATATATAAGTGTATATAAGTCAGTGGCAACTTAGTCAATGCCTCTGCAAGCAAAATTCAGCAACGACGCCAAACACTATACCAAGCATGTTCCTTTGTAGTTTATGCTTATTGTCAATTCACTCTCTATCCAATCTTGGCTCCTTAATCTATTACTGCGTATCCTATCCTGAGCATGCAGGCTTTTCATGTAGAGAACTCATCTGAAACCTCGTTATTTGTACCACATTTAGTCAATGAACGATCACGCTACATGTACCCATGGGATTTGAAACTTGTACTGCTCTGCTAACTAATTGAGAACCTTGCGGTAGCCGTAGACTCTGACGGCCACCTGGCTATTAGAAAGTATATGGTAATAATTTTTCCAGAAGTAGTTTAATCTGCAAAAATCATGAGCACAGTTCATAAGGCCTACACTTCCGTCTGAGAGATGCTACAATGATCCAGCAGACTTATTCAGTGAGTTATCCTACCCTATAGTGAAAATACGCCTGCAACCATGAATCTAATCAGTTGCGAACCATCAGCTAAGACTGATATTAGTTACTTATCCTTTATTGCAGATGTAGAGAGAAAAGAGGAGTAAAATTATTTCTACATAGGTACGGTAAGCAGTGCACCAAGTCAGGCAAGTCAGGCTTAAATTTTTCCCTTAATGAAGTGAAGGTTAGATGTCCTTATCAAAATACCTCTTCAGGCTGTATGGGCGACACATCCACCTAAAAGACTCTGTATTAGCGAGAAGCTTTATAAATTTTGCCAAATACCAGTTTGAACATGGCCAAGAGGTCACTTGAAGTTTTATGTCTTACACGCTTAATACTACCAAGAAGAACGTGAGAGCTGGAATAATTGAAGCGTCCTTTGTTTAATTTTCGATTCAACAGATAACTGTTGGCAGAAGAGCGATAAGTACCCTTAGATGCATCATGGGAATAATTTATATGAGTTGGGTATTATTTTGCATAAGGCAAGAAAGAAAAAAGAACTATAATTCTTTTGGCTCTCACATATTTGGCAAATTAAGTTTAAATATTACTGAGAAATTGCTACGAGAATGCTGCTAAACATTACTGGAATATATTAACCCTGGTTATTGGCAGAAAAGTTTTATCACTGACTTCTTTACTATCCTGTACCAGTAGAATCTCTGACCAGATTTTGGTATGACAGTAGTCACGCTTGTCTCTTTTAAATGTAGTAATGTACAGTGCTGTTCAAAAAAATAGATTTACCTACTCTCCGAAAGGTTTACTAGACATCTCTTATGCAAAGGAGTATATGTAAAAAAGTAACTGCACTTTGTTTACTGGCCTCTTATGAATATAATTCCGATACATTTCAAAAATTTGAAGCGTGACTCTTCTTTAATTAATTGCAAGATGTTGATCATGGTGAATCTATTTTATTGAACAGCAGTGTATTTGCTTAGTATTCTAGTTCCCGCGATGTACTATGACACTGTAGATGTTCTTGTAGATTTCTCGGCATTCTCACCATGAGTAGTCACCTAAGCGTTGCGTTAGCCAAAGTCTGACAAGTTACAGACTTCTTAGAAAAATAGAAAAATAAAAGATATTCGACGGCCCCATCTAAAGTATTTTTGCCATAAAAAATATTCTCAAATCTGCCATTTGAAATGGACTTTATTCGCCACTCTTGGACCAAGGACGACAAAGTTCAGACATAATTAATGTCCAGTCTAATCATATCCTGAACCGAAATAGATAAATTGTAATAATTATTATTTTCCTTTACGTCTAACCTATCCCAACACCCTAACCTTGATGGCAGCATCTTCTTTAAGCTAAACTGGCTGTGGTCAGCGTACTGAAAACTGGGGTCAGCGTTTTGAAATTTTTTTTTGTTTTCCAAAATACAAAAGGTTTGCTGGTTTATTTATTTTTCTATTGTAGGACTTTGTTATTGGCGTGTTTGTTTTAAAATTTAAGCCTTTTTTGTTATTGTATTGGTTGTTGTTGTTGTTGCAATTGATGTATTTGTTGTTTTAAGAAGTTTCTGCAGAATTTCTACATTTGCTGATGCTGATGCTGCTGTTGCGGTCGTTTTGTTTAGTTTTAAAAACAATGACTTTGAAAATGAAAATGGAAAAAACAAAAACAAAACAAATCCGTTTGTTTTTCTCTCTTTATTATCAATTTTTATCTTTTTGTTTCCTCCTCATTTTTCATTTACTAGTTTGCGGGGAAACTAAATCAAAAAAGCAGTGGGTTTCCTAGAATAAATAAAATCCAGAAAAAAAAAATTAGAAAAACAGAGAGAGGTTCGAGCTCGCAATCATAAGCATCTTTTTGTTGCATAAAAACATTATAAAAATATACAAAACTAACCATAAAAATATTTACAAAAATAACAAAAAACAAAATGGAAAACTGAAAACTGAAAAAAGAAAATTAAAATTTGAATAGATGGTCAATACTTTAGGTGAGATTTTAAGCTTTAGTGGCAACATAAGCCTTAAATCTTACCAAAAACCAATGAAAATATTTCAGAAAAAAATTGCGGTTTTCCACAACGCAAACGATAAATATTTGAAAAACTATTTAGAAAGATAAGAGAAATACTCGATAAAATGAAGGTAATGGGAAAGAGAAAATCAGCTAACAATTCATAAAAGAACAGGCAAAAAAAGTAACTAAGGGCGCTGGAAACTTAACTCACTAAGGCTCCCTGCCGAAATGTCAGCTGATGCCTGTAAAGAGTGGGCCATTTAAAAGTTTAAGTTTAAATTTCTCAAATTAGTTTCTTTTGTTGAGAAGTATTTTTCCATTCATATGGCTGGGCTCACAGTACCTCATTCGATCGAACAAAATTTTTGTGCACTTTTTCGAGTGTATGGGGTGTCGTATCTCGGCAATGGTATCACGAATGTTGATCTTCAGACGCTCAATTGTCTCTGGTTTGTTGGCATAACACTGTTCTTTAACAGCGTCCCACAGAAAAGACTCGAACGATGTCAAGCCGCAGCTTCTTGGCGGCCAATTGACATGACCATTTCGGCTAATTAAACGACCATCGAACGTTTGATGCAATAAATCGATTATGGCATGAGATGTGTAGCAAGTTGCACCATATTATTGAAACCAAATATTATTCACATCAATACTATGAAGAGCGGATACAAAACAATCGGTTATCATGATGCGATAAGTGTCTATACTCACCGTAATGGTTGAGCCATTCTCATCTTCAAATAAAAATATGGTCGTACGCTCCACGAGCTGTACCAAACTATTGGTGCAGTTGGTGCATTGGTTTCTGTAAGACCACGTGTGGATTTTCTCATCCCCAAATACGGCAATTTTGCTTAATAACGTAGTTGAAAAGGGCTTTATTCGAAAAGACGACTTTTTGTTTAGCAAAATCAACGTCATCATCGTTGATCCATCTGCCAAAGCGGAAACGAAGTGGTCATGCAGCTTCCTTCCACTCTTGAAGCAATTGAACTTTGTAGGGCGTCATACCGAGATTCTTTGCAAAATTCGACGTAAACTAAAGCACGAAATGTTCAATTCTTGGGAACGATGACGAGTTGCCACAGCTTCGATATTTTCGGGTGTACGCACTGTACGAGTACACTCACGGCTTGGCACATCAACAATGAAACTACAAAACTTCACGAACTTTAGCAATAAACTTGCCTATACCGAGCACTGTTGGTCCTTCACTGCGACACAATTTTGTACGACATTTTCGTGCAATTTCCGACCAATTGTCTTTGTTTTGAAAATAATTTTCCAATAAATCCCAACGTTGCTCAGGCGTAAATCGATTCATTACTGTCAGTGGAAATAATATACTGAATTTTGTGAGAGAATAGAATGACAGACATAAGTATTGTCAGATTCGAAATAACCGATGGTTCAAATTTAAACCGATAGCAACTGAGAGACAACTTTTCTTGGCAATTTTATTTGCTCTCAGAGTTTTTTCCGGAAATCTGCTTGAGAGGCAGTCGCCAAACAAATATATTTTCATTGTTCGTTTTGTTGGTGATGTTGCACCGTGGCCTCACGTCTAATAAACCAACACTACCTGCTAGACTGTGGCGACGTCAAAGCTTCCTCTTAGTTTCCTTAAGTGAACTCTACTTATTTTACTGTGTAACGTTCCACATGGACAATGGCACTTAATTTTCTGTTCCTTTTTGAATTTTTTTTCCATAACCGAGAACTAAATCATGAATTCCTTGTATTTTAATCAAATAGAGGTCTTATAAGACCTCCTTTAAAGAACAAAAATTCCTTTTTAATGCCATTTTTAAATATTTGATTATTATTAAATGCCTTTATCCACTTATTTAATGTTCATCTTGTAAAAATGTATACATTTTAACACCTTTTCATGATTTATGATTCAGGGATACATGATTTCCATGAATTACATGCATTACACGCATAACGCAACATATTCCCTGGTTACCTACATACACATGGCAACAAAAAATTTAATCTTCTTAAGCCTGGAGGCCATCCATGCCTTTAAGTGTATGAAAGTGGGTAAAAACAAAATAACAACAAAAGTAGGTGAGCATAAGAGGGAAAAATATAAAGAAAAATAAAATAAGACTTAAGGAAGTTTTTAAATAAATACTCAAGAAATAAAAACAAAACAAAAACAAACAAAAATTGAAAAAATAGAAGAAGAAATAATAAAAGAGAAAAAAATATGAATAAAAAACGCACAAAATATTTATTTAAAGAGCACACATACGCACATATACAAATATCTACATGCATGCACGCACGCATACACAAAGTAAAGGAAAATAATATTTTTCTGCCATTTTACTTGAAATAAAAAAGAAAGGAAATCCAAATACGAAAAAACCGAATCACTCACATACTGATTTCCATAGAGAAGAATTGTACATTCACCCACACATACACATACACACGCATACGTTGACTGTAAAATGTTTTCTTATTATTTGTTTTAAAATAAATATTCTGTGAATATTCTTTATTTACATTCAGAAAATATTTCCTCTTTACGCTCATACAGTTTTGTTCCAGAGTGAAAGAAAAAGAGACTGAATTGATGGAGGAATAAAATTCCTTGTTCATAGTAGATGAATATATTGCCTTAGGCGATCATTTATCTGATTTCTTTTGTTTGAAGAGACTATTGAAGAATGGCAAGCACTTGCAACGAGTATTGAAAAGATTTTGAAATTGTACAGAAAAAATTAAGTTCGATTATTTAAAAAAACAAATCGTTTTGAGTTGCAAATATAGATTTTGTTTCAAGTTCACTTAATTAAAATGGTATAAACTGAAGAAAAATTGCGTAAAAATAAAATTTAAATTTAAAGCTCTTGACATATGTATGTATAGTCCTCGTGCTACACCAAGGGAGTATAAAGTTGTTACAACTACTTGGAGTAAAACATAAGGAGTAAACATGACTAGTACTTCAGCAATCTACGGCAAGGCGTGCTTCCTTTTATCTGCTATTCGACGAGTTCTACAAAGCCTTTGTTGCCGTTCTAGGGACTGACGTATGAAAAGTCTGGCGAAGGAAGACAGAGCCATGAAACTAGTTCGCATTGAATAGTATGCAGTTCGTATCAATTATCCACAATGAGATCAGCTGTTAACCATTTATACCCGTGCTACCAATGCAGGAATGCTACCAGTCTGTTCGATGATGTCATAATTGATGTTTAAAGAGAAAAGGAATTTCTCGAATTTAGAATCTCTCATGCCGTTATGTACAAGTAGAACCTACAATATTAAATTTTGAATACTTATCAATCATAGGACATGGCACAGCAGTTGAATGTGTAGAAAGCTTCTGCTATCGAGGATCATTGCAGTGTGAACGAATTGTAAACAAAAAAATTGAAAAAATTGAACTCCATATGACTCTCCCTTACCGAAATACGCTGTATATGAGCTTTGTACATCAGTTTACTGCCTAATACCGTGTCCAGATAATTTTTCTACATTTTCTGTGATATATTCCTTCACTTAGAACGCTTAGCTTTATAATTAACGACCTCCAGACCATCTTGAATTAAAAGAATCTCTTCAAATTTGCATTGTTGTTTCAGACCGATCTCGTCGTCGGTATAGTCAATCAAAGCCCGCCCGAAGATATTTTATCAAGGATTTCTATTCAACCAATCTCAACACTAGTGATAAAAATCTTAGCTTGTTGGCAATCTCTATGGCCTCTGTTATGTTGCCAGATATCGTTTCTATGCCTTGCCTATGATTTCGTAAGCAGTGTTATCGCGTGAGTCCTCTTTGCTTGTTGGCAACCTCTATGCCCTCTGTAATACCGCCAGATATCGTTGAGGCAGTCACATTTCTACACAATGCCTTGCCTATGATATCGTAAGCAGTGTTAGCGAGTGCATCCTCTTTGCCAAAGAAAGCGGAAATTGTCACGTTCTTGACATCTAAATGATCATGATGTACTTCACCTAAACCAGCAAGAATTATTGTTTAGAATACAGTGGTATTCTCTTCGAACATTTTATGTCGATCTCTCCGGATGTTATCAAAATAGAAGTTGTGTAACTACTTACTCTAAAGGATTTTGGGGTAGTGTGTCCTTTTTTCCGCTTTGAAATGAACACCATCCTTATTCATCTCCAGGCTCTTGATATAAATCCATGAGGTACGGAACCGTGGCATATATTTATTAGGTATGGTAGTAGGCTTCCCTTTTTCCTCTTTATAGTGGGAGTTTTTGTTTCAGAGTTTTGTAGGACGAAAATCTAATTCTCTCCCTGTAAAATTTATAAATCATAATCTGACTATTTCTATTGCCAAAACTAGCTGTCTGCGGTTATCTTCATAATTTTCTTGGGAGTACGTTTCTTAAAGTATTACCGTACTTTCTAGTTCGTAATTCCAATAGCTCCCATCTTTCTTACTGGCATATAATCAGCTCGGATTGGTTCTGTGTAAGAGCTTTATGTAATCTTGCTCTACCTCCTATGTATATTCTAAACTCGCACAGAAATTCTTGAAGCTAACACGTTAATGCCACCTTGTTTCTATATTTTTATTGTCCAAGCCTCGTTTAATATTGTTACGTTTTTACCTTTTAAGAACGTTTAAAAATATGAGCTCGTAGATTGCAAATAAAATAAAAATAATTTTGTGTTTAGTTTTAATTAAAATTCTTTATTCTTTGCACAATTCTATGTGTTGCCTGTTCACAACTTTATGTATACAACAACAATTGCTTTGTTTGCTATTCTTCTGTTTACGACCTTTACATAAACAATAACAATTACTAGACAATTATCCGACTGATCTTTGTAAACTACATCTTCAAACCACAATTACTCTTTTCAAACACACCGCGACTTCACACAAAACTGATTGAAATTTTACTGACTAGTTGACTGCTTTTCCTTGCCTTTTATATGGCATCGTAAACAGTCTGATGAATGTTCTCGAAGGCGAATGCTCATGGCTTCGTCTTCCCGAGATCTCTATAGATGTAAGCATCGTTGTTTCTTTATTGTTGTTTGTGTATTTTGTTAAAGTATATTCTTGTAGCGTTTGTTGTTGTATTTTTGTTTACTTGTTTATCATGTTTTTTATGCTGGTATTTGTTGCTAAGCAGTACGATAATTTGTAACAGGTTTATTTACAGCATTGTTGTTGTTTTTGTAGCTTTTATTTATAATTTTAATGTTAAGCGATGTAACATCAGACTAGATTTTGTATCAATATTCTTGCCTTCGTCTGTTACGCTTTCTTCTTCTGTTGCCAAGCCTACGAATTTTAGTTGTAAATACAGAAAGATGACTGTACCAACAGAATTCGTCTGATACTGAACTCCTCGATATAATTACAATTGAAGGCGTTTTGTGTTGCCCTTCTTAACTGAGATCCACTAAAAAGTTCCTTTATTAAGATTTTAATTTTAAGATTTTTATGCAATTCTATTAAATCGAGTTACAAGAATGTATTGCTCATATTAAATCTTTCTTTCTTACTTAATTTTGTTAATAACGTATGTACTTATTTTGATTTTTTTTTTCTTTTCAGGTAAGTGTAAACGTTGAATTCCTCTGTTTAACTACATAATAATTTCGTAAGTTTTTTTTTCCATAAGTAATATTTGAAAACATTTAATTTATATTAAAATACGAAACTATTTTGGTCAAACTGCAAATGCTTCATAAACAGTTCCTTACAATTTGAAATCATTAAGTGTGTATAGTTCTTGCAACAACTTCTAAAAACTTGGTTAAACTTGGAAACAATTGGTACTCGTATTGTATTGTTATTGCCAAGAGCTTAGCAGTCGAACAATTAAACTAAAACTATTAACAATTTTGTTTAAAGAGTTCTTGTCATGAAGGCCTTTAATGAATTGAAGAAAATAAATTTTTAAAACAGCAAGAAATTGAAAAATTGTATTCAAATCAGTTGGCCACAGCGTACTTTTGTTATTATAATGCCGTAGAGAAACTGTAGCTTATGCTCTTTGTTTTCTTTATAAGTTTTCATTTTATTATTGTTGAATTTAATTGTTTATGTTTTGCTACTGAGCCCAATAAATGAAACTGAAACAATTTCTCAATATTTTTTTCTACGTCTTTTGTCTCAATTTGCTTCGAGATACACTAAGAGATTCTGCTGAAGTGACTTACGCTGCCGGTATCTATCATTGACATAATAAACGAACATCATCATTCCCAATAAGTTCAATGCAGTTTGTTCTCTTCCATATCTTCTCCTGAAGAAATCATTTGCCAACTGTCCAAGCCCTATGCGCATAAGTACCCGCACTACAATACCCAATAATGATCCAATCCAACAATTTAACGGAGTGTGCTCTTTTGAAATTTAAGCAAACTTTTCGTGGTCTTTCTATCCAACTTTTGTCAGATTTTCTTTATAGTTCTATTTATATCCATGGTCGCCCATGATGTCATTAACGAAATCCTTAACATAACTCCCATAAATAGAGAATTCATTGGAAAGTTCAATGGTTGTGCCACTCCTGTCCAAATCATTCGTTTCTCATTTACCGGAACCTGGTACCAATGTGACATGAACATCTTACCATTCTTCAATCTCTTTGAGATGTTTGGCGAAAGTTGTACCCCGTTGAAGCTCATTATCATGGAACACAATACTTTGACAGCCGCCTAGCTATCACACATATCAGTTGTGCTGCAGCTTGAATTGCGGGCACTTTTATCTGCAAGATGATCTGATAGTGATCTGATGGTCTTGTAGATTGCCGTATAACCACAAGTTGAAAAAGAAGTTGAAAGTTTCAGAAAATGAAAATTTGAAAGAAGTCGTTAAAAATGAGCACTGCTCCTCTGGTACAAACCACTGCATTCAAAATGAATGAACGTCCTGAATTTCTTAGGGAAGTCATATCGTGGTATATTCCTACACTACCAAATTCACGCTTGAGAAGCATTGGGGTTTATTGGGCCAACGAGAAACTGAACGATGATGTCGATTGTGCGAAAAAAAAATTATCTTTGCGGCTGAAGCTCATTTTCATATTGCCGGCTATCCATAATGAGCAAAATTGCCATATTTGGGTCTCAAAAAACCAACACGTGGTCTTTCAGAAGCCAATGCCCCCATTACGATTGAGTGTTTGGAGCGGCTTGTGGAGCAGAGAGATCATTGGCTCACATTTCTTTGAAAATGAGGACTACGAAACCATTACGATGAGTGAAGACACTTATCGCATGATGATAACCGATTTTTTTTGTACCCGTTCTTCATGTTATTGATGTGAATAATGTTTGGTTTCATCTGGTTGATGCAACTTGCCACACTTCTAATGCAACAATCGATTTATTGCATCACATGTTTGATAACCGTTTAATTAGCCGTAATGGCGATGTCAATTGGGCGCCAAGAAGCTGCGATTTGACTTCGTTGGACTATTTTCTGTGGGGCGCCCTTAAAGAAAAGTGTTATGCCAACAAACCAGAGACAATTGGGCATTTGAAGGCCAACTTTCGTGATGCCATTGCCGAGATACGACCCCATACACTCGAAAACGTGTACGAGAATTGATCCAATCGAATGAGGTACTGTGAGGCCAGTCGCGGCATATGCACTAGTCATTACAAACAAAAATTGTCTCACACTTTATCCAATTACTATCCTCCCTGTATTCCAAAACTATGCACAGCATGAATAGGAGTCATCACTTAGTGTTGGTCTCAAAAGACAGTAAAAGACGTTCTCTTCGGATCCTTTCTTGAAATATCATCAGTAGTTTTACTATAAGTGTAGCCTATTAATCCTCATTTCCTCTTCTTGATTTCGAGGTGGATCAGTTGGTATCTCGTTATTGACCATAAGTCTCAGATTGTGATCATTGGTCAGTACATTAGCATGGGTTTCCACAGACAGTGGTTAACGAATACTTCATTTATTGGAAAATTTTGCTTTGAACCATGGTGTTACTCAACTGTATTAATTTCTGAGGCCTGGTAAACGTTTTATTTCGTATACAAACAATTGCTGGCTTATCCCTAATCAGTAGTTCTATGCCCTTTCAAATATCTTTTTCTGTTATCCCGGTTTTTTTTTTTTTGGCATTCAATATTTCTTGAAAGACAGAAATTTAATTTTAAAAATCCAAGTTTTTACCGCAGCCATAAGGCTCTTAATAGTATTTGGAAAACCTAATAATGTCTGCTTTTTTACTCTTTTTTTTCTGTTTATAAATTCTGTCTTTAATTGGCTCTTGTTTGTTCTGAAATGTAATTTTAAAATAATTTTTAAATGCGTTGTCGTCTGCCTGATTTAAAATGTTTACAAACTTTTTATCTGTGTTCGTGCGTTTAGCTGTTGTGTTGTATATTTAATAATAATTACACATGTTCATGTAAACACTTTAATAATGCCAGTGGGTTTGAGTATGCGTGTGTAAATGTAATGTGTGTGCATTTAAAAATTTTGTACATATGTATGTATGTGTTATAAAATAAATGATAACGTGTGTTATTTACCTCAGGGAATACTCTTTCCATTGTTTGTGTTATGCACACTCTCGTTCTTTTTTTCCCGTTCGTTTCGTGTTATAACGGTTTTTATAACAAAATTAAAACCTAAAAAATTTAAATCAAATGAGAGAATTAGTAACTCTCACCGGATGAGTTTATAAGAAGCGAAGAGGGAGGGATGGAGGGATGGATGGAGTGCGAGTGAATTTTTTTTTTACTTTCTGTTGTTGTTTGTTAATGATAATGTTTGTTGTTTGGTAGATTGTTTATGTATTTGTTATTATTATTATTTAAATATGCACATTACATACATACATAAATGTAAATGTGTGTTTTATATGAGCGGAAAGTGTAAGAGACAGAGAGCAGCGACTGTTTGTATATGACACTGGCAATTAAACTTTGTTTTAAATTGTTACAGTCTGAACAGAGAGAAAAGAAATCGTCGTTTTTATGACTTTTTATACAAAATGCGTCGTGTGTTTTTGACAAAAAAAAAAGAAATGAAAAAAAGGCAAAAAAAAAAATTATAATAAAAATCTTGTAAAGAAAATAAAAAACAGAAAAAGAAGAAGAATAAATAAATGAGTAACATTAACATTCAAATCCCAAGTGAAAATGTGTTTTCAAATTAATATGATTTATGGTGGTTTTTTATATTTCGTTTTCGGTGAAAATACAAAACAAGATAAACAATAAAAAAAAGAAGAAATGTTTAAAGAAATGGAATGAGAAGCCAACAATGACAATATTTAAGATATTTATAGCGAAGTGGTGTGCTACATATTGTATTTGATATGATGTTTGTAACATTATCGTTTGTAACGCTATTGTAAATCTGCTTTAAATCACTTCCAAGTTATTTAAAAATATGGGTTTGTTAAAGCTCTGTATTCGTCGAATTTGATTGGAATGAATTCACAGTTCTGTGGAAAGACCAAAATGGAATTTAATAGTGATTGCTTCTATAAAACTTCAGATGAATCCTAAAATAATATGGCGTGTAGATAGTCCACCATTATTACATATGTACATATTACATACATACATATATACATACATAATCGGTCATTGCAACACTTTAGTCAGGTTTACGATCTAGCTTCTCACACCACAAATGTTGTGTGTGTTAATTTTATACATGTGCGAGCCCAGCCAGCATTTTTGGAAATTTTTCATCAAATTCGAGTCTTTTTTGATTCTTCTGCGCGATTGAAAAGCTAGAATATGCGCTCATTTTCTAATCATAAAAGACTCTTTTGTCGGGAGAAAAAAGTGACTACGGGCGACTCTTCTAAAAAAGTCATTTATGAGTCTTTTTCTATATTAGTGTAGAGTAATTTTCGACTCTTTTTCTAGTAGTCTTATAATCATTTTCGAATCGCTTTCTGATCATTTATTAGTCTTATTTATCGTCATTTGTGATTCTTTTTCGAGTCGTCTTTCAGTCATCGTTTAATCGCATACGAGTCTTTTATGAGTAATTTATCAGTATGTTTAGGAGTCCTTTTATTGTCATTTATCAGTCATGTTTGTATTAATTTGGATTCATTTTTGGGTCATTTATGATTATAATTTGAGTGATTTATTAGTCCTATTTCAAAATGTGTTTTTAATCGGTTTTCTAAGACCTACGTTTACTCTGCCGCGATTTCAAAAATCACGTTCGTATGAACATTGAGTAACAAAGGAAGCATACATGCATACATACATAATTGGCCATTACAACCTTTCAGTCAGGTTACGGCCTAGCTTCACACACTACTCATATTGTGTACGTTAATTTTATACGTGAGTGGCGGGATCTAGAGTTAACGTTGACTCCGAACGACAGATTTTTTAGATATTTGGAGTTCTTGCCAGAAATCTGCTGAAAGGAAGTCGGCGTCTACCAAAGAAAGAATATTATATTTATATTTAAAAACAAATTGTATTTTGTTTCATAGCCATCTTTTACACAAATGAAAATTTATACAGAGAGGGTGTAAAAAAGCAGTGTTTAATCATCTATCTGCTTAAAATATGATCATAAAATACGTAATTACAATCACTTTTCAAACACCTGCCTGATCTGTTTTTGATTAAGCGTTTTTCAATCTTCCGTATAAGTATAATATAATAATAAATAACGGAAGTAATAGTCACATTTTAAATGTCTGGATGATTAATTTCCGTTTGCTATACAATCTTTTATTGTATTTTAAATCGAACTCATTTTACTCATTGGCGCGAATCATTTTTGAGTCCTTTTTTAATCGTATAACTGACTAATAAGTTTTTGATCACCAAAAGTACTCTAAAAAGACTCAGCAAGGTGATTTTTTTAAAAACAATCTTCCAAATGCTAGCTGGGAGGGGATCTACAGTTTTAATTTGATTCTGAACGACAGATTTTTGAGAAACTCTTTCATGGCAATTTTTTATTTACCTACAGAGTTTTAGCAGAAGACTTCAAAGAGCTAGACGCCAAAAAATCTTCTTTAATTTCTCAAGAGAATTATGAACTGAATACTATACAAAGATTGGCCTTATTGTTCAATAATGACCATCTGCAGTCCAGTCGTTAGTAGGTCTTATGCACCCTAGTTGTTCAAGGTCAGCAAGCATTCATGAACAAATTTTAAAACTGTTTCACACAAATCGCAGTCGATACACGACCAGGGCCTTAATGGATAGATAGAAAACAACATTAGGTATGCACACCGTGGTATTTTAACTTGAAAATCTCTGAGTTCAAGTAAAAAAGTAAGTCATTTTACGCAGCTCTTCAAGCTCAGTTGTAAGCTGTAAGTGGCATCTCGACATTTCTAGACAATGAGTAACTGATGAGCAGACTGACCTACAAGTTTTGAATTATCTATCACTGGTTCTTTAGCCTGTTAGACTGAAAGTTATCCTACAAATGTTGCTTTAAATTGGTTATTACTTGCTAAAAAACGCTGTCTATAAATTTAAGACACATGATCTACAATTATAGCTAACAATACGATCTTCGATATTTACTTTTAAAAGCTAAAGTTTTCAGAATGGATGGGCATTCTAATCCTTATGAAAACAATTCATGTCAAAAATCTATGAAATTAATTGCAAAATAATGACAAGATACCAGAGAGTAAGCTAATCTTGAACGCCTCATTGAAAAGCTTTTCCTAAGCATATCGGTAAATACCATTTACGCTATGAAACATGTTGGCTATAAATACAGAACAAATTTTGTATTAAACTTTACGAGATTTCATCTCAGGAATCTTATACTGATTATAATGGTCTCTTGGAATAATTCGCAATGATTTCAGCAGAAGCTGCAACGACAAGGACGAGGAGGAGTCTACACAACATGTTCTTCATCATTGTCTGTTGCTTGGGAACCTAAGCAGAAGAATTCTTGGGTTCCCAGAATTTATTGACAGAACGTTTCTTGGCTTAGTAGAGCTTCAAACCCCAGCTCAGATATTTCGAACGAAAGGAAATATAAAAAAATGTATCTTCGGCAACTTATTCTCATCATCAGTTTTCTGCCAAACAACTCTCAAATCTTGTGTGAAAAGCTAGGTTTTAACCCTGATTGCCCTTTGGCACTCTACTAAGTACGTAAATATCTCAGTTATGTGAGATACCAGCCTCTAAGTGCACTCAATCGCAGGCTAGGAAACACCACACAAAGATTTCTGCAGAAGCTATAATGACAAGGAAGAAGAGATACGTGCCATAAAACATCTCCTCTGCCATTGTCCGGCCATTGCCCGGCCATTACGAACGTTAGAAAAAGAATTTATACCCACATAAGGCTCGTATGACGGCTGAGATATGCCAACCATCAGTTGTAATTGTCTAACGGAGTAGGTAAAATGGGTGTTACAAGGGCTTATAGTTGACAATAACTGATTTATATAAATGCAGTGCAATGCAAATTTAATGGGAATTTTCGAAAGCATTAATTCTGTTGAGTGTTCTTGAGTTAGAAGGTATTTTAAATGAATGTTTTAATTTGCATTGAAAATTTTGGTGAAGCACTCCTTTTTTAGCTATCACTATCCACTGTTTCATGTTCTCTATTGGATCTAATATATGAATCATCTTTGATTATCATTAGAAAAATACTAATTGGCTACTCCAATATTCATCCGTTAATGGCTTCTTTAAATATTGATTTTGGCAGAGGGGGTTCTGTAAGCGGATCTGCCTTACATGCAAACCAAATGCTAAGTTATCAGAACATTTTTCCCTCTTCACCATTCTGAATATATTCAGTTTGCCCTCAAACTATATTAGTAAGGCAAGACTACCATTGAAGTGTTTTCTGTTCGAATTATATTGTCTTATTAGATTAGCCTGAAGTCGCCGTGTAGTAGGTAGTGTGTTGGCTTATTAGACGAAAGGCCCGAGTTCGAATCCCAGGTCAGACATCAAAACGAAAATATGAATAAATATTTCTTCGGTGACTTTCTCTCAGCACATTTCTGGAAACACTCTGAGAGTAAATAAAATTGCCATGAAAAGGTTCTCAAAAAATCTGTCGTTCGGAATCGACTTTAAACTGTAGGTCTCGCCACTCATGTATAAAATTAACTGACACAACATGAGTGGTGTTGAGAAGCTAGGCCGTAATCCTGACTGAAGGGTTGTAATGGCCAATTATGTATGTTATGTATGTATGTATGTATTAGCCGAAGCGATATGAGGTATGTTTCAACCTGAAGACTTTTTAAGGCTCTCAATCTCTCGCAATAACCACATAGTCCGCTATAAATAGGAGTAACTTGGAAATAAAAGGTACTGGCGAACATATCATGAAATGATACAATTCTAGAGAGGTACTTTCTAATACTGTGCCACAGTTAACAAAGCTCGCTAAACTTTAACAAGCTCGATTAAATTTACTCCTTCTGTCATGTATGGGCATTACTTATTCTAAGCTGCTGTACATTGTAATGTATTTAGTCGGCCTTGAATGCCTGTAATGCTCATATTTGTTAATTTTTATTTCGTGTTTGTTTCACTTTTGCGACATATGCCATAAATACTTACGTTCGTAATAATATTTTTACTATTAGCGTTTCGGTTTATTTTCGCTCTGTTTTTTTTTTTGCCTTGCTCTGCTATTCTATTCTATTTTGTTTTGTAAATGTTTAATTTGTAATAAAACGTCATGAAAAAAAAAAATGAAATGAAATGAAACGAAACGAAAAAAGCAAAAATTTACAAAATCTACTCCAAACATCGCCATCATCACCACCAGTACCACCAGCAACATTGACAACAACATGAAAGGGCACAGTAACAACAATAATATTGCGAGAGTATTTTCATTTTCGCATAAAATTTCATTTTAAGTTTTAAAAACGACATTTAAATGAATGAGTTCAGGCACATGTATCATAATTTATTACACATTCATGGTATTCTACACATACGCATACACTCTTACATTTATACAAATAAACCAATAACGGTACATGTACTCATTTATGCATGTAAGTGTGTAGAATACATTTGCCATCATATTTTTGTTTCTCTCTCTCCCTCTTTTTTTTTTTTTTTTTGCTCTTCCGTTTAAGTTGGCAATGTTACTGTTGCTAGTATTACCATCTCGGTATGTGTGAGTGTGTGTGAGTATATGAATGAATGCATTGGTGTGTTAATAAATATTTTTTGGTATTACAGTGGGCAAAATTTCAATGAAATTGAAACACAAGCCAACTGTAGTATTTTGATTTGAAGACGAAAAAATTTACTCCACATTCCTAAGTGCAAGTGCGGCAAGCAAGAATGCCTTTCAATTACGTTCAGTAATACAACGAAAAATTGTCATTAAAAAGTATTCCCTTTTAAAGAGTCCAACTTTAAATTTAATATATTTGACATCTGCACGTAGTATCAGTATGCATACTGTATATACGTATCGTATGTAAGTAAGGACTATATATGCTACTATGCCCAGTAGCTACATTTATTTTATGGGAAGCCTTGCCTTGATCATCAGTTCTATTCCAATCAATAATGCATTATTTGCTATCCTCGATTGGCTTCCCTCTGAACTTTTATGCAAGCAAAGGACTAGGCTAGTGGCATTAAGGCTCAATGCAGCAAAATTCTATCCCAGCTAGGAATAAGTATATGCTGCAAAACTGATGGATTGATTATACGGATTGATTATCTGGATTCTTATAATTTTTTTAGTAAAAAATTTTATTTCAGGATTCTAACAAGACACTTCTGACAATCCATATGTTCTTGGATGGGCGTGTGGGATATATTTTAAATGTTGTGACATTCGGCTCTCTTGCTGAGCATTTTGAGTTTTCCAGCTGGAGGTCATTAGCATATTAAAAGCGGCACAGAACTGATTAATGATTCCCCTTAAAATTCTCCATTTTCGCCCATTAATATCGACGACTTCTCTGTGAAATTTCGAATTATTTAACGTCTTATATGGATTCCAGGAATTACATTACTGGCCATGGATCATAATTTTTGACATGTTACAAGGCAGATTGGCTTAACTTCGTTAGCAGCATAGTGAATCAAAACAGGACGTTTTTTTCTTCCTTTAGCAGCAATTCCATGAATATCACCATCGTAATTCTCTCAGGCCACTGCACTATTGACAACGATCCTTCAAATAACTTTTGCAGAATCTGTGGATGTGAAGAGGTGGAAGAAACTATGTTTTACATCATGTGTTAATGACCAACTTTTACTACAAGAGAGAGGTTCTTGCCATTTCATTTTCTGATATCTTTGTCTCAACTACCCAAATATGTAAGTCGAAATGGTTCCCTATTGAAAATGTTTAATACTTCTGTTGGAGATTGTTTTGTAGTATTCAACTGACATGATGAGGACATAAGTGGTATCTTATTCATCAAGGCTTGTACGCCACCTAACCTAATCATTTCAATTTAACAATCATATCTACTGATAAAACCACACTAGTAGCTACATTTCGCGATAATTTTACCACAGAGTTTTGCTACCAATCCACTTTCCAGTCAGCGTCCTTTCAGTGTCTGCAGAATACGATGTCAGGCACTTGCAACCTACGGACATATGTAAACCAAGACTGTGTGGGCCATTAAACTGCTGTTAGGTACCTAAAATAGATTTGAATTACGCTTAACACAAATATTATTCTAAAAATTTATATAGCAGGCCAGATTCTTCTATGGTTTCTATGCAATTACATTGATTTTTCCGTCTTTTCTCTCTCGAAATAGGAAAGATTTGTGTAAAACTATTTATTTACTGTTGCTACACAGAGGAACACTGATCTCACATAAGAATTCATTTGAACTTTTTCTTTTTGTGGTTCAAACCTCACGTCAAACATCTCCACCAAAACGAAATGTGAATAAAAGAATATTTCTTCAACGACTTTCTTTCAGCACATATATGACAAACACTCGGAGAGGAAATAAAGAATTGCCATGAGAATGTTTCTCAGAAATCTGTCGTTCGGAGTCGACTTTAAACTGTAGCTACCGCCACTCATGTATAAAATTAACACACACAACATAAGTGCTGTGAGAAGCTAGGTTATAAGCTTGACTGGAGGTTTATAATGCCCAATTATGTATGTACATATGTGTCTGAGAAAGATTTCTGTAAAACTATTCATTTATTTTTTGCTTCACAGAGCAACGTCAGTTTACATAAGAATTTATTTGAATTTTCTGCTGTTGTTACCTTCATCAGGAATATATATATGAGGGTTTAATGCCTCGTTATTTCTTCCAGAGACACACCCGGCATTCATGGGTAATTTTAGAGTGGTGTGCACATACTCTACTGGCTTAAGACTTTCAGTCTGTCTGTAGGCCTGCTTTTATTTGCTCTCGATATAGTTTAATATAGAATTCATTAGCAGTCGCTTGGTAACCATAATTTCTGCCTAAATACAATACTACAGTAAACGAGTAGTGCAAGAGACAATCTGAACTGCAACTTTACCGTAAAACTTGCACAACCAAATTTGTAGTATGCTTTGGATGCGACAGTGAATACATGTGTGGCGATCTCTGTGTTCAGAATGTATATTTTGTGGAACCAGGATCGATGTGAATACCCAGATTAATATTCTTATCTTTTTGTCCACCGTGTTGTGCCCTTTTTTTTTTGTTTTTTTGAAAATTTTTGTTGTTGTTGTTTTGGTTGTTTACTGTTACTGATTTGGTTTTTGTGCCAATTGTTTTATATTTCATGAGTATTAAAAAAAAATACACAGAACAAGTGCAAAATAGATAGGGAGTGTGGGAGAGAGAGAGAGAGTGTGTACAATGATGTTTTGGTTGTATTTGTTTCTGTTATTGTAACTGTAACAGCTACATGCATACAAATTACAAAAAAAAAGTAAAAAAAAATAGATAAAGAAATATTCGTTATTTTCTTGCACTGAAACTCTTTTTGCCAGCTGCTGCCTGTTCAAATAAGCCAAAAAAAACAGAAAAAAACTGTCATCTCTTCATATACATGCATACAATACATATAGCAAAAATAGCAACAATAACACCAACAACAATAACATAAAAACCTATGAAACCAAAATGAAAATGAAAATGAAAATTACACAAATTTTTAATACCACTTTTGCAATATTTTTTTAGACTCTTTTTGTTGTTGTTGTTTTTTTTTTCATACTTTTTCTTTTAATTTACAAGCATAACAATGACACAGACTTCTTCAAAAATAAACCATGAAAGAAACGCTAAAGCAAATGCAAATACAAAAAGAGAGAAAGAGAGAGGCAAAAATTTAAATAGAAAATAGACAAGAGGTTTTCCAAAAACCTTTGCAAAATTTCAAAAAAGAATAAAAAAAGAAAAACAAAGAATGAAAGCCTTTCCCTTTGTACAATAGAGTGAAGGGCCTTTTTTTGCGCTGTACTTTGGTTTTGGGCTTTCAAAACAAAAATCGTTTGATTTTGTGAGTTACAAGAGTCTCTTTATAATCAAATTTATAATGCTGTTATGCAAAATGCTATATTCTCTATAGGTTTATAGAAAAATATAGATTTTCCTCTTCTTTCTTCTTCACTTTTTTAACTTTTTTTGATTCTGATTTTTTATTTGATTGTACTTTTTACTTTTTATTTTTGCATTTGAAGCACAATTCAATTTTGTCGTACAAATGGAAAAAAATACAATGAAAAACCGAAATAAAATCTACCACTACCACAACTACCATTATACGTTTAATAAATAAAATGGAACCGTAAATGGTACGGCAGAGTATATGTTTGTGCTTTCAAATCTAAATGTTGTTGTCATTGTTTTCAGTTGTCGTAGTTGTTGTTATTGTTGTTGGTTTATTTCATATTGTTATGATGTGCACAAGCAAGCCTTGTGGTGATGACGATGATGTACAAAAGACAACTCTGTGTGTGTGTGTGTGTGTATATATATATATGAAAATGTTGAAATAGAAAACAAGTGTTGTCAACGTAACAAATCAGTTTTAAATTGTTGAAAATATTATTGCATTCCCACATACACAACCACATGGTACACTCAGACAACTATACATACTTGGCTACGTAAATATTGTATGTATGAATTCAAAATGTGGATTATCTTTTGAAATATTTAGTGGAAGTATTGGCTGCTGGTGGCAACAAACTTTTGTCATCTTTCGATCATTGTAAAAAGGAAATATCAGCTTCTTTTTTAAAGCCATAAATGAATCAAACCACTCTCAATCCGTTTTGAACTGAAACGCATCTAAGTGACGGTGGTAACGATGGTCTGTACCTTCTATTTGGTTTTTTCTGCTTCTTTTCAAACGGTTTTTAATGATGGTGCAACATGTGGCTAAGCATTGGCATGTATTCTAATGTTCCAGGCTAAAGCAATCTGTATGGGGTTTTCAGTTTCAACGATTTTATGTACATATTAATAATCTGCCCGAATTGTAGGCACGTTTGCCTTGTCTTCTGCCACCTTGATCATACAAAACATACATCCTTTTTTTTCGTGAGTTCGTTTCGAGAGATATCTGTCAAAAACTTTTAATATTTTAGCCAAAAAACGTTCTAAGGAGACATAAAATTACATAGGTAGAGAAAAGTTGAAGATTTTCTGCTAAAAACATTGTAGTGATTTCATTTTTAAATTATATTTTGGTCCCCTTATCAGCTCATAAGAAATGACCACTAATTATATACCCTAAATATTGAGCATTAGATGGTTTGTTAAGTAGGCAGATATGGCTGTCTACTCAAACAAGTTGTATAAACACACTAAACCAAATAAGACCCATTGTGATATCACAGTTTTACATGATCTCTTTATCATTGGCATAATAGACGAACAGCCTTCCGTAATTCAATATACTGCTAGACATGAGTTCAATAAGTTGAGGACATCTTCCTTCTCTTCCACATCTTCCTTCTCTTCCACATCTCCATAGCTCCTAAAGAAATCATTTGCAAAGTGTCCAAGCCCTATGCGCTTTTCTTAAGTGACCACACGGCAATGCCTAATAATGATCCAATATAGCAACCTTCCAGATTATGCTCCTTTGGATTTTAGGCAATCTTTCTATCCAATTTATGCCAAATTTTCTTTATCGTTCTCTTCGTATCCCTAGCCGTCTAGATTTCATTAATGAAAACCACAATATAACTCCCTTAAATATAAAATTCATTGGTAACTTCTATGGTTGTGCCACACCTATCCAGTTTATCTCCATTACAGTTACCGGGACTTGGTACCAACCTGATATGGATATTTTAACATTCTGATATCTCCTTCAGATGTTTGTGAGAGTTATATACCGTATTGAACCTCATTATTATGTAACCCAGTGCTTTGACAATGGCCTAGCTATCTCAAAATATGGTAATATTTACCATTTTCGCAGACATATTGCTTTAAATAGTTTTTGCCGCAGCCTGAATTGCAAGCACTTCCACTGGGAAGACGATATGGTGATGATCTAGGGATTAAAAAAAAATTCTCTAACCACAGCTCCATTTAATTTTGGAGCCAGAAGTGAAAAACTGAACCAAGTCGTTAGCAATGAGCAGTGCGTCACTTGTCCAAACCTTTCTATTCAGAATGAGCGTCCTAAATTTACCATAAAAGTCATATCGCGGTGTTGTATACGCAATACTTCTTACACACCCAAATTCGCTCAGGTTATTATTACATTCAGTGCCAACACAGAACGGCAAAAATGCAAATCGTCTTTATAATGTTTCCCTTCAATTTAGTTTGTGTCAGGAAGCATCGCAAAATATGCAAATATACTTTTATAGTTGCTGAAATGGTTCCCAAATAATTAGAATTTTAAGTTAAAGTTCAGGGAGCAACGCATCCAACTCGCGAACTACGTTTGTATTGTTTAAACTGACTGAACGATTCAGCTGCTTGTCTGAACGACTTTCAAGTTAGCTTCAAGTTTTGTTCTTCATAATTCCTGTACTTTGGAATGCAATCTTTTGTTTGGAAAAATTTTAAAATGCAATCTTCAAGAAGAAAATGCTCCAATACTTCGCAATTGAATCGTTTCAGCAGAATTTTGCCACCCACCCATAATTGTCTGCATTGCGGAGATCATTTCTCCCCTATTGGAAACCTAAGGAACATATTTAAAATAGCCTCCACGAGGAAATTGGTGAGCTATGGCGGCACTCTTCTTTACTTATTTTCCACCTCAAGTAAAAATAAACGACAGAAATCTGTGTACTCCATAATCCTAACCTTCAACTGTTTACGGAATCTGTTATGCATACTGCATTTTTAAATTATACACCCAATACCAAATGTGCAGATTCCCTCTCTTTTTTCTCTCTCTCTCTCTCTCTCTCTCCGTTGAAGTTCATCAAAAAATACGAAAAACGAAACAATCAAAAATGTTTGTGATTGTGATTGCATGACGTATGAGCATTATTTAATAGAATCTAAAATTTATTACTCATGCGTTTAGTAGGCAAAAAAAAAAACACTAAATAAACAACAGCAAATATCTATTGCATGCTTACAGGGGCCTTCTCTCTACTCTCTCTCTCACTCATGCACTGTTACAGTTTTACTACATCGTATTGTAGGTTTAAATTGAATATAAAAGCTTGTGTAGGTTTGTAAGTTTCGTTTTTATTTTAAATTGCAAACTGTTACACTTTTATATAGTTTTTTTGTGAAATTTGTTTCTTTTGTTTTATTTAAAAAGAAAAACACATGAAATAAAATTTTTTAACATATTATTTACAAAGCTGTTTAAGAAGATACATATTCACAAATATTCTAAAAGAGATTAGTTTATGATATATTTTTGTGTGTATTTAAAAATAGTAAGTAAATTATAAGGAAAACGATTAAAATTACATAAAATCTGGTTTAAGTGATTTAAGAATTTCATATTTTTTAATAAAAAAAAAATATTGCATAAAACAAATATAATTGATACATTGATATAAAATTTTGAAAATCTCTTAACAGAAATATAAAAGAGTTTAGTTAGAAACTTTAAAAAAAAAATTATTGCTTATGATAGACACTAGGATATCTTCTGTGTTACGTAAAAAATATCATTTATTTTTTTATTAAACATCCATTTTAATCGAATATATATGTATTTATAAAATAGTGTGTATAACTTTTCGAATTTTGAGTAAGTTTCTAATTTAAGTTCTAAGTTTTATTCTAACGACTATCATAAGTTTTTAGTTGGGGAATTAATTTTGGCGAACGATAGGCTTGTGAGACTTTTTCATGGCAAATACAACATTTTTCCAGAAGACTACTGAGGGACGATCGCCTTCTTTTTTCAAGATATCAGACTTGTGGTTTGAAATCATGACCACTTTCCTCTCCACTCTAAGACATTACCTGCTAAACTACGCTTACCGCTAAACTACTACAACCACTTCCATTTTTGGCTAAACTTTTACTCTCTTTTGTATTGAGACCAACACCCTCCAGATGGGCCCTATCCACGCAGTGCATTGTGTTGGAATACAGGAAAGATAGTTTATAAGAGAAAGGAAAGAGGGGTAGTGTATTTAAATTTTTTTTTTAAACCGGTGTATATGCCTTCGTCACTTTTTTTGTTTTAGAAATGCTTCCTAGTAATAATTCTCACTTTCTTTTTTTATTGTGAGTAATCATATATAATGTCAGACACACATTCAGACAATCACAAGCTCCCAGAATTTCTGGTGGGAATCGAACCCAATGCCTCGGCATTTAAATTTCAGCACACTACCAACTAGACCCCCAGAGCGCCCTTTACTTTTACTGGCGGAAAATGCTTTCATAGCCCCTGTATATTAGAAAAACTTCCATGAAGATGTAAGCTGACTCTTAGCATACTACAATTATTTGAAATGGCGTCCTTCAAGGGCGTCTTACGATTAACTTTTCTACTTCAGTGCTTCTTTCCAGATATAAGTTTTATTACTCCTTATACGTTGCAATTTGACATAAAATTTGTCCTCCAGTTTGTATTAAAACGAGAAGATAGGCATGTATTTATTGTATCGCCTTTGTGCAAAACTATATTTGGATGAGGAATAATTGTTTTTCCTAGAAGCTATTCTTTACTTGGATGCTCTTCGCACATCTAGCTCACTACCTGGAAAGTTGGGTTGGGTACTTTAACACCAGCACCAACGCCATCACCGCTTGGGAAACCATCTGGTATAACTTGGTATAAATTAGACTAAAATTCTCTCTCTCTCTCTCTCTCGTTCAATTTACTTTATAATTGAACAATAAATGGCACTGAGTTTAAAAAACTTTATCTAAAGAAAGGATGTTTTTCAATAAGTCTTTAAACGAAAAACTGCCTTAAAAGATAGATATTAAGGCTGCTCGACTCCCTTATTTAAATGTGTACCATACCATATCACCAATACCAGCTATTAATAGCACTTAAAGAATGTGGGTATGAGGCATAAAGTCTTATCTGCCATTTATCGACTTTTATATTTCAATAAAACGAAATCTATTATTTGAAGAGAGGAGATACAACAGCACAACTACTACTACTACAACAGTTTCTTATACTATTATTGCCTACTTTAAGGGGGTGGTCTTCCTTTTTAAGTTCTTTCACTAGCCATCATTTCATCCTTTGTGTTCATTTATCCTCTCTACCAGCACGCACACTTAAAACAGAAAAAGGCCTTAAAGTAGTGGGTGATATATAGAGAAAGAGAAAGGGAGAGAGAGAGAGCGAAAGATAGTAGAGAAGTTGGGATAAAAAGCAAAAGCGTAAAATAATAAATATATTAAGCCATTTATGGGATTTAATGCCTTTGAAAATATGAGAATAAGATAGACAGAGAGAGAGAGAGAGAGACAGAGAGAGAGAGAGTGAAGCATAACAACATCAATGTATTGTATGTGAAGTGCTGGAGTAAAGAATCAAATAAAATCACCAGCAGCATCCAAAGAAAATCTCTCTTTCTCTACGAAAGCGATATCTTTAAAAAAAAAACAAGGAAAACATTGCTTAATAAGTTGTTTGTCTGTCTATCTGTGTCTGTATTTCCCTACTGGTCTCCATTATAGTTGTTGCTGCTGCTACTGCTCCTGTTGTCGGCTTCCCTTATCGATATTAAAAATAATTTCTTTTTTCTTCTGTTTTTTGTTTTTTTTAAACACTTTATCCTTGAGTGGATTTAATGTTTATGTCTTTAGTGAAATTTAATGTTTATCTTGAAGGTCATTTATTTTAATGGCGTTTAAAGCAAAACTGAAATTATTTCTCTTTGGATTTATTTCTGTTCTTTGGAAGAGAATGTGTTACAATAAAAATTGTGAAAAATCTACTTTTCTTTCTTTGTCTTCAATTCATATTGTTTTTCATTGTCTGCAGACACAATTGAATTCGACAAAAGAATGTATTTTTCTTATATTTTTAATATAAAATTAAAGATCCACAGCTTTAAGAAGGGTATTAGGGGCTTGTGTTTGATGTGAAGATTACAGTTTTGCAACACAAATGTTCTGAATTCGGTTCATAGTGAACAATAAATTTTTGTACCTCAAAGCCTCATACAAAAATATGGGTCTGAGAGCGGACACAGTTTTGCGAATTCCAACGAAAAGCTTTTCAAGGTGAAATTTTAATTATGCTGCTAAATTAATTACGAATTGTGGGAGAAGGAAGAGAATTTCTAAATTACATGCAACACACTGGTAGACTTTTAAAGTTTTTACATTTATTGGTCATTACAACTCTATAGTCAAAATAGCTTGCTTCTCACATCACTTAAGTTAATTAATTTTATACAAGAGAGACTGGACATACAGTTTAAAATCGACTCTGAACTATAGATTTATGAGAAATTTGCTCTGGGAATTTTTGCCAGAAATCTGCTGTAGTCGTCGAAGACATGTTTTCGTTATTTTCAATATTTCGTTTCGTTCATTAGTGTTTTATTCGATATGTCTGAATTAGGGTTTGAATCATGCCCTCACCTCTAATAAGTCAACACGCAACGTACTAGACTACGGCAACGTTATACATAAGGCCGCTAAGCTAAAAAGAGAAGGACGGTCATTATTGGAAACAATCGGTTATGGTCCCATAATCCCTAAGGCACCATCAAAACTATCATTTTATCTAATTGGTGGTAATAAAACGGCCAGCTTGCAAAGGCTGTTATGGATTGTTTAACGCCGAAGAAAGCGTAAAAAATTTTAACATTTGGTACAAAGTTATAATCATCACTCGTCATAATCGATCTGCTCTTCAAGAAATTTGCGAGATTACCAATTAAAAGAATTTGACGAACCAAAGAGCATTTCAGGCATGCTCAAGCCTGTACGCAGTGCCGGAAATATGGTTTCTATTAAAGATCTGTGGCCCATGAGAATCTCAATGTATGGGAATGTATGGCTATGCGATGTAGAGATAGAAGTAGCGGAGTCTAGCAAACTTACATGTTGCACACTTGCTGTCAACGAGACTGAGCCTCCTCGTAAAACTTAGACAATTCCAAATTAACGGAGGTACTTAGAATACCAATGCCCTGTTACATGTCTGATTCGTACCGGCTTTGGTCTGCTCATGGTTTGGTCATCAGTGCAATTTTAAAGGATATCCCTATGTTCCCTAAGAAATTCTCGATATTCTTGAACATTGAAAATACGTTGATTAGGGTTATAATCGCAACCTTGATCTGACTCCGTCAGGACAACACTGAAGAGAGACTTTAATATCAAACCCTTAACAATATACCACAGTCCGCTATAGGGTTAGGTTAAAATCATGTCTTGTCCCTACCGCTTGAGCATTTGAAAACTATCATTCGTCAAACCTGCGCACAGTTACCGCTCGAAATGTACAAAAAAATTAATCGAATACTACCTCAAATGGATTGACTGCTACAAGCGACTATGGGAGTCAACTGCAGCAATTTGTACAATCCTTTTTAATGAACATTTTTCGCAAATAAAATTATTCGTCAAAGACAGCATTTGGTGGTGGTAATCTATTGGTGGTACGTCCAGACAAAAAGAATGTCTCTACTAAGCACTCTAAGCTCAGGCAAGCCAAAATCTAGACCAAAATGGTGTGTTTTAAGCAATGTAGTACAAGTCCTGTTATATTGCACTAGTCGACATATTTGTAAGCATCTGCATTTCCAGTTATCGGCACTAAACGCTGGAATTAAGAGTTTGTCCAGAAAATTTCATCAAATACACAGCAAAACTTTTCTTAGCGTCAATCCCTGATTAGTTCTGAACTCGATCGCTTTCTTTTCTACTATTCTTTACTATTTTCTTCAATTTTGGTATTTCTATGTGTTTATGCACCCATTGAGTTGAGAATAAAAATCAAAATCGTTATTTAAAGGCTTTTTATTCATTATAAAAGTGTAATTTCCATTGAAGGTTGTCTTGCCTTAAAGGTTAATGTTCAACCACGAGTCTATATAATCAATTTTCTTTAAAGCCCTACCTCATATTAAAATGAATACAATTTGGTTGCAAGAAATGAAAAGAGAAAAAGAAAAAATCATTTAAAACACCCCACAATTATTGCTGACAGTTGCTGATTTACGAAGCTTACCTACGCTCCATCTGTAGCAAATACACACGCACACAGACGTTCACTGCAACAACTCAAAACAAAGATTACGTCTGTATGTACATATGTATGTATAAACAAATAACAACAACAGCCACAACAAAACGGCCTCTCATTCATTCAAAACTCAATATCGATTTCAATACTTTCAGTGAAAAGTATCTGTCTTTTGAAAATAATCAAGTTGTGAAGGGGAGTAAATGGTTGAAGGCAAGTGGATGTAAGGGCAAGGGGGGTAAGGAAGTAAGGTCGTATAAAATATTGTAATATATTCTTATCCGTCTGGATTTCCACTCCATTGATTAGGGGATACTAAAAGTGTCAATTTTCTTTTGCTGTTGTTTGTACAACAACCATCAGCACTGCCACCATCACCACTACAACAGCGACTGGTATTTCTGTTAAGGACTAAACAGTACAAGTGCTGTTTTGGTGACAGTGGTGAATGAGAGCTATTTAGAGTCAGAGCAGATGACATTATTAAGACACTGTTTTGGAAAGTTTTTTCCTCTTTTTTTCTAGTACTTCTGTGAAGCATTTATAAGTTACAGGGATCTGACAAGTGTACGAAAAAATCATAAAAAAAAATTACAGTGAAGGACATTAAGTATTCATTAACCGCGAGATATTAAATTTTTATAATTACGCTGAAAAAATATACAGTCTTTGCTGTTATTAGGCCTCCAAACTTACTTCGAATATAAGCCGATTATGTTTGAAGAGGCACCAAGCAAGAGGAGACCAGTTATAGTACCCCACATCTCAAGCCTAAAGCTGTTATTACGGATAATACTTGACAAATTATTGAAAACATAGGTCGGGCTTATCATGGGCTGAAGCTCAGTATGTACATCGACTTTGATCGCCTGATCATGTGCCGTACATGGTAGCGCGGCACAAGAGTATTTCAAAATTTCTTGACTGTTCTTTAGAGCCTTCGCAAAAGAAATTGTGCAGCCATTGCAAGATCCAAAAATTGCAGCCAAAAATTTAATAAGAGTGAAAATTTATACATCGCTTATGCGAACATGTGTTACTTAACTGTTCATTATAACCATTCAATCAAGTTTAAAACCTAGCTTCTCACACCACTCATGTAACGTGTATTATTTTATCCGGTGAGAGCAAGTCGAGGCTCTGGTCTAATAAGCCAGCACACTACCTACTTGACTACAGTGGTGGCAACATTTCACGATTTTCAAAACTAAAGTCAGTGTAGTGACGTCTCAGTAAGAGTGGAAGTATTTGAGGTCGTAAACATCCTGATGCAGGAACAAATACACTCACAACGAGCGACAGTCTAGCACAGACTTTTGTCTGGTGGCACGATTGTACATGTAGTTTGAGCAAGACCTGCCACACCACACCTGCGACAACCTATTTAAAGCATCGAACACGAATTTTTTTCAGGCGACACGATTGAAGAAAAGGCCGATATTGTATTCGTTACCGGAACATAATAAATTAGATTTTGTGATCTCTACTAGAAGGCTGGCATCTGGACGACATGTAATTTCGGAAAGACCTACTGCAACCAATTTATTGCAGTAAGGATTTCCTGTCTGGCATACGGTCCGGTCAAGCGGTACGATTGAAGATGAGACCAAAATTGTTTTCGTTACGGGAACATAATAAAGAAGTTCTTGTGATCTCTACTGGATGTCAGGGTTCTGCACGACATGTAGTTCCAGAAGACCTATCCCACCACACCTGCAACAATCCATGTATTGCAGTAAGGACTTACTGCCTAAAACAGATTTTGGTCAGGCGGCACGACTGAAGAGAGGCCGAAATTGAATTTGTTACGCGAATAAACAAGTTATTGTGACCCCTACCAAACGTCTGATATATGGACGACATATAGTTTCATCAAAACCTGCCACACCACAGCAGCAACAATCCGTTTATTGCAGTAAGGACATCCTGAAAAAATTATCTCAAAAAATTTTGATGTTAATGGGTCACCAAGATAATACGGCTTAACTACTTAAACTAATAGCGTAAGAATACGAAGGAAAAGTAAGAAACTGTGTAACATATTTGCAGCACTTCCAGATCATAAAGCCAGACGTCTGCATGTTTGACTATTTATAGTCCCAGAGAGTACCAGTTGCTTTAGACATGGAGAGACATTGTATAAAAAGCCCGTTGATCTCGTGGGAGCCTAAAAGTTTAACTTTCCATTAACTAACAGTAGTGAGATCTCAATGGACTAAATGAAGGCAAAGAATGTAGCTGGGCAAACTATTTTATACCGTGGCCAGTTTCAGGCTAGTAAAGGGAAAGGCTTCTACATAACAATGTATTTCGAATCTCGAAGAGTGTGAAAGTGAAATTATTATGGAAGGCCTAATCGGTTTAGATAAGATTAAGGCATGATATCTAGATTATATAGATGAAGACAACATATCAACAACACATTTTGCAAAACCATTGCATTCCGAAGATCTTAGGATCAGATCCATAGATATTTATATGTTCTGTCCTCAACTTAGTTTCAAGGACAAGTTTACTCGAGATACGCGAGGGGGCTATATGTATATCGGACTGTGTTTGCCGTCCAAGTTAAGCCTGATGACACCTTATTAGCCTAGCCATTTAAGAATATAGTAAATAACTAGCTTCTAGAATGGTTGCAGTTTATAAGGCGCTATTAGATTGGCCCAAATGGGTTAAAATAAGATAGCTTTTCAAAAAGAAGGCAGGATAGGATTTCGGAGTAAAAATTTATAATTTTTTTCAATAATACACTCATATTCAATAATACACTCATATTCTAAGGCACATAAAGCATAAGCTTTTAACCATACGTCTAACTATGGCCTTAAGAACACATACATATACATATGTGCATGTATACGGTGTGTATAAATCATCCTCAACATTTGTGCATCACTGTATTTTAAGTGTGTATTCCACATTTTTATTACCAAAACAGTAGAAGAAAAACTTTTTGGGCGGTAGAATGAAAAAAAAAAAAAAATTTAAGCAGTTTATGAACTTAAATCAGTTTGTGTTAATGAGTATCAAAAGAGGCTGACAGAGAGAGCAAGAGAAACCGATAGAGAAAGAGAGTGAGAACGAAACTGAAATGTGTGCCAGCAAATGCCTGTCATTTATTTGAGATTAAGTTGAGAAAACATTAAATGAATGTGTCTCAAATAAATATTTCTCGCATAAAGACATCATATTGATGATAGAGCTGTATATGTGTGGTGATAAGGGGGATGAGGATAAAATGCCATTTAAGGCAAACATGATGCTCATGATGATGGCACTCTCAGTGGTAGTTTAATAAAATATTTTTAACCATTTTTTTTAAATAGGAAAACTGGTCTCAGTTAAATAAGAACTCTTACCAGCCGTTAAAAAATCATTTTTTTTATGGCTTTAGCTAAAAGTGTGTACAGGGAGAGGGTGACAAGAAAAGTGACGACACAAGATTGATTAGCCTGATAAGCGAATGTCATTAAATTTTGTAGATATTTTTTTCCTTTATTTGTAGGTTAAAACAAATACAAAAACAAAACCAAAAAAAAAAAAACATTTAGGTTAAGTAATTTAGAACTTTAACAGTGTATTCTAGTTAAATATAAAAACCATCACTTTGACAGGCGTTGCCCTTTTTCTTTCTCTGTCTTATCAATACCTGCCCTAAAAGTCTGCGGGTTTTGTTACATTAAGTGACAATTTATTTATTTTTTTTTTCGGTCTTCCATGTTTTTCATTCAATTTTGTTGTTGTTTTTGTTTGAAAACCAAAAAAATAAAATTTATTTTCATTATTCATTACCTTTCGTTATCAAATCGATTTTGAAAAACGGAGAAAAAAAATACGAAAAAGAAAGGCGTTGTTTTACCATTTCCATTGGGTTTCTGTACTGTATCGTGTGCCGTGCTATTTTTAGTTTAAAAAATTTTATTTCATTTTCTATTTCCGTTTTATATATATATATGTATGTGTGGCTCTCCGTCACTACAGGAAGCATTTGAAATCGCGTGACTCTCATCAAAATATTATTGCCTGCTTTTAGGCACTGTACAAAAATATTTTCACCTAACCTGTTTTGAAAAAATGAATTCTTTTATTTATTTATACAATATTTAGAGGTTTTTTTATTTTTTTTTTTTCAATAAATAATAGAATTTGTTTTATTTTCTATTTTATTTTAGTTTTTTGATATTTTTTTTGTTTTTTTTTTTTAATTTTTATAGAACCCAAATACTCTCAAGTGGTGCATGTTTTTTTTTTTTTTTTTTTTGTTACAAAATTTGAAATGCAATTGACATGAAAATAAATTAAATAAAACAACTCTTGTTGTTCGATTTTAAACGGAAAACAAAAAGAAAAAAATACAAATAAAATTTAGTTTTTGTTTTTCCCCCCCCAATACCAGAGGAATATTTAATCAATATAATGAATACTACATGCTAATATATACGGCGATAAATAATAATTAAAATTTAATTGGAAAAAATAACAGAAAAAATATAAATTAGTAAAGGATTCCATCAGTTCTGATAATGGCAACAAATGAAATCAATCAATTTCTCAAGACATCCTGCTTACTACAAAAAAAAAAATATGATTGGAAAATTCAAGTTTTAAACCTGTATTCAAACATGTAGGAGGATGACATGATAAACAAGAAAAATCGGAGACTATTTATATATGTGTAGTTCCGTTAGTATAGACTCCTCTATTAAATACTACCATAAGCAACAAATTATTCACTAACAGTAAACAACAAGAAACATTTGGCACAGTAAACAACTGTTTCATAAGCCCCGAATGGTTTATATATGACCGTCTATCAGAAGTACACAAACTGCCTTATAGAATGTATTGAATAGAAAAGAAGAAGACCCAGCTATGGAATGAAATATTAATCAAATGCAAGCTACGGACTTGATGACTGGCCACTATTCTTTTCATGACATTTTATGTATATGACTTTTTCACAGAGATGTGACTATACGTCACCGATGACTTGAGCTCAGAATATGTTTCTGGTTTACTTAGTTTCTTACATGCACATTACAATCCTTTAGCCAGGATACAAACCAAAATCTCACATCAACCTTGTTGTCGGTACCAGTTTCAGGTCCACTTCGAAACTTCTGAGGCCAATTTTATAAACTTTTGTAGTTCTTGTTAAACAAACTGTTGAGAAGAATTACTACAAAGAATTTTTTAAATTATTCGTTCTATTCGAGATGTCGGATTTCAGGTTTGAACCCGCGAGCTCTAATTTAATAAGCCATCTAGGCTATCTACTAGACTACGGCAATTACAAATCAAGATTTTACCAAACTCCAATGGAAAAATATTTTCTGGCGTTAAATTGCTTGATCTTGGTGGCCAAGTGGCTTTAGAATTTCTTGAGAATTTTTGTTTGTTTGTTTGGGAATCGTTGCAATAACTCGGTAGTTTCAAGCGCGAAGTGTTAAGTGACGCCTATTTTAATTTTTTATAGAAGCCAACACTCACGAGATGCACCCTATTCAGACCGTGCATTGATATTTTTTTTGTGAATTGATTTTTAGTAATAATTCCCACTTTCTTTTTCTATTGTAAGTAATCATACAGAATGTCAGATAAGCAATCACAAGCACCCAGGTTAGGTTGAAGTGCTAGGGTTGATTAACAAAGGGAAGAATTTGGGCAGAGCAAAAGGGTGCACATTAAAAGCACTACTCCCCTACGGTAAAAAACCATCCCGAAAGGTTAATAAACGAAGCTATATCCTTAATTAATCCGTTAAGCTGAGACAAGCACCCAGAGTCTCTAATGAAAATCGAACCTATGGTCAAGGCACTTGATGTTTAGCATACTATCAACTAAGCCATCGGAGCACCCAAAAAGCATATGTCAGTCAGATCCTTGTTGAACCGTTTAGCTCACAAGTACTCCATTATCCTTTTTCTGTAACGAAAATTTTATACATGAGTGGCGGGGGACCTTCAATTTAAACTCTGACTCTGAACAGCAGATTTTTGAGAAGCTCTTTCATGCCAGTATCTGATCTGAGGTTTGAAACGTGGCCTCACGTCCAATAAGCCAACACGCTACCGACTTGAGTACCGCAACTTTCTTTACAATATTGGTGTTAATTTCAGGGTACGTGTAATTTAACTAAAGTTCCATATTTGAGTAGCGAAAATCCGGAACAGAACCCTTTCGCAATATATTTAATCATCAATTTTAAAATTGTTTCAACCTTATTGTTTTCTAACCTTTAACTTTGAATGTTTGAAAAGCTGCTTTAAAATTCTTCTTCAAAAAGTTCTTCTTTCCTAAAAAGGCGTACATATTTGAAGAGACTACAAAAACTACTTAAAAGTTCAAGACTGTCTGTCATACTATTTGAGCTTCTTCAATACGCATTAGTTGTTACCAATACCATTCGTTTCCTCTTTTTTTCTTTAACAATTCTTCCTGCCATAATTTCCTTCCTTTTGCTTAATGATAGAAATAAAACAAACAAAGAAAATAAACACAAAAAGAAAATGACAAAATTATCCCTTTTTTCGTTCTTTCTTCTGTTCGGTTAAGTTTTTTTTTGTCTTGTCTTGTGCTGTCTTTGTTTTATTACTTGTCCAAGTATCATGTAACGTACAACTATACTGGCCTGGCCGGGTCTAGTCTGGTCAAGTCTGGTCTGGTCTGGTCAAAAACTTACATGTGTTATGGCATTATGTTACAAATTTTTGCTGCTCGTCTTTCGTATTTGTTTAGACCATATCTGCATATTGTTTTGCCTGGTTTTTACTGCGTCGTTATTTTTAAGTTTTCTTGGTCAGGGTTTTCACTTTTTTTTGTCTTTTTCTTGTGTTACAAAATGTTGTTGTATTTATTGCTGTTGTTGCTTATTCTTTTTATTTTCGTCTTCAATATATGGCCGGTATTTTCTTGGGTTTGAAGGAATAGAATCTTATTTTCTTGTTTAAATCTTCTTAAGCTTTGAAGGTTTCTGATAAAAACAAAAAATTTCCAATAAAACATGGAAAATAAAGAGAATAGAATACATGTTGACTTTAAATTTGTTTACTTTTTAGAACAAATGAACCTTTATGTCATGTTTATGGAGACAATCTTTATTAGGGAGAGTTTCTAATAAAACTCTTCGTAACTTTGTTAGAAAAATTATAGAACTAATGTTCTTCCTTAAACATATTTTCTCAAGTCGATGAGACGAAATAATTAATACTTGTTGCACTTTAACTGCTTTTAGGGAAAGCTTATCAAAAAATGTAAAATTAAAGACATTTTATCCTACGCAGTTCTTGCATATCTTTGCCGTTTTAAGGCATTTTACATTGTAGTCGCCATAGTCTAGTAGATAGTGTGCCACGGTTCAAACCACAGGCCAGACATTTCCAACAAAACAAAATACAAAAATATCAATATTCCTTTGGCGACTTTCTCTCTGCAGATTTCTGACAAAAACTAGTAAATAAAGTTGCGAAGAAAAGTTTCTCAAAAATTTGTCGTGCCTGGACTTTAAACTGTAGGACCCATTACTCATATCTAACATCTCATTAACACACATAATATGGGTTGTGTAAGAAGCTAAGTCATAATCCTGACTAAAAGGATGTAATGACCAAGTATGTATATATGGATTGTTATACTTAAATCCGAATCTAATCAGAAAGACAAAAATCTCCAAAATGAAAAATCACTCTTTCCACAAGTAGTCGTCTCTATGCCTGTAGCACCGTCAGATTTAAAAGAGTAAGAGAAAGTAATGTGTTGGCTTATTACACTACGACTTGCCCGCTCGAACCTAAATTCTACACATCTACAAAAAATATCAAAGCAAAGTAATTGCCATGAAATATCTTCTCAAATTTAATGTTCGGAATCGACATTTCGCTTTGGTTGTCTCCATGCATGGGTAAAATTAACACACACACAACATTTGTGGTATGAGAAGCCAGACTGTGATCTTAATTAATGGATTGTAATGGCCGTAGTAGCCGTGGTCTAGTAGGTAGTGTGTTGGCTTAATAGACTTGAGGCCTCTGTTCAGACATCTCCAACTAAACGAAATATAAAAAATATTTCTTCGTCAAATGATCCTCAGGAGATTTCTGGCAAAAGCTATGAAAGTAAATAAAATTGCAATGAAAAGTTTCTCAAAAGTCTGTCGTTCGGAGTCGACTTTAAAATGTCGGTCTTGCAACGCATGTATAAAATTAACGCACACAACATAAGTGGTGTGAGAAACTAGGTCGTAGTAATGGCCAATTATGTTTGTATGTGTGTTGGTTCGCAGACGTTTTTAAAATGTGGGTCGTGCAACTCATGTATAAGTAGTGTGAGAAACTAGATTGAAATTCTGACTAAAGAGTAGTAATGAAAATTTTCTTTCTCCAAAGAAAGCTTCTTTATATTGTTGTTTTTGATTTATATGGAAATTGGCTTCCGATATGAATTAATCGAAATCTTTTAATTCCTAAAATTTGAAAGCCATAATGAAACTTTTACTGCATTCTTCTAAAATCAAGTTTCATAGGCTCAGATTTTATCATCACTTTACAAATACTGGAGCAATATCATCTAAAAAAAAATGAAGAAACTTCATGAATTAATTATATTGAATATCTACAAAGAATACAAACATTTTTAAAGAATACGTTAGCTTTGTAGCCCTAAGAAATCTCTACCACCCTAATATTTACACATGTATTTACGTATGTAAATAACATCAGTAATCTTAAGCGAAAGGAAAATAAGAAAAACAATTCCCGCATTTTTCCTTGATTTGTTTCTTGCCCTGCTGTCACAACATTTTAAAAGATTTTGTTTTTCTTTCATGTTGTTGTAATTTATTTTTATTTCCCTTCTTTTTTTTTTTTTTTGTTTAGATTTTATTCCTGTTTTCAATATCTAGTCTCTGTTTTTCCTTCAATCTTCTTCCCCCTCATATCTATTTTTATTTATTTATTTATGTTGATAAAATGGAAACAAAATTTATAAAAAAGCATATAAAACTTATGGAAAGGGAAGTAAACATACATATACACACAGATAAATTTTCCATTTGCAATTCAACAAACAAAAAACATGTAAATAAACAAAAACAGAACAGAACGAAGCAGATGGATTTCGGAAGATGGAAGAGAGAGAGAGAGAAGGGGCGGCAACGTATGTGTATTAGAATATGTTTTAAAAACAAAATCATTGAATTGTTATTAATATTGGATGTTTAAAGGTTTATTTCTTATTTTTTATTTATATTTAGTTATAGACAGCAAATAGATTTTAAAGGAAATCGACGTTTTATAAACAAATTAAGTGAAGAAAATATTGATTGCTTCACCGTATCCAAAGAAAAACCAAAACAAATCACATTTAATTATTTTCCCCAAGTCCAGGTATCATTTGTAGTTTGTAATGAAGCTACTCACAAGTTTTTTCCCTGATAGGAGAGTGATATCGTCTACATGGTAAAAGCTCTGATAATTCTTTCTCTTACAATACAAAGCTTGCCATGTACCCAACACATGAAGAGGAGTTTTACCTTCATTCTTGTCTCTGCAGCTCCGAGAGGAGTCATTAGTCATATGAATACATACATAATTGGTCATTATAACCCTTCAGTCTGGCTTACGACCTAGCTTTTCATACCAATTATGTTGTGTGGGTTAAGCTGCAGTTTAAAACGACAGATTTTTGAGAAAATTTTTCATGCCAATTTTATTTTATTCTCAGATATCAGATATTTATACCAGATATCTGCTGAGAGAGAGAGGAAGTCGACGAAGAAATAATTATTTCAGATTCTGTTTTGTTCGACATGTCTGACTTGGGGTTTGAACCTTGCCCTTACGTTTAATAAGTCAACATTCTATCTACTAGACTACGGCGACCAACTACTGGCCATATAACTAAAGGCGCTTACTTTTATTTCACATTAAAAAAATTGATTTTTAAAATGTTTTAAAGAAAATTTACTAGTCCGAGAGGCATTCTACACACGTTTAATTTGTTTCCATTTTGTTTACGTGACAAACAACATGCGGCACTTTTCAGAATGTTATTTAATGCCCTGTCTCACCAGCATAATGTTTTCTTTGGCCACTACCGATCCTATCTAAAGTTCCCCATATTCTATGTGCAATAGATTATACATTGTCTAGTCCCAATCTTCGTCGCAGATTTCACACTAGAATTCTCTACTGTGGTCTGCTTCAATGAAAACCTATGCGAACGACTCTAAATTTGAATTTGTCCTGAATACTGTAGTATGTTTCTGACCACATTATTGACTATAAATCATGCTGCTGAATTGGTTCTAAGTAAGGAACATGCGAGTATTAATATATATCCTGTGGCATCACAACGGACTGCTATGTGTGCTCAAGTGAGCACTCCAACCTATCCTAACCTAATCTAAGCATGTCTGTACTCTCAGACAATCAAGCTACAAATAGATTTCTTTCTTTCTGTTCCCAAGCGGTTGGAATATAATGCCACTCCAACAATTCACTCCTTCAGCAGTATTAGACTGAAGCTATTGTAGGTGACTGATCGAAAGAATATCAGGAGTAATTGAGAAAAGATTTGACCTGACATGATCGACAATTCTATGGAAGTCTAAAACGATGATATTAACCTTAAGAATGTGGTAAACTATGGTATTTTTTCTAAAAATTTGAATGTCAAGGCATCGAGTCACAGTACTATCCACAAATTACGCTAATCCCGATCGTAAGTAAAATATCTCGAACGACTAGCGTTTCTATTCTCTCCGGAAGTCAGACATCGGCAGTAAGATTTCTTGTGGGTATAACCACACATGCATACATTCCTAATTGGTCATTCTAAGCCTTCAGTTAGGATTACGATCTAGTTTCTAACACCACTTATGTTATGTGTGTTAATTTTATCCATAAGAGTCGGGACATACTGTTTAAAGTCGATTTTCATGACAATGTTATTTATTCGCCGAGTTTATGCCAGAAATCTGCTGAGAGGAAGTCGATTAAGAAATATTTTTGGGTTTTATTGGAGATGCCAGGCCTGGAGTTTGAACCGAGGCTTCACTGTTGTCGTTTTAAAGCATTAAAAGGTGGTTATGGTTGTCATAATAGTCACACTGTGCACTAGAAGTGTGCATCTCGAATTGATCGCAATGTTTGAACCGTGACCAAACGTCTAATAAAGCAACACACTACTTACTAATCTACGACCACTTCAGAAGGATATAACCTTAAAATGTAAACTTGTTGGCATATGACGCCACTCTCTTGATTGATTCTCACAGTTGTTTTGACGCAATTTAACATGTATGTATGTATACTAGGCCAGAGAAGTTCCATGAGTAATTCAGTAGCTGATGAACCTGCTACAGCAGAAACATTTCTACAGAATGCCTATCAACATATTCTCTATAAGGCTACGTTAGGTAGTTTGCTTTGGCAGCCTCCTCAATTGATATAGTCAGCGTGGATCATAAAGGTCCCACTGTAACACATAGTTTCCTTTAATACTTCAACTCCTTTTTCCTACCCCCCCTATTATATTTCCATTTTTAAGGACGTACCGTACAATGGCTCAATTCGACTTCCGGGTACTGTACTTGTCTCAATTGACAAGCCTAAAATCGTCGTCTAACCTAAAATACCTCCTCAACCTGTCTACATTAACAGAAGCCACATGCAGGTTAGCGAAGTCTGTCCTGCTATCTACCCAGTACGCAATGACCCGTAAGCAAAGATAAAGTGACAGAGATGTCCCTGCGATTAAACTTCAGCCATAGATTAATACGTTTCCAATTGAATTCAAGACAGTTTAGTTTGGCAACAAGACATGTGTTTTCCTCAGCTTAAGAAAAAAACATTTTCAAAATATTTGAATGCGAATCCTTTGAGTTCTTCAACCATGGCTTGTATTGTTGTTCCATTTCATTTGTTAGAAATTAAAATTTCCATTAAATGCTCCTTTAAATGCCTTCTAATTTCTTTAATAATCTTCACTTCGTAAGTAAGCAGGTGTTTTCATGTCTTTTTCTTCTTTTCTTTTTTTTTTTGCTGGAATTCATTTAATGCAAATATCCCTGTGCTATGTTTTCATATTTGTGGTAGCAAAAGAAATGACCCCAAAGGGTCACATGGCATTCAAAATAGATGCACAAAGACCTGGGAATCACTTGAACAATTTGTTACTTTGCAACACAACAGTCAACACATTGAACACTTAACGAGACATAGACAGTGATAGAGGGAGTTAGAGTAAGAGAGAGAGAGAGAATAAAAACAAGAAAAATTAGAAAAACAAATTAAAATGTTTTTCCATTTTTTCTCTTCTCATTCCCTTACTTTTTCTTTCCCTCTCTTGCTGTGTGTGCTTCACTTGCTGTATGTTGTAGCATGCAATTCTTAATTTGTTGTACAAAAAAGTGAGTAGCAGTGTAGGGGCGGGAAGAAGAAAATGTATGAATGAAAACAGAAAAGAAAAAAAACGAGGGAACTTCTAATAAATTGATGCTGGTCAGACAAGGAAATCCTTAACGGCTCACTGAATCTGCTTATTGCTCTTATTACGGCTAACAAATGTTGCCGTTTTTCTCTACATGTTGTTGTTTTAGTTGTTGTTGTACATGCTGCCACACGGCTAATTCTATTGCTATTGCTGCTGCTATTGCTACTGCTCATGAGGTTGCTTATTTTGCTTTTATTTGTTGTTGTAATGTCCTTATGACTTTAAGCCATATGCATATAGAGAATGGGAAAGAGAGAGAGAGAGAGAGTGAGAGCAAGAGAGAAAAAGGTTTCATTTTCCATTAAGAATTGTATACATTTATAGCAACATTAATACTAAGCAATACACACACATACACACACACACGTACATATGTATATTCTTCTTAAATATAGTTGAGTTTCTTTTATTGTTTCTTTTTGATCACCTATACACAGACGCCCTTTAAGCTTTAACAGAAAAAAAAAGTAGAGAGAGAAAAAAGAAACGAAAAAAAAACATGTGAAGGGTCGGATAGAACTATAGAAACTAAAAGAAATACAACCAAGGGGTCTCACAGGTGAATTCAATTGATTTTATTACGTTACACAAAATGGATAACTCTGTCAGTCCGTCAGTCAGTTAAATTGATTGGTTAGTTTGCTGTTTTTGTTGCTGTTGTTGCAAGTTATTGTATTTCAGTTTGTATGTACATTTTGCTTTTAGTTTCCATTGATACGTTTCTTTCGTTTCTTCTATTCCCTCCTCTTCTTTCCGTTCTTTCCTTTACTTTCTATTGCTTTTGTTGTTAAAAAGATTATAACAAAAAAAAACCCGTACAAGAGATTGCTTAAATGGAAATACAACAAAAAGAAAAGGAAAGAAAAAAAAAATTATTTTACATTGATTGACTTTTTTTCCCATAGATTTGCTAAAAGGGATGAGCAAGCATGAGTCTCTGAGTATGGCTTAGGGGGGCGGGGGGGTATGCCAAGAAAATTGTTCAATTTAATATGTTACACACTCTGAGTAGTCTGGTTCGTATTTTTTTTTCCATCTCCGGGGGTGGTCTTTCTAATATTATCAAATGAATAATTCGATTTGCTTTTATTATTAAACTTTTATTTCTTTTTTCTCGTTTTTATTTTTTTTTTTGGGAGTAAAAATTAAATTTCAATCAAATAAAATTTAAACGTAATTTATTGAAGACGATAAACTATTATCAAAATTTTTTTTAAATTTTTTATGACAATTTAAGAGCCAGGAAAGTTAGATTTAAATTGGTCGACAGGTATTGTTAAGTAACATACGATATAACAGTTCCTTAGTACTGCAATCATAAGATCTACAGGTTTCTGCTTTTCACAATGTATCCACATTTTATCTCCTCCAAGCCTACTGTCCTAACAAATATCAGAACGCTGGTATCGGTATCAGCATTGATAACTCCCATCTGATATGTACCCAAGTGTATAGTTCCGTGATACGTTACAGAATTTCCATTTCATGGCAATTTTACTGTTGTCTTAGATTTTTTTTGTCAGAAGTCTGTTGTTAGGCAATCGCCGTAGAAATATTTTTTCATATTTCGTTCTGTTCGAGATGTCTGACCTGGGGTTTGAACTGTGGCCTCACGTCTAATAAGCCAACACTGCACTTATTCAACTACGACGACTTCACATTTGACTTACCACAAAAAAAAGTGTCCTAGTAGAGTGACCATAAAATCTGTTTCCTCCAAGCGTGCTTCTCGCTTTTGATATTGATTTCGTAGCATCTGATGTACATCCATATGATTTCTTCTGGAAAGCGCTAATATTCCACAGGTTGCAAGAAAGTGTTCCAATTCATCACATCTTGCGATGGCACAGATTTTCGTTTGAAAATGGACTCGAAATATTAAGCAAAATATTTTCGAACTAAAAACTCTTTTAGCTGTTCCAAGACCCATCTGTTGACTTTTGTCCATAGTAATTCTCGTACAGATGTATGACTCTCAACCATAACCTCATTCTTTCACATTCGGTCTACGAAATAGGCGTCAAATTCACTAAGTTCGATTGTAAGCGTTTTCATACTGTTTGCAGTCCTTCGAATGTCGATCCTGCTATCAATGACGCCTGTCTTGTCACTACTGTTTACTTAACTTACTAGGCAGAATTATGGCCTAGCTGCTCACCCCAGTCGTGTTGTATGTTATATTCCATACATGGCGGGCTAAAGTCGTCTTGAAACTATAGATTTTTTGTGAAACTTTTGCACGACATGAAGTCGCCGTGGTCTAGTAGGTAGTGTGTTGGCTTATTAGACGAAAGGCCCGAGTTCAAATCCCAGGTCAGACATTAAAACCAAAAAAATAAGAAAGTATTTCTTCGGCGACTTCCTCTCAGCAAATTTCTGGCAGAAACTCTGAGAGTAAAAATTGCCATGAAAAGCTTCTCAAAAATCTGTCGTTCGGAGTCGACTTTAAACTGTAGGTTCCGCTACTCATGTATAAAATTAACGCACACAACACGAGTGGTGTGCGAAGCTAAGACGTTGTACAATGGGTCAATTCGACCTCCGGGTACTGTACTTGTCACAGTTGACAAGTACACGTCCTCTAACCTAACCTAACCTAACCTTTGCACGACATTTGTATTTACTGTTAGGATTTTTGTCCAAATGCTGCTGAGAGGAAATCATAGAAGAAATATTCTCTTAATATTTCTTATATTTGAGATATCTGAGCCAGGGATTGAAACATGGCCTCCCGTTCAAAAAGCCAACACACAACTAGTAGACTACGGCGACTTTTTTTGCCACTATGCGGCGTATAAATCCGAAACTATCTATGTATTTGAAAATTTCGGCATTTAGTTTATTTTCATGGCTCTATTTCCCTTAGTTCCAATAGCAGCCAATAGACACTCAAGATTGTAAGTTTTTCTTGCATGTTGGAGAAATTGTACGAAAGTGGACAAATGTCTATCGCATATACCATATTTTGATATGCTTTAATTATTCTATTCTAATATCGCTCTGAATAGAGATATCTTACAGTACTCATGATACCATGCAGCACTCATGGTATGAAGTGATTGACCCATGCTCCCTTTGTATAGAACTTTGATTCGCATTATTATTTCAATTCTATGTCTATATGTATAGAATAGTATTATGATAGTATTAAAGGCTGTCTTGCAATACAGAAAATATAATGTTTGTGGGATTTGGCTGAACTACTCAACTTCTACTTGACCAAACAAATTTTTCCATTCATCTGCCAGTCTTCTCTTCTTTCTTCTACTCCAGTGTTAAGCACTGATACATACATACAATCCTACAGTCTGGATTACAATCTAGCTTCTCACGCCACTTATGTTGTGTGATTTAATTTTATACATGAACGGATCTTCAGTTTAAAATTGGCTCCGAAAGATAGATTTTTGAGAGACTTTTCCATAGCAAGTTTATTTACTCGCAGAGATTTTGCCAGAAAACTCATGAGAGGAAGTTAGCGAAGAAATGTTTGTTCACGTTTCGCTTTGTTGGAGATCTCTGATCTGGAATTTGAAACGTGGCCTCACATCTCAGTGTCAAGTATAGCAACATTGAAGGCACAAAGTTAGAGAAGCTAAGCCATAATCCTGACTGAAAGGTTGTACAAACGTTCAGACTTCAAATTGTATATTTAGAAGGAGAATTCTTTCCCAATTCCAGTCATTATAATAGAATTAAAGAATTACAGAATTTCTAATTTAATCTATACGACCACCTTAACGTATGATGAACGAAAAATTTATAAGAATTTCAAATAAACATCAATCATACGTCAGAGAGTCGGAAATAAGTTTTCAATTTTTTCGACATATTAACACATTCGCGGACAGTTAAATTCTGTGTTGTCTCATTGTGGGGCAGTCTATATCTTTTGATTAACTGAAGATATTCAATCGGGGATCCCAATATGTGTTTAGAAGTTTTTATGGCCGTTACTTTTACTCCTAAGGCACACAAAAGAGCATTTATTGGGACACTCATTTTAACAAACCATAATTTAACATGAACTTTACTGCGGGAGCTACCGTTTTGTCCCAATGATAAATAACATTGGCGACGGTATATGCCGTCCTGTCCCTTAATTTTGAACTAAAATTGACGGCATATGCCGTCTTGTCCGCGAATGTGTTAAATACGGCAGATTATAAAGTAAATCAAAAAAAAAAAAAAACAACAACAACAACAATAAGAGAAGGGAAGGGGAAGAAGTGGAAGGAGGAGAAGAAGAAGTAGAAATTGATCATATTTTCAATGGAATTCATAAATAAATAATTTGAAATATTCACATACAATAGAAATGTACATTTTAATCTATTTATGAAATGAACCACACAAGCTTATGCACCTGCATATGTACATGCTCTCACTTATGTTACGTAAAGCAATTGAAAAGGAGATACCTTAAGAGCAAAAAGGAATTATAAATAGAAACAGAGACAGAGTGAGCATTGCAAGGAAAGAAGATTAAGTATTTATTACTTTTAACACAAATTACTACTGCAACTTCTGATGTCTGTCCACCAGATGGCATATGAAATACGAAAATCATATCATATGAGCAGCTTTACCGACAAAAAAAAACGAAAAGAATGAACACAGTACTGTAGTATGAATGTATCTATTAGTACATATTATTTATTGATATCCTAGGACAAGAAGAATAAGAAGATGACGAAGAAGAATAAGTTAAAACTACTCAAAGTTACTAAAATGATAGCCAGGCAAACTTTAAAGGAGAAAGAGAAGGAAAATGTTTTATTTTTTTCTTTTTTTTGTGTTCATTTTTAATGTTTAAAGCTGCTTAACTTTCTACACTAAAGTAAAGGGGATTAAAAGTCATTGGGAATCAAATATGAATGGAAAAAAATTATCGAAGAAGATAAAAATCAAAAGAAACGAATACCTTGTCTTTCTCTTTCTTTATTTTTTTTTAACGAATGGATGAAGGTGAATGGTTATGAAAGCCTGAATAACTGTCATTTTCCCTTTCCTATACAATCACAAAAACACAGAAAAGGATGACTTTTAAGGACCTTCCATAGGCAAGGCATCTTAAAAAGGGGTGCCGGAAAGCTTTAACTAAAGCAATGTGTTAATATTGAGTATACGAGAAGAAATATAAGCAACTCATACGTTAAGCATTAAAAAAATGTGACATTAAAGCCGATTTTCTAAAAAAAAAAAACGAAGCCATTTTGATTTTGCCACTCATTCATTGCCATAAACTCTCTTACACACCCACACCCGCACACATGCAAAATCAAGTGCTAGGATTTGCATATGTTGGCAAATGTTGAGTGTCAGTGTATGCGTAAGTGCTTAAAGTGCTGCACATAAATATGCATGATTTTGTTAAATTGAAATTGTCCTGTTTTCACTCTCCTCCTCTCTATCACTCTTTGTCTCTATCTCTCTCATGCTTCCCATTATCGCGTGCATGAGTGTGTGTGTATATTTACGAGTATGTATGAATAGAAAAAAATGTGTAAAACGCTGTGATTTAAAAGAAATGGAAATTCAATAACTACCGCTATACAGTGATGGTCAAAATGAAAGGTATGCGAAAGAATAACAGAATATGATCGATATTGCCATTTGATTATGTCAGATAGGCGGTTGGCCCTTGGGTCTGAGATTCAGCCCATGGTGATACTGGTAACTAATATTCAAATCAATCAATCTGTCAACAATATTCAAATCAATTTGTCAAAAACTACAGGAAGTGGAAGTTCAAGAGCATCCATATATCCACAGGCAAAGCTTTACATTCACACATGACCTATAAGGTATTGCCCTCCTATTTCGCCTTAGATCAATAACTTGTACAGAAGTCGTGAACCAGAATGTCAAATTTATTGGCATGCTTTCCAATAGGACAAACACTTAAAAGAAACAAAATTTTACAATGAATGTTCTTGTGATTCAAGGAAATCGAATAGTAAGACCGTGTCCTCGAGATGCAAGTGAAGATGAGCCTTCGTTTATTCGATAGGCTGTGAGATCTATTTATTAGTTTGCCATGAAAAAGTTTTTCAAAATCTGTCGTTCGGAGTCGACTTTAAACTGTAGGTCCTGCTACTCATTTATAAAATTAACGCACACAAGACGAGTGGTGTGAGAAGCTAGGACGTTGTACAATAGGTCAATTCGACCTCCGGGTACTGTACCTGTCACAGTTGACAAGTATCCGTCCTCTAACCTAACCTAACCTAACCTAGATCTATGGTAAACATACGTTTACGTGAAAAAAACTCATTGCTGGTAGTTTATTCATATTCGAACCACTGTTAAAATACAAGACATTTAAGCCATATCCTCAAGCCTTAGCATCAAACTCGGTCATAGACGGTCAAGCAAAGACAGTGGCCCATAAATGTTTGACAATCCGAAAATCAATCACTATTAGCCGCTTCTTTAAGGCTAAACTCGCTAACTGTTCAGTCAATAAATGAATGAATTCATCATTCCTACCAAACACTTACCATTTCCAGATGCAATTGCTTTTTTATAATCACTTCTGGAATTGTTTATATCACCGAGCGAGAAATGATTTTCATCGCTGAAAAAAATTTTCTTTCACCATTGGAAGGCCTGTACCTTAAGCACCCAATCAACAACATTGGACATGATCTACGACGTTGTAAATGATCAACCAGCTTGTAGAAGAAATTGGACATTATATGGTAGTGGGTGAATATTTAAATGAATAAATCGTCATAATGATACGTAAGGTATACCCATTTGTTGAGAACACCCTGGTAGCAACAAATTCAGATTATCCTCCACCTTTTCCCTCACAAAAGTGATATTTTCAGTAGTGCGTACATTACTTCCTCTTCCAGTGCATAGTCTGCCTGTTATGACGAGCTTATTCACCTTTGAATGCCTTTAAAGCGACAATGGTTTCTAGCTGTTGTTTAATTTTAAACAATCTATAGTCGTCTTAGTCTAGTAAGTATTGTGCTCGCTTATTAGACATGAGGCCTCGGCTCGAATTCCCGGTCAGACATGTTCAACAAAACGAAATATGAGAAAATATTTCTTCGGCAACTTCTTCTCAGCAGATTTCTGGCAAAAACTCTGAGAAAAAATAAAAATTGCCACGAAAATGGCAAAAAAGAGTCCATTGTTTGGAGTCGACTTTAAACTGTAGGTTCTGCCACTCACGTCCAAAATGAACACACATAACATAAGTGATGTGAGAAGCTACTTATTTTAATATCATACTCATACTACTCCTATTCAAAGTTTGAAGTACTCATCGTACTCATACTTAACAATACCCATGATGTTGTTGATTTCGACTCTCCATGACTCAACATTTACAAGAATCACAAAATAAATATGAATAGCGTACGGACACACTCAGACGTCGCCGTGGTCTAGTAGGTAGTGTGTCGGCTTATTAGACGAAAGGCCCGGGTTCAAATCCCAGGTCAGACATCAAAACGAAAATATGAGAATATTTCTTCGGCGACTTCCTCTCAGCAGATTTCTGGCAAAAACTCTGAGAGTAAAAGTTGCCATGAAAAGCTTCTCAAAAATCTGTCGTTCGGAGTCGATTTTAAACTGTAGGTCCCGCTGCTCATGTATAAAATTAACGCACACAACACGAGTGGTGTGAGAAGCTAGGTCGTTGTACAATAGGTCAATTCGACCTCCGGGTACTGTACTTGTCACAGTTGGCAAGTACACGTCCTCTAACCTAACCTAACCTAGCCTACGAACACTACAATACTCACTAGAGGTTGTGTGTTTGCTTTGCTTGCTGTCTTTGACTTTTTCTTTCTTCTTTTTATTTGTAAATGCAACAACAACTAAGGCTGTAAATTTTGATAAATAATTCGAATGACTCGGATCATTTATGAGTATTAAAGTTTTTTTTCGAAATTTATGAATCTGAATGAGTAGGCGTATGTATGTATCAAACATATTTCGAATGTTATAAGTTTGATGTCAACATTGCACTCACACTCATTGCCACCTGTACTTATAAATCAACGTTGTAGTGAGTACGAATGAATCAGAGTAGTTGAATTTCAATACTGTTGACTGTCATACTCAAAATTTCATAAGTACTTATGAGTAGCGAAAAAGCGATTCATTGCTGATCTCTGGTATGTACACTCTTAAATGTCGAAACTTTCATTCAATTAATGATGCTTCAGATAAAAGATATGTAACAGCAGATGGCTTTGGAAGCAATATTACTAATGGTTTAGGGAAATCACAACTACTTCTAACCTTAGATACTGCACTAAAAGGGCCTATGTTTTGTGTGTTGCTGATTTACACATACTGCCCTTGATCTGGACTTTAAGGGACTATTGTATCCATTAAGACAAATACAGTTCTTACAGCTTGTTTGTATGGACATCTCTTTAAAGTGAATGCCTCGGATAATTACTAGGTAACAAGCAGCAAAAGTTTCAATTCAATTGATCCTGTTCGGTGTTATAATATCACACAATATTTGAAAAAATGTCAAAAGATCCAAGAAGTAAACATCGCATGTGGTTATGTTTGCCTTAGGAATACCTACAGAATAAGACTGAACAGAGTAAATTTTAAAAACAACAAGGAAATCAAAAATTTTTTTTTAACAAAGTTACTCAAGGATAAAATTCTATCTTAATAAGGGGCTGAACTTATCCCTTAACCCATTAAAAACCCACCAAAAGCTTACTTAAAGATTTGATTTTTTTATATGCTTTTGTGTAACATCACCTACCACACATGTTTTTAAACCAAAGAAAAAAACTCATATGAAGCTTGAGTTTGAGTTTCGCTTAAACCGCTGTGTCTTACTGATCTTAACTGCTTTAAAATCCGTCCTCCATAAATATTTGAATGGGCAATTATAATAACGAAGCCATGTCTCTCAACTTTCCCTATAGCATTTGCCTTCACTGTACATCATCAAATTTCCTTAGCTAAGAAATAAACGAATACAAATAGACGCACACTAACACCCCGAGCCCCGCCAAGTAAATAACATAAAATCGGTTATAAGGAATTTTTATTCACACAAAGAAATTGCCTGCAATTTATGTGCATTTATCGCGTGATTTTCTTTTTCAATATTTTTTCTCTCACCCTACCACCCCGAAGCCATTACAATCCAACATCGTGCACAGCCCCATATACATATATTCATCTCAATTCTATGCCAGGATTCTTTAGATATTTATGCTCCATAGAATCGGGCCATAAAAAAAAAGAATGAAGAGAAGAATAAGAGACTATAACGACAAGAGAAAAAAAACAAATAAAGTCCTGTTTTTATGCGCTCTCAGTCATTCGGTCTCTGTCTCTCTTGAATTTCTTTTATGCCACAATCATTCAAGTCAAGCAAAAAAAAAATAGCACGAAGAAGAAAGAAAAATCTGTGCTCGTGTATATTGTGCCCTGATGATGGTTTTATGTTCAGATTTCGATTTGTACATGTTGCCATAATAACATCGTTGTGTGCTGCGTTGCGTACGCTTATGTGTGTTTAACTGGAATGTGTGAATATTAATGTCTTTATATGTACATACATACGTACATATACATTCTTCTCACTCCAATGCTTGGCTGAAAGAGAATTTCCTTAAACAATTCCTCTCAGCCATATGCTGACTATCGTCGTCGTAGTTGGTGGAATTTTTTCCATTCATTCTTGTGTCGTTGTTCGTCTTGAGTTTCAAATTCGTTTTTTTCACTTTTTTGCTTCGTTGCAACGCGCATTCAAGTGTAAGAGCTTAACGCCTCAGTGGTAGACAAATCCTTTTGCAATGATGATCGGGTCCTTGTTGAGTTTGCTTTCATTTTTCTTTTTATGATTCTATTATTACGAAATGGGTTAAAGGATTTCCTTGCTTAAATAGAGCAGCAAGCAAGCGAGCATATTGAAAACTCATTTTGATTTCATTCGATAATTTTGGGTTTTGTACGAAGAAATGAATGTTTTTGTTTTTTTCTTTCGGAATTCATTAATTTTTATGAACAATTAAAATATTCATTAATTTTAACAAAGCAATGTTCAATCAATAGCACAGTTTCTTGTTGACTTACTTTCATGTGAGAGGACTTTATCCTTATCATTATCAAAAATTACATTGTTTTGCTAAACGGAAAAAGATTGCTTCTGGCGGGCAATATGAAATGAATGAGAAAAATTATTTGTACATAATCTGACGACAAATAGCGTGATGGAATTCTAGGCCATATCATAATTTAATACATTCACAAGGGCTCCTAAATGACACTCATATTGGGCTTATATCACCGACTATAGTTTACTTAACTACAATTATACTTTACAAGTCCTAAACATTATCAACGTACACATGGTATATGGTCCCAAAAGCTATATCGCAGTGACATTTTAATTTCAGGGATTTTCTCTTTGTCTTTCCTAGCCACACTTTCATTCATAGGAGCAGCATTGCATACATACAAAATTAGTCATTATTACCCTTCAGTCATGATTACACTCTAGTTTGTCACTTTTGTTGTGTGTGTTTATTTTTGTGCATGAGTGACGGGACTTACAGATTAAAGTTGACTCCGAGCGACAGATTTTTTGAGAAACATTTCACACTATCTTTCTTTTGTTAAAAAAAATCTCTTGTTTAGACTGAAGGAAAACAATTAACACGAGTTATCATATCTCCTCTAGAAGAAACCTTGATTAGTATGACTCACCATGCTACACATTACGCAACCATAACGCAGCATAACATAATGAAACACTTATTCATTTTGATTCCAAAACTTATTCTCGTATTTCCTGATGAATTCTTTAACGCCATCAGAAGTAGTAGCAGTTTACGTAAATTTTTGCATCGTATGCATCCTGATTATAATGGTTTGGCCATAAGGCCCAAAAGAATGAAGAAGGAATACCAACTCCGAACGAAGCATACGAAAAGCAGGACTAAAAATTGTTCAGAATTGGGAGAATAGATTTTTCAAAGCTTTTGGTCAATCATCTGAGCTACTTTCATTATTTCTTACTTACTGAACATTATCACACTTCCTCATGATTCGTCATTGGTTCACTCCCTGCACCAGATACGTTAATTCTAAGCACTTATCTGCAAAAATTTTGAGTGAAAAACATCAATAATGAGGAAATCTATTCATTGTATTTCACCAGCTAGAAAATGTATTCCATTCGAATTACAGATAAATTCCACAATTTTTGTTTCATATGTGCTCAAGTGTCGCAGAAACAACCTTCTTAATTACTTACTTAATTGGTCATTACAATCCTTTAGTCAGGATTACAACTAAGCTTCTCACACCGCTTATGTTGCATGGGTTAACTTTTTCTATGAGTGCGTTCACATCTGAACGACAGATTTGTGAAACTTTTCATTTAAATTTGATTAACTCTCTGAGTTATTGACAGAAGTCTGTTGAAAGGAAATCACAAAAAAGAATATCATTTTCATATTTCATTTTGTTCGTGGTATCTGAGCTGTGGTAGAAGTAAGGAGCTTGAGCCTAGTAAGCTAACACACTACTTATAAGACTACTGGGACTTCACTTTTACATTCGAAATAGTAATACTTACGAAGAATACGAGTGTATATGAACCCGTTTCAAATGTAAAAAATCGAAATATTTTTAAATGCCTTGTGCGTTTCAATGGCCCCTCAATCCATTATACGTTTCTCAGAAACCAGTCCCCTATTTATTCAATTACAGGCTAAACTGGTATTGATGAAACAATGATAAGTATGTAGTCAATATAATAGTATTGGTGTTCCAAGGGATTTATGAAATTAAATGCGGCATTGTTTATTATGAGAATTTTTTTTCGCTTATGTTATTAGACGAGAACCGACATTGAGCTAGCTACCAATCTTGGCATCACGGTTGTTTTCTATATTTGATAGAATGTTGGAGGATATAAATAATAAAAGAGACTGATGATATCAAACTGGAAAAGGATGCTATTTACAGTGAACATAGAATAAAATTCCAATACCGAGAACATAGATAGCTTAATGAGGGTCGTACCAAAAGTGGCTTGCAATGTGCGATCATACGATATTTACTGATTCACAAACGGGACGTTGATTTAATGTTATTTGTAACTAGAGGTGGTGTATATACAGAGGAGCCAGAAGCTTTGAATGTAGGGATCATTAAAAATCAATACCATGTTCACTGAGACGGAGCAAGAAATATTTCACTCCATCTCATCTCCTTACTACTTACAGCACCTACACTTATACTCGACCGAAAATTGAATACTACTCTGATCTACGGATCGAATTCACGACTATTTTAAGATTCCCAACCCCATATAGAAGATGGCAAAGATACTCATTTATGACAATTGGGAATTCAATTTTATTGATCCATTACAACACCGCTTTTGTGTTTCAATGTTTTATCGCTACTTCAAAGGAACAAGCTCAGATAAATTAAAAAGACTTGTAACCGAAAAAGAGAACACGAGCACGTGATTCAAACCCCAACTCAGTTATTTTGAACGAAACGAAATATGGAAAAATATTTCTGCGGCGACAGCTAAGAGTCTTCTTCATAGAGTTTCTCATAAATCTGTAGTTCAAAGTCGATTTTAAACTGTAGCTCCTTGTACAAAATCAGCCTACACAATATAGATTGTGTGATTAAAGAGTTTTAATGACAAAATCAGTAAGTAAGTCTGCCCGAATTCGTTTCTGAAGCTGAACTTTCCATATGTGGAACTCTCTTCTCTGTGCCACTACTCTTCAAAAAAATATTAAAATTTTTATCAACCATCGAAATAAATGTATTTCCATCCATCAATACACAGAAGAAACAAAAACAGTTTGTGACTCACTGCATATACTGCAAAATATTTCCACGTATAAGTCTTATGAATATTTACACACATACACAGACAAATAACGTGTACATAAACTGTCATAAATAATATTTTCAATACGAAAATTGATGCGCTGTATGAAGTGATTTTTTTTCTCTAAAATAAATACACATGAACAGTTAGTTGAAAATGCAATACAATCTTCTCACCCGTAAACTCTTAAATATAAACACATACATATGCAGTTATGCACATGCACGTATAGAAATGTAAGATGGATGTGTGTGTGTGTGTGTGTCGAAGAATGTATTGGAAAATTCACGAAAGAAACAGGGATTTCTTTTCTTTCTTTTTTCATTCTTTTACTCCCGCATATTTTCTTAACTTATGTAAGACAATATTTTAATGTAGCACACCCTCGCTGGAAACAGTGGCAAGTAAAAGTAAGAATACTTGGAAGAAAAAAAATTTATTTTCTTTACTTGTTTCTCAGAAACATTTCTTTTATTATTTTTACTCCGGACTGTTTTGTTTGCTTTTTTTCATTTCGAATATAAAGAATGACTATAAGTCTGCATTAATTCTTTTTGCTGAAAGTCAAGTTACGGCAATAGATGGTGGTGGCGAAAGAAGTGAAGTGTGTTGCAGGATAATAAAAGAACCCCCAACGTTAAATTTTTTTCTCCCGTTTTTTTCTTTTTTTTGTGAATATGCATGGTCGTTTATCATTTCTGTATCAATCAATTGCAGCATTTATAAGCTGATGCATACAATAGCACACAACCACAGTAAAAAAAGAGGGAAAAGGGGAGTTTTTTTTCATATTTTCTTTGGAATTAATGGTGGCGGTGATAATGCTGCTGTTACTGGTACTTGATGACACATTTAAGTTGCATGGCATTAAATATTACAATGAACACATGTTTCCCTAAAGGAAAAAAAGTTTTTTTCTCCTTTATTTTTATTGCAATTCTAATGGTGCTTTTCTATGGCTTCAAATGGGCGGTAATGACTTTTATGTTTTATTGAGTAAAATATTTCTGACAATATTTGTTTAAAATTAATATTCAAAATTAAAACAAGAAAACAAAACAAATGCTGATTATGCGAGTACATGTAATACGTGCTGATTAATGATATTCACATAAGTGCTCTAAGGAGTTTTGAATGCATGGTTCATAGATCTGGAATACACTATACGGGTCATGGTGTCTATAATTATAAAAAGTCTTTCAACAAAAAGTAAGTCGAACTACACGAACTACAGGACACTATTTTAGTTGAAAATTTTCGAAATACGCCAGGCCATTGCAATAACATAGGCCGTGTAAGGAGTACACATAATGGAAGACCCTGTTTTTATACTGACCACACTGTACTGTAATACAATATGACAGTTTGGTGGTATGTATCAGAGGTCAGCAATGAGTATTCAAAAAGATGAGTAGAATCGAATCATACTCATAATTTATTTTAATATTATATTGTAACTAGCTGTACCCTGCGCGCTTTGCTGCACTACAAACTAAAATAAATTTGAAGGAAAGACATTAGACAAATATCCAATTAAGTTTGAATCATTTTATTGATTTTGTTTCCCGTTGTCCAGATGATTCAGACGAACGGGCCTGAGTAGTACGCATTCGATCAAGTGATTCATTGTTCAAGTGATTCATGCGAACGGATCTGTGCGGCATGTACTCGAAGATTTTTCAGTCTCAATGCTGATTCTGAGGCTAGTAATGCTCTTTTCTTTTCTTCTCAACACAGGATCAAATGCACAGTTTACGATTTAATTAATTTCGAAGAATTTTCAGTGGCGCCACCTGTCGGAAATTGGTTATAACAACTTAGAAACCTTCGTCGGCTCATGCGCAACAACTTTGCTAAAGATTAAATGCATAGTTTACGATTCCATAAAGTACATTCATTTTTATATATATATAGATAATTTAAACTTGAAAAAAAAAAATAAATAAAACAAAAGTCTACGAATTTAATTTTGGTTATATTTTTTTTTTCTTATTTGGTGAATTTTTTCACAAATGTTGGTTACAAAATTTTTTTTAAAAAAAAATTTAAATGCAGTATAACTCCTAATATCCCATATTTTACATGTCCTTAACTAACTTTATGTATTTTTATTTTTCTTTCTTTTTAGGTAAGTTAAATGGACTATTGAATGTACAAATAAAAATCAAAATTTCATAAAAAAAAAAACTCTTGTAAGTACCAAAATGAAAAATAAAAAAATTTGAACGCATTCCGATAATAACTTAAGGAATGTTAGCCTACAATTGCTCTTAGGGATAGAGAGATTTTCCTTACATATTTACTTGACTGGACTTGATAACCCTTTAGTCAATATTACAACCTAGATTTTCCTGCCACCCATGTTGTATGTGTTAATTGCATCCATAAGTGGCGAGACCTACAGTTTAAAAGTCGACTTTAACGACTGATGATCTTTGAGAAACTTTTTCATGGCAATTATATTTATTCTCAGGCTTTTTGCCATAAGACTGTCAAGGGGAAGTCGCCGAAAGAAATATTTTTTTCGATTTTTTCCGGATGTCTGAGCTGTGGTTTAAAACATGAACTCCCGTCTAACGTTACGATGACGTCCTCGCAATGAATTACCCGCTATACAGAAGAAAGTCTGAAGTCAAATCTCTTGAACTTGGCAATCAATTGAGGTCATGAAAACTTGAAATTCGTTTTTCTGGAAAATTCCTATGTAATAAAGACAAAGTCAGTTGCGTTTGGCAGCTCGTAGTGCCATCTTTCTGAAACCTTATGACGTTCAGTACATAATTTTCAATTGTAAGCCAAAACAAGTCTGTTATCATATGATCATACACATATTTCATTGGCCAATACAACCTTTCAGTCAGGATTATAACCTAGCTTCTCACACAACTTATATAAATTGTATCCATAAGTGGCTAGCCATACAGTTTAAAGTCGATTTCGAACGACAGATTTTTGGGAAACTTTTTCATGGCAGTTTTCTGTTTACTCTCAGAATTTTTGCCAGAAATCTGCTAAAAGGATGTCGCCGCAGAAATATTTTTTCGTATTTCGTTTTGTTCGAGTTGCCTGATCTGCGGTTTGAACCGTGGCCTTACGCCTAATAGCCCAACACACTACCCGCTAGACTATGGCGACTTCAGTGACGGTCATATGGTCTTAGCTTTATAAATTTAAAGTAACTGTAATTCAGCTAATTTTGAAAAAATTACAGCCCTATTACAGAGGCTGCAGAGAATGATGCTTACCAATCACTTCAGTGTTTTTCGAGACCCATCTGCTTTATTTTCAGTTTTTCTTATTTCGAACACATTCCACGGAAACTTGTTATCTGCAGTGTATTGACTTTTTATGACTTGTTATCTACAGTGTATTGAATATCAATATTCTGACCTTTTTAGTTACGACAACACATTTTTCACAAGAAGTATGAGACTACTCAATACATACAAAAAACTCACTCAGAGTTTCTTGAAATTTGTTGATCACTCTTGGAATTGTTGGCAGATTCGATAACGTTTATAAATCAAATTTCCAACGAACCTTAACTGATTTTCTTTGGAATGTCATTGATGTCCATTGCCATCGGTAATGATTAGACAGACATGCATGCAGCTGTTAAATGCCAAAGACAGAGTGCCACTAGAGTTCTAAGAAAATGAAATTTTCAAACTAAACAGCGCACGAGAGAATTTCTAGACAAACCGTTTAAGAAATCATGTTTCCATATCATATGCTGACATACATATATATGTGGGATCGCACTTGAAAAACACATCATTCGGGTCGAATGATTTGCCAGGAGGGCCGAATGTGGGATCGCACTTGAAAAACACATCATTCGGGTCGAATGATTTGTCAGGAGGGCCGAATGTGGGATCGCACCCGAAAGGATTAAGACGATCCCGTAGGGTTAAAGAAAAACTGAACTGAAATAATTATAGTAAGCGGACTGAAAAACATAAACATAATAAAACTTAAATACTTGATCGAGTTTGAAAAAATTGTTTTTCAATCAAAAAAACAGACAATTAAAATTATTATATATTTGGCAGCCGAGCCAAGCAGTTCAATTTTGAATATAAATAAAATAAAATATAATTGTTTTAAATTATTCTTTTAAAAAAACGTTTGTTCTAATTTAATAAATTTATTTCAAGAAAAAACATTTATATCATCAAATATAAATTAAGCCATTTTTGATCCTACATATATTTGAATAACACTTCTAATAATTATTAACAGTACTTTTGCCAAAGTTCCATTAAAATACTTGCAACTGTGTGTTGTCCTGTTTTAACTTTTTAGAAAATATTCCATTCATTTATTTTTTCCTTTTTCTTTTTCTTTGTCTTTTTTTTTTTGTTTTTTTTTTGGTTTAATGACAGAGTTGTTCAGAAAAAATACTTCATTTCTAGTTTTTCTTTTAATTTTTTTCTGTGAAACTTTTTTTTTTTGTTTTTTGATACTGTTTTGCTCTGATACTTCTGTTTTTTTTCACAAACTATTTCAAAAGTTCGTTGTTGTTGTTTATTTTTCACTCGTTTGTTTGATTCCGTTTAATTTTCATTATTTAAGCGGAAAATTGTTATTTATGCAAATTGTTTAGTGAAATGTTGCATGCAACAGCAACAGCAACGGCAGCAATAGCAGCAGCGCATTCATTAATAAAATGTGTTGAAAATTTACCGGCAAACATACAGACACCCGAACTGAAACGAGGTGCCAATTAATGCCTCCGGTTGCAAATTGTTGCAAGCAATAGATGCCAAAGAAAAACGTAACCCACAACAAGCAACGAAATTAAATTGAACGAAAAATTGTTGTTGCTGCTTTAAATTTATTACAACAAATTGAAGTAATTGATTTAATTTGTGAAAAAGGAGGAACAAAAAAGAAAACAATTTTTTTTAACAAGAAACAACAAATTTTTGTAATACAAGGGATAGCAGAAAGCCATTTTAGTATTTTAAAAGCACCAAAGGTTTCTTATTTTGCCTTTTAATTTACAGTACTTAACCCTAAATATTCCTTTAACACTTTATGACCTATTTCTTATAATAATTCCCTAAGTAGAATTTCTGTAAAACAACGTTTGATTTTTCACTTCCATTTCCTTTGGTATTCGTCTTTCTTATGCTTTTTTCTTCATATTTCCTTCAGTCTCTTGTATGACCTGAATCCCATATTGATCTGCTAATTAGTTGTCAAATTCAATTCAAGGCACCACCAGTCAATTTTATGCGAATTTATACCACTCCCTCCCTCTCTCCCTCTCCCTCTCTCTCTCTTCTGTATGAGTATGACTTGTACCTACAAGAGCAGTTCCGTAAATAAAAGTTTTCTTTTTCAGCCCATAAAAACTTTCATTTCCTAATGCTCTAATTTCTGTATTATTACACAGCTGTTCACATATACATACATACATACATATCCTCTCCTTTTCTCTCTTTCTCCCACACACACACTTGCTTACATAGTGTTATACATAATGAAATAAACCTTCGAACATAAATTAGGCATAAAAAGTTAAGATTTAAGCAGGAAATTAAGAAAAAAATGTTTTTTCATGTTCATGTTCCTTGTTTCATCTTAATTAAACCGTAACAAACTACTAATGATTACAACAACAAAAACAGTAATAAAAATAAGAAATATTAATAACAACAACAACTTTATTAATATTGTAGTGCATAGTTGTTGTTGTTTGATTTAAAGATTTATAAAAGAAAACAGCTTTTAGACCTCAATTTGCAGTCAATAATCTTGGGTCTCTACTTATAAGAAGTCTGTTTAGTGTTTTTTTTTTTGGTTCCTTTTTGGTACTTTTTTTCAATAAGTTTTTAAAAGTTATCTCCTTAACAAATCAAAGATGGTTCCATAAGGACGTAAATTTTTAAATTTTCCATTTCTTAATTGAAAGCCTAGACACTCTGGTACATTATTGTTTTGGGCATTCTGCTATCCAGTCCTAGACTGCTAAGACTATGTCATTTGTGAACCTTTTCGTGATTTAGGAACATTGATACTCTGACATGATTAGCCGTTGTAGTCTAGTGGGTAGTGTGTTGACTTATTAGAGGTCAGGACTCGGTACAAACCACAGGTCAGACATCTCGAGCATAACGAAATATGAAAAATTGTTTCCCGGCGACTTCCTTTAAACAAATTTCTGGCAAAAATTGTGGGAGTACACACAATAAAAGTGTTGTGAGAAACTAGGTCGTAATCCTGACTGAAGGGTTGTAATGACTAATTATGAATGTGAGCATGTATGTATGACATGGTCAGCTCTTGATATGACCGGAATTTTCTTCGAACAGCTAAATCTTAGAATTTATCACCCTCGCTCTGATCACTGTTGAGTGATTTAAGCCAACAAAATAAGCATAAATTACGCTGCAAAACCGATCTTGATTAAATGATCTTCAACTACTAGAGTTTCTATTCTCTATGACAGCCTAGTGACAAACTAACTTGCTTCGGGTGCAACCTGCGGGTCTAAACTGGCTAGCATATGCCACGCCTCCCTTGGGCGACGTTCGTCACAGTTTTGAGTCAATATGTAATATGAATTGGCGTTCCCAGAAATATTCCGGGTATGCTTGTAGCTGATAAACTTGCAATGCTCTTGGCATCCTTCTACCGCATAACAATTCAATCTAATTCCGGTTACTTCTGTAGCTGATGAACTTGCTATTGCCAGTCATACTCCGAATCAAATACTACTGCACATAACGTGATTAGAGGTACAATTAATTGTACTGCTTCTAAGCAAACGTATTTATTGGCGGCTGAGGAATCGTGCACTAAGAAAAAAGCCGGCCTTATTGTTAGACTGCCACGGCATAAGTTAGATAGAAAAGATACCAATCAACTATTTAAGCAAGATTGTTGCTTTCTATTCTCACGATAAGACTGACTTCTGCAGAGCAGAATGGGATGGTAATATCCATCTCTCTGGCTTGACATGTATTTGTCGTTTGATTAACATGGTCTCGACAGTCTAATGGTGCTAAGCCTTTGGTTGATACTCAACTTTTTTAACTTTCCGTAGTCTGTAGTCCAATAACAACAACTATCTTTGACCCAATTAGATTTGATTTAAGAGGGCAACATCCATCATATGCAATCCTGCCACATCCATCATATGCAATCCTAAAAGAAAGGAACCCCTTATTCTATCAATGAGCATATATCAGTTGACTACTGTCACTGTCAGCATCTGTTGGGCGGCTCTCTGAGAAAATTGAAAAGTGATTTGCAAATTGCTTCTATATTTCTCTTTTCTTACGGACTTAGCCTCGAGTGCCTGTAAAATACTTTGGCGGCAAGAGGATTGATTCTAACTATGAAATCTTTACATTAATAGGTACCGATTTTGATGGTCGCGACGAAACTTATTTTTTTCAATGGAGCGTTCAGTCCCCAAAAAGTACTATTGTGGTACTTTTTATTACATATTTAAACATTTATAGTTACGTTTTGAAAAATATAATTTCTTCTCTTACCCAATAAAGAGCCTTCACAATTCTTTATAATGATAATGATGATGAAAATTTTTTATAAAAGTTTTCCAAACAGTTTTCATAGCAAATTAAAAAAAAAATTCTGAGACCTAGTTGTTAGAACCATGTTGTCTTGTCACATCATTCATAAGCTGAAACTGATTTTTTTTTATATTTCGATGCTGTTAAACATCTGTACCGTTGGCCCAAAGTTTGTCGTTAATAAGTGCGCTTTGTAAAGGCTTCTCAGTCGTCTGCCTCCAGAATACTACAGGGTAGCATATTGGAACTCTTTTTATATCTTTCATATACACATCGAACATGCCACAACAGAAATAAAGGAAAAAGTTGTTTTAAAAGTGTAGTACTTAACGCATATTAATCAGAAACCTTGAACTCTTTTTAAGCTTTGAAACTTTTGCCGACAAGTGTACGTTCTTTAGTTACTAAAAAAAAAATAACTAAAAAGGCCCCCCCACCTTTTGTGCTCTTAACTTAAATTTTCCTTGCAAACATTTTCGTTAATAGGTCCCCTGATCAGTTGACAACATAAGCATCCTACTGTGCTTCTAACATCTCGGCCATTTAATTTTATTTTCAAGTTTTTCTTCCCCTTTTTTTGTTTTTGTTCTCTTTTTTTCTTTCATTTCATTATGTTTTCTGGTAAACGTTTTCATAAATCACAAACGGAAATAAAAGAGAACATTTTACGTACACACACACACACAAACCAATAAAAAAGAGAAAAACATCAACCCACACACACACCTCACACATACGAACTTACTCTCTAAACACAGTTTCCTTTCGCTATTACTTCGTCAGTGCAAATAGGCAAGGAATTATAACAAGTAAATGAGTAGACGACGTGTACACTAAAATAAAAAAGAGAGTAAGAGAGTGTAAGGAGTTCCATCTCAAATACAATGTGTATGTATTGGTATTTGTTTTTATTATTAAAGTGTAACTTTAATTGTGTGAGAATGTGTGTGTGCGCGTTCGTTATTGATGCTGTTGTTGTTTAGTGTTACATGAACCTAATTAAAGTAAACGCCTATTTATGTCCACTAATGTCCTCTGGGCTGTCGTTTGACATGATGTTTTCCAAGTACATGTTTGTAAGCTGTGTGGCTGGCTAGCTAGCTCTGCTCAGTGCGAGTATTGTTGTTGCTGCCTGGTATTGTTTTTATAGCCGTTATTGCTGTCATTGTATTTGCTAGGATCCGGCTATTGTTGTTGTTGTCGTTGTTGTAGTTGTTTGCTTGTTGATGGGTTCAATTATTTTATGCTTTTCATACAAATTGCTTAATGTGGCATGCATTTAACAAGCATTTCTTGTTTTTATTTTCCCACTCTCTCTCTCTGCTTTTTATTCACTTATTTTCGTACCCTTTAGACCCTTTCACTCAGTATGCCTTACACACATTCTCCTCCTTGTGCCTTGTGCTACTTGCTTTTATTTAAAATTACGGGTGGCTTTTGATTATCAGACACACATTCTCTGTTGTATGGTTTATAAGTATAAGGCTGGCAATACTAATGAATGCTAGCGTAGGTTATGTGGGTGGGGAGGGTTGGTTAGGTTTGTAAAATACCCTTTTTTCTGTAATGTTGCGTTGAAACGTTTTGCATTGCACATAATTGTTGTTGTTGTTATTGTGGTTGTTGCTGCTAGATGTCAAATATAGTAGTAAACACCACATAAAATTTTATATCAATAAACAGCAAAGGCACACACACACACAATGCTGCCACAATATACTTTACCCAGCAACAGCAGCAGTAGGGGGTGTTTAAATACGAAATGGACGTTAATTTTTTGCAAATAAAAAAAGGGTCAGGAGAAGGTTGCCTTAAAGTAAGATTTTTAAACAATTAAAAAGCATTTGATGATGAAATTATTTGTAATTTGTTGAAGCCTTCAGTACTATATACATACATACATACATAATTGGTCATTACAATCCTGCAGTCAGGATTATGGACCGAGTTTCTCACACCACTCATGTTGTGTGCCTTAGTTTTATACTTGAGCGGCGGGACCTACAGTTTAGCGTGGACTCCGAACGACAGATTTTTCAGAAACTTGTTCATGGCGGCTTTATTAACTCTCAGAGTTTTTTCCAGAAATCTGCTGAAAGGAAGTCACCGAAGAAATATTTTTTTCATATTTTCATTTTGATGTCAAACCTGGAGTTTGAACCGTGGCCTTACGTCCAATAAGCTTCATACTACATTCAAGATATTTCAAATAGCGCTGCCATTAAACTGTCTAGACTTATGTCAAAGACTTAATGGTCCTTAAAAACAAAGGAAAGTAAAAATTTATTCTTTTACTTGCCTTTACTTCCGAAAAGCCTGAATCTTGCTATACGATTATAATTTCAACAATCGCTGTTATATATTTTGGATTTGAATTAAAGTTTAAAAGTCTCTAATTAATCTGAGCTGAGCTTGAGCAATTTATAAAATGTTTTACTGATGTTTACAAGGGAATTCACTCTGATATCACCGGATATGCCCCCTAAAGGGAAAGGCAATTGCGCACAACTTCTGCGAAACAGTTTTCTGTCCACTTCTTTACACATTTCTGGTCGACGTCTTAAGAAATTTTCGTTTAGAAATGATTCAATGCTTTGTGGATTATTCATTTAGATGCTGTCATGGGCGTATTCCACATCAAAAAAATCTAACAGCTTCATATTGTATGATATTGGCTTGTGGCAATGTCTTTTTGTTGGTCCAGTTCATAGTCTTCAATAGCGAGCCAAAAAAAAAATGTCGGTTATCATACAGCCACAAAGCTCTGAATCGATGGCAAGAATGCTTCCACGATCATTTCGAACAGAAACTCAATTTTTTTGTAGTGAGCATATTATGATGTTTAAAGCCTATCTTAAAATGTCTTTATAATCATGCCAATTTGCTGAACAGCAGGTCAAATATGATCGGCCAGAATCACACTGTAATGCTCCAAAAGCGACCACAGTTGAGCTATCACTGTTTTAAGCAGCCTTAAGAATACTTACAATCGTGTACAATTGGTCAAATCGACCTCTGGATACTGTACTTGTCTCAGGTGACAGGTACACGTCCTCTAACCTAAGAATACTTAGCAAACCACTCATCCATTGAAAGACACTGCAGATGAAAGACATTTAACAGTTGACAGCCTCATCAACATTTTTTAATTATTTTGTAATCTGCCAATGGTTGTTGTCATGTTGAAGGTTCTCCATTAAGCTTCCCTTATATTGCAAGAATCGCTATAATTTGTCAAATTTTAATCGACAGTGGTTATCACTTGGCGTCATGCAGCTTTATATTTTGGACTGCTAAGCATCAATGTCATTGCTAATTTATCTTTTTTATGCTAAAGTCACTTTTAGGCCCGCGTTTACAGCATAAATTCATGGATAGTATCAGCAACCAGTTAATTTTATTTAATTGGTCACTACAACCTTTTAGTCGGGATTCCAACCTAACTTCTCTCAGCACTTATGTCGTGTGTGTTAATTTTAATCATGAGTGGCGGGACCTACAGTTTAATGTCAACTCCAAACAACGGTGTTGAGAATTTGATTCTCTCATATTATATCGTTTTATTCGAGATGTCTTACCTGGAGTTTGAACCATGGACTCTGATCTTATAAACCAACACACTACTTAGACTACAGACACTTCTCTGCAAAAACACAACAAAAATTTTTAAGGCAATCAATATTTGTTTGGCCACTTTATGCTTCTGGAATATATCGTTTCTGTTGCGCTTTTGGATCCATAATGCTTAGTTTAAATCTTATGGAACAATAACACCCAACCTAATCAAGTTTTTAAGGGTGTTTTGTGAAGTGCTTATCTTCTACATAATCAAAACAGTGCCTCTATGACTCCAAATGAACTTGTCGAATTCCCTAATTTTATCGGTATTTTCGACAATTGCTCTTCAAGCTGATATCAAGCTCACGAGAACATATGTAGTAAACGAAATCTAACCTGGCGCTTGTTTGACTCTTCTAGTTTTATGTTAACCTATCCAGGCAAATTTTTAGAAATTCCGATGCTCGCTGAAAGAGAACTGGTTCTCGTCATTGCAGCCCTTTAGTCAGGATTACCACCTAGCATCTCACATCATCTGTGTCTGTTAATTTTATCCATCACTGGAGCATCCTGCAGGAATACTTTTCTAAATTCATTTATAGCGGTTATTCTCTGAGCTATCCTTCCCCAATTATAAAAACATGCGAACACAAAAATACATCCGCTTACCGCTAGTTTTATAAAGTCACGTTTGTAGCTCGTTAACTCATTACGTAAAGCATTTGTTATGATGCATTTTATAACAAGAGCAACAACAACTTAAAATTTTATTCTGTTTTTATAACAAACAATCAATGAATGACAGACTGACTGACTTTTTGAACTTGTGTCTCCTTAAACTGTGTGACAGTCAGAGTAAAACATTCTTATGGCCTTTTGCCTCTATCTCCACACATCTCTGGCTCTCCAGCATCTAAGTATTTACGCAACTGAATGAATGACTGACAGATGCTTATATTTGTACACATGATTTGTTTTGTTTTACGGCCATTTCAAGTGTCATTTGAAATTATGGCTGACTTTCCTGGCCTGTAACTCAGTCTTCTCAGTGTTTTGTTTGTTTTCTCCAATTGCCTTATAATTGCTTTATGACTCTGATAACCTCTCCAGTGTGCCAAGTGTTCCCAATGGCCCCAATGTCGTTGTGTCCATATGTAATGGTTCATAATGTAATTGCTAATGCATGTGCGTATGGGACGAAATGCTAGGGAATGGCATAAATGGCTGCAGTGTCACTAAATCAAGCGTTTTAAACATGTTGTCAAAAACATACTTGTTGTTGTTGTAATGTCTCCTTAATTTAAGAAGAAAATTCTTGCAACAACAAAAACCCAACAATGAAAACAAAAGCAAACACAAGCCGTCTGCCCAGACACAAATCATTGAATTGGGAGCCGGTTTTTCTGTTTTTTTTTTTTTGTTTCTTTTGTTCTAAAGCCGCCAGTGGCATGGGCAGACCGTTGGTTCATTGCATAGACTTTTAATTTCTATCCGTTTCCATTTAATGTTTAAAGGAAAAGAACAACAACAGCAAGAACAATAACAACAACATTTTTAAAAAAAGTGACAAATTTAAAAAAAAAATACTCACATGAACATAACTCGTACCTATCATATCAACATATGGTGTCTGTCGTTAATACTGTAAGTGAATGCAGAGATGGAAGTGTCACAATGAATTCCATTTTTTGTTTTTCACATGCTACGTTTAATGGTTTTGTGCACTGTGGGATGATATGCACACATTTGTTGGACAAAATTTTTACTTTTTTGCTGCAGGAGTTTGTGATTGTGATTTCCTACTCCTACTAGACCAAACATGGCTGTCGCAAAGCAATTTTTTCCACTTCTTCTCTTCATTATTTTATTGCTTGGAACCATCATTTAATTCCGGGTATCCTGCCCAGACTTAAAACTTCTCGTCATATAGCCGACATTTATTGATCAAAAAGAACCAAGCAAAGACACATTCCAATGACCTTTAATTGCCTGATCATAAGATGGGTAAGAATTATTGGCATATAAATAAAGCATTTAGAACGTGTTGCTTTGGAATTAATCGGCTTTCAGAAGCTCAGTAGTTAGAGCAGCATGTGTAACGTGCAGGGTCAAGTTCACTTTTGAATATTGACTGTGCACACTTTAGCCGCTAACCATTCCCAAAAAACGAGGGTCACGGTTCATAGAAATTGAGAACTGCCATCTTAGTTCTATAATAAGTTGCAGAAATCTGTGAATATCCGATTTGCGATGGAAGACGTTATAAAAAACAACTAAAAGTCTCTATATACCTGAGCAAAACTAGAGTGGTAAGGCTGGAAAGCACGACAATATGAAGAATCCATTCAGAATTACGAAATATTTTAACAAAAGGGCACTCTTGAGTGCTGTAGATCGTTTGTCATATGTAATAGTGAGTGAATGCATGGACGAATATTTCATTTTTCACTCTTTCATCAAACAAAATAGAGACACAAGATCTATATGCTTGCGATCAGCATCCAATTAGCACAAAGTTATCGGCGATATCAACCGAAATCTACGAATTTATTCGAGCTGTTTGAAAAATAGTTTAGCTTCAGTACTGGAATATCTAGTCTAGTAGGTGGTATGTTGGCTTATTAGACGTGAGGTCACGGTTCAAAGTCCGGATCAGGCATCAAAACGAAATACGAAAAAATATTTCTTTGGTGACTTCTTCTCAGCAGATTTCTGGCAAAAACTCAGAGAGTAAATAAAAATCGGATATGAAAACGTATCTCAAAAAATTTGTCGCTTGGATTCTACTTTAAGATATAGGTCCCGCCACACATGGGCGGGCCACGGTTCACACCCCAGGTCAGACATCTCAAAAACTCTTAAAATCTCTTTAAAAAATCAGCGGTTCGGAGTCGACTTTAAACCGAAGGACCCACCACTCGTGTATAAAATTAAAATACACAGCTTAAGTGGTGTGAGCTTTTCACTTCTTCTCGTAATGCTAACTGAATAGATGTAATGACCAATTATGACCGTATGTATGTGTACCTCAACGCATAAATTACACAATAATGTGAACTACAACAGTCCTTATCTATGGCTAGAGAAACAGAAACCTGATCACTTTGAATATGTGGATAAAATGGATGTTCTATAACACAGAATAGGTCTGCCTTACAAGTAACTTCACCAGAACAAAAGTTATAGGCGTCTGCTAATACCACATCGACGACCAAAATTTAGAGGACGTAACACCGCCCTTGTACCAAGGAAAGTCTTATTAAAATCTTGTTAAAAATCAAAGGCGAACATAAAAACGAAATATGTACATATGTATATGTAGGTAATCAATTATACTGCATTCTAAACACTTTAAAGCGATCGCTATTATTCTTCTTCTTCGGTATCCACATCTAATAACTGTCGTGAAGTGATGTCTTGGCAGAGCGGCCATATGATACATTGTAGTCCTCTTAAGCTTTATAAAGTATTTCTATATAGGCTCTTTCAATCCTATTGTCGTAACAACTTCAGGATGATGCTCCATGTCAACAATAGCAATTCGCTGACTAGCACCTCATGTGCATAATTCCAGGATCGTCAGGGAATGTCGCCGTTGCCTCAACCTTCTTTCTGGGCGCTTCAGTGTCACACTTGTCTGAGTCCCCGGACACTGTGACATACCGGGAAACTGCAGAGCGGACGAGCTGCGAGGGCTGGCGCACTACTCCCGGTTTTCCAGAGTGAGCTTTTCTCTGGGACGCCTTAATACCTCTTATGTTCCATGTAAGTGCTCTGATCACAGAATCTATATGTTGAACTGGACACAAACCCCATTTTGAATAAGTATACCCTGAATTTACGGTGCCCTGTAAAAATATTCGTTACCAAACTCAAAATATTTTTAGATATACTGATGCATGACTCAGTTGTCCTCATCCCTGTAATCTCAGAACAAAAGTTTTGATTGTATCATACCCACTTGGTGAGACATTGTCTCTCTTTATCCTTCCTTTTGATTCCAGTCCAGGTCTAGAGAGATACTGCTGCACATTTTGAAAATCCGCCAGCACTTTAAAACTGATCCACGCTCATATAATATGTTGATGAGACAAGAAACCTTTGCCTTTAAACCCACTGTCTCACACGTAAATATTTAAAAAAAACATTGAAAAATAAAGAAAAGTATTGTCTGTTCATTTGTCCAAACATTTGTTTGATCCTGCCAGAGTATCTGTTTTTTATTTTCTCCGTTTCTTTCTCATTGTTTCATTTATCTGACACATCCCCGATGTCTTGTAATTTTTAATACAACAACGGCTGTTTGATATTACCCCACATCCTCTCTTTCTCTCTGTCACATCCTCTTGCTCTTGCTGCTCTTGCTCTTATTTTTTATGTTTTTATAATTTTTTTGTTTTCATATTTATTTTGCCATTATTTTATACTCATTCGTTTGCCGTTTCATTTAATTTTTGTCTTCTTCTTCTTAAGTTTGAGTATATTTCTGCCTCAGTCTCTTTCCCTTTTTTTATGACATCCTTGTTTGTGTGTGTGTGTGTGAATGAGTGAGCAGCCCAACAGGCTGCCAGTGTCTATGATGTTGGTTGTTGCTGTTGTTATTGTTATGACTGTCTATCGTAAAGTCCAATATAATGTCGTCGTTCCTGTGATATACAATAAAAAAAGGAGAAGAAGAAGCGATGTGTCCCTGTCTTTTTATACGGTCTGTCAGTCAGTTTCTGTGTCAGGCTGTCATACGCAAAATGTGACAATTTGTACTTAAACTCTGTTCATAATTGCGACAGTAATTGGACATAATGCGACAATATTCAACTCTTGACTCTTATTTCTTTTCTGCTCTTTCTCTTTTCTCTTAGTGTTCTCCTTGCCCTTCTTCTTTGGAGTTTCCTTTTTTTGTATTACGTTGTTGGGGAAAGTGTAAACCAAATACACACACATTCACAGACTGTATGTACTCTACCCTAGTGTGCCTCTATTCCATTTAGTTGAAGTAGTGGGTTGTATTGGCTGTGTTGTCGCATGAAAAACGGTGTCCATGGCTGAGCATGATTTAACGGCGGGGGCATAGGGAGACGTTAGCGGCTAAAAGGCAAATGGCTTTGGTAATGATGGCATTATGAAGCCTTTTGTTCTAGACTCTCACTCTCTTCCTTGCTCCCTCTCTCTCTCTCTCTGTGTGTCTTATACTTACTATGACTTGTATTTCTGGCTACACTTTTACTTTTTGTTGTTGTTCTTTTAGTTTTATCCCGTTTTTTTCTTAACTTTCTTTACATTCCCTTGCTATTGTCTTCGTTATCCTTCTGTCTTGGTTTTTTTTCCTGATTTCTCTTTATTTCTGTTGTTTCATCTTCCGTTTTGTCTTCGTAACAGCAATAGCAACAACAACAGCAACAATATTAAATATTTCCTATTTTCAAATATTTACTTTAGTAATGGTTGAGCTCTTTTATTCTTTTATATATTTGTAGTTCTCCCTATCTCTTGCTCTCTCTCTCGCTCTCTCTTGCCTACTTTTAATACTCATTTAATTCAGTTGATGTTTCATTTTAATCAGTTTGTTTGATTTAAAATTACCAACAGGGGTCAGGACTGGCAAGTTAATGTAGATTTTTTTTAAGAAAAACATGACGATTTTTAAAAAGGCGAAATAATTTAAAGAAAGGAAATTAAAATGCATTAAAATAAATGTTTCAAACATTTGTTACGGGCTAATTAAAAGGGCTCATGGCATATTAATTTTATGGTAGATTTCTGTAGAAAATGGTCTTCTTAAAACGTTAACAATTCTCTCAAATCTCTTCTCCTTGCACTCATCATCCAAGAATCTAAAACATCTTTGTAGCTTAAAAAGAAAGGTAATGGAAACAGTACTATTCCCTACAAAAGTCCCTGCATTATCACTTGCAAAACTTTTATCATTACTGAGGCAATACTTAAGCTGGACTTGATATAATCTCTACTATCTAAGGTGGTACCTTATAAGACCCATAGTCATTGGCAATGGCTATGCCCAGATATGTATCATGATATTAAATTGGCATGGTGATCTCGCTAATGAATGGTGTTACAAATTTTAATTCAGGTGCAAAAACAGATTACATGACGATACGATTCCCTCAGTTAAACACTGGACATACTCTCGTCAGATAAGCAAAATAAGGTTACACTCTGCTGGGTCGCAGATAAAGTTTAAAATCTCGGTAATGGGAATGCAAACGAGCTTGCGAGGTGGGGAGTTTTCAAAACGTTGATGGCAGCAGAACCTTTCTGTGAAGAGGAATGCATGGTTTCTGCATTCTCCATGAAAGGGAATATAGAGAGCGGCACAGACTCTTCTCAAATCAAGTGGGTTTGAGGCAATCGAAACATTTGTTGGCAAGTTACAGATCTATGGAGAATTGAGTCATGCATCAGACTATCCAAAAATAACGTGAGGTTGGTAAAGAATATTTTTACAGGGCACTGTAGACGCAGGGTACACTTATTCAAAATTAAGTTTTTTTTTTGAGTCAAACATGTAGATTCTGTGATAAATAAATCATCAGCACACATACGTTCAATCCGTGAGGCATTAATGCATCCCAGAAGGAAACACATGAATGCATATGAGGTGCTAGGCAGCGAATTGTTTTGTTGGCATCGAGCAACATTCTGAAGTTGTTAGGACAATAGAATTGGAAGAGCTATTATAGAAATACTTTATAAAGCTTAAGGGGGACTACAATGTATCAAATGGCAGCACTGACAAGACTTCTCTTCACGCCAATTATAAGACATGTATACCGAAGAAGAAGATTAATAGCGATCGCTATTAAACGCATAATTGATTACCGGCATGTATTCTATTTTTATGTTCCTGATGCATGTGTCAGCCATCTGACCATTCAGGATTAATTAACTGGTCTTTTGACAGAGCCTGTGAGTAGACTTTTCCATATGTTGAGTGTTTCGTGCCCAACATACAGGTTCTGTGACGATTAGAGTGAATCATCACAATACATTTTTGGAACCTGTGAAGAATTAGTGTGTCCTAGAAGGCATCACGTAGTTGCATCCAAGTGTAGGGAATTGTCATTGTTGACATAGGCATGACATCCTGAAGTTTGCCAGGACAAAAGGCATAGATAAGACATTGGTAAGACGTTAAAGTTGTAGGGCAGTACAGCAGATGATATGGTCGCTGTACCACAATATAATTCAGCCTTTGTTTTATAGGGAGACTCAACATAATGAAGCAGCATGAAGGTGCTTGCAATATTACTAGACTCTTACTGTGCTTAAGAAAAAGATGATATGCCTTCTTTCTTCATATAGTGCGGCCGTAGTAGGTAGAGGTGGCTGTCTATCTAAGCGTGTTGGAAGGGCACACTTAGGCCACATAGGGTCCATTGTGATACAACAGTTATCTCGTCTGCTATTCTCTAGCAATGACCACACAAAGCATTATTGTGGTTTTGTTAGGCCATTGCGTTATTGGAAAGTATGTTGGTAGAGTTGATATTTCCTAGAATGCCATCTGCAGAAGCTATGGGCCTGAGAAAGAGAAATCGTGTATCTTCTACCGCCTATGTCTGTACTCGAACGTTGCCATGAAGAAGCTGAGGGTCTTCGATTTTCGTTCGCTGTTGCCTTTGGGTCGCCATAACCTAGTAGGTAGTGTGTTGGCTTATTGGACGTCATGCCTCGGTTCAGAACCTCAGGTCAAACATCTCGAACAAAACAAAAGCTGACGGACTTCCTCTCAGCAGTCTTCTGGCAAATACTATGAGACCAAAAAAAATTGCCATGAAAAGTTTCTTTAAAAATCTTTCGGTTGGAGCCGACTTTAAATTGGAGGTCCCGTCATTCATGTATAAAATTAACACACACAACATAAGTGGCGTGAGAAAGTAGGTCATAATCCTGACTGAATTGTTGTAATGACCAATTATGTATGTATGCATGTATGTTGACATGGTCAACTCTTGATATGACTGGAATAAGGTAGACTTTGGAATTTTCTACGAAGAGAAGTTAGATCGTTATCCAATTGTAATAACCAACCAAATATATGTAGTCTTTGAGTGATGACTGCTGAATAAGAACTAATGTAGTAACGAGAATAATTCTGGAGTTGGAATAGAATGGCCTATAAGAAATATTTCATCCTCCGATTGGATATTGATTTGTGGCATAACTTCTAGCCAAACTGAGACCTTACACGCCAACCACTTAACCTAAAGAAGGTCATATGTTCAGGCCAGAGTTATCAGTAAAAAGGGAAACGGGCTCCCCCATGACTTTTCTATATACACTTCTGCTTATGTGTCGGCCTGTAATGTGCTCTCCAAATAAATGAAAGAAAAACCATGTAGCTGGCATACAAATTCCAATCTTATTCTCTTGCCTTAGTAATGTCTGACTGAATGTGTCTGCCATAAAATATTGTGACATCACACGTCCAAAAGCTAGGCAATGTTACAGAAAATGTTTCATCATTTTGATGTTACTTTCATTAACTCTTAACATTGATATTCTTTGTTTTTGTAAAACAGAAAATAAAAAGCCTTTCCAACATACAGAAATTCAAAATTCATGCTAAATGACTTAAAAATTATGGCCACGAACTTTAAGGATTTTCATAAATTTTTACTGCGTTACACAATTAGGAAAAGAAGAACAAAAAAAACAAACAACGAATAAGAGAATATCATTAAGCCATTATCTAAACTTCTTCGTGGCTTGTGTATTTGGAAACAAACCTCCTTGTATGGTATTGATTTCCGTCAATATGTTTTGCATTTCTGTTTCTTTAATATTGAATTTAAGGCCTCATTTTTATGGGTTCATTTATTTTTACAACTTTTCCTTTTTCCTATCCCAACTTTCTTTCGTTCTTCCTCTCTGTCTCTCTCTCACCATACAGCATTAATTTACGTATTTACCATACCACCACATACAGACAAACAACAACAAAACAAATATAAACGGAAAAAGAAAGAAGGAAAAGAAGGAATCAACTGAACATTGTAAATTTATTTTATACACTTGACTGCAAATGATGATGTTTCTGTGTACCACCACTACTACTCACACACAGTCAAATATGGCCAAAATAAAGTGGCAAAAATGATGGCAGCATAACGAAATTTCTATTTTTAAAGCACTTACACACACCCACTCGCACTCACTCTACAGGAGGCATCGTTGTAAAGCTAAAATTTAATAAAGATGACACTGGAATTCTATTTTTTCTTTTAAAGGGTCTGTGCCTCATTTGTCTGTGCATAGTTAGCCAAGCAAAAAAAAACGAAGAACAAAACCTCGACTGCTGTTTCAGCTCATTTTTTATAGGCTCTTGAAAACCGTAAAGAAACCATGAACCTTTTCCTTCTTTCGCTTTTGTGCTGCTGTTTACTTTGCCGGTTACTGTGAAAATATTTTTGTTTTCTTCTGCCTTATCTTCTTATGAGAAAACTTTTTAATTTTTTTTTTCACTTTTTCTTTCGTCTTTCGTCTTTTTTTTTTTGGTATCGACTTGATTTTAGTCTTTCTGTTGTTTTCCAATGTGATTCGCATTATTTTCTTATCTTTTTCGTGGCAGTCTCAAGTTGATGTTTTTTTTGGTTTCTTCATTTCTTTCTTTCATATGTTTTGGGTATTTTGTTCGTAATATTTTTGGTGTGTTTTTTTATTCTGTCTCTTTACTTATAAATTTAAATATAAATGTTGCCAACATTTTGTGAATATAGGGTGCGGAACTAAATTTTAAACAAAAATAGAACTTTTCGTAATCCTTAAGGCCTGATACACTTGCTTCAATTCAATCTCAATCGTTGAAGAATAACAAATTATTGTTCAAGCACTTGAGCTCTGTCGCATATGCAGTCATACATTTTTTCAACCGATACAAATATGTATCCTTTACGGCATTTTTTAGTTTCTGAAACTACAAAAATGGATGCAAAATCCATCGAAAGCGATGTCTGAATCCTGATTTTGTCTACGATTTAAATGAAATATTCTTTACAGCGGAACGGATTATTAAATTCGTTACTTGATTATTAAATTCGTTGAATGAAGCAAAGGTTTCCTGAAAACCCATTTTTTTTAATTTTGCAATATAGCCTTGGCCTTGGAAAGACTTACCATCCCTTCCCATTCCACAGAAGGGTTCTAGACCTATCAGCGTGTTCTTCTTGCTCATTCCGGAGAAGTCCCACATTTCCTAGAACCTAGCAGAGGTTTACCTGATTTTCCCTACTCAGCCGTTTCAGCTTCACCTGACAGTTCCATCTTATACTCCATTTTACTTCATAACAGCCGAGTGCAAGAATGACAGCCTGACTGTCAGATAGTATTGCTATATCCTGTCCTTCGTATCCCTCTTCTGCCTAAGTTGAATTGAGTATATTAGAATATGGCCGACAGTTTCCCCATGGAATCAGAAATTTTCTTTCTGGACCAAAAACTCTTGGTCCTCTCTCACTACACATTCTTGAGCTTTGTGCATACCACATACATACATACATATATGTAATACATACATACATATTTGGTCACTACAATCATTTGATTGCGGCCTAGTGTCTCACACCACTCATGTTGTGTGCGTTAATTTTATACATGAATGGCGGAACCTACAGTTTAAATTCGATTCCAAACGACAGATTTCTGAGAAACTTTTTCATGGCAATCTTATTTACTCTCCGAGTTTTTGCTAGAAATCTGCTGAGAGGAAATTGCCGAAGAAATATTTGTCTTTTTCATATTTCGTTCTGTTCGTTGTTGTCTGACCTAAGGTTTGAACCGAAACCGAGGCCTCATGTCTAAAAAGTCAACAGTTTACTTACTAAACTATGGCGACTACATCAAGATTACTCCATTCATTTCTGTTACTAAATCTTGATACAAAACATTTTCCAAAATCATAGAGGCCATTGGTAGAGTAAAAGAGAGAGTTGTCAGCAAATCGATTTCTTAAGTCCCGAAATCCCCTAATTAATTAAATGTTAGACTTATTTTCCATCAACCTAACCCTATGTTTCCCATCAACCTAACCAAAGCTTTAACTTTCAATACCAAATGCAGCGGACTTAAATTCAACAGAGCATCAAGCGTCGCTGCATACAGATACTCATTGTCTCTGTTTTGGCAATACACGCTTGTCTTGATGGCTTGTTCCACTCCATTTGATTCGATTTCATATATTTTTATCTGCACATCCAATTGCCTCTACAGGGCTGACCACCATGGTATACATCCATTGCATAATTCTTGAGTTACATTTCAAAGATGTAGCTCTGTGCCCTCTGCCTAGCGTTATGGTATATCTATCCTTTCCCGAGATGCTCTGTATGAGATCTCCGTGTCGATTTCCTACATTTTGTGTTATTCCCAGCTAGCTGACTTCTATTTTCTGTGATATTATTCCATATGGGAACTTTTCTTCTTCTTGCAAATGACACTATTGTAGTCTTACTAGGTTAGTTCTTAGGCGTACTGTCGTGGACTAATTAAAACTGTAATTACATGCAAAGGCTGGTAAAAAAAAAACTTGGACATGAGATTCAATTTATACGTCCCGTACAACGACTTTTGCAGAAGCTGAATTAATGTGGAAGAAATGAAGGCGACATAACATTTTCTCCATTATTGTACAGAAGTTGAAATCCTTCCACCACACCAAGGAAACAGCGCAAAACCTAGTCAATATTCTAGTTGTACACCCACAAAACGATAGCTGTTGTGGTTGACTGTGAGCAAACGTGACAGCTGTTGTGTACTCAAGAAGATCGTTCAAAATTGAATATCTTTAGTGCTAGTAGGGTCATAACGAATATCAGTAAATCAATGTTGTGTCATTGTAATACATGCTACAGAGTTCCCGTACAACTACGCCTTAGCATGTGTGATGTTTTTTCCCGCAATAATAATGCTCAATAAACTGAAATACATTTTCATGCGATAGTCTGCTGTTAATGGTTGTCAAACACAAACTTAATGACACAGCAGGACCCCTGATAAAATGTCTATCGAAAGGAGCACTGCTTTTTTTTTTGGTCGTCATACTTTCGATATCAGAAGACAATAATTTTTACAGGTTAAATTGTCAAACATTTTTCGAAATACTTGGACTTGCTTCAGGTCTCGTTAGTTGTCCTTGACTATTGATTTCATTGATTTCTGCTCTTTAAGTAATTTAGCTCTCTTTCATTTCTTATAAACAGGGATTGAATCTCTTCACCCTGTATTACTATTATCCAGAATTTACATACCCCCCTCTAACAATGGTTCCTTTTTATCCTCTACCATACCGTACATCTTCATCGTCGATCAATTTGCCTAACGAGACGCATACAAGTACCAACATTATCATGAAAATCATTATGAAAATAACGCACACATTAAACGAGAAGAAAAAAAAACAAATAAAAACAACAAAAAAAGGAGCACAAACGACCAAGAGAAAAAAATGGTTTTCATTTTGAGTATATGGTCCATTACCATATTATGGGCCATATACCCACTCATATTCACACACAAAAACGATGCACACGCATATGTTTTTAAACATTTATTTTTACATAAAATTCAAACACACATACACAAACATATGCATAGACATACACATTTACTTGAATATATACATATAAAAAAGAATATTTCAATAAAAAATAACCGTTACTCTACCATTCACTTACAAAAACAAAAACAAAAACACGAAAATGTTTTACAGCTTTTGAGAAAAACAAACGAAAAAAAAACATGAGAGAAAAACCATTAATACCAGCTTTTATAACTGTATATACATCCAAATGTATGTACGTGCATATGTGTGTGTGAATGCCATTTGCATGTGTTATAAATGTAGAAAATTTTTGAGTGGTTTTTTATAAAAAAAAGTTAAAATGCAAAACAAAAAATGAAAATTTTTTTAAACAGAAGCGAAAAAAAAATGCAAATATTTTGGCTAAAAGCTAAAATTCTAATAAACAAATGAATACATTTACAAAAAACAATTATTTCAATGTACGCTTAAGTGTATGTGTGCATGTATATATGTATCTTTATGGAAGAGAGTTATTAAAATGCAAATCAGCATTTTAAAAAAAAACAGAAAATTAATGGCATTAACCACAGAGTTTTTACACAAAAAAATCCTGGCAGGAAATATAAGGTGTAGTCATAAGAATTCTATCATGCTGTCATAAAAAATGCTACTTATTTTCGACTACCCATTTACATTTTAATTCATATAAAAAAAAAAAGTTATTTCGCTTGTTATCTGAAAGCGTTCACCTCCGAAGAAAGATGGATTCTATCATTTCCAACTTTTGGGGGACAGTTGGGATGTATCTGAAGATATTAATGAAATATTTTATAGAGAGTAATAGATGGGGTTCCATTAGATAAGCTTACATACAATTAATGATGGCAACCATGATTTCGATTTTGTTTAATTTTAAACTCAAATGTCATACCTTCGAGAGTGTTGCAAATGCCAGTATAATCCTGTCATGTTAATCCATTGCCCATAGGTCCATGATTGCAGCAAAATAGGTTAATAACTCATTTATAATCGAACTACGGCTAGTGGAACCTGGAAAACAGGATATATATTAATGGCCGTAAGACTTAAACGGGCTGTAAACGTCGTAAATCGCCGTAGTATAGTAGATAGTGTATTGGGTTTAAAGACGTGACACCATGGTTCAAACATCTCCAATAAAACGAAGTATGAAAAAATATTTCTTCGGCAACATTCTCTCAGCAGATTTCTGGCAAAAAAAACTCTGAAAGTAAATAAAATTGCCATGAAAAGTTTCTCAAAAAGTCCTTCTGGTATCTGTCAGATAACTCTCAGTCAAGCGAGTATCCGTTCAGTGTTCCAATTATACTCTGGTTATACGCTTTGTGGCTGTGCCATCCTCCGCCTAGCTTGGAGACATCACATCGTAAGTGCAGCCTCATATCGAACCTGTATCTGAATCGGTTTGATGGAATCAAAAAAGACAGGACATATCCAACTCAGCACTCAAACTGAATCAGACAGGCAGATAGAGTCGACTTTAAACTGTGAGTCGCCGTACGCATGAGTAAAAATAACACACACAACACAAGTCTTGCGCTGTTGAAATCGCTTCAGAAAGCATTGACCCTCTGCAGAGTAATTCAATCTTACAAATCTAGTCCCGCAGAAAGGAAAATTCCTTCTCGTAGATTTTTTTATGTGAAACCAACATGACCATCATCAAGTGGTACGACTAACCGTTTAACCAAAAGATGAAAAAACACGAAAGAATGTGTATGCTTGGGTAATATTAATCATTCTCATGGAGGCATGTCCTCTGCCGGGTCGATTTGTCAGTGCAAACAATATTTTCAATTGGGCATTAAAAACTTTTAGTAGTATGGCCTAGTTTTCTAAGAGGTTTTGTGTGTGGTGTTATTTTACCTACAATTGGTGGCGACCCTGAACTGCAGATTTCAGAAACTTTTCCTTGCAAAGTTTTTACCAGAAGACTGCTGTCTGGAAGTCGACGAAAAAGTATATTTTCCATATTTCGTTTATTTCGAGATGTCTGAACTTGGTTTTGAACACACTAAGTAACACATTATCTACCAGACTATGGCGACTTTAGGCAATCTAACTGATTGCTGAAGAATCCCTGACTATCGTACATAAAATACAGCAAGGGCTTCCTGAACACCAAATCTCGATTATCCACATTTCGTGTCAGCCCAGGCCACTTTTAAAACTTCACTTTTAACTTAAAGTTGTAGTAAGGGAGGCACTTCATCATTAATCCTTACAGGCATCAGAGATTGGTCGATTTTGTTAAGTTTCGTGATCGATTAGTACATAAAAATTCTTTCCCTGAGGCTCTTACTATTAACTAATGAGGGAGCTATCTATTGAACATATTTTTCTGTTTTGCAACGTGAATCAGAACTGTAGTTTCATGATGATTAAACCGTGCTGAGTTAAATAACAAGCTTAGGAATAAAAATTTTATTTACCATAAGCCATCTATAGAGAAAAGTTTTTTTTTGTTGTAGTCGCCGTAGGTAAAAATTTTTCTTCTGTGACTGCCTCTCAGCAGATTTCTGGTAAAAACTCTCTGAAAGTAAATAAAATTGCCATGAAAAGCTTCTCAAAAATCTGTTATTCGCAGTCGACTTTAAACTGTACGTCCTGCCACTCATGTATAAAATTAACACACACAATGTAAGTGTTGTGTGAGGCTAGGTCGTGATCCTGACTGGAGGTTGTAATAACCAATTATGTATGTATGTATGAGAGTAACAGCATTCCTCAGCGATCGAAACAAATGGTAGTCAGAAGGGACAAGGTCTAGGCTATACAGTGGATTAGGTAAAACTTCTCATCCACTGTTTTCCAAACAGTTTTTGACCAGCTTGGTAGTATGTCACGATAGACAATTGCGACCTTGTGTCTGGTTGCAACTCGAACTTGACTGAGCCTGTATATACATATTTAACAACCTAAAAAACCTGCTACCGTCAGGTTTTTTTCGTTTTCTTAAGGAAAATTTCTTAGAAAATTAATGAATTATTTTGAAATTTTCTACTCGTGTTATAATCCATTCCAAATCGTTAAAAACCTTAAATTTAAACTTTAAAGTCTACTACTCCTTAGAAGCCTAAGGTAAATAATGTTCAACTTTCTTTGATTATTTTTTTTTCCAGTTCATACCTTTACTTTTACTAATTTATGATGGTATCCCCCAAAAAATATTTAAATATTCTTCCTTTTTATAGAAAATAACAATAATTTTTAAGTTTAATATTTAAGCCACTAATATTTTTGTTGTCTAAAAACCAACAATGGTAGTCTATTTGGCAATTTGGTGCGGGTTTATTGTTATTCATGCCGTTTTCCTTTTGTCTCTTATACTTTAATCTCTACGTAAAACCCACCCATGTTGTGTTGTTTAGTATCTACTCTCAATGCCATACTCGGATTTTTTGTTTTTCATTTCGGTATTGATAACAAATTGAATGATATTGATAGAATAGAAAAACAACAACAACTACAACTATATTAGCAACAAAACAAAACTACCTAGTCGGTAAGCAGACATAGCAACAACAACAACAACATCTTTATCTTTGTACCTGCAACAAATTCATATACAATCTATTAAAGGTAGTTGTGGCAACGAGAGCAGTAGTGGTAGTCATGGTGGTGGTGGTGGCAGTGGTAACATCCATTCGAAAGAGAACAACATTAGCAGCAGAACACTTTGCATATAAAATATCCAGGATACTTACGGATTCAAAACAACAATCATTTACCCGGGTTTATGGTGGCCCTTTTTCTTCCTCCAAAAGAATATCAAGCAACGCTTTTTATTGCTGTTGCTATTGCTATTGTTATTGTTGTTGTTTTCATTCGCAACAACATGGCATCGTTGCGGCAACGGAAATCTTTTTGCCAGCAGTAAAGGTATGATTGGTCGCATAGAAAATGGCAGCAGAGCAGGCAAATGGAAGATGGAAAGAAAACCAAAAGCTGCTTTATTTTTTTGGTTTTAAGCAAATGGATTGGATTGTTTGTAAAAATCGCTATTTTCAGTTGATTTTTTTTTTGCTCTCTAAAACCAAAAAAACACTCAGAGAAAAATGTTAGTGAAATCAATGAATATTCAAGAAATAGTTTTTGAAAGCATTTTCTTGTATTTGAGAGGAATTTTATAACAAATAGTGTGGTGATATCTTCTCACAGCCATTTACGTTTTCTTATTTCAATATGGATCGGTTGCTGTCGTTAGCATTAATCAACAGATCTTTGTTGTTTTACGTACGTTTACGTTCTTTAGAACTTACAACTTACGACTTATCACTCCTTGACTAGCCTCTATAAAGTTTCACAGACTTCAGATTGCAGAATTGCAAATTCATTTAATTTTGTTGTCCTTTATATACAACTTCAACTCCAGTCAAAGTTTAAATTTTTAAATGCTTGGCTTTGCTTATTTGATCAAAAATATACTTTTTTGATCAACTTGTATTGTTGATTATTGGTCTTAGTAACACAACAATGTAACCTTATCTATTACTACACGATTCATTCACATCCTTGTTGGCCTTGGGATAGCTTAATTATAAATTTTTGATCTCCTTGATATTTAGTTTCAAACCTATATGACTTGCTATTTACTGAAGTACGTTCAGCTTAGCTTCCATATTCCATAACATAATCAAGACCTTTCAATTTGGTATGTAGACTTTATCCCTCTTGCCTGCATAATTGTTAAATATTTGCATTACTTGCTCCAAAGCGCCTGCTTTAAAAGATATTCTGTCGCTGAAGACATTTCCCCTAGTTATGCGATACGTAGCGTTAGTGTAGAAGTTTTTTATGAAGGATATTATCTCAGTTGGTATACCTTTACAGAGGCTCCATTCGTGATTATATTTGGCGGTGACGTATGAAAACCAATAGGCGACTGATAGTCTAGCTATTATTCTAAGATTATTTACTTGGTCGGTATGTGATGTCTGAGGACGAATTCCAGCTTGTTCTGCCCGAAGGCCTGCGTACTATGCATTACATTGTTGACCATGCCACGCTTTCCCGGGACATCAAATATTTGTATTTCTTTTCGTATTTATCATCATATTTTAGGCATTTCTCTGTAACGTCTGAATACCAAGCACACCGCCAGAGTTTGTAAGTGGTTGGTATTTCATTTTCCAGCTACCTTGCTTTGGACTGAGAAACTGTAGTCTCCTTGTGGATTATGATTTTTGTTTCGATAGTAGGAACCTTATGCTAGTCGTTATAAAATAAGTAACGAAAAGACTGGACATTAAAACCCTTTAGCCATGATTATAAACCAGATTCTTACTCCACCCATATTGCGTGTATTAATTTTATCCATGAATGGCAGGGCATACAGTTTAACGTCAACTGCGAGCGACCGCGATTTGAGAAGCTTTTTGTGACAATTTTATTTATTTTGCTCGAGAATGACGTCGAAAGAAATATTTTTCATTTTTCGAGATGAAATGTGATGATGTGTTTTGAACTGACTTGTCCTCGTTTAGTAAGACAAGGCACTACCTAATAGAGACTACGGCGGCTTCAATGACCGTTTTAATCATTTGAACTTCGACACTGTCATTCATGCACTATTGGTTGGATTATGGTATTTTCGTTACCTGCAGTTATAATTACAAACAAACAGAGAAGTAATTGTTATCCCCGCTATTAAGCACAATGAGACGTAAGCAAATTCGTATGAGTTTCAGCTCCGTTCTACAGCGCTTAACAGCATGCGAACGACTCTCAAACCTGAAAATGATTACCGCTTTGCCTTTCCTAACTCTCAAGGGTTTCAAACTTCTGGTAATTTCCCAGCCTATGATTAGATCGATGATATCAATGCAATGCTGCACAATTGAGTCCCGTACTTAAGTAAAGATCCAAATCAACCGAAGCCCCATTGTACAGAGCTCCACGATATCCAGTACAAAAGTTGTCTACTTTTTATAGCAACGTTTCAAAGTGTAGTGTACAACATGACAAGACAATCAATGAATTTAAAATTTTAATAGTTTTTCTACACCTTCTCTACACAAATCTTGTGAGAGTAACTCTCAAATACACACACATATTAACTCACTTTCATGTGAAATATTGTAGAGCTCTATTAGTAACAAATCAATAGCTTTTACTCTCCTTTCTATCTCTCCCTCTCTGTCTCTCTCTCTCTTTCGTTTTTTTAACACACTCATACATTCACATTTCTTACTTACAATCTTACATTCTAAACCCAGTTGAAATAACAGTTTTTTTTTCATTCACTCATTGCTTTCTTTTCTATTGTAGTATTTGGTGGTATAGTGGTGGTAAAAATTTACCAGGTTCATTTGCTTAAAGTCGGGTTTACATTAGAGGTTATTTACTTCACAACAACAACATTCGCATGTGAAATGTTTCCTTTTATTATTTTATGATTTCATTTGTGCTCCTCTCTTTATGTATTTGTAACGCGTTTCTTATAAACGAACGTGCCAGTGGTCGTTTTAGTAAAAGAATACAAAATAATGCCATTGAAAGGCGAAAACTAAACAGAGATGGGGAGCGAGAGAGAAATTTTTGTATCCCATTTTAGTTTTTCTGGTTTTATTGTGTTGCTCTTTCTAAGTCAGTCCAGGCACCAGTACTAGTATTGGTACTGCTACTGCTACTGCCACTGGTACTGGCTAACAAGAGCAAATAAAACATGTGTTGTGTAGTGATTTCGAATTAGTAGTCGATGTTGGTTGAAGTAGATGTTGCAAGGGATAAAGAAAACTTTTGTGGTAAATAAAAGCACTACAACACTACCTTAACAGTTGCTTTTTTTTTGGGAAAAATAATCTTATTAAAGAGGTGGGTGGGAGGCAGGGGAGATGGAAGATGTTAAACAATTTTATTTATGACAAGCATAAAGTGGTCTTTAGTTAACTAAAGCTTATTCAAGGGAAAAATCATTGATAATGATTTGTTTTGTTTTGTTCTGTTTTGTTTTCTTTCTTTCTTTCATTTTCAATGTAAGATAATAGACGAAGAGGAAGAAATATTTCAATAAATCCAAAAACTGTCATCAGGGGTTTTGTAAAACTATGAGAAATTTTTACAGAATTTTTAAATATTTAAGGAGTCTTATGAATAGAGTGGCTACACATACATACATACATAATTCGTCATCTTACCCCTTTAGTCAGGATTACAACCTATCTTCACATATCACTTATGTTGTGTGTGTTAATTTTATACGTTAGTGGTGGAAATCAGCTTTGGACCTGTCATTTATAGACTTCGAAAAGGCTTGTGACATTGTGATTAATGAAGCCATCCATAGGTAATGGATTGAAAGGCTAGAATAAACCTAAAAGTCTAATAAAAGTTATTAATGGCTGCCATATACCGCCATTGTTTTTTAACTTTTTTACTGATATTTTGGAGGAGCAATCACTTGGAGCAAGTTAGATGACCTTAACTCCACTGATGATATTTCTTTACTCATCAATACCTTTTCCACTTACCAACAATTTTGTAAACATGCGAAGATTCTCAATAAATTCTCTTAAACTGTATCAAGGCCTTTACTGCACTGCAATTATTTTCTTTGCTGTTTACTACGGCTTTTTATAATAATCCTGGTGATATCGCCTGGTCACCTTATAAAAGGACCCAAAGTTATTAGCATTTGATGTATTTTTCGTCAGAGCATTTGAATGGATATTGTTATAGCCCAAAACATCTCTTACGTAGACACATCACACGACAAATCACTAGTGGCAGCGCTCCATGTTTCATAACCATACAAAATGCAGGGATATGAGCCGATTAGCCGATGAGCCGATCTTCAAATGGCTCCAAATGTGGCGTGGCTCTAAATCGTTCAGAATGTCTTTTTTTTGTAAACGATAAGATGAGAAAGAATTGGGTGACATTCTCTGTTTCGTTTGTATCCAAATCCTTCGTTTGATACAAAAATAATTTGAAAAAAGTCCAGAATAAACTGTCTGTTAGAACACCCTAGAGGGTAGTGTGCTAGACTATTAGCGTGAGGGGCGCTGGTTCGATTCCCACCAGAGGCTGGTCTGTTAAACTACACCGAGTACCTGTACTACGTAACCCAGCTCATAATACATATTGTATTGCAATTAATAAATAAATAAACAAACTGTCTGACAAAATAAAATAATTCTGTTATCTGAGGCGCAGATTGCACAAAAGAGTTACAATCAATCTGATCATCTTAGTAAAGTCCGGTAGTTTTTAGGTTGTTTGTTTGGGAGATATGAAATGCTGCATCTTCTGATATACAATGTATATATACTATAGTCTGAACATCTGCCTTTGGAGTAAACTTAAACTTTGTACGTTACACAATTGAAAATTACAGTTTTTTTGTGGGGTTTACTGGCTAGTTGGTGTGTGCTAGTTTTAACCACGAATGAAGAAACCTACAGTTTAACATCGTCTACGATTAACAGATTTGGAAACATTTTTCAGAAGACTTTTGAAAGGACAATGCCCAAGTAAATATTTGGTTTTCTTTTTCTCAAGATGCCAAATCTGAGGTTTGAACACTTTAGCTCTTGTCTTGGAAGCCAATACACTATCTAGGCCACTACAACGTGCATTAGATTGAGTCTATTGGAACAGTCTTGAGACAATTCAATTTTCCTTGCAGCAGTTGGAGGAAATCCATGATAATTGCGTGCCTCCTCAATTATGGTAAAATCAGGTGACGTAGAATCAAATCAAATCTATTTTGAATTATATTATCACGGAAGATAAAAATCGGCGTAGTCTAGTTTAAATCCTAAGTCAGACATTTCCAGCAGAATGAAAATATAAAAAAATTTTTCTTCGGCGAATTACTCACAGCAGAATTCTGGCAAAAACTCTCAGAAAAGTTTCTCTAACATTCTGTCGTTTGGAGGCGACTTTAAACTGAAAGTCCCGCCACTCATATATAAAATCTACACACACAACAAAAGTGGTGTGAGAAGCTAGGCCGTATTCCTGACTGAGTAGGTGTCACGTAAGATATATGTATACATATATATTCCTTTTACTCCTCTAGGTAGCATAGGGCCGCAGTCACGTAAGATAGTTTCTGTTTAATGTGAACGGCGAATTTATTACGATTGCGAAGTAAAGTATTCTAACGATTGTAAACTCCAATCTGGTATCGGTGGATGTGTCTGAATCTCGCTTAAAAACTACTACTCGCAAATGATTTGACAACAAACAAGGCAGTATTGAGAATTTGTCATGCTTAGAATGGCATTATCCTTTTTAAGCTATTACTGTCTACCAAAATGGTAGCAATGATCTCTAGAACAAAAACCTACCGGGAGTTTTTCAACTGAAAAGTCCAAGATTGAGGTGGTGGAGGTCAGATACTTTTCATCTCACCTAATATGTATACATTCCGTAACTCTTTAAATCATGGCCATACCACTGAAAGGAAATGAAACACATTTTTATGGCATCGATTTCAAATTTTCATGGAAAATTTTTGCCAACCTTAAGGGCATTTCCTTCTTTATGACAATTCACACACTTACATACACATTTAATCACTCACACACCTACTGACGCTTGCAATCATATGTGACAATATGTCCATAGAGAGGGACACAGAGTGAGAGAGAGAGAGAGTGTGTGTATGTAACCGGTGTTGGTGATATTGAATGCATTACAGTGTTAGCAAAATGGCAATCACAACAACAGCAGCTGTAGTGGCAGTAGCAATACCAACCAAAAAAACTAAAAAGGACAAAACAACTGCAGTAACATTAGGAAAAAAGGAAAAAGAAGAAGAAGAACAAGTATAGAAACAAGGACAAACAGAGTATAACGCAGTTTATTAAAATTGTTATTGTTGGTTATAAGTCTGCGAGGAGAGGGAATGCTTATACTACATGTATACTACATATAAGTATGTGTGTGAGTGTATATATATGGAGCATTAGATGATTTGCCAAGTAAAAGTATTTGCAATGGCTGGTTTGTTATTCGTTTTTATTTTCTTTCTATCCCCCCTTGCAACCTACAAGTAGAGTAGCAGCTATTGCAACATCTATTATTGCCATACATACGGACATAGAGAAATGTATGGTGCAGCTGATACTGATGATACTGCTGCAGTTTTTATTATTGCATTTCGTTTTCATCTGCTAGTTGTTGTCATTGTTGTTGTTGTTGTTGTTGTTGTTATTATTGTTGTCTGTTCTATTTGATTTCCAAAAGATTTAGCGCAGAATTTCAATTTACTTTGGCAGATGCCAGGTGTCACCAGCACCAGCCAACGAACCAAACAGCCAGTCAACCAACCAACAAAATGTGGAAAAAGAGCTTGAAGGGATGCTATCCGAACAAAAACTCCACCAACACCTTGTATTGCCAGTGACATATAGAAGCTAAACTCATATCGACTTTGTTTCCTTCTCCCAATTTTTTTTCTTTTTTTTTTTTTTTTTTGATGTAATGAAATCCTAGCTTATATACAGAGAGCGAAAACATCCTTGATATTGAATATTAAATTACTATACCACACAATTTTTTTTATTTTTTCATTAAAAAAGAAGAAAAACGATACAAATTCTGTGCCATATTTCCTTGTACCCCCCAAGATCCTTTCACAGATATCGTCTTCCTATTTCTTTTCTCCTGTTTCCTCGTTAGACACTATTTTTTCCTATGCAATCTAAAACAGTAATAACGTTCGTTTGCCTTCTTTTCATATAGAAAATCTATCTGGCATGGCTTCGAAGTTAACATGTGCTATTGATGATGACCATTATCATCATCATCATGAGCTTACACCCACATTTACTGTCCAATTCTCAGCAATTTTTGTTACCAATTCCCTTAGCCTTTATCAGTTGAGAGAGTTTTTTCTGTTATTTTTCTGTTTTTTCGTAAACTTTGAGAATGACGACCATCAGTTGCCTGTCAAATCATATTTATTATTGTATGTTTTCATTTGTAAAATTGCTTTTGAGAGGCTGTGATTTAATGTGAATGTACGAGTGTGTGTGTGTGTGGACTATATAATCTGTCAAATAAAATGTACACATACACCAAACACACTTTGAAAAAATTCGTTTGGTTTGTTTTGTTGTATAATCCAATACGAGCTCTTAAAACTCGTAAAAATGCAACAAAAATAAAAAAAGGGGAACTGTTACTTGCAACAGGGGAGATAGTGACGTATTTAAAAAGTGCTCTCCACTCAAATATTTTATGCAATAAATCTATTGTTTATTGCAGCCAGGTTTCTAAGTTTTTTATGAAAAATCTTTTAAAGTACACTGGAAAGTAAAGCCCTACAGAAGAACCTCTTCTTTGTTCAGGCGAATGTTACGACTTTGCAGTTCTTGTTCTTAAGTTGGAATACCATCTGTTGTCCTATCTGCTTTATGTATTAACTGTGGATGCATGGAACAGAAACCCAACGTTCCATGCTAGAAAGCATCATTTTGGGTTATTCAAAGAAGACTAAGTATTTTAAATATGAAATCTTAAGTGGAAATGAAATGTTTAGTTAAACTGATGGTAGAGACCAGGTAGCCAAGCCTTTTTTAAAGGTAAGATGATACTTAAGCCACTGGTTGACCCTATTGTAATGCCACAACACGATATCGAATGTCAAATGACTATAAAATGAACCCTGCATTTGAATTACTCCTTCTTATTGTGTGTATAACACAACTCTTAATAGTGGAAACTGGGCAGTGTACCACCTCCACCTTTTTAATAAGAGCCACGCATTGAGACATTAGGTGAATGATTGTCTTCACCATTTCTTTGAGATAAAACTCTTGCAGAAGTCGGGTCGATGTGACAATGGCAGGTAAGAACTGCAATAGTGCGCAGGATGGTCATGTGATTCAAGAAAAGAAGGCAACTACTTTACTTCTTACCCATAAAAGTCCAATAGAGCCCAGCAATTTTCAGGTGCCAGCATAGTGTTAACGAAGTTAGGTTAGCGTTTAGCTTGCTGTTTACAGACAAGTTCACTCGGTGGCCTTAATCCATCACAAGCTCCGGATAAAATCGGTCAGTTCCTTCAGTGGCACGTTGGCCACCATACACAGTTCTTCAAACGATCTGTCACCCCAAAATCGATAACGTATGTTCTGAAAAAAGCTGTTGTACCGATTCCGTTTCCTTTACATCATGGCAGCTTTTGCAGTAATCCTGATGCAACAGATCAAGCTGCCATAAGATCAGTGTCCCCTTACAATTCCGAACTCAAGCAATTCCCTGGTTCTTCAGCCGTTAACTGCTGGAGCCAGCAGTATTGAAATTCAGCTTTTTCCAATTTGAAGAAGAATTCTTGTAGAGGCGCATGTAGTCCCTCTATCCTTTCCTCCTCAGACATCTTCGATTCCTTCCGTGCCAGTTCGTCCGTCTTTTCGTTTCCCTCCATGGCTCGGAACCCACCAGAGGCAGAAGATGTGTCGATGTACAGAGTGTAGAGAGTATTTTTCAACTCCTGACGCCCTCTAATTTGACGAGAGCGGATTACAGCACTTTGATTGCTGCCTGACTGCCCACACATATGATCAAGTTTGAAGAAGGTAGGTCCTCGTTTTCGACCATATGTGCAGCTAGCAAAAAATCTTCGCTTTAAATATGCTGGCCTGGTCAGATAATCTGTATTACCCATTCACTACCAGTTTATTGAAATAAACCCCAAATCCACATTCTTGTTTTTAGCCATTGGTGAAGATCTTTATATTACCTACACCGATAACAGCTTCAGTAATCCATTCTTCTCGTGTGAAAATATAAGTTTTGTATGTTCGTTCGAAAACAATATCTGGCCCCCGGGTGATTCAGTGCTACTTCATGCAGTATTGAAACGTGACCCACCGTACATGGCCTAAACATATTTGAAAACTTAAACTGCAGTTTAGTTCTAGCAGCTACGTTTCAGAGAAAGATGTCCAATGTTTATAGAGACAAAGTGACCTCGAAGTCTGCCTGCAGTGTGAGTCTCAGAGCACCCGTGATGTCCAAGCATGTCAACCTCTGTACCCTTTCCTGCGTAGCGAAATATACTATATATCATATAGCTGACACAGTTAAGCCCTCCCTTTGAAACAATCGAAGAGCAACAAGCAAATAAAATTCTTGTATGCATACCGAAAGGTATGTGCGACAGTCACTATTCCTATACCGAAAATCACGTAATGCCTTGCTCTTCTCCTAGATTACAAGATCCCTTTATTTTGGGCATAGGCTGTGTATAAGATTTCCTCCTCTTTGTCGATTTAAGTTTCTTCCCAGATATATTGATACGAATTTTATACCTTGTAATGATGTGGATCATCGCATGAGTTTGTATGAACGATCACAACAAATTTTCGTCAATAAAATTTTGATGTCAACCGCTCTGTTTGCTGCATACTGTACATGACTAAAAATTGTTTCAGAAACATTGATAAATGAAAACTTTTGTTTTATTTTGATCCATATAGAAACACTGACAGACCTCCGGAATTGGAAATGGTTCCCTGAGACTGTAACCTGTAATTGATTCAGTCCTATGCCCTATGCCCTATGCCCTTTGCCATTTTCTCTTGAAAATTGTTATTTTAGACTGTAATCTGTTATCGATTCAGTTCCATTTTATATACCTTCTGCAATAAACGTTTTAAATTTCCCTGATTAGAGAATCGTCCATACAGTTCTATTAATACATGGACATTTAAAAGTAAAATTCTCTCCGTAATAAATAATTGCCTTGTATGTTCACTCCGTGAGCCTAGCTATAGCCATACCTGAAGACGTAGGCTGTGTGCAGAGTATTTAATGCTATTTTTTTAAAGTTGAAAAAAACGACAAGAACAACAACAAGAAAAAACGCGTTAAAATCCAAACATGGTCAAATAATAGAAACATTCTCTAAATACCTGCAAAAAAAAAAAAAAGAGAGAGAAAAAATTTTTCGTTTACCTCTTTGCCTAACTGTCTAAAAAGTTATCAATACCTTGAATGCAAAAAGCACAACACAACACACATATTCTTACCACTACAAACATCAGAAACCTGCATTTTTCTACACCCACAAAAACACTCACACAAACATACATCTACATTATCAAGATATACGTGTAAATCCCTTATGAGCAAAGCAATCACACAAATATTTGCACAATTTTTTTTCTCATGTTTTTCTAAAACAAGGGGAGAGTTTTTTCCTGTGCTCAAACAGAACTGAGAAGAGAAGCAGATTGATTGATTGTATGTGTGTGTGTAAGAAAAACGTTTTTCAGTTTTAGGCGTTTATTTTTTTGTTTTCCTGTATTGTTTGTGTTGTTTACTGTATAAAAATGTAAATTTACAGATGGATTTTCATAAAAAATTAGAAATCAATAGTTTATCACATACATATGTACATACACATACACACATACATATATGTATGTGGATAGAGAGAGACAGTGTAAAAAAGCGAATATTTGATAGAAAATAAAAGGAAGAATTGGAAATATTTTTGAAAATTGACACAAAATATTTGCTTTTTTACTAAAGATAGCAGCACCAGATTTCTATATGAATATTAAATTTGGCTCAAACTAAATCACACAGTTGTTTGGCTTTGAAACGTTTTAACATGAAATTTTGATTGAAATAAATTTGAGTGACTACAATTCAAAGAATGGACGTTTTATTGAAAAATATTTGTTATTAATGATCAGCATATTGCCAGCCAGTATTTAAGGAAATTATAATTAAAATGTTGAATTCCAAAGTCCCTACAGCTTCTCTATCTCTGCCTTTTTTTGGTCTTTATAAGACGTTTTGAAAAATGATTGACTGATTTTCGTTTAGTTTGTGATGCACTCGACTATCGAGCCTTTATCTCTGACCCATCTGTTATCACTCAAACCTAAAAAACTTGTGAGCTAATATTTTTCGCCTGCTTGGAAAACCTTAGCAGGTCACCTGCATCAATACATGCTATTATGGAAATTTAGTGTAAGAATTACTCATCAAGATTCTACGATTATAGCTGAACAGTTGCAGTCTAAGTAACAATGTGATCACCAATCGAAGTCTATAAAACTCTCTTCTGTAGTAGGCTTTGAGCCAATTTGAGATCCTGATATCATATTCATGCCAAAATCCAATAGTGCTTCATGTGCAATGTGCTGATTCTCAATAATAGTCGGGAACAATTTTTCATCAGCCACATTTGACAAGAGTTGCCATAGAACTATCGCAACTTGTTTCGAGCTGACAGTAAAATAAAATTGCAATGAAAAGTTTCTCAAAAATCTGTCGTTCGAAGTCGACTTTAAACTGTAGGTCCCGCCACTTAACACAACATAAGTGATGTGAAAAGCTAGGTTGTAATCCTGACTAAAGGGTTGTAATGGCCAATTATGTATGTATGTAAGTCTTAAAATCCTACAAAATCCTGTATTCCTTCATCTGCAATATGTTGGTTCCTAAATGGTGGAGCACAGTTTTTTAATCGTCCTATTTGACAAAGGTTGACATAGGTTGGCATAAAATTATTACGAGTTGATACGAAAAAATGTCTATTATTGGAAGCTTTACACAATTAAATCGTATCACAGAAATAATCCTCAGCAAGATGCCAAACTTGAGGTCGCCATATTCGTATTGGCCTATTAGATGCGAAGAAACGATTCAAACCCAAATCTGTCATTCGGAGTCGACTTTAAACTGTAGGTTCTTCCACAAACGATCACACAGAACACAAGTGATGGGAGAAGCTGGGTCGTAATCCTTACTAAAGTGTTGTAATGACCAAACTGCCCATGTGGTTACTGACGTTAAAATTTTAAAGGTTGATTGAAAAATTCCAATGTATTTATCTTATACTCCCGCCTTGCATGTGTTTATTCGTGTCTCTTACACATTACAAAATTTCTTTCCAAAAAATCTTCATCTGATTATTGCTCTGACGAATTTACAATCACAGTTTAGTAACCACCAAAGATCAGCAATGACTATTAAAAAAGTTGAGTAGACTCGTATCATACTCATAATTTTTGATACTTATACCCACTCATAGTTATTTTAATATCATACTCATACTACTCATATTCAATGTTTGAAATACTCATTGTACTCATACTTAACAATACCCGTGATGTTGTTGATTTCGACTCTCTTTTACTCAACATTTACAAGAATCACAAAATAAATATGAATCACTAGAAGGTTGTGTGTTTGCTTTGCCTGCTGTCTTGGTCTTTGTCTTTTTCTTTCTTCTTTTTTTGTAAATGCAACAACAACTAAGACTGTAAATTTTGATGAGTGATTCGAATCACTCGAATCATATATGAGTATTATAAGTATTTGTTCTAAATTTATGAATCTGAATGAGTAGGCGTATAAATCAAGCATATTTCGAATGTTGTGAGGTTGATGTCAACTTCGTACTCATACTCATTGCAACCTGTACTAATAAATCAATGTTGTTGTGATTACGAATGAATCAGAGCAGTTGAATTTCAATACTGTTGACTCATTCGTACTCAAAATTTCATGAGTACTTATGAGTAGGGAAAAAACGATTCATTGCTGACCGCTGGTAACCACAATGGGTTCATACGCGTACATTATAATTGCAAGAGTTGCAATCTTTTTAACTGATGATTTACTATATTTTAGAAATTTTGATACAGAGCTCTTGGAGATATCTTGCTGAAAGAATGCATCGTATAAATTCTTTTAGCTTTTATCAATGAAACGACAAAATCTTTTTTTAAGAGCAGCCAAAAGTAATACCAATGATGATAGTAAGTTCAATAAGAAGACCAAATCACTGCGAAATTCATTAAAAAAATATTCTCTCAGGGGTTTTGTAGCTGCGTAGGCATCTCGCATTGGTGTACAACGCATACTTCTGCAATTGCAAGAAATTTAAACTTGTGCTGCTTTTTTTGTAGCATTTGAAGTCTTGTTTTTATTGCCATTAATTTCTGTTGTTATTTCCATTAATATTTATGAAAGATAAAATCTCTCTTTTTTATTTGCTAATGCTTATCCATCACTCTTTTAAATGATTTGTCCTTTAATATAGCTCTTACGTTAATGCTCTGAGTACAACATAAGCATTTTATATTTTCTAATTCTCTACTGCTGTTTCGCGGCATATAATTTTTAAATTATTAAAACATAATAACTCTGCGTCCTTGTTACTCTCTCGCGCTCTCTCTATTCCACTCTCTCTCTCTCTCTCTCTCTCTCTCTCTCTCTCTGTATAGCAATTATCTTTTTATAATTTTTAAATATTCCTGCTGCTGTTCCTGTACATCTTCTTGGGTGCTTTGCCACGTGGCTGGTTGATGTTGCTTTATGGCTTTAAGCCTTAATTTGTGGCACGTGTTATGTTTTGCATATTTTATACGGCAGCAAAATTCATTTTCATTCCTGCACCTTCATCTTTTTTTTTTTTTTTTGGTGAACTGAGTTCTCTGTACAGCCCAGTTTAATTTAATTTATATGCGTTCATTTGATAGTTTCAATGTTTAAATGAAGTATGGCTACGCAGAGAGAGAGAGAGAGAGGGTAAAAGTGAACATAAATACTTTGACGAGGTTAAAATTTAAGCAGAACTGAAAGAATCATTTAATTTGTTTTCAAATAATTTTATTAAAGCTTTCCCTGCTTTAATATTTCCAAATTGGCAACACTTTTTCTAACTCTCCAACTTCCTTTAATTGGCGCTAAATTTGTCGACTCTTTCTTACTTTTTTTTTGCTTTCTTTTAAACATTCTTTCTAAACTCTGCTTACAAACAACTCTCTCTCTCTCTCTGTGTTCTTCCTGCCATAATATGGTGTATCTCTCTCTCTCCCTCTTGTTTTTCTTTTTATACACCAATTAAATTGTGTTATTAGTTTTCGCCTCCAAACTGCTTGTTCAAATTTTTTCTCTTGTTTTATTTTTGTTGCCTGCTTTAAGGCGTTTAGTAAAGTTTTTATTAAAGCCGTTGTGTGTGGAGCATACATTTTTTATAAGCCAAAGCAATAACTTTTCTCTACTCAATTATCTTTTAAAAGTGTTGTTGTTTCTTCATTTAATTTCTGAAGTGTAGTTTTAAATTATGAAGGAAACTTATTAAAGGAAAATATAATTTTACAACTATTTTAAGTAATTAAAAAAGAAAAAACTCCTTTTTTTGTATTTTCAAAAATTTTACTAAAATTTCTTTTATATTTTCCTCTCTTTTTAGGTAAGTTTAATAATGATTTACCAAAAATATATTCATTACTACCCTTGAAGTATGCAACACTGTAAGTACAGAAGAGTATACATATATTTTATAATGTTTTATAACCAAAAAATATAGAAAATCTGCATGTATTTCTCAATTTAATTATAAAATATAATTAAGACGGGAAGAATGTAAAAATAAACTAGAATTTAATTTAACCAGAGTAAGTGAGTAATTATTCTTACTCTTATATTAAAGAAAGTACAATACAACAGTATACATATATTTGTGGTTATTAAAAGATGGATAGACTCGCCCCTTACCCCAACCACTTTACTCCAATTATTTTCGTTACTGCTTGCTTAGGCTTCAACTCGTCTTCTCGTCTACTTTAATTCAAAGGCATTTCTTATGATACGGTTTGATTGCCTCCAAAGGGCACAGCCCCTCTTTATCAAGAATTTTCGATCAGTCTTTTGCCAAAGCCTCTGTTTGGCTATAATTCTCAGTCAGAAAATAAAAAGATGATCTTATGAAGATGGCTATTCACAAACACCTTTGTTTTTCGCACATCACGAGTGGCCTGCATGAAATGCCAGCATTAGACTTGGTTCGCAACTGTGCAAGAAAATGAATTTTATATTTGATTTAAAATAAATATTTTGATACGCAAAGATAAAGATACTGAGTTCCAAATAACTTCAAGGTAGCTTAATATCTGATAGGCTGACGATTATCCATACTCTCTCGATCCTAAATTTATGCTGCAGAACCGGTTAGCGTTCATTTACAAATAATTCCCCGTTGTATTATTTATTATTCGACGGGGTGCTCCAGATGACGCCGTGACTTTGTTTGTCCAGCGCTTTCTCAAAGTCTTTTTTAAATAGATGAGGTGATGAACACCATTCTGCGATAAGACCCAAGCTTTCTATATAGTCGATGCTCCATACGACAACATAATTCAGTTAGCCCAAGGCTTTTTAAAAGCCTTTGTGATGAACACCATTCCGCGACCACACCCAAGCTCTTTATACAGTCTATGCTCCATATGACACCATAATTCAGTTTGTCGACGGCTTTTCCAAAGTCTTCGGAATTTAGATGCAGTAATGAACACCATTCTGCAATAACACCTAAGCTCCTTATATAGTCGATGATAGATTTGTTCAGCTGCGTCAAAGCTGGTGTCACACTGGTAGAAATGCTTCTTCCAATTGGGTATCACACTCAATGCATTGATGTATCTGAAACCTTTAGAAATGCACTACTATGCATCAGCAATTTTATTTAATTTAAGCTTTATTAGGTCGTCCTGCTCACCTCTTTCATCAAGCTCCTCCTCCATATTTTCTTGGTCAACTCTTTGATTTCCTTCATATAAGATTTCAATTCAAGGCTTGTCGGCATATTTTCTCTGATCATATTTGTCATTATCCTCTTCTTTAGAACAATTTTGGTTGTCATTGCTTAAGGCATTTGTCCGCCGTATCAAGCTTCCTTGGTAGTATAATTTATCGACATGTTCTACATGATTGTGGCCTCTTCCTAGAGTTAATTTTCAAAACAGTGCTAGCACTGGTATTCCAGTGTTTGATGGCCCGAAGTGTCACTCCCGCAATTGTTTGTCTTTTTATTTGGGTGGAATATTCTCATTACGTAGCACAACCTCTGGGATGGTGGGGAAGCTCCAAGGCAGAATGTTCATCTTCATTATTTTTTCGAAATTGGATGGGGGTTCTAATTTTTGAGTCTTTGGTAAGGATCCGAATTGTAACTGCTATTTTGAAGACTCTTGAGATAAAGATACTTCCGTGATTTTCCTTTACAGTAAGCTGTCCGGTGTTGTATAAATCACAACTGCTTCAGTATCATAAGGGCTCTATATGATCCTTTGAATCAGACCCCATTCTGTCTTTGTTTTATTCCAACACGTAGAATTATACCAGGCATGATTCTCATCCTATAATCTGATACCTGTATGGACTTACTAAGAGATGGATTAGAGAGAAGGAGCAGAAGAGCAGGGACGAGAGATCTGGATGTTACGCATATCGGCGCTTTTGACTTTCCATTACCCCTGCTGGCACTGAATGCATTCACTGTGAAACTGATGGTAACGTTTCTCATGGCACATTGCAAGTCTACTTCCTGCCAGTAACCACGGATGAATCCCAGCCGGTCTATTGCAGGCTCTGTGAAGATGAGTTCGAGACTATAGAAACATTCTCTGTAATTAATAATTAAGGAAATAAGCCACTAAATACAGCAATTATCGTTAAGAATGTAAATGTATCTGTACACATACAGACAATTTTAATGAATTGTTATTCCTTTATAATTGATTTCTTTATTTTCTCGACACCCAACAGCAACAGAGAATAGAGAAAATAATCATAAAATTATATTGAAATGAAACAATAATTCGGAAATTAACAAAGAATTCCTTCGTAATTACAAAGAAATTCAAAAGAAAATGTATGCAAAATTATTTTTCATATAGCACACGCACATACACACACATTTCAACATGATTATTCTTGTGTTTCGAATAATAATCACAACTACTAACACTCTATGGATATAATGTTTGTTAATATCTTGTATAAATACTGCCAATAGTTATTGAATAACGTACACACATATAAAGACAAGGAGAGACGGTGAAAGAAAGAGAGGAAGGGAGAGAGAAAGTTTGTGTGTAATAAATAATCATAACACAACTATTGCCAAAGGAAATCCATTAAAATAAATGCAAAGCAAGTAAAAGAATATTCAAAAGAAAAACAAAAAATATTTGAAGAAAAATGAGAAAGAGAGCAGAAATGAGTAAATAATAGTCAAGTGTATGTGTGTTTCAATTGTCTTAATATGTATGTATTGTATTGTGTTGTATACAATCACAGCTGTTGATACAAAAATTTTATCATTTTATTCACACAATTGCTTTGATTCTCTCGCTCCCTCACTCTCTCTCTCTCTATGCTGATGATTTCTTGTCTTACTTCTCATTTATTTAAATTTCTTTTAATATGTTTGTTATTATTGCTGATACTGTTGTTGTTGTTATTGCTGCGTATGAGTATTTTAAATGTTCTCAATATCCCCAAATGGATTCTTAGCTTATGAATATATTGATGAAACAGATGGCAATACTGAAATTGAGGAGGGAGGGTAGTGATTTAAGTTTAAATATAAATTACCAACGGAAAAGGAAGGGAAGTTGATAGAGAAGTAATAATGATTGAAATGCCATGCTTGCATTACATAGCAACAGTGCGTTGTAAAAGTAAGGAAATACTAAACAAAAATATGTTTTCTTATTTGCAACTGTCTGATAAAATAATTACAAACCTAAAGAGCCGTAGTGTTGCTATCTACATGTCGAAATCCACATGCTTTCATCAGCCATATTGAAGACAATAATAAACAGAATACAGGAAAGGCTATGTGATCTATTATTTCCAACCGAAATTTATAAATATCACACACTATTTATTTCCATTTACTTACTGTACATTTGCCATCAGCTTCACTTCTAATGGAATTTTCAGAATAAAGAAGCTCTGAAACCATTGTAAGCAGTGCTCTTCAACTACTTGATAATACTAACTTGATTAAAAACCCACAACAAATCAATATAATGTTTAGTTCCTACTCATAAAATCCTAAAAATGTATGTCACCAGAACTCTGGTTTGGCACACCACGAGCCTCATTGCATATATTACAATAAAATTTAGGTCAGGCTAGAAAATATCATTAAAACCAAGAGAAATTTAATCTTGAGTTCAGTATGTTAAATATTCTAGAAATATTAGTTTTATTTTAACAGTTTTCAAAACCGAGAAAACGACACAAAGTTTCACAAATGACTCTTCACATTTCTGCATTAAATTTTTCTATATACGTACCTACATACGTTATTAATAATTAGAACAGTCTAAACAGGACTACGATCTAACTTCTCAACCTTGCCATGTTCTATTTAACATCGAATCCGAAAAAACGATTTGAGTAGCTGTTTGATTCATTGCTTACATCTCTTTTCATGATGTCATGACTCACAAGTGCTCGTCTAGAAGTAAACACGCTAAAAAATATTTTCTTCCATATGCAGCACAGTTACATGCATACACACATACATAATTGGCCACTACAACCCTTCAGTCAGGATTACGGCATAGCTTCTCACACCACTCATTAACGCAGAGTTATGCCGTATAAATTTGATGCTAACTTACTAGCTCATCTATTAACAAGAAACTCTTTTGAACTTGTATCTCTTAGGGCCATTATTACAACTTCCCGTTAAAGTTGGGTTTAGTTAAAGCTAACTTTAGCTAAAGTGAACTTTAAAGTCACCTTCAACTTCTTTTCATTATTACAACTTTATAATAAAATAAAGTTAACTTTTTTTAAAATATGGCAGCAATATCGATAACACTGCTCAATTAAAGAAGTTTTTTTTAACGCAGTGACAACGACGGACTTCGGTTTTGTGTTGTATATGCTTATTTTGTTTATATTTGAAGTTGCCATATAGAAAATAACATATAATATAACAAGTTCTAACATAAACTTAACTTTAAAAGTTACTGGTAAGATGATCGTCCCTTTAGCTTAACGCTCACTTCTACCATATTGTCCACTTATATAATCTTACCTTTACTTAATAGCAACTTGTAATAATGGACCTTAGGCCATTTAATTGTCAAGCTTTGTTAAGTTAAACCTGATAAGTTTTTCACCAAGAGCGGTTTCACATGGAGAATTAATAAACCATTATTTCGAAGATAACTGGAATTTGTCTCATTTAAAAGCTCCTTAGCAAACTGATCTAAAAAGTTACTGTATATGTGTCCCCCCTCTTCATCGATGTACCTCCTTTACAGTTTACTTTGAAAGAAGTTCCATCAAGCAGGGGCCTGTAATAACTTTGTGATGTAATGCTTTACCAAAATTAATCAGTTTTGTCATGTTCGTATAACCCTATATGGGCCAGTCTACTATATTTCCACAGTCATATTCAAAAGCCATCAGTTAGTTTCGAAATATGTAGTTTGAGAAATTATAAAGGATGTAATAGTCAACCAGCTTTATTTCCCTTTGTCCTGATGCCTTTTGTCAGTCATAATCCGCATTGTTTTGTTTTTCTATTCTACACATGCAGCACTTACTTTGGCCCTTATTTTCCTTGGATACCTGAGTCTTCTATCCTTAAATTATTTCCCAGTTGCTCCAGTATCTGTATTTGTATATGTTTTTATGGTGGAATGCCTGAGTCTTCTAGTAACAAACTGTCCATAAATTATTCCCTAGTTGCTCCTGCAACTATATTTGTATATACATATTTTTATGATGGAATATTCCAACAGAAACTCCCTTCAAAGATGTCATTCTGAATTCTATTCAAACCAAGAGGTTGCATTGTATGATTCGTTAGTCGGCAATTCAAAAATCTATAGACTTTCAGAGAAGGAGCACCATCATTTGTTTTTACATTTACCGTGATACTCGAGAACTAGTAAAGTCAGCTTCATATCACATTGTCACACTTTCGATTACAGTCACCTGCCTGAGACCTCTACACTGTCGTGGATAATCTCCCTGTTTCTATTTATCGTAGAAGGTTAGGCTAGGTTTGAGGACGTGTGCTTGTCATAGGGGCAAGTGCAATACCCAGAAGTCAAAATGATCCATTGTAATACGTCTCTGTCATACAGAAAGGATAGTAAAGGAGATAGGGAAATTGGAATAGGATAAGAGTTAGGAAAGGTAGGATAAGGATACGAAGAAAAAGGTTAGAAGGCAAGGTATCACAGAATATTTCAATATGCAAGCTTTTAATAATAAGCGTATTAGGAATCCATAGTCGCCGTTGTCTAGTAAGTAGTGTGCTGACTTATTAGACTATCAGACATCTCCAACATAACAAAATATAAAATACCTTTCTTCGGCGACTTCCTCTCAGCAGATTTCTAGCAAAAAACTCTGCAAGTAAATAAAATTGCCATGAAAAGTTTCTCGAAAATCTGCTTGGCGAATGGATATATCATCTGATACATTTGTTACACTCGGATTTTTAACAAAAGTTCCCAAATCCAAGTGGATTAAATGTTGCTAACACCTTCTTACCTGAAGTCTTCCAAGGCCGCTTGAGGCAGTTACAGTTTATTAATACCAAACAATGAACTTTTTTTCTTCTTCTTACACTTATTGTCTTCTCTCTATTGCGCCTGAATAGCTAAACAAACATTCTTTGCATGATCATAGTGGAGCACCACTAACCACATCTCATCTGCTTAAGCCGCCATCATTACACTTTGCTTCATAACAAAAAGTGTCTTAAAACTGCATTGGTAGCATTTCGTTTACCCCTTGATAGTCTTTAACGTGCTATTGTATAAAGGAAGGCTGGCTGGATCAAAACGGAAATTCTAATGCCAATCAATTTAATGACTGTGCGAAAACTGTTTCCTTAACACTGTGTATGCCAATGTATTATGAGTTGCATATCGACTGCTCTTCCTTGGCAATAAAATGCTGCATCATCAACATCAGCATCGTCTTCGTATTCGTCCTAAGCGTCAACATCATTCAAACTGAATCTCAATCTTATATGCTAGAGTTATTCTCTTCTTTTTCTTCGTGGTTTTGTTCCCTGTATTCTGAACAATAAAAGTGTTGTTGTTGCAAATGCACTCTGCTATTTTCCTTAGAAATTATTTCGTTTATCTTCCTTCCGTTCTCGCTTAATCCTAAAGTGCAGCTAGAGCTTACTCTCTCTATCTCTTTCTCTCTCTCATACATACATACGACCCTATACACACACACACACATAAGTGTTTGCAAGCGTATCGTTTATCTTACGTTTCATTTCTCATGGAATATTGATGGCATCTAATGGCACATGACGTGTGATTGTTGCTGTACTAGAAAAAAGTGTAACAGTGTGAGTGTGAGTATCAGTGTTTAAATGTGCATATGTTTAATAGTGTTAGTGTGAATATGAATGATTTCTTTTTGAACAACAACAACAACAACAAAAAGAAGAGGAAGACGAAGAAGATAAAGAATAAAATTAAATTGTTTTGGTTTGTTACTGTTTCCTCCGTTATAGTGGAAAATCGTATTCGTTGGTGCATAACAACACAGAGCGCAGCATAAAACTTTGAAATCGAATTCGTATTCAATTGAATTGAATTGAATTGAATTGAATTGAATGGAATGGAATGGATTGAATGAATTGAATGGATTGTAAGAATTTTAAATGACAAATAAAATGTTTAGTTTGAATTATTGATAAACTTAGAACTGATTGTCTAACCGTTACATTATGGGAAATCAGCAACAGAGAGAGAGAGAGAGAGAGAAGTAGAGAGGGATGTAGATGTAGAAGAACAAAAATGCCAATGAATTATAAAGATAAGGGATGATGCATGCATTTAAGTATTTTACGTTTAGTATAAGAAAAGGATTAATGAGACCACAATGCATTTGAATGAAAGGATTTTAGTTCTTCAACCCTTACGATAATGAAATTGTAATCGGTATTGTTATCATTAAGCGCACAGTTGGAAGGACACCCAAATCAATATTCAAGGCGATAACTTAATTTTCTTAAAAATTTACCAAAATTTAATTTTTTTTCTTGAATTCTAGGTAAAAGCATAAGACACCCAAGGGGTAACTACTGTTTAATGTCACTAGGTGGCGCAGATGCCCATTAAATTTATTGATTTGTTCTATGGGGTGTAAGCGTGAGTAATTTTGACCGCTAATCCTTTTTCCTGGAACTTTGACTGTCTAAACTTATTATAATCCGCGTTAGCGATTTTATATTCTCTGGCGGAGCAGGCTACATACATGTTTGATGAAGCGTTAAAAATTTGTTAAATTTGCCAGAAAGGTTTTAAGTCCTTTATCAGACAGGGCAAGCTTCTGAATATTATCCGTTTAGCTGTCTATAAAACTAGTTCAATGGCAAACTTTCAGTCAAATGAATTAGCTCTGTGCTAATAAAACGCATAAGTTTTACAGCAATGGAATTTTTGATTGAAAAGAACAGTTCACTGTAAAGCTTACAGGTACAGTACTCATCCTACAATTACTAGGCACAACGACATAACATAGTAACTATCTATCCTCGTTAAGCTCTCTAAATGAAACTATGTTGGCCAGGCCATTACTATCAAAGGCAAGCACATTATTAGGCCGATGATTATCAACTTTTTTTTGGCATGAATTAACATTTAGCATGTGGTTCAACAGGACGGCACTCCACGCAACACGGGTCATGCCACATTGGATATTCTGCACAAGCGATTCGAAGACGTAGTCATCTCACAGATGATGATGTGTAAACTTCTCACCAAGATCGATGAAAATGAAGAAGTACTCTCATACAGGGACTCAATATTCTCATATCAACTATTAAGTGTTCTGAACCTTTCAACATTTTGTGAGTGCTTAAAATGTTTAGTTTTTATACAAAACGTTAAAACCGGATAATCCTTTGATGATATGTATCATTGGTTGTGTCGACGTTGTCTGAAGAAACATTTCATGATATTTTTGTTGGTTTCGGTTGTTGGTTGGTTAGTTCTGAACATGTTCAAACAAAAATCGTACGTTTCACTAATTAATCAATAAATAACACTTAGTAAAGTTTTTTTTAAAACAGCATCTCAAATGTGAAAAAAGCATGAGGGAGGTCCTTTTCAAGCAGACTTGTGGTGGAGTTCTTTCAATCTCAATCACTTCATCTTGGATATTTTGATCTGAATTTGCGGTCTACAAGTGTGTAATAAACATTATTTTCTATGGCTTGAAGTGTAGTCTACAACAATGACTTAAGCAATGTACATCCAGTCTGGTTTTATTTATGCTTTCAAATATCACACTCAATTGTGGTTGGTGGTTATTATCTGAACACAAACATTTATTATTAAGGGACAGTACATGCATAATGTTGCAGGAATTTCATAGAGCCTAGTAGGTAGTTTGTTGGCTTTTAGATGTGAGGTCACAGTTCAAAATTTAGGTTCGACTTTTCCAACAAAACGAAATATAGAAAAATATATCTGCGGCGACTTTCTCAAAAAACCTGTAGTGCGGAGTCGACTTTAAACCGTGGGTTACACCACTCATGTATAAAATTAACACTCAGAAAATATAAATTGCGTGGGAAGCTGGATAGTAATCCCGACGGAAAGGTTGTAATGACCAATTATGTATGTATGTATGTATGTTTACATCTTGATAATTAAGTATAAACAATAAATTCAATAAAGGCTTAAGCTACCCTAACGCTTTATAGGTCTTATAAATTCGGTCGTTGATATTGATCTAGTAGCCGTCCGTCCCTTTCGTCTAAGAAATAACAACAATTTTGAAAAGTAGATTTTTTTCCAAAGTTCTACAAATGTTCTAACAATTCGAATGAACTCGTCATGTTCGCCATTGAATTAAAGTTTTCCCTAAGCAGGTACTTATGAGCGTTAAGTTTTGTGGATCTTTCATTGCAAGTTGTTGTAAGCATTGACAAGCCATTATTATTGTCTTGTACAACTAAACAATAGCTATCGTTAGTTTTTCTTAAAAAATTTATTTTCGCCTTAAACATTTCTAATTGAATTACTATTTAAAGTTTGTAAAACTTTGCTAGATTTTATTAAATTTTAATTTAAAATGCTTTGTTTTTCTTATTCACCCTTTTAGTTGGTCACATGCCATATAAATCACTATAGTCGTCTTGCCCTTATTACCCCAGTTTATCTTTTGGGTCCACGATTTTTTTCTTTTTTTTTCGCTCGCGTTACAATTGCTCTGCATGCTGATGCCGATAACAATATTGTTGCAGCTCAAATAAATCCTTCAGTGTTTTTTTCTATTTTTTAAAAATTTTTTTTTTTTTTACAAGAAATACGCAGAGCAGTAAAAAAGAAAGAATTGAGTTGTAAAAAGCGAGAAGGAAAGAAGAAAAACAACCAACAAGAACAATTGTTACATTTCAATTGTATTTCTAGAATATTATTTTTTTAGTTTTTTTATTGTTTTTTTGCTCACTGTTCTTGAATTATTAAAAAATTCACTTTTTATGCACTTGCACACGCAAATGCCAAACACACACACACAAATCGCGCAGTGTTTCTTCTGCCATAATTTCTTTTTTTTTTCCTTTTTTATTCATATCTTTATCTCTTACAATTTTATTTTACAAGAATCTTGTAAAATATTTTTCATTTCTTGTTTTTTTCATGATTTGTTTTTTCCACTGCCACTAGCGCAAGTATTTGTATTCAAATAATAGATTTATTTTATTTCAATGCTGCTCTGTCTCTATCTCTCCCCCTCTCTCTCTCTCTCTCTGTCTCTCTCTCTCTCTCTTTCTCTCTCCCTCTCTTTATCTTGCACCGCTAACTTCTAGCCTGACTTCATCATAGAAAATTTTCAAATGTTTGCTGAGAACATTTTATATTTTTGTAATAAACATATTTCTTTAGTTTTGTTCTTATTGTTGCTTTTTTTTCTTTTTATTTCTTTTTTTTCTGTATAGCAAGTACATAGTTTTGCCATGTTATTATACTATGCTTCTATTTTTAGGTTCTTTAGTTCTACTAGAAGCGAGCTTTTTAGCCACTTCCTTTTCCTTCCTTTTCTTTTCTTTTCATTTTTTTCCTAAAAAGACCTGGCATCGTTTGTTCCGCCAGCCTCTATATTTACTGCCTTTATTGTTGTGTTTATTGTTCTCTAATAGCAGTTTTATCTTCTATTGACGTTATGCTTACGAACGAAAGAAACATTTGTTCTCTCTTTCTTAGTTTTTTCACTCTTTAATATTTTTTTTTAATTTTTTCCTAGAAATAAAATAACATTTATATTGGTTTCGTTACACTGTACATACAAATTTTTATAAAAAATTTCAGGCATTACATCCCTTTAGCAACCTAGCTTCTAACACCAGCTATGCTGTGGGTATTAATTTTTATACGTACATAAGTGGCTGGATCTACAATTTAAAGTCGACTCCGAACAACAGATCTGAGAAATTCTTCATGAGAATTTTATTTTGCTCTCAGAGTACTATTGTTATATATTATTATTATTGTTATATATGTTATTTTCTTTAAAGTTGCCTGCAAACAAGTCCACCAACGTGTGACCACCCTTGTTAGTAAATTTCTCATTGCAAGACTCAATTTCTTCATTTCGTTCTACCCGTTGCAAGTGGACTTAAGGTCATTCCACGATTTATTTACCTTCTCTGCCTTTATTTCGAGCAATCGATGCCAAATGAAGTTTGAGCATTCCCTTCGACTTCTGCCCTAGCGATTGCAATCAATTAGAAGTCCTTGTTGCTTAGTGGTTGACACAAAACATGTCCGCAACATTTTCACTTCAGTCTCACGATTTGCCCGATTTATGGCCAGATTTTTAGTATTTCTGAGAGCGTTAGAACAAAAGTGTGCCGGTGGGTTCGTTTCAGGCATTGGTTCCCGAAGATCTCAATTTTCTCAAGCTCACAACAAGCTTTCATGATTTGCATCTGTATAAGTCAACTGACTTTACTAAGGTGTTACAAATGTTTAGTTTAGTATGACGATAAATATGTATATTAGACTTGTCTAACCTGTTTATACAGTTCTCAACGTCCTCTCTAGAGCCACCGTTTGTTATAATAATGCACCCCAGAAAGCTGCTCCACCCACAAAAAAAAATTTAATTAACCGCCAACTGTGTAATCCACTAAATCGGTTCCATTCGTGCCTTCGCTTTAAAAATTTACAAGACTATCAATTTTTGTAACCACCAACTGGAATTTTTATACGGAATTATGGTGCATTTAGTCCATTAATCTGGATCACTACATATTCATGGCTTAAAGTATTTTAATTTCTCCATACAAAACTCAGTAAATTTCGTGTACGTAGTCATCGTAAGACAACCGAAGTTGGAAAATGCTTAGGAAGACAGGAGTCAACAGCCCAGGGTATAGTTTTTTTTTTATCATTTTTAGAGTGTATATTTGGTAGTCTGATTTCCCCGTAACAATATCAAAAATAGTCGATATAGCCGATATATACCAAAATATTTTCGAATACATTTTCGTACCAAATCTGTTAGAAGTGTTTTCCTAAACGACATACATACCCATTCTTAATAAAAATACTTACATATGGTCTCAACGTATGGCTCTTTGACTACCATATAAACACCTCCTACTGTTCGTAGGACATAGAATGGGAGATAAACACTCTTGGCACATGCTCGGCCTACTGTGATACGATAATATTCACTTTCCCTTAGGCCTGGCATCATTCAAAAATCATTTCCATCGTGGAAATCCAGATATTTCACTTCTCTGCGTCATAATACTGGTCATGTATACAATAAGAAAAATACATTTGCGTTTTCATCTTCGATTCTATAACTTCTGCGGAAATCCTTGGAAATATTATCAAGATCAATACGTCTTACACAATTCTTTAGAACGCTATGTCTTGTAATGACTTCGACAACCACACTGTGAAGTCTACTTTGGTATTTGAGCATAATTCCTGTGCGCTCTTCACCAAGCCGTGGCAAGATTCGAAGCTGCATACCCCGTGTTGATGGAATCGATTGATGCATTATCAATCTTAAGCTTATAGGTTCTCGATGAGGTTCCTAATCTATTGAATTCACCCTTGAATTCAATAATTGTGCCACATCTGTCCAATTCATTCTCTCTGCAGTTTCCCGTAATACCATTATGCTCGAATATTTTATAGCTCTGCGTTAACGTTTAGAGGCTCGAGGCTGCCTTAGACTATCCCAGAAGTCTTTATGATAGAACCCAATTACTTGACAGCAGCCTAACTCTTATCACCGCTGTATTCTTCTGCTTGGAAATCTTTGCAATCACGTCATGATTTTCTAGTCGATTATATGCAACCATCCATTAAAATTGTGACTGAAATTGTAGACTGGTTAAGGTAAAGATCAAACCCACATAGAAAAGAGTAGTCGATTTCCTACTGGCATTATTCGGACTTACATTTCTTTGACCAATGAATTGCAGTTTTCTGTCGATAACTTGAGTTTTTTGGGCCGACGACTTGCATTTTTTTTTTTTTGACGATGACTAGCACTTTTTGCACGTTCTCAAAATCAAATCCACATAGAAAAGAGTAGCCGATTTCCATTTTTCTGTCGATAACTTGCATTTTTTTTTGGCCGATAACTTGCATTTTTTTTGGACGATAACTAGCACTTTTCGGACGCAGGTCAAATCCACATAGGAACTGTTGGTTTCCTACTGGCATAATTGGTTCTGGATTCTTTTAACGGCTTTTAAGTGTAGAATTAAATTTAACAATTGAGCCTGAGGTTATGCAATCTTCTGAGCTATTATTACTCACTGTACTTTGTTGCCGTATATCAACCTTAAATCTCTTTCAATGGTCCTTATTTTTAAGCGCATTTTTCTTATGTTTTCCGTTGTTGTTCAAAAGAAACCAACTGCTGCATAATAAAGTAAAGGCCTCGTGATGGTTTGCCTCTGCCTCTGCCTTTTTGCATGGGGCGGGTCGGTGGAGAAATTAAATTGAATGAATGCAGTTACGATTGTTGCCACTGTTGCAAGTGCAACATCTTTTGAACAATTTTAATATTACATTAAGCAGGAAAGGAAAGAGACTCAAGAAACGGATGTTAAGCTGTTTTTTCTCTTTTATTTTTATTTTCTTTACATATTTTTTTCTTTTTTTTTTTTTCTTGGATACCTTCTCTTGTATTTTTAATATTTTAACAACTGCTACTGTTTGCTTCAGTAGTCTGACAGTCATCTTAAAAAATTATTCTTTTTTTTTTATTTCATTTTAATGCCTCCCAAGAAAGCAAAACGAAAACAAGAAAAACCTCTGTTGAGAATATTTTAATATTTTTTATGATTATTGTTGTTATTATTTGCCCAATTGCTGGTCGGTTTCTTTGATTTTATCATTGTTGTTATTGTCGTTGTTGTTGTATGTAAATAGACTTGGTTTTTGTTTTATTTTCAGTCCATAATTATTAAAAAATGTCTTTATTTCTGCCAAAATTTCAAGTTTAATTTGAATTTTTTGCAAATATTTGTTGGTTTGGCCAACCATTAAGAGCTTGAGGTTGTTAGAAATGATTCACTACGACAATTGGACATCAATTGAGATCTACTTGTAGAAATAAGATAACGAGAGCGATGTACAAAAGTTTTCTAAGTTTTATTTTCATTTAAATAACCGAGTTGCCTTGGGCTTATGAAAAAATATTTGTCGCAAATTTTCAAATTAAAATAAAACAAAGTGTGTGTGAGATATTATCGAAATTTTGAATTTTAAAAGGCCTCTTGAAGGCATTACATATGGACTATAATACAGTTCCAATATCTCTCTCCGGAGCGCATCCGATACGTCTAATTTGCCAGGCCACAGGCTGTTTGTACACGATGGCATGGTTTTCTGTGTTGGCTTTAAGAATCGCTGTGATTTACGATACAGTTGTGACTTAAGAAAACCCCACAAGTAAAAGTATAACCTTTTTAAATTGTTCGCTCTCGGTGGCCAGTTCACATCAACTCCACGTTAGATGACCCAGATATCAAAGCACTCGTGCAGAATAACCAAGACGTCATGAACTGTTTGGCATGTAATGCCGTCCTGTTGAATTCACTAGCCTTTGGTATTCAGATCAATAATAAAAGTTAACAATCGTTAATTGCAAAAGCCTGGCAAACGTCAATCTCAATGAAACATGAACAGGCGTTATCGGTTCCTATTCAAAATCCTTACCAAACAGTAACTTTTTTGGGATGCAGTAGTTGCTGTTGGATCTCATGTCGAATGGAACCATCCCAAACCTAGGAATATTGTTTGTTCACGTAAACATTCAACCAAAAGTGGTCCTCATCTCTAAAGATATTTTGATGAAAATTAAGGTCAGTTTCCAACTATTCAGCGAACACATGTTCCTGCCTGTGTTTGGTTACTTTCAGTTACATTTTGCATTGGTGGTCTGCGAAAGGACAATTTCTTATGAATGTTTCGAAATCAATTGCCTTGGATTTTCTTGCATTCTGATGCAAAACGACAATGTTTCGTGCAGGTTTTTTGTTTTATAGACGTACGGGTAATGGTAATATTGAACAGAACCATGGGACGCGAATATATCCATCACGTTGCGTATATTCTTCTCGAAAGAGCGATTATGACGATCGTAAAATGAATGAAGTATACATATACACGGTATACATTGCCCTCACAAAACACAATTTTATTATTTGCGCCTTGTTAAATGCTATATCGTGTCAACGAAAGTCACTTCTTTTTGCATTTTTGGCTGTTAAATCAGAAAATTCTATTCCTGAAAATACTAATTTCTACGGCTTCATATACATTCTATTAAGATAATGCAAAAAGGAAGACATTTATTGATAACATGCTAAAAAGTTCCCAAGCCCTGTACTTGTACCCAATAAGACTATACCGGTAATAACATCGCTCTTATTCATTTTTGTCTTAAAACTTTTACATGTACTATAGAATGGGGTCACAGATTCTTTCTGGCTAAATGGAAATCACTGTTTCTAACCTGCATAGTATCATGAATTTTATAAAGATTATGGACACACCCAATCTTTCTGAATCTGATGATGATGTCTTCGCCTGCAAACGCATATCCTCCCTTGTAAGTTTCTGTGCCACGGACTCGTATAATCCGAATATTCAACATTTTATCTGTCTGATTAAGATTGGAGGCACGGAAGAGAGTATTGCTTGGCCTCAGGAACGATTAAATATATACATTCACTAAATTCATAGAAGCAACAACCAATCCGTCTTAGTCAGTTTCTGTCTGCAGTGTTCTGGAAACCTTAATCCAAGTTTTCTCGAGAATATTTCAAATTCAACATTTATTTCTAATTATATGCAGAATTCAATGAACAAGATTTCTTCACTCTATACTACAACCACATCTACACAAAATAACAAACTAATGATTCTAAGACTTGCTATTGTAGGCCATTAAATGCCACAGTTAGGAGGGAAGAAAAAGAAAGAATACAGAGCTTGATACGCCAACTTTTTAGCACAGATTTTCCCCTTTTCATTGAAAATCTCTAGATTTCTGAAATCCATCACTATGTCCCCATGTATCCAAAGTCCTTTAATAAATTTTCTCAAAGAAATTTAAAAGTTCAAGATCAGCAGTAGTATATTCTATTGGAAATCAACAGAAATATCGTCACTACAATAATTGGCTATTACAACTCTTTAGTCAGGATTACGGCCTAACATGTCACACTGTTCATGTTTTGTGTGTGCTAATTTTATACAAGCTTAGCTGGATATACAGTTTAAAATCTATTCTGGACGACAGATTTTCCTTTAAATTTTATTCACTCTCAGTGTATTTGTCCTCTCTGCTGAGAAGAAGTCGGCGAAAAAAATATTTTTTATATTTCGTTTCGTTGGATATATCTGGGCTGAGGTCTGAACCAGAGATCAGCAATGAGTATTTAAAAATATGAGTAGATTCGAATCATATTCTTAATTTCTGATACATATTCATACTTACTTTAACATCATACTCATACTTCTCATATTCAAAGTTTGAAGTACTCATCGTACTCATACTCAACAATACACATGATGTTGTTGATTTCGACTCTCCTTTACTCAACATTTACAAGAATCACAAAAGAAGTATGATTCGCTTACGAACACTACAATACTCACTAGAAGGTTGTGTGTTTGCTTTGCTTGCTATCTTTGTCTTTTTCTTTTTTCGTAAATGCAACAACAACTAAGACTGTAAATTTTGATAAATGATTCGAATCAGTTGAATTATTTATGAGTATTATAAGTATTTTTATAAATTTATGAATCTGAATGAGTAGACGTATGCGCCAAACGTATTTCGAATGTTGTGAGTTTGATGTCAACGTTGTACTCATACTTATTGCAACCTGTACTTCTAAATTAATGTTGTAGTGAGTAAAACTTAATCAGAGTAGTTGAATTTCAATACTGTTGACTCATTCATACTCAAAATGTATGAGTAGCGAAAAAGCGATTCATTGCTGATCTCTGGTCTAAACCTTGGTTCCATGTCTAACAACCCAACACACTACCTACTAGACTTCGGCGACTAGTCATTATAAGCAAGTGAGAAATGCAGTGGCTGGGACTTATGAAAAGAGTGTGATAGTGGCAGAAACATTGAAGACATTCAAAGTATTATGATGTGGGCCTGTTATGTACCGTGTCCTCAGTGAACATTATTTTAAGGCACTTTATCTCTACGAGTAAATGCAATTTCTTCGCAAATAAAAATTTGCGTAATGCAATGTTTGCAAATTGTATAGAAATAAAGCCTTTGCCTTAAAAGGACAACATCAAGTTCAAGTATAGGAAATGAGTTGTCGTTCAAACCCCTTCGAACTCTGTTTCTGGTATACGATTGCCTTTCAAATCTGTATCAAATTAAAAAAAAATATTTATTTTCGTAATCATAAAAAACGAAAATGATGGCAATCAATATTGACCATTAAAAAATGTTCTCATCCTTTCGATGACATTTTCAATTTACTTTCCATTTTAATCCAAATGAAAATTTTCTAATCAAAAAAATTTCAATCAAAATAATTTCACATGAGAAACAAAAAAAAAACGACAACAGCTAACATATTAAATAAATTTTGATTTAAAAAAAAATAAAAAAATACAAATTTTAAATAAATTCCAGGATAACAATGAAATTTAAACAATTTTTCAAATCTGTCATGAAAAAACACACTCTTATATATACAGATTTATAATCGTAAAAAAACACAGAATGATAAAAGAATCATTCTGGTGTAAAAGCCATTATAATACATACATACACCCTCTCACTTACCTATACAAACTCATGCAATATTTACCTTAACATCAGTTATTCATTCATTCAATCATTCATTCATGGAATTCATATTCCCAAGCCATGAAATCTAAAAACCGGAACATACAACAGCAGCAGCAGCAGCACTAGCATCAGCAACACCAACAACAATAAGAAGAAGACAGAAAAAAATGGCAAAAATACAATAAAAACAAAAAAAAAAACAGAAAAAAAATACGAAATAAAATTGTGCATTTAATTTAAAATTTTAATTTTCAATTTTCAATTTCACTTTCTTCCTGTTTGATTTCATTTTAAAACGTTATCGTTATAGAAATGGAAACACAGAGCAAAAAACAAAAAAAAACTTCCCTTCAAAAAACCGTAGCAAGAACAAGACAAACAATTCCATTGAAACGGAATGAAATGAAATGAGTTAACAACGAATGGAAGGCATACCTTCCCCACCCCCCAGCCTTTGCCTGCCTGCCGCCACAGACAGACATCACATTTAAATGCAAAAATCAATTTGCAGTCAAACATTTAGAACAACAAATAAAAAAGCGTCCATGAGGACTACTTGTTCGCTATCATGGTAACGATGATAATAATGATGATGATGATCATCGTGATGATATTGTCATTGGCATGGTGATGAATTTTTGTAGCAAAATTTCCTTTTTAATGTTTTGAGTACAACAACAACAAAAATGGAAATAATACATGAAATGGTTAAACAAACCCACATAAAATATTTTATAAAAACCGCAGCATTGCTGTTTTTCGCATCACATATTGAACTAGGAATATGTAGATAGACGGACAGACGGCCAGACAGACAGATCCAGACGCACATTTTTTTTTTGCATTATTTTTTCCATAGTTTAGCAATCCACAAAAATAGAAAAAAAAATGGGAAAAATAATTTCCATTAAAGTAAAAACGCCGCTTTATAAGGGCTGTTCAAAACCGGTGAACTTTTCTAATAACAGAGACTTCAAAATATATTTTAAATTAGCTAAGTTCGTAGACATTAGAATTTTTCTTGTGAGCTTTTCAGCGACTTTGGTCCTCAAAATTAGCATAACTCAAGCCCTGATTTATGTTTCAGAGTCATGAAAAATTTAACGTTTAGGAAGGGTGGTCCACCCAGGGAAGTCGCTGCGAACATCTGATGCCACACATAATGCTATCGATAGATCTTTCAAGCGAATAAAAGATTTTGGTGATAAGGTTGGAATTTCTTTAACAGGGTGTCAGTAGTATGTCTCCTTCAAACCTATTGCCATGTTGCTTTTGACAATGGTAATTTCTGCCTTCCAACTGATATCCACCAAAGATATTACCTTCTAGAACACATTAATCTCTTCGTCACAGAATCAACAACAAACAAATGTATTCTTAGTCCACAGTGGCCAACATCAAGTTATTCCTGCATGGTCTGATGCATTACTCACACCTCCTCTGGTAGAAATTTCCCAAAAAACCGCTTTTGATTGCCTTAAACCCACTTGGTTTGAGAAGACTCTTTGCCTGTCCTTATTTTCCTTTTTGAAGAGCATAACTCTTGAAGCAACCACACTACTCTACAGAAGTGTGCTGGCCCCTTTGATTACACATTGCCAAAAATTCCCACATAACCTGGGACCCTGCCATGTTCTCCAAACAGTCTCATACAATCTTCGATTTAACCTCATAAGACCCAATTGCTTGAATGACATCGTGACTGTGTGGCTAGCATGGTATGCGTTCTCTTCAATCCTTCTGTATATCATTATGGATTATCTAGACGTTCCTCAAATGCTTTCTTTCTGAGCCTTCCATATTAATTTATTATCCAGTCATATGCCCAGATACACATATTTTACATTCAAATTCTGTGATATTATCTCACCCTGGAGTTGAATATTTTTCCATTTAGGATATATTCTCTTTCTCGTAAATGGTGCTATTTGGCGTCTTGAACGGGTTTAAACCTCAGGACCCCAGGCATACTTTATTGACTTACAAACTACAGACCTCCGTGAATGATATCGAGAGAGTTCTCCCAATAGCCATCAAGACTGTACCATCTGTATACTCTTGGCGGTTGCTGTACGACTCAGATAGTTTTTCCAGGAATTCACCCACAATCGATAACCACCTTAGTGATGAGAGGATCCCACTTTTTGAACCACCTTTGGTGCAAATGTTTTCGCAGCTCATGTGTATAGGCTCTATATCCCTTCTAAAGTTCGGGGAGTAAGAAAATGTTATACGAAACAAATCCGTTTTTGACTCCATGATGACTTTGGTATCACTCACTAGCACGCCCTGTTTGAATAGCATTTGAAAAGCTGTAAGCATTGCTTAACTTGTGTGGGCTTAGCCATGAATGTCTAATGAAGGCGGCTTCTTCATGATAATTTTTTGAGAGTGAAGAAAATTTCTTGTCAGAAAATTTGTTAGTGGAACCCACAGCATGCTGTGCCTCTCACTTGCGGTATTTTCTTCTGGTCACATGAAGCATCATGCTATTCACAAAATTTATCAATTTTTTGGTGAACATCATGTCTATGAATGTATGTATATGATGAATGGAAAAAACAAGTAAAACTATTATACTTATTTTTGCCAGTTTATAGCGTGTTTTGTTGTTTTAATTTTTTTTTATTTCAATACCAAAAAAAAAGAAAAAAGAACGTATAGTTGCTCATATACAATATCATAGTCATGCACTTGAATGATTTTCAATTCAATTTGTAATCAAACAAACGTGATATAAACGCGTTGTTCTCTGGTTTTTTTTAGTTTTGCCTTCTTCTTTAACTTCCTTCAATAGCACATCCGTTTGATACTCTTTTACTTTTCCGATTCGATTTTGTCGCTCTTTCTCTCTGCTTTGTTGGTGATTTTTGGTATGGTTTTGTTTCTATTGCAACTATTATTGTTAACACCACTGTTCATTTCACATTTACTTTTACATTTTATTTGTATTTTGTAACGATGCATTCATTGTGATGAATGATTCAATCATCTGTAAATGAAAATATATGGTGAGCTCTACTACAGGACTTTTGATTTGAAGGTCTTTTAAATATTTTCTTTCTATTTTTCTAAGAAAACTTATTTGATTATTGAAAAACTTAATTTTCATCGTTCAATAGGTAATCTAAACTTGGTTTTAATTAAACGTATTGACTCTCTACGGCTGCTTTTCGAAAGAACACAGTAATTATGGGATTAAAACGAAAGGCTTTTAAGCAAATTTTATTTCCATTGAAAACTATTTATTTCATTTCAATCATTTTAGTATTGTAATCTATTCGAAATGTTTCTCTCGTATTTGTGCCAAATTTATTTCTATTCTTTCGTTCGTTCCTTTTGCTGACTCTCTCAGGTAATGAAAAGTGACAGAAAGAAATCTCATTTCATGGTTGAACAATAATTTCATATAATTTAACTCAAGTTTCTCTCTTTTTTCTTGCATTTTGCTATGTGCTGTCCATCCATTTCTTTCAATGATATTTTCTCCTTTGCAATCATCATTGCTTCGATGTACAGCCAAATATAATTGAAATTATTTTTAAAGTTATGAATGAGAGACTTTGAAAAACAATTAAAAGAATTGCTTTTTCGTAATACTTTTAAAAATTTGGTTTCAATAAGTTTAACTTTTTTATTGCAATAAGATTGTATTTTTACGTTTATTACAAAAACCATGAAGAGATTGTTGCTAGACCCATTGGAACAAAAGTTAATTGAATCACGAATTATTATTAATGATGTCAAGCCACTATAAAATGGTTCACTAATAAAAAGGGTATAGCATTCAAAGATGCCTCTAAAACAGAAGGATGTAAGAAGAGAAAGAATTCTTGGAAATGTAATGAAAGGCTCGTCGAGAATGTTATCCAACTTGGCTTTAAGGTCAATAGCAGAAATTCAGTTGTAAGAAGTTGGCAAAAGACGCTTTGTGTTGATATGTCTTAATGATGACACGCTCTGTTATCATTGTAAATATCCATTAGAAATTGTAATGCTACTCTACAATTTAATATATCCAAAGATTTATATTAAAATGCTTTTTATTGTACTGCGACCCAACGATCGCTTACACTGCTATTTAATATATCCAAAGGATTATATAAAGAGGCTTTTTTGTAATGTATAATTATCCTGTAGAGCGGTACTGTAGAGAAGTACTGCGACCCAACGATCGCTTTTAGGTCAATTTATATAGGGTATTCATATCAGAGATCAGCAATGAGTATTCAAAAAGATGAATAGATTCGAATCATGCTCAAAATTTCTGATACTTATGCGCATCCATACCTACAAATTTTAATATCATACTCATACTGCTCATATTCAATACGCATGATGTAGTTGATTTCGACTCTCCTTTACTTAACATTTACAAGAATCACAAAATACGTATGATTCGCGTACGAACACTACAATACTCACTAGAAGGTTGTGTGTTTGCTTTGCTTGTTGTCTTTGTCTTTTTTTTTCGTCTTTTTTTGTAAATGCAACAACAACCAAGACTGTAAATTTTGATGAATGATTCGAATCACTTGAAACATTTATGAGTATAATAATTATATTTCTAAAAAAAATTGTTCCGGTTAGGAATGGAATCTCATTTCATACATATGGCTACCTCGGCTGTCCTCACCAATTTTCATGCACTTTTTCGAGTGTTTCTCACGAATGTTGGTTTCTAATGCTCATTTGTCTGTGGCTTGTCTACATAACGCTTTTCTTTAACGGCATACCAAAGAAAATAGTTCAACGATGTCAAATCGCAACTTCTTGGCGTCCAATTGACATCACCATTTCATCTAATTAAACGGCTATCAAACGTTTGTCGCTGTAAATCGATGGTGGCATGAGATGTGTGGTAAGTTCCATCCTGTTGAAATCAAACATCGTTCACATCAATACCACGAAGAGCGGGAACAAAAAAATCGGTTATCATGATGCGTGTGATGGGTGTCTCCATTGACCGTAATGGTTGTACCGTCCTCATTTTCAAAGAATTATGGACCAATGATGCCTCCTCTGCACAAGCCGCATCAAACAGCCTCGCGTAATTGGTGCATTAGCTTCTGTAAGACCACGTGTGGTTTTTCTGAACCACAAATGTGGCAATTTTGTTCATTAAAACGTACCCACCAATATGAAAATCTACTTCATCCGAAAAGATGATTTTTTTTTTTGGCTCAATTGACATCATCGTACAGTTTCTCGTTGGCCCATCTAGTGAAGCGAAAACGAAGCGGATTGCTATGCGGCTTCCACTCTTGAAGTAATTGAACTTTGTAAGACGTCACACAGATATCTGTTCGCTAAGTTTGACGTAAACTAGTGCGTAAAATGTTCAATTCTTGAGAACCATAACGAGCTGCTGTTAATGGATTCTCACGCACACTCTCAGCCAAAGCTTAGATATTTTCGTGTGTATGCACGAACACACTCATTTCTTGGCGCTTCAGAAATGAAACCAGTTTCACGTACTTTAGCAATAAACTTGCGGAAACCGGGCACTGTTGGTCCTTCTCTGCAACCAAATCTTGTACCAGAGTTTCGTGCAATTTCCAACCAATTGTCTTTGTGTTGGAGATAAATTTCCAATTAAACCCAACACGTCCCAAGTGGAAATCGATTAATTACGTGAATATTGTAACAGAATAGAATGACATAAGTATTGCCAGCTGCGAAATAACCGATGGTTCAAATTGAAACCAATAGATGACCCACTCGATATTTAGTCACTTTAAAGATGTCTAAATTAAAGAAGCAGTGTGAGATTAAAGGGGTATTCAAATTAGAGACAATACCATCATAACACAAGCCACACAAATTTGTTGAATGATTTAAACTGTCTAAGCACAAGTGTTTAAGGTTTCAGTGCTTTTTTATATTTTTTTAGGTTTCGTTTGGTTTCTTTTCCATCTTCCAACTCCCAATATACATATAATGCGTTGAACTGTTGTTTCCTTTGTTGGTTAATCTCTGGGCTTAAGTTGGATGTTGATTTACAATGGTTTTGTTTTAATTGTTGCAACAAATACTTCCAGTTTTTATTTTAACCAAAATATTTTTTTATTATTCACAGAGCCAATGGGAACTTAACTTATTTTGCTCAATTTTTGTTGGGTTTTTTTCAAAGTAAATGTAAAATAATTTGAGTAGCCATGCAGCAGTCATTCATAAATTCTTTAAAAAACTGTTTAAGAATATTCGTATGGACATTCTCTTGTGAAATAATTTGAAGTTGTCTTTTTAGAAACCCATAAATTTTTGCTTCTGTCGACATTTTTTCAATTATTTTCTTTAATTTTTCCTTAGTGTTTCAACTTTTCTTTTAAACCAAAATTTATTGCAAGTCTTTTAAAACAAAAATTTTGAAAATCTTTTAAAATTTGTTTTTGTTTTTGATCATTTTTTTCGGGGTTTTTTATTGCTTTTTTCATATTTTTGCTTAAGCAACTTCATGTCTTTTTCATGCTGCTGCTGTTCACCACATAATTTATCATCTTTTGCAAAATGTTGTTGTTGTCTTCATCTATGGCAGCAGCAGCAGCAGACGAGACGATAGAAGAGAAGAGTGCGAGTATTTAGAAATCATTGAAGAATGCGAAAAGTAAAGTTTATAAATTTTAAACACATTTATTTGTCAGTTTTTTAGAAGCAAAATTGTTCTTAAATTGAAAAAGAAAAAAAAACACAACAAAACCGAAGAAAAAGTTTTTTGTCTTCTACAGATTTGTTGCTGTTCAAAGTATAAAAGATTTCAAGATTTCAAGACTTTTTTTTTTGAATTTTTATTGTTTAAAATCAGCAAAAACTAAAAGCAAACCAGCAGAAGTAGGAAAAGGAAAATAATATTCAAATTATTTTAAACCGCAAACATATTCTAGTTTTTCTTTCTACATTTCGGCATCTTTTAAATGCAAATAAATTTTTTGGAGGGCTTGTGGGGTTTGTTCTCCTCCTTTACTTTTCCTTTACTTTTCTCTTCTATTGTTTAGTTTTTGGCAAATTTTGTGGCGCTCTAACTATGTACTTCACAGGAAAAGGAAGAGAGCAAGAGAGGCAAGAATTTAAAGGAACGGGTTAGTTATTTCGTATTCAAGTCAGACATAATTGCTGTCAGTTTCTTTTTTGTTTTTTTTTTCTTTTCTTCTCTTGTTGATGACAATTTTTTGTTGCTTTTTCTGCTTAAGAAACTTTTCTTTTCACTGGCTTTTATTTAAAGCCAAAATGATAATGTTGCCTCAGACACTGCTGCTGCTTAAAATGCTGGTACAGCATGCAACATAATATTTTTGCATTTAACCACTGCTCTTGGGGAATTGGACAAAAAAATGAAAAAGAAAAATTATCATAACGAAAATGAATTTCTGGTTACCGTGTACAAGAGATTATCTGCCAATAAATGCAATTTGAAATTAGTTACTTAATGTTTAATAGTTTCTCTTTGCTTATTGTAATATTTCCACTACTCCCTATTAAACTTAAAATTTTCAATTCATTCGTCCTGTAGTCAGGGTAAGGACAGACAGTAGAAGAAGATCCTGGAAGGAGCAATAAGCCAGGATTGTTAATTTAATAAAACCCTTTTTTGAGCTCTAATCACGTTGGCCAATGCCTTCTCCAATCATTATGTTCCTTTCAAACAAAGGGAAGAAGCTAAATATAGAGAACACACACAGCCTTCTTCAAGCATTTTTGTCCAATACTTTCAGCACTTTCACACGTGTACGCACTAGTGCTGAGCATTGAAACATTATGTGGCAGACGGTCATTTCCTTTGAGTTTCAAATTTTGCAGAAAACACGCGAAGGCAAATAGGCGAACACAAATGCTATCTTGTAAATGCCCAGACTACCTAGTAAATGCCCATTGGAGAGAGAAAAATGAGATATTTTCTTTTGCTTGGGTTAAGGCGGCTCGGTCAGCCTATCATAGGCGCCGAAAAGATCCTGACGTTGACTATGAAACATGTCTCCAATTTTTGGCTTAATTATGTCTAAGGGGACCTCTATACGAGGATCACGTAGGGAATCACATATCCGAACAGTCACGTCCCTATTCCAAGAAACTTTCCTTTTTCTGCATAAAAAGGCGACCGTCATGCATAAGTTATGCTGTTTGAAAGTGTCATTATGCCACGGTGGCTGTCCAAGTGTATCATTATGTTACACGAAATATTTTGCGGCTGAGCTGTCATATAATTGTCAGGAGAAAAACTATAACTTCCGCCTGCAAGACACTGTAAGTGTCTGCTATCCAGGTACTCAATATGCACATCAGAGATGAGCAATGAGTATTCAAAAAGACGGGTAGATTCGAATCATACTCATAATTTCTGATACTTATACGCATTCATACCTATTTTAATATCATACTCATACTACTCATATCCAAAGTTTGAAGTACTTATCGTACTCATACTTAACAATACATATGACGTTGTTGATTTCGACTCTCCTTTACTCAACATTTACACGAATCACAAAATACGTATGATTCGCGTACGAACACTACAATACTCACTAGAAGGTTGCATGTTTCCTTTGCTTGCTGTCTTTGTCTTTTTCATTCTTCATTTTTTGTAAATGCAACAACAGCTAAAACTGTAAATTTTGATGAATGATTCGAATCACTCGAATCATTTATGAGTATTATAAGTATTTTTCTAAATTTATGAATCTGAATGCGTAGGAGGGTATGAATCAAACATATTTCGAATGTTATGAGTTTGATGTCAACGTTGTACTCATACTCATTGCAACCTGTACTTATAAATCAATGTTGTAGTGAGTACGCATGAATCAGAATAGTTCAATTTCAATACTGTTGACTCACTCATACTCAAAATTTCATGAGCACTTATGAGTAGCGAAAATACGATTCATTGCTGATCTCTGATGCACATTACATCCCTTTTCCTCATCTAATTTCAAACTACTGTATGTACAGAGAATTTGGCGAAGGATCTAGTTTTGCGTTCCATCAGTCTATATTCGTGTTAACGGTGTCCTGCTGAAATCATTATAGAAGAACAAGGGACTCGCTTTGGCCAGCAGCCCAGTGATCCGATAGCCAAAGAGCTATCAGCCGCTCCAGATGAAGCTCATTTGGAAAGACGATCTTGGCATGGATTATGATCATTAAAGGGCTGGTTGCCTTAAAGCAGCTTTTCACACAAGGAACAAATCGCGGTTAGGTTGACCAAGTTTTCTTTATTTTTTTTAATTTTTGATATTAAAGATGGTATGGGTTATGGTATGCATAGCAAGCTGGATAAAAAAAACTGCTAATATTTGAGCTAGTATGAATACCACCCATTGAACATCATTTTCTGAAGCCACAAAAATTTGTTGAATGACTGAAACTGTCTGAGCACAAGTGCTTGAGGTTTCATTATTCAGTACTCTTTTTATATTTTTTGGGTTAAGTTTGGTTTCTTTTAAGTCTTCTGAACCAATATGTAATGAGTTGGAGTATTGGTTCTTTTTGTTGGTCAACCTTTGGGCTTGCATTGGGTGTTGATTTGCATTGGTTTTCCTTTTTTTCAATGACTGGGAACTGTGTAAGTGGTTGTATTAAGGGTTGTAGATAAAATTCAAGCTAAAAAATAGAAAAAAAAAATAATTTTTTTAAACAAATTTTTCTAACAATACATTGCCCTGTTTTTGTGCAATTATTTGTTATTTTATTTTTGTTATTTCATTGATTTTTTTTTTCTACAATTTTATTTTAGCTTGTATTTAGTTTTCATAAAAATATTCTTTTTTTTTCCTTTTTGGTTCATTTTATTTTTTCTATTCTATTCTTTTTTATTTTATTTTTTTTTTTTTTTGTTTTTTTTCTATTTTAATTAAAAATAAAAATCAATGCTGTTGCTCACTTTCATTTCTGTAAACATTTTCTTTGTATTTGTTGGAAAAAAATCAATTCCTTTTTTTTTGAATAATAAAAATAAATAAAAAAAATGCATTTCATATGGATTGGCAAAATAGAATTGAAATTTATTTATTTTTATTTTTTTATTTAATAAAAAAGAAACAAGAATACATATTTATTTTTCAAATATTTGCAGATACTAAAACTATGCAAAAGAGCAACATTTTGTAGCCTTTTTCCCCTGTATAAGAGATGTTAGTTTTCAAAAACTTTTAAAGTAAATGTTTGCTACTGAAATATATGACAATATTATTTATTTATTGTAAATTACAAAAGAAAATCAAATAAAAAATGAATTTCATTTTTCATACTATTTTTGGTTTAAATATTGCGATGGCAACGACTATTGAAAGTGTTGCATAATAAAGGCAAAGATTTTTAGCAATTGTTTGATAGAGCATTACAACCATGCTTAAATTTTTGAGAATGACAGAAGAAATATACAAATACTATGCATAGAAATAACTTCAAAACAGCTTAGATATGATAATTCTAGATAGAAAAAGAATTTAGGAATGTTGCAGGCTTAGATGTGATAGGAGCATGACTTTTCCTTAGACCTCTACATTTTAGCATTGCACACTCCGTTTTGCTACTATATAGCATTACTTACTTACTTCCTTCGTCATTACAAATCTTCAGTTATGATTGTAACCTAGTTTCTCACACTATTTATGTTGTATGTGTTAATTTTATCCATGCTTGGCAGGATCTACAGTTTAAGGTCGACTTTGCACCACAGATTTTTTGTGAGAAACTTTTTATACTCAGAGTTTTTGCCTATGCTGAGAGGAAGTCGCCGAAAAAATATTTTTTCATATTTCGTTGGAGATGTCTGACTTGGCGATCGAACTGAGGCCTCGCTTTTCTTGGAAATTTTTGCCAGAAATCTGCCGGAATAAATATATTTTTCTTTTAATTCACTACGGCCTCGCGTCCAGTAAACCAACACACTACCTACTAGACTACGGCGACTTCTTCAGTACTGTACATATTGTTACGTTTTTTAGCTTTCAAAAAACGTTTAAAATATAAGCTCATAGATTGCCAATAAAATAAAAATAAATTTGTGTTTAATTTTAATTTAAATTCTTTATATTCGCACAATTCTGTGTATCACTGTTCACAACTTGATGTAAACAACAACAGTTGCTTTGTTTGGTATGTATTCCTCTTTGCACTCTTTTGCATAAACAATTACAATTGTTCGACAGATCTTTGTAATGGAGATCTTCAAACCACGATTATTATTTTAAATACACAGCATCTCCGCACAAGACTGACTGAACTTTTTACTGACTCCATTGCCTGCTTTTTCTTGCCTTTCATATGCCAACGTAAACAGTCTGATGAATATTCTTGAAGGCGAATGTTCATGGCTTCGCCTTCTCGAGATCTCTACAAATGTAAACATTGTTGTTTCATTATTGTTGTTTGTGTATTTTTGTTGACATTTATTCTTGCTGTGTTTGTTGTTGCATTCTTGTTTACTTATTTATCATGTAAACAAGTTCATTGTTTTTGTTTTTGTAGTTTTTGTTTATAATTTTTATGTTAAACGATGTAAAAGAAAAACACAATATTTTCTAAATCAGCAATAGGTGGCCTGTGTTTCAATCTGTTAAACGCGAAAGTTTGCCTTGATTTAGTGATGAGCTGTTCTTATTGAAGAATCGTAAATGGGATGGCTCGATGAGTTCACTCATGCCTATTTTAATCGTGTTATATCTTGTGCTTATGCTATTCCTCTGTGGAAACAGTAGATCAAAGTGCAAGTTTTATAAAATTTTAAAAATATTTCTTTCGGTGACTTCCTCTCAGTAGCCCATTGGCATTTTACGGTCAGAATAATAGACGTAGTCAATCTAGTCTTGTGGATGATAGGTTCACTTTCTTGACATGTGTTTAAACCTCAGCATTTCGAAAAAAAGAAATAAAAAAACATTTATTTTGGCAACATCTGCTCACCAGTCTTCTGCAAAAAGTCTGGGAGTAAATAAAATTGCAATGAAGAGTTTTTCAAATGTTTTATGCAACGTTACACTGTAGGTATCGCCACACATGTACGAAATTAACACCCTTAGTATAGGTTTTGTAAACGTATCTAAAAGGGTTGTATTGACCAATTAAGTACGTAGGAGTATTTATAGTTTTAAAATTCTTTAAATAGCTGCACTAAACTCGAAGTTTCTAATAGGCTCCTAACATTTCATGTTCCAAGTTGTGGACTTATTTTCAAGACAGAATTATCAGAAATGGTAAATTGGAATGGTTTTCATTCACATCTCTATCAGTCGAATTTTTTTAGAATGATTCGCATTTAAAATGGCCCGCTAATGCAACTCACCCATCATCAGTATGAAGCTGCCACCAGCATCCCACAAGGTTATAGGTTAGCATTGGCATAATCGACAGAAGAAACATACATACAGGATTGATCATTACAACCCTTCAGTCAGGATTACGAACTATAATTTTATGCGGGACCTACAATTTAAAGTCGATTTCGAACGACAGATTTTTGAGCAACTTTTCATGGCAATTTTATTTAGATTCAAAGTTTTTGGCAGAAATCAGCAGAGAAGCAGCCGCCGAGGAAAAATTTTTCATATTTTGCTTGTTGGATATGTTTGACCTGGTGTCTAAACCGGGGCCTCACGTCTAATAAACCAACATACATACATACATGATTGGCCATTGCAACCCTTCAGTCAGGATTACGGTCTAGCTTCTCACACCACTCATGTTGTGTGCGTTAATTTTATACGCGAGGGTCGCGATCTACAGTTCAACGTCGACTCCGAACGACAGATTTTTTGAGAAACTTTTTCATGTCAATTTTATTTACTCTCAGAGTTTTAGCCAGAAATCTGCTTAGAGGAAGTCGCCGAAGAAATTTTTTTTTCATATTTCGTTTTGATCTCTGACCTGGGATACGAGCACGGCCTTTACGTGTAATAAGCCAACACACTACCTACTAGACTACGGCGACTACTCTACCGGGACTATTCGACAGAAGAGAACAGTTTTCAAACATACAAACTTTTTCCATGACTATTAATCCTCAGTTTTCCATTATAGCCATATTCCATTATATAGTAATTCAAATACATTGAGTAATTTAAATCGGAAACCAAACGTGTTTCTCATTATATGTGCTAACGTAAATCAGTTTAATTTCATCACATATTATTTTCTAAAAAATTGGGGTTTGAACTTTGATTACAAACCTTAATTTATGTCGATTAGTTTGTAATATTTTTGGGCATTTATCTTTTTCTAAAAACAGCCTATAAATCTTTATTATTTCTAATGAGCTCATCTTGAATAGTTAATCTCGTCAAAAAAAATTTTTTGAAGAGCATTTTACCCTTTTCTTGAGTTTATCCTGCTTCTTAATCTACAAATAAAAGTTGTTGTTTCATCGTTTTTTCTTTCTATTTTTAATAATTTGTTACTCTTGACAAAAATAATCCTTTATCTTTAAGAGGAGAACTTTCTTTCGCTGTTACTCTACCTCTAAATAAACAAGACATTTTTGAGAATTTTTTTTCTTCTAGCCCAGTAAACAAAACTGAACACAAAATGAAGAAATAATGGAAAGAAGTAAAGAAGAAAAAAAAGGTCATTTCGATTGAAAGTTTATTTTTATTTATTTATTATGATTATTTTTCTTATTTTCTTAATATTCCACTAAGCCAAATCAAGAAATTTTTACCCTCTTACTCTTTTTTTTTTCTTCTCTTAACCCTTATAAATAAATCTCATTATGACAACCCTCTTCAATGAGTTGCTACGTTGTTATATTTTTTTTTCGCTTTTTTATATTTTTTTTTTCATTTCCCTTTAACTCTAGAGGGAGAGGCAGGGCGATTCAATCTGTATGAGAGAGTAAATTGTAAAGGATGCTGTTGTCTGGCTATGATGTGTATAAAGTGTGTGCGGTTTTCACCAGGTTTTGGTGGCAACTGGTCATGAAAAATATGCGTTTTTTTCTGTTGTTTTTATTCGTATTTATGATACAAAATAATGTCAGGAAACGAAGCAATAAATCTTAAGGAATAAACAAAATCATGAACAAAATATTTAAACATCTCCAACATACCCCACCACCACCCTACCCAGTATGTTAACATAAAACAACAAAATTTTCTCAATATTGAGAATAAAGTACTGGGGTTTTCTGTAACATTTTCAACATTAAGAAAAAGCTTCGTATTTTTTTTTTTGATAAATTTTAAAATATATGTATGTATGTATGTCTGCATTAAGAATTTAGTATATTTTAGTCTCCTTTAAGAAAAGAAAAAAAAAATTAAAAATTTTTAGAAAATTTTTTTAAAACATCCTAAAATAAGGAATAAAATTTTTGCAAAGGATATTTTTAATGCCATTACTTTCTAGAAACTTATGCAACAATAATCCTCTTTGCTTAAAAGAAACGAATTTATTTTACCATTAAAAGCCTATTTTGAAATAATTTCAAGATCATGTTGTAATGCTGTAATGCTGGTACTTTTCTATGGAAGTACTTTTGGTAAAACAAAATTTACTTCGAGGAAAAGAAAAGAGAGTTTCTAAAATAGAACTACATAAACGATGTTGAAATTGGTACCTTTTTAGAAGGTACCATTTGTTAAAAGAAACTGTATAAATAATTTAAATTGGAAAGTAAGAAATTTTATTTATAACATGTAGACTATCCATAAAAAATGAAAACTATTAAAACTACCATTCCATATTAATTAAGTAGCATTTTTTGTTATTATTTTTTATTTAATACTTCGATGTATTCAGCTAGGTTGTGTCCTGACTATATGTACAAGAGGACTGCCTGCCAAAGTGTTAGTTGCTTTGTGTTTGAACAAAGTATCGTGTTTCACAACGCCGCTGTACAAAATATATATAATGTATTCTATTTCAAAACGTCTTCAATGTGTATTTTTAACGCAGTCAAAAAGCAATCAGGCATCGGATTTGTAGTTGATGCATTGTTTCGGTACATAGTATATATACAGTAGTAGAACTGCATACAAACTTTGTATTGATACATTTTGGAAGGCAGCCGAGCTTATGAGCTTAAAAATACATGAATAAGCTCGTTTTCTGCGACCTCCCTGCAGCAGTTTTCTGGCAAAAGCTCTAAGATAAAATAAAATTGTTATGAAAAGCTTCTGAAAAATTTGTCGTTCACCGGCGACGAGAAGCTAGGAAGTAGTTATAAATGATAAGTAATATCCAGTAAAGTAAAAAGTAAAAAGTAAGAACTAAGTTCAAATCCTTTTAACTAAGAAAACTGATAATAAATTTCAGCTACTATGGAATGCCATTAATAACTCAGTACCGTGGTACTCTTAAACCCGAAGACATTTATAAGAAAGTGTCGTTTACTTTTCATATGAAAAGTCCAAAAACTAATTATCCAATCTCAAAGGAAATGAATTTCATTGTTAATGACATATTATTAATTATATTTTAGGACGCTTATATGGGTAGGTTGAAGAATAAGACTTCAACTAAGCATCTCATGCCTAACGACATATACCTAAAGCATTAAGTAGACTTATTATGCGCTTGCCATGAGGAGTACCGACCACAGTTCCTGTGCAAGTAGCCTGTATTTTGTATTCTTTAACTTCTTCTAGGCTACCCATATGAGATGAGTTATTTTTCCCAAAATGTTGGGATTACGAGATTATGAAAGCAGAACACTGACATTAAAAGGTCTTGAATGAATGTCTTCACCACATGCCCTGCATTTAGTATTATTTACAGCGCCCTTCTGTTTTAGATGTACGTGTAATGCGGAGTGACCTGTACGAAAGCTCATCGTAGTACTCAAGTTGCCTTTATTTTGTCTCAATATCCTCATGGTTTTCTTGTCATCAGGATCGTCCAATAAAATCGTTGGCTTGATTTTTATTGTCTTATCCAAGTGTATATGTACATAACACTATTTTACTTTAATTAGCTTAAATTGTCAAATGTTAAAGTCTTTAGTCAGCATAAGGACCTTGTCATTTCTGTCCTGCTTTAATTTTTAAGAGACGACTACTATCGGCAGATTTTAGTGAAAACTTTTCGTGGCATTTTTATTTAGTCTCATAATTTTAGCCAGAAGAGAGCAAGTAAGCCGTCAAGGAAAAATTTGTTCATATATCATTCTCTTCGAACGAAATGTCTTGAGTTGGGTTTTGAACCGTATTTCACTTGGTAAAGAAAAGTTTTATTTGCACTGGAATATTTTGGTACTTTTTTTTTAGCTTCAAAAGTAATTATTAAAATAAAATTTTTAAGTACATTTAAATGTTTCAGTTTAAGTGTTGCTTAGACATTTGTGTCTTATGACATTTTCCTATCTTAGTACTGAAAAACTGCTTAATGTTGGAACTTTTCTATTTTGGTACTTTTTAAAGGCGATTAGAAGTGTTATTTCTAAAAGCACTCGTTTCACTTTACAATTGGTGTTTTATATTCTTCCTTCAGCACTGACGACCTTCAACAATTTGTTTAACAATAATTTTATTCATCATGTGAATCCTTTTTTTTGGTAAAGTACTTTTTAATAGTAAATTTAGTACTTTTTTAAAAACTGATAAAAATTTTAAACTTGTTACTTTTCAACAAAGAGTTTTGAATATTTTTCCAAAATTGTTTTATATTTTTGGTGGTACTTTCTTAAACGACTTTAGTACTTTTCATCAATATCAATTACCATTCTAAATATTTGTGGTTTCCTATTATCAGTTTTACTTTCCAAAATGTACCATTTTACCAATTTATGTATTTTTCCATTTTCCAATTTCTTCTGTTCATGATTTTATGCAATCTCAGCAAGAGGCTGGTTGCCACTCGTCAGAGTTTGAGTTGTCCAGTGTAGATTTACAACTGCTGTCTACTTGTGAAACAAGGGCAGTCAATGGCGAAACTAATCAACGCTTTCCCTGAGACCTCCTGCATACTTTACTACTTAAAGCCCTCGTGTTATTTTCTGCTTTTTTTTTCTCTCTTTCGGCCAAAACCTGCTACTTCTGTGGCCACTGCTTACAATTGTCGAACAGTGTATGTATTTGTGGGTGTATATGTATTTGTGTGTGTATGTCGGGGTGTTAGTGATTTATTTGGCAACCACATTTTTTGGTTGTTGATTGCATTTTAATCCTGCCATAATGAGCAACACTTTTTTAGGCTTTACTCTGTCTGCCTGCTCTTCTAAACAGCCATTCTCTAGTGTTATTGTGTGAGTGTGAGAGTGAGTGTGCATGTGCTTGAGTAAAACATGAAATTTATTAGTTTCTTCAATTCTTTCATTTCTTTTTTCTCTCTTGTCTTCTTTGTGCTGCTATAAAAAGAAAAAACAAAAACTCACATTATTTTTAGCTGATGACTGCGACTAGTGTGCCTGTTTTGTATATTTAAAGAGAACTAGAGAGAGAGCGGTAATGAAAGAGATAGCAGACCAATTGTTTTTCTTTCTGTGTGTTCGTTTTTTTATTTTTTTTTTTTTTGTTAAGGATTCTTTGTTTTGCGGTTGAAATATTTATTATTTTTTTTCTCGTCCTTTTTTTTCTTTTTTTTTTTTTGGTTTGTTGGTTTTAGCTCTGCATAATGAAGAAGAAAATAACGTTTTTGATTTTAAAAATTGAAATCATTTGTTTGGAACTAAATTGTTTGGGTTAGAAAAATATTGCTCAGGACACAAAAAGAATCGAGAGAGAGAGAGAGAGTAAAGAGACACAAAAAGGATATTAGCAATTTTTTACCGCTTGATTAACAGTAGAACATTTTAGATGCAAAGTTTTTTTCAATCCTTTTTCCATGGATTTCTTTTTGGGGTTTTTGGGGAAAATTAAAATTATTGAAAAGTCCTTTATTAAAGGGAGGTAAAACTGTAATATTTCATTGACGAATTGAGAAGATAAGGACAATTTTTCTCAATAATTTAACGGAAAAGGTTCTCAATCTAAGGAGAGATGAATTATCTGCAAGATAACGAATTTTTTTTCTATGAACGAATATTACCACATTCTAAAGCCACCACGAAGGGAAGTGATGCCCAAAATTTTCTGTGAACATAATGCCGCGCTGTAAGCGGTATCGGAATTATTCGAAATTATTTCACTCCACCCTAAATTGTTTTATTTTAAAATTTTTGTTGCTTTAGAGGACGTAGATCTGTTACAATGCTTCTCTCCCATCTTTTTCATTTTCTTCACGTTCATTCATCATTGTTCCTAGCAAAGCAGTGTACTAAACAGTACACTATAGCAGGGTCTAGGTCGGTATTAGGGACAGATAGTAACTACCGTTACTTGACTGATGCTGTTGTCACATTCATTACTGTTTAAATTCTTTTTGAGATGACAGTGATTAGAGAGCTTCCTGACGTGTTGAACTTTTTTGTCATTTTCTGTAAGCAAAACTAAATTGATCGGATTTATAATGTATGCCCTAAAGGTTCTTCCTCTATACATACATAATTGCTTATTACAACCCTACAGTCAGGATTACGATCTAGTTTCTCACACCACTGATGTTGTGTATGTTAATTTTACACTCGAGTAACAGTTTAAACGGCAGATTTTTGAGAAATTGCATTTACTTTCAGACTTCGTGATAGAAATCTACTGAGAGGAAGCCGCCAAGAGAAATATTTTTTCTTATTTCGTTCCGTTGGAGATGCCTGAACAGGGGCTTGCACCGTGGCCGCACGTCTAACTAGCCAACATACTGCTTACTAGACTACGGCGACTTCTACCTCTTAGCAATGCTTTAATCGCCCCTTTTTGTCTTTGGAGTTAGGTGTTAAAATTTCTTCGTACACACAGTAATCTGCATCAACTGCGTTGTAAAATAATTCCTGCCTTTATGTGGTACGGTTTTCTGCACTGATTTGGGAATGCCCATTCTTTTCTCACTCTATGCACGCTATTTTTGAAGCTCATCTTCTCATGAATAATTTCTCGATACTGCATCATGGTCAGTCTTTTTTCTTTTTCTTTCTTCTTCTTCTTTTTTTGTACGCACTTGAAGTGACTCCTCACAGTAGCTCATTCGCACTCTCATCGTATCCTGTAAGCGGTATCAAAGGACAAACAAAATTCTCGAATTTTAGGCATTGCATGCATGTACACGCATCCGCATAAAGTCACTATTTGGAGTGAATTTTTGGCTGTCGGAATCATTGGTCCTTCAATGTTATGTATTCCTATTAAGGGCGAGCACTATAGATCGATGATTATCAACTTCTTTGTATGGTCTACGTTAACTGTCCGCTATGCGGATATTGAGGAGGGCATGGTCATCTCAGGAAGGCAGTGATCTGAACGGACCACGGTGAATAATCAATTTCACTCCGTTAGACTTTTTCTTGTAAATAAATTACATGAAATCACCGTAGTCTAGTGGGTACTGTGTTGACTTCTTAGACATGAGGCCATGTCAGACATCTCCAATAAAAACGAAATATGAACAAATATTTCTAGCAAAAACTCTGAGAGTAAACAAAATTGTAATGGAAAGTTATTCCAAAATATGTCGTTCAGAACCGACTTTATACTAAAGGTTCCGCCCCTCAGCTAAAGGGTCCGCCAAATAACTTTTTTTTTTTTCTGAAAATACTGTAAAAAAAAAACTACTGAATATTTTCTCAAATTTCTTTTTTTATTTGAAAGTACAATCCTCTGGTTAATAATGGCAAATAATTTCATTCAAATGGCTGCCTAGGCTGGCCATGCAGTAGCCTACACGAGAAGATGCCGATTTTGGCAAAAAAAAATCATCTTTTCAGATGAAGCTCATTTTGATCTTGGCGGGTATGTAAACAAGCAAAATTGACGCATTTGGGCACAGAAAACCCGCACGCATACATTGAAAAGCCGATGCACCCAAAACGAGTCACTGTTTGGTGCGAAATTTTGGTCCAGAGGCATAATTGGGCCATTTTTCTTCGAAAATGAGCAAGGAGTGGCCGTTACAGTCAATGGCGATCGTTATCGGGCCATGTTGTACGAATTTTTGTTCACAAAAATTGAAGAGGAGGATATTGGCAACATTTGGTTTCAACAGGACGGCGCTACGTGCCACACACCTGAAGCTACACTCGATGTTTTGCGCCCTGTTTTTGAAGATTGCATTATCAGCCGCAGAGCTGATGTCGTTTAGCCACCTCGGAGCTGCGATTTGATACCGTTAGACTATTATTTGTGGGGTGCCGTCAAAGATAAGTGTTACGCCGACAAGCCAGAGATAATTGACGCTTTAAAGGACAATATTCGTGAAGCCATTGGTGAAATACAGCTGTACACAATCGATAATGTGCTTAAAAATTGGACCGAATAAAAAAACATCGACTTTGATGATATCTCACGCACACTACATATATTTTATTTAAACTTTAAAATAGAAAGCTCTTTAAAAAGACTCTGTAGTTCGATTCATTCCTCTACCAGTTTTCTATTTTCCATTATTGCTTGCGTATTTATTTATTGTGGTTGTTGCTGCTTTTTATTAAATTAAATTAAATGTTTTCTGTTGTATTTTTATTATCATTTCATAGACTCTGTCATATTTTAAAAGACTGTCTCTGCCACAAATTTTTTAGATTGAAATTTTGATTGAATTGCAAAAATTTCAGAGAGACTCACTCTTGTCGTTTTTTTCTTTTTTTGGCAACCCTTTTTTCATTATCATAAAGCTAATAATGTTACAACAGCAAAAAAGAACAGAAGAGAAAATACTAAAGGACTCTTACATAAATGGTCAAGACTATATTTTATAGCCAAATAACTACACAAAAAATATAAAACAACGATAACAAGGCTATAAAAAAAACTGCTTTTTAGTCTGCTAAATGGTTGGTTTACATCAAAAAGAGGACCATCTACTACAGCAGCACCATCAGCACCAGCAACATCAACGAGTATTTAACAAAAACTGAATGAAAGAAACGAAAAAAAACAATTTTTAACAATTTTGCAATTTATTTTAAAAACTACAAGAAAACGTAAAAAAAGAAATGTGGGAGAGCAAAAGAGAAGGATAGAATAAAATTAAATGAAATAAAGTACATATACAACAATGAATACCAAAAAAAAACAAGATTTCAACTGAAAGAGCACGTTAACTACAACTACAATTACAACTACAACTACACTTTACTTTAAATTTTGTATAAAACTACACAAACACACACACACCAACACTCTTGTAACGTAGAGTTAAACAGACTCACACAGAGAGGAAGAGAGCAAAAACAAAATATGTATGACTGCCGGGGTGTATGTATGTATGTATGTATGTATGTGTTTGATTGGTTGAGTGAGTACAGGGTACATGTAATTTATTAGTGACAACAAACATTTTAGCAGGATTCCTTTTTCCTACAGCACATGCCAACTCTCTGAATATATTCATACAAATTTATACTCCTTCACATACACACATACTCACACATCTGCACACTTTCCTGTCGTACATACATGTGCACTCTCATCAGTTTTACTGCGTATGCATACACTCGCTTACACAGTGTGGTGGTATACAGTGTAATATTTATAAACAGTATGCCACCACATAAGACCAACAGTGTTGTTTATACTCGTATCTACAGGGTATTTGAAGTTTAAGTTTAAAATTTGAAAATTAAAGTGTATTCATATATCTAGTGTTAGAGGTTGCCATAAGGTTTATGGAAATCAAACGTTCTCCTTTGCCTAATTCTGTTGGTGAAATTTTCGTCAAAATATTGCCAGAATGATGGGTTTTCCTCCACAATTCCATAGCGATTGTTGTCTTATGTCTGAATATACTTTGTGTTTCCAATAGCCTCGAAGAAAATGATTTAACAGCCCTAGGGGCGTTGATATTGTTTCACATTCGCCTCAATGGACAGAGCTTATTTGAGTCCTAAAAGGAGCATTTGTAACACGCCTAGCTTGTATGTCCCAGCCATCCCGAGAGTTTTTCGAAATTGTAAAGTTTATTCAAAACGCCTTTGGCTGAACATGTTCGGTTAATCAACTTTGGGTGCCCCAGAGTTTTTTTCTACAGTACACTCTAAAAAAACCCGCAAATGCTAACCCAATAAACCTTTTCTGAGCTCTGTGTGGATATGTGCTTCTTCACGCCTGTCTAATCTTACCTCATCTACCGGTTCTATAAGAGTTTGCTTTGATTTTCGTGTGAAAATGGTACGGAACAACCATCTAACTCTCTGATGAATTCTCGACTATTGAATTCAATCTGAGGACGACCTGTAAGCTCATGATTAACAATGCGGCCACAGATTCCATCAACCCCAAGTGGGCTGCTTCGGATACCGGCAGAACGGCATAGAAAATCTGGCCAAGGCTGAATAGAAATCGCACTGCAAGGCTGATTAAACTGCAAATAAACATGCTCCGTATAGTTGTCGAAGTCGTGATGGGGCATTGCCCTGGGACACTTCGCACTTGATTTCTGAAGAAGCTGCAGAGATGAGGAGGAAGATGAGACTGTTTTTCACCTACTGGGAACATGCTCGGCACTATGGCGAAGGAGAAAGGGACATGTTTGTGCCCTCCGTATAGATGATCATGGTGGCCTGTCGAACATTGTTTTCGGCAGATTGAGTCACATTATTCAAAGCTCTAAGTGGTTCCAGGACTAGGAGATAATTGATGAAAGCTGTGGTATCACAATGGACCCCATGTGGCCTAAGTGGATCCTTCCGAATTCCTTGAGGGAACGGCCATCTCTACCTACCGACTACATTTCTGCCATCGATTCCTTAAGTTAATTCACTTCTTCTTCTGCTTTTTAGAAACTATACGGGCGTCACAGGATTATAAGGATTACTTTTTGTATTAGCGGTGTTTATATATGATCCGGATTACTTGCCAGTGTAGTTAGTAGTATGTTGATCAATTAGAGTAGAGATTAAGGCTGCGATTTCCATCATATAGCGTATCCTGTTACACAACAAAGCCAAATACTTCCACAAACTTTTTTACAGCGCTAGACGCCGACTTGAAATTCTTCAGCCTTTTTCCTTTCTGCGGCGATATCGTCAGTTAAATCCTGTACGGAGTAAGTCATTTAGAATTAAAAAATCAGTCAGCATGTCTATAGACCATCAATTGAGACTTTTTTGAGGTTACCATTAAGTAGATAGTGAGGCCACGGTTCAAACCCCAGGTCAGACATCTCCAACAAAACGAAATACGAAAAAATATTTCTTCGGAGACTTCCTTTCAGCAGATATCTGGCAAAAGCTCTGAGAGTAAATAAAATTGCCGCAATGAAAGAGTTTCTCAAAAGTCTGTTGTTCGGAGTCGACTTTAAACTGTAAGTCAGGCCACTCATGTATAAAATAAGCACACACAACATGTGTATGTATGTGGTGTGAGAAGCTTAGTTGTAATCCTAACCTAAGGGGGTGTAATGACCAACTATGTATGTGTGGATGTATTAAGGAATACCAACCACAGTCCACTTCTCTAAGACGAGTTATGTGTAAAGCATCATCCTCAATTGGAATCCTGAAATTATGAAAGCTAGGTAATAAGATAAAAATGTTCCTTCGTCTCGAAAAGTATTTCATCGGGTATTTCGAAAGTGACGACTGTAACAGCCAAAAAAAACCCGAATTTTCAAAAATTTGTTTGAAGACCACCCCCAGTTTGTCAATAATTTCTGATAATAAAAGAAAAATTATGCAGAAGAAAGTCAAACTTAAAAGACCCTTTACAAATATGAACACCATCCAACAAATGTTGCTTGCTTGCTCTGTAGTGTTGTAACACGACAAAAATTTATGCAGTGTGTGTGTGTGTGTAAGTGACATTAGCAACATAGACTGGAGTACAACAACGATTTTAGTCATCGTCATCTAAACTAAACCAAAAAGAAATTTACAAAAAAAAAAAGAACAAGAACAACCAAAACAAAACGGTAAAAAATTAAAGTCTTTGTAGAAAAGTTGGAGGGCGAACAGAGTATAGAGGATGACACATAGAAAAATGGAAGAGACGCTACAGACAAAACATTGAAAATCGTATAGAAAAATTGCTGCATCAGCATTAGTGTCAGCGTTCTCACCCTTCTGTTGGTATTAAACACAACACAACACCCAACGATGAATGGGATCTTGTTATCGTTCTTATTCTTGTTTTTGTTGCTGTGTTAGTGGTAGTAGTTGTAGTAGTTGTTGTTGTTGTTGTTGCTATTACATAAATATGCATCAGCAGAAAATAAAACGTAACAAAAAGATGAAACCATTTCAACATTTTAGAGAAACAGAAGCCATAACATGATGAAGGATAGAACCGAAACACAGCGACACAACAACAACAGCGGTAGGGAAGCCATTTAAATACAAATACATACAAACGCACACACATACACACAAGATTTAGAAGCATAACACAAAAAGAAGTGTAGTTTTACACTGCAGAAAACATTATGGTTCTGACGAAAGAAATTTCATCCTTTAAATTCATTTTCGTGAAACAACAGATAAGCGTTTGTTTTATACTCGTAAATGGTTTGAGTCTTCAATAACTTACACGGCATTCCGGATAGCAAACATCATTTATTTATTCTCACTTTAGTGAACAAAATAGCACCGAAAGCTTAGATTAACTTTCCCAACATGCAATACATAAATACAGCTGAAGTTCAGCGATTGCCTACCAACTTTATCGTGAACACTTTCCATTCCAGAGATGGTTTGCACGGTTCAAAACCATTGATTTTAATATGGAGTAGAAAAATGGCCCGGTCTAGTCTCAAAATGTTCGAAGATGATGATTTGAAATCGTTTTTCCAAGAAGAATTTCAAAATCATTGTGAATTACTCAAGCCATGGTCCTGGTGTAAGGATTCTTACTCCAGAGAGGACCTCAAGTAATTGTTTGGAACACCTATTTTTAACAAGGGGGTACAGCTGAGAGTATTTTTTGTAAAGAGTTGGGTTTGAGGTTTATTTCTCATATTTGCGTTATAAAACGCCCTCGATTTCATATCTAGCTTTGCATCCTATAATGCGAATGATTGTCGAGGACAGTTAAACAGGTCTGAAGGCAATAGGAGATGTCTTATGTAATTTGCATCTAAGTATCGGGGCGAATTAGCTTCTGTCTGTTTCCGAAACATAGTAATACTTCTGGAAACGAGAAAACTGAAGTTCCTCTTCCTAGATTAGATTATCATTATCATTTTCCTGTCCAACCAAGTTTTCTAATTTACCATCTTTAGGGGCTTCTCAAGGAATAGAGTGGTCTGAAGAGACTGAGTCGTTAAAAGGAAAGATCAGATTGATGTTACGCCAGGAAAATTTTTTTATCAATTGACAGTGGTCAAGTCGACTAGCTGTTGAAACTCATTATATCCAATGTGAATGGCCACCGTAGGGATAATTGTGAATTCAAATCGCTAACGATGATCTGAGAGAGATTTCGACAGATTTTATATAGGGTATGTGGAGTGAAGTAGGAGTTGAAGACTATAGAGCCATGTTCTCCATGTTTTTTCGGCTCTTGAGTAAAAGTTGTTATATGAAGAAGGCGATCGCTTAAAAGATTTCAACTGAGATGATATTTAAATTACCCTGAGATTTAATTGCAGAATGTCTCTGCTTGAGCAATGTAATTTAAGTCGCGAAGATCTGCTTCTTCTGTTTTATGTTTATCCTTACTCTCGCCTTCTTTCGCTCTCTCTTCTCTTTTACTTTATTTCCTCCCTTTTTTTTTTGATTTTCGCTTTCTGTAGGACCAATGCATTGGGTCGCATAGCTATTTATCAGCGTTGTCAACTCAGTGGTTTTAGCACTGTTTTTAGTGCTTTTTAAAACTTTCGACGCGGAAAATGTTCGAGTTAGTGCCTAGTGCTTTTTTAGTGCTTTTCTTTTCATGTCAGTGACACCAAATCAAAAATTAAAAATAAAAAGAAACTAAAAAAATTGGTAGAAGAAATAATATTAAGACTTCCTAAAAACTACGAAATGCTCAGCAAAATTTCAGTAATCAATGTAAATAATATTTTATCCCATACAAAAGATGAAATCATGTCTTTAGCTAGAGAATTTGAATCTAAACCAGACATTTTGACAAATATTGAAAATGCATGGCGAACGATACTAAAATGGCAAAATAAATAGTTAAATAATAAATAAATGGTTAAATAAATAATATCAATTTTGGTTTGTAAATTTTTTTACTAATTATATAAAATGGTTATAAAATTAAAATAAATATTATGTTTTAGCGCTTTTTTATCAAAATTACGCGTTTTTTAACGAGTTTGGTGCTTTTTGAAAATTTATAGTTGACAACGCTGCTATTTATACACGTTCTCATAACAGCAATTTAAAAACTTTTGTAGGCGTCAGCTGATTTCACAAGCATAGAAATTGATTATTACACGACCTTAAGCCGAAGAAAATATTTAAAACTCGTATTATATCTACGACATTCGGCTCGAAAGCTATAAAAACAAGCCATTTATTCATTGAATTATTTAACAGACAATGAAAAATGTATCCTTCGTGACAATCAGAAACATCATCGCAAAATGTGGCCAATCAGACATATCAACGTCCAAGTCGAACGTCACAAGCTTCAAAGTAATTTTCAATGTTCTGTGAGACTCACAGCGTTCCTTCTATTTCGAGCTGCCGAAATTAGGAAAAAACTGCCACTGGATCCAGTGCACAATTGAGCAAATATCAACCGAAAAACGATCTGAACATTATATCAGTTATGATGCTGTAAATATCATCATTACAACCGTCGGGCACATGATACAAGACCAATTTAAAACTGGTCCTAAAACTAAAAACCTAAACTGGTTGGGTTGTTTTACCTCATCATTGCATTACCCCGTTCATCGAAGCAGAACGCTGGATCTGGAATATGCTACTTTTCGTTAGAAGCTTGGCTTGATTGTGCATCTGGATCGAGAGCTCCCTGTTGTCAGAAAAATGGAGAGAGTGATCTTAGCTAATCATGCTAACAAGCTATCAAGTATTTATTACCAAAAGCCTTAAAATTTGTGTTCTCTCTTAAAGAAATCATCCCAATTTATGAAATTTCGAAATGCTTGCCATGCACTTTCTCTTAGTGTATGTATGTTGTGTGGCATAAAACTAAACTATAACCTTTAAAGAAGGGGGTGGGGGACGGGGGAACGCAATATACAATATTTATCTGAAAACACTCATGTGTTTAGTAACCCTTAAGTATTCATTTTATATTATTTGTATATGTATATTTGACTCTTATCCACAGTATACACACATAAACAATCATAATTGTAAATATGTATGTAGAAAGGGGGCTCTGTACGTACGTGTAAGTCGCCTATATAAATATGTTTTCCCTTCTAAAACAGATTTAATGTCACAGTTTTTTTTCTTTTTGCATGTCTGTGTTGGCAGTTGTGATGAGTGATTTGAAAATGCGTTGCAACAACAACAACAGCAAAAATTAGAAAACATTTATTTTTTTCCCCCTTTTATAGTGTGTGTGTGTTGTTTAAAGGGGCTATGACGTCTGTACGAAACATTTGCTAACAACCAACGAAATGTGGAAAGGAAAAATTTTTCAAAAAAATAATTTTTGATTTTGACTTGTTGTTCGGGGGCTAACAAAATCATTATGGATCTTAATGTTTAATATGTATGTGTATATGATGGTTCTTATACATTTATACATATGTATGTATTGAACTTATTTTCCTCTTCAACTTTTTAAAACCTAAACACACAATGCCATTTGCATGATGTTGCTGATTTTGTTTTATACTTGGCGTGTGAGGATTTTGTGGCAAATGATTTTCTAATGAAATATTGAAATATTTTATTAATGATTTACAAAAAAAAAACAACAACCCAAAAATTTCGTTATGAGTAAATATTTGAAAAATTAAATTAAAAATTCCAAAAATTCCATCCAATTGTGATGTAGGAATGTTATGTGTTTTGTTCGAAGGCTATGTATGTTAAAAAGTGATAATCCTTTAGGAAATCTACACAATACTTGAACATTGATGTACACTATTTATTCTTAAAAGCAAATATGTATGTAAAATTCGATCAGCTGCAACTACATATTATACACTTTTCAGTCATTTCAACTATTTAGTCAAGATTATGACGTAGTATGTCACATCACTCATATCGTGTGGAAATTTTTAAAACGTTTAGCAGCACCAACAGTTTAATGCCAACTCCAAACAAGAAAATCTGTTTTCCATTATAAATAGCCAGAGCTTTAGCCAGAAGAGGTTGTTCAAATAGATTTTTTATCCATATTTCGTTTTAACTGATGTTTAAACACTCGAGCTCTGGACTAGTAGTAAGTGCTCTATCTTGTATAGAGTGCTATGACTTTAAGTACAATAAAAGCAGTGATGAAATATTTTTCACCAAATAGTGTGTTTATAGAGCGTCTCTTATTAGGAACTTTCGTAACATGACTTTTGTCATCTGTCAAATTAGTTGTCATTTATTTGCATTTGCATTTACAGTGCAAATAGTGAAATGTTTTGTCGAAGTAGGTGTCCAGTTCGTTCAAAATATCGCTCTCAAGAGCTCGGCTTTTCGCTGACCATAACTTGGTGACATTTGAGTCAATACTTAGGTCTGCATGCGTACAAAGTCAACCGATTTAGAAGCTTAAGGTAAACCACCATACTTAACTACGTCTGTTCGCTGAATGGGCTCTGAATCAGTTAACAACTGATCCCAATTTTCATCGAGAAATCATTTGCCACAGTAATGCCCATGTGTGTATGAACGAAAAAAAATTCTCGAAATTTGGAACGATACCAAACCACATGGGATCCAAGAGAGTCCATTATATTACGAAAAAGCCACTATTTATTGACGATTTTGGGTTGGCGTCTTCGTCAGTCTATGTTTCTTTGAGGACAACGTTGGTCAAGCCATCAGTGTCAATGGAAAGCATTAGACATCGATTATTACCAATAGCTTCTGGCCTGAATTGAATGAACAGGACACCAACGTTGTATGTTTTCAACAATGAGGGCCTCATGCCACATTGGAAATACTATGCACTGACGGGAAAGTTGTGTAACCTGACCAATGCGTCCGTCCGGTATACGCGAACAGACTCCAAACAGTCCTTCTTAAAACCAACATAACCCAAGTCATCGGTCAAATTCAGGCTGCTTTATTATACGCCATGGAAAATTGACCACTTCGAATGCGCTCTTCTCTCCGAGAAGCCATAGCGGATGAGGTTATGCGATATTATATTCCACTTATACTGGCATCGATGATATTTCACACAGACTATGTTTTATTTAACTTTAGAGATAGGAAGCTTTCATTCAACTTGTCTCATGTATTCGCACTATTTTTATGGGAAAAAGTTTTCGTTCAAGATTCTTTCTTGCCTCATATTCTGCAAATGGATTCAAATATACTGTCAATAAACATTTCTCTCTCTTTGTCTCTTCATTCATTACCAATTTTCCTGGTTACAATACCATGCATTTCATGGCAATTGTTTCCATAGCCTTTAATGCAATAGTGTAGCTAATGCAGTTGCTAAAGCAGCAACCCTTCAAATAATTGCCAATACACACTGCCTATTACGCAGCAGAACTATTTATTAGTTGCTGACAAATCTTGGACTAAGAAAAAATTTTGCATTCTTAGCAGACTCAACCAGCGTAATTTGTATACAAAGCTTGCCATCCATCAATTAAAATTGAGTCATAAGTATAGATTTGTCACTGTAATCATTCTCATCTGTCATTTTGTAATGGGTAGGCATGCGAAGAGACTTCGCTTAGATTTTGGTTGATACCAGATTATTCATTTATTTTATTTGCCAATGTCTGCCTCTAATATTTCTCATTTAGTTTGCGAAGCTTCATTAATAGAATCGTTTCAATCGAAAAATTCTTAAATTATCAGTCAGAGTTTGTGAGCCAGTCAGTCCTCTGTTTTAAGGTGAAATTCTGACGCTGATTGTCGAGAACTGTTAAGAGAACTTGTCAGTTAGTTTTTTGGGCATCATTTCAAGTGAAATCACAATGCGTTCTTCTATGGTATGCAAGAAAGCTTTGATGCTTCTTCCTTTTATCATCCCATCCTATTTGAACATAATGAATGCCATGTGTCGTGGAACTATTATTACGTTTTAAAACCTTTTAAAAACGTTTCAAATACATATAATAAAAATAAATTCGTGTTTAGTTTTAATTGAAATTCTTTATTGTTCACACAATTCTGTGTGTCACTGTTCACAACTTGATGCAAACAACAAAAAATGATTTGTTTGTTATTCTTCTTTACAATCTTTTGTGTAAACAATAACAATTGTTCGACATATCTTTATAACAATCATTCTCTTCAAACACCGCGCATCTTCACACAAGACTGACTGAATTTTTATTGACCCACCAACTGCTTTACCTTTTGCCTTTTATAAGGCGACGTAAACAGTCTAATGAATGATCTTGAAGTCGAATGTTCATGGCTTCGTCTCCTCGACATCTCCATAAGTATAAGCATCGTCGTTTCTTTGTTGTTTGTGTATTTTGTTTACATTTATGCTTATAACGTTTGTTATTGCATTTTTGTTTACTTGTTTATCCCTTTTTTATACTGGTGTTGTTGGTATATTTTTGTTTACTTGTTTATCATGTAAACAAGTTCATTGTTTTTGTTTTTGTAGCTTTTGTTTATAATTTTAATGCTAAACGATGTAAAAGCAAAACACCATTTCAACTATTTTAATTAAAATATATAAGTCTACAGTGCCATACAGTGTCTACCGAAAATATGGTTCTTTTTATGGATATTCGATTGGCATTCCTCTTTAAACCAAATTCATCAAATTTTTGTTAAAAACCAAAAAACCATTTTTCCTGTAAAAAGAAGTGAAGACCGACCAGTACAGCAAATTCATTCTTTTAATGTCTTTTCGTAAAATTTCTCTAAACATTGTGAAATTAGTAAGTAAATGAGTAAATTTGCTTTATCAACACACATGCAAAATGATGTCCGTTTGTATGCGGGAGAAATGTGTTTCAAACCCAACTTCAAACAAAAAAATATATTTTCCTCCGTTTCGAAGAAAAACAGGGAGTACATATGTATGTATGTACGTACTACGTGTATTGCACAGAGTTAGAAAATGAGAGGAGAGGAGAGACATTAACGTTCATTGCTTTTGCAAAATCTCAATTGAGTAAACTGGGTGCAAATGTGTGCAAATATTTGTAAATGTTTTCAAAACATTTCCCAGCTTAATTACTTGAAATTGTTGCTTTCATTCGTTTTAACTTTTTCTTACTTTTTTTTTCTCTTTTTTCTCTTATTTTTCATTAGAAAACTGTTTAAAAAGAAATTAAGTTTTCGAGAAATTTTAGAATTTTTTTGTTTTTGTTTTTAAATGTATTTTGAAAATTTACAGAAAATTTCTTTGAAAATTATTTTCAAAAAGGAAATTTTTTTCTCTTTTCTTTTCTATTTAAAAGAAAAAAAAACTTATTTTTAAATTTATTTACCGAAAACGAAAAGTATTTATTTTCCATTTTCTTTCTAATAGATTTGGTTGATAGTTGTTGCTGTCGCTGTTGTTGCTGCTGATTTTTATGTACAATATAATATAGCCACAGTATTCAATCATTTTATTTTGCAATCATGTGATAGAGAAGTGAGCTATTATTTGGCTTTTATGAGCGCATAAAACACAGAATACAAGCAACAACAACGCAGTTGCTTTAGCAATGCAACTTAAAGGCCACACATCATTGGCGTTTAAAAGGACCCAAAGCGATAAAATGTATACACACTACACACACGCTTACAGACACTCATTTTCAAGAAACAATCAAAATAAAAAGAAATAGGAGAAGCAAACAGAAAAACAAAAACTAAAATCATGTTTTACGAGTATGACAGAAAAAATAGCACATCACAGTACACCAAGGGTATGCACACAAGGAAAGAAAAGCCAAGAATCATAAAAATTAAGAAAAAAAACAACAGAAAAGTTATGCTCGATCAAATACGAATATATGATGCCCTTCAGCTTCAGAAACTATCTGTTTCCAGTGCCACATACATACATAATTGGTCATTGCAAGCCCTCTTAGTCAAGATTACAACCTAGCTTCTCTCGGCACTTATGTCGCGTGTGTTAATTTTGTACATGAATGGCGGGACGAACTACAGCTTTATTGAGAAACTTTTCGTGGCAATCTTATTTGCTCTCTGAGTTTTTGTCAGATATCTGTTGAGATGAAGTCGCCGAAGAAATATTTTTTCATATTTCGTTTTATTGGAGATATATGACTTGGGGTTTGAACCGTAGTCTCACGTCTAATAAGCCTACAGTGGGACACAGTACCTACTAGGTGAGCAATTTTTCATATAAACTTCATACAAATTTGTATGACAAGCAAGGCTGTCGTAAAGTCCTTTTCAAACATCATATTGAAGTCCTAGCTTATCCCCAAATGTCGCGAATTTCTTTGGGAAATTGTGGATTATTCTAAAGTCTCCATTATTTGATCATTAGCAAAACACGTGGAAACTATGTTTACAACGCACTGGCCAGTACAATAGCCACAATAAAGAACTACATATGTATTCCACTCATATAGAGGCTCCCTTCGTGAGAATTAGGCTGAAAATTACTGAAAAATGCTATTCTTTGGCTAAAGTTTTCCGAATAGAAGAGAAAATTTTGTTTGACAGCTCTACTGAGTTGTTATAATATTTATGCTGGGGCGATGAAGCAGCGCATTTGCCTGCCGACTTGACATTTATTATGTGATCTTTATAATCACAGGCCATTACTTAAAACGAATGTGCTCACATCGCTTATTAAATACACACTCACATGATTTCTGCAGAAGTTGCGATATGGAAGAGAGAAAATAACAATGTGCTACTTGATCTGAGTACTTGATCCGAGTTCATGTAAACAACGTGAATTTCGTTACTTCGAATTCTCTCACGAACAGTGTCGCCGCTTTTTTCAGATTTTACGCCACGTTTATATTTAAGGTTCTAGAGTATGACCCGAAGTTGGTAGTGCTTAAAGCAGCTACACTTGGGCACTCATTCTCAAAACAGAGTACCCATGTAATGTTTTAACAAACGGCGCACAATAAAACAACTCAGCTAGACTGAGTACCTCGTTACATACATATGTACATACATAACTGGTCATTACAGCCTTTTTTTCGTTTGTATTCATTTTATACACGAGTGGTTGGACCTACAGTTTAAAGTCGCCTCCGAACGACAGATTTTTGAGAAATTGTTCATGGCACTTTTATTTACTCACAGAGTTTTTGCCAGAAATCTGGTGAGACTCAGCCGCCGAAGAAATATTTTTTCGTATTTCTTATTTTACGTTTAGTAAGCCAACGCACCACACACTAGACTACGGCGACTTCGTTTTAACAAACGGCTCAGCTAGACTGAGTGCCTCCCAGCTAAACCCAGGCTAGAATTGGAAACTTTTACTTGGCTTTATTCAGTATTTAAACGACACTTTTTAAAAATCTAAACGAAGTCATGTGTTTTAAAAATGTATATCAATCAAGGGCTCAAATACAATGGATTTAGTAAGGCTTTCTCTTAATTAGGTTTTTTCTTACGTTTTATTACACCCAAGATCAGCAGCTATGCCAGTGTAGAGTGCTACAAAATCAAATAAGAGTGTGTGTGAAAGAGTTAAAGAGTGCTATACAAATCCAAATACAACTGACGAGACTTGTTCACACTCCCATACACTCTTAACACATACATACGCATATTTCAACAAGCTTAAAAGAGAGACAAAAATACAGGCGTTTAAACGACAACAGAAAAAAACACACACACACCCATATGACTGTAGAGACTTGCACTTGTAAACTAATGCATGCACGTTTACTTAATGCACATGGACGCATGTGAATGTATATGTGAGTATCAGCGATAATATATATGCATGTAGGAGAGTTGATATGTATTTGAATGCATGTTGGCATGTTTACAAAAACAAACACAACAACAAACGGATGCACTTTTATACAAAAGAAAAGAAGCAAAAGAAAATGATGATGACGATGAGGATGATGGGGATGAGGATGATGATGATGAGGACGCTGAGTACAATGAAAATGTTGATGATGAAAGTAACGGTTTGTTAAAGCCTTCCCAAAGCGGATGTTTCGTTCATACTCTTATCGTTTAAATAGAAATGAATTATGTTGTTGTAGTCATTGTTATTGTTGTCGTTGTTGTTGTTATTAATGTTTATGTTGCAGTTTTTTTCTCATTCTTGTTTTTTTACGTTTCCCTACGTTTTGTTTGTAAACGACTAAACACATAAATGTTTGCATTATCTCTCTTGCTCTCTCCTTCACTGCCGCCCCCCCCCCCCCCTTCCTCCCTATCTCTGTGTGTGTATTCTATCGCTTTTACCACACTACTGTTGTGTCTTTTAGCCTCTGGTTTTATTTTTTTTTTATTAGAAGGCATGTGTTGAAACATGCATTTATCAAACATGTTTGTGCTTGTATATCGGCCTATGTATGCATGGATGCATGAATGTGTGTATATTTTTAAAAAAGGATATTTCTTCTGTAATATTGCAATTTTTTTTATTTATTTTAGTTTTATTTGCTATTTGCATAAGAAAATATTTTTTTTAAACATTTAACATTTTTCGCTTTTGTGTTCGAACAGGTGCCTGAAAACAAATTAATTTTGATTCTCTTCTTTTTTCCTTTAAAATAAATTCCTATCATTTATTTTCATTTTCTTTTTATTTATTTGAATAAATAAACTCAAGCTTTAAAAAATTGGTTTTCAAACTGCATACGCTTAAAGGACCATTTTAATAAGGCGCTTCCTGTGTGAGATTAAAATATTTTATACTGCATTTCTATTTCTAATGTGTCATGAAGAAAGAGGAGGAATTATTGAATTTTTAACCCCGAATAATATTCATATATTGTAAGTATATGTTGCAATACGCCATAAATGACAACAGACAAGTCAACAATGAAGTTACACGTTGTAGGATCCATCTTAGAGCAAAATAACCGTAGCAAACCATACCGTCACTAAGATAACAAATTGTACAATTGTTTAAAGCATACCATTTTCATCATTGCATGGCTCTTAGATACATACATACAACATTGGCCATTACAACCCTTCAGTCCGGATCACGGCCTAGTTTCTCACACCACTCATGTTGTGTGCCTTAATTTTATACATGACTGGCGGGACCTACAGTTTAACGTCGACTCCGAACGACAGATTTTGAGAAACTTTTTCATGGCAGGTTTATTTACTCTCAGAGTTTTTGTCAGAAATCTGCTGAGAGGAAGTCGCCGAAGAAATATTTTTTTTTCATATTTCGTTTAGATGTCTGGCTTGGCTCTACGTCTAATAAGCGAACACACTGCCTACTAGACTACGGCAACTACGTGAATTTATTTAAGATCATCTGTGGCAGCCACAGCCTAGGTTTCGAAGTAATTAAGCTGAGTTTATATGTGATATTGAATATTCCATAATTCTCGTAAATCTCAAGTACTCTGTGCACATTTTTCAGCTCTCAATTTGTTGTTGTTGTCACCTAATATCACTGTACATACATAATTGATCATTACAACTAGCTTCACACACCCCATAAGCTCTGGTATGTTGGCGTAATTACATATTTTTTATAAAGACGCCCCACAGAAAAGTGTCAAATCTCAGCTTCTTGGTGGCTAATTACCATCACAATTTCGTCTAATTAAACGGCCATCAAACGTTTGTCGTAATAAATCCATTGTAGCATGACATGTGGGGCATACTGCACCATCCTGTTGAACCTCAATACCATGAAGAGCGTTGCAAAAAATCGGTTATCATGGTGCAATAAATGTCTCCCGCCGTCCTCATTTTCGAAGAAATATGGGCCCTTGTTGCCTTCCGCTCCACAACCCGCACCAAACAGTCATTCGTAATGGGTGCATTGGCTTCTGTAAAACATCGTGTGGGGTTTCTGCTCCCTATATACGGCAATTTTGCTTACTAACGTAACCACCAAGATGAAAATGCGCTTCATCCGAAAATATGATTTTTTTCTTGGCAAAATCGACATCATCGTGCAGTTTCTCGTTGGCCCATCTACCGAAGCTAAAATGAAGCGGATGGTCACGCGGCCGCGCGCGGCTTCAATTCTTGTACCAATTGAACTTAGTATTGCGTCATAACGAGATGACGAGTTGATGTTGATTTTTAGCCACATTTTATGTCACTTGTTGGCACATCAATAATGAAACCAATTTTACGAACTTTTGTAATAAACTTGCGTATACCGAACACTGTTGGTTAGAGCGACTCACCAAAAAAAGTGCTCGATGTACCCTCCTAAAAATGAACCTTGGACTTTTTTAAGATGACATTTAAAATATTTCGGCTCCAGCTTTGACCTCTCGTGAGCTGGACCATTTCGAAAAAGGGTATATTTTTCCATGTTTTGTCAATTTGAGAATGTGTTTCCTTACCAACATATACAATATGGGTGTCATAAGAAAGGTTTTTTCAATGCGATTAAAATATGTTAATTTGGTTATTTTATTACAAACAACCCCGAAGAAAAAATTCAAAAACCGTTTTTTTTACAGAATATCCTTAAAAAAAGGGCATGGATGATTGTCCGTGGACAAATTGTATATACTGCTGGACGCGCCTTGAAAAAACCTTTCTTATGACACCCATACTCTATATGTTGGTTAGGAAACAGATTCTCAAATTGACAAAACATGAAAAAATAGGCCCTTTTTCAAAATGGTCCAGCTCACGAGAGGTCAAAGCTAGAGCCGAAATATTTTAGATGTCATCTTAAAAAAGTCCAAGGTTCATTTTGTGGGGGGTACATCCAGCACGAATTTTGCTTCCATACAACTTGAGTCGCTCTACTGTTGGTCCTTCTCTGTGACCAAATTTTGTACGACATTTTTGTGCAATTTCCGACCAATTGCCTTTGCTTTGGAAATAAATCCCAACATTGCTCACGAGTAAATCAATTCATTACGTTTAGTGGAGATATTGTACTGAATATTGTGGCAGAATAGAATGACATAAGTATTGTCAGCTTCAAAATAACCGATGGTTCAAATTAAAACCAAAAGATAGCCCATCCGATATAACAACTTGAGGACAAAAATGGAAAAAAGTTATCGATCCAAATGGAAACATATTTGGTTTAATAAACTTGTTTCGAATTTCGAAAATGTGGTTTCATTTTTCTTAAAAATTCGATTTTTTCAATCGGCCAATATCTGTTCCTTATATGTATGCCTGTAAACTGTATAAACTACGAGTATGTGGTACGTACGTATATTCGTAAGTATAAGTACTTACAAGAGACTTGGAGGAATATGCTATTGAAACATAAAACATTTGACTTTCCAACGTAAAAAAACGTGATTTATTCTATGTAGTAATGTATGCTTTTTGTTAATCCCGTAGCAAAGCGCTTAAAAAATCAATTTAAAATTTAAATACATTATGCCAGAGGGTGAATAATATTAATGCACAAATAATTGTTCATTCAAGCCTGAAGAAAAAATTAAATAAAAAATATAACAAAAAAAAAATGATTTAAATTTCTTGTAACAATAGAGGAAATTTGTTTTCAAGAGCGGTTTTGAAAAAAAATTTGTTTTCATTTCTTTTTTTTTATACAGTCACCAACCACTTGGCTGTTAACAAATAATTTGTTTCAAATCTTTAAAAAGGAATCTAAAGAAAACGACTGAAAAGAAGGAGGGTGGGATAAGGAAACATACACTCACTTTCTTCAAGCAGTACAAAACCTTCATTTCCTATTTTATTCATATTTAAAAAGGGCTTTTTCACACATATTTATACTAATACTAGCGCATTTAAATATGCATGTCGAGTGAGTGTCTCTCTCTCTCCCAGTTGTGCATCTAAATATTCTTAACAATACCCATATGAATATTTATATGAGTTTTTGAGAACAGCAGAAACATGGTCTCTTGCTCTCTCTCTCTCTCACTTTCTTTCACTTGCTGTTGTTTTTATTTGAAGAAAAGTAAAGAAGGAAAATAAAATCCCCTTAAAGTCTCATCATCAACGTTGGCTTTGTAAATATGCTCTTGATTGTATAGCAGCGAGTACAAGTCCTTCTTCTTCTTTTCATAAATAAAACAACAACACCAACAAAACGGGTGATTTTGCCTGTCGTCCTTACTTGCCTCTTACAATGACACAAAAATAAACACGAGCAAAAAACAACCCAGAGTGTAGAAATGCACTCGACAAGATTCATTTTACAAATGCATTCTATAAACATACATACACAAACACATAAGCATACGAATACACCCACACAAATCTAAATGTAAATAATGTTTACTTGAATGTATGCATGTATGCGTCTTGTGTTGTATTTTTATGAATTTTAAAAAACAAATAAAAAAGCGATAGAGAGAGAGGGAGAGAGGGCTAAGGAACTCAAATTGCAAATGAAATGTAAAAATGGAAATAAAAGTGGAAAAAGATTCAGTTTGTAAATAAGCGTAGCCATACGTTCGCAATTTGTTTTTATTATTTATTTGTTGTTGCTGTCATTATTGCTGTTATTGTTGCTGCTTTGGTTCATATTTGTTTACATTAACGCTTATTACTTCAAATACAAAAATAACCACTCAACTCATTTCTTTTGTATAAATGTGAGAAGAGTCGTATTTAGTTTTTCCCTCTTTGTATTTCTTATTTATTTGTTCTCTGTGTGTGTGTGTGTGAGCATTAAAATTAATTATTTTTCTACATTACCTTGCAAAAGCATAAGATGCAATAATCTAAAGTATACTGTAAGGCAGCTGTTAAGAAATGGAATATTTGCATACTTTAAAGCGCTTTAAAATGAATCTTTTGAATATTTTTTTTATAAAAAAAAGATTTTAAGAGATTAAAGTACCGTTATTTTCGTGGAACTAAAATTTTCTAAATCAAAATAAATTTTAATAATTTTTTTAATTAATTTTACGCTAACTTTAAATTTTTCTTTTTTTCTTTTTAGGTAAGTGTTGCCATCAATTATCCAAATTATTAACCATTAGTAAGTATTGTATTGCAATGATCTTAAGTACTCTACGGTACCCCTTTTTATTTAGTATTTTATTGGCATTTTTGTTACTCATAACAATTAAAACTAGCTCGATCTCTAGCACAACACTGTTCAGAACTTAGAAACTTCTTTATCTCTCTTTCATTAGTTGCACTTTCTCACGCGTTAGATTGGCATATATTTTCACAACTAACCTCTATGAGTATAGTGCATTTTTGTAACTATTAAATTAGGTTATGGAGGAGAGGTAGGAGAAATTCCTTTTTATGGGTTTTAAAATTGTGTACGAGTACGATTATAAGTGACAGAAATAATTTCAAATTTTTAAACAAATTCTCTCTGCAATGCAGTATTTAATGCATTGATCAATCGACCTCAAACAGATGTGCTTTACGTGGTAGACGTGTACCACGTAAAAATAAGTAATTTTCGGAAACAAGTGCTTTTATTTTCTTGTTGATCATTTCATTGAAGAAATTATAAAACGGCGACATACAACGTTGCTCCCATGAATCAATGGATGTGAATATACAACAGTCATTAATAAGTACCTTCACTTTCCAATAAACGCGATCAAAAAGCCTCAAAATAGTTCTTGAGGCACCGAATGAGTATAAGTGGTGTAAATATATATGTAATAAGGAGATCACAGTACTCAATATCAGTTCCTTATACTTGCTTATTTCGACTCTTTAAAAATATTTGGGTGGCCGCAAATATCGCATTCATTTTTCATGCCCATCAAATTATATCTTGCTTATAAACAAAGTTGCTTCTCTCTCGCCTATTCGTTGTAATCCACTGTCTGCAAAACAGTAACTTGGATTGACAGTCAAGTTAGACTAAAATAAGGTATAGAAGTCGTCTCCATAGTCTAGTACGTAGTGTGTTGGTTTATTAAACGAAAGCACTTCATTCAAACTCCAACACAGACATGATGCCAATCAATGAACAAAATTTTAAAAAATTTCTTTAGGCAACTTCCTCTCAGCAGTGTTCTGATAAAAAGAGGAAATAAAAATTGTCATGAAGAATTTTACAAATCCGTTGTTCAGAGTTGATGGTAAACTGTAGGCTCCGCCGCTCATGAATAAAATACACAACATAGGGTGATGGCGAAGATAGGTTGTAATCCTGGCTGAAGTGTCTTAACTAAGTTGAAAATAGGATTAGAACAGTGAGTGATTTGGGCTGAACTTATCTGATGGTATCATATCTATAACAAGTCGTATAATCTGATTTCAGTCAAAGATTACTGATCCATATGGATTTGCTGTGCTATTAGCAGTATTTCGTTGAATCGTTTCTTTTTTCGCAAACGGGAAGGCTTTGAAATCGTTAATAAGCCTATTTGACTCTAAGTTTTATCCAAGGCTCTTTGTTGCAAATTTCGACCTATCCGTAAAGGCATCAAAATCATCATGCCTGATACAAAACCTGTACTATTTTCTTTCTAAGCACCGCTCCTCTCCCAATTTTACCTTCGTAATTACATACGTACATAATTGGTCATTACAATCCTTCAGTCAGGATTATGGACCTAGTTTCTCACACCACTTATGTTGTGTGTGTTAATTTTATACATGAATGGAGGGACCTACAGTTTAAAATCGACTCCGAACGACAGTGTTTTGAGAAACTCTTCATAGCAATTTTATTTACTTTTAAAGTTTTTGCCAGAAATCTGCTGAGAGGAAGTCACCGAAGAAATATTTTTTTTCATATTTTCGTTTTGGTGTCTGACCTAGGATTTGAACCGTGGCCTTGTATCTAATAAGCCAACACACTACTTACTAGACTACGTATGGCGGACTTCACCTTCGTAATTGCCAAGCGTAATAGCATAGCGTAATCCATCCATCCTGCCTCTTGAAATGTTTAAGTCTGTTTGGACACCTCTGACTCTGTTTATGACCAACCCACTAGAAATGTCAGAAAAAAATGTCAACAACTGCATACCGCGGAGAGTCCAAAATTTTTGAGTGGAAAAAGATCTTTTAAACCTTTGCTAGGAGTCCGTTACCTAGACCACTAAAGGCAACATTGAAAGAAATGCCACAACGAATGGAGAATTTGCCGCCATCTTGTTCACTGAATCCGACACTTTGCTCGACATTGATGGAATCGCTCATTTCACTTAATAGAGGCGACATGGTAGGACATGAAATGGAAGCCAATGAAGTTTTATTTCAAAACTTAAGAGAAATTTCCAAATGATAACGGATTCCGCATTGTAGTCACCCTAATCAAAGCACAGTGCATTTATCTCAGGAAAATCAAATCGAAAACACTTGCTACGATCAAATCATGAGTGTTTTCTCATATTAAGTGTTCATTAATTGCAACTTACATTCGATATTTCCTCAAATTCAAAAGCAAAGTTATCTTCCATCCGCTACAGTTGGTTGATTGATTGGTAGTGTGGTTTATAGGGCCGCTTATAATACCATGAACTTAAACACAATATTTTGAGCTTTGATCACATCACTCGAGTACACTCACTGAGTGTAACTCAAATCCACTGCGTAAAGCCGCGGTATATAAGGAGATTTCCTATCTTATCCCATCAAGACATGACCACAACACTGCTACAGCTGTAGTCTTTGGGAGATGAATATCCACAAAGGTAGTTACGAACTGTCTCCTCCTTTTTTACATTGTCACAGCTACAGCAATACATCAAACTGTAGTCCAATACGTTGGACAGATAAGCACAGCCACCAGTTTAGGTACGTCCATTCGATTGTCCCTGAAGTCCATGTGAGCGTCGCTTAATAGAAAAGGTTAGGGTTATTCCATACATCTGCACCTTCTTATTATATGAGAGGTGATAGTAAGCAATACACTCACCGAAATATTTATAAGACCAAACGTATTTCTCGAAAAACTTAAAATCTTTTAGACCAATTCGTACCATTTTTGGGTTAAATATAACTAACTATAATATAAATCTTTTTATGTAAAAAAATATTTTTTTCTTTGTTTAATAAAAGGATAACGCAAAACGAATTTCATTCTCAAACGAAAAAATTATAAGACCAAAATTAAATAATATTCACCTAAAGCTAAAATAACAATGATAAAAAACAACTACTGAGTAATTTTTGTATTTATTAGTAATTAGTGTGTCCACCGTGATTAATAATGACTTCCTGAGGCCGACGGGGCATAGGATTTATTAAATTTTCAATGCAATTTTGACCAATCCTACTCCATTCTGTTATGATGGCACTTTTTAAACATTTTACATCCTTATACTGAGTGTTATTATTGAAAACTTGGTCCGATAGTATTGCCCATAAATTTTTTATCGGATTTAGATCTGGACTACATGCCGGCCAATTCAAAACTGGTATGTTTCTGGAGGACAGAAATGATTTTGTTGCTTTTGATTTATGGATTGCGGCGTTATCCTGCTGAAATATCCAATTGTTGCCTAACGAATCATCCCCAAAATTAATTAAAACGTCATCTAATAATTCAATATACTTCTCGCTATTCATTTTAGTTGATATAAAACAAATAGAAGTCCTTCCCGTAGTCGAAATCCCAGCCCAAACCATTACGGTGCCTCCACCGAAATTTCGCTACATTCGTTGAAGTTATTCAACGTTATCAGTTATTTTTTCTGATGAAAAAAAGTTGATTTAGATGGTCCAGATGGTTCCCAAAAATATTGGATGGATTCACGTAAAAGAAAAAGTCAACGAATGTCGCGAAATTTCGGTGGAGGCACCGTAATGGTTTGGGCTGGGATTTCGACTACGGGAAGGACTTCTATTTGTTTTATATCAACTAAAATGAATAGCGAGAAGTATATTGAATTATTAGATGACGTTTTAATTAATTTTGGGGATGATTCGTTAGGCAACAATTGGATATTTCAGCAGGATAACGCCGCAATCCATAAATCAAAAGCAACAAAATCATTTCTGTCCTCCAGAAACATACCAGTTTTGAATTGGCCGGCATGTAGTCTAGATCTAAATCCGATAAAAAATTTATGGGCAATACTATCGGACCAAGTTTTCAATAATAACACTCAGTATAAGGATGTAAAATGTTTAAAAAGTGCCATCATAAGAGAATGGAGTAGGATTGGTCAAAATTGCATTGAAAATTTAATAAATTCTATGCCCCGTCGACTTCAGGAAGTCATTATTAATCACGGTGGACACACTAATTACTAATAAATACAAAAATTACTCAGTAGTTGTTTTTTATCATTGTTATTTTAGCTTTAGGTGAATATTATTTAATTTTGGTCTTATAATTTTTTCGTTTGAAAATGAAATTCATTTTGTGCTATCCTTTTATTAAACAAAGAAAAAAATATTTTTTTACATAAAAAGATTTATATTATAGTTAGTTATATTTAACCCAAAAATGGTACGAATAGGTCTAAAAGATTTTAAGTTTTTCGAGAAATACGTTTGGTCTTATAAATATTTCGGGGAGTGTAGAAGGACAAGTGTAAATGCTTCAATTTAGACGAGCCCACACAAAATTCTTATATTTTCTATCTTTTTTATTTTCTTTAATTTTTTTGGTGAAGAAGCCAGTTCACCTCTTTCATTTAATTTCAACCACCAGCAATTCAAGTCCTTTAAAGGAAACAAAAAAAGAGAAAAAGAAAACTATGAACTGGTTACACGCTAGTAAATAAAAACTTATTTAAAGAACTTTTGAAATTAAAAAAATAAGAAGAAGAAAAAAAAAACCGAAATTTGTTGCTATTTCGGTTGCTAATTTTGCTTGAGGTTGTGTGCGTGCAAAAGCACTTGTAAAAATACTGAATGAAAGAAATAAACACGCACACATATGTGTACACATACATACATATCTACATACATTGAAGAAAATATTCCATTGAATCGAAGGCAGCTGTTGTGTAAGCTGTCAGTGGCCCAACAAACTCTTCAAGAGACGACAATTTCCACTTAAACACGTGCATTTATTGTATACACACTGTTAATGCAAGTGTACATGTGTATGTTTGTGTGTATGTATAAGGGCATAAGAGTGTATGTAGGATTTTAAAGCAAAAATGTTGGAAAACATTGCCTTCATTGAGTTTGAATGTATGTGTGTGTTTCTTTTTTAAGATGAGTTGTGGATTTAAGTCTGCGTCGTCGTCTATCTGCTGTAGCCTCGTTGTGTAGTGTTGCTGCATGAAAGTATTTGAAAACGTATAAAGGCCACCACCTGTCGCCCTCAATTTAGTAGCCACTTCAACTTGTTTTTTGCGTGCTTTTTTTCTACTTTTTTTCGCATATTTTTCTTGCCCTCTACTTGGTTTCTTGCATGCGGATCTCGGCTTCTTCTTCTATTTTTTCCATTATTTTTCATTTCATTACGAATTGGCTTGTGTTGGCTGGTTGGTTGGTTGGTTGGTTGGTATTGGCTGCAACATGCAGCTGTGCATACAACAAGCAAACGTATAACTGAATGCAACGTTAAGCAAACTTCGTAACTGTAAAATGAATTACAAAACAAATTCTATTGCAATTTGTGGTGTACGTGTAAATGGCAATTGCACGAGAAATCGCTGCCCGCATTATCAAGGCAAAAGAACAGAAGAAGAAAGAGAGAGAGAGAGAGAGAGGAAGAGATAGAGCGTATTAGAAAATGTACATTTGGTGTGCCTCTATCTATGATGCTTACCGCCACTCTTTGCGCTCCTTTAACTGTCATCACCGTGGTAATTTTCCATGTTTAGCCACCATTCAAAGCTTTAATATCAGGGCAAAGCAATAACCAGTGAAAATGGAAAATGTATGCGAGTCGTCGTAAGTGCAAATGTTTTCTATTTTCCTCCTTGCCTTTATACTCACAGGAAATTCTACTCACAGAATAGCTATGAAGGATAAAATAAACACACGAATGAATGAATGAATGAATGGATAAATGGATAGTTGCATGGACAGACAGACAGATGAGACTATCACGATGATGTTGCTGTTGATGGTGCATAAGGTTGAAGAGGCGTTATGTAAATGTCTTTTCAATGACTGACTGACGCTCTCTATTATGGCCCCAAAAACAACGATAGCGCAACAATATCAACATCAACTATTCCAAAAACACTTTAAAATGCACATAAACACCCATACCAATGAGCTCTTACACTCACACACCCGTACACACATACACATGCAAACTCAGCTCTTAACGTCCACTTACCCAAAATCCTTTCATCTTATGGAAGATAAATAAGATGAGAAACATATTTTTGGATAGAACATCTCTGAAATGGTTATAACGAACTATGAAATACGCTTGAAACACTTTTCAAATAAATTGCTGCACGCAAAAAACAAATTGAAACTCCAAAATGATTGGCTACTTTCATCATAATGGTGCAACGATTTCACATTGCTATTTTCATTATTTAGGGCGGGGTAGTATTCAAATCAAGCTCTTGCACTTAAATCTTTTTTGGAAGGAACTCTTGGCTTGTTAACTATTGATTCTGGAATAGGACCATAGGCATAGCTTCATTAAAACTGATCAGCTACTTCCAACGTAATGAAGCAACGATTTTATTGCGCCGCTTCCCTCATTTATTTAACGCTGTGGCCAATCTTTTAGGAACTTGTGGATTGTTAAGTTTTGCTACTGTAAGGACTATGGGGCTGTTGCAAAGCATTCCCCATATATGATTTCCCTACTGAACAGGGCTGACGAGATTTTAGGCTTACCATATGGCTTGGACAGGACCCAGCGGAGTGTGTGAACTTGACTTGGGTGGTTTATTGGTGAGTAACTTTGCTATTGGAGTCGCATATTTTCTCAAGTAAAGGGCACTCTAAAAATAAAGGGCTTCATGGGTGTATTATTAGGAGTGTATCAGTAGCCTCTTCGATTTTTAAATTCATAAACTGTCATGGAAATTTCTGCTTTACACCTACTCTGTGTCGCAACACTGTCCATTTTAGATACGCAGATTTCTGCCAAAAACTCTGAAAGTAAAAAAATTGCCATGAAAAGTTCCGCAAAAAAATCTGTTATTCGGAATCGACTTTAAACTGGTACCTACAGTATGTATGTACATATATAAAATTTACGCACACAGCATAAGTGGTGTTTGAAGCTAGGTCGTAATCCAGACTGAAGGGTTGTAATAACCATGTATGTATGGGAATGCCTTTTAAAAATTTTGCTGGTTTCAGAAATGCTGGCTAGAAATTGTTAGGTTATGTTCGATTTTTTAGGGTCCTGCTTTGGACAGTTCTGGGATTATTAAAGATACGATTTATAAGCTCATAATTAACTTCTGAGAAGCGAGCAGAGTAAATATTATGACTTCGCTTGCGTTCAAATTTGCTAAAATTTGATCTTCCAAGTAACGATTTCAGCAGAAGAAACCTCGAGGGTTAGAGAAGAAACCCCATGTACCTATTTAATAAGGTAATAACGGTATAGAGAGAGGCGAGTATTTGATGCGGGTATCTGCGGAAGTCGGCGAAGAGGACGACCTTGTATCCGTTGGAAGGACCAAATCGAGGAAGCTCTGTCATCGATTGGTGTGACCAACTGGCGTAGGCGCGCAAGAAGCAGAGGTGCCTGGAAGGATGTGTTGCGGCAGGCCGAAATCCGTTAAACGGGTTGTTATGGCCAATTAAGTAAGTAAGTAAGTAATAACGGTATATGTATATGAATCATTTGTATTTTGTCGTAATTGGCATTGAAGTTAATACAAATAAATAACAAAGTTTTCATTGCTTCGAAAGTAATGGACTTTGTACCAACAAAGCAACACTTCCGAAGCATGTCATTTGCTAATCGAAGCTCAAAAAACATTAATTTTAAAACCGAGAATAAATTCGCCGGAATCTAGTAGGTAGTGTGTTGGTTTTTCTAATGTAAGGCCAAATTTCAGATCCCAGCACCGACAACTTTAAACTGTAGGCCCCGCCACTCATGTATAAAATTTAAGCACACAACATAAATGGTGTTAGAAGCTAAATCGTTATCCTGACTGAAGGATTGTAATGAAAAATTGTGTATGTATTGTGTCGTGTCAAAACAAAGATATTAGAAAACATGTATGTATACCTGTAAACCATGAATACCATAAAAACGATCATTTTCTACATCTAGTCGTTTCTGCCGATGATAAACAGACTCATTGTGCCAACCCCCGAAACGCAATTTTAATGTCAGATTAACACCAAAGCCGCCGTATACCAATGACATCAATGTGTACGCTGTTCTCTGTAGTTAATGAAACCTATTATGGGCTACGAAAGTTGAAGCGTACGATTCCATAGATAACAGTAAAAAATAATTGATTTGGTTTAGATGAACATTAACCGACGTAGCCTGACATAGGTAACCCAACATAAAGCCAACGTATATTTCTCCTCCTTATGATGTTACACGATCAATTAAAATCTATTTTTGAAAAAACTGTGATTGCTGAATCTTACCTCAAACGCCTTAAGTTATGGACAACTTTTTATGTTCGATTGGAATTTATTTTGATCGATGAATAAAGCTTTCAAAACATAATGTCTGAGACTCGAATCGTTTCGTTGCCGGTTTTTGTTGAGGAATAAAAAAAGAGAAGACAAAATCTTTGTAGTTAACGTTTCATGAAGAATTCTTACAGTTTTGTCAAATATTTTCCATTCTCAAGTGACTATTTTTTACTCATATTCATTGCTTTGAGCAACCTGAAGCCGAAACCAATCATATCTTATACGCCTTGCAGCATGGCTTAAAAAATGCTTACAAATGCTTTAATGAAACTCTAATACCCAACCATTTAAAGTAAGATTCACTAAACACAAGTGTCTACATGTGTCGTCCCTCCAAAAGTTATAAAGGACAACCTTCGCTGAATATAGCTTAAGTGGACTTAAATGCAATTATTGTCTCTCCTGTAGAGAATGAGAGAGAGAGTCAGTCACATAAATATGCATGAATTTACATTTCGTTCTTTTTTTCATTCTCTGCTTAAATCTTAGTTACGTTTACCTTCTTTAATCGCCTGCTATGCTCATCATCATCATCATCATCATAGCTTGGGTCTTAGCTTCATACCACCATACATATACTCTTGAAAGAAAATTTTTGTTGACTTAATTTTTCCCCTTTGGAAAATTGTGGTTTCATTTCACCGAGTTTTACGATGTTTAATTTGTATTTTTGTTAATGCTAGTTGTTGTTGTTGTTGTCTTTAATCTCTACAAAATGAATGTATATTTTGTTGAGCATACCCCACCAACACCCTCAATCTCTAGCATTTATAAAGCCCTTTAGGAAAATGGCCCACTTCAGCTGGTAAATATGCTTCTTAAACTCTTAGTAGTTTATATGTGTCTCTGTCTCTGTCTCTCTCTATTTTTTGTCTTTTTTTTTTTTGTTTTTGGGTCCATTCATAAAATTAACTAAACTGCTCACGTTTTATGTACATTTTTTCCCTCGTTCTTATCGTCCCAACTCACTGTCTCTCTCTTTCTAAACATTTTTGTACATTCTATTGCCATTGCGATTTCCCTCAAAATTTTGTAGTTGCCAGTTGCCAGATAAACACACAATTAAGGAATGTTTCCATTTCTGTTTCTATTTTCTGTTTCTGTTTCTCGTTTTTTATTCATCTACGAAGGGAGCAGAGCAGAGTAGAGCAACCATACGAGCATGGAATATTTAAATGCAGTCAAATCTAGCCGAATAGAATTTTGGCAAAAAAGATTTCCTTCCATGTCCTTTCTATACAGCTTCCACTGTGTGTTTGTGTGTATGTATGTATGTGTGGGGGTTTTTACTAATTTCTCTAAAATGATTTTGCATGTATCTCTAGTGATTTGGGTTTGGTAAAGAGATTTTGTGTGTCCGTTTCTACATTTTAGATTTAAATCTACAAGAATTATTTTTAAATAATATTTGATTACGTTGTTTCACATTAATTCATACATTTTTCATTTGTACACTTAAATTGTGTTTAGTCAAGTTTTGTACAATATTTTTGGCATTTTAAACGTTTCAATCTTTTTAGGGAAAGATAATCTGTCGAAACCTTATGACTTAAGCTTTGTTAGTAGGAAAGCTTCTTCTTAACTCATATATTTTAGGGGGATAGCATCTTATCATTGGAACATTATGATTCAATTCATAGATTTGTTAAGAATATTTTCCTTTCTTTTCATGTATGTAACTGCAATGTTTGGGCAAAATTTCGTTGGTACAGTACTTTTAAAAAATATGGACTGGGCCATCTTATATCATTCTATTCTGTCCCAATATTCAGTATATTTGATAGGTTTTTACATTTCAAGAACGTTTAGAATTTGAGCTAGTAGATTGCAAATAAAATAAATATAAATTTGTGTTTGATTTTAATTAAAATTCTTTAAATTCATACAATTCTGTGTGCCACTGTTCACAACTTTATGTAAACAACAACAATTGCTTTGTTTGTTATTCCTCTGTTTACACCCTTTGCATAAACAATAACAATTACTAGACAGTTGTTCGACAAATCTTTGTAACGGAGATCTTCAAAACACGATTACTCTCTTCAAACATAACGCGTCTTCACACAAGAGCTTTTACTACTCACTCGCCTGCTTTGCCTTGCCTTTTATATGGCAACGTAAATAGTCTGATGAATGTTCCTAAAGGCGAATGTTCATGTCCTCGCCATCTCGAAATCTTTATAAATGTAAGCATCGCTGTTTGATTATTGTTGTTTGTGTATTTTGTTTACATTTATTCTTGTAGTGTTTGTTGTTATATTTTTGTTTGCTTTCTAACTTAATTTTTTAAGCTTTTTTTATAATTTTAATGTTAAGCGATATTATCTCCACTGAACACAATGAATACGCTTAAGCAACGTTTAGAGTTATTGGAAATTTAGTTCCAAATCAAAGACAATTGATCGGATATTGCAAAACTTGCAAAAAAAAATCATCTTTTCGGATGAAGCTCATTTTCATCTTGGTGAGTACGTTAGTAAGCGAAATTGCCGTATTTGAGGCTCAGAAAACCCACATGTGGTCTTACAGAAGCCATTATAACGGCTTGTGGATTTCTTTGAAAATACGGACGCCACAACCACTACGTGATAACCGATTTTTTTGTATCCGCTCTGCATGATATTGATGTGAACAATGTTTGGTTTCAACAGAATGGTGCAACTTGCCACACATCTCATACTACAACCGAATTATTCCGTCAAACGTTTGATGGTCGTTTAATTAGCAGAAATGGTGATGTCAATTGGCCGCCAAGAAGCTGCGATTAGATACCGTTGGATTATCTGGGGGGCGCCGTTAAAGAAAAGTGTTATGTCGACAAACCAGAAACAATTGAGCCAACACTCATGATGTCATTGCCGAGATATTTCAAATGAGAAAAATATCAAACCGTTTTTTATTGCATTTTTAACTTTTAAATTTTTAAACTTTTAAATGGCCCACCCTTTACATTATGTATCGAAAAAATGCGTGCATAAGTACCTCTAATTGCCATTAACAATTTCTGGCAATTTTTTGCACATCCTTATAAATACATCTGATTTTTGGAACTTGTGTATCACAGGGTAAAAAACTGAATCCATTTATACTTCGAATATGCCATTGGGTACCCATATCAAACTTCAATTTTTTTGCACGCACGATCTTCTACGACGCAATGCATACAGAAACAAATTTTCCATCAAAAAGAAATGTTCCTAAGTTAAAAAAGTGAAATGTATTACGTATTATTTTCATTAGTATTACTATTCCCTCTTCATATAAACAACCAAATAGTGCCTCAATACGTGCATATAAGAAAACCTCGTTATTCGACATGGAAGCTACATTAGCTGCAGATAGCTTCAAACCAGTATGGTGTTAGGCACATAAATATGGTGTGAATTTCATTTGCACATTAAAAATTCAAAAATTCCAAGACAAGATCTTGTATTATTACAGTTTGTCGGTGTGGTAGATTAATAACTCGAACTTGCAAAATGAACTCAATGTGCTATCAGTCAAAGCATATATTGAAATATATGCAGTGAAGTACCTGATAAAGCTCTTATTCTGTTTAAATCCCTTGCTCACAACATCCTAAACTACAGTTATTTCGTTCGAGGGATATTAAAGCTTCATCGCCACATATTTAAAGAATTTTTGGTAAACCCCTACCTGTCGGCCTACCTCGTTCGCCAGTTTGTCTCACTTGCATATGAGATGGTTACACCATCAAATCGCTCGAGCAGTGTATACAACGTAGCATGATCTGTATGGCACATTGCATTGACCTGTTTAAGGTTTAAACTTTAAAGCACATGTCTTTGGTGTTCAAATTATCCAATTCAGACTAAAAGAAGAAGAAAAGTGTCGCGAAATTTCGGTGGAGGCACCGTAATGGTTTGGGCTGGGATTTCGACTACGGGAAGGACTCCTATTTGTTTTGTATCAACTAAAATTAATAGCGAGAAGTATATTGAATTATTAGATGACGTTTTAATTAATTTTGGGGACGATTCGTTAGGAAACAATTGGATATTTCAGCAGGATAACGCCGCAATCCATAAATCAAAGGCAACAAAATCATTTCTGTCCTCCAGAAACATACCAGTTTTGAATTGGCCGGCATGTAGTCCAGATCTAAGTCCGATAAAAAATTTATGGGCAATACTATCGGACCAAGTTTTCAATAATAACACTCAGTATAAGGATGTAAAATGCTTAAAAAGTGCCATCATAAGAGAATGGAGTAGCATTGGTCAAAATTGCATTGAAAATTTAATAAATTCTATGCCCCGTCGACTTCAGGAAGTCATTATTAATCACGGTGGACACACTAATTACTGATAAATACAAAAATTACTCAGTAGTTGTTTTTTATCATTGTTATTTTAGCTTTAGGTGAATATTATTTAATTTTGGTCTTATAATTATTTCGTTTGAAAATGAAATTCATTTTGTGCTATCCTTTTATTAAACAAAGAAAAAAATATTTTTTTTACATAAAAAGATTTATATTATAGTTAGTTATATTTAACCCAAAAATGGTACGAATTGCTCTAAAAGATTTTAAGTTTTTCGAGAAATACGTTTGGTCTTATAAATATTTCGGGGAGTGTATATTGAGGTAATGACAGCCATTAGCGTGTTTTACTTTGAATATCTATTAAAAACCCATTAGAATTTTGTATAATTTTCAAGAAAACTTTTTTAATACTGCACACGACGCTAATAACTTTGATATTTTTTTTTTGTTTTTGAGAAAGGCAAAAGCAATTGTTGTTAAGCCTACCTAAAAGGCTGGCTATTTAAAAGCCTATTGATTAAATTTTTTCTGCCTTTCATTGTGGATCGTCTTTGCTCTGCCTTTCATTGCGTGCTGCTTAAAGCTGCTTTAAACCATTTGACTTAAAACACTTTAAGCAGTGAAATTTACACAAGCTTTTCAGAAATCCTTTAAGCAAACAAACGATAATTTCGCTCTTTCAGCATGTGCCGCACTCCCCCCAATATCGAATCTTTTGTATTCTTAATAATAATCCTTGAAGAAGGGAAAGAAAAATAAGAAAGACTTTAAACTTTTTGCCTTACACAGGAGAGTGCGTATATGTGGAAGTGTATGCGTTCATTTGCCTTAAGGATATGGAGCGTTGATAGCGAGCAGTAGCATACATACAAAATTCTATTCATTAATAATATTTCATAATTTATTTCCATGCCTCTGGGGAACTTGTTTGTGCTGGCTGACTGGCTGAATCAATTATGGCTTTTGGCTCAAGTATCACAATTAAACTTCTTTGTTCAATTCTCTCTTCATGCTCTTGTGTCTCTCTCTCTCTCTCTCTCCCTTCTTTCTTGTTTGTATTTGTGTGGTCTCATGAGTTGTAGTAGTTGTCTTTCAATCATTCAGTTTTGCATTCATTTTCATCCACTCATTCAGTTTTCTTCTTTTATTTTTAAAGGAAATGCTTCTCTTTCATTATTTCTTTCTTATTTTCTTTCCTTTTTTTCTGTATTTTTCCACTTTTTCGCAATTGAAATTATTTTTCTCTCTCTCTCTCTCTCTTCATTTTGTCCTTAGTACGTTTGAGATCCTTGTTGTTGTTGTCGTTGTATGATTATTTGATTGCATATTTTTGTCTTCTTAAGGGGGGTTTTAATAAGTATTCGTTACAATTTTAATTGAATTTTTTACATTATTCTGCTCATTGTTGTTGTTGTTGTTATTATTGAAATTGCTGCCTTTAACAGCTGCTACATGCTGATGCTGTTGGTTATATGGCACATTGTTGTCCTTTTGATTCAATACTCTGTATATAGCATCAGCAGCAGCCAACATACATACATACGTATCTACCAACAACAATGACAATAAAAAACAATAAAATTCAGAAAGAAAGGAAAACATAATTGCAGATTCAATAATTATAAAGTGCCTACTTATGGTTATAATAAAACAGCAACAACAACAACAATGATAATCACAATATAAGAGCCTTAATACAGAACTACAACAAATAAGAAGAAAAAATATTCAACAAAAATATTCTTTTTTGTAATAAAATTTCGAAAATAATAAGAACAGAAAAGGAGATAGAGTGAATAAGTAAGTTTGAGTTGGCCAATTTAAAATCATTTTATGATTCTTAATAATAAAATAATACACAGAACAGATACATACATACATACATTCACTCTCCCACACATATGGAAATATTTTCCTCCTTAAACTTTCTCTCATTCCCCTCCCTCTTGCGTTCCTTAACAGTTATGCAAAAATGAGCAAAAAAACAAAAACAAAATGTATGTATGTAAAGTATTATGGGGGATAATAAAATGCATACACATACAGAAAAATAATGCAAATGTGGACGGAAGTACAAAAAGGCACACGCATTTACGATTACAAATAATGTTTTTCATTTCAATGTGAAATTAATGCTACTCTGGCCATAGGTGTAACACAGTATGCTTATTGTCTCACTTAGAATGGAAATTAATGGTGAAAGGAAAAATTGTTTTTGATATTAAAACGATAAAGAGATAACAAGGAAATGTATGGAAATACTGGTATATGAATCGTATTTTCGCTACTCATAAAATTTTGGGTATGAGTGAGTCAACAGTATGGAATTTTGAACCGATATGATGTCTATATCACATGGGTACCAGGACATAATGATATTCCTGGAAACTGCAGACCGGATGAACTGGCCAGGAGGGGCACGACCTTCGAACTCTCTGATAAATTCTCTACATTCGGGGATCCCTTTGGGTACCTGGAAACTTATAATTGACAATGCAACCGTAGATCTCGTCAACAGAATGTGGGCAACTTCGGACAAGGGCAGAGCGGCGCAAAAGATCTGGCCAAGGCTGGATAGGAGGCGCACGGCGACTCTGCTAAGACTCCAAAGAAGTAGGCTTAGCACTGTTATCGGGGTTATTACGGGCCATTGCATTATAGGAACGCATGCGAGGCGTATTGGTCTTGGACACTTTGCAAATGATTGCTGCAGAAGCTGTGGAGATGAAGAGGAGGATGAGACTATTCTTCACCTACTGTGCACATGTCCGGCACTTGGTCGGAGGAGAAAGAGGTACCTGGGTGCCTACTACATGGAGGATATAGATGAACTGTCATGTATGGATATTGGCTGTCTGAGTCGCTTCATTAGAAGCTCCGAATGGTTCCTAGAATAGGGGAAATTAGAAACCGTGGTATGACAATGGGCCCTGTGTGCGGCCTAAGTGTGTCCGCTCAAGACCCCATAGAGGGACAACCACTTCTACCTACCTAAGTACTCATAAAATTCTGAGTATGAGTGAGTCAACAGTATTGAAATTCAACTACTCTGATTCATTCGTACTCACTATAACATTGATTTAAAAGTACAGGTTGCAATGAGTATAAGTACAACGGTGATATTCAAACTCATAACATTCGAAATATGTTTGATTCATACGCCTACGCATTCAGATTCATAAATTTAGAAAAATACTTATAATACTCATAAATGAGTAGAGTGATACGAATAATTCATTAAAATTTACAGTCTTCGTTGTTGTTGCATTTACAAAAAAAAGGACAAAGAAAAAGACAAAGAAAGCATGTTAAGCAAACACACAATCTTCTAGTGAGTATTGCAGTGTTCATACGCGAATCATACTTATTTTGTGATTCTTGAAAATGTTGCGTCATGGAGAGTCGAAATCAACAGCATCATGCATATTGTTATGTGTGAGTACGATGAGTACTTGAAACTTTGAATATTAGTAGTATGAGTATGATATTAAAATAAGTATGAATGCGTGTGTCAGAAATTATGAGTATGATTCGAATCTACTCATCTTTTGAAATATTCATTACTGATCTCTGGTAACACACTTATAAACGAGTGATTAGTTTGGCTGTTTGGTTTTCTGAATAAATTTGTTCAATATAAAAAAGCAATTCGCGACATGTCCTACAACCAGCCTTGTCATTTGCTAAGTTTTTCCTTTTTTCTAAGTTTTTCGAGATGAAAAAAAGTTTGTTTTCTAACAAAACAATAAATATATGAAAAAAATAATTGCCTAGTTCAGGTCAGAGCAGGTCTCCAAAAACTCCATAACAAACATTTTTAAAATACGAAAAGAAATTTATAATATGTAATTTTTGCTTTAATTTTACGTACATAAAATATTATGGTGTAAAAACCCCTCAGCATAAGTCTGCACCCTCTCTTATTCTGTTCAATATCTAATTTCTCACTTTTAAGTGATATAATGTGCCCTAAATCGTATTCCTAAAAACAAACTCCGTGGTACATTTTGTGGTTACCAAAAAAAAGTGCATACTCATGTGAATAAACAAAAACATTTTATTGATAACAGTTACTATGCACAATAACAAAGTACAACATAAAAACAATTTTGCGTAATGCAGTTGTTGTTCTTGCTTTTCTTAAAATTGGAGAAACAACATGTTCAAGTTCACTAATATCATGCATTGTTGTTGTTTATTTTTATGTTTCACTCACTCAATTTTGCGTAATGCAGTCAGTGTTGCCGTTTTTGGTTATTTCTAACCAAAATTGGTTATTTTTTTGATCAATGTGTAGATGTGTAGATTTTTTTGGTTTTGGTTATTTTTTTTTCTTATAAAAAAGCTGTTGTTTTGTTTGTTAAAATGAATTAATTAGTAAGACTAATGTTTTATTTTGCAATTTTTTGTTTCTTTTTTTATTAATTATTATTTAAATTTGAAAAAAATTAAATAAAAGTCTGCGAATTTAATTTTGGTTATATTTTTTCATATTTGGTGATTTTTTTCACAAATGTTGGTTACAAAATTTATTTTTTCGTGGCAACACTGAATGCAGTAGTTGTTGTTGTCCTTAGTTTTCTTAAATTTGGAGAAACAACATGTTCAAGTTCACCAATATGTATCATGCATTGTTGTTATTTATTTTTATGATTCTCTTCACGGCTCTCTACATATTTTCAAATTGCAATGTCTCTCTATCAAGTGTGTAAACAGTGTTACCTACATATTTTCTACTACTTTCTTACTAAGATGCTCTGCACTTTTCTGCACATCTTTTAACACTAAGTTGGAGATAGAGGTCAGTTATATATGTAAACGTTTGATGTACTTTTAAATCAAAGAGTCCCTTTTTGTACTGCATGAGTACCAACTAGACAAATCCGAAGATGGCAATACTTAAGTTTACTTGGTTTGTCTCTTTGTTAGTTAAACGTTTACTTTTAAAGAGTGTAACAAGCGTTCATTGTTCGAGTGGAGTCGAAAATAATTAATTGTCGCGAAAAAATTAAAATTCGTTTAAATGTTTATCAAATAATTTAAATAAAATTATCGGAAAGTGTTCAGTATGTGTCGGTTTAAGTGTGAGTGCAAAATTATATAAAAAAGTTAATTATTTTCAATATCTTTTTAATAAAAAAAAAAGTATTAAATGCATAAGCGAAATTGCAAGTGTAAGTGCGTGTGTTTCTGTTTTAAAAAATATTTTAGAAAGTTTTCTGATTTGTAGCAACGTGTTGCATTGTTAAAAAATTTTCATCAAAGCAAAAACTGAAGCAGAAAGCAGGTAAAACAATAACAAAATTTTAACGCCATTACAATTATAACGTTCTTAATTTTTATAAGTCACCCAAAATATGTGAATTTTTTATAACAACAACAAATCACATTATTTTTTTCCCTTGTTTGCCACAAACATGATTGTTCATGCTTTTGTTAGGCTCTCTATTTTTAAAGAACTTTTGCTTTTAATTTCTCTAATTCATAAACTCTCTCGCTCTTACTCTCTCTCACTATTGCCATTTGCATATGTAGGCTATGGCTTTATTGACCACTGTTTTGTTTTTACTCATCTTCATTAATAATACATAATCAACGGCGTAAAGGGTTCCGCTATTATAATCATGTTGGATGATTGTAATAATGATGTTTAGCTGTTGCTGGGTGTTTTTTTTATCTTTTTGTTTTCTGTTTCAAGCACAACACAAACAATTTTACACAATACAGTTGTTGTTCTTGCTTTTCTTAAAATTGGAGAAACTCATGTTCAAAGTCCACCAACATCATGTTCTTTTAATGACGTATACAAATATAATTGCATTGTTGTTGTTTATTCTTATGTTTCGCTCACAGCTCTCTATTTTTAAATTGCAATATCTATTGAGTGTGTGAATAGTGTTGCCTGTTTGCTAAACTTTTAAATATTTAGTGTGTGAGAGGGAGAGAGTGAGAGTACTTAATACTCTTTTTACTTGGTACAAGATGCTCAGCAATTTTCGTACGTCTTTTAATGTTAGGGACTGGGTGTAGGTCAATTAAATATGTAAACTGTTAAAGTACCTTTAAATTAGAAAGTCCTTTTGTACTATTTGAGTATGTACTTAAAAGACAAATCTGAAGATGGCAATACTAAAGTTTACTTGGTTTGTCTCTTTGTTAGTTAAACGTTTACTTTTAGAGAGTGTAACTCGCGTTCATTGTTTGAGTGGCATCGAAAATAATTAATTGTTGCGAAAAATAAAAATTCGTTTAAAAGTTTAACAATTAATTTAAATAAAATAAGTATAAAGTGTTAAATGCGTGTGTGTGTGTATGTGTGAATGTAAAATTATATAAAAAAGTTAATTATTGTCAATACCTATCTTTTTAATGAAAAAAATGTTAAATGCATGAGGGTAGTTTAAGTGTAAGTGCGTGTGTTTGTTTGTATCAAGGCGAATTCATTATCATAATATCAATTCGCCTTGGTTTGTATGATAAAAGTGTTATAAAATTGTGCTAAAGAAGAAAATTTTTCATCAAAGCAGACGAAGAAGCATTAAGCAGGTAAAGCAACAAACATTGTAATTGTAACATTCTTAATAGTCACCCAAAATATGTGAATTTTTTATAACAACAACAATCAGATTATTTTTTTCTTCTGTTTGCTACAAACATGATTGTTCATGCTTTTGTTAGGCTCTCTATTTTTAAAGAACTTTTGCTTTTAATTTCACTCATTCATAAACTCTCGCTTTTTCTCTCTCTCTCTCACACTATTACTATTTGTTTTTTGATTTCTGTTTTGTTTTACTCATCTTCATTAACAATAATCAACGGCGTAAAGGGTTTCATTATCATAATCATGTTGTAGGATCGTAATCATGATGATTAGTTGTCGAGGGTTTTTTATTTTATTTTTTTTGTTTTCTTTTTCAAAGCAATGCATAAACTCTCTAGCTCTTTCTCTCTCTCTCTCTCTCACTATTACCATTTACATATGTGCTCTGTTTATTGATTCCTTTTTTGTTTTACTGAGTAAAATTTACTCTCATCTTTATTAATGATAATTAACTTCGTAAAGGGTTTCTGTATCATAATCATGTTGTAAGATCGTAATAATGATGATTAGCTGTTGCCGAGGGTTTTTTATTTTATTGTTTTTGTTTTCTTTTTCAAAGCAATACCTATTTGTTGTATGTGTTGAATGCGTATGCCTATTTTGCTCAACATTTTATAAGATTCAGGAATTTAGCTGAAAAAATTAAAAATATTTTTCTTGTTTTGTAAATTAAAATTTTTTTTATGTATGCATAAATACAAACGTATATAAACTTGAAACATATTCGAAAGTGTTTTTAGAAAAAGCTTATAAATCAGGTTCTAATTAGAAAAAGAAAAAAAATGAAAAATATTTGAAGCGTTTCCGAATTGCTAAAAATGGTTTCTTTTACGACGTAGAAATGGCAATGGGGTATTCATAGCCAGGTACATATACCGGTAGCAGCTATTTATATGCATATACATATACAGTATCGGACAAAACATAAGCACCCCCTCAGTACATTTTTTTAAAATGATCATTTTTTTACGAAAACAAAGTTATTAAAAATGTTTTTTTATTTGTTTTATTTATTTATATCCTTATTATTGAAAAACACAAACTTAAGGAATTCAGAATTCAATAAAAAAAAGTTATAACTCAAAAAACATATTAAGCCACAAATATAAGCGGACAAAACAAAAGCACCCCCAATTTAAGGTACAGAAAAAAAACTATTGAAATCAATATTTCGTTGCGAATCTTTATTCTGGATGACACACGCACATCTTTTAGGCATAGAGGATGTTAAACTATTAATTATTTGAGGTGATATTGCTTCCCAGGCTATTTTTGCGGCTTCAAATAAATCTTCTTTGATTTTCCAATTTTCTCGCTTGATTTTTAAGTTAACGATCTCCCACAAGTTCTAGAATGGGTAAAGATCAATTAAATGCAAAATATTCGATCAACAGATCAATTATTTCTAGGCTAATTAAAAAGTTTTTGCATACTGGTCGCACATCTCCTACTCATTCTGGAGGAAGACCACGTAAAAGTTCACGATATGAAGACTCCTGAACTAAAAGGACAATCCAAAATGATTCTACAGCGTCTTCTGATCACATACGAACGCGCTTAGATTTATAAATTAACGAAAGAACGATTTCCAGAAGAGTTGTAGAGGCCGGATTATTTAGTCGACGACCAGCAATAAAAAACCTTTCATATCGTGAAACATTTCATATCGTCTGCGCACACTCCGTATGTTCTGAATCCTTTAAATTAAACTTAGATTTGTCAGAAAACAGCACAATTCTCCATATTTGGACACTCCAGTTGAGATGGGCCTTGGCGAATTCAAGTTTCGCTTTTTTATTTTTTGACGATATGATAGGTTTTTTTTGCTGGTCGTCGACTAAATAATCCGGCCTCTACAACCCTTCTGAAAATCGTTCTTTCGCTAATTTTTAAATCTAAGCGGGTTTGTATGTGATCAGAAGACGCTGTAGGATCATTTTGGATTGTCCTTTTAGTTCAGGAGTCTTCATATCGCGAAGTTTTACTTGGTCTTCCTCCAGAATGAGTAGGAGATGTGCGACCAGTATGCAAAAACTTTTTAATTAGCCTAGAAATAATTGATCTGTTGATCGAATATTTTGCATTTAATTGATCTTAACCCATTCTAGAACTTGTGGGAGATCGTTAACTTAAAAATCAAACGAGAAAATTGGAAAATCAAAGAAGATTTATTTGAAGCCGCAAAAATAGCCTGGGAAGCAATATCACCTCAAATAATTAATAGTTTAACATCCTCTATGCCTAAAAGATGTGCGTGTGTCATCCAGAATAAAGATTCGCAACGAAATATTGATTTCAATAGTTTTTTTTCTGTAAATTAAATTGGGGGTGCTTTTGTTTTGTCCGCTTATACTTATGGCTTAAAATGTTTTTTGAGTTATAACTTTTTTTATTGAATTCTGAATTCCTTAAGTTTGTGTTTTTCAATAATAAGGATATAAATAAATAAAACAAATAAAAAAACATTTTTAATAACTTTGTTTTCGTAAAAAAATGATCATTTTAAAAAAATGTACTGAGGGGGTGCTTATGTTTTGTCCGATACTGTATGTACATGTAAGGGAAACGAATAAGAGAATTAGTTTCCGGCTGAAAGAAGAGCACAGTATTCTCCAGGCTGCAGATTCCTCCATTTGTACCAACGAGTACATTAAATCCCTAATAATAATAATAATAGCCATAAAAACCTTGACTTTTAAAAAGCGCTATTAAAGGTACAAGAAGAAAAGGTACAAAAAAGTACCAGAAGTACATTTGAAAATCTACAAAAATAAGTTCTAGAAAAAGTACTAAAGAATTGTAGTAAATTATCACTTACTTTCCAAATAAAAAAGTACCAAAAGACTTTTGTTTTTGCTTTAATATTCGTTTTGCTTAACACGTTCACGCCGGCGCGTACCACCGGTGGCCCGCACTAGACTGCCTCATCGGGCGGCGTGTACCACCGGTGGCCCGCACTTAATCATGCTATTAGAACAAACGTAATACCAAATATTTAGATCTTTAACAGTTTGACTGCCGAAAAAAAAATACCTGAGAGTCACGCTGTTCTATTTCACCGTAAAAATTCAAAAGATTTAATGAGGATGGGACGAATTCTCGAAAAATTACACAAAACTTTAAACGATACCATTGTATTGTTACTAAACAGCTGCCGTCCGATAGAGCGAACCATGAATTTAAGCGCCGGCGTGAACGTGTTAATGTACCTATAAATGGAATTTCCAAATTTAATTTGAAGCTTACATGCCAATACACGTTAAAGCTTACACTTTTTAGGGTGGTCTATAGGTCGACGGCTTTAATGAACTGTTATTCTTCAAAAACGAAGAAATTTGGTCTAAACAGTGTGTCCTAAGCCTTATTGGTATACAGCTCTGGCTGTTGAAAGCAAATTAACGAGCACTACCAACTAACTACCTACAATTTATAGGTCATCAGTACCTAGTACATATCTAGGTAGCCCTTTAACCTCATAGCAAAGTGTTCTAATGCTAAATTTCTGCCCTCTGCTGTAGCACAGCTTTCAGTTCCTTCTTCTCTTTATCTGCTATGATTCTAAAGTTATGTCCAATCACTGCCTTCACTGTAATAATGTCCACCGTACAGGGATAAATACTTACTCGATGCCTTATCGTTTAAAACTACATACATCATGCTTTGTGTTTCTGTATGTCATCTAATCTAACTAAGCTGCCTGTAAATTTTATCATTTCCAATTTATGTTGACTGAGATGGTCAAAGTCTAGTAGGTAGTGTGTTGACTTATTAGGCTACGGTTCAAACCTCAGGCCAAAGATCAAAACGAAAATATTAAAAATAATTCTTTGGCGGCTTCCTCTCAGTAGGTGTCTGGCAAAAACTCTTGAGAGCACATAAAAATTGCCATGAAAAGTTTCTCAGAAAATCTGTCGTTCGGAGGAAGTCGACTTATACTGTATATACGGCCACTTGTATATACAATTAACACATACAACATAAGTGGTGTGAGAAGCTAGGTCGTAATCCTTTCTAAATTACGCATCTATCACACTATAGTATGCATATATTTTAGTCTTGTTCTGATTCTCTTATGCAGATACCTAGTAAGGTGCTATCACCGTGTTAAATCCATCTTTGGAGCAACTAGTCTGTATAGATAATTGTACCAAATTCCCTCTGACCAGATTATCGATTCGGTATCAAAGTGATTCCTTGGTATACATACATATGTAATTGTTTGTCACTTGTCTGATACCTCAGAATTATGCTTGTACTAGGGGTACAGGTCCTCAAGTATATTCGTGTTACCCTATACCCTTAGTCATAGCATTTTTTAGTACTTGAAATGTAAACAGCAAACAACATATCATATACCGTACGGTCCGTACCTCAATTCATTGGCACATAGAGCCTTATTTAAATGGTCACATTTACAAGAGACATTGAAATTGATTTAAAGCGCTTATCAGAATTGTTAAAAAAATCTAAAAAATTCGGAATTAGATGGATAAGAGGCTTACTGAACTGCTCGTACTGTATCAATTGTTCTGGGCAGAAGGACGATTTGACTAGGCTACAAGCACCAAAGGATATTGACGAATATTATACGAAGTATATACAAAAAAAAAGAGTACCAGAATGCTATAATTTCTATGAAAAGCATCCTTTCTTCTTATTATAACATGATCGTATGAGGTATGACGTTAAATCGTTTTGTAAATATTAAAATTGAAAGAAAATAATTGATTCGTCATTCAAAAAATTCAATCAATTTTATCAAACTCCCCCAAGTTTCATTTGCTTGCTTTGCTTTGCTTTGCAAATAAATTGAAATGCTTTCTAAGGAAATAATATTGTGAAAGAATACTTACATACATACACATAGCCACTTACAAATTTAATCAATATTTACACTTGAATTAATTCCTTTAAACTACTACTTGAGGCCAACCCTAAAGTATGCTATAATGCCTGCCTGTGTGTGTGCATCAGGCAAGTGTGGGCATGTAAACTATGGAGTACACTTATGTGCATGTGTGTGCCAAATAATATTTTTGTTCATCTCTTCTGCATAAAAATACTTAAAATATGCGTTGCCTTGGTTATCATAGTGATTGCACTTCAATTATTTTCCACAAATTAAGGAGGAAAAGATACCAACGGCTGAGGATATCAACGGGCATATTTTTACCGTTATGGCTCAAGGTGGGAGATGTAGTTGTAAAAAGTTTCAAAGGAAAGGCAGCATAAGTAAAGACAGGAAAAGAGACAGAAAGAGACTTGTTTTCCGTTTCGTCTTTTTATCGAGTAGGGATTATTATTATCGTATTAAGGGTACTATTAAAGACATATAAATTATTAAATAATAAAACAACAACAATTGTTGCAAAATGCAAAAAATTAAATAAAACTTTCTGCCTATTTATAGGCTTTATAACTGATTAATGGGTTAATAAAATACCAACACCAAAATAAACAAAAAAAAGCCATATGAAATGTTGTTTATTGATAACTTTTTTAATTGCCTGAGGTTTTTGTGGCTAATAAAACCCGAGAATTTAAATTAAAAGAAAAAAATAAATTGCATTCAAACATTATAATCATGATGGTTGGCCATTATGATAATTAACTCATGAGGTCATGATTGAAAAGAGTGGAAGGCCAATTGCCATAATGTTACACTCAGTACAAATATGATGAAAATATGAAAAATTATTTGAAATATGTATGTCTGCAGTTTAGGACTTAAATAGAACTTAATAGCGAAGAGTTTTAAGTAACATGGAGTTGTTTATTGAATAATGGAATAAATGATTTGTCGTCCTAACGCTTTGCTCTAACGGCGCCCACAGGAAATAGTCCAACAATGTCAAATCGCAGCTTCTTGGCTGCCAATTTCGGCTAATTAAGAGGTCATCAAACGTTCGACACAATTAATCGATTGTGGCATGATATATGTGTCATGTTGCAACATCCGGTTGAAAACAAACATTGTTCACATCAATACCATGAAGAGCGGGTACAAAAAATCGGTTATCATTGTTGCGCAGTCCTCATTTTCAAAGAAATATGGGCCAAAGAAGCCTCCGCTCCACAAGCCGCACGAAATAGTCACTCTTTAACTCTTGGACCAATTGAAATTTGTAAGGCGCAATAATAATGGATTCTGACGCACGCTCTCAGCCACAGCTTCGATATTTTCATGTGTACGTACACGCTCACGTCTTGGTGCATCAACAATGAAAGCAGTTTTAGGAAATTTAGTAATAAGCCTGAGTATACCCGGCACTGTTACTCCCTCTCTGCGGTCAAATTTTGTACTGTAATGGTCCATTTAATCATAGTCGATGTAATCTTACTTTTACCACAAAGTAGTGCACTACAGTTTTACCTTTACGTCTTGACTTTGACCAGACCTAGTTTGCTGGTTGGTAATCCTAGAGTTCAAAAACTATTTGGTTTTAAAGCATTCAAGAGACATTTTAGAGAAGCAAAATGGTTTCTCAACGTGTTTTTCCCCCTTTTTTTTTACTCCGAGTCTCGTAGCACTCAATTCCGCTCGTTTTGAATGAATTATTTTACTTGAGAACGTTTTAAAAATTACTGCTTGAGGGGCATCCAATGATTATTTAAGTTCTTTTAAGGGTTGACATCAAGCTTCATTGATTATTTCGTTTCCAATTTGTCATATTAAGACACGACTTGTCGTATTATGGATGGGCTACATTTAAGTAAAGATTTGAAAACCAAATTGAGGGAGTAAATTTGGAAACAAAAACAACATTTAATTCAGAACAGTAAGAGCCCCAAAATCACCCAAACCAAGTGTAAAAGACGCACTAATTATCTGACTATCGCACTTTTTATTAATTTCATTTGGCCTCTCAAATGATAAAATTTTTCCCATTCCTGCATCCAGAAAAATTCACAGGGAATCTAGTTAATCAGACGCATTATGGTGATACAACATAGCATAAAACTTTAAGATAAAATTACAAACTATTCAAGCTATACACCACCATAATCAAAACTTGGCACTGAACTCCGCCTTTGAAGTCAGTTGGTTATGCTATCGATATCATAACATTACAACGGTGGTTTACAGTGTCTGCAGAAGCTTTAGTCTGGTACTTCCAGACTGGACTTGTGTCCACCCAAAAGTCAATGTCTCGTCACATTTCCTATGAGGTTGCTAAGGTGGACTCTTGTTAGATTTAACACAAATCTAATGCTGCATATGCCCATAACTGGCCAAATTTGTGCAGCCTCAACACAAGTGGGTTTATGGTCCTTATAATTTATAGAAGATTTATTTACCCCTTTGTAAGAGGATTGATGCCAGTCTCATGTATGAGTTTATTTGAATTTTCTGCTGTATCAGCCTCTCTAAGTATGTCGGCTTTGTTGTTACCTTCAAAGTCTCATGTAGAGAAATCCCTCGATTATTTCGCTGTCTTCTCCTTTGACAATGATTTATAATGGACAACCAGACCAGACTTACTTACTTAATTGGTCGTAACAACTCTTTAGCCAGGATTACGACCTAGCTTCTCACATCACTTATGTCGTGTGTGTTAATCCTATTAGCGAAACCTACACATAAAAGTCGATTCCGAACAATAGATTTTTGCGAAATTTTCCATGGTATTTGAATTTACTTTCAGAGTTTTTACCAGAAATTTGCCGAGGAAATATTTTTTTTTGTATGTACTTCGTTTCGTTCGAGATGTCTGATCTGGAGTTTGAACCGAGGCTTTACGTCTAATAAGCCAACGTACTATCTACTCGACTGCGGTGCCTACAAGAGCTACCGAAATCATTATGGACATAATAGCTCATCACTAGAAAAACACTGAAATGCTCATAACACCTGCAAATAATCGCTAAACAAAGCTGTCTTTCAAAGCTCTTCAAGCGTATTACACAAGTGTTTGCCGTTGAATATTAGAATTATTAGCCAAAATTAAAAAAAAAAAAACATTTTAAATATAATTTTATGGGAGAAAAAAAATACTTTCAAATGAAATTCTAAATTCATAAATCATGTGACAATATTTACCATAAAATGATGAATCTATCCATGCCACCGACTTCACTAACCTTCACAACCAAAAATAAAAAGAAAAAACGAAAAATATAAAAAAGTTGCATGCAACATGAAACGAGAGAGGAGGAGTGGAATGAAACAGAGGCACGTTGAGAATATTACATTATGAACCTTTAAATTATGACGTTGTGTCATTTGTATTTCGAGTGACAGCATCAACTTATTTTTTATTTCATAACACGATGATGCAACAATGCAACACCTACCATAGGTAGGTGTTTATATGAAACACACAAACAATGTGGCAACAAATGTTGGACTTCAATCCAAAACAGAACATAAAAAAACGAAGAAAAAAATTCGAAAAAAACCGAAAAAATGACAATCATTGTACAGCAGCTCGAAGCAGCTCTACAACAGTGGCTGCAATAATAACGTGAATTGTAGGTGTTGTTGTTATTGTTTTTGTTGTCGCCAGTATCTGAGCCGTTGGCCATGTTATCGTCGCTTATTTTTTTTGTTGTTGTTTTTGTTGTTGTTCACGTTACATTGTATAATTAATTTTTCTTGTTCAGTGGTTTTTTACAATCACCTCGTTTTTTTCAATTTTTTTTTCATCTTTTTTTCTGTATTTTTGTTTGGGGGGGGCGAAGAAGAATAAAGAAAAGGAAAGGGAAGCAATGAAGGTACAACATCAACAAAAATATTAAATTCATACGGCAGTAGTAGCAACAGCGACAACATCATAACGTTTGTTATGTTAGGCATGCATTTGTTGCCACTTGTAACGTGCAACACCGACACAAACACCAACACATCCTTGTTATGATTGAGAGAGAGGGAGAGAAAGAGAGAGCGAGGAAGGGTCAAACTGTAGGAAAGAGAAAGTGATAAAAAATCTCGAGAAAAACTACATGCATATGCATAAACTTTTTTACATATTCTCATTTATAACCAAAATCTACACACATACACACTCAAATTCAAGCACTCTTACTCTCTCTCATTCTCATAAACAATGTTAAAAAATATTATGGGTTGGTTAGGTTCGGTTGGTATATACATATATATACCAAGGCAATGTTGACAGCAATGTATGCTTTTGGCACCGATTCGAGGCATAAAGTTGTTGCTGTTGTTGTTGTTGTCGTTCTTGTTAAATTTTTCATCATTCTGTTACCCTCTTTTACTAGGGTGCTATTGCTGTTGCTTTAACTATTGTTGTTGTTGTTTTGTTTTTGCATAACTTCCCCTTGCATATTTGCATATACGTATACATTACTCTCCTATATATTTTCAAGTGTGTGTGTGTCTGTAAAATAATCATATTTATCGCCAAGCATAGAGTGGCCAACAACACTTGCTCAATGCATGGGCTGATAAGCAGCTTAAATCGAAAACCCCAAAATGTTCATGGTGGTTATGTAGTGACAAACTAACTAGTAAAGCAACCACACACAATGACGCATTTACCTTATCTCCACTGTAGGTAATCAATGCCTTGCAACAAAACTATTTTGCTGCTACAAATTTATTACATGAGTCTTGCATTACTTTCAAGATTGTAAAGTTTTTAGGCTGTGGTATCAGGTTTTTTCCCCCTTTTTTTAATACAGCTAAGCATAACGCCATTTAACAGAAGAAATTCTCGTAAATCATTTACGAATTAATAAAAATAAGACGCAACAGATATGAATCTGTTGTTAAAGCTTACCGCAGTCATGAATTACAGAAGCCATGCAAAAACTTTAAGATGTGACCTACGTATACTACCCCTACACTTGTCAACTGAGTATGCCCTTCTAAGGTAATTAGAGCATGTCGTACGCCATTTAGGAGAATCAATGTGAAAGCGTTTCCGTAAACTTTTTTCCAAAGTATCATGCATCTAAAAAGCAGTATAATTTTCAATTATAAAATTGTAAACGAAAATTTCATGGCAGTCATATCACAAATGTTTCAAACGGTTTCCATATCTGCTAGTCTTATCTATTTAGTTCTTTAATTGTTTCTTTCCACGAAAAAGTATTTAACGTAGTTTTTACTGATCTTAACATAAAAAGGTCGCCGTGGTCTAGTAGGTAGTGTGTTGGCTTATTAGACGAAAGGCCCGAGTTCGAATCCCAGGCCAGACATCAAAAACAAAATACAAAAAGTATTTCTTCGGCGACTTCCTCTCAGCAGATTTCTGGCAAAAACTCTGAAAGTAAAAATTGCCATGAAAAGCTTCTCAAAAAAATCTGTCGTTCGGAGTCGACTTTAAACTGTAGGTCCCGCCACTCATGTATAAAATTAACGCACACAACATGAGTGGTGTTGAGAAGCTAGGCCGTAATCCTGACGAAGGGTTGTAATGGCCAATTATGTATGTTATGTATGTAACATAAAAAGGCCTCTGGGCCTTCGATTATATCTCGTTTACTAGTTAAACTTTCTGAAAATTCCATGTCCATATTTTTGCTAACTAACTCTCAACACTCTAACGTTCAATAACAAAGTGTTCCAGATTTTCCCAGGAACACTACGGTTTGGTGTTTCGTTCGTCTCGCCCTACTGGGGATCTGTTTGTATTACTTTCTCAAAAGCAGGATGCATTCATTCAACAATTTCTTGAGACTAAGGATCTATGCGTTTCATGCATAATCACATAATGACATAACTATGTAGGTCATTACAAACCCTTCAGACATGATTACGTCCTAGCTTCTTACACCACTTATGTTGTGTGTGTTAATTTTATACATAAGTGTTGGGACCTACAGTTTAAAGTCGATTAAGAACGACAGATTTTTGAGAGACCACTAATGGCAATTTTATTTCCATCTCAGATTTTTGGGCAGAAATTTTCTGAGAGGAAGTCGCCGAAGAAATATTTGTTCTATATTTCGTTGTACTGGAGATGTCTGACCTGGGGTTTGAAATGTGGTCTTACGTCTTATAAATCAATACATCAAATACTAGTCTACAGCCAATTCGCCTGCAACCGTTCCGACCAGGCATTCTATCAATATTGCCACTTCACAACGAAATGAACCATTCTTCATGGACCCAATGCGAAATAGCCCTAACTGTCACTATGAACACATATACCATTAAAATGGGTAAAGACTACAATAATGTGCCCGCTATTATCAAGGGCAGACACGTTTTGGTCATTAAATACATAGAGAACCATGGAAAACTACTACGGTTTTGCCTTTATTGCCCCATATAGAAAGAAGGCTAATGAGATATTGTTTGTTTTTAAGAATATGGTACAATAATAAACTGAACTGGTCTGCAGAAACTTATGGAGAGTGCTAAAAAGATCCTGGCTAAGCATCTGCTATGGACAGATCATCACCAACGATAGAGTCCAGCATGACTGCCAGAAATGAATTCTCAAAGTACCAACGTTCTCAGTGGCAGAATAACTGTTTGGTCCAAACTAAAATGATTATATTAATTAGGTGATGCAAGACATATGAGAATACCTAACTAGAAGACAATGGCTTAAAACCCAAAGTTAATTGCAAAAGCAAAATAAGTAAAATTAACTTTCACCATAAAGCCAAACCCAAAACTGCTTAATCTGACCTACTTCTTTCGCATGCATCTTTTTCTTATTGACAAATGCAGTAGGAGTCAATACAAAATGGCAAAACCAATATGCATCCTCTGCAAATTTCCGGCTCTGAGGAACGGAAATAAGAAAACATGGCAGCTAACATCTTTCCTTATTAGTTACGCCAATACATATTTGTATTCATTTCATTAGGGGTTAACGGCCATATGTAAATCTTCGAATGGGAAATATCTTGTGTTTAGCTGGTTGTCTATACTAACATGACTTCTAGGCAATGTATTGAAAAAATATTTTTAATATTTTAAATTTATTGAGAAATGTACACCTAAAACTCTAAAATCAAGAACTTTTAAAGATCTCCACTATATTTCCAAACTTTAAGTGGCCTATAGGGATCAGCGGACAGCAAGTTCACACTCTGAAAGAATTGTTTTTAGTGGATTTACGCTTAAACAATTACTGCAGAATCATCTGGGGAAGGCGCATGAAGAAGGTCTGAGTCTATGGGCAGGCGATTAAGCTTACTTGAGGCAGCATTAATAACTTGGTAGAATAAGTAAGCCTTGATTCTCTCGACCTTCTCTGTCTGAAAATAGTACAGGTTGACTGCAATCTTTCTTCCTTGAAATTTATTTGGATAATTTGTCTCCTTGTAATCTTGATATGCTTAAACTTATCTTGACTTAACTAGCCGACTAACCTAACTCAAGCTGGCACCAAAAATTATGCCGTTATTATGAAGAAACTTAAGTTAACTGCCTTGTTTAATTGCCTTCCTTCTTTCTTTCGTAGTTAATAAATAATTCTTTTAATTTTATTAATGGGGCTATAAACTCACAAATAACCAACAATACTACGCAGTTTGTATACGTCAGTTTATAAATTCTTACAGTAGCATGCATGCATGCATGCTATACAAGAAGTATTCATGCTTGTGTCCACAACCTGAAGCTTGTCACAATATTTTGTTAATTCCAGCTTAACGCTCTCAACTCATGCATACTTTTGTTAAAAATACACACGCATACATACATGCACACATTTTTGCTGACAGTTTTTCTCCTGTAGTCAGTCACTTACATTTACATTTATATTGCCGAGTGATGATGATGATTGCATATGAATGTGTGCGTATGTGTGTGTGAGTGGTGTAATGGTTCTTATATTTATAAACTCATAGACTGGCCATAACCGCACAACTCGACATTTTGTTTTGACTCTTCAAAGACCAACAGCAGCAGTAGCAGCAGTAGCAACAGCAACAAAAAAAAAGGAGAAAGAAAAATAAAAAAAAAACTTTAAACAACTTCCGTTAACGTTTGTTTTATGCTCTCATTTACAATTCACATGCAAAACTTTCACTTGCACACTTACACTCTAGAAAGGAGAACCAGGCATGCAAACATACATACATACATACATGCATGTGTATGTGCATAGTCATTTGCACCCAAAGGTGTTGTAGAAAAATATTTGTGCATTTTTTTTCTCTGCTTTTTTCTTTCTTCCTTTTTTTTTTTTTTTGTAATTGTATGTGAATAGTTTGAGTGGTTTTACATACACACTCTTTGGTTTTTTTAACCAGGCATTAAGTGCCATGCAATATATGAGAGCGTGTAGTGGTGTGTTGGTGTAAAAATCTTCTTTATATTGTGTTATACATGAGTAGTTTTTCTTTTATATCTTCTTGCTCTTTCTCTCTCTCTCTCTCTCTCTCTTTTGCTCTGTATGTGTCTGTTCCTGTTCTTTTTTATTTAAACAAGTTTTGTTTGAATATTTTTCCTTAGTGACGTTCGTTTTAATTTTTCTTTTCTATTACCAATTCTGTTTCTGTTTCTATTTTTTCTTTTTTGTAACGGTTTATTTCATGTTATTTTAACTTCTCTCTTTTATTTATACTCTTGTTGGAACTATGCTTTATACGCTCTTAAGCCCCCTGTGGTATGCTTTGGATTTCTATTTTATTTATTTTTTTTCTTCTGTTTTCATTTTAATAACCACTTTTTCGCCTTTTGGCCATGTTCATCATATATACCACGTTGAGTTATAGAGAACACACAGCCATACACTCCTATAAAATATATTTTATTTGTGACAATGTTTGATCATGTCACTGGTTCTTACGCTCCTTCGTTTATATGTTTTGTGGTTGTGTACGTGTGGCAGCAGTAAATGCCGGAAGTTATGGTTCATTCATAGTATGCCGTTATGTTTGGTTGTTTCGTTGGTTTATTTGCAAAAAAAAGGAAAAAAATCCACACAAAAAAAAACACAAAATCTTCTAATATTTGCCGTATGAAATTGAAATAATTGTTTGCTTATGAATTTTTTTCCACACGTTTTAATAATCGTTATTATTTTCTTTTCTCTTCTTCGCTGGCTGTTCCTTTGCTCTTGTCCCCAAAGATTTATAATGCAAAAAGGTATAATTTAATTGTAGATTTAAAATTTATAAATTCCAATGGGATTTGCAAGCATATTTTCAATTTCAATTTCGATTTGTTTGCCTTCATTCATACCATTCTACCGTGTTCTATTCATTGTATTTTAATAAGATTTTCTTGACATAGAATTCACATTTTAATGGAAATTTATTTTCTTTATTTACTTTCAGGTAAGTTACGATGCTTATTTAAATTGAACAAAAAAAAAATAAATAAAAAATTCTGTAAGTATTAAGAACATGATTAATGGCTGAAATTATTTTACAATCAAAGCATTTTTATTTCAACAGTAGGATTTTAAAATTAAAAGTTAAAAAAAAATTCGAAACTGTTTTACATTTTATAAGATTGACATCTTACAATGTCTTACCAAAATACTAACTTACCAAAAATTAAAAAAGGGTCCGCCAAATAACTTTTTTTTTTTTGAAAATGCTTTAAAAAAAAACTACTGAATATTTTCTCTAATTTCTGTTTTTATTTGAAAGTACAATCCTTCCGGTTAATAATGGAAATAATTTCATTCAAATAGCTGCCCCGGATGGCCATGCAGCCCGATCGGCCCAATTTTTAAGCACATTATCGATTGTGTGCAGCTGTATTTCAGCTTCACGAATACATATTGCCCTTTAAAGCGTCAATTGCCTCTGGCTTTTCGGCGTAACACTTATCTTTGACGGCACCCCACAAATAATAGTCCAACGGTGTCAAATCGCAGCTCTGCGGCTGATAATGTGATCTTCAAAAACAGGGCGCAAAACATCGAGTGTAGCTTCGGGTTTGTGGCACGTAGCGCCATCCTGTTGAAACCAAATGTTGCCAACATCCTCCTCTTCAATTTTTGTGAACAAAAATTCGTTCAACATGGCCCGATAACGATCGCCATTGACTGTAACGCCCACTCCTTGCTCATTTTCGAAGAAAAATGGCCCAATTATACCTCTGGACCAAAATCCGCACCAAACAGCGACTCGTTTTGTGTGCGTCGGCTTTTCAATGCATGCATGCGGGTTTTTTGTGCTCCAAATGCTACAATTTTGCTTGTTTACATACCCGCCAAGATCAAAATGAGCTTCATCTGAAAAGATGCTTTTTTTTGCCAATATCGGCATCTTCTGTATGTCGATCGCAGGCCCACTTAGCGAAGCGAAAACGCATTGGATGGTCAATTGGCTTCAACTCCTGAAGCAATTGGACTTTGTATGGCGTCATACCAAGGCCTTTATGCAAAATTCGTCTCAATGATGTCTCCGAAATGTTCAATTGTTGAGAACGACGGTGAATTGATGTTGATGGCGCTTCACGCACACTTTCTGCCACAGCAGCAATATTCTCGGGTATACGTACTGTTTTTGGCTTTTCACACTTTGGTTTATGGATGAGGATGCCAGTTTCTTTCATTTTTTTTCACAAGATAACGAACATACGGAGCTGACGGTGCTTCTCTTCTTCCAAAATCCGTACGCAATTTTCGCACACATTCTGCAACATTACAATGATGTTCAAAGTAATGTCGCAATATTTCCCAGCATTGTTCAAGCGTATACACAACCATATTCGTTCAGCGGAAGGATACAACTAATTATCTATCAAATCAGACATGAGCTAAGTGTTAGCATTCACGAAATAAGCACTAGTTGAAAAAAAAACTTTAGATGGCGGACCCTTAGAACTGATTTCATCTGGAACAAAATAACTTTCACTTTAGATATCCAATATACGTTTTGAACTGCAAGTTTTGATCAACTTTTTACTGTTTTCATCTCTTATATCAGTTCCAATTCTAATTTCTAGCCAACAGCTCAGCCCCTTTTAAAACATAAAGCAAACCAACAAAACAAACAACTTACATTTGATTATTGGCGTCATATTTGTGTTCCTTACGTATTAACTTAATTTGTAAACACAACACTATAGTAAGGATTACAATCTAGCTTCCTAAACATACAAGTGGTTATCGCTAAACTCTATCAATCCCAATCAATCGAGAACACGAACCGAACTCTACGATACCTATGAAATCTTTGGAAGTGTGGTTTAAGCGGTTGATATAAACTTAGGTCTCCAACATGTTAAATGCCCCGATGGCCTAGTTGGTAGTGTGCTAAACTTCAACTTCCAAGGCCATTAGGTCAATTTGCACAAGAGACTCTGGGTGTTTCTGATTTCCTGATTGTTTGTCTGACATTATGTGTGATTACCCACAATACAGAAAACAAAGTGAGAATTATTATTAAAAAGAAATTTTCGAAAAAAATGTGACGAACGTACATACATATGTATGTATGTATATACACTGCTCATCTAAAAACAAACGTTAGTGTAGCAAATATCTTTCTCTTTATACCATGTTATCCTTGGATATCTTTCATCTTAACGATCATTTATTTAATAAAAGATACTCAACCAAAGGATACGTTGAAATAATTAAATCTATTGGTAGTATAAGTTAAATTCCTTTCTAAGTTCAATTTCTCATACATGTTTTCTGGATAGCTTGTTATCTGCGCGGAACATGTGGACGAGCACTCTCGTGATTGCTTTCTCACGCCTATTAGCATATTCTGCACAAGTTTCTTGTGATAGTTTGGCCCCGTTTTATCAGCTCATAATGGATCACACCTTTTGAATTCCATCAACTACAGAGCCTTACCTTGTGGCAATAGATATTCTGTATGGACGTAGATCTTACATCTTGCGCTTAAGGTTATCATAATGCATCAAACAGTGTTTCGGACATGCAAAATTGTCTTTCAACATCACTCGTCTTCAGTTAGTGTACTTCTGAATAAATTCTGCTGCTTTAAGGTGCTTTAAAAGGGCTGCTTGTGCAAGTTCTTCTTTTGCCTAATACGAATATTGGTCGCGAAATGTTTCTAATTTATGGTGTTGAAACTTTTTTGGTAGTCCCAGGCGCTCCTTTTGCTTGAGGTCATAACCACAATTTTCGAAATGTGTAAACTTCTCGATGCTCTGTGTATTTGATAGAGCAGATCGTATCGCATTCCACAAATAAGAGGCAACTCGAAAGTGTATTTTTTTTTTTGGAAAAAAGAGGCTCAATAATGCTTCTCGCAAATGCTGCGTTTTGCGAAAGTTTGAATGGATTTGCATAGTTAAAAAAACGATGGTGTGTGTGCAACCAAAGTGTGCTTAGATCAGATGAAATGAAGAATTTCTTGTACTTGAATTTCTCTTTTAATGCCTGACGATTCTAGGGAATATGATCAACAACTCCTATTTCAATGATCTTTACACGAACTGTAGTGCAAATGGATACATACATACATATGTCCAGTCAGCAAACGAGTTTAAATCATCAATTTGTTGTTGTTGTTATATTGAAAGCAGCAGCATAACCATGTTTCCTTACGAGATACTTAATTACTTTACGGATATCTATAGAAGCACATAACTGAGAGACATTATATCGTAATTGCCGTTGCGTTAAATAAACTCAGTTACAAAAAACCAATTGTTTTGTGCCGGATGTATACTATACATGTATTCCTACAGTATGTACGTCGAAAAAAACTGCCACAATCTTAAAATATTCATAAAAATTTGAAACGAATCTTCATGTTACGCAAAAAAAACCGATTGGAAAACAAAAGAATCTATTTGTAGCTCAGCTACAAAGAACTCCACAATAGTCGATAACAATAAAAACCAACAACGATAACAATTATGCGTACAAAAGAAAAATGAAAGTAAACCTGGTGACTGAAAATATTGCAATAAAAATCCTACTAAATTCAGGTACCCTCCTCGTATGAAAACAAATCCAAAAAAATCTCTACCATCATCAACATTGTCATGATGATGATGATGATGAAGGAAAAGTACTTCAATGACAAGCACAACTACAGCTACAACGACAACAGCAAAAGCAATAACAATAAGCAACTTAAAGAAACGTAAAAATTACATTAGAATTGCAAATTGAAAACAACAGTAACAACAACACCAACAACAGCAACAACAATGTGGCTAAAATAAATTCCCATTCTTTTTCTTCATTGTTGTTGTATTGTGTTGTAGTTGTTTTTATTTTTTTTCATTTTTTATTTTCTTACCTCAACGCCCCTTATTTTGTGTTGCGTTAACAAATCGACAAAGTGACTTTCTTTTCTTTATTTTCTTCAAAGTTCTCGTTCTCATTGTTGTTGTTGTTGACATTTTACTAAATTTTGTTTTAGTATTTGTAAGGGAAAATCCTCAAAGAAAAATCTTGAAATATCCGCGTTCTGTTGGTTTGATTTGATTTGGTTTTTATGTTGAGCGCTGATAGAGATCCAAGTTGTGGTTGAAAAAGTCAAGTGGAAAGCCCGAGGACGGCGAAAACGAATTTGGCTTACACTATAGTAAGCTTTGGCATCTTTATTACCGTAAAGGAATTGAATTCCATTGGCTATATTTGTGTCAAGGTGGCTGCAAGTGCCCGCCCACCGGAAAATATTGTCCACACATTTTCCCTTAGTCTTGGAAGCATTCGGAGCTACCACTGAAAATACTTATACTCTAAACTATTAAACGTTTTATAACAGTAGTGTCTTTTTCTCCTCCGATATGATCTTTCTTGAGCATAATGAAGAACAGTTTCTCCATCTCTACAGCAGAAAACATTTGCCAAGACTAATGCGTCTCGAATGGATGCCAATAGTGCCAGTAATGACTGCGACAGCCATATTAAGCGTACTCACGGTATGCCCTTTAATCAGCTTTGCTCATATATGATGTAGCGTGCTACTAGCAGCCGCATCCATCAACCCGAAGTTTATAGAAATCATAAATGCATTGTAAATTCTTAGCCGCAGGTCGTTAAATGAATTCCTAAATAGAGCACTTACCGGATAGTTCTATGGCTGTACCATGTCTGGCCAGTTTATCTAGTCTACAATTATCTGGAATATCGTTATGTTCCGGTACCCAAATGATACGAACAGCATACTGCATACGGCAATCTCACACCCTTCTGGAAGACGCTGCTGTGAACCTTTAGCCTTCTGAGTTGAGACAAGATGAGAGGGGCCCATCGATTCCAATGAAATTCTACCACCAACAATTACATTTTGCTTTGAATCATGAGTAAAATTCTGAAAAAAGTGATTAACGAGGCGCATTGTGCCGCTTTTTTAAGAAATTCCGTTGAGAAGTCTTATTGCGCCAATACTCTTGATATTTACAACATTCTTCAAGATCTCTGAGTATCCAATATTTAATTCTTGTCGTTTTTCAATCGCCCAGAGATGCATAGTTTAATCTACTCTACCACACAATTCTAGGCATCCGTGGGTCAGAATTGGTCTGAACACCTTGTTTTTCCGGTACTTTCTTAAAAGCATAATGGAGGACCTTTTTATTTAATTAATTTACGAGCTAAATAATTACGACCTTCTGCTCGGTATAGTGTAACAGACCACAGTCTCTGGTGGGAATCAAACCCGCAACCATCACGCTAATAGTCTAGAACACTACCCACTAGATGCCCACGGCATTCGGCACTTTTTAATCTGTTAAGAATATTTCGTTTCCAAAACAGTTTTCTATTCAGATTTAATCCATTCCTTGAAATACGCCTCATCCTTGAATTTAAATTCCGCACCATGTAAGCTTAATGCCGTCTTAAAGCTCCTATTGAGAGTACTACCTCTGTTGTTCTAGAATCCAAATCAAAACAGCAACCAGAGGTCCACATATGTATATGTATATGCTCTCATATTCAGAGAGTAAGGCTAACATTCGCTCCCTAGAAACTATGTACATCATATCCAAAAAAAGACGGATGCCTCTGGAGTAGATAGCGAAGTATTTGCGGCTTTGCTCTGAATTGGGTTTTTGTAAGTAACAACACAGTAGGCACACTTGCCAATTCTACGAAAAAATTATCTTTGATTAAATTAAATTTGATCTCATATACCCTTCGAACGCGCTTATACAAAAGCAGAACCGGTGTCTGTTTTAGGATCCTCATAGCAAATATAATCAGACATTGGCCTCTGGGTTGAAGACTCCACACTGACTTCTGCTGAAACTGCAAGTATGAGGATGAAAAGGGAAGAGACCACGTAAACAAAGACGATTCGTATAAAATCCACGTTTTCATAAATATATGAGGACGGCAGAGAAATTCCCAGCAAGGAGTTTTAAGAGACTTCGTTCTCCCGTCAATTTCCAATTCCAATTTAAAATCCAAAAACTCGTTGAATCTCCAGAGAGCACAGAATCAGTGTTACTAATATTCAACGAACACAGTTCCTTACCGCACTTTATTCCCGTACAACAACCCAAAATATTTTCATAAAGCGGTTTCTGTCTAGGTAGCGATAGTTGGTAAAACCCTATCATTCTAGAACATGCTATTGCAGATTGCAGTTTTGCTATAAAAATTTAAACAGCCTGAAGGATTTCAAACGATTAATGCCAATACTTTGCTAATATAAGCCTAAAATAGAAGATGGGGGGACAACTTCCAGATAACTTTCTTAATTTGAATTCTTATTAAGTTAACCCGATAAGACTTTTTGTGCACAAACCAAGTATTTAAGATCTGTGCGAGAGATTAATGGGCAACTTTTGCCTTAATCCATAAACTACTGGCGATTCTTACTGGCCGCTATGCTATACGGAACAGAGTTCCTTGGATCTCCCCAAATATGTTACACAATAGCAAAGTTAATGATCATAATTAGGCGCAGGATTCAATACGGATGATATAAGGCTGCGTGGTATATTATTATCACAAATATTTTGTGTCCTTAATACACCTAATCTCTTAAACATTACTTTATGTTGGTGGTAGTGCCAGTAGTGTTGTGCAAATGATTGTCGCAATCAATTTTAATTACTTAAAATTTGGGAATCTCTGCCATCAGCAAAGCACGTTCACAGAAATTATAACAAAAGGCCAAAAATAAAACGAAATACAAAGAAATAAAAACTGTCTTCCTTCACAGCGATTTTAACACTCACACACAGACACAGGCACAGACACCTTTTTGACTACAAACAACTACAAATGAAAACGCGAGTATATATAAAAGGCCTTAAGATATAAAAGTCAGGTGTGGTAGATAAATAAAATAAAAATAAAAATGAAAATAAAATAAAAATAATCAAGCAAAAGAAAAAGAACGAAAATAATAAATACAACAAAAGACGTTATTCTGCCACTTTCTTACGCTCACCTTTAACGACATAAAGCTCGGCAATAACAACAATAATAAACATAAAAATAAAAGAAAATAAAAACAAAATAAAATGAAAAAAAGTCTAGAGAATGAAAATAAGAGAATAAACACAATTGAATTGAATTGAATTGCCATCCTTTTTTACATCGTCGTCGCTGTTAATCTCTTATCCTCCGTACAGCCCTTCCTTCTTTACCTGTAGAGGAGTGTATTGCTTATTGCCTATGTATGTATGTATGTTTGGTATATAAAGGCAAAATAAGGAAGACATTTATGTGAAAAAGTATATAAAATTTTACTTCTTTGGCTTCTAACCTGTTCATTCTTTTTTCATTCGCTTTTCTCGCCTATTGTACTCCTGGTCTAAATACGAATACAAATACAAACTGAAATGAAAAGTTTTACTCTTCCAATGCTTTGACGTTTCATTTCATTCTTATTTTTATTGCAGTTTTTTTGTTTGTTGTTATTTAATCGTGAATTATTACGTTCTACTGTCCTACACTGTGCTTATGAAATTATCTTTACTCTCTCGTCTGAAAAACAAACTCCTCGAATAAATTCGAATTTAAAATTTTCATTATGACTGCTCTGCCACTCATTCTTGAAGACTTTTATTCCAGGGAACTTTCTTTGCTTGAGGCTTTCTTAGGAAAACCAATCTTTGTTAGAAAAATATCTGAAATAAGCAGATCTGTAGGCGTCTGTTTGTTAAAAATAAATTTCTAATGCGTGTTGTAGAAAGAAGGAAATTGACAAAGAGCCACCGAAATTATTCCGCCCAAAAAATCATTTTTTCAAAATATTTTACAAAATTTTTTTTTAAATTAAAAGATTAATGCGTAGTAATATGATTTATTGGCTTCTCTCCCACACAAAACTAAAATTCTAATATTCCGCTTAGCCGTTATGTAAGTATTGCCAACAGGCATAAAAAATCTCAGTTCATTTGTCAAAATTCCGGCTTACTGGACGTGAGGCCACGCTTCAAACCACAGATCAGATACCTCCAGCAAAACGAAATATAAAAGAAAAATATTTCCTCGGTGACTTCCTCTCGGCAGATTCCTGGCAAAAACTCTGAAAAGTTTCTCAAAAATTTGTCGTTGGGAGTCGACATTAAACTGTAGGTTCTGCCACTTATGTATAAAATTAACACATTCAACATAAGTGGTGTGAGAAAGTAGGTGGTAATCCTGAATAAAGGGTTGTAATCGTGTGAGTGTGTGCTACATATAGCCGTCTTCAGAAAGAAGCAACATAAATAAACAGACATTTTTTTCTAGAAGTCAAGGTGTTGTAAATCAACATAGTCTGGTAGGTAGGGGCTTATTAGACCCGAGGCAATGGTTCAAACCCCAGCTGAGATATTTCGCACAAAATATGAAAAACAAGATTTCTTCGGCGATTTGCTTTCAGCAATCTTGTGACAAAAACGCTGAGAGAAAATAAATTTCCATAAAAAGTTTCTTAAAAATCTGTCATTCGAAGACGACTTTAAACCATAGGCCCCACCACTCTTTGACAAAATTAGCACACGCAACATGTGTGGTGTGGGTAGCTAGATCGCAAGTCTGACTAGAGTCTCATTGAATAAATGTTTTGCCGTAGATCTTGTTAGCGTGGACAACATCTGCCTCTGAGCAAGAGTTCAGTAAGACTTGAAACATATTTTTACGTTTGATTTTCTCCATCTACTGGTCATGCTTTAAAATTTCCTTTAATGATATGGAGACATAGAAATATGGAAGTCGCCATAGTATAGTAGGTAGCGTGTTGGCTTATTAGATGTGAGGCCACTTTTCAAACCCCAGCTTAGTCCAACAAAACGAAATTTGAATAATTTTTCGGCGATTTCCCTCAGCAAATTTCTTGCAAAACCTATGAGAGTAAATAAATGTTCGCCTCAGTTTGCCGAAAAGTTTCTCAGAATTTCAGTCATTCGGAATCGGCTTTAAATTAAATAAAGACACACTAAATAACTGGTGTGAGAGACTAGGTCGTAATCCTAACTGAAGGATCGTAATGACGAATTATATATGTATGTATGTGATACATATCCCAAATGATGTGTATCCCAGACTCCTGATGAGTTTTCTAGAATACAAAGCTTATGTATTGAATGCCTTTTTAGATATAGAAACGCTAAGAGTAAGATTTACAACTGAAGTTAACTGGCCTTAGTCTTCAGCAATTGTCCACTTCCAGTTACAGGTTTTTGCAAGAAAAGCTTTCCACCGCATGAGTTTGAACTCATGCTTGAGGGGTCCCCGAACGAAAAATCAGAATAAATCTGGGTTCTTAACACCCGTGATTAAATTTTGTCAGTGTGTGTATTCAAGCTATGTTGCTCGCTTAACACCTCCCATTATTTCTTTAAAGTAAAAAAGAAGAAAACTAATTTCCTCCTCCTCTTTTTTCCCTATCAACTTTATATAAAGTAAAAAGGAAACCGAGAGCCTTTGAAATGAAACGTGTGAATATAAAATACATTTTTTTTTCTCTTGCGCTTTCTTCTTCGAAACTCTCTATTGTAAACGTTTTCTTAGAATAAACGCAAGTGGTTGGTTGGTTTGTTGTTTGGTTAATGAATTTTTATGGAAAAAGTAATTTCCATGTAATAATTACGACGAATAGAAGAGAAAGAACAACTTTTTGGTTAAAACTTTTCACACAAAAACCTTTTTAATTTCGTTTATAAATCAAAGATTTTTCTAAAAAAAAAGGAAAATTTGAAAGAGAAATGATCCTTGTAATGCAAAAGCTTTATTCAGTTGTTGTTGTTGTTGTTTTTGAAATAATAAATTTTAAATTCTAATAATAATAATAATGGTTTATTATAGGAAAAGTTATACTTAAAAAAGGCCATTAGATGAGATTAGATTAAGAATATGAACAAAATAAATTAAAAATATTTTTTAATTGGAATACAACGTAAATCAAATATAATTCGCATGAAAGTATACAGCAGAGAAAGTGGTTGTTAATTTATGACAATGGAAGTAGAAAATTTAACTTCGTTAATTTATTAGATGGCAGTCGGAATTTAGGATTTGTTTCGAGGTTCTCAGGTGCTGTCATTTGCTAGTTCTGCCTTGATAAGAATTCATTGCCGAATTTACAAATCGAAAAGGTTGAATGACTAAATAACAGGCCCTCCTGGCCTGGATCTATGTGGACCTATACTTACAGCTCAAAAATACTAGACAGAATAGACTGTCAAATATTCATTAAGACTTCAAACATTACACTTTCGAAGGTCATAATCTAATTGAAAGCTGTACAACAATGCTTTTTTGGTGGTCGATTTTTCCTATTCTATTCAATAACTCTTAATAAAGTTATTCGTATAGGCCGGCTTCGATCAAGTCCCTAACGAATGGCACTTTAACGTTCATCCCAGTCCATGTATGTCGATGATTTCTTAGAGATATTTCGAATCATTCAACGGTAACACCTGGAACCTATGTATATATCCAGGCTACATTGAAAGTGTTAGGACTGCAATGCTGAAGAACTGGTGAGTGATGATATAAAGCTCGGAAATATTACGGGGCATAAGTATTCCGATTGCATTAGTTAAGCAAAGAATTCTCCGGTCTCTTGTCTAGGGAGGCTTCTCTTCGTTGGCAGTATCCGGATACGTGCAACATTCCTATGCTCTTTTGGAGTATTATGCATAAAAGTAGAAGACTACTTGTCTTCTTTCCTGAAATTGTTTGGCCTTCTATTGCTCATTGCGTTTCTCACATGCTACTGCCGTTTTGGAAGACATGACGATATACTTGGCATTTCCCCGAATTACATCTGTAAGAGTTGTAGAGCAGAAAAGGAGAATATCTCTGACATCATGGGTCCGTGCACTGCTTGCTAGCAGGTGGCATTCTTGACTTCTCATTTTCTCAGTCATGTTTGACTGAACGCTGTAAAATAAGGATTACTGCAATGAAAAGTTTTATTTTGTAGCCAGATAGTGCAGAATCTTTCGTCCTTGTGTTAAATATTAATTTTGTGATATAACAAAGACCCTTACTTCTGGCCAAAGTGAGACTTTATCCATCAAGGTTGTTCCAATACAAAACATAACACAATTGATCATGGGCAGCTAACAAAATAATTAAACATTGCCGTGGTCGTCATAGTCTAGTAGGTAGTCGGCTTACTAGAGCTCGTGTGTTGGCGTCTCGAATAAAGTGATGAAAATTCTTTCGAAGACTTCTCTCAGAAAAAAAAACCTGATAGTAAATATAATGTAAAGTTCCTCCACACCGTGATACAGATACAGACTTTAAACAGTAGATCTCGCCACTCATGGATAAAATTAACACATACAACATGGTGGCGTGAGAAGCTAGATTGTAAACCTGACTAAAGGGTTGTATCAAACAATAAAGTTTCTAATTATGTTTGATCCTCAGGTTGGATATTAATTTGTTGCCCTAAGGACTAAGTGGGAGCTCTTCCTCCAAGAAAAATCCCTTCATCTAAGCCAACATCAAAAAATTGTTCGATTTCGTAAAACACTCAAGTTTCGTTTGTTACCCGAACATTGAAATATAAAAAAATATTTCCTTCAATGGCTACCTCTCACCAGCCTTCAATATTTCAGATGTCTTTTTGCAACAACTGGTTGGATCTCTAACTTTGTTGTATTTACTTTAATAATTTTGTGATTATTTAAGAACTACATACCTGCCTATGTACTTAAATTTCTCCTCAACATAGTTGAAGTATATTGAAGTAATTGCCTCCATAACTCAAGGGTTAATGCCTTAATAACCATTAACTTTTATAAGCGTTCTTTTGTTAACATACCTTGAGTTTGTTATGTCTTCTAAAATTATTCTTGCTTGCACACGATTCTGTTGTAATTTTTACTGCCACTTTCGTAGGCCTACCATTCATAAGACTTACAGTTCACTCCATTAATTTCTTTTATCAACTTTATCTGCAAATCATAGCTACTACGGTGATTTATAGTTGCCCCTTCTTAGGAACAAATTTCACTCTCCCCCGTTCCCTATAATGCCAATAAATATCAATCTTAATTAAATGCCTCTGTTTCGTGTGTTTTTAGCTTTAATTCCTAAATGCAAGCAATCGTTGACAAGTTGTCGGTCGTTGGCTATAAAAGCCAAAATGCCTTTAAAACATGCATCTGAGGAAAGATTTTAAACACTAAACTTTACCTGACAGGCAAGCACACACACACAGAAATTTATGGATTTAAGCAATTTTAACGATGAGCACAGCTAAAAGAACAATTTTCAAATAAGAGAGCAAAAAAATATAGCAAAAGATATCAACTGAGATTCACAATTTTTTTTATATGTGTGTGCTTTTGTGTGTGTTTTTGTTCTGTCATAAAGTAAACAAAATGCTCATAATAATTTTAACGAGATATGAGCATAGAACATGAACGCTCACTTGCATTTGTAGTGTTTTTTTTTTTTTTATAGCTTTACGAGCTAAAGGTTGGGAATCTTCAAAAGACATTGGTAGCCCGGCCTACCAATGTGCACGATTCGCCGCAAGACTTACTCTCGGCTTGCTAAGCGCCTGCGTACTAAACCCAACCTCGTTCGTCACACTTTCAACCATTTGTTTCCGTGTGGTAGCGGATTAGAATTCTACCACAGTGGTTCCCTGCTTGTCGTAAAAGGCGACTAAATGGGAGGGCAGAGGTAGAGGGTGCGGATGAAAAGTCTGGCATATACCCAATGACACTGATGCTTTAAAGCGAAACAATGCCGCTCAAAGTGTTGAACTACCGTGGTAACACGATAGCACCGTGGGAATCATGCATGCTTCTAACGGATGTGACGATCGGAGCCTAGTCGTATAGGCATCAGAATTGATACCAGTAAGATTCTGATTATGGTATACTGGACTACACTGCAATATTTTGATTTGATGACATGGGCTGGCGGATGGGGTATTCTGTTACCAATATGGGCTGGAGTGACATCTGGTCCAGACGGCTTTCAGGCTAATGCACCATCCGTCTCCGTCCCGTTAAAACCTGGCAAGCCTTGGGGAACGATCTTGGACTCGTCCCGTTGAGTTGGGGTGTAGGGGCAGTTAAGAATCTCTTCTGTTTAGCTCCCGGTCTGGCTCTGAACACAAGCTCTCATGAGGACTTGTGTCAACCCTCGCATGGCCTCCCTGCATTGCAAAGATAACCATGGGACCACAATAAGGGTAACTACACAACGAATCCAAGATAACGGCTCCAAGTTGGGACCCAACAGAATGGAATTTAACACAAAAAACAACAATCTAAGTAATTTTACAGGCGCTACTTCTCCAGCCGGCACCGAAGGTGCAAAGGAGACCCAGCAGGACAGCCCTTTCCTGAACCCTTTCCGGAGGGCTTCGAGGCTGCTCCACTCACCACCGCTGAAGCAGAATGGCGAGCGATCGCACTCGTCACCACCGGAACTGCAGAGGAACAAAGTTCCTGAAAAAGAGGTGGATGAATTCACCAAACTAGGCGATAGAATTTCCGAACTCGTGGAGATGATGGGCGGAGGAAGAAGGTCCATACACCAAGCAATGCGTGATTTAGTGGCCTCTATATCGTCACTTTACCAACAAGCCGCTAAGGATAAAGTAGCGGAACAAGAGAAAAAGATCAGAACCAATGATAGGAGCACTCAGACGATCCTACAACAGCAGACACCTTGTGGTCCGAAGAGGCAGAGAGAAGAATTGGAGAAACCAAGGGGAACACCATCAAAGAAGACCAGGACAATCCGTCCTCGTGGACAAGTCAAGCCTGCCGCTGAGGCTAGAAGTAGCGACTCGGCAGGGAGACCAGCAACGGCTTCGAACCAGACTGTGGTAGTGCCTGCAGCGACAGAGAAAGACACTCAGGAGCAAAATGAGTGGATCTTGAAAACTAGGAAGCGCAGAAAACCTCCAAGACCGGATGCAGTTATTATAAAGCCAACTGAGAAGCTATCCTTTGCGGACATTCTAAGGAAGGTAAGAAACGCCCCGGAACTTAAATCAGTCGGGGAGGATGTTCAGCTCGTGAAGAAGACACAAAAGGGCGAAATCCTTTTGGAATTTAGAAGATCAGCCGAGGTGGCTACGGAGACGCACCGTGCTAAGCTGAAGAACTTACTGGCAGAAGAGATAGAGGTCAGAACGATAACAGAGGAGGCCACTTTCGAATTGAGATACCTGGACGAGGTTACAACTGAGGAGGAAATAATCGCCGCATGGAAGGACCAAATCGGCGAAATACAACCGTCGGCTCTCAAGACGATCAGAAGCGTTCCAGGAGGCACTAGGACGGCGATAATTGCAATCCCCACGAAGATGGCATGCAGGGCCGAGGAAGTTGGCAAACTGCGTGTAGGGTGGACAGTTTGCCGTTTGTTGAGGAAGCTGACCCCAAGGAGATGTTACAAGTGCTTAGATTTCGGGCATGTAGCTGGAAAGTGTCGCAGCAATAGCGACTGGTCCAAACACTGCTTCAAGTGCGGTTCGCAGGGTCACCTTGCCAAGGCTTGTGGGCGTGACCCCCACTGCCTTCTCTGTAGAGGCGATCCAGATGCGGACGCGAAACATATCACCGGAGGACATAAGTGCGCACACTATCTGGCGGCACGACGTAAGTTAACAGGCGCGGGTAAATGAGAGTTCTGCAGTTGAACTTGAACCATTGCGAAGCGGCGCAGGAGCTGCTTAAGCAGACTGTACGGGAGCAGAGAATAGACTTGTCAATACTGAGCGAGCACTACAGAACATCTGGAAACCAACGTTGGATAACCAGCAAATGCAACAAGGCTTCGATATGGTCCTGTGGTAAATTCCCAGTGGGAAATGTCGACGACAGGTGGGAGAGCTTTGTGAAATGCACCGTTAATGGGGTACATTTCTTCAGCTGTTATCTTCCCCCTAGCCTTTCAATAGAAGACTTTAGACGCAGAATAGATGACATCGTTAAGGAAGCAAGGAACGTGAGACCTGTGGTAATTGCCGGGGATTTCAATGCTTGGGCTGTTGAATGGGGCTCGGCGTGCACTAACACAAGAGGAGAATGCTTACTCGACGCATTTGCAACGTTGGAGGTTGTGTTACTTAATAGTGGTGACAAGGATACATTCTCGAGGAATGGACGCTGCTCAAAAATTGACCTGACATTTGTCAGCGACTCCCTGGCGTCCTCATCTACCTGGTCGGTGTCTGACATCTACACACATAGTGATCACCAGGCAATCATTTTCGAAATTCGGGAACGCTCTACGGGACACAACGTGTGTGTGTGTGCGAGTGTGGCTGTATTCTGCTGTGCATGTGTGTTTTGTAGAGAGGATGTGTGTATACAACGGAGGATAACGAAATAACGTACCGGAAACCGGAAGGCAAGCAAGTAAGCCATGTTGATATGAATGTATGCATTTGCCTCCGTGCCGTGTGGTACAATGTTGTATTCATAAATGAATTTATGAATGAATGTATGAACGAATGAGCGAATAAATGAATAAATGCTTACAGTCAGTAAGTCATTTAAACACAAACTTATACATACGTGGTGAATGCAGCAGGCAACAATAAAAAAAATACAGAAAAACTGGCAGTTAAACAAAAACTATAACATTTTACTGTTGTTGGCTTATTGCTGTCTTTTTGTTTTTTCAGACTTTTTTTTTTTGTATACACACGGTATATGCCACCGTTGGCCCAGCGACTGTACACACTGGAATTCAGAGGTTAAAGAAGAGAGAGAGAGAGAAAGAAAACAACTGAGTAGAATAGCATTGGCATGTAACAACATTACAAAACTTAAAATCTTGAATAATTAAAGACACCAGAGTTCTTGGGCGTTTGGCAATTGGGAACACGATTATTTTCAGTTATTCTCTGCCATTGTTACTTGGACCCAGTAATGTACAGGAAGGAAATTTTAAAGAATTATGAATTCTGTATTGAAAATGAAGTAGCGGGGGAGCGAGGAGTATAACAATGAAAATTGTTTTTATGCTGTACACTACACGTGTTTGGATTTTATTGAATAAAAGAAAATTTTTATACTTTAAGAATTCAATTTGACTTTAAAAGATCACAATCATGAGACTATCGAGCTGTGATAGCAGTAGTCCAACACACAGACAGCAAGAGTATCTGCCATATGAAAGCATTTTAAAAGATGCCAAGTAATTTTAGCAGTGTTTCTCTACAGCCGTAGAAGTCCACCTTGTCTTTATTAAGATACCACCAATATAAGTTATAGCCAGAAAGCTATCGTTGTTAAATAACTTTAGTGTTGCCAACACGACTTTATTTTACAACCTGTTTAACGGCTAATAATCACTTTTTGTTAAGTTTGACTAGGAATTTAGTAATAAATAGACTTACATTAGAGCAACGCTTGTCAATTGTGGAAAATTTGTATCAAAATAATTGTTATGTTCGCCAAACTTATCATTCACTTTGTAAACTTTGTTTCACACATAATTCGCCTGCAGAGCGCTAATTTCGTATAACAATGTAAGGTTCTAAGCAATAAACGAAGAACTCTTTATCTACTTAGCCATATCGTTGAACTCGTCGTCAAGTTTAAATAATGAATTAAAATTGAAGTGAAATATTTAGAAAAATAAACGATAAGCGAATGAAATTAAAACTTCATTTTTAATTTTCTTTTAACTTCACTTTACAGCCAAATAGAAGAACAAAAAAAAAATTAATTTAATCATGCACTTGGTATAGCGTTGTAAAATACTTTATTGACTCTGTCTCTAACATATGCTTGTACAGCACATTGCCTTATGAATGTATCACAGACAAAAAAGAAAGGAGGCTGTAAAGGTTGTTAAGAGAAGACAAATAAAACTAAAAAATAATTTTCAATTTACCGCCACCGTTTACCATCATCTAACTTTGGCCAGCACAGTAGATTAACTTTATAACGAACTACAGCAATATTTAATACTTAAATGAAATTTCAATAAAAATGAAGCTCCTTTTAAGTACTTTCTAACTTGGAATTTAAATAAAACAGTGTGCCTGAAGTTGCCGTAGTCTAGTAGGTAATGTGTTGGGGTATTAGACATGAGACCAAGGTTCAAATTCCAGATCAGGCACCCCCCACGAAACGAAATTAAAAATATTTCTTCGGCAACTTTCTCTCCGCAGATTTCTCCTAAAATCTTTCACAGAGTAAATAAAATTGCCATGAAAAGTTTCTCAAAAATCCATCGTTCGGAGTCAATTTTAAACTGTAGGTCCCGCCAAACACGTACAAATTATCACACAAACAACATAAGTGGTGTAAGAAGCTTGATCGTAATCCTGACTGATAGGTTGTAATGACCAATTGTGTATGTATGTATGAACGTATGTGTGATATGTCATAACTGCATAGAGCGCATCCGAAGTAGTCCCATTTACCATGACTCTGGCGCATAAATCAGGCTGAATTTAAATAATGACAGAGGTTATGTTGGCTTTGAGATTGGCTGTGGTTTGTGGCGTATTTGCACACGCAAAGTCCAATATAAATCGTACTATTTCGGCAGCCAGCTTTCATCATCTCCACCTAAAACGACGTTGTCCTCAAATCTCTTTTGAAGAATATCCAATGCAGCTTGAGCTGTGTGGCACGTAACTCTGCCCTGTCGGTACCACATATCATTGGTATTGAGTTCATTTACTTCAGGCAAAAGAAGTTCGTAATTAGTCTACAACGCTCACCGGTGACAGTGAGAACCTGGTTAACGTTGTCCTTAGAAAAACATGAGCCGATGTCGCCAGCAGCCCAAAATCTATATTAAAGCAGTGCAATTCTAAATGTTTTAACGGAAATTTATGATGAAAAAATAAATTTATGCCATGGCAAATATTCTATAATTAGTTGTACAAATATATAAATGTGTGTATGTGTGTGTGTGTAATACAATAAAATATCCAGTTCCAGGACAAGATTAAAACTTCTTAACTTTGCTTCCTGGTTTTTAATGCAAATGAAAAAAAAAAAAAAAAAAACGGTGGTTTTTTTGGAATGCATTGTAAGGCATTATTGCATTGGACTGCTATCATCCTAAATTCGATAATTTTGTTTGTTCAAACATACCCATTCATCTAGAAATCTAACACACCTCTGAAGATAATTTTTTGACGAAAATAACAGTCAGTCGCCAACTGCTTCAGAGCCCAATCAGCAAACAAACGTCGTAACCACTGGTAGTCCATGGTGAGTTTGCAAAACAAAGTGAATAAATGACAATTAATTTGACAGATATGGCTTCAACAAAATGGCCGTTGTCAACTGTCAAAGTTCGGAACATCCTGTTCTGATGGCCCTTATCTTAGCTCACTTGCTCTAGTTTTACAACAGGTATGGTCCTGGCAAAAGCTTCTAAATATTGTTAAATTTGCTTGAGCACCTCAGCTTAAAATAATATTTTTTCTATACGCTGAGTTCGTTATAGCCAAACTTTATTGTTTCAACCAAAAAAGAAAAGAAAACAGCTGAAAAAAATTCCAAATTGAAACCTTTGTTCAATATACCACCACCACACCAGTTCAAACGGAGCTTTACTCAACGCTGCTTGTGCTTGTAACCTTACTTTTGATAATATTTACACTCATGCCTGCATGAAGGTCTGTTTAAATTTCATAAAATTATAATTTAATAATCATTTCTCCTCTTGTTCTTCTTCTTCTTCTTTAGCGCTAGTAATCACAAATCTCAGCCGTCTAGTTTATTTCATAAAACAGGCACAGGTCATATGTACATTCACACACACACCAACACACACAGTGCATGGATCTAAAATGAATATCTTGAGCTGTTCTAGAAGGCAGTGGATATGTCATAAAAAATTCATTGAAAACATTTTAATTAATGAAAAAGCATTCGAAGTTCAAACATACACACACACACACATGCACTTAAATCTCTATAGAAATATAATATATATGTAGATTGTAGAGAGTAGAGCAGAGTATATGTTAGATTATAATCATACTCTGGAAATGCCATAGCAAAGCCAGCCTCTGTCTTTAGGATGGATGCCAGCATGTACTTACAATTTTGGTTTAGAGTTTGTGTTTCTTTTCTCTTGAAAGATACAACATTTTTAAAGTTTCATTTCCAAGAAACTTTTCTAAGGGTTTTCTTCTTGTTTTTTTCCGTTTCTATTTCTTTTTTTTTATTTTATTGTGCATCTTTTGATTTTCTTTTCGTTTTTTTTTTTTTTTGTTTTATTTGGTTTCTTTCAAGTTTGAAGAGTCAAAGTAAGGAGTTTTGTTTGAAGGAAACTTTTTAACCCAAAACAAAATGAAAAGAAAAAATACATTTTGAATACGTAAAGGATTTTAAAACAACGATTAGACAAGTAATATTATAACGTATTACACTCGAAGAAATATATGTATGTGAGTACTTCAATAAAGAAATAATTAAAGTTTCTTAGGAAAATTTGTACAGGATTTCACATAAAGGCATTCAATATTGGGGATAAATTTTTTGATGAGATAGAAGAAAAAGTAGGCGGCACTTTAGTCCGTAAATATCAATTATGTCAGCTTCACTACTAGGCCAGTATTTGCTAAAACGTACTTGAGATGCAGTTGCTTTATAGAAACGATTTCCGAACCAAATCATATCTTACATGGAGACTATGGTCTCTCTGTAAAATAGATATTACATTTCTAGAACTGCTCCTGGCAGTTGACATCTCTTTGCCAATCCGATAAAGTCGATTTGTAGTTGCCGTAGTCTAGTATGTAGTGTGTTGGCTTATTAGGCGTGAGGTCAAGGTAATACGAAAATATATTTCCTAGGCGACTTCCCCTCAGCAGATTTTTCCCAAAATCTCTCAGAGATTAAGGTAGGTAGGTTGGAGTGGAGTGATAGCTTTGATAGCAAAAAGCTCACTTGAGCACGCATAGCTAGCCATTGTGATCCCACGGGTAAGCCTAGTCCCCGTACTGGCCAATTTCAACCGAACTCATGGAGGAAGTTGGTCAGAGCGTTAGCTGCACACTCAGAGAGCAAATAAAAATTTTCTTAAAAACATATTAAACATTTTTCGTCCGCAGTCTACTTTAAATGGGTGCCCCCCCACTTACGTGTAAAATTAACACACACAACATACATAAGTGGTATAAGAAGCTAAGTCGTAATCCTGACTGAAGGATTTGTAATAATTTGTGCATGCAATTCTATTCAAATATTTAGCAAGACACGTTCAATAAATTCTGAGTGCTGAAGAAGTTTTCCCTTAAGGTTCCCAATCTCAGCAATAAGCAAATAGACGAGCTTGTGAGCAGTTGAGGTTTCATGCTGTTAATGAAGCCATAACCCTTCTGTGAACCGGGTGGAAGTGGTGTTTGTAGAGGCGTACTCAACGGAAGAGAAAATAAAGAGAAGCAGAGACTCTTCTCAAGCCAAGTGAGTTATGGTAATCAAAACCTTTGTTGGGAAGTTACAACGAAAGGAGATCTTAATCCAGGAATAACTTGAGGTTGATAACTGACCTTTTTACAGCCCACTGTAGACTCAGAGTACATATATTCAAAGAGGGGAGTTGCCCCGATTCCTTCATTTAGATTCAGTGACGATGAAAATGAATCTTGGGAGCACATTCTTGAATCCTGTGAAGCATTAGTGTACCAAAAAAGGAAACATCTGGACACATAAGCACGTCGGAGCAGACACAGAATGTCCCACTCATTACAACTCAGGATCACTTACATTATTTCAAATTCCTGTTTCACAAACTAGTCCTTGCCTGCGTAAAATCCTGTCAGCTTCGCTCCTCAAATTCTTGTAAAAATAAGGAATGCTCCTGTTCCACAAACTACTACTCGCCTCAGGTCGCAATATCTGCATCAAAAATCCTACCAGTTTTCCTTCTCATATTCATGATACATTACGTTCTAGAGCAACCGATGTCTGAAAATTCGGCAATCTCTGTGCTATTTCGTCATGAAGGTCCCACTCTACGGCTGATGACTTCATAGATCAGTCCGAAGAAGTGTCAAGGGGAGAAAACTAACTGACCGCTCATACCAATCACTGTGACTGTTCAGCAGTGTTGGGAAGATCTTCTTTCCGAAAATCAAGCAAATGTGGACCAAAAGCTAGATATAATCTGGTACATGTGTATCTATCAAGAAATTGAAGAAGAGGTTATAGAAAATTACTGTGTTGCACACCTACGACCATTTCCTTCCTTCTACTCTTCACTTTTCCATGCTGCATTCTGGAATAGGCATGACGATATGAGCTATTAAAAGGGATTTGGTTTTAAAGGGAATGCACTCGAAGCTTTTCGAGGTCTACAAAGCATAAATACATTAACGAATGCCATGAATTCTGTCGTATACATCACATTGTGCACCTCTAGGTCCTGAATCAAGTTTCTTCCTATCCATCCATTCCTTGTTGTGGCCCTTAAGATTATAAGTTGTCGTTATAACTTCAATAATCTTTCCCTGCACTTAGTTTATCTCATTTGTCGAGTGTAGAATTGCTTCCCTCATTTATTTCAAGTTTTAATAGCCAAGTTTTATTTGATTCTCCATAACACATTAAACCGCACCTTTACATATGCAAAAATTGCAAAGATAAAATCAGAAAAACAGAGAAAACAAAAACTACACGAACAAAGTAAAATTCAATTTTGGAAAATAAATCCAAAGATGAAGTTGATGACGAGGGAACCGAAAAAGCATCTCCTACACAGCTTTAAATACAAGTCAACTAAATGACAGCCTACAACCAACAACACAAAACGTTGGAAACTTAGAAAACGACGGTTTAAAAAGTTTAAAACAGTTACGGGTAAGGACGTGACAGGCATTACCAAACTGGAAAATTCAAATGAAAACCCATGATAAATACGAAAGAGAATGAGAACGAAAACAGAGTGTGGGAGAGAGAGAGAGAAAATTTCGATTTGCTTAAAGTAACTGACATATGGCCTGTTATGCTATCACACACACCTACACTGAGCCAGGCAGAAATGGATTTAATTCCTGTCCGAGATTGTTTTAAACCCAACAACCCAACACCCGCACACATACATTTGCTCGATTGCTTGGAAACCACTAAACATTTTTAGGAGCTCTCTCTCTCTCTGTTCTATTTTTCATTTTGTTGTTGCTATTGTTGTTGTCGTATTGTAGCTAATACTTATGGAGCTTAACAAAAATGAATTTAAATTAAATCTTGGGTTAGTTTTTTTCTCTTTTTGAATGTTCAATGGAAAGGCCGCTTTAAGCAACGAGTGCTCCAAAAAGTGCAGAGATATTGAAGTCAAATTTGTAAACATCCTAAGAAAATGTTTACTTTGTTTAAACCACAAAAGGTATAAAAGCTTGAGTGCTCTAAACTAATTGAAGAAGTAACGGAGGAAAATTAATACAAATACGATAAATTGCCATGATGATCGTAGACATGTTTGAGTTACTGAGTTAAAAAATGCTGCCTGATTTAAATTTAGAATTTTCTAGGATATGAAGCTGTTATTTTAGTGCCCTTTCCAAACTGTGGACCAGATTTCTGCATTGCTTTAGGACATCCCGAGACATACATAGTTTATACCGCCTGAACCATTAAAACTGTTGCAAGCGGTTAATCCAGTGCATATAAGACATCTGATACGTGATGGAAGATTTGATGTCTGCTCAAGAACTTGTAGCAAAGAGCACTGAAGCAGTGTATTGGTGTGATGCAAGAGGTACAAATTTTATTCCCATAATGTTGGTACAATTTTAAGATAATATTCCCTGCCCATTATACGATTTTGTCGCAACAAAACTTAATGCATTATGCTCACAATAAACCAAATTCACAAGAAAGTAAACTTAGAAATTCTATCAAACTCAACATACTCAAAAAGATGAGTAGATTCGAATCATGCCCTTAATTTCCGATACTTATACGCATTCATACTTATTTTAATATCAAACTCATACTACTCATATTCAAAGTTTGAAGTACTCATCGTACTCATATTTAACAATACGCATGATGTTGTTGATTTCGAGTCTCCTTTATCCAACATTTACAAGAATCACAAAATAAGTATGATTCGCTTATGAACACTACAATACTCACTAGAAGGTTGTGTCTTTGCTTAGCTTGCTTTCTTTGTCTTTGTCTTTTTCTTTGTTCTTTTTTTTGTAAATGCAACAACAACTAAGACTGTAAATTTTGATGAATCACTCGAATCATTTATGAGTATTATAAGTATTTTTCTAAATTTATGAATGCGAATGAGTAGGCATGTGAATCAAATATATTTCGAATGTTATGAGTTTGATGTCAACGTTGTACACATACTCATTGCAACATGTACTTATAAATCAATGTTGTAGTGAGTACGAATGAATCAGAGTAGTTGAATTTCAATACTGTTGACTCATTCATACCCGAAATTTCATGAGTACTTATGGGTAGCGAAAAAACGATTCGTTGCTAATATTATTGTTGCTATGTTATTCAATAACTTCTGAATGGTTTCAATTAAAATTTCAAAAGTATTGGAACAAATTTAAACGATTTTTATCTCATAGAAAAAACTATTGCAACAATTTTGAAATGCACACACTGTAGAAGCGAACACATCAGCCACCTGCTTTAATATTTAATCGATGAGCCTGCTAATCTCTTGGCTTTATCATCTTGCTGATATCTTAATTTCTATCTGATATGTACGTTTCCTGAAAGGATTTGCAGATTCTCTGCCAGTATTAAAGTTTCAAATATTTGGTTGTGTAGCATTAAATTGAAATTTTTAGAATTTCTGACAAATGTCACATGCTTAGCGCAATCCAAGCAATCTTAGCAGTCAATATATTAAAAACATTTGGATTTTATTTAGAATATAACCACGATATGTTTTTGTTTTTGTGGTCTTAAGCAATTGAATACAATCCTTAACTTGATTTGGGCAGCTTTCTCTAGATACATAAGTTCAAGTGTCACCCATAGCCATTTTTGGTGGAGCTCAGCCGGCATGTCTAATTTTCCATGACATAAATAAATCAAATTGAATTTGGCCGATGGCATAGGTTGTATTGGCTTTGAGTAGCATTGTGGTTTTTAGCTTATGGTCATATACCTGTAGTCGCCGTAGTGTTGGCTTATTAGACGTGAGACCTCGATTCAAACACCAGGTCACACATCTCGATTAAAACAAAATAAAAAAAAATATTTCTTCGGTAAGTTCCTCTCAGCAGATTTCTAGCTAAAACTCTGAGAGTTAATAAACCTGCCATGAAAAGTTTCTCAAAAATCTGTCGTTTGGAATGGACTTTAAACAGTAGGTCGCACTACTTATGTGTGAAATTAACACTCACAACAAATATGCTGTGAGAATCTAAGTCGTAATCCTGACTGAGGGATTGTAATGACCAATTATGTATTTATGTCATACAACTGCGACTTAAGAAAAGCTTTCAAGAAAAAGTCTGTAACTGTTTCTTTGCATTTGACGTTATTAGTTCTCATATGGACTGAAATTGCCCAAATTTTGTTTGTTCATCTAGAAATGGGCCTTATCGCTAAAGCTGATTTTTCGATGAAAATTTGGGTCAATTTACAACTGCCGCAGATCCCATTCAGTGCACACATGTCGCTAATTAAAACATTGTAAATTGAAAATACAAACAATAAACGACAACAAATTTGACAGATGTGGCTTCAACAAAATGGTCGTTATCAACTGTAAAAAATTGGAAGTCCCTATTTAAAGTCTGTATAAAAATATCGTTTAGTACACAAACCACAATACAAAGGTCCACAAATGAGAGAAGAAAAATTAACACCTAACCGTGAACTAGGCTAGAGAGGTGCTATTAAGGCCTTATAAATAAGCATCAATTAGAAAAGAGGCATTGGATTCTTATGGAATGCAATACATTTCCAGAATACAAGAAAATATATAATGCCTTTACCAGAGCCCATATATGTAGGAGGAGTTTGACAAGTGCTGTTTGATGAAATCTCAAAGAGTCTTTAATGGCACATTTGATCTTTCATGTAAACTTTGATTTTTAACTATGTTGCTATCTTCCAATTCTATCTTTAACTATCTTCAAAATTTGCTGTTCAACATCAGTAATTGCCTGTGGCACTTGTTCATAACAAATGGTCAATCAATCCAATGTCAAATGAACTGTCAAAGTATCAAATATGGTCTCAAGAGTAAAGTTTTTTCCTACAAAATTTAGACAAGCATTATTTGCGCCACCCCATCTATACATTTGAAGCTCTCACAGCTTTTAAAATCCAAAAACCATTGATTTGCTTCAAAGTAATCAATTTATTTTCACTCGGCAAATTGTTACCAAAGAAACGATTTTTTGTAACAATTTTTTGGTACAGACTTACAACAACAAATCCATAATGATTTACGGGTATTAAATAATGTTTTCTTTCAATTATTAAAACGAAAAAATTTTATTATAAGAGCCAAAAAAAATTTTTTAACTCTCAATTCTATTACACTACACTTCTACCCCGACAAACGAGGCTTTAATGTAATCATGAACGTGTTGAAGTTAAATACGATTTTTAAGTAAAGATTTTTGTTATTGTTGCTAAAAAAAAAAGAGAGAAACGTCGAAAAGAAAGCTTTATGTTTTGGTCATATCGATTGGAATGCCGTCTCTGAATGTTGTACAAATGCGGGCATCCACAAAAGCCACAAATTGATATTTATCTGCTGCCACTGACATCATCAATATCCAACAATCCAAACGACCAACTCTTACTATAGACAGTCCAGCTCCAACCGCCTAGCTTTAGGTACTCAATGGACAGAAACTTGTACAACATTTTGCAGCTGCTGGTTTAAAAGCTGTGAGCCATTGAGGCGCTTTGCCTTACAACAACAAAAACAAACAGAAACAAAAAACAAAACCAAAGGCAGGGAGGCAAAAAGGGCAAAGAAAAGAATGTTAGAGTTTCATCTGGGGGATTATGTTGAAAATCCCTTTTTTAATTAAAAAACAAAAAATCAGTGAAAAAAAACGGAAAAGCTGTAGAATAGCAGCAGCAGCCGGCAAAATTAAATGTAGATGACAACGACGAGATGCAGGCATACATACATATGTACATGCTTTCGGTAACAGTATGTAATACTGTGTGAGTGGCATTAACAATCACTTTCACCAACTACTGAGTCACTTACATTCTCTCTTCTGACGTCTACACAAACATTTCTTATCATTTCATTCATTTAATTTCATTCAATTCAATTTATTTGTGTGGCATTAAAATGGAAACGTCCATATGTCTGTCAAAAGACACAAAAAGTTTAACTTTCACAAGTCCTCTCTCTAAAGGTCATCATTTATAGCTTCAACCTACTCTTTCCCCATTCCCCGTTATCCACTATACTCCTGCCTTAATTTAGTGCCTGTGGCTTATTTAAAGCTGAGGGTAAGTAAACAAACACGTACCATTTTCCGAAAACAAAAGATAAAAATATTTACGAAACTCTTATTAAAAAAGAGAGAGAGAGAGAGAAGAGATTTGGCAAAATTAAATGTAAAACGCATTTAACTCGAAGAGATTAGAAAACATTAAAACATTTTTTATTCCACTTTTAACTTATTTTCTCATTTTTGGTCTTCAACGTAAGCAGAAAACCAAAAAGCAAGCAAAGGAAAGAAACGAAAAAAAATAAATGTTGCAGATTAATTTGAGTTCTTTTGCATCATCACCTCTCTTCCTCGCAACCCTTTCCATCTTTCATTTATTCTCTCATGCTTTCATGTAAATTTAATTGAAATTTATAGATGCACAACTGGCTTGTGTCGAAAATAAGCATATCAGAGAAGGACGACTTTATAATCCTTATTTCCCTTCTTGCTTTCTTATACATACTATTGTTGTTGTCGCTGATGCTGATGCTTATGCTATTGTTGTTGTGCGTTGTTGTTATAATTGCATCTGTATATGAGGGTAATCTTTTTTTGTCGGACAAGAATACATGAGAGTCTCTTTACTCCGTTTTTTTTCTCATGTAGTGGTTTAGAACATGTGTCTATTAAAAAATAAACTATTGCAACAACAACAACAATATGAACAATAAGAAGAAGAACAAGAAAATAACATTATACAATATTTTACATACACATACAGCATATGCTTGTAGTTTAAGATGGGTTAAGAGAAAAAATGTAATTCGTTTCGGATCCCTGTATTACAAGGGAATCTTTTCAATTTATTTGAAATAAAAACAAAACCACCTTTTGAAATATGAATCTCTTTCAATACTGCAATCGAAATTTTTAAGAAATTTTAATGCCACTTTATTTATTTGAATTACGTGAGATTCGGCGTGGGAAATAATATTAAAATTTTATCATGTACGTCTCAACCTTCGGTTGTCATCTCAATGTGGTTTGGAGTTATGAAGCAACGAATAAACCTATTTAAGCAAGTAGTCAGCAGGTTGCTTAGGAATGGAATTAAAACACGGTCGGAACATTTTGTGACATTTTAAAGCCCTCTGAAGTCAAAAACCGCTTTATTGGTTAGTTTGTTAAGGATGTTTCGAACCAGGCCACTCTATACTATACGATCAAAGACAAAGGCGATCAATGGGAAAGAGAAGAACAAACTTCACTCTTCTTCAAACCACGATTATTCTCTTCAAACACCCGTTTGAGCTCTTCATACAAGACTGTTTGAACTTTTACTAATTCCGTTGCCTGCTTAGTCTTTCCTCTATTATATGCCAACATAAACAGTCTGATGAATGTTCCTGAATGCGAATGCTCAAGGCTTCGCCTTCTCGAGATCTCTATAAACGTAAAAATCGTTGTTTCATTATAGTTGTCTGTGTATTTTGTTGCTGTGTTGGTTGTTGTACTTTTAATGTTAAACGATGTAAAAGCATAACACCATTTCCATTTTCGTAGCAATATTAACGACTCATTCTTCCCATTAAATTCTATCGTATTTATACACTATTTCCATGCCCCATAAAGAACTTGGAACTTATCTGATTCGTTTTTGTGCAGTCTAGGTTTGATAATCTATTTGCCAGTATGTCACCATTTATCTGCCGTACTATTGGAGTTCTATATTCACAGACCATGTCAAGTTTGCTTCCGAAACTCGGCTGAGATTTTAGTTTTCGGCCACCAAATGATTACTATAATTTGTAAACAGCGCTTCACAAAAGCTTGTGTTTTCATATTGGTTTTCCACTATTATACGCCAAGTTTTCGGTCCATATAGCAGGACAGAATTCACACAAGCCTTATATATTTCAATTAGTTTTTATTTTCGAACACTATTTAAACAGTTTATTTGTTGTAGTGTTGCAAAGGATCCTCTTACTTTTTGAATTCAACTGTATATGTTCTGCTTTGCTTCCGTCTCTTACATATTTATTCGCAATACTAAAACGAAATATATCGTTGATACATCGCTTCAGTTTTTCCTAGAAATCATTTAAAGCCTATTTATTGCTATTCGTTGTGCAGAGGTGGATAAGTTTAGATTGCATATGCTGTGTTGCATATTCCACATATTCTAGGCTGGAGTTAAAAACCTAGTCACCATAATAATAAATAGAAGGCGACGCAAGGTGCCTTCTTGTTTGACACTTAATGTATAGTCAATTGAGCCGTTTAGTGTTCCATTAAGCCACAGTTTGTCTTTGGCTTCTAAGCTATCTCACCATTTCATATGAACAAATGAATATTCATACCAAAAGACCTTAACTGCTGCTTAACTTCAGTTCTGTCTAGTAAGTTTAGTGAGCAGGACTCGAAAGTAGTTTCAACCTCAGCTCTGGCATTCATATTCAATAGAATATAGACCGGGTTTCTTCCTGAGCTAAAATAAGGGGATTTACTTTTCTCATGTTAGCATTGTACTTTTTTTATTTGGCATCTGCATATAATTTATAAAGAAGTTGTACTATTTTCTGTGAGATACAGTTGCTATACAATGCTCTCTATATCGCTAGTCGGGATGCCAAAAGGACTGCAGCTACCAATAGTAAACATAAGCACTGTAGAATTCCATTAACTCCCGATCTAAGGATGGGTTACATTCAATAAGCAGCTACCTAATAAGTCTACCTTAAGGCAGCCCTTGCGCTGACTAACATCTTCATCTTCCCTGGTTTTGGTAGAGCTTGATCAGTACAGGGACTGCGTTCACCTGTGGCGTCACAACGGGCCGCTATGCGTGCTCAAGTAAGCTTTGTGATATCACGGCTACCACTCCGACCTAAGTCTTAGCCTAGCTTATTTAAGTCCTATAAGGTCCCATTACAATACCAAAAGTATCTATCCTCAGTCATTCTATAAGACACGTTCTTACAATATATTCTTCGTCGGCCAAGTATTCTGAGTTCAAGATTTCCAAGTGTGTTATAATGATAGAGAAGACATTCTGTAGTCTTTACTTCTTCCTCGTGATTACAGCTTCTCCAGAAGTCGTCTACACTGTCTAGGTATCTAATGGCATCTAATTACTGACAGTAAAGCGGTCCGTTCTTTCTATAATTTTGTAATTTCCTTATCTGTAAAGACCTGTGAAAGAAGTTTTTCTAAATTTTTGATTTTCTCCTAGTCGGCTGGTATGTACTTGAGAACACTAAAACTCTGTCAATGTGAAGCAAATAAAACAAAAGTGAGAAAAAAACGTTTATTGTATTGCAAGCTTATTTTAAGGACTGAAAGAAGAAATTGTCCATGAAATTATGGATTTTAAAATCTCCTTAATGAATATCCTTGGCCCCTAACCAATAATTTAATTTCCTTCCAGCAGCATGAGGAAAATCAACAAAAAAAAAATGTCTTGTGGCAATTTACAATTTCGTATTTTTCGTATGTCCATTTGCTCTATTTAGGTCTGTTTAAACCTCACATCTGCATATAGAACTGAGGGTCGTCTCTATGCATCTAAAAGATGTTGTTTGGACGTCTTTGCCTTTTCATATCATGTTTAGGGATTTAGTAGTTGTGGTTTACAAAACATTTCTTTTTCTCCTACTTCTTTCCATGATATTCTTACATAGGATTTTTTCTACAATTTTTTTTTCTAAAATTAACAAAAAAAAAAAAAAGAATGGAAAAAAATTTACACAAAAACATAAACTTGATGTAAATCTATAATACACATCATGTTCAAAAATTGGTTGAATAGTTGGGTGTACAAGAGTATAAATATACATACATACATACATCCATACACATGCATGTAATGTATATGTATGTAATTTTGGTTACAAATTGATTTTCAGTGTCTTCAGCAGATAACAGCATTTGGTACGATTTATCATTTATAAATGGTTTCATTTTCATTCACTCAGTTTTCATTTCTTTTTCCTCTTTTTTTTTGCTTTTTAAGGATTTTCCATTTCATGTGTATGTGTGTATGTAGGTATGCTGTATCAGGATTTTGAATACAAAACATGTTTAACAAACACACACACTTTCATACTTATATTAGCATGTAAATTTACATGATTTCATATACATACATACATACATACATACATATACAATATGTAATCTATATGGGTGTGTGAGTACACATATGTTTATGTCTGATAGCAATTCATGTAGTTGTGTATGTGGCTGTGTGTGTGTAAGCCTTAAATGGATATCAATGAACAGTAAATACATTATACTTTAATCCTATTTAATGTATCCCCTTTATTGTATCCTCATATAAATACATTTAAACTGGTACAGTGGAGCGTTTCAGATTTAAATTTCAAAAAAACTTGCTTTGAAAACTTTTACAAATTTTTCCTTCTTTGTTGTAAAAGGGACTACAAACAGTGAGACAGACGTGTTACTAAGCCCTTAACCAAAAGGAATTCGTATAATTTCTAATGTCAGTAAACGGCTGATGTATCGGACTTATTTTCAAAGAATTTTACAAAATTTTGAATAAAAATTTCTATGACTGCTAATGCCAGTTTGGATTAGTTTGTAGACAATTTTCAATTACTTTACAAGAAGTATAAAATTAATGATAGAAAGAGGAGGTAGTAAGCCACACTTTGACCAGTGTGAATACCTTCGTCGCTTTTTGTTCTTAGAGTATTTCCCTTTAGTAATAATTCTCACTTTCTTTTTTATAGTGTGAGTATTCAAAAATTTCAACCAAACAATCAGACAATCGCAAATGTCCAGAGTCTCTGGTGGGAATCGAACCAGACTACAAACGGGTCACCCAATTACAGACATTGGGTAACGAAAAATTTCCTAAACCCCTAAAGACCCGAGCATAAATCCATTGATTTTACACTCTCTTTATATATGTTTACATGTTTTGATGTCTGAATAAAATAATGATGTCTGTTGGTGTTTATGGAAACCAAATATCAACTCACTCCAAGTTAACAATACTTGTTAAAAATTTACGCAACATACATATGTATGTGTACCTGGGGTATCAAGAGGTTAATTCGATGCCCTCACTTCAATTGGCTTCAGTTTTATGGGGACGCATTAGCGATTCTTGCTTTCGGAAAAATTGACGATTTGGTGTGGATTACGATCTTGATGTTCTGCATTGGGGCTTTTTTCCTTTATTTTACTAACTCTAAAAACCCTTTAGACAACTAAGCCGCCTTTTAACATCAACTTTAATTGGCCTAATATTGAAGATTGTGAATTCGACGGCATGAGGTTTAATATAAAGGCGTCCTTAGCCATACACCATAAGTTTTCGAGGCGTCAATTAAATTTTGCCTGCGTGAATTAAACATTTGCAAGCTATCAGCGAGATACTAATTACGTCAAAATTACTGGATTTCATATACAATGGAAAGGTCCAAACACTATTATGAGTTTACAATTTTAAATGCGCCTGATTGGATTGTTGTGAGCGACCATAAATACTGGGCTCTAAATCATTTTTGGATAAAGTCATCTATTGGTAAAGAGTTTCAAGAGGAAGGGTTAGACTTGTTCAATCAAAGCGCATCTGAGTACCTATAACGGTAAAATACACCAGAGACTAACTGACAAGTGCTGGTTAGCTAGTCTCTAAAATCTGTAGCAGCAATTTGCCTTTAAAGCATAGTTGTCTTGGAATTCAGCTTAGTTAAGCTATCACAAAAAAATGCGCCAAATGAGAAAAGACTGTGTTGGGCCAGAGATGCACATTGGAAAGTAAAGACGTCTGCAATTAATGGAGAATGGAGTAGTAATTTGCATGTAAGCAAAGTCTCTCCACATAACTAATCATTATGAAATGACCCGTGGGAATACATACAATGACTAATGTTTCCCTACAATTTACACTAAGTGATCGGACTGATAAAGCAGACAGCCTAACAAAGCTAAGCCATATTTCTACACTCATACATATATCGATTGGTATTCTATGTATGTCTGGTCTTGTAAGTTCATCAGCTGGCTAATTACTCTGGATATCCCTGTGATCATGAATCTATGATAGAAAAAGAATCTTAAAATTCTTTACTTTTATTCAGAAAAAAAATTTGTTTCTTCTTGTTTAGATTCTTTAAAGAATTATTTCTCTTTTGCTACACTCACTGTGCAATTTGTTAAGTATGTCTGCATGTGTGTAGAGCATTTCTGTCATGTTCTTTTTTTTTATGCACTCTTTGGCAGTTTGTGTTTATCACCAGGATGTGATTATTATAATGCAAATGTGTCTCTCGGTGTGTGCTTATGTAAATTAATATACCAAATACATATACATATGTATGTATGTATGTACATATACACATGCATGAATATGTCATGGTGTTGGTGTTAGTTTCTTTTTTTGTTTTTCTGCTGTAAATAAAATTGTATGTTCATTTAAATTTATTTTTTGTTGTTGTTGCTGTGGCTGTTGTTATTATTTTCTGTGTATTTATTTTTTATATTAAAAATGTGGTCAATATTACATATTACCACAGCATTTTATTTATCTCGCTTTCTCTCTCGCTCTCTGTTTTCATTTACATTTACAAACTCTTTTATGCTCTTAGTACCGCTCTTATCCCTTTAACCGCAACACATTTGTTAATTTCATTTGTAGTGACTTAAAAAATTATTCAAAAATTATTGTTTATTTCGTAATAAATTCGAACAAAACAAAAAAAAAAAAAACGATACAGGGGAAAAAAATAAAAAATGTTTTGCAGCTTTTAATAATGTTTTCTGTGTATGTATTTCTATTGAACTAACTAAAGCCAAAGCCTTTGCAAGAGGGAATGGCAGAGAGAGAGAGAGAGCCAATACAGCCTATAAGCATGCAAATATATTTTATATTGTGTGTGTGTTAATATTATTGTTTGTGTGTATTCAAGTGTATTTTTCATATTTTGCGGTCTTAATTAATATTAAATATTATTTTTTTTCTACAACAACAATATTTAATATTTTTATTGAAATTATGCTTTGGTTTCTCATTTAAATAAAATGTTTTCAAATTGGATTCTCTCGTTGATTCATTGGATATATTGTTGGCTTGGTTTTTATCGTTTTAAATAAAATATTTTCAGAATTTTAAATTTGCCCATAAAATTCCGCTGCTTGAGTTTAATTGAATGTGAGTGTGATTCAAAAGGTAAAACAGAAATTTATAGAGAAATTATTCATATCGCCGCATAATGAATGAATGCGCTGCTCGATTTGTAATTGAAAAACGGGAATTTTTTTCAACTTTGTTTCATGGAAAGAAAAATTCAGAGAATATTTCCAAATAAATAAGAAGTCGCCATTGTCTAGTACGCACGGTGTGTAGGGTTATTGGACGTGAGTAATCGATTTAAATCCTAAGTCCAATATCAAAACGAAAATATGAAAATATAATTCTTCGGCGACTTCCTCTCAGCAGGTTTCGGGCACAAACTCTGATAGTGATTAAAATTGCCATGAAAAGTTTCTTAAAAATCTGTCTTTCGAAATCGACTTTAAACTGTTGGTCCCGCCACTCATGTATAAAAGTAACACAAACAACATAAGTGGTGCAAGAAGCTAGGACGTAATCCTCACTACAGGGTTGTTATGACCAAATCTGTATGTATGTAGGAAATTGTTTGCTTTTGTATGCTTTAGTCAAAGGTACTTACAAAATTAATATTCCTTCGTTTTGTGACTGCCTACAGTTCCTCATATGCAATATTTGTAGGCCATCTGATTCGTGATACCTTAATCTCGGTATGAAGGTTTGAAAACATCTCTTGGCTGTTTCGTCTCTAGATCATCAGATTCGTAAATATCTTCGCAATATCTTATCAATTCAAGGGAGTAGAAATTATACAGCCAAGATATGTATTTCCAGCATTTGAGCATGAGATTGCAAGAATTACTCTTCTTAGAAATTTATATAAAGGGCGACTGTTTCCACTGTGTTTTCGGTAAACGAAATTACCATAAATCATGCTGCAAAACCGGGTTAAAGGGTCTCTAATTACTAGCATTTCTACCCCCTCTTAGAACTAAGAGACAAACAAATCTATTTCGGGTGCAACTTGCAGGTCTAGGAGGGTCATAATATGTGGGTGGAGAGGCATCACCCATGTATGTTGTCTATTCATGCATTTCCCAGGGCCTTAAAATTATGTTCGAGTTAACGACTAACAATAGGGTTTTCTTTGCTATTATTTTTTCTTTCTTTTGCTACCCTCGAGCCTCACCTCACAGTGAGCAGCGGGTTTATCTTCAGATGATTTTTAAAGCTCTTGTTGGACGTATTAGCTACGTAATAATCATCAATTTTCTATGATGTTTTCACAAACTTTGACATTTCCGTCATTTCTGTTGATCTATTCTTCAATATTTGGGATTCGTAGGTGCACCGATCGTTTTTTAACTTGTTGCGTTTTCGTTTCCCTGATTCAAAATCCAACCCAGACATCTCGAACAGAACGAAACAAGAAGAAATATTTCTTTCTGCCACTTACTTTCAGCTGTCTTCTGTCAAAAACTCTGAAGGACAATAAGATTGCCTTGAAAAGAATTTGCAATTTGTAGTTTGCAGTCAACATTAAACTCTACGTCCCGCCATTATTGGATAAAATAAAAGCACATTAACATGGCTGATGTGAAAAGTCAGTAATTACGTATGGTAATGTGGTAACCTTGCGTTGGTCCTTTATGTAAATGAGTATGTATAACTGCCGTATCTGTGGTGCTGTCAAGCATTGTTTCTTCGGGAGATAATCAGCATCACAGCTGTTGTTCAATTACCAATCTCTTCCCAAAATACGCTAATTTGATTGCATATAATCATGTCAGGCCCCAAGTTCCATCTGGAATTATGTTTGGTTGTACCTGGGCTCTTCGTTATTGTTTTGTTGGTCATATTTTCGTTTCCTTTACCGGTTGGCTTTGATTGGAATGTTACATTAGAAAGGAGGCACTGGTTTTAAGGAAGATTCATGCTTTAATATGTTATCAGCACGTGGGATTATCTAGCATCGTTTTGTATCGTAATGAGAAAGAAGAGAATTCCCTATAACATCCTATGCATAATTGATCATTACAGAATCGCGATTGTATTGCGGATGCGGTCTTGAATTCGCTTACCAAATATCTATGTATATAGCTAATGGCCTGCTACATATGAATCTAACCTAAATACAACTCTCTATTATCACAATCAAATTTTCGAACAACAAAAGCAATAAAATTGTTTTCAGTTTTCTTTTGCCATAAATAGCATTTTCAAATACCTTTTCAGCCTTCACCCATGCCCGTTCGCTTAGAGTTGGAAATAAATGACGTTATTATTAGGCCTGATAAGATTTATGACTCCGGTTATGTTAAAAAAAATAAAACTAATTTCTTTTCTCTCTCTCTATGCGCTCCTTTCATTGCTATAGAAAAGTTATATCGAAACCTTTTGTACGGAAATCTTTTCACATTCATTTTCATTTAGAAACACACGCATACACATAAGTCTATGAACCACCGCATTTTCATTTGCGTATGTTTGGGATGTCATTGTTACTTTTCTTGCTTTTATTTCTTTTTTAGTTATTGTTATTGTTGCCTTTTATTATTTTAGCCATTGTTTCAGTATTTTTTCTTTTTTTTATGTATTACTGCAGTAACTTTCATAATTTAGCCGAAAAAGAAAACAAAAAAACTCTCTTTGAAAGAACAAAAAAGTTAAATTCATTACGTTTTGTCCTTCTAGATGTATTTGTGTATATGTAAGTGCGTGTATATCTGTGTGTGGCAGGCTATATAATGGAGTATTTATTTTTCTTTCTCCATTTAATTGATTGTGAGCATTCGTTTTGTCATCCTTAGAAATTGTATTAAAAGTTTTGGTTTAAGTTTTGAAAGAACGTTTTTCATAGGGTTTGACTAAAAGGTTGACAAATTCTAGAAACTGCATTCAAAATTTCTTCAGTGTAATAGGCGCTAAGCTGATTGTTTTCATCAAATGAATAAAATAAAAGTGTTCTGTATAAATGGATCTAAACCGGATAGAAAATGAAATGGACCCTAATGAGCTGGATATACATGTTATCAGCAATTCCAAAATAGGTTTCGTCACTGTCGGGTGTTACCTAGGGCTGGAGATACAGGCGACGAAGCTAATCGGTTTCTTCAAATGGGAAACAATAAGTTTTCTAAATAAATAGGGCAAAATAGTATTAAAAAAATTACGTTGTGGGGAAATGAACTTAAGAATTGTAGTAATTCTCATTGAGTTAATATGCACTTACATACATATATGTTTTAAATCCAACAAAATGTCGTATTTTTCGCAAGTTGCATTTCTTTGGTCGATGGCTTGAATTCTTTTTTTTTTTTTTTTGTCGATAACATGCATGTTTTTAGTTGATGACTTGCATTTTTGGTAGATGACTTGCATTTTTTTGGTCGTTGATTTACACTTTTATGGACGATGCTTTGATTTTTTGGATGATGACATGCATTTTATGGTTAATGACTTGCATTTTTTGGTTTGCTTACTTGCATTTTTTGGTCGATAACTTGCAGTTTTTTTTTGAGTGATGACTTGCATTTTTTGATTTACACTTTTTTGGACGATGACTTGCAGCATGATTTGCTTTTTTAGCCGCTGCTTTGATTTTTTGGACAATGAAATGCATTTTATAGTAATTATATATTATGCATTATATAGTTTTTGGTCTCACATGACTTGCATTTTTTTGGAGAATGATTTGCTTTTTTTGGACGATGACTAAATTTGTTGGATGATGAAATGCACTTTTTGGTCAATAGGTTGCAGTTGTTTGGTCAATGATATGCAGTTTTTTAAACGATGACTTGATTTTTTAGGCGATGAAAGGCATTTTTAATCGACAACTTGAACATTTTTTTCGGTTCTAAGCAAAATTACCAACATGTCTCATTCCTTCCCCAGCTGTGGACATCAGGATGTCCAAGGCAAAGAAAAAGTTAATATAACTTTTATCTTTATTTTAGTGTCAGGCTATCAATGTTTCTAACATTTTGTAGATTTTATTTAAATATTTCATTCGTCGTTTAAAGTGCGAATAACCAAATAACCATTCTAAAACCCATACAAACCGTCCATGACATCCATGACAGAAAGATCAGTCGGCACTACCTATTGACATACAATAGAGCGAAGTCACTCAACAAGCATACGAGCGAATAGAAAACAAGCATACGTTTTAAGATATAACGATAAATGTATTTCTTTTGCTGGCAAAATCTTACGACTTCTGGATTACCTGGCATGATTTTATTGTTGCCATTGCTGACATTTATTATAATTTTCAATTCGAAAACTAATCCCACGTTGTGTACTTTAAGAGATTTTGCTTAAAACACAGTCATTAATTAAATTGCGTAACAAAAGTTTTATATAAATAATTCCAATAGAGAAGAGAGCTCAATACTCTTGTATTTTGCCCCTATGAATACATATTTTTTTTGTAATAATTTTATTATTTTCTTATGATATTTATAAATCATATTAAGCACCCATTAAAATCTTCTTATCTAACCAAAATGTCTTCGACATTTAAAGCTTAACGCTTTAGCAAGTAGCATCATAAAAAAATTATTATTTTGCCATTTATTTTCTCTCTTTTTTTTCATTTTTAATCCAAAGAAAATTACACGCATTTATAACATCTACAATAATATGTAAGCACAAACACACACTCAAATACACATAAGCGCGTTGAAATATTTTCATAACGAAGCCATTATATTGTAATTCCTAGAACAGCTTAAAAGAAATACAAACTTATACTCATACTATCTTATAAACACGAATATGTGCGTGTGAAGAACGTTATAGTGTGTGGTGTATGCTTTTAGGCAGAATAGAGAAGAAGTAGAGAAGCAATAACAATTGTACACAGGAGACTTTAACAGCAATCACAAACACATACACACTGACGCACACAATACATTGTAATACACACTTACCGCACAAAGGAGCGTTTAAGCGAACAAGAGATTTTGCAAACACGCATTTACATATAGCCAACACATATCATATGTGTAGGTGTGGGTAGTTGAAAATGCGTTGAAATTTGGCGCTCTCTCTCTATGAGAAATAAAGTTCTCCTACGAAATACGATACGATATTATTTGCTTAAGGGAGTATTTATGATAGAAAACGAACGAAAAAAATAAAAAAAAAGTAAAACCGAATTGATCTCTAAAAATTTGTATGAAATATAATGTGTTTATGGGGGATTTTTTGTTTTTTTTTTGTCAGTGTGTAAGTATGTGTGTTAGGGAAATCCCCTAAAGAATTTTGAAAAGTTTCTTACTTTCTTTCGTTTATTTTATTTCTCTTTTTTTTTGTTGGTATTAATATGATAAAACGTTCTATAAATTACAACATTATTTTGCCTTTAACCTCAAAATCATTATACGTACAACAGCAAAGTAAAAATAATCAATAAAAAAATTACTTTCCTCCAACCACTACAAGAGTTGTGGGGCAGTATATGTACATATATATGTATATATATTGTTGTAAGATGTATTAGATAAACATTATTTACTGGCAATAGATTTTACTTTGGCTACAACTTTATGGCTTCAATAAACCAAAATATATTGAGCCCCATGTATCCTTATTCTTGAAGTTTTATTACCCAAACAAAGCCCAAAAGTTTCATTGTCAGCGAAAGTGTTTTTTTTTTGATATTTTTTATAGGCTCTACCAGCATACATACAGGAACTCAGGGACTGTTTTAAATTAGCCAACTTTACACAAAGAAAACATAACGAATTTAAGTTTCTATTTTTATTTCTTCTTTCTAACTCGATACTATACCTATTATATATATACCTTGCCTAACAGTGAAAGCTGTTTAGCTTCGTATAGCAGCAATGAAACATTCACTCTACAGCTTTGTAAATGGCAAGTCCTTTACCACCATGTAATTTCATCAGGTTTCAAGTTATGAATGAAGTGCTTGATGAAGGCAATTGAACTTTAAATCATTGATTTTGGTTGACAATTTCGCATTTCTGCCTTGTTGTCGTAGGTGGTACAATAGTACTGCAACCCTACAATCCCTACAATCTCTCCTCCAAGTCTATTGCACTGGCAAGCTAAGAATGCTATTCGTTGTAAACTATAGCAATGCCGTGTCTAGCACTTGATATTTAACTCGGTGTTTCTTTCTGAGATACTTTTATGCTCCATAGATTTCAAGAATGTATTGCCGTGATACATTCACATCGTCACCGAATTTACTTTTTGAGTTCGCGACAGTCCCCATTCTAAGCGAATGTGCTTTGACTTTACAGTGGCCTATTAAAAGGCCAAGATTACCAACCTTAAACTTATTACTGGATAGTCTGATGCATAACTCAAATCTCCTTTTATTGTAATTTCCTAGCAAAAGTTTTTATTGCTTCAAATCCTCTTAATTTGTTAAGAGTTCTTGACTGTCTTTATCTTCCCTTTCGTTCTAAATATACCTTTCCAAATTTCTGTTAACACTTCAAAAAGAAGGCTCTAGCCTCCTCATATACCTGTTCATTGTCTTGTATATCCACATAATCTACGACTGAGCAGAAGCTAAAAGCGATTCTATACAATCTTAGATTTAACCTCATAAGAGCCGAGTACCCAAATGGCGGCCCGACAGGCAAATATTACTTCTACGCCCCATTATCCAATTCAAGTTGCATTACATCTTTCGAAGGCATAGATCTTCTTTTTGAAGATATCCGCAATTTCCCTATTGATTCGGAATATTTTATTCCTGAACTAAACACACATTACAACCATTTATCCATTTATTTCTCACACCACTTATGTGTGTTCTGACCATGAGCAACTGGGCATACAGTCAACTGAGGACAGATTATTCAGAAAACTTCTCGTGACAATTTTATTTTGCTCTCAGAGTTTTTACCAGAAGACTGCTGAGATGGAGTAGCCGAAGAAATTATTTTTTTCCTATTTTGTTATTCGAAATGTCTGAGTTAGGGATTGGACCACAGGCTGCCTATTAGATTATGGCGTCTTTTAGCGAAATAGTTTCTGATTACTTCTTCCATTCAGAAGCATTACCCAAAAGATTAGAGTCTTCTGGTTAACGATCAGTGCCTTACTTGTGCTAAGGCACTGAATACTTAGTTTTTCATTTCCTTTTCGTTTGCATAAAGAATGTACAACTGTCAGCAGCATATTCCCTATATTCTCTCTGCTGTAATAGATCCTAGGTCATGTTGCCTATAAGCAATGATACATTGGGCTGTTGTACTGGTTGTAGAGGTCTACTATAGTAGATCGTAGGACTTTTTACTTACAAGCAATAATGCATTTTCCCTGTTGTATTATTGCTTGTAAAGTTAACGAAATTTGCTTTTGGAATCACTATTTTATCAAAAGATGGTTCTGACTCACATTATCTTGATCTCCTTTGTTGTTATTATACAGTCTGGAGGCCCAGGAGGCTTTCTAACAAGATTATGATGAGGACGATTGCAGTCCATTAAGTTTTCAAACATGGAATCCATGATGAACATTTTTTTGCTTTCAACCGAATTCGTACCTTGATTGCTTGGAGGGTTTGTAGTTAAACACTTTAACCACCTTAGGTCCATCATTACAACTTTCCGTTAACTAAAGTAACTTTACAGTTCCCTTTAGCTAAAGTTAGCTTTAACTAAACCCAACTTTAACCGGAAGTTGTTATAATAGCCCTTAAGAGTTCAATACGTAATAAACCATAAGTTATTCGAAGCAGCAGTTCAATATTTCAAAATTTGATTTAATAACTATGTCGCCAATATAAAAAAACTTTATCTTGACGCTTAATTAAATGAAAAATCGCTGAAATTCATTTTTATTGCAGAATATCAAGCAATCTCCCTTGAATAACGACAATTTTGTTCCCTTCTGCTGCTTTTTTTCTTTCTTTCTTTCTTTTTTAGTTTAGCTTGTAACATAATTAGTGTTGTGGATTAAATACTAAACAAATTAACCGTGTTTTATCGCCATCATTATTCCCATCAATTGCAAAACTTTTTTCATCATAATCACTCATAAAAATTATGGCAATTTATTCCGAAATTAATGCCATCATCAGCAAATCGCCCCTATTTTTCATGATTTTTTATGCTTTTTTTTTTGTTTTTTTTTTTTTTGTTTTTACTGACTTCGACAATCGATTTGCCATAAATGATGACTAAACTTTGGGATTTCAAACAAGTTTAGTTTTTGTTGTGTTTTGTTGTTTTTTCTATTATTTATTGTGGGTTTTTTGCATAAAATTTGAAATTTTCATTCAAATTAGAAGCATCGTCAGCACTACATTAACAGCAATACTACGAACGACTATAAACAAAAACAGCAATAATTACAACATTTAACAATACTTAGTCGATAACAATGGAAAAATACAACAACAACAGCAATAAAATATTTACAAAAATGGAAGGAAAATATGATGGTGTGGGGGTGGAAAAAATAAGAGTTTGAGAAATTCGAACTACTGAAAAGGAGGGGCCTTTATTGAACAGTGTAATCTGGTGATCATACATACATACATACGTAATTGGTGATTACAATCTTTTAATCGTGATTACAACCTAGCTTCTCACACCACTTTATGATGTGTGTGTTAATTCTATACATGTGTAGCGGAACCGACAAATTAAAGTCGATTCCGAACAATAGATTTTTAAGAAACTTTTAATGACAATTTTATTTAATCAGAGAGCTTTTGCTAGAAAACTGCTGAGAAGAAGTCGCCGAAGGAAAATTGTTGAATTGAACCGCAGTCTCATGTATAAGAAAATATACTAACAACTAGACTACGCTGATCACAGTCTTGCATGAAGTTACTGAAAATACTTGGAATCCTTCCTTAGTTTCATAAACAACAACAATGGTTTTTCTAATCCTTCTTAAATACTCTAAGCCTACAAAAATGAAAGCAAATTAGCAAAGACTTCAAACGAAATAATTCTACGACTGATTAAATCGAACTGCTTCCATGGCAATAATTTTTAACTGGCAACAACTGTTTGAAATTGTAATAACAAGTGCACTGAAATGCCAAATTTGCTCTCACAATTCTCTGAATTCAGCAATCATAGCAGAAGGTTAAGTTTTTGTCCTCATATCAAAATTAGTCTCGTTATTTCGTACAAATCTTTATCACTTTATTTGTTTCTTTGGTTTAGTAAAAGCCACGGATATCAGAACTAGAGACATGATGGATTGATCATGATTCTGTGGCTGATATTTATAAAAAAACGCGAAACAATTTTAATTCAAGATAGGCAAACAGTAAGATTATGATGTTTTTGCTAAATAGCTCATATCTTTAAGGTTATATTCCGTATAGCCTTTTCCCGTAACCTCAACTTAAAATGAATGAATAAATGAAGGAATGAAACAATAACAGACTGAAGGAAACTGGAAGAGAAATATTCCGTATACCCTTGTGGTAAAAATTCTTGACATTATTCAGACTTGTACTGAAAGTGGAATATTCTGTATACCCTTGTGGTAAAAGTTCTTGACATTCTGTCTTGTATGTGTTTTTAAGCAGTACATTGGAGATTTGAGTTCAACGTCACGCTTCGATATCATTTGTGATATAATTGAGGAAATCCGTACCAGATCCCTTAAGGCCTAGAAGTTTTATTTAAGACCTTCTGTTCCTTATTAGAGCCATAGAAACCTACGTAGAGTCCTTTTCTTACGGGCCCTCTATCTTCAAATTTAAAACAAACAAAGCGTGTGCATGAGATCCGAGTCTACGTAGTCTAATAGGTAGTGTGTTGGCTTATTAAACTAAAACTTATGGTTCAACCACCGACACAGATAAAAAATCTATTTCTTTCCGCGGTCTCGTTCGAAGTCGACATTAATTTCTAGGACCCACCACTCATGGATAAAATTAGCATACTCTACAGACTACAGCGTTATAATAGCTAACGAAGTAAGTAAGTGTGCAAAATATAATCGAAATTTTTTATTCGTTTGAAAGATCTCATTATGTGTGGAATATAATATCACACCCAAAATGTCCAATTTCATGCTGAATTTGACTGAGGCAAGGGGGGTTATGTTAGCTATGGTTGTTGGTAATCATTGTCCTATAGTACTTACCGCTGCCAAATATTGATCTGGTTTACATCGTTCTCAAAGAAATATGGACCGATGGCAACGGCAGTCCTCAATCCACATTAAACAGTGACTTTTTCGGAATTCATTGGACGCTCTAGGATTTCATATGGTTTGGAAACCATTCATCTCGAATTGGGACTCATCGTTGAAGATAACTTTGCGATGAACTACATGTATTTGTTCAACATCCTAATAGAATTGATGTCAGTATTAGAAAAAAAAGTTATGACTCAACTTTATAAAGATTTCAATGCAAACAATGCTTTCAATTGGAACTGAAAAGAAAAGAAAACTTTAATAGAACTTTATTTAAATGACTCATCAAACAATCACAATTCTTTTGAATTAATTAATTCGTGAAAAAAAATGAAGAAAAGCCAAGAAATGAAAGTAAAATAACACACAGTGAATATTTTTCTCATTGCATAAGCATAATGTAGCCAGTGTACACGTTAAACCAAAAAACAAAAACTCTCTCTTTAATAAATGACAAAAACAGTTTTTCTCTCATTAATCCCAAACAGATGTGTAGCAAGCATTTCGACTTGCACCGCTAGAACAACGAACATCCAGACGAAGCGTAAGTGACAGCAACATTGTTAATGTTTGTCTATGGGTACGTGTAAGTGTGCATGTGTATGGCTGCAAGTGTAAATTTCCCAGCGGTTTTAGGCAGGACAATGTGCACCACAGGCCTTGGGATTCAAAACTTTGGGTGTAGCAATCAGCAAAGTTACCCGTCCATGAGATAGATGAGATAGTAAAAAAGAATGTATTGTTACTTACCCGATAATAAAAAGAAGTGAAAAGAAAATTTTAAAAAATTGTAAAAGCTTTCTTCAATGAAAATCAATTTAAATTCAGTAAGAAGTAGGTGTAGCGTAAGGGAGCCTCCTTGAAGAAAGAAATCCCACTTAGGCCTGCATTTAAGCTCTCTGTGATACCTTAAGTAATATTCAACTCGTGAATCAAACATTCCCTAGAAGGAACACAACTACAACTACAAAATAAATCTTGCTATTACTGGCACATGAAGTGAAGACAGTATCTTTTTCCTCCTCAAAGCCAGAGCCTTCTGCAGGAAGTTATTTACCACAATGCCAAGTCTTTCGGCATGCCTATCAAAAAGACTGTGGACCGTGAGAATCGTTATTATGCATTGTATGGCCATGTGACTTAATGATAGAAGTGAGTCGATTCTCTTCTCATTCAAAGAAAATTGAGCCGCCAGAGATATATATGTTAATATGGAGCCTTCGTTTGACTAGTTATCAGAAACGAACTGGGGGTTTGGTTACATAACTATCCTGTTTAAGTCCCTTAAGAGGTGAAAGTAAACGCCATACTAGCTATCATACCAGCCTATCAAAGCTACAATAATTTGGTAAATAGCTAAACAACTAGTCTCATATCCATGTTACATTTACATATGTTCTCTAGTTGGGTGTCAATCCCCATTGAAATTGCTGGGAAATTCATAATAAATGTTCGGATGTATGTATATCTGTAAATGTGTATGTATGTATGTGCATCTTGGTTGCATTATAAATTTTGCCTCACAATCAGGCTTTATTGGTTGAATACATTTTTGATTCGCGGTGGGAGTAGTAGCAGCAGCAATACCAACACGAACACGAACAGCAACAGCAACAGTGGCAGTGGCAGTGGCAGTGGCAGTTGTTATAATTGTTAAACGGAAGTAAATGGAATGGTTGCTGATGCTGATTGTGGTGGCTAAGGGGCAATCGTAGATCCGTAGCAGCAGTAGCAATTGATGTATGTATTGTTCAATGATTCAGTTATATAGGCTGCTAACAAGCCAACCTGCCAGCCAGCCAGCCAGCCAGTCAGTCAGTCGGCAACAGCATTGAATACAGTTTATAGGTGGTTTATGATTTTATTATGCAATTTAATTAATGGTATCCTCCTACTATGTTATTCTTGCTGCTGCTGCTGCTGATGCCAGATATAATGTTGTTGTTGTTGCTATCATTGCTGTCGTATTTCATAGGCTTATTGTTGTTTATTTTTTATTTATAATTTTTGAATTTTCGTAGAGCTGGCAACAGCTTGACAACTGCCTGTCACAATAATGCATTAACAAGCGTTTAAAGCGAAGGGTGGCGGCGGCGATGCCAAAACAAAACAGCATTTAATAAAAAGGACAATGTCAGCGTAAATGACAATAAAACAGCAACAAAAACAATAAGCTTTGTTAGCTTTCAGTTTCTCTCTCTCTCCTACCTTTACTTTTTCAACATTCAATATTTATGGTGGTGGGGTGAACAACTATACACTTTTTAACACTGGTATGCCATACAAATAATTATTCTTCTTAAATATTAAACATACCCACCCATCCATCCATCCATCTATCCACATACATACATTCGTTTAAACTATAACATACTATATATAGAGAGAGAGAGCGAGCGAGTCAATCTGTCATTTTATCATTTATTTTTATCTGAGCAGTCAAATGGCCCTTCTTCCTTTCTTTTATACATCGCCAACAGCCAACAACTATCAGCCATTCATTCATCCATCCATCCATCCGTCCATCGTATCATTTGTGCTTGTGCTCATTTAACGCCTGGCCAACTTTTATAGTTTTAAACAGTTTTTTCTTTTCTTTTCTTTTAATTTTATGTATCTTTTTATAGTTTGACAACTATGGGAATACGTTTAACCATTAAGTTACTCCAGTGGTTTAATAGGTAGATCTTAAGTATTTTAAGCTAAGGGTAGAGGATATCGATTGTTTCTGGGAACCCTTAAAGCATATTGAAAAACTGTAACACACAAAACATATCAATGGCGTGAAAAGTTATTTGATGTTGTCCCTTTGAATTCAATTTTGTCACTCAGTGGTAATGGATATTAAAAGCAAGTCTGTTATTTCCAACTGAGTGACCCATCATACCTTACTTCGCAGCAGTAATGAACTTAGGAAACTTAAAGTATAATTTCATTACATAAAATAAAATCATGCCTTCTCCTTTGAATATAAAATACATATGTATGTGTTGGATTGTAGATCTGTGGACTCCACTCCTAGTGGACCCCATTCCCAAAAAAGTGATCTTAGTTACTCAGTTCGTTTGCAAATCAAACGAAATTTTTCAATAATGTTTCTGTTGTAACAATTAATTTCATATCCCAAAATCCTTCTAATCTGTAGAGGAGAACCTTGTAAATTATTTAGGACACTATGGCAACCTTGAAGCTGTAAAATCTTTCTAGAGCATGCTGACGTGTTGACAAATACAAGTGGGGCGAAGTTCTCAATGCAGACCTTGGATGTTGACTCTGCAAAATTCGGGTAGCAGCTTAGTTGGACAAGCTGAAGACAGCAGGAATACTATTCAAAAAACTTTGATAAAGTTAGGACCTTTGTGGAATGGATGTGGGTTACTTGGGACGTGAATCTTGTGAAGGTTAGGTTAGGTTAGATGGCCATATGGCCCATTGTGTTGAGCAGTTAGACAGCGAACCGGTCTCTTGTCGAACTTAAGCAGTTCCCTGGTTTTCCTTCTATCCGCTACTGGACACCGCAGTTGCGAAATTCAGCAACCAAGTACGTTGGATCACCCACGTTTTGTTGAATTCCATGTTACTTTTTCCAATTTGGAAAAGTATTCCTGTAGCGGCGAATATATCCCCTTTATTTTGCTCAACTTAGACATCTCCGGTCCCTTGCGTGCCTGTCCGTTCGCCTACCTTTCCTTTCTCTGGCCCATAATATAATACAGTTGGTTGTTGAATCGACGTATGCGGTGTAGAGAGTCCATTGAACTCCTGACGCCCTTTGATTTGACTGTTCACACATGTGATTAAGTTCGAAAGAGGTAGATGAGTGTAGCTTGCAAAAATCTTCGCCTGAAATACGCTGGCCTGGTTAGATAACCTGCATGACCAGTTCATTGCCAGTTTATCGAAATGAACCCCAGATTCAGTTTCGCATTCCATTTTTGAGTCACCGGTGAAAAGCGTTAATCTTGTAATTACAGAGGTTTTATTATGAAAATTATACGAGACAACTTCCCTATGGAGATTGTCAATGATGTGCTGAATCATTTCAAATATCTTAAGCTTATGCAACTCTAGATTTACAAAATGGTTTCTTTCATGCGTCAACTGATCAGACCAGCCATAAATAAACTTCATTCATGACACATCGCAAACAATTTAAATTCCTGGACATTCCATTTGGAATAACTAATTCCCCTGTCATGTTTTGTTGCTACATTGATGATTGATAACCAGAAATGGACCTTTTAACTAAAAAAAATACTGGACTTAGTTCAATTTCAAAAAAGCATTATAAGCGACAATATCATACATACGATGATAGCCTGTCTTTATTTAAAATTTTCCCGTACTCGAATAGCAGAAGTATTTTCTGTAAAATTTCGAAGTACAGCAGCAATGATCTCTTCGGTGTGCATATTTCTTTATCTTGTTGATGATTCTAAATCGAGGAGAGTAAACTTACTGTGAAAATGATGAATGATTGAACAATTGCTTGCTCATATCCCGGATATATTGCTGACCGTAAAATTGTTGAAGTGCTCGGTGAACTTTGCGAACAGATTTAATTTATTTGTGGATGACATGCAAATTCTTTCTGAACGAATATGTCACCATATTTTGATATTTCAAGTTGTCAAAACATCAATATCAATAGTTCACATGCAGCTAATAAAACACCCGATATAGTCCCCATCAATACAGCATTTCGTGGGTCACCTAACAACTATTTTTGTACAGATTTAAGCTTTTTCCATGTTGCAGATTTAGCCCTTTCATATACATATGTATATACGACTATTCCTTCAAAATAAACATTTTACTATTATTTTATAAGGCATTTTTAATTCGTTTTATACTGCAATTTCTTTTTTATACTCCCCATTTGTAGTGACGCTGATGATGAGATATCTTTTGTATTGTCGTTGTCATTGTCGTTGTTTTTTATTTTTTTTTTCTGTTTGATCGCCATATATTTTTCAATTTGTTGTTCTCTATATGTATGTGCTAACACTGTATGTACAAGTGTGTGCGAGTGCGTGTTTAATGTATGTGTGTGTTTATATTTTTGTTCATTAATCACATAATGATTATACAGACGTTAATTACCAAATAAATGACTTTTATGCCAGAGCTATTAACAGGCTAACATACATCACAGATAGTGAAAAAGCGAGTGAGCGAGCGAGCAAGCGTGGAAAATTATAGGTGGTGGAGAAAAGTTTTTCGAATAATTCTGATATATTTTCTTTAAAAATTTTGTAAGTGATGGAAAATGTTGTTGAGATTATATTGACAATGGGTTGTTTACATAGAATTCTGAAATCTTCCAGAACATAACATTCGTTAACTGAATTTGTTTACGTCTTTACATTAGCAGTGTGTTTTCATTGGGTTTATTAACTGAAAATAGAAAAATTCAACAATAGAATTCCAATGATATTCACTATATAGTTCTCTAACTGAAATATGTGTGTGTTATCTTAAGCCTTAGTTCATCTTTTCGAAAGTTCAAAAGCTGTAAGAATATTTAAATGCCATTACAGGGTCACTACAAGATTATACTGGGGAATTCCATCAGCAACTATTTCATTGATTTTCCCATTTTCGCAAATGCTGTAGTTCCTAGGCAAGGGTCTACAGTAACATTTCATCCTAAAGTCTGCTACAGTAGATTAATTAACGCGACTGCAACCAGCAAAAAAACCAGGAAAAAATCATTATACGCTCCCTACAGGAACCATATGTACGTACCATTACCCTTAGTAAGAATTGTAGTCTAGCTATTGTTTTGTGTGAATGACAGAGACTTCAAATGTTTGTGGATTCCGGACAACAGATTTGAGAAGGTTTTGTTGAAAGACATTTTTTTGTCATGTTTGCAAATGTTTTTTTTTTCTTGGAAATGTTTGAACTTGAAGCTCTTCTCTAATAAGCCAACATTATTGTATGTAATTAGATTCCAATATCACGAAATAAGGAAATTAAATAAAAAACCTAATCATCCACGTTGGGCAAGTGAATGTCTCTGAGTCACACTTGCCCATAATTTCATAGAGGAAAGTATTAAAGAATAGCATCCGACCCTCTTCTCTCTTTGAACGATGTGTAAAGCAGTTATGAGCCTCTGTTAGTATGAGACTTCTTACTTTCTTACTCACTTTATTAGTTGGTCATTACAACCTTTTAGTTAGGCTTAGGACCTAGTTTCTCATACCATTTATGTTGTGTGTTTTAATTTTATCTATGAGTAGCGGTTTAATGTTTAAAGTTTAATACCGACTATGAACGACAGGTTTAGGAAACTTCACAAGGTAATTTTCAATATCTTGCTGAGATTCTTTCCAGAAGACTGCTGAGGATTACGGTGTCTCCTCAGCATTATTTTTTCATTTTACACCAGATATTTTAACCGAGGCTGAAGCACACCAACACTCTACTCACTAGACAACAGAGACTTTAACTCACTAATATAACTTCCCTGTGCAAGGATGAGATCCTCTCAAAACTATTGATTAAGTATACATCTGAAGATTGTCTAAAGTGCTACGTCTAAACATCAGATTTGTTACATTTCAATTGTCTCTCTACCTAAAACATTTATTTGACCTGCTATTTATCTTGTTGTATCTCCGGTTGCTGCAGCACTATATATTCACTTTCGATTGCACTGAGTCTGCAGGAAGTCGTCTCAGGGAATAGATGATATGGTCACTGTATGAGCTAGTTTTAAGGTTAGACAGACCAATGCTCTACTGCAGTAAAGGCTCGTTATAATGTGCGTTATTTTATCGGAAACCTTATTGTGTGGCAGGGTATTTAGTCTAGAAATACTTGGAAGAGACCATTCTATAATTATTCAAATTCTATTGGCATAATTAGGACCCTATCTTGAGGATAGAAATATGTTTGCTTTTGTCTAAAGCCATCACAAAACATTGAATTCTAAAGCCACCAAAACTTTTTCCTAAACCCAATAAATGCCATCACAATGTCTGTTATTAACAAGCACCCGCATGCATGCATATGAATAACTCACTATTTGTATCTGAATTGTTTATTGTGATTTAAATATACACATACACACATACTACATGCCAACATACATACATACGTATTTATTATACAGTATATATTTTTATTATTCATATACAGAGGCATACATACATACTTATAGGTGTATATGTATACATACTATATATGTATGTATATGTATAACATACCTATAAAAATTCTATATTGTATAACAGTTTGTCCATAATATTAATGAATATGTATTATATGTGCATATATTTGCTTATATTCATACACATATACGAACATATGTACATACATATTGTATATGTATGTATGTATATACATATATACATTCTGCTGACATTGTAATTTGCTAAATTGAAAACTCTATTATTTTTTTCGTTTGTGCCTCTGAAGGTTTTCACTGGCATACAAATAAAAATAAAAAAAAACAAAATAAAAAAAAAGAGAAGAAAAGAAATTATTCCCGCAGTAAATCTGATTTATAGATGGATATTTTGCTCGTATATTTATAGAATCAATAAAAACATTGTGAATATATTGTGCGACCGACAAGTACAATAAATAAAAGCCAAAATGAAAATATTCACTCGTATATATTTTCATAAATTATTAACATTTAATACTTAACAAACGATTCTCTTCTGCTTTCATTTTCTACGTTATTTTTTTCTTTTATTATTTGTTTCTTTCTCGTTTATATTCATCATTAATTTTACCTGGGCTGATGATTAATAAATCTTAATTTTTAATACAAATTATTTAAGATGCTTCACGAATTAATAACACAAAAACAAAAATATTAAAAAAAAATTCCAATTAATAATAACTTTTCGAATAAAAAATCGTAAACATATTTAAAGTAGCCGGAAATGGTGCAGCAGCATATTAATATTTTGTATTATTTAAGTGGATATTTGAGAAAAATTTTAATTAATAATAAATAATATTAAACACCCTTCGTATTATAAAAAAATAGCGTCTTATACGCCCTGTAGAATGGTCAAAGAATTTTATGAAATTTTATCACAATTTGAATCTTAATTCTCTTTTTTTACTCGATTAAAATTAAATGTATTCCTTGATGGTCTAATGGACCGAGTGCTTGCCTGTTAGAAAGATGGTCTATATTCCATAACCATCAGAGAATAAGATCTGCCGCATTACTCAGAGTCTAGCCATAGTCTAGTAGGTAACGTGTTCGCTTATTAGACGTTAAGCCCGGGTTCGAGCCCCAGGTCAGACATCAAAATGAAATATAAATAAAAAAAAATATTTCTTCGGCGACTTCCTCTCAGCAGATTTCTGGCAAAAACTCTCAGAGTAAATAAATCTGCCATGAAAAAGCTGCTCAAAAATCTGTCGTTCAGAGTCGACGTTAAACTGTAGGTCCCGCCACTCAAGTATACAATTAAGGCACACAACATGAGTGGTGTGAGAAGCTAGGCCGTAATCCTGACTGAAGGGTTGTAATGCCCAATTATAAATATATATGTATACATTACTCAGAGCATAAGGTTTTGTTCACTCCACACCCTTATTAAGGCAGTAATTGAAATACTGTCTCTCAAGTATGGAAGTTCATGCAGTACATTCTTTAATACAGTGGAGTGAAGCTTGTCCTGCAATATCAAGAAATATTTTAAAGATATTAGAAGCCACCGTAGTCTAGTAGACAGTGTGTTGACTTATTAGATGTAAGGCCCCGGTTTAAACTCCAGGTCAGACATTTGAAAAATAGTTCTTCAGCGACTTCTCCTCAGCAAATTTTTTGCAAAAACTCTGAGAGTAAATAAAATTACCATAAAAAAGAGGTTTTCTCAATAATCTGTCGTCCAGAGTGGACTTTAAACTGTAAGTCCCGTCACTCACGTATAAAAATAGCACAAACTACATAAGTGGTGTGAAAAGCTAGGTCTTAATCCCGACTGAAAGGTCGACTTGAAAGCAGCCATTTTAAGTAATTTCTACTATTTCCGGAATGAGTTTAACCACCCAACTTTTCATTTCTTTCACTGCCCCGTAGGCCTTAACACTTTCAGAGTACAAAATGGTCTCAATTGTCAGGTCTGCTCAGAAATCCTCAATTTTGTTCTTCTACTATACTTGCGATCTATTTGTAGCATCCCTGAAGTGATCTTTATGACAAAAACAGATGCAGTATGATACATATCCATACACATCCACATCCACACACACATATGTACATATAGTTGTGCATGGCCTAATTTGGTTCTGCTTGCCATAAATTTTTCCAAATAAATATTTAATCATATGTCTAGAAACGCCGAGGGAGGTTTTACCTATTGAGTCCATAATAGCAACTGGTGATAAGAGTACCTCAATCCAGATAGATATTATTTTTGTTGGTAACGGAAGGAATAATATGGAAGGTTTACTTGACGATCGTAAGGCCGTCTGATATAGTACTTCACATTGTATTAAAAGGTTTAGAGAGGTCCTTGATGAAGAAAACATTCAATATTATTTTACAGAATTTTATCAGCTTCGCAAGTCAACAAAAAGGTGGAAGTTATCGACTTATTTTTCATAGGTCTTCTCTACACACATGCATACAAACATAATTGGTCATTACAACCTTTTAGCTTCTCACACCTAGATTCTCTCATACATGATTGGCGGGACCTACAGTTTATAGTCGGCTTCGAATGACAGATTCTTGAGAAACTTGTATATCCACTTGTGCTATCATCAAGAAACTTTGCAGCCATGCCATCTCAAGCAGTAGGTGTCTCATACTACAAGCTTAATTCTAACAAAACATTCCTCCTTCTCTACATAGTAAATTTCTATGGATATTAATGAAATGAAACGACTTTACAAAAGTCTATTATAAGTATGTATGTATGTAGTTGGCGATGATGTTATTAATTCTTTAGTAATTAATTTTGAAATTCAGTTGATATTAGTTTTTCAATTTCATTTCAATCTTCTTTAGAAAGGAGATGATTCGCTCGCATTGACAATTGATAATTTGCAGTTAATTTTATTATCCAACTTCTGAAAGCTTTTCAATAATTGTTTTGATTTTGTTTTTGTTTTTATTTTTGTTTCATACTGTTTCATACGATTTTGTTCTGCCCCAAATGTATGGCCATTAATTAACACTTTTTCTATATATTTTTTTCTGTATTTTTCTTGTTGTACAGATAGATTTACACTCCATGTCGTCTCATATTAAATGTTTTCTATCAACAGCTAATATGCTACTCTTCCCTTTACCAATAACTTCTCATACATCCTCTCTATCTATATTCAATTTGGTGTCAATTTATATAATGGACACTCACATAAACACACACACAGAAACAAACAAACAAAATATAAAATAAATATTTTCGCTTTTTTTCTCCTTCCTTTCTCCGAAAATAAAAATAAATAAAAAAAAATCTTTGTTTTAAAACAAAATCGAAACGAACAAAAAAAAATCTTTTCATTTCAAAAAATAAAAATTGAAAACTTTTTTCAGCTTCCAACACTTTTCATAGAAACTCATCTATGAAACTCAAATCTACTCGTATCCATTCGCTTATATTTATAACTGCTGGGAGTGCTGGCTGGTTGCTGTTTGCTGGTGCGTTTCTCATTCTCCATTCGCCCAAAACATGTTAATAAAACAACAACTGAAACTAAAACAAGAGGAAAATTTTTAAAAAGTTAAAACAAAACAAAACAAAACAAAAAATAAAATCGAAAGCAAGCAAAATTCCATATTGAACTCTATACGACACTGACACTAAAGGCGAATAGATAACTACGGTGGTGGTGGTAGTTCAAAGCCAACAAGAGAAGGCCAAAGTCATCATTATGTTTTGTGGATGAGTGTGTTAGTGTCGCGCTTAAATAAAAAGCCGTCATTATCAGTTATTTAACGTTAATGGGAAAAGTTTAGAACGTCAACATATGTGTCGTCTGGCTATAGAAGTCCTCTGCTAAATGAATGCCAAGTTAGTAGAGAGTCATAATAAAATGTATGCTCAATGTATACGACTAATGTTTTAATTTAGAAAACTGAAGAATTTTCAAAATGTTGCTGGCCATAGAAAAGTTAATAAAAAAGGACTTGTTATAAAGCAAACTAAAGAAAGTGAGGAGGGGAGAGAAGATATGGGAAGAGAGGTGATGAGATTTAAGTCAATGGAAATTTTACGCTGAAATTGAGATATTTATTGATCTCAGTCGGACTATTGATGTGATGAGAAAAAAAAGGTGGAAACTATTAAACGCATCTTCTGTAACTGTCTAGGCTTTGTACCTATCTACAATGAGACTGAGTACCTTAGGCATGAGATTCTTCAATTGTTTCTACTCTCAATTGCGAGCCAGCATTTAGTTTTTGCAGTAAGATTGGGCTACATTTGCGTTGAGCGATCAACTTCACTGATCCGTTTTCTCTCAAGTCCTTATTGTCTATTCTCTTTATTTCCACCTAAAGATCATGCTTTGTATGGCAGTCTTTCACAAAATTTACTGTGCATCTGTTCGTGGTCGATTAGCCAGTGGATTGTACAATGTAATACAGCCCCTCTCTTCCTGTGTTTTCCTGTTCCTGATACATTAGGGTACATTAGGTACATAGGACGGTTTTGAAGCGCTTATTATTTTGAAATTAGAATAAAATTTATTTATTTGGTCTTAAAGAGATATTGATGCCGTTGTGAGTACAATATAACAACATTTCAATGTTTCTCACGGTGTATCTGGGGCGCTTCGGGAATATTCCATTTTCCATAACCCTGACGTAAAAGTTAGGTAGTATTTAATAGATGGTATGGTTTGTGCTATAGTCGCCGTAGTCTAGTAGCATGTTAGATGTGAGACCACGACTCAAACCCGAGGTCAGGACGAAAAGTGAAAAAACTTTTGCCTCAGCAGATTTCTGTCAAAAACTCTGAGAGTAAATAAATTTGCCATGAAAAAGTTTCTCAAAAATATTTTGTGTCGGACACTCACGTACAAAAATTAACCCACACAACAGAAGTGGTGTGAGAAACTAAGTCGTAATCCTGACTGAAAGATTGTAATGGCCAGTTATGTTGTGTGTATGATATGTGTTGATTTTGATGACTGTTGTTGTTTATTGCTTATTCGGATCCAACTGCAATTTAAGAAACTCCACAAGAATACATTTAATAGGGAAACCGCCCAATCTTTCACTTCTTCGCTCTCGTACATAATATCGAATGTGGCACGTAGCACCATCTTGGTGAAACCAATTGTCGTTGATGTCCAAATCGTTCCATTCAGATCAAACGAAGTTAATGATCATGGGCATTTAGAGCTCGCTGCTCGTTCGCAAAAAAATATGGAGCCATAATGCCTGCTAATCAAAATCCACATCAAATAGTGACTTTTTCGGTATGCAATCGAACTGTTGAATCTCATGTATCCTAAATACTAAAATTGTATTTGTTAAAGTTCCCATTCTTTCGGAAATGGGTCTCAAAACTAAACATGAATTTTCAATGAACTCTGGGATCAGTGCAGCCAACTGCCGCAGAGCCTATTCTGCGAACACATCTATGGTTGTTGTCAATGGTCGTTCATGGTGATTTGACAAAACGGCCTGAATAAATGACAACTAATATGTCAGATGTAGTTTCAACAAGATGTTTTCTACTTACAGCATAATTCGCTATATAAATAGGGTTGGTTGCAAAAGCAGACAACAAAACTTTAATCTGAATTCCAAAGCGTAAGTCCGGTCCCGAGCTGTATTTCAAAGCGATTGAAATCGTGATATTCTTGCATTTTTCTCATCAATTCCTTTTCATTATTGAGAAAACAAAGAACAAAATCATGTTTTACCAGTTGTGCCAGATATTTTCTAATAATTTACTTCAAATTATAGTTTTTAATTGTAATTAATCTTTTGCAATAATTTTCCATTCTTTAATTACTTAATCACACTCATTAAGGCCATAAATAATTTTGTTATTATTGAAGTAACCAAACAAGTAGGAGAAGCTGATGGGGGAAACTTTTTAATTAATATTTGACTTTCTATTGAAAATGAAGTAAAAAAAACAGAAAGCAGTCTTCAAAATTTTCTATTTGGTACTCAACTAATTTACACTCTTAGAAAACTTTCTTTTCCTTTCACTCTCTCACTCTCTCTCACTTACGTTCTCCGGTCTTCTGTCTTTTAAATTACAAAACTTTTGTTGATAACTACGGGTATATCGTTAGTTAATAGGCATCTTCAATGGTATGTGAGTGTGTGTGTGTGTGTGTGAGAGAGAGTATGTATCTGTTAAATATTGATTTTAAATCTAACAGGATAAATTAAGTATCATAAAAGACAAAGATTTTTATTAAGAAAACTAAAGCATACCCAACAGGGGCTGTTAAAAAAACTCATGATTAAATAGAGAGTAGGGAATATGGTATGGTATGGCTTAGCATGGCTGTCTTTTGCCTTGTTACTCTTGATTATTATTAGTTATATAAGATGATAGATTAGTTGTGTATATATGTGTATATGTGTGTGTATATAGAGGTAAAGTATGTCATACTTAAAGAGATGCCATCATTGTATTCTTAAGTATTAATATTGATTGCTGTCTTTTAAGTGCCTTGAATAGAAAGACATTGAGACAGACAGGGAGAGCTGTGCAAAGTGTGTGTGTGTGCACGTGTATGCATTTAAGATTTAAAATTTATCTTTAAGATTGTTGTTGTTTAGTTTTAAGTACTTTTCAAATTTCAATTTTAAGTAATTGAAAATTTATTCGAAAACAATAGAATAAGTTTTGTTTTTATGTACATATTTAGTTTTTCGTATTTTTTTAATTGTTTTGTTTTCTTGTATTTACAGATAGAAGATGCCATGCTTATGTTCGATAAGCAAACAAATCGACACAGAGGTAAGTGGGTCAATTAACAAGAGAAAACAGAAATTAATGAAATTTTTTATTTTTAAATATTTATAAAAGAATACATTAAACAGATAAAAACGATAGCACTTTATCAGATGGAATTTAAATTTTCGATAATTTTTACATTAAAAAAAATTTTTTTAAATTTATTGTGTTTGTATTATTACATTTCGTTTCAAATTTGTTTAATTAAGATTGACACGAGAAAATGAAATGCATATTTGCATATTTTGTGGTACTTTGAAATTTCTAGTCTGATAATACCAAGGTTATCAGCAATATCTTTGAGGTATAACCTACTGCTTCAAAATATTTGATAGAGCAGACTGTGATACATATACATATATATGCAGGGTTCTGATATAAACTTACAGTCTGCCTGACCACTAAAGTGCTTTATGCGCCTAACTCATGGTGGTATTGAAATCGGCCAGGCAGTGATAAGGTCCGTTACCAACATCATTTCAACATCCGTCCTCGCCCCCATTAATGTCAGGGATTTCGCAGGAAATTTTCAAATCTTTCAAGTGTAACAGGGCCCTATTCCACTAAGCCACAAGTTCACAATTACAAGTGTTTTTGCCTGTAAAATTGTGTAATTGTAAATAATTGTGTTTCATCAAAATACAATTACAAGTTTGTGGCTACAAGTGAATTTTACAATTTACAAGTCTACAAGTCATATTTCTACAAGTCGTTATGTTTCACTAAAATAAATTTTCACTTGTACACTTGTAGAATTGTAGAAAAAAAGCTTAGGGTCGACGAAGACTCTCAAAAAAATTTACAAGTTACAAATGAATGATAAATTGGATTAAAATTTGATTTTTAACTATTTTTTAAAAAAATTACTTCAAATAAACACAAAATAAAACAATTTAAATATTAATTAGCATTTGTTTATTTATTTTGTTTGTTTTTATCTATTTATTTTCTTAAATACATATGTGAATATAATAAAACAAACTATATCACAAATTACCGAAAGCGGCAACACCACTAATCATATGTTCCACCAGCCGCCCCTGTCTTTCGGGAGTTGTCTCTCTTAGCCTTAATTAAAAAAAAAATAATTATAATATAATGTTATCACTTTATAAAGCCAACTTACCAGTTTCGTCCTTTTGATGTTTGCCCAAAAAACATCACGCACGTATTTGGCGTCTTTTCCACTTGGCACCAGTACAAGTGCAAGACGCCTCATACGCACGTTTTCCCACTCTTCCATTTTTATCTTTTTGGTAAGTTTATCGCCAAACTTACCAAAAAGAACGTCTTTGATAGCTAAAATCTGCCGCACCACTCTAACTTTATTGTGTTGATTTGCCGTTACAAAATAATAATTTTCAATTTTTTAAACAAACTATATATGTTTTGATTGATTAGTGGTGTGATAACAATCAAAACAAATTATCGATATACATTAGAGTACTCATAATTGCAAAAGTATTTAAAATAATTTTTGAAATTTTCTTATATTTCATTAGTCCTCTAATATACATATATTCACACATATATTTTCATTTATTGTGATTGTAATTGTAGAAATTGTAAAAATTGTAATTGTAGGAATTGTAGTTTAGAAGTACAAAAAGCTACAAGTATTGTGAAAATTTTCATGAAACACAATTCATTATCACTTGTAAGAATTAGAATTGTGATTGTAACTTGTAAACTTGTAGAATTGTAGTTTAGTGAAGCAGGCCCCAGTTCTTTATAAAATAAGATTGATTCCTAATCTTTAATAAAATACTCTCAAATAAGGTGCTTTTGTTAAGTAGAGCATACTTAGCCATACTATAGCCTCTAACCATAGCACTGTACGTACTATTGCACCTTGAGGACCAACTTGAACAAAATTCGTCGCTATGAGATCAATTTCTAATAATTTTGCGCAAGCAATATTGAAAAAATTCAGTCGGCGTAGTCTAGTAGGTAGTATGTTGGCCTCGATTCGAAATGTGAAAAAATAATTCATCAGAAGATTTGTGGCAAAAACTCTGAGAGCAAATAAATTTGGCATGTAAAGTTTCTTAAAAAATCTGTCGTTCGATGTGAACTTCGAACTGTAGGTCCCGCCACCCACGTATAAAGTTAACACACACAACATAAGTGTAGTGAGAAGCTATTCTGCACTCGACCAACAAATCCCCCAATTCCGTGATGACATCGTCTTTTCACCACAATAATTTTAGAATACAAAGACTCAAATACCAGCTGACTTCTGTAAAGACCTCTGAGGCTACGCAGTAGGTTACAGTGCCTTCTGGTCTCTCATAAATCGGCAAATATTCAAGAAATTTTGAGCAATTTTTTACCATGTTTAACTTTTAGGTCATCGATTTGCAACTTGCAAAACGTAAAGATAACACCTATGCCAGGAACGCGTTTCAAAGGTGCGGTAGATTTTTTGCATAAACCATACCTACAGGCTAAAAGAAAATACGCTTGCATCCACTGGTCCATTCATTCTTAAATCGTATGTGTAAATATGTACGGGTTAGGTGACGAGATGTGTCACAACATTTTTCAATTCCTCTCTATTCAGAACCATGACATCATAAACTTTGTGAGAAGGTCACAGTCATAGTGCAGTACAATCAAGTTTTCAATCCTATTTAAGTCTTCACTTGAGCAACGTTTAATTCGTGCCACTATCCAGCCATCTAAAAACGCTGATTGTTTTTTAGATTGTCTTGGTTATATTGATTTTTTATTTTCGATTTCTGTCGTAATTTGTTTTAATTTTTTATGAAGACAAGAGAACACACGCAGTCACTTTTAACTACTATATTGGCTTCATTTTCTTATCGCTTTCTCTCTCTACTGGAAATGTATGTATTCTTCCAGAAATATTTCTCCATAAGGTATTATTTTTACACGATATTATGTTTCAACCGCCGACTTCAACTTTGTTCTGCCATTTAAAAAATATAGAAGTTTTTGTAGATCTTATCAATCATGATTAAAATAAACACATCCAACTTAGGTGGCTTAAAATTCTTGTCTATGGGTGGTATGAGAAGCTAGATGGTATTCCTGGCTAAAGAGTTGTAATGACCAATTAAGCAAGTAAGCCTGTAAGCCTAACTACAAGTCTTATAATGGTCTATTGTGTATATACATTTGTATGTATTCCCAAACTTCGTATTTAAAAAACTAATAAAAATTACTTGTAAGTAAGGCTTACTTATTTTAATTTTGAGCATTGAATAAAAACTCTCTTTCGGAATGCCTTTCGTTATGGCAATCATATTTCCAATTGGCCAAAAAGACTTTAATAAAAATTTACTTTACTACATCTACTTCCTTTCCCCTTTTCCATTTATCCGATTCTTATATTTTTTTTTTAACCAAAAACTGAAACAAAAAATGAAATGAAGAAAAAACGTCTCTTATTTTATGGCACAAAAACACACATTAATTTAAGCGAAATTTGAGAAAAATAACCATAAAGTGCTTAAGAAAAAAATACAAAAAAAAATAACAATAACAAAACCACCAATAACATCAACAGCAGCAATTGAAGTTTATTTTTTTGCAATTTCGTTTCCGTTTTTCATGCACTTCCACATTTTTTTCTTTCGCTTCTCTTTTATTTTCGAATATTTTTCTCGATGTTTTTGTCGTTTTGCATTACTATTCGATTTTAAATCTGTGAAATAAACAGTGTTGTTAACAAAAACAACAATGGTTGTTATGGTGGTGGTGGTGATGGTGATGGTATGTGCATGAGCATTTGTTTAAGTATGGCTTCCGAAGCACAGACATGAGCATTTGGCGCCATACAGTTTGTTTACATTTGAAGCACAATTTCTGTTCCTTTTTTAATTTTTTGCTTCACGTTTTCATTTTCTCATTCTTGTTTACCATATTTGTTTTTATGCTCAGCGAAAGAGTGACAGAGAATTGCGGAGAGGGAAATAGAGTTACTAAAAACTGGTGGTGCGTATGTATATGTTTACATTTGTTTTGGTGTCATAAAGACGAGACATTAAAAACAAACAAACAAACAACCAACCACACCACACCAATATGCAGCAACAAATAACTTCACTAATACCACCATAAATATATTTGTAAACCAAAGAGAGTATACGAGCATATAAAAATGAGTAAAAAAACGTAAGAGATTTCAAGCCATAATAACAATAACAATAACAATAGCTATTTATGTGTGTATGTATATACGTATGAGTGGAGGAAATGCATTTATGCAATGGCTAAGTTAACACCAAACACACACTCCTATATGTACATTAAATTCACGCTTTTCACATGCATGCATAAAAGTGTGTGTTTAGTTAGTAAAACGGAAACTCCTCCTGTTTTTTAATATTTTTATTTCATTTGGAAACCAAATATTTTCTCAACAATTTTCGATTTATTGCTTTTAGAAAAAAAAACTGAATATTTTTCCTTTAAAAAACAAGACCAACAAATAAAATTTCTAAAACGTAAGAATAAAAAGAAAAAACAGGAAAAGGAGCAGCAGTTTTAACACAATCAGGTGCAGCTGTATTTGTTGTTTGGTTTCTATTATTTTTTCTTTCATATTTTTTTTTTTTTGGTGTTTAGATGGCTTTATTAAAATGCTATTATTTTCACATTTATAACAGAAATTTATGGCTGAATGCATTTTAGATAAAGAAAACAAAGAAAAAAATTTAAAAAATAACCATAAAACGGTAAATATAAACAAAACAAAAACGGCAGTTATCTTTTGTTAAATATAGAAACCGAAGTTAAAATTTTTATGGCTTAGCATTGTTTCAACAATGGTATTCGTATTGTGTGCGAATGTATGTGTAAGTTATTTAAAGGAGGATACTAAAACACTTCCGGTTAGTAATGATATTTACACAACAATATAATAATAAACGTATGATAGCAAAATAAAAAAAAAAAATTGCAATATTTTAAACCGGAAATATGCATACATATCTACCGTTACAGCTTTATACAGTTATAAATATTACATGCAAATAATAATAAAAACAAGAATTTCTTTTTTTATTCTAAAGCTGTAAACGTAAGCTTCTTTTTTCATACACACATTCATTCATTCATTCATTCATTGTTTTTTTCTCCTCTGCTTTAAAAGGAAATAAAATATTCATTGTTACCATTTGTTTCATTTTTTTTTTCTTTATTTTCATTTTAAAATGTTTATTTATTTATGAAAAATAACAAAAAAAAGTATACAAAAAATATCACATAAATTTTCATCGCTTGTTTAAATACATACATACGTACGTAAAAATATAAATGGAAAGTGTTAAAAATATTTTGTTACACTTAAGCCATTTGCATACATAAGGAAAAAAATACAATTTTATACTGACTTTTTGGGGTTGAAACAAAAAAAATTAAGAAATGACAAGAGTTTTTGCATTTTAAAGGGGAGAACAATTTTATTTTGATTTGAATTTTTAAAAGGTACATACTTATATGCACACAAATTAAGAGTTCTTGTGTGTTTTGAAGAGCAGCTTAATGTGTTAATATAATACTCTCATATATTCACCAAGCACAGCTAAAATCCTTGTATATGAATTTCATTTCATATCTTATAGTTTAGAAATTTAAAATTATTTTTTTCAAATTTTGGTTTCCAAAAAAATTTTGTTTCTTTTTAAGACCAACACTCATGCAGTGCATTGAGTTCGAATACTGGAAAGATAGCTTATATGACAGGAAAAGGGAGTAGTGTGCGACAATAATTTTAATAATCTGTGTAAATCCTTCGTCAGTTTTTCTTTTTTCGGGAATCACTCTGCAATAATATTCACTTTGTTTTTCTATTCCGGTTAATCATATACAGTGGACAGCAAAAATCTTAGTACGGCAATATATTTTAGCAATTTCATGAATTTTAACCAAATGTTTCTGTAAAAATTTATAGTTTATTTCTTTTTTATTATAAAACAAAAACAATTTTTAATGTTTTCCATAAATTTTCCATAAAACAAGAGAAAAATAAGGAAAAGTTTCAGATGATACCCAGGGATAACCCTGAATAAATTTAAAATTAAAAGGCCCAATATATGAAAATGTTATCCCTTGTATTTAGCAGAATATCCCTTATGGTCAAGTAGTCCATTTAACATATTTGGAATTGAATGTACAAGTTTTATTTAGTGTTTTCTGGTGGTACCATGAGCAAGTTTTCGGTTGACTCTTGTTTGAGGTTTAGCGATTATGTAACCGTTCTTTCAAATAATCTCCTAAATATTGCCGTACTAAGACTTTTGCTGTCCACTGTATGTAATCATCCATCAGACTATAATAAAGCACCCAGGGGCTCTAGTGTGAATCGAACCCATGGCGTCGGCATTTGAAGTTCAGCACACTGCCAATTACGGCATCTAATATCCTCAATTTATACATGAAAAACTAAAATTCAATAAAAAAATACTCTTTACATTTATGTATGTGTTTAGTCGAAATTAATTCAAAAATTTGTTTGTTTGTATGTATGTATCTCTATAGATGACAGTTTAATACTGTAATTATAAAGTTTAATCCGAAGCCTGTTCCTTTAAAATTTAAACTTGAAATTTATTTTTAGTTTCTAGAAGGTCTAGGAAGGTTTCTCAAACAAAACTAAATATGAAAAAATATTTTTTTGACGTATTACTCTACGTAAAAATTAATCCTCTTTCATTATTTGGGTACATTCCGTTAAAACAGCGACAAATCAGTCAAACTCGAAATATATATTGATGTTAATCTAATTAATCTATAGAGTTCGAAATCCTTTTATTACTAATAAGCACATTCGTTCTCTCCTAGTCGCCATAGTCTAGTAGGTAGTGTGTTCGCATATTAGACGTAAAGCCCATGTTCGAGGACCAGGCCAGACATCAAAACGAAATATGAAAAAAAAATATTTCTTCGACGACTTCCTCTCAGCAGATTTCTGGCAAAAACTAGGAGAGTAAATAAACCTGCCATGAAAAAAGTTTCTCAAAATCTGTCGTTTGGAGTCGTTGTTAAACTGTAGGTCCCGCCACTCAAGTATAAGTGGTGTTGAGAAGCTACGCCGTAATCCTGACTTAAGGGTTGTAATGACCAATTATATAGGGTATTTTTATAGAGGTATAGAACTTTAAGTTGCAATAAAACAACGATGGATTATTCGATTGACTTGAATTCTATTTATCCGAAAGTTAATCTTGTGGCATTACATTTTAAATATGATTTCTGGCATATGACCGCCACGGCTGGCGCGGATGTCGTCAAACCTGGACGTCCAATTTTCGATGAGTTTTTCCAACATTTGTGGCCGTATATCGGCAATAACACGGCGAATGTTGTCTTCCAAATGGTCAAGCGTTTGTGGCTTTACCGCATAGACCAATGACTTTACATAGCCCCACAGAAAGTAGTCTAGCGGTGTTAAATCACAAGATCTTGGAGGCCAATTCACAGGTTCAAAACGTGAAATTAGGCGGTCACCAAACGTGTCTTTCAATAAATCTATTGCGGCACGAGCTGTGTGACATGTTGCGCCGTCTTGTTGAAACCACATCTCCTGGACATCATGGTTATTCAATTCAGGAATGAAAAAGTTAGTAATCATGGCTCTATACCGATCACCATTGACTGAACGTTCTGGCCACCATCGTTTTTGAAAAAGTACGGACCAATGATTCCACCAGCCCATAAAGCGCACCAAACAGTCAGTTTTTCTGGATGGAACGGTATTTCCACATACACTTGAGGATTACCTTCACTCCAAATGCGGCAGTTTTGTTTGTTGACGTGGCCATTCAACCAGAAGTGCGCTTCATCGCTAAACAAAACATCGCTAAACAGAACCATGATTTTCGAAATAAAATTGCACTATTTGCAAGCGCTGTTCAGGCGTGAGTCTATTCATGATGAATTGTCATCTTGAAAAGTAATGCCAACTTAAAGTTATATACCTCTATAAAAAAATACCCTTTATATGTATATATGTTCTCTCCTAGAGTCAACGTAGTATATTAGGTAGTGTGTAGGCTTATTAGACAAACCCCAGCTCAAAATGAAAAAATTGGAGAAAAATATTTACTCTGCGACTTCCTCTCAACAGCAGTCTTCTAGCAATAGCTCTGAAAGTATATAGGAAATAGCCATGAAAAGGTTTCTCAAAAATCTGTCGTTTCAAGACGATTGTAAGTTGTAGGTAGTCATGTATCAAATTAACACTCACATCTTGGGTGGTGTGAGGAGAAGCTAAGTCGTAATCCTACCTAAACGGTGACACATTAAGTAAGTGAATAATGCGTCCGTTTTAATTCCGCACTGCATTATCATACACATTAGTCATCTAATTTGGTTGATTACTTGACCTTGATTACTGTTCCGTTTCAGTCATGAAAACTGCCAATGTGATAAAATAATGAAAAAATAAAATCGATAGTTGATCGCTATTTCTAGAGGGATATAGACGTTATTGAATATCAGACGAAAAAATTGTTTTAAGAAGTAAAGAAAATCTTTCTCCAATATTTTAAAGACCCGCCTCGTATTTTTTTTTTTTTTTATTGAAATCCAAAATATTGATTTGGTTAGATTAGGTTCAAGTAGCAACTTTGATTACCAAAGCAAACTCGTTGCTATGCCACAAGTAAGTGCAGTCCCTGTACTGACCAAATTCCACCAAACTCACCGTAGAACTCACGGCACAGGGGCTGCACACTAAAAGCACAACTTCCCTACACTGCAGACCAGGCTGAAAGTTTAATTAAAGAAGGTATATTCTTGATTCCAATGGATGAGAACTCAGTTGAGCTGGCAAGGAATGGAGAGTCAAATAACCTAAATCTCCATCTCGAAAGAGATGGACATTGACAAAGAAAAGTGGATAACAGTTTCCTCCTCTTCAGCAGACACACAACCACGTCGAAAGTTGTTTAATGGAACTGCATTCTTCCCATAACACAAGCATGGCCACTGTGACCGAGAACACATTGCGATCAAGTTTGAGTAGTTGTATTGTAGGACTTCTATTAATTGTGGGCCAAGTGAGTCTGGCAGTGAAGCAAGATTCTTCATGGAACCAGAATAGGTTAGATTCCTGAAAGAATTATTGCCACAATACTCACTCAGTGAGGCATATACCGCTTGGCTGTTATTTTGGAGAAAAATTAAAAAGCTACACTGTATTGTAGGTTGCCATACATTGTCAGCTTTGGCTGACCACAGCTCTTTCATTTGTTTTGCAATTTTAATTTCAGTTTTTACTTCCAAAAAAATCTGTTTTTAAAAAGGATTTTCCAAACAAAAATGAGAACAAACAACTTACAGAGACTCGTTGTTTGGGTTTTAAAAGCATTTCAAAAGTATTACTACTGCTGCTGCTGTGCTGGTACTACGTTATTAAAGTCTTAAAACAAACAGAAACAAGAGCAAAAACAAAAAAACAAACAAAGAAATGGAAATAAAAGTTTACGTTAAGAATTTACAGTTTTTGAGCCATCATATTTACAAAACAACAACAACAACAACTATTACAACAATAAAACATAACCACACAGCAAAAATAACTCTTTCCCTGTCAAAAAGTATCAGTTTGAGAAACTAGAAAGAAAATAAAACCAAAAAAGTAGACACTGAAACAAAAGGGGAGTAAAATGAGTACAAAAAAAAGAAACCAGGAGAAAATAGAGAAAATATTCTGTCACTTCATGACAGTTGTTTTGTAATAATATTTATGTATGAGAGCATCTGAGCAAAAAAAAAAAAAAAGGAAGAGAAGAGAAGACAACAAGATAGAGAAGAGGGGTTTCTACACAATGTTTGTTACGAGTACATGATATATTATGACTTTTTGTTGTATGTTTTATTTATTTTTTCTATTCTATTTTCTGTTTTTTTTTTTTTTTTGTTGGTGAACCCCCTAGACCACAAGAAACCTTAAAACCACAAAACTATACAGAGTCTTGGGGTATTTGTGGCTGCCATAAAAGTTTTATGAAAACGAATATGCTCTGCTGGTTGAGTTCTTATTTCTCTTTTTTTTTAATTTTTTCTTCTAATTTTTTTTTTTTTTTTTTTTTTTTGGTGAAATATTTTAACAAAGTTTATTTAGTTTCAGTATTTCTATTTCTGTTTGTATTTTTTTTTTATTATATTTAGTGGCATATTTTTTACTGCAAGCAGTGGCATGAGGCAAATGGCAAGATGCATGAGTAGAGGCTTACAGGGTTATAAACATTTACAATTTACTAACTGTTTGTACTATTTATTACCAACCAACTATTTGTTGTTATTTGTTGCAATTTATTGCTATTGTTGTTTTTGTTTTTTTCTTAAATATAAAATTGATTTGCATATTTTGTGAAATTTATACACAAAAACAAAAAACTGATTTTTTATTCTCCTTTTTTAGTTATGAAAAGAGAGTGGAGATACAAATCGTTTAAAAACATAAAGAAATGTTTTGTAAATGTTATGGTTAGCAAAACATTTTCAAACAAGAAACGTAACTAAAATAGTTTTTTTTTAGTTTTTCTTTTAAAGCTTTTTTTTATAAAAGAATTTTTAATTTTTGCGTTTTTTGGAAATGCAAATGCAGATGTCTTTCAATGTTTAGAAATTCAGAAATTTAAAATTTTTTACAAAATACAAGTAACATCCTTCAGCATGAATGAATATTAAACGGAAAAATCTAAAAAAAAAATAGATTTTCAAATACTAAGCAATTGTTAATTAAACAATTGTTTTCTGTCATCACTGCATAATAATGAAAGTGCCAACCATTTTATTCCTGTGTGCTTGAAGACGTTTACAGTGAAAATGTTAAAAATTTAATAGATTTTATAAAGAAAGAACATCATATGCATCACAATTTTTCCTGCTCAAACAACTACAAATATTTACATCTATATTACCGTGTAATGTTAGTAATTTCCAACTCCGCTAGATACTGGCACTGCACCATACTATGATACCATATAACAGCATTTTATCAGCTAGTAGACAACTAGAATAGTAGAATAAATCCAAATTTCTTCAAACAGAGTTTGTGGATCTTCTGCACTTTAAGCATCTTTCCACTTGTAGCTCATGTTGTTGTACACGACACCGCCGACATATTTAGCACTCTAAATGACTTTAATATCGGTATCGGAGAAAATAATACACTGGTTTAATCCACCATTGTGATTACCAAAATCAATGAATAAAAAACTACAATAAATTCAGCAGACATACATACATACAGTGGCGACATCTCAAATAGCACGTTTCATAAATGGAGAAATTAATGAGAATTTTTCTTCAATTGCTACGATAAAGTTATAAACTTGTATTATATTTAAACCACCTATATTGTTGTTAATTAATTAATAATGATTCTATTTTTATTTTTTGTTCATATATTTTTTTACATAATTTCTAAATGGGCCTTGTCAAAATTAACTCGGTTTATTCGATTTTTTTTGACACATGTGGTTTACGCCTGGCAATGCGCCCAAACAAGTTATTTTCTCGTAATCTGTTTTTTATTGTACTTGTGGATATGTTTAGTCCCAACTGTTCTTGATTTTTTTCCCGTATTCTTGGTACAGTTAAAAAAGGATCACTTTTGCTCATTTTAACTATTAATTTATGTGTCCTTTGAGACGTTATTTTGGATCTTTTTCGTGTGATGCTTTCAAAAGATTGAGTTTTTTCATAATGTTTGATTGCGTTATACACTTTTTTTTCTCGAACAATCCACTTTCTGTGGTATTTCGGTAAATGTCAGGTCGTCCTTGCAGTATTGACGGACAAATCTTCGAAAGCTTGGATTAGCGTGTTGGCCACGCCCCATTCTATGAGAATAGTAATACTTTATATTTTAAATAATAAATTAGATAATAATTATCAACTTTATACCTTTTTTCTTAATCACAGTGTTTATTTTAATCAAAATATAATTTTTTTTAAATATCTTAAGACGTGTGCTATTTAAAATATCTGCGAATATAGCGAGAAAGAAACAATAACTTTCAGTTTCTAAAAATACACTTCTTTTTTTGACTAAGCTTACATTACAAATTAATAATAACATGTTATTAAACAAATAACTGTAAAAAGAATTTAAATAACTTAAGAAATAAAAGAAAAAAAATGTGTATGAAAATTTTTACACTAACCGTGCTATTTAAAATGTCGCCACTGTACATAATTGGTCATTACAACCCTTCAGTCAGGATTACGACCAAGCTCCTCACACCACCCATGTTGTGTGTGTTAATTTTATACATTCGTGGCGGGACCTACAGTTGAAAGTCGACTCCGAACGACAAATTTTTGAGAAACTTTTCATGGCAATTTTATTTACTCTCAGGAAGTCGCCGAAGAAATATTTTTCATATTTCATTTTATTCGGGATGTCTGACTTGGCGTTTAAGCCAACACACTACATACTAGACTGCGGCGACTTTAATTGAGATTACCAAAATTAATGAATAAAAAAACTGAAATGAGTTCTCCAGACTCCATCAATATTGCTTCCTACGAGATTAAACTCTCCTGTGACACGAACTAATAATGTTCAGTTTAACTGAATCAATCGGAACTCCTATTCCTTGTACCATGTCGATCCTGGAGTAAAGTAGTTGAAATACTTAGTTTGTATGGGACTTCAATCTACTAAAATCACCATGGTATTGGACGATCAGAATTTCACATAATTACCGATTAAGTATAACGACAGAAGGCCGCATAGACTTACTGTCATTCTTTATTAAGCACTTAACACGCCTTAGATTCCGGTTTCTGCGTCGGAGCTATACGTTGCGTATTATACAACCGGTTAAATACTTCCGCGTGAATAACTATCGGTACCTTTTCGAATATTGCAGCAATTAACTCTTCGTAAAATGCGAAGAAGTTCATAAAAATTTACAAAAATCGCGTTCTTTCATTCGAGGTTTACCAATATTTGTCATTAGATACGCAGCTGTTTGATTTTCCCGGTCAGTCTTAATGCTTACTGTTGCCAAATGCTGTTTAACACGTTCATGCCGGCGCGTACCACCGGTGGCCCGCACTTAATCATGCTATTGGATTGCGAACCATGTATTTAAGCGCCGGCGTGAACGTGTTAAAGCTGTGTTTCATAGCTTCATTTACTGCTTTCATCTGTGCACACTTTTCCATTATACACCAGCATTATCTAGTCATTTCCTAATAGTTGGTGTAGTAACATTGGTGCAGATACCTTCATGAATATCACGCCGTACAAAGGAATGTACCGACGCCTGCGGCTCTGTTTTCTATGACACCCTCATCTGTGACATGTTCATTTTAAAATTAAGCTCTGCTTTACATTTTCGAAAATTATCATTGTAATCCTAATGTTGGCCATTGATGCCTGCTTCTAAAAGATTGCTTGCTCGAGATGATTTAATCATTATAAGTACTACTCCTAATTCAATCGTTTCAATCACCAAGTACTACCTATTCGGCGGATTATAAACTTAATACTAAAATAGGTTTCTTGGTTCGTTAGAAATAACTTAGACAACTCCTCACTAAAGTCTTAATTAATAATATTAGACCAACCAACCCACTGGTAGAATGGTCATGAACTGGAGTCAAATTAAATGCATCGCTATCGACAAACCCAGGTGAAAGTCAATTGTTGAAGACATGAGTATGCAACCAAAACTTAAATAACGGAATTAAATATCGTATTATTTGCAACAGATTTTCTTTACAAATGTAAAGTTTCCAAGTCGTTTAATAAAATTTATAGAATTTTAAATAAAAACAAAAAAACAAAACAAAATTACAAGAAAAATTGATTCAAAATTAAATTTGTCTCTCCTTCACAGCCTGTCTATAAATATTTCAACATATTTATATGCCATACACTCTTACACACACACACTCATAAAATAAAACACAAACTAACATTTGTTATAAATAACACAAATACTCATGCATTAACAGAGAGAGCGAGAGAGGGAGAAGACAATTTTGCTCTTGGGTCCAATTAAATTCAAAAATACATATAAAGTTAAACGCACACACACACAGAGATAGAGAGAGCTAGTGAGAATAGAACGTGGCAAAGGCAGAAGTACTTGTTAAATCTACTTGTTAGTCAGTGTTTCCAAAAAATACAAACAAAAAAAGAAGCTCGCACTAGGCGATAGTATAGAAGAGGTCTACTCTGTATAGTTAACAAACACTGCTAATGCACTACTTAATGCAACAAAAACAACAACAACACTAACACAGACAACATGAATTGCAAATACGTTTATATCGTATACATATGTATATGTACGTACACACACAGTAATAAAAAATAAAAAGATGATGACGTTTTATGTTCCGTATATTTCGAGAATGAATGAAAGAGCGAACAAACATCAATTCCTTTAGAAAATTACAACAGAAATAAAATAAAACATGTAGAATAATAATGATACAACAACAACAAACAACAGCAACAATACAAACATGTTGGGAATTTGCAAAAGGATATGATGGTGTTAAGATAGTGTTGTCGTTATTTTTCGTTGTAGTTGCAGTTGCTTTTGCTTGTGTTTATTGCTGTTGCTGTTGCTGTTGTTGATGACTGACTGAATGTAGATATCTGATGATAACGGGACATCGTAGTAATTCTATTCGTATAGGTTTATAGAGACAAAATTTAAATGTTCGACTATTTGTATGTGAAACCTGAAACTATTGCCTACGCTATGAACGCCATGAATGCTACGAACGCCTGAAACACATTCATACACGTTCTCAAACAGTTACGTGCCACAATGGCTATAATACGTTTAGCAAAAGCTAGGATCTGTTAATTAGAAATAGAATTGTAAGATAATACAGACAATACAGAATAATATAGCAAAGGTTTGTCAAATTGACAAACAAAAAGAAAAGCATTTTAAGAGAATAATTTACTATGTGTGCACGCGTAATGCAATGTTTTGAATACAGACTGCCAACATTTTTTGCTTCAACAAAACGCTAACAATAGCTTAGAATAGCAAATAAGCAAAACACATGAACACTGTCTCGTTACTTACAGAAAGCATGGATTGAATTACAAGAATAGCGCAAATACATCTGCACCAGTTGAAATTTTTTGGACTAAATTATGCCCTAAAGTTCCCTTCTGCACATAAATTGTGATGAATTGTAATTCGCATCAGAGCTAGAACTCCGGGACTTTGGCCTCCCATATCATATGATCACGACTTTGATCACAGGTCACCTGGATCTTTAATTGGTTTTCGACCAAAGGTTTGAGATCATGTTTCTTTATTGTGAGAAATAGGTTTCTGGTAATCCTTGTGCTGGTTCCAAAGCACTTTAAAGGCTTACAGATGGATTAAAAACTGATACATGTGTAGCAGCGGAAGTCTTTAAACCTAGAACAGAGTCTCTATACCTATCGGCGAATGTGGTAAGCTATTTTCCTAGCTGAGATACTTGCAATTTCAACGTGTACTAGGATAAGCTAGCAAAAGGTATCGGTGATACGTACATAATAATATTTTCGAATTGTCAGGTCGCACTGGCTACGGAGTACTCGGGAGTCTTTATGATTTAATTCCTGGCGAAGTGGCCAAGAAAGGGCTCATTGAAAATATAAATTACTGATTCAGAGTATTAACCGGGCAGTAGTCAGGTCAAGGATGGTATTCCGAGCGATTTTTTTTTCAGTACCCCTCTTGGGAATATACGACTTTCACAAAGCATTTCTACCTTGTTTCCCTCTTCTTTAATCTAGTTGTTGTTGTTCCAGCTAAGCAGGCGAATGGTTGCTGTAGTCCTAGGATAATGGCGCTGCCATCTATCGTTGCCTAGAAAAAATGCCCTCTGGGTATTTGATGTAGTGGTAGGGAATCTTGCTGATTGCTGATTCCTACGTCTTTTTCTTACTAGATATCGCGCCATTTTCCTGAGGGGTAGGTCTATATAATTTTAAGGAAAGTAGTATAGAAAGTTTTCTATCCGGACATGTCCTGCTATTGTCGTAAAAAATGAACCACATGATCACCCCTAGACAATTATTTTTTGTAAACCCTACAACACATGACGAATTGTTAACTAGATTCGTCCGTCTGTATCATTCTACTCAAGCGTTATCACAACAGAAAAAAGCAACCCGAAAACCTAGTTCAAATATTAATTTCTTTGCTCTCTGATGTAGTCTAGTGATTCTCCGATAGAAACAAATATGATTTCCCACGTATTCAATTAGTATCTAGTTGCAGTAATCCAGTTGTAGTAATCTATAAGATGGATAAGAAGTTTGTAGAGTCCCTATAGAAACTAATGGTCGCTATCTCTCATGGTGAATGGCCCATGCAATCATTTGGCCTTGTACAGTCCACTGTCGCTATAAAAATATTTAATCCTGAGAGAGTGTACCTCCGACTGCTGCCCACCCAAACACAAAATTAAGCCTGAGTACTAATAAAGTATACTGTGGAGGCTGCCGGATATCCCAAACTCATCCAGGACATATCAAAACAGAATACTTTTCTCAATACGGACTACGATAGAGTGTTTTGCAAATGATCAAAACACTCCCTGACAATCCGCCGTTTTATCGAATATGAATTAAAGGCCCTCAGGGTGGAACACATAACCATGAGCCCATCTTTACATCCTACTCGTACCACATCACATAGAAATTTCATGAATTTCGGCTTGTAACGAAATTCTTTTTGTATTCGGCGTGCAAGCAGTCGCCGTAGTCTAGTAGGTAGTGTGTTGGCTTATTTCACGTGAGCGTATGCGAGCACTGCTATTAATAATTTAATGTCCTGTAACTATTCTGAGACGAGTAAATGTGTGGAACTAGAAATCTTGAATACGCTTTCCAATAGCCTGCCTTCAACAACTATAATTTAATTCTTTGTTTGAACATAAAACTTAAATTTATCAGTTCTAATTAGCTATCACATGCTGTACTTTTCGTAGTTAGTCTATAAAAAAATAACAACAATAACAAAAACAAGGTGATATTACAAATTTATTTTAACACCAACCATTATCTGGTTGATATTCGTTGTCTCTCTCTCTCTCTCTCTTTGATTATGCCTCTACAAATCTATGTTTACTTATCCATGTGTATATACATATGTGTATGTGTATGTGAAAAGCCATTATACACACAAATGTATGTATATGATACATACGCTCTAGTTTTAACACATACGATTACATTTAATGCCAAGTCATACTCAAAAGATGGCAAGAGATGAGTTGCCATTAAATGCCAATGAATGGTTGCATTAGAGAATGATAAAGAAGAAGCAAAAATGATTTCAACATATTGGCAACGGAGTACAGTGGTTGCAAAGGCAGTAAAAGGGTTTAAAAAAAATTGATAAAGTTTAAATTGTTTAACATTTCCTCACTTAACTTAAGAAGCTTTGTTCTTATGGAAATTATTTATTTGAAACTCATATTTGTTTTTAAATAAGAGGCCTATTTATCCAAAGGCCTATATATGCTAAAAGAAAAACATTTCACCTTTTAGACGATGTAATTACAAAAGGCAGAGGGTGAATGTATTAATATTGTGAGGGACTTTTTTACTTTAAGGCCCACTGTACTTCGTTCCAGTTTCTCTTGAAAAGGTGTTAAAAGAAAAAGGTATGAAAGGCGCGTAGAGCAGTAAAAGGCAAGAAACTTAATTTTTTTTTTGTTTGTTTTTTTTTGTCATCCTGTAACTATTTCAACGACTGATTGGAAAAACATGCCTGCAAAGGTTGTATACAGAGAGGAAGAAAAAAAGGCGACAACATCATTGTTCATTATCGATGGCAACTATAAAATGTTGTCGAATAAAAAAACAACATCAGCTACAACAATAACAAACAATAACTGATGTTCATGTTCTAGTAGATGATACTTGTTCATATTGTTGGAATGGATGTTGCATGTGAACTTTCTTCCACAAAAATGTTAACCATTCGGGGAGATATGCTGATGGCTGATGCTGGCTGATATTGATGATGCATTTTGCCTAATTACTTTTGACACATCATGTCATTATCATCTAGAACAGCATCACTACTACTACTACCACTACCACTTCAAGCGTCAATGCCATCACCATTACCGTTACCATTACCAATGTACCGTTCATTCGTTGGTACCGTATTAACATTTTAACACCTTTCTTTTTACGACAGCCTGTATTGTTGAAAGCCTGGCTGCCAGTAACATTAAAATGTCAAGGGAAATAATGGTGGCTCTGTGTTAAAACAGGTGCGCCGGTAAAATGTCAATTTTATTAATAATTTTCGTTGTCATTTAAGAAAGTAAATTCAAAAAAGAACGAAAAACAAAACTGATATGATTGATGTTAAAATGGGAAAAAATGAGAATTTAAATCTAATAAAAGGCTGTTGATGTTCAAATTCAAGGTGAAATTCAAACTGAAAACAGCAGTTTTTTACGGCAAAATTTAAAAACAAAGTTTTCTCTTAACATTCGTTCAGACGCCACAATTTCAGTGAAGAAATTTTGATAGGAACTCATCAATCTAAAAATTTTAGCGCTTTAAGATGCTACTATTTAGCACTGATTTTACGATTTGTCTGTTTCAGTTCACGTATCACACTCTTAACTCAGCTGGCAACAGTTGCCTTCCACAACAAAAAAAAATTTTAAGGAACATGTCCCGTATTTAATCACTGAAGTGAAATTATTTCAGAATTTCTTCTTAAGAAAAATAAATTTGTTCTTAAGAAAATAAAAATAACAAAATATAACAATGATAAGAACACCTGCCAAGTTCAAAATCTTAAATCTGCTGGATAGCGCAACAACGTCCTTGTAATCATATTCTGCATCATACTACATCTTCTTCTTATTTATTGGTAATTACAACACTTTAGTCAGGATTACGGCCTAGCTTCTCACACCACTTACGTTTATTTTATCCTTAAATGGCGGACCTACAATTTAAAGTCGTCTCCGAACTGCATATTTTTGAGAAACTTTTCATGAGATTTTTTGCCAGAAATCTGAGATGAAGTTTCTGAAAGAAATATTATTTCGTATTTCATTTTGTTGAAGATGTCTAACCAGGGTTTTGAACCCTGGCCTCACATCTAATAAGCCAACACACTACCTACTAGACTAAGGCAACTAACAGTATGATCAATCCATCGCTAGGCTTTAGTATGGGTTTCTTGTTTACTAAATTCTAGAGGAATACGTATATTTGTTTGTATTTCAGAGATATGTGCATATGACTCTAAGGCCGATTTTGATGAATACCTGTAGTGTTTCAGTGACGACTCAAAACACCGATTCACCACTATTTCCTCGTTTCATTTGCTTCAATATGGAGTTCACTTTAATCAAGTTACAGAGATCCTTGTTGCTGATGACGCTTAGCCACAAGTGAGCTGGCAATCGAATGCGCAATGAATTTAGATACGCATTCAGTGATGTCTCCTTTGAGATAATTTTTCGCGTTAATCAATCGAATAATAAAACAAAGGATAAACACTCGATGGTTGAATAGTAGGATGCTATAGCATCGCTAGATTATTATGGTCGAAAGTCGATGGTTTGAGGACGAATTGGGTACTGAATCTAGGTAGAGAAGAATCCTGAATAATTTTTATAACAGCGTATGATGCTCTGACGGCAAGGGCCAGCTTGTGAGACATAGGCACACTTCGGCAGAGTCTATTGTAATATGGTAGAACCTGAAACTTTAGAGCATATCCTATATCTCTACCACAATGAACAGAGGCGAAGACTCAAGACTTTTGCCTAGAGTTTCTTCAAAGATCTTTGAGGTTTAGTTTCTGTACTGTTCTGTTTCCTGATGTAAAGACTTTTTTGTTCTCTGGGTACTCGCATGCATTTTTTTCTGCCTTCGTAAGCTAACCTATTCTGCCCTATGATTCAAAAGCTGTGGAATGTATTGATTAATCGTACTGTTACGTTTTTACCCCTTGTCTTGCTTTTTATATCGCTGGCTAAAAAGTCTGTTGAATGCTCTCGAAATTTCTTCGCGAATATATAAATGTAAACATGTTTTTTTCGTTTTCGTTATTGTTGTTTGTGTATTTTGTTTACGTTTGTCCTTGCAGTATTGTTGTTGCCTGTTTGTTTATTTTGTTTTCCCCTTTTTTTATACTGATGTGTTGTTGCTATAGTTTTGATTATACGTTGATCATGTAAACAAGTTCATTGTTTTGTTCTTGTAGCTTTTGTTTATCATTTTAATAACACCATTTCCACTTTTGTAACAGCATAATATTTAATATATATATATATATATATATATATATATATAATATAATTTTTCTATGCAGCTTGAATATCTATCTGCACTGTAGCCGATCAAATTTATTCCACAAAAATTTACACAAATTGTGTAAATCTTTATAACCGCAATTATACCCCTTGAAAGCTTGCCTCCCTTCCCACTTACTTTTCTTTATTTCTCCTTGTATTTCTTGCAACTTTATTGCTGCCAGTTTTTTTTTTTTTGTTTTGTGCATTTGGTCTTCATTCTTTTTCTTCCTTTTTCTCCCATTCTTTGTTGATATTGTTAATGCTTTTGAACACTGAACATATGCATGATTTATGAATGAGTATTATTAAGTCCTGCTGAACACAGTTTCAAGTGCAAGTGTACACACGCTCTCTCTCTCATTCTCTCATAAATATGAACACACTTATGAGTGCGTGTGTGTGTTAGTTTAGAAATTATAGTGGAAATCTCATTGGTATTGGTGGTAAGTCTTGATTGCAATGAAAAAAATTTGTGATTTACTGCTACTCTACATAGTTTTTTTCTCCCATACACTGTATATCTCTCTTATTTTTGTTTTCTTGTTGGGGGGTTTTTTTCACTCTACGGTTTGGTTTAACCACCAACACAATTTACTACCTTTGCTGTTGTTGTTTTTAACTTACCTTTTTGCTTATATGTATGTATGTATTGTACAACGCATTCTCTTATAACAGCTTTTAATTCCTTTTTAAGGTCTTTTATTTCCTTTATCTGGTTTCTTTAAACAATTTTTTTTTTATTCTTATTTTCTCTTCACTCTCACACTCTCTCTCTCTCCGTCTCTCACCCTGGTGGCACCCATACTTTTTCTCCTCACGGTTTTAAATCGATTGGTATGCAATTAAAAACTCGTTGCTTGCATGCATGTGACTGCATGCCTGTGTGGGTGTATAATTGGCAGTGAGATTTTTAAAATGTGTATTTGTGCGTGTGTGTGCCTATTAATTTTAAAAATAAATTAGCGGTCAATATTAAATTGTACTACGAAGCCATGGTGCCTGCAAAAACTGTCAGCCTTTGGTTTTTTTTTCTGTTTTCTCTTTTCTATGCATTGCAAGCAACGTTTTAAGGCTTAAATAATTGGTTTCAATTTAAATTTTTTTCTTCTCCTTTTCTTTCTTGTAATTGTAAAACAAATAAAATTTCTTGTTTCAGTTTCTTTCCTTTCCGTATTATAATGACTTCTGTTTTATAAATATTTTATACGCTATTTACTGCTGGTTGTTGTTGTTGTTGATTTCATTCTATATATACTGTGTTGGCTTTTTAAATGCCTGTCTTGTTTATAATGACGCAAAACCTTGTCGTATCAATAATGCAACAGTAAAATATTTATTTTTAGGCATTTCTTTTATTTTTTGCCTTAAAGGGTGGAAAAAATCAATTGGCGGTAAGAGGAGTAAAAGAAATCAAATGTAAATATTACAAGCAATTTTGTAAAATACTCGGACATGGTATTGATACAATATTGGCGTTTAACTTCAATTACAAGACAATAAAATGGAATCAACTACAATACACTTGTAATTATTATTGTAAATGATATGAGAAATATATGCGACGGAAACAATGAGTTTTAAAAGATACCAGCTTGATTTCTTATGTCTTTTTCACTTGTAGTTATGAATTTTTGCTAATCAAACGCCAATAATCTTTCAAAAATCTTTCAAGATTATGTCAATAAACTGTTATCCATCTTAAAACTGATACCGTCCTCCCAAATAAACTCTCAGAACACATGCCAGGAAAGTGTTATGCAGACTACATAGATACTGTAACGATTATTACTCGGCGGCAGCTAATATCCCTTGTTTATTGATGTTAAAGCTCTAGCTCGGGCAGAGTACATAGTAAAAGAGACAAATATTCCCCTTTGGATACCAACATAGGCATAAAACAGGGTTGTGTTGTTTCCCACACATTATTCTTATTGCTTTTCAATTGAGTGATTAAGGAATTAAACAACTGGAGAAAAATATAGGATCCAATGGAATATGACGGACCTACTATACATCTTATCGAAGTCGCCGTAGTCTAGTAGGTAGTGTGTTGGCTTATTAGACGTAAGGCCCGAGTTCAAACCCCAGGTCAAACATCAAAACGAAATATGAAAAAAAATATTTCTTTGGCGACTTCCTCTCAACAGATTTCTGGCAAAAACTCTGAGAGTAAATAAAATTGTCAAAAAGTTTCTCAAAAATCTGTCGTTCGGAGTCGACGTTAAACTGTAGGTCCCTCCACTCACGTATAAAATTAATACACACAACGTGAGTGGTGTGAGAAGCTAGGTCGTAATCCTAACTGAAGGGTTGTAATGGCCAATTATGTATGTATGTACTATACATCTTACATTTCACAGAAGATATTTATCTCAAGAAGAAATTAAGCTGTATTCGAACAGCAGCAATCCTAGCCAGCCCATAAAGGAAGTGGTTCTTTAGAAACTGTATATAGAATCGAATTGCACAGACTATTTCGTGCGAACAAGCTCTTGTCCAATGCTCAATAGAGAATCTGTGATTGAAATCCAAAATTGTATACGATTGTACCACACATGAAAGTCTATAAAAAAAAACTCCCCAAGAAGACTATCAAAATTTCACAAGAAATGTTTGAAGCAAATTTTGAAAAATTTTTGGCCGAAATGACCAACTTTTTCGATGCTGATTCATAAACCGATTTTATACTTAATTCGCAAATGTTAATGTACATGGGTAGACTATATATTGAGATGGCCAGTATTTTCATTTAAGACGGTTGTTTAGCAGTCACCTTCACCTTAATTACTAGATCGTTTAAAAGCTCTTCAATCTAGCTACGTTTCTTGCCGCACTTGCTTTGCACAAAATGGCTAAGTGTGAAGCTCACTTTTCGAGGCAAGAACTGCCAGATTGGTTTTCCACACTTACATACTGGGAAATAAAATAGTCAGCATCCGAATTTGCCTGGATCTAAATGGAAGGAAAATTTAAATTAAATTTAATTTTAAAATTCCGATTAATCTGGTATGTATAAAGGGCTGTGAGATGGTTAAGGGCAAGAACAATAGGAGCATAAGTGATAGTCGGGTATCTATAGGAACCCCGCGAATAAGCTATACATCATTTAATTCAGGCTTTAAGAAATATTATTTGGAGTTATGCCTTATCCGATATTCTAAATATATGGCCTGCGCAATACTCCTACCACTCCTAATAATTATAGATTATATGTCCTTAGGGAAGTAATCAACGTCCCTAGACAAATGCGCTTTTAAGCTCATCAAGGCATCTCTTGCAAAAGATATGTCATGAAAATCGCATACGAATATCCAATCATACATACATATGTAATTGATAATTACAAACCTTCAGCCAGGATTACGACCTAGCTTCTCACACCATCTATATTGTTGGGTTTTAATTTTATACATGAGTGGCGGAACCTACAGTTTAAAGCCGACTCCGAACTACAGATATTTGTGAAACTTTTTCATGGCAATTTTATTTACTCTCAGAGTTTTTTCTGAAAGCCAGAAATCTGATGAGCAATCGCACATTAACCTGTAATGATTTCAACAAGTTATACCTCTTGTCACATTGTGTGTAGATCTCTTATGACGCCGTTTGGGGCGTTAGGTTTCAGGGATTTTTCAGTCCAGTACTTATGATTTCATGGCGGAGTAATGTGCAAAGTGGCAGAATAAAAAAAAAACTAAAAAAATTCTGTTTCAATATCATGGTTAATAAAACCAAGAGAGTGGGAAATTATTAGATTCCCGCATCCTGTCCAATAATGACCTGTATGAGCTCCTCGACCATATTTTACGCTGTTCAGCGCATTACGAAGCGACCATTTTCGTGTGCTTCCTCAAGATTGCCATGTAGGCTAAGACAGAACTTTTTCTGATAAGAGAGTGATCACAAGCCAGTCAAGTCTGACGGTCATATAAAATCGAATAATTTCCATAAGTTCTCAGCCTAGTTTTGATATCCAATTTAGAAATGAATGAAATGTATGCTGCATATACCGTGAATTCAAAATTTATTTCCAATATTTTTTTATTTTACTATCGAAATTGCCTTGGAAAAATCATTAGTTTGACACACTGTAATGCCACATTCACAAACTAACAGAGGAAACGGCACATAAACAGCTATACCTACTATATTACCATTTAAACTCAATCAAGGCCGTATGAGGTCTTCTGGCTGTTCATTATTAAAATTGAAAATTTTCTAACGTTTCTATACATTATATTGCAAAATAACACACACACCCACACACACATGTAAAGGTTTTCAGGCCAAATGAAAAACTACAGTCATGCTCGGAATAAGAAAAATCAAATTGACTTAAAAGTTACTTGAAAAGGGTAAGAAGAAAAGCTCAGTTGTGAGTTAAAGGAAAAGACCTCTAGCCTGCTGCTGACCCTTTTTCTATTAAGTCATGTGAAGTGTGTGGAGTAGGTGGCCTTATGGCTTTCAAACCTTTCTCATTTCGTTTCGTTTTTTCTTTTCCAATTTTTTTCTTCTATTTCTTTCTGTTCATTTTTCTTTTAAGAAATTTGTCTGATGATATTGTTGAGAGGAAAAATAATTGACTACTGAACACAGGCTATTGCCGTGAGTATTCCATGTAGATTTAATATCTTCATATATGGTCCTTAAAAAGGAAGCCTACTACTATGGCCGTTAACAAAAGCAATTTTTCTTACGATTCATTTCGTTTCTCTCGAAGAAAAAAAAGCCAGTGAGTTGTTGAAGAAAAGCATGCATGAATCTTTATATTTTATAAGGATACACACACACATGCTTAAATAATAAGAAGGGAAAATAATGGAAATCCCTGGCTGTATTTGTTGTTGGCCGTTTTCTACGTGCAGCATCATTATCAGCATCTTCTGTTTAACGTATCGTCGTCTTTGGGGAAATTTGACACGAAGTTAAGTTTCCTTTCCATTTTTTCCCCTCAAATAAAAGGAAGAAAAAATTATGGACCAGTGCTGCTGCTGTGCTGCCTTAAAAAGAAAATTAAATTTTTTTTTTAGAAAATTTAAAAAAAGAAATTGTTACAAAATTACAATTTCAATTTAACGAAATAATATTTAAAAAATGTAAAAGTTTTTATTTCTTTTCTTTAATTTTGTTTCCCTTTTTCGTGTTTTATTTTTCTTTTTTTTCTTTACTTTTATGGGGTAACAGGTGTTGAAGCATTTATTTTAATTTTATACTGTTGTTCTCCATGGACTTCTATTTATTCGGATTGTGATGGTGGTGGTGGTGATGGAAAAAAAAGTTTCCCTAGCATCTATATTTAAAATTAGCTTGTTTAACTAGTCATCAAGATGTTTTTCTCTTTCTCTCTTTTTTTTTTTTGAGATTTTCTTGATTTTATTTCCTGTGCTTGTTTTATACAGTTTAGCTAGACTTGAGAGATTCTTTTTAGACTGGTTTAACGATAAACCACGAATTTAAAAGAATCTAAAGTTAGATTTTAAAATATTTTGAAGTGAAACTACTAGCATTTCTATCCACTCTGACAACCAAACGGCAATCAGATCTCACAACACTCTTGCTTTAGTAACAAACCCACTTGGCCTCATTTAGGTAGAAAGCATATCAATCAGCTAATTTAATTAAAACAGCTCTGCCTGCATCTGTACTAACCAGTAAAATGACTTCTGCAGTGGGTGTTTCGGTTAAGGAAAAAGATGAATCTACCACTGACTGTCTTCTGGCTTGACTCAATCTCCTCTCATTTCGCTCAACCATGTTTAGTATCTAACGAAGCTAGCATTTATTAAAAATAATCACGTAGAGATTAAGCTCTTGTACAATTACAAGCACCGGAGACCATTCTACACAGATACCGGAAAACTAGTATGTATATCGGATTAGCTGATTACATTCATACATACATACAGTCAACCCTTCTATAACGCGGTGAGTGCGTACCGCGTTATATGGAAACCGCGCTATAAGTAACTCGGATTTAACCATACAAACCAGGCAAATTCATAGCGCGTTCTATGGAAACCATCTACCGCCTTTTATGGAAACCGCGCCATAAGAAACTCCCAATTAGTACAAATCACATCATTCGTACCGCGTTATATGGAGACAAAATAAATTATAAAATATTTTTATTGACTTAAAGAGTTCATATAAGGATTGATAAAAAAAATTAAACAAAAACTGAACTAAAAGACTGTTTTCCAACAAAAGTAAGAAAGAATTGTAAAATTATGTAATTTTTCAACATTCATCCTGACTGTCAGATATGAGTTGCAGAAAAATTTTTAGAATGTTGTAGACGTCTCATAGCCGTCTGGCCTTTTATATAAAAATGTCGTTTGTATATCTCGGCTGTGCTTTTGCCTTGAAAATAAAACTGATATTAAACCCTCTTACAATATCTAGTTACTAAAGTCATTTAGATGCTGTGCGGAAGGAACTTATGGTATGTTATTGAACGGAAACTGATCTGTACGAGTACCACGTTAGGTAGGAAGGCTGTAGCAATCTAAACTTCGCGTTATGTGAAAACCGCGTTATATGGAAACCTCATTCTGAGAGTACCGCGTTATAGGAGGGTTGACTGTACGTAATTGGTCATTACAATTAGGATTAAGACCATAGCGTCTCATACTACTTATTTTATGTGTGTTAATTTCATACAAGAGTGGAGGGACCTGCAGCTAAAAGACGACTCTGAACGACAGATTTTTTGAGAAACTTTTCATGGTAATTTTATTTACTCTTAGACTTTTTGCCAGAAATCTGCTGGGAGACAGTTGTCGGAAGAAATATTTTTTCACATTCCATTTCGTTGGAGGTGTCTGAGCCCCCGAGGTTTGAATCGCAGCCAACTCACTACTTTTTAAACTACGGCGACTTAAATTTCTCTGATACGATATTCTAATTGACTCCAAATAGTTCCTTTAATAATGGCAATAGCTTTGTCTACACAAATCTAGAAAACTGAGTGGCAAATTTACGCTTTTCTCTCTTTGTAAGTTTTTTCAGTCTGTCAACTTCTAGAATCGTGCTGTTGACTTGTTAAGGTTATTCTTTTATTGTTTTTGTTATTGGGATTTAATTTTCTGTTGGACTATTGACCAATGAATCTATTTAGTGGATTCAAAATAACCACTGGTCTGGCAAGGTGTCAACAGTTCGAATATGAATCATTTAGCAGACGAAGAAGAGATTTAAACATGGCCATAGTAGATCTACAGAGCAAAGAATTGACAAGTATATGGAGAAATTTAAGGAGACTGAACGCTCTTTATAAACTTGTCAAGTTATTGCCTAGATGACATCGTATTGATGAGCAAAACACGAGTCTGTACGAAAGCATTCCTTTACGTTTCAATTATTTTGCCTTTGCTTAGTACTTTAAACTTGTTTCTCTCTCTATCTCTCTGCTTCTTCATACAAAGACCATAAAGTTTCTCAGGATTTTTTTCTGCATTTATTGTACTCCTCTACACAATGTTTGTCTATATATGCGTTGGAGATAGAGTTTGAGTTCGTAAACTAGTGCGCGTGTAACTTTCAAGTGTGAGTGTCTTCAATGCGATTTCTTCTACTTTTTTTGTTTAGATTCTCTTTTGCCAGAGTATTTTTTGAAAAGCTTCTTAATTAAAGTTGTTTTTAGAATGCGGGAACAAACCGCCACAACAAATGGCAGCAGGGCAAACTTTAAAGTGGAACTAATTTGTTTTAATAACAAACAATCTTAAAGGAATAGCTCTGGCAATACACTAAGATTTTCATGTTGACTGTTTTCTTTTACCAACTTTTCTTCCTTCTGTCTTTCTTTTTTGGTGGCTTTCTTTTAGAATTTCGGCAGTTGCTTAAATTGAAGTTGATATGGAAGTAGTTGAAGTCGTCGTAGTCGAAGTGGAAATGGAAGTAGAAGTGGATGTAGTATTAGTGGCAGCAAAGTACTGTTATAAAAACTGGTAAAACATTATTAAATTGTCTAATAAATGTTTAGACATTTTCTTTCACAATTTTCGAAACAGAGCACTGCCAGGCAGGCAAGCAAAATTTCAGGAAGTAGGGAGTGTAGGAAAAAAAAGGAAATCCAACCATCAACCAATAAGCATGTTGCAATATTTTCTTTTATTATTCAATTTGGAAACTTTTTAATTTCTTCTCTCATTTCATCGTTGTGAAGCGTACTCTACTGTGTGTGTGTATGTGTGTATTTGTGCATACTACTGACTCCAACTCAGACCTAGTCTTGGAGTCAGTCTGTGCGATATTTCGCGTTTTAATTATGCAAATTTTATTAAATTTCGGTTGGTAATACATGAACCGAACACAAGTGTTATTGGATTTTTATTAACGTGTTTCTCCCTTTTTTTTTTTTTGATTCTGATTCTGCTTTTTGGTTGTGCTAGTAGGGCATACAGAAAATGTAGAGAGAAAAAAACAAAACGAAATTCCTTAATTAGGCTGGGATAATAAAATTGTGCTTAATTGGGATTTTGGTTTAACGAGTGGCGATGTTTTAATTAAAATGGGCACTAAAATTTAAAATTTCTCTCCAAACAAAATCATGGCAAAAAATTATTTTTAATTTCCAATTTACATAAAATCTGTGTTTCGTCCTTTTTTTAGTTTTCTTTTTTTTTTGGTTGCACATTTTAGATATTAATTATGATGTTGGTAAAGCAAAGCCAGCCATAAAGAAAAATTACATTTTGAACTTTTTATAAAGCTTAGTTTATGAAGACCACGTTAACATGCATAATTGATTATTACAATCCTTTAGTTAGGATTACAACCTAGTTTTTAACACCACTTATGTTGTGTATGTTAACTTTATCCGTAAGTGACGGAGCCTGCAATTTAAAATCGACTACGAACGACATTTTTTTTTTGTTTTTTTTTTTGAGAAACTGTTTCATTTTTCATGGTATTTTTGCCAGAAAACTCCTGCGAGAAAAACACCGAAGAAATATTTTTTCATATTTCGTTTTGTTGGAGATTTCTGACCTGAGACTTGAACCGTGCTTCACCACCTATTAGACTACTGCGGCTTCAGGCCATTCTGAAGTCATTTCTATGTAAATCTATGTAAAGTTCAGTTTTGAAAATTCAATTCCAAATCAAAACTTTCATTAAAAATAAAATGGTTTTGAAAATATATACATGAAATGAATTCCATTAAAGCAAGTTAGAGTACATAACGTATGTACAATATACATATACTTTCAAACGCCTTAAGATAACTTTATGCAAATCGTGATTTGCATAAGATTAAAAACATTTTCAATTTCTACCACATAAATTAACGTGAGATAGGTCCACTAGGACCAAGGGTACTGCCATATTCCATTCAATTAAAAATTAAAAATGACCACTAAAAGGGGGAGTCTTATAACACATGCCACCTAGGCTCATTTATATATCGAACACCGTCCTTCATTCTTCATATCCTTCCATTTTCTACATAATAAATTCCAAATAGGGAGAGTATAGCGGCCTGTTTGATCTTTCCTGGTTTAAGATTCGGACTGAATTGACTCAGTTACCTCTTCTACCCAGGAAGTGTTTGAAGGATAGTCTAATTTTTCTCTAATTTTCTGCCTTATCATGGTCTACACGTGTAAGACATGATGGTATGCGTTTTAACCAAACAGTAATCACATGAGAATAACCCATCTTTTCCCCGGAGAAAAAGTCGTCGGTACTAGACACACTTGAACGTTAAATGGATAACTCCCCAGAGTGATCTACAGACAGCATAATCAACTTGTAAACTATTTTTAAAGGTTCGTTGAATGCAGAAAGCCAGGATTCTCTCGGAAGATATTCAAAAATGTTTTATCATCGCATGCAACTGTACTCTAGATATGCGAGACCATTATGAGGGCTACCCAATAATATGGAAATAAATACGAATACCAAAACGTTTTTAAAAAACCAAAAAATTGTATAGATGAATACATCGTCTAGCAGCATTCTAATACCCTAATACCCCTACTTGTAATCGACTTGTTTATTTTTGGCGAAAGTGATATGTAGAGCAGTAGGACACATTATTCTCGATTTGAACGAATCAGGATCTAGTCAATTGGCCACCAGATAAGTTGTGGCTTTGTTGCCTCAGTTAAGTTCAATATAAATAAGGACTAGACCCTAATAGTTCGATTGTGTACAGATAGGGATTTTGACCATTAAAGCAACATGTTTATTTACATTCACAGCCAAGCTAGTATTCTTGCTCTTCCATTACGCATTACCACTTCATGTTTGGTATGGAAATGAATTGAATATTATTGGGGATCGTAGATCATTTTTATGAAAATGAACAGGAAGCAGTTGGCCCAACTAGTAACTTTTTAGTGCAAATGGCTTCGTGGCTTTATCCATATAATTAAAAGAGATATTTTCGAAAGATATATTTAGGAAAGAGCCAATATGAGACCCTCTTGTTAACTCATAGATCACGGAAGAGGACGAATGCCCTGTATTTACATGGCACAGGCCGATTGCAGATCATGGTCCAGGGATTGATCTTTAGTTTTATAACCACAGTTGTAGTTGTAATCTTGTGGAAGAAAAGGAGGCAGTTGATTGATTATTTTTCAGCTACCTAAACCTTAAAAACTAGGATTTTTGAGGAGTAATTTTTACACAAGTCAAGTATTGTTCACTTATCTTGCAGCTGTCCAGCTCTTAAAAACCACTTCCACAAAGCCTTTGGCGAGTGGCCTTGGATGACATCCTTAAGTACGATAATATAATAAGCGACGAATACAATGGTCAAGATAGATAGGTAGGTTTGAGTGGTAGTTTTGATACCAAGGCTCTTTGATACCAATGAATGATTACTCCGTTAAGCTGACAAGTAATGGACAGTCAAAGAAGCTAAATCTGCACATTGCAAAATAAGGGCATTTACAAAGAAATTTTGAATAACTGCTTCCTGCTTTTCAACCGAATCGTATCCTTGGCAGAAGTTGTTTGATGGGAGCTGTAAGCATGGCAACTGTGGTCGAGATGACAAAGTGCGATAAAGTTCGAATAAAGGCTTAGTACGCCTCTTCATTATGGGCCAAGTGAGTCTAGAAGAAGTCAGAACACGCAAACTAAGTGCAATTTTGTCGTTTCAGATCGTAAGACGAATATTTAATTCATGTCAAGTCAATATATTTTAAGTAATTTCGGCGGCTTGTGTGGTATTTGTAAAATCAATTTACTTTGATTTTTCTCAAACTCTATTAATTTTTGCAAACTTGTGCAATAATTCCTGCTAAGTAAACTATAATTAAATGTTTAAAACAATACATTTGTTTTGTTATTCATTTTTTGTAGAAAATCCTGCCTATGTAATGAAACTTGACATAATTTCATAGAATTTAAGCTGAATGAAGACAATAATAATTCGCTGGAATTTCATTCTTACATTAATACGCTTATAATATTTCTTATTGTATTATAACTGTGTGGCAACTTATAAAACAAATTACAATACAATACATAGAATATATACAAATATTCTGTATACCAGCAAAATGTGAGCCACTGTCTGTGAATTTATTATTCAAATTCAATAATAATGATTGTATATGGAGAAGAATAGAGGAAAATGGGAAAGAAAATAATGAAACTTTTTAGATTTTATGATTGGCATATTATTGATACGATTAAATTGCATACAGAAGACATACTTTTACACACACACATGCATCTGGTGAAATAACAAGGACACTTGAAAGTATATAAGAGAAGGCAAACAGAAATCCCTGGAAATATAATTTTCTAGAAAAGAATGTTTTTTCGTTTTTTTTTCTTTGCAATTTTACCAATGCCACCTGTACTTTTCGAGATTTAAATGTATGTAGTTGTAGTAAACATACGTATGTACGTACATACACACCAACATATATATTGTTGTGTATAAAATACGCCTTCGTTCAAGCTAAAATACAAGTAATTTGCAATATAATGACTTGCTAACGAATAATTTATGTGTTCTGTTATAATACACACTACAACATGTATGTATGTATGTGTGTGTATGTGTATTATATTGTATTGTATTCAATACATATTCAATGTTTAGCAATATACATGCCTGTATACCATACGGTATAGTAAGTGTATGCATTAAGTACTTAATATGCTTATATGTGTATGGCATTAATTTGTAAATCTAAACATTTGTATGTGTGTGTGCGTGTGCTACAACATATTTATATTGTACAAGAATTACTTACCCATACACATGCCTATAAACAACAATTTATTTCCCACTCATACTTATTTCTGCAGGTTTACTTTCCCTTCTCTCACTTTCTTACTTTTCTGCCTTGTACACGTTTTGAGCCACAACAAATCAAACACAACTATTGCCAATACCAATTGACAGTCATAATGTCAGTTTAGTTCAATACAATTGCCACATTAGTTAGTCGAAACATACACACACGCACAGTCAACCAGCTCGTCAGTTAAACAGTCATGTAGTCAAGTAGTAGAACAGTCAGTCAATTCTTCATTTCCTTAGTCATTGAGATTTATTTTCATACACGCTTATAAAACACAGCCATAAACTCTCGTATAAACATGATAATGTATGCATGCACATATGAGTTTTTATTCTCTCTCTTGCTCTCTCACACACATATACACATTTTTGTTTCAATTTATTCGTAAATTTTCGCATTTAGAATATACTGTAGCATGCATTAAGGCTGTAAATTGTTAAATACAGCATAACTAACGAGGGAAATTGTAAAGTTTTTACAATTTTTACAGGAAGTGAAACAATTTTTGTTATCATTTGTTATTAAAAATATAATAAAAGCTTAAATGTAACGATCGGTGATAAAAAAGAATGAATTAAAACTGTTGTAAATAGAATTTTTAATACAAAAACTGAATCGTTGACTGAGTTTTGGGAAATTAATTAAAACTGATTAATATATACGACTATAAACTTTTTGGTTTATAGTTTACAACGTAATACGCAATTCTTATGCTAATTGACAATAAATTACTTTCTATTTTATTAGAGAGGTTTTTATCAAACAATTATTTTAAATTTTGTTACGAATATCATCAAATAATTGAAACACCGGGCGCCCTGGTAGTTTAGTGGGTAGTGTGCTAGACTGTTAGCGTGAGGGTTGTGGGTTCGATTCCCACCAGAGGCTCTGGTCTGTTACACTACACCGAGCATATGGTCAAGTTACTCCGCTCGTATATAATTAGAATATAATTTGTAATTGTATTGTAATTAATAAATAAATAAATAAAATAATAATTGAAATATTTTTGATTTTTCTAATTTGAACAACCCTAATAAAAATGTATTCAATAGTTTATTCAATACTTTATATCAACCAGTCTGTATAAATACATGCACAATTTTATACTAATTTTTGGTAATTATTTTAAACATTTCACATTGAAGTCTGTAATTACCTACATGTATGTACTCATGCACAGTTGTTGTATTATGATTACCAGCATAAAAGAGCTTAAAAGTATTTTCTTTTTTAAATAGTCTGTGTTATTTATAATGTATTTAGCATGACAAAAATTTCTGTCCTCAATTTCAGTCATGAAAAGTGATTTGTAGAGAGGGATTTTAAAAGCGTAGTTTTAATGCCATCATCACGTTGTCAAAAAATAGAATTTTTTTATACACTCCCCGAAATATTTATAAGACCAAACGTATTTCTCGAAAAACTTAAAATCTTTTAGACCAATTCGTACCATTTTTGGGTTAAATATAACTAACTATAATATAAATCTTTTTATGAAAAAAAAATATTTTTTTCTTTGTTTAATAAAAGGATAACGCAAAATGAATTCCATTCTCAAACGAAAAAATTATAAGACCAAAATTAAATAATATTCACCTAAAGCTAAAATAACAATGATAAAAAACAACTACTGAGTAATTTTTGTATTTATTAGTAATTAGTGTGTCCACCGTGATTAATAATGACTTCCTGAAGCCGACGGGGCATAGGATTTATTAAATTTTCAATGCAATTTTGACCAATCCTACTCCATTCTCTTATGATGGCACTTTTTAAACATTTTACATCCTTATACTGAGTGTTATTATTGAAAACTTGGTCCGATAGTATTGCCCATAAATTTTTTATCGGATTTAGATCTGGACTACATGCCGGCCAATTCAAAACTGGTATGTTTCTGGAGGACAGAAATGATTTTGTTGCTTTTGATTTATGGATTGCGGCGTTATCCTGCTGAAATATCCAATTGTTGCCTAACGAATCATCCCCAAAATTAATTAAAACGTCATCTAATAATTCAATATAGTTCTCGCTATTCATTTTAGTTGATATAAAACAAATAGAAGTCCTTCCCGTAGTCGAAATCCCAGCCGAAACCATTACGGTGCCTCCACCGAAATTTCGCTACATTCGTTGAAGTTATTCAACGTTATCAGTTATTTTTTCTGATGAAAAAAAGTTGATTTAGATGGTCCAGATGGTTCCCAAAAATATTGGATGGATTCACGTAAAAGAAAAAGTCAACGAATGTCGCGAAATTTCGGTGGAGGCACCGTAATGGTTTGGGCTGGGATTTCGACTACGGGAAGGACTTCTATTTGTTTTATATCAACTAAAATGAATAGCGAGAAGTATATTGAATTATTAGATGACGTTTTAATTAATTTTGGGGATGATTCGTTAGGCAACAATTGGATATTTCAGCAGGATAACGCCGCAATCCATAAATCAAAAGCAACAAAATCATTTCTGTCCTCCAGAAACATACCAGTTTTGAATTGGCCGGCATGTAGTCCAGATCCAAATCCGATAAAAAATTTATGGGCAATACTATCGGACCAAGTTTTCAATAATAACACTCAGTATAAGGATGTAAATGCTTAAAAAGTCCATCATACGAGAATGGAGTAGGATTGGTCAAAATTGCATTGAAAATTTAATAAATTCTATGCCCCGTCGACTTCAGGAAGTCATTATTAATCACGGTGGACACACTAATTACTAATAAATACAAAAATTACTCAGTAGTTGTTTTTTATCATTGTTATTTTAGCTTTAGGTGAATATTATTTAATTTTGGTCTTATAATTTTTTCGTTTGAAAATGAAATTCATTTTGTGCTATCCTTTTATTAAACAAAGAAAAAAATATTTTTTTTACATAAAAAGATTTATATTATAGTTAGTTATATTTAACCCAAAAATGGTACGAATAGGTCTAAAAGATTTTAAGTTTTTCGAGAAATACGTTTGGTCTTATAAATATTTCGGGGAGTGTAGAAAGGACTTTTGATGAATATTTGTATTTGTATTGACACATTTATGTTCCAATTTCGTAATGCACATACGCGTTTGTACCAAAATATTACAAATTAATGAATCATTAATGAACCAAGCTATCAATGATTTCATTGTAAATATTGTTTCTGATTGAGACGCCAGAGGGCCACCCTATTGTTTTAGAATCTGCTATATTCGCCCAATTAGCTTCTTAGCTAGCAAAATATAATGAAAAGTAAAGCCATAGGCGTTGATTTGATTTAGAAATTAAAGTGCTTGGCTACAAATCCGAGCAATAAATATTTCGAATTTTAAACATGTTTTACAAATGTTCAACAAATTAAGCGTGTAAGGTCTCTCTCTAAATAATTAATCTTGAAAGCTCCCTGGCCAAACAAGGAAGATCAGGCCGTGGCACATCTTGAGAAGGTGTGAACAATACAATAACTTACTTCATTGGTCATTATAATATTGTCCACAACAATGTGTTCTTTGTATATCAGATTCTTTTTTTGAATATGCCTCAAAGTGATCAACAATAGCACAAATGCTACCAAATATATTCGATCTCATATGGTCATCATTTTAGTTACGACTATCTCCTTAATTCAATGTCACAAACTTCCTAATCTCTTTTCACAGTTCTGTGTTAATAGCTTAACACCATAAAGTCTCTAGGTTTTTTTGGTATAAACGAATCTCATTACAAAATACTTTGTCAAGGGGCCATACTATAGTGAGGTTAGAAACTGCACTTGTGGGAATCATAACTCATGCACAGAACAGTAATAAAGTCACAAGGAATCACGTTAAACAACACAATAATACACACAGCTATTATCATAGGAGTGACACAAGCCTTTGAAAGGTCGACTTAGACTGCCCTTTTACAATTCATAACTTTCTTAGGCTCTATCAAAACTTCGAGTAAGGCTCTGTGTTGTTTGTTTGACCTTAATTTTAATACCAGCTTAAGTCCGCAGCAAAACCTTTATAAAAAATTCAATTGGTTGAGAAATTTTGATCTTCTGAAATGATATCCCTAATGGAGGCGATATTTTTTGTTGAGCAATCGGTTAGAATATGAGCTAGTGTTTTCATGTAATATATTTTTCAAATAATTTTTATGATACAGCCTGAAATTGATATTGGAACAGTCGTTGAAAGCAGAAGAATTTAGTTACTCAATTCGGATTGTTTAATCATCAATCTCACTTGCAACCTGAGCAGAACACTGGTTTAGAATTTAATTATTTTGTTGAGCCCTATATGTACTTGCCTCTATACGCTAAAGATCATTGAGATTATTTTATTCGCAGTCTTTTAATACAGTTATTTGGCATTTCATTGCCTGTTGTTTGAGAACACTATGGATCTCATATGCCTATATCGCTCTATGAACGGGCATGTATGCAGGCAACTTAAGTATGGTTTTCATTCATACTAGAATGATAACTTGGTATGACGATATATTTCGTCATACACGAAGTAGTTCTGCAATGCGGATAATGACATTTTTCGTCGTGGACTTGTGGACTGTTAGCATGGAATGACACAGTATTTCGTCACACACGAAGTAGTTCTGCAATGGGGATGACGACTGTTTTCGTCGTGGTAATTTGCCGTAATTTTGTGGAACGCAGGAATTTTTATGCAATTGAACAATTAACAATGGGTTAATTAACAGTTTTAAGGTATTCTTTTCTGTATGGAGAAAAAGGCTAAATAATCGGAAGAATTCTGTGTAAGTGAATCAATTGCTAACACTGGCAAAATTATTGGAGGATTATATTTCCAAGTTTTTTTTTTTTAACTGTGGTGTTCATTGATTCACAACTTTGTTGGATCTTGAGTGATATAAAATGAATTTTATTCAATCGTGTATATTCTATCTGATGCTGTTATAATCTAAATACAGGAGACCCTGTATTTTTAGCAAAAGAAATGCTAATAAATTATTGCAGATTAAATTGAATTAAAATGCTTTATTCCTCTGCCTAATAATACTTAAACAAATGCTTTCATTTTTTTTCCTATCGAACTTCAAATTCAAAACTTTAAAACATTCCTATGGACTTGCAAAATGATTAAATGAAATACAATACAATACAATATAATACATATATACAATGCAATACAAGATTAAATAAAGTTTCATTATTTTTGCTAATATTAAGTATTCTATAATCAACATTAAATGTGTTTAAAATGTATTGACTTTTGAAGGATTATTATAATAAGACAGACAAGCGTACATATGTATGTATGGTAGTAAGAGGCATACATTGAAAAGTCATCAGCATTAAAAAGCAAAGAAATCAAATTTTCAAATTGATTTTCATTGCAAATCAAACAGACGCACTTGCAAATCTCTTATACAGACACACACACAAAAACATATACCACAATGTCCTTTATTTGTATGAATGTACTAAGTAAGGTTAAGGCATTGGTATTAGTATGTAAATTAAATAAAATATCCTCAAGGTATTCTCATTTACGTCTCTGATATGAAATTTGAAACAACAACAACAACAATGGCAAGGAGAACTGTTTAACTGACCGACATTTTCTCCATTTGTATTTGTATTTGTCTTTTGGAAAATGAATAAATGTCGTAAGAAAAAAAAACAATTCAATACAATTGACTGCAATGAATGCTCTATGATGCATTGGCAGTCAGTCAGTCACTGAGAGGCAGTCATCATTCATTGTTTTCAAATTATACATGAAATGAATTTGTCATTGTGAGTCTAATGAAACTAATAAAATTAAAATTTAAATTTAAATACAACTTTATATTGTATTTGAAGATATTTTCCATAATTAATGAAGATATTCCAGTTCATTCTTTTCTATTCTTTTCTATTCTTCTTGTATTGTTTTGTAAATTGTTAAATGTTTAAGAATATTTAACTACAGCTCAAAACATACTTTTAATAATGACACTCTCTATTACAATACAATTACAATTAAGTGAAGAGATTTTCTTTACATACTCATCCAAATGAAATGAGACTAACGTCTTTCACATAGCAGTGATGGAGGACAGAGACAGACAGTCTGTTAACGGTGCCTCCATTAACGCTGTGCAATAGCAGGCATTTTGTACTGATCTCTCGATTAATTATTGCAAAAATCTTCCTCCATATAGAGGAAATATGTCAATTTCAAATAGAATTAGTTGATTATCTCGTCTTCTCCACAAGGGGTTCGAGTGATTCGAATCATTCATTAAAATATACAGCCTTAGTTGTTGTTGCATTTACAAAAAAAGAAGAAAGATAAAGACAAAGATAGCAAGCAAAGCAAACACACAACCTTCTAGTGAGTATTGTAGTGTCGAATCATACGTATTTTGTGATTCGTGTAAAAGTTTAGTAAAGGAGAACCGAAATCAACAACATTATCATGTTAAGTATGAGTATAATAAATACTTCAAACTTTGCATATGTGTAGTATGAGTATGATCTTAAAATAAGTATGAATGCGTATAAGTATCAGATTTTATGAGTATGATTCGAATCTACTCATCTTTTTGAATACTCATTGCTGAGTTCCGGTCTACCCCAAATACATGTCTTAAAAATATCCCGTTTTTTCCTTTTCCTATCATCGCCTACACCTTTTCGCTTAGCAAAGATAGAAATGGAATCGCACACTATAGGTTACATGATAGTGTAGAGTATGAAATAGTCACTATTGACCACTCCACTGTGTATACATAAATATGTAATGCATGTTCAAATTTGACATTTTATTTCATTAGATTATGGCAACCTTTTTGTAATTGCATTTGCATAAGTAATTACGGGGGAATTATTTTATTTGAAATAATTGGCTTTAAAATGTTACAATTATTATAGGAACTATTTAATCCATTGTATTTATTCTAATATTTATTATATATTGTAAAAAGAAACCAACAACAATAATAACAATAAAAAAATTGTCTAAAATTATTTAACAACAATAGATAATAATTTAAGCCCAAAATGTAAAAACGAAAAATTACCAGAATCAAAGCAAATTATGTAAGCAAATCGAATGGCAAATTCTGCAAAAAAAATTATAAAAAAAATTTGCATATTATTTAAATAAGAAAAAAATGAAATAATAGAGAGAACAACAAAAAACATTTTCCAGATTTGTTAGAGGCCAACAAATTGGTTTTTTTCACAGAAAACAAAATTTTTTCATAAAAAAAAATTCCTCGCAAAAAAGAAAACAAATCTTCAACCACGCTATTGACCTGGTTTAAGTTTATGTTAACAATGGAGTTTAAAATATAATATAGAGCCTTTATTCAATTTAATTTTATATAAAATTCTTTCTCTTTTATTTCTATTGCAATTTACCTGACAATACTCTTCTCTGGAATGTTCTATTTTCCCTCTTAATAACCCAGAATATTTCGTATTGTTTGTAATGCTTAAAATGCCAGAGAATGAAACTTTACAGTCGAAAACTACTACACAAAAAACCCTCATAATTTTATAACTTTTGCTGAAAAGAAGTGAAAAAAATTTTTTTTAACTAGAATTTGCAACAGAAACTGCCACAATACAAAATTTGCAACTAACCAGGCTTTTGTAAACAAATAAAAAAGTCTTACAAAATAACTAAGGAACTAGAAGCAATCCAATACGAACATACAATACCCTACAATGAATTGTATTCCTTTAAAAACAATTTCTAAGAATATCGTTGATATACCCTCTGCTTTAACAGACCCAGCAAACCCATGGCAAAGTGGTAAAATAATTAACGAAACAAAAATTTCTATAAAACTCACTTGCCTCATCCCTTAACTGCATCAAAAACGGACACAATTATTTGGTAATAAAATAGCGAGGACAACAACCATAGCAAAACAACAGAATATAAAACTCCAAACAAAAAAATTTCGCTCCTAAAGATGTCAGTTAGTTAGTTAAGAGAATAAGTTCCATTTTGTTTCCATTTTGTTGGCCAAAGGACTTCTTAATTGATGAAAACCCTCAGACCAACGACAGTTGGTCTAGTAGACACACGGCATAAACAGTCTCATTTAAAAGAAAATATTTTTTTATTTTTATTTTTTGTTTTAATCTTTCGTAATTAAACATAAAGAAAGTTCATCTTGGAAAGAAACAACAACAAAAAATACATGATAAGCAAAAGAGAGAAATAAGACACTATAAGATGTAAAGAATATTTGGAGTGTAAAGCGAACATTTTTTTTAAAAATTCGTTGTTTCGCTAGGAAAATAGGTGTGACGTGGTGAATTAGGGAGCAGTGTTGAGAAACTTCTACTTGGAATATAAGCTCTTTATCCCATCTACACTTATGCATGCAACAAAACACCCTCAACTAAATGATTCAATTGCATCTCATTTACCCTCTTACAAGTAGTGCACTCTCGCAAAAGAAGGACTTATCTGAACAGAAGGAACTTGTCGCTTGGGGAACTTGCTAGATTTTCTGACAACATACATATGTTCGTGCTTGTTGAGTAGAATTTTTTACTGTCTCCAGTACTTCTGAGGACACAAACGTGTGCAAATTGGCCCTGCTATTACGCCTTGAAGGAGTAAGCACTCACACAGAAATTATTAAAGCCTCAATTGTTTGCTTACATTGCCAGCATAAGTTAGATTGGCCAAATGAGGATGTTAATTATACCAGCTAATGCCATAACGATTATGTTACTACCCACTGTACCCATCTTCAAGCTTATATACATACTACATAATTGGTCATTACAACTCCTCAGTCAGGGTTACGACCTAGTTTCTCCCACCACTTATGTTGTGTGTATTAATTTTATACATACGTGGCGGAACCCACATCTTAAAGTCAACTCCCAGTGACAGATTTTGGAAAAAAATTTCATGGCTATTCTATTTATTCTCAGAGTTTTTGCTAGAAATCTGCTGAGAGGCAGTCGTCGAAGAAATATTTTTGATCCGATTTGATGTCCAACATAGGGTTTAAAGCCTCACTTCTAATAAACCAACACACTGCCTACGAGACTGCAGCGATTTCCATTTAGCATTAAGTATGTAAATCAAATTCATTTGAATGTTTGAATGCCTATCTCACGAAATCGTTTCATATTGACCAAATGTGCTGGAAGAGTTTTTCTCATATGAATATTTTATGTTTTCTCAAGCGCTTGCTATCTTTAAATTTAAAAAATGAAATAAGTGTGTGTGTGAAATATCTTTGAAATTTTTTTATTTGTTTGATAAACCTTTTGATGCCATTACCAATGGCTTTTCTGGCTAGATCCACTGCATCCGAAATGCCCCAGTTTTCATGACTCTGAAGCATAAATCAGGCTGAATTTCTCCAATGACATTGCTTATGTTGGCTTTGACAACCGCCGTGGGTTGTGGATTATTCAGATAAATCTGCGACATAAAAACGCTCTTCACGAAAAAACCTAACCCGATAAAATCATACGATCTCGATGGACATTTCATATCTCCTCCACGGCTACATGGGTTTTCCTGGCTTTGACAACCGCTGTGAATTGTGAATTATTCGGATAAATCTTCGACTAAAACACATACCAAACGAAAAAGTCTAACCCGATAAAATCGTATGATCTCGGTGTACAGTTCACGTTTCATCCACGTGAGGTGACCATAAACTCAATTTCTTCGTGCAAAATATCCCATGTGGCATAATCTGTTTGCTTCGTTGCTCCGTAGAATTTTAATACAGAAGTATGTTATCTTATTTGAATACATGGTCCTCACTTGAAGTAAAACATTTACTTTTGAATTTCTGTATTTTATTTTTAATAAATTTTCACCAAATAATTCAAATTTAATTTAAAAAAAATATTTTCTTCCATTTTTTTTGTTGCAGGTTTTGGCTTCGTTACATTTCAGAGTGAAGATGTGGTAGATAAAGTATGTGAAATTCATTTCCATGAGATAAATAATAAAATGGTGAGTGTTTATCAAACGTTCTTGTTCTTTGTCTTTAAATCAAAAGATTTAAAATTCATTCAATTCATTTACAGGTCGAATGCAAGAAGGCCCAACCGAAGGAAGTTATGTTACCAGCTAATTTAGCTAAAACTCGTGCTGCTGGCCGTTCTGCTTACGGTGAGTTGGTAGTTTGGAGCAGTAATGCTAACACTAGTTCAACTGCAGTCGCCGCTAATGCATCAGGTGGCGGTGGTGGTGGTGGTGGTGCTGGAGTTGGTGCTGCCGGTGCTCATGCTGGCCATGCAGCAGCTGGTCTATTCGGTAGTAATTTTGCTATGGCAGCAGCTGCTGCCGCGGCAGCTGCAGTTCCAGGCACACATCACCATCATCATCATGCCCATACACATGCAGCCCTCTTTGGTACAGCGGGCTCAGTAGGTGGTGTCAATACCACTGTGGGTGGTAGTGGTGCACCGACGGCTGGCTCTTTGCGTTATACGCCTTATCCATTGCCCACACATTTTGCTGCTGCTGCAGCGGCGGCTGCTGCTAATCAGCAGCAACAGTTGCAACAACAGCATCAGCAACAACAGCAACAACAACAGCAAAATTTTGCTAATGCTGTTGCAGCCGCCGCTGCAGGTGCCACACCCACCCACACTTTTATACCACTTTCAACGACGGCACCGGGTACCCCAACATCCGTAACTGGTCACTCTCTATTACAATATGCTGCTGCAGCAGCTGCCTCTAATCCACAACAGGCTTCGGCCTTATACGATGCAGCTGCCATGGTGGGCTATAAACGTCTACTGGCAGCTGCAGCTGCTTCACAGCTAAGACCCACTGCTACAGCCAATAATAGTTTGGCAGCTGCCGCTTCGGCACCCTCGGCTCATGCTTCATTAAGACCAGCTACGGCTACACTAACATATCCATTAACCGATTTATTATCGGTACCGGGTCTTGAGGTGCCCACAGCCACGCTTTATCAATTGCAGGGTGCAAACTCTCTTGGAATCTGACCACCTTCAGCGGTGCTAACACAACTAACACGTCCATAAATCCAAAAAAAAAATTTTTGAAAATGAAGAGTTTTAGAAACCCTTAAAGTTAAAAGAAAATTAAAAAGCAAAACAAAAACATTTTTTTCATTAAACATTTACTATCTACTTACTACAGTATATACAATATATATATTTAATTAAATAATTAATTAAATTATTAAAATTTATAATTAAAACTTAAAAAAAGAAAAGAAAACAAAATAGTTGTGTATTCTCATATTAACATTTAAAATAACTCTTTATAAAGAAACATCGCATGGAAGACATTCAAATTTAGAAGTTTAATTAAATTAAGTTTGAATGTCTTTCTTAATTATGTAGGTAATTAATTAAAATTAACAGAAAAATTTAATTATGAATGAATGTACATTTAAAAAAATAATTCAAAGAAACAAACGATCATATATTTGTAAATTATTAATCGATAACAGTAATGGAAAAAAATCTAGGTTTAGCTCTATTATTAAACGAATTAATCGAATTAATTTATTAATTATTACGTACAAATATTTAATCATCTTATACAAGAAAAAAACATATTTTAATTCTAAAAGAGATAATTTTATAATATTTAAAAAATACGAGATATTCTATTGATTAACATTGTGTGTTTTGTCTAAACATTTTTATTAAATCATATTTAGTAATTATTTAATGCAAATAGTTTAAATCGTTAAACAAAATAATCGAAACAAAAAAACCAAAAACAACAATAATATCGTGAAACAATAAGTCCTTTAGCTAATATTGTCATTCAAGTATGTTTTTAAATAACCCGTAATTAACTTTAGGCTTTTTTGAGGACTAATTTTCAATTTTAAAATTTTAATTTTTTTTGTTTTTTGATTTTGTTTCTGTTCATTTTCTTTTCTCTTTTTAATTTAATTTCATTTCATTATTTAAATTAGTCTACTAAAGACTATTTTTTTAATAGATTTTTAAACGTAAATAACATTTAATAAAACCAAAAGATAAATGTGTGAATCGGTTTGATCGATTCGTACGAAATGAAAAAAGGGTGATATGAAGAGAGAGAGAGAGGAAATTTGTTCCAACAATACGTACATACATACATACATAATTGATCATTACAACCCTTCAGCTAGGATTACAACCTAGCTTCTCACATCACTTATGTTGTGTGTGTTAATTTTATCCATATGTAGCAGGACCTGCAGTCTATTCTGAACTGCAGATTATTTTGTTGCTACCTTGTTGATAGTACATAATTTCTGTATACACCACGCATATGAGTAATATTTTTGCTGCACTACTAAACAATATATAAAGTATACGCCCAGTGGTATTCGCAAGCTAAACACAAATTATTCAGATTTAGCACACTTAAGTAATTCTTTGTAGAAAAAATACTTTAATTTAATTAAACGGTTTTTAATTCAAACGGAAATAATTTACAGAGGAATTATTTTATAAAATACTTTCATTTTATGTACGAGAGGTGGGTCTCTTTCATTACCTAGTAGTTGTCTACTAGACGTGTGCTATTTACTAAGTTTAATTACAAATGCGGATAATAAGTTCAGTCAAAGAGACCACCGTTTTGAGGTATACAATTCGAAGGAAAGGCTGTCAATCAATGCCCGAATTTATTTAATTTTTGGCAGCCCCTAAAGCATAAAATGGATTCGTATGGATCTCCATACAATCAAATGTTCTACATCAGATAATATACCATATACTCAAACTGAAGACGTACATATACTGGTGCTGTAATAAATGTAGTCCTTTGTCGTTCCGTGTCGGTGTCATTGTTTTCCAGGGAATTTAAACGAAACTTTTATTACTGGCTGCATTTGCTCCAGACATGAATTAAAAATAAGAGACATTTGCCTTGTAGGAATAACCAACGGCATCCATATAACTGCCGTCTAATGAACTAGTCAGCAATCGGAAGTACAATTTTCATGCAAAATTTCAAATGACATGGCCGTGTGTTCGATTACCACCAGAGACTCAGGCTGCACTATAATTGTATGATTTTTGATTCACCGAAATAGAAACAGAGCAATTCTCGAGAAAAGAAAATGTGCCAAAGGTATACATATGTACTGGTCATTAACACGTTAATCGCCACTATAATATCAGAAAACTTTTTACATGAGTCATGGCAACTTTATTATATAATTTAGTTAAAAATGTATCAAGGGAACTTAATGTACCACAGAAAAAAATTTTTTTTGCCAAAATTTCAGGAAAAAACTTTTTTATGTCACACATATATGACTGATATGGCTCTATATTCAAACTTTTTTGCTCGACAAGCCATGTCAGTCTTATACGTCTGACGCAAGTATTAACCTGTTGTTTTAAACACAGCGTCGTTTGCGTCGGACATCTGTGATTGACGTGACCTTCTACCAAATCGCGAACTTCTAAGCGTCAGACACATAGTATGACTGATATGGCGATTAACGTGTTAAAAAAACTGTCTCATACTACACCCTGTGTTCTTCGTCTACTACCTCTTCTGTATTCCAACACAATGCTCTCCTTGACAAAGATTTTAAAATTAATAAAAAAATATTTCGGCATAAAATTTGCCGCACACTATCCTTTTTCGTTTTCTCCAATAACTATCTTTCTGTTATTCGAACACAATGCACTTCATGAATAGGAGTTCATCTCCTCATACACAAAAGATGTATTTTTTTCGTTGCTATAATCATCTGTAGGTCGCAGTGGTCTAGTAGGTAGTGTGTTGGCTTATTAGACGAATCCCCGTTCAGACATCAAAACGAAAATGTGAAAATATTTCTTCGGCGACCTCCTCTCAGCAGACTTCTGGCAAAAACTCTGAGAGTAAAAATTGCCATGGAAAGCTTCTCAAAAAATCTGTCGCTCGGAGTCGACTTTAAACTGTAGGTCCCGCCACTCATGGCGGGCCAATTATGTATGTATGTAATCATCTGTAATATCTTATTTTGCAGCCTTTGACTTTTCTCTGATGTGATGATAACTGTACACTATAATACCATATTGGCATTAGAAGATCATTATGCAGTAAGAGTTTACAATCCAGTTATAGGAAAGAGTTTCTACCAATAAACCAATATACTTCAAATAATTTTAATTTCATTTAGGCCAACTTATGCCACAATATGGAATTTCCAAGTCAAACTCCTCACAACATGGGTTAGTGATGGGTTATAGTTTGCTAATCTGAAATGTTGCTTTTGAATATTTTATTTCCTCACATTTTATCCTCCTGCTTACATGTGCATATATGGCGTATGAGTAATTTTAATTAAAAATTTTTCCAAAAACGTATACGCAGTGCTGTCCGTTAATATAAAACACAATCTCGATATCACTCTCTCACATACACTTTTTTCATTTCTCTCCATTTAGTTACAGCAACTTAGCCAATAAGATTAAAACTTTTTATTTAACGTACATATAATACATACATATAAATGTAAATTTAATTAATTATTAATTATTATTGTATAATACAGAAACATAATCTTACAAGAAAAAAAAAAAAAACATTCAGAAAATTAACAAAACCTAGGGGCTTAGAGGCCATAATGCGTACAATTCGTTGCAAATACGATTAACAACAATAACAGTAACAGTAACAATTTAGGAATGTCATAACAATGTAGAGAAACAATTTTTTTTTTTCGTTTTCTTTCTTTAGGAAAAACAAAAACAAAAAAAATCAAACTTTAATTAAATAATTTTTGTTTTTAGTAAAGCAAAAAAAAGGTAAATTTATATGTAAGTAGAGAATATATTTAAAAAAAAAACTATAATGAATTAAAAGTAATTTAAAAAACGATTAAACCAATAAAACTTATTGTAGATCATAAGTAGTGAAATGAACAAAAAAAATCGAAAACCAAACGAAAGAGATTGAAGCCAAAGGCATTGCCAAAAATATGAAAAAAGAAACGAAACGCAACAATTCAAAGGTAGAAAAAAAACATTTTTTTTTTTTATTAATTGTGTACAATTAGAATATGTTTTTATTTCATTGTGTTTTTTAAATATTTTTTTTTAATTAGTTTTACAAAATACAACGAATTAGTTTTGTCTAACAAGCTCATTCATAAGTTTTTCTTTTAAATTATTTTTTTTTTCATTTTAATTTTTATTTTTAATATCTTGATTAAAACTAAATGTTTAAATTTTTATAAAAAGAATAATTAAAACACAAAATAAAAATTTTTTAAATAAAATTTTAAAACGTAATTAACGACTTGAAAATGAGCAAGAAAATTGGCGAAAAAAATAAGCAAAATAATCAAGCGCATGTAAATATATGCAACAACAACAACAAAACAAAAAGAAATTTTATTTAAAAAATAAATGAAATATTTAACAATAACAACAACAACAGCAACAACAAACAAAACCTGGTTAAAGACCAGCAAAAAGAACAGAATAACGATAATGGCTTGAAACGTTGTTAATGATCAACTAAAAGGATAATTTAAAACAATAATAACAACAGCAAGTAAATGTTGAACCCAAAAAGGAATTTTAATTAACCCATCAACAACATTTTTTTAATAGCAGCAACAGCAGCAGCTACAGCAACAGCAAACAACAATAAGGATTGAATAATTTTACTTTTTATTGAATTTGTGTTTTTAATTTAAATTTCAAAAAAAAAACACTAAAATAGCTGACGTTTTTCTTTTTGTTAATTTCATTTAAAGGCCGGCATTATTTTTTTTTTTTATTGAAATTTATGGCATTTTGTTTTGTTTTTTTTTTATATTTAAATTTATTTTTCTCTTTTTCTCCATTCTTTTTTAAGTTGTAGCCCGAAACTCAATAGTCGTTAATTTTTCTACTACAAAAACTCTATCATTTTTACGCCCATTATTTTAAAAACAATTAAATTTTTCTTTTCTTTTTTTAGTTTCTAATTTAAATCTGTGTGTGTTGTTTTTTACAATATTTTTTTTTTTAGTTTTTAAATAGTTTTTAATTTTTCTGTATACCCATATACAACAATATTTATAAAAACAATATTTAATCTTTTTATATATTTAAAACAGAAACTCTAGTTTTTTAGTATATATCAAAATTATAACAACAACAACAAATAGTACAACAATTTTAATCTACAACTTTTATTAGAAAAGTTGTAAATTAAAAAAAAAAAAATGTCATGCAATACCGGCGGTTTATAAGAGAAGTTGGCCAACAAAACAAGTAATAAATCACACAGGATTATAACATTACAGCATATGATAGCGGAGCTATACACATGGCTATTCTATCAATCATTTGCTCATAGAGCCAGTTACTTTAAATTTATAACACAATTAAAACACAAAGCAAATCCAATTCAATGCTGAAATCCAGTTAAAATTTCCAACCCTTATTATTTCAAAGGTATTCAAATAATAAGACAAAGTCTTTTAATCAAACACTACAAAAATTTCTAAAGTTTCTTTAAATCATAATTAATAAGTTCATACATACATATGTACATACATACATACATACATAATTGGCCATTACAACCCTTCAGTCAGGATTACGGCCTAGCTTGGAGATAATTCAGACCATTGTTATATCATTTAATTACATCCAGGTTATAGAATTTTTAATTCTTTTATTGATATTCACAAATGTCCATGAATCTGAAAGACATCTATCATCAATTTGCAGTGGGCTCTTAACCAACTCCGAACTTATGTAACTTGTCAATAACACAGACGTACCAAATTTCATAAAATGAACGGTCCAGGATCCAGGTCCTTTCTAAAGATTATTGGTGCGTTGCTCCATCTGAATCTAAATGTGCAATATCTATGGACCAAAATCCACTAAGAAAATATAGCCATGATTTCTGAGTTAATTTTCATCTCAGAAATCGGCCTGTGATCCACTCGAATAATTTTTTTACCTTTTAAGGTTATGATACCTCAAAGACCTTAAGTCATAAAGCAATTCAGATTCAGGAAACGAAAAACCTTTTGTAAAGCAGTTTGAATTCTGGCCTGTAATATGTTAGTATACTCGGCAAAACTTTCCGAAATAAATTTCCAAATGTCATTAAAGAACACATAACCCACACACTATACATATTACATACATTGTTGACCATTTCCAGCCTTTTAGTTACACTAACGTCCTGCCATCCATGTTGGGTGCCTTAATTTTAAGCAGGATCTAAAATTTCTCATCTAATCCAAGTGATGCATATAATTGCAAAGCTTTTGAATGAGAAACTGACTCTTAGAATTTTTGCCAGAAAACTGTTTTGAGGTGACCTTCGAAAGAAGGAAAGTTTTGAACTATCAAGCCTTCGTCTCCTCACTAAAGGCTATGGCAACGGCATCTAACCACATCTTTCCATCACTTCATCTTTCTTTCGCCAAGAGTACCTTCTTTCTTCTGGATGGCGTGGAACTTACCTTCTAGCAAGTTGATTTGCCTATTCATTGCTGCAAATTCCCATTTGGTATGGGATTAGGGTCACCCTGTGACCATGATTTTCCTACCTAGCTCAGCTTTTCATTCCAATTTCGAGTTATTATGAAAGGCTCACAGAATTTCTATGGTCGATTCTGCCGGATATCTGAACAAGCTTTTTTGATTGTTGCAACCAATACAAACCAAATTTTTTAAATGAATACATGTCAGTTGTCAAGAATTATGAACTGCAGAGTTTCTCTCGTTAAACGCTATGACCATGTAATGTAAAAAGAAAAGTGTTTATTGCTATAAATAAAATTTTTTAGAAATACTTTGTTCTCCTCTAGTAGTTCAGAGCAAATGACAATAAATATTAAAATCCTATCATTATAAAGCAGTCTGTTTTGATAGAGTAACCTTTAATCACGTTATTCTAGATATCATATCAAAATGAACAGAAGATAAACTCTATTACATGGCGGTTAGTCTACCTTTCAGCAAGTACAGCAAGGATTTCTGACAAACGGATTTCTGCTATCAATCATTATCAGCCGACCATGTAGAACACTTACTCATCATTTTGCTTCTGCAAGGAAAGCATGAAGAACACTTACTCATCATTTTCCTTCTGTAACTTCATTCAACTAACATACACCAAAGATTTATGTTTACTCTACGAGTTCATGGGAAATTCCTTGTAAATTTAAGGACACAAAACATGGTGGTAATGTCACCCTGTATAGTGCCAGATACTTGAATTTTAATTCACTTAAATTCTGACATAGACATCAATATTGTACAATCAAAAAATTATTGTGTTTTTATAAATCAAATAAATTTCGCCCCTGGACCACTACTTTTAAACCTCTTGTATTGCTTTCGACATGTTATGTCTTTCTCTATTTTTTTTCTAGCTTTATAATATCACAAAAAATTTTATATTTTTTTTTTTCGATTTAAAACGTGTATTTACTTTTAGTTTTAAGTGTCTTTTAGTTCTTAGTTTTACTAAAAAGAATTAAAAAAAAATAACTTTTAATAATTAATATTTAATTAACTATCATTAATATGCCTAAATTAGTTAAAAAACAAAACATTATCATTAAATTTTAATTACAATGAAACATTGTTTGTTTTTAGAAACAAAATCTTTAAAAACTAATAAAACAATAGATTATGTATTAGTAAACAAATAAATAATAATTAAAAACATACATATATATTTACTCTACACACTATTTATTTAAATAGAAAACTCAGTACACTTTAGTTCATAATAATAAATAATATTTTAGTAAATAAGATAAAATTGTTATTTAGCAAACAACAACTACTACTACTAAAAACATATATTATTAAACGTATTATTAACAACAACAAAAAAAACAACAACTCTAAAAATTAACCAAAAACAAAAAGAAAATTAATGAAAAAATTGTCTGCTTTGGAAAGAAAAACAAAAACAATAATATTACAACGAGAGAATATTTATTAAATGTGTCTGTGTATTTAACAAATAGAGACTCTCTTAACTCTTTTTTTCAATTCCATTATACTTTATACAATATATATACATAAATGTGTGTGTGTGTGTGTAACTGTGTTTGTGTATTAGTGTAGGTTATTATAACAAACAAAGAGAGATACTTACAATTGCTAATTAATTTCTTTTTTTTTTTTCTAAAATTACTTTTAAAAAAACAAACAAACATAAACTCTAGTCCTTAGCCAAAAACACTAGATTTTCTAATACTCATTTATTCTTTATAATAATACTTCAATGTTTAATTGATTTTAATTTCTTTTTTTGTTTTTCTTAGAAAAACAATACATTTTAAACATAATTTTAGTTTCTTCTTTTATATACATATATTTATCGATAACTTTTCTCTATAATTTCTATTAGTAATTTGTTAAAATATTACAAAAAACAAATACTTTCGACGAAGACCAAAATATTAAAAATATTGTGTGGAGTGTGTTTAATTAAATTTGATTTGTTTGCTTTCTCTTTCTTTTTTTCATTTTGTTTCTCTCTCTCTCTTGCTGTAATTGTGATGCAAATGGATGGCATTTATATTGGTGGGTGGCTGGCTATAGACAACATCATGTGGGGACTGGGGACATTACCGGAAGGTGAGTAAATTTTCATTATAAATACACAAGTTTACGATCATTGATCTCCTAATTAATCATATCCAACAGCATTCATCTTTCCTTGGTAGTAGTGGAGAGAATGTCTACCAAATTTAATGGTTTACACATATATGTATACGATAAGTTCTATGCAACAAATTGATTTGTATTATATGGACATTAGACGATTGCGGATTTAATTTTATTGCAATTCCATTTAATTTTTAATTTAATTAATAGAACTCTCTTTTAATGACCCAGCATTGCACCTTAAATTTTTTGCCCAAAAATGTATAAAGCTGCACCACTGTGCGCCATTTCAAGTATAATTTAATAATTTTCTGTTTACTTTTTTTAATTTAAAATTGTAAACTTATAACCTTAAGATGGGAGGGCATCAAAACGAGTCATTATGGAATTCACATAAGGCATTGGAAACAAGTTTTCTGTGAAAAATATTTGTTAAGGATTTCAATGTAGAAAATCTCTAAGGATGACTGTGGAGATCTAAAACTATGATCCTGAAATTTAAATATTTTTATGCATATGAGAATATTCACATAAATATCCTTCAGAAATCGCTAAATATCTTAGTCCATCATGATCACAATATTTTCAATACCGTATTGTAACTGATGAAGAGCCCATTTGTCGTATTTCAAATACAATTAGCAACTCTTCCCTCAGATTTTCAACATTGTTTTGGATAAAATTAGAAATTTATGTGGTATACAGGTCATTACAACCATTCAATGAGGATTACGACCTAGCTTCTTACACCATTTATTTTGTGTGTGTTAATTTTATGCATGATTTGCGAAACCTACTGCTTAAAATCGACTCTGAACGACAGATTTTTTTTTCAGAAACTTTTTCATGGTAATTTTTACCAGAAATCCGCTGAGAGAAAGTCGCCGAAGAAATATTGTTTCTTATTCCACTTTGTTGGAGATGTCTGACCAGGGATTTGAACCATGGCCTCAAGTCTAATAAGCCAGCACACTACCTTCTACACTACACCGACTTCAATTTCTCTGATACGATCCACTAATTGATTCCAGATAGTTGCTTTAACACGTTCACGCCACCGCGCGTACCACCGGTGGCCCGCACTAGACTGCCTCATCGGGCGGCGTGTACCACCGGTGGCCCGCACTTAATCATGATATTAGAACAAACGTAATACCAAATATTTATATCTTTAACAGTTCGACTGCCGAAAAAAATACCTGAGAGTCACGCTGTTCTATTTCACCGTAAAAATTCAAAAGATTTAATGAGGATGGGATGAATTCCCGAAAAAATACACAAAACTTTAAACGAAAGCATTGTATTGTTACTAAACAGCTGCCGTCCTATAGAGCGAACCATGAATTTAAGCGCCGGCGTGAACGTGTTAATGACAATTGCTTGTTCTATACAAATCTAGAAAACTGACTGGCAAATTTACGCTTTCTTCTCTTCGTAAGTTTTCAGTCTTTCAACTTCTAGAATCATGCTCTTGACTTGTTAAGGTTATTCTTTCATTGTAATTCTATACGATTTTGTTATTGAAATTTAATTGATCTATTGACCAATAAATCTAAACTACTAGACTACGACGACTACACGGAGGGAGCTTCTCACATCGTCCATATTGTGTGAGTTCATTCAATCGAATCGAATCTAAGGACCAACACCAGATCTAAGGAGTTTTTTTTTTCTGTCAATTATTTCAAAGCTTTCGCCATAAGTACTGGCAGAGAAAGTTTCCGAAAGAAGTATTAATTTCATGTTACTTTCTTTCCAAATCTCTGAATTAGAAATTGAACTGCAGCTAGAACTGGATTTGAATTAATTGTCAGAAACCTTTAAACAAAGATATAAAAAAGAAATCCAGCTGACTATATTGTAATAAAGGCACTGAAATTGTACTCACAAGGATTCCGAAATCATGATGTCAATATCGCGATATCTTAATTGGCCATTTTGAATGAACTTTTGAATTTTTGATTTTTTAGAAAATCTTGCTGCGTAAACTTACTTGAGTGAAAAATTTAAATATTACAATTTTAAAGTCAATTTTGAATTATTTTTTATCATATCGGTATGCTAGGTTGTTTATAAAGATTTACTAATTTCACATTTTATAATCCATGTCATGCGCATATCAATGTTTTAATGGTTAAACAGTTTTCCCACATTTAAATTGATTTTATTGCAACAAATTGCCATTCGAGAAAAATTAAATTTTTAAATTTTGGCTACAAAAAATGTTTGTCAACAAAGTTGCTTAAACATCTAACAAAATTTACAATATAAACATGTATACAAACACCTCCAAAATGTTTTCCATCTCTGTAAAAACACAAATACAAAATATAATGCAAAATGAATTAAAAAATTTGTTGTAATTTTTTAACAGGTTTTCCGGCGGCTGCTTACGCTGCCTATGCAGCTGGTCGTGGTTATTCGGGTTATCCTAGTTTTGGTTTACCGTATCCTACTGGTGAGTTTCATTTATTTTCATTCTAATTCTAATTAATTTTAACCTTAACTTATGATTGTTTAAGTTTAAGCATTCAAAAATTAACACTATTAATTAATACAAAACAATATACATATACAAATAATTAACAATATAATGAAAAATGATTTAAAAATAAGAATATTAATTATTTATTTCGTTTTTATTATTATTATTAACTTATCACTTCAGTGATATTAATATTTTAATATTATTTTTTGCAATTTTTTCAATTGGCCCATATGATTACTTTGTTTATTTGAAAACCCTTAAGAAGAATTAAAATTGATAAAATTTTATTGTATAATAAAATGCTTGATGCACGCTACAACAAGAAAAAAGACAGACAACCAACAAAATTTACTAAAAATATTATAAAATTGAAACAAAAATTCATTTAAAACAATAACAAAAAGTCATATTCTTTTTTAAATTTTTAATTTTTTTTTACCACAAAAAAATTGGAAAATTTTTATTTGACGAAAACTTTTATGGTAGAGTGTGATTCTTTTATTTCCTTTTTTTTAACCTGAAATAATTTTTTTTTTTTAATCTTTTGCACGGGACTACACTAAAACCACATCTATTTTAACCAATTGCTTGTCTTGACTCATTTAAATCATTAATGTTTGCAAGAATAAACCACCCCCCCCCCCCCCCAATTCTGTTCAACTCATTAAAAAAAAATGTATTAAAAAAAATTCTTTTTTTTTTCAAATATTTTTTTGGTTTCTTTTCTTTTACTTTCAAATTTGACTTTTTCCTCATTCGCATTTGCGTCTCAGCTGGTGTCATGAGTGTAGTCCCGGAAAATCGTATTTTGATTGGTGATTATATGGTGGCTCCTCCCACAACAACAGCTTAAAACTTTCCAGTTTAAAAACAAAAGAAAAAATTAAATATTTTTTTATTTTAATTTTAATTATTTTGTTGAATTATATTATTTGTTCTCTATTTTTTACATAAATAAGTGTTTTATGAATTAAGACAACAAAACTTTGTTTTTTTTTTTGCATAATTTTATTCCTTCAATTATTTTCATTTTTCTATTCTTTTATCACCAAAGACATGACCAAAAAAAAAACAATAAGAAAACAAAAGAAAATTTTAAACAAATTATGCTACTTTATATATACATACTAAATTTAAAACTTAAATTTATTTTTTAATTTTTAAAAATTTTTTTAATGTATAATGTTTTTTTTTTTTAATTATTAAATAAAAGCCTTTATATTATGAAAAAACAACAAAACCAGCTACATATTTTGTTAATTAGAGTTTTTTCATTTTAATTTATTTTATTTTATTTTTTTTTTTTTTCTTTAAGTGTCGAAAAATGTTAAATATTGCTAAGAAACTATGTTTCTAAACATTATTATATGGAAAAATGTATAAAAAAAATTAGTGTAAACAATAAGTCTAAGCATTTTTGTTGCTAAAGAATGAATCTGAACATGACCTAATTTTTTTAATAATATGTACATCCATATATTATAGACAGGCTGCCTTCCAAAATGTTAGTTGCTTTGTGTTTGAACAAAGTATCGTGTTTCATAATGCCGCTGTACAAAATATATACAATGTATTCTATTTCAAAACGTCGTCAATGTGTATTTTTAACGCAGTCAAAAAGCAATCAGGCATCGGATTTATAGTTGATGCATTGTTTGGTTACTTTGCATATAAACATAGTTTATATACAGTAGTAGAACTGTATACAAACTTTGTATTGATACATTTTGGAAGGCAGCCACATTCTCGTTTTTTTAACGAATATTTTACAATCGTAAAAACGATGCAAAATTTTCTTTTAAATTTGTTTTAAAAATTCTAAAGGTTTCCTATGTAATGTTGAGGAACATATTGTTTTCTGAATTTAAAGTAAATGTGTTCACAAAACTATCTTTTAAACAATTCCATCAATAATTATGTTGCTCAGGATTCCCGTGAATCACTTAAATGTTACAATATGCCTAGCGTGCTATACGTAGTTGTTTCTAGCTATCTTTTCCTTATTCAAGAAGTATTTCTATGCTTCATTCTATTGCATTGTCTATCATATAGGACTTTTCGACCCCGAATTTGATTCCATTCAATGTCTATCAAACATATTCCACTTCATCAATTTTCTTTAGTCATTTGGAATCCGTAGGTAGCCTAATGTAGTCACAATGTTCCGACAACATACCATAGACTTGGCCATACTGTAAATCTATATCTCAATATTTGGAATGAATTATTTTGTGGGGCCATAGTCCATCTTAATTTTTCCTCTGTGTATACATTTCGCTTCATTGAGGCATTCCTTCACTAGATGGAATAACTTGATGCTTCGTTTTAAAAAAATCCACCGCATTCTACTCTTGACTATGTATGCTTACCCTGGTTTTAAAGTATTGAGTAACACTAAGTTAGTTAACTATGAAAATAATAGTCTCTTACTTCGTATAAGCCACCTTTATTTAGCATTTTCTGGACTAAGCATTGGAAACTTTTTTGTCTTTATTCAAGCCTCTACCAAATAACTTCTTCGTCATTCATTACGCTCAGCAAGAAGATTACGTTCGCGAAGAATTTCTATAGCTTCTACCAACGGGAATCTTCTCCACTTGCTCTGCCAAATTTATGTTCACTAACTCCATCCAGAGTTTAATCAGCCCAACCATATAATGTTCGTACACAGTTACTACAGTCCTGTTTGCACAATTTGGTGACATTAATGACGAGCCATGGTTATAGAAGTTTAAAATCATAACCGCAGTCAAATATCAGATATCAAGTTTTAGCTTTTAAGAAAAACTTTGAAGAACTCCTTTCAAAATGTCGTCGATTCATTACCGTTGTCGGATGAAATCAGCGGATCAGATACGTTTAACCTATAAAGAAACTCTACGATATGTTTCAACCGCACCGTGGTAATATATGCACTTTTTCCTACAGCTGCTTTCACCTTCGATCGCATTAATGACAAAACTTCAATTGAACATACCCAAATAAAGCAGACCACACAGTTGGGTATCCTGCATAAGATTTTCTAATTTTAGGAAGTCAATACATTTTGTAAAGTGCACTGTAGCGATCCAGTAAAAAATCTAAACTTATCTGACGTGATATGATAATATAGTGGTCGCCATAGTTTAATATGTATGAGATCTGCGAGTTCAAGTACAGCAATTACAAGAATAGAAGCAAAGAAAGATCAAATACAAAACTACATTGAAGAACCACAAAATATAGAATAGAAAAATATTACAATAACAAATCAACAGTATATTTCTAGAACTTGCCAGACTGAGTACACATTAAGAACAATTACAGCGCAGGTTGCTCTTCAGTAATAAAAACTAATACGTGCATACACTGAGCAAATGTTTAAAAGTGTGAATTTTGATCTTTGTTGTGAAAGCTTCGCTCTTGTTATTAATTTAATTATTTAGTTATTAAATTTATTTAAATAAAAGACTAAATCTCAACGTAACAACATTATGAAAGAGATCAAAAATTGTACTTTTAGTATGTCTTTTATACAGACATTAAACATTGTTTAGCAACATTTCTTTTGCAACATTTACCACAAACCTCTCAACTTTTTGCTGTTGTTTAAACATACACAAAATCACTGCCATGAAAACTAATGCTTATGAAAACTTTTTTGACACTTTAATTTTTATTTAATTTATTCACTTATTATTCTTTATTATTTAAGCCATTAGTTAGGCAAAATTTAGGTCCAAAAATCATTTTTTAAATTTATTTTAAAGCTCTTTAAATTTCGTTTATTAAAAAAAAAAAAAGAAACTTAAGAAAACCGAAAAAAAAAATAAAAGAAATATGTTGTAAATGTACTGTGTATGTATAATTTTGTAGGCTTGACTATATGTGGAATCGGTAGAAGTACGTTTGGTACGTGTAGTACGAATGCAGGCAGGCGGCCTGGTACTGGCAGCGGTGCCGGTACCCAGCCATCAACAGCAGGATTTCCTCATCAGGCGTTAACCCTACCCTTAGCCACCGCTCTAACACGCACAGCTGCTATTAAATCACAATTCCTGGGCATCAACAATTTTTAATAACTTTTAAAAACACACACACATGCAAAGAGATGAAATGAAACTCTGCTTGAGTACAAACTCAAGTCTCTCTTTACATCCTCCCTTAAGTATAATGCTTTGCTTTTCTATTCTTAATTATCAATTAAAGGAGGGAGTGTTTGAAATTTCGTTGTCTTAAAAGAATAACGAATGAAAAATGAAAACAACAACATAACACGTAAAATTATTTACAACAAATATAGTTTAGCTAAATAATTACAACAAAAAAAAAAAAAGAAAAATAACACGTAAAAAAGATGAAACTTAAAAGAGAACAATTTTGTAGATGAACGTTCAAAACGTTTGTAACGTTTTTAGTAATCGCAAGCAGTATTGAATGTAGTTGGTTTGTTAGTACACGTACTCGTAATATCTCTCTCTCTTAACTTTTTTTATATACAAAATACATGCATATATATTATAACCACACACATACATACATATATACAATTTGAAATGATATTTAAACAATAAACCCGCACACAGTATTAATCAAATAAAGATTGATGATAAACACAGAAACATTTTAATATTCAAACTCAACTTAAAAGTAGTTAAAGTAGTTAAACAAATGAGAAAGAGAACCAAAAAGGAATCGTAGTAACTGTGCGTATGTCTGTCTCACTCATAAGAAAAAAAACAATTCAAACGTCAGTTTTAAAATTTCCGTTTTTTTCGTTCAAATTTTGGAAACAAAAATCATAAAAAATTTCTTCGATAACCTCTCGCCTGACGTTTTCAATTGTTGTTTCTTGTTTCTCTCTGTGTAGCAATTAGACCGTTTATCCAAACGTTAAGAATATTTAATCATTATAGTCAATATAAGCGTAGTCAATAATAACTTATTTAATCTTTGTCTTCAAATAATAATTACACGTAGTTTTCTCAGTCCCCCATTTTTCTCATACGATATATAAACATACACGTCTCAAGTATAACCCAACTAGACAGAAACGTGTTAGAATCTTAGACTATTAGAATATTAGATTTTAATTTAATTTGTTAACAGAAATTAATTATGATTTCTTCTCTTTTTTTTAATTTTCCTTTAAACATTAAATATTTTTTAATATTTATTGAATGTTTTATAATCTTTTTATTTCCATAAACTTAGTGGCATAGCATAGCATTCGTACTAAACGTTCGATTATTTCATTAAAAAAAACATACATTTTAAAGAATACATATTAAATTATGAATTTTTTTTCTTTCTTAAATTGTTTTTTAAGTAAATTTTTTTATTGAAATTTTACACATAAAAGGGTAAATTAGCTACATTATTATTTTGTAGATTCACTTCAAAAGTATTGCTCTCAATACTCCTGAATTAATCTATTATTCTTTTTATTTTAAACCCAAAAATTGCTTGTTATTATTAGTAACATGTTTATAAACATTCTTAAAATTACGTATATACCTTTTTTAAATCCTTTACAAACCATTTTATTTCATTTTTAAACATTTACTTGTAGCAACATGTTTTTAAACATTTACTTGTACCCACATGTTTTTAAACATTTACTTGTAGCAACATGTTTCTAAACAATTTTGAAAATTATAACTTTGTTTAATATTCAATATTAATTTTTAAAATTTATTTATATCTGCAAAACAAAGATTTTTACAATTTTTAAAATTAATATACATACTATATATTACGAAACAATATTATAAAAATATTTCTAATTATCTATACTATGCCATACTCATCTAGTTTTTTGCAGCTCAAATTTTTAAAAACATAAATATAATGCAACTTAATTGCAATATACATACGTGCATAACTTATGCAACATGTTGCTAGATCAATATGAATAGTATTGTGTCTATAAATGGCAATATTTAATACAACCTGTTCATTCAATTCATAATTCCTCTCTAAGCATGGTTAGTAAACTTTGGTAACTCGTCTATAAGCATAGACATATACAGTAACATCTTTACAATAATCTATGCAATGTAATATATAACAAGTTTACGGTCAATTTTCAATATAATCAATAGTCAATTTTCTTATATATTTTTAAATATATTCCTAAAGACAAATACCGTAATCTATGCCTTATTAAAATGTTAAAATTTCAAAAACCACGTTTAATTGTTTCCAGAAACACTTATGTCAACATATGTTTCATTGACATTGCATACGTCTATCAATTTATTTTTAAATATTAACATGTTTCTGCATTTTATACAAAAATGTATGTCTATTTCTTCTAGCAACATGTTTATACACACAGTACTGCATGGGTTATTAGGCCTATGTTCACCAACATGTTGCAATGTTTTCGACAAATCATGTATTAAATTACTATGATATAAATTTATCTTCCTTATAGATTTTTACAAATCAAGGCAGCATCTTGTAATTGTTTCAAACATATAATCAAATATAACGCTTGTTGAAGGCAAAGTTGCTAACTATAAATTTATACAATATGAGGCTAAAGTTATTCGTAACATAAATTCAAATGTTGCACATACATTTTCCTTTTTTCACTATAGTAATTTACATATTTATACTTTAGCAACATGTTGCTGAAAAAGATTTAAGACAAAGTGATTGAAAAGAAGGCTGTAGGGTTGATTTCTTATTTAATAGATTTTGTTTCAAAACAAATTTTTTTTTTTAAATTTTTTTTTTAAGCAGCTAATATTTTACTAAAATTGACTAGTAAACAGCATATCAATATATGACAACATTCATAAAACATTAGAATATTTGCTGAATGTGAAAATTTAAAAGATTTACTAATACTTGTTGCTATGATCATTATAAATTGTACTTTCAATAATATGCAATTAATAAAAAAAAAGGAATTTCACGTTTTGTTGACAAAATTTGCGTATTCAGTAACATGGTGCTACCAAAACACTTGAATATGATGAGAAGCTCATACACATAATTTATGGTCAGATAGGCAACTAGTTTTTAAATATGTTGTATCATAAATTCACAAAATTTCTTCTATTAATACAAGAACAATATGTATACATCAGCAACATGTTGCTAAGATCGTATTTAAATATAATTAGGCTGCATTATTAGTTCAACACCAAAAATTGACAACAGAGACTTGTGTTTTTGGCATGTTCGAATTCGAATTTAAAAAGTGTTTTATCATTGGAAAATGTTTTCTACAAATGAAATGAATACGTTTCTTATTTAGAAACTGAATTTAAAGATTGGATTTTATTTCTTACTTTCGAAAACATATTGATGGTTGAAAATGTAGTTTTAGGCTAAATTAAATTGCTTCGGCTAAATTAAATTAAATTAAATAAAATTAAATTACGAAAATCTATTAAAATTTCTTGAACATGTTGAAACAACATTGTTTCTAAAAATGTTTGTTCTCTGTTACAAGTTGTCTAAAATAGCGCGTAAAAAATTATAAAAACATCTCAGCCATTTGTTGCAGCAACAAATATTTATTTTTATCTTTTTATTTTTATTTTTAGAGCAATATTTTGCAGACATAGTTTGAAATGTTATTGTTCGTTCTCATAAAGAATATACAATAATTATGAAAAATATTTATCGTACAGCTTACAAAATATATCGTATTTATTCACAAAATTCTTAAGTATATTTAAAGCTACACCTCACCCTTTTAGCGCAACATATAAATTAGCTTTTCGTACAATTAGTTGACATTTTTACTTAAAATGTAATCGAAAATAGTAAAACTTTAGATATTTTATAAAATATTTAATGAATTTTTCATAATATTTTAATTTGTTTTTTTTTTTGTGTTATTTTTAATAAACATTTGATATTTTCTTTATGGCTTTATTATGTATCGTTATTAAATGATGTTTTTTTATTTTATTATTTTGTTAATATAACAATTTAAACAATTTTCCCTTTTTTTTCTTAATTTTTTTTTTTTTTTGTTAAAAATCCAAGGTTTTATTACAACATTATTTTAAATAAAATGTTGATGTTGCAAACATTTCAGTTTTTTATGCTTTACTAAGTGATACAAAATATTTTTTAAATCAAACAAAAAAGAAACTTAAAATTATGAAATTTTTTTATCATGGTTATTTTTTTTTTTATCGTATTTTTTTTTTATATATAAAAATGAAAAATGAAACGCTTTTTATATACAAGAAAATTAATAAAATTTTTATGCAAAATATTTGACACAGAAATTTAATATTTTAATATTTATTTATTAAAGTCAATAAAGAGAGAGAGAGAGAAAAAAAAAACAGAAATGCCAATAAACTAAAAAAATTGAGTAAATTTTTTCATACAAAATTATTGAAGTAATTGGCCAAGAATTCGGGAAATTATTTCAATTTTGTTCAACAAAAATTTTTTATTCAAAAAGAAAAACTTGGGCAACATGTTATTGAGTATGTATCGAGTTATGTTACAAAATATTAGCAATAATGAGCAAAGTGTAAAGAAGAAGTAGTAAAATTCTTTATAATCTTGCTTATTTAATTTTATATTTTTTATAAGGAAGTTCTTTCTTTATAAAAAAAAATAATTTAGAAACATCTTGTAGGCGTAACATACTTAAATAAGTGATTTTTATAAACAGCATGCTCTAGCATCTCTTATCAACATGTTAAAGCAAACCGTTTTTATATAATAGGTAAAGCATACAACTGTATTGGGTACAATTTATATCGCAATATGTATTTTAAAACAAATTTGACAGCAATTTATAGTGTTTTAAAATCAATTTTTATTTGCCTAAGTCTTGTCAACATGTTGCTATTAATATCATAATAGAACAAATGTTTATAGCAATGTTTATGGTTGCAATGAAACATTTCTAAAACAAAATCTTGTAATGCGTTAATTTTCTTATATTTCTTAAACAATTTAATGCTGCTGATAACATTTTAACAGCTTTTACGAAATCTTAAATTTATAAGAAAACGAATATATGTATATAAGTAAAAGTTTCTCCTGCCTATCCTCTCCTCTTTTTTATTAGCATAGCTTCTATCAACATGCTGATAGCACATAATATTTTTGAAGTTTTAAATGCTTATCCAAACTATGTAACTATATTACTAGTTATATATATTTTTAAAAGAAATGTTCAGTAGGGCTTCGCAACATGTTGATAGAAAAAAATTTTTCAAAATGGAAATAGTTCAAAAAAAAATATGAAACATGTTGCAAAAATGTAGAGCCTCTTTTTTATAAACGTTTCATTCATTTTCAATAATAGCTTAGGAAAAATACGGCAACATGTTGTCTTGCACAGTGCAATTTGTGGTCCGAAAATTATTATCAACAGTAGTTTAGTTTTTTAAGTATATACATATGTATATTATATTGTGTGTTCTTTGTCAATAGTTATTTGTTAATTTGAAGTCATATGTTTCTATGCCTCAGGCAAAATATACAATTTAATATATTCAAATATGAATGCAAAAACTGCTCAACAAGTTGCCCTTTATTGTCAACATGTTTCCATAAATTGTTTAAATACAAAAACCCTGGCTTAAAAATATTTTTGAAAGCAAATTGGTTTTTATTTTCGACTGTATTGGAAACCTTAGGCACTCAGCAACATGTTGCTTTATAATATAAACAATAATTAATAAGAAATTTTGTAGAATGTTGTTTTAATTAAACTGTTCGGCAACTAATATGAGCATATACATACATATGTAAGCATGTCTTTGAGGCATATAATTCAATTTAAAACATTCTTTAAAACTTTATGTTGCATATATTTTTAATGGTTAAAATTTAAACTGAAACAACAAAAGTATATATGGAAGTTTGGGCCATTACAGCCTTTATGAAAATTTTCTATTACCGTAAATATTGGCATTTTGTTCTTATTTTTCTCCCTCTCTCTCTCTCTTGTCGCATTATAGAAAATGAATTATTTTTTATTATTATGGTTTTATTTATTTTTTTATTTTATTTTTAAATATATTTTTTTAATCAAACAAATATTTTAAACTGAAAACTTACGAATCAAGAAAAAAATTTATAAAATAAAAGTTTTTGATTTTTTTTTTATAAATTTTTATATTAAAAAAAAATGAATTGTTAATTATTATATATATATATATGAAAACAAAAAAAAACTTATTGAATGACAAAAATAAATCAAAGAAAAATTATTTAAGCGTCTAAAATTAAAAATAATGAAAAAATGTGTTTTTTGAATCAATTATCCATCCATTTATTCTGCAAAACAAACAAAAAAAGCAAAAAAAAACAAATCAAATATATAAAAAATATTTTGCAAACAAACAGAAAATAATTATTTAAACAAAAAAACAAATCAAATATTTTTAAAAAATATTTCAAAAAAAAAAAACAACAAAAATTTGCATAATGCTTGTCCTTGCTTTTTTTACGCATATTTACTAATAAATAAAATTATATACATATTAATAAATTATTATATTAACAAATTGAATGATAAAACAACAAATAGCACAACCAAACAAACAATTAAAATTTATTAAAAACGAATATGACAACAAGAACAACAACAAAACATAATTAATTTAATAAGCCAGCTAAAAATTTAAAAACAAAAGGAAAAACCTACAAAAAAAAAATGACATGCATATTTATTAAGCTTAAAAACAACCAAAAAATAAACTGAAAAAATTAAAACTAAAAATTTAATATTTAAATGCAAAAAAAAATAAACTTATTTACATACTTAATCATAAAAAAGAAGAAAAAATTTTAAACGAAAAAAAACAACAAAATCCATAATTAATTATTATATACTGAAACTATACCTTACATTTCAACACACGTACATACATAGAGACAACACAGAACAATTAACACTGGCATAAGCAAAATACATACATACATATACACGGACCGATACATTTATTTATTGAACCACGAATTAAAACTGAAACAACAATAATTATAATCTGTTACTAAAACAAAACAATTAAATTAACAGCAACAACAACAGCAAAAAAATTAGATATTTATAAACAAAAAAAAACAAAGCAACAATTTAAATATATACACACACATACACAGTAAAATGAATATGAAAATAAAAAACATTTGCAAACTTTACTAAATTTTTTCTTTTTTATTTAATGAAAAAAATTTGTTAAATGTATTGTGTGTGTACATGCAACACACTTATAAAACAGCTATTAATAACGACAACAACAACCGCAAAAATAAAAACAATATATTAGTAATAAAAATTATTATTAAATAACAGCAACAAAAAAAAAAAAAAACAACACAATAAAACAAATTCTATATATTGAAATTTAAATTTAAATAATTTTATTGTATTGTCTGTTGCAATTTGAAATTTTTTATTGTTATTAGTTTACTATCCTCATTGATTGATATCTAGTAATAGGCCATTCGTTCTCTTTAAAAACTAAATTTTGAATCTTAAGGAGAGATAATTCAATGGGTTGGATTGTCTTTTTTTTTTTTTTGTCTTAACCACAGTCTAAAACAAAGAGAGATTAGCACATGTTTGATTGCCATTTATCCTCTTCACTCATAGAACTTCTATTACAAAATAAATATATTCTCTCGATGTTACTCCTGCTGCGATGTTTCGCAATATTTTACTTTCGCACTAAATTTCTGCATACGAGTGAAAACAAAATTAATATTTATTTACCATCGAAACTGCTTGTCAGCTGTACAGTATCTGTCATCTGAAGTGTCATTTATTTAGTGAAAAGTTTGAATAATTTTTTAACCACCAAAGAACGCCATAAACGTTGTTGGAAATGACTACAAAATTTCAAAATGGTCACTATTTTTAGCTTCAGTTTTTGTAATAAAATCCCAAAGTACTGCGAACATATGATCTATTCTACTGTCCTAAACCTATGTATATGGGATATCTCTATAAAATGTCCTCTTAACCTACTGCCGTGATAAACTTCTAGATGCTGCTCAATGTCAACAAGAATATTCCTCAACCCAGGACTTGATAAGCTGTTTCCTTTTGTCACACGTTAATGCCACCAAGGTTCAAAGATTTATTCTCAATATCGCAAAATCAACATGAATAATCTGCACATACATACACACATAATTGGTCATTGCAATCCTTCAGTCATGATTGAGACCTAGCTTCTCACACCACTGTGTGCTAATTTTATACATGAGTTCGGGGGACCTGCAGTCTAAAGTTGATTCCGACTGTAAGATTTTTAAGAAACTTTTCATGGCAATTTTATTTACTCTCAGAAATTTTGACAGAAATCTGCTGAGAGAAAGTCGCCAAAGAAACATTTTTCCTTATTTTGTTATCTTGGAGATGACTGACCTGGGATCTAAACCATGGCCTCACTTCTAATAAGCCAACACACTACCTACTAGACTCCGGCGACTTCGACTATGTCGAATAATCTGAAGCGTGGATCAAAGCTAGTCTCCGTAGTCGAATGGGTAGCGTGTTTGCTTATTAGACGTAAATTCCGGGTTCGTATCCTAGGTCAGACATCAAAACGAAATATGAAAAAAAAAATATTTCTTCGGCGACTTCCTCTCAGCAGATTTATGGCAAAAACTCTGAGAGTAAATAAACCTGACATAAAAAAAGTTTCTCAAAAATCTGTCGGAGTCGACGTTAAACTGTAGGTCCCGCCACTTAAGTATAAAATTAACACACACAACATGAGTGGTGTGAGAAGAGCTAGGCCGTAATCCTGACTGAAGGGTTGTAATGGCCAATGTGTGGATCAAAGCTCATCTAATGGCTTTGATTGTCTGAAAGCCATTTGGTTTGAGAAGAGTCAATGTCTCTCTTTATCTTTCCTTTCGTTTACTACATCTTTCCAAACATCTATCCCCACTACAAAGAAAGGTTCTTATAGCTTTAATTTCGCACATAACCTGGAACACTGCAACTGATTCAACTTCTTCAGATAGTCTTCTTCGATATTACCTCATAAAACCCTATTGCTCAGTGATATTATATACGCGATTATTTTATTGATCATATTTGGAACGTTGATAACCATTCAGTTTATGAACGCTTACTTTTTTGAAAACGTTTATTGTTTTACAGACTGTTTTACTTCAATTCAAGTCGAGAGACATTGAAAAACGATTTTATAAGTAGAAAATTAGGCTTGAATATCATCAGGAGCCTTTTTTGCTTGGAAAATGTTTATTGTTTTGTGGACTGTTTTACTTCATTTCAAGTATAATTTCCAAGTCCCAACAGCAAAATACAAAATATTGAAAATGCAAAAGCAAAGCAATCAGATACCATAAGGTTTAAAGTCGAGAGATTTTATAAGGCGGAAATTAGGCTTGAACACTATCAAAAGCCTTTTTTGCTTCGAATCAATATTGATGATGGAAAATAGATCCAAAAAGACAAACGCTTTGAATAGTCTTATGACCTAAAAACAATCCCTATGTAGCGTATGAGTGATATTTGACATCAGCATTAATCATACGCACTGTGTTATTGCTCACATTAATAGCATTCATGCTCTTAATATTTACTCTCATTTTGTATTGTATTTGAGTTCTAAACAATAGAAAACCAAAAATGCTGAGATTTCGTTTCACTTTTATGAAACAACAATAAAAACAAAAAAAACAAACAATATATTAAAAAGTTGTAAAATAAACAACAACAATAAGCTAAGAGCCCCAGTATACATAGTAAAGAAATTAAAAATTAAACCTGTTCTCTATTTTGCTTTTGTTGTTTGCTCTCAATTCTCATTACCATAAACTTTTTAAACTATTCTCTTACAACAGCTAAAAACTTATTTAAAAGAAAATGAAGAAAAAAATTATAAAAAACGAGAACTGAAATGTATCTGTTCATTACACTACATTACAATAACAACAACAGCAACATTATAAAACAATGAAACCATTGTTGTCTTCTATTAAAAACGAAAAAATAATAACCTCACCTACCATAACAAGTTCAGTAAGAGAACAAAATGGAGATAGAGAGTGAGCAAGAGAGAAGAAGAGATCCAGTGATAAAAGCATAATAAACAAAACATCTAAACGCCATTTCTCTAAATGATAACATTGAAGAGAAGCAAAAACAAAGGGTCAGAGTCGTCGACCAGTTGTAGTTGCTTAGCAATAATAGACAGGGTAATTGCTTTTTTGTAACATTTGCCTACTCTTACTCGCACTTTCATTCGCCCTCTCTCTGTATCTCTGTCTCCCTATTCCTTTTTGTAAGTTTTGTTTTGTTACCATTTGTTTATGAGCAAAAACAACAAAAAAAACTAAACAAACTTTAAGTCTTTCTCTTTTCCTCTCTTTGTCTTGTCATGTTTCCTTTTCTTTGTTGTTTTGAACTGTTGTTTTTCGTACAACAATTTTAGAAAATATTAAAAACAGCAGTGGCAGCAGCAACATTAAAAGCTTGTGTTTATTTTCATTGTTTGTTTTCTACTAAGCCTGGTTATATCATGATTTGACACCTACTTTCTCTCTACTTTTTATTTTTTTTTCTCTTTTTATGCTTTCCTTTTGTTTTTTTTTTTATAATGAGAGTCTCGTATATAACAGAACAACATAAACGTCAACAAAAAATTTTTTCCTAAGAAAAATATATTCAAAGGCAGAATAGGGTCATTATGAAGAAGGTCGGTCATTAAGACAGAAACAACTACAAACACTGGCCCAGGCAAATAATTACACTGTATACGAAAGGACAACAACAACAAAAAAAGAAGAAGAGAAAAAAGAAAATGTTAATACTTTTTCTGTAAGAGTTTCCCAAGAATTGTTGGCGTGTGTTTAACCTTTAAAAAGGGGGTGGCAGTGGCAATACGTTACCAAATTTTATGATAATTAAGAAGTATAAGGTCTTACAAAAGAGACTTTCAAAACTTTGATAGCTGATAACAGTCATATTATTGAAGCTACATTTCTCAAATTAAATTGTCATTTATGCAGTCGGTTTTTGCCGAATCGTCCGTCACGGCTGTATACAAAGATGTGTCTTCACTGAATGGGTTCTACTATGAGGGCCATTTCTAGATAAGTTGCTATGTAAACAAACAAAATTGTCGAATTTGTAGCGGTATTAATCCAAATAAGATCCATGAGCATACAATGCCCTGCCGAAAAGCCACTATTTGGCGTGGCGGTCCATATATCTTTCTACCGCGTTGAGCACTATAAGTCTAAGATTATAAATGTCTTTTAGCCTAAACCCGACGATCTTGATACCAATGATATGCAGTGTTAACAGAATGGTTGTATGTGCCTTACAGCTCATGCCACATTTCATATTTTGCACGCACAATTTCAGCACATTGTCATCTCACAGTTTGACCTCGTTAGACTTTTTCTTGTGGAACTTTCATAAGTTGCAGATGTGTGCGAATAAAACAAATACCACAGTGGTCCTCCAAGCCAGCATTACCCCTGTCATCGGTCAAACTCAGCTTGATTTATGCGCCAGTGTCATGGATTATTGGACATTTGGAATGCGCTCCACTCAAAGCACTTTTAAAGATTTTATAGTACATGATCCATACTTTCTAATACTTTTATACGAAGGTAAATTCGAAATTTGTCAACTTAGCAGCAGAGGTCTGAAAAATTATATACAAGCTGAGTAACTTTGACCATATACTCGGTGTAGTGTCACGGACCAGAGTCTCTGGTGGGAATCGAACCCACAACCCTCACGCTAATAGTCTAGTTCACTACCCACTAAAATATCAGGGCACCAAAAAAAATTATTTTCGTTTCTTTGAGGAAAACAGAGCTGATAGAGTCTCCCATCTACTTTTCTATTTGTGTATATACTTTATTGCATTTTCTTTAATCAAGTCTTTCTAAACTAAACAGGTAATTCGGCATTTGTAGCAGTTTCTAGGATGATAGGGTTACCATTCATATATTGGATTGCAAACCTAATCTTTGTCTGACCTTCCTATAAAGTTGCTGTCATCGACCAGGGGGCTTCTTTAAATCAGTTATTTGGTAAAAGACTGACATGGATTGCTACAGTCAAGATATTTTGTGCACAACACTTTGCCACATTGTGAAAAAAATAGATGTTAAATGGCAACCTTATAAAAAATTCATTTAAAATCGAAAATCTCACGTTGTTTTCAAATTGTGTCTGTTGTTTTCTAAACTGTCACAGTTTTCCCTTTAAAATAATTTCCTTTTACAACTACGATGGTTCAACGTGGGTTAAAGTTTTCAAAGTTTCAAAACTAGCACTCCTTATCCATCATTGTCATTCGTTTCATTATGGTTATTAAAAATCATTAACATTTATAGGCCATTGTACCTTTTACACAAGATTTAAATAAAGTTTTTAGGTTTTTAAACAGAAAACAAAAAAAAAAATAAAACAAGAGAAAGAAAAAGAAAAGAATAAAAAGAAAATCGTAAAATATTGTTACACAACAATAATCCACAATGAAAAGGATCAAAAAAATTGACAAAAGGTTTATACATGGCAGTGGAGCCAGTGGAGGCAGCAACAACATGTTAATAATAATAAAACAACTACAAAAAGAAACGAATGAAATTCCAGCACAAATTAAGAAAATAAGCATCGAGTGAGAGAACTAGAGAAATCACCACAAGGTCAGATTCATTTATACCGTGTCTGTAGAGTAATGAAGAAAATGAAAAATTTTTTATAATTTATTAATGAAAATAAAAACTCCACATAAATTATATGTATATTTACGTACTTACATATATTGACAATAATTTAAATTGTTATAACTGTTTCATATACTTAGTACATACATTTATATACATACTTAGCAATTTCTATATAAAGAATCATATTTATATGTACCACTAGAGAGTATAGAATCTCATTATTATTTATTGTGTTATTAAATCTTAGAGAAATTATTTATAAAAAAAGACATGTTTAACATGTATTGTTTGTGTAATTAATTAAAAAGTTAACAATTTATAGTATGTGTGTAACGAATATAACGTATCGTTTCGTATATTACAAAAGTAATTAATTAAAATTGTATTTACATCGACAATTTGCTATTTGATTTGATTTAATTTGATTTAAATATTTTCCAATATATTCTATAATATTTTAATAATTATAAACAAAACAAAAAAAAATTACTACCATACAATCTAGTATAGTCTAGTATTTAGTTTACAAAACTCAAAACATTCAAGTGAAATATGTTAACCAATGTTAATTATTATAAATATTTACTTAAATTTTTTTTTTTCGTTTCTGTTGTTGATTTTTCTGTGTCATTTAAGTGGTAGTCTTTGTTTTAAAACTCAATTATTATAAAATTACTTGGTAAATATGTAGTCAGAAATTCTGTATAATTTGTTACAATAATTATCAACAGTAATAATTATCGTTAAAATAATTGCCTTCAAATGATATTATAAATTAAATTTAATTATAATGAAATGACAAAATGAAATAACATGACAATAATTTATCATTGACAAAATAACCCAGTAAATCAAATGGCTGGCAATTAATAATATTTCACAGTTTATTTTTGAAAATGTAAGAAATTGCAGATGATTGAAAATGTTTTTTAAAATATTTCTAAAATTGAATATATTTCACATAAAATAATTGGGCAATTCACACAAGCTCTTGTATCGTTGTATATTGTTAGACGAATATACGACTGTGTATGCTTGTTGTTGAAAATTTTCATATAAAAATTCGATACACTTATACAGATTTTTTCACAAATTTTTAAAAGTTGTATTTGGTTTCATGCTATCAATTTGCGTGAAAGAAAAAAATGTGTACATGTTTTCATATGTTTTTAAAAAGTTGTATTCATTTCGTGCCATCAAATTATTTGAATGCCAAAAATTATGAAGAAGAATTAGAAGAAGACATTTGGAATACGAAATACAGAATACAGCATAGTATTGAGCGTTCACAAACGTCTAAGTGTATTCAATACAATATACACGATACAAATTCGTGTGAATTGGCCAAATATGTTCGAGAATTCATTTGTATTCCATAAAAATTCTTGAAGTACTTTCGAACATAAAAAACAAAAAAATAATCAACACTAACAATAGTGTACTTACGACTGTAAATAAACTAAGCATTCAAAATAATTTCTCAATTCCTGATTATTACACGCAATATTTAAATGCTTACTATAGCAAACATACATACTAAATACGTTAATCAAAAATGATCACGATATGTTCAATACCATCGTAACTGATGACGAGCCCATTTGTTGTACTTCAAATGAAATTAGCATTTTTGAAAGAAAATCCTTTTGATTTTCAATATTGTTTTGGACAAAATGAGATATTTATGGGGTATACAGGAAGCCTACATACATACATACATACGTATTTAGACATTGCAAGCCTTCAGTCAGTATTACAAGCAATCTTCTCACACCACTCATGTTGTATGCGTTAATTTTATACGTGAGTGGCGGGACCTACAGTTTATCGTTGACTCCGAACGGCTGATTTTTGAGAAACTTTTCATGGCAATTTTATTTACTCTCAGAGTTTTTGCCACAAATCTGCTGAGAAGAAGTCGCCGAAGAAATATTTTTTTTTTCATATTTCGTTTTGATGTCTGACCTGGGATGCGAACCCGGGCTTTACGTCTAATAAGCCAACACACTACCTACTAGACCACGGCGAGTTCAACGCCGCTCTCTTGTCGAAGTCAAATAGTCCCCTGGTTTACGGTTTGTTGAATTCGACGCTGCTTTTTCCAATTTGAAAAGGTATTCTCCTAGAGGCACATATGTATATCCTCTCTATCGCCTCCTTCTGAGATATCTCCGATCCCTACTGTTGCAGTTAGTCTACCTTTTCGTTTCCCTGTATGGCAGTAGAGGAGGGCGTTGTGTCCATATAAGTACATATACGGTGTAGAGAGCCCATGCAACTCCTGACGCCCTTTGATTTGACAAGATGCTGCACTGTCCACATATATGATCAAGTTCAAAGGAGGTTGATCATCGTTTTCTACCATGCGTACAGCTTGGTCAATAGCAAAAGTCTCCGCGTGAAATACACTTGCCTGGTTAGGTAATCTGTATGAGCCGTTCAATGACAGTTTATCAGGATTGATCTCAGATCCAGTTTCACATTCCATTTTTGAGCCATCGGCGAAGATTGTTCTATCACCGTCACTACACCTCGCATTCTTTGTTCATCTTTTGTGAAGTAGGTTGACTGCCCGATTGAAATTATGCTGAAGCCTATTATGTTTATTGCATTAAAAGAAACCTTGATATCTCAGCTGGAAATAAACTATTTACAATAGCCTGTTGAGATACTAGTTCAGTAGGCTTAGGAGTCTTGTAATTTTCTGTTAGATTTTTAGTATCCCATGCAACATGATTTACAAAAATTTTTTCCTTAAAAAATAGTGTCAACTTAAAATTAAACTTGTGATTTACTGAAATTGTCTGAGTGTTTATTTTATTTTAATTACAAAACAATTTAAATTTACTTTGTAAATTTATTGCAATATTCTATTGAAATTATATTGTAATAAATAAATATCGTATAAATCTAATTGATTCTTTAAATGTTTTGGCAGCTTTTAATTTCTTTAAGACATTTTCCCTTTAAACTATTTTCTTTTAATTTAAACAATTACTTGATATTTGTTTTCTCTTTCTCTCCCTCTCTCTCTCTCACACACTCTGCCTTTCATTGTCTCTTGTTGTCTTTGGGTTTTAAAGAAATCATAAAAATAATCACCAACAGAGTTTAAAACATACATACATATATTGGCCACACATATTGTCATACTCGACATGCAAATAAAGCAGACAAATTTTGTTCTCTCTAAACATGTCTTAACATCAAAGTAAAAACGAAAGAAATTTTAACGAATTTTATTTTTAATATTTTCATTTTGATTATTTCAATTTAAATTAATTGTCTTGCAACAATACAACATGCAATATGACACACGTATACACGCAGTCAGTCAAGCACAATATGTGGGCAAAAAAATACTGCCTCTTTAAAAAAAAAAACAAGTAAAAAACAAAAAACAACTGAATAAAAATTATTTTATTTCATTATGCCATAACTACTACAACAATTACAACAAACAGTAATAAAACAAACTACAACAAATAAAATAAAATAAAATAAAATATTTTAAAATGAAATAAAAATACAAGTGATTCGAATTGAATTGTATTAAAATGAAATAAATTGAATTGAATACATATTAAAAAAAACACTCGCACACACACACATACACAGACAATAAAAAAATTATTAAACCCCAGCAGGTATTGTTGAGGCCTAAAGCCTCAAATGTGTCAAAAACATATTAAATGTCAGTTTCGTAAAACAATCATAAATGCATAAATACCTACAAGCATGTATACGAGTACATACAAACATCTATACTTACATACATACATACATATACTGACTTCAATACAATCATATGTATCGAAGAGAGTAATGGGAATTACGTATACGTAAAGCAGGGATGGAAAATAGTTATTATTGAGGAACCAGGTACTTTTGTTTGAATAGGACTAGGGTTAGAATACAACATATCTCTGATAGGAATGGAAATCATCACACAGCAATAAAGCGAAAACATTTTTCTGGTCTTGTTCTCCACGTCATCAAAGCTGTCAAATCAAGAATTCCATAAAATGCATGCTCCATAAAGAAAGAATTATGGCTCAGAGCCTCTATAAGACTTTGGACGTGGCATAAAGTCGCCGTGGTCTAGTAGGTAGTGTGTTGGCTCATTAGACGAAAGGCCCGAGTTCAAATCCCAGGTCAGACATCAAAACAAAAATATGAAAATATTTCATCGGCGACTTTCTCTCAGCAGATTTCTGGCAAAAATTCTGAGGGTAAAAATTGCCATGAAAAGCTTCTCAAAAAAGTCTGTAGTTCGGAGTCGACTTTAAACTGTATGTGCCGCTACTCATGTATAAAATTAACGCACACAACACGAGTGGTGTGAGAAACTAGCACGTTGTACAATGGGTCAATTCAACCTCCGGCTACTGTACTTGTCACAGTTGACAAGTATATGTCCTCTAACCTAACCTAACCTTGGACGTGGCATTTTAAATGCCTTACAGGATGTTTAGTGACTGCATGCTTTGCAAAATGTAGAACAAAAAAATAAAAGCTCCTTTTGGTGAACCACGCTGTTAGCTTGCATACGAAAATTTTGCCTTTCAATGACAAATTTAACAATCAAAATGATAGAATGTATGCATAGGCATTTAAAGATCAATCTGAACAGATTCCTCAAATCGAGAAGGATCATCACCAAGTGCTGGGATATCTTCTACTACGATTAGATCACTGAGTTGTATTTCTGCGAACCAGGATGTAAAACCACTTAACCTTATAATAAGCCCCTGAGCCTTATAACAGAGCTAAAAAAGATGATGCCCTCTGACATTCCTGATTTGTGGCTCATTATGGGCAGTTATAGAGGACATAGTTTGCCACAAAAGATAGGCGAACATCAATTCTCTTAAGACCGTCTTGAGTCTAGTAGAAGTTGCCATAGTCTAATAGGTAGGGTATTGGCTTATAAGACATGAGACCACGATTCAATCCCCAGGCTAGAAACCAAATACGAAAAAATATATCTTTTCGTACCACTTCCACTCAGCAGATTTCTGGTGAAAACTCTGAGAGCAAATAAAGTTGCCATCTTTTACGAGAATAGAGGTTAGGTTAGGTACTTTAAATTTGAAACAGAACTACTTTTAAATCTTCCTTGCCGTTATCATATCCAATGATATCATTCAACTGAATTGTTTTCCTTTGATTTCCATCTGTATAGTCAAGGCAGACAAATAACCATTCGGAAAGCATAGCTTATGGTATTCCCTATACAAAAAAATAGTACTACAGAAGGGCTAAAGGCTTTTGTGCAAAAAGTACTACATTGTTCATCTCCGCTATGGAGATTTACCGTTTTAGTTTATGTTTTAGAAGAGCAATAATAATATTTACGTTTCTATTAGTATGTGTAGTTTGCAATTGTCTATTGAAAATGTGCGTGTCTACTATATACATATGTATGTATGTACGTATATATGTATATGATTTGAAAATATTGTATCTAGTAAAGCTTCTCTATTTAATTTATCAAACACATGTCATTTTACAAAAATTAATTGGCATACTTTTAAGCTTTTCATTTACATACATACTCATTCGGGTGTACAGTATACAGTCTATACATACAGTCCATGGATGGCAAAACAACAAAAACGATAGCCTTATGAGTATTATGAAACTGACAAAATACCTCAAAAATAAATCGATTTAAGAGAATTTAAATTTTTAAATTGACAGTAGCTATGATGCACTAAAGAATTTGACAGTTTAAGCCATTTGTATTGAGATTTATTATTTAAAAACTTAATGGCATTATATGAGGTATCACTTGTAATAACAAAAAACGGCAATTTAAACATTGTTTACATGCATCACTTTTTCATCTTTCTTCCATTGTTTCGCACTTACTGTGATATAATGGAGACAGGAGTTAAAATAACATTTCATTTAGTTTATTAACAAGTACTGATTGACTTATTGAATGTTGACTAATTTGAACATAGAGAAAAGAGACTCAATAACAGAGGGTTTAAAATGCAAGGCTCTTATATGGATGATATGATCTGTAATAAAGCCTCAAGTAAACCATTATAACGTCCATTTAGTAATCGACGAACTTTTATGGTCATAAGACCATTTTTACGGCATCCTTTATCACAAAAATTCTTCTTTTAAAAAATGAAACATGTTTCCTTTCCCAAAGTCGCCGTAGTCTAGTAGGTACTGTGTTCGCTTATTAGACGGGTTCGAACTCCAGGCCAGACATCATATGAAAAAAAAATACTTCTTCGGCGACTTCCTCTCAGCAGATTTCTGGCAAAAACTCTGAGAGTAAATAAACCTGCCATGAAAAAGTTTCTCATAAATCTGTCGTTCGGATTCGACGTTAAACTGAAGGGCTCGCCACTCACGTATAAAATTAAGGTACACAATATGAGTGGTGTGAGAAGCTAGGACGTAATCCTGACTGAAGAGTTGTAATGGCCAATGATGTACATATGTATGTATTCAAAGTAGAAGACGACTCTCTGAGTTTCAATAATTTGTATACTTAATTCAGATAATAAAGCTTATGATATCAGAAATTAAACTAATTTGATTGCAATGCCAGATCCCTAAAAAAACTATTTAAATAAATAACCAGATTTCACTCAGTGTCTCTTTCGATTACAATGACGAAGTGCATTAAGAAATCCTTTTCACTTTTGCTTGTTGCTTACGCGGTGTTAATGCAAGTCGGCTTAATTTACGTGTTAGTATTGCAGTTACCATGTCCGTCCTAGTGCTGCCCTTCGGGATGTTATCGCCGGCCAGAAGATCTTCCATATTCTTCTTAGGAATGTATTGTTGAAAGCTTGTAGACCGCAACCAACAAATCATGAAATATAATTTTCTGCTAAATTCCTTACAGGTCTTTTCGTTCCACTATTGTTGAAAGCTTGTAGAGTGCATACAATAAGTCTGATTTTTAACTTGTCATGAAATACAATTTTTACTTACAGGACTTTGCGTACTTCATATGTTTTGAGAGTATTTTACTCCGAAATGATTGACCCAAAAGACATGTTAAGACTTTTCATTCTGTTGATTTCTATGTCGCTACCTAAATAGCAAAAGCTATTAATGTCATCCAACGCGAGGACGTGGATAAAGTATTGGGAATTTGCGTTTGCTTTTATTCATATTGCGTACATTTTATTGCTATTGAACTGAAGCCGGACTTCTAACGCTGTTAAATAAATCAGTTTGGTTTTGGCTATCATATCATTACTAATTGTTTCTTAGCAGGCAACATACTCCAAGTCACCAAGGGGTCCTAGATTACTTCATTTTATATGACTGATCGTCCTATATAGTATATTAGCTTGCGTACTACCCTTCCCTTTTGTTTTATAACATCATTCGTATGGACTTAGAATATGTTCTAAATTTCTTGTTCTTACACCATAGAATTTATACATACTTACATACATACACAATCCTTCAGTCAGGATTTCAACCTAGTTCCTTATACCACTTACATTGTGTGTGTTAATTTTATATATGAGTGTCGGGACCTACATTTTAAATCTATTCCGAATGACAGATTTTTGAGAAACTTTGCAAAGCAATTGTTTTTTACTCTCAGAGAGTAGTAACAATTTTTTTGCCAGAAATATGGGAAGAGAAAGCGCTATAGAAATTTTTTTAATTTTTCGTTTTGTTGGAGATGTCTGACATGGGGTTTTGAACCATGGCCTCACGTCTAATAAGTCAACACACTACCTACTAGATTACTATTCAGATATTTTAATAACATCATTCGTTAGTATTGCTTATGCTGCCATCTCTCTAAAAAAGAATACATGAGTGTATATGGAAGTGATTATATCAAAGGTAGCGCGACAACAGGCAAAGATTTCACCGTTTTGCTTTTAGGCTAAATTGTATTCGCAGCAATACAATAACATGCAAGAATTAAAGGTTTTAATCCGTATATGCCCAACTTTTTTTTTCTCGTAAAAACATGGATTTTTAGTATTTATTGGAATCTATATGGTATACCACACAGCTGATCAATACCTTACCGTTTTAAAAATGGGGCGATAAGCGCATATGGGTTAAAAACGCAATATGCTTTGCTGCTTAGGCTGCAATTGCAAAATTGTTGTGTTTGCTACGTTACGTTGATTATGTTTATAACATTACATGTTAAATCCATTGTTCTTACATAATTTTTATAAATGTTATAAACATCTTGAATTCGTCGTTTTTTTTTCTTATAAAAGGAATAAAACCTTCTAATTACTGGTATTGAATTTCAATTTTAATTTTTATAAAATTTAAATTGCCTTAGATTCTACTTTAAATGTCTGTTTTCTCCTTTCTTTTATAAAAAAAAATGCAGAAATGCCTGTGATCTAATATTAAAAACAATTTGTTGATAATTAAGTAATATAGTTAGGCAGTCATGTTATTTTATTTTTATTTCTTTATTTATTTGTTGAAATAGCAGAAGAGAAAAAAATTCCTATTAACTTTTTAATAAACAATTTAGTTATTTATTAATATTTATATTGTATTACAAATAATAATAAAAACAAATTCTACTATTATTTACTGTTTTTTTTTTTTTTGCTAAACGTAGTGCTAAATTCATATACCATACATATATGTATGTTCACCAGAAATATAATAAAAAAAAAAAAACAATAAATATTTAATGAAAATTATGAAAACATTCTAAACAAAAATAATAATTGTATGTAGTCAGCAGTTAACACAAACTATATACATATAAAAAAAGTCTCATATAAAATTATACAGAATTTTTAAATATATATTCATACTATTTCTTTTTTTTTTTTCTTCCCATATAACATGTAATAAATCATAGAAAAATTCAAATTCAAAAACAATAAATAAAATGTTTATGTATGTATATGCAAACTAAATAGATTTTTTTATGTTGGCCATTATTTTTTTAAACACCATTATTATGTAATAAAAAAAAGTAATATTAAAAATGTTTTTATTTCGGCATAAAATACCATAACAAATATTTGGTAAAATTCTAAATCATAAAACCAAACTAAAATAATAATAAAAAAAAAATATTAAAAATATTAAAATGATTGTAAAAAAATAATAGAAAAATCAACGCTCCACAAAAATGTTGCTTAAAAGCCATTTTAATACCCACAACACAAATAGTTTAGCAATGCATGGCTATTTATGATTATATTTAGTTTTTATATGAAAAATATTTTTATTTATTTATTTTTTTATTTAAATTTTTATTTAAACCCAAGTTTACAAACATAAATTTAAAGCGTATTTTTTTTAAATAATTTTTTTATAATTTTTTTTTGTTTTTTTGAAATTGTTTTTATTTTCTACAAAACAAAACTAAATTTTTACTAAAATGTTCATTTGATTTATATTATTCCACATTTTTTTTTAATTTTGCTACAGGAAAAGTTACTTTGTTATGAAAAGATATCAAAAAAACCAAAAAGGTGTAGTAAGTGAGGTTAAGTCATATAGATTGTATGTAAATTTCCTCGCGAGTTCGGTCATAGGCACTACCAAAAAAAATGCCAACCTCCTTAACACAGTCTCATATACACTCCATATCGTTATAGTAGCAAATCAAACAACTTCTAACAAACATACATACATAAATACATACATACATATGTACATAATTGGTCATTACAACCCTTCAGTCAGTATTATGATCTAATCTCCCACATCACTTATGTTCTGTGTGTTAATTTTATCCATAAGTGGCGGCACCTACAGTTTAAGGTCGACTTCAAATGACAGAATTTTTGAGAAACTTTTCATGGCAATTTTATTTACCCTTAGAGTTCTTGCCGAAAATCTGCTGAGAGGAAACCGCCGAGAAAAAAATTTTTTTTTTTGGTTTATTAATATGTCTAACGAAGGATTTGAACTATGGTCCCACTTCAATTAAGTAGTGTACCTACTAGTCTAAGGCTACTTCGATTTGTTCTGTCAAATTCAACAGTCCAGTTGTTGAACACTATTCATACAACGCTGTCTCTGTCTAGTTTTGTATATATGTAAATGGACATTACACACAGACAGTGCTGTAATGATTCGCCTGCCCTTCTTCTTTAATCAAAAAGCTTCTACAATATCTATAATGTGAAAAACCCACGCGACTCATAATGTATCTAGAAATTATGGCTGTTCGATGCCTGATTGAGTTTGTCCCAAAGGACATTGAAAGAAAACGACAAAGGTTCCACTACATTTGGATACGTTAGTATGTTTTTACATTAACCCAAAAGAACAGTTTTTCAACTTCTAACACTGTAACTGTCTATCAAGCGGCGTATATGCTCTCCAATTCCATTTACATAATATTGGATATGGACTACTTTCTGAAAGTTCAATCAGTAAAAACGTAACATCTAGGCACTTTTCATGTTTCTTCTTTTAAAGTACCATTGGGCTGTCACTTTCCTTGTATCTATTGTAGCAGGCTCTCGGTACTTTGTACTGATGAATTCTTTAAACATGTTTTAGTTATTATGATGACGAATTTTTGCTCATAGAGTCCTACTGTTTCTACAGATTAGTCTCTATCAGGACAGGATTCAAAGGGCTTGCAATTGCACGAGCTTGAATCGACTCAATTTTTGAAATTCGTAAAATTTTGTTCGCCTTCACTGCGGCTTGACTTAAGTCGATCGAGTTTGTAGTTCAGCCCTTTAGAGAGGCGGAAAATTTATTTGTGAATCTCTATTAAATGGATATAAAATTAATAAAAATTTCTGGAGCAAATCGTGAGGTCTAATGAAAAGATGCAAATGAGAGAAATGTTCGTAATTTAAGTCACTATAGTCTAGTAAGTAATGTGTTGATGTTGATGACTCGTGTTTAAAACCCCAGTTCAGACATCTTAAACACACAATGAAATTTTAAAAAAAGCATTTTTCAGCGACTTCCTCTCAGCAAATTGCTGGCAAAAATTCTGAAAGTAAATAAAATTACCAAGAAAAGTTTCTCAAATTTGTCTTTGGCTGTCCACGTTAACACCCCCAACAGAAGATGATGTGAGAAAATAGGATGTGATCCTGACTAAAAAGTTGTAATAAGCAATAAACTAAATAAGAAAACATTAAATAGAGATGTATTAATAAGTTGTAAATCAGGGAAATATTTGTAGTAGAGTCATGATGAGAAAGGGAAATTTTTCATCTTTGTGTTCGGTAGGAGTAACGTGGTATAACTGCTACTGATATCCATTGAGAAAGCTACCAAATTTTCCATACAAATTTGGGAGCATGCTTATCTGTAAAGGAATTAAATCATAAGCAGATCGTGATCAGATATAAAGCAGATCGTTACCAGATCGTGATCTGCTTTATATATGCTTACAATCTGCTCATTATCTGGTCACTATCAGCTTATGATCTGCTCACGATCTGGTATCTGTTTACAATCTGATCACGATCTGCTTATGATTGAATTATTTTACAGCTATGAATGCTCCCAAATTTGAATGGAAAAAGGAAATACTCATATCTGATTTGTATTTCTTTATACTGAATTATATGATTCTAACTATTGTAAAACTGTTTACAACTTTATATGAAATATAATGTCATCCACAGTACTTTGCCTCTTAAAGTCCAGATGTCCTCTAAATTACCGAAATTTGCTTTAAAAGATGATAAAATAGCCAAACATTTCATAGAAGACGTGAATATTGTTTATCAACTTACCAATCGTTTTCTAAAAGACAATTTACTTTGCAGCCTTGTATTACATTTCGAACATAATAAAAAAAAAAGATTAAATAAAATTATAATAAAATTGCTGCACAGCCATTACTCAATACCTATTATAACTATATATAGAAGAAGTGACTTTTCTACCTATCCTTGCATTTACAAAATGCTAAAACACAATTAAAATCCAATGCAATTAAAAGACAATCTCTTAATTGTTCTTTCAAGCCTCTCTATTAATCACAGCAAAATTAAGAAAAAGTTGCAATTTCTTGAGCTAACGTTTGGCATTTGACAATCCAATTAATGTTTTCTCTTTATTTTTTTTTATAACTCACCATAAGAAAAACGCCACTTGAATAGTGAATAATGATTTTAAATTGTCATTTCTTCTTCAATAATCTTTGCATTGCAATTTCTAATGGAAAATTTTCCATTTTTAAAACACTCCCCAAATATTGTAAAACAATTTATCAGACTTTAAACACTCATTCTCACACTTACGCTCACTCGCACTCCCAGTCACATGTTAATTACGAAGAAAACTTTGAAAGTGTATTTTACTTTCGATTCCATTTGTTTTAAGGATTCTCTTTATTTTATTCCCTTTTTATTTTATTTTTCAATTCTTATCTCTTTATTAAAAATCATTGAAGAAAAAAGAAAAAAAAAATAAAAATAAATGTTTTTCATTCATTCATTTCATACATTTGCTGTTGACATTCGTTCATTTATTTTCCCATTTTTAGAATTCATTTTTTACTTTTTTTGCAACCAACACTCCTTTAACAGCACAGCGTAAATGCTAATGTAACGCTGGGATTTTCTATCTTTTGATTGTGTTCCATAATCAATCACTTGTGTTGTCTTAGTTTTCCAATAATTTTTATTTATTTTAGTTTTTAATTTTCATAAAAGAAGAATTTTTTTTATTTTTTGTTTGAACATTCATGCACTCAAATACATACATATACTCGTATATAACAGCTGCTATTATTTATGATTTAATTTAGAGACGTTATCGAAGCAAAAGAGTCAAAAAAAAATTAATTAAAATTATGGATATTAGAATATACAGAGTACTCGTCGCCATATACGTATACACTCACTCTGGCTTACGATTAGAAGGTCTTAATACCCTTTCTCTGTTAGGCACATGGAATGCATGAAGCGATAAAGGGTTTATCATTTAAAAATTTTCAAAAATTTAGATTTAAAAAGTGGTCATCGTTTCCTTTTTTTAACGGAAAGTCCAATCCAATCCGTTGTTAAATTTTTCTTAAGGAAATAACCACATCTACTACAGTAACTATTACCAAATATTCCTATTGCCAAGGTTTCATATAGAAAATTTTCGCTTTGCCAAAAATTTTTGGTAGAAAATACTTCCATTGTCAAGACTTCCTGTAGAAACTATTCTCATTACCACGATTTCTTTCATAAAATATTCGTACTGACACGATTTTCTGTAGAAAATATTTACATAAATACATACATACATACATAATTGGCCATTACAACCCTTTAGTCAGGATTACGACCTAGCTTCTCACACCACTCATATTATGCGCCTTAATTTTATACGTGAGTGGCGGGACCTACAGTTAAAATTCGTCTTCGAACGACAGATTTTGAGAAACTTTTTCATGGCAGGTTTATTTATTCACAGAGTTCTTGCCAGAAATCTGCTGAGAGGTAGTCGCCGAAGAAATACGAGTATTTTTTTTCATATTTCGTTTTGATGTCTGGCCTGGGGCTCGAACCCGGGCTTTACGTCTAATAAGCGAACAGACTACCTACTAGACTACTGCGACTACAAATATTTAGAAAATATTTACCTTGTCAAAATGTCTTATAAAAAAGCTTTCTTTTGTTAAGATTTTTTTTTTTCTCTAGAAAATACTCAGAATTATATAATTGTTCTCAAAAAATGTTTGTATTAATCCAACTTACACAAGTACTCCCTTGCAAATGTTCTTTAGAAAAAACAGGATTCATTTTTGAGTAGTGTGATTCCGAAGATGGATATTGAGTTTGTGATTTCACAATGCTCTTAACCTCTGATCTTCTAGGAAGTCTGCTATCTAAACTTATCAACCAATATTTTCTGCTTTTGAAAAATCTCCTTCTCTTTAAGAGATCATTCCTACGGGGTTCTTATTTATACCTCATCAGATAACCTTTTCGGCAATAATTGCTTTGAATATTATAACATCAAGTATTAGATTGTTTACTGATTAGTAAACATAAGAAAATTGAAATTCTAAATAATGAAAGGCTTATCAGCTTAATTATTTTTCTGGCAGAATGTTTACTGATGAGTAAGCATTAAGAATATTTAAATTATGCATTCCTGGAGGAATGTGTAAAAGTCAATAGATATGCAATATTGTAGGGGATAATGATAAGGATAATACAAAAGCGCTTAATCTGGAGCAAATGTGTTAAACAAGATTAGAAATGTCCTTAATTTCCTTTCATTACTATTTTCATTATCACTTCTATATTAAGCCTAAGATTTAGAGTAAAATATGTATGTTCCTTCATTAAATGCCGACGCTGATAAAATCCCAGCCAATTGATGACATCCCTTTATATGATTCCATCTTACACATTCGATACATTTTATTCAAATTTCTCTGTGAGCCTATATACGATCTGTGTTCAAGATTTATAATCTGTGCTGAAATATACAACTAAAACCCGATTACAACATCTCATCACTTTTTAAAAACGTCTATTTACTTGGCGGCCAATTCAATTAAATTTGATGTGCTTGTCGATATGACTTAACAAGATATTTACGTTAACTCTTGACCATTTTCAAACCAATATTTTTATTAAATTTTGATCAATAATTTATATGATTAATGCTTTAAAGATAACTAATCAAATCGTTAAATTTTGTATTAACAATGGATTCCCCAAAGCCGATCTGTCCCCTGTCTTTCTTCTCGAACTAAATACGAATATATTTATTAAAAAGTCTCCTGCAGCTCATTAGTTCCATTTAACTCTTATGATGCTCCCGAGATCCTAAGTCGTGAATATCCAGCAGCTTTTAGAGGTTGAATTCTTTATATGATCCTTTAAGCCTTTTTTATCAGTTATATTAAAAATTTACAATTACGAGGTTATCCCGATAATATGTTCCAATTTTCTACATCCAATTCACTTTGTAGCGAAGTTATCTGTCACTTCATTACCAAACACAGTGTCATAGCGAGTTTGGTCTGCCAGTTGAAATATTTAAACTTTAGGTCTTCTGGGCAGAAAGATAGGTCTTCGAATATAGTCCATAATTTAGTTATCTCTGGTGAAAAGTTGTATATGAAAGTAAAGTCTCTGGGTGTCAATACCGATTTGTCAGAAATGTTCAATCACCCATAAAGTATAAGCACCGATAAGATAGAGGTGGTTTACATAGTTCATTTGTAATAATAAATTATTGAAAAATCAAAGCCTTGTTATGCTTGTCCATGTGTTTAACTCAGTGTAAGTGAGTTAGCGTATATGTATGTGAATGTAGAGAAAGAAGAAGGTATACTTGGTATACTTTGTTTTATTGATTATGTGTTAGTGTAAGCGTTCTAGTATTATAACGGTATTAGTTAATCTATTTGTTTAGCCATTAGTTAAATATTGATTAATAGTATTAGTGTGGCATATTTATATTTTTTTTTCTATATAACTATATATATATACATACATACAAACATATATACATGTATTGTGTAGGTATGCATATTTACTATTTATTATTCATATATTAATCTCTAATTTAATTTGTTTCTTTATATAATACATACATATCTAAATACATATATATAGTAACTATATATCATACAATATATATATATGAAATAATGTGTTAATGTATGTTATATTTTCTCTTTTTCTCTCTCTCTCTTTCTTTTTTATTTGTTTGTTTTTTTTTAATTTTTTTTTTTTTTGTTACTATTTCTGTCATTTATCGATACGATAATGATAACCAATAAAACCACATCATACTACCACATCATTTCCTGTTGTATGTTAAAAACAAAAAATGTTGCTTGTTTGGTTGGTTGGTACATTCGTTTCGTTGATTGCTTGTGTTGCAACAAACAAACAAAAATAAATCAATTTTAGTGGATTTGAGTAACGGTCAACTAACGCCAAACAATAATACACCATTGCTAACTCAGGCATTATCGGGTAAGTTTTTTCTATTTTTTGAATTCTATACAAATTGAATATACCGTTATATACCATTATTGTATCAAATAGTACGTATGTACATGTATAGATAATATCCTTGTGATTAACCTTAAAATATGCTTTAACTTTTTTGTAAGGGTTAACCAAACAGCATTTATAATCATTTACTAGGTTTTGAAACAGCAAATGCATGATGTTTAAGCAAAAGCATGAAATTACTTGATTGGTATACTTAACATTTGCATAAGATTCCTTATAGATTTTGTGGCAATTGTATATTATTTCTCCTAATATTTACAAAATTCTGTACAACAAACTCCACGTACTTATATGCAGCATACAATACCGATATTTTTCAAAAACTTCCTGATCCTGAAAGCGATTCAAATATTCTTATTAATAAGATAAAGCATATGATAGTTATATTGGATTCAAAACTTTAATAGAGAAACAAAATAATGAAGAGCGCAAAGAAAGTTATGGTAGCACTTTACACCTCTAAATGGGAGTCTTACTGGCTGTATCGCTTCGTCTTAAAGTCAAGTTACTTTATCGTGCTATCTATTGGTGGACAGTGTGCAAATATCAATGTCACTGCAGATTGATAGACAGAGTGCGCAGCTGGCCAGCTGCCATGATCACCAGTGCACTCTATTTTATTTCAACCAAAGCAATAAGCAATTGATTCAAGCCTTCTGGCTTGAGAATCAAAACCGCCTGTTTTCCAAGTAAAAATCCTGGCCATATTGAAAGTGGCGCAATGCTTGTTGAAAACCTGAAAATCTCTTAATTTATTGCACAGTTATGCAGCCTACGCTACACCCATACCTGTTTATGAATATCGGGTAATTCCTATGGTTTCCTAGACATAAGGATCTCATCAAAATTTTATTAATTATAAACTACTAACTAAAGCAGTAAATCTAACTTAAAGGCTAACCTAAAAACAAAGGCTTATTTAACCTCTATGGTTGCCAATATTGGGAACGTTTCGGAATTATCGATATGGAAAATAGCAGAGGTATCGGTCTGGGCTGTAGTCGCCGTAGTCTAGTAGATAGTGTATTCGCTTATTAGACGTAAAGCCCGGGTTCGAGCCCTAGGTCAGACATCAAAACGAAATATGAAAAAATATTTCTTTGGCGGCTTCCTCTCAACAGATTTCTGGCAAAAACTCTGAGAGTTAATAAACCTGCTATGAAAAATTTTCTCAAAATCTGTTGTTCGGAGTCAACGTTAAACTGTAGGTCCCGCCACTCAAGTATAAAAAAAAATAAGGCACACAACATGAGTGGTGTGAGAGGCTAGGCCGTAATCCGGACTGAAGGTTTGTAATGGCCAATTATGTATATACATGTATGTATGTATGGGTCTGGGATTATTGTCATGTTGGTAGTTTTAAATAAGATAGTATGTTTACGTTTAGTTAAACGTTGGTCCATGGTTCAAACTCCATTTCGAATATCTTTGTCAACTTTCTCTCAGCAGTCTTCTGACAAAAACTCGGAAATTAAACAAAATTTCTTTGAAAAGTTTGTCAGAAAGCTGTCATTCGATAAAATTAACACACAACATGGGTGGTGTGCGAAGTTAGGTCGTAATCCTAACAAAATCGTTGTAATAATCAAATAAGGAAGTCAGTAAAGAATACATACATACATACTTAATTGGCCATTACAACCCTTCAGTCAGGATTACAACCTAGCTTCTCATCACTCATGTTGTGTGCCTTAATTGTATACTTGAGTGGCGGGACCTACAGTTCAACGTCGACTCCGAACGACAGAATTTGAAAAACTTTTTCATGACAGGTTTTTATTTACTCTCACAAGAAATATTTTTTTTTTCATATTTGGTTTTGATGTCTGGCCTGGTCCTCGAACATGGGCTTTACGTCTAATATGCGAACACACTACCTACTAGACTACGGCGACCAGTAAAGAATATCTTAATATTATTTCAGATTGCTTCTAACCAATTTACATCTGCCTTAAACGATGACTACATTGTTAGTCCTTCTGATGATTAAGTCCTCACGGACCAGCTGGAAGAATAATGAGAATATAGACTGAATATTTGAAGTCTACTTCAGGAAAAGACCGAATTTAAATGTACAGTGTTTCCTTGGCGCCTGATATCTCTGTGGATAATATTTCGAAAACTTACATCGTGGTTAGAAAACATAGTCAAATAATAGACAAGCGCTCTTGAATTCAAGCTTTTGCTCACGAAAGATTTTTGAACACCCAGGAGAGAACTTATTTAAGCAAAGGGGATTTGAATAAAATCCATATTCATCTCGTATAGCTGATGGATGGCTGAGGGTCACATACAGACTTCACAGATTTTTCAGAAGAGTATGAGATTACAGATTATTTATGAATATACGGACACGATTTTCGTTAAGACTGCCATTTCACATCTCGAAGGGAAGAAAAATTAAAAAAAAATAATATTTCTTTCAGCGATCTCCACTCCTTCATGAAAAGATTCTCAAATCTTTCATTAGAAGTCGACGTTAAGCCATAGGTCCCACCACTCATACATAAAATTAACACACACCCTAGTGTAAGTAAGTATTAGTTGGTATTCCAAAGGAATAGTTGGTATTCCAAAGGAATGGCTTCTTAACGTTTTTCGAGTTCTGATTGTTATTTAAGTGCACTTTATGTTTTAAGGATTTTCACTTAACTTGTTATACAAGGAAAATTGTAACACGTTTTTAAACTTGAAACGTGAAGTCGTAGTAAATTTCAGCGCCTCTCGTGTCTCTTCATTTTGAACTGTATGAAAATCTAGATTTTGAAAAAAATTTAAAGCACAGTATGAGCAGGCACGCATATCCACTGAAGGTTTTGCTGTTCATAATATCGAAGAATGTTTCGTAATTTTTTTATATGCTCAAGGAATGCTAAATAATTCAGTGCATTTGTAATAAATATTATTTCTTTTATTTTAAGATATTTTAAGGATTTATTTTAAAGATATTTTTATTGTAAATTATTTAATGTAAATGTGTATGTGTTTCTTTTCAGTGATGAATAATTATCAAGCCGCTGCAGCAGCTGCTCATAGTTTTGCAGCACCATCGGCCTCGCCTCATACCACAACAACACGGCAGGGGTTTCCATCTACCAATTCGCCCGGGCCCGCCATTGATATGTACAGTTCAACGGCCGCCGATAATGTGGGCTATGTACAGGCAACCAGTCCTCAACCCTCAGGGTTTCCCATTGCCGTGAGTCGAGCTCCACTCAACTATAGTCCGGTGAGTAGAAAATTTTAATTTTTTTCTTTTTTGTTTTTTGTTTTTATCACTCGTTTCCTTTATTTTCTCATATATATGCACCAAGTTTTTTTTTTCTATTTTAATTAAAAGTATTTAAAATTTTTTCACTTAACCTTGATATCCTACATTTTTTTTCAATTTCCTTTTTGATCTTTTCTTCCTTTTTTTTCATTCGTATTAAAACAAAAAAAAAGGTGTTTAATTCTTATTATTAGTCATCTCTACTAAGTTTTGAATGAAAAACAAAAAAAAAACAAAACTAAAAAGAAAAGTAATCGTATTTTCCATGGACAATAAAATTCGAAAAAAAAACTTTGTTTTATGCAAACATTGCTTGTGTTTGTGTTTGTATATGTATTTGTATTGTGTTGTTTTAATGATAAATAGTTTAACGGTTATCGGTTCTTTACAAATCAATTACGATTTCATTTGTCTTTCTTTTGCTACTACTTCAGCATACTTTGTTTGTTTGATTTTTCTTCTTTCCTTTCTTACTTTTCTAACATTAATTTCCGTTTCCGTTTCCGTTTGTGTTAAGTGTGTGAGTGTAATTTTCTCGTAATTCCTGCACCATATTGCGTTTAATTCTCTTGTCTTATTATCTCTTGTTTGTTTGTTTTTTTTTACTATAAAAATTCCCTTTTTATGCTCTTAATACAATTTCTTAGTCTCTTAGTCTTTCTTTCTCTATCTCTCTCTCTCTCTCTCTAACTATCTTTTTTTATTCTCTGTAATGCTGTGCAATATTTAAACAAAAAAAAATATTATTTTTTTTATTCTCTCTCGTCTCGTTTCCGTTTAGATCTATTCATTGAACTTTGCGATGGCTAATATATAAGACTGAAATCCTAAAAGCAGTTGCACAAGGTAGGATTTTATTATTTTTATTTGTACTTTTTATTTTGCTTTTTTTATATTATTTTCTCCATTTCATTTTCATTCATTTCATACATTCAATTTATTTTCTCAATTTCTATCGATTGATTTCTTTTCCTTCTTTATTTTTTGTTTTTTTTTTTTTTTTTTTATAATTTATTGAATCATTATGTCTTTGTAATGCTTAAACAGAGCATTTCTGTTTTTTTCTAAATGACTATTGGAGCGTATGATTAATATTTATTTTGTGCTTCATACAGAGACAGACATTAATCATACGCTCAGTGTCTATAACACAATGTGAAATTAAAGGAAAATGTTTTTAGAGAGTGTACCTCATAGGCTGTGTTAAGAAATTGCAAGTGAAAGTGAAAGCGATTAAACCGGTTTTATTTTATTAAAAAAAAAAAATACCCAACCGGTTTTGAATGTGAAATAATTTTTTAAATCCAATGTTATACGGATCTATTCTATTACAGAGAATTGTTGTGAAAATCAAATATTAATTATTGTCCCACGTGTTACAGTTATTCGGGCTTTTTTTTACTAATAAACATCATTAGTTGAATTAGTATGTGTGAGCAAAGAATACTTATTAATGGAGTATGTACCAGATATTTCGCAACTGAAAAACCACATAAAAAACTTTACTAAAACCTGTTGCTTATTTTTAAATGCAGTGCAGAGACAGTGTTACTGAATGCTTGCACACACTACTGAGCAGCCTGAGTATGATTCAAGCGTTTGTGATACAGTTTTTTTAAACACGTTTCTTGCCCCGATGAATTGCAAAAAATCGACTATTAAACAAGACCACCCCGTACCCTTAGAAATTTAGAGAAAAAAGGACTGCGATTGGTAGAGTGCTCATAAGGTGAGACCACCCTGTATCCAGTAGACATAGAAATTCGGAGAAAAAGGACCGCGATTGATAGAGTGCTCATAAGGTGAGCGGAAGACTTTGCGAGAGCTACACTTCAAATGAATTCACTGAGTTATAGGCGACCCTGGAAGATCATAGTTTTATATGGTCATAATGAGTATATTGCTAAAAGAATGTCTTGGTACATGATAAAACTATATGACAGAGAAAGAGAAGCTTGGAAAAGATTCATTGACACCATACGTTTTACTTGAACTTGTCACGAAAATAACATATTATTTACAGTATAGAGTGTTTCTAACAGAAACTTTACAACCTTAACAGTTAACAACGGCCAATTTTTTGAAGCTACATATACATTCGGTCAAATCAACTTGTTTGGATACAGCATTCAATAACACTTGACAATAATAAAATTGTTTTACCAAAAAGTACCGAGTTCTTCACCCATTTTACAATCTATTGCTACAGCTCTTAAAGTTCCGAAGGCGCTCATAAGTATTCCGGTATATTGCAACAATTTACCTACTCACTGTTACAGTGTTTTTATTTAACGAAGCAATAACAAAAGTTTCTAACGAAATCTGTTTAATATCAGTTATGGAAAGTGTTTGCTTCCCAGCAGGAGAATGGCGTGATATAACAAGTGTAGGAACAAAGGAAAAGAAAATCTTTATAAGCAAGTATCCTACAAAATAGAAAGAGGAATGCGGCTGTCATCGTCGCTTTTAAAAAATAAATTTATGTTTCTCAGTTTCTTAATTAAAATCTTGGTTCTTGGTTGAACTCAGTGTTTTTTGGGCTTGATTTAATCGTCCCAAAGTCTTAAGAAACCAAACGGAAGTGATACTTCCCATTGTAATTGCTTAAGCAATAGTCATTATTCTATAAATCATTATACCATAGAGCAAGAGATTCCTGTGTTACATATGCTTTGGGATTACCTAAAAGCCAAACAATTGTGTCACAATAATACAGAAATTATAAGCCTACATCTCCAACCACAGTCCACATCAGAGATCAGCAATGAATCGTGTTTTCGCTACTCATAAGTACTCATGAAATTTTGAATATGAGTGAGACAACAGTATTGAAATTCAACTACTCTGAGCCATTCGCACTATCTACAACATTGATTTATAAGTACAGGTTGCAATGAGTATGGGTACAACGTTGACATCAAACACATAACATTCGAAATATGTTTGATTCATACGCCTACTCATTCAGATTCATAAATTTAGAAAAAATACTTGTAATACTCATAAATGATTCGAGTGATTAGAATCATTTATCAAAATTTACAGTCTTAGTTGCTGTTGCATTTACAAAAAAAAACGAAGAAAGAAAAAGACAAAGACAGCAAGCAAAGCAAACACACAACCTTCTAATGAGTATTGTAGTGTTTGTATGCGAATCATACTTATATTGTGATTCTTGTAAATATTGAATAAAGGAGAGTCGAAATCAAACAACATCATGCGTATTGTTAAGTATGAGTACTTCAAACTTTAAATATGAGTAGTAGTATGAGTGTGATATTAAAAAAGTATGAATGCGTATAAGTATCAGAAATTATGAGTATAATTCGAATCTACTCATCTTTTTGAATACTCATTGCTGATCTCTGGTCCTCATAGGGCATATAACTATAGAATAATTTCTCATATCTTATGAGATCCGATTGTCGGGAATAATTGCATTTACTTACGCTGAATAAGACATTCCAAGAAGGTACAGCAATAAGTCAATTAATTTAAATGCTTTTTTTCTATCAAATATTACTGTCTTGTGATCGAGAAACTCAAAATAGTATTCGTGGCACTGACTTATTTGTCTTTCCTTTGAATTGTGAGACTCTAAGGCTTTAGGAAAACATATTGTGAGTAGCATCTGTTTTTCCAATGCTCCTGCATTGAATCTACTATGCTTTGGTTATTCCTTTACAAGTTGTAATCCCTACCCATTTTTTTTCCTCGTTTTTTTTATTTATTTATTCGCAAAACTTTTTTTTAATTCACAAAATTACCCTGAGGTTTTAATAATTAAAACTAATCACGATTATTGTTGACACATTCTGATAATATTTTGTTATTGAATTTCTTCGTGGTCTATGCAATACAATTTTTGCATTTGTTTTTATTCCATTTATTTTTCCAATTAAAATAATGCTATGAAATCTATTAATCTGCCATCTAATAATTAATTTGTAGTTAAAATAACTCCATAAACAAAAGCTAAAAAGTTTAGAATATTTTTCTTCCCCACTTTAAAATTCCTATGTGGGGGAAGTAAATTAGAAAAACAAAAAATAGAAATTGGCGAAATGAAAAACGCCCCAAGCAATAAACAGACATAAAAACAAAAACAAACAAACAAACAAATTATAATAAAATTTATTTAAACAATAACTGAGGGCAACCAGAAAAAAAATCATTTTAAATAAATACTTTATGGATACATATTTGGAGGATACAATGTAAAAATGCATATCCCCACTAAATGAATACAGTTGGATGGAAATAAATGGCATAATTAGCACAAAACACATGTCGGTGATATCCAGATGATCCACTTCAGACCAAAGAAGTTGGTAATCATGTTGATTTTTATCGTAACAAATTCAGCAATTCTATCCATCATCTAGAAATAGGCCTCACCACTGAATATGATTTTTTAGCAAAAATTAGGGTCAGTTGTCAACTGTTCCAGAGTTCACAAGCGAACATATCCTTGTCTTTACCTTCAATTTCTGTGCCACTTGAATTTAGTGCAGATGTAGGCCCAATCCACACAAAATTCATCAAGTAATGGTCTGCGAAAGGCGAGTACTTGTGTGCAGGTTCTCCTGCACAATATCACGGACAATGGTGAAAGTTTCAGCCGATTTTGCATTTTGTCGAAGTACAATTCAGCACAATTTTTTGCTGAACCAGACTACTGAAATCAGTATTGGAATCGGTAGAACTAATTAAGCGTAGAGCGCGGAAAGCAGCCCAAGTGGAATTTTGTTTTTGATAAAACAATTTTATTATGTACACATGATGCTGAATTCTATATCCGTCTACGGTGATTTGGCAAAACAGACTGAATAAATGACAACTAATTTGACAGATGACTTCAACAAGATGGCTGTAATCGGAAATCCCTGTTGTAAGATTCGATATAACTATATATCCACCCCTTAGTTGCATTAATATCAGAATGTCCTAGTATTTAAACTCATACTGCCCTCAAGCTGTCACTCCTTAAATATTTAGTTCTTTTCTTAAACGTTAACTTACGATTGTATTTAATAAAGAATGATCTTTTAGAAAAAGTTTCGCTAACCTATTTTACCCAAAAAAATCATAAAAATATCTTGAAGTTGGACTAACTAGGAGAGCCGAAGATAATGAAGCAATGTTTGCGATATGCAATTGCCTTTGTTTGCAAAATACGCAATAAAAAAAAACTGAACAAAATGTCACCAGACAGCTGAGAACGTAATTCCCTAAACAGTAAAAATATTTTAAAGGCCTTATTTAGAGCCAGAATTAGAATCAGATTCTTTTCTACTTATACTATCTGTATCCCACTAAAAATAAAGTGTAACTCTCAAGACTTGGCAGCATCCGAGACTGCATACTGTAGAGTGTGAAGATATTCAATAATTACGGCTTCCAGTTCTATTGATTCAGTAATGAATCATTGATGTATAGCTTGTGTTTCAGCGTTTAATAGCTGCTGAAATAGAGATTTCTCTAATGAAATAAACTAACTTTTTTCGGAGTTCTTGTTATTTTTCATAGAATACGTCTGTTTGAGGTCATTTGGCCATTGGATCACACAAGGTATCATAGAAAAAATATCTCTCTATTAGCAATATATGGAACACAGTTTTAACACAAATCTTTGCTGCTTCAAATTTAATATTCGTAAACACTACGTCTCCTTTCATTCTACCACTTTCATAATTTTTAAATTCCAATACAGTGCATGGTCATATAAAATTTATGAAACTACGAAATTTATAAAAAAAAAAATATATGCTATAATTTTATTCTCAACTGTTCTCTATTGAATGTATTCTTTTAATATCATTTAGTAAATCTGCATAAATTAAAATTCCTAAAATCACTTTATAATTCAATTAAATATTTTATACAATTCGAGTCATATTATTTATATATTCCGTTATACATACATATAACTGCACTCACTAATTTAAATATTTAATGTCCGCAACAACAATATAACAAAAATAAATAATAATAATAATAAATTTAATAACATTGCATTGCAATTGCTCGTAGTGGTTTTGAGATAAAAAAAGAGGAAAATTTCCAATCAAATAAATCGGGTATCATGCAACATATTGGGGGTTTTTTAAAGGTCGTTGCATTTGGATACCCAAAGACGAGGATATAAGTGGTTTTAAAATTTATAACATTTTAATGTTAATTCAGCTGCCATTATAGGTTACATTTTGCAATCAGATAACTTTATAATTTTTTAGAAAAACAATTTATCAGAATCTGTATCACATTAAGTTTGTCTGCATCTTCCTTTCTCATGCAGCTTTGGGAACATCCTGTAATGCAGTCTCTATTACCTCAATCTACGTTCATTTGTTATTCTCTTCAGTTTCTGCCAGCTTTGCTTCACTATGAATTTTCCAAATCAAACGTATACCAAGGTGTACGCCAAGATATTTTATTATGAACCATTTTATGGTTATTTTTTTTAAGTGGGGAGCATGTTTCCTTTTGTAACATACATGATATGTGAACACACTTTTGGAAATCCATGATTGTGATATTATTATAGAGCCTTCCAAAAGAGACTTTGGACCTTTGATAGTTAGTAACGACCATGTTGTTGCACCTATGTACATCTGTCAAATTAATTGTCATTTATTCAGTCACTAGAGACGGATTTAGCATTCAACAATACGTTCAAATAATAAAATTGCTTTATTAAAACGACTCCAATTTTCATTAAAAATCAATTTGATCCGATTCTCTGACTAAGTGGGTACGTGAATAAACAAAATTGTCGAATTTGAAACAATACTAATCCGCATGAGCCCTGAAAACTTAAAATGCATCCGAAAAAATCACTGTTTGGTGTGGAAATTGGGTTGGCAGTGCCATATCCTCAGTGCCTGGTCAGTGCCCGGGTTCGAGCCCCAGGCCAGACATCAAAAACGAAATACTTATGAAAAAAAATTATTTCTTCGGCGACTACCTCTCAGCAGATTTCTGGCAAAAACTCTGAGAGTAAAAATTGCCATGAAAAGCTTCTCAAAAAATCTGTCGTTCTGAGTCGACTTTAAACTGTAGGTCCCGCCACTCATGTATAAAATTAAGGCACACAACATGAGTGGTGTAAGAAGCTAGGCCGTAATCCTGATTGAAGGGTATGTGCCATATCATATCATGTTGCCCATATCTCTTTGAGAACGACATTGGTCAGATCAAGCAACTACTTTTCCCCTCAATTGGATGACCCGATCACCAATGAATGAAATGTAAATTTAACATGACGGCACAACGTGCCACACAGCTTATTACACATTGAATTGAGTAATTTCACGGCATAGTTATCTCACGCGGAGATGATGAGAACTGGACATAAAGATCGTGCCAATTGTCCCCATTATACCTTTCCCTGTGGTTTTTTGTTCAATCGCAGGGGTATTCCGATTAACCCCAAACTGCAGCGTTCCTTAAACCCAATATAGCCCATGTCATCAGTCAGATCTAGCCTAACATGCTCGCTTGAGTCATGGGAAGTTGGATATTTCTGCGTTGCACCCAGATAACTCGTGACGGTCATTTGAACGACCACTCATAATGGCATCAATAGATCGCTCACACATGTTTGTTTTACATTAATTTAAATTTCTTAGGAACCCACAAGCTGCTCCCGAACTTAATTCTGACTTCCGCTATTGCCGATCTACACCCTCTTTGAGCCAATTTCCCAAGCTCTAATCGGATTGAGAAAGTAGTAAGGGGTGCTACATCAGATGCATATGCATGAGGATTTTATTTAGACTGTGGGATAAATGTAATGTCCTGAACTGTCCAATTTATTAAGATATGTGCCAAACACAAATTCTGATTCTAAATAGCCAATCAGCTGACCCATTCAGTATGCCTTCTCAATTTAGGAATGAAAGTTTAAATATAAAAGGAGAATAATTTAAGCTTTTTTAAAGTTTAGTTTTTCCTTCTGGGCTCAGTCCATTCTATTAAAAAATTTATTATTGCTTCAGAAATAGTTGTTATCTCGTTGTAAACTTCCGTTTGTAATTCATTTTTAAAATTTCCCCCAAATAAATGTGGAACACAACCCTAAAACAATGTCTATCCCTTTTTTTTTTGTTATGTCCTTATCATACGATACCCATTAATATTATCGTGAAAAAAACGAGGTGAATAAAACTTTTATCAATTTAATGTTTAACACAAATGTTAACGATGTTACCCTGCGGTATTCAACTCTCTTGTAATATTTTCAACATTTTTTTTTTTTTTGTCTTTGTTTGTTTGGTTTGAAATCCACTGTTAGACCCGTATGCACGTAGTATTTCGTTGTATTATTGTATTTACCAAAAGGTTTAAATTTTATTAAATCATATTAAACATTATCACGATTAACAATCAACATTTATTTGCTGAATTATTATATTTTCATTTGTATTCTTTACTCTTTTGTAAATATGTGGGTGACGGCTTTGTGTGTATTATTATTGTATAATAATTTTAATGTGTTTAATTTGATAATAAAAAAATATATATACAGTGGGGCAGAAAATAAAAAATACACTTAAAAAGATTTCATAATTCAGAATCATGCATAACAGTTAATTTAAAGCCTTTACTTATACCGTAGTCTAGTAGGTAGTGTATTGATATGTACTAGATGAGTACTCATGGCCTCAAAACTGAAACGAAAGCAATAAATATTTCTTTTGGCAACTTGCTCTCAGCAGTCTTCCGGCTTAAACTCTGAGAGTAAATAAAAATCTTCTGAAATCTGTTTAAACTGTATGTCACCAGACTCGTGGCTAAAAATTAAAATACACAACATGGTTGGTGTGAGGAGCTACACCGTAATCCTCACTAAAGGGTTGAAATGCCAATTTAAGTAAGGTCTGTAATGACCAATTTAAATACTTTCTAAACCTCACTGTTCACAGAGCAATTTTCAAAGTTGCTCTATGAGCGTTCAGAATTATATCATGACCTTTAACCTTATCATGACTTTTGACCAATCTTTTGATCAAGAATTTATGGCGACACATGAGAGTGTGTCTCACTTTATGTCCAAAGAAGTTAAAGTCAATACTTCCAAAAGTCTAATGAATAGGCATCTATAACATAAGAATTGTGTAGTGTAAATGTAATCTTACTTTACAACACTTTTGTTACTCACTGTATAAACAATTTAGTATTTAAAACACGCCATAACATATTTTATTTGCATTTGCTATCATCTATTATAACTTTTTTATCCTTATGATGATTATCATGCGAATAAAATTAAATAAAAATACGATTATGCTTGAATAATTCGTAGACGAATAAACATGTACTCGAGCAGTTTTTTTTGAGAATTAAATATAAATCAGCTAATGACAAAGAAAAGTTTTTTGGTGAGATTTTCATTAGTAACTATTGTTGCCATTTTGTAACTCTTTACAGTTCAATTTTCTCGCCTCCCTGCAATATCTTATCGATCAGTTTTCAAAATTGTTGTTGTTTCTATTGCATTAGCAGTGCCCTGAATTCGAATATATTCCAACGAACATTTGATTCGCATTCTACTTGATATTCGATGAGCATATCATCCTAATTTTAATTTTAACGATTGGTATTCGAGCTAGCCCTAGTATAGTAGATAGTGTGTTGGCTTATTAGACGTAAGGTCACTGTTCAAACCCAGACTTCAGTCAGACCTTAAAACGAAAAATAAAAAAAATTTTTGCTTCGGCGATTTCCTCTCAACAGATTTCTGACAAAAACTCTGAATGTAAATTAAATTGTCTTGAAAAGTTTCTCAAAAAATCTTTCGTTCGGAGTCGCCTTTAAACTATAAGTTCCACCGCTCATATATAAAAGTTAACATACACAACATAAGTGGTGTAAGAAGCTAGGTCGTAACCCTGACTGAAGAGTTGTAATGACCAATTATGTATGTACATAAGTATGTACGTATAGTTTTGGTGCATAACATTTGTCGGTGAATCTGTCATACGGAAGCATTACATAGTGCTACCAATACATAGTTGCTTATGCTGCCTTTGTCCGTATACAGTTACCCATACCGCTTCCATTTTTTATGCCTCAAATTCCATGACAGAATTATTCAGACATCACATTGTCCTTTCAATCTATGTACCGTTAGGTAAATGTAAGACTCACTAAACTATCGTTTAACACATCCTACAAAACTAGTTGTGGCACGGTACCTGCGTCCATGTATGGTTTCTGTACTGTACTGTAAGATGCGGTATGCTATAGTCTTTCAAAGAAGTCAATATATGGCTTCAGTTATCCCAAATAAATGCATTTCTCTCATCCAAAATGGTTACAGCGCAAAATTGTATCTGCTGTACGCTTTCAGTCTTATCGTTTCTAAACTTAGGAACCCAAAGTATCTTTTGCAAATGTTATTCAAACCTTTAAGGTATTCCTGGAACCAGTTACGTATTATTCCCTCAGGCCTGTATAATCAGACTGGTTTGCAGGCATCAGGAGTAGCACTAAGCGCTGCAGCATCCATCTCCCTGAGGAAACCGCTGAATAAATAAATTTTTCTATATCCACCTGCAACTGAACATTGATAAATTTCAGATTCAGGCATTACTCTTGACGCCAATTGTTATTTTCAAGCATCGTACATGTATATAAGGCATTTTCACAAATTACGCCCATAGTTCCAGATTCGAATATCGATCTACCAACTCATTTTTGGGAGCCTATATCACAGCTCCTTCTAATTTGTTTTTTTCTTTTTATTGCATACCACATACATATATTTTTTTATTCTAATTACTCGAATAAAAACTAAAAATTGTGATGAAATTAAACGAATAAAATTGTGCACCCTTATCTTTAGGTATTTGCACTTTTATAAAGCTTTGTATTAAAATTTTATTATTAAATTATAAACCTTTTTCTCTCTTTGCTTTTTTTGTTTTGGTTTTTTTTTTTTGTTTTGTTGTTGTCTACGTATTTGTAGGGACCACTAATTCCTGCGGCATTTACAAATGGTTACCATTAAGTGGAGGCAGCGACCGCAACAAATAAAATCCGTTAAGCAGCGGCAAACAAAACCAACACAAATAATTAAAAAAAAATTTATAAAAAATACAACAAAAAAAATATATAAAATCACATGAAAAACATCAACAACAACAATTTGAAAATGAATAATAAAAAAAAAGTCAAAAATAAAAAATAAAATAAAATAAAATATAAATGTTGCAATATTAAAAGAAATAAATAAATTTAACAACAAAAAATAAATAAGAAAACCAAACCAATTACACCAAATACATATTTACATCAACTCTACTATAAATATATATAAATTAAATTAAATTAAAACAACAACAACAACAACAAAAACTACAAAAAATATATACATAATTATATATATATATATACAAAACAAAAACAAAAACTATATACCAAACATTTGCATTATATACAAGCAAAAAAACAAAGGAACATTTAAATGAGAAAAAAATTTTAATAAAAAAAACGGAAAATTTTTTAAAATCATTTAAAATAAAAATAAATTAATAAAAACAATAACAACAACAACATCAACAACAACTACCAAAAGGACACAAAACAGGACATCATTATTAATTTTGTGTAGAGTTTTTAAAGGAAATTATTATAGAGATGGGCAACGCGAAAAGCCATCATGTTTTAGCAACAGCAGCAGCAGAAGCAGCAACTACAGCATGAGCTGCAGTATTAACTACAACTACAAGAACAACATTATGTATACAATTTGGACAAACAGCAACAAATCACTTTATATAATTATAAAAAAAATAAAATAACAATAATGATTATTATTAAAAATTATTAATTATGATAACAAAAGAAAAAAAAATTAAAAAAAATTACGAAAAAAATAATTATTTTTATTTAATTTTTTTTATTATAATACAAGTCAGAAGACAACAACAATGACTAAAATGTATTTTTAAATGATTGGAATATCTAAAAAAAAAATAAAAAAAAAAATAAATTAAGACAAATTAAAACAAAATACTTATCATATAGCAAATTATATAATTTACCTACCTGCCTAACCTCTCCGAACCCCCTGTAAGAAAAATTTTAATTTTTATCAAACATTGGCTCCCTCCCGCACCCCTTTCCTTGTGCAATAAATGCAAAAAAAAAATATTAAAAAAATGTTTAATAACAAAGTTTATAAAGAAAAAATTATAAAACAAAATGCAAAAAATAATTTAAAAAAAACATTGATTGTACTTGTTAAACTGAACACTTTTGATTTAAAAAATATGAACAAAAAGCAAAATTGAATATGAACAATGAAATTTCTAAAAAAAAAAAGTGAAACAAAAAAATTAATTCATAATTATGTGTATAACAACTTGTATAACACTTTGCTATATAATGAACAAAACACAAAAAAAAGAATTTAAAAAAATTAAATTTATTTAAATTTTAATTTTTGTTTTAAGTTATATTTTCAATTAAATTCTCTGTATAAAAGTAAAATGGATTGATATTAAACCAAAAATGGTACCCTTTAGCACAACTTTTTCCACAACTTTCATACAATTTCCAAAAACAGATTGATCTAAAATAATAAATATTTCCGTCAAAATTTTTTAATAAAACTACCTTACATAAAGCAGAAAAGTACCAATTACCAAGGCAAAGAAGGCAAACCCAATAATTGAATGAATAATATAGTACCAGAAAAAGTACTTTTTTTCCAAAAACATACAAAATAATGATATTTTTTATTACCTAAATTTCATAAGTACAACAAGGAATAAAAGATAACTAAATATGTTTCATTAAGAATCGATACCAATATTTAAAAAAATGTTAGTGCTGGCAAAAGTACTTTTTATAGAATTGTATAAAATGTATATGATATGAATATGATGCTAGAAAATTAAATTTTCTAAAACCTACAAGAAATACTTTTTCACTAAAATTCAAACATTTTTCACTAAAAGAGGACGCTTCGATACTAACGGACATCTTTAACGAACTAATAGTACTTTTTCCATACAGAAAAGTATTTTTTTATTTAAAATCAAAATTATATTTTTATATAAAAAGGTACTTTACTGAAACTAATGGTATTTTTTTGGTATTTCTTAATTATAAACTAAATTAAAAAAACAAAAAAGTACTTTTTAACTAAAAACAAAAGATATAAGAAGACTTTCTTTATTAAAACAAGTCCAAAACTTAAATTATCACGTCAAATTCATTATAAAATGAAATGTTTACAAATAAAAGTTAAACACCATGAGGTACTTTTTTAATTAAAATTCCCCCCAAAATATTTAAAAAATTTTAAAAATAATTTTAAAGCTTATTTAACGGGGTTTTTTAAGTAATTTTCCATGTTTCTTTCCTCGCAACTCCTACTAAATTGTTATTAGTACTCTTTCACATGATGTAGAAGTGTCCTTTATTTTACTGCACGTATACAAAAGGCTTAAGATAAATGTTCTTTTTCATGATTGCAGTAGGTAATCGATGAAACTAAAAGTATTTTCTGTTCGCTTTTATCTATTTTTAATACTTATTCGGAGAAAAAATACTAAGTACGTTTTTATTTCAAAACTATTAAAATCATGGTACTAAGTATTCGCTATACGTACATACATATATAGGTATTCGAAATATTCCAGACAAGGTACAACATAACTTAGGGTGCCTAATCTGTAATTGGTACTTTTTGTTAAAGGGTAATATAAAACAGTTTTTTTTTTGCTAAGGCAATATTTAGATCTTTTCGCATTTGGTACTTTGGTAATTCCTTTAAAGCTATGCGTTCAGTTTTCTTAAGGATCTTCGCTAGAAAACTGCAAACTTACCTTGGGTACTATATTAATAATTGATTATTTACTTTTCTATTTGACAAGAATATGATGTTCTCCTTTGTACAAGATACAAAATCTGTTTCCCTTACAAGTTTTAAATGCGATTTGCAATTGTTATTAAAACCATTTATATCTTTTCTTTAAATAATCATGGTTTTTTCAATCTTTTAAATAAATTAATTTCCTTTTATTTTAGCAAATAGTTAGGGAAATATGTTACTATTTAATAAATAAATAAAAAACAATTTAAATTATTAAAAATATTAAGAGAATAAAACAACAAAACAAATGATATATGATTTTTAAATAAACAAAAATATTTATATATAAAGACATACATATAATTAATAAATATATACGATATATTGTATAAATTAATGACAACATAATTATAATATATATTAAAAAATAACTATACATATATATAAATATGTATTTGTCTATAACAAAAATAAAAAACAAAAAAAATCTCATTGAAAAATAAAACGTAAATAAATCAGAACACTTTAATCAAAATCTTTAAGTATCCAAATGAAACAACAACAGCTACAAAAAGCAAAAACAAAATACTATAATTAAATATATTAAATATGTTATATAAATAAATATAATTTTTTAAAAAAAATATATTTCTTTATTTAACTTGAAAAATAATTTTATTTTCAAATTCTCTCTTTTTCAAACACTCTGTATAAAATTAAGTTTTCACTTTCCGTGGCATTTTTAAGCCATTTTATTTTAAAATCAATTATAAAAAAAAGAAAAAACAAAATAAAAAAATAACGAAATAAATTTAAAAAATAAATGGCCAATTTATGTGCAATTGTTAGTTAAAGAAATTAAATTAATAATAATAATTTAAATAAATTATAATTATTTTAAACAAATAAATGGTAAATTGGTTCAATAATATTTCATTTCATTCAAATACTATCATATTGAGGACATTATTAAAATATTCGTATAAATTTTATTTAAATAATTTTTTTTTCGGTTTTTAGAAATGAAAATAATTCCAATATTGGTTAGGAAATGTAAAACTAAACTTTCTCGGTACAAGCCGTATAGGGAAAAGTCATAAACAAGTACTTTTTTTAATTTGTGAATGTAATTAGTACTTTATTACTATAAACAATATATGTATAGTTTTATTTAATGTTAAAAGTACTAATTGTTCTGTTAAAGCAAGTGATTTTCTACTTTCTTTGAATACTGTCTTGATACATAAAATATTATTAAAATATTTTTAAATTAAATTTATAAATATAAATTTTTAAATTAAAATTATTTAAATAATGGCAAATAACAACAACATCAGTATTTCACAGGGACCGTAACTGTTATAACTTTTATCGTAAAAGTCAGAAAATAAAAGTTATTTTTTGACTTTTATTTTTTCGAGCAGAAATAAAAGTTATTTTTTAACTTTTATTTTTTCGAGCAGAAATAAAAGTTATTTTTTAACTTTTATTTTTTCGAGCAGAAATAAAAGTTATTTTGGTTTTTTCAAACCAAAGATTAGTGTTTAATATACCCAAAACTTAATTCTAATAATTTCTGACATAAATTACTTTAATTTTTTTAAAGAATTTTTTAATAAATATTATGAATTCATCATGAATTGAAACAAAAAAAACTTTTATTTCTGCTCGAAAAAATAAAAGTCAAAAAATAACTTTTATTTCTGCTCGAAAAAATAAAAGTTAAAAAATAACTTTTATTTCTGCTCGAAAAAATAAAAGTCAAAAATAACTTTTATTTCTGCTCGAAAAAATAAAAGTCAAAAATAACTGTTATTTTTGCTCGTAAAAATAAAAGTTAAAAAATAACTTTTATTTCTGCTCGAAAAAATAAAAGTCAAAAATAAGTGTTATTTTTGCTCGAAAAAATAAAAATCAAAAAATAACTGTTATTTTTTTTCTAAAAAATAAAAATCATGTTTTTAAAAAGCATCGCATTTTATAAAAATTTCGTCCAAGACAATCAAAATGGTATACTTGGTTTTGTTCTCCGACATTTCCTTGCGGTTGCTTTTTTTAATCAAAAATTCAAAAATAACAGTTATTTTCGGTCCCTGGTATTTCACGTTGTTTAAAAGAACATAAAAAGTCATTTTAAATTTAGCAAAAATATCTAAATAGCTAAAAAAAATCCAATTATTGTTAAAAAAAAATATTTAAAAAAGGACTTTTCCTTAAAGTCCTTGTCTAAAAGTACTTTTCCTTATAGTACTTTTTTTTAACAAATATTGCATTTATTTTAGTACTGTTCCTTAAAGTACTTTTTTTTTAACAAATAAAACATTTCTTTGATGAATAATCTATATATGTATATACGCTACTACGAAAGTATATTAAATAACGAGAAGTCATTAAATAACTGCAGGTTAATTACAAAAAAAATGAAATTTTTATAAATTTCGTAAATTCAAAAATAAATTTTTTTAAGGAAAAAAAAATCAATTTTAAAAGTACTGTTCGTCTGTTTTCAAATGTTATTTTTAAATTGTATAGTTTCACATTACAAAAATTCACAAAATTTAATAACAAATTAGCAAAAGTACTTTTTTTGCAAATATATATATGGACTAACTTTACTATTTTTATTAAAGTACAGACTAGTACTAAAAATGTAATTCATTTGAATATGGTTAGTATTTTTACATGTAAATTGTAAAAAGTACTTTTTTACAAGCAAGAAAAAATACTACATTACATATGACAATATGATACTTTTTCTTTTAGTGAAAAGAGTACTTTACATATTTTGGTAAATAGTAACAACTATTTAACGAATTTAATAACAATTCACCAAAAAGTACTTTTTAGGCAAAAATATTCATAACCAGATATAATGCTATGAAAAAGTATTTTTTTTTTATAAAGTACAATTTACGTTAAAACTTTAATTCATTTGTAATTGGAGAATATTTTTCACGAGTGAAGAAATAAAAATATTAAAATTTATTTGAATTATAGAAGTTTCCAACCATATAAATGTACTTTTTTGCAAGTATAAAATAATACTACATTACATGCGATAATATAACCTTTATCCAAGAATGTACTTTTTTCTTTATGTATAAAGCAATAAGTTTTCTTGCTTAAAAAATATTGAAAAACAATTTTATCAAATAAATCATAAACTAAAGGTGCCTAATTTGTAAGGGGTACTTTTGGACATTTGATGCGAGTTAGTACGAAATATAAAGAATTAATAAAGCTAATTGTTTGGCATAAAGAAAAATGTCTTTATGTTAAATCGTACATGAAAAAAAGGGTTTTACAATATCTTTTTTGATTTGTAAAGTCTTTTTCCACCAAAAGTTTTAAGTGTCATACAAATTTCGTACATGATGCTTAATTTTTCACAAGTGCAAAAAAGTACTGGTACTATATGTAGTTTTGTTTTTTTATATAACAAAAAACCAATACTTATTATTCAAACGAATTAATTCGATATACATAACTACAAATGAAAATAGTACTTTCTTCCAAACTAAAGCATAATGTTCTTCACACCTACAGCGAATACAAAAATTAAAAAAGTACTTTTTTAAAACCCTAGAAATGAGGTAGCAAAAAATCTGTAGTTTTACATTTCCTCAGCAAATTTTTTATTGTAAATGTTTTGTTACGTTTTCTATTTATTTAAAAATTCAAAAATAAATTTAATATTAAAAACAAAAAATAAAACCAATTTAATCTAATTAAAAATTATGAGAGTGTCCTTACTAATGGTGACATGTGTCTTTGCTACAATAACATTTAAACTTTAAACTAATTAAAGACAATTCTTGTTTGTTTAAATAATTTATAGAAATTTTATTATTTATTTAATAATCATTTTATTTTAAATAATTTAAAAACATTTCATTAAAAAAACACACACAAAAATAATTTCATTTAATTGAAACATACAGAAACAGTAGAAAACTTGGCTAAATTAAGCAATTAAGAACGAGAGTTTTTCAAGTGTAAAAATGAATAAAGTTTTTTATGGTATTATATATTTTAATTTAATATATAATAAAAAAGAATGTTATTATTAAACAACATACATATATAGAAATATAAAATACAACAACAACAACTACTAAATAAAAACCACAAAAAAGAAATTTAAAAACCAACTTGATTCCTGAAATTTTGCCAAATTTTTTTCTTTCTTTTTCCTATACTCATCAGCAGTTATGGAAAAGAGTTTTTTATGTTTTTTGGAATTTTTTTTTTTCTAGAACCATGTAAAGAACCAACAAAATATATAAAATAGATATATATAAAACAACAACAACAACAACAATATTTAATTACCAAACAACTGCAACAACAACTACAAGAACAAAATGTTAATAGTTTTGCGAAACACCAATTTTTCAAAAAATAAAACCAACAGAAAACAAAAATAAACCAAAATAATTCAAAAAAACAAAATAAAAAATTAATTAATAAATACTCTTAAAAACAAAAATCAAATAATTAATACAAAAACAAAAAGAAAATTATATATTTATTTAAAAAAAAAAACAAACAATAAATGAAATGAAAATAAAAGAAAAACTTGTAAAAATATAAGACATATAAATACATACGAGTACTAGTATTAGTTAGTAAAAAAAATAGGAGAAGCAAAGTAACGGTTTAAAGGAACCGGAGAAGGTTTAACAGAAGTTGAAATCATTGTAATATGGGCAAATGGGCATAAATGGTCGTAGATAGCTGATACAGTTCTTAATTTCAAAAAAAAAAATTTAAAAAAAATGGAAAAAAACAAAAACAAATTAGTTAGGCATATGGTTAAACAAAAAACACATACAAAAACAAACAAAGAATAAAAGTAACAAACCGTTGTAACGGTATTTGTCAAAAAAAAAAACAAAAACTAAAAACAAAAATTGTTACTTTATTGAAAAAAAAACAAAAAATTAAATAAAAGTGAAAAACAACAGAATCTATAGTTTTGCTTCTTCTTTATCAGTTTCTTTGGTTTTTCTTCAACATTTTTCAAAAAGAATTTTGCTTTCAATTTTTATTAGCAATATTTTTGGTTTTCACTTTCTCAATATACTCTTTAAATTTTATTGATTTTCTATGTACATATATATTTTTCTTTATTTGTGTATATTTCTTGATACTTATATATATGCACGGTTATTCGTATTTTTCCTACTATTTGTTTTAACTATATTCATATCTTTTTTACACTAAATTTTTCATCGATTGCTATATTTATTGATATCATAACATTTCCTAATTCATTTCTAATTCTACATTATTCCATACATTCTGTTACTTATTTTATCTATGATATTTTATTACTTTTTTGCTGAACTCCCATAGCACTCTCATTTATAAGATTAACATCTTGTTGTGCTATGATTAATATTAAATAAATAAATAAATAAATAAATAAATAAGAACAAGAAGCTTAAATCTGGTATTAAGAAGTTATTAAATATATTGATAAATAAATAAATTAATAAATAAATAAATTAAAAATAAGTTAATTATAAATAAAATATTTATATATACATATATATATATATACATATATTAAATAAAACAACAACAACAACAACCACTATAAACTAATTTAAATAAAATATTACATTGAATAAGTTTAAAAATAAAAATTAAATTAAAAATAAATACCAACAAAAAAAAATTATATATTTTTAAGACATGTTCAAAAAGCAATAATTAAAAACAACAAAAACAAAAAGATTATTATTATAAAATAATACTTATTATTTATATAAAAATTAAATAATATATATAAAAACAAAATAAAAAAAAAATACTATTATACAAATTATACAAGAATTAAATTTAATTCAAAATAATATTTATCTACTAAAACAGAAAAAAATATTCTTGACAACAAAAACCAACAAACTAAAACTCTAAAAACAAAATGACTGTCTGCAAACAAAAAAAAACTACATTTTCTAAAAAGAAAAAAACGCTTTAAAAAAATCTAATTTTATGGAAATATTCCAAGAAAAAATTTCTAAAAATCATAGAAGAAGAATTTTGTTTATGGAGAGACTATGTATTTTCAAGTAAAACATTGTTTTACTAAATTACAGCATTTCCAAAAAGTACCAAAATAACTACAATAAAATCATGAGAAGGAGCACAGAAAATATAAAAAAACCCAAATTCTATTTTCTTAGCACTAAAACATTATCAAAAAGTATCAAAAAAAATATTTTCAATATTTAGATATTTCATAGTACATAAAAAGTACTTTTTTGAACTAAAACTAGTTCCAAATGAAGTAAATAAATATTAATAATAAAGGAAGCAAGTGTTTCCTACAGGATGTTAGCAAAAGATATTTTTTAATTTTAAAAGCACAGAAAAATTTGCAGGATTTTAACGAATAAAATATTTTCCAATAGTACCGAATTAATAAAAAAGGAACATTACGAAATAGTATTGAAAAAAAGTCTTATGAAACATGTGAAAAATATAAAGAAAAATATTTTCAATTCAATCAAAATTGTTTTCTATTTTAAACTTTTGCATAAGTACGTTTTTCTTTTGCACCTCAAATCAACTTTAGGTACTATTATAGTTTTTCAAAGAAATGGATTGAGTGCATAAATGAAAATTTTTTGTGGTCAATGTAGAGTAATCATTGTGTTGACTTACTAGATGCGAAATCCAATTTCAAACATCCACTCTAATACCTTAAAATTAAAAAAATATAAGCTAAATAGCTAAAAAAAATCCAATTATTGTTAAAAGGACTTGTTAAAAAAGGACTTTTCCTTAAAGTACTTCTCCAAAAGTACTTTTCCTTATAGTACTTTTTTCAAAATATTGCATTTATTTCAGTACTATTCCTTAAAGTACTTTTTTTAACAAATAAAGCATTTCTTTGATGAATAATCTATATATACATATACGCTACTAGTAAAGTACGTCAAATAAATAGAAGTCATATTGCAGGTTTATTAAAACTTTTGCTGAAGTACGTTATTCTTTAGCACCTCAAATCAACTTTTGGTACTATTAAAGTTTTTCAAATAAATGAATTGAAAATTGAATTGAATTCACATGGAAGAGCTTCTCCAATCTACCTAAATGACAAATAATATACACAACGTTTTATATTGCAAAAGAGTACTTTTTGCAAAAACCAGTTTTATAAAATCTTTTAAAAGCATATCAAACAATTAAATGTGTGCATTTTTAAACCTTTTTTAAAAAATAAATTTGTTTTAATAATAAGAGTACATTTCAAACTTAATCCTTATTATTTCTGTTATTCACGTACTTTCAAGATATAAACAGTGATAACAGCAGCATGCTGTTGTAGAAGTTGTGAGTTCAATTCCCACCATGTTTCCATGTTGTTGTCATTGTATTTGTCGTGGAGATATGCTTTATTACTACCTACCTCAATCTTTATAGGGTATTCCTATAACGTCCAATTTTATTGTCTTGATAAATATCAAGATACTGCTCGCTGTCCACAGAGGTTTCTTCCTGCTATGCATTAATGCCCCACATGTTTCAAAAATATGTTCCAATTATTCATTCTACTTATTACAGACTTTATAAGTTTAACTCGTATCCATACAAATCCTGAATAAGTGTGCTGTGAGCCTACAGTGCCCGGTCAAAAGATCGGTTACGAACCTCAGGTTGTTTCTAGATAGTCTAATGCATGATCAAGATCGCCTCTTAATGTAATTACCCAACAAATGTTTTTATAATATTCAACCCACTTGGTGTAAGAAGAGTCTTTATATTCCCTTTCGTTAAGAATACCATTCCACAAAAGGATTATGGTCCCATCAACATCATTGTAGCTGACCTCCTTGCGAATTCGTCCGTATTATTTGATTATTGGATTCTCTCCATAAACAGCTGACTTCTTCTGGGCTTAATATAATTTACTATCTCAGATTTATAAAAAAAAAAATAATTTGTTTTTAAATCAATATAAAATGAAAAAATAATAATAATTTTTTAATAATTGAAAGCAACACAAGCAAAATAATGAAATCATAAAAAATGCGTCCTTTTATATAAAAAATAAATAAAAACATGATCAATTTTAGTCAATTAACATCAAAGAAAAAAATTAAAAGCGTTTTTAAATATGAATTAATAAATAAAAAAAAAGAATTAAGCAACTTTTTAAGCCAACAATTGGAATTTAAAAATTGAAAACCCAAAAATGAAGGATAATATTGTATGATAAATTATTAAAAAAAAAGAAAAGGAAGAAAAAATGATAAGAAAAGCTTTAACTTTTTTTGTTGGGGAAAAGAATTTAAAACAAAAAACATAATTGTCAAGCTAAATGAATTAAACTATAAAAAAATGTTTTTTTTAAGAATAACTTTATAAAAATTAAAAGATGAACAAGGTGATATGCAAACACAAAAAAAAAATTAAAAAAGAATACAAAACCTTCCATAAAAACTTACATTTAAACACAAAGAAACATACACTTACAGAAAAACAAAATTAATATGGAAATAAAATAATAAAATTTTGTCAATTTAGGCTTTTTGTTTACCTAACGAAAAAAAAATTAATTCATTAATTAATTAATGAGTTAATTAAATAATTTGTTTAACAAAACATATACATTTTGGGTTGAAATTATTTGAATATTTATTTTACTGTTGCTTAACTTAACACACTCTTACCCTCTCCCCTCTGTCTCTGTCTGACTCTGGATAACATATCATTTCTTTAGAAAAATATTTAAATAAAAATTATAAACAAAAATATATTAATTATATTATACTTATTATACATTTATTATATTAGTAGTAAAAGACAAATGAAACAAAAATATTAAAAAAAACAAAAACAAAAATAAAAAACCACACAACAACCTTACAAATTACATAAATTTATATTTTAATGACAAGAAACAAAAATAAATTTAAAAAAAATTAATTATTAATTAATTAAATTTAATTTGTTTATTAAAATTATTATATTATAATTAATGCTAAAGAATTTTTATTATTAATTTAAAATTAATTTAAAAAACCAAAAATTATTTTCTTAAAAACAAAATCTCATTCATGCAACAAGCAAGCACTTCTTTTCGAACTCCAACCAACTTTCTCTCTCCATATTTTTCTCTGTCTCTTGCTCGCAATCCCGTGAAAGTGTTAATAGAGTATAGTTTACCCATACACATACACACACATAACGAAACAAACACTGCAACACCTACTCATTTACATAAATACATACATACATACATTTAAAAAAAATGCAACACTTTTATACGTACACTAATTAACAAAAGTCATCATCTAAGAAAAATGAAAATAAAAACTGTTTTTCCTATTAAGAAAAAGCTTATTTTAACATCTTTTAAAAGCTTTTTCTTATTTTCAATAATTAAAAAGTAAAAAAAAAACAACTAAAAATAATATTTTGAATTAAAAAAAAAATTATTGAAAAAAATTTAAAAAAAATAATTATAAAATAATTAAATAAATAAAAAAAGCAAATAACACTTTCACTATATTGACAATATCTTTATATTTTACACTATACTTATAATTAAATATATATATATATAAATAAATATTAAAAAAAATAATTAAGAATAAAAAAGAAAAACCGGAAAAAAATAAAACAAAATCTATTAAATATTAAGTGATGGTATCTTTAACAACAACAACAACAAGAAAAATATTATATTATATATATTAAATTAAAAATAAAAATAAAATGAAATAAAAAAAAATTGTATTTACACTTAAAAGCAAAAAACAAAAACAAAACAAAAAAGAATCATACTATATAAACAATTTAACGTTAAGTTATTATACAAGAAAATAAAATTAAAAAATTAATATTAACAACAAAAGAAAACTAATTTTTCAAAAGCAACAAAAAATATAAAAAAAACAAGTATGTATTGAAAAAGAAAACAAAAATAATGTTACAATCTAAGCTACATAATAACTTTATAGTTTTCTAATAAATACAATACATATAAAAAAATAAATAAAATAATTAATATTATAAATAAATTAATTAAGATATTAACAGAGAAACATAAACTATTAAAAAGCAAATAAATATCTACGAAAAATTCATAAAAAAAAAAATAATCCACCATTTTGTTTTGTAATCAAGCATACTTTCAATATTTCCATTATATAAAAGTTTTTAAAGTGACAATGACACAAAAATGATTTAAAATTTTTTACCAAGTGACAGTGACATAAAAATGTATGCCGTTTAATTCAACATAAAACTTGACAGATGAAAATAATTCCCGAAAAAAAGTCAAAATTAAGTAAAAAATTTCTAAAAATGCATACATATGTAAACCTGTAGTGGAATATAAATTTCTATCATAAATTATTTAAAGTTTTCTATAAAAGTTCTTAAAGTGACAATGACATAAAAAATTATTTAAAGTTTTCTACAAAGTGACAATGACATAAATACGTATACAGTTTATTTCAACATAAAAACTTTACAGATTTCTTCGAAAAAATTACATATGTAGTAAGCCTGAAGTTGAATAAATATTTCTTTCTAAAAGTATTTAAAGTTTTCTACAAAAATTTTTAAAATGAGAATGACATAAAATGTATACAATCTATGCAAAAATTTAACAAAGAAAATAGTTGAAAATTGTATATAAAGCGAAAACTTACCATTCAGAGGAAAAATTTCCATATATACGATATGAAATAGAAATTTTTTTTTGAAGAATTATTTCAAGTTTCCTACAAGAGTTCAGACGCTTAAATTAAAATTTATAATGATATAAAAATTTTAGCAATTTATATGCACACTTGAGAAAAAAAAATATTTTGAAATAAATTATCCTGAAATCGTCAGCTTAATATTCATTAAATATATTCTTTAAATATATTAATTATGTAATTATATTCCTTAAATGTTTCAAAATTTACAAAGCGTCGATGACATACAAGTTTTTTATAATAAAAATCTGACGGATTGTGTCGGCAAAAAAAAAATACATGCAAAAAATATTTATTTTTGAAAGATAACAATGACACAATGACATAAAAATGTACAATTTTATCGTACAAACACGACAGATGTTCTATAAACGCCCTAATCATATCTATACTATCTTTTTCAATACTGACTTAAAGCTTCAATAATAGCAATGACATCTCACTGGAAAAAGAAATTGTAAAAAGAAAAATAATAGCTGACCTAAGACCTAAAATGACTTTAAATTATATGAGATGGTAATTGAAAACTAGACATCACATATCATGACAATGTCATGACATAACAAGACATTATAAAATCACCACATGAATATTTCATTGCATACTGAACTTCAATTCATAGTGTGAAATGAAATAAATTGGCGTGACATGTCATTATATAAAAATTATATCAGATATAATTTAGTAAAACAGGCTTATAAGATAAGATCTTACGGTAAAAGTTGGAATTTGCTATTATTATAGCAGTACTTATAAATATTTTAACTGTTATAAAAATGTTGGAATTTTATTTATTTTTACAGTAGAATTATTGCCACATTGTCTCATGGCATTTACAACCGACTCTGGTTTAAAATTATTTAAAGTACCCTCTATGTGTAGTGCAAAGATTTTTTATATGACTAACTAATGGGCGTAGAGCACTTTCGGTAAATTTATTCTGAATAACGCAAATGTTATTCCGCACGTCGTAAGTAGAAATGAGGTTATGCTAATGGGAATAAATTCTTTAGGTTTGTTGTGACCTGCTTCATTCGCCTTGGAAATCAAGGCAATCTTGTAGACTGTCCAGTTCGAAAAATATTCAAAATATTTTTAATACAACTAATCTAAGAACCGTAATTTAACACGAAGACAAAAATAAAATATTTACTTAAAACAATTTGATTCGATTTTGAAGCAATACTGCTTAATTGCCTGAAACTTAAATCCTGTTCGACTTTATAAACAAAAAATATACGTTTTTTATTTGTCATAAAAAGTGTTAACACAAAAAATATTTTTCTTATTATTCTCTTACAAAATAAAGTTCAGCATTAACAGCAGCATTAACTTAAAAGTTATGTTTAAAATTCTTTGTAATAAATTCTTAACAAATTTTTAAAAAAATTGGTTACAAATTTTAGAAAACCTTTAGTAAATCTTGTAATTAATTAATTCATTCTACTCAATAATTCAAAGTATGTATATCACAAAGTCCTAATGGGCTGCTTGAACGTTACTGTTCTGCATAAATGCATGCTCTTTATCAAAAAAAAGTGTTAAAACATTCGTCATCTTTTCCCCCACGAACATGATTTCTCGAAAACATTATTCTAAACAGGTGAATTAAAATAAAATAATTTTATTTGTTTTTGTTTTTCTGTATATACCATTACAAAAAACAATACGGTTAAATTTAAACAATTAAACTAAAGAAAAAAAATTATGAAAAATAATTATAGTTTTTATATATAAACAAAATGGAAAACTAAATAACTGCAGATACAACAGACATACAAGGAAAAAACAAAACCAGTTTAAGAAATTTAAATAAATTTTATTAAATAAATTATATGATCAAGAATCCAAGAATTTAATATGAATAACAAAAAAAATACTCTTTTTGTAAACAATATCACTAAAGAAGAACGAATGAAAAAATTAAAAATTAAAATTAAATTTTTATTAAATATTATTTAAACAAAAGAAAATGAAAAAAACCCCCTTTAAAATAATACAATTTTTGACAACCACAATAATTATAAAAATAATTATTTAAAAAAAATAATTATTAAAAAAAAATAGTGAATAAAAAACAAAATATTTGTATAAATATGTACTTTGCAAAAGGAAAGAAAATGAAAACTATATAAGGAATGGTAAGATACATTTTATGATACAAAACCAGCAAAAACAAAACATAATAATTATAATAAAATTAAACAAAAAAACAAAATTACTTTAAGTATGCATGATACAAACTAAAACAAACAAAAAAAAAGAAACGCAAAAAAATTTATAATTATTAAAAATAAAAAATAAAACATTAAATTAAATTGAAAAGAAACACAAAAACAAAGAAAGCAATTATATTATGACAAGAAAAATGAAAACGTATTTGTAAACTTTGAATATGAAAAGCAAAACACCATAAATTTAAAAAAAATTAAATTTTTTTTTGTTTAATTAAAAAAACTGAGTATCTTTGCCTCTTTACAAAAGGTCTCTGAATCAGTTGTTATTAAATACATAAAAAGTGGTATTATTTTCAAAACAAAAAGCTTTCAAACAAGAGGCATTTATTTCATAAACATATTTTTTTTATTAAAAAGAAAATAATTTTTTTTTTCCTTCATTTTGCCTCTTTCTTTCATCAACTACTTATTGTTTACATTTTACTTTGATCATTCAAATGATTTTGAACAGGCAAGACATCCATTAAAACAAAAAACAAAAAAAGGAAGAAGAAAAAAACAAAATATATTTATAAATAAAATATATAATTATTATAACTTTATATATATAAATAAAAATTTAAAAATAATTTAAAAACAAACAAAAAATTATATAAGTTATATAAATACCAAAAAAAAAAACAAAAAAACAACAACAAAAAGTCAAATAATATTTAAGATAAATTATTATATAAATAAATAAAATTAATAATAATAATAATAATTAAAATTAAAACAAATAAATAAAATGAAATGATTTTAAACAAACAACAGAGAAAAGTTATTTGAAAAATAAATTAAAATAATGAAAAATCATTAATAAGACAAGAGAGAAAAAATGAAAGAAAAAACCAACAACAACAAGAAAAAAACTTTGATGCAAATAAAAAATAAAAATAAATAAAATATGAACATTGTTCAAACAAAAAAAAATTATATCGCATGATAGAGTTTTTACTTCAGTGGAAGTTCATAAACAATAGAAGGTAAGTTAACTTAAAAATATAAAAAAATTATGGCATAATAGAATCTGTATTTTAGTAAAATTGAAAGATTTTAAAACAACATTAATTCCAAAAAAAATTCTTTAAAAAACATAAATATCGCATGATATAATTTTTATGTTTTACAGTGTGATGGTTGTGAGTTCGTTACATAAAAACAGTAGCGGATTGGCAATAACAGTACATCAATTATCAGAGTTCAAATTTGTTCAACCAATTCAAATTTCAAGGAGTAAAGATCAACCTAGGGTCTCATCTCTATCGGCATACACCGAAGCCATCAAGTAGGCTTGTTATAAGCTTACCACTACCAGTTCACCACCATACTTTCTATAGAAATGTGTACTTTGTAAAAATTTCCTGCTTTCCTGCTTTCAGTTGACTTCCCTGATACAAGTTATGTAATATTTACTGAGCAAAGACTTAAATCGTGTTTCAACCATCGTTTCGATGCCTTCAACACATGCTCTTCATTCATCATTTTCCACCATGCCAACACAGTTCAGATGTATATGTAAAACGAAATCTCCCATGAGTATCCAACTAGTGTACTCTAGTCGCCTTTATTTAGTTTAAAAATATTCATGATTTTCCCTTCATTGGGATCTCCCTAGAGTATCTTTGTAATACTTACCACTGTGGCATTATTCCACAATAGTCGACGTGACATTTCTTCCCACTTAGCTTATGTAATATTCTGCCTCTATTAGCCAGAATATTCGTTTCCTCATTTCCAATCACACCATAATGACTAGGTAGCCCTATAAATGCACACTCTTCCATGCCTGGATTAATTGTTAATCGCATTTTTAAATTCTCTAACTGGCCTTGATCCCGTATCCCTGGAAGTTGTTGGTTCCATTTTCCAGTTACTCAAATGTTCACTAACCCACATCATTCATTCCCTAATCGAGTGTACCTCAGTTTGAAAAACCATATTATGGAGTTGGTGGTAAAGCTTGGTTTCTAGTTATTGTATATAGAGGTCCAATACCGTCCTATCTCCATGTTTAGAGCCATCCGTGTAGTAACAAGATCCCACACCCATCTGTGCCGTGAATTCGTTTGACCAAGAAAGTCTGGTATTGGAGTGATGCAGTTGGTTGCTGCGTATCCAGGGCCCCAATTACTCTCTAGACATACGTTTTGTAGGTCTGGTCGATCTATCCCCCAAAGCGCGAGATGATCTGCCTAATATCGAATCCTTATCTCTATCGATTGGATAAAGTGTCTTGTTTCGAATGCTCTTCTAGGTGATTGCACCATTTATCCGTAAATAATACATCCTTAAAACTTCAGAATTATTTTAAAGTTGCATTTTCAATTCTACGATGTCCACCACATTACTGAAGCATAAGTTAGAATGTATCTAATTACGCTTCTATAGAGCCCGTCTGTCATCCTTGGTTCGTAGCCCCATGTAGAACTGAGGTCCTTCTTACCATAAACTTACTAGAGATTTTCGTCCGTAACAAAGTTTTCGTCAGAATTTTTTTTTAAATTTTTCTAGAGAATTTTTTTTTTTATTATAAAAAATATTTTTTAACAATATTTTAAACACAAACACCAACAACAATAATTTTGGTAATTATTTTCTTAATAATTATTTTATATACGAATACATACGTATATACACAACAAATGCAATAACAACGAGAATTAATTCTTTTTATTTTTAACAATCCCTTTGGACAAGTTCTCCTCCCACCATTTGGCATACCATTTAGCGCTTCTCTGTTGCGAAGTCTCCACATCTATTAGGGGCACATAATCCATATGAATAGCGGCTCTCAAACGATTAAACATCATAACAGAGGCAGTAAATGAACTTATGGCTCGTATAGAATACTCCATGGACAAGTCCTTAAAAGGTGCCAACAATTTAACAAACAATTCGGCCAACATCGATAAAAAGAAAAACAAAAAGTGAGGCAAATACCAGGCTGAATGACGTATACGGTATTTGTCACCCAATAAAGCCATTTTCTGTAGAAATCTGGAGATGTCATTAATGGGTGTGTCATCGGTAACGAATACCGGCAGGCCGGCTATGGCTTTGGGATTTGTCTTTAGGCTTTTATAGGCACATATATGGCCCCAGGCAATGTTACCTAAAAGAGAAATTTATTTTTTAAAAGAAATTTTAAACTAAAGGCATTTTGTCATTACCTGCATATGAAACCTGTTGTTTACCACCAGGTCCAGCTATTCTCGGATAACTGTAGTTACGTTTACTTAAATACTTGAGTACGGTGGGCACAAATCTTTCATCGCCCTCACCATAGGTCAATGGTGGTCTTATAGCTGCTGTAATCAAATAATCCTTTTGATTACTTAACATGGCTCCATTAGAGTTCAAAACTATCGTTTCAGCTCTGAGTTTTGATGACGAGTAGCCGGGTATTAAAAAGTTCTTATCAAAATCGTTGGGATTTTGTGCATCATATTTGGGAGTTGGTGCTTTGGATTCTGTTTGATTTATGACTAAAGTAAAGGTACTGTGTCCCTTGAATGGCACCATACAAACGGAGGCACAACTGGTGTATATCAAACGTTTAATATTGTGTTCCACACAAAGTTCAACAACGGCACGAGTACCTGTAATAAAGAAGTATTTAATGAGACAATAGTAATCAAAATGGATTCACTTAGGGGAAAGACGAAGATCTTGGCAAAGAGATTAGGATAGGAAATTGAAATGAAGGCAGAAGAAGTTGGAAGATAGGGCAGCAAAAATTCTCTGATGCTGATCCATGTGTATGTGAGCCATAGTTTCTACCTGGAGTCTCATTCCGTGAATCACACACTGGCTCTGTATAAGTGTAATTAGATCCATATAAACGAATGCTTCATTAGTGCTGTGGATATCGATGGTCAGGGAATGCTCCATTAAAATAACTTACGCGTTTCAAACAATATGTTGTTCAGGCATAAGTGTTACTATCAGATGTTGGAGCAGTGGATGTATTAACCAGAGCTACAAATCATATCGCAATAATATAATTAGGATAACAAACGGATACTCGCATAACATGGAATTATCCGACATAACATGGAATTATCCGAGAAGAAGCTTATCGTACCGCTCGCAATCAACCGCATTACTTTGGTACCAGATCGACTTTCTTGGTTAAACGTTGCTATGGCACAGATGTCCATCGGGGCTTGTCGCTCGAAACAGGACAGGACTGAGCGTCTATTGTTGAAGAACCAGAAAGCAAAAACTATGCATGATCACTTCTAATCAAGTGGCAATTGGGGAAATAGCATCCTGGAATACGGTATTAAAAACAGTCTTGGTAGGCGATTACCAATTACTCCGGGCAAGAGGCAGTACATGGGGTACCCATTCTTCATGGAGTGATTGAAACTGAGGAAGCGATTAATCTCTCTAATAGAGCTAGAGTATTATAGGACAAAGCCTTGGATAACCCAAAACCTTTTATTGCAGTGAAAACTTGACTTCAAGAAGGCATAGTGAAAGAAAAAGAAAAGAATTGCGAAGATACTCTCCGACTATCCTAAAGGAAGGAAAATTATGGGTATATTGACACTGAATAAAGCAGACTTCAGTACTCTGATGAGTACGAAACACTCAGCATAAACCCGATAGAAGAGGTAGATAATAATGAATGCAGACTATGTGGTGAAGATAATAAATCGATGGTCCACTTTTTATATCATTACACAGCTATCGTAAGCTAGAGATCTCAACTTTTTGCGAAGGCACTAGACGAAACATAACTTATCTCAGAAGAGTGGACTTGAAAAAGCTGAAGAGATTTGTACAAAATACATATATACTCCCTACGGAAAGTGTGGTTGGTACTAGCAGCAAAGCTACTTGATGTGAGTCAATACCCACTATAATTTTAAATTTTCTATTATGTTCTTAAGTATAAAAAAAGTTCCTTTATCATGAAATGTTGTTTTTGTTTTAACATTATATAAGTAATAAACAAACATTTTTATTTTTGGAAATTTATTCGACTATTATTATTTACTTTTCCCGCTATCCTAAGAAAATAAATTATTTCAGTGGTGTTTACTCAGTTTTGGCACTCACTGTAGCTACCTAAAAACGCTCTACATCGAAAATATGTTACAAAATTCAATGAACATTTTTAGCTTTTACGTCAAAGATTCAATATTTTTTTTAAACACGACCTAACGAACTAGGCTTTCTACAATAAGTAGAGAGAGATGTATTCAAAATCCATATTCTTTCCAAATTACATACAATATCTTCATAAAAATTCTTACTTACCATCTACATTGACACGATCTAATTCCTTGTAATTGGGTGGATATCTCAGGCTGATTAAGGCAGCACAATGAAACACCGTATCGACACCTTTGAAAGCTTCGACTACCGTTTTAGGTTCACAAATATCACCCACAAATGTAAGTATATTTTGCTTTTCATCTATAAATTAAATACAACGTAACATTTTAGTGGTAAAACTAGAAATATTAATTGCATCAGCAACTTACCATCAATTTTATTTTTATAGGGCTTTAAGTCCACTGTACGTATTTCCTTGATATTTAATTCGTTTTGATCTTTAAGCAATTGCTTTATAATGTGTTGACCTATAAAGCCACTGCCACCGGTAACCAACACTACTTCACCATTTTCAGAAATCATACTTCTGTTATTTCAACTTGAATGTTATGATTTGTAGAGGCTATAAAAACTACAATTATATTAAAAATAATTAAATAAAATGCATAAATAATGAACAAAAAAAAAAAACTAAGTCAAGTATGTAATAATGTAGTATCAGTAGTGTATGCATACGTATTATATTAAATAAGTTACGAAAAATTATAATTATTTAGAGAAAATCAAGTTTGTTAAGTACAGTTTTATTTTTATTTTTTTATTATTTTCATTCATTTTATTTATTTTTCTTAACTTTACAATTATGAGGAAAACTATGTTAATTATTTTTTATTTAATTTACGTATGAAATAGTACTACTCAATAGAAAAGTAACAAAAATAAACAATGCCACCACAATGGATACAAAAGTTTAAAAAAACAAAAACAAAAATCACAAACAACCAAACCGAAAGAAAAATACACAAAAGATCTTGTGTAATGCAAAAAATAGCAAAACAACAACAACAACAAATAGGAAAAATATCTATAAAATAAAAGTAAATGGTCAAACGTTAAACAATTTGTGTGTGTGTTTGCAAAAGGTACGTTAAACAGCCTTAACCCTTTTAAGAGTTATGGGGTCTTTAAGTAATTTCATCAGTGGCAGCATGCGTATGCTTATCGCTTTGGAGTAGCTTTTTGAGTCTCGCTTTCTAATAAACATTGAAAACAAACTTTAGATAGATTTGTTAACCCTATAAAGTGTCACGAGGCCTATGCTTAGTGACACAATTCTTTATATAATTCATATAGTAAAAGACTTCAAATATTTTTTTAACCTCATAGCAAAGGGGCTAGTCAACTTAAAATACCTTTTAAGCCAAATTTTTTATGTACGTGAACTTCAAATGGCATTATTAATCCTATAGCGTGATACTACATCTTGAAGAGATTCGATCATTGGATGTATAACATGGCAGGGAGTTATGAGGATTCTCAGCCTTGATTGTGGGTATATATCAATTCAGACACCATTTGTAGTCCAGCGAAAATGGTCATTCACTCATTGACCCCACCATTCACTCCTACTGACCAAAGCTGATCGCCTGTTGGCAATTTAAAAGTTGGAGCGTACGGAGGCAGCTCATTGTAGATTTTTTTTTGTTTTTGTAAAATTTCAGCCTTCTTTCACAATCAACAATTTGTGCCAATTACTGCTGCGTCAGTAGTACAAAATAGGGACTTCGAGCTGATATGATTCGTTTAATTTATTCAATGGTTTTCGTACCCAAATTTCTTTATAATTTTTCTTTTGATGGACTGCCTTCAATGCAAATTGCAATATGAAGCTCCTTAATAAAGCGTTCTGGGCTATCCCATCAATAACTCTCTTTTTCATACTTAACAGGCTTCCACTATACGACTTGCGTCTCAGTATACGACTTAAAGAACTATTACGCTGGCAAATATTCTCTACCTATCGGTGTGTCCCTACACGCTGAGTGAACTTGACGATACCACATCTTGCAAGAAGATCTCACACTAGAATTCGAACATGTTCAGCTTCAAGCGGTTCTGTGGACACTTCTCTACCTATCGGTGCTTCCCTACACGCTGAGTGAACTTGACGGTACAACATCTATCTCACACTAGAATTCGAACATGTTCAGCTTCAATCGGTTCTCTACCTATCGGTGCATCTCTACACGCTGAGTGAACTTGACGATACCACATCTTGCAAGAAGATCTCACACTAGAATTCGAACATGTTCAGCTTCAAGCGGTTCTGTGTACACTTTTCTACCTATCGGTGCGTCCCTACACACTGAGTGAACTTGATCTTGCAAGAAGGTCTCACACTAAAACTCCAACATGTTCAGCTTCAAGCGGTTCTGTAGAAACCTTCACAAACGATTCTAAACTTGAGAGTAAGGCAGGCTGTAGTATTTTCTTCGAAAACTTTCACCTTTAAATGTTTCTCCATTTATCTTACAGAGATATTTACTGGCCGCTGACAAATCGTGGGCGAAAGAAGAATTTTGCTTCATTGCCAGACTCACCAATCTGCTGCTCAAATTGAATAGTAGAAATATTTCTGCCACTGCGTAAGTGACATTGATTGAGAAAGAAGACAGTGTTGTTTTCTTTATTTGCTAATGTCAATCCCTGGCTTTATGTAGACTTTTATCAACTCGGCTCACTCTTTTCCGGTAGTCTAAAGGAGCGCTATAATTAATCAATAATGAGTCGGCAACTAAATTCATTCATATATTGAGCTAATTTTCAGCTGGATTCCGATAACAATTTGTCTGAAAGATATTATTTCTGATAGAAAAAGATTAATTCGGGTAAATGTTGTCCAAAGCTGAACAGAATATTTCAGAATATGTCTTGCCCCGTAAGAATTAATTTCAACATACAAACGAGATGTAAAACGTGGTCAAGCATGTAATAATGGTGCCCCTAAGGCTTAAACTGATAGTCGTTTATTAAATATGATTGAATGGAGCCCAAGCTCAACTCTCTATACAGATGGATGCGTGTGTCTATAGTCATATACGATATAATTTTCATATCTTGCTTTTATTGCAAATGCTTTCCTTGAATAAACACAAGTTTATAATTCCCTTACATTATAAGGTATTTAAATGAGGTCTGTTAGTTCTTCATACTATAATTAAATAAAAAACAAGTTTAAATAATTATTGTTAATGTTTAAATTTTTTTTTTAACCTTTTTTAGGTTTTTGTGCTTCAACTTGGTTTTGAATCATAATTTTGGGGTCTTCTTTGATTGGTATTTGTTGGTATTATTTTTTTTTGGCCAGGGTCAGTTAATGCTGCTGCATTTGACAACAATGGCTAATTTATTAATACATCTTGTATTGTTATTGTAAAACACAAGAGGTTTTTTTTTTCTCAGAAACAAAACTTTGTTTATGGTTTTGTATTTACTCTACCGCCCGTCCTACAAACCCCGAAATAACAAAAAAAACCGGTTTCTCTTTGAAAGCGTCTCTTTTAAAGTCTCTCTTTCGAATTAATAATTATTTCCGTAATGTAAACTTGTAAAATCATTCATTACAATAATATGTACATATTTGCAAAGGTAGTCTCAGTCTTCACTCTAATTTTTTAAAATTAAATGCACTTTTAGGGAAAACAAAAGAAAAACTTACCTTTGGAAAATTTATAAAAGAAAAAAAAATTAAAGAAAATATTCAATGAAAATTGCGAGTAGTCCGTAAATAATGTCTTCACTTTTGACTTGTTAACTTGATGTCTATTTAATGAATGATATTAACCAACTATTCGCAATGTAAACTAACGTATAAGACAAAAAGTTTAAGTTTAGCTTAGAAATAAAAGCTTTCAATTGAATTACAAAATACGTTAGGTAAAGAGAAATACATACATTCTCTTAAATCCTACAATCACACAAGGCAACAAATTTTAAAAAAATGTTTAAGTCGCGGACCACATACATACATACATATACTTCTGCCTTACCATCAGTGTAGTCGCATAAATCGAAATTCATTAGGAACCCAATGAAACTTAGAAATACATATGAATGAGGATGTTGTGCAGAAAATACGTTACTTCTAAACCATGAAATTACAGGAGGCAACAGAAAAATAAAGTCCAGCATTATAATATTTTTCATCACCCACGAAGGGGCAGCAAACAGTCGATAGCAGCCTCATTAATTGTAAAGCATACGGCCACTAAGCCATACCCACAGAGTCCAACAAGAAAAGACAGCATTGAATTACACCAAAATATCATTAAAGATGTCTTATAGCTGCCTAGCAAAGCCCCTCTGCTTAATATGCCTTCAGTTTAACTCGCCTCTATTGAGAGCTATTGCACAGATGTCTGGAGAGAATCTTGTTCTCATCACCGCAACGATACTGGAAACGACGAAACGCTATCATCTTACAATCTAATATGTACGCCTAGATAGCAGCTTTATTATTTAAGCGACTCATTAAATTGGTGGCTTCTTCAAGTCTCGATAATAATAACGAAAATCTCTCTGTGGTCATTAAACAGATCAAATGGATCTAGCGATTCTTCCAAATGACAAAATAACTAACGCTGCAATCCAACCCTTTGCGCAGGGAAATACATACATACATACATGCATAATTGGCCATTACAACCCTTCAGTCAGGATTACGGCCTAGCTTCTCACACCACTCATCTAGGGTGCGTTAATTTTATACGTGAGTGACGCGACCTACAGTTTAAAGTCGACTCCGAACGACAGATTTTTTTTTGAGAAACTTTTTCATGGCAGGTTTATTTAGTCTCAGAGTTTTTGCCAGAAATCTGCTGAGAGGAAGTCACCGAAGAAATATTTTTTTTTCATATTTCGTTTTGATGTCTGACCTGAGATACGAACCCGAGCTTTACGTCTCATAAGCCAACACACTACCTACTAGACTACGGCGGCTTCGGAAGGAAATATCGTATCATTATTGCCGTAGACATAATTATGAAATCGGGATACACCCTAGATCCGTTATATGGACTGTGATTATCGTAAATCTTCTACTTCTTACGTTTACCGCATCGGATAATACAAAAGTTTCCTCTAGTGATTCTGCCTTCAGCGTTTTAAAAGACAAGGTCTCATTGCCACGGTTATATTAACGCAAGTCCGTTTCGGTAACTTATCCAACTCCGTCTGAGATGTTTCCAAGAATATATTTACAAAACGTGGCGGGTATATATGGCATATTCTATTTATATAGGGAATACCAAGTGTTTTTATAGTCATAATTGCACACACACAAAGATTTAAAAAAAATACGTTTTCACAATAAATTTGTTAACATGTATATCTTTTTATATATCAATCTCGTATTAGTCAGATGAACTAAAATTCTTCTTTAATTAATTACATTTTTTTTCATTTCCTTAGTAAGAAAAAAATAAATAGTTTTCGCGTAATACTGTTATTTGTGTTTATTTTAAACATTTAAAAAATGTTTAAATAATTTATTAAACATAAAATTTTTTCCATTTATAAAAATATACAATTCCTTTCTTTTGTAAATAATAAGATTTGGTTTGAAGGGCCACTAATATTCAAAAATTTCATTTAAACCAAGCAAAATACTCAGAGATAATTTAAATTTGTTTTCCTTTCTTTTTCTTTTCTTAGAATTATTAACAGCCCTTAAGGATAGCTTATGGTAAAGACAAAGGCTAAGTACAAAATAACATTAAAAATTTGTGAATATACAAGGTATAGTATAATATAAACATAAAGAATACAATAAATATTATATATCATATGCTATTTAACAATCTCATGCCATATTGCAAAATTAGCCTAAAGTTATTTCATTAATAGCATTAGGTGACCACCTACATTGAACATGAGTGTTAAATGTCCTTGTAATTAATCCGATTACAATATGATAGCATTTGACTTCTTAATCTTAATCTTTTTTAAACATTAAGATTCTTTTTTTAATTCTTTGTTTTTTTTCTGTTTTTTTTTCAATAATTTAAGTAAAGCTTTACAATGACAATTGCAATTTCAATAATAATCAAAAAAATAAAGTAAAGTAAAACAATCATTTAAAAAAAATAAATTTCGCTATAAATTTTGCTTAAGGCAGCTTGGTGTCTTTTTGATTTTTTTTTTTTTTGTGATTTTCTTTTTAATATACATTTAAATCTTTTGTTTCTTCCTTTAAGTACTGCAATGGTAACATATTTAGTTAAATGTTTTTTGTTGTTGTATTAGTAAAGAAGGCATTTCATTTAAATAGGAAATTTGAAGCTTTGAGTATAAATTTTTGTTTTTGTAAAATTACATAGAAAAGATAACATATGTATGTATGTATGTATATACTATATAGTTAAGCAGTTTGTAACAATATTCGATAGTCTTGAAGTACCGATTCTTATTTTTATTATGATTATTATAAACAATATACAACCTAAGTCTTTTGTGTGTAATAGTAGTGACCATAGTTTAAGCATCCGTAGATTGGTCAGTAGGATAAAGCCGATGAAGAGCGGGAACCAACTTTAAAATCTTTGTACAAAGAAAAAACTGAGATCTAAAAAGAAAATAGAATTATTAAAATTTGTTTATGAATACTAACTGAATATAAAAATTTTTGAGGCTGTCGTTTAGAACGAACTTGAAACAACAAAAACTTCGAAGTCGATGTTAATCTATAGGTACCGTCACTCATGGATACAATTAACACACTTAAGATGGGTGATGTGAGAAGCTAGACCGTAACCATGATCAATAAAATATTGATTTTATACATGCCTAATTGGCCTTTACAATCCCTTAAACTGGATTATGACCTAGCTTCTCACACCACCTTTGCTGTGTGTGTTAATTTTATACGTGAGTGGAGGAATCTTTAGTAGTATTTTTCAGAAACTTTTCATGGCAATTTTATTTACTTTCAGAATTTTTGCCAGAAATCTGCTGAGAGGAAGTCACCGAAGAAATATTTTTTGGCATTTCCTTTTGTTGGATATGTCTGACCTGGAGTTTGTACCGTGGCCTCCCGTCTAGTAAGCCAACATACTACCTACTAGACCACGCTGACTTAATTTATGAAGATTTAATTATGAAAGGAACAAATCACAGCTTAACCGGACGTTCAGAAAAGCAGATTTCTCTGAGGACGCATACATAAATAAGAACCAACAGCACATATGCAAGAAGGTAAGAACTTTGTTTGTTGAGATATTTAAATGCCATACGAGAGGCTTATTTATGTTAAATTTTACTTCTCCTATGGAAAATAAAATCTTTTGGTTGCTTACTAGTTCGTTTCCAACTCTTCCTAAGTATAGCCATTCGTTCACTAATCCCCTTGCTAAGGGTAAGCAAATCTTTCCTCGATTTCGAAAAGCAGTGAACCTTTCGCTCAGGATAGAAAGGTATTCACAATGCCAAATTTTTATATTCAAACCAACATACCTATAAGAACGTCTTTAGATTTCAATATGAAAAACGTTTCTGGACAGGACGAATTACAAGCACTGCTGTTCAAACAGAACTCGTAGACTGGCGCTTATTCATTAGCCGCTCTTTGTAAGCGATGAAAAGTATGACGGGTTAAGGATCGTTTAGAAATTTCGATAAGAATTATTCCCACTGGTAACCTCTTAGTATAACGAAAAACGAAATCAAACCAACCAACGATTTGAAGAAATTAAAATTATAGCACTAAACATATATTCTTTCTAACTTAATTAATTGGTCATTACAACCCTTTGGTCAGAACTACGAGCTAACATTTTATGTCTAGCATATCCTACATATATCTTCTCAGTCTAGCGCTTAACATAACCAAAATATTTATTACGATTTGGCGCGTTTTAATCCAAACTTATTGCTTTTGGATCCCAAAATAACCCCCTATTTATACCTAAATTTCTAAGTTCTCATCTGACCTAGCCTAAAAATATTGTATATTTGCCCGCAACTACCCCATTGTGCGTTTTAATAATTTCAACAGTACTTTATAATACATATTATCAGTAACGACTTTTGTTTTTTGTTTATATTTTCAATATAAACAGAAAAGTACATTTGAACTTTCTGTTCGTAAACAAACTTAATAATAACTTTCACATTTATTACACCCTCTAAAAAAGAACGAAAAAACCGTTGATCAAAGTTTCCTAACGTATATAAAATATTTAAATTTTTAATTTACAATACAACTGAAAGTGGCAATAAATGATTATAAATTTTAAAATCTTTAATAAACACTATAAATCAAAAAATTTCAATTAAATTCCTGCCCCTAAACAAAAAAAATAAATAAAAAAAAAAAGAAAATTTGTTTTGTTTTATGGGCGCCTATATAAACGATTTATAGTGTTTTTCCCATTCCCATTTTGTATTTGTTTGTATTTAAATCACTTACTTTATCTTTCAATTGCTGACATAATTGTAGACCAGCTGTTAGCATTATCAAAACCTCATTTAGCCAATTAACCGAGGCTTCCGCTTGACAAGTATCAAATCTCATAACACCTTGAATATTAGTCAATTGATAAACGGCTATAATCAATTTGTGCGATTGCAAATAGAAACTAACAGCTAAATCCTCGGATAAATTTGGTGACAATGACTTCTGGGGGGAATGTAAGAAATATATCGTTTTTTTATTATGAAATTATTGTAATAAATCTTAATGTACGCTTACCATATTACGTCCCTTTATCAGTTCATCTATGGGCTTCTTCTTCGGTATGATTAATGATAGGCGACCTCGTTGTAAAGCTCCCAGTATATTTCCCACCACATGTAATACTTCATCGGAGGTTCTGCAATTGAACATTTTAGTTGTGATAAGAATTCATTAAAACTAACAACAAAGAAAATTATAATTAAACATTGCAAGTAATCAGAAAAACCATTTAAAAATAAAAGTTTATGTATGCGTAGCCTTATTTCTTTGTGGGTGGGTGCCTCTTGAAAGTAAATAATGATTTAAAATATTAATTTTGTTTTCGAAAAGTTAGATTTCTAAAAATAAACAACTTTTCAATTGCCTTTAATTATATGGAATTTATTAAGGCATATGTATATATTTTATAAAATAAATAAACCTTGAAGTAAATGATGTTTTTCATTTTTAGCCAATTGATATGTTATTTTTGATATTAGATTTGTTATACTGAATATGCAAATAGGTTAGCTAATAATGTTAGCCTATAAAAATCCACAAATTAAATTAACCTTCCAAATCCACTATATCACTCAGTAAAGTCTACAATGAAATGAATTGGATTGAGTCTTTTTTATACAAAAAAATCGAAGACTTTTGATTGTGTTGTTTGATGGTAAATTCAAAATCTACGTTAAAGAAGTTGAGTAATGGTTGTGTGGTATTTCTAGGCCAGGGTATTCGGCTAGGTCATTGACTCTCACTAATTTAGGGTATTGACTTTAAGATATTATCTGAAAATCTTGTATGTCTCAAACGATCAGTCAAATGTGGTTCAAATGGATTAAAAATCAGTCTTGGACTTATTTAAGTCTGGATAAATGCACACGATTTTACTAAGAAGGCTAGTAAAACTCGGCAAAAATATTGACTGTTTGAAAGTGGAACATTTAGAAGAAAAAAAAAACGCTGTAAAATTATCTAATAAGCCCTCCTTCTCTACATTTCCACTTTCATTCCCTCCACATTGACGTCAAATATTGTAATAAATTTAACTTCAACTTTACGTGACCTCTTACTAAAGTTTGTCATCTTCAACCTACAAACTCTACACACTATTAAGTTAAAATAAAAACCCTTAAGTTTAACTTCTTGCTCTTAAAAGTTATAAAAATAAGTAGAAAAAAAACTCAAAGAGTAGTATTACTCACTTAAAATGATACGAATCATCAACGTCATCAATATGATTGATGGCCTGTTGCAAATGATTGGCAGCATCTTGTACCTGTTGCAATTTCCATGGGGAATCTTGTGTTATGGAGGTGCGTTGAATTTGATGAGGTGGCTTCGATAACTTAAAGCTAATGTCCTATAAAGGAAATTAATTGGTGTTATTCCATTGCATTCCGATATACGAAAATATTCATTAACTTACCGCCTTTGTTATAGTATCACCAGTTAATGTTAATATGGCTTTCAATTGGTCGGGCGGTTGCACAGAGAGTATAAATTTTTCAGTCTTTTTTCCTTCATTTTCATATAAAGGCACGGGAAATCGATGGGCACATTCCTGCCGTTAAAAAAAAAAAAAACAAAAACAATAACTTTTTTTTTTATCAATTTTGTATGTATTAAATCAAAATAAAGCGGAGGGGTGGTGGGGACATTATGTGGGATGTCGATAATGATTAAAAAAAGGAAAAACAAAAGAAGTGATAACAAAATTTTTTTTGTTACTCTTTCAATTCAACTTACAATGAGTATCAGTTTAAGTTTTTTCAATAGATGATGCACTTCCTCTTTTAAAACCCACTCAAATTCCATTTGCTGTAATACGTAGAATATGATTTATTAAAAATGTATTTTTAATTTATTAAATTATCATTTTTATTACCAAATTTTTGGCCTCTTGTTTTTCTGCTTCCATCTTTCTTAAACTATTGCTGCTGCTGTTTTGGTTTAGGTTGTAATCGTTGTCTTCCTCTGGGTTACCAGACGTCGGTATTTCGCACCATTTCGGGCTTTTCATTTGCAAAATAGAGGAGGAAGAACTACTGTCTGGGTATCTAGGCATATAAGAAGAAGAATTGTGAAGAAATTAAAAGAAAAAAACACATATTGAAAAATGTTGTTTATTGTCTTTTTCCTTTTGTATAGAAAGTGTGCTTAAAAGAAATTAAGAAAAAAAAATTACAAAAACAATGCTTACCCTCCATCATATTCAGGCACTGTCTCCAGATGGCGCATCTGTTTACGGTTTGTGAATGGGCTGAACGACCAATTTCCAGTGCTAAAGTAATTTTTGAAAAGACAAAAAACAAATATGGATATAAAAACAGTGTTGCCAGGAAATAAAAACTTTTGTAGAAAAAAGAAGGGAAGAATTAGAAAAATCGAAAAAAAAATTATAAATATCTTTCGACAAATAATTTTCAATTTGTAGCTTTTTTGCAAGCATTTTTTTATGCTGTATACTATTTATACTATATTTATATAAATAATAATTATTTGTTTATATATTTTTTTGTATCATTTTATCTGCGGGAAAACTTTAAGTCGAAAAGTTAAATTCTTGGTCGTTTTCATCCCCATAATATTTATATCTCTGGACAACATTTTTTAAAAAGTAGACAAAATAATTTAAATGTTATTTTTTGATATCTAATTTTTAAAATTGTGTAATAAAAAGAAATAACTGACATAGTGGCAACACTACGCGACTCCACCCTTCCCTATTTCACACCCAATTTTGTTTGTATCGTGGTTTGTCTTAAGCCAATGAATGGCACCACTACTAATGTAGGTGAAAATTACTTATTCCAGACACACACCTGTTAATGCATCACATACATGGTTTATGGTAATACAGTACCTATTTCGAATAACGGCACTTTGGTGAATTTCTAATATATTCACCATACCCGAAAAATTCACCACATTTTGGAAAAACTCACCACACCGAAAACTCACCACACCGAAAAATTCACCACAAAAAACAAACCGTCCGTCCGCCAATTTCGCCTAATTTTTATTCCAAACACACCACAACCACACACCCGAACTCTCCATCCCCACAACTGACACGCTCAAACTTCCAATTCGAGACCACAACACTGAACAACCAACAAACACACACACGCACGCATACGCCGTTACTCTTAAATCCCGTTAAAACGACGATGCGCTTAAATTTCATTTATATAAAACAAAAACGAAAAAAGAATGTGGGAACCTAAAAAAATTAAAATTGAAATGAATGGATTTTGAACGAACAAAACATTTCCAACCAACCAGTGCTGCCAACGAATAAAAAAATAATCGCTATAAAATAGGAAGGAAAAAAATTATAAATGAAAAAAATTATAAATGAATATTTTTTTAATATAGTTTTTTTATATTTTTTTAATTAAAGTTTAAATAACATTTTTTCAGACCAACAAACAAACTAACAAAACCAGAAAAGATCTACAATCTCATCATATGTAATAAAAAAATTTTTGGTTAGAAAATCGGAAAACGGCAACACTGATACTGATATAAAAAAGTGATGACAAATATGCATTACAATAAAAAACGCTTGCAAAAAGGAAGGATAAGAAAGAGAAGGAAGGATTATGATTTTTATGTATTTGTATCCGCTGTTTTTCCAAGGCCGATAACTCGCTATATGTATGTAAGTACATTATTTTATAATTAATTTTATAAAAGTTTTAAGAAATATTAATAACCTATCCTTTAATAGTATAAATAAAAAATTAATGTTTCGAAATTTCAAAAATATCGGCGAAATAAATTATTAAAAAAACATTTTTATTTATTTATTTATGACCACTGATAAATTTTAAAGCCTTTATTTATTTACTCTCTCTCTCTCTTTATTTGTTGTACTGCTGTCGTTTTTTTAATTTAAAGATACACAAATTTCAAGCTATTTTAAAAAGCATTTATTATTTATTTATTTATGAACGTTCTTAAATTTTTCCTGTCTGTATGTATGTGTCACTTTTGGCTTACAGTCTTAATATGGCTGTCAGAAAACAATGTGACTGGAATTAAAATGATTTATTTTTTAGTAATAGAATGAAATTTTTGTATAAGAATAACTTTTTACCCTACTTTCTGTGTTCTGAAATTGAAAAACTACAATATTTTTAATTTACCTACCATTTCTATAACTTTTACGCTATAGTCTGATTCTTAACATTGAAATTTAGATTGAAATTAAGTCATTTTTCGAATACGCGTTTTTCTAATAATTTCGTGATTACTTTTGAATCTATGACAGCACTTAAAAACTATTGATGTATAAAAACAGGGATGCTATAATCAAACTGTAAATAAAAGGCGGGCTATTTAGTTAAAATTGTGATTAAGTGGTGATTAACTGTGTGAATTATCGAATAAGCCAAGTTTCAATTGGAAAATATGTCGACTTCCCAACGGTTAGAGGTAAGACTACAACGTCCAAATGCTATTTTTGAGAGTTGGCTCGAACGCTGGCTGAAAGAGGCTGAATCTAAGGGCAGCAAATCTCAGTATAAGTTAAAAGAAGCTCTGGAGGCTTTGAAAATGTATCCACTGCCTTTGGCTTCGGGCAGAGAATGCGCCATATTAAGAGGTTTTGGTACAACACTCTGCAATTTAATCGATGAGGAAATGAAAAAACAACAGTCCCAAGCCCAAACTATATCCCTTAATAGCAGTTTATATGAGAAAGATATACAACAGGTGGTGGAGGTTCATAAGAAATCCAGGAAAAAAGCTGTGGAACCTAAGGAAAAACCTATCAAGTTAACGAAAAAACAATTGAAAGCTATGAAAGAAGAAGAGGAGCGCATAAAACAAGTCACCATGAGTCCGGGCATGTTTAAAATTATATTATTGGTGGACACCCAGGAAACAAGTGGTAAAAATAAAAAAACCTTAGACCAAACGAGGGGATATTTAGAGTCCCTTGGAGTAGAGTATGAAGTCAGACGTTTAACTGTGGGAGACTTTCTATGGATAGCCCGCAATCAGGAGGGCGATGAATTAGTGTTGCCTTATATAGTTGAACGTAAACGTATGGATGATTTGGCTTCCAGTATAAGAGATGGTCGATTTCATGAACAAAAGCATCGTCTTAAACAAAGTGGTATACAAAATATAATCTATCTAATAGAAGATTATGGCGACAATCAGCATCTGGGACTTCCTCTAGACAATCTAAAACAAGCGCTTATCAACACTTTGATACACAATAATTTTTTTATCCAACACACTGAAAATCATCGTCGCTCAATGATCTACCTACAGGGCATGACACAAATGCTGGAACGCCTTTATCAAGATAAAGTGCTTATAAGTTGTGATAAAGATAAGATACAACCTAGTCAACCCAGTCAGCGCATGGTTGGCTTATTGAAGTTTAAAGCTCTCTATGATGATTCTGCACGTAATGCTCAGTTAACCATTAGAGAAGTGTTTGTACAACAACTCTTGCAACTGCATTCCTTATCTCTGGAGAAATGTTTGGCTATAGTGGAGGTGTTTCCTACGCCACGTTGTTTATTGGATGCTTATGAAAGTTGTGAATCAGTTAAGGAGGCTCGTAACCTATTAGCAAATATAAGATGTGGACAATTGGAGAGACCATTAGGTGAGAAAATCAGTCAAACTCTATATGATTTCTATTGTAGAGATTTTTGATTTAATTTAGAATTAAATTGAATAGTTGGGTTAAGATTTCTTTAAAAGTAAATTGAAACATTTTCATTTTAATATGTTTTGAATGTAGTACAGATAATAAAAAATGAATCTTAACTCTATAAAGTAAAAACAAAGTACTTTTTTTACGATCGAACCTCAAGGGATGGCTACCACTCTTGCAGTGCATTTTATTGGAACTAGGAAAGTAGATTATGGAACAGAGTGTGTTTAGTAGAATAGGCTTGTAGAGTTTAGTAGAATAGACTTGTAACGGGATAAAGTTTTAAATATAGTCAATAACTTTCTAAAGCATGCTGTATACCAGTGATGAAAAAATTATAAAAAAAATCCAAGAATGTCATTGACAATGTCTAGTACATTATTCCGAATAATATTTGAAGTTCACGTTATTTTGTTTATAGACCCAGCACGTCAGATTTTGATTGCAGAAAGTCATGATGTGAATGACTGGCAATTGATCTAAAGACTGAATCGGTATAAAGTCACGTAATATTATATATCGGATATATATATACTGGGCCTAAAATTTCAATTCTATGTACACTGGAACAAGTATTATTTTAAATGTTGAAACAAGTATTCAAGAGCCATAGACTTTGCAAACAATACGACAGTACTTCACATATGTATATACCACAGAAAGCCGAATACAGTTGTAATGAACGATTCGGTGTTGAGAAAATTTTGGGTCGTGTATATTAAAAAGTGAAAGTTTATCCGTCTTCGTTGACTCCTTAAAGTATTGGTGAAATATTACTTTTTTACAATGTTTTATCGATGGCACAATGGAATTTGCAAACTTACTTCCTTAATTACAACCTTTACAGGTATTACAAGCTTTTAGACATGATTAAGGCCTAGTTTCACACACTATCCATGTCAAAGGTTGACTCCGAATACGGATTTCGTGGCAATTTTATTTACCCTCAGCAATTTTGCTAAAAGACTGCAGAGAAGAGGCCGCCGAAAGAGTTTTTTTTTCGTATTTCATTTTTTCTTTGTTTCGAGATGTCAGGCTTGAGCTTTTGTTTAAATATTATGACCACACCCACTGGAAATTGCTTAAACAAAATAAATCGAATTCCTGCCGGCATTAGAATATTTTTGCTAGTACTAGCAAAGTATATCCATTTGTGATTGATTGGTCAGTAGTTCGCACTTGCGATTACTAAGAACATTCGCCCTTTAAACGCACTATTTGTATGTGGAACATTTTGTGCATAAGACTTTTTCTTTTTTTAGATTTAGAAAACCAATGACGAAAAACTAGTATTTTTTGAAAAATGTTCTCTTCTCATCACGAACCCTACTTTTCTAGTTTCAGCATAATGCACTGCACGATATTAGAGCCTATGCTTTGAGTGTTTCTTGTATAAAAAATCTGATCTCAAACCAACAATGTAGAATTATTTAAAGTCTACAATTTTTTTTGGAAACTAAATAGTAATTCATTATGATACTAATTGGATTTTCGAAGCCTTTATAAAATTTTATTTCAATCATTGTCCGGAATATGCATATAAATAGATTTCTATTAATTTTTAATTTAATTAACTAAACGTACTTGATGAAAAAAATATCTTTAATATTGTTTGAATGTGTTTTCCATTATAATTTGTACTTTATCAACAATCATAAATTTATAAATGTCGTGTTTTCTGAGAAAGTGAAACAATAATCTCGGAAATTTTGTAAAAACTGTTAACGGTAAATCCCTTGTTGGAAATGTTCACTTTCATATCCTATTCATTACACAACAAATTAATTTTTTGTTTGTTTATATAATATTGTTTTTTTCGTTTTCCAAAATTCTTTTTTTTAATTCAATATTTAAAATTAAACATGTTTAACTAAATTTAATTACACAGAACAATTTTTTATTACTTGACGGGGAATTATTATTTTTTTTATTATTTTTGTTTTTGCACATGGCTGTCTATTTTATCTAAATTTGTATATTATCGACACAAATGTTTATGCATAAGCTGTTTTGTTGTTATCAGTTGACTTAATTTAATGGATTATTAAAATACAAAATGTACGTATTTTTAAACACCGACTCACAAATCCATCTAAAATTCGGTTTTTTTTGTTGAGTTTTACTGGCTTTTCTAATAAAACTAGTTTTCAACCAGCGACCTTAATTGAAATTAATGAAAAATTGTGGGCCTTATGTTCTTAAAATTTTGTAATACTGTTTTTGTGCTTTTTTGATTTTACTTAAAACAATTGCTTTTGTTTTTATTTTTATTTATTCTAGCCATTGGCGGAAATAAAATATAAAATTAAACGTATTGCTATAGCACTAAGGTTTGCTTTAAGCAAAAACAAAAAAGCAAACAAAAAAGACAAAAAAACATCGGTTTTGTAAATTACACGATTTTTTTTTGTATTTTCTTTAAATGCTCATTCTTTTGTTTTAACACAATCTTTATAATATATTTTAAATTAATTATGCCTTTAATATTTAATATATACACACAAAGACATACCTTTTTTGAGGCATTTTTGATTTGTAACGTGTTTGAATAGCAAATTATTCTAATTAAGGATCTGCGATTTGGTATTAAAATGACAAAAAAAAAAAAAATATCACTAGATCTATTCGGTGAAACACCCGCACTAAACACAATTTTATTATTATTATTATTTTTTTTTTTTTTCTTATAAATATACTATATGCTATTAACAAAAAAAATCACCAAGTTCTCCCCGTACTCAAAATGGTTAAAAGGCAACTAAATGAAAAATTAAGCTTTTCAATAATATTCACCTGCAAAATAAACGTTAAAACATGTAGCCAGTAAAATTGTTGTTGTGGTTGTTATTGCTGCTATTCTATTTTTTTTTTTTTTTTGTTTTTTTTAATACTCATTGTGCTATACTGTAAAACTCTAACGCCAACAACAATTATAAACAAATAGAAAAACGAAATGTATTTAAATATTGGCGATATAACGAATACCCTATAAAATTTCTGTTCTTTTATTCGAAATTGTTTACAATTGGCTGAAACAATGCTGTTTGCAAAATTATTTACATTATTTGATTTAATTTTGTTTATGTTTAAATTTAATTTGAATTTATAGCTTTTGGAATTGAATATTTATACTTATTTGTAGAATTTATTTACGGTTTAACTTCTTTTAAAGTAACGCTTTGAATTAAATTGTGTAAACAATTTCGGAGTATATTTATTATTTTTTATTACAATATATTTATTTATATTACATATTTAAATTTTTTTTTACAAATTCTAATTAATATGCGAACAAAATTATATTAAAAAATGATAGTACAGTTCTGAGACACACAATTAAATTTTAAAATGTTTGTGCCAGTGCATAAAACATATATTTGTTTACAATTTTTTGTTTCGAATACCCTCAAGGTCTTTCAAGTTTGAGTTTCGTTTTTGTTGGCAAAGTAAATAAATTAAATGTATGTGCACATACTACACTTTATGATGCACGCAAATATGCATCGCGTGCGCCTTTACACATGTTAATAGTTTTAGTGAAATAATTAAAGACATTTTGGTATAATTGAGTCTTTAACTCAACAATTTCACGCTAAATGTTCTTTTTCAATGTTGCATTTGTTCTTAGTTTCTATTTTAGTAAACTTTGTGTTTAAGGTAGTTTCACAGAAATAGTAAAATTTCTTTAAATGTCACAATATTGGAAGCTTAATTGTCTTAGAATTTATTATATTTTTATTTATATAACAGCATACAACTGACAAATTTTGATCTTAAATTTTCTTTTCTTTAGTCTCAATTTTTTCAATTAACTTTCTATGTTAGGCTATTTGGAAAACTTATTATGAAGGAATAATTCTAAGCTTCGCACTCAATGCACCAAAAACCTTTAGACAAGTATAGCCGGATTTCTGGCTGGATTTGTCATTCTGTGTTATTTTATACGGTTCTTGAGTGAAATCCAATTAATTTCAGTAAATTGTACATTTTTCTACTTCAGATTTTCGAATAGAAATTAATATTATTGAAAAGAAACTCATACTTGTAAAACCTTGTACTTGTCAATATACATATAACACAAAGCATTTTTTAACTATTTGTGCGACAAAACACAATTCAGCAAATAATAAATGAATTTTGAACATTTGGAGTGAATTTACTCATGTAAGAAGTTATTCTAGTCTAGAGGGCAAAACTTTAAGGTCTCAAACACCAAAAAAAAACTTCTTATTAATAGTATAAGTATTAAAATTATTAATAATTGAAACAAATTTTAAAATATTATATAAGAGCGTAAAAAACCAAAATGATAGATTTTATACAGGATATACATATGTATGTAGAAATTGTACATCAAATCCATTTAATTGGTTTTTATTAGGACTCTTTCTTCATTGTAATTAATTTATTTTTATAGTTTTATTCATTTATTTATTTTTTATTAATCTATTTACTAAAATTTAATGTTACCAACATCTGTGCCAACGTGATGACACCGAATTTAAAAAAGGTAGCTCATATCAAATAGCGTAAATGTTATAAAAATGCCGTCTAATAAATTTAAAAATAAAATATAAATAAAACATAAGCAAATTATCGCAATGAAGGTATGAATTCTCATTAAGCCAACTCTCCAGTCAGTTGGGCTAACTTGGCAAGATAGTAAGTTAAATAGCCAGCATGCTGCTGCTAGTCAATCAGAAGTTTTGTGATAAAAAGAAAAGTTTCAATACTAAGCATTCATATACACACTCCTACTCACACACATACACTGAGATTTATACATTCGATACGATCAATATCAAAAGAGAAATTTTGATTTTTTTTTTCATATGCTTTGTTTACTTCAGATAGAGCGTAACTAACACGTTCGTAAAGCATGACTTTATGCAAAATTTATGCTTAATTGAAGACAATGTTAAATAAACATTATCTTATATGTAGTTAAGTTTTGTGGGTGTGTGTTTTTATTTATTTTTTTTTTTATTTTTATTTTTGTATCATTATGCAAAATACCAATGCTTGCGATTAGAAAAAATTTATTTATCTTTAGTTGTTTTTCTTTTATTGCTATGTTAGCAGATAGCGCGTGTTGTGTATAAATAATAACACTGAAAAAAATTTTATTTTTTTTTAAATATTAATTGTTAATGTACTAAATAATAGAAATCTTTTCTAATAAATCCAAGAAACCCATCTATGTGATTTAATTTAAAATCAAATGCTTTTTAAAAGCGTTATAACAAGAGTGCAATAATTTCTTCTATGCCTCTAATCGATTAAATAAATAAAAAAAATTTTTTTTGCATGTGCTTATGAATCATTAATTTTTTTTTTTGCTTTGAATAATTGTAGACACAAATAAAAAGAGACAAAATTCATACCTTTATGCCAAATTTATTTATTTTGTTAATCACAGTGAGTGATATTCAATAACACGCAGTTGGCAACAAGCAAAGTGATTTTTAATATAAATTTTCCAAATCATCTGGAAAGAAATTTAATATTTATTTTAGCGTAATGTATGAAATCCGCCGAACCATAACATAAATGGGACACTAAAAAAGGCAATAACATGCCTTCCTTTGTCAGTCTATATATTGTCTTTAATGTCTGTAAGGTACCCAAGGATCAAAGTAGGAAATCTCACCATTTATTTAGAAATGTCAAAAATTAAAATACATGTCGTAGGGACACTTTCAAACTGTATAAACCTTAACCAGATAACAGTCCTACGAACTACTTAATTTTTATGTCCATAGTTTTGATTAAAAAAAAAGTTAGGGCCAACTCTTACAGATTCAGGCTCACCGTAATGTGTATTTGCAAACATTTCTGGAATACTCAGTCACATAATGAACTTTTTCTAAGCTTATCATCATCAGTTCCTTTGAGAATATAGTGTAAAATATGCACATTTCCTCTCGTATGACTCCAAATGATGACCATTATGCCACCAGCTCTTATTAAAGTATGGGCTGAACTGTTTTGTTTGGTCTGTGTAATTCCTTCGCTTTCCATGCTCCCTTTCCTACTTCCTCTCCTTTTTCCTGTCCCCTCTATTATCCTTCCCTTATAAGGACGTTCCGTACAATGGGTCAATTCGACCTCCGGGTATCTCAATTGACAAAGTGTATTAATTGACAAGTACACGTCCTCTAACCTAAACCTAGACCTATGTGTTGAACTACTAAATTTAGAATTACTGAAAATATTAAAAGTCGAGATCCTAGATTGTGTCTATTGTACTTCAGCAGGCGTAAAATTTTTTTTTTGATCTTCAATAGCTAGTTCCGAATCGGATTTAAATATATGGGGTATTTGCCTCGCCTTCAAATTATAATCTTATCAAATATCTAAAAGTCCATTAAGTTTCTGAAATTTTACACTCTCTGGTGAGAAACATACAAAAGTTTAGTTTTAGCTTCATTTACATTTACAACGACCGCTTCGCTCCAACCGACTTTTTATGTGATTTCGTTAGTTCAACTTTTGACGAGTTAGACATAATGTTCAAAACTTCCGCCTTACACAACTGAAATATAAGAGATAGTTTTTAGCGAATTATTTAAATTAAGTTTTCACATTCTTTCCACCCTATGGAGTTTAACGCCGTTCTCGGCATTGTAGTTATTCCCATGGTTGATGTTACAATCCTATAACCGTTAAGATCACTTATACGACAATCAGATCTACATACACGCTAGAACGAATCGAATTTATTTCGGAAGCCGTGGATACAAATAAAAAAGATTGAAAATAAAATAAGACTACAAGACCACTACATTTAGTGATGTATAGTGTGAAAGGGGCACTTAATGGCTCATTCTTTACTTCAGCGGCATAACCCGGTTACGTTTGAGCAAAACTTATATTTTCTTAATTTTTGCAGAAAGAAACAAGAATTGCAAATTCATTCTTCAATTAAAATTCTAAATTAAATGCTAGCTACGATTCAATAGTAAAAAATATATTGTATTAATCTTAAATTTTACTTGCCCACTGTTCTTTTAAATTAATTTTATATTATTTTTTTTTCACAATAAAGTGAAAAACTGTTGGAGAGACATCGAAGCTTTAAAAATTCTCTTTAATTCTCTTAAGCAAAAAAGCTTTCTTTATTTTTATTCAACCAAAAATCGTTTACCACTTTTTTTTATTATCATTCAAGCAAAAGTGAAAGCATTATTGTTAATAAAACTTTTGTTTATTATAATTAACATTATTGATAAGAATAAACTTAATACACTAAGTAGTCAATTTAAAGAAAAACACTTAATAATTTTTTTTTCAATCAGTATTTATTATAAAATAAGAGAGATGCATTTAAGAGGGCCTGAATGTATTTGTGCCGATGAATTGTTTTCATTTAGTGTATAGGAAAGATGATAAAAATTTTTGATGCTCTTGGGTTTTAGTATAAAAACGAAATGCTAACTGTGCTACATATTATAAATCAAATGTTTAACATTTAACGAGTCTCAGACGCACAAACTACAACACATTGTTACACAATTATTATTGATGTGTTTAATGAATTTTCTATTCGCCTGTCATCATTTCCATGAATTCTGCAATAAAAAAAAATAAATAAAATTCATTAGTTTTCTTATATCTTTTGAGCAAAAAATATCAAAAACATGCATATAAATTATAAAATTTTAATGAGACAGATTTTCAAATCTAAAGAAAACTACAAACAGACAGATGTACGTATGTATATATCTATTTATGTATGTATGGTCATAAATATAATTTTTATTATACACCTGTGTAGGAAGCAACAGATCTTTAAATGAATTATTTCTTTATTTTACTTTCTTATTATAAGAACTTAAAATACTTTTATGGCACATTTATTTATTTATTTTATAGTTTTTGTATTATATAGTCTATAATGCTGAAAACATAATTGGTTTTAAATTTTTGTAAGTTTGAACTTTCAGTCATGATGTTTAAGATTTTTTGATAGCTACTTGCCTAATGATGACGCGATTTAATCGAAACCTAGTTTGTCGTCTTATTTCAAATTATACATTAAGCCTTACTTAACCAAAATAGTATTTTGTTCTATATTTTGAACCTTAAAACTTATTTTTTTATTTCTTTTAAATTTTTAATGGGCTTCAATGGATCCACTTCGAACAAATCTTCTATTTTATCTCTAGGAAATCTGTGGGCTTAAATCATAATATTTTATAGTTTAAATTTATTCTAGACTACAAACTTTCCACTATTACATAGAGAAGGTAGTTTTTTAGATTCCTTAACTATCAGAGTTACGCTGTCTGAGACACTAAATACTATTTAGTTCGACTTGATTGATGTACTAATGTAACCACCGTAGTCTAGTAGGTAGACCGATGGCCCATCATCTCCTCGAACAAAACGAAATCTAAAAAATATTTCTTTGTTGATTTCCTGTCAGCAGTCATCTGACAAAAAAAGTTTCTGAATCGACATTAAACTCTAAAATCTACCCATTCATGGCTAAATAAGAAGCTAGGTCGCAATCCTGAATAAAGTTAACTTGACCAATTAAGTAAGTAAGTAAGATGGACATAATTACTCCATGCCTTAGACCTTAGATTTACTGCTTTTTGCAAGCGCTTGGAAATATCTCTGCTATTTAGCAAGTGAAACTATCTCTACCTTTCTTGTTGTTTAAACTATTTTGTTCCTAAAGATATTTTTTTATTCTACTCAAAAAAATGTTTAAAATTTAGTCCATCATGTTTCCTAATTTTATTTTTACTTACTTTTTTAATTAAAAAAAACTGAAGAAGGTTAATATTAAAAAAAAAAAATTATCGGTCATTGCTATACTTGGATAATATAAAATTGATGTTGAAGTTGAAAATTCTAGTCCAGTGATATTTTGTATACCACAAACACATTCATAAACCAGTCTAGCCCATGATCGTTTCCATTGTCTTTTTCAGATTTTGTCAAAGTTATTAATAAACCATGTATAATGTTTAAGATAACAAATGTATTTATGTATTTGTATACGTACGTATATGAAAGGGTATTAAATGTCAATTAAAAATATCACTAACAAATGACTGATAATATGTATGTGCGTATACGAAGCTACAGATATTTTATTAATTTTTTTTTTGTTTATAAATTACGTTTAAACAAATTTAATTGTACATGAAACCATTAACCATTGGTGAATTTCTTCGAAATATTTTCTTGGATCGAAAAAGCCTTCGTCTATTTAACTAAATTTCCATGAGCACATTGATTTATTTTATTTTCAAAATTCTTTTTGATCTATCAATAGACACTGTCCATTCGACTGCCTATCACACTGGCAGTTTGTTATTATACAGGTTAATGTATTTGATTTTATTACTTTTTGTTTATACACAAATAATTTAAGCAATTTGTTTATATGGGTACTGTTTTTAATATGCATTAAACAATACATTTCGATTTACTTTACTAAATCGATTTTTATTTTAAAATAAAAAATGCGGGGTTACGAAAGGATTTTAATTTTATTTGAATTATTATTGAAAAGCCGTACGTATTAGATAATATTTGTAATTAGAAGAACCAAACAGTATAATTTTTTAATTATTATGTGAACCGTTAAAAAAATAGTTTTTCATTGCTATTATTAAAAATTGTGACTAGTATTTTCGTTACTGATGGATTAATAATTTAGTTATTGGTTCGTAAGTTAACATGTTGATTCTAGTTATGTGTGTACTCGTACATGGCATATTATTAAAATTATGATAACAATTTTGATTTGGAAAACTTAATTGATAAGTACAGTTGGACATAGATTAACTGTTATTCAATGAAATTGAAAATAAACAATTTTTATAAGGTATTCTTTGATTTGTACTTCGGCCGATGTTTAAGTTTGTTTGTTATTATGGCGAAACAAAACTATTGCGAAAGTGTTTTTCTGTTTATTAGAAAATGTGGCCAAATAATTCCCCTAAAGGGGAATTTATTATTTTATTAATTCGATAATCGGATCATAAAAACGATAATCAATACAATATAATCTGAACGAGCTTTTCTGAATGCAATTTCGATTATTGTATACATTTTGTTTTCGTTATTTAAAGTAGGGAATTAAAATGTTCCGTTATAAAGTACTTATTCTTGTAATGGAATGATCTAATATGGACATCTATGATTATCTTAAGCGTCGTAAATAACAATAGCGATAGATTTATAGGGAATAAAGACAATCTTGCAAAGTATTCAGCTCAGGAGAACATAATCGTAAGGTAACTATAACGCATGTAGGTTATCAAAAGCCACGGTGCAAACATATCCATTCTTATTCTTAAAAAATTTGTATTAAAGGCTGTGATGAAGCCTTTTAAAGAAGTGGGGTTAAATGAAGGCAGTAAAATTCTTCTACTATTAGGTACCATAGTTATAGAATATTTATTACCAAAATGTGCATTTCATATAGCTTGTGGATTAATACCGAACTTTAAAAATATTCTACAGGTTTTTAAGAATTTTGAATTTTTTTTGGAATATCCTGCTCTCTACTCAAAGTAATTGTGTAAACCATGGTATAAAGCCTATTTGAATATTTTCCTTAGTACAGGTATAAAGTCGCTCTACTATATAAAACCTGTCGTAAATATTGCTTATATAAACATGAAGGTGTACAAATTTGGCTTGTTCATGAATTTCCTGTAACTTTCTAAACCAATAGTGAGCTTTAAAAACTAAATAAAGTTAATGTCATAGTTTGTAATATATTGCCGCAAGCTGCCTTAATATCACTCAGAACTTTTTAAAATCTAAAATGTTGAGCTACGAAACAAGTCTTCATGTTTAAGAAAATTGATCGACAAAGATTATTACACGGAATAGTAGCGATCATGTCGGGAAATCGAAACCCAACTGTAATTTCATACAGTTATAATTCTAAAGTAATAATTTCTCACGAAATAAAAACCTTTTTAAAATCAATTATCATCACTTAAGTATGCTGCTTAAGGTCATTTGTGATAAAAAAAATATTGTTGAGTATTTTGTATAGGCAATTTTGTGTCAAGTTGTATTATAGTTTTAAAACAAATAAAAAATATATAAATAAATGTTTTAAGTAATTTATAATAGTAAGCTCTAGACTGAGAGCGCTATAAGTTTTCGGAAAGTTCTTGCTACAATGAAACAATTTTAGTTTTCTTTTGACTTCAATCACTGACGTAGTTTGAAAGTGTTTTATAGTACTGTCTAAATACAATCACTTATTATTCTTTTTGAAGTTATTTAAGTAATACATAGACTGCATGTTATATTACTCTTCTTGAACTTAAGCTGTTTAAGTAAAATTTAAATTCTGTACTCACCATCGAAATCAACGGTACCGGAACCATCGGAATCGATTTCTTCAATCATAATATCCAATTCATGTTCGGTCAATTGATCATCTAATTCTTTGAGGATTTCCTTTAAGCAGGTGGTAGGAATATAACCGTTGCCTTGTTTGTCATACAAACGGAAAGCTTCACGTAATTCCTTTTGCATAGCTTCAGCATCTTCTTCAACAATGAATTTGGCTGCCAATTGAACGAATTCGCCGAATTCCAAACGGCCGGATTCTGAAATGATTAAATGTTTAACAAATTAATGAAATATTTAATAAGTAATAGACTCATAACATGACAATATGACAGTCAATATATGACACACATATAAGTCAATAGTTTTAATATTTTTTGTTTGTTTTTTAATTTAACTTACTATCTTCATCTACTTCTTCGATAAGTTCTTCAAGGATTTTCTTATCGAAGGGTTGACCCATCAAACGCAAAATATCGGCCACCATTTCAGTAGGGATACTGCCACTCTTTTGGCTATCGAAGCTGTTGAAAGCCTTTTGCAAAACTATAAATTTAAAAAATAAAAAAATCATTAAAATTTAAATATTTTTTTAAAATTAATAATAGCTAGCTTACCAGCAATTTGCTCGGGGGTTAAATCATCATCCTGTTGTTAAAAAAAAAATTTAAAAAAAAAAAAATTATTTTTTATAAGTTTTTGTTTTTATTTCAAATTTACAAGAATGTATTTCAACTTACAACACCGTAGGCACTCATAGTGGCAATAGTTTCCTGATTAACTTTCTTAAGATATCTTTAAAAGTGAAATGTTTCCGTCGATAGGAACCTCCTGTTTGTTGTGCGTTCTTTCTCCGACTAATTATTTCAAAGTCAACATTTATTCCAAAATCATATCGTTGTCATACTCGCAGTTGCCGTTGCCGTTTTTGTTTTTTTTTTGCAGCCGTTGTAGCAGCCGTTATTACTATAATTTTCATATGCCTTCATTGTCATCGTAACCGTCCCACACAAAGTAAATATACGATATTATTAAACGTACGCATTCATCCAACCATCCCTCTGGCCATCCATCTAGCTAGCGGTCCATGTATTTTTATACATGTTGTTATTGTTTTTTATAAAAATTTTAGCCTGTTTCTATTCTGCTGCTGCTGCGTTTAAATCTGTATGCTACTGTTTGCCATCCATAGAACTGCGAACACTGTGTTCCATTTTTTTGTTTTTCGGCTGTTGATGATTTTTTTTTCTTTTTTAATTGTTTTTTCTTATTTCTTTAGTCGAAAAATACTGTAAAAACTCATAAAATGCTGCTGCATGCACTCTCTATAGTGGTTTGCAAATGATTATAAAAATTCAATTTTATATCACCCATTCTTTAAACTCTTCCTCCCCCCGTACCTCTCCATTTTTATTTGTTCTCATATTATTGTTTAATGTCTAGATTCGAGTTGTAGTAGTTGTTGTTTTATATATTTTTTTTCCTTTTGGATCATCATCATCGTCTGTTTATAGTGGAAAAGCCGAAAACAAAACATTTCTTATTTTTTATTTCAAAACAATTTTCAAACAATTTCACACATTGTATTACACCCTATAAATGGAAAAGTTTTGGTATACTTTCAACCATAAACTTAGGATTTGGAATATTTGATAAGCAAAAGAACTTGAGCAATAACAGCAGGTTCAAAATATTGTTACTTTCAACTCTTTACTAAATTACTTAATTAACTACTCAGTGTTATTAAATTTCCGTTAAACCCATACACTATTTTCAAAAAAAAATGTAGTACATATTACTCTGCTCTGCTTAATTTAATTTAGAATGACTCATAAACATATGGTAGAGCTCTATTCAAGTAATCCTAAAAAGAAAGTATTTTTCAACTTATACAGTGCTGCAACGTAAGTGATCTTACATTTCTTTCCGATACTAATTGCTCGTTGCTCAGGCGTTAGCTATAAAACGTTACTATATCTGAAGTCGCCGTAGTCTAGTATTAGACGTGAGACCATGGTTCAAACCCCAGGTTAGATATCTCTAGCAAAATGAAATATGAAAAAATATTTCTTCGGCGACTTTCTTTCCGATTTCTAGCAAAAACTCGAAGGATCGTTTTATGATATCGAGTTTAAACTTTGGCCGCTTCAACTAGCAAATTAAAGTAAAATTAAATAAACTTAACTCAATACGAAGATTAAAGTTAATTTAATCGTTGATCTCAAGTTGAAAAAATGGCCCTAAGACTAAATAAAATCGCCATGAAAAGCTTCTCACAAAATTTATCGTTCGGAGTCGACATTAAACTGTAGATCCCGCCACTCATGTATAAAATTAACACACGCAGAATAAGTAGTGTGAGACGCTAGGTCATTGCTGTTGTAACAGTTCTGCTGTTGTCTCCGGAAGCTACTCTCTGTATATAAGAATAAGATTGTTGTATGCCTGTGTTATTCGGTAGAGATGGAATGGGTTAGAGATGAAAATTATTTGTTGCTAGTTATGTGTGTATGTTGTCTAACGTAATGTGGTTGGTAGTCCTAGGAAGTCCGCTGTTGTCGTTGGGTTCAGCCACAGGTCTATGGGTCGCAGGGCTGTCGGATTTGCTGGACAGCTAAAGATGTGCACCGTGTTGTGTGGTGCCTGATTGCATGAAGATCAGCTATCCGAGGTTCTCGGGATGATCCTTACCCTATAGCTATTCAGGATGTTCGACCATCCTGATCTTAGCTGGGCCAGAATGGTTCTGGTAACCTGGAATAGTACTGCCTTTCAGTATCGGATATTGGTGGAGGATGCCGATTGATGACCCTGTTGTGGCTGAGTTCGTCTGGCACAACCAAGCTGCCGGAGATTTCGGAACAAATCCTCCTCTCTGATTGGTCAAAGCTAACCGATTTTGGTAAGTGTACAATTCAGAAATTCATTGACACAGTGATTCAAATTAAAAGTCTAAACATCAACACACTTCCTACTAGACTACTGCATATCAGAACAATGAAATTTTACTGACTGGTTCACCCGACTGGCATTCGTTTTTATTTTCACTGTTGAGTGAAATATGAAATCAAAAGTTTTCTTCTGGTTCAACCTAACTAGCTTGATCTAGTCGTATTTATAGAACATGGCATACAGATTTGTAAAACAATCTACTTGAAAAATTGGAGGTTCCCTTTCACCATAGCCTTTACTCAGCAAACCATATATTATAGACTGTAAAGTGATTAAAATAGAGTTCTAGGGACTAGGGAAAAAAGCAGTCTGATGTAAGATTAACTCTAATAAAAGAAGTAAACAAATGTTACTTAAAAATTTGTAAGGGAAACTTATTATACTATATTTGATACACTCCAATAAAAAATCCTGCCTATACATATGTGTACATATTTCCGATCTCTTATATACTTAAGAAACAATGTATTTTAGTTCACAAACTAATTAAGACACTATAAATAAATACTTATTTAAGTAATTAAATTACGTTAATATAAAATGTTTAAATAAATGGTAAAATAGCACATTCCTTCTGGATGTGCAATATTCTGCCATCAAGTGATAGTTAAAGAAAAGTGAAAGCATTGCAATTAAATGGTTTAAAAGTCTTTAAATTCTTCAAATCATAGAAGTTTGTATGTATGTATAAAATCTATATCTATGTATGTATGTATGTCTATATTACACTTCATAAGTCACTTTATGCCTCATATTTGTATTTCGCAATTCTCAACGGAAAATTAGATTTAATTTCTGTACCAAATTGGCACACGAGAAATATTACATTTATAGGTATTGTTGATTAAAATTTTTTATTGTGTTTTTTTGGATGCAAAAACAAAAAATACTCTCGACAAAATAAAAACAAAATTATATGACAAATAGACAAAAGCAAACACAAAAACCAAAACAAAAATTCACTAATAGCTTTGCATGTAAAAGCAAAAGACACAGAGTAATTAAAATTCAAAAAGACAGGGATGTAGGACACAGTGGGGGATTTCACAAAACACAAAATTATTGTTTCTTTGTCCTTTTTTTCGCCCTTCTGTCCGTTTAGGTTATGTTGGCAACCGTCTCAATAGTTATAGCTTACTTGGGTTTTATGAGACCCCATTTAAACTTCGATGTTATCTGTTGTGCCTAATAATTACAACTTCTGTAGTTGGCATGTCTTAGCCATACTGAGAGTTTTGTTAAGGTGTGAATTTTATTCAGATTGCCTTTGACTAGACACTTTCTGCAAATGAATTCTGGGTGCCTAAAAATTCTTAGGTTTCCAAAAGCCGGGCAAGAGCGAAGAATATGTTCTTGGGTCTCCTTCTTTTTTCCTCATCATTACAGCTTCTGCAGAAATTCTTAAGAGGCATTGCCGGGTGTGTGAGCCCAGTGGCCAGTGTCCTTTTATAACTGCTTTCTTTTCTGATTATATCTATATCTGGTCAGATTTATGTTATCTATGCTATTAGGTTCCTAAGAGGGAATCTGGTGAAGTTTAACACGAATTTTTTTCTGCATATATCTATATCGGGCCAGATCTATCTGGTCTCTCTGTGGGATAACTCTGTCAGTTTACAGTAGAAATATTTTAATCCTGCCGGTAGTTTTTAAGAATGGTCTGAACTTCGATGTATAGCTGTCCTCTGCGGTATCTTTCGATCTTTGCAGGGCGACTAGTTTACAATATAAGACCTACCAAAGTTTTCGTATCAAATCTGATGTTCGTATTAAGTACGAAACACATCAATATGTTTATGAATGGCCTCGCATTACTGTTTTCACTTCTTTTACTATAGAAAACAACATAACATAACTTAAGGATCCTAATCTGGGGTAGTCCTTCTAATAGCATATGTTGGATTTCTTAAAATGTGCGCTATCAAACGCAATTTTTGTGTGTGAATTTAAGCTTTCAAGGGAGTTTGGTGTGTAACATTCAAGTGACTTGACTTCTGTATTATAAAATAAAGGCCTATAAGTCCTCTTCAATTTCATTCATACAAAAATTAATTTTGTATAGTTGCTCTAACGACTCGCTTTCGGATAGTTTGTGGATGGCATCAATTCTACTAAGTAACGCTTCTCCAAATATGATATAGGATTGAGTGTGCCTTAAGAAAACTTGTAAAATAAATATTTTGTCAATTATTCTTTATATTTTTTTTATCTGCTTTAATACTTTCATTGCATATACAAAATTTCTTAACAATATTATTATCTCTTACACATATAGCATCTTCGGCATAGACGTTCAGGCGACTTATCTCTGGAACATCGATCAAAATACTATTATTGGACTCCATATGTATAAAAGTGGCATCAAATGTTGCATTATTAGGCAGTACTTCAAAGGTCAGGCGATATGTTAGCTCATTCGGCTTCCAATCTTTACCAGGTAATTTTAATAATAAATTTGCTTCTATATTACATTTTAAATACCAAATGGGCACATTTGTTTCCATAGCCATGATTATGAAGATAAGCATTAATTTCATGGATAACCAAATTAGTGAGATTTTGCATTTTGTCAGTATCAGTCTCTAAACTTTGAAACGGTAGACAAGTGCACCAATGATCTGTAATGCCGGCTTGAGCACAACTGCGATTCTGTACTACTGGTTTAAATAATGTTTGACATGTAGGACAGCTTAGAGGCAATGCCAGGCTATCAATCACATCATCTTTGCCTTGCGCCAACAAGGCTAAATGCTTGAGTGTCATGTGCACATCATAAGGACTCGTTAAACGATGTTTATTGGATTTAAAAGCCTCTGTAAATTGTGGGTACTTAAGTTGAAATGTTTTTGGCAATCTTAAGAAAAACATAGGCAAACGCTCTTCATTATAGCCATTTTTTTGTGTGCGCAAAAATCCCCAACGTGCACCGTGGTTGCTAAATAATATCACGACATTATTTTCTAAAATTTTTTTAGTATCCATGTCCTTAAAATAATCAACCATAAGCTGGTCCATGGTGCTTGGGTCCCACCAGTGTGTATGACTAAAAGTATTGGTCCAAAATAAACCAAATACGGCTTTACCTAAAAATCTTTCAGCGAATTCTATACTAAAATCATTAACATATTCAGCAGATCGCCTCGGTCCTATGCAGTAATGCAAATCTGATAGTTCTTTGATTGGCAACACATTCTCAATGGCCATTAATAGAGGACGTTGATAGTAATCGGTAGGTGATTGTAAAAATCCTGGTTTTAAATAGCTAAAAGTGCTCATAGAGCATTCATCTTCAGAATAGGCTGTAATAAGGCCCTGTTCATTGAATTGCTTAAATAATGTTGGACAATTGTCCAAAGCTGACTTTTTGCTTGGTTGGCAAATTTTATTTGTTGCGTCCGCATTATAGCCCGCAAAAATTGCCATAAAATTTGGGAAAGTATTGTCATCAATCTGGAAAAGAAAAATATAATATTATTTTTAAGTTTGAACCTGAGTTCGCATTTTAGTAATAATAGTGTGCACTACTGCTCCGGATGCTAAGAATTCTTAAATTTGCACTTGGGACGAAGCCCTTGTGATTATTAAAATATTTCTGCTGTATCATATTCTGTAGATCTGAATCCTTAGTCGGTATGTGTGACTCCTTCATTTAGTGCAAATGAAAGAGAGTAGAATAAGCAGAAGTACAAGCAAGTCCTTAGAAGTCGCCGTGGTCTAGTAGGTAGTGTTGTGGCTTATTAGACGAAAGGCCCGAGCTCGAATCCCAGGTCAGACATCAAAAAGAAAATATGAAAATATTTCTTCGGCGACTTCCTCTCAGCAGATTTCTGGCAAAAACTCTGAGAGTAAAAATTGCCATGAAAAGCTTCTCAAAAAATCTGTCGTTCGGAGTCGACTTTAAACTGTAGGTCCCGCCACTCATGTATAAAATTAACGCACACAACATGAGTGGTGTTGAGAAGCTAGGCCGTAATCCTGACTGAAGGGTTGTAATGGCCAATTATGTATGTATGTATGTACAAGCAAGTCCTTAATTATGGTTCTAATTATAGCTAAGCTGGGAGTTACACCGGCTTTGGGTAGTGTCGGGTTGATGTTCTCTACAACCGGTACTTTGTAGATGTTTATTGTAAAGCGCTCGATTCTTTTTTATGAACAGAATGATGGATTGCACTTAAAAAATCTTTGTATAAAATTAGAAATTTTCTTACACTTACCTTATTATATCCCGATAACTCAAACCCATCATTATTTTGTATATATTGAAAGGTTTTCGGCATAACGCGGCGAAAATTAAATTGAGATATAGAATCGATGCCGTATAATAAAATACCAAATTGTATGTGTGTGTAATTAGATTGCTTCTTAAGTTTTTTTCTAACTTTTGGCGACTGTTGTATGAAAGTTAAACCATCCTGATAGACAATTTCGTTATTATGGAAGCAATGAATCAGCATATAGTTAATATGAGCAGGTACAACAAAGTCTTGTTCGAATGATACTCGTATGCATGGCCAAATTCTTAAAAAAGAACATTTTGTTTAAAATATTACAATAAATATTGATATTCAGTTTTATAAAAATAGTTTTAGAATATTTTTTAATTCCAAATATTTGTCCTTTTTTCAATGCTGCATTTAGTTATTAAACCAGTTACGAAAATAAATTATTTGTAATTATATTTTGCAAAAACATACATACTTAACATTCTGATCGTCTTCTCTTATAATATTTCGATAGCAGCATTGCAACGTACTAGTATTACTTTGCGTATATAAATCCTTTAAATTGATATCAAGATGTAAAATATACTTTTTAGTTTGCTTATTAAATTGTTTAATAATTAGCGGTTCATACATAGAACAGTTTGGTGCTGGAGGCGCTGTATAATTATAGATTTCGTCGTAAGGGTCAATCGACATTATTTGGCAATTTTCGCTAAAAACTAAAAAATTCCTATCCAGTTTTCGTAATAGCTGGCAAGTAGGGGGTATTGCAACACCATTATGAGACCAGTAATAGGTTGCGATGATATAACAAATTATTACAGTCGTTAATAATTTTCCAAGGAATAGGAGATTAGTGCGTTCCATGCTCATATATGTATGCCAGATTTTTTCGGCGTCGAAGTATTACTTTACTTTAAGAATTTAATGCATAAACTAAATTGTATCGAATCAAAGTTTTTCTACTATTGTAATAATAAACTCAGGATTATTTGCAAAACCTATGTATACTCACCCCTACATTAAACAGTGGTGTATATTCGAAATATTCTTCTAATTGTACAGATAAATTCAAAATTGTTTTTCTTGTGTAAAATAATTTAAATTTTGTTACTTTTATTTAGTTCGTAATATATAATATATAATATTTCTATAAAATAATAATTTTAATAGTTTTCATTAAACATAATCCTTATTTACCCAAAATTAGTCAATATCCGAATTCCGTACATCGAAATGACTATTCATAGTTAGCATGTGTAGGCTATTAAATAATCGGTATTGATCGTTTCTACATTTTTTAATTATTTATTTTATTATTGATTAAAAACACAGAATTTAAAGTTTGTGGTTTTAGAAATAACCGCAAGCAATATTTGTGCGAACTTTTCTTTCGAAGCCCAACCAAATAAATATTGTTTTCCTTTTTTGTAACAATCCTTAGCATATTAAATTTATAAATTCTATTTTTAAGAAATTTGTGGTATTATACCGAGAAAAATTTAAAATATTATTAAAATGTAACATGTAAACGTAAAGGTAATGAAAGTTCAGATAACTAGTTTGTCGTAAGCATAATGGGTCATTTAGCTCACTATATCCAGGATCAAATGCGTTTAAATCTTAGTTATACACGTCTAGTTCGTAACCAGGCATAACGTCAAAAATGTATGAACATATTGCAAAAGGCCACATCCGCAATTCAATTGAAATTCGGTTAAAAAAATTATTTTCGTACAGATACCTTGGAGAAGGGGAGTAGCACACAACATGCTATAAAGTCTCTTTCGTGAAATCGTTGCTAGAATGTTGCTAGTGATCTGACAAACGTCTTATCATGTCCCCCATCACGTGCTAGGGCTTTCTTTTCTTAAGCGCTTGCTGTCTTAAAATTTAAATAAAACGAATTGTTTATATGAGATATCATAGAAACTTTTCGGTGAACTACCTATTAATGGCATGTCCAATTTCCATAACTGGCGCATAAATTAAACTAAATTTGACCAACGGCATGGATTATGTTAGGCTTGAGTGGTTTGTAGCTTATACGCATACGCTTGTTACTGAAAAAAATTCACAATAAATAGTCTAATAAGGTCAAATCATACGATGGTTGATTCACATCGCAATAGGTGTCTAGGCTATCTAGATAAGGTCAAACGATGTTGGTAATTATCGACCTATAGTACTCGTTGTTGACAATGATGATATGGTCAATGTTGTTCTGAAAGACATATGGACCGATGACGTCGCTAGACCAAAATCCGTACTAAACAGTGACTTTTTCGGGACGCATTAGACGCTCCTTAATCTCAAGTGGATTAGTATCGTTCCTAATTTGCCAATTTTGTTTGTTTACGAACCTCTTCATCTAAAAATGTTTTTTCGATGAAAATTAGTGTCAATATCCAACCCACATTTTCATAAAACAATTTTATTATATGAACGTGTTGTTGAACGCTATAATGATCTATGTTGATTTGGCAAAACAGATTGAATAAATGGAAAGGAATTTGACAAATGTAGCTTCAACAACTCTTAAAGTTCGGAAGTCCTATAAGTTATAAGCCTATAAGTCTGCTGCAGGTGGCAATGATCAGCTATATTTATAGCTAATCTTTTGACCCCTATATAGTTTTACCATATTTTCTATTTATTTCTAGATGTAGATTGTTTCCTCAATTTTTTGTTAATTTTTCGACTCTTCTATTATGCAAGCATTGATTAGCTGTAGGGGTACATAATTCAGGGTTTGGATACAAAACTAACTTCAAACTAAATAAACTTCAAACTTATTAGTTGACAACCCTGTAGTAAACGCTTCTGTTAGACAACGTTCTACTATTTAAATATAAAAATGGCCATAATTTTGCCGTTTGATATTTTTTTTTGTCTCTTCGGGAGATAACAATAATATACCCATCATTCGCCATCAATTATGGCCTCTTAGGGACTAATTATTAAACACAAGACTAAGTGTTGCTGAGCTCTTAATTTTCTTTCCTTTCGTGTGGAACTGAGGTCGTCATTGCCATGTTCCCGAAGTTATTGAAAAATTTATAACAGTTATAGAATGATCTAACTATTAGGGCCATAACTAAACCCCACGTTTAACGTCAAGTTGTAATAATGCCCCTTAGAGTAGATTTTTTTCGATACTCTAAGGCGATAATTTTATTTGTTTACCTTCTCATGCCAAACCAAGTAAGGTTCGTCTGAGAAAATTAAACTTTCGCCAGCACTATTTGATTGTTTCCTGTTGAAATTAACGAGTTGTAGATGTTGTTAATGGCATGTATGCGATCTTAATGGTGAGTTCACAACAAACCTACTTGATGGTTGGTACTTATGAGACCTTAGATGGTCTCCTCTCCTTCAACCTACCTATCTGCATACCCAGTAATTGCCATACTTGTAAGGCAATCTAAAAACCTTGCTTTATATAAAATTATATTTTTGCAACCATAGTTTTACTTTTTTTTTTTATCATAACAGTGTATACAACATAAAATCCACTGGAATTAGAAAAAAAACATTAATTTTGTTTCAACATAAAACGAATACTATCTATTCTTTTTTTTAATACTTTCATAGCATATACAAAACTTCTTAACAATATTATTATCTGTTATACATTTAGCGTCTTCGGCATAGACATTAAGTCGGCTTATCTCTGGTACATCTATTATTATACTATTATTTTGTTTATTATAAATTAAGGTTGCATCAAATAAAGCTTCATTCGGATTAGTTTCAAAGTTCATGCGATATGTTTGCATATCTTTATCTTTAGGGTTAACTTCATGCAATTCCAACTTTAGATTGGCCTCTTCATTGCCTTTAAACTCTAAAGGCGCACACTTTTCACCATAGCCTAGCCTATTTAAATAGGCATTCATTTCTTTTATCACTAACTTGGTGATATTTTTCATGGCTGCCGAGTGGCTGTCCAATCTCCGAAAGGGTGTACAGGTACACCAATGATCATTTATACCCGCCTGCTTACACATACGATTTTCGTCTACTGGCTTCAAAAGTGTATGGCACTCGGGACAACTTAAAGGTGTGCCCAGTGAATTATCTCCGATGTCCTTGCCCTGGGAAAGTATAGCCAAATGCTTTAGTGTCATGTGAAAATCATAAGGACTGGTTAAACGGTGTTTGTTAATCTTTAATGCCTCGGCGAATTCGGGATATTTCAGTTGAAACCACTTAGGCAATCTTAGGAAAAACATTGGCAAACGCTCTTCATTATAACCATCTTTTTCGGAACGTAAAAATCCCCAACGGGCACCATGATCACTGAACAACACTACCACATTATTTTCTAAAATTTCTTTTTCATGCATCTCATTGAAAAAGTCCACCATACGCTCATCCATCGTATGAGGATCTCTCCAATAGTTGTGACTGAAACTGTTTGCCCAAAACAAACCAAATATGGATTTACCCAGAAATCTTTCAGCAAATTCCATACCAAATCCATAAACATGTTCAGCTGTACGTCTAGGTCCCAGGCAAAACTTTAGGCCTGATAGTTTTGTCACTGGTAAGTTGTCCTCCATAGACATTATGAGAGGACGTTGATAGTAATCGGTGGGCTGTTGTGCAAATCCCTTTCTAAGATATGTAAATGTGCTCATATCACATTCATCTTCCGAATAGGCAGTAATCAAATTCTGTTCATTAAACAATTTAAATAATGTTGTACAGTTGTCCAAAGGATATTTGTGTGAATTGCAAACCTCATCAGCCTTTTCCAAACTATAACCCGTAAATATGGCCATCAAATTGGGATATGTATTGTCTTCCACCTGGAAATAAATAAAGGATAACATAATTAAGGAATTAGAAATATATGGGACACAAACAGCACAAGGATACTTTTACTTTTTAGGATATAATACAGCATATTAGATATCAGTTATATAAGATACAGTAAAAGGAAATATAGTAGTTTGCCTAATATGCATTTGGTACCTTTCTGATCGTTTTTAACGCTGTTATACGTCTTAAAAATGTCCCTGAAAAGTAGATGATTGTACTTGTTAAGATGATTTTCGACTTATTTTCAGACTCATGCCTATAATAAAATATTCAATATGGAATTATTAGACCAAAAAAAATCTATTAACAGCACTAATAACTTTTCGATGACATTTCTGTAGAAAATTGTTTTTTTCGATTCAGTGGCTGTTGAACAGTATTGTGGGTTGCTAGATCGGAATCCTGACTAAAAGTTTGTAAGTAGGCCTGTGTATGTAAATTTGTTACTGAAAACCAAAACCAGAGCCTAATGATGCAGGAAGGTTTTTCTGATAAAAAAATTTTAAAAATTGTTTTTTCGATAATTAAAATTTGTTAGCGATAACAGAAAATGTCCACTAAGATGTGCAATCATTTTTAGGCAATTTTTTGTATATCGAAAATTAAAGGAAATATTTTTTAAAAAAGTAACACTTAAAAAAAATTTTTTTGATAAATTTTGAAAAGAAAAAATGTTTTAAAATTAAAAAAAATTTTAAATATTTTTTAATAAAGTAAAAATTAAAAAAATTTCTTTGATAAAATTTGACCAAAACATATAAAAAAAATTTTAAATTAAAAAGAGAAAAAAAATTTTTTTAATAAATTTTGAAGAAAAAATTGAAAAAAATGTTTTAATTAAAAAAAATTAAATGTTTTTTAATAAAGTAAAAATTAAAAAAAATTTCTTTGACAAAATTTGACCAAAAACATATAAAAAAAATTTTAAATTGAATGAAAAAAAATTTTTTTAATAAAGTTTGAAAAAAAAAATTAAAAGAAATGTTTTAAAATTAAAAAAAAAAGTTCTATATATTTTATTAAAGTAAAATTTAAAAAAATTTGTTGATAAAATTTGTCTAATTTTTTTTTTTTAATTAAAAAAAGGACTAAAAATATTACTTTTGCAGGATGGTTTATCCGTAACAAAAAGTAAGAATGTATAAGAATTTGTTCGATAGTAAATCCATTTTATTAGGTTAAGTTAGGTTTGAGAACGTGTACTTGTTATTAGGACAAGTACAATACTCGGAAGTCAAAATGGCAAATTGCAATACGTCCTAGAGGAGAGAGAGAGAGAGAGAGGATAGTCAAGATAGAAGAGAAGAGGTAGGAAAATTATCCTTTTTAATAACAAAAGAAAAAATTTAATCCTAACCAAAATATTTTAACCGTTTGACTGCTACGCGGCGCATAAGCGCTGCGTTCATTTGTTACGAAAATCTTTTTATAAATTTTAATATTCAAAGAAAAAATAATTTAATGTTTATTTTTTTTATTCACATTCACAATTAATATTGTTTCTTTATAATACGAAAAGAATTATTAAAATTGATTCACATTTGTCTAAATTAGAGTGTTTTATTTGACAATATCGAACGTTCTCACCAGAATCGCTTAGCAGTCAAACGGTTAAGTATTAAACTTACCTTATTATAGCCCGATAATTCAAACCAACTATTATTTTGTAAATATTGAAAAGTTTTCGGCATAACGCGCCGAAAATTAAATTGTGATACAGCATCTATGCCAAATAGTAAAATTCCAAATGGTCTGTTAGTATTTTGGCTATTCTTTTCAAGTTTTTCTCGAACTTTTGGACGTTCTTGTATAAAAAATAAACCATCTTGATATACTACGGTATTGTTTGCACTACATTTCACCAGCATATAGTCAATATCATTTGGCACAATGAAATCTTGTTCAAATGGTACACAGTTTAAAGTTCTTTTAAAAATAAAAACATTTAAAAATTAGTATTTTTTTTTTATATTTTTATAAGAATATTCTCGATTACGATTCATTCTTATTTAGAGTTTTTATTACATGAGATCGTGTAATTTCAGTTTTATTAACCCTTAACTGCACTTAATTTACATATCGTTAGTATAATTCGCAAATGTGTTAAGTCCCTTTTTTCAAATTGTACAGGAGACACAAAAAACATTGTAGCTTTTTCAGTTTTTAAAATTTTTAAACTTTTTAAACGCAATTATTTTTACAAAATAGCTCTCTTTAAATGACTTAGATAAAAAATTAATAATAATTAATAATTAATATTCGTGAATTTAGCACGTGATTTTAATATTTTTCGTATTTTGTGGACTTAGCGTTTTTGCTAACCACCAAATTACAACAACTTTAAACTACATACTGACATTTTTGTTGTCGTAAAATATGTATTTTGTATAGTGCTACCGTTTTGCATTAAAATCTCAAGTTTGGAAAAAAGTGGACTTAGCGTCTTTGCGAATTATACTAACGATATACTTTTTTTTCGAAATTTTGTATCTTTTAATTATTTTATGATTTTATTTGTACAAAAAAAGTTATCAATTAAACAGCAATTCCTTTCACTTTATCTCCGAAATATTACATTTACGATAAAACATTTTATGTTGCGTAAATTAACTAATCAATCTGATAGATTTTTCATAGCAATTTTTATTTACTCTGATGAGGGGAAGTCCCCGAAGAAATATTTTTCATATTTCGTTTTTTTGGAGACCACACACTAACAATTACACTACGGCGACTTGTATCCTTATCTAGTTTAAAAAATGTCTCTCAACGAGAATTTAACTACGCAAACGATTTTCATAATCTAGCGGGAATGAAAATTAAGAGTCTAAGTGGCTTCATAAGAATTTCAGCAATTTCATTGTCTTTTGGTGTCCTTATTTAGATCAAAAAAATTTAAGGCTCTTCAAATATTTTGCTATGCAAACGATCTCCTCAATGGCCTGTCGAGAATGGACATTAGGAGTTTAGGTGCGCTCCATTAGAAATTTTCCGTGTTCAGTCGATTTCACGTCGTTTACAAGAACTATACCTTTCGCAAACCACAATTTGAATAATTTGGCGCTTTACAAAATTTAATTAACTCAGGAACCTAATGTTTCATCTTAGGATATTATATGTCTAGCATATAAAATCAATTAACGATTCTTCTTTTCGGAGATGAGATTCTGGTGTAGTTCTTGGCACTTGCGCAGATGTTAAATAAGTTTCGGAGAAAAAAATATAATTTTCGATTGAGTTCTGTGTATCGAAAAACCCTGACTGTGAAGATCTTTCTCAGGTCGTTTAGTCTGTCCATATTTCACCAAAACACTCACTGGCTATGCAATGTTAAATTTAAACATTTTTTTTTAATTTTTTTTGGTTAACTTAAGGAACATTTATTTCAATTAATGCAGTTAAGGGTTAATAAGCTTTAATAATATTTTTCCACTGATTTATTTATTTTGTTTTTTTCCTTTGGGAGGCCTCACATTTTTATATTAATATTTTTTTTTGTTTTTTTTTTTTTTTTTTTATTTGTATATTTTTTTTTTTAACATACTTTGTATCTTTTTCACCTTTTCGCAGAATTTTTTGATAACAACACTTTAATGTTTCACTGTCATTCTTGACGTATGCACTCTTAAGATGCATATCAATGTGTATAATATATTTTTTAGTTGAAACATTGAATAGTTTAACTATTAAGAGAGGCTTGTCTGTACAATTGGGAGCCACTTGTGGTTTATAATCACTCATATAGATGGGATCAAAAGGATCCATGGACAGCATATGGCAATTATTGTTCCAAACTAAATATCCTTTAGGTGGCGTTTCGGGTATTTGAATTTTTTTCATGTCATTTGCGGTAACATTTCTTTGTTTGACTTCAAAAAATTGTAACCGATCGCGCAGAACAACTACAGCATCATAGTGAAAACCGTTATAAATTGTTATGAGGATACACACTACCAAAGCAATTAATAATTTCGTTACAAATTGTGTCCGATCTCTTTCACTTGACATGTTTAACTGTCAATAAAATTCATAGCCGCTATAAAAACTTTGCCATTATATTGTTGTAGAGCTAGGCTAGCGTACTGAATGTTATGAGATATTGCCTACAAAATGTGTGTTAACAAACATTTGATAACAAATTTGGCAGTAAAGAACAAAAATGAGTATGTGTACGACGAGATTACCTTTATAAAATTGTAGAACGTATTACTTACGACTTTGCACGGCTGTGTGTACTTATTTATATTGATATTAGTAAACAAATTGATTTCATACAACTCTTGTTTTCACCGTTATGCGCTGTATGGTCTTTTCACACAAAAAATCTAAACATTTTAACAGTTGTACGAGCAGCGATTAAAGAAACAAACGATAAGATAAGACAAAGAGTTAGGGAAATATCAACATACTCATTAAAATATAATACAAGTATTCATGAATGAATTCTATCACTTTGTTGAGAACGTCTGGCACATATTACACGTCATAAGAGGTATATTCTTGTTAACGCGATTTAATTTAAAAAAAACTAAAGACACTAAAAACAAAAATTTTAATGGTAAATTTGCGACGTATGATGTTGTGTACATGAGACTTTTAATAGAAAGATTATGTAATTTATATACCATATTGTTTTAGTATGATGGGATTAAGTGGCTTAGAAATATAGATTTATGATGATTTAACTTATTATGAGGTCAAAGCACATAAGTGAAAACTCCTGTTGCGTTTGTATTTCTGATATTTTGGTTTCCTAGAATCCATTTAGAAAATTTTAATCTCAAAAGTGCACCACTCGGGAAAATAAAATCTCAAATCTGTATTAAATAATTCAAATTATCTAGTTCGACCATCATATAAGCAGTGTGTTTATTATATACATACAATTTGATTCAAAAAGTTGTTGTATATATGCGATCTTCAGGAATAAAAGCAAAAATTCTATGTACTTAAAATGACCGGTTGAATAATTACGATAACATTAAACAAAAATTGATTGTATAAGACATCCAAGTTAGATGCTGTGATATGTATAGGCATAAATAAGACAAATATGTGTATTTTATAAGAGATATTAAATTGATTTAACAGAGTAGGATATATTTAAAAAAATATTTCCCAAATATATACTCATATAAGAAGCAACTGAAATGTCCATTGACAAATTAAATTTTTAAATTAAAAGAAAGTTTAAAACCCTCAAGCATATGTACGTATGTTTGATTAAGTAGTAAGTAACAACAAATACTAAAGTTCAGGCAGTATTTCTGAGAAGACATATTGCCTTCCTTCAAAATCGAACATACGCACAGAAGCTTTAATACAGATTGTCGTAAGTTGCCGAAAGATATATGTATTTTTTTTTTATATTTCGTTTTGCTCGAGATTTTTGAGCCGAGGTTTTATCCGCGGTCTCACGGCTAATAATCCCATACACTACCTACTAAACTACAGCGACTTGTATCCTTGTTTACGTTAAAAAATTTGAATTTGAACTCCACGAGAATTTAACTATGCAGACAATCTCAATTTGGCCTCATCAGAACTTCAGTAATTTCAATGTCGTTTTGTGTCCTTGTTTAGATCAAAAAATTTTAAGATTCTTTAGATATATGTATGTATGTACTATGCAAACGATCTAAATTATCTGTCAAGAATGGTCATTAGAGTTTAGAAGGACTTCATTAGATGCTTTGGATGGTAACACAAATGGCCTTATGTGGTCTAAGTATGTTTATCTTATTCTCTTTGGTTGACAGTCAGTTCTTTCTACCTACGGTTGTTAATGTTTTATAACCTTAGATGCTTTCATTAGTAGTATTTGAAGTGTCTATTAGAGGAATACAAATGCCCAGCAAAGTTTAAAGTTGGGGATATATGTAACTATTCGTACACTTCATATGTTTCGTGTTTTTTTATAATCGCATAAAATAATTATTGTTATTGTAGTATGTAGTTTTATTTCAGAATTAATTTTTTTAATCGTCTAGAATAAAAGTATTTGCACATCAGATAGTGTACAAATACATACAGTGAGCGCCATAAGTGAGTCAACACCCACTATAATTTTAAATTTCCCATTATGTTCTTAAGTATAAAAAAAGTTCCTTTATCATGAATTGTTGTTTTTGTTTTAACATTTTATAAGTCATAAATAAACGTTTTTATTTTGGGAAATTTATTCGACTATTCTCATTTACTTTTCTCGCTATCCTAAGAAAATGAATTATTTCAGTGGTGTTTACTCACTTTTGGCGCTCACTGTATATTGCTCGCTAACAGTGCATTATAAAAAATCTAACAAATAAAAGTCATAAACATCGAAAAATAAAAAGCGTAAATTGATTCTTAAGAAATGTCACGTTTATCTTTATAAAACGCTGATATGTACTATTACTTCCTCTTTTCGTTTAAAACAAAAAGTACTTTACCAGTCTGCAACAATTTCAATTAGTCAATAGGATTGTGTAACCAACCTTATCGTTGGCGATAAATATTTAATAAAATGTGTCAAAAAAAAATGTTTGTAAGTTCAGTATACTTTTATCACTTGAATTTTAACAAAAAGAATTTTTAGCATTTTTTTTACTTTTATACTTTTACTCTTTGTCGAGTGTCATAGATTCATTAATAGTTTAAGCTGGTTGATAAGTGCTAGAGGTTCAATGGTGTAGTCACGCTCTCTTATGTATTTGTGGTTAGTGCTATTCCTCCGTCTACTTATCCTCCCTTTCCTACCTCCTCTAGTTTTCCCTATCCCCTTTGTTATCATCTCTCTCTCCTTTAAGACTTATTGAAATGGGTCAATTTGACCTCCGAGTGTTGTACTTGTCCCAACGGCAAGTACCTAGTACCCTCTAACCTAAAACCTAATATAGTATAGTATAGCTTTGTAATTGCCTATTATTTGTCTGACATTAAATATTATTACTTACAATAGAAAATAGAAATTGAGAATTAATCTAAAAAGCAATTCTCGAAAAAAAGTGTGGCAAAGGTATATTCACTCTCCTTTCTCCTATAAGCTATATTTTCTGTATTCCAACGCAATGCACTGGATGAATAGAAAGCATCTCCTGAGTGTTGGTCTCACATGAAATTTCGACAGCATTATATCTACATATTTGGTACAATATGATGGAATTTTTTTTTGCCATTCTAAGCTTATGAGTCAATAGGAAACAGAGATTCGCAAACATTAAATTCGACCATAATTACACAACCACATTTGAAAATTGTTTGTAAGTCTCTCTAAACTAATATTAATGCTTTTCTTCTCCCCAGATATAGCAACAAGGACACCGTCATCATGATCATCGAGCTAAACTTGAAGACCCTCTGGATCACGTCGTCATACCTCGCGCACGACTATTGATTCTCTCCCCCTTAAGACCTGATTGGTCGACTAGTAGCAGATGCGCGACTACATGGGATTCCGGTCATTATCGGAACCTAAGCCAGCAATTCCGTTACCAACGAACGTGGTGAGTACGTCTTTGATTTTATTATTAGTAATAAGTTAGTTATAGCTAATCGGGGTGATGAACCAATCTTCCTCACTTCAAATAGAAGGGAAGTGTTCCTACCACCATTGGAACAACAAGTCGCATTGAAGAACTGAGAAATATTTCCACATTTAGAGTATAACCAAATTATGATGGTAATACAATTTGTTCACTAGTTGAGGATAAAAAAAAATTTTTTTAAGACATTTTACTTAAAATGTAGTTTCGTTTCAAATTGATTGAATGTGTTATAACTTATCGTTGTACAATCTTTGCAAAACAAATATCAATTATCATACATTCTACATGTAATGAATGTAAAAGAGACTCAATGCACATTTTATACAACAATTTTTGCAATTTGGAACAAGCTGCACCTATTTCAATAGCAAGTCAAGTTTACAAGTCATGTTATTTTATCAATTTATTGTTACCTTTTACAAGTTAAAGGAAAACATTTCACAAATCGATTTCGCAAAATTTAATTTCGCTGTTGGTCTTTACTGGTTTTTACTGGAATAATTAAGGCGAATTTATAAAACTTTCAGACATTTTTTTTGGCGAACAGAAAATAATTACTTGTCTCAAAAATATCATTTTTGGTGTTTTCAAATGATATAATATTTAATGATATTTGAAAATGTATACGAGATGTGAAATATCACTGGAATATAAGGTACTACGACAAAAGTATGCAGGAATTATTACAAGATATGTTAAAAGGAAAATCTTTCTTTCTTTGGCTTCTAAAATGGTCATCAGGCATTGTATGAGTCTTAAGTTAATTCATCATAAACAACCTAAATTTATGCAACAATGGATGAAACATAAGTCCTTTATTTCACAATAGAATCAAAATGATCGCCATCTGAGCGGACAGCTCGTGGGGAACCGACTTCAAAACGTGCAAAGATGAAATAGCCGGCTGACAACACAATTGCATCAGTATTTTAGGATGAGCATGATATAATATTCATTGACTATCTTGAAAAGGTCAAAATCATCAACAACGACTATGAAGGACTAAAAACTTTTCAGCCTAACCGTTATACATCACTGTTTTTAACCTTATGCTGATAAAATTAAAATTGAAGGTCAAGAAATATCAACAATTTGTGATGCGTTCATATATGTATAAATCAGCGTTATTAAAAATATTGTGTGTAAGGTCTTCGTAGTCTAGTAGGTAGTGTGCAGCCTTATTAGACGTGACATCTCCAACAAAACGAAATAAGAAAAATTATCTTCGGCGACTTCCTCTCAGCATATTCCTGGCAAAACCTCTGAGAGTTTAAAATTAACACACACTACATAAGTAGTGTGAGAATCAAGGTCATACTCCTGACGGAAGGGTTGTAATGACTAGTTATGTACGTATTCACTTCAACGTGTAGTAGCAAATTGAAAGCAAATTGCTAATATTCCAAAATTAAAGTATTTGCGATCAGCTTTATTGTTCATTGGGCTTTATTGTTCATAAATGAAAATATTAAAATTACAATTTAGAGGATCATCAGTACTCTTTTTGATTATTTCTAGCCAGATTTTAAGAAAATGCGGCCTTAAATTCTGTAAAGAAAGCTTTTTTCCAACTACATTTAATTTCAATATTTAATTTCGAATCTATACTTTCTTTTCATTTTGTATAAAGAAGACACTAAAGTGGCATAAAAATTATTTCAAAACCTATTTACGACACCCTTTGGTACTACTCTGTTTAAATGGTTTCGGTGTGTGTATCGTGGCGTATGATTACTTTAATTTATGTAATTAAAGTACTTTAATTTATGTAAACCGTAAATAAACACCAGACAAATTGCACTGTTACGGTAACCCTGCTTTATATAATTTCATTTAATAATTTGAAATAAAATTTTTAACATCTTTTATAAAAAAAAAATAGATATTTCTATAAATAACAATAAAAATAATACCCGATTTTTGTGTATAACCCAAAAATAAATGAGCCTCTTTCATACTAAGAAAGTTATTTTTAATACCGATCGTGTATTCCAACCGCAATATAATGTTAGACTGTTAACGGATAAATTTTATTCTCGCCTGGAACCAAGTAAGGAATTAGCCAGAATTCCATACTATGAGCAAGAACTTGAAAAGCGCATACGCTATGATGCACGCGATAATTTTTTGGCACCTATAACAACAAATCAAGTGTATGGCTGGTTAGAGCGTTTGGCCGTTCATTATGTGGATGAAAAGGATAAATTTATTTTAGAACATAAACGTTTTTGTCCACCTGATCTTAAAGTATTACAGCAAGTATATATGGAGGATAAAATAAAGAAAGCTTAATTCATGCACGTTTTCTTGTATGCTGTGAATAAGTAGATAAAATAAATGTGTACGTAGTACACGTTTAGATATGTTTTGCTAATAAATAAATATATTTTTTGTAAAACCGAAAGATAAATATGTTCTCAGTTGGGATAATTACATTTTACTTTTTTGTAAAAATACCTGACACATGCCTAAAAGGTATACAAGGCGCGGTTACTAAGGTGCTACTTATTTGTGTTTGTTAAAAGAGATTACACACTAAATTAACAATTGAGTTAGCATCAATGAAAACGACACAGTTCACAATCGGCGTGAAAAATTTCAATTCAAGTGTTTGATATTTGCTGTTGTCTACACCCAAAACTACCATCGTTAAAATGATTTGTTTTTCGTTACATTTCAAACAATTTCTTACTGAGGCTGTGCATTACATGCCTGGCTTTTCACATCACCGATTTTATCCATGAGTGGCTAGACCTAGATTTCGAATAAGCGATTTGTGATACCTTTTCATGGCAATTAGTTTACTCTCAGAGTTTTTATCCGTAGACGTTTTGTTTCATATTTCTTCTTTCAATCTGAACTTGAATTTACTTGCCTTGCTCTAGTAAGCCTACGGCGATAATAATATACATACATACTTCGAATAATATCGACAATTCGAATACAGCTTTTAAACATCAAAAGAAATCCCATTTCGAAACTTTTTCTCGTATTGTTACGATAGAATAAAATATAGTTGTTATGATTTCCTTCAAATTATAGTTTTTGTTTGTTCCCAAAGTTTATTTTCCCATTTCTTTACATAATACATTATTTATTTTGTGTGTCTGCATTAATACAAAAGATACATATTTGGAATTTATTTTCTTAATTTGTTTAATAACGTTGGAGTTGATAGTGACAACGCTGATAAATTTGTCGAGCTATTTGATTTGTCATTTAAAACACTTGTGTTTGTCGACGTAGACGTAGAAGATGCTGTAGAAGAATTATTCAATAAAGCTGTCAGCGTAGCATGAGATGAACTTAGGTTACTTGATTTAGTTTTCTGTTGCAGTATAGTTTCCGTTGATGTAATACTAGAGGATGATGTTGATGAGGCTGATGACGATGTTGCCGACGTTGTTGAGTCGCTGGTTATATTTGAGGATACGGTTGCATTAGATGTAGCACCCAATGATTGTTGTGTACCTAGAAGTAAAGCATTGCGTAAATGACTATTGGATTGCTGTTGCTGTTGTTGTTGCTGCTGCTGATTTTGTATCTGCTGCTGCTGTTGCTGTGGCTGTGGCAATGGTTGATGTATTGTAGCTGTAGTGGCTCCAGCCATGGAATATGAATTTGTTATAAGACCTCGACTTTTTATATTTAAATCGACAAAAAACACTTTCATTTTTTGTATCATAAAATCGGGTACAGTGAATGTCATCATTACGCTTAAATCTATGGTCGATTTATTTTTATAGTTTTCATGTGTTTGATACAAACGACACACTTCATCATAGATTAAGAATAAAAACCGAGAATTTCGATTCTGTTGCGGTATAATTTGTTGGTTTATTAACCAATCACGATCTTCATTATCGGGCAAATAACGTATTAATTCCGGATGTTTACTGGCTAGACGTTCTTTGCCTTCTGTGCCAAAACCAAATGCTTGATTGGCTTGTACATCTAAAACGAATTTTGTGTTGGTTGATATATGTGCCGTATTCCAGAATATTTGTCTTCTGGGATGATGTGTTTGTGGTTGTTGTGACTGTACGGTAATCAAATTTGTTGTTGTCGCTTGCTGTGGCAATTGCTGTTGTTGTTGTTGTTGTTGCTGCTGTACAAATGCCGTTGTGTTCTGATTTTGTGATACATTTGTTTCAATTGTTGCCATTGATGGCAATACTTGGACAATTTGTTGTTGTTGTTGTTGTGACTGCAAGTGCTGTTGTGGCATTATTTGCTGTATAGCTGTGGATTTAATTACCATATTATCGGGTAAAAACCGCTTTTGCATTTCAAATACACTCGATGTGGGTTTGTTTGGTACTGGTCGTTTTAATGTCATACGCACAGCATTATTCTCCGAAATGTTTGAGTTAGAAGAGCTGGTACTGCTGTTAATAGCAATCTGTGGTTTGAAGCGTAATATCTTGTACTGGGATTTTGCATTCTCCAACAAAGCGCAGGACATTTTCTGTAACTAAAATAAATTTAAGAATGTATAATACTCGTGTAATATTTTATATTTAAACAGGAAAAAAGCGATATTAACTGCATTTTTTTTTAACTATAAGTTCATTAAGTTGTTGTAAAGGGTAGAACATATTGACACTTTTTCCCTCGCAATTTTCTTATACAAAAAAAAATGTTAAAATAAAGCAGAGATTACATGTACATAGACTTACAGCATCTTCGTTTATGGCACCTTGACCCAAATTCTCTTTGATGTTGTTAAAAGCGGGCTTAAAGTAGGTCTGTAAAATACCATTGCAAAATCAAATATAACAATTTTGAACATACAACACGTACACAAATAATATGTATTTAATTTACCTCTATAAAATGTTTAACCATTTCATCAATTTCTTTGTCAAATGCTGATTGCACTGCTATGCGTACCAATTCTAGGGAACGCATAGCAGATTCAGCTGAAGAACTGGTTAATGGTGTAGTATTGGAATAACGTTGGCGCAATTTTTGTAAAGTATTTTCCGCCATTTGTGGTGTTGTAATAAATTTCTACACAAAATAAAATGTAGAAAATATGTATGTACATATACAATTTAAGAAGAACGATTTAATTAACTAACCATGGTGGTTTCGTTGGTTTGCTGATGATGGTGACTATTAGTAGAAGTGTTTGCAGTTATGGAGGTTGTTTCTATTTTTGTAGAACTATTTGGTGGACTTGCCACGCTAGTGACCATGGAATGAGTGGTCTGATTGGAGCAATTTGAATCGTCTGATGAAGAATTTAAGCCACCCATAGGAGATCTATTTGCCTCAGTTGAAGAAGCTGATGTAGAACCTGTGTCACTTAAAATTTTCCAACCGCGTTGTATTACCATTTCTAATCGTTTATTTAATATTTATAACAAATTATTCTTGTTTAGTGAAAAAATACGTGTGTTTATAGTTTGATTTTCAGTGAGACTGGTATTTTGTATCCTTTTTAGGAAAACATAAAGCGCATGTCTGAAATGCAATGCAACCAATTGCATTTATTTACAAGCCAATATTGTTGATAGTTTAATTGTTGTATAAAAATAATCGATTAAATTAATCGAATAAAAGAGATATTATAAAAATCTGTTTTTCCCTTGATTAGACTCGAGACTATTGAATTAACCAGGACAAATATTATTAATTTCATATATTTTTATATATATACTTTTTTATTTTTGGTTGGAAATCTATTAGATTAAATTTGTTGCACCAACAAAATTGGCTATTTTCCTTGTTAACACATCAAATTTGTGCTCTCTTATAATTAACTTAGCCTATAATAACAAAGCTTACTATTATATTTTTGCATATAAATTTATATTAACATTCGCCTTCTAATTCAAGTCTTTTCTCAGCACTCAATATTGTTTGCAGTAAATTGTCTCCTTGGTCCTCCTCCATTGTTGACAGCAATTCTTCTTTCTCTGTGGTTCCTTGCAAATCCATCTCTTCCACTTGTTTATTTTTCCTCCTGCTATGTTTATGTGCAAGTTCTTTATCAAATTCCTCCATATATTTCCAAGGGTTCTCGCTGCAATAATTGTCAGGCGGCTGATAGCAACTGTTAACTTGAATATTCAATACATCACTTATCATAAATGGGAAAAGCCAACATACTAAAGGTGTAGAGCCATATACATAATGAGATTCTTTATGATAAAATAAGTAGCCATCCAATTCGGGTTGGTTATCAGGCCATAGAGGATAACTTTGCAAAGCCATGGCTATACGTTCTTCATTGGCCATATCATAATAGTCCAGTAACTTGAAACTTTTCACTTCATCAACCTTATACTCTTCCATTGTGTCTTCTAACTCGGAAAATTTCGATTTTAACCAAAATAATCGAAATTCTGTTTCACAATCCTTCAATGGTATCGAATAATGTAAAGCATCTAAGACATAAAACGTGTCCACATCTTTATTATAAATACAATCCAGTATGCAGGAGTCATGTTTTGAACCAATCAGACCTCCACCCGGTAACAAACTGGAGAAACTCATGCAATAACGTTTATTCTTGCTAAACATTTTTGTTTCTCCTTTAGAGGATACCACTAAGCAACGTTGGCCTTTTGGACATGGCACTAAAAACCATTCATCAAAATGTTCAGGTTTTTCCTTTAACCATTCTGACAATTGTAGCTCTACATTAACTATATCACTGTTTATATGCCTTCTACGATGGGAACGTTGTCCTATTTTGTCAGTGGGTTCATCACTACATTTCCTCTGTTCATCTTGTTCTGCTAGGCGTTTAAGTTTTTGCTGTTTCAGCAATTGTTTTCTGCGTTCTTCTTGGCGTTCATGTCTGTTGATATTTTGTTTATAAATATCTTGGAACATTGTGTTTTTGTAAAATAGAAACGTTTGTCAATTATGATATTATTGCTTATATTGTTTAGAATTTATTGTGCCGCTCATCTGTTTGGTAAAATATAAACAATGCGTTTAATATCGTAGAAAAAGTTATGCCAAGTTTGTTTACATATAACAACTCTGTTGTCTGTAAGCACACTAAAGCTTAACATATTATCATAAAACAATGATTCTATTTAAATGTTTATAAAATAAAATTTAAATCCTAATTATTCATCCACAAAGGACATCTCTATTTTATTGTAAATAAAAAATTATCACTGTTTGTAAATATACATATTATGTGATAATAATGTGTTTAACACTCAAGACCATTTTAAAAACGCTTTAAAATATTTAAAAACGTTTAGATGACATCACTTATTTTGAAAATATGGCAGTCCTGTTTTATCTCTCTCTCTTTGCTGTGTAACAGTACTTGTGAAAAATGCAGAAATTATCCCGTTTATTTTGGCCGGTTCTTGTGACTCCTAAAAATGCTGTTATTAAAAATGTTGAAGCTGTATCCAAAAGCCAAAAGGTATATTTAAGTATAAATTTAAGTTATAAAAATAAAATATTTCTCTTTTAAGCTAATGACCGAATTGGGTCTTTTAAAGCCGGCTACACATGGTACTTTCCAAATCATGCCACTTGCGCAACGATCTTTGGACAAGTTGTGCTCATTGGTGAATGAAGCCATGTCAACCGTTGAAGGCCAAAAGGTATCCATGCCTGTTTTAACATCATCCGCCTTATGGAACAAGTCGGGAAGATTAAAAGGTGATATAACAGAGTTTTTTATTATACGTGATCGCCATAACAAGGAATTCTTATTGAGCCCTGTAAGTAGTCACTAAAATAATAATTTCAATTGGAATACTAATTCTGGTTTTTGTCGTAGACTCACGAGGAAGCTGTTACTGCCATGTTAGCCACTACAGCACCAATTTCATACAGACAATTACCTCTACGTTTGTATCAAATTGGACCAAAATTTCGTGATGAATTAAAAGCACGTTTTGGCTTAATGCGTGCAAAAGAATTTCTTATGAAGGATATGTATACGTTTGATCGTACTGAGGAGGAAGCAAGAGTTACTTACGATTTGGTCAATGAAGCCTACACAAAGTTATTTCAACAATTGGAAGTTCCTTTTAAAAAAGGTATGAAAAAAGTAGTAGTAGTAGTAGTTATGCCATTAAAAACTTATTTTGGAGTATAATGGGCCGATTGTGGATTGCAACCGAAATCCAGTTGAGTTGTCATCTGCCCAAATGGTATAAAATCTTTTGCAGCTGGCAACTGATAACCATGTTTCATTTGCTATAAACAATTTGTTTTTGGACAACTACAAATTCAGCAGCGCAGAGAAGTTCGTTTGCCATCCATAATAGACTCATTAATTTCTATGGCTTAACTTTATCTTATTTTATTCATATGGAACTTTTAATTTTCATGTTAAAAAGTATAAAGTACAATGGAAAATATTTGAATTTTAAGGAGGAGAGTGAACTCTAAAAATAAGAAATTTCATTTGTGTACCTATAAACGCTATTTCGGTTCGTTCAAAGTATTGAAAATAATTTTAAATTGATTAAAGAAACATAATCAAATGTAACTTTACTTCATTTTTGTGCTCATAGAATTTTAATAGAAAGTATTTACATCACTTTCATATATTTTTAACTTCTTAACACTTCCGTTTCGATATTTATTCAATATCTTAATTTTCTATAGTGGAAGCCTGCACCGGTATGATGGGTGGTCAAATCTCCCATGAGTATCATTATGTCTCATCGGCTGGGGAAGACAATTTATTGCATTGCCAGAATTGTAATTATGCATTTAATGCTGAAGTATCATCGGATTCATCTAGCTCTACGTGCATTAAATGTCAAAATTCCAATATAGAACAAGTGAAGGGTATGGAAGTGGCTCATGCGTTTCTTTTAGGCGATCGTTACTCGAAAGTATTTAATGCTACTTACTTACATACCGATGGTAAACCAAAAACATCTATAATGGGCTGTTACGGTATTGGCATAAGTCGTATATTGGCCGCTTCATTAGAAGTGTTATCTACGGAAAATGAATTAAAATGGCCAACATTATTGGCGCCCTATGATGTCTGCATAATAGGACCCAAACAGGGTAGTAAAGAACAAACAGCCGCTGAACAAGTTGAAAATCAATTATGCGCCGAGATTTCAAAAATATACGGCCAAGATGTTATACACGATGATAGGAAATATATGACGATTGGTAAACGTTTAATGGAGGCTAAAAGGTATTACTTAAAAATTTAATATTTTATAATTAAAGTTTTAATACCTATGAATTTTATTTATTACAGAGTTGGCTATCCTATTATTGTGGTAATTGGTTCAAAAGCTTGTGATACTATACCCAAAATCGAGGTTATAATCAAAAATAACGCAATGGAGTTAGAATTAAACAATGCTTTGCAAGAATTAAGTAAATATAAGGATGCTAAGTTAACTTTAATACAGCAGTAAGTTAAACATTTTTATTTTTACTTTATTTATCATTTATAAATTTGTTAAATATTAACTATAAATAACAATAACATTACGAAAATACCAACAACAGAAAATTATACATTTATCACAAAGTATCCGAAGACTATTTATTAAACGGGTTTATTTATATACACGAATGTAATTCAAATCATAATTTCAATAAGATCTTTTATTGACCATAGTCTGGTGTTGGTATTTCGGGATAGACCTTCAACTGCGGTTTCTTTGGCACCGGTGGCGGCATACTTGTGTAGGACCATGGCAATTGACCTCTTAGTTCTTCGCTAACTCTTTGATTTTGCATAGGAAATTGGAAACTATCATTGGTGGTTGAGTAACGACTATTTAAGGGCGATATGGGCGACAATTCCTGTTGATATTGTGAAGTTTGGCGCTGTGTCGTATAATTCAATCTATCGGGATGAGTGTCAGCGTTACGATACGTGGGCGAATTATTATCGGTAGCTGGGGATACATTCGGTGAGGGTGCTGAAGGATACATAGTTGCTGCCGGTACTATTGGCGATTGTACATTATAAGGTCTGACGTTTTGATTTGCCTGTGGTGGTATAGACGATTGTCTATCAATTTGTAATGGCGCAGGTCTATTCACTTGTGGTTCTTGTTGGCTGGCTATAAATGCTTTTTGCACTTGTTGACTTTGCTGTTGCTGGAAATGTGGTTGTTGTTGCTGGAATTGTGGTTGTTGTTGCTCTTGCATTTGAATTGGTGAAATCTCCTGACGTGGCTGTGGACTGGTAACAGGAGCTGTACTAGTTGTAGCCAAACTATTAACACTGCTCTGTTTTGATGAGTTCTGTAAAAATAAATCAATTACTTCGGGAAAAAATTTGCGGGAATATTTTTTCGAAATTTCATTACAAGAAGAGATAACCCGGTGAATAGCTTCAAACTTCAACTTACCCTTTTTGATAATGTATTCGATAACGATATGCAGAAACTGGAGCCAAAGATGTTTAATAACCAGATTAAAATTACTCGTGAACTAATGCAAGCCATTATTACGGCTGGTGTTATAAAATAGGCATCGAAATTCTGAAGTAATTCTATAACCTTGTCATTAGTGGTAATGCCTAAATAATGAAAGGTTTTTTCTACGCTCTGTAAATTAAAATAATTAAACGCTTATTTACTTTTCTAAATTATAAGCGGAAAGAATTATTACCGTTGTATTTATAATATCATGTACAAAATAGCCTGTAGCAACAACGTCTAAAATGCAACCTGCCATTATGGCAAGAAACCATGGCCAAAAGCATAACGCATTAATAGTTTTTGTTACTGGACCGCAAAGTGTTGTTATTATGGCCAATGATGTTATAACCCATAGAGCACTAATAACAGCATATGTTATCAAAAATATATATAAACGATTCTCCACTATCTCTGCCTTGTCAAAGTCTACTGTAAGAGTTATAGAAGTAGGAGCATCGGCGATGGTTACAGATGGATTTCCACATTCTCTATCTGTTAAAGGAGAAAGATGTTTTTGAAATTAAATAATTAAATATAAAAAGGCTAGCTTACTCATAAAATATATCAAGTCCATGGCAAATTGAAATGGATTGTTGCTAACATCGTAGTTTTCATTTTTGCATTCTCTGAAAGTAATGCCCCATACGGATAGACCCAAGTACACACCGCCTTGTAGCTTTAAAGGAAATAAAAGAGAGAAAGTTCATAACGATTTTTAATAAATTTTCGTATTATTATTTCTTTTTCTTATTAATTAACATTAACTAACTACTTGCCCCGATAAGATAATTTGTTTTCTATTTACGTATGAATTTTTTCAATGATGGAATTTATCAAGTTTTTTTTTCACTAAATTGTCAGGGACTTTTTCTTAGCCACACCAACAAATTTTTAACTATTAAATTAAGTGTATGATATACGATTAGTGATAATAAGAATTTTGTTATAAACAATTTTAAAGTGAATCATTCAATTTATTTGATTTAAAAAAATCAACTTATAAATAAAAGAAAAACACAACGCGTTAATATATATTTTTGTAAAAAATTATTAATGATTTTGTAAATATTTTGATCATCGACATTACTTTCTATAAAATCATACGGAATTTTTGCTTCTTCAATTGTTTACAACAAAATTTGTTAACCTACAAAGATAATTCTTTAAAAAAAAGTCAATATTTTTAAAATTTAATTAACAATCAAATATTAATCATTGATTATTGCTGCATTTACATTCTAGTCTGTTTTCAATTTTATTTTACACCCCTTTTTTATCTCATACATGAAAATATTAATTTCTCCGTATCGGTTACATATGGCCTTCTGTTAAAATCGAAATAAAATTTTCAACAAGAAATTCTTTAACGGAGATAATTTTATCAATTATTAAATATTAAATTTTAAAAACTAAAGTGTTTTAAAGTATTAGAGTGTGAAATACACATAATATTTACATGGCATCCTATGAGACGAGTTCACTTTAAATTCAGGAGTATGTCAAGGCTCTGTTCTATCTCAAGCTCTTTTTTCTAATTTTTATTAAATTTCTTCTCTCTCTATGACTTGTGATTCTAACTACTCGATTTTACTTCTCGATGTTGTTGTTCATTGAGTCAAAAACTTTTGATGTTCTCGATATGAAAATTCAATTTGATATTCACTAGAACCGATATATTTTTCAAGTGTCTAAAGAAGCATTCATTTCACTCTATCTGATTCCGAAAGCGTAATACAACTCTCGTGTATTACACGTTGTCTCAGAGTCTATTTTGAGACTTCTCTATTGCTGACAAATAACGGTAGGGTATTCCACTCTATCGGAACTTTATTGGAGCGCTTTATTCACCAAACCCAGCTCTGGACACTCTAGCGGCAGCACATAAAGCTAAAACACCCTAAATCTGGCTCCGAAACAATTTACCAGCAACGGCTCTCTGGCCGTCGTGATCTGAATCCACTGGGCACGTTTCATACTGTGGCCAATTTTCTAATTGACGATGTGCTTACGGAAAGTGAAGATGGATCAGTATTAAAGGGTGCGTGATGAACTTTTAACATTTTTTAAGCCAGTTGGTGTTAAAAATTAATAGTAATTAAACGAAAATTGTATTTATAAATAAATTAACCGGCTGTTCCTGTAAGGGAAGTGATTTAAAAAGATAGCAAATTTATAAGAAATACACTGAATTAGTGAAATATTTTTGAGTAACTCTTAAAAGTTTTTGATCATTTTGTCTTTCAGAAATAGGGTGTTAAATTGGTATGCTTTTATAAAAGTTTATAAAACAAATGTAATGCACAAGTTTGTTTTTTCGTACTTGCTTAAATGTTTTTCTTTTCTAATTTGTTTTTATTCTAAATTATTGATTTAAATTCTAAATTTTGATTTGAATTTCAAAAAAATTTTCAAATTATTTAAAAAACAAATTAGTTTTTAGATATTCTATTGCATGCTATCAATAATGCTTAAATTATAATATGTTTTTAAATAATTTAATATTAAGAATTAAAATGCAATAAATTAAGGCATTCAACTTACCAGTATAACAACGGCCATAAAAAATATAAAACATTTGGCAAATCCAGTATTAACGCCAGCGTTTGCCATTTTGCCTTTATTTTTCAAATTTATTTGTTTAAATACAATTTTAAACGAGCCGTTTTATTTCCGTTTCTTCTTTAATTAATTAAAATATGGCACTTCTATTACGCAGACATAATCGGATACGACTAAAAAATAAACGCGTTCTATTTACCTTTAAGTGTAACAATAAAATAGCAAATAACGTATTAAAGTACGAACCGAACGGTGTATAATAAAAACTATGAATAATTATATTATTGCAAATGATCCCCAAAATACCAACACTTTACCACAGAGTTTGCTTTCTACAACACCACTGTGAAATAAAAAAAGTTAACGATTATTTAAGTCTTCTTGTATATAAAATTCTGTTTTTGTTTTTGGTTTTTTCCTTTTTCTACTATATCTTATCAAATTTATAACGTCTGTTCATTATTGGGATTTTTATTTATTATTAAACGATATTAATATCTTTCCTTTTTTTTTGGCACATTTACACTTTTTTAAAATATTTTTTTGTTTGTTTTTATTTAAAATTAAAAAAAAAGTAATAAAATTAGTTTTGTACTAGCTTTGAACTGTAATAAGTATAAGAGTAAAAACCATTGTGATGTTTGTTGATGAAAACAGATATTGTTTATACAACAACAAAAATGATACTATTCTATTTATTTAACTGTCTATAGAATTCTGACAGAGGGTAAGGAAAAACCGATATGTATACATTTATAGAATATCACTCCCACTATTACGTTATCGTTGTTATTGTTATTATTTTGTAATATAAACAATGAGAAACAGGGAGACTGGCAGATACTAAAGATATGTATTAAAAAACAAATTAAAGATAAAGTTTATATTATAATACATATTTCCATTGCATTTGTACTACTGTTTTGTTAAATAAAATAGTAATGCAGATTCATTAAAGTACACTAAATGGTTTCATACTGAAATGAATTTGTACAAAATATTTATTTTTAATTATTTGATATTCCAAATAAAAGATTTCGACAGATTTTGTGTGACAGATTTTATGTATGGCCTGTAATTCTTTTAATTTCTTTCATACAAAATTTCCAATCATTAAAGCTTTTCAAAATTTGTCAACACAATTTGTAATTGTTCGGTGTAGAGGGAGTCTGCTAGAAAGGCGTCACACGTTTAATGAGATCTAATGATAATGGATTGAATATGGGAACGTCATATGTTTTAGTCGGAAGAATATGCCAGCCATAGTTTTAAAAACTGACTCTGTGAACTTTGTCCTGTAAAAAACTTTGTATTTCATGAGCCTGATCGTTTCAAATATTTTCACTTTTACGACCTATTCCATGAAAACAGGGGAAGAGAACACTGTTTCAAGTCCTCCAAACCATCACTGATATTGCCATGCGCTTAAACCACCCAAGATCACTTGTTTGTTTACGAATAGCTGACGCATAAATATTGTTATACTAGAGCACAACCCTTTCTGGCTGAATTTTTAAGGGAATCTCATCGTACACTAGTTAGGAAGGTAGAAAGAACTGGCTGTCAGCTCTAATACCACAGTTTTTCATCTGTTCTCGGAACAATTCTAAGCTTCTCAGACTGTCAATCTCCATGCATTTCAGTTCGATTAAGTCATCTATGTAGTAGACTCCAAGGTGTCTTTTGCTCCTTCGGCAGAGTGCTAGACCTGTACTAAATAGGTGAAGAAGAGTTTCCCTCCTCCTCCTCATCTCTACAGAAATCGTTTACCCAGTGTCCAAGAATAATCCACTTCGATTGAGTGCACATAATGCTTCTTGTGTGCCCCGCTCATCCGGCTTTGATAGAATCCATAATATTAATAAGTGTTTCGGCAGCCTTATGTATTAAACAATTCGAACCGATTTCGAAAAATTTCCTCCACCGGTAATTCCATTTAATTTAGAGCCGTCAGAAAGGATTGGAAGAAATTTTAGTATGTTTTTAAAACGAAGCCTCATAAGGCTAAAAACCCATAAAATATACAATTGATTTCTTTTGTCTTGTATGTATAGATCCGAACACCTATAAGTTAAGTGCAGTATTCTCAAAAATTTTGTAGAGGTGGTTGTTAACTCCTGCAATCACAGGTTAATAAATTATCATGCAAATTGATTTCACGCACAATATTTGTAGATCTTTCCTCTCAGAGTATGAATGAATTGTACGGTTAAGAGTTATATGAGGAGTCTGTATAAAAGCTCCTATAAAAACAAGTTTTTTTTTATTTTAAACGTTTAAAAATTTATAAAACTTATTGAAAAATTTCGGGCTTTTCAGTATTTTCCATTTAAAAAAAAGTTAAATTTGAATAACTTTTAACGTATAATTTTTAAGATCTCTTTTTTCGCTTAAAGAGTAATTATTTTAAATTTAAAGTGTTACATTTGCTTCTTACAGTCTCTTTTTTATAACAATATTTTTTATTTAAAATGTAAACATTTATGTTTTTAAAAATTTGTCTTTAAATGTTATTAAACTTTGAAACAAATAGACTTTTAAATTTATATTTAAGTGCACTTAAACGTTATGATGTTTTCATTTGAGTAAATATCTCCAATATTATTAGCACACTTTAAGACTGACTCATTATTATTTAAACATGAGGAGAATTGATTAAATAAACATTTCGGGTTCTTCTTTTTTTTATAGATAATTTAAATTTTTCATTATCTTTCGTTTTGCTCTCACGTTAAAAAAATTATACAAAAAAAAAGACGAAAATAAAATTTCTGAGCGCTTGTTATTTATTATTAAAAAATTTTCAATACAAACACAATATGGTTTTTATATTTATTTTATTTTTGTTGTTGTTGTTCATTTGTTTTTGTAATTTATTAAAAGCGTACAAATAAATAAATTTGAAAACAGAGCTCGATTATTTCGTTAAGTATTGAGTTTAACAAGTTTTCAGTTAAACACTTCGCCGGTTACTGAATTAAAATGATAGAAAACAGTTTCGGAAAAAGGGTTCTTACTGAATAAATTGAAACACAAAACAGAAGAAAAAAAATGCAAAATAACAAATTGAATTGAATTATGAACAGGTACATACCTACATGCAGATGATAATTTTCTTTCCATTTTATATTTTGTATTACTGAAGTGGGTTATTGTATGGTATATCCATATAAAAATCTATATATTTAACGCAAGAACTACAGAATTTTATAAACGATTTGTGATAAGATAATAAAATACCTGGTATATGTGCTATGCATAATATAAAATATACATATACATATGTACATACATAGTATAGTATGGTTATCATTAAACGCTCTTTATATTTTGCTTCTATTTTTTATTTTCAATTTCAACGTTGCCAAAAACAATTTGATAAAAAACTACAAAAAAAAACATTGAATTCTATTAATTACCAAACAAAACGAAAACAAATTAATTACTGCGATAAAATTTTGTTAAATTATAGAGAATACTATTCTCTCAAATATTATTTTTTTTTTGAACTCTATTCTGTATAACTTTCCCAAGGTAAAAATTTTGCATTCATGATTTAACAAAATTTGTATAGGTTTGAACTTTTGCTGTAGGTACATATACTCGTACATTTATTTAAAAAAAGCTTTTAATTTAAATGTTTAAATTTATAATTCGAAGGTATTACTCATAGAGAAGGTGTCTTCCTTTAACTCTATTTAAATAAAGTAGAATGTGTTTGAATAAATTTTTAAATTCTTTAGATAACTAGCATTCCAATAAACTTCATTAGGGTTTTATTCATTATTTATACATTTCTGATTGATGATAATGCAAAGGTTTTTTGTTTTTGGTAAAATTAGAAGTGTTAAAATACACTGCATTTACATATGCCTGATACGTAACATATCAACTTCATGAGTGCTGTCATTGATAATTATCCTACAGAATAACTAACTTCTATTGTGCCAGTATTACAGAATGATAAATCTGCTATAGCTAGTTTTAAGGGTAAAAATACAGCATTTATGGTTTGACTATGGATGTCAAACGAACTTCAGATAAAGTTACCAGTCATCAAAAAAGTTTTTGAAGGTTGTGTTGTATTCGTTGTTGACTTCTTAATCTAGTCATTCAATAACAGATACTTTAGAGAAGATTAGAAACACTATGATTTCCTTATAAAGAAAATCGCATCATATTATAGGCATACATACATATTAGGGGCACATTGTGTCTAAGCTTAACAACTACATGTCCAACTCCATTTTGCAAAATTGTACTCAATAACTAATACTCAACAACATATACTCAATAAATTATATTTAATAACCTGCTTTTAAACCAATACGATAAAATAATAGTTTTTCATTTTCATTCTAGGAAAACAATGCATATCTTGACCAGGAGTGGTGAAGAAGAAGTGGAAAGAAGGATAAAAACTTTAAATTAAATTTCTACTGCTAGAGTTGCCGTTACAAAACCGATAAACTTTAAGACCAGAAACATTTCAAAGGAGACTCATTACTATATACATTGAATATTGGCCGAGCTAAGGTGAGTCTATTTAAAAATATTATTTTACATGTCATATTATATTAATTACTTTGACGTTGAATATTATTTTGAACTTCATAAGTTCTTGATCTTCTGAGTATGAAATCCTATGGCAATGTCTTGCTTTTTTTAAATCGTAAAATAAATTTTATTTTCATCAGAACTCTTTACTTCTAACCTCACCTATAGATGTGAGCGATTTTTTCTCAGTACTACGATGTATTATTCTTTCGTCAGTACATCTATATAGATTATTCGAATAGAATTCTAATGTTTTGTTAAATATTTGTACGTTGAAACTTAAGAAAACGAGTCGATAGCATATGATGTATTAATTGATCGCTGAGAATCATGAAATGTTTTTCTAAAATTCTATATTAGAGACAGTAGTAAAATAGATTTTTGTTGAAATTGTACGTGGCAGCAACTCTTTCTACAGAAATAATTTCACATACGAATAGTGAGACTAAAGAACGTATTCTTTCGGTAATGCATTGTTATGTCTTTTGGATGTAGTCGTGGTTGGTTGTGCTTCATTTTAGGATCTGTGTCACCTTGGAATCAATTCGTTAACCTTCAATGGCATTCTATTTCCTTTGTTAAAAACCATATTATTGTGTAGGACACTTATTTTAAATAAAGTCATCTAAGTGGCAATACGGTTATAAGTAGGTGCAATACTGCAAACTAGAACCTCCCCACCACCTCCGAGACATTAACGGAATTTACTCTTTCACATTTTTTTTTAGAACTTTATATGCTACACGACTAATTATCCATGAAACATTGTATTCTACGCGACATATGAGTTCTATGTAGAAATGACGGTATTCTACTGAATCAGTAGATTTGAATACCCTACCGACACTTTCGCCCTTTTTTGCCTTGTGGCCGCACTCCGGCCCTTAGGTGCGAGTTGTAATATTTTACTTGATTGAATATAGAAACACAAGCTCTTTGAAAATGTTCTTCTTTTGAAAATATGCTGGTTCCAGCGAAAAGCGCTTTGAATTTTCATTTTTAGAATATCAAGAATATTTTACTTCCCAATATCTGTATTGACTGTATTACCTTGATTATTACGAAGAACATTTATAGGGTGAGAAATAAACAGTATATACGTATATACATACTCCTATAGCTATATACTCCTATGGCCCTTTGTGCTGGATAAAAGTCAACGTACTTATTAAAGTATACGTATTTTTTGAACTCGCCTCGTGTATAGCTGTCACTTTTTTGAGGTGACCTGTATACAGTGCATAACCCCTACTCTAAAAACTGTTGTGTTTGTGTCAGGAAAATGGGGTTTTGGAGTTGTCGAAGTGCTGCGTTTAGTATAAGTGGGTGCAACTTGGGACTCTAGTTGTTATAAAGATTATTACCCAAAATAACAAAGTCAAAATTAGATGAAATTTAACACCAACAAGGTTTTCCATTTCCATAAATTATGCAGTTGTTTCCTATTTGTTTGTTAGCAATTTAAAAAAGAAAATGGTTCAACATACAAAATATGTACTTTTGCCTTTGACTGTACATGTAATATAATATCCACAATCTTAAACAATAGAATTTTAAAGAAAAAGAAAACTTAAAATTGCATTCACATACTCGTAATCGTTGTAAAATAAAATGGAAATTTTCATAAATTGTTTACATTATCTTTTAAACGTTTTTTTTTGTATCTTTTTTAAATATTATTTTACTTGTTATTATGAATAAACTTATTCAAAACAACACGAAAAAAATAACAAAACAAAAAAAATATATTCCATTTGAAATTAAAGCCCATTTAAGCAAATAAAAAACTGTTTGATTTTTAAATTAAAGCTTAAAAACGTAGTAAAGCTCATTTCGTAAATTTTAATTTTGAAATGTATGTACGTAGTATGATTACAATAGTGTAACGCTTCAATGAATTTTTTCTTTATATACACTACACTCGTGCAAATCGAAATTAATACGGGAGAAATTTAAATTTAATGTTTAATTTTTTTTTTATTTTTTTGGAGAAAATAAAAATGGAAAATGCATTCGATTAAATGCAATTACAATCTTTATTTTCATAATACATAATATTCAATAACTTTATGGGAACGAAAGATTATTTTTTTTTTAAATTGACGTTACATCAAATGAGAACTTTAGTACTATTAATATTCCCACCTTTAAATTTGAATAAAACAAAGTGTGTGTGAAATATCATCGTTCGAAATACCTATTGATGATACCATAATCTGTAAAATATAACATTGTTTAATTGACCGCCATGGCTTCTCTGGCTGGAGCGCATGCAAAACGTTGAATTTTCCTTGACTATAAATCCGATCGAATTTGATCCATGATATAGATTATGTTTTCTTCGTGAACCGCTGTGATTTGTGACTTATTTCTATTTACCTGCCGGAAAACGTCTAACATAGTCAAATTGCACGGTCCCAGTCGCCAGATCACATCATCTCCACGTGAAATAATTATGCCCTCAAAACACTCGTATAGAATAGCTAACGTAGCATCTGCCGTCTTGTTGAAATTACATTTCTTTGAAGTTGATAATCATCGACCTTTAGTGTTCACCATTGACAGTGATGGCCTAGCCAACGTCGTGCTCAAAAAAATATGGACTGATAACGCCCCCAGCCCTAAATTACTACCAAATTCACTGTGAATTTGACGGAATGCATTGGACATCGATCGCATAGGGATTATGGTATCGTTTCAAATTCTACGATTCTGTTTGCTCACGTATCAATTCATGCAGAAATGGACCTCTTTGCTGAAGTTGGGATGCTTCAGAGCTAGCGAATACACGTCGTTCACTATTGTCGTTTACCTTCAGTTCCAAGGTCAATTTAATTCTTTACGGGTGCAGGCAGGCCCAAAACACAACGTAAAATTTGCCATGTTGTGGTATGCGAAGAGCCAAGTTAGAGTGAGCGACGCAAAATCGACTCTTGGATTCTCCAACACACTTTCATTTACGGTGGCAATGTTTTCGGTAGATCTTGTGTTTCATCGCTCAGGGGTCAGTTGTTAACTGCTCCATAACCTTTTAAACGAACACATGTCGTTGTCTATGAGCCATATCCATCCATGCATGATAATTTGGCAAAACAGACTAAATATATGACAACTAATTTAACAGATGTGTAGCTTCAACAAGGTGACCGTTCTCAACTGGCATACTTTGTAATAATTGAACTTCCTCATTAACCGCTATTCTTCGATAATTTGTTTGTTATCACTCGAAAACTTTTCTATTCGAATGCGTTAAAAAATTTCTATCAACAGTAAATTAAATAACGATAATTTATTTCATCACATAAATGAGTAATTTAATACTATGTATACATAGGCAGATAGATATACATACATATATATACTAGAGTATAAATAAACACAAAAAAATTAACAATTTTTGTGACTTTTGATTGTGTTAATTGACAAAACGCCTTAAGATTTATTTATTTACCGTGTTTATTTTGCAAAAAAAAAAATGAAAATTGTTTAAATGTTAATAAGAAAATAATACAATACTTTCTACAACTGTTTATGATTTGGGCGTATGTATATGTTAATATACTATAGATTATATAGGTATTAAATCAAGTATTTCCAGAAAGAAAAAAAAAATTAAAAATAATACTGAGAATTTTTCATCACATGATTTTGTTTTAACTGGAAAAATGATTTGTTTTTAATTTGTTTAAAGAGTTTTAGTAAACATTTTTATTTAAAACTGAGGCCTAAAAATAGGCAAGAAATCCTTAAGAGCATATATTTTCACAAGAGAAGAACGCTTTAAAATATTTTTAATTTATCTTTTAGAATCTCATTGAAATTACTTTTTAAAAATCTAGTTAAATTATAAGAAATGATTACAACAACAAAGTTTAATAAATAAAATAAACGTTCACATTAAGCAAATCTTTTATGAAAACAACATAATCCCTACTTTTTCTAAACTTCGACTTGGTGCAAGATAAGTACCTTTTACTGAAACATGCAAAAGTAAATATTCAACCATTATTTTAAGCTTTTGCAAATACAAATCAATGATTATCTGCAACTGTTTTTTTTTTGTCAAATATCTGCTTAATGTGAACGTTGTTTAATACTTTTCTAATTATTGAATTTAATACTTCTTATGGCGATTTCTTACACAAAAATATACATATTCATAGAGAAAAGCGTAAACATTCCAGGAAAAAAATTCATTCACGTTAAACCGATTGAATATCACTTCTTTAAAAAACAATAACAAAAATACCAGTAACATTATCAGTTTTTAAATAAATTTTTTTATCAATAGTAATAAAAAAAAAGAAATAAATTTATTGTATAATTGTAAATCCTTAAAAACCATTTATGAGATAGTTTGTTGTAACTTTAACTTCATATCCTGTCTACCAATCAGACTTAAACACGTGCCGATAGAATGATGGGTTCAGCTTCAATTTCGGCTACTTTCTCTTTTAATTCTTCTTCGGCTTCTTTCAGCTGTTCAATATTTTTAGGTGTGGTAGATGTTTCTAGAACAACAGTTTCTGTTGAACTTGATGATGATGTTGGTGGTGGTGGCGTTGATGTAGCAGTAGTACTGGTGGTGGTAGTTGTAGTGCTATAAGAACTATCCGCAATGGTGGTGATTTCCAGGGTAGTGGCATCGGTGGTGGTGGTTTCACTATTAACTAAACTTTCTGTAGTAGCTGTAGCTGTAGTGGTAGAACTGGAAATTTCCTTTAATTTTGATGCTGACAAATTAGCCAAGCCGGTAATTTCTGTTTTCGATATGGTAATTTTAGTAATTTCATGATCCTTTGTTTGATCATCTGCATTTACGGTGCGTTTCAGTTCAAATATGGGTATAAAGGCTACACCGCCTGTATGAGGCTGTATGGCAATACGATCAATAACTATATGAGCTGGTTTACCATTACCCTCTGGTACTTTCTCGGTAGTTTGCAACAAGACTTTATGTGTTATGGGCGCCTCACTAGTTGCGGTTTCTGTTGAAGCTGCTTTTGTTGTAGTCTCAGTATTTTCAGTTTCCTCTTGTGAATTGCGTTTAGTAATCTCATGTTGGGTGTCATGATCACTGGGTTTTATTTCCGGTATATTTACATTTTTATCAGTCAAAACTTTATTAACACTTAAAGCTGAGGCAAATAGGCCTTGTTCCAAATCGCCAATTAATGAACTCAAAGAAATCTGCTTTAATTGCCTATCATTGCTGTCCTCGTAAATGCGTCGTTTAACTTTGGCACTCTCTTTAATGCCTAAAGGCAATTGATCATTCCGTAAGAAATCGGTCACAGCATCGTTATGATTTTGTGGCACTGGCGTGGCTTTGGTTACGGCAATAGCCAAACAGACTACAGCAATAACTTTAAATAATTTCATTTCGGGAATTTTTAAGACTTTTTCTTTAAATTAAAACTCCGAAATTTTTTTTTGAAATTATTTATATGCACACCACTTTATTTCTCGTTGTCTATTACGTATCTTAATGCTACGACTGAAACTTATAGAATGATTCGTTTTTTTTCTCACTGCCATACTTTTAAAGTATTTTTTTTTTCAAATGACTGTGATTTTCTGTTTCTCTATTTTATTTAATTTATTTTTCTGTTTTTTTTTTGTAGAGAAAAAGCTTTTATTTCGAATTTTTTAATGCGTATGATTTAAAGGTGTGAATTTGTTTTTATTGAAATTTAATTTAAACTGCCCAAAAAATCATTTTAAGCTTGTATTAGTTTTGAGAAGATTAATATTGATTTAATCAATTAAAAATTTCCCTATAACATTGCATACACACTGTGAATTAGTGTTGGGTATCTGGGTAAATATTTGCACAGATAAAATAAATATTTTAAAATGCTTTTCAAAAAGTACAAAGACTTATATGAAAGTTGCATAAAATACTTATATGTACCTACGTACAGTGTATAATAATGGCAAGATGCTCTATATTCATTAAATCTTTCATTCTTCACTTTATACCATCTATTCAAGCAACCAATCTCTGATTCTTAAAACTGTCTATTCTTTAATCAGAAACTACCTGCCGTTCTAGCAGTCATGAATTTGTGATTGTCGGCGAACTCCTTTTTTAAGTTCCTTTTTTGTTCAATACTGATTTGAATACTACATACGTACATACATACATAATTGGCCATTGCAACCCTTCAGTTAGAATTACGGCCTAGCTTCTCACACCACTCATGTCGTGTGCCTTAATTTTATACTTGAGTGGCGGGACCTACAGTTTAACGTAGACTCCGAACGATAGATTTTGAGAAACTTTTTCATGGCAGGTTTATTTACCCTCAGAGTTTTTTGCCAGATATCTGCTGAGAGGAAGTCGCCGAAGAAATATTTTTTCTATATTTCGTTTTGATGTCTGGCCTGGGGCTCGAACCCGGGTTTTATGTCTAATAAGCGAACACACTACCTACTAGACTCCGGCGACCTCAATTTGAATACTAAGCATTGTTAATTACAGTAAGCTGGAGCAACGATTCAGACAGTTGGCGTAGTAATGATCTGCTGCAGAAGCCAAACTTGAGATTTTTGATTTTTTGTCGATTCGGTTGACACAACTTTGATGTCAAGATGGTGAACGGTCTGTAAAATAATAGTCCTCGCATTTCTGAAGCGGGTATGAACTGGATCAAACGGGCAAAAAAAGTATTAACAAAAATCTAATGTAAAAGAGAAAGCAGCTGTCAACAAATGCCGAACTTTAACATGCATAACGACTCGCCTGAAGTTCAGGGAATTTGGTTGGTTGTATCTACCTTATAACTCGGGCTTGGCACGTAGTAGTTACCACTTTTTCTTATCTTTGATGAAAATTTTGACGGCAACGAGGAGTCCTCTACAATAGAAGTTTGTGAATACGAGACATCTGTCATGATTGTCTGATTTATGCGACAGAATAATGGAAAATTTGAAATTTAGGATGCGCTCCACCTACAGAAGCCGTGGCAGACATTTGAATTTGATATTTATATCCCATACATAATGGTATCAATAGGTCCTTCGGTCATACACATACTTTCTTTTATATAACTTTAAAGATAGGAACGGCCTAATGAATTACCCAATAACTTTATAGGTTTATGTGCTCCTGAAAGAAAAAAATATTGCGTGCTAGCTTAACCACTTCAGTGGTAATAGGTTTCTTCCTTACATATTCCTGACTTTCCAAATTCCAGAGTAGAGGTACAGAAAAGATTACATCAATGGCTTCGATTCTGGGCATTGGCATTCGGCCTTTTAGGATTAATTGCATATGCCGTAAGAGTTTCTGTCATATTGTCCCACCAGAATATTCTTTTTGATCCTGTTTAATTTGTAATTCGTAAACGGTGGTCAACACTTTTCCAAGAAACTTTTTGAGGGGTTTTATTAAGTTTTGAAGTAATGTGCTATCTGACATTCTCGTCCGTAGCAGCGCAGAAATTTTCTACTTCGAATGTTGTTAATCTAAACGTGTAAATGTTCGCTCACGTGATACATAATAGCGTAGAATATTTACTTAATTGGTCATTTCAACCCTTCAGTCAGGATTACGACCTAGTTTCTCACATCACTTATGTTGCGTGTATTAATTGTATCCATAAGTGGCCGGATCAATAGTTTAAAGTCTACTCCGACCGATGGCTTTTTGTAAACTTTTCATAGTAATTTTTATTTACTCTCAAAGTTTTTGCCACAAATCTGCTTGAGAGAAAGTCACCAAAGAAATATGTTTTCATGTTTCGTTTCGTTCGACATGTCTGACCTGGGGTGGTTTAACCCTGGGCTCACGTCTAACAACCCAACACACTACCAATTAGACTACGACGATTTCGACGTATATGTACATTAAATGATACACCGACTGCAATTGGCTTGGGAGTACAAATTTTCGAAATCCTGAATACCGGGATTTTTAAAAATCTATGCCATTTGGCATCCCTAGTTTCAATATCTTGAACTTTTATATTGATTATCAATGTAAAGTCGATTGTAGGCGTACTCTATTAAAAATTTGTGTAATTTCATTTGAAACAATTTATTCCACATGCAATGTACGACATACAAATTAATAAATAAGTCAATACGAATTTGGTATTTATGGAAATTTTATTAAAAATTAGAACATGAAATATTAAAATTTGTAAATATTTTTAAAGAATATTATCGTTGCTCAAAGCCTATTTATTGGATTAATTTTTTTTTTACAAGCAATAATTGCGTTTTGGAGTACAATTAATAATTGTTTACACAAATTTTTTGATTTTCTTTTTGTTTTGTTTGGAATTTAAAAATATTTCCATGTTTTGAAATTATTAGCAACGTCTTTAATAAAAGTCTCTAATTAAATCTAATTATAACAAGTTAGATCTTATTTTTCAAATAATTTTACGTTTTCATAACACAATGGTTGAACATATCATTGAAAAACAAAATTTGCAAATTTGTTGCCAATTGATTAGAAATCAGTTTTAATTTGAATTTTTTTTTGCAATCGTGCACAGTGTAACAACGGGTTCAAATAGAAAGGCTACAAATTAATACATATTGAATACCACCATTTGTGAATGATGTGTCCATACTTCTAGTCCACACAGTAATCTGGAGATATTTTCCTTTGATAGCAATCTAAGCCCAGAAAGTCCTTCTCGTGATCAAGGCATTTGCAATTTCCATTGCCTTACATTGTCAGTGTTAGACTGTCATCATTTCGGCGGCTATATCGTTTCTTTCAAATTTAGAATTCAGAATTTTTTCCATATGCTTGAGGCCTTTTATGACAGCTTTTACCTTTGGAGATAGATTTTCTGATTACAACCAGAGTTTAATTACTTATTTTCGTTTGTTGCACATTTCACAAGTGTTTGCTTGCTTGCACCGCTACCGAGCTATTAGTTGCGAAATCAGTACAGTTCAAAATTGTCTTATTTGTGTCTCAGGAAACCCACACGTGGTCTTACAGAACTCAATACAACCATTGCGAGTGACTGTTTGGTGCATACTGTGGAGCGGAGGCATCATTTGCCTATGTTCCTTTGGAAATAAGGACGGCTCAAGCATTACGATCAATAGACACACCTATCGCATCATAATAACCGATTTTCTTCATGGTATTGATGTGAACGTTGTTTGGTTTCAACAGCATGATGCAACTCGCTACACATCTCATAACGCAATCGATTTGTGTCAAACGTTTGATGTCCGTTTAATTAGCTGAAATTGCTATGTCAAATGACCGCCAAGAAGATGCGATTTGACACAGTTGGATTATTTTCTGTGGGTCGCCGTTAAAGAAAAGTGTTATGCCGACAAACCAGAGAAAATTTACCAATTTGAAGACCAACATTACTGATGGCATTGGCGAGATATGAAACCATACACTCGGAAAATTGGTCCGATCGAATGAGATATTGTGAGGCCGGCTGCGGCAGCCATACATTTGAAATAATATTCCATTTCTAAACGGAACAATTGTACTCCACTAAAGTACAAAATTTTAAACCGTTTTTGTTTTATTGAATTTTTAAATGTAAACTTTTAAATGGCCCACTCTTTACAATATCATTACACGTATTTAAGGATTAGTTTCTAAATATTACTATTAAATGTTCAGTTATATTTAATCTCATTTGCTAAGGTATGGTTTCATTGTAAAAAGCCTCTATGTTCAGCATAGCATTGACATTCTCTTGTCTACGATCGATTTGTAGCAATATTCCTGTTAGTCTGAATTTAATTAATCAAAATGACTACAGCATTTCGGAAGCTACAGCCATCAGCGTCTGTGATATATATTACTTTCTCAGTCTCTTGCCTATAGTACCAAGGACTTAAAAGATCTGTGCGGCAGGGTGTTCTCTTGCTTCTCTCGGCTATTTGAAATTAATTTTTTTCCGTATCCGCCTTGATTTCCACAAAACTTTGACATTTTACTTGGTTCGGTTCCGATGTGAGATTACACTGTTATAGTTCTCGGAGTAGGTTAGGTTAGCAGGTAGCTTGCCGTTCATAGGCAATAAAATAGCCATGAAAAAGTTTCTCAACAAATCTTTCCTTCAGAGTTGACTTTAAAACTGTAGGTCCCGCAACTCATGTATAAAATTAACACACACAACATAAGTGGTGTGATAAGCTAAATTGTAATCCTGACTGAAGGCTTGTAGTCACCAATTTATGTATGTATATATGCGTGTACGTATTAATTATAAATAACAGATGCTATTGGACAACCCGGTTTAAATGAAACAATTTCTATTTTTATATTTCAAAACGAACGAGTTCTTCTTTTGTACCACAATATTTATAAATAAAGTTTATAATCATTTTCAAAATAAATAATAATAATCGTGGCATAATCCTAATAAAATAGTCACGATTTAATTGCATACAATATGTTTTTTGATCTATAATTGATGAATATTGTATAGTAAAAATAGAACAGAATTATGATTGTGTTATTTATAGCCATATTAAGTTTAGCACAAAGCTCTTTCACCGAAATAATTAATTTTGATTGTGAAACTATTACAAATATATTTTACATTTTGCTGGTACATACATATGTACATATCGTCATCTGAAACATAGAATAACAGTTAAAAAAAAAATTAATTTTATATCGGAAAATTATGTCAGATTAAGAGACAATTCATAATTATGTTTCAAAGAAATCTAAACAGTGTAATTCGTTTCTTAGAATTGTAAACAGATAATCGGAAAAATTTGAGTTGTAAAAACTCAATGACTAATGAATCTAGAAAAGTGTCACAAATGTCAGAATGAAGAGTAGAAATCAATTGGATTGTCTACCACCAGAACTGAAAGAACCTTTACCGCAATTGTTTTGTTATCACAACTTGGTGAACTTAAAACAAAGCAAGTCATTGCTCCAAGAACATTTTTTATAACTATATATATAGCCTTTCTGGTTGAATTTGCAGGAAATTGATCACGATTACTGCTTTAATCTTGACTTTCAGTACTAAAATTTATGTTTTTAACTGAAACCAATACTCACACACTATATATCCACTAAACATGCAGTGCATTGTATTGTAAACTCAATTATTTATCTTTATTTTTTGATAACAAATACAACTCCTTCGTATCGAATTCTTTATTATTTTTCTAATAATTCCCCAAACACAGCAGACCCAAGAGTATCCGGTATGAATCGAAACCTCAGTCTCCCACATTCGCTGATTAGCATACAGCTTAGTAGACTAACGGGACACTACTAGCACTACCCATTTCGGAAAGCATTAACGTATTAAATAAATTAAACCCCGATGCCATACAAATACGCATCTAGATTGAAGATCAATTGGAGAGTAACTAATAGAACTAACAATTAATTCAACTGAGCATTGTTAACGGTAGTTGGAAGGACCATATACAAGTTGTGAAACATAATCAATTGTCTTGTTGTTGCTGCGCAGTGAAATTTAAACACATCAGAATCTAATCGATTTTCAATAAAGTATCTTTAGGCGCCCAGAATATGGATCGTAGACTCTTTTATAATTATAACTACAGCAGCTACTTAGTTTAAAAACTCCGTTAAAATCCGTACCGATTCAAAAAAATTAAGCGCTCTCAACCTCTCTCTCCTTTCTCCTATTGCTATCTTTCCTGTATTACAATATATACAATGCACAGCTTGAATAGGAGTCATCTACAAATAAGTTCCAGTGTTTTCAGCAACAGAAGCCTAAAACATAATTAATTGAAGAGTTCTTCGAAGGGGAATAACGTTCCAAGCATAACATCGTTTCTAAGGAAAAGATTTTAATCATAGAATTGTTCTAATTGTCTTTGGTTTAAGAAATACATAAGTTTTGTTATCTGTAGTTAGATAGAAGCATTGTATTATTCTGCAGGAATTTTCCATCTTTATGTCGGCAGGCATTTATACTGGAACTCCAGTTTTACAATAGTCTCCAGTCCATTGTAATTTAAAAAATATTTCTTCGGCGACTTCCTCTCAGCAGATTTCTGGCAAAAACTCAGAGAGTAAATAAAATTGCCATGAAAAAGTTTCTCAAAAAAATCTGTCGTTCGGAGCCGACATTAAACTGTAGGTCCCGCCACTCAAGTATAAAATTAAGGCACACAACATGAGTGGTGTGAGAAGCTAGGCCGTAATCCTGACTAAAGGGTTGTAATGAGCAATTATGTATATCCTAACTGAACTGTTATGTGTAAATTGATGTCAATGGATGACAACACAGTTAAGCTGACAAGGAATGGAGAGCCAAATAACATAAATCCGCACCTTGCAAGAGGTGGACATTGACAAAGAAAGTGGAGTACAGTTTCCTTCTCTCCAGTAAACCCACAACCACGGCAATTCTGCATTCTTTCCGCGTGTCTTCTCTCTCACAATGACCTTTAAGCAATTCAAGGCGATTAAATAATGTTTAAGCAATATTGTTGAGCATGTGGGAACTATTACTAAATCTTGAGTAGGCATAAAGCCGCCTTTAAGTTTTGAATTATTCCTTCAGAGTTTTACTCAAAACCACAGAAAAAAAACTTTCTTTTAATACTAACCACCGACATATGAATTATTTTTTTTTTTTTTTGTTTTGCTATTTTTAACAACAAATTAGGAAGCGGTTATAATTAGTTTGAACAACGAAAAACAATATCAAAACAATAAAAAAAATAAAAACAAAAAATAAACAACAAATGAAAAAAGTGTAAATTGAAATGCTTTTGTTTTTGGTAAATTTCCATAAAAAAGTTTTTTTTTTTTTTTGAATAAACAAATTTAATAAACTGATAACTTTATAAGCCTTAGAAACAGTCATGCCACGCCCACACTGACAATTATGCACATATAGCCGTACACTTACAATTTCTGTAATACTCAAGTGAATTTTAATTTCACTGAAAATTTGTAAAATATTTTCCAACTATTTCAGCCATATCGGTAGTAATCTTTAACGGCACAGAATCACAAAATTGCTGCGTAATAATATACATTACAGTCAGCAAACAATTTTAGCCCAATTTAAGGCTTTAAACACTGTTATACGTTGATAATCTTTTTTAATTTAATTGAAGTACGATTATTTATATTTTCTTTAAATTATATTTACCTGTTAATTGTCCAATTTGACGTCATGTTCATTATCTATCAGTTTCAATTTATGTATGCTTATAATCCCAATATGAGTAATCGTAATTGATATCGATCGAACACAGTAATAATTCATCATCAATGTTTTCGAATTGACGTTGTACGTTTGTCTGAGATGAAAAAAAAACAACCATAAAATCTTGTGATTTCCTTGGCTTTCAAATAAAAACAAAACAATAAAATAAAAAAGAAAAATAAAACTTGTAAAATTAAAAAAAAAAAAAATTAAAATTCGTTTTAAAAATAACACTTAATAATCAATAAATATTTACTATGAATTATTTATTAGTTTATATTTAAAATACAGTGGGCAACATTGTTGTGATCTGCTGAAACGTGTTTAGTCGGGAAAAAATTAGCATTAACTAACTAATTGATCTATCGTATGAGAGGGTTTCCCTCTCTTTTGGAAATTGGTGCTCCTGTATGAGTCAGTGGGTGGTAAGCAAATCTGCAAACTCCCGCGTCGTGAGTTCGATTGCACCAATATGTCGTATACTATTTCCCATTCACTTTTTCTATAACTCACTTTCCAATATTTTAAACTGTATTCACTACTAAAATAGCGATGATCGTGCTTTCAATGTTGGTCTCGGTTAAAAAAAACTGCAGGACTAGTCCACAAACTGGGAAATTGTAGAAGTAAATCAGCCAACATTAGATTTATTTTAGTCATTTTCTTTAAATGCTTTCTTATGATTGTCCAACAGTCAGGAGATAGATTTCAAGATATTTAAATATTATGTTCAATGGATAACTATTTTTAATAATTTTTTTTTTTTGCAATTGGCAATGCAACTCATATCTAGTTGCCTTTCAAAATTAATCCATAAAGCTGTTTCCAGCATTTCAAAATCCTTATGTTCTATATTCAAATATAAGAGAACATTGAAGAACATTGCATAATCGGTTTATGTCTGAAGTCATAACAGTCGGCTAAATTTTATTGATGTGAAGAGGAAGACAGGCGAAAGAAAGTACACCTATCCCCCGATTTACACTGAGGATAGGTTCCTTAGAAAACCGTGTAAACCGAAATCGTAGATTTCGCTATGTAAAACCGTGTAAATCGAAAACAAACTAAAATAGGCATAACTCAGTCATTTATTTCAACGTAAAATAAAAGTAAATAACACATATCGATGGCTTAATATAGAAAGGTCGTATCTCGTTTTTTTCAAAATCGGGGTTTCTACATATTCTGGTAGGCAAAACCCCCATACACATCCTCTGAAAAATTCAGGTTCCTATGTTGCGTGGTTGGTTGTGCTTCATTTTAGGATCTGTGTCACCTTGGAATCGATTCGTTAACCTTCAATGGCATTATATTTCCTTTGTTAAAAACCATATTATTGTGTAGGACACTTATTTTAAGTAAAGCATCTAAGTGGCAATACGGTTATAAGTAGGTGCAATACTGCAAACTAGAACCTCCCCACCACCTCCGAGACATTCACGGAATTTAGTCTTTCACATTTTTTCTTTAGAACTTTATATGCTACACGACTAATTATCCATGAAACGTTGTATTCTACGCGACATATGAGTTCTATGTAGAAATGACGGTACTCTACTGAATCAGTAGATTTGGATACCCTATGAACACCTTCGCCCTTTTTTGCCCTGTGGCCGCACTCCGGCCCTTAGGTGCGAGTTGTAATATTATCCTGATTGAATATAAAAACAGAAGCTCTTTGAAAATGTTCTTCTTTTGAAAATATGCTGGTTCTAGCGAACAACGCACTGAATTTTTATTTGTAGAATATCAAGAATTTTTCACTTCCCAATATCTGTATTAACTGTATTGCCTTGATTATTACGAAGAACATTTATAGCGTCAGAAACAAGCAGTATATATGTATGTATGTTTATATTGAAAAACATAAAAGTAGCTATCTATGCATTAAAATATTAAAATACAAATACATAAAAGTGTACTCCTGTATATGGATATGTTATGCAATGTATTCATTTTACATACAGAAACCAGAAATATAAATATTTAAAAAATTTGACCAACAATTTAATTATGTATGTACTGTTGTCACTGTCATAGGATATGTATGTATAATCTTTTCTTCCTGATTGCTATGATGTTACTTTCATCACTCGATAATACTTTATGCGATTCTCTTTCGGTGTTAGATGGATTTGGAACGATTTTATATTGGAGAGACTTCGTAATGAAATCCGTAATTAACATTTGCCTTTGGTTTTTGTTTAAATCCTTTTAGACCTCCTCATATTGAGCTAACCATTTATTAATGCCTCGCTGAAATTGGAGAGCTCGTTCAACATTTGGGTCATTTTGTAGAAAATGATTTCCCAATTTTCGCCCAAATTCAAGTCCTTCGCAGATGACTTTTGCGGTGAATGCGAAATCGTGTAAAAAAGTACCGTGTAAATCGGGAGATAGGTGTATTATTGATTGGCTCATAAATAATTTTTGAAGCATTGACTAGTTACACGCTACGCTAAGAAGAAGAGTTACTTTTGATGGACTACCCAATTGAATGTGTCAATAAAGCGTTATAATGAAACCAAAAAAGCGCTTTCGCCGGTTCCTGTATGTGGTCGAAAACTCTCAAAAGTTTTCGGGTAATCGTCGCATATACATATAAGAATTGTATTCCTCTTTTTGGTCGTTTATAGGTAGTGCAGGTATATAGACCACCAAAGAAGTTTTGCAGACTTATACTGCCAATGGCCATCAATAACAATTTATTCAAATTATGCACAGAGTAGATACCAAGGTGCCCTTTCTTCATTGGACATAGTGCTGACCATGTACCTAATAGGCAAACAACAATTTTATTCTCTTTCACACTTACCAGTAATGGACTCCAACAACCATACGGAGTGTAAATATCAAATGAAGTGAAGCACTGCTTTTGACCTCTAAAAATTGTGCTGGTTTAGTGAATTCTAATTTCAGAAAAAATAGCTTCCTGCTCCTCATACATGACAGATCATTATTTGTAGTCTTATGCGGCAGCAAACAACACAGTATATCTGCATTATAATCGACGACATAGTTTTGTATCCGGAAAAAACAGGCAGTAGATAGACTACAACGGAAGAGTTTATAAAGATAATTGGAGTTAAAGCGGAGTCCTTGAGAAAGCCTAATATAAAATAAAGAGATAAACAAATTAGAAAAATCTAATATTAATTTGATTATTCAACACACTCATTTAATTGGCTCAAGAGGTTTGGATGTTTCTCTCCAAATCTGCATTGCATTATCTTTGATAGGCAATAATTCTTAGATAACCCAATTCGATATTTCACAAATTCTCAAGTCCCACTGTTTTAAATATTATGATGACATTATAATTTTTACTATTAATACTGCGATCCTACTGTTGCCGATGCTAGGAAACACGCTCCAAAACGAGAACAATTAATTAACACATTTTGGCAAAAAAAAAAAAAAACCTCTCCTCCAATTCTAGCACTTTTCCGCTGAACTTCTCCACAGATTTTTTCAACTTAAATCTACTCTATACACTTACACATACTCTATATGAGAAATAATAAGTTTTTTCTTTTTTTTTTTAATTTTAAATACCAGGTTGGCAATTAACAACATGTATGTTAATTACCTGAGATTGTATCGATTCAATAATAATAGACAATCGAGAAAATGTGGATTTCATATAAAAACTCCAAAGACGATATAAAAGATTGCTACAAATTTTACTTGAGTTCAAATCAATACGTGTTTTAGTCTGGCACTGGTGGCTTAAAAGCAAAACCTATACAAGCGAGAGCGGTCGTACGAAAAGTTTGTATTTGCGTAGTTTTGAGAAAAGTTTCCCCAAAACACACACAAAAGGGACTACTACAGCATTTGCAACTTTGCAAGCAAGAAATTTATTTGTTTCATTTTACAAGACCGAGAAAAGGAAAGATGAAGAGCCTTCAGGTTATTGCTTTGTGGTACACATTCGCTACCTTGTGCGCCCTTTGTTGCTGGTCTCTGCCAGTATTAGATGCCTCCTCAGGCATTGACAATGAAACCATAGAGGAATTAAAGGCCGGTCTTAATGATACACCTAAAAACTTGTAAGAATAAACACAACTGTTTTAAGTATTCTTAAGACTTGTGGACTAAACATAAAACTCACACATTTTTTAATCTATTTCAGATATGTAATCAAGGCTGTGGTTTATGAAATTGGCATTTTGACGGAAGTCGATGATAACGATACCACCAGCTTTGAGAGTCAAGAACGCGTGGATCTTACCTTCTTCGATGCTCATACCAATCAAAGTCACATTGATTTGGGTAACATCCCCCTGCCCATACAGACGAATGTCAGCGGTCAAGTCTTGACAGGCATTGCTCCCATTAATATTGGTGCTTTTAGTAGTGCTTCTGAACTATTACAAACACTACCCTTAACGGGTAGCATTGTTAATATAACCCACAGTGATACTGCATTCTATCAACTAACCCGAACGAATGCCAGCGATGAAGAAAAGCCTAGAATAATAAGTTCAGAGGAAATAGCCAAAATACCTGGAGCATCTTCTTTGTTACCTGTATCCTCATCAGCGCAACCGGAGAATGTAGCAGCCAATACCTTGGAGTCCCGTTAATTATCATATAGAATTAGTTTTTTAGAGGTTAGAAAAGACTGGCAATTTAAATTACAAAAAAAAAGCAAACAAAAAAAAATTTTTTTTTTTAAACGCTATACTTTTGTAGTGAAAAATCATTACATACACATATATTGTATATCAATATAAATTGTTTTTTTTTGCACCAATCAGTAATACATTTTTTTTTTTATAAATCATTGTATATATATATATATATATAGTATATGTATATAAATAAATCATAATAATATATATATATATATATATATCAATATAATGTGAGAAGCTAGGCCGTAATCCTGACTGAAGGGTTGTAATGGCCAATTATGTATGTATGTATGTAATTCATGAATTTTAAGCAAGTATGTATAAGAAATTTAAGTTTTTATATTTATTTTATTCATTTATGCCTGTTTTATTATGCATGTATTTATTATTTATGTATGTTTTATTATGTAAAAAACAATTTTTTTAATGTTTTTCACAAAACAAGAGTTATATATATATATAACGATATCTATATAAATCGATATCTATATAAGTCGATATCTCGATATATCTATATCTATATATATAAATCGATATCTTTATATATAAATCGATATCTATGTATATAAATCGATATATATATATGTATATAAATCGATATATATATATGTATATAAATCGACATAAATATACATATAAATCGATATCTATATATAAAAACCGATATCTATATCGATTTCTATGTATGTATATAAATCGATATCAACATATATATATAAAGCGATATCTATATATATAAATCGATATCTATATATAAATCGATATCTATATATACAAATCGATATCTATGTATGTAAATCGATATCTATATAATATATATAAATCTGTATATATAAGTCGATATCGATTATATCGATTTATATATATGTATAGATATCGATTTATATATATATATATACTGATACCGATTTATATATATAGATATCGATTTATATATATAGATATCGATATATATATATATATATGTATAGATATCGGTATATGCATATATAGGTATCGATTAATATATATAGATATCGATTAATATATATAGATATCGATTTATATATAGATATCGATTTATATATAGATATCGATTTATATAGATATCGATTTATATATATATCGATTTCTATATATATATATCGATTTCTATATATATCGATTTCTATATATATCGATTTCTATATATATATATCGATTTCTATATATATATATATCGATTTCTATATATATATATCGATTTCTATATATATATATCGATTTCTATATATATATATCGATTTCTATATATATATATCGATTTCTATATATATATATATCGATTTCTATATATATATATCGATTTCTATATATATATATCGATTTCTATATATATATATCGATTTATATATATATATATCGATTTATATATATATATATCGATTTATATATATCGGTTCATATATATATCGATATATATATATATATATCGATATATATATATATATATCGATATATATATATATATATAGATATATATATATATATATCTATATATATATATATATATATATATATATATATATATATATATATATATATATATATATATAGGTATATATATATATATATCTATACATATATAAATCAATATCTATATACAGTTGACAGCAAAAGTCTTAGTACCCCAAAATATTTTAGCAATTTTAAGAAAGTTTTTATAAGAAATTTAAGTTTTTATATTTATTTTATTAAGTTAAGTCTGTTTCATTATGTAAAAAACAATTTTTTTTAATGTTTACCACAAAACAAGATATATATATATATATATATATATAAATCAATATCTATATATATAAGTCAATATCTGTATATATAAATCGATATCTATATATATTAGTCGATATCTATTTATGTATAAATCGATATCTATTCATATATAAATCGAAATCTATATATAGAAATCGATATCTATATAAATCGATATCTATATATATTAGTCGATATCTATTTATATATAAATCGATATCTATTTATGTATAAATCGATATCTATTCATATATAAATCGAAATCTATATCTATATAAATCGATATCTATTTATATATAAATCGAAGTCTATATATAGAAATCGATATCTATATAAATCGATATATATATATATAAATCGATGTATATATATAAATCGATATTTAGATATATAAATCGATATCTATACATAAATCGATATCTATATATAAATCGATATCTATATATATATAAATCGATATCTATATATATATATAAATCGATATCTATATATAAATCCATATGTACATATATAAATCGATATCTATATATCTAAATCGATATCTATATATATAAATCGATATCTATATACATTTAAATCGATACCTATATATATATATAGACAGATCGATATCCATATATACAATATATATATACAATATGTATATATAAATCGATATCTATATATATATATATAAATCGATATCTATATATATATATATAAATCGATATCTATATATATATATATATATAAATCGATATCTATATATATATATATATATAAATCGATATCCATATATATATATAAATCGATATCTACATATATATATAAATCGCTATCTATATATATATAAATCAATATCTATATACATTTAAATCGATACCTATATATATAAATCGATATCTATATACATATAAATCGATATCTATTTATGTATAAATCGATATCTATTCATATATAAATCGAAATCTATATCTATATAAATCGATATCTATTTATATATAAATCGAAGTCTATATATAGAAATCGATATCTATATAAATCGATATATATATATATAAATCGATGTATATATATAAATCGATATTTAGATATATAAATCGATATCTATATATAAAAATCGATATCTATATATAAATCGATATCTATATATGTAAATCGATATCTAAATATATATATAAATCGATACCTATATATAAATCGATGTCTATATATAAATCGATATTTAGATATTTATATATATATATATAAATCGATATCTATACATAAATCGATATCTATATATAAATCGATATCTATATATATATAAATCGATATCTATGTATATATATAAATCAATATCCATACATATATAAATCGACATCTATATATATATATATAAATCGATATCTATATATAAATCCATATGTACATATATAAATCGATATCTATATATCTAAATCGATATCTATATATATAAATCGATATCTATATACATTTAAATCGATACCTATATATATATATACACAAATCGATATCCATATATACAATATATATATACAATATGTATATATAAATCGATATCTATATATATATATATATATAAATCGATATCCATATATATATATAAATCGATATCTACATATATATATAAATCGCAATCTATATATATATAAATCGATATCTATATACATTTAAATCGATACCTATATATATAAATCGATATCTATATACATATAAATCGATATCTATATATATAAATCGATATCTATATAAATCCAAATCTATATACATTTAAATCGATGCCTATATATATAAATCGATATCTATATATATATAAATCGATATCAATATACATATAATTCGATATCTATGTATATAAATCGATATCTACATACATATAAATCGATACCTATATATATAAATCGATATCTATATACATATAAATCGATATCTATATATAAATCGATATCTAAGTATATAAATCGATATCTACATATATAAATCGATATCTATATAAATCCAAATCTATATACATTTAAATCGATGCCTATATATATAAATCGATATCTATATATATATAAATCGATATCTATATATATAAATCGATATCTACATACTTATAAATCGATACCTATATATATAAATCGATATCTATATATACATATATCGATATCTATATACATATAAATCGATATCTATATATAAATCGATATCTACATATATAAATCGATATCTATATATATAAATCGATATCTACATATATATATAAATCGCTATCTATATTGTATATAAATCGATACCTATATTGTATATAAATCGATACCTATATTATAAATTGATACCTATATTGTATATAAATCGATACCTTTATATATGTATATATAAGTCGATATCTATATATCTAAATCGATATCTATATATATAAATCGATATCTATATACATTTAAATCGATACCTATATATATATATACACAAATCGATATCCATATATACAATATATATATACAATATGTATATATAAATCGATATCTATATATAAATCCATATATATATATATGAATCGATATCTATATATATATATATATAAATCGATATCCATATATATATATAAATCGATATCTACATATATATATAAATCGCTATCTATATATATATAAATCGACATCTGTATACATTTAAATCGATACCTATATATATAAATCGATATATAAATCTACATCTATATACATATAAATCGACATCTGTATACATTTAAATCGATACCTATATATATAAATCGATATCTATATATAAATCTACGTATATAAATCGATGTCTACATATATATAAATCGATATCTATATATATGTATATAATTCAATTTCTATATATAAATCGATATCTATATATACATAAATCGATATATATATATACATATAAATCGACATCTGTATACATTTAAATCGATACCTATATATATAAATCGATATCTATATATAAATCGATATCTATATATATAAATCGATGTCAATATACATTTAAATCGATATCTAGGCCGTAATAGATAACGATTTATATATACATTTAGATATCGATTTATATATATATATATTGATATCGATTTATATATATAGATATCGATTCATATACATAGATATAGATTTATATATATAGACATCGATTTATATATATAGATGTCGATTTGTATATATATTGATATCGATTTATATATATATATATAGATATCGATTTATATATAGATATCGATTTATATATAGATATCGATTTATATATAGATATCGATTTATATAAAATCTAATATCTAATATATGTACATAGAGATCGATTTATATATATAGATATATAAAGGTATCGATAGATAGCGATTTATATATAAAGGTATCGATTTATATACAATATAGGTATCGATATAGATATCGATTTATATATATGTATATTGATATCCATTTATATACATATATAGATATCGATTTATATATACATTTATATACATATATAGATATCGATTTATATATACATAGATATCGATTTATATATACATAGATATCGATTTATATATACATAGATATCGATTTATATATACATAGATATCGATTTACATATATAATATTGGTTTATAAATAGATATCGATTTTTATACATGGATATCGATTTATATATATATATATCGATTTATATATATAGATATCGATTTATATATATATATATATAGATATCGATTTATATATATATATATATATAGATATCGATTTATATATATAGATATCGATTTATATATATAGATACCGATTTATATATATATAGATATCGATTTATATATATATAGATATCGATTTATATATATAGATACCGATTTATATATATATAGATATCGATTTATATACAATATAGGTATCAATTTATAATATAGGTATCGATTTATATACAATATAGGTATCGATTTATATACAATATAGTTATCGATTTATATATAATATAAGTATCGATTTATATATACATAAAGATATCAATTCGATGTATATATATAGATATCGATTTATATATATAGATATCGATTTATATATATAGATATCGATTTATGTATATAGATATCGATTTACATATATAGATATTGGTTTATAAATAGATATCGATTTTTATACATGGATATCGATTTATATATATATATATATATCGATTTGTATATATAGATATCTATTTATATATATAGATATCGATTTATATATATATATATAGATATCGATTTATATATACATATATAAAGGTATCGATTTATATACAACATAGGTATCGATTTATAATATAGGTATCGATTTATATACAATATAGTTATCGATTTATATATATATATATATCGATTTGTATATATAGATATCGATTTATATATATATAGATATCGATTTATATATATATAGATATCGGTTTATATATATAGATATCGATTTATGTATATAGATATCGATTTATATATACATAGATATCGATTTATATATACATAGATATCGATTTACATATATAGATATTGGTTTAGATATATAGATATCGATTTACATATATAGATATTGGTTTATAAATAGATATCGATTTTTATACATGGATATCGATTTATATATATATATATCGATTTGTATATATAGATATCGATTTATATATATATATATATCGATTTGTATATATAGATATCGATTTATATATATATATATAGATATCGATTTATATATACATATATAAAGGTATCGATTTATATACAATATAGGTATCGATTTATATACAATATAGTTATCGATTTATATATAATATAAGTATCGATTTATATATACATAAAGATATCAATTCGATGTATATATATAGATATCGATTTCTATATATAGATACCGATTTATGTATATAGATATCGATTTATATATATATAGATATCGATTTATATATACATATATAAAGGTATCGATTTATATACAATATAGGTATCAATTTATAATATAAGTATCGATTTATATACAATATAGGTATCGATTTATATACAATACAGATATCGATTTATGTATACATAAAGATATCGATTCCATGTATATATATATATATATATGTCGATTTATATAGATAGATATCGATTTATATAGATAGATATCGATTTATATATATAGATATCGATTTATATATATAGATATCGATTTCTATATATAGATATCGATTTATATATATAGACTTCGATTTATATAGATATCGATTTCTACATATAGATATCGATTTCTATATATAGATATCGATTTATATATATAGATATCGATTTATATATATAGATATCGATTTATATATATAGATATCGATTTATATATATAGATACCGATTTATATATATATAGATATCGATTTATATATATATAGATATCGATTTATATATACATATATAAAGGTATCGATTTATATACAATATAGGTATCAATTTATAATATAGGTATCGATTTATATACAATATAGGTATCGATTTATATACAATATAGGTATCGATTTATATACAATATAGGTATCGATTTATATACAATATAAGTATCGATTTATATACAATACAGATATCGATTTATATATACATAAAGATATCGATTCCATGTATATATATACATGTCGATTTATATAGATAGATATCGATTTCTATATATAGATATCGATTTAGATATATAGATTTCGATTCATATATATATCGATTTATATATATAGATATCGATTTATATATATATAGATATCGATTTATATATATATAGATATCGATATATAAAGGTATCGATTTATATACAATATAAGTATCGATTTATATACAATATAGGTATCGATTTATATACAATACAGATATCGATTTATATACACAAAAAGATATCGATTCGATGTATATATATACATGTCGATTTATATAGATAGATATCGATTTATATATATAGATATCGATTTATATATAGACATGGATTTAGATACATAGATATCGATTTATATATATAGATATCGATTTATATATACATATTTAAAGGTATCGATTTATATACAATATAGGTATCGATTTATACACAATTTAGGTATCGATTTATATACAATATAGGTATCGATTTATATACAATATAGATACCGATTTATATATATATTCATATCGATTTATATATATATATATATATATTCATATCGATTTATATATATATATATATATATATATTTTATATATATATCGATATATACATATCGATTTATATATATATATATATATATATATATTTTATATAGATATCGATATATACATATCGATTTATATATATATATATATATATACATATCGATTTATATATATACATATCGATTTATATATATACATATCGATTTATATATATAGATATCGGTTTATATATATATAGATATCTATTTATATATATAGATATCTATTTATATATATAGATATCGGTTTATATATATAGATATCGATTTGGTTGGCTAAAGGGAGGCTGGATGTAATAATGTTTCCAGAATCCACTTGGACGTTCGACAAATCACCTCTGTGAGTTGCTTGTTGTTAAATTCCGCTGCTGTCAGGTTTTCGCTACCTTTGGAGACAGAATCGTGTTTAATCGTTCGCCATAGCTTTTTTTGTGGCTTCACCCTTGCTGACACATGTGGGATTGGGCAGCTGACTAATGACATTCTCTATAGTTGTAGTTAACGTAGGTATACCTATCTGGTTCTATGAAGTCGCTCTTCTCGATGCCGACCACAATGGGAATGTGATCTGACCATAAGGCTGTGCAGGTTTACCAGGCGGTGTGCACCAAGAGTAATTGACAGCCAATGATGGTCCAATCAAGTAAGTTCGAGCTTTTTGAAGTGACTCTAGCAGGAAAGCACAATTTGTTTCGATTTGGTCGGCTATTTCATTGCCTCGTTGAACGTTGACAAGGAGGGGGTCTGCTTTGGTGATACGGATTGAAATCACCAAGTATATTCAGGCTATAATCCTAAAGTTGTGAAATGATAGCTGGTTCCTATAATGTTTCCGGGCGGAATGTATACGTTGGTGGTTTCTAATTCTTTTCGCCGCAGCGGGTTTTGCCGGCACTTCCGCCTGAAAGACGGTTGCATTCAGTCTGGAGTTATAAGTGAAAATGTGAATAGAGTCATTAACGAAGAGCACTGCATCATTTTGCTTACCGAAATGGATATTCCAAACTTCCCTGAGTCAATAAATAGCCTCCCTGCCGGAACAGACGGCAAAACATCAACTGTTGACAACTGTAACCGCGCTAAGAATTATAACTCTTATTAAGCACGTATTAGGATAAGGCAGGGCGGTGCTGTTAAACAATTTATACTGGAATCGACAATACAGATATTTGGTCGACTGGAAAACCTAGACTTTATCTGCTAGGGAGAATCACCTGAGAATTAAAAATAAATAAACAAGTCGGTCATTAAAAAATGCAAAGGATCGTTGAAACTTACCTTTAAACTTAAAACTACTTTTTCACCCTTTTTTGCGAAGTGCTTGCCAACAGGATTTATATTGGAAACAGCATTATTATACTGCATTTGTACAATAATTATTCCGTCCGCATGTAGTTTTAAATAGCGATTCCTGACAGGGAATTTGAAAATGAAACAGTATCGGCTAGAGAATAAAAAATAAATGAATAAATCGGTTATTAAAGCAATACAAAAAATATGAAAATCACACAAACTTACCTTTAAACTAAAAGCCACTTTTTCTCCTTTTTTGTGGAGTTTTCTCCGCTATTTGTTTCCCAACTGGAATGATATTGGAAACAGTATATTTCCACTGCAATTGTACATTAACTGGTGTCTGCGAAATATATTAAAACTATTCTGTTCGCATGTAGTTTTAAATAGCGGTTCTTGAGAGAGAAATTGAAAATGAAACAGTATCGGCTAGAGAATAAAAAATAAATTAATAAATCGGGTATTTAATCAATGCAAAAGATATGAAAATCACACAAACTTACCTTTAAACTAAAAACTATTATTTGTCTTGTTCTGAAATGCAACTGGAATTATTATTAGAAACAGCATACTTCCACTGCAATTGTACATTAACTGGTGTCTGCGAAATGTATTAAAACTATTCTGTTCGAATGTTTTTTAAATAGAGATTCTTGATAGAGAAATTGCAAATGAAGCAGGATCGGCTAGAGAATAAAAAATAAATAAATCGGTTATTGAATTTATGCAAAAGATATGAAAACCGTTCAAACTTACCTTTGAGCTAAAAGCCACTTTTTCTCCATTTTTGTGGAATTTTCTCTACTATTTGTTTGTCAAGTGGAATTATATTGGAAACAGCATACTTTCACTGCAATTGTATATTACCTGCTGTCTGCGACGTATATTTAAGATATTCTGTTCGAATGTAGTTTTAAATAGAGATGCTTCACATAGAAATTGCAAATGGAGCAGTATCGGTCAGACAATAAAAAATAAATTAATAAATCGGTTATTAAGCAATACAAAAAATATGAAAATCACATAAACTTACTTTTAAACTAAGATTCAGATTGGAATTTTGCGGAATATTGGAAATAGCATCATTATACTGCAATTGTACATTAATAAGTGTCTGCGAAATACATTAACAGTATTCTGGTCAAATGTAGTTTTATATAGAGATGCTTGATAAAGAAATTGAAAATTAAACAGTACCGGCTAGAGATAAAAAAGAAATAAAAAAATCGGTTATTTAAGCAATACAAAACATATGAAAAACACTCAAACTTACCTTTAAATCAAAAACTACTTTTTTTTTGTTCTGCAATCCAACTGGAATTATTATTGGAAACAGCATACTTCCATTGTAATTGTACATTAACTGCTGCCTGAGGAATACATTAAAACTATTCTGTTCGAATGGAAATGGAGTTTTAAATAGAGATTCTTGATAGAAAAGATGCAAATGAAGCAGTATTGGCCAGAGAATAAAAAATAAATAAATAAATCGGTTATTTAATTAATGCAAAAGATATGAAAATCATTCGATCTTACCTTTAAACTAAGATCCACTCTTTATTCCTTTCTGCGGAATTTTCTCTGCTATTTCTTTGCCAAATGGAATTACATTGGAAACAGTATACTTTCACTGCAATTGTATATTACCTGCTGTCTGTAATACTGTATACTTAAAGTATTCCGTTCGAATGTTGTTTTAAATAGAGATTCTTGATAGAGAAATTGCAAATGAGGCAGGATCGGCCATAGAATAAAAAAAGAAATTAATAAATTGGTTATTTAAGCAAAACAAAAAATATGTAAATCACTCAAACTTACCTTTGAACTAAGATTCAGATTGGAATTTTGCGGAATTATTACTGCTGCCTGCGAAATACATTAAAAGTATTCTGTTCGAATGTAGTTTTAAATAGAGATTCTTAATAGAGGAATTTAAAATGAAACAGTATCGGCTAGAGAATAAAAAATAAATAATTAAATCGGTTATTTAATCAATGCAAAAGATATGAAAATCATTCAAACTTACCTTTAAACTAAAAACTAGTTTTTGTCTTGCTTGAAATTCATCTGGAATTATATTAGGAACAGTATACTTCCACTGCAATTGTAGATTAACTGATGTCTGCGAAATGTTAGTTTTAATACATTTCGCATGTTCGAATAGTTTTCAATAGAGGTTCTTGATAAAGAAATTCCAAATGAAACAGTATCTGCCAGAGAACAAAAATAAATAAATAAATCGGTTATATAAGCAATAGAAAAATTGTGAAAATCACTCTAACTTACCTTTAAACTAAAAACCATTTTTTCTAATTTGTTCCGCAATCCAACTGGAATTATTATTGGAAACAGCATACTTACACTACAATTGTACATTAACTGCTGTCTGCGAAATACATTCTGTTCGAATGGAAATGGAGTTTTAAATAGAGATTCTTGACACAGAAATTGCAAATGAAGCAGTATTGGCTAGAGAATAAAAACTAAATGAATAAATAAATCGGGTATTTAAGCAATACAAAAAATATGAAAGTCACTCAAACTTACCTTTGAACTAAAAGCCACTTTTTCTCCTTTTTTGTGGAATTTTCTCTGCTATTTGTTTGCCAACTGGAATGATATTGGAAACAGTATATTTCCACTGAAATTGTACATTAACTGGTGTCTGCAATATATACTTAAGATATTCTGTTCGAATGTTGTTTTAAATAGAGATTCGTGGTAGATAAAAAATCACACAAACTTATCTTTAAACTAAAAATTACTCTTTTTCTTGTTCTGAAATCCAACTGGAACTATTATTGGAAACAGCATACTTCCAGTGCAATTGTACATTACCTGCTATCTGCGAAATATACTAAACTATTCTGTTCGAATGGAAATGGAGTTTTAAATAGAGATTCTTGATAGAGAAATTGCAAATGAAGCAGTACCGGCTAGCGAATAAAAAATAAATAAAAAAATCGGTTATTTAAGCAATACAAAACATATGAAAAACACTCAAACTAACCGTTAAATCAAAAACTACTTTTTTTTTGTTCTGCAATCCAACTGGAATTATTATTGGAAACAGCATACTTCCATTGTAATTGTACATTAACTGCTGCCTGAGAAATACATTAAAACTATTCTGTTCGAATGGAGATGGAGTTTTAAATAGAGATTCTTGACAGAGAAATTGCAAATGAAGCAGTATTGGCTAGAGAATAAAAAATAAATAAATAAATCGGTTATTTAAGCAATACAAAATATATGAAAATCACACAAACTTACCTTTGAACTAAAAACCACTTTTTCTGGAATGAAATTAGAAACAGCATACTTTCACTTCAAATGACACAATGCCAGCCATGTTTTGGGAAGATCTACTAAAAATGGAGAAAATTATAAGAATTCCAAGTTAGCGAAACCAAAGTACCTTGTTTTGAAATAAATCTTCACGTTCGTATAACACCACACGGAAAAATTTGTTGTGGCCAATCTCTCTATACATCAGGCTCTATTAGTTTCTCTTGATTTTAAGAAGGCGAAATTTGCTTGACGTATTTACTTAAAAAAAAATTCCCTTGGAAATGGTGATAACTTCAATTGGTTATTTCTTTTAAACTTTTAACGGATTTTCTTTAATGTTGAGTTGTATAATTTAATTATTGTTTAACAAAATGACAACAATGTTTAAATATTGTTTGCTTGTGTTTTTAAAAGGGTTTGCTTTTTATTATATTTTTATTTATATTTTAATAAGTAAGAAGGTTTGTTTTGTTTTGTTTTTTTTTTTTTGTTTCGAAACTAAAAATAATAATAATATAAATTATGTAATAATTATAAATTTACCTTTAGTATATATACCTTATCGCTTTGTTTGTATTACGTGGATTTTTTTTTTATTTTTGTTTTTATTTAATTATTTTTTTATTTTAATTTAAAGTAGTGCCTTATGATCGATCATACATATGTTCACTTTTTTTTTTTTTTTTTTTTGTTTTAAATGGATTTCGTTTTATAATATAATTTTCATAATTATAATAATTTTTTTCTTTATTATATTTATAATTTAGTTTTTATTAAATAAGAATAGAACGTGCTAAAACATCATATTAACAATTTCATATTTCGAAATGAGAACGATAATCACATTCTATTTTCGCGCTCATTATCTATATGTATAAAAAACTGTCATAAACTAAAATGCACGTTAAATAAATTTGACAATCTTTTTAAGTTTTTTCTTTTTAAATTTTTTTTTGTTTGTTTTGTTACATATATATTTATATACTACTGTACTACTCTTATTATGTATTTATTTTTTAACTAATGTACATACCACATGTGGTTTTGTAACTTTATAATTATGTTTGTTTGTTTTCTTTATTTTTTGTTTGTTTTTTTTTTTTAATTGTTAATAACTTTTTCCGATTTCTTTTAATAAATTTTGTTTGTTGTTGTTTGTTTATTAATTTGTTTTTTTTCTTTTTGAATATGATTGAATTTAATGAAGTAAAATTATATGTTTTAGATACTTCTTGTGTTTATGTTCGAAAACGAATTTAATTATTCAGTGTACGCTTAAATAAGATCTAAACTAAGATACAAAATAAAAATGGAAAGTTATGCTAAAACGAACGTTTCGAACAAGAATTGGCCATAGCTTATTATAGGTTAGGTTACGTTTTTTTATATGTATACAATTCTTTGTTGTTGCTGTTGTTGTTGTTGTTTTTGCAAACATTGCAGTATGAGTAGGAAGGAAAGGAGTAGAGGGGAGGGCAGGCAAGGTAAAGTGGTAACAAAGAAGAAAGTAAATAAAAATATGAATAGAATCGCTTACGTGTTTTATTTTGTGAATGGAGTAGTGAAGGTGTACATATTGAATTAGTTTTCATGTTTCATGTTGTCTCTCTAAAATGGTTGGCGAGGAAATTTGAGTGGTTGTTGTTAAACTAATATTTTACACAGCGCCTAATCTTCGAACTTTTGTTTTTAGCTTTAAATTTATGAACCAACTTTTTAAAAAAATTTAGTTTGCTATTAATGATAAAGGACCTTCGAGGTATCTTCTGAATTCATTAGATGTATTACATATATTAGGAGCAAATCTTGCTGACGTCCCTCTCTCTCTCTCTTCGTATTGCTAGCAAAATTCTAGCATTAATATTCTGTTGTAAATCTTAAACCGATTTATCGTTGTGGGATGTTCCTTCTCGATTTGTATGTTCCAAACGTTAAATTAATCTAAAAAAAAACCCAAAAAACAAATATTAAAAAATGCTGAATTATTTTAATTCATTGTTTTAAATAACATTATCGATCTACTAAAGGTTTCAAATAGATGAAATGGGAATTAAACACAGTTATCTGGATTTCATTACAATTTTATTAAGTTGAACTCTACAAATGATACAGCTTTGTGTAAGAAAACTGAAAGACTTTATTCCGAATCAACACAAATCACAACGTTCCTGTACTGATAAAGTGTGCACAGCAATGACAATCTACACATCTCAATTACATAGGGTTATCTGCATTGGCAGTCCTGTAATACACTTGAACTATTTTCGGCAATGTAATTTGATCACGTGAATAACTCGTAGTTAACATGTTGCGTACAGTTTGAGACTTTATACTGGATTCGATTATATACAATACGCATTAGAAGGGGCATTAGTTTAATTATAGATAATCGACTGAGAGATCTAGACTAGACGCTCATGGTGTGTGTTAGCTTTCCCATTATTCTTTTGTCATACATATGTACATAATTGGTCATTACAACCCTTCAGTCCGGATTACGATCTAGCTTCTGACACCACTTATGTTATATGTGTTAATTTTATACATGAGTGGCGGGACCTACATATGTTTAAAGTCGACTTCGACAGGCTTTTGAAAAACATTTCATGGTAATTTTATTTACTCTCAGAGCTTTAGCCAGAAATTTGCTGACAGGAAGTCACCGAAGGAAATTTTCATATTTCGTTTTGTTAGAGAGGTCTGACTTGGGGTTTGAATCGTGGCCTGACGTCTAATAAACCAACACATTACGTAGTAGACTACGCCGACTTCTTTTGTCATAACATTGGCAAAACAGAGGTTGTTCGGATTACTATCAGTAACGACTAAAAGTTCGTTCTTGGGCGTCGCCACCTTACTATTTGGGCAGCGTACTAGATTTGTTAAGACATTGTGATTAAAAGAACATAACACTTTATTTACTGCCATTAAAATATATATATATATAAAATATTATTGCTGCAGATTCTAAAGCGGGCAAAACCCTAATTTGCTGCTCAATTAGGCAGTAAAGAGAAAATTGAGTTAGTTGGTATTAGTACTCAGTGTTCACGAAACCGGTGCAACTGATGATGTAAGATAGATTTCAATAAAAAAATTTATTGTGAGTCTTTGTTTAAGCTCGAAACAATTGTTATATGAATATATTTAAACCCCTAAAGGTCAATAGAAAAACTATGTTTTATAGCAACCAACCTTTATATGAATATTCGAAAACACGAAGCATGTTGCTAGATAACGATCTGGGAATGCTTTAAGTGGCATTGAATCGAATTAAAAAAAACTTTAAATAAGGTTTTTACTGTTATTATTAGTGTTGTTATAATTAGGGTTGCAATAAATTTCAATTTCGTTTAATAGTTGCACTTGATTTCCGAATTTCCGAACTATAACACACAAATGAAATGAATAAAAACTTTTAGAAAAAAAAAAAGAAAATAAATATTTTAAACTTCTTTTAACTTACCAATAACATGGGTATCCATATTGGAAATGCGAGATTTCGATGCAGGTTGTGGTATGATTGTGATCTCATCATTTATTTTTAATGGTTTTAACAGTGAATCATTGGCAGCACTTAAACTATTACGCCCTGAACTGCTAGCGACTGCAGAATTCGGAACAGGTGAGTTCTTTTTACCATCCATAGCTTTTTTGGCCACAGTACTGTGTGCTGTATATACATGAGTCTCAAACTGTTTATACATGCCAAATGTAGCAGTACAAACGGTACATTTATATGATAAATGTGCTGGTTTTAAAGTCATATGATGATCACGCGATACATGATTTAGTAGTTTCCACTGATACATCTTTTAAAAGAATAAACAAAACCAATGTTAGACATTAAAAATATTACAAAAATGATAATTTAGAAATAAACTTACTCTGCCGCATACTGGACACCGTCCAGCATCTTTGCCTTTATTAGCGGCTTCTTGCATAGAGCTTGTTACTAAGCCGTGAGAGCCTAACAAATGGCGTTCCAAACCCTGATCGGTAAAGAATCTAAATTGACACTTTTGACAATTCAATGGTGGTCGATTATATATCATCTTCGGGTGTATCTGATTAATAAAAAAATTTATTTTACTTTTAAATTGTAAATGTACACAGCAATTGAATCGTGTAGTAGCCTACCTTAACCTTGTGCATCCATTGCATATGATTGCGTAATTGTTCTAGATCCTTGATATAACCATCACAAATTTCACAAATAACAAATTGAGCTTTACCACCACTAGGACTCTGACCTGGTTTTATGCCAGCGGGTGGTACTTTGCTAGTTGATGGTGATTGAACTGACGTTCCAGCTGTTGTTTGACGAGGTAGCGGTGTTATTGAAATACTTGGTTGTCCAGTTGTCTTCTTGCTAGCTACATTGCCTTGAATAATTTGTCCACCGGCACCCAATTGGTAGTTGTTTGGCAATACCACGTTTGTAGTAGCGGGATTTCGGACTTGATTAGCGGCCCTCATCATTGCACCAGTATTTTGTACATTCTTGCCAACAGGTACGGGAGGTGCCCGACCTCGCAGTTTGTTAGCAGCATTTTGAGCTGCTAAAGCTGCAGCCTGTAGATTTCTAGCTTGTTGTTGCTGTTGTATTGAAGCTAAGGCGGCCTTTTGGGCTGCAGCCTGTGCAGCCATAGCCTGATACGCTGTGGCAGTTGCCACCAGGCCGTGACGTGGTTTGAGACGTGGGATTTTGGCTGGAGCCTCCCAATCGTTCGGAGGTGCCATATTCACTTCTGGTCTGAATTTTTTCGCACAGACAGGTTGATGGCGGGCTAATTTTGCTTTTCCGTTATCTTCAAAACCGCAATTGGGACATTGATGATAAGGCAACGGTTTGATTAGACGTGCTTTGATATTATGCACAGCTTCCATATGGTACACGATTTCAGTAGCGTTACGTATTTCGAAAATACAAAAATTACACTTGTACAATTGACCATTCATATGGGGTGTCTCATAGTGATTCGCCATGGCCAGGGCAGATTCAGATTTGAAATTACAGAACTCACACCGCTTCATATTAAATTTGAACGGTGAATTCTTTTTCTTTGAAGCCTCCATGTTGGCAGTTAAAGCAGCAATTGCCTTTTCGAAATCAGTAGTATTGCGACCCAGACTTTTGCGCATTTTACGTTTCTGCAAACGTATTAAATCGTTTTGAACGAATTCTTGGACTAGGCCTACACCAATATCCATAAAGAATTTGCCCAAAGGACTTTCAAAATAGTTTTCTTGGCCAGGTTTTGCGTCTGTTGGCTGGGTTGTGGGAACGACAGGTTTAATTGCTCCCTTTAATGCCGTAATATCGTCAGAGGCTTCCTTGATGAGTACTTTGGTACGCACGCCGGATTCGGAGTCATCATCATCATCGTCGTCATCTTCAGATTCGTCCTCCTCTGACCATGATTCATCATCCCCATCATCACCACGTCGGCGTTTCTTTTTCTTCTTGGCCTCCTCTTCACGATCTTCTTTGTTTTGTTCCGTCATCATGTCAAACTCATCAGACTTATCAACGACATCGAAATCGTCTTTGGTGAAGGAGAATTTTGTTTCCAGTTCTTTTAGAACATTTTTCAATTGCTCGGAAGGCGGTTTCTCATAAATATACGGAACTATAAAGGATGGAGCTTCTAAAACAAACATTTCGTCTGTAAGGCCCGGTAGTATATTAGAATTCGACGCTGTATTTAAACCCGATAAACTAGCCAATGTAGCAGTTGTTGTTGTAACCGGTTGTATAGGTGCACCAACGGGTACTAGCTTTGGTGGGCCGGGAACCGTAGCAGGTGTAATATTTACAGGATATATGTTACCGTCTGGTACACGTTTAGGCGATATTTCCTGGATGCCAACGGGTGGTGTTATTAAAGATCGCGGATCTTTAATACTTATTTGTGCCGGCATTGGAGGTGCACTATTACGTTGACGTTTGCTTGGTGGCTGTGAATCTTCACTAACTGAAGTTTCTATTTTACGTTTTGTGAGATCATTCGGTGCTGGATTATCATCTTCGATTACCACACAGTCATCATCATCGTCGTCATCAATAACTTCCGTAGGTTTGGTAGCAGTGGTAGGAGGAGGAGGAGGGGGAGCTGGTTTTGTAATTTTGGCGGGCGGTTTATCATTTTCATTCTCTGAATCGGAAGCGATAAGTACAGCACCATCTGAATCATTTTCTTCGGTCTTCTTATTGCTGTTACATTCTTTAACGCTAACATTAGCGTTAGGAGGAGCGGCAGGGACAGAATTCGACACTTCAGACATTTCAATATCAGAATCATCACCCAAATCAACAATACCGCCATCGGTTGGAGGCTTCTCTTGGCTATTGACTGTGCCATTTTCTTTTTGCGTAATTTTAGGCACCGCTAACGGATCGTCGGTATGATTGGAGTTGTCATTAGAGGTATCGTCAACATGATTTGTACTTTTAGATTGTAAAGAACCGTCCTGACTTACTCCACCGTCATCATCGTTATTTGTTGATTTCTTCGTTTGGGCATGGCTGTCATTTGTATTTGTATCATCATTTTCGGTGTCGGCATTGTGTGAAGCTTCCTTTTCTGACAAACTATTTACACTATCCACACTTTCTTCTCCTGTTTTCGGTGCCGAATCACAATTTTGCGATATGCTCTCACAGGCATTCGATGAATCTTCATTTAACGTATTTACCGACTTAATGGCCAGCTCCTTAGGATGATGAGGAACACCACCATTTTCAGTTGATGATGTTATTTGTGAATCATCTTCCTCCGTATCAACGCCATCTACATCCATACCTTCATCTTTACGATTTATTACAGCATTATTATTGTCGTTGCTAATAGAACTACTGGAACCGTTCTGTTGCTGCGGCTGCTGTTGTTGTTGTGGTCGCTCATTTGCATGACTGTTGCTAATACTCAAGTTGGTCGCTTCATTATTTTGTATATTCGCTGATAAAGCTGAACCACCTTCCGGTATTGAAACATCAACTTCAGTCATATTTTTTTTTTAACTTTTATCCTGCAGCTTAACTTCAATATACGGAATTTGTTTTTATTATCTCGTTAGTTCTGTAAAAACGAATAAATAGAATAAAAGAGTAATTAGTAGTAGTAAATGAATGTGGTAAGAAAAAATTAAGCAAACTTTGCTGCTGACAGTGATGTATTCTAATGAAAGTTGATATGCTATTGTGCTGTTCTAAACAGCTTTGACAGCTTCTAATAATTCAAATTTTTAATGCTATTTAAAGGATAGAACATTGTCCGAAAGATGATTCCTTAGCGAACAAAATATCAAAAGAAAAAAGCTTCACCAACATATGCCAAAACTATGGGATCTTTCAACAGGGACTTCCGAACTTTGTGGCTGATAACAGCCATCTTGCTTGGTGTGCATTTTGTGAACAACGTTGGCCATGCCACCACTGTCAACAGCACTATGGGCTGATGATAACCAACTTCTTTTGGCCTGAATTGAATAATCTGGACATCAATGACATGTTGTTTGCCACACACGAAATGCCGCATTGGATATTTTCTGCCCTAGCGATTTGACGTGTTCTTGTGAGGCTTCCTTAAGTCATATGTACAGGCGACACACATTACAGTGGTCCACAAAGCCAACATAACGCATTCCATCGGTTAAATTCAGCCTGATTTATGAGCCAGAGTCATGGAAAATTGAACATTTCTGATACGCTCTACCCAGAGAAGCCGTGTCGGACATTTGAACAATATTACATTCTACACATGACGGCATCAATAGGTCTTTCAAAAGCATAAAAAATGTCGATGATATCTACCACACACTTTATTTTACTTAAATAAAAATAGGGGGATTTTAAACGCAAATATACGTAAGTAAGCTGTATTACCAAATTAGTTTTTTGTAGAAAACAACACTGGAACATATGGAAGTGGTCTAGAAGGAAGAAAATATTGCTTAGCTGTTTTTCGTAAGCGTCTCCCAGGGTTTTTATACAATTCTTAAATTCTCCTTGAGTACAAACACACACACCATGAGAAAACTATTTAAATGGTTGTGAATTTACTGTCAGTGAGACAGATTTCTAAGAAAAAATTTCGATCGAAATCATATATGTCGAGAACAGGTGCCTTAGTACAGCGACAATACGATCTGATCTATTGTGTTCGCCCAAACTTTATAGGGTATCCAAGTAGGGTATCATTTAATTAAACAAGTATAAAAAGAAACCTCATATACTTGCCAGTATTACACTTAAGTATGTATTTAGAAATGTTGAGAAATATAAAACTTGTAAGAAAAGTCGTTTTTATATAAGGATTGGTTACTGAAATGATAACAAAGTAACGAATAAATTGAAAGTATATTGAGAACCTAACAAAGATCAGTTTTGAAACTTTAAGCCATTAGGGAAAACTAACTCAATTTTAATTGTTAGTAACTGGTTTTGGATTTTAGTAGTTACATTTCATATGGCAATAATTTTTAAACTGAAATGGATTTAAAATATATCATTAGCAATTTTGTTTTTCTGTTTTTTTATACAAATTTTTGGCATGTACAAAGAAAAACTACAGTATCATAATATTATCTGCTATATACATACATACATATAGAAAATATTTTGATATAAGAATCGGTATTCAAGTCGGTGTTATGGTATGAAATATATAAAAATAAATGCTTACGACCACATTAAGTCTTTCACTAAGCATACACATACATATACGGTATAAGTATATTTATATATAAAAAAAGCATAAATATGTATGTAAGCTTATGTATATACACATATGTATGTATGTATTTATTTAAAGTATGTATGTATGTATATAATACAAACTCTATGTAGTATGTGGCATTGGAGTATATAGTTTAATGCAGCAGCAGAATTAGTGACAGAATATGTACATAATAATACATACATACACTAAAACATTTATATATGTACATACATACATATATACATATATTTAATATATAAACACAAACACTCATATATAAACAACTGACTGACACAAACATCACGATTATAAACAGCGTGCACAAACTGACAGTCAGTCGATTGTATGTGTACACGTATGGAATCACAGTCAGTCAGCCAGTCAGTCAATGAGATAGTCAGCTCGACTGTTAAGCAAGCAGGCAGGCCGACAACAACACGAACGAACAACTACTCACTAGCACCAGTTCCAAACGACAAGCGAGAATTTTTACGAAAAATAAGCAACATTGTTGTTGGTGTGATGATTGTATTTGCTAACTTAGCAAGAGCTAAGCGGAGTGAAGCAGAGTGTAGTGGAATATATTGTTGGTTAGTCAGTCAGTCATTCAGTCAGGCTGTTATTTGTTGGTTAGTGCGACAACTGTTGGGAAAAATGGCATGAGTTTGCAGCTTCTGCTAAAACATTAAATAATAAATGAAAAAAAATTGAAAAAAAACTAAAAAACACAGAAAGAACACAAATTGAAGAACGATGACGACGAAGTCAACGTGGTTTTGATAATGTCAGTCAGTTGTTGGGTTTTTTTTGTTTTTTTTTTTGTTTTTTACCTCATACTTTGGTCTTGCTGCTTTGATTCAAGTTGAGTTAATTGTAACAGCATTGGCCAATATTTTGGAATGGTTTTATATCAAACCTCTCGTCTAATACAATCCACTGGAACTGTAAGGCAGCAGGCAGGCCATACAGTGGTGCTGCGAAGGATGATGATGAAGTTGTTACAATAAAAACAGTGTTGGTTGGTTTGCCGTGCCAAATGGTGCGGCGGCAACGGAGTAAGAGTTGGAGTAACAAAAATAATTACAACAAAGTTTTTTGACCGGTTAACTGTAACGCATTGAATCCGTAATATCAAAACAAGCACACACAACACTCTCGAGAACCAACAAACAACTAAATGTTGCCAAATAAAGAGCAACAATATATGAGAGCGAGAGTATAAAAGCATTGTGCTCTACTACTTCTTACAAAACCGTATATAGAGTTGTATTTGAAATGGATGTTAAAGTCGTAGTGGCAGGTAGGGCTGACATTTCTTTTCAATTTATGGAAAAATCCCAGATTTAACCAAAATACCCAAAAAGGTTACGATTTGTTTTTGCTTTAGAAGTTTAGGTTTCTCGTACAAAAGTTTAACACTAATTTTGATAAAATTTACGCAAATAAATTTAGTTCCACTAGGAAATTGTACATAAAAAACATTTAATAAAATTAGTAATATTTGTAATTATTACAATCATGTGAGTATGGAATTAGAAGATCGCACAGGTTGTTCCTTCGCATTAAAGAGTTAATTAAAGTTAATTAAAAAGTTCAGTCCCATGACTCAATACATGACATAAAAACAAACACCACATTTGAGATGAAATCTTTTCAAACTCATTCAAGTCTTGTTCAAGTTCAGCTATGCACTAGCTGAAGACAAACAACCATCAGCATCTTTGACAACTCATTAATTTGATTGATAATTTTGATGAAAAAATAGTTTTCTAAAATAAAATTATTAATTACACAAGAAATTTGGTCGAAAGAAGGATCAATGCATGGGAAAAATCATTTAGTTTGATTAGGTAATAATATAACTCTGATCGACTATTTCCCATGTTATCATTATTATCTTCAAACTAGGGTCGAAGCCTTGAAAACATTCATTTTAAAAATGGCGAAAAATGATTCAAACTAGCCGAAGTGTGTAAACAAGCTCTTGAGGGACAATTGACAAATATCAGTTATTATTCATAAATAAAAAATTCATAGCCTCTAGTACAGGCATACCTAATTAACAAGTATACATAATTAATTTTCATTTCAATGTATATTTAATTGCAGATGCAAAGACGTTCTCAGAGACCGAAACGACTACTGAAGGATACCCCCTGGAGAGGCAAATAGAACACATATATACTGAAAGGCTATTAGTACTTCGAACAGTATCAAGTAAAGCGAAACATAATGAATATTGTATGAATTAATTTGCATTAATGAGCATTTCGAGCCATTATAAAGATTACATAATATTAAAAAAAGTATTTCTTCGGCGACTTCCTCTCAGCAGATTTCTGGCAAAAACTCTGAGAGTAAAAATTGCCATGAAAAGCTTCTCAAAAAAAATCTGTCGTTCTGTCGACTTTAAACTGTAGGTCCCGCCACTCATGTATAAAATTAACGCACACAACATGAGTGGTGTTGAGAAGCTAGGCCGCAATCCTGACGAAGGGTTGTAATGGCCAATTATGTACGTATTTAATATTAAATTGTATGCTAACCAACCAACAACTAAATTTATATGTTTAATTAAAATAAATATAATACTTTGGAGTTTGTTTATATGACTACTAATTTTCGAGGTAGTAATGTAAACATAAAAAGTTCCCCTAAACAATACCCTGTTCTAACAGCTGGGAAACACTGTTAAAGTAAAACAAAGGTAACACTAATCAAGTAGAATTTTAAATATGAAAACAAATAATAAAAAAAAATAAATTCTTAACTATGTTAATGCAAATTGGTAGACCTAAGGTACATATAATTAAATGGAAAAATAAATATTTTAATAAAATTATTAAAACAAAACAGAAAATGTTAGAAGTATGGTAGGTAGTTCTTTTAAAATTTAACTTTGTATCTTATGGATACAAAACTGTACCTTAACTTAGCAACACTGTGTAAACCTCAGAGATACTATTTGTAAAAATACTCTTTAGACAGAGAGGGTTGTTTTTGCTCCAAAGAGAGAACAGACAACAAGAGCATATTGAAAGGGAATTATGCTCTTAAAAAATAAAAACATTTGTTTGGGATTCTATAATAAAATGTCAAATAAAAACGTAAATGAAGATATCCAACATATTCAACAATTTTTGACAATTTCATACAGATTCATCACATACACTACAAACCTACTCACAATGATTGCCACGAATATCATAAACAAAACAAAACACGAAGAGAAAGAGAGAGATAGAGAGTGAGTGAGTAAAACAAAAAGAAAAAAGAGAAAGCAAACAAATCGTCACACAACAAATGCCGCTTAAATAACGTGCTGCTGCAATGTATTCTATTAAATGAAAATAATGTTAAAATGTGACCGTCAACAAGACAACAACTGACCGAACAACCAAACGACCAACCAACTAACCAACAAACATAGATTAGATATGATTTTACGAACTTTAGCAAGAAATGTCAATTATTTTTCTTTTTTCAACATAATTTTAAATTAAAAATTAAATTTTTTTAATTTCACATGTAATTATAACGGTTATTTTGAATTTTCCAATTTCGCGTAACAACTTTACGAACAATTAAATACAAGTGTTGCCGTTATGTTTGAAATTCAATTTTTCAAAAAAAAATTATTTTATTTTTACTTACAAAAAATAATATACGTACGACACAAGAATAGCGACAGAAAGAGAACAAAAATTGGAACAATAAAAAAAAAGTTGGAAGATGGATATAGCAAAACTGTTGATAAATATTGAATAAAAGGTATATGATAATAAAATATATAAAAATATATACTAAAAAAATATAGAAGAAGCAAAAGAAACAAAAAAAAAGAGGTTGAGTTCTTTTCGCTTTTTTTCCTATAAAAAAATACAATAACAACAACAACTACAACAACAAAAATTAAATGACTGCCAATTAATAATAAAAAGGTATACTTATTTTCGTTATACGATTTTTGTAACAGCAAAATTCTAATTTCCCTATTTTAAAAATATTTCATATTTCATCCCGAAATCTATTTGAACTTTTCACCTTTTGGAAAGTAACGCAACATAATGTAGTATAGTTTTAAAATTCTGTACATATTTAAAATTACGAAAACAAACTGTACTTTTTGGTAAAGTTCTTACAACACATCCTGCCCATTTGAAACCCCCCTATCTATCACTCTTCTCACGTTCATAATGTGACATCATAATAGTTTTTTAGGAAATTGATAAATCATTCTCATTGTTACTAACGAAAATCACCTGAACCTGAATATTTTTTTTTAAACTGCATATACATATAAAAGTAAAGTTAATCAAACTTTCATAAAATTATGCATATACAATAGAGACTTCTTATGTACATATTTAATATACCAACTATATACATACTATATTATAAAAAAATGTAATTTTGTAATACAAAAAAGTTCTAAGAAAATAATTATAATATTAAAAAAAAATTAATAAAAAACTCTAAGAAGATATTTCTAATATTTAGTGAATTATAGTAAAATATATTATTTAAAAAATCTCTAATACTTTCAATTTTGAATAGTTTATAAACTTGTTTACATCATAATTTTTATTTTAAGTTTTGCTTTTACTTGGAACAATTAAAAACAAATCAAAAGCTTAATAAAATATAATTTTATATTACAAATTCCTTTAGAATTTAATACAAAAGCCCTAAATATCTAAAAAAAAACTAGACCGATCGTTCTACTATTAATTTATTCTATCATAATTTCACCCTTTTTTAATAATAAAATATAATTTTCTATTACAAATTCCTTTAAAATTTACTGCAAAAGCTCTAAATGCCTAAAAATCTAGACCGATCATTCTACTATTAATTTATTCTACCATAATTTCACACTTTTTTGGATCGAACGTTATATTATTTCACAAAAAGAGCAACAAAGTAATTACATTTCCATTTATCTTTAAATGAAATTTGTAAAGTATTCTGTAGGCCTCAATAGATTTTTAAAATTCGTGTTTGTAAGTATGAAAAATAAAATTAAAACCGCTAATGTAAAATGAAAAAGTAGCTATTCCATTTTTGCAAAACCTAACACAAAAAATATGCAACAAAAAATGTAATAAATCAACTAATTTCAGTTCAGTCCTGGTTCCTCTATATTAAATTGCTCAAAATCAATAAATTAAATTAATTAAATTCAGTAATAGCAAAAAAAAATTTTTTTTTTGTTTTAAATTAGTTTAAAACAAGAGTATTTTTTTGGCGAAAGAGTAGAGAAAAGGATGTACGATTTTTAAAGCGGATAATTAATATGAATCCTTTTCTCGCAAAAGGTCAAAATTGACAAACTTGAATCACTTTAGAGGAAACAGTACGATACGTTAATATATCAGAACGTAAGAATACGGAACAGAGTCCTCAAAGAGCATGCAGGCACCAATCAGGTTATGAATTAGCATATCATAGTAACATTATACAAGGTAATTAGACGCCCCCTTCTCAACAGTACAATCCTTATCTGAACGGCATTCATAAGCGATACACAACAACTAGCATTACAGGCAACCCCGAAAGATTACAACAACCAGGATGCTATTCATCAGAAAACATAAGTTGTTGTTGACAAGCAGACAACCCTTGGTGGCATATTATCTAGCTAATCATAAGAATCATCAAATAGTGAAGAAAGATCTTCAGAACGAACCGACACAACATCGGCCAAGGATTGTCTACCCAGCGAAAGCTGTACCGGGGACCTTGGATTGCTGTCATGCAATCAGGCACCACACGACACGGTGCACATCTTTAGCTGCCCAGCGAAACCAACAGTACTGCGACCCATAGACTTGTGGCAGAACCCAACGACAGCAGCGAACTTCTCAGGACAACCAACCACATAACGTTAACAACACACACGCACAACTAGAAACACATAATTACATATCTAATCTATTCCACCTCCACCGAATAACACAGGCATACAATCAAATACAAAAACTATCTTATATCATATACACAGGGATATACTTCCGGAGACAATAGCAGAACTGTTACAACAACAACAACGCCTGCCAGGACGCTATCGTGTTTGAAGTTGATCGATAGGCAGAGTTAAGGGCCATTATATCAATCCAAAGCAAATCCATTCATCCTGGCATATTTGCGATCTATAAAGTTCACCATACTAATTTATAACCGAGAGAAAACACTATTTCTTGTCCACAAAGAACTTTAGACACTTTGCATCTACTCAAATGCCCAGCAAGATCCACTGTCGTCATTTTAATTGAAGAGGCTCAATATGTGGCTCATAATGATTCAATTATGGTTTGTAAAAATCATTAAAATGATTATTTATTAAATTATTAGTTTTATGAAAGGGAAAGAAAAAGAGAGTAAATGTTTTATGCGATCGTCTAACCTAATACTCATAAAGCTCAATTTAAAATAAAAACGTTTCATAACCGCAAATAACATCATGTTTATTTTTAATTAGAACGTTTATCTTAGTAAATCCACTAAGTCATACAAGTTTAGTAATCAAAAAATTCAAAATTTAAAACAAACTCAATAAAAGGATTGAGTATTACAAACTGTCAAGAACAATCGGCTTCACTACTCCAAAAAATAGTATCAAAACAGAAAAGTATCTGCTAAAAAGCTCTGGCATCTTTCTGCCATAAAAATAATCAGTATAATAAAATAAAAGGACAAGCGGAAATTGAGATCATTATGCCTTTCCATGGCTGTCGAATTGTAGATGGAATTCAACAGACTTATTATTGTTTAAATCGAAAATGAATGTCGACAATATTCATGCCAACTTAAAGCGAGTAATAATATAAACTGTAATTTAAATAAATATTTTAATAGACAAATGGTTTTGTGCAGAATGCGGGGATTTCTACGCAGCCTAGATTTCTTCAATAATTTTTTCCCAGATACCAAACAATTATTAAAATAAAAAAGTACATAAAATTAGAAAAAAAAACAATCAAATTAACTTAAAACTAATGTACTATATGTATGTATGTACAGTATACAAATTTATTATAAATTTATTGATTTACATACCTGCAATATTCAGCATCTACATATATGTATATGTATTTAAAAAATACATATACAGAAAACAAAATTCTTTTTTGTTTCAGTTTTATTGATCTTCCTCTTCTTCCTCTTCGTCGGGGTTAAAGGATAATTTTACTGCGTTGCTGCCGACCGATTTTTTACTTGATTTACTGCTTTTTGCTTTACTCTTATTCTCAGACTTTGTATCTTTCGTTGATGACGATGATAATACAGCCTCTAAGGCTAAATCCTTTCTTGCAGGTTTATGACGCTTGCGAAAAACGATTGGTTGATTTAAATCTGCAGGTGCTTCAGCAGCTTCTGTAAGAGGGAAGAACAACGAAATGGAATTATTATTAAGTTCGGAGTTATGTGGCAATATTTTCTATGATTTTTTGGGAAGAATTTAAATTAAAATGCTGGATTTGAAACATGATACTTTAGCTTTAATTAATCTTGGAAAGAAAAACAATCGTTTTGAATTATTTTACAGGGGGTCTCTTACGCTCAAAAGCCATCTTCAATTTTATACTAATATTGGCTGTTAGTAGTGGGTGTAAGTGTACTGTTTTCTGAAAAGAATTCAATTTTACCCGAGCACAATATAAAAATCATTTTAATCCACTAATCTAGTGGGCGAAAAAATGTGAAAGCCTCATAAATTTGTTTTTTTTTTTTTAAATCGTTCAACTGTACATCGGTAAAACACCAACGTATCTACGTTTACAACAATTAAACCAATCAGCACGAATTTTACGAAGAATTTTAGGCTTTATAAAATTAGTTTGGGATTAGGATTGGTATCAAGCGATCAATACTGTATACCTTTATATCTTTTAGCATACCAGCCTCCAAGTATTACATACATTTTATTTATTTGTTCTGTTTCAGTTTCATTAAACAAGTTTTTTTTAGGTTTTTGCAGGTTCTGGGAAGAAACTGTGATCATCTGAGTGAAATTAAAACTATCGTATGCGATAATAGAAAAATCTATTACAAACTAAAGAACAAGTTGACATTCGTCTCATCCTTCTCATACTCTCCAGGCCACGGGGGAAAGAATCAGAGCTACAAATCGTATCGCCAGAGCATAATTGGAATACATAATCGAAACTCGTTCAACGGGAAATTAATCGATAGAACGCGTAACATGCTACTCGGAACCATATGCATTATTTTGATCCCAGGTCGATTTTCTTGAAAGATGCCAGTGGGGAATGCTACATAGGTGGCTGTAAAAATGGAGATAACACGGTACATGGTCTCTATATAAAAGAATCAAAAACCAAATTATGCCTGCTTCTACCAGACCATAATACAGTCTTTCAAGTGGAGGTTCGGACGATTTGGGAATGTATATTTGGGCTTGGTAAACTTAACATATAGATTTGAATATCTTCACTTGTAGTCATATGTCAATTAGGGCAATTTCATCTATAAATACGGAATCAAGAACTGTCTTGAAATGTAAGAAGGCAATTAACACTAATCCAGGCATGGTACTTGTTACATTGGTACCCAGTCATCAGGAAGTAATCGGAAATACTAATGACAACTTAATGCCTTTTAGTGCAATAAAAAATAGACTATAAAAATTTGGATGGAACAATAAAACAGTAGGAATTATTGCGATGATACTCTTGGATGATTCTGACTGCAAGAAAACCGTGAATATATGGAGGCTGAATAAAGGTGACTCAAGCCAGACAGAAACGAATCTTGGATGATTCTTATTGCAAGAAAACCGTGAATATACGGAGGCTGAATAAAGGTGACCCAAGCCAGACATCAAAACGAAATATGAAAAAAATATTTCTTCAGCGACTTCCTCTCAGCAGATTTCTGACAAAAACTCTGAGAGTAAATAAACCTGCAATGAAAAAGTTTCTCAAAATCTGTCGTTCGGAGTCGACGTTAAACTCAATTAGAAAATTAAGGCGTACAACATGAGTGGTGTGAGAAGCTAGGCCATAATCCTGACTGAAGGGTTGTAATCAGTGGTGTTGTCGAGCCGGAACGCTCCGGAACGTCGTTCCGGTACTTCCTTTTTGGACAGGAACGCGTTCCGGAACTAAAGATGATTTCTGATAGCGAGAATTGGCTGTCGTTTTGAAAAAAAGAATTAAAAAGAATTGCTGATTTTTTTTCTAATTTTTGACGAATTTTTATATGTATATGTACAAATAAGGGTTTGAACCGAACCGGAACAGAAACCGAAACGAATCGGCTTGTTTTTCCGAACCGTGAACCGGAGTCCGGTACGTTTTTTCTGCTTAACCGGAAAGCGTTCCGGTAAAAAAAAATTAGCACAACACCACTGGTTGTAATGGCCAATTATGTATGTATGTATGTATGAATAAAGGTGACTTTAATACAATAATAAACGTCCTTACGGTACACTGTGAACCTAAACTGGACAGATACAGTAGATAATAATGAATACAGGGCATGTGGTGAAAACATTAAAACGATGAAACACTTATTATGTTACTGCCGAGCATTGGCAAGCTCGAGATCTCAATATTTTCGTAATGATGGACTAGAAGGGGTTAAGGAGCTTGTACAATATACAGACTTTTAATAGAAAATACGATTCCTATCCCTAATGACGAGTACAAATTTGAAGCAGAGGCCTGCACCTAAAATCCTCTGCTTCAAATATAGCAGAATGAATCCCTTATGTATCTCTACTGTACTAAGGGAAAGTATAGAAAATTCTTACTACAAAATTTAACAACTAATTGATTTATAAGATTTGTGATGAGTGGAGTGTGGAAGCACTTTTTAAAGAAAGTAACTTCTATTTTAAATTTTTTTTTTTTTGTTATTAATAATTTTAAAAATTCAGAAATTATTTAACAAAATCAAAATTTCCTTGCATTTTGATAAAAGTTTTTAAGTTTTAAACAAAGTGTATGTAGTTTTTGGGATCGTGTATCAAACTACATAAAATGTTAGCTGGTTAATGGGAAAACATTTGAAACAATAAATATACAATTAAAATCATATGTACAGCTGTGTGAAATATAATAGTAGCGCTGTATTAGAGATACTTTACTTAAGTAAAAAAATTAATTTTTATTCAAGTTAAAAAAAGTTTGTTATTACATTTTATTACCACAAGTCTAAACTATTGAAAAATATAAAAACTTCAAGACAAATATTAATTTTCCAAAGAAAATTATGCTAAATTGTTAAAAACCCCAAATATTTGGCGTGCAAAAAAATAGTAGTAGCATTAGAAAACGTATCTGCAACAAAAAAATGTTGTCACAAGTGATTACTTTTGTATCTTATTTTGTTAGATATGCCTTAATATTTAGTTGAAAAGCCCTTATTGGCCATTACAGCTGTGCAACGCCGCGGCATTGAGTCAACTAAAGATCTGCGCCTCTCAATAGGGATACTTTCCCAAGCTGACCTCACAGACGCCCACAATTCGAAATATTGTAGGACGTTCTCCCACGGTTATTGCAAATTGCAAAAAAATTTTAACAAAAGCCAGAAACTCGCGGACTCAAAGCAAAAATTTCTCCTAACGACTCAAGAAGAATAAAACGCATGGTATCAGCAGACCCATTTGTTACTTCTACAAAGATAAAATAAGACATGGAGCGTGATGTTCATACCTCAACTATTCGCCGACATCTAATTAAAGACAATTTATGTGGTGGAAGTCCAAGGGAAGTACCATTGCTGAATTCAAGACATGTCCGCAACAGACTTAAATTTGCTAAACTTCACGTTGATTGGCCTCCGTCGAAATGGCGCAATATTCTGTGGACAGATGACTCCAGAGTTGTTCTTTTTGGAAATCCTGACACCAGAAAATATGTAAAAAGACCAAAGAACAAGGAATACGATCCTAGATTTGTCATGAGGACCGTAAAGCATGGTAGTGCAAAAATTAACGTTTGGGGTTGTTTTTCTTATAATGACACAGGACCTATATTTTGGATTAAAGGCAACATGGACTCCTCAATGCATGTAGAAATTTTAAAAACCGTCATGCTACCTTATGCAGAATATGATATGCCGCTTAAATGGGTATTCCAACAGGACAACGATCCCAAACATACCAATAAAATGGCAAAAAATTGGTTTTCTGAAAATAAAATTGAGGTATTAGAATGGCCGACTCAGACCCCAGACCTAAATCCAATTGAACATCTTAGGGGCGATGTAAAAAAGGCGTTTTTAAAGATAAGCCGGGAAATGTAGAGCAGTTGTGGGCGTCTGTGAGGTCAGCTTGGGAAAGTATCCCTATTGAGAGGCGCAGATCTTTAGTTGACTCAATGCCGCGGCGTTGCACAGCTGTAATGGCCAATAAGGGCTTTTCAACTAAATATTAAGGCATATCTAAGAAAATAAGATACAAAAGTAATCACTTGTGACAACATTTTTTTGTTGCAGATACGTTTTCTAATACTACTACTATTTTTTTGCACGCGAAATATTTGGGATTTTTAACAATTTAGCATCATTTTCTTTGGAAAATTAATATTTGTCTTGAAGTTTTTATATTTTTCAATAGTTTAGACTTGTGGTAATAAAATGTAATAACAAACTTTTTTTAACTGGAATAAAAATTAATTTTTTTACTTAAGTAGAATATCTTTAATATAGCGCTACTATTATATTTCACACAGCTATTTATACATACATACATATATACATTTTAATATATGTACCCCACTTCCAGTATTTTAACTCTTTCTTTCTTTTAAAATAATTGAGATTCCATTATTAAATAGATACATTTTCTAATATCTGTATTGGAAGCTAATAAGAGATATCCCACAAGTGTCACCATACCATTGAATATAAACGCATAAACCCCCTATTCTGCTACATCCTGGCTAATAATCCCCCCACACGCAATAAAAACAAAATTCTGTAATGAATATGCTATAGATAGGAGGGTACGAGATGTTGTTAACGATGTTGATGACTTTAACTAGAAATTCTCTACGAGCAGTTAATAAATATTTCGGATTTGAGGATATTTCCCTCCTACACTTCTGAACTTTACTACCCTGCATACCTACTGTCAATTGAAAAGTTGATAGTATAGATGAGCATTAAAATGAGGTGTTAAAGGAAGACTTGTAGGAAACTACAGGGGAAGAGGAAGCGTTAGCAGAAATGTGTAAAAAGAATACGCAGTTATTGGTTTCTATTTTAAGGCGATAATTTATCATTGAATATGATGTTTTCTCTCTTTTCGTTTTTACGTTATTGTTTCTCCTTGTATGTTTTTTAATTCACTTTATGCTTTGGCTTTCTTTCTTTTTTTTTTTTTTTTAATAGGAAGACAGATAAACAGTCGGGGATAAAAATAAAACGCTTATTTTTAAGCCAATCAGTCTGTACAAATATTTGTAGAAAAAATCTAACCAGTATTGTTTTTTGTTTAAACAATTTAAATATTAAAAAAAAACTGGTTTTTTAAATAAAATTTGTTGTTAAAATAGGTAAATAAAAAAAAATCAAACGATATTCCACTCATAACAAAATAGTGAAACGAAAATTTCGCAGTTGCAACATAATCAGTTCGAGAAACATCAACAGATACCAATTTTAACTTTTTAATTGTCTTACTACAGTGTTTACATGTAATTGTATACACTTTCGTATTTATTGCTAAAAGTAGCAAACTTTTCGAAAAGGTATTTTAAGAATAGAGAATGTAATAATAGTAAAACGGCAAATACAAGTTCAGTTTTAATAGATTTAAAGCAGCTACTGGGTTTTTTTAGTGCAACTTTTAGCCGGTTAGATATAATATCCGTGTAGCAATAACAATAGCGTCTGTATCCACACCTGTTAGCAGAATATTTACAGTGAGTTTCTATAGGATCTTGAAACTATAAACTTTTTACCATTTCTTTAAACATTTTCATTTGGATTCTAATGAAACATCGTTTGCATAAAGCAAAGCAAATATAGACTTTATAATTATTTAAAAATGTATATGAAAATGTTTAATTTTATGATTGTTTTTAACTAAAAGAAGACGTAAGTTTGTATGCAATTGTTTTCCAATTGTTTTATTGAAAATATCGTAATTGTTTTAATTAATTCCTTTTAAATTTCAAAATCAATTGAGGTTGCTTTTAAATTAAATTTAAAGTTATTGAGAAATTGTTCAGCTTTTAAAGATTCGTTGATCCTAATCGCATTTAAAAGTTTATTTTAACTCAAAACTTATAAATGAAGTCATCGCTGCCATTGCTTAAACTATCATATGACCTCTACATACAAAAGTGAAGTCTTTTATTTTTATTTTTGAGTTGTCGATTCCAAATTTCAGCGATATCATATTATGTTTACTTGGAAAATATGGTTGGTGTGGCAAAGAAGGGGGTTCCCAACTTAAACTTTTTTTTTTTTGCTAAGACATCGTTTAACACTATATTGATGAAAACAAAATCGTTAAATTGTTTGAATCGAAATGAAACTTAAGTTATTTTCGACTAAATTAAATGTATTGCAAGTGATTCTGATGTTTTAGTTTTATTACATATGGTGAATATTTCTTACTAGAACACATCCAACCAATTTTAATTTCACTCTATTCCCTCAGTACATATTTTGTTAAAATTTTGAAAATCCAAAGTTGTGAGATATCTGGCCAAGTCATTGAACTTTATCGCAGCCATGATATGTGGTATTAGTTTTAATTAAACAAGCTATGATTTAGATGGTATTCCTAAGGGTAAACCTATAACAATATAAGGATTCTATTATATTGTTTAAACTAACTTTCAGGTGGTAAAAGGAAATCTTGATGAGGGCTGAAGTGAAAGAGGTGGCATTAGCTGAAATGGAAAAAAGAAGACGCAGTTATTTCTTTCTACTTTGAGACGATAATTTATCACTGATTGCTATTTTCCATTTTTACTGCATTGTTTCTTTTATCTTCTTTCTATTTTATTGCATATTCTGTTTTGGTTTGATTCCTTGAAAACTTTTTTCCGTTTGTTTTCCGTATATGTTTGAAGTTTTTTGTTTTAATTAGTGGCCATATTTCCTAAGCAACCATTCTCTGTCAGCAACATTACCAATATTGTCTTCTTATATTGTATATTACTAAGCATTCTCTCGTAGCAATATTATTTTTTAAACTAAACCATTCATGTTGGCTTGTTGTTGTTGTAATTGTTTAACTTCACTTTCCTTGCCTACTGCTTGATGTACTATCGGTCCGTCCGTCCGTCTGTCTATTTGTTTCAATAGCTAACCTCTGTCTGTCCACATGTATGTCTGTCCGAAGCAACCAACCATCGTCGTCTTCTTTATTTGCCTTGTTACCCGCTGCCCGTGCCTCTCTAACCCATTGTTGTTGGTTTTATTGCGCGGGCTGTTTTAGCATCGTTTGACGGCAGCTGTTGTTGTTGCTTGATTTGCTTTGTGCTTCATTTTTATCATCATGTTCGCTTTAGCGGAGCCCCAGTATATTTTTTTTGTTCACTTTGTTAATGTGTGCGTATAGTATGTGTGGCTGTGCCCGTGTGTGTTTGTGCATAAAACTCATAGAATTTACACTAATTGAGAGGGTGCTCCGCTGGCAAAAAAAATTTTTTTGATGGAAATTTCTTAAAATCTATTTTCTTTAGCAGCGGAACTATAAATTTAACTTGTTAAATAAAGTATACCACTAATGTATCATAGTTTTAACAGAATTTGTGCTAAATATTAACTTTGTTTATGAAAAATTTCAATTTTTTGAAAACATTTTTTTTTTGAGGTTAGAATTTTTTTTCCATTTTCATTGAGGACTTCCAAAATGGTGTGTAAAATTTTAAAATCCTTTAAAATTTATAACAATTACACTTACTTGCAGTTTTCATGGAATTTGTTTTTAATTTTGTTAAAGTTTTTCGTTGAAAATGTTTTTATATTTTTAGGTTTTTTTTTTTTTTACCTTTTTATAGTAATTTTTCTTGCTTTTGTTTGTTTTCGTTTAATAGAACACCGTTATTTTCAAGTTGAGATATTTATTTTTCATTAAAAAAACCGAAAAAATCTAAATTGTTAAAAGTTTTTTCTTTATGCTTGTTCTTGTTTAAATTTAGCTTTTTTTTCTTCACAGATATTTCTTCTTTATTTTTTTACTGTATTTTGTTTGCGAAAATTTGTTGGAAAAATGTAGTCAAAGAGGAGCGTGGAAACGACACAAAGCAAAAAAAATAACTAACGACAGACACAACGCTCGACTCTGACTCAACTAAACCCAAAATGACAGCTAAAAAAAAAATGACAGAACAACAACAACAACAAAAGCGAAGAAGCAATAAAAACAAGTACAGCAAGCCATGGACGGACAGACACACATAGTACAAAAACATTAAATAGAGAGCCGGAAGGATGGACACCTTAATTAGAAGATAACAAATGTCGTAACTCTTAAAACTGAGTTAATCTGAAATATATACGGCCCCATATAATGTAATTAGTCTTACCCCGTTCTAAACGCTTTTCTTCAGCAGCCACTTCTTCGGCAGTAAGATCACCTGAATTCAGGACGACAATTTGTGGCTTTTCGTCTTCACGCTCCGGACGCTCTTCACAGTCCGATTCACCACCGCTACCCGTTCGATCTTCAAGTTTTTGCCTCTTAAATATTTTAATATAATTAATACACAGGTAAGCAAACAAAACAAGTATCACATCACAAAATCTCACACCTTTGTTTCCACCGTAGGTCCCTCTTTATAACCAATTTGTTGTTTTAATTGTTGCAAAAATTTTGGATCTTGTGGCTTAATATAGGCAATGTTACGTTTAGACATAGTTCTTAACACTTTTAACACTTATCGACAACCCCATTGACTATTTGTTTTATTTGCTTTTTCAATAACAAACACTGAATTTTTAATTTACGATCAGCCGGAATAATTTCGTTTCTTTTAATTACACACGTTGTTTTTCGTTTTGTTATGTTTACAATGCACAGTCAATTGACAAGTTGCGTTTTGTTTTGATTGTGAAAGCGTATAAAAAACGGGAAGAAAAAAACGAAACAGAGTTGTATTGCTTCGGAAAATATGAAAAAAGAAAATGTCAAATGAAAAGGGTTGCATTTGTAAAAAAAAAAAAAAACAGATGATATGCATTTAAGGAATTGCCAGAATAAGAAGATAAATCGTGTTTTTGTAAAATTAATAAAACTCTACACAGGAAATCATAATAAATGGAAATATGGAAGGATTTCACAATAATCGCTGGGAAAACTCTACAGTTAAAAATACCATTAAAAATTAACCTTTTTTGTATGAGGCACTGACGTGAGGCCGCCGTATTTTAGTAGGTAGTGTGTTGGCTTATTAAACGAAAAGCCGGGGTTCGAGCCCCAGGCCAGACATCAAACCAAAACACAAAAAGTATTTCTTCGGCGACTTCCTCTCAGCAGATTTCTGGCAAAAAGTCTGAGAGTAAATAAAATTGTCATGAAAAGTTTCTCAAACATCTGTCGTTCGGAGTCGACTTTAAACTGTAGGTCCCGCCACTCATGTATAAAATTAGCACACACAACATAAGTGGTGTGAGAATCTAGGTCGTAATCCTGTCTAGAAATTATCTATTGAAATTGTCTACCCAGAGAGATTTGGGTACAAGCAATGCCTCCAAAAAAACTTCTTCCAGACATCTTAGGAAATATATGAGGTCAGGGAGTATATATGTACGTAGACCTGGCCATGCATAAAACGGAATTACTGCTGATCACTGGTCGTCATATCCCCTTTCAAGTGGACATGAGTATTGGAAACGAGGTAATTATGACCAAGATCTCGGTAAAATATCTGGGAATAAGGCTGGATCCCAGACTAACATCAGTACTCGGCTAACAAAGCCCAGAAGATCATTGGACAGCTCAGCAGGTTAATGGCGAATATTGGAGGCCCGCTTTCGGCGAAACGGAGACTCTTGATGGAGGTTGGAAACAGCATTATGCCCCATGGGAGCGATGTTAAAAAGCGGGCAAACTCACTTGTATCGGTACAGAGAACGGCTGCATTGCCTACCACTTCGGCATATCGTACAGTGTCCGCCCCAGCCGTAGTTGTGATAGCAGGTACAATCCCAGTGGATCTGTTGGCATCAGAGCCAATGGAGATTTATAAGGCGAAATCGGCTGGAAATAACATAACCGGACACTTCAGGGAAAACACCATCCCAAAATGGCAACGACGATGGAACGATGAAGATAGATGAAGGTGGACGGCGAGACGTATTCCGGACATAAGGCCATGGATTGGTCGGAAATTTGGAGATGTAAATATCCGGGTCACGGATATTTTAGGAAATATCTGCACAGAATGGCCAAGACCATCTTTACGATGTGCACGCTGGCAGAGCTATCGCTCTGCATTGACGTCAATAATTGGAACGATTGGCCGCTAACATTGTCGGGATTGCGAGTAGAGAAAATTAGGCCTCAGTGGCGAATTACGTGGAGCGCATTCTAAGACTGAAGAAGAGAGATCCTAAGACTGTCAAACGAAATTCGAATTCGCCTCTTCAGTCCAAGTCACTTTAGAATCCATTTTGTATTTTTGTTTTCATTTGAATTTAACCGTTAAACTTTCGTGTTGTTAATAAATATAAGAAAAGCTCTGATAGAACTTTGCTAAACGCCAACAGCTGCCATATATTGAGGCTGTAATAGGGGTTGTTTGAGTTATTGGAGTGTTACAGGGTTTTCAAAATCAAAAGCATCCATAACCTGGCATAAGTAGTAAATAAGTTAAGAATTGCACTCATTTTTATAAAAACGCACAAGACGACAAAAAAAAACTAAAATATTTCAATAACAAAATATTAAAAAAATACAAAAATTTATAAAAATAAAAACAATAAAAAAAATAAATTTAGAAAGAAAAATATTGAAATAAATTTATAAGAAATTAACAGGAATTGTTTGAAAACAAAGCACAATAATTTTTTCGCAATAGATTTAAAGAAAAAGGTACGGATATAAAACAAAAAAAAAGTGTTTATAAAACGAAAGTGCTGCTGAAAGTGTTTTTAATGAAAAATTTTTTAATTTTTTTTAGTAAATTTTTAACTTAAAAAACATATTTTTGATTGAGCTGTTTATTCTTTAAGGGCATAAAATTTTTTTAGTTAAAAATCATTAAAATTCCTTTAAACTGGCCGTTGTCTAGAAAGATGTTGGTGGAAAAAATGTATGTTTTAGTATAGCAAGTAAGGTCCGTAATGCGCATGTACCTTTGTACTGCCCTATCAATGTATGTATGTACATACATACATACATGCACGCCGTACATGTCTATTTTATCTGGCCAAACATTTGCAAAAAACGAAAAAAAAAAATTAAAGCGTTTAAAAAAGCTTTAAACGCCTTGAAATTAATGCATAACGCACCTTCTGTCTATCTGACTGTCTGTCTGTCTATCGCTTTAATCTTCGTTTTATGTTTCATTGAATAATTTCTGTTTTTTTGTTTCTAATACTTTTTCATTGCTTTTATTGTTGTTATTCTCTTTTTTTTCTTGTTTACATTGACCCGAATTTGTGTTCGCCCCCTCCCAAACGTTTAGGAGTCTATCAAACCAACCAAACAATCATTCAACCAACACCTGTACTGCACTGCTTGTTTAATGCCCATACGCCTATCAAACCAACACAGATTCAATGGCTGCTGTTTTAAACAGTTGTGCCAGCAACACCATTAGCAGCCGACAACACGATATTAATTTCAAATCATACGAAGGGTATCACCATCATCAGCATCATTTACCTATCGCTCAGGCAGCAGCAGCAGCAGTAGCAGCAGCAGGCGTCGTTTCATCCCAGACCACTCAGTTGTCAACAGCTTTGGGCAGTCAACAGTATTTAAATAAGTTGCAGCAACAGCTAAACGATAGCTGCACCACCACCACCAGTACAACAATGTATCCTTCGCTGCCAAAATATCACCGGCCAGCTTCAGCTTCTGTGGCAGCCCAACAGCAAATGACAACGCCTAATCAACATCAGAATACATATGCTGGCAACCATCATCACCAATTTAGCTCATCCTCTTTGGCCTATGGCATGCCTGTAAGTTCTGGTTACTCATCGCAACACTCAACTTTGCAGAAATCCTATGCATCGTCGGTTCAGAGATCTTCAGCCTCGGCTGAAGCATGTCGCAATTATTGGGGTCACAGTCATCCCACATCTTCGGCCCTTTATCGCAATGAGCGCCATCATACAAAACGTAAATCGGCCGTTGAGTTGTTGGCCGAAAGTAAACCGTTCTTTGTCAAGGCCGATAATATCATCGAGCGTACCAATTTCGGGGCCAGTACTTTAGTATGCAGTGGTAAAAGAGGACGCAATGGTTCCAATGTTATACTGGACGAGGGTAAATATAATCCTTCATATGGCGAAACTACCTATACGGCTGCTGAGGTCGAAAGGCGTTATGGCTCATCAACAGCTCATCGTCGTTCTTCACACATACACTCACAGACGGCGTCTCATCATCATCACGCAGCCCACAATTCTCATCATAATTCGCATACTGGGACTTCAGCGAATTCCTCTATATATCATGGCAAATTTCGTATGTCTATGTCCAGTGATGGTTCCCAGGAACGTGATAAATTGGCTCGCTATCGTAAAGAGCATTTTGGCGAACCCATAATTTTAAATGAGGTGAGTTCTATTTTAAATAGTTTGCAAGCTTTTCCGTATTTCGTATTTTTATTTATTCTAGACAAAATCGGTTTCATTCGAGGAAGATGTCGCCTTTCGTATTCCTCCGCCTGTATATTTTTCCCATAATATGTATGACAGTGGCGATGAGCCTCTGGTTTTGACCGAAAACTATAGGCCCATTAGTCCACCAGCTGAGTATGCTGAGGATCCAGCAGATACTCACAACGATACAAGACCACGGTGAGTAAAAAATCCGGGAATATGTATTGAACAATAAAAACTATTCTTTTTGATGTATGTATATTGAGAATCTTTCCCTAACCTTGCAGCTACAATTATCAACGTTCATATTCCCATTCGCATGAGATGGCCAATGATAAATCCAAATACACTGCCGCTTCATACAATATTAACAGCCATAAATCCCTGCCCGATTTACATACGCAAATCAATCGTCATTCACCACACAGTGAAATTTTAAGCTGTTGCAGTCGCGGTAACCGTTCAATCAAATCGGCTGGCGAATCATCGTTGAACCGTGATTCGGGTGGCTCCTCGGGTCACTATACACATCGCAGCGAACCCTGCTACCGCCAACATCGAGTCGAACTGGAACGTGAAGAGAGAGCCAAGAAATGCTGTAGTGCTACCACGCGTGTAGAATATAGACGTGATAGTGGCTCCTCAACGCAGCACAGTAATAATTCCTATTGCGATTATACATGCAAGCCGTTGCACGATAATTATGATGCACCAGACTATTTGTTCAATTTTACCACACCCGAAGTACCGGAAGCCTTTCAAGATGACTATATACCACCATCACCACGCTATCAAGGCGAAGACACTCGCTACTATAGTTCCTCGGCCCATCAAATACACTCGGGACAGGGTTATATGAAACACAAAGCCTCTTCCGATGAACCCATAGTACAATCGCCCGGCTCTCAGCCATCTATTGAGGACATCAGTCCACCGCCCATACAATTCAAGCGGCAAAAGTGCATACGCTTTAAAAGACACAATCGTATTTCATTGCCGGCCCAGCCCACAGCACCACCTCATTCAGCTAACGATCATTCTCATCACACTTCACCCATGGATACGTACAGGCGTTCGGAACAGCCGCGTTATTTCTTTCCAAAATGCTTCTCAGCCGATGAATACCAACAGCAGCCACAAGCACAACATCATCCACAGCCCCAGCATCAACATTCATTACAACAACAACCAACGTCACAGCACCAGCATCAGCAAGCCCAATTACCACAAACTCCACAACCGGCATTAACACAACAGCAACAGATTAAAGAGTTTAGAGATCAATATGCCAATCATGCTCTACGCCGTTCTCAGGAATTGCTACATACATCCTCAGAACCTCTAATGGATTTGGAGAAATTTTTCGATCGCTTAGGCTTAAACGATGACAAGTTCCACGAAATCTATACTTTTTCGAAACGAAAGCACAGCAACGGCAGCAGTGAGGGCAGCAACAGTACCGTATTCTTTTCAGATGTCAGCACAGTGGACTCAATGCGTCTGCCGGATAGCACCGAAACCCAGCCACAGGCTACACAAACCTATCGACCCACTGAACCACCATCGATTGTTGAGCGTAATGCGCGCATTATTAAGTGGCTCTGCAACATACGTAAAGTTCAAAATGATGTTAATTAAGGTAAACAGAAACAAAAACAACAAAAAATACAATATTTTTGTTAATGACTAGGAATTAAACTCGGAATACTTATTTAGATGACAATAGGAGAAGAGAAGAGAAGAGTTATGAAGTGAAGTAGAGCAATGAGGAATGGATGTTTTGGTAAGGAGTTGAAAAAATAAAAATTGCGGAACATAGGGCCTTAACAATTTTCTTCCATTTTGTCCTATCTAAAGCTAGGTTTTTAATTTTGCGCTTCAGCGTCTGCCTCTATTGCGACTGCCGAGTGGACTCCACTTCAAAGTTGAACGTGTAATATCATTTTATACTTCTTTAGGGTATGGGCAATCCACATCGATTTGAGGCATCGGGTTTCCAAGAATATTGGCTCCTGGTACGTGGCCAACCATTTTAGAGGTGATAATGCGCCAGAAGATTTGTACGATTTTTCATAGGCAGAGTTTAATAAAGGCTTCCAAGGCTAGCAATTTTTGGTTTCCTTAGCTCCTTGTGTCGCAACCGTAAAAATTCGTCGATTTTATGCTGACGATGAAGAATTCTAACCTGTGTGTTCCTTATGACACTTCTCTACACGCCTTATATCAGTTCGGCATCTGATATCTTCAGCTGTTCCACCTTATACTGTCAAAATGAGTCTGCATAATCCAATGGGTTATCATCTGTGAAATTCGTTTATGGACAACCCTGTTAGCGCAACACGCTCTTTAATATCGGCGAGCATGCCAGTTATTTCCGGGTGTTTATGTGCGTGAAAGTGGTGATCATCGGTATATGCTAGATCTTCGTTACTGCCTTGAAGTCAGCAAGTAATCTCTTTCTATATAGATTTATATAATATATAAAGCGGCCTGAATTTGGACGTTCAGTAGCTGCTCATGCCGTATTCGGCGGGTGTCGAGGTCGTGCAAGCTTTCGATTTGCTTTCAAGTCAATAGAGTTTTGAGTCCCTCCGTAAGTTCAGACGTCTGGGATTTACTATCCCAGAGTTCCACGTTTTGAAATACCATGAATATTTTCGAAATATGTATTCCTAAAGTTTCGAAAAATAAAAAATGGCCAAAACATAGTTTCGCATAAAACTACTTTCGAAATAACAATTTCAATTTAAAATAATTTTTATTGGCATAATAAAATTCTGTAATTATTTTCGAAAATACTTTCGAATTTCATTTTTTTCAACTTCTTAACGAAATCGAAATTATTTAATAAAGAGTGCAATAAAAAAAGAAAAATAAATCTTTCGAAAAATATATGATTTCAGTATGTAGTGTTTAAGTGTGTTTATATTTAAATATAATTAATTAAGTTATTAAATAAACCTATACGAAATATTTATATTTAGAAAAGGCTGTGTGGAGTGTTAAGAAATATTATTTTTGAAAAAAACAAAAAAAGAACAAAACAAATTAAAAATATATTTATTGAAAATCCTGAAAAATATTTAATTCCCACCCAAAAACCCATTGAAGCACATTTATTATATATTTTTATTACTAATTGGATTTATTTTTTTTATTTTATTATGTAACCATTTTCGTGCCAAATAATTATTATTTTTATAACTTTATCAGAGCAGTAAGATTTTGGGGGAGATATAAAGGGGATATCCCCATGAATTGTATAACGGATCGTATGGTCGCAGTATTAAGATATCTAGTTAGAATAATATGGGGCTAGAAAGAAAGATGATTGTGATGGAATTTCAAGAACCATCCATAATAAACTGCCTGAACTAACAACTGAAGGTAGCGAAATGGAAAATTACTGCTCAGTGAACTAGTAAGCTAATGACAATTAATTCCATCTCATATCAGACGAGCAGAAAAGTAAAGATGCTGACAACCACTTTAGCACACAACCCACTAGATTACCAGGACATCCTATTTTTAAATTGTATCCAATTTTTGTTTATCGTTTTCATACGTTATTATTTACAACCAATGCTCAAGAACCTTCAACGATTTTTAGAAAAAAAATTTAACTTACATAAACAAGCGTACATATATCAAAACTTATATACCTTTAAAAAAATATTACAAAAAAATGACTACAACAAATTAATTTAAAAAAAATATATATATATATAAATAAATATGTATTCTTAATACTCGCAACAGTTTCTTGATTTTTGCAAAACAAAATTTAAGCTTAACTTGAATTTATGAATACAAAAAGGTTTATAATAATAAAAAAAACAAATAAAACAAATACAAAAAAATGATTATTAATTATTAAAACCAAATACAACAATATTGTTAATTAAATACATACATAAAAACAAAACAAAAACTAAAAACCAATTATTTACTCTGACAACTGAAACAAATTCTAAATTATTATTAGCGATCTTTTTTTTTATAGCAAATAAGTACTATATTTAATTAAATAAACGTTTTTTTGAAAAGTTTTCCACAATTAGTATCAAATTTTAAGATCAAAACAAAACCAAAATAAAAAACAAAACAAAACAAAATATATTAATTAGAAAATGAAAGAAATCAAAATTTGAGACAAAAACAATTGAAATAATAATATGGAAATGCTCAAAATATTACAAGAAATTAATTAAAAAAATAATTAAAATATTTATGTATTAAATAAAATTGAATAGAAGCAGAAAAATAAGTAAATAAATTGAAATATTTTGTCAATAAATTAAATTGATATGTAAATTAATTAAAAAAAAAACTATATACACATTAATTACAAAACTTATAATACAATTTAAATAAAAGAATAAAAAAAACCAGAGTTCATTATGAAAAATTGTAAATATTTTAATATTTCCAACAGCTTCTACTTGAAATTAAGGTACGTTACGTTTAAAATACTGTTTCACTGTGTTAAATTAAATAATTACTGAAAGTCCAACAAATTTAAATATAATCTTGCTTACTTCCGGCTATTTTGAATAATCACATACTCTACTAACACCATTTATGCCCTTAAAATACAACACTGCATAACTTTTGAAACAGTACCAAAAGCATCTGTGCTGCTTGTGTTCAGTATTAGTTACGAACGGCATTATCGTTGTATTTTCTGGTTACCGTGATCGCGTGTGGTTTTTAGTAATAATTTTGCAAGTGGTTTTTAATAAATTAAAACGTACAGATATAGTTGAATACTATTTAAATAGATTAATTATATAAGTTTTAGTATCGTTTTCATAAAATTAATGTAATTGTGCGCGTTATAAGTGTAAAAAAGTGTTTTTTCATTGAATAAAAATGTTAACGGTAGTTTGTGAGTGCTTTGTAGGTTGTGCTTTTATGTTTTTTTTCCAGTGCAAGTGTTGTGTAGTGTTCATTTTATTTTGCATTCGCGCTACTTTTTTTTTAGCGAATAAAAGGTGAGTGACGACATTTTATATGAAATTTAATCAACATTATCATTTTATTAATTATATTTTATTGTTATAATTTTAATATTTATCGTCGACTCTTAATGAATCTTTTTTAAGATTAAATACATTTTGTTTTGGTTCAGCATTAAGGCATTAATTCTGTTCGTACTACACAAAAATGGCGTAAGGGGGAAGAGAAGAAGTCTTTTTTCAGTCCTCCTTACTTAAATGCTTAATTGTTCACGACAACCCTATATTTAGGATTACAATTTATCTTCTCATGTCACCCTTTTAATTTCATTATACATACATGAGTGCCAGGACCTATGTTTTAATGTCGACTCCGAATTTTATTTTACTCTCAGACTTTTTGTCAGAAGACTGCTGAGAAGAAAACGCCCCAAAAAAAATTTCTTTTTACATTTTGTTTTATTCGAGATGGGGTTTGGCTTCCTCCTAATAAGCTAATACACTATCTAATACTACGGCGACTTCTCAGTCCTCCTGCTAAATACGTAAAATTAACACATTAGCGTAATACAGCAATGTGAAGCTCCTAATAAAATTTTAGTGTCAGTTGCCGATGATTGATGTGACACTCAACGTGTTAAAACACTCGATATGGATGGTGTGATAAGCTAGTTCATAATCTAATTAAGTATTTGTAATGGACGACAATGTAGCAATTGAACGAAATAGCGTAGGCAATAAAGTTTTCTTATTGCTTCGAAAATACGGAACTTGTTTCCCAGAAAGCATAATTTGTAGAAAGTTTTGCTTTTCTTCTTAAAATTTAAAAAAAGTGCAGTTGATCCACATAGAATCCTCTCTCTATTTCTGTCTTTGCAATAAATTCACTCTCTGGGTTGTAAGCCACCTTTTTTTGTTGAAACCATAAACATATACATAGTTCATATTCAGAACTTCAACATTCGTCAGCAGGGTACGATATTACACTTAACCGGCTGCATTTATAAGGAAAACTGGCATTTTGAAAAAGATTTCTCTCTATATTGGCGTGCAATTCAGATCAGATGCATCTGAGAAACAAGGTTTTCAGCAAAACCTTAGAGTTGTCCTTCAAAAAATTCATGTGTTGTCGATACTGCTTTAAATTTTTATCACCTAATGGTTATTTTAACTGTACATACTAACATAATTGGTCTTTACAATCCTTCAGTCAAGATTACGACCTAGCTTCTCACACCAATTATGGTGTGTGTATTAATTTTGAATGGCGGGACCTACAGTTTAATGTCAACTACGGACGACTTATTTTTGATAAACTTTTCACGCCAATTTTTTATATACTCTCAGAGTTTTTGCCAGAAAACTGCTGAGAGAAAGCTACCGAAGAAATATTTTTTCACATTTTTGTTTTGATGTCTGACCTGAACCTTTCATACATATGTAAGCTAAATGGTGACTTCACTATGTAATTCCCATTATATCTAATATATAAAGAAAATTTTGAATGTTAAAAACGATTTCACTTGCAAATGTCATTACATTTTATGTCAATCCAATATTTCTTTTATCCCTTAAGAAAATTCTTTAAATTCCATTATTTTTTGCGTTTTTTTCTGATTACTTGAAATTCCAACAAATTTGAATATAATCTTGCTTACTTCCGGCTATTTTGAATAATCACATACTCTACTAACACTCTTTATGCCCTTAAAATACAACCATGCTTCACTTTTAAAACACTACCAAAAGCATCTGTGCTGCTTGTGTTCTGTATTAATTACGAACGGCATTATCGTTGTACTTTCTGAATTTCGTGATCGTGTGTGGAGCTCAGTAATAATTTTGCAAGTGGTTTTTAATAAATTAAAACGTACAGAAATAGTTGAATACTATTTAAATAGATTAATTATATAATTATTAGTATCGTTTTCATAAAATTAATGTAATTGTGCGCGTTATAAGTGTAAAAAAGTGTTTTTTCATTGAATGAAAATGTTAACGGTAGTTTGTGAGTGCTTTGTAGGTTGTGCTTTTATGTTTTTTTTCCAGTGCAAGTGTTGTGTAGTGTTCATTTTATTTTGCATTCGCGCTACTTTTTTTTTAGCGAGTAAAAGGTGAGTGAGTAGACATTTTATATGAAATTTAATCAGCATTATCATTTTATTAATTATATTTTATTGTTATAATTTTAATATTTATCGTCGGCTGTATATGAATCTTTTTTTAATATTAAATACATTCTGTTCTGGTTCAGCATTCAAGCATTCATTCTGTTGGTACTACACAAATACGGTGTAAGGGGGAAGAGAGGAAGTCTTATAGGGTATTTCTATTTCAATGCAAATTAAACAAACATTTTGAATATATATTAATTTATTGATTAATTACAGTACTATTACAAACTATGTCTAACCATAGGCACGGCGTAGTGTAACAGATTACAGTTTCCGATGAGTCTCGAACATACGACCCAAACTGTAATAGACTAGCACACTGCACACTGGACTGTCAAGACTCCTTTGAATAGACATTTATCATGTTTTTCAATGTGATATGTGTGCGTCCATATGTGCTAATGGAAGTTTAACTTAAAAACACAAAATTAACAACAAGTGCCGAGTCTTTTATACATGGCTTTGTACTTCAATGGTCGTCGTTGTCTAGTAGTAGAAAGTTTACTAAATCTCAGCACTGACATGTAAGGGAGAAAGACCCCTTTTTTCTCAAAAGTTCTGAGAGTAAGTTATTGTATTGTATTTCGGAGTGGACGATAAATTTTCAGTCCTCCTTACTTACATACATACTTCATTGGTTATGACAACCCTTTACTCAGTATTAAAAATGACAACTTCTCACATCACCCTTTATGTGGGTTTTAATTTTATTATCCATGAGTGGCAGGACCTACTGTTTAATGTCGACTCCTAACGACAAATTTGAAAAACTTGTCCGAGCAACTTTTTTACTCTGCTGAAAGGAAGACGCCTGAAAAAAAAATTCTTTTTACATTTTGTTAAAATAGTGTAGTAGTGTTAAGCTTATGTCTAATAAGCTAATACACTACTTAATACTAGGCTGACTTCTCAGCCCTCTTACTAAATACGTAAAATTAACACATTATCGTAATGTGAAGCTTATAATAAAATTTTAGTGTCAGTAGCCGATGACTGACGTGACACCCAACGTGTTAAAACACTCAATATGGGTGGTGTGACAAGCTAGGTCATAATCTAATTAAGAATTTGTAATGGACGGCAATGTAGCAATTGAACGAAAGCATAATTTGTAGAAAGTTTTGCTTTTCTTCTTAAAATTTAAAGAAAGTACAGTTGATGTTAATAGAATCCTCTCTCTCTCTCTCTCTCTTTGCAATAAATTCACTGTCTGGGTTGTAAGTCACCTTTTTTTTTTTGAAACCATAGTTCATATTCAGAACTTCAACACTTGTCAACAGGGTACGATATTACACTCTGTTATCGATAAACGCTTAACCGGATGCATTTATAAGGGAAAATGGCCTTTTGAAAAAAGATTTCTCTATATATTGGTGTACAATTCATAAAGAGAACAGATGCAGAAAAACAGTTTTCAGCAAAACCTTACGGTTGACCTTCAAAGAAATTCATGGCGATGTACATACATACACACATAATTGGTTTTTACAACCCTTCAGTCAGGATTACGACCTAGCTTCTCACACCACTTATGTTGTGTGTGTTAATTTTATACATGAGTGGCGGGACCTACGGTTTACATTCGACTCCGACCGACAAATTTTTGAGAAACTTTTCACTGCTTTTTTTATTTACTCTCAGAGTTTTTGCCAGAAATCTGCTGAGAAGAAATACATATTTTTTCATATTTTTGTTTTGATGTCTGACCTGAACCTTTCATACATATGTAAGCTAAATGGAGACTTCACTATGTAATTCCCATTATATCTAATATATAAAGAAAATTTTGAATGTTAAAAACGATTTCAGTTGCAAATGTCATTACATTTGATGTCAATCCAATATTTCTTTTATCCCTAAGAAAATTCTTTAAATTCCATTATTTTTTGCGTTCGTTTTTTTCTAATCACTTGATTACGATTTAAGTGTTTAAACATTTCGAATAATTAACACAATATTCGAAATTTTAATTGTACAACCATTTATACGCTGGCGAATTATCATTCCTGAAATGCTTATTGCTGGTCATTGTCATTGAAAATCATTACAAGTGTTCGTATATGAAATAATTTTTATGTTTATGTTTTACAAACACTCTACACTATGCCAAGTAAGAAATATTGTAAGAAAATAACATAATGATAAAGTATAATGTAATAGAAAGATCGCCCTAGCCATAATTTTTAATAGCGTGGACTATTCGTATGTGGAACTCCTTACCTGCAGGGATCTTTTCTGCCACTTATAATATAGTAAGATTGAAAACTGATGTCCACTAACATTTCTTTCCCTCTGTTCTCCTTTCCATAACCTATTTTCCTAATTTCAACAGAACGCACTCCACGAGTAGGCGGCGTCCCCTGTGAGTTTGTCTTTAAAAAAGGCACACATAGGCAATGTTGGATTTTGAGAGCTTTTAAAATCAGTGTTGTTCGCATGATCTCTTTTGTAGGTTATGTGTAGCCTATATAGATGAGTATGTTATCCCTTCATCTCATTCCCTAGCTTGATCTATGGTAAAAGGATTACAATGATTCCTTGTTTTCTGATTTTCTGATCTGAAAACTTTCTAAACAGTGTATTCACTGACTAACATTACAATTTTTTTTTGCCAAGTATAGGTTATTAGAGTAGCATGCTTGACCTATCAGAAGCTTTCTTTTAACTGTTTCACTATTTCTTTTGTGCACATTTTGAACGGAACAGTAATAACTGCATGTCCCTTATAACGATTATGGCTTATTGAACATTAACGATCTTTTTTATTTGTTATTCTTGACATTTTGGGTAACTTAATTTTATATCCAACCCCCTTACCCCCACCCTCTCCCAAATGTTGTATGCACATTTACAATATGTTTGGGGAAAATCAAACAATCCCTACGAAAAATAACAGAAAAGAGGAGCGGGGAAATATAAGAAATAAAAATCAACGAAACAATGTCACATACAATGAATAAAAATCAAGTTTTAATTAATGAATATTAAAGGTTCAACAATGTGTATGTACAATACAATACAATGCAATGCTATGCGATACAATATAATACGGGTATAACGAATTTTTAATGGTTATTGAGGGGAGTGTTGTAATAATAATAATAATAATAATGGATACAAAAAAAATCTTTTACGATACCATTGTACATACATACACACATGTAGTATATACGTACAAGTAATAATAATAATTGTAGAATATTGGTATGGTTATGACCAAAGCAATAACGAGAGAAGTTGGTAACTGCTGTTGGTAGTTATTGTCTACCTTAAGTTATAATTATAAGGATATTTAAATTAAGCAACACTAAGTGGGCAGGTCATACAAATATTAACGACCTAAAAGACCACCCAAAAGGCCATTACCGCCACCCTGGCCACCACCAAGAACACCACCCAAGAGGCCACCTCCACCTCCACCGCCACCGCCACCATTGCCACCACCACCGCCGCCGCCTAAAAGTCCGGTGCCTCCCAAAAGACCACCAAGTAGGGGAGTACCATTAAGATTTAAAAGGCATCTAAAATAGTAGAATATCAGAAGCCATTAAAGGACCATAAACAAATTCCAGGCAGACCTACCTTAGATCCAAACGTATGGCATGTTGACAGGCGTATTGACTCAAACACTAAACAAATTCCATAAATAGATTTTAAATTTTAAAATAAAATAAGAATCCTTAGCTCTCACTTACCTTTAACATCTCTTCCGAGGGTATGGGACAGCTTTGAAAAGTTACAGGTCTACCCGGTAAACCCGGTGATGTAAACCCATTCTATTAAATGAATTTCTTGTTTAATAAACATTTCTGTGAAAGGAGTTTAAAATTCTTATTACTTACTGCTGCCTGTGTTGTCGCCTAAAATATTATTTAAAAATATTAAATAAAAAATTAAATTTTTTTTAAACATTTTAATTGTTTAACAATAAACAACAGCACTTTACAATTAACTTACCCAACCGCATAATGCAAAAACAATAATAATAATCGATAAATATTTTGCCATACTTCAGGTTTAAGTTCTTAATGAAATCTTAGCGTTAAGTCGTATTATACTCGACTTTATATAGCCGCTTCCACGTTCAATATTACAGAACATAAGTGTGATTCAGAATTGTAACAATTGTTTTATTGTTCCGGCTTTTTGTTTCTTAGAATTTAGGTCACATTGATTTATTATTTTGTATAGAAATTTAGGTTAAGGATTGTCATTGAATTTATGGGTTAAAAAAAATCCAGTTGTTCTCAATCTTTTTTTTTTTTTTTTAATTAGAGATTAAAAATAAATGTAAACTTAAAGTCAACTTTCCTAGAGAATGATAAAATAATGGAGAGAATACAGAGGATGACTCAAGCCCTTTAAACCTCTACAAGAGTCAAAGGCAATATTTCGGGGCTTAGGCCTGCTATCATATACTGGTTCTTTTGGGCCGTGGTTTACGGTGCTTATGTTTGAATTACTGTCATATAGTGTGGGCAAGCACTCAACTAGTCTTATCACCAGTGTTCTCTGCTTCACTTCAATTAAAGCATTATTTGCTATACTCAAGGCGCAGTAGTGTGTTTGCTTATTAAGCGAGTGGCCGTGGTCCTACCCCTGGCTCGGACATCTCGAACAAAAAAATATGAAAAAATATTTTTTTCAGCGACTTCCTCTCAGTAGTCTTATGGCAAAATCTCTGAGAGTAAATGAAATTGTAATGAAAAGTTTCTCAAAAATCTAATCTTTCGTTCAGAGTTGACTTCAGTTATAGGTCCCACTACTCTTTATATATGATATCTCACACAATATGGGTGAAAAACTAGGTTGTAATCCTCACAGAAGGGCTGTAATGATCAGTTAAAAAAATAAGTCGCTATACTCAATTCCTTCCCCACTAACCTTCTACTGAAGCAGAAAACGGAGCTGGTGGAACTGGCCTGCAACACTGGAATGCCATGGTCAGATTTTCTTGGGTGGTTTAATTACATGATACCGACTGGAAATTTCTAATAATCCAGAGGTTTAAATATAACGAGAGTCCTTATTCAAATGAGTCATGGTTCAAATCCCAGCTAAGACATTTCAAGCAAAACCAATTACGAAATAAAATATTTATTTTGTGCACTTTTCCTTTGACAGACCCAGAACAGTTTGATATCAAAACTAGATCTGATGTAGTCTATTCGTGTAGACAGGCATACATAGTTCAGCCCTGTCAAGGATCGACAAATTAAAGTTCTATTGCAGGACAAAAAAAAAAAAACGAAAAGGGTTATAACATGGCTTTTCTAGGTTCAGTTTTCACACTATAATGAGTCCTAAAGGATAGTCGGACACTCAACAATGGAAAGTGTTCCAATATACTACAAGTATTTAGTAAAAGTCGCCGTGGTCTAGTAGGTAGTGTGTTGTGCTATTAGACGCAAGGCCACAAATCAAACCTTAAGTCAGGTCTCGATCAAAATGAAATATAAAAAATATATTTCTTCGGCGACTTTTTCTCAGCATATTTCTGGCAAAAACTCTGAAAGTGAATAAGAATTGTCAGGAAAGGTTATCCAAAAGATAACGGCACAAGATAAGTGGTATGAGAACCTGGGTCGTAATCCCAACTGAAGTACGTATATGTTCAGCAAAGTTTGCACTCAAAACTTTTTCCGCAGAATCAAATATCAGTTTTAGGGCGCCCTGGTAGTCTAGTGGGTATTGTGCTAGACTATTAGAGTGAGGATCGTGGGTTCGATTCCCACCAGAGACTCTGGTCTGTGACACTACACCGAGCAAATGGTCAAGTTACTCCGCTAATATAAATAGTAATTAGAATATAATTTGTAATTGTATTGTAATTAATAAATAAATAAATATCAATTTTATTACATTTTAAAATATCTAAAAGAAGATTATTTATCACGAATTAAATGTGGATAAATACAATGAAAAAAATTTTTTTTAATAAATTTCCGGACGTGTTTAGATACCTTCTCCCATTTTAACTATAAAATTTCTTAAAATGACACAGAAAATAGTCAACAATAACAATAAGTACTTCTCTGTACAAAAATACAAATGTTTTCCCTTTTTTTTCCTCCAGTTGATGTAAATTTTCTACTTGAACGCTTGAGGTCGCACACGTACCAACCATTTCTAATGGAGTTCATACTCTACTCATGCTATTTTGCCCCAAAAATGTTAGCATAGCTGTTGCTGATAAAAGAACATTTTTAAAGAAAAGTAGAAAAAAAAATATAAAATATTTACTGCATCTACTTATGTATTATGGTGTCATTTCAATTTTTATAGATTTTCTTTCTCTTTAGGTTTCGGATTTTTCCTTTCGATTTTCTTGTTACAAAAGCGTATGACTCGTGACTTATTAAGAAAATCGTTCATGTGAATGTTTTTTTTTCTGCATTTGTTGCTTAGAATGAATAATTGCCTGCGGTTCAGTGAGTGATTATCCACAAGAAACAAGTGGTCAATAATATGTTAAAAACAAATTGGTTTTTTTCTTTTGTTTCCTTTCTGTTGCTTATTGTTGCTCCTGTTTTTCGAATATTTTCCTAGAAAGCAAAAACCAGAAGAAATCTGATAATCGATATTTTTATTTAATTGTGTATACGTTGCATGAATATTTTGAATTTTAAAATCCTTTTAAATACTCCAGTACAAAAGTAAAAATTTTTCAATGTCTTGCCTCTTTCAGAAAATAACTTGCAACTCGGAATTGAATCTCTTTCGATCCATATTAATCCCCTGCTTTCTTTAGAACACTTTTAATTAATGTCTGAACTTGTTTTCATAGCTTTCATAACTAGTTTATCCAAGATAAGCTGTTATGATGAGCTCTTCTTCCGCTGCTTTCATTATATTTTAAATATTCTGCAATAAGTTTAGCTTTTGCTTGCTTCTAGCTTCTGCACATCTTCATATTATATGCTGATGTTATGCTGGATATCATAGAACTGATCACTTATCAGTTTTTATGTACCAAGTTTTGTTTTCAGAGCAAGAGCTCTTATGTTATTTAACTCAGGGTCCTTATTAGTCTTGATTCGTCCCATGTTCATTGAGACAATATATTTGAAGTTCTTGACACTTAAAGTAACTGCGCTGTATTTTTTTTTTTCTCAAGACCCTAATTGTCTCCGTTTTAAAATCAATTCCTTAGCAACAAGTTTAATTTGTCGTTAACAATTCCATGCAGGTTCGAGCATAAGGCGAATAAACAAGAAATGTCCAACTAACTTTCAGGCGATTTCCTATCGCCTCTTTGGGCGCTTTAGTGTCTGGGCTCCTCGGCCCAGGGACATTCCAGGCAACTGTTGGGCCGATTAGCTCATCAGAGCAGGTAAGCTTTTTCCGACCACCTGCCAATCGAGCTGGGTATGCCACTCACTACGGTTACCTTAGCCAACTCTACCCTTTTTAATGAGGAATCTCGCTCCACTGCCAGGCTCACTTACCAACCAACTACTCAAACTCGAACGCAATGCCATCTTAATAAAGCTTGCAATACTTACAGGTCATTATGTTATGGGAAGATATGCGCAAAGACTGCAGCTGCCATCAAATGTCTTCTGTTGAGGGTGTCGATCTACTGAAGAGGAGGAAACTGTTATTCACTTTCTTTGTTAATGAACATCTCTTGCGAAGATTAAGGCTATTTGGCTCTCCATTTCTTGTCAGTTTAACTGAGTTATCATCCATTGGTATATGGATGATATGGTCATTACAGTCCTTCAGTCAGGATTACGATTTAGCTTCTCACAGCACTTATGTTGTGTGTGTTAATTTTATACATAAGTGACGTGATCTACAGTTTGAAGTCAATTCCGAACGATAGATTTTTAAGAAACCTTTCATGACAATTTTTATTCACTCTCAGAGTTTTTGCCAGAAATCTGCTGAAAGGAAGTCGCCGTAGTAATATTTCTTTTATATTTTCGTTTTGATGTCTGACCTGCTGTTTGAACCGTGGCCTAACGTTTAGTAAGCCAACGCACTACCTACTAGACTACGGCATCTTCAAGGATATAGCTTCGTTTATTAAACTTTCACGCTGGTTTCCAGCATACGATAGTCGCGCTTTAGTGTGCTGCAGCCCCATGCGCTTACAACCCTCTTCGATTAGTTTAATAGAATTCAGTTCGTATAGGGACTGAGCTTACTTGTTACGTTACAACCGCCACAATATGTGTTCTCATGTGAGCTTTCGTAATCAAAGCTACAGCTCCAACCTACCTGGCTACTATAGATGTGTATGGTTGAGCGTTATTTGGAGGGACGTATCCTTTCTCTGTTGGGCAAAGTTCACAGCTATTAAGTGTTTGTAGGTACTTCCAGACTCTCCCAAGTCTCTTAAAGTTGGAACGTCGCTCTTTTCGGCCATGATGCACGATGAAAGATTCTAATGATCTGAATTAAATAACTTCTTGGATTTTATATGAAATTTTACATTTTCTCCATCCATCAAATATTTGTCTTCATATGTAAAGCTTTCATTGCGTTAATTAAGTTAAAGTAACGTAAAGATTACATACATATGTACGTTCCTACAAACATATTTTGCCGTATTCCATATTCCCTGGCCATTATTAATGTTATCCTTATCAAATACGAATGGCAAACTGCACAGTAAATTTTGATATAAAATTACTTAGCTTTACGGGCACTCCCACTCCAACTCCCAACCTGAAGAGTGTATACACAATCTCATAACTTGGCTATTTGTTGTAGTCCTTCAAAGGCAAACAAAACAAACAAGCGACTCAACGTACACATTAATTACTAATTGCTTGGAAAACAAAAAAAAAAATTCTACAATCTTTGCTAAACGCCCACTTGCCAACAAATATTCGTTTAAGCGAACTCAATTTCATATTCGTAGATTTATTTTATATTTAATATCCGTTCTAAGTATTAATTTAATCCCTCCCCCCCCCACCCCCCCCCTTACTTGGCAGTTAGTCTCCACCCATAGCCACCACTGGCAGCTGACTGATTGAAAATGATGGATTACGAAAAATCTATGTTGCAAACCACATTTTTTTGTTTTTGTTTTGAGATGGCCTACTATTATCAATATTTGTTGTTGTTTTCCCAACATTAAATGAGCAACGCAACAGCGACAACAACAAAATGAAATACATGTCCTGGCAGTAGGATGGCATTTTCCATGTCTCTGTCTCTTTCTCTGTTTATTTGAAGCGCGTTTAAACCCCAAAAATGTCTGTTTTTATGATGAACGTTTTAATTGTGGGTTATTTGTTTAATTGCTTTTGAGTATCTATTAATGGCTCGAAATAAACGGCACTTAATTGTTTGTTTTTGTTGCCACTTTTTTCAGCCATCAGCCGGCCGACACATGTTGGCAATTATTTTGAAAAGAACTGGCCTTTTTGCATCAAATTGCCAATTTGTAATAAAATTATAATTCCTAAAGGGCATGTTAGGAAATTAAAACTGCAAATAAAAATAATCGTTGGACGTTGGACTATGGGTGAGATTGGGCCTACTTATTGAATTATAAAAATTAAACGCATAGAAAAAAAACAATGATTTACAAAATGGCACAAGAGTAGTCTTTTAAGATGAATTTGAATTTGTAATCAGAAGCGCGAATAAGGTCAACATTTCAACCAGCTTATATGCAAACAATGTACATTGCCAGCCTAGGTAATTAATCCGGAAATAGTTTTAAAAGTTTCAGTATAAATAGCCTTTTAGTTTGCGCTGGTATACCCGTAATTGTGTTGAAGCAGTTCTTTTCAAAGTTACTTTCTCTTCCTACAAGATTCTCATAATTTAGTAGCCGTTCCAACAAAATTGCCGATTTTTCGGTTTAGCCAACGGCAGTTATGGTGTTATTAAGCAGTTGCCGCAGTCCAGGAGGTAGTGTGCGCGCTTATTGATCGAGAGTCCGTATAACTCCAACTCAGACATTCTGAACAAAAGGACTTCCTCTCAGCCGTCTTCTGCCAAAAACTCTGAACGCCATTATAACAACTTACCCATAAACTTCGGTTTAGTTAAAGGTACCTTTAGCTAAAGGGAACTGAAAAGTTACCTTTAACTTATTTTCGTTATTACAACTTACAGATAAAATTTTTCAAAAATATGGCAGTGCCGGAGCAATGTCGATAAAACTGCTCAATTATACAAGTTTTTTTTTAACTCAGTGGCAACCGCGGACTTCGTTTTTTTTTTGTTGTATATGCTCATTTTGTTTATATTTGAAGCTACCATATTGAAAATAATATATAATATGGCAAGTTCAAACATAAAGTGACCTTTAAATGTTAAAGGAAGGATGATCCTCCCTTTAGCTTAACGATCACTTCTATCTTATTGGGTACTCATAATAACGAAAAACAATTTATCTGCCCGTTGAAATCCTCCCTTTAGTTAACGGCAAGTTGTAATAATGGCCCTGAGTGTAAAGAAAATTGCTAAGAAATGTTTCTCAAATCTGCACTCGTACCCGATGTTAAACTGCAAATCCCTTGGATTGTTTCTTCCATATAAGGCAAATTCAGTTACTTTGATCCTTAGCCACAAAATCGAAAGATTATGGCTATTTTTAGCCAGCGAGATTTTCCCCGAAAATCTCGTGAAATACTCGGATAGCTAGGTTGTGATTAAGACCCTAACCAACGTATTTTTAACTCATATAAGGTTTCCGGGATATCCATGCACATTGTATTGCTGATCTGATCTACAACCGGTACGGAGCTCTCAATCTCATAGGTATTGCAACTGCCCTAGTTTAATGAGTAAGTTACGTACAATATTGGTAGATTCCGCTGGACACGTATGGATGAGAAGAGAACCGTATAATAGCGATAATTAAAAGTCATATAGAATGATCTGGCATTTCGTCAAATGACTTCTTCAGGAGCTGTGTGTCTGCGAAAGATAAAAAGACTGTTTTTGACCTCATGTGTCAGTACTATGCTCTTCTAATAAAAACAGAAGTTTTTGACCTCTCACTTTCAGACATCGTTGACCGAGCTGTATAATATACAAGTTAACTCAGGTTGTTTCCTCTAGGAAGTGTTTGATCCGGTTTTTTGTTCAATGGTCCTAAATGACATTTTTTCATTCAAAGCGTTAGATTCAAGAGGGTTGCAGGAAATCGACATACTGTTCAGCTACTCCTAAGCTAAATATGTTGATGTCGGTGGCGGGATTCGCTTTAATCAATCTGTGGCTTATTGTTCATAAAAGCCTATGATGAAACTGCTGGTGCTTTTCGTAGGGATTACTTTAAAGTGTGTGAGTATTCCGATTACTTACTCACTGTCATTCAAAATCAGTTGTCTATTGAATTGGAAAGAAGAAGGGGAGAAACAATGTGGATCATATGCGAAGAGGACAGGGGTGCCGATATAGTAATGTAGAGTGGATTATCTGCCGGTCGACCTCTCTTCATTAGAGGTAGAAATGTTGGCTCAAGACCTGTAGTAGAGGTCAAATGCATCAATATTACGTATGCGTTTTGACTTTTACTGTTCAAAGTAAATAATTATAATATTGTTACGTTTTTACCCTTATAAAAACGTTAAAAATATGAGTTCGTTAAATCAATTATTTAATGTTCGTTAATCAATTCTTTAATGTTCGCACAATTCCGTGTGCCACCTTTCACGACTTGATTTAAACAACAACAATTTGCTTTAATTGTTATTATTCTTTACACTCTTCCGCGTACACAATAACAATTGTTCAATAGCTCTTGTTAAAGCAGATCTTCAAACCACAATTGTTCTCTTCACACGCAACGCGTCTTCACACAAGACTGACTGAATGCTTTCTAATGCCGTTACCTGCTTTGTCTTGCTTTTTATATCGCTGGATAAATAGTCTGATGAATGCTCTCGAATGAGAATGACCTTGCCTTTCGCGAAATCTTTATAAATGTAAACATGTTGTTTTCGTTATAGTTGTTTGTGTATTTTGTTTACGTTTGCCCTTGCAGTGTTGTTGTTGCCTGCTTGTTTACATTATTTACTTTGCTTATGCTTTTTTATGCTAATGTTGTTGCTATATTCTTGGATCATGTAAACAAGTCCATTGTTTTATTTTTGTAGCTTTTGTTTATCATTTTTATAACAGTGTTTCCGCTTTCGTATTTTGGATATATATACATATGTATATATAATTATCAGTAGGCGTGGCACCTCCTATGCATAAAGCATGTATAAAATACTATCAATTATCGAAAAAGTTTCGTCCTCATTTATCAAAAAATCTTCAATTTCTTGCCACTGCATAGAAAAGAAAAAAAATTGGATAATTTTTTTTAATTAAGACAGTTGATTCTTTAAAAATATACGCCTTACATTTTTTGATTCATCCTCTTAAATTTTGTATCCACTCTGACCTCGTTTAATTGTTTTCACTTGCCTTTAACGAGCGTTGTTACTCTTCAAATGGTTTGTTTTGGCATATTTAGCTAAAGTGTTGGTATTTTATTTTAATTTAAAACCATTTACTCTGGAATTGACCACTTTGTTCGTTCCGTTTGCAGTTGTACAGCATCAACAACAACAGCATCAACATCATCTGAATGTGCCAAATGTTTTTGAAAATTTTCAACAAAAATTCATTTTAACAATTACAAGGCAATTATTTCCTGCAAATGCCTACAAAAAAAAAAAAAAGAAAAGCAGGAAAGGAGGGGGGAAGAAAGAATTGACTATAAAAGTATTTTACACAGTTGATGAGTGTTTATTTATTGTATTCGTATTGCTCGTAAAACAAAGACTATTTAGTTGATGATGACGATGATGAAAAATTGAAATTAGAACGATGCTGTCCGTGTGGAAGTGGTGAGAGAGTGGTGACAAAGCAAAGTCTGGAAAATTACTTTCTGTTTTTCTATTCTATAAACGGATTTAAACGATTTAAGAATTTTTTTCACTTCAAATTTAGATTCAGTTTAAATGGAAGGCAATAATTTGAAACAATATTGGCGAAAGAAGCATTGCTTGACGCAATAAGCGTATTTGAAGAACCTTTTCAAACATACCCTAGTTTATAGTCCGTCAATGATATAATAAATTCTAGTAACCCGGTACCTCCCTTTGTATGTCTACAAGACATGTATAGTATATAGTAGACACATATTTCATACTATTTCTGAGTCTCAATTCTGAAATAATCTGATGTTAGGTTAGGTTAGGTTAGAGAACGTGTACTTGTCAACTGTGACAAGTACAGTACCCGGAAATCGAATTGACCCATTGTACAATGTCCTAGCTTCTCACACCACAGTTTAAAGTCGACTCCGAACGAAAGATTTTTGAGAAGCTTTTCATGTCAATTTTTACTCTCAGAGTTTTTGCCAGAAATCTGCTGAGAGGAAGTCGCCGAAGAAATATTCTCATATTTTCGTTTCGATGTCTGACCTGGGATTTGAACTCAGGCATTTCGTCTAATAAGCCAACACACTATCTACTAGACCACGGCGACTTCAATCTGATGTTGATAACCGGTCTTTTGACAGGGCACTGTATACTCAGGATAGACTTATTCAGAATGGGGGTTTTCTCAACATGAGAGTGTTGGGCATTAACGAAGAAATCTCTAGCAGTATATCAAGTGCTAGACAGAGTATTGTTTTTGTTGATATCAAGCAGTATCTTGAAGTTTGTCAGGGCAATTGCCCTGGAGATAGCATTAGGGGGATACTCTGTAAACCTTGAAGGAAGCTAAATTGATCGTAAAGTCACAGTGCTAAAAAGCACATCTTAACGACAATAAAAAGAATAACAGATGTGAAGTTTGTAATTAGAAGATGAATCAATAGGCTAGGCAATAAGGAAAAATTATTCCGTATTTCTGCATTCATAATACACGACTACTGTGAAAGCTGGATGTATTTCTTACATAATTAATAAGGTTATCCAAGATCACATCTATAAAGTATTAGAGGCCATTAAAATAATTCACTTATCGTTTATTTCTGTATGTGCTCTCTATATAGTCATATAGTTTTCCGAAGGTCTCATTCTCTCATATGTAAGTTTGATCATACAGTCTCTAATAATACCGCTAACAATTGTACCATATTCCACTTAACGTATTTCTGCAATTTAATCTCGTCTTATAATCCTATCTAGACTGTATGGAGTTAGATATTCTAAAGCCGAAATTACTCAGTCACATCTGTTTCCATTCCTGCGGACCTATTTATTAGTCATATTTTAAATTCCATGTGAACAGACACAAACGCCATTTAGTGCCTCTGTCATAGCCAGGGGTAACTAGTGTTTAGTGCCTCTGTCATAGCCAGGGGTAACTAGTGTTTAGTGCCTCTGTCATAGCCCGGGGTAACTAGTGTGCATCGGTCATTTTAATACCAAAAAAATTCGGGGTGTCTTCCTGGTCAAACTACTCTCTATAATATCTAAAAAATAGCAAAATCTACTGTAAAACTCTGAGAGTAAGTAAACCTGCCATGATATAGTTTCTCAAAAATCTGTCGTTCGGAGTCGACGTTAAGCTGTAAGTCCCACCACTCAAGTATAAAATTAAGGCACACAACATGAGTGGTGTGAGAAGCTAGGCCGTAATCCTGACTGAAGGGTTGTAATGGCCAATTATGTATGTACATATGTATGTATGTATGTAAGGCATTTGAAATAAATATATTCAATCATTTAAATATTTTTGTTGGTTTTTCTTTACAAAGTCCATCATTTAAGTGGCCCTTTAATTTGATATTCTTTTCAAAAAAAAATCTCTTATAAATATTAATAAATATTTTGCCAAAGATTATAGTTGTTGACAGGATGGGTGAATTGAATTTTAAAAACAAAGAAAATACAAAAGTCAACTTAACCCCAAAATAAAATTTTCAATTTTTCCTTTCTTTTCTTCTTTTTTTTCTTTCTTTTTTTTACCTTGAAAAGGGTTCGCTTAAGCGTCTCAAAGTTGCAGCGGAAAATTTATTCATTTCATTTCAGTTCGTTTCGTTTCTTTTTGAATTTTATTTACCCGTTTTTACGCTTAATTGTTTAATTTATATGTAAGTTTGATAGGTTGGTCGGTCGTTTGGTTGGTTGTTTGGTTAGTCTACTGACTTGTTGTTGTTGTTGTTGTTCTTAAAATCCACCGTGAAATGGGATAGTGAAAGTTTTTATTCTCTATTGTTTTCGTTTCTCTTTTTTTTCTTTCTTCTTTTCAAAGAACAAATATTTTCTTTTAATCGTTTATAGCATATTGTTGTTATTGTTTGTGTTACAATAACAACAGCAACAAGAAATTTAATCAATTAAAAAAGTTTTTCACAAGGAATTTTCACTTTATTTACGTGCATAACGTAACGTGCGTATGCGTGTGCCAGTGCTACGGAAGACTTGTACAAGTATTCGCATTAAACTTCATGAATCATAAAAACAAAAAAAAAAAATGCGAAAAAAAAGCCTTAAAAATTAGAAAAAAGCAAAATGTAATATTTAGAATTGAATTATTCCTATACACTACACCTTACAGCGTTTTAGTGCTTCTTTGGTTTGTTGAGTTGTACGCTACAAAAGTCTGTAGCCGCCAAAGTACTCAGAATATTTCTACACAGTTTTTAATGCAAGACACATTGAGTGGGCGTGGCAGTTGTTATTTAACATAGTAAGGTGATGTAAAATTCCTCCAAATATTCTCAGGAGAATAAAATCTCTCGGACTTGCCTTAGGTCTGCCAGTCTCTGGTCGTCTTTCAGTTTTGTAGCGTTTTAGTGATCCTTTGGTTTGTCGAGTCCTGCGCTGCAAAAGTCTGTAGCCGCCAAGGTAAGGTGCTTAGAATATTTCTACACAGTTTTTAATACAAGACACATTGAGTGGGCGTGGCAGTTATTATTTAACGCAGTAAGGTAATGCGAAATTCTTACAGATATTGTCACATTAAGAATTCTTATGCTGCCTGGACTTTTCCAGTCGGTGAGAAGGATGATAAAATCTCTCGGAACTGCCTTAGGTATATCAGTCTCTGATCGTCTTTCAGTTTTGTAGACTGTTAACTAGGTAAAGTCTGTAAAGCACTTTATACTTTCTTCTTTGCCTCTGAAAATCGTCATTGAACGTAAAGCAAAAGCAGACAGTATTACGCACTCTATTGAGAATGGAAGATATGGAATGGATATTGTATTGGAAGATCAGTGGAGAATAAGGAAAACAAGCCGGTAGTTACTCTATCTAACACCGAACACTGTCCCACAGTTTGTAAGGAAGCAGGAATTGGGGAAACAATCGCAGATCTCCAGCATCTTTATACCACAATAATAATCATAATAATAACGGTTGGTGTTACGTTCTATACAAGAGATGCGTATCCAAATAATTTTGCTGTTGCTGCACAGGTCGAACATTTCAATATTATGTCCAACCGGTAGAGGATGCTCTGAGGCAGAGCTTAGTTCAAAGGAAATAGTTTTTGTATGAAATCAGTTAAAATTGAACTTGAATTCTTCGTCACAACTATGCTTAGAAGTATTTGAATGGAATTGCAGCTGATGCGGAAGGCCAAAGACTTTCGGTGCTCATACCGAGATTACAATAATAATCACCCTAAAATTCTTAGCCTGTCGGGTCTAAAAGTAATCTGTGACTCTTTGGTATGATGATTCAGCCCATTTACTTTATATCTATCGATTGTATGGTGGTCATCTAGAATAATCATGAGGAAAATGATAAGATCAAGTGCAATGCACTTACGTGCCTGCGATGACTTTTACCTGGACACTTAATGATCTGTTGAAGATATGTCGCTTATTAATGTTGAGAAAGTAATTTAGATGCATTAGATAGATGTCGATTACGTATCTCAACGATAACTTGACGAATATTGCTTTCAAATGATCCAACGTTAGGGAATTGTCAATAGCAGACACGGTGTTTGATGAGGCCCCGCAGATACAAATCCTCCGAGTTTCGAAATCAAATTCTCTGACTTTTCTACATGAAAACATTGCTTGTTGACGTAACTACTAAATGGGAAATAAGCTTCATTGTTGAAAAACATTTTCTCCAGCACGTAATTAATTCTAACGCCAATTAAACTGTAATGATTCGTAAGATAGGCCTATTTGTTGAGGACTCTGTAAAGTTGATAAATTTTTATTAACAGAAGTGATATTTTTATCAGTTCGTTCTTGGCAATAATGCCAAGGCCTGATTTTATATGTAAGCCTTTCAGTCTCTTCAAATTTCTTTCTAAGCATGTCAATTTCTTGCCCAGGATCATAGACAATGTGAAATAAGCGAGAACGAGGAACGTTTAAGTCACTATTTTCAGTAAGTGAATGACCCTTTAGATGCAAGATATTTGAAAGACGCTCAATTTTGAAACCACTAAATGAACAACTGATTGTAAAGTTTGTATTGTATAGTCACTCTTGGCCGACTGTAGTTTTCTTATTCACTGTAATTTTACCAGTTCTCTGCTGTAAGGTGGAAAGGCAAAAAAAAATTAAAGATTTATACGTTATTTGCATAATTTGTTGTTTTGGTGGAAATAATATTATTGTTTACGCCATTCCAGTTTCTTTTTTTTTCTCTCTCTTTTACGCCACTCGAGTAAAGAAGGTTTGACTGGAATTGGTTTGTACGTGTTAATTTTATGCTTTTCAAACATTACAATGGCGCGGGTAAAAATAACACGGAGGCAAAACGGAATTCCCTGTCAAAGTTTTTTTTTCTCTCCCTCTCTTTCTGTTGCTAAAACACAAAATTAAACATATTTTTTTAATTGTTTTTGTTTTGTTTTATTAAATTCATCTAAAAAACCTACGAAACATACAAAATTAATTATAAAAACTGTCTATAAAAATAAATACGTGTTGGATGTTTTGTTCTGTCATTGTTGTTTTGTTTTTTTTTTTTAGTTGTTGCTTTTAAATAATTAAAATAAAATAAAATAATATGGTTGTATAAAATATAAAATACATATCTATTCATATGTCATATTTAAAATGTTTCTTTTCTTCTTCTCTGTTTAATTGTCTGTTTTCTCGGCAGCTACAATTTTTAAATCGTCTTGCGTTAATTCCGCAATGTCAGAGGCTTCAGCTTCTTCAACAGCAGCCGTTGCTGCTTCTTTAGTCTCGTTAGTGGCAACATTTGAATCATCAGCTGCTTCGTTTACTTCTTTGTTTTCCTCTTCTAGGTTTTCTGCTTTGTTTTCTTTTTCTATTTCTTCTGCAGCTTGAACAGCAACTTCATTGTCTGCCGTTTCTTTGGTTCTTTCATTCTAGCAATCGGTAAAGATTTCTTTGTATTATTTTCTTTCTTCTTTTGAAGAAGTGTCTTCAATCTTACCTCTACTGGTAGTTGATTGAGTTCTTCGTCTTCATGAAAAGCTTCAACTAATTTGGGATTAACTTGACTCAATGGTGTATTACCTTCTCGAATGTATACTGGTACATGACCAGCTCTGGGAGGAAGTTCTTGAATGGGGGCCGCTGAAAAAGGAAAGTTTAAACATTTTTAATTATGCAGTTATTTTTTTTAAAGGTCTAGGGATGTTATTACAAACGAATATTTGCTTAGATTCCTTTTATGTATGACAAATAGTTTAAATAGTCGGTGCATATATATCTAATTAATACGCCCTTCTATTATTGTCAAAATACCCTAAGGTCTCTGTATTAGAGTCCTTGCAGGTTATCATGCATCGTTTTAGTTGATTGCGAACTATCGATATCGTTGACTATGGTTTGACAGCTAAGTATGTCAAATTGTATTGATATTTTTGTTCAGTAAGGCTTGGCTTGGCAAGTCATTGTGAATCGCTTAACGGTAGAACAACGCTTCTATGTTGTGGACATTTACTTTGAAAAAAATTTCTGTGGTTGCGAAGTTCATAGAGCACTACGTTTATTTTATGGTCAATATAGTGGGCCTAGTGGGCAAGCAATTTTGAGAGCTATTGAACGTTTCGAACGAAATATGGAAAACTATTTCTTCGGCTACTTCCCCTCAGCAGATTTCTGGCAATAACTCTCAGAGGTAAATAACAAATTTCCATGAAGAGTTTCTCTGTCATTCGGTGTCGACTCTTGTATAAAATAAACACACACATCATAAGTGGTGTGAGAAGATAGGTTATAATGACCAATCATGTATGCACTGTAGGTATGTAATGTTCGTCTTCACACTAATTTTACTGTTCTCGGTACAAAACCATCAACAAGATGGTCTCTGAAGGAAATATTCCTGCTGTAGCATTAATTCCGAAGAAAACGAAAAAATTGCTACTTTGTCAATCTAAACTTGTTTACTAAAATACGTGAAAAATTACGCATAAGGATCTTGGTTTACGTGCCTATAAAATACAGGTCGTACAAGAATTAAAGCCAAACCTCTATTATTTGAATCGAATTTATTTTTAAAACATAATTATAATTGAAGTCGCCGTGGTTTAGTAGGTAGTGTGTTGGCTTATTAGACGAAAGGCCCGAGTTCGAATCCCAGGTCAGACATCAAAAAAACAAAAATATGAAAATATTTCTTCGGCGACTTCCTCTCAGCAGACTTCTGGCAGAAACTCTGAGAGTAAAAATTGCCATGAAAAGCTTCTCAAAAAATCTGTCGTTCGGAGTCGACTTTAAACTGTAGGTCCTGCCACTCATGTATAAAATTAACGCACACAACATGAGTGGTGTTGAGAAACTAGGCCGTAATCCTGAATGAAGGGTTGTAATGGCCAATTATGTATGTATTATAATTGAAAAAATAAATGAGACGATCGTAAATTCTTTACGTTTCAATTACCAATATCATAATAATGTATATATGTACATATGTATAATAATGTATATGTATGTATCATAATAATGTATACAGTCTGTGTAAGAGCATACATATACGCTCTCCGGCAGAGTTTCCATAAACAAAATCAAAAACGAGATAGAAGATTTATACGATGCATTTTGCTATAACTTTTAATTATAAAACACACACATAAAGCTGTGCCGAATGTTCGTTGGTTTTTTAAATGTTCCAACCTTTAGGATTATCGCGTAATGTGATCTTGACGTAGTTCTACGAAAAAGGCTCATTTCATCATGTTACATGATGGTCAATTGATACTGCTAAAACATGAAATTGCACTTTCCGGAAGCTTTTCATGCAAAAATAGCAAAATCTATCGTGTTGTATGGCTCGTTGACAAGTGTGGTTAAAACCACACACTGTCCGTTCCATAGTTATCAATTGTAGGACAATAAAAGCCGATTATCATACGACCACAATTGCCTGAATAGATCGTAATGGGTGCTCTAGAATCATTTTTGACTATAATACAGCCCATTGATATCTCCAGGCTATAATGTCCACTAAAAGCCTATTTTTCGTGGCGCAAGGGCTTTTCCGCAATCGCTTGAGTGTTATCTAGGTCCCATATTTGACAACTTTGCTTGTTTTTGTAACCTTCGAGAGAGCAATGACCTTTATTCCTGAAAACAGTGTTGTTGGAAATAATATCATTTATAGGTTGCTGCTCTACCACATATACATATACATACATAATTAGTCATTACAATCTTTCAGTCAGGATTATGACCTAGCTCTTCACACCACTTATGTTGTGTGTGTTAATTTTATACATGAGAGGACGGATCTACAGTTTTAAAGTCGACTCCAAACTACTGATTTTTGAAAACTTTTTCATGGCAGGTTTATTTACTCTCAGACTTTTTGCCAGAAACCTGCTGAGAGGAAGTCGCCGGAAAAATATTTTTTTTATACTTCTTTTGGTTGGAGAGGTCTGACCTGGGGTTTGAACCGTGACTTTGCATATTATAAACCAACCCACTACCTATTAAACTACGGCGACCACAACCCATTTAGCAATTTCACGGCGTTATATGAGTTTCAATTGTTGCTTGAGTTGGATTTTATAGGAATAAAATATAAGCCGTATTATAACTCCATTTGCTGAGAGCACCGTGGCATCGAAAAATTCGTATTATCCGCCACAATTTGTCTAACAGGATCCATAGTTTCAGCAGGTCCAGCTTTTTTTTATAAATTTCTCTATAAACTTGCTAGTGCGTTGTAAAGTGACACATAGTGTTCAATTGTGACACCCACTATCACTGTATAATGGTCAAAAATGGTCCACGTTTGTATCACTACACTTGGACTACGTTTAAAATACTTTTACATATTCGTCCGTTGTTAAGCTACACTTAGTGGTAAATGGAATGCCTTCCACTGAATTAACTGTACTTTAGGTGAAAGATATTTAGCGTAGAAAGATGTTTAGGAAGCTTTGCTAGAGCGATAGTTTTGGAATCATTAAATCGATAACCTGATATCAATATTTCTCTATTTGAGCATATTTTTCCGGTTAGAAACATAGTCATGTAAGTACTCCTATGTGTATGAGTGTGGGCGTGTATACGTACATATATGTATGTAAGAGTTAAATCCTTAAGGCCATTAATTTATTGTTTCTTTTCACTCTCACCACATTCATATCGTTGGATATTAATTTTTAAGCCTTTTTTACCCTCTCTCTCTCTCTTTCTCTGTATGTATTTGCTCTTCCTCTCAGTGTTTGGTAAATAATATTCAGTGTTGTTGGTAGTTAATGTTGCCTTTATTGTTGTGTTTACTTTTTGTATTTGCTTTTGTTTTGTTGTTGCTGCCGTTTGTTATTGTTGTTTATACATATAAAAGAGGCACAAGTGTATTTTGAAGTGAAATCAAAATATCGCCGTAATTATTATTTGTTTAACAATTCGTATGTAATTTCTTTGCTCTCTTTCGTAAATTTTTTGTAATATTGAACGTTGAAGGATTGTTTAAATGAAGCGCGGCAGGCGGCCTATAAGGCAAGAAGAATTTTTATTTACAAGTATGTTTACAGGCGTACGTACATATGTCCATGCATGTGTATATGTGTGTTATTAATGTGAATTCTTGTTAAATTTCATGCTTTTTTTCTCTTTCTCTTACATTTTGCAAAAATTATTCACGTTCTCGTTATATTTGTTCGACAACAACAACCCTGAATGTTGTCATTAATAATTAATAAATCAATCAGACTTCACTGCATCAATATCGTTTTATTTTTTGTTGTTGTTTATTGCCAGCAAAATGAAGAATATGTATGAAATATGTACGAAATATGTACGAAAGGAAACTAGAGAAAAGAACTTATATTTGCTAAAAGATTTTTATTTAAACACAAACATTTTATTCATCTCATCTTATTTCCCTTTAATTTTGAATTATTACTCATACTCATACAAGAGTTTTACATGCGAAATACAAATTTTAATCATAAATTATATTCTTTTTTTTACTAAAAAAATATAAATATTTATTTTTGTTTATAGCTTATGATTGCTTAACGAGTTTAAGTTTTTAAAATAGTATGAGAAGTGCTCTTAAATTATTCACTATGATTTCAATAGCATTATGGAACGGATGGTACATAAGTTCTGTTCAGGAAAAAGTTTCCTGTGTTAACGAAATACATTCTATTTTCAAAAAAATATTGGGTTAAAGACCTTTCCGAACAGATTTCTGATGTAGCATAGAATATGCTATAGAATTCCAAAGGCTGACCCGACCGTAACGAAAATTGTTTCGTTTTGTCTGCTATCCAGCCCAATAGATTAGAAAACCGCACCTGTTTTAAATTTTATCGATTTTTTCATGATTTATATGAAGCAATTTGATTGATCGTATAAAAAAGTTAGCTTCGTCGGCTATATGTCCGATCCCAATGCTGACCCGACCGTAAGGAAAACTGTTTTGGAGTCCTTGATCCAATAGCTCTCCAGCCCAATAGATCAGAAAACCGCAACTTTTTAAATTTGATCGATTTTTTTACGATTTATATGGAGCATTTTGTTTGCTCGTATAAAAAAGTTAGCTTCGTCGGCTATATCGCCGATCCCAAGGCTGACCCGATCATAACGAAAACTGTTTTGGAATCCTTGAACCAATAGCTATTCAGCCCAATCAGATCAGAAAACCGTACCTTTTTAAATTTTAACAATTTTTGCCCAATTTATGGAGGGCATATTTGGTAAAAATACTTGATTTTTCAACTTTATTATCTGCACTGAGCAAATTATTATTTTCATATATTTTTGTATTTTTTTTTTTTTTTTTGTAAAATTCAAAGGTTTAGCATCGTCTTTCTTTAATTTTTTCTCTAATTATCTCTATTTTTAAGATTTTTAATCGATTTTCTTTCCTCCCTTTTCCAAATTTTTCAATTCTGTTAAGTTAACAGTGTCTGCCTGTTTCGTAGCTAACTTCAAACCCCAACTTTGACATTTCACAAAATTCCTCTTCCTAGTAAGCATTGGCTTAAAAAGTTCCGGAATATACGAATACAAGTTAGCAAATATTGGTTGGGCAGTCTGGCCTTACCCCTCTAGTCCTTGCAGCATCCGACTAATATTTATTTTGATGTATTTAGAAAGCTTTCACTTTAGAAGAGGTAACCGAAATGGTTTGGCTTGTTCATGCTCCCCCATAGCCTAGTGAGTTTTGTATTGAATTGATGACGAAGACGTGACACTGGGCATTACAAAGCTATACTTCAGTTTCTGGTATTCTAACAATACACGATGCGTGAATATGTATAATTTTTAGAGTGTTTGTCTCAAAATGGTTTAATGAAAAGTGTTTACTAGTTTTACTAGTTGCCGTAGTCTAGTAGGTAGTGTGTTCGCTTATTAGACGTAAAGCCCGGGTTCGAGCCCCTGGCCAGACATCAAAACGAAATATGAAAAAAAATAAGTCTTCGGCGACTTCTTCTCAGTAGATTTCTTGCAAAAACTCTGAGAGTAAATAAGCCTGCAATGAAAAAGTTTTTCCAAATCTGTCGTTCGGAGTCGACGTTAAACTTTAGGTCCCGCCACTCAGGTATAAAATTAAGGCACACAACATGAGTGGTGTGAGAAGCTAGGCTGTAATCCTGACTGAAGGGTTGTAATGGCCAATTATGTATGTATGTATGTTTTAAAGGTTCGGTGCTAGATTATAAGCGTGAGGGTCGTGGGTTCAATGTTACACTATATCGAATATACGTTATTTCAACACATTACCAAGACAATTTCGGAATCACAACTGACATTGGTCTTAATCGCAAACCTTTTTGAATAATATTTTCTTGATCAAAATTACTCCAATAGGTTTAAGAAGGTACACAAATCAATTTGCTAAACTGACGATACCCATCTTTCAATGCTGTTTAGTCTGTATGCTTACAAATCTTTTATTTAAATTTGAAATTTTGTTTTTATTTATAAAAAAAATCAATCAAAAATTATTGCTCTTGAATAACAATTTTAAAAATATTCGTTAAACTTCCTACCTACCCACGTACCCAATAACCAATAACAGATTATTCATTTTAATTAATTTACAATGATGCGGATGATGATGATGATGAGATAATTTAATTGTTTATTAATAACTACGATTTAAAAGCTTAAAATTAATTTAAACAAAGAAACAATAGTTTATTAATTATTTAAATAAAAAAACATAAGCAAACAAGCAATTATTATTGTCTTCCTATTGTAAAGTTGTTCGACGTGTTGGCAAAATCATGATCACCGTCAGTTTGGCTTTTAGCCAAGTTAAAACATATTGTAAAACAACGTCAACCAGTTGTTTCAAAAATAAATAGAATACATATCGACCACAAATATTGAATACAACATATTTTTTTGGTTGCTTTTAACCACAATTAAGGTTTCACTAGCGGTACTCACTCTTATAGTGAAGATTCTTTGAATCTCATTTTACTTACGAATATGGGTTTATTAACTCTACTCTACTATACTGTACGCCACTCTATTCTGCTCTACTTACCAATGGCAACAACACAAAATACTGTCATTAACACTATGAATTGACTTAATTTAAACATATTGTCTGTGGTTCTTCTATTTGCTGTTTTCTTTCTCGAATACAAATTTATTTTTTTATTGCTTTTTTTTAAGTTCTTTTACGTTTCACCACAATTTATAAACTGAGCATCGTTAACGCTAGAGAATGATTCTTATAAGTTTTAATTTTTGCCTTAAGAGATCTGTTTTAGCCACATTGTTAGCTTGTGCGAAATAGTCAATGAATTCATGATTTTCGCGAAGTGTTGTCTTCTTCTTTCTTTTTTTTTAATTGGATTGTGCTCTTAATTTGCTTTTTAATCTTCTCTTAATTCTTTTTTTTTCTATGTAATCTTCATCGTTGTTTCATAATGCTCTTTATTCGATTGAAATTTCTCTCTCCACAAACTTCTTTAAGCTCATCTTAAACTTAAAGTGATCGTAACAAATAGAAATTAAAATTTCTATTTTCAGCTATTGAAGTGTGCACAATGGGTTTAAATCTGTTTTTCTATTCATGGATAGTAGCAATACCGCTTTACATCTACATTTTAAGAAGAACTTGAAATTTTTTAGAAATTTATGTACGATGTTCTTAAACTCAGTGCATTCGTCCTATTAAGTTTGATTTATGCGCATAGATCTGTCTCGTAGACGCCGATACATCTACGAAAATGAGGCAACTGGTGAGATTCCTAGTCAGACCTCCCTACACACCTTTTATCTTCTACTCGTACCTGACTATTATTTACAGTGTTATCTCACAGTTTTCTCTGGGAGGACATAAAATAAGTTGAGTTCTTTCTTGTCATGTGTTATTTAACACGTTGACTGCCAACTACGAGATAACTCGTAGATTGCGTTCCCTTCTACGGTTCCAACTATCTCGTACTCATTAAAACCTGTCATTTTTGTGTAGCTACGAATAGAACCCCATTATATCAATGCTAGTATCGATAAATGGCTTCTACGAAAATAAAAAAAATTAATTTTGGCTTGTGTGGCCAGTTTTCTGAAAATTGCCGCGGCAGTCCACGTGTTAATAAGCCTTTTTTGTTTAATAATCAACAATAAGGAGCTGATCCTTATTCATGCAGTGCATTGTGTAGAAATACAGGAATGATAGTTTATAAGAGAAAAGGAAGTAGGGGGTAGTGTCGACAATTTCTTTTAAATAACTAGTGTACTCATATATATCTTTGCCGTTTGTTTTTCTCTAGAATTGCTTTTTAGTAATAATTCTCACTTTCTTTTTTCTATTGTAAGTAATCATATACATATAATGTCCGACAAACAATCAGATAATTACACACACCTAGAGTCTCTGGTGGGAATCGAAACTATGGCCTCGGCAATTGAAGTTCAGCACACTACTAACTAAGTCATCAAGGCACCCAAATGATAAGGAGAGCGGAAAGTCTGCTTTCCAAATTAATTGTACTGTACACGCGTTATTGGACAGAAATGGAAAAAATTGTTTTTCCCTTTGAACTCCACTGCAGGACCTGTACGGATACAGGTTTCAGTTTATTTTTGAGTGTACAGTTGGTTAAGATTTTTAGAGATATTTTTTTGTCTATGACTTGGCACAAATTGCAAGTATGGATTCCATCTTCTCTACTTTTTAAAGACCTTTTTGCCTTCATCACATCGGCAAATATATTCTATTCAGTGGACCAGTAGCTTCTCGTTGTAGGTAACACATGATGTCCCATAAAATAGTTCATACTTGTAAAAGCTTTTATTTCTTGAAGACCAATTGTAAATAAGATCGACTGTTATGAGCACAGCGTAACGTTGCCAGTATGGTTTCTTATTTGTAACTACCTCAATAGGTTTTATGCTTATTGAAACTGAAAGAATATTTTCTCAAACTTAAGAATATCTTCTTAAATTAATTGGTCAATGCAACACATTAGTCAGGATTACAACAGACTTTCTCACACCACCCTCATTCTTTCTGTATGGGTTAATTTTGTACATGAGTAGCGATACGTACAGTGTATCGCCGACTCTGAACTAACGATTTTTAAGAAACTTCTCATGAGAATTTTATTTAGACTCGGTGTTTTTGTCAGAAGACTGCTGAGCGGGAGTCATCGAAAGAAATCATTGTTTTCATATGTCATTTTGTTCGAGATGGTTGAACTGAACCATGGGATCGTGTCTAGTAATCCATCATACAACTTACTAGGCTACATATGTACATACATAGATAATTTGTCATTACGACCCAGTTTCTCACACCACTTGTGTTGTGTGTTTTAATTTTTATACATGAGTGGCAGAACCTGAATTTTGCCAGACATTACGGCGACTTCAGTTCATTCTTACTATTGTCTAAACATTAATGCTTATCTGAATACTGTACGTTAGTGTTAAAAATTACTTTTTAACGTTATAAACCTAATACTATGTTCAGATATGCACTTTTATTGAGTCAATATTCGGTTTATTGAGTACAATATTTTAAGTGCTCAGACATAACAATATACGCAGTTCAGCTGCTTATTCAATATTCATTTGACAGCTGGTAAACAAAACAACTGATTGTTTCAACAACATTGTTTTTATTTTGTTGTTTTTTTTTGTCGTTGTTAACATTTGATGCTCACTGAACTTACTTATGACAGTGCTGCATTTTAAGTTTTACTCAATATTATAACAATTTGCGTATTTATTGCGCAATAATTAATTGAAACTTTATTTTAAATATTGAGTTCAATAATGGCGTTTATTGCGATTTACGCAATAAAGGTGCATATCTGAACACCGTATAAAGGTTCAAATTACTAAAAAAAATATGAATTAGTCGTTTTTCTTTTTGTGATTTTGTGAGTGGGTGAAACCTTCGTATACAACAACATATTGTTTATAAATATTCATTTATTATTACCATTAATTGCGGCCCTATGCTCCCTAGAGGAGTAAGAGGAACATATACACTGTTGTTCAATAAAATATATATATATATGTATATATATATATATATATTCACCCTTATTGTCAAAGACGTTGTTGCCGGCGTCGTCAATTTTAAACTGTTGTCATATTTGGGCAACGCGGTCGTCAACTCAACACCAAATCGGTATTATTTTGGGCATGTGTGTTGACGTCGTCATATTATCGATAATCTCAAAGAAAAAACTATCATCCCTATATACTTTGCCAGTTATTTAATTTTTTTTTTTAAATTTTTGTTGAAAAATTCTAGTGCTTCAGAGGAAAATAATGAGGCAAAGATCAACAATTTTCAATTTGCCAGTCAGCATGTTAGTAATTAAACAGTTTACCTAAGTATTTGTATTAATGCGAACACTTTTTACATTTGTTCCTTTATATAGATTTATTGAATACTTTCGCCTAAACAAAGCCGCATGTAAATATTCTAGCTCCTAGAAAGGATGAACAAAATATGTATTTTAGTAGAAAAGGATTTTTTAGTTTAAATGCAATGCCGTTAAAATATTGTCGGTGTCACATGCGACGCCGTTGACATTCGTAATAGGGGTGATTACCATTAATTACAAAAGGTTGTTAAATGTGAAAGATACACTGGGACACTAGTGTCCCATATGGTATAAAGGGTTAATAATATTTTCAGTTAACTAGCCTGCTATAACTAAAACCTCAACTAACCTGTACTTATTGTTAACCAGCCAACTAACCCAATCTAATCTATACTTACCTCTTTCATGTTTCTTTTATTTTTTTTTTTTGCCAAATATGACAATATTTCAAAGATTATTTTTTTTATTGTTGTTTTTTCTCATGTTAATGTTGTTCTTTTTTTGGTTTTATTATTTTATTTTTTTAATATTTTTTTCATTGCTGTTTCAAGGCTCTAAAAATAGTTTACATGGTTCCACTAAAAATGTAGATATAATATAATTTTTATATATATTCTTGTAATAATATATATATATAAGTATATATGTATATATATTTATATATAATATGTATATATGTATGTATGTATGTATAAGTTCATGTTATATAATATAATTATTTTAAATTTTATATTTCTTCATTATTTATTGAATTTTATTATTTTGTAATATTTTATTATATCGTATATAAATACTATAAATAGTATATTTTATTTTATAATTTTATTTTTATTATTTTATTTTATTTTTATATTTTTTTTTTATGTTTTCAATTAAAAGTATTTCATTTCATATGTTAATATTTTCAATGTGGTTTTGTTCGATTTTTACTGTCAATTTTATTCTTTGTTTTGTTTGTTATTAATGTTGCTGTTATTACTGTTGTTGTTGTTAATATCGTATTTAATAAATGTCGTATGGGAGGCATAATGCATTTCCTCAATTACTTTTGAATTTATCATTATGAGTAATGCAAGATTTATATTTATTAGTAATATGTAAGTGTATAAGTAAACATTTTAGGAGAGAGAGAGATATAGAAAGAGAGAGCGGAAGATAGTGATATTAATATTGCCTTTATTCAATTTATTTTCGTTTTTCTTTAACAAATCTTACAAGTATGGGTGTAATTATGTAAAGAAAAAAAAAAACAATAAAAATCCGTTATTCATATATTAATATTTGAAAAAGATATAGAGAGAAGAGAAAGAGGGAGAGAGAGAGTGTAAGAATCTTATTACAAGTAGAGTAATCGGTTTATTTATTGTATTGATTTACAAAGTTCAAGTGTAAAGAGAAGTGCTCGTGTTTGTGGTTAGTGTTGGTAATGTTTTTATTTTATTGTTTTACACATTATTGTATTATTGTGTATGTGTGTGTGCTTGTTGCTGCTTGTCCGTTATTACGATTTCATTCTCTTGCATTCTATTATACAGTATCCATGTACATTGTCTGTATGTGTATGTGTTTACCATTTGAATTTAATTGTATTGAAATTTAAATTGTAAATTATACAGGATTTCTAGTGATTATAGTAATTCTAGTGATTTCTTGAATTATTTTTAATCACAAAATAACTTTCTTTCGCTACATTTTATCGATATATTATAAACATGTTAAAGCGTTGCCTCGCAATAAATGTAGGGCATACAATTTTAAACTCAGTTGTAGATCTATTTAGGATATTATCCGAAAGGAGAATTCCTTACTTGGGTAAATAAAAAAAGGCCTTCTCCCCTTACCTCCTCCTCCTTCTTTTTACGATCATATTGTGTGACAGCACTGACCCTATAATATGCGCCAACTACTGGGGTATAATCCTTCTCCCCTTACCTCATCCTCCACCTTTTTATGATCGTATTGTGTGACAGGCTAAAACCACTCGTTAAAGCACTGATTAGACTTTATTTTATATTCAACACACACCATCTTTTTGTCGACTATAAGACAGCCTTTAATCAGGTTTTTGTCCCAAAGTCGGTATTCTTGTACACAATGGCGTTGAGCAACTCCTGCAGCTACATCAATATCTAAAAGAAGCTCTCCGAACTTTTTATTACGGAGCGAAGTTTTAGATAAGACGACCCTTTTAACTTTGTCATGGAGAGTGTTTTGAAGAAGATTGGAGTGCAGCGCTATGGCATTATATTTCACAAAAATGTGCAGTTGTTTCCTGACAACATTGACATCATTGGGCGTACGATGTGAGATGTTACTAATGCCTTCAGCGCTATCGAAGGGGAGTTCACCAACTTGGTTTTGTCCGTAAGTGAGGGCAAAAGGAAATATATACAATTGCCGACAAGTGGAGATATGCGGCATATTGGGTCACGGATTACGAGCGATGACTATATTTTAGATATTGTCAGCGAATTTTTTTCATCTTGACTCCGCTGTCAACAGCAGAAATGATGTTAGTTTGGAGATCAACAGTAGAATCACTCTAGCTAATAGATGTTATGATGTTCTCAGTAGACGATTGAGTTACAGAGACCTCTCTCATGCGATGAAACTAATGCTGTTAAGCTCGCCGTCCTTCGTTATAGCACAGAAACATGGACGTTGTAATGCATCGTCATGAGAGTATTCGTGAGAAAACTCATACGTAAGATTTTCTGTTTAGTGCGAGCTGGCAAAGTTTTTCGCATTCGATCTAACAATGAGCTGGCTGAGCTGCTCATTGCATTAACATCTAGTGACTGTATTGGCTTGGTCATTCCGTTTAAATGGAAGAGGAGATTCTGGGAGAAAGATATTTACTGCGGTAATACGCCTTGCCTAAGTTGGAAGGACCAATAACTGAATTACTCTAGAATATATTCTAGAATAGCTTTAACTGTATATGCAGTAAACTAAGGTTAAGGATAATAATGGCAATTGTGTCTTTGGGACATGTGTAGTTCACAAATTTCTCAAATTTTTGCATTAAAGCGATGAGAAGTTGAAAGAAACAAGCGTTAAATGCGGACCTACTGTTTGATTTAAAGCCCGGCTTGTAAATTCTGGCAACTCTGTTTCTAAGCTGAACTATGTACGCCTTGAAATATACAGGTATTTTTTTTTTGTATTTTTAAGTTACGGTATAAGTTTCAAAATTTTAAGTTTAAAATTCAGGTTTAAAAACGAGAAAAAATGTCTTTTCGAAAGTAGCCTGATTTCTTCTTTACTTTTTTAGCGAACTCTTTTTTTTTTGATTACAATTTAAATTTGAATATAATTAAATTCAAATGGTTTTTAATTTATTTCTTCTAAAGATTAAAGTTTGTTTTTTTTTTTCTGTTAAAGAATTTCTAGCATAAGAGTTGTTTCTGTTTAATTAATAAAATTTTTTTACGTATTTTTTTTTGAAAGTTTTTAGCCTCAAAAGTTTAATTTTAAATATTTGATTTGCTTTGATTGATAATTCCTCTTTAAAATTTTAATTAATTTATTTCATTGATTTGCGTTTATGGTTGCGGTAACGGTTACGGTTTCCTTTTTAATACAATATTATTGCTAAAGTAGATATTTTGAAAAAATAATAAAATTATTCTTCTTTTGGAAATTTTTCTCAATAGTTTTCCTTCTTCTTTTAACTTTTAATTATAATTGTTATGTTATGTGTTGTTATATTTAGTTTTTTTTATATTTTTAATTTTTATATAATTAGTATATATTTTTTTATTTTTGTTTGCTTGAACTCTAAATTGTTGTTTTACTTTAAATGTATGTACTGTGAAAATCGTTGTGAATTACTAAATTATTTTCTTTTTTTATTTTTATTTTTAAATTTATTTTTTTTAATTATTTTTTTTTCTTTTGTTTTAATGTATAAATATTTTCATTTAATTGATTTAAATAATATTATTTTAATATTTATCATAATTATAATTATTTTGTTTTTAATTAAGTGTAAAATATTTTTTTTTAAATTTTTTTTTGTAATATTTTCTATTTTTTTTTAAAGCCAAAAGCTTGTGTACAACTTATTTTTGTTTTAATATATATTTTTTTAAATATTTTTTTTTTAATATTTTTTTAACTTTATTTTTAAGTCTTTTGCCGTGTTGTGTTTTTATTTGTTTTTTTTTTTCTTTACTCATATTTAATATAATAAAATATGTTTCTTTTTTTATAATAATATTATATGTATAATATTTATTATATAATGTATAATATAATATTAATATATGTTTTCTTAATAAAAAAAATTGTTTTTCTTTTTATTTGGTGTCTTTTTTTTTTCTTGTATTTGAGTTTTATATTGTAATTTATTTATTTTGTTTTTATTTTTATTTTTATTAGTAAAAACTACTGGTATTTAAAAATAATTTTAAACTCTACTGACTAGAATTTTATTTCATTTTTGCATCTTAGTTTTAAAAATATTCATTATTTTTTGGTATTATTATTATATATAATATATACTATTATTAACTGACTAGAGTAAGTCATCTTTTGAGTATTTAAAGGAAACAAAAAAAAATATTATATTTGAAGTCTAAGTATTATAGAAAATTTATTTTCCAAGAAAACTCACCTGCAGATCTTAAAATAAATTCAACATAAAAGAATTTTAAATTTAAAATTTGATTAAAAATATGGGTTAAAATCTTCAGCGAAAAATTGAGTCAGAATTCTCGGAAGAACGAATGTATTAAAAATTTCGTTTAAAACAATTGATTGGAAAGAAGAACGATTTACTCGATGCTACGAAATTCGAATATCGCCAGAGAGATAGAAAGAATAAATGCATAGAGAGATAAAAGAGCCACTAGTGATGTGGAATATATTAGCTGTTGGGCCATTCTCTTTATGTATGATGTGATTCTTACAATTTCGGTTAGTTTTGTAGAGTCTACTAGATATAGGTTGAAACTAGTTCTAAAATAATTTTTTCAAATTAAATTAATGAAACGGAGGTTGTACACTTCACTAAAAAGTACAAGCCGCCGTCTTGTCGTCCATTTAAATTGCACGAGTCGAAACTGGTACAGGAGGCTGAGGAGTATTTTAACAAAGCAAAAATTGAGACCCATAAAAATTGTTAGCTATGCTTGTAACAAAGTGGTGGGGAAAAATGGAGCATAGGAGCTGGGATCACTTAGTGCTTCCTATCCTAATCTACAGCGGTTGCAAATATCTGTCTGTATAATTAATAGTGGCGCCATACACACTGTACTTACACTAGCATTGAAGATAATTTTAAGCCTACTTCCGCTTGATCTTTTTTGAAATGGCTTGACAACTAAGAGTAGCAGGCGTCTCTGGGTGACTTAACATTAATTTGGATATCTTGCTAGTATTCTCACAGTCCGCAATTTAGAACTATCATGAGTAGTGATTATATGATACTGCAATAAAACTCCTCAAGGAAATTCAAAACATTCATTTCGGGTAAAAAAAATGGTGCTGTGCACCCCGTAGAAGACTTGGTACAAATTCTCTCTGATGGCTCTAAATTGAATGATAGGGGAATTTTTCCAGAATCGATTGAAATGGTCCATCACTGCCGAATCACTGTTGCAACTTTCAGGTGCAGGTATCGGCAATGTAGGATGAATTTTCATTTCGATTAACATTTCACAATCGTCCTGCCTATGTAAACTTTAGCTGATATTGTGTTGTAATTCATTATTAATCTTTAATTTAACTTTCTGATAAAAGTTCATTGAATTTTTAATTACAAATACGAAAAGACCGCAGGCGAGTTTTCAATTACTTTTTTGTTTCGGTTTTTAAGTATGTGAGTATATTTTTGGTTTATAATTTACAATAAAAATTCTAATTTATTTTCATTTATTTTATATTGTTTTTAAGCTATTTCTTTAGATTGTTTTTTATATTTTTCTTTAAAGATTTTGTTGGTTTTATCTTTTGAAATGGAAGTATAGTTAAAGGTACTAGTTATTAATAAAAAATTTTTGTTTTAATTATTTAATTAAACGATAATATTATTATATTATTATAGAGAGTATGTTAGGTTTGTGGTAATTAAATAAAAAAAAAAATAATAAAGACATATTCTACGAAGAAACACTCTTTTATTTGATTTACAAAAATATTATCTTAATTTTTAACAAAATAAAAATATATAAATAATAATATTTCTTTTTTTTATATACAAAAATTTCTTTTTTATTTAAATACGTATTTTATATAAATTTTAAATTTTTGTTTACAAAGTACTGTAAATGTATCTGTAAATGTTTTATTTGATTATAATTGTTTTATTGTTTAATTTATTACAAATTTTATATGTTTTTTTAATTATTATTTATTCATTTATTTTTATATTTAAAATATTTTTAATTAAATCACAAAATTGTTACTGCTGCTCTACTCGCTCAATTTATTAAATATTTTTTAAGTTTTATTTATATTTTTTTTTTTTGTTAATTTTTATTTCTTTTTTTTTATTTCTAATCACTAAGTGTATTTTATTTATTTTTTTCTTTATCTTAAATTTTAACTTATAAAACTATAATTCTAGTATAATTTTTGTTTTAATATTTTTTTTTTATTATTTTTTATTTTTCATTTAATTTTGTAATATAAGTGTATATTATTATGTTGTTGTTTTAAAAAAAAAATATTAATGTTTTCTCTAATTATTATTAATATATATTCGATTTAATATATATTTTTATATAATAAATTGTTAATAAAATTTGCTTATGTTTTTTGTTTAATTTGAATCTCAAATCGTTGTCGTTGTTCAATTTAAGTTCGAAAAGTTTTCAATTGAATTTTAAGCCATTTTGTTTGTTTGTTTGTTTTTTATTAAAATTTTTATTTTGAAAATCAACAAAATATATTTCCTTTTTTGACTGAAATTAATTGACAAAATTTATTTTAATATTTGTAATTAAATTTAAAAATAAAAAATAAATATTATTTGTTTTTTTTATTTCAATTTCTACTCACATTAGTTTAATTGCCAAGAGTTTCAAGTGGTTTCTTTTTGTAAAAGATAAATTAATTGCTTTCAGTTACAGTTTATTAATTTATTTTTTATTAATTAATTTAAATTGTTATAAGTATTTTGAATTTAAAACATAGTAATACTAATTATATTTATTTATAAGTGATTTCATATTTATTTTATTTATATGTTTTAAAAAACAAATTATGAATTGGGCCATGGTATCAAAAAATATTCTTGATGATACACCATGTTTAAGGAATTTGATTATCCTAGCTTTACAGCTAATTCTCCAATGATATATAAATTCATAAAAATTACGACGCTGCTCCGAACCATATATATTATATGTAAACAGTTTAATCGATTGAGGCCTGAATATAGTTTTAAAATTGATTTGAACAACTACACCTAACCGGTTGAGCACTAAAAAAATGTGTTAAACATAGCCAGCGAACACATTTTTACTTTGAAATCGGCGTAAAGAAATGAAGTCTTATATTTTTTCAGGCAATATGATAATAAAGGTCGGCACAATCAGAGGAATTTTCAAAACTAATGTGGACCAAGCTCCAGTAGATTATCTTTTAACAAAACTATTTGAATAGAATATTGACTGCAATGATATTAATAGTCCTGATGGCTACATCTTAGGTCTTGAGATTATCGAGTCTTGAGATCATGAGTCGATAAGTGTACTTTAGGACAAATTCGAAGTAACACAAACTAGTACAATTTCAAAGAAAGGGAAAACCTCTTAAACGGTAGAATATTCGACTTCTGGGTGAGATAATATCACAAAACCTGGAGGTAAAATATTTGAGAACTTCACTATATAGTAAATTGGGATTAAAGCTCCAAATAACAAGAAAGAAACAAACGTGCCATAATAATATGCAGAAGTCTTGGTGGAATATCCTGGGATGTACCTAAGGAATTATGATCTGGATGGATATACCGTGCCATAATGATATGCAGAAGTCTTGCTGGAATCTCTTGGTATATAACTAAGGAATTAAGCTGTGGATGTACTATATACCATGATGGTCAGGCCAATAGTAAACTGGGGCGATAGTATTTGTACAAACAGAACAATATAAATATATAGTTAGATAGGATATGAAGACTGGTGTATGCTGATATAACGGGGGCAATGAAAACTTGTTTTACAGCGGCTCATTAGGCTCTTTTTTAATATATGTCCTTGAAGACCATAGCTTTGAAGACTGTGGTTCGGATAATGGGAGACAAGTCGAATACTGTCTAACAGCTGTCCTCTAGATATAACCAGTAGACTGTAAGGTGTTGAGAAATGCTTCGCAACGATGCTTAGTAACAAAATTGAGTCGGATAACCTGGAAGCTACATACTCTATTAAAAGAGCGACTAATTTCATGGTCTAAGGTGTGGAATGGACCCTTGAACAACAGCGGAAATTTTTGTTCCCAGAAAACTCACCGAAATTCCTTAAGCGGAAATCTATGCCATCGAAAGCTATCTTATATATATCTTGGATAAAATCTGAAACTGCTAGGTAGGGTAAATACGGTTATCATCCATGTGATATCGGAATTCGAGGTAAAGACATGGCAGCTTACTATGAGGAAAGTTTCATGCCGCTGACGGACCCAATACTAGTCAGATGCTTGGAAAGGTATACCTAGCGATATATAAAATAAAGACAGGCAAATACTATTCTCAAAGTAAATGGGTTTGAGATAGCCAAGACTTTTGTTGAGAAATTACAATAAGAGGAGATTTAATTGGTTATTACAGCCTAGCTTCTCATAGCAATCATGTTGTGAGTGTGTTAATTTTATCCGTTACTGAAGGGAGCTTAACGTCCACTCCTGAACGACAAATGTTTAAGAAACCTTTTTATGGCTATTTTTTTTATTCTCAGAGTTTATGCCAGAAGACTGCCTGGAGAAAGACAATATATTTTTTTCAAATTTCGCTTTTGTTCGAGATGGTTGCGGGTTGAACCACCTCACTTTACTGCCATATAGGCTATGGCGACTTCATGCATCAGACTATCTAAGAATAGTTTGAACTTAGTAGTCGATCATTTGGCAGGCCACTATCTAAATTACTCTTGCTCAGAATGGAGATCGTCTCGAATAATTCGTTAGAACATATTCTTGATTAATACATTAAGTTATAAAATAATGAATATGAAATCACTTTCAATATACTTTCAAACTCATCAAAAATTCAAAACATTTCAAAAATCATATAAATTGAAAACATTATATTAGCTTCAATCAAAACATAAGTTATTATAAATAATATTTTTTATTTTATATTTTTTTTTGTTTAATTTTAATATATATTATTTTTTTTTTGTAATATTATACAATTAGTATTGTCCTTTTGATATGTTTTTTTTAATCTGTTATTATTATTTTTTTCCTTTAAATGTATATTTTTTTAATATATTTTTCTGTTTCTAAATATAGATTTTCTTTAATTGAAAGTTAATAATTGAAAACGTGAAAGAGTTCTTTGACTAGCATAATTATTTTATAAGATTTGTTTTCTATTTTTTTTTTTTGGTTTGTTAATTATATATGCAAAAAAATTGGGTTTCAAGTCACTATTGTTTAATATTGGAAATATATTGTATAGTATTATACTTGTTTGGTTAAAGTAATAATAGTCGTGTAAGCCGCTTTTTAAATTTTAGAGTCTTGTTTTTATTTTTTTGTTTTAAGAAAATTTTGTTTAAAAATTATTTTTATTTTTTTTGTTTTCCTCTTTAATAATATGGATTTGATTTCTTTCTATTTTTGGTAATTGAGTATAAATTTCTACGCTATTTAATGGACGTTATATTTTACTATTTATTTTATTTTATTTTTTTAATTTTTTTCCACTTTGTTTTTTGTTTTAATAACAAATGTTTGTTTGCAAATGGTTCTATTTTTCTTTTTATTAAAAATTTAATTTTATCTTAAATTTAAACATGCTAAATTTAAATTTTATTTTTTAATTTTTTCCTGGTTTTTTTATGTCTTTTTTCTATTTCCTTTTGTTGTTGTTGTTATTATTTTGGACCCTATTTTAAAGTTATTTAAAAACAATAATCAAAAAAAAATTGTATTTCTGTATGAATTAAACGTTTTTTTGTTTATTTTCTGAGCCTATTTTCTATATAAAATTCTTTTAACCTGTTTTGTATGAGAGAAAAACCTAAAATTTAATTATTTTTTTCTTTGTGCATTGCTAATGGTGTTCGGTTTGGTTGTTAATTTTTATTATTATTTTTTTTTTTTAACAATTAAAACTATTTTGAGCTGTATTTTTAAATAGAAAAAACTGTTTGGTATTACTTAACTTGGGTAAATTTTGTTTTGAGTAAAGCTAGCACCGATAAAGATATCAGTTACAAGACTTTACAAAGGCTATTGTATTAATACAACATACGATGGCCTTAAAGGTCCACCTAATTATGGGTATTTATAAGACCAAACTTTACGAAAATATCTTGTGAATATCAGATTTCCTTTTATAAACAACTGATTGCATATGTTTATGATATAGATAGGCGTACACTCTTTCTGGTGCACCATACGGCGTTAAACTCCATACCTTAAGAAAATTTTAAATTAATAGGAAGCGGGGAATTACTGATTTTTGTTTTTAATACAATTTTATCTAAAATTTTTTTAAAACCCCTTTGACTTTAACATTGTGCTAACATGGTATATGTGCTGCAGGTATAATATATTTGATAGTCGCAGCATAATAGGATTCAACTAGGATTGACAAGCTTGTTAGGAAGCTTGACAAGCTTGCTAGAAACGATAAAAGGCATCGAAGCAAATACAGCAAACTGCAGCTAATATTCATCGATGTTATTATTTCAACCTCAAAGAGAATCTGGTCTATCTATAGGGTGTTTTTTATAGAGGTATAGAACTTTAAGTTGCAATAAAACAACGATGGATTATTCGATTGGCATGAATTTTATTTATCCGAAAGATAATCTTGTGGCATTACATTTTAAATATGATTTCTGGCATATGACCGCCACGGCTGGCGCGGATGTAGTCCAATCTGGACGTCCAATTTTCGATGACTTTTTCCAACATTTGTGGCCGTATATCGGCAATAATACGGCGAATGTTGTCTTCCAAATGGTCAAGCGTTTGTGGCTTTACCGCATAGACCAATGACTTTACATAGCCCCACAGAAAGTAGTCTAGCGGTGTTAAATCACAAGATCTTGGATGCCAATTCACAGGTCCAAAACGTGAAATTAGGCGGTCACCAAACGTGTCTTTCAATAAATCTATTGTGGCACGAGCTGTGTGACATGTTGCGCCGTCTTGTTGAAACCACATCTCCTGTACATCATGGTTATTCAATTCAGGAATGAAAAAGTTGGTAATAATGGCTCTATACCGATCACCATTGACTGTAACGTTCTTCCTCAATGCTACGCTCTACAGCAGCAATAGCTTCTTCTGTACGCATCGTACAGCATCTCTGGGGATGCGAGTTATCAATAAGAGTAAATGTGGTGCGAAAACGTTCCATGGTTAATCGAATTAACTGCTCTGATGGACGACTTTGTCGACGATAAAATGGACGTAGTGCGCGCTACGTTTTCCGCACAGAACCATTATTTTCGAAATAAAATTGCACTATTTGCAAGCTTTGTTCAGGTGTGAGTCTATTCATGATGTAAAATATAAAAAAAACACCCTTTAGATTCTATTCCACCTTTCAAGTCAGATGTCCTGCTCTCTTATGAAACATTGAGGAAAATAGCTACTACCCTAACAAATTTTTATTAAGCGTTGTTTGAGGAGAATAATATGTGTGCTTTGGCCTAACAAAGTCTTCCATGAAAATACACGAAGAAACGGAAAATATGAAATCATAAATGGCATATCATATCATAAGAAAGCCACAGGATGACATCTCTAGTAAAGCCCTCGAATGGATGGCACAGAAGGAAAAGAAGAAACCCGGTGAATACGTGGGAGCGCATGGTGAATTCAGAAGTCCCAAAGAGAAAGTCTACACATAAGCTACAAATTAATGTTAACTGTAAAGTTGCTTAAAATTCCAGATATTCAGAGTTTTATAATGTCATTTAGAGATCGAGAGTAACACAATATGCTTAAGGTCAGATTTCATATCAATACGTGAGGTATTTATTTCCAACAATTCAAGCTGCGAGCAAATATGCACTGATTAACATCTATCGAATGTCTCTGCAACATTTATTCACGATTATTCTGTATTGTATTGGTTTTGGTCATCCGGGGAATAACGCTGAGGCTTAACAATAATTTTCAATTGTAGCACTCTATATAGCGTGGAACACACACTATTACAACGATGCAGACAGATACTAATATGGTGTTGTTTTCGGTTTCTATCGTTGGCCTCAGTATCGTGAGGATCTTGAAATAAAGATCGGTGTAGATTATACATGAGTAGAGGGCCCTACAGTTTAAAGTCGATGGAAATTTTATTTACTCTCAAAATTTTTGCCTGAAATCTACTGAGAGGAAGGCTCTGAAGAAACATTGTTTAGTGTCGTGAGAATCTTGAGGTAAAGATCGGTGTAAATACATGAGTATAGGGACCTACAGTTTAAAGTTGATTCCGAAAGACAGATTTTTTTTTTGGAGACTTTCCATGGCAATTTCATTTATTCTAAGAGTATTTGCCAGAAATTTACTGAGAGGAAGGCGCCGAAACAAAATTTTTTTATATTTCGTTTTGTTGGAGATTTCTTGACCTAGGGTTTGAACCGTTACCTCACGTCTAACAAGCCAGCACGCTACCAACTAGACTACGGTGGATCCAGTGGATCTGGTGTTTATAAATTTACGTAGTACAATTGACAAAGTCTAGTCACTGTCTGACTTTATAAACCTACACAAATATATGTTTACTTCTCTAAAGCGTTCTGGTTTACGTTTGGCGTGCCTTAAGACAACCTCATCTATCACTCAAACTAATATCTTTATTGTTAAGCTTTTCTGGACTTTAAGAATTTCGTATTTGTTACCCAAGCTTTACAGCAGTGATAAAATAACTCAAGTTTAAAAGTTTTCTCTAATAATGGTGTGAAGGCTTTTCTTTGCTCATTGAAAGCATAGAAAAGCTTGGCAATGTTATGATGATTCTAATGATTAAGAAAAAATAGAGCATTTTTTTTATTTTGCTGTGGTCTAATGTTGTTCTTAATAAATCTGTTAAACTGGTTAAGATTGGCTAATTTTGTTTTTTTTAAATTGTTTATCATGCATGCGTTTTATGCAATTTAATTTGTCTTTTTGTTTATAGTAAAATATATGTATGTATGTATGTATGCATGTATGTATGTATATTTATATAATAATTAATATTCTTTTTTTTCATTTTATCATCTTTATATTTGGTATATAATATAGAATTATTATTAAATTAATAAATTTATATTTTATTAATAATTTTTTTTTGTTTGTAATTTTCATTTTATAATTTTTTTTATTGTTTTATAATTTTTATTAATTAATAATAATTTTAATAATAATTGTAATAATAATTTTGTATAAATAGAATTTCTACTTAATGTTCCATAATATTCGTTGCATGGGATTTTTACTTTAAGTTGTTGTTGTTGTTTTTAGCCATTTTTTTAAATTTTATTTAGCTTTTAATTTTTGTTTTGTTTTGTTATTTGTTTTTTTTTTATCTTAAGATACTAATTTTTTTTCTTAAAAAACTTAAATTTTTAATTTGTTTGTATGTATTTAAATAGTTTATTTTTTTATTTTTTTTTTAATAAATAAATAATTCTTTTTTTTATTTCATATATAAATATATTTATATAATAAATAATTTAAAAAAAATTGCTTTGCATTATTATTATTATTATTTTAATTTTTATTGGTTACTTATAAAAATTTCTTTTTTTTTCTTTTTCAGGCCTAAAGCCGCTGTTTTAATTTAATTAAAAAAAAATAAAAAAAAAAAAAAAAAAAAAATAAAAATAAAAAAAAAAAAAAAAAAAAAAAAAAAAAAAAAAAAAAAAAAAAAAAAAAAAAATAAAAATAAAAAAAAAAAAAAAAAAAAAAATCAATTGTTCAACAATCTAAGGTAATATCTCTTTCTTTTCTTTTTATTACTTTTTTCTGTATTATAAAAATTATAATCTGTACATTATTTTATTTAAATTAAGGGTCTTATAAATTTCCTATCGTAATATATGCAATTTTTAAGTACTCCGTGGTTTAATTTATCCAAGACACCAACCAATATGCTCTACTGAAAGTGAATATTTTTTTTAAATAACATTCAAAATTTTAATTAAAAACGTAAAACGAATCAAGAATCCAGAAAGAAAGAATCAAATCTATTTTACCATACGGGTATTGTACTTCCGGTACTATAATATATATAATATATCAATTTCAAACACAAGTATTACATTTCGGTCAACCTCATGCCATCATTATTAGTTATGTGGACAATTAATTGGCATTTAATCTCTGACTACATACTAGCTACAACTTTAGCTATTTTGTCAATCCGTGTCTTCCGAACATAAGTGCGCCTTTTTTACGAGCTCTGTCGTTCAAAGTTTTCCGTAGCCGTACGTTGGATTTATCGCTCGATTGTCATTTAATGTCAGTGCCAACATCATGCCAGCGTTATTAGTTATTTGGGCAATCAATTGCTATTTAATCTCTGACTACATACTAGCTACAGTTTTAGCTATTTCGTCAATCCGTGTCTTCCGAACATAAGTGCGCCATTTTTTACGAGCTCTGTCGTTTAAAGTTTTCCGTAGCCGTACGTTCAAGTCCGTTTCTGTTGAATCTTTGGATTGTCATTTAATGCCAGTGCCAATAATAAAATATTCAGGTTGTAAACATCTCTCAACAATTATCTGTCTTAAGTTTTGAGGACATGCCATCCTGTATTTTCAAGTTTCACAACCATACAAAACAAGTAAGCTGACTTTCAATGCTAATATACTGATTTTGACATTCGTTGATAATAATATTGATTTACCGACATTCGTCAATCGTCCTAATACTATGCACTTTTGTGCATAGGATATGCACTTTTATTGAGTCAATATTCGGTTTATTGAGTACAATATTTTAAATGTTCAGACATAACAATATACTTAAACAGAACAGCTGGTTGTTTCAACTACATTGTTTTTATTTTGCTTTTTTGTTTTGTTTTTTTTGTTTGTCACTGTTGACATTTGAGTTGTCAAATACCAACCGCAAGTGTTATTGATAATTGTAATATGCGCCTTGAACATACTTATGACAGTGCTGCATTTTAAGTTTTACTCAATATTATAACAATTTTCGTATTTATTGCGCAATAATTAATTGAAACTTTATATGAAATATTGAGCTCAATAATGGCATTTATTGCGATTTACGCAATAAAGGTGCATATCTGAACACCGTATAAAGCTTGCTTTGCCGATCTGATACGATTTTATCTACCCATCCTGTAGTCATTTGACTTTGAATGATCATTATCAAAAATTATTGAAAAGTATTCCCATTTGATTGCTATCCATGTAAGGAATAGGTACGCAAGTCTAATTTCAATTGACTTTAACAAGTCTAATTCTCAATTGTCTGAAAGCTATCAATAGCCCTGATTATCAGGATTTTTTCCTTCGATTAAAATGAGTATTTCGGATCCTAATGACTTTGCCGTCAAAACGGAAAAAATCCCTTCGAACCTTTCTAAATCGTTCGAGCTTTCAGACAAGTATTCAGTGGCTTGCGTAGTGCTGCATAACGGGAGTTTGCCAACCTGAACCAATAATACAAAACCTATGTTTTCGACAACTACAAGGGAGGTGCGGTGTATCGGGTTCTAAGTTAAAACCGAAATCGTTTGACGCTGTCGAGGAATTCATTGATTCGGTCCGGAGATCAAACGTTGAATTACTCCTGCCAACAGGTGCTATTATCGCTTCAATAGGCAATTGAGTAACAAAGACCTCTCACGTGCGGCGAAAATAATGCACTACAATTCATTCATCTTCTCTAACCATATCTAGGGCGCGAAAGCATACACAGCTACCTAGGGACCATTCGAGAGAAAGGTTATACCCACGACCTTTTGTCCATCGTTCCTTGGTGATGATTTCTTGTGTGTTTGATTGAGGTCCTTAATAACATGGTAGTGTTTCAGTGAAATAACAATAAACGGCTACGCTCGCTTCGCTATATTGTTACAGCGAGATAGTTATACAGGGATTTTGGACAATTTTGTCTGCATTAGAGAGTCTAAGTTGAGGAAGACGTGCACACGAAGCAGAGGCATCTGTAATTAAGTGCTAAGCCCGACGAATTGTCAATTAAGTAAGTAGAATGAAATATTTCAGATATTATCTCAAAAGGATTGCCGAAATGTCTTTATAAAGCTTGTGTTTGGATTAAAAATAAGTGGGCTATATCACCTGTTGAGCCCGCTGTGAATATTGTTGCCGGTTGTATACTTTATGGTACTTTGAATCTGGTTAATGACTTTGAAAAAGTTAAGAAAAATCTTTAGAATCTCTCGAGCGAAAACTTTAATTTAAACCACGATTTGTAGGTCAGGAACAGAGATCAGCAATGAGTATTCAAAAAGATGAGTAAATTCGAATCGTACTCATAATTTCTGATATTTATACGCATTCATACTTATTTTAAAATCATAGTCATACTACTCATGTTCAAAGTTTGAAGTACTCATTGTGCTCATACTTAGCAATACGCATGATGTTGTTGATTTCGACTCTCCTTTACTCAACATTTACAAGAATCACAATATAAGTATGATTTGCGTACGAACACTACAATACTCACTAGAAGGTTGTGAATTTGCTTTGCTTGCTGTCTTTGCATGGCTTCAACAGCTACATACCTATTCGAAATTATATAAACTGGCGTATCTCTGAGTACTTGCAACATTGTTGGATAAACTTTTCTAAATCAGGACCCATTGATTCCCGTCTCTGTTCCACAATTTGCTACCTGGAAACCGCTCCAGCTAGAAGTTGATAGATTTCATGGTGATTAAAAATCACTTGGAAGTTTCAAAGAAGTTTGTAGTTGCCGTAGTCTAGTAGGAAGTGTGTTTGCTTATTAGACGTAAAGCCCGGGTTCGAGCCCCAGGCCAGACATCAAAACGAAATATGAAAAAAAAATTATTTCTTCGGCGATTTCCCCTTAGCAGATTTCCGGCAAAAACTGCCATGAAAAAGTTTCTCATAAAATCTGTCGTTCGGAGTCGACGTTAAACTGTAGGTCCTCCCACTCAAGTATAAAATTAACACACACAACTGAAGGGTTGTAATGGCCAATTATGTATGTATGTGTGTATGTATGTAGAAGTTTCAAAACTACAACAAATTCTTGGCGCCGTAATGTTATTACTATGGATAATCGGATTTCTATACAAGGTTCCGAAGTCTCCAATTTTCAATACAGGAATAATCTTGAATCTCAGTGTACAAGAAAGAGTTTATCTTCCAGTATTGATCGAATCCTTCATGTTTTTGGACATTTTCGCGCTATAGCCGTGATATCAACCTATATTTTCTTATAACTATCGGGATGTTTGAGTAATTCTTGCTAGAAATTATAGTACCTAGGTACCGGAGAAAATTGCCAATTTGTTTACCCAGTGTATGTGAAAGTTTAGATCATTTAGCTTGTAGAGAAGTTCAGCTACTACTGCAAGGGTCTCCCACGAAAAACTTCTTGTAGTTTTGATAGATATAGTCGCACCTCCAAGCTTAACATTATATAGGCCTTAGCATACATGAAATCGGGGAAGACTCTTCAATAACAGGACATTACTAAAAGCTTCTTGAATGTCTATCACAGATCAGCAATGAGTATTCAAAAAGATGAGCAGATTCGAATCATACACATACTTTCATACCTATTTTAATATCATACCCAAACTACTCATATTCAAAGTTTCAAGTACTCATCGTACTCATACTTAACAATACGCATGATATTGTTGATTTCGACTCTCCTTTACTCAACATTTACAAGAATCACAATATAAGTATGATTTGCGTACGAACACTACAATACTCACTAGAAGGTTGTGTGTTTGCTTTGCTTGCTGTCTTTGTCTTTTTCTTTCTTCTTTTTTTGTAAATGCAACAACAACTAAGACTGTAAATTTTGATGAATGATTCGAATCACTCGAATCATTTATGAGTATTATAAGTATTTTTCTAAATTTATGAATCTGAATGAGTAGGCGTATGAATCAAACATATTTCGAATGTTATGAGTTTGATGTTAACGTTGTACTCATACTACTCATTGCAATCTGTACTTATAAATCAACGTTGTAGTGCGTACGAATGAATCAGAGTAGTTGAATTTTAATACTGTTGACTCAGTCATACTCAAAATTTCATGAGTACTTATGAGTAGCGAACAAACGATTAATTGCTGATCTCTGGTTAGGAAGGATTGCTTTGGTATAATAAATATACACAATTTCCAGGGCAGAGTATTTAAGTTAGCAAATGAGATTTGATTCTGGTGAATTCTGAAGATGAAGTAATCTTCTTAAGTATTAATGCATACTGAATGGCTGATGTTCTTGAATAAATTAAAACGAAAACTATCCGATTTCCTAAACGACCCATATTATTTTAAAACTAATTTTGCTTTATCTCTATATTGCGTAATAACTAATCTAATGTATAATATTTGCTTTTTTTGTTGTAATTGAAATTGTTGTAGGGTTTAATTGGTTTTTGTCTTTTTTGCATTTTTAATTGGTTTTTCTCATTTTGTTTTTCGCAATAAATTTCATCGTTTCTTAAAACAACTAAAAATTCCAAACTTACCCAACTCTCTCTCACTCACTCTCTCTATCTGTCTTTCTCGAACTGTAGCTTAAGCTACAATAATATCTTCATCGTTATCTTCACCGGAATCCATTGATTCCATGCTACTATTGAGACTGTCATGTATTCGATTATATTTTTCGGTTACATCAACACTATCGCCCTCAAGGTCGTTTGGTTGGCCCATCTCCTTAATGCAGGCCGATTCCAAGTGTTTGTTGAGATACGATTTTAAGGCAAAAGATTTGTGGCAACGTTTACATTCGAAATTCTTATCAACCGAATGGGTCATCATGTGGGCCCTTAGATTGGAACGATCGGCAAAGGCTTTGCCGCAATGAACACAAGCATAGGGTTTTTCGCCCGTATGTGAACGTAAATGACCCTGCAATAGCCAGGGTCGTGAGAACAGTTTACCGCAAATGTCACAGCTGTGGGAAAGTTTGTGCGTCAACAAATGCATGGCCAAGGCAGGCATCGATACGTAGGCCTTGCCACAAGTATTACACTTCTTAGCCGACTGGGAGTCCAGCGATCTATGAGTTTGCTTATGGCGTGATAAATTACTAGAGGTGGCATACTGTTTGCCACATTCCGAGCACTTGTAACAGCCGCGTTTGGGCTTTTTCGTGGCGGTTTCCGTTTTACCCGTTTGTTCACCTTTCTTTTTACAGGCCTTAGTGCGACCATCAACTATATTAAGAGAGATTTTCAAATCACTTTTATTGGAATTATCCGAAAAGTCGGTACGCCAAATATGCAAGGGCTGATGGGAATTCGAGTGGCCGGACTCCGAGGAGGAAGACATATCGATATCAATATCCGATGAATGATCCGAATTGGGCGGTGTCAACGGTGAACAATTATTCGAATTATTCAGGCCATTTTGATGATGATGATGATTAAGACCGTTGTTTAGCTGATGCTGTTGCAATTGGGCCTCGTATGAGCTAATATAACGAATTTTCGACGAAGTACCATTCAGATTGTGATTATGATTGTGATGTTGTTGGTCAGTATCAATAAAAACATTTAAATTATCGGGTTGTATAATACCGGCACAATGTGTTGCTGTTGTTGGTTGTTGTTGTTGTTGTTTGGAAGAACTTGATATCTCTTGCATTTGCATTTTACTTGCATTCGCCATGCCACTTTGAGACGCAATTAAGGACGTGGCTGCATGGGCTGTTGTTAATAGTGCCGTAGAGGCTGTATTCGTTTCCTGTTGATGCATTATTGTTACCACACAAGGCGGTGTTAAGGGCGGTAAACTCTGCGAAAGTGATAATAAATCATGAGCTGCCTCAGTCTCTTCAATGCTGCGCTCACGATAGGCCTGTGCTGTTGGTAGGGAGGAATTTTCAAGTTTTATAACCGCCTTATGACTGTTGTTGCTGGTATGATTTCCACTAACGCGTTGAGGTGTTGAATTTAAGCCACCGGCTGGTGGTGCATAGAATATAACTTTACCATCTTCGGTTGGACTGCGTCCGATATATTTGCCGGTAAATTCTTTTGGTGTTTTAACATTGACTGTTTGGTCCATATTTAAATCTGAAAGAGGAGCAGATTAAATGGTGATTATGAAAGTGATTCCAATTAGGGTTTTCATATGTTCAATAAATAGTTAGTTTTTCTGTTAAGTTTAGTTTTTAAATAAATATTGTTTTGTAGTTAAAATAGTACTTTCTTGCTAAAAAGTACATTAAAAAAAATTATGTACGTACCATTCAGTAAAAGGTACCACTGGTAGTTGCAATAGAATTCAATCGTTTACCTATAAACTGCAGTCGAATTTGAATGCTCCCCAGGGGAATAAATGCATTATTTTATTATTTCATGTCTGTACTCTTCACAGCCGAAAAACATGAGTGGTGGGAGAAGCTATGCCTTAAACCTCACTACAGGGCTGTAGTAAATCTTTATTTTTCAAAGCCAACCCACTTTCAGCATAAAAAACCTGATAATTGTGGTATCCAAATTAGATATGAATGTAGTCATAAGTGGAGGTATAATCCTAAGACCCACAGCGTAAACTGTAATGCGATTATATATATCCCGAAGACATTAATTCCCACATCTTCCAACGCCAGATTGTATGTGACATTCGACGCTCTTGTAGTGGAGTATAATTTTGGATCCGATTTACTCAGAAATCCGTTAATTTACATCGGAAAAACATCTTCAGTAATGTGACACGTAGTCGCCGTAGTCTAGTAGGTAGTATGTTCGCTTATTAGACTTAAAGTCCTGGTTCGAGCCCCAGGCTAGACATCGAAACGAAATACATATGAAAAAAAAAAGCAGCAAATTTCTGGCAAAAACTCTGAGAGTAAATAAACCTGCCATGAAAAAGTTTGTCAAAAAAATCTGCCGTTCGGAGTAGACATTAAATTGTATGTCCCGCTACTCAAGTACAAAAATTAAGGCACACAACATGTGTGAGAATCTAGGCCGTAATCCTGACTGAAGGGTTGTAGTGGCCAATTATGTATGTATGTATGTAATGTGACCCATTTCTGTAGAATGGGTTCGTTAACAAACAAAATTTTCGATTTCGGGACGATACTTATCCACATGCATTCCGTCACACTTTGGGTCATATTTCTTTGAGAACGACATTGGTCAAGTCATCACTGTCTATGGTGAGTGCTGTAGGTCAATGATTATCAACTTCTTTTGGTCTGAATTGGATAATTTGGACTTTAGTAACATGTGACATCAACAGATGGCGCTACATGTCATACAACTCATGGCTCATTCGCATGAGCGATTTGTGAGCATGATCATCTCACGTGAAGGCGATGTAAACTGGCCACCGAGATTGTGCGATTTGACTCCGTTAGACTTTTTCTTGCAGAGTTTTCTTAAGTTGCAGGCGTAAGCGAATAGGTACTCAAAGTCAATATAACCCACGCCATTGATTAACTAGGTTAGGTGAGGTGGTGGACCCCCTCGAACGCAGAGGTTCCATTAAGGCCAGCATTGTGATTACTAAAATTAATTCTAACCGGCGATCAAACGTTCCCGATTAAATTCAGCCTAATTTATACATGGAAAATTTAACATTTCTGAAGCCGTTACGGATATTTAAACGTTGTTATATTCCGCACATAATGGCATCAATCAAAGTCAATCATCAAACAAGTCTTTCAAAGGAATACTTATTTCGAAGAAACCTCACACTCATTTCCTACTTTTTAAAGTTAAAAACAGGAAACTCTTAAAGAGGACCATACAAGAGGTTTTATTGATTTAAATAATGTACGATGAACCTCGAGAAAGCTTTGTACTTTTAATAATGCTCTCCGTTAATATATGCAACGAAGGGAATAATGTTGAGCTTGAACTACTTCATGGCATTCATACCGTGTGACTATATTTTGCTTTAACTGTGCTATATAGTATGTCCCAGTATGTGTATCGACACTGTGTACATAAGCTTCCAGTGTAAATACTCCTTTCTTTTGGTATAACTGACTGCTCGTTTGTGACCCATCATGCCTGGTATAGCCATTAGAGGCATTAATAATTCTTCGATTATTTTCTTTTTTATTTTTCTATTTGTTGTTGTTCCTTTTTTTTTTGTACATTACGCTGTTGTTGTCTGAGTAAATAGTTGTTGTTATATCTAAGTATTGATGTTGTTGTTGTCAGTCAATACCATAAACACCGCATTATATGCATAGAATTCAATAACAAGTTGATATATTCGAAGAAAAAAGTAAAATACAACCATTTTATTTATATTTTCATATAACAATAGTCTGTTGGGACAGTGAGGATAGTAGGATTAAGGACAGCTAAACCGAAATATTAAAAGTGATGTACATATGTAAGGCACGACAATACTATCTGATATACCTATGCAAGTAGGTTACAAATACTGAAATTGAAGAAATGAGTTGTTCCCACTGTAGTGCTGTGCTGAAAGTAATATATTCTGAGAGCATTACAGTGTTCCAGTGCTTTGCGTTTGAAACAAAGGGACTCAAGGTCTATTTTACGCTAGAATTTGTATTAAAGATACACTAAAGTCATGCAAGGAAAGAATCGTGTTGAACTTCCTTTACACATTGGCCTCATGCAGGTTATTAAGCGGCGACATATCCTTAACGAATGCTGCCTTCAATAACTTACATACCATTTTAAAGGGTAAACAGCTAGCACTCATTCCGTCTTATTCATTGGAGGATGGACGGAGAGTTTCCATTTACTTCTTTAATTTTACCAAGGCCTTTCCTGAAGAGCAATGTTTATTATTTTGAGCTAGAAACTTAGTCTGTGGTTTTACTAGCCGAGTGTGTTCTTCTACTAAAGAAGTTCACGAGCGTTCAATCCTCAGCTCGGACATCTTGAAAACAACAGAAATATGAAAAAATAATATTTTAGTTGGCGTCCCACTCTCAACAGTTTTCTGGCAAAAGCTTGGAGAGTCAACTAATTGCCATTCAAAATCAATCGCAAATTTATCGTTTGGATTGTGGACAAAAATAAATCAGAAAAGGAGAACGTAGGCCATAGTCCTGACCTGAAGTATTTTAATGGACAACACTGCGATCACAGAAGATCTATCATCCTCTCAATATATGATACTGAATGAACAGAGAATGTGCTCTGAGTTGTCTGCGTCACTCTAACGCAAGCAACAGAGAGACTAATTTTGATTACGGGGTAGCTCAGGATACAACAACCCGGAAAATACTCCATTGAGAGGTCTGTTCAACTGAGCAAAAGCACTTTATTTCACATTTTCCGCTTGGGTTGACTCTGGCCGGTATAAATACCGGTTTTGCGGTTTTTCAATAGTCTACAAAATGAAGTACGTTTTCTCAGATAGTTCGTGATCTCATTACCTTTGTGTGCATAGACCCAATCAAATAAAATAGTACTGAAGTTCCCTAATACAAGCCTAGAAGTTCTAGACATTCACTAATTTCTGCGCAAATTGTGAAGTATATCGTTGAGCATCCTCCTACAAAAACATTCCCCCACCCGCAAGCCATTGTGTCAAGAATTTTTGTCTGAAACGTTGTTGAGTAAATACCCATTTCGAATTGATTTCCTAAATTTGAATTCATTGGCTTCTGCATCTTCTCTAACATTTTCTAACTTAGATGCATTGCTATACAATACCAATCCTTAAGGTCATTCGTAGTCACCCGGAAGTTTTTGAAGTTAGTTTCACGTCAGTTAACATCCTTTTAAGATAATAGTCTTGAGGTATTAATCCTGCAACATAATTCGTGTCAAACTGTAGTGTTTCTGATCGAACTAAAAAATTTCAAAAAGTTGAAAAGCGGCGACTTCCTCTCAGTAGATTTCTGTCAAAAACTTTGGGAGTAAATAAAATTGCCATGAAATGTATCTGAAAATTCTTTTGCTCGGAATCGAATTTAAACTGTAGGTCACTGTCATTCATGTGTAAAATTACTATCATTCAGCATAAGTGGAGAAGCTAGGTCCTGGTCCAGACTTAAGGGTGCCACATTTGTTGAGTTATTGAATTTAGGTCAGACGATCTCAGGGTGTCTATAGGCGTTTGAAGAGAGAACATTGATTGAAAAACATATTGAATGTGTGACTAGGCATAAAACCATAAAATTCCTATCACGACTCGGCTCGGTGTTAGGCTGCAAAAGCAAGTTAAAACTATTTAGAAAATCGTAGGCATTATCCAACACCCATTAGTTTTCGAGGCAGTCGTCTCTTACTGGACTATGCTTCACAGTAAAATTTAGCATTTCAAAATGACTTTATGCAGTCCTGGCCTTATAAAATAAGGCGCAGCATAGGCACACAATAGGATATTATATTCAAGGGTTTATTTTTCTAAAGTGCACCTATTTTTATGGCCTTAACTGTATTATAATCGTTCCATTTCTATTTTCCAAAATATTGTCAATAAAAGAAGAAGAATTTCTAAACAAAAAAATCCAATAATAAATATTGACATTAATATTATTGTAAATGCAACAACAACAACAAAAAGAATAGCAATAAAAAAATAAACATTAATTTTCTTTCATAACAAATATATGAAATATTTTATTTTATTATTACACTATTATTATTGTTATTATTATTGTTGTTATTGTGGTTGTTGCAATTGATCATTAAGCAAAAATTGTCGTAAATGTTTATGAAACATAAAAAAACAAAAAAAAAAAACTAATGAAAGAAAGGAACGAATTAAACTGTCTCTTGTAATTATTCACAATTGAAAAAAAAAACAAAACAAAATATTATAATAATGGGCGGCCAAATATTTAAAAGTTCAAAAGGGTTCATCAGTTTGTTTTAAATAGCAAAAGGTCAATCCTATCAACCCGATGTCAAACAGTATTTGTGCAGGCTTAAGTTTGACAGAGAAATTTTGTAATTTCCCTTTTTTGCTTTGTTGCGTTTAAAAATAAAATGAAAGAAAAAAATCTCTTTAATTAAGTTGACATGCAATAGCAAATAATCAATTTATTGGCAATACCTATAGTAAACAGTTTGGCTAAAATTGACTTTAAGTGGTGGCCATATGGACCAGTCTGAGATAAGCCCCTTTGTCAAGATCCTTTAGTGATGGGTTGAATCACCCCGAGTTCCTTTAGTGGGATGTTCGCAATCATGCCCAGATCTTTAAATGTTCTGTCACCCAAAAACCGATAACGTCTGTCCTGAAGTGCATGGCACTTTCATAAGAAGGTTTGTACCGATTTCGTTTCACGTTTCCCGTTAGAATTCCTCTCAGTAGATTTCTATAAAAAACTCTGAGAGCAAATAAAATTGCCATGATAATTGCTTGAAAAATGTTTCGCTCGGTCGACTTTAGACTGTACGTCTCCTTCATTCATGTATAAAATTAACACACACAGCATAAGTGGTGTGAGAAGCTAGGTCGTGGTCCAGACTTAAGGATGCCATATTTATGAGTTATTGAATTTAGGTCAGACGATCTCAGGCGTTTGAAGAGAACATTGATCGAATCCATAGGCACAGGCACACAATAGCAGGTTATATTCAAGAGTTTACTGTCTTTTGACCGATGACGTCTGTCCTGAAGTGCCTGATACTCGCAGAAGAAGGTTTGCACCGATTCCGTTTCACGTTTCCCGTTATAATTCGAACCGTTTCCTTGTCGGACTCAAGTAGTTCGCTGATTCTTCAACACAGCACTTTTGAAATTCGGCAACCAATTATGTCGGACTACTCACGGTTTATTGAATTCCATGCTGCTTTTTTCAATTTGGAAAAGTATTCCTGTAAAGGCAAGTATATCCCTTTTAATACATTTTTTATTTACGTTACTGCTCATAAATTCAATTCTTTAACGTGTCCAAGCACTAGACGTCGTTATCTTACAATTCTTACAGGCCAACCCTCACGTGTTGAGGGGATGTAAGAACTTACTCATCACTTTTGAAGTGATTCTGACATTGCATTGCTTCAACAGCTACATAACTATTCGAAAGTATATAAACTGGAGTATCCCTAAGTACTTGCAACATTGTTGGATAAACTTTTCTAAATCAGGACCCATTGATTACCATCTCTGTTCAACAATTTGCTACCTAGGGACCGCTCCAGCTAGAAGTTGATAGATTTCATGGTGATTAAAAATCACTTGGAAGTTTCAAAGAAGTTTGTAGTTGCCGTAGTCTAGTAGGAAGTGTGTTTGCTTATTAGACGTAAAGCCCGGATTCGAGCCCCAGGCCAGACATCAAAACGAAATATGAAAAAAAAATTATTTCTTCGGCGACTTCCCCTCAGCAGATTTCCGGCAAAAACTGCCATTAAATAGTTACTCATAAAATCTGTCGTTCGGAGTCGACGTTAAACTGTAGGTCCTCCCACTCAAGTATAAAATTAACACACACAACTGAAGGGTTGTAATGGCCAATTATATATGTACATGTGTGTGTATGTATGTAGAAGTTTCAAAACTAGAACAAATTCTTGGCGCCGTAATGTCATTACTATGGATAATCGGATTTCTATACAAGGTTCCGAAGTCTCCAATTTTCAATACGGGAATTTCTTGAATTTCAGTTCACAAGAAAGAGTTTGTCTTCCAGTCATGATCGAATCCTTCATGTTCTTGGACATTTTCGCGCTATAGCCGTGATATCAATTTGATATTTTCTTAAAACTATCGGGATGTTTGAGTAATTCTTGCTAGAAATTATAGTACCTAGGTAGACTATGCTTTCTGAGACAACTGCCAATTTACTTTACCCAGCCCTGAATGTGAAAGTTTAGATCATTTAGCTTGTAGAGATGTTCAGCTTGCAGTCCTGCAAGGGTCACACATGAAAAACTTCTTGTAGTTTTGATAGATATAGCCGCACATCCCAGCTTAACATTATATAGGCCTTAGCATACATAAAATCCAGGTAAACTCTTCAATAACAGGACATTGCCAAAAGCTTCTTAAATGTCTATCAGAGATCAGCAATGAGTATTCAAAAATATGAGTAGATTCGAATCATACACATACTTTCATACCTATTTTAATATCATACCCAAACTACTCATATTCAAAGTTTCACTCATCGTACTCATACTTAACAATACGCATGATATTGTTGATTTCGACTCTCCTTTACAAGAATCACAATATAAGTATGATTCGCGTACGTACACTACAATACTCACTAGAAGGTTGTGAATTTGCTTTGCTTGCTGTCTTTGTCTTTTTCTTTTTTTTTTGTAAATGTAACAACAACTAAGACCGTAAATTTTGATGAATAATTCGAATCACTCGAATTATTTATGAGTATTATAAGTATTTTTTCTAAATTTATGAATCTAAATGAGTAGGCGTATGAATCACTCGAATCATTTATGAGTATTATAAGTATTTTTCTAAATTTATGAATCTAAATGAGCAGTCATATGAATCAAACATATTTCGAATGTTATGCGTTTGATGTCAACGTTGTACTCATACTACTCATTGCAATCTGTACTTATAAATCAATATTGTAGTGAGTACTAATGAATCAGGGTAGTTAGATTTCAATACTGTTGACTCACTCATACTCAAAATTTCATGAGTACTTATGAGTAGCAAAAAAAAAACGATTCATTGCTGATCTCTGGTATGAACACAATTATTTACTAAACCCCAAGGATTCCAACTAACGACCTCATAATTTAGGAAACTATCATCAGCTACAACTATCTCTCAGCTACATTGAGAGATTACTTATGAGTAGCGCTGATATCTGAGGTCTATAAATATACATACTGTGTGTAATTTTTTAAATTACAATAACAAAACAGAATTACACTGCTGATAGGCAAATTAGAATCGATGTAATGGAAAGTTTTTCAGGTTATTTAAGTGCTGATACAATATTCGTTCATTGACTTAAGGGAAAATATCGGTGTAGTCTTCTAGATAGTGTGTTGGTTTACTAGACGAATGCTCAAGAGTTTATTTCCTAGCTTTTTTGAAAAAAAAATATTTCTTTCGGCAGCTTTTTCTCAGAAGTCTTCAGGTAAGAGAACTGAGAGTATACCATTGTCATGAAAAGCTTCTGAAATCTGTTGTTCATAGTAGACGTTAAGCTGTAGGCACTGGCACTCATGGAAAAAATTAACACACACAACATGAGTGGTGTAAGAAACTAGGTTGTAATCTTAACTAAAGAGTTGTAATCGGCGGCTTTTTCTCAGAAGTCTTCAGGTAAGAGAACTGAGAGGAGTATACCATTGCCATGAAAAGCTTCTGAAATCAGTTTGTCATAGTCGACCTTAAGCTGTAGGTATTGGGTACTCATGGAAAAAATTAACACACACACACAACATGAGTGGTGTAAGAAACTAGGTTGTACTCTTGACTAAAGAGTTGTAATCGATAATTAATCAAAATGCAAGGTTCCCGTTACTTACGAAGTGTTGTATTAAATTTTTGCAAAATCCACATTGCCACATTGACTTTACAATGAATTTTTTTTTTTTATTTGCAGTAATAATTTTTTTTATAATTTTTGTTTATCACATGTAATCTGTGCATTAAATATTTAAACAATTTCAATTTTCAAGAGTACATTTTCATTCATGTCACAATGATTATGTAGACTTAACTTTTGCTAACAAGCAAATCGACAAAATAAGAGATTTTTTTCTCTCTACATTCTTTCGATTTCGTTTCGTTATTGATTATTTTTTTTTTTTGTATAGGAAAACAAACTTTAACAAGTAAATTGTAAATAAAATGGAAAAAACTGAGTCACATGAATAATATTTGATTTTTGGATTATAAACTCATATGCAAAAAAAAAAAAAAAAAAAACAAAAATAAATAAATGGAAAGGAAAATCTACTCGAATATGTTGGTAAATATTGCTTAACATGTTATTAAAATATTATTGAAGAAAATCAGAAAAAGAAGCATTTAAAATGAAACAAAATGATGATGACGATGATGATGTTGACAAAAAAAAAAAAAAAGAGAAAGTAAAAATATAGGGTGTTTTTTATAGAGGTATAGAATTTTAAGTTGCAATAAAACAACGATGGATTATTCGATTGACATGAATTTTATTTATCCGAAAGATAATCTTGTGGCATTACATTTTAAATATGATTTCTGGCATATGACCGCCACGGCTGGCGCGGATATAGTCCAATCTGGACGTCCAATTTTCGATGACTTTTTCCAACATTTGTGGCCGTATATCGGCAATAACACGGCGAATGTTGTCTTCCAAATGGTCAAGCGTTTGTGGCTTTACCGCATAGACCAATGACTTTACATAGCCCCACAGAAAGTAGTCTAGCGGTGTTAAATCACAAGATCTTGGAGGTCAATTCACAGGTGCAAAACGTGAAATTAGGCGGTCACCAAACGTGTCTTTCAATAAATCGAAATAAAATTGCACTATTTTCAAGCGTTGTTCAGGCGTGAGTCTATTCATGATGAATTGCCAAACCAAACTGAGAATAAATCACTTGACAGCTGTTAAATTGGTCGCCATCTTGAGAAGTAATGACAACTTAAAGTTCTATACCTCTATAAAAAATCACCCTTTATAAACATTTAGTTGCCGCCTCAATCATAACATCGTTTAAATATGCACATTCATATACAAAAATTTATTTCACCGAATCAAGAGCAAAATAGAGAACAGAACAGAGCAAAGAAAAAGACAAATTTGTTTGCACAAGTTAATGGAGACACCCAGGAAAATCTTCTCACAGTTGCCTACAAAAAAAGTATGTACCTTCAAGACATTTTCATTTCAGTTTTTTTTTTTAAAGAAAGTTAAAGTTAAAGGTCAAAATGGTTTCTCTCTTTCTTTTTTTTGTAAGAGTGTCACACTCCAACGCATACAAGCAGTTTGCCGGACCTTAACTTAACTTAAATAATAATGGCCCAAATGGTCGCAAGGTAAACTGCACAAAAGCAGGCCAAGAGCATTACAAGTACAAGACCGTAATTGACTGACAATTGAGTAGAAATATTTATTTTTTTTTTTCACCAAGATATGAAGAAAGACTGAACAGAAGAGCACAGAACTGAAAGAATTCCTTTCATTAGTAGCATAATTTCCAGTTATTTATCTGTGAATGAGTGATAGAAAAAACTCAAATTTATTTAATTTTCTCTCGTTTTCATTTTCTTAATACAATATATTTCGCTTGTACAAATAATATTTTTCTATTAGTTTTTCTAATATTTTCTTTACTTTTCTTACTAAATAATACACGGCTAGCCTTTGGCCATTTGATTATATAGTATGTTTGTTATTCGTTTGTCTTATTGTATTGGCCATTTTCGTTTCGTTTTGTTGTCAATAGCCATAGCAATTGTCTGAGATTAATTTAAGAATATTTACCCGTGTTATTAAGTATTATAGCCTATAACTGTTTACATGAAATCGTATTACAAAATATTTCTAATTTAATACCAGTTATGTAGTCAGTCCATCCCCCCTATCTCCTAATAGTTTGTGTGGCCTTTAGTATTCCATACAAGAAATCATTATTGAGATGATGATAATGATTACTAAACGTTATTTTATGCATTGCTATTATTAGCAAAAAAAATAAGATATTTTGTTGTTGTTGTTGTTGTCATCATGAATACAGTCAGTTCAAAAAGTAAATGAATTGTGGTCACAAAAAAAGTAGTTTTCGAAACCTCGATTCCTTAACCTTCTTGTCCTTTTCTCTTCAGCATCGGCCGAACAGTAGCATTAAATGGGAAATCGAAAGCCTGGATTATGCAGAAGATAAATGAACGTCTTTGTATATCACTTAAACTTAAATTCCCCGAAACCAAGCTGCTAAAACTGTTTCTAAAATAAATACAGGCAAGAATCGCTCTAACGCTATGTCTCCAGAAGTTGAGCTTACTAGGGTCCTATAAGTTTTAGGTGATGTAGACTCACCTTCAGCGTCGTTGTAGATGTAGTGCGTAATGCGGAGATAATAATAATGACGTAAATGAACTCTTAAAAACTCTCATATGTAGTTCAACAGTTTCATTGTCTTCTTATAATATTTTTAATTCAGGTTTCATAATCTTCAACCACATCTGGCCCTAATTTTTAATTATACATCAAAATGCTAAAATAATGATACAAATGAGGAGAACTAAAGCATTCGTCTCTAGTCCCAATTCTACCGGGAGGTTGCCCACCATCTCGAATCCAAAATAAATCTTACTACTGCAGGAATCTTTATATTAAGGAGTCGGAAAATGAGATGTTAGAAACCTTCGTCTCTTCATGACAAGAGCAGTTCACCGAGGCATGAGGTGAAACACAGTCTCTTTCTCTTTCTCGTTCTCGTCCTCAGACCCACAGCTCGTGCAGAAGTCATTAGTTGGAATGCCGAGTCTTTAGGCAGTGATCCTTAGGAATCGCTATTATGCGATTCCAGCCGAGTTACTTTTGAATGATCCGAAATTTCTCTAAGGAATCCTCGGCATTCATGGACAAGGATGGATGTTTAAATTACGTTCATTAGGAGCTTAATCACAGCCTCTTTGTTTAAGTAAATCAAGAGATTTTCGGAGAAAATTTAGCTAACCAACAAGCATTGCGTCGCCTTCAAAATTGCCATGAACTCTGCATGGAAGACGCTGTAGTGGTTTGGCATTCTGCGACAAAGTTTAATATCAGGACCCAGCCCATGCTGTCGCTTATCTTAGAGCCGTGAGCGTAAACACTAAGGGTCCCATTAGAAACCGCCGGTTCCTCAGAGCAAAATTCCCTAGTAGAAATTCTAAAATCGATTGTTCTATTCAAATAACTGTAGGGAATCATATAATCGATCCTAGTGTGCCTATGTCTTCCCAGAATAGCAACATGTCCATAGTTCAGATGGGGCCAGGGTTTAACTGCATTGAGGCTTACTGCCACCCAATCAGCTCTCTGTCTAAATAAGAGGTCGGAGGAAAGCCAGTTAGGCATAGTAAATAATGCCTTGGCTGCAGTGAAACAGAGCGCATTAGTAATCACAACAGCTTACTGGATGTGTACTCTGTCTATTAGTCGAGAGTGGCATTGGTAAAAATACTGTATTATTTGAGGTTCGGTTTACAGCGGAGATCTTGATTTAGAAGACAGCCGATTCAGAAACCCTTAGGTTTTTGTCTGGTTATCGGAGTCTCTCAACTATCAACTTTTCTTAATTCGTTATGCTCTCTGTGGAAAAATCTCTCTGGAGAACGAGTAGAAAATAAGGAAATATGAGGTTTCAAGCACCCACATATTTTGTACTGTCTACGAAAGAGGGTCTAAATCCGTTCCGTTCCATAATTGGTCATTATAACCCTTTAGTCAGGTTCCTGACCTAGCTTCTCACACCACTTTCTATATTGTGTGTGTTAATTTTATACATGAAAAGCGGGACCTACATATTCTTTAAAGTCGACTCCGAATGACAGATTTTTTGAGAAACTTTACATGGCAAATTTATTTGCTCAGAGTTTTTGTCTGAAATCTGCTGAGAGGAAGTCGTCGGAAATTTTTTTTGATATTTTCATTTTGATGTCTGACCTGGCGTTTGAACTGTGTTCTTACAACATAACATACAACATATCCTATGAAAATAATTGTTAGTTAAAGCTTTTATTTGTCTTTGGTTTGATCATGTTCTTATATTTCAAACTGTTGATTTACATATTGCCATCACTGTAAGCGTACATCTCTCAATATTTGTTTCTGTTTTATTTTTTATTTTTTGTTGTTGTTGAATACGATATAATTTTGGTGAAAACATCAGTATTAAATATTAGTTTTCTTAGATTTGAGGCTATTTATACATAAAATTTATTAAAGATAATGACCGTCAATATCCTTTGGGCCCAAAAAAAAAGAGAAAAGCTACGTTGCAAACACAACTAAAAACGCAATGTTGAGAATGGTAAATGAAATAAAAAAAAACACACACACACATCACCCCTAAAGGATAATGCACATCAGTTGAGCGAGAATAACTACAACTAATAACATGAGTATAACAACAAAAACAACAAATAAACTAAAATAATCCAATTGACTATTGTCCTACACTTTCCCTCTGGACCGACCATTGGCTATAAAACGTTTTTAGGGAAATGGATAAAATTACTTTACTTTCTGCTCATATTAGTGAGCACACATTGAGATGACATCCCTTGCTTCCATTCTACACAAAAGGATTTGTTATGGAGGATAAAGAGAATGTTTCCCATGCCGTTTTTGTATAAAAAAATTGAATTGTGTTTGGCGAAGGGTGACAATAATAATAATATGTTGAGGACATTTGTTAAACCATCTCCAAAAAATTGGTGATTATAAGTGAGAACACAGGATAACTTCTTTGCCGATATTGCAAAAACAGAATTAAAAAAAAATCATAATTTAAAGGCGTAAAGTATTCGGTACACTAGCAGTACTTTCTGACACTTGTGCGCCAATCTTATGGCCGTAATACCAATTCCTAAAATGATTAAAACAAATAACTTTAAACCCTACTTCAGGATTGCAATTTGTTCAATATTTCCCAAAGTTATCGAAACTATCGACAGTTGTTGTGAAGTTTACAATTCGTATATACAGGAGAGTATGCTTGTCGTAAGAGTTGTTATTTCGGCAATATGTCAACCGTGCTTTTGAAACGATACCTACAAAAAAGGAAATATTTCTTCGAAATATTCGATGTGGATATATTCGAAATATTCCCTTGTCTTACAGCACAGTTCAATCCGTAATAGCCGCATGTACCTCACCGATTGGAAAATTGGCAACAGCGCAAATCAAGGCTGTCTTAAGAAATTCAATGTTTGGGTATCTTTTGTGTCAAATCGTGTCTTCTAAAATCGTCCACAATTTCTAGTCCACTGGGGGGTCAAGTCAGAGTTGCCAAAAGGCTACTTCATAGAGGAGCCGAATATTGAGGAATAATTTTGAAGTCAGGTTTGGGACGTGTTAGCTTTCAAAAAAGGCATAAATTCTTGATGGAATATCCACATCGTCAGTTCAGACGAAAACGAAACAAAATTTTTGTTTTGTATAAATTATCAGAATGCTTTATCAAAATGTCCCTTACGGAGATCGAAAGTTTTTTTTTTTGATAATTTGAGTCACGGAGTTTTGCGAGACAATTATCTGCCGGGTCATAACTTATTGTTTACTGAGCAGATTTCACTGAATTCTTGACTTGACAGTTTGAACCACTTCTGGCGACTGAACTTTAACACTTACAGTTTTTTTTTAAAGAGTTTTATGCCAACAGTAGGCGCAAATTCGACTAATCCTAAGCCGATGGAAGGTCAAACCTTTTTGCATCGTAGTTACCTAAAAAAAGCTTAGATTGTATGAAACCCACCCATTTGGCTTGGGAAAATTCTTCTTTTCTTCGTCATGGTCAGCAAGCGGTGATAATTAATTTCGTATGGATGCACTATAGTATTGCGATCATACGATCTATTGCACTGCCCATACTGTCTCTTCTAATTCTGTTGCGCAGACTAACTTCGGGGTGGTGTTTGGTGGCAGTAAGCATAACAACCTGCCTATTTGATATAAGCCTGAGGAGTTGCCATCAGAGGTGCATTACAGATTCCTAATATGTATTCTGGTGGTTCATTCGCATTGCATACATACATACATACATACATAATTGGTCATTACAACCCTTTAGATAGGGTTACGACTTAGCTTTTCACACTACTTATGTTTTGCGTGTTAGTTTAATACACGAGTGGCGCAACCTACAGTTTTAAAGTCTCTCTCTCTCTCCATATTCGGTTTCGCTCCGTATTACCTTGTAAACATCTCTTTCCACTCTTCAATTAAATCTGGCTCAAAGCAGCAATCCAATCTTCCCTACAGTATGGGGTTTTCAGTTTTGCTAAACAATCATACGTACTTTTTTCCAGTTATTTGCATACAAGACGAGTCCTTGGCTGACGGCAAAGCTGCCAAATAGCTTTGCTATGACCTGTCCTTTATACTTTCTGTCCAAGTTAAAATGAGCACATCGCTGGATGCCGTAAAAGATCTACTTTGAAGATACTCGCAGGTTTTCTCATGGTTTCCGAATATTTCATTTAATAATTTCCTCTTCTGCTGTTCTCCACCCATCCGTATACTCTTTGGCCTCCACCGCACATTATTGAGTTCAGCAAGGAAGGTCAAATTTTTCTGCCGTTTTCCTAACCATAATCTCCATTGCTCACTCTCATACGCAATAGAGGCAGAACAAGGAGAAGGTATAAACTCTTCTTCTAACTCTTCGGTTATTCTAACACATGCCACTCACTGCGGCATAGAAGTTCCTTCTATTTTCTGTAAAATATTGAGTAATACTGTATAAGGAAAGTCAGACGCGTCATGTTGGCAAACCTTTATGTCAGGTTGCTTTGAATTTTGACTTTAAGTGAAGGACAGCTAGCTTGCTGGGCCTTGATCTTATTAAGCTTTGGAATTTGAAGTCAAATCTAGTTAGCGTATGGGATCCTGTGTAAAAATACTTCGGAACTCTACAGTAGTTTTGGGTTGCTCTTATGGGTCTTGAAGGGAATCTTTCTTGTAGTGTGCTTAATGGATATCTCAACCCAATCTACTTGTGGCGATTACATTCCCCTTAATTTTCTAATACGATATCATATCGGCAAACATACAAACAAATCGCGAATATAGTTTGTTTGCAATCTACCCAGTATTTTCTCTTTCTTTTTTTAGTTTTAACACAACCCCCCCCCTCATCTATGATTTTAAACGTTGCTAATAAACTCTCAAATTGTTTTTCAATTTCCATTGAATTTGTTTAAGTGTGTGTGTGTTTGCTTTTTTTAATTTCATTTAAAACAAACTCAATAAAAACCATTTAAATCGACTATCAATCGAAACAAATAACGAACTCCCAACTCTGTACTTAATTTATTTCAACCGCATTTACACATCCGTTACTATTGCAAACACAAACTCGCCGTGAATTGTTATTATTTTAGAACAACAACAACAACAACAAAAAATACACAATTTTTGTTTGTTTTTCTTGTTGTTGTTGTTGTCTGTTTTTTTTTTAAATGTTTTCATTAAAAATTTCCATCACGTTTCTATTGTTGCTGTCGTCGTTGTTCCCATTGCTGTTGCTGCTGGATATCCTGTTGCTTTTCATTTGTTGTCTGTCTAATGCCTGTAATTGAGTTTTTTTTCTTTCTCCTCTCTCTCTCTCTCTCTCTCTCTCTCTCTCTCTTTCTCTCTTCATTCTGTTTCTTTTTCAAATAATTTGGTTGATGTAGGAGGAATTGGGGGGTGGGGCAAGGGACAATATTAATGATCACACGTTTTGTATGTAAAAATAGTAAAAATAACAACAACAACAATAAATACAACCACTACAAAAAAGAACAAAAAACAACAACAGAATTTAATAGAATATTTGGAAATCGTTTTCATTCATTCATTCGTACATTCATTTGTTCTTCTCTTTATGGTTGTCGCTGTTTGTTGTCATCATTGTTGTTGTTGTTGTTGATGATTGTCGGTATGCTACAGCAGATTTTTAGATGCTTTTAATGCCATATTTTACATTTTTTTTTTGCCTTTTTGTTTACTTATCTTCATTGCTGCTGCTGGTGCTTATTTGTTGTTGTGTAACAAGAAAACAAAAAAAATATTTCATTTACAATCACTTTTAATTTAATGCGCAAAACGTTTTTCTCTCCAACAATTTATGTACATATATGCGTATGGTGGTGGTCTTGCATTCGTCTTAATACCATAAATATTGGTGGGCGTATACATATAAAGTTCAGTGCGAGTATGCCAACACAGTTCTCAACATAAGCTGACCTAATAAAGTAGTCTTCGTAGTCTAGTAGGTAGTGTGTTGGCTTATTAGACGTAAGGCCTGAGTTCAAACCCCAGGTCAGATATCAAAACGAAATATGAAAAAATATTTCTTCGGCGACTTCCTCTCAGCAGATTTCTGGCAGAAACTCTGAGAGTGAATAAAATTGCAATGAATAGTTTCTCAAAAAAAAATCTGTCGTTCGGAGTCGACGTTAATTTGTAGGTCCTGTCACTCACATACAAAAGTAACGCACAAAACATGAGTGGTGTGAGAGGCTATGCCGTAATACTGACTGAAGGGTTGTAATGGCCAATTATGTATGTGTGTAATAAAGAAAACAAAACGAATTTGGAAAAATCGTTCTTATTTCTTAAAATAATCTCCCTTTTGTTGGATCTCTGCTGTGAATGATTGCTCCGATTCCACTTTTTGTACTCAGAGTTTAGCTTCGTAAACATCTATCACTCGCTAGGGTCTACGTTTTCATTGTTGGTTGTAGAAAACAATCCGAAAGAATCATGCAATTCTGACGAATAGGGCGCTGGATGAATGTTTGTTGTGTGTGCATTCCTTTTCGCCAAATTTAACAATTTTCTTTTCGCCTTAATTTCATCACCTTTTTGATAATCGGTAGTAATCGATAATACCGCCGAATCGAATCGATAATAATCGGTAATAATCGATAATAATGGATAATAATCGATAATAATAGATAATAATCGATACTAAAATATTCTCACGCGCATTCCAAGTAACTCGGGACGTTAACTTTGTAAGCAAATGGAACTATTTTCATCTCCTTTGGATGCGATTCTTACTAAACAGTCTACTGCTTTAACTGATTCTTAGCTTCGGCGTTATAATCGAACTTTTATGCAAACGCGAGAGTATGTCAAGATAGAGTATGTCAAGATAGATATATCAAAATGAAATATGAAAAAAAAATATTTCTTCGGCGACTTCCTCTCAGCAGATTTCTGGCAAAAACTCTGAGGGTAAATAAATTACCATGAAAATGTTTCAAAATCTGTAGTTCGGAGTCGACGTTAAATTGTAGGTCTCGCCACTCAAGTATAAAATTAAGGCACACAACATAAGCGGTCTGAGAATCTAGGCCGTAATCCTGACTGAAGGGTTGTAATGGCCAATTATGTATGCATGTATGTATGTATTGTTGAACATAGCACTCGGCGTTTTTATTACGACTAACATATTCTCTCTCTCTGATATGATACCATTGTGAACAAGGGCCTTTATATAATCATCGAATCGAATAACGTATTGGCAGTCTAAACATTAAGACAACAGACTGTTTGCTCATTTAGATCTGATAATTCAGAAACAACCTGATAACCATTCTACACAAATGAATCGCGGATTTCTGAATAGTTTAGATAATTCGTTTCTCATTCTGTTTTCTAAACATCGAAGCCAGTAATTGTTCCATAAAGCGTCTGTATAAAGTAAAATATCATCAGTAGGATGCTTACAATATCCACTGAAATTCGTATAAAAAGAAGTGCAAAACAAAATGCATCTCTGATGGCAATTCCTCAGAGGTATATAAAAAAGGTTGTTATGCTTACTGTCACCAAACAACAATCCGAAGTTAATCTGAGCATCAGAATTCGTTGAGACAGTATGGACAATGCAGTGGATCGTATGGTCGCAGTACTATAGTGCATCTATACTACGTCATCTCTTGCTGACCATATACATATATATATATATACTCCTCTTACTCCTCTAAGGAGCATAGGGCCGCAACAAGTTGGTTCCAATGAGCTCGATCGTCAGCGCAGTGTTTGACTTCGTTCCACTGTAGACGTAGTTTGGATAATTCGATTGTGATTTGGCGTTTCTAGGTGTGTGATGGTCGTCCGATGCGCCTGCTTCCCTGGGCGTTCCAATCTATAGCTTTCCTTGTGATGTCATCTAATGGCTTGCGAAGAGTGTGCTCAAGCCAACCCCACTTGCGTCTTCTTATTTTCATCTCTATTGGTTGCTAGTTTGTATCTGACCAGAGTTGGGCATTGGATATTATGGAGGGCCAGTAAACGCGCATGATTCTATGCAGGCATTTGTTAACAAATACCTGAAGAGAGTGAGAATCGCAGGGTGCCATATTCCACGTTTCGCAACCGTAAAGTAATGTGGATTTAACGTTGGAGTTGAAGATTCTAATTTTGGTGCGTCCCGATATGTTAAATGATTTCCAAACAGGGTTAAGTTGGGCGAAAGCATTGCGTGCCTTTATTAATGTGGCTGGCAATATCTGCTAATGAACTGCCTAGATAGCAGAAGGACTCCAGTTCATCAATTTCCCCGTTGCGTTAACATTCATTCTGAGTAATTTATTTTTGTGGATACTCATCTTTAGTCCCGCCAAAGACTATAAATATATAAAGATGTTGCACTGCCATACATTGTACTGCCAGTGCCAAATTTGTCGATGGCAGTACGGCTAATGCCACTTTTTGTACTCAGAGAATTATTATACTCAGAGAACGTATTGTTCTCTTCTATAAGCAATTTATTCTCATATGCGTGTATACGTGTGTGTATATTCATTCCATTTCATAGCACAACTGTGCAGAGAGAACTCACACGCATTCTTGTGTTTTTTCATTTAGTTGTCGATCAGATTGCGACAAGAACACATGTGTGGGGGATGTTTAATCATTTTATTTCAGGATGACACTCAAAAAATATTTTATGTTAAAAATGGTCTATGTCATTAGCTTGGCGTATTTCATATTTTTTTATTTTGTCGAATAGTATAATTTTTTTTAAATGCTTAGAAATTCTCGATTTCTTCCTTTAATAAAAAATGGGTTTTTATTCTTTTTATTTATCTAAAAAACATGGCCTAATTTTTAAGCCAAAGATGGATAGCTTTATGTTCTTTCAATAAAAAATAATATGTAGTGGAAAATATAGAAAGAATGTACAGCTTTAAATCCCCAAAGACTGTGTTTTTAACTTGAGAAATATTCTTCAAAAAATCGAGATCATTTCTCATTGTTATTAGTAAATTTCAATGAATATCAGTAAATCCTACCGAAATATTTTTTGGGTGTATAATTCAAACATGAAGAAAGCGACATGAACTTTTTTCGTTAGAAGCTGTCAAGCAATTGAATGCATTTTTACGCTCTTTTTAACGAACATTGTTGCTGTTCGTATCCTATGTGTGTAAAAAGCCGAAGATATTCTTCCCCTGAAAGGCATTGGTGCCGACGTCTGATGTATACATACATTGTCAAATAAAAAAACAAACTAAAAGAAGTCTTGTTTTTACAAAATGTATGTGCAAATAACCTGTGAAAAAAAATGTTACCGTTTGTTTTATTGTAGGGTAAGAATACGTGTTTTATTGTTGTAGAAATGAAACTATATCGATTCGCACCGAAATAAAAAACCTTTATTATAAATTTTTAGAACTAAATATTTAGAGAGAAACAAAACTAGCAAATTATGAAAATAACCTTTTAATTATTACATTAAATATTAAACTTTAGTAGTAATTTTTAAGCATTAAAACTCAACAGTTATTTTGACTGTTTAAACAGCAGGCACTTCAACGACTCTAACCCCCTGAAACGTGGCTTAAAGTTTAATAGTACAACTTGGCAAGTACTTCAAGAGCTGATTACCTACATGAAACAGGTTGAATATGACGGTAATAAAATATTTTCAATCAACGGGCTAGTTCAAACAACGAGTGCTATTTTATCTTTGTCGGAAGAACTGTTTGAAGAAAATTTAAATTTGCTCTGCATTTTAACGAGCCATTTTAACCAAGATCCTATAGAAAACTTGTTTTCATATATACGTGCCAAAGGTGGACACTGCAAAAATCCATCGGTTCATGAATTTAATATTGCTGTAGCTAAGTTGTTATCTTTAAAAATGACTCAGTTTAGCACCTCATCTAATTGTGCACACGACGATGCAGTGTTTTTACCTATTGAATTGGAAACAATTTTAGAAGGTACTGAAAGGACTGGAAATATATCAGAAATTCTGAAATAGATGTCGCAGATATATACAATGAAAATAAAGAATATTTTAATGAAGACGCCGATTGTTTTACGTCCAACAATGTGCCAATAGAATTAACATCAAGTCGTTATTTTGTTGGTTACATAGCTCAACGAATATCTTGCGTTAAATGTCGTGTGGATATAATTAAACCAGCGCAAATTTTGTCATATCCTTCAGAAATGTTTGTACACGCAAAAAATTATACAAAAGATTCCGACTTTGGAAGTTTGTGCGCTCCATCTGAATTATTTTTTGAAGTTTGTAAAATTCACATAAAAGTCTTCGAAAAAATAATTTTAAGAAATAAAGCTACTAAAAACATAAAAACATTTATTGTTGAGCAATGCGTAAGTTGCACCAAAAATACCATGTATTCCTTCTGGTTCGATGAGGATAACGAATGTTATAAACACAGAATGTAGATGATTAATTTACTAGTTACTATTTTACTACGTAAGCATTCCACATGGGAAACATACAAATTTAAATTATCCAGTATGAAAAAAGTTAAAATTTTGAAACATTAAAATAATAAATAAATTTAAAAAATACTAAACAAAAAAGCATTCGTTTTATTACAACTTAATTCCACACAAAAATAGAGACAGAAGTTCATAATTGAACTGTCTATAAAATTAAAATTATATACATACATAATTGAATAGTGTAAAGAATAACATTATAATTCGGTGCGAATCGATATAGTTTCATTTCTACAACAATAAAACACGTATTCTTACCCTACAATTACACAATCGGTAACATTTGCTTTTTCGCAGGATATTTGCACATAAATTGTATGGAAACAAAACTTCTTTTAGTTTTTAAAATTATTTAATCTGAATGTTTCTTCACGAAGAAAATAAAAACAAAAAAATATGTTTATGTGAATGTACCATATACATGTAGATGTTACTTTTTGCTCTCTTTTATTCTCTTTTGTTCTTTTTCTCTCAGTTAAAATGAGAGTAAGCACGAAGATTTAGCTTTCCCTGTTACCTACCCCCCTCATCATAAAGAAGCACAAAATTTTGTCAATTTTGAATACACTGCGTGCAACATCTTTATATATTTATAGTCTTTGGTCCCGCTAACTTTGTGGTTCCGCTAACTACCTTCAAAAGATTTTCTCTGTGGCAGCCTACCTAACAAACAAGCTACCTAACCTCACTTTTAAAAGTTACGCACTTTGCAATATTATATACAAACGAACGCCTTACATATGTATTTCTGCATGTATTTCACAGATAAAGTTGATAATATACATTATAAAATTTTAATACAATAGCTATTGCTGCCAATGCTTTTGTTCTTGTTATAAAGATTGGTTATGGCATTGTAACGTATCAGCCAGCAACAATTTAATGTATTAAAGGATTTAATTTGAATAATTAGATTAATTTAATATTCAATTTATTTCATTGAAATTCCGTTACAATAACAGCAACAATAATAAAAGAACGAACAACAGCAATACCAATACCAATGCCGCCACAGACACAGACACATTGTAGACAATCCGTACAATATGTAAGTATTTGTGTTGCATACTTTTAAGGGCATAATTTCAATTGTAATGAAATTATTATCGAATCCTTCTTGTATTTTGTACTCCTTCCTTTGAATTTAATTCTTCGTTTTTTTTTCTCTTCCATTCTACATGATAAATTGCAATTTACCTGTACTGTGTACTGGTTTTTAATAATTTTATTAACAAATAAATGTGAATAACAAAGCAAAGGGTAGAAATAATCAAAGAATTGTTAAAAAAAAACTAAAAATTTTATTTATTTATTAATCGTATGCAATGCGATTTTTATCGGTTGTTGTGGTGGCACGTGTTCAAATACAATTTTGTAAAAGAACAACAACAACATGAACCCAATAAGCATAAACCATAAAAGCCATTCTGTTATAGGTTTGCTTTATTTGCTTATTATCGGTTGTGTTTTTTTTCATAGAAAATAAAACGAATCGCTTTTGAAAAAAATTTCGATTCGTTAAGCCTTTTCAAGGTTCCCCATTCTATATTAACCGCACAAAATAATTGGCAAAAAGAAGAGAAATACAAGCTTTATTTCGTCCTTTAGAATTTATTCTGTTGCTTAAATTTTTGTCATCGCATTACATGGTATGCCCTACTCACAGCCAGGCTAAAGCAGGTTTCAAAAGACAATCCAACATCCTTTACAGGCGAGGTACAAGTATGTATGTACTTCTTTTGGCTTCATAATATTGTTCTGTTGATTGTAGCTGTAATTGTTTTGAACCCTATGCTAGGTTATCTTAGTTGGCGGACCTCCCTGAAAAACAAGGTCCCACTTAGACTAGCATTCAGGTTATTGTGACATCCAACCCGGGGAAGAAGAATTTCTTCAAGGAAATCAATCCGACTCTAGAATAAATCTTACTATTGCTGCATTAGTCGCTGTAATATAGTGTGTTGGCTTATTTGACTTGAGGCCACGGCTCAAATCCCAGCTTAGACATATCCAATACAACTAAATATGAAAAAAATATTTCTTCGGCAACTTCCTCTCAGCAGATTTCTGGCAAAAATTCTGGGAGTAAATAAAATTGGCATGAAAAGTATCTCAAAACAAAAAAAACAGAGCCGACTTTAAACTGTAGGTAACGCTACTCATATATAAAAATAATACACACAATGTAAGCGGTTTGAGGAGCTAGGTTGTAATCCTTTCTGAAGGGTTGTAGTCACCAATTATGTATGTATTGCTGCAATCTTTATATTAAAGAGTTTAATCGAGGATAGGAAATGAGAAGATGCGGATGCCATTCGTTGGCAAATACAGTCGGTCAGCATGGCTACCAATAAGACATTAGCTGGTGAGACTCACTACTGTGTGGTGGATGCGCACTCGATTTTAGAACAGAAGTAAATCAGTTCTCTTCTTATCCTTACAAATTCAGCAGAGTCAAGCATATTGCATGTACGCCTTGCTACTGATAACGAAGTTCAGTCTGCCCACACTGGTGGTTCCTAGAAATGTCTTTATCTTAGGGCATCAAATGGTCGTTTTTAATCAACGAAAACCGTCTTATTTCCTTGTTTTGTACTTTGCTCTCTCTCTCTTTCTCTTTCTCTCTTATTTATTAATTGGGCCATGTCAATAAGCTGTTGCTGTTCTGTTTTATTGTTCACTTTTCGTATTTTCGATTTCGATTTCTGTTGCTTTTCCGCCTGCTGCCAATAAATTTTGTGTGTGTGTGTTTGTGTGTTGAGCGCTTGTTTTGTGTGCAACAAAAGATGTGCCGCCGTATGATATGCTCTGTGCACGCTAGATGCTCATCAATTAAATTTTCCCCCCACAACTACAGTTTAAGTGTTATTGGAAACAAACTGTGTTGGCCTAACCTGTCTTTAAAGACATAATTTTTGTTTGTTTGTTAGTATGTTGGCTTATTAAACGTGAGGCCGTGGTTCAAACTCCAACTCAATCACGTCTAACAAAATATTAAAAAATATTTCTTCGGCGTCTTCCTCTCAGCAGATTTCTGTCAAAAACTCTGAGAGTAAATAGAATTGCCATGAAAAGTTTCTCAAAAGAAAAACTTCTGTCGTTCTTAGTCGACTTTTAGCTGTAAGTTCTGCCACTCATGGATAAAATTAACACATACAACGTGGGTGCTGACTGAAGGGTTGCTATGATGAATTTTATTGCTCTTAGAACGTTTGAGAGAGATACGCTAATGCCAGTAGGCCTTGGCAGCCAATGGTTTAATTATAAATCTTCCTGCAGCCTGATCTGCTCAGTTCATTTCCGTTGATAATTGAAGGAGAGTTTAGTGCCCTTAGTACTGAAGGTGGAAGTCTCTGTAGTCTAGTAGATAGTGTGTTCACTTATTAGACGTAAAGCCCGGGTTCGAGCCCCAGGACAGACATCAAACCGAAATATGAAAAAAAAAAAAAATATTTCTTCGGCGACTTCCCCTCAGGAGATTTCTGGCAAAAACACTGAGAGTAAATAATCCTGCCATGAAAAAGTTTCTCAAAAATTTGTCGTTCGGAGTCGACCTTAAACTGTAAGTCCCGCCACTCAAGTATAAAATTAAGGCAATCAACATTAGTGGTGTGAGAAGCTAGGTCGTAATCCTGACTGAAGGGTTGCAATGGCCAATTATGTATGTATGTAGTACTGAAGGTGGTACATACAATGTCGATTGACATTATAGTTTGGATAACGTTGTTATAAAATGACTCATAGGGGTAAAGACTAGGAACCTTATTCGTCTTGTACATGTCGTCCTCTAACATAGACTAGTGTGTAGTGTGTTGTCTTACTGGATCAGAAATCTAAGTTCCTTTTTGCCTAACCTCACCTAGATTCGTATCATATTATTATTCACACTGTCGGGTTTATTATATTTTATGTTTACTAACTAATCAGAGCCAAGTGGGATTTTATATAGGAATTCCCACCTTGGCCTGGTGTTTGCATTATACTGGTGCTGTAATGAGTCATTATCGTTGGACGGAAGAAACAGTCTTCCCTGATGAGATTTTCGTCTTTCTCAGCATGTAAGCTAATGAATATGTTTTTATCGGCAGAAAATTATTTAAACCTCAAAAGTTTTTGAGATTGTACTCCCCAGGATTTCCTGGTTTTTTTTTTTTTTTTTTTTTTTTTTTTAAATCTAAGTTATGTTGCCAAAACAAAGTTGTTGGGTTCCTTCATTTTTCGTTAAATGGCTGTAAAAAGGAAAACTCATTGATTTTTGCTGTTTTTTTTTGGTGTTATTATAGCTGTTGTTGCTGTTATTCCTGCTGCCATTAGTTGTTTATTTTTGTTGTACTTGTTTTTTCTTACGTTTTTTTTGTATTCCTTTTTGTAAGAAACAATGGTGGTACCAACAGGCACGAGTGCCGTTAACACAAATAGAAACGCCAACTGAGTATTGGCCTAGTAAAGGCATAAAAATTGAAAAAAAAAACATAACAATCGAAGGTGGTATTTAAACAATATCGACCCCCTTGATACCTTCTCCACCAAAAAATAAAAATAAAAAGGAAACCAAAGTTGTACAGTTTTTGGCTTTGGCATTCGATTAAAATTCATATAGGCGGTCTTAGGTGAAACAGCAAGTGAAGTATGAGTATGTCTGTGGGTTTCTTGGGTACCAAGACAAACAGTTACAGGCTATAAAATAAATAACAATAAATAAACGAAAGAAAAAACAACAACAACAAAAAAAAAAATATGAAAATCGATTTATAAACTTATAATCAAGTAATTAAGGATTATTAATCGAATTTTAATATCCTTGCTGTAAGGAATTTAAAACAACAGGTGTTTTTTTAACAAATTATTTATGAATTTTTAAAATAATTTTTTAAATTATAGTGCGGATAAATAAGGTACCTTAAAGTACCACCCATTTGGTGGTTGAATAAATTCTTGAATAGCAATCCCAAGGGCAGTTATAAGTTAAAGAAATTCTTTTCGCCGGCTAATGAACATCAGAGGCAAGTTGTTATTATTTCGTATTGAGCTATAAGTAGGTTTCTTTTCATATACAAATGTATATACGACATATATATTCCCATCAATTTTATAAGAAACATAGGTCCACAGTAAGACTTTCATATTCACTTTGGCTTCACTCTCCTTCTTATGTAAGTTTGAACTGATAGTCCTATACTTCGATTTGCCAGTGTGATCCCCTCTATTTCATTTCCTTGTGAGGTGTATTGAGTTGAAGGCAATGCACAGCTATTAACACTTTTTTTGTATCGACGCCATAGGATTGGAATGCTCCTACAACCTGTTATCGCAAGCATAGACATGTTAGATTTTATACGCTGTATCTGGCAAAAAGAATACAAGCGCCTGAAGGATCTAATCAATCCGAACTTTCTCGAGGCTCATGCAAGCTATAGACGATATCTTCCCCTGACTTGTCTAATGTGCTGTTTCTTTAAAACAAACAGTTTCAGACGAAAGTCTGTTTGTATGGAGAACACAAATAAAATTCAGGGTTTTTGTTAATTATGTATTTCAGCGCATAGCTGCTTAACCATCGACTCTAATTATCACGAAAAACAAAATCGCCTTCAGCAATAAGGCCCATTTCTAGCTGAAAGGGTAATTATCAAGTATTGGGGCGATACCGATTCCCATGCATCCTGAAAAAGCCACTGGTTTAGTGTGAATTTTGGGTTGGCGGTGCCGTCAGACCATATTTCTTTAAGAACGATGTTAGCCAGGACATCATTGAGAACGGTGAGCACTGTAGAACTATGATTAGCAACTTCATTTGGCCTGAATTGGATGAATTGGAACATTAACGACATGTGGTTTCAGCAAGACGGTGAAACGTGTCGCACAGCTCTTGCCATATTGGATATGCTGCACTAGCCATTTGGGGGTACATCGAGATAATATGAACTCAATACCGGGATCGTACGATTTGATTGCGTTAGACCTTTCCTAAAGGGGTTTTTATTAGTCGCAGGTATTTGCGAATAAATCGCAAACAACAGTGGCGGTCAAAGCCAATACAACCCATGCCATCGATCAAATTTCAGAAAAAATCTCACCCAGACGTGGCGGATGTTTAAACAATGTTTCAGCCCATAACAATAACAATGAAATAAAAATTTCAATGATATTTCACAAAGACTTTGTTTTATTAAAATTTAAAGATAACAAGCGGTTAATGAAAGACCGCTCCCGGTTGTTTATTTTATAAATTTTGCTGAATTTTTTTTTTTTTTTGATTTTATTCATCATTATTTCTCCTTAAGTCTAAAATTTTAATCGTCATACTCGTATATCGTTTAATAGGCTGTTAATATGCCATTGCTCTGTCGTAATCCTTTTTTTGCCGACAAATGTTTAACAAAACGGTGTGGCTTGTGGCGTATTTTCAAATAATCCTTACGTTTGTAAATCATCATCACGATTTAAAAGTACATTTGAAAATGTTTTGTTGTAGCTTTTATTAGAATTTTTTATGACCAATCCATTAAGTCATTTAAATTGGCTTAAATTGCTGAATTAAATTCCAATTAAAAATTTTAAATACTGAAGCAAAACTTTTTTCTGTTTTCTTAGTACTCAAAACCTCAGGTTATAAGCGATGGCATATAAAGTTTATTGGGAGGAATGAAATTATGTGGAGTAAACGTTAGGTATGATAATAATCAAAGAAAATCCAATTTATCTGGTATGGTTGGGTTAGGATTAATACCTTCACTTTTCTTCTTTCAAAATAAGAAGTCACTTTCAGACCCTTAAACAAGGGTATTCCCCGAAAATACATTGGAAACCACATTCTTGCTTGATTGAATTCTAGGTTCATTTAGGAATCTTTAATATGTATTGTCTAATCGTATTCCATGCTACATAACTACAAGTCACCAACTATAGTCCCACTCTTATCTATTTGGGCGCCAATTAATAATAATAAATAAAGACAGGATTAAAACTTAGTACCCTACCCTATTCCTATTGTATGTGTTAATTTTTTAGAGGGTCCTCAGGTACTCCAAACGACAGATTTGAGAGATTTTTTCATGACATCTAATTACACTCCGAGCATTTTCTAGTAGACTGCTGTGAGGAGAACGTAGAAAGAAATATTTCCTTCGATTTCTTTTTTTCAACATTTCAGAGCTGATCACTACCCTACGTCGACTTCTAATATGAATCCGATTAGGTCTCTTCCACGATCAATATAGAACCCTTTGAAAAACCAGACAGATGGCTTATAGGTCGCCAGTAGGATCCATCACCAGCGTTAGATAATAAGAATATCCTCATAAACTGTCGCATACTAAACGTTATCTTATGTAACGGTATTCGTCTAATGAGGTTTAATACTGATGGATCTGTTTGGTCCATCTTTACAAATGCAGAAAATTGGTCAAAAAGTCTAGCAACATTGTGGTCCAATTTTTGGCAAGGCCGCGGTAGTTTCCACGAAAGCATAGTTTTACCATTTTAACATATTCTTCCGTCTGTCGCTCGTATTTCCTGCGTTGCTCTGAATTTAGTGCTAACAAATCACTCAGTTAACTTGCATATTCTTCTTGCATTCCGTATACTTCAAATGTCCATAGTAAAGGTTCAAACACTTACTTATTCTGTTAACAAAATACTTCGCTAATATATTACCATTAAAGTCCCGCGTATAGGCTCGTGACCGCTTGAATGTACGAGTCAAGCTTTAAATTGCAATACAGGGTCATACATACATAAGGTGTTCAGATAATCACCTTTATCGCAATAAACTCCATTATTGAGCTCAATATTTCATATAAAGTTTCAATTAATTATTGCGCAATAAATTCGCAAATTGTTATAATATTGAGTAAAACTTAAAATGCAGCACTGTCATAAGTATGTTCAGTGCGCATATTACAATTATCCGAACACATTCTGTTTATATTTAACAACTCAAATGTTAACAATGACAAACAAAAATGTTGAAACAACCAGATGTTTTGTTTACCAGCTGTCAAATGAATATTGAATAAGCAGCTGAACTGCATATATTATTATGCCTGAACACTTAAAATACTGTACTCAATAAACCGAATATTGACTCAATAAAACTGCATATCACATAGCGTAAGATTGTCATGAACTTTACATAGGACAGTAACTAAGGGAGTGTTTTCACTTTACGCAAAATATCTCACGATGTGAACCAACAATGTAAGCGATTTTTAACTCGAATTGCCAAAGTCTATTATCCGAATCGGCGTATAACGTTTCTCATACAGGCTTAGCAGATATTGGAAACTGATATTGGATACAGTAGGTCAAAGTCAAGTCGAGCGGAGATCTTTCTTCTTAAATCTGACATTCGACGCTGAGATTAAACTGCAGATGTTGCCACTCATGGATAAAATTAAATGTGTGTGAATTATTTTCAAACCTGTATAGCCTCTTTACTTCTACCATTACTAGACAATATTTTTTTTTTGTTCTATTACTTATATCGTTCTGTTGCTTTTGTAGTCGCATTATCCTTGTATTGTCCTTTAATGCTGAATTGGTTTTAAGTTTAATTGCTTTTGTTTCACCTTTTTATTTTTGAAAGTTCATCTGACCAATTTCAGTTTTTATGGTTTTCTAATGCCATTTTAAGCAGTGAAGCCAATTTTAAAGGATATTATTTAAGCCAATTTAGTTTTGGTTACATTTGGAAGGGAATTTAATGCTTCCTTCCGTAGTATTCATATGGGGAAATTACAATTTTATAACAGGCTTTCATTGGATTTTAAGTTTAATACACTGAAATTACCCAAAATAAAAACGACAGAATAAGGATGGAAGTATTTTTATTTGATTTTATAAAAGAATTGAAAAATAAAAGTTTACATTACTTTATTCAGTAATATTCGATCTTCAATGTAATGGCAGTTCAATTATTTTCCTTATCCAAGTTCTTCATATTCTTAATATTTTACTCAATAGTTGTTGTTATCCCACCACCACTACAACCAAGTTCAAATAAGGCTTTCAACAAAATTTTATATAAACCTGTCAACAAAGCTTCTGGTGAATTACTATTGATCTGTGCTGCCTGACGATGGCGTAATAGATCACAAATATTCTCTTTGTCCGAGTCAAGAGCTGATCATAGGAGAATATCCAGAAAAAGTTTATTTTCCCATTGCAAAGCAAAATTCTTATGGCCTCCAAATAGGCTTCGGCCTCTATGTATTCCACCTCATCGCTATTCGCTTTCAATTGTTCGATATTGTTATCAGTTTTACACTTAATTGGTCATTACATCCTTGAACTGAGGATTACAATCTAGCTTCTCATGACACTTATGTTGTGTGTATTAATTTTATCCGTAAGTGGTGGCACCTACATTTTAATGTCGACTCCGAATGACAGATTTTTGTTTTGAGAAACCTTCTCACGGCAAAATTTTTATTTATTCTCCGATCTTTTTACCAGAAATCTACAGAGCGGTAGTCTCAGAAGAAATATTTTTTCATATTTTGTCTTTACCGAGATGTCTGACCTGGGGTTTGAATCTTGGCCTAACGTCTAATACTATGTTCACACATACACTCTTATTGCGTAAATCGCAATAAACGGCATTATTGAAGTCAATATTTAATATAAATTTTCAAAAAACAATGTTGTTGAAACAATATTGCTTATATTATATCTGAACACTTAAAATATTGTACTCAAATAATCGAATATTGGCTCAATAAAAGTGCATGTCTGAACATAGTATAATAAGCCAACACACTACCTACTAAAACACGGTGACTTTTGTATTCCATTGCTGGAAATCTCGACTGTGGTTTCAGAACAACTTTGACTCAGAATGAATAGCAACAAAGGCGGTTGTTAAGCATGATGTATAATTTTTATAGCATGACCAGGCTCTACATGATAGAACCTGTGACTTATGTCATCAATATTAGGGGACCTAACAATGTAAATATTTTCGTTTACATTTCTTTATTTCTCAACATATCCTTTTTTGCGAGTTCGTTCTTTTTCCAAGTTCCCATTCTCTTATAAATGGTCCGCCATCTAACGTTTTTTTCTTCAACTATTGCTTATTTCGTGAATGGTAACACTTAGCTCATGTCTGATTTGACAGATAATTAGTTTTATCCTTCGGCTGAACGAATATGGTTGTGTATACGCTTGAATAACGCTGGGAAATATTGCGAATATTACTTTGAAAAGCAGATGCCGATTTTGGCAAAAAAATCATCTTTTCAGATGAAGCTCATTTTGATCGTGGCGGGTATGTAAACAAGCAAAATTGTCGCATTCGGGGCACAGAAAACCCGCACGCATACATTGAAAAGCCGACGCACCCAAAAAACTGTTTGGTGCGGATTTTGGTCCAGAGGCATAATTGAGCCATTTTTCTTCGAAAATGAGCAAGGAGTGGACGTTACAGTCAATGGCGATCGTTATTGGGCCATGTTGAACGAACTTTTGTTCACAAAAATTGAAGAGGAGGATATTGGCAACACTTGGTTTGAACAGGACGGCGCTACATGCCACACAGCCGAAGCTACATTTGGTGTTTTGCGCCCTGGACAATATTCTTGAAGCCATTGGTGAAATACAGCTGCACACAATCGATAATGTGCTTAAAAATTGGACCGATCGTGTAGGTTGCTGCATGGCCAGCCGAGGCAGCCATTTGAATGAAATTATTTTCCATTATTAACCGGAAGGATTTTACTTTCAAATAAAAAAAGAAATTTGAGAAAATATTCAGTATTTTTTTTTAAGCATTTTCAAAAAAAAAAAGATATTTGGCGGAGCCTATATGTGTATTCAATTTATTTAAAAATAAAATATGTAAAATTCTTTTATTTAAATAAATAAAAAGTTTAGGGCCTCCTTAATCTTTTAGTTGAAAATAAATTTGCTTAAACAAGTAAAAAAAACAATTTTTCTAATCAGCATTAATTATTTAAAAAAGAAACAAATTTTCACAAATAAACTCACTTGTCAGTGCTTTTGTTTCGAAAAAATTTTATACCTGCCATACAAATGCTGTCTCACTGATTCACTGACTCATTGTCTTACTGTTTGTCGTTTTGTTACGTCTTCTATTTTTGCTTTGGTTTTTTCCTTGTAAATTTCATAAATTCTGCTTGACTTTATTTTAAATGTATTTGGCAGATTGTCTATTAATTTCTAAGCCAACGTTACGCACTCTTACGCATCCTTGTAAAGGGTTGTACATTTTTGGGTGTTTAAAAGTAAATCCAAATAAAATGCGGAAAAAGCTTGGACCTTGTCCTTATGTGCGACGTATAATGTCATTTAGATTCTGAATAAATTGCAACGAATAATTCCTTTGAGGTTGTTTGCGACCCCTTTTTGTACATTGCTCACATTATCTTTCTGGAAGATAACTTGACTAATGCTGTCGGTCGTGTTGTATAGCCTTGCCTTAATGAAACAGGCTGCTATTCAGTTTAAAATCTTGAAATATAAACAAAAAAGCCGGTAATCATAGGATCATAGATCACTGAATTGACGGTAACTTTTTTGCGGGATCATTTTCGCAGAAATACCATCTAATACAACCTGTAGACTACAAAGCGTCCTGAAGAGTCTTATGGTGTTTTCTTTTCTACCAAAAAATGTGCACTTTATTTTAAAAAATGCAATTTTGTGTTTGTTTCTTAAAAATGTTCCTCCCTTTAAAAGGGTGGTATGTTTTATTCTAAATAATTCGCACTTGTAAATGGTGGAGGGCATTGCATTTTACGCCCTGTATAAATCGAGAGTGCTGATAATGCCCTGTGAAGCAAATGACTTTTGTTTATTTATAGGGCTACCAGATGAAATTTAAAAAAAGTCGCCTAGTATTGTTATCCAATTTTGAAGTTAATTTTTTCATGGTTTTGTGGGGTAACCTTAAGGGAACATTACATTATTAAAGCTACATGGTCAGTAATATAAAAACTTGCATTCTGTGTTAGAACTGTGTTAAAAAATGTTATTTGGTTATAAAAAAAGCCCTAAAAAAATGAAATCGAAAAATTAGCGATCTGGCAACACCTTTTTATGTTTACATATTTTATTGAAAACAAATCCAAAAATACAACATAATTTTAAGGGCACGGGGCATACCCTTTTTTCATATTTGTGTTATGTTCATCTCAAATAAAAATTACATTATAACAGGGTTGGTCAGCCATTTTTTTAATGCACCTTGTAAGAGGGTGACATTTTCTTTGTACAAAAGAAAACACCATTAGAGTCTGTGCAGAGGCAGTTTTTATTATTCTGTTTACGTGGCTTAGGATGGGATTATGCCAATGGATTTCCGCAATATGAGGCTAGATTAGGTTTGATAAAACTTCCAACTTTGGAACATAGAAGGTCTGTTTTAGGTGTTTGTTTTGTTTTTAATCTGGTTAGAGGTGATATCGATTCTGAGTTTTTGCTTCGTAACCTGAATTTCAGTATTCCTGCAAGATTTTCACGGCACTATCGTCCTCTTTCCTTAGATTTCTATAGAACTAACTACGGATGTAATTATCCTTTTCGTAGATTATGTAATGATTTTAACGTATATTACGATTTGATTGATTTTAATTGTAGTGTTTGTAATTTAAAACGTAGCTTATATGCTAGCATTAATTTGTAAATTATTATATAAAAATGTATTTTCATTCTAGTTATAGGTAGTTCATGTTTATTAATAGTTTATTCAGCTTGCGATTAAGTTCTGTAGCTGATTTATGTTCTTGTTGCCATTTCTTTTCCCATACCCGCTACAGTCCGGACTGTAGTGTGTACGTGTCCCTACGTAATGGGGACGAGCCCTCCGCGGTCGGGTGAGAGTGGGTTAGTGTGTGGCCGGGGACGTTCGAATTGTAAATGATCAGTCGGCTTTGATTGTTTCACTTACAATCCATTAGTCGGAATTACAATCTATCTTCTTAAACCACTTAAGATGTGTGTATTAATTTTATACATGAGTAAAGAGAGCTAAGGGTTTTGAACAACTTTTCATGACAATTTGATTTACCCTCCGAGTTTTTGCCAGAAGACTGTAGAGAGCAAGTTTGCGAAAGAAATATTTTTTCATTTTTCATTTTGTTCAGCTGAGACTTGAACCACGAGCTCTTGTCTGATAGGGCAACACACTACAAAATCCAACACACTTCAAACTCAGTGGCAAAATACGCCAGATAGACTCTATTCCTGAGAACACCGTGTTATCCAAGAAATCAAAATTTCAACCACACTTTCTCTAGTGGAAGTAAAATTGCACACGACTTATTGCTTCTGTTAGGCTTTCAATCTCTCCCAATGTCCTTATAACCTCGCCAATTCCTTGCACAGTAGGTTGATTAAGGCGATCATAAAATCCCCTCATGATGTAAACGTTGCAAAGTTTAATTCAGCACTTCTGTGCTGAGTTCGAACTAGTTGAACACGTTCCTCGGTTGTTAAACGGTCGCCTTTCTTAATATGAAAACCGCTATTGAAACCACTAAATGGATAACTTGATGCAAATACAAATTGCCTGTCATTCCCTCATTGAAAACACACACACTCATTTTTGGCATACATGAGATGAGACAATAATTTTTATGCCTTAAAATTGTCACAGAATATATGAATTGTTGCTCTTTTATTTTCTTTAATATTTATGTTTTTGTTGTTGTTGTTGTCGTATGCCAAGAATTATAATATAAAACCAACTTATTAGAAGAGAACCATTAAATTTGGTTAATAAAGCAATTTCTATGCGGGTGCGTCTCTTTTTGCGTTTTTCTTTTTTTTTTGGTATTTTTTTTTTTTAATTCAAACGTAAAACAGAAAAGGAAAACAACATGAACACTACTCTTCTGTTTTTCTGCTTTTCTGCTTTCCTGCTTCTTTTTTTATTTTTTTTTTTTGGTAATTCATAACACATTTCATATCCCACTCTCTTTCGCCATAATTATTCTCTACGACATGCCAGTGTATCTTATTGTTTACCATTTTTGTTTTTGTATACATGTGCGTGTCCATGTGTGTATGTGTGTGTTGGGGGGTATATGCGTATATGTATTTAAAAACAAAGTTTTCTTTTTTTTAAATGTTATGTACGTACGTTACCACCTCAAGCATGGTCATATTTTAAAATGTTTGTCTGTATTTGCTTCTTTTTAAGAGTATTCCAATACGAAGTTTTTTAATCTAATGCCAGAGAAAATGCTATATAGAGAAGTGGGAGAATACCGTTATAAACTAAAACAATAAAACACTGTACGCAGTAGAATAGGCAACAGTTTTTCTCGTTTGTTTTTATTTTACGAGTCTAGTATGTGAAGTTATAAAAGTATTTGTGAGTTTTTAACTAAAATTTGTAAGCGAATGTTTGCAGAAAAAAAAAATAACTTGGAAGTGAAAATTTAAAATTATTTTTTCCTGAAATTTTTTTTGTTAATCACGCTGTTAGGTTAAGTTAGTGGCAGACTAGGCAAATATTTGCTGAAATAGGCATAATCAACTAGCACCATAATTTTATTTTAATAAATATTTTTGGTTTCTTTAAGGAGCACAAACTGTCTGTCGATTTTCTTATTCATTTGGTTTCTGTTATTTGCAGATTTATTGAGTATATATGTATATTTCAGATTTATTGAGTTCTTGCAAGCTCATGACTATTTTGTTGAGGCAAATTCGCTAATGACAGGGTTCATTAAGAACATAAGAAGGTCCTAGGATAATCAGATTATGTAATAAGATTGCTACAAGGTGAGAGATTCCTCACAGTGATAGGTGGTCATACCCTATATCGAAATATTTATATATATACACTGCTGTTCAATAAAATAGATTCACCATGATCAACATCTTGCAACTAATTAAAGAAGAGTCACGCTTCAAATTTTTGAAATGTATCGGAATTATATTCATAAGAGGCCAGTAAACAAAGTGCAGTTACTTTTTTACATATACTCCATTGCATAAGAGATGTCTAGTAAACTTTTCGGAGAGCAGGTGAATCTATTTTTTTGAACAGCACTGTACATACAGTGGTGGCCACGAATTTAAGACACGACATATGACTGACTTATTTGTGATAATTTTTACATTTTATCGAAAAAGTTTTAGGTTCATGATATTTTTCTTAAGATTTTAGTAATGTTATGAAGAAAAATTAATAATATTTTGTTACCCATATTCGGTTATTTATTTTTATTTACATAATATATACATAAATACAAATTTTATCCTGGTCATGAATTTAAGACATGGGCATAATATTACACTATTCTCTAAATTAAGCTCAGCTTCATAAAAAATTCTAATATTTAGTGGGAAATCTTTTATTTTTGATCACAGCAGCACATCTCCCGGGTAAACTTTCGACTAATGCCACACAACGTTGCTTTGGAATCGCATACCAAGCCTTTTGGATTTCTTCCCACAAATCGCTTGAATTTCTTGGTTTAACTGTTCGTACATGTTTCTCAACATCATTCCACAACTTCTCAATTGGATTGAGGTCCGAGGATTGAGCTGGCCACTTAAGAACAACGATATCCTTTTCCTCTAAGCAACTCTTCACTAGACGTGAAGTGTGCTTAGGATCATTATCATGCATAAATTTCCAAATTAGAGACATGTTGTCTTCAGCGAATGGTATCATAGTGTCTGTTATAATGTTTTTGTAAACATGCTGGTCCATTTTAGAATCTATCTTGTAAATGGGACCTACACCATGCCAGGAAAATGCTTCCCACACCATCACATTTCCACCACCATGTCTGACCGTTTTTAGGGTGTACTTTGGATGATGCTCCAGGTTTGGAGGGCGCCATACGTACCGCTTTCCATCAGAGCCGAAGCGGCAAAACTTCGACTCGTCGCTCCAAAGAATATTTTTCCAAAATATCATGGGTTTCTTGAGATGTTCTCTCGAAAACGCTAGTCGGGCTTTGATATTTTTTTTTGACACAAGTGGTTTACGTTGTGCAATACACCCACGCAAGTTTTTTTCATTTAATCGTCTTCTTATTGTCCTAGACGAAATATTAATGCGAAAATCCGATGCAATGTTATTTTTTATTTTAGTTGAGCTCGTGAAAGGATTACTAGCAGCTACTCTATAAATTATCCTCCCTGGGTGTAGTTTTTCGGGCTCTAGGTTGCTGTTTGATATTTTTGGTGGTACCATGTTGCTTGATGTGTTCCATCGCGTTGTAGATCTTGCATCTAGAACATTTAAGCAGCATGGATATCTCTATTACTGTTTTTCCAGCAGAATTTAGTTGTTGGATCAGTTTTCGCTCGGCATCGGAACTCCAAGTACCTCTGGCCATTTCTAATCAAATATTTCGATGTATTTCAACATAAAATAATAAAAACATTCGTTACTCACCGTTTAGTTTCAAGAAACACAAAAAAATCACTTAAAAACCAGAAAATTCTGAAATGTCTTAAATTCGTGGCCAGTTTCAAATACACGTTTTTACATCAATATGATTAAAAAGCAACAAAATGTAAAAAAGAAATAAAATAAAATAACGGTATTTTTTATTAACATTACAGGGTATCAATACAGAATATCTAATTTGATATTACAGGGTTGTCAAAATTATCACAAATAAGTCAGTCATATGTCGTGTCTTAAATTCGTGGCCACCACTGTATATCCTTATCAGTGTATATCTGCATATATCCTTTTCTTGTACAAAACTCATTCGCTCTAATCGCAGACTTCAGAAGAGACATTATATTTTCTTCGATTATCATGGTTTACTATATTCAGAATGATAATTAGAAGGATATCAAGAGAATGGAAGTGTTATCTTGAAGATATGTACGAGTATGTACTGCTGGCTGAACATCATAATCGTTAAAACGCAATTTGTGACTTTAGCATTACGCTTATTCAACTTTTCACTCAATTTTCCATCCATCATGCTTTAGCTCTTCTTCAGACCGTATTTGTTTGGTTGAGTCTTTTTTCCGGTTTGCAAAACATTTGTGGCAGTAAAGAATATTACAGCCGAAAAGTTCAAATTTTTACCAATAAGTGATAAGTAAATAAACAAGTTGAGCCGTTAGTGTTAATTAAACTGTATTTTCCATTATGACTTTCCTGTCTCTGATTTCTCTCTTACTTTTACTCCTGTTCCTTCCTCTACTCTCTCTCTTTCTCCCTTTTGCTATCATACTTCTGTTGCCACTCTGTGTATTGCTCGACAAGGTCCTTATGCGTTTATTTCTTCGTTTATTTTTTAAACTTTTCTTCTCTCTCTCTCTTCTTGTTTTTCTTCAAATTCTTTAAATATTAAAATAAAACTGTTTATTATTGTTGTTTGTTAACAGCACAAAAGTATGCTAAAGATAATCCTATTTATGGTTATTGTTGTTGCTGTTTTCCTTGCTACTTTTAAATACTTATAAATAAACAACAACAATACCAACAGCAACAGTTTAAATACAACGAAATACAATGATGTGAGCGAAAAGAAAGAACGAAAGAAAGAAAATATTTTCTCTCTGTTCTCCTTTATGTTTTTTAATGTAATTAAAAGCACGTGCTATAATTTATGACAAGAAATAAAAGGAAATTATTATGAAATGTGTGTGAAGATAGATTTTAAAATCTATCTTCACAATGTCAGGAGTTTATAAATTAAAACGAAAAGAGAGAAACTTATTATATACTCTACAAAGGAGAATCGTGATGGTTTGGTAGCTCCATTTAAGTTTATCTTGGGGTTGTAAAAATACAGTAAAATCTTTAAAATAAAATTTCTTTAATTGAAAAGCAACCACATTAAGCAAAGCTCAATTGCCTGCAATGAAATCCTGTTGTAGTAATGTGTATCAGACTGGCATTCCGTAGTCAAATCGTGTCATCCGGCTCAGATTTGTGTGCCCTAATTTTTCCTTTCTAAATGAGATTAAAACTCATAACATTCTGCACAACTTTCAAATGCCTTCAGCACTCAATCGCCGTAGAACTTACTTGATACTTATCGATTTAAATTTTCAGTTGTTCTTAGACTGTTTAAATATATTCCATAAATATAAGGTTTTTCTGCAGTGAGAAGCCGGAGCAATTTAAGCCATAAGGAGGATGCATTAAAGTGTTCAGGGAATCGCTTACTTAATTGGTCATTACAATGCTTTAGTAAGGATTACAACCTAGCTTGTCATACGACTTATGTTGTGTGTGTGTTAATTTTATCCATAAGTGGCGGAGGACCTACAGTTTAATCTCGTCTCTGAACAACAGATTTGAGAAGCATTTCATTGCAGTTTTTATTTACTATCATGATTTTTGCGAGAAATCTGTTGAGAGGAAGTGGTCGAAGAAATTTTTATTTCGTTCGAGATATCTAGCCTGCGCTTAGAACCGTAGCCTTAAGCCTAATTAGTCAAACACATTACCAATTAGACTATGGCGACTGCAAGAATATGGTAAAAATATTGAGCTCTTAAGAATAAATAATACTTTGCTTTAAAACTGCCAAAACTTGGCTTCATTTTTGTTGACTTTTCTCTACTTCCTTGGCTTAAAATAATGGTCCTTCGAGTATAATTTCATCACCTAAGGTATGCATATATGATACACGTACAAACGAATACTTTCAATGCTTTACTGTACATTACCTTATTTGTTGTTGTTGTTGAAATATAAAATTTTGCTTTTGTTTTCCTAGCTTTAATAGAAAAAATAAAAATGCCAGAACAAAACAAAAACAAAAAAAAAAAAATTGTTAGGAAAACATGTTGCGCTCTTGATATTTATTTTTATTTCTCTTTTGTTATTTCTAATTCAAAGTCTATTTATTATTGTTTTTGTTTTTTTGTCTTTAATCATCAGAAAGTTTTCGTCACATGTTATGCATGCGTATGTGTGTCAAATCTTTCTCTCTCTCTCTCTCTCTCTTGTATTAAGTGCTGGTATTATTATAACGTAATGCGGCATAATTGAAAATCGATTTACGGGCCTTAACAAATGGAAACTTAAGTGACCATCAGTATATACTTGAAGAAATTTACCTATACATACGCAACATGTATGTACATATTGCCAGATATTTGTGTTGGAACCTTTACATGCGTGCATATGAACTTAAGTGCAAAGGACAGAGATTGGTTATTAAACAGTGGAAGGAGAGCACTTTTTTGAAAAGATTACAGAGGTGGTAGTTGTTTGAAAGTGAGTGAAATATTTAAGGAAACATTTGTGGTCTTGGGTAAGGGTTTTCTTGTTGAAGTTACATCTGTCAAATTATTGCCATAGTTGTCATTTATTCAGTCAGATTTGCCCAATCATTGATGACCATAGACCATGAAATGTGTTCGGTGAAGGAGCTCTGGAGCAATGTGCAACTGAGCCTAGTTTTCATTGAAAAATCATTCAACATAGAGGCCCATTTCTAGATAAACGGGTGCGTAAAGAAATAAAATTCTCGAATTTGAGATGATGCCAATCCACATGAAATCCTATGTATCCGGAAAAAGTCACTGTTTTTTGTGAATTTTTGGTCGGCGTCGTTATTGGTTCATATTTCTCTGAAAACGACGTTGGCCAGATAAACGCTGTCAATAGCAAGTGCTCTAATCGATGATCATCAACTTTTTTTTGCTTACATTGAATAATCTGGACTCGAACGAAATGCGATCCCACCATCATGATGCTACGTGCTATATAACTCATGCCCCAATAGATACTCTGCCTGTGAAATTTGAGGCCTTGGTCACTTCACGTGGATGTAATGTAAACTGCGATTTGATTCTGTTAGACTTGGTCTTTTGGGTTCTGCTTAAGAGGCACGTGTATGCGAATAAGACACACACACCATAGAGGTATTCAAAGCCAACATAACCTATGCCATCGATCAAATTCAGTCGGGCTTATGCGTCAGGATCATGGAAAATTGAAATGCACTCCACTCAATGTAACCGTGATAGACATTTAAACGATGTTATATGGATTTTTTAAACGAATAATTTCAATGAATTTAAATATTAGAAGTGTTCCTGAAAAGCTACATCAAAAAAGGGGAAAAATGCCCCCCCCCCCAAAAATACCCCAAAATATTCCTAAAGTGTACTGTGAGAATATCATGTGTAAATCCCGGATCCAGAAGTGGTTTGCCGGAAGTTGCATTTTTCAATCAGTCATTGTAAATGTGAATTAGTACATACATACATAATTGGCCATAAAAACCCTTCCGACAGGATTACGGCCTAGCTTCTCACACCACTCATGTTGTGTGCATTAATTTTATACGTGAGTGGCAGGACACAGTTTAACGTCGAGTCCCCACGACAGATTTTTGAGAAACTTTCATGGCAGGTTTATTTACTCTCAGAGTTTTTGCCAGAAATCTGCTGAGCGGAAGTCGCCGAAGAAATATTTTTTTTTTAATATTTCGTTTTGATGTCTTTCATGGGGCTCGAACCCGGGCTTTACGACTACAAAGCGCACACACTACCTACTAGACTACAGCGACTTCAAATGTGAATTTGTGGAGAAACTAAATATGATGTTTTGAAATTACCAAGGAAGGAGTGTGCCCCCAAAAAGGCTCTAAATTTTCAGAATCTCTTGTTTTTGCTGCATAATCGACCAAAACAAGCAGTGAAATGATGATCCATTCAAAAACAATTCGATTTTTTATTTAGAAATGTTTAAGGCGGTACAGAAGCTACCAAAATTGTATAACTGATGCATTTTCTGAATCATTTGTTACCTCCATTCCAAAATGGGAGCAACGAAAAGTGCTTTTATTGATTTAACGATACACAAAACGTTAGATTCTTCGTCAGAATATTTGCACTTCGAAATACAATTGTTTTTTTATTTAAAATTAAATTGACTTGTTTGCTTCGCTTTATACTTTTTTGCGGCCCACTGTGCCTTATTGGTTTAAAGTTTTACGAATATTTTCTCTTTTGTTTTTGTCTATTTATAACTGTTATTACGAATATGTATTGTTGTGTTGGTATAGTGTAGGTCACGCAAAGATATTAATAAGACTTACCGTTACACTTAAACGCACATACACACATACACATAACTAAGAATAAGAATATACAAGATTGTATATGTCTCTCTCTCTGTTTTGTTCTTTTATATGCACGATATACACTGATATAAACATATGTATATATGCATGTTTGTGTATTACGTTAGAGGTCTCCGTAAGTTTTGTTTACTTTACCTGTATTGTTTGCACAGTCTCTAACCCCCTTCCGGCATCTGGTGTTGCCTTTTTAATAACCACCACCGCCCAATTGTTACATGCAACAAGCTTTTCTTTCGATAGGCTTTTCTTCTTAACAAAAAAAAAAGGAAAAAATGAAATAAAAACGACTCTTAAGAGTTCTGTGTGGTATTGAATGAAAAATAAACACAAAAAAAAAGCAGAAAAAACCTTAAAAAACTAAAGCAAATACGACGTAATAAAAATGAAATGAAATGAAGGAAAATAAAAATGAAATCTTGGACGAACAGGTGGTCTATAATGACACGTTTCTTAAATTTTTTTTGCTTTAATTTTTATTTGTTTGTCACACCGTTTTTCTTGTTTTTTTTTATTATTTTTATTCGTTTGTTTGTTTGTTTGTATAGAAAATGTGCGTGTCGAACTGTCAAAATGGTTTTCTGTGTTGGTTTTTCTCTTTCTTTTTACGGTGTTGGTTTTTTACTTTTTAGGCAGAGGCAGTGTACTATTAATCGAATCCGACTATATGATGATGAGCTTATAACGACAATATTTTTTACGCATCGGATTGCCACATAATTTGGCTTTACTTGGTTACTTAAACAAGAAATTACAGAGTTTTTAGTTTGTAAATCGAAATCAATATCTTGCTGACAAGACAAGTTACAGACATGACCAGTTATATACATAAATGTGCCTACTCTTTTCTTTGTAATCCATATACCATCTACAGAAGCCACTATTTGAATGTGCCGTGAACTCAAACATTCCTCCGGAAAATATGAGGACCTATCCAGCAGTGTTATAGCATACTTGACAAGTTCCAGTCAGGCCTTATGTCATTTGCTATCGTATAGAGTGCTCCAATATATGAATAGCATGAGTTTAAGGCATTCACGCGAGACTTTCTAGAATTCCTTAGAAAGTCTGTTTGTTTGTTTGCAATCGCAGTGTATAATCACAAGTTACTTCAGCCCTTTGTCTGCTAGATGGCACTTGCAAAAAACAATCTGTGATGTATACGAGGCAACAAGGTCTTGTCTCTTGTCCTTGTATTTCCTATATGCTTTCAAAAATATCCAAAGTAAACAAATAATAAAAGAAAGTGGGGGAATGCCAATGTTCCTTAAAGAAACTACAGAAAATAAAACCATACAGTTCCTAATAATATATTCAATTAGCAGTAATATACCGTCTTTAATAAGACTCATTCAAATCAAATCTTTTATTGTTGTATACAGACCAACAGTTAGGCAATATCTTACAATACACCGAGAGAAGTAAAAACTAATACACGCGCCACTCTATAGCACTTCCATTTCTTGAAAAAGTCAATTCGACGTTCTAAAGTGATGTTTGGTTGCGCCAGGAGCATGTGTCCTTTTAGAGGCACTTACTTAACAGCATCTGTTGCATAAAATGTACTATAAACCACGTTCCGTTTTCTTTATTTCTTTAGATTAGCCATTTGTACGTTCAAGATGGCCATTATAAGTCAGTAGCACCTAGAATTTTTTACTCCTGCTATCTACTTTACGTAATAGCTCTTCTCTCAGTTACAGTCTAGACCAGGATCAGAAGAGTGTTAGAGTCCAACAGTGCTGTCAAAACTATTGCTATTAACATACTTGTATTTGCGTCAGCCATCTTATATTATACGAAAAGGATAAAATGTGTAAAAAAGAGGACTAGTAATGCAGACCTAATGTACTTGAGAACATATACATTTTTTATTAGAAGGCAGTTTCGATTTGTTATCAATAAAACTAACTACTCAGTTGTGTCCAAGAATTTTTTTGATTTTTTCCTTGTATTGTCCAAATATTATGACGTATTATTGTCAGGCTGCCAATACATTTGTAAGGTATTAAAAACAGTAACGAAGGAGAAAAGATAATTGAGTTTAAATGTAAATCCAATAAAAACCTTGCTGTCCTACTTAATGCCGTAGACGTAGACGTTCTCTTTGATAAGAGCTAACACAGTCATAATCGCTAAAAGTCTTATGATTGAGTCTCTTTTTCTTAAGCGTTTGGTTCAGGACAAGAAAGTTAAACTAAAGCCTCAGTTCTTTAACGAATTAATTTATTACGATGTTATTCTAATAAATGTAAGATTTCTTGCAGGGTTTGTCAACAAACAAGGGCTTATAGGTGGTTGCCTTGAGAAGAAAACCTTTATGCGATCTAGCTGGTAGCTATAATAGTAGCCAGTTTTGTATTGTATCAGGATCCTAGAAGAGTAATCTTCTTTCTTTCGCCGCCTTCTGCTAACTAGAACTAGCGAACCAGATCTATGAAGAGATTCAGCAAATAGCAAAGCACATGAGGCATTTTGAAGTATAAAACACCATTAACTTTAACGGTTGATATGCACGCATCCGTAAAAGCTTTGATAATATGCGGTTCATTTAGGGAACTATACGATCTTTTTGCAAGAAGCAGTACATGCAGTTTGAATACAATTTTTGTAAACGTACAATTTAGTATTGACCGAATCAGAACGATAACTTAAGCTTTTTGTCAGGAAAGTTCTTACACAGAAATCTTTTCAATTATTGAGCGCTATGGTAGACGAAGCGGCCATAGCTGTTATATAGAAGACACAGTCTTCTCGTGCATACACCTACAAGATGACGCCTACCTTCTTTAAGATTTCTCTAAGATTGCTTGCTGATGTCAGGTTGTGCTAGCCCATAGCATAAGAAGAACTCTCTAGCGTTTCATTAGTCAAATCGTATTGTTCATACATAATTGTTCATTTCATCCCTTCAGTCAGGGTTACGACTTAGCTTCTCACACCACTTATATACATGAGTAGCGGGACCTACAGTTTAATACTATGTTCAGATATGCATTTTATTGAGTCAATATTCGGTTTATTGAGTACAATATTTTAAATGTTCAGGCATAACAATATACGCAGTTCAGCTGCTTATTCAATATTCATTTAACCGCTGTTAAAACAACTGGTTGTTTCAACAACATCGTTTTTTGTGTCGTTTTTGAAGTTGTCAAATATTAACAGCAAGTGTTCGAATAATTGTAATATGCGCACTGAACATAATTATGACAGTGCTGCATTTTAAGTTTTACTCAATATTATAACAATTTGCGTATTTATTGCACAATAATTAATTGAAACTTTATATGAAATATTGAACGCAATAATGGCGTTTATTGCGATTTATGCAATAAAGGTGCATATCTGAACACCGCATAAGAAATGACAGATTTTTTTTGAGAAACTTTTCATGGTAATTTTATTTATCTCAGAGTTTTTGCCAGAAATCAGTTGGGAGGAAGTCGGCCATGAAATAATTTTTTACATTTCATTTTGCTGGCGATGTCTAAAATGGGGTATGAATCGCGGCTTCATGTCTAACACACTACATACTAGGCTATCTTCTTCACTTCAATGGTGTTGTTAGCCTCAGATAATATCTGGTCACGCCAACTTTGATGTCCAGATATTTGGCTTTGTTTGCCTCCGTAAAGTTTGTTTAGTGAAAAGGCTAGAAACTTAAGTGGTATCATTACATGGAGCAACGGTTTAGTTATAAAAGAAACCTCTTACCAGTGCATAAGCAAAGTACATGTAAACTGTGCTATTCACTGTAATACCAGGACACCTTAATAAACTAACATGTGGTCTTTGCAAAGCCCAAATTACGAATCAGTTTGAGGCTTGAGATGGTTCATGATGGTTCAAACCTAGCTCCACGTTTACTAGCGAGAGCTGGACATTGTTATCTCCACATCCGTAGTTGTAGATGTAATGTCAATGCCAAGCACTGTGTATGGCCTCCTATGAGGTAATGTCCATTAATCGCAGACATAAGTACGCTTATAGCGCCTCTATTGTTAAAGAACGCATCCGATTACTATGGAAATGGGGTCATAATTATCTCATTATGCAACAGTTACTCTCAGTAGCTCAAATATTTTTGGAAGTCTGTATTGTATCAAATCTAAGTTTGGATGAGCATGTAAGAAATTCCAAATCCAGCGTACGTTTCTGTATCTTGGAACACACATAATTCGAAGAGACATTAAACTGTTCAGCTATTTAATCAATAGAAACCCGGATTTAAAGACTCCATAGAGATATTCACCAAATTAGTAGAAAAGACAGATCCTTTCTTTCTAGAGGATAACGAAGAGAGGTTTTTCTCTCAGTTTTAGTTTTTAATAAGGCACACTTTTCTAACCTTCTTTGCCTATATTCTTGTTACCTTCTCCTTTCTATTTCTAGCATTTTTTTTTGGTTTCTGCTTAAAAATCTAAGACCGTTCTACTTACCGTTTTTATTTGTTGTGGAAGCTGATGTTAAGTACACATTAGTTGTTGGCAGTTGTATGCGTTGTTGATGTTTTTGTTGTTGTTGCTGTTGCAGATTAGTTATCATATTAATATTGCTGGTGTTAGTTGTTTTTGTAACATGACAATCAGTTATGCTGTTATTGCTGTTGTTGCTACTGCTGCTGCTGCTGTTGCTAATACGTCGTTGTTTATCTTTATTATTCATTTCCACCAACGATTGAGCCGCTGACCACTCCAAACGTTCACAAAATTCTTCTTCATTGTCCTCAACATTGTCACTGGCCAACAATGAGATGGCAGTTGTAGCAACGACAGCTGATGCTGCCTGTGGTAAAGCACAATTTGCGACAGGCAATGGTAGCGATGTTGCTGGTGTTGCTGATGGTGTTGGTGGTGGTGGCGGTAAATCCTGTGCTGCAGCCATAGATTGATATGCGGCATTTTTATTAATGTTGTCATTAACCACAATACCAACACTGCCACCATTACAATGGGCTACTGTAACTGTATTGTTGTTGTTGTTGTTGTTGTTGCTACTGCTGCTGTTATTGCTGTTAATCGTCGTAGTAGAGGGGGAGTTTGAGTTTGTATTGGTATTGCTGATAAGGGTACTTATGCGTCTGACATTGTTTAAATCTGTTGATTTTTTTACAATATAAATTGTAGCGGTTTGTTGTAATTGTTGGTGATGTTGCCCCACCAATTGTTGTTGTTGGTGACGCAACTGTTGCTGTTGCTGTTGTTGTTTGGCATTTTGTAAAGCAGTTCTCGAGCTATGATGCTGGTTAACAATAATGCCACACGTTCCACTTGGTGGTGGCTGAGAATTTTGTTGGTTTAAAAGTGTTGTCGTTGCTGTTGCTGTTGCTGTAGCTGCTATAGCTGTTGTTGTTGTATTTTTTGCCAACACTATTTTACTTGCAGCCGTTATACACTCCACAGACATTTTTGTGGCATTACATAAATCGTTTTCTTTATTACACTTCGTCCTTTATTTTCTTTAATTTATTTTGCTGTTGTTATTGTTATTGCTGTTGCCTTTAATTCCAATACTCTACTGCTCTTCTACTTCTTATAGAGGTTTCGTATCCAGTTTCGCATGCATGAGTGTGTGTGTGTGTGTGAGTAGGTGTAAATACGAGTCAGTGTTATTGTTTCTCTTTAAAGGTAGCCATTGTTTTTAACACTCACTCTCTCTCTATCACTATCTTTCTGTTGCTCTCTTTCTCTGTGTTGATGATGTTTTTCTTTCTTTTGTCAATATTTCTCTTATTAAAGTATCAATACGCGTCGTTGGCTTGAGTTATTTGCAGTTTTTTTAAAGTTGTTGTCATTTTTCCTTTTCCGTTATTGCTTTTTACCGTTATTTTCATAACAATTTCTTTTAAATGATGGACATTTCTTGGATCTAATTTTTTTTTAACATTGCATCAAAGATTTTATTTTAATTTTTAAACTTTTATTCGTTTTTTTTTTAATTTATTTTTTTTTTTGTATAATTTTTTATTATTTGTTTTGTTTTTTTTTTAATTTTCTTAATTTCTCTTCAGTTATTTAAAATATTTTTATATTTAATTTTTGTGTATTTCACAGGTTTAGGTATTGCTTTCGTTGTTTTGGTTTACTAAGGGAGGGGGTTTTTATTTAAAAATTCTTTTTTTTTTTAATTTTTCTTTTTCTATTTTTTCTATAGTTTTCCACTATTTACTTGTAATTTATTATTAATTGGCTTAGGTTACTAAGAAGTTATTTTTGTTTTGTTTTAATAGACTGAAATTGAAATTGCCAACAGTTTAATGTTTAAAAAGGATTCTCTTACATAGAAATGTGCTGTAAAGATAAGAGAAAAAAAATGGAATTTTTAGTCACAGATTATTTAATTTAAATGAATAATTATTCTATAAGGAAATAACTCTAAAAAATATTAAATTAAATTAAGATTTTTAAAACAATTTGAGTTTGAGAAACTGCTATACAATCAAAACCCGCAATAGGCATGCCAGTCCATCTAAAAGATTGGAAAAGTTTGCCACCTAATGATGTATCTGAGATAATTATTGAGAAAGGCGAAATGATGAAGATTAACAACGTAAGCACAGAGAATTAGACAGTATCTGTATCAGCAATATTTTGATAACAAATTGAGGGTGAAAACAGATACATGCTTCTGGTCCCGACCATCACGGATAATTGATTTTCACGGTTAATCGAATAACAATTTTAATTATACAGTTTTTTTTAATACCTATTTGTATTATTTAACAAGTGAACACTGGTGTACATACATACATATTTACATTAAAAAATTAATTCCAAAAGTTTATGTACATTTTTCAATTAAATAAGTTATGTGTATACATACATTAAATTTTCTACTGAAAACATGAGGCAAAAACGGGACATTACGCAAAAAAAAAAATACAACTTCTTAAAAAAAAAGTCATGTATTGTTGGTGTTTGTCTAATATTTTTCAACTTATAATTTTCTTTTATACATAATTTTATAAATTTAAAAATTAAACTAATCACTTGTAAATGCTTCTGACTCATCGTATGCAAACAAGGGAATTTCCAGTTTAGATGTTTATTATATTGTATGTATGAATTTGAAGTTAATAAAAAAATTCTGCCATCACGGATAATGGAGGTAATCGAAGCAAACAAATTGAAAACATTGCAAACTAAAAACAATAAACTGATCTTGGGCCATCATGGTTAATCGGGGTTACCGGTTAACCGGTTCACGGATAATCGAGACCCGACTGTAAAAACAAAGCAGAGATGCATTCAGGCGACTGGAATCAGTGTCGACTGGACTACAAATATTCAAAGAATGTGTTTTCTAATTTCAAAAAACGAGAATTATCTTCTACACTTGCTCGTCTTCTAATTAAATAGCAGAACAGTTTAACGTGTCTTCGAATTATGTGTGCACACAAACGTACACTTCATTTTTGGTATTCTCACATGCAAACCCTAACTTAGACTTGTTACAATATAAACATTGAAAAATAATTGAAAGACTGAGAGTAACTGACGCATAGTGATCAGGTTTTTATGATTGCATATTGACAGTAATCATAGGCATTCTTTAACGGTAACAGATAGAAGCGTTGTAGTCGTACTTATGTCTGCGATTAAGGGACCTTGTCTCATAGAAGAACATATACAGTGCTTGGCATTGACATTACGTCTACTGCCACAGCTGTGGTGATAACAATGACCAGTTCTCGCTAGTAAACAAAGAGCGAGATTTTGTCATGCTTCTGGACTAAATCGTAATTTGGGCTCTGCAAAGACCATATATTTGTTTAATTAAGGTGTGCTGGTATTACGTGGACAGTACAGATTACAAGTGCTAAGCTTTAGCGATTTAAAGACGTTTCTGTTACAGCTAAGTCGTTGCTGCATTTTATGGCACCACCTAAATTTCTATCCTTTCTACTACATACATACAAACATAATTGGCCATTACAACCCTTCAATTATGATTACGGCCTAGCTTCTCACACCACTCATGTTGTGTGCGTTAATTTGGTACGTGAGTGGCGGCACCTACACTTTAGCATCGACTCCGAACGACAGATTTTGAGAAATTTTTTCATGGCAGGTTTATTACTTTCAGAGTTTTTTGCTAGAAATCTGCTGATACGTCCTCGTCGAAGAAATATTTATCCATAATTTTGATTACTGCAGATGTCTGACCTGGGGTTTGAACCGTTCATTACTTTCCACTAGTCAAACTTTATGGAGGCAATCAAAGCCAAATATCTGGACATCAAAGTTTGTATGACCAGAAATTTGCCGAGACCATTAAAGTCTCCGTAGTCTAGTAGGTAGTACGTAAGCTCATTAGACGTGAGGCTACGGTTCAAACCTCAGGTCAGACATCCGCTCTCAGCAGATATAATATAACAACAGTAAACCATGTAAGATAGAGACGCTATCTGGTAGCCACGTGATTCCTAGAAGGATAATGTTAAATAAAGCTTCTATTATTTTAATTCTAAATCTCTATTGACGGAGGTGAGATTGTAATAAATTCTTTATAAAGCACAGTTTTTTTTTCTTTACTGTCTGCACATATTACATGTCTGGCTGTTTCTTTATTATGAAAACGTGTAAATAATTCATTCGATGACTTTTGCTTCGGCTTGAAAATAAAAAAAAAAAAAAACAAATAAAAACCATTAAAAAATAAAAGCAATTTTTTATTTCAACGTAAAAGATCTTTTAAACAACACAATACCTTTGCCCCCAACCAATACAAATAACAGACAAATAAAAACATTCAATTGTATTAGTGTTGGCTTACAGACGCACACGAAAATAATACCGAAGACAACAATATAACAAATGAAAAGGTAAATAGAGAAGAGAGAGAGAGAGATAGAGTGTGTGTATGTATGTATGTATGTGAAGAGAGAATGTATAAAAGAAAAACGATTGAAATAATTTCTTATGAATGCATTGGTTTGTTGTTGTTCGTTGGTTATTTAACCATTAAAGTTTTAATTGAATTTTTAATGAAGACTCCTCACACACGCACACAGCCACACATAGTCAAATACTGTGGATACGAACAAGAACATTAGCATCGTCATTGTCGGTTATAGCAACAATAATAATCGCCAGCCATAACAACAAAACAACGACTATAATTTGCTTTTAACCGTTATATTATTGCTTTGTATTGTGCATAGTCAACAGAAAATGGACAGGTTTTGTTTTGTGTATTTTCTCTGGTTTTTGCTTTGGCCACCTGTCAGAGTATTTTTTATTTCAAACACTCATACGTACACACAAACCTTTCTCTCTCTCTAACTGTCTCTCTGTCTAAACTTACGCACACACACATATTTAAAATTCTAACGCTTTGTTTTGTTAGTCGTTATTGAGTTGAGCTTTCTTCTTACATACTTCTGTGTGCATATGTGTGTGTATGATTAAGAAGTGTATATGAGAGAGAGAGAGAGAAAGAGAAAGAAAAAGTGTAAGCAGTTGCAAAATAACCAAATCCAAAAATAAATAAATACAGGGTTCTTGAGACTTTGGAGTAATTTTTGTTTTATTTTACAATTTAAAAGCAGGGTAAGGAAATAAGCATTACGTGTCCTTAAAAATCGATTTCCATCGCTGTTATTAACCGTGGGCACAAAGGTTTTCATACCAAAATGATTGATTTGATTATAATTAAGCTGAATAATGCATTAAAATTTCTAGACAAATAAATGAATTTCTTTTTACTACACCTTACATACAGTAAGACCCCGCTTAACGCGGGTGATACGTTCCAATATGTTCCAGCGCTGAACGAGGCAACTAATAAATCAACTGTGACGCAGGAAAGATGCGTTCGTACTGTGATTGCGACTTGGGAAAATACAATTTGAATCTTTATTTTGGACAGAATAACAAAGGGCGTTGAAAACGATACATAGTATACACCGTCACTATGCTTTTGGTTGCTGCATGGCCGTTTCACTTGCACACATATACAACAAGTAACAATACAGTGTGCGATTTAGGGCAATCCCAATACTACCGCGTAATACTGAAACAGCGTTAAGCGGGGTCTTACTGTACGTTTAATGCCTTAAAATACTTATTTTAAACACTGAAGGTAGCGTAACACAAGTATTGTTTGTCAATTTTTACCAGGTGGTGTAGTAATGTGGCCAAAAAGTTTCTAGCTGTCACTCACTGGAAAGTGCCTAGAGCGATTCCTTTCTTTCCAAGGAGCAAACGACTTGGTATATCCTGAATAGGGGCTTTGGAACAACCTTTTTGAACCCAGATAACGTAAGGAGACACTTCAGCCATGTGTCCTAAATGTTCAAAACTGAACTTGAACGGCTGAATGCAAATAGGACTTAAGTTAAATTATTTCGCGTTTAAGTTTATGAGCCTTTAGCCGAATACAAAGGCTGTCCTTATAAATCGAAAAAAGTAGAGAGTAATGTTTGAGATTCAACTTGGTGTGGCTGCCACCTAAAGTTCTAATCATTTAGGAGCTTCCGAATGCTTTCTGTAGAATGAATACAAAGGAAGTAGACATAGTAATTGGGTCAAAACCAAAAATATCGTGTTACTGCATGAACAATCTGAATGGGCATAATGTTGAAAAATATATCCTAGATGAATTAAAAACATGCGTAAACCTATATTTTCGGGGAAATCGTATCGCACATTTGGAAGCAGAATATTATAATAATGTTCCAAGGAATCTGAAACATGGAACTATAAAAGGAAAAACAAACAACGATTATCTCACGAGTTTTCAGTATGCAGAGGCTTGCAAGCCATTACACCTCAGGCTCTTCTGAATATAACTCCGCTTAACATCTCAAAGTAAGAGAAGATTGGTAATCTCTATTCATATTGGGGGCGGGGGGGAACACATAAGGAAGGAAACCCTATTGGTTGTCAAATGATTCTAAGGTGGAATCGAAACCTTTCTTTGCACGTCTAAGACTAGCACATATGTATGTGGGTCCTGCTCTCAGCTTCTCTAAGAAATACAGAGTGATCGTTACACCATGGAATAGTGGGAAGAAAATCTAAAATGGCTATGAGAGACGGATTAAAAACATTTCTAGCATTGAGCACAGGAATTATTTGATCTATATCACGTCGATCAATAATTTTAGTGAGGACATCACATCGGCAAAGAGAGGATACTTAGAAGGATACATAAGATTAAATACAAAATTACTCTTGGATAGTCAATCTCACTTTAAGACATACAGTTTCACATATACATACGTCGAATGCGCGGCTGCAGCACACTAAAGTACGGCTATGGTATGCTGGAAATCAGCCAGAAAGTTTAACAAATGAAGCTAATCCTTGAAGTTTCAGTAGTCTAGTAGATAGTGTGTTGACTTATTAGACCCGAAGCCAGCCTACAAATCCCCGGTCAGACGTCAAAACGAAATATGAAAAAATATTTCTCGGCGTCTTCCTCTCAGCAGATTTCTGGCAAAAACTCTGAGAGTAAATAAACCTGCCATGAAAAGTTTCTCAAAATTGTGTCGTTCGGAGACGACTTTAAACTGTAGGTCCCACCACTCATGTATAAAATTAACACACACAACATAAGTGGTGTTGAGAATCTAGGTCGTAATCCTGACTGAAGGGTTGTAAAGGCCAATTATGTATGTCGAGTGGTTTACTAAAGCGTTCAACAACTCAACCGCTAAGATGAGAGTAACAGGACATGATTGTAATGAAAGATTTTAATATCTATGCCAAAAGGGACCTTGGAGGTATTTCAACAGGAGTCTCCTGAAAGAGTAGATAGGGAATGATCGACTTCCATTGTGAAGAAATATTGGAATGGCTTTACTGTTTTACAAAATGCTAATGGAGCGAATTTATCTTTGAAACTAGTCAAAAAAAGTTAAAGGACACTTTCAGAGGTACTTATGGGCATCTAAGTCCGCAATAAATCGTTGTATGGGACGGGCTTATACATTACTACTACCTGGATGTAATGCAATGAAGAAGAGTAGTCAATGGAGCACTTGATTATAAACCTTGTAGTACGGGGTTATAAGGGATGCAGGCTACACAAGCATATACACTGGATGAAAAGGATTAAAGCTGTAACTGACGCACTGAGGCTGTGATTAACGTACTAAGGCGGTGACTGACAAGAGAAAGTTTGGTGCAGCAACAGATGTAGCAGAGCAATAGACCAAAAGCCTTCGGTCTGACCTCTCTTTATTCATTACAATAGTTTAAAATTATACTGCGTCCGATAAGGACTGAGCTTAAAACCACACCGATTTTGTCAATAAAGCATAGCATCAGCGAAATACAGCTACCTGTTGTAGAATATTTATCAATTTAAATAAACACCCTGTATTCCAATATTTTTTCTTTTGCCTGGTATTGCTATATACATTGTATTTAAATTTATTTCTCATATTTTTCTTGCCTATTTATTCTAAATTTTTTTTATTGTTTAGAGTTTCCTTAACAATTTATGATTTTGGTATATGGCAACACTGGTTGATTTTGTTTATTATTGTGCACTGAAGTAGATCAAACAAGTGTGTTATTAAAATGAAACTCAGAAAACATGGTGGCATAAAGGAGAACCGTAAAACACACACACACAGAGATAAGCGCTCTCTCAGTCTCAGTCTCTCACTCTCTCTTTTGTATGTGTTGCTTTAGACGAAGTTGTTTTTATAGTTTTTTTCATAGTATTGCAATTGTATTGTAATTGTAAATGTAAGAGAGAAGGAGAGAGAGAGAAAGAGAGAGAGAGAGAGAAAGAGAGAGAGAGAGAGTGAAGAAGAATTAAATGCAGTATTTTGTTTGTAATCACCAAAAAAAAAAGTTTGTTTTTTAGATCTGAAAACATTTGAGAATCTTAAAATAAATTTGTTGTTATATATTTTTCTTTGTTTTGCTTTTGTGTCTATATATGTTGTTCCATTTTAATTTGTGTTTTAAATGCTTTCCGAAAATCTTTTTTAAGTTGTCTGTTTTTAAGAACGAGGCTAGACGATGTTTCGAAAGCACACGAATGCTGATTTCATGTCAACAACAATTCTAGCCGAGATTTGTTGTTTCTTTTTAATGCCTGTTTTTTTTTCTGTAACATTTCATTTTAACCGCCTTTTACCGAACTTCACCACTCAAAGGCTGACAAAAGCAACTGAAACTGTTTTGAAATCATACATATACCACTACAGCAACAGCTATAATAATAACAAAAACAACATTTAAGGCCTTACATCAAACAAAAACAGAGAATTTTTCGAAAGGCTTTTATAAAAAAAAAAACTAGAAGGATATTAAGTAATCACTCACACAATAAGACGTTTTGAGAGGAGAGTATGAGGAAGAGAGAGAAAAAAAACGAATTTTTGCCTTTGTTGTGCATTTTCTTTAATGAATTTTGTGTCTTAAGGGTTTACAAGATTTTCTTTTTACGAATTTTATAGTTTTTTTTTCAATTGCTTTTACTCACTTTCTTTATTATTTTGCGTTTTTCTTTTTTATTTCTTTTTTTGAGGTTATGACCAGCTTAACTGTTTTTTTCTTTCTTTTTTTTTTGTATTTTTTTGCTTTGTTGTTGTTTTATATTTTTAAAAGCATTTCTTTTTACGTTTTGTCTTCATCATTTTCAACACTTTTTCCAGCTTACAAAAAGGATATTTTCTATTTTGTTTGTTGCCTTAAAAACTTTTCTTTTTTAAAGAATTTTTCTTTTATTCTCAAATTATTTATTTCGTTTGGATAGCAACAGCGGATAAAACAATAATATTATGCACAGAAAAAACAAAAGAAAAACAACGTATAACGCTTTCAAGAAATTAAGAAATGGCAAAAAGGAAAACAAAACATTGATTTGCTAGTGAATTGATTTTTTCCCGTTTCTTTTTTTTTTTTGCTTTCTTTCTCTATTTTTTTCGGTTTTATTTTCTATTTTTTTAGCACACTTTCTTCAAACAACAGTCAGAGTAGTTTCTCTATTTTAGTTCAGCATAAAAAACCAAATATTTTCAACAAAAAAAAAAATGTTTTCTTTCATACCGTAATTGATTATTGAACAGCGAGCGTAAAAACTTATTTAAATTGAAATTCAAACAAAAGTAGTTTTAGTGAAAAACAAAAAATGGAAATTGTAGGAAAATTATTTAAAATTTTTTTGTTGTTAGTTTTTCTATTAATTTTTGCACAGTTTCTACGGATGTGCGTCAGTTTTTGACGTACCACTCCCTTCTACTGATGAATAACAAACAAAAAGTGGTTTTCAACTGTTGGTCTTCGTCGTCGTTGTCGTTGGCTTTGTCGTTGTCGTTGTCGTGGTACATGTCGTCGTCAAAACATTAACGCTTCATGTTTTAAGTCCACCTCCTACTACCCATACTGCCAGACAGATGGCACAACAGTACAACACTTTATATACACAAACATTAAATATTTGTTGCCATTATTGCCATTTGTTCGTTTTGCATTAAAAACAGTTACGCACTTTCCTCTTATTTAAATCATCAACGAGAGAGCGAAAATGTATGATAAAACACAAGAGAGCAAGAGACGAATTTTTAACACTTGTATCACAAACCCAAAACTAAATTAAACCAAACAGCCAGAGAGAGAGAATCTTCTATAACAAACATACTCTCTCTTTCTTTTGCTCAACAATTTCTCTCTAATATATAGGATATGCATGTGTTTGTTTGTAAATTGCAAGCTCAACATGTTTAAAATCAAAGTATTAGTTGTGCTGCTATTGTTGTTGTTGTTTTTGTTGTTGCTACACTGCTGTTGCTGTTATTGTTGACACACAACATGAATACAGGGTGTTTTTTGCCTAGAGAAAAAGGGGTGGTAAAAAAATAGTTGATTTTAGTTTACTACAGTGGGTCATAAGCCTGTAAATAAAAAAAATTCTCTCAAAATCTTTGAATAATTTCTACGAGAAATTTAAGTCCTTTCTACATGTTCAAAATTCGCTGTTACTTGATGCTACTATGTGGCTCAGAGGTATCTGCACACCCGAGTGCTCTGTACGAACACCTAACATACGGCTGGGTTTACTCTTTTTCAGGCTTAACATTGTTGTCTTCATTACTTCTCTTATTTTGACGGTACTAATTATCAAATAACAGGCGCCCCAGTAGATATGAATAGTTTTTGAAGTCAAAGATTATGGCCAGAACCAGAGAGTAATCGTAGCCTAGTAGGTAATGTGTTCGCTTATAAGACACGGTTCAAATCCAAATGAGCTTCATCTGAAAAGATGATTTTTTTTGCCAAAATCGGCATCTTCTGTAGTCTACTCGTGTAAGCCTAAGCAAAAAGCTCTGAGACCAAATAAAATGCCATGAAAAGTTTCTCAAAAATCTGTCGTTTGGTGTCGACTTTAAACTGTAAGTCCCACCACTCATTTATAAAATTAACACAGACAACATAAGTGGTGTGAGAAAATAGGTTGTAATCCTGGCTGAAGGGTCTCACATATACATATGCACGCATGTGAAAGAGGTCCTCTTGGTCACGCGGGTTCTAGGTCTGCCATGCAGTCGTATCAGTAAGCTTTCTGAATGGTTAGATTATTAATATCCATTTAGTATTTATGATTTCGTATTGACAGTTGATTGAATTCGTATTTGACCTCTTAGGCAGATATTAAAACTTCTTTTGTTACTTTATTTTTGGCAATGAAATTAAAATTGCACTAGCGCATATGTTGGTAGAATAAAATAAAAATTAAAAAAAAATGAATTTTTTTTATTACTTTCTAAATCAGTGAATCTCTAAAAATATTTTTTTATTTTTTATTTAATTCTAATTTTATTTCTTTCGATTTCACATTTTATTAACTTTTTTCACTTTTTCGCCCACTGCGCACAAGTGCAATTGCCATTTTAATCACTGGGAAAAACAATTTACGGCATTAAAACTAATCCGCTTACTTTAGATATTTCAATTTTAGATTTTTTCTTTTTAATTTAAATTTTTTTTTAAATATTTTAAATCCTTTTTTTAGTCCTTTTTTTAATAAATTTAAATAATAAAAAAAGAGAGAAATTCTATTCAATTGAACGAAACTCACTCACCTTCTTTTATTTGTGTGCTTAAAGCAACTCCGTAAAATATGCACTAAAAAGTTTTCTACTCTTTAAAATGTGTTTTCATTTGAAGATTCTGCAGAAATGCAACCCTGTCACACACATAACACAAGACGGACGTGGGGACGTACAGGCGGGTAGACGGAAGACAACAGAAACAAAAAAACAAAAAACACAAGCAGAGAAAACCAACAGTTATTCGCATACAACAAGTAGCCGCGCAACATATTATTTAAAGAATGAAAACAACAAGAACAACAATCATGACAATGTCTACGAAGGCACATATAAAGAGCAAGAAGAAACAAAAGAAGAAGGCAAATAAAAGAAATCGTACACATACACACTCACACTCGTACTCTCATTATTGTGTTTCTAAAGAAAAGCTACAAGTGTATGAAACTTCCGTTTTATTTAGTTTACTCTCGCGTTCTCTCTCTCTTCTCTATCTCTCTTTGTGTGTGTGTTTTTGAGTTTGCCTCTCTTTGTTAAGGAACTGTCTCTCTTTCTCTCTGTATTTTGAAGCACATGCTCAGTAAAGCGACGACCTGTAAGCTTCCGGGTTTCTGCCCGCACACACACTTGTGGATTGTTTTATTACTCAGTAAAGTTGTTGTTGTTGTCATTTTATTATTATTTTTGGTGCTCTGCCTTTTGCATCGCCATGCTGTTTATATTTTTGCAATTCGCTTTTAAAGTCTCTTTCTTTCTATCTTTTCAGATTGTGCTTCTTCTTCCTGTTTGCTGTCTATTATTTTGATTGCAGCAGCATGAAGAAGATTACCCGAACGAAAAACACAGACAACGAGATAATGCAAGTGAGTATTAGTGTAGTATTGAATATATTTGCACATGTGTGCATGTGTCCGTGTGCATGGTGTCCTCTTTATTTCTGTCAATCCTTTGTGTCTGGCTATATTGCTGATTGTTCTTCAGACAATTATCATCCAACCATCCATCCATCCATCCATCTAGCCATTCATTTAGCAGCCATCCAACATCAATTCATACATTTATATGAGCATTTCATAAAAAAAATCTCTAATAATTGTTGTTTTCTTTTATTTTCTCTTCCTTTTGCTGTCGTTTTTTTCTTTTTTTCTTCTTCTCCTCCCTATGTAATGCATTTTGTGCCAATTTTTCATATCTTAAATACTGTAACAGAGGTATACGGAGTTTTAAATTGAAAAGCAATCCAAAATTACTGTATTTTTGAAGAGGTGCAGTGCAGAGCAAAGGGATGCAAAAGATTTTAAAGATTTTTTATTTTTCTCCATGTAATCATGCAACGTCTTTTGCATTCTTGTCATTAGCACTCAAGAGCATCGTTCGTGATATCATAGGTGTTTCTCCTTTCATCGACCTTCCAATAAATAATTACCGAGCCTTTAACATTACGAAACGACACGATCATTCAATAATTTTAACTACAGGGTAATCTAATCTAAGCTTGATGTCAAGATCCGAAGGTGGATTCAAACGTCATTGCTAGGTATTTAGCAGAGAGCAAGTAATTACAGAATTGAACAGTGCTTTTATTGCTAAAACCGGAAGATAGAATGCGGCAGTTTTCGTTCTGTTATGTCCTTCAGATTTCTGTATGCCTGAAATCAGAGATTTGTTCTAATAGAACCTGTGATAATGTTTGCAAAGACATAAGTTGTATATGGTAACATATAGAGCTCTCTTGAAGTCGCCGTAGTCTAGTAGGTAGTGTGTTGGGTTATTAGACGCGAAGCCACGGTTCAATTCCTTGGTTAGACAACAAAACGAAATATGAAAAAATATTTCTTCGGCGACTTCCTCTCAGCAGATTTCTGGCAAAAACTCTGAGAGTGAATAAAATTGCCGTGGATAGTTTCTCAAAAAATCTGTCGTTCAGAGTCCATTTTAAACTGTAAGTCCCGCCACTCAAGTATAAAATTAACACTCACAACATGATTTGTGTTGAGAAGCTAGGCCGTAATCCTGACTGAAGGGCTGTAATGGAAAATTATGTATTATAGGGCTCTCACAAAAGAACATCTCCTCTCATCTTATTATTGTATTTCTTTGCTTTATTTTAATTCCAATAATTCAGTGTTCTCAGCTCTGCAGCTGATTGGTCTACTATAGTGGGTTCTAGAATGATAGTTTCGTCATCTCTAGTTGTCTAGCAAGAGTTTAAGCATCCTCTTAATGAGGCTTGAATAGAGCGTAGAGGTGAGGAACTTTGGTGATTATGTTCCACTGTCTTTAGGAAGCTGTGCTGCCCGACATTCTTTTGATATTCGTTGCGGTATTATCTTCTTGGTGTCAGTAATTAGGAGGCTTCTTGGTGTGGTTATGTGATGGGTGATTAAAACCCAGAACTTTTAAAATATTCAAAACCCATGATTCAAATTTGCTTGCATTATTCGAGATTCGAACCGTGAGTCCTAAATTTCAGTTTTGAAATATATAGGGTTATCCATTTCGTGGTTTCAAAAGTAAACGTAAATAAAACACATATAAAATATTTTTTTCATGATATTTCTTTTCTATTGTAAAGTTTGAACGTTGACATTATGTGTGAACATCATTTAAATGACCTCTACGCGAAGTGTTGCAAGCATTGATTCTTTTGAGGTAATTTTCGACCACTTTTTGACACATATTGGGCGGTATCTCAGCCATAACTTGACGAATGTTGGTTTTTAAGTGCTGAAGAGTTGAAGGTTTATCTGCATAAACACGGTCTTTCGCGTAGCCCCACAAAAAAGTCTAATGGTGTCAAATCGCATGATATTGGTGGCCAGTTGATATCGCCACGACGAGAAATTACGCGGCCAGGAAATGTCTCTTGCAATAAAGCCATATTCGCTCGAGTTGTGTGGCATGTGGCACCGTCTTGTCGAAGCCACATATTCTCCAAGTCGTATTCTTCAATAGCAGGCAAAAAAAGTCGGTTATCATATGACCATAACGCTCTGAATTGACGGTGATAGTCGTTCCATCGTCGTTTTCGAAGAAGTAAGGTCCAATCACACCTTCGGACCAAAGAGCGCATCAAACAGTGATTTTTTCTGGATGTAATGGGCTCTCTTCAATTACTTCAGGATTCTCAGAACCCCAAATATGACAATTTTGTTTATTAACATACCCACGGAGTGTGAAATGTGCTTCATCGCTGAAAAAAATTTTGTTCGAAAAATTGCCGATACGTGGCTGTGGCAGAATCACCATTTTTGTAGTAGGTTTTGATAATTTTTATGCGTTGTGTGATAGTTAAGCGATCCATTTTCGTCAATGTCCGACTTTCAACTGAAAAGAAAAGAATTGATTTCACAACTTAGTTTGACAGATGTCGAATTCCAGTCCCATACTTTTGAAACCACGAAATGGATAGCCCTTTATATTGATTACCACATTGTCTGAAGAGTTGTAAATTCCGGTCTTCGTCTGCACCATAGTTGAAATGGGAAGTCTTTGATTATTGTTGTACTTCACGATATTCGACTATTTCTGCATATAAGAGACCTTGGAAGTGCAGATGCTATGGTTATGCCAAAATCTGGGATATGGCTGGTCTAAATAATGAACCTGCTTTCGATAGTTCCATTTATGATAATGGCTTATACCTCCCAGCAAAAACTTCATTTAATTTTTAACTGATGGAACCATACATATCGAATGTGAAATCTTTTCAGAACAACTGAATATTAGATCGTCTATGCACTACTAGACTATTGTAGTAATTTTTAGGCTGAAATAATGGCCATAAGCATTGACTTCATGCGAATTCATTATCAGGGTATATCGTATGTATGGTGGTATAAAGTAAAGCGGCCATGAGATCCCTATAGAGTGTGTACAACATATCCAAAAGAATGCCGGGTGTATGTGGAGGACATGGAGACATTGAAGGTGACAACAAATCTGATACACTTGCTAAAACTGTTGCTAAGAAAAATTCATTTGAATTCTTTCATAAGATTGGCGTTTCTCTACGAAGACAAAAACATATGATTTCACAAAAATGTGCTGTGAACCCACATGTGGAGATGCCAGACAGATCTGACACGTCATGTAGATATGAAAAACAGAATTTGCATTAAATCTATTAAGATTCCTAAGATTCATAGCAATTATAATGGGCCAATAGTCTCTGGACGTTTGCGCCAGGAGACGGGGACTGCCACAAGATGCAACGACGAGAAGGAGAACGAGAGATTGGGAATCTAAGAAGAAGAGTTCTTGGACACCCAGAATTAAGTGACAAAATATGTGGATAATATCGGTGTTACAAGGCGACCTTATAGGACCCAAGCAAGTTGTGCCCAGTGAGGCGGCTGTCAGTTTAACCTAACCCAACTTAACAGGCACCTACATAAGACCTATCATTCAATCAGTATTAGGAATTGATGACCATGACATCGAAATTGGTTTCAAAGACCATTAAAATAGGCGCCGTCTTAGTGAATTTGTTTTCAAAACTTAGAAAAGCTATTATGAAGTATGTTAGCTGTAGCTCTCATCAGACATCTGGGACCTTATCTGAGATCTTATCTCGACTGTTATAAGCATCGTAAATCTTTTCGAAAAATGAAATGATAATCACAATGCTGTCTGTCATCCAGTAACCCAACGCAGTACCTACTAGACTATAGCGACCACTTTTGAATTTTAGCACTTAACTTAAGTCGCAGTAGTCTAGAAGGTAGTGTGTTGGTTTATTAGACGTAAAGCCACGGTTCAAACCACAGGTCAGATTTATCCAATAAAACAAAATATAAAAAAATATTTCTTCAGTGACTTCCTTCCCCTCTGGGAAAAACTCTGAGAGTAAATAAAATTGCCATGAAAAGTTTCCCAAAAATCTGTCGTTTGGATTCGACTTTAGATCCCGCCATTCACATAACATAAGTGGTGTGAGACACTAGGTCTACAAATCTGACTGAAGGGTTGTAATGACCAATTATGTATGTATGTATGTAATTTATGTATAGAAGTTAGGGGTGTTGTCTAGTAATTGGTTTCAGAATTTCCTTTCTTCAACATGGCATGGATTCCTTAAAATCTAGTACTGTGTTCCAAGAGTATGGATTATAAATAAATACTCATTAATAGGCTTTAATCAAGAACTTCATCTATTTTCTGTTCTTCATAACCCCGAAATCTTGTTAATACGAGTGAAATTTAAACAATTAACCTTTACATCCCTACCCTTAAGGAGCTTTAAGGGGAACTAAAGAACATTTTCAGATTTTGTGCTGCTTAGAATCATTTATAACACACAGGAAATAACAAACAAGTGGTGGGATTGCCGTACAGAATTCGTTTCGTGTTGTCTTTTTTTGGTTTGTTTTTGTAACAAGACACTGACTGAATACCTCGCAGCAGGTGGTTTTTAAGTGAAACTGATTTTCAAGGAGGGGATTTAAAATGAATCAAAAAAAAAAAAAAAAAACAGCAGACAATAAATTATAACAAGAAATTATTTAAAACAATGGTGTGGCCGACAAGGAAATGGATGAAAAAAAAAGAAACCAACAAACAAACCAAACACTCCTTGAAATGAAACCCCGACAGGATAGTACGGATTTCAAGGTATTTATGGCTTTACATTAAACGGTGGTGTGACATCAACAAGTTACTTTACGTACACTTTTACTTTCCTTTCCTTTTGTTTTTTGCTTTAACTGGAAAAGCTTTCAATCTCTATTCTACTCTACTACTACTTTACATTGTTCTTCTGTTGTGTTGTGTTGAGTTAAGCATGGTAACAAAAAAAAAGGACTCATCACTGTCACACCTGTCTTGCCGGGCAGACGAATGCCAAGGATTGAAAAGGTTTTTCAGCAAAAATTTTAAAACCCGGTTATTTATAATGTTTAGACGTTTGAAACGATTTAAAATTTCCAGGAAAAAAAAAAGAGATTCTTTTAAACCCTATTGCTAACGTCATTATCAGCATTAACCCACCCACTAGAAGCTAAAAACGTTAGAGAGAGAGAGAGCGCGAGAGAAGATAAAAGAGAAAAGGAAGAAATAATTTTTCTATACTTTAGCAGGATTTCTTACGTATTTCGTCCTCCTCCAGCATGTCTATGCTTTGAATGGAACATAAAAAAAAGTTGAAAAAAAGGAAAAGAAAAAAGAAAAAAACGGGCAAAAAAAGATTTATTATCACAGCTTGACAAAGTGTTTTGTCGAAATTTATTTATATTTAAGCCATAAAACAACAACAACAACAACAGTAGCATTAACAACAAATCTAAAATTGAATGAAATGAAAAAAGAAATAGAAATAAAAGCGAATGAATGAAATGCCAGTAAAACAATTTCAATTCGAATTTTATAGCAACCAACACGCAACACTATTATCCCGTAGCCTTTTGCCATTTTACCCGAACTCTTGCTCTCTAAACATTTGTTCATTTTCTTTCTATTACACTTAAATCCGTACACACACACATGGATGTGTATGTAAGCAGCATGCTCCCTACTACTCTGCATTGCCTCTCACTTAACTCTGTTCCAATTTACTCTACTGTTTGCTTATATGTATGTGTCCCTCAAATGTAAGCATGTATGTATGTTGCATGTTGCATGTTGTGTATTGTATGTGTTGTGTTGTAATTTTATTAAGCGTTTTTATTTGTTTACTTAACAACATTGATTTGTCCTTGACGTTTTATTATGACCAGTTATCAACACCAACAACAAACCACGCGATTTAAACTAAATATCAACCAAAAATTGTTGCAACTTCAACGACAACGACAATGACATGGACATGGACATGGACATGGACATGACTTTAACGTCTTTAGTTGAATTGTTGTGACTCTTAAACATGCAACGTTTACAAATTTTCTTACACAACTGCAACTAACGAGTCCCAGCTAAAGTAAAAAAAATTTCATTATTTTTAAAATAAATAAACCCGGTAGGAACTTTACTTATGTTTTAATCCTTTAGTAAGGATTACAACCTAACTTCTCATATCACTGATGTTGTATGTGTTAATTTTATGCATGATTGATGTGTGCTCCATTTTTACTTCAGGCACAATATCTCATTATTAAACCTGGAAATTGCTTGCCAACGAAACTTTTTCGAACATCCACTGGAAATAAAATTCATGATCGACCACATCCTGAAGGCAGTAGATATAATGGAGGTAATGTTACAGTTAGAGAAAACTAGAGTGTGGTAGTACAGTTCACTAAAGCAACCAATGAAGTATTGAGAGGAAATCCTCACTACTTTTACATTACCACAATTTCTCTGGGGAAGGTCGACAAATGACAAAATAGCCACGAGGCTCACCAAATTACTTACTTTGGTATGACTGTTCCTCGGGATTGAGAGAAGGAAATGGAGGTTATTTTAGTCGGTCAGACTACGATATGACTAGCAAAGATCCAGAGTTTTATAAGGGGACTTTATGTTTCCATTGCTCTTCAATATTTTCCTGAACGTAGTCCTGAGATAAGTTCTTCTAGAAGAATGACAAAAAGTGTAGCAAACTGTGCTACTAACGTTCGTGCTGTTGGTTGTCAAGTGCACTGCGGATGTGTTAAAGAAACTAGACAATCTTGTCAAAGCCTTAGACAAGTCAAAACCAAAAATGGCTACAAAACTATGCAGGTATTGAGTTAAAAATGTGCTTTATTCAGGGCAATTAAAATCGACGTTACTAATACAGAAGATAGGAACAACTAACACTTGTTAGATGGCATTGCAACAAGATCACGAGACCCAAAAAGGAATAAAAACAATATAAAGTCTACGTAGATAGTATTGCGACAACTTACGAGCTTTTGAAAATCCATTTGACTGTCGTCAAATGTCCGAATCAGGATTTTCAACTAGGACGTCAATTGGATCGAGATTCAGTTGCTGCAAGTTGTTGTTACGTTTTTACCTTTTAAAAACGTTTAAAATATGAGCTCGTAGATTGTAAGTAAAATAAAAATAAATTTGATGTTTAGTTTTAATTAAAATTCTTTATTATTCCATTGTTCACAACTTGATGTAAACAACAACAATTGCTTTTCTTTGTCATTACTCTGATTATACCCTTTGTATAAACAATAACAATTACTAGACAATTATTCGATAGATCTTTGTAATGGAGATCTTCAAACCACGATTACTCTCTTCAAACGCACCGTGTCTCCACACAAGATTGACTGAACTTCACTTTCTCACTCACCTGATTGACTATTGTAAAATAACGCTAGGCCAGTGGTCGCAGTAGCCGTGATGTCTGCCTGATCAGATCACGTACTTCACCAACCTTCTCATGTCTAACGAAATTAAAATTCCGACTGCTACATTTCAAAACGCTTGTTTTTATTTTCCACTTTATACGTCCACGATACCTGCTCATCCCACCATAAATTGCCTATTGGGTTCCATGAGCTCTCTCTTGTATTTACTTTATTTTCGCTCGCATTTCTCTAATCAATTTGAAATTTGTCAACGTCATTTGACAATTACAACAAATAATAACAACGACGGGAAACACACAATTTAAATTGTAGCGGTAAACTATTTAAAATGGCTCTCTCATTAACCAACACTTACAAACACGAAACTTAAATAACTGACTGAAATTGCACACCAACACTCTCCACTCCTAAACACTGCCAACACATATACTCTTGTGTACTCGACTTGTATCAGCGTAAATTTATTATCGTTGAGCACATATTCATTCATTCGTATATTGAGTAAAAGTGTAACCAGATAACATTAATGGCTAGAGACCATTAAAAACATTACGTTGAGAGAGCGAGCGTGAGGCCAAGAGTAAATGAAAGGTCAACAGAATGAATTTTGTACAGGAAAGTAATGAATAAAAATGAGTAAAAAGTGCTCCAGTAAACGAGTGTGCACGAGTGGAAGAGTAGAAAAGTGCTTAAGTAATGATGTTATAAATTAACGCAATTAATTTTGTTGTTATTGTTGCTATTACTACTACAACCTACCATTTGAAATGATTTGTTAAATGACACCGAGTGAGTAAAAATATACAATACAATGCATACCTTAAGGGGAACAAAAGTTTTTTGCATATTTTGTGGAGTCAAAAGTTCTTCAAATATTTTGTATATCATTCAGGCGAATATTTGCATTGAAAATAATTTAAAAAAAATTGAAAACTTTCATAAGAAATGTATAAATGCTAATTTGTTCAGCACTAAACGAATATCTTGACCTCTTTTTTATGGCCCCCATGCTGATAATTGGACCTTCTTCGCTGTGATTTGTGCTGTAGCTCTGAATTTTTCGTGTTAAAAAAATGATTCGATCAGTGTGTTTAAACTTAGCTAACTGCCTTAACACTGAAAGGCCGAAATACTACTTTGCTCGCATCGCAGCAATGGATTACACGACTTCTTAAAATTGATTCTTGTAGCTCCATATTAAGTATGTGTCTCTTCAGAAAATAGTGTATCAAACGATATTCATATGATATCATAGTCTCTGAATATTAATGCACAGATCAATGTCCAAATGATTGGGGAACTGATACTGGTTCATTGCTGGTTTCGATTTGAAAGTCATCAGCTCCACATCACACTGAACCGTAGATGTTTAGTAGAACTCTTCTATCGAAAACTCCTAAGGCTGTTTCATAATAGTTGCCATTTTGCCACACCATTCAGAAGTACGGGAACGATGATGTTCATCGCTTTCATGAGGTGTCTGGTACTGGTTTCTGGTAGTCAAGCGTACTCCTCCGCTTGATCTCCAGGAGCTATTTCTTACCGATCTATGGTAGTGAGTACCGACTTGGTTTTCATGAGTCTTCTTTAGGATGTTGCAAAGTGTGAATATCTGGTCAATGGTGGGCTTACCAAATCTGAAGCCACTCTCTATCGGTGCCTTGGCAAGCATACCCATTTGGAGCATTCAGAAATAATGCCAAATCGGTTTAATGTTTTAAATAGCTACACTGGGAGGCCATTTGTATTAGTGCTCTTATTGGTTTTTATTTTCTTTGGATTTGAGCTTGAACTTCTCTTAAAGAGTGTCCAGTTCAGTTCACATCGACCGATGCTACACTTTTCATTCTGCTTAACGTGTACTATTTTACAGATTCTAACAGCAATAAGTTCTACTACGACGTTAACTGCTCTCAAAGATAAGGAGCGGTATTCACCTTAAACTTCTAAGCAGCTTTTTCAAAGAGTGGATACTTCACCTGCTGCATATGTCCTCCCACGTTTGTTGTGAGTCAATTACTTGTAATCATAGACTTCAGGTAGAGTTGATCGCATCTCACCAAGATGTCTTCAACGCCTAAAATTTATATCGAGAGTAGACAATGCAATAAAGAGTCGACGTTGTAGTATGAAAATATATTTCTTTGGCGACTTCCTCACAGAAGATTTCTTGCAAAAGCTCTGAGAGTAAATGAAAAATTTGCCATGAATAGTTCTCCAAAAAATCTGTCGTTCAGAGTCGACTTTAATCTGTAGGTCTCGCCACTCATGTTTAAAGTTAACACACGCAACATAAGTGGTGTGAGAAGCTAAGCCGTAATCTTGATTAAATGGTTGTAATGAGCAATTATGTAGTATGTACAGTGAGCGTCAGAAGAAACTGTACACTAAGGATAAAATTCTAACAATCACCAAACTCAACTTTTACCATTTAGGAAGAGTGCCCGACTAACAATCAAACAAGTTTAAAATAAAAATAACGGTAATTTAATGTACAGTTTCTTTTGACGCTCACTGTATCTAGACAATGCAATGAAGGAGAGGCTATTGTCCGACCAAAAAAAGTAACTTTTTGTTTCTTTTTGATTCTTTTTTTATCTTCCGCTTTTATTTATTAAATCACAATTCCTTTTCTACTATTATCACGGGATAAGTACAACTGGGTTGAGACTGATTTGTAGATGTCAGATCAGCTGAATGACTTTCCTGAATAACTACGATATTGTTGTTGTTGTTGTTGCATAAAGCTTCTCCGCTGTGGCACACATTAATTATGCCTGGTCTATGAGTAAAACTCAACTCAGGAAGTCTCTGAAAAAATTGATTGGTTGGAAGTTGCAAACAAATTATGTTTGAAAAGCCTTTTCATACGTACCAATATGCCGATGTAGCATGCAATGCCACCAATTGCATTGAACAGCCATAGTATAATGCCACGGCAGCAAACCACTGTTACAATTATAGGCGCCACCACAAAATCACCTTCATAGCTGTTTAAGAAAACAAACGTTAATTCATCGGTTTCAATGCCAAGATAATCCAAAAATGCTTGTGGTGTCTATCGAAAGAAAAAAAAAAAAGAAATTTAAAATAAAGTTTTTAAAATTCTAAGACAGAATTTACCTTTGTCTGGGTAATATCATAACCATATAGGCCCGTTGCTACCACATCCACAACACAGGCCATCATTACAGTGATTAACCATACGAAAAAGACTTTTAGGCTCTGAGGTTTTTGATATCCTGTAATACGAAGTCTTCTGAGCGACATGAATGAGAGGAATATAAAGAAGCAACTTAATATTGTATAGATGACAAGGAATGCATAGGTGCGCAGCTTAAGGGTTTCAGCAAAAGCCCAATCTGGTTTCAGGGTTACTGGGTGATTTACCGCAAAGTAGGTTATATTCGGATCGCCACAGGATTCATCTGAAAAGTGTAAGAAGAGGTATTGGTTATCATGTTCCATAATTGAAACTAAAGTCTGTCTTAGGCCACTGCAAGTCCGAATCAAGTTTCACTCGCCAATTGCTTCTTCTGGTTCGATAATGATTACTTTACGTTCTCTCGGGCATTTTAAGGGATCGGTAGGATACGTAAACATTTCAAATTACCTTGTAGATACAGTAAGCCCATGGTGAATGAATAAGGCTGCATAGCAAAGTCTGTAACCGCTTCATCGCATTCCCTCATAATTAGGCCCCATATGGAGAAGGCTAAATAAAGGCAGCCTTCCAACTAAAACCATAAAAATTAATTAAAAATTTTTAATTCTTTTAATGAAATGGTATGTTTAAGATACTTTTTTTGGGTCTAACTTAAGTCAGTTGTATGTTTAAATGGATAAGCTTACAAACAATTTACGGAGAACAAAATAATATCTGAGAATTCCCTCCCAATTGGATTCAATTTGATACCACAATGATCGTTCAATAACCTTTTGTTTTTGGAAAAATCAACCAAAGATGACTTAAAATGGAAAAAGTACACAGACAATGAAGTTAAGCAACTCCAGCTCTTCATGCAAAGCTGATGAGGTAATACTTGAGGAGAAAAATAGGTTTTCTCACGTCCTGCAAATGTCTATCGGCATGGCTTCCAATGGAATAGAAGCGCTATAATGGTTCTAAAGACAATCAGTCTTTTTCTTATCCAAATTAGTGCAGCAGAGTCTAGCAATATTGCACGCTCCCTCCTGATGCGAAGTTTAATCTCCTGGAGAACCTCCCTCATTGGCTAAAGAAAACGGAATAGTTATCCTCCATAACGTTGCGTAATACGCCTGGTTAGTTCATTAGCAACTCCCGGCAATTCCCGCTGATATCCCTGAAACCTCCCCCCCGTGTAGGAGTAACGTGGTGGCTGTGGTTTAAATCCAAATCGCTGGAAGTGCGAGAGCTCGGTGTGGAGTTACAGTCTTAATGCATTAAAAGGATTTTAGACCCCTAAGCAAGAGGGAAGTCGTCCAAATGCATTGCTTCGAATTGATACTCACATATGATAAGATGATCCGTGACTTGCTAGTGCATGCCACGTGGTTGCATCATTGTACGTGGGGGCGTTCAAAGTGTTTCGGGCACCGTGAGATATGCCTTAACGGTGAGACTCATGTTAACCTGGAGTTCTATTCCTGAAACCTCCATAAGAGTTGTATTAAATGATCCGAAATTTTTCAGAGAAAGAAAATGGAAGTGGGCGCACGTCAAGGTCTTTAGAGACTTGATCGTAATCTGAGCGTTCGAGTAAATTAAGAAAGTTTCTGGAAAAATTCCGCCAATTTTATTTAGAATTCTTATCTTAATCCATAGTAGAATCTGTTCGACATTTTTCCCTAGAGTACCACCGGAAAACTCCCGGTATTTAGATCGAAAGTCCATAGTTTGTCTGTATCATTTGCGTTTAAACGTCGCGATTTGTGGCAATTCAAGGCTGCTATGATCAAAAAATTAGTGATATTACTTAACGCTACATAACCCTGATTCTTTGTATTATTACTGTGTGAATTCCGTATAGCAAAGGATAGAACTCGGATGACGTCTTTATAATGCTAACTGATCGCCAGTGCTCTAACACAATAAGCACTCCAGTTGCCAATTTTTACAGGTTTCAATCAGAGATCTGCAATGAATCGTTTTTTCGCTACTTATAAGTACTCATGAAATTTTAAGTATGAGTGAGTCAACAGTATTGAAATTCAAATACTCTGATTCATTCGTGCTCACTACAACATTGATGTATAAGTACAGGTTGCAATGAGTATGAGTACAACGTTGACATCAAACTCATAACGTTCGAAGTATGTTTGATTCATACGCCTACTCATTCCGATTCATAAATTTAGAAAAATACTTATAATACTCATAAATGATTCGAATGATTCGAATCATTCATCAAAATTTACAGTCTTAGTTGTTGTTGCATTTACAAAACAAGAAGAAAGAAAGAAAAAGACAAAGACAGTAAGCAAAGCAAACACACAACCTTCTAATGAGTATTGTAGTGTTCGTATGCGAATTATACTTATTTTGTGATACTTGTAAATGTTGAGCAAGATAGAGTCGAAATCAAAAACATCATGCGTATTGTTATGTATGAGTACGATAAGTACTTCAAACTTTGGATATGAGTAGTATAAGTATGATATTAAAATAAATATAAATATAATTATGAGAAATTATGAGTATAAATCGAATCTACTTAGCTTTTTGAATACTCATTGCTGATCTCAATGGTTTCAATGCCCCTCTCAAATATTTCATGCAGATAGTCTGTTCATTTCTTTTCATCTGGCCAAGCTTAACAACCTCTCGAGAACGACTTAATGAGCAAGCTTCCTCATACCTAAACCCACTTAGACAAATCAATTGATTTTCACAGAGCTTGTCATTTCTAGATACTAGATGAATCTGATGCCAACTCTACCATCATCATGAAAACACTTGTTACGAAAAAATGAATCACCAAACTCCTTCGTAAAAATGCTGCTTGATGAAGTCATTAGGAAAATTTAACTCCCGCAGCAAATGATGTAGCTATTCAGGTTGCATGTTAGTCGTTCATTACGATTTTTTGTAGTTGCAATGAAAGCTTACATGGATTGTTGGTACAACAATCTTTTAAATTTATGATCGTTCTTACTTACCAATACTAGCACCAGAACAAATGCTATACCGCCTCCAGACATTATTTTAATTATTTTTATTTCACTGTTAATTATATCGTATCGTTATGTTCGTTCAACTAAAACTATTAACGAATACATTTATATTTAAATTATAAATAAAATATATTTTTTGTATTCAATTTCTCTCTGTTATTCGAATGTTATGAGTTTGATGTCAACGTTGTACTCATAGTCATTGCAAACTGTACTTATAAATCAATGTTGTAGTGAGTACGAATAAATCAGAGTAGTTAAATTTCATTACTGTTGTCTCACTCATAATCAAAATTTCATGAGTACTTATGAGTAGCAAAAAAACGATTCATTGCTGATCTCTGGTCTGTAACACTAGGAAAGTCACTTACTTTTGGATAAACGAAGTCGCTATATTCTAGTAGGTAGTGTTGTTGACTGATTAGACGAAAGAAATAAAGAAAAAATATTCCTTTTGGCGAACTTTTCTCAGCAATCTTCGGACAAAAACGATAAAAATTGCATTGAAAAGTTTCTCAAGTCTGTCGTTGGTAGACGACGTTACATTACACGTCACACCATAAAAGAATTAACTCACACAACATTGGTGGTGATGTTAGAAACTAGGTCGTAATCCTGACTGAATGGTTGTAAGTAAATAAATTATTGAACCTAGTTCCACTTACCAGTACGTATGACAGGGAATTACTAATGCCCGATAGGTTGAGTAGCCAAATTAAAACAATTCTTGAACTGATACAAGCCATGACAAGTGACGGTGCTAAGAAGTAGGCATCATAGTTTTTAACAAACTCCAGAACAACATCTGAGGGAATAATGCCCAAAAATTCAAAAGTCTTAGAGGCAGACTGCAAAGAGAAACAGAACATGTTGAGAAGCTAATAAGTTAGCCAAGTTATCTGAAAAAAACTTACCGTGGTATTGACCATATTGTAGATATTGAAGCCTGTGGCAACGGCATCTAGAATACAACCTGCAAGGACTACAGCAAACCAAGAACCATAACTTAAGAGCTTAACACCTCTGTGGCCACAACAGAAACAGGTCAGCAGGCACCATATAGATGTCAAAATCCATAGCGTGCTTAAGATGACATAGCAAATTAAAAATATAAAATTACGATTTGAGGTAGGCTCTGCTGAATCGGTTAAATTCATGGTTACCAGGCCCGTGGCACTAGTGTAGATTTGGGGAGGACCACAGGCATTATCTGAAAAAAATGTTTAATTTTTAATTTCAATTGATGGAGTAAGAGTAGTAGGGCGGGGAACTGACCATAAAAATAAATCAAATCCATAATGTAGGCAAAAGGCTGCTTAGCAATGTGCGTAATCGCTTGGTCGCATTCTCTTAAAACCAAACCCCATATGGCTAGAAACAGATAAAGAGCGCCCTGAATCTGTTGAATGAAAGGGTTATTAAACTTTGATTATGAAAACATTGCTTCTTCTTCTTCTTCTTTACCAATATTAAAACCGGCATAAAAAATATCCAACAATAGCCCATGTTTTCTTAATTTGTTTTTTTTTTTTTGATTTTTTTTCCAAAGAAATTTCGTTTCGAAAGTCCGTTACCGTTTAGTTTTATACGAACACTATTTATTGTTAGAAATTTTTAGTGTGTTTCGTGACTGTCCATTTGTTTGTATCATAAATGCTAACAACAACAACAACTTTAGCTATACATTTTTTTTTTGCCAATAATTCAACTCAATTCGATTCAATTGAACCTAACTCTGACTGTGGTATACATATGTGGGTACAATGCGATATGTGTGTTGATAAACACAACTAAACTATTAACGAATACATTTATATTTAAATTATAAATAAAATATATTTTTTGTATTCAATTTCTCTCTGTTATTGACAATGTTCTCAGTTTCTGAAAAATCCCACACGATAAGATAAAGGGGGTGGTATTAGTTGTGCTACAGTGATTCATGCTCAAACTGTGATTACGAGTTAATTAATTTATTTATTAATAATAACAACAACAAAAGTTTATGTTTTGTTTTGTTTTTTTTTTTTATCAAATTTATTTATTTTTCTTCTTCTTCTTCTTCTTCTTCTTCTCCAATTTACAATAAAAATAAATATTGAATGCTCTTCGGAACTTCAATTGAATTTTTGTTTTAAAATTTTTTTAACTTTGACTACCATTCTGATTAGTACTTGGTGCGCTTTGAGCGTTTCTGGTTGTAGCAATTATCTTGTCTTTGGGCATTTTCTGTAATGAAAGAAAAAAAGAGTAGGAAACATATTGAAAAATTATAAATAAAAACCTTTTGAGCAAAAAAATTCTTTAATGTTGAGTAACAAGAGTTTCTTGTGATTGCTTATAAGCTTTTATGCTAAATTGTTGTACTATATTCGGTTATTCGAATGACAATTTAAAAAAAAATCTCAAGTTATACGGGTCACCATCTTCGCTGTAATCTTATTATGCACATTTAGATTACAACCTATTAGTCAAGATTACAATTTAGCTTCTCACACCACCCATGTTGTGTGTATTAATTTTATGTATGAGTGAGGTCGGACCTATAGTTCAAAGTTGATTCTGAATCCAAAGATTTTTTTCCAGAAAATTGCTGCCATGAAGTACCCAAAGAAATATATTTTTTCATATTTCGTTTTATTCGAGATGTCTGAGCTGAGGTTTGAACCACGGGCTCTCGTTGGCTACACATCTACTGAAGTACAACAACTTCAACGACCCTAATAACACTCTGAAAATATGCATAGACTGTAGGAACAGATCCCAGCCGGACTATTGCATGGTATGTTGCGATGAGGAGGAGTTCTAGACTATCGAGCACCTCCTCTGCAACTGCCCAGCCCTTAGTAGGTTGAGGTTGAAGACCCTTGTTAGGAGCTTCTTTGAGGGTTTGAATTCTGTGTCGAGAGCCGACATCATGACTCTCCATAGAATATTAGCTTGAGCTGGTTGAGGAGTGGTAGGGCTTCATTAGTGTAGTCGTGCTCTCCCTTGTGTGTTTGTTGGTATTTAATTCCTCCGTTTCCTATTCTCTCTTTCCTACTTCTTCTCCTTTTTCCTATCCCCTCTATTATCCTCCCAACTTAAAGGCGTTTTGTACAATAAGTCAACTTGATGTCCGAGTACTGTACTTGTCTCATTTGACAAGTACACGTCCTCTAACCTTTAACCTAAACCTTTATTCGTCCTCTAACCTTTAACCTAAACCTAATTGTCTGGGCTGAGATTTGAACCACTGGATGTCGTTTAATCACGCAACACACATCTACTGAACTACAATAACTTCAACGACCCTAATAACACTCTTCAAATATATATAGACTATGGGAATAGTCTCGGCCATAATTTTCCATTAGGATACAGCTTTTCAGCTGGCGAATATTTCTTTAAAAGTCTAAAGTCTCACTAAGACTAGAGGCTAGCCCCATAGTCTATATACATATGTAGAAGCAGTTCTTTCTATTCCGATGTTTGAAGAGTTCTGTCAAAGATGACAGGAAATGAGAGACAAAAGAGCTCCGCCTCTTCTTGGCAAGAGCTGGGCACTGTTACACAATGTAAAATATTATCTTCCACTCCTTCTCAGATGCACAAGACAACTATAGCCATGCGTTTCAAGGAAGGAATTCAATCAGTCGTCCCTTTCAGCAGCTCAATTCAATGGGGTACAGCAATACCGCATGTAATGTCATGCTGTCTTCGAACTTGTCATTAGAAAGTACGACAAGGCATTCTAAATTAGTTCATGTATGGCCGCAACTATAGCCATGTGTTTCAAGGTAAGAATGCAATCAGTCGTCTTCTTCAGCAGATCAATTCAAAGGAATACAGCAATACCGCACGTAATGTCATGCGGTCTTCGATGGCAAGCTTTCTTATCCATCGATCGGAAGTTACTGACTTAATCGGAAGAAATTTGCTGCTTGACAGCTCGGAAACAGCGAGCTCTGTATACTCTCTTGTCAGGTCATAGAGATCTCGATTTCCGCCGACGTTCTTTTCAGTCACCTTCTTCTTGATTCCCTAAGAACGGCACTGATAAGTCTGCCCTATTAAATCAGGAGATTTATGAGGAAAATTCTATTTCTCTACAAACATTGTTTAGCTTTCAAGAGGGTCGCAACTTTCGGCCATATTATTGCGAAGACTGAACTAAGCCGTGAATGTTAATTCTCGAAAAAGACCAAGAACAAGGAAAACAAATAAACATTACAAAAAAAAAAAAAGAAATTACTATAACAAACTATTACAAAAACAAAACTAAATAGCAATGGGAACAATAACAAATTAATAGTAAATTAAATTCTAGAAGTTGCCAGACTAAAAATAAATGAAGTATAAATATAATGAAAGTGAGTTACTACTTGTTCTCTGGGTGTGGAGGTCTGTACAAGAGATCAGCAATGAGTATTCAAAAAGAAGAGTAGATTCGAATCATACTCATAAGTTCTAATACTCATACACATTCATACTTATTTTAATATCATACATATACTAATCATATTCAAAGTTTGAAGTACTCATGGTACTCATACTTCACAATCATGCGTATTGTTGTTGTTGATTTCGACTCTCCTTTATTCAACATTTGCAAGAATCAAAAAATAAGTATAATTCGCGTACGAACACTACAATACTCACTAGAAGGTTGTGTGTTTGCTTTGCTTGCTGTCTTTGTCTTTTTCTTTCTTCTTTTTTTTGTAAATGCAACAACAGCTAAGACTGTAAATTTTGATAAATGATTCGAATCACCTGAATCATTTATGAGTATTATAAGTATTTTTTCTAAATTTATGAATCTGAATGAGTAGGCGTATGAATCAAACATACTTCGAATGTTATGAGTTTGATGTCAACGTTGTACTCATAGTCATTGCAAACTGTACTTATAAATCAATGTTGTAGTGAGTACGAATAAATCAGAGTAGTTAAATTTCATTACTGTTGTCTCACTCATAATCAAAATTTCATGAGTACTTATGAGTAGCAAAAAAACGATTCATTGCTGATCTCTGGTCTGTAACACTAGGAAAGTCACTTACTTTTGGATAAACGAAGTCGCTATATTCTAGTAGGTAGTGTTGTTGACTGATTAGACGAAAGAAATAAAGAAAAAATATTCCTTTTGGCGAACTTTTCTCAGCAATCTTCGGACAAAAACGATAAAAATTGCATTGAAAAGTTTCTCAAGTCTGTCGTTGGTAGACGACGTTACATTACACGTCACACCATAAAAGAATTAACTCACACAACATTGGTGGTGATGTTAGAAACTAGGTCGTAATCCTGACTGAATGGTTGTAAGTAAATAAATTATTGAACCTAGTTCCACTTACCAGTACGTATGACAGGGAATTACTAATGCCCGATAGGTTGAGTAGCCAAATTAAAACAATTCTTGAACTGATACAAGCCATGACAAGTGACGGTGCTAAGAAGTAGGCATCATAGTTTTTAACAAACTCCAGAACAACATCTGAGGGAATAATGCCCAAAAATTCAAAAGTCTTAGAGGCAGACTGCAAAGAGAAACAGAACATGTTGAGAAGCTAATAAGTTAGCCAAGTTATCTGAAAAAAACTTACCGTGGTATTGACCATATTGTAGATATTGAAGCCTGTGGCAACGGCATCTAGAATACAACCTGCAAGGACTACAGCAAACCAAGAACCATAACTTAAGAGCTTAACACCTCTGTGGCCACAACAGAAACAGGTCAGCAGGCACCATATAGATGTCAAAATCCATAGCGTGCTTAAGATGACATAGCAAATTAAAAATATAAAATTACGATTTGAGGTAGGCTCTGCTGAATCGGTTAAATTCATGGTTACCAGGCCCGTGGCACTAGTGTAGATTTGGGGAGGACCACAGGCATTATCTGAAAAAAATGTTTAATTTTTAATTTCAATTGATGGAGTAAGAGTAGTAGGGCGGGGAACTGACCATAAAAATAAATCAAATCCATAATGTAGGCAAAAGGCTGCTTAGCAATGTGCGTAATCGCTTGGTCGCATTCTCTTAAAACCAAACCCCATATGGCTAGAAACAGATAAAGAGCGCCCTGAATCTGTTGAATGAAAGGGTTATTAAACTTTGATTATGAAAACATTGCTTCTTCTTCTTCTTCTTTACCAATATTAAAACCGGCATAAAAAATATCCAACAATAGCCCATGTTTTCTTAATTTGTTTTTTTTTTTGATTTTTTTTCCAAAGAAATTTCGTTTCGAAAGTCCGTTACCGTTTAGTTTTATACGAACACTATTTATTGTTAGAAATTTTTAGTGTGTTTCGTGACTGTCCATTTGTTTGTATCATAAATGCTAACAACAACAACAACTTTAGCTATACATTTTTTTTTTGCCAATAATTCAACTCAATTCGATTCAATTGAACCTAACTCTGACTGTGGTATACATATGTGGGTACAATGCGATATGTGTGTTGATAGTGTATCTGCTTTGTTACTACATAAATTAATCGTTAAACGATAGAGATAAGATAATTTCGTGTACTTTTTATCGATAAAAATTTATATTGTTGCTGCACAAAATTTGTTTATGCGATAATTGATTTGTTTTCTTTAAATTTTTTTTTTCGATTGTTTTTAGAAAACAAATCACATTTAAGCCATTATAATCAATCAGTCATTACCACGACACGGTAGTCAAATAAAAGAAAAATGTAGGTCTCTACCTTTATGGACTAGTCTGGTTATAAAGTACTCTACTCTGCATTGCTTAGAAATGAATCACAGTTAATATTGTCTGAACTAATCACAGGCGGGCGGAAGGTAATCCCCTTTAAAAAAAAATTGTAAATAAAAATGATAAAAGAAAGTGAATATTTTTCTAGTGGGTTAAACGCTACCACTGAATTATATATATATATTACATTCAATGTTATTGCAAATATTAGGTGTTGTAACTTGATTTTGTTTCGTATTATGCCCAGAAAGCATTATCTTACTTGACTTCGTTGTGTGATATTTGCAACTTCCCATGTCAGATTTTGCTGTGCTAGGTTTTTGAAGTCGCCGTAGTCTGGTAGGTAGTGTGACCCCCCAGGTCAGGGGGTTACTAAATATGAAAACAGAATATTTCTTCGGCGACTTCCCCTCAGCGGATTTCTGGAAAAAATTCTGTGAGTAAATAAATCTGCCATGAAAAATTTTCTCAAAATCTGTCGTTCGAAGTCGACTGTAAATTGTAGATCCCGCCACTCATGTATTAAATTAAAACACACAACGTAGGTGGTGTGAGAAGCTAGGTTGGAATCCTACCTAGAAGGATTTAATGTATTGTAAGTATGTGTGAAGGTTTTAGAGTATTGCACTCTCTCGCCGTCCTTGTAATACTATCAGGTTTCTTCTTAAGGCTATGGCCGATCTTCCAATATTTTCCGTATTTGTTTTACTTTTGTATATATGTGTCACTGGACAAGTTCCGGAAATCCGAGTTGCTGTTGGACCAGAAGATTCAGCATAAGATTCTGCGAACCTGGTGAAGAAACTGTAGCTTTAACGGGCCTGTGTTTCAAATAATCAGAATTTTATACCGTAGAATATACATACATACACACATAATTGGTCATTACAACCCTTTAGTCAGGATTACAAGCTAGCTTCTCACACCACTTATGTTGTGAGTCAATTTTGTACATGACGAATGACAGATTTTTGAGAAACTTTTCATGGCAATATCGATTTGCACCCAGAGTTCTTGTCAGAAAGAGAAGAAAAAGTCCACGTAGAAATATTCTTCTTGTTGTATTTTGGCTTGTTGAAGATGTCTGAGCAGCGGCTTGAACTGTGGCCTCAGCTGTTTTACAATAATCTTCAATTCTTTTACACGAGAGCTCTATTTCATTGGTAGCACAAGAATGCGTGCAATACTTTTAGGTTAAGTTGGCCTTATCGTGATGATGATATGACTAATTGTTGTCTTTAATTTCTGTAAAGACACACACACAAGTAGACGAATAGTCTCATCAGCCTTATTTCATGATGATGCAGCAAATAGGGATATGCTGCAATCCATATAAGAAATCCCGGCAGAAATCTCAGGCATTAATGGACTAGCTGGTGGTGACGTTCGTAAAGGATTTAATCGCAGACTGTCCAAGAAAAATTAAGAGAATTTCATGGAAAATTCCATCATACAATAACCATTCCACTGTTCATTAAATGGAATGACCTGGAAAACACTGTCATTACGAAAGTTTTATCTAGGGTTTCTTGGAGTCATGAGAGGATGTCGCCGAAGAAATATTTTTTTTTCATATTTTCGTTTTTTTTATGTCTGGCCTAGAGCTCGAACCCGGGCTTTACGTCTAATAACACACTTGATGTGTTACCTTTGCTATAACTCATCTATGGTTATACTCTCCAAAATAGAGATCCGATGCAATAGCAATCTTTATTTTGTAGTTTGGGATGATTTTTTATATGCAATGTTTGGTTCTCCGGGTAGTTTTTAGTGGTATTCTAATGAGGTTAACCTCTGGTCTAAGTGCTATCTTAACCTTCACGACCTAACCTATCATAAGGTTCTACTACTGGGTTCACTGAGTAATTTTATTTAAACTTTTTGCTTATATTGGCGATAGCCAAACGATGGCTTAATATAGAAAGGTCGTATCTTACATTTTCAGTACTTTACAGGAGAATGAAAAAACTTAATAAAATCTAAAACAAATTTGTTATGTTATGTTATGTTTCTTTTAATTACTGTAAATCAACTATTCGTCAACATAGGTACCTGAATTTTTCAGAGGATGTGTATGGGGGTTTTGTCAACCAGAATATGTAAAAACCCCGATTTTGAAAAAAAACGAGATACGACCTTTCTATATTAAGCCATCGAAAATCTCTGTGTATCTCTTATATTAATACTTTTGAAAATTAAGATTTAGACGAAGAGTCTAATATGATTGATTTTTTTTATGTTTCAGGTAAATGCAGCATTCGAATTTACTCACATCGATATGGGTAAGTGATATGTAGATAAGTTATGATATAAATATAACAACAAATTATAAATTTATTTCATCCATACCTGTTAAATTTCGATTACGATTAGTAATCAATTACAATTTTAAAATCTATCCCTCCATGTTAGCTAACAGAGCTCTGTTATGTTATTAACAGAACTAACAGAGCTCTGTTATGTTATTAACGGAACTCTGTTAAATAATTAATTTAAGACTGGAAAAGAAAAACAGGACAAATTAATTAAATTCCCGGATAAAATAAGAAAAAAAAAACAAAAGTTGATAAAAATAAGTCCTATAGTTAATCACTGTTACAAAACATTGCGTAATAAGAACTACAATTAACAGATAAAAATAAAAAAAGATAAAATGAGTTCCAAATTCGATTGACGCTAAAAAGGTACGTTTTCTTGAACTGAAGCAACTTTTCAGTTCTTTGGTTAAAGCTGCTCGAAATTTTATTGAAGTCTCATTGATTGAGGAACTGTTAGCCAATATGAGTTTCTTATATATTATATAACTATTATGAATACATAGTACAATCGTAAATAAAAACGCCACTTACATACTTCTGCGATCGTACTCATGATAAACTTTCTTTTGTTCCATTAGATCAACGCCTCCCATTCCTTTGCTGTAGTGCTGTATAATCAGAGGGCACTTAATATCTTAAGCAAATGATTAAGTAAACATATGCGAATACTTAAGGAATGATTTAGTAAACTTATGCAAGTACTTAAGCAAATGCTTAAGCAAATACTTAAGCAAACTTAAGCAAATGCTTAAGCATATACTTCAGCAAACTTAAGCAAATGCTTAAGCAAACTTAAGTAAATGCTTAAGCAAACTTAAGCAAATGCTTAAGGAAACTTAAGCAAATGCTTAAGCAGACTGAAGCAAATGCTTAAGCAAATGCATAAGCAAATATTTAAGCAAATACTTAAGCAAAAACTTAAGCAAATACTTAAGCAAATACTTAAGCAAATGCTTAAGCAAACTTAAGCAAATGCTTAAGCAAATACTTAAGCAAATACTTAAGCACATACTTAAGCACATACTTAAGCAAATGCTTAAGCAAACTTATGCAAATTCTTAACCAAATGCTTATGCAAATAGTAAAGCAAATGCTTAAGTAAACTTAAGCAAATACTTAAGCAAATACTTAAGCAAATACTTAAGCAAATACTTAAGCAAATGCTTAAGCAAATACTTAAGCATATACTTAAGCAAATGCTTAAGCAAATGCTTAAGCAAACTTAAGCAAATGCTTAAGCAAACTTAAGTAAATGCTTAAGTTTGCTGAAGTATTTGCTTAAGCATTTGCTAAAGTTTGCATAAGTTTGCTTAAGCATTTGCTTAAGTATTTGCTTAAGTTTGCTTATGCATTTGGTTAAGCATTTGCTTAAGTTTGCTTAGGCATTTGGTTAAGTTTGCTTAAGTATTTGCTTAAGCATTTGATTAAGTTTGCTTAAGCATTTGCTTAAGTTTGCTTAAGCATTTGCTTAAGTTTGCTTAAGCCTTTGCTTAAGTTTGCTTAAGCATTTGCTTAAGTTTGCTTAAGCATTTGCTTAAGTTTGCTTAAGTATTTGCTTAAATCTGCTTAAGCATTTGCTTAAGTTTCCTTAAGCATTTGCTTAAGTTTGCTTAAGCATTTGCTTAAATCTGCTTAAGCATTTGCTTAAGTTTCCTTAAGCATTTGCTTAAGTTTGCTTAAGTTTGCTTAAGTATTTACTTAAGCATTTGCTTAAGTTTGCTTAAGTATTTACTTAAGCATTTGTTTAAGTTTGCTTAAGCATTTGCTTAAGTTTGCTTAAGCATTTGCTTAAGTTTGCTTAAGCATTTGCTTAAGTATTTGCTTAAGTTTGCTTAGGCATTTGGTTAAGCATTTGCTTAAGTTTGCTTAGGCATTTGGTTAAGTTTGCTTAAATATTTGCTTAAGCATTTGATTAAGTTTGCTTAAGTATTTGCTTAAGCATTTGCTTAAGTTTGCTTAGGCATTTGCTTAAGTTTGCTTAAGTATTTGCTTAAGCATTTGCCTAAGCATTTGCTTAAGTTTGCTTAGGCATTTGGTTAAGCATTTGCTTAAGCATTTGCTTAAATTTGCTTATGCATTTGGTTAAGCATTTGCTTAAGTTTGCTTAGGCATTTGGTTAAGTTTGCTTAAGTATTTGCTTAAGTATTTGCTTAAGTTTGCTTAAGCATTTGCTTAAGCTTTTGCTTAAGTTTGCTTAAGCATTTGCTTAAGTTTGCTTAAGCATTTGCTTAAGTTTGCTTAAGCATTTGCTTAAGTTTGCTTAAGCCTTTGCTTAAGTTTGCTTAAGCATTTGCTTAAGTTTGCTTAAGCATTTGCTTAAGTTTGCATAAGTATTTGCTTAAATCTGCTTAAGCATTTGCTTAAGTTTCCTTAAGCATTTGCTTAAGTTTCCTTAAGCATTTGCTTAAGTTTGCTTAAGTATTTACTTAAGCATTTGCTTAAGTTTGCCTAAGCATTTGCTTAAGTTTGCTTAAGCATTTGCTTAAGTTTGCTTAAGCATTTGCTTAAGTTTGCTGAAGCATTTGCTTAAGTTTGCTGAAGCATTTGCAATTGGAATTATGGAATTGTGGAATTGTGGAATTATGGAATTGTGGAATTATGGAATTGTGGAACTATGGAATTGTGGAACTGTGGAATTGTGGAATTATGGAATTGTGGAATTATGGAATTGTGGAATTATTGAATTGTGGAATTATGGAATTGTGGAATAGTGGAATTGTGGAATAGTGGAATAGTGGAATTGTGGAATAGTGGAATTGTGGAATTGTGGAATAGTGGAATAGTGGAATTGTGGAATTGTGGAATAGTGGAATTGTGGAATAGTGGAATAGTGGAATTGTGGAATAGTGGAATTGTGGAATTGTGGAATAGTGGAATTGTGGAATAGTGGAATTGTGGAATAGTGGAATAGTGGAATTGTGGAATAGTGGAATTGTGGAATTGTGGAATAGTGGAATTGTGGAATAGTGGAATTGTGGAATTGTGGAATAGTGGAATTGTGGAATAGTGGAATAGTGGAATTTTGGAATAGTGGAATTGTGGAATTGTGGAATTGTGGAATAGTGGAATTGTGGAATATTGGAATTGTGGAATTGTGGAATTGTGGAATAGTGGAATTGTGGAATTGTGGAATAGTGGAATTGTGGAATAGTTTAATTGTGGAATTGTGGAATATTGGAATTGTGGAATTGTGGAATAGTGGAATTGTGGAATAGTGGAATTGTGGAATAGTGGAATTGTGGAATTGTGGAATAGTGGAATTGTGGAATTGTGGAATAGTGGAATAGTGGAATTGTGGAATTGTGGAATAGTGGAATTGTGGAATAGTGGAATTGTGGAATAGTGGAATTGTGGAATTGTGGAATAGTGGAATTGTGGATTTGTGGAATAGTGGAATTGTGGAATAGTGGAATTGTGGAATAGTGGAATTGTGGAATAGTGGAATTGTGGAATAGTGGAATTGTGGAATAGTGGAATTGTGGAATAGTGGAATTGTGGAATTGTGGAATAGTGGAATTGTGGAATTGTGGAATTGTGGAATAGTGGAATTGTGGAATAGTGGAATTGTGGAATTGTGGAATAGTGGAATTGTGGAATTGTGGAATAGTGGAATAGTGGAATTGTGGAATAGTGGAATTGTGGAATTTTGGAATAGTGGAATTGTGGAATAGTGGAATTGTGGAATAGTGGAATTGTGGAATAGTGGAATTGTGGAATAGTGGAATTGTGGAATTGTGGAATAGTGGAATTGTGGAATAGTGGAATTGTGGAATAGTGGAATTGTGAAATTGTGGAATAGTGGAATTGTGGAATTGTGGAATAGTGGAATTGTGGAATTGTGGAATAGTGGAATTGTGGAATAGTGGAATTGTGGAATTGTGGAATTGTGGAATTGTGGAATAGTGGAATTGTGGAATTGTGGAATAGTGGAATAGTGGAATTGTGGAATAGTGGAATTGTGGAATAGTGGAATTGTGGAATAGTGGAATTGTGGAATAGTGGAATTGTGGAATAGTGGAATTGTGGAATTGTGGAATAGTGGAATTGTGGAATAGTGGAATAGTGGAATTGTGGAATAGTGGAATTGTGGAATTGTGGAATAGTGGAATTGTGGAATTGTGGAATAGTGGAATTGTGGAATAGTGGAATTGTGGAATAGTGGAATTGTGGAATTGTGGAATAGTGGAATTGTGGAATAGTGGAATTGTGGAATAGTGGAATTGTGGAATAGTGGAATTGTGGAATTGTGGAATTGTGGAATAGTGGAATTGTGGAATAGTGGAATAGTGGAATTGTGGAATTGTGGAATTGTGGAATAGTGGAATTGTGGAATAGTGGAATTGTGGAATAGTGGAATTGTGGAATAGTGGAATTGTGGAATTGTGGAATTGTGGAATTGTGGAATAGTGGAATTGTGGAATTGTAGAATTGTGGAATAGTGGAATTGTGGAATTGTGGAATTGTGGAATAGTGGAATAGTGGAATTGTGGAATTGTGGAATTGTGGAATTGTGGAATAGTGGAATTGTGGAATTGTGGAATAGTGGAATTGTGGAATAGTGGAATTGTGGAATAGTGGAATTGTGGAATAGTGGAATTGTGGAATTGTGGAATAGTGGAATTGTGGAATTGTGGAGTAGTGGAACAGTGGAATAGTGGAATTGTGGAATTGTGGAATTGTGGAATAGTGGAATAGTGGAATTGTGGAATAGTTGAATTGTGGAATTGTGGAATAGTGGAATAGTGGAATTGTGGAATTGTGGAATAGTGGAATTGTGGAATAGTGGAATTGTGGAATAGTGGAATTGTGGAATTGTGGAATAGTGGAATTGTGGAATAGTGGAGTTGTGGAATAGTGGAATTGTGGAATAGTGGAATAGTGGAATTGTGGAATAGTGGAATCGTGGAATAGTGGAATTGTGGAATAGTGGAATTGTGGAATAGTGGAATTGTGGAATTGTGGAATTGTGGAATAGTGGAATTGTGGAATAGTGGAATTGTGGAATAGTGGAATTGTGGAATAGTGGAATTGTGGAATAGTGGAATAGTGGAATTGTGGAATAGTGGAATTGTGGAATTGTGGAATAGTGGAATAGTGGAATTGTGGAATAGTGGAATTGTGGAATTGTGGAATAGTGGAATAGTGGAATTGTGGAATAGTGGAATTGTGGAATTGTGGAATTGTGGAATAGTGGAATAGTGGAATTGTGGAATAGTGGAATTGTGGAATAGTGGAATTGTGGAATTGTGGAATTGTGGAATTGTGGAATAGTGGAATAGTGGAATTGTGGAATAGTGGAATTGTGGAATTGTGGAATAGTGGAATTGTGGAATTGTGGAATAGTGGAATTGTGGAATAGTGGAATAGTGGAATTGTGGAATAGTGGAATTGTGGAATTGTGGAATTGTGGAATAGTGGAATAGTGGAATTGTGGAATAGTGGAATTGTGGAATTGTGGAATAGTGGAATTGTGGAATTGTGGAATTGTGGAATAGTGGAATTGTGGAATTGTGGAATTGTGGAATAGTGGAATAGTGGAATTGTGGAATTGTGGAATTGTGGAATAGTGGAATTGTGGAATTGTGGAATTGTGGAATAGTGGAATTGTGGAATAGTGGAATTGTGGAATAGTGGAATTGTGGAATAGTGGAATTGTGGAATAGTGGAATTGTGGAATTGTGGAATAGTGGAATTGTGGAATAGTGGAATTGTGGAATTGTGGAATAGTGGAATTGTGGAATTGTGGAGTAGTGGAATAGTGGAATAGTGGAATTGTGGAATTGTGGAATAGTGGAATAGTGGAATAGTGGAATTGTGGAATTGTGGAATAGTGGAATAGTGGAATTGTGGAATAGTGGAATTGTGGAATTGTGGAATAGTGGAATTGTGGAGTTGTGGAATAGTGGAATTGTGGAATTGTGGAATTGTGGAATTGTGGAATTGTGGAATAGTGGAATTGTGGAATAGTGGAATAGTGGAATTGTGGAATAGTGGAATTGTGGAATAGTGGAATTGTGGAATTGTGGATTTGTGGAATTGTGGAATTGTGGAATAGTGGAATTGTGGAATAGTGGAATTGTGGAATAGTGGAATTGTGGAATAGTGGAAGAGTGGAATTGTGGAATTGTGGAATTGTGGAATAGTGGAATTGTGGAATAGTGGAATTGTGGAATTGTGGAATTGTGGAATAGTGGAATTGTGGAATAGTGGAATTGTGGAATTGTGGAATTGTGGAATAGTGGAATTGTGGAATTGTGGAGTAGTGGAACAGTGGAATTGTGGAATTGTGGAATAGTGGAATAGTGGAATTGTGGAATAGTTGAATTGTGGAATAGTGGAATTGTGGAATTGTGGAATAGTGGAATTGTGGAATAGTGGAATTGTGGAATAGTTGAATTGTGGAATAGTGGAATTGTGGAATAGTGGAATTGTGGAATAGTGGAATTGTGGAATTGTGGAATTGTGGAATAGTGGAATTGTGGAATTGTGGAATTGTGGAATTGTGGAATAGTGGAATTGTGGAATTGTGGAATAGTGGAATTGTGTAATAGTGGAATTGTGGAATAGTGGAATTGTGGAATTGTGGAATAGTGGAATTGTGGAATTTTGAAATAGTGGAATTGTGGAATAGTGGAATTGTGGAATAGTGGAATAGTGGAATAGTGGAATTGTGGAATTGTGGAATAGTGGAATAGTGGAATTGTGGAATAGTGGAATTGTGGAATTGTGGAATAGTGGAATTGTGGAATTGTGGAATTGTGGAATAGTGGAATTGTGGAATAGTGGAATTGTGGAATTGTGGAATTGTGGAATAGTGGAATTGTGGAATAGTGGAATTGTGGAATAGTGGAATAGTGGAATTGTGGAATAGTGGAATTGTGGAATAGTGGAATTGTGAAACAGTGGAATTGTGGAATAGTGGAATTGTGGAATAGTGGAATTGTGGAATAGTGGAATTGTGGAATAGTGGAATTGTGGAATAGTGGAATTGTGGAATAGTGGAATTGTGGAATAGTGGAATTGAGAATTGTGGAATTGTGGAATAGTGGAATTGTGGAATAGTGGAATTGTGGAATTGTGGAATAGTGGAATTGTGGAATAGTGGAATAGTGGAATTGTGGAATTGTGGAATTGTGGAATTGTGGAATAGTGGAATTGTGGAATAGTGGAATTGTGGAATAGTGGAATTGTGGAATAGTGGAATTGTGGAATTGTGGAATTGTGGAATTGTGGAATTGTGGAATAGTGGAATAGTGGAATAGTGGGATTGTGGAATAGTGGAATAGTGGAATTGTGGAATAGTGGAATAGTGGAATTGTGGAATAGTGGAATTGTGGAATTGTGGAATAGTGGAATTGTGGAATAGTGGAATTGTGGAATAGTGGAATAGTGGAATTGTGGAATAGTGGAGTTGTGGAATAATGGAATTGTGGAATTATGGAATTGTGGAATTGTGGAATTGTGGAATTATGGAATTGTGGAATTGTGGAATTATGGAATTGTGGAATTGTGGAATTATGGAATTGTGGAATTGTGGAATTGTGGAATTATGGAATTGTGGAATTGTGGAATTGTGGAATTATGGAATTGTGGAATTGTGGAATTGTGGAATTATGGAATTGTGGAATTGTGGAATTGTGGAATTATGGAATTGTGGAATTATGGAATTGTGGAATTGTGGAATTGTGGACTTGTAGACTTGTGGAATTGTGGAATTATGGAATTGTGCTTAAGCATTTGCTTAAGTTTCCTTAAGCATTTGCTTAAGTTTGCTTAAGTATTTGCTTAAGTTTGCTTAAGTATTTGCTTAAGCATTTGCTCCAGTCTGCTTAAGCATTTGCTTAAGTTTCCTTAAGCATTTGCTTAAGTTTGCTTAAGTATTTGCTTAAGTATTTGCTTAAGTTTGCTTAAACATTTGCTTAAGTTTGCTTAAGAATTTGCTTAAGCATTTGCTTAAGTTTGCTTAAGTTTTTGCTTAAGCATTTGCATAAGTTTGCTTAAGCATTTGCTTAAGTTTGCTTAAGCATTTACTTAAGTTTGCTTAAGCATTTGCTTAAGTTTGCTGAAGTATTTGCTTAAGCATTTGCTTAAGTTTGCCTAAGTATTTGCTTAAGCATTTACATAAGTTTGCTTAAGTATTTACATAAGTTTGGTTAAGGATTTACATAAGTTTACTTAAGCAGTTGCTTAAGTACTCTCATAAGTTTACTTAATCATTCCTTAAGTATTCGCATAAGTTTACTTAATCATTTGCTTAAGTATTTGCAAAAGTTTACTTAATCAATTGCTTAAGATATTAAGTGCCCTCTGATTATACAGCACTACAGCAAAGGAATGGGAGGCGTTGATCTAATGGAACAAAAGAAAGTTTATCATGAGTACGATCGCAGAAGTATGTAAGTGGCGTTTTTATTTACGATTGTACTATGTATTCATAATAGTTATATAATATATAAGAAACTCATATTGGCTAACAGTTCCTCAATCAATGAGACTTCAATAAAATTTCGTTCAGCTTTAACCAAAGAACTGAAAAGTTGCTTCAGTTCAAGAAAACGTAGCTTTTAGGCGTCAATCGAATTTGGAACTCATTTTATCTTTTTTTTATTTTTATCTGTTAATTGTAGTTCTTATTACGCAATGTTTTGTAACAGTGATTAACTATAGGACTTATTTTTATCAACTTTTGTTTTTTTTCTCTTATTTTATCCGGGAATTTAATTAATTTGTCCTGTTTTTCTTTTCCAGTCTTAAATTAATTATTTAACAGAGTTCCGTTAATAACATAACAGAGCTCTGTTAGCTAACATGGAGAGATAGATTTGAAATCTATTTTCACACACATGATTACGAAATAATTATAAATAATCAAAAGTAATCAAAAAGTATTCAAATTGTTTTCAATGATTATTTTGAATTCTTTTTGAATATTTTCAACATTTGTCGTTCTTTCCAAAAAAGTTTTTTTAAACATTTTTAAAATTCTTCGGAATTGGTCTTTTGTATTCAGTTGTATATCCATACTTGAATAGACATCTTTCGTAAAAGAAAAAAAAATGTTTCCTTCCAAATATTTTTGTAATACAGCAGACATCTGGTCTGCAAACCAAAGAACTTTTTAGGGTAGGTACACATGTCATTGGCATACTGATAATTTTGAATGCAAATTCTTTTAGCATGTAAAAGAATGTTTAGAGTACATATGGCTGAAAACGTTGCAGAGGTTATAGCACTACTTTTGGCCTAAGCAGCTCAACCATTATTTTAACTGTTCCGGATAACGGTTCAAATTTTCTAAAAGCGTTCCGAGAATACGGAGTGAAAAATTATCTTTTCGAAGATAACATTAATGATGATCTGACAGTCTTTCATAATTAGATGTGGTTGCCTACACTCATAAATAAAATTTTTGTTGGTGTACGAATGTAGGCCATAATCTATACTAAAGCGTTGTAATCGTTAATAATGTATGCATATATAGTCGCCATAGTCTCGTAGGTTGCCTATTTCGACATTAGGCCACCGTTTCAACCCCAGGTCAGACATCAAACCGAAATATGAAAAAAAATATTTCTTCGGTGACTTCCTCTCAGCAGATTTCTGGCAAAAACTGTAAAAATAAATAAAACAGTAAATAAATCTGCCATGAAAAACTTTCTCAAAAATCTGTCGTTCGGAGTCGACGTTAAACTATAGGTCCCGGCACTCACGTATAAAAATTAAGCCACACAACATGAGAGGTGTGAGAAGCTAGGCCGTAATCTTGACTGAAGGGTTGTAATGGCCATTTATGTAAATACGTATATATGAGTCGTAGGTGTCAAGATCACATAATTCAAGCCAAAAGGAGTCGACCTATATTGCTCACCCTTGGCTTACTAATGGATGACTAATGTCGTTTTCTAAGAAATATACATCGTCGACAGCTCAAAAACCACACAAATCAGAGACTTTTTCAATACTCTTGGATCTTTTGCGGATTGGTATCATCCCAGAACTTTGGCTATTCACGTACCCTTTCATTAAGAAATGGGCATCATCGTCGTTTTCAAAGAAATATGAATCGATGTTATCGATAGCTCAAAAGCAACAGAAAAAAATAGAGTCTTTTTGGGATGTACTGAATACTCTTGAATCTAATGTGGATTGGTATCGTTCCTTCCAGAACTTTGGTTGTTCATGTTCCCATTCATTTAGAAGTGGACGTCATCGCTGAAAACGATTTCTCAAAATACTTATTTAACTTAGCTGAGAGCGTTTGATATATACATATGTACATAACATAATTGGACATTACAACTCTTCAGTCTGGATTACGGTCTAGCTTTTGATGCACACACAAATTATCATTAGTTTCGCTGTGTACAAACAACAATGATGGTTTAGCCTATAAGCCGCACATTAAAGTAATGGAATTATGAGGATAACAATTAATTTTCGTAGATATCCGATAACACAGTGGGCATAGCAGCACATTTTTATTACATTAAGTCCTTTTACACTGTCTCTCTTACCCTTACTGGAATCCATTGGTTTCCTTTTTTAATCGAATTCTGTTGTCATTCTTATGCAATGATTGACTACAAGAGGAATTTTTAAATGACAAAGATATTCCAGATGATAATGATGCCTGAGGATGATATTGAACTGATGGTATTTTCCTGTACGATTATCTTCTGTTTGATTGCTTATCGTCTTATTATTTTTCATTTAAACTCGTTGCACTATAAGCTGCAACTTTCATCAGTGATGAAATGCCTGCAGTGAGGCATTTTAAAAGTGCCTGTAAAAACTCAAATATTTTATTGGTAAAGTCTAGGCTGCGGAAGTGGCTATAAAATTTATGCCTTTAAAAGTTTATTATTGTGGACAAGTATTTCTCCAATTTGTTTACCAAAAGGGTAACAATTACTCAGTTTGGCAATCCCAAGTAGTCAATCAAGCAGGTGAGTCAATTGTATCACACGCCTAATTAGCAGCAGTTCAATCTGCTGCAAGTCACTCACTCTATTATGTTGAGGCCTATGAGAGCCATTGAAATACTTTTTTATTTAATGAAATAATTTGTCTTCTCAGCGTAGAGTGCATTACAAATGACCACGCAGATAAATGTCTTTAAAATGTTTATAAAAAAGTATCATGAGCACGTAGAAAATCAGCAACAATAACAATAAATTTGGCACAATTTTTATGCATTTTACTGACACTCATCGTCACCCCCATGTGCCGTCTTACATGAATTCCATACAAAGACGACTCAATAATGGTAAAAGAAAACATGCAACATGATCTCCGGATTTGTTGCAATAACATTGGCAAGCAATGTTGACAGCAGTTCATGATTACGCTACGATAAGTAGTAGAGGTGGTGGGGTTGGGATTGGGGTTGCAGTAGCAAAAAGAACTAAATTAGTTGAGCGTGAATTTGTTGCAAATGGCATTTGCATGTTCAACTCGTTGTTCATCCATCATTTGTGTGTGATTTATTGCGAGAAAATTCCGTTGAAAAGAAGAGGAAAAAACGCCATTGCATTACTTACCAATACTAATAAAGTGTAAGGATTCAGTAAAACAGCAACAAATACAATCACATTTATGATGCTTTTTTCATTATTACAAAAAACACCATCGACACATACTCATTGAAAGCAACAGAGATAGATAGAAAGAGCGAGACACCTTTAGCTATGCATTCATTCATTCATTCCCTTCAATCATTCATTTACTTTTGCCTTCAGTTTTGGTCCGTATTTATGGTGTGGTGGCGCTTTACATGCGGTGCCACACTCGTATTTTCGTACATTGCAGTGAGTGTTAACGTGTAAATTTCGTTGAAGAAAAGCGTGCAACACTTGGTTTTCCTTCTGTTTTATTATTTTCTGTTTCATCGTTATGGGTTTTCTTTTTTCCTTTTTTTTCGTTTTCAGCTGGAAAAATTCTTTTCTTTTGCTTGTATTTCCGTATTTTGCTTTCCAAATGCATAAATTTTCCTCTTTTTTTTCTTTTTGCATATCAACCAACACAGCCAATAATTTCTTTTTTTTTTTGCTGTTTTTTTTCGAAAGGCCTGTTGGAAAACTAGTGGAGATATTAAGGAAAGAATTCGGCAGTATTCGGCTTAGCTTTTTCTAAATAAGAACTAGCAAGGCAACCTATAGCCATATATATCTAGGGGCTTTATAGGCCTCTCCAGGCAATGCAGAGAAAATAGGCCGTTTTACCGTCCATAGATTAAAATTCGTTTACTTTAACCTGCAGTGTAGCAGATATGTAGTCAACTGCTGAGTCATATTTTTTTTCTAAACTCCAACCTTAGTGTGGACACCTATGAGTGATTCCCTGTTTAGTTTGAACATATTTTCCGGCCAATTCGTCACATGACGTTATTTCAGCTTAACTGTACGTATGTGTATTCTCAAGGGCTCAATGACTGTTCTATCACAGAACAGCCATTTCATTGTCATGAAAATACCATTGACTTCCTATGAGTGATTCACTGTTTAGTTTGACTAAAGTTCAGGCCAATCCGTCATAGGACTTTATTTCAGCTTAACTGTACGTATGCACATATACATAAGTATTCTTAAGGGCTGTTCTATCACTGAGCAGCCAATTAATTGATTGTCATGAAAATACCTCTGACTTCCATCTGACAGACACTGTCCATCTGATAGACATCCTTAGTTAGGATTTCCCTTTTAATTTCGAGTCATGGGTGAATACCTTCAGAGAAATTGGATAAGTATCTGATTTATCTTTCGAAAAGTCTCCGCTTTAGTCATTACAAATCTTCAGCCAGAATTGCGACTTAGCTTCTCATGCCTCTTATGTTGTGTGTTTTAATTTTATGCATGAGTGGCGGCATCTACAGTTTAAAGTCGACTCCGAACGACAGATTTTTTAAGAAACTTTTCATGGCAGTTTTATTTACTCTCAGAGTTTTTGCCAGAAATCTGCTGAGAGGAAGTCGCCGAGGAAACATTTTTTCGTATTTTACTTAGTTCGTGGCCTCACGTCTAATAGGTCAATACATTAACTACTAGACTACGATGAATACTGCTTTGTTTAACACTGTACCATACAATCAATGAAATGGATTCTGTATTCTATGACTGTTGACATCTCCTTCCCTTTACCTTAATATTTCCTACTGGCCTTATTTACTGTTTCTTGTTGTTGTTGTTGTAAACCAAGCCAGTTATTGCTGGCAGTTACCACACTATAGCCACTATAGTAGGAGCAATAGGAGATTTATACGATTGCCAAACTAAAACGACATAAATCGACATTTTTGCGATTGCATTACAGCATTACATTACAACGGCACGTTATAAACGTTGCAACGTTTTGTTGTTGCAAGTTACTTCTGGTTTTTTTTCTACACAGTTTGATTTGTTGTTTCTTTCTGTGTATTTTTTTTTTTTTCTTTCTTTGTTGAGCTTTTTATTCCTGCAGTATATCATGCGCGTATTTACTGTGAAATATTATAGGATTCGTTGATACTGCTGCTACTGCTGTCATGCCACTAAGGAAATACATACAAAACAACAACAACAACCACTACAAACATGCAAAAGAAGGACAACAAAAAAAGGATGGGAGAACGAAATGAAGTTTATGCAGTTGTGTTATGCCATAATAAAACTGCATGAGTCTTCTTCTTTTTTTTTGTAAGAGTTCTGGGTTCCTTTATTGGCGTTCCGTTCGGTTTCTTTTTAGGTTTTATTGTAGTTTTCTATTCAACAGCGTATTCAACCAGCCATTCATCTTTCTAAAATATCTTCTGCATACTACTACTCGTGGTACATATTTCCTTCATTCGTAATTCATGTTTTTTTTTTGCTTTGCTTTGCTTTTCTGCATTCATAAAACTTTGACAAATTCAAAGTGTATGTTGAAAAATGACAGGATTTTCGATGAAATATAAAATACTGAGACCAAGAACACACACACACACACAAAAAAATAAAAGGAGAACAAGTACTCCTTATACTTATAAACATAGACACTCTTATATACATATGTATGTATACAGTTCGCAATGAGAGTTCCAAATGACACTAAGTACCCTGTACTAACTGCGATGCTATACTTATTGCAGGACAAAAAAGAAAAACAAGAAAAACATGCAAACATTAATAAATGCTTACAGCACAGTTAAGTTAATTAGTAATTGCATGTAAATAAAACAAAAATAAACTACGAATGTTTTAAATTAGAAATAAAATTATAAAGAATTTTACTCAGTAGGCTAGATAAGGTTGGGTTAGATGCCAGATCCTCCTTGATAGATAAGACCCCATTTTGGCAAAAGTTTAAACCCATTGTGGTACCATTTATTAGTATCCAGACCAAGGATCAAACATTTTGTCTGGGGAACTACTCTTTATTGTGAAGTGTTCAATCAAATGTAATAGAAAATGGGAAGTAAAGGAAAGCTCCACCTCCTCACACACACCCAGCTCCTGCATGAGTCATTTAAGGAAATAGCAAATCTATCGGCAATTAGACAATGGTTTATGTTCCCATAGGCATTGCAATAGTGCAATGGATGGCCGGGCATGTTATTTAAGAACAAAAGAGAATCAGTCCTCCTTCTTTTTGTAACAGTCCTGGATGGCCTTACAAAATTGAGTCCACCCTATAAAATTATCGTACAATACTCCGTTTTACAGAAGTAATCAGAGTGCCTAGGCACTGTAGCTTGTCGTATAATCTGAGCTCTGTACTGGTCAGTCCTTGAGCAATGCAATGTACTTCGAAATCGACATGTTCTTGACTCCACTCAAGATTCACTTTTGAATGATCCGAAATTTCCCTCAGAAATCCGTGGCATTTAAGGATGAGAACGGACGTCAATGTGACGTGCGTTAGAGACTTAGTCGCAGCCTGGATGTCTGAGTAGATGAGGGGATTTCCAGAAAAAAAAAAACTACCACCATAAACTGGAGCGTATGGTTTGACAAACAATTTTTTATAGTAGTCATGGGCCTTTGGGCGAACGGTAAGGCACTCAAACATTAATTTTTTACTGATGTACTTCTCCCCCATTGCAGTTCAGCTCTTTAAAACAAATGAGGAATCATAATTAAACCACCCAACAGAAGAGATAAGCAGAAGCTAACTAGGTAGATAAAGGCGGTTGAATGACGGCAACATAGAACGCAAGGTGTAGTAACTAGAAATTGTGAATTATAATCGATAAGATGTTGGCCATTGTCACATGAAATGTATCGTCCCTTAAAACTTTGGTTCACATACCGCTGATGCCATAAACATCATACGTATTATGTTAGGCGCTCTAGTAATTGGTAAAGCTTACTTATGTAATCTTTACTTAATGTAATCTTTACCAATTTTACCAAGTAATAGAGCACTTGATTATAGGACTGTATGTGGCTGTTTTAGTCGATTGAGGACTAAGCCCCCGGAATGAGAATTAGAAATATTTAAGTAGCTTTGGTGATGTGGTAGAGAAGGAGGCCGTTAAGCACTTCCTGTATAACCTTCACCGCCATTGTGTCTTCGCCAGTTGGTTCATTGGTACCTGATTTTGAGGAGTTAGAAATAAGGAATATGCAATGACGTGAAGTTATGTTTGATGTGGTATTCATTACAGCGATATCAACTTATAAAGAAATTGCAGAAGTACGTAGAGGGCTGAGTTCTTATTTGTATTCCTCTATTCGCACACATTTTTCTAGGATCATAAAAACATTTTCTCTTTATTTATTTATTTATCATTTCATCAGTTCTATGCTTCTCTTTACTGCTTATCTTATTTTGTCATACATGATTAATTAACCTTGTAAATCTTAATTACTAATTAGTTTATACCAACTGTAAATTATTTATAAATATCTGTTTGTGCGTTTGGCTATGAGTTTACATCCTCATAAAAAAGTGTGTGCATCTTCAAAATGTATAAATAAGTATGGAATATGTGTGTGCGAGTGTGTATAAGTATATTTGCATTGGTGTGATTATGTTGTATTGGTATATGTATGCATGTATTTGAAAGAGTATTTCAGTGTCATATAAACCACAAGATAAATGTGTTTCTTGAGAGGATTTTCATAAAGGACAACAACAACTATAGCAACAGCAACAACAACAACATCATCTCGAAAAATTACAACGAATACGAATAATGAGTACGATTTTAAAATTACATCAACTTAAGTGGCGAGTTGCTGATGCTGATGTTGTTGCATATGTTGTTTTTGCTGTTTAACTATATTAAAAGAAAGGTTATAAAAACAAAAATTTCTCACAACGAACAGAGCCACCGTTTAAAAAAAAAACTCTGAATGTTCTGTGTCAGTCATAATGACGTTTAAGATAAATTACTTCAGCACAAAGGATGAACTAGAAAAAAAAACAAAAAAGAATAACGAATTGTTTTCGTGCTTTTGAAGGCAACTAAACACTACGTACATACATATGTAGACATATGAAAGAGGGGTTTCGGCTTTCTTGTACTCAAATTAAGATTCCTTTTCTGCTCACAGGAATAAAGTTTTTTGTTTTTTAAGTGATGGAGGCTAGAAATTAAACAGTGCTACGGATATATATTTTAGCCAGCCCTTGTGATATAGCGACAATGATTAAAAGGACCTCAACATTATTGTTTATGTGTTTGTCTAAGTTTTATTAACGAATGATGGTCATAAGGTGCACTGAGTTAGCAAGTTTAGATTTTAAATCATGCCCGGACTCTTGTATCAGCGCAGTTTAATTCGCAGCTGGGCCCTGCGTCAAGACAAATCTCAGTTACTGAACCCTAAAATCGAAGGGGAACCGCTTAAATTCAATGTATTTTCTACGATTTGGATGTAATATTTAATCATCCTACTTACTTAGTTGGTTGCTACAACCATTTAGTCAGGAACACAACATAGCTTTTCACACCACCCATGTTGTGCGCATTAATTGGTCGTTTAGAGTCGACTACTATTTTGAGGATCTTTTCATGGTAATCGTGTGAAAAATCTAGTTCAACATAGGTTCAGTTGCAGACACTACTCTTCAAACCACAATTATTCTCTTCACACGCAACGCGTCTTCACACAAGACTGACTGAATTCTTTGTGATACCGTTGCCTGCTTTGCCTTGTCTTTTATATCGCTGGGTAAACAGTCTGATGAATGCTCTCGAAGGAGAATAACTTTGCCTTCTCGAAATCTCCCGAAATCTCTTTAAATGTAAACATGTTGTGTTCGTTATTGTTGTTTGTGTATTTTGTTTACGTTTGTCCTTGCAGTGTTGTTGTTGCCTGTTTATTTACTTTGTTTACCCCCCCTTTTTTATACTGATGTTGTTGCTATATTTTTGTTTATTCGTTGATCATGTAAACAAGTGCATTGTTTTGCTTTTGTAGCATTTTGTTTATCATTTTAATAACACCATTTCCATTTTCGTAACTCTTATGTAGGGATCAATGCCTGAAAGACTATATTAAAGCTTCTTAATTACGAACAGGAATATCCCTTTGTGATGTAGTCTACCTTTGAGTCATGTATATGGCTTGGTTTCTTATAAAACTTATGTTGCGTGCCTTAATTTTATCCATGAGTACCAGGTACATAAATTTGAATGACAGATAAGAGAAAATTTTTAATGGTTTTCTGCCTTCATATTCGTTATTTCTGTAGATGTCAGAGATGAGATTCGAACTCTCGAGCTGTGGTATGGGAAGCCAACGCAGAACTTACAAGACTACGTCAACGATAGTCTTACTATTAACACACCCTTCCTATAATAGTAAAATGGTTCTCCTTTAGTTACTTCCTTCTTATTTAATTGGCCACTTACAACCCGATTATCGGATCCTTCCAGGCGCCTCTGCTTCTTGCGCGCGTTTGCAGTTCGTCACACCAATTGATGACAATTGTTTTACGATTGGGTTCTTCGAATGTGTAGACAGAGTCGTTCTCTTCCCCGCCTTTCGAAAATCTCCACATCAAACACAGATCTCGCCGAAACATCCTCTTCCATACGAACCATACGGCCGAGTCAGAACAGTCGGTGGATGTTAATACGCTACACATCCATGTCGTTGAGGAGCTTATACAGGTCATAGTTGGATCTGATGCAACTCGCAATAGGTCGAGGATCTTACGTATAGGAGTTTTCTCTCGAATACTCTCAAGACTGCTGCATCAGTGAGTGATAGTGCCCATGCTTTTGAGCCATAAAGGAGCATAGGGAGGACGAGCGACTTCTGTATAAGTTTCGTCATACGAGAGCGATCGCCTTTTGAGACCATTGTAGCACCTGCTAGCAAGTGTGATTCTACGCTTGTCGCCAGATTGACAGCATTTTTGCTGGTAACAGCGGAGCCAAGATAAATTAATTTTTTTTAAAGGACTTAACTGTGTGTTTCAATGTCCACAGTTTAGTGTATCATTTCCACAGAAACTGCTTCCATTTTGCTCTGGTAAACACAATTTGAACGCTTTTCGCCAGATTGACAGCATTTTTGCTGGTAACAGCGGAGCCAAGATAAATTAATTCTTCTTTAAAGAACTTAACTGTGTGTTCAAATGTCAACAGTGTCTTATGTCCACAGAAACTACTTTCATTTTGCGCTGGCATAACACAATTTGAAATACCAATCAATAGTTTACAAACAATTTAAATTTATTCCAACAGGTTTACGAAGATAGGAGCTATTTTTCATAAGGTGCTGCTGCTATTACAACCGATTTAAGTTTGCTAAGGAGGGCTTATTGCCAACATACACAAATAAATTTTAAAATATTGGCATTTAAACTCCCGTCGGTCACTTTCCCCTTGAATTAAAGTTTGAACAAAAAAACGCTTAATTTTTATACAATGTAGTACCGTATGGTATGTATATTATGTTTGCATGACAAATTTTAAAAATCTTCCAATCAACTCATACAGAATTGATCCTTATGAGCTTAGATTTAGATTTATTCTTTTAATTATCGTGTTCTGTTCATCAGCAATACTGTGCCAGCAACAATAACATCAACATCATCGTCATCATCCGAAACTAATTTTATTCTACCGGACAAGAGAACCGAAAACGAAAAGAAAGAAAAAAGAATCTATGGAATGAATCAACGTTGTCCTTTATTTCCGTTAAGTGCCATTGTTCTCAAGCTAAACAAAGTAGCAGCAACAACAACAACAAAAAATAGTAGGAGAAGAAAAAAATTGAAAACCAAACCAAACTGAAAGAAAAGAAAAACTTGTGCATAAATTTATAACAAATTGAAGGAAGAATAAGCGACAAGCAAGAAGCGTATGAATATGCAACACAGTAACTGCGTCTCAGTCGCAATATTAAATGCCAGTGGTTTAACCGCAAACGATCCAAACGAAAACCCAAGTGAAATCTCCCGCTGTAACACAGCAGCAGCTCTAGAGTTATGGTGGTTTTATTCACTGGTCTCTCTGCTTTAATTCCTTTGCATTTGAAATGACGTATTTTTTTTCTTGCACTCTCGACGAGACATGTTTCTTGTTTTTGTTTTTATTTCTGTTGTATATGTGGCACAATACACCACAACAACAACAGCAGCAGCAGCAGTAGTAAGCAACCAAAAGAGACCCAAAAACAAAAATTTATTGCGACAACTTGTTACGGTTGGTAGAAGACGAATTAAAGAATCGAGAAAAACAAAAAAAAGGAAGAATTAAAATTATATTCTGCTGCATATTTAAATGGGCTAAAATTCATACACACACACAGAAAATTTTCAGAGTTGAAATCCTTTTTTGACTGTTGCTGCTCCTAGTGCTGCTACAGCTACTGCTATTCCTGCGGCTGTAGTTGCTTTTGCTGTGAATATTTTAAACATTATGACTCCGTCTATTGTTGTTGTTGTCGCTGCTATTGTTGTTGTTTACTGTTGACCTTATTTTTTTTATTTATTTTTTTTTTGTATTCCTTTTCTTGTTTCTGAGTTGCAGTAATTTTTGTATCTTTATTTTGCCTGATTTTTCTTGTTGTCGTCGTTGCTTTCAATTCCTCTTTTCTTTTATAACATGAATATGCAAATCTTGCTTTAAAAGGATTTGAAATGAAAACCTCACCAGGAAAATAAACGAAAAATTTCCAAAAAAAAAAAAAAAAATTAAAGAAAATTCTATTTAACGCTTTGCTTGTATTGTTTTCTTAGTTTGGGAAAGGAAATATGGAATCCTGTTCTAATTTCATTAGGGCCAAGCCAAATACCGGATTATACATTTCTAAATTGGGTCAAAAATGATTATTTTATGCCAATAATTTTAACTTATTTGCTGTTACTTACCCTTCTATTAATTGAAATTGTTAAGTGATCATCGGTAGGGTGAAAATTAAAGAGGTTAACAGCCCATTTGCATTCCATAATCTTCTAATGATATGATGGTTTCCAACATTGAAATATAAAGCAGATACTTTTGTAAAGTCTGCATGCATTATGGATTTTCACGAAAGTACTGTTATCGGTGGCTTTGAAGGCTTCAAAGCCAAGGGATACGTGAACGTATAAGTATAGACTGTAATCGAAGCAAATTAAGGAACAAAGTATTGTTACAGACAGAATATCTCTCCCATCTTCTTATGCTTTCCTCTTTCGTTATCATGGCTTGGATAATCCAACTTTTTCAGTAAAGCTGATGAGTTATCTGAAGACGCCATAAAGAACTATGAATTAAAACGTCAGGCCTCTTACTTACTCAGACCTCACATCGGTAGAAAAAATATTTTTTTCAGCTACCTCTTTCCGCAGGCTTTGAAAGAAAATAATTACCATGATAAGGCTTCTCATATCTGTAGTTCGGAGTCAACGTTAAATTGTAGTTCTCACCACTCATGGATAAAACTTAGACGCACATTGGTGGTGTGCGAATGTAGGCCTTAATCTATACTAAATCATTGTAATCGTTAATAGTGGATGCATGTATAGTCGCCGTAGTCTAGTAGGGTGGCTATTTAGACGTGAGGCCACGCTTCAAACTCCAGGTCAGACATTTCCCACCAAACGAAATATTTCTACGGCGACTTCCCCTCAGTAGAATTCTCAAAAAATTTTTCATTCGGAGTCGCCATTAAACCGTTGGTATCGTTACTTATGTATACAATTAACGTACATCATAAACGGTGTGGGAATTTTGTCCATGAATTTTGTGTCAGGAAAAATGAATTCGCAATACGCTACGGCTGTCGATAAGCATCTTCTGAATCTTTTTAAAAATCAACAGATTTTATAACCTTCCGGGAACATCAAAAGTTTCTGAGACTCTAGTTTCATATTCCACATGTGACATCTTCTCTGCCCCAGAATCCTGAGTCAAAAGATAACGTTGGACTTTCGGAAGATTGATACCGAAATTTTCTCGAATCCTATTCTGTCTTTTGTTTAGACATATGTGATCTACTTTTCTGTCCATTTCATGCTATTCAGTCACATGTCAGAATTTCAAAATGATTCTTAAATTGGCAATTATTTTTTGTTGTTGTTGTCGTAAACAAATTGCATTGTTTTACTTTATTGTTGGACCAATTAAAATTTGAACAACGTTTTAATTTTTATCACAGTTTCCAAATGTCAAATGTATTGTCCGTTTTGGTTCATTTCTATTCTAATACACTGTCACTAAGCTCTGCTTTACAGACGATGGTGATAGGTATGGAAGTTTTTGGAATACCTATCATTTTTAGGATTTCCTTAAGTGGTTCTGGTGTGAAAGCTTGGAACGGCTCAAAAAGAAAAAAAAAGACAAACCAATCTACAATGTCTACAAAAGTTCTTTGCAGGTCAGCGATATATCTCTACGCATGTCTAGCCGAAAGGTATTGTCATGGAGATATCCGTACCATCTAAGTAAGTTGATTAATACCCTTTTTAACCCAGTTAATCACAATTATTTGAGATATCCCTGCAACCAGCAGTTCGGCAGAACTGTTCCGAGAATCGATCAACGGTTTCCTAGAACTCGCCAACCTGTTTAGGCCTCAATATTACACGGAAACCGTTTAGCCATCAAATGGTGTAGAAATGACAGTAGTTTGAGATTTCTTTATCACGATCAGTACAGCAGTGTGATTTATGGCTATTACCTTGGCCTGAAAGAAAGTACAGTAGTCAAGGAGGCGAAGAAATATTCAAAGATTAAGATACTTATACGCATTCATACTTATTTTAATATCATACTAATACTACTCATATTCAAAATTTGAAGTACTCATCGTACTCATACTTAACAATACGCATGATGTTGTTGATTTCGACTCTCCTTTACACAACATGAATCACAAAATAAGTATGATTCGCGTACGAACACTAGAATACTCGCTAGAAGGTTGTGTTTGTGTTTTGTTTGCTGTCTTTGGCTTTTTCTTTCTTCTTTTCTTCGAAATGCAACAAAAACTAAGACTGTACATTTTGATGAATTATTCGAATCACTCGAATCATTTACGAGTATTATAAAGTAGTTTTTCTAAATGTATGAATCTGAATGAGTAGGCGTATGAATCAAACATATTTCATATGTTATGAGTTTGATGTCAACGTTATACTCATACTCATTGCAACCTGTACTTATAAATCAATACTTATAAATGAATCACAGTAGTTAAATTTCAATACTGTTGACTCACTCATACTCAAAATTTCATGAGTACTTATGAGTAGCAAAAAAAAAAAAAAAACGAACTGGGAAAGAAAAAGAGGAAAAATTAATTAAATTCCCGGGTAAAATAAGAAAAAACAAACAAAAGTTGATAAAAATAAGTCCTATAGTTAATCACTGTTACAAAATATTGCGTAATAAGAACTATAATTAACAAATAATCACACATTTCGGTAAGCTATTGTACTCCGATAAATAAAGCAATATCGTGGGAAAACAGTACTGAGGGGGCTGACAAAGTAAGTTGTTTTTAAAGCATTGTACGTCCCTTTAACTAATCCAATCGCCAGAATCTTTAACAGAGCGTGTTTTCATAGTAGATTTTGTAATTTTCCCAGATTTCAGATTTCAAAACCCACTGTAAGTCCTTTTGTAGGAAAACAGGACTGATATGATGCACATCATGGATATGATGCACATCATGGATATGATGCACATCATGGATATGATGCACATCACAAATATGATGCATACATCATGGATATGATGCACATCATGGATATGATGCATGCATCATGGATATGATGCACATCATGGCTATGATGCATGCATCATGGATATGATGCACATCATGGATATGATGCACATCACAAATATGATGCATGCATCATGGATAAGATGCACATCATGGATATGATGCATGCATCATGGATATGATGCACATCATGGATATGATGCATGCATCATGGTTATGATGCACATCATGGATATGATGCATGCATCATGAATATGATGCACATCATGGATATGATGCATGCATCATGAATATGATGCACATCATGGATATGATGCATGCATCATGGTTATGATGCACATCGTGGATATGATGCATGCATCATGAATATGATGCACATCATGGATATGATGCACATCACAAATATGATGCATACATCATGGATATGATGCACATCATGGCTATGATGCATGCATCATGGATATGATGCACATCATGGATATGATGCACATCACAAATATGATGCATGCATCATGGATAAGATGCACATCATGGATATGATGCATGCATCATGGATATGATGCACATCATGGATATGATGCATGCATCATGGTTATGATGCACATCATGGATATGATGCATGCATCATGAATATGATGCACATCATGGATATGATGCATGCATCATGAATATGATGCACATCATGGATATGATGCACATCACAAATATGATGCATGCATCATGGATAAGATGCACATCATGGATATGATGCATGCATCATGGATATGACGCACATCATGGATATAATGCATGCATCATGGTTATGATGCACATCATGGATATGATGCACATCATGGATATGATGCATGCATCACGGATATGATGCACATCATGGATATGATGCACATCATGGATATGATGCACATCACAAATATGATGCATGCATCATGGATATGATGCACATCACGGCTATGATGCATGCATCATGGATATGATGCACATCATGGATATGATGCACATCACAAATATGATGCATGCATCATGGATATGATGCACATCATGGATATGATGCATGCATCATGGTTATGATGCACATCATGGCTATGATGCATGCATCATGGATATGATGCACATCATGGATATGATGCACATCACAAATATGATGCATGCATCATGGATAAGATGCACATCATGGATATGATGCATGCATCATGGATATGACGCACATCATGGATATGATGCATGCATCATGGTTATGATGCACATCATGGATATGATGCACATCATGGATATGATGCATGCATCACGGATATGATGCACATCATGGATATGATGCACATCATGGATATGATGCACATCACAAATATGATGCATGCATCATGGATATGATGCACATCACGGCTATGATGCATGCATCATGGATATGATGCACATCATGGATATGATGCACATCACAAATATGATGCATGCATCATGGATATGATGCACATCATGGATATGATGCATGCATCATGGTTATGATGCACATCATGGATGTGATGCATGCATCATGAATATGATGCACATCATGGATATGATGCATGCATCATGAATATGATGCACATCATGGATATGATGCATGCATCATGGTTATGATGCACATCATGGATATGATGCATGCATCATGGTTATGATGCACATCATGGATATGATGCATGCATCACGGATATGATGCACATCATGGATATGATGCACATCACAAATATGATGCATGCATCATGGATATGATGCACATCATGGCTATGATGCATGCATCATGGATATGATGCACATCATGGATATGATGCACATCACAAATATGATGCATGCATCATGGATATGATGCACATCATGGATATGATGCATGCATCATGGTTATGATGCACATCATGGATATGATGCATGCATCATGAATATGATGCACATCATGGATATGTTGCATGCATCATGGTTATGATGCACATCATGGATATGATGCATGCATCATGAATATGATGCACATCATGGATATGATGCATGCATCATGGTTATGATGCACATCATGGATATGATGCATGCATCATGGTTATGATGCACATCATGGATATGATGCATGCATCATGGTTATGATGCACATCATGGATATGATGCATGCATCATGAATATGATGCACATCATGGATATGATGCATGCATCATGGTTATGATGCACATCATGGATATGATGCATGCATCATGGTTATGATGCACATCATGGATATGATGCATGCATCATGGATATGATGCACATCATGGATATGATGCATGCATCATGGTTATGATGCACATCATGGATATGATGCATGCATCATGAATGTGATGCACATCATGGATATGATGCATGCATCATGGTTATGATGCACATCATGGATATGATGCATGCATCATGGATATGATGCACAACAAGGATATGATGCATGCATCATGGTTATGATGCACATCATGGATATGATGCATGCATCATGGTTATGATGCACATCATGGGTATGATGCATGCAACATGAATATGATGCACATCATGGATATGATGCATGCATCATGGTTATGATGCACATCATGGATATGATGCATGCATCATGGTTATGATGCACAACAAGGATATGATGCATGCATCATGGATATGATGCACAACAAGGATATGATGCATGCATCATGGTTATGATGCACATCATGGATATGATGCATGCATCATGAATATGATGCACATCATGGATATGATGCATGCATCATGGTTTTGATGCACATCATGGATATGATGCATGCATCATGGTTATGATGCACATCATGGATATGATACATGCATCATGAATATGATGTACATCATGGATATGATGCATGCATCATGGTTATGATGCACATCATGGATATGATGCATGTATCATGGATATGATGCACATCATGGATATGATGCATGCATCATGGTTATGATGCACATCATGGATATGATGCATGCATCATGGATATGATGCACATCATGGATATGATGCACATCATGGATATGATGCACATCATGGATATGATGCATGCATCATGGTTATGATGCACATCATGGATATGATGCATGCATCATGAATATGATGCACATCATGGATATGATGCATGCATCATGGTTTTGATGCACATCATGGATATGATGCATGCATCATGGTTATGATGCACATCATGGATATGATACATGCATCATGAATATGATGTACATCATGGATATGATGCATGCATCATGGTTATGATGCACATCATGGATATGATGCATGCATCATGAATATGATGCACATCATGGATATGATGCATGCATCATGAATATGATGCACATCATGGATATGATGCATGCATCATGGTTATGATGCACATCATGGATATGATGCATGCATCATGGATATGATGCACATCATGGATATGATGCATTTTAGTTAAAGGGACGTACAATGCTTTAAAAACAACATTCATTGTCCGCCCATGTTGTCTTGTTTTCCCACACTATTGATTTTTCTATCGGATTACAATACCTTTCGGAAATGTATGATTTTCTGTTAATTGTAGTTCTTATTTGGCATTAGTAATTGTGATTAACTATAGGACTTGTTTTTATCATTTCTTCCTTTTTTTCTTATTTTACAAAGGAATTAAATTAATTTTTCCTGTTTTTGTTTTTCCACCCTTAAATTAATTGTTTAACAGAGTTCTGTGAGTAACATAACAGAGCTCTGTTAGTTCTGTTAATAACATAACAGAGCTCTGTTACCTAACATAGAGAGATAGATTTTAAAATCTATATGTTATGTTACTAACAGAACTTTGTTACTAACAGAACTCTGTTAACTGACTAAGTTTGCGTCTGCGGAGATAAAAAGCTATCTCTGCAGATACAAACCAAGTCAGTTAACAGAGTTCTGTTTGCGTCTGCGGAGATAGATTTTAAAATCTATCTTCACACACATCTAGACTCTTTGTAATTTTCTAACTTGTTTTTAAATATTTTTTGAAAAGTTTTTTGTTTTATTTTCTTTCTCAAAAACACAAAAAAAAAAGAGAAAGGAAAACTGCATTGTTTTTTTTTTGCATTTCTATTTTATTGTTGTTGCTATTTATTTGAAAGCCTTTAGGGAGTAACAGTTGTTGTTGTTCTATTACAACAAAAACAAGGTTTTCCATTAAGTCAATGAAATGAATGAACAGCGAATAAATGCTGGCTGTCATGTCATTTATTTACTTGTTGGTATGATTTTCCCTTTTTCGGGAGAATCTCCCAGCGAACAGTGTTAGATAGCCGAACAAGAAATGCTAACTGGTACTGCATTTTGCACAGTACTTACATATATATAAACCCACTACTGTACAATTGTGCCCTTAAGGATCGGAAACAGTGACAGCGTTACACATGTTGATGACTTATGATGATTACTGTGTGTATGGTATATGACTTGTAATGTGGTGTTTTAGTAACATCAACAAAATGTCCAGGTTTTCTGCTCTATGTGTTGTTGTTAATATTTCGACTACAACAGCAACATTTATTGTTTAGTTGCGGTCCCATAAAAGCGAAATCCAAAAATAAAATTCGTGTTTATTTAAACCAATTTTTTTATTTTCTTTCTTTCTTTGTTTTTTTTCTCTTCCCTCTCATGTGATTTTGTTTTCATTGTTGTCTCTTGGCATGGCTATATTATTTAACAATACAAACAACAAAGAGAAACCAGCTGTAGAGAGACGGAGAAGAGGGGGTGAAGAATAACAACAAAATGATTACAAGTGCATTTTCATTATTTTCTCTTGGTGTCATTATTGACAATTTGACAGTTGATAGTTTCAGTTCTTCTTTCATTTTTTCTGTTTTTTTTATTCTCGTACTTTTCGCAGCGATTTTTGTAAAGCAATCCCCTATAGGTCAAGTAAATATATTAAGTTTGTGGTAATGTTTGCAAAACCTAATAGTCTGAGGATTTCTGATGTCACAATCATACCAGTGATGAAATCTTCAACACAATGTGATAATTGTCCTCAATGTAGCCAGTCCCTGGCCGTTTTTTCTTCTTTGGAAAACCTAATATCGAGGTTAACTTCGTTAAATGTGTGACCAAGGAACCAGAACATCACTTTCTAAGCTTTTTTCAATAACGAAGTCCCGATACCTAAATTTTTCCTTTGGACAGAAATCTAGGCGTAGCATAAAGTACTCGTAGGGGAATATAGGGTATGTGGTTGTAGTACCTTTTGATTTTGCTGCTCGTTTAAACCTCTACTGTTGTGTATTCTTTAGAGACGTGTGCGTTATTAGAACACAATACAGTTTGTAGCAAAAAATGTTCGCATACGGATAATGTTCGTACAGAAATAAATTTCTTTACAGCATTAGGAAGGTTCTTCAGAGCTCTAACAGTTTCCAGTAATGTATAGATTTTGCCAGGAAAATTTCGATTTACAACAGTTTTGAAGCCACAGTTTCCATAAGTCCCCAGACTTGTTTTGATAGACCTTTACAGTTCATATGTAAGGCAATTTATAAAATTTATAAACAAAAGCTACAAAAACAAAACAATGCAGTAAACAATTGTGTTTACAAATTGTTGTACTGCTTAATATGACAACAAACACCAGCATAAAAAATGTTAAACAAGTAAAGTTCACCAACAACACTACAAAAGTAAATGAAAACAACGATGTTAACATTTTTTAGATATTTCGAGAAGGCAAGGCAAAGCATTGTGAAATGAAATTTATTCAGTCTTGTGTGAAGACGCGGTGTGTTTGAAGAGATTATGTGTGGTTTTAACATCTCCATTACAAAGATCTCTCGAATAATTGCCTAGTAATTGTAACTGTTTATACAGAGTGTATAAACAGATGAATAACAAACAAAGCAATTGTTGTTGTTTACAAAAATTTGTGAAGGGATGAATATAAAAACTTCGAATTTGGGGCGATACCAGTACATTTGAAATCTTAAAGCGCCACTGTTTGACGTAGATTTTGGACTGGAGGCCTCATCGTTCCATATTGGAAACTGTGCGGCATTAATGCATCTCCAAATGTAACTCTTAAGAACCTTTCGTGAGTTTGTCATTCCCAAGTGCATTGGGATGTCCTTTATGGATAGATGGAATTGAAACAGACCGGATAGTTGCAGTACTCTAGGAACTCGATCGAGAGACGAGGAAGTTGTCTTCAAATAGTTTTTTTCACAACATGTTTTCCTAGTATAATCAGTATTATTAGGAGGTATCTTAGATCACAACATTTAACTTGCCTCGCAGCCTTGATTTTCAAAATCTTAATAAAGAACACAGGTAAACTTCACTGCTGAAATACTAGAGGTGGATGTGGTGTTATTTTAGTGTGTACATACATAATTGGTCATTACAACCCTTCAGTCAGGGGTACGAACTAGCTTCTCGCACCACTTACGCTGTGTATGTTAATTTTATACATGAGTGGTGGGACCTACAGTTTAAAGTCGTCTCCGAACAAGAGATTTTTGAGAAGCTTTACATGATAATTTTATTTACTCTCGGAGACTGCCAGAAATCTACTGAGAGAAAGTCTCCAAAAAAATATTTTTTATTATTTCGTCTTGATGTCCGACCTGGTGTTTGACCCTGTGCTCACGGCTAATAAGCCAACACACTGCCTACCAGACCCTAGACATTTAGTGTGTACGCTTTAAAAAATTTTAGATTAGATATGCTTGTAGTCTAATAGGGTTGAAGGTAAACATTTCCAGCGTTGTACGAATACTTTTCTTTCGCACTGTATTTAATATTATGAAAGTAGCTGCTGTATTTGTATGACTGTCTCTTGGCATTTATACAACGCCGGTTCATTTATTTGTTTTTGACTGGGAATGGTTGGTGTTTTTATTTTTGAAAGTTTTTACGTTTTTTTTTTGCTTTTCTTGTCTATTTTTGGTTTGTTTTGTTTGTTTTTGGCGAAGCAATAACTGTAACTGTCAATTTTCAAATAATGTAACCAGTCTCAATCAATCACTCAACTGTCAAATGCTTTGGGTTATTTAAAAACAAAAACAATAGCAATACTCGTATAAATTCCATTCACCTTTATATGTTACACAGCGAATATCATATCAATTTTATTAATTTCACCTTACAATGGCTACTTTTTACTACACACTATATGGGTTTTAAGCTGCCTACTAAGGGATAATTGCCAATGTTTAACGTTCAGTATTTGGACCTATGTTTCATCACATGGATATGTGCTTTCTTCGAACTAACCACTTGCTGGTCAGGGACGTGTATAGTGTACATATTCGGACCAACCATTGAACTTGTTTGATTCGAAATCATTCCCTTTGTGCTCTTTGTAAACGGAGTTCGTCAATTTGTTGATGTAGCTGTAGCATTACCATGACATTTCCTTGATTTGTTATTAATATTTCCTTTTTTTTGGTTTGATTGTAAATGTTATTTATGATGATGAACATCAACTTATAACAACAACAACATATAAAGTTATATGGAAATTACAATAACAACAAGCCACTGAATATAAAATTTACTCACGTTACATGATATTTCTGATTGGATTTCATTTCATTACATTTATTGGATGTTTTCTATGCGAAAAATGGGAATTAACTTCTAGCAAATCGATATTATCGGTAATTGTTTTTGCTCCACAATTATGAGGTTTTATACTCTAATGAGAAAGCTTTTATTCCAAAATTATGCAATAGATGGCAGTAATAAAACAATTCCAACTTGAAATTGCTGTAGTCTAGTAGGTAATGTGTTGGCTTATTAGACGTCAGGCTATCGTTCAAACACAGGGTTAGATTTCTCCAATAAAACGCAATATAAATATTTCTTCCTGACTTGACTGATGGCCTGGCCACCGACATTCTGAAAGAAATATTTAACGATGAGCCCAAAATCCACACCAAAAAGCTACTTTTTCAGAATGCGTTAGGTGCTCTTGTGGATTCAATATGTTTGTTTGTTCACATTCTCATTTATTCAGAAGTGGATCTCATCGTTGAAGATGATTTTTCTATGAAAATTAGGATCAATTAGCAATGGATCCAAACTATTCAGCGAACCCGCGATGTTGTCTATGCTCAGCTATGGCGACTGAATAAATGGCAAGGATTTTACCATATGTGGCTTCTACAAGACTGAAAAATTTATAAGAAATATAAAGTCATTCAATTAGATAAATTAATAAATTTTAACTGTCAATACTAATTATTTCCATAATTTTCTCGCACATTCTGTGCGTTGTTTCGAAGATAACATGGACATTGATGGTTTTCCAAAACTCCAATGTTATAAAGTTATACTCGTAGGTAGGACCTCAAAAAAGTCTCACAATGCCAAATCGCAAGATCTTGGTAATGAATTCACGTCGCCAAATGTGATGTTACACTTTCTGGAAACTTCTCATGCAATTATGTTAAAATTATATGTGTTTTGTAACTAATGACACTGTATTGTTAGAGCCATGAAGTCCAGTTCATAATCTTCAATTGCTTGCTAAAGAAAGTCGGTTTTTATACCCAACATACCTTCTGAAGTGTCATTTTCAAAGTAAAGCCATTGTGATGCTGCTCAGGCCTGATTTTGCTTCATTTAAATTTTTTCAACGCGCCCACGTTTAAATTACCACTTTCGTAGTTACTTTCATCTGTTCTTATGTATTCGTCTCAGAGATCAGCAATGAGTACCCAAACAGATTAGTATATGCGAATCACACTCATACTTATACGCATTCATACCAATTTCAATATCATACTCATGCCACTTATATTCAAAGTTTGAAGTACTCATCGTACTTATACTTAACAATACGCATGATGTTGTTGATTTCGACTCTACAATACTCATTAGAAGGATGTGAGTTTGCTTTGTTTGCTGCCTTTTTTTTTTTTTTTTTTTTTTTTTGTAAATGCAACAACAACTAAAAATGTAAATTTTGATGAATGGTTCAAATCACTCGAATAATTTATTATATTATATATAGTATTATAAGTATTCTTGTAAATTTATGAATCTGTATGAGTAGGTGGCGTATGAATCAAACATATTTCGAATGTTATGAGTTTGGCGTGAACGTTGTACTCATACTCATTGCAACATGTACTTATAATTCAATGTTGTAGTGAATACGAATGAATTTCTATTGAATAGTTGAATTTCAATACTGTCGGCTCACTCATAATCAAAATTTCATGATTACTTATGAGTAGCGAAAAAACTATTCATTGCTGCTTGTTATACCCGACGTACCTTCTACATTAAGGTAAAGATTCTTTATTTCTTCGAAGTAAAGCCATTGTGATAATGCTCAGGTCTGATTATGCTTCATTTAAATTTTATTCAACGTTCCCACGTTTAAATTAACACTCTCGTGGTTCTTATGTATTCGTATTATATATTCGGAAATAGGAAACCTTTTACTAAGTGAATGATACTTTAAAATGTAGGTCCCGCCATTTACTTATTTACTTAATTGGTCATTATAAACGTTTAGTCAGGATTACGATCTAGTTTCAGGCCTACAGTTTAATCAAAATTGACACACACAACATGGGTGGTCTGCGAAGCGAGGCCGTAAACCTGACTAAAGGGTTGGAGTGACCAATTAAGTTAAATGGCGTAGACTCACGATATGGCAATCGGTAAATATTGTGGGTTCAACTGCGTTTCATGTTCTGACTGTAGTCCATTAAGATGTTCGCTGGGGTCAAAATATTATTCATTATCTCGCTATTTATACAGCACGTGTGGTCTGCTGTTGCTCTTGAACTCATTCTCTATAATTCCATATTTTTAGTAATAAGTAGTTCGCGTTCTTTTAGTAAAGTATATGCCTTGGCAAGTAGATTGTAGAAGATATTATTGATAGCATTTGATTCTTTGCTATGCCTTTCATATGTGGCGTACGTCATTTGTAATATTAGCAGATCTAAATCTAGTAATGGAACCCAAGGGAGAATTTTTTTTTTAATGCAATCCAACATTGGGCAATATCATTGCACTTCCTGATATTACATACGCTCTGGAATTGGTTACAATTTGAATTGTATACAGGTTTTCTCTTAGACGAGTTCATACTAACAAATAATCAAATACAAGGAAGCGTAGGTCAGTCCTAGTTCATAAATCTTATTTTGATATCGTGGCTTATCTCAAATGGTGTGTGTATCGTGTGTGTATCGATAGCCTTTAATCCTTATTCATTGAAATTGAAAAGACCTTTATAACAATTAAACTCTTTCGTTTTCCTTTACAACCAATTTCATTTAAGATTGCTGAGATAAAGAAAACTTTAAACCACTCCCGTAATAGTTGCCTTCCAGAGTATTTTTGCATAAGTTTTCAAAATATCTTTTTCAATTTCATAATAAAACTTATAAAACTTTTACAACCAGCGGCATAAGCTTTTCATATAAATAAAAAAAATCCTGCACCCTTTTTAACATTTTTCATTATCATGTCAACTGAACTCAACTCAATTCGTAACTTAAGCAAAAAGTTATTAAACGTTGAGATCTCACTCTCTCACTCTCTCTCTTTCGTTTTCTTATTTGTTTTTTTTTTTTGATACTGTCAGTGGCTTATAAATTTTATTAACGCCATCAAATTTTAAAATCTACACACTCAACAGCCATGAAAGCTGTGTTGAGTTCGATTTAAAATAAATTTTTAACTCGTGTTCCTTTTTTTTTGTTTTTTTCATTAAAACCAGACATTAACAAAAACGGTTTCATATTAAAATGAATCCGTTTTTTACACTCGCAAATAAATCTTTGATTCCGGATTTTGTTTCCGCAATAACACATGCACGCATATGTATGTACATATAACACAAAAAAGTCATTGCAAATTGTACATATAAAAACAGATTCTCGTTTTTATTTTATTCTTATGATTCTTTTGTTTGTTTGTTTTTTTTTTGGTTTTCTTCTTTCAAATATTTAACGAACAAAAGAGAAGAATTTTAAAACTCATTTCGTTTATGGCATCCATTTATGTGATAGGATATACATACGTACATATGTGCATGGGTGTGTGTGTGTACAAGCATTGATATTTTTTTCTGTTGCATACTTTTATGGATTGCTACTAATAAATACGCATTTAACCACCCACATAAATAGTGTAAAAGATATGAGTATTTTTCTCTCTCTCTCTCTTACACACACACACAATTATCTGCATGCATGGTTCCGTTATAAAATGGCAAAACTATTACATGCTTAAGTAAGTAAAAAAACACCTAAACATTCTTACAAATACACTCACATATACATACATAAACTAGAATATAAATGCATTCATATTCATAGAATCTATTGACTAACAAGTGTTACAACAATTTCAAATCCGCAACAAAAACAAAAAATTCAAAGAGCAATCCTTTTTTATACAGACAAAATGGCATTTTTGAAAGGATTTAGGAGAGTAAAAGTGATTGAGAATGTGATGGTTAAAGACGAATTTCATGAGCCGTATTTTATTCGTGATTTAAACAGAACATGGCAATGAGAACATGTCCCACAATGGCTCTGAATGTTCTATTAGACTCAATCTTAAGCTATGGAGACTATGGTCAGAGTAATGATAAATAACTCTAGCAAGAGATTCGTCAGTGAGAATCGTATACTGAAAATTAGAGTGGCTGACAACTTTCTTCCTTAAGATACCCTAGAAAGTTACAATGAGTTGAGCAACTTGACAGCCAAAAATTCTTTTAAAAGAAGGCACATTCTATGGTATACGAATTGGTCAAGGACAGATTGTGGAACAGAAATGAAAGTGTTCGGTTTTAGATTGAAATATTCGGAACCCATGAAAAAACTCGCAAGTATCCTTTAAGCAGTCTATGCCATCGAAACATCAACTCACCAAGCTAGCACAAAGAACGGGTCAAACCTCTAACGGCCACTTGACCACTCTAGAACAGTTTGTACCTGTTTGCAAGCTGAATCAGCCAAGCTGGGACCTTCTGCCTTACCCCAGATACTGTAGCAATTCTCGAAAATCCGCAAGCCGTAAAGTATACCAGGAGGGAAACGCTGATAGTGCCACAATATATCGGAATGGTAATATTACACTGGGACTCTTCTGAAAGATACTGGCTTAGAGAAAACCTAAACTTTTAATTGGTATTTGCAATAAGATGAGATTAAAGTCATGCATCAGACTATTCAAGAGTAGCCTGAGAATAATACTCAACCTTTTGATCCAGCACCGTTGCCTTTAAGAACACTTCTTCAGAAGTGGATTCTTTTCAAACTCAATATATATCCGGAGAATGGAGAAAAAACGTTCTTGGAACCTGTGTAACGTGAATGCATCTGAGAAATATAAATCTGGAGACGTATCTAGTGTTATAAGGGATTATACCTTTGTAGGTCGAGTAGCAGTCTGACACATGGTAGTACCTTTACGCGATAAAAATAAAACTCAAATCCTCTTGGATCAGAATGCTAAAGAATAATACACACAAGTGTTCTTCTTAATGGATGCGGCACTTGCTTCTTGACTGTAGTGATTCGAAATAAATTAAAATTCCTTATTAAAAACAAAGAATTGCAGGCGAAAGTACATGTAGGTGATGTGAACGTTGCAATCCGTAGACATTACGCAAACCACAGGAAATATATGACACTATAACGTCTTCAACAGCAGAAAATCACGAAGACCTGAAAACTTGTCAAATATTGTGGGACAGTTGATGATATGGTTCTTGGTCATAATCTTCCAATTTGTTACTCCTATGGACTCATGCATTTCGATGGGTCTGGAAGCGAGAGGTTATTATGTAGATAGAAACTCTGGGCGGTGATGGCACTAACTCGATGCTGAAACTCAATGCGCCCAATTTGAGAATGGTAACGGAGTTCTTTAACAGAGATTGTGCTGTCAGGACGTTGACGAGGATCTGCAACAGTTCTTAGTGGGATTTCTTTAGTGTATAATGCAAATGAGAATGAGTTGAAAATGATAGCTAATCTTCTCTACTACTATTTGCCTAGAAGTTCTTCAGAGATCTCTCGAATGGCACCATGAAAGCCAATGCTATGAGAAAGTCGCCATCATTCTCTACTCGTAACGAAAATTGGCGTCTTTAACCCGTGTGAGCAACTTAAATTTATTTGGAAAAATAGAAAAGGAAGTGTAGCCAAGGTAGCTACAAATTACGTAAAACCTCCTGAGAGAAGGTTCCTTTTGATTAATTATTTGCTTTGTTGGTAGTTGATATCCGATCACTGGCTGTGATCCTCATTAGTCTGATCATTCTGTTTTGTTTTCTGGCCCCTTTCCTTTCAATTTCTATCTCTCATTTCGGTGACTTCGCATGCATTCTCCTTTCTAAGAAGAACAGAATGCAGCACCCTGGTGTTTTTGTATTTGCCAGATAATGCCTTCCCCAAAGAACTTGCATTCACTTGTATCTTGCAACGAAAGTATTCAAAACCCGAATTATAGTCATGAGTTGTAAAAAAAACTTCCAAATACTGTTGGCCCATAAAAAAACAGAGTCTCCACCCATTTGCATTATGTGTGTGCTGCATAAAAAGAGTGAATGACTGAGTACTGAGCAAGTTTATTTAATGACACACAATAATATGCACATTTTCTCTTGTTGCTGTCATTTTTATCGTGTAATTTTTGATTTTTTATAACTCTGAGATGCACCATCATTCTCTCATCAATTTGTTCACATAAAAACCCGTAGGAGTCATGAGTTTTGTAAGTGTGTTTGCCACTGGATTCGTTAAGACTCTGTAAGTGCGTGCAAGTGTAGATGTGTGCGTGTGTTATATGGAGCAGGTTATAAAAATTTAATTCATCATCAAAATTGTAATGCACACATACATACATACAATACACACATAATACCAATCACACACACACGCGTTCAAGTTGTTAAACAAGGCCATATAAAGTCATACGTTAAGGCACTCATCTTAAAATCTGGAAAAACTTATAATAACGGTATTAAATGAAAACTATTTGAACATGAGTTTAACGGTAGCGAAAGGCTTTGATAAAACTGTTTTAAATCTGGGGTTTCCTAGTCAAAAACTAAGAGATCGAGTTTTAAAACGAAATTTAACTCCTATTTGATTTCAATGATGACAAGTTTAAGCAAAAACTAAGCTGTTTTCCAAGGCTTTTAATCAATCATAAGGATTTAATTTTATTTTTTTTTAATTTCCTGGCGCATATAATATTTCAGAGATATTTGTATTGATTTCATTCGTTGTTACCAACATTAATAACAAACAAAGGCAACGGCAGGAAAAGCATATCAAAATCAATATGCAAGTTGCGTCGCTAAGGTTTGCCTGTATTGTTGACACTTAGGCGTGTTGCGTGTGAAAACAGATGAGTATGGGAGACCAGTCTTTGAGATAAAAATATGAAACGTTTACGTTACAGTTTGTCACAGTGGTTAGGAAAATATAAACAAAACAAATTTAATGCAGCGGAAGTTAGCTTCAAGGATGCCTGATATTATTTTTACTTGCTCCTAGTCCTGCCACTATTTATGGTTTAACATTGAGCTTCACTGGATCGCATGGAATTCAATTGTCACACTGGTTGGATGTTTATATTTTGTTCGGACAGACACTTTTAGACCTTCCTGTAGTAGGTTAGGGTACGTTCAACTGGAAGTCGTCGCAACAAGCACACCTTACTTGAGTCCTTTAAGATTCTATTGAAAAATCGATCTTAACTACTTCTTCGTATTATTACAGCTTTTAAAGGGCGTCTCTCAATCATTCTGAGAGTCTTATGAATTTTTCAAATCGCCCTTGTTTTTCACTAAATTCCGGGTGTCCAAGAAGTTTTCTTCTTAGGTTTCCAATCGCCAGATAAAGGCAGAGAAGAGGTATCTATCACTAGTACGCTTGAGGAACAACACTTTCCGATGAAAACCTTGAAGACTTTAGATCAAAAACAGCTGTCTTACAGACTTGATCTATATTCTACTAGTTGCCTCGATAATTGTCGTTGTAGTGCTAATTTTCTTTCACTCAAACAAAGTGATTTTCCTGGTTTTTAAGTGTTAATGAATGAATTTAAGAGCGAACGAACGCAGCTCAACTTACTTAGCTGCTGATGTTGATGTAACACTGGGTATAGGATAAAAAGGCGAACAGAATAGAGATAGAATAGAAGCTCTTGTTATACCTCAACTTGTACTTTAAACATTACTGCCAAAATTAGACACCTTAATAAAGAAAAGTAAAAGTCTATTAAGCTTGGCTAACGGCAAGCTGGAATTTTGTTCGTCGCACAATATTTTTTTTTACTGCATGATACCAGAGACTGTTTTCAGAAGAACATACAAAAGTCATACTTGCATACGGGAAGAATGGAGTTGCTAAAACTGTTATCGGTGACGCTGATATTACGACCCTTCATCGATGGTTCAAAAGTGTAATGTGGCACTGGATTTGTTGTCCCTTTCGATATGATGGTACTGGAGGGGGTCTTATAGATTACCTAACCAGACCAGCGTACTGGTTGCACGTATGATTGATACCACGAATCTACCTCCTTCAAACTTGATCATGCTTCCATCAAAGCGCTGGGATACTATTTCGTGAAGTCAAAGAGTGTCAGAAGTTGCATAGACTCTTTACACCACATGCATTGAAACAACACCAGCACCTACTATGTTCCGAGACATTGTGACATAGAACGAAATGAAAAGGCTGCACGTATGAATGAAACCAGGAACTTACCTCCTTACAACTTGATCAAGCAACAATCAAAGCGCTGGGATACCATATCGTCAAATCACAGGTCTCAGGAGTTGCATAGACTCTCTGCACTATATTCGTGACACAACACGCACCTCTATTGGTTTCTGGGCCACTGTGGCTTAGAAGGAAATGAAAAGGTGAGACGAACTGGCATGGAAGGTTTGAGGAAGAGCAAATGGAAGGAATACATATTGTTTGTGCCCCTAAGAGAATACTTTTTTAAAGTAGAAAACAGCATGGAATTCAATAAATCATAGTTGATCTCACATATCTTGTTGCCGAATTTAAAACCTACTTTTTGTCAAGCAGTGGACAGCAGGACAAACCAGGGAACTACTTGAGTTCAACAAGAGAACGGTTTGCATTCTAACAGAAATTTGAATGGGACACTAAGCTATTGGCAGTTTCGCTGACAGGCTCGCTTTGACTCACCAGGATGATTGCAGAAGCTACCAGGATGTGGAAGAAACGGAATCGATGTGAGTGCCCTGCACTTTAAAACAGAAATGTGAACATTTTGCTGTTTACGCACGTTCGGCGGATTTCGGCGCACTGTACCCATGTGCCTATAGGTTTTTCAAATTATGACAGCTTAAAAATAAATTTTATTTTTTAAATGACGTTTTTGCTTTGGCCTGGCCTTTTGAGGGTCAGGTTGTTAACAATATTTTAAAGATCGCAAATCATTTCAAAATGGCCACAGAAAAAAAAGCATTTAAAATGAAATAAATATTCAACATACTCTTAATATTTGCTGAAATGCGATGGAAAATCATGTATACAACAACAACAACAAGAAGAAAATAAGGTAAATAGAAATAGGTTTTCAACAGATCGATCAAAGCCAGAAACAAAGGATAGAAAACTGCCAAAAGAAAAACGACGTTCGTTTGTTATGTTCTCATATGATTTACTACTACAGCAGACAAGAGACAATGCATAAGTACATGTGTAGGTGTGTACAATATTTGGCATTTTTATTTGGCATATGTAGGCTTTTTAAAATGCATATGTGTAAGGATATGTGTGTGTATTTACGTATATAAAAAGGAGAGGCTGGATATCAATTCAAATGACATAAACTGGGTTAAAAAAGAAAACGAAACAAAAAAAAATTCAAAATAAATTCATAGATTTACGTGCTGCTGATTACGAAAAATCCACAAAAATTAGGTTTTTTTTCTTTTTTGAAAACGTGGTGGAAAAACAAAATTTGCCAAAGACACAAAAAAAAAAACAAACACTGTAAGAGGTGACAAAAGAAGTATAGGAAGGGGAAAAAATAGACTTAAAAATGTGAATACTAAACAGAAGAGTATGAGTATTTGAGAGACATCTTCTACATTTATAAGATGTATTTTAGGGGGGTGAGAGTATTTAGTTTTCATATGTTGGCTGGGTGTGTGTGTTTGTGTGTGTAAGTATAGGTATTTTGTTTTTCTCTGCGATTATCCTTTGTTTACAAAATAAACAGATGAAAATATATGTTTTTTTGTTATGTATCGCTTTGTTTTTTTATTTGTTTTTGTATTTTTTTTGGTGCGGTATCAGTTTCATTGTATTCTTGTTGTTTTTGCTTGCCATTACATATGCAAAACCATAAATTTTCGAATTACAAACAGCAACGCAAATCATTATTCAGCACAAATGCACAATACGAACAAACAATATGAAGTCATACATTAGCACATACATATAACATACATCTGTACATACATCTCTTTTATATACTCTCCTCGCAATACTTATTTATGTAGGCTTATCAGTGGAGTTCATGTTTTAAAACCCACCTCGATTTTCTTGCTGTTTAACCTTCTTTACAACATTTTTTTCTTTCTTATTTTCTGTTTTATTTTTTTAGGTTTTTTATTTTTCGTGGCATTTTAAAAATATCCAGAATATGTTGGTCTCAAGCATGGTATGCGAGTGGGAGCGCCTGAAAATAAGTTTCTTTTCCAATCGGTTTTACTTTTAAAACACAAAAAAAAAAAAATTTAAAAAGAAACCTGAAAAGATTATGCATCATAATTTAGACGAAACAAATGTGTCGTTTTATTTACTCATGCACTATACACATTCACTCATAGACTCATACATGCACACACAAACTAGGATGTTTAGTTAAATTCAAATAATTCATATGTTTTGTTCTTGAAACGTTTGAAACAGTAATTCAAATATGAAAACATAAATTCATTATATTGTCATGTATTCTTTACTGCTTTAGTTAGTTTTTTCAAACGTTGTATGAGCGGTAGCATTTGGGAGGCTCATTGCAAAAACGTTTTTGTGATACACTTGATGTCACTTTCAGTTCTACGAAGGCGGTTCTACAATTAGCTAACCTAGGGGAGGTAATATAAGCAATTTGGTTGTTTAGGCTTGGCGTTCATGGGCAAGTTCCCTCGATGTACTATATGAGCCATTAAGTTACGCATGGTTAGGGTAAGGAACTTTATCATGATGCGTTAATGGTAGGTTTGAACCACACCGACGTCCGGATGCAACTGATCAGTTCCCTTAGTGCAACGTTCGCCACCATGTCCAGATCTTCTGTTATCCAAAAACCGATGACGTCTGTTTTAAGGGGCAGGGCACTCACATAAAAGGTGTTGTACTGATTCCGTTTCTTCCACATCCATGCAGCTTCTGCAATAATCCTGGTGAGATACAGCGAGCCTTTCAGCGAAACTGCCAATAGCGCAGTGTTTTGTTAGAATTTCTGTTAGAGATTCTGTAGTGAATCGTTCTCTTGTCGAACTTAAGTAGTTCCCTGGTTTTCCTGCCAGGTATGCTGGTATGCCAGGTATGCTGGACTACAGACATACATACATAATTGGTCATTACAACCCTTTAGTCAGGATTAAGACCTAGTTTCTCACATCACTTATGTTGTGTGTGTTAATTTTATACATGAGTAGCGGGACCTACAGTTTAAAGTCGATTCTGAACGACAGATTTTTGATAGCCTTTAATGGCAATTTTATTTACTCTCAGAGTTTTTGCCAGAAATCTGCTGAGAGGAAGTCGCCAAAGAAATACTTTTTGTATTTTGTTTTGATGTCGGGCATGGGGTTTGATTCCTGGCTTTACGTCTACGTACTACCTACTAGACTATGGCGACTTCGTTGAACTACCTATGGTTTGTTGAATTCCATGATGCTTTTTTCCATTTTTAAAGAGTATTCTTGTAGGGGCGCTTATATATCCCTTTTATCGTCTCCTCCTTAGACATCTCCTATCCTTTACGTGCCAATTCGTCCATCTTTTCGTTTCCTTCTATGCCACAGTGGCCCTAAATCCAGTAGAGGCATATATGGTGTAGAGAGTCTGTGCATCTCCTAATGCTCTCCGATTTTACGATGTGGAAGCACCTATGATTGCTGCTTGACTGTCCACACGTAAGCTCAACTTAGAAGGCAGTGGGTTCCTAGCTTCAATCATATGTATAGCTTGTTTAATAGCAAACATTTCTGCCTGAAATACGATGGCCTGGTTAGGTAATCTGTATGAATCGTTCAGTGACAGCTTATCTTAGTAGACCGCAGCTGGAGTTCCACATTCCATTTTTGTACCATCGGTGAAAATCGTTATGTCACTCTCACCCATTACAGTTTCAGCAACCCATTCTTGTTGTGTGGAAGTATAAGTTTTGTATGTTTCAACAAAAACAGTCTCTGGTACAAAGTAATACCAATTTGGTAACATTTTTCTGCGTTCTTCGGCACATCTTGAGTTGGTGTGGAGGAATTGTTTAAAGTGTTCGCCTTTGAAATAATCGATCCTTAAAGCCGCCTGAGTCGACAATTCTAAAAATGTTTGATTTACCTCTGGCATAAGTATTGGTCAGTCCATTGCCTTAAGTACCTTAGTGCCCGATCACCATATCAATCCGACTTTGGGTAAAACTGCAGTATCTAAATATAGTTTACGTCCATAAAAATGTCCGAAACTCTAATCGCACTAATCGTACATTTCAAATATGAAAACCTTTGTAAAGTTAAAGTACAGAAATACTAATACAACCATACATATACTGCTTAATTTAAGAGAGATAGAGGGCACATAATGAATATGCATGTGTTGGTTTAATAATAGATTCATATGAGAGGGAGAGATATTTTAAAATTTATATACTCAACTCTACTATTATATCTGGGCGTATGTATAAGAGTGTTTGAAATTGAAGAGTAATTTTGTTTGTTTTAAAGCTCGTTTGTGTGTGTGTGTGTGTGTAAGATCAAGAAGTAAACAAATTTTCATTGCAAACGGCTGCTGTTTAAACTCTAGGCCAAATATATCATTTTGGCTTAAACCTGTACTCTGCCTTAATCTAAACGAAATAGAACGACAGTGAGAGCATAAAACCAGAAAAAATAAGAATCTCCAACTAAATAATTCAAAATATTTTCGTGTTAAAATGAAAACAAACGGTTTTCATAGTGTGTGTGTGTGTGTGTGTGTTGAGGACTATTGTTTATATCGTTCTTATAAAGGGTTAACCATTTTCCGGTTACAAAAGAAAAGTCAAATACAATACAAATGTATGTATAAAGTTATACTTTCGATGAAACTTTTTCTCACAAGAATGATTGGATCATGATCGCCTCTGGATAGGTAGAACTGTTAGACTTTTTTGTTGGACTTTCTTAAGTCGTAGGTGTATGCGAATAAGTCGCTAACCTCAGCTGTCCCCAATGTCAACATAACCTATGCCTCTGGTCAAATTCAATTTAATTTATGTGTCAGAGTCCTGGAAAAATTGACAATTCGGATGTGGTGCTCCCAGAGAAGCTGTAGCGGACATTTAAACGATGTCTTATTTTATGTTATCTCACACATACATACATACGTAATTGGCTTTTAAAACTCTTCAGTCAGGATTACGGCCTATCTTCTCCCACTACTCATGTTGTGTGCCCTAATTTTATACATGAGTGGCGGGACCTTCAGTTTAATGTCGATTCCGAACGACAGATTTTTGAGAAATTTTTCATGGCAGGTTTATTTAGTCTCACAGTTTTTACAAAAAATCTGCTGAGAGAGAGTCGCCGAAGAAATATTTTGTTCATATTTCGCTTTGATCTTTGAACCTCGGCCTTACGTCTAGTAAGCCAACACACTACCTACTAAACTACGGCGACTTCATGTTATCTCACAAATACTCTGTTTTATACAAATTTAAAGATGGTAAGCACTTAAAAAGACCCTAAGACCCAGTATGTCTTTAAGTGTCCTTAGGTCTAGCTGTTTTGAAACCACTAAATGGAGTACCCAATATTTTGTGGGTGTTGAGATGTGGCTTCGTGAGTTTTTGTTGTTAAACATTTGAATTACGATTAAGATAAGAAGTGAGTAGCTGTGGGTAGGCTGGGTAGGGTTGTAAATCTTTTCTTGTATTTTTTCTCTTTTTGTTATTGTTGTTGTTGTTGTTGCTGAAATGTTAACTTTCATATTAAATGCGGTTGTTATACTTGACATTTGTTAAATGTTTTTGGTTTTTTTCCCTCTGTATTTCTTTTATTTTCCTATTCGCAATCGAAATGAAATTGTTCGAGGAAAAGAAAAAGAAAAAACGAAACGAATTGTGAAAATCACCATTTGTGGCATAAGAATTTATTTAAGTTAGGAGGTATGGGAGGCAAGTAGCCAGCCCCTACAAAGCACATGTGTAACATACTTCGTCATAACGGTATTTGAATTTAAATATTTTTACTCGTTCACACACACACATACTTGTACACATGCTCCCAAAATGTAGATTATCCTTATGCTCTCTCTCACACATACACATACGTACATATGTACGTACATTTATGCAATAGAGAGCAAGAGCAAGAGAAGGATATAGAGCAAGATGGTGAAGGTATACTAAGTTGAATATATGGCGTAAATTAAGATTTATGATGCGTGCGAATTTGTAATAAGAAGCCATAAACGCTTTTTTATTTTTCAACACTTAAATGCAGGTTTATTTTAGACATTTTCTTTGTTTTTTTTTTGCTTCTGCTTTTTTTTTCTCCCAAGTTTTTTACAAAACGTTATGTATGTTGAATTACTGATATTGTGTGATACACCTGGTGTGTGTGTGCTAAGCAAAGGGAGAGTTTCGGTAGAATGTGTTGACATACTGATAACGATTTACAACTTTTATAGCAACATTCAACATTTACCATAAAAATGCATAAATTATTGGATCAGTTTTAGTTTTAAAACAAAAATAAACGAAGAAAATAAAACAAAAATAAAACAAATAAAAATAAAAAAATAATTTATTTCGTAATGAAAGTGAGGTGGATGTGAACTTAAATTAAAGGTTAGGGAAACATATATGAACGATTTGTTTTCGATTTAATTATTTAATAATTATTCACACCTAATTTATGGTAATTTAATTAAATAATTTAAAATATTTGAAACCTTACTTTCAGTTACTTGACTTTGAAATCTGTAATAAAAATTTAAGTTCCTTTTAAGAAGCAAGAATGGGCAAGAAAAAATTTGGGTTTTCTTCAAGGCTTACTTAGATGTTAATTTATCACAACTCGATTGGGCCAAATGCCAATCGTAGTATTAAGCTTTCATTTGAATTTCTAACATCAGGCGTCGAGAGCTTTAGACAGAGCCCCTTCGGTAAAATTCCCCAGTATGTATCACTTTCAAAACTTTTTAGCCAATGCAACTTCTACTGTTTAATGTGTTTTACAATAACGATGCTATCAATATCAATAGATGATTTAATGTATTGCCCTCAACCTATAAACGGTATACACGTCCTGTGTCCTGCAATACTGTTGCCCTTCGCTTCTCGGCATCAGTATTATGTGATAAAAATCCAGGTATTTCCTTCTGAGATGCAGTAATACTGCATAGGTATCAGATATGTCTTGTGGTGATTCATTCTCCTCAGCACGAGCTCTACACATTGGCTTTGAATTCATCTTTCTTTCAAAAAACAATTTTGTTCTGGTAAAATGCTAGATATGATCCTCAGGCCACTTTTCGATAGTTTGCAGCATACCTCAAATAACTTCTCATTGTCTTAAATAAATTTGACTTGAGGACAGTTTTCGTACCTCTCCCAAGCCCTCTTCGTACTGCATACAGAAGTTCTGAATTCATTAGCGCAAGTTGATCTATTCACTGTTGTCGTGAGCTGGGATCCAGCTGTGACTAGCTGATTTAGTTTTCCTTTTCAATCTCGAGTAAACCTTATAGAAAGGAGGGTTCAGATGGAGATTTGACAATCAGATAGTATTGCTATGTCATGTTCTACGTACTTTAAGTATAAAATTTATGCGTAGTCTAGTAGACGTACGGGCACAGTTCAACAAGCCCCCTGGTCAGAGGTCTCCGGCAAAACGGAGTATGAAAAAATATTGCTTAGGCAACTTCCTCTCAGTAGATTTGTTTCAAATAGTCTGACAGTAAATAAAATTGCCATGAAAAGTTGCACTGTAATCTGTCGTTCAGAGTCGACCTTAAAATGTAGGTCTCGCCACTCATGCATAAAATTAGGGCACATAACATGAGTAGTGTGAGAAGCTAGGCCGTAATACTGACTGAAGAGTTAGCTAATTACGTATGTATGGAATTGGTGTGAGAAGCAAAATCATAATCCTGACTGAAGGGTTGTCATGAATTCATCATATCTTTCGTTGGAGTAAACATTTCCATGGAAGTAGCTTTCGAATTTATCTTTACGCTCTAAATATTTCACTCTGGAACCTACATAAGTATGACCCTTTACCATACATGTCCTGAACACATCTATGTACCATAAAATGGTCCCTCAACTGAGAGAGTGTAGCGCAACAAAATTATTCTTTTTACTCGTATTACTTTTTTTCATTGGATATCCAAAACTCATAAGGTTTCCTAGGACTGTCAAAGGAATTGTTAAGGGGAGAACTGTCAGCTCTTCGATTTGGTCAAATCACGTTGCCTTCTTATGAATCTCGTGTTAGACTTGTCAGACTGTATGGTTATGGACCTTGCTATCATGTACAATGGACTTAAATATAACAGAGCTTTTAAAGCCATTTCAGAAAACGTTTTCATTGTATCGAAAGCGATCCCATCTCTGTATATTATCCAACTTCAACTGAGCTGTTTCCCAGAATGTGGTTGTCAAACGTGTTATTTCACTCCTGGGTCCATATTTTGTGTGCATATTGTATATGCATAAATATTTCCATTCAGTTTCATGCATCGATAAATTCCATGGAGTGTTTTCAAAGCATCGATTGATATCGTGAATGTGGAATCTTTAGTCATGACTATGTGAAGCCAGATGTGAGAGCTTTCCACGGTTGCGTTGTGATTTGAAGTACATGCAGTCACAGAAAAAAGTCTGCATACAACTTCCAGGATATATTTTTTTATATTCGTTTTTGTCTTTAAACATACTTAATTGTAACTGCCTTAAATAACGCCGTAACATATTTTTTAAATTTGAGAAAACTCACCCTGCAAAGGTCTACATATTGCGGTATATGAGACTTTTTTCTTTGACTGTACATTTTCAGGAGGTACTTTCACTAGGAAGTACTTTTAAAATGCGGCTTTTGTGTGACTCCGAGAGATCATTTACAGAAATCATTTGCCATACATGAATCTTTCCAAAGAAGATTATTTATTAACCCTATTGCTACCAATTAAACAGTCAAATAGAATGCTTAATTTATTGTTTCCCATGACTTTATAACATTTCAAACTGATGTTAAACGCAAAACGACTTCGAACGGAATGTTGTGGTTTCCTTAGGCTTTTCGTCATGGGAACTACTTTGACTTACAAAGAGTTTTTGTTTGCTTTTTGTTTGTCTTTCGAATACTCAATTAAATACTACAATTAAAATATAATTAAATAAATATGCCATGATAGTTAATAAACACTGAAAAAAAAAGAAACTTGTAAACTTTGAAAAGAAAACCCCTTTTAAGGGCCACTAACTAAATACCACCTGCTTCCCACCAAACCAACCCAAATCTGAAATCGAAAAAAAAGCGTGAATCTAACATGCAACTTGTAATTGAAAAAGGATACAACTGTCGCACACACACACCTGTTTTACAGTGAATAGTTTTAATAATGATCGGTTATCAGTGACACGATCGATTGTTAAACTACATGTCCAACAACAACAACAACAATAACGACGACGACAATAATCTTTTGTTTGTAACAGGACACACAAAAACACGAGTGTAAACTTTTAACAGGACATTATTAACAAATACAGGATGTTGATGTTGATGTTGTACTCGTATACGTACGTATTTACTTTCTATTTCAATTCAAAAACAGAAAACGACTTAAAAAATAATTATTTCGTCCTTTAGTGGGTTGTATGTACAAGAACAAATACAATAAATAAGAGTACGTACAACAACTACAACAACTACAATTACCAGAACAAGTACATTTTGGTTACACAGGAAAAAACAAAAATTAAACACAAAAAAACTTGGGTGGCTGGCTTTTGTTTCGTTTCCATTCTTTTGTGTGGGTTTCCAAATTCAAAACGGAAACATTATTTTCCAATTTACGTGGATTGCAACAGACCGTGCCACACCACACCACACCACTTTACTATGCTTATACATCCTGACATGTTCTATTGTTGTTGTTGTTGTTGTGGTGGTTAAACATAACAATTGTTATGTTTTGTTTCGCCTGTTACTGTTCTTGTTGTTGTTGTTGTTGTTGTAGTAGTAATTGTTGTTGCTTCAACTAGTAATTACTTGTACAACTTAAATAAAATGGCAAAAATTGTATTCAATTCAATACAAATAAGACCCAAAAAAAAACATTACCGAAATAGCAGAGGCAGAGGCAGAAGAAGAAGAAAAAATGAAAGCGAAAAAGTTTTTTCATTTTTTCTGTTTTCCAAACTCTCTTCCCTCGAGGCATGTTGATGAAACACCAGAGGGTGGTTGGTTGGTTCGTTGCTGTTTCATTTTTATATGCGGCTATTAAAATGGAACGCATTACACAAAATGTACGGCTGCCTGCCATCCTTTCGTAACCGACCATATGAAACTCCTGTTTGATTAATTGCCATTGTATTTATGATCTCTGTTCCGAAGGAAATTTCTTTGTTTGTGGCTTTAATTTGCCTTCATTTTATTACGACATCAGCCTTGTTACACTGAACAAATTAACAAGGTGAAAACGAAAAATTTTCATGAAACTTGAGACGATTACGATGAAAATCTTAATAAAATGGCCTTAAAGAGTCCAGTTTAAAGTTGTGTAGCAAGAAATAAAAAATGCTTACTTACGTAATTAATTGGTCATTACTATCCTTCAGTCAGGATTACGACGTAGCTTCACACACCACTTACGTTGTATGTATTAATTTTATTCAGAAGTGAGGATATCTGCAGTTTAAGATCGACTCAGAGCGACAGATATTTGAGAAACTTTTTCCATGCAATTTTATTTACTCTCAGAGTTTATGCCAGAAATCTGCTGAGAGGAAGTCGCCGCCTAAATATTTTTTCAAAGTTCGTTGTTCTGGAGGTGTCTGACCCTAGGTTTCAACCATCCCTTTAATTGTGTGCCATTATTACTCATTAAGTCGTTTCATTAAAACTACAAGTTGAACGTATATAAAATACATTATTATACCCTCACATATAATAAACCCATACACTACCTACTAAACTACAGTGGCTTCAATCCCTATAGACTGTATAACCAGTGGTTTATCCAAATTGGTCAAAGATTCCTCCGCTAACGCATGGAGGACAGTGTCCTAAAAGGTAATTGCTTTATGATCGAGGGAGGTAGATATCCATATAAAGGAGATCAATCGGTTTTATAATAAGCAATCAAAGGCTCATTCATGATATTATAAAACGGTAGTGCGTCCTATCCATGTATTAAAATATGGATTAGCATGGCGAAATATATTATTACCTCACACAGCATTCGACAATAACTGCACACTGAAAATCATCGTACATTAGAGAAGGCGTTTGCCAGTCGATCACCTATTAAACATTTTATTACAAAGATGCGTCCATTAAGTAAGTACGCCCGGTGAACTGCCACCAAAAAAAGCAACAGCAACAGAGTGCTGCGATGACATAAATTGACAACTAACTGTAACGTTTGAATGAAATACGCTGGACGAACTTATTCTGAGGTTCTGGAAGGATTTTATTATCGAACACCGTTGTGATATTAGTGGGTGATTTAGTATGACTTTCTAAACATCTGCCTCCACTCCAAAGAGAACTTCAGAGGCATGAAAACTACTCCTCCTCGCAAATTTATCTGCCTATATGACTTGGAACATATTAGAGAGTGTCACCTAGCTGATGCACCTTCCCCAATCATTATCATATTATCGTCAATTTAATCTTTTAAAATCTGTGCGCACATATGGCATCCTTACTGACAGATAGTATTGCGTTGTCCCATCCATAGTGCCTTCTATACAAATTGAATTGAAGACATATTTCAATGGCAGAGACTTTTGCTTGTAAGATTCTCGTGGATTTCCTCATAGGCTCTGTAATTCCATTCTGGGGCCAAAAACTACCACTCCTATCTTAAGATCTTCTTTTAAAAGAGTTTGTAGCTTTTCCCAAAGTCATGGAGTCTACCCGCTCTGTTCCGAGTTCCATACTAACTTAGAATATTATCTGCTTTACACCTCCATACAAAGAACTTCAATAAATTGAACTGTTGAGGAAAAGTAGGATTCAATTAACAAAGTTCCTGAAGGCAATATTCAACACAACAACCCAATAGATTTTCATAATAGATGGCAACCATGTCATCCTAGAACTTACTACATTAGACCAAAAACTACGTGTCTGAAAGAATTTGATTGAAGAAAATTAAACAAAGTAAAGAAACAAAGAAAATAAAAAAGAGATGAGGCAACCCTACGTTTCTTAAGGGAATGGAAAATAGACAGAAATCTGATGCGAGACAATAAAATCATAACCACACCCTAGTCGTGTGATTAAACAACAGCCGTAGCACTGCAAAACTAGAAGAATAGGAACTGATTTCGAGACTGAGTGTTGTTGCCTGTGATTTCTGCTGGAATAATTATTTTTTCTCTTGACTAAAAGGGATGTAAGCTTGTAAGTGTAGGACGATTTCTCTAGTTATATAATGAAACCGTCCTCTTTATAAAAATGCCTGGAGAATTTCAATTTCTGTCACAATAGTCCTCAAATGTCTGAGAGCAATGGTTTGTTAATACACTTTGGGCAGTTTGATGAACAGGGTTAGAATGAAGGAAGAAGTTTGAACAGTTTCAAGGGCGCTATTTTATCAAATTATTCATGGCAGTCATGTTCAGATGGCAACCAACGTCTGCTGCAATAGAACTCTTATTAATGTGTCACTTACTTAGATTTGAAACAACTCTAATTCCAAAGACCTCAAACTCCTGGAGTACATTCCTTCCATTCCACAACCACTATGCCATGTTCTATCAAAACTGGGATTAGAAATATTCAAAAGCTTTTTTTCTTTGGCTTATATTTGACCTTTCTCTTGGCGTACCAGTTTTTCAGTGTCCCCTCCTTTTTGCAGTGTACCTTCTGTATTCATTATTGTTTATTCCACTCTCTCTCTCTATATGGCCGACTGTATGGATGGCTGATTGCAGCCGCTATATAAAAAAAGAAAGAAAAATTCACAATAAAAGAAGCAACAAAAAAACAAAAACAAAAAAAACTTTGAAAATAAAATGCCAAAAATGTTTTATTATCCCTCAAAAGTTTCTATGAGTCTAACATTTTCGAAAATGTTTCGAGGGAGAGAGAGAGAGAGTTTTCGTATGGTTGGGGCGGCTATTGCTGCTACAATGCGAACGAGTATTGCCACGACTATTCTTATTGGTATTACTCAGCCCATCATGCATGCATGGTATCATTATAGAAACGATGCCGCCTTCTTGGTTTTTTGTTTGATGAACAAGTGCTACAAGTGCTTTAGATACCCATAAAGAAAGAAATCAGAGAGTGATTTCTTTTTGACGCTTAGGCTGTTAAGTTTAACGACCCCCCGGGGCCCTTAAGCAGCATAAAGTTTAATTTCATTCTCATACTCCGATTTGTTTACTTATTTGCTTGTATGTATGTAAAGACTATTTATTTTTTATTTACACACACACACATACCATTATAAATACACTGAACTAAAATTTACATACACTCAATTTTCTAGTGTTAATGGAAATAAGTGAGAGAGGGGGAGAGCGAGAAAGAAAACAAATTAAAATCATTAATTTTATATACTCAAGCAGTGCCTGGTAGTGTGGGTCATGAGTAAAAGATTTCAATTATTTCAGTCATTATGTCAGATTTATTAAAGATTTTCTGTGAGAAATTATTGATATTTGTCAAGGTGTGAGTGGAAGTAAAAATTCAAACAATTATACGAGGTGTGCTAAAGAAAACAAAAACGAATTTTAAATTTGTCTATCCATACCCGAAGCATATTTATTCATTTCTTATTTGATTTGGTACATCCCTGTCAAACATATTCTCTTTTGGCGAAGTCGCTGAAGATGTCAGGAAGACTACGAAGTCGAACGGTGTGTTAGAGGGTTTGCTACTTATGTCTGCATTTTATTTAACTCCTATCATATTTATACAGAAAAGTAGTCACTTATGAAACTCTTTAATTTTAACTGGAGAATGCACTGCTTGAAGAGGTGCCGATCAGAGATCAGAAATGAGTATTCAAAAAGATGAGTAGATTCGAATCATACTCATAATTTCTGATACTTATTACGCATTCATACTTATTTTAGTATCATACTCATACTACTCATATTCAAAGTTTGAAGTACTCATCGTACTCATACTTAACAATATGCATGATGTTGTTGATTTCGAATCTCCTTTACTCAACATTTACAAGAGTCACAAAATAAGTATGATTCGTGTACGAATACTACAATACTCACTAGAACGTTGTGTGTTTGCTTTGCCATTGCTGTCTTTATCTTTTTCTCTCTTCTTTTTTTGTAAATGCAACATCAACTAAGAATGGAAATTTTGATGAATGACTCGACTCACTCGAATCATTTATGAGAATTATAAGCATTTTTCTAAATTTATTAATCTGAATGAGTAGGTGAATGAATCAAACATATTTCGAATGTTATGAGTTTGATGTAAGCGTTGTACTCATATTCATTGCAACCTGTACTTATACATCAATGTTGTAGTGCATACGAATGAATCAGAGTAGTTGAATTTTAATACTGTTGACTCAGTCATACTCAAAATTTCATGAGCCCTTATGCTGATCTCTGGTGCCGATTTATTTTGCTGCCCTTATTCTAGGTAGGAAATACCTATAATGTCTCCTCCAAAACTATGGCCTGACAAACTTTAGGATGCTGCTCGGTGACAACAGTACCGTGCAGGTTCCTAGAATATATTCTAATGATTAATTCCATTCTGAACAAGTGCACTTTGAGTTTATAGTGCACCTCAGGTTAATCCCGGATAGTCTGGTGCATGACCCAAATTACCTCTTGTCGCAATTTGCCAACTAAAATTTTGATTGTCTCAAACCAATTTTTTATGAGATATCTTTACATACATAACATAATTGGTCATTACCACCATGCATTCATGCAGTATTACGACTCAGCTTCTCCTACCACTTACGCTGTGTGTGTTTATTTCATACATGAGTGGTGGGACTTCCAGTTTAAAGTCGATTCCGAACGGCAGATTTTTTTAAAAACTTTTCATGACAATTTTATTTACTCTCAGATTTTTTGCCACAAATGTGCTGAGAGGATGTCCGACTTTGGGTTTGAACGGTTTCCTTACGTCTAGTAAGATAACACACTACCTCATAGACTACAGCGACTTGGAAGAGACGTCTTTGCCTCTCTTTATGTTAACAAACATCTGAATTCACTTCAAAGAGAAGTTCTGACACCATCAGAGGCATGGAATCTCTCTGTTACATTGCGAAGCATTTCCAAAAGTTATGGAGTCGACAGGTTCTGTTCAGATGACATAGGCTACGTTGCTTTTGAGGATCGCTGCAGATCGCTGTGGTTTTTCGTATATCCCAGTGATTTTAAAAAATCCCTTTAGAAAATGTGAAATCGGTGGACAGTTCCCTACATCCCCACATGAGATAACCGTGGTCTCAAATCACTTGTGTATGTAGTATACAACGTGACCTGCGCAAAATGACACGTGATGCAGTCATAGTGAATTTTCATATTTTTGGAGATCGAGATACATAAGTCAAAAGAAGTTAATTATCATCGATCTACTGTAATGATTTGGCAATTGATGTTCGCAAAGATATATGAAACCAAAGCCCAAAAGCCACATCAAACAGTTATTCGTTTTGAATGTTTTGCATGCTTTTTAAAATGTCATGTGAATTGGTATTGTTTCACAAATTCGACAATTTGTTAACGTATTACGCATTCATCTACAGATAAACCAAATGAGGGTCAGTTGCTCTAGAGCCTATTCTCAACAGACGCACGACGTTGTGTATGGTCATCTATTTGTGATGGCAGATGAAGCTTCAACAAGATGGCTCTTATTTCAAACCTCAACGTTCGGAAATCCCAGTGCAATTGATTGACAAGAGAAGTAAACTTGGTCCAGCATATCATATGCAAATTATATCCACATTACGTATACTTTTTCTCAAATTGCTAGCCTGAAGTATGAAATGTGCTGTATGTAGTGTTACAGTTAAGACTATGGTGTGAATCAAATTCACCACTCTGTCATTATGATAGATTAAACATCATCCCCTAGAGCCTCAATGCAGCCAGTTGATGAATTAAGTTAAAAAGAAAAGAACTTGAAATCCAAAAGAATATTAAAATGAATAAAAAATAAACGTGAATAACAGCAACAATTATCGTCTGAATAAATATTTGTATTGAAAAGTAAAAACAACAAATAATTCACAAAAAAAAGGATACCAAATATTGAATTTTTTCTTCCTCCTTCCGTAGAAGAATATTGAAAAACTGAAATTCCAATACAAAATGCAAAACTGCAAAATATGTGTCCCAAATTTCTGCTCTCTTAAGTGTTCCTCTATAGACGGGTCTATTGGTCTTAACGATTTGTTTCCAAACACATCCTTTTTTTTTGTAGAGGCAAACAACAGATTTTTCTGCATGGAAAGGGGAAAACTATAGAGGGTCATATGTGTCAACAAATAACATGTATGTTCATATGCGAGTATTTATTTGGATGGAAACTAAAGCAAAAATACAACCAGACCTGGTATGGAAATGTCCACAAATTTACCCTTGATTTGAATTATGGTCATACAATAAAATAGGAAAATGGGGAAAAAAATAAACGGAATGGTTATGAGCAAAAATAGCTGAAAAAAAGCAAAACGGAAAAGCAGAATGTATTGATCTGAATCCAAACGTATCGAAATGGAACTAAACAACAGGCATGTAAATAATGAAAGAACGACGAAAAAAAATTAAAGAAGGAGAATAGTTTCACATATTTTTCGGATGGCAATTTTCAGTCATAGATTTTATTGAACTTAAAAAATACACAAAAAAATATTATTGGTAATGGGAGAATGCATTTTCCTCTTTAAAAATAATATTTTTGAAATATAGTTTTGAAACAATTTATAACTACGGTTTTACTGACATAAAAGGATTTTTTATACGGATATTTTTAGAAGTTAAATTTGTATATTGTTATGTTTTTATCTTTGAAAAACGTTGAAAATATAAGCTCGTAGATTGAATTTCTTTATTATTCTAACAATTCTGTGTGCCACTGTTCACAACTTTATGTAAACAACAACAATTAATTCGTTTGTTATTCCTCTGTTTACAGCCTTTGCATAAACAATAACAATTACTAGACGATTGTACGACAGATATTTTTAACGGTAATCTTCAAACCACGATTACTCTCCTCAAACACATCGCGTCTTCACACAAGACTGACTGAACGTCACTATCTCACTTGTCTACTTTGTCATGGCTATGGTATGGCAGAGTAAAAAGTCTCATGAATGTTCTTGAAGGCGATAATGTTCGTGGCTTCGCCTTCTCGAAATCTTTATAAATGTAAACATTGTTGTTTCAGTATTGTTGTTATTGTATTTCCTTTATTCTTTATTTATTTTCTTTATTTCTTACTTCTTTACCATTTTTTGTGCTGGTGTTTGTTGTTGTATTGTTGTTTACTTGTTTACCATTTTTTTATGCTGGTGTGTATTGTTACATTTTTGTTTACTTGTTTACCATTTTAATGTATCCACCAGTATCTAGATTCTTCATTTTCGTAAAATATTGTGTAATATAAGCGGGATGGATGAAGACGCCGCAGTCTAGTAGACCAGAGCCCGTGATTTAGCATATCGAAAATATTTCTTTCAGCACTTTTCTCTCAGCTGCCTTCAGCCTTCCATTGTAAGTCCCTCCATTCATTGGTTGTAATCCTGAGGAAGAAGTCTCCATAGTCTAGTAGGTAGTGTGTTGACTTATTAGACGTAAGGCCCGAGTTCAAACCCCAGGTCAGGCATCAAAACGAAATATGAAACAAAAAAAATATTTCTTCGGTGACTTCCTCTCAGCAGATTTCTGGCAAAAACTCTGAGAGTAAATAAAAAATTGCCATGAAAAAGTTTCTCAAAAAATTTGTCGTTCGGAGTCGACGTTAAACTGTAGGTCCCGCCACTCACGTATAAAATTAACGCACACAACATAAGTGGTGTGAGAAGCTATGCCGTAATCCTGAATGAAGGGTTGTAATGATAAATTATGTCCTGCGAATGTCCTTGTTATTTTTCTTAGAAGAAAATTTTTTTTCACGTTAATGACCGATTAAGAGCATAGAAATAGGTGAACAATCCATAGTCATAACGAATTGATATTTGCCCCGCACCAATAATATTGTATCATTTATTGAATGTGTATGCTATAACTAGCCATCACTGTTGTTATTGTCGGGTATCCTCATACATATATGAAACTGGGGCTGGTGGGGAGGTATGATATAAAAGACATTTGGGTTAATATTGGGTGATTTGTGTTTGAATGGATTTTCAAATCAATTGATTCAGCAGCTTGACTGAATGAGATCTGGTTTTTCTGTTGCTTGTTTTTTTTATTATTTATTTTAGCATTTTTTTTTAGTTCTCCCCCCCAAAAATATTTTTCTTTTTTCCTTTTTTATTTGTGTATGAAACCCTTGATATTGTTGGCGTGCAGAAAAATTGGTCAAGCAAAAAAAAACCCCCAGAAGGTGGTTAGTGGTAGGAGGAAGAGAAAGAAGAGTTTTGGATACAACAAAAATACAGACAGAAAAAACAAAAACAAAATAAAAAAAATTAAATCGGAAAACAACACTTCTACACATGTTTAGATTTGTTGCCATAGTTGTTGTTGACAATATTTATAACATACGAAACGATAATATGAAATAAACTCCTTTGGTCACCAATGGGGGGGCGGTTAGATTGCGATAGAGAGGGAACCATGCTTTTCGTTTCATTTTCAAGCATAACACTTTTCTTTTGATTATTAGAACAGCTGAACAGCAGCACAAAGAGGACATTGGAGAGGGAGTGGTCGCACTATTGACGCCTTAAGGGGGTTAGGGCGGAGGGGGTAAATGTTCGTAAACGTAACCAGTTTGTATTATAATGGGTGGTAAATACTTGTACGTGTTCATATTATACAACAAATATAAGAACAAGTTATTTTTTTGTTGCTTCGCCTACATATGTATGTACATACATACATATGTTGGCCAAGTTGTCGTTCAAACTAGCAGGACTCTCTCATGCTTATGGTGAATGTTTTGAAGGTTTTCTTTAAACGACTTTTAGAGGGGTGGGGCGGGGTATGTACAGAGAACATTTAGTCAGTCAATGTCCACTTTTTTGGCCAGCTGTTGCTGATGTGTGTCATTGAATGGAATTTGTTTTATGATGACTGTTCCTTTTTTGTTTTCTTCTCCACCTCTCTCTCCCCTTTACACATGTCATTGCAATTGTTTTTGTTTTTTGTTTGTTTAGAGGGTATATACAATTTAACAGAAAAAATAAACGAAAAACATTTCAAGATTTTCATTTCATTTTAGTTTAACTGGCTTGGTTTGGCGTTTTGTGTCCATTTTTCGATTTTTGTTGTTCTGTTTTGTTTTGTTTTGCTTTGTTTTGTTCTGTCTTAAATTGCTAATAAACCTTGTAAGTGGCGATCATTCAACAGCTGTCAACTAAAGCAAATAAATTTTGTTTTTATGGAATATTGTTTTTTTTCTCTCTCTCGTAATACTTGAATGTATTTGAACGAACGAACGTATATGACTGGAATGGACGAAATAAACTAAATGAATGAATGAATGATTGAATGAATGAACGTTATGAGTGGGTATGAACAGAATGACTGAATAAATGTCTGTTTATTTTGCATTTTTTATACATGATTATTCCCTTTGTTTTTCTTGTTATTCCTTGTATTTATACATTACATATGGTAATAATCTGTATATATTGTCCATATACCATATAATATTTATATTTTGTTTTCTTGTTTCTATACAACATTTTTCCCAAATTATTGATATTTTTTTATGCACAACCATATATTAAACAAAAAACCAAAAAAATTCTTGATTTTATGAAATATGAAAATGAGACGTTCTAGGAAGGGGAAAGTATGTAAATGAGAATAAATTTAACTACAAAAAAATTAAGTGCTACCATATACGAATAGAAGAATAAGAAGTTTCTGCCACAATGTGGAACATTAACTTGTCGCTTAAAAAAAGCAATTCGAACGAATCCTTCGAAAATGCTTTAAAAAATTTAACTAAAATTTTTCATTCACACTGCCTTGCCAGATAAAGTTCTGAAATTTCCATAAGACATGTGATCATATTTAGTATCTGGCTTCAAATTATCGTTGAGGGGGTCTAAAATGTAATGGCTCTGGTAGTATTAACTGCATCAATGAACTTACTTACTTGGCCTGCCCCAGCACATCCTTCCAGACGCCTCTGCTTCTTACGCGCCTACGCCAGTTGGTCACACAGACTGACTGAATTTCTACTGACTCCGTTGCCTTCTTTGCCTTGCCTTTTATATATATGTCAACTTAAACAGCCTGATGAATAATCTTGTAGTCGAATGTTCGTGGCTTCACCTTCTCGAGATCTCTATAAATGTAAACATCGTTGTTTCATTATTGTTGTTTGTCTAATTTTGTTTACATTTATTCTTGCTGTGTTTGTTGTTTGTTGCATTTTTATTTACTTGTTTATTCCTCTTTTTATACTGGTTTTTGTTTGTATATTTTTGTTTACTTGTTTATTAAGTAAACAAGTTCATTGTTTTAGTTGTTTGTATCTATTGTTTATAATTTTAATTTTCGTAACAATAAATATGCGTTCGTACGTTTCAGTCATTCATTATCTATTAATTTATAAAATTTTATTTTCTGTTTGGTGTTTGTCATTGTTTTTATTTGAATGTTAGTCATACTGTGATTGTAATTAATTTATGAAACGGTTGACATTTGATTACTTTTTTTTTTTTTGGTTTTCGGAGTATTTTTGTTTTCCCCATTTCATGTGTTGTACCACTTGTGGTGGCAAATGTTTGCTTTGGATTAAACTGCTTATATTTTGCATTCATATTTTTGTTTCTCCCCCAAATTCCATGTTTTATGCTTTCCGGCAAGGGGGGTTTTTTTTGGGATTGTTTGTTTTCCTGTTTGTTTTTATAGGCATAGTTCCAGTTTGTTTTTTTTTTTTTTTTGTTGGTGGAAAAACGATATTTCCACATTAAATTGTAATTAAATTTTTATTTTGGCCAACTGCCTTGGGCTAGGGTTCATAAAAATGTCTCTCCTCCACCCCCACTCCACTCAACAGTAGTAAGTTTAACCACCTGCAAAGCAACAATTAAAATCAATAGAATGATTAATTGTACAATAGCATGTAGAATTGTTTACGAAATTAAGAAATTATGAATTAAAGCGAGATATAGTATGTTGTCAATATTGAATATGATATTCTTAATATATTTATGACAAATATTTATATATATGTGTGTGTGTGTACAGAGTATTTATAAAGTTGTCAATATCCGGTATGTTCTCTTGAAAGTAATTCCCCTGAAGGGGGTAATACAATTGCAATCATTAAAGCAATTCTAATAAGTACATTTTCGTATATCCCCGAAACCCTATTAGATAATCAAATTGAAGCCCATAAACTTCTACACATCTGAGTCGTTTCATGCTTCCTTTCAGATCTGGAATGGGAAAGACCGCACAGAAAACAAAATTCTATAAATGTGACGCCAATCACAAGGAATTAATCTAGGCAAAGCATAGACCTTCTAAAGTACACCACCAATGTTGCAAAAAATCACACACTGACCTTAGTTAAGGTTCCTAATATTGCTTAACATTAATCCCAATTAACTTTATAACTTCTGCTAACAGAAATTGGTTTTGCATTTTATAAATTCATGAAACGTTTGATTAACTAGGGTGAATAGGATTAGACTCGAGAAAGAGGAGAGAGTTGTAAGGACACATTTGTGTAAAAAAATCTTATGATTCCGTATGCGTCTGAGATCCAGCGAAAAAGTTAAAGATGCCAGAAAAAGTTAAACCTCGCAATCTTCAAACCAAATGATATTTACATCGGGTACTTCAATAGGGACTTTCAAACTTTGGCAATTTATAAAGTCCAACTTGTTAAAGCCACATCTGTTAAGTTACATACAGTGGCTCACAGCTTATTTCAACCAGCATCTTTAAAAAAAATTAAGCTCTTAAAATTTCGAAAAGAAACAAGAAATTAAAAAAAATTTGAATAAAAGTTTATAGAATATGCTTAAAAATTTAAAAAAAAAAATTTTATTCAGTCTCAAATTTACACTCTAAAAAACTTACAAACTAAAAACAAAAAAATATAGGAACTCAATTAGTCATAGCTTACTATAAACAACCATACATACATAATTGGCCATTACAACCCTTCAGTCAGGATTACGGCCTAGCTTCTCAACACTACTCATGTTGTGTGCGTTAATTTTATACATGAGTGGCGGGACCTACAGTTTAAAGTCGACTCCGAACGACAGATTTTTTGAGAAGCTTTTCATGGCAATTTTTACTCTCAGAACTTTCTGTAAACAAACAATTAAATGATTAATTAACTAATAATTTTAATTTCAAAATTTAGTATGACCTCCTTTTTGCTCAATTACAGCTTTCAGCCTTTGTTTTGCATTGATTCCATTAGCTTTCTAGTGGTTTGGGGAGTTATTTTTCCCCATTCCTCTTTCAGAGCTGCTATAAGCTCATTCTTATTAGAGATCTGGTGTTGGCGGACGTTTTAATCTAAAATTGCGCATAAATTTTCGATTACATTTACATCAGTTGATTGTGCTGGTGGTTGCATCAAGTAGGGACAGTTCCATATCAGTCATGACTGAACGACACCTACTTTATGTTTCGGGTCGTTATCCTGTTAGAATCGAAACTGATCCCTTGTATCCAGTTATTCGGCACTTTGCAGTAAATTGGCTTTTAGAATGTCGAAGTACACATCTTTGTTCATTGTACTCTCAAATACACTGTAAGTTTCCTACCCCACTTGATGACATACAAGCCCAGACCATGACACTACCACCACCGTGTTTGACTGACTGTTGGTTTAAAATTTTGATATTTCAGTTCTGTATTGGGGTTACGGCAGACATAAGATTGATCATCCGAGCCAAAGATATTAAAGTTAGACTCATCGGAAAAATTAATAGTTTCCTTCCGAAACCCAATACAGAACTGCAAAATCGGTATCCGTGGAGACTAAAATTAAATTTATTTTAATCAGTTCAGCAAGACTAAGGCTTAAATTTTGAATTATTATACTGTTCTAACTTCAATTATATTTTTATTATAAATCATCTGTCTACCTCTCTCTAACGTTCCATTCTCTACTTTCTTTCAGATGCCAGCAAAATTTGTACTGCAAGTGTCCATATTGGGTAAGTGTTTATGATTTCAAAACTAAATTACAGTTGATGTCATTACCTTAAGATGAAACCATAATAAAATTTGTTTTTAAATCATGCTAATTTATAAATATGTATAATCCAAATCCAAAGCATGTTACTTGTGAGCTGTAATGAAATGAAAAACAATTTTATTTTCGATTGTCCAGAATATTCCATTCTTTGCAATTAAATTCTTCACTTTTTAAATTTCGAATTTCTTGTGTGACCAAGATTTTTCTTGCATATGTAGAGGGCGTATGAATACAAAGAAAAAGTGAATTGTAACCAAATGTGTAACCAAACATAAATCGAATAATTCAAATGTGAAAAACATTTTGTTTCTCATTGAAATCTCATGGCTTTCCATATCGTTCTCTTATTTTAAGTCATAAATTATTGCAGCATTTATGTTTGTGCATAAATACAACGGCACAGTAACCCAAGTCGTATGTTCAATAACAACAAAAACAGACAAATTTTACAGGAACCTCCCACAACGCAAACGCCTCATATCAAGCATACATACCACCCTTCACTATTTTGCTTTATCCTCTCCAAAGCCTTAAATAGGATACACGGAAGTCGAACTATTCAAATGTGGTCCATGTGTGTGTGTATGGGAGAGTAATTTTTCCTTTTGTTTCTTATGAAATAATTTTTGTTTTTGTTATGTTATAGCCGATGCTGTTTTGTTTGGCCTTCGAATGTTGTTGGAATTTGTTATGACAGAAATTATGTTTGTCATTGGGGGCGCCACCAGTTACCGCTAAAGAAACAAAAAAAAAAAAAAAAAAAAACGCACCCACACCTCATTTGAAATTACAAATACTCGTGTAACATATTTCGTATGAACACAGAGGCTGCTTCTTCAAATTGTTATTCTCCCTTGAGCATGGCTGTATGCCTTAAAGTCCTTTCTTACTGGCTTTTACTGGCTTTGAATGTGTGCAAGAGATTCTGAATGAAAATGTTGCTGAAAAAAAAACAAAAAAAACCTGAAATATATGCGTGCGTGCGTGTTTCTTTATGTTTTTATTACAAATTTATTTATTTTGTTGTTGTTTTTTTTTTATTGTTTTTGTTCGTATGTTTGTACAAAAATAACTGTATTTTGTTTGTTGCTTTCATTTTTAAGCTATTTTGCTTGCTTGCTTGCTGCTCGCTCGCCCGTTCAGTCGTTCGTGTGACATTTTTAAAATTTATGGTTCTACAGCCTAAGGCGGGTTCAATTCCTATCAACGAAAATCCTCACACTCTTTTTGCTTTCGAAACAATAGGCATAAATAAGCCCCAAACACCACATGACTTTGAAACAACAGCCACCACCACCACCACGACCATCACGACACTATTCTTTAATACATAAATACTGTATGTTACTGTTACCAGTAGCGTTAACCAGTGTCGCTTACATACAACATACAACAAATACAATAATAAGTAGGGTATTAAGCGTATTACATGAAATAAATGTAAAAATAACGGTATAACTTACAATCTTTTTAATAATCTTGAGATTTTTTTATTTCCTGTTATTTTTGTTTTTATTATTCGCAACTTCCATGGCTCCTGAAGTCAAGCGTAAAACAAACTAAACTTTTTCCATAATTTGCGCAAGTGGTTTTTTTTTTTGCTACTTGCGTCCGATGAATTAAACTATTTACAGTGGTATAGCAACCTATGACTCTTAGTTACAAGTCATCTTTCAATAGTTCTCTCAAATTTTCTAACGTCGCGACGTTTTACAGGGAAGAAGTATTTGTAGCTTTTGAAAGAAAACTTCCAAATCACTTGTATAATATAATGTATTGTGCAAAGAAGTCCGTGAGTTACACATAAAGCTTGTATATTTTCTTATAATAATCAAATGTTTCCATTCATTCTGCATAGTTCCAATCGATACCGTTTTGTTTACAGAATTATCATCATTTTCTTGGCAATCTTATTTACTTTCAGAGTTTTTGCGGATGGCTTCCATTTCTTGTGCAATGACTTGCATTTTTTTGCCGAAAACTTGCATTTTTTTGGTCACTGACTTGCATTTTTTTGGTCACTGACTTGCATTTTTTGGTCGATGACTTGCATTTTTTGTTCGATAACTTGCAGTTTTTGAATGATGACTTGCAGGTTTTGAATGATAACTTACATTTTTTTAGACGATGCCTTGCATTCTTTGGTTGATGACTTGCATTAGTTTTGGACGATGAGTTGCATTTGTTTGGTTGATTTTTGTTTTGTTTTTATAGGCTTTTTTTATAGTAGGTAGTGTGTTGGCTTATTAGACGAAAGGCCCGAGTTCGAATCCCAGGTCAGACATCAAAATGAAATATGAAAAAATATTTCTGCGGCGGCGTGAAGGGTTGTAATGGCCAATTATGTATGTGTATGTTTTTATAGGCTTCGTTGCCAGTATTTGTTTAAACGCTTACATCTCCGGCCTTAAGTAACTGCCGAGCGTAACAAAACCTGTTTTGGAATCCTTGATATCATGGCTATCCACCCCACTAGCTTCAAATTCCACAAAAAACACTTTTTATCCAATTTAACCCCATTTATACAGAGCACTTTTTGTTGCTCCTTTGAAGAAAACAATTAGCTTCTTACTTAGCCTATATCTAACGTCTCAAGTAACTCTCGGCCGTAACGAAAACTGTTTTGGAATCCTTGATACCATGGATACATTGTGGGATATCTGCAGCAAGTCCCATTTTGCTACAATATCGATCATCGTACCCAGACACTGTTTTTCATTCTGAAAAAGGAAATGGGGAAAGTAGTGTGAGGTACATTGTGAACGACGGCTCCACACAAATCTTCTTCGTTTGAATCTAGGTGATGTTCTGGGAGGAGGCGTCCTTTCAGAGCAGGCAGTTGTAGGTAAGGCTACCGAATCAGCACTGCGATGATGTTTCTTAAGCATAACAATAACTTTGGAAAATATTTAATTGGACTATCTGATAGCCAGACAGCTGTTATGGCACTGAGTTCTAGTATAACTATCGTCAATATGGTTTACTGCTGAGAGGAGGCTGTTAAAGATGAGTCACATCATTTGGTTAAAGGAACTGTAATTCTAGGAAATTGCCAAACAGCGAATTTTCACATGAGTTCTTTACATTGGCAAGTTGAGTGGGAGTATAAATGCAGTCTATACGAAAGCCGAACGGATGGCTACAGATAGATTGCGCAGTAAACATACTCAAGTCTAGATGAAGCTCGTAAGGAAAGTCTGTTTAAACTTCAAAGGACTTCGATAAGCTTTATTTTTAGATTTTAGGTACTCATATATAGAGGCTAAATAGTTTGGGCCACATAACTAAGGAATTCGACAGGATCTTTAGAGACGAGGTAAGGGAGGAAACTGTTCATCTTCATCTCATTGGTAAATTCCATATTATATCGTAGGAGAAGTAAGCATCTGGATTTCTACTATGCAGAGGATATTACTGATCTGTTAGCCTTATCATAAGCCTCGGACAGTTAAGTGTGTCTAGCCTCATTGCCTTAAGCAATCAAAAGTTAATAAAATTTGCCATAAAAAGCTTCTTAAAATCCGTCGTTAAGAGACGACTTTTAACTGTAGGGTCCGTCACCACTCATGTATAAAATTAACACACACTCAACTTAAGTGATGTGAGAAGCCAGGTCGTAATCATGATTGAAGGGTTGAATTATATGTGTGTATGTGTATTCAAAATATCGTTATTCACTACAATAGCAGGGACGCTTTTTGTAAAAGTTTGCATTCAAAATGTGGGGGAGGCTCTTGTGTTTAATCACATGCTGAGCCGAATATTTTTTGGATTACATCCCCTCAGAAACCACTGTAAATTGAAAGAAAAAATTGGAAAATATTTGCAAATAAATTATTTTCATAAAGTATTCGAAACAAAACAAATACTTTTATACAATTTCTCGCTTCACTCTCTCGCGCGCTCTCTCTCTCTCTCTCTGTCTTTAACTTTATCTGTTTTTATTTCAAAAGTATGACTACTTAAGCAAGAAAACTGACTGGTCTTTTCCTTTGAATAGACAAACTTAAAGACAAAAAGTCTTTTATCTGGCATAAGAGTATTTATTTTCCTCATATCGAACATTAAAATCACCATTCGTTTAATGCTTCACCCAATCCTCCTTCCATTTCCTGTGTTGTGTTTGTGTTAAGAACTTGTGTGGCACAATTACCAAAAAAAAAAAAAAACAGTGGAAGGAAAAAAGTCAGTTGCCGCCATATTTACTACCGCATCGATATAATTAATCATTAGATTTGTAGATTTCCTGGATTTATTATAAATACTTAACATTGTTGCTGTTTTTCTCTGTGTGTGCGTTGTTGTATTCCAATATTGCCAACAACTTGTAGTCTTTACACAGTTGATAAGGTTGTTTTTGTTGTATTTATTGTTTGCTATTTTCTCTTTATAAATTTATTTATGAAAGCAAAAGCAAAACCAAACCAAATAAAAAAAATTTGAAATTTTTTTATTTCCTTGTGGTTGCTTTTGACTTGCCATGACGACAACACCATAGAAAGCTCATATATTTTATGAACTTTTTCTTCTCTCTGTATGGCATGCCATCTTCTCTAACTGTAAAGGACGAAAATATGGGCTTATTTTTCGATAACACGTGCACGAGTATATGTTTTTGTTTCTTAGCAAAAATGAGAATATTTTTTCCATTCAATGAAAATATTTCGTAAAAGCCAATATGTTTTCACTAATCATGGCAACAATGTTTGGCATTTTGTTGTTGTTATTGTTGTTATCTGTTGTTTTTATAAAAATATTTGGTTTTTTGTAGATGAGGCACGATTTGACGTCATTTTAGCGATAAACATCATCCAAATGGCTAAAATACTTGTTTAGAGCAATAAAAAAAAACAAACTCGATTCCTTCCTTGACTTCATTTATTTTTTGCTACAATTTCCAAAAAGTGGAAGATATTTTCGCGTTATGCATTGTAGTCCTTTAAAAGAGACAAACAGTCTCGCTCCCACAGTATTTTTTTCATCAATGACTTGACTTAATTCTTTTGTGTGCTCTGTTTTTATCCACTAGTGTCCTGTGAAAAATATCGACATTTTTATGCTTAGGTATGGCTTGATTAATGGTATCTTAAAGGAAGTTTTCAGAAACCAATTTAAGTTGCCTTAAATTTAAACAACATTTGCGGAAATTAAAGTTTTTTTCTTTCATATGAAAACCAACAAATTTAAATTCGTAGGTCTGCTAATATGGTGTTCAGACATGCACCTTTATTGCGTAAATCGCAATAAAGGCCATTATTGCGCTCAATATTTCATATAAAGTTTCAATTAATTATTGCGCAATAAATACACAAATTGTTATAATATTGAGTAAAATTTAAAATTGACTTAGCAGAGGTAATCCCTACAGAGGTCACTAGTGCTAGTACTCTCATACAACACTTCAAGCCACTATGCTAACATTTATCGTTTATGTCCACCAAACAAATATTCACATACATACATAATTTTCACATGTGCTTTTTTGCTGCTTGCGTCCGATGAATTAAACTACATATGTACAGTGGTTTGCTGACAGTGGTATAGCGACCTATGACCCTTAGTTACTGGTCATCTTTGAAAAGCTCTCTCAAATTTTCTAACGACGCCTTTCAGGGAGAAGTATTTGTAGCTTTTGAGAGAGAACTTCCAAATCACTTGTAAAATATAAAATATTGTGAAAAGGAATCCATCAGTTGTGTATAAAACTTGTATCTTTTCTTATAATAATCAAATGTTTCCATTCACTCTCTTCAGTTCCAATCGACACTGTTTTGTCCACAAACTTATCATAATTTTCTTGGCAGTCTTGTTTACTTTCAGAGTTTTTACGGATGGCTTCCATTTCTTGTGCGATAATTTGCATTTTTTGATTGATGTTTTGCATTTTTTGGCCGATAACTTGCATTTTTTTTTGTGCACTGACTTGCGTCTTTTGGTGATGACATGCATTTTTTAATGATAACTTGCAGTTTTTAATGATGCCTTACACTTGTCGTTTACGTCCACCAAACAAATATACACTCTTTCAACAGAGATTTTCGAACATGTATAGTTGAAAACGAGCCACTTTCGTCAAGTTTCTTGTCATGTATTTAGCGTGTTTTGCTAAACCAATATGTGCGATCAAAGACGAAGATGTGTCCTCCCTGAATGGGCTCTGAGCAGATGGGAAGTGACCCTAATTCTAATCGCAATGTTGAGGCCCATTCCAACATGAAAGTCAACGTGTACGAACAAAATTGTCGAATTTGGGACGATACAAATCCACATGAGATCCAAAAGCATCCGACACATTACGAAAAAGTCACTGTTTAATGTTGATTTGGGCTGGCTCATCATCTGCCAATATTTCTATGGCAATGACTCTGGCCAGGCCATGACCATAAGCACTATAAATCAATGATTATTAATCCCTAAATTGGACGATCTGGACACCAACGACATTAGGTTTAAAAGAGAAGACGATACGTGCCACATTGCTATATTGGGTATTCTGCATGAGTGAGGCCAAAAGAAGCTGGCAATCATTACACTTTTAGTGTGTGCCAATGAAAGTGATAGGGAACGTTCTCAAAGAAATATGAACCGATGATGTTGCCAGTCTAAAATCCTCTATAGACAATGATTCGTTTAGAATGCATTGGACGCTGTTCGATCTCATGTGGATGATTATCGTTCCAAATTCGAGAATTTTGTTTGTTCACTTAGCGATTCATTCAAAAATTTTCTTTATCGATAAAAACTAAAGAAAGTTGCCAAATACTGTAGAGCCCATCCAGTAAACACACATCGTCGTCTATGGGCGTTTGCCTTCAGTTTCTGGGTCAGTTAAATTCTGTGCCAGCTGCATGACAACATCGTGTCGATAAATTTTCAAATTGTGGTCCAGTATTTGGTGTGTTTGCTCATTACTCATAAGCCCATGGTTCAAATTCCTGCTCTGGCATCTCAAACAAAACCAAAATTTTGTTGGTGACTTTCTTTTAGGAGTTTTCTGGCAAAAACTTTGAGCGTAATTAGAAATTGTTATGAAAAGTTTCTCAAAAATCTGTCGTTCGGAGTCGAATTGAGCCTGTAGGTCCCTTCACTTTTAGATAAAATTAACACATCCAACGTGGGTGGTGTCACAGTACGTTTCTAATTCTTACTAGAGGGTTGTAATGACTCATTAAGTAAGTAAGGGGTCTGCAAAAACCAAGTTATTACGAACGGTTCGCAACCTGGCCTCTGGTTTGTCGGTATAACACTTTACTTTAATGGCGCCCCACAGAAAATAGTCCGACGGCGGTGTAAGATTGCAGATTCTTGGTGGCCTGATGTCAATTGGCTCATTTCAGCTAATTAAACTGCCATCAAACGTTTGATGCAACAAATCTATTGTGGCATGAGATGTGTGGCTAGTTGCACCATCCTGTTGAAACCAAACTTCGTTCACATCAATACCATAAAGAGCAGTGCGATAGGTGTCTCCATTGACTGTAATCGGTGCGTCGACTTCAAGTCGCTCTACAAGCCGCACCAAAAAGTCACTCGTAGTGGGTAAATTGGCTTCTGTAAGGCCACGTGACGGTTTTCTGAGTCCCAAATATGACAATTTTGCTTATTAACGGACCCATCGGAATGAATTTTAGCTTTATCCGAAAAGATGTTTTTTTCGGAAAAATCGACATTATCGTGTATTTCTCGTTGGCCCAATAAATTCCAACGATTCATTACGTTTAATGGACATAATATACTGAATTTTGTGACAGAACAGAATGTCATAAGTATTGCCAGATTCGTAATAACTGGTGATTCAAATTTAAACCGATAGATGGCCCACCCGATACAATTGAGGCTAAATAAATATTTTCCTTAAATAAACTTGTACGGCTTTTTCTGAAATAAACTTTACATAAGTAATTAGTGAATGAAATCTGCCTGTAAAGAATTCTTATGATTTCAAAAGCTTTTATGGCTGTAAACACAGTTTGTCTAAACATAATAACATAGAAGCATACATAGTATATCATTGTCACTGTCACATACGAGTACAGCCATATACAGAGGCCAAAGATTAATAGACGTCTCGTAGTCGGGCTCGTGAACTCAATAAAAATAATGATGACGATTAGCGAAAATCTCTGCATAAAATCAACGAAATTTTTACAATTTACAACCATAAACCAAAAGGAGAAATCTACCTTGAAAAATAAATATCGTTGAAGATGTGAAAAATTGTGGACACATTTTGTGGCATGTGTTTGTCGCAAAATGGATATGTCTTGCATGTACTGTGTGTACACACGTAGTGGGCGAGTGGCTTTTCGCTAAAGATGAGATTGTCAAAGACAAATCCTTTGTGAAAAATGTGTCATTTACAGTCAGTGGAAATAATAATGAACAACTGAACACCAGCAGCATCAGCAGTAGCAGCAGCAGCAGCCATTAGTTGTAATAGACGAGTGGCAAATATTTTACACTTAGAACAGTAACAACAATAAAATATAAATTATAACACAGTACTTGTGCACACACAGTATACTCGTCTTGTACAATACAATATGAACATGCAACAATAAAATACAGGACAAAAACGTTCAAGAAAACAACGTTAAACGTGTTATAATAATGCGCGGCTGTTAAAATTCTGCACAAGAAATCTTTATTGTTGCTGTCTTTGTTGTTGTTGTTGCTTTTGTATAACAAGTATCACGGCCATTTTGTACAGTTTTAGCCAAGTCATAAAAGGCAATTTAATTTAAATGACTTTAAACAAGAACAACAATAACAACAACAACAATATCAAGAGAGAGAGAGAGAGTTTTTCGAAAAATACCTTTCGAGCTGAAAGTAAAATGAAAAGTTTCAAGAAAAACAATTGAAATATTTCATACCTGTTGTTGTTGTTGCTGTTGTTGTTATTGTGAGAAAAATATTTTCACACCTTTTCGTTTTAAGCCATGCCTTCCTTTTCCACCTCCTTTTTACCATTTAAAAGTTTAGCTGGAGAGCTTGATGGTGGTTAATAGGAAACGAAAGAAAGAAAAACTTCTTAAGGAAATCACATGCAACTGGTGCCAAATGAGTTTCTTTTTTCTTGTTCTTGTTTTATTTTAAAATTTTTTCTATTTTCTTGAAAATTTGTTTGTCCTTTAGTTGTTGTTGTTCTCCCATTTAATTTTGCTGAACTCATGCCATTAACTTTTGTTAGATTAACATGAAATTAAAAAAGTTTCCTTCCTTTTTTTTTAATTTTCTTGAAATCATTATTCATCGTTACGAATTGAAAATAAAATTTCGAATGAAAATTTCGAAAGTAAAGAAGTTGGAAAATTAAAATAATTTTAAAGATACTTTCTCAAGCATAGAATTACAACAACATTTAACAAGTGCTGCTTGGTTGTTAATTTTTCTCCTGCACTGTGTCGGTGTAAGGAAGGATCTTAAAATGGGAGACGGTATTGAAGGATTTGTTTGAGAGAGTTTTTCCCCTATATTTTGTGAATTGAAAATTTGATTTAAAATAAGTAAAGTAAAGTACGACTTCTGGGCTGAGCTTCCAGCTGCAGAAATATTATTTCAAAATCCACGAAAAATCTTTAGCTGTTTTAAGGCTAATATTTCGCTTGCGCCCACAACTTTTTCATTCGTATGCAGTTTTATGCTCAGCTGAGCTTTTCTAAATCACGAGCAAGTTTTAACTTCAAAATTATCAGCCGCTCTCTAAATCTCTATGAGGATCCATGAGGTCCTTCTCGTTTTTCTACTATAACTCCTGGTAGATATTTTTCAATTATAAGTTACTTGCTTAACTGGTCATTACAGCCTTCAGTCTGGATTACGACCTAGCTTCTCACACCACTTATGTGTTGTGTGTTAATTTCATCCATAAGTGCTACAGATTACAAACGTCTATACTTCTAAGCTCTTGTGATGCCAAATCTTATTATCGCATTCGTGACCAAATGCATTCCCAAATTTCTTCAGCATACTTAAGTAGCAATCTCTTTAGTGTTGCACTCAACACTTATGTTGTGTAGACTTCTGTAGCAGCTGTAATACGAAGCAGAAGAGTGGACCACAAGAAATTTTCTCTGCTATTGTCCTGTTCTTGGAAATCTTAACCACTGGATTCTTTGGCACGCAGAAAATGTTAAGAGGTCATGTCTATTTGGTTTGATTTGAATGTTTGAGAAATGCCATCCAGGAGTTATTGTTGACAAAGCTCACTTGAGCACGCATAGCTGTCCGTTGTGATGCGTTGGTCAGCGCAGGGTCTGCACGGTTCATAAAGGACTCTCGTAAACTGTTGCTTGCGAGGTGACTGCCAGTTGAATCCAATTTAACATAATAAAGGAATAGAAAAGGCCATGATGTTGCTTCCAAACTTCGTTCTAGGCTTTGACAGGTCGCCTTTGATAGATCGCCTTCATAGTTTTTTCAATGGTGATGTGTTTAAAAAATGCCGATATTTAAAGCTAAGCTCCATTGAATCTTTTTCGCGATGTGCAGTTCAAGAATGAGTCCCTAAGTATATAATCTATACGATTACATGGATATGATTACGATTATCAATAAGATTATATAGATTATATGTATTCATTGTATGTAAATGTATATTGTTACATGTTTACCCTTTAAAAACGTTGATATGAGCTCGTAGCTTGGAAATAAAATAAAAATAAATTTGTGTTTAGTTTTAATTAAAATTCTTCTTTATTTCCACAATTCTGTGTGCCGCTGTTCACAATTTTATGTAAACAACAACAATTACTTTGTTTGTTATTCCTCTGTTTATATCCTTTGCATAAACAATAACAATTACTAGACAGTTATTTGATAGATCTTTGTAACGGAGATCTTCAAACCACGATTATTCTCTTCAAACACTCCGCGACTTCACCATAACTGAGTAAACAGTCTGATGAATATTCTATAAGGCGAACGTTCTTGACTTCGCCTTCACGAAATCTCTATAAATGTAAACATGGTTGTTTACGTTTATTATTATAGTGTTGTTGGTATATTCTTGTTTACTTGTTTACCATTTTTTATGCTGGTTTTTGTTGTTGAATTTTTGTTTACTTGTTTACCATTTATTTTTATGCTGATGTTTGTTGTTATATTAAGCAGTACGATAATTTGTTAACAGATTTGTTTACTGCGTTGTTTTGTTTTTGTAGCTTTTGTTTATAATTTTAATGTGAAGCGATGTAATAGTAAAACACCAATCTAGATTTTTCATTTTCGTAACAATATTTTGATTATGTTTTTATACATATGTCTGTCGACGTAATAAAATCAAATGAAAATTGCAATTTGAAAACTTTTTTATTCGCTCTTAACCTCGGAAAGAAAAGAAAACAAATTTTCATCTGCATCCTCAACCAATAACTGGTTTTTGTAACATTTTTTAAGGGCAGACCCTGAAGTCAAACACATCCCATATTGCATTTAATCGAAAACTTTTATGTTTTTCTTTTTGTTTTTTTTTTTTATTATTTATTGTGTTGCTATTTTCGATACATGTTTTTTTGTTTTTGTTTTTTTTTTTATTGAGAAAACTTTCATCTTTAATTTCCTTTAAAAAATCGATTAATTTTTCTAAAAACCAGAGAAAAAAAGAAAACGAATTATATTGTAACGATGACAAAATAACGTTCTATTGAACCAAAAAAAAAAAACTGGAAAATAAAGCGGGGAAGAACTCCGACAAAAAAGTTTGTTGTAAATAAACAAAAACCTCGACGTCATTGCCAAAATAAAAACGCAACAGTAACAACAACAACATCAACGAAATGTATCTAAAACTGATACAAAATCACTAAAAATAACAGCAAAACAACAGCAACAGAACCATCGATATCAACAACATGAGTGGTGGTAGTAGCAATAGCAGCTGGAGCAGGAGGTAAAAATATCAGTTTTAAAGAGGAGTTTTCCTTCATTTTGCCAATATCTTTTACGTACGTGTTGTTGCTATTGTTGTTTTATAGGTGTATGTATTGCCAAGTAAGTGTATTAGCTGTACGCTTATACTTACCGACAGACATACTTTTTTCTTTTTTTTTTGTTGGTAATACTGTCAGGACAATAACAATAACAGCAACTGATTTCAAACAGTGTTTTCGTTGAACATTTTTTTCGTTGCCAATAAATTGGAGTGTGAGTAAAGTTTCCTGGATAATAGTAAACATTTAAAAAGTTTCCAATTCAGTTTTTTTTTTGTTGTTTTTTATTTTGGTTCATACTCGTTTCGAATACTGCAGTGTTACCAATTGCTTTTAAAATGGATTTTATTTAAGTGCGGTGCGGTCGTTACAATATTTTGTTGTTGGTCTGTTCAGCGTGTGCAGATCTATAAAAGAGTAAATTGAAGGAAAATTTTGAATACTTTTATATTCCGTGCGTATATTTTTTCTCTTTATTTACATGAATTACGTATTAGGACAGAGGAAAAAGGAAAGTTTCTTATTTAAGGTCATTTCCAATAATGACTTCGTCCTAATAAAACACAATTCCTTATCAAGCAGCTTATGGGTTATATAGATCTGAATTGAAAGAAGGACAGCAACTCGTTGTTTGCCAATTCCAATAGAGTAGATTTTCTGACTGTCAAACTTAATTTGGGCATTATTTGTGCTGATTCTCAGTACTTTACATGATGTAGGCGGAACGACATAGTTTCCTACACCCAGTCAGCACTAAATTCCTTGTATTAAGTCCTCAAATGTTTGATGCCATAATTATACGTTAGTAACAGCAATTTGAAAGTAGAAATTAAAGATCTCTCATCCAGGCATCTTAGAAAGCCTTTGATCTGTCTTTTGGATTCACTTTTATTTCTCATTTATTCACACATGAGATTGTCCTTCTAGGCATCTATGTTGTTTTATCGATATAAACTTGCGGAATTATTTAGCTTCTCGCAATGCTTCAAGCTCATTGATCAAACGGTCATTACAACCTAGTTTCTCAAATCACTTAAGTTTTGTTTGTTAATTTTGTTTATAAGCGCTACAGCTTAAAGTTGGCTACGAACAACAAATTTTTGTCAAGCTTCTCATTGCAATTTTACTTACTTTCAGAGATTTTGCTAGAAATTTGCTGAGAGAAAGTCGCCGAAGAAGAAATGTTTTTCCATATTTTGTTTTGTTTGCAAATTCTTTTTTGTTTTGGTTTTATTAGGACATTTTCTGAGTTCCGCTCTGTTCTGTCCCTTATAGGGCCTCTGTTGTATGTCTCTATTTTGCGTGTTTGATTTATTTTAATGCCTCTTTCGGCGTGGTTGATAAGTAGTTTTTACATGATAGGTAGATAAGTGGCTGTCCCCACGCGAGTCATGAGCGACTCAGACTGCCATATCCCTGCATGACAGTTCATCCAGATCCTTCTTGTAGTAGGCACACAGGTGCCTCTTTCTTATCCGACCACGTGCCGGGCATGTGCATAGTGGGTGAAAAACAGCCTCATCCTCCTCCTCAGAAATCATTTGCTAGGTGTCCAAGACCAATAAGCCTCGCATGCGTTCTTATAGTACAATACCCCGTAATAACAGTGCTGAGCCTCTACTTCTTTGGAGTTTAAGCAGAGCCACCGCGCCTCTTATCCAGCCTTGGCCAGACTTTTTGCGCTGTTCTGCCCGTGTCCGAAGCCGCCCATCTACTGTCGGCAAGATCCACGATTGCATTGTCAACCATCATTGTCAAATAAGGTTGCAGGTACCCAAAGGAATCCCCAATGTAGAGAATTAATCAGAGAGCTCGATAATCGTGCCCCTTCTGGCCAGTTCATCCGCTCTGCAGTTACCGGGAATATCCTTACGTCTCGGTACCCATGTAATATAAACATCATAATGATTCGCCACATCGTTGAGACATCTGCGACAGTCGTATACCGTCCTGGAGTTCATTACAATAGAATCCAATGCTCTAATAGCCGCTTGGCTATCGGAAATTATGGTGATTTTCCGCCTGTTAACATTTTTGTCCACAATAATTTTCACCACAGCCTGAATTGCTGACACTTCCGCTTAAAAGACGCTGCAGTGATTCGGTAGGCTTATAGACCGGGATATTCCGATTGATTCTGAATAAATTCCACATCCAACGGCTCCTTCCAGTTTAGAGCCATCTGTGTAAATTTGAACGGAGTCCCTTTCAAGGTGCACCATTCCTCCAGTCACTGAAAAGTCATAACGCGGTATCATGTAGTCACTGCTTCCGACAATATCATGTACATGATGATTACATTTTAAATGATAATTAATATAACATTTAGGAACACAGGCTATTGCGTGCTAAGATACTGTTAATTGATGCCACTAGACTATTTTGTTTAGAAGACGTAAAGTCTGTCGTACACTATTGCTAGGCCTTATTCCAGATCTGGATTACAATATTACAGCTGATATTGGTGAGGTTCATGGCTAAACCCCATACGGTGTAGCAGTGGTCACTGTGTTCGTGAAGTAATTTTGCAACAGTAAACAACACTCCTGTTAAAAATATCGCATCTTAATTTTAAATCCACAAGATCAAGTTAAATTTCAAATTAATTATGTTCAATCCTTCACGGATCTGTGTTATCTAATGGTTGTTGGTGTTTTTTTTTTGTATCTGTGTATCTGCTCATCATGTGTTCAAAAAGTACAAGTTTAGTTAGTGGCTCACAGTAGTACTCCCATATCTCTATACATACATATGCATGTATTTACGTCTGTTTAATGTATGTGTATGTATGCATAGCTGAGTATTATCTTAAGTACACGTATGTAATTGTGTTTCAACAAGCGCAACCCCTCGCTCTAGCCAGCCGAGTGCTTTGCGTGTGTAAGTTGCAACAGCAACTGATACATTAACTTGAAAGCGATTGGTGGCTAAAAGTTATACAGACAAATGTGTTGAGTGTGTTGAGTGTGTGTGTGTATGTGTTGCAAGAATGTTTTTGGAATAAAGCAACGGCCTTGATTTATTGAAATTTGTTGTTTTTCGTTTAACAGCAACGAGAGAAAAAAGAAAGCACGACATCAACAACAACACCAGAAACTTGCTCCAAACTTTGTTTCATGGCTTCAACTCGTTTCTGTTTATTTTTCATTTCATTTGGCATACGAGCGTTCACAAAAACAGAATAAAAAACAACAACAGCAACAATATTTGTCTGCAACTTCAATAAATTACATTTTCGTGGATCCTTTTTGTTTTTTTTTTCGTTTTTTGGTAATTTTTTTATTGCTAATACAACAGCCACTTTCGTTGTTGTTATTGCTGCTGTTGTTACTGTAGTTGTTATTACACTTTTGATAGATTCTCCTTGTTGAGAACATGTTGTTCCGTTTTTTCTTATTGTCTGTATTGTATTGCTGTTGGTTGGTACACTGTTGGCTGTCCTTTAAGAGTGTGGAGCAAAGTAAGTCACAGTAATGAATGGTTTTAATGTTACGGATGACATTTAAGTAAAAGAAGAAGAGCAACAACAATAATTTTTTGGACTATATTTTGTTGACGTCATCTGGATATTGCATTAAAAACATTTTTTTTTAAGTAATAAAGGGTTACCCGTTCTTCGATTTCAAAAGTAATTTAAAGTAAAACACACATACAATCTTTACTTGCAGACATTTTTTTTATGTACTTTCAACGATATGAGGCTCCTACAGGACGGTGCTACGCATCACACAGCTCATGCTACATTGTTTACTTTGCACTAGCAGTTCGAGGGCATGGCCACTTTACGTGAAGGCTAAGGTTTGACGAACGTTTGAACGATGTTGTTTTCCGCATGGAATGCCTTTGATAGATCTCATAGATCAAACGAATAACAAATTTCGATGATATTTCACACACTTTGTTTTATTTGTATTTAAAGTAAGGAAACGTTTAATGAAAGTCTCCAAATCAACTTCTCATACAATAAGTCAAAATCAATGGAGTTATTGTGGTGGCATGACACCATCCTGTCGAAACTACATGCCGTTCAGTTCTTGAACATGAAAAATGTTGGTTTTCATAGAGGTTTGCATTGACCATACCTGTTATATTTGCCCAATGTTATCTCCAGATTTCCATATTTTGCACCAAACTGTAAATTTTTTCCGATCAAATTTGTTTTTCACAATCTCATCTGACCCCACCGCTTGAGCAATAAGTTTCATTGTTGAAGAAAATTTTGCTTAAAAATTAGAATTGAACGCCTCTGTATCAGCAGCATATCTGTGGCGTTGTGAAGAGTTACATACATACATACATAATTGGCCATTACAACCCTTCAGTCAGGATTACGGCCTAGCTTATCACACCACTCATGTTGTGTGCCTTAATTTTATACATGAGTGGCGGGATCTACAGTTTAACGTCGACTTCAAACGACAGATTTTTGAGAAACTTTTTCACGGCAGGTTTATTTACTCTCAGAGTTTTTGCCAGAAATCTGCTGAGAGAAAGTCGCCGAGGAAATATTTTTTTTTCATATTTCGTTTTTGATGTCTGGCTTGGGGCTCGAACTCGGGCTTTATGTCTAATAGGCGTACACACTACCTACTAGACTACGGCTAATTCCAGTCAACAGTTAACCTCCTTTAATTGTTGCTGAATTTGGACTTTAAATGGTTCAAATCCAAAGGCGGAATATGTCATAATAACCCATGAGATATGTAGGTCGTGGATTGCTGAGATTACCGAATTGAATTGTTCGCCACATTTTCTCTAACAGAAGCAAAATTTTCAGCAGTACGTACAATGGGACGGTGCACAGCCTGAACATATCTTGTATATCATCCTGGCAATTCCTTGTACAGTAGGGTGACTATGACAATAATCACCCAATAATGCTTGTAGTCAATGCTTTGTAGTTAATGTTCAATTATCCATATTCTTTAGTAATATAAAAAAAGAAACATTTGAGATAAAATATATGAACAGCTGACAGCCTTAGCGTACTGGCGATTTTGCCACCACTAAATGGATAACCTATTAGTTGTAATTTTACTTGAACTATATTAGAAAAGTTTGTTTCGTTGTCTACTTGAAATGAAATTAATTTCAAAATTATTCTTCTGGGTATTAAAGCATATTGAAGCGAATATGGCAACAAATGAAATTGCAAAGTTTCAAACGATTTTTAAAAAACTGATCGATTTATAATGACGCTACGACAGTCTTTAAATGCTCTGCCAAGCCGATAATTGTTTTCTATTCATTGTGGTCTGATGGAATTCAGCTTCTATTCTATATTTTGATAAACAACTGTGGCTGTCTGCATGGTGGTCTTCATAAAGCGTAACCAATATGCCCTTTTAGACTTTGGATATCCGTTTTGATGAAAATTTGTTCAGTTTAAACGTAGAGCTGAGCATTTAGCATTATATTTAAGCAGAAGATTTCTAGAACCCGACCAAAGTAGTGGTTGAAAATTTAAATTATCTTCAAGAAACTTTATTCATTTGCGAAGGAAAGATGGGATACTGAACCCACTTGTATAGGGACCAAACAGATGTGGCCTACTGTGAATGCTATATAGAAGCAGATTTGAATAAACGCTAACCTCCGTCCGTTTTAGGAATCTCATTACATTTTTAACGAGAAACTGGCATTTGGAAAAACAAGCTCTGAGTAAAAAAAATAATTCACAACGTCTTCTGCTGAATCTGTAGTGTCACTTTGGAACCTTGAGTACTTACAAAACGTATGTATTTAACTGGTGATTTATATACAGTCAACCCTCCTATATCGCGGTGAGTGCGTACCGTGAGTGGAAACCGCGCTATAAGAAACTCGTATTTCACTGTACAATCCAGGTTAATTTGTAGCGTGTTCTATGGAAACCGTCTACCACGTTGTATGGAAACCACGCTATAAGAAACTCAGAGTTAGTACAAATCCCATCATTAGTACCGCGTTATATGGAGACCAAGAAATTCAAAAGGCAAGATAAATTATAAATTATTTTTATTGAATTCAGGAGTTAAATTATTTTTATATTTTCATATAAGGATTGATAAAAAACATTAAATAAAAACTAAACTAAAAGACTGCAAGGCACTTATGGGATATTATTGAACGGAAACCGCGCAGTAAGAGTACAGCGTTATAGGAGGGCTCCGCGTTATATGGAAACCGCGCTTTGAAAGTACCGCGTTATAGGAGGGCAGTCGCAATTTCAGCCCCGCGTTATATGGAAACCGCGTTCAGAGAGTACCGAGTTATAGGAGGGTTTACTGTAGTTGTATCCTAGAGGGGATACTATTAGTTCAGAAGGAACTACCAATTTAACCGTACTTAACCTACACTGTGTTCATTTCGAGGTGTTTTTTTATAAATCACATCTTCATAGGACAAATGACGTCACACGACGCTTTAGATATCTTTAACTTAATTCACCTAGAGATCCGCTGTGAGTTCTCATCTCAATTTAGTTAATTATAGGCTTATTTGGAGTCTTAAAATAATTGTTATCGTGTAGTCCAGATTGCGAAATCACTGAGTGTCTTATTTTTGAGACCTACAAATATAATCCTGGATTTCTTTAGATTCTGTGGACACAAAACTGTATTACAGTGAATGTGTTGTATGGGACGATTGTAGATAGTTTATCAGAATAAAGCAGTTTGTGACATCATCAATTTGATTTGCTTTTATTTCGATTTTATAATTGTACTGCCCTGAACCGATTACCGATTACAATTCTTTCGAATAAACTCGAATCATTCAACAAATCTACTAAAAACTCTGGTACCTTTTTGAACACCAGATTGGTTTAAAAGGCCGTAAATGAAGTTCGCTAGCAGTATCACAGTACACTTGAAGTCTTATTTCAGACTCACTTCTTTAGGTTTGAAAAGTTTTCCGCATCATTTTCTATCTTGGATTTATCAGCCTGCGGACTTCTTAAAACACAACCAATCCATGTCTGTTCTCTCTTTGGTGTTCTGTGCAGTCTTTTCGGGGATTTTTATTGAAACTCAACCGCAACTAGAATTTATATCAAGTTATTCCACAAATCATTTCACTTATAATCCAGATCTCATTGTGATTTATACTCCACATCCCGACTCCGATGCTAATTCTTATGGTTTTCAAAATGATCCTCATCATCTATTCTTTTAAAAACATATATGTATAGGCTCACGACAACAATGTATAGATTTGTTTATTAAAAATCAACATTTTGTTTAAAAAACAACAACGAAAACAAGTTCATAATTTGCGTAACGCATATATGTAAACAAACAAACAAACAGCAAGTGAAACAATTAATTCATCAGGAATTTTTTTTTGAAAAATATTTTCAACGCGTTCGTGTATGAGTTAAAACAGACACTTTAGAGGTGCTGATTAAAATATTGTGGCAAGTACGTACACAAGTACATGGTGTTGCTTTCTGCAACACCTCACTTTTATGAACAAACAAACAAAGAAACAAACAAATTCGCCCACACACAGAGGCAGGCATGTGAAGGCATTTAAGCTTGTAAATTTACATTGAAAAATTCTTTTCAGCACGCATTAAGAGCCTACTAAAAGTGTCACCAATACACACACACATATACAATATAACATATACCCCTACTTAGACTTGCACACGTACTTGACATAAAATATCAAGTGGCTCTTCCTTACATATTGCAACAGCAACAGCAACATCAATACAACAAACACCTAAGCTTCTAGCATATCATACACCAACGACAGTTGCATCCTCCACATTGCTTTGCTGTCAGTGCCTCTACCCGTGTCTGTGTCTGTGGTGGTGTGAGAGAGAGAGAGAGAGAGAGAGAGAGAGTGAAGGAAAGAAATCTTTTACGCATAAATTTGCTTATTTTTCATGAATTTCTTTTGGGGGCTGCTTTTTTCTTTTTTTTCTGTTACTGTTTCTTCTTTCTTCTTTGCTTTTCTAATAAGAAAAGAATTTTTCTTTTTTACTGTTGCTGTCGCTACTACTACTACTGCTACTGCTACTGTTGCTTCTACTTTTTTTACTACTTGAGCACGTTATGTGGCAACGACAGATACATGGCATTGTAATTAAAAGTGAATGGAAATGACGACGCAAACACATACAACACACCGTGATACTGGCAAAATACCATTTTCTTGTGTCCTATGCTTGAAGAAAAAAAATTGTGTAACAGAGAAGAGCTGAGGAATAAATTAAGAAATTAGAAAAAAAATTCTTTTTTAAAGAGGGGATATTAATGGAGTGTTATTCTATTTCAAGCATCTGCATCTCCACCAACTTATCCCATATTGTTGGCTTCGTATGAAGCAATAAGGCCTTAAAAACAGTTCCCAATGTTCGATCCTTCTTAGGCCATCAGTTTTATTTTCAATCAGCATTTCTACCTCGTATTCTGCTAACCCATAAATATGTATATGATCAGTACACCAATCAATTGATGTTTCTTAGATTTATTGCAGAGGTTTCTAACGAAATATTTATAATTAAAGTCTGAAGCTTGCTATGTAAAAGTAATCAAAGTGGTAGCTTTGATTACTAAGGCACACTTGAGCACGCATAGCGCAGTCCATATACTGACCGCACATTAAAAGCACGACTACCCTTTGCCATAGAAACCAGCCGAAAAGTTTAACAAACAAAGTTTTATCCTTGATATCAGTGGATGATAAGTCCGTTCAACTAACAAGGAATATGCATTGACAAAGAAAGTCAATAACAGTTTCATTCTCTTCAACGAACCCACAACCTCGGTAAAAGTCGACCGATGAGAGCTGCTGCAGTCTTTCAGCGTGTCGTCTTCCCATAACGCAATGACCTGTAAGCATGGCCATTCTGATCGTGATGACATTGCGATCAAGTTTGAGTAGTTGGTTGGAGCACCTTCTATTCATCGTGGGCCAAGAAAGTCTCGTAGTGGAGCATGATTCTCATTGAACCAGGCAGGATAGCTTGGTGTCCCGGAAGAATTTTTGACAATTTAACCATGATAAGTGGCATACCATACTAGTCGCCGTAGTCTAGTAGGTAGTGTGTTCGCTTATTAGACGTAAAAGCCAGGGTTCGTATCCCAGGTCAGACATCAAAAAGAAATATGAAAAAAAAATATTTCTTCGGCGACTACCTCTCAGCAGATTTCTGCCAAAAACCTGCCATGAAAAAAGTATCTCAAAAATCTGTCGACGTTAAACTGTAGGTCCCGCCACTCAAGTATAAAATTAAGGCACACAACTTGAGTGGTGTGAGAAGCTAGGCCGTAATCCTGACTGAAGGGTTGTAATGGCCAATTATGTATGTATGTATGTAAGTGGCATACCATATTCTATTGACGAGGATTCCGGAAGGAGTGCTCAAGCTATGTCGAGTTCATCCGCCCTGCAGTTGCCTGATGCAGCTTTCCAATCTGAAATCAAATTTTTACAAACAAGGTAGCATAGATGCCAGAAGGATCCAAGTTCCAGCACGTCAATGAAAGGTGACGATGAAACACTAAAAGCCGCCATAGTCTAGTCGATGGTGTATGTCATGAAAATGTTCTCAAAACAATGAGAGCACAATCAAAAAAATTTCTCAAAAACTCTGAAGTTCGAAGTCGACTTTAAACTGTACGCCCCGCCACTCATGGATGAAAAAATGAACACACACAACATGAGTCGTGTGTGTAGCTTGGTTTTAATCTTTACTAAAGGGCCTTAATGCCCAATTGAGTAAGTAAAAACGCGTACCAGAAGACTGCTGAGAGGAATTGAGATATCTGAGCTGGGATTCGAACCACACATTACATACTAGACTGAAAAAAAAATATTCCTTCGATGACTTCTTCTCAGCCGAATTCTGGCCAAAACTCTGTGAGTGAATTTAAATTGCAATGAAAAAGTTTCTCAAAAATCTCTCGTTCGGAGTCGAATTTAAACTATAAACCCTGCGGTGGTGTGTGAAGCTTGTAATCCTGTGAAGGTTGAAATCCTGGCTGAAGAGTTGTAATGAGCATGTATGTCTTTCCGATACTTACATCAAATAGCAGAACATTTTTTTTAATAATTTTAATTGTCACCAACCCTCTGTACTATAACTTTCCGTTTTAGGATCGATTTATAATACGACCCAGAAGTCTACTTTGCCGCATATATAACTCAAACTTCCCCTCCAATCAATTTTCTTAAATTTACTCTCCCCCCTCTTAAAGGCTTCTTGGATATACGATTCCGGTTCGCATATAAAAAAACAACCACACCATATGCATTGTGAAATCAGGACAATAACTATAAGAGAAAAAAAGAAGCCCAGAAATGGAAATCGTTTGCCGCCGCATAAAGAGAAAATCGTAACCAAAACAAATTAGTGGAACAACATATTCCCACGTTTAAGATTTTTATGTCGCTGGCATTGATTGCTTTCATAAGAGTATCTTTGCTGTGTGCAAAGGACTTTTATAGATTTTTTTCTTTTAAAGGATTTTGTTTTCCTTTTTCTACTTCTTTGTTTTGGCAATGGTTCTTAAAATTCTATTCAAATCAATAGATTTTTCACATCTCATATGAATGAGTGAGGCGAGAAGAGAAGGCAGGCAGTATTAGAAGAAATACTTTATGGCAGCAGTGTGTGTGTGTTTAAGCATTTGAAAGTTTGAAAATGACTTTTTTTTAGGTTTTAGGGTTGGGTTTGCTTTTTTTCTCTTCTTTTTTGCCTTGTTGATTATAAAGAAGTCAATAATTGTAATTCGTCGTCAACATGTCATTGTATTGATTGTCATTGTTGACATTTTTGTTATTGTTTATGAAGCCCTGCTTACGCTAAACAAAGGAGCATACAAGGAAGGGAATAAAAAGGATGTGAAATTAAACACGGGGTTATCCTTTATTTGTTGTTGTTGTTTTTTCTCTTTTTTTTCTTTGCTTAAGAATTTTGTGTACAACTTAAGTTATTATTATAGAATTATATTGTTATCCATACATACATACAAGGAATCTCTAACAAATCTTTTACTATTTCCATAGTAAACTACCCCTGTAGTTTATGTGAGTGTATCTATATTCGGCTGCCTATTGTTAGCTTGTAAATTGATTGGGTATCCTTCAATAGAAATAAAAAGGCTTCATTCAGTCTTTCTCTCTCTCTCTCTCCCTCTCTCTCTTATTTTATTAAGCAAAACAAATACAAATTCAAATACAAATACGCTTAACATTTCTAACAATAAAGCTATTTTCTATGTTATCCTTTAAATGTATATATATGTGTGTGTGTATGTGTTTGTGTAAGTGAAGTGAAATATGATCTGAATTCCTAAGAAAATACTTGGCATGCCTCAAAACTTAAAGATTCTTGAAAATTTTTGAATAATTTTTGTTTTTTTTTTTTTTCATGTAGTAAATAACGTTGAACGTAACGTCTCGTAACAAGACGTTTAGAAGACCTTTTTTTTTCTTTCTTTCCCTTTATTTTATACTTAGAAAATCAACTTCAATATCAACATTGACATCAACATCAACACATGATGTGTGATTAAGTGTCGTGTCTCTGTGTGTTTAGATTTCTTCGATTGCCTTTCAATCTGACAAACAATACTCATAATAATTCGCTGTTTATTTTTCTTCTTCTTGTTGTTATTATTGTTGCTGTTGTTTTTCTTTTATTTTTATATGCTGCGTTGACTTCGCTGTCATCAATTTATAAAATGTTTACACAAATTAAGATTCCCATACATTGTTGTATCATACATACATACATGTAAACATACTATATTAGCGTTTAGTGATAACAGTGGAGCAAAAGCTGGAAAAAAGTGTTTTTTAAAAAAATTATAAGTTAACTAAGTTTTCAAGTCAAGGCTTTATGATAAATGTAGAGTGCTAGCATCGGTTATGTGAACAACAATGATATTCAGGATGTTAAATCGAGAAGCACTGCAGGTCTGGGTACAATCGGCCTCTTATAAAATCTTGCATTTAATAGTCTATTAACCTACTTTACTCGCCTTTTTGTTCCTTCCATGGGATCTAAAAATTCAAATAAGGAAGGTTGCCAGTGCTATATGTACCTGGGAAAGAGAGGAAGTTATATCCTGTACATACTACAGTACCTAACATAAGGGCCACCAACGGTGGCTCTTAGGGCTCTGTACTTTAACATACCATATAGATACCACTAGATATAATAAGTTTTATTCAATGCCTGGAGTAATTGTTTATCGCCTCTTCAAATTCCAGGACGGTTATTGATCCCATATTCCTTGATGTTATTGCCTTAATTATCATACGACTACCATTAAAGATATTCAAATTCCTACATGTCAAATTTATCAAATTATTGCTGGCCCAGAGCATGCATTCCCTAAACACACCCAACTATACTTGAAAGATCGTATTATGTAGCGATAGTTGGACGCATTGTTCGGCTTGGTTGAGTCTCGTCCTATCTCCATGTTTAGATCTGTGCGTGTACTCGTACCAACAAGTTTTCATGGGTACCTACCAGAGATTAGTAATGAATCGTTTTTTCGCTACTCATAAGTACACATGAAATTTTGAGTATGAGTCAACAATGAGTCAACAGTATTGAAATTCAACTATTCTGATGTATAAGTACAGACTGCAATGAGTATGAGTACAATGTTGACATCAAACTCATAACATTCGAAATATGTTTGATTCATACGCCTACTCATTCAGATTCATAAATTTAGAAAAATACTTTATAGTACTCATAAATGATTTGATTTGATTTACAGTCTTAGCTGTTGTTGCATTTACAAAAAAAGAAGAAAGAAAAAGACAAAACAATGCAAACACTCAACCTTCTAGTGAGTATTGTAGTGTTCGTACCCGAATCATATTTATTTTGTGATTCGTGTGTATGTTCATATGTTGAGTAACGGAGAGTCGAAATCAACAGCATTATGCGTATTGTCAAGTATGAGTGCGTTGAGTACTTCAAACTTTGAATATAAGTAGTATGATATTAAAATAAGTATGAATGCGTGTAAGAGTATGAATCTACTCATCTTTTTGAATACTCATTGCTGATCTCTGGTACCTACGCAATGAATCCGTTTGACTTAGGAAGTCGATCTGGTATCAAGTTGAAGCAATTGGTGATGCGAGTGATATGTTAGGCATCCTGTCGGATAATTCCAGTAGCCTAACTATTCTCTGATGTTGATCTATTATCGCCCATAGCTTGGATACGATGTACAGCAAAAGCCGCCTCCTATCAAACTCGTGTCGCAATCAGTTGGATGAAGAGTATTGTGTTCAATTACCTTTATAATGCTTTCGAATTAAAGTTTATTAACGACGCAATGTATTCAGTAGGAGTTGTATCTCCACTGTTAGTCATTTTTTCCCCCTCCGTCAGAGCAATCAGTTGATTAACCCATAAAAAATATTTCTCTTACGACAACGAAGCAGAAGAAGAAGACAAATGAGGAATATATGGCAGGAGATGTCATTGATGACATGAAGTCAGTCAATTTTCCTGCCGTAAATGTTAACACTGCCACCACCACTGACTCCAATGTCTTGACAAACTTATAGCAGTGAGCAGCATATAGTGAGAGGAGGGGGCATGGTAACATCTATCCTTTCCTAGGAATTTAAATGTAAACGCGAGAGTATGAGTATGATTGTGTATGCGTTTATGTGTGTATGTGTGTGTAAATGGAGTGTGTATTTTCACATGAAATTAAGGTAAACACAATCACTTCACTTCAATTTGACTTTATACGACTGATTCGATGCGATTCGATTCGTTTCGATTTGTTTTGTTTTGTTTTCAACAGTTAAGTGTGTGTGTGTTTGTGTGTGTCTGTATTTAGCCTGGGAATCTTTTCGAATCCTAAGGTTAAATTTCAAAATTTCTTACAACATTTGTATGTTCTATATATGTCGTTGTTGTTATAGAAACAACAAACGTTCCTTTATTAACAGTTTACCACGTTTACCATCCAGCCAACCAACTAAGTTTTTCACCATTTTTTTCATTGTGTATGTTTGTTTTTGTTTTTGCATTTCGTATGTGTTGTACTGGAAACACTTTTTTTTTGTCCCAAATGAGCTTCTCACGGCTCTTGTGTGTGTGTGTGTGTGTGAGTGCGTGATTTTAATAGCTGGTAATTCAATGCCAAGCGTAAAACGAACGATTGTCAACATTACAGGTTCCAAATTCGAAAATACATACACTGAAGAGGAAGGATAAGAAGAAAAAAATTAAAGAATTGAACTCACATGGCAAATATTGTTACGTTACTGCTGCCACATATACTTCCAATTGACGATGGTGGTAGGGGGGGGGGGGGGGGTATAAGGAGGCAATAAATTCAACAATGAAAAGAAAGCAAAAATGGTTTTAAATGACACACAACACTCAGAAAATATTGTCAGATAAATAAATATTAGAAGAAGTCAAAGAAGGAAATGCAGAGAGAGAGGGAGAAAGAATGTGTTGATTTATGTCAAGGGTTGTGTTAAACAAATTTGAAAATTAAATGAAAATTATGAGGAAGAAATTTGCAAAATAATTCGAGATAATCTGGAGCAGTTTCCTTCAATTAACCCAATTGCAATTTATCCAATGATTTGATTCGATTTTTACTTTGCTTCAGATTAAAGTCGTCCTTAGTCTTCTGATGCATATGTTTCAAGGCCTGCAATTGAGGGCCTGCCGTATATGGTCTTACGGTCTCCTGTCAAGCAGTTTCGGTATTTACTCGGCCTTATTTGAGTCATCCTTCTGTTGATTTGGAATTGCTTTTCCAACTTCCAAGAGAAATTGCTCTTTTCGTATCCCAATTCATTCCGGACATGTGAAGAAATTGCTTCAAACTAAACGTTTTCTGGAAGTCAAAGCTCGGAGCTCCACATGGTAAACTTGTTGAAGATTTGCAGTTTCATGATAGTGGATACGTTGTTTGATCATTGCACTCTGCAATGAAATTTGAGACGTCGGTATTGAAATCACTAGAAGAAGAATTCTGTAGTCGCCGTATTCTAGCAGGTAGTGTGTTCGCTTATTAGACGTAAAAGCCTGGGTTCGAGCTCCAGGCCAGACATCAAAAAGAAATATGAAAAAAAATATTTCTTCGGCGACTACCTCTCAGCAGATTTCTGGCGAAAACTCTGAGAGTAAACAAACCTGCCATGAAAAAGTTTCTCAAAAATCTGTCGTTCGGAGTTGACGTTAAACTGTAGGTCCCGCCGCTCATGTATAAAATTAAGCCACACAACATGAGTGGTGTGAGAAGCTAGGCCGTAATCCTGACTGAAGGGTGGTAATGGCCAATTATGGATGTATGTATGTAGAAGAAGAATTCTACATCTTCTACTATCTGGCTACGCTGTCTCAATATTTGATAATTAGTTGAATTGAATTAATTCGATAAGGTATTAATTAACATGTTATTGAATTTCCTCCAACCGGTGTACTTTGACAGATAGGTCAGCTTCGAAACCGACATTGCATAGGAGTTCTTTCATCCATCGCCAGCCAGGTAAAGCTTAAAAGTTTGCTTTGCTGATTTAAACGAACTAAAATCAGTAAAAAGAGTACTAGGCTGGAAATTGTAATATTTTGCTCCACTGGTGATCGTAGACAAGAGTATCTATCATATTCATTACGATGGTTTTCGATGGAATAATCGCTGGTAATGGTTGTAGAATTGATGCGATATAAACAACATCTTTCCCAAAGGATTGCTTTTGTACTTTATGGAATATGACTTCTATCACTGAGGCACACACTCTGAATTTATTTACATACTGCATTCAATAAATTAACATTTTTCCCTTTTAGTATTGTGAACGCTGGTCCTTTCTACCACTAGTTCGGTATACAAAACTAGTACCCATGCCAATTCCTCCTCCAATAATAGCTTTCTCATCCTCAACAACTGCACTTGAATCTTTTTCTGGCTACAGTACTTTAGAGGTCATAATGTTTGCAAATGTATGGCTCATTTCAGTGGAAATGGGAATTGCTTTCTAAATTTCGCTTCTTAAAAAGTGACTATAGTGTAACAGGAAGATGATCCTGTGTTTTGCAACTTCCAACATCGTAATCTCCCAGATCATACAAATATGTAGTGGAACAAAGTAAATGATGACTTTTTTTGTGAAAGAGAACATCTATACTGATAAAGCAAATTTTGCCATGCGAAAGGCTCGTGAAAACAAAATTAATGGACCTGAATGTGGACAGTGGCTAATACTGGCCAGAGTCTATGAGCGTCTGGTTACTCTAGAATCCTGAAGGAATTGAGCAGACGACACCACATAATGACTTCGCCAATGAAGTTCATAAAATCATTGCGGTCCGAGGGAATGAAAAAATAGAGTGAACGAATTTGTAAAAATCTGTCACATTTCGGTGTCTGTGGTTACTACTCATTCGATAGGGCTAACTGACTTTTTTGACGCGTATGCTAGGCGTTAGTGTTTACCATACGAGCTCTATTGGTGATTATTTAGGGCAACATAGTGGTCGTAGTCCAGTAGGTAGTGTCCTCGCTTATTAGACATAAAGCCCTGGTTTGAGCCCCAGGCCAGACATCAAAAACGAAATATGAAAAAAAAAATATTTCTTCGGCGACTTCCTCTCAGCAGATTTCTAGCAGAAACTCTGAGAGTAAACAAACCTGCCATGAAAAAGTTTCTCAAAATCTGTCGTTCGGAGTCGACGTTAAACTGTAGGTCCCGCCACTCAAGTATAAAAAAAAATTAAGGCACACAACATGAGTGGTGTGAGAAGCTAGGCTGTAATCCTGACTGAAGGGTTGTAATGGCCAATTATATATGTAGTATTACCATACCTTCCGATGGCTATTCAGACCGTCAGGGCACTGTATTCTAGTATTACGATCTTTTGTCTAATGCTGCAGGGTAGCTCTCAAGGGGAATACAAAGGATATAATTCTCTAATCACGTAGACGAGTCAGAGAAGACTACAGAACTTATGAATTGTCTAACTTTTGAATGAGTTTCTTTCTGTCTTTTCTTTTGGCCAATACAACCAGGATTATGACCTATCTGTCTACACCACCCATATTGTATGTGTGTGTGTGCAAATATTATTCATTATTGGCAGGATCTACGTTTTAAATTGACTCCAAACGAAAAATGTTTGTGCAACTTTTCATGCAGAGGGGAATTCGCCGAAAGAAAGTCGTTTTATTCGAAATGTCTGAGTAGTGGTTTGAACCTGCTAGACTTCGACGAGTTCAATGTGTTTGTGAATGACTTTCTTTTTCGCGAAGCCCATTGAAAGCCTAAGGCTAGGCCTACTTAAATTCCATAGAAGCATACTTAACATAGTTGTTGAAGTCATTAGCGGATATTGCGTTCTGGATGCTCATGCGAGATATATTGGTCTTGGCCATATGACCACTGACTTTCGAAGATGCTGCAAAGACAATAAAGAAGAGAAAACTGTTCTTGTCGTAAGAGAAGTAAGCATCTGGGCTTATAACTTCACTGGTCAGCCCAGTGGATTGTATTAGAATTCAGGAATTCTGATAGCCCCTAAGGGTATTTTATTCCACTTTTTGGCAACAACATTAATTGTGGTGTATTAAGCTTTCTGTTCGCTTAATATTCGTCAATAAACGCCATTCGTTTTAAAGTAATCACTATGCTGCAAGGGAATTACTTTTTAACTTTCTGACTGATTTTCTAAGATTCGTTGACATTCAAATACTTTTTTGTTGTTGTTATATTCCTTCTCATTCCCTGCATAATTATCCCAGAGATTTTATAACTTCTCGTATTTATTCACACCACGAATCCTTTAATGTTAAATTCAATTTCAGTTTCTTTTTCCCCCGGAAATGTATTGTTTTCAATTAAATCGCAGAAAATGCAAGTTAAAGCAGATCTCACGTTATATTTTATGAGAGTATTTAAGAAACAAAATACAAACAGCCACAACAACAACAACAACAACAATGATAATAAAAAGCAACAAAATAATACAAAGGCAATCGCAGTCAATCGCTGTTACAATATCTTATACACGCACTGTGAAACGGATACACCGAAACGAAATCAGATCTTTCGATTGCTTCGTTTAGCAATGACACGTACATGTCGATATCAATGTCGATAGCTTCAATCAGGAGTGACATCTTCCGTTTCCACAGTCATTTCCCTACCCACCACCACAACACCACCATCACCATCACCATCAACTCTGTTCCGCTAACGAGGAGTAGGAAGAGAAAAAGAAGGAAGAGAACTTCCGAATAAAACCCTGCAAAAAAAAGAAATTTCTCAAGTGAAGACATTTGCATTCTGTTAACGTTTAATAGCCGAGCGGATGATGGTGGCGTGTGCGATGGTATGTGTGTGCATGTATAAGTGATCCAATCATTACATTTACATTTACGTTCTACATTTACATTTTACGTTACTTTACTACGTTGTCTACTTTACATTACAATTGCATGTCTTGTAACCGTATGGTTGGTTGTTTTCTTCTGCTTCTTCTTTGGCTGTCGTGTCGTCGTTTTAAGGTTGAAATATTGAAACTTATTTTTCACATGCCAAATACTCATGCAATCCTTAGAGCAGAAGTATGAGGAGGTAAGGAAGGGAAATCAGCTCTTCTTTTGCTGTTTTAATAGCAGATACATGACAGGACTTTTGTTTCTCAAATACTTTACAACGTTGTTGTTGTTCTTGTTGTTTGTATTATTCGTGTTTTTGTAGTTGTTGCTATATTTATTGTATTGTAATAGCGGTTAAGGTAAGCAAACACATTCCAATAGTGAGTGAGAGAACGTATGGATGTATGCAAAATTCTGGTTTTAAGACACCGTAACACACTCGGAAGTAACGACTTCAGCCTATAGGGGCACAAAAACGGAAATCATAGCGTAACTCGATACTGTGATACGTGCCATCCGAAAAAGTACAAAAAAAAGAGAAACAACCGAACAACGGTTGCTAAAGTAACAAAAACAAAAACCAAAAAGAATGTGAACAAGAAAAAAAAACGACTGAAACGGGCAAGTTTTTGTTTAAGCAGCATGAATCCTTTACTTTGCTTCCCTTTTTCTTTCTTTTTTTTTGTTCAACAAACTTACCTTTCTCGGCTGTGGCTGCTCATAATTGCTTAAAAAAAAAACAACAAAATTATTAAAAGGCAACAAAACAACAACAAACATTATATCGACGCTTTATAAAGCTTAACTATTCAGTCATTTGCTGTATTAGCACCACATCATCATCCCTGAACTCGTCACATTAAACCACAGGTGTTTATGCCACTCAAAAAAATACAAACAACAGACGAATTAGAACCAGTACAACGCGTTCTCGTTTTTCGTTTGACTATAAATTGTGACAACAGCCTAAACCGGTACGGTAACTAAGTAATCAACCCCCCTCACCAACCCTCTTTCGAAAACAATATCCGTCTGTAACACTATTTTAGACTTTGCCACACACTATTTTTTTTGTCAGACACCCCCTGCCAAGTTTACCCACCAGCTAGCCTACTTGCCTTGCCGCTCGTAAGCAGTTATTCTTCTTAAAGCGCTTAATGGTATTGAGAAATTTTTGTACAAAATTACCATAAAAGTGGTGGAATTCATAAGTGACTTGGAACAACCAGAAAAACCGATGGATCCAAGGTAATAATTTTACTCCCAGAGTTTTTGCCAGAAGACTCTTGTCTTTTGTATTTCCTTTAATTTTTTTTAAGACATTAGAGCTGAAGCTTGTATTTTCAAGTCCTTGTTTTGTCAGCCAACAGGCTACTCAATCATTATTTATTGTTTTACAAATAAAACCGGGCATATTCAAGTAGGAACTTCTCTGTTAGCTTTCCTATATCCAACTGATACCGCTTAAAACATGCAATATAGTCTTATCCTAACGGTCATTCTAGGCCAGCCAAAGCCGAAGCTTTGTTTATTCCAAGAGACGTAGCCAGTGAGATGATATCTCTGGTCGTATACATACATAATTGGCCATTACAACCCTTCAGTCAAGATTACGGTGTAGTTTCTCACACCACTCATGTTGTGTGCCTTAATTTTTGTACTTGAGTGGCGGGACCTACAGTTTAACGTTGACTCCGAACGATAGATTTTGAGAAACTTTTTCATGGCAGGTTTATTTTATTTACTCTCAGTTGCCAGAAATCTGCTGAGAGGAAGTCGCCGAAGAAATATTTTTTTTCACATTTCGTTTTGATGTCTGGCCTGGGGCTCGAACCCTGGGCTTTACGTCTAATAAGCGAACACACTACCTACTAGACTTCTACTAAAGGTCATCCATAGTCCAGCCAAAGCCAATGCTTCGTTTATTCCAAGAGACGTAACCAGTGAGATGATATCTCTGGTCTGGTATTATCCTCACATAAAGTCTCCTGCTGTATTAATGATTATTCATCTCTTGTTCTTCTCTTTAGGACAACCGTTTGACCTGGCCCGTTTATCAAAAGACCTCCCGAAGCTACCCCTGATCTAATCTGATCTGTCCGATTAGTATCTTATAAGAGTTACGTAATAAGTAAAGCCTGCAGTGGACCTTACTCATACAAGTCATTCAGCAATTATCTTGCCAGTGATTATGAATTGATTCGAAAGACCACAACTTTTTTCGTTTATCGAGTTGATGAACCCATCAAAGATCACCGGGACTAGTAGCGATGTCATTGAACACAAAGCCTGTTCCAACTTTAAATAGGCAATCAATTTGAAACCAGGACTGAGTCGAGGGCTGCCCTCGAGTACCCTTTTTTATTGACCCCCAGTCTAGATCCGTAGTGTTTGGTAAAGGGCAGGGCCACCTCTAACAGGATGTGACAGGATAGAGGCATTTAGCCTCTGAGCTGTAATTGCATGTCCCTATCTTGCGGAAATCGCTCGATCCCTTGTTGCCCGCTATTATCCCCACATACTTCAATAACTTGAAACTTGGCCCACGTAAACCTGTACGTATGCATGAAAGTATGTGTCACAATACGTAATACGATACATTTACAATATGATACGATGTCGTAATGAAAGAAAAAACGCACTAAACGCGCGAAACTATTGCCGATATGCTGCATCTATAGGCAACGTTTTTTAAAAACGGATATGAAAAACGAATTCATACGAGTTTCTCTCTGCAATAATCAAAAGCCAAGAAAAACACAAAATACCACGAACAATTTCTCTAATAAAATTTCAAAGCTTATGATTCTCTTACTGAACTTACTGAAATACGAGAGTATTACGAATATAACCCAGTGAACAGTTATAGTTTTTTGGAAAAAAAAAAAAAAAAAAAAAAAAAAGAAAAATGTAAATCGTTTTTTAATTAATTTTGAATGAACATTAATTTGGTTCTTTTGATTTTTGTTTAGCATCTAAAATGCTTGCTGGGTTTATCTAGGGGTACATGATTTCGATTATATATATTTCTGTATTTGTGTATGTGTGTTTTTTTTTTTTGAGTTCATTTATGTTAATGAAGAGTTGAATCCTGTCGTGATACGGCTGTTGCTACTATATTGCTACTGCTGCTGCTGTTGTTTTTGTTGTTTTCGTATTATTATTGTTCTTCCTTTTTAATGCGGCTATGGCTTCCAAATTTAATGAACTCTTACACACTTGAACTGTACGGTTACTTTATACAGCTCCTATACAAACAACAATACGTATACGTAGCTATAAATGGTATCGATTACCAATTAGTGGCAGCAACACATATTCTACAATAACAACAATAACAACAACAGCAACAGTAATACAATATAAATGAATAAGAAATTTAATGAATGAAGGAATGGTGAAAAAAACAAGAAATATATTTTGCTGTTGTTGTTGTTGCCTCTTTTCATTTTGTATTTTAATTTTGTGATACCAGACAACCAGTCTCCATATATTCAAGGCGAAATGAATATCGACACTTTGAAAATAATTAAGAAAGTTATGCTCAGTAGAGGCTGGCTATAGCATACCCTTCCCATTTGGTTTTTTGTGTGTATATTTAAACTCATATTGTTCTTTTTAATTTATAATCTTAACCTGGATTTAATTTGTTAACAACAAAAAAAAATTGATTTTAAAAAGTTCTATAAAATAATCGATCCAAAGATCCAATTCACTTTAATCAGGCATTTAATTATTGCTTAAAATTATGGTTTACAGCTACCAGTGGATGCCGTGTAGATATTCACAGATGGATTCAGATAATGGGCCAATGTAGCATGTGGAATCTTAAATTATCCTATAGACCGCCTGATAATTGCAGTACCATTCACAGTAAAAAGTTGGCCCCGGTGCGAATCCGGCTTCACAGTATATCGATCAGGGATATATTGGTATTTACTTCAAGATTTGTCTGCCGGCGGCCTTTGGAGGAGATAACTCGTACACAGTATGCTTATTTAGAAAGGAAGGAGGATGAAATATTGAATATTCTTGCAATAGGCAGAAGTAAATTTGCATTAAACCTAACCAAAATCCATCCAACAAACCTTATGCAATTACAGGGTTGCTGTGGCCCCTATGCATACTCACTTGGAGGCTAGAAATATGTACCTCTTAATTACTTCTGAAAAGACAGTGACGGTAATAATGAGAGGAGATGACTAGAATCTTCTCTTTCATCGTCTGACACTTGGGAACGTAAAGCAATGACTCTCGGACCCTCAAAACCCAGCAATGCCAGTCAGGAATTAAATTTGAATGACAGAATCGACCAGAGGTATTATAAAGAAACTTTATTGAAACCACGTAAGCTAAATATGTTCCTTAAGTCGGCTGCCATTTTTTCTTAAGCCAACATGAAAACGCCGTAGTATAGTAGGCCTTATTAAACATGTGGCCTCTGTATTAACATCAGGTCAAACATCTCCAAGTAACCGAAATATGAGAATTTTTTTCATATTTCGTTTTGATGTTTGGCCTGGGGCAACTACAATTGATGGCTTTGTATCGAAAATTAGTGTGAATGCGTCGAATAACTACTTGAATTTCTGCATCACCACGGCAATTATGTTGACCTTAAAAACCTTCTCACCGTAAATTTTTACAATTTGAAATCGTTGTCCTGGGGGTTAAAGGATTTATAATGGTTTGCCAAACCTTACTGAAATTGAAATGTAAACACAATTTGGCATTACCAGCATTCTCGAGGTGAATAGTTTTCATGTAAATTTCTAGATTTCAGGAAATTTAACTTTGTAGAGTATATTTTGCCATATGAACACTGCACAGAATTTCGAGAGAGCATTTAAAGTGTAGCCTGCAATATGAGAATGTAGGGTATAATGAGTGTAAATAAATTTCCTTCACTTGGCACATCATCTAACATTAACGTGCCGATATGTTGCATGCGTTGTCGTTCAATTGTAACGCAATGCGTAGATATTTTAATTAGAACTCTAAAAAACTCTTATAATGTCAGGCAGGCAACCAGTCAGCAAGCCAGCCAACCAGCCTGCCAGCTAAAAAGGTTTTTACCTCTACAAGTACTTTCAAAATATGTATCTTTTTTCCCTTTGCTTTCCTTTCTGCGTTCCTTGCGAATTCATCTTTCATTATCTTTTGCTCTCACTCTCTAGCCAACCAAAATGGGAGGAAGTCGTGATTGGAATGTAAAGATTTGTTGATGACGATGACGACGTTAAAAATTTCTCATGTAGAATGGGAAGTTTGTTTTTCCTGTTTTCCGATTTTTCTTTTTTTTTATATTTTTTAATGAATATTTTTTTTCGTTTGGTTTTTCTCTTCTTGGGCATAAAATTAAAAATAAAAAAAAGAAGAGAAAAAATTCGAATCGAAACGTATTAAAACGGTTTTTAAAGCGTAACTGATTGAATTTATTGCCATTTTTTATGCGCGGCATAAATTGTTGTGTCAGAAAGTACGTTTAGGCTATATGGAGTGAGGTGGTATTGGAAAAAAGGCGTGTAATGAAGGTAAACGCCAGCATGACAATGAGGCAGCTGTCAGAGACTTTGGTTTGATTTCATAAATTATTTTTTTATTTTTTTTTTTGTAGAAAAGAATTCTTTCAGGTTTCAACTGTTGATTTAGATTTTCAATTGTAGTAAATTAAGGACTGCGAATACTGTTGAAAGCGGGTAATGGATCAGTTCGTAACTTTTCTTTAATTTAAGGATAGTTAAGTTAAGTTTGATGAGAATACTGTCATAAGCAGTTTAGTATATATACCAGTCTATACTTCTAAAATAACTCTTAAAGTTAGGTACGCTTACGAATACAATACATTCGAATTTTCAAAATTTAGAAATCTTCTCGACACTCTTGTCTATGTACACTCAGAATCACACAGAAGATTCCGTAGAGTATACTTCTCGTTAAGGCAAAGCTGGCTTGTGTAATTGTGCGATATCCAACAGAGAAAACACAACAAATAAAAAAAAAGGTTTTCTATACTTTTTCTTTTCGTCATACCCATACATTTCAGCGATATTCAATACCTACCTCCAGTACCCTCTTTATCGTATACCTTGGCCTTTTTACAATTACTAGCAACCCTTGGTTCTTTTTCATTTCGTTGCAATGATGGTTCAAGTCCTGGAAATTCGAATGAGAGGTTACCAGTTTTTTGTTGAATTCTTTCTGTGTTCAATTGACTGTCAGATCTCCATAAAACATATCCGGAATATATTCTGCTCTTCTGCAGCATTTGGGCTTAGAGTGCGTAGAACTCTTTAGGGATATATTCAGCAAGAGTAGTAGTTTTAATCATGGATCCAACAGTATGGTGTAGGATGGGAAAAACAGAGGAAAACTCCCATACCATACCCCTAGGTATTGTAGACCCATAAGATATTCTTCCGTCTTGTTGAAGATCATGAAGAGATTCACTGATATTAAACTACACCACCGAAAATTTCCTAACCATGCTTCCTCGAATACCCTAACGTGTAACTAAAAGAGATCGCTGACATATAAATAGTATTCCTAAGCAGCCTCCACGGATATAGAGAGAGTTTTCATAATGTAGAACTAGACGTCATCTACGTCCGACGCTCTGACCGCATTAAGTGTACAGGACATTATTGTGAACTGAATATCGAAACTCTTACATGAAAAAATAATCCAAGCGACGCTAAGGAGCTCGATCATAATAGAAATGGAAATCTACAAATTGGGGTTGGCTGCCAACTCCCACTGCAGCTTGTTATGAACTAACTGATTTTGTGGTACAATCGCCTAAACGGATAAAGTGATTCTTATATGTACGGTCAGACTTATGGAGCTTATTAGAAATAGCAGGCTACTGCAGCTAGGCCGTAATCCTGACTGAAGGGTTGTAATGGCCAATTACGTATGCATGCTGCTGCCCACAGAATAGTTAGCAAGTAGGCGAACAAATCTAGTTTGATCGCGTTCTAGACAGGAATCCTCGGAAAACGGAGGTGATACCTTTAATTAGAAGGTAAGAATCGCCACTTTTTCATCCATTGGAATTATGTACTTACGTAGGCCGGACTTTGAACTAAAATATGAGGCAAACTTCCCAGCTTTTATTCCAGATATAAATGTAGCCTTGAAACCGAATATACTGAACAGGCTGAAAAAAGCCCCTATCGCCCACTATCCTTGTAACAAAGTGGTGGGGGAAAAAATTAGGGTCTCTAACCCCACTCATTAGATCTATACAGCAATGTTCGAACCTATCTTATGAGGGGATTACAGGTATGGTAAGAAGACCTTGATATGAGAATTAACCTGGAGAAATCCTTTTGGAGTTGTCAGACATAGCTCACTTGGTAAGGTTACCGGAATACTGTAGCATCTTCCAGCATCGGCCATACAGTTTAAGGATCTCTGGAAAGAATTTTAGCAAACTCTCTGATAGCCAAGCGACTGTCTAAGAACTGGGTTTTAGCGTTACGAAGATCCTCTGGGTATCGGGACAGATTAGTATTCCAGAAAAAGTCTGAGGAGTTGAAATGGCCAGACGTGGTACTAGAAATCGAACACTCCATTGGAAACCAGTTGCAGTTCTGCTAGCTTATAATTAACAATACGGTACTAAATTCTGTTAACTCTGCAGTATCAGCTTCGGATGCAGACAAGATATCTTACCAAATCTGGACCAAGCTGATTGAAGGGCATATGGAAAGTTTAGTCAAACTCCACAGGATCACTCTCAGCTTGGTATTTCGACTCATTACTGGCCATTGTGTTGTAGTTTGTTATGCATGAAGCATTTGTCTTGGATATAACGCAAATGATTTCTGTAGGACAGAGGGAAGAGGACGAGCAGGAAACTGTTCTTTATCTATTGGATACATGTCGGAGAATAAGAAAGCAGACGATCTTAATGATCTATTGAGAATGGACATTATAATCTCTGGATGATGTCAGGTCTCGGGGAAATTGACTACATACTGTAATATCACAATGGACCAGATATGACCTAAGTGTGTAATACCCTCGGATTGGCAGTCGCTTCCACCTACCTATTGTCCACAATATCCTTCATGTATCCTCCTGCATCTGTACTTTTGTGATTTATTCTGAAAAGGATTTCATATGCAACAACGTTCCGTAACAGCGGGGATATGTCACTACAACTAAGAGAGGCTTTTGTAACTGTTTTCCCTTTCGGATCATTGGCTATGTTTTTAAAATTTATCAGACTTTCCAAATTCTCCATGTTCCATAATTCTTTAAAGAATTTTTCAATATCCTTGACAACGAAACAAAATTTTCTTCATAAGTTATCCTCTACTCACACCATTCTTCTGGCTGGACAGAGATAATTGTATCTCTCTCTCTCTCTCTCTCTCTGTGGAGCATGAGTATTATTTTATTATTTATTTACTTGTACTCTCTATTATTTAATACCTTCAGCCACATAGATTGTTATTTATGGATCAAGGTGTTGCAGTAAATTTGTCTAAAAGGAGATATTATTCGTCTGTCCATTCTTGCCACAAATTTATGAGGAAAATACGAGTATCTGTACAGCAGACAACGGCCAATATAAGCAAAAAGGCTTGGAAGTAAGGAAAATAATTTTCTCATGTTATTAAAGTTATTAAATCCATATGTTGGAGCATGTTTATGTTTCGATGGAGTACTTACCAAAATATGTGAAAAGCTAAAATGCTTAGAATAATTTAAACTGTAGCATTTCTGTTTTTGCTTTCGCTGAACATTGATAATTCGATTCGATGTCTTGAGCGAGACTATCTTCACTGGGACGTAGAGATCCCGATGCACTGAACTTGGGTGTAATAGCGGATTATATTGCCTTCCAGATTAATATTTGATGGCGTGTTGCTTTCCACCTAAATTCTAATAGGTTAAGCTAAGGAAATGAGTGAAATTCGAGATTGAATGGTATAGGAGGCGTTATACCCTGTCATATTTGGGGTCCTGTGGTTAGAATTTAATAAGCAAGTATACTGATTTGTGCGTGTGTAACCTCAGCATTAAGCAACTTCTTTGATGAGTTTGGTGGAATTCGGTCAGCATAGGCACTGCATTTATCTGTAGCATTACAGCGGGCCGCTACACTTACATACTCAAGTGAATTTTGGTACCAAAGCTACCACACCAACATAATCTAACCTATACTGATTTGTAGTATAGATTGTAAAGTCTTCAAATATTTACAAATTGTACGTCAAGCTTAGTAGGCTTATTAGACCTGAGGACTCGAACAAAACTCGGACATCTCGAACAAAATGAAACAAAGATTTCTTTCGGATTTCTAACAAAAACTCTGAGAATAAATAAAAATTTTCATTAAAAGTTTCTCGAAACAGAAAATATTCCAACGGTGTCAAACCCAGCTTCTTGGCATCACCATTTCGGCTAGTTAAACGGCCTTCAAACGTTTGGCGCAATAAATCGATGGTGACATGAGATGTGTGGCAATTTGCATCATCCTGTTTAAACCGAACATCCTTCACTTCAAAGCAATGAAGAGCGAGTGCACAAAAATTTTAGTTAACATGGTGTGAAATGTGTTTCCATTGACTGTAATGCTTGCACCGTCCTCATTTTCAAAGAAATATATGGCGCTCCACACACCGCACCGAACAGTCACTTCAGAGCCCCAAATACGACAATTTTGCTTATTAACGTATCCCTAAAGATGAATATGAGCTTCATCCTAAAAGATGATTTTTTTTTTGTCAAAATCGACATCATCATGCAGTTTCTCGTTGGCCCAATAAAGCCCAACGTTGCTTAAGCGAAGTCGCCATAGTCTAGTAGGTAATGTGTTCGCTTATTAGACATAAAGTCCGGGTTCGAGCTCCAGGCCAGATATCAAAAACGAAATATGAAAAAAAAAATATTTCTTCGGCGACTTCCTCTTAGTAGATTTCTGGCAAAAACTCTGGGAGTATAATAATATTGCCATGAAAAAGTTTCTCAAAATCTGTCGTTCGGAATCGACGTTAAACCGTAGTTCCCGTCACTCAAGTATACAATTAAGGCGCACAACATGAGTGGTGTGGGAAGCTAAGCTGTAATCCTGACTGAAGGGTTGTAATGGCCAATTATGTATGTATGTATGTATGTTGCTTAAGCATAAATCGATTCATTACGTTCAGTGGACATAATATACGGAAATTTGTGATTGAATTGAATAACATAAATATTGCCAGGTTCAAAATAACCAATGGTTTTAATTTAAACCGATAGATGGCCCACCCGGTATTTACTTCAATTCCTCAGTTTTAATTAAAAATCGAAAAATATTCGTCTAGAGAATTTCCATTTTTTATTTTTCTTTATTAAAATCATTTATTAACTATCGTACGTAACTTGTATACTGTTGAGTTGAGTGAGTCAATTAATTGAAAATTAAAATATACTCATTATTTTCTTCGAATTATGAAGACAAAGGATATTAATTTCCATAAACAGAAAGAAACTTCTACACTTTCTCTGTATAAGCATACATAATTTCTCTGAAGGAGTGTTTCAAAAGCAGAATATTTTCAGAAACAAAGCAGAGAGTTGAAAGCATTTTAAGCCTTGATTAGATATACAAATTATCTGCTGTATCTTGCAAGTGGGTGGAAAGAAATTTAAAGGAAAGGAAAATACCAGGAATCAATACAAATTGTTGCATTCATAGTAGACAATGTGGAGAGTAGGTGGCTAAATGTAACTCAAATGTGTTGGGAATTTGTTTGAATTTGCTGCTGGTTGTTTGGTGCCTTTAATAATTTTTATTTTAAAATTTAGTTAGTTATTGATTTTAAGCTGTAAATAAACTGCATATGTTTCCACACCAATTTTATGGCTTTTCTTTGCCTGTCCAACAAGCCAAACATTTGAAATTATGCTTTGCTGTGTAACTATTCCTCTATTTGTGGCTCCTAAAACAAACCATCATTAACGTTATAATAAAAATCCTAAATAGCCAACATAAACTCTCTCTCTCTCTCTCTCTCTGTCTCCCTCGCTCATAATGTTGTTACACTTTCACACCGACCAAACATAAAGTAGCTGGTGGTGTTGTGTAAAGTGTGGAGCGGCATATGCAAATAAAGCATGTGACGTGTATAAAAAATTTTATTTTTCTTTCTTTTAGGCCAAATTTATACAATTTTTTCCCTGTAAGGGCCCAGTGGAAAAAGTTTAGTTTTTCTTACAATCTAAACTATTAAATTTCCTAGTGGGTTTTTTTGTAGAAATTTCAGTTGCAGCTTTAGCACCCAAAAATACTAGAGGCGTATTGTGCAACTAAACAAAAAAAAAAAAAAATGGCCTAAAGCATATGGCATTAAAGGCTATAATTTTCATAATGCAAAAACAAACAAGCAGAGTGGCAAAGTATCCTTAACAATGCCTGACGACCATGTACATACATACTCGTATATAAGCCCAAGGAAAACTACAAATTCTATTACCACAACTCCTACAATTCTTCTTAAGCCCGATGGTGGTTATAAACATGTTGAAGTCCAGCCAGCCAGCCAATCAGCCAGCCGTGTTAGTCGTTTTAGGTGTCTGAATGTGTGTATTTGTTACAAGGGGTTGCATTTGCTTCCAAAAAAATATGCATGCAACACTTTCTTTCTTGTGTGCAATTTTTCTTCTTCCTATGTTTTTCTTTTTCTTGTTGCTGTTGAACAATTTTCGTCATATAATGGTGCAGCAATAACAGCAACAAGAAGAAGTTTTTCATTTTTATTCCTTTTCAACGTACGTACATATTTGAAGTTTTACTGCAGTTTTAACGTCATGCTAAATAAAGGTTGACTGGCAATGGTACGGCTTGATAGGCAATGCAATCGAATGTAACGATAACCAGAGTTTTTCCCAAAAAGGAGTATCCTTAACACAAAACAAACCACAACTTTTCAGAACGTTGTTGCATTTTCAAAAATAATCCAAAAGGAAAGCAAAACAGAAAAAAAAAATACATTTTTTTTCTTTTTCTTCTTAAATTGCCAAAAATTTGTGTTGCAATCAGCCGGCATACAACTCTCAAACAAACCCGTGGAACTATTTATGCATCATGCATGTGTTGCATAGTATTGCCATTGGTTTGGGTGGTGTTATTATAACAGTTACAACTGAACACCTGCCCTCTGCTTTGCTATTGTGGCCCATGAATATTTACCGCAACACTTAAGGCAATGTGCAGGTTTTCTCTCTTCCGTTTTATTTTTTTTTTCTTTAAACCCGTTATGCTAAACAACGTACACAACGGTTTAAAATACGTTTTAAGCTTGAAATAAAAAGTTTCCAAGACCCAACCCCTCTTCGCCCCTAAACACAACACCAAACAAAGTTTTTCTTTCTACAACAATAAAAATCCAATAGAAATGAAGAAAAAAAAAAATTCGTTGAAAAATATTTTCGTTCGTACTTTGTTTTGATGTTGTTCCAGTATTTCGATGTTTCCAATGTTTCGGTGCTATAAACGTAAACGAAGCAACATTTGTTACAAATTGCATTTGTTTCGTTATTGTTTTTATACAAAAACCTACTAAATCCAACAAAAGCATGTATAAAAAAAAAAATTGGAAAACAAAGAAAAAAAACAAAGAAAATAACAAATAATTTTGTTTATTCTTTTAGTTTTTCTGTTGAAAGAAACAAAACAAAAACAAAAAAACCAAAAGAAGAAAAGAAAAAATTATTTATAAAACTTTGTAGTTTTTATAGTGCCTATAAAGGAGAAATCCTTATTTAAGCTCTTTTGTACAGTGGTGAGCAAGGAACATATTGTTACGTTGTTACATTTTAAAAATATTTAAAATATAAGCTCGTAGATTGCAAATAAAATAAAAATAAATTTGTGTTTATTTTTAATTAAAATTCCTTATTATTCGCACAATTCTGTGTGCCACTGTTCACAACTTGATGTAAACAACAACAACTGCTTTGTTTGCTATACCTCTGTTGACACCCTTTGCATAAACAATAACAATTACTAGACAATTATTCGACAGATCTTTGTAACGGAGATCTTCAAACCACGATAACTCTCTTCAAACACACCCCGTCTTCACACAAGACTGACTGAACTTTACTAACTCACTCGTCTGCTTTGCCTTGCCTTTTATAAGGCAAAGTAAACAGTCTGATGAATGTTCTTGAAGGTGAGTGTTCGTGACTCGAAATCGCTATACTTGTAAACATCCATGTTTTTGTATTTCTTTTACATTTATTCTTGTAGTGTTGTTTGTGGATTTTTGTTTACTTGTTTGCCATTTTTTATGCTGGTATTTGTTGTTATATTGAGCAGTACGATAATTTGTAAACATGTTTGTTTACTGCATTGTTTTGTTTTTGTAGCTTTTGTTTAGAACTTTCGTAACCATACCTTGCGCAGCATCCGCCCGTACTCAAAACAAGTGTTCTGGCCACAAGAAAGGCCTGGAAGATCTGTTGCTCGCAAGCTCTTCTGCTTTCACATTTCCGATACAATCTTTGATTTAATCTCATAGGAACCGATTGCTTGAATGGCAGCCTAAGTGTTCATATATTGTTGCACGCTTGAGTCACATGGACTCATTGAATGTTACCTGCCAATCGACTTCTACTACTAGAATACATACAGCAATTATTTCTTCTATAAAAAGAAGATCCAAGTAAGACCATATAAAAGGCCCCTCATAACCACTGTCCTTGAAATAGTTTGAAAAAAAAAATAACGAAAAAGCAGAAGGAAACCTATTTATAAAAATTGTTTGGTTGTTATTGTTTGTAAACCTCATTTCATTGGTTGAATTTTAAAACATTTTGCTGCTGCACTTTTTGTCCTTTCATACGGCTTGCACCCAAACACCCTTGCTCCTGCTTGCTTGTTTACATCGACTCTAATAAAAATGAATTGTCTGTGGCTGCATCTTATTGTAAGTGTATCTGCATTTGTAACTTGTTTGTCTGCGTGTGTGTGTCTGTGTCTGTGTTTATTTGAGTATTTTGTAAGCTTGTCTAAAGTACATAATGAAATTTGCTGACAGCTTTTGCTACAATCCCTTATAAATGCAAAAAAAAAGCCGAAAATGTTCAGGCAATACTGTTGAAACAGAGAAAAAACAGAAGAAAAAAGGGACGACGAAGAAATTGTTCACTTGCAAATTCAAATTTCATCTGCTGTTGCAGCATTTGAAAAATGCTATTCTATGACTGTATGTGTGTTGTTGTAGTTGTTGTTGGTTTTCTTAAATCGTTTGCCACGTTAATGATACGGAAACGTAAAAAAAAATTTTTTTTGTTGCTCTGCCAAGTTAAAATGAAAGCCAACGGAAAAGTTTTTGATTCTTTTTTCGATGTTTTTTCGATGTTGTTGTTGTTATTGTTTCTGTTTTAAAATCTTTTGACGTTTTGCTTGTTTGTCTATTTGTTTGTGATGCGTCATAAGTTGCCAGCAAAAAAAATGTTTCATAGAAATTAAACAGACACAGACGTAGACACAAAGAAGTGCATTCGGCGTGGTAAATAATTGCACGAGAAAAAGCAGCTGCGTGTTGTCCTAAGGTCTAAGGTCTCTACCTATCAAAGCCTCTGTTTTCTATGAAATACGGCCAACACTTAAGGAATCGCTTCTACATGTGCGGTGTAAGAGTTTTGGATGTAAAGGAAATATGGTTTTGGGAGGGGGAGTAGTTATGTATGAAGGGGATTTGTTAAGGAATTAAAATCTTTAAATTTGATTGCATTGGAGATTGAATAGACTCTGGACATAATAAATGCTTCATTGCGAACAGTTTTACTGGCTAATCAATCTTAAAAGGGTGGATCCACAACGAATATGTTTTAATTCCATTGTAGGACTGATAAAAAGCCCCCACACTTAAAGCTAATATAGGAAACATTTCAAGAAAGGCCAATGCAACGTACCATCGAGGTACATCAGATACATTCAGTGCATAATTCTCAGAATTTTCTTGCAAGCCTCTCTGAAGAGTTCCCTCCTTTAGCCCTGAAATACATCCATCACCTTAAAACAGCTTAAATCGAATTAGAAATGATACAAAGCCTAGTCTGTGTAGATACATACATACATACATAATTGGTCATAATAACCCTTCAGTCAGGTTTACGATCTAGCTTCTCACACCACTTATGCTATGTATGTTAATTTTTATACAGAAGTGGCTGGTCTTACTGTTTAAGGTCAACTCCGAATGACATAAGTTGTTGAGAAACTTTTCATGACAATTTTATTTACTCTCAGAGGTTTTGCAGTAATCTGCTAAGAAGAAGGCGCCGAAGCAATATTTTTATCATATTTTCGTTTTAATGACTGATCTGGGGCTTGTACCGTGGCCTCACGTCGAATAAGCCTATAACTGCCTACTAGACTATCGCGACTACCACAATCTACAACGAATATACTGATTTATTCCACTGTAAGACTGAACAAAAAAATGCCACACGAAAAGCTAATACAGGGAACATTTCAGGAAAGGCCGTCATAGCGTGCCATCAGTGCTTAGGTCTTCAGTTACATACCCAAGATTTCTCTGCAAGCCTTTCCTGAAATGTTCCTTATATTAGCCCTGGTATACATCTATCATTTTAAAACAGCTCAAATGTGAACGATACAGAAGCTAGCATCACAGTGACAATAAAAACCAATTCCACAGCGTCGCTGGAAGCTCTGTTGCTTAAAGGTATGCTGCACATGGTAGTGAAGATCAAAGCCTTGGAAACTACGGTAGGGTGAGAATGTTCCCTCTTAACCGTCTTTTGGGCCGAACTAGTAGCTTCTTAAGACTTTGAGCAAATATTTCGCACCAAGAATTAGCACCTAAAGCGAGTGAAGTAATCTGGAAGGTACAAACTCTTTTAAAAGAGGGACAATTTTGTAGTATAAAGATGAGTAAAGAATGTTTCTTGGGATAGACACTGAAGTTCTTGGTCTCTGAATGAAATATTGTGAGATGTAGGGAAACCTGTAGACATCTTCCAAGCACTAATCTATGCCGCTGAACGATGTATTCTTACAGTTGCAGATCAACCATGTCGGGAATGTCATGAATATCACACAACGCTTGCATGCATTTAACTCAATGGTACTCAAAATAAGCCTATTTGGTGATGATATATCGGTAAGATGGCAGTTCTTTATATAAATGACGAATTGGTCCATATAACAGTGTAAAGTTTGTGTACACATGATAAAAAATTAAACTGATGATGGAAAGGAGACTTTTAATGCTCCTTCTTTTAGAACCTCAATAGTGCAGTGCAATCCCTGTAAAAGCCTAAGGTTCATAAAGAAACTTTAAATGCCGTCTTCTTTAAATGCATGGACGATTTTTACCTTTCATTATGACATCAAATTTTATATTTTCCCACACAATTTAAAGCTGGCGCCATAGATTGAAAGGGAGGGTAGGTTAAAGGGTGCTGCTATTATATGTACACGCGTAAAATAATTGAGGCTTTTTTTTCCTATTTTTCATTTTCAACCTCTTTACAAACATAACGCTGCAGAACCTTCTACTTTGCCCAGGTCAATTTGATCAAACCAAATTATTCAATGATACTCCAAAAACGGTCATAAATTCCCAGGCGTTTTCGAATAATTTGTTTAATAATCGTGAGATATACATATTTATGTTACAATTTACTCAATATCACATGTCAATCAAAATGGACAAAGGAAATTATAATCAACAACACATGTACAGCCAGCCACATACATACATAGCCTAAACTCTGTATGCTGCCTTAATAATATTGCATATGCCACCGAATGCGCTTAATGTGTCAAAAATTCAAATTATTTCATTTTCATATCAATTGTTGCCATTGCTATTGTTGTTGTTGTTGTTCTAATCGACTCGTATTTTTCTACGTAATGGATAAACAATTCCCAAAACTTGTTGTTTTTATTATGATTGTTGTAGTTGTTCATAGTCAATGAAAATGAAAATGTTTCGATATCCTAATTACCAGAGAACATTTGTAGCAGACAGACAATCTGTAGCATTTGTGTGTGTATGTTTGTGTGTATAGAAAAGGTGTCTGTATAAGTGTTATCATAGATCACACCCTCACCTAAACTGAACTCACCTTGCCATTCCAAACATCATTCTCTAATAAACTAATGTTCTCTGTTCTAATATTTAATTTAATCTCTAGGAATACTTTAGTGTATGTTTTCCCAGTTAGGCATCAGGTCTTGGTTGGGATACAATTAGAATGCTGTTATGGGTCATTTCACATTAATTCGAAAACTGAGTGTTAATCAATAAGTCTGGTATGGCTTGGTTCCTTTGTCGCACACGCCAGAGTTTACCGAATTAAAGAAGAAGTAAAGTTGGCGATAAAGATATAGAAATTGCAGTCATCTAAGTGGGGCTCTTTGGGCCACATGATGCTTGAAGCATGATTGAAGAGTTAATTTTGGTCCAAAAAATTATAGAGAATTATGTCCCAATAGGCTCTATGAGCCTTAGTAACGAATTAACTAAGATGCATGCATTGTCTCCAGAAAAGGGGTAAAATTATTCCGTTTCTATCAGGCAATTCCCTTCAAACATTAACTGTACTTTGTTGCCATTTTAGTTAATTAACTACGTATTGGCCTATCTAGATGGACATGTATTCAATATCATCTTGATCTCTTCGAATGGAATGAAGATGCATGTAATGGAATGAAGATGCCACTGAGCTCACTGTTGAGTTTTGAGAAAGTGATTTAATACGTCAAGGGACTAAACCTGCTTCTTCGATGGGATAATCTGCTTGTCAACTTGAGTCAGCATACATAGGAAGTTCTCAAAGGATTTCTCTCGTTACAGCAGTATTTTCAGGTACTAGTATCGGATATGCCCCTCATTGACAGGTACTTATTGCAGGCATAGTGACAGTATTCCAAAAACTTTCTTATGTATTGCTATAAAATTCCAAAGAAAGGTTCGTTCTCCTGTCATCGAAGCCTAGAAATTTTGTAGGAGTGAACGACACTGTTGTCATTCTAGTGTTCTTACTAACTTAATTGGTTATTACAAGCTTTTAGTCAAGATGACAACCTAGCTTCTCACATCACCTAAGTTGTGCTTGTCAGTTTTATCCATTAACAACGTTTTCAACGATCCTGAATTAAACCAAATTCTACCATGGAATGCCTCATATATGTAGCCAGTTATGAGAACATTTAGTAGAGTTCTGTAATTTTTCGCTCATTAGCCTTGGGTGTTTACATACGAATACGTATTCACATATAAATTTTATTTGTCGTGGTATTAGAATTCTATTATCATAACACCCTTCACCACCATTCGCCCACTTAGTGAGTGTGTATATGTATCTGTGTGTCTGCAGTATTTGTTTTGTCTGTTCGTATTTCAATTTCAATTCCCTTTTTTTTCTTTTGCTCGAATCCCTATTCATTTGGTTTTCTGGTAGAACACATTAATTTTGTTGCTGTTGTTGCTGTTACGTCCCGTGAGAGTTTTGTATTTAAGCATCTGGCGTCAATCATGTGTAAACCACAGGAAAATTTATTTCGAATTGTTCTATTAGTTCAACTAATAACTGAGCATTTAAACTTTCACTACACATACATACATATGTAGGTTGTATGTGTACGTTGTACTTATTAACCGACCACCCTCTCGTAACCGTCTATTTAAAACAACCTACGTACTCACTCACTACTACCCTTCTGTAATGTCGCTGTTTGCTGCTGCTACTGCTGTTACGAGAGATGTTCGATGTGTTAGTAGGAATAGTGAGAGGGTTAAGTATGTGTTGGCTTTGTATTGCAATCTACGAGAAGCTTTTACAAAAAATTCACGCCATAAATTAGACAAAATGATGATGAAAACAAAATTCAAATAAAACTAATGGATAAGAAGCATTCCAAAGCCTGCATTAAATCTTGAATTTGGAAGAAGGAGTTTCAATTTGGAAAATTATATTGATTTTCTCACCTTTTGATGGCTTATTAGTAAATCAAAAAATTTTTGTAACGGTACATAAGTACTTACGTACTTACTTAATTGCTAATTGCAACCATTTAGTCAAGATTACAATCTAGCTTCTTACACCACCCATGTTGTGTGTGTTCATTCTAGTGATGAATGACGGGGCGGGACCTACAGTTTAATGTCGGTGCCGAACGACAGATTTGAGCTTTACAGAATTTTTTGTAGAAGACTATCGAAAGAAATATTTTTTGTATTTCGTCTTGTTCGAATATCTCAGCCAGGAACTGGACCACGATCTTTCGTCTATTAAGCCAATACCCGCCAAGGTCTAAGATTTCCGCTTTGACCCATGATTCTGTTGTATTGTTTTTGCTTACTGAGGCATTTTTATCTCAATCTTTTATATTTTTTGGTGTTCTGCTCTCTGGGAGGTCAGAGGTTAAGAGATTTTTTTGTACGGTTTATTGGGAATATAATTGAAGAAAAGAAAATCGTGTTGAAAACAGTTGCACGTTCTTACAGATTTGAACCTGCGTTGCAGCGGTTTGTCGTCAAGTACTAGAGCATAACTTCGTGTAAGTTTTGCTGATTGAAAACCAGATTCAATCAACTCCAAACCAATTAGCTTGTACGTAAGTAAGTTTCTGTTAGGACTCTTGAAGTGTATACTAATGGATCCAACATCTTGGATAAAATAGGCTTTTGGGTATAAATTAAGACTTTCATATAGATTTCTGACCACAGTTCAAAGCTTGTTGGGTCTTGGAATTTTCACCGCAAATCTCTGAATTTACTCTAACAGTCGTAATGATTCAATTTTGCCAGGACATCGTAGATATCTTTGGAAATCGCACTGCTGAAGTACTCCTTAGGACTGTTAATGAGCTCACAATCACACACTTATTACAGTTTATAGGTCTTTTGATTTCCTCATTTAAACCGGATAGTTTCTAATTGTTTTACACGTGAGCTCAACTTGGTTGGCAGCATCAGGATGCATGCAATATTGTTAGGTTTCTGTGGCTTTACCTTGATGAGAAGACAACTGAGTGTTGGCTTTAATTTCTGTATGGACATTCATCGTTCTATTGCGTTTCGTACACGATACTGCCCTATTGGTAGGCAAACCGAGAAGGAGGACAAGACTCATGTGTTAGTCTTGCTTCATGTGTTAGAGAGCCACTCTTGCTATAAATCATCTTTGACTTTCCTCTCCAAAATAAGCATCAGGTGCAATAGCCAGATTTATTTTGTAGTTGGGGTGATTTTCTATAGGCAATGGCTTGTCACCCGGGTTGAGTAGGTGGGGCATTTCCAACTACACGAAATAAGAAAAAAGATTTCTTCGACAACTTCCTCTCGACAGATTTCAAGCAAACTCTCTGTGAGTAAATAAAAATGTCTTGAAAAAGTTTCCCAAAAATCTGTCATTCGGAGTCGAATTAAAACTGAAGGTCCCGCCACTCATGTATAAAATTAATACACACAAGAAAAGTGATGTGCGAAACTAGGTCGTAATCCTGACTGATGGGTTGTAATAACCATTTTTGTATGTATGTGGTCCTCCGGTGAGCTGGTGTTTCGTGGTATCATACTGGACTTAATGTCTGGCCTAAGCGGGACCTTACTCTTCACGACTTAACCTAACCTAAGGTTCTGCTACTAGGTTCGCTGCTTCCTTTTATTTAAACTTTTTGCTTTTATGGCGGTTGCCATTTCTTCCAATTTTTCTGTATTTTCCTTAACATATATACTTTTGAAAATGAAGATTCAGGTGAAGATATTAATATGATTTATTTTCTATCATTTCAGGTATTTACCCACAAGGACAGTAATATGGGTAAGTGATATGTATGTAGATAAGTTATAATATAAATATTGGTGAGACAAAAAATCTCTTTCTTTTCATTTTGAGGGAAGAAAAATATGAGCAAGAAATATTTTCCCATATTAAGTGAAATCAAAGTTTTACGTATGGGCCGATAGTTCGAAATATATCTCGATATTCATACATACAATACCAGAGATCAGCAATGAGTAGATTCGAATCATACTCATAATTTCTGATACTTATACGCATTCATATCGAATCACTCGAATCATTTATGAGTATTATAAAGTATTTTTTCTAAATTTATGAATCTGAATTAGTAGGCCTATGAAGCAAACATATTTCGAATGTTATGAGTTTGATGTCAACGTTGCAACATGTACTTATAAATCAATGTTGCAGGGAGGACGAATGAATCAGAGTAGTTAAATTGCAATACTGTTGAGTCACTCATGCTCAAAATTTCATGAGTACTTATGAGTAGCGAAAACACGATTCATTGCTGATCTCTGATACATACATACATAAAGGGTCCGCCAAATAACTTTTTTTTTTTTTTTGAAAATGCTTTAAAAAAACTTCTGAATATTTTCTCAAATTTCTTTTTTTTATTTGAAAGTACAATCCTTCCGGTTAATAATGGAAAATAATTTCATTCAAATGGCTGCCTCGGCTAGCCATGCAGTAGCCTACACGATCGGTCCAATTTTTAAGCACATTATCGATTGTGTGCAGCTGTATTTCACCAATGACTTCACGAATATTATCCTTTAAAGCGTCAATTGTCTCTGGCTTGTCGGCGTAGCAGTTATCTTTGACGGCACGCCACAAATAATAGTCCAACGGTGTCAAATCGCAGCTCCGAGGTGGCCAATCGACATCAGCTCTGCGGCTGATAATGCGATCTTCAAAAACAGGGCGCAAAACATCGAGTGTAGCTTCGGCTGTGTGGCACGTAGCGCCGTCCTATTGAAATCAAATGTTGCCAATATCCTCCTCTTCAATTTTTGTGAACAAAAATTCGTTCAAGATGGCCCGATAACGTTCGCCATTGACTGTAACGGCCACTCCTTGCTCATTTTCGAATTATGCCTCTGGACCAAAATCCGCACCAAACAGTGACTCGTTTTGAGTGAGTCGGCTTTTCAATATATGCGTGCGGGTTTTCTGTGCCCCAAATGCGGCAATTTTGCTTGTTTACATACCCGCCAAGATCAAAATGAGCTTCATCTGAAAAGATGATTTTTTTTGCCAAAATCGGCATCTTCTGTAGGCTACTCGTGTAGGCTACTACATGGCCAGCCGAGGCAGCCATTTGAATGAAATTATTTTCCATTATTAACCGGAATGTTCAGAAAATGTTCAGTAGTTTTTTTTAAAGCGTTTTCAAAAAAAAAAAGTTATTTGGCGGACCCTTTACATAACCGGTCATTACAACCCTTTAATCAGGATTACGACCAAGCTTTTCTCGCCACCTATGTTGAGTATTTTAATTTTTATCTATGAGTGGCAGGACCTACTGTTTAAAGTCAGTTAAAATCTTTAGCCTTACCCAGAAATATGTTGAGAGATAGACGCTGAAGAAATATAGTTTTTCATATTTGGTTTTGTTGGAGATATCTGATCCTAAGTTTGTACCGTGGCCCTAATAAGCCAACACACTACCTACCAGACTACGACAACTTCTAGATTAAAGCCGTGGCCATTAAAAATATAAAAAGTTAAAAGAAAAACGAACGATAAAAAAGTCATCATTTGATAAGATTAATGATTTCATCTCTTACGCAATTATCGTAAATTCGTCAAATTATAGTATAAGTAGGGCCAGCATTATACAATTCAATCATTTCAATTATCTTTGAAGAAGACAAACAATACTCCAGTGAATTAAATGCTACAAATAATAATTATCATAGAGATGCAACATATGGCATGAATTTGTGTATGAATATAACGTATATGCTAAACATATGAAAATAAGACAAAAAAAAACTAAAAATTTTGTTGCAAATTAAGCAACAGTAGTGGTGATACACCACTACCACTACTGTTGCTATCATTGCCACCCTTGTTGGTGGGGTGATGAAAATTTTCAAGATGCAAATGTTGTTTATCACATCAACCATAACTAAACTATTCAATGTTTAGTTGGCTAGATGACTGGCTAGTTGACTGGACAATTGGCCATGGTAAGTTGAACCACTACTGTCTACTAGTCCCACTACCCACTACCGACTGGCCATTAAATAAATTAAGGGGAGGAATTTCTCAATTTATTTGTGTGACGATGTATTTGTCCTATGCAACAACGCATTCATTGTCATTCTGTTAGACAATTGTAACCATTATTCATTACATTTAATTTATGAATTATGCATGTTTATGATAGATGAACGAGCGAACGCATGAACAAATGAATGCATGAATAGCAGAGAAGAGATACTTTCGTTTTGTCCATTCATACATATATTCATACTGTAATGTAGGCTATGTACTGTATGTACATCAATGAGTGTTTCTTGCATAGTACATCATGTCGATTTATTTACAACAATAACACAAACCAAAGAGGCAAAAAGACAAAAAACAGAATTGAATTGTAAATAATGTTGCAGAAAAAAACACAAAAGAAATTGGCTTATAAAGTTAAATTTATTGAATCTTTTTTAATTCGGCAATGGCATAGAACTCTTGGCTTAAGGACAAAATATTTCCATATCAGGATTGTTTGTTTTGTGTTAAGGTCATGTGAATTAAGTTATGAGAAGTATACTTCGTTGTTAGTTTAAGAAAAGGCAGAAAGGCAGACAATTTCAATTTACTTTTTAAAATTTTTGTCATGTTAGATTTAGTATTGCGGCACCATACTGTCTATTGTAGAATATCTCCCCCAAACCTATTGCCCTCAAAAATTTCAGGATGCTTCTCAATGTCAATAATTACAATTCCAGGTAATTCCTGATATGTACCCGGATGCATTAACGTATCACGATTTCTAGTATGTGTTCCACGTAGTCTAGTAGGTAAAGTGTTGGCTTATTAAACGTGAGGCCACGGATCAATCTCCAGGTCAGACATCTCCAATAAAACCGAAATTTTATGATTTTTTTCGGCTACATTCTCTCAGCAGATTTCTAGCAAAAAACTCTGAGAGTTAATAAAATTGCCATGAAAAGGTTCTTAAAAATCTGTCTGTCGTTCGTAGTCGATTTTGAACTATAGGTACCACCATATACGAATAAAATTAAAACACACAACATAAGTGGTGTAAGAAGTTAGATCGTAATCCTGACTGAAGGATTGTAATGACCAATTATGTATATATGTAAGTATGTTCCGATGTTTCATTCTCATCGTCCCAGAATCAACATGTTGTGTTCGAAATAACACCTGCAAACTAAGTCTACGAAGGCCCTGTAGTCTAGTAGGTAGTGTGTTGGCTTATTAGACGTAAGGGCCGAGTTCAAACCCCAGCTCATACATCAAAATGAAGTATGAAAAAAAGCAGATTTCTGGCAAAAACTCTGAGAGTAAATAAAAATGCCATGAATAGTTTCTCAAAGATATGTCGTTCGGAGTCGACCGTAAACTCTAGGTCCCGCTACTCACGCATAAAATTAACACACACAACATGAGTAGTGTATGAAGCTAGGCCGTAACCCTGACTGAAGGGTTGTAATGGCCAATTATGTATGTATAAATGTATGTAAACTAAGTCTACATTGCTCTTTTAAAGCACTGGTTACCTGCCTTCGGTTACCAACCTCTGGTCTGATGTATTACTCAAGTCTTCTGTTATTGTAATTTTCCCACAAAAGTTCTGATTGCCTCAAACCTACTTCGTTTCAGAAGAGTTCTTGCCGCTCTTTATTTTCCCTTTCATTGAACAAAAGTTTTCAAACATCCGTCCCCATTCCACAGAAGTGTTCAGGCTCCATCAACAGTGTAGAAATTCCGTTCCTCGCATACCCATCTGTTTACATATTACCGAGTATTCCCGTAAAACCTGAGACCCAGCAGAGGGTAACCTTATTTTGTCTTCTTCAGAAAGTCACATACTATTTCGGATGTACCCTTAAGAGTGTGTCCGAATGCCGGCTTGACTGTCAGATAATATTTCTATGTCCTGCCTTTGTTAAATTATGTGAAATTACGATTTTCGTTTGTAAGATAATCATGAGTTTTTCCATGCCATCGAAATATTTTATCCTGCGATCGAAATAACTTCTACTCCTGTTCCAAGATCTGTTCTTGACCCATCTGTATACCATGAAATAGTCCCTATTTTAAAAGAATATGCCGTTTCCAAATTACTCCATTCACTTTTGTTCTTATCTTACCGGTCTCGTGGCGTATTTCAGGTTTGAATTACATCTCCATCATTATAAACACCATTCATAGTGCCGCAGAAAACTGTGTGCCACACGCGTTCGAATAATTTTTTTCTGCCAAAATTAAAGCTCATTTCTTACTCTGTGGCTATATGAACAAGCAAATTTTGTCACATATGTGACCTACACAAAACCCAGACCGGATTGTAACTGTTTGGGGCGCATTATGGTTTGGACGTAGTGTTGGCCTGTATTTTGATGAAAAGAAGAACCATGATCTGCAATTTAGAGAGCTATGGCCTTGGTATAACCGTTATATTAGGCCTGAAATCGAAGATTATGAAAAAGATTATTTGGTATCAAAAAAGATGTCCCCACTAGCCGCAAAAAGTGATTGATTATGGCTTTACTGCTTGAGAGGTAGGGGGAAGAGTAATTTCGGTATTTGGCAACATGAATTGCCCAACAAGATTATGCTATTTAAGTCCTTACACTATTTCTTACAAGGCTGTGTTAAATATCGTATCTACCCAGATACTTACCTAACGTTGGACCATTGGACATCCAACATTTTTCAAGATTTCGCCTCAAAATCAGCGGAAAATTCTTGGAAAACTGCCTCTAAACTATTGACTGCAACAGTAGCTAGGCAGTCTTTAATAATCGAATCTCTAAGAAATGTCTATTGTCCCCTTGCCAATATGATACCAAATGTTATAGAAATGATTTGTAGGAGCCGTTTCTGTTATTGAAGGCCCAACAATAGTTTTTATTCATATGCTGTTGCAAACATTTTCTATGTCAAGGTTTTATTTGCAAATAAATTAGGCAACAACAAGCAACAAACAAAATAACAATAACTATTGCAACAACAATCATAACAAGATAAACTAGAAACTGAAATAGAGCAACAGCAACAGCGGCAGCAACAGCAACTATGACAATAACAAAATTACAACAATAGTGTGTAAAATAAAAATTCAAAAAAATAATTACAACATTTTTAACAACAAAAGAAATTAAAAATAAAAAAAAAACTACGTTTAATACAACACAAACAAAGGCAACAAGCAACATGTGCAAGCACATGAGCACTTATACAGCAAATGTCTCTCCCGAAGAGCTTTACAACATGGACAAGTACCAGTATGTGTGAGTTTTGTTCTTTTCATTCCACACAACAATAGAAGGATAACAAGGACATCAACATTGTGCCTCTATCTTTTTTTCTGGATTTTTATGCAGCCGTTGCAATTGTAACTGTGTTAAAATTTTTTGTTGTTTTTATTTTTTCATTCATTTGTTGCTGTTGCATGTATGAGTATTTATTTAAGGAGAGTTTTCGTTTATTTTTTATAATTTTTTTCATGATTATTTGCGCTAATTTTTGTTGTAAAAAAGTGTGTTGTTGGTGCTGTTGCTGCTGCTGCTGTTTCAACTAAATTTGTTTGCCAATTGCCATGTGTATTGTTGTTATGAATTATCAACAATTGTTATAACAATTCGTTGAAGTTTTTTCTGTCTCAAAATATTTATATGGCAGAAGGACATTTACAAACTTTAGTTACACTTTAGTTCAGGATATTTCGAAATCCCTACCACTCTGCTGCACAAAAACTGCGTTAAAAAAACCAACAAAACCTATGCAGACTGACAGCAAAAAGTCGGACAGACATTATGAGACATGGTACCCCTGAGTAATAAATGGCATTTAACATTGTCATTGTGTTGCATGCAAACATTCTCTCATTCTCATACGAAATATTTTCATATGTTGTTACCATTTTACTGCGATTTTCTCTATTTTTTCCCCTCTCTCTCTCTCTTTCTCGTTGCATATGAAAATTATTATTACATGCGAACAGAAATAAAAGCTCGGGGGGAGGAGAAAAAAAGCGACGAAAATTGTTGAATATGTAGACAAGTGTCAAATGAGTGTCACTGTGTATTTTGAGTGCGTTGCAAAAAAAATTATGTGTCCAAACTTTTACACAAACACACACACACACATAAATACACATTTCCAAATCCAGTTGTTTGCAAATAAAGTTACACTGTTTCCCCCATAAGTTCATAATTCATGAATCTTAATTCATGAAATCTTTATCTCAATGAGCTTTGTTATTTTGAAATCTACAACAACCTAAAACTTTTGGTTAATCGCTTATTCGATTGATTAGATTTTTTTTTGGAATCTGGACCAGATTTCATATAAAATTTTTAGATTTGGATAGGTTCAAGGTTTGTGATTTATTCGCATACGCCTGCTTCTCATGAAAATTCCACAAGGAATGTCTAAGGGCGACAAATCGCCCAATCTCAATGGCCAGTTCCCTTCAACTTCGCGCGAGATAGCCATGCCTTCAAATCCCTCGTCTAGAATATCCAATGTGGCATGTGCTGTGCGGTATTTAGCGCCATTCTCTTGAGACCACATATCCAGATCATATAATTCTGGCCAAAAGGAGATAAAAATTATCAATATATAACGCTCGCCGTTGATAGTGATAGCCTGTTCCCAAAGAAATATATGTCGATGAGGCCGCCAGTTCAGAATCCAAACCAAACAGTGACTTTTTCGGTATAGATTGAACGCTTTGGGATCTCTTGTAAATTGATATCGTCTCAAATTCGAAAATTTTGTTTTTTTAATCAACCATTAATCCCCAAAATGGACCTTTTGGTTGAAAACGATTTTTCAATTAAAATTTGATTTCTGTTGCCATCTGTTCCAGAGGCTATTCGCCAAACACTCGTTGCTTTCTATGGTCGTTTAACTTCAGTTTCTTGTAGAATGGAATTTTGTACGGCTTCATACCCAAGCCAGGACACAAGATACGCCAAGCTATGGCCTCCGAAAGGCAGAGTTCTTGTTAGCATCGCTAAATTGACTGCTTTAAATTCGCCTGCAACTCTCACGGACAGATGGCGATGTTTTCGGAAGATCTTACGTTTTTTTAGACGTACGGGTGTTTATCTAAAGTTTACTGAACCATTGGGCTCGAATTTATCCCTCACATTGCGAATAGTCACCTCGATTAGATAATTATGACGATAGTATGATGCTTGAAGCCCGCCCTATTTCTTCCCGAACAGAACAACCATTCTGATAAAACAATTTTGCTATTTACATGTGCTGTAAAATTCTACATCAGTTCGTGGTGATTTGTCAAAACTGATTGATTAACCCGTTATCGTCTTTGAAAGTATGGAAGTCCTAGTTGGAAGACCTCATACTACTAGATAAAAATGTGGAATTTAAACAGCCAACAGCATTAATAAAAGATTTGTATGTGGGGAACGCTTGATCACTGCGTAATAAACATTTCAATTGTATGTTTAATGAATCATTCGTCAGATGGTTAATTAGATAAAAGTACGTACATACATAGATACGTAAATATTTGATCGTTACTACTCTTCAGTCAGGATCATAACCTAGCTTTCCACACCACCTATGTTGCGTGTGTGTTAATTTTATATATGAGAGTTTTTTTTTCTCAGAATGCTGCTGAGAGGAAGTTGCCGCAAAAATGTTCTTTTTTGATTTCCTTTTTTTTTTGGAGATGTCTGACATGGGCGTTTGAACCGTGACGTCACGTCTAATATGCCAACACACTACCTACTACTACTACTGTTGGTCGCCGTAGTCTAGTAGGTAGTGTGTTTGCTTATTAGATGTAAAGCCCGGGTTCGAGCCACAGGCAAGACATCAAAACGAAATATGAAAATTTGTTTGCGTTTCCGAGACTTGGTTTCCTGTAGACGTTCAGGATTCAGTTTTTAATTTAAGGGGTTTTAAGCTTTTTCGGTCGGATAGAAGAATCATAATGAACGGAACTGAAATCAGGGCTAGAGGAGGTGGAGTTGCGATCTATGTTCGTAACGGTATACAATGTAGGGAAAAATTATCAACCCACATAGGGAGTGAAATTGAATACTTATTTCTAGATATTTCAACTGGCGATAGGCAGAAGCTTCTTCTAGGTAGTGTTTATAGACCGAATTGTAGTTTGAATCTTGAACCTTTTATTTCCATTCTTGAGGATATTACCATTCAATACGACGACATAGTTATCGTAGGTGACTTCAATAATAATCTTCTATTTGATAATCCGCTAATTGGGCCAATGCAGTCACTTCGTCTCAATCCTGTGAATGTTTCGACACCTACACACTTCCATTCAACGTCCAGTAGCCTTATTGACCTGGTATTTGTAAATCACATTGAAAGGGTACTATTATATGACCAACTTTCTGCTTCAGGTTTCTCTAACCATGATCTTCTCTTCCTTAATTATAACATGTCTGTAACTTGTACCGAGGGCATACAAATCACCTATCGTGATTTCAGGAATATAGATTATGTGACTTTGGATATTGAATTGGGTAACATATATTGGGACCAGGTTTATACACTGGGTGATGTTGACGACCAATTATCGTTTATTCAGGAAAATGTGCGTTGGCTTTATGACAGATGCGTTCCTGTCAAAACCAGGCTCGTTAAATCTAAACAACAACCGTGGTTTACTACTGAGATAAAAGCACTAATTGAGAAGAGAGATAGTGCCTACAAGCGGTGGAAGAGGTTCAGGACTGATGACTTGAAAGCTCTTCATAAATCCGCACGGTCGGAGGTTACCAGGAACATTAGGGTTGCAAAAACACTGTACTATGGTAGGAAATTTTCCAACGCAATGGACAATAAGTCTAAATGGAATGTGATTCGTGAAATAGGAATTGGTGGAAAATGTCCTAAAACAGACTCTGACGTAGATGTGAATGAACTTAATGAACAGTTTGTACACCTTAGGGTTCCCACGTCTATCGGTAATCTGTATGATGACCTTTGTTATGTCCCTCCACAATACTCATTTAGTTTTCGTTGCGTAGATCAGTTCGAAGTTTTGAAATGTATTTCAGCGGTAGGATCGAATGCAATTGGTTCTGATGATTTAGATCCTCTGTTTTTAAAAGTTTTGACACCTAGACTTTTGCCATATTATACCTACTTATTCAATACAGTGCTGACTAAATCTACCTTCCCAGATGAATGGAAGCTGGCCAAAATCCTTCCCATTCCCAAAACGAACAATGAGTTCAGGCCAATTGCTATACTTCCTTTTTTGTCAAAGGTAATGGAAAACATTATAGCTAGACAAATCAACAGTTATCTGGTGAGTCACGATTTCTTAACTGTTAGTCAGTCGGGTTTCATAAAAGGTAGGAGTTGTACTACCGCTCTATTGAATGTAGTTGAGGATCTAAGGTTGGAGCTAGATGATAATAATGTAGCGTATTTAGTTCTTCTCGATCACACCAAGGCTTTCGATACGGTTGATCACAAAGTATTATTGAATAAGCTCCGGAAACTGTTTAATTTTTCTAATTCTGCCGGTAATTTAATTTCATCTTATCTGTTGGGCAGATGTCAAAAGGTTCATTTGAATGGAAAAATTTCGGATCCGCTTAATATAAGTAGAGGTGCCCCCCAGGGATCAATACTGGGGCCTCTGCTGTTCTGCATGTACATTAATGATCTACCAGATGTTTTGGTTGATTGTCATGTTCATATGTATGCTGATGATGTGCAGCTTTACACCAGTACACGTAAGGAGAATATTGATTCCTGTTTACACTCCATTAACTGTGATTTGGAGCGAATTGCTAGTTGGGCCTCGGCAAATGGACTATGTATCAATCCCTCAAAGTCCAAATGTATTATGCTTTCAAAAACCAATAGGTCGCTTGTCATACCGGAATTGAGTATCAGGGGTAATAGAATTGCCTTTGTCGAGTCTGCAACCAATCTGGGCATTGTCTTTAATGACAGATTATCGTGGTCTAGCCATATAAGTGTTGTTGTTGGCAGAATTTACAGCATGCTTCGGAATTTATGGGCTGTCATAGATTCAACTCCTTTCGCCATTCGTATGCAACTTGCTAAAACATATCTAATTCCTGTGCTTTTATATGGGTGTGAAATCTTTTCAAACTGCGATAGTAATGACAAGCGGAAACTCAACTTGGCATATAATAATATAGCGAGATATGTATTCCTTAGAGGTCGCCGGGATCATATTTCTCATTTGGCCTACCAGATATTTAGTGTGAGCTTTGATAATCTTTTGAAAATTAAATGCCTCATTCTATTCCATAGAATTATTAACTCGAGGCAGCCAGAATATTTGTTGAACCGAATTAGATTTGCAAGATCTTTCCGGGGCTTGAAGGTTATTCAACAACGGTACAGAACCCTTCTGTCACAGCGACAGTTCTTTATACACACCACAAGTCTTTGGAATTCCCTACCAAACCAAATTCAAAAGTTAGGCAATGCAAGTGCGTTCAAAAAGGAGTTATTTAAATTATTCTCTTAATAATAGATTTTTATGATATTAGGTTGATTTTATATCGTTTAATATATTTTACTTTCTTAAACCGATTTTTAAAATATGTCATCTTTATATTTCTATAATTCTCAATTTTTTTAATTTTTTATTTACTTCTGCAGTATTGTTATTGTCCTGTTATATTTTCACTTATATTTAAATTCTTTTTTATATTTAAAATTTACTTTTTTACTTCTTTATTTTTAATTTCCAATACTTAATTAATATTAGTTTTTTTTAAATTTTATATCTTAGTGTTCTTATGCATAACACTATAACTTATAAGATTAACATCTTGTTGTGTTATGTTAATTATATAAATAAATAAATAAATAAATAAAATAAATAAATAAAAAATTTTCTTCGGCGACTTCCTCGCAGCAGATTTCTGGCAAAAACTCTTGAGAATAAATAAAATTGTCATGAAAAGCTTCTCAAAAATCTATCGTTCGGAGCTGACATTAAACTGTAGGTCCTGCCACTCAAGTATAAAAAATTAAGGCACACAACATAACTGGTATGAGAAGCTGGGCCGTCTATCCTGACTGAAGGGTTGTAATGGCCAATTATGTATGTACTACCTACTAAACTATGGCGACAGAAGTAGTCTCCTCTTTAATTTCTTTATCATTTGGCATTAGTGTAACTGTGTTCTATGCTCATGTAATATTATAAAATGACGGGTAATGCCCTTAGCATGTATTTTATTTCGCTGTCTATTTTTCCTTTCCTTTTCTCTTTTTTTCTTAATTGTAGTTATGTCGTCCAACATGTCACACTTTAATTAAATTTATAAAAATAAATTAAAATGCTGAAAAAAATAAATAAAAGTACAACCATATGAATAGCAAAACAAAACAACAAAAACAATAGCAGTCAATATTTTCATACTCATACAATCGAATGTAATAGAATTTAAAACATTTACACTGAAGTGGTCATACATATAAACGAATTTGCATTTAAATTTATTTACTTAATACACACACCCACACGCAAACACACAAACAATCTTATATATAAAAATGAATGTGTGTTTGATTGTATGTTTGTATGTTTGAAGTTTATAGACGATTAAACGGCTGAACCGATTTTCTTGAAATTTTCACAGTATCTTCCTGTATGTCTGGAAGGAGTTATAGGCTACTTTTTATGTTGACATTCCAAATGAGCGAGGGGCCATGCCCACGTATGCTTCATACTACATACTTAATATTTAATTGCATTTGAAATATATTACTCATACGCATAGTTACCCCTAAAGTATGCTATCTATGATTCTTGATGTATAAAACCAAAGAAAATAAAGTGTAAAGAACGACGCGGGGGGAAAGATAGAAGGGAAAGAAAAAAATTTTGTAACCAACATTTGTGAAAAAATTCACCAAATAAGAAAAAATATAACCAAAATTAAATTCGTAGACTTTTGTTTTATTTATTTTTTTCAAGTTTAAATTATCTATATATATAAAAATGAATGTACTTTATGGAATCGTAAACTATGCATTTAATCTTTAGCAAAGTTGTTGCGCATGAGCCGACGAAGGTTTCTAAGTTGGTATAACCAATTTCCGACAGGTGGCGCCACTGAAAATTCTTCGAAATTAATTAAATCGTAAACTGTGCATTTGATCCTGTGTTGAAAAGAAAAGAAAAGAGCATTACTAGCCTCAGAATCAGCATTGAGACTGAAAAATCTTCGAGTACATGCCGCACAGATCCGTTCGCATGAATCACTTGAACAATGAATCACTTGATCGAATGCGTACTACTCAGGCCCGTTCGTCTGAATCATCTGGACAACGGGAAACAAAATCAATAAAATGATTCAAACTTAATTGGATATTTGTCTAATGTCTTTCCTTCAAATTTATTTTAGTTTGTAGTGCAGCAAAGCGCGCAGGGTACAGCTAGTATTCAAATAAATACTAAAACATTACATTTTGTACGTTTTCGTTTACATATACACTTACGTTTTGGGTTTTTGCATTATTACACGAAATGTCAGTAAAAGTGTCAATTAAAATTTAACGGCGTTTTTTTTGTTTTTTTTTTCTGATTTTTGTTTTGCGAAGTTAAATTTTGTAACTACTTTACCATGCGCTAACGCAGTGATTGGCAAAAAAAACAATATCAGACTTCTATTTGCCTATAAAATCCGCCCTCGCTTCAGCAATTGTGTTGTGGTTTCAGAATGAAAGAGGTTTAAAGGTTAAATTGTAGTTAAAATTGTAAATTTATTTCAAATGTCATCATACGCATAATTTCTATACAAAAAAATTGATTAAAAAAATTGTTGTGTTTAGCTTTGTTGTTGTTGTTGTTATTGTTATGCAAATTACCATGATTTTACAAAAAAAAGCAAAACCCCAACAATAATGGCAGGAGTAGAATTTTAGAATGACATTGGAATTGTTACATGACATTGGAATTGTTACATGACATTGGGTCATGCCAACCAGTCCAATTGACGGTTTGTTTTGTTAGGTATGTGTGGTATTTGTTAGTTGGTTGGAGGTAAAATAGAAATTTTGTTTCTTTTTTAGAAATATTTGAAATTATAGTCGATTAAAATTTATTTTCAAGCATTAATAATCCACACACCGGGAATATTCTTTAGCTAGATGTGCACTATACCTATAGGTATCGATTGACAGCTAAGGATATCAGAATAATGCTTTCGAATTGTAAAAATTTCCTTCGTAAGAAAAAAAAATCTGTTTACGAAGTTCATAGACAGCTTATAGTCAACATAATCAGTCTAGGGGGCACGTAATTCTCAGAAGTATAAATCATCTTCGCACTAATTTTACTCTTTGCGATCCACGCGAGGCGCATTAGTCAGGGACACCTCGCAAATGATTTCTGTAGAAGCTGCAGGAAGAAGAGACTGTTCTTCTTCTACTCGGAAAATGCCCGGCATTATGTCAAAGGAGAAAGAGACATCTTTGTGCCTACTACATCGATGATCTACGTAATTTGTCGAACTTTGACGTCGGCAGTTTGAGTCGCTTCATTGGAAGCTCTAAATGGTTCCAAGACTAGCAAATAATTGACATGAACTGTGTTATCGCAATGGGCCCCATATGGCTTAAATGCATCCATCCGATTCCTTGGCGAATGACCACCTACGTACCTACGTACGTACTACATGAACTGTGGTATCACAATGGGCCCCATATGGCCTAAGTGCGTCCATCCGATTCCTTGGCGGATGACCACCTACGTACCTACTCTTTTCTATTAGAGGCCATCAATAAGATGAAGAAATGTAGATACCTAATGAATATTAATGCTGTTTCAGCAAGCCTTTAAGAAGATTTTGAGCCTTTAACCTAAGACAACGTGAACAATTTTTATGTAAGGATCTGCGTTTCCTTACTTACTTGATTGGTCATTAGAATCATTTAGTCAGGATTACAACATAGGTTCCCACACCATTTATGTTGTGTAAAAGTTCACCTATGGTTAGATTCTAATTTTGGAACTGAGAACGTATTTTAACGTGAGGAGGACACGTACATCCTTAGTGATCAATGATCATAAACCAATAATGTCTGTCCTAGAATGGAGAAAGAAGTGAAATAAAAGAAATAATATAGAGAGAGAGTGAAAGAAAAATCCAAAAACCAAAGTAAAACGATAAGTTTAGCGAGGATGCAAACCTCCCACACCCAGTTTAATTGTATTACACATACCCGGAGATGCTGATAGATAGGTTAAACCCCTAAGCAAACCGATTTACAGATTCACGTTTCCAACTTCTCCTCAGACCCACATTTACTATACTTACTTACTTAATTGGGTCATAACAACAATTTAGTCAGGATTCCAACCCGGCTTCTTACACCACACGTATTAAAGTTTACAACGAGTGAACAACGAAATTGTGAAATACTTTTAATGGCAATGGGATTTACTCTCCGAGTGTTTGCCAGAAGATTGCTTAGAGGTTTTAGCGGAAGAAATATTTTTTCATATGCCGTCAGTAATGTTATTTGTATTAATTTAATACATGAGCGGCGGGACCTACATTTTAAAGTCGACTCCGAATGACAGATTTATATTTACTCTTAGAGTTTTTGCAACAAATCAGCTCTGAGAGGAAGTTGCTGATGAAATATTTTTTCATAGATTTGAACCGTGGCCTCTTGTCTAATAAGCCAATACACTACCCACTAGACTACGACTACGAGTTCAAACAAAGCAGAAGTGGATTGTGTTTGTGTGGATCACTGATACCGAGATTTACTCTTGCACTTCAGTTATCAAATAAAGGAAAAAACGATGCTTTAAGATACATACGAACATTGTTGCCATATTGCATCTGATGTTTGTAATAATTTCCCAATACATTGTCTTCAATCTTATCTAATGCTAATCACAATCAAATTTTTTTCTTCCATAATTAGCAATTTAAGTTATCTTTTCCTACTTCCATTAATGTTCCTGGCTTTTACTTTTATCCTGTAGAGTATGTCGTCTATTTTCCTAACAGATGTTTAATTAACGTTTAATACATATTTATTCTTAACAATGCGGAATAAAAACTTTAATACCATCAACCTTACCTCTTAAGGGTACAATTTGTTGTATTTCTTCCTATTTTTTGTAAATTTTTTTCTTCTTTTCGTTTTTTTTTTATAAATAAATACTCATGATTTTTATCAAAATTAAATGACATTCTCATTCTCATTTTTTGTTTCCTTGTTTGTTTGTTTCGTTGCGTTTATTTAAATCCCAATAATGATACCATTTAAACACTTTAAAATTCTACCCCATAACTTCATTTAAAATAGGACAACGCTTACTTACATACTTACTTATGTATGTATACATACATATATACTCTGATCCAAACAGTTTTGTTAATATATTCTGTTACAATTTCACAGAAACAAATTTTTAACTGAAAATATGCACAGTGGAGCGATTTTTACTTTACCTCATGTAATGCAATATTTTAAAACGAGAGCTTATTTCCTAACTTCAGACTGTCCTAGACTGTTGCTGATCTCTTAATGCCACATACATACATAATTGGCCATAACAACCCTTCATTCAGGATTACGGCCTAGCTTTTCACACCAATCATGTTGTGTGCCTTACTTTTATACTTGAGTGCCGGGAACTACAGTTTAATGTCGACTCCGAACGATAGATTTTGAGAAACTCTTTCATGGCAGGTTTATTTACTTTCAGAGTTTTTGTCAGAAATCTGCTGAGAGGAAGTCGCCGAAGAAGTATTTTATTTTTCATATTTCGTTTTGATGCCTGGCCTGGGGCTCGAACCCAGGCTTTACGTCCAATAAGTGAACACACTACCTATTAGACTACGGCGACTACATTCTTAATGCCATGACAAAAATGGTGTTGTAAAGCACAATTAATTTGGTTAGAAATGGAATGTTATTTCATTCATATGGCTACCGCGACCGGTCTCATTCGATCGGAGCAATTTACGTGCGCTTTTTCGAGCGTGTGGGATCGTATCTCGGCAATGGTATCGCGAAAGTTGGTCTTCAAATGCTCAATTGTCTCTGGTTTATTGGCATAACACTTTTCTTTATCCGCCCTCCATAGAAAATAAGGCAACAGTGTCAAATTGCAGCTTCTTGGCGGTCAATTGATATCACCATTTTGTCTAATTACACTCAAAACCTTTGATGCAATAAATCGATTGTGGCATGAGATGTGGGGCAAGTTGCACCATCCTCTTGAAACCAAACATCGTTTACTTCAATACCTTGAAGAGCGAATAGAAAAAAATCGGTTATCATGGTGTGACGGGTTTCTTCATTGACTGTAGTGGTTGCAGCGTCCTCATCTTCATAGAAATATGCGGCTCTCCATGTAGTCGCCGCAGTCCAGTAGGTAGTGCGTTCGCTCATTAGACGTTAAGCCCGGGTTGGAGCCCCAGGCCAGACATCAAAACGAAATATGAAAAAAATATATATTTCTTCTGCGACTTCCTCTCAGCAAATTTCTGGCAAAAACTCTGAGAGTAAATAAAACTGCCATGAAAAAGTTTCTCAAAAATCTGTCGTTCGGAGTCGACGTTAAACTGTAGGTCCCGCCACTTAAGTATAAAATTAATGCACACAACATGAATGGTGTGAGAAGCTAGGCCGTAATTCTGACTGAAGCGTTGTAATGGCCAATTATGTATGTATGTATGTATGTATGCGGCTCTCTATAAGCCACACCATGCAGTCACTTAATGAGTGCATTGGCCTCTGTAAGACGACGTGTGGGTTTTCTGAGCCCCAAATACTGCAATCTTGCTTATTAACGTACCCACCAAGATGAAAATGAGCTTCATCCGAAAAGATGACGATTTTTTTTTTTTTGTTTTTGCAAAATCAACATCATCGTGCAGTTTTTCTCATTGGCCCATTTAGCGAACTGAAAACAAAGCGGATGGTCATTTGGCTTCAAGTCTTGAACCAAATGAACTTCGTAAGGCGTCATACCCGAGATCTTTTCGCAAAATTCGACGTAAACTGGTACGTGAATTGATCAATTCTTGAGAACAATGATGAGTTGATGAGAGTGGAAGTCCACTCTCGGCCACAGCTTTGATATTTTCGGATGTACGCACTGTACGAGCATGCTCATGTCTTGGCATTACTTTCTCGAACTTTCCGCTTCCCATTCTCCCTTTCCTATCTCCTCTCCTTTATATCCTATTCCCTCTCTTATCCTTCCTCTTTAAGGACGTTGTACAATGGGTCAATTTGACCTCCGGGTACTGTACTTGTCTTAATTGTCAAGTACACGTCCTCTAACCTAACCTAATCTTCACGAACTTTAGCAACAAATTTACGTATACCGGGGTTGGTTCTTCTCTGCGATCAAATTTTGTACGAAATTTTCGTGAATTTCCGACCAATTGTTTTTGTTTTGGAAATAAATTTTCAAAGTTACTCAGATGCAAATCGATTAATTATCATTACATTTAGTGGAGATAACGAATTGTGAATTTGGAATGGCATAAGTCAGATTTAAAATATCCGATCAATAAAATTTAAACCGATAGATGGCTCACCCGATATAAAAGGCAGATGAGCTTATTATACGCAACAATATACAGATTACACATTTCACCGAATATACATAGAAGGCCTAGGTGGACCCTTGGTCTCCTGGCAACTTAGGTTTAATACTAAGGAAGCTGTGAACTATCAATAGGAGCTGCATAAGTATATATACTTACTAGTTTCTGGCTGATTACCAAATATTGATATTTACAGCTCTTGGGCACGGGATAAAACAAATACTTTCGCAAATACGTCTCACCACATTTTAACCCACTGTCAGCACTAGTTGTAATATAAAAAAATTTTTTTTTAAAAAACGGCGAACACCAGCGAATGTCATTTGGTGGTGCTACAAGTACAAGTATCAGGTCCCTTAGGCTGAATATGCGTAATTTCTTTCGATTGGCATCAATGATAAAAGTCATGATAGTCGTTCGTATTATCAATATTATGCCAATGGAGGCAGAAAAAAACAGGAAAATGTGAAAACAAAAAAAAAAACCGAAAAAGGAGGCAAAAAAAATATGGAAAATAAACTGAAAACATTATTTCTGTCATGAAAGACAGAAATTTTCATAAAAAGAGAGAATCATTATTATCATTATCAACGAGAAAATTAACAAATATTGCCACAACGAAAGAAAAAGAAAGCCTCGCGCAATGCCACCCCATTTTATATTCTTCCTCTTCTTTATTTCTTTCCTCTTTTTTTTCAACAGCAACTACAAACAAATGTTGCACAAAGTGGCCCGACTGTCTGCTTGTATACTTAAATAAAATGCAACAAGCATTATGGCAAGTAATGAATAGTGTTGCACGCGTACACTGACACTTTCACTCGCATATACATACATACATACGTGCTGAAGAGACATTAAATGCAACATAAAAATGAAAATTTATAATTTTTTGCATCAGGCTTTAAGGCGCTGGCAGAAAGCAACAAAGAAAATTATAATAATAACAACAACAACGACAGACACTGATACGCATATTTTTTTTTACTGCCACAGTGTTTTCCCTTTTCATTCATTCATTCGTTCGTTACTATCAATGCTGATGTTAAAGTGGTTGTGGCAGTTGAAGCCATTGTACTCCAGTGTGTAGCAGCTACTTTAGCAACATTATTGTTGTACATGGTGTTCATAGTTCATAATAGCAAATGTGCCTCATAGGAATAAAGTAAATGATGTAATAACCAAGTGAAAGAAGAGAATTAAACACGTACACATACACACACATCCACGTACGCAGGGATATTTACACTGGAATAGTAACAAGTATGTTTTATATGCGGTAAGGGCAAAAGTAATTTCATCAGTCTTATGACATTATCTTAAAGTATCGCAACAAATATCTTTAGAATGGTCCCATTATAGTCGTTGCAGTCTAGTAGGTAGTGTGTTTTCTTATTAGATGTAAGGTCAGGGTTCAAAGCCCACGGTAGACATTTTCAACAAAACGAAATGTAAAAAAATATTTCTCTGGCGACTTAGAAGATTATTGGCAAAAACTCTGCGAGTAAATGAAAATTGTAGTGAAAATTTTCCCAAAAATCTGTTGTTCGGAGTATTTTATTTGACCAATATGCGATTGGCGTTATGCTTGTTGGTCCTAATTACCAATCTTCTTCCCTTTTGGACTCACTGGGAAATCATTACTAAATGTTCGCTGGGAGTATATATTAGGATGCTGCATTAGCTTTGAGTATTTGGCCTTCTATAGAAAGTAGTAGAACTGTCGCGCTGTTGGAACCCAGTGTGAAACTGGTAGTGATGTCAGATAGCTAACTAGGATCTGCGACAAATCTCAGCCGAAATTCTGTGAGAATATGTATGGAAATGACAGGCGAACACCAAATTAAATTAAGTCGTCGTATTCTAGTAAGTGGCTTAATAACTTACTTACCCGTGGTTCAACCCCAGACTTGGACATATCGTACAAAACGGAATTTGAGAAAATATAGTCTTCTGGCAATAACTCTGAGAGTAAGTCAAAGAGCCATGAGAAGTTTCTCAAAAATTCGTTGCTCAGGTTAAACTTTAATACGGGTGGTCTGACAAGCTACGTTGGAATCGTAACTAAATGGTGAGGTTGATTAGGAATTGGAGGCGATTAAAATGTCCTTGTTCTAAGAGGGTCGGTTTCTTTTAGTGTCGAAAATCTCTTTGAGAACTTGATATTCAGCAACTCTGTGGGTGTATAATAAAATTGAACTGGCTGAGAACTGTGCATTCATCCTTGCTTTGCTCTTTACATTTTTCTTCCACTCTCCATATACCGTTTCTTTTATTTCACTTCATACCTTTTCCCTATCCTAGACATAATTTGGACGCCTTGCATTTGCCCTTACGGCTGTACTTGTTCTCAAATGAACATACCTACTACATACATAATTGGCCATTACAACCCTTCAGTCAGGATTACGGCCTAGCTTCTCACACCACTCAAGTTGTGTGCCTTAATTTTATACGTGAATGGCGGGACCTACAGTTTAACGCAGACTCCGAACGACAGATTTTCTGAGAAAGTTTTTCATGGCAAGTTTATTTACTCTCAGAGTTAGAAATCGTCTGAGAGGAAATCGCCGAAGAAATATTTTTTTATATTTCGTTTTGATGTCTGACTTGGGGTTTGAACCCGGGTTTTACATCTAATAAGCGAACACACTACTTACTAGACTACTTAACATACCAACTGCGTCCTCAAATTATAATCTGATCGTAGATAAGCAGTCCAAATCCTAACTTTTGTGATCTGGTTCACTACAGTTTTAAGTTGAACGCTTGTGCTTGATTTTGGTGCAGAAATTCGTCGAAGAAATTCTGTGATTTTAGATTTCATTTTTAAATCACTCGTATCATATCGTAAAATATTTTCAAACTTTGAAATTTCTTTTATAAAAAACCTCTGACCGCCTATTGAAATAAAACCGGGCTTACACTACAAGAAGTCTCCAAGATTTACTTAATATTTTAAAGCGTTGCAGCAATGATGCTTCCGAGCTATGAAACCGTTGGAATGAAATGGACTGGACAACAAACAAAGCACATTGTGCTTTGTTAGCTGAAAACTTTTCAAAAGCCTTAAGAAATTACTGTTTCCTACAACCAATATTTCAAACATAATGCGCTGCTGTAATAAAACAATGAGTTTAACAGCTTGTGCAAATTCATTGTCTACAGTAATGCATAAGTATGGATGTTCTCCTGTACGTTTGTGTGCATAAGAGTATACACACTCACTTACACAATAATATTTCATAGTTATGTACGTTAAGGAAAGAGTGAATAAAATCCTCTTGTGATTGTTGCTGTGCTGTTGCAAGTTTTTGTGTTTTTGAGTTTTATTTTTTCATTTTCATTTTAATTTTACGTATTGAACCACAATTAAGCAACAGTTAATAATATTTATGCGTCATCTGTTAGCATCCTGCTGCATGCGCATTCTGTTACGTTCAGCTCTCATTACAACTGCTGCTCAAATAAACTTTTCACATACAATAGGGTGGGGGGTTAAAAAAACGGCAGCAGAACAACAGCTTGTTAATGTATGAAAGAGACTTAAACAATGGCCTCATACCGCTGCCATTGAAATGGGTAACAAATGGTAGAACAAGAAATAATAAGATACGGAATGTGTGCCTATCTTCATAGGTTATAGGCTCAAAACCTTTGTATACTTTTAGACTTTAAACTACTGCTGGCGAATCGTTCGATTTAAGACCATTTTTCAAAGTCTCTTGTCTACTTCAATAAAGCAGAGACGATCGAATATCTTGAAATCTACATTCAAAGAGTAATCGGCGAAATAGGGCCGCATATGCAGCACAAATTTGTGAAAATTGGCGTTCCTTGTATGCGCTAGCAGTGTCGATCCAGGCAGACATTCCATAAGTATATAATTTTGAAGTCGCCGTGGTCTAGTAGGTAGTAGATGTGAGGCCTCGGTTCAAACCCCAGTCCAGGCATCTCCAACAAAACGAAATATGACAAAATATTTCTTCGGTGTCTTCCTCTCATCAGATTTCTGGCAAAAACTCTCAGAGTAAATAAAATTGCCATGAAAAGCTTCTCGAAAATCTGTCGTCCAGAGTCGATTTTCAACTGTAAGCTCCAACACTCATGTATAAAAATTAACGCACACAACATAAGTGGTGTAAAATACTAGGTCGTAAACCTGACTAAAGGGTTGTAATGACCAATTATCTTATATACTATGTATATAATTTTGCTTATGAAGGCCTCAGTTTAGTACCTCAGTGGTAGTACCTAGCCGTAGATTCATAATGGTTTTCCACATTTAAAGGAAATTTAATACAAGTAAAGTGAATGATAGCAAGTTTAGATAACTGTTTACAAGGCTAACACATTTTCTCTTTTTTTACGTCCTTTTTTTACCTCACTCTTCATTCCCACACTGGCTGGCTGTTGACTATAATCGAATAACAGCAATTTGTCCGCGAATATTTACAAAGTCATTTATCATTGGAACAGCCTTTTAATTTTTTTTATTCTACATTAAGGACTTTCTTTGCTCCTTTTCCCCCTTTCTTTTAAAACGTACACACACACACGTACAAAAATCTTTTATAACCCACTGTAGTTGTAACAGAATTTCTATCGTTTTTCATATGCTTTAAGTCCCGTCTTCGTTAGACTCTCCATCAACAGAGGGCTATGTATGTGACTTGTTGAAGGCTTTCCTTTCGCTGGCTGAGTTGCTCAATCACATTCAAGAAATATCCACAGCAAGAGGGGGGAAAGTCATTGTAAGTAAAAATGTCCTGGTATTGAATTTATGATGAAAGTTTGAATTTCTGTTGACGTGTTCTCTCAGTTTAAAATGCTTTATTAATGGTTTTGCGTGTTTTTCTCATTCTCGCTTTGCAAGACGAATTTTCGTAAAGCGTGTGCCAGGAAACAATGAATTACTGTGACAGTGTAATAGACTTGATTTTCCGAAAAAGTTATCGAAAGATGAAGTTGTTTTCGCTGTGATTTTAATATTAATTACGTTCTTTTCTTTCATTTTTTTTTCTTCTCTTCACAGCAGTTACTTTTGGCAGATGGAAGAAGAAGAAGAAGAAAATAATTTATTATGGAAGACTTTTTGTGTTTTTTTTTATTGTTCGTCTTTTAAAGTGTAAAAATTTTTGAAGTTTTTCAATTTCAGTTTTCTGCTCATGATAGGGTCTAGAATTGATCTTAGAACTGAAATAAATAAAATAATCCTTCACTGTGCCATCGAAAGATGTGCTCAGTTCTACTTGGATAGAAGGTACAAAAAACAGGATGTAGAAATAATATCTGCTAGTAAGGCAACCATGCGAGCAATCGGCTCTTATAAGGTTAAGGGCTATTATTACAACTTGCCTTTAAAGTTGGGTTTAGTTAAAGGTGACTTTAAAGTTCACTTTAGCTAAAGTCACCTCTAACTTAGCTAACTTAGTAAAGTCAACTTTAAAGTCATACTTTAAAGTTCACTTTAGTCACCTTTAACTTATTTTCGTTATTAAAACCTAATGATAAAATGAAGTTAACTTTTTCAAAAATATGCCAGTGCCGCAGAATAAATCGATGCAACTGCTCAATTAAACAAATTTTTTTTAAGCGCTGTGGCAACGAAGAGCATGTTTTTTGTTCATATTTGAAGTTGCCATATTGAAAATAATATATAATATGGTAAGTTCAAACATAAACTCTAATTTAAAAGTTAAAGGTAGAATGATCCTCCATTTAGCTTAACGCTCGCTTCTCCCTTATTGTCCACTTGTAATAATAAAAAATAATTTATCTGTCCGTTAAAATCCTCCCTTTAGTTAACGGCAAGTTGTAATAATGGCCCTAAATCGAAGATATTATGTAACTGCCCGAAGAAGCTGAATCGGCTATTAGATATAAGGTCCTCGATTCAAATCCCAGGTCTGATATCTCCAACAAAACAAATACATATAAGAAAAAGTGTTCCTTCGACGACTTCCTCTAAGCAGTTGTTTGGAAAGAACTCTGAGAGCAAAAGTCATGAAATGATTCTCAAAAAAATCTGTTGTTCGGAGACGACTTTAAACTGTAGCTATCGCCACTCATATATAAAATTTACACACAAGCTAGGTCGTAATCCTGAGAGGTCGAAAGACTCTTCTAACACCAATTATGTTTGAGGCAAACAAAACTTTTGTTTCTAAACTACAATAAGAGAGGAGGGTCTTAGTCATACATCAGACAATCCAATAATAACCTGTGATTGGTAACCAGTCTTTCGACAGGGTATGGTAGACTCAGTGTACACTTATTCAGAATGGAAGTTTTTCGAAACCAACATGCAGGTACTGTGACGAGCAGAGCGAGCCATCGGAACACATTCGTGGGACATGTAGTCGCCGTAGTCTAGTAGGCAGTGTGTCGACTTATTAGACGCAAGGTCACGGTTCAAACCCCAATTCAGACATCAAAACGAAAATATGAAAATAATATTTCTTCGGTGAAAAGTTTCTCAAAAATCTGGCGTTCGGAGTCGACGTTAAACTGTAGGTCCCGCCACTCCTGTATGAAATTAACGCACACAACAAAAGTGGTGGTTATATTATGTGTGTATGTACACACTAGATTTTGGAAAGAGATTGGGCATTACTGACATTAAGCATTGAGTCCTGAAATTTGTGAGGGCAATAGGTTTGTAGGGAACATTATAGGGGTAATCTATAAAGTTTGAGGGAAGTACAAAAGACACTTCTTAACGAGGATATGCTTGCAAAGCATCTAAGGGTGCCATATATGCGTTTGTTTGCAGAGTAAACAAGAAACTCTCAGCACTCTATCATATTGGTTTCCCTTTCAGTTTTCCCAATCTACTGTCCATTGATCAAAGGTATCTCCAAGATTAATAGGGTTGCTGTAAGTCTAGTTCATTTCCCAAATTGTCCAGCAGCATTTTGAACACTCAAATTGATATTAGACGGCTCCGACCCCCTGTTGTGTATATGTTAATTTAATCATTTAGCGATCGAGCCTATAGTTAAACACCGTCGGCGAACTACAGATTTGAAAAACTGTCGATGGCGATTTTTTTACTTTCACAGATTTTGCTAGAAGACTTGCGAGAGAAAGTTGCCTCTTTTTTTTCGAAGTATCTAGGCTGGGGTCAGAATCACAGGCTCTCGTCCAATAATCCGCACTAACTACTAGGCTACAGCAATTTGATTGCATTGCTAAGCGTTAAATGCTGTTTCATTTTATCTTGATTTTGAACTGCAATCAACACCGGAGATATCTGAAATTTCCAGTGACAAATTTCTAATTTCCTTGTACGTTCGGCTTGGAAACTACGCCTTCAAACTTTTGACTGCTAATCGGCCAGTTTCCAATTTTAAAATTTCCCAAGTATTTCCTTAATCTTGATGTTTCAAGCATTTTGGCAAAGCTAATGCTTTGCTCGTCAACATATATGGTATGTGATTGGATATTTTAATATTTCGCATTCCAAGACTGAGAGTCTACTCTTGTAGTGCAAGGTTTGGTACTTTTATTCGTTGTTTCTCTCCCATCAATGCCATATTTGTTAACAAATGAAAGGGTTAAGATCCAACACTACACAATGGAGTACTAAAGCAGCAGAAGAATTTGAATTCTCGAAGCCTTTGAACATTTAAATTTTTAAAGGAAATTCTTTAAAATAAAATTTCATTTACTGTCATGCCATCATCATTCATTTCAAGGACACCTGGTGCCAAGGAGCCTTTTCCTCTCTGAACAGCTGTCCAAAGGCTTGTGGCATTTTAGGAAGAGAAGAGAAGAGAGAAAAAAAATTGCGACAAAAAACTGCGACAGCCTAACAATGATTTCAAATCTTGAATATAAAATGAAAAAAATTATATCTAGGCTAAGCATTGTGGCATGAGGCATGAGGTATTTTTAAAATATTTATGTGGCATGTGTTTAGTAGCAAGCAGTAACCTCAATATTGGCCTGTTGCTATTTTTTCCATACATACATTATTCTTTTTCGATTGTTGTTGTTGTTATAAATGTTTTGCTCTAGTTGGCGTAGCTGGTGTTGCAAAATATGATTTTTCTTTCTATAAAGAGAGAGAGAGAGAGAGAGAGAGAGAAGAGAGAGAAATGTGTGGCATAAGGCATTAAATGAAATAAAAATAGAAAAAGAAATATTTTCTGTTGCATTTTTATTTTTATTTTCAGTATTTTGCTTACTCTCTCTCTCTCTCTCTTCTTTTTATACGAGTAGCTTGTGTATTCTTGGCCAAAGTATGAGTAGAAATATTGAACACAACAATGGCCTCCTCAACATAACACAACAGCAACAAGCATCAGAAAAGCAAAAGCAAAGCTAAAACATCTTTTACCTCCGGTATCCCAATCTTGAAATGAATTAGAATGAAAAGAAAGAATGAAAAAAGAACCTCCAGATGATGTCTGATTTCTGTTTCCCTTTTGAAACTGAATGAATGAATGAATGAAGGACCTTTTGTTGTTTCTAATGCTGCTGCTTCAGCCAAACACTGTTTCATCTGGTTTCTAATAATGCAAGCAATACAAACAAACAAACAAACAAACAAAACAACAACAATAACAACAAAATTATGAAAGAATAAAAATGAACAAAATCTTTATAAAAAGCAAAAATTGATTAAATTCTTATTGAGCCAAGATGTGTGTTCAAAAATGTTTCATTTCGTTTCCTTCCTTTCCCTTACCTTAGCTTACCTTCCCCTATATTTTGGATGTGTTTTACTGTTCCATTCAATAAATTTTATTTTATTTCTCTTTATGCTGGTGTTTAATTTTAAAGAAAAAAAAAAATAAAAAAAAAAAAAAAAGAAATCAATTCCATTCATTGAATGCCACATTTTTGCACCCAAACAAAACAAATTCGTGTGCCACATGTCAGCATCTGGTTTTAGATTTCTTTTGTTTGTGATTATTGTTGCAAATTTCTTTTTTTTTATGGTGTTTTGCATTGCCAAAGAAAACATATCCAAATATTGTAAAAATCTTTGAATCTTTCAATTTCTTTTCCTATGCCCTATAAAAAAAAAAGAAAGAGAAGACAGCAAAACATATGCTCATGACCTCTGGTATAAAATTTGAATTTCTTAGATCTGTTTCCTTCGCTTATTGTCGAGGATTTTTAATAAAAATTACAAACAAACAAAAATCTGTGGGTAGAACATGCATCCATTTTCAAAACCTTTAGGAGTCTAAGGACTCTAAGTGTAACGCATGCTGCAATGGGTCCAATTATAGGGCTTCCTTTTGACCTCGGAACCTAGTGTACAATTCATGTTTTTCTTCGTTCAAAGTGTTATGTTGTGAGCACTGATGATCAGAATTATTCTCTCTTACTAGGAGCCTTTTTAAAATGATTTTAAACTATCACATGGCCTGCTAGATTCTAACAACTCTTCTCTCACTCTAGTTACCCAGCAAACATTTTTGGATTGAGTAGTGACTTTGGTTCTCATTCTGTTTTCCATTTGATCGAGTGTAGCCTTTCAAACTTTTTATGTGCCTGTATTTTGAACTGAATTCAAATTACTTGGGATCCTTGCCTTGTTGATTCAGCTTGCCCAAAGGGTCTCATATAAATTCAAATAGTTAGAGGAGTGTAAGTTAGTGTGGCTATGCCTCGTCCTTTGTACCTCCTGTCTTGTAAGTTTGAGCACAATTTTCGATAGTTTTGAAATTATTTCCCAATTTGTTCCTATACGGTAGGGATGATCACTAACACCGAATGGCGCCTCTATTTAAAGAGTTTTTAACAGAATTTTGTAAAAGCATTTAGTTTACCGATGCTGTCCAGCAGACAATTATGTAGGAGACTGTCAGTCTCTTAGTGTGTCAGTTCACTAAATGATGAATGAAATAAAAAAAAAATACTCAACTTGGTTTTCCCTGCCATATGCAATGGATCCCATAGAGACTTTGCTGATTACTTACATTTCTGGATTTGTTTTTGTTGTTTTCTTCGGTTGGAAATACTCTTTTATTGGATGCTTCAGGGTTTACAACTGATAAACGGTTATATTGGGTCTCTCATGAAGTGCTTTCTATCTGTAAATTTAAATAAAATGTACTGTGTGTGCGACTAGTCGGATTTCCTTATGAGACATGAGGATAGGTTCAAACCCAAGGTCTGATTTCTTCAGCAAAATAAAACTGACAGATGGCATGGAATGTTTTCGAGTTTAGGCCTGTTATGGTTTGTTGCCTATTTACATATGCCTGCTACTAAAGAATACTAAACAAAATAAAATCTAACGGGGCAACTCGAACGATTTTGGTGGTAAGCTCAAATGCGACATTAGCCGTGTAAAAATTACCATCGTCCTGCGGAAACCACGTTGGCGTCCACATTATTCACTTGAGACCAAAAAGTATTGGTAGTCATCAAGCTATAGTGCTCGCTGTTGACAGTAATGGCCTGGTCAATATAGTTTTCAATGAAATATGATTAAATGTCGCCGGCAGTCCAGAATTAACACTAAATGTTGACTTTTTCGATATGATGTGAATGCTTTTAAATCTCATATGGATTGTTATAGTCCCAAATTAGACAATTTCGTTTGCAATTTCAGCGAAAAATAATTTTTTTGCACGCGATAGATGTATCTTCAACAAGATGACCGTTATTAACTGATACAGTTCGTAAGTTCCTGCCGTAACACCTTTCAGAACTAAGGCATTTTTGGTGGACTGTCACATGGGATCCTTTACAATATTACTTGAGGACCATAAACATCTTAATTGCACATAAGAGTGAACATGGAAGGATATTTCGATGCTATTTAATTTTAGTTCCTCAAAGCCGACGAGCTCGCCAGGGCTGGTGCACTACTTCCGGAATTCTCTTCAGTCGACTTGGGGATGCCACTTACCTCGGTCAAGCTGGCCATAGCGCGGAAATTCTTTCGAGACACTAACCTATTCTGGGTCAATGAGGGGTCCTGCCCCACCGCTAGGCGCACTTGACGCTCGATGGATAAAAGGCGTCCCAACCAGTTAACCGGACTTGGTCGTGACATCATCTCAATCACTGCTTAGGGGTCATTGTGTTACAGGAACACACGCGGAGAGAATACAGCTCCCATCTAACGACTTCAGCCGTGGGTGCAGATCCGCTGAGGAAGAGGAGACTGTTGTCCACTTTCATTGTCAATGTCCCTCTCTTGTGAGGTGCAGATATAGGTTATTTGGCTCCCCAATCCTTGTCAGTATGACGGAGGTGTCGTCCATTGATGTCAAGGATATAGCTTCGTTTATCAAATCTTCGGGATGTTTTCCCAAGGTAGGGTAGCCGCGCTTTAGAATTTGCAGCTGACCAATTTCTTTTCCTCTGATTTAGAGAACTTAGTCAATACAGAGACTGCGTGCACCTGTGGCGTCACCACGGGCCGCTATACGTGCTCAAGTGAGCTTTTGACATCAAGGCTACCACTCTAGCCAAACTTAACCTAACCCTAATTTCAGTTCGAAATGTCTTTCTGGATCTCTTGATCCAGATACCTTGATGTAGCGGTATTAAAACTTAGGACCATAATTTAAAGCTAATAAGGAGAGTACTTGACACTTAGGCTTGTATTAGGCTTGTAATAGATGCCTATTCTTAATCATAATTAATGGCGAAAATTACTTTATATCAGGCTATCCTCTAGCTTTAGGCCTACAATATCAATATTCTGAATATATTTTGTGTACATAACACACATGCAACATATGTAAGAATGTGCATGAGGCAAATAAAAATTGTATTTACAATTCCTTTTTTAATTTTCATTGCCCGAGTAGATAATGAATACATCAGCAATTGAAGCAAATGAAAAAATTAGTTTTTAAACAGGATATTTGAAACACAATCATTACAGGCAATAATAAAGTCTGCAATTAAACTGCAAGATAAATAAAGAAAATCTAAAACAAAAAATAGGGAGAAACATAAGAAAAGAGAAAATCCAGTAAAAACCAAAGATAAAAGCGATTTAGCAGCACTTACTATGCCACACACATACCACACCACACCAGACATCGTTAGAAATGCTTCTCAATGTATGCCAAATCGAATGCAAAAAAATTAAAACGTGAAAGAGAAAGAAATTAATAAAGCAAGGAAAACGTAAACAGAAAAGGGGAATAAAAGTAACGATTGAAATCAATTTCGAATATAAAAGAATTCTAATTAATAAGATCTTATCAGCATCAGTTAGTTAGCATAGTAGAGGACAGCATAGCACAGCATAACACAGCAGCGTATTATTTTTGCCATCATCTTGCCATCATCAGTTCGTATGAATAGATAACCAGCACAACAGGAAGCAATTGGTGAAACGACTTTCAATTTAAAAATGGCCAAAAGCAATTGATTATATAGACTGACTTACTATGCACAGAAACAGGAAAGGATAGGACAGTAAAGGAAAGGACAAGAATAGATAAATAACTGGGTAGTATGGTGTATAAGAAGTGATATTTGTTGTATTTTTTTTTTTAATTACAAAAGTATATGATGTTAAATGAGAGAGAATAGGGACAATTGTAAACTTATTTGTAAAGGGTGTACCATTTAAAAGTTTAAATTTAAAAATTCTCACAGTACCTTTCACCAATGTTCGAACACTTTTTTGAGTGTATACCTCTGAATGTTGGCCTGCAAATGCTCACTTGTCTCTGGTTTGTCGCATAATACTTTTCTCTAACGACACCCCACAGAAAATAGTCCAACGGTGTCAAATCGCAGCTTCTTAGCGGCCATCATCATTTGCGTAATGATTGCGCCGTCCTTATTTTCAGAGAAATATGGGCCAATGATGCCTCCACTCCACAAGCCGCACCAAAGAGTCATTCGTAATGTTTGCATTGGCTTTTTCAAGACCACGTATAGGTTTTCTGAACCCCAAATAAAACAACTAATAAACTTACGTATACCAGGCACTGTTGGTCCATTTCTTAAGTGTAAATCGTGTCATTACGTTCAGTGGAGATAATGAATTGTGAATTTTGTAACAGAATAGAATAACATAAGTATTGGCAGATTCGAATTTACCGATGGTTCAAATATAATCCAATAGATGGCCCACCCGATTTTTGTTTGTTTAAAGGAGAGGAAATTTCGAGCATCAAGTCACAACGAAATCTACGAAATTAAATTACGGAAGCAAGCTTTCGTTATGATCCTTCCATGTGACCATTAGACCAAACCATTTTAAATATTTACCCAATTATTTTGGATGCTAAAAACAGTTTCTAGGATTATAAAACGAAACATTCCAATGCACAATTATTTAAGTTCGAATGTCTTTCTCTAGCTACTCTCTCCAAATAATACTTCAATTCCAATGCAAAATTATCCAAGTTGTAATGTCTTTCTCTAGCTGCTCTCTCCATTGAGATGCCACCAATCTTCGGGATTTCAGCCTAAATCAGATCTTGTAATATCTTTGTATAGCTTTTTGAGATTGACTTTTATTCAGCTTCTCTTACGTACGTAAATTGTTCAAAATATTCCCAATAATCAGAAAATTAATCGTTTCCCAACTGATTGAGCCTGCAGATATCCGTAGAAGTAGCGCCATATAGCAGTATGGACTTCAAATAATATAAAGTCGCCGTATTGGTCTAGTAGGTAGAGTATTGGCTTATTAGACGTGACCCCACGGCTCAAACCCCAGGTCAGACATCTCCAACAAATTGAAATATAAAAAAATATTTCGTCGGTGACTTCCTCTCAACAGATTTCTGGCAAAAACCATTTTTAACCAAATACGCCCTTTTATTAATGTGCAAAATTCTATAAAATTTAAAAAGGTGCGGTTTTCGGACCTAGTAGTTATTGGATCATTGATTCTAAAACATTTTTCGTGACGCTCGGATAACCCTTGTGACTTAAGATATAGCCGATGAAGCTAATTGATTTCTTCAAATAAACAAACAAAAAAGTGTTCTGTATAAATCGGGCTAGATCGAATAAAAAATGGACTTAGGAAATAGAGCTAGTCTCGGACCTAGTTGACTGGACAACTATTGCATCGAGTATTCCAAAACAGGTTTTCCTACGGTCGGACGTTACTTAAGTCCAGAGATATAGGCGATGAAGCTAAAAAGTCAAGCAGAAAAAGTGTCCTATATAAATCAAGCAAAAATGGATCTAGTGGGGGAAATGGACCTAGTGGGCTGAGTAGCCATAGTCCCAAGGATTCCAAAACTGGGTTTCTTTATGTTGGGCGTTACTTGGGACCGGAGCAACAAAAAGTTTTCTCTAGCAATCGGTCAAAATAGAAGAAATAATGAAATTGTGATGAAATGAACTTAAAATTTTTAATAATGCTCATTGAGTTCATATGTATTTATATATATAGAACCAACAAAATGTCGTATTTTTGCAAGTTGAATTTTTTGGTATATGACTTGCGTTTTTTTGGTAGATGACTTGCATGTTTTTCGTAGATGACTTGCATTTTTTCGATCGATGACTTGTATTTTTTAGTTGATGACGTGCATGTTTTTAATTGATGATGTGCATGTTTTTAGTTGATGATTTGCATTTTTTGGGTTCATGACTTGCATTTTTTGGTCAATGACTTGCATGTTTATAGTTAATGACTTGCATGTTTTTGGTTGATGACTTACATTTTTTGCGCCGATAACTTGTATGTTTTCAGTTGATGATTTGCATTTTTTGGGTCGATGACTTGCATTTTTGGTTGGTGACTTGCATTTATTTGGTCAATGACTTGCATTTTTTTGCTCGATGACTTGCATTTTTTAGCTGATGACTTGCATGCTTTTAAGTTGATGACTTGCATTTTTTGGGTTCATGACTTGCTTTTTGGTCAGTGACATGCATTTTTTATGTCGATGACTTGCATGTTTTTGGTTGATGACTTGCATTTTTTGGTCAGTGACATGCATTTTTAGGTCCATAACTTGTATTTTTGGTTGATGACTTGCATTTTTTGCCCGATGACATGCATTCTTTTTGTAGAGGACTTCCATATTTTGGTCGATAACTAGGAGTTAGGTTAGAAAACCGCCCATAATCATAAATAATTTAATCAGCTGCTTAGAGTAGAGCCGAATTTAATTGAATTTAAACTCAATTTAATTCCAAACATTTTTCATAAACATGCTACTCTACTCCTTTACATAATCTATACGAAAATTATTGTATTCCAAAAGCTTTTTAGGACATTGTTATTATTTGATTTGTAATAATTTATATAATTTGCTTCGGTATTGATATAATTAAGTACGACACTTTAAACACTTCTTTTATTGAAGTGAAGTGAATTTATTTTTATTGCGAAAATCCGTATATATGTACACGCGTATTTGGTAAACATACAGTTGTACGGTTTGTTTGCTTATATGAGTCATTTTACATCACACCATAGAAGGTTGGTAGCAATAAGTTATGTCAACATACACATCGCTATATGTACTTGAAAACCCACTCTATGTTCTGCGGATAGGTGTCCACTTGGCCACAATTAGTCTGGAAATTAGAGACAAATCCGCGTGTTTAAATAATGCTTCCTGGTTACACTGTAAGAGGAGGAGGAGGATGCAAACACCATTTGTCAGTACTGTAAGCTATAAGAAGAAAGAAATTAAAATTAGAAGAATTTTTTATTAAAAAAAATCAATACAAACAAGTTCCATGTGAAATAACCCGCATATGCATATGCCAATTGTGCGTGTTCACACATGCAAACATAATTGAGTCTTTCTTTATATTTTGAAGCATCTTTTTAGCACTTTGAGCAAATGCCAGTAATTCGATACTTTTTTTTTGAAGTATTGCTGTTACGGACCTTTTTTTTTTGCGAATGGCCCTCTTAGGAAATAACCGTGCAACAGCAACAATAACAACAACAACATCATTTACACATACGATTAACTTGGCTTTACAAAAGTGGAACAATCAAAACGAATTGAAAAGTAACAAGAGATCGTATGCCAAATTGTAAGAGAAAATCAAAATGGAAATACAAATAGAGACAGGAATAAACAGTTGAATTGCATTGAAATACAACATTTTCACTTTCATTATTGTTACTATTGTTGCCAAATAGTTTATGAGTTGAGGTTTTTCTTTTCAAAATTTTAATTTTTGGTTCGCTTTCCATATACGGCAATCAAAATAACTCGTAGAGTAGTGGAATATATGTGCACATATGGCCAAAGCAGCATTAGCAGCAGTTGTAAGCTGAGCTAAAGGCGAGGCGAGGCGAGGCGAGTAGGGGTAGCACAGCAGACTCTTAAGTAAAGACATGAAATGAAAATTTTTTTTGAAATGTGACCAAACGACTACCTGGGTTTTTTCTATTTACCTTTGGCGTTTCATTTGATTTCATTTCATTCCTCCTCACACAGACACCGTATAACCTGATGCATATTTCAAATGAAATAAATGGAAATAATGTATAAGGCGTCTGGCGTTTAGGAAAAACCCCTAAATGTCCTGTGCTCATAAAAATCTTGATGCCTACAATGCACACACACACTCACATCGCATCGAAATTAAAGTTCAAAGACCTTTAATTCATTTTCATTGTGCCTGTGTTTTCCAAAAAACAAAAATTTTCCTCTGTGTGGTGTGGTATGGTTTTGATATGAAAATGCATGCAACAAATTTGACATGCTGTGTCTGGGATACATCACAGTAAAACAACAACAACAACTACAATAACAACCATAGAAAAGGTGCCATTTAGCACAATTTGGTGTTGTTAGGTAGAAAAAATTGAAGAAATTCCAAACACAAGGATATCAACAATTTGATCGAAGCCTGTGTTGCATGTAAAACCATATCATTACGACGACTGTCCAAAAAAAAAAGAGCGAAAGAGAGTTTTATAGAGTGAAGGGCGCGTGCGCGCCTTTTTTTCTATTCATACTTTTGACCCTTAAAGGCTAACGTTCTTAGCAGCTGTTGTAAATTGTTGTTGAAGGAATGTTTGTTGAAATTTTTTTCTCCTTTTTTAAAATTTTTTTTTAATTTATGTATGTAGTAATGTGTTCGAAGAAAACAATTCAATTCAATTCTTTTTTTCTAATTCGTTTCAGTGTTTTTCCATTCATGCATCTCGTTGAGATTTCTGATGCTTCGAAGAGTTTAATTAACGAAGGTAAGTACTTAGAACGATTTTTTGCATTTCAATCGAAATAAATTCATTGTCATTACATACAAACGAAAGTGACAAGAATTATTTAATACAATAAATATTATTTAAACAAAGTTTGTTGAGTGCTCACCAATGTGAAATACCAAGTACATAAAAATTCTTAGGAAATTCGTATCATAAATTTACTTCAATATCTTCCATACAAGGCTCATCCATAAAATATTTGGATTTAATGTATTCAAAAGCTGTAATTCTGTTCCATCGGTTTAATGCCCACAGCACATGCATATTCTCTGTTATATTGCAGTAACTATGCCTCTCAAATAACTCCGTATAGTTGCCCGCTCCTTAGGTACACCATTCATGCTTCCAAGTTCACTTTTATAAAGACTTATAAAGGTTCTGGTCTTCATCCCTAAGAATCCTAAGGATTCCTAAAGAATCCTATTAATTTCACCCTCTCTCTCTTGAAGTTCCTAAGCTTCCAATATGAGATTTTAGTCCATTCAGAAGGGCCATGGACTCTATAGTTGTCTTGCAACAGGAACTTCCAAAATTTCACAATTGATAACGGCTGCCTTGTTGACGTTTCTTCTGTCAAACTAGATGTCATTTGTTTAATCTGTATTGCCGCAGTCTAGTTTGAAGTCGCCGTAGTCTGCTAGGTAGTGTGTTGACTTATTAGCCGTAAGGCCACGGTTCAAATCCCAGGCTAAACAAGGTAATACTTCTTCAACGACTTACTCTCCGCAGATATCCGGCAAAAACTCTGAGAGTAAATAAAAGTGCCATAAAAAGTTTCTCATAAATCTGCGGTTCGGGATCGCCTTTAAACTGTTGATTACGCCAGTGACTGAAGGGTTGTAATGATCAATTATGTTATATATGTATTGCCAAAACGCCGCAGACGACCATAGTGAAAGATGTGTTTACGATAAATGGGCTCTGGAGCACATAAAATAATCATCTTTAGCGATGATAAAAAATTCTTGAATTTGGGACGATTCAAGAGCATTCCGTGTAACCCAAACAAGTCACTATTTGGTTGGTTTTCAGGCTGGCGGCCTCATTAGTTCACATTTATTTGAGAGCGTTATTCTTCAGGCCATTAGTGTCAACGGCAAGCAGTATAGGCCGATCAAAATCAACTCATTTCGGGCCTGAATTAAATGCGTTGTACACCAACGACATGTGGTTCGCACAGAGATATCCAACCTGCCTCCAGCTCGCACTACATTGAATATTCTGCACGAGCGATTTAAGTGAATGATTATCTATCGTAGAGGTGACGTGAATAGGGCCTTTGAACTTTTTCTTATGAGATTTTCAGATATGGCTAAGCCTACATAATCCATCCTACCGGTCTAATTCAGCCTGATTTATGCGCCAGAGTCTTGAAAAATCTTATATTCTGAATGTGCTCCGCCCAGAGAAACTGTAGAGGGCAGTTCGAATGATGCTATATTCCATGCATAGTGACATCAATAGGCCTTTCAAAGGAATAAAAAAAATTTCAAAGAAATTTCGTTTAAGGAAGGATCCTATACAAGGATTGCCTTGTGTTTGTATATCATTCGTCAATAAATTTTTGTAACTCCTAAACTCAATTCTCCTCTTGGATCTCGATCACTTAAATTTAAGGATGCTTGCTTTTAGTGATAGTCAATCACCTTTGTTTCTATTTGAAGTGGGGACGCTCATGAGTAATATTCTTGGTTTCCATTACTGGGACAACTATCAACAGCCATTCTATTGTTCTTACAGGCGATACAGTATTCGAATAGAGTTTTAGCTTTACAACGCCCTTCTTATTTGATTACTGCTGTAACTGGAAGAGGCATGCCTTTTTGATCTGTATTATTCATTTTCAAGTTCTCATATCAGCAGTTGTATAACATCAACTTGAGCAAAGGTTATTTGCCTGCTTTACTTATTGTTCCTTTGCCTAGATTGGAACATCGTTTATCCTTAGACATCCGTTATAATTCTAAAGTCCTTCCTTTAAGTGTACTATCATAGCATAGCCAAACAAATATCTCCATTAATTGCTTGTGTGTATGTGTGTGTGTATTTTATTATCCTGTCTTCATGCATCTTCTATTTGAAACTCATTCATTAGAAATCCTGTTGTAGTTTTGTTAAATCCTCTTCAATTACTTTCAAAAACATTAAAAATCTGTGTTTTAGAAAAAATCTGTTTTTGAGAATATTTTTTTGTTTGTTTAAACCACTTGCGAATGAAAAGCAATTCTGCAAGCATCTGTATGTGTATGTGCGGATGGTGTAAAAGCCAAATGAAATGCAGTTGTTAAGCACAACAATTTGTAGAATAAATACCAGACACTGTGTATACCTGACATGCAACAACCAACATTCTGACACTTTAGCAGCAAATTTTCTTGAAATTTTCCTTTTTTATGTGTCTTTTTAAACGTTTTTACAATTTTTATTTCATTTCTTTAGTTATGCTGTGTAGTTTTTATTATGTTTCAACTAATCCCTGATAAACACAACTCTTTACTTAACAAGCTTCACGCTCTTTTTCTTTCTCTCTCTCGCTCTCACTCTCTCTGACAGTTTTCTGTTGCCTGTGTTTGTTTCCAAAGGCAAGCGGCGTTAGACATGATTGCAGTTGTCCAAACGAAACATACCCAACCCAACCCCAAGCCAAATAAATAAAACTTTTCTTGTGGAATTTCTTGTTTTTTGTTTTCATATGAATTCGTTTGACAAACCATATGCCAGCATATGTACATATGCATTGTTTGCTGGGTTATGTTGATTGGTTTACATTTATTATTTGCTTTTGGATACGTTAGAGTAGCTGGGCACCCATTAATACTCTGAACAAATGTCTCCATTTAAGTGCTTTGTGGTAAAAAGTGATTTTCAGTAAAAATCAACCAAAACAACTCTTAACTTTTGCAAGGAAAATTATGGAGAGAATCAGGTATACAAAGGCTAAATGAGGCCCTACAGATATAAAGATTGTAGGTATAATACTCCTAAGTTTACTGGAATACTACTTTGAGTGCGAATTAATTATTGTGTAGGAATAATTTGAACAATCCAATACCACAGTGCAATTAAATTGATTTACATATCATCGAGTGACAGAGGAGAGCATTTCCTTTGAACACTCATAAGAAAAATCCATAAGAAAATACATCGACTTTTACCGATTGCTTAGCAAACCTATAAAAGTTTCTTAAGTTTCTTCTACCAACACAGGGAAAATTTTATGCTAAAAAATTGATTTGAACGGTATACCAGGCGAGCGATGGGCGTGGCTAATTTGTATGAATTTTTTATTTCATAATTTAATCAAGTACGTTAGTGCCAACGTTCAATGATCTAGCAACAGGCCTTATACATATTTCTTGCACAAACAGGTATGAAGCCATGGCTATTTGTGGACGCCAATAAAACCTATATGTACTCCTTATCTTTCATACATGAATACTTACACAAGAATGGGTGTAAGGTATTAATTTTCTTTTGCTCTGAAACCTCTTTCCGAATTTTGTGAAGTAATTATTTCTCTGAAGTCGCCGTAGTCTAGTCGGTAGTGTATTGCCTTATTAGACGCAAGGTCACGGCTCAAACCACAGGTCAGACATCTCGAACAAACTGAAATGTTAAAAATATTTCTTCGGCAACTGCCTCTCAGCAAATGTAAAAAATTTAAAACCATAAAAAATCTGTCATTCGGAGTCGACTTTCAAATGTAGGTGTCACCACTCATGTAAAAATTAACATAAGTGGTGTATAAAGCTAGGGTGCAATCCTGACTGAAGGGTTGAAATGATCAATTATGTATGAATGTGTTTTAACCTGGCTTTCATCAGTTGTCTATCGAAATTTTTATTTCGCCATCCCACACTGATGTCCAAGTTTATTCGATTGGCCTTGTGTACAAGCAGTTTGATTCGAGCAGTGTTTCTTGCCGAACCATATCGAGCCTCCTTTTCAAAGCTGAGATAATCTCGAGCCCTACCTGCATTACTTTTATGAATACAGCCAGTAATGAGGCAAGCTCTCTGCTATCTATTGTAACGAGGTTGCTTTAGTTTCTGTTCGATGATGAGAGGAAATCGTTTTATTTTACACAAGTTCTTGTATCCTGTATACGGTGGCATCATAGTAAAGCTGTTATTTGCACAGATATAAGTACTTAAGTAAGTCATTACAACTCTTTAGTCAAGATTATAACCTCACTTTTTACAGTTGGTAGTGTGTTGCCTTATTAGACATATTAAAAAATATGTCCGCGCCGACTTCCTCTCATCTGATATCTGGTAAAAACTCTGAGAGTTAATAAAATTACCATGAAAAGATTCTGAAAAATCTGACGTTCAGAATCGATTTTTAACTGTAGTTCCGTCCAATCGTATATAAAATTAAGGCACACAACATAAGTGGTATGAGAAACAAGGTCGTAATCCTGACTGAAGAGTTGTAATGGCCAATTATGTTGACGGAAGAGAGTACCATTGGATTAGTCCTTGAAGTTACTTACTTGTCTTGTAATTTTGGTGATCATTTCGTTATATCATAAGAACGCATTAATTTGTTCCTCAGTTGAAGTGTCATGTAAATAGCCTTTCAATTGTAAATTTAAAAAATTTTTAAATTTGAATAAAAAATTTCTTTTGAGATAACCCATGACACTTTTTTCAAATTATCATAAGGAAAGCTAAGTGGCGATAGATAGATTTTTCGAATTTCAAAGAACAGTTATTGCAATCGTTTTTAAGTGTCTCCATAGTTGCCCTTTTTCCCTAGATCATCAATGGTAGGGTATTTGTTTTTGTCTTAACATTGAATGACCATTTATATAAAAATAATGTCTTCCTGTTGAAATTCCTTTATTACATTCGTTTTTATATCCTTCTTTACAACGTACAATTCAAATGAAATCCCGAAATGAAAAGCACTTAATCAAACTTTTGTTTCACAAAACTTTTGATTTTTTTAATACATTTTTGTTGTAGTTGTTGTTGTTGTTGTTATCGAAGGATATTTTTCAACAGAAATAACAACAACAAAGTGTTTTTTTTTTCTTCCCCAAAAATTTTATATCAAATTGATGTTACATTTGATTGCAGTTTTGACGCCTTTTTCCGGTTTGCATTTCCTTACATCTGGGCTTTACTGTTATGTTACTCTTGTTTATTGGTGTGAGTGTCTGTGTGTCTGTCTGTCTTTGTAAACGTTTTACAAACGTAATTGTAATTGTGAGTTGGTGTCTCCTTGCAAAAAAAAAAGGAAATATTTTCTTTGTAGAAATGTATACATATGTATGTATATGTTTGGCACAGTAACTGTGTATTTGAATAAAAATCCTGATTGGTTTAGTGTACGAGTGTTAAATTGTAGCCAGCGTTTGAAGTGAATGGAAATTTTGGAATCAAATTTGAAGTGTGTTTTCCATTTAACATTGGCACAGGGCATGTGTTCGACAAAAAAGGGGTGGTGAGGCGCACTTCTATTTTGTGTTCGTAACCCACAGTTAAGTAGTTGATTGGCATTTGTTGCATTTCAAACGTAAAATAAATGAAACAAAACAACAAGAGAACGAAAAAAATAAAAACGATTTCGATTACAACAAATTTCAATTCAAAATATTTAAAAATTTGCAGAAAGTGTGACCAAGAGAGAGATTGAGAGGGGAAGGGATGCCTTTATTTGAATCAAATGGCAACGACTTAAATAAACTACAAATCTAGTTTCGTTGTTTGGCCAGATTAAACTTGTTTCATCATCACCCATTTTCACCATCATCATCTGTTTCATCATCACCATCTTGTATGGCTCTTGCCCTTGTCGTTGAAGAGTTTTTCGATTTTTTTTTGTTTCTTTTATTTGAAGGGTTCAAGAATTCGAACTCTGCAATACACACACAATCAAATGACAAAAACGGTTTCATTTGTTAAGGGGTGTTAAATAGAGGACGTATTCATATGTTGTTGCTTCTGTTGCTTTCACTATTGCCGATGACAATGACAATGATGATGATTTTAAACTGAAATATTTTATTTAAAATCATTGTAGAAGGAAAGAAAGTTTGCACTCGTTGCCCAATATAAGTTTTATAAGCGTATTCATTTAGCGTTTCTTCCTCTTTAAATGGCTGCATATGTTAGGGGAAAGGTTTCGTTGCTAAAGTAATGGTTGTAAGTCGAATACACCCATGGGATATGATGGTTCCCAAGTGGCAAATAGGCAATAAGGCTGGCAGCATTCTTCCTTGCGTCGCAGGCTGCAGTACGAAATTCAAGGAGACAGAAAGTTATCGCAGTGTAGTTAGAAAAGTTACGCTGCTAGATGTAATAAACCCAATACCGGCAGTAATCGTTGATTTACTCGCGAGTCTTGAGCAAATTGTTCCTTTACAAACTGGTGCAAATGCAGAACAGAAAGATAAGAAAAAGGAGGCATTCAAGAACTCTCCACTTACAGCTTTCTTTGTGCCCAAGGCTGTGTTTTTCGAAATGTGGAAAAAAAGAATCCTGTTGGAAGGAACGTCAAACATAATAACCCACGGATGGTCAAATCCATCTAGCGGGTCAAAGCAATTCTATTCAACTGTCAAGAACTAACCAAACGAAAGCATTGTTTTTAAAAATTTCAATGCCATTAGAATACTGCCCAGAATTGTTTAAAGAGGCAGACTTTATGCAGCTTCAATCGATTGGTTTCCGTAAGGCTGGGAAATGAGAAAAATTTGTGAGATAAACTATTTGAACTCTCATCGGAATAATGATTATCTCATGTAGGAATTCATTCCAATATTCTGTTGTAGAAGTCGTTGTAAATGCGTCTGCTGTCAGTGTCCCTGTGTCCAGGAACACGTATGAAGGTAGCCTTTAAATGCCACGCCGTATCCTTACAAAGCATTCGATACTCTTGAACAATATTAATATGGTGTAGACTCTCTCTAGAGACCTTAGAGCCGCCTTGTGATAGAGACATTTTTTAAAGGATGAATAATACAATCATTGTAGTCGCATAGTAGTCTAATAGATAGAGTTTTAGGTTATTAGACGTAAGGCCACGGTTCAAACCCCGGGTCAGACATATCCAACAAAACAAAATTCAAAAAATATTTTTTCGGCGTCTTCCCCTCAGCAGATTTCTGGCAAAAACTCCGAGAGTAAATGAAAATTGTTCTGAATTGTTTCTCAAAAAAAAAATCTGTCATTCGGAGTCGACTTTTAACAGCACGTTCCGCCACTCATGGATTAAATTAACACACACAATATTAGCGATGTGAGAAGCTAGATCGTAATCCTGACTTAAGGGTTCCAATGATCAATTATGTACATGTGTATGTAATACAATCCGAGATTAAACTGTTTTGAAAGGATCCCATAAATGGCTTAGTGGTGTAAATAAGTGAATACTTGAGTGACTTCCTCTTGAAAGTGTAAACCACTATGAAAGCAGTTCCAATTCGGCATTTTCGTTGTAAAACCAGTATCAAAAACAGGTTCAGGTATCGTGTAGTCCGTAGGCAGATCCAGATCAACTGTAAACTAGGTTTTGGGATGACATAGCTTCCATACTTTCACGTTCTTTTGCCAATCTCCTTTGAAATCCTGTTAGTTGGTATACCTTCCCCATTACACTTACATGATATTTTGTTTTGTTGTTATCTTTCTTTACATAGAAAAATAACAGAAAAATTAAAAAAGGGATGTTATTTTGTTTCCAAGAATGAAAAGAATAGAATAAAAGAAAACAGAAAGTTAAACTGCAAAAGTAGTTGTAATCAAGCAAAATATTTATCGCATGTAAATGCTTAATGATGAGAACCTTTTGCTTTCAATTTATTTTCTACATTCTGTCGCTCTCTCTCTCTCTCTCGTTTATCTGTCTCTCTATTTCTTTTTAATTTTAATTCTAAAGAATCAAACGCAATCAGAATTTCTAATGAGTTTAACGTTTGCCAACCACAACAACGGCAACAAGAAAACTTATTTGCCAATAAGAAAAATTTAAACTAGTGTGTGTGTGTATATATATACAGTATGTCAAGAATGAGTTTTCACATTAAAGAAATTTCAAATTTTTGTGTTATTTCATTAAAAAAAAGTTATTCTTATTTTAAAACAAAAACATTTTTTAACTTATTCACATTAATAATACTATTTAAAAAGATTTACAACAAAAAAAAATTCACTTTGATCAAAAAATGAGAAAAAATTTAATGAAAACGATCTATACTCAAATATTTCGCTGTCAAACAACTCTTTTCACAATATAGGTGTCCTTGTCTTATTTGCAAACATTTGATAATTAGCGATATAGTACCGTTAATTTTGATGTACATCTATTTTTTGTAGTTTCAAAAAGCATGTATACCAATGTACCAAGGCATGTATGCCTATTTTTTGGAGTGCAGTCGTGTTATAAAGAGTTAAAAACCATGCTAGGAAAACGATTATCGTACGAAGTAATTCAATTAATTTATTACAATCACTATTTGGGCACAAGTGTTCAGGAGCTGTCAGAGAGGTTTTCAGTATCAATTAGAACCATCTACAATGTGATTAACCGTGCCGAAAAAGAGGGTAGATTAGAACTAAAACGTGGAGGTGGTCCCAAGACTAAAATTAACAATCGCACAGAGCGGTTACTTATAAGAAAAGTTGTCCAGGACCCAAAAATTTCAACAAGGACACTTGCGAAGGAGCTTAAAGAAGAATGCGATGTTGTTGTTTCCCACGAAACTGTTCGGAAGGTCTTGTTAAAAAACAAATATACTTCGCGATCAGCCCGTAAAAAACCACTACTTTCCGCACTAAATAAGCAAAGGCGGTTTTCATTCGCTATGGACAACATTTCGCAACCAGTGACTTATTGGGACGATGTAATATTCTGCGATGAGACCAAAATAATGTTGCACTATAACGGCGGCCCAACAAAAGTCTGGCGAAAGCCGCTAACAGCATTGGAAAACAGAAATATAATACCAACTGTGAAATTCGGAAAAATGTCGACCATGGTTTGGGGTTGCATCTCGAGTAAAGGAGTAGGAGACTTGGTCTTTATAGACACGAAAATGGATGCGCAACAATATTTAGATTTTGAAAACGAATTTGAAAAGAAGTGCAACAAAATTCGGCTTCATGCAGGAAAATGAACCAATATTTAAATTTTATCAGGATAATGATCCCAAACATAAGGCGCATATGGTGAGAATGTGGCTACTATATAACTGCGGTAAAGTAATAGACACTCCTGCCCAAAGTCCGGATTTAAATCCTATTGAAAATTTGTGGGTTTATTTAAAAAAAAGGGTAGCTAAACGTCAACCGAAAAATATGGCAGCTCTAAAAGCTGCAATATTGGAGGAGTGGAAGAATATACCCGATCAGTATGACTTGCAGAAGCTAATCCACTCAATGAAGACACGATTGCAATGTGTGGCATCATACCAAGTACTAAAGCTAAACAATTCTTGTTTATTAATTATATAATGAAGTTAAAATTAGTTTGTGAAAAGAGTTTTTTGACAGTGAAATATTTGAGTATAGATCGTTTTTATTAAATTTTTTCTTATTTTTTGATCAAAGTGAATTTTTTTTTGTTGTAAATCTTTGTAAATAGTATTATTAATATGAATAAGTTAAAAAATGTTTTTGTTTTAAAATAAGAATAACTTTTTTTTAATGAAATAACACAAAAATTTGAAATTTCTTTAATGTGAAAACTCATTCTTGACATACTGTATATAGTATAAGCATATGTGAGTTGTCATAGATGACAACAACAACAACAACACCAACATAAAGAAAAACAAAACAGCAATAAACTAAAACAATAGTTGAAACAAAAAATATTTTAAAATTCAGTTGTTTTTTGCTTCCCTTTTTTACTTCAAATGAAATTAGAACGCAGAAAAAAAAACGCTCTCACTCATGCACACTCATACACTCAATGGCAATACTAACAATAGAAATTAAGGAATAATAGAATAGAAAAGAAAGAAAGCAAGAGAGCGAAGAAAAAATGAAACTAAAAAAGGATCAGCTGCGATTGCCACGCGATTGTCACACTTTGTTAACACCAATGCTTGCAACATCAGTGCCAGATACAAGCACAAAGACACACGTACGCTTTACTGTTTAAGGAATTGAAACATTTTGTTTTTTTATTTATTTATTTTGCATTAAATATGTGTGTATAGGTGTGTGTTATATTCTATTTATTTTCTATATTCATTACAATTTATTGTTGTTATTGTTGTTTTGATCTGTTGGTTGTGTTGTGTTGTGTGTCACTTTGAAAACAATTGACGTTTCTTTTCTGTGTTTTTTTATCGGCACAACAAAAGAGTTCTGTTTTTTCAACTTGAGCGGATTTTGAAAAAATAAAAATAAAAACAAATCCATCGAACCCTTATGCTCGCAGAGTTGGGCTGCTAACTTTTATTTGTTTGTCTGAGTCAAACTAAAAAGAGTCCTTTTGACTGTGTTAATAAGAGATCATGCATAACATTTTCAAAAGTTTATTTAAATATACTCTCTCTCTCTCTGTCTCTCTCTCTCTCTCGCCCTGTCTAAAAGGAACATCTGGAACAGATTGTATTTATTTCAGTCGTTCTTTGATACAACGTTAAATTGCTAGGCAACAAACTGAAGCAATTCAGGTTTTGCATACGGGAATAGACGAAGAAAAAAATTTCATCATCAAGTTCGTACTTTGAAAATTTCGAGGCGTTAGATCTTCTGCCAAGGACAGCATTAACAACGAACTTCTTAGAAAGACATCATCATCTTGTAAAAGGATGCATAAGAATAATTCTTCAGCAATGCAATACATTTTTACAAAGGAAGTTCTTCTATTCAGAGACAGTTGACAGCTCTATAATCTTAAAACTTGATACCGTACGTCAATCTCCTGACTAGCTGGCCAATGGCCAATGTCTTCTCAAAGAAATCAACAATGACTTTTCCTGAATGCATAGGAAGCTTTTGGCTCCCTTATTCGGCAATTTCGTTTGTTCACGTACCCATTTATCCAAAAAAAATTGGCCTCATCGCTAAAGAATACTTTCCGATGCAAATAAAATTTAATTGCCAACTACTGTAGAGCACATTGAGCTACCGCACATCATTGTCTCTGATCAGTTTAATTTTATATGTATACAGGCCCAAATCACCACGCAAAATTTGCCCTGTTATGGTCTTCGAAAGATCGAGTTTGAAGTCGCTGTAGTGTAGTAAGTAATGCATTGCCTTATTAGATGTGAGGCCGCGATTCAAATCCCGAGGTATCGAACAGAACGAACTATGAAAAAAAATTTCTTCCTCTCAGCAGATTTTTGACAAAAACTCTATGAATGAAATAAAAATTGTCACGAAAAGTTTCTTAAAAATCTGTCGTTCGTAAACAACTTTAAACTGTAGGTCCCGCCTCTCATTTATAAAATTAGCACACACAACGTAAGTGGTGTGAGTAGCTATGTGGCAATCCTGGCTGAAGGGTTGTAATGTGTTCTGTATGTACATCTAGTCGCCGTAGTAGTGTGTTCGCTTATTAGACGTAAAGCCCGGGTTCAAGCCCCAGGCCAGACATCAAACCAAAATTAAAAAAAAAAATATATTTCTTCGGCGACTTTCTCTCAGCAGATTTCTAGCAAAAACTCTGACAGTAAATAAATCTGCCATGAAAAAGTTTCTCAAAATCTGTCGTTTGGAGTTGACGTTAAACTGTAGGTCCCGCCACTCAAGTATAAAACTAAGGCACACAACATGAGCGGATTGAGAAGCTACGCCATAATCCTGACTAAAGGGTTGTAATGGCAAATTATGTATGTACATGTAGGTATGGTTGGTCGTGATATCGACTGCCATGGATAGCGGCGATGTTTTCGACTTTTCAAAGTCTTACGCTACCAATTTACAACATTAGAAATTGAAATTCCTTTTTTCCCGTGCAATCTTTAATTCTATTTAACTCAGCTTGTCTACTTTAACTTTTAAATACTTTATAATGATTGTCACCCGGGGTCGGTCACCCTCACACTTTGGTTTTCATAATCAATTGCAATATAAAACCACAGCCATCTTTGAAGTCATTAGCGTTGACACAATCGCTTTACGGTTAATAACTGCTTAAAATCATAAACTGCAGACGTTGAAGACAAGGCAAATTAACCCATACTACGACGGCCATAACGGCTGTCAGGTATTAGCAAAAGCAGGCAGACAAACGAACTCACACATGATGCTTTTGTCCCTTAATCATACGCGTAAAACTATAAAAATATGATTTTTGTTTTCTTGGTTTGCTTTTAAAATTCCCACCATATGCATGCAACAAACACATACAAAAGACTGCATACAAACAACAGCCATTCAGCCATTAAATACAGTGGCGTTAAGGACATCAATGCATGACAAAAAGAACATGAGATTTTCAGTATCTTTAGCAGTTGCGGTGCGGGACAATCAAACAGTGAGTCAGTCAGTCAGTCATTCATTCAACATCAGATAAAATATGTGGAACAAAACTTTTTATTTACGTCTCTTCCATATTTCATTAATAATCCAATGTCATGTCTGAAGCCGCAAAGACAAAACAAAAAAAAAAAAAAAAGAAACCGAAATTATGAAGAGTTTAGCAAAGTTTTGTTCCCATTTCCTTTTGTTATAATTGTTTTTGTTGTTGTTGTTGTTGCTGCATTGGTTGATTGTGGGAATCCTAAATGACATTATCTGTCTATGGATGATTGTTGTCAAACTCTGCTATTGTTTGTGTGTAAATGAGTATGCGTATGTGAGTTGGTCGTTCTAAATATCGTCATTCATTCATTCAATCATTCACTCATACAGTCATTCATTCATTCATTCGCTCATTATTGCTTAAACATTTTTTAGAGGACAAAATTTTAGTTTATAAAGTCAGCAACAATAATAATCCACAACCGCAGTAACATTTTGTCATACATTTGTACGTCTGTCCGCCGTCTCATATATTAACACTTATGTACATACGTACGCATTCACATACTATATCGTGTCATACATTTGCTAATACTTATACAAGCCCATTGCGATTAACGCGGTTTTAAAGCCAAACCATGTTATAGTAACAACAACAACAAAACATCAGCGACGTTGACTATGGCTACAACAAAAACGGCAACAAATTTACAATTACGAGCAGCATTACAAACAAATGAACAAAAACAACAAGAAATAAATAGAAAAAAAATAGAAAATAATTTTCACACACTATAACACTTAAACTAAATGGAAAATGAAAATCCACTGCTGAATAGAATATTTAGTGAGTGAGCGACATTGAATTGAAGATCCAATAGGAAATTGTGTCAAAAGTTTCAAGAGAGGAATAATTTAATTTATCATGCTGGAAACCCGCGTAAGCCTATTGACCAGAGGTGGATATCAGCAGTCATTGAGCCACCTTAAGCATACATATAGCATACAGCTTGAAACAGTATCAATTACCATTTTAAGAGCCCTCCGAGTAGGAACTAGTCCGCACTACCGGATTGCACTAGAATTCCACTTTAGCCGTTATCACAGTGCTGCGATTTGTAATACTAGGTGGGCTATTTAAAATTTTAATTCACGTTCGATCGAACCAATTTCCGTGAACTTTTTCGAGAATATGGAATCGTACCTCGGCAATGGCATCAAATCAAAAACAAATGCTCAATTGTCTTTGGTTTGTCGGCATAACACTTTTCTTTATCAGCGCTCCATAGAAAATAGTCCAACGGTGTCAAATCGTAGCTTCTTGGCGACCAATTGACATCAGCATTTCGGCTAATTAAACTGTCATCAAACATTTGATGCGATAAATCGCTTGTGGCATAAGATGTGTGGCAAGTTGCACTATCCTGTTGAAATCAAACATCGTTCACATCAATGCCATGAAGGGCGAGTACAAAAAAATCGGAAATCATTGTGCGATAGGTGTTCCTACTGACCGTCCTTATTTTCATAGAAATATCCGGGTCTCCATAAGCCACAGCAAAATGTCACTCGTAATGGGTACATTGGCTTCTCTAAGACAACGTGTGTGTTTTTAGCTCCCAAAATACGGTAATTTTGCTTAACCACCAAGCCACCAAGATGAAAATGAGTTTCATCCGAAAATATGATTTTTATTTTGGCAAAATCGACATCATCGTGCAGATTCTCATTGGCCCATCTACCTCAGCGAAAATGAATCTAATGGTCATGCGGATTCAACTTTGTAAGGCGTTTATTTCAAAAGCTGACAATTTCCAACAGAGCCTTCTTATAGGCAAAAATAGTCCCTTTTTTCTCTTTATTTTTATGTGGTTGGTTTTTGTTGTTGTTGTTTTGTATAAATTTTGCATAAAATTTTGTTGCTTTTATTGCCTGTTTTTTTTTTGTTTTTTTAATTTTAAATGGATTTTGTTTTTGGTTGATGGTGTTGTTGTTGTTGTTGTTGTTATTATTACATATTATTTAAATTTGTATAGAGTGTACATAAATACTAAATTTAAATTATACTGACTGAGACACACACATACATACACACACACATTCATATACAGTGTATATGTATAGAGAGTCAATTGTACATTTGAAAACCATTGCATATAATTACGCCAATGTCACGTCTTTTTACTGCGAAATACTAGCAATAGTTGATCGTTGTTGTTGTTGTTGTTCTTGTTATCGTATACATATATACACGCGTATATATTTTGCATATTCAATATACTTGTCTATCCTTTAGCAAACAAACCACAAACACACTTGCATACGCATTAACACATACACACATATGTAGATTTTTGCAAAATTGCATAGTTTTTGGCGCAAAACACAAAACGCACCAGAGCGAGCGAGAGAGAAAAAGAAAGAGAATTTTTAGTTTCGAAAAATCGGTTTTATTAGCTCATGTGGTTTTTGTAATGTTTGTTATAAGTTTTGTTCTTGTTGTTGTTGTTGTTGGCGATGTGTTTTTGGGGTTTTTAATATTTTTGTTATTGCCGTAATAGTTGTTGTTGTTGTTGTAGCTCTACTTTATCGAATATCTGTAATTGTATAAAATGTTGACTGTGTTGATTTTTCCCTCCACCAACCCACACATACACATACATATATACACACTTGCAAATACATATGCAAAGCAATAGCAACAACAACAACAACAATAAAAAAATAATATTTAGAAAATTCTGTAAAGTTGAAACCAACGAGAAAGCAAATAAAAAAAATTAAAAAAAAAGCAACGTAAACTTGGCAAATTATATACAATTGCTGCACGTTGTAACACTTTGTTGTTGTTTGTGTTGTAGTTGCCACTCCTTCGCTTCTCTGGTGGCCTCTGATGTGATTTTTAGTTTTTATCAGCACAGAGTGTGTTTGTTTGTTTTCTTTATTTTTGGTTTAAATCCCCTAGAAAAAGTGTGGGGAAAAAAGAGTGAGAAAAAGTAAGCGTTGATTACTATTTTCGTTAAAGCCAGATTTGTATGTATGTGAACTAAATGTGTGTGCGTGTATGTATACATGTACTATGTATGCATATGTAGATTAGTTTAAGTGGAACTTACATGCCAGCGCAGGAGTGTGCATATATGTATGTATGCATGTGTACCTTGTGTGCAGATTTCTAACTCACAAATTGCCAAAAGGTGTGGTATGGCAAGTGTTTCTGTAAAAATAATATGAATATCCTTGTATTTCTTTCACTTTAACACACTCTCTCTCTCTCTCGCTCTCTCTGTCTCACTCTCGCGTGTGTGTGTGGCATCTCTCTTTCCGTCCTTTAAATGTGTTGTCATCATCGCTTATTATTGGCATTATAAAATAAAATTTTCACGTAATTTTTATAGATAATCCCCCGTGCAGTATACATACATAGGTAGTGAGTGGAAACTCAAAGTGAATTGTAAACATCATTAAAATGTATGAAAAACAGGATTCATATTCTAATATTTTAAAATGGATTCAAATTTGTGTTTGAATATGTAAAACTGTGTTGTTGCAATAGTTTTATTGCCACTAATAGTGGCTGTGACAAGGATGTACAAATTGCTCGCAAATGAATTTTGTTGTTGCTTGTCTTGCATAATTTGTCGTTGGATGTCTCGTTGGTGCATTATAAATATAAAATCATTTAAAGCTGATTTGAGGATTGGCTGGTTTAAGCTTCAATATTTTAAAACGATTTAAATATCGAAATCGAATTAAATGAAAAAACAGAAATTTATTTTGAAAGATCAGTTGTTTTCAATCACCTCACTTCAATCAAATCACTTCAATCTTCCGGGCTAATTATCTCCCACTCTTACTTACTTAACTAATTGGTCATTATAGTCCCTTTAGTCGGGATTAGAACCTAGCTTCAATCACCACTTATATTGTGTGTGTTAATTTCATCCACGTGTGGCCCGACATACAGTTCCAAATCGATTCGTAACGATAAATTTTTAAAGAATTTTTCATGGCAATTTGTTTTACTCACAGAGTTTTTGCCACAAGAGTGCTAAAAAGAAATCCTTTTTTATATTTCATTTCATTGAAGATGTCTAGGCTGGGGTTTGAACCGCGGCCTTCCGTCTAGTACGTCAACACTCTACTACCTACTAAAATACGGCAACTTTTGCAAAGCCCCCCCACTCTGTTGATTTGTATTGAAACCTCATACCACAACTGGAGGCATATTATTTGGTTTCTGTGGTAATGCGGCAAACTTAGATGCTTCAAGTTGCCAAAAACTATAACAATTTTCATAGCCATCGATTAATGTAACTTCTTTTGATGATTTCTAAGCGGCATTTTGATCAAATGGTTTCTACTTCTGAAATCTACAGCTTTACGGAACATTTTAGACTTGTATAAGACTATGCAGAAATAGGCCGAAAATAGTAACAAATCTTCTGACCGGTCATTGTAGTCTTAAAGAACATTTCTTGAGAATAGAAATTGTTTCAAGCCGAATGTTTAGACTCTTGGTGGTAATCAAATCACATATTTAGAGCTTGTGAGGCGTTCAGGCATTTCAAGAGGGAACACCCGGCAAACGAATAGGGGAAGATTGTATAGAAACTCTACATAGACCAAAGGCAGCATTCTCAAACCTTTGAAGCACAAAACAATACAGAACTACTTGCAAATGCTTGAAAATTGTTGCTTAAGTGGTTCCCAATGAATGAAGCAATATCTTCAATTCATTATCTTTGAACATTTTTCTTGAATTTCGTATTGAAATCATCACTACTGAAACGCACAAATTCTATCTCGCCTGTTAAAGACGATGATATATATTCAGCGTAAGCGCACATGTGCTTCAGCTACATGTAGATTTTATAATTGACGATGTAGAAAAGGATCTTGATAACTATGCGATGTTAGTTGTAAAGATATATTAAATTCAAATTGAAGTAATTACTGTGTTGGCACATTAGCCGGGAGGCCACAGTTCATCCTCTGGTTCAGACATCTCAAGCAAAACGAAATCTGAACAAATATTTTTTCGGCGACTTTTTGCCAGTAGTTTTTGCTAAAAAAAATAAAATTGCCATGAAACAGTTTTTGAAAATTTGTCGTTCGGAGTTGACTTTAAGCTGTAGGTCCCGCCACTTGTGAATAAAACATAAAACACACAACATAAGTGGTATGAGAAGGTCTTAGGTCAGAATCCTGACTAAAAATGTTGTAATGATCAATTGACTAAGCAACAATAGAGTTTCAATGTTTCAATTAATTTCTTTACAACCAAGACTCAGGGGATGTTCCCTACGCATGCATGGCATTTGCAGAAAATGCAGGAAGGAACTTCTACCCACAATACTGATAGTATGACTAAAGAATGATTTCTCTGTGTAATACCCTGACATCCGAAGTAGTCGTAGCAGGTAGTGTTGATGTGGGTAGCGCTTATTAAGGGTGAGGCCTCGGTTCAAACCCTAGGTCAGACATCTTTAATATAACGAAATTTGAAAAATATTTCTTCGATTACTGCCTCTCAGCAGATTTCTGACAAAATCTCGGAGTAAATAAAATTGCCGTGGAAAGTTTCTCAAAAATTTCTGGTTCGGAGTCGACTTTAAATTGTATACACTTATGAATAAAATTAACACACACACAGCATAAGTGGTGTGAGAAGCTAGGACACTAACTGTGTGTAATAGAAATAGAAACGCAGTATGTTGTTAATTCCGTATTTTGCAGTCATAACCCCAATTAATTTTAAATTGCAACTTTCCCACTTTATACATTTCAGAAATATCTTTCTCTCTCCCTCTGTGAGAAATTGTTTTAAACCAACTCATTAACTGCTCCACCGCTAGGCTCACTTGGGCCTCAATGGTTAGAAAGCGCACCTACCAGTTACTTGGCCTTGGTCGTAACATCATCTCGATCACAGTGGCCATGCTTATAGGTCACTGTGTTATGGGTAGACACGCGGAGTGAATGCGGCTCCCATTTAACGACTTCTGCCGTGGGTGCAGATCCGCTGAGGAAGAGGAGACTGTTTTTTCTTTTCTTCTTCTTCTTCTTCTACATCAGGTCTTCTGCATCAGATCTGCTGCATCAGGTCTGCATCAGGTCTTCTGCATCAGGTCTGCATCAGATCTGCTGCATCAGGTCTTCTGCATCAGGTCTTCTGCATCAGGTCTGCATCAGGTCTGCATCAGGTCTTCTGCATCATGTCTTCTGCATCAGTTGTTTAAGTCTGCATCAGTTGTTTAAGTCTGCCTCAGTTGTTTATGTCTGCATCAGTTCTTCATCCATAAGCAGAGCACAACCCAATTTCTTTGTCAATGCCCATCTCCTGCGAGTTACAGATATAGGTTATTTGGCTCTTCAACCCTTGTCAGCTTGACGGAGGTGTCGTCCATTGATGTCAAGCATTTAGCCTCGTTTATCAAGCTTTCGGGCTGGTTTTTCAGCATGGGGTAGTCGTGCTTTAAATATACAGCCCTTGCGCTGACCAACTTCTCACTCCCTGATTCGAAGGAACTTGGTGAGTACAGAGGCTGGGTGGAGCTCAATTGAGCTTTTGGTATCAAAGCCACTACACTAACCATAGCTAACCTAACCTAACTCATTAACTTGCTATGCTATCTGCCTTAAATACGATTCTAATTTTAGTATCTGTTGAACAAAGCTGGGAAACATTTTTTCGTTTCATTTTCAAATACCAAATTGTGTGTGAACATTTGTTGATGCTGCCCCATATTGGTAAATAAAGCGTCAAAATTAAAGTCAAATTTACTCAGTAAATAAAAAAGAAAATATTTGTTTGTATTTGTTTGTATTTTTTTTTTTTTTTTTGAAAAGAGGAAAAAATAAGGGAAAATATTTATTTAATAAAGTGGTTTTTATTAGTTCGAGAAATTATTTATTTTATTCCAATTGACTTACATACATATAAAAAAAATAAGAAGAAATAGATGACAGCTGTTTGATATACAAAAATTATGTAAAAAATTAAAAAAAAAATAATAAGGAATCCTTAAAAAAAACGAATTAAAATAATGAAAAATATCGAATAACATTTGAAATTTTTTTAAATGCGGCAGTTATAAGGAAAATAAACAATCGTTTCATTTACAAATAAATTCATTGAACTCTGGAACGGTTAGGAACGGCATTAAGGGCCTCTACCATAAGGAGTCTGATGAAAATTATTCTAAGAAAACTAGAAAATTAGAAAAGATATTTGCTTGAAATGAAATTTTGTATGTTTTCGTATGCTTACCAGGTGTTTTCATAGAAGGAAAGGTTCGATAACCTTTCACTACTTGCCACACTAAATAGTATGACTAGAGTGCTGTTGCTGGTGGTCTTTTGGCTTTCAAACAGAGCAGCAACAGTAGAGTCATCAATCGTAGCTGGTTTAGATAAATTTGTTCCTTTTTTTCATTCTCTCCCTCTCTTTCACTTCTCTTTTACATCATGGATTGGATGGATGAGGAGGCATGAAATAAAAGAAAAAAAGAAAAAAGTAATATTCAGCTGTTTTTAATTTCTGTAATCGTTGTGTTATATGATTATTAGACATCAGTTTTATATTCCTGAAGGAGTGGAATTGGTTTCTAAGGATATTTTTTAATCACCAACAATAGTAACAGCCTATAACAGCCGTAAACAAATCTTGCAACGAACAGGCATTAAAATCTTGAATTAGTGAAAGTAACCATGAAACTGAAATTAAAAACAATGCACATGTCCTTATAGATACAACTTACTTCATATGTATGTATGTGGGTAAAATATTTCACATTAAAATGATTTATTTCAGTTCAGTTTTGTTTGCTTTTGAATATTTCAAAAATGCATTTCATTTTGCCACACTTTGTTGTTAAATTTATTTTGTCTTTCAATCACTTATTCATTCAATTCATTATTATTCATACCCAACCCATTTTCATGCCATAACTTACCTCTTGCATTTGCATTGCCCTAGCCCAACGTGTCATTCACCCAAATCCAGCCGTTCTCGTCATCTATCAAAAATGCTAAGCAACAGTCTGAAAATCATTGGTTTATTACACCACCTGGTTCCTGTTTGTTGGTTACATTTCCGTGTCACCCTTTCATTCATTCATGTGCCAGGTTTTATTGCCTTTTTTTCCTTCTTTTTATTTTTAATTGGTTTCACTTTTATTTCATTTTTTTTCGTTCTTTTAATTTTATTGTTGCTGTCCTGTCCGTATCCCAATTAGTTACGTTTACCAGGACTCTTAATGTTCGGCTGCAAAAAGCCTTACATTTTTTTGTTTTTAACATTGTCTGTCTGCTGTGTAAAAACATGAAATGACTAACAAATATTCTCGATTGCAACACCCTTTAGAAGTTCGCAGGTTTTTTTTTGGTTTAAAGACTGCCATAGAATTTCTTAAATTTCTTCAATTGTTGAAACATACATTATACTCACTTTTCATTACAACCCTTGAGTTAGGATTGCAACCTAGCTGCGCACACAACCCAAGGTGTGTGTATCCATTTTATCCCTAAGCTGGGGAACCTACAGCTTAATGTCAAATCCCAGCGATAGATTTGATAAACTTTTGATGGAAATAGCTTTTTACAAGTTTTTCCAGAAGACTGCTGAGAGCAAGTCTGCGACTGAACTATTTTTTGTTTTGTTCACGATGTCTGAGCCAGGGTTTGAACCACGTGCTCTCGTCTAATAAACGAACACACTAGACTAGAGTCGCAGTGCGGTGGGAGTGAACATTTAATTCGCTGATAAAACCCATAGTACCTTGCCCTCACACCCCTGGTGCTCTCACACTCCTGGTGCCCTCACTCCATCGCACCCTCACGCTCTCGCATCCTCAAATCCTCACACCCTCAAACCCTAGCACCCTTAAACCCTCGCACCTCACACCCTCGCACCCTCAAACCCTCGCTCCCTGACACCCTCGCATCCTCAAATCCTCACACCCTCAAACCCTAGCACCCTCACGCCCTCGCACCCTCAAACCCTCGCACCCTCACACCATCGCACCCTCACACCCTCAAACCCTCGCACTTTGACTTAACTCGCCAATATATTTTTTTAGACCACCTTTCCTTTTGAAGTCGCCGTGGTCTAGTAGGTAGTGTGTTGGCTTATTAGACGAAAGGCCCGAGTTCGAATCCCAGGTCAGACATCAAAACGAAAATATGAAAATATTTCTTCGGCGACTTCCTCACAGCAGATTTCTGGCAAAAACTCTGAGAGTAAAAATTGCCATGAAAAGGTTCTCAAAAAATCTGTCGTTCGGAGTCGACTTTAAACTGTAGGTCCCGCTACTCATGTATGAAATTAACGCACACAACACGAGTGGTGTGAGAAGCTAGGACGTTGTACAATGGGTCAATTCGACCTCCGGGTACTGTACTTTGTCACAGTTGACAAGTACACGTCCTCTAACCTAACCTAACCTTTCCTAAAGGTTCAATTCAATCCCCTTAAGTATTCATTGACTGGCAGCCAATTAAGTCAAATCCTTTATGAAAGGAAAGATATCTTCCATGCTAAGATCAATACGTTCTTCAATCACTTCAGTGTGTCTTTTGAACCAAACGAAATCAACAAAAGAGTTTCTCGTCATCTCTTGCCAAAATGTCCGGCCACATTAAGCCACACATCCTATCAATATTATCCATAATAAACCTTTCGGAAGCACTTGACATTATGAACCCATTGGTCACACTTTCTAATAATTCTTTGTTAAATTCAATAACAAATTATGTTTCCTACAAACACGATTGCTTTTGAATGAATTTTATTTAAAAGTTGAATGCACATATAAGCGTATATTAAGCGAATATCCTTTTTTTATGGCCAATACAAGGCAGCAGGCTATAACAAATCAGCTACAGTAACAGTACCAACATTGAAGGCAAGCAGAGCACGCAAAGTTAAAGATATGACGTTTAGTGTTGGGACTCTAATTAGGGATATAAAAAAAAGCAATAACAACAACAACAATAGCAGTAAAAACCATAAAAGAATAATAAAAATAAATAAAAAAAAATAAAAATAAATAAAAAATACTGGAGAATATGAAATATTGTAGCAGACGCCATTAACGACGACTCAATATTGTGTTTTATTATCTTTTTATAAAATATAACCCCTTCTTTTGCCCTTCTTTCGCATTTTTTTCCATTTTTTTTTGTTTTTGGATACAATAGTTGCAATTTCTATCATAAAGTTAAAATCATACACACACACACATACATACCTACCTATACTCTACCATATAAAAACAGTTGTAATAAAATAAAACAAATGAAAAAAAGGATAAAATTCCTCTCTACTATGCTAACCAAAGTAATACCAAGAAAATAAAAAAAAAAAAAATAAAAAAAAAAAAATAAAAAAAATACGTGCCGGATTCGTTTCCATTGTTTCAATGCGGCGAATTATAAAAATTTCTGTTTCTTTTGTTGTTTTTTTTTCTCTCCTTTAATTCGTTGCCTTATCGAATTACATTGAAACTTCCGTAATCGTAAGAGACTGTGTTACTTTCTCTGTTGATGTTGCTGTTGTTGTTGTAATTTTTAATTTATGTTTAATATGACTTTAAAAACGTCCTCAGGGGAGAGAGAGAATAAATTGTCAAAAAAAATGAATCTTTTTTTTTGTTCTCTTTCATCAACAACATCAACAATTTTATTTGTTTTAAGCCAACACGCTTGAGAATATAATTGAATTTTTCACTCATCTTCTGAGGGATTTTCAATTAATGTAAGTGATAAACTCTGTAATTTGTTTAATGGTTTCCTTAAGATTTCCTTAAGAATTCTTGCTGAAAGTGTCATGTATACAGCAAGTAATTGGAAATGTTCTGTGAGTCTGGCAAATGAAAAGGTGAGCTGGTTTTGATGTCTTTTTCATATTTATCGGTTACTTTGGGAGAAAGATTTGGAGAAAAATATCTCGTATAAGAATCTATCATTTTTACATTGCCGTATAGAAACAGAAATCGTCGTAGTCTAGTAGGTAGTGTGTTCGCTTATTAGATGTAAAAGCCCGGGTTCAAACCCCAGGTCAAACATCAAAACAAAAATATGAAAAAAATATTTCTTCAGAGACTTCCTCTCAGCAGATTTCTGGCAAAAACTCTGAGAGTAAATAAAAATGTCATGAAAAAGTTTCTCAAAATCTGTCGTTCGGAGTCGACGTTAAACTGTAGCTCCCGCCACTCAAGTATAAAATTAACGCACACAACATGAGTGGTGTGAGAAGCTAGGCCGTAATCCTGACTGAAGGGTTGTAATGGCCAATTATGTATGTATGTATGTATGTATAGAAACAGACTGTCTTTACATTTAAATGCGTTAAATTAAGTATGTTGCACTAGTCTGCTGAACGTACGTATATTACACTGCAAAACCAAATTTGTAACTCGAGTACCAAGGCAACGATTAGACTAAAAACACTAGGTCAGGCATTTTCAACAAAACGAAATATGAAAAAATATTTCTGCGACGACTTCCGCTCAGCAGATTTCTGGTAACAACTCTGAGTGTAAATAAAAATTACCATGAAAAGCTTCTCAAAAATCTGTCGTTCGGAAACGACTTTAAACTTTAGGCTCCGAATGTTCATTGAAGCCATTGCCCTATTAAAAGTCATGCCTCTACACTCGGCTTTCACTGACATGACTCTATTTCGTTGGCAGCACAAGCAGCCATTTGAGACGTAACATATATTCTAACGAAATTGTGTCAAAACCTTGCCTGTAAATCTGAATCCAAACAAAGTTTTGAAGTATGGCTTCCACATACATAAGTTAACACGAGTAATTTCAAGCGTAGTGAGGAGGGGCATGACGACTGATGATAAGATGTCAATAATATCAAGAAAACTGTTCTTAGTTGATCGCTGGAAAGTACGGCAAATAGTGGCAAAGCTAGAATTCAGTGACTGTGGTCTGTTTCTCTGACGACCTGACTTTAGGTATAAAATTCACTGAAAACAATTGAAATTGAATTTCTCTAAACCAAACGACTACAATCGTTATGCTTTGGCCAGTGACTGTTGCACACAACAACATTGCCTATTGCTATTGAACTGGAGTGGAATGCAATCAAACCGCTCAATCAAATTAAAATTTTAAAAACTTGGTTTCTGTGTCTACAATTCATATGATTAGTGACTGTTTGTTTTGCTTTCTATTACGGCAGGAAATTCAAATCTTTATTTTTCCATGCTTCTGACTAATCTAATGCGCGCCAAATCTACTAAACATACATATGCCCATGAGCACATGAGTAAATGCTCTCATATTTCATCAGCGACATTATAATTCAAGGTTAACGGTCAATATCCTCGAATTGGCAAAGAAATCTAGCGGTATTTATAAGTAAAACAAGAAAAACAACAACTGCAAAAATGTTATCTCTTAATTTAAATCAAAATCAACGCAATACAGAATCCCCAAAAAACCGAAAATAATCAACAGCAGCAAGCAGGTCAGGTAAAAAAATATTCAAACATGAACAGCAACAGGAATGAAAGAAAAGAAAGACAAGAACTTCCTTTTTCATTGAAAAGGCAAACATGGCATACTCTTCAGTTTGGTTTTATTTGAATCCGGACTTAAGAATTCTACTTCATTTAATGACTAATATCTACATGTATACACACACACATAGATAGATATATTTGTTTAACGCCTTCCTTAAGGATCAAAGTAATATCCGGTGTATGGTTTGCATTGGTAGAATTTCACCAAAAAATAAAAGAAAAAATCACGTAAAAACAAAATCAAGTTTAGTGAACCCCCCTTTTTTATAATAAGAAATCAAATAGTTGTTGCTGTTGTTGTTGTTGTTGCTGGCAGCAGTATTTAGTTTAGCAGGACAGTACAGGACAGGACAGGACTTAATGACAGGAAAGCATTAAGCACCAGCCACATTCTACATTCAGTATTGTGTTAAGGGAATATAAGGGGGAAATAAGCAGTAGAAATACAAAGAAATAACTGATTATGAAACCAATGAGTCATGCAACAATTGGTTCCACATGAGTTAAGCACACACACACACACACACATATTACACACGCTTACAAACAGGACTTCCGCAGCAAATGTTTTGTTGTGTTTTTTTTTTTCCATTGAGTCTGCTGAGAAAACGGAATCAGTGCAAATTATTGCAAGCGATTAAAATCTAAATGGTCAATGCACAAGGTGGTATAAATTTATCATCGTTTATTATCTCTCTCTCTCTCTCTCTATTTTTTCTCTCGCTATCATGCCACCAATTGTTGCAAAAACAAAAAAAAAAAACTTTAAGAAAAGAGCAAACAAAACAAAGGGGAAGAGAATATTTTATAAACATTTGATAACATTTTCTATTATTTTTACTTCTCTTTGTTTTTCTCTAATTCTCCATTGTACTGTACTTAACTGGAAAATATTAAACGATAGACTTTAAATACAGTAAACATAGCTGGCAGCTGTATGGCAGAACTTTAAAGGAATGTATTGAAGAAAAAAACAAACTTCTCTGTATATCATCCGATATGTTTTGATTCTTTTAATTTCTGCCAAAAATCTCAACCAAATACTGCCTGTGTATTTTCCTTAGCCTGGCTGCAAGAGATTTAAACGTGTTCATTATAAACTTAAATGCATGCTGATGATGATGTTGATGGCGATGCTGATGCTGATGCGAACGATAATGATTTGTGTCGCCGTTTCAGGCACGTGCAGGAAGCAGTTCTACATTTAACTTGCTCGGTGTGCAAGTGTCTGTCCGTTACCATATTCTCTATGAGTATATCAACAGTGTTTTTCATAAGCAACTTAGGACTCTCAGCATGTTTTTAATGTGAGAAACCGCAAGTAGTTGTATTTCATTCATACATTTTTACCCATTCGCCTGGTTTCGTTGGGCCCCAGTGTAGTCTAGTGTAACATTTTAATGCTCCTAACTTAAAGACTCATTACCAGACAAAGAACTGCATTCAAAACGAATTTGTATCAGTCGCAGTAATATGCCAGCAGTGGTTGCCTTTTCAGCCCTGTGTTGTGTGATAAGGTGGTTGGTGAGCGAGCGTGTTGATGGTAAAAGATTTTGGTTTTTTTTCACTTTTTGTTCTTTTTTCCTCTATTCTTTGGTTTTATAAAACAATAACAAAAACGCGTGTTGCCCAATGACTTTTGTCATACATTTGTAATCAGGCGTAAAGATAAATTTGCGCTTAAATAGTGCAAACGGATGAATATCTAACTGCTTTCGAGATGGTCGCATTAAGAATTTAAGAGAATGGAAAGGAAATTTATGTTTAAAAGCTTTTGTTAATTATTATCTGCAAAGAAGGATTTCGCGCAAATGTTGGTGAAAACATATTCAATCGAATTAAAATATTATTCCACATAAAACTCAGAAACAATATGCTGTTAGGTAACCGTTATGTTAGTAAAATGAGCGCTATATTGGTCATCACAATACTTCAGCTAAGATTATGATGTAGCTTCTCACCATACTTATGTTGAGCGTGCTAATTTTATATATGAATGTCGGAAAGTACAGTTTTTATGGCAATTTTTATTTACTCTCAGAGTTTTTTTTGCCAAAAATTTAGTGAGAGGAAGACGCCGAAGAAATATTTTGCATATTTCCTATTTGTTGAGGTTTGAACCGAGGTCTCACGTCTAATAAGCCAACGCACCACCTACTCGACTACAGCGACTTCGATTTTTAATAAGTTCTACAACAATCGCTGCAGAACATGTGGTTCATCTGCCTTAGGTGATCTGCTATGCCTATGCCTATTAACATTCCGTAGCGTGAATTTAGTATCACAAAAAAGCCAGAATTCAACTCAAACCGCTTGTAACATTTCGAAGTCAGATGTTATGCGGTTGGTCACATACATAAATGAATATATATTCTTCAGTCCAAACAGATTTTTTACAATTGCATCCCAATATCTAGAGATGGCGTGGCATTGGGGGCGTTAGTTTAGTATTACAAAAAAGCCAGAGTTCTACTCGAACCCATGGTATACCGTTTTTCTTCCAACTTCCTAAAATAACGAAGTTATAGCCATAAAACCAAAATCATTTGTAAGAAAATCACCTTTTACACAGTTCTGTTCGCCTGGTATCTGAGAAAAAAAATGTCGCTGGAAAGATTGCAACATCAGATGTCATTTTTACACTTACCATACCTACTTAACATTCAGTCATTTACACACATGTACATGTACTTTTCAGTTAAGATATCAGTTCTTTACAATTGCACCCGCAATATGTAGAGAGGGCGTGGCATTGGGGGCGTGAATTTAGTATCACAAAAAAGCCAGAGTTCTATTCTAACCGATGGCACACAGATTTTCTTCCAACTCCTTGAAACAACGAAGTTATAGTCATAAAACCAAAATCATTTGTAAGAGATCACCTCCTACACAGTTCTGTTCGCCTGGTATCTGACAAAAAAATGTCGCTGGAAACATTTCGAAGTCAGACGTCATTTTTATACTTACCATACCTACTTAACATTCGGTCATTTACACACATGTACATGTACTTTTCAGTTAAGATATCAGTTCTTTACAATGGCATCCCAATATCTAGAGAGGGCGTGGCACTGGGGGCGTGAATTTAGTATCACAAAAAAGCCAGAGTTCTACTCTAACCTATGGCACGCAGTTTTTCTTCCAACTCCTTGAAACAACGAAGTTATAGCCATAAAACCAAATTATTATTTTGCCAGGGTCTGAAAGTATGACCTCAGACCTTTCTAATGACACCCATTTCATTTCAATAGGCCCCATGGATCCAGAGTTATAAGCGTCTAAAATTTATTATTTACCGCCAGTTGCTTGCTATGTGATTCTGTTGGCCTGGTATTTGACAAAAAAAATGTCGGTAAGAAATTTGAATAGAAAAACCGTTACTATGTGTGGGTGAATAAAAATTTGAATAGAAAAGCCGTTACTATGTGTTGGTGAATAAAACCTTTCCACTTTCAGAGTTAAATTTTCGGCTCCTATTTAGACCTGAACTTGAAACTGGACTTGGACCTTAAGGCACGACTTCCGATCTTTTCAATGGCACCCCTTTCATTTCAATAGGTCTAATGGATCCAGAGTTATAAGCGGTTCAAAATTTCAATTAAACTCGGGACTTCCTGGCCTTGGACTTGGACTTACTCGTTTTTATTTTGGCAGGGTCTGAAAGTATGACCTCAGACCTTTCTAATGACACCCATTTCATTTCAATAGTCCCCATGGATCCAGAGTTATAAGCGTCTAAAATTTATTACTTACCGCCAGTTGCTTGCTGTGTGATTCTGTTGGCCTGGTATTTGACAAAAATATGTCGGCAAGAAATTTGAATAGAATAACCGTTACTATGTGTGGGTGAATAAAAATTTGAATAGAAAAACCGTTAATATGTGTGGGTGAATAAAACCTTTCCACTTTCAGAGTCAAGTTTTCGGCTCCTATTTAGACCTGAACTTGGAACTGGACTCGAATCTTAAGGCACGACTTCCTATCTTTTCAATGGCACCCTTTGATTTCAATAGGTCTAATGGATCCAGAGTTATAAGCGGTTCAAAATTTCTATTAAACTCGGGACTTCCTGGCCTTGGACTTGGACCTACTCGTTTTTATTTTGGCAGGGTCTGAAAGTATGACCTCAGACCTTTCTAATGATACCCATTTCATTTCAATAGGCCCCATGGATCCAGAGTTATAAGCGTCTAAAATTTTTTATTTACCGCCAGTTGCTTGCTATGTGATTCTGTTGGCCTGGTATTTGACAAAAAAAATGTCGGCAAGAAATTTGTATAGAAAAACCGTTACTATGTGTGGGTGAATAAAAATTTGAATAGAAAAGCCGTTACTATGTGTTGGTGAATAAAACCTTTCCACTTTCAGAGTTAAATTTTCGGCTCCTATTTAGACCTGAACTTGAAACTGGACTTGGACCTTAAGGCACGACTTCCGATCTTTTCAATGGCACCCTTTGATTTCAATAGGTCTACTGGATTCAGAGTTATAAGCGGTTCAAAATTTCTATTAAACTCGGGACTTCCTGGCCTTGGACTTGGACCTACTCGTTTTTATTTTGGCAGGGTCTGAAAGTATGACCTCAGACCTTTCTAATGACACCCATTTCATTTCAATAGGCCCCATGGATCCAGAGTTATAAGCGTCTAAAATTTATTATTTACCGCCAGTTGCTTGCTGTGTAATTCTGTTGGCCTGGTATTTGACAAAAAAATGTCGGCAAGAAATTTGAATAGAAAAGCCGTTACTATGTGTGGGTGAATAAAAATTTGAATGGAAAAGCCGTTACTATGTGTGGGTAAATAAAACCTTTCCACTTTCAGAGTCAAGTTTTCGGCTCCTATTTAGACCTGAACTTGGAACTGGACTCGAATCTTAAGGCACGACTTCCTATCTTTTCAATGGCACCCTTTGATTTCAATAGGTCTAATGGATCCAGAGTTATAAGCGGTTCAAAATTTCAATTAAACTCGGGACTTCCTGGCCTTGGACTTGGACCTACTCGTTTTTATTTTGGCAGGGTCTGAAAGTATGACCTCAGACCTTTCTAATGGCGCCCATTTCATTTCAATAGGCCCCATGGATCCAGAGTTATAAGCGTCTAAAATTTTTTATTTACCGCCAGTTGCTTGCTGTGTGATTCTGTTGGCCTGGTATTTGACAAAAATATGTCGGCAAGAAATTTGAATAGAATAACCGTTACTATGTGTGGGTGAATAAAAATTTGAATAGAAAAACCGTTAATATGTGTGGGTGAATAAAACCTTTCCACTTTCAGAGTTAAATTTTCGGCTCCTATTTAGACCTGAACTTGAAACTGGACTTGGACCTTAAGGCACGACTTCCGATCTTTTCAATGGCACCCCTTTCATTTCAATAGGTCTACTGGATCCAGAGTTATAAGCGGTTCAAAATTTCTATTAAACTCGGGACTTCCTGGCCTTGGACTTGGACCTACTCGTTTTTATTTTGGCAGGGTCTGAAAGTATGACCTCAGACCTTTCTAATGACACCCATTTCATTTCAATAGGCCCCATGGATCCAGAGTTATAAGCGTCTAAAATTTTTTATTTACCGCCAGTTGCTTGCTATGTGATTCTGTTGGCCTGGTATTTGACAAAAAAAATGTCGGCAAGAAATTTGAATGGAAAAGCCGTTACTATGTGTGGGTGAATAAAAATTTGAATGGAAAAGCCGTTACTATGTGTGGGTAAATAAAACCTTTCCACTTTCAGAGTCAAGTTTTCGGCTCCTATTTAGACCTGAACTTGAAACTGGACTTGGACCTTAAGGCACGACTTCCGATCTTTTCAATGGCACCCCTTTCATTTCAATAGGTCTACTGGATCCAGAGTTATAAGCGGTTCAAAATTTCTATTAAACTCGGGACTTCCTGGCCTTGGACTTGGACCTACTCGTTTTTATTTTGGCAGGGTCTGAAAGTATGACCTCAGACCTTTCTAATGACACCCATTTCATTTCAATAGGCCCCATGGATCCAGAGTTATAAGCGTCTAAAATTTTTTATTTACCGCTAGTTGCTTGCTATGTGATTCTGTTGGCCTGGTATTTGACAAAAATATGTCGGCAAGAAATTTGAATAGAATAACCGTTACTATGTGTGGGTGAATAAAAATTTGAATAGAAAAACCGTTACTATGTGTGGGTGAATAAAACCTTTCCACTTTCAGAGTTAAATTTTCGGCTCCTATTTAGACCTGAACTTGAAACTGGACTTGGACCTTAAGGCACGACTTCCGATCTTTTCAATGGCATCCCTTTCATTTCAATAGGTCTAATGGATCCAGAGTTATAAGCGGTTCAAAATTTCTATTAAACTCGGGACTTCCTGGCCTTGGACTTGGACCTACTCGTTTTTATTTTGGCAGGGTCTGAAAGTATGACCTCAGACCTTTCTAATGACACCCATTTCATTTCAATAGGCCCCATGGATCCAGAGTTATAAGCGTCTAAAATTTATTATTTACCGCCAGTTGCTTGCTATGTGATTCTGTTGGCCTGGTATTTGACAAAAAAAATGTCGGTAAGAAATTTGAATAGAAAAACCGTTACTATGTGTGGGTGAATAAAACCTTTCCACTTTCAGAGTTAAATTTTCGGCTCCTATTTAGACCTGAACTTGAAACTGGACTTGGACCTTAAGGCACGACTTCCGATCTTTTCAATGGCATCCCTTTCATTTCAATAGGTCTAATGGATCCAGAGTTATAAGCGGTTCAATATTTCTATTAAACTCGAGACTTCCTGGCCTTGGACTTGGACTTACTCGTTTTTATTTTGGCAGGGTCTGAAAGTATGACCTCAGACCTTTCTAATGATACCCATTTCATTTCAATAGGCCCCATGGATCCAGAGTTATAAGCGTCTAAAATTTTTTATTTACCGCCAGTTGCTTGCTATGTGATTCTGTTGGCCTGGTATTTGACAAAAAAAATGTCGGTAAGAAATTTGAATAGAAAAACCGTTACTATGTGTGGGTGAATAAAAATTTGAATAGAAAAGCCGTTACTATGTGTTGGTGAATAAAACCTTTCCACTTTCAGAGTTAAATTTTCGGCTCCTATTTAGACCTGAACTTGAAACTGGACTTGGACCTTAAGGCACGACTTCCGATCTTTTCAATGGCACCCCTTTCATTTCAATAGGTCTACTGGATCCAGAGTTATAAGCGGTTCAAAATTTCTATTAAACTCGGGACTTCCTGGCCTTGGACTTGGACCTACTCGTTTTTATTTTGGCAGGGTCTGAAAGTATGACCTCAGACCTTTCTAATGACACCCATTTCATTTCAATAGGCCCCATGGATCCAGAGTTATAAGCGTCTAAAATTTTTTATTTACCGCTAGTTGCTTGCTATGTGATTCTGTTGGCCTGGTATTTGACAAAAATATGTCGGCAAGAAATTTGAATAGAATAACCGTTACTATGTGTGGGTGAATAAAAATTTGAATAGAAAAACCGTTAATATGTGTGGGTAAATAAAACCTTTCCACTTTCAGAGTCAAGTTTTCGGCTCCTATTTAGACCTGAACTTGGAACTGGACTTGGACCTTAAGGCACGACTTCCGATCTTTTCAATGGCACCCCTTTCATTTCAATAGGTCTACTTTATCCAGAGTTATAAGCGGTTCAAAATTTCTATTAAACTCGGGACTTCCTGGCCTTGGACTTGGACCTACTCGTTTTTATTTTGGCAGGGTCTGAAAGTATGACCTCAGACCTTTCTAATGACACCCATTTCATTTCAATAGGCCCCATGGATCCAGAGTTATAAGCGTCTAAAATTTATTATTTACCGCCAGTTGCTTGCTATGTGATTCTGTTGGCCTGGTATTTGACAAAAAAAATGTCGGTAAGAAATTTGAATAGAAAAACCGTTACTATGTGTGGGTGAATAAAACCTTTCCACTTTCAGAGTTAAATTTTCGGCTCCTATTTAGACCTGAACTTGAAACTGGACTTGGACCTTAAGGCACGACTTCCGATCTTATCAATGGCATCCCTTTCATTTCAATAGGTCTAATGGATCCAGAGTTATAAGCGGTTCAAAATTTCTATTAAACTCGAGACTTCCTGGCCTTGTACTTGGACCTACTCGTTTTTATTTTGGCAGGGTCTGAAAGTATGACCTCAGACCTTTCTAATGGCGCCCATTTCATTTCAATAGGCCCCATGGATCCAGAGTTATAAGCGTCTAAAATTTATTACTTACCGCCAGTTGCTTGCTGTGTGATTCTGTTGGCCTGGTATTTGACAAAAAAAATGTCGGCAAGAAATTTGAATGGAAAAGCCATTCATGACTTCGAAATGTTTTCAGCGAAATTTTTTCTCAGATACCAGGCGAACAGAACTGTGTAGGAGGTGATTTTCTTACAAATGATTTTGGTTTTATGGCTATAACGTCGTTGTTTCAAGGAGTTGGAAGAAAAACGGTGTGCCATGGGTTAGAGTAGAACTCTGGCTTTTTTGTGATACTAATTTCACGCCCACAATGCCACGCCCTCTCTAGATATTGGGGTGCAATTGTAAAAAATCTGTTTGCACTGAAGAATACATGTTTATTTATGTATATGACCGACCGCATAGACGTATGATAAATGACATCTGACTTCGAAATGTTGTCAGCGAAATTTTTTTCACAGATACCAGGCGAACAGAACTGTGTAGGAGGTGATTTTCTTACAAATGATTTTGGTTTTATGGCTATAACTTCGTTGTTTCAAGGAGTTGGAAGAAAAACTGTGTGTCATGGGTTAGAGTAGAACTCTGGCTTTTCTGTGATATAAAATTCACGCCCCCAATGCCACGCCCTCTCTAGATATTGGGGTGCAATTGTAAATAACTGATATCTTAACTGAAAAGTACATGTACATGTGTGTAAATGACCGAATGTTAAGTAGGTATGGTAAGTATAAAAATGACATCTGATGTTGCAATGTTTCCAGCGACATTTTTTTTCTCAGATACCAGGCAAACAGAACTATGCAGTAGGTGATTTTCTTACAAATGCTTTCGGTTGTATGGCTATAACTTTGTTGTTTCAAGGAGTTGGAAGAAAAACTGCGTGCCATAGGTTAGAGTAGAACTCTGGCTTTTTTGTGATACTAAATTCACGCCCCCTATCTAGATATTGGGATGCAATTGTAAAGAACTAATATCTTAACTGAAAAGTACATGTACATGTGTGTAAATGACCGAATGTTAAGTAGGTATGGTAAGTATAAAAATGACATCTGATGTTGCAATGTTTCCAGCGACATTTTTTTTCTCAGATACCAGGCGAACAGAACTGTGCAGGAGGTGATTTTCTTACAAATGATTTTCACGACTTCCGATCTTTTCAATGGCACCCCTTTCATTTCAATAGGTCTACTGGATCCAGAGTTATAAGCGGTTCAAAATTTCTATTAAACTCGGGACTTCCTGGCCTTGGACTTGGACCTACTCGTTTTTATTTTGGCAGGGTCTGAAAGTATGACCTCAGACCTTTCTAATGACACCCATTTCATTTCAATAGGCCCCATGGATCCAGAGTTATAAGCGTCTAAAATTTTTTATTTACCGCCAGTTGCTTGCTATGTGATTCTGTTGGCCTGGTATTTGACAAAAAAAATGTCGGTAAGAAATTTGAATAGAAAAGCCGTTACTATGTGTTGGTGAATAAAACCTTTCCACTTTCAGAGTTAAATTTTCGGCTCCTATTTAGACCTGAACTTGAAACTGGACTTGGACCTTAAGGCACGACTTCCGATCTTTTCAATGGCACCCCTTTCATTTCAATAGGTCTACTGGATCCAGAGTTATAAGCGGTTCAAAATTTCTATTAAACTCGGGACTTCCTGGCCTTGGACTTGGACCTACTCGTTTTTATTTTGGCAGGGTCTGAAAGTATGACCTCAGACCTTTCTAATGACACCCATTTCATTTCAATAGGCCCCATGGATCCAGAGTTATAAGCGTCTAAAATTTATTATTTACCGCCAGTTGCTTGCTATGTGATTCTGTTGGCCTGGTATTTGACAAAAATATGTCGGCAAGAAATTTGAATAGAATAACCGTTACTATGTGTGGGTGAATAAAAATTTGAATAGAAAAACCGTTAATATGTGTGGGTGAATAAAACCTTTCCACTTTCAGAGTTAAATTTTCGGCTCCTATTTAGACCTGAACTTGAAACTGGACTTGGACCTTAAGGCACGACTTCCGATCTTTTCAATGGCACCCCTTTCATTTCAATAGGTCTACTGGATCCAGAGTTATAAGCGGTTCAAAATTTCTATTAAACTCGGGACTTCCTGGCCTTGGACTTGGACCTACTCGTTTTTATTTTGGCAGGGTCTGAAAGTATGACCTCAGACCTTTCTAATGACACCCATTTCATTTCAATAGGCCCCATGGATCCAGAGTTATAAGCGTCTAAAATTTATTATTTACCGCCAGTTGCTTGCTATGTGATTCTGTTGGCCTGGTATTTGACAAAAATATGTCGGCAAGAAATTTGAATAGAATAACCGTTACTATGTGTGGGTGAATAAAAATTTGAATAGAAAAACCGTTAATATGTGTGGGTGAATAAAACCTTTCCACTTTCAGAGTTAAATTTTCGGCTCCTATTTAGACCTGAACTTGAAACTGGACTTGGACCTTAAGGCACGACTTCCGATCTTTTCAATGGCACCCCTTTCATTTCAATAGGTCTACTGGATCCAGAGTTATAAGCGGTTCAAAATTTCTATTAAACTCGGGACTTCCTGGCCTTGGACTTGGACCTACTCGTTTTTATTTTGGCAGGGTCTGAAAGTATGACCTCAGACCTTTCTAATGACACCCATTTCATTTCAATAGGCCCCATGGATCCAGAGTTATAAGCGTCTAAAATTTATTATTTACCGCCAGTTGCTTGCTATGTGATTCTGTTGGCCTGGTATTTGACAAAAATATGTCGGCAAGAAATTTGAATAGAATAACCGTTACTATGTGTGGGTGAATAAAAATTTGAATAGAAAAACCGTTAATATGTGTGGGTGAATAAAACCTTTCCACTTTCAGAGTTAAATTTTCGGCTCCTATTTAGACCTGAACTTGAAACTGGACTTGGACCTTAAGGCACGACTTCCGATCTTTTCAATGGCACCCCTTTCATTTCAATAGGTCTACTTTATCCAGAGTTATAAGCGGTTCAAAATTTCTATTAAACTCGGGACTTCCTGGCCTTGGACTTGGACCTACTCGTTTTTATTTTGGCAGGGTCTGAAAGTATGACCTCAGACCTTTCTAATGACACCCATTTCATTTCAATAGGCCCCATGGATCCAGAGTTATAAGCGTCTAAAATTTATTATTTACCGCCAGTTGCTTGCTGTGTGATTCTGTTGGCCTGGTATTTGACAAAAATATGTCGGCAAGAAATTTGAATAGAATAACCGTTACTATGTGTGGGTGAATAAAAATTTGAATAGAAAAACCGTTAATATGTGTGGGTGAATAAAACCTTTCCACTTTCAGAGTTAAATTTTCGGCTCCTATTTAGACCTGAACTTGAAACTGGACTTGGACCTTAAGGCACGACTTCCGATCTTTTCAATGGCACCCGTTTCATTTCAATAGGTCTACTGGATCTAGAGTTATAAGCGGTTCAAAATTTCTATTAAACTCGGGACTTCCTGGCCTTGGACTTGGACTTACTCGTTTTTATTTTGGCAGGGTCTGAAAGTATGGCCTCAGACCTTTCTAATGACACCCATTTCATTTCAATAGGCCCCATGGATCTAGAGTTATAAGCGTCTAAAGTTTATTATTTACCGCCAGTTGCTAGCTGTGTGATTCTGTTGGCCTGGTATTTGACAAAAAAATGTCGGCAAGAAATTTGAATGGAAAAGCCATCATTCATGACTTCGAAATGTTTTCAGCGAAATTTTTTTCTCAGATACCAGGCGAACAGAACTGTGTAGGAGGTGATTTTCTTACAAATGATTTTGGTTTTATGGCTATAACTTCGTTGTTTCAAGGAGGTGGAAGAAAAACTGTGTGCCATGGGTTAGAGTAGAACTCTGGCTTTTCTGTGATATAAAATTCACGCCCTCAATACCACGCCCTCTCTAGATATTGGGGTGCAATTGTAAAGAACTGATATCTTAACTGAAAAGTACATGTACATGTGTGTAAATGACCGAATGTTAAGTAGGTATGGTAAGTATAAAAATGACATCTGATGTTGCAATGTTTCCAGCGACATTTTTTTTTCAGATACCAGGCAAACAGAACTGTGTAGGAGGTGATTTTCTTACAAATGATTTTGGTTTTATGGCTATAACTTCGTTGTTTCAAGGAGGTGGAAGAAAAACTGTGTGCCATGGGTTAGAGTAGAACTCTGGCTTTTCTGTGATATAAAATTCACGCCCTCAATACCACGCCCTCTCTAGATATTGGGGTGCAATTGTAAAGAACTGATATCTTAACTGAAAAGTACATGTACATGTGTGTAAATGACCGAATGTTAAGTAGGTATGGTAAGTATTAAAATGACATCTGATGTTGCAATGTTTCCAGCGACATTCTTTTTCACAGATACCAGGCGAATAGAACTGTGTAGGAGGTGATTTTCTTACAAATGCTTTCGGTTTTATGGCTATAACTTCGTTGATTCAAGGAGTTGGAAGAAAAACTATGTGCCATGGGTTAGAGTAGAACTCTGGCTTTTTTGTGATACTAATTTCACGCCCACAATGCCACGCCCTCTCTAGATATTGGGATGCAATTGTAAAAAATCTGTTTGCACTGAAGAATACATGTTTATTTATGTGTGTGACCGACCGCATAGACGTATGATAAATGACATCTGACTTCGAAATGTTTCCAGCGACATTTTTTTTTCTCAGATACCAGGCGAACAGAACTGTGTAGGAGGTGATTTTCTTACAAATGATTTTGGTTTTATGGCTATAACTTCGTTATTTGAAGGAGTTCGAAGAAAAACTTTGTACCATTTAGGTTGATGGCTCAAATTCAGGAGGATTACTCTGATTTGTTTAAACTACATGTATTATTTTAAAAATAAATGAATGTCCTTTCCTTTATAAAAAAATATTTTAATTGAAGAGTATCTCGCCTGAAGGAAGACTTATAAACTTCTATCTCTATAGACGAGTTCCATTTAATTATGAAAATGATATGAACGCGATATGCCACTGACAATGTTGTCAAAGGTTTATATCCCCTTTAGAGTAATGGATGGCTGATGTTTCTTCTTGGCTTTTAGTTGTTCTTGTTGTTGTTGTTGTTGTTGTTGTTTTATGTCATATTTCATATCGTCACCTAAAATGCAAAATAACGTATCATCACTTTTCACAATTTTACAGGAGAAGCAAAAAACGTTATAAAATGGAAAATATTGCATCTAGAAATGAAAAATTTTGTAGCTAAGCTCAAAAAAGGGCAAGAGATCAATTCCAGAAGAAAAAATAATATTTTTCAAAAACGTGTTGAAGTTATGTTTGTTACGTTATTTTGAATTTAAATTTTCTGAAACAAAATGACGTATCATCAATGAACAGATTTTAATATGAAGTGGAAAAATGCGAAAAAAATCGAAAAGCGATTAAATGAGGTTCAATAAAAGGCAATGGAGTTGTTTGTTTTTGTTAATATTTCAATTTACTGTATTTTATTGCATAAAATCCGGTTTAATTAAACAAAAAATGTAATTCATTTAAGGTTTTTTTCTAAACACATTGTAGTTTATTTTGAATTTTCTTTATAAAATCGTTATTTTTTGACGCAGGTGCATAATTTTTTTTGGAGACGTGTATTTTTATCTAATGAATCATAATCATTCAAAACCCCGATTTTCATTTTTTTGATGATCCGTCGTTTTGCATTTCAGGTGACGATATGTAATCAATTTTTCTTTTGGCATTACAAACATATGCTACTACACTGGCTTTGCAAAATTATTCGAAACTCTGATAGAAACCAGAACTATAAAAGGGAAAACAGGAAAAACTTCATGTGTTATCAGTGGCAGTGGAGAAAAAATTTTCTAAGCACTGGAGAGTAATGAATGAATGAATGCAGGAAAAAGAAAAACCAGTTGATTTCGATAGGAAAAGAAAAACAAAAAGAGAAAAACTGTTGACGACGTATGACAGCATAAATTAGTTCCATGTGGAAGAGCTTCACAAGGCAGAAATGGAATAAAAGCTGCTGCAATTGTTAGTTTTACGGCGCTGATAAACCAATTTCGTTTTTTTTTTTTCTTTCTTCAATTCAATTTAAAAATATTGTAATGTTACGAGTATATGTTGTTGTTGTTGTTATTACTACAAACGGAAACAACAGCAGAAACGACAAAAAGAGCACGTGCTGCTGTTCCAACCCAAAAAATATTAAAAAAAAAGTAAAGCAAATCAAGCAATAGCAAGAACAGAAGATCATTAAAACCCTGAGGTTTTTTAAGAGAGGGGTGTTATGGTTTAAAAATCCTTTTCAGCAGTAAGTAGTTGGGTTGCTTTAAAATAAAAAATGAAAAAAAACGTGCACCTTTAAGCCGTTTTGATTTAATTATTCAAATTTCAGTTTAAATCCTGTTTCAAATACACACGCAACACACCTTAAAGCAACACAAACAAACAAACAAACAAACAAAACCGTATTAAAATGATCATTCATATGCTCGTTTAAAATTAAAAAGAAAGAACGACAGAAAAAAAACCATCGTATACTAAAAAAGGATCATATTCCTTTTCCCCTTATTTAATGCTGTTTACTTATGATTTTATTTTTGTCTTGTTTTTGTTGTTCGTTAGGTGAAGCTTAAAAAATCGAAAATATTTATAAAACACACGCACACAATACCATGAGCCTTTTTACAACTCCTGCATGCATATACAGTCCCACTAAGTATTTTACATGTTCAACAGAATGTTGTACGTTGAAATGCTTGAAATGTTGCATAAAAGGGTAAGAGAAGCCTGCCAATAGTTTGTATAATAAAGTGGTGGTGGCTGGTTTCTTATATTATAAGCAATAACAACAACAATAACAAAAACAAAACAGAATTGGTCATTAGAGCATGCAACACTAACAAACAGACACACATAAATACATACAAAAAACACAGGAACACACTTCTTGGGTTCTTGGTGATCAAGCAAAACTTGTTTCATTTCATAAAAAAAAAAATGCGAAATACACTGAAAGAAATTCTTCAGTTAATTATTGTAATGGACACTCAAGAAGAAATATTAAAAATTCTGAAATCAAAATACGTATTGGCACTAAAACCAGCTGCAGTCTACATTTGTGTTCTTCTTGGAGAACTGTCACGTATTCCTCCAACAATATTGACGTGGTACCGCTGTAACGTCTTGTTGTGAATGGTGGTACTTAACTCTCAAATCCAACACAAAAATTCTCTCTAAAGCGTAGTGTAAAGATCTGGGATCTGTTACCAAAAATGTAACTGTAGCGGCTTGTGTACCCATATTTGGTTCTGCATCCATTATGTCTCCTATCCTAGAAGTTTTGTCTCGATTAGCAAGCTGCTTGTGATGTTCCATAAATGCCATGAAAAAAAATTCCTGTCAATTGGCAATATTCACAGCCCATGTCGAGTTAGTAAGTTTACGAACATGAGTCCTATAACGCTCTTGAATTTATTTGTCAGGGATCGATTTAAGATTCAACTCTATTAGCACACATTTGTATAAGCGCAGACACTAGCTTGCAGTGACACGTGGTGGACAAAATCTGCCGATTGTGGCTCTGCAAATTCCTTGAGGCACAATCTGAAGGGCGATGTCTACTCACCTAGTAAATCTTAATTTTTAGACAAACATCCCCCTTTAGTCCCACACTGATTAATTGCGAGAACACATTACATCAAACGTCTATAGAAGTTTCTCTCTCCAAAACTTGTGATCTATTAATCTATCCGTTTGCCTACAGTTCGACACTTTAGAACCCTCAATCCATAGAATTTCGGCAGGACTTGAAAGTGCTCTATGCCAAAGCCAAAAAAACGACGCAATTTTTCTAATTATAAAAATTACTAGGCTTCAAACCTTTCACAAATAATTGATCCTCAAAACTCCACTGATCCCTCATACCATCAAAGAAGTTAACATCAGTAATGAATACCAACTTTTGAAAGAGAGACTAGGTCTCAATGTGCACTTGATAGAACAACTCAACAAATTTTCACCAAGAGAGTTGTTGCTAGAAAAAGACAATTGGCAACCATATCATTCTAGAACCAACTACGGTAGATGAATCAACTGCTTGTCTAACAAGGTCTTGGTTAATGAAACTGAAACAAAGTGGAAAAAAAACAAATGACATGATGAGACGACGTTGGTTGAAGCTTAAGATACTTTACTCGGAGTTTAGGACCATTGTGATACATATGTACATACATAAATGGTCATTACAACCCTTTAGTCAGGGTTACTACCTGGCGTCTAAGAAATATTTTTCCATACATAACATACACACATGAAATAATTTTTTCATATTTCGTTTCGATGTCTGACCGGTGATTTGAACCGTGGCTTCGCGTCTTATAAGCCAACACACTACCTACTAGACTACGGCAACTTCAAACTAGACTGCAGCAATGCAGATTAAATAACTGACAGCCAGCTTGACAGAAGTAGCTTCAACAAGACAGCCGTTATTAGTTGTAAAATTTCGGAAGTTCCTGTTGGAAGACAACTTTAGAGTTCAAGGCCTGTCTGATGGATTCATATTCTGGTTTATTCGAGACGTCTGACTTGGGGTTTGAACGGTAGTCTCATTTCTGATAAGCCAACACACCACCTACTAGACTACGACGACTACTAGGATCGTTGTAATACCACAATTTATGTCCACCTTGGATATCCAAAATAGATCTTGATATTGTAAAAGTATTTTATTTTGGGGAGTTCAGCCAGAGGCGATAGTAAATAAAAAGGTTAGAATCCCCGGCAAACATCAAACTTAGTGTCTCTTTTGTAATTTGAGGGAATGTTAAGTCTATTGGCATTCCATTCAATAAGATAGTAGCTTGGGAAAACTGTACAAGTGAGAGCAAAATATTATTTGAAGCAATTGCTTGTTTCATTCGAGTATAGTTCCCTCTGTACCATAATTTATGACGATTTTATATTTCAGCAGACTAGCCCTGTTCCCCTATATGATAATCAAATAATTGAAGAATTCTTCAATTGCTCTACGAAGCAAAGTTACTGAGAAACATTGTTATCGGCTGAGGTATGAAAAATTATTCACCGCCTTCCAGGGGTTATACAAACTAAACGTGGCTTCTTGCTCTTGTTGCCTAGATTTTTATTCGTTTAGTAAATCTTTTCATACCATTTTTCATGTATCGGGTTATCCATTTCGTGGTTTCAAAAGTAAACGTAAATAAAACACATATAAAATATTTTTTTCATGATATTTCTGTTCTATTGTAAAGTTTGAACGTTGACATTATGTGTGAAACACTGCAGCATTTAAATGACCTCCACGTGAATTGTTGCAAGCATTGATTCTTTTGAGGTAATTTTCGACCATTTTTTGACACATATTGGGCGGTATCTCAGCCATAACTTGACGAATGTTGGTTTTTAAGTGCTCAAGAGTTGAAGGCTTATCTGCATAAACACGGTCTTTCGCGTAGATCCACAAAAAAAAGTCTAATGGTGTCAAATCGCATGATCTTGGTGGCCAGTTGATATCGCCACGACGAGAAATTACACGGCCAGGAAATGTCTCTTGCAATAAAGGCATATTCGCTCGAGTTGTGTGGCATGTGGCACCGTCTGGTTGAAACCACATATTCTCCAAGTCGTATTCTTTAATAGCAGGCAAAAAAAAGTCGGTTATCATATGAGCATAACGCTCCGAATTGACGGTGACAGTCGTTCCATAGTCGTTTTCGAAGAAGTAAGGTCCAATCACACCTTCGGACCAAAGAGCGCACCAAACAGTTAATTTTTCTGGATGTAATGGCCTTATTTCAATTATTTGAGCATTCTCAGAACCCCAAATACGACAATTTTGTTTATTAACATACCCACCGAGTGTGAAATGTGCTTCATCGCTGAAGAACATTTTGTTCGAAAAATTGCCGATACGTGGCTATGGCAGAATCACCATTTTTGTAGTAGGTTTTGATAATTTTTATGCGTTATGTGATAGTTAAGCGATCCATTTTCCTCAATGTCAGTCATTCAACTGAAAAGAAAAAAATTGGTTTCACAACTTAGTTTGACAGATGTGGAATTCCAGTCCCATACTTTTGAAACCACGAAATGGATAGCCCTTTATATTATGGAATGTAATATCGTTCAAATGTCTTACCGAGTGAGCAACATCTTCTTCTGGTCTTGGATTCCTCTGACATATTCTTAGTATATGTCACGTGGTTTTTGGAAACATTTTTTCAGGGGTTTTGGAATCTTTACAAATTTTCCCTTACCTGCAATCAAATCTAATTTAATATCTTCTAATTTAATTTTCTGCATATGATTTCTTTCAGTGTAGTTACACTTTCATACTTCAACCTCAAAATTATGAATAAAAAAATTCATAAAAACGAAAAATATTTCAATCACTCTTTTGGAAACAATTGGGGTTCAAAATTTGAAAAATTTGTATCGCATTTCTGTTTCAAATTTTTTGCTTTTTATTCATAATTTTAGTGCTGACGCGTGGCTCGTGTGGCCAATGGCCATATGGTGTAGGTCAGTCCACGTTCTATAACTAATTTGTGAATAAAAAAATTCAATTCACCAACAGAAAAATATGACAAAAATAAACTTGAAATGAAAGAAAACAGAGAAAACGCCTGTTACACACACACACTAAATGCTTGAATGCTTCAGAGAGAGAGAGGGAGGGAGAGAGATCATTAAGAAAACCGAAGCGAAAACTAAAACGGACAAACGCTTCAAAGCAGACGTAAGGACAAGCATATAGGAAAGGTGGTATTTGGTGGCGATGGTGGTGATGTTGGCAGTTGGGAAGTAATTAGGTGGCGGTGGTGGTGGTGGCTCGTGTTTTTTTTTCCTTCTTATCGTCCTGTTCTCTTTGTGAATTCTTTTTTTAAAATATAAAGCACATGCACATACACACACACACATAGAGTAACATTTTTTAATGTCCTTTTTTTTAAGGAAATCATAGGGATTGTATTTTTCACTTTATCATGCAACTCGTATGTAACGAAGCGCAACATTTTCATGAAAACAGAAGGAAAAACTTTTTCAAACAAAAATTTACATGTCCTTTGTATTTGGTAAACTAAGATGTTTGTTGTAATGTAGTCTTCATGACATTTGTTGATCTTGTTATTACGATCGGGTGGTGTCTGTCTAGTTTTCCTTTCTTTTGTTATTCAATATACATAAATGGGGTGGTTATGTTGCCATTCCTCCCTAACCCTATTCTGTTCTGTATTTTAATATATACTTTTTGAATATTTTTAAGGACATTTTAAATAGTATTTTAGATTCATTATAGGGTTTCTTCAATGCAGGCCTTAATTTCCATGTCCACGTTGACGTCCTTCTTTTCATTGATATTTTTATTGGATTGTAGGGCTTCTTTAATTCATTTTATTATCATACTTGACAGCTGTATAGAACGTTACTTTCTATGAACTTTTTTGAAATTTTTTTTAATTTAATCTTAAAAAGAATTGTGTTACGAAAAATGTTGTATACGAGTATTTTTCTTGAAAGTGCCTTATGTTCTTCGAAAGAAACCCCACTTAAGACAATTAAGAATTTAATGAGAAACAGAAATTTTAATAAAAAATAAAAAAAAGATATCATTTTCATTAAAAAGAGACGTTACTTTTGTAACGATCAACTTGTGATCAAGAAAAACACGTTAAAATGCTTTCACACTGTAATGCTTCCCACGGCCTTTAGGCGATACATCACTTTTTCACTAAAAAAACGATTCCTATTGAACTATCTGTTCTTACATTAAGAGCTTTTGATTTTAAAATTTAAAGTGTGTATGATACATCATAATCGTAGTCGCCGCAGTCTAATAGGTAGTGCGTTGGCTCTGAGAGTAACTAAACAAAATTGCCTAGAAAAAGCTTCTCAGAAGTCTGTTGTTCGGTGTCGACTTTAAGCTGTAGGTCTCACCACTCATGTATAAAATTAACACCCACAACAAAAGTCATGTGAGAAGATAGGTCGTAATCCTAAATGAAGGGTTGTAATGACCAATTATGTTACATATGCATGTATTGCCGTAAAGAGGTGCCTTAGTACTGCAACCATACAACCCTTTGTACTCCCCCTTAGATTTGATAGAGCATTCCTGTAATATCTATTCCCTGACACATTTCTATATGCTTGCTCGGTGCCAACAAAGAGAATTCTCTGCCCATCACTTGATATGCACTCAAGTCCATATTTCTGCGATGCATTAATGGCCCACAGGTTTCAAACAAAAAATACTACAACAAACAACCGCACAGAAAATGGTAAACATGTAAACAAAAATACAACAACAAACACCAGCATAAAAAAATGCTAGATATGTAAACAAAAATACAACAACAAATACTACAAGAATAAATGTAAACAAAATTGACAAACAACAATAACGAAATAACGATGTTTATATTTATAGAGATTACGAGAATGTTCAGACTGTTTAATCTGCCATATAAAAGGCAAAACAAAGCAGGAGAGTTAGTTAATGAAGTTCAGTCAGTCTTGTGTGAAGACGCGGTGTGTTTGAAGAGAATAATCGTGGTTTGAAGGTCTCCGTTGTTCTTGTTGACATCAAGTTGTGAACAGTGTCACACAGAATTGTGCGAATAATAAAGAATTTTAATTAAAATTAAACACAAATTTATTTTTATTTTATTTGCAATCTAAGAGCTCATATTTTAAACGTTTTTAAAAGGTAACAATACTTTTCCTAAAATACGCTAAACAACACTGCTAAAAACATTCATGCTTCTTGGACGTAAAACTACCTCTTTTTTCAAGGCGTACGATGCTGAAACTGTATTTCTGTATTGCACGACTTCCTCATACATCCACCACCATAACTGTTGATTGCAATAATGTTGCCTACTTTCTTGCAGTTGCTAGCATTTCTTAGGTTTCTTTTTTTTTTGCCATTTCCAAGACTATTAAAGTTTCATTATTTTTGGAAAACAATTTCTAATACAACCCTTGAAAAATTATTTGAAAATTATAAATAAAAAGCAGAAGCAAAAAAACTGACAGCATAAAATCAAGAAAAATAGAAACTTTGAAATACAACAACAACAGCAACAATAAACTTTTGTGCAACTTTTTTTGTTTTTGTTTTTTGACAAAAATGCTGCACACGGAGGCAAACAAAGTTTTTTTTCGCTTTATTTTTGTGTGTTGTATGCTGCTGCTGTTGCTAAATTTTTTTAAGTTCTTTTTTATTATTATTGTTGCTGTAATTGCTATTGTTGTTGTTGTTGCCGTTTTTGTTGCTATTATTTTATATATTTTGCTATTTATCATGGCAAGCTTGTCTTAAAAAAATTCTTTTAATCTTATGGATGGATTTTTAGTGTAACTGTTTATAAATTTTGTTGGCCAAATGCCAAGTAATTTTTGCTCAACTCGAATGTTGTTTTGTTTGGTGTCCTGAATATAGAGATTTTCCTTTGCTTTCTACACACACACACAATTACTTTCAGAAGAAAAAAATTAAAGCAAAAAAAAAAGCTAAAACTGTTGTAGGTTCCTTTACACACACACACACACATAGAGAGAGAGAGAGAGAGAGAGCCGCACTGACAGACAGCTAGTTGCATGGATATATAGAAAGATGACTGCCTAACATTTTATATTTACAATCATTTATTCATTCATTCAATCCATTCTCAGTCAAGCTAACCATCCTAGCCATTCATCCATCCATCCATCCATCTATAATACAACCAACCAACCATTTGTCTATCCAAGCTCTTGTTGCCTAGTTCACTATCACCTCTCTCTTCCACTTTCTCTCTCTCTCTTTTTCTGTATCTCTGTCGCTGGTTTTTATAGATTTTTGGTGTTCAACAGTAGTGGGTTATTATATTTGCCAGAGTATTTCATCGTTTATGTCGGCAAAAAACTGTAACAGCGAGTGTGTGTGTGCTGAAAATTTTCGCAACTCATACATGTATTGCAGTGCAACAAGATTGTGGCACGATTTACTTTTTCGTGATTGGGCTCAACAATATACTGCACACACACACACAGCCATACATACAAGCAACACACTTTTCTTTCTCTCACTCTCTCTCTCTCGCTCTCTTTTCGTAATAAATTTGCAATGAAAATACTTGTAGCCTGGCTTTAGGACAGCAATAACAACAAGAACAACAACAATCAAAAACTAACACAGAAACATACTAAAAAATATTATAAATTGTGCTGCAAACAACAATAAAATCTTTAAACGAGTGTCGCTCCGTCCATCCGACCGTCTGTCTGTCTGCCTAACTGTCTGTCTATCATTGTTGTCTAACTAATGTTGTATAGTTCGTATGAAATCTACAAAAAAACGTTAAAAAGTTGGCAAAAATTCCTGATTGTGAGTTCAGCATTTCCTTGACTGCCTTTTTCAGATGTTTGGGTGCGTGTGTTGCAAGCAACGTGTGCAATATACGGCAAAATCAATATCGCAGCAATTAAATCAATAGTTTAGCACTTAAAGGGTTAAAAAGCAATACATTTTCAGCGATTTGTTATTCATTTAAATATTCTTTAACTGAACATTTTAAGTTCTTGTGTCATAACAGCACCAATTATTGATTAATGACCGCCCAACCCAAACTCCCACAAAAGGGGCAAAAAAGGTGGCAAAGAATGAACAACGCTATAAATGAGCCAGCATTTCAATTGACCGTAATGAGTGAGAGAATCGTGAAGTCGCCGTGGTCTAGTAGGTAGTGTGTTGGCTTATTAGACGAAAGGCCCGAGTTCGAATCCCAGGCCAGACATCAAAAACAAAATACAAAAAGTATTTCTTCGGCGACTTCCTCTCAGCAGATTTCTGGCAAAAACTCTGAGAGTAAAAATTGCCATGAAAAGCTTCTCAAAAAATCTGTCGTTCGGAGTCGACTTTAAACTGTAGGTCCCACCACTCATGTATAAAATTAACGCACACAACATGAGTGGTGTTGAGAAGCTAGGCCGTAAGCCTGACTGAAGGGTTGTAATGGCCAATTATGTTATGTTATGTTATATGAGTGAGAGAATCGTTAGATAATTTGCTTATTAAATAGGCATCTTAGTTGGAATGCTTCAGATTTCGTTGTTCGGTAGCCTTTTATTTCTGACCAGAACAACCTTCACGTTAGTACACCAAACGATTTTGTAAATGAGGTCAATGTTCACCTTACTTTGATTATAGTTGGATTGCAAGGCTAAGGACATCAAAACGAAATCCTCCCAAATACAAATGTTTTCCTCACATCAGGAATTATGAGGACAACGTTAGATGTCATGTTTTTATTTATTCCCTTATGTAATGCGGAGAGGTAAGCTAATGCTCCTATCCTAAAATGATTTTTCTGACTTTCTTTCGGTTTTAAACTGGTTGCCATCTGTGTTTGCCTAGAAACAGTGCCTCCTATTACAAATTATTCGGTTATTATTTCGGATGTAATGGTAAAGGACTTCGCAGATTGTTTTCCACTCTTATACAAAAGGCGTGGCAACCTAGAAGGGTTTCAAAATCAAAACCTACTGTATAGATTATATGAACAAATGTCTATCTGAATAATCCATTCAGCCTCTTGATGTTTAACTTGAAAAGTCATGATAAAAATTTTTCGTCATCTCCCGGACTTGAACAAGGATTGCTCGGATTTACAGTCAAGCCTTGAACCACTGCATGAATTCATTTCAGTGCCTTAACAAGCTAAAATTAATGATACATACATACAAGCATTATTGGTCATTACAACCCTTCAGACAGGACAACGAACTAGCTTCTCATACCACTTATGTTTTGTGTACTAATCTTATATATGAGCGATGGGACCTACAGTTTAAAATCAACTCCGAACGACAGGTTTTTGAGAAGCTTTTCATTGCAATTTTATTTTACTCTCAGAGTTTTTGCCAGAAATCTGCTGAGAGGAAATCGCTCGAAGAAATATTTTTTTATTTTTTAGTGGAGATGTCTGACTTGGGGTTTGAAGCGAAGCCTCACGTCTAATAAGCCAACACACTACCCACTAGATTACGGCGACTGCAGGGCGTATTAACGCATCCCAGAAAAATATAACTTGAGTGCATATCAAGTGCTGGGCAGATAATTGGCTTTGTTGACACCGAGCAGCATTCTGTAATTTTTTAGGGCAAGAGGATTGGAAAAGGCAGTACACGAATGCTCTATAAACTCTGAGGGAGAGCACAAGAGACTGTATGGTTGCAGTAGAAAGGTACCTCTTCACTACTGTAGTAATATCATCCGCATGCCCAATAATAATTTGTTTCATCAACAACAAGGCTTCTCATAAGTAGGAACCAGAGATAAGTAATTAATCGTTTTTTCGCTATTCATAAGTACTCATGAAATTTTGAGTATGAGTGAGTCAACAGTATTGAAATTTAACTACTCTGTTTCATTGGTACTCCTTACGACATTGATGTAGTAAGTACAGGTTGCAATGAGTATGAGTACAACGTTGACATCAAACTCATAACATTCGAAATATGATTCATAAATTTAGAAAAATTCTTATAATACTCATAAATGATTCGAATTATTTATCAATGTTTACAGTCTTAGTTGTTGTTGTATTTACAAAAAAAAGAAAAGAAAAGGCAAAGACAGCAAGCAAAGAAACACACAACCTTCTAGTGAGTGTTGTAATGTGCGCACGGGAATCATACTTATTTTGTGATTCTTGTAAATGTTGAATGAAGGAGAGTTGAGATCAACAACATCATGCGTATTGTTAAGTATGAATACGATGAGTACTTTAAACTTTTAATATGAGTAGTATGAGTATGATATTAAAATAAGTATGAATGTATCAGAAATTATGATTATGATTCGAATCTACACATATTTCTGAATACGCATTGCTGATCTCTGGTAGGAACCGTCAAAAATTTGCCACATTTGACTGGAGGTTTTCATGTACTCAATCGAGCTTGATTCCACTGACATTTGTTTGCTGAGGCTAGGAGATCATAAAGAATGTTAATGCCCGCTTATTAAGGTTGCTTTCGTTGAATTGTTTACAATCCTGCGACCTCTATTTATACCATTTTCACTAGAACGTATAAAATCTAAATTCCCATGATTTGTCGTCATGTTCAGTGTATTCTGTTCTGGCAGAAGTTTTTCCGTTGAACCAAAAAATTGATAACAAGAAAGAAAAACCTTTCAAGAATTCATAAAAACAGGCGGGAAGACTGTTTTTATATGCCACATTAGAATCCTAATTTTATTATTCCCATCTCTGTTCAATACACACTATGAGTAATGAGCTTTAGACGCTCTTAAATAAAATTTCGTTTTAAGAAAAATTAAAGATTAAATGTCAAAATAAAAAAGAACAACAGAAACTACAACAATAAATTTAATTTAATGCTTAACATTTCAGTTTTATGGCAACAAATTTTTATATTTTTCAGCAACGAAAGCTAGCATTTCATTGCATATGCGCTGCAATAAAACTTTGCCTTTTTTTCTGTATTTTTCTTCGATTGCTTTTTTTTTTTTTGGTTTTTTTTTGTTGCCACTGAATTGCAATTTAAAGTTAATAGTAGAATAAAAAGGGGCCAGAAAAAAGGGTTATAAAACGAAATGCATCAGTTTTTTTGGTTGTAAAGAAATTTCTTTTACGCCACCCGTTCAAATACTCAACAAACAACACACTTTAATAATAAAGCACAGGCACAGTCACAGTCACAGCCACAACAGCAATACTGACTCACGAACGAGAGCGGATCAAAAATGAAACAAAAAAGAGAAAATAAAACAAAAGAAATTGGGAAAAAGAATTGTCTAGTAAATGTAAATAAAAGTTAAAACATTGTTGTTGTCTACTCTAATGGTGCAACAAGAAATTGCAACAGCAGCAGCACCAGCAACACTATCAATAACATGAACAACAAAAAACAGAAGAGAGAAAATAACAAAAAAAGTATTGAGAATTACAGTTAAATTTTTAAATGGGTGGTACAATTTATTCTGAGTGGTAAATTCATTTGATGTACTGAACACTATATGTACCGTTATTTAAGCAACAAAAAAAAAAAAAATGGCAGGAACAACTACAATACAAACAAAAAAGTAAGAGAAACTAACTACAAATCACACATACCCTTGTAAATATAAATGAATGAGCTCACTCTCTTTACACACATACTGACATACACTCACACATATGCAAGTATACTCTGTTAAAACGCCTAAGGTTATACTTTGATATTTACAATTGCTCGTGTTTCTACAGCAATTTGTTGATTTTCGATGCAATTTTAAACTGTAGCCACTATAGTTTCTATTTTTTTTTTTATATTTTTTCTTTTGCTTTTTTTTTATTCTCTCCACAAAGTTTATTTGTATTCAAATCGTAAAAGGGTGGTAATAATAGTGTGTGCTGCATGTATTTGCCTCTGTATGTAGAATAGTTACACTGTGCCAAGGGTTACAGTCATGGAGGTTATTAAGGCTGTAAGTATTTGTGTTATACATTGGTACATTGAGAGCAATTTCAAGGCTATTTCCAAGAGTTTGCTTCACGATTTGTTAAGCCCTTCAGTGAGTAATTTAAACCTCGATAAAATACCGAATTGTTGTAAAATTTTATAAAACTTTGAGTCAAAATGAATTCATTTGAAGTAGCTGACATCTTTCAATAGATTCCTCACAAAGGGTAGTATTATCTGTGAAAACTTGAATAGTCTTTATCTTCCATATTTAAATTGCAATGGAATGTAATCCAGATAAGCTTGATTAGGCAATCGATGTGTTGCAGAGAGAATGTATCAAAACTTGTCGCATATCATGCGTTGTGGGCGCAAAATGAGATCTTGATAATTTCTTCATACTCATATTGTGGTGCTGTAAAGATGTCACAGTACTACGACCATTATATCGTACTGCCCTCAATCGTTATCCCTGTAATGGCTCTCTCAGTTAATTTTGCCTGATAAAGTTCAAGATTTTGTTCGATATTAATAAGGATAAGGATTCCGCCTAACACTTGTTATGCACCCAAATGTTTGCTTCTAAGAAGCACTAATGCCGCACAGGTTTCAGGTATGAGTTTCATTCTTTCATTTTCCTCATCGCAGAATCTGCTTATAGTGCTTTAGGCAATTCCTATTATGAATATGTGTTTTCTTAATTGCAGTTTTTAAGCTACCCTTGGGTACAACAAAGTTTAGGTTATATAGGGGACACTTCTTGAAGGAGGAAGTTACATTAGTTCATCATTTAGACCAATTTTGATACCACGATTAATATTCAACCTAAAGAAGGACAACGTGAGTCCACAATAAAGCTTGCTATTGCAGCGGTCCTTATATTCGAGAGCACGGTTAAGAATTTTAGAAAGTGAGAGGTCAGAAATCTACGTCTTTTTATGACAAAAGCAAGCCATTGGCATATGTGGTGTAAGACAGTATCTTCCTTCTCTTCCTCAGACTCACAGTTCCTGCAAAAGTCCTTTTATCAAATGTAAAGTCTTTCAGCATGCCTTCCAAAAGCCCAGTGCACCGTGAGAAGCGCTATTGTGCAACGGATGGCAATGCAATTTAGGGACAGAAGTGATTTGTCCTCTTCTTATCCATATTTGTCTAGTAGAGTCCAGCAATATATCGGGTATCCTTCTGAAGCCATCGAGATCCAGCCTCCTTGTAAAACGGGTTAGTAATATTCAAATTAGCTGAGGCAATCGGAATACTGAAATCTATAGCAAAGGAATTTCCTATGGTAGCCCTCTGTCTGTGAATCCATATATAATTTGCATTTTAATGATTCAAAATTTCTTCGAGAAATCGTCGGTATTCATAGGCAAGGACAGCTGTTTAAAATACGTTCGTTAGGAACTTAATCGCAGCCTGGCTGTCCTAATAAATCAACGTATTTTCAGAACCATCCAGCAAACATTGTGCCACTTTCTTGAGCTCCGCCTGAAAACACTGCAGTGTTCGGGCAGCCTCTAAGCAAGCTTAATACCAGAACTTTTAATAAATTTACCACAGCTAACCCTGCTACGCATCTTTCAGTAATCGTTATACATAAACTCCAAGGGTTCGATTGGTAACCTTTGGATCTTTAGGCCAGAAGTTTCTGCTTTGAATTCTCAACTCAAGGGTTCTATTCAGATGCAATAAGAAATAATATAATCGGACCGATTTGGCTATATCTACCCAAAATAGCTGCATGTTCAGCCAAAAAAGGCTCTCTACTAAACATCTATTCATAGCCCACAGAAAAACTGTGGTTCGTCCTAGCAACGGAGTGGGAGTTCCTTCCTTGTCAGTCATCTGATCAATAACACGAAATCAAGCCTTGTATTTAATTTTGTTTTTAGACATGTTACGACGTATGAAGTAATACGGTAGTAATTTTTTGTTTGTTTTATTTTAGGTTTTCTGCTTCATAAAACACGGTCAAATGAAATTCTTTTATAATTTCTCACCGTGCATTCAATGTCGATGATGTTGGTTTGATTTTTTGAAATGCATTTGCATGCATAGCCCCGCTGCTTTTTTTTAACTCTTTTTATGGGTCGTTCGTTTATACGTTTATTTCCTATGTTTTGTTTTTCTCACTTTTTGTTTTATTTTGTTTAATAGACTTTTATTTGTTGCTGTTTTTGTAAATTTCTTTGTTGTTGTTCTTGTTTCTGCAGCTAGTCAGCGCTCAATATTTTTGAGTGCGGGGTTAACATTTTTATGAATTATTCAAAGGGCAAATAACGAAATTCATTTGGACGCCTTTGTTGCACTAAAAGGTTTGATTTTTAGACTGTTACAACAACAATAATGTCATGACACACTCCATTTTACCCTGTGCCATCCACTCACCCACTCCAAGTATTGTTGCACAACAAAACCTTAGCATTGTTAACAGTTTTTGTTACATTTTTTTCTTTTCGTTTCTAACAGACTTTCATCACTTTGAAATAAATTATTAATACACTTGATTTTTAACAGATCAAACAAAAAATGCAAAAAAAGTAAGAAAAAAATAGAAAAATGGAAAATTGAAAATGGAAAATTGGAACCAATCAAATGTAAAACAAGGCGTTAAAAATGCAGATAAATTGTTTAATTAGCAGGATATGATGATGAATGCATAGGAAATGGTTTACAGCCTCTATTATTTGAATGTGATTGCAAGTGAAATGAAAATGAAATGCGTTTCTTTAGAGTGAATTTAGTTTATAAATTATTTCTAAATAGAAACATAACTAGTTTTTCTTAAGCATAGACGAAGAGAATCTGCAAATATTGATGAATTATTTTTTAGTAGGACATCTACAAAAGTAATTGCATTGAAAAATGTTTCCAGGCTCGTAGTTTTGAAAAGAAAAAATTTTGAATAAAGCGCCTTATTTTTTTGTATCTATTTGAATCAAAAACCATCTGAAATACAGGCTCTACATTATTGCCCTTCGACTGCAATATAATATTAATAAGCTTTCGATTACTGGCCTAATTATCCAGTAATTGGAAGCTAATAACATAGAAATTGGGCAACTAATGTAACGAACTTTTTTAGTGACTCTGCATAGCTCTTAACGGAATGCTATAAACACAATGAACGCAACGCAGCAAACACAGTGGCAACAACGATTTGCTTGCTGTCGAGTTGCCTTTAAAATAATCATTTTCACATACATTGGTCCTTACAACTCTTCGGCCAGGTTTACGACCTACATAGCTTCTCATAGCACATATTGTTTCGTTTTTACCTTTTTAAAAACGTTTAGAATATGAATTCGTTGATTGCAAACAACAAATATGTGTTTCGTGTCAATTAAACTCTTTATTGTTCACACTACTTTTGTGTACCACCGTATACAACATCATGATACAACAGCAACTTGCTTGTTCGTTATTCTTCTCTGCTCAGACCCTTTGCGTAAGCAACAAAACTTGTACGTTAGATCTGTGTAGCGGAGATCTTCACAACAGTGACCTTCAAACCACGATTGTTTACTTCCACACGCCACGCGTCTTCACACAAGACTGTCCGAAGTCTTACTACTCGTTGCCTGCTTTGTCTTGTCTTTTTATATGCTCACGTAAACAGTCTGATGAAGGTGCCTGAAGTAGAATGTTGGTGTCTTCGCTTTCTCGAGAACTCAATTGCGACTTCGTTGTTCTTTGTGTATTTTTTTCACATTGCTTCTTGTTGCGTTCTCGCTTCACATCAGTGTGAAAGATGTTGTTGGTGTACTTGCAACAAGTTCGTTGTATTTGTTAGTGCAGCTATTGTTAGGTTAGAGGACGTGTACTTGTCAACTGTGACAAGTGCAGTACCCGGAGGTCGAATTGACCCATTGTACATTGTAGCTATTGGTATTCATGTTAATGTTAAACGATGTTTTCATTTTCGTAAGCAAACTATTTTGTGTGCGTTAATTTTTGAGAAACTTTTCATGGCTATTTTTATTTACCCCCAGAGTTTTTGCCAGAAATCTGCAGAGTGGTAGTAGCCGCAGAAATATTTTTCTATAGAAAACTGCAATATATTGAGAGCTTAGTCAGACAGCTAAAAACTTCCAGATTCCCTTTGAAAACGCTGTTCGTAGACCTCTCATTGAGACTGCTAAGCCATACTTTATTTACATAAAATGTATACCAGGTCACTGGTAGATTCTGGGAAACTACAGAGCAAATGAAGTGGGCAGACTTAGTAAAACCACAGTTAGGTTAGGTTAGGTCGGAGTGGTGGCTCTGATATCACAAAGCTCACTTGAGCACGCATAGCGGCCCGTTGTAATGCCACGGGTGAACGCAGTCCCTGTACTAACCAAGTTCCACCAAAATCAGGGAAAAGGAGGAAGTTGGTCAGCGCAAGGTCTGCACAACAAAAGCCCCGCACTGGAAAACCAGCCAGAAAGTTTGATGAACGAAGCTATATCCTTGATGTCAATAGATGATAGCTCCGTTAAGCTAACAAGGAATGGGGAGCCAAATAACCTATTTCTACACCTAGCAAGAGACGGGCACTGGCAGAGAAAGTGAACAACAGTCTCCTCTTCCTCAGTGGACCTGCATCCACGGCAAAAGTCGTTGAAAGGGAGCCTCATTCTTTCCGCGTGTCTACCCATGACGCAATGGCCTGTAAGCACGGCCACTGTAGTCGAGATGACATCACGACCAAGACTAAGTAATTGGTTGGTACGCCTTCTATCCATCCTGGGCCAGGTGAGTCTAGCGGTGGAGCAGGACTCCTCATTGACCCAGGATAGGTTGGCTTCCCGAAAGAACCTCCGCGCAATGGTCAACTTGACCGAGGCAAGTGGCATACCCAATTCAACAGAAGAGGATTCCGGAAGGAGGGCACCAGCTCTGGCGAGCTCGTCTGCCCTACAGTTTCCCGGAATTCCACTGTGGCCGGGGACCCACACCAGAGAGACACTGGAGAAGCGGCGACATTCGCTAACGATCCTAGAGTTAATCACGGAACCCGATAGAGATCTTATCGCGGCCTGACTATCAGAGAAGATCGAGATGCGAGTGAAAGGAGCATCGTTGACGAGGATCCATTGCGCGGCTCGGTAAATCGCCATCACCTCCGCCTGAAACACACTGCAGTAGCCCGGCAGACGGAGAGAAATATTCAGGTCCAGTTTCCCAGAGTAGACACCGCTCCCAACCCCATTATCGAGTCTGGAGCCCAAACCACAGTTACCAGCGAGTATTTTTTATGAGGGACTCCCCATTGGCAATTTGTCTTCATCTCTACCGCATAGGCCGCACCTAATACTGGAAACAGCGTAATGGGCGCACCAAAAATACACTCAAAATTGAAAGCACATTTAACATCATTGTTGGCGTCATTTAATTAGAACCTCATGAGAAAACCCGGGGAGTTTCTCATCAGCTTTTGGCGGTTTTTTTCATAAGTTCCAGATGGTTTTAGAATAAGGAAAAATAACTCTTTGTATTATCATAATAGGTGACACTAGCCTACATTTGTCTGCAATTTTTTTTTGGACAGCAACTTCTAACGACGTATTTACCATACTCCACTGTAATATGTTCAACGTACCACAATCTAATCTGAGAGACATATATCCCAGCACTTTCAATTTCTTTAGAAGGTAGATATCTTGTACGACAAAACATTTACTTTTAATAGTGTCCCTATGATTAATCCCTCCCCTTATAGTGCCAAAAGTTGACAATTTTCTTGACGTATAAGCTCAGACTATCATTTTTCAGTCAAATATAGTACAACAGAATTATGACGTATAAATGTAGGTCGGCCTATCGCAAAATCTGGGAATTTTCTAATGAAGTTGTGTTATAAATATTCTCTTCTATGGATGCGAGATATAGGTGCGATTATGCAGATACGACAGAGGGCACAAATACTGCAGAGAGTCGCAATACTGAGAGTACTGTACGGTATCAACACCGGCTGTTGAAATCATGTCAGTAGTGCTTTTGAGAGACGTTAAGGTTGAAGAACATAAGGGGATATAGGGAATTTTTAAGCACTTTCTATCTTTAAATTTAAGTAAAACAAAGTTTGTTCATTCATTTAAAAGATCTACTGATGCCTCGTAGCCTAAAGAGAGTAAAACTTTAGGTCATAAACTTTACTGTAGTTCTTCTAAGCAGGTATAGGACTCTAAACAAAAGATGGTTAATTTAAAGAGCAGTTCAACCTGTCCTTACGGCAATGGTGAAGGTTTGCATTGAAATTATGTTTGGGTAGACAGGACAAATTTGGTAACAGCTGAAATTGAATTAACAATGGGAACTAATGTCCATATTTATGCCGAACATCTCGATTTAGAATACTTTAGATTATGTTTAATCAACGTGGAATTCGTGACCACAATTTGTTCTAAGCTAACAATTGAAAATATTTAGGACAATGTAACCACTTTAGTTTTCGGAACGATTGAATCCCACATGCTTTTAGCAACGAAAAATTCTTATTAAAACTGGAAAAACTCCTAAAATATGACCAGCGGTTGGAAAATAATTTTCATTGCTCTGGCATCAAAGTATACTAAACTAAAACTACTCTTCGAGTTATTTTAAGAATAAAATAATCTTTCGAGTGAGTGAGCCCTAATTAGATTTTCTTATAAATACAGCAGGCTACCAAAAGCTTGAACAAGAACACCTAAATTATTAAGATTTAAAATTCATTTAAGAATATGAATGAATTTTAAAAACTCAAGCGAAATTTAAAAAAAAAATAATAAACATAACATCTCCATTATAATGAAGCAAGAAACGCTCTGAAGACAGGCAAATTTTCTCGACAGATGCTTGTAAGGATGGCCCATCTGATTGTCGTCCTTTTGTGCAGCCCTTTTTTCGCACTTCATATACTCACATATACAATAGGAAAATTATTAAGATTTCTAAGAATCATAAAATAATTTTGTGTTACATTTCGAAAAACAATTGAAACTTTTATTGTGTAACAAAATAAAAATTTATTGAAACGTTTAAATAAAACATAATTAAGGTTCTGCTATCAACAGATTCATCGTAAAAATACACAAATAAAAAATGAAGGAAGGAAGCAAAAAAAAAGCTGTTAAATCTTTGATCAAACAATGGTAACAACAACAATAACGACAACAGAGAATTATTATTTGTTTAGAAACCAAAATGCAACAGAATATCCGAAAAAAAGTAAGAAAAACTACCCTCCATCGGCACATTTACCTCTCAACGTGCACAGGCAATGAATATCGACTGGAAAAAAAACCTCTTCGCCATTTCAGAGAGCCCGCATATGAATTTTTTCAACTCGTTTCATACCAGGTGATTCAAAAGCAATGTCTTAATGGGAATTCCCTTGCATTTGGTATGCAAAGAAATAATGAAATATCTGTGAAGCAGATGAGTTATGAGGACATTCTGGTCAATTTTAAGAAGGTCTCTTAGTCACAGAATTTGAAACTTTTCCACTTAACTCGGAATCATAATTCTCTTGTGATATGCCTAACCGGACATGGAATAATTCTTTGATGATGTATTTGGCATTATAAAACCGAAAAAGGCAATCATTGTAGGTTTTACAAATGATTTTATTGTTGATTATGAAGATGTCAGTGACTCCATTATTTATGGGCTATTTCAACGCTTTAGTCTGTACTACAGACTACCCATGTTGTGTGTGACAAATGAGTGGTAGAACCTTCAATTTAAATTCGACTCCGAGGTTTCTCATGGTAGTTCTATTTACTCTTAGAGTTTTAGTCAGAAAAGTTATGTAAGAGGATCGTCGAGATCTCTTTCAAGATGTCAGAGCTGAGATTTGAATGTAAGAGTTCTCGTCTTGTTAGCCAATGCACTAAAGCTACCCTTGGAAATATAAAATAAAGGAAAAATTGTAAAATTCCATTTGACGTTAGCAATAAATATTTCAATGAAATATTTGGACATTTCGATTGCCGATCGTTTAAACTTCCAAAGTCGAATAGCTAACGCTTGCGAAAAGACAGCTTAAGTTGTAAATTCATTGGCCAGAAGAATGAAAAAATGTAGAACAGCGAGCTTATGATTATCAAAAATATAATTCGGTCTAAGCTAATGAACTCAAGAACTGCGAGAGGGAGCTCTAAAGCCTATGTGGCATTAATCAAATTAAAATTCCAGTGTAATAGATACGGCAGAAGAACTGATAATATTGTGCAAGTAAATGCGAAAAACTGGACAAGTTCTTGGTGAGAGTTGACAAAGCATTGTGAACCACAACGTAAGCTATATCATACATACATACATAATTGGTCATTACAACCTTTCAGTAAGGATAACGACCTAGTTTATCACACCACTTATGTTCTGTGTGAAAATTTTACACATTAGTTTCGGGACCTACATATAGTTTAAAGTGGACTCCGAACTGCAGGTTTTTGGGAAACTTTTCATGACAATTTTATTTTACACTCAGAGTTTTTGCCAGATATCTGCTGGGAAGAAGTTGTCGAAGAAATATTTTTTAAACGATATTATATATAAAATATTGGCCATTAGTATCCTCAGTAATTACAGACTCAGTCAGGATATTTAACTATCCATGTTGGGCGTCTTAATTTGTATCCTTAAGTGGTGGAACAGTTTAATGTCGACTGACAACGGCAGACTCGAGAAGTTTTTTCATGGTATTAAATTCAATGCCCAGAGCATAATAACATATGTATGTATATAACATAATTGGCCATTACAACAACCCTTCAGTCAGAATTACGAGCTAGCTTCTCACACCACTCATGTTGTGTGCATTAATTTCAAGCATGAGTGGCGGGACCTACAGTTTAACGGCAATTTTATTTAGTCGCCGAAGAAAAATAGTCGCTACCCTGTGACTCACGCAAAAAATTAACATCCTGCTCATTTTTCTTTGCTTTCCCTAACTCTATTCTCTTTCTTTTTGTTTGAACTTTAAACTCAGCTGAAATTCCCAGCATTTGTTAAAAACGTCGTGTCGAGTGTTTCTCTTCTTTGTTTTCTAGTTAACAAAACTTTCCATTCAATTGCTGGAGCTGGGAATGCAAAAAAGGACACATTTTAACACACAAAAAAAGCTGAGAAGAATAAGGAAAACTTTCTTAACATTTTGCATGGATGCGTTGGAAAATCTTTTAAGCTGACAATGTATATATATTTACAGTTTTTTATGAGAGCAGGAGAGTTTCTCTTCCCCAAAGGATAAAAAAAAATATTTTCATTTTTGCTACCAAGCACAAGCGTTTGTTAAAACTTCAAAAAAATAATGTTGAGGTGACATGCTTTAGGATCTTAATATTTGGGTGTAAAGCATTTTATTAATAGCGGTACTAAGGGATCATGGAACCAAATTCCTTCACTGGGCTTATGCTATTAAAATTAAAAAACAAACATACTAAGACTCTACATCACCCTTGTCTTTTAGTTCTATTTTTCATTCCACACATTAACACATTAATGCGATTGATTTCTGTTTTTCTGTATTCTTCCCCTCAATTAAATAATTAATTCTTAATTAAGATCTTTGCCTGTTTAGTAACTTTTATGATATGATTTATTGCTGCTGTGCTTTACAAAATCTCACAAATTGTTGTGAGAGAGAACAGCAGAGAAAAAAGAAATTCAAGTCCTTTTTCACAGCAGGACCCAATGAATTCATCAATGCTTGATGAGAAGAAAAAAAAATTATTCAAAAAAAAGGCAAAAAAAAATAGGATTGAAGAAAAGAAATAAAACTGAACAAAATATCTCTTTTTGAAAAGGGAAAAGAGAAAAGGTGAAAATAATTTTCACACCTAAACCCCAGTGATTAATAATTCGAAAGAAATCTGTTTTTAGTTTCCGGTCATTGGAAACACTAGTTTAAAATTGGTTGTCTTCGGCAATCATTTGTTTCTTAGAATTTACAGTTTCGAAGCATTTTTAATAGAGCCTATCAATAGAACTATACTATCTTCATATGATTAATTCTTGGCGCATGACACTTTTATGCAAATTTTCATTATTTCAAGGGCTTTGGAACATTTCAGTACATTTATTGTCGATTTCTTCGAAATTTTTCTTCTCGAGAAAATATTTGAAAATATCGAAAAGAAAATGGTTTCTATAATCCTCTTCTGATATTATGGAAGACTCAGGTACCAAGGCAATCGCCTTCTTTTTGAATAGAATTCATGTGGAATTTGATACCAACTTTGAAGAAATTCAGAGTATACATTAGCGGTTACTCTCGTATCTATTTTCGTGTTAACACGAGCCCATGTTTCAAACCTTAGCACAGGCATGTCGAAAAGAAGGAAGTACGAGAAAATATTTTTCCGACGACTGCCTCTTAGCTTTTCCTCTGAGAGTGAATGAATCTTAAGAATCTGTTGTTCGGAGTCGACTCAAACTGTAAGTCCCTTCACTCATGGACAAAACTAACACATTTAACATAGACGATCAGACCTTGAAAAAAAGTCCTTAGCGAAACCGGGTGAATGTGTATAAAAGTCAACATACACCTAAGCCATCTAATCGGCTTATTCTGAACTCACCACTAAGATGTAACAATTATACTTTCTGTAGAAAGTCCACATCTTGTACACTTTGGTGCGGCTTGTGAAGCCGAGGCATCATTGGCCCATATACCTTTGAAAATTAAAATGGTGCAACCATTACGGTCAATGCAGACACCACGATGACCGATATTTTTATATCCGCTCTTCATGGTATTGATGTGAACGATGTTTGGTTTCAACAGAATAGTGCAACTTGCCACACATCTCAAGCCACAATCGATTTATTGCGTCGAAGATTAAATGGCAGTTTACTTAGCTGAAATGGTGATGTCAATTGGAAAGGAAAGTGTTATGCCGACAAACCAGAGACAATTGAGCATTTCGTGATGCCATTGCCGAGATACGGCCCCTTACACTCGAAAAAGTGAAATAAATTGGTCCGATCGAATGAGGTACTGTGAGGCAAGCCGCGGCAGCCCTATACTAGTGATTTTTCTCACATCGAGGTCACCTCACAGTATATTTCCAATATTTCTTGTTCTGTGTTAGTAAGTTAGTAGGTTATTAGCTGCATTATATCCGCTCACTCCTTGATGGCTATGTACCTGTATAATGCAAATCGTAAACGCCTGGAGTAATTGTTATTTCCCTTCTTAAATTCCAGGGCAGCCTTTTATCCTATCCCTGAATACAATTGTCCGAATTGTCATTATTATGAATAGATTTAAATACCAATTCGTCAAGTTTACGAAATATGTACGCAAAGAAAATACAATAAAAATGAGTTTGGTTGGGAAAATATGTTCGTCATTCTTGAAGACCCCAACCACCTTCTAGTTTATATGTTCAACAGAAGCTTTTCATGTTACTTACAAAAACGTTGTTCTTTAAGAATTTTGTTGTAAAAAAGAAAAAAAACTAAACAAAGAATTTAAAAATTTATTAAAATAATTACAGTCTACAGTGTATACACGCCTACTGCCTTCATGTACAGTGCATAATAAAATCATGACACTTATACTTTATTATAGTTCCTTTTAAGTTTTCCGTGATGTTTTTTCTCCGTTTTTTTTTTTTTGTTTCTTGTTTTGTTGATTTTGATGGTGTTCTTTTGATATTGTAACCGCCGAAACGAAAAGGATAAAGGAAACAAACGTTGGTCTTACACTCAATACGGAGTGTAATAAAAATAAAACAAGAAATTCATTTAATTTAAATGTTGCATGTTACAAACATTATAAATGAAATCCAAAAAAAAAGTAGAAAAAAAATAGAAAAAAAGGAAAATAAAAATTATGAATAATAAATACAAATACACTGTAAGCTGTAAGCAAGTAAAAAGGACGAAAGCAAGAAAGAAAATTTTTGAAAAAAACGAAATGAAAGAAACAGCACATGCAACAGTTTTTCTTAAAGTTTTTTGGCTAAAATAAAAAGAAAACTTTTTAATTTTATTACAATCTTGTGGATATATAAAGAGGGGGTGGCATCAGGCTAGCAGGCAGTCAGGCAACCGACACACATACACAGCCATCGAGGAGTTAACAGAGTTTGTTTATGACCTTAAGCTAAAATTTAATTGCTTAGTATACAATTGTTTAGGAATCTCAAGTGTTACATTATTCCCTAAAGGGTTTTCAAAGGACATTACTTTAAGTGTTTCAATTCATGCCACATTCACAATATTTTTTTTTTTGCTATAATTTCCTACAGAAATATAGTGGGGGACTAAAGGGGGGGTATGTTGCTATAAATAAGGGGAAAATACTTGTTACGTGCCAAAGCATCATAAGGGGAAATTTATGTTAGTCCACGGAACGTTATGGAAATGAGACATGAAAATACATATATTGACAAAAAAAAGGAGAATTTAATAATTGATGAAAAATAAACAAGAATTTTTTTTTTAAATTTTTTTAAAAAAATTTAAATATTTTTTAAAATTTTTTTATGGAAATTATTAATGTTTTCCTTTACTTAAGGTTTCAATTCCATTTCATAGTGTCCATAACATTCCAAAGAAATTTTGAAATAAAAAAAAACAACAATTTTATTTCATATTTTGAAACTCTCTGCACATGTCCTTTTTTACCCACACCAGAGACCTTATGAATGAGAGCTTAAGGACAGCAACAAATCCTTTTAGATTTTAATGTCCTTATTGTGTTTATCAATAGACTGTCAGCAGCAACAGTCTGTCTGCTGTTGAGTATAGCACGAGTTATGAACAAAACAGAGAGCCATTTACTCGCACATTATGGATTCGCTTTAAATTGTTTTTTTTTCGTTTTCAATGAATTCGCCTCAATGAGTCTCATTGTGTTACTGTTTTAAGGGTTGTTTGTGTTATTTTCAATTCCATTGCATACCTATACGTTTTAAAGGTTTCATTGCCATTTGTTGTGTGGCATTAAGAGCAGAGCATACCAGTTGGGCATACAAGTTAAGGCACGACTATATAAGGGCTGACACTAAACGCTGGTGTTTTCATTAACCTCCAAGGGTTGCTTACGTTCGGTTCGCATTTCTATACTCTCTTTCTTATATAATATTCTCTTTGAACGGATCCTTAAGTTTAAACTTTTTTTTCCACCTCAAAAACCAATCAACAAAAAAAAAAAAAATTTTTTTTCTTCTTCTCAACAACATAACAAAACAACTTTACTTTCCATTTCAACATACAAAACAACAACAAAAAATAAATTCAAATTTTATAACTTTTTTTCTTGTAAATTTAAAAAATTATTTACTTTTTCTTATTAACAACAACAACAATAAGAAACAACTAACAAAAGTTTAAAGTTAATAAAAAAGAAAGAAAACAAAACAAAGGCTAAGAATATAAAGAAATCAATATTATTAAACAAAAAGTGCGTGTTTTTAAATATATAAAATAACAGCAACAACGACAACGACAACAACAAAATATTGAAACTATTTTACCGGGTTTTCTATTAAGTGCTGAGAGTAAAAATTTGAAAAAAAAAATCAAGAAAAAATAACGAAAAACTTGCCTTTGCTTCCGGTATACTAGAGAACAGACTGCAGCATTATTTAAACGCAAACAAAACGAAAAGAAACTTTAAAAATCAATAACGTGGCAATGCATTTCAGTTAAAGGCAATAAGACAACCAAAATATATATATTTTTTAACAACAAAAACAAAAAAACCAAAGCAAAAAAATAAAAAAAAAAAATGTAAACTTAAAACCTTAAATAATAAAATCATAGATTTCCACGAGCCCTTAACTTTAGAAAAAACCAAAAACCAAACACATGTTTTTAGTTCAAAACTAACTAAACTAAGCATATATATGTTTCCCAACTCGAACAAAAAATATAATTTTTCTTTAAAAAAAGACTTTTGCTCGTGCTGAAATTTGAAAAAATCCTACAACATTATTTTCCCTAAAACTCAATCCCTTTAACACAAAACGAAACTAATTTCCATTTCAATATCTTTCTTAACAAAAAAAAAAACTCAAAAAAATTTATAATGCCACGTTGTTTAATGGCCAAAAAATGGAAAGCCTATCCCTGGCCCGATCGAGCTGAGGATAAATCGTCTATACAAACAGCATCAAATACAACATCTAGTACGCCTTCGCCCACACCAACCTCAGAGCTAAGCATACAGTTGGTTATGAAAAAGGATCCAAATGAATGCAAATCACGTCGTTCCACCATCGACGATGATGAAGAGATAGATGTTGTGGGCGATAATGTTTTAGTGCAAACGAATGCAGCCACAAATACTGCTACGGCTACGGTTATCATAAAATCAAGTGATTTAAAATTGTCAACAAATAATACAACGACATCTACATCTTCATCAACAACAGCATCAGCATCGTCGTCATCATCGTCATCGTCGCCAGCATCTTCTTCGTCCTCTACATCGACGACAGCAACGTGTTGGGGTCCTTCGTCGCCTACAGCCGGAACTACAGCTCCTAGTCCCCCACCACATTCGCCAGAAGCAGCTACACGTGGTACTACTACTCTATATAATGGTAAGTTTATTTGCCTCTTCTCTTGGCTCCTATTTTCCTATTTATAGTTGCTATTTAATAATTAATCTTGAGGCATAATATAGTTTTAGGCTGCTATTTGAAAAAAAGTTTTCATTTTTATAAACTAAACCTAACATAAGGCTAAATTATTTTAATTGACCTTCATAAGATAAATTTCAATTGCTTAGATTTTCCAGTATTTTTGGATTTAAAAAATTCACAAAATTAAAGTCTACTTCAAGGCTTACATTACAGAGAGCTTTAGTGATTAACAATTAGTGTGTTTATTTGAAAGAATAATTTTTGAATATAAAATGAAACTACTTTCCACTATCAAAAGAAAATATATCTACCAACAGGTTTTTCCCGAAAATAAAAACAAAATTCTGAGATCCATTATTTCTAAGAATTATGCACATTTGTTTTTCTAACATACTTTTAGGTCATAAATAGCCAGTAATTTCAAAATTCCATCTTATGCAAAAGTATTATAATTTGTTTTAATTTCTAATGCATACAGGAATTGTTAATTCTACGGTTTTCCTACTAACGGTTTTGTGTTACGAGAAATTATACTGGACTACATTTAGGATTTGAATTTCAAAATTCTTTCCAAAAATTACGATTTTTGCAGCTTCATATTCAGGAAAAATTTCCAATCTGTTTCTAAGAATTTCTGTGAAATGATTGACTACTTTTAGGCCAATTTAACAAAATTCTCCAAAAAAAAAAAAAGAAAAATCGTTTTAAGGCACAACTTGATTTTTGCTTGATTTTTTAACTCGTTTCTTTGAATCTTTATAAAATGATTGACTATTTTAAGGTCAATTTAACAAAGGTTCCTGTAAAATTAACTTTTAGCCACAAAAATTTAAATTTTTTAATACATGAAGTATATTTTTAGGCAAAATTAGCCACATTTTAATATTTGCATTTTAAATTTGGATTTTTCTCATTTCAAAGCAACTTTTAAATCTTTCAGTTTTTGTACGAAAAATAAACGATAGATAACTTTATAATAATGGAGTTTACATTTAGGCGCTTAATCTGTACGAACTTATAAAGCACTTTTGGAATCCATCAGAGGAAAATATTTTGATTAAGAAATTAAATTTTGTGTACTTAGATGCAAATTTTAAAATATTTGTTAACTTTGGTCACATACTTCAAGGTTACTTAGATTATAAATGGAATGGAATTAATTTACTTTCACTTACCTATATTTGTTTCAGCTGAAACAATTTAACATATAAACAATTTAATTTAACAATTTAAATTTAGTTAATATTATATTAAAAAGGCAATATTAAGTTAAAAAGGCATATTTAATAGAATTTAATTTTCAGAAATTAATTCAATAAAATTTATCTATTAAATTTTTTGCCTATTGTTAGGCATGCAAAAACCTCATTTCTTCTTATTTATATATAATAATAAAATTATTATTACCTCAGTTTCAAAAAATTCTTTGCATTTTGCTAAATAAAACCTATCCATCTTAAGAAAATTATGGAGTATCTTTGGTCATTAATTCTTGTCGTACATTTGAATTGTGGACTGATTTCCTATGTCAAACTTATATAACAACTCTCTAGTCAGAATTACGACTATACACCATCCATGTTGTGTGTGTTAATTTTATCGATAACTAGCGGGACGTACAGTTAATGTCGGTTCCAGAGTTAGGGAAACTTTGTATGAAAATTTTATTTATTCGCAGAGTTTTCGCCCCAAGGCTGTTAAGAAAAAGTAGCCTAGCCGTGTAAGAGATGGTGTAAATCAAGGGCTCTAATAAGCCAATGCACTGTCTACTTCAAATTAAATTAAAAAGTGTAGGGAATTTATGGCATACACTTAAGTTCAATTCAATTCAATCAAATCAAGTTGTAGGCTTCATTTTAATAAGCCTAATATGACAAGCAATTGAAATTGTAAAATTTGAAGTATTTTTAAGCCGAAAAAGAAATGACTTCTTAATAAATTCCATCGTGTTTTTGAAAATTGTTGTTTTAGACAAGAATACAATAAAAAAATCTGTAATTTTTTATTTTGCTTAAATATTATTTTGATTATTGCTTAAATATTACTTTTCTTAAGAAATAGTAGAATATAACTTCTAGGATTAAACGAAAATTTAATGAACTTGCACAGTTTTAGGCGGAATAATTAGCTTCAAGTAATTTGCGTAAATTTTTCAATTAATTTCAAGTAAAACATTTAAATCAATATTTAATTTTTCCTTGAAATAATTTTTGAATTATTAATCAATTATTTAAATAAAGTCACAAAAACATAGTGCTTTGAAAGTACAATTTTAAATATTACAAAAATTGTCAGAAGTTATTAATTCGTAGAACATTTTATTATTAGGTTATCAATATACATCTTTATAGGATTTTAATTTACTTTTCTTCAAAGAATTACAATACACCACCAAAGAAATTACAAGAATAAGTACAAATAAATCCAATTACAGTAACGAAAGTACTCAGAAATGCAACGAAAGATAGAACTATATTCTCGAAATTGCCTGACAGAAACTAAACACTTTCTGAATATAAGTTTCTAAATATAGGTAAAGTTGTAATTCAAATAGAAAAAAATTAAAGACATTTAAATAAATTAATGGCACCCAAAAAAAGATTTCTTAAGCAGTCCCCTTTAATTTGATAAGAATTATTTAATGATTCAATATAACTCTTATTACGTCTTTCAATACGACAATAAACATTTTATATAAGAAACTTAAAAGAATATTAAGGACAGTATACGACTTAAATTTCAAACAATTATGTTAAATACTAAAGATTTATTTTAATACGCAAATTTAAACCCTTGAAGTATATTCCCTTTATTAGATTATCATGTTAACCCTAAGATACGCAAGATTTTTTTTTTAATTTTAATAAATGCCGTAATCTAGTAGGTAGACGTGAGGCCACGGTTGAAAAGCTAGGTCAGATATGTCAAAGAAAACGAAATATGATAAAGTTTCATATTCGCAGATTTTCATATCAGCAGATTTCTAGCAAAAACTCTAAGAGTAAATAAAATTTTCCATGCAAAAGTTTCTCCAGAATCTATAGTTAGGAATCGACTATAGGGCCTGCCACTCATGTATAAAATTAACACCTACAACATAAGTGCTGTGAGGAACTAGGTCGTAATCCTGGCTGAAGGGTTGTAATGACCAATTATGCATGTATGTATGTATCTTTAGCTTTTCACACAACTTATTAGTAGAAGGACCTACAGGTTTTAAACTATTCTTTGTTATTTAAAATACAAACACGTCTGCATAATTTATGAATTTCATTTCACATTTTCAATTGCCTATATTTAGGTTACAAAACAGATTTTTTGTTGCATACTTCCAGGTTTGCCAAACTGAAGACTTTTATTAACGTAAAAACAAATTTTAGATTTTCTAGATCTTCTGACAATAGTCGTGCTTACCGGTTCCTTTATGGATTTTTTAGAGCTCAGTTTGATTTGAATTTTTTTTTAAACCTTGATGGGAAACTACAGCTTTACACGGGAAAATTGGGTAATAATTGAGAGAAAAAAATGTCTTATTGATCATGTAAATAAAGAATACTATTGACAAAATGTCTCAAATGTAAGGTTTAGTTATGATGCAACAATTCTGTATCATTCCATTATCAATTATTTGTTTAAATAATCCTACAGTGATGAATGTTGTTCACAAGGCTAGTGCATTGGGTTTGCATTACTATATAAAATGATTCATGAATATAAAATAATTCAAGAATATAAAATAATTCAGAACAAATAAGCCAAAATCAGAAGGGATTAAATACTAATTTTTTTTTTATAAACTATTGCCTACTTTAAGGTTATATTTCACACGCTATAATAAAACCTTCTAATTCCCAATATCTTTTTTTTATAAAAATGATTTAAAATTTCAAAATACTTTACATTACTTTGCATTCTAATGTTTTATTAAGTTTTTCTGATTAAACTTTACGTTTTCTGAACTTTTTAAGTGTAACTATTTTAAGTTCATATTGATTTTCTTAACCGCCTATTATTGTTATACAGAATATTTATGTTTTATTAATGAAAACATTAGAATTTCTTTGTATGTTTCAATCTAAATTAAATATTTAAAAACCAAACAATTTCAGTCCTACAATCCTGTTTTTTTTTTTTGTTCGTATTTCAAGTCAATTGGGTTGGTATTTAGGGTATGGTATGGTATGGTACCGAAATAAAAAAAAATCAATAATTCGTCTTAATGACGGTGTATTTAAAAGGGGTTTTGTATTGCAAGCAATTCCAATAAATAACAATAATACCTATGTACTATTGTAATAATAATAATAATAATCAGGATTGTACATGTTGGAATAGTAATAATAACAATCATTTTAAGGTGATACTAGCAAGTTAATTACTATAGCATAGCTTAAGGCGGTATGGCACTTCTATAACTACGACTATTGATAGTAAATAGCATTTAGGGTGGCAATATGGAAAGGTGACTTTGTGTCTAAAGCAGGAGTGAAAAGCAAGGAATACAGGATTTTTTCAAAAGAAATTTAACAATTCAAACGAAAATTTCTTTACAAAATTTTCTTGTCATTTTCTTTATTAAAGTTTATTTCAGTAGATTTGAAGGAATAAAAACTTGCTTTTTTTATTTCATTTAACTTGACTTTGAATTCTTCTAATTCAAATGCTTTTGTGTATTGCCCCCGCTGCTTAATGGGTGGGTGGCGTATGCCGTTTGATTTCCATCTGTAAACTGTCGTGTTTTTTTAACTTCATTTTCTGTTTCTGTTTCTTTTCATTTTTTCAAGTCATATTGTTATTTTTATTGCTGTCTCAGTAAAAACACGCATTTCCTTTTCCGTTTTCAACAACTTTAGAAAAATTTCAAAAAAAAAAAACAGAAATTTTTTTCTGCAGTTCATTTTCATTTTTTTGTTTCTTCTTTTTTTATTTTCTTTCGTTGTTGTAAAAACCTTAAAGGCATTTAAACTGAATTTCCTGGAAATAGGCAACAAAAAAATAGAATTTTTTTCTTTTGTTTTTTGTTGTTGTGTTTGTTGATTGTTTTAAATTAAATGTTTTTGTATTTCTTTTATTTTTTTGTTTTGTTTTTTCTTTCCTTTTTTAGAATGAAAATTGGAAAACAGCTAAGGAAAGTAAAAAAGCAGGATGAAAAAATATATAAAAAATATGTTTTCAATCTAGTCAATGACTTTTGACGAATTATGGCTAAGGATAAAGCCTAACGCTAGGGGTAAGGGTCGTGGCAAGACATCAAAAAGGCTTGATAGTATCACTGGGAAAGGGTTGTTATTGAAAATTTAAGGTTGGGAAACAAACTTTAGTGAATTTAAGCGTAATAATACCGTCGCAAACAAATCAACTGTTAATAGGAAATACAAACAACATACCTTCTCATACCCTCCTACATATTTAAGCCTTTTTTTTTTCTTTTGAAGCCTATGCTCATATCCTTAGTCTTGCAAGTTTGAGTTGCTTTTTTAAATTCAATTCAAACATAATTTCCAACGGAGTTTCTATATTTTAAGAGTATTTTATGCAGGCCAACTATGTATTTATGAATAACAAATGAAATCGAGTAATCGTCCACCAAAGGCACAATGACTTTGCAATAACTTTTCTGAAGAATAGGATCTCTGTTGTGTCAGTTTTACTAGACAAACGTAGGCCCTTTCGATTATTCTGTCTTATTTGAATAGTGTCTGTAACTGGTGTTACTGGCGATCTCTACTCTAAATAGTAAAACTCTAAATAGTACCGGCAAGTACACCTACTATGTTCGTCATAGACCTTCTGGGCGGAATAATATCACAGCTTAGCTTAACATGTGAACAAGCTATCTAGCGGTGGAAATACAGTTCCTTCTATTTACTTAATTGTTTGTTACAACCATTTAGTTTGGATTCCAACCTAACTTCTCACAGCACCCATGTTGTGCGCGTTAGTTTTAACCAATATTGATGAGAACTCCGGTTTAGGACTACCCTGAAGCATAGATTTAAATAACTTCCACACAAATTTTATATACTCTCAAAAAACTATGAATAAAAATCGACGAGAGAAATATTTTTCGTTTTGAATGGACTAAGCTGGGAATTACATCAGGGTCTCTTGACCTAAAAGTTAACAGACTATCTACAAGACTACGGCGATTCTAATATAGTCCTGCCAATCACAAATTCCAATAATCTTTCGCAATTGAAGAGTGACTTTCCTGCCTTCTGCTCTCTTTGAGATTCAAGCAATTGGCATATTGGATATGTTGTTTTGATAGTAGCCTCTCTTTTTTTATTATTTTGTTATGGATTCGTTTTTTGCCCGTGTTTCACAAGAGAACTGTGCTGGTTTGATTAACACATTTTTTATAGTGAGTACATATCATCATAGGCCCTCCTCAGGTTTAAGAGGTATTTCAGCTATCATCGCGTGAAGCCAGTTGTAGATATGTAGTGCTCCACTTCTAAGTTGTTGAATATCAACCTGTTGGGTTTGCTTAATACTAATGAACAGGTTTTATAAAAAATAATTGACTTTATAGGCATCTAAACAAATTTTTGTCGATATTATGTAGCTCATCTACGTAGTAGATTTTCTACGTAAGGCTTACTGTGTTGATGTGGTCTGTTGAGCTTTCTCTTCTAAAGATCAAATCCTTTGCTGTAATTTGACAGAACCTGGCATGAAGTGATTTTTTTCAAAATGTATTACATTCGTGTTATAAGTGTGGTTATAGATGGAAACTCAACAGAAAACACATTGAGTTCCTAATGACCTACAGACAGTAGCTTCAAATCGTATTGCAGTTAACAGCACTTACCGTTTAGAGTTAGTTTGGTGAAAACACGCTAGCATATAAGAAACATGGAACTTAATATTGTTTCAAAACTCCTAAACAAGGCATTAATAATGTTACTATACGTAGCTATAAATGATGTATGAACATAAAACTGTTCGATGTTCTGGGCAATTTCAATGCGAGGCTTACTGGAGTCGCACTTCACTTCATTTGACTATGTTGTCAAAAAAGCCAAAAATATCAGACGCTTAGACTAACGCTTTGAAGCCTACTTTGAGAGCTCTTAACCCTAACCCTACTTCTATAGTTTATAGATCAAACATATCTCAAGCTCAAATGAGCATAGTCACGTTGTAATACGGACTACAATGAAGATAGAGAAAAGTGCTTTCTTGTAGAACTCATCTATCCCCAGTCAATTGGTCAGTGGATTGCAGCTGGACTTTGTTCTTTTGCCTCAAGCCTTTCTTGTTTCCTTTAATGTAAACAAATTTGAAATAAACACTACTCCCCTCCTGCCTCTTGTGTAGAGGCCATCCTTTAAATGTTGATGATTTGATATGAAAAATTTTTTTTTAAAAGTTAACATCCTTTGAGAAGAAAATTTTTTTCAGCAAAACTCTACTGTTGTTCCTTATTGGCAATCACGAGGTATTAACACGGTTGTTGATCAATCGATTTTTATTGCCTGACAGTATTATGCCTGATATGATAATCAGAAAATTTTTATTGAAAATCTTTCATGTGGTAATTGCACAAAGGAAAGGCTCAAATGAAAATGTATGTCTTCTGCAAAACATGGCCTTACAACACCAATACTTTCAGTAGAACGGCAGTGGGCCCGGCTTTCCTATGTATTTTCCTGAGTCTATTCAATTTGATTTGATTGATTTTCTCAGGCTGTTTTGATCAATTCTAGGAAAATATTCCCAAATTTTCTGGAAGTTTGTCAAAATATTGAAAACTTCGAGCTAAGCAAACTAAAAGCGAAATTCGAACTCGATAGAACCTGTATACCCTTTTTACTGTGCTGTTTTCTAAAGAAAAAAGTTATCACATATAAAAAACGAAAACAAAAAAAACCAGAGAATGATTTGAAGCACAATGTAATGCGTTGTCAGCATGTTGCTTCAACAAATGTGTTGCTTATACATCCATAAGTAGTACGAGTATATATAGTATGGTTGGTATGTGTATTTGTTTGTTAATATTGTTGTTTAAGAGCCAGGATTTTTAGCCAAATAATACCACCCCCTTCCCCCAAAACATCCTGTAAGCATATATACTGTTAGCAGCAAGGGAATGAAGAGGTAAAAAGCTTTGGGTGTTTTATTTCAAGTACTTGTTGTTGTTGTTTTTGTTTTATTTGCCATTCTTTTTCAATATTTTTTTTTTTCTATGTAATGTCTGGTAAGCTTGAATGAATGAACAACCAACTGTTTGTATGTATGTATGTATACATAAGTATATGAATGAATGAATGAATGAATACATGCATGGCTGTCTAAATTGTAGACAGTCTAAGTTGTCGTTAACATTGCTATTGCCATTGCCGTTGCTGTTGCCGTTGTTGTTGCTGTTGTTGTCGTCAACTCTTTTCACATATTTGTTCTTATTACATCCGTAGTTTCATTTCATTTCATATTATTTTGTGTTCCCCCACACATCTTTTAACATTTTCTCTAATATTTCTCAGTATTTTTCCTTGGTTCCTTTAATGTTTGCTGGCTTAATGCTGTTGCCATTCTATAGCACGTGAATTCTTGGTTGGTTTTTTTGCTTTTCTTTTATTATATATTTTTATTTTTATATATGTATGCACATGTACACATACATACATATATATGTAAAGAAATCTTTATATACTATTGTTGTATATAAACACACTCGTTTATATGGATTTTTTTCCCCATGTTGTGTGTGTTGTTTAAAGACCCCAAGGTCTCTTCAAATGATTTTCATTGTTATTTGCTGGATTTGTTTCTATTTTTTGTTTGCTTATTTTTTTGCGTTTTTTTTTCTCCTTCTGAAATAAAACCTTTCTTAACAATTTAAGTTGAACAAAATAGCAGCAACAAAAAATACGCACAAAAATTTAAATAAAAAATGTAAAATTTTTCTCAAGACAAATTTTAATTCAAAACGAAATGTCCGAAAAACAGGGGATTTTTTTAGCGTAAAGCATGAAGGATGATAAGTCCTTCTAATTTCAAGTTATCAAAATTTTTGGAACCTTATGCTACATGGATCGAAGCAGGTGGCAGGCTATCCCAAGTACCTATATTTCTGTGGTCTCGTCTATAAGGTTGCCTGTATTTTTTATTATGTAGTATTATATCTGGCAGCATATGCGGGCCATTTCAGTCACTTCGTACAGGTCTAAGTCCTCTAACAGACATTGCAACCATCCATTAGTTTATCTGAGTGTCTATCTTCCATGTTGGTAAACATACCACAACCAATTTCCAAACCAGTTTCGAAGTCGCCGTGGTCTAGTAGGTAGTGTGTTGGCTTATTAGACAAAAGGCCCGAGTTCGAATCCTAGATCAGACATCAAAACGAAAATATGAAAATATTTATTCGGCGACTTCATCTCAGCAGATTTCTGGCAAAAATTCTGAGAGTAAAAATTGCCATGAAAAGCTTCTCAAAAAATCTGTCGTTCGGAGTCGACTTTAAACTGTAGGTCCCGCCACTCATGTATGAAATTAATGCACACAACACTAGTGGTGTGAGAAGCTAGGACGTTGTACAATGGGTCAATTCGACCTGAAGTCGCCGTGGTCTAGTAGGTAGTGTGTTGGCTTATTAGACGAAAGGCCCGAGTTCGAATCCCAGGCCAGACATCAAAAACAAAATACAAAAAGTATTTCTTCGGCGACTTCCTCTCAGCAGATTTCTGGCAAAAACTCTGAGAGTAAAAAAATTGCCATGAAAAGCTTCTCAAAAAATCTGTCGTTCGGAGTCGACTTTAAACTGTAGGTCCCGCCACTCATGTATAAAATTCACGCACACAACATGAGTGGTGTTGAGAAGCTAGGCCGTAATCCTGACGAAGGGTTGTAATGGCCAATTATGTATGTATGTATGTATGTCAATTCGACCTTCGGGTACTGTACTTGTCACAGTTGACAAGTGCACGTCCTCTAACCTAACCTCACTTTCGAGCTATCAGTGCACATTTTGGATAATAATAACTGTCAAGGACCACATACTGAATCGCAGAAGATGAGTGAGAGTCTCGGGCCCTAGCATACCCAGAGAGCGACTTCAGCATCGCTGCAAGAGTTGTCCGTTGCTACAAAGTACTTAGTTTACAGAGTACCTTCTTAATTGTATTTTATATACGTTCACCTTGTAGTTTTAATGAAAAAACTTAATGAGTAATAATGGCCATTATAGTTTACAGAGTACTGAGAATCAAATTTAATATGGCGTAAAATATGTTGAAAGGTATTTTTCGACGGACTGTAGTACTAAGTATTGTTTTCTTAAGCCTTTTATAACCATATTGTTTTAAAAATGCTTCCTGGGAGCCTTAGACATTACTAATCTCCTCGAAGAATGGTTTAAAATGCCTTGGTAGGTGTTATCGGTAGTGCAGGACACTAGTAAAAGGCCAATAGAGGTCGTCAGCGATCAGCTGGCCTTTCTGATAATATTTTATTATAACTATTTCATTCCCATAACACATTTCTTTCGTCTTACATATTATTTTTTTTTTGCCTTGTTTCAAGGTATAAACACATAGACGACAGACAACAGAAAGCTGCCAAGTATAGAATACACACGTTTATATGAAAACGATTATATTGAAGGCAGAACAGAAAAAGCCAAGACAACAACCTAAGCAGCTCCTGCCCAAATTAAAATATTTTCTATTTTTGTGAGCAGCTAAAAGCAAATTAGTGATGCCAATACAGCATAAAATCATAATAAAAAACAGCTAAAAATACTTGTATTATTGAAGAGAAAGAACAATTCTAAAATTAAGAAATCAAAAGCAATCAATGTATTCATAATATAAAATAGAATTATAGATTCAATTTTGTATCTGAATTCATTTGATAAATGTTTTTGTGTGCGGTTTTTTCATAAGTGAGTTTATTTTTGCGTACAAAAAAGCTGATAGTGACAACACTGAAAATATATTTAAATTCAAATTTGAAAATTATTGAAGTTTCTGCTCTGCTTTCAAAAAATTTAAGCAGTCGGCATATGGCAGTAAAAACAGTTATCAGAATTTTCTGTCGAGCTGCCGAACTGTTGTCTGTCGTCTATGTGTTTATACCTTCAGATTTATAATCAAATTTTTTCCAATTAAGTAGATAAATACGTACATAGGGTTGCATAGAAATAACGCCTAAGTTAGAGATGAGAAATTTTTTCCATTAAGTTGAACTCTTTGGCAAGACATGATTGATTTACTCAAACAATAAGAAATTTAGTGCAGTCAAATCATGTGAGTCTGGTTTCAAAAAGCGTAACTTTTAATCGGTAAAGTTGGCATCCAATAAAGCAATAATCAGTGGTGTTATGTGCCTTGTGGCACTTTCATGCTGAAAACTTACACATATGCTCAAAATAATAGATACACCTTATTCTAAAATATTAAAGACACGTTAACTGTAAAAATACCTTCGAAAACACAGCGAGAACTATTTTTTATTATAGTTCCCATCTGAATACATCTTTAAAACAAAAAATTTGGCAAGTACATGTATTTATTTAAATATAAAAAGTGAAATTCCGGTGAATCCACAAAAATTGTTGCTCATAATAATAGATACACTTGACTTATTTATAATTTTTTTCATAGTAAATTACATTTTTGAGTGATTTTTCATTGTGTTTATGTGAAACGGTAAGAATAATTTCATTTTTATATAAAATTACATAAAAATCAAAAAATATTTTAAAGAAAATGGAAGGAAATTATCATTGAACAGAAGGAGCCGGAAAAGTTGTTCAAACCATGAGGAATTACGGAAAATCATTGAGAAAGATGTCGAGGAACTTAGGAAGGTCTTTACACTTTGTGTAAAATTCATTTAGCAAAATAACATGGAAGAATCTCGTGACAGACCTAAGAAAACCAGGTCAGAAACAAGAAGACGGATAAACGTATTGACAAAAAATGACCTCTTCAAGTCCTATGATGCTATTTCTGCTTGGAGTTTTATTGAAAATAGTTCAACAACATTTCGTAGTTGACATTTGCAAGCGAATTTTCCAGGAAAAACTTGCTGGAAAATTTTTACTAATGGGTAAACGGAAGAGAGACTACAACTTGCTAAGGAGCATTTACTATGGTCCGGAAAATATGGCGATGTATTATATGGGAGTGATGAAACCGAAATAAATTCATTTCTGAACGAGTTTGCCATCGTGTTCAAACGAATTTAATTTTATTTCATTGCTTCAGATTATCTTTTATTACTTTTTCCGCCATCTGCTCTATCTTCTGTTTGTTCTGTTCTATTATTGTAATCTCTCTTCCGTTTACCCATTAGTAAAAATTTTCCAGCAAGTTTTTCCTGGAAAATTCGCTTGCAAATGTCAACTACGAAATGTTGTTGAACTATTTTCAATAAAACTCCAAGCAGAAATAGCATCATAGGACTTGAAGAGGTCATTTTTTGTCAATACGTTTATCCGTCTTCTTGTTTCTGACCTGGTTTTCTTAGGTCTGTCACGAGATTCTTCCATGTTATTTTGCTAAATGAATTTTACACAAAGTGTAAAGACCTTCCTAAGTTCCTCGACATCTTTCTCAATGATTTTCCGTAATTCCTCATGGTTTGAACAACTTTTCCGGCTCCTTCTGTTCAATGATAATTTCCTTCCATTTTCTTTAAAATATTTTTTGATTTTTATGTAATTTTATATAAAAATGAAATTATTCTTACCGTTTCACATAAACACAATGAAAAATCACTCAAAAATGTAATTTAGTATGAAAAAAATTATAAATAAGTCAAGTGTATCTATTATTATGAGCAACAATTTTTGTGGATTCACCGGAATTTCACTTTTTATATTTAAATAAATACATGTACTTGTCAAATTTTTTGTTTTAAAGATGTATTCAGATGGGAACTATAATAAAAAATAGTTCTCGCTGTGTTTTCGAAGGTATTTTTACAGTTAACGTGTTTTTAATATTTTAGAATAAGGTGTATCTATTATTTTGAGCATATGTGTATATCGTCCAGTTGAGAATACTCAATTGAAGGCCAACAAAATTTGGTCATTATAAGTATGGCATATAAGGAATATAAGTACGCTGGTGCTTCCAGGTTCTTTTTCAAAATAATTCTCACTAAATCGTTACTTTTCCGTATGAAATGCATTTCCTACAATCACTTATGGGTTCTCTAAGATCGCCAAGCTACAATTTTGCTTAACTCAACGCTGAAGAAAATTTTATTCGAAAATTCAACATTGAAAGCCAGTTGCTCTAACACCCCAATTAGCATGTCTAAGAGGTTATGAATAATTAGGCCGCCTAGCGGTTGCTTGAATTGAACTTGAAGTATGGTGCGGCTGTATATGCAAAATACACTATAATGCGCCGCAAGAGATACCAAAAAGCTAAGAACGCCGTGGTTTGATAAATTAGGAATGTCGGTCACACTTTCGGCATAGGCCTGATCGTTCTCTTATCCCTCCATTCAAATATCATTATAATCATAATAATTCCTTGCAATAGGTCGAATATAATATGGCCAAGTTTAAAACACAACTTTTTTATAGTTAATTTATTACTTAATTACTCAATTACAATCACCTTCTCACACCACCTACTTTTTGTGCGTTAAGTTCGCTCGCATCTCCTAAGTCTTAAAAGTGCGTGTTTGTTTTCAAAGATTTTTGCTGTGATAATTCAAACATATTTTCTTTCATTAATTTTTTTATTATTTTTTTCGCTTTATTTTTATTTCTTTCTTATTAGGTTTCTTTCGCCCAAACATTTAATTTCACAATTGTTACAGGCTTAGCCCATTATTCTAATTAAAAAATATTTTAAAAGGCCATTTATTTTCAAATGCTTCTTGGAAACCCATCCCTGCATTGAAAAAAAAACAAAAACAGAAACAAAAACAAACAGAAAACAAATCTTAAAAAATTATTTTCATTACAAGCCTTTTACAGCCCATAAATTACAAAGAAAAACAAAAACAAAAATAATTTCTTTAAATGCAACAAAACTGACAATAAAAACAACAACAATAACAACAAGAACATTAAAAAGCAACATTTGATATCAAAAATTTCTGCTTACGAGTGTAGTTTAGTTCTCCTTTAAAACATTCAAACATTCACATTTAACTTCCCTTCAAAAGTTTTAAAATTTTTGCACAGCAAACAGGCTGGCAGGCAGACAGGCAGATAAAATGCCAGACTAAAAGATGAAAACAGAGGTATATGGGTAGTAAGAAAGAAGAACATGACCTAGAATGTGACACATGTCACAGGCATAAATCTTTATAACAACCCTTTCGTAATGCAAGTGCTTAATTAAAGCTAAAACCATGACTGTAATGGTGATGATGATGACGATGACGATGATGATGATGGTAACGAATGAAAAAGTTGTGCATGAGAATCCCGTGGTCATATGTAACGACAAACGGGATGCTATAGTTTAAGCTCAAGGGAAAGTCGGACTTATATTTGAGAGGAGAAGACATGGTAAACAAAAATTTAATAGAAATTAAATCTTAAATTTTAAGAGGTTTTTAAACGAACTTGTCTTCATTCAATGCCGTCTCCTTTCAACATTTTTATTGGCAAAACGTTCACTTAGTGATCCTAATGGTCACAGTGACATCATCATAATCTTCTTTCTTATCTTCGTATTATACATTAAGCGTAAAACCATACCGTTCTTCAAAGAAAAGTGGAGTTACTCGATGAAAATGTATACCAACAATATCTGTTTGAGAGTGATTCAGCAAGACAACTGCATTCACTTGTGATATGTATGTGTTGTGGGCTAAAGTTCATTAAATTTTCTTTTCAAACTGTGGTCCTGTTTAGGGCACAAATATTTACCGTTCTGCCTGTAATTCATTGTAAGTGTCAGTAAACTCTTCCGGGGAATAGAGTTCCACATACAGACAAAACAAGTAAAGAACGAAATCTCTCCGTAATGTACTGAGTGATCACAAATAAAACCCCTTATTTGCCTTGAGCATTTTCCGTTGAAGTAGTGATAAAGCAATGAAATGCAATCCAAATTGGATATCCAGTAGGCATTAATGAGTACTCCGCTATCGGTATGCGGTTGAAAAGTCTCGAACTTTACTTCTATGCAGCGATCCATTTCCTGACGGTTATAAGCGGCATAAATTGTATGGAGTGAAGTATTCCTTGTATTCTTTCAAGCTTATGCCGCTCTTCTAAGGAATTAAACAACTTTAGTTACTTCCTTACTTAATTAGTCATAACATCCCTTTAGTCGGTATTACAACTTAGCTTCGCACGCAACCAATGCTGTGTGTTTTAATTCTATCAATGTGTGGGGTATCTCAGAGTTTCTCAATAAATATTTAGTCTTGTGTACATTTATATGAAAAAAATTTACAAAAGTCCGGTCAAAGCTGATTTTTAAAAAATTCACACCTTCATAGAAATTTTGAAATGATTGAGAGAGAATTACCAATCAAGGTTTGCAATTTCATGACGGAATATGTAATATCGGTATTACCACACAAGACCTTGTAGGACTCAAGTAAACTGTGCCCATTAAGGCAGCTACCAGTTAATGTCTGCTTTAATCAATGATTATCTGTAGCCCTTTGACGGACACCAAAATTTTAGGAGGCCTACTCGTGGGACACTTGCTGTATCTTCGTTATTTATGAAGGCAACAATTTGTGACGTGTATACACGGCATGTCCCCCCAGACACCCTTGTTATGACGTCTATAGACGTCACTTTCCGTCAAAGGGGTAGAGAATTACTGTAAGTTGCGATGCGAATGAGTCACTCATATTAATCCTTTTACGTTTCGACCTTCAAAAGGTTTGATCTATTGTTGAAGGCATAGAAATAAATAACAAATACTACTCTCTGCTTATTATCTTTATTTGGCCTAAAGTTCATAATATTTGTGAGCATATACACAAGGATTTCAATTGCTGATGCGTCCTGGAGATGATAATATTAATCGCCCCTTTTATGGTTTAGAGTTTCGTGAGAAAAATAAAATAATTGAAAACATTTTGATCTTTATCGAAGTCACCGTACTCTAGTGGGTAGTTTGTTGGCTTATTAATCAAGAGGCCTGGGTTCAAACCCTAGGTCAGACAAATCCAACAAAACAAATATGAAAAAATATTCCTTCGGCGACTTCCCCTCACAGGTTTCCAGCAAAAACTCTGAGAAAAAATAAAATTTTGATGAAAATTTTATCAAAAATCTTTCGCATTCAAATTTAAACTGTTGGTCCCGCCACTCACGTATAAAATTAACATTAGAATTAAATTAATTCTGACTGAAGGGTTGTACGACCAATTCTGTATGTATGTATGCAACCAAATCTTTATTCTTGTTTGCATGTCACGAAAACATTTCTAATACAGACAGACCGAAAGCTGATTTTTTCTAATTCGGAATGTGAATTCTTACTAGCTCACTCACTCACTGCTCTATAAACAAAAATCATACTCTACTCCTTTCCACCCTGTTATAGTCTTGGGAACATCTCCTGCTATTTGGAAAGTTTTAAATACTATTGTAACAAATTTATACGAACTTCACTGGGTACGATATACCATACATTTGAGCAGCTTCTTCTAGAAATGGACACACATTCTAAAATGTTGCTCGCCATAAGCCTGACTTGAGGCTCGATTATTTTCTGTACTTCTTCATCAATCTTTTCACTTTTTGATAGCTTTTTACAAAGCAAACTATAGAGTCCAAAGTAAGTTTTGCAATTGCAAATCTCCTTTAAAGTAACACCACAGTCCAGCTTGATTACAAGGTTTATATAAATGGAGGGAAATTATTCCACCCCAAATGCTTTCTGGGTTATGCCTGTCCACATATGTATTAGTGATTAATGATTTTCATAAAATGTTTACTTAGTTTTTTTACATTTTATTTCAAAATTTTCTAAATGGTTTGCTGGTTTATACATGACATCCAGCTGTCTCACGTGTATAAAGCCTTTTTAGGCAAGATAACTTTATACATTTCATTACATTACTTTCAATATCTAGAGTATTTTTGTGAGAACAGAACGTGCTGCTGCTCCCTCCTTACTACCCAACTCTGGTTATAATTTTCTTTTCTACTTCTAGGCATTAAGCCAGACTATAATGATGTAGGATTTTAAATGGAAAAAAGACGAGTGAAATACACACAAAACTTTTAACATTTCATGGCCAAGCAGCTAATACGTTAGATTTTTATGAGAATCTTTATTTTTAAAGGCTTTTTCTCGTATCTGCGATAATTTATACGCATTGATATTTGCTTGGCGCATCCTTTGGATGGAAACATTTTGCACAGCAGAAGCCAAAAGTTAGTTCGGGTGTTAAGTTTAAATGTCGAGGGACTGTTGCTGTAACCAAGAGTGTTTTTAAAGAGGCACGATTTTGTTGTTGTTGTTGTGCCGCTTACAAACTTTATTTTATTTTTGCAACAATTTTTTATGTGCCTATGTGTAGCACATTACTACACTCTCTCGCTCTCTCGTTCTTTAGGCCGCTACGGCTCCTTTTGTTGTGCTGTGTGGCACAACTGCAATGCGACATTTTCAGTGCTTCTTTTTCGACTTCGTTTTTTTTCTGCTTCTTTTTTTAATGTTTTTTTTTTTTTTTTGGAGTTTTTGTCGAAGGGGAATTTTTGTCTTGTTGCTTCTCTGCAACACAGGCAGGCAGTTAGCAAAGTAAGTTGTGTTTGTGCCGCCTGGTTTCCGTTTGGCGCCCTCTCCTGTATTGGTATTACAGCGTGGGTTTTTTCTTCTTCTCTTTCATAGTTTCATGTTTATAATGTTTGCCTATAATGGCTTGGTTTTATTTCTCTTTAAAGCGTGGTAAGGGAGTACGGGGGGTATGTTTAGAAAAGTAAAATTTTATGCTGCTAATTCAACACGTTTCCTACTTGTTGTTATATGGCAGTGGTATATAAATTTTAATGTTGAACTTCTTCCACTCGGCTACACATGTCTGGCATTAGGCTTTTTAGTTTGAAAATCAAAAGGAAAAAACACAAAATACATAGTTTAAGTATGTCTGAGAATGTTAAAGAGTTTCAAGTTTAAATTCAAAATATTTATTTTCTCTTTGTATGTGTGCTCCCCTCTCTTTTTAGGTTATAATCATGAAATATCCCCTTTACACTATACCGCGTACCTGCCTCGCTTAGAAAACGAAGTTACCGTCATAACCAGCACCTCAAATTTACAACAGCAACAACAAGCGCAGCCTCATCCTCCATATAATTATCAAACGCCTCCGCCTTCGAACACCAGCTCGCCCTCTTCATCACCCTCGACACGCAGCAGTTTATCAACGTCCTCATCCGCCTCCGCCTCCGCCTCCTCCTCATTGTCCACATCAAATACGCTATCAATAACATGTGAACGTTTAAGTCCGCCCATAATACGCATAAAAACTGAAAACTGTTATAATGAAGATGTCGATACCAATAGCCCAGAGTCACGTAAATGTTATACAAGTACGGGGGCAGCGTTGTCTTTGCCACCCAAGAAAAAAGACATCTATCGTCCATATTCCTTGGATGATAGACCCTCTAGTGAACGTTTGCGTTTGCGACAGCCGGCTGAAGAAGATTTACATGCGGCCCATGCTATATTAGATCTCAGCGCCTCAACAGCATTCCATCCGCCTACACAACCTCATCAGTTGCAACAGACAACACAACAACAACAACAACAACAACAACAACAACAGCATTTAACACACCAGCCTTTACATCCTTTGCATCATATAACCCAGGCCATACAATTACAACAGCAACAGCAGCAGCAGCAGCAGCAACAACAGTTACATCATCTGCCTCATTTACAACAACAACTAAGCGAAGTTTGTGTATCGGTGGCCACTACTACACCCTCCATTGCAGATTTGGCTTTAGCAGCTAGTGTGGCTAATGAACAGCGGCCCAGATCCAATTCTTCCATGCATAGTTTACAAAGCAATTCGGATAGTGATAGACAGCCTAGTTCGCCGGCGGGTAGTGTGCAAAATGAGAACAATAATACCACAAATCAATTTCCTAAAACCAACAGCAACGATAGCACAGCTGCAGTTAAAACAGTGGCCTATACCTACGAGGCGTTCTTTGTAAGTGATGGCCGTTCGAAAAGGAAAAACATTACCGATCCCCAGGCTGTGTTACAGCAAGAACAGCAAAAGGCCAAATATACCTGTAGTGAGTGTGGCAAACAATATGCCACATCCAGTAATCTGTCACGCCACAAGCAGACTCACCGCTCGTTGGACTCACAATCGGCTAAAAAGTGTCATACTTGCGGCAAAGCCTATGTATCCATGCCTGCCTTGGCCATGCATGTCTTAACGCACAAATTGTCCCACAGCTGTGGCGTATGCGGTAAACTGTTCTCAAGGCCCTGGCTATTACAGGGCCACTTGCGTTCACATACGGGAGAGAAACCCTATGGCTGTGCCCATTGTGGCAAAGCGTTTGCGGATCGATCCAATTTGAGAGCTCATATGCAAACCCATTCGGTGGATAAGAATTTTGAGTGTAAACGCTGTCATAAATCGTTTGCTTTGAAATCGTACCTCAATAAGCACTTGGAGTCAGCCTGCCTTAAGGATGAGGCCGATATGCAATTCGATAGTACCAGTGATAGTGGCGGTATGACCTCACCCACACCTACAGAGGATTATAATCATGCCAGCTATGCCCATGCAACGTCAGCAGCAGCAGCAGCAGCACTACAACAGCAAAATGGTTTTAAAATCAGCCACATACCACAGCCAGTGCCAGCAGCGGCTGTCGTGAAAGTAGAAGCCACGTTTGCGGGTTAATATGATGACATATTGTAAGTAGTTTTTTAATAAATTAAAATATTTCAAAAGAAACATTCAAATGTGTTTCTTGAACACAGAAAATAATTTAAAAGAAAAAAAGTTACGATTTTGTTTAACAAAAAAAATTTGGAAAAAAGCAACACAAACTAAAGGACAATATTTACATAAAAATTTTACAGATTGAAGGAAAACAAATTAAATTTAATTAATTTTTTATTTATTTTTATATATGAATTATTATAGTAATTAACAATTAATTTATCAAATTTAATTTAAGATTTAATTTAATTGATTTGCATTAATTTTTTTATAAATAATTTTAGTCGATAATTTTTGTAACACATTTAAACCACACAAGACATCATAATACGTCCATTTCATTTTAAGTAAAAAATCAACGAAAGAAAAACGAGAAAAACAAAGCTGAAGCTGAAGTTAAAATGTCATTTAAGCAATTTCTCTTAAACGAGTAAAACAACACTTAAGCAATCTCTTTAGAAAAATAAAAGCAAAACAAAAAACTTAAAAGCAATCTCTAGTTTTAGGCACTTACATTCTCATCATCACTCACTCACTCACTTTCACTCTCTCATTATAATCATCATCACTATGCATTACTTACTTACTCTTTAAGTACAAATATAATATAAATCATCATCTCACTCTATCTCTCTCTCTTTCTCTGTCTTTCACTTTTTCACATTTCACTCTTCAATATCGATTAAACAGAAAATTTTCTTCTTATATTGTGCGAATAACAACAAACAATTTTTTTTTATTGAATTAATCGCGTAGGAAAAGAAAGAGCAATTAAATCTCTTGCGAAAAAATATAACAAAAATTTCGTCTCTCGCCAACCAACGAAACCAGGAAATAAATTAAACCATTGCAAACTAAAAAAAAGAAGAATATTCTTCTCTCTCTCTCTCTCACAAAAGTAAAACAACAAGATTAAGTTCCGCGGAATAAATAATCGCTTCCTCTCGCGAACTAAAGATCTATAATATTCTCATTCTCTTGCGAAAAAAAAATATTAAAAAAGTTCTACATTCTTAAATTTTAGAAGTTTCTTAGTCTCTTCCGAAAAATAAAAAGCGATTTTTTTCTCGCTAACGAAAGAAAATTTCTATATATTCATTCGAAAACGAAAAAACAATTTTATGACGCCAAATGAATATGAATTTTTTAATTTCGCGCAGGGCTAAAGCTAATCAGTTTTCTTAATCCCTTGCTAACTAGAAAATACAAAAGAAACGAAAGCAATACGAAAAGAATTTTTCTAAACTTTCGCGAACAAGAAAGGGAACTCTAGCGAAAAGTAATGTAAAGAATATTCTAACTTTCTCGCAAATTAAAAAAAGCTTCTGCTTTAGCGAAAATTGCGTTATTTTCTCGCGAACGACAAAAAAAATGTTATTGACAAGAAAACTTTTGAAATTTCTTATACCCCCTATAACTATAAGTACCGTAAATAATAAAAGGAAGAACTTCAGCTTGCTTTCGCGAATATTTTCTTATTTTCTCGCAAACGACAAAAAGTATATTTTTTTTTAAAAGAAAATCTTGTAATTTCTTATACTCTCTCTCTAATTCCAAGTCATATTCTACCGCGAATAATAAAAAGAAGAAGATTCCGTTGCTTTCGCGAATAAAATAAGCCAACGAATCGAAATTTTTTATACACCTGTGAACAAAAACAGAATAATTTTTGTTATTTTTCGCCAACCAAAGAAAAATTAAAAAATATTTCTATACTTTATGTAAACAAAGAAACTATGATTCTTATACTCTAATATATGAAAAAAAAAATTATTCATTCGCAAAGGAAATACGAAATATTGCTCATACTCTGGCAGAGACAAAAAAAAAATTTTTTTTGCTTTCTCGCAAAGCAGAAAAAATAATTTTTCGTGATCAAATGTTCTTGCACGCGAAATGGAAAAGAAAAATTTTTCTATACTCTTGCGAAAGAAAATTTCAAATTTCTTTTCATTTCGCGAATAAACGAAAAAGCGATTTTTCCTATACTCTCGCGAACGATAACAAAGAAGAGAATTTTTCTTTATACTCTTGCGAAAGAAAACCAAAAAAAAAAAAAAAAACCTAAAAAATTTTGTTATACAAAGTGTTCTTAAATTGAAGTTTACAGTAAGTAACAACAACAACTGCAACAACGAATATTGAAAATGTGAAAATTTGAAATTAAGAAAGAAAATTAAATAAAATTTATAAAAATAAAAAACAACGAAAAGCAAATGTTTCTCAAACAACGAATTAGGCCATAAGAACTTTAAAATAAATATACATACATACTCTAGCAATATTTTGAATTAAAATAAAAACAAAAAAATAAATACATAAATAAATTACGAAATTAAATTTAAAAAAAAATTTAATCACAACAAAAGCAACAACGAAACAAATACCCTAAAAGCAATAATTTTTAGTTAAAAAAAAACCAAAATTCAAAAGCAATTAAAATTTAGAAAAAACCCCCGTCAATTAAGTGAGTCATTTAAAGCAAAGAAGAAAACATAATTAAAGTTTGAGTTACAATTTGTTTTTAATTTTTTTTTTCGAATAAAAACCTCTTTGTCTTTTACGGTTAGTCTCCCAACTAGTCAATTAAACCATTCTTTTAGATTTTCTTTTAAGCCAAAGAAAAAAGAAAGAAAAAAATATTTCTAAACGAATCCCAAAAATCAAAACCCAGTTTTCGAAACCAAATATTTTTAGTAATTGTAGTTAAAATCTCACTAGTCGCTGTAGAACAGCTAAATTAATTTAGATTCTCTTAATTTAAGCCCCCCCCCCCTTATAGGTTATATTGTAAGTTATCGGATAAGTTTAATTGATTTTAAGTTTAAATTAAGTTTACTTTAGTTTATGTATAAGCTGACCATACTTCATAGTAAACATTCCCAGTGTTTTAGATTATAGCGTTAACGAAACCAGTGTAATTTTTAGATTTACTTACTAACTGTAATTTTTTATATTTTTTTAAATTTTTTAGATCTTAGTGCTTTTCTATCAGTATATACAACTTCTTCTTATTTCTGATTTACAAATTTACCACTATTCCCTATCTGACTTCCTCTATATTATTCTTAAATTACTTCTGTCTGTTTCTTAATCTCTGTTTTAACTCTTCTTCTTTACTATCGTTTGGTTTTCAATATGTATTTTAAGTTTTTAGCAGACACCTCTCTCTTATATTCTTGAACTGAAATCAAAGGAATTATTAATTTCAATTAGAATTTCAGTGTGTTTATATCTGTATATTTCTCCTCTCTCTGTCTCTGTCTCTCTCTTTCTCTTTACTTTTCTTGTACTGTGATTTCTATAAAGCTTATTAAAACTCTCTCTAGTCTTACCTATATGAACTCTCCCTCCCTTTTACCAAATCTCTATTTTGTTTTATCATATCTGTCCTTAAACTATATGAAATCCTTAAACTATATGGAATGATCTCCTCTAGATTGTTTACAGCGGTTCATACTTTTTGGCACTTTTCCGATGTTATCTCGGCGGTAATGTTTTCTAGAAATTCCTCATGCAGTAAAGGTAAAAGGCGTTGTATTGTGGGGTTCGTTGCACCCTCTCGTTGAAACCACACATTATGCGTAGGCTCATTTCTCATACGGCCATAGAGCTTTGAACTGATGATAACTGGTATTTTAAGGTCTTTTTATGTAAGTAAGCTTAAGCTTAATGACTGAACGACATTGTGTTTTGCTAATAAAAATCTAAATTGATCGACTAAATCAAAGCTCTAGAATCAAATCAGCATATCTTCGACGTTGTGAAAGGAGTTCAACGAGCTTTAATTGTTGAACGAGTAGGACTTTCTAAAGAAGTCGATAAAAATTCAAATGCAAAAAACATCCTAAAGAGACATATGACAGGTCCAATTGCTGAGAACTCCATGGAATCGAAAAATTCATTATATCCGCCACACATTCTCTAGCTGAAGCACTATTATCGGTGCTGACCATATCTGCTACGCTATCAGTCTTTTCAAATTTCTTTGCGCTCTTACTTCTGAAACTATTTAACTCTCGTTTATTTATGCACAAAACTCTTATACGTATACGATTTTATCAATTGCTGAAGATTTTTTATCTTAAACTTTTCTTTATATTCTTCAATCTAAAACATTTTTGAATTCCAAGTACTTTTTATTATCTTTCTGCTATACTTATATTTCTCTTATATTCTCTTTCGCTTATACTTCTATTTCTTTTGTATTCTCATCGGCTTATACTTTTATTTCTCTCGTATACTCTTTTGCTTTTACTTCTATTTCTCTCATATACTATTTTGTTTTTACTTCTATTTCTCTTATATTCTCTTTCTCTCATACTTCTATTTCTCTTATATACTTCTACAAAATTTTTGTATAGGATATATATTCTTTTATAAATACATTATTTAATACCAGTATTACACCTAACCTTACTTATAGGCTTCTCTTGGCTATGAATACATTATCCTTTTTCTCATATCAAACTGTTTGACGAGTGTTAAACTTATAACTCTTATACTTATAACTTTTATCAATTTTTATTACTATCTTCCAGTCTATATTCCATATATATACTTATATTTCTCTTATATTCTCTTTCGCTTATACATCTATATCTCTTGTATTCTCTTTCGCTTATACTTCTATTTCTCTCGTATACTCTTTTGCATTTACTTATATTTCTATTATACTTCTATTTCTCTTCTATTCTCTGTCTCTTATACTTCTATTTCTCTTATATACTTCTACAACATTTTTGTATAGTTCTTTTCTATTCTTTTATAAATACATAGTTTAATATCAGTGTTACATCTAACTTTACTTTATAAGTTGGCTGTTAATATACCATCTAAACTCTTTAACTCTCGTCACCATAACTCTTATACAACTTTTATCAATTTTTAAAATCTTGTTCTCTCAAAATTTATCATTATCTTTTAGTCTATATTCTATACTTTCATCTTTCTTTCTTTCCTCTGTTTCATTTTCACTTTATCTCTACCTTTCTATTGAGTTAAATAATTTTATTTCTTTATATCCATTCTTAGTAATCTTTTCTCTTAATCTCCTAAGTCTCTAACATTCTAACTCATCTTACCTGTATCCTATCTCTGCTAACTTTCTATAAATGAAACCACTTTCACTTTCTACTTTCGCTTTCTCTTTCGCTTACTCTCTGTATACGATAAACTACACTTTGAAATTTTCTTGTTTCGAAGATAATAGATAAGACTCAGGCTCAGTTGGTTCTAAACTTATTATCCGATTCAGGAATACCGAAGCCCTCAAACGGAAATCTATGCTATCTATGTAGTAAAAGTTTCTTATAACTTTACGTACATTAAACTTTTTCAGATATTGTGTAGCAGACACGGTCATCTAGCGTTATTCCCTGTTAGATAACAGACAGTAATGAGCCCAGAAACTCTATCTCCTTACATTGGCCAAAACTGGCATGCTGTACTAGGCGTAGGTCTTTGCGTTGATTTCTACCAATTTTCAAAAGATATCGTCTTACTGTTAACGTTTTTTGATTGTGATTTTAATAAGAATTCTCAACTTTAAATAGAAAACGTTCTTTGCTATTGATTTACTTGAAGGAAAATTTGATTGCTATTGATTTTCAAAAGCATCATAAAAGTGTAATCGATTTTATGGTTGTTATCGATTTTCTACATGAACTTTAAATGGTAATTTCTTTTTTATACAAAAAGCTGTCATCGATTTTTCAAACAATTTGATATATCGACGATTTTTAGGATGAAATTTCACTGCATTCGTTTCACATTCAAAAGTTATTGATTTTTATTAAAAATCTTGCGTTCTAAATTTCTCTTTTCTATTAAACATACTTTTTATTATTAAGGATTATCATTCCCTATATAATTTTATTTACTTTAGTTTTAGTAATGTTAGCTTCGTAAGTGAAAAGTGTAATTTCTAGTCCTAGTGTAGTTTTTTTTTTAGAAATGATTTAGGCCCTTGTTCATTCCATGCGTACAATTTTAACATACCCAGTGTGATTTCTAGTCTTAACATAGATTTTATGTTTTGCAAAATGATCTCATTATATAGTGAAGTTTTTGTTTTATATACTTTTATTGTTAATTGTTTTATAAATTTTTTGTTTACTTTTTTAATCAATTATGAACTTTTTTACATGTACATTCTTTTACTAAGTATGTGTTCCTCTCTCTCTAGCTCTCTTTTCCTTGCAATTTCCACAATTTTTCAAAATTTTTCTTGCCTTTTGTCTGTTTATCTCAACTATGCTCTCTAGCCTCCCATTTCATGTCTCTTACTCAGTGTTCGTTTCTTAATTGTTTTTAATCTATTTTTTCGTTTTATTTTCTTAACTTTCTATCTATCTCCCTCTCTGTTCTCTCTTTTCTCTCTCTCACTCCCATATCTGATAACTTTCCACCTAAAACCTTGTAGCGTTTTTATGTTTAAAAAAATACAATCGAAGACACATTTTTAATCTGTAGCCAATCGTTCAATCAGCAGCAACATTTTTATCTATGTTTAGAGCCTAGAATTTTCGAACCAACTAAAACCATTGGCCGTTATGAATTAAAATAATGATATGTCGCAGTAGTATACTAGGTAGCGTATTGGCTATTTAGATGTAAGACCAAGGTTCAAAGCCCAGGTTATCTCGAAAAAAGGGAAATATGAATAAATCTCTCTTCGACTACTTCCTCTCAGCAGATTTCTGACAAAAACTCTGAGAGTTAATAAAAAAAATTGCCACGAAGATTTTCTCAAAAATCTGTTGTTCGAAGTTGACTTTAAACTGTATGTTCTGCCAAAATAAATACAGTCGTATAATCAAAATTGTTATTCGATTAACCATGAAAATCGATTATCCGTAAAGCTTTTGGTCTCGGTCATTACGGATGATCGAGGATCGACTGTACATAAATATCAAATAAAACACACAACATGGGTGGCATGAGAAACTAGGTCATAATCCTGACTGAAGCCTTGGAATAACCAGATTGTATTGCCATGGAAAGATAGCTTATTGAAACAGCTCGGTAAGCTAAGAACGGATGTAATATCTCCCAACAAGTAACAACCACCTAAAGACTGTTTCCCTATCTTTTCGTAAACTTTTAATAACTAAGGGAAGAACATATTCTCTGATTTAAACTCGGTTTTTTCAATCATTTTTATTGTGATTTTTCTTTTCAACTGTTCTACGATTTTATTGTTCTATTTTTCCAATGTCTACCCCTATTTGTTTTCTTCTTATTTTTCTTAACTATAAAAGTCTTTTCTTCAAATTTATTTTAAATTGAGATGTAAATTTAAACATAATAATCTAGTCTAGTCTTAGTTATAGTCCTTATGTTTAGCTTGATTTTTAACTTATGATCTCACACTAATGCACTCTACGATCTTCAATATTTTCCAACTAATTTTCGCCAAAGAAATGTTATTCTATGCTCTTTCCATATATTTTAGATTTCTCTTAAGCTATCGTTCGCTTATAATATGTTATTTATGCATATCTTTTAAACGATTCTTTTTTAAATTCAGTATCTTGCCTTTAACTTACGAAAATAAATTTTTTTTTCCCTGATTAGAAGAGGTGCCAGCTTTCTATTTAAAACCTCTTTTGAACAATCTCCTGCTAATTTTATTTTTATTTACAAAACAGTTAGTTTATATTTCTTGTAAAAAATTGTTTATTTCTTGAGATTTTCTCCATTTTTTTTAGAAACTATTTCGGCCCCTGTTTCTAAGTGTGCATTTCAGTTCCAACTCATTTAGATGATAAACATCATAAATTAAAAAACAAAAAAAAAACAAAAGAAATTATTTCGCAAAACATTTTCATTTAATAGTTGAATTAAGTGTTGCCATTTTGAGTCTCTAAACATAAATTTTTTTTTTTAAATACAATGGCTAACACTACAGTGGGATAAGGGTGCAATAATTAACTTAAATATACATATGTATTGTATTAGAAATTAAAAAAAAAACAAATCTTAGAAAATGAAACCAAGTAATTAAAGAAATTTAACTGTAAATAATTAATACAAAACTAGCTAAGTATAGTTCTCTTGACTTGCTTTCTTTACTCGTTTTCTCATTTTTCTCTTTTGATTTTGCTATTTAAAACTCCCTAACTCTCAATTTCTAATTATTCTATAATTATTAGCTTAATTTATATACTAATTATAGGCTCTTAACTTAACTTTAAGATCTATTCTATATAATATTAATTATTAATTAATAAATACTAATTAAATTTAAATTAAAACATGCTAAGGACATTATTTTTAAGAAATTTTTTTAATAAAACACAGTCTTAAAAGTGTTAACTCTCGCTCTCTCTAACTCTCTCTCTCTCTATCACAGTCTCTAATTCAAACTCTTTTAATAAAATCTCTTAAAAAACAGTTTGGACTCCCTATCTATTGATCTTTAAATATTGTTTCTTGTACAAAATTGTGTCAATTATAAGTAAATTGTATAAAAATTAAACAAAAAATTAAAAAATTTCTCTCTTTTAATTTGCTTTTATACCTTATGTTTATATATATAAAAAAAGTAAATTATTAAGTATTTTAATTAAAAATAAGTTAAAATTTAAGTTTTTATAATTAATTACGTTTATTTTTTTCGCAACAAAAGAAAATTATAGCCTGACTAGAAACCTTTAGGTGAGCTACGTTAGGTATTCTGAGTGACATTCTTTACTTAAGCACAGTATTTTAATTAAAAAACAAAATAGGTATTCGAAATTTCTTTTTGAATTTATGGTATATCTGACCAACCCCCTACCCCCTACAACCCTGCTCATAACATGCTAGTCTTTTAAGATAAAATACAGAAATCTTAGAATTTCTTCGTTTTTTTTTTAACAAAGTCGAGTGTTCTCTAGTCACTAGAAACCCTAGCGTAATGGCCTTTGGTTTTTGTTTTTAATAATCCTTATAATTATTTGAAATAAAATCAGCTTTTAAGGCGGATCTCAGTGAAATAATTTTTATTTTAATTACAATAAATTGTAGTTTTACACAAACATACATACACATACAGCCAGTATAACCAAAAAGAAAAGTAAGTTTAAAAATAAAAAATTAAAAAAAAAATAAATTAATTTTTAGTTTTTAAGTTTTATTTTAAGTTTTAAAAATTTTAAGTCTTAAAAAAATAAAAAAAAAAATTAACAACTCGGCTAAAGTACCAAAGCAATACTCAAAAATAATTGAAAAGAAAAATAATTATAAAAGAAAAAAAAAAAATTATTTATTAATTTAAATAAATTAAAATGTATAAAAAACATATAATAAAACTAACTAAAAAAATTAAATTAAATTTTAAACAAAATATATATTAAAAGAAATACTATTTAATATAACTCCCTATGGTTAATTTAAAATAAAAAAGTAATTATTTTTAGCATTATTATTACAAATAAAAATAAAAACCATGTAAATAAATTAATAAAAAATTTTAAAAAATTAGCTAAAAATTATAAACAATAAAATTGTACATTAAATAATATAAAAAAAATAAAACAAATATTCAAAAGTAACACAAGCAACGAATTAAAATGGATTTTATAAACAAAAAAAAAGAAATAAAAATTCATAAAAATTTTAAAATATTTGTTTGTTTCAAATTTTTTTTAATTAAAAAATTTTTTTTTAAATTTTAAAAAAATTTAAATCAAAAAAAATTTTAATTTGATATTCATAGTGAAAAAAAAATATTTTTTATTTATTCCAACAGCCTTAAAAACGTAAATAAACTTTTTCTATTAAAACTTTCCAAAGATTGTGAATTAAAATTCCATATCTATGTTAAGCTTTTTTATTTTCCTACAAAAAATAACCCTTTTGGGTCGGGCCTAGCCTGCCGTTGTTAGGGTTATGGATTTATGCCCCAATCAAAGACCATGTTCACTCTAACCAAGTATAGGACTTGCATCACAAGCACATAATTTGCAATATGTTTGTCCTAGCTTAGAGAGTAGTGTGTTGGCCCGAGTGTTCAAACCTTAGATATGAAATCTTTAAAAACGGAGGTATTTTTTCGGCGACCAGCCTCAGTAGACTTCTGACTAAAGCTTTAGAGTAAACCAATTGTCATGAAGAGAGTTCTCCTCGGTTAAATTGATAAAAAGCTCCTCTGTGAAATCGATATGCTTACTATATCGATTACCCACCAATGTTTATGTTTCACAGAGACAATTTCAGAAGGTACCAACCAAGATCACCGAAAGAAATATTTTTCAATAGTACTGTTCTGTTCGAGATGTCTGCACATGGGCTCTTGTCTAACATAAATAGTTTACCTACTACACTGCGGCGTCTTCCGATGACCAACATTTTGTATACATTTTCAACATATTCAACCAATGCTTCATACCAAATACCCAAAATTTACTAAAAGTCGAGCAATTACCGAAAATTCGGCTCAGTTATTAATTCAGTTTATATGACATAAATGAAATATAATTAAGGCTTTAATTGCGTAATTCTGTAAGGCTTACGTGTGAACATGGTGTACAATCTAATGTGGAAAGTATGGAAAGTCATTTTTAACTCTGTTATGTGGCGTAGTATACTATTGGTAGTATAGTATAATATTTACATATACTATTTATGTATACTATTTATATATGTATACTATTTAGTATACTATTTATATACTATTTAGTATACTATTTATATATACTATTTAGTATACCATTTATATATTCTATTTAGTATACTATTCATATATATACTATTTAGTATAATATTTATATATACTAGTTAGTATACTATTTACATGTATATACTATTTAGTATACTATTTATATATGCTATTAAAATTTTTTCAAATTAAATTTGTGCAGAAATTTTACACATTTTTTTTTAAATTTTAAGGCTGAAAAGAACTGTAAATTGTATTGAAACAAGTAGTAATTTTTGAAATTATTGAATTGAAGTTGCTTCATGAATTTACATTAAATTAGAAGTTTTAATCAATTTATGTTGTAATAAATTTTAAACAAATTATTTAATTATGTACAGATAAAAATATTTAGTTTTATTTATATATTTTATTTATTTATTTATTTTTTATTTTTTGTTTGTTAAATAGCTTTTATAAATACTAATAAAAAATTAAATTAATTATTATTCATTACAAATGAACAAAATGAAAAAAGGAAGCAAAAAATTGTAACAAATTGCAAAATTTAATTGCATAAAGTAACAGTAATAAAATTTATTAAAATAATAATAATAATAATGATTATTAATAAGGCAACAACAATAGTAAAAAAAACGCCATTAATAAAACACTTTTACTCATATAGTAATGTAAGTATTTATAATATTATTAATATGATGATATTATTACTTATAATAATATTTATTTTTTATTATTAATAATACACAATTATTATTATTATTATTATGTTTGTAATTATTACAGACACTTATGTATTTATTTATACAAAATAAAATATATTTAAAGACGAAAAACAAAAAACCATTAAATATTTATTTAATTTAAGAGTTACACAAAAAAAAAAACAAAACAAAAACACAAAAAATGTAATAAAATTTAAAAAATATACATACTGAATGAATTATTATGAACACAAAAAAATTGTAAAAAAAAACACAAAATTTTGTTTTATTTATTTATGAGTTCTGAACTTTGGTTGTTACTATTTTTTTGAACCACATTTTTATGAGCATCTATTACACAACACCACTACGGTTAGTTATGTTTTTCTCACTCTCCCTTCCCTTCTCACTTAGTTGTAATCAACCATAAATGTTTTCCTGTGCAACATTGTGGCAATATTTCAATAGTTTCCGTTTTATCTTTTACGGAAAAAAATTTAAAAAAAACTTAAAAAATTAAATATGCAGACTAATAATATATGCGATTGCATATCAGATTTCTCATTTTTATACGTGTGGAATTAATTTGTGCATAGGGACAGAACAGTCTCTGCTTTAGGTGCTCTACACAGACATTGATTTATTTATTACAAGGGCTTCTAATATAATTTGGATAAACCATTACATAATAAACATTACGACACAACAAATTATATCATCAAAGCATAAATAAATCCTCTCAATCACGCCACACATTTCATCGCGTTATACGGTTTATTCTCCTTGTTCTGATGGTTTTTAAACTCAATCATCTCATCACTACATCCTTTACAACATTTCAATACATGTTCACACATGGCAACCCTATCATTATAGAACATTCAAAAGTTCTCCGACTCGAAAGGTTTAAATTAGGGCAGAATTATGGTAAAATTTAGGTCAACTCTTCAGGACATTAATTTTTCATTACACGTGTCTGATGGTACACCGTCTTTCTATAACCATGTTTCACGCAGTACGATCACCACTTACAACATCTCAGTATATATGTTCCCACATGGATTTGGCACATGGTAAGAGTATTATTATAGAATATGCATATGTAATCCAGTTGCTAAAACCAAGTTGCTTTACTTATAATAATTTTTGTTTTGGGTGATACAAACGACTTCTGATTATCACATTGCGAATTCATTAAAATCCAATGGCAACGGGTCCTGCTCTTTGCCATATTGATTGAATTGAGAATTAGGAACGTTCCATGATGTTTAAAACCGGAGAATCCTTGTAATTACCGACTCACATATACAATACTATATAGCTTACAATACTTAGCTTCTATAGCATTAATCAAAGATAGTATGGGACCGACTGGGAGGCTAAATCAGCTAAGTACGAAAAATGGAGTTACCATTTAATAGATTCCAGGTCATTTGGTAATTCGTGGCAATGAAATGGACCAGAATCTTTCTAGTGACTCAACGAAAGTGAAGACCAAAAGTGTCTTTCTGGGGAAATTAAAATCAAATAATATTTGAGTCATGAATTATCTGAGCCTAGTAATCCGTGTTTTCATAGGACATTGTGGAATTCAAGTACATCTTTTCAAAATGAATCATCAGAACATATTCCTGCATTAAGCATATCAGGTACTAGGCACGAAATTGTTGTTGTTGATACAGGATTAGCATAATGAAATTTGTGTACCCAATAGGATTTAGAAGTCGCCATAGTCTAGTAAGTAGTGTGTTGGCTTAATAGACATGCGGCCGCAGTTTTAACTCCAGGTCAGACATCTCCAACAAAACGAAATATGGAACAAAATTGGTCAATTCACACAAGCCGTTGTATCGTTGTATTAATTGTATTATTGGAAGAACATACAACAGTGTATGATTGTTGTTGATAATTGTCATATAAAAATCCGAAACACTTCCACACATTTTTTGTTTTTAAAAGTTGTATTGATTTTGTGCTGTCAAATTTTGTGAATGAAAAAAATGTGTATATGTTTTTAAAAATTTGTGTTGGTTTCGGGCTATCAAATTGTTTGAATGCCACGAAATACACAATTCAGCGTAGCATTGAGCGTTCACAAACAAACAAATGTATTCAATACAACATACACGATACAAAGTTGTGTGAATTGCCCAAATATATCTTCTACAACTACTTCTCAGCAGATTTCTGAATAAGACTCTGAGAGTGAATTAAAAATTGCCATGAAAAAATTTCTCAAAGAATCTGTCATTCGGCGTCGACTATAAACTGTAGGTCTCGTCACACATGTATAAAATTAATACACACAACATAAGTGATGTGAGAAAATAGGTCGAATGGTTGTAATGCCTAATTATATATTTAGGTGAATAGGATTTATTGACATATTATATGTAGTTTACCGTTATTTGATCATGATCTTTTGCTATTTGGAGAGATAGTGCTATGTTTAGATGCAGCCAAGTTTGATCTTCAAGGCATAATGACTATATTGTTCAATGTTATTGCAATTTATGTGTTTTAAAATAAAAACTACCTTTCTCAACGGAGGAGTCCTTGTAGGTAAGTTTTTTGTAAACAATGATGCTTTTTATAGATTGCACGATAAGGTAAAGGAAAGAAAAAAAATTCATTTGTACTAACAGCAAAAAAGATATAAAATATTTCTAATTAATTTGATATTTTCGACAAACTAAAGAAGATTTTCTATTGAAATTTGCCCCAATTTGTAACCTTTAAATTTTTGTTTGATTATTTATAAATTTCAAGAATATTGATTTCACAATTTATATGACATTCTTTTGATATTTAACAACAAACCACATGACAAATATTTTTTTTTATTAAAAAAAAAGGAATTACATAAAAATACTCACATAATGTTTAAAAGAAAGTGAAAATGGTCACAGAAATAAATAAATTTTACGAAATGATTCCGAAAATTTTTTTGAGGAAGCCTTAAATAAGACATCCGTGTATTTTCCGAACAAAGGCTCAGAAAGCACATCATTGAAGAGTTACAAAGTTCTTCAGGAATTCTGAAAATAATAAAAGTTCTCTCCAATTAGTTTATTCAGTGTTTTAATACCCCCGGTCATTGCTTGATGGATAAAAAATTCATTCAATAAGCCTTGAAGCCACAGATAACTTAATTTAAGAACCTTCGCCTTTTCATGACGAGGTGATAATTTTACTCCTCTGATCGACAGCTACTGCAGAATTAATTTGCGAAAATACTAAAGTCTTTCAGCATTCCTTCCAATATGGTCTATGACAGCTGCAGTAGTGCGATAGATAAACATGCCATATAAGGACAGAAGACGAAATTTTACAGAGAAATCCCTGGCATTCATGGGTAATGATTGACGTCGAAATGGCGTTCATCGGGTTCATTAAAACAATGATCGCAACCTCACTGGAAACATAAATACATAATTGATCATTAAATCTCTTCAATCAGGATTACGTCGTAGATTCTGACACCACTTGTGTTGTCTCTGTTGATTTCATCCATTAGTGGTGGGAGAATCTTTTAATGGCAATTTTAATTTATTCTCAGAGAAATCTGCTCAGAGGAAGACGCCGAAGAGATATTATTTTCGGATTTCATTTTGTTGGAGATGTCTGACCCGCGGGGTTTGAACTGTGGCCTCACGTTTAATAAGCCAACACACTACTTTATTATACTACGACGACTTCAGCCTGAATATTGGAATAAATTAAAAAAATTTTCAGGAATAATTCACACTTCCACCTGAAAAACACTAAAGTGGTTAGCCTAGGATAAGAAACACAAAATGAACAGGTTTTGTGCATAAGTCGTCATATTTATTTTCTTCAACGAAGTAGAATAACTAGTAGACTGGAAAGCTTAGCCTAACCTTCAATTTTAATAGTATTTGTTGCTGTTTACTTAGTTTTTTTGATTCAGGCAACAACGCTACAGACTTTGATTAGCATAAATTCTAATTTCTTGTGTTTTTAATTTTTTAGGAAACCTAACCAAGTAACAAAAAAGTTTTCATTACAAAAGTGGAGACAATTCTGGATCATTTTTCACTTTTACATTTTTTTAAAATAAATTTTTTCTTTTGCAAATACAATATATAAACGCACTTAATAAAAGTAATAAGAACAGTACCTAGAATAAATGTTAAGACACAATCTTAATTATTATTTTATAAGAAATTAAAGAAAAATTATTAAAATCTTGTTAAATAATGAAACAACAAGAAAAACAATAATAAATTTTAGCATTAAGTAAAGCGTTCTACGGCAGAACGTCATAGGCTGGGCGGGATGGTTTTCTTTACCAAAAAATAAAAAAAAAACAACGAAAATAATTATTGTGATGAGTAAGATTACATGGAAAAAATCCAACCTGACCCCTTAAGAAGACAACAACAAAAAAAAACTTATTTAAATTTGAATTTAAATGTGATAAAAACCTACAAAAACAACGAATTATAAATTTAAAAAAAACAACGAATAATTACCAAATACAACGAATTTTCTAAAGGAAGCAATTTTTTTCTTTTCGAAATTGAACTGGTTTAACCATTAGAAGCAATAAATCGCATTCATTAATAATGCTCAACGAATAATTATAGGCTCTGGCTAGCATTAGAGTAACAATTACCAATTTCGACCAGTTTTATGATAGCAAAACATAGCCGAACGTATCAAAAAGCAATAAAACGTATTTATAAGTCAATCAAAAACCAATTTCCGTAAATGCAAAGGAAATCATAATTAATATTTAAGAAGCAATATGTAAGCAAAACAACGAATTGTAAATTTTTATAAGCAATTGTACTCTAAATAAAGCAACAACATTAGAAATTTAGAAAAAATCTTTAGCAATTAAGTATTGTACTCTTAGACAAATCTAATTTAAGCTACCAATCATTATTCATTATTCATCATTATCATTATAATCATCATCATTATCACAAACATTGCACCATTATTACTGCACATTATCACTGGAAACAAGTAGACACAAATATAGGGGTACAACACTTCACGTTCTAGACACCCTAATAAGGGTCATATCTTTTGCACTCCGAAAACATGAAACGTAATGTATATTCCGCGGTAAGCTTTTCATTGATGTAGAAACTCAGTAAAACATTGTAATCGAAAGTGTTCATATTGACAGCATTTCAAATCTTAATTTTGCTTACCACATGTAAATGCTAAGTACTAAAGGGCCAATATTTTCTTCTCTATGGCTCACATAGTCATCATCATAAAACTCTTGATTGTTTCTTCTCTTCACTTACACATACACATATGTATGTTTGCCTTATTTGCACTTTTCGAAAGTCAAATCACGATTAAATTGTTACGGCCTCTCTACTCGTGAATATTGACTCATATGGCCTTTTGGGATATTACAGTGTTATAGTTCTCCTGGTACTGGAGCCTGATGAAACCAGTTTCCAGATTCAATATATTAGTTATCGACAAACCAATGATACTGTCTGTACAGTAGTAAAGCAGGCATTTGCTTCTTCTACATACAGAATAAGTCAAGAATTAGAAATTTTATAAATTACTAGGCTTAGTCGCGTTTTTTCATCCTGGAATCCACATTTTAAGAAATCTTTCGAAACAAATGTTATCCTTCAATGCTGGCTCTCCCATTTATAAAGTTGCCGCTTAATATGCAAGAAGGTAAATAATGAAACGTAGATGGCTAATACGGTGTTTAGACATGTACCTTTATTGTGTAAATCGCAATAAACGCCATTATTGAGCTCAATATTTCATATAAAGTTTCAATTAATTATTGTGCAATAAATACGCAAATTGTTATAATATTGAGTAAAACTTAAAATGCACCACTGTCATACATAAGTATGCTCAGTGCGCATATTACAATTATCAGAACACTTTCTGTTGATATTTGACAACTCAAATATTAACAACGACAAAAAAAACAAAATAAAAACAATGTTGTTGAAACAACCAGCTGTTATGCTTACCAGCTATCAAATGAATATTGAATAAGCAGCTGAATTGTGTATATTGTTATGTCTGAACACTTCAAATATTGTACTCAATAAACCGAATATTGACTCAATAAAAGTGCATATCTGAATATAGTATAACAAATGAAGAGGCTATCAATCTCAATCGCAATAAGTTCTGCACATTTTAAAGTTAGAGAGAGTAGGGTTAACCAAAAATTTGTTCTATCTACAGAATCAAACAACCTCTTCAACCTTTGGATTGCAATTTGTTGAAAGGAACGATCATAACCTCTTGTACGCCTTTGTATTTGTACGGAAAATTTTAAGGATTTTGCTCGACCATCATTGATTCGTCATTGGAGCTGAAAATCATTATGATGATTCAGAGGGAAATCACTGCTGATATCTTTATATTGTTAAGGGGAGTAAATGCTTGCTTTACTGATCGCCTCCGTAATGTGGGAACAAGACCCTCTGAATTTTGTAAAAGCAACCGCAATAGTTAAAAGAGCCAAAGTCTTTAAAGCATGTGATATGAATAGGTGAACAGCCTGGACAGACTACAGAACACTTATACTGAGGTTGTTAAGGTGGTCTAATGTAAGCAGTATCACATATAGGTATATCCAAATATCCAAATAGTCTCAGCTCTTTTTCTACTCTCTGGCAATCTTATATCTTCGTTTTAACAAAATGCATTGCACATGTACCCTATAGGAGGTCTTCCTCTGACCCTATACCAAGGAAAATCTGAACTTAATTCGAAGTTATGAATGAATTGTTAGAATGTTATGATATCCAAGGAAAAAATTGTAAATAAAAGTGTAGCATTGCGAACAAAAAATTATAAAATGAGAGACGTTGGCGAAAGTGCATATCTGTCACTCTTTCCACAGATTATCTACCAAAAAAAAAACTGTGAATGAGAGTCGGTAAAAAAAGTAAAGATTTACCAAACTTTCCAGAGTTTCCATTGCAGAAAATAAAAATGGTAAATGAGATACAAAAACGAAAGTGTAGATCTATCTATAAATCTATTGTAAATGACATACGATACCGAACTTTTACTTTTCCAGAGTTTTGTATTGCATGATCTTTGGGACAATCTTTTGCCGCTGATATATCATGCTTGCCTGCGATATATGCTGCTTAGTCTCGGTAGAATCATTACACATGTAAACCTTAATAAACCATCTGATATTTTCATGGTATTTATTTTCTTTTTATTCCGAGTGGAGCCCACTACACATCTGCTAAGATTCGTAGATAATATATGATAACTTGAATAAGAGTGAGAGGATTCTACACTTTAAAAAATGTGTACGTATTAGTAGATCGAGAATATCTGTCTTCTGTTCTTTTTTATGAACAACTTAATAAGACATTACAAAAGTATACCCATGCCACGAAGCAATAATAATGTAGAATAACCGATGCACTGTACATAGTTTGAAAAGCAAAATTCGGCAGTTTTTTGGCATTTTGCACATTGTGAAGTCATTCTGTAAGATATAAAGTAGGCTGTAAAATAAGTCAAAACAAAAGTATATACTAGTACATGTTATCGAATACGTTTTCGATTCGTGGATGACATATGACACCTTGAATAAGAGTGAGAGGACTATACACTGTAAAAAATGTGTACATATTAATAGATCGCGAAAATCTGTGATATTCTGTACGATTTGTGAACATTTTAATAAGGCATTACAAAAGTATACCCAAGCCATGAAGCAATTAAGATGTAAAATAAGCAATACACTGTATATAGTTTGAAAATTTGGAAATTTTTTTTTGCACATTGTACTGAATATCAAAATAAAGACTATTCTGTCGAATGTAAAGTAGACTGCATTATATGACAAAACAAAGCTTATCCAAAGGAATATAAAATACGTTTCATGTCTTTGGAAAATCTGTGATACCCTTAAGGTTTGTTTTAGTAACAATTTTAATTCATAACAAATTATTTCAATATACATATGTATATGTACAAGCCTATTATGACTGGGAGTACTATACATCATCATTAGTAAAGGTCATGTGACAACATTGTTATATAAAAACATTTTTATTGTTTAAATTTTTTTATTTTAATTTTAATAACACAGACCAATAATTTTGGGAATTACATTACGAAACAAATAAAATTTAAAAAAAATGGAATTTTTTTTTTGTTAAACAAAATCGTAACTTATTTGTTATTATTTAATAATGAAAAAAGAAGAAAGAAAGAAAAACTATTAAAAAAACCAAAACAAATTAGATTATCTTTATATATATACAACAACAACAACAAGAAAAACAAATACAATTATTTATATTTATTACATAAAAATGAAAAGGAAAACAAAAAAAACGGAGAAAAAAAAAACGAAAAATTTAAAAAAAAGAAAATAAAAACTAAAATTGTTGAATACAGAATATATTGTAAAGTATTAAAAAATAAAGAAAATTAAAATAAAAAATAAAATTAATTTAAATAAATAATACATACAGACAACAACGAATAAAAATGACAACAAATAACAAAAAAAAAATATATAAAAAACGGAAGTAAAATCAGTAACGAAATTCCATAAAAACAAGTGTGTATATATAAAAAAAATTGTAATTATTTAATAAACCAAGTTTTTATCTTTTCAAATAGTCAGCTAGCCAGTCAGTCAGTCTATCTGCAGTTTTTTTTCTTGTGTCATTTTTTATAATTTATTGCCGGCTCCATTAAAATGCTTTGTTCTATTGGAGTATTTATTGAAAATGAAAACGAAATATTTTTTAAAAAAGAATTGAAAAAAAAATGAAATGTAAACGATGAAAATAACAGGTTTACTAGCCTAAAAGTATGTTTTTCAATAAATTTTTTTGTTATTGAGTTTTCCATCCAGCACATGAGACACATTGACTGGCTTTTTTTATTAAGAAAAAATCAGGAATTTTTTCGTTGTGTCAAGTTTATTTTTATTTTTTTTGTTAAACTACAAATTCATTAATATTTAAAAAAAAATTTATAAAAAAAAAACAGAAAAAAGAATGCAAAGTGAATAAATAATTGCAATGGTCATAAATTTTTATGTCATTTTTTAAGGAAGGGAAAAAAATATTTTAATGGCTTTAATTTATTTAAAATTACTGTCAAATATTTTAATAATTTGTATTTATGTATGTCCTGACATTGATATTTATTATGCAATTAGAAATATTAAAACTAATAGAGCAGCATACATTTTATTTTAATTAGAAAAAGAAAAAGTTTTTATTTATTACGATAAAAAAAAGAAGGGGACTGACTATATATACCCACTTTTAAGAGAATGCCCAAACCAAGCAGTTTACTATTTTAGCCTACAAAACGCCATGAGTTATAAAAACGTTCACTCTATCTAGGGCCACGCGGTATAGCCATTTACCATAGTAACAGTATTAAAATGAATTTGTTTTTGTAATTTTATACACTCTCTGAGGTTAGTAAGTCTTCTTTTGGTATATCACTACCTAAAATATCTTCTCAGTAGGCTATGACTCTAAAATAAGATCGAGTGGTAGCGGAAATATTATGTGCCATTGATTAGCAATAGAGCTGAGTACGCCCGATTCTTTTTATTCATCGTGCCTAGACGATTCCAAACACAATTTGATTTTTCAACTATCATTTCAACTATCATTTATCAGGGGGCACTGCGAGATTAGGTCGCTGACGGGGATCTGTTCCAGATCCCAGGCGGACTATTGCAGGGCATGTTGCGATGAGGAGGAGTTGGAGACTATCGAACACCTCCTCTGTAACTGCCCAGCCCTTGGTAGGTTGAGGTTGAGGACCCTTGGCAGGGCCTCCTTTGAGAGTTTGAACTCTGTGTCGAGAGCCGACATCAAAGCTCTCCACAGATTCATTAGTGGCTTAGGCTAGTTGAGAGGCGCTAGGGCTTCATCAGGGTAGTTGCGCTCTCTCTTTTTTTTTGTAGTGTCTGGTCTGTGTATGTAGACTTTTTTCTTTGACTGTAGCTTGCGAAAAACAATCTAACGGCTTCAAATCGCATGACCTTGTTGGCTAATTGACGTCATTAAGATTTTGAAAAATATTTTTCCGGAAACTTCTAGATGTTTTACAGTTTGTGGCACTGTCTTGTTGAAACCACATACAGTCTTAAAGAAATGATTAGCTGTTCTTCCAGGAGCATTTTCGAAAAAATATGTATCTCCAATTACACCTCGAAAACAAGAAATTATTCTCAATACAGTGGCTTTACCACAATCCCTTCTTAGTTCTGCAAGGTCTGCATGTGAATATTTTGTCATGTAAAATGTAGGCCTCCGAATAAAATTTTTTTTCGAAAACTCAGCGTAATGTTCTAGCTTCTAATCACCATATCAACCGATTTTTGAATGGTTAGCCGATTTTATTTATTGCTTAAGTTTGATGAAAACTATGATACAATGAGCATGTATGGTAGGCGAAAATGATGAAAACGCCATGGTATCGCAAAACAAGTTTTACCTGCCAAACATTCTGTAACAAATACGATACTTTTCAACAGCTTGCCATTGAAAAAGCAGTTGTAAATCTCTTTTTTGTATCTTCTACTGAATTTGTTTGAAAACAACACATTTAAACTCATATCAACAAACACAAGGCTCAGATAAGATTTGTTTTGGTTGTGAGATGACCATTAAAAAACTCTCATAGAGACGATAGTATTTCAAAGGGATATTGAATTGGCTAAAGAAAATATTGATGTTAGTCCCTTAAAACCCTTCGCTTGATCATCACACTAATACCAGGAGGAGACTGAGCTTAGGAACAGACTTTTCATCCTTAAAAGTGATTTTTTGGTTCAAAATTTACAAACAAAATTTAATTGAAATTTAATTTCGCACGCAGTAATACAAAATGTTTACTGTACTGTATTTTATTGTTATGTAGACGTACTAAAATACTTGAATTGAACGATCCATTGTACACTGATCTCGACCTGCCATATATGGATCCTTTATTATTTCTCTCTCACAGCTGTTGGCTCAACGAAATTTACGGAACAGTTTGGTGAAGCAAAAGTATTAATTTTTTAACTAAAATGTAAACACTAAAGAACATGACATTTCTTTGATGCCACCTTATATAAAAAGTAGAGAACTTTGATGTTTTTTAATGGACCAAATAAGAAAAAACTTCAATGGAAGTAATTATTAAGAATCCTACTTATGAAGCTTGAACATTACAATCCTTAATTATTTCGATCTTTTCTTACGAGCAGCTCTGAGTATAGTTTAAAGATTATGATGATGAGCCTGAATGTCTGCCTAAGAATTAAATAAATTGTTGAGATTTTTTCAAAATTTTTGTGCCTATTAAAGGTCGATAATATACGATTTTCACTGAAATTATGAGAGTCCTTATATAGGAGTAATAAAATTTTCAAAATCCTGTAACGTTATCTGTAAAATTGTAACCACTTGCCTTAGTTGTCTTGAATTATAAAGACCGTTTCGATTACTACTATAACAATCAAAGAGATAGTAAGGCGGAAAGGTATCACAAATGGCTTCAATCAATTAAATTACTTATGTCATCACCACAATATACAGAAAAGGGCATAAGAATTTATGAATTTTCTTTTCCAATTAGATTTAATGACTGCAAAAAATATTTAACCACACGAAAACGTTTTTCATTTGTAATCTGATAATTTTATTGTATTTTTAAAGAATATTTTAAATAAATTATTTTCAACATTTTTTGTTTTTTGTTTCTCTGAATTGAAAGAATTTGTAGATTTCCCTTGATTTTTTTTATTAATTTAAAGTGAAATCATATTTTAAGCTTAAATACTAAATGATATGCAAATAAATATTGCAATATTTTCGTTTCATTATTATTCTTATTATTACGATGGTTTTAAAATAGTATAATTAAAGTGAGAAAAATAATAATAAAAATAACAACAAATTGAAAAAAGAAGACATTGTTTAAATAAAATTATACAAAAAGAAAAGCTTTTAATAGAATTGTTAAAAAATTTTTACAAAGCAACTAAAAATTAAACGTAGAAATTGATCAATAAGGTAAATTAAAGAGATTATTATCAACAGAATAATCACAGAGAATACAATGATAAAAATGGAATTGTGGTATATGAATACATCTACTCTTCTTAAACAAGTCCTTTAGAAATTTCAACGAGGACCATAATCTTATTGGATCAAGAAAAAATATATTTTAAATTGCTACCAATCAAGCTGGGTTCCAATTCGGGTTCCAATTTTTCGCTACTCATAATTACTCATGGAATTTTGAGTATGAGTGAGTCAACAGTATTGAAATTCAACTACTCTGCTTCATTCGTATTCACTACAACATTGATTTATAAGTACAGGTTGCAATGAGTATGAGTGCAACGCTGATGTCAAACTCATAACATTCGGAACATGTTTGATTCACACGCCTACTCGTTCAGATTCATAAATTTAGAAAAATACTTATAATACTCATAAATGATTCGAGTGTCAGTATTAGTTGTTGTTGCATTTACAAAAAAAAAAAAAAAAGATAGAAAAAGACAAAGACAGCAAGAAAAGCAAACAGACAACCTTCTAGTAAGTATTGTAGTGTTCGTACGCGAATCATACTTATTTTGTGATTCTTGTACCTGTTGAGTAAAGGAGAGTCGAAATTAACAACATCATGCATATTGTTCAATATGAGTACGATGAGTACTTTAAACTTTGAATATGAGTGGTATGAGTATGATATTAAAATAAATATGAATACGTATAAGTATCAGAAATTATGATTATGATTCGAATCTACTCATCTTTCTGAATACTTATTGCTGATCTCTGGTTCCAATACACTCAATTTGTAAGGAATCTAAATCTAACTTTTAATCAATAGACCAAGAGTCCTAGTTTTGTATCAAGTTTTACCAGTAGACATTATATTACATTATTGGCCATGACAACTGTTTATATGGGGATTACGGCTTTGCTTCTCTAAGTATATGAGATTATGATTAATTTTTTAGTGCCTTTTATAACTCTATTGATAGCATCATTTAATAATACTTTTGATTGATTTTTACTCCAAATACATAAATAAATGAGAAATTTTGTGTCAAAAAAGTGCACCTAAATCATTGATTGCTCACTGAAGATATTCTTTAAATGATTTCAACAACAAACAACATGCCAGAGATTTTTGATTCCGAAGTAAACATTTTGTCACATCCAGGTCAGCTAAAAAATTTCGCAGATTATGAATTCAATGTCTTACTTCTCGAATTTTTGACAAATTCAAGAGAAACCTGCATAACTTAAGCAATATTTCAAAATATTTGCCGTATTTATTCTGAATATCCCAAGAATACTGTATTGTGACCGAGGCCAGTTAAAACAATTTAGAAAACAATACTGGGTATATGCTTACTCTGCAAATTCCTTTGAAAGATTTATTTTCTTTAAACTCTCTCAGTTAATGGCATGTCCACTGCCACTTCCTGCTATAGTTATATTTTGTTCTCTGATTTTAAGCGTCAGAGCTGAGGTTTGAACTTGAGACTCTTGTCCATTTAGTCAACAGCCCAGACACAAGACCACAAAAAATTAAGATTCTCTGGGGTTCCGTACACTCACTCATAAACGGGTGGTTGATGCAAGCCAAGACTAGATAACAAATAAGATTAGTTGAAGTTAAGATATGTATAAAGAAAACCAAAGCCATGAGGATTAGCCATCTTATAACCGATATCATTCTACTATGCCTACCAGATGAGTGCATAGATAGTCTGGGCAACAGACCCAATAAAACGCGAACGGACGTTTACTATCAGAATGAAGAAACTAATATACAGACGATTCAGGCTTAGAATATTTGAAGTGAAACCCGGTTTTTTATGAACTTCAATGAAGCAAAAGCTATAGGTATTCGCCAATAAGTGGTTCATAATCATTGGCAAAATTGATATCTTGAACTTTACGAACCAAGAGTAAATAATAATGCAAATAAATCGTAAAATATGAAAGAGTATTATCGGTAATACTAACACAAAGAATCATGATCATATAATGAGGATTAGGATAGAATGTTATCTAAACGAGGATCGTGTAATCGATTTATTGGCAAATCATTTACTAAATAAAGGACTCATTATATAAGAGCTATTTAGCAGACGTTTTTGCGTGACTTATGGTGTGAACTGGAGACTGATGATTAGAAGCATGTATTGGTTATATATGGGGACTAGAATGGCATTTCGGATTTCGATAGTACGGATGTTACCTGTGCTCAAGGGATTGTGGGATTTCAGTAGTGTCTTGTTAGACGATTGGACGTTTGAAATCTTTGGCGTTTTCGCCAATCAATTTCTTTGGAAGAGAATAAAAGGACATTAGTTAAGGTAGCCCTCTTCGCTACCATTGCTAGAAACTGTCTGTTCCTACCATTCGTCTCTGTGCTGTCTTGTCCTTACGCTCTCTTGACATCGATTGTTATATCGTGAGGTTTGTGACTATATTATAGTATAGAGTTTCTTATTTATGTTGCCTTGTATATCTAAGTGGTTGATATGGTAGCACATTGATTCTGTTGGCTGCCAGGCCGGTGACATTTAGAACTTAACTGTATGTATTTATGCTATCATGTCTAACCTGGTGACGTCCTTTAGTTGGGACCGTATAATCTTACTTGTGAAGACACGAAAATAATAGCAGCAAACCACTCAGACGCAGAAGCTTTGTGAAAGACGTAACTTGTCGAGAGCGGTAATAGGCAAAAAACAATATGTATGAATGATTCTTACACCATCATGACCGTAATCCAAATAAAGAGTTAGAAAGGCCAATAATACGTCGTAATTAAATTTTTTTTTTAAATTTTCTTACTTCTTTGCGAGCAAGTAACAGAGGTGATGTTTGTATTGTCAAAAAAATTAATATCTGACGTTATATACGTTGCAAATAAGGAACGACATTTCAAGAAATGGATTGAGGACTTTATGTCGTATGCCTACAACTGTTTACATTAATAAAGACTTACCAGTAATTTTTCTTGTCATTTGTGTTCTTTGTGATTAGCCTGTAAATAAAGAAAATTTTCATGTTAAAAAAAGACCAATTTTAATAAGAAAAAAAAATTAAAACAAATTTAATTAAATTAAATTAAATAACGAAAAACAAATCAGTTATAAAACTAAATTAAAACAACGAATTGGAATAAAGCAATTTAATTTTATATTAAAAAAAACAATTAAAAAATTAATTATAAAAATAAATTAATTGTATATACTTATTATAGTATTACTTAGTAATAATAAAAATATTTTGTTTTTAAAAGAAAAAAAAAAAACAACAAAATATTATTAAACCTTTAGAAAAAATATATTTAAACATAAAATACCATATAATACATAAAATAACATAACATTTACCTTAAAAAAAAGCTAAAAAAACAACTTAAAACTATAAAAGCCTATAACAAACTAAAAGCTGAAAACCAGAACAATTAAAATTCAATTAAAAGAAATTATAACAAAAAAAAAATTAACAGAATAAATTAATTAATAATGGCTCTTAATTACAAATTAAAACTATAAAACTACTTCCTAAAACCTTAAGAAAAACAAAAAAAAAACCGAAATCAATTAAATTTTCATTTCTCTACTCTACTAAATATATTTAAATAAACTCAAGACAAAAACAAACTCTCTTAACAAGTCTTTTTAAAATTAAAAAATGGAAAATTTAAAAAGGAATATGTACCTACAATATTTAAATTAAAAAAAATTATTATTTAAATTAAAAATGCATCATGACAAAATTAATTGTAAATTAAAAAGAAGAACTACGAAAACGAAAATTGAGAAAAAAAAAATGGAAAATATTTTATTAAAAAAAACAAAAACGAAAAGAACAAGTTTTATTAGTATTTAAGGTCTACACATACACCTAAACATTTATATATAAATATTTAAATACATGCATACACCTACAGATATTTATTTCATATACAAAATGTGGTGGTATTTGTTTGTGGACTACATTTTATAACAAAAAAATGAATTTTTTTTATTTCTTGTAAAAAAATAATTTTTTTTGAAACCAAAAACCATAAATTACAAGAGTCCACAAGCTCACAATCATTAAAGAAATGAACAATTCAATGAATGATAGAATGCCTGAATGAAAATTTAAAAAAAAAGACGGAAAAAATTACATAATAACTGCACTTGTATTAGTTTGTATAGAAAACATACTTTTTATATACATAATTAAACAAACCAACCAATATCGATATTTTAAATTAAAAAATTCAACCAAAAAAAAAAAATTATTTTCTATTTTTAAACCAAATACAACAAAGGAAAGGTCAATTTGTAAACATATTTTCTAATTTTAAGGAATTTCCCAATAATTTATTTCTTATTTTTACATGGAAAATATGTTTAAACCTGAAACTATGTTTTAATTTCTATTTAAATTTCAGTTTAAAAGTATGCCATTTAAATTAAATACTAACCTTAAAGGTATGCTTTAAAAATTTGTATAATTTTATTGTAATTATTAAAAATATTTATAATTTCTTTTGAATTTAATTTAAGATAAATGATTTTTTTTTTTATAAAACAAAAATCTTATAAAAAATACTCTTTAAACAATTAAAAAAAAAAAGAAAACAAGAATTAAATAAAAATAAAATTAAAAATTGTAAGAAGTTAATAATGTAACCAGATATTAAGGCAAGTTTTGTAAATTATATTTTCATAATAAACCAGAATTAATTATTAAGTATAAATTTAAGAAGAAGAAGAAGAAAAAAGTAATAAAAATTAAATGAAAATACTAAAATCAACAAACAACAACAACAAAATAAAACATGAACAAATAGAGTAGTAATGAACTATACAGCTCTCTGACAATCATTTCATGCAAGAAGGATAAATTCAAAGTAAGTATTAATGGATTAACCACCATGTGATGATTTCAAAACCATCTATTGACTGCACAGAGAATCTTGTCACATTCTACATATAAGAACACAATACAACATGTGCATGCAATATCTTATTTGCTTACTTTGTGTAGCATCACTATATGTATTTCGCGTTGTCTATTAACTGATTTCAAGACCTCTATTCTAGGCTAGCAAGCCCGTCAAATGTTAAATATCTTTCATCTATGAAAGGTTTAATATTTAAGAATATGAATCATTAAATAGGAGAAGAAATCTCTGTAGACCAGCAGGTATTGTGTTGGTTTATTATGCCTGAAGCCTCGGTTCAAATAATTCGAAAAAAACTAAATATGAAAAATATTTCTTCGGCGACTTTCTCTTTTCAGCGAAGCTAGGACGTAATCCTGACTGAAGGACTGTAATGAACTTGGTGCTTGGCCATCAGTTGGTAATCAATTGAAACCACCAACACTGCGTATAGTATTTATACTACGAAGTATGATTGGAGGCTTACTATTGTATTATACTCCCAACCAGATGCTGGAAGGAGTTTATATAGTCTCCTTTCGTGCTGCTAACCAATAAAGATATTAAGTAAGGAATGCCAGAGTTGTGTAAAAATTGACATGTTGTGTTCTACCATAGCAGTGCTAAGCCAGTCAAAAAATTTACTGCTCTTGGCTTAGATCCATATAATCAAAACTTAAAGTAGAATATTTAATTAAAAACTTTTTAAATTCCTCCTATAATTTTCCCATCATAATTAATATTAACGCATATATATAACTTTAAAGCACTTGATTATTTCAAAAATAAACGATAAATTAAACGATGTTTTCTGAAATTCTAAAAAATTAATAAATTCTCTTAAATTTTGCCTTCTTTTGTATTGAAATAAAACACACTTCGTATGAAGTAATGTTTAAGAATTGGTTGCTTAGCAGGAAAATAGAAAAATAAGGACTTTATTTATGATTCCTTTTAACGGTAAATAAAAGTAGAGATTTTACTGTTACTTTTTATTTTATTTCCGTACTCAAAATCATACACTCAAACAAATACACACACACATACAGTAATATTTTTTATAAGTGAATGGCATCACATGGTTAAACATTTTAACGTATAGGGTGTCCCATGAGTGGATGAACAGTTCTTTGGTGTTTCGTAAAGTCAGTCGTACAGTCGATATGCCAGAAAATGTTGAGATATTGTATACAGCCATTAGTCGTTTCAGCGATTTCTCTGCAGTGGTACGCAAAGTGTGTTTATTCTTAAGCGGATTTATTTATTTAGAATGTCTTCTGTTAGTGAGTATGACGGTCGGGCATGGATTAGAGTTGATTATATCTCATTGATTATACTGAGGAGGCTATAAATATCTAGTTTCTGCGTTCTTTAAGATCTACCTTTTTAACACCTCACTCACATAGTTCAGATGAAAGAAAATGAAATTGTAAATCATTGAAGACCTGCACCAAGTTATCCAAGTCTACGTTACTTTAATAAATAGTGTTGCTGTTGCTTAGTCACTTGTGCAACTCCTACAATTACAATTAAAAGCCTAATTGACTCTGTATCCCAAAAATTAATGCACATTTGGTCCTTTGCAGTGGCAGTAAAGCGTCGAGAATTCCGGGTGTTTAATAAGTCGCGATGATAGTCCATCTAGACAGAGTTTTCTATGTGTTTGAACCTATGATAAGTAACCTTCTTCAGTAATACCTTGTAACCAACGATTTGTCGATTGTGGGCTATACAAGAGATATGGTGGATTGGTGGTTAGAGACAAACAACTATACATTCTGAGAACAAACTGCAACAATGCTGTAACGAGTATACCGAGATGGCTGAATAAAGCTGGCTTCGCGGACGAGAGCGCACAGAGTGAAAGTGTACTGGAGATCACGTGACAATTTCTAAGGAGGCAATAAACTATCCTAGAATATTGAGTGGTATGAGTTTGAGCTTTAGACAGCAGGCGACAAACTCACCGTTTAAGGGGGCTTCTGGCTGTATTTAAGTAGGCAATTGCTCTAATAGTCGTGAATCTGTCTATCTACACAAAAAAAAATTAATCGGTTTTATAATATTCAAGATGCAGCATAACTGTAGATAAACATATGATTTTATATGATTTGTCAAAATATGGATTAGAGGACAACGCAGTGAGCGAATGCAGCACATTTCAAGTCTCTTCAATATTTCAACCTTGTAGTCGAGGGCTTTGGTCTATTCAGTGCCGTCCACGTACATAGATGATCCGAATCTTGTATACACTTCGCGACTCTATCAATTAAATAAACCTCTGATGGGAAAACTATGAAGGTGAAGTTCATCAGAGAAAAGACGCCTTTTGCACGTTCAAAGTACTTTTACACTTTCTTTTAAACTTTGTTTTGCTTTTGTACGTTTAAAATTTATTTTGACAAACTAGACCGCGGAGACGTGAGGTCTCGATTCAAACCCCAGATCAGACATCAAAACGAAAACATAAAAAAATATTTCTTCGGTGCAGTCTTTTGACAAAATCTCTGTGAATGAAATGAAATTGCCATGAAAAGTGTTTCTCAAAATCTGTCGTTTAGAAGCGACTTTAAACTGTAGGTGTCGCCACTCATGTATAAAATTAACACACACAACATAAGTGATGTGAGAAGCTAGATCGTAATCCTGACCAAGTACTTTGAACGTCCAAAAGTCTTCTAAATATGGAAACAGTTAGTGGTTTCCGTTTTTGACCCATGAGTAAAGAAGAAGATCCGTCGCCTAAAATAACAGATTCAGCAGATTAGTCGTTTCTGGAATTATTCTAATCTTGTATGTTCTACCCATCTTTAGCAGCATGCTTTTTAAAGCAATCCAAGGAGAGATGGGCTAGCGGTTCGGATTTAAGTTCATGTTCTATTAGTAATCCTGTTGGAAGAAGGGAATCGAGTCGACCCCATAACCCTGTAAAAACCGAATATCATTTTGAGTTACTTTCTTACTATTCCAAGTTTGGCTAACTCTGCATTTAGTCAACTGATATTGAGAGTTTTAAAATTTGTATTTCCTTTAAACAATTTAAATATTGTTGTTTTTCGATTTTTTTTTTTTTTGCTGATTCCTTGTGTTTATATTTATGCGTTGTGATGGTTGCAAATCCGATACTTGAAGCCACTTTTATGTGACAGTTTTTTTCTTTTCAATTCATTCGAATTCTGCTTATTTTCTTTGGAGAACGATGGAGGAAAAAAATATTAAAGGGAGAGCATAAGAAAAGGAATAAATTTTTTTTGGTAACGGATGTTGCCATTTTATATTTTGATTGTTATTATTATTGTTGTTGTTTTTGTTGTTGCTGCTTTTTGAATATTGATATAGTCAAACTTTATATATTTTTTTAAAATGGTTTGAGGGCGGTTTATTAGGGTTTGTATGCATGTAAGTCCTTCGTATATACCCATAATGCGTAAAGTAGCTTAAAGGTAAATACACAACATAACACAACTTGAAAAGGTCCTTTAAACAAAGTTTAAGCAAATTAACTGCGAGTTTTTTTCTCTTTTCGAATTCTTTTTTATTTTCCTTATTTCTTTGGAGGTTTTTTGCTTTATGATTTTGAAAAAAAGAAGGAAATGGAAAGACTTTTACTTTCTTTCACACACACGCCTGCTCTTAAGCTATTTACTAATACAATAACATTTTTATAAATTATTGGGTAAATCGTTTTATATCGTCTTTAAGTATTGGAATCTTTTCTTGAAGCAACAAATATGAGCGACAAAAAGAAAAATAAAGGATCCAAGAGCAGGAAGAAAAAAAAAAGAATGAAGGAATTGGAAAAGCAAACAAGCAACAGGGTTTTGTTTGTTTATATTCAAATATTTTTCGTCATGTTGCTTATGTTATTTAAAAAAATAAAGAAAAAAACTTTTTTTTTTCATCAAAATAAATAAATTTTTTGGGAAAGAAGCTGAACTGAGCTCAGCTGTATAAAAAGAGAAAGAAAGTCCAAAAAAAAAAAAAAATATTGCCTACATAAACATTTACTTATCGAAGCGTAAAAATCAACTCTACAGCTGAAAACTTTTCATTCACTAGCTCGCTCGTTCCATTCTTATTTTTTTTTCCTTTGCCACCACCTCATGGGTTAAGTTTTTGGAAGGGATTTCCATTTAATTTTTTGTGTTTTTTCTTGCCACTCAATATTTAATGGATTGTTTAATTTTAATGCATTTATTAGGAAATTGAAAACATTATTAAAAATGTGATAGAAGCCAACAAAAGAATCAAAACACAATTTTGGAAAGGAAAAGTCTTAAAGGATAACTTGAGAGAGATAAACAGAATTTCTGTGTACTTGTACTTATTAGGGAAACCAAAAGAAATTTAATAAAGCAATCAACATTCATACACACATATATAATTGGTCTTTGCAGGATTACGACCTAGCTTCTTACCCCACTTACGTTGTGTGAGTTAATTTTACACATGAGTGGCGGGGGGACCTACAGTTTAAAGTCGTTTTCGAATGACAGATTTGTGAGAAACTTTTCATGGCAATTTTTATTTACTCTCAGAGTTTTTGCCAGAAATCTTCTGAGAAGAAGTCCTCAAAGGAATATTTTTCATATTTCGCTTATTCAGAGACGTCAGAAATGTTGTTTGAAGCGAGACCTCAGGTCTAATAAGCCAACACACTTTCTATCCTACAATTTTGAACACCAAGTGGGCACGCGGGCTGCTGTGTTACTTTTTTATATTGGAATGTGGCCCCGGCGGAATTTGGTGGAATTCAAGCGTCTTTAAATATTTTTCGAAACATCTACCACTCTTTGATTTTACCGATGACTCTTTGAATTTTTAGACGAGTGAAACACACAGAGTCAGCTCTTCATAATTGTATTGTTCAACACCACTTTGGTTTAGGTGGTGAGTTATACAGTAAGAGTTTACAGCCCAATAGGCGGGCATTGAATCTATAGCCTATGATATCCAAATGGATGCCACAGATCCTCAACACTCGATCTCCGAAAACATATACAGAAAAAGAAGAAGAAAAAGTGTCAACAAAACTAAGAGATGCAAACCACTAATTTCAAGCCTATTATACGTTGTGATTGCAAGAGTAAGACAGTGGGACTGCCACAAGACACTTTTGATCTCGAAATGAAGAACCATTTGAAGTCTGTATTCAACAGGACTTTACACCTACATTTTAAATGAAAGAGTCTTACCTTGATTTAATATACAAGAAGAACTTCGATCTATCCTTATCTATTTGATTTAAAACCTTTTCTCCTGCTATTTTTTTCGCAGTGATGCTATGCTACCTCTAGAAACTGTTCTATGCTTAGCAACATAGGAGAGGTAATGTTTGATAATTTTTATGCACATCAGTGTTGATTGTTTTTACCACAAATTGATCGTTAGGTCCACTCTTTTATCATATTCCCCAAGTCTTAAGTTAATTTGTTGAATGCTAGATAGTGGCTGTGACTTAATTGGAATTCATTCGAGACTTTTTTATCTGCCTAAGTATCCTACCTATGTAGATATGGATATTGTATTGAGAGGTGGAGGTTGGTGAGAACATCGTACTATATTGGAGTTGTAGTCTGAGTGCATTTGTAAACCCGAGAGAGTTTCAAGTAGATGATAAGAACATCCCAAACGTTAAGTCAACATTGGTTTAAGAAATATTATCAGGCATTATTAACTGACAGTCAGGCTTCTAAACACTGGGCTCATACATATATCGGAGATAGTATGGGCAGGTTTGGGAAAGCTGAATCAACTCGGTTAACAAAGGTAACCATCTGTTGGTTACCAGGTCATGTGGGAATACTCGGCAGTGAGCAAGTAGACGATCTTGTGAGGAGGCAAGCTTGCACGCTGTTGGTGAAGCCAGAACCTTTCCGCGGAATGAAAGTGAATGTCGAGATATTTAACATCCGGTTTTTGAGACAATACTTTGGAGCCCTTATTCTTATATTTAGAATCGTTTAGAATCGACATCCATAGAATGACTGACGAATATTGCTTAAGCAGCACAAAAGTCTGTAAATTATCTGATAACGATTTGGACACCAGTGATATTCCACAGAGTCTACACCACTGCTTATATCTTGGCTGCCCTATCTTCATTTAATATTATAATAATCCGGGCCAAAGCAACAACATTATGGTCATAACATATGGCTAAAGGAATAAAATTAATTTTAATCTTCTGATTTTGTTTTAACCCACAAACGAATGGGCTGCTTTTATTTGTTCGTTTGCTTGTTTCTAAATACCAAAGGAAAACTTCTGCTTTAACATGTTCCCGACAAAGAACACTGAAAAAGAAAAAAAGGCGCTCTCTGGCAGGCAAAAAGAAAAACAAAAAATAATTCCCATTATGAATGGAAAGAAAAAAGAAAATTTAATCAGTGAAAAGTGCAAGTTTTTCCTTGTTTCTGATAAAGTTGTGCTTGTAGTTGTAGCTGCTACCCATACATACATGGGAGAATTTTAAAGTGTTACAGAAAAGAAAAGATCACAGGGTGTTAAACAATTTCTGTGGAGATATATGGAGGAGAATACGAAGCTATAAATATAATATAGAGGGTAACTTTGCTTTAAAGATGAATATTTACAAGCAGATTATGAATGTTGCCAGAACCCAGTGAATCCTATGAGAAGGTGGAGTACAGTGTTGAATAGTTTGTGTTGTTGGGGATGCAAAAACATATTTACATGAGACTCTATTGTTTTCCAAAAAAACTGAATGTTTTTGTTGTTCTTCTTTGTTCTTTGCAACAAAGAATTGTTGTAAGTAGAGCTAACGTGGGCTCTTTTGCTAGAGAAAAAAACAAAAAACAAGAACGAATAAAAAAAGTTTTTTTTAAGCGTTTTCCACTTAAACATCATCGTCTCAAGAACTTCCTTCCGGCAAGTAGAGTTTTTGATTCGCACCCAACTCAACTACATACTTTAACTCATTTACGTTGGGTGTAAGAAACAAAAGCGAGAAGCAATTGCAGCAGCACAAGCACGAGCAGTGGTATACAAAATGTTGGTGATGTTGACGATGATGCATGTTAAACATATACATCACCGTTATTGTTACGTTGTTCTGTGATTCAATACTACTGTGTGCAATAAGAACAAGAACAAAAAAAAACTGCAACTGCATTGCATTGCCATCGACATCGACATCGGCACCAGCATCGTCACACTTTTGCAAGTAGGGAGTCAAAACAATACTTTAATGCAGTAAAACTTGTTGTTGCTGGTTGTTATATATATTTTTTTTATTTATTTTTCTTTCACAAATAATCTCCTTTTGTAAAACAAAAAACGAAAAGAAAGGCAACAAAAAATATGAAAAAAAAAAAAATTTTTTTTTGCAAAACTTTTTCATTCGATTATGATGGAAAATTGTAAAAAATTCATACACACCTACTTTGACTATTTGAAAGTTTTGAACATACAAGAATATATTGTTGTTTTACTTGTTGTTTTTTTTTTGTTTTTATTTCAACTACAACAACCAAGCATGTAAAAATCTAAAAAGTCCTTCAGTTCAGTTTTATTCGAAAAAAAAAATGAACGAACACAAGCAACAGCCATTGAAATACACTCAAAAAATAGGAATTTGATTGCCTAGGCTGATCAAAATCGTGATCAGAATCTCCGTGGTAACAATAGCTTTCATATTTCACATGATTAGGCTTCTCTACAAAAATGGTTCACAAGACACTTTTGGTCTCGAAATGGAAAACCATTCGAATGCTGTATGCAACAAGACTTTACATGTAAATTTTAAATGAAAGAATATTAGCTTAATCTAATATACAAGAAGGATGTCGATCCATCTGATCTATCCTTATCTATCTGATTTAAAACCTTTTCTTTGGCTCCTTTATTCCCAATGTTGCTATGCTACTTCTACTAGCTGTGCTGTGCTTAGCAACATTGGAGAAGTAAAGTTTTATCATTTGTATGCACATCTGTATCGTTCCATTCTTTTAGCATATTCCCTAAGCCTTACGTTAATTTGTTGAATACCATATAATGGCTGTGACATCAATGGATTTCATTCGAGACTTTATTAATTGCCTAGAGATTCTCCATAGACATGGATATAGTATTGAGAAATGGGGGGTGGGAGCAACCTACCATATTGGAGTTGTGGTCTGAGCGAATATTTACAGCCCAGAAAGTTTCAAGGTGCCGCCACCGCCCAACCTCTAAATACAATATAATTTACTTATTCATAAACAGTAATGAACTAAATGAGAATTACTTTTGGATTTATACGAACGACTATAGAAAATCAAGTATTAACAGAAAAAGTATTTGTGAATGTTCACACAAACGATTGTAGCTAACAGTGTAGACTAAGTAGAGATAAATTCAAAATCTAGCTAGCAAAGGCAAACCCCTTAATGTTAATGTGAATAACAGAGTAATGTTATGTATTTAACAGAATTTACAATAAGTATACATATGATCATGAAAATCATAAAAATCGATCGATGGAGTACGTCTTCTACTACAAGAAAGTCATTCCCCCAAACGTTGCACTGTTAAACATACATACATACATAATTTGCCATTACAATCCTTCAGTCAAGATTACGGCCTAGCTTTTCACACCACTCATGTTGTGTACCTTAATTTTATACTTGAGTGGCAGGACCTACAGTTTAACGTCGACTCCGAACGATTTTTGAGAAACTTTTTCATGGCAGGTTTATTTACTGCCAGAGCTTTTGCCAGAAATCTGCTGAGAGGAAGTCGCCGTATTCGATGTCTGGCCTGGGGCTCGAACCCGGGCTTTTACTTCTAATAAGAGAACACACTACCTACTAGACTACGGCGACTACAAGTGTTAAACATACGTACATACATAATTAGTCATTACAACCCTTCATTCAGGATTAAAATCTAGCTTCTCGCACCACTTATGTTGTGTGTGTTAATTTTATAATTGAGTGTCGGGACCTATAGTTTAAAGTCGACTCCGAGCGACAGATTTCTACAAAAAACTTTTCGTGGCAATTTTATTTATTCTCAGAGTTTTTGCCAGAAATATGCTGAGAGGAAGTCGCCGAAGAAATATGTGTTTCATATTTCGTTTTGTTATAGACTAGGTGGGACTTGTACCAAACTACCCAACGTAGTGTTATTATTGTGGTATTTGGTGGAGGACTTAATCGGGATCGAAACCAAAAATTTTAAGCTCATGGTAACAGGAATATTTTCCCCCGATTCACAGTGAACGAATGTAACCGTTCGGCTGGGTAATACGTGTTTGCAATTAAACTTATGAAGACGGAGTTGAGGCTTTACTACAAAACTGAATGTCTTTTACTACTAGGCAACATTATAATGGGACTAAATACTTGTAGGTTTTTGCTAGACAAGAAACTGTTCGAAATGGATATGAGATTATAAGTACCATAGGTGAGTGATGGGATGGCAACACAGTCTTGTTGCTCTCACGTAAGATAGCATAAGTACGATGTAGAATCTGACGACATTAAGTCAGAAGTTGGATAAACTGCAAAGATGTGTCTCCCTCTATGCATATTAGGGACCATGTCTATAGGAACACTCTTCAGACACCTGTGTATATTGTTCTGGGTTTACTTCCCACAAAGGAAGTAATGAAGGGGCTGGCAGCAAGCAGATTTGAAGATGATCTTAATAACGCAAAATTTTTAAAGAATATCCATGAGGGCATAAACGATATTCTGAGTTCGGGTTTAAAGTAATAAATAGAAAAGTTATTAAATTTCTGTAATTTCTCCTTTGTGGTCTTTCTGGAGAAGAAGCAATTACACGGTGTTAATAGATTCATGAATAAATATTCGGTTTTTACTGACGACTAGGACAGGAAACGTGGCTCTGTTACGTAAATATATATTTATTCTGGGTAGTACTTCAGTTCAGTTAATTACTAAAGGAGTTATCACTGCAGGTATAGCATTAAATAATGAGAGTTAATTGAACAGCTGTAAGCTAATGCTGTGAGCATACATTCCATCCAATCAATATCAGTATCCAATCAGTATCAATAATTTTGAAAAATTTCTTTAAATGGGATACACTACAGTTTAACGACGAACGACAGATTTTTGAGAAACTTTTCATGGCAATTTTATTTAATCTCAGAGTTTTTGCCAGAAATCTGCTGAGAGCAAGTCCCCGAAGAAATATTTTTTTTCATATTTCGTTTTGATGTCTGGCCTGGGGCTCGAACCCGGGCTTTACGTCTAATAAGCGAACACACTACCTACTAAACTATGACGACTACACTAGGCCACCTATTCAAAAATCAAACAAAGCTTCTTAGAAAGGATTCAATTTTTTCTATAATACCAGATGAGCTTACGCATATTTTTTACTAACACTTACTTGGTGAGTGTAAATGACATTAGACATGTATGTTATGGAGTAGAACATTGCAATACATTTAATAAAATTGCATTTGTTAAATGTATCCCCACATACACATGCCTGCCACTTTTTAAAGTTCCAAAAAGGAGAAAAAAAAGAAAATGAAGGCAGGAAGGTAGTCAGGTAGCTAGACAAGGAAAACAGGCAACAAGCACTTGTTGTTAAGTCAAGTTCCTTTTCTGTGCTATTACTAGGTCCCCTCTGTAATTTTGTATGAGTTTTAGTTTGTTTTTTGTTTTGTTTTGTTGCTGTTTTTACTTATTTATTCTAGCATTTCCTGTTTATTTGGATTCACTTGCCACAATGGCATGTAGGCAGCCAGGCAGGCACACATTCAGGGTTGTGAGTGTAGGAGGAGAGAGAGACAAAGCAAGTACGGTCTGGTTGGTGCAATACAACAACAAATAACATCGAAGAAAAATGAGAGAAAAAATAAATAGAAAGCCTTGTCAAATGGACAAAATTGAATTAGAATTGATTGAAAAATTAAAAATTAATCTGAATGCATTTACAATGATAATGACGACGATGACGATGATAATGATGAGAACGACTGTGATCAATATTGTATAAATGCACTCTACTTCTAAATTAGACAACAAGTAACATGATGGCCATGGAGTAGATGATGTTGGTGCTGGTGCTGTAGCTGTTGCTGGTAAGGCAGGAGTAACATTCATTCCTTCGCTCATGCATTTATTCAACAGTGTCTAGTTGTACAAATATTCAAGCAATGAATAGACAGACGGACAAACATAAAATAGACTCGAAAATGTAACCATTTGTCTGCCTGACTGACTGACTGGCTGTCTGTCTAACTTAGATTGTTACATGTGCTGGAATTGTATTGCAATGAAAATAACAACAACAACAAAACAAATATAGAAAAAAAAATAGGAATTGAAATTAAATCCTTGTTGTATTTAGTTTATTTGATTTTCTTGTTGTTGCAACAACGACAACTGCAACAACATCAGAGAATAACAATTTTGTTGCTCACCTGTGTTGCTACAACAAATGCACCTGCAAAATTCTTTAAAGAACAAATAAAAAAACTCATTCATTTGGGTATTTCTCGTCCTGTTTTTCTAATTTTTTTTACTCTTTTTCTTCCTCGTAAATGTAAATAATTTAACCCTTTTTATGTTGCTGTTGTCGTTATTGTTGTTGTTGCTATTGTATCATTTGTATATAGAAAAAGTCAATCTGTTTTAATTTTTATTTGTTTTTATTTTCAAATGTTTTTCAATTTCTTTTTGTTCCCCTTTTTATTTTGGTAGATTGTTTAGAAGGTTTTTTTTTGTTGTTGTTGGGTTTATTTATTTATTTTTTTTTCTATTTTGTTGTCGTTTCGTAAACATTTTTTAAATTTCACTTTGAATCAGTTATTAACAGTTGGTTCTTCAATTTGGAAGTTTTTTAAATTTGGCAGTTTGAATATGGCATATGGTTTGCTACAGAGATCTGTCAATCGCACAGATCAGAGTAGAAAGATTGTTTTTTGTTCCAAGATCAATGAAAAAATAGGTGCCTTTTCTCAGGAGATATCAATCCTTCGAAATGCTTTGGAAAATCTAGCTATTTTATATGGAAGTTTCTGAACCACTTATGCAGTCCAATTACCACCGCCATAAGCCCTTTAACCATAGCCTGGACTCAGGCTGATGATGATGGAACTGGCACACCCGCCAGAAAAGGGGTCCACCTCGAAGCAATACAACCGTGGTTCCGAGGTGGAATATACCCTGGTGAGGAGACAAGGTGGGGTTTTAGTCGGTATACCTAATGGGAGAGTCCGACATACCATGTATGGTGACGGCCTACATGAATGCATAAAGCATTTCCCCTCCTTCCCGCAAAAAAAAAAAAAAAAAGAGCCCTTTAACCATTTGGAAAGACGAAGCAAGAATTTGCCATGTATAATGTGTTTCCTCCGACTATCACAATGAACAGATCAATTATGAGACACTCTGGATTTAAGATCATAAATCAGGCACGTAACTGGAACCAACTAGAACACATCACCTACACGGGGATATTACGAGAATTCTGGAACACATTAATTTAAAGACTTTTTGGAAGATCCAAAACACACACGGAGAAGGCTGCCTGAGGAATAAGAGCGATTGATTGGATTTAACTTTGTTGAAACAAAATAAGTGATAGGATTGCTTCGATAATCCTTGTGCTATCCGTTCTATAACCTTTTTAATGAAAATAATTGCTCGATATAATCTGGTAGTGTATTTGTATTTGTGTAGCCGATCTCCTCTCTGCAGACCATATCTCCTTATTGGAGACCACATTAAACTACAGATCTCACCAGTTATGAATTAAATTAACGCAGCAGAAAAACAAGATAACTGAGAGGACTCAGTACTAGTGCAGAGTACAACTTGATTTAACAACAAATACTTGCCTGTTTTCCTATCTAACTAGCTGCCTCCTTACTTTTACACTTTTCTTTTTGGGGCTTTAAGGTTGTAACCCTGACTAAAATATCGCAATGGCTCATAAAGTATCACTAGGTGGCAAATCAAGTTTTTAAAGCTTTCAGCATGCTCCCAAGAAGTTGTATGATTTGGGGTTATCCTGAAGGAATACAATTCCTCTTTTACTGAATTATGGTCGAATTGTAGGCATTATAACGGGTGTCTCAGTAGGAAAGCAGTTTTTCATTTCAAGGTAAAAGAGTAAAAAAAAATATTTTCTGAGAAGATTGTAAATAAAACATGTTCCTATTAAATATCGAATAAAATAATCGCCTGATGAAAGGCCCTTACTCGTTTAATTCTACGTAGTGTAGTAGCTTATTAGATATGAGAACATGGTTTAAACAACAGATAAGAAACCTCGAATAAAACAAAATATGAGAGATATTTCTTTTACGATTTCCTCTCTGCCAAAAACTCTGAGAATAAATAATAAATTGCCATGAAAAGTTTCTCAGAAATTTGTCGTTATGACCCGATTTAAAAGTGTGGTCCCCGCCAGTCATATTTAAAATTAACACACAAAACATAAGTGGTGTTAGAAACTAGGTCGTTATCCTGACAAAAGGGATGGAATGCCTTCTCATTCTCATTTCGTAAAATTTCCACGACTTTTTTGTTAATCGTTTACTCGATAAAATTTTGTGGAACGTAACAAAGCAACCAAAATACTGCTTGAATGGATGCTATAGTATTAGCGACCTAAACATTATTTCTATTTTTATAAACCTAGCTTGAGTTATTACCTGCCATGTTTAAGTCCATGTAAATCTTTTATGGGTGGTTTTATTATGAGTTAAAAGGAAGCCGGTCTGTATTAAAGACTTGTCATTAGATTATATTTCTGGTTAACTCCTGTTTTGACTATAAGTGGCAATGAATGTCTAGTAAGGCTTAGAAGAATCGCTACGGGTTTGCTATTCACGGACTATTGAAAGACTTTGTCATGAATTTGATTGGCTTAAAATCCTTATACATGGCGAAATATCATGAATGATTACAAATATCCAAAAATAAACGTGTTCACCGCCCAGGGTGCACATTATAGCACATTTAATATTCGTATAGCACCACTATCCTATCATCATTTAATTTTAAATTAAAACTTTTGGTTCTCACTTACTCACTTTACAACATTTACTCTCGCTCGCCCCTTGCACACTTTACCCCTTAACTAGGCAATGAAATCAATTGTTATTGACTTAAACAGCTGAAAAGGGAGTCTATTATTTTTATTTTATTTTTTTTTTTGTAAGGATATTTGTTACTGAAAGCCTAGACTTTAATTGTATACAACAACAACGGCAACAACAACAAGAACAACAACTAAGTACATAGTAACAAGAGTAGCAATAATAGATTTTTATAAATTAATGAGGGAGTGCAGGAATGAATCAATGAATAAATGGATGAATGTGTGTGTATGTGCGTGTATGTATGTTTAGAAATTGAGTAGTAATCACAATTGCTTTCCTAATTTGTTAGTGTTGTTATTGATATTGTGTTATTATTGTTGTTGCTGTTGCCGTAAATGCAATTTTCATTTCAATTATTTTGTGATTGACTGTCGAGACTTATCAAATCCAGCAGGCAGTTACTGCAGGATATTCAATAGTTGAGCCCCTCATAAAAGATTTATGAATTCCATATGCAACATGCGACAGCCGAACAAGCAAACTCCTGCTGCTCATACTACTGCATACATACATATACATGGCATATGCACACACTTTTCTTGGAATTTTCATGTTATTTTTGGCTTTAAATTATTCATTTAAAATTAATTTTGTTGTTGTTGTTGTTACAAATTAATTTTCATGCAATTAAAAGTATAATTTTAAGAAGACCACTTCTAATTGAAATCCTTACGGGGATTTTAATAAGAATTATTAAGAAGGAACACACAAAGTGTTCAAGATAAAGGCGAAAATAGAAGGCATTGTATGGAAAATATAAAAAAAGATTTTGTGGTATTAACGTGTGCCGTGTAAACATTGTTATGATTTGCGCGATTTCTGTTTGCAAAAAGAAAATCGCTGAGACTGAACGAATTCATGATTCGACACATAGGGAATGAATCCTTTAAGTCCTTCTGGATTTTACAGTCGTCATAGACCAACAAAACTATATATCACGACTATTTGAATTCATTGGCTCTTAATCAGCGACATTTGAAGGAGCCGACTTGATCAAGAGGGGAATCTATATAGCATCTCCTGTGCTATGGCACGAACTGAAAGAATACATATAGAAATACTTCGAATATTATTTCCATTGAAATCTGCAAGCGATCTTGCTCTTCTCTTAAGAGATCTCTAACCCTATTTTATTGAGTGCGGAATGGAATAACACTTAATAGCACGTTCACATATAAGAAGGTTATGGTTATCTAAAATTAACCTTGGAGATAACCTTGTGGCGTTCACATATGACAAATATAACCTAAACATATGAGAGAATGACAGAAATTGACAGCTGTATGCATTTGTAATGTATTGTATGTATGTATCTTTGTATGTATCTTCTCCATAGCAAATGTTTTTTTTTTCTATTGCTGTCAAATTTTAGTCAATATACTATTCACAATAGATATAAAGCGTTGCATTTTTGAGTGTTTTATTGAATACTTTTCAATGCAACAATGCGTATTTTACTAGGTTATGAGGTAACCTACAGCTGAACTTGGTTATCTTTTCATACAAATTGTATAGCTAACCTCATATATTTGTGGCTTGGTTACGAGATAACCTCGATAACCACGATAACCTAGCTAACCTGCTTATATGTGAACATGGTATAAGGTATGACCTTTATCGTAATATATACTCCAACCTTAACACCGATTTATAAGTACTGCGTCCCTAATTCTTCAATTTACAGTAGTTTTTCGATATAACGAACCTGATTGTTCTTCGGGCTATTTGTTAAAGTGAATTGTTCGTTATATCCAGTAATGAGTTAAAAACGAAAAGCATTTCCTCATATTCACCTAACATATCCTCCATAAATCGAAAAGAGCAGAATAAAATATAGAATGGCAGGGGAAGCGGACCCAGTGGATACACATGGTATCAAGGATGTCACAACAGTTTTCGCTATTGTCTGGAGTGGAGATATAGTCGGCGAAGCAAACTTTTTCTTATGTAGGCAAAACAAAGCTCTCTTTGGTCAATTTTAAAAAGGTGTAGTTTTCGAACCTAGTGGGATAAATAGCTATGGGACCAAGAATCCCAAAACAGTTTTCGTGACCGTCGTAAATTACTTAGGACCGGAGATATAGTCGACGAAGCAAACTTTTTTTAGATTTAAAAAAAAAAAAAACTTCATACAAATCATTCAAAATCGGATAAAAAGCGGAGTTGTGGGTGAAGTGGACCTAGCACTGGTATCAAGGATTTCAAAACATTTTTTGTTACGAAGATACATTATTGGGGATCGGAGATATCGGTGATGAAACTACTATAAGTGCTGAAGCTAATATCTTTATCATTGGCCAAAAAATGCTAGCTATCGTCCAGAAAATTGCAAGTCATTGGCCCAAAAAAAGCAAGTCATTTTTCCTAAATATAGAATGTCATTGGCCCAAAAAATCCTAGCAATCATCCAGAAAAAAAAGGATTTTAGAATACAATTCCTTGCAACTATTTTTGTATGTAAAATGAGGCAACAAGGCGGAATGAAAGTATGATGTTATATAATCTTTCAGAAAAATGTTTTGTTTTTGTTAATTTGTAGTCATAATAAGGAATTAGCATTTGATTTCACATAAGTATAATCCCATAAACCTATTATCCCATATGTATTTCAAATTTAATCTATTTTTATGAGTCGTGTGGTAAAGAACACAAAGGCGGTGTTATCTGGCAGAACCCAATTAGTAGACTCTTGAATTCTGGAAAGTTTCAAAGTTTGAACCACGGCCTCACATCTAATATACCAACATACTACCTACTAGACTACGAGGTCTATATAAAAAAATAAAAATAATATTAAAGCAAAGCAAAAAAAAAATTTTTTTGGTACTTTTAAAATTTGTATGTCTATTATTATTAGGAATTTAGTATACTCGTTAAATACTGTGAATATCCAATTGCCAATCCTACGACGTAAAAGAAACCATTTTTAGGAATTGGAAAACGCTTCAAATATTCTTTTACATTTTTTTTTCTTTTTTTTTAATTTTTTTATTTGTACTTTAAATAAAAAGATTAATTTAAATTAAAAAAAAGAAAAATATTTTTAATTTTTTCATCTAAATTCCTGAGCCATAAGAAAATGTTGCTAAGCAAAATAGGCATACACATTCAGCACAAGCAACAAATAGGGATTGTTTTGAAAAAGAAAACAAAAAAATATAAACAAATCCTCAGCAACATCATCATCATCATTATTACGATCTTACAACATGATTATGACAGAGAAACCCTTTACGACGTTAACTAATGTTAATGAAGATGCAGAAAACGAAACAGAGATCAATAAACCCGCACAGTACATATGCAAATAGCAATAGTGAGATAGAGAGAAAGAGCGAGAGAGGTTATGAATGAGAGAAATTAAAAGCAAAAGTTATTTAAAAATAGAGAGCCTAACAAAAGCATAAACAATCATATTTACAGCAAACAGGAAAAAAAATAATCTGGTTGTTGTTGTAAAAAATTCACACATTTTGGGTGCCTTATAAAAATTGGCACTGGTTTTTAAGAATTTTATTGTTATAATGATGTTAAAGTTTTGTTATTGACTTACTTGCTTTCTGTTTCTTCTTTTGCTTTGATGAACAATTTTCCTCTTTAGCACACTTTTTATAACACTTTATCGTACGAACAAACACACGCACTTACACTTAAACGCACTCATGCATTCACACTTCTTTTTATGTAAAATATTTAATTTTTTATATACATAATTTTACACCCACATTTACATATACACGTACTTAACACTTTCCACTTATTTTATTTAAATTATTCCATAAATATTTAAAAGAATTTTAATTCTTCCGCGACAATTAATTATTTCGGACGCCACTCGAACAATTGACACCAGTATTGCCATCGTCGCATTTGTCTTTTAAGTACTCATAAAAGGACTTTTTAATCGAAAGGTACATTAACAGTTTACATATGTAATTGATCTACATCCACGCTCCAAAATTAAAAAAGGTACGAAAATTGCAGAGCATCTTAATGCCAAGAAAAAGAGTATTAAGTACCCTATCTCTCTCCCACACTAAATATTCTAACCACTTATGTACGGAAGTTTAGAAAACAGGCAACACTGTTTACACATTCAATAAACAATGCAATTTGAAAATAGAGAGCCGTTAGCGAATCATAAAAATAAACAACAACAGTGCAATTATAATTGCATACGTCATTTAAAAGAGCATAATGTTGGTGAACTTGAAGGAGTTTTTCTCCAATTCAAAAAAAAAGCAAGAAGAACAACAACAACTGTGTTACGCAAAATTTTTGGTGTTGTACTTTGTTGTTGTGCGTAATAATAAATATGTTTGTTAACTCACATGAGTATGCAGTTTTTTGGTGTCAACAAAATGTACCAGAGATGGGAGTTGGTTTATAAGGTTACAATTAAAGTGAAAAATTACAATTTAAAGTGAGAAATTAGATACTGAATAGATTATAATACTCTACGTACATAAAATTAAAGCAAAAATTATTATGAATTTCTTTTCGTATATTAAAAATGTTATTAAATGAGTATGTAGTAAAAATTATTGTAGGCTTTCTAATGGAGTTTTTGGATATCTGCTCTGTCTGTTAAGTTCAACAATTTCTATGGAAAATATCGATATGGGGAAACAGTTTCAGGAACAACGCACTTATTTTTGATATATATATTTTTTTTCATTTGTATATGTCTGTATTTTAGTTTTTCATATTTCTTTTTTTAGGGATTTTAATATTTTTTTTTAAATTTACAAATATGTAATTGATTTCACATGGCCAATGAACTCTAAGATCATTCAACATTTAACATCATATCACTACTAACATCTCTGGCCTTAGTTCTTTTTTTGAGGACTAACAGTGTACTCTCTTTAAAGTAATTTTTAACTCTCTTTCTCCAATTATAACACATATTGATTTCATGATGATGATTGATGCTTCATAATGTTGTTCGTTTACATTTCTTCCGTACTGTAATTTATTGTTATTGTTTACGATATTGGCACTTGATATCGTTTGTGTTTAGGTTTTTGTTTTGTATTTATTCTCCTTGGTTAAGCGTTTACTTAGAGAGCGTAACTCGCGTCTATTGTTCGCGTGGTGTCGAAAATAATTAATTGTCGCGAAAGAATTAAAATTCGATTAAATGTTGACGGAATAATTTAAATAAAAAAGGTGGAAGTGTTAAATATGTCTGTGTGTAAATGTGAGTGTAAAATAATATAAAAAAGTAAATTATTTTCAATATCGTTTTTAATAAAATAAAGTGTTAAATGTATGATCGAAAGCGTAAGTCTTCTAGAAGGTGGGCTAAAATGAAGCATCATGTTACACTGTTAATAATTTTTCATGAAAGCAGAAGAAGAAGCAAAAAAAGGTAAGTCAATAACAAAACTTTAATTTCATTATAATTATAAAATTCTTAATAACCGGTGCTATCTTTATAAGGCACCAAAAATGTGTGAATTTTTTTACAATCAATAACAACCCGATTATTGTTTTTTCCCTGTTTGCTGTAAACATGATTGTTCATGCTTTTGTTACGCTCTCTATTTTTAAATAACTTTTGCTTTTTTTAGTGTCTCTCATTCATAAACTCCTTCACTCTTTCTCTCTCTCACTATTGCCAATTTTCATCATTATTCATCATTAATTAACGTCGTAAAGGGTTTCTCTATCATAATCATGTTATAAGATCGTAATAATGATGATTAGATGTTGCTGAGGCTTTGTTTTTTTTATTGTTTTTGTTTTCTTTTTCAAAACAATGCCTATTTGTTGCCTGTGCTGAATGTTTATGCCTATTTTGCTTAGCAACATTTTCTGTGGCTCAGGAATTTAGTTGAAAAAATTAAAAAATTTTTTTTTTCTTAAATTAAAATTCATTTTTTTTTATTTATAAACACAAACGTAAATAAACTTGCAACGTGTTTGAAAGTGTTTTTAAAAAAGCTTATAAATCAGGTTCTAATAAAAAAGGAAATAAGAAAATTAAAAAGAATATTTGGAACGTTTTCTAAGTCCTAAAAATGGTTTCTTTAACGTCATAGGAATGGCAATGGGATATTCACCGGATTCAACGAGTATAGTACATCCCTAATAATAATAATAGCCATAAAAACTATGGCTTTTAAAAAGCACTATCAAAAGTATAAGAAAAAAGTAATAGAAGTATTTTTTAAAAGGTACAAAAAAGTACCAGAAGTACATTTAAAAATCTACAGCGATTACTTCGGTTCTAACAAAAGTACAAAAAAGATTCTATAAAAAGTACCGAGGTACCTTTTGAATTTTAGTAAATTATCACTTATGTACATTCCGAATAAAAAAGTACCCAAGAGCACTTTTTTTGCTTTAATATTATTTCTTTTATTTTATAGACGCTGTAGTCTAGTAGGTAGTATGTTGGCTTATTAGATGTGAGGCAGTGGTTTAAATCCCAGCACAGTTATCGAACAAAGAGCAATATGAAAAATGTTTTTATGGCGTCTTCCACTCTACAGTTTTTTTGCAAAATCGTATTGAAAGGTTTCTCAAACAAAATTTCGTTCGTAGTCGACTTTAAACTCTTTTTTCCAGGTTTTTCAAAATGAAAAACAGTTCTCATTAACTTGTTTTCTAAAAAAAAACAAATGTTTTCAACAAATTTCAATCTATGTATATGAGAATTGTAGTCCAAGGGTTCCCTAATGCAAACGAGTTGGAGTTTGAAAAAGTTTCCATTACTACTATCATCTCAAGTAGGTTGCCCAACGGAAGTCACCCTGGGCAAAAGCTGTTATAAAATGCATTCCGAAATATTCACTGTTTGATGTAGATTTTAGGCTGGTGGCATCATAGGTCCATATTTTTTTGAGAATGACGTAGTCTAGGCTATCACTGCCAGCAGTGAGCACTAAGAACACCAACTGCTTATGTCTTGAATTGAATAATCTGGACATCAGCCACATGTGGTATGAATATGCCACACATCTCATGTCACATTGGGTATTCTGCACGAGCAATTTGTGGGAATAGTCATCTTACGTGGATGTGGTATGAACTGGTCACTTAGATCATGTGATTTAACGCCGTTAGACTTTTTTCTTGTGGGATTTTCTTAAGTCGCAGGCGTATGCGAATAAGTCGCATCTGATTTATGAGCCAGAGTCATGATAAATTCGATATTTCGAATTCGCTCTACCCAGAGCAGCGAAGGCGAACATTGTGTTATATTCATCACATTAATACTTTCCATAAGACTTTCAAGCGAATAAAAAAATTCCGTTGATATCTCATACACACCTTATTTTATTTGAAGTTAAAGATATAAAGCGTTTAATGAAAAGTAGTGGTAGTTTAGAGTCAAGTGCTTTTGTGGTTTACCAAGTTTCACGATCACGGAAAAGAACACTTAGAACACATATCATCACCATAATTTAGATGATGATGAGAACTTCCATAACGATTATCTGAAAGGGTAGCAGTCATTACTTTGGCGATAAGAGAATAAAGACTAAGGAAGGCAACAAGAAAGGGTAGCAGTCATTACTTTGTAAATAAGAGAAGAAAGGCTAAGGAAGGCAACAAGAAATCCTGTTTAACGCCTGACTTTGAAAGAAAGGACTTCGAGAGGCGATTAAAGTGCTAAATCTTACATTGGAACCCTTTGTATTGTGCTCTTTTAGGTTCATTAAATTGCTAATTACTTGGGATATATGGTCCATATTTTACTTTGAAATATGTTTTCCAAAGCAGTTGTATACTCCACAAAAGTCCTTTGGCATTCTACTATTTTGTAAGACATGAGGCCCCAGGTCAGACATCTCCAAGATATATGAAAAATTATTTTCGTGACGACTTCCTCTTCTCAGACTTCTGGCAAAAACATTGGGAGAAATAAAATTGCCATGAAAAAGTTTCTCAAAAAATCTGTCGTGCGGAGTTGACTTTAAACTGTAGGTGCCGCCAGTCATGTATAAAATTAACACCCATAACATAAGTGGTGTGAGAAGCTAGGTCGTAATCCTGTCGGAAGGGTTGTAATGACCATTTATGTATGTATGTATTTAGGTGACCAATAAATGAATCAAGCTCGAAAACCAGCTGCAGCATTAATTTTGTAAGTAGATAAGATGGAGAGTAGTTTAAGTGGTGTAGAAAGAAGTAAGATTTACTTGAAATTTTAACATTTAAAGAGGCACTCATTCTAGATTTATTCGAATAATTTGAGACAAGCCATAGAATATCCTGAATTTATCCTGAATTTATAATTTTATCGTGATTAGCATTTAATTATTTTAGTTGGAATCATAACGATTTATTATTCTCCAGATTCTTTAAAGTTAGAAGGAGTGTGTACTATAACAGGTCATCACTATGGCCTTTTTCATGTCAAATCAAAACTGTGACTAGATTTCTAGGAAACTTACCTTAAAATAAAAAAAGATACCTAATGGGAATGTTAACGAATTTAAAAACAAAAAAATCGTTAACACTGTAAGCCTGTTTATTAAATTTGTTAAATTCCTCGTATAAAATGTCATTTTCGCTATTAATATAAAACTTTTTTCCCCACCCCCTCTCACATCTATAACGATATTTATTTTAACCACAAATGGCTTAATTTGACAATTTTCGTAATAAAAAAAAAATCAAGAAAAACCAAAAGAAAAACTTTTTAAATGAATTTTACAAACAAAGTTTTTTTCAAATTTTTTCAATTTTTTTTTTTGAATTTTTTGTTGAACTGAAGTGCTACACAATCGTTACATTTTCTGTTAAATTTAATTCAATTTAATTTAATACACTCACTCACACTGAGTGATATTTAACAATAAATATTTTTGTAGACAACAACTGCAAACAACAATAACAACAACAACAAAAAGCAACTATAACAGCAACAGGAGCAACAGCAATATAAATAGAACAGCAATCCAATGAAAAATTTAAAGGATTCACTTAATACAAGTGGGCAATAGGAAAATAGTATAGAAATATACAACAACAACAACAACACCAACAATAGGAAATAAACAACGAAATGTTTATAGTTATTGATGGCCAATAAAAAAAAGGGGGAAAAAAAGAAGTCAAAATGTAAAGGCATGCCGCCAGTAGAAAAATGAAAACGAATCGAAGACCGGATTGGCATGAATGACTGAAACAATCTAAAATTCAATCAATAGGACTTTACAGGTCAAATATGATTAACCTTAACTCTGTTGTTGTTGTAGTTGTTGTTGTCATTGCTTCTTTAACAGACAACAAAATAAATAAATAAATAAGTTGAAGAAAAACAATAAAAACTATTAAAAATTATTGTACAACACCAAGGATTTTTTAAGGCGTAGTAAAATTTAATCCCGTGTAATCAGACTTCGTTCGATCATAAAAGAAATATTTACTGGCTTAACGAAATGAAATACATATTTTCTTTGAGACTTAAAGTGTATTGTATACATATACAGGCACAGAGATATAGTTCGATTTCTTTCAATATATAGTGTGCCACTATATGCAAGTATATAAGGATAACTCATACATCAGTACAGTCGATAGCAGCTGAAAAGTAATGAAAATATTTATTTACAATCTTACCTCGGTCAGTGTCAAAGTTGTATAAAACCTGACCATACATAAGTACATACCAGAGATCAGCAATGAGTATTCATAAATATGAGTAGAATCGAATCATACTCATAATTTATAATAATTATATGCATAATAATGAAGTCGCCGTGATCTAGTAGGTAGTGTGTTGGCTTATTAGACGAAAGACCCGAGTTCGAATCCCAGGTCAGACATCAAAAGCGAAAAATATGAAAATATTTCTTCGGCGACTTCCTCTCAGCAGATTTCTGGCAAAAATTCTGAGAGTAAAAATTGACTTGAAAAGCTTCTCAAAAAATCTGTCGTTCGGAGTCGACGTTAAACTGTAGGTCCCGCCACTCATGTATAAAATGAACGCACACAACATGAGTGGTGTTGAGAAGCAAGGCCGTAATCCTGACTGAAGGGTTGTAATGGCCAATTATGTATGTATGTATACGCATTCATATCTGTTTTAATATCATACTCATACTACTTATATTCAAAGTTTGAAGTACTCATCGTACTCATACTTAACATGATACGCATGATGTTGTTGATTTGGACTCTCCTTTACTCAACATTTACAAGAATCACAAGATAAGTATGATTCGCGTACGAACACTACAATACTTACTAGAAGGTTGTGTGTTTGCTTTGCTTGCTGTCTTTGTCTTTTTCTTTTTTTGTTTTTTGTAAATCCAACAACAACTAAGACTGTATATTTTGATGAATGATTCGAATCATTTATAAGTATTATAAGTATTTTGCTGAATTTATGAATCTGAATGGGTAGGCGTATGAATCAAACATATTTCGACTGTTATGAGTTTGATGTCAACGTTGTACTCATAGCCATTGCAACCTTTACTTGTAAATCAATGTTGTAGTGAGTACGAATGAATCAGAGTAGTTGAATTTCAATACTGTTGACTCACTCATACGCAAAATTTTCATGACTGCTTCTGAGTAGCGAAAAAACGATTCATTGCTGATCTCTGGTACGTACATAATTGGACTCCTTCGTCAGGACTACGCCTTAGTTTCTCACACCACTTATGTTGTGTATGTTAATTTTATACATGAGCGGAGGGACCTACAATTTAAAGTCGATTCCGAACGACTTTTCATTGCAATTTTTTTTCATTGTAATTTTATTTATTCTCAGAGATTTTGCCAGAAATCTGCTGAGAGGAATATATTTTTTATATATCGTTTCGTTCGAGATGTCTGACTTAGGGTTTGAACCGAGGCCACACGTCTATTAAGACCACACACGTAGTCTACTAGACTACGGCGACTACTATAAAACCTAATCATTATCGAACAATGTTGCAGATGAAGAGGATCCACATTTATTGTATATTCTTGTCATCTTGTTTCATACACCCAGCAATACAATGTTCTGTATAAAATGCCAAATAATTTCATACCGTATTAATTAGCCGTCACATTTGTGGTTTTCTATTCTAAACTTTTATATGTTACTAGGTTAGGTTAGATTAGCGGGTTGCTTGCCGTTCAAAGGAAAGTTCACGCGGTTGCCATATGGCCCATTGTGTTACTCAGTGTGAGGTAAGGCCCCTTGCCATGATCCATTTGTGGTGGGTTTGAACCGCTTCATGCTCCAGATGAACGCGGCTAATTTAATTAGTGACATATTCGCCACCATTCCCAGATCTTTAAAAGTTCTGTCATCCAAAAACCGTTAACGTTGTTATCTATTTTCCAATATTTATAAACAATGACTCAATGAGAGAGAACGTGGCATCTTTGAAATTTGGAAGCTGTTTATGTTTTTTTTCGATTATCAAAATGGAGCGCCTTATGTAAGGACAACACGTTATAAACGTGAAAATTTATTATAAACACTTTTAAGAAGAAATGTTAGATGTCAACCCTTCGGAGAGTGGTAAACAAACTTTAGTGAACTCTGGCGTTTATAGATCAACGATCTAGTTGGTCGTTTTGAAAGTATTGCTGCTGTAAACAAGAATGTTGCAAAGCCGCTGTAGTGTAGTGGGTAGTGCATTGGCTAATTAGATGTGAGGCAACCAGGCCAAACATCTCCAACAAAACGAAACATGAACAAATATTTCTTCGGCGTCTTTCTCTCAGCAAAATCTATGTGAGAAATAAAATATTGCCATGAAGACTTTCCTAAATCTTTTGTTCGGAGTCAAATTTAAATTGTAGGTTCTGCCACTCATGTATAAAATTAACACACACACAACATAAGTGGTGTGGGAAGCTAGGTTGTAATCCTGACTAAAAGGGTTGTAATGACCAATTGTGGATTTATGTAAATTGCACCTAATATGTCAACCGTTGGAAGAGTGGCATACAAATTTTAAAAAACTCTGGCGGTTATAAGTAAATTTCCTGCATGTCAACGTATCAGTTGGTACTCAGGTAATCGATGAGCAATTGTATGGTTTGGATTTGTTTCAGACGGTGTAATTTGGCTCAAACGATGTGATTGACCCATGCTTTTCGAAAAATATACATTGAAGGAACATGTTAATAAAGTTCATGTGGCCTGCTGTAAATAAAAGTGTCGCAGAACATCGTTTCTTCACCTTCATGAAGCACTACGCATCAAATTTCGACAACAGATCTCCATCTTCATGCACCATACAAACCAAATCAAACCAGCAGATCTTGGTAAGTCCTGGCAATTCCTTCACTATACAATGGAGCAAGGTGAAGTCAATGTCGATTTTCGTAAGAAATGATGTTTCCGACGAAGCTCTGTTTCAGTGAGTAAATACATAAATTTGTGGAATTTGATGCTCAGAAAATAGTCATGCAATCCATGACAAATTTGTCCAATACTCATACGATCCATGAGTCAGATGTGGAATTGGTCAGGCGGTGTGATGGGCCCTGGCTTTTCTAAAGAAAAGGCTGCAAATATAGTGATTCTGGAGCGAATTCATTGCAAGAAACATAAAAATGGAGTTCATGTGGCCTCAACTGGTCGGCATATAACTGGATGACAAGTCAACAAACTGCAACAATCGATTGATTGCAGAAACGACTAGCAGAACAAATTTTCTCAAAAAAAAATTCTGATGAATACTGACCAACATAATCTAGCGTTTTAATGGCATTTTTTCTTTAGAGATTCATAAAGCTTTAAGCGAATAAGCCTGAAAGAATTACTGAGTAAGAAAGTTGAGATGCCTTAGCTGGAATTTGAACCACAGACTCTCATCTAATAAGTCAACACACTACCTCACTTAATAGTTTTTCACGAAATCATGTTCTCTTTCTAAAACTGTCTTTAAAGCCCAAACCATAGCTAATGCTGCCCTACTATGCCTGGCATCAGTTCTATTTACTTGCCTTCACGTGTTGGTTTATAACGTAAAACGTACACTTGGCTTCATGCTTGATGGCACATTTGTGCCGGATGTGATTGCAAAATAATGATTTATGATTTTTCTTCTTCTTCTTCATCTTACATATTGGCTCTTTGTTCATATTTATCCACTTCTATGCTATGACTATGACAACTTTTCTTTTCTTTTCGATGGCATTCAGTTGGGCTTCAAGTTTATTTCGGTTTTTCTTGTTTTTCATTCTGTGTTTTGTTGTTACAAATACTACAACAACTCTATTACTTTAAATACAATATCCAGCAGCCCATAAATGTTTGTGTTTTTTCTTTGGTGAAACTAGAAACACCTTTTTTTTCTGGCTCCCTCCAACTCAAAAATGTTTTAGTTTCAGTCAAAACAGGCGCCTGTAGACTTTGCCAAAAAAAATTTCGGGTTTTTTCTCTTTCGCGCTCTCTCTCTCTCTCTCTTGTGTGTTTTTGTACACTATCGTAGTGAAAATGGAAAAACTAAAATGAGAAGAAATAAAAGAAAAATTACTTTTACATCAGTTGCCTATTGTTGTTGTTGTTGCTGTTATTGTTGTTTTCTAGATGTGGAAAATTGAAAAGGAAAGTTCAAACATTAGCAACAGCCTTTGTGACTTTTTACATCGATTCAGTGTGCTCCTTATATGACTACGATGTATACACGAGTGTACAAGTGTTGTGTGTCTCAGTGTGTGTGTGTGTGTGTTGGAGTAGTGGAATAGGAATTGGAATAGAAAAGTAAAGATTTATGGAGATTTGGGCGTGTTACTGACACACTATTCGATTGCCATCGAATGACGCAAGTCATCTAAAGAAAGTATAACCATAATTCTTATTCTTCGTCTTCTACTTCTTCTTATTCTTCTTAGACCGGGACTTTTTGTCTTAATCACAACAACAACAACAGCAGCTGCCACAAAGACGAAAACGAAAGAAAAAAACTACTTTTGTAAGTAGTTTCAGTCAAGTTATAACCGCTTCTTAAGCACTGAAATAAAATCGTTGTGTCATTAGTAATCAACTTATGGAACGTCATGAGTAACGTTCCTCGTTCCCTGAGGATGATTTGGACATTTGCAATCGATTTGCAAACAAAGGTTTCGTACGACGGTATATTAAATTGTAATGGACTTATAGCTGTTGCTACTATTGCTGCTGCTATTGCTGTTGTTGTTATATAGTTAATAAATAATTCGATTAAGAGATTCAATCCTCTTTGCTTTTTTGAGTGCTTCACACTGTAGCTGAAAATGCCAAGTCAATTAGAATCAATACTGTGTGATTACAACGAATACTACAGGATCAATTAATAAATAATAACACGAAAATCATTAACACCCAACCATTAGCACAGAGCTAATAATACAATAATACCCTTAAGCCAGAAGGAGTTTAAGCAGAGGAAGTTTGAAAACTTAAAGGAAAAACAATTTTTAATATTCTATTTAAAGGGCTGAGCACTGCTGCTTTTAAGCAGTTGTTTTAACAATTGAAACTTCTCGATTCTATTATAGAGTGAAAACGAATCTTTCTACATCGGCTATTCCTGGAGGTTCAATTAGCTGTCATTTATTCAATTTGTTTTGCGAGATCAACATGGACTACCATAGACAACTATGTGTGTTGGCTGCATGTGTTCTAAAGCAGTTGGAAACTGACCAATGAGAAATCATCTTCAACCATAAAAAAAAGTAAAAAATGCCATGAAAAGCTTCTCAAAAATCTGTCGTTCGGAGTCGACTTTAAGCTGTAGGTCCTGCTACTGATGTATAAAATTAACGCACACAACAGGGTCAATTCGACCTCCGGGTACTGTACTTGTCACAGTTGACAAGTACACGTCCGCTAACCTAACCTAAACTATGAAAGCCCTTTCTAGATAAATGATTACATGTATAAACAAAATTGTTGAATTTGGAACGATAAGAACCCACGTGAGATCCAAGAATGTCCAATGCACAGACCGAAAAAGTAACTGTTTGTTGTGGATTTTAGACTGGCGAAGTCATCCGTGCATATTTTTTTGAAAACTACATTTACAAGGCCTTAACTGACCAAAACGAGTCCTAAGCAGATCAACTTTCTTTATTCTTCTTAGCCTGATTTGGAAGCTTTGGATTAAAACTACATGCAATCTCAATAGGATGACTCTCCAAGCCACACAACTCATGCCAAATTGGGTATTCTGCGCGAAGCGATTTAAGGGCATAGTTATATCACATAGTCAGACATCTCCAACAAAACGAAATATGAACGAATATAAAGGGTCCGCCATCTAACGTTTTTTTTTCGTGAATGGTAACACTTAGCTCATGTCTGATTTGACAGATAATTAATTTTATCCTTCCGCTGAACGAATATGGTTGTGTATACGCTTGAACAACGCTGGGAAATATTGCGACATTACTTTGAAAATCATGGTAATGTTGCAGAATGTGTGCGAAAATTGCGTATGGATTTTGGAAGAAGAGAAGCACCGTCAGCTACGTATGTTCGTTATCTTGTAAAAAAAGTGAACTGGCATCCTCATCGATAAACCAAAGCGTGAAAAGCCAAAAACAGTGCGTAAACCTGAGAATATTGCTGGTGTGCGTGAAGCGCCATCAACATCAATTCACCGTCGTTCTCAACAATTGAACATTTCGGAGACATCATTGAGACGAATTTTGCATAAAGACCTTGGTATGACGACATACAAAGTCCAATTTGGTTCAGGAGTTGAAGTCAATTGACCATCCAATGCGTTTTCGCTTCGCTAAGTGGGCCTGCGATCGACTTACAGAAGATGCCGATTTTGGCAAAAAATACTTACATTGAAAAGCCGACGCACCCAAAACGAGTTACTGTTTGGTGCGGATTTTGGTCCAGAGGCATAATTGGGCCATTTTTCTTCGAAAATGAGCAAGGAGTGGCCGTTACAGTCAATGGCGATCGTTATCGGGCCATGTTGAACGAATTTTTGTTCACAAAAATTGAAGAGGAGGATATTGGCAACATTTGGTTTCAACAGGACGACGCTACGTTCCACACAGCCGAAGCTACACTCGATGTTTTGCGCCCTGTTTTTGAAGATCGCATTATCAGCCACAGAGCTGATGTCGTTTGGCCACCTCGGAGCTGCAATTTGACACCGTTGGACTATTATTTGTGGGGTGTCGTCAAAGATAAGTGTTACGCCGACAAGCCAGAAACAATTGACGCTTTTAAAGGACAATATTCGTGAAGCCATTGGTGAAATACAGCTGCACACAATCGATAATGTGCTTAAAAATTGAACCGATCGTGTAGGCTACTGCATGGCCACCCGAGGCAGCCATTGGAATGAAATTATTTTCCAATATTAATCGGAAGGATTGTACTTTCAAATAAAAAAAGAAATTTGAGAAAATATTCAGTAGTTTTTTTTTAAGCATTTTCAAAAAAAAAAAAAGTTATTTGGCGGACCGTTAATGTATAGCAGGCCATAGACACCTAGAAACATAACACTCCGATCCATTCCTCCCAAGCCTCAGCTCTTCCCCCCGACCCATCCATTGATGAAGCCCTCAGAGAGTGAATCTAATCTAGCAAGAGTATTCCGCTATGACCCGAAACCCAACATAGACAGGTTCGGTCTGGTTCAAAAGTCCTTAACGACTCCTTGCACTCACGTACGAACCGTGATTTGCACCATACCGACGCAATGGCCCTTAGGGCAGCCTGACTGTCAACGAAGATCATATAAGATTCGAAATCCGAAGTAGGCCTACCAGCTATAGTCTCGATAGCATTCAAGATTGCGGAGATCTCTGCCTGAAATACCCTGCAGTCATCCTTTAACCTGAAGTGAATTTCAAGACCGTGTTCCCTACAGAAAACCCCAGCACCTGTATTTCCACCTAACTTCGATCCATCTGTGAAGACGGGTATACCTTTCTGCCCCTGGAGCACCCCACCATTCCATAGTGCGCTATACGGTATATCTATCCTCAAACCAGGCAGGAACATAGCCTCAGGCACAATATAGTCGGTGGCTTTTTCCGAAAGTCCGTAGCGCCCCTTAGGAAATACGACTTTCAGTACTCTGGAGTGTCCCATCGAGCCCGATTCCTTCAGACGTCTGTCACTAAGCGCTGTACACTGTTTACATACGAATCAAGCGGAGTCAGGCAGAGCATAGTATCAAGAGCAGCTGTTCAAGGATATTCCAGTCCTTGCTATATATTCGTTCATATTTGTTTTTGTTGGAGATGTCCAGTGATATTCAAGGAGGCAATCCTCTGAACCTTATCCAAGATTTTTCGTTGGAAACTCTTATCCAAGCACTCCAACAAACAACAAGTAATAACCGGTCTAACAATTGCCAGATATATCCAGCGAATGGCCCTAGGCGGAAGACCCTAGGGAGTTCCTACACTAATAGAGAGCATTCAGTCCCGTCTTCAGCCGCTCCTGGATCTTTCTTTTCCAGTTTAGCTTGCTTCAAAAATGTTTAACTCGTTTAAGAAATTAAATCGTAAAACTAAAAACCTCTTAAAAATCCGTTATGCTTTAAATGACCCAATTTCCATAAAAACCTAAAACCTTCACAATTAAGCCGTTAACGCTGTTATGTATGCCATAAAATGAATTTTCCATCTAAATTGTTGCTGAAAAGTTTAATTAATTTCATATAAATTTTGCTTAAATAAGGGTTTCACTTACAACACAATAGCAGATTGAAATGGACTCCTTAATACAATTTAAAAGTCATCAAATAAATGAAAAAGCCCAGGTTGATCCACCAAATAATTTACTCCTTTTGTTTTAAGCATACTATGACAGCCCGAGTCTATTTATGTATGTACATACATATGTATGTTTTCCTAGTAAATTAACATGCAAAACTATCAGTTGTTTTAATATAAACGTACGTTTATACGAAACTGAAATGAAAAACAAAAGCACAGAAACAAAAAGTCCTTAAAGGGTCTTAAGGACACAAATGGAAACTACAATCAAAAATCCCATTTACGTTATAAATACTTGAAGTTGTTAAATTCCAAGCATTCATTCACACAGTCATACACTTTGCGTATGTATGTATGTGTGTTGTGTATGGGAAAAAGGAAAAAAGGACACAATTTTTTGTTTAATAGACTCATAGTGGTAATAAAGGAAAGAATAGCATGAGGTGTGGTGTGGGATGTGTTAAAGGATGAGTTGGTTGAATGCTTAACAATTTTAAATTATAATTTAAATTTGTTTTATAGAGTTTCCTTTGTATATATATACATACATCAGCACCTTCACCCCTTCACCCCTCAAAGCAGTCAATTTACCCACTTGTATAGTCAGCCAGCCATACAGAAGATTTGAACCAAAAAAAGAATGGAGACAGTCAATTTCCATATTCAAATATTGGTTACAATCATTTTCTATCTTCATACTCGTACGTCGTACATTCATACCGCCATATATTCCATACAACCATTCATAAAATCGTTAAAATAGAAAATGGGAAACCCCCCCTTCACTCTGTGTATAAATGAAGTGTTGCATAAATTTTATTTGCACGTCAAATAAATTGAAAATGTAGCTGCTCTAACTATTACAGATTTTTGTATTTTGTTTTCTGGAAAAGTTTTCCTCACCACCCCACCCCACCCCCAAAAACTCTTAAATGCGAAATAGTACTACATTGCCCTCTGGTCGTAATACGATTTCTCCATCACATCACCTGCTCTTAGACTTCCATAAAATTCAGAGTTTTGTCATTTGTTATGAAGTATAATTCATCAGTATAACTACCAGCAGTATTTCTATATGATTTGTGTCTTATTGGCATAGAGTGACAAAGAATAGTGGATACAAAATCATTATCATCCCTTTTTGAGGAAACAGCCAAGAGAGCTATTAGTCTTCCCTGGATAACTAAATGGCCAATAAACTTATTCTCCGTAGTCTTTATATACTATTTTTTCTTGGCTTCGCCGTTACCACGAAAAATGTTGTCAGTCTGGAGATCAAGCATAGGATCACTTTTGCCAACAAGTTAGGTTAGCTTAGGTTAGGTTAGGTTAGGTTAAGTTGAAGAGGTAGCCTTGATTACCAATGTTTACTTGTGTAAGCATATCGGCCCGTTGTGATGTCATAGACATGGGCAGTCCATGTACTGATCGAATTCCACTAGACTAGGACAGAAGTTTGTCAAAGCAAGGGCTGCATATTAAAGGACGACAACCTTACGCTGGAAAACCAGCCAGAAAATTTAATAAACGAAACTATATCCTTGACATCAATAGATAATAACTCCGTTAAGCTGACAAGGAATGGAGACCAAATAATCTATATCTGCGCCTCCAGAAAGTGGATAACAGTTTCCCCTTATTCAGCAGATCTACAACGGCGGCAAAAGTAGTTAGATGGGAACTGCAGACTTTCTACGTGCCTTCCTATAACACAATGACCTGTAAGAATGGCCACTGTGATCGAGATTACACTATGATCAGGTCCGGGTATCCATCGAGGGTCAAGTGAGTCTAACAGTGGAGCGCGGTTCCTCATTGACTCAGCGTAGGTTGGTCCCGAAATAATTTCCGCCCAATTGCTAATTTAATCGAGGTAAGTGTCATACCCAAATCGATTGGCGAGGGTTGCGGAAGGAGTGTACCAGCTCTGACGAGCTCGTCGGTCCTACAGTCTCCCGGAATGTGACTGTGCCCAGGCACCTAGACTAGTGAGATACTGAAGCGCCCAGAGAGAACGACGATACAGCGAAGACACTCCCTAACGAGCCTAGAGTAAAGTATAATGCTCGATAGGGATTTCTTAGAGGTGCTACTATGGCCTCAATAGGCAATTGATTAGCAGAGACCTCTCTCGTACAACAAAACTAATACTCTCCAAGACGCTCATCCTCCTTGTGCTTCTTTATGGCGCAGAAGCAAGGATACCAGTGCACACCAAGCCTACACTGCCTTGAGTTTATTGGAGAGAAAAGTCCTTCATAAGATTTTCGGTCCTAGTTGGCCTTGATTTCCGCATTCGATCCATAAATAAACTTTATGAGCTCCTCAGTGACATGGACGTTGTGCTGCCTCAGCCATGTCGTTCGAATGAAAGAAAATGCTGCGGCGAGATGGATATTTGATGCGGGGACTTACGGAAATCAGCGAAGAGGACAACCTTGTTTGCGTTGAAAGTACCAAATCGAGGAAGCCATGCCATCGAGTGGCGTGATCAACTGGCGAAGACGAAGCAGAGGTACCTGGAAGGATGTGTTAAAGCCGGCATCTGTTAATTGGGCTGTTAATGGTCAATTAAGCTCGTAAGTAAGTAGACTACGGACAACGAAACAGAGGCTCGAATTAAGCGACGTAAAATGTGAGACAACCCTTCCGTCAGGATTACGACCTAGCTTCTCATACCATACTCATACTGTGTTAATTTTATACATGAGTGGCAGGACCTACAGTTTAAATACAATTCCGAACGACAGATTTTTGAGAAACTTTGCCAGACATCTGCTGAGAGAAAATCGCTGAAGACATAGCTTTTCATATTTTGTTTTGTTGGAGATGTCTGACCCGAACCCTAAACCCTTGCTTCTCGTCTAATAAGTCAATGCGGCGACTATGAATATAACGATTTCCCTACATCCTGAATTACACATAAGAATTATTCTTTGAATGATACGAAAGATGAATGGCAACATTAATGTGGCTTTTATGAGGGATCACGTCCTTGCAGAGCCAGCTACATTATGTACCGAGTATATTAAGGTACTTTTAGAGAAAATATCGTTACGTAACAAGCATCGCCGCACGCCCTGAAACTCTCAGCCTACTCTAATTTAATTGAAATAATTTGTCCACGTTTTCCATTGTCCCCCTGTTTATTGCGCATTTTTAGTGAAGATCTATTATTTCTACTGGCATATCCACTTTCGTTTTGTTTCGTTTCATTTCGTTACTACTCCAGCAATTTTTATTTGGGTCTACTATTTTCAATTTACACAACAGCTTAATAAACATGAAATATGATGTTGAATGAATGAATGAATGAATGCATGAATGAATGACTGAACGAATGAACAACTGAATGAGAAAAAATTGATATGATTGACTGTCTAAATGAATGAATGAATGACTGACTGAATACTATTGAATGGAGGATGTACATACAATATATGTATGCATGTAAGCATCGAATAGGACAGAATAGAATAGAATAGGATGAGAGATTATAAATGAACAAATGAAATTGATAGTTTTTCTTTCTTTTTATCATACTTCTAGCTGTTGTTGTTGTTGCAGTTGTAGCTGTTATAGTCATTGTAATGAATAAAAATAGAAAATAGAAACAATTATTTGTGACAAATTAGAATTTTCGTTACGATCTTGTTTTGTTCTGTTTTATTCCACTTTTTATTTCATTCAAAAAATGTTTTTTTTTTTGTTTTGGTTTTTGTTTTTAGTTTACCCGTCTCGTGTCTAGATGACTGGGTATTGAAGAGTAATTGAGAGGAGTTTTAATAGACAAAAAAATTTTTAAATGGAAAATTAAATACTTTTCAGAGAAAGTGAGGCAAAAAAATGAAATGTTGCCATATGGATATTTGTTTAAAAGCATTTAAACAACAAAAATATAAATTGGAAGCCATTACTAGGAACTATTCAGTGGGAACTAGATTGTGAAGAACTTTTAATATTTGGGGCTTAAAAGTTAGGCGCTAAGTCATGTTTAACTACTTTTAGTATGCATGCGTTAATAATCCTCTAAAAATGGTTCTTTTTAGATGTCTATTGTGACAATAACATGCTTTTTTTAGGTGCCTTAGTACTGCGCTCACATGATGTCCGATATTCGTTTAAGAATATCCCCATAATATCGCTTCCAGTACAATTTTATAGACAAATTTCACGATGCTGTTTGAGTTAATAAGGAGAACTTCCTACCTAGTTTCAGATACGTATCCAGAAGTTTCTTTCTGGTATGCATTAACTTCGTATAATTTTCATGTTTCCATGTTCTGTTAATTTGTTTTTACCATCACAGGATCGAAATATAAACAGAGAGATAAGCCACGCTTTAAACAAATGCCCGGCTTACTGAATGTATTTTTTCAAATATTTCTTACCATTGCACAGAATTTTTCTGGCCTCATCTTCGTACATACATAATTGGTCATTACAACCCTTCAGTCAGGATTACAACCTAGCTTCTCACACCACTAATGTTGTGTGTGTTAATTTTATCCATAACCCTGAATAACAGATTTTTGAGAAATTTTTACGACAATTTTATTTACCCTCAGAGTTTTCTTTTTGCCAGAAATCTACCGGAAAAATATTTTTAATTTTTTTGTTCAAGAAACTCCCCACCTCGCAAATTTATTAGCCGTCATTACTGTCGGCTATTATGGCTATGATCTGTTCTTTGTACATACCGGGCTCAAAAAATTTTTTTTGTGGCCAAAAATCTGCTTTCCCTTTTTGTTTTGATACCACACCCCTACTACTAACACTCGTAGTGAAGCTTTTCTTAAAATTATAGAGTCTATTGGTTCTATCCTGTCTCTTGGTGCTGCCAAGTAATCGATTCACGATTAATGATATTCTCTGATGAATATCGTATTAGATTTCTTAGTCCTCACTAAAGTTTTCAAATCTCTGGTCTTCAGCGCTGTAAGAGCTATTTCCAGTTGACACTCTGGAGCAGGAATATTTTTCAAGCATCAAAGAAGCTTGGATTTGTTAAAGTGTTTCAAAAATTCTCCACCTATTCGGACATTTGCACCATTTATGGCATATATAGGTTTTTAATCTCAAATTCACGATGTTTCGACTAATATTAAATGTTTTTCAAATTAAATTAAATTTTATTCGAAACAAATTAAATTATTTTTAACACAAATTAAATAATTTCTAAAACAAATTCATTGTTTTTCATTTGAAATTAATTTTTTTTCATTTATATTTAAATTTATTTCTTTTCAATTTCAATTTATATCATTTCAAATTAATTTTTTATTATTTTAAATGAGGGAATATCTTAATCTTTGTACAAAATACCGTATACATTACATTTTTCGCAAAACGCCCCAGAAGTAAGAGAGAAAATAATATTCATTGACGAATCTGGATTCAACTACCATCTTCGCAGAAACAAGGCAAGGTCGAGAGTGAATACACCAGTCCATGTTATCGTTCCTACTGTTAGAGGACGAAACGTTTCTCTTATTGCCGCTATGAACATACATGGCGTTTAACATAAAAAATAATTGCCAATTCCTGTGTTAATACTAATATTTTCATTAGTTTTCTTGAAGAATTATTTCACATGTTAAGTGAATCCAACATCACAGGTGCTTGGCTAATACTAGATAACGCACAAATTCATAAAACACCAATAGTGAAAGATAAAATTGCCGAGTTTGGGCATACATTAGTTTTTCTTCCTCCATACTCCCCCATGATAGACCCAAAAGAAAAAGTATTCTCAAAAAATAAACTGTGTGCACGCAATTTGCTAGCTGATCCTGATATTAATATGTAATTAAAAACTCCGTCGAATCGGTAACACCGTCTGATTGTAATAATTACTATATTACCATGTCATTATCATTAGCTGCATCTGGAGAACAGTTACAATGAATATTTTATATTAAATTTATAACTATATTACTATTTATAATCTTAATTTAAGCTATAAAAAGTTTTACATATTTTTAACTATTTTGCGTTAAATGTGCGTTAAAAATGAATTTGAAGTTGAAATAAGTTAATTAAAAATTAAAAAAAAATTAATTTAAAATTAAATATATTTAAAATGACACACAAAAAGTTTAATTTGTGTTGAAAATAATTTAATTTCAATAAAACTAATAAAACTTCTAATAAAATTTAATTTGTTTTGAAGAAAATTTAATTTGATTTAAAAAAAATTTAATTTGTGTGCAAAAATCTTTAATTTGAGACTAAAAAGCTATATCTTCTCGAAAATGCATTACAGTCCTGTAGTTCAATACAGTTTAAAGTTTCGCGATAGGACAGTGATAGGCTTAAGGCGAAATGTCGTTTGTATTTTACTGTTTTATACTATCGAACTTAAACGGCTAGCTGTCGAAAATTTCATATTTTTACGTAGAATTTGTTTTCCCTGTCTGTCAGAAGATTTCTGGCAAAAGTCCTGAGAAGTAAATAAAAAATTACCAAGAACATTTTTTCACAAAAAAATCTGACATTCGGAGTCGCCACTCATGTATAAAGTTAACACACACGCAACATAACCTAAGTCGTAATTTTGACTGAAGGGTTGTAATAACCAATTGTGTATATATTGTTACGTTTTTACCTTTTAAAAACGTTTAATATGTGAGCTCGTAGATTGCAAATAAAATAAAAATAAATGTGTGTTTAGCTTTCATAAAATCTTTGCATAAATAATAACAATTACTAGACAATTGTTCGATAGATCTTTATAATGGAGATCTTCAAACCACGATTACTCTCGTCAAACTCATTTACAATTTGATATAAATTCGTTCTATGAATGGTGTAACGCCAATTTAATGCAGCTTAACTTCAGGAAATGTAAATTAATGCGCTTTTCGAGAACCAGTCCAATTATTGTGAATTATTTTATTGGTGGTTATGAGATTGAAGTGGTTGACCGTTTTCTGGATTTGGGTATTTTATTCGATCAGAAATTAAGCTTCATTTCTCATATAACGTGTACTGTAAATAAGGCCAGGGCTGCACTGGGTTATATAAAGCGATGGTCGAAGGAATTTAAGGATCCATACATCACAAAGGCACTTTATGTGTCGCTTGTTCGTCCAATTCTAGAATATGGTTCTATAATTTGGGATCCCATTTACCAAACACATTCCAATACAATTGAATCTGTGCAAAAACAATTTCTCCTATTTTGCCTACGTGGACTACATTTTGACCTCCGTAATTTGCCATCTTACTCTGCCCGATTAGCTCTTATTAAATTGCCAACATTGAAAAGCCGTAGAATTATGTTAAATGTTTCATTTATACTAAATGTTATAAAAGGAGATATATGCGCTGGATTCTTGATAAACGAAATTTCATTTAATATACCTCGACGTTTATCGCGAAATTTTTTACCACTGTCTATTCCAATGTTTAGAGCCAATTATCCTGATGCTGACCCGCTTAGAAGGATGTGTAACGAATTCAACCAATTTTTTGGACTTGTTGATTATTCATTAAATACGAATGCAGTGAAAAAATTATTAATTATTTCTTTGAACTCCTGATGTATTAATTCTTATACTACTTTATGTGCACACATTTGTCTACAATTTTTTTTTTTATTTTCTCTTTTAAATAATTCATAATTAAAAAATATTTTTAAAATTTTTGACCCATAATTTCTAATTAATTGTGTAAATGTAAATTTTTTCTTAAATGTATTATATATTTTTAAATGTCTGCAAGGATATAATCCATAGACTAAAATAAATAAATAAATAAATAAATAAATAAATGCTTTGCGCCTTCACACAAGACTGACTGAACTTTGCTAACTCACTCGCCAGCTTTACCTTGCCTTTTATATGGTAGAGTAAAAAGCCTTATGCATCTTCTTGAAGGCGAATGTTCATGGCTTCGTCTTCTCGTTGTTTCATTATTGTCGTTTGTGTATTTTGTTTACATTTATTTTTGTAGTGTTTGTTGTTGCATTTTTGTTTACTTGTTAAGCGATGTAAACGCAAAACACCAGTATCTAGATTCTTCATTTTCGTAACAATATGTATGTAGAACTTATCCATTTGTGCTAGATTGGCCAAGAAATTTCAAAATGCTTTACAGATTATATTCGTTTTGAATTCACTGTGTTTTTGTGATATTTACGATTTCTATATATGCAAGTCAATTGATTACACAAAATAAGTAGGTGCAGATATTACCAATCTACACCGGCTGTCACTTAAAAGAATAGATATACTTCAGCTATGTATGTGAGGATAATTGTGATAACAATTCTCCCTAACACTACAGTAATCCTAAGGAACGTCCTTGCAGATCAGTGTGATAGATATCGCCTTCTGTTTCCTTTTTATGTTTTCACCTTGCCTGAATATACATATTTATTTGGAATGACCACAATGTACTGCATTTGTGACTTGATCCGTTAAAAAGATAGTTTGTCCTTTAAGAGAAACCCCCCTTTTATATAATTCAACATTAAAATGCATTACTTTTTTGCAATTGAGTACTGCATAAATTTCCATTTAATAAATTCGTTAAAGCAGTTACTTTCCGCTGCTGCATGCCCACTGATAAAAATATAAAACATCTTTACATGCTTCACTCTGTCCATTACACTGTATATTACTCTCTTAAACTGAATGTCTGTCTGTTAAAAGCCATATAGATTTATTACTTTTAATTTTTATACAAAAAAAAAAAAAATTCAGAATAAAAACAATTTCTCAGCATTTAAGTAACACAAGCCAAACACTCACATATGAACTCATATTTGAGTTATCATATGCACTTGTAAGCATTCATATGCAACTTGACTAACCTTGACTTTAAAACATTATATTTGCTGTGAAGAATATGTATGTATGTATGTATGTAAGCATATAGAAGAGAAAATTGTATTTGTTTAACATTTTTATTCTGGCATTTTTATTTTCTCTTCTCATTTTTTTGGAAGTGAAGGAAATAAAATTACATTAGAAAAAACACAAAAATACTAGAGAAGCTATGTAAGCATTGTTGTAATGCATTTGTTGTTGTAACATTAGTCTAAGTAATGTGTAATTTCCTTTTAATTTTTCTTTTATTTTTATTTCCATTCATCGCACTTCCTTTACTTTTTTTTCGTAAATTCTTCTCACAATCCAATTCTATTAATAAAAACCCCCATGAAGGAGGGCGTTTACGGCAATGGAATGCAAGTAAATTCCCCCCAAAAAAATATGAATAAAATGAAGAAATTCTTAAATAAAAGAAGAGCCACACAAAGCCAAAATTCTTTATATGCTGCAAATAAACTGTCTTGCAACATTTTGCACATCCGGCAAAAGTTGTTAAGCTCATCTGCATTAAAATGATGCCGGTGCTGCTGCCGATGTTGCTATTACTGTTGCCCTGAAATGTAACCCTAAAGTAAATTTCTTCATATGAATTTTTGAAAAATAAAAAGAAAAAGAAAAATTACCAGAGAAATTGTTTAAAGATACTCTCTTCTTGCCACATCTTCATATTGTTTGCATGGCACACAATCAAAAAAATTGGAATCCTCCTCCTATACATGCTGAAGGTGATTTTAAATACTTTTTTCACAAAACAATACAACAAAATAATAAAGTTATTACAGTAAAAACAACAACAACAATAGCAACAAAAAACTTTGAAATAATCTTACTGCTAACGCGTTAATGATATTTTAACAAAAAAAAACATCTACAACAACTGCAACAAAAATTTCGAAATCCCCCCAAAAAAACGCCCGACAGAATAAAATTAAATGCGACTCAAATGTTGTGTGAATAGAACAACAACAACAAAAAAAGAAAAGGAAACGACAGAACATTTAATATTTCAAAAAAAAAAAAAACAAAAAAGGATTTTGCCAACATCATGTTGCTGCAAGTGTCTGTATGTATGTGTTTGCTTGTAAAGAGTTAAATATTAAGTTGAATCCTTTTCAACAATATTCTTATTGCTATTGTTGTATTGTTGTTATTGTTGCTGCTGCTGTTATATTGTTATGTCGTATGTGTTGGAATCAAAAGTTTACCTTGCCTGCCATGTACCAACGATTAACAAATACCCAGCATACGTACCTTCATACATACATATGTACATGCATTCTTGCTTATTGAAGAGTCTTGTTAGTTGTGTGTCTGTATGCGAAGTGTGTTGGTTGCAAGTTGTTAGCAACTAATTTACAAAAAATTTCATATTAAATTGTTTTCACGTACCACGTATGACGACACAGTGGTACGTTTAATTAAAATTAAAACGAGAAAATGAAATTCTAATGGGAATTGCAAATGACTTTTATAAACTCTTCAGAAAAAAAGAAAAAAATGGAAAGGGGAAAACATCATTATTCTTTACTTTCTTGAATGGAGCAGGATTTGCTTACAAATTAGAGAAAGACGAATCCGTGCTAAAGTACTGCCGTGAAGAGCTGCTATAGTGTTGCAACCCTATGATCTTTTGTACTGCCCTCAAATTATTTAGGGTATCCCTAGAATGTCTCCAGTAAGTCTATTGCCCCGACAAACTTCAGTATGCTGTTCTGTATAAACAATGACAATTCCCGTCCTACTACATGATATACACCCAGGTGTTTAATCCTGGGTCACGCCATCATGATCCACAGGTTCGAAGAATATGTTACTATGATTCATTTTTACTGTCACAGGATGCGCTTGAAGCAGTCTCCAATTCTGTATAAGTATACTCTGCGTCTACAGCGTCCTGTTAAAAGGCCAGTTACCAACATCAGACTATTGCTGGATAGTCTGATAGTTGACTCAGATCTTTTCTTATTGTAATTTTCCAACAAAAGTTTTGAATGCCTTAAAATCAATTGGTTTGAACACACCTTTTCACTCTTCCGCCTCTAGGGCGTGGAAGCATTGCTCCTCGCAAGCTCGTCTGCTTGCTAATTGCGAAGAATTTCCACACGTTCTGGAACCTAACAGAGGGTAACCTTATAAAAATCATCACATCAGAAAACTTTATCATGATATTGATATCAGAGTTGACTTTAATATAGTGGTTGGTTAACCATTTAGATTGACTCGGCTGTCATATAAGGCTGTGTTTAGAATTCTACTTCCAATTCTATTAGATGCTAAAATATTTAAAAAGAAAGTTTCAAATATGGGACAGTGATGAGTAAATTTGTTGGGAATAACTCGGGAAATCACGCTTTCTGCTAACCAAGCGCCTGCCAATTGCTAGGTACCGATGTAATGAAGCAGACAGGCATCTCAGGATACAGTGACATTCCGGGTAATTTTAGAAAGAATAAATCGAGCATGTACTGCACAACGATCGCACTCTCTGATAAATTCTCTACTTCTAGAACTTCTTGGCATACACCAATAATACATACATAAGTACATAATTGGCCATCACAACCCTTCAGTTAGGATTACGACCTAGTTTCTCACACCTCTTATGTTGTGTGCGTTAATTTTATATATGAGTGGCGGAATCTACAGTTTAAAGCCGTCTTCGAACGACAAATTTTTTTGAAGAACTTTTCATTGCAATCTAGTGAGAGGAACTCACCGAAGAAATATTTTTTGTGTTTCATTTTGTTGGATATGTCTGATCTTTGATTTGATTTGTTGCCTCAGGTGTAATAAGCCAACACACTATCTACTAGACTGAGAGTGTGAGGAGCTGGCATCTCAATGATATAGCAGGATAGTATTGAGTTTCCGGAACCCAATGATATTTCGGATAACTGTAGAGCGAATGAATGAGACAGGTAGGACAAAACCATCGCACTCTCCGAATAATTCTCTAGTTTTAGAACCTTTTTAAGCTTTTGAAACGTTCATCAAATCTAGCCAGTGTTGGATAGAAGGTGCAGAAAAAGTCTGCTGAAACCCCAAAGCAGCACACTCAGTATAGTTGTTGAAGTCACTACTGGACATTCCATTATGGGTCCCCGTGCAAAACGGATATGTCTTGGAGCCTTCAGAAATCCCGTCTGCTGTGGAAGTCGCCGTGGTCTAGTAGGTAGTGTTTTGGCTTATTAGACGAAAGGCCCGAGTTCGAGTCCCAGGCTAGACATCAAAAAACAAACTACAAAAAGTATTTCTTCGGCGACTTCCTCTCAGCAGATTTCTGGCAAAAACTCTGAGAGTAAAAATTGCCATGAAAAGCTTCTCAAAAAATCTGTCGTTCGGAGTCGACTTTAAATCGTAGGTCCCGCCACTCATGTATAAAATTAACGCACACAACATAAGTGGTGTTGAGAAGGTAGGCCGTAATCCAGACTGAAGGGTTGTAATGGCCAATTATGTATGTATGTATGTGGAAGCAATGTGGAAGTAAAGAAAAGACTACTTACTACCATGCATTTATGCAAATCGCATTGGTCTTGGACGCTTCACAAATCCCGTCTGTGTAAGCAATGTGGAAGCGGAGAATACTGTTCTTTATCTACTGGATATGTGTTTCATTATACTGTTCTAGGTAGACGGCGGCGCACCTTGGTGTCTACCGTATAAATGATTTGCAGGAACTGTTCTTAATTGTTGATGATAAATACATTATCCTCTACCCCTGAAGATTTTCTTCAATAAACAAGCCTTGAGAAACTATTTACCACAAGATCAGCCCACTGTTTGTTGTTGAAAATGAAAAACACATTTCACTTTAAGTCCTCTACAAAGCCATCATCTTCAAGCAAGCGTGTATTACTTTTGCCATTAAAAATATTTTCTACGACCATATTAAGCCATATTCATATGGGTTTTATAAGTGAATCCCAAAGAAATGGAGTTCAACAAGAAACAACTCTAAGAAATTTTGGGCACTTTTTAAATTTTTTTTCAAAATTGTTTCTAAAACTTGCAGAACAAAATTGAAACAGAATGAAAAAAGAGGAGAAAAAAAAAATAAACCCGATATTATGCTCATTAACATAATAAAGCGCATTTTAGTCTACAAGTTTTTTTTCTTTAATTTTTTTTTTTTTAGAAAATAATTTCTATAAAATAGAAGAAGTATTTGCCGTAAAAGTAAAACGAATTTTTATTTTCTTTTGAAAGAAAGAATACAGAGGCGCTGGCATAGACTGCGACAAACACAAAAATGTTGAAAAGTTTCTTCTTTTTTTTGTTTTGATTTTAAATGGTAAAGAGGATGATTTTATAAGTTGTTAAGTGTCCCTTAAATAACAGAAAGAACACCAGAAACATACACACAAAAAAAGAAAAAAATATTTTTGAAAATGGTTTTCTAAAATGAAGATGAAAATAACCCCTCTTTTCAAATGGGGGACCTTGTTTCGGAATTGTTTAATGAAATATAGAAAAAGTTTAAAATTTTTAAATAATATTGTACTAAACAATGGCAAAAGTTTTGCTTTTCAGTTCACTTCCCTTCTCTTATTCTTGTGCTCTTACAATTCATTACATTTTTCGAAATTCTCTTTAAAGCAATTCGAAAGGAAAGCGAACAAAACAAATTTGTTCTCTTCTCTTCTATTTTCTTTTCTTTTTTTTCGATTGTAAAAAAGTTTAAACATTTGTAAGTATAAATAAATAGCCATTATTGGTCTCTATTAGTTAAGCGTGTAAACAATTTATTTTTTATTCATTTTAATTTTCAAATGAATTGGATTTTTATATTAAAAAAAAAAAATAACCCCAAAAATCGGTAATGAAATCCGAAAACAGGTGGTATTCTTTACTGTATACAGAGAAAAAAATTGTTTTTAATATGCAACTGGGTTGCACATATGGTGTTTGCTATTAGCATTCAAATTTTCCGTTTACTTATCATACATCCCCACTGACATCAACTGGCGTTTACATCTACATCTACATGTTGCCATGTTTAATCTTCCCAACGTATAAGAAAGAAGCATTGAAGGTTTGTAGGTTTGCCAAGAGAAACAATAGACAAGACATGTTGCCTATAAATCGGATTAAAAAAGCCTCTTAAATGAAAATTTAACCTCCAGTCTATTTCATTGAGAGACAATGAAACAAAGGGGGAGGGGAACTGTTTTGACCTCCAAATTGTACTTGTTGGCTAAAATATGTGCATATAAACTGGAAATGCATATAAAGATGTTTGGCATATTAGGGTAGTCTTATGAGAATATGAAACATTTTATTTAACAAGCTTCTGAAAGCGGTATGTAATATTGACCTTTAAAGTTTCATAGAGCAAATAAGAGGGAGATGAATAATATATATTCCTCATCTTGAGTAACATATGTATATCTTCACGAACTGTGGCAGAAAATTAGTCTCCTCATTGATCTTTCTTAGGAATTCAATCATTCATATTCTGTCGACTAATAGGCTCACCACTTCCTTCAATTAAATAAAATTTTTCAATTCTTTCGATTTAAATTCTGTCAGGCAGGTATTAAGATTAAAGACCACCATACTTTCAAAATCCCTAAAAGAGTCCAATATTGAGTTTATATTCAGTTATAGTAAACATATTAATAGTACTCCCTGGGTCTTTATAAGGCCACCTATCTCATCAATACTTTCCTCAATGCTAATGTCGTTCATCTCTTTTGAAAATGGCTGCACCTTTCGCAACTCTCTTGATATTGATCACTTACTTATTCATGGAGACAACGAGGTTTAATGTGAGGCTGATGAAAGTGCCATACAAAGTGTCTCTTCATTCAAATTGGCCTTATTCTCATCACAACTAAACTAAAGACAGTAGTTAACCGTCAAAAGCAGCATCACCCCGAAGAAGAAAGAGAGCCATTGCTGATCGACTCCGGAGTCCATAAGTTTGCGATGAAGGACGTCTTTGCAAAAATTTATTCAACGTTACTACAAGGGAAGGAAAATAAGATTAGCTTCTGCTGCATCCCAGATCATGTAGGAATTCGCAGCAATTAACAAGCAGAAAGGCTTGTTAAAAGAAGAGCTTCCATTCCGCTAAGTAGTGGATGTTTGCAAGGCTATGGTCAACAAAGGGGAGATAAAGAGAAGTAAATATTCTTCTAAAGAAGTCCCCGTAGTCTAGTATGTTGTGTGTTGGCTTATTAGACGTAAGGCCTCGGCTGGAATCACAGGTCAGACATCAAAACGAAAGATGAAAAAATATTTCCTCGGCGACTTCCTCTAGGAGATTTCTGACAAAAACTCTGAGCGTAAATAAAATTGCCATGGAAAGTTTCTCAAAAATCTGCAGATGACATGTCTTTCGGAGTCAACTTTAACCTGTGGGTCCAGCCACTCATGTATAAAATTAACACACACAACATGAGTGGTGTGTGAAGCTAGGTCGTAATCCTGACTGAAAGGTTGTAATGGCCAATTATGTATGTATATGTGTAAATATTCCTCTAAAACCAAGTGGGCTTGGGGCAATCAAAATTTTTATTGAGAATACCTAAATCAGAATTTTTGCCAGAAATCTGCTGAGAGGAAGTTTTGATGTCTGACCTGGGATAAGAACCCGGGCTTTACGTCTAATAAGCCAACACACTACATACTAGACTATGGCGACTTCAATTCTGTGTAGACGGGTTGGTCAATATCCCACTTGTAGCCGGTCTTTTTCTAATGCTTACGAACTCATAGGTGTAGTATTTAGATAAGATATAAGGCCCCTTAATTCTTTAAAAATTCGAAACAGCGCTGATCAGAAATTTGTTTGTTAACTGCTAGATTTGATTACAGGGTACTTGCGATTTTTTGAAGACGAATACTTTCCATACAACACCACGCCAGTTGTGAATTTTGATAGGAAGGCGTCAAAACATTTAAAATAGATTTCAAATACGGATTTAAATATTTCACTTATGCATCATTAATACCACCCTAATATATTATGTACGTAGGCGTATTGAAAAATTATTGCATTTGGTGATTTACATATCAATATAAACAACTTCTGCTTGTGCAATTCAAATCGTACTTTCCGAGTAATCATCGAGCGATGATCATCTTGGTAAGTACGTTAATATGCAAAATTGCTGTAAATTGCAGAAAACCCACGCATGGTCCTACAGAAGTCAATGCACGCGTTGCGACTAACTAATTGATGCAGCTTGTGGAGTGGGGGCATCATCATTACGGAGACAATGGAGACACCTATCGCACAATGATAACCGATTTTCTTGTACCCACTCTTTAAGGTATTGATGTGTACGAGATAGGTTTCAACAGGATGGTTCAACTTGCCACACATCTCACTCCACAATCGATTTATTGCGTCAAACGTTTAATGGTCATTTAATTAGCCGAAATGGCGATGTCAATTGGCCCCCAAGAACCTGCGATTTGACACCGTTGCGCTATTTTCTGTGGAGTGCCGTTAAGGAAAAGTGTTATGCCGACAAACCAGACACAATTGAGCATTTTAAGGTGAAGATTCGTGATGCCATAACCCATTCATTCGGAAATGTGTACTAAAATTGGTCCGATCGAATAAGGTACTGTGAGGCCAGCCTCGGCAGCCTTATGAATCAAGTAATATTCCATTTCTAACAGGAACAATTGTGCTTCAGAACAAAAAAATAAAATTGGGAACATTTCAAATTGTTTTTGCTTTCTTGCATTTTGAAATTTAAACTTTTAAATGGCCCACCCATTTCTTATATGAAATGTATCCTTCTTCTTATTGTATTGAGCCCCCTAAATTATGCAATATAAACGGTATGTTATAATCAATAATACACCGGACGCCATTATTGTATGAAATATTTGTTTAATATAAGTACGTTGAGACAGCAATAGCATGGCGTATGAGTGATATTGAATATGTTGAATAACTAATATCGCCCATACGCTTTTGTAAAACCATAAGAGACGAAAGTGAATGAATGAATATCAATTTAATATACAATTTATCTATTAATAGAATTTTGTAACGGTATTTATTATAGAAAAATTAACCCGCCACGCTAAAGTAAAAGCACCATTAAAGTAAAGGCAAAGGAATTTTTTGATTTCTTTTTAATATTTCATCAGGAACTCACTGAGCTAAGCATTGTAAAGCGTAATAAATCGCTTAAAAATTGAGCCTCGTATTGAATGAAAATGACAAATTTGCATTTGGAACCTCTGCTGCTCCCCCTTGTCAAGGGCTGTTGCATTGAAATACACTTTCAGTTTTTAAAAGTGGGTCGGGGTGCATTCATAAGAAAATAGAAAAAAAAAGAAAACTAACGACCTACGCTAATACCAATACTATTGCCATTAACACATACATACACACTCGTTTATATACGGTTTACAAGATATCTTTCATGTTGTTGTCAAATGCATAAGTTACTGTATGTGTAAGAGCGTAAGACTATATGCGTGTGTGTATACATTCAACAATAAGTTGTTGCTGCTGCCATTTTAAAATTTTTTTTGTTCAACGGCAACAATCATGCTGATGTTTTTTAATATTTTCATGCGAAACACCTGTGTGACATTGTCAAGACAATGAATAAAAGTTGACGGCAGTGCAAAATTTGCACAAGTGAATGACGAAAAGCAACAAAAAAAGAAAGGAATAATTTAAGCACTGAAAGGTAAAGAGACAGAGGCATGCATACAGAAGTGAGGTTTTCAATATCAGGCACAAACGTTTTTAGGAAGCCCAATAGCAACAGTTGCAATGACAATATAACCAATGAAAACAATTAACTGAGTGACATGTGTTAAAAAGGGGAAGGATAACCACTTACATACATTTATAAGCAATTGTTTTAACATTATTTCTTTTAATTTTTAAAAACTATAACAAAAATGAATAAAAATTTGTAGTTTTTCGCAACAAAAATTAAAATTTTTCATTTTAAATAACGAAAACAAATGTACGCCATACTTCCCTGCACCAGCTTGATGATGGTGGTGAAAACAATGATATTTAAACATTGAAATGCAACAAGGTTCCTGCACATTCATCAAACCATGCAAGAGCAAACATTCAACCAACTAAGCAGCCCAGCAACCAGCCAAACAGCCAACATTTCATTCATTTTAAAACCCTCAACCAAAGTCGACATTAGTCTAATGAGTTGGTATTCGAATATTTTATGTGACTACTTATGGCATGTGAGGGTATTAAATACGTACGCTTAAATATGTATGTATGTATGTGTCCTCTTATTCAACTGTCTGTCTGGGTCTCAGCAATAAATGGTTTATTTGTAATGTACATACATATGTATGTATGTATGTTAAGTCCAACATCAATATTTGTCTGACGGCAAAACCAAGAAAATCTGCGAAAGAACTTAGTATTAATGAGTACAAGTTCAAGGTTAAAATTTACAACAAAAAAGAAGAAAAAATATGGAAAAAGAATAGAGAATTATTTTTAAAAATTCTGCTTCTTTTTGTTGGTATTTATCAATTGAGAAGATAATTTTAATGCTTTAATACCTTGTAAATACAAAATAATTTAAAAAAAAGAAAACCTTAAGGTGTTGAAAGTACATAAGAACAATGAAACAAACAAACAATAAAAAAAAACCTTTTAAAATGAAAAACTTGCAATATTTGGGAATATTTTCAAATAATTTTCAATGCTAACAAGCAAGGCTTTCTAGAAGGTAATGGAAAATATTTTTAAATACAATATCGGGAGTTTCATAACCTGATAGTCTGTTCTTTCGCTGAACAGTTGGTACTAGAACAATAAAACATAAGTAGTACTTACTTAATTTATAATCAGTTGTCTGAGCCATGGGTTGAGCCAAAGGCTGTGGTCTAATAAGCCAGAACACTACCAACTAAACTACGTCGACTCCATCAGGAATTAGTAATGGATCTGAATTTATATACAGCAGTTGGATCTTTAAATAGGGGCTAATATGCCGGTGTTGACAACTTATCGGGGGAGTCCCTTAAATCACAATCACTTTTTATGGCTGATAAACAGTCTTCTCTATTCGGAGAAATTCCCAAGGGCGTTAGGGATAAGTAAAGTAATAAGGATACCACCAATAAAGGCATTGGTAACATTACTCTTCATGCAATCGATTGATTTAGGGGTATGATATGACATCATACTGTCCCCAGGCTATGGGATTAACCGGAGAAACAAGCCGTATCACCACAATATACAACACATTTGAGATAGTCGACGAATAGTCGCTTAGTGCCTTATTATCCGATAAGATACCTAACATTTCAATTGAGGGTATTTGTATTAGAATTACATCAAATCAAGCGTCCTCATCCCACCAAATCATGGCACAGAAGCCAGTGGGTAGTTTTATACGTCACTATAGGAAAGGACTATATGTAGGGAAAACAGAAACTAAATCCTCTCTCTAACTACCGTATCATAATATGATTTTCCAAACGAAGATACATGCATTCAGATCATAGAAAATGATTGGTAGACGATAAACGGAATTGTAATTGTATTCACTTATAGTCAAACAACAGTAGTTTTCAGCGATATGAGATCCGGAACTAACCTGGACTGTAAAAAGAAGAAATTATCAATATTTAAGACATTGAGGAATACGCATTATGTGAGTACTTAGTTGTCAAAGATTGATCGGAAATTAGGGAACAAATAATCCAGCAGTACATACACTGGAGTAATTGTATACCTTTTGGTGCATGAAAAACCAGGCTAAAAAGTGGATATAAATAGTGCACGTACTACTGTGGAACAATGCTACAACAAGGAAAACTGGTAGAGATACTTTGAGGCGATCCTGATGAGAAGAAACACACTCGTCTTGTGTGTTGGCTTATCAGACATGACGTCTCGGTTCAAACACCTGGTCAGACATATCGAACAAAAACGCAATATGAAGAAATATTTCTTCGGCGACTTTCTTTCAACACATTTCTCTGGCAAAAACTCTGAGAGTAAAAGAAACTGCCATGAAAAGTTACTCAAAAATATGTCATTCAAAGCCGTCTTTAAACTGTAGCTCACGCCACTCATGCCCTCTTTGACTACTCAAGAGAAAACGTATAGTGTCCTCCTTAGGCTGCCGAGTCGGAAAAGTGCTTGTCTGACTATATTAATTCCCAGTAAATACAAATTCTGCAATCGTCAGTCGTTTAAATTACAATAAATACAGCGAAATAAAGGGTGTTTTTTATAGAGGTATAGAACTTTAAGTTGGCATTACTTTTCAAGATGGCGACCGATTTAACAGCTGTCAAGTGATTTATTCTCAGTTTGGTTTGGCAATTCATCATGAATAGACTCACGCCTGAACAACGCTTGCAAATAGTGTAATTTTATTTCGATTTATTGAAAGACACGTTTGGTGACCGCCTAATTTCACGTTTTGGACCTGTGAATTGGCCTCCAAGATCTTGTGATTTAACACCGCTAGACTACTTTCTGTGGGGCTATGTAAAGCCATTGGTCTATGCGGTAAAACCACAAACGCTTGACCATTTGGAAGACAACATTCGCCGTGTTATTGCCGATATACGGCCACAAATGTTGGAAAAAGTCATCGAAAATTGGACGTCCAGATTGGACTACATCCGCGCCAGCCGTGGCGATCATATACCAGAAATCGTATTTAAAATGTAATGCCACAAGATTATCTTTCGGATAAATAAAATTCATGTCAATCGAATAATCCATCGTTGTTTTATTGCAACTTAAAGTTCTATACCTCTATAAAAAACACCCTATACAATGAAACAACAATTGTTTTCTTTTAAATGCTACAAAATATTAACAATTTTATATTCACATAAACTATTAGATTGTTTTCTTGGATTTGATCAAATATTTCTTGATTTTTTTCTTTTACCAGAAGCAGCAGAACAAAAAATAAACACAAAACAGTCTTTCACAGAATAAAACCTCAGAAATAAAGAAATTCTTGGTATGTGAAGCACTTTTCATAAATTGTTTACAAATAATGTTCAGCTCCAAAGAGCAAAACGGACAGGGAGGGAGGTTTATATTCACCTGCAATGTAGAGAAGAACAAATTTCTTGACTGGCTCAACTTGAGCCAGAACCTGTGCAGGAGTCCATATAAAAAATTGAACTGACTTCCGTTTACAGTTGTTGTTGTTGTTGTTACTGCTGTTGTTATTCTTGTTTTATGATACGAATAAAGAGATGAGAGATGCCATAAAAGGTGTCTTTGGTACAGCACTGTACATATATGTGTTTGGCATTGGCATGTTGTGACCATCAAGTAAATAAACTCACACACATACACACATGCAGATACTCGTGCAGTTACATTTACTCTCGTAAACTTTATTATTTACTTTTTATGAGGTTGTGTCTTGTCTTGTTTTGTTTTTGTTTTTATTTTTGTTTCTGATGTTGGGTTTGCTTGCTTTGAGTCCATGTGGTCGTAGTGGTAGCTGCTATAACTGTAGTTGTTGTTGTTATTGTATTTGTAGGTGTAATTTGTTGTTGAATCAAAGTTCACATCGCTTATGGTTTATTTACAGCCAAAGTTTGTTTTACTATTTCGTCTGCATGTGTAACTTTAACACATGAAAACAAACACTTAAACTTACACAACCAAGTGCATGTGTGTATGTGTGTATGTGTGTGTGAATACCTATACAAACACAATAATTTATATGCCCGATATGATTCATATTATTTACCTGTTTTGTCTCTTTAGAATTCAAACTTTAAGTCAGTTCAGGTTCTTGTGTTACGGTGTAACAGTATTAGTGCCCATAGAAGAGCGGAAGTTAAATTTCTGTAAGCAAAATTTCATAACAAGTAAACCAATACATTCATTCAATTCGCACTCTCTCTCTCTCTATCTTTGCTTTGGACTGCTCCATTATCCCAATTGTTTGCGTTTGGGTTATGGGAAAAACACTTGTGGCATCTGTTTGTTTGTTTTCTTGTTGTTGTTGTTCTTCTTCTAAATTTTATGTTGTTTTTCTTTTTGTTTCTCAATTCTGTCTAGGGTGTCAAGTTTTTTTCGGTTTTCCATTTTTGGATTTGATGTGTTTTAAGTTTAGTCAGTCAACAGCAGCAGGTAGATTCCAGATTGACAATGTCATAATTTAGGCAAATATTGCTTTTGTTGTTGTTGTTTTTGTTATTAATCGATTTTTTTTCTTTTTTGCTTGTTCCCATTGTTGTTATTCATGGTGTTTTTTTAGTTTTAGTTTCAGTGTATGGCATCTGACATTTATGTGTGTCTTCTATAGGATGATGGCTGTGTTTAAAGTTTAAACTTTAAGAGGACTAGACTAGGTATTTCTTCTTAAAGTTTTAGGACTATTTTTATGGTTTAAAAGTCAACCAGATTTATGTTTATATTTAAGAAGCACACAGACTAGATCCGTAATTGCTACTTACATGCATCTCTCAGATTTGCCGCAAAGTTTGAGAACCACAATACAGATATAATTTAAATGATCAAACTTACTGAGACTATTACTTACGCATCCTGAACGACTTTCAATAGAACAAGTGACCGTGATGGCCAATTTTATAAAAAAAAAATATGTAAAAAGGCCCATCATAGCTAATCAGTTGAAAAACTTTGCGGTTAACAGATAACAGAAGAAGTTGTATTTTTTTTTTTTTTTTTTTTTTTTTTTTTTTTTTTTTTTTTTTTTTTTTTTTTTTGCGGGAAGGAGGGGAAATGCTTTATGCATTCATGTAGGCCGTCACCATACATGGTATGTCGGACTCTCCCATTAGGTATACCGACTAAAACCCCACCTTGTCTCCTCACCAGGGTATATTCCACCTCGGAACCACGGTTGTATTACTTCGAGGTGGACCCCTTTTCTGGCGGGTGTGCCAGTTCTATCATCATCAGCCTGCGTCCAGGCTCCGCTCTTCTCTTATTCCACTGCGTCTAGGTCGTATTTTTTCGTACGCAGGACATGATGCACAAATTCTCTTACTGCGTTCCAGCTTTCTCTATTGCTTATCATTTTCAGCACGACGTTTGTTGCACTAATATTTCCGATTTCAGCTTCGAGTTGCTGACGGCTTTCGGCCCATCGACGACAGCTGAAGAAAGTGTGTTCGGAGTCATCTAACGTTTCCTTCTCTTCATAGATACAAAATGGATAGCTGCATTTCCCCATGCGATGCAGGTACTCTCTGAAGTATCCGTGACCGGTCAGCATCTGGGTTATGTAGTAGTCTACTTCTCCGTGTTTTCTGTTTTTCCACACTTGCAACTCTGGAATCAGTTTGTATGTCCACCTTCCGTGCTGTTCATTCTCCCAGCGAGACTGCCATTTTAGGGAGACTTCGTGCTTTATTGCCTCCGTACTCTGTGGTTGGTTTTGCCTGGCGTTGAAGATCATCCGGCGCTCAATTGCCTGTAGGTCTATGGGAACCATTCCGGCTATCACTAGGGCAGCTTGTGTTGATACCGTTCGATACGAGGATATCACTCGTAGAGCAGCTATTCTCTGCGCAGACAGCAGTTTCCTAGCTCTGATTTGGGTTTCCAGAGTAGAAGCCCAAATTTCAGATCCATAGAGGAGTATGCTATTTCCAGTCTCCATGAGTAGCTTCCTCTTACTTGGGAGGGGTCCACCAATGTTTGCCATCAGTCTGCTTAGTTGGGCTGTTATTCTAGCTGCTCTCGCTGCAGTATATTCTATTTGGTTTGAATAGGTCAGTTTCGAGTCCAATCTAACCCCAAGGTATTTAATAGATTTCTTCGTGGGAATAACCAAGTCGCCTATGTTGATTTCAATCTCTATTGGAATGTGTCGTCTGGTTAGTAGGAGCAGCTCCGTCTTATGCATGGCCAGCTGTAGGCCGTGAGATTCCAACCAGTGCTTAGTCCGCATCATGACTTGTCGTAGTCTGCGTTGGACTTCGTCTATGTTTCTGCCCCTGATAACTGCCGCGATGTCGTCTGCGTATCCGACTAGGAAAGTATCCTCCGGCATCTCTATTCTTAAGATTCCATCGTAAGTCGCGTTCCAGAGATCTGGTCCCAATATGGACCCCTGTGCCGCTCCGGAGGTGACCTGCATTCTTCTTGATCCTTGGTTTGTGTCGTATATCAGCACTCTATTTCTTAGGTAATCCTTAATAACTCTCATCAGATACGCTGGAACGTTGAAAGTTGTATCCAGGGCCTCTATCACATCTGCCCACCTCAGACTGTTGAAGGCGTTTTTTATGTCTAAGGTCGCCAGGAGTATAACCGGTCTCGGGAAGTGATTCCCGGTCTGGGCTGCTTCGAATGCATCTACCACTTCCTTAAGAGCTCCTATTGTAGATCTTCCAGGTCGAAATCCGTATTGTCTTGTAGAAAGACCTCCCGAAGTTTTAATGGCCTCGTCAAGCCTAGGCTTTATGAGCCTCTCAAACAATTTGCCCGCAGAGTCTAACAAACACAGGGGCCTATACGATGATGGCGATGTTGGATCTCCCTTACCCTTGCTTATAAGAACTAGTTTTTGTTCCTTCCAAGCGTCTGGGAATATCCCCTCTTTAAGACAACTGTTATACATTTTCAGCAGTATCTCGGGGCGGTTCATTGCTATCTCCTTTATTACCTCTGTTGGGATTCCATCGGGTCCGGGTGCTTTTTTGTTTTTGAGGCTGCGAGCGGCCGTTTGTAGCTCTACTGTTGTGAACAAGGGAGTATTGGAACGGGTCTCTGTTCCGCTGTCATCTTGTCTGATTTCGTGTCGTGGAAATAGTGTGCTCACAATATTGTGCATGATGTCTTCGTCCATAATTTCTACCGGGTTTTTCATTCCGAGTTTGTTCATCACGAGTTTGTAACCAAGGCCCCAGGGATTTTGGTTTATATCGGTCCTCAGTTCTTCCCACTTTTCCTTTTTACTTTTGAGTATTCGGATTTTCAGCTGTTTTTTGGCTTCTTTATATTCACTACGCTCTGCTTCTGCGTCGCCTCTGCGCCTAGCTCTGGTATACCTTCTTCTTGCTTGTAAGCAGTTCCTTCTGGATTCTTCGATCGAAGCATTCCACCAATGTACTGGTTTCCATTTGGGACCTTTATTCATTTTTGGCATTGCGCTGTTACAACATCTTGTGATTGTCGACATGGTGTTGGCGACTGTTGTTCTCGTGTCTGCTTCGCTTCTAAGTTCTCCTGCTCGTCTGTCGATTTCGGAGAGCAGTACCGCTGTATTAAGCTTATTCACGTTCCATTTTCGGGTGGTTCCACTAGTTTTCTTTTTGTGTGCAGCTTCTCCGTCTTTCAAACAGAACGATATATACTGATGATCGCTGGCTGTATATATTTCAAGAACTCTCCAGTCCTTTAACTTATGGGCCACTTCCTCAGAGACAAAAGTTACGTCTGGGATGGTGCCCTCACATCCAGGACGCCTGAAAGTTGGGACACTGCCAGTGTTTGCTGTCATCATAACTAGTCGTGCTACCATTTCTAATACTCTTGTGCCTCTTGAGTCGGTATTTTTTAATCCCCATTCGATTGCACGAGAATTAAAGTCACCTGCTACAATGAGATTGTTTCCCTTAAGCCTTGCGAGATCTTCTATATTGTCAAGTTTCTCCTGGAATGTCTCGATATTGTCGTTTGGGGTTAGGTAACAGCTTACAAGTGTGAGGGTTCCAATTTGGACCCAGGCAAAACCGTTCCCCTTTCCGCTATTCTTTATGTGAATCTGCCTCTGGCAGGGGATCCATATTGCACTGGTTTCCGATTCGTCATCAAACCATAATCCAGTAGTCATTTTTGCGTACTGTTCACTGATGATAATTATATCTGCTTCCAATTCTCTAACGATTTGTGGCAGGAGAGCATGTGCCACTTTGCCTCTGTGCATGTTAGCTTGTAAGAACCTCAATGCGTACCGTTGTTGTTTTGGGTTCGTTTACAGCTTCGAGATCCAGGTATGTGATCTGTTGCTCTGATTTTGCTCTCTGAACAGACACAGCATTTCGGGGGGTTCCTGCATTCCTTCATTTTATGGCCCTTTTGACCGCATCTTATACATAGACCCATTCCTTTCCTGTCAGGTCCTTTGCAATCCCACTGCTTATGCCCCGATTCGAAACATTTATAGCAGCGCTTTTCCTCCTCCTTGTATCGTATACGACAGTATGTCCATCCGATTAATATTCGTCGTTTCTCAAGTAATATGTTTGCGTCAGCTACTGGTAGCGACACAAAAGCCCTTTTCTGCTCTCTGCTGTTTGTGGTCGTCAGGCGTACCACTATATCCTCATCCGCGGATTTGGTCACATTTTTTATGGCCCTTTTCACTTCGTCTTCTGTCGTCAGGGAGTCGAGATCCTGTATTTCGATTTTGGCCTTCGATATCATATTCTGCACTACGGCCTCCTCTTTTAGTGTGCCTATAATAGCTTCGCGAAACTCCTCTTTTCTCCCGCCTTTGCCCATTATTAAGAGCAAAGATCCTGTCTTTGTTTTTCGGACGGATTGCACTGCCACTTCAGTCTCTTCCGGGTTAACTTTTTCTCTCAGATTTTTTAATACGTCGGCATAGCTGTGCCCTTCTCTGGGTTTTATGACGACAGCGTCAGGTCGGTTCTGGGGTCTCTTAGGACGTTTTCTCCTTTGGGCTCTTGTACTTTCTTTCTTCCCCGCTACTACCTCGGGCCTGGTTTCTGTACCTACTATGACCACTGTACTATCGGTAGCTTTCTTCTTCGTTTTCTTCTCTGGATTAGTTTCCGCAGGGCTAGACGCGGTTCGCTTATTTTTCGTTTTCTGGATTTTTGGAGTATCTGAGGTCTCCTTCTGCTGTGTTTTACTAAGCTGTATTTCTTTTTCTGCATTTTTCCAGCTTCTACGGTAGTCCGCAATTACGTCCAATAGTTCGTCTAACTCAGACACGCCATTTTGAACGTCCATGCTGATATTCCTCAGTCTATTAATAGCCGTTTTCATTTTTTTAATCACCGTTTTACACTTCTTCAATGCTTCCTCTTCTGATATTTTCATTTTGAGTATGAAATCTTGTCTAGGTGAGTTGCAGCTCAGGATGTCCTTCTCCGCTTGGGGATCAACTGCGTTGCCCTGTGGTGTTTCGGGGTTCTCTTGATTGTATTCACCGGCGTTTTCTCCTGGGGTAAGACCCACGTTAGGTTGCGAACTCTGTCCGCGTGTTCCCGTAGGTGTTCCGAAAACTGCTCCAGGGGGAGAACGCGCGAGTCTGTTGCTCCTTCTGAAGACATTTACTTCTGAGACTTCATCGATTTCGTTTATGCTTGTAGCTCTATCTGCTACCTCGGCCAAGCCTTTAACCGAAGCAGCATTGCGGTCGCTGGATGACGACGGCCGGGAGCCCGCTTGCTCACTCCCTATAACCGCCGGTACTGGGTTTATGACTCCCTGCACCGTAACGTTTTTTACTTTATGATTACTCATGTTGATTTTTTTTCAGGGTTTCTTCCCATAGCATTTTATACCTACTGCCAGGTGAGTAGTATACAGCCGCTCCTAACATGGAGTCAGACGCTGGCCAAGAAGCCGCTCAATATGAGGTCCGTCGCGCTTGGTCTTTACCTGTTGGTCCGCGGGGGATATTTGATTTCTCCCCTACCACCCATATCTGGGAAGCATTCCCCTATCCGCCACCTGGGGACGCGCCCTATTGGGGTTACAGGTTCCCCGTTGTATTAACGTTCTAGACAACAGGGGTGGTTATTCAACAGTGTTAGGAACCAGTATCATAATAATGGATTTAAAAAACAAAACGTCGGTGTTTTCCCCGATAGAGTACTTCGTCTGAAGCCTCAATGTCAATGTAACATGGAAGTAAGAACACAGAAAATTTACAAATAAGCGATTTATTATACTGCCACCAAACTATATATGGCATCCAAGTAATATCTCCTGCAAACCGATTGCTCTGCAAATTTTGTGATAGTGTTCGGCGTTAGTAAGGTTATCTCTCTGCCTATTACTTGATATACACTTAGGTGTTTCCTTTTGAAATTCATTATGACCGCTGAGGACCCAAATATGGGTTCTGGTTATTCGTTTGCCTTATCACAGAGTCTAACCGATTCGTATTGCAACACAAGTATTCTTTGAACCTACTACATACATACATATATATTTGGTCATTACAATCCTTCAGTCAGGATTACTTCATCGTTTCTCACACCAATTATGTTGTGTGTGTTAATTTTATACATGAGTGACGGAATTTAAAGTCGACTCCGAACAACAGATTCTTCAGAAACTTTTACATGGGAATTTTGTTTACTCTTAGAGAAATCTGCTGAGACAAAGTTGCCGAAAAAATATTCTTTCGTATGTTATTTTGTTGGAGATTTCAGGTCTGTGACTTGAACTGTGGCCTCACGTCTAATAAGCCAACAAACTACACATACTAGACTACAGCGACTTTGAATCTACTATGAGCGGTAAAACGACAGTTACTATCCTCAGTTTACTTCTCAATGGTCTGATGAATAACTGAAATCACTTTGTAATTAAGCAATACAAATTTAGATTGCCTGAGAAGTCGCCGTGGTCTAGTAGGTAGTGTGTTGGCTTATTAGACGAAAGGCCCGAGTTCGAATCCCAGGTCAGACATCAAAACGAAAATATGAATAATATTTCTTCGGCGACTTCCTCTCAGCAGATTTCTGGCGAAAACTCTGAGAGTAAAAATTGCCATGAAAAGCTTCTCAAAAAATCTGTCGTTCGGAGTCGACGTTAAACTGTAGGTCCCGCCACTCATGTATAAAATTAACGCACACAACATGAGTGGTGTTGAGAAGCTAGGCCGGAATCCTGACTGAAGGGTTGTAATGGCCAATTATGTGAGACTTGTTTGACTTGAAAAGAGCGTCAGCCTCTTGGGATTCATTCCTTTTGCAGTAGGATATCTCCCAAATAACTTTTTCTACTCCACAGAAAGCTTCTGGCATTACCAGTGGCGGGAAGGCTGATCTGCGTATTTATTGCAGAGATTTTCTATGTGACCTACTTAGCTGCTTTAGAATTCCGTTCTAAATTGCAGTCAACTTATTAGGAGTTGAGTGTTTGGTTGGCGGCCTGACTAACGTGGTATATATCCAATACTGTGTATTTTCCGGTCTAGTTCAATACATTCTCGCTGCTCTTACATTATATGTGCTGCACCCATCTATAGGACATATAATAGTCCATCTCATTGAAGTCGTCGAAGTATAGTAGGTAGCCATGGTTCAAACTCCAGCTCAGACATCAAAACGAAAATATGAAAAAATATTTCTTCGGCGACTTTCTCTCAGCAGATTTCTGGCAAAAACTCTCAGAGTAAATAAAATTGCCATGAAAAGTTTATCAAAAAAATCTGTCGTTCGGAGTCAATTTTAAACTGTAGGTCCTGTCACTCATGTATAAAATTAACACACACAACATGAGTGTTGTGAGAAGTTAGGCCCTAATCCTGACTGAAGTGTTGTAATGACCAATTATGTATGTACAGTCGATCTCATGCAACTGTTTGTAGCATCCAAATTGCTCTCGTCAATGGGTAATAAATTCTCTTTGCGTAACATTAAAGAGGGAAATGTCAGCCATTCGATTTGTCAAATAACGATGTCACTAGCGAACCTCGCGTTGGACTTGTTTCCCATTCACCTAACCATAGCCTCCATGGCTCTGATCCTTACTACCATAAATCTGACAAGACCAGCAGCTCTGTTATAGGACAAATTCCCTATGCCACGGTTATACCAACTCAACCTCCTTTCTTCACAACATAACTGCAGCTGTCAACTACGATCTATGATAATAGGACCCTAATGTTGATCTCTTTAGCAAAACAAAGCAGTTATTCCTTATTGGAATGACTTTAATCCTGTTTTGAAATAAAGAAAATTACACAACTTTTGTGTGATTCATATTGAATCCTTTATCACAAGTTATCAACCATAATTCCTTTGAAATAAACAAATAAAATTTATTTTTTTATATTTCATAAGAACATTAAAAATTGTCAACCCATACCTCCCGCTTCCTGTGCTCACTGTCTTCCTTAAGACCTTAAATAGGCAAACTAGAGAACATGTCTTGTAACCTACTTTCACTTGACTTTTGCCTTTTGAACTTTGAAGCAGTGTTAGCTTCTTAATCAGTTACAAAAAGAGAAGGAAAAATAAAATTTCTTTCCATCAATACTATTATCAAAGTTGCCAAATAATAATGGCTCCCCGTATCCCAACAGCCATGACGTGAGAAAGGAAAAGATTCTCAACTACTTACGATAATAATGCGAAATGATGACATTCTTATGAAATTCATTTTCATAAAATTAACCCCCCCCCCCCCCCCCCCCCCCACCTTGTAAAACATAAACACTGAAATCTGTAAAGCAAACAAACAAACAAATAAAGAAGAAGAAGAGGAAAAACATATTTATGGAAATTAGAACGCAAAAAACACACACACTCATACACATACAGCTCCGACTTCCGCAACCTCTTCGATTTCCCTACAATTTGCCCCATTTTTTTTTTTTTTGGAGTTTCTTTTCGAGGCCATAAAATAAAGCCTAAAATAACAACAATAAGCCAAAAAATCAACATGATTTTTTAATAACAAAAATAATAACAACAACAACAACATCATCTTCATATGAAAGAGCAGACCAAATAAAGAAAATCATAAAACGGCCGAATACAGGTTCCAATTTGATAAGAAAGAAGAACAGAAAAGAAAAACAAAAAATCGAAAAACTAAAAACTAAAAATCATAAAAAAAAAAACAACAAGGATGAGGAAAAAGAAATTCATTTTAAAGACATGATGATGACAAAGACAGGATATCAAAGAAATATAGTCAAAGCCTTTTAAATAAGACTGAATACTGATTACAGTCGATGACAAAAAGGTAGGACAGGGAAATTGTATTGGAAGGCGAATATACCGAACGAAGCGAAAAAGGTATCTTGTGCCTAGTAAGATGATTCATTGGATATAAATAGTAGTATTGAAGCCTATTGAAGTCCCTTGGCAGGACACTAACTATCGAAGTGCGATACATCTCGTGAACGACTTCATACAAGTTTTCACAACTGGAAGGTCTTTTAGGAGATGGAGGAATATAGTACATTAGAAAAAGCTACCTAATCATTGCAGCGCCTTTAAGGTGGAAGGGTCAGTGATGATAGTAGCGAATCATTAACAACCAAATACCAGAAACGAGCCATTGTATACTGTGGAGCAAGCCTAACAAAGAGAATATAAAAAGCAATAGGAATCAAAAGACAGAAAAATATATCAAAGATAGGAAACTTAAAAGTAAAGAAGAAAGGAAAATGACAGCATAATAGAGAAATAGAATAATCGAACAAGCAAATTATAACTGAAAGGCAATTGAAGAAATCTTGCCCAAACCGCTTGAGTTTTTGATTCTGCACATTAGTGCAGAGACACAGATTGTGCACAACAGGCTTCGTCTCCTCTAAATTACCACAAACCAAATACATCATATTAGTGCCTGCCTTCGAGACAGAATGCTCTGACAAAAAAATGTGGAGATATATTTCTAGTCTGGACCTTAAAATCAATGCTTTAACAATACAGACTATACTTTTCATCATTAGGTATTAGAAATGTCAAAAGCAACCTCATACCTAGCCCTTCAGTCAGGATTACGACTTAGCTTCTAACACCACTTATGTTGTGTGTGTTAATTTTATACACAAGTGGCGGCAACGTCAGTTTGAAGTCGACTCCGACCGACAGAGTTTTTGAGAAACTTTTCAGACAATTTAATGTTATTCTCAGAGTTTTTGGCAGAAATCTGCTGAGAGAAAGTTACAGAAGAAATTATTGTTCGTATTTCTTTTTGATGTCTGGGGTTTGAACCATAGCCTCACGTCTATTAAGGCAAAACACTACTTACTTACTTACTTACTTAATTGGCCATTAACAATCCGATTAATGGATTTCGGCTTACCTTAACACATCCTTCCAGGCACCTCTGCTTCTTGCGGGTCTTCGCCAGTTTGTCACACTAAACGATGACAGAGCTTCCTCGATTTGGTTCTTCCAACGCAAAGAAATTTGTCCTTTACGCCGACTTCCACAAATTCTCTCATCAAATACCCATCTCGTTGGAGCATCCTCCTTCATTAGAACCACATTTCCAGATATTAATACGCTGCATAATGTCCATGTCGCTGAAGAGATCATTGTTGGATCGAATGCGAATCAACGCCAACTTGTACTGAACCGAAAATCTTACGTACGACTTTTCTCTCGAATACTAACAAGGGTGCTGCATTAGTGCTTAATAGAGTCTGTGCCACAGCGCCATAAAGAATCACGGGGAGAGTGAGCGTCTTGTAGAGTATTCGAATTTTTAAGTAGAATGTAACAAATCCCGAGATTTGAATGCCTGCTTTGAAAAATGGATCATCGTGTAGTGACTTGAGTTCGTTAGAATGCCACATCCTTTCTGGTATTATCTTAGATACAACGGTGCTTATTTTCATTAATTTTGTTTTGCCTACATTTGCTTTCAAAACTGTTTTGGTTGTGGCTGCAAATGTGCTCTACATAGTGTAGACCTTCTAAATTCTTGACCCCCCACTATTAATAACAATAATTGGTCATTACAACCTTTTAGTCATGAATATGACGTAGCTTCTCACACCACATATGCTGCGTGTCTTTTTTTATGCATCAGTGAAGGGACCTACAGTTTAAATTCGATTCCAAAAGTCAGACTTTTGAGAAATTATTTATGGCAATTGTGTTTACTCCCAAGAGTTCTTGCCAGTAATTTGCTGAGAGGCAGTCGCCGAATAAATATTTTCTCATATTTCGTTTTGTTGGAGATATCCAACCTGAGGTTTGAACCATGGCCTTATGCCTAATAAGCCAACATACTACTTATTAGACTACGGCGGGCTCCACACTCTTCCACGTCCTTATAGTTACAAGGACTTCCCTCAAGACTTTATCCCGTGGCTAGGTTTCGGCTGTTGTGTGATACAACAATTTGCTGTTCTCTATATATATGGTCAATTCACACAAGCACACAATTGTATCGTTGTATTCATTGTATTGTTGGAAGAACATACAACAGTGTATGATTGTTGTTGATAATTTTCATATAAAAATCCGATACGCTTATACACATGTTTTTAAAAGTTGTATTGGTTTCGTGCTATCAAATTGTGTGAATGAAAAAAATGTGTATATGTTTTCATATGTTGTATTGGTTTCGGGCTATCAAATTGTTTGAATGCCACGAAATACACAATACGGTATAGCATTGAGCGTTCACAAACATACAAATGTAGTCAATACAACATACAGCATACAAAGTTGTGTGAATTGCCTACATATGTTTTTAAAAGTTGTATTGGTTTTGTGCTATCAAATTGTGTGAATGAAAAAAATGTGTATATGTTTTCATATGTTTTTAAAAAGTTGTGTTGGTTTCGGGCTATCAAATTGTTTGAATGCCACGAAATACACAATACAGCATAGCATTGAGTGTTCACAAACAAACAAATGTACTCAATACAACATACACGATACAAAGTTGTATGAATTGCCCAATAGATTCGACTTACTACTCTTCAGAAACGCCTTTACAATCCAGAACGGTCTATACAGTTAGGTTCGACAGTGTTTGGGGTATGGGTTTTGAGTACACCGTAGATCGGCATTTCATACATTATTTTACAATCCTACTCAGATTGTTTACTTACGTGATTGAAGCTCCGCTTCTAGTAGGGAAATTCTTTTGTAACTCACTGTATGAATATCTGTTTATGTTTCAAAGTTTTATCATAAGGAATGTTTATGTAACAAAACTAAAAGCCTAAGAATATGGATTTAAATGTCTTCGTTTGCGACTACCAAGCCTGTATCACGCTGTATAGTTTTTAATATTTTTTTGTTATTATTTTTGTTGCTGTAGTTGTTGATATTGTTGTCTGAATTTCGTTTTATGTTTCAATGATTCTTCACATGTCATAAGTTTTTATGGCATTATTAAAAAAAATATTTTTTTTTCTTCTCATTTTTTTTTTATTATTTCTTTAGAAGAAAAGCAAAAATAAAAAATTAAATCGTTTCAATATTTTTTTCTTCTCTTTTTTAGTTTTCTGTTGTTTGGAACAGACGTACTTATTTGGAAGCGGCGGTAAGAAAAAAATATAATAATAAAAAACTATTAAGAAATCAAATGCTTTAAAGAGAGAGAGAGAGAGAGAGAGGAATGATGGGGGTGCATAGATTAGAAAGCTTTACGCGATTTCGTAAGAAAATAAAAACTTAACCCCAGGCAGTTTTTATTAGCAGAAGCTGATGTCATTCAGTAGACTTTAAATTTAAAGTTAAAAACATTTTTTTTTTATTGTCAACAAAACTATTTTGACAGGACTGGTTTATGTGTATGTGTGTAATTTTAAGCCTATGTTTGTCATAAATTTCTAGTAGAGGGATTTTCGTCGTTTCTTTGTATTATTTTTAATTTTTAAGTCAATTTTTATGGAGGGTGCAGTTGAACCAGTCATCTATTTCGTCTAACATCTGCATTGATTTAATGTTAAGGACAATAACAGAATTTATTTCGTAACCTATTTATCCTTTTCCCTTCCCTTCTCTTTTCTTTTTTTCTTTTGGTTTAACCATTTATTTTTATTATTATTATCACTCGTAAGCCAAGGAAGGGAAAACTCTCCCACTCTCTCTCTATAAGGAAAGAAAACGAAAAGAAACGAAACGAAAGGGACAAAATAAAACATAAAATCCACTTTAAATTTATTTGGATTTTGTTTACAAGTGTGTGCTTTTTTATTAGTGATTCTTTACGAAATTCATTTTATTTTATTTGCAACAACAACAGCAACAGACAAGTGTTGGATTTAAAAACGAGTAACGATGTGTTCACTTTTTCTTTTTATTTTTATTCGAAGAAAATCCTTTTCTTTACATTTCTTTTTCATTTTACTTACATTTCAATATAAATAAATACCACATACATACACACATAGATCCTAATATGTCAATGTATTTGTATGCAATAATAATAATACTCAACAATCCTTAGTAATATTTTATTACAAGTTTACACGACCTCTTGACAATTTGCTACAAACAGCTGCAAGCACTTGATAAAATACAGCAGCAGCAAAATAAGAGAAAGAAAAGTGGGGGAAAAAACTGTTGAAAAAAGTGTAAAATTTTCAAATTGTAGGTACTTCACACCGCAGCTAGCTACCACAGCCATATTTTCTTCACGTTCATAACCACCAAAGCAATGCTACTTTACTACTGCAGTGTGGCATAAGCAAATATCTGTGGCAAGGGGAACAGCAACAAATCCAACAAAATCATCATCTACTTCTCATTAAGCTCGTCATCAGCATACTTATGACATTGTTATTGTGTGGTGATTATTACTATGAAGTGTTGAAATGTCCTCTACAAGAGCTGTAATGATAAGCTGCTGCATTTTCCACGTCGCCATTAAACATTAAATAGTAGGGGAGAAAAGTAATTGTGAATATTTTAAACGGTCCGCTAAATTTCGAAGTAAACCGCTAATATTTTTCTCTCAGAGTTTTCTCATAATTTTTCACCTTCGATTAAAAAAAAAATTCTTTCAAAATTTAAATCCCTATGAACAGGTAGTTAACAGCCCATCGTCTTTTAAATTGTCACGTAAAAATTGAAGATTTTTACACCGAACCGCTGTATATGCCTGACCAGATGTAGTGATTGCGAACTGATTCCAATGTGTTCTTTACATTGGAAGCTTCAACCAAGGCTTTTAAGAATGGAACGTCAAAAACCTTCATGGCAAAAGTAGGTAACTGTCACATGAGGTAAAAAATGGTTTCTTAATTCACCTTAAACCCACAGCTCCTGCAGAGCTGATTCGGTGGTATACCTTCCCATAAGAGAGTGGTTCGTGAGAATTGCTTTGACATGAGTGAAGGCCATACGATTTAAGAATACAAGTGAATTAGTTGCTGAGATTAAGTAGCTGAAAAAATATTTTTTAATATTTCGTTATGTTAGACATATTTGACCTGGTGTTTGAACCCTGGCCTTTCGTCTAATAAGCGAACGAACTACCTACTAGACTACAGCAACATCGAGCGTAGAATACCCAGTTTCACTATGGCAAGTCCAAATACAAAACACCCTGTGAAATGTCGGATATTGTGAGTTCCGTATTGGACCTGTATAGGTCGCCGGCACTTCTATTTTCGACGACATCCCCATTCCCTGAAAACCATATAACAGCTACTTTTGATTGTTCCGAAATTTTTCTGAGAAATCTTCGGTATTCACGGATTTCGAAAAGGTGTTGGTTGTGCGTATCTCGCAGCCTGGATATCGGAGTAAGTCAAAAGATTCTCAGAAAAAATTGTGCCACTTTCAATATCGCCAAGACATCCACCTAGAAATTATTGCTGTCATCAGGCAATGTATACGAAAATTTAGCATTAGCACCCTTGATAAATATGCCACAGCCGACTCCGTGCAACGCTTTAGTTTAAAAATCGTTAGTTAGAAATCTAAAAACAAATGTCGTAGTCCGAAAGTGATATAGAACCGCACAATTGATCTGGATATGCCCATAAGTTCCCAGACTTGCAGCATGTCCATAGTCCAAGTTGGGAGTTGAGTATAACTGCCAGCTCCTCAGAGGAGAGACTCTTGAAGTCCTTATAGTCTAGTAGATAGTTGGCTTATTAGACGGGAGCCAAAGGTACAATATTATTTCTAAGGGGAGGACACGCTCCAATCATCTCTGGGGAATGCCGGTTGAATGGTCTCTCCAAGACCATAAGCCCCAAATTTATAACCGCAATGTATTATCAGTTTAAATATTCCACCGCAATTTGGATCCATGCTATAGTAAAAATTAGATGTTGTTGATATTAGTTACTCCACGAATTTCATTCAACAACTCGAAATGGATTTGAGGCAATAAAAGCTATTGTTGGGAACTTACAGTAAGAGAAGATCTGAGTCAAGCATTAAACTATTCAGACATAATCTAAGGATGGTAACCGAACTTTTGATATGGCACTGTAGACGCAGCCTATACTCATACAGATTGGAGATTGTCACCCAGCTCAGCTTGTAGATTCCGTGATGATGAGTATGATTCATCGGTATACGTTCTTGGAACCTCAGAGACATTGATGAATTTTCTTTGTTGTCGGAGCAATAGGGTTGGAGGAAATATTATAAGGATACGCAGTAAAGCACTTCGTCAGGACAGCAATAATAGGTCTTCTGTAGTTTAATGCAGGCATTTAATTACCCAAATAAGTGCGACTTTATAGTCGCCGTAGTCTAATTGCAGTGTGGTGGCGTAATAGAGGTGAGGCCACGATTCAAACCCCAGATTTCTGGTAAAAACTCTTCAAAAGTTTTGTTGTCCCCCTTGCCTTGGATATTTAATCAATGAACCTTTGAAAATATAACGTCACTTACATATATATTCTGTTGCTTTTATTAATTTGTCTTTAAATCCGATTTTATCTTTATTTCTATTTCCATTTTTTTCTACCATTTTTGTTTAAATTACAATCTTAACCCATATTTGTCTTTGTCTCATTCAATTTCTTCAAGTCTTGAGCACATTTCTCAACCTCCCTTTGTGTGTACAATACCCCACCACGAAGTAAAGGAAGAAAGGAAACACTTTCTCTCTCTCTCTCTGCCTTTACAGGCAGATTGTTATTAAGATAAATTTTAACTGGAATCAATTTGCTTAATGGCCACAATTCGTTAACTGGGCCAAGCAAGAGGGACAACTTCATTTTGGCTGTATTGCAAAACATTAAGATTCACTTTTGTTTCTATTTTTAGTTTTCAGTTGTGAGAATTTGAAGCAATAAATTCGGGTGAAGCAATAGCGACTGTATGATGTCCTATAATTCGGCGAACTTTTCGTACAAATTAGGTAAATGGGTTAGGGTTTGAAAATTTATGGGCATTCGAAGTTAAATTCCAGGAAAGTTCCCTTACTCTCAATTTTATATCAGGAATACAGTCTTCCGAACCTAAAATCTAGAGAGTTGCAGGGTCTTTCTGTGCATATACTAGGCATGTCTTTTAGTATCCAAGCTACGTGCGTATAGAGCTTACTTTTGAATAACCTTAGAGGGCTTTAAGTTGTAGGTATGCGGTGTTCAAGTGGATTGTCCTTAATTTGCCAGAGGAATATCCAAGTCAAGCCTCTAGAATTTTGCTCTACAAAAAGAAAAGTAACAAATTGACTAAGAAATTCGATGACAAACTCTGAAGTGGTGTAGCCATCCATTTTTAACGCTTTAATCATTTGATTTTCCACTCCACCAAAATAAAATTCTATCGCCTTAAATATATCTCAGTGCGCTATAACTCAGTTTTGCAGTCAGTTACAAACGTCAGGTTAAACTTTGTATATATTTTCATCACCTTACCTGCTTATGTAGGGTATAAATACCCCGTTTATATGGGTTTTAATAAATGCGACATCATTAAAGCCAATTTACAGTTAGAAAAATAATGTGGCATAAATTATAAGAGAAGAAATTTCTGAATTTCTTATTGAGAAATTCATTTTGTTGGCCATATTTGTAATGGTAATAAATGATGAACAGCTATGTACACTATATATAGGGTGGGGAATTTAAAAGTTTAAATTTCAAAACGCAATAAAACCAAAAACGGTTTAACCACAGCGTATAATGGATATTATTTATTCAACGTATTAAATATCACTCATACGCCATGCTATTGTAGTAGTACCACATGTTAAACAACAACAATTCTATACAATAATGGCGTCCGGTACATTATTGATTATATCATACCATTTATATTGCATAATTTAGGGGGCTCAATACAATTTTGTACTCCTGTAGTAGAGAGCGGGCCATTTAAAAATTTAAATTCAAAAATGCAATAAAACGTAAACGGTTTGAAAAACATTCAAACTATTTTTTTTTGCTTTAAAGCACAATTGTTCCGGTTAGAAATGGAATATTATTTAATTCCTACGGCTGTCGCGACTGGCCTCACTGTAGCTCCTTCGGTCTGATCAATTTTCATACACTTTTACGAATGTATGGGGCTGTATCTTAGCAATGGCATCACGAACGTTGGCCTTCAAATGCTCATTTGTTTCTGGTTTGTCGGCATAACACTTTTCTATAACCACGTCCCCTAGAAAATAGTCCAACGGTGTCAAATTGCAGTTTCTTGGCGACCAACTGACATTACCATTTCGGCTAATTAGACGGCCATCAAACGTTTGACGCAATAAATGGATTGTGATATGAGATGTGTGGCAAGTTGAAGAGCGAGTACAAAAAAATTGGTTATTTTGTTGCGACAGGTGTCTCTACTGACGGTAATAGTTGCGCCATCCTCAGATTCAAAGAAATAGGGGCCAATGATGTCTCCGCTCTACAAGCCACACCAAACAGTCACTCGTAATGGGTGCATTGGCTTCTGTAAGACCACGTGCGTGTTTTCTGAGCCCCAAATATGGCAATTTTGCTTATTAACGTACACACCACGATGAAAACGAGCTTCATCGCAAAAATCGACGTAAACTGGTGCTTTAAATGTTCAGCTGTTGAGAACGATGACGAGTTAATATTGATGGATTCTCGCGCTCATCCACAGCTTTGATATTTTGGGCTTATGCACTGTACGAGCATTCTCACGCTTATGTCTTGGTGCATCACAATAAAACTAGTTTTATGAACTTTAGCAATAAATTTGAGTATACCGCACACTGTTGGTCCTTCTCCGCAATCAAATTTTGTACGACATTGTTGCGCAATTTCCGATCAATTGTCTTTGTTTTTGGAAATAAATTTCCCATTCAGTCCGACGTTGCTCAAGCGTAAATCGATTGATTATGTTCAGTGGAGATAATATATTGAATTTTGCGACAGAATAGAATGACATAAGTATTGCCAGTTTTGAAATAATCGATGATTCAAATTTAAAGCGATAGATGGCCCACCCGATAGAATAGTAAGACATTCAACAATAATCCTGGTTAAGAATGAATCTGTTTGCTAATGAATCGGGAATCAGACTGATTACTTCCGAATGATACAGAGCAGTGGATTCTTAGCCAGTAAGTTGAGAAGTCGCCTTGGTCTAGTAGGTTGTGTGTTGGCTTATTAGACGAAAGGCTGGTGTTCAAATCCCAGGTCAGACATCAAAACGAAAATATGATAATATTTCTTCGACGACTTCCTTTCAGCAGATTTCTGGCAAAAACTCTGGGAGTAAAAATTGCCATGAAAAGTTTCTCAAAAAATCTTTCGTTCGGAGTCGACTTTAAACTGTAGGTCCCGCTACCCACGTATAAAATTAACGCACACAACACGAGTGGTGTGAGAAGCTAGGACGTTGTACAATGGGTCAATTCGACCTCCGGGCACTGTATTTGTCACAGTTGACATGTCCTCTAACCTAACCTAGCCAGTATTGTGTCGATAAATATACTGTGCTATTATTCTGCGTCGGCGAAATGTAGACCCTATCTTGACCTCTTTTTTAACAAATTTTTTGCTCAGTGCACAAAACTTTCGCGTATATTCGTAGAAAAAAAATTAAATTTTTCCGTTGCTTATTATTTCATACGATTTAAAGTACAATTTCAGCACAAGTATGTTGGCATTTTCCTTTAACTCATTGTAACTATCTGAGGGATAATTTATAAATAAAAAAGAAAAGAAAGAAAAAATGAAAATGAAAACGAAATAAATTCGTTTACTTGGAATTTATTTCGGGATACTATTTTCATTTAACGCAACTTGTTCGTTAAAACGGACTTCGAACATTAGTAGCATGAGCTAAGTGGGTTGGAGTGGGTGAAGTTTTCATAAGTACGTATGAAATTTTCTTATTTTTTAAAGGAAGGGAACACTACAACGAACATAACAAATGTTTAGCTGGAGTAATGGTTGTTTATGAAGCCATTATTTCTGTTGATGATTTTGATAAAAAAAAAAAGAGGAGAAAAGAAACGCGTTTTATTTTTATTCTTTATTTTGCAATGAATTTCAAAAATAATAACAACAACAACAACTTATAATATAGAAATGTAATCCAATTTATGAAAGCAGGCCAAAGAAATATGTTAAATTTCTTTTCAAAAAGAAATCAAAAGCTTAAATTTTTACTGAGAATTTCTTTTAAAAGCTTAAAATTGTTTCAATAAAAAAAGAAAGAAGGAAATTCAATTGGTTTTGTTTGTTGCAGTACGTAATTCTAACGAAATTATTTTGGCTTTGTTTGCATTTCACAATCATGTTGTTAACATTTCAATAGAGACAACATAGTTGCAGCAACAGCAAAAAAAAAAAATCACATCATGATGGTATGTGTGATGACAACACTATCATCATTTTCATACAGAGAGAGTATATAGATGAAAGGTTTTTCTAAAGCCAACATCATCATCATCATCAGCACGAGCAGCAGCAGCAGCATCATCATCATCATCTTCCTTGCCATTAGTTTTTTGAGGAGTGGCGGAGAACGGGTTAACAACGATTTTCGATTGGTTTTCTATACAATTTCTATGGGGAAAACCGCACTATGCGCCCCATTGACTGTCATCGGATTTTCTCGTTTCGGTCAATTAAATTGCCGATGTTATTGCGGTAAACGGATTGTGTCTCTCACATGATTGTGTCCATATAAAGCGATGCCAACAAAAATATAAAAAAGAAACACAAACAAAAACAACTTCCCCAAAAATGAACTCAAATGAACAAAGATTCAAAAGATTTAAACTTAAATGAATATCGAGAGAAAAAAAACCGACATTTTTTTCATAGAAAATGTTGCATGCAACTGGCTATAGCCAGAAAAGAGACGAAAAAATATACATACTTGGGGAGGAAAGAAAAGGGAAAATTTCTGCATTAAACGTAAAGTCTATACAGATGCACATACACACACACAAAAATATAAAAAGCTTAAACCAATAGACAATGCAATCACGTGCAAACACACACGTACTAGCAAGCATTACACAGCAGTGGTTATCTAAAGAGAACTGCACAATTTAAATTAAGAAACTCATTCATATAAATTTCAAATCAATGTTAATTTTTCGAATTAGAGATCCCTCTCTTCCTGTTGCAATTCCCGTCAAAATTGACGAATTTATACCAATCCAATTAAAAACTTTCTAGACCTATTTAAGAGGTAAAATAATCTCATATAACAAGGCTGGAAGAGAGAAAGGTGAGGTAGTGTTAAAGAAAGTGACAGTAAAATATGTTAGAATGTATAAAAGGTACTGCAGGAAAATCTTGGAGGAGCAACCGCATATATATCATAATGACAAAAAAGACTCGCCAAAACGAGACAATGAGACAATGAGAACAATGTCTTATTGAGGCACTGAAGGCTCTATTGGACGATAATATTATTACACTTGGCAGAGCTTTGGACACTATAGGCAGAATAGTAGGAGATGAGAGCTGTAAGAGATTTATTAGGAGTATCGTAACCTGATAAATCGAGCTACTAATAGGCCCTTCCATCATTGTCGATTCAACAGAGCCAATAGACACTTAGATTTTAAGAAATGCTTCGCTAAAAGACTATGAAATAAGAGCCCATGAAGCAATCTGTAGGCTACCTATCGTTTTATAAGGGAAAGCATTTTAAGATACAGGGGAGAGAGCATTCTGAGGTACGTTCTGAGGTACACGAAGCAGTGGTGTTTCTTTTCTACGTATATTTTCCAAAAAAAAGACACCTATGCCATCGAAAGACGTACATAATTCAAGCTAAATAGGAAGTAAAAATTACGGGACATTGAAATATAATAAAAAAATCAGTTCACCATCTGAGCACTTGGCTCATATGAGGTTGTAACGAAACTAGTATGAGAGTGTCTGGGCATACTGATTCAACTTGGTAGGAGGAATGACGTCACTATCTGCTGTATCCCAAGACATATGGGAATTCTGACCCAATAAACGGGAAGACCAACTACCGAAAATACAAAATTCCACCCTGCAAATGAGATAAAATGCTTTCTTTAAAAGGGGATTAGATATTTGATAGGGTATATTGACCGAAGGAACAGATAGAAAGCAGTTGAGGCTCCTCTCAAGCCAATTTTGTTTAAGAGAAGAGATTTCCAAAAGCAATCTGAGGCTAGTAATTAGTATTTTGACCGAAGCTTTCTAAGAAGGGGAAGGATATATTTGAAAGGGTATACTCTCCGAAAGGAAGATGGAACAGGCTCTTCTGAAGCCAAATGGGTTTGAATCAATTTCAAGAAAAGTAAATTGACTATCCTGAACCAAGCTGAGGTTAGTAATGGGCTCTGAGGACTTAAAGAGTGTTTGTTCAGAATGTGAATCAAGCCTAACATGTAAGTACTGCCATGAGAAGAATAAATGATAAGAATACGTACCTGATTCCGTGCAGGATTATGTATCCTAGAAGGAAACACTTGGATATTAGATGCTGGGCAGAGAGTTGTTTCTACTGATTTCGAGAATTGAATTTCTCCTGAAATCCTTTGAAATCGATTTTAACAACTCATTAAGTGCAAACGCTGAGGACAAATGATTCAAATGTTGAATTAATTTAAATCAAATTTTAAAACAAACACATTCCGTCGAAACCAAATCAAAACGAAAACAAAAGAAAACGGCTGCTTAATCTTTTCCACCTTTCCTTGCCATTCTCCGAGATTATCGGGAGATTGAAGGTGTTACTTGACATTGAGCGGCTTAATCGTTCTCAGTTATTTCACAGAACGAAAGGTAGTTGCCTACTGTGCTCCAATAGCTTTTTAAACCACGCAGACTGATTTTTATTCAATTATGATGTGAAGCACATGTGTAGAGATTTTCACAGACCTATTTAGTTCCTTCTCACTGTAATTATGTTTATATATATGGGCCTGTATCTCAAAGTATATGCAACAGCTTATGAGCTCATAGACACAGACATGCACATATGTGTGTGCATCTCTCTCTCACTATTTCTCTGCTTTCAGTCAACTGCATATTGTTGCAGTTGTATAAGTAGTTGGTCTAGCATCAGCGGTATTGTTAACCGGCAGTCTATTGCTACTCGATAGACTCCTTGTCTCTCTCTGCATACGTTTTAAAAGTGGACATAAAAACGAATCTTTTATTCACTCAATACAATTCCATACGGACAGTTGTGGCAGTCGGTCAGCAAATAAATCAATTATTGTAAGAGGACTTATGATGGCTTCCCTTCTACACACGTTTCACGTTGTCCACTCCTCTGCTATTACCACGATACGGTGGCAGTAAAATTGAAATATTCCAGCAGAAAACTAAAAATGAATGCCGGGGTCTATAAAAGAAAAAAAAACGAATTGAATCGAAACTGTATGAAAAACTGTCACATTCAGCACTTTATTTTGTGGTATTACGTTATAGAGCTCTAAAGGCATGGGTTGTTGTATAGGAAGTTGCAGGGAGAAAGAGGTGTTAAGGCTAGCCTTGGCAAAATGTTAGTTTATGGACCACATCAAAATAGACTGTATGCCTGGTTTTATTGTTTAATGCACAAAACGTAGTCGAAATTTTTAGTTCGTTAACAATTTTGCATTCTTTTTTTTTGCCAGTTCTATTCGTTTGTTTTGTTAAAAGTAAAATTCATTCGTTTAAAAACCACTTTCATAAAGAATATTTCTTGATAAATTGGTAATAGAAATTTATTCCATTAACCATATAAGAACACCCAATGGAAATTGTTTTCTTAAGAAGTCCAGAAGAGAGAGGAACGATTAAACAGATCAAAGTATAGAAGTAGTCCTCTGCGATATTAGTAGGCATAGTGCTTAGTAGTTATCGTTTTTGATTCTATTTCTTGTCCAAATATTATTATAATGAAAAGATTATTTTACCATCCCCATTGCTGTGCTTATTTTCATTCACTTTCCCTTACTATTTCTATTCCATATTGCTATTGAACTTTTACAGGTAACGCTCTTGTTACGATATTGCTTCTAGTGGTGATGTTGCTACATGTACTGCTATTACTGGTGTTACTGATACTGTCATTCCTATTGCTATTGCAACTTATATTGTTACTCTTATTGCTACTCCTATTAATACTTTTATTGTTAGCTACTATTGTTACAGGTACTTCTATTTCTGGTATTATTGATACTGTAATTGATATTTCTGCTAATATTGCAAGCTGTTTTTACTGCTGCATCTTATGCTATTGCTACTGTAGCTCTTGGAATTACTATTGCTATTGCTACTATCATTAATTTAGCTTCTGCTCTCGTTAGCTATTTCTACTGCTTCAGCTAATGCTACTATTATTACTATTTTTATTAATAACTCTTTATATTGCTGTTACTTGTGAAGATTTTCCAACTCGTTTTGCTACTGCTATTATCACCCTTATGGATTTGATATTGCTATTGCTATTAATTTGTTATTGATACCGCGGTTGCTTCTGCTATCTGGGATACTGCAAATGTTAATACTGTTGCTATTTCTACTGTTATAACTACTGCTTTTTCTTTTTCAAAGCTGCTGCTATTTGCTACTACTAATACTACTACTTTTTTAAATTATTATTCCTATCATTTCACCTTTTCTTTTTGGTAATGCTACCATTTTCACTGTTTTTAAAACTTTTCCTATAAAATTTGCTAATGTTGTTACTATTGTTCCTTCGACTATTATTTCTCAGGCTCATATAATTCATTTATCTATTCCTCTAACTATTATTGTGTCAACTGATATAAACATTGCTATTCGTGTTGATATAGTATACGTATCAGTACGTATTATATTAGTATGGAATACATATCGTATCAGTATTACTACTTTTTTTACTGCTATTGCTACTGTTAATACTACTGCTATTTTCTACTGTTATTTTCATTCATATACCTTCTTCATGGTTATGACAGCCATTGCTTTTGCTTATACTACTCCTATAGAAAATGCCACTTCCTTTGATATTGCTATTCCTATTCCTGATGACTATTCGCACTGACTTACATACATCAATTCCTTGTCCAATTTTTACGTCATACCCAATACAACTCAGAAAAGAAAAAAGAACGGTTAATGTACCTCTGAATTTTTCCAAAATGTATCAATGACAATCTCATAAAAGAATAGGCTGGACTGGACTCTGTATGATATCTCTTAAGCCTTTGGACTTACGAAGATCATGTTTTTAAAATATGATATTCGACAAAATACTGCTGAAAGAATAATAGAACGAACGCAACGAACGTAATACAAATATTTAAAAAAAAAATTAGTTTAAACACCAATCATTTCCAAACAGTCTCTGAATAATCGTCCGTATTTCATGATGTGTTTGTTCATGTCCTTTAGTACAAAATACTGGAGAGTATGTGTAATCATTTGTTCTTTTCTCTTGGCTAGAAAATTTCTAAAAAGAGTATTTTCTGCTTAATTAAATTGACAAAAATGTTTGAGCTTCTGCCTGCCACATCCATACAGGAGGAGATGAAGGAAATAAAATAAAAAATAAAAGAAAATAAAAGTTATTTGGAAATCCGTTTAAAGTATAAATGGCCACAAGAAATCAATCTACAACTGCATGAAATTGAAAGTCTATTAAATTATTTGTAATAGATTTTTAAGCTCAACACATACACACACGCAGATACATGCAAGATTCTATGATACAATAGAGAAATATCGAGTAAAAATCAATTTCAATTTCTTTCTTTCTTTACTTTTCTTTTTTTTTTGTAATCTTTTCTAATGATTATATTTTTTTTTTTATTATTATTCCTTACTATTCATAAATGCCATCATTTTCAATCATCATCATCATCATGATGAGCATTATCGTGAGCATTATTGTGGTTCAAAAGTAAAATTCTTGGACAAATGGCAAGTAAAAGCCAAAAAACTGAACCACTGAACTGAACTAATAAAGTTCGTTTCGCTGGTCACGTGGCCAGTGGCGGTGTGTGAAAATAAATTTAATTTTTGTTCGTTTGCAATGGTTTGTTTATGTGACATCTATACCCCCTCCCCCCACTCCATCCATCTCTTCACACACACAAACACACACACACATTGTAGTAAATTAAGTGTAAAATCATTATATGGCTTTAAGGACACTTTATTGCTCCATCTCTCCGTCTCCCTCCCCAGCTGTTAGCTGTTTGACACAACTTCACTTTTGTTGTATGTATGTATGTATGTATGCCAACCGTCAAGTGAAAATAATCTTTTGATGTGTAAGTTTTTATTTCACGCAAACTGCATGCAATACAATCTCAAAAAAAAAAAAAAAATTCTTAAATAAAGACAACAAACAACAGTAACAACAACAACCGCATTACAAAATTGACATTATAGCTGTTTATGGACACAACAATATAAAAATGAAGAAGAGGAGAAATGAAAACAAAAGAAAAAATTTCGAAACAAAAAATAAATACTTAGTCAAGTTCGACTATTTAAAACTCTGCAACAGCACCATACGCACATGATTCAGGCTGAAGCTTATGGCGACCGATTTCATCAAGCTTCCCAAGCTTTGACTGTGGGTAGAGGAATCGAAAGAACCTGCATTTCTCAACCCCTTTGATAGTTAATATGCAGGTATGGATTTAATCGAAAGCATCCTTGGATAGACACGTTCGGTAAATACATTTTGTGTGCCCAAGAATCCTTCCTCATAGATTTTCTAGCAACGACTAATTACAGAGACTGATTCTCAGCAGATTTCTGGCAAAAACTTTGAGAGTAAATAATCCTGCCATGAAAAAGTTTCTCAAAATCGGTCATTCGGAGTCGACGTTACTCAAGTACGTCGGTACCCGCCACTCAAGTATAAAAAATTAAGGCACACAACCGGAGTGGTGTGAGAAGCTAGGCCGTAATCCTGACTCAAGGGTTGTAATGGCCAATTATGTATGTATGTATGATATTCAGTTATTCCACAGTTTCAGTAGAAACTGTATATTCGGCCATATTCGTATCAGATATCACCCTGTCCGCCAATTGCCTTCACAGCAATCGCAATTCATTATCAGGTTGTAATTTTGTTCTGACATGCAGTTAACTGTTATCATACTTTCGTTATCCTATTGTGATCTTGTGTAAGTATAGGGTGAGCCATTTAAAAGTTTGAAATTTAGCCAAATTTATTCTTTTACTGTGAAGTACAATTATTCCAGTTAGAAATGGAATATTATTTCATTCATATGGCTGTCGAGGCTGGCCTCTGAGTAGATCATTCGATCGTACCAAATTTCGTGCACTTTTTCGAGTATATGAGGTCGTGTCTAGGCAATGACATTACGAATGTTGGCATAACAATTTTCTTTAACGGCAACCCACAGAAACTCGTCGAACGATGACAAATCGCAACTTTTTGGCGGCCAATTGACATCACCATTAAACTGCCATCAAACGTCTGATGCAATAAATCGTTTGTGGATCATCCTGTTGACACCAAACATCGTTCACATCAATACCATGAAGAGTGAGCATAAAAAATCGGTTATCATGATGTGATAGGTGTCTCCATTTACCGTAATGGTTGTGCCGTTCTCATCTTCTGATCCCCAAATACGGCAATTTTGCCACCAAGATGAAAATGCGCTTAATTCGGAACCATCCAATTTTAACCGACAGATATTCCACCCTTTATTAAGAGTCAGGAGGTTTTGAAAGGGTTTTCATCATCATCTGATTGTCTACAGAAATGAAGGATACCTATTTCCTACAAACTACTCCTGGTTTTCGGGGAACTACACAGTCTAGACAGAAATACTGCTTAGCTTCTAAAGGCTTCCCAGATATGTTCAGCATTCATTTCATTCTAAAACGATCCACAATGGAGAATAGCAGACGGAAGACACTCTAACCTTTCCTATTTACTGTGCGATCTTCAAGTCGATTACACCAAATATGTATGTGTTACACTGAACCCTTTAGACCTCCCCGCTTCTTCTCGCACTAGTTCTCGGCAATATGCTTCTCCTCATTGCCTAGAACCAAAGAAAACAGTTGACTATCTAGAAGATACTACTAACCACATTATCTACTAGTAACATTATCCTTAGCAGCTCGGCTGTACATATTCGATAACTCTTGCACCGTTGAAATATAGTCACAAATAAGCTGAGTTGCCTTAGTATTTGCGAACAGCTCATCCTCATCAGGTCATCTATAGTACGGCGGTCTTTTGCAGGGTCATGGTAAACTCTTATTTTCGTGGGTTCTCAATTTAATTGTATTCGAAAGAGATTGCGAAGATTCCGTTTTCTTCTGTCGTAATACCAAGAAACAATCAACATCTAGTACATGCGTTGACTGTATTGTTTTCATCCGAGCGATCAATTGTATAGCTTTAGCGTTGCTCTAGTAATACGATGCGGTTGTATTCGAACTCGGCTTTGGTGGTAAAATAGGCGAAATTACTAATTGGAATGCTATTTACTATTCCCATGATCCCAAACTATTACCGTAATTACGTAAATTTCTACGTAGTAAATAGAAGATAAGTTAGCAGAGAAGATATAAAGAACCCAAAAAATCCTTGATGACTGTGACGGCACACAATAAGCTGTCCCTTAGCATCTATTTGATCAAAAATGTCCTTCCAAATAATGACAATACATATCCCTTGCATTGAGTATGAGTTGTAAAAACCGTTAACCTTTAGCGAGTAGCAATCATTACCACATTTCCGGTAATGGTGTAGGGTATCCAATATAAATAAATAACAAAATGAAGTGAAACGTATTTGTGCCACAAATCCATCACTCTGTCATAGTAAATGGTCCATTAGTTGTTCGAAAAACCCACCCCATCTCTTATCAACATCACTACCGCAATCATCATTATCTCCTGACTGACTGACTGCCTGCCTGCCTGCTATCACTTGTCTGCTGTTGACAAAAGATGACAATGAGGATAATCACTGCTATTGTAGTTTCCGTGATAAAACAAAAAAACTGCATAGTTGCGTGGTTTAAAGCAATTGTAAACTCCTTGTGCGACACTTGAGCTAAACTGTGAATAGCCTTAATGGTGTATTGGATGGGAGTAGACCATTTTTATTGATCAAGTACAGCAATAACTATTAGAGAAGCACTTATTCATGTTATAAGAATTGCTTTAAAACTTTAAGTTGATACTGGGGGAATGTTCTTTGGAAATTCAAAACTAACTTTCGTACAAATTTTATTTAATTTAAAATTTAATTAAATTAATTAGAATTCCCCAAGCATAAGTTATTTTTTAAGTCATGCTTTTAATGTGCAGCCCTTGTGCTGAAGAATTTCTTCCATGAGTTTAATGGAATTAAGTCAGTACACGCACGGCGCTTACTCGTGGCGTCACAACGGGCTGGTGTGCGTTTTCAAGTGTGCTTTGGTGATCAAAGCTACCACTTCAACCTAACCTAACCCAAAGTTATTCCTCATATACCTTGAGTTGGGTACTACTTAAATGTCAAAAGCTGAAGTTAGAGTGACTTTTCAAAAGAAGAATCAATAATCAAGCCATGACATCTGTGAGTAGAGCACATCTGAAATGTCTAATTATCTACGACTCTGGCACATAAATCGTTTTATATTGATTGGAGAACCGTTCTTGAATCTCATATAGATTTATATCGTGCCAAATTAGACAATCTTGATTGTTTACTGCCAAATATGCTTATCATCGTTGAACATGAATTTTCGTGAGGTAGGTAGCGGGAACAGAACATCCATAAAAATAATTTTATTATTTGTATGTGTTGTTGAATGATTTCGCAAAATGATCTGAATAAATGGCAACCTGATGTAGCTTCACACAAGATGGTCATTGTCAACCATCACAGAGTATCCGATATAAACAAAGCTGTGTAGTTAATAATGCACTTTACTTTGTTAACAATTTCGATTGTTTTCTTTATTGATATTGAATTTAAGATATCGATAATTGAGAAATACACACATACATACATACATAATTGGTCATTACAACCCTTCAGTCAGGATTACAACCTAGCTTCTCACGCCTAGCTTCTCACATGAGTGATGGGATCTAAAGCTTATGATTGACTTCGAGTGACAGATTTTTGAGAAACTTTTTGTGGCATTTTCATTTACTCTCATAGGCTTTGCCAGAAGTCTGCTGAGAGGAAGTCGCCTATCATATTTTTCATATTTCGATTTTCTTCGAGATGTCTGACCCGCTGTTTGAACCATGACCTCATGTTTAATAAGCCAACACACCAACCACTAGACTAAGGCGATTTCATTTAGTGTCCTATAAATTACAAATACGTTGTTTTGAAAGCCACTATAGTACGGTACAGTTGGGGACTTTATTGGTTTATACACTTTCCTCTGTTATACATGCTACCTGCAACTTCCATACTTAACTCCCGGTCCCGGTTTGAGATTTACTAAGAATCATTATTGATCTGGAAGAAGAAATTCGTGGAGCAGAGAACCAACGTAAGTTTTAGTGTAGCACAAAAGTATCATTGGTCAACAGTTCTACTGATCCGCGTCTCTGCACTACATACATACATACATAATTGGTCATTACAACCCCTCTGCCAGGATTACGATCTATCTTCTCATATCACTTATGTTGTATGTGTTGATTTTTTACATGACTAGCGGGACTTACAGTTTAAAGTCGACTATGAACCAGAGATCAGAAATGAGTATTCAAAAAGATGAGTAGATTCGAATTACACTCATAATTTCTGATACTTATACGCATTCATACTTATTTTAATATCATACTACTCATATTGGAAGATTCAAGTACTCATCGTACTCATACTTAACAATAAGCATGTTGTTTATTTCGACTCTCCCTTTACTCAACATTTACACGAATCATAAAATAAGTATGATTCGCGTACGAACACTACAATACTCACTAGAAGGTTGTGTGTTTGCTTTGCTTGCTGTCTTTGTCTTTTTCTTTCTTCTTTTTTTGTAAATGCAACAACAACTAAGACTGGAAATTTTGATGAATGATTCGAATCACTTGAATCATTTATGAGTATTATGAGTATTTTTTCTAAATTTATGAATCTGAATGATTAGGCGTATGAATCAAACATATTTCGAATGTTATGAGTTTGATGTCAACGTTGTACTCATACTCAACACAATCTGTACTTATAAATCAATGTCGTTGTGAGTACGAATGAATTAGAATAGTTGTATTTCAATACTTTTGACTCACTCATACTCGAAATTTCATGAGTACTTATGCTTATATCTGCTCTGAACGACAGATGTTTCACAGACTTTTTATTTACTCACGTAGTTTTTGCCAGAAATCTGCAGAGAGGCATTCGCCGAAGAAATATCTTTTCATATTTCGTTTTGTTGAAGGTGTCTCAACTGGGGTTGGATCTGTGGATTCGCATCTAATAAGGCAAAACGTTTATTTCGTTATTTAGCCAGTAACGCTAATTTATTATCAACAGACTTGTGTTTGTAGCAGTTGTTGCAAGCTTACTAGGGTCTATAAGACCAAACATTTTTTAAGACTTTACGTATTTAGCTCATACTGACGTTCCATCAGTAATCAAAAATCTCAACAGTATGTGCATAATCTGCCAGGAGCTCATAGTGCTTGTTTTCGTCCTGAATGTATGATTGAAGCGAAAGTAAGCTTTATTGCTATTGAAGAGATTCCAGTGGCATTAACTGCTTGATTTTATTAGTCATTCGGAAGTTCTTTTAACACCTAAAGGAACAAATAAATTTTTTTAAAATGATTCCTTTTCTGAGGCAAACAACTAAACATATGGGATGGCGCCCACAAATTTTATTTTCTATTGTTTTATTGGACACTTATTGTCTGTCGTCCTCTTATCAATTGAATGCTTTATGAGTAACAAAAATAACAAAGGAAAAAACGCATTTCATTGCATAGAACCATTCAAACCGATTGAATACATCAAAATAATTACAGAAGTGTTGGCAATGATAGTGGCGAAGATGATGATGACGGAAATAAGGAGCAGCTGAAAAAATACTCACTTACTCGCTTACTACTTAAAAAGGCTTTTAATAACTATTTCATGATAAAAACAAAACAAAAGAACTCAAGACTCATACTGAATGAATGAAAATGAATATTGAAAGAAGCATCAATTTTGCAGATCATTTTTGGAAATGAACACTAAAAATGATAATAAAAATAAAGGCGAAGAAAACAATAGATTTGTTGTTCTTCTTTTTCTTCTGCTGCTTTTAATAACCAATGAAAATGTAATAAAAAAAAACAAGAAACGTCATTTAAACTCCTTTTGAAAATGGAATTAAAAACTCAATTAAGTTTTTATATGCGAGTACAAATTAAGTGATCATTGAATAGAATTGAATGTGGAAGTTTAACCCCTGCTTTATGGCACATTTTTAAAAGCTTTTTCTATTTTTTTGTTGCCATAACCTTAATGGCAAGGGTTTACCATTCATAAGTTATATAGATTCGTTTCTATTCATTATCAATTTTCCAAACATTTTCCATTTCTATTTCCATTTCATTTTCTTTTCATTCTGTTTTTTTTTCTTATGCTTTTGATTTCATTAAAACTGGCCTTAACATCATGCCACGCAGCTCAAGTTTCGGTGTATTATTACGGCCGTCTCTCGATAGCTGTATTGGCGTTGGCCACTTAATGGTTTCAAACAATGGCAACAAGAAATAAAGGACCAGAGGGAAATAACAAGTCAATTTATTAAATCAACTGACCTTTTTTTGTAAACTTATTTGTCTTTTATTTGTTTTTTTTTGTTATTATTGTATGAGGAAAACTATTTTATGATTCGGTTTTTTCTTGTTTTTTGTTAAGATTTGCTTCCCTATTGTTTGTCTTGAATTGAATTGAAATTTTTTATTTTTTTTTGGTTTCCTATTGTTTAATTTTGTTTTAACTTTTCATTTTTCTTTTATTTTTATAACATCGCTCTCGTTTTTTTTTTCCTGTGTTTTTAAATATAAAATCCTTAAGAAATTGAATAAATCCTTCAAAAAAAAAAAAACGAATTCTTTACAAATAGAAAAATTGCTTAGCTTTGCGAAATTTAAGTCGGTTGTACAACGCCTGCTGCAGTCCTTTCCTTCTCCTCTCCTCCTGGCAGTATAGTTTGGCTATTGGCAAATGCTTAACATGGCTACAACAACTATAGCTGCTAAGGTCCACACCAAATCAAATCGTTTACTTAAAAACTGTATATGTATGTGTAGACAGAATGTAAAGGAATTAATTGCTAATAAGCATGAGTGTTAGGAGAAGAATAGCAACACCAGATTTAGCACTTTGATTCAGTAATTTGATGTTCAGCACCCTCAAGTATCGGATACGAAGAAGCAGTATAAATCCAAGCTTAACAGTTTCTAAACCGATGATACATTCAATTACGAAACATAAAGAAATGTCGACGACACTAGACGTGTCACGTTTGTTAGAAATTGTCCTATAGTCACCATAGTCTAGTAGGTAGTGTGTTGGCATTTTAGACGTGAAGCCCGGGTTCGTATCCCAGGTCAGACATCAAAACGAAATATGAAAAATAAAAAAGTTTCTCATAAATCTGTCGTTCGGAATCGACGTTAAACTGTAGGTCCCGCCACTCACGTATAAAATTAACGCACATAACATGAGTGGTGTGAGAAGCTAGGCCGTAATCCTGACTGAAGGGTTGTAATGGCCAATTATGTATGTATGTATGAATGCTCTGTACACAAAAATTGTGCAAAAGTCATTGCTTGATAGGTCAAGCCTTTTCGACACTTTCAATTCTAAGTTTTTAATTTCTTATTCCGTTACGGAGGTGGCAATCTTTCATTGAAGATCTGGCAATATTTTTTAATATACATATGTATGAGTCGCTGCTGCTCACGCCTGGATATTAAACCCACCTTTATTTTCATCAGCCACTTTCCTTCAGCGGACAGGTATTACTTTTCGTAGGGCTAGTTAGCTTTAATGGTTTTCTAACTCAAACTTTGGCGTCCAACCTTCAGCTATTTGCTGGCTATACTCGATCTATATTACTTACCTTACTTATTCAAATGTTCATTACAACCCTTTTGTCAGGCTTACGACCTAGCTTCTCACACCACTTATGTTGTGTGTGTTAATTTTATCTATGTATGATAAGACCTATAGTTTAATGTCGACTTCGGACCACAGATTTTTGTGAAATTTTTCATGGCAATTTTATTTAATTCCAGAGTTTTTAGTTCCAGAGACTGCTGTGAAGTACTCGCCGTTTAGTTTTGTTTTCATATTTCGTTTTCGCTTTGAACCATGGACTCATAACATATCCATATAATTCCCGAATTGATCATTCAGCAATAATAACAATCCATTTCTCAGGGTCATCGAAATCTTACATACATAACATAATTGGCCATTGCAACCCTTCAGTCAGGATTACGGCCTGTCTCCTCAATATGTGTGTTAATTTTATACATGAGTGGCGAGACCTACAGTTTAAAGTCGACTCCGTACGACAGATTTTTGAGAAACATTTCATGGCAATTTTATTTACTCTTAGAGTTTTTGCCAGAAATCTGCTGTGGCGACTTCATTCATCTAAATCTTAGGCTGTTGAATAATATATGGGATCAGCATTCCCGTCGTCATTCACAAAGTTTGGAGGTGTAGGCCAAGACCATTCAAAAAGTTCGACTCGAAATATATTCTCTCCATTTGGGGGGTTATATTACGGATAGGACGGAATGTATACCATCCCTTCTTCTTAACGTAACTGCCATTTATGCATGAAAACCCATCCTTCTTTCGTTTTTGAACCTGCAACTTGTGATGTGTCCTCTTAAAGACACAGCGGAATAAAATGCATGTGATTTCACAGAGAGATAGAGATAGTGCTTCCGAACATATTGGGCAAGCACTTAACATCATCGATTATATGACTTTCGTCCTTCGTTGTGTGGTATTTTTCCTGCTTTTGCTCGCTGTGTTACGAATAACTTTTCACTGACGTACAGTCACAGAAAAAAGTTTACATACAACGGTGTAATTTTTTTTTCAATAATTTTCAGGTTATGTTTTGTTATATTGCATTTTGTCTTCAGACATTCTGCTGTAACAACTTTTTCAATTTGAATAATATCGCCTGTATATCATGTATTCCTTGAAGTTCAATTTGTCGTTGATCATCATATCCAAATATTTTAGGGCCCTTTTCAATTGTGATTCCTATCTTTCCTGCAGCAAAAATGCCAAAACATTTTAGTCGCGTTTTAATTACTTCAACTATGTTATTGTCATTCACAAAGCCTACAATTATGTTTCCACATGGTTATTGGTCGTCTATATAATATTCCATAGCAGATATCTAGACGACACTACCTATTCTTTCTGTCTAATCATCCTTAAGTCTCGAAGGTAGTTGAAACACATGTTCCGAAACCAACAATCATCATCATCCATTTGAGACCAATAGATGACCTGGTTAAAGTCGTTTTTGAAGATATCTGGACCGATCACACCGCCAGCTCAAAATACACAGCAAGCAATGAGTTTTTCTGTATGAATTAGACACTTTTAGATCTCATGTGTATTGATATCACTCCACATTTGAATATTTTGTTTCTTCCCATACCCATTCATTTAGAAATCAACCTCTTCGCTGAATATAATTTTTAATGATCATTATTGACAGAGCCTATTCAGCAGATACACGACTCTGTTAATGATAGTCCACGGTCATTTGGAAAAACAGACTCTAACAGATGTAGCTTTAACCAGATGGTCCCTATACTACACTTAAGAAGCTAAAACTACAGCAAACGGGTCTTAGAATTTCTACTACGTTGAGATGTTTTTCAATATGACCCTATGATATGTCACCAGGCATGACTTTTTAAGTTATGATAGACTTTTGTTGACAGAACTCGTGGCCGCCCAGTTCTGTTCTCCTTTATATTACAGAATCAACTGAACACTGTCTATTCGACTTTCAAAAAACTTTAAGTCAAAGAATATAAATTATGCGACTTGAACTGTTCGTAGGACACAAGAAAAGAATACATTCCTTTAAGTCTCTATTTTTTTGAATACAAACATTCGTTGTCTGCGTTATAAACCGATGATATTTGCTCTGAATGCAAGCCAGAGAATTAAAAACAAAGAAAATTCAAAAAAAACAAAAAAAAAAACTCAGAATATTTTGAAGGAGAAGAAAAGAAACTTAAATGCCAGATAGCCAAAGCCATACAAACAATCAGCCACACCATTATCCTCGGTATTAAAACTTAACTCATATACATGCACACACACATGTACGTATATGCACTCACACTTACTTAGATTCTCACATCTGGTGTACAAAAAAAAAATTGGTTTTTGCTTTCGATGTAGTGTGTGCTGTTGTCATTGTTATTATAGTTCATCAATACATATGCAGGAGTATGTATGTAGAAATCTATGTTTGTTGTTGAGATAACAGTATCAACAACGACAACAACAATAGTAATAGCAATAACAAATATAACATCCTTAATGGATTTCTATATATTTTCGATTTACGCATTGATTGCTTTGTGGTTTAAGATTTCATTTTCACTTCAGTATTTAGTTTCTATCGATGAAATAATGCTTGTTGGAGCTGCTGCTACTGCTACTGCTGTTGTTCTTATTGTTGTTGTTGCTGCTTTTCTTTCATTTCACTTTCTCACTCTTTTGCCAATTTAATAAGAGTGCAATAGCAACAGTTTCAGTTACTTATTTGACTTTGAATTTCAGCCAAAATCAAAAGGAGAAAAACAAAATCGAAAAGAAAAGTTATCGAAATAATATTCGATTATTTTTTTTTATTTTTTTTTTTTTATTTTCTCCCTCTCAGTTGTATTATGGAATCATCAATTTGATTTTGGTTTTTTTTTTTGCTTTCACCAAATAATTTTGTTGTTGTCGCTTTTAATGTTTCGTAATTTAAGCCGATACCGATTTATTTTTTTCCATTTCCTAGTAATATTATATCGATATTAAATTGATTGCTTATTTGCATTCGGATATGATTGCTGTTACGCACATGTAAAATGAAATAATATTTGCGGAAAAGAATTTCTTTCTATAAGTGTTCGCGGAATTGGATCTGGAGCAGTTGGTAAACGTCCCCCAATTTTTTTCGAAAAATCATCCTCAGATAAATTGTCGAATCTGGGAAGATTCCAATCCAAATAAGTTCCAAGAGTGTCCAATGCCTCCTTAAAAATTCACTGTTTAAGTGCGGATTTTGGTTTGGCGGCCTCATCCTTCCATACTTCTTTAAGAACGATGTTGGCCAGACCATCACTTTCAACGAGCGCTGTAAATCGTTGATTTTCAACTTCTTTTGTTCTGAGTTATATGTTCGGGATACCAGCGACATGTTATACCAACAAGTAGGCTCTGCATGCCACATAGGATTTTACAAGAGCGATTTTAGGGCATGTTTATCTCTCATAAATATAATGTGAATTTGCCACCGTGATTGTGCGATTTGATCCTGTTCTTGTAGAGAATTTCTTCGCATATCCGTAAGAGTAAGTAAATACCAAAACTGCCCTCAAAGTCATGATAACTACTCATGCCTTCGATTAAATTCTGTCTCACTTATGCATCACAGTCATGGGAGACTGGACATATCGGATACCCTCCAGAGAAACCGTGAATAATATTTAAAAGACGTTGTATTCTACACCCAGTGACGCCTATAGGCTTTTCAGATAAATAAAAAATTTCAATGATATCTCACATCTCTCGTTTGATTTTTTAAATTTAAAGATACGAAACGCTTAGTGAACGACCCTATGCAATATTATTGTTCTTCTAGCTTCTTTTTAATTCATGGTTCTTGATTTTCAGACAATTTTTGTTTGTTTTCCAAGTTTCTATATCTAATTGCCATTGCCGTCGTCCTTTGAAGAGAGAAATTGCTTTGTGGTGTCTATAAAATTTGCCGAATCCATTTCGATTTTATTTTCAAATATCCAATTTGTTGTTGTTGTAACAGCTCTGTTGTATATGACAGAATTTCCCTGTAGCCATCACTTGATGTCAGATGGTTGATAACTAGCTGAGTCCAACGCGTACATGGTAATGGGACCGACAAGGCAAACAGGCCAATGGTTTATAGTACATACATACATAATTGGCCATTACAACCCTAATGGCCATTACAACTAAATGGTATATAGTGTCTGGAATAATTATCTCCCCAAAGCAATTTAGCATGCTGGTACATCTACATTTCAAACGTGCTAGAATGGAGGTTGTTCGTTGTCTCTTACTATTCAAAATCACAGAAGACGGAAGGTATTCGTTTGGTACTCTTTGTCTTCTGAAGCTGTTACTGGCTTTAATATTGACAATCCATCAAGGTTAGGCGAAACGATAACCTGGATGTTCAAATTTGAGCGACGAAAATCATGCTGACGGTGTTGGGGATTTTCCAACGTTATTGGGTTTTTCAAGTGAGAAAACAAACAAAACATAAAGATGCTGTCTATCAATAAAGATGTTTCATGTCAACTTTAGAGAAGGGAGTTTGTCTTCTCACTCAAATAACCAAACAACGTTGGAAGATCGCCCACCTCTTCAGCATGATTTTCGTTGCTTTAAGTTAGACATCCAGAACATCATTCCGCCTGATCTAGATAGATTGTCAATATTCTCTTGTACGCGATGGACGCTTGCCATTTTATGTAATTTTTTCGGCATTGTTAACATAGGGTGTCCAAACGGGGACAACGTAGTTGAAAAGCAGGCTCCCAGTAGCCATGTAATATGTTGCCAAGGTTTCCTTTGCCATGCTGTAAATTGCTTCTGAAAGAGCTTCTCACTTTTTGATTTACGTAGTTTGCGTACGAGGAGAAGTAAAGTAGGATGTCGAAAATTATGAGAAGAATTTTGGTGTTTCTAAACCGCACAGGATTACTTTCGATAAAAATATTCAAAGCCCTTCTAAGTTATTTTGTTCAAGGATCACATCCTGTTAACTTGATTGTAACTGACAATCATTTAAGAAGTTCACGATGATAGTAAGATAGTGCGTTATCCTGGTAATTGTATTGTATAGTATCTCTCGGCCTGTTGTGTAAATGGAACATCATTAACATACGATACGATGAGACTTTGTGTGGGTTGTCATGTCATCTATCCTGAAAATATTTTCCCTTGGGGCCATCCAATGTTTGTAGTCCGATATCATGATATTCGGCCTCTGAACTTAACAAATAACTTTCTACCTTCCAGTTAGATGGCAAATCTAGCGTTTGAGATCGCTTACTAAGAAATTTAAATCAATCACAATTGGGCGCTGTGTGTGTGATTATCTCACTCAGCGCCGTACTTGATTGCATTTATATTTGGATCTTTTAAGTAAGATCGAAGAGTTGCATATATGCTAGTCTGCTAGCCTAGCAAGCTCTTAAGATGTTCACATCTTTGGTATCCACATATCCACAGAGAAGAACGGATTTCATACATGTGGGAACATACTTACATGAACTGTTTTCTGTCTGAGAGCATATCGATAGAATGATTTCCGTTCTGTGATAGGCCAAGTCCTTGTCAGCCTCTTATAGATTCTTCAGTTGTTGCTATGACGGCGGTAGCCAAGATATTGGATTTGAAGACGTTTATTCTGCTACAGAGCATATGTGTTACACCATTAATACGACTATTTTGTACGCAGCTGGTGGAGAGATCAAGGATCAAAACCTTGTAACTTGGCACTGGCATACTTTATGGATTTCACTGTACGATTCCCTTTTTTTAAGAGAACTCTGTTACACACAAGTCATTTTAAAAAGTGAACAGAATCAAATTCTAGTAAAATATTTTCCTGATAACAAAGAGTTTTAAGGACATTGGTCCGTATTGCCATTTAGTGGCCATACAAATAATACCGAATGGATCATTGTGACAAAGCTTGCTGCATAATTAGCTTGTACCACTCTTCCTGGCTTTAAGTGTAGTTTATAGTTTTGCATTTATGTGTGTAAATCAATTTAACCGCCTTAGATATTTAATATGGCACCATATACACACACATACCCACACTTACACAGTGATTTTAATTAAACCACTTTTATTACCATATTTAATAAATCCTTTGAGAGTGTTTGCAATTACCGACACCAAAAGCCCACATAAATAAGCAGAGAAAAATCATTTCTTATGTAAATGTTAAGAATTCTTAAGGATATCAAGAATGATAGATAGAGAGAGAGAGCGAGAGAGAGCGCGTGTGTGTTGTCGCGTTAACTCTCTCTTTCTCGCTCACTCTGTGTTATATTAAGTATCCAAACAAATTGTTTTCTTAACATCGTCATGTAACTGACAGTTCGTGCATAAACATTTTTGAACATCAAGTGGGATTTCAAGGCGGGTATTAAGCGAGAATTTATGTCTTAAAGATAAGCCCGACATGAATTAATCGTTATATGATAAGGTTACACATACACACGTACTATGCACACATATAAAGTCATATACATACACAATTGCTGGCTTTACTTTAAGACCATAATACGGAATGTAAGAAAATATTTCGTAGTTAACCCGTTATTTGCTGTAAAGGAGAACCAGAGGATTAGGAGGAGAAGGTATTAAGCAATGGATGGATGGATGGATGGATGAATCAAATTTATTGAATGTCTCAACTAAAATGCTCGTGTACAACTACAAATAATTGAATTCAATGAGATGGAAATAATTTTTAATACAAATGATGATGACGGGGGGGCGGCTAATGGTGATGTCAAGGGAGATGATGTTGTTACTATAAACGAAGGAGTTTAGCATTGAAATTGAAATTGAAATGCGAAAATTTAAGGCAGGTTTAGACAAGGAATTGTTGCTCAAATAAATAATTGCAATATTATAAAGCAGTCTCTAACTGCTATACAAGTTTTGGTTACATTTTACAGACATACAGACACTCATTAATTTGTTACTTTTGTTTTCATATGAAAGAGTACTGTACTTACTCCCTGTACACTTTATTCTTACTGCCACAATACAATATCTAATGTGTGTGTGTGGGTGTGAGTGTGAGTGTTTGTTACAAATGTCGCAATGTTATTTTAGCTTGCAACCCTTGACAATTTTAATTACACAAGTTAAATCGGCCCATTAAGCGATACAAGCAAACAAACAGCCCAAAAAAAGAAGACTGACTAACAACTAACTGCCTTGACAGTCAGTCACTTACTTACTCACACTCACTCAATGATTCTCCTATTCAGACGCTGTCATATAAACTTAAGCATGTAGACCCTTTTTGTTACATTTATTAACAGCCTACTCATGCTCTTCGTTGTGATGGTGGTGGTGGTGATGGTATTGGTAGAAGCTTTAGCACTGAGCTTTACAATTTGCCATTAATTTGAAAATAATTAATTACCCTAAAGCGTTGGAGCGTAACCAACTCAAATTTGCTATACAGTTCATATACATACATACACACAAATACTTATACTAATACAAATACATTGTTGTTGACTGACTGTTGCTATTACTTTTCCTATATAACGTCGAACAACAGCTACAGCTACAGCAACAGCCTATGTTTCAAGTTGTTTTTACTTCAATGTACAGTTATTTTATGCGTGGAACAGTGTCATGATTTTCAATTTTTGTTGCTTTTTCTTTTTTTTATTTTGATTTGCATTATTTATGAAATGAAATATTTCCGGTTTTACTTTGAGAGAGAGCTGCAAAATTTCCCGGCTAACTTTCCAAAGCCTATTTATTGAGCATGAATTTTCTTTTCAAAGTCGAATAAACAACAACAAAAAACTTGAAAATTAATGGTAATTTGTTGTGCTAATCATTATTGATTTTTTAGAAAACATCCATGGAGTCTGGCGTAATCGTAAAAAAAAATTATTCAATACGACAATCATGAACTTGACAGTTTCATTCAAGTTCGGGATTGGTTTCAGAAAGAAAATGATTTTGTTTGGATTTACTTTCTATAGGGAACGGTATACAAATAATTCAAATATAATACGAGATATTTCAGAAAATATCATAAGTGTTTCATCCTTATAGTCAATGTAGTCTAGTAGGTAGTGTGTGTTGGTTTATTAGACATGAGGCCTCGGTTCGGACCAAGTCAGACATTTCCAACTAAGCGGATCTCCTTTCAGCAGATTTCTGGCACAAACTCTGAGTGAAAATAAAATTGCCATGACAAGTTTTTCAAAAATCTGTTGTTCGGAATCGGCATCGGCATCTGGAGGTCCCGCCACTCATGTGTAAAATTCACACACAACATAAGTTGTGTGAGAAGGTAGCTTACCGTCCAGACTGATGGGTTGTAATGACCACTTATGTATGTAAAGTCAGTCTCCCAACTCAGGGTGATACAAGGAAGTTAGTTAAAGAACAATGGAAAGCTAGGCTAGTTGGGATTTATACGGAAATAAAAATATTACATGAACGACTCTAGATCCCCTGTTGGAAATTTGAATTCCAAATAAAGTAAGAAGAAATGGGAACAGAAATGACTAACTATCACCACTCTCACTTTTTTGATCTGGCCGAGCTAATAAGACAATAAAGGTGTGAATGTAGTACAACTTATTATTAAAGTTACAATACATCCTGCAATGTATGTAGGAGAAGGCCTTGCCAGCCTTTTCCTGAGACCTAAACATCTACATTTAGATCTGGAATACATTGCAACTCGTTAGACATTGAATTAAAGCAGCCGTAGTTTATATCTCTCTTTTTATGGATAGAACCAGTAGACTCTGTGATTTTAGGAAATGCTTCACAACACGACTTAGTAACAAAACTAAACGGTCTATCCTGGCAACTGTGTATCCTTTCAAAAGAGGGACTATTTTAGGATATACAGATGGAAGTTTATGCCATCGAAAGGTGGTATAAAAGACAGAACATAGCAGGATTGTTGACAGTCAGGATACCAGTCTAGCATTCGGCTCTTATGAGTTTAAATCGAAGATAGTATGAGATTGTCTGGAGGTTCCGAATCAGCTAGATAGACACAGCAAGTGGATGTGTGGCAATCAGAACATTTGGTTGGGAAATTACAATAAAAGGTGATCGGTGAAATACAGTTGAAAATTAAGAAATAACCTGAGGTTGATAGCTGCTCTTTTGATAGAGTACTGTAGCCTCAGAATTCACTTATTTACTCAAGATTGTCTCGAGTCCAACATGTACTTAGATTCTGTGATGTTGAGAATGAATCATTGGGACGTATTGGGGAGCCTGTGGGGCATTAATGCAACTCCGAAGAAAACACCTCAAGTGCTAGGCAGAGAATTGTTATTGTTGACAACATCTTGAAATTTTTTAGGGTAATGGGTGTGGAGCACATATTATAGAGATGCACTTTCAAGTTGCGACCATATCGTCACCAACACGAGTAATTATAACACCAGCTTGGCATCTCACCATCATCCCGAAATCTATTCAAGTCAGCTTTGGCTGGATGAAAATTTCAAACCATTCTGTGTTTCCAAGAATACTTCGTCTTAGGTTCGGCAGTGCCTAGCAGTAACTAAGAAGATTGTTCAGTGTTTCAGCTTCTATAGATGTGATTGTGTGCTTCTACAGATATAATGTGTGGATGTGAATATGGTATACTACACACATCAGTGTCGCTTTAAACTGCTGTGAGTTCCCTAAGATGTATTCCGATCTGGTTTAACATATCGAGTCGGAATGAAAACAAAATCAAACTATTTTGAAGTCCAACACATAAAGCACAGTTTTCTCCGCATACTGTTCATGCCATTTTGAAAATCGTGCTAAAACGTCAACGGTGCAGTTCCTCAGAGCATTTTCCTTCCTCTTTTCCAATTTAAGGTTGATAGATTCAAGTGGATTTAAGTTAAGTTCGTAATTAATTTTCTCCATTGAATTTCAATAACAATTCCAAACGTTACCACTGTTTTGTTTGCTTCCATTGTTGCTTTCGTTGATTGCAACCCCATTAAGCCTAAAAACCACAATTAAACCAGAAAAAGTACATTTCAAAGGACTTCGTTTCTTATTTTAATAATTTCCTTTCCTTTTTCGCAAATAAAAACCAAAGTTTTCTAAATAGTAAAACGACGACACCTTAACCCACTATTCTACTTTTCTAACAGAGTTACGAAACAATAGCTATCTATGCTTATATAGTCTAACAATAAGTATTCCATTCCATAGCGTTCGTGTATAAATATGCGTGTATGTATATGTATGTGTATCTATGAGTATGTGTTGGCATTTATAAAGTAATGTAATGTAATGTCATGTCATGTCACTCATTATCATTGTCAAGCATCGGGCTTTACTGTCAGAGATTGCGTGAGAATGAATGTGGTGTGCATGAGAATGTCAGTCAATGAGAGTATGTATGCCAGTGAATGTTTAAAGTGAGGGCGTATGTGTGTGTATAAAAAAAATATCAACAACAATTGTTATAATTACTGTTGCTGCTAACACTGTTGCTATTGCTTTTATTGTTGCTGTTGTTGTTGTTGTTGTCATCCATTGTTGATTGTAAAATGATGTTTAAAATAAACGCCAAAGATCGTTCGTTCGTTTATACGTTTAGTGTTTGCTTTTCAGAACAACGGGCTGCTTTTAATAGCTTAAGGATTCACTTAGAAATTACAAAAATAGGACGCTGTTACGACGAGTATTTAAATGTTGGAGGGTGCGTATGTCTGTGTGTATTTATTGTGTATATGAGTGTTACAATAAACATTGTCATCATTATTAACAATACAAAACGCCTACACATGCCCCCCACACACATTCACCATTGATTTACAGTGGTGATTAAAATATACAGAACGTGTATGAAATAGAAATTCATTCTCTTATAGTGTTTTCACACCAAAAGTTAAAACCTGATTTTAGCATTAAAAGTCAAACTATAAAGGAGTCAAATCGGACGATCTCGGTCAAAAGTCCACGTCACGTGCACGTAGGAATATTATGCTCTCAAATCTCTCGTGCAGAATATCCGATGTGGCACGAACCGCCACCCTGTTGAAACCACACGCCGTTGGGGTCTAGATCTTTTAATTCATGCTACTACACGTTGGCAGTAATGGCTTGGTCAAAGTCGGTCAAGCCAAAAATCCACCCAAAGCAGAGACATTTTCGGAATGCATTGGACGCTTCTGTATACCAGGTGGATTGGTATCGCCCCATTTTGAGCATTCATCCAGAAATGGGCCTCATCGCTGAAGTTGGCAACTGCTGAAACGTCCATACATAGCATACACATCGTTTTCAATGGTCGTACCCTAGGATTTGGCAACATTATGGTAAGAAATAACAACTCATTCGTAGTCTAGCAGGTAGTCTGTGTTGGTTTATTAAACGAGAGGCCGCGGTTCAAAGTCCAGTACAGACATCTCCAACAAAACGAAAGCTGAAAAAAATATTTCCTCGCCAACTGGCACTCAGCAGATTTATGGCAAAAACTCTGAGAGAAAATAAAATTCCCACGAAAAGTGTCTCAAAAACTGTCGTTCGGAGTCAAGTTTAAACTCTAGGTTCCGCCACTCGTTTAAAAAATTAACACACACAACTAGGGTTGCCAGCCTGGCTGGACTTGGCTGGATTGCCCAGCTTTTTTGATGCTTTCAAGCTAAAATTTAATTTGTCCAGCTAAATAGAAATTTTTTTAGTACACTGCAATAACATGGGCAATAATTTTGATGTTATCTTTGTCAAATCATGTTAGCCAACACTGATTGAATATTTGTTATACAACTAAGTTATGATTTCCTTCTTCTATCACCACTGACAAAATGCCTCAACACTTGAACAGCTGATGTCTTTACATACATACAATGGATATTTTAATAAAAATTATTAACACAAAACCAAAATTAACATTTTCTCAGTATTTTTTTATGTCCAGCTTTTTTTTGCTTTGTCCAGCTTTTTAAAACCCAATGTCCAGCATTTTGCGAATCGGAATCTGACAACTCTACACACAACATAAGTGCTGTAAGAAGCTAGGTCGTAATCATGACTAAAGGGTTGTAATGACCAATTATGCTATTAAACAAAATGGCCGCATTTAACTGTCAAAGAAGTCCCCCTATTAGAAGGCCTTATGGAAAATTTTTAAATCTTTCAAAAGTATTTATGAGTACCAAATAATCCAAGAACATACAAGCGTCCATGGCTCATAAGAGCACGTATGTATAGTTTTCTTCACCACTGTACAACGCTAAGATTTCCTTTAAAATTGTGCTACAAAATCTCATCGGCTTGATTTGAACTCATCTTTTGAAAATGAAATTGAAAATAAATGTCAATTGAAAAAAAGAAATTTTCTTAATTTTCTCATATTTTTCTTAACATTGGTGTTGTTGTTGTTGTTGTGGATAAATTAAACATCCCATAATATATGCCGCATTACAAGGAATTCGTGCCTTAGTTTATATGTGTGTGCGTGTTAAGATAAATATGAGAGAGAATTTGAATTGTTTTTTCATAAGAAAACAAATACTTTTAAAGAAACACACACACACACAAATATATGCAATAAATTCTTATTAAATACTCTCTCTAAGTAAAATTCATGAGTAAGCATATGTACATATGTATATTCGTGCTGTGTATATGTGTGGTTGTAATTTTGTTGTAATTATTTTGTTGCTTAAACATTAAACTCTTTTATTTCGTTGCAATTGTTGTTGTTCTTGTTGTTGTTTTTAGAATTAAAAAAACTTGAGTTGAGATTTTCTTAACAATATTTACAGCGATAACGTTGATAATGCCTGTGTTTATAAGCATACTTACGAGAGTAGAGTATGAGCACGAGCTCGGTATGTACGAATGTACGCCTGATATTATATTTTGTTATGAAAGGGTTATAAAACAGAGTGTGTGTGTATGTGTGTGTCTGTTTTTATATGATGCTGATGATGATGATGATAAATCTCATTTGGTATTTGTTTTCTTATCCTTAAGTTGCCACATAACAACTGTAACAGCAACAGCAACAATAACAACAACATTAAATACCAAAAAAAAAAATATATTTTTATTACTTGTGTGTTATTAATTTCAACTGAGATTTTTACATTAAAATTTTTAATACTCTGCAAACAATGTCAGTAAAAATGGGGATGTATTTAGTTTAGGCAAACGTGGGTAACACCTTGAAAGAATTGTCTGTTTAATAGACTGGGATTCGAAAAATTTTTCTGATTGATTTTAAAACATTCATTTATAAATTCTACAAATATAGGGTGTTTTTTATAGAGGTATAGAACTTTAAATTGGCATTACTTTTCAAGATGGCGACCGATTTAACAGCTGTCAAGTGATTTATTCTCAGTTTGGATTGGCAATTCATCATGAATAGACTCACGCCTGAACAACGCTTGCAAATAGTGCAATTTTATTTCGAAAATAATGGTTCTGTGCGGAAAACGTATCGCGCACTACGTCCATTTTATCGTCGACAAAATCGCCCATCAGAGCAGTTAATTCTATTAACCATGGAACGTTTTCGCACCACGTGTACTCTTATTGATAATTCGCATCCCCAGAGACGCTGTACGATGCGTACAGAAGAAGCTATTGCTGCTGTAGAGCGTAGCATTGAGGAAGACCCGAGCCATGATTACTAACTTTTTCATTCCTGAATTGAATAACCATGAGGTCCAGGAGATGTGGTTTCAACAAGACGGCGCAACATGTTGCACAGCTCATGCCACAATAGATTTATTGAAAGACACGTTTGGTGACAGCCTAATTTCACGTTTTGGACCTGTAAATTGGCCTCCAAGATCTTGTGATTTAACACCGCTAGAATACTTTCTGTGGGGCTGTGTAAAGTCATTGGTCTGTGCGGTAAAGCCACAAACGCTTGACCATTTGGAAGACAGATTGGACTACATCCGCGCCAGCCGTGGCGGTCATATGCCAGAAATCATATTTAAAATGTAATGCCACAAGATTATCTTTCGGATAAATAAAATTCATGTCAATCGAATAATCCATCGTTGTTTTATTGCAACTTAAAGTTCTATACCTCTATAAAAAACACCCTTTACATCGTCCTTTAAGAGAGAAACAAAATCAAAAATTTTCCCTATTGTTGGCAATCAATGATTTTTTAATTGAACTTTTGCTTTGGTTTTTGACATGGTCATTAATCGCTGAAATGTTGGAGCATTCAAAGCGATGTTTGTCGTTTGCATCTCATCAATCTTCTAGGCACTTACTAGTAACATACCCTCTTCCAAATGCATGTACGAAGCCTCTATGATCCCGATAACGTAATATTGATTCAAAAGCAAATTTGAAGTCGCAGAAAGCTATATCAAGAACCTGTTTTTATTCAACATTAAAATAAAGGAAATAGCCAAGGTTACTCACACTGAAAGTAAAATAAAACTCCCGTGAAAAGTTACTCAAAAATCTGTTGTTTGGAATCGACTTTAAACTGTAGGTCCCGCCATTCATTTATAAAATTAACACGCAAAACTTAAGTGGCGTGGTCGTAATCCTGACTGAAGGGTTGTACGTATGTATAGAAGTTTATGTTTATAAAATATTCGAATAGACGGTGACCAGACATCATCTTCACCTGAGATGACCATTGCCTCAAGTTGCTCGATCAGAATATTCAATGTGATATGAGTTGTGAGGCACTGTTTAAACTGTATAACGTTGGTGTTCAGATCACCCAATTTATAGACCAATAGTACTCGTCGTTAACTGTGATAGCCTGGTTACATTCTTACTCTTCAAAATACACACCGATTGCTGCACCAGTGAAATTCACAGTCAGTTTGTCGGCATGAATTTTGTACGCTCTTGCAATTCGTGTGGATTAATGTCGTCGCAAATTCTAAATTTTTTTTTTTATCCTGAAGGGGCCTCACCACTGAAGATAATGTTTTTCAATGAAATTTAGGATCAGTTTGCGATTGCGGCAAAGTAATGTATCAAATATGTATGTACGCAATCGCTGCTTAATCGTGGTAATCTTAAAACATTTCTCCATTCTTAACTGTACGCTAGACAGAACCAGCAGATTTTGTGGAGTGCTTCACAACGTTACTTAGTAACCAAACTGTATGGTCTGCTCCGGTAATTGCAAATTATTTCAAAAGAAGGATTATTTTGGAGTATACAGATAGAAGTTCATAACATCGGAAGAGGTACTCACTTCAATTGGATAGGAGGTACGAAAGACAGAACATAGTCATTTCTGGAATGGAAGACAACTCATACTGAAAAGTGTGCGCCTGCCTACAGTGTCAAATGATCAGTTTTGAACATCCGACAAAATCAGTAGTTAATACAGGTTTGAAGGGCGTTTCGATTAGATAAGGCAGTCAGCTGTTAAATTGTAGTTGCCGTAGTCTAGTAGATAGTGTGTTAGCTGTTTAGACATGAGGGGAGGTTGCAAACCCCAGGTCAGACAGTCATCTTCAACAAAACAAAATACGAAAAATATATTTCTTTCGGCGACTTGCTCTCTACAGATTTCTAATAAAAACACTGAGAATAACTAAAAATAGCCGTGAAAATCTTCTCAAAAATCAGTCCTTCGTAGCAAACTTTAAATTGTAGGTTCCACCAGTCATGCTCGTGAGCTAGCTCTTAATCATGACTGAAGCGTTGTAATGACCAATTATGTACGCAAAAAAAGCATAGAATTTGTCCATAATCTTTATAGTTTAAGAAAGGTATTCGTTTTCTCACTAATTTTTAAATTTTCAAACGAAACTTGACTGTCAATTGAAATACTTGTGTTTCAAAGTGCATCACGTAGCCGTTCATTACCTCCCGTTTGCCATGTAATTTTTTTCTTCCTATAATTTTTTTCATTTAAAGAAGTGGTTACAAGACGGTTCATTATTACTTTGAATAAAACTTAACAATTCAAGACAGTCAGTCAGCCGTCCTGCGTAAGTTACAAGACGCATGACTCTCTACCCTTTTTAATCTCACATGTGGAGGACATGAAAGAATATTGTTTTTGTTTTTGTTTTCTGTGATTGAAAATGAAATTAAATCTGTTTAAACAAATTTTCTTAAAGAATAATTAAAAGGAACACAAGAAAATTTATCTTCATATTCCTGCCTGAACAGTCTAAATTAAAAGGAATGTCTTCACAATTAAGTCAAGATAATATATTTATGTACGTGGGTATTAAAATTAATGGCTTTAAATGAAAAGTAGAAGAAGAAAATCTCTTTAATAATTTAAAGAAAATCTTTTTAAGGACTTTATTTGAACAAAAAAAAAAAAAAAAGTAATTGAATGTCGTATATATGTTACATACATGTGTCGCATTTATTACAACAATAATGGAATAAAGGTAAGGTCTTAAAATAGTAGAGAAATTATGTGTAAGAAGAAGTCGCCAAAAGGCGTGCATTTAATCAAAGGTTCTATAGAAGCCTGTATAGATTTCCGAGAAGCTAAGTCGCAATCCTGAATGAAGGGTTGTAAGGACCAATTATGTATGTATGTTTGTATATATTTTACTGAACAAATTCTTTTATTTCTATAAAATTTGTGATATTCAATCAAGATACGAGAGAGCCCTTCTTACAGCCGGGCTAACGTGGGAGTGGGTTTTATAATTTGAAAAAAATTACTCGGATAGAAAGAGGAAATCTTATAAAATATTTATTCTAACTTTGACGTTGTGTCGTTTATACCATGAAAAGATTGCATTTGGAAGGTTATTAACACCGCATAAGTACTTACACTAAGGTAGCCTACTTCTTCGTTTACTACTATGGTTGAAGTGTTGGAGTATTCAAAGCAGTGTTTGTCGTTTGCATCTCATCAGTCTACTAGTGGCATACCCGCATTCAAATTCATCTACATGGCCTTTATGATCCTCGTAATCTTATGAGGCTTCAATCAAAAATTTGATGTCGCAGAAAGCCACATCAGATCACAATAATCGATCGCACTAATGGTCGAGTAATTGAATCGTCCACAGTGAAAGATATTGAATGATAGTAAGGTGAAGCTGTGTGAAGTTAGCCGAAATAGTTAGCATTTTAGAGAGTTGCTAAACAACATGTATTTATAGTAGGATTTATATCAGAAAGCTGTGTTCACGATAAATGACATATTTGCTCACTATAGGACAAAAACGGAGTTTCAAAATGGTTTCAAACGAATTTTTAGCGATTATTCATAGCATTTTTTGCATCTGTTTTGTTTTGATAAAACATAGAACCACAAATTTACACCTACAAGAATGAAACAGTCAATGCAAAGGTCTGTCTTAAGAGAATCGCTTCCAAAAAGTGAGAATATAAGTCCCATCTGCAGGCAAAGTCGTCATACTCATACATAATTGATCATTAAAATCCTTCAGTCAGTATTACGGCCTAACTTCTCATACCACTTATGTTGTCTCTGAATTTTATACATGAGTGTTGAGGCCTACAGTTTAAAGCCAACTCCTAAGGACATCTTTGCGAGATCCCTTTTCAGGACAATTCTATTTACTCCCAGAGTTTTAGCCAGAAATTTGCAGAGAGGCAGATGCCGAATGAAATTATCATTTCGTTCGATGTGTCTGGGCTGGCATGGCCCCACGATTAAATTATCGTTCCGTTCGATGTATCTGACTTGGCGTTTAAACCGTGGCCACATGGTTAAATAGCCAACAGGATTACGGCCTAGCTTCTCAACACCACCCATGTTGTGTGCGTTAATTTCATACGTGACTGGCAGGACCTACAGTTTAACGTCGATTCCGAACGACAGATTTTTGAGAAACTTTTTCATGGCAGGCTTATTCACTTTCAGAGAATCTGCTGAGAGGAAGTCGCCGAAGAAATATTTTTTTTTTCATATTTCGTTTTGATGGGCTCGAACCCGGGCTTTATGTCTAATTAGGGAACACACTACCTACCAGACTACGGCGACTTTGTTTAAGCATCTCTGCTTCTACTTATTTTACCACTTCGATAATCTAATTGGACATCTAATTACCATATTAACAGGACAGAATTAAAACTGCCGACTAGATATCCAGTCCTATTTTATATTGCAGCCTATACAGTCAAAGAAAAATGTCTACTTACAACGGTGTATGTAGACTTTTTTCCTGTTCATTTTTGTTTTTCTTTTTCCAATAATTTGTAGGTTATATTTTTCTCATATTAGTTTTGCTCTTCAAACGTTCCTGATTTTAAATGCCTTAAACAAATCAAGAACATCTTTTTTAATATGATAAAAAGCAGCGGAAAAAAAATGTCTACATACATCGGCGTATGTAGACTTTTCTCTTTGACTGTATGTCTCTAATCATCAAACTCTTTTCATAGGGAAAATAGATTTTGAAAATTAATTCATGGCTTCTACAATGATTTCAATGTAGTTTTTCAATTACTTAACCCTCAACCAATTGGATAGTCAATGTATTTCATTTCCTTCTCCAGCATCCACCCTTAGCGGTGGTCTTAGGACGTAAGTGCCATAAAATCGCTAATAACTTAAGAACTTAAGCGTTGAGTCAAACTCATACAAAAGAATTAATTTCGCCGCTGCCTTACCAGCTTAAATTATTTGCATACATAAGTGGTCGAAAACTATTTCTGCTATAAATACTTATGCTATGAACTTCTAAAGAGAAATAAATAATAATCGTTATGCGTACAACCATTTTTTTTCCATGATTTCAACGCATTTTGAACTGTAATAGAAACAGAAAAAAACAGAAAAAATTGAATAATTTTACATAAAATTACACAAAATTTATGCATAAAAATATTATTCACATGGAAATACATTTATAACTATATGGACAGGATTTGCTATATGATTGTTACACGCTCACATATACACTCTCTCGTATACGCGGGGGAAAGCACAGAGTAAGTGAGTGGGAGGGGGCGGAGAGGTCGTTTGGATAGATAAAGTTATTTATGTTTAACCATAAATGGTAACAAAATAGTTTTCTACACCATGGCAATAACTTTAAGCAATTATCTCTGGCAATTTATCTGTGAACAATAGCAGCAATAGCAGCAACAACAACAACATCGCTAAACTATAGCGAGAGAGAGAGAATTGAAATGAACTGAAATAAATTGAACAGATACACTTCAATATGGTGATTACCTTGTAAAAATTAAACTACTTGTGGCTATAAAATACTAAAACTAACGCATCTCTACATACATGCACACATACGTTTCTCTCTCTATCTCTATTTATATATATGTGTATATCCTCACATACATATAGGAAGGAATTTGTATGTACGTATGCATGTTTGTTTAACCGGATGTAGTGGCTATTCCGTAAAAACAGTACAACATTTACGATTTACAATTGAATTGAAAGGAAAAAAATGATTCGTTATAAATTCTGTTGCGCTATAGATCGGAGACGGTATATTGGATTTGAGCAAATGGTTTGAAACCCTTCATTTACTGCCAATTAGAAGGAATTACATAATTTTATAAATTAATACTCCGGGAAGGATATTGGCATGAGGTATCTCAATGACCCTAACCTTTTGGTTAAGGATGAAATTATTGTTGAAAGAGAGCTCGCCATCTAACCAAACTTAAGCTAATACCATAGTTTGAATGAATTCCCGATATTCAAACATATTATTATCTTTATTATTCGCAAAATTTTGTGTGTCACTGTTCACAACTATATGAAAACAACAAAAATTGCTTTGTTCCCTTTGCATAAACAATAACAATTACTAGACAATTATTAGGCCGATCTTTGTAACGGAGATCTTCAAACCACGATTACTATCTTCAATCACACCGCGTCTTCACGCAAGACTGACTCAACATTGGACATTGGGACATTGGATTTTAACTTAACGATCTGAAAGAGGGCGTACTGTTTGCCCGATATGGCAGATTGTACAATTCGCTCATCACAGCAGTACCAAGACATATTGAAAATCTAGGAAAATGCAGAAGGGATGAGTTCGCCAGATATGGTACAACTAAAGAGCATTGGGACGAGTTATTTACATTGGAAAATCTTCTTGAAAATCTACATACTCAAGACCATCAAGTAGTAATGGATTCCATTAATTCTACAAAGACGGTTTCGAGTGTCAGCTTGTTAGTACAACAAATATGGCCGAGGCTAGATGAAGGATATTTAATAAGTCTGCCCAAAGTCTATAGGAACAGGCTCAACGTCGTTGTCTGGAGGTAGCATTTTGGATACTCACATGAGATGCATTGATTTCAGTCATAGAATTCTACAGCAACTTTAGAGACAACAGGAGAAGGAAACTGTTCTTTATCTCTGGGATAGAAGAAGAAAGTACTTGGGTTTCAAATGAACGCACTGACTTCTTAATTAAAGGACATTATAAAAGGCTAGATGGGAAATAAATGAAAATGGTATCACAATGCGCGGCATTTAACCAATACGTGTCGATACTTTTCCTTTTACAGCATTTTTACTTGTACATACCTATTCGTTAAATGTGGTCTCTTTTCCTTTATTTCATCACTTAAACGCTGTAATCAGTGAACTTAGTACACTTAAGCGATTGTGTGTGATCCTTGTGAAAACATTCCTAGAAGAGAAATGCAATGGCCTGGCAATGAGTTCGCCTTTTTTCATCACTAATAAAAGCCAATGCAATACTCTGGACCCTCGGTATATTATACTTCCTAGTGAACAGCATGAGTGCTGTGTGTCGTTTTCTATGGAATAAGACTAATTGTTCTGCTTTAATTAGAAGTAATGCCAAAAGGCGAGTTGTGCCGCTCTTAGAGCTCATCACCATATCCCACGACTTTCATAAGATTTTCTACGAGCGTAGGGACTAGTTTGTCAATCACAAGTTCCATATCATACATAAAATATATACTTAATTGGCCATTCAACTCTTCAGTCGGTATTACGACCTTGCTTTTCTCGCCACTCATGGTGAGTGTTCTAATTTTTATACATGCGTGGCGGGCCCTACAGTTTAAAGTCGAATCCGATCGACGAATTTTTGAGGAACTTTTTATGGCAATTCTGTTTACTTTCAAATTTTAAGCCAGAAATTTGCTGAGAGGAAGTCGTTGAAAAAATATTTTTCATATTTCGATTTGATCGAGATACATATCTGACCTGGGGTTTGAACCGTGGCCTCACGTCTAAGGAGCCCTACCTACTATGCTACGTCGACTAAACGCTCAACGAGACACTGTCCAGAAATCAACTATAGAACTCGATATAATTACCCATTCTCATCGAAAAAGCCGTGTGTTAGTCGTTAACATAATAGCTTGTGTATGTGGCATATCCATACTACCGGTGGCTAAGGTCCTAAGTGATGTCCAAATAATTTTATTTTAGAAAAATGTGCCGATTTTTCACAGCTATTGATACTTTTTAAAGAAGTTTAAAGACAGTCAGTTTGGTATTGTCTTTCTCATTAAACTGTCGTTAGCAGCGATTATCTCAATGGTCCCTTAAACCCTTATCAAGCATCTGAAAAGAAAGTCGGTGTTCGGACACACCGGACAGGTGTTTCTACTTTAGTTTTGACGGTTTACAGTTCTGAGACTACCCACAAACCATGAACATATTCAATCCAAACAGCATGTAGCTTGTTTTTCCCCAACCTGAATAGAGCGCACTTGAAGCCCTTAAAACGGCCTGGCTATGTAATATCTGATACGTGCTCCGATATTTCGTATTTCTCCTCAATCTTTCACCAGCAGCAATGGTAACAGGGTTAGGATTGTTTACTTAAATAAGATGCTTTTAATTGCTTTGCTTCTGTGATTCATGATCGATTTTCATCAAAATTTTTCCTAACAGACGCCTATTTACGTAAGTAAATTTGAAATTTTATGTCCTTATCAGTTTACTCACTCTTCGGTGCCTAATGCGTACACCTACGACGAATGCTTCATTATTATTTGAATTGCTTTTCGAATTCCTTATCCGGTAATCTGATTTGATTTGCAAAACAGTTTTGCTTGCCCTCAGCTGACATAAACAGCGTCTACACAATCATATTCAAAATCCTTCACTTTATTCATTCATTCATTCAGGCATTCATTCAGTTATTCAGTCATTCCATTCATTCATAAGAGAATCGTAAATATTTTTTTTTTTGTGTTTTTCTCTTCTGACATTCGCATTTTACTTATCTTGGCCACACTATCTTTCTTCGTATTGTTATTGTTGTTGTAGTGTTTAGTGTACAGGAGGTAATTTATTGCAGGTGAGTGAGTATTTTTTATTTTAAGCGTTCTTAAAGCCATTGTGGATTAAAAGTAATTTCGTGGTAAAGCCCATATTTTGCACGCACATTATTCGCACCTTTGGAGCAACAACAGCAATAACATTAGCAACAATGGCAAATGGCGAGCGTTGGTCGAAAGGATGTGGTTTTTTAAATCTTTTTTAGTTTACCATTTAATAGTTATTATTGTTGTTTGTGTTGTTGCAATTGTATTTATTTATATTTGTATTCACAAATTCAATACAAATTTAGCGGCTCTAATTTGACTTTAAGCTCTCACAGCCGGTTTTTAAGTGTTTCTCTTCTGTTCTTCCTCTATTGTTTGTCTAATTACATGGTGGTGCGTAATTGTATGCCTTCGACAAGGTCCTTTGGTTTGTTGTGCGTATGTTTGTATGTATGTACATACATATGTTCAGAGGATTGCATACACAATTTAAGTTTAGAATTCGTATGAACAAATGAAAAACTAAATTTAAAAACAGTTTTTAATTTAATGGTTACACTCGTTGATTTATTGTTGATTTTATGACCGAAACCAAGCATTAGCCAATGGATGGTTGTAATGAAGATATGGCATGATTGTAAAATAATGATTAAAAAAAAAAAAAAACGAGGGCGGTTTTAAACGGAATAAAGATTTATTTTAATTGCTACATGCTAATATACACTCATTTCTTATTTTGTTTCTAAATTAACTACTGGAACAGTAGAATAGAAGAAGGCCACCACAGTTCTGTTTTATAGAGCACCCTGATGCGTGGAAAATTTTAATTCAATTGCAATTTATACACAGAAAACTTATCAATCTTATCCACACAGTGGTGCCGGTGCTCCTGGATGGACTGGTAAGTCTTCTAATTTAAAAGTTTAAATTTAAAAATGCAATAAAACAAAAACGGTTTTACCACAGCGTATGAAGGATGTTACTTATTCGATGTATTAAATATCACTCATACGCCCTGCTATTGCAGTATCACCACATATCAAACAACAACAATTCTATACAATAATGGCGTTATACTGCATAATTTAAGGGGTTCAATACAATATATATTGTGCGCATATAGTAAAATGGTGGGCCATTTAAAAGTTTAAATTTAAAAATGCAATAAAACGTAAACGGTTTGTAATTTTTCAAAATTTATCTTTTTGCTGGGAAGAGCAATTGTTTCGGTTAGAAACATATGGCTATCCCTACTGGCCTCACAGTACCAATTTCGAATGTATGGGTTCGTATCTCTGCAATGGCATCAGGAATGTTGACCTTCAAATGCTCGTTTGTCTCTGGTATGTCGGCATAACACTTGTTTATAACGGCGCCCCACAGACAATAGTCTTACGGTGTCAAATCGCAGTTTCTTGGTGGCCAATTTGCATCACCATTAAATCACATCACATGTTTGATGGAATAAATTATTTCTGGCATGAGGTGAGTGGCAAGTTGCACCATCCTGTTGAAACCAAACATCGAACACATCAATACCATGAAGAGCGGGTACAAAAAAATCGGTTATCATGGTGCGATAGGTGTCGCATTGACCGTAATAGTTGCGCCGTCCTTCTTTTTCGAAGAAATATAGGCCAATGATGCCCCCGCTCTACAAGCCGCACCAAACAGTCATTGGTAATGGGTACATTGGCTTCTGTCGCCATAGTCTAGTAGATAGTGTGTTCGCTTATTAGACGTAAAGCCCGGTTTCGAGCCCCAGGCCAGACATCAAAACGAAAATATGGAAAAAAAACAAAAATTTCTTCGGTGACTTCCTCTCAACAGATTTCTAGCAAAAACTCTCAGAGTAAATAAATAAAATAGTGCAGACCTTGCGCTGACCAACTTCCTCCTTTTCTCTGATTTTGGTGGAACTTGGTTAGTACAGGGCCTGCGTTCACCCGTGGCATCACAACGAGCCGCTATGCGTGCTCAAGTGAGCTTTGTGATATCAGAGCTACCACTCCGACCTAACCTAAATAAACCTGCCATGAAAAAGTTTCTCAAAATCTGTCGTTCGGAATCGACTTTAAACTGTAGGTCTCGCCACTCAAGTATAAAATTAAGGCACACAACATGAGTGAAGCGAGAAGCTAGCCTGACTGAGGGGTTGTAATGGCCAATTATGTATGTACATTTGTATGTATGTAAGATTACATGAGGTTCTTTTGAGCCCCAAATACTTATTATTGGGACTTATTAACGTACCCATCAAGATGAAAATGATTATTAAATAAATATTATATTTTTTTATATTTTTTATTTATATTTTTTTTTTTTGGGCAAGCGCTACGGCTGGTCATGCGGCTTTAACTCTGGAACCAATTGAACTTTGTAAGGCGTCATATCGAGATCTTCTCACAAAATTCGATGTAAACTGGTGAGTGAAATGTTCAATTCTTGATAACGATGAAGAGTTTATGTTGATGGATTCAAACGCACACTATCGTGCAGTTTCCGACCAATTGTCTTTGGTTTAGAAATAAATTTCCATTAAATCACAATGTTGCTCAAGCGTCAATCGATTGATTATCTTCAGTGGGGATAATATACTGATTTTGTGACAGAATAGAATGACATTAGTATTGTCAGATTCGAAATAAGGTTAAAATTTAAAATGATAGATGGCCCGCTCGATATAACACATTTTGTAAGAACAGACTCTCGGTGCTAATTTTGGATCAACTGATGCAATATCAAATTGAGCATGAATTTTGAATTCAGATTTTAAGTTGAAATAAAAATTTGTATAGCCGTGACGTCATATCCCCTTTGGTTTACTGCTTCTTACAGAACCTTTGAATTGTTAGCATATTTCTTTCCGAAAATAAAGTCTTTACTCTTGAGATATGGAAGCATAAATTATTGTTTATAAATTTATCATGTTGCAACATTTCAAAATGGCATGGCATGGCAATCTATTTTTGGAAAATTTTTGATAAAGGTTGACAGTTCTTTTGGTCTTTTCGATGCTAACAACGCTTCAAAGTAGAGAAACGAAAGGAAGAGTAACCAGCCATAAAACAGCAATAGGACATTTAAATATCAATATAGAGTGTTAAAAAAAATAAAAAATAAAAACTCCAACACTTTTCAACAGGCAATGAAAATGGAAAGAAGATTGAAATAAAATTTCTGCGCACAAAACAGTAGCAAATAAAGAACATTGTTGCTGTGTTTTATCTATTTTACTGTTGCATGTATTTATGGCTTCAAAATGGTTTTTTCTTTCAGCTTTTTCTCGATAATATATCGCTGAGATTGAGAAATAAAAAAAAGTAAAAGAAATAAAAAACATCAACGTGAACATATTATAACTTGAAAATGACATCCACTTTAAATCTGGGCTGCCAATAAAAAATAAATTGTTGCCATTTTTATCGTTTAATGCCACAAAAGATAGCACAGACACATACACACACACAGAGACAGTCATTCATACAGACAGTCAGGCAAACATAACAACATAACAAATGTTGCTACCAATTTCAAAATCACTTTTTTTCCAACTTTAACTCATATAAATAATAATAAAAACAACAACAACAATACAGCATCATAGAAAACACTAAAAAAAGTCATAAAAATATACAGAACAGACAGCAACAGCTCCTCTGACAAAAACTCGGTAAATTGCTAAGAAAAGTTTCTTAAAGCTGTCGTTGTCTTGACTTCGTTCCACCGCTCATAAATAAAATTCACATACAGAAGATGGTTGTTGATGCCATCAGGTTGATCCCTATAGGGTCCCCCTAACTCACTTTATGGCACAAGTATAAAATTTGATAATGAGGATCCTGGCTGCTAACCACATCGTGGGACTTCCCTAATATCCCAGAAATAAATAAAATAAAGTGAGAGCTAAGAGTCTAAAAGATAAATTCACACGTCTGAAGAAACTTTTATTCTCAGCTCCATATGTCCCATTTTGGATCATTTCCAATTTTATGAAGAGTTCCAATGCAGATTTACACACATATGTATACCACTTTTGCGAGTCACTATAATAATTTTAAATTTTCAATTCTCACTCGTTTTCTACTAATCGTTGATCGGAAAGATTATAATTTATCCTCGAATGACACCGATCCATGGGTCGCCCTAATGAGGCACATAGAAACTGACCGATGGTGAATATCAATGACGTTCCTAGTCTGGGACTTTTTACCACTGTATTTCGAATCTGCCAATACTTATGTCATTCTATTCTGTCACGTACTGAATCAATTTATGCTTGAGCAATAAATTGAGTTTGGATTTATTGGGCCAATGAAAAACTGCACGATGATGTCGATTTTGCCAAAAAATAAAAATCATCTTTTCGGAATAAGCTCATTTTCATCTTGGTGGCTACATTAATAAAAAAATTGACGTGTTTAGGCTCAGAAAACCCACATGTGATCTTACACAAGCTAATGCACCGGTGCTAGTGACTTTTTGGGGCGGCTGGTGGAGCGCCCCATTGGCTCATATTTCTTTGAAAATGACGACGGTGCAATCATTATGGTCAACGGAGACACCTATTGCACCACGATAACCAATTTTTTTGTACCCGCTCTTCATGGTATTGATGTAAGCGATCTTTGGTGTCAACATGATGGTCCAACTTGCCGCATATCTCGTGCCACAATCGATTTATTTCGTCAAAAGATTGATGATCGTTTAAATAGCCAAAATGGTGATATCAATTGGCTGCCAAGCAGCTACGATTTGACACCGTTGGACCGTTGACACCGTTTTGGACCGTTGGAATTCTGCAAGAAGCAGTTGAAGAAAAGTGTTATGCCTACAAACCAGAGACAATTGAGAATTTGAAGGCCAACATTTGTGATTGCATTTCCGAGATACAACACCATACACTCGACAAAGTGAATGAAAATTGTTCCGATGGAATGAGGTACTGTAAGGCCAGTTGCGACAGCCATACGAATGAAATAGTATTAGATTTCGAACCGGAACAATTCGAACAAAAAATAAATTCGGCAAAATTTCAAACTGTTTTTGTTTTATTGCTCTCGGTTATTACAATTGTGTTCAAAAGTTGTCCGGCATTCAATAGATTGATTTCAAACCAGTTAAATCTAGTCAAACTGATCTGTTTTTGCAAGTACCTTCTCCATGTATAGGAGAGCCCTTCTACATGATTGTAGCAAAGGTATCAAACACAAAGGCATCAAACATTTGATGCATATCCGAATCAAGGAATGTAATGAACATTATTTCCAGTACTTTTGTAGACTTATACTCAGAGTGTCCCTATGGCTCTATAAGTGATGTTCCACTGCTATATATGTATATGAACCAAACAAAATGAAGCCTATCTTTGCCAACCCTGCAGTGGTAAGACTGCTTTCAACATCCATATAACGATAAAGATTGATAAAGTCTCGGTAGTATACATTAACACTAAATTTTAATTAGTATCAGTTTAAAATATTTTTTCTTTTTACTCCCATTGTCTTACTGCTGTCCCACTGTACCTATTGTATGTATGTATTCTTGATATCGTTACTGATTGTTGTTTTGTTTCAACTATAAACGATAAAATACATGTGAAATTTATTTCCAAACAAACACTCAAACCCCACACACAAATATATTCACACTCTTATGTAATTTTACTTTTCATCTCTTTTCTCACCCTCCCTCATACATGCTCATTTATAGTTTTTTTCTTCTAGCTGTTGGCTATGTTCTCAACGAAACTAATAATAAATTTGTTGCTCTTTCTCCAGAACAACAAAATGAAATAAAACTTAAGAAAACATAATGAAGAGAGGGCTTAGGGAGGGAAGTCTCCACTGATAAGATTTTAGTAGAGGGTGTTATGGTTGTCTATGATGCATGTTGTAGTTTTTGCGGCATCTTTTCAATGTTAACGCTGATTATCTTAATGGTTGGGAGCCTGTGAAGTGAAGTTTGGCTGAAAAGCAAAAAACAAAAAATCTCTAATAAATAAATGAAAACAAAAACAACAACAAAAAAGCAAAACGAAATTGCAAAAATGTTTTTAACAGCAACAAATGAAGCCATAAATTTCATTTGACAAACCATTCGGTCAATGGAGGTCTTTTTTTTTTGCTTCCATTTTTTGCAGCAACAACTTATCGACAGTTTGACTGAAGGCCACACAATAAATAAAAAATCGGTTTTTTTCATGGTTATTACTGTTGTTTTCCTCTTACAATTGATGTCTATAAACGAAATGACTTTTATCTGTAGATTTTAGTCACTGACATGTCTAAAAGAAATTTATATTCACTGTCATTTTTAATTTGGCTTTTTGCTTTAGCCAACTACTGTCTACAACCATCATGATGATGAGAATGCGATTATATTTTAGCGTTTCTTGCTACTACACTCGATTAAAACTTTTGTTAATTATCCTGTTTGTAGCTTAGTGATGCAAAGATTATTTCAAATGTGTTTAGTTTTCCAAAGACTAGATTAACGTGTTAAGGCCAGGGTAATAACGTCATAAGCTTGTAATTGTTAAGCTTGCTTCTTTGTTTAGTAATCTCTTTGCTTGGAAAGGACAATCAAATTATTCAATTAAAAAGAATTTCATTTAAAAAGACATTCTGAGAGTTACATTGCAAAGGACTACCTACTTTCGGGATAAAATATATCGACAGCATAGAGGGTGCACCAACCGGTTACTTGGACTTGGTCGTAACATCATCTCGATCACAGTGGCCATGCTTACAGGTCACTGTGTTATGAGTAGACACGCGAAAAGAATGCGGCTGTCATTTAACGACTTGCAGATCTGCTGAGGAAGAGGAGATTGTTATCCAGTTTCTTTGCCAATGCCAATGTCCATTCATGTCAAGGATATAGCGCTATTTATCAAGCTTTCTGGCTGGTTTTCCAGCACGGGGTAGTCGTGCTATGGAATGTGCAGGCCTTGCTCTGACTAGCTTCTCCCGCCTTGGTTCGGAGGAAATTGGTCAGTACAAAAACTGCGTTCACTCGTGGCATCACAACGGGTCGCTATGCGTGCTTAAGTGAGATTTTGGTATGAAAGCTACCACACTGACCTAACCTAACCTAATAATAATAATAATACCCGACTAGAATGTACATCATTCCACTGCTGTAGTCTTGAACTAAAGCAGAAGGACAGATTCAAAGAGATCGGATCCAAGGAGCACGTGACCATTGAAAGCTTTACTTGGCCAAACTTCATTACTATCAAAGAGGATTAGATAATGATTCTACAAAGTTTCCATGTTACGCGATTGAAGCCTTGTAATTCTTGGTCCTTTGGAGAAAAACTATTCTCCTGACAAAACAGTCTAATAATCGCATCAGAAGAATGAAAAAACATAAGAGTTTGTAAGGAAAACGTAGCTAAGACCTCAAACTCAAGCTTCAATCTATTGCCATACAGGTTTTGAAATCCGTATGATAGCCTGGGACTAACTGCTAGATATCCAGGCAGATATACCACAATCTTGACGATTAACACATGACTTCACCGATGAGATTGGATAATGATATCGACTTCTACTATTGATTTGTTGACAGTGTCTCATCGGGCGTTTATTCGTTGTAGTCTGATAGGTAGTGTATTAGGTTATTAGACATGTACGCAATAGGTGAAGAACAGTATCCTCTTCATTCTCGTCTCTAAAGCTCTTGCAGAAATCATTCGCCATGTATACAAGACCAATTCATTTCGCGTGAGTTTCCATCTGAAACACAGTTACTTGGAATATGATCATGATACTGAACCCATGTTCCGCTGTCTCATTTAGAGAAATAATGCAGCTATAAATAGTCCTCTAATGCGTTATGTTAGAAATCAATACTTTGACATTCAACCTGGTTATCAAAGATACCCTTTCAAAGATTCTGAACAAACTTTTAAGCATTTAAATAAAATTTTCTGAGATGTCTATAAGTGGGCGTGGCAAATAGAATAATATCCCAGAATGAAAGAACACGTTTCTACCTTTTATTTGATACAAAATTTTTAAAAATAGCGCACACACACATCCAACACAAAAAATGTTTGCGAAAATTTCATTTCAAAATTATATGTGTGTTCTACCAGGCGAACAGAATTCTGTAGCAAGGAGGTGTTTGGCAAAGTATTTTCTTTAACTTCTTATAACTTTGTAACGAAAGCACCAATTTTTATAAAATTAGTATCAAATGAGAGCTGTAAACATCTACTTTCATTTACTGTGAGTATTAAATTTTTGCCACACCCACTTTAAGATATTTAGGAAAATTAAATATAGATTCTTATAACTTTGCCTGTTTAACATCAATTCCCATAAATTGGTATCAAACGAAAGCTAAGAACCGAAACTTACATTTTTTGCTAATATTTAGTAGTGCTACGCCCACTGAATCATGTTTAGATAGATTAAATGTATTAGCTTAAAACTTTGCACGTTTCAAAGAAGAAGAAGAGTGGGCGTGGCAAATAATAGAAGAAACTGAAAGTCCAGGTTCTTATCTTTTATTTTATTTTTAAATTTACCAAATTTGTGACAATTGATGCTGTATAAGCAAAGTTTTTACAATGGTATTTATTAAGGAGTCTGGGCGAAATACGGAGATCCATACATAGGCCAAACAAATTTAAGTGGCGGGACCTACAGTGTAAAGTCCACTCTGAATGATAGATTTTCGCGACACTCTTCATGACAATTTTATTTTACTCACAGAGTTTCTGACAGAAATCTGCTGAGGGACATTCGCTGAAAAATTAGGATCTTGTGATGTTAAAACGGCCTCAGAGGATTAGGTGTATTGAATTCGAACAGGTGGCTATTTTCTAAATGGATTATTTAAATCGTTGTGGATCTAAGCGAATTAAAATATAAAAATTTAATTCTTGGCTTTTTGGCATATTGAATCGAAATTTCCCACGTCTTCGAGCTGTTTGTTTACCCAGGAGTTATTTTAGATAAAATTTAAACAGTAAGCCCGATATAAAGCCTGTACTAGGGGCGAGAAATTTTATTTTCCCTTAATTTTCTCTGAATTATTTTAATGTATTTAATGGGTCATCCATTTATTTAAATGTATGTACATCGTTTCAAATTAACTTTAATTAACCAAAAACAAATAAAAATAAAATAGTGCCATAGACATTTAATTGTTATCAAAACTACTTAAACAAATTACTTAAAAAACAACAAAAATAAAGAAAAACTTCCACAACACAATTACCATTTTACAAAAAACCCCAACAAAGAAAGTCTATCTCTAAAGGAAGACAATAAAATATTCTAAAAAAAAAAGAAAGAAAAAAACTTTATTTTAAAACCTCTTAAAAGTCTACCCTAAAAGCTTAAAATCCTTATAAACTAATACAACGTCTTGTACGTACGTACGCATTTGAATATACGACAGCACACGACTTTAGTTTCTTATTAATAAAATTAATGTTATTGTTGTTGTTTCTGTTTATATTTCAGTTCATTTTAACCTCAAATAATGAGTAGAATTTTGTGAAAGCATTTCAAAACTTTAAAAACCCATTTCCCATTAAGGTTTTAATTTGGGTTTGTATTAAATATTTACAAAAATGTTTATCATTTCTTGTCTCGGAAATTCGAAAGGGAAAAAAAGAATTCAACTTTCCGTTAATAAGTGTAAGCGAAAGGGTTGTATGAAAAAAAATTTTATGAAAAGAAAAGGAAAAACGTTTAAAAGTTTTCGGAAAACCAATAAAACCACTTGCTGCTGCTGCTTTTGCTGTTACCGTAACACAGTAACAGTAACGGTAACTTTGTTTTTCTTTCATTTTCTAATTTCCAAGTCCTAAACAAACCTCTTTAAAAATGTCAAAAAATTTACGACAAGTAAATGTCACCATTGCGCCGCATATTTAAATCTCCAACTTAACAAAGCCAAAGAAACCTTAAGTGTGCCTGCTTTCGAACGGAATACGAGAACTCGTAGAGAAAAATAGAAAGAAAAAACTTGTAAAGAAACTCATAAAGTAACTTGACACAAACACAAACACACAGTAACTGGCTTTTAAAATACAAAAATAAACACTCACATTTTCACAAACTTGTACTCTTCTTACACACACACATAAGCATAGTAAATGAGCAAAAGACTTTCTTCTTTTTCTACATGGAATAAATGTGTGTGTGCCTGTGTGTATATGAAATTAACCAACTATTACAACAAGTGTATGAAAGCAGCATGTGTATGTTTGTGTCTGTGTGTCAACAATAAACAACCTTGCCATACTTTCTCGCTTAAATACAGGACAATAATAACACCAACAGCAAGCACAACAACAACAACAAAAATTTGTTATAACATGTTGCGGCAATACAAATCAAATACAAGCATACAAAACAACTAAAAAAAATAAAAGAAATTTAGTTTATTTTGTCTTTTTTTGTTCACTCTCTTTCTTCTTTACCTTTATTTTATTTTTTTTTTAGTTTTTGTTAGTGGTTTTTTAAAAGAAGAGAGAAAAAGGTTACTCGGTAAATGAGAAACTGAAAGAATAGAAACTCGAACAAAACAAGTAAAAAAGTCGTGGTAGCGCTAAGGCTATACATACATACATAATTGGCCATTACAACTCTTCAGTCAGGATTACGGTCTAGCTTTTCAGTGCTATACACCCCCGATATATTTCTTAAATGGTGAGAAAGAAAAATAATCCGTAGAAGAAAAATCTACCATATACATATACTGAACAATAGAGCAACTGAAATAGTCGAGGGAAACATATATTAGGCGCCATGATTTTTCTTGCAAATGTAGCACTAGTCTTCCAATCCAGTGCATTGTACTGTGATAGGGTATTCATCTCATTTAGGAAGAGGTGAATTTATTTCTCATTTATGGCTTCAAATCGAAAGAAGCTCATCATTATCGGCCAATATTCTCTTGCAACACTTTCAGGATACAGTTTTTTGTTGCAATGTGTGTAGTAACATCTAGACTATGTCGTTCTGGAAGTAAGCAATACATTGATGCCTTTTGGTCATTGACTAAATCCATCGATTTTTGGAATAAGATATGTAAACTAGCAGGACCCTTTTCCTTCCACATACAGCAAAATTTTGGTTTTAGCTAAAACTTTCATAGTGTTCGTTTTAAGCCGACTGACCATATTTAATTCCCTATTTAATCCCAACCTAAAGCTGCTCAAGTTTTCGGTACAAACTTCTTCTTTATTTGCAGATCCGTTATTCGGATATAAAGCGATCATACAATATTAAATGTTTTGAATCTCATTACATTTTTTTTTTCTTTTTCTCATTATATTTTATAGTAATTGTGACAGCTCTCGATATTTGGCAGCATGTAGTATGTTTGCTTCATCCCTGTAAACTGTCCAATCCTGAATGTTTCCTGCCTCTGCTTCGGCGTCCTTCAATTTTACTTTTTATAATGGATTGTACAAATTTATATTTTTCATTCCTCATCAGATGTCCCAAATATGCGATTTTCTTTCTTTTTACCGTTTTCAATAGTTGTCTGCCAAAATTCATTCGTCTCAGAACTTCCTGGTTTCTAGTGTGGGAAGTATAGGGTATCTTCAAAATTCATCGTTGTATCCACATTTCAAATGCCTCAATTTTTTTCTCGTCTGCACTTTTGATGGTCCAGGTCTCTACTGCATATAATAATGTAGACCATATACAGCATTTGACAAAATCGGTACAAACGATTTTCATAAAATCTGGAATACTCACTAAGATGATCGATATACATATGTATGTATTCTGAACAAGTTTTGATGAAACTTTAATTTCTTTAGCAGGCTAACCATCCTTATGCATGAAAACAATGTTACTTAAATGACTGCCTCGTGCCAGATTGCACTACTCTACTTCTTTAAGATGGTTTTCTTCAACCTGTTTACACATTTTGGGCCATATCTCGATGGTAACTGGATGAATGTTGGTTTTGAAATGCTCCAAAGTATGGGTCTTATCCGCATAGGATATCTTTTAAGTAGACAATCCTTTCTAAACACTTTCCATCCATCGCGTACTGTGACTCGTGATACCGCATTGTTGCAATCACATATCGTTCAATTCCAAATCATGCTATGAAACCACTAAAACAGTCAGTTTTACGGCAGTGACGGTGGAAAAACCATTCCACAATCGCTTCTGATTTCGCCGAGCCACAAATACAGCAATTCCACTAATTGACGTAGCCATCAAGTGAGTAGTGAGCATCATCGATGACAAATTTTTTATCCGAGGAATCAGTACTGAAAGCCTGTTATACCAGCGGTAAATTGGCATATCTACGGCCTAACGAATTGTCAGTCGGCTTTAATTGTTAGGTGAGCTGGAACCTTTATGGCTAGAGGTTCAAATCCAAATCCAAATACGTGAAATAAACATGGAATCAACAAATTTGCATTATCCGCCAAACTTAGTTGAACTGCAGTGATACAATGCAATGATTTAAACATCTGCCCACGCCTGTTGTCTCTCTTCTTTATAATCTCATCAATAACTGACGCAGTAGGTCGATTCTGACGACCATAAATCACAACGTAATGCTCGAAAAGTGCCCGCCTTTGAATCACTCTTTTTGTAGTCACTTTAAACTATGTTTGCACGTTCATCGGTTTTTAAATGATCCATAGCCTTCTACGTTGCTTTCGACCAGTAAAATGTTTTTATCCGAGTGGTAATCACGACAAGTTTTCATTTTTCAATGTTACAAACACCAGTACCCAGTCAGTAGACCCTTCACAACTATGGTGGTGTGTGTGTTATTAAAATTATAAACAAATATGCTTGTATGGCTACGTGTCTATGCCGGTGTGAGTTAGTATAACAACAACTACATAAAGTTGTTTCGTTTTTTTTCTCCTTTTTTTCTCTCCTTTTATTTCTCTTTGGATGTCATTTTTTATTCACTTCTAGTTTATGTTGCTGTTGCTTATTATACTGCTGTTCCTGCCAGTGTTGCTGTTGTTTTATGTTCTAACAGGTTGCTTGACATAAATGAGTTTTGAAAACATATACAAACGTACAACACAAGCGAAAAATATCAAAAAAAAAAAAAAAAAAAAGAGAAAATCCAAAAAATTGTTGCAAACATTTTAAAACGGGTATTTTGCTGTCGCCATTAAACAAGGGTTCACAGTGTAAAAGCCAGGAGAGGTGAGTTGAAAAGAGAGAGAAAAAGCACTGACAAACTCAAAGGATTCGTTAATGAAAATAAAGCAACAAAAACAAAAAAAAAATATTAAAGAAACGACAAAAACAACAAAGAACAGAAAAGTCACACGGTGATAAAGTGTAGGTATTAAATACAGCATAAGCCGTAACAACAATAACAACATTTTCCAGCCAGCAACAATGTGACATGAAATATTTTGTTTACATAAACTTGAATAGACACAATAACACAACCGTTGCAAAGCAGCAACAGCAACAGCGACAGCAACAGCAACAATTGAATGTGACAGCTTAGGAAGGTTGCCCAAGAGGAAATTTTATATCGTATTACATCCTTTAACATCTTTGGTACAGGGAAAACTTGCATTGCTAGGTGCATGGAACTTAGTTCAGTGCGATGAATACAATAAGTCCAAACGTAGTACCATAGTTATGCTCTAGCCCTAGAATGGCTTGAAACTTCTAATCAAGCAACTTTGACTTCTTATGTCCATTACTGCCTGGTGTTCGTAGTAGACACGTACGCAATAGGTGAAGAAGAGTATTCTCTTCATACTCGCCTTTACAGCTCTTGCAGAGATCATTCGCCATATGTCCAAGACCAATACATCTCGCGCGAGTTTCCATCTGAATTACAGTTATTTGGTATATCGCCATGATCCTGTATCCATGTTCTGCTGTCTCATTTTAAAAGCTACGGCAGCTATATATAGTCCAGGAATTCGTTAAGTTAGAAATCAACTTACAACAGCATTTTTAACCTTAAAGATTAAGCTGAACACACTTTTAAGCATTTATATTAAATATTTCTTAAATATCTATAAGTGGGCGTGGCGACTATAATAATATTTACACACTAGAATGAAAGTACACGTTTCTACCTTTCGTTTGATACCAATTTTATAAAAATCGTTGCCTTCGTTAAAAAGTTATTAGAAGTGAAAAATAACACGTTGTCAAACGTCATCCATCCTGTTACGCACACACACATCCAACACAAAAAATTTTTGCGAAAATTTCATTTCAAAAATTTGGTGTGTTCTACCAGGCGCACAGAATTGTATAGCAAGTGGCTGTTTGGTAAAATATTTTCTTTAACTTCCTATAACTTTATAACGAAGGCACCAATTTTTATAAAATTGGTATCAAATGAAAGCTGCAAACATCTACTTTCATTCTCACTGTAAATATTAAAAGTTTGCCACGCCCACTTTAATATATTTAAGCAAATTAAATGTAAACCCTTATAACTTTGCCTGTTTAGCACCAATTCTCATAAATTTGAAAGCAAACGAAAGCTAAGGACCTAAGCTTACATTTTCTTCTAACACCCAATAGTGCCACGCCCGCTGAATCATGTTTAGATAGATTAAATGTAAGAGCATATAATTTTGCACGTATTGTTGTAGAATAATTAGAAGGATAAGAGTGAGCGTGGCAAATGATATAAGAAAATTAAAGTCCGAGTTCTAAGCTTTTAGCTGCTACCAAATTTATGACAATTTATGCTGTATTAGCAAAGTTTTTACAATGGGACTTAGTACGGAGTCCCATACATAAGCCAAACAAATTTAAGTGGCGGAACCTACTGTGTAAAGTCGACTCCGAATGATAGATTTTTGCGACACTCTTCACTGCAATTTTATTTCACTCATAGAGTTTCTGACAGAAATCTAATGTATCTAAAAAATATGTTCAACCTCAGGTTTGAACCGTGGCAAACTTTTTTTTCAAATTCTCCAGCAATGTATCTGCTCTAACAAGCAATCCTTCCCCTAATGTTAGGCTGCTGTTTAGTCAAAAGGCTTAACAAACACACACGCACATGCTCATGACAAATCGGTGACGATGTATGCACATTGGACATGTACTTGTATTGGTGTGGGTTAAATTATACCTTGAAAAAGTAACGGTAAAATAAACAAAAACAAAAATAAAAGAAAGAAAAATATATTTTGTGAGTTGCTAAGAAATTGAAGACCACCCGATGCTTTTGTCATACTCGTAGTCATCATCAAAGTCAATGTTATTGCTGTTGTTGTTGTAGTTGTCGTTGTTGTTTATTTTAAAGCCGTTTGAAGATTTTGCTATTGCTGCTGCTTATGAACGATGCTAACGATGATGATGAAAGTGCAAAGTAAACTTTTCTAAACGCAAGTGAATGAAGGAACAGTAAATAGCAGAAGTAGCAGCAGCATCTAAATATCTTAGGAAAACAACAGCAAAGTAATGTCAAACGAAAATGTACCGTTATTAGTTAAAATATGACAAAAACAAAGACTAACTGACATACAGACATCGAAACATACAAACAAACAAACAATGTTTTGCAGTTTTCGTTGATATTTCAAGCTCATGTTGATATTTGAGTTTTAGAGTTGTTTATCTAAAGGATGTTGTCGGTTTCGTATATGAGCATAGGAAGAGAGGGGAGTAAAGTACACAAGTGACTAACAGTGCCTCAGAGCGATTGAGGGTGATTGAGAGTAAGAGAGAGAGCGAGAGAGAGCGAGAGAGAGACGTATAAGAAAGGTGTATAAAAACAAAAAAACAAATGAAAAAAAGTTAGCCAAGTTAACTAACAGCCAGGAAGTAAAAGTTATTAAGAATGTTTATGAGTGTGTGTGTGTGTATGGTAGATATGTGTGTAAATATTCGAGTGTATATGTAAGCATTGTTTACTAACGTGTTGCATAGTTTTACATCAACTCCCACTTGTTCATCTTTTGAACTTTTCCATTCTTTATCTATTTGTCACTTCTCTCCTCTCTCTCTCTCTCTCCCACACACACGCACAGCCACTGCTCGAAGGCTGTTTATCTTGTTTTCATTCTTTAATATGTCAGCTGTGATGTCTAAGCCGACATTGATGGCTCAAAATATAAAAACATTTGACAAACCAACCAAATGTTCATTAAATGAGCAAGAGCGAGAGAGAAGAGGAGCAAGAGAGAATACACAAAATGGGACAATGAATATTAAAGTAAATGGGTAAATATTGTCCTTTGCTCCTGTTCCTCCGTTGTTGCTGCAACTCTCACATACTTTGGGAGGACAAAGAAGAAATAAAACTGTTAAAAAGATAAATAAAGTTTACATACTTTCAGGGGCACATTGAGGAATACTCTCTCATACCCAGATGTACAGTGTGCTGCAAAAGAAAGTGAACAGTAAATTTTCAAAGTCACATAATTGGAAATATTCGCAAAAATCCCTATCAATTTCTTTGTTTTTTAATGAGGAATGGAAGAAACTCCAGTCAGTAAGGTCTCGCTACCTTTGTTGTTGTCTTCACTATGGAGCCAGTGTCTTTGGAGAAAAATATATTCAAGGCTGCTGACAATCATTAGAGAGATAATTTGATATAGGGATGAGAATGCCAGAAAATATTGTCCAATTATTACGCGAAGAGAAATACCGCCGCATATGCTTGTTTCAAATGCTGTGAGAGAGTAAAGTAAAAACGTTTAAAATATGAGCTCGTAGATTGCAAATAAAATAAAAATAAATTTGTGTTTAGTTTTAATTAAAAATCTTTATTGTTCGCACAATTCTGTGTGCCACTGTTCACAACTTGATGTAAACAACAACAATTGCTTTGTTTATTATTATTGCTCTGTTTACACTCTTTGCATAAACAATAACAATTACTAGTCAATGGTTCAACAGATCTTTGTAACGGAGATCTTCAAACCACGACTACTCTCTTCAACCACACCTCGCCTTCACTTAAGACTGACTGAACTTTTTGGTGGTATATTTTTGTTTACTCGTTTATAATTTTTTATGCCGGTGTTTGTGTTATATTACGCAGTGTGATAATTTGTAAACAAGTTCATTGTTTTTGTTTTTGTAGCTTTTGTTTATAATTTTAATGTGAAACGATGTAAAAGCAAAACACCAGTAACTAGATTTTTCCATTTTCGTAACAGTATATTGGACTACAGAGAACTGCTGAAGTGGCCGCTGAAAATTGATACGTATATGTCATTACAATCCTTCAGCCAGGATAACGTCACACAAACCTACTATACTACGACAGCTGTCACGTACCTTGGCGTTTGCCTCAGTTAAATTTGATATCATCGACTTGTTTTAGAGAGGGACTTAATCTCGTCAGTTGCAAGAGTTAGACTTGTGTGGATAAGAAGCGGACTGAAGCACTTCTATCTTTTTGTCGCATAGCTATTTATCGCGCATTAGGGATTATCACGTATCGCTGTTGTTTGGTAAATATACCAAAAGATTTGTCATTCCTTTAAAAGTCATCTGCAGGACTGTCCTCATGTGAGTTGCTCTGGTCATAAAAAGGCGACATCTCTCTCTCTCTCTTGGACTTTTTGAAATCCCTGATCAGGATTCTAATATGAATATTGCTGCAATAGCCGGCCAACCAATATTTACCTCAACACTTGTCCGCCAACTTTTATCATCGACTATTTGTTAAAACACTTTCCATTTTATTCATTGCCTTGTGTTAGTGCTGTTAAAGTGACTGCATGTATGACTAAATGACTGACAGGCATGACAAAATATTCAAGGTAATTTAAACATAGAAAATGTTCATATTTTGTCATCTGCCAGAAGCACAAGAAGAGAAATTATTTCGTGATCGTTTCCCTAGAAACATTTACGATTATTTTTTAATAACATGTGCGGCTTGGTTGGCACATACATATGCATGCAGTCCCGAACGTGCAACAGGACTTTTTGTTTTAGTTTTAAGAACTTCAATTTTTTTTTTTACCAAATTTTAAGGAAGAGAAAATGAACAAATTAAAGCCGAATAAAAATTAATAAAAAAATAAATTTCATTCCAGGTGTTTTTTGGAACCTACAAGACAAAATCATGGAAAGAATGGAAAATGAAGATGAAAATAACAACTAGCCACTATGTCATCTATTGGCTGCTTATGAATCCTATTAAATCCTCAAGTTTATAGTGGCGTAGTTCCAACTCCTCAACATTTCGCCTACGTAACCATGTCTCCTATGTACCTGTAGACAACGATAGGATACTGTTTCCTCTGCTCGATCACTTAGCCTACAGAAGTCAGAGATATTTCTATTGCATCTACAGATCCTATGTCCTAAGGAACTGTACTCCTCCAATACTCCTATAATCGATTTCATCTCTCGCCTACTCGTACTTAGAATTAGTTTCATACCTATAGGATTAAGCTTTGGCTATAAGGATCTTGTAGCCCTACAATCTATTCTGTATTCAAATGCACGGTTTGTAAGTAAATTCCACTTTCCCTCGATAATTCCAAAGAAAAATTCAATTCGGTGGTTTCACCGTCTCCTTTTCTGCTGTAGCATCCAAAGATGAGCCTGATTATGCAATTCATTCGTAGTTTCGCTGCCAATACTCAGCAGCATTTCACCATTGCTTAGGTATACTCTTGTCGGTCTTGTCGACGCAGAAGTTCTTGTGATGTTCGTAGCAATATCTCAATCAATCAAATCAATTAAGTGTACTAGTCTGTCGACTAATCCCCTTCGAAGTCAACATTAAACGGTAGGTCACGCCACTTATGGATAAAACTTACTCACACAACATGAGTGGTGTGGGAAGCTAGGTTGTAATCCTGAATTGTAATCCTGAAGTTGGCTTTAAGTGGTAGCTTTAAAGCCAAAGCTCATCTGTACATGTATAGCCGCCCATTGTGATGTCCTGTACTGACCGAATTCCCAGGGGCTGCCCAGGAAGAGTACTTAGTTTATACAACAAATAAAAAGTATTCGCAGTTTTTTGTCGTACGATAATACGAGGGCTTGTTGAATAAATGATTTTTTCATTTGCTTTGAAACAGTTTGCACGCTGTAGGCATATTCGGTTCGTAGTTCTTTCGAAATGAGCAATACGCTTTCATTAGTTTCGCTATTAAGACAACGAAACACCAGCTAAACATCAACGACATCTAGTTGTCCACCAATGCTATTGCTAGTCGCCGTAGTCTAATCAGTATTGTGTTGGCTGTATCGATGTGAGCTCCGAGTTCAAAACTCAGCTCAAATATCATGAAAAAAATTTTTTTTTCGAAGATCGCCTTTCATCAGACTTCTGGCATAAGTTCTGAGAGTAACAATTTGCCATGAGAAAGCTTCTGTAACATCTCATTCGGAGTCATCCTTAAACTGTAGGTGCCGCCATTCTATAACGAAAGAATTTCTTTTAAAAATTTCCTGAAAAATATTCCCTCACAAGGCCACATGCTTTAAATTATTCGAAACACAATTCGAACAATGTCAGCCTATTTTATGGTCAAACAATTAAAAATTATCAGAGAATAATTAGCAGCAACGAGAACCGCCTTTTGGCCTAGGGTTAATTCGTAGTGCTTTGAGCGAAATCTCAACAACAACAACAACAATAATTACAACTGCAGCTATTTGTGTTAACTTTTAAACAAAAGCAGACTCAGTTACAAAAAGTGATTTTCGTTAATGATGGCATTTTGGAGATAACAAGAACAACAACAACAACAACAGTGATAATAAAAATTGTCACTGAGTAACATGCTTTTCTTTCCCTTCTCCTTGCCTTTATTCAAATATGGAAGTGTTGTTCTTGTTATTATTGTTTATTGTTGTTGTTTAAAATTCACTTCAAATTTTAAAAGATTTTTATCAACGAAATCTGCTACGAAATTATTTCGCATCTTTTGTTTGTAGCCGCCACATTTTTATTGTTGTTGTTGTTGTTGGTTGGCTGTTCATTTTAATGCCCCATTTACTGCTTTTTTATTTTTACTTTCAGTTTTGCTCAAATTCTTATTGCTGTTGTAAGCCGCAAGCTTTAAAATGACGCTCTAAAAACAGCAATGACAACAACAACAACAACAACAACCAGATAGACTTAAACAATAGTTGACAATAATAAGAGCAACATTATTACGTTTACAACGACAACAATAACAATAATAATCGCATTTTACTACAATGACTGGCTATGCTTTGTAAAGACAACCCATTGTCATCCACGTCAACATCAACATCATCGTCATCAACATCATCCTCATCGTCATCATCATTGGGGCAAAGCTACAAATTGTGAAGATGATTAAAAGTGATGGCGGTCTAATTAACGCGTTTTATCATCTTCTCAGGTCTTTTTTGCTTTTTGGCTTTTTGTATTCCATTTTAACGTTTTTGGACTTTTCCTTGCTTTTCTACTTTAATGGGGGGCAACATTACTGCCGCTGTCTATTACGTTTTAATGACTTTGAAGGTGAATGTTGGCCAATTCTACAGGCGATATGAACTCCATGTAGTGAACCTGTATTCAAGGGTTATGAAAATGTCTACCTAAGAGATAAAAGTGCTTTAATTGTACCGATTTTATTCGATACGAATACTTAAATATAAAAGAAATAAAACAGATAAGGGCGGCAAACGGTGGCTATTCAACATTTTGAAAATATTCATTGGAGCGTCATTATAGATCAATCCATTACGTTACAGTATCTACGAAATTAAGCATCCTTTTGTATGTATCCTCAATAAGAGACTCAAAGTTTCAAGTTAGCATAAGCCTACGCCTAGAGAATATGATAATAATTCGGCAATGTAAGCTGATCGCAAATAAAACGTATGTCACAATACAGATCGAGATTACCAAAAAAATTTTTGTTGTCTTCCACATGCAAGATGTTGAGATGAATACAATACCGCCCAACGTAGTACCATAGTTATGCTCTAGCCCTAGAATTGTTTGAAGCTTCTGATGATGCAACTTTAACTTCTTATGTTCTTTACAGCCTGGTGAACACAGTGAAAACTCACGCAATAGGTGAAGAACATTATACTCTTCATACTCGCCCCTACAGCTCTTACAGAAATCATTCGCCATGTATCCAAAAACAATTTATCTCGCGTGAGTTTCCATCTGAAACACAGTTACTTGGAATATCACTATGATCCTGTACCCATGTTGTGCTGTCTCATTTAGAGATCTACGGCAGCTATAAACTGTCCTGGAGTTCGTTATGTTAGAAATCAATAACGAACATTCAACTTGGTTATCAGACATGCGAGTGATTTTTCTTTTTTCTTGATTACCTTTACAGTAGCATTTATAGCCTTAAAGATTAATCGGAAATAAATTTTAAGCATTTATATTAAATTTTCTTAAATATCGATAAGTGGGCGTGGCAAATATAATAATATTACGAAATAACACTGTTATTTGATACCATATTTATAAAAATTGGTGCTCTACTTACAAAGTTATAAAAAGTTAAAGAAAATACTTTACAAACATCATCCATCAATGAGCAAATGAATCTAATGGACTTTATGTTTATCATCTTGTAACACCTAAGAATGCCACGTCCCTAGAAACGTATTTAATAAACAACTTAAATGAGGGCGTTTTTAACTTTGCTTGTATGTCATTAATTTTCATAAATTTGGGAGCAAATGAAGGATAGAAGAGTAAATCTTTTTAATCTTTTAGTTAAATTTATTCAATCCATAAGAATTAATTTCAATGGGCGTGCTAATAGAGGGCGTTATACAAGGATGAAAGTCTATGTCCTTGGCTTTTATTTGTCTCCAAATTTATGAAAATTGGTGCATTACACGCAAAGTTATAAGCTAACACGTTTAATCTGTCTAAATATGATTCAGTGAGCGTGGCACTACTAAATGTTATAAGAAAATGAAAGTCAAGATTTTTAGCTTTTATATGTTACCAAATTTATCACAATTGATGCTGTATAGGTAAAGTTATAGGCATTTACATTTACAAATAAAAGCTGTAAGCATCTACTTTTATCGCCACTATAATTTATGACAATTAATGTTGTATAGGTAAAGTTATAGGCATTTACATTTAGTATGGTTAAGTATCTTAAAGTGGGCGTGGCAATCACAATATTTACACCTACAATGAAAGTACACATTTCTACCTTTCATTTGATACCAAATTTATAAAAATTGGTGAACGCGTTACAAAGTTATTAGAAGTTAAAGACAACACTTTGCCAAACAATCATCCATCTTGTTGCTCACACACACATCCAACACAAATAATGTTTGCGAAAATTTCATTTCAAAAATTTTGGGTGTTCTACCAGGCGCACAGAATTGCGTAGCAAGGGGTAGTTGGTAAACTATTTTCTTTAACTTCTTATAACTTTGTAACGAAAGCACCAATTTTTATAAAATTGGTATCAAATAAAAGCTGTAAGAATCTACTTTTATCGTCACTATAAGTTATGACAATTAGTGCTGTATAGGTAAAGTTATAGGCATTTACATTTAATATGCTTAAGTATTTTAAAGTGGGCGTGGCAATCACAATATTTACGCCTACAATGAAAGTACACGTTTCTACCTTTCATTTGATACCAAATTTATAAAAATTGGTGAACGCGTTACAAAGTTATTAGAAGTTAAAGACAACACTTTGCCAAACAATCATCCATCTTGTTGCTCACACACACATCCAACACAAATAATGTTTGCGAAAATTTCATTTCAAAAATTTTGGGTTTTCTACCAGGCGCACAGAATTGCGTAGCAAGGGGTAGTTGGTAAACTATTTTCTTTAACTTCTTATAACTTTGTAACGAAAGCACCAATTTTTATAAAATTGGTATCAAATAAAAGCTGTAAGAATCTACTTTTATCGTCACTATAATTTATGACAATTAGTGCTGTATAGGTAAAGTTATAGGCATTTACATTTAATATGCTTAAGTATTTTAAAGTGGGCGTGGCAATCACAATATTTACGCCTACAATGAAAGTACACATTTCTACCTTTCATTTGATACCAAATTTATAAAAATTGGTGAACGCGTTACAAAGTTATTAGAAGTTAAAGACAACACTTTGCCAAAAAATCATCCATCTTGTCGCTCACACACACATCCAACACAAATAATGTTTGCGAAAATTTCATTTCAAAAATTTTGGGTTTTCTACCAGGCGCACAGAATTGCGTAGCAAGGGGTAGTTGGTAAACTATTTTCTTTAACTTCTTATAAATTTGTAACGAAAGCACCAATTTTTATAAAATTGGTATCAAATAAAAGCTGTAAGCATCTACTTTTATCGTCACTATAATTTATGACAATTAGTGCTGTATAGGTAAAGTTATAGGCATTTACATTTAATATGCTTAAGTATCTTAAAGTGGGCGTGGCAATTACAATATTTACACCTACAATGAAAGTACACGTTTCTACCTTTCATTTGATACCAAATTTATAAAAAATGGTGAACGCGTTACAAAGTTATTAGAAGTTAAAGACAACACTTTGCCAAACAATCATCCATCTTGTTGCTCACACACACATCCAACACAAATAATGTTTGCGAAAATTTCATTTCAAAAATTTTGGGTGTTCTACCAGGCGCACAGAATTGCGTAGCAAGGGGTAGTTGGTAAACTATTTTCTTTAACTTCTTATAACTTTGTAACGAAAGCACCAATTTTTATAAAATTGGTATCAAATAAAAGCTGTAAGAATCTACTTTTATCGTCACTATAATTTATGACAATTAGTGCTGTATAGGTAAAGTTATAGGCATTTACATTTAATATGCTTAAGTATCTTAAAGTGGGCGTGGCAATTACAATATTTACACCTACAATGAAAGTACACATTGCTACCTTTCATTTGATACCAAATTTATAAAAATTGGTGAACGCGTTACAAAGTTATTAGAAGTTAAAGACAACACTTTGCCAAACAATCATCCATCTTGTTGCTCACACACACATCCAACACAAATAATGTTTGCGAAAATTACATTTCAAAAATTTTGGGTGTTCTACCAGGCGCACAGAATTGCGTAGCAAGGGGTAGTTGGTAAACTATTTTCTTTAACTTCTTATAACTTTGTAACGAAAGCACCAATTTTTATAAAATTGGCATCAAATAAAAGCTGTAAGAATCTACTTTTATCGTCACTATAATTTATGACAATTAGTGCTGTATAGGTAAAGTTATAGGCATTTACATTTAATATGCTTAAGTATCTTAAAGTGGGCGTGGCAATCACAATATTTACGCCTACAATGAAACTACACATTGCTACCTTTCATTTGATACCAAATTTATAAAAATTGGTGAACGCGTTACAAAGTTATTAGAAGTTAAAGACAACACTTTGCCAAACAATCATCCATCTTGTCGCTTACACACACATCCAACACAAATAATGTTTGCGAAAATTTCATTTCAAAAATTTTGGGTTTTCTACCAGGCGCACAGAATTGCGTAGCAAGGGGTAGTTGGTAAACTATTTTCTTTAACTTCTTATAAATTTGTAACGAAAGCACCAATTTTTATAAAATTGGTATCAAATAAAAGCTGTAAGCATCTACTTTTATCGTCACTATAATTTATGACAATTAGTGCTGTATAGGTAAAGTTATAGGCATTTACATTTAATATGCTTAAGTATCTTAAAGTGGGCGTGGCAATTACAATATTTACACCTACAATGAAAGTACACGTTTCTACCTTTCATTTGATACCAAATTTATAAAAAATGGTGAACGCGTTACAAAGTTATTAGAAGTTAAAGACAACACTTTGCCAAACAATCATCCATCTTGTTGCTCACACACACATCCAACACAAATAATGTTTGCGAAAATTTCATTTCAAAAATTTTGGGTTTTCTACCGGGCGCACAGAATTGCGTAGCAAGGGGTAGTTGGTAAACTATTTTCTTTAACTTCTTATAACTTTGTAACGAAAGCACCAATTTTTATAAAATTGGTATCAAATAAAAGCTGTAAGCATCTACTTTTATCGCCACTATAATTTATGACAATTAATGTTGTATAGGTAAAGTTATAGGTATTTACATTTAATATGCTTAAGTATCTTAAAGTGGGCGTGGCAATCATAATATTTACACCTACAATGAAAGTACACGTTTCTACCTCTCATTTGATACCAAATTTATAAAAATTGGTGAACGCGTTACAAAGTTATTAGAAGTTAAAGACAACACTTTGCCAAACAATCATCCATCTTGTTGCTCACACACACATCCAACACATATAATGTTTGCGAAAATTTCATTTCAAAAATTTTGGGTGTTCTACCAGGCGCACAGAATTGCGTAGCAAGGGGTAGTTGGTAAACTATTTTCTTTAACTTCTTATAACTTTGTAACGAAAGCACCAATTTTTATAAAATTGGTATCAAATAAAAGCTGTAAGCATCTACTTTTATCGCCACTATAATTTATGACAATTAGTGCTGTATAGGTAAAGTTATAGGCATTTACATTTAATATGCTTAAGTATTTTAAAGTGGGCGTGGCAATCACAATATTTACGCCTACAATGAAAGTACACATTTCTACCTTTCATTTGATACCAAATTTATAAAAATTGGTGAACGCGTTACAAAGTTATTAGAAGTTAAAGACAACACTTTGCCAAACAATCATCCATCTTGTTGCTCACAAACACATCCAACACAAATAATGTTTGCGAAAATTTCATTTCAAAAATTTTGGGTTTTCTACCGGGCGCACAGAATTGCGTAGCAAGGGGTAGTTGGTAAACTATTTTCTTTAACTTCTTATAACTTTGTAACGAAAGCACCAATTTTTATAAAATTGGTATCAAATAAAAGCTGTAAGCATCTACTTTTATCGCCACTATAATTTATGACAATTAATGTTGTATAGGTAAAGTTATAGGTATTTACATTTAATATGCTTAAGTATCTTAAAGTGGGCGTGGCAATCATAATATTTACACCTACAATGAAAGTACACGTTTCTACCTCTCATTTGATACCAAATTTATAAAAATTGGTGAACGCGTTACAAAGTTATTAGAAGTTAAAGACAACACTTTGCCAAACAATCATCCATCTTGTTGCTCACACACACATCCAACACAAATAATGTTTGCGAAAATTTCATTTCAAAAATTTTGGGTGTTCTACCAGGCGCACAGAATTGCGTAGCAAGGGGTAGTTGGTAAACTATTTTCTTTAACTTCTTATAACTTTGTAACGAAAGCACCAATTTTTATAAAATTGGTATCAAATAAAAGCTGTAAGAATCTACTTTTATCGTCACTATAATTTATGACAATTAGTGCTGTATAGGTAAAGTTATAGGCATTTACATTTAATATGCTTAAGTATCTTAAAGTGGGCGTGGCAATCACAATATTTATGCCTACAATGAAAGTACACATTTCTACCTTTCATTTGATACCAAATTTATAAAAATTGGTGAACGCGTTACAAAGTTATTAGAAGTTAAAGACAACACTTTGCCAAACAATCATCCATCTTGTTGCTCACACACACATCCAACACAAATAATGTTTGCGAAAATTTCATTTCAAAAATTTTGGGTGTTCTACCAGGCGCACAGAATTGCGTAGCAAGGGGTAGTTGGTAAACTATTTTCTTTAACTTCTTATAACTTTGTAACGAAAGCACCAATTTTTATAAAATTGGTATCAAATAAAAGCTGTAAGCATCTACTTTTATCGCCACTATAATTTATGACAATTAATGCAGTATAGGTAAAGTTATAGGCATTTACATTTAATATGCTTAAGTATCTTAAAGTGGGCGTGGCAATCACAATATTTATGCCTACAATGAAAGTACACATTTCTACCTTTCATTTGATACCAAATTTATAAAAATTGGTGAACGCGTTACAAAGTTATTAGAAGTTAAAGACAACACTTTGCCAAACAATCATCCATCTTGTTGCTCACACACACATCCAACACAAATAATGTTTGCGAAAATTTCATTTCAAAAATTTTGGGTGTTCTACCAGGCGCACAGAATTGCGTAGCAAGGGGTAGTTGGTAAACTATTTTCTTTAACTTCTTATAACTTTGTAACGAAAGCACCAATTTTTATAAAATTGGTATCAAATAAAAGCTGTAAGAATCTACTTTTATCGTCACTATAATTTATGACAATTAGTGCTGTATAGGTAAAGTTATAGGCATTTACATTTAATATGCTTAAGTATCTTAAAGTGGGCGTGGCAATCACAATATTTATGCCTACAATGAAAGTACACATTTCTACCTTTCATTTGATACCAAATTTATAAAAATTGGTGAACGCGTTACAAAGTTATTAGAAGTTAAAGACAACACTTTGCCAAACAATCATCCATCTTGTTGCTCACACACACATCCAACACAAATAATGTTTGCGAAAATTTCATTTCAAAAATTTTGGGTGTTCTACCAGGCGCACAGAATTGCGTAGCAAGGGGTAGTTGGTAAACTATTTTCTTTAACTTCTTATAACTTTGTAACGAAAGCACCAATTTTTATAAAATTGGTATCAAATAAAAGCTGTAAGAATCTACTTTTATCGTCACTATAATTTATGACAATTAGTGCTGTATAGGTAAAGTTATAGGCATTTACATTTAATATGCTTAAGTATCTTAAAGTGGGCGTGGCAATCACAATATTTATGCCTACAATGAAAGTACACATTTCTACCTTTCATTTGATACCAAATTTATAAAAATTGGTGAACGCGTTACAAAGTTATTAGAAGTTAAAGACAACACTTTGCCAAACAATCATCCATCTTGTTGCTCACACACACATCCAACACAAATAATGTTTGCGAAAATTTCATTTCAAAAATTTTGGGTGTTCTACCAGGCGCACAGAATTGCGTAGCAAGGGGTAGTTGGTAAACTATTTTCTTTAACTTCTTATAACTTTGTAACGAAAGCACCAATTTTTATAAAATTGGTATCAAATAAAAGCTGTAAGCATCTACTTTTATCGCCACTATAATTTATGACAATTAATGCAGTATAGGTAAAGTTATAGGCATTTACATTTAATATGCTTAAGTATCTTAAAGTGGGCGTGGCAATCACAATATTTATGCCTACAATGAAAGTACACATTTCTACCTTTCATTTGATACCAAATTTATAAAAATTGGTGAACGCGTTACAAAGTTATTAGAAGTTAAAGACAACACTTTGCCAAACAATCATCCATCTTGTTGCTCACACACACATCCAACACAAATAATGTTTGCGAAAATTTCATTTCAAAAATTTTGGGTGTTCTACCAGGCGCACAGAATTGCGTAGCAAGGGGTAGTTGGTAAACTATTTTCTTTAACTTCTTATAACTTTGTAACGAAAGCACCAATTTTTATAAAATTGGTATCAAATAAAAGCTGTAAGCATCTACTTTTATCGCCACTATAATTTATGACAATTAATGTTGTATAGGTAAAGTTATAGGTATTTACATTTAATATGCTTAAGTATCTTAAAGTGGGCGTGGCAATCATAATATTTACACCTACAATGAAAGTACACGTTTCTACCTTTCATTTGATACCAAATTTATAAAAATTGGTGAACGCGTTACAAAGTTATTAGAAGTTAAAGACAACACTTTGCCAAACAATCATCCATCTTGTTGCTCACACACACATCCAACACAAATAATGTTTGCGAAAATTTCATTTCAAAAATTTTGGGTGTTCTACCAGGCGCACAGAATTGCGTAGCAAGGGGTAGTTGGTAAACTATTTTCTTTAACTTCTTATAAATTTGTAACGAAAGCACCAATTTTTATAAAATTGGTATCAAATAAAAGCTGTAAGAATCTACTTTTATCGTCACTATAATTTATGACAATTAGTGCTGTATAGGTAAAGTTATAGGCATTTACATTTAATATGCTTAAGTATCTTAAAGTGGGCGTGGCAATTACAATATTTACACCTACAATGAAAGTACACGTTTCTACCTTTCATTTGATACCAAATTTATAAGAATTGGTGAACGCGTTACAAAGTTATTAGAAGTTAAAGACAACACTTTGCCAAACAATCATCCATCTTGTTGCTCACACACACATCCAACACAAATAATGTTTGCGAAAATTACATTTCAAAAATTTTGGGTGTTCTACCAGGCGCACAGAATTGCGTAGCAAGGGGTAGTTGGTAAACTATTTTCTTTAACTTCTTATAACTTTGTAACGAAAGCACCAATTTTTATAAAATTGGTATCAAATAAAAGCTGTAAGAATCTACTTTTATCGTCACTATAATTTATGACAATTAGTGCTGTATAGGTAAAGTTATAGGCATTTACATTTAATATGCTTAAGTATTTTAAAGTGGGCGTGGCAATCACAATATTTACGCCTACAATGAAAGTACACATTTCTACCTTTCATTTGATACCAAATTTATAAAAATTGGTGAACGCGTTACAAAGTTATTAGAAGTTAAAGACAACACTTTGCCAAACAATCATCCATCTTGTTGCTCACACACACATCCAACACAAATAATGTTTGCGAAAATTTCATTTCAAAAATTTTGGGTTTTCTACCGGGCGCACAGAATTGCGTAGCAAGGGGTAGTTGGTAAACTATTTTCTTTAACTTCTTATAACTTTGTAACGAAAGCACCAATTTTTATAAAATTGGTATCAAATAAAAGCTGTAAGCATCTACTTTTATCGCCACTATAATTTATGACAATTAATGTTGTATAGGTAAAGTTATAGGTATTTACATTTAATATGCTTAAGTATCTTAAAGTGGGCGTGGCAATCATAATATTTACACCTACAATGAAAGTACACGTTTCTACCTCTCATTTGATACCAAATTTATAAAAATTGGTGAACGCGTTACAAAGTTATTAGAAGTTAAAGACAACACTTTGCCAAACAATCATCCATCTTGTTGCTCACACACACATCCAACACATATAATGTTTGCGAAAATTTCATTTCAAAAATTTTGGGTGTTCTACCAGGCGCACAGAATTGCGTAGCAAGGGGTAGTTGGTAAACTATTTTCTTTAACTTCTTATAACTTTGTAACGAAAGCACCAATTTTTATAAAATTGGTATCAAATAAAAGCTGTAAGCATCTACTTTTATCGCCACTATAATTTATGACAATTAGTGCTGTATAGGTAAAGTTATAGGCATTTACATTTAATATGCTTAAGTATTTTAAAGTGGGCGTGGCAATCACAATATTTACGCCTACAATGAAAGTACACATTTCTACCTTTCATTTGATACCAAATTTATAAAAATTGGTGAACGCGTTACAAAGTTATTAGAAGTTAAAGACAACACTTTGCCAAACAATCATCCATCTTGTTGCTCACAAACACATCCAACACAAATAATGTTTGCGAAAATTTCATTTCAAAAATTTTGGGTTTTCTACCGGGCGCACAGAATTGCGTAGCAAGGGGTAGTTGGTAAACTATTTTCTTTAACTTCTTATAACTTTGTAACGAAAGCACCAATTTTTATAAAATTGGTATCAAATAAAAGCTGTAAGCATCTACTTTTATCGCCACTATAATTTATGACAATTAATGTTGTATAGGTAAAGTTATAGGTATTTACATTTAATATGCTTAAGTATCTTAAAGTGGGCGTGGCAATCATAATATTTACACCTACAATGAAAGTACACGTTTCTACCTCTCATTTGATACCAAATTTATAAAAATTGGTGAACGCGTTACAAAGTTATTAGAAGTTAAAGACAACACTTTGCCAAACAATCATCCATCTTGTTGCTCACACACACATCCAACACAAATAATGTTTGCGAAAATTTCATTTCAAAAATTTTGGGTGTTCTACCAGGCGCACAGAATTGCGTAGCAAGGGGTAGTTGGTAAACTATTTTCTTTAACTTCTTATAACTTTGTAACGAAAGCACCAATTTTTATAAAATTGGTATCAAATAAAAGCTGTAAGAATCTACTTTTATCGTCACTATAATTTATGACAATTAGTGCTGTATAGGTAAAGTTATAGGCATTTACATTTAATATGCTTAAGTATCTTAAAGTGGGCGTGGCAATCACAATATTTATGCCTACAATGAAAGTACACATTTCTACCTTTCATTTGATACCAAATTTATAAAAATTGGTGAACGCGTTACAAAGTTATTAGAAGTTAAAGACAACACTTTGCCAAACAATCATCCATCTTGTTGCTCACACACACATCCAACACAAATAATGTTTGCGAAAATTTCATTTCAAAAATTTTGGGTGTTCTACCAGGCGCACAGAATTGCGTAGCAAGGGGTAGTTGGTAAACTATTTTCTTTAACTTCTTATAACTTTGTAACGAAAGCACCAATTTTTATAAAATTGGTATCAAATAAAAGCTGTAAGCATCTACTTTTATCGCCACTATAATTTATGACAATTAATGCAGTATAGGTAAAGTTATAGGCATTTACATTTAATATGCTTAAGTATCTTAAAGTGGGCGTGGCAATCACAATATTTATGCCTACAATGAAAGTACACATTTCTACCTTTCATTTGATACCAAATTTATAAAAATTGGTGAACGCGTTACAAAGTTATTAGAAGTTAAAGACAACACTTTGCCAAACAATCATCCATCTTGTTGCTCACACACACATCCAACACAAATAATGTTTGCGAAAATTTCATTTCAAAAATTTTGGGTGTTCTACCAGGCGCACAGAATTGCGTAGCAAGGGGTAGTTGGTAAACTATTTTCTTTAACTTCTTATAACTTTGTAACGAAAGCACCAATTTTTATAAAATTGGTATCAAATAAAAGCTGTAAGCATCTACTTTTATCGCCACTATAATTTATGACAATTAATGCAGTATAGGTAAAGTTATAGGCATTTACATTTAATATGCTTAAGTATCTTAAAGTGGGCGTGGCAATCACAATATTTATGCCTACAATGAAAGTACACATTTCTACCTTTCATTTGATACCAAATTTATAAAAATTGGTGAACGCGTTACAAAGTTATTAGAAGTTAAAGACAACACTTTGCCAAACAATCATCCATCTTGTTGCTCACACACACATCCAACACAAATAATGTTTGCGAAAATTTCATTTCAAAAATTTTGGGTGTTCTACCAGGCGCACAGAATTGCGTAGCAAGGGGTAGTTGGTAAACTATTTTCTTTAACTTCTTATAACTTTGTAACGAAAGCACCAATTTTTATAAAATTGGTATCAAATAAAAGCTGTAAGCATCTACTTTTATCGCCACTATAATTTATGACAATTAATGTTGTATAGGTAAAGTTATAGGTATTTACATTTAATATGCTTAAGTATCTTAAAGTGGGCGTGGCAATCATAATATTTACACCTACAATGAAAGTACACGTTTCTACCTTTCATTTGATACCAAATTTATAAAAATTGGTGAACGCGTTACAAAGTTATTAGAAGTTAAAGACAACACTTTGCCAAACAATCATCCATCTTGTTGCTCACACACACATCCAACACAAATAATGTTTGCGAAAATTTCATTTCAAAAATTTTGGGTGTTCTACCAGGCGCACAGAATTGCGTAGCAAGGGGTAGTTGGTAAACTATTTTCTTTAACTTCTTATAACTTTGTAACGAAAGCACCAATTTTTATAAAATTGGTATCAAATAAAAGCTGTAAGAATCTACTTTTATCGTCACTATAATTTATGACAATTAGTGCTGTATAGGTAAAGTTATAGGCATTTACATTTAATATGCTTAAGTATCTTAAAGTGGGCGTGGCAATCACAATATTTACGCCTACAATGAAAGTACACATTTCTACCTTTCATTTGATACCAAATTTATAAAAATTGGTGAACGCGTTACAAAGTTATTAGAAGTTAAAGACAACACTTTGCCAAACAATCATCCATCTTGTTGCTCACACACACATCCAACACAAATAATGTTTGCGAAAATTTCATTTCAAAAATTTTGGGTGTTCTACCAGGCGCACAGAATTGCGTAGCAAGGGGTAGTTGGTAAACTATTTTCTTTAACTTCTTATAACTTTGTAACGAAAGCACCAATTTTTATAAAATTGGTATCAAATAAAAGCTGTAAGCATCTACTTTTATCGCCACTATAATTTATGACAATTAATGCAGTATAGGTAAAGTTATAGGCATTTACATTTAATATGCTTAAGTATCTTAAAGTGGGCGTGGCAATCACAATATTTATGCCTACAATGAAAGTACACATTTCTACCTTTCATTTGATACCAAATTTATAAAAATTGGTGAACGCGTTACAAAGTTATTAGAAGTTAAAGACAACACTTTGCCAAACAATCATCCATCTTGTTGCTCACACACACATCCAACACAAATAATGTTTGCGAAAATTTCATTTCAAAAATTTTGGGTGTTCTACCAGGCGCACAGAATTGCGTAGCAAGGGGTAGTTGGTAAACTATTTTCTTTAACTTCTTATAACTTTGTAACGAAAGCACCAATTTTTATAAAATTGGTATCAAATAAAAGCTGTAAGCATCTACTTTTATCGCCACTATAATTTATGACAATTAATGTTGTATAGGTAAAGTTATAGGTATTTACATTTAATATGCTTAAGTATCTTAAAGTGGGCATGGCAATCATAATATTTACACCTACAATGAAAGTACACGTTTCTACCTTTCATTTGATACCAAATTTATAAAAATTGGTGAACGCGTTACAAAGTTATTAGAAGTTAAAGACAACACTTTGCCAAACAATCATCCATCTTGTTGCTCACACACACATCCAACACAAATAATGTTTGCGAAAATTTCATTTCAAAAATTTTGGGTGTTCTACCAGGCGCACAGAATTGCGTAGCAAGGGGTAGTTGGTAAACTATTTTCTTTAACTTCTTATAACTTTGTAACGAAAGCACCAATTTTTATAAAATTGGTATCAAATAAAAGCTGTAAGAATCTACTTTTATCGTCACTATAATTTATGACAATTAGTGCTGTATAGGTAAAGTTATAGGCATTTACATTTAATATGCTTAAGTATCTTAAAGTGGGCGTGGCAATCACAATATTTACGCCTACAATGAAAGTACACATTTCTACCTTTCATTTGATACCAAATTTATAAAAATTGGTGAACGCGTTACAAAGTTATTAGAAGTTAAAGACAACACTTTGCCAAACAATCATCCATCTTGTTGCTCACACACACATCCAACACAAATAATGTTTGCGAAAATTTCATTTCAAAAATTTTGGGTGTTCTACCAGGCGCACAGAATTGCGTAGCAAGGGGTAGTTGGTAAACTATTTTCTTTAACTTCTTATAACTTTGTAACGAAAGCACCAATTTTTATAAAATTGGTATCAAATAAAAGCTGTAAGAATCTACTTTTATCGTCACTATAATTTATGACAATTAGTGCTGTATAGGTAAAGTTATAGGCATTTACATTTAATATGCTTAAGTATTTTAAAGTGGGCGTGGCAATCACAATATTTACGCCTACAATGAAAGTACACATTTCTACCTTTCATTTGATACCAAATTTATAAAAATTGGTGAACGCGTTACAAAGTTATTAGAAGTTAAAGACAACACTTTGCCAAACAATCATCCATCTTGTTGCTCACAAACACATCCAACACAAATAATGTTTGCGAAAATTTCATTTCAAAAATTTTGGGTGTTCTACCAGGCGCACAGAATTGCGTAGCAAGGGGTAGTTGGTAAACTATTTTCTTTAACTTCTTATAAATTTGTAACGAAAGCACCAATTTTTATAAAATTGGTATCAAATAAAAGCTGTAAGAATCTACTTTTATCGTCACTATAATTTATGACAATTAGTGCTGTATAGGTAAAGTTATAGGCATTTACATTTAATATGCTTAAGTATTTTAAAGTGGGCGTGGCAATTACAATATTTACACCTACAATGAAAGTACACGTTTCTACCTTTCATTTGATACCAAATTTATAAAAATTGGTGAACGCGTTACAAAGTTATTAGAAGTTAAAGACAACACTTTGCCAAACAATCATCCATCTTGTTGCTCACACACACATCCAACACAAATAATGTTTGCGAAAATTTCATTTCAAAAATTTTGGGTGTTCTACCAGGCGCACAGAATTGCGTAGCAAGGGGTAGTTGGTAAACTATTTTCTTTAACTTCTTATAACTTTGTAACGAAAGCACCAATTTTTATAAAATTGGTATCAAATAAAAGCTGTAAGAATCTACTTTTATCGTCACTATAATTTATGACAATTAGTGCTGTATAGGTAAAGTTATAGGCATTTACATTTAATATGCTTAAGTATTTTAAAGTGGGCGTGGCAATCACAATATTTACGCCTACAATGAAAGTACACATTTCTACCTTTCATTTGATACCAAATTTATAAAAATTGGTGAACGCGTTACAAAGTTATTAGAAGTTAAAGACAACACTTTGCCAAACAATCATCCATCTTGTTGCTCACACACACATCCAACACACAAAATTTTTGCCAAAAATTCATTTCAAAAATTTTGGGTGTTCTACCAGGCGCACAGAATTGCGTAGCAAGGGGTAGTTGGTAAACTATTTTCTTCAACTTCTTATAACTTTGTAACGAAAGCACCAATTTTTATAAAATTGGTATCAAATAAAAGCTGTAAGCATCTACTTTTATCGCCACTATAATTTATGACAATTAATGTTGTATAGGTAAAGTTATAGGTATTTACATTTAATATGCTTAAGTATCTTAAAGTGGGCGTGGCAATCATAATATTTACACCCACAATGAAAGTACACGTTTCTACCTTTCATTTGATACCAAATTTATAAAAATTGGTGAACGCGTTACAAAGTTATTAGAAGTTAAAGACAACACTTTGCCAAACAATCATCCATCTTGTTGCTCACACACACATCCAACACAAATAATGTTTGCGAAAATTTCATTTCAAAAATTTTGGGTGTTCTACCAGGCGCACAGAATTGCGTAGCAAGGGGTAGTTGGTAAACTATTTTCTTTAACTTCTTATAACTTTGTAACGAAAGCACCAATTTTTATAAAATTGGTATCAAATAAAAGCTGTAAGCATCTACTTTTATCGCCACTATAATTTATGACAATTAATGCAGTATAGGTAAAGTTATAGGCATTTACATTTAATATGCTTAAGTATCTTAAAGTGGGCGTGGCAATCACAATATTTACGCCTACAACGAAAGTACACGTTTCTACCTTTCATTTGATACCAAATTTATAAAAATTGGTGAACGCGTTACAAAGTTATTAGAAGTTAAAGACAACACTTTGCCAAACAATCATTCATCTTGTTGCTCACACACGCATCCAACACAAATAATGTTTGCGAAAATTTCATTTCAAAAATTTTAGGTGTTCTACCAGGCGCACAGAATTGCGTAGCAAGGGGTAGTTGGTAAACTATTTTCTTTAACTTCTTATAACTTTGTAACGAAAGCACCAATTTTTATAAAATTGGTATCAAATAAAGGCTGTAAGCATCTACTTTTATAGTCACTATAAATATTAAAATTTTGCCACGCCCACTTTAAGATCTTTAAGTAAATTAAATGTCAATGCTTATAACTTTGCCTATTTAGCATCAATTTTAATAAATTTGGTAGGAAACGAAAGCTAAGAACCTAGATTTATATTTTCTTTCAACACCCAATAGTGCCACGCCCACTGAATCATGTTTAGATAGATTAAATGTATTAGCTTATAACTTTACATGTATTGTTGTAGGAGAAGAGTGGTCGGGGCAAATAATATTAGAAAATTAAAGCCCGGGCTCTTAGATTTTATTTTCTACTAAATTTATGACAATTGATGCCGTTTAAGAAAAAATTTTTTATAGTGCTGAGCGGGGAAAGAATAAAACAAAATACTATTTTTCGAGAATAATAAAACAGAACGAATATTATATTTTTATGTTTATATTAAATTATTATATTATATTTATGTTATATTATTAACAATTCACAGACTTATCTCTGCATAAACACAAGTTTGTACAAATACTTAAACTTATATTAAAATTAGGTTGGCCAACGTGAACATGCCGCTCTCTTACATCATAGTCACAAGAGGAACGGAAAGTCAGCTGGACGAGATCAAAAAAAGACTAACAATTCATAATATAGTAATTCATAGTATTTTATAAACTTAAGTAAAAAAAGATAAAGGAAAATTAAAAAATAGATTTAAGAAATAAAATTCAAATTTATAAATAATAAAAAGGAAAAACGAAAAAAGGAACTATTCTCCGAGCATGCTTATCAGTATGGTAGCCTCCGATGTCGCATTAGAAGCAGTCATGGCTGTCCCATTACCGGTGCTAGGCTGACCTGCTGACGGACATGGTTTCCTGAGAGCCTGGTTTGTGTTGCCCTATTCTTGTTTTTGCTGTGAGTGGGGTTGTGGGTGCTAGCAGCCTGTATGTATGCAGCTAGTATGTATGCTTTTATACTTGTATGGTGGCTTCTTTTATCTGCATTTTGTGTTAGAGGCAGCAATAACGTCGACGAGGCTTTCATTATTGGGGCTAGTCGACGGCGTGCAATTTCCGACATCTGTAAATGCAACAAAAAACATGTAAAAGAAAAAAGAAAATTAGTTTTGTTTATAATTTGAAAACAGTACGAGTTTAACTATTGACCGAGTCAGAATGCCATTGGCGGTTCGAATATTGGGCTGTAATATACCCGTCCGATTCGACCTAGCTTCCATTTGTATTCCCCTAACAAACAAAACAAAATCATTTACAACAAAATCTGTTTGGGGAAGCTTCCATTTGTTGTGTGCAAAATTTTCAGCTTATGCCATCGATTAGCATAGCCTACAGGTATCTTTCACAAATGGGTTTAGAAACTATTCACTCCTGCCTGCCATAAGCCACCCATATGTGGAGCTCCAATCTACCAACTGAAACGCATTCTTTGTGACAATCTGATGCATAAGTTTCTCAAAGAACTGAGTTTTATTCTTAATCAAAAGATTGTCTGCTCCAACAAAGGCAGTACCATTGTCTAAACATAGGTAAGAAGGACAACCGCGACGTGAGAAGAATCGAGTAAAAGCAGCCAAAAAACATTCGATGGACATGTCATTTGTAGCCTCAAGATTAATGGCTCAAATAGCAAAACAAACAAATACTAAGAGATATCCTGTCGTTATTCTACAACCAAGCCATATATGTATGTATATGTATGACTTTATATCGAAGGGACCAGGACTTTATATCGAAGTCAGTGTCGGGGAAAAATTATGAAATCCATCCATCATCAACCTAATCTCACTACGACTGAACGTATGAGATAGAAGACCTTAAAACGATATTTTCTTGGTGTGTAAAGAGTGATAAAAACGAAAAATGTTGGACATAACTCGCAGGGCACGAGATAAGTCCGAATATCGAACCAAAACTTCTTCGGACATATCCTTTTGGGCAATGTTGTCCTGTATCAAACGCCTTTTTAGCGGATTATTGAACTTAAAATACGAGGGCGAAATAACCATTCAGGGCCTTTCCACCAAATGTTTGAAATGGAAAGCTCCTGAGCGCTCATACCACGACAAGCCAAATCAGCAGGGTTATGATGAGATTCAACCTGTCCATGATATACGATATTCGATTTGCCACAAAAGTTGGCCAAAGGCACGGGGGTTTTTGAAGCCTGGACAGAACGATAGACGAATCTGTCCAATAGAAGGCGTTCGATTTGGTAAGATTCACCTCTTTACGAAGTGAAAATGCAATTTTTGCAATAAAGTTGGGCAGCAGAGCTCTAAGCGGCATAAAGTTTGCGCTTTTATAGACACAACTTTTTTTTTGGCATCGAGAAAGTGGGTGATAAATCCACCGGACGGGTTTAGGACTCTACTGTACAGAGTGGCAGTATATACTCGGTCAGAAGCATCACAAAATGCACGCCCCCTTTGACACGCCCATTTAAAACTATTTACACAGATTAAATGAAGGACTTTATAACTCTGCTTGTATGTCATTAACTTTCATAAATGTGGAGGAAACTGTATTATAATCATACTTTATTTTAAGTAGATCGGAATACTTCTGCCTATGTGGGCCTTTCATTAGTTCTCATTTTCTTCTTCATTTTGCGTAAATTTTGACTGCTTTATGGGTCTTTAATATTCGAAAACTTTTTGAAATTAAATTTTTTTTACAACGAAAATAAGCCAAAAATTAAATGTGAAAAGAAATGGGGAATTTTTGCTAAATTTCCATTACTTTCTTATCGTTTTTGATCCACAAGTTGTTTTATGCCTGAAATAACAATAACATGCAAACGTATCTCTTAAATTTTATGGCCAACAACACGCATTGAAAACGTAAAAGCAAAAAAAAAACATCGAAACGAAACTGAACTGAACAGCAACAACATGAAAGGAACACGGAATGCAATTGATTACGTTACCATTTCGACTGATATCAGCTACTGTCTATCTACAACGCATAAATCCAAATACACATACTCTCGCACTCCGCACTGATATATATTAAAACTATTCAAGCAAATACGTATAAAGCATATGTGTGTGTGTGGGAGTGAGTATGTGTGTATGTGTGTGGGATAAGCGTTGAAGATTATAAGCCAAGCCCATCCATATTCAATAACGATTCAATGCTGGCCTAATACAAGCACAAGCAACTGAAAAGTCAAATCAGCGCTGGGTATGCTATGTGGCTGGCATAGATTTAAAGGCCAAAACGTTGTAGGAATCGAAATATAAAAAGCAACAACAAACATAATAATAATGATGACATTCAAACACGCACCATTATTTCCTCTACGAAAAAAAAAAAAACGATTCGGAATTAAATTCACGGTTACCGAACGCACCGCACCTCCTGTTGTTTATTGGTTTCATTTTCCATTTTTTTTTCTTCCTTTCTCTCTGTCTTTGATTTTTCGGTAGGATGACAAAGTCCCATTATCACTAAAATCCTCGTATATGAAAATATCCTGTCGTGTGTGTCGTGTTTATATACGTTAGTGGGCACACACATGTGTGTGTGTATTTGTTTGTGTTTTGGTAAAAGAGAGCAAAGGCAGCAGCAGCGAAAAAAAAGGACAAACTATTTGAAATTTTAACATCAATCGTTTATAACGTTTAAATTGCGTCGAAATGAATTTTGATGGATTTCGTTTTACGTTCCAGTCACCAAAAAACAGAAAAAAATTTGAAAAAAACAGACACACATACACATATAAAATGGCACAGGGAGACAATAGGAGCGGCATTGTATTACGTGTGCATATGTGAAGTGAAATAAGGCGGTTCAAGCAAAATGTTGGACAAATTTTAAATGGAAATAATATTCAGTCTACGGCAATAACGCTTCAAACTGGCGTCGAAAAACATTCCTTTAATCTGTGGTTCATACAGGAAATCTGTTAAAAGAAAAATTTATGGAACCGTAACTCTGTGGTCCCACGATTTCTTCAAAGTTTTATCATAAGTTTTCTAAGGATGTAGGCTTTACTTATTCTCTATGATCAAAATCTCTAGACGTTTGTAAATGTTCTCAATCCTGATAATATAGAACAAGCACAGGAAATGTAAGAAGACCACATTCCATTCATTGTCGAGAATATTTTGGGAATATTTGCAAAAATCCGATTTCGAATAATAAAATACTGGTATTTCATAGCAAGTGTTGTTGGAAATGCTTGTCTAGACCTACAATACGGAATATCACGCATCATGGAGTGTTTGAAAGGTTATCTATCTTTGTGAAGCTGGCAGATGCCACTAAAAGTGATCTCCCTCATAGAGTTTTGAACTTTGAAGGTCGTTAACGACTATTTTATTCTGTTGAAGCTTACTAACGTAATTGGTCATTACAACACTTCAGTCAGGATAACGACTTAGCTTCTCACAACTCTGATGCCGTGTGTGTTGATTTTATACATGAGTGGCGGGATCTACTGTTTAAAGTCGATTCCGAACGACAGATTTTTGAGAAACTTTTCATGGCAATTTTATTTCAGTCACAGAGCCTTTGCCAGAAATTTGCTGAGACGAAGTCGCCGAAGAAATATATTTTTTTTTCATATTTCGTTTTGATGTCTGATCGGGGATTTGAACCGTGGTTTCGCGTCTAATGAATCAACACACTACCAACTAGACTACGGCGACTTGATTTGTAATTGAAATATTATTTCAAGTTTTATTTTGTTCGAGATATCCGAACCAGTAGTTAAACCTCGGCTTCTCGACTGACAATTCAAAGTATTACTTACTAGACTACGTCAACTTGAATTTACATCTGTCGACTTGTGTTCACGAATAGACGTGTATTACGTAGAAATATGAGATCAGATTTTCTGAAGCAAGTTCCTTTACTTCATCATCATCAGAGATACCTTACTGTCATTCATGAGTAAATTCCCCCTGTCTTGTACACTGTTGAGAGTCCTTAAAACAGATTTCGGAACACCAGCCCACTCATGAGAACAGTATTCCGTTCTCGATAAGGAGTAATTTGTGTAAATTATAAAAGATGTGGTCGCCATGCCCAGTAAGTAGTGTGTTGACTTATAAGACGTGAAGCCTCGGTTCAAATCCCTGGTCAAACATTTCTTTCTTCGACAACTTCCTCTCAGCAGATTTGTGACAAAAACTCTGAGGGTAAATAAAAATTGCAATGAAGTTTCTCAAAAATTTATCATTCGGAGTCGACTTTAAACTGTATGCCCCGCCACTTATGTATGAAAATTAACACACACAACGTAAGTGGTGAGAGAAACTAGGTCGTAATCCTGCCTAAAGACTTGTTATAACCAATTATGTACGTACATATGTATGTGTGATAAAAAGATCAGGTGGAATGAAGAATTTTTTCGTTAAACATTTGAAAATTATGCTGGTCGCAGTAGAGCTAGAACATCAAAAACTTCTGACTGTCCAATATTCACAGCTAACAGATGACGTGATATTAAAGCTTATAAGTTGATAAACAACATTGCGTCTTTTGATCCCTATTCGACCCTATTGTACTACTGTATTCGAAGATGGACTGCAGATCGGATATGAGAGTCTCGTTCATATTAATCCTATGCGTCCCAATCTCTAAATGGCGGGTCTATGAAGAATGCATTATAAATATCAACTAATACTCTCATCTGCAAAAAATTAGATGGGAGCGGAAGGCAAAGAGTTTATATTCTTAAGAAAAATTGGAAATGGAGTTGGAGATAGAACAGAAGCCTTTAGCTTCTTTAAATTTGGCTTGAACTCACTTTAACTACCTGTTGTGAACTCTGTTTCTAGGCTACATAAAATGATTTTAAGAAAGTACTTCCTGATACATACATACATCTATAAGTGGTCATACAATCCTTCAGTCCGGTTTACAAACTAGCTTTTCACATCTCTTATGTTGTGTGTTAATTTTTATACACGACGGATTTTTTTTGACGAACGAGTGATTTTTTTGAAAAACTTTCCAATGGTCTTACGTCTCCTAAGCCTACACCCTATCTGCTAGATTACGATGACTTCTGATGCAGTTTCTTTATGAAATAATTGCAAAATACATTACCAAATTGGCATTACGTACACCGTGTTTTTTGTAATAAAAGTACAATATTTTTGGTACTTCACAGCTGTACGATATATTGCCTGAACCGTCCTCTCACTTTCACAATTAACGCTTCCAAATATATTCGATAAGTTTTGTTGTTCTTTTTTCCCATTTTTTTTTTTTGTTTTGTTTTCGCTCATCTTTGATTAGTAGTTGTAGTGGCATGGCATGGCATGGCAAGACATTTAAAGCAAATGAATGGCAGAACTGTAGCGGAAAGAAAAAGCCAGAGGAAGGAGCGAAAGAAAGCATGAAAAAACTTTATTTAATGAAAACATTTATTTGCCAAGTAAAACATTAAGGAATTAGTGCGGAAATCAAAGATAACATTTTAGAAGGTGTGATGGTATGAGTCGAAGGGTCAAGGCAAACAACATACACCCACCCACACACACACGCATCGACCACATAGACTAGAATATTTTGTTTTAATAGCGATTGTAGATGAATTAACAAAATAAATGACTTGATTTTTTATAATGAGTGCATGTGTGTGTGCGTATTTTGGTGCTTTTGTTTGCCATCTATTGTAAGGATATAGTACGAGTGTGTGGTGTAGTGGCATTTGGCTACTACTGGGCTAGGCTGTGATGTCGTCGTTGTTGATTCAAACTAATGGCTATTTGTTGAATCGTCATCCCATAATGATATTGATAAAAAATAATAGATAATCGACCACACACATATACATACACACACACACAATACATGAGGTCATATATGGCTGGCTATTAGACGGATGGATTGGGGGGTATGGTATAAACGAATTGGCATTAAAAGGATGAATATAATGAAGACATTGAAAGCGATTTCTTTTTTGGGCTTTTTTGTTTTACTTTTTTTTTTTTTGTTAACCAAAATTAGTGGCAGATATTAATTAATCGCTTAAAAACAAACACTAATACACACACACACACAGAAGATTGAAACATTTGATTAGAAATTTAATTTCTGTAATACTTTTAAAGGCAAAAAACTTAACTTTCTTAGGAGTTTCCAAACAATCTCAATTAATTTTATAATATTCGAATCAAATTCATATTTTCTTAACTGTTATCCTTCTTCTTCTGTTCTTTGTTAAGTTTTGGTTTTAAGAAAAATCTGAAGGAAAACAAATTAATTAAAAAATTAAGAGTATTTGAGGGATTTTATTTTGAATTCAATCAATTTGTTTTTAATCTCGAACATGCGTTGTACTCCTGTAGTATCCTTTAGAAGTTTATATAATAAAAGTGGACCAAATTATGGGCGACAATTTATTGAGGTTGAAGACCCTTATACATCAAGGCTATCCATAGATTCATTATTAGTTTGAGCTGGTTGAGAAGTGCTAGGGGGCATCAATAGCGTAGTCGCGCTCTCTTGTGTGTTTGTTGGTCTGTGTAATTCCTTCGCTTCCTTATGCTCTCTTTCCTACTTCCCCTCCTTTTTCCCTATCCCCTCCACTATCCTCTCCCCTTAAGGATGTTTGTACAATGGGTCAACTTGATCTCCGAGTACTGTAGTACACGTCCTCTAGCCCAAACCTAAACCTAATAGGCAACAATAATATAAGTTTATAATGACCTTAGAGTCCCCAAATACCTAAAAAAATTCATAATAATAATAATTGGTCATTACAAACCTTCTATCAGGATTAACACCTAAATTAAGCTTCTCCCACTACTTATTTTATACATGAACTGGACCCACAGCTTAATGACGACTCCGAACGACAGATTTTGAGAAACTTTTTCATGACAATTTTAGAGTTTTTGCCAGTAATCCATTGAGACGTAGGAATATTTTTCGTATTTCGTTATGTTGGAGATGTATGACCTGAGGTTTGACCCGTGGCTACGACGATTTCAAAGTGTTTACGCTAAACAAAAGAATTATTTAAAACTTGTAAAGATGACCGAGAAGATGTCTGTAACAACCTTTACTTCAGTTCAGTTTTTGTATATTAAGCCTAGGCTAGCAGCAAAGTTTTAATCTGCATTGGTAGAGATGTTGAAGGGAAGCGTACCAACCACAGGAGTTAAATGCCTTAGCCCCATCATTATGCACCTAAGCCATCAAGTAGGCTTGTTGTCCACTTACCATGGTTAGGGTATATCAACCATCTTTCTCGTAGGATCCTATAAAAACTTAGTTTGCTTCTTCCTGACAATTCCTCTGGGATCTCGAATTTATGAAAAAAAAAGTTTTCCAACATTTCAGTATCCTCTCTGTGTACTTTGCACTTATTATTATCTACCACTCCTGCGCGCTTCACATGTACATGTAAGGCGTAGTGTTCCCCAAGGAGACACCTTGGGTAACTTTCCCTCATCACGATCACCTAGATTATCTATTCAATATTTCTTCCATAATCGTCATTCTAACTTCTCTATCCATTGTCACAGGCTGCCTAACCTGTCTATTTGTTTTTTCAGATCACGTTTTGAAGACTATCACCCATTCATACCTTAATACGTAATTGCTAAACGCCTTATTACATTTCAGGACATTACTCGTATCGCTGGATGTTATTGCCGTAATTGTCATTTGTTATAAGAGAAGATATTTCAATCATTATGCGTGAAGTCACCGTATTCTAGTTGATGATGTGTTGGCTTATTAGACATGAGACACCAGTTCAAACACCTGGTCAGACATGTCTAGCGAAACAGAAATATTTCTTTAGCGCTTTACTCACAGCTGATTTCTGGCAAAAACTCCGAGAAGTTTCTCAAAAATGTGCCGTCCGGAATCGACTTTAAACTGTAGGCCCCTCCAGTTATGTATGAGGGCTGTGAGCAGTTAGGTCTTAATCCCGACTGAGGGGTTATTGTAGTGACCAATCATGTATGTATGTGTCGAGATAGTTAAAGCTTTCCCCGGGCCCAGACCTCTGATCACACATATGTACCTCCACTGGGAAGACTGTATTTTGGTCCAGTAGCTGGAGGCATACCTTGGTTCCTGCTTGTCCTTTACAGAGGTTCCACGCAGTCCTTGTGCATATGGTAGAAACGATCAGAGACTTGGAGTCTATGGCTAGGGTAATGGGAGACGAACCTAACGTGAGATCATTCAGAAGTAATGACCCTTTAACTGTACTAGTAAACTCGTTGAATTAGCAATGAACCAGCAACGGAGCTCTCAGCTGCTATTAAGTTGAACCGAGATTAGAATGGAAGGCTGAATTAACTTTGCTGGTTCTCAGCTCTTGTACGAATTAGCTGCTGACGACACTAGCATTTGTCCATGGAGTAGGAAGAGCTGCTTATAAGGGTATAATCGGCGAAGGGAGTTAAAGACGACTATAGGAGTATACTAGACTATATCTAAGTAAAAGATAGCAACATCAAACCAGGCATTGTAGGGACAAAAAAGGCTTTTTTTAAAATAGGAAACAAGGAAACAATTCAGAGCCAGTATGTCGAGTGTGTGATGACTGAACCACCCTAGCGTTTATCACGTAATAGGCAGGGAGTTATACTTACTTATGCCGCACATCATCCAACAGATTGTCAAATCAGAAGAATTAAGCGAAACATCATAGAGATACCCATGTACATACATACATACATACATAATTGGCCGAAACAACCCTTCAGTCAGGTTTACGGCCTAGCTTCTCACACCAGTAATGTTGTGTGCGTTAATTTTAAACATGCGTGGCGGGACCTACAGGTTAACGTCGACTCCGAACGACAGATTTTTGAGAAACTTTTCATGGCAATTTTATTTACTCTTAGAGTTTTTGCCAGAAATCTACTGAGAGGAAATAGCCGAAGAAATATTTTCTTTTTTCATATTTTGTTTCGATGTCTGACCTGGGATACGAACCCGGTATTTACGTCTAAAAAGGCCACACACACCTACTAGATTAAGACGACTTCAAGGGATACCCATGTAGTAGTACAATAAATCGCCTGGTTGCTGTACTTCATACCAAAACGTAAACAGGGGCGACACGCGATTTGACACATTGCCAATTTAATGTGAAAGGGATAGTGAATATTACCAAAAACTATTTCCGTCCCTCTCAGATTGTTGGTCTGTTCTGTTAATTTATTGAAAGCAAACCTTTATTTGATATACATATGTACATCAGACGTCTTATAGCTTTTTATATCAAAGGTCCTTTTAAGGGCCACAAATATTTTAAAAAACAGATTTTATTTCTTATATTAGGATTTATAAGTTTTAAAAAAAAAATTATGTAACGGAATCCAGAAGCTTTCAATCCAGCCAAAGTGTACTCCCTTTACATAGTATTTAAATCTGCTAAAAACTGTACTATTTAGACCACAATGAAGTCGCATATCAAATTTTTCCTTTGAACGGCTGTCAATTGTTTTAATTTAAAACGAAACTCCACCTGGACCTTCTTGGCTCTCATCGAAACACCAGCTGCAATAAATCGAAATAATTTTCCTCCCTCTTAATGCCGGTAAGAGCAATCCGTAACAGCTGTTGAAAGCAGTAAAAAACAACAAAAACAATGAAATGATGAAACAATAACGCAATTATAATTCAAAGTAAAGACATAACGAAGGTTACCAGCAAATACCCTTCAATAGCACATTTTGCAACAACTCATGATATGAAATAAAATGAAGAAAATCACAGCAACAGTAAGTGTAAACTTTTTAGGAGGAAAATCAAAAGTAAATCTGAAAATCATTTGCCATTTTCTATTTTCCACCATCAAATTTGTTTACCATTAGAAGCAGCAACATCAGCAACAACAGTAACAGCAACAGTCTGAATAGAATGAATACAATGATGGGAGAGATACAAATAAATCCACTCTTTACACTCCTCTATACAGTGACTAAAATTTTTGTGGAAAAAAAGGAAAAACTTTCCCTGGTTTTGTGTGAAACGTCAACTACACTATGAAGTGACATTTTAACTCTCTGCTGTACACATACACTAACAAACTTCAATATCGAAACACTTTTATACGAACATACTTTCAAACATACATTTGCTGTTATTGTGTATAAAGAAACACATTACGCACCTGTCAATGTGTGACATACAACGAGGGTAAGTGTAGGAGTGAGTGTGAGTGTGTGTTTTGTTGTAATTTTAAAATTCCCTTAACTGCCACAAAATTCAAACCAGAACTTTCCATTTTACGACACTCAAACGGTGAAAAGATGAAAATTTCAATCGAGTTGTCACCGCCATGACAAATAAACAATTTTCACTTACTCACTATGCTTCACCTAGCAAGCCCCCCCTCCCTTCCACCATTCACTGACGCAGCCGACTAATGTGTGTGCGCTTACCATTCAGTTCGTTCACTTGTATTCACCTACACTTAAAGTATTTGCGGGAATGTTAGTTTGGGTATGCGTAACTACAGCTGTAGTTAGCTGATTAGAAATGTGTATGTCTTTATAACCAGGAAACATACAATTTTATGGACTAATGGACCCTAAGTGATCTTATAGTTGGTGGTTTCGACATTAGTATAGAGTTCCATAGTGCCATCAGATTTATTAATAATCTCAGAGGCATGCTCCGGGCTTTTGCAATAGAACTCGTCTGTTTGATTTATATTTGCCAGTGGTGAATACGAAGTATTTCAAACTCAACTCATTCATCCATTCCAACTCATTTATTCCTTCAGCCATAGTTTTCCTATCACATTCAATTTTCCAAGACTGTACTGTATAGATAGGTAGAAAAAACAAGAAATAGCAATACTATATGACAGTCAGGCCACCATACGAGCACTCGGCTCTTGTGAGGTTAAATCGGAGATAGTATGGGCCTGAATCAGTTTGGTAGGCAAAATAAGGTTACTCTCGGCTGGGTACCAGGTCATGAGGTAGTTCTCGGTAATGAGGAAGCCGATGAGCTTGAGAAGGGTTTTTATGCCAATGGTGTCACCAAAATCCTTCTGTGGAGTGTAAGCGAATGTATGGAAAGGATTGCTTAGCGAAAGGGAAAATAAGGATAGGCAAAGTATTTTCTCAAACCAAGTGTGTTTGAGGCAATCAAGACTTTTGTTGGAAGATTACAATATGCATCAGGCTATCCCCGAAAAACTTGAGGTTAATAACCGGTGTTTTGAAAGAGCACTGTAAACTGAAAGTATAATTATTCAGAAAAGTGGTTGCCTTGAGCCCAACATGTAGTGACGATTATCGGATCATAGTCTTGATACTTTTGGAGTAATAATGTTTCCCAAAAGGAAACATATTGCTACGTTTTTACCTTTTTAAAAATGAAATTCTTTATTGTTCGCTTTTGTGTGCCACTGTTTACAACTTGACGTATACAACAATAATTGCTTTTTCACTATTCTTCTTTTCTTACAGCGCAAATCTTTACAGCGCAAATTTTCAAACCACGACTGTTCTCTTCACAAGCAACGCGTCTTCGCACAAGGCTGACTGAATTCTTCCCACTCGTTGTCGAGGACTCTATCGCGATTTCATTGTTGTTTGTGTATTTTGTTCACGTTGTTTGTTGTTGCGTTCTCGCTTACTCCATCCTGTAAATTTTTTTTTTTTTTTGCAATTGGCTTAGGGATGCCCTATAAAGTACGAGAGGAGCACAATTAATCGTATTGTAGCCGTACTAAGGCACCTTTTCACCGCAATAATAAAAAGAGGAAAATTCCACCAATTGCTTCACCTTGATACCAGATCGACTTTCTTGGTCAAGTAAATCCATTGCAACAGATGCCCGAAGGGACTCTATACCACACGGTTGCTTTCAGCATGGAATTCTAAACAACAATTTTCTGTTCTAATGACAGTAAAAGAGGTTCAGCATTTAATGCCCTTGGCATCTAAACTGCTAACTGGTTAGCAATCTTTGCTATCTTTACAGCCGTTCACATAGCAGAAGTTGTATTTTGGGAGAGACTGCAGTTTGGTTATTATTGACAAAAAAAAATTTGATTGACATGAGCAATCCTTCTTCTAATCAGAAACTACCAGCTGCTTTAAAACCGCTCACATACTTTTGAAACACAAACACACACACACACACATTGTCTCTTTTGCATACTTTCAAATGAAACGTTGAGAGACATTTTTGGTAACACAAGTAACGTTAACAACAATTGTTGCAGACGAGTGATGGTGATGGCGATGGTGATGATGACGATGACGATGAATAGAAGGATGTCTAACAAACAATTCAATCGTCAACAGTTACCAGGTTTTATAGAATCACTCACAAACATACACACAAACACCTGTATGACGACTAATTATATTGCAAATACGAATACATGACATACTCACGCATATTTTAAATTTTTTTGGGATAAAACAACAACCCCTTCTAATGCCCCTTATTCGCATAAGTTGACACATTTTTAACGTCACATCATGGTATGAGAGAAAGAGGGTGGGTATCAGCAAGGATATGCAATCGTAACAGAAAAGTTGAAACTCTTACTCACTAGCTCACTCACTCACACACACACACACGTGGTAAGGATAAATTTAAAAAATAAGGATGTCTTTACTTAAAAAAAGAAAAGAAATAAAGAGCGGAGTGGAATGAAATGATTTCGTTGAATTTAAATGTGAAGACAGGATTACATTAATTTTTTTTTTTTGTTTTGTTTAAATCATGACGTATTTCTGTTTAAGCATGGATGTGAGTGTGTGTGAGTATGGTAAAATTGTAAGTGTCTGTCTGCTGTCAGTTTTGCAAGTGTCAATTCAACATGTTGCTGAAGATTTACATTTTCTATCGGCATCTAATAAATGAAATTGAAATAAAAAACGAGAAAATAAATTTGATTTCGATATCTCTTTACCTTTTTCCCCAGTAAGAAACTAAAGAAATATGTGTGGGGAAAACAAACGAAAAACGGAAAATAATCAAAAAGTGCAACAACATAAAGTATAATTGAAAAATTTATTTCAATTTTCTCCTGAAGAAAATGAATTCAAAGAACTTTTTGTAAAAAATACAAGCAGCTGCGGTTTCCATATCGCAGGAATGGGGGAAAGGTTGAAGAGGGTTTAGATTGTCCATTCAATAAGTACAAACATTTGATGTACGATTTTAATAAAAGGTAAACGAAAGTTGCGACATACGTTTTCAATAAAACTGATACCACTTGTGTTTGAAGGGAGCACAGAGTTATTCTATCGAAAAAAAGTTAAAATTCTCTCCTACCTTCTTAATAACAATAAGGGAATTCTGGTGAATTAATCAAAGTGCTTTAGCACACTTAAGCTTGTCCAGAAAGATGTTTTCTCATAGAATGTGCAAGTTTTTTACGAGCACTGATTGGATGCCATCAGTTGCGTTTGAGTCCTGAACGTTTGATATTTTTCAAATACTCAAGCAAAAGAACTAATTCGATGTACATCAACTTCTTATGGTAGCAATCGACATCCCGATAAATATAAAAATCCCGTTTTTGCCACAATACGTGAGTTCGGCTGTAGTGTAGTAGGTCGCCGTATTCTAGCAGGCAGTGTGTTGGTTTATTAGACTCACCCACGATTTAAACCCTAGGTCAAACATCTCGAACATCTGGACTTTTTCTCAGTATATTTCTGACAAAAAATTGCCATTAACAAGTTTCTCAAAAATTTGTTGTTCGAAGTCCCGCCACACATACATGTATAAAATTAACATACACAGCGTGGTTTGAGAAGCTAGTTCGCAATCGTGACTGAAGGTTTGTAATGATCAATTATGTATGTATGTATGTAGCATAATATGACGTTAACGTAGGAAAATTTTTTTTCATGCCTGTGGATTGCATGCGTTATTACGGATATCATGCGAACTCTTCAACTAAGTATTGGTGATAACTGTGCAAGAGACGGAAATTGAATACCTTGTCGGTATATTTTACAAAAGTGTCCAGTTGCTTGCGTACTACAATGATATCAACATTGTTGGGTGTGAAGGTAGAGGTACTATTGTTTTATCGAACAGGATGGGTTTGCCAGTAAATGCCTATGAGTAGGGGCTATATGGTCAAAATAGTATTCCACATTACATCTGACAACTTTATATTTTTTGACGATTTAGCAATATTGGCTCCACCCTTGTCAGCGAAAATAATGTGAGTCCGGAGTGTTAAGTTATTCTTTCCGACGTCTGTCATTATAATCTTAGTAGCCTATTGAGTAGCAGCAACTGACAGCTGTTTTTATGATCTTAATAGACAATTTAGTAGCAACAACTCTCGTGCGATACTCTACAAATCACTCATCCTACCCTTGTATGTACACTCTAACGCACTGACGTAGCCACCTGTGAAGACTTGAAAAGAAAAGTACTATTCAAGTTGATAATTTCTCATTCAAACCAACAATAAACTCTACGAACTCGTCAACAATATGGATGTTCTTTAACGCATTAACATCTATCAAATTTCTCACTCGATAATATCCTTCGGAGGAAAGAAACTGTTCCTTTGAGGCGGGTATTTGATTCAGGGATCAACGGACGTCGATGAAGGAGACGATTTTTTGCGTTGGGTAACAAATTTGAGAAATGCATGTAATTCATTGGTATTATGCAGAACTGATCATTTACGATCATTGTTACGATCATTTAAGTAAGAAACTAAGTAGAAACTAAAATATACAAAAAGATTTTTTCATATTTAAAGGTGTTCAGGTTATCCAAAGATGTCTCTCTTAAGAGTGAGCTAGGAATCATGAGTCAAGCAGCTTCTACCTGAAATTGCTTTCTCCAAGTATAAACTGGATTTCTACAATTTCGTCTAGCATTCCATACTGGCTCAATATAGTTTTAAATTGCAGTTCGTCCTGCCCCTGCCAAAGGTCTTCAACCTCAACCTACTAGGGACTGGACAGTTATAGAGGAGGTGTTCGATAGTCTCCAACTCCTCGTCATCGCAACATATCCTGAAATATTCCGGCTGGGACCTGTTCCAGATCTTTGTCAGCGATCTAATTTCGCAGTGCCCCGTAATAAACCCAATAACTAACCTTAAACTCGCCTAATACAAGCCCAGCAGCCAACCTGTTCTTACACTGTCTATAGTAGGCCATAGACACCTAGAAATATAAAAACCCGATCCATTCCCCCAACGCCTCTCCTCTTCCCTCTTGTCCTACCCATTGATTAAGCCGTAGAGGTGGCAGATTGGCTGATCAGGACCAACTATAAAATCGCCGTTTCATTATCGAGTATTCCGCTATGACTCCGAACCCAGCATAGACAAATTCGGTCTGGTCCAAAAGTCTTTAACGACTACTTGCATTCGCGATCGAGCCGTAATTTGCACCAGACCGCCGCAATGGCTCTTAGGGCAGCCTGACTGTTAACGAAGACCATATAAGATTCCGAATCCGAAGTAGGCCTACCAGTTATGACCGCAATAGCCTTCAAGATTGCGAAAATCTCTGCCTGAAACACGCTACAGTCATCATTGCTTTCACTGCATCATTGATGCAGTAGATTGCGTTTTTTTTTCAACTTTTTGCTCTTCATCGAAAGAAATTCCTTCGATAGGTCTCAGCTGAAATTTTTTTCCAAATTGAATTGTTGGCACATACATGTACAATGTCGATTTACTCAAAGCAAAAGAAAACCGTCTTTGTTTGCAATATTTCGTTGAATGACTCAATAGGATGTTTACTCCTTAAAATGCCCTGAATCTTATCAAAGACACAAACCAGTTTTTAAAATCTTGTCTTCTGTTAGGAATACCAAGTTTTTGAGTTATAAAGTCGATGGAAATGCTTAGTTTTAGAGAAATTAATTCAAATTATGGACTGAGTAGTCTAGTGGTCTTGTTGCCTGTATACTAGATTAGCATCGTAAGGGTTTTGGGTTCAATTCCCATCAGATAACTATTCATTTTATTGTAATAAATAATTACCAAAGTATCACAAAGCTCACTTTGTTGAGCAACTTTTATTTCGATTAGAAAATGTACGTGAAAAGAAGAAACGGACAGCTTGAAATCCAAAGACATATATTCAACTGCTATCCTTAAGACATCTATATACGAAGTGATATACAATAAGCCTCTATCTCTTATCTGTAATAGAGCACGAAAGTAATTACATTTGAATTCAAACGTCAACACCGTTTATTAACAATGCTTTCTATTCCAAAAACGATTTTCATCTTGAGACAAAGTTCTTCATTATCTTCTAATTAAACATCTTCAACGAAATTTACAACATAATATTGCTCCTCTCGTGATATTAAAATTGAATTCAGATTTTTTTGTTTTTGCTAATTATTTGCATTAAAAGTGAGAAAAGATTCGTCATAAATTCTGTTGCATCGTAAGACAAAAACAAACCCACAAACGTGATTAGCAATTATTATATGCTGCTGTTAAAAGTTGTCAACACTATGCGCGAGATCTAGAGAAGCATTAGCAGCAAATGAAGTTGTCGTTAGTAGTTGGTAGCAATAAACGTGCAAAAATACCTTCTCTTATGGTTTTTAATGAAACAATTTCATTTGCAATAAATCTACGTTTTCTAAGTCAGAAAATGTTACTCAATGAAAAAATGTTCGTAATACCTTGCTGCAATATATTGTTCAGTTTGTGGTATATTTTCTGTGAGAGTATGTTGCAATAACAACAAACATTTAAAGTTTATAAAAACTTTTGCCAAGTTCATAAAAGCCTTTCTTTTCTAAACACCTCCACAACCCAACTTGCTCCTTTCTCTCTATCCAAGTCTATGTATTTAGTTTTAAAGATTTTTTGTTTGTTTTGTTATCGGTTTTGTAAAGCAAAATCTTAATTAAATTTAATTGTTAATTGCTGTTGTAGTTGCCATTGTCAACGTCGTCTATAACGTTTTATTTCGTCTTTATAATTGCCACCCGGCATCGTTGCCTTTCTTTTCATCATATATTGTATGCTGCTTACTGCTATTGCTGTATGTTCTCGTTGTGCCAATAGTTTTTGATTGCATTTAAACAAAATGTGCTCATCTCATCTCTACTTTTCTCTGTGTCTCTCTATCTTTTTTGCAATATTTTGTATTTATTGGCTGTATTTCTGGGCAAAAGACGTGAATGAAATTTTTCAAGTTTTCTTTTGTTTTTTTCTTTTTGGCTAAAACAAAAACGTCCAAAACAAAATGAAAATCTATAGATTATCTAGTTATTGTTGTCGTTAAGAAAGTTTAACTTTAAATTACGGACATTGCAGCACATAGCACGCGCTCTGAAAACATTTCTTTCGATTGAGCACAACTAATTTCAAAATAAAGAAATAAAATTCGTTTAAAATTTTGAAATTAGAAAATAATGATGAAAACAAAATTGTACTCATTAGACTTCAATGAAGATAGCTTTGAATATCCACCATTCTCTTATTGTGTGCATATCATATAAGGAAAACTATGGAGTGTTTCTAATGATGAAACATTATAACGGCTAATATCTTGTTGGCAACACGCACGTTTCGTGTTTTGTTTCAGTGTCAAACATCTTCAGTTTGGTCTATAATTTAACCATGAATCGTCTTACAAACGAACAAAATCGTGCTCTGTTAAGAAAGTACATCGCGCGCTTCTTCCATTTTATAGTCAGGTTAATCGACCCACTGAAGCGGCTATTCGGGCTATTGGACATTAAACTACCAATGATGACCATCAATTATCGATTCCTCGCCGTTCGCAGCAATTGGGCCTCTGTTACTCAACAACGTGGAAAATTTTGCGGAAGGTTTTAGGTGTGAAACCTTTCAAAATACAGCTGGTGCAAGAATTGAAGCCGAACGACCTAACGCAATGCAGAATTTTTGGTGAATGGGCTCTTGGAAAGTTGGCCGAAGATCCACTTCTTTAACGCAAAATTGTGTTCAGCGACGAAGCTCATTTTTGGCTCAATAGATACGGAAATGAGCAGAATTGTCGATTTTGGAGTGAAGATCAGCCAGAAGTATTACAAAAGCTACCAATGCATCCAGAAAAAGTTTCAGTTTGTTGCGGTTTATGGGCTGGTGGCATCATTGGACCGTACTTCTTCAAAAATGCTGCGAATCGTAATGTAACTGTGAATGGTGAGCGCTACCGTGAGATGGTATCCAACTTTTTTTTGCCCAAAATGCAAAAGCTTGACTTGCATGATATGTGAAACATTTAACATTTGCATGAAATAATATTCAAGCATTAAATTATATGGACCGTACTATCGATTCAAATAAAGATTTCATGCATTTTTCTGAATTTTATGTGTTTTTTTTAATTTTCCTACAGCTCTTAAAAAATCACTCCTTAAATCTCGTCCTTTATTTCCCTCATTACGTCCAGGTTTGCAAAAAAAATTAATGAAACCAGTAATTCCTACTTAATTACTCTATTGGCCATTACAACGCTTTAGTTAGGATTACGATCTAGCTTCTCACATCATCCATGTTATGTGTGTTAAGTTCATCCAACGGATGAGTTTCCTTACATTAGGAACCTCACTCAGAATAAACTCAGAATTGATAGAATGACGGATTTTTTAAACACTGCATGGGAGAAGGCTAGAAGTCCGCTTGAATTTCATGAAAGTACATTTAGCGTAGTTGTCGTAGTAATTACTAGAATATTGAGCTCTGTAGAGACGAAGGAATGAAGGAAACTTGTCTTCTTTACTTACGTACATGCCAAGTGTTTTGTCGTAAGAACAGAAGGCATTTGGGCTTCTAAGGAAATTATAAACTGTAATATCACAATGGAAAAAGTTGCCGCAGTCTAGCACGTAGTATGTTGGCTTATTAGATGTGAGGCCATGGTTCAAACCACGGTTCGTTCAAAAAGAAAATACAAAAAAAAATAAAACTTTGAGAGTAAATAAAAAATTGCCATAAAAAATTTCTCAAATCTGTCGTTCGAAGTTGACTTTAAACCGCCACTAATGTACAAAATTAAATCACGCGATATAAGTGGTGGTGTGAAAAGCTAGGTCGTAATCCGGACTGAAGGATTGTATGTAATATCGCCATTGGCCACACTAAATCTAAGTGTATCTATACTTTTGGATTGACAGTCACTGAAGGATTGTATGTAATATCACCATTGGCCACACGAAATCTAAGTGTATCTATACTTTTGGATTGACAGTCACTTGTACCAAGGTATGTACTCTATTGCTTTAAGGCTACAAGTAGCCATCTCAGCCTCAAGCCAACTGAAGTTGATCAAAACCTTCCAAAAGACAAAGGAAATATAAGGAAATTCTAAATCAAAATTCTAAGAAATGAGTTCATCTTAATAACCATCGAATTTCTGTACTATCTTCTCTGAACTTCTCATAGGGTCGATTAAGAAACCCTAGACTTTTTGAGATTTTAAGGAACATCAATACATTCGTACAATTCCATCAGGACTTTCATTTCCGTACTAAGATTATTCCTATAATATTTCTAGGATATGAATATACATTCTGATGACAAAGGTCATACTTAAGTGTCATATACTTGGTCAGCCAAACTCGAACAACACGAGAAAGAGACTAAAAAATTGACATTGCTATTAACAAATACTCTGAGGGCAATTGTATTTGGTCAATTCACACAAGCCATTGTATCGTTGTATTCATTGTACTGTTGGAAGAACATACATCAGTGTATGATTGTTGGTGATAATTTTCATATAAAAATCCGATACACTTATACACATTTTTTCCATATGTTTTTAAAAGTTATACAGGTTTCGTGCTATCAAATTGTGTGACTGAAAAAAATGTGTATATGTTTTCATATGTTGTGTTGGTTTCGGGCTACACAATACAGCATAGCATTAAGCGTTCACAAATAAACAAATGTATTCAATACAACATACACGATACAAAGTTGTGTGAATTGCCCACATATGTTTTTAAAAAGTTGTGTTGGTTTCGGACTATCAAATTGTTTGAATGCCACGTAATACACAATACACCATAGCATTGAGCGTTCACAAACAAACAAATGTATACGATACAAAGTTGTGTGAATTACCCAATCGATTCCCTCTTTTTTGTTTTCAGGAATTGTTGCCATATTGGGGCATCCAGAACGATTTCATTGTTGAGGTCTCCTCGACAATCGTTCAAGTAATGTATCAGTAACGTACTTTATTTACTTGAAGTTGCCAAATTCTAGCAAGTCGTGCGTTGGCTTATTAGATGTTAGGCCACAGTTCAAATCCCGGGTCAGACATCTCCAGCTAAATAATATAAAAAAAAAAATTCTTCGCCGCTGCTCACTCCTACCCTCTGCTGACAAAAACTCTGAGAAGAAATAAAATTGCAATGAAAAGTTTCTCAAAAATCTGTCATTCAGAGTCAACTTTAAGCTGTGGTATGAAAAGTTAAGTCGTAATCCTGACTGAAGGGTTGCAAAGATCAATTGTTTAGGTATGTGTTATTCCTAGAAACTTGATTCACTCCTTTAGCACTTAATAGAACGGAGGCTATAAATAAAAATGTCCTCTAGGCACTGTTTTCATTTCAATCTACTGCATTAGTATTGATTTGATGAACTTCTGTTAAGTTCAGCACTTCAAATCATGGTATCATGTTGTCTGCTTTAATTGTGGTCAAATTTCACAAGCTTTTCTGCAAATCTTTGCAAAAATTTCAATGTTTCTTGAACAAAAAAAAAAACATTTTAAATTTCATACTTTATTTTCTGAAAATATTTCTGCCAGCAACTGACCAATAAAATGCGGTTAAAAACATATTCTCTTCTGTTACCATATATAAGGCACTTGAGACTGTGTTGAGAACAAGAAAATAAATATTTTTCTTAAGGATTACTACTACTGCATTTCATAAAATGCGAAAAAATAAAAATTAAACAAAAACTACATGCTGCACACAAATTTGGTACTTTTTTTCTCCACTCTCTTAAGAAATGTACCCAGAGCCATGTGGTAGAACCTGCTGTTGTTCTATTTGATCTCCTTTTTTCGGAATCGCATGCTTTATTTGAATTTTAATTGAATTCCTCGTCTTCGTCTTCTTCGTTTAGTTATTCTCTGTTTCGCTTCATTTAAACGATGTTTAGGGGTACAAGGATAGTAGTTTTCCATCTCTGCATGTTGATTGTTTAACTGTGATTTGAGCATTTTATTTAATTGTTAATATTCTTCGTCTTGTTCTTCTTCTATAAAATCTCAAGTCCTTGTTTAGAATTTTAATTGGCCCCCTAATGCTATTGTATTGTGTTGTATTGTCGGCATCTGTATCTGTGTGTTACGTTGTGGTCTTTTTGGTAATTAAACTTTTTGCCAATATGTGACTCAGATTAAGAGAGATACGAATGAAAGTATAGTTTCGTAAAACATTTCATATGATTTGCCAAATAAGCACGTATCTGGTTGTTGGTTGTGTGTGATTATTTTTCTTTTTGGGAGTTTTTAACATTTTCGATCATAATTTGTAAAAACATTTTCATAAACACCAAATTAAATTCTATCGCAATGGAATATCAATGGGGTTCATTACAATAGAAAAAGGGGTAAGAGAGCACTTGTCAGATTAATGCTGTTAAATACGGAGATAAAAATACAATGACCCCGTAAATATAAGGAGTTATTGCACTAGTGTTTGCAGCTTGGACCTGGTACCTGTAGATATGGAATTTCTTTCAAAGTTTATGGAAGCCTGATTTAGGTTAGGTTGGGTTAGGTTAGAGGACGTGTACTTGTCAACTGTGACAAGTACAGTACCCGGAGGTCGAATTGACTCATTGTACAACGTCCTAGCTTCTCACACCACTCGTGTTGTATGCATTAATTTTATACATGAGTAGCGGGACCTACAGTTTAAAGTCGACTCCGAACGACAGATTTTTGAGAAGCTTTTCTTGGCAATTTTTACTCTCAGAGTTTTTGCCAGAAATCTGCTGAGAGGAAGTCGCCGAAGAAATATTTTCATATTTTCGTTTTGATGTCTGACCTGGGATTCGAACTCGGGCCTTTCGTCTAATAAGCCGATACACTACCTACTAGACCATGGCGACTGCAAAAATTTTATCGAACGCTTAGCTTATTCTCCTATACTCTTATCATTGTTCTCAAGACATCAGACTGTTTTTGTGGAATATAAAAAGGCAAAACAAAGCAGCCAACCAGTAGTAAGAATTCAGTCAGTCTTGTGAATCGTTTTTTCGCTACTCATAAATATTCATGAAATTTTGAGTATGACTGAGTCAATAGCATTGCAATTCAACTACTCTGATTAATTCGTACTCACTACAACATTGATTCATAAGTACAGATTGCAATGAGTATGATTACAACGTTGACATCAAACTCATAACATTCGAAAAATGTTCAGATTCATAAATTTAGAAAAAATACTTATAATACTCATAAAGGATTCAAGTGATTCGAATCATTCATCAACATTTAAAGTCTTAGCTGTTGTTGCATTTATAAAAAAAGAAAAAAGAAAAAGACAAAGATAGCAAGCAAAGCAAACACACAACCTTCTAGTGAGTATTGTAGTGTTCGTACACGAATTAAACTTATTTTGTGCTTCGTGTATACTTTGAGTAAAGAAGAGTTGAAATCAACAACATCATGCATATTGTTAAGTATGAGTACGATAAGTACTTTGAACTTTGAATATGAGTAGTATGAGTATATGATAAGTATGAATGCGTAAATATCACAAATTATGAGTATTATTCGAATCTACTCATCTTTTTGAATACTCATTGCTGATCTCTACTTTACATAAACTCAACCCTTAATTTTCTGCCAAATAATTCGATCTAGAACTCTGGTGAGTATACAGTCACCCATATCGCTTGGAGATGGAATATATGTGGCTGATATCGATGCAAAAGGTCTCTTTACACTTGATTCATCAATCCATTGCCACATACGTATGTGATAATGGCCCGAGGAATGGCAATATATATCCATGACAACATTTTTTGCCTTAGTTTAGGTAGCACTTACACATACGCAATTTCCAACTAAGCCTTCATTTAATTCAAATTGATGTCTTAAATCCTTAAAAAAGTTTACAGTGGGATGCCCCAAAAAGACATGCAGACACACTCCCATAAGATCACTGAATATGCTCCCATATTTATTCACATGCTCTTGCAATTTTTGTCCCTGTGTGCTAAACTTTTGAATTCTTAAGAACTGTTTTAAAACTTTAATTCACTCATGACTCAGTTTGTATCCGTATTTTACATGCAAGAACTTCTTCAAATAAAGAACAATTTGTCTGGAGTTAAAGTAACTCACAAGACTTTGCAAATGAGAAGAAACCAAAACCAAATAAATTCCAAGTAGTAGTAGTAGTAGTAGTAGTGAAGAGGCTTTAGATCTATTGAACGATACATGTATGCGTACTCTTTAATTGCAACAACTTACGTTCTACACGTATACACGAGTATGACAAACGTACATATATACGAGTATGACAGAAAAATTTGCAAATGTAAGCAACTTGAATACAATGTGCTTAGAATCGAAATGAAGCAACATTTAATGATTCTAACAATGGCAACAACAGGACACAATAGAGAACAGAAAAAACAACAACAACTAAAGCTAAAGAATGCTAAAGAATGTTAAAGAAAACTGGAAAATTTATTTAAAGAAACTGAAAAGAGCCAGTCAGATAGACAGACACATCTTAAGGCAAAACAGTTGTAACAGTTAATGTAAGTGTCTTAGTCTCTGTGTATGTGTGTATGCATTTGAAAGGATATTGTGCTAATGCAGCAAAAACTATTGAAAAAAAAACTACTCTTGTGCTTTAAACAAATTACCACAATTACAACAACAACAACAACAATAACAACGACGATGACAATATCAATAACATTGCTACACAATATTTGCAACAAGATTTTCTACCTTTTCGAAGATTTTGAATATTTTCTGTCTATGATGTTCTTATTTTTGTTGTTATACTTATTGCTACTATACTGTTGCTGGGTTTTTCGTTTTTCTTTGAATTTTATTTCTTGAGATGAAATCGAAAATCTTCGAAAATCATGTCATCGTTCCAATGAATGGATTGTTGTGGCATACCACAAACAAGCGACATGATGAGTTACTTGTCTTGTAATACAACAACATTATTTTTATTTTTATTTTCATTTCTGTCTATGTGTAGGTGCCTGTGTATGTAATGGTATTACAAAATACTTGTAAATAAATGTTGTAGCGGTTGGTGTAGCCATTCATGCACAAAATTACAACATTATCAATGGGAGGATATTTTTCCTTTAGATTTTACTTCAGTTTACGTTTTATTTTTCAATTGAGTAGAGTTTCTCTAGAATTTTTATTTTTATTTTAATTTAATCGCAAAATAATTTTCGTTTAAGTATATCCTACATAGCTTGGGTTCAAATAGAGTTTATATTCGTCTAGTGATCATTAAAAAAGCTGAAAATATTTTTGGGATCGTAACGTTTTTTAATAAAGTTAGAAGTCTATATACCCACGAAGCTAGTGGAATCGGTTTCAAGGTGGTGAGCTATGCTAATCTGTATGCTATGTATTCCGAAAGGATTTCAGAGCGGCACAACGTTGCTTTCGTAGTCCTTTCTAAGTGGAACAGAGAAAACTGTCTGAGAATTAATCTACAGAACCACTCAATCCTCCAAGGCTGAACGAGAAGTTAAACTCACTTTCTCCTTTATAAGATCATCTTCGATTCTAAACCTTTTTGAAGGCACAATATAATCGCCAGAGTACGGAAAACTTGTTTATTCCGCTTTACATGTATGCAGATCATTGATACCCGATGGGAGATGAAACCATTCGTCACACTCTATAAAATAATGTGAATGTAAGATTCTAAACGACTTTAAAAAATAAACAACCTTTATTTATACCCTCTAGCCTAAGGAAGACATCAATCAGTGCACTTTTCATATATAATTGGTCATTACAACCCATCAGTCAGGATTACGATCTAGCTTCTCACACCACTTATTTTGTGTGTGTTAATTTTATACATGATTGGCGGGACCAACAATTAAATGCCAACTCCGAACGACAGATTTTTAAGAAACTTTTCCAAGGCAATTTCATTTACTCTCAGAGTTTATGCCAGAAAACGGCGGATAGGAAGACGCCTAAGAAATATTTTTCATATTTCAGTTTGATGGAGATATTTGACAAGGGGTTTTAACCAAGGCCTCACGTCTAATAAGCCAACACACTACTAGGGTACCTTACAAATGTTAACTTTGCTTTCTATCGACTTTAGCCTAAAACAACAACAGTTCGTGCCGTAATGAGCTCCTAAACAGCTCCATGAATATGTTGGAGACGTATAATCTTATTTCGCAATTGATAATATTCTTCCCTACAGCTATCTGAACAGGTGCTTACACAACCTCATCCTAAACTGTGATCACTCTACTGCGAAGCCACAGATTAATCTCCAAGTTCTCTGGAAATATACACAGGGAGCCTGAAATTACTTAGGACTAATATGTACACAAAAAGCTTAGATATAAAGAAACTATTTTTATTTTTTTAAAGAGTAAGTCATGGCTATCCACATTTGAATACCTATTCTATCGCTAGATTGTAAAATAGTCGCCGTAGTCTAGTAGATAGTCTGCTTATTAGACGTGAAGCCTCAGTTTAAACACTATGCCAGGCATCTCCAACTAAACGACGACTTGCTCTCAGCAGATTTCTGGTAGAAACTCTGAGGGTAAATAAAAATTGTCATGAAAAGGTAAAAAAAAAAGAAATTTCGTTATGTTTCGACCTTAAACCGTAGAACCCGCCACTCATGCATAAAATTACACTAGTGGTGCTAGAAGTTAGGACGTAATTCTGATAGAAGGATTCTAATGACAACTTGTCTTTAAACTTGGAGTTAGTTAAAGGAACCTTTAGCAAAAGGGAACTGTAAAGTTACCTTTAACTTATTTTCGTTGTTACAACTTCCAGATAAAATAAAGTTAACTGTTTTCAAAAATATGGCAGTACCAGAGCAATGTCGATAAAACTGCACAATAATACAAGTTTTTTTTGTTTAACGCAGTGGCAACCGCGGGCTTCGTTTTCTTGTTGTATATGCTCAATTAAATTTGAAGTTACCATAATGAAAATGAAATATAATATGGCAAGTTCAAACATAAAGTGACCTTTAAATGTTAAAATTAGGATGATCCTCCCTTTAGCTTAACGATCACTTCTATCTTATTGAGTACTCGTAATAACGAAAAACAATATATCTGCCCGTTAAAATCCTCCCTTTAGTTAACGGCAAATTGTAATAATGGTCCTAAGTGTGTATGTAGTTGAAAGGCTCCATCCATGTGACTTCCTGCAGTCACGGAATATTAAACATGTGTTTACCTCTATTATAACTGAATTAATATCGTGACTGCCATTGCAGTACAATTCCACTCAGTTGTTGCACAAATAGAAAGGCTCGAAATACATTCTCAAATAATAACTTTAACTTCTTTATGTATAACAGAGATACGAACAGATCTAATGCGCATGAAACATCCTGTAGGTACTGGATGAAAACGTGCGATATGGTCGCAGTTATAGCAACACAATGTTACAGAAACGTATTGAGATGAGGTCTCAGGAAGAGGGAAGGTGAAGCGAATGATGCGAATTTAATTCAGAACACTCACTTGATCAAAATCTCGTACTTCCAGTACTAACATGATTTATTTCGTCAGAGACTGTTGGTAATACATTGATTCACAAAGACGTGGCTTTCTACAGCTTTAATGCCCCCAGCCGTAGTGTTACTAAGACGAAATGAACTCGAATGGATTAAAGGGGCTTGCTATTAATTATCATACATACATACTTTGGTCATTACAACCCTTCAGTAAGGAATACCACCAAGTTTCTCCCAGCACTTATGTTGTGAGTGTGACCTACAGATTCCGAAATACAGATTTTCCAGAAACTTTTCATGCTGCTGGATGTCGCTGAAGAAATATTTGTTCGTAATTTGTTTTGTTGGAGATGTCTGATCTGGGGTTTGAACCGTAACCTCGCATCTCATAAGCCAATACACTACCACTAGACTACGGCAATTATTATCGCATGTGTTTATGTAAAAAAATTTTGGAAAAAGTCAACTTTAACCAGTAATTTACGTTGCACTTTCCTTATTCCTCTGTGATAATTCTCATTTTAAATAGTGTGACTTCATTCATCGTATAAACTCTTCAAGTTTTGGATTCAATATTTCTTTTTTTTGTTTTTCATTTCCAGGAAACTATTAAAGTAAAATGAATATACCAGTTAACGCCACGAACGAGTTTAATGTCCTTGTCATCCGATGTCGTTAAGAAATGCCATTAAGGCTATTAGACGTTGTTATTGTAACAAATCTCCAATCATTAGGCGGCTTCTTAGTGTTTCTTTCAACTTGAAAAATCACTTTTTTTTACTCGCCGCCTCACCTCTTCTTTTCACAACTGTTCTTTCTATTTCTCAATCTCTCTCGCTCTCCCTCTCTCTCTCTTATCCAGCATTTGCACTTCAATTTCAATTACAATCTAAAATACACGCCAACACAACACACTCATAGTCATGATTGCCCGAGTACTTAATAGCTGAGTGTGTGTATATGTACGAGAGATAGTATATGTGTGTGTATCTAACATTCATTTTGTACTTGTTAATTTCCTTCCTTTCATCTTCAGTTGATTGTTTCATTTCCTTTTTACTCAGTCAGCAGCTTCATGTCATGCATTTTGTTTCATGTGCTTTTTTTTCTTGTCTTGTAGCATTTTTTCAAAGATTTTTTTCTCTTTTCTTTTCTTTTCTTATATTCTTGCATGGTTTATTTTATATTTTTTTTGTTTGTTTTTTTGTTATGCACTGTAAAATATTAATGTTTAACAAACACCACATACCTACCCATCCCTGCTATATAAGTACGTACGTAGTCATACAAAAGCTTCATCATTTACTCATGTAAAGCAAAATTAGTCTCATTCACGCGTTGTAAGAATGCGTGGCGTGTAATTTCAATGATAACATGCAACAGCAGCAGCAGCATCCAGTACATATTGCCAGCAACATTAACAACAACAACAACAATATACGACTTGAGACTTAAGAAAGGCGTTTTAAACATGTTCTCAAAATGCATGTTCATGTTCAAAATGTTTGAGCGATTTAAAGCACTGGAGTATGGGAGTGTTTTCAAGGTATGAGACTGACAGCCTTCAATGTGTTTTATTGTTACAGCCAGGCAGGCAGGCAGGCATAAAACATTACTTTTTAGTTTTTCACCAAAAATTTTTCACTTACAAGTTCCCCAAAAAATTCTTTTGTTTTTTTTTAGTCTGTCGTTTAAGACTTTTTCGTTTATTTTTTTCGTATTCAATTCGTACAACTAAAAAGTTGTAATCGTGCTGGGACATGTTGAATTGCGTTGCAGTTGCACAATAAATTGTAGAAACGTGAATGCAAGCATTTCATCTGTATGCAACACATAATAAATGTACTGCGTCTGTAACAACACCAACAACTGAAACTAATATTTAACCATTCTATTCAGGCAATTGAGAGGAGGAGAATTTAAAATTTCTCAAAATTCTTTCTCACGACTGTCCTTTTAGAAGTTAGGTAACCTCAAATCAAATTAAGGGAGTAAATCGTTGGTAAATCCTTGATGTCTGCCTGTTTTTCTATACGTATGAAAGATTATATGTGGAATATAAAGTCTTCCAAATGATCGCCATGGCTCCTCTGAGTAAAGTTCATCAGACATTTTAAATCTTCCATGGTACTCGTTCCGTTTCATCCATGTTCTGGCAGCTTGTGCTATAATCTTGGTGCAGCAGATCGAGCTTGTCAGCGAAACTGCCAACAATGCAATGTCCGTTTAGCATTCTTGTTAGATTGCATATCGCTCTCTTGCCGACCCCAAGTAGTTCCTTGGTTTTCCTGCTGTCCACTGCTAGACACAGCAGTTTTGAAATTCGGCAACCAGGTATGTTGGACTCATGTTGTTGAATTTCATGTTGCTTTTTTCCAATTTAATTCTTGTAGGGGTGGCCGCAGTCTAGTAGGTAGTGTGTTGGCTTATTAGACGCGAAGCCACGGTTCGAATCCCCAGTGAGACATCAAAACGAAATATGAAAAAATATTTCTTCGTCGACTTCCTCTCAGCAGATTTCTGGCAAAAACTCTGAGAGTAAAAATTGCCATGAAAAGCTTCTCAAAAATCTGTCATTCGGAGTCGACTTTAAACTGTAGGTCCCGCTACTCATGTATAAAATTAACGCATACAACACGAGTGGTCTGAGAAGCTAGGACGTTGTACAATGAGTCAGTTCGATCTCCGGGTACTGTACTTGTCACAGTTGACAAGTACACGTCCGCAATGAAAAGTTTCTCAAAAATCTGTCGTTCGTAGTCGACGTTAAACTGTAGGTCCCTTCACTCAAGTATAAAACTAAGGCACACAACATGAGTGGTGTTGAGAAGCTAGGACGTACTCCTGACTGATGATTTGTAATGTCCAATTATGTATGTATGTATGTATTATTGCAGGGGTGCATACATCCCATCTCTTTCTCAGACGTCTCCGATCTCTTCCATGGCAGATCGTCCGCCTTTTCATTTCGTTCTATGCCACAGAGGTCCGGATTTCAATATGTAGAAGCAGGTGTTGTGTCAGCACATAAGCAGTAGAGAGTCTATGCAGTAGAGTGTCTATGGAATACGAGGGCTTTGATTGGTGCGGTTCCAACCATACGTGCAGCTTGTAATAGCAAAAAAATCTCCGCCTCCAACATAGCTGACCTGGTTAGGTCATCTTTATGATCCGTTCAGTGCCAGCTTATCGGTATAAACTCCAGCTCCAGTTCCCCATTCCATTTTCGAGACATTGCTGAAGATCGTTGTATCAACGACAGCGATGATAGCTTTAGCAACTCATTTGTACCGTGTGGTGGAGAGTGTTTTATATGCTCGTCCGAAAACGCTCTTTGGTACTATGTAGTACTTCATGCAATATTGATACGTGCTATATCGTACATGGTTTCAACATATCTGAAGACTTAAGCCTCAATGCAGTTCCAGCAGCTATGTTCTAAAGGAGGATACCACTCCAATGGTTGGTAGAAACAAAATGACACCCAGACAGCCTGCGGTGTGGACTTCAGAGCCAACCCTCAGGCTAGAAAGATATGTTCTCATTCGTATGGCTTCCTACTAGGCCGTATACACCCAGTGGATAATACGAGGATATGGGTTCCATCTATTTCTAAACTTTGTTTTACAAGCGTAAATGTTCCATGTTCCACTTACAAGATAGTTTGGAGTCCAGAATAAGTACCACAGAGCCGAACCGTTCGTTATCGTTGTTGCCATCTTAGCCTCAATAAAAGAAGCAATTTATCCAACAATTTGAAAGATTAAATTTTAGAACGCGCCTGTACCATCAAGTTGGATAATAAGCACAGTTGATTGCTCTGTATTCTGTATTCATCTGTCTAGTCCCTATAGGGCTCACAGCTCTATAAAGGGCAGTTTACACGAACTAATATTGACTGAAGATAGAACCGATAAATAGCCCCATAATCATGTTCAATATTGAGAGATATTCCTGATTAAGGAGTAAAATTCTTCATTTCAAGAATTTCTTGAAAAAAATTTCAAATCCATCTACGCTTTAAATAATGCTCCATGTTTGTCTAACTAAATATGTTTGCTTGTAAAGGCTGAGTTCTTTTCGCATATGTTTTGTGGTATGTTTCCACATATTTGTTGTTGGTTTTTGGTATATATGTATGCATTTACATGAAAAGTAATGTACTCATCATTGTGATCATCATCACAGTCATAGTCGCTGTCATAGACGTAATCATCACAGTGACAACAACTACTACCGCCAACATACATACACCAGTGATAGAGTTGGCATAAGTACGGATGGCGGATGGGTGGTGTGTTGATAGTTAACAAGCGACAAAGAAGTTGCCATTGAATAAAAATGACAAAATGCTGTTGTCAACGCCTACGTGTTGTCTTTCGGTTGTTTTCTTCATTTTTCTCTTACCTTTTTTTGCGTCTTAATTTACCTTTTTTTTCTTTGAATTTCTTTTTTTGTTTTTTTTTCTTTGCTGTGTTATGGCAACTAACATCTAAATGAGTGCAAGTGTTTGAGTGACAAGGTGTAGGTGTAGGCTTATGTGTATGTGTGTATGTGTGAAAATGCATTATTTCTTAACATTATTCTACTTTTTCACATTTTTTTTGCATCGTTTTAAGTCTTGGCTGCATGTTTTTCTTTTTATTTTTTGTCACTCCTCTTAACAAACTGCATTCATCAAGCAAAGTGCTTCTCTTTCTTCCACTTCTTGTGCTGCTTGTTATCGTTTTTTTTTACTTCCCCTCTTTGCATATAGGTTAACTGTCATAGTATTGGTGAACAATATATACACATAGTTAGTTTCTTGGCACTTACTCAGACCCAGACTTTTGAGAAAAGTTACCCTACACTACTCTACTTTAAAGGTGTTTGGTTTGATGGTTAGTTTGTATTTTGGATTTGCTGGCAGATCGCATTTTTATTTCAATCCTTAAAGTAAGAAAAGAAGGCTCTGGATTTTCTGATTTGCCAATATTCAGCCTGGTTTCATTACAGGGCACTGCGAGATCAGATCGCTGGAACAGATCCCAGCCGTACTATTGCAGGGTGTATTGCAAGGAGGAGGAGTTGGAAACTATCGAACACCTCCTCCGTAACTGTCGTTCGTAACTGTCCACATAGTAGGTTGAGGACCCTGGGTAGGCGCTCTTCGAAGGTTTGGGCTCTTTATGTCATGAGCCGACATTAAGGCTCTCCATAGATTCGTAAATAGGTTGAACTGGCTGAGAAGTGCTAGGGCTTCAAGGTTGCAGTCGAGCTATCCTATGTGTTTGTGGTCTGTTTTTTCCTCCGCCTCCTTATCCTCCGTTTCCTGACTCTCCTCCTTTTCCCTATCTTCTTTACAATCCTCTCTCTCTCTCTCTCCTTTAGGACGTATTACAATGGGTCGTTTTGACCTCTGGGTATTGTACTGGTCCTAATGCCAAGAATACGTCCTCAAACCTAATCTAATATTCAACGTACGTACACACTGGTAACTAAAAATGGGGAACTTTCTAATATTTGCGACTGAATACTGAATATTCGTGTTGAATGGTAATCAAAGTAGTCAACTCGTTGGCTAAAATTATGCCTAAAACTATGGTCCAAGACAAAGTCGAATATTACTGCTCTCACGCCCATCTGGAAAGTAGAACGTTTACGAAGAAGCCGTCCTCGAATTATAGTCGATACTGCATCATGTGAAGTAGTGGACTTTATCTCAGTGGAACAGCCAGAAAATTTTCGCATACCTATCACGAGAAGACTCCGTAATGTAGTAGATAGTGTGTGAAAAGTGTTGGAGTTTTTATTTTTTTTTTCCACACTCTCTATTGATATTTAAATGTCCTATTGCTGTTTTATGGCCGGTTACTCTTCCTTTCGTTTCTCTACTTTGAAGCGTTTTTATCATCGAAAAGACCAAAAGAACTGTCAACCTTTATCAAAAATTTTTTAAAAATAGATTGCTATGCCATGCCATTTTGAAATGTTGCAACATGATAAATTTATAAACAATAATTTATGCTTCCATATCTCAAGAGTAAAGACTTTATTTTCGGAAAGAAATATGCTAACAATGCAGAGGCTCTAGAAGAAGCAGTAAAGTAAAGGGGATCTGACGTCACGACTAAACAAATTTTTATTTCAACTTAAAATCTGAATTCGGAAATTCAAAATTAATGTTCAATTTGATATTGCATTGGGTGATCCAAAATTAGCAGCGAGAGTTTGTTTTCTCAAATTACAAAAGTTTTGGAAAGATATCAGCAAGTGATGGATTATATCGGGTAGGGCATCGAATATTTCGAATCTCGCAATACTTATGTCAGTCTAGTCTGTCACAAAATTTTCCGTATATTATCACCACTGAACGCAATGAATCGATTTACGCTTGAAAAAGTTCCAAACCAAAGACAATTGGTCGGGAATTGCACAAGAGTGTGCATGAGAATCCATCAACATCAACTAGTCATCGTTCCCAAGAATTGAACATTTAATGCGCCAGTTTACGGCGAATTTTGAGACAAGACCTCGATATGACGCCTTACAAATTTCAACGCGACGCCGTTAAAGAAAAGTGTTATGCAGATAAACCAGAGACAATTGAGCATTCGAAGGCCAACATTCGTGATGCCATTGCAGAGGTACAACCCTATACATCTCGACTTTCTAATATTTGCGACTGAATACTGAAGTGTATGAAAATCTGTCCGATCGAACGACCGCAGCCGCAGCTGCCACACGAATGAAATAATATTCTATTTCTAGCCGCAACAATTGTACATCACAACAAAAAAATATAATTGGAAAAATTTCAAACTGTTTTTATTTTATTCCTTTTTTCAATTTAAATGTCCCTCATTTTGCTATTTGGGTACAAAATTGTATTGAACCCCCTAAGTTATGCAATGTAACGCCATTATTGTATAGAATTGTTGGTGAAACTGCAATAGCACGGCGTATGAGTGATATTTAATACGTTGAATAAATAATATCCCTCATACGCTATGGTAAAATCGTGTTTGCTTAGAATCATCGATCGTTTTTAGAAATAAACAAGATGATGAATCCAAACTGAATTTATCTTTACGATAAATAATCAAGGAAACATCAACGACATTTGCTTCCAGTCAAACGGCTTAACTTGCCATACAGCGCTTAAGAATCGTTTGAAAGCAAAACCCAATTGGTGACCACTGTCGGTTCAAAAGTGGTCCGGTTCACTGTCACCACGTTCGTATCATTTAACATCTGTGGACTACTGTTTATTGCTTTTTAACAAAACATTAAGTCTTGAAGCATTTGACGCCAATAATCAAGCCACCATAGATGCCACACAGTCAGATTGATTGGAAAAAGTAAAGTAACTTTCGATTGAAAGAATATGCCGTGAAATTATCCACCAGAATATAATAAAAATATTTCATTCCCTTCATTAATTTCATGTATACAGTATTCAATAGTCGTTGAATACGTTGTAAGTTTTCAAATTTATTTCACCTCAGGTGGGAGTATATTTTTTTTTCAAGTTTAACTTGCTTTTGCAAGAAATTTATTTGAAAGCCTTGTTTATATTACAACATTTGCTTTTCATATCCTCCCTTCTCACCCTGCCACAAGAATTTTTCTTGTTTTAAAAACGCAACATATTAAACGAACCGGAAACATGTTCTCTTCTTTTTTTTTCTTTCTTCCTTTCATCGCACTCTAATGTTTGTGCCTCATCATTCATGTCATCAGTTTTTTTTTGCCCAGCTTTTTGGGTGACAAACAATAACAATAACAACAACAACAGAAAAGGTACATACGTTATACAACAACAATAACAATAAAACGGCATTTACTCTCATTTAAAGAAACAGCATCCTGCATTGAGAGTGACAATGGCGTTATTGTTGCTGACATTTGTATTGCTTGTCGGACACTTGACAATATTAAGAATACTTATTTAAAAAAAAAAAATACCTACAACATCTACAGCAATAGCAACAGCAATAACAATACATGCAGCTTACAACACGCGCCAAAGAGGTGTTGCATCCTCATCGTCATCATAATCATGGTGTGCTAGTAAAACACCCTCACCATCAGCACCAACAATTACTTGGCAATACTCGTTTAAAACACACACTTGGCCACACCAAACAATAGACAGCATCATGTTGGGGGAGAGAGCGAGAGAGTCTAGCATGAAAGGCCTTCCTCAGTCTTATATTTTTGGTTGGATTTTTTGATTCATTTTTATTACGGCGTTACACCCTTCTTTGTTGCCAACCAACGTGTAGCAACACTTGAACATGTTTCGAGCAACTCCTTCGTTACCTTAATTATGTGAAGGATTTGTTTCTGCCATTTGGGTTCTTGTTATTGCCAGACTCTGCTGTTCTATTGTTCATTGTTTTGAATAGAACGTTAAGAAACATTTCATTTCATTGCCGTAAATGTGCAGTTCATAAGGCATTAGAATGCGTTTTTCATGTGTTTTTTTTAATTTTTTTGAGGAGGGAAAGCTAAACATGATTAGCAAAGCTAAGCTATTTCTGTCAAATAAAAACCATTTTGGGTTTCTTAGTGAATGAATTAGGAAACCATTTCCAAAGTCTCATTACGGGGCAAGACAATAGAAAGTCTTCTTACCACTAACAAACGCCGTGAATTAAATACACCGACTGCGGTATGGAAAATCGGAGTACGTTTGGAAAGTAACAGCTCTTAGAATTATTATTAAATGATGACTGCAGCGTGTTTCAGGCGGATATTTTCGCAATCTTGAAGGCTATTGAGGCCATAGCTGATGGCCTCGCTTCGGAATCTTAAATGATCTTTGTTGACAGTCAGGCTGCCCTAAGGGCCATTGGTATGGTGCAAATCACGGCTCATTCGCGAGTGCAAGGCGTCATTAAGTACTTTTGGACCAGACCGGGTCATAGCGGAATACTGGGAAATGAGACGGCGGATGCTCTCGCAAGGTTAGATTCGTTTTCTGAGGGCGATTTAATAGTTGGTCCTGACCCCCCAATCTGCCACCTCTACTTCCTAATTAATTAATGGGCCAGGGGGGAAGAGCAGAGGCGTTGGGGGAACGGATGGAGTTGTTATGTTTCCAGATGTCTATGGCCTGCTATAGACAGTGTGAGAACAGGTTGGCTGCTGGGCTTGGATAAGGCCCGTTTAAGGTTAGTTATCGGATTTATCACAAGGCACTGCGAGCTTAAGTCGCTGACGGGGATTTGGCATAGGGTATGTTGCCATGAGGAGGACTTGGAAACTATCGAGCACCTCCTCTGTAACTGCCCAGCCCTTGGTAGGTTGGTAGGCTCTCCACAGAATCATTAGTGGCTTGAGCTGGTTGAGAAGTACTAGGACTTCAGAAATGTAGACATGCTCTCCCTTTTTCTTTTGCTTGGTCTGTGTAATTCCTCCGCTTCCCATTCTCCCCTTTCCTACTTCCTCTCCTTTTTCCTATTCCCTCTACTATCCTTTCATTTTTAAGGACGTTATGTACAGTGAGTCAATTCGACATCCGGGTACTGTACTTGTCTTATTTGACAAGTACACGTCCTCTAACCTAACCTAACCTAGAATTATTATTATTACATGATTGCAGGCCTATTTATGTTTACATCACTTGACACTTTATGTATTGCCTTCCACAGCAAATTAACTCCAAATTATTCTGTTTGAGTTATAGATTTACAATCCCATTTGTAATTGGCGACGCTTTCCTAACATAAATCAATTCAAAGATTGTTCTATCTTGTCATATTGGCAACACTTAAATGCGACAGTTATTTTTAGATGATGTGAGCGCAACAGGCACTAAGCTCAAATCAGCGTCTGTCATTCAGATGCTCTCAAAAGCATCGATTAAGTACTATTTGCGTTGTCTTGAAACATCCGTCCGATCGATCAACACTCAAAGTCGTCGTAGTTCCTAGCATGAATAAAACTCATCAGTTGCTTATCTCGTTGTCACATACATACATACATACATACATACATTGTTACATTATAACCCTTCAGTCATATTGTGTTCCTTAATTTTATACTTGAGTGCCGGGAACTACAGTTTAACGGCGACTCCGAACGACAGATTTTGAGGAACTTTTTCATAGCAGGTTTGCTTACTCTCAGGGATTTTGCCAGAAAGCTGTTGAGAGAAAGTCGCCGAAGAAATATTTTTTTTTTGCATATTTCGTTTTGATGTCTGGCCTGGGGCTCGAACCCGAACTCGAACTAATAAGCGAACACACTACCTACTAGACTACGGCGACTGCTGGACTACGGGATCTTAGTATAGACGTCGGTATTTATGTGGTACGCAGAGGCTATAAAAACCTCATAATGCAGTCTCAAAAGGACGAGTAAAAGCTTCCTCCAAAAAACGATAAGTCCACCAGCAATGGGGAACGAGACTGTAACTATTCAAAGGCTTAAAAACGATAGGTGTAGGCGTGTGCACACAGGTAGTAGTCTTTCTTCTACAAGTGCTTAACGAACAGTTGCTAGCCTTGTCACTAGGTTTGTATATGGAATACCATTCAGCCGGTCCCGTCTTAAACAATACCTCAACAATCTCAGTGAAGATGATCTTAAAATTTGTTTACAAAATGTTCTTCGGGATTGTTCTAACATTCCTTTATTTTTTATATTCCTGCTCTAGCTGGTGTCATATTAAATTTGCTTCAAATTCCACTTGAACGCGAAAAGATTTTTAATATTAATTTTGTTTAATTCCTTTACTTTCTCGCAGATTTCTTTTAAAATCATTGAAGCCTAACAACAACTCCGCCTATTTCTACTTTTAATTTAAGTATTCGTCAGCCCCGCCATCACCAGTGTTACCCATAACCCCAAAGGAAGTGTGTTTAAATGAAAAGCAAAAGCAGAAGCAATTTTTTTTCTTCACTCTCTGTACCTAAATCACTTTGCATAAATTCAACCGCATTTTCATTTTCTGTTTTACTTAAATAATCCCTAAAGACTAGAGAAGTATGGAGAAAAAAATCTGCAAAATTAAAAAATAAGAAAAAATAGGAGAGAAAAAGAAAATTGCTGGTCTTCTGTTTTGGTTTCTTGTTTGGGCAACAATAACGAAACTACTAAAGGAGCCGGAACGCCTCTCTCTTCATATATTTTTTTTTCTTACTTGAACAACACGTTCCGTAATTTTCTATTTTGGCGCGAAAGCAATTAAAAATTGACAAGCGTTGATAATTTATGGCTGAAAACAAAGAAGACTTAAGAAAACAAAAAAAAAAAACCGATTTTCCAAAAAAAAAAATAATGGGAATACATTAAAGCAAAAACAAGAACAACAACAACAACAAATAAAAAAATTAATAGAATTTTTGTTTTAAATTGCTGGCCATTAAAACAGATTTCTTTAAACCGAAAAAGAAAGAAACTTTATAACGTCCTTAAACAGAATCCAAGAATCGAGAAAATTAAGAGATTTTTTCCCTTCGAATTGATGCCAACAAAATGGTTTAAAGCCAGCAGGATACATATGGCAATATCGCTTATAATTATGGTCATAATTACTGGTCGACAGCATGCATATAAACTGTTGTTCGGATCTGTTGCATTTTAACCATTCTCAATTAATGCCACAAGTGTTTCAGGCCGTTCTCTTCTTCAGGCCTCTACCTTTGCAAAGGAATTTTAAGCTGCAATGAACAACAACAGGTAACCGCATTCAACAACAACAGCCTTTAGTAACCATTAATTAAAAGAAATTTTCGGCTGAGTATGCAGCATTATACAAAGCCTGTTGTTGTTGTTGTTGCATGCAACATAACAACATAAAATAAATTTAAATGTTTTCCTTTTATGCTGCAACAACATAACCAAACATATGAATATCATCAACTCCAACTTTACACAGCAATTGTATACCAAGTTAAAGCAACATTTTGCATGTATTTTTGTTTGTTTTTTTTACTACGGGAAACATTGAAAAATTAATTGAAATTTTTTGCTCCCCGTTTTCTTTATTTTTGTTTTTTTATTATTGTTTGGTGGTCTTTTACAGCAACATCCAGAGATGTGAGTTAGTATATCGGTTGTATGTATTTAAATGAAGACCGAAGGATATTTTATGGACAGTAGATAATACAATAAATATAAATGGATGTTGGAGATGAGCAGCTTATAAAGACATCACAAGCACAAGGACAACAATATTCAAAAAATTGCAAACATTGTCTATCAATACCTTACTTACACTTGAAAAATGGAAATTTCTCAAGAGCCCAACTTGTTCGTTTCAAAGTTTTGAGGATTTTAAAAGTCGATAATTTTCTCCTCAAAAAAACGGAAAGTTTCGACATCGGAGATATGAAAATATCCTGAAGACTTTTCTAGAGTTTCCTTAACGTTTAAGGCTAAGGAATGTTGTCATGAAAAATACAGCATTTTCTCAGGGTTAGATAAGCTTAGGTAAGTCGCCGTAGTCTAGCAGGTAGTGTGTTGGCTTATTAGATGTGAGGCCACGACTCAAACCACAAGTCAGACGTATCGATGAAATCGGAATATGAAAAATATTTCGTCGGAGACTTCCTCTTAACAGGTTTCTGGCAAAAAGGTAAATTAAAATTGCCATGAAAAGTTTCTCAAAAATCTGTCGGTCGCAGTCGATTTTAAATTGTAGGTCCCGCTACTCAAGTATAAAATTGAGGCTCACAACGTGAGTGGTGTGAAAAGCTAAGTCGTAATCCTGACTGAAGGGTTATAGTGACCAATTATGTATGTACATATGTATATATCGTTGGTCTCATGTAAAAAGGCCCTAACTCACACTTTTTTCGAAATTAATTTTTTTTTGTGATTCCAATGCATTTAACACAAATTCACATTGGAATCACAAAAAAATCAATTTCGAAATAAATGTGAGTTAGGGCCTTTCTACATGAGACCAACGATATGTGTCACTGTGTTTCTCTACGACCCGAAATGGACCTTTTTGGTTATCTTTAGAGAACCAAAGCGAACAAAGAGACAAAAATAGTAAGCTTTGGAAAAAAGAAGAGATAAGGACTCACACATAAGGAAAGAAAGAGAGAGAGAGAGAGAGAGAAACAGAATTATCACACAAGCCAGCTAATGCCGGTAATAAATCTGTCAATGTCATATCCGAGAAGGAGCCAACTCCCAAAATTCATTGAAGAAACCCGTACAAATAATATTAAATCTTCACATATGAACGCTCAGCAGATTTCTGGCAAAAACTCGGAGAGCTAATAAAATTGTCATGAAAAAAAAAATCAAAAAAATATGTCGGTCGGAATCGACTTTAAACTCTAGGTCCTGCCACTTATGTTTGAAAATTAACACACAGTATAAGTGGTGTGTGAAACTTGGTCGTGAAGTCGCCGTGGTCTATTAGGTAGTGTGTTGGCTTATTAGACGAAAGGCCCGAGTTCGAATCCCAGGTCAGACGTCAAAACGAAAATATGAAAATATTTCTTCGGCGGCTTCCTCTCAGCAGATTTCTGGCAAAAACTCTGAGAGTGAAAATTGCCATGAAGAGCTTCTCAAAAAATCTGTCGTTCGGAGTCGACTTTATACTGTAGGCCCCGCCATTCATGTATAAAATTAACGCACACAACATGAGTGGTGTAGAGGAGCTAGGCCGTAATCCTGACTGAAGGGTTGTAATGGCCAATTATGTATGTATAGGTATTTCACACTTCCACGTTAGACAACGATTCCCTCAAATTGCTTGATCAATGTGATGTGTGTCGCACGTAGCTGTGTTTTGTTGAAAACATATGACGTTGGCGACCAAATTATCTAATTCATGCCAAAACATTGTCATCGTAGTCCGGGAATCAATTGATTTCGCAAGACAAGAAAATCGTAAGTTTTACTCCTGATTCCGTTCTTTATTTCATTTAAGCTTTAGTATTAGAAACCATCATAGGAAACCATCGGTTTACATGAAATGATGTAACTTTTCTTCCAGTGTTTCATAGGAAATTTTAAGGTCTTGTAATACCCTGACCGCAAACTGTCCATTTGTCCTGTCTGTCTAACTATATACTAAAGGGATCGCCAATTATTTTATTTGCCTGGACTACAAATATATTGACAACGATGCCGTAGAAGGTTACAAGCTCTTGTTCATTTATGGTTATAACTGCTGCTGCAGCATAAGAATTGCATATTTTCAGCTTGTGTGTGTGTGTGTGCACTTCCTTAAAAAATTTAAATTTAAATAAAAAAAAATTATTTGAAAATAAAAACAAAAAATCAGTAGAGAAGGAACAAAAAGAAAAGAAGAGAATCAAATGTTTGGTTAGTCAGTTGCTGGTTTCTTCCTTTCCCGGTTTTGGATCTATATAATCCACAAAAGCTTCCGTTTGTGGCAATACAGGAATTGCCACAAAGTAAATAACACATTTTTACACACACACACATACCTCTTGCATACATACATATGTACCTTTATACAAACAACAAATACCATCATCATCATCACCATCACAATCATACAGACTATCATTATCATTGGCATGGTGTATGGGTCGTATGGGATGTATGTATGAGTTGTATGGTGCATGGGAGCTATGGTGTGGACATTGTAGCCATGGAACAAACATGTAAAAATGCAGTGCAGTTTTGTTTGTTGTCTTTGCCACTGCTGGCCAACAACAATATTCAACCGACCGTTATGGTCGTTCAACAGTGCCCTGTATAGACGTTACACTTTTTGTGCTTTTCTCTGTGTTGCTTTGCTTTTGCTGTGTATTCTATGGGTATATATTCATATTTAGTCAATATTTGAGTTTTGGCCGACAATAACCAACAGCCCTGGCCGCAGTAGTAGTTACTGTTGCAACAGCAGCCAACAACACCAATAGCCCAACATCAGGGTTGAATGCAAAATATTTGCCAGCAATTTTCGTTTAAATGCCAACGTGATGTTGAGCATTCCATGTTGTTTTTCGCGTTTTCTTTTTGCCGTGCACTGCCTTTGCCTTTCTAGAGTTTTTGAAAATACTTTTTATTTTCATTGTTGTTGTTGTAGTTGTTGTTTTGTTTTTATATTTTATAACGTTTTATGAGAAAACAAAAAAAAAAGCGAAAATACTACAGAGTCGTTATTGAAGACAAACAAACAATAAAAACTCACACCAAAAATAGTCCAAATTATACAAAAGCTCTGTAAAGTAACGAGGGTAGATAGATCAGTAAAGAAACATTTGCAAGGCGTATTTCCAATGTACCTTAGGGTTAATCATGTTGCCTTTGCTGGTCGAAGAAAGGTTTTAGAGAAAAGAATGGAAAAACTTGCGGTGCAAAGATTGAATATCATGTTTGAATCATAGTACTTTTCATACTGTAACACCCACACATAACAAGTAAAATAACCATGTACTTTACATGTACTTGATATTTGAAAATTATGAATGTTCGCCAAACAAGTATGAGGATCTAACAGCCATCTATCAATTGATGTGTATTCTCCATGACCTTAACTATGTATCTTCGATTCAATTTTAATGAACCACTTAAACCGATCCGATGAATTTCGCCGTAGTCTAGTAGGTAGTGTGTTCGCTTATTAGACGTAAAGCCCGGGTTCGGGCCCAAGGCCAGACATCCAAACGAAATATGGGAAAAAAAATATTTCTTCGACGACTTCCTCTCAGCAGATTTCTGGCAAAAACTCTGAGAGTAAATAAACCTACAATGAAAAAGTTTCTCAAAATCTATCGTTCGGAGTCGACGTTAAACTGTAGGTCCTGCCACTCAAGTATAAAATTACGGCACACAACATGAGTGGTGTGAGAAGCTATGCCGTAATCCTGATGGTTGTAATGGCCAATTATGTATGTATGGCCTACAACCGATCCCAGATAAGCCAATTTACCTTCAGTAGTTGTTAATCTCATTGTTGATTGAGCATTATGACTAGTACGAAGCCCAAACGGCTTAGGATCCGTACACTCCATCTAATAAAGAAAGGTACTATTGAGAAACCTTTCTCCAGTTTCCTACAATGCATGGCACTGACAGAGTAATTGTCATGGAAAAAGCACTCACTCTAAACGATCTCTTGAATAGTACCATTGCCATAGTATAGTAGGTAGTGTGTTGTCTTGTTGGACATGAGGCCTCGGTTCAAACCCCTGGTCAGACATCTCCAACTAAACGTAATGTGAATAAATATTTCTCCGATGACTTCCTCTCAGCTGATTTCCGGAAAAATCTCTGATAGTAAATAAAATTGCCATGAAGGCTTTCTCAAAGCTCCTAAGAATATGAGCGAGTATCTTTCAAGAGGAATCATATATCACCGAAAGTTGTGCTCAATTTAACCTGTTTAAAAGATAAAAGGGATTGAATTACTATTTGACAGTCAGGCTGCTATACGAATACTCAGCTCTCATAAGGTTACGGTCTTTTTATTTGACACTGAATACTCAAAGGTGCTTACAGTACACTAAAGTAAACTAAAAGGATACTATATGTAGCTTTTGTGGTGAATCAACAGAACACATAGTTAGAACGTGGAAGACATTAATGTATACCATAAGGAAACATTTAAATGCATATCAGGTCTGGGAAGGGAATTGCTGTTATTGACTTTGAGCAGCATTCTGGTATTTGTCAGCGCAATAGGCTTGGAAGGGATATTATAGGAAGAGACATAAACAAGGGATGGTTTCTCCACTAAGGCACCTCTTCACGACAATAATAAAAAAAATAATAAGTCCTGTTACCTCAAATATTTAAAATATTTCTAACACTATTCTTGAGAAGGACCTTCATAAAGAAAAATTAGGATTTGAAATGCCACCATAACGGTATTGTCAAAGCAGATGATATTTGTTTGTAGCTGATCTTATAATTAAATTGCAAAACCAAAGAAATAAAGGATTTCAGAGACTTTTTTATCTTGGGAGCATTATATCCACATAATCTTGTCAAATAATCGGGAACCAGACTCCGCCAAATTGTGCTTTTTAATCAGTAAATTTGGTTACTTACGTTTCCCGCCACATATTTATTAAACAATTTTTGTATTCTACCTACAAATTGATTCACATATGCATACAAAAGTGTGTGTGCGTTTAACTAATACAACTTTATCGCATAGAAATGACTTCCTCTTTAACGTGTACGAATTTTTTGAAACGATGAATTCTTTGTAATGGTCATGGTAACATTAAATGAATTAGAATCGCTTGCAAACGCGACAAAATAGCCACAAAACTGTATAGGCGAGTAAACATAAATACTCACACATAAACGCCTGTCGGTGGAGTTTAAGAGTAGGCAGATATATAGACAACAAGCTGAAATACATATACCTACACATGCACGCAGAAAAGAGCGAAAAAGCGAGAAAGTATGTGAGAGAGCGAGAAAACTGAAATAAACAATTGTTTTCATAGAAAATAAGTTCCTACGCACAAATATGTGTACGTGTATGTGTGTGCTGATTCAAAAAATTTAAATTATGATGGCCACACACACACACAGAGACATTCTGACTTTCAGTGAATGCTTGTAAGCATTGCCAGCATTTACAGGCGCATATTTGTAAGGTAGGCAAATATTAATTTCATTTATCCACTGACCAAAATCCACCCACTCTAACCATAACACCTGGTCATCATGTGTAAATATCTACAAACGAACGTACATGTCTACAAACACAAACACAACCTACATACACAGGCGGCCGCAAATAAGGATATATTTATAGGAATATGTATGAAAATACTGGTCTGCTTGTGTTTGTATGTACATATAAATTCATATGTCTGTGTGCATATTTATAAAATATATTATACAAGTAAACAATAAAACCATAGACACCACCATCACCACTACCACTTTCATCAGCCCTAGTACCAGCACTAGCATTGAGGGGTCTCACTTTCAGCAATTGCTGTGTGTGTGTGAGAGTATTCCAGTGCTGTTTTACTGCATAACGTGAATAAACAAAACATTGTTGGTCAATTGTGAATGAAAAGACGGACGGAATTTAAACAAGATATTACAGAGCCCGTGTTTTACTTGTTTTTTTTTTTTGATTTTTTTTTTGAACACATATTTCTCGCTTGCAACACATTACAATTGCAGCAGTCCATAACTGCAGTATTGCATTCATGTTTCTCTTTACACTGAGGCTACAACAAAGGCATACATACATACAGTTACAATTTTTATTTTATTTAAATGAATACAAAACGTTGCTGCATAAAATTTATATGCAACAGCTACAACAACTTTATTTAAATACACAGTCGTTGTACGTTTGTATGTATGTCTGGCCCCCCGGCCTTTTTGTTCATATTTTTTTAAGCAAATTTATCAACAGCACAACCAAAATAAATACGAAAAAAAATATGAAAATAAAAAATAAATAAAATTATTCACAGCATTAACAACAACAACAAAAAAATAGAAGAAAATTTTTTTTTTTTTTTTTGTTAACGTGTTTCATATTTATTTAGGGAATGAACGAACATTTTTATTGTTAAACAAAAAAAAAAGTTTAAATTGTAAACGAAATAGTTTTTATTTAATTTTACAATTCTTTTGTAATATTTTTTATGCCAATAATTAAATTTTGCCAGCAATTGTTGTTGCTCATGACGATGATGATGGCCTTTAAAGTGACGATTTACCAATTACGGACAATTATTGGCAGTAATTGAAAGGAGTCAGAGAGTATGGCTGGTATTTATTGGTCCCTTTGGTAATTTGGTTTATAAAAAAAATGTTTTTGTATTTAATTCAACAGTGTTAACTTGAATAGGCCTCGGGCAATTTTCTTGATTTAAATTTTTAAAAAATTTTGAAAGCATTGGAAGTCGCCGTGGTCTAGTAGGTAGTGTGTCGGCTTATTAGACGAAAGGCCCGAGTTCGAATCCCAGGTCAGACATCAAAACGAAAATATGAAAATATTTCTTCGGCGACTTCCTCTCAGCAGATTTCTGGCAAAAACTCTGAGAGTAAAAATTGCCATGAAAAGCTTCTAAAAAATCTGTCGTTCGGAGTCGACTTTAAACTGTAGGTCCCGCTACTCATGCATAAAATTAACGCACACAACACGAGTGGTGTGAGAAGCTAGGACGTTTGTACAATGGGTCAATTCGACCTCCGGGTACTGTACTTGTCACAGTTGACAAGTACACGTCCTCTAACCTAACCTAACCTAACCTTGAAAGCATTTCACATTAAACCCTTCAGAAATTCCATTCCTGGTGATAAAGTTCTTCATATTGAAAAATATTTTCAATCCAATTAATAAAAATGCAGCTAGTAGTATGGTCCTCCTCCTGGTAGAAAATATGCTGAAAGCTATATTCAAACAAAATTGTCTCTGCAAGCTTACAAGCTAATGCTCATAATTTCCAAAACAGAAATCAGAAAACTCTCTGTGACAGAAATGTATTACAATCTCCTTCCTCCAGTCTTAATATCAATACCTTAGCAATACGCAACAAATTGTTACGAAAAATACGGATTTGTAGGGTAAAATTAGAAAACACAAATTGGGGTAGTCAACGGAAAATAAATGAGCCATTTAAGGAGTAGCAGTAGTAGAGGATTCAAACCAATCAATTCGTCACCATTTTCAGCAATTGGGGTTGTGTTATTTCACTTAACGAACGATTTTACTAAATGATCTTAAACTTAAGAGCTTTCAGTATTCAACTCGAGCAGGAATAAAGCCAAGCAGCCATTCTATACGGTGACGATTCTGCGAATGACACGAAGATTATATTGTTATTTAGCACGGTTGATTCGAATTTTGTTGGTTGGATAATACGCAAGCTTATTGTTTGGTAGGCTTTATGGGCTGGAGGAGTCATTGATCCATATGTCTTCAAAAACAATGATCAGAATGCTACTTTCAATGGTCAAAAATTTTCTTGTTTTTCAATGTAGTTGGTATTAGTCTTTCTGACACGACAGAACTACATACCACATAGCTTACGCAACTTTTGATTTTCTCGCAGAAATTTTTAATGGAAAAGTAATTTCACGTAATCTTCCAATGAACTGGCCATCAATCGCGTGTTTTTGTACTGTTACGAAAATGAAAAATCTAGATACTGGGATTTTAAATTATAAACAAAAGCTACAAAAATAAAACACCAGTATTAAAAAGCGGTAAACATGTAAACAAAAATACAACAACAAATACCAGCATAAAATGGTAAACAAGGCAAGGCAAAGCAGGCGAGTGTCAGTGAAGTTCAGTCAATCTTGTGTGAAGACGTGGTGTGTCTGAACAGAGTAATCGTGGTTTGAAGATCTCCGTTACAAATCTGTCGTATAATTGCTTTGTGATTGTTATTGTTTATGCGAAGAGTGTAAACTGAGGAATAACAAAGAAAAGCAATTGTTGTTGTTACGTCAAGCTTTGGACAAGTGGCACACAGAATTGTGCGAATAATAAAGAATTTTAATTAAAACTAAACATAAATTTATTTTTATATTATTGGTAATCTACGAGCTTATAATTTAAACGTTTTTAAAAGATAAAAACGTAACAATACTTATGATATATCACTTTGTTAATAATACATTCAGACATATACACAATTGGTGATACCAGCCATTTAGCCTAGATAACGACCTAGATTCTCACACCACTCACATTGTGTGTATTAACTACATATACATGAGTATTGGCTGGACCTACAGTTTAAAGTCGAATCCGTACTTAAGCTTTTTGAGAAACTTTTCATGGCAATTTTATTTATTCTCTCAGAGTTTTTGCCGGAATTCTGCTGAAATGAAGTTACCGAAGAAATATCTGACCTGTGATTTGAACCGTGGCCTCACGTCAAATATGCTAACACACTATCTAGTAGGCTATGGCGACTTCGTCGATAAATCAGAGATCGAAGACTTATTGACGAAAAATGATAGCACAAAATAGGGCAAGGGCACTTTTCTGAAAGTATTATAATATTCAATGGAGTGCTGTGAGTCAATGTCATGGTTGGACTATAATGCACTCCAACCATTAACTCCTTTACCTGTTAACAGTAAAAGAAACAACTATTCGAAGCAAAAATATCTCATCGTAAAATTTTTATTCATATTTCAATGATAATATGTTGAGAATTTAAGGAAAAATGCCGCGCAGTTTTATTTTCAAGTGTCGATTTTAATGAACAAAGGAAGACTGACAGACTTAAAACTAAGAACAAAGAAATTCAAATGTGTTCTAAATATGTATATATGTATGCATAGTTGCATTATGCATCAGCAAACTGTGTTGCCAGATTTTCAACACTCCTTCTCAATACAGTTTACTGATAAATTCAAAATTATTTTAAAATAAAAAATAAAAATACAAAAATAAAAATTCTATTCATATAAACCCATACATCTTGTAAATCTACTGTGCTTTACTCTGCATAAATTTTTTGTTAAAATATCCGACATCATCTCGCCAGTAGGCATATAAGTCACTACAATTTCACCCTTGGCATACATATCTCGAATATGATGATACTTAATTGCTATATGTTTACTCCTTGAGTGATATGTTGGGTTCTTGACCAGGCACTGAGCACTTTGATTGTCGTTATAAATATTCATAGGTCCATTGTGGGGAAAATTCAATTCTGCTAGAAGTTTTCGGATGTAAACTGCCTCAGTTGCTGCTGCTGAGATCGCCACGTACTCTGCCTCTGTACTGCTGACTGATACTACATTCTGCTTTTTAGCGTACCACGAAAATACACAACCTGCTGCCACAAACACGTATCCAGAAAATGACTTTCTGTCGCTAGCATCCCCAGCCCAATCTGCATCCACAAAGAATTCGATGGGTTTACCAGTTTTCTTGAAGTGAAGCTTGTAATCTGATGTACGTTTTAAATATCTAAAAATATGTTTATACGCAGCCTGATGCTCTGAATGCGGGTCACAGTTTCGTTGTGCCAATTTAGTCACTGACAGTAATATATCTGGACGAGTGGAAAGAGCCAGATACATCAGTACGCCGATAGCAGACTGGTATTCTGTCTTCTCAACATGTCTGCATTTCTCACTTAAACAATTCACCTGGAAACCTGGCTCTAATGGTGTTGCTACTTCTCTACAGTCCTGCAAGTCATACTCTACCAATATATCTTTTATATACTGTTCTTGCGATATTGTCATAGCCCCAAGCTTTCCTTCACGACTAAACTCCATTCCAAGAAAATGGGACAATTCACCGCCGTCAACAACTTTAAATTCAGCCGATATTGATTCTGTAATTTTACATAATTCAGTCATAGATGAACTTCCAACAATTAAATCATCGACGTAAACAACAATAATGCTATATACGTTGTTTTCATTTCTTATGTAAATACAGGGATCGTTAATACATGGTTTAAATCTAATCCTTTTTAAAACGCTGTCCAACTTCGTGTTCCATTCACGTCCGCTCTGTTTTAAACCATATAACGATTTCTTAAGTTTTACAACTTTATCCGGACAATTTGCATCTTCAAAATACGGGGGCTGTTTCATGTAGACCGTGTCGTGCAGGTCACCATTCAAGTATGCGGAGGATACGTCCATTTGATGTAAATAAATGTCATGTTCAACAGCCAAAGCAACCACCAATCTTATGTTTGAATAACGAACTACAGGAGAAAACGTTTCATTATAATTTACACCATAACGCTGGCTGCACCCTTTAGCCACAAGCCGCGATTTCAGTTTTTGAACGTCGCCATCTTTATTTCTTTTAGCAGCATAGACCCATTTGCATCCAATTGCCGTCTGACCCTTAGGCAAGTCAGTTAATTCCCAGGTGTCATTTTCGATAAGGGAATTGTATTCGGCTTCCATTGACTTCAACCACTCATCTGCATGTGGGCCATTCAACGCTTCTTCAACATTTTCAGGAGTTTTAATATCACATTTACCTATAGCGTGAATATCGTTGAATAATTTTCTAGGGCGGCCTCGCAATCCATTTCGTATTATTCTAGGTCTTCCTGGTCCAATTCTAAAATGATCGTCGTTTTCAGCTCCTTCTTGATCAGTGCTCTCGTTTGTATCCTCAGATGTTTGATTTACGCTTTTGCTGGTTATGTTTTCATCATCATTCGCTTCGGCTTTTACGTCATCATCCACTAAGAATGCGTCATTATCTCCATTACAAATTTTGACGTCACTGCTATTCTGTTTATTTTGCTGGTCTTCAAAGAATATTACGTCCCTTCCGACGATTATTTTACGGTCATTTGGATTGAATAATCTATAAGACTTACTCTCATCGCTATATCCAACCATCAAACACTCAACACCTTTTGATCTAAATTTCTTTGATGATGTTTTATCCAGCACAATAGCCTTGGAACCAAAAGTTTTTAAATGGCCTACTGTCGGTTTATACCCATACCATAATTCAAACGGAGTCTTATCAACCAATATACTTGTAGTCGTACGGTTTCTTATATACACCGCAGTCCTGACCGCTTCAGCCCAATATGCTTCTGATAAACCGGCATGAATTATCATAGTTCTAGCCATCTCCACAAGTGTACGATTTGCCCTCTCCGCGACACCGTTCTGTTGAGGCGTATATGCGACCGTTAATTGTCTTTTAATGCCGTGTTCGCGCAAAAAGTTGTCGAATTCTTTATTTAAATACTCACGACCGTTGTCAGATCTTAAACACTTTATTTTTTCTCCCGTTTGTTTTTCAACTTCGGCCTTATAATCCTTAAATACACGTAGTACTTGGTCCTTTGATTTTATAAAATAAACTGATATATGCCTCGAATAATCATCAATAAACGTTACGAAAAATCGAGATCCACCGAAAGAATGTTTATTAATCGGGCCACACACGTCACTATGGACTACTTGTAACGGTTTATTCGTCTTTCTTTCCGAATTTTGAGGAAATGGCTTCACGGTTATTTTACATTTCGCACACGATTCACATTTTAATTGCCTTGGAATATTTTTTATTTTAATACCACGTACTATTTTATTTGTTATTTTTTTTGTTTTCTGCAAACAATTATAATTGACATGTCCAAATCGATTATGCCATTTAATGGCTTCTTCTTCCGAAATTACCGCGGAGTAGCATTTATTTTCATATTCTTTTCGACACTTATATAAAAACAATCCATTTTCTTTATTGGCCTTCAAAATGCGTTCATTGTTCTTGTTTTTTATTTCCAAGAACTTGTCTTTGAATACTACACGCATGCCTGCATCAGTTGCTTTACTTACAGAGATAAAATTATTTGGAATTTCTTTTACATGATACACATTTTTCAAAGTTATGTTCGCACTATCTATATTTACGTCGCCGCGACCGATTGCTTTTACACATATTTGATTGGCTAGAATTATTTTCTCATCACACACAGCATATGTAGAAAACAGTTCACGCACACAACAAAAATGGCTAGTGGCGCCGCTGTCTACGCACCAATCACTTCTATTCACCAAAACTTCCGCGCTGTTGTTGCTATATGTTAATAATTGTGTCACAAAACATGTGTTTTTCTCCGTTTTCTTTGTTTGCTTACATCTGGCTGCAAAATGTCCTGGCTGTCCGCAGTTGTAACATTTTTTGTTGTTTTTATTTACATTCTTCTCGTTGCGTCTTTCGTAGTAACTTTTCTGATATTTTTTGTCTGTTTTTGCCTGCATGAGGGTCTCTGCCGCTGCATTGTTGGTTGTCTCTGTCTCATTTTGCCTGGCTCCTTCTTCCAACAATTTTATTTTTAACGAACTTAAAGTAGGTAAGCTGTCTCTGGCTTCAATTGCCACCACAAAATTTTCATAAGTTTTCGGCAGACTTGACAACAGCAAAATGACCAACATCTCGTCAGGAACATTTACGTCAACTTCAGCTAAACTTTCTATTATGCTCGTAAATTCATTTAAGTGCTCCACGACGTTAGCACCTTCAGACATTTTCATATATATTAATTTTTTAAACAGCATAATTTTTCGAGCTGGTCCTTTTGGTTGATGTATTTCCTTCAATCTACTCCAGGCTTCTGACGCAGTCGTACATGACTTGACATTATTTAACTGCACGGGTTTCAAGCAGAGCAAAATTGATGCCAGAGCCTTTTCGTCTTTGCTCTCAAATGCAGCAATTTCTTTAGTACTACCCTGCTCCGGCTTTAAGATTTTCCCACATGTCACTGCCCACAAGTCTGCATGAATCAGAACACTGCGCATCTGTATGCTCCATGTGGCATAATTGGTGTCATCCAATTTATCTATCTGCATAATATTCATTTTGTTGCCCTTTTTCTATTTTTTTTCAACCTCACACAAAAGAATATTATTCACTAAAATTCTTAATTTTTCCTTTCTTTGGTATGGCTATCCTGGGCCCATAACCTGTTCAGAATTTAAGGAAAAATGCCGCGCAGTTTTATTTTCAAGTGTCGATTTTAATGAACAAAGGAAGACTGACAGACTTAAAACTAAGAACAAAGAAATTCAAATGTGTTCTAAATATGTATATATGTATGCATAGTTGCATTATGCATCAGCAAACTGTGTTGCCAGATTTTCAACATAATATATACCAGCAAAGGCTGTGTGATAAATCACATATTAATTGTTGTGACATAATAATTTCATGTTTTTGTTGGCCTGCAGCAAAGACATCCTTTTAAAAAGGGCAGGAAACGGTATCAATTATTTGAAGAAAAAAGAGAAGAAAAATAAACACAAAAAAGCCAATCAACAAAGACAACAAAGAATATAATGTCGGGTTAAATCACATCAAAATAAATACCTCATCCAGGTTAATGATACAACATTAGGCCGTTAAACTTAAATGTTCAGAGTTTCATATAAAATTTATTGATGCCAGCATTCATTCATTCATTCATTCGTTCATTCATTTATTTGTTTAACAATGTAAAGACAAAAAAACAAAACGATAAACACGCCAAAAAAAGGTTGATTTCCAGCATTTAAATGTTCGGGCTTTGCTTTACAACAGATCACAATCTGCAAAGAGAAACAAACAAAAACCGTAACACGGCTGGCAGGCCCTTGCTGGGACACTTTTTGTTTTTGTTTGTTTGACTAAATGACCTGTCAAATGAACAATACAGCAAATAATCTCAAAACATTAAAACAAATAACAACAGAAATAGAGAAAGAAAAAATTAGAAAAAAGGTAACAAACAATAATTGTGACACATTTTTACGTTTTTATTGTGTTTCATAGGCTCCGATAAGACGCCATTCTAGAGGCGAGTTAAAGCAAATCCGTATATATAAACTAAAGGAGTTACCAGCCTAAAACCCTTTGCTTGTTGTTGTTGTATATTTTTTTTCTAAACAATAACAATAAAATACAAGAAAATATTGGATAAAGATAAATATCGATACCGTCTTTATGGTATTTATAGGCCAAACAAACAAACAAACAAAAAAGCTAAAAAAAAGGAAAAAAACCTACTGACTCATCCCTTTTTTTTACAATTCTTTTCCTCCCTGCATTGGCAAGCCAAAATTATTATTTTTTTTTTTCCTTCAATAGAAAATTCATTTATTTGAAAGGCTTCTACAAATGTGACTGATATTATTGGCAAGATTGTTTAGCAGATTACTTGTGTATTTTATGGTTTTAAACTTTCAAAATGTCGATTACAAAATCTTAAAAAATCCAGCACCATCAAAACCGAAAGAGCACCCCCCATTTGTTTGTATCAAGGATATCTTAATGCCTCTGGTAATGTGTTGCTATAATCCTGCAATAAATTCTGTGTTAAAAAAAAAGAAAATAATTTCGAACTCCTTTGAATGCCTTTCAAATTAGATAAGAGGGTTAAAAATTAAAATGAAAAAAAAACCACTTCAAGTTTTATGATTCCATAGTTTACTTCCATTGTGTCATGTACATATCTTGCCGTTTAGGTTATAAAAATAAAATTTTAAAAAAATGTTTTCCGTTGCCTTATTTTCTATTTAATTTTGGAAAATTTCTTTTTATGTTCCAAAATATGAAAAGGAATCCATCAGACAGTAAAATTAATTGGGTGACGAACAACATTTTTACGAAAAAGTGAAAATCAAGATCCTGGTGTTTCGCTTTTGCATTGCTTAACATTAAAATTATAAACAAAAGCTACAACAACAAAACAATGCAGCAAACAAAGCTGTATACAGATTATCGTACTGCTTAATATAACAACAAAGAAAAATGGTAAACAAGTAAACAAAAATACAACAACAAACACCAGCATAACAAAAATGGTAAACAAGTAAACGAAAATTCACAAATAGCATTCCAAAAATAAATGTAAGCAAAATACACAAACAACAATAATGATTTCTAGAGATTTCGAGAAGGCGAAGTCACGAACATTCGCCTTCAAGAACTTTCATCAGACTGTTTACCCTGCATATAAAAGTGAGTGAGTTAGTAAAGTTCAGTCAGTCTTGTGTGAAGACGCGGTGTGAAGAGAGTAATCTTGGTTTGAAAACTATCTAGTGATTGTTATTGTTTATCCAAAGGGTGTAAACAGAGGAATAACAAAAAATAGCAATTGTTGTTGTATACATCAAGTTGTAAACAGTGGCACACAGAATTGTGTGAATAATAAAGAATTTTAATTAAAACTAAACACAATTTTTTATTTGAAATATTAAGGACATCTTAATAAGGAAGACAGTTTTTAAATACCACAGCACTGTAGATTAATATTGCATACTACACAGGATTTCATTTTTGTTCTTTGATAAATAAAATAGTGGCATGTGACAATTCTCAGTAAGATTTGCTAAACGAACATTTATTGCAAACACTATGTACTTGTTTTATTGGTTATTGCGACTTAGTCAGGATTACAACCTAGTTTCTCATATCAAACATGTTGTCTGTGTTCATTTTATCGAATTACGGCACCTTTTATTCAATATCGATTCTAAATGACAGATATACGAAACTTTTTATTGCAACTTTATCTTACTGTTAAAGTTTTTGCCAAAAAAAAACTGCGGCGAGGAGGTCCTGTAAAGAATATTTTTTTCATATTTGGTTTTGTTCGAGATATCTAAGTCGGCGATTGAACAACATTCTCTCGTCTAATATGCTACCACGATATCTCTTAGACTACTGTGACTACAAGTTGCAAGTTCTATCAATAGTCATGCTGTATAAGTCGCATTTACTGAACAGAATATTCAAGCTGTATTCTCACCAATTTTACTTTTTGCGAAATTAATCCACCAACACCATACGTTTAAGCAAAAATGTGCATAGAAATCAGGAACAAATAATTCTTTATAAATTTATGAATAAGAATTAGAACTTTTGGTATAAAGAACCAGAGATTCTCAGTGCCATCCTTATACCATTTATTCAAAAGTGCTGACCAAAGCTAGCTATGGTCTGTTTATCAAAGGTTTTCGCATTAAACTATCTTATATAAATTGTTTTACCCCTGCATTACCCTCATGGCCTTATTGAAAATGGCGCAATGCTTGTTAGATGGCCGTATTGTCTCTTCAGAATTTATTAATTTACTTGCACAGCCAAGCTGCGCTTATATCCCTAATAAACATTTCTTCAACATCCCTTCTCGTCCGTGAATGACGGGAATTTCTCAGGGAAATTTTGAATTTATGGAAGAAAATTAAAATATTGGTTCTACAGCACAGCAGTGACATCGTGAAATTTTTATTTTTTATTTTACCTCAATGTGACTAGATGTTCTCTGCTCATTTTATAAGAAGCTTTAAATTCGTTGGCAGCAGACAGATACAGTATGAACAAGAAGAAGAATGATTCACATCTGTGCTTAAATTGTAGGGTCAACTACAACGCTATTGCACTTGTCACCGAGCCATGTCTTATTGAAGGTGTACAGATAGACTTGACATTCCCTGGACTGACTTCAGGTGGAGCTGAGGGCCTGAGAAGTAAAAATGCAATAACGAAATTTATTTTAAAATCACAGCCTAAATGCCGGACAAAATTGGATCTTCAAAAAGAGCCCAGCTATCAATACTTTTTGTCACCGAAAATTTGACTATGTAAAGTTCAGGCAAATATAAAAGACTAGAGGTTAAGGATGTCGAACTCAGCCTTACTGCATGAATCGCTATTATGATAAGGGGCCTAGAAAAGAAGTGGGAAAATGGAATGGGAAAAATTTAAATTTTCAGCAAAAGGATCGAATTCTAGACGCGAGAAAGGATCTAACTTCGAACTCTAGACGAGATGCTCTGAACGCATTGCCTACCCTCTATCAAGAATATTCCCAATTTTGGGAAATAATTATATTCCTGTGGAAATTGAATTCAATTTAAAAAAAAAATTCAACACTTCTGCCCATATTTTCAAAACGAAAAAGAAAGAAAAATGAAGTTTAAAAATCAAAATATCCTAGAGAACTCGTTCGCCTGTAGACCACAATGTTCCTGCAGCCTCTATTTCATTTACAAAACGTTAAAAACGTTTTCTACTAGTAAAATAGTCGTAAAACTCTAATGAAATAACCCACTGTGCATATCATACGGTTACTTACACATATAAAATAAGATGTTTATTTGTTACCACCACAAATATGGCCAGCCACTGCAATCACAAACACTATTTCACTATAAAACTACTACAGCTCACAGCTCATATAAAGTCAACTAACTACCACGGCAGCTGAAGTAGAATCATAACAATATAGTTGTTGATATTGTTGTTGTTGTTGATATTATTTATTAACCAGCAGCCAATTTCATATAACAACCCTTCATAATACCCCTGCCGGCCACCACTGTCTGGAGAAAGTAAACAAACAACCCCCCTTAAAATATACTATGAATTGTTGTTAACATTTAACGTAAAATTATGACATAACTCGCTCACATGTATGTACATATGTATGTATGTATTTAAGTATGCTATGCTGTAAGTAAAATATTGTTTATATACATATATGTACATATATATGTATGTCTCTGTGTGCATGTGTTTGAGTATAAAAGTAGAAAATCAAACAAATAAACAGAGAAAGACAGACCGAGTCAGTGGTGACCAAAGACGTAAAAGTTGTTGTGAAAACATTTACAGCCAGAAATGAATGTGAGCCAAACTCCATATCGAAGTGGTAGTAGTGGTGGTGGTGGTGATAGTAATAGTAGCAGTAGTAAAAGGCAAAACAACAACAATAACAAGAGAAATAATAAAAATAAATGTTATAAAATAAAATACGATATACGAGCGAGAGAAAGAGTGTGTGCAAAAAGCAGATAAAATATTAAATTGACGCCTCGTAAAACTTTCAGTATAAACACTTACACTCATACATACGTATTTATGCTCGTAGTCATACACAAATAGAGTTGTAAACAGAGAGTGAACAAAAAAAATCATAAAGAATGATGAGGGAGAAGTTAAAAAAAAAAACAAAAATAATAAAACTGACACACACTTACACATACTTTATGAGTGGTCGAAATATTACATCTCTTGCTCTTGCTTACTCTCTCTCGCACTTATACACATGCAATCAACTTAAGCAGAATGAGAAAACAAAATGATTTAACGAATGTATAGCTTATACAGCCAGTTTTCTGAACGAGTATAGAATCAAATGAAAATAAATTATACATCAACACAAACACAACACACATTCACGCACACACACACACATGAAATTTGGCTATTACTACTTCAGCTAGTGTTAGTAGTGGTAGAACAAAAATATATTTTTTAAGCATTGTTCAGTTGTCCTAGAGTATACACATACAATCAGAAATTTAGCCGTATTGGAATGTCTTTATCACCTAATGGTGTGAGTGGCATATGAAGATTTGACTCTTTCAAGCTATTAGGTTGCGGGAAAATTAAATGTCCTTTTTGGTGTACTGGAGAACCTAGTTTTTTATACGATCAACACTCAATGGGCATTAGGTTCGAACATAGTGTTTTCGAAAAATGTTTTTACACGATTGCAATTAGTCATTACCATACTTTAGTCAGGATTTCGACATATCTTCCCACACCGCAGTTGTTGTGAGTATTAATTTTATACATGACTGTCGGTACCTACAGTTTAAAGTCGGTTGCGGACTACAGATTTGCCAAAAACTTTTCATTTTACTGTCAGAGCTTTTGCCAAAATTCTGCTGGGAGGAAGTGGCCGAAGAAATATTTTTTTCGAACTGTGGATTCGAACCGAGGCTACACGTCTAATAAGCCACTACGGCAACACACGATTAGTGTAGCTATAAAATGCATCAACGATGCATTGTACGGTTCACTGGTATACCTACCACCACCTACCACATTAATGTCTCCAACAGAGAGGGCCAGAATTGCGTAAAAATATAAATTAAACAAGGTCTGCCTTAATTTATTGGTGGATCTGGAAAACATATTCCTAACCAGCATCAATTTGCTAATCGTTATTTCAACGATTTTCTCTCTATAACATCCAATCCTATCCATACATACATACATATGTACATAATTGGTCATTACAACCCTTTAGTCAGGATTACGACCTAGTTTCTCACTTATGTTGCGTGCGTTAATTTTTAGAGTCGACTCTGAACGACAGATTTTTGAGAAGCTTTTCATGGCAATTTTATTTACTCTCAGAGTATCCTATTCACTCTTTGTTATTCATATGAGTTTGATGATTGACCAAGTTCTCTCAATTGCATGCGATCAACAGTCAATCTCCAATTGGGTATATCTACAGATTTGTAATGAGTTTTAACTCTTTGTACTCCTTCTTGCGGTTGTTCGGTTATTCATAAACGGAAATAGAAAGCTCTTCACTAAATGAATGACACTTCAAATCGACAATATTCGTTTGATAACAGCTTTATCAGATCGGCGGTCCCACAGTTCAGCCTATAAGCTTTATCTGTACTTTAAAATGATCCTTTCTTGATAATCTGCAGCAAGGCCAGGGAGATGAACATTGCAATTAGGAGTTCTCTTCCTATTGTTGAGGAGTGTTGTTGTGTAGGAATTGTTGGAGTAGCTACAACGATTTGGTTTAAATTCTTTGGTTATTTCTATGAGATGCAGACAGACCATGCATCTATTCGCATGGTTTAATTGTTAATCCTCGAAAAACCGTATTGATGCTTTATACCAGACCTTTATCATATAAATGCACCTAATTTTCTGTACCTCAACTTGGTTCAAATATCCTCTTCTACGAGGACAAACTATCTGGAGATTATTTTGGAGCACAAACTCTTCTGGCGGGATAATATAATGGAGATGATAAGATTTGTAGGATTTGTAGGATTTGCCTTCAATCACGGCTCATCAGGCCGTGCCTAATGAACAGGCGAGAGCTAGTGTAGTGTTCACAATGTCTGAAACAGTGGGAATTCTCTACCTTAGGACTCGTGCGATATGTATTGCTAGACTCTGCTGGATTGATATGAGTGGATCAAAACAGGACTGATTTTTTTTCCTGAAATCACATACCTATTCATCGCTCAATTCCGGTTCTTTCAGATCAATATCCTTTGTAAGGAATTCGATAAACATATCATTACCTAAACTGACTTTTGTAGTATGTGTGGATCTGAGAAGAAGAAAGAAATAATCCTTATGATTCTTGCTACGAAGAGCTTCTAAATTTTTACTGTCATTGACTGAACTACCCAATAACGAATTACCTCAATAACAAGATTAGTTTTGCAGTCCAGATAGCTTCCTTTAAGGAATGTTTGAACCTTATGTTGTACATAAATTAGCGATCCTACCCACAAGCCTAAGTACGACCTTATACATTAAGCAGTGTTTGCCCCCTGTCCGAACCTAATCTAAATTAAACTACACCATATTAATACGCGTATTGTGAGAAGATCTCTCAGTTTTTCTTCGTTCTTCTTCTCTTGTCCTATTACTCAAGCAGAAATTCAAATATTTCCCCTACACAATAAATTTTTGGAATAAATTTTATGGCCAAATATTGAATTCGTTTATTTTCATAGTCAGTGCTCAAAAATAAACACAATCAAACGCTTAAAAAGTCAAATACTTTGTCATACATAGACAACGGAGAGAAGTTTTTAACTTTAAACACAAACAAAAACACAAACACTCATACACACACACACACGTACAAAATAAAATGATGAAATCATAACAGAAATCGTTTAAAACCCCATACTTATGTCTGTAAATAATAGAAAAACAGAAGAAAAAAAACAAAAAATAAATAATCAACCTACACACACATACATACATACATCCTCATATAAATAACCACACATACTTAAGCTTTAATACAATACACACACTCTCTCTCTCATGTGTGGGTTTATGTGTATTGTACCAGTCATAAGTGTTGTTGTTTTTGTAATTTTTAAGTGTTTTGATACCTGCTGATACTGTCGTCGCTCTTTCGTTCGTTCGTTCAGTCGTTGTTTTTATAACGGTAATTGTGATTGTTGCCGGTTGTTGGTTGATTGGTTGCTTGACATTCGTTTTGAGATTTATTAGAGAGCAAGAGTGTGCGTGTGTGTGTGTGTGTGTAAGCATTGAAAGCAGTAAATTATCTGAGATGTGTGATGATTTTTGTTTACCTTCTGCTTCTTTTCATTTATTTTTCTCTCTGCTTTTATCGACAATAATAACAAAGGCTTTTAACTTTTTAACCATTGCTGCTGCTACTGTTGTTGTTGTTGTTATTGTTGATGTCGCTATTGCTGTATTTATTTTACAAGCAAAAGGTTTATTTCTCGTCATTTATTTATGAAAATAAATATAAAAAAAAAAATTTTTATGAATTATTTCTCTTCACACCCCTCAATCTCTCTCCCTTTCATCGTTTTATATTTTCAAAATTTCAATTGCTTTCTGTAGAAGATTTTAAAGACAATTTTTGTTTGTGTTTTTATTATTTCTATTGAATGTTTATATGTATTTGGCATATACATAAGTGTGTGTGTACATCAGTAAATGTAAGCAGATGGATTTGTGTCTTCTTGTTGATGTATTTTTACAGCGGTAATGTAAGTTCTGAAGATGGGTTAGTCTTTTGATTTTATTTTTTTATGTGAAATCATAAAATAAAACAAGTAAAGGATTAATAAAAGCAAACACATGAAAATCTGTATGTTGTTGACAATTTATTGTCAATAAATTATGAAAGTTTTACTTTTACGTCTGTTCTAATTTTTTTTTAAAGAAGAAGGCTTAAGGCTTAATTTTCCTGTTCTCAAATCTATAGTAATGCGTAAAAAGTTATGGTACTGAGTTCTTTACCACTTAAGGAATAATCTTTAGGATACTGTGGGTTTTTTAGTAATACTGTAACCAATCCACCTATGTTTAGTATAGATAGGTACTTAAATACCATTGTTTTTGAATGTTTGGGTTCGATTCTATAGCATACGCTCGGTTATCTAGCATTTGTAAAAATACAAACCTTAAGTGATGATTACGATCTAGCATCTCACACCATATATGCTGCATATGTTAATTTTATACATGAGTGGCGACACCTACACATCCTTCCAGGCGCCTTTACTTCTTGTGCCCCTACGCCAGTTGGTCACACGAATCGATGACAGCGCTTCCTCGATCTGGCGCTTCCAATGCAAACAAGCTCTTCCTCTTCGCAGACTCCCGCGCCCAGAGCATCCTCCTGCATTCCAACGACATTGCCAAGTCGCCTAATGTTAATACTCCAAAACCGACCAAAAAATTTATGTCATCGACCAAAAAAAAAATGCAAGTCATCAAACAAGAAAAATGCAAGTCATCGACCAAGAAATACAAATCATCGACCAGGAAAAATGCAAGTCATCGACCAAGAAATGCAAATCATCGACCAAGAAAAATACAAGTGATCGACTAAGAAATACAAATCATCGACCAAGATAAGTGCAAGTCATCGACCAAGAACTGCAATCATTGACCAAGAAATGCAAGTCATCGACCAAGAAAAATGCAAATCATCGACTAAGAAATGCAAATCAGCGTCCAAGAAAATTGCAAGTCATCGACCAACAAATGCAAATCATCGACCAAGAAAAATGCAAGTCATCGACTAAGAAATGCAAGCCATTGACCAAGAAATGCAAGTCATCGTCCAAGAAAAATGCAAGTCATCGCCCAAAAAATGCAAATCATCGACCAAGTAAAATGCAAGCCATCGTTCAAGAAAAACGCAAGTCATCGACCAATAAATTCAAATCAGCGACCAAGAAAAATGCAAGTCATCGACCCAAGAAATGCAAGTCATAGTCAAAGAAAAATGCAAGTCATCGACCAAGAAAAATGCAAAACATCGATCAAGAAAAATGCAAGTCACCAACCAATAAAAAGCAAGTCATCGACCAAGAAATGCAAGTCATCGACCAAGAAAAATGCAAGTCATCGACTAAAAAAATACAAATCATCAACAAGCAAAAAAATGCAAGTCATCTACTAAAAAATACAACTTGCGAAAAATACGACATTTTGTTGTATATATACACATAAATGCATATGAACTCAATGAGAATTATTACAATTTTTAAATCCATTTAACTAAATTTTATTTTTATTCGTATTTACATAGATTTTTTCATATATCCGGTTCCACGTAACGCACGACCATAAAGAAACCTTTTTTGGAATTCTGGAGACTATGGCTCTCCAGCCCACTGGGTCCGTTTCACCACTAGGTCCATTTTTTATCCGATTTTGCCTTTGTTGCTTATTTGAAGACATCAATTAGCTTCGACGGCAATATCTCAAGTCCCAAGTAAAGCTCATTTGTAAGGAAACCTGTTTTGGAATTCTTAAGACTATGGGTATCCAGCCCACTGGGTCCATTTGCCCTACTAGGTCCATTTTTTATCCCATTTTTCCTTTATTGCTCATTTGAAGGCATTAATTAGCTTCGACGACTATATCTCCAGTTCCAAGTAAAACTGACAACTCGATTTCGGTGGACTGCGAAATTTATAACGATCATAAAATTCAATTAGTTACTAATTTTATTATTGGGATTATTAAAAGCTGAAAGACTTTCAGCTCAGTTTTCGAAAAGGCGTCATAAGTGTAAATTTATTATCACTTCCGAGTAGCACGTTATCAAAGCCAATAATTCTGTTATCTCATACGTATGTACATATATATTTGACCGAAATATTATCATCTGCAATATCTATGAAATAAAACATGTGACGAAACACTTTTTTTAATGTTTGTCTGTCACGGAAGATAAATATGAGAAGAAACAGCTGCTAGCAATCTGCGCGTAAATTGGCAATTTTTTTCTATTTCCAAACTGTTAAAGACATACGATTTTTTATTCCAAGTAGTACCATCTTTTTCGACTAACGTCCTGTTGTCATGTTTGCAGCTATCAATGCTTTCGTGAGTTCTTCACAGGCTTCAGTAGCAGGAATATTACAAATATATGTACCTTTCGTGGTAGACTGGAAATGTCATCATTCGTGATGACCGACGGTATCTCGTATACTGAGGTATGTATAGGTGGTCCTCTAAAGGATTTTCTTTCTAGACTTATGTGATATAAGGCTGCAGTATTTCAATTGCTACTGAGCTGTGACGCTGGGTAGCTACTAGACTTTACTAAGCACTTCGGATTCTTACTGGTTTAAATGTTGCTTACAATAGTACACCTTGCACTATTACTAGACTGTATATCCTCTCTTGATGGTTATCGCACTAGCTGCTCTTTTATTACCACTCGTGAGCTGTACGTGGTAAGCCATGAATATTTTTACGATGACCCTGAGACCACAACCTGTCCTCATGTACTCCTCAGAAAGTAACAAAGAGTATGAAGCTGGGACAAGGGGTCAATTCGACCTACGGATACTGCACTTGTCTTATTGACAAGTACACGTCCTCTAACCTATGAAGCTGGGACAGTTATTGCATTGCCACATTTAATGGACATAGTCCAGCTACAACCATAGCCATTGTCAAAGTTAAATGTCTCCCCCTTCTAACACTGAATAACAAATCTTATTAATGCTGAACCACCATTCCTTTCTCATTAAGGATATTAAGTCAGAGAGTGTGTAAAACAACATCCGTTTCTGTTTATCTTCCTTTTTAAAATTGTTGGTTTAAGCAGCTCAAAAAGAAAAAAGAAGAAGAAAAAAATCTGCGTAAGATTTGAAAAAAGCCCAACAGCAAGGTGTTGCTGGCCGCACCTTTTCAAGCATTTAATTGCTATTTCCGGTCACCTTTTTTTTGAGGAATATTTTTTTCTTATCTGCCACTTTCTTAAAACAAAAATTTACAAAAAAAGGAAAGAAAAAAGTAAAGTGGGGGGAGGGGTAAACTCATTTGGCATAATAATGATCTCTTTACAGATACGACAGACAACAACAACCGCATTATTAGTCGAACCAAAATGCTTATCAATAAACATAAAGGCCACCAACAAAAGCCAAAAAAGAACATGGAAAACCAACAGAAATCTTCTTTGTTTTTAAACAAGAAAAGCATAAAACAATGGGAATAGACAAACAGACAGACAGCGTAAACAAACAGATTTTAATAGCAAACGTCAGTTAAAGAAAGAGTTCAGCACAACCCCTTTCTATCACACACAATGTGGTGTGTTCATTTACGCGCTTAAAAGACTTGTTATTTGAGACTTGTGACGCTGTGCTGTAGAACTTAATCTGTAAGTAATTTATGCAACATTCTTTCAATCCTTTTGCTCTCCGCCCCCATTTTTCTTGTTTTGTATCCTGAAAAAAGCATAAAAAATAACACAGAATTCCTTCATTTACATCTTCTTTTAAGGGTTTTTTGAGTTTCTGATTCTATTTCTGTTTCTGTTTCCTTTTCTTTTTCAATTTTGGAAAATGTAAATGCCATGTCCTTTCTGGTGTTTTCTCATTTCTATGCGAGTGTGAATCTTAATTTGAATAATTTCTGGAAAAAACACTAAAGTTTGTGTGTGTGTTAATCTATAAAATTTGAAATTGTTTTGACTCAAAGTGGCAATTTTAATGGATTTTCAAAAATTCACTTCAAAATTATTTTTTGTTTCGCTTTTCCATTCATTATTTCGTTAATTTCTTAAGTAGGCTGTAAGAAGGCCAAAAACATAAGAAGAATGAGAAATTAATTACAATGATTTTAAGTGAAAGATTTCTGTAATAAGGTGGTAATAAGGCGTTGCAGAGTCTCAAAGGCTGTTGGAATATTTAAATTTTTGACTGAAAATTAATTGCAAAGAGGTTGAATGAGAAGATAATTCAGTAGGAAAGTTAAAAAGTTCGAAACCGATTACGAGATAACATTCGAAATAAGTTTCCTTGCATTTTGCAGCCCGAATGTATAAGTATTGCTTACCAAATAGTTATGACTCTGAAATGTAATGCTTGCATACATGCTTTCGTACAATGGGTCAATTCGACCTCCGGGTACTGTGCTTGTCTTAATTGACAAGTACACGTCCTCTAACCTAACCTATACATGCTTAACGTTAAAATTATAAACAGAAGCTCCAAAAAAAGACGATGCTGTTTACAAATTATCGTACTGATTAATATAACAACGAACACCAGCATAAAAAAATGGTAAACAAGTAAACAAAAATACAACAACAAACACTACAAGAATAAACTCAAACAACGGTGTTTTCACGAGATTTCGAGAAGAACATTAATTAGACTGTTTGCATTACCTTTTATATGGCAGGCGAGTGACTTAGTGAAGTTCATTCAGTCTTGTGTGAAGACGCGTTGCGTTTGAAGAGAGTAATCGTGGGTTGAAGATCTCCGTTACAAAGATCTGTCGAATAATTGTCTAGTAACTGTTGTTGTTTATGCAAAGGATATAAACAGAGAAATAACAAAGAAAAGCAATTGTTGTTGTTACATCAAGTTGTGAACAGTGGCACACAGAATTATGCGAATAATAAAGAAAGAATTAAAACTTAGCACAAATATATTTTTATTTTATTTGCAATCTACGAGCTCCTATTTAAAACGTTCTTAAAAGGTAAAAACGTAACAATATTCAACATTTTAAATCACTCCAGTACCAGCAATACAACAACTTCATTAGATCCCTCAACAAAATAATCGATATTTTTTAATTCAAAATTCTTTAATAAACTTGCGATTTGAATAAATTTACACGAAGGAAGTGTTGGAAAATAAATTTTTTGGGGGAACAAAAGAATCTCTTTGGCATCAATAATTAAGCTTCAATGATTATTAACATCTAATTGGGAATACATGTGTACTACAAACACAAATAGATTAAAAAAAAAAAACTATGAGAAGGGAGGTAGGGAAAGAAGTTTAAAAGCAATTAAAATTGAAATATTAAAAATTGTGTTTGAAATAAAAATAAAAGAAAAAACTTTGACAGCAAAAGTTCCATGAAATGATATGAAACCAGGCAAGTTACCAATCAAAGCCAATAGAAAATAGAATTAAAACATGAAATATTTAAAGAAAATTGAATGAGAGAGAGAGGGACAAGGTACCCCATAAATGAGGAAGACTTGAAGACTACAACACTAAATTTCCTATTAGAAAGAAAACAAAAACAAAACGACAAACAAAAGTACAAGAAACAAGCAAAAGATGAAGAAAACGACAGAAATCATTATAATGACAGCATTCAGTCAATTGCTAATGAAACCTCCAACTAGAAATCATAGCCTTCCCCTCATGCTGGCATAACGCGAAAATGAGTTTTAAACAAAGCGCAGCAAAAGTTTACATTACTCTGCCTTCCACACTGTCTACTCGGAATAAAATCACCGTTGTTATCATCATCACTGCCAAGCAAGTACTTGTCTCTTGTTTTTCTTCGTTTTCTTTGGAGGGAGCAGAAAAGTTCTTAAATTACTTTTTATTATCATTTTCGACATCATCTTTCGCGTCAGAAGAAGAAGAATAAGAAGAAGGAAGTATTTAATAGACAAGAATTGTTTGAATGCTTTGCAAGTGTTTGTTTGAAATGCTAAATATCTTCTTGCAAATACAACACGAATACAACTGCTTCGAATTTCTTCTACTTCGTCGTGGCGAAATTATTGAGTGGCTTGTAAGAGGGGCACAAGAAGGAATTCAAAAATGTTCTCTTCTGAATATGGACAAAATTGTACGTCAAATTTCTATTGTGATTGCCCCGATGTTTTATAGTCAATTTGTTGAAAAACTTTATTTTTAAGCATGAAATTATTTTTGGCAAAAAACTTTTTAAGAAATTGATTTTAATTATTGAATAGGACTTGTGTGGCTGTGTGTGTGTGTGTGGGGTGGGCAAACGGAAATAAGACATAAAATCAATCACTAGAAATAATTCAAATGAATGAAATAAATACAATAGAACGAGTTAATTTAGCCAAAGTTTAATAGGACATAGGGAGAAATCTTTCTAAAGTTGTCTTCTATTTAAAATCCACCAGAGAGCCACTATTTTGTTACCACATGCTATTTATGCTAAGAAAGTCTCTGGCAAATCGTTTATAGAGAAAAGTTGATAGCAGCACAGTTGGCCTGAAAGCTCTACCGTGTTGTTTAATGCATATTATGAACTTTAGCTAACTCCTAAAACAATTGCGATACAATAGGATTATCTGCTTGCTTACTGCAAATCAGGTATTCTCGAAAACCATTACTGTGTAAGGGTAACGAAATTCCCAGTTAGTATGAGACATTTATCCTGAAATATCATCACGGTGTTCAACAGTGAAATTGTTAAAAAAAAAGCATGGGAATAAGTATCATATTTGATACACATTACTTGTATATTTACGATTCTCGTTACCCCGTAACTCCTGCTGCTTCAGCGCACTGTATCACCTTTCGGTTGTGTCGAGTCTGCGGAATACTGTTTGGCAAGCAGGATTACTCTTGTCAGCTGGCTGATGCATTTCCGCAATTAAATTTATTGATTGATTAACAATTGATCTGCGGCAAAATACCTTCTCTAATAAGTAATAATTTTCGTAAAATCTGTCGCACTTAAAAGTAAAATTTTCGCTGTTACATGCCCATTTGCTCTCTTCAGTCGGTACAAAAATTGTTAGTAATAATAATCATAATAATCGGCTTCTTGAAGTCTCCGTGGTCTAGTAGCTAGTTTGTTGACTTATTAGACGTGAGGCCTCGGTTTAAATCCCAGGTCAGGCGTCTCCATCTAAACGACTTCCTCGACGACTTCCTCTCCGCAGATTTCTGGCAAAAACTCTGAGAGTTAATAAAAAATACCATAAAAAGTTTCTGAAAAATCTGTCGTTCGGAGTCGACTTTAAACTGTAGGTCCCGCTGCTCATGTATGAAATTAACGCACACAACATAAGTGCTGTGAGAGACTAGGTTGTAATCCTGGCTAAAGGGTTGTTATGACCAATTATGTATGTAATAATCGCCTTCGCCTTGCGGTTTTGTAATCAACGCTTTAACGCAGGGTTTTCCTTCTTTTCTGTTTTTCATTTCTGTCGCGATGATGCACCCTGACTATAAGGCCGGCTGAGATCCATTGTATGGAAATGTATCGGCATCTTTTCAAACTTCAAAACAATTATCTCCTCGGACACTGTAATCTACATGCAGGAGACGTTACGCATAGCATCAACGAACCTATGTCACTTGCCTTCGTAACGAAGAACCACCAGTATTCGGCAGTCTAAGGCTAAGGCATGTAGTAATTATCAAGCAAATGTACTTGGCTGCCTCCTGTAAAACATTACGTGATCAGCAATACTCAGTTTTATCAGCATTGTTTCTGTCTTTCCTGTCACTAAATAACTAGCAATTCTCGTGACAGTTTCGTTGAAATTTGTCAGCAGACGGCAACCATTTATGTCGGGGAGTATAAGTCCTAATATGCCATCGTACATGGAATTTCACAATACTGAATACAGTACAGAGCCATGTGGAATACCGCCTCTACCACTGTATACTTTTACACAAGCTTCTGTTCCATATCGTAGTGACTCGAATGTTCACGATAAGTACTCTGGTACTTCAAGAACCTGCAATGACAACAGAATGTTTTTTTGTATTGTCTTGTAACCAATACTACATATTTATTGTGCTACCTTTGTTATCATTCTGATTGCGTCGAACGTAAATCTGGCTATGTGGACCTGTAATTGTCTTTCGGAGATATCATTAAAACACTCATGGCTATACTGATTGCATTGAATGTAAATCTGAATCTTAGTAAGAAAAATTGTATTTTTGAGAGAGCATTACAACAGTCGACGCATTCCTGGAGCCGCTAAAAAATTCTGAGGCATCAATGTTCCGTAAGATGAGGGATGCTAAGGCTGGTTACCAATAAGTAGTACTAAGTGCATACACGAACATATGCGTGTGTACCACATTGCATAGCGTTTGCAATTTAGAGGGTCCAATACATTTTAATGATCTCAATAGGCAATTGAGTAGCAGAGACCTCTCTCGTAGGACAAAACTAAATACTCTACAAGACGTTCATCCTCTCCGTGCTTCTTTATGACGCAGAGCCATGGACCCTATTAAGCGCTGATGCAGCAGCCTTGAGACTATTCGAGAGAAAAGTACTACGTACGATCGTCGGTCCAGTGAGAGTTGACGATTATTTTCGCATCCGATCCAACAGTGAGCTGCATGAGCTCCTCAACGACATAGACATGAAGCTCAAATAGAAAAAAGACCGATCTAACATTAGCTGTTGACTTGAACTAGTATTTGAGGTCCTTTAACAACGTCAAAGCTTCCTAAAGTCTAACAACATTTCTGATTATACGGAATTCCTTCTGAATTTTATGCTTTTTTTTATTCATTATTTATATTGATATAAAATCCTGTGGGTAATTTAGTTTTATTTCCTTTCTTTCTCTCTCTCTCTCTTTCTCTCGCTCTCTTTCATACTCGCAACACAATTCGAATCCTTCGAAGCCATTAAAACTCAATTACGCTTATTTACCCTCTAGTCGATGAGGTTAACCAGAGGCAATGGGGATATTCACTGTAAAACAAAATACAGGAAGAAAGAAAAAGAGCGAAAGGGAGAGAGAAAACACCGTTACCAAATTTTGACCACATTTAATGTTAAACCAATAGAAAGAAAAAAATCAAAAGGAAGGGGAAAAAAAGAGACAAAAACAAATAAAACCGCGAATAACTAAAATAATCTCGATAAGACTTAAATTTCTTCGCTTGCACTGGTTAAATACCTTTTACTAACGCTATGTGCGACGTAAATGAGGTTTATATGGCATAAGGAAAGCGGGAGAGGGAGAGGCAAGAGAAGGCGGTTGTTATTGTTGTTTGGTAACTATAGAGGAAAAATAAACCGAAAAGTTGTATAAGAAAACGATTTGAAATAAATGGAAACACAACCAACCAATGAAGCAAATTACAGAGAGAGATTATTAGACAGGCGCTGGTATCGAATTGCAAATGCCCTTTAATTTGAATTTCTTAGAAACACGATAACACAGTATGGGAGAGTTTGTTTTATGTATTCATGCGACAGGTATTAATTAATCTTTTGTGCCGCACACAAATACCAAAAAATTCACAATTAATTTGAGAGGAATTAAATAAGGCTTGACAGACTAAATGGATAAATATTTACTGTTGTATTGATGGACTTCTTTAGTTCTAGAGATTGTAATCGAAATAATTAGTAATCGATATCGATATCTTCCGATATGAACACATTTGATGGGGAATACTATGTTTACCTATTCAAAGTTACTTCCCTCCTTTAGTTATCCTTGCTTCCATAGAAGTCTATGAAAAATTCGTAAAACTTAACCGCTAAATGCTATAAACAAATCGAAAATACGTTAGTATAACATGCCGCTGTACACCAATCAGCCGCACTCTCCTTAGAGGGCAACCACAGAGTAGCGAATTAATTTAAAGTGTAATAAATGACTAATGCCCGTATAAAACTTTAAACTTTATCATCGTCGTCATCTTCGTCATTATCACCACCAACGCCAGAACCAACACCACCACCAACAGCGATTTAAGACCAACAAAACTAAACGTAAAACAGAAAAAAAGACCAAGAAGGAGAATAAAGAGAAGATGGAGTTTTGGTATCTTCCATAAAATATCCAACATAAGCATGAAGATTTAATGATGATGATGGTGCTCTTCGCCATCGTTTAATGCTGATGATGCCAAATTGGAAGTCTAAAGTTTCTGCGCTTTTTGAAAAATGCAAAACTACGCTGGTGTACATACATATATAAAATAAATGAATAAAGGATAGTAGGTAACAAAAGTTAGTTGACGGTTTTATAATTTATAAGCCTCATGAGACAATTAAAAACTTAGTGGAATCAAATTTGATAAAAATTTGAAGATGCAAAGCTGCTGAGATGACGTATTATAGTGTCTACAGACCCAAGCAATTCAGATTCAAATATGAAGATAATCGATGCAGCAGTAATCCATCCATCATCCGCGAAAAACTTAAAAGGGACTTGTAGCCCAATCTCTAAGGGGAGAGTAACAGTTCACCCCACCTCTACACCCAATACAGGAACACAGAATGTGTGCACAGAGAGCAACGCTAGCATCCTAGATCCTTAGGAGCTTAGTTGCGAAAACTTGATTAAGGAAACAGAAACAAAGCAAAGGAATAAACTGGTAGGAAATTAGCTTTGTAAAGGTCATATGGCCCTTAAGTGCACAAAGAGGAATAAAATCAAGTTCTTCACACAAAATACTTGTGGCTCAGAGCTAATGTTGGCTTAAGACGTCTATGATAGTTCAGGTTAGCATTGACTGGTTTTCGCACCATTTAGTGCAGCAAAGTCTTGCTGAACTTTAACAAAAAAAAAAAAAAACAATACATAGTATAGTAATCGATCTAATAACCACATACATACATACATAATTGGCCATTACAACCCTTATGTATGTAACCACAGCAACACAAATCATCGAAGTCCACATCCATTGTGGACATCCCAAAAGTGTACTGCAGACAGAATAGTAACAAGTGAAGGCGTAAAGGAACATTTGTGTGACCACAATCAGTATGGAAATATCCAGACTAAGAGTAAATAACAGAGAGACAACAAATGTCTCGAAATTTAATACAGAAAAATCTAGTCAAACAAGATAACCATCAATACGAATCTCTAGAATTGAAGCATCGAGGAACCTATAGTGAAAATAAAAAGAGATAAGACATGGAGATAAATACTCATACTGCGAGATGGAAGCCGGAGAGAATTAAATATATGGTGCCAGTGGGGAATCCTAAAGTCTTAAGAAACATCGATCGACCAATGAACACTTGGAGATTAACAACGTGTTAGGAGACCAACGATACTATAGAATAGGCTCAGCCTCAGAATGTGGTTCATATTACTATCCGAAGAACTAGATTCTTTCATCGTGAATATATCATGAATATAATTTCAGTTTCTGTTGAATATGTTATAATTTCACAGGAGGCCATAAAGTACTTCAGCGAAATGATTGATGATGAGATTGAACTGTAAACATTCATAGAATATTGGATTACCATAGCCACAGATTGCTGCACTGCTTCACACTCTTTCAGTCAGGACTTCGACCTAGCTTCTCATACCCCTTATGCTATGTGTGTTAATTTTATACATGAGTGACGGGATCTACAGTTTAAAGTCGACTTCGAACGACAGATTTTTGAGAAACTTTTCATGCCAATTTAATTTCACTTACTCAGAATTTTTTTCCAGAAATCAGAGGCAGTAGCCGAAGAAATATTTTTTCACGTTTCCTTTTATTGGATATGTCTGACCTGGCCTCATATCTTATAAGGCAAGACACTACCTACTACTCGAACTATGGTATAGTTTGGAACAGAAACTTATTCCATAGAATATAGAGTTTCAAGAGGAATCCCACAGGGCTTTTTACTTGAGCCCATATTGTGGAAAGCGATGAACGATGGCTTATTAAGATTTATACTCCACGGCTTTGGCGGTTGCACACAAGGTGATTGACCGTCTGCAGGCAAATTGCGACGATACTGCAACGAGAATGTTTAACACTGGCTTAGAATTAGCGTCAGAAAAAGCCAAAACGGTACTGATAAGTGCTCACACAGAACTGCTGAGCGTAGGAAGGGATCAAGTATCTTGATTGTAAGTGGACAGAGCTTTTATCGGCTAAATATTGGTGGTATAGTATACTCATCAAAGGTTCTTGTGATTCCTATGAATGCCACAAACCTTTATCCACATGATATCATAGCTCCATAAGGTCCTTAGATTGATATTGACTCACTTAAAAGTTAATCAGAAGATTTGTACACATCATATACCAGTTTTATACAAAACTAATGGAATTTCTTTTAACAACACCTTATGCTTCTAATCTTCTTCAATGCATGTATAAATAAGCAAGGAGTCCTCCTCTCATACATATGTTGATATAATGTTTGTTTGTGGTACTTCTTTCCTTTTAAGTACACCACCTTATCACTTGTGCTGTTGTTGAAGGTCATAAAAAAAACTTTTTCATTGCACTGTAAACAACCGTTTAATTTCTTTATATAAACATGGAATTTTAGTTAAAGTTTGTGGCAAAAAGAGAGAAACTTTCGCCGGTACATTTTCGCATTTTATGCACTTTATGCCTGCCACATTGTAATTATCAGGCATAGAAGGAGACTATAGTAGTAGTAGTTGGTGGTAAGACAGGCAGGCAGTAGTAGCTGTTGAGCTGTTGCTATTGCTGTATTCTCTACCTGGTAACGGTTCTGTTTATATTGGAAACAAACATTTTTAATTAGCAGACAACAAGCCAAACAACAAAAACAAAAGAAAATAAAATTAAAATGAAAATGAAAAAGAGAAAAACGAAAGGAAAGTGAATGAAAACAAACAAAAATTTAACTTGAAAGACAAAGACAAAATGAAAGTTAATGCAACAGCCGTTACATATACAACACACTGTACGGATAGGAGTAAGAGTATGTGTTTTTGGTTGTAATTCTGCTTAGAGGAAAAGGAAATTAAACTCTAACCCGCTAAATACGTACACGTACAAATAAGTGAGTACGTACACCTACGTTGTCTTAACAGCTGAAAAGCAGAGCACTACAGTAGAGTTTCAATTTTAGAATGTTATTAAGAGTGTTAAGTCCAGTTTTAACCTTTTCGTGCTCTCACTCTCTCACCTTGTTGAGAGAGAGAGAAAAAAAGAAATACCCAACGTAAATGAAGATAAATGTGTTTTTAAATCACACATACACACACAGCACACACACCTACACAACCAGACACAGAGAGCAGTTGCTTTCTTAAGCAAATGCTAATGAATTCTTAACTGCTTTCTCTCTCTCTTTCTCTCGCTCCTGCTTTTGTTTATGTTATGTGTATAATTCGCTCTTTTCTTGTTACCCTTTACACTTGTGGTGTTAAATGGTAATTAAAACATTATTTTCTTTGCAATACACTATTACAAACCGAAATGGCTGTACGTATGAGAGGGTGTGCATGGGTGTGTTTGGCTGAACATTAGTGTTGTTATTTCATTTCTTTTTAGTTGTTGTTGTTATTTTTATTACAAACTAATCTCAATAACATTGTCATCTATTTTGCATAAACCGTGTGATTTCGTTTTGCTTTTTTCCCTTCAATTTCAATTTGTGTTTCATTTCACTGTATTTGTTTAACTCTCTCCATCTCTATATTTTTTATTGCGAAAATTCAAGTGCAAACTATGAGAATCTTTACAGGAAGTAGGCGTTTTGCTGTTTGTGTACAGGGTTTTCCTTTAATTTCTTTTTAATTTTTTTGCTGTTTTTTTTTGCTGTTTTTTCTGCCCCTTTCTGTACTTTAGGGCATCTGGCTTTGTTCATTTTACACCCAATTGTCAGTTGCATATGCGTGTTGTTGGCCAATAAATATTCACATTTTTTTCTGGTTTTTTTTTAAATTTTTTGTCATCGTTGCTGTTGTTTTTAATTAAACAAGAACATTAAGTTGTTTTTATAATTTCTCTGATTTGTTTTTGTTTTCTTTTTTTCACTTTTTTCTTTTTGATTTTGTTGTTGTGATATAAAATTTAATTTTTTAAGCGTTATAACACGCTTAACAATTTTAATAACTTAACAAAGTACAGTGGAGTTAAATGGCAAATATTGGTATGTGGTGGGAGATGCAACATGAAAATTGTAAAAACACTTGTGTGTTCAATTTAGATTATTTACATGGTAAGTGTTTGTATTTGATGTAAAAATTTCTTAACAGAGGTAGATTAGGTTATACTGGCATATTACGTTTTCCATGAAATATTTACAACTCCGGATTGACATCGCTAAGCCATCCCCATAGCTAGGGTACTGAGTGAATTAATTACTTGATAATAAACACGAGCAATCCGGATTCGCAGCCGATAAAAGATAAACAAATTTCATCACGATTTTCGAATTTTAAAAGAAATACATCCTAGAAGCCTCCTACCGCCATAAAGAGGGGAAATGATTAACATCATAGGAAGGACAGGTCCGGTTCTATCTCTTGAAAAATAGAAAGACTCACTATATGTGCGTACTGGGCGATTACTACACTTCACACAACAATTCTGTCATCCTAACACCTGCTACAATATATTTCTGGCTTCTTTAGTTGGAAACACTTCCTTAATGAAAGAGAAACTACAAATGTACATACACAATTGGTCAGTACAACCCTTCAGTCACGACTACGACCTAGTTTGTCACACCACTTACGTTGTGTGTAGTAATTGTATACATGAGTGGCGGGAGCTACAGTTTAAAGTCGATTCCGAATGACAGTTTTTTGAGAAACTTTTCATGGCAATTTTATTTGCTCTCAGAGTTTTTTCCAGAAATCTGCCGAGAAAGAGAAACTAATCAAACAAATAATAAGGCGATGGTAGAAGAGTTCGTATTTTAGAAGAGCTGTTTTACTTATAGTGGACCTTCTGAATTTAAGGCGTATGATATGTTATCAGACCCTTGCTGAAATACGCTTCAGTAGTGTATGGTGAATATCAAATAATTGAAACTCAAACGTCCTTTTCAGTACTTAGACTGATGCTCTAGACCAAACTATCCTTCCCTCTACATAAGTATGTTTCTTGAAATCGATGTATTTAGTGTCAGGAAATGCTAAAGCTGTAGCATCGGGGACACAAAGCGTAGAACAGAATTAAACTCTACCAACACAGTAAACTATTTCTCAACATATGGAATAATATTTTTTATTTGGGTTGTAATTCATTTAAAGTAGCAGTAAGCCTACTTGATAAATCCAAAGTCTTTTTGAATACAGTAAATTGAGTGGAAGACTGGGCTATAGCATCATATATTGAGGTTACCATTTATTGGTTTCAAAAGCATCAGTCTGGCAAGGTTTATGAAATGTTTCTGCTTTCTAAAGCTCATTTCATACTGTGTTATTACGTGGACAAACAAAAATGTCAACAAAGATGCTTGAAAAATCTAGAAGTGTTTGTAGAAAAGTCATTGGTTTCGGAAAAAGTACATTTTAGAGCAATCACATAGCCGCATTTCTTCGAAATGAGAGTGAACGAACCGTTGCAGTCAGTTCAAATCTACTTATCTACGCAGATAGTCGCCTTACATTGCAGCTTTAGGAAATCAACGTTTTTTAAATGCTTTTGACGACATACCGCCCAAAAAAAGTGGACAACAACTGTCTGAAAAGTATCGATTGCTGAACCTATCCATTGGTAGGCATTAAAATGACATTATATATTGTACATAAGTACAATGACCTTCAGAAATTGGTAAACCTTTAAAAACCCTAGGAGCGACCCAAATGGGGGCAGGGTGGTGATAGCCATTGTGAGTCGTTCAACTTTACAAATGCATTAAGAGAAAAATCTTAACAGTTGCAGTTAATTTAATGAAAACAATAGAAATAGAGCCCAGATTTGACGGATAATACCTTTACCTATCACTAAAAGTTTATTGGAAAAATATAGGATGCTATAGTCCTGTATTATCTATTCTATCCGAGTATTTCCATACATCGCCTGAACCTGGTCTTAATAAGTATAAGTTCTCTAACATGACCCGTTCGAAGAATTCTATAGAAGCCTACACTGATAACTCTAAATTTGTGAATAAATAGAATAGTTTGTGGAATTTTCCCTGAAGTGCTTCAATTTAGGAAAACTCTCCTCCTCTTTGACAACTGTAGTGTGCTTCAGGTAGTAGCTATAAACCACTCATCGGAAGTGATCCTTAGTATGGGATTGGTTGCTGGGCAAATAAAGGACCATGCTTTGTTGTAAGACTTCTCAAGAATAAATCTGAAGCACAGCAAAAAAACTAGTATTTGCATCGTAATGCTGGACACTGACTTCTACGATGGTCAGCTTGATTCGAAAAGACTGTTAATTTAAATACGAAGTACGGTTAATCCGTACAAAGTTTTCCCTCTCTCCCTTTCTAGTATATATTTCTATGAAATCATATAGTCAGGCTGTATTAGCAAGTATTAGCCTGTAGTATGCTTTGAGATGTAGGGAGAGAAATTTAAACATTTAAATTTAAAATGCAATAAAACAGAAACGGTTTGAAATTTGGCAAATTTATTTCTTTTTTTTTTTGTTTTGTTTTGAAGTACAATTGTTCCGGTTAGAAATGGAACATTATTTCATTCATGTGGCAGATACGGCTTTTTTACGTTGCTCAAGCGTAAATCGATTCATTACGTTCAGTGGAGACAATATACTGCATTTTGTGACAGAATAGATTGATTTGAGTGTTGTCCGATTAGAAATAACCGATGGTTAAAATTTAAACCGATAGATGGCCTACCCGATATACAAAAAATACCCGATATACAAAAATATGTTGCAGAGAAATAACCTTCAAATGCAGAAGAACTATGGATCACAGTGCGCGATGCATGGCATCAAATTCCTTTAAAGATATGCCAAGATCTTATTGACTCAATACCTTGTAGATGTGCTGAAGTCGTTAAAAACAAAGGTTATTTAACCAAATTCTAAATATTTAGTATACTACTTTTAGATAATATCAAACTTTTGTGCCTTTTGTTTAAAAATTATTAGGTTATGTACTAGCACTCCTATTATTTAGAACAATTAATTTTGAAGGAAAGCTTTATTTACATGAAATATTTTTTGTTTTTATAGTTTTAATTAAACAATTGAATGGTAAATACTTAGAAAATGAATAAGAAATAAGTTTTATGTCAAAAGAATTTGATATTTTCTTTTTATTTTTCTTAATTTTAAACTTTGTAGGAGTATAAATGAAGGTCACTCCTATTGTTTTGAACACAACTATATATAAGAGATTCTTCTTAGACCAACGCTTAATAGATGGCTTCTATTATGCATACAAATAGGCACTCGAGCCATTCAACTTTATTGAAATATAGTCACTGTATGAAGAAGTCGGTGTTTTAATTCAAACTAAATTGAAACAATTAAAGTGTCCTTGAAATTGAGGCTGCTTTGGCGAATACCCCTTCTACAACAGCTAACTGTTCTATGTATGCTATGTTAACGAGTTGACAAATATTTGAATTCTATAATTTCATCATTCTACGCTATTCCAAAATATATTTTCACATAATATTTAACAAAAAGTATTATCATCTTTTGTTGCTCACATGTAAATACTTTTTTTTATTTAAAATCACTTCACATCTCTTATGCACAGTTTCGTTGAAAAACCAACATATCATTTCATTCAATCGCAGACGTATGAGTGATATATTTTCTATTTTTATTTGTATGAAATATTACGCATACCACACCATGGCCATGAGCATTTGCTTACTCGCACACAGAGTGGCTGTGCCATAGTAATGGCAAGTAATTTTTATTTAAACATACAAACATATTTATTTCTTCTAGTTTCATACAACAACAACAAAAATTTGTTTAACTAATTAAATTTCATTACGAAAGCCAAGGAAAACAAAAAAAAAAATTCAATTCAGAAGCATCAACAGCTTAAAAAATAAGCAGGAAAAATTAAAAAGAAAAATAAAAAAATTTAAAGCGTTAATCTGAAGCATTAAATCACTACCAACTTCATTATAAATTATGCTTAAAGTATAGAAGAAGCTTTAAAATAAAAAATAATTTCTACACTTACCCAACAGCATGAAAAGCTCTGCGTTTATGCTTCATTGTTGGTGCTGGCCGCCTGTAATAGAAAAACAAGAAGAAAATTTAAAAAAATACACGAAAAAATACTTCATTTTTGTTTTTAAATTAAAAATCTTAAATTAGGCCAATTAAATGGTAGCCAAGTGAAGTGCTTAGCATTTCTCTAGTCCTACGCTTCTGCCTTTTTTTTTTGCTTGTGCTCTTCGTCACTGTATCAGTTACAAGCTATAGCAGGAAAGTACAAGGCAATGTTGCCTGAGGGCTATAAGCGCGTTAATGTGGAAGTGTTTGTTTCACTTTGCCGGTTTGTATGTGCGAATGTCACAACAGTTTCTAATACAGGCCCAAGGCTGAGATTACTTATTGTATTTATTATTGTATTTATGTACTGCCAAGTAAGAAGACTACAGACTAAGAGAGTATTTAAGTGTTTTAGAAAAATTCTCTTAAAGTTTAATGTGATTTTTTTTTTTAATTTTAAAGGAATTATTTGTAAGCGTATAACAGCTTTCATCATTTTAACTTCGAACGAACTTCAATTAAAAGCATTTTGATTGAATTAATCTGTCATACCTTTATAAGAACTTAACAGCCTGGGTACATTAAGAAGGTCAATGAGCCAATTGGTGTAAGCATTAGCGTATTATGCCACTGCTTATATTCAACAACACCCTGAAATTAGTTGGTACGTACACATAGTCTGTAATAGTAGTCTCTGTAGTCTAGTAGATGGTGTGTTGGCTTATTAGACGTGAGGCCACTATTGAAACCTCAGGCCAGATATGGTCAACCAAACGAAATATGAAAAAATATTTCTTCTGCGATTTCCTCTCAACAGATTTCTGGAAGAAACTTTGAGAGTAAATAAAGATTGTCATGAAAACTTTCTAAAAATCTGTTGTTGTGAAGTCGATTTAAAATTGTAGGTCCTACCATTTAATTTATCGTAATTCTGGCTGTAATAAGTAGCTAAAATTATTTGTAGATGACAACATTGTTGGCAACTTTGTAATTAGTAGTTAAAATTATTTATAGTTGACAACATTGTAATTATAGTTGGCAACATTGTAAATAGTAGTTAAGTATGGCAATATTGTAATTTAGATACTAAGGTTAGAGATAAAAAGAGCACATGGTGCCACGTCATTAATAAAGTGCCTAGAGAACAGAACAGAACAATAAAAGGACAAAAAATTCAAAATTCAAAAATAACATCAGCCATTGATGTTATACTGGCTAAAGGTTTGTAATGACGTATAATGTATTGTTACGAAAATGAAAGACATAACTAGAAAGTGGTGTCTGGTTTTACATCGTTTAAAATTAAAATTGTAAACAAAAGCTACAAAAACAAAACAATGAACTTGTTTACAAACTATTGCACTGAGTAATATAACAACAAACTACATAAAAAATGGTAAACAAGTAAACAAAAATGTACCAACAAACAGCAGCGTAAAAAATGGCAAACAAGTAAACAAAAATACAACAACAAACACTACTAGATTAAATGTAAACAAAATACACAAACAACCATAATGAAACAACAATGTTTACATATATAGAGATCTCGAGAATATTCGCCTTCAAGAACATTCAGCAGACTGTTTACTATGTCATATAAAAGGCACGACAAAGCAGGCGATTGAGTTAGTAAAAGTTCAGTTAATCTTGTGTGAAGACGCGGTGCATTTGAAGAGAGTAATCGTGGTCTGAAGATCTCCCTTACATAGATCAGTCGAACAATTGTCTAGTAATTGTTATTGTTTATGCAAAGGGTGTTAACAGAGGAATAATAAACAAAGCAATTGTTGTAGTATACATAAAGTTATGAACAGTGGCACACAAAATTGTGCGAATAATAAAGAATTTTAATGAAAGCTAAACATAGATTTATTTTTATTTTATTTGCAATCTACGAGCTCATATTTTAAACGTTTTTAAGGTAAAAACGTAACAGTGTGTATTGATAAATGCATTATTAACTCAATAATTTTATATTCATACATAACATACATAATTGGTGATTATAACCCTTCAGTCAGGATTACGACCTAGTTTCTCACGCCGCTTATGTTATGTGAGTTAATTTTATACTTGAGTGGCGGGACCTACAGTTTAACGTCGACTCCGAACGACAGATTTTTGCGAAATTTTTCATGGCAATTTTATTTGTTCTCAGAGTTTTTGCCAGAAATCTGCTGAGTGAAAGTCGCAGAAGAAATATTTTCATATTTTCGATTTGATGTCTGACCTGAGGTTTGAACCATGGTCTTACGTCTGTCTAATAAGCCAATACACTACCTACTAGACTACGGTGACTTCAATTCTTAATAATTTAATAATTTTATATTCATTAAATATTAATCAAAATTCATAAATCCAAATGACACTAAAAGCATTTCCTTTTTGCTTTTAAAGTCCATCACATTTGAATAATTTATTTTTACAAATTCATAATTTCATAATTGACTCATTACCAGAACAGTGGTATATACTCGCACATGTACATATATATTTATATTTACTGTATATAACTGATTAACCATTTAAATCATCATCATTATTTCATAGGCAATCATGACAATTTTTCAGATTGAATACGAATGGAAAAAAATAAAGAAAAATTTATAAAAAAATATAATCTGAAATTAATTATAAAGTTACATCTAAATAACAATATTAAATTAATATTAAATAAGATTTAATAATAATAAAAAAACAACAACAACATGAAAAAATATTACAAATGAATTGCACTAAATAATCAATACAATTGATGATGGCAATGATGATGCTCAACGGAATGCTGCAGCAAGCAAATGCTGTTACATTTTTGTGTAATTTTTGCAATACTGCTGCAGTATTTCTTTTGAAATTTTAATTTTATTTTGTATTGTTATTATAATTGTTGTTGCTATTGTTGTTGTTCATAAAAATTAATTTATTGGAATATAATTCAATTGCATTGAAAGCAACAAAAAAATATATATTTAAATATTGCATGGCGTTGTGCTGGTATTTCAATTGTTTCCAACAGCAGCGACAATAAATCGCTCCCTCCATACCCTATCATACATGTACACATACATATTCGACTTCCATTCAATAATTTATTGATATTTAAAGGACATGTTACTTTTCTGTTGTTGTTGTTTTTATAGTTTTATTGTAATAATTTTTTTTTTTGTTAATGTACTACGCCACACATGCTTATGGCCATCTGTTGTTATTCGTTACCCAATAATTGTGTGAATAATTGTGGCGTGGGCAAGAGCAGCTTGTGGTGCGCATTTTTTTCTGTTTTGTTGTTTACTTATCAACTTATGTTGATGTTGTTTGTTTTGTTTGTGTACTTAATTTAATATAAAAATTAAATTAAAAATTAAAAACAAAAACAAAGAAAAAATTATAATTCAACTGCATTTTATTTGTAAATAACAACAGCATACAACAGCAGCAACATGTAATTGTCGTCGTTGTTGTTTTTGTTTTTGCCTTATTTACTAGCATTGTGGTAAGCTGACGGTAGAGTTAACACCATGATACCCTACGTTGTTAGGGTTTAATGCTGTTACTTTGGTACCCTTTAAAAACGTTTAAAATATGAGCTCGTAGAATGCAAATAAAATAAAAATAAGTTTGTGTTTAATTTTAATTAAAATTATTTATTATTCGCTCAATTCTGTGTGCCACAACTTGATGTAACAACAACAATTGCTTTTCTTTGTTATTACTCTGTTTACACCCTTTGCACAAACAATAACAATTACTAGACAATTATTCGACAGATCTTTGTAACGGAGATCTTCAAACCACTATTACTCTCTTCAAACGTACCGCGTCTTCACACAAAACTGACTGAACTTTTGCTAACTCAGCTGCCTGTTTTGCCTTGCCTTTTATATGGCAACGTAAACAGCCTGATGAATGTTCTTGAAGGCGAATGCTCGTGGCTGTGCCTTCTCGAGATCTCTATAAATGTCAAGATCGTTGTTTCATTATTGTTGTTTGTGTATTTTGTTAAAATTTATTCCTGTAGTGTTTGTTGTTGTATTTTTGTTTACTTGTTTATCATTTTTTTATGCTGGTGTTTGTTGTTATATTACGCAGTGCGATAATTTGTAAATAAGTTCTTGTATTCGTCTTTGTAGATTTTGTTTATAGTTGTAATGTTAAACGAAGTAAAAGCAAAACACCAGTACTTAAATTTTTCCATTTTCGTAACACTACATACCAGCAGTAGTACAAACTACGCAAACTTTTCGCCACGCTCTCTAGCTGTTTGCGGCATCAGTGTAGATTAAGGGCATAGTTGATTTAGATCCACCAATTAACTACACGATAGCTGACCCCACTTTCTAAACAGTCTATGTGGCAAAAATATCGAGTAGATCACAAGAATGCATTACATCTCCGAGAGAACACCATCAAAGTATTCAGTAATGGATACAGATCATAGAATTTTTCTAGAACAGTTGAAGCTCTGATTGTCTTTTAGACTGGCCTTTTACTCTGGTATTGTATAGTTTGGAATAATTACTACAAAGGCTGCACACCAGAATCTAATAGGTAGTGTGTTGGCAACTTCCTCTCCAGCAGTCTTCTGGCAAAAGCTCTGAGAGTGCCAATCATACAAAAAAATTAACACACATACCACGGGTGGTGTCAGAAGCTAGGTTGTAAATCTCACTAAAGGCTTATTATGACCAATTAAGTGTAGTAAGTAAGATAGACGTTATGCAAATCCAATCTCAGAGTACAGAGAGAGAGAGAGGAAAGGGAGATATTCACATTTATACTGACACTACAGCAAGCCATTTTGGATGCTTGAGGAGCATGGTTCCAAACTTAAAGATTATCTATGAATGCCGGGTCTCTGGAAAATATTGTGATAAACTCAGTGTTTTACTCTTATATAGGGTCTAGAATACGAGGACATTGATGGCCAGCGCTTAGGTGCAAACAATTATTCTCACACGTAATTTAATCGTTGATGCAGTTATTTAAGCATGAATTTTCAAAATCATTTAAGAGGGAAAACCCTTTCATTATCACCAGCTTTATGCAGGCAATCAATAATTTGTCGTTTACTGTCCCCGCCTTTTTTGATAAAGTTTAACCGCAAACGATTGTCTCCAAATAATTAAAATGTTCACAATTGACAAATTTGATTAAATCGAATTGAATTGTTTTTATTGAACATTTTTAAACAATAATTTTCACTCTCCGTCCTATTCTCTGCTCTCTCTTGTTTATGTATTTTCAATAATTTATTTTTATTTGTTTGGTTTTATTTGGTTGTTATTGTCATTGCTGCAGCAATATTAACGGCAGCAGCAGCAAATGAATGAGTTGCCAGCTTAATTCAATGGTTTGAAATATTAACTCCATAGTTAATAAGGTAACAACATTATTTTTTCGTTGTATTACAACAATATTGAATATCAACAACAAGTGAAATTACAATTTTGTACTACATGTATCAGGTACAGATGCTTACAGACTTTGATTAAAATAATCAGAGTATGTAGACATGCATGTATGTAAAGATATGCCAACTGCAACAATGCCTCATTAATTGGCACTTAACATGCAAAGTTATCACCTGCATTTATGCATTGCAGCTGTATGGTTGCGTCTCTATTTCTTCCCCGCCTATATTTTCGAAATAAAAATCATAAGTTTGTCTGTGTTGTTTGCATGTACATACATGTAATTCTATTCTCCCATTTCTTTGTTTGTATTGGTATTGATTTATTTGTCTCTGCATCTGTATGTATTCATATGTTTGCATGGCATGTTGCATACATACATACATAATTGTTTATGTTGCTGTGTTATTCTGCAAAAACGCTTACACTTGCGGCATGATGGCCTCAAAGTGTTGTTTACTTTCATTTAAATATTGTGGCCACAAATAATTTAACAAAACAACGCCATGCAATTAAACGCATGAATTTTAAATATTTTTTTTTTATATTTGTATTTGTATTTGCGCATGTATGTGTGTAAATTGTTTGTCGACTTGTTTTTAATTTAGACGAGTATTAAATTATTTGAATTTGTAGAATGAATTTGGTAAAGATTGCATAATAAAATTGGTTTATGCAACGCTATGGTGCACAAAGTGTAACACAGTATAGTTGTGATATGAAAAGATAGCCATACAAGTGTTCTAAGAGAGTAAACATTTCGAATCATTTCGGAACATTTGGGTCTCAGATTGCCTCTTAAACCAAGCAATTACTGTTGTATTATACAGGCTAAAATATTGGTTATAAACACAGCTACTGTATGAATCCGCCAATATTCTCTGTTGCAAAAGGATATACACCCATTTAATGATATTGGAACAACAATTACATCTCATGAGAGTGCGTACACCACATCCCCCAAGTGTCTCTGGGGACGATTGCAATACATACAATGGACGCAAGTAATTAAAGCCTGCAACCATTGTGGATATGAACGTAAGGTGTTGTACTTCAAATGTACCTGAATATCGAACCCGTAATAGATAGCAGAAGTATTCAATGTAAATAATATGATTATTTTCATAACTTGGCATTAAAGCAACTGTTTTCAGGGGGTCCGTTCTATTAAAACTGTTACAGTACATTGAAATTCGCAGCCATTTTAAATTTTGCAGCACGATAGCGTATAAGAATAACTCGCAATAAGAATAACTCTATAAAAAGGAAGCTATTAAGGTGGTCCTAGCTAAAGAATAAAGCAGAGACTGTCTTAATAAACATACATACATAATTAGCCATTACACACCTAGCCTAACTTCTCAACACTACTCATGTTGTGTGTGTTAATTTTATACATGAGTGGCGGGAACGACAGTTTAAAGTCGACTCGGAACAATAGATTTTTGAGAAACTTTTCATGGCACTTTTATTTACTCTCAGAATTTTTGCCAGAAATCTGCTGAGAGGATTTCTTTTTCAGACTTCGTTTGATGTCGAACCGGGGATTTGAACCCTGGCTTCGCATCTAATAAGCCAATACACTACCTACTTGACTACTGCGACTTCAATAAACTGCGCATTCAATTAGAGGCCAGTGTCCATAATAATTGTTTTGAGCAACTATCTGGTAGTCGCTAACAGGCCGCTAATCGAACACCCATCAGCTTTAAGTTCGATTTGAGATTAGTATGAGACCATCTGGGCATATTTAAGCAGCTTGGCAGCTGATATATGGTAGTTTACATCAGTAAGCAGGAAGATGAGTTTAGAAAAGGGCAGGTTATAAGCAGCTCGTATGCCAGCAATATTCTGTGAAGTTTAAAGAAAAACTTCGTAAGTTAAGGGAAATGTAAAGATGTCGAGAAGCCTAAGCATTTAAAATATGTAATTTAAATTTTTGGTAGGTGTTTTTAATAACAAAAGAATTCTGAAGTAGCACGAGAATTGTAAGAAGTCTTGAACACTATAGACTGAAAGAACACTTGCTATTTAGAAGCTGTGTAGGGTTTAAATGAAAATATTTGCGTTTTTGTCAAATAGAAGACAGTGTGTCAATACTACTGACATCGAACAGCAACTTAAAGTTTGTCAGGGATTAGATGAGACTTTACAAGGATACCTATGTAGACTGCATGAAGCATTAAGACATGACGTATTTGGCTTCGAACCTCGGCTTTCTCAATAAAATGCTTTCCCCACTATTACACACTTTTACACACTTGTTAATGGATACTTTTCACATTTGTAAAGCAAACCTACAAGTTCATCTGGAATTTTCGTTGGCAGTTTTCAATAACTTTAGTTTTGTGTGCTGCTTAATAAAGAAAGAAAAATGAAAAATATTGTATTTGTTTTAAATCGTTGAAGTTTGTTTGTGTAGTGCAGTCCCAATACATTTTGCATTCAATGCAATACTAAGGCGTATGAGTTACATGTAATACGTTGCTATATACAAAAAATATTGCTCATACGTATAAGTACGTATTGGTGCCTATGTTTTAAGATCCGTAAAGTATGCAACATTAAATTAACCCAGATATGCCGACCGTACTACATGTAGTACACCTGTTAAGTTCAGGTTTCTGAGTTTACTGTGTTTTAAATTTTCAAAACTACTTGTTGTTGTGCTACAGAATATAACAGTCAACAAATCATGCCTAGATAAATTATGTCTAGGGTAATTGCTTATGAGTATTTTTTTGAACCAGAGATTTCAGTTTTATGAAATTGGCAAAAGTCCGAAGATGTCACGTAATTTGTAAGAAAAAGTTGCATATGTATATTTTATTGTTGTCGCGTTTCTATGTTTTTTTAATTAGAATAGATGTAAAAACAAATACGTAACAAAATTATATGTAAAAAATATATATATATGTGATTTTAGCTGATGTATTTGATGACGTACTACATGTAGTACGTTCGGCATTAGTGTGTAAAAATGGTGGAAGCGAAAATTTATTTAATCAGATTTTTAACATAAAATGAGGTAATAAATGGCTTAGAGGAAAGTAATGAAGAGTTTTCGCAAAATTATTGCGACATTTTTATTGAAATTATGCTACTGAGTGTCTACAATACTCTTTCGAGACGCCGAACGTATTGCCAAATGATAGGGTTATTCATCATCCTTTTGTGTCGAACGCAATGAGAAGGGATGCACTTTGTGAATAACAACAGTTTTGATAAAACAGAAAAGTTCGAAAAAGTTAGGGGTACAGTAAACGTTGCCTCAAACGTCCATTCAGTTGAACCAGGCAAAAATATTTCACGTTGGTCTCGAAAAGATAAAACGCTTTTATGTATATATGTATATTCAACAAGCACGGCTTGTTCATGAATATAATCGCTACATGGTTGGCGTTGATCGATCAGATCAAAATATCAGCTTGTACCGCGTATCTATAGGTTTAGGTTAGAGGACGTGTACTTGACATGTACAGTACCCGGAGGTCAAGTTGACCCATTGTACAAAAACGTCCTTTGAGTGAGAGGATAATAAGGGAATGAGGAAAAAGGAGAGGAAGTAGGAAAGGGGAAGCTTGTATCTATACGGGGTGAAAAATGGTATTTCCCAATATTCACACACCTCATTGATCTTATAGAGCACAATGCGTGGCAACTGCATAGACATATGGGAGGTAAAACCGACCATTTACCTTTTCGTCGGCGTATTGCCTCATAGCTAATATCTATTTATGGGAAACGCTCAGCTACGCTTCCATAAGGATTATCATGCGACATCAGATTTGATCGAAAATATCATTTATTTACTGAGAACACACGTCAAGGCGATGGAAAATGTAAACAGCTACGTTGTAATCATTGCCATAAAATTTAATTAAATCGGAAGAAAATACTGTATTTTGCTACCATATGTGCCGAGCGTACTACATGTAGTACGGGCTCAGAATCCAATTTACAAAATATTTTTTTTTAATTTCTCTTCAGTTTTGTAATATAATCTGTCCGAATAAATCTATTTTGGAAAACTACGAAGATTGGTCCACTAGTTTGCCCGTCGGCATATCTGGGTTAAAAATAGGCAGAGAATTAAACAATCAACACGAAGGCGTATGAGTTACATGTAATACATTGCTGTATACAAAAAATATTACTCATACGCATAAGTACATGTGAGTGTTTATGCTTTAAGAAGATCTTTAGGTAAAGTATGCGACATTAAATACAAAAGAGGCAAAGAATTAAACAATTTTTTTTTTTGTTTATCATTTACAAACAGAGGGGAAAAAACCTTGTTACGCATATTTCGCTCTCTTTTCATTGCCTCTCTGTGCTCTCGCTCTCCGCACTAAAATAATAGACTTTCTTAAAAATTGTAAAGCCGGCGGCAATATTTTAGCAACCAACCATGGAAAATTACTTTTTACACTATTTTTTCTACTCTTCTTCATTATTTGTTTCTTTTGTTGCTTTTTGTCTATTTGTTTGTTTGTTTGTGTGTTTGTTGCTGGCCTTTAAATGAACAAAAAGTCTAATAAAAAAATAGAAAAGAGAGAAGGGATAAATAAAAAGGGGGAAGAAGAGAGGTGGAGAGAAAAACAAGAAGAAAGTTTCAGCAAATGTTGATGAGTATATGAATGCGTAAGTGTAGAGATTATGCTTGTCTTAAACACTCTTTTTGTTTTTGTTTTTCTACGTTTTTTTTACATTTTATGCGTAACGCCTTGGGCTTCAAAAAAAGTAAAAAATAAAAATTCTTATACAAACATACTAAACGAGTACATGTGTTTGTGATATATTTAAGCGTAGTAGTAGTAGTAGTAGTAGTAGTTACGTTATAAATGTAATCAAAAGAAATTGTTTTTTAGTCCTCAGTTTTTTTGTTGTATTTCTCTTTTGTTTTCTAGTCTTTTTCTCTTCTTTTTGTTTTGTTTTTTGTGCAGACGAACAAGTGTTTACATCTGTGTGTGTGTGTGCTTGTGTTGCGTATATTTATTTGCTTTAAGGTTGTATAGAGTGTTTGTTGTTGCTTTTTATTAGCACTTCCGAATGACTCTTCTCATCAACTAAAATTTCAACATTTCCCTCTTTCCTCCTGATCTTAAGGGTTGTGTGTATACAGTAAAGATCATTTAAAACTGTATGGACTTCTGTACTTGAGTTTGATGATAAAAACAAAACAGTTTTTATGGTAGACTGGCCTTTAGATCGTTTGACAATGTAGGTAGGAAATGAAGGAGAAAAGGAATACAAACAACTTCCCTTTATAAATTGCTACACTTAGGGCGCAGTAAGAAGCCATCAAGCTCCTCCAAATAGACTAGAACATGGACATGGGTATTGCACGAAAAACTACCATATATTCCAACAGATTCCATTGTCTTGTGGTATTGCATATTTGCCACAGTTTCACAATCATGGAGATATTAAGGACGAATGAGTAGACTTCCAAACTCGAAACGATAGACATTGCAGCCATAACTACCATTTTCTATTAGGATCTACTATCTTCAATGCCTTATTTGATATGATATGTGCTTACATTTACGCTGTTTTTTGTGCTAGATCCTGTTAGGAAAATTAAAGCTTGTGTTTACTTCACAAGAGAGACTTAAAGGCTATATTTTCTTAAGTATTCTCCTTGAGCAATGTCCCTGTCAGCTACGCAATATAGTTGACAGACTTTTGAAAGGATTTCAGCCTTTCCTTACAAAAGTCTGTGCTCTCAGCTACTTAATATAGTTGCCCGAAAGTTGTCAAAACTCTAATAACTATAATGCCTAGCTGCCAGGAGAAATGTGACTTAGGATTTTAGGATTTCCTTCAAAATTCTGACAAATATGTTGAGTGAGTTGCACTAGAGAGTAATTAGTTATCTTCTCGGTTAACGGGGTCCTCCTTAAATTCGTAAAACGAAATACACAACAATTTTCATTGTTTTCTTACAGACGGCTTTTGAAATGCAGTCAATTGATAGTCAGTATCAGAAATCAGCAATGAGTATTCAAAAAGATGAGTAGATTCGAATCATACTCATAATTTCTAATAATTATACGAATTCATACTTATTTTAATAGCATACTCATACCACTCACATCCAAAGTTTGAAGTACTTATAGTACTAACACTTAACAATACGCATGATGTTGTTAATTTTGACTCTCCTTTAATCAACATTTACAAGAATCACAAAATGAGTATGATTCGCGTACGAACACCACAATACTCACTCGAAGGTTGTCTGTTTGCCTTGCTTGCTGTCTTTGTCTTTCTTCTTTTTCCTTTTTTTGTAAATGCAACAACAACTTGTAGTCGCCGTAGTCTAGTAGGTAGTGAGTTCGCTTATTAGACGTAAAGCCCAGGTTCGAGCCCCAGGCCAGAAATCAAAACGAAATATGGAAAAAAAATATTTCTTCGGCGACTTCCTCTCAACAGATTTCTGGCAAAAACTCTGAGAGTAAATAAACCTGCCATGAAAAAGTTTCTCAGAATCTGTCGTTCGGAACCGACGTTAAACTGTAGGCCCCGCCACTCAAGTAGAAAATTAAGGCACACAACATGAGTGGTGTGAGAAACTAGGCCGTAATCCTGACTGAAGGGTTGTAATACCCAATTATGTATGTATTTATGTAACAGCAACTAAGACTGTGAATTTTGATGAATGATTCGAATCACTCGAAACATTTATGAGTATTATAGATATTTTTTCTAAATTTATGAATCTGAATGAGTAGGCATATGAATTAAACATATTTCGAATGTTATGAGTTTGCTGTCAACGTTGTACCCATACTCATTGCAACCTGTACTTATAAATCAATGTTGTAGTGAGTACAAATGAATCAGAGTAGTTGAATTTCATTTGTTGTCTATTGACTCATTCATACGCAAAATTTCATGAATACTTATGAGTAGCGAAAAAACGATTAATTGCTGATCTCTAGTCAGTATGCTGCCTTCTCAGTTAATGGGGTCCTCTTTAATTTCGAAATACTTTGAACACTATCACCTTCGTTATTTCCTTACAGACGGCTTTTAAAAATTAGTCGATTTTCCTTTGGGATCGACTTCTGTGGTCTGCTACATGAGGTTTACTTTCGTAGTTTCCGGCTTGATTTTGGCCCCTATTTTTTACCATTCTGGTAAGTACATAACGATCTACAAATTGCTCTTCACCATAACCTTGAAGACGTGCTGGCGTAATAGGATTCTGATACTCGACAACATTCACAGATTTAAAGACATTTTTTTATGTGCAGCTTAATAACGACACAATACAATGGAGTACATATTTTCTTTCGTTCGCTTTTGTTTGTTGCTTTTTAAGAATTGCCTTTCCTCGATACTTGGAGAAGCCGTGCTTCATAGTGCCAACAACATTCTGTACATCTTTTTATGTCTCACACTGTAATATTGCCTAAAATTTTTTTGCTTTCAGTCTCAGCAAACCTTTTCTTCTTATTCTTGGTTGGTTGCAGTATCTTTTTCTTATTTTTTTCCATTCTTTTTTTTTTTTGTTGAGTTTTATTACTTATTGTTACGGCTGTTGCTGCTATTATTGTTGCTGATGTTGTTGTTTCATAGAACATTAATGCTACATTTGTCCTGCGGCAATTCTTGGTTAAGTATTCTATTCCTTTATTTTATATCTGCCACCTTTTTTTATTTTTTTGTTTCTCTTGCTTTTTTTGCTTTCTGCTCTGTTTCTTTTTGATTCAAACCGTCTTGGTTTCTTAGTTTTTTCCACTTTTTTTATTTCCTTCACAATACTTTATGAGAAACACCATAAATACGACAGAAAAAAACTCATGTTCTTCACGAGTAACTAAATACTTTTTTTTATTCTCTTCTCCCTCCACTGCTCACTGTATGTTGGACTGGGTGTTTAAGCGTTAAAGGCGTTAAAGATGCTGACAGTAGCTGTTGTATAATTAGTTGATTTCTTTCTATCATTTGTTGTTGTTGTTGTTGTTAGAGGGTCTGTGAAAAGCAACAGCTTTTGACGAGCACATACATAAATAAGTATGAAGGAGATAGGGAGAGAGAGAGAAAGAAAAGAAAAACTTTAATCTGAAATGTTGCTTAAGGCTCAATGTCAATATTCATCTTTATTTTACGCTTAAATTTGTAGCGCTATTTAGTGTGCCAGCAACAAATGGTGATTTCTTTTAATTCCTTTTTTCCGCTTTTTCCAATGCATGGATGCGAGGGTTGTTTTATAATTTTTAGTGCCTTTAAGTTATAATTAATGAATACTATATAGAATTGCTTTAATAATTGTTGAAAATTAACTTAAAGGATGAAATCTTGACGTCATTAGCCATAATAAGAACGCTCTACTATATGTATCACGTTATGAGTACATAGCTCTGATATACTAACAGTGGATATACATAAGTAACGCTAAGTAATGTTTGAAGTCGCCCTAGTCTAGTAGGTAGTGTATTGGCTTATTAGGCAACAACCAGTCGTTCGCTGTTCGATAGGAAGAGGATTACTTGGGATATCAGGAGCTGATGCGGTAGATCCGCTCTTGTTATTCGTCATTACAGTATAGTATATACCCAGAGGCCAGTGTCTCATTATGACTGCTACGCAGTTCGTAATATAAAACCTGGTCAGGTTTAATGCCAATTTTATTTTTCTGTTCTTTAAACAAGAGCCTTCATTATAAAATTTTGCATTTGCCAGCGTTTGAAATCAATTGCTTGCCCCTCTACATAGGAATGCTAATCTCACGCACGTTTTACAAATGCTTCAACTTTTTGTTTACCTTACATTCATACATACATACATACATACATACATATATATATACATACATACATCCATTCAAAAGGAGGATAATTTCGGCGGTTGTAACGTCGATAATGCTATATGCATGCCCAATATGGTCGGAGGCACTCTCCGTGGGGACGACAAGGAGAATACCGTCGGTGTATCGTCTAAGCGCGATTAGACGGATAAGTGGCTTCAGGACAGTGTCTAATGAAGCGGTATTGGTATTGGCAAGGACAATACCGATAGGCATATTGGCGGATGAAATGAGGAGGATATACTTTTGCCGTCTCGAGTATCCAGGACAAATAGCAGATATAAAAGCGGAGGAACGAAGGACTTCCATGCACAAATGGCAGTCACGATGGGAGAGCAGTTTAAAGGGAAAATGGACATTTCGCCTTGTCCCTGATGTAACCCTTTGAATGAAGGACAAACATTGCGAGCTGAACTACTACGTGACCCAGTTCCTAACTGGTCATGGGTGCTTCAGGAAGCACCTGCACAGATTTGGTCATGACACTTCCCCTATATGCCCAAACTGTGTAGATGAGGTGAAAGATGCGGAGCATATTCTAACATACTGCCCCAGATTTAGATGGCTGAGAAAAAGCAGTTTAGGACCAAATCGGCGAATGGAAGAGCTGTTGAATTGTAGGAATGTATGGAGCCAATGTAATCAGAGAATGGCTGAAGTTATGCCAGAACTCCGAAGATTGGAGGAATGGAGGCGAAATTTGACTTAATGTGATGAAGCTTTCGAGCTAACCAGCCTTCCACGAAGTAATACCTTACGGGATTCCCGCGGGGGGAGAGTGGTTGAAGTGTGTACGGGGTGGGTTCAGAACGTAGACACCAGTGTTGTAACAAAAGACATACATACATACATGAATACATACATACATACGTACATACATACATACATACACTTCAGTCAGGATTACGATCTAGCTTCTCATACCACTCGTGTTGTGTGTGTTAATTTTATGCATGAGTGCCGGGACCTACATATCTCAAAGTTTTTACCAGAAATCTGCTGAGAGGTAATATTCGCTTCTTATTTCGTTTTGTTGGAGATGCCTGACGTGGCCTCACTTCTAATAACCCAACACAGCACCTGCTAGGCAACGGCGACTAGCAAATTTAGATATCGCAGTTAATTGGAAGATCCAGTTCAACAAAGTCGAATATTTTTGTACAACAATAGTTTATTTTGGAACTTTCAACAAAGACTTTCGCACTTTGACGGTTGATAATGATCATCTGGTTGAATGAACATCATTAGTTGTCATTTATTCTACCTACAAAATCACCATAACATTCAACATTACGTGCTTCGGGCAACATAAATTCGCTGCATCTATTTTACGATCACCATAATCGTCTTACCGAGAGGACTATTCGTCATAAAATTTAACTGGCCCAGGCACTGAAGCTAAATTACGATAGAAATCGATGTGTGTTCGCTGGATAGACTCTTAAGCAGCTGGAAAATGAACGATGAGGCCTGTTTTTGAAGAAATGGGTATGTGAACAAACAAAACTTTAGATTTTTTCGATAACAATCCACATGAGATCCAAGAGCATGCAATGCAATCCCAAAACGGTACACTCTGACATGGGGGATATTTCTTCTTTCTGATTCAACTTCTTTTGGTCTGAATATGATGATCTGGATGCAGACGTCATGTGTGCTATTTAAGAATATAGTCATCTCACAAGGAGGAGGTGGTGTGAAATGGTCACCACGATTGTGCGATTTGGCCTAGTTAGACTTGTTCTTGTGGGGTTATTTTTAAGTCGTTGGTATATACGAGTAAGCCTCAAACCACAGCAATCCTAACATAACATAATGATGAAGTCGCCGTAGTCTAGTAGGTAGTGTGTTGGCTTATTAGACGCGAAGCCATGGTTCAAATCCCCGGTCAGACATCAAAACGAAATATGAAAAAATATTTCTTCTGCGACTTCCTCTCAGCAGATTTCTGGCAAAAACTCTAAGAGTAAATAAAATTGTCATGAAAACTTTCTCAAAAATATGTCGTTCGGAGTCGACTTTAAACTGTTAATCCCGCCACTCATGTATGAAATTAACACACACGACATGAGTGATGTGAGAAGCTAGGCCGTAATCCTGACTGAAATGTTGTAATGGCCAATTATGTTATTTACATATGTATTGTGCCCGATTTATGCACCAGTGTCATGGAGTATTCCACACTTTGGATGCGCAAAGAAGTCTAAGGGACTCTGCTAAAGCACAAAAGAGTGGTTGCCTATTCCATTAGGAAGACAAGGTCACCCTTAACACCAACGTCCGCTAACGGCGGATGAGTGACAAGGTGAGCGATTGGGTGAGCTTGATGGCAAGAGTAATTTAAAGCTCCTTCTGTCCTCTGACATCATTTTGCTGGCAATGGCGTTGCCAAGGTAAATAAATTTCTTGTAACGTCGATACTATAGTTGACGGCCGTAGCCTGAGGTCTGAAATGCCTAGCGTCTTTACTTCATGACAGAATGTATATCATTCCGCATATAATCTCTTATCAAAGTCCCATTCTATTGGACTAGAACAGCTCTAATACGAACTAGATACCTTTAAAGGACAGTACCATTGCGATTTATTTTCATTCTCCCACGAAATATTAAAATATTCGAAGCTTCGCAGTACGGCAACGATCTATATGTAAAGCTTTAACATGTAAAGACTGGCATAGAACTCTAACTACTCCATAATATGTTGATTGCCCCACAGCTTTCATGTCCCCCTGTATAGAATTTAATTTATTTGTAATCCACTTTACTGCCATGGAATGTGTCAAAACAATTGAAGGCACTTGAACACTCATGATATTTTATTTTAATTGAAAAATTTGTTGCTGCTCTTTACTGCTAGTGCGACAGCAGTTGTTGCTGTTGTTTTAATTGTTGTTGACTGCTGTGTTTTTATTAAAAATTCAATTCATTTTAATTTTCCAACACTTTTCTAATACTCGAAACGAAAAATTGTTTAATTTTCGCAAAAAAAAATCAAAAAAAATGTGTAACAAGCAATTAAAAGACAACAACGGCAATAAGCAACAGCAACAACTAAACTGCAGCAACAATTAAAATTAAACATGATTTTGTGTTATTTTATCATTTACTAAACATAGCAACAATTTATATTTTTTTTTGTGCACAATTTTTCTCCTTCTTTTTTTGTTGTTGCATTGCTGTTGCTAATGCCACTCATTTGCATTTAAACGGCGCCAATGTATTCACAGACGGGATTCAATTTTTTTTGTTTTGTTTTGTCATGTCATTCATGTGATTGTTTATAGTTGTGAATAGTTGTGAGAAGAGAGTGTTGCGTTATGTTGTCGTTGTACTTAAAAAATTATCATTTTTAATAAACTTAATGAGAATTATAATGATTGTGATGATGACGATGACGATAATGCTAATGGTGTGCTGCATCAACACAATAATGTTGCTGTTAAAAATTTATATTAAATTTGATTTGATTAGTTACAATGCGGTTATCATATGCAAGCATATTCATAGAAGCAATATTCCTTCTCTTATACTCCCCCCTATGCAATTTTCACTGCGTTTCAAATATTTTTGTAGCCATTGTGATACCATTTTAGTTCAATTTTATTGTCTTCCATATAAATTTGCGGTAAATTTTATATGTTTAGACATTAATTTCTAAAAATTATTTTAAAGTTTATATATGTTTTTATAACGGGATATTTATGGCCATAAGCAGTTACAACTGCTTTGCCATTTTAAAGTACACAGGTTATTGTAGGCTCTAGTGACAGCGGGCGAAAGGTCCACTTGAATGCAAAATGGAAAAACAAAACCAAAAAATTACAACATTGTATGGCACATAGGGTATTCAGAAGCTGAATCCATTTAACAGAATTTTTGTAAGAAAAAAATGATTTTGTATAATTATTATAAGGTGTAGTAAAAAGGTTACCGCGTAATTAGAAGAATGCAACTGGATTTGGCTCTCTCAAAGATATTTTTGTTACGAGTAACATAAATATGAGACAATTAACGTTGAAGAATTAACAAAAAAAAATTATTTCAGCTCAAGCAAGACCAAGATCAACTACGCTGACGCCGTGCGCAGTCAATAAAATGTTTGCGAAACTTTTTTAATTTATCGGGTTCTGATATTCATTGCTTCCTATCTTTCAATTTAAATAAAATACAGTGTACGTGATACATCGCCGTAGTCTAGTAGGTAGTGCGTTCGCTTATTAGACGTAAAACCCGGGTTGGTATTCCAGGTCAAACATCAAAACGAAATATGAAAAAAAATATTTCTTCGGCGACTTACTTTCAGCAGATTTCTGACAAAAACTCTGAGAGTAAATAAGTCCGACATGAAAAATTTTCTCAAAAATCTGTCGATAGGAGTCGACGTTAAACTGTCGGTCCAGCCACTCACTTATAAATTAAAGCACACAACATGAGTGGTGTGAGAAGCTAGGCCGTAGTCCTGACTGAAGGGCTGTAATGGCCAATTATGTATGAACCAACAAAAGAAATAATTTCGACTAAGGCAAGACCAATGCAATTCGCTGATGCGATGCGCAGTCTATAAAATGTTTGCTAAACTTTTTTAATTTATCGGGTTCTTTATTCATCGCTTCCTATTTCAACTTGGTGTAGGTAAGATATCACTAAAATATGTATGTGTTGAATATAACATCCTTCAAATTTACTGGTTGGTGCCCATCCGGCATAAGCAATTTTAAATGATTTTGACGCATACATCAGAAATAAATTTGACCCACGGTATGGATTATGGCTTATTTGTTCAACTGCCTCAGATTCTCACGCCCACTCTCACAAACAGAGACGTAATTTTGGTACAGATCCTACGTCTCGTCAGCGTACGGGTATTTATCGATCGTTTACCGATTGTTATCCACAATAATAATAATCCTTTCGGTAGGATGAATAGGGCGATCGGTACTTTGAACTATAACTCTCGAAGAGTGCGGCTTTGTGTTCAATGCATATTGCTTCTACTCAAGAGTAATGCTGACAAATTATTTAGCTAACGAAGATTAGTAGCACACAACAGAAATAAACGAAAATCTTTTTTGGAAATCTTAAGTTTCCAACATGGAGCTTAGGCTTAAAATTGGTGGCTTTGGTAACAACGATTGTTAACGTCTACTTGTCACCACTATCACTACGGAAATAATTCAACATTTTGTGTTTATATGGTGTTACGTTTACAACTGTATGGCTACTACAAACAGGTTTATTGTTGAGAGTTTTAAATTCCTATCGCAACAAATCGCTTTCGCGGAAAAAATTCAATTCCTTCTAGCGAGTTTCTTAACGAAAATCTATGAAAGCTGCATGAATAACTATTTCTGGTGATTTTATTATTCAAAACTTTTCTTGACTTAACCACATAAGACAACCCTATAAAGCTCATGAGTTGAGTTATTCATTTCGTTTTCCACTTTATGTCCTTTGCAGTGCTAGGAACAGTTGATGTTCAACCAAAAACAAACCGAGTTTATGGGAATTAACTCTGAATTCTCTAGTCGTGACAAATAATTTTAACTGCAGTTGTTTTTTTTTTTGCTTTAAATTTTGTTATTAAATGGCCCATAATAAACATGGTTTTTGCTGTTGTTGTTTTTCTATTTTTGTCCACACCTGAAGTTATGGAATTTAGAAACCAAATAAAATTATGCATAAAATATAATTTAAATATTTTCCAATTTTCAATATTTAATAGCATTTATTGTTATCGATAACAAATGGAATTTATTTATTGAAAAAAAAATATTTTAAAATTACAGCCAGCCAAATAAGTGCATTCACTATAGCAATTACTAGATGTAATGTCAATTACAATTTAATTGTCAGTTTGATTTGTGCCCTAGGAGTATAGTGGATAGCGTGCCAGGCTTTTAGCGTGAGAGTTGTGGGTTCAATTCCCACCAGAATAGCTCATAAATAAAATTAAATACAATTTGTAAATGTATTGTAATAAATAACTAAATTCTCAGATTAATAGTAAAGTTTGTAGATTAACTTTAGTGTAAACAAGGTCACATTGTCCTATTACAAGTAGAAAATAAATGCTGATGAACTGTCCAGAGCTGGAACAGAATTCACAACATTACAACACTTTAGACAGGATTACGACCTAGCTTCCTACACCAATTATATTGTCGCCGAAGAAATGTTTGTTCATTTTTCGTTTTGTATCAAATGCCTGACCTGGGGTTTGAACCATGGCTTCATGCCTAATAATCCGACACACCACCTACTAGACTACAGCGACTTCTAAACTGGGTATTCTCTGATCGTTTTACACACACTCTAAATTTCGTTGGTACCTGCCATATTGCTATTCTATATGGATGTGGACTTGATTATCATTTTTACTCTGAAGTGCCATTGCCATCTACCGGACTATTGCCATTCTTACGGACCACTGCCATATTGGTAGGTATGTCCATAGACTTGGCATTCCCTCGATTAAGTTCTTTACGAGCTGTGATTCTGAGAAGGAAGGAAGGAATATATTTTACCACGTGTGTCAGTGCTCTACTCTTGTAACAAAGGATCCGAGATTTTTAAGCAATCATTCTGGACCGAACTCTCCAACATAAAATTGCTGGATGAGTAAAATCCCTGGGTAACACAATGGGTAACACCTAATCTAACCTAAGATTTATTCTGGTCTCAGGTTGATTCTTTTTAGGAAAATATTCATTTCAATTTAAATAGTGGGTTACAGTAGTCGTGCCAATTGACGTCCACTCAGCAGTAGAACTTTTATAAACTCTGAGAGTGATTGAGTCGCTGTAGTCTAGTAGGTAGTGTATAAGCTTATCAGATGTGAGACCACGGTACAAACTACAGGTCAGGCATGTGAAATAAGAAAAAATATTTCTACGACGACTGCCTCTCAGCAGATTTCTGGCAGAAACTTTAAGAGAAAATAAAAAAATTTCCATGAAAAGTTTCTTCAAAAAAAAACTGTCGTTCGGAGTCGACTTCAAACTTTAAATGCCGCTGATCATGCATAAAAATATAACACACAACGTGAGTGGTGTAAGAAGGTAGGTCGTAATACTAACTAAAGGATTGTAATGACCAATTAAATAAGGAAGTTTTCCCAAGGCAATGGCATCGATGCCTAACTGCGCTCATGCTGTCGTGAAGTGAATCCTGACTGAAGGGTTGTAATGACCAATTATACATATGTGTATGTATGAGTGCCATTAATTGCCATGAAAAATCTTCTCAAATCTAATGATCGCTCTAACGTTTAACTATTCATACCAATGCTCATGGACAAAACTAAGACACACACAACATGGATGTATTTTATTCTCAGTGTTTTTACCAGATAACGAGATGAAGAGGAAATCGCCAAAGAAATATTTTGTTCACATTTCGTTTTGTTCGAGATGTCTCAGATGGTATTTGAACCGTGACCTCACGTCTAAAAAGTCGCATTCTGCTGGCAAATACTTGGCCTGGTAAGCTTTCACAAAGTTCTTTACCTCAACAGACAGTAGCTTAAACCCATTTTAACATTTTTCATATCTAATAAGCTGATAATAGTTGAATCAATGCTTTATAGTGTTTTCACACCGAGCGGTTTTAACGCAAAAGTTGGTTTCAACGTTAAAATCAAAAATAAAACCTGCTTTTACCATACAAAATTATTGTGTTAAAATCAACTTAAAACCTTTTTTGAATTGGTTTTAAGTTGATTTTATGAAATACAACCTTGTTTTATGTACTAAATCAGAGCTACCAGCTCTGAAATGGTAAAAACAGCTGATAAAAATTAAATAAAAACAAAATAAAAACAAAACAAATGTAAAAATATAGAAAGCCGGTTGTATAAAAATGTAAAATTTCAAATAATGAATGCTACAACAATAATAAATAACAATATTTTAACAATAACATTAATATTATTTCTTAATTTTTCATATTTTTTTGTTTTTTCTTAAACAAAAACATTTCTGTTCCGTCATGAATGTATGAAAGTTAAAACCTGATTTAAGAAAATTTGCAGTGTGAACGCAAAATCAGCTGATTATGGTTTTAATGCTAAAATCAGGTTTTAACTTTTGGTGTGAAAACACTATTAACTTGCCTAAGTGTGGTAGAAAACATTTGCGAGACAATGTAGCTGCTTAGCAATATGCCATCCTTATTGCAAGTGATTTGTGGAGGACATCCTGAATAAAAGTTTGTAAAAATGTATGCGTGAATGTAACAATAGTCTCGACCAACAAGCTAGTTTTTATAACATTTTTCAGTTGCTCAATGGCAAATTAATAACTGGTAGTTAAATGTTGTTACTCACTATCTGTCTGCCCTAATGTGTTCTTTTTTTTGTTCTTTTTATAGTTTTCTAATTTCAATAAAATTTAAAATATTTTACAATTTTTTTGTCAATTTTTCCACAATCCCCCCCTTCCTGAAAATAATATTCAATTATTAATAATCACGCGTTTATGTTAATTGAAATGTAAAATTTAGCGGAAAATATTCGATAAAAAAAGAAATTATGCGACAATAATAAAAACAATATTATTTAGAATAATAATAACAATAATAATACATACATACGAATAATACATAATCATAATAATAATAATTATTGTAATTATTATCATTCATTAGCTTTTTAAAATGTTCATGCAAAAATATTTGATTGTAAACCTTTAAATAATTTTAAAGGTGTTTGGCGATAAACAAAAATTTTTTTTAACACAGACTTTAGGCAATTAAATAAAGTTTTTAAACATAAAAATATTATCAAATTAAGCGATAAATTAAATAATTAAATTTAGTGGAAAAAACATATTCAGAGATTAAGCAAATGGAATTAAAGAAACAAAAGTAATCAGTAGAGGTGGACTCCACTTATATTTCCATAAATATATTGTTATGAAAACGAATACAAAATTTAGATACAGGTGTTTTGCTTTTACATAGTTTAACATTAAAATTATAAACAAAAGCTACAAAAAAATAACAATGCAGTAAGCAAACTTGTTTACAAATTATCGCACTGCTTATATATATACAACATACACTAGCATAAAAAATGGTAAACAAGTAAACAAAAATATACCAACAAACACCAGCATAAAAAAATGGTAAACAAGTAAACAAAAATATACCAGCAGCACTACAATAATAAACTTAAACAACGATGTTTACATTTATAGAGGTTTCGAGAAGGCAAAGTCATGAACGCTGACCTACAAGAACATTCATCAGACTGTTTGCTTTGCTAGCAAAGCAGACGACTGGGTCAGTAAAGTTCAGTCAGTCTTGTGTGAAGACACGGTGCGTTTGAAGAGAATAATCGTGGTTTCGATACCTCCGTTATAAAGATCTGTCGTATAAACAGAGGCATTACAAAGAAAAGCAATATTCTAAAACTGAAGGCACTTGATTCCATCAGTCTCTATGGATGATTTCATACGAATGAAAAACTCTACAGATCTCATTACATAATGAGCTTCTTCTTTCTTATATCAATTTATTTTTTTATTAATTTATTTATTTAATATTAATCATAGCACAACAAAATGTTAACCTTATAAATGAAAGTGCTATGGGAGTTCAGCAAGAAGGTTTTGTTTTTATGGTGAAAACATTAAATTTCAGAATATCAAGCTAAATTCTGCTTTCATCATCTATTAAAATTCAATTCGTTTTCAAAATACTGTGGCAAGAAATTTAGAATTGCCAACTGGCGTTGTTCGTGCTTTCGCATGTCGTAGTCTAGTAGATAGAGAAAGAGAGCATATGAGTTCAAATCTCAGCAATAATATCTCAAAAAAAGAAGAAAAATAATAAAAAAAAATAATTTTTTTCTCTTGGCACTCTACTTGCTGTGAGGGAAATGCAATGGACGTCTGCTTAAATTTGTTGTTCAGAGTCGTCATTATACTTCAAGTCCGAAAACTCATGGATGAAATGAACACATGAGTTTTGCAGGAAGCTAGACCTGACCAAGAAGCTGTAATGACCAATAACTTAAGTAATTAAGATTGCGTGCGTTTTGTTCAACTCACTTACCAGTCACTAATCGATGACTAGATTTATTCAGTTTTGTCCTTGCAACGCCGATGAAATCATGCCCTACGCCAACATGATGTAGGTGGTGTAGTCGCTGGACATTAATACGCTGAAAAATGTTTATGTTGTTGAGATGCAACTGCCTTGGGAATACTTCTTCTTACTTCCTACTTGCTTACCTACCTTCTCACACCACTCATTTTGTGTGTGTGTTAATGTTATTTATTTACAGTTTGAAGTCAACTCTAAACGATAGATTTTTGAGAACTATTCTTGACAATTTTATTCTGGTCTCAGAAATAAACTAGATATCTGCTGAGCAGAAGTCGCCTAATATTTTAGATGGAGTTTGAACCGTGGCCTCACGTCTAATAAGCCAACACACTAGGACGAATTCTACGGAGAAATATTTGGAAATATTTGAAATGAATTAAGAATCCATTGCAAGGCCTGGAAAGCGGTGCTCTTTACCTCCACAGGTTAGGGTTCCATAACAGTTTATAACATTCTGGATATCTAACAATAATTGAATCAATGTAATTGCAAGACCAGAGATAAGATGAGAAATCAAACTGCCATCCTTACAGCAGGTATTTGGTGTCAAGCCAAATTGTCTTTCTACTGTGCCTTTTATGAGGCAATAAGGCTGTACTCTTTAAACTTCTAACATTACCAGCTCCTTGGATATGCTAATCCTAGGTATTGATTGATTACCATATTTTACATAATTAGTCATTACAGGCCTTCAGTGAGGCTTACGACCTAGCTTCTCACTCCACTTATGTTGTGCGTGTTAATTTTATACATGAGCGACGGGATGTACAATTTAAAGTCGACTGTGGAAGAAAATTTTTTTTTCTTTTGTTAGAAGCTTAACTACTAGTCTACGGTGAATTCATTTGATTGTGCATTTAGACAATGCAGTTTTCAGCAGGGACTATTAAAAATAGAATTTAGATCCTTAGCGCAATTCTCTGCAACTATAACGCTCGAAATCGACCGGGAAAATGCATTATTGTGGATTTGGACAACCGATTTATTGTATTGATACCCCCATCACTGCAGTACTATTCTCTAAGAATACACTGATCTGCACGGACAGTCCGTCTAAAACCCACTAAATATAGAAACAAAGAAAATTAAAATAACCACAGCTTGGTATACATACTAGCCCTGGACCTTAAAGTTCATGTCAAAAATTTCCTCTGAAAACCTATGTATGTTGGAATAGAACACGACTTTTTAAAAACAAATTTATTTTAAAGTGCCGCCTTTAGTTTCATTTAATATTTTGTTGTTGTTGTTGTTTTTTCGTTTTTTTTCTTTTAATTTCCTTGTTACAGATTTGTTTGGCATCCTGCTTAAAAACGCATTAAATTATCCAGAGATTGTGCAATAAATTGTTGCACGAATGCAAGAAGGAAAAAATGGAAAAAATGGAATGGTATTACAAAATACATACATACGAATACGTAGTAGTGGATGGTAAGTATATAAACAACCGCATGTTGCATGCTTTTTTATTTGAAAAACAAACATTAAATATTTACTCTTGGTAGAGAACAAAGAGAAAAGAAAAAAAAATAGAGAAACTAAACAACAAAAAACATAATAAAGGGAAAAGGGTCATTTATTGTGTGGCACACACTGTAAAACAATTTTTTTTTTTTAAATAAAGTTTTAACTTTTACAACATATTCTGGTTGATTTTTTTTCGTCTTCTGCATATTATTGTTCCATTTTAGCCACTATGTCTGGTAACAAGACATTTGGGAGTAGTTTTTCTGCTGTTGTTGTTGTTTCCAACAACATTTTTGTTACGTATAGTTTTTCATTTTTATGTTGAATTTTCACATTTTTAAAGTAAAGTTTCCTATCATGCTTTGGCGGTTGCGGACTGGAAAGTGTGACAATTTAAATTCCGTGAAATCAAAAGAATCTTAAAGTCCTTGTAAGTCTTGAGAGATCTTTTGCCTTTAAACCGTCCTTAAATAACTACGTAAAGTGAACGTATTGTTACGAAACTGAAAAAATCTTGATACTGCTGTTTTAATTTTACATCGTTTAACATTAAACCTATAAACAAATGCTACTAAAACAAAACAATGAACTTGTTTACAAACTATCGAAATGCGTAATATAACAACAGACACCAGCATAAAAATATAAATAAACAAAAATACAACAACACACATTACAAAAATAAATGTAAACAAATTACACAAACAACAATAATGAAACAACGATGTTTCATTTACAGAGATTTCGATAAGGCGAAGCCTTCAAGAACACGCATTAGACTGTTTACTCTGCCATATAAAAGGCAAGCCAAAGCAGGCGAGTGATTTAGTAAAGTTCAATCAGTCTTGTGTGAAGACGCGATGTGTTTGTAGAGAGTAATGGTGGTTTGAAGATCTCCGTTACAAAGATCAGTGGAACAATTGTCTAGTAATTGTTATTCTTTATGCAGAGGGTGTAAACCAGGGATGCCCAAAAGTTCCTTATGGAAGTGCAAACACCAATACATTTTAAGAAAAACAAATTTTTATTAATTATTTTTTGTTATGAAAGCTAATACATACAAAGAAAAAACAAAAACAAAATCTACATTGATGCTCGCTGTTGTGAATGTTTACCAGCAAAATATACGAAAGTGTTGTTGCTTTGTATACAACGAAGAAAGACGAAAACACTAACAAAGCAAAGTTGTTTGTGTTTTTGTATTTTTCGTGCTGAATGTGCCCTATACGTATATAAAATACACAGCCTACTGCTAAGCGCTTTTACAAAAACACATGTGCATGAAGTATATAGGGCTTGGGCACTACTGGTGTAAACAGAGGAATAATAAACAAAGCAATTGTTGTTGTTTACATAAAGTTGTGAAAGCAGTGAAATGTGCTTCGGGGATGACTTATTGCTTCAAATATCCTGGTATTTTGGTATTATTTTAGGGGCATTCCTTCAAGTCTTTGTGGGTAGTTTGCAGAGCTACAATATTTCTATCTATACTATCAGTAATCCTTTTAGTGATTGCAGCAATAACACCCATGCTGCAGTTGGGTGTTCTTAAGGCACCTCTGACTTTTGTTTTTTAAGTTTTTTTTTATATATTATTTTTGCTGTTGTTCTGTAACAACTTTCCATATGAATGAATGCCAGTTTCAGCAAAAAAAGGAGGGGGGGGGGGGGGGGGGGGTAACTTTTTAAAAATGTGTAGCAGTTTATGATTTTCTATTTTATTTTTCATGTTGTTGCTAGTGCTGTTGCTATTAATGGTCTTGGTTGTTGTTGTTGTTGTTTTGTTAATGTATAAGGTTTTCATTTGCCTTGTTTCACATTTCATTTCGCATGACTACTACTTTTAAATACAATTGAGTGTGAATGAGTGTGTGTGTGTGTGTTTCTCATTTCAGGACAAAACAAAGGTCATGATGTACGTTGATTGCATATGATTCATCTGACGTACACTAAAGTATCCATGAGAAGAGTTGGCTCAAAAAAAAAGAAAAAAAAAATTGGAAAAACTTATTCCTGTTTCAGTTACAAAAGTAAAATTAAAGTTAAAACACACACACGCACCGTTGTGACTTTAATGCTTGGTTAAATAATCGCTTCAGATTGAATGTAGCAGTCGATTCTTTTAAGAAAGTATTCTCTACGAATTTATCACACCTTTCTTTTGGACCATTATTTCGGTCATAGTTTAAGGAATTTTATGTTTTAAATGCTCTAACGTTAGTGGATTATCTGCATAGATGCACAACCTCACAAAAACATTCTGAGGGCATCAAAATTTGGTGGTAAATTGAAGTTGCCAGACTCCATCTGGAAACTTCTTATGCAAGAAAACGAAATCTTTCGTGATGTGTGGGCTCATAGCATTGTATTTTTGAAGCCACATACCGCTCACTTCCCCCACCTGGGTAACAATCTTGTCACGCTATGTGAGCTTAAATGTACTTCGATTCCCTTTGTGATCCAGAGTGAGTTGGAGTGCATGACTAAAGGCTACCCTAATATCCTAGGAAGACTCTGTTTCGGATCGATGTCATGATTGATCTTTTCGAACAGTCGGATCACGTATATTTTGTTTCATACTTCTTGGCACGAACCCCTTTCTGTTTTCTACGGACCATTCTAGCCTCATGTCTTTGAATTGACTGTCCCGAGCTGGCCTCCAACTTCATTTGAAATAATTCTTGCACTAATTCAAGTGGAGATGGTTGAGGTAATTTCAATGGGATCTTCCTAAAGGTTGTAAATTTGGACATACAGTCCCTGTGTCAGAGTTTCATGAAGAGCATGGTCAGGGTATATGATTTCAAAAAAGTAGTTTTAAATGGATTTTCCATACAGCAACTAGTGGCTTGGTGTGTGTAGTTTTCTTTAGAGTTGAATCAAAGATGAAGACTCTCACCAGAGGGTCTACTTTTGGAAGGACATTAAGCTCACCAGCCTTATGAGTTTGAAATCAAGATCACTTAGGTTGAGCAGAATGAATTGCACTAGGGGATACTGCGGTTATTTACAAGCATAGCCAAGTTGTCTTTAGGACTCTGACAGGGTCCTGTGTTAGCTCCAGGTTGATATCAGCCTGGAAGAAGAGCTTCACTATTCTTCTGCACAGTTGCAAAATAGTAAAGTTTTAGGCTCAGTGACATTTTTATGTGTGCGATAATGAGATTAGAAACGGCAAAAGACACGAATATGATGTCTGATCGATCGGTTAGATCTCCCTTGGGACACTTCTTCAGGTTTATCGTTTATGTAAACAAACGAAGACTGGACACTTTACCCTGGAACAGGGCAAATTGCAAAATCTTAAAGCTTCTGGAATGGTTGGATCATTTTAAAACGAAATAGGTCTTGGGACAGGGAAATATTTTAGAATCATAATAGTTTTCCGGCACAGAACTGCTCCTTGAAGGCACAGTCTATTATGGGGAACGGGAACACTTTTTCTTTCCGCAGGAGCTGTAGGTATATGGAAAAGACAGAGTAGATCTACCTCAGAGTTCAGAGTTGTAGTCTCAAGATTCTTAGCTGGAATTCCATTAGTAGAGATGCTAATGCATTTGTTAGGATTTCCGATCTTGGAAGTCTAATCCATCTACTACAGCAGTATACTATACTATTTGCAAGATGCAATGCAATTTAATTTTTCACTGCACATTTCCTAATTGTGTTCAAGTTATCTGCCATCTACATATGTATGTCCACAATTCTCTCTCTCTCTCTGGTAGTACACATGCTTCAAAATCGTTCTTTTGTAATTTCCCTGCCTTGTTTTATTTCAAATTCCCATTAAAACTCGACACAATTAAAGTATTTCTCTTGATATTAAATTTTTGCTGAGAAAAATTAAATACTTTCGGGCAAATTTCTCTCATTTCACTACAGCTTCTGTTGTTTTTTTTCGTGTTGTTGGCATTTGTTTCACTTTCAAAAAAAAAAAAACGTAGAAAAAGAAAAAGAAGCAAAAAAAGTTGACAAAAATGCAATTTATTCAACAATTTTGTTCACGCACTTACAGCAAACACCCATTCTGTGTGTCATATAAATTGTAAATGTTCTCATATATGTAAGTGTATATGTATACTCTCCGTGTGCGTGTGTGTGTGTGTGAGTTACAAAAATATTTTATATGTTAAGTATGAGTAGGTTGTCCCCTTTCATTTGTTTTTTTCTTCACCACTCTCACTCACTACTCTTTCATTTGCCTCTCAACAGTGTAATTTCACTAAAGACGTAATGAGATACTAAACAATAAGACGGGGTGTTTTGTTATTTGTTTGTTGCTGCTGCTGTTGTTGCTGTTGTTGTTGTTGTATAAGTATTTAGTTATTGTCCTTGTTATTGTGTTTGCTACTGCCATTGCCACTGTATTGATGTTAATGTTGCTTCCAGTCTATGTATGTTACATTGGAGCGAATGAGTATTTCATGTGGGGTGTTCGCTTGTTTGTTAAGTATTCAGAGAGAGAGAGAGAGAGCGAGCGAGCGAGAGTGTTAGCATGTGAGTGTGTGTAAGTGCAAATTTAAGTGATGTGAGTATTTGTAACATTTTGTTGGAATTTTGTTATTGTTTTGTGTTAATTTTTTTCTTCAGTTTTCTGGCAAGAATGCACAGTGTTTTTGCTTAAGAGAAAATAATGTCAAGGGCTCGGCGGGGTCACCGTAGTCGAAGTAGGTAGTGTGTTGGCTCATTACATGTGAGGAAACGGTTCAAACCCCAGTTCAACTGTTATTATTAATTTTCGTTTCCATATATTTCCCAAAATCATAGAGTTTACTGGTTCCGTCCAACTCCATTCGATTTGTTTGGTCATGATGTTTACGAATGAATTTCAAAAAGTTAAAGGAATGCAGTGACATAATGTTAGGTTCTCTAATTTCTCCAGTACCATTGCAGTAGCAATAAAACAGTGGTATAAAAATCTTGGAATAGAAACAATGATATCTATTGGTAATGCAGATACTACATCCTCATGCTTTTCGGCTGTTATTTCAACGTCTTCTCGTGTAAAGCCGCCCTGTATTAGTTCTAGGAGTTTCATGCAATTCCAGGTATTGGGGGGAACGAATCAGATTGTTATGTTTCTAGGCGTCTACAGCCTGCTATAGACAGTATAAGAACAGGTCTGCTGGGCTTGAATAAGGCCAGCTTAAGTTAGTTATTATGTTTATTACGGAGCACTGCGAGATTATATCGCTGACAAGGATCTGGAATAAATCCCAGCCGGACTATTGCAGGGTATGTTGCGATGAGGAGGAGTTGGAGACTATCGAATACCGCCTCTGAGGAAACGGTTCAAACCCCAGGTCAACCAAGCGAAATTTTAAAAAATATTTCTTCGGCGACTTCCTCTCAGGAGATTTGTGGCGAAAACTCTGAGAGTAACTAAAAACTGCCACGAAAAGCTTCTCAAAAATCTATCTTTCGGAACCGACTTTAAACTGTAGGTCCCACAGTCAATGTATACCTTTAACACACACAACATGAGTAGTGTGAGAAGCTAGGTCGTAATCCTGACTGAAGGGTTGTATGGACCAATTATGTATATATGCCTGTATAATTAGCAGGGTATTATCAGCTCATCAAACTATTAACAGTCCGAATTAATAAAGTGCTTAATTGCAACTCGTGGCATTGCAGATGGAATCCGGGAAAAAGACTAACAAATGTTTGCTGTGATTCTCTCTAAATAGTCCATCCAGAAGGGCCCTTATCCTTAATCCTATAGAGAAGATTGCATTCAACACAACAACACAGTAATTTTTAAAGGAATATGTTGCTTATAAGCCCTCATCATCTGACAGCATACAGTTGGCTTAATCACTAGCACGCATTATGAGCAGATTTAAGAAATTTTTCAGGACAATTTTATTTACTCTGAGAGTTTTCACCAGCTAGGAGAAGCTATGATGTAATCCTGACTGAAGGGTTGTAATGGCCAAATGTGTATGTATGTTTTTACCAAAAGACCGCTGAGAGAAAGTCGCCGAAAGGAAATAATTTTTTACGTCGCGTTTTTTTCGATATTTCTGAAGTGTAGCTTTAACCACTGTATTCAATAATATGCCCTGACATTACGCACTCTTAACAAAACTATGCTAAACACTCATACTCATTCTTTGTTCATACACGCATATACTGTTAGGCAGACCCCCCCATTTAATGCATGTGCAAGTAAAAATTTCACAAAAAAAAACGAGAACAAAAGCATGAGAGTGCTTTTGCTTATGCAGCAATTTTTATTTTCAATTTTTGTTGTTGTTGTTTTTTGTTGTTTTAACAGATTTCTCGTATTACAAATGTGTATGTACTTGTCGTTTTCATTACAATTTTTATATTTTTGTTTCGTTTTTTGTTTTTGTTTTTGTTTTTCTTTATTTCGTTTCTATTTCTCTAACAAAACACCCATTTTTAATAAACACATACATACGCACATATGCATATATATTTGGAGCAGACATAAAATTTTGTTATTGTGATGTTGTTGTTTTTATTTAGAATTACTGTTTTTTTTTTCATGCAAGTATTTATTGTGTAACCCATTCAAACACTCCTACTCTTCTACGCCCATATAGGGATACACACACATATAAACATCCTAAATGGAAGCATATATGTGTGCTTACACGTATGAGTAGAAAAATGTTCATTTGTATTGTGTTGTTTATTGAAGAGTTAAAGGCTTGAGAAGAGAGTTCAATGCTGATAGTCTCTGTATTAGAGAAAGTTTAATAGAACAACTGGTTGAATTCAGTTCGAATTTTCACTTTTCTTCATAATATTTACGAGATTACTTTGCTTATTTGTTTGGTATTTGTATTGGTATTATTTTAATGGATATGTGTGTTTCAAAAACTTCACTCTCAAGGATAAAGTACTTGTATCAACATACACACATACATACATACATACATAATTGGGCATTACAACCCTTCAGTCAGGATTATGGCTTAGCTTCTCACACCACTCATATTGTATGCGTTAATTTTATACTTGAGTGGCGGGACCTACAGTTTAACGTGGACTCCAAATGACAGATTTTGAGAAACGTTTTCATGACAGGTTTATTTGCAATCAGATTTTTTACCAGAAATCGTTTGAGAGGTAGTGGCCTCACGTCTAATAAGCCAACACACTGCCTAGCAGACCACGGCGACATGTGTCAACACTTTCTTCCAATTATAATTGGGAGTTTTAAGAGAGTTTTAGAGACGTGCGGCATATTGATTCTCAGATTACGGCCGATAACTATACTTTTGAAACAGTCAAGGGATTTATTTATCTTGGCTCCGCCGTTCCTACTCTTGCCAACAGGTGATACTACCAGAGACCAGTTCCAATACTCCCTTGTTCACAACAGTAGAGCTACAAACGGCCGCTCGCAGCCTCAAAAACAAAAAAGCACCCAGACCCGATGGAATCCCAACAGAGGTAATAAAGGAGATAGCAATGAACCGCCCCGAGATACTGCTGAAAATTTATAACAGTTGTCTTAAAGAGGGGATATTCCCAGACGCTTGGAAGGAACAAAAACTAATTCTTATCAGCAAGGGCAAGGGAGATCCAACATCGCCATCATCGTATAGGCCCCTGTGTTTGTTAGACTCTGCGGGCAAATTGTTTGAGAGGCTCCTAGGCTTGACGAAGCCATTAAAACTTCGGGAGGTCTTTCTACAAGACAATACGGATTTCGACCTGGAAGATCTACAATAGGAGCTCTTAAGGAAGTAGTAGATGCATTCGAAGCAGCCCAGACCGGGAATCATTTCCCGAGACCGGTTATACTCCTGGCGACCTTAGACATAAAAAACACCTTCAACAGTCTGAGGTGGACAGATGTGATAGAGGCCCTGGATACAACTTTCAACGTTCCAGCATATCTGATGAGAGTTATTAAGGATTACCTAAGAAATAGAGTGCTGATATACGACACAAACCAAGGATCAAGAAGAATGCAGGTCACCTCCGGAGCGGCACAGGGGTCCATATTGGGACCAGATCTCTGGAACGCGATTTACGATGGAATCTTAAGAATAGAGATGCCGGAGGATACTTTCCTAGTCGGATACGCAGACGACATCGCAGCAGTTATCAGGGGCAGAAACATAGACGAAGTCCAACGCAGACTACGACAAGTCATGATGCGGACTTAGCACTGGTTGGAATCTCACGGCCTTCAGCTGGCCATGCATAAGACGGAGCTGCTCCTACTAACCAGACGACACATTCCAAAAGAGATTGAAATCAACATAGGCGACTTGGTATTCCCACGGAGAAATCTATTAGATCTTGGGGTTAGATTGGATTCGAAACTGACCTATTCAAACCAAATAGAATATACTACAGCGAGAGCAGCTAGAATAACAGCCCAACTAAGCAGACTGATGGCAAACATTGGTGGACCCCTCCCAAGTAAGAGGAAGCTACTCATGGAGACTGGAAATAGCATACTCCTCTATGGGTCTGAAATTTGGGCTTCTACTTTGGAAACCCAAATCAGAGCTAGGAAACTGCTGTCTGCGCAGAGAATACCTGCTCTACGAGTGATATCCTCGTATCGAACGGTATCAACACAAGCTGCCCTAGTGATAGCCGGAATGGTTCCCAAAAATTAATTGAGCGCCGGATGATCTTCAACGCCAGGCAAAATACGACTCAACCACAGAGTACGGAGGCAATAAAGCATGAAGTCTCCCTAAAATGGCAGTCTCGCTGGGAGAATGAACAGCACGGAAGGTGGACATACAAACTGATTCCAGAGTTGCAAGTGTGGAAAAACAGAAAAAACGGAGAAGTAGACTACTACATAACCCAGATGCTGATCGGTCACGGATAATTCAGAGAGTACCTGCATCGCATGGGGAAATGCAGCTCGCCATTTTTTTTCTATGAAGAGAAGGAAACGTTAGATGACTCCGAACACACTTTCTTCAGCTGTCGTCGATGGGCCGAAAGCCGTCAGCGACTCGAAGCTGAAATCGGAAATATTAGTGCAACAAACGTCGTGCTGAAAATGATAAGCAATAGAGAAAACTGGAACGCAGTAACAGAATTTGTGCATCATGTCCTGCGTACGAAAAAATACGACCTAGACGCAGTGGAATAAGAGAAGAGCGGAGCCTGTACGCAGGCTTTTGATGATGGAACTGGCACACGCGCCAGAAAAGGGGTCCACCTAGAAGTAATACAACTGTGGTTCCGAGGTGGAATAGACCCTGGTGAGGAGACAAGGTGGGGTTTTTGTCGGTATACCTAATGGGAGAGTCCGACATACCATGTATGGTGACGACCTACATGAATGCATAAAGCATTTCCCCTCCTTCCCGCAAAAAAAAAAAAAAAAAAAAAAAAAAAAAACAGGTGATACTATGGTCTCAATAGGCAATTGAGTAGCAGAGACCTCTCTCGAGCGACAAAACTAACACTTTACAAGACACTCATCCTACCCGTGCTTCTTTATGGCGCAGAGGCATGGACCCTATTAAATAATGATGCAGTGGCCTTGAAAGTGTTTGAGAGAAAAGTCTTACTTAAGATCTTCGGTCATGTACGAGTTGGCAATTATTTCCGTGTCCGATACAACAGTGAGCTGTATGAGCTCCTCAACGACAGAGACGTTGTACAGCTTATTAATATCCAGCGGCTGCGCTGGCTCGGCCATGTCGTTCAATGGAGGAGGATGCTCCGGCGAGGCTGATATTTGATGCGGGAATCTGCGGAAGTCGGCGAAGAGGACGACCTTGTATCCGTTGGAAGGACCAAATCGAAGAAGCCCTGTCATCGATTGGTGTGACTAACTGGCGTAGGCGCGCAAGAAGCAGAGGCGCCTGGAAGGAAGTGTTGCGGCAGGTTGAAATCCGTTGAACGGGTTGTTATGGCCAATTAAGTAAGTTAAGTAAGTAAATCCCGAGCTATTGGCTTTATCTGATTCACAAGACTTGTAAGTTTTAAAATCAAAAACACAAGAAAACTAGACAAAGTCTTTGGGAACCCCATCCTGCGCATAAGCTAAGTAGCATATGATTTTGGACATGCAGTTCTTCGATGAGTTCGGAGAAATTTGGTAAGTAGGGAGACTGCGCTTAGCCAAGGCATACCAACAGGCCGCAATGAATGCCAAAACGAGCTTTGGTATCAAAACTATCACTGCAACCTAACCTAACCTTTGATTTGATTAGGTCATTTCGCTTGCCAGAATATCTCTCATTTGGCAATACAAGCCATTAATACTAAAGTCAACCTTGGCAAGGAATATCTCAACTCGGTAGGTTTAATGGAAATAAAGTTTTTCACAGCCTAATGTGATCAAATGTAATAATGGTGTGAGGAAAAAATATACGCCAAAGCATGAGACGGAGACCGTGCTAGTAAAGCACAATGCGGCATTAAGAAATCTTTTAAGATCCTAAAAGATTACCTACATAGATTCAAACCAAATATATTGTAAAACTATCAACCCACCAAGAAGTATTCAGTATTCGCCGAAGACATATTTTTTTTTCATATTTCGTTTTGATGTCTAACCAGGCTTTGCGTCTAATAAGCCAACACACTACGGCAACTTCAGCAAAACCGACATTCTGATAATGTCCACTCTACTATGTCCTAGATTAGTACTCTCAAATAATCAAAAAATCTCCTAGGAAGGTTTAGAAGTTCTTCTAAAAGCTAAAAACACTTGACTTACCACCTTTTCCTGGATCATCCTGCCATGCGCCGCCTCAAAGATCTGCCACCATAATAAGAAGACATATGTGAGAAGCTGCAAAACCATGAAGTCCCAGACCGACGGGAAACTGAAACGAAACATAGAAACAATAATAAGAACATGTGTAACGAAAGAGAATATAGATCGACAGTATACAGCCCATACTGGTAGCTGTTTCAAAGGATTGAAGTTGGAGTTCAGACTGATTGACCTAAAACTTAATATACTAGCTATACAGAGTGTATATAATACGGGCAACAGACTTATTTATCAGTTAAGTTAGGATCAGTTCCTTTTCTTCTCTGCCGCGACCTATTTTATGTTTTTTTCAACAAATTTGGCTCAATTTTTTGTAAGTAAATGTGTATGAGTTTGTGTGTTTGTATGTGTAATTGTATTCCCTTTCTGTTGCTATTTCAATTTCTATTTCAGTTTTAATATGTTTTGTTTTGTTTTCTCTCATTTTGGTCACGCCTGTTTATAAATTTTCTTTAAAAAATTTTAAGCTTCATTGCCATCAATTGTTTTATGGCGAACAGAACAGGGAGTGTAAAACAGCGAGTTGGCGAAAGGAAGTAATTGAAGACTTTAAAAAGGAGACAAATGCTATGAAGTGTGTATGTGTGCAAGTATTGCTATCTATGTGTTTAAATTAAATTAATTAAATTTAGTTTTATTACCAAAATTTTCAATTTATTTTTGTCATTTATTTTGAAATTTTTTTCTTTTCTCTTGCTCCTACTCCTACTCCCACTCTTCTTCTTCCATTTGGTTATATCTTAAGGGGTTTTGTGGGCAAAAACAATAAGAAACTAAAAATTGCTGTTCATCACACATGTGTACTTTGTGTGCTTTCATTTCATTTTTTTGTTATTTCTATTGTGTTGCTTTCAGTTAAATATCGTTTATTTTGTGTTGAAAAACAAAGTTTAGAAAAAAAAATAAGAGTCAATCAGTCAGTCACTCTCCACAGTGGCAGTGTGGCAGATGGCTATACAGAGCGCAGAGAATTGTGTATATGAGGGAGACCATCTTCCGTGCTATGATATAACTGTTGGATCGAAAGGAATAAATGCAAATACAGTGGGTCAAAATATTCTACTTATCCCAACTATTTTAAATGGAATACAAATTATTTTTTCATACATTCCAGGTACTTAGACTCTCCCCTTAAGAAACAACTTCAGCTCATGTAAGGGAATGATGTGGTTATTGGGATGATGATGATGATTCCTACTCTCACTATAGACATGCAAGAGTATTGTAACCATACGATCTATAATATAAATAAAGGTATCGCTCTAATGTCTCCTATAATGCTGCTGCTTGCCACACGGATTCTAAAAATGTGTTCTGTTCATATATTTTCCTGATCACAGAATCTACATATTGGACTTGTAGGGATATGTATCCCGATCAAGTAATTCTATAGTCAGTTGTGTCAGGACAGAACCCCGATTACTAACTTCAAACTACTCCTTAATAGTCTAATACATACACACATCCATACATAATTGAACATTGCAACCCTTCAGTCAGGGTTAGGACCTAGCTTCTCACACCACTTATGTTATGCTTGTTAATTTAATACATGAGTGGCGGGACCTACAGTATAAACTCTACTCCGAACGACAGATTTCTGAGAAAGTTTTTCATGGCAATTTTATATACCCTGCTGAGTTTTTGCCATACATCTGTTGAGAAGCAGTCGCCTAAGAATTATTTGTTCGTATTTCGTTCTGTTGGAGATGTCTGACTAGGGGTTTTAACCGTGGCCTCACACACTACACTACGGCCACTAGTTTAATCCATGACTTAAATCACTTCCTATTATAATTGCCCAATAAAAGTTTTGAATGTGTATAAACACATTTGATTGAAGTCTTCATTTCCTTCTATCTTTGTCAAGCACAACCTTTAAAATTTCTGTTCATACACCACAGAAAACTTCTGAGTCTATCTGGCCGATCCTCATAAGCTGATCTATCTAGTTATTGTTGTGAATCGTCTGAAATCCACTACCCAGCTGTCTCAACTTGCCGGACAGTCCTCTACTACTCTTGAGTTAACCTCAAAAGAGCTAAGTCCTCGACTATATATTCTTGAGTTAACCCCAAAAGAGCTACATAAGTGCTCGAAGAGCTGCCTGACTGTCAAACAGTATTGTTTGGTCCTTTTGTACTTCCTGTACAAATTGAATTGAGCACATCTTTCAATAGTGTAGACTTCAGCTTAGAAAAAATTTGAGAGTATACAAATGGATTCCAAACATTTCACTGTGGGATGTAACATCTCACTCCTGCACGCACTATTTGATCTAATCATCACTAGGAGTGAATTCGAATTTCAAAGAATGCTATTCCTCTTTCCTCATTTTCGTTTCCATATATTTCCCAAAATCATAGAGCTTACTGATTCCTTTCCAAAGAACTGTCAGCAATTCGATTTGTTTGGTCATGATGTTTACGATGATGATGATGATGTTCATGCATTCCAAAAAGTTAAAGGAATGCAGTGATATACGGTTAGGTTCGCCAATTTCTTCAGTATCATTGCAGTAGCAACGAAACAGTGGAATAGAAACAATCATATCTCTTGGTCATTTAGATCGCTGACAAGGATCTAGAACAGATCCTAACCAGACTATTGTAGGGTATGTTGTGATGAGAAGGAGTTGGAAACTATGGAATACCTCCTCTGTAACTGTCCAGCCCTTAGTAGGTTGCGGTTGAAGACACCCTTGGCGGGGCTTCTTTGAGGGTTTGAATTCTGTGTCGAGAGCCGACATAAAGGCTGTCTATAGAACACATCCCAGCCGAACTATTGTAGGGTATGTTGCGATGAGGAGGAGTTGGAGGCTATCGAATATCTCCTCTGTAACTGTCCAGCCCTTAGTAGGTTGAGGTTGAAGACCCTTAGCAGGGCTTCTTTGAGGGTTTGAATTCTGTGTCGAGAGCCGACATAAAGGCTCACCATAGATTCATTATTAGTTTGAGCTGATTGAGAAGTGCTTGGACTTCAATAGTGCAGTCGCGTTCTATTGTGTGGTTTGTTAGTCTGCGTAATCCTTCTCTTTATTCTAACTTTCCCACTTCCTCTCCTTTTTCCCTATCACCCCTATTGTCCTTTCCCCTTTAGGATGTTGTACAATGCCTCAACTGGACCTCCGAGTACTGTACTTGTATCAATTGGCAAGTACACATCCTCTAACCGAAAACCTAAAACCTACATCACACCATAGAATGGTTTTTAAATCCACCACCGGAAACGTCGTTCGTTACATGTCTGAATTCAAAATAGCTGGCAGATATTGCTCTCTATATAAGTGAGTCTAGGTTAGAATGGAACGTAGTAGTACAAGGACCTCATATTTTAGCCTATGTAAGTGGGAAACTTCTTACCCTAAGGAAAGCTAACAATTCTGCGAATAATTTTTCATTTCCGTTATTTTGTTTACAAAACAATTGAATTTCATATGAATGTTGCCAGTTACAGTTTCATTGCAAATCTTGATAGAAATCTCGCTTGTAATTATAATTTTATGACACATAAACCCTGAAATTTTGCAAAAAATCAACCCTGATAGTCAACGGAAAAGGAAATATTCAGCAAAGTTAAGCGGAAAAAAAAATTAAAAACAACAATAAAAATAAAATGGTACAACAACAACCAAAGTAAACATATGAAACAATTGTTAAAACAATCAAAATACCAATGACTCTCTGGATGATTAGACAAACGAAAACAACAGATACTACAACAACAATTTAATAACAACACATTTCAAAAACGCACACACACACAAAAGTAGAGAAAAACAGAGACGGGAGTATGTATTAGAAAATCGAGGAAATGCAATCCTTAGCAGGGATAATCGTTGAATTGTTGTATTGAAAAGGAGACGACAAAGGGGACAGATGAGCTGTAATGAGCTGTAGTGCACTGTTGCTGTTTAGCTATAAAAACAACAGCAACAACGACAACAACAATTGAAACATCAATTTGTTACATCACTTGCAACAAAAACGTTTTACAATGTGTGTGTGTGTGAGTATGTGATGAAAACACTCAAGGGACTGTTTAAAGCAATCCAAAGAAATAAGAAAAGGGATTGAAAAAATCCTGTCAGAGAGCGTAAATTTAATATAAAAAAAAACAATTGGGGGAGAGCAAAAAAAAATATTTTAAATTGTTACTCGATTGAAAAATTGTAAATAAAACTGAAGTGGGAACAAAAGAGGTCTGTCCTGCAATAAAAAATAGTTTTTATGACTTTGCCAGGAGAGAAAAAAGTCTGCGCGTGTATGTTTATATATGGGTAGAGAGAATAGGAAAGGAAAGATTGTCGTTAATCAATGTGTTTATATGGGTGTATCGTTGGATAGGAACAGTGCGATATAATAGAGGAGTGGGTAAATCAAATGTGGACATTATTTAGCCGGTCAAAAGGAATTCGAAACAATCCAGAGATGGATAATGTTGAAGGCTTTATTGGATTTAAACTCATTATACGTGATGGTAAGGATCAGTGGTATGGCAGCCATGGTTTGAATGATGAGTGGCATTCCTGGCATGGCACAGGGGACATTGTGATCGAATAAATCGAGTGACTGACAATGCTCTCCTTATCTGTGCCTTGTAAAAATCAGCAAATTTTTTAATTATGTGCGAATATTCGCAATGAAACTCTGCTAGTGCGTGTGTAGTCTAGTGGGAAGTCGGCGTAGGCTAGTAAGTAGTGTGGTGGTGGTCTCAGACGTGAGACCACGGTACAAACCACACGTCAGACATCTCCAACAAAACGAAATTTGACTTCATCTCATCAGATTTCGGTCAGAAATTCTGAATATAAATAAAATTGCCAAGAAAAGTTTCTCTAAAAAAATCTGTCGTTCGTAGTCGACCACACACCACTCATGTGTAAAATTAACACACACAATATAAGTGGTGTGAGTAATCCTAACTGAAGGGTTGTAATGCCCTATTACATATGTATTATGTAATACGAGTGTATGAAGCAATTTGGAGGCTACAGAGAGACAATGCTGTTGCATACGGATGGATATAGAACATGTAGTAGAACAGCAAAAAGCGTTTATTCTCGGAGCGAATTATTAAGAAAACATGAGGAACCTTGCAGAAGAGACAGAAGTCGAGGCCGTAGAAACATGTACTCAATTGAAGTTAGACAGGAAGTATAAAACATGTTATAAAGCAACACTATGAGACATTTAGGCGGCCTTCCAAGGACTCGGCTTTTACAAGGGAAAAAAATCGAAAATACAAGGGGATTGTCAGAGCAATCTTAATCTGCTGAGCAATTCAAATAGTGTCACCCACTGCTGCATAACAAGCCATGACTAAATTGGCGGGGAGCCTTTTTGGAGGGGAGCCTTTTTGGAGGAAGACAGTTTTTTGATGGCATGCTACCAAAAAACTTCTCCGGAGTGCAAAGAGATGATTAGAAGTGTATACTAACCGAAAAAATACATTGTGTATATCTTTCTAAATATCTGTGCCTACATCACAGAAAGGGTTTGGCTGGCTCAGTGGCGTGGAAGCGTCCTTCTATGCAAGCTCATCTATCTACTGTTTACTGTGAATTCCTGCATGACCCGACATTCAGCAGAGGGTAACCTACATATGTACCAAATTCAGCTTCCTCAAACAGTCCAATACAGTAATTCCTCGATTTACGTCGCACTTGGTACCAAAAAAAAGGCGACGTGAATCGAATTTCATATTGCTCATACTACAAAGTAGTATGTTTTTAACAAGGAACTTAAAAAAGTTACAGTAATCCCTCGATTTACGTCGCGGTTGGTACCAAAAAAAGGCGACGTGAATCGAATGACGACGCAAATTGAAGTTAGAGGGAACCAAAAATTTGGCAAAGTAAGTCGAAACAACGTTAATCGAGGCGACGTAAATCGAATGATTACTGTACTATCTTTTGATTTAATCTCTTAGGAACATAGTGCCCAGATGACAACCTAATTGTTGGATAAACCGATATTTTGTATCTCCTATCTCCTATGTTGAATTCAGCATGTCATAGAGTTTGAATATTTTATTCAGTTTATATAATTTATAGTCGCCGTAGTTTAGTAGGTAGTGTGTTCGCTTTTTAGACGAAAAGCCCAGTTTCGAGCACCAGGCCAGACATCAAAGCGAAATATGAAAAAAATATATGTTTCTTCGGTAACTACCTCTCAGCAGATTTCTGGCAAAAACTCTGAGAGTAAATAAACCCGCCATGAAAATGTTTCTCAAAAATCTGACATTCGGAGTCGACGTTAAACTCTAGGCCCCGACACTCACGTATAAAATTAACGCACACAACATGAGTGGTGTGAGAAACTAGGCCGTAATCCTGACTGAATTGTTGTAATGGCCAATTATGTATATGTATGTATGTATATAACACAAAATGATCCCTCTTTTAAGAGAGTATAAAGCATCTGGATTGCTCCGTTCACTTTTATTACTAAGTCTCGTTGCGAAACATTTTCCAAAATCATAGAGAGACTACTGATTTTGTCCAAGGGACAGTTAAGAATGAAGCTGTCGGCCATTCGATTGATTAGAGTGCGAAATTCTTTTAGTTGAATTTTGCGTTAAACTTGTCTTCCACTATCGTTAGGATAGTGGAAGCCCTTCGTGCTCTAGTTCCCACTAACAGCTGTTTGCTCTGCTATATAACATCTTCTCATTGTCCCTGTTAAACTAACATCGGTTAGTTCTGCTGTATCTTGCTTAAATTCATTTGACGGGGTTTTTAAATTTGTTCTCTCTGCCCAGACAATGTTCACACATAGGTCACTATTAATCTGACCATCAGGATATACATCCAGGGCATAATTCTTGGATTTCCCTGCAGGCCTTTTGTATGTCGTAGTGCCGTCTTTGCCTCTTACTAAGAAGCTCTTTATATAAGGTCTCCATGTCATTTTACAATCCAATGTTATTCGCAGATATTTTACCTTCACATGTCTGGTACACATTTGCTGTAAATTAAATAATTTCAGCGACAAATTATTGTGAATTGTGTTTCCACTTGGCCCGATAGACTATTTATCATAATCACTGCTGGGTCTTTGGCGTTAATGTCAGTTGATGTCATATGCATTGTCAGATCAGAGTCGAATATTGATGACAAGTGTTTTGCCAGGCGACTTTCGCTGAAGCAATGTTTTTGTTTATTTTAAGTCCTACACGAAAGAAAACTTGCCACGCACCTGACCTACAGGCAATTTCCGAAGAGGAAAGTGCTCCTTTAATGAAACGTCAATGAAATATTTTGTAGTCTGAACATATCTCATGCCTAGAATATGAGATTTTGATTGTGATGTCCGCTGCCATCAGCATATTTTTCAAATACCACAAGAAGCATTCAAATGCGTTGGTTTCTTAAAAATGCACAAGGACTGTTTTACTCCATCTGATCTTCTCCAAATCATTTACACGATCGAGAATGGAATATAACATTTGAAGTCAATTATGAGGCTTCACATCGCATAGAGAAAATGGCGTAAATGCTGATTAAGTCCTGTGTGGCGGAATCCAACTCTGTCGTTTCAGTGGAACATCATTACGAAGGAATATTTTTTTCAAGTTTTACACGACCATTTGACAAGTGAAATGTAAAATACACATCGTGTTAAAAAGTCAAATGTAAATTACATATCGTGTTAAAGAGTCAAATGTAAAATACACGTCGTGTTAAAAAGTCAAATGTAAAATACATGTCGTATTAAAAAGTCAAATGTAAAATGCATGTCGTGTTAAAAAGTCTCTATGTAAAATACTTGTATTAAAAAGTCAAATGTAAAATACACGTCGTATTAAAAAGTCAAATGTAAAATACACGTCGTATTAAAAAGTCAAATGTAAAATACATGTCGTATTAAAAAGCCCTGATTTGAAACTTCTGTCGAATTGTGAAGGCTTCTACTTCAGGTCACGATTAGCATTGTTCTCCGCCAGAAAGATATTTATTGTACATATTCACAAAGCTCGTTGTGAAGATGCTGTATGCATCGGAACCATTATTGAATCGAAAATAATTTCAAAAATCCTAAAAATTATGAAAGTGTCCTATCCAGCCATAATTAAATGAAGAAAAAAATTTCAAAATTGAAAATTGATTTCCTTTAATTCGGGTAAAACCTCTTCTTTAATCAAAACTAATTAAACGAATTCCATTTAAAAATCAAAAAAAAAAATTAAAAAATCATTCCTTCAAAGAAATTTAATTTTTAAAAACCTTTTTTAAATGAAAAAACAAAAACACTTCCATTCAACTGATGATAATGATGATGATGATGATGAAGATTTTGATGATGACTAATTAAAGACCTGTTTGGTTAATATAAAACGCGGCTTCAATTACAGCAAATGATTTACGCTCTCAAAGACAACAAAATGTTTACAAAAGGCAACTCAAAAAGCCTAAGCATAGTCACGAAAGTCTATGAGGGAAGGAAGGGAAGGAGCAGAAGAATAGAAAAATAAGAAAAATTGCCTTTAAAAAGGAAAAATCGTAAAAGCAATCTGTTGATTGTTAAACACAGAGCACAGAAGAAAACAGGAGAAAAAAACAGAAACGCAAAGAAAGGCAAGAAAATCTTAAAATTAATGACGAACAGTCGGAGAGAAGGTAGGTAGTCTCTGTCGAAGAAGAATTAAAACAAACATGAAATCATTTCTATACTTGTCAAGCTTTAGATAAATATGTACATCTAAAAGTGAGAGTGAGAAAGCAGTAGGAGAAGTGTAAGGCATATACTTACATACATATGTACATACTGCCAGTCAGTCAGTTATGTTTGATGTGTGATGCTGTTGTTGTTGCTATTGCTGCTAACGTGGCTGTTGTTGAAAAATTGCTGTTTGTTTTAAAAACCATTTTGAATGGCGTTGTTGTTGTTATAGTTTTTGTTGTCGTAGTTGTTGCTGCTACTTGTTTGCCAAGGCTTAATTAGTGACGCACGTTCATATATAGAATGGAAAAGGGGGTGTTTTACAAGGATTTCTTTTCAGATTTTTCGTTTTTTCTTTCCTTTATTTCTTGCAAAAATTTTTACTACAGAAACACTTACATTTACATGCATACAGTGTGTAAGAAAATTTTACTTATGTTTGTTAAATTTTTACTGCTTTTCTTATGTCTTCATCAACAATAAGTTTTGTTTGTCAGTGTATTTATGCTAACCAAAGCTGTACGATATGATGTATATTTGTTAGAAACAATATTTGTTAGTGTGCGTGTGTATTCATTTGTAAGAGTAGAAAAAAAATCGTTTTTTTTTCGCTCTCTCTCTCTTCTTGTTTTTTGCATGTTATTGAAATAGATTAATTGGTGTCTTGTTAAGTACAACAACAAACAAACAAAAGCAAGTAACAACATTTTACACGCACACCAATACATTTAACACTTGCATTTACACACACACACACACACACTTCTTCCGTCTTCCTTTCGATTCTCTTAAAAACGAAATGTAAATGGCAAAACGAAATTGATTTTTGTGTGTGTGTTTTTAAAACAAACATGCAATGTTAATAGGAATACCAACAACAGCAAAAAGAGCCTTAAAAACACTGATGACAGCAGCAACAACAACAACAACAACAACAACAACAACAAAATTTAGCTATTACAACTTTAGTTACAACTGTAGCAGAAAACATTTGTCTCTGACTGATACTGAATGTAAGGAAAAAAGGAAAACGAATTGAAATCCGCAATGACGCCCCTAAGGCGTCACATTTTTTTGTTGTGTTCTCTTTATCTCTATCTCTTTCCCACTCTTACTATTTTTCTTTCATTTTTGTTGCCATACATTTACTGTCATAAAAATACAATTATTTTTACTATCATGCGTGCTACACCACGCACACTGACACACATGTAGGGTTCGAAACAAAAATAGACGATTTAAGGGAATCTAAAGTTACAAACATATGCACACAAGTGAACTACTTCTATTATTTTCTTTCAAAGTTATGAATTCTTTTGTAAATGAGAACTATATTCGGCATATTGGTATATGGACTGCTTTAGAACTAAACGACTCGCACGCATAATTTCTGAAGAGGAATTTAAGAAGCAAAAGCCCGACAGTTATTTATTGAAGTGTTCCATTAATCAATGAAATATTGTCGAATCAGACTCTATCGATAATCTACGCATGCAACTTTCATGTGATGTTCGCTGATAGCAGCATATTTTTAAATCTCACAAGCAACTTTCAAATGCTTTGGTTTCTGAGGACAGCGAATGAATTATTTCACTCTATTTAATTTTTTTCTTAAATTTTTCTCTTACATTTTTCTCAAAATTGTCTCTGCAAAAACAAAAATTGTATTTGAAAAACAAAATTGTATTTGCAAAAACAAAAATTGTATTTGCAAAAACAAAAATTGTATTTGCAAAAGCAAAAATTGTATTTGCAAAAACAAAAATTGTATTTGCAAAAGCAAAATTGTATTTGCAAAAGCAAAATTGTATTTGCAAAAACAAAAATTGTATTTGCAAAAACAAGACTGTATTTGCAAAAACAAAACTGTATTTGCAAAAACAAAAATTGTATTTGCAAAAACAAAATTGTGTTTGCAAAAACAAAATTGTATTTGCAAAAACAAAATTGTATTTGCAAAAACAAAATTGTATTTGCAAAAACAAAATTGTATTTGCAAAAACAAAAATTGTATTTGCAAAAACAAAATTGTATTTGCAAAAACAAAAATTGTATTTGCAAAAACAAAAATTGTATTTGGAAAAACAAAATTGTATTTGCAAAAACAAAATTGTATTTGCAAAAGCAAAATTGTATTTGCAAAAACAAAATTGTATTTGCAAAAGCAAAATTGTATTTGCAAAAACAAAATTGTATTTGCAAAAACAAAATTGTATTTGCAAAAGCAAAATTGTATTTGCAAAAACAAAATTGTATTTGCAAAAACAAAAATTGTATTTGCAAAGACAAAAATTGTGTTTGCAAAAGCAAAATTGTATTTGCAGCATCTTTGAAAAAGTACGGTCCAATGATGCCAGCAGCCCATAAACCGCACCAAACTGTGACCTTTTCTGGATGCATTTCTGCTTATTTACGTATCCATTGAGCCAAAAATGAGCTTCGTCGCTGAACACAATTTTTCGATAAAGAAGTGGATCTTCGGCCAACTTTCCAAGAGCCCATTCACCAAAAATTCTGCGTTGCGTTAGGTCGTTCGGCTTCAATTCTTGCACCAGCTGTATTTTGAAAGGTTTCACACCTAAAACCTTCCGCAAAATTTTCCACGTTGTTGAGTAACAGAGGCCCAATTACTGCGAACGGCGACGAATCGATAAGTGATGGTCATCATTAACACTGGCTGATACAGCTGCGATGTTTTCTTCAGTTCGCACTCTACGTAAGCGTGTTGGTGGTTTAATGTCCAATAGCCCGAATAGCCGCTTCAGTGGGTCGATTAATCTGACCATAAAATGGAAAAAGCGCGCGATGAACTTTCTTAACAGAGCACGTATTTTATTCGTTTGTAAGACGATTCATGGTTAAATTATAGACCAAACTGAAGATGTATGACAGTGAAACAAAACACGAAACGTGCGTGAGCTGTTTAAACCAGTGTTGCCAAAAAGATAATAGCTAAAAAATCAGCCGTTAGTACATATATTATGCTGTAGGATGTCTGACGTAATCGATCTTAATCCACTATATTCTGAAATACTCTTTCAATTATTGATGATGCCCGTAGTAGCAAAACATTATCTGTCCAACACTTTATGTATGAGACATTAACAATAACAAAAACATCCTTTAAGGAAGACTACAACCAACTGTCATAGAATAAATGTTATTTGTTGTTGTCGTTGCTGTTGTTGCTATTGCTTTTAATGCATAACGATTAATTCACATACATATGAAAAGTATGAATATTTATCTTCAATTTTCTTGTGTATGCCACTTGCTGTTGCCACTTGCTGATGCTGATGCTGATGCTGCACAAACAGAAAAGAAAAACAAACAACATTTAGAAACAACACAACCAACAGCAAATGATGATGAAAAATGAAAACATTTTTCTTTTTCATATAAGGATTCCATTTAAACTGTGCTTGTTGTTGTTGTTGTTTTGAAAATAAATGAATGATTGAAGGCATGTGGGTATGAGTGACTGAAAGCTTTTTGGTTGGTTTTGATTTATTTTGATGCCATAAGTAAATAACAGAGCGTAACAAACACATGCAACAACCATTTAAGATTTGAGTATGAGATTAAATGTCTTGAATTATTACCAGTTGCTTAAGTCGTTATGACCGGGTGAGGCGAAGGCGGGGAGGTATGTGTATCTATTAAAATATATCTGAAATAATTGTTATATTTTTAAGTGGTATTTTTATTGCAATAACAGCTTTGCTAATGGAGCAAAATGAAGTCACAGGCCGAAATTCCTCTTCATTTGAACTCAAACATTCTTATACTGTTTTGCAGACGAACAAATATGTATGTCATCTTTAAAATTAAACTACGAAATGCCTATAACAGAGCGGAATCTAATGCATTCAAAAACTGAGAGAAGCAGCCTAGATAATGTCTCAACATTTTCCATGTGCTCTCTACATACGCTGTTATTCACAGAACCTATGCCATTCAAATGGGTCTGCAATGTAGAGAACACTCGTCGCCCTACTCATATCAATCCTTTTCAGCCCAAAAAGGATGCTAGTATTTCTCAGATCTAAGTTGAATCATTGTGTCTTAGTGTTTTGCCTACAACGTCATTGTCTAGCTGTACTTACTAGATTATTTACTGCTCCTCTCTGTTCAAAACAATCCAAATCTTTGTATAGTTGGGCGCTACTATTCTCAGTGCCATTTGACGGTTAAGAAGAATTCTCATATATTGGAGCGCTTTTTATTCATTTGAAACACCAATTAATGCTACAATGTGTGGTATATCCTGGCATACTGTAGAGAATAATATCATCAATGAAATTCATAGAAAAATCAGATTCCACCTCTTGCTACAGAGTAGAACTAAATAATCAAAATTTACTCAACACTATACCGCATACGACAACCGGATACATTCATATAAAAGGTAGGCGTTATTTCTAGGCAACAACAAAAGTATGATCGGCTACAACAGCATCTGTTTCGGGGAAACCTCTTGAACAGGCAGTCAACTATTCTGATTTCGAGTGCGCCCAGTTCCACTCCAACTAAGGCATTATTTTCTATACTAAATTGGCAGATCTTCTCTGACCTTCTATTACGGCAGAGGACTGAACTGGTGGCAGTGAGACTCAATGCATTCAAATCCTGTTGCAACCTGGTATACAGACATGCTGTTGTCCTGGAAAGCGAAAGGCACATTATGGGCCATTATATGATTCCTTATAACTTTCTGAATAGAACATTCGATTTTCGAATTCCAACTAGAGACTTCTGGACTGAAGATACGGAGAAGATTCCCGATGGGACCCTTGAAGTCTACACTAATGCCTCAAAGATTAATGGCAGGGTGGGCTGTGATATTAAATTTTCTTATGGGCTACCGGGCCACTGCAATTTTGATAGCATCGCAATGCTTGCTGAGTGGCGGGATTTTCTGTTAAAATTTCTTCATTTATTTGGACAGTTATGCTGCGGAAAGTCCCTAATGAACGTATGTAATTTCAATGAATGCCATGGATTTCTTGAAGATATTACGGATCATTCAAAGGTAACTTTTATATGGTTTCCGAGACAAAGAGATATCGTTGGAAATTGCATCAGTTAATTTGAAGATTTTCCACTTATTTTATGAGGATTCTCTCATAGCCGTTGGCGGCAAGAAGGTACATGCAATATTGTTAGATATTGTGTGCTGGACACGTATAGACAGGAGGAACACTGATTCACTTCTATCCTTAAATCGTTTGGTCATCTATCACACAAGGGCGGTTATTATGGGCCACAGTCCTTTTGGTAGGCCCGCCGAAAGACTTGACTTCTGCTAGAGCTGTGGGTCTAAGGAGGAGGAAGGATAGATCTTCTTTAAGTTTAGGGGGCCAGTGTCCTTGTAAAGAGAAGAAGGCTTTTATCCTCTTACTTTCTAACATCCTGAGCGAGCTCTCTAATTTTAAAGATTACTACAATAGCAAATAAAAGGGAGGGTTTCCTTAAAGGAATGTTTGATTGTTTTGTTCGATTGATTGTGGCATCACAATGGGTGTAAGTGGGACAACCCAACCTAAGCATTTATATTGAAATTGAAATAGTTATTGCGTGTGCCATACAAGGAGAATCTTGTGATGGAATAAGTTGGAATCAGTTCAACTAAATGTTTCTATTTTATTAGCCTTTCAAATAGGAGGTTTACCTATCAGCCTTTATGAGAGATAATGTTTTGAAAGGAATAAATTCTTTAAAATATAATTTTTAAACACACTTAAACTCACAAGTGCTCACAAATCTCTTTCCAGGTATACCTTGTTTAATACATACACATTTTTATTGTCATTTCTGTTTTGTAATTTAATTTATTTCAAATATTATTTACAGTTTATTGTACTAAAAATAAATTTAAAAAATTGAACCGAAAAAAAAGCAACGAAATCCAATTTTAAGCCAAAGGATTATATTTTCTTTTTTAATCAATAAATACATACATATATTGAAAGAGAAAAACTAAACTTTCATTACGCTTTCCATTCAAACGAGAGTACGTACGTCGAGTATTAGAATTTCTCCAATTTTTTTTTTTATAAATAATTTGGCCACATGTTCAACTAATCCGGGTATGTTTCAGTATAAAATGGAAACGAAAATGAAAACGAGTAAACTTTTTTTTTTTTATTGCAATTGTTAACAGTACCAGAAAAATAATTGTTATCAAGTGAAAAATAAATAACATTTTACAATTGAAAGATTAAACCAAATTTATTTTCGATATTCATTTCATTTTTTATTTCATTTTTCTAACTCTTTTCTCCAATTTGTTTTTTTTTTTTTATAGAAAATCCCAATAAAAAACATCCTCAGTTTTACTATGAATCTCAAACAAATGGGGACAGGGAAATATAAACACATACATGGATCTACAGATGTGTGCATTATAGCGGCAGTTATGTTAGCCAATATTTTTCTATGATTTATTTATTACAAGCTGAGTAACTAAAACCTGATAATGGGAGACGAACCTACAATCCTCGTCAATAGATTTTCTATAGAAAATGCTAGTGTTCAACAGATTTACTATAGGAAATGCTAGTCATCGATAGATTTCCTAGAAAATGCAAGTCTTCGATTGATTTACTATAGGAAATGCAAGTTATCGATAGATTTACTATAGCAAATTCAAATCGTCAATGAACTTACTACAGAAAATGCAAGTCATCAAGAGATTTAATGTACAAAATGCAAGCCCTCAATAAACTTACTATAGAAAATGCGTTATCGATAGGAAATGCAAGCTATCGATAGATTTACTTGTAGAAAATGCAAGTCGTCAATGAACTTACTACAGAAAATGCAAGTCATCAACAGATTTAATGTACAAAATGCAAGTCATCAATAAACTTATTATAGAAAATGCATCATCGATAGATTTACTATAGGAAATATAAGCTATCGATAGATTTGCTGTAGAAAATGCAAATCGTCAATGAACTTACTATAGAAAATGCAAGTCATCAACAGATTTAATGTACAAAATGCAATTCATCAATAAACTTACTATAGAAAATGCGTCATCGATAGATTTACTATAAGAAATGCAAGCTATCGATAGATTTACTGTAGAAAATGCAAATCGTCAATGAACTTACTATAGAAAATGCAGGTAATCAACAGATTTAATGTACAAAATGCAATTCATCAATAAACTTACTATATAAAATACATCATCGATAGATTAACTACAGCATATGCAAGTCATCGATAATTTTACTGTATGAAATGCAAGTCATATATAGTTGTTTCTGTGGTCCAAGTTATCGATGGATTTACTGTAAGAAATGCAAATAATCGACAGCTTTCCTAAAGAAGAAGGGGGTCATTGAGAGTATTATTATAGAAGAGTAGTATATACATAGAGTATTATTATAGAAAATGCAAGCCATCAGCAGACTGCCTATAGAAAATGCTATTCATCGACAGATTTACTACAAAAAAATTAAGGTCTTCGGTAGATTTGCTGTAGAAAATAAAAGTCATCGACAGATTGACTACAAAAAATGCAAGTCATCGACAAATTTACTGTAAAAATTGCAAATCATTACCTGAATTTTTATCGAAAAATTATCCTAAACGATGACGTCTAATTCTGGAAGAATGGGTACATGGACAAACTAAATTGTTGAATCTAGAACGATAGCAATCCACATGAGATCCAAGAGAGTTCAATCTGTCCCGAAAAAGCCACTGTTTGATGTGAATTTTGAGGTGGACTTTGGCGTAATCAGATCAAATTCCTTTGAGAACAACGTTGACCAAGTCATTGCTGTCAAAATTGGTTTTGTGGTCTCAGATACATCAGAAAATCTGGACAAAGATGGATAGAGCTTGCGAGAAAAAACTGTTTAAACTCCAAAGGATAATGCTCAGTATGATTATTGCAGTCTTTGCTGGGCATTATATTATGGGTACTCATGCAAAATGCATCGGCCCTTGGACAAATGACTTCTGCAGAAGCTGCATAGGAAAATACTTTTCTTGATCTATTGGATACATGCCTATCGCTATGACGAAAGAGAAAAAGGCATATCTGTTTCTACTCTATAGATGATTTGAGTAGCGGACATCAGAAATTTAAATCACTTCATAAGAACTTCTAAATGGTTCTGAGATTAGGAGAAAATGATTAAGGAAAACTGTGATTTAAAGGCTTAAGTAGATATATCTGTAGGTGGACAGCTGCCTGCGACACAGCGACACTGCTCCATACAAACCATTGAACGCACTAAGAGATTTTATTGGGCAAAGAGTTTATACGGAGACGATATCGCTAGGCTGAGCAAGTATTTGGAACTCTTAACAGAGATCTTTTCATATGGCTGTGAAACGTTGAACATATCTAGTCGGGAGAAGAAGAAACGATGCTTCAGGCATGTTTTTAGAATATTCTAGTCAGCCATGATACTAAACAAAGCACAGTGGAATGAAATCGAATCGGCATCCATTATACTTGACTGTTTGTGTGCGAAACACTAATTCGATCGGGCATACAATGTGGAACTCTGTGAATACGAACACTCCAGATGATCAGAAATACATGCAAACACATTGCTGGATTAAAATCGATTAGCAAACTAAAATTTTTTTGCACACAACTGTTGATGTAAAAGTAAATCGAATACCTAACCATACTACATATATGTAAGAAGAATATAAAGACCGTTTATAATAAACATTTACTCTCTCTCTCCCTGTGTCTCTGTCTCATTCAGTGTGTTTTTTTTAATATTTATTGAATAGTTACCAATTTATGTATTTGTATTCATGCTAGCATGCACACACTCTTACAAGTTTCATTTCATTTGTTTTCATATGTAGATGAATGTATTTACTGTAGTAAATCTCGATATATTCTAATATCTATATATATAGAAAGGTAACAAACACAGAGAGAGAGAGAGAGAGAGAGAGAGAGAGAGAGAGAGAGAGAGAAAGAATAAAGAAAATAAAAACATAAAAACATGGCAAAAAAGCATTCATGGTCTTTTGAGTTAACAAAGCCATCCAAAACCATCAACAAATCCAATTACTTTTCATTCTAACGAAGGACATAAAACTAATAACAATTGAAAATATATACCCTTAGTACAGCGTTGCCAGTTATATTTTTTGTATACTTTTTATTTTTGGCAAAAATCCTTGTTTTTACAAAAAGGACTTGTTTTCTATGAAAGTACCAACATTTTTAAAGAAATTGCCGGAGTTCAATGTCTCTGTTAGTTTCTCTGCTGGTGTTTCTTTCCTAATTTTCTCGGGAGTAAATATTTCATATTATTCTTATTGAATTTATTGAAGATTGAAATTTGTTGAGAAACTTTTCATTACAATTTGCCAAAAATCTGCTTAGAGGAAGCCGCCGAAAAATATTTTTCATATTTCTCTTTATTCGATAAACAAGGCTGGGATTTGAACCACGGCCTCTCATCTAATAAGCCAATATACGATCTACTAGACTACGGCGTCTAGATAATAAAATAAAAATAAAAACAGAAAAAGAAAATGTTCTTTGGTACTTTTTTATTTGGAAAGTTAGATATAATTTACTACAATTCAAAAAGTACTTTGTGTATTTTTTCTAAAACTTTTTTGCACTTTTGTTAGTATTGAAGTAACCGCTGTAGATTTTTAAATGTACTTCTGGTACTTTTTTGTTCTTTTTAAGAAGTACTTCTACCACTTTTTTCTTGTATTTTTAATAGCGTTTTTTAAAAGTCAATGTTTTTATGGTTATTATTATTATTAGGGATTTAAACACTCGTTGAATACTGTAAATATCCCATTGAAAATTCCTATGACGTAAAAGAAATCATTGGAAAAGGTTTCAAATATTCTTTTCAATTTTCTTTTTTCTTTTTCTAATTAGAACCTGATTTATAAGCTTTTTTAAACACATTGCAACTTTATTCACATTTGTATATATAAATAAATAAAACATTAATTTAAAATAAAAAAAAAATAAAAATATTTTTAATTTTTTCAACTAAGTTCCTAAGCCACAGAAAATGTTGCTAAGCAAAATAAGCATACACATTCAGCACAGGCAACAAATAGGCATTGTTTTGAAAAAGAAAACAAACCCTCAGCAACATCATCATCATCATTATTACGATCTTACAGCATGATTACGATAGAGAACCCCTTTACGACGTTAATTCTTATTAATGAAGATGCAGAAAACAAAACAGAGGTCAATAAACCTACAGAGTACATATGCAAATGGCAATAGTGAAAGAGAAAGAGAGAGAAAAAGCGAGAGAGTTAATTAATGAAAGAAATTAAAAAAGCAAAAGTTATTTAAAAATAGAGAGCCTAACAAAAGCATGAACAATCATGTTTACAGCAAACAGGGGAAAAAATAATCCAAATGTTGTTGATTGTAAAAAATTCACACATTTTGGGTGCCTTAAAAAATTACACCAGCTATTATGAACTTTATAATTATAATGGTATTAAAGTTTTGTCATTGTCTTACCTGATTTCTGCTTCTTCTTTTGCTTTGATGAAAAATTGTAACATGATGCTTCATTTCAGCGTACCTTCTGGAACACTTTCTTAATGCAGAAACACACGCACTTACACTTACACTTTTGCTCATACATTTAAAATTTTTTTTTAAAAAGATATTGAAAATGATTTAATTTTTTATATACATAATTTTACACTCACATTTACACACACACACACATACTTAACATTTTCCACATATTTTATTTAAATTATTTCATAAACAGTTAAAGGAATTTTAATTCTTTTGCGACAATTAATTGTTTTAGACGCCACTCAAACAATGAACGCGAGTTACGCTCTCTAAGTAAACGGTTTAACTGACAAACAAACAAACAAAACAAAAACACAAACGATATCAAGTGCCAATATCGTAAACAATAACAATAAATTACGGTACGAAAAAAAATATATACGAACAACATTATGAAGCATCAATCATCATCACTAAATCAATATGTGTTATTATTAGAGAAAGAAGTTAAAAAAAATTAATTTAAAGAGAGCACACTGTTAGTTCTCAAAAAAAACTAAGGCCAGAGATGTTAGTAGTAATATGATGTTAAATGTTGAATGATCTTAGAGTTCACAGGCCAATTATTTGTAAATTAAAATAAATTGAAATCCCTAAATGAAGAAATATGAAAAAATAAAATACATACATACATATGTATACAAATGAAAAAAAAATTATAATAGATAAAAAATAAGTACGTAGTTCCTGAAACTGTTTTCCCATATTGATATTTTTCATAGTAATTGTTGGACTTTACAGGCAGAGCAGGTCTCCAAAAACTCCATTAGAAAGACTACAAAAATTTTTACTACTTGGTACTTACTAACATATTTTAAATACGAAAAGAAATTCGTAATAATTTTGTCCCTAATGTTACGTACATACGTAGAGTATTATGGCCAAAAAAACTCTTCGCCTAAGCCTTAATCTATTCAGTATCAAAATCTCACTTTAAAATAGTATAACGTGCCCTAAATTGAATTATTAAAAACCAACTCCCATCTCTGGTACATTTTGTGGTCACCAAAAAACTGCGTACTCTTGTGAGTAAACAAACATATATTATTGATAACAGTTACTATGAGCAACAACAAAGTACAACACCAAAACTTTTGCGTTCTGCAGTTGTTGTTGTTCTTGATTTTCTTAAAATTGGAGAAACACTTGTTCAAGCTTACCAATATCACGCTCTTTTAATGACGTATGCAATTATAATTGCATTGTTGTTGCTTGGTTTTACGATTCACTCACGGCTCTCTATTTTCGAATTGCAATGTCTATTGAGTGTATAAACAGTGTTGCCTGTTTGCTAAACTTATAATATTTTTATTTGCTAAGTGCTTAGAATATTTAGTGTGGGAGAGAGATAGAGAGTACTTAATACTAATTTTCTTGATATTAAGATGCTCTGCAATTTTCGTACTTTCTTAATATTGGGGAGTATATGTAGGTCAATTACATATGGCAACTGTTAATGTACCTTTAGATTAAAAAGTCCTTTTGTACTATATGAGTACTTAAAAGACAAATCCGACGATGGCAATACTAAAGTTTAATTGGTTTGTCTCTTTGTTAGTTAGAGAGTGCAACTGGTGTCAATTGTTCGAGTGGCGTCCGAAATAATTAATTGTCGCGGAAGAATTAAAATTCTTTTAAATATTTATGAAATAATTTAAATAAAATAAGTGGAAAGTGTTTAGAACATGTGTGTGTGCAAAAATGAGTGTAAAATAATATAAAAAAAGTAAATTATTTTGAATATAATTTAATAGAAAGAAGTGTTAAATATATGGGCGAAAGTGTAAGTGCAAGTGCATGTATTTCTACATTGAAAAAGTGTTCTAGAAGGTGGGCTAAAATGAAGCATCATGTTACATTATTAAAAAATTTTCATCAAAGCAAAAGAAGAAGCAGAAGCAGGTAAGACAATAACAAAACTTTAATACTATAAGAACTTTATAAGGCACACAAAATGTATGAATTTTTTTGCAATCAACAACAATCAGATTATTTTTTTGCCCTATTTGCTGTAAACATAATTGTTCACGCTTTTGTTAGGCTCTCTATTTTTAAATAACTTTTGCTTTTTCAATTTCTCTCATTCATAAACTCTCTCGCTCTTACTCTCTCTCTATTGCTATATATATATATATATATATATGTATGTACTCTGTGGGTTTATTGAAATCTGTCTTGTTTTCTGCATCTTTATTAATATTAACTAACGTCGTGAAGGGTTTCTCTATCATAATCATGTTGTAAGATCGTAATAATGAGGATGATGATGTTGCTAAGGGATTGTTTTATATTTTGTTTTGTTTTCTTTTTCAAAACAATGCCTATTTGTTGCCTGTGCTGAATGTGCATGCCTATTTTGCTTAGCAACATTTTCGATGGCTCAGATATTTATGTAGTTGGAAACATTAAAAATATTTGTTCTTTTTTTAAATTTAAATAAATTTTTTATTTATTTATATATACAAACGTAAATAAACTTGCAACCTGTCTGAAAGTGTTTTTAAAAAAAGCTTATACCTATGTAAATCAGGTTCCAATTAGAAAAAGAAAAAAGAAAATTAAAAAGAATATTTGAAACGTTTTCCCATTCCTAAAAATGATTTCTTTTACGTCATAGTAATCTGCAGTGGGATATTTACAATATTCAACGAGTATACTAAATCCCTAATAATAATAATAGACATGAAAACATTGACTTTTAAAAAACGCTATTAAAAATACAAGAAAAAAGCAATAGAAGTACTTTTTAAAATGTACCAAAAAGTACCAGCAGTACATTTAAAAATCTACAGCGATTACTTTAGTACTAACAAACAAGTGCAAAAAAAGTACCAAAGGACTTTTTGAATTGTAGTAAATTATCATTTACTTTATGAATAAAAAAGTACCAAAGAACATTTTCTTTTCTTGCCTTTATTTTTATTTTATTTTCTAGACACCGTAGTCTAGTAGATCGTATATTGGCTTATTAGATGCTAGGTTAGATGCTAGCAGATTTTTGGCAAAATTGTAATGAATAGTTTCTCAACACATTTCAATCTTCAATAATTTCAATAAATTCAATAAGAATGATATGATATATTTACTACCGAGAAAATTAGGAACTAAACTAACAGAGACACCGAACTCCGGCAAATTCTTTAAAAATTTTGATACTTTCATAGCAAGGTTTTTTTCCAGAAATATAAAGTTTTAAAAAATTACTGACTAGTAATGACGAAATCATTGATAAATAGGTCTCCAACGAAAATATAAAAATCAAAAATTTCAAAGAAATATTCCAACTACACGAACAATTCATATTCAAAAGTTTTATTTTTGTATTTTCACTTGCCAAAATCCAACAAGTCAATGAAAGAATATTAGAATCTCCAAGAAAGCCTACAATAAAACCCTCAATGAACTGAAATTCACTAGAAAACACAACAAAAGTACCATCTTCACACACTAACAAGTGGGTGTTGCTTGGATGAGAGCGGATGTTGGTGGTCGAGTGGGAAAAATCTTGTCAGTTATTCATGCATGTCTGCGTAGGTGTTACATTAGACCACTCATAGATGAAAACACAAACACAAGCTTAAACCAAAGCAATGGTAGCAACAGAATAAGACAAGACAGTTAACGCAAGAGAAAGAGTAGCTTAGGTGAGGGTAGGATAACAATAATAAGGGAGTTCTGTATACCAGCAGTAGTAGACAAAGTGTATGTATGTGTGTGTTTGTGTAATTGTTACAACAACAACAGTAGAAAGCAGCAGCAACAATACTAAGACAAGCTAGCCTAACAACAATACATTCGATGGCCGGAAGAGTCGTATGAATGAAACAGTGACTGAATGATGACTGAATGGCCATAGAATATGAGATGAGCTCTTCCAAAGAATCATTACAACAACAAAAACAATGAAAAACTTGAATTGTTTTAAGAAAATTCTCTTCTCAAGTGAATGTATGTCTACGTCTATGGACAGCTACTTGAGGCTGTTGTGTGTGATGATGTGTCGCTGTGTTGGTATTACCCCACATACGAGTGCAGTATTCATTCATACTTTTTTTTTGCTACTCGCTTTCATTGATGACAATGAGGACTACATTTGCTGGCTGTTGCTTGCTACTGTTGTTGATGGCAATGATGACTACAATGATGAGCATGATGTTGTTGATGAGCTTAGAACGCTTAAAAAGCACGTTTGTCTATGCTGAAGAGCAATTGTTATTTGTGCTGTTCTATGCATGAATTTATTTCTCTCTCTCTCTGTCTCTTCATCCATTAGTGCTGTATGCATTGTATGCGTATGAAGCAGCAAGAAAAGGTTGGGTACTCGTTTATTTTGTCTGTCTTATGGTGTCTGCTGGCAACCCAGTATGTTTTTATTTGTCTGTTTGTTTGTTTATTGGTATGTTTCCATGTATACGTGTCTGCTTGTCCAAAAACAATAGTAACAGCAACAGAAACAGAACAGCAACAGGAACTTTTTTATGTTTTTGAGTTTCCTGCTACACACTCTACTGCATACGTAGTAAGAACTTGAATATGATGTGGGTCATTTCTCAAAGTAAATTCAATTCATTAAAGCTTCCATGCATAGAATTGCATGGAATACATGAATGAAGGCATCTGAAGAACCCTCATTATTAACAATCATTGATAGATCGATATTTTGTCAGGGTCAACCATTCTGCACACTAATATAGACTTCTAGGGAAAATCCACTATATATGAGACTTATTACACAAACACTCTGCTCTTCAGAGTTTCTAGCTCATAGAGGAAGGACAGTGTCCGCAAAGTAGAATGAACAAGATTATTGAGCTAAGCTTGATGATTGAGCAAAGTACCCTGAATGACCCGCTAACTTAATCTTGATCTTAATCAGTAGTACTTAGAGTAATACTGGGAGCATATTTCTGTTAACATCAGTGTAATTTTAGTTAGTGGAAGCATAAATTGCTTTACGGCTGCCGCGGCTGACCTCTCAGTACCTCATTCGATCGGACCAATTTTCATACAATTTTTCGAGTGTATGCGTTCGTATCTCGCCAATGGCATCACGAATGTTGGCCTTCAAATGCTCAATTGTCTCTGGTTTGTCAGCATAACACTTTTCTTTAACCGAGCCCCACAGAAAATACTCCAACGTTGCCAAATCGTAGCTTATTGGCGGCCAATTGGCATCACCATTTCGGCTAATTAAACGGCTATCAAACATTTGACGCAATAAATCGATTGTGGCATGAGATATGTGACAAGTTGCACCGTCCTGTTGAAACCAAATACTGTTTACATTAATACCATGAAGAGCGAGTACAAAAAAATCGGTTATCTTCGAGCGATAAGTGCCTCCATGGACTATAATATGGGCAATTGAGGCCTCCGCTCCACAAGCCGCACTAAACAGTCACTCACATCACCACAAACGCTGAAGGTTAGAGGATGTGTACTTGTCAATTAAGACAAGTACAGGACCCGGAGGTCGAATTGACCTTTACATCGTCACAAACGCTGAATGATCTCCATGAATACTGATCAAACATACTTTTATTCTACACTTGACTTGAAATGTCTGCGCCAATTAAATGTAAAATTGCCCACACATGAGTCATATGAGTCTATAGGCATACATACGAATGAATGAATGAATTCCAACAAATGGTAGACTTTTAGCTGGTTTTCAAAAAACTTTTTTTGCCTTAAGAAGTGAATTGTTATAGGAAGTTTATGGCTTCTTTTATTGCAACAACAACAATAACAACGAATAGAATTGAAAAAAAGGGGTTGATTGGTTTGAAATTGTCACCAAGCCTAGTGGATGCATTCTTGAATTCTTATTTTACTCATCCACTCATTCACTCACTCGCTCACTGACTCACCCACTTCTGTATCATATTGGTTGACTGGTGTTGTATTTGCTTGCAGCAGCAGGCTCTTCATAGCAACGCGTCAGGTGATTTAACGTGTCAGTCTCATCGTCCACAGCATCAAGCGCTATGAATATGTTTTTAATTTTTTTTAATTTTTCATGTTCGTTTTCAAATGACTGATGTTTGATGGCAACATAATTTTATCCTGTTGCCTGTCTGCTTTTGCATCGTTTTTACGTTGGGCAACAGTATCATCATCATCATCATTTGTGTTCTCAAACAGCCTTTAAAGCCCGTCGTCTATCTGTCTGGCTGATTGCAGTCTGTCTTTTTATATAAAGATCAAGTGGTTGGGGGCCCTAAACAAATACAAAAAAATTAAAAATATTTTCAAAACACTTAGGAATATGTGAGTAAGGTTATCAATTAAACTTCATACAGAATGAATTTTTCCAAATAAAGAAACTGGCAACCCGTCCAAGAAATGATTGCATCATCAGTAATGAAGGAATAACTTTCAGTGGCGTTTAAACAAATCTTAAGCTAATCATCAGTATGATCAGATGATCAAATTTTCATCCTTCTTTACATCATCAGAACTCTTTTGAATTCCGAATTAAAAGTTTCGATTACTGTTTGAATGTAATGACAGAAACATGTTTGACAATTTGATCATTGTCTCCAAGGACCTAGTCTTTACTTCTATGTGCAGCGAACTTAAGTCTAACATAGCTCTCAGAGCTGCTATAGGAAAAGTTTTGATTGTACCTCAGTGTTGAAAAATTCAGTACTTTAGTACTTTTTTCATTACTTTTCTATTTCAAAAATATTACAGTACCCCCTCTACACTTTCAGTCCTTTTTATTATTAATATTTTATGGTTTGAGCTTTTCTACTACTAAAGCCCCCTTCACACTATCACACAAGTAATATGTAAAGTCGGATGAAAAAGTAAAATGAAATTCCAGCCGTATTTCATAAAAGAGAATAATAGTCGTATGATTATTTTTTCTGCGTTTACACGATTGGTATAAGACAATAATAAAGTAAGACGAAAACAGCTGTTAAAAAACATAAACAAAGTGAAAAATTTACTTAAAGTTTCTATCGAAATTAAAATGCCGGGAATGGCTACTACGGCGTAAAACTGGAGAAACTTTTTCTAAATCCATTAAAATATTAATTAAATATTGAATATAATTCTAAAAATATTTTCACAAAATAGGAATAATTGTTTGTGCCAAAAATGTTTTTTGTTTTTGTTTTTTTTTTGCACATGTGTTTTACACTTTTTTGTTTTGTTTACATAAAAATACATCCCTGATCTAATGAAATGTTCGTGTTTTTTGAAACATTTCAAAAAATGAAGAGAGCCATACGACTGTCAAATTTTCATCCGTATTTTCTCTCATTGTGTGATAGTTTCATTACATATTATGTTTAGACGATCCCATCCGTACTCTCCTACATAGAATTTTGACAGATCATATTACTTGTGTGATAGTGTGAAGGGGGCTTAATGCGTTAGCAACATGTTCAACGTAATGCTAAAGTAGCTGCGGTTAGCCAAACGTGCATAAATGTACGTTCGTTCTTTTATAATACGAAAAAGCAAAAAAACAAAACAAAGCAACAAAAACGCTTGCAGATTCGTAATGTAATTTCGGTAAGAATTTACATTGCTCTTCATATGCTAAAAACGAACATACATACGTTCCGTTATGTTCCGTCGACATTTGACTAAACCATTCTATTATGGTCCGAATCAGTTATTTTTTTTTGTTTATGAGAAACATGTATAAGTCGTTAGTGTCTCTATTCCAGTCCGTACGTGCATTAAATATAAAAAAAATATTTTTTACAAAAGTACCATTTAAAGCAAAAAAGTACTTGAAATAATTGGTATTATTTTTAAAACAAATTCTCTTTCAAAAGATTGGAATGTAGGGATTAGAACAATTGGGCCAATCTTTTCAAGAGAAGTTGTTAGTATAATTACTCGAAGTAATTATAATGAGGATTGAGAAAAGAGAGTTAAAAGGGAAAGAAATATTAATATGTATTTCTTTTTAAGGTTGTTAAGTTACAACTTACCCTTTTGAGATGTGCCAAAGTAGAGAGAGAGATCCTTTTAATTTCACAGATATACAAGTATTGCAGTTTTATTTAAAAACAATATTAGATGTAACCAATCAGTTGAGCATTGTGACAATAAGTGATATTTATTTTCCAGTGATGTTTCTCGATATTTTACCTCCAGTTTCTGAGATATATGCTCACCCAGGAATCCAATACTCTTCAAATATATGGCCTTTTGTGTGACGTCTGGCCTTTTGCGTGCTACTCCATGTCAATATATTTTCCTGTGATATTTCTCACTATATTTTACTTCCATTTTCTGCGATATTATCTCATCTAGTAGTCGAATATTCTTCCATTTAGGAAGCTTTCTCCTTTCTGTAAATGGTACTATCGTGTCAAAGACTTACAATCTCATGATCTCCTTGAATGATGTTGCAGAAAGTCACTTAGCCATCAAGACTATATTATCTTTGTAACATTGTTAGTCGATTCCCGCTTCAGATAGTTTTGCCAAGATTTCGTCTACAACCAAGCATCACATTATTGGTGCGAGAAGCCCATATTGTGGGCAGCCTCTGATTGCGTTGACCCTTATTATTTCGTGACCTGTGTATAATTCTGTAGATGGCGTATTTAAGACCTCTGCCATCGGTTTGAACATGATAAAGGGCTCTATAGACCTTCTACCTAAAGCTATATCTAGGGCTAGTGCGAATTGGCGATGATTTCTGCATCCGATCCAACAATGAGCTGTATGAGCTCCTCAATGACATGCACATTGTGCAGTGTATTAACATCCAACGACTGCACTGGTTCGTCCATGTCGTTCGAATTGAGGAGGATGCCCTGGCGAGAAGGGTTTTTGATGCGGGGATTTGTGGAAATCGGCGAAAACGACTACCTTCAAACGCACCGCGTCTTCAAACAAGACTGACTGAACTTCACTAACTCCGTCACCAGCTTTGGCTTGCCTTTTATATGGCAAAGTAAACAGTATGAAGGCGAACGTTCTTGACTTCACCTTCTCGAAATCTCTATATATGTAAACATCGTTGTTTACGTTTATTATTGTAGTGTTGTTGGTATATTTTTGCTTACTTGTTTACCATTTTTATGCTGGTGTTTGTTGGTATATTTTTGTTTACTTGTTTACTATTTTTTTATCCAGATGGTTGTTGTTATATTAAGCAGTGGGATAATTTGTAAACAAGTTTGTTAACTGCATTGTTATGTTTTTGTAGCTTTTGTTTATAATTTTAATGTTAAACGATGTAGAAGCAAAACACCAGTATCTAAATTTTTCATTTTCATAACAATTAAATAGGCATTCATAATGCAATTGTAAGTACCAACAGCCATGTTTAAAGACTCTCGGTTTTACCATGATCTATCCAATGTAGATATCTTGAGATATTATAAAGACTGGAACCAAAGTTTCTTATCATAATGCAGATATCAGTGCACAGTTCCAATGATCAATATACTAAGCTAATCCGTGTTGTGAAGGGTCAATTACTATATATCTCTCAAGTAAGGCCAGCCTCATGTGTAAAGCAAATCTATGAGTAACAAATGTTTCTGTAATCGTTTGACAAACAAAAGGCTGTTCAAAGTGCTTACAGTGTAAGTTGTATGCTATTTACATTCTAAAATAAAGGGTTGCATTTCAATTTCCCTTTTTTTGTTTTAATTTCTTTAGTGTTTGTATGTGTGTTTATTTCACATTTTTATTATGAGTTTTATTATGATGAGTTTTACTATGCATTTTCATTCATTTTTATTCCCTCATTCATTCATTCATTCATTTTGTAGGATTTTTTTTGCCATCTCTAGACATTCGTTTTTTTTTTCTTCTTTTCTTTGTTTTTATTTCCTCTTCCTGCCATTTTTTTTTAACAAATTCAAATTGTGTTTTTCCGGCTTGAGTAGCTCAAGTTGAATGAATTATTTTTTCCTTCGCAATTTGCTTTCTTTTCTTTTTTTCCATTTAACTGAGTGGAGTCTATGCCACGTTACTGGCTTGTAGTCTCTTACACATCTTTAGCGTATTTTGTTTGTGTCGTGTTGAAAGCGTGTCTCGCTGTAAGCCAACTTCCTTTTGTGCTTCACAGAATTATTGTTTTAAAGTTGAAGGAATTTTTTTCTTTTTGCTAAACAAACCTCTTCAAAATTGTTTTTTATTCTAAAGAACTACGCATTTAACAACAACTACAGCAACATTAATAAGATTTTTACACCCTTTTACGCTCTCATTTCCTTTGCATGCAACAGCAACAATAGCCTCTAGTCATTTAAGTCGTCAACATTTATTATTGTTGCCATTATTTTTCATATTTCATGGTTATGCTGTATGCTGTTGATGCTGTTATTATTATGGACTTTGTATCTCTTCTAATACCCTCTCTTTACCTAATTGGTGACAATTGCTTTGTTATAGTTTCTACTCCTCTACAGCCAATGCTGCTGCTGTTGCCTATGGGTGATGGTAGTGGTAGTGGTAGTGGTAGTGACAGTGGTTGTTGTCTTTTTTATCTTGTTCTCACGAGCAATTGTTTCGAAATTAATTAAAATGCATCACAGCAGTCTTTAACATTTCAAGAACACGCGCTGTAACGAAATAACATACAACAGAAACAACAACTACAATAATAACAAACAGTAAAATAATAGCAATTGGCTAAGCAAGACTTTATGCAATGCAATGCTACACGATAAACATATTCTTGGCTTAGTTGGGAACTTAGCGGTCCCTGAGTACAATTAGGAACCATCTTTATTGGCTTTAATTACAGAGGTCTAGGCAAACATTTATTATTAACAGAGCAGTGAAGGGCAGTCGGAGATTTCAAAAATGTATTCGTTTTCAAATTTCGTTAAAGATTGTCTCCGACGGAGACCGGATTATAGAAATTTATTGGCACTCTTCTGGTAAAGATTACTGTGATGCATGTCACGAATAAATTATCACAGCTTTTAAGGATTCATTCCCATAGTCACAGCATCTACATGCTGCGCGCCCAAGATAATCCCCATTCGGAATAAGTGTACTTGGAGTCTACAATGCCTTATTAAAAGATCGATTACCAACGTCGGATTATTTCTAGATATTCAGAAGTCTGACTACAATCTCCTCTTATTGTAATTTCCCCATACTAGGAGAGTTGCAGAAGACTCTTTTGCCTCGCTTTTTCCTAACTTTTGTTAAGCGTTCGTAGATTTTTAACGGGATTTCTTCAAATTTTGAAAAATAACGGCCTCTCCAAAGAATCAAACGCAGAAGCCTCTAACGTCCTCAAAGGAAATAACACCAAAACATGTGGGTCACACATTGCTAGCCCACAGGAAGGAGCAAAATTCAATGGAAAACGTTCGCCACCGCTACGTACATACATGACCTAATTGGTCATTACAACACCTCAGTCAGGATTACAACCTTGTTTCTCACACCAGTTATAAAGGTTAATGTCTACTCTAAGTGACAGATTTTTATCGTTTCATGGAAATTTTATTTCCTCTCAAAGTTTTTGTCGAAAATTGCCAAAGAAATACTTTTCCGTATTTCATTTTGATGGACATGCCTAACTTGTGGATTGAAATGTGGCCGCACATCTAATAAGTCAGCACACAAGACTGCAGCGATTTCGCCACCACTATACCATTTCCACGAAGGACATTGAGTGCAGGAAACGACAATTGGCAATCGCTTTATTGAGGAAGATGTTTGGTTTATTGTACCAAACACATGCCTAGCTGGAAAGGACTTGATTATCGAAATTGAAACAAGGGAAGGAATATATTGGAACTCAAGATAGATGAGTACAATTTGCGAAAGCCCTATGTTAGGAGGTTAGGTTAGGTTAGAGGACGTGTACTTGTCAATTAAGACAAGTACAGTACCCGGAGGTCGAATTGGCCCATTATACAATGTCCTTAAAAAGGAAGGATAATAGAGGGAATAGTATAAAAAGGAGAGGATGTAGGAAAGGGAGGAACTCATAAAGAAAGTAAATTGAAATAAAAATCTCCCAAACGTTGAGATTATTCATATCGATCCACGTTCATTGCTTTTCCACTCTACCTTCGCGCCATTTACTGTCAGCATATATTGAAATTGATTTTTTAGACCCATAGAAGTAATTTGCTTGAGTGACAGAACGTGCTTAAATATTTAAGTCTTACTAAGGTATGGTATACCACAAATAATTTTAAACTTTGGGATACAGTTTCATCAATGACAACAGAAAATGTAAAATCAAGAACATTTTCCTCTTCAAAACATGAATCGAACACCGACACATAATGTAAAAATAGTCTCTTCTTCCGTCTTTGATCCACAGCAGCTGCCGCGGTGCCAAATCTATCGGACTGTAAGCACCGAAGCAATAAATCGCCCTGCAGCTAACGGAAAGAAGACAATCGAGAATGCTATTCCGTAATTCCCACCATAGGATTGTGATTGTCAAAAAAGTTCTCATCTTATTTACATGGGGCCAGCAGAACCTGTAAATCGGCCGCATAATACTAAGTTTGCAGTCCTGACTAGTTCATCAGAAATGCTACCTTCGACATTTCACAGAGGAATACCCGGTATTCGTGAACGATGACCAAAGCTGAGGTGACGTTCTTGCAATGCTTGATCAGAGCCTTGCTGTTAACGTCAATTAAATCGAAAAAAGTTCGGACTGCATACAACAATTATACTGTGTGGTTAATATTTTCTTTTCAACATTCTTCATATATCCTGGTGTAGGGTGTATTAAAAATTCTTGTATATGAGCCAAAGTTAAATTGCACTTTCATTGCAGTTTAACATTTCAAATACAATATTTTTTTCTATTTTTTTTTTTCTTATTTTTTTTATAAAGAATTCCAACGGTAGCAAACAAAACCATGGAATTTAAAACAAAAACAAAAAAACAAAAAGACAACAAAAAAAAGTTGTAAATATTTTTATTGCACAAGCGTGTAGGAACTTAAAAGTTTTCTGCAGTCATAGGAAACAAAGTTGTAACCAACAACAGCAGCAACAACAACTTGGCGGCAGATAAGGTTGAAGTGCAATTCCATGGAAGAGTACAAACGAAATATTTTATTATGCTATCCACAGCATCATAGAAATGCGGATAGATTTGGATACGTTTGCAGAATGAAACCGAAGCGTAAAAATTCGAAGTCGAAAAACAATCGTCTTAATCTCGTAGATAGTGTCTTGGCTTATTTGGCACGAAGCCTCGATTCAATCGCAGTTCAGACATCTCTAACAGATCGAAATAAGGGGTGATATTTTAAGAGCTATAGAAAAATGTTTTAAAAAAACACATAAAATTTAGAAAAATGCATGAAATCTTTATTTGAATCGATAGTACGGTCCATATAATTTAATGCTTGAAGATTATTTCATGCAAATGTTGACCGCGACTACGCCTCAAATGGTCCATCTATACATACATACACAATTGGCCATTACAACCCTTCAGTCACGATTACGGCCTAGCTTCTCACACCACTCATGTTGTGTGCCTTAATTTTATACTTGAGTGGCAAGACCTACAGTTTAACGTCGGTTCCGAACGACAGATTTTGAGAAACTTTTTTCATGGCAGGTTTATTTACTCTCACAGTTTTTGCCAGAAATCTGCTGAGAGGTAGTCGCCAAAGAAATATTTTTTTTTTATATTTCGTTTTGATGTCTGGCCTGGGGCTCGAACCCGGGCTTTTCGTCTAATAAGCGAACACACTACCCACTAGACTACGGCGACTACAGATGGTCCATCCGCTTAGTCCAATTTCGGCATACTCTTTCCAACATTTCGACCGGTATCTCACGAATAAATGCTTCAATGTTGTATTCCAATGCGTCAATTGAAGCGGGCTTGTCTGTGTAGACATGACCTTTAACATAGCCCCACAAAAATAGTCCAAAGGCGTTAAATCGCATGATCTAGGCTGTCAATTGACCGGTTCCGAACGTGAAATAAAATGTTCACCGAACTCGTCTCTCAAAAAGTCCATCGTTATGCGTGCTGTGTGGCAAGTGGCATAGTCTTGTTGAAACCACATGCCATGCAAGTCAAGTCCAACTATGCCACCACCCCATAAACCGCACCAAACTGTGACATTTTTGGATGCATTGGTAGCTTTTGCAATGCTTCTGGCTGATCTTCACTCCAAAATAGCCCGAATAGCCGCTTCAGTGGGTCGATTAAACTGACCATAAAATAGAAGAAGCGCGCGATGAACTTTCTTAACAGAGCACGCATTTTGATAATAAAATTCAATGATTTGCAAGCGTTGTTCGTTTGTAAGACGATTCATGGTTAAATTATAGACCAAACTGTAGATGTTTGACAGTGAAACAAAACACGAAACGTGTGTGAGCTGTTTAAACCAGTGTTGCCAAAAAGATAATAAAAAAATATTTCTTTTTGTCGACTTCCTTTCAGCAGATTTCTGACAAAAACTCTGAGTGAAAATAAAATTGGCAGAAAAGTTTGTCAAAAATTTTTCGTTTGGAGTCGACTTTAAACTGCAGCTACCGCCACTCATGTATAAAATTTAACACACACAACATAAGTGGTGTGAGAAGCTAGGTCGTAGTCCTGACTAAAGTATAGTAATGACCAATTATGTATATACATATAGTATGCATGGAGACTAACAACCAATCCAATAAATTTACATAATATTGGTCTCATCAAAAGATATTTAACAGAAATTATTTGCAGTGCAGAATACAATCAATTCCCATAATTATAAGGTGGACTACTGTGATTACAAATAGGCCTGCTATAGAGTATCTCAAACTTTATTTTGTTTTTTTTGGACTTTGTTTTAGTTTACCAACCACATTTTCCCAGTTAAGTGGGTGATTGATCTAATGTAGTATTTCCTGGAGCAATAGGGTTGCCATCTCTTTTTATCTAAAAACAATGTCCTTTTAAAACTGTAATGAGTTGTTGTATTAAGTGCAGTGATAAGGATATTGCCTTCTAATTTGGATGACCACTACGCCGTTGGTTTGAAGATTGAAAGTAACGTAGAAATCCTTAACGTTCTGTTGTGTTATTTGTACCACACGTCGAGAGGTAACCCTCACTTGAGCGCTTTTCACTTTTACAAACTTTCCTCGCAGGAATATCTCAGCTTATCCACGCTGTATGTGCTAGCCAATGTAATCACCGCCGCCTCCTGCATTTGTTGTTAAAGTCGACATAGTCTAGTAGGCGGTGTGTTGACTTATTAGACGTGAGGCCATGGTTCAAAGCCCCAGCCAGACATCTCGAACAAAACGAAATATGAAAACATATTTCTTCCGCGATTTCCTCTCAGCAGATTTCTGGTAAAAACCCTGAGAGGAAATAAAATTGCTTTGAAAAGCTGTCGTTCGCAGTCGATTTTAAACTGTAGGTCCCAACACTCATATATAAAATTAACACACATAACAGAAGTGGCGTGAAAAGCTAGATCGTAATCCTGACTGAAGGGGTTGTAATGATCAATAATGTATGTATATAACTCCGTCTTTGACATTTAAGCAAATTTAGAACTTCAAACAAACATACTGGCTTGCATGACGTCTTTATCATACGAAATCTTGTCTATCTGGCTCCATCTAAAGTCAATATTTTGCAAGATTTTATTATTTATGATTCCCCTGTAATCCATTACTCATTAAAATTATTCATTAAATCTGGCAAAATCAAGACTTAAAGATTTGAAATCCTTGCCATTGTCTCCTAAAGAAAGGACAGCAAAGTTGTTATTGAACAAAAGTAAATAGAAATACACATGCCTGGTAGCAGTAACCAAACAACAAGTTTTTTGCCAAGAAGCATTCAATGTTAAACAAGACAATTCAACTTAATTTTTCCAGCTTTCCATCTCTCTCTCTCTCTCTCTCCCTCTCCCGCCATTTCTCTTTAGAAAACACGTACAAAAATTTAAACGTTTGGCTATAAAAGAGAAGAGACAAAAGCGCAACAAAGTTTTCTTTTTCTTCTTAAGGCCACGTACTGTATAATATTATAGGGAAGGTTGGGGGTTATTTTTCTGTGGCTGCAACCAGAGTTTATTTCGGCAACCTAAAATCAACACTAAATTCTCTTCTTCTTACCAACTCGCTTTTTCTTAGCCAAACCCAGCGCTGCTAATATAACAGGATCAGCCGCAAATAAAGTGGACATGCTTTAGTGCACGCAAAAGTAACAAAAACAAGTCTTTTTTGGTTTGTTTTTATTCTCTTTAACGTTGGTTTTGTTGCCAAAACCGCAATGACATTGGAATACAATGCAGCGTTACCATCACCACCACCATTACCGTCAACATCAGCATCAGCATCGGAAGATCTTCATCAGGCTCATCACCATCATCATCATCGCCATCGTGATTGGGTAGCCAAACGTAACGGATAACGTTTCGTTGTTTAAAAGCGCAGCGTGTATCCCTATTCAAAATGCGCAACGCATAAAAAGTATTGTGTATACCGAAAACGCGAAATGCGAGAACGTTTTGAAAATTAAGTGCAGCAACAATAACAATAACAACAACAATACCGGTATTTACTAAACTTGCAACACAAGGAAAAACGTAAAAACTTTAAATAATTCTCAATGCAACAGCACGACTACACTTAAGAATTGTTAAACTACAACAACAAGAACAACAACAATGACAGCCGTAGCTAAACAACAACTAAAAGTAAAGAAGAAGAAAATAAAATAAAATAAAATCCAAAATGTAGGAAAAATAACTGTAATGTTGCCTAAACAGCAGGTATAAAACAAAGATTAACGAAATTTTGAAGTACTCTTCCCATTAAAGCATGGCAAATATTTAAGGCTTGCGAAAGGAAAAATTTTATGTACGTTCTTAAGACTGAAATTCTGGGAAAACAAAACTATGCCTTCCATGCATCGTGCAAAACTCGATAAAATGTAAAAAGCTATGGTTTGCGAACCTAGTGGTTTGCATAGCTATTGGATCAAGGATTCCCAAACAGGTTTCCTTACTATGGGGCGGTACTTAAGACCGGAGATATAGGCGACGTAGCAAACTTTTTTCCAAATTAGCATAAAAACAGTGCTCCATTTATATCAGATAAAAAAAATGGACCTATTGCGAAAAACGGACCCATAGTCTCAAGAATTCCAAAACAGGGTTTCTTATGTCGAAGCTATTTGTTTTCTTCAAATGTGCAACAAAAACTTGGCTAAATCAACTTAAAAATTTTAATAATTCTCATTGAGTTCATATTCATTTATATATAAAAGATCTCGCAAAATGCCGTATTTTTGGCCAGATGCATTTCTTTGATGGATGACTTGTATTTTTTTGTTCGATGACTTGCTTTTTTAGTGCTATGACTTGCATGTTTTGGTTGATGACTTGCATTTTTTGGTCGGTGACTTGCATGTTTTTGGTTGATGACTTGCGTTTTTAGTTCGATGTTTTTGGTTGATGACTTGCATTTTTAGGTCGATGACTTGCATGTTTTTGGTTGATGAATTGCTTTTTTAGGTCGATGACTTGCATGTTTTTAGTTTGGTTGAGTACTTGCATTTTTAGGGTTGAAGACTTGCATTTTTTGGGCCGATGACATTCATATTTTGGACGATGACTTGCTGTTTTAGATTAATGAGTTGCATTTTTTGGTTTGATGACTTGCATTTTTTGGGCGATGACTTTCATATTTTGGCCGATGACTTGCTTTTTTAGATTAATGAGTAGCATTTTTTGAATCGATGAGTTGCATTTTTGGCCGATGACATGCATTTTTTTCGATGACTTTAATTTTTTGGTCGATGACTTGAAATTTTCTATATAAATCATGTTCAGTCCTTCTTGCCCCCACCTCTTCTACAGCATTGCAATTCTCGACGATATTGCAAAATCCTAGAGCCATATAAGAGTTGCTTTTAAATTAATTACATTTTCCGATGGGCAAGAAATGATGTCGTAATGACGATATTAAAGGAGCTCTTCACGCCCTGTATAGAATCAATTCTTAATCAAATTAATACATAATCTATCAATTCCTGGACCTTAGAAAATTGATCACATTTCTGGCTTTTAATGCCTATCATCTGCGGTAAATATGAACACAAAAGCCTTTGCACCATTCCCATGTTGCAAGCACACTGAATAGTTTTTCAATGTAAATGTTGTGGAAAAAGTACGAGAGAAAGGAACGACAATTTCATTTTCTATTCATACCTGAATTCTTTCATTTTTTTTCTCGTAATTAAAAACTGGCCTTTAGGATACCAATTCATGTTCAGGGATTTGGGGACACAAGTTTATTTTGAAAGCATATTCTTCATAAAAAAAGAAGAAAAACGAAGAAGCGGAGCATAATACGTGTTTATGGTGCTCATGCCGTTATTACAATATTTCTTACAGATTTTAAGTGGAAATTACCACTGCTGTTGCTGTTGCTGTTGCGACTGTTGCTGCGTTCCAAGTTCCAATTGTTAGTTTAACTTAATGAAACTGTTTAAAAATGTTTGCCTTAAGAGTTGCAACGAAAATTCGTACACGGTCTCACGCATTTTGTATGCAACTATAATATTCTCTCTCTCTCTCTCTTTCACTGTTGCTCTCTCTCTCTCTTTGTTGCTGTTCGTATTTGTTGTTTTAAATATAATTTTTCCGTTTTTTTGTTTAAATGTATTTGAAGGTCATTTTCATTTGAACTTTTCTATGAGCAACAGCGCACCAAAAGGACCTTTGTTGGCATGGAAAAAGCAAGAACCGAAAGAAAGAAAAAAATAAAACGAAATGAAATGAAACAATAAGGAGTAGGAAATTGCAATTATGTGACTGGGCCATGGAGAGTTGTTTGCTGGTATAAGTTGAGACGATAAAAACTCATAAAAAATTATAAACGAAACAGCAACAACAATCATAAAAACTAGATTCATGTGTTTTAAAAAAACTTTAATAATAAAAACAAAATAATATTTTATGACATACACACACACACACACACACACAAAAACGCAAATGAGAATGAACAAGTAAATTATTAATGATCCTTTCATTCTAGTCCTTCGGGTAGGAAGTTTATTTAGTTGGTTTTTTGCAAATTTATTTAAAACCTCATTGAGGACATGAGTAATGATGTCATTCGTTTAAGCAAAAGACTTAATTTTCATACGCATTGTTGGTTCTTTAAAGCTTGCAAATGGGGGTAATATCAGGTGCACGTCGACACATTTTTATTCCCATGATCCCAAGTTGCAGTAAGGGCTCCCATGATGCACTCATAACCGGTAGCTAACAATCATTGATTTATCACCGTTTTGTAGTCGTGGAAATGTAGCGAAAACTAGGGAAATCATTGAAAACATATACACTATGGTGTTCCTAATTATTACAATATGCATCCCGTACACTTTCGTAAAAACATTCATCAATTCCTTAAGAAACGTAGGGCGTCAAGAACTTTATGGAATATGAGTCCTTATAGTGTGCCATCGACTTAACTTATCCCCAGCTCTTGCTACTACTGGCGTCTTAGCATCCAATCTATCTCTTATGTACACATATGGTGTACAATGTCTTTTTGGTTTTCAGATCTACGGAAATCCTGATAATACATACATTACAACCTAGCTTCTAACGCAAAGCATAAGTGTGTGTGTGTTATACATGAATGGCGGGACTTACATTTCAAATTCGACTCCGAACGACAGATTTTTTTAGAAACTTTTCATGGCACTTTTATTTATCCTGATAGTAACATTAAGTTCTCATCAGCTTCCCACTTTCTTCTACAAATAGTGTTAAACTATCTCGCATTCGATGAAGACAGTCAAGACTTTGCTTACAAAGATAGCCAAGTGAGCCTTAAACTAACAAATGTTTGTTGAGCCTTTCATGAGGTTTTTTTTCCAACGCTTCCTATTTGTAAATGTAACTACAACCAAATATTTTTGAGCTATCATCACAATTTCTTATACCTTTCAAAGACCTATTGTTGTCATTATGTGTAGAACATAACATCGTTCAAATTGCCACCACATTTTTCCGTGACTTTGGAGCATAAATGAGGCTCAATTTGACTACTGCCATTTTGGTATGAGGCTTTGAGGACTACGACGGTTTGCGGGTTAGTCGCATACCTTGGCGACCTAGAAAAACCTCCACAAGCAAAAGTCTTAAGGGATAAAATCACACGATCTGAGCCCGTCAGGTCACTTCACCTCTACATAAGATGACCATGCTCTCCATTCGCTTGTCTGTAGCAAATAGGATGGCACTATTGATACTACTTGGTGTCCAGATCATTCAATTCAATTCAACAGAAGTTAGTAATTATCGGCTATCGTGCTCCCGTTAACAGTGGTAGGCTGGCCAACGTCGTTCCCAAACCAGTATGGACCAATGAAGCATTGGTCGCTTTTGAATTTCATGTGGATGTATGTTTGCTTGTTAATGTACTAGCGAAAATTAGGTTCACTTGCCAGACCTATAGGTTAAAATTCGACTCTGAATGACAGATTTTTTGAGAAATTTTTCCTTTCCTGGTATTTTTCGCAAGCTGCATTTCTTTAGCGGATGACTTGTATTTTTTTGGTCGGTAACTTGCATTTTTTGGATCGATGACTTGCTTTTTTAGATCGATTACTTGCATGTTTTTGATTGATGACCTGCATTTTTTAGACTTGGTTTGTTTAGATTCATCGATCGACTCCGAATGACAGATTTTTTGAGAAACTTTTCCTGGCCATTTTTTTTCTCTCAGAGCTGTTGCCGGCAATTTGCCGAGAGGCAGTCACCGAAAAAATATTTTTTCATATTTTCGTTTTATTGGGGATGTCTGATCTGGGTTTTAAACCATGGCCTCACGTCTAATAAGACATCACACTTCCTATTAGACCGTGACGTTTTCGAAACCACAAATCACAACATAAATTTCGCCATGTTATGGTCTCCAAAAGGCCGAGTGCAAGTGAACGAAACGAAATCGACTTCTTATGATATTACTAAGCACTCTGACGGATAGTGGTGAAGTTTTAGGCAGATCTTGTGTTTTGTACGAGTGTTGATCCATCGTTGACTGAACCATTGGTTTCACATTCATTCACCTCATCGCGAATAAGCAACAGGAACTGTAGGAAAAATTAGAAAAAAAACTGGCAGACTGTCACGAGTAAATTTCTGAATTTCACAACCACACACAACCTGTACTCACATTTATTAGAACGTACAGGGTAATCTCTCCAACTAGAGATCCGTCCAAAGTGGCGACACTACATCTACTCGCCGTAGACTAGCAGCTAGTATGTTGGCTCATTAGACGTGAGGTTGCAGTTCAAGCCCTCGGTCTGACATTTCCAACAAAACGAAAAAAAAATTTCTAGGGCATGATAAGCAACAGCCATTGTAGGGTAACTGTAAGACTGTCATGAGTAAATTTCTGAATTTCTTACGTTTTTCTGTGAATATGCTCCTTAAGGCCGTATTAGCAAAGCAAAGCTAAGAAAGCAAAATGTTTTATTATTTCAAGGAAAATTTTACATTTTTATTAAATATTTTTATTTTTTTAAAAGAAATTCCCAAATTTTTAATGAAAATTTGTTTCGAAGATCTTTCTTTTTCAATGCATTTCTTAGGATTTTTTTTTTTGCATTTTAAATGAATTTCTGAAATATGTTTTCTTTAATTGATTTCAAATATATGCACATACTAAATTGGTTGAATTTATTTTCCATTTAAAAATTAAAATTTATTTTAAAAAGTTTTCTTATGAAAATAAACAACAACAAAAATTTAAGAAAAATAATAAAAAAAATTGTTTTTTTTTTGTTTTTTTCTTATTTGAAATGCCAAAGGATATGTGACAGCATGTGTGAGTATGTGTATGTGTTGCTGACAAATTTTCTAATAAAATTCTAATCAAATTTTAAGCAACAATTGTCAAATGATGGCATTTCAATACACAGACAAATTTATATGCCACACACATATGTACATATATAAACTTTGAAAATAAATATACCAATACAGTCAAACATATATGATTTGAATAATTGGTATCATCTTTCATAGGAAATCTTAAATTACGCAAACATTGACTAGAGAATGCTTTAGTTTTGGAGACTCTACTGTAAATTTTGTACTGCCATCTAATGGTATATTTGTAGGTTTGTGTGTAGAAAAAGAAATTAATTGAAGCAGATAATAAAAACAAACTATTGCTAACGCATACAAGCAAATAAAATTATAAAATTGGCAATTTTATTACTCTCTCTCTTTATCTCCCTATCTCTCTCCCTATCTCTCTTCCTCTATTATTGTACTTTTTTCATTGTAAATTTTTTTATTCTCCCTACTATTAAGACTTTTTGACTTCGTCTTGAACTACAAAGAAACTGAATTCGAAACAAAACGGATTATATTGTTGTCAGGAGGCTGCAAAACAATAACTCGAAATTACTTCCTCTAATTGATTTACTGAGATTTTATTTCTGTTATGGCTTTATAAATACAATTTGAAATGAAAAATATTCTTCACAGTCGTTACAGCATTTAGGTTTGGGTCGACACTGTGGCTAATTTCAAGAAGAGACGTGATAGTCCTTTGTCTCAGTTATGTCAACTCGTTACATGTAAGTTGGGTGGCGTATTAGAGAATTGGATTGTTCATATTTATTTACTTTACCATTCACAGCCCGATTATCACATTTCAGTATGCTTTAGAATATGTCAGGGCTTCCCCAATTTTCTCCCTTCAACATAGAAAATATTCAGCACAACATCCATGTCAATGAGGAGTTCACCACGTTCCTTATTAGTTCGTAAGCGGAAATCACTGTCAACTCGCACTGGACTGAAGATCTTGCTCAGGACTTTTCTCTGGAATACTGTATTGGTACTTAATAGTATCCATGCGTCTGCGCTAAAAGGAAGCACGGTGAGGAGAGCGATTTTTAAAAGTGTCGTGATAAAAGAGATGTCTCTGCTTCTCAATTGCTTATGGAGACCATAGTAGGACTTGTGGGCAGGAGTAATTCTACGCTTGATCTCAAAACTGACATCATTTTTGCTGGAATAAGCTAAGGCAAGATAAATAAATCGTATCGGCCGCATGCCCCCATAGTTCGTTTTATCTTCAATGACTGCTAGGTCCATCTTGATAGACTTTCGTTCAACAGCACTATAGGCAGCAGTAACATTTCGGTTGGTACGCCCTATGATGTCCTAAGGGCGCCCTATGGAGACTTCTTTTTGCGTTGCACTACCGCCTTTCGCAGAACACTCTCCATAACGAAGTGGAAGAGGCTGCATGATAAGCGAATAAGTCAAATAAACTTCCTTCTATACTACAGCGACCATGTCATAAAAATTCCCTTTGATAACTAATACAGTAAAGAGCAATAAGCTGAGACGAAACAAAATTATTCCTAACCGAGATCACTGATTTGAAGCCAACGATTTACACTCTTTGGCTTGTCTTTTAACAAGTTTGAAAGTAATTACTAAAATCATCTCGATGCCCGACAACAGGAGCTTTCTAGAACCACCGATTAAATATTACGTTTGGAGGCTGTCCAGAGTTCGATTATGTCTGGTGTATGAAAAATTCGTTGACAGGCGCATCTCAATAACCATGCTTAGTTCGCGGTCAAAATCCTTCTCTAATGCACTACGCTCTTCGGTGAATCTTTTATTTATAAAAGTTACTTGTTTCGCTGTTTCCAGTTCACGTAGATAGTTCAGACACTTACCGCTATCTAGTAATTTAAATTGATCCCGGTATTGTCGGAAGCATCCATGATCAGAGGGTGTGTGTGTGGGATATTAGAGTTCCTTGCTTGATGGTTTAATCAATATGTTATCACGTAGCTTCAGACTGTATGTCAAGTGATGTGTTTTCCGTTTCTACAGCTATTAGTGGAAGAATCTCCTCAGCATATGACAAGACAAGATTACTGCCTGAAACTTTCTCTCTGGATTATATTTCATATTTGAAGTTAAAGTTTGAAAGAAAAAGACTCAATTTTTCTTTCACTTAATTTAGTATTTGTGGATGAATTTAAAACATATATTTCGGTATTTAAATTTAAATTACTGTGAGTGTATTTGTGCTGGAATTTAACCACACAGTACTTTCTCTATCTTTTTCTCTTTTATATAAAAAAAAATTGTCTAAAAGGACAAGAAGAAACTGTCATCTTTATTTAAAATATTTCAAAGACTTTGAAGTAAAAGAAATGAACTAAAATTGACAGGACACTCTGGCAGATTGACGGACGGACGGATCCTGGAGTTCATTATTAATATTTAGTACTTCAATCATCTTCATTCATTCTTAAAGGAATTTTCAAACCCTTGTCCTTAGCAAAAGGACAAAAAATGTTAAAAAAAAACAAAGACTGTAAAAAACAAAAAAAAAATAAATTTATTAAAGCCTTTGGCATATTTTGTTTCTGTTGTTGTTGTTGTTCTCTTTTGCCTTTAAGGTTTGTTTTATAAACGAACAACACTTCATTGGCTGCTGGAATAATTTTTTTTCGAAGGATATTTTCTATAGAAAAACCGTGTCTCCTCTTTCCATTTAAAAAAAGTATGAATAAATGAACGTCTAAAGTGAAGTAAAGTAAAGTAATGCAGTAGAGGGGTATGGTAATGGCATATGTATATACGAGTGTTGGTTGGTATAGAGTTGTGTTGTATTATGTTGTGTTCTTTGAGTGGCACATACAAACGCACATGTAGAAAATAAATTCTGTAATATTAAGTAGCCAGTATCATTGGCTAGTGTGTGGCTATTCTACATACTTTCTGCAGTAGTCTGAAGACATTCAATACACATTCTGTCTCGAAATACAGACACAGAAATGATGAAGAATTGTAATATTAGAAAGCCTTAGTGATAGTGAAATCTACCCCTAGGCTAGAGACACATAAAATGCCTCTCTCAGAGAAGTTGATGCATAACTTTATAGAGGCAAAAGGACTTGAATTTAACAAATTTTTGATTACCCACTAACAGAGGCTTCTTCCTTTGAAATAAATCTCCATTTATTTATCCTTTTGTGTGTTTTCTTGAAGACTGTTCATATGGCAGAAAGAGTTAAACAAACTACGGCTATACCAAGTATGTATTCGTAGGGTCCAGAAGTTTGCATTCTTATGGACCGACGGTTGTAGAAACTTTTTTGAATTTTGACACATTTTCGTTCGTAGATAAAATAAATTTTAGACAGGAAACCATATTGATAATACAACGATTTTCCTTAGAATTGGGACCATACTCTACTTACCTTAACTAGATAACCACAACACACACCCTGTACTAATATTCATTAGAACATACAGGGTAATCTCTCCAACTAGAGATAGTTGTGCCATGTGCCCAAAGTGGCGACACTACAACTACTTGCCATAGACTAGTAGGTAGTATGTATACGTGAGGCTGCAGTTCAAGCCCCCGGTCTAACATTTCCAACAAAACGAAATGAGAAAAATTTCTTCGGCGACTGCCTCTTAGCAAGTTTGCCTCTCAGCAAAACTGAATTCCTTTGAAATGAGGGCACAAGGCGTACAAAGAAAATAAAATGATGAATATTTTAAGCAATAGAGATTCAAGAAATACTTACGCAATCCACTTTATCTTTTATCTTCACTGAAGAAGGGAGAAGGCCAACATATATTGATCACCGTTGCCATCGATAATTCGGAAAAGTTTTTCAGCATCGACACTAATAGAGCGGGCTTTGCTCTGAAATTGAACAGAAAAAGTTTGAAAATACTTTGACTGTCAATTACAGGACACTATGTTTGTAGTCGCTGTAGTCTAGTAGGTTGTGTGTTCGCTTATTACACGTAAAAACCGGGTTCGAGCCCAACGCCAGACATCAAAACGAAATATGAAAAAAATATTTCTTCGGCGATTTCCTCTCAGCAGATTTCTGGCAAAAACTCTGAGAGTAAAGAAACCTGCCATGAAAAAGTTTCTCAAAATCTGTCGGTCGGAGTCGACATTAAACTGTGGATCCCGCCACTCAAGTATAAAAATTAAGGCACACAACATGAGTGGTGTGAGAAGCTAGGCCGTAATCCTGACTGAAGTGTTGTAATGGCCAATTATGTATACATGTTTGTATGTTTGCAATTACCACCTCCCCAGGATAGACGCATCCGTATCTAGAACCTTCAAATTCTGCTTAGTCGATTGAGTTCTTGACCATCATCTGAGCAGCATAGAAGTAATTAAAGAGTATACATTCTACTGGTTTTATATATGCAGGATGAGCCAGATCTGATGGCTTAGTTTCTCAAGATACTAGCCTGTGATTGACTCCACTGGATATTCTTATAAGGTTAGGTTAGGTTAGAGGACTTGTACTTGTAAACTGTGACAAGTACAGTGCTCGGAGGTCGAATTGACCCATTGTACAACGTCCTAGCTTCTCACACCACTTATGTTGTGTGCGTTAATTTTATACATGAGTATAAGGTATGCTTATTAGGTATGCTTGGAGTTTGGAATCTGTCATGAAGGATAATGTTGCCTCAGTGTCTACAGAATATTCTTGCAATCAGAACACTCGAACACTGTTCTCTCTTTCATAAAAAAGTTGACTTTGTTTTTTACGGAGGCTTTGTTGGATTTCAAAGACCACCCATTAACACGTACCAATACTATCAACGATAATAACTGTTTCTTTCTAAGAAATTAAAGATCTGTGGGCGCTGTTTTTATACAATAATAGCTCCATTAGAACTACGCTCGGCAACACACATGTCTCTGCTGAATCGGCTAAAGCCCTTTTGGGTAGTAGGGAATGTTCTTATGCCAGCATTCAATCCAGGGACCAAGTGATGACCCCATTTTCCATTTTAATTTAGATAAAAAGTTCGCATCAATTTAATGCTTTTTTCTAAGCGATGATATGTTAGGTAAGAGTGGTAGCTCTGATATCACTAAGCTCACTTGAGCACGCATAGCGGCCCGTTGTGATGCCACGGGTGAACGCAGTCCCTGTACTGACTAAGTTCCACCAAAATCAGGCAAGAGGCAGAAGTTGGTCAGCGCAAGGGCTACACGATGATATAACCTCTGCATTTGAAATTTCTCTCAGTGTACTTCATAAGTTTATGGAGCTTGTTATTGTTTGTGCGTGTGCAATTTGTTTAAATGTATGCGTGTATGTTTGCTGGCCTGTGAAAATTACACTTGAATGATTTTAAACAATTTTGCTTGCGTTACACTATAATGTTCTCGCTCTCTCTCTCTTCCTTTCTCTCTCCCTATCACTCTTTGACTTTCACCATGACTAAGGCAAATGCGTATGGAAGTCTACATAGTTTTATTCTATCCGTTCCAACAACTTCTACCATAAGCAAAAATATACAAAAAACAACAACAACAACAAAAACAAGAAAAACTTTTACATCCATTTAATGATAAAATTGTAGAATATTTTTTGAACCTTTAGTGCAACTTGTTGGTCATTCTTATATTAACCAACGAACCAAGGCATCATATTCTGCCTCTTGCTTCTTCTTCCTTTATATTTTCATTCGAGTATTGAATTTATTAAAAAAAAAAGCTTTGACTGTGGCTATGGCTATGGCTTTGGCTTTGGCTTTGGCATGGACTCGTTTTGTTATTGGGGTCTCTCAACTGCCTCTCCTACATTTCTTGTGTGGATGGCATTGATGTTTTATGGTCAGTTTTCTGTGTATTTTGTGTGGTTGACCAACTTTAAAAGCAGCCCTTGAGCCAAAGACAACAGCAGCTATAGCAGTTCCTCACAGTTTTCAAAATGGAAGCAAAATACTGTAAAGGACCACAAACACATGCATAAACGCACTAATACATGCACATTGAACTTTGAATATATTTATTATGAATGTACATGTATATGTAAGTGATATACTATTAATATGTACATACATATGTATGTAAATACACAGTGTGTCGGTGTGGGTATGTTGCTTCTGTATGACAGTATAGGTGCAAAAATTGTTGTTTTTTCTTCCTTCCAGCCTAACTTTAGAAGGCAATTTTAAGTTTTTTTTTCTTTTCTCAATACATTGAAGGCATTTTCATAAATTTTTCTTTTCTTTCTTGTATTCATTGGCTTTTGCTGCTATTTTGCGCCACAAGAAATATGGAAAGAAAGAAAGCGAAAAAAAAGTTGGAACAGCAAAGTTTTTACCAAAGGCTCCTAGCAATACAACAAAATATCGTTGGTTTTATGGTTGTTTATTAAATTTTGAAAAAATTATTTCTTATTTAAAGAAATATTTTAATAAGCTTAATAATCACATGGTCTTATGCATGAATTTCAGATTAGCTATGCCAAGGTAATAATAGTTCAAGACAGAAAACATAATTTTTCGATCTCTTGTAACATCCTTCACAGAGTTTTGCTTCGATGTTATAAACATTTAACTGTGATTCGATGTCTATTAATGTTGTTAAGTAAATTGGAAGTCTCTACTTACCCTGTCCCAGGTCACAGGGATATTCCATGCTTTCTTCCTTACCTCGGTTAAATTGGCAATTAACCAAAAATTCTTTCAGGACGCCAACTTATCCTGGATTAATGAGGAATCTTGCTACATTGCTAGACTCTCTTGGTCGATGATGGATAGGAAACGTACAAACCAACTATTCAAACTCGTTTGTAATGTCATTTCGATCACAGTGGCCATGCTTATAGTTCATTGCATTTTGGGAAGCCAAGCGAAAAGACTGCAGCTGCCATCAAACGCCTAATGCCGAGGTTGTGGGTCTGCTGAAGGGGAGGAAACTGTTATCCACTTTCTTTTCCAAACGGCAGTCTGTTGTGAGCCGGAGATTCAGATTATTTGGCTCCAACGCAGTTATCAGATATTCATATCAAGGATATAGCTTCGTTCATAAAACTTTCAAGCTGGTTTCCAGCTTAAAGGAGACGTGATTTTAATGTGCACCCATTACGGTGGAAGTCGGAAAGCACAGGGCCGCTATGTGTGGTCGAGTGAGCTTTGGTATCAAAGCAACCACTCCAACCTGGACCTGAACGTGAACATGAACTTAATCAACTTAATTATTTTCAAGATAGTCAATATGGAATATATCGAGTACATCCCAATAAATTGTAGTCAAGGCTTTATTAATTGACATACCCACCTTTGCCTTCTTCAGCGCCTCTTCGTCTTCAGCAATCGACTGTTTTCACTGCCCTTTGGTCTCTGTTATATTGCGAAATATTCACTTCATGTACTTGCTTATGAAATCATGCAAAAACTCAATCGTATTAGAGTTGAACGACATAAAATACTCTTCCGTGAATGTTTCCCGTAACGTTTTGTCATACCCTATGTCTACCACAATTTCTAATCGGCCTTCTCTTTATTATGAATTTTTTCAATTGCTTTGCAAATAGAGACCTCAATCCAAAACATCCAGAACGTTTGACATCTCCTGTATTTATACATCCTCGACGAAATTCAGTGAAGCACTTTTTAACCATTGATATTGCAGAGTTATTACAGTAACAGGTCATTCCTTTTAGGGTTTTAAATATGAAGTCAAACAAAACCCAGATAAAGCCAGGATTTCAATGAAACTTTTATTGAATTACAATTGTTAGACTGTGACCTTATGTACGACATCAACATTTCTGGATTGATTGCAGCAGTCCATTCGTTTGAGGTAGTTCATGACCTCTTTCTCGTATATTTAGAGTACTATCAGGAACATAACTTAATGGGTTTCAAAGGCTATAACGTACGGGGGAGGTTTCCAAGTAAACACGATCTTTGACTAACAAAAAAGGATTAACAACACATCAAATCATTGGATCTTGATAGCATATTCTCATAACATACTGTTGCGAAAATGAAGAATATAGATATTGGTTTTTGCTTTTACATTGCTTGACATTAAAATTATAAACAAAAATACAACAACAAACACCAGCATAAAAAATGTGGTAAACAAGTAAACAAAAATACAACAACGAACATCAGCATAGAAAAATGGTAAACAAGTAAACAAAAATACAACAACAAACACTACAAAAATTAATGTAAACAAAATACACAAACAACAATAATGAAACAACGATGTTTACATTTATAGAGATTTCGAAAAGGCGAAGTCACGAACATTCGCCAATAATTGGCCATTACAATTCTTCAGTACTTCCTAGCTTTGCGCCCCGCTGTTGTGTGTGCAAATTCTATCCATAAATGGGACATAAAGTGACCCCATGTTGAGAGGAAGTCGCCGTAGAAATATTTTTTTCATGTTTCGCTTTGCTGGAAATGTTTGACCAGGGGTTGCAACCGTGGTCTCACGTCCAATAAGCCAACACACTACCTGCTAGACTACTTCGACGTGTTAGCATATTAATGTCGCCAAAAATGTGAAATTATACATTTCTGTAAACTCTTCATGCATTTACAGCATATTCGATCGTGTTTATTGGCTTGCAGTAGGTACCATATTGTTATAACTGAACAAAGTGTTCAGTTCACAAACTTCAATTGCAAGCAAAAGCCACAGCCCTTAGTTCTTTAAGGGTTATTTCTGTACGGCACAGCCCAAAATAATTCACTTTTCTCAATGCAGTGACTTTTCACATGCTTTTCTATCTGTTCTGAGTCCCCATATGGGATAATTTTGCTTTTTGAAAAACCCAACGTATCCGAAATTATCCTCATCACTGAGGAAAATTTTGTTTAACAAATCTACATTGCAAGCCTGTTGCTCTAACACCCAATCAGCAAATCTACTGGGCTCTGAAGGGGGAAACGATTTGATTTATTGCATGTGATCGACTTGAACATCGATATGAACATTATGACCCACAAAGCTAGTTTTTTTTTTTTGCTAGGAATAACTTGTAATTCAAAACTTTTTCAAATGAATGCTGTACAGTCTTCTAATACATCTCTAATCCCTCCACTATCTTCAATTTTTTTTATGATGTTCCATGCTCAAACTAAAAAAGGATATGAGAGCTACGATACAAATCGGAAAAGAATTTGCATAAGAACTTTCGAAAGAGATTTCATTATTTTCTTCACCTTAGACCACTGTCTTCTGCCTATGCTATTGCGAGCCTATTTAAGAATTTTTCTTTTTTTATTATTTTATTAAAAATAATCGAGAAAATCGTTTAGTTTTTTATAAATTTTTTTCATGAATATTGTAGTCCTCGATGTAGCAAAATATTCTGTCCCTAGAATAACAAATTTTGGGTTTTTATTCCTTTTTTTTTGTGTGCGGAAACCTAAATCGATGCAAATCATATTCATAACGTCATTGCTTTTGCGTGAATTTGTATAACAAACAGAGGAGAAGACCCCTCTTAAAATGTATCAAAAAAAAAAAATTCATCACGTGACAGGAAATAGTACAACAACAAAAACAATAACAGAGAAACATAATTTTCTTGTTTAAAACCAAACCAAACCAAACAGAAAAAAGTGAACTTTTTTTGCTCGCTTTTTTTATATACATTCGTGGTCATGCCATACAATTTCATTTCATTTGATTTTTTGCTATTGTTGTCGTTTTTTTCTTTCTCTTTCTTCCTGAATCAGTCCATTTCCTGTTTTTTTTTCTTAGTTTTTGATTGTACCAGAGTGAGTGCGATGTTTAAGGGGAGATGGATTAGCATTGCTAAAATGTTACTCACGGCTTTACTGATTTGCGACACGTGTTGCATGTCAATTGTTGCTCATTGAATAATAAAATTCAAGTCTCCTCCTGCTACAATAACATGGGCCTTTGAATGTCACTAACACTACCATTGTTTTTGTTTTGTTTTCTTCTTTCTTTTTTTATGGTTTTGTTAATGTTGTTGTTTTTATTATTTCCTTCGAAATAAACAGGAACAGGTTGTTGCTGCTGTTAGTGCTACTGCTGCTGCTTCTGTTGTCTGTCTGTTAATAGCTTTGTTTATCAGTTGTCTTGTGTGTGTGTGTGTGTGTCTATTTGTCACATACATTATGACCAAAAAACACAATAACTTGAATGTCTTAAGAGCAGCCTATAAATCTACAAAAAGCAAAGAGGGAAATAAATTCCCATTGACTTTGGTGGCCATAATTTTCCTAACCCTCCCACGCCCCGCTACACTTGCTTTTGACTTTATTTACTACCAGCAGATAAAACTGCTGACAGTAACAGAAAAACACAATAAAACACAATAATAACAACAATAACAGAAACATGTTTCATTTCATTATCCAACATTCACTCAATATTTATTCACCTTTACTGTCCACAATGTGACTACACAAGACGCTGTAAAGATCTCAAGAAATTTTTGCTGAGTTCAACATTATTTTGCTGCCACTCCGGCTGCTGTTGCCGTAGCTGCTGCTGCTCCTGTTGTTGTTGTTGTTGTTGTTTTTGTTTATTATACAAGCATAACAAACACCATTCGTGTTGATGCTACTGGTTGCTCCTCTGGCTTTGTTATTACTTCTTTATTTAGCCATTGTTATGCCAAATTAAACTGATTTAAGCCATGCTATTTCCTTCCTTTCACATCGGTTTTAATTTAGAATTTTTATTCAATTCAATTTTTAGCTCTTAACAATGCCTCAAGATTAGTTATAAAATCAAAGAATTTTCTTGATTGTTTTGCCTCACCGGAGAAATTTAATCGTCATGCACCGACATGACAGTTTTAGTAGAGGCGATGGCACTGTGTCTTAGTAACCTAAGGAACAATGGCTGGCACATCTGTTCATGTAGTGGTTCTGGAGAGCTTTAACTAATCCAATGCTCTATATGTTCGAATCGTTAGGTTGCTTTTTAAGATTTATCAATATGTCAATGAAATCACGAGCTTAAGAATTTGAGTAACACAGAAAGACTGCTCTTCGTCAGGTGGTGGTTGACAGCTAGCTATGGAAATAGCAGAGAAAAAATCCATTTCGTGGGTTCATTAAAAATATTTTTTACTATCCTCGGCTGACAGTACACTAATCTTGCCTTAAAAAGACGATGTGTTACTGGATAGCAAATGGATTTTACATCTTCAATAGATGTATGATGCAGGTTCGATGAGGTACAATATATCGCATTTATCTTCAGAACCTTTTGCCATTAATATTTTTATTTTAAATTCATATTTTATTTCAATAATTGCAACATCAGAGAATTTGGATTACATACCTCCTCAATTTTCACGTTATTAGTGTGGTTTCAGATATATGTATATCCGGCCTATTGGTTCGATCTATACAAAGACATTACCTTACATAGTTTTTTGTAGTTTTTCGACAGAATATAGTGAAAATCTTTTTCAAAAACATTGCAATGTCTACCTTAATAAATTTTTTAGGACATCTTTGTAAGGTCCTTCAAGGTTTTATTCTACCACCAAATCTATTCCATAATTTTCTTAACGTTATACACTCTTCAAATGTCAATCTTAAAGACGTACTTGGAGGTGACAGTAGTAGTAGTCTTCCCAATTCATTTGATAGGAGATTTCGATCTTCAGACAATCTCCAAGCCAGAGTTATTTTTAGTGACCATTAATAACTACAATAGGAATTCAGAAACTCTTAATTTACCCTGAATGTAGTTTCAAAGCGATGGTAGCACGATGTGCAATCGCAGTAATCTAGTAGGTAATCTGTTGGCTTATTAGACGTGAGGCAACGATTGAAAACCCAGGCCAAACATCTTCAACAAATACGAAATATGAAAAAATATTTCTTATGCGACTACAAAGTTCAATTGGTTCAGGAGTTGAAGCCTTCGCTTCGCTAGACGGGCCAACGAGAAATTGCACGATGATATCGATTTTTGCAAAAAAAAAAGTGGAGCCACCTATCGCACCATTATAACCGATTTTAATTTTTTTGTACCCGCTCTTCATGATATTGATGTGAGCGATGTTTGGCTTCAACAGGATGGTGCAACTTGCCACATATCTCATGCTACAATCGATTTATTGCGAAAAACGGTTGATGACCATTTAAATCGCCGAAATGGTAATGGCAATCAGTAGTCAAGAAGCTACGATTTGTCACCGTTAAACTATTTTCGTTAAACTCTTTCGTACCGTTAAAGAAAAGTGTTCTGCCGACAAGCCAGAGACAATTGATTATTTGAAGGCCAACATTCACGATGCCTTTGCCGAGATACGACCCCATACACTTGAAAAAGTACACGAAAATTGGTCCGGTCGAATGTGAGGTACTCTGCGGCCAGCCTTGGAAGCCTACAAACTATTTTCCTAGTTTCCCCTTATAAATGACTATCATATATACATGGATAAATGAAAAGAAGAGGAAATAATTCGTCGTAAAATCATTTTTCCTTTAGATTTAGATACTGGTGTTTTGCTTTTACATCGCATAGCATTAAAATTAAAAACAAAAAAGCTACAAAAACAAAACAATGCAGTAAACAAACCTGTGTACAAATTATCGTACTGCTTAATATAACAATAAACACCAACATAAAAAAAATGATAAACAAGTAAACAAAAATACACAAACAACACTAAAGCAATAAATAGAGAAGGCGAAGTCATGAACATTCGCCTTCAATAAGATATATCAGACTGTTTATTTTGCCATATAAAAGGCAAAGTTCAGTGAGAAGACGCGGTGTATTTGATGAGAGTAATCGTGGTTTGAAGATCTCCTTTACAATGATCTTTCGAATAATTATCTGTTAATTGTTATTATTTATGCAAAGTGTATAAACAGAGGAATAACAAAGGAAAGCAATTGTTGTTGTTTACATCAAGTTGTGAACAGTGGCACACAAGATTTTAATTAAAATTAAAAACAAATTTATTTCGATTTTATTTGCAATCTACGAGCTCATGTTTTAGACGTTTTTAAAAGGTAAAAACATAACAGTATTTACATGTGAGTAGGCCAAGCACGGTTTCATTTATTTTGTTTTAATTTGCCATTAAGACAAAAAATTTTTTCTGTTTTTTTTTAATTCAAATCTGATTGCTTTTTAACCCTTTCCGACCGTATACGCACAATTGTGCGGGTGTATTTAAGTCTCTATAATTTCTTTAATATATGACGTTATGCGACATGACCGGCAAAAAACAATTGTGTATTCTCTGTCTTTCTTGATCATTGTGAAGAACCGTTATCAGTTCTTGTTTTTTCATACAATTTTGGTAGTTTTAGTTGTGAACTTTCCCCAGTTGTGAAAATGAGGCGAAAGGGTAAGTTTGCATATAAATTAAAATTCTATAAATTGTGGAATCTTATATCAAACAAGTCTTATATCAATTAGAAAAAATATTAGATATTGTATGTGAAGTGTAATTTTATGATTATTTTGGGATTTTTGATATTTTTACGTTAAAATTGTTTGAAGTGCTACAATTGTGCGTGTCCTGAAACAAAAGGATAAAGGGTCTAACTTACAAAACTTAATATCTTAAAATGATCTATGGACACAGAAGTTACAGTATTCAAAAATTTAGCTAAATCTATCACTCGGTTCGGCTATAGGTCGGAAAGGGTTAATACTGTAATGATTTATTTAATTTTATTTCATTTTATTTTTTTTTTCTAACACACTCATAAATTAAAAGTTCTGGGGTACGTATGCTTAATATGTTTTGCACAAAATTACGAAAAAATTATTCATACGCTAGGGTGGCATTACTATCTCAGCTTCAAACACCACAGCTGTTGTTGTTTTTTTCTTTATTCCAACAAATATTTATGCACTCGAAGTTTCATAATTGCATTCATTTTCCAATTACAAAACAAATAACGAATGAAATTTTGGTTTCTCTACGTCTTTTTATTCACTTTGTTTTATATCTCTTAACCATATCTTCGTATACATCAGTCAGCACAGCAGTAAGCGATGGAACCCCTTTCAAACGCAGCAGGTAATAACAGAGTAGAGCAGCATAAAACCAACCAACAAAAGAACAAAAAGAAAAAAGAACATGAAAAGAAGATATTCACCAGCATAATGATATCGCGAGTTTTTTATTTGAGTTTTAGTTTTCACTTCATTTCTTAGAAACAAAAACAAAAAAAAACCATGAGAAAATAAAAAAACAAAAGAAAAGAAAAGCAACTCATAGATACGAGAAATAATATAAAATTGAAGAGAGAGAGAGTTTTTTATTTCATAGTTTTGCTATTCATTTCCATTTTTTTTTTTCTCTGATAATACTTTACAGGGAAGATGCTGTGCTATGCTGTGTGTTGTATGCAGCAAATATGCTCCATCATCAAAAAGTACTTAACAAAGGCAATTATCGAGTTTATAAAGTAAAGGTAGTCAGTTTTTGTTGTTATCATTGTTGTTTGAAAAATGGTAACAACAAAAATTACCTTTAAAGGAAAATAATAGAAAAAATAGAACAAAAATAACAACAAAATTAAAATGAAAAGATGCCATCCCTTGTAAGTCCCGCTTTTCCTCCTTAATTTCCTTGTAAACTGAAGTCCCTTTAAACTTCAGAGAGAGAAAAAAAAACGTCAAAAATTATGAGAAAATATGAACGTACTGAAGGACCTTTAAGAGAAAGGAAAACTAATAATAATGTTTTGTACGAGGTTCGTATTCAAATTTAAGGAACTTGTGAATACATGGCCTGTAAAGTGAAAATAATTAACGAAGCGATCTCAAGGAAATTGATCACTTATCCAATATTTTCTTTTGAAAAGGTCACCATCAAACTAATAATGTAGCCAAACTGAATTCAACTTTATGGGAGTCTGTTCTTTCGTTACGACTAGAAAATATGTAGCGACTGGGTTTAATTGAGGCTGTGCAAGCTGCCAATAAGAGGTGTTCATAAAACTTTTCTGTACACAGATCGGCAATTTTGCAAAGTTTAAAAACGAAGCTTAATATATCCTTGACATCAATAGATGATAGCTCCGTCAAGCTAACAAGAAATTGAGAGTCAAATAACCTATATCTGCATCTCACAAGAAATGGGCATTGACAACGAAAGTGGAGAACAGTCTCCTCTTCCTCAGCGGATCTGCACCCACAGTTTCCCAGAATGTTACTATGTCTGATTACCCAGACCAGTGAGACATTGAAGCGCCCACAAAAAAGGTCGAGACAGCAGCGACATTTCCTGACGATTCTGGAGTTATTCACAACACCCGACAGAGATCTTATGGCGGCCTGACTGTGAAAGAAGACCGAGACACGGATGAAAGGACCTCCATTGTCGAGGATCCATTTAGCAGCCCGGTAAATGGCCATTACCTCCACCTGAAACACTCTACGGTAATGCGGCAGACGGAGAGAAATGTGTGGGTCCAGTTTAGAGTTTAGATCCGTCGGTGTATATATCCGGGAGTTCCGGGGGGACGATCGTGTTAGGGTCCCAGCCGTTCCTACTCGGAATAAGAAAGTTAAAACCCCTGTCAAGACAATATTCCGCTGGGAGGTAAACGATGTTCGATGGGGCCACACGAAGTTAAGTAACGTGGCTCAATTTTATAACTGCCCTCATATATAACCAACAAGTAATAGAGCCAGTAAATAAAGGCAGGAGATAGAAAGTAAAACTAAAAATTTTTATAGAATACAGAGCAACCACAGAGACGAGATTCGGAACAAAACAAAAACAAAAAATAGTTGAAAACAAAAAGAACGAAACTTTTATTTTTAAATTGTTAAATAAATTGTAATTTTTGTTTAACAAAAATTGCTGTTGTTCTTTTCAGTTCTTGTTCCCACATTTTTTCCTATTTTTCTTAGTTTTTTTCGTCGTCTGCTACTTTTGTTTCCACTTGAGCAAGAAAATTTTTCTGAAAATAAAAATTTTTCTCTTCTCCTCTCTCTCTCTCATTTCTCTTGCAGCATTTAAATGTGAAGTGTGTGTGTGGCAATTTAAAGGGAAAATTATTATGGAAAAATAAAAGAAAAACAACAAGAGGGAAAAATAAGAGGAAAAAAAGACGTAATGAAATGTATGAACGAAACAAAATGTTTAATTTTGTTTATCGTCTGTTGGCTGCTCGTTTTCGGTGTAAAACTTTATTTTTTATTTCATGTTATAGCAACAACAACAACAATATCAGCAACAGTTACAACAATAATAACTATTATTATTAGGGTAAGAAATATAATATGAAAAGACAAATGAAATGAAAAGAAATGAAATAAAATAAGAATGTTTAAAACCATCTCAAGACGGCATACTTTTGTCGGTCGGTTGCTTTGTTTAAAAACAAAATAAAATCGAAAGAAAAGAAGAAGAAAGAAAGTCTTGCGTAAGTGAAAGCACTTCTAAACAGAAATTGTCATAATTTGAGTGAGAAACTGTTTAAAGATTTAAAGTGTTCGATTAAACGTTTGCCAACTGAACGTATGAGTTATTTCAACATTTGAAATAATATCGCGTATACGACCTGAGCAACTTAATAAACTTGCCGCTTAAATTCGGGATTGTTATGATAAAACATTACTTCAAGTAAACGATTAAATTTAGGAAAAATGTACTGTACTGGAGTACATCATTCAAAAGCATAATAATGCCGTTGAAGATGCTTCCTGAAAAAGGAGATTTATTGCAATACTGCTTACTATTACGTACCTCGTCCACAAAAGCTGTCTCTATTTTGATTAATTAGCTTCTAGCATTATACACACATTGCAGGGATTACGGTCCTGTGACACAAGTATGTTATTCCCCCTGAATATCTCCAGAATGGACGAAATTGACTAGAACACGTTTGAGCTTAGATTATATTGGAGATTTAACACTGGAATTTCAAGCACCATCAACTACCGTTATTCTGTGAAAGACTACGTGGACGATAGTGACCTTGAGAGTTAGGTGGGCTGTGGAATTTCAGAGAAGGGTTTAATCTTAAGATATATCTCTGCGTTTCGGTCAGTATATCTATAGTCACAGGTCTTTGCGTAATGGGTAGGAATCTAAAGAGACTTCACTGAACTGCAAATGAATTTGGTTTCTATTCCACGCTCGTATTCTATTCGTTCCGTTCTGAACTTATCTTTATTGAGTGAAGTACATATCAAAGCACTATTTTTGCAAACTTTAAAATATTGTTACATTTTTACCTTTGAAATTGTCGTAGTCTAGTAGGCAGTGTATTGGCTTATTAGACATAAGGCCACGGTACAAACCCCAGGTCAGACATGTTGAACTAAAAGAAATATAAAAAATATTTCTTCGGTGACTTCCTTTCAGCAGATTTCTGGCAAAACTCAATAAATAAAATTGCCATGATCAGTTTATCAAAAATCTATCGTTCGGAGTCGACTTTAAACTGTAAGTCCCGCCACTTATGGATAAAATTAACAAGCACAACATAAGTGGTGTAAGAAACTAGGTCGTAATCCTGACTGAAGGGTTGAATGTATGTTTTATTTTTTAAAAACGTTTAAAATATAACCTCTCAGATGGCAAATAAAATAAAAATTAGTTTGTATTTAGTTTTAATTAAAATTCTTTATTATTAGCACAATTCTGTGCGCCACTGTTCACAACTTGATGTAACAACAACAATTGCTCTTCTTTGTTATTCCTTAGTTTACACCCTTCGCGTAAAAAATAATAATTGCTAGATAATTATTCGACAGATCTTTGTAACAGAGATCTTCAAACCAAGATTACTCTTTTCAAACACACCACGTCTTCACACAAGACTGACTGAATTTTTACTAACTCAGTTGCCTGCTTTGCCTTGTCTCTTATATGGCAATGTAAACAGTCTGATGAATGTTCTTAAAGGCGAATGTCCGGGACTTTGCCTTCTCGAGATCTCTATGAATGCAGACATCGTTGTTTCATTATTGTTGTTTGAGTATTTTGTTTACATTTATTCTTGTAGTGTTTTTTGTTGTATTTTTGTTTACTTGTTTATTATTTTTTATGCTTGTATTTGTTGTTATATTACGCAGTGCGATAATTTGTAAACAAGTTCATTGTTTTAGTTTTTATCGCTTTTGTTTATAATTTTAATGTTAAACGATGTCAAAGCAAAACACCAGTATCTAGATTTTTTCCATTTTTACAACAATTTTCCCCCGCTAGCCATGACGTTTTTCCATCTTTTTGGATTTCGTGACAGCAAAACTATTCAAGCCAATGTCAAAGACTCTGTTTAAAAAGTGCAGTGTCCTGCAGTGAGAGTGTTTTATATCCATAGAAACAAATAGAAGATGGAAGAGATAAGTTGTTAACTTAAAGTAAGGGTAAGGCAAAACTTACCAAATTCTACTTTCGAAATAGTCTTCATTTCGTGGGTCATGGACAGATACCATTATAATTGCAGTGAGCAAGCCAGTGTATCCTATTCCACTCAAACTCAGGCATTATCTGCTATACTCAAATGGTTTTCCCTAGGTCTTTTATTGAAACAGAGGTTTGAGCTGCTGTTTGCAAGGCTCAATGCAGTTAGGGGAGAATTAAAGCTTCCACGTTGGAAGTGTGAAGGTTAAAAACTATATTTCACATTAAGTATCAGTGCCTAGTCCTAACTTTGAAGAGACTAAGACTCTAGGGTCCTCGCAGTATCTGTCATCTTTGCCTTAACTCTTCAAAATAATGGTTAATGTCGGTATAGTCGTATAGTATGGTGTCCTACAGGGCATGTTTGATAGCATGGTTAGGTGCTGATGTATGTCCTCCAAAAATCTCCTTTTTTTAATTTTTTTTGCAAATTGTTTTTCCATGGTTTTCTTTTACTTCTGTTAGTTTTCTTGCTTCTTTTAAGTTTTAATTTAATTTAAATTCTCTCTTTTGTTTGTTTTTATTGCAAAATAATAAAGATACCGATATTTTAAATTACTTCGTATTTTTGTTTGTTTTAAAGGTTTTATGTCTCTCGGTGTCTTTTTGTCCAGTGAACTCTATTTTCAATGGTTGTGATTATTGTTGTTGCTAACTTTAACCAACATGGAAAGAGACGCATACATGATGAAAAAAAAAAAAACACAATAATAATAGCAATAATAACAACAATAGCAAAGAGAATTATCAATAAAAATTCTCAATTTCGTTTTATGCTTTTTTATGGGTATCAATAAAACAATAATTCACTTAAATAACAGCCGTTAAAGTCAAATGAATAAACGAAGTGAATGACTGAATGAAAGACTGAGACTCTGACGACTAGTTGGGTAACTGAGTAAATATGAGTCAAAGCATAACAGAGATAGAGAGAGAGGGAGAGAGAGGGAGAGAGATGGGAGTAAGGTATTGAGCTATATGTAGTATGAGTGGTAGTGGTAGTAGTATGTAGCTGTGGATGAAGAGAGTTTGTTTATAATAGAGATGAATGTATAGAAACGAATGTATCACACACATAAAGATGGCGTCATATTCATTTAAGTTAATGGCTAACAAGACTATCAATTTCTTAAAAAGAGAAAAAAAAGAAACCAAGAGGAGTACAAGAGAGTCAACACACACACGCACACAGCAATACTAGTGATGGAGTGATGGCATAGGAGGACATACATACATAAGCAATAACATCTATAAATACAACAAGTAAATAATGATAAAATATAAAGAGATAATAAATAAATAGAAGGATGTTCAAAATTATGACAACAATAAAAAACCAACAAATACAAGAACACAAACAAAACAAAACAAAATAATAAACAAAAATATCAACAACAAGAAGAGGGCAAATAAATATATACAGGAAAGAAAAAAAAAACGAAAATAGAGTTATATTCACTACTACTACTACAACATGGTAGAAAGAACCGTTATAAAATAAGAGCGTATATGTATGTCAAAGTGTAGTAGTATTTATTATTACTTTGTCTTCTTTTTTTAACGGGAAATATTGCTTGTAGTAACAGTAGTAGTAGTAGGAGTTGTGGTATAATTTTGTTTATTTGATGTGGTAGTTATTGCTGTTGCTGCTGTTATTATTGTTGATATTTTTATTACTCTATACAAGTACAGATATGTTTGTGTAAGTGTCTATGTGTATATGTGATGTATGTTTTTTGTGGCTAAACATCTATGTATGTGGCATTAAACACATGTCATCATTGTCAATTTAGGATGTTTTTATTCGATTTTTCTTTTTTCTTTCTTTTTTAATGGTTTAAATTTTTATGTTTGCGTTTTGTTTTTCGTTTTTAAATTAAAATAGAAAAAATTATTTTATTGAACTGTTAGTAAAAAATTGAAATAAATTTTTCATTAAAATTAATAAAAAAAAAAATAGTTTCTGAAAGAAATTTACAATAACAAACAACACTCTACTGCATATGCCTTAAGACTTACAAAAACTCTGACCTATTTGCAGCGATAATCAAATGTATTGTTGTCTCCGACAGCTCTTAACTTATTGTAACGTTTTGCCTTTTAAAAACGTTTAAAATATGAGCTCGTAGATTGCAAATCTTTAATTTTCACACAATTCTGTGTGCCATTGTTCACAACTTGATGTAAACAACAACAATTGCTTTTATTTGTTATTCCTCTGTTTATACTCTTTGCATAAACAATAACAATTACTGGGCAACACTTCGACAGATCTTTGTAACGGAGATCTTCAGTCTAATGAATGTTCTTGAAGGCGAACGTTCATGACTTCGCCTTCTTGAAATCTCTTTAAATGTAAACATCGTTGTCGTGTTGTTGATGTATTTTTGTTTACATGTTTACCATTTTTTTATGCTAGTGTTTGTTGTTATATTAAGCAGTATGATAATTTGTAAACATGTTTGTTTACAGCATTGTTTTACTTTTGTACCTTTTGTTTATAATTTTAATGTTAAACGATGTAGAAGCAAAACACCATTATCTAGACTTTTCATTTTCGTAACAACATACACACTCGTTATTGGCCATTACAACTATTTAGTGAGGATCACGATGTAGTTCCTTATAAAATCCTATAGTTAAACGTCGACTCTGAAAAGACATATTTCTTGAAACATTTTTTATAAAATAGTTATACATTTTTCATTTTGTCGATGTATTGATTATCACTATATGTATAGGCAGTATGTAGAAGGCAGTGTCATTTAGTGAGCTTTTGAAATTGAAGTAAACTCACCAAACATTTCATGCACCAGTTTACGTCGAATTTTACGAAAAGATCTCGGTATGACGGCTTAAAAACTTAAATTGGATTATAAAGTTTAATTGGCTCAATAACCATCCTCTTCGCTAGATAAGCCAATGAGACACTGCACGATTTTGCCAAAGAAAATATAATCTTTTCGGATGGAACTCATTTACATCTTGCTGAGTACGTTAATAAGCAAAATTGCGATATTTGGGGCTCAGAAAACCAACACATGGTCTTACAGAAGCCAATGCACCCATTACGAGTGACTATCTGGAGCGACTTGTGGGGCGGAGGTGTCATTGGCCCACATTTCTTCGAAAATAAGGACGACGCAACCATTACAGTCCATGGAGATACCTACGGCACCATGAGGATAAATGATATTGATGTGAGCGAACCTTTGGTTTCAACAGAATGGTGTACCTTATCACACATCTCATACCACAATCGATATATTACATCAAACGTTTGATGGCAGTTTAATTGGCGGAAATATTGATGTCAATTGGCCGCCAAGAAGCAACTATTTGACACCGTTGGACTATTTTCTGTGTGGCGCTGTTAAAGAAAAGTGTTATGCAGACAAACTAGAGACAATTGAGCCGCATCCGTCATGTTTTGTTTGACACTGTCATTGCACCAGCAATAAAAAAAAAGTCATTGTAAACGAGGAAATAAATTTGCAATAAAAGCACTGGAAGCTTAAAAAAAATAAACAAAACGGTGGCTTACAATTGAAAATAATAATGCTGCTGCTGATGCGAATAATAATGATGTTGACGTTGGGGGAGTACGGGAGTGAGATGAGTTTATGAATTTTTGGTGGTACATTTGTTGTCATAATATTGGACAATGAAAATTACAAAATTGTAATAACGAGAGTATTATTGTGTTGTTTATGGCGATAATAAATAATAATCCTGCAAGGGTGGTACACAGGCAAAATTTTTTAAGTAAAATAAAAAGGGAAGAGAATGAATGGTATGTTAAGATCTGATTTAGGGTGCTTGTCTTTTCAAAATTGTTGGTAAAAATAAAAAGACTTCTTGAGTCTAAAAAGATGTGTTTCAACCTCTTGGTTACTTGCAGTATTCGATACCTTAAACATAGCTTTCGATAGCTTGATAAATATTGGTTTTAATATCCTACTAGATAAGGCCTCTGGCCAAAACCCACTAAAACTAACGGCGACAAATCGCTTAATAGCAGTCGTCAATTGTCGTTTTAGCGAATGAATGAAAATACTCCTTCGGCAAACTTTTCATGCCAAAATCGTTATTACTTGTTTGGTTGATGACCTAAGTACACTAATGAACATTCTCACGGTACACGCCGCTCTATTTTAACACCTGCACCCTATTGGCTTAGTGGAAAGTGTAGAATACAAGACATAGACGGTGAAGAGATCAAAACAATGGAACACTTTGTATGCCATTGCTGGGCCTTCGGGGCCTTGACATCCTAATACGAGTATATTAATGGTGACACTATGCCAGACACAACTCGTCTCAGGTCAATAGTCAGGAAGAAGTTAAGTTGTATAAGATACAAACTTCCAATGGTGGTATCATTTAATGGTGCAGGCCCAACAACCCACTTGATGGCTTCGGCTTTATAAACTACCAGTTGTCTCTGTGAGCACTATCAACAACTAAACTGAAACCATTGACATTGAACCTTAAACCTTCATAAATTGCGATGCACAACAAGCCTACCTGATGACTTTGGCTTATGTTGATAGACATGAGACCCCTGGTAGGTCTTGTCTGCTTAAACTTGCATACTTACCTACAAACATTTGAAGCCGTACGAAGGTTATATTAAGCAGCAACCAGTAGTCTATTTGAGCACTACTATATGCCCTCCATTGCAGGCAAAAACAGTACTAACATACGACCAAACGGATCTGAATTGATGGTAATAGTTCTCCCAGATCTCTATACCATACTTCCATATCCATGCCAACATACTGTCAGTTTTTCCTAATGCAATGGTTCCTACATAATCACTTTTGTATTCACCGAACGCCAAATTGGACAATTTTTGCTTGACAACGTAATCACCGAGTGAAATATGAGTCTCATCATAGAGAAACTTTTTGTTCGAAAAGCCAGCTTTTGAAGCCTGCTAGTATATGCACATTGATAATGGTCAACTGAATTTTATTGATATAAGAGAACACTTTTGAGGTGCAAATCAAAGTGCAAAATATGTCAAAATGAGCAAAAAATGTAAAGCCAATTGGTTGAGAACGCCATTAAAGTCAATAAATCCTGACTATCGGTTACACATTCTCTAACAGAAACAATATTTGTGTCTGTGTGTGTACACTGCGATTGTGCACTGACCTCATCACAATTGTATTGCTTCCAGGCTGTTCGAATTTCTTTATAAACCTGCCAATTCCTTGCAGGTTGTAGATCGATTTTGACGATCATATTAATCATGTAATGCGACTTAAATGATGACGTTTTAATTACCACTTTTTGAAGTAGCAAACCCATCACTAATTAAGCGCTACTTTTATATTTAACAGCTGCTTGCTTTATCAAACCGATTGTGATTGTACAATACCGCTAACTGTAGAACCCTATATTAACAGCAATTGTTGCTTTTAATGTCACTGCAACCATACCAAAAAACAGAAACAAATAATAATAACAACAATAATCATAACGTCATTGAAAATTCATTACGGCCAAAGGAGATGCCATAAATAAAACATTGTTGTTGTTGTTCGTGTTGTTGTTGTAGTCTTTACTCGTTATGTAACATCAGGGCATAAATTTTTCAAAATATTTTGTAGCATAACAAAAGGAAAACAAAGGACGGAGTTAAAGAGAGAGAGGTGGAGAGGGAGAATAAAAAAAATTTAACGGCTTTATGGTAGGCATTATGAATTACAATAAATTGAATACATTTCAAAACATATACATACACATTCATGCATAGTCATAACAAAAGAGTAAGAGAAAAACTGCTGCTGTTGCCATAGTAAATAAAACGCATACGAATCGTTTTTTTTTCGTATTCTTCGCTATTACAGTTAACATTGTCTCTCGATTATATGCAATGATTTGATGATCAAAGTATGAACTTTCATCCTTTCTTACTCTCTCTCTCTCTCTCTGTCTGTATATTCCCTGTAAGAAACACCATTCAAAATATATCAAAAGTTTGAGTGTATTTGTTTGGTTCTTTTATCGTTTTTTTCTCTTTGTAATTCAGTCTGCATTAGAAATTGCCAACCAATGTGGTATTTTATGGCTGATGGTGTATTTTAAGCAACTGGTGCTTTCATTTGAAGTAGTAGTGACAAAGAGAAACATCAAAACTTGTTTCGTATCATTCACGTCGTCCTTGATTGTATTTTTCAAAGACTAAAGAAACACATTTCCAAGAGTAACAGAAAAAATCGACGAATTTTTCTAGCATTTGTATGCCATATACAGTAGAAATATACGAGGAGCTTCATAAAATTTCACAGTTTAAGAACGAGTCAAACTGATAATGAATGGTGATGAATGCTTAGTCTTCTAGCATTCCCATGCCACTTATGTGACAACGTTTCTATACAGAGGTAGTACATTTTACTGACAATTAAAAATTATCTTTAACCAGTAGATTCTTTGTATATAAATCAACCCTCGTATTTACTTTCTCCCATCATAACACAGTTCTCTTGCAGCAAAGAAATAAAGCCATTAAAATTGAAAATTTACTGTTACTCTCTCTTCAATTCCACAAGTTTCCCCCAAAAAATAATGCCGCGTTTTATGTGTTTTTCAATTTTATGGCCTTAAGGCAAGTAACATTGACACATAAGATGCAATAAGTGGTGGCCAACAATAGTACCAGTTGAGCCTTTTAGTAACACAAAAATGTATGGCCATTAAATTTAACATTCACTTTGAACTTGTAATACAAATTTCATAACGAGGCGCTTACTGGCGAAAAAAAAATTCTATTAAAAGAGAAAAAAAAACTCAAAGGATCACCGACTTTCTGCTGATAACAATTACAACAAAAACTTAAAGTCATACTTAAAATACATAATATTTGTATTTGTACTGTAATTAAAAGAAGTCACATCATAAATTTGATTGTACAGCTTAGTGAGTGTGCGGGGATCTACAGTTTAAAATCGACTGCGAACGACAGGAAACTTTTCATGACAATTTTATTTCCGCTCTGAGTTTTTACCAGAAATCTGCTGAGAGGAAGTCGCCAATAAAATATCAAAATTTCGTTTTGTTGGAGATGTTTGACGTGGAGTTTGAACAGTGGTCTCACGTCTAATAAGCCAACACAGTACCTACCAGAATACGGCGACTTCATTATTCACTTAAAGCAATATGACACATGCATGATTGGGACCCCATTATAAGTGTACCTAACTAAGTGTAAGATAGTTTTTTTTTTACGCTGAGGAGGAGTAAATGTACCTAACCGCACCATGGGGGTAGTCGTCACTACCCCCCGTGTGTGGGGCCCTCACCCACTAAATCTTCCCCTTCTTCCTCTTTTGGACTCCTCATGCCCACTCCGGAACTACTGCGGTATTACTTCGAAGTGGAGTCCGTTTGGCCATTTGGACCCTTCACATCCATATCCGCGTCCGGATTGCGTCACGAATTCCGACAAGGTGTTCAAACGTCCATTCTAATTCTCTCATCTAAGTCAATTCGTTTAGATTTTAGTAAGACTTCAGTGTATCTTATTATACTATTCCAATTCTCCTCACTGTTCAGGATTACATCGCAGAAGTTCTCGACAGTAAAGACGCCGACTTTGGCCTCAAGACTCCTTCTTTGCGGTCTCCATCTCTTACAATGAAAGAAAGTGTGTCCTGCACCATCTATAGGCGCATCTTCATAGAAGCAATTTGGTCGTGTCATCTTCACCATTTTAAATAGGTACTTACAAAAATAACCGTGTCCAGACAACAGTTGTGTCAGATAGTAGTTAACCTCACCAAATTTCCTCTCCATCCAGCGGGTAATATCTGGGAGAAGTTTTGCCGTCCATCTACCACTCGTCTCAGTTTTCCGTTCCTCTTGCCATTGTTGTATGGTTCGCTTTCTGGCGTCGTTGACATTTACTGTCTCTCCGTGCACGTTTTTAGCCTCCCACACTCTCTTCCGCTCACTTGCCTGTAGACTAATAGGTATTACACCACTGATTACCAGTGTAAGTGTAAGATAGTAGTCGCCGTAGTCTAGTAGGTAGCGAGTTCGCTTATTAGACGTAAAGCCCGGGTTCAAACCCAAGGTCAGACATCAAAACGAAAATATGAAAAATATGAAAATAAAATCGGCGACTTCCTCTCAGCAGATTTCTGGCAAAAACTCTGAGAATAAATAAACCTGCCATGGAAAAGTTTCTCAAAAATTTGTCATTCGGAGTCGACGTTAAACTGTAGGTCGCGCCACTCAAGTATAAAATTAAGGCACTCAACATGAGTGATGTGAGAAGCTAAGTCGTAATCCTGACAGAAGGGTTGTAATGGCCAATTATGTATGTATGTATGAATGTAAGTGCAAGATAATTCTTTATTTGTCATCTATTAAAAAAAAACACACGCTTTTTATATTTTTGCAATATATTGTGTGTCCCTTTAAAAGAAATTCGATGCTGATATTAAATTGTTTTCACGTCCCCCAATAATGATGATGTCTGTTGACTGTTGAATTCCAATTCAAAATCAAATTTAATTTCTTCTGCAATCGTTTGATAATTTTTGATATCCTAATTACGATTTTATTTGCCAATAAAATTATTTTGAAATCCAATTTTTTTTTCTCTCTTTCTTATTTCAAAAATTGATTGGGTTATCAAATTTCGAAAAAGTGTTAAAATTTATATACAAACACATAAAATACACACACACACACATACTCATATTTATTTGCATTTATTTTGATAATTAGTTGGGTGTGCTTACTCTATTCGAATTCATTCAAATTTTAAATATCCTCCAGGGATATGACATAAAATGTGGATGTAAAATACAACAACCATGTTGTAATCAAATCTGTGTGTGTGTGTGGATGGGTATTTTGTAAATTTTATTTGTAAAATTTTTAGTATTTAAGAAGAGAAAATATTTGCGTAAAATTTTCATGAATGGTTGACAATGGACTGATTAAATACGAAATGAGTTAAAATAACAACAAACAGCGTAACAGATATGGCAGCGCAAAAAGTAGCTATTTGAAGCGTTTGCAACTTAATTGGATAGACATGTAGGACGCACATAGTTGGATAAGCAGAAGCGGGGGTTTAAAACAATTTGCGAAATGAATAATTTAACAGCGCAGCTTAAATAACGCGTTAAAATACGGAACAATAGACGGAATTCGTTAAAGTTTGGAGGATTTTAGTGATTATTTTGAAACTCTCCATGCTGAAAAAAACATACAGGATTACAACCTAGCTTCTAACACCACCCATGTTAATTTTATTCACAGTTTCATGGCGAGTACGAAATAAAAACTTTTCATGGCAATTTTATTTTACTTTCAGAGTTTTTGACAGAACACTGCTCAGGCAAGGTCGTATTTTTTCTAAAAGTCGGTTAAACCTTCAAAAAAGGAAAGTCTGTAGTATTCAGATAACTAATCCTAGAACTTCTGCAGAAGTCGTCGTCAACACATTACCCTTCAGTCCGGATTACGACCGAGCTTCTCTCACCACTTATGTTGTGTGCGTTAATTTTATACGTGAGTGGCGGGACCTACAGTTTAGAATCGACCCCGAACGACAGATTTTTGAGAAACTTTAGCATGAAAATTTTATTTTACTCTGAGAGTTTTTGCCAAAAAAGTCGCCAATGAAATATTTCTACATATTTCATTTTGTTGGAGACGTCCTCCGTTTGAACCGGGGCCTCATGTATCATAAGCCAACACACTACCTACAAGACTACGTTGACTTCGTCTCACACACATTTTGTTTTATTTAAATCTAAGGTTAGGAAACACTTAATGAAAGACCCTATGCAAGTTCAAACATACGGCAGTTGCATTTTTTAATAGTCCAAAGGTCAGCCAGTATCCGTCCAGTCATGCATGGTACCGGAATGACCTGATATTCAAACACAACATTATTTTCTCCAGGAGGTGTGAAGAAGTGAAGTTTTATCGTCGAAGCATTTACTCTGCGAGTGTCCAGCGATTACTAGATAGAGGCTAGAATTTTTAGACTTACAATAATCACTTCACAAAAACACCATTGACTTCATTAATCCATCAGGTTGGCTATATCCGTTCAAGAGTTGTAAGAAGTTTTGTAGTTACGAAAATGAAAAAATCTAGATACTGGTGTTTTGCTTTTACATCGTTTAACATTAAAATTATAAGCAAAAGCTACAAAAACAAAAACAATGAACTTGTTTACAAATTATCGCACTGTGTAATATAACAACAAACACCAGCATAAAGAAAATGATAAACAAGTTAACAGAAATATACCAACAAACAGTACAAGAATATATGTAAAGAAAATACATGCATATATAATATACATAATTGGCCATTACAACCCTTCAGTCGGGATTACGGCCTAGCTTCTCACACCACTCATGTTGTGTGCCTTAATTTTATACTTGAGTGGCGGAACCTACAGTTTAACGTCGAACGACAGATTTTGAGAAACTTTTTCATGGCAGGTTTATTTACTCTCAGAGTTTTTGCCAGAAATCTGCTGAGAGGAAGCCGCCGAAGAAATATATTTTTTTTCATATTTCGTTCTGATGTCTGGGCTGGGGCTCGAACCTGGGCTTTTCCTCTAATAAGCGAACACACTACCTACTAGACTACGGCGACTACAAAATACACAAACAACAATAATTAAACAAAGATGTTTACATTTATAGAGATCTCGAGTAGGTGACGAACATTCGCCTTCAAGAACATTCCTCAGATTGTTTACATTGCCATAGTTGAGTCAGTCTTGTGTAAAGACGAGGTGCGTTTGAAGAGAGTAATCGTGATTTGAAGATCTCCGTTACAAAGATCTATCGAATAATCGTCTAATAATTGTTATTGTTTATGCAATGGTTGTAAACAAGAAGAATAACAAACTAAGCAATTGTTGTTGTTTACATTAAGTTGTGAACAGTGCCACAGAGAATTGTGATAAAGAGCATTCCCATTTCCTACATTCTCTAAACAAAAACAATATTTTATCTACCAGTACTTTTGCTATAATTGTTTTGATACCTTTACGACCATAAAGACTTATCATAAAATTTAAACGATTCTAAGATGACACTGTTTACTAATTAGTTAGCAGCTACTGTACAAATATTTAACATTTTTAGATGGTCATGCATTAGGCGGCTAAAGAATTTCATGAACAACAATTGCTCACTGTCAAACACACGTACAGCCAAACATTTAAATCCAACAGCATATAATCAGACATGAAATCAACCATATTGAGTTGGTCGACAAAGTACAAACACACACACACACATCCACACAGAGAGATATTCACAGAAAATGTCAGTGATGGCAAGCGAACATTTAAATGCAAAGAAAACTATGACAACTACAATAACAATAACAACAACAATAAATTATAATAAATAATATTATTACTTTGTTGCTGTTGTTGGTTGATGGATGTTGGTGTTACCATTGCTATTGGTGTTGGTGTTGTTGTTAGTGTTAGTGTTATTGTTGTCAATCAGGATATGTTGTATGCAAAATATTTGCATATGTGGCTAAAATTCAAATGCCGCACAATGTCAATCAAAAAGGATATCCTCTACCCAAACATATACACATGCACTTACACTTACACTTACACGTACAGAGACAACACTCTCACTTGTTTACAATGGAAAAAAAAACAGAATAAAAAATACTCACTCATGTGCAATTGTGGAATTGAATTTATTTTATTTTCTGTCCGTCCGTTTGTCTGTCCGTCTGTCTGTCCATGTGTCTGTTTGTCATTTCAAAAAATAAATTCTAATATTTTAGAAAATATTTTCAAATACAATAATTTGTGTGTGTATGTGTATGGGTGTATAAATTTCACACATTTTACTAAATAGAAATCAAATGTTTGCTTATACATCCCTTATACCCTATCGCTCCTCTCCCAATTCCGTTTTAAACGGAGATGTTGTACCATACATACATACATATCTACTAAACACATAAGGAAATTGTTAGTAAATGTATGTGCCAGCAAAAAGCAACAGGATATCAACAAATAACATGAAAGGATAACTACATGATTATGTGTGTACGTGTAAAACTATGTGAATGCATGTGTACTTATTTGCAATAAGGATATCATGCCATCTATCCCGGCGTCTGTTTGCCATACGTTCGTTTTGTCTTCTACTCATTTTGTGTGCGGATTACAGCAACAGAGAGCAGAGAGAAAGTAAAATGAGAGGAGGTCTCCAGCCATGGGCAGACATGTACCAGCAACAGCAACAGCAAGACTAACAAAAGCTATAGTCTGGTGGTCACTGTGACAACAATCGTCCATTTGGGTATCCAGTAGAGACATCAAGAACTCACAGAGGACTACCCATTGCTGAAAAGTAAATTCAAATATTTATTTGAGATGAGAAAGGCTTTTTAGATAGAAAGTGTTATAATGGCGTACCGTACCTAGTTTTAATACTCGCTGCTAGGATATGAAGAATTCTGTTTAGTTATGATAGAATACTACTATTTTATTGTTTGTATTCAAATGGAGAGCTCTTGTAATCATCTGGCCACGATTTAAATTACCCTAAAATAATGTACACCGAAGCCCTCTACGATAGCTTTGCCAATCCATCCCAACCGTACAGACATTGTACCTAAAACAAGTTCTATTTGAAAGCCAACTTGTAGTCAATCCAGCTCAACGGTGAATCGAGTAACCGAAAGCAATCTTGCTTTAGTAGGTCATCACATACATATATACCCTTTTGACTATCAGCAATGACCAGAAGGCTCAAGTGAAGCCACATCAAATTGTTTCATTCTCCCAATCTCCCAGGTTGTCATAAAAATTTGACGACAGAAATTATTCGAAGCAAAATGGACTTCCTTTTATGAACTTCAAACAGCAGTTCTAGCATGCAAAATCTTCTTTCAATGTCTCTTGGATTCAACACAACATAGGTTTTAACATTCGAATAAATCTTGCCGCTTGCTAAGTAGCTCACAATGAGCTCGTAAAGTTTTGTTTTAGTTCGACAGCAATTTTCAAGGCGTCATGCCCTCTATTCTGGTCAATATTTGTTTTTCGTGCAAAAATCATTTCGGAACTGCTTGAAGAAAGAATATTTCTCTCAATAACTATAATAGTTTTGAATAAATAAAAGGGGTATTTACCCTCATAAAAAGTGCCCGTGTTGGTTATTTTGGACTCTATGCTCTCTAGGAGGCATAATATAATGGAGATTGTAAAGAGAATGGTCATACTATTGTACATCGACAAGAGAGCCATGGACCCATAGATTCTGTTGCTTAGCTCTGCCATCGCATACATTCTCTTTCTGGCGGTGGTGAAGGCAACCTTGCTTTTAGGCATTCACGTTTGAGAGGCAATGTGCAAATACACTGATAGATAACGTATGTTGACAGTCAGCTGTCCTGATGCTCAATGCATTCTATTCCACTCTAACTAAGGCATTATTTGATACGAATGATTGGCTCCCCTCTCACCTTCTCAATGCATTTCTTGCCCAACTTGGCACATTCGGGTTAACCACATGGTATAAGAAATAATTTTCTCTATAGGAGGTTTGATTTCACGAACCTAACTGGCATCCGAATAGGCTAGGTTGCAGAATATACATTAAGAGTTCTAACATTAGACTTTCGTATACGCTGGCACTGCCCTGTATCCCAGATAATAGCCACAGCTATATTAAAAGCGGCACAGTGTTTACTGGATAATGGGATTTTCCCTCATGATTTCTTTGCGGGGATTAAGTCCTTTACGTATGTCGATCTTACCTAACTAGCAACAGTATAGGGTAGGTTGTGGAATATACATTAAGAGTTCTGACATTAGATGCTGGCACTAACCTGTATCCCAGATAAAGGTTACAGCCATATTGAAAGCAGCTCAGTGTTTACTGGATAATGAGATTTTCCCTCATGATTTCTTTGGGGGATCAAGCGCTTTACGAATGTCATCTTGATATCGATCATATTCTGTGAATGCCAAGTATTCTTTTGGAAAATTTCGTATCATTCAAAGACAACTCTTATATATCTTTTTAGAGATAGGGATGACGTGGAAAATGAAATTATTGACGAACTGGTAACATCCGGTACTGAGCTCACTATATCTGGCATGCTACAGGACATCCATTTTGCAAGTGTCTCAGTTGAACTGGTTTTTCCTTGCTGGCAGCTTGATCGAACATTCAATATTGCCAGGCTCTGCTGTGCTGATATATGTAGATATGGCAAACAGATATCTTCTTGTCTTCTTTCCTTAAATTACATTGGCCATCCATCCCCATAAAGTGGTTTTCCTAGTGTACAGCTCAGTCAACATTTTTTCCTATTGAAAATGTCTTATACCAGGATTGAATGTTGATTTCACAATGCCCCTGTCCTAAATGGGGCCTTAAGCTTCACAAAGACTTTGCTAACTAACTTAACCTAGCCGAATCTAAACTCCTTGATTCTATAGCATTTATTAAAGACACAAACCATATGTAAAAGTTATATCATCTGTTAGATGTTTCACATTTGTAAGATAAAAAATGTTCGTAAGATTTCTTTCATTAGAAAATCTCTTTCAAATTTCATAGCCTTTAAATAACACCTGGTTGCGTGAAACCCTATTTGGTTTTGTCTCTAAATAGCATTGTACATGTAATTTAAATTCCAATTTAAAATTTTAATCCAAAGCCGAAAATATTCATTTTTTTTTTCTTTGTTTTGGGTGCGACTTAAAAAGTAATGGAACTCCCCTCAAGGGAAAAAAATTTAATTCCGTATAAATTTTGTAACACTTTAAAAGCGAATACAATTGCATTGCAGGATTATCATTAGAGATGTTGTTAATGACTTTAGTGGAATCATTTCAAACAATTCGTTTCTTATTATATCAACCGAGAATGCTTTGACGCTGTTAAATTTTGAATTGAAGGACCATAACCATAAAGGTAATAAAATATGGCGACATATGGCTACAGGGAAAAGGTATCGATACGAAAGGTTACAGACATACATAATTGGTCATTACAACACTTCAGTTAGGATTACGACCTAGCTTCCCACACCACCCATATTGCGGGTGTAGATTTTATTCACATGAGTGGTGAAATCTACTCTTTAAAGTTGACTACGGACGACAGATTTCTGAGAATTTCTTCATGGCAATTTTATATTCACTTAGAGTTTTTGCCATTAATTTGCTGAGTGGAAGTCGCCGTTCGTTTTGTTGAAGATGTCTGACTTGGGGTTTGATCCGTGGCCACACTATCTACTAGACTACGGCGCCTTCGATACTAAAGATTATTTCTTTCAATACAAGAATATAGAAGAGCCTTCATAATTCAATAAGGAAGTTCCAGTTTTTGCTAACAGTCATCTGTTATAAGCATGACGCATTACAAGAGAAGTAACGGGTTATCGGAGCAATGGTTTCAAAACCCACTGCCTCTCATATGAACTGTCGTTACGGAATGGTTTTCCATTTACGAATACTGAGCGTTGCACACCCCTTGAAAATAATTAAAATTGACTATAGAAGTGCTGATTTAAATGAAAAAATCTGAAGATACTTCTGATAACGGTATTCTGGAGTATAATTCGAAAATTCCTATTCTATTCCGACTCCAGCAAGAGAGGATAAAGTTACAAACGTTATCAAAGAATTCCACTGCCTCCATTCAAAAAGAGTCTATTCTTCAACTCTTGTAGTATATGTAAAATGGCGGTATTGGAATCCTAGTTAGACAGAAGTAAGACGGCAATAAGGCAGTAATAAGGCCGTAACAAGACAGTAGTAAAGCGTTATTCCAGTAGTACTAAGTAGCCAGATAGGAAAGAAGTTAGTAAAAAGAAGAAGAAGTTAGGTTGTAGTTAAACAAGAGTAAAGAGGATGTAAGATAGTATTGAAGAGAAACGGCTGTAGCAATATAGTGGAATGGCTGTGGCAAGAGTGGGATAAGATAATAGTAAGGCATCAACAATAGTATTGTAAAGCCAGATGATATTAAACTGGCAGTTAGGCTGTGATATGACGATAGTAAACAGTTGTATATCAATAGCAAGACAGTGGAAAGACAGATGTGAAACTATAATAACATAAAAGCAAAGCGGTCGTAAAGTATGATGATAGTAAGTCTGTAGTAAAACTTTAACTTCTTCTGGTTTTCTTTGATATATTCTTCCACTTAAAAATACAGTATTTCCCGGATATAAACGCTTCGTAATTAGTAATAGTAAAAAATGAGCATCCAGGTTTAAGGCATTCCCCGGTTATACTTTATACTGTAAATTTACTTTATACCCGCTTTATTACAAATTTTCTTCCAAAATTATTCTGGTTCACTAGTGATTAAACTAATGTGGGGATTAAAGTAATATGGGGATTTCGAGAAGGCGAAGCCACCAACGTCCGCTTTCAAGAACATTCATCACACTGTTTACCCTGCCATATAAAAGGCAAGGCAAAGCAGGCGAGTGTGTTAGTAGAAGTTCAGCCAGTCTTATGTGGAGACTCGGTACGTTTGAAGAGAGTAATCGTGGTTTGAAGATATCTGCTTATGCAAAGGGTGTAAACAGAGGAATAACAAAGAAGAACAATTGTTGTTGTTTACGTCAAGTTGTGAACAGTAGCACACAGAATTGTGCGAATAATTTTAAATTCCATGAAATAATTTCTAATTTCAAACTTAAATTTGATAATTTCATGCACTTAAGAGTTGTTTCCCAGTATCGATTTATTTAAAAAGAAAAAACTGTCACAAAAAAGTATGTATGTGGCAACCAAAGTTAATGTTCTTTTTTTTGAGCTAGTTTATCCCTTCGCTACAATACTCGTACCGTCAATGGTTTTTTTTTATTTCTTTTCTTTTAAATTTTCTTTCTTTTATAATAAATCTACTTAAATAAGTAGTTGCTGTTACTGTTGCTGCTGTTTTTATTTTTTGTTTTCAGAAAACAAAAAAAATTAAATTTTGAACATGAACAGCTGCCATCATGTCGTGGGTCTTTATTCAAAGTCATTCTTTTGCGAAGACTTTTTCTTTTCGTTTTTTCTTAACACTTTACTGCCAACCATACCAGCCAGCTCCTTTACTGTCATCCTTTACCAGCAGTACCGCCAGCAACACTATCTCTAGTTGACTAAGCGTTAACATTGTCGATGATAAAACGCACTTTGATGGTTGCTATTGCCGTTTACCCGTATTGGAGACGAAATATAACCATGGCTGGCAATATATTCGGTTTTAATATTTTTTTTCTCTCTCTCTTTTCTGTTTTTATCCTCAACATTATATCAGCAACAATTGAATGCTGCTGTTACTGTTGAAATGAGCAATATTTTCTAGTTCTTTTTTTTCTTTCTTTCTTTTTGGGTTTACTACTGCCTTTGCTAATCAGCAAGAAATAGTATAAAAAAAATTTCTTCCAAAGCATTTTCAAACACAAAGAAAAAACAACAACTAGATAAAGGTACTTAATCTCAGACAATATTCCTCAATTTCAGGCAATAGTAATGGCAATAGCAACCACAACAACAACAATAGCAACAACATTGTATAAAAATACTTGAAAAAATCTGCTTAAAAAACATTCGCTAAAAACTTTTACGCTCAGTAGCGTCGTCCGTCTATCCCCATGTACTTTAAAACAAAGGAACAAAAAAAGAGGACATCAAATACAGGAAAATGTATTGAACTTGGCCAGGAAAGGAAAAAATAAAAAAAGGATCTGTTACCAGAAAAAAAATACTATTTTTCATTTTCCAAAAGCAAAGAAGACAATTTTTATCAGCCCTTGTTTGTGGCTGATGGTTTGGTTTTAACCACTTTTATCTGCAATAATCGACTGCTTAAAGTAACCAATAAAACAGATAAACATTATACACTTTGGCTGGGTAATGTGATATTGAGCCAATATGCCTCAAAAACCCTTCCAGCGTTTTTGTTTCAAAGGCAACAAAAGCGTTGCATTGTTCTGTGGGATAACAACAGAACACCTTCAGTTAGTAATGTGATATGAGTTACAATTAAAAAAATGTTATGATTTCGGGTTTATTTCCTTTTTTTTATTAAATGTTCCAATTAATCTTAATTGTCGGAATATTTCGAAAGTTTTTTGCTAATAATGTATTAAAAAAAAATTGTATAACAACTATCCGTTCTTTAATCAGGCATTTCTAACCTATAAATTTGATAAAAAAAAGCGTGTGATAAATTGTGTGTGATATATCACTGATTTTTTTTTTCGTTTCGTTTAACACACCAATTTATGACATTATGTGTGAAACATAATATCGTCTAAATGTCCACCACGGCTTCTCTGGGAGGAGCATAACCGAAATTTCAAAATTGTTCATAAGTCTGGCGCACAAGTAGGCTGAAGTTAAGCGATGGCATGATTATGTTGGCTTAGAGTACCTGTTTGGTTTGTGGCTTATTCGCATAAGTCTACAATTAAAAAAACGCTTTAGAAGATGTCTAACAAGATCAAATAATACAATCTCCAGTGTACAAAAACCAGTGCACAACATCCTAAATTAAAATAAAATTAAAATGTACATTCGGAACATACTGTTCTGTAATACTAAAGGCAGCGTTGACATCTACCTTCGTGCGTCAAATGATATCACTAGCGTAGTATTACGAATACAACTGAACAGTTTTATATAATAAAAAACTATGCCAACCTCCACCTTCTAGGAAGTTGCTCCTGCATATTCTTATCTGCTTCACAGGGGTGATGCAAAAATAATTTGTATGTTGACTAGAGTTTTTCTACATCTCTCGTAGGTTTGGTGCAGTGTGAACGTGTAGTCGATGATGGATTTATTTAGCTTTGGAAACGCACTGATAAATCCCATTCAGTGACGAAAATGGAAAAGTTAAAATCCCAGTCTCGACATCTTGAATGAGACAAAATGTGAAAAAATATTTCTTCTGCTGAATCAAAATAACGTAATGAAAATCTGCCAAATAGAAAGTAAACTAATGCCACGATTTCAAAATGAGTATTGTTCTATTGCTTGATGCCACACAGTGGTAGTGGCAGCTTTGTTAAATTACTTGGGGCAGTCATAGTGGCCCGTTGAGATACATATAATCATCATCAAAATTAACCGATCTTAACAATTACCATTAGGGCTTCACAATTACCTTTAAACCAAGCTGAATACCAGCCTGAAACTTTAATACATTTGGTGTTCATACATACATACATAATTAGTCATTACAATCCTCCAAACAGGATTGCAATCGAGCTTCTCATACCACTTGTGTTGTGTATGTGTGTGCTAATTTATACCTCAGTGGGGGGAAACTTACACTTTAATCCCGACTTTGAGCGACAGGTTTTTGAGAAACTCTTCATGGCAATTTTATTTACTCTCAGAGTATTTACCAGAAACATGCATGAGATGAAGTTGCCGAAACCATATGTATTCATATTTCGTTTTGTTGGAGATGTCTGACCTGGGGAATTTGGTGTTCCTCTATCCGATGTCTATTAAAACATTAATTGCTTTATTGCAGGGAGTCAAATGAGTTCCAGAAGCAGACACTGGAAAGTGAACGATTCCGTCTTATTCTTTAACAGCAGAAACTATTTGTCAGCGAAATCTCTGTATAAACATTCGCATTATGCAATGACCAAGGAAAATATTTATAATGCCAGCTATGGCCCTGCGATTCAATTTAAGTAGTTGATTGGTACGCTTTCTATCCAATTTTTTTATTTATAAATTTATGAGTGCCTAGTAAATACCTCTGCCCCATAGACAGCTTGACAGACCTATTGTTACGTTTTTATCTTTTAAAAACGTTTAAAATATGAGCTCGTAGATTGCAAATAACATAAATTCTGAGTGCCACTGTTCACAACTTGAACAACAATTGCTTTGTTTCTTATTCCTCTGTTTACACCATTTGCATACACAATAACAATTACTACACAATTGTACGCCAGATCTTTGTAACGAAGATCTTCAAACTACGATTACTCTCTTCAAAGTCACCGCGTCTTCACACACGACTGACTGAACTTCACCAACTCACTCGCCTGCTTTGCCTCGCCTTTTATATGGCAAAGTAAATAGTCTGATGAATATTCTTGAAGATTCTTAATGACTTCGCCTTCCCTAATTCTCATTTTTTATGCTAGTGTTGGTATATTTTTGTTTACTTGTTTACCATTTTTTATGCTGGTATTTGTTGTTATATTAAGCAGTGCGATAATTTGTAAACAAGTTCATTGTTTTGTTTTTGTAGCCTTTAGATTTTTTCTATTTTCGTAACACTATGTTCATCTGTTGTTTTGTATACGGTAGGAGTGTGCCCGTTCTACCAAGTTCATCAGTTACAAACTTAGCAGGATTGTTACTATGAACAGGAACCCAAACAGATAAACACCTCAAGATTCACTGTTTATACCAAAGAGGATAGGGGTGCTTACAGTTGGAGTTTCTGTTTCACATTGTGATTTATAGCCATCGTTGTTACATAATTCTCAGTCTCAATCTATAATTTAGATTTTAAAGCTTAAAGACAGTAGACACTGAGTATTACATTGCATTTCTTATTTTTCTCTAGTAATATGACATTTAAGTATAAAAATAAATCACGATTATTATAATATTTTACGGCATCCTTTTTAAAAATGACTACAAATTAAGTTTTTAAAACATTTTTTATTTTTTTATTTACAATTGCATTCTAAAATTCCACTGCCTCTGTACTTATAAGTACTTTATCATAAAATGCTTCAATTTACCACTTCGTTTTAATAGAACATGTTATTAAAAGTTTAATTTGAATTTTAAATTCAATTTTACAGGCGGACATAGTTTTTTTATACCATTTTACTGAGCTTTTTTTCATATTTTATTTGCAACAACAACAAAAATAAAATCATGAGAGAGAATAAATGTTCATAACAAGTAAATCATATCATACGATATTTACACTTACACAAACACAGTTACACTTTACATTTACACTAACACACTTATCGCAATTGTACAGTTAAATCGTTACAAATTGATTTCAATTTTTTTTCTGTCGCTATCGCTCTCTCTCTCTCTCCTTCTGTCTCCTGTTATTGTTGTCCTTTTTTTGTTTGCATTATACTGTATACCATGTGGTACTTACGTACTTACATACATCCATAGGTCCATAGATATGTGACGTAAAGGTGCAGATATATAAAGAATGTTCAAAAAAGAAAACGCAGGGACAGAAAAAAATACCATAAAATTATTTTGTAAATTGAGTGAACAACACTAATCCGTACGAATGGCCAGTAGACGAGACAAGTATGCCCCAGCAACCAGCCAAATAACCATTCAAACATAAATACGAGCAAATATGAATGCAGGACATGAAAATCATAGGAAAAAAGTAACAAAACAGCGAATGCAACATTTAAGTACGCTACAGCAATTTCATAAAAAAAAAAATTGTGGTAACGATGTTCTTCTACTACACAGCCACACATCTTAAGCTATCACTTGCTAAATGGAACTGTTAAATGCGATCTGTAGTTTAAATCCCAGCACAGAATGCTCGAACAAAACAAAATTAAAAAAATAAAAATTTTAGGGTGGTGTGAAAGGCTAGGTTGTAATCCTGACTAAAGGGTTGTAATGCCGAATTAAGTAACTACGTACGGGTATGATGATGAATGCCAATATCTCTTGGAAGGATATTATCAGTCTTTCTGGTAACCAGGAAGTTCTTGGGAAGCTTTTAAGAAGCCATTAATTTTCATATCACTTCACTACCGAAACATAGTGACATGCTATGAAACTGCAGGGTGGTTGAATTGACTAGATATGCTACAACCATTGTACTTTTAGAAGAGTTCTCTACATTGGGAATCCCATTGAGTATCTGTAAGCTCTAATATAATTAAGCAGTAATAAAGGGACAATGTCGCATGGTTGCCTTCGGATATAGGCTAGATAACACAACAAAGCCTACCCGAGGTTAGATGATAAATGCAGTCACAGTGTACTTAAACACCAAAGGAGTACGAATAACGTAATTTTCAGCGTCTTTACTGGACATTGGATGCGAAACGCATTGGCAGGAAACTGTTGTTTGCCTGAACGATATCCTGAAATTCATCATGGTAACAGTACTAGGGTATGTTAACAGTATGACCTACAGTTTTAGAATCGAGTCCGAACGACAATTTTTTGAGAAACTTTCTGATGACAATTTTATTTTACTCTCCGAGTTTTTGCCGGAAATCTGCTATATAATGGTATAACACGGGTTATCAAAAGAAAAAAAGTAATAATGATCCTCCACCAATTTGCCGCACACTACTCCCTCTTCTTCTCTCTCCTGTAACTTACTTTTTTACACAACACATCAAAATGAATTTTATTGAGAGTGAAGAAGACTAACATGAACAGAGGATCACAGTGTCTGACCTGAAAGCAAACCATAAGAGATAGTATATAAATTACCCTGAGTTATATTTACGCTGTCCTAGATAAATAAATTCCCCAAAAGGGGGTGTGTGCTGAGTGGTATTACCACAAAACGTGCGCAATGACATTGGGAGGGATGTTCATATCTCGACTTAAAAAAGTAAAAAATAGGCTTCAAGAAGTGCTTTTCATCGTCGATATATGCATTAATGGTATAGACAGGCCACTTACAGATTGAAATATCAACGAATATTTTCTTAGCTTTAGAGTGACCTTGGGTCAAAATATTATTATGGTATGCTGAGTAGGACATTTTAAATGATGACCAGGCTCTGTTTTTTTATTCTTTTTTGTCTTCGTACTTACAGTTATAGGGACATTTGAAGGCTCTCACATAATTGGTCATTACAACCCTTTAGTGAGGTTTACAACCTAACTTCTCACACCATCCATTCCGTGTGTGGTAATTTATCCCAAAATACCAGGACCTACAGTTAACCGTTTACTCCGAACGATTTGATAAACTTTCCTTAGCAATTTGTATTTACCCTCAGAGTTTATGCCAGAAAACTGCAAAAAGGAAGTCGTCGAAAGAAATATTTCTTTTGATCTAAATGTCTAAGCTGGGGTTTGAACTACGTACTCTCGTCTCATAAGCCACCACATTAACTACTAGACTACGGCGACTTCCAATGGGTCCACCAATGCTTTTAATGATCTTCAGACTACTGAAATTAAATTTTTACTCAATGATTGCATATTTCGAAATGGCATTAAAATATTTCAGTTACCCAAAGAGTGGTACACAATTTAATGAAAACTGAAATCAAAAGTTTTAAATTTATTGACATTGAAGCAATTAAACATCTGACAATAAATCGCAAGCATTACAAATACCAATACAAAGTCACTCATAGAATTAAAAAATTTAAGATGAAAAAAATCTTCCGTAGGACAGTGCATTTCGTAGACCCCGTAGCCCTCCTCCCTGTACAACTTTTACCCACTGTTCGGTTCGGACATTAACATATCAACGACAACCGTTATGTTGGCTCATAAAAATTTTTTGTTTTTCATCTCTCCTCTGTTATCTGTTTTACATTTCATTATATTTTTTTTCCTACTTTTTGTCATGGGGTTCCAAATTCATACCGACATACTGAGCTCATATCTGAGACTGAGACTGTTGAAATATTTGCATCTTTTTTGCTATGTGTGTGTGTAATTGTATATGTATATGTACGTTTTTGGGCAAATGTAGAAAATTTTTGCGAAATTGAATTTTTGTACGTGTGGACAACAATGTATGTACATATGTATGTATGAGAGCTGGCAGGAAGAAGGATGGAGAGGCAATAGCCCTTTTATGAAAATGGTACACAACAATAGAAAATATTGCCAAAAAAATTTGTATCACGAAGAATTTTTGTTTTTCATATTAAAATGTGTTCGTATACGAGGGTCGGTTTTATATTATGGAGAAAGAATTTCAAAAGAAAGTTGAAGAAAAAATGCAAACTAAAATTACAGCCATATTATTAATTTGAACAAAATGCAATATGATTGGATAAGCGCAGAAGTCTAGTACGTGGTGTATTGGCTTATTAGCCATAAGGGCTGGGTTCAAACCCCAAGTCAGGCATCAAAACGAAAATATGAAAAAATATTTCGTCGTCGACTTCCTCTCAGCAGATTTCTGGCAAAAACTCGGAGAGTAAATAAAATTTGCATGAAAAGTTTCTCAAATATCTGTCGTTCGCAGTCGACTTTAAACTTTAGGTCTCGCCACTCATGTAATTAACACACACAGCATAGTGGTGTGAGAAACCATGTCCTGACTAAAGGGTTGTTATACCAACTACATATGTATGTATGTATTTATGTATAAGCGCATGAGTTGTTCAAGGCTACTTCGAATTGTCCATACTATTTGTATATACGCTAGGCAGTTATAGCTGGAAAGTCAATCGAAGACTTCAAATACGCTGTGGCCTCACGTCCTGGAAACAACACATGCAAGACCAAATGATTGACCCCGTCTCTGGCCTGACTGTCAGAAACCATACTAAAATCCTTTCGAGAGATATTTTCATCCTTGGTGATCCCTTTCGCAGCCTTTATGGCCAATACATCTTTCTAAAAGACAATGCTGTGAGATCCCTATCGAGTAATTTATACCTGCTTAGTCTATACACAACCCTGAGAAGACTTAATCAATTTCAACTTAAACAAGCGGCCAACCCTCGTATGTAGTTATAACAAAACCAACAAATTTATATCAAAAGGCAGCCAAAAAATTAAATTTACAAAAAAGGACTCGCCAAACATGTATTCTGTTGGTTAGAATTGTTTTCTCGCTCTCCCTCTCTTGCTCTCTTTCCATTTTTTTTTTTTTTTTTGTAAAAAAAACTGTTTTAAATTGTTTGCTTGTTATTCAAGCAATAACAACAAAAATCATGTTCTGTACCTATTCCAGCTCTGGTACACATTACAATGCTCCACGTAAAATAACAATTTTAGCGAAAAACAAAATAATTTCAAAATAAAACATCGAAAAATGTGTGTGTGTGGCAATGGTAATAGAATTTACAAGAGGACATACAGGATGTGTAAGCCAGGCAAAATATCGCTACTTGTGTTATCTGCCTACAAAACAACGAATTTATAAGCATAACGAATGAAACTGGAACCCCTTCTTATTTGTCTCCACATATACAATCATAATTTTAATGTGTGTTGGTTTTTTGGCCATAAATCGCCAAAACCTTAACCATAAACTTTCCAGCAACCATGTCTGTATTTCATAAAGTGCTACCACCACCCCCCCCCCCCCTCTCAACAATGCCAAGGACACTGAGATACTACGCGTGCATTATAAAAACAAGGATTTTCAAATTTTAAATTGGCCGTTTATTTAAATACAACAACAACAACAACAACAATATTTCAAAAGTTATCATGAAAAGGTAAATTGTGTGGCCAAGGGTTTATTTGTTGCACGATTTGTCTTGTTTTCGTTGGCTTGAGTCTAACCTCTTCCAAAACCTTTCCCCGTTTATTTTTAACAGGATTTTTTTCGAATTTCGAAATTTTTAGTTATTTTGGCTATCATTGTTGGAAAGACTTGAAGAGATTATTTTCTGGATTTTTTTTTTTTATTTTTGTTTTTGTGGCTACCGGAAACGGAAATAAAATGGTTTGACAATATGCGTTGTTTGGCACAGCATAACGAACCGGAAAACTGACAAATTTTTTTCGATTATTTTTGCATATTGAAAAAAAGTACTTAACAATGTTTAGAAAAGTTCAAAGGTCTACTAAGTAAAGCTGTTCACAAAAAATTTAATTTCATCCATTAATTCACTGAAATTTATGTTTCGAATGACATGATTTCGGGAAAGAAAAAGTACTTTTTACATATTATTACAAAAATTTCAAGGAAAAGTTTTCTTCTTTCTTAATTGAAAAAATTATGTTAAAATCGTATGTTACGATTATTAAAAAAGAAGTACTTTAAAAAGTACTATAAAAAAAATATCAAAAAGTGCCATACATTTTAAATCCTTAACTCCGTTTCTTCCATACTTGTAGGTCATTAAATTAATTCTGGTAAAAAAAAGTACTAATTACCAAAACTATTTAAAAAGTACTATTTGAGTAAAGAAAAAGTACTTGTTATAAATGTAAATTCAAATTGCTTAATGAATCCGGTTTTCATGCGATAAACAATTTATTGAAATCATAAATTAAGATTATTAGAAAAGCCCAAAAAAGTACCATCAATTATTTTTAAAATTTAACATTAGAATAAAAGTACTTTTTAAATGTTTATAGAAAACCTGAGTATGGACAAATTAATTCTGATAAAAGAAAATAGGTATACAAATATCCAAAAAAAAAAGAACGTACCCTCATACCTTTTCTTCTCTAAAGCTAAAGAGAAAGTAGAATAAAATCCGTAATAAAGTACGAAAAAAGTACCATCTAAAATATTTGTAAGAAAAGATAATTTTAAATTTCCCTTTCTTCTATAATGTTTACATTATTAAATACCCTCTTTCTATTCTTCCACAGACTAATTTCCTAGTTTTGTATAACACAAGGCGCTGCATGGGTAAGTTAAATATTGTAAATCATTTGAAAATGTTTATTTTTGTTCCTGTGTAAAGTGAAACATTTAAAAAGTACCAAAGTACTTAAGTACCATTCGAAGTCGCCGTGGTCTAGTAGGTAGTGTGTTGGCTTATTAGACGAAAGGCCCGAGTTCGAATCCCAGGTCAGACATCAAAACGAAAGTATGAAAATATTTCTTCGGCGACTTCCTCTCAGCAGATTTCTGGCAAAAACTCTGAGAGTAAAAATTGCCAATGAAAAAGCTTCTCAAAAATCTGTCGTTCGGAGTCGACTTTAAATTGCAGGTCCCGCTACTCATGTATAAAATTAACGCACACAACACGAGTAGTGTGAGAAGCTAGGACGTTGTACAATGGGTCAATTCGACCTCCGGGTACTGTATTTGTCACAGTTGACAAGTACATGTCCTCTAACCTAACCTAAGTACCATAGTTTGCTTATTTTTCGTAAAGATTTTATTAGCTAAAATTTTTTCATCTGTTCTTTCAGCTTTTATACCCTATTTACTCATTTCTATGCACTAAAAATATTTCCTTTTCGGATAAATAGCCTCTGGGCTTTTATATAAATATGTATAAATATTTTTTCTTTTTTTTTATAATCTAGATTTATTAACGTTTTTATATCTTATTAAATAAATTAATAAATTATTTTTGAATTGCTAATATTTTTCAAATATTTGCACTTTATTAAATGAAGGCCTATTTAGCCCCCCGAAAATTTAAAATTATTAAAAAGAAAGTTTTATTTTTGATGAAAATAGACTTTAAAATATTTAAATATATTTGTAATATCATAATTATTTTATTTATTTAATAATTTTATTGCATTTTATTATTTTTTTTAATTTCTTTGTAATTTTAATAATTTTTACAAAACAAAGCCACTAATTTCCAATATAAATAGAAAATATAAACGTTTTACAACACTTGTAGACACTTTACAACACTATTCATTGCTTTGTGTTATTTTATAACTCTCTTATAGACGCTCTTTCGCATATAACTCTCTCTACTCTTTGTACTTTGCCTTACTTCTCTTTAGTTGTTGACATTTTGTTTTATTCCAATGTCAGCATTGTTGTGTTTATAAACGAAAACCTAAAGAAAACAACAAAAGAAAGACGAATAATTACAAATAAATGCTGAAATAAACAGAAACTTCAACAAATTTAGAAAATTTTGTTTCAATTTCAATAAATTTTTGGTGTAACTGTTGAAAAATTTGTTACGAAAAACAAAATTAATTCATTGGTGTTTAGAAAAATTTGCAGAATTGTGCGCGATAGAAAAATTTTATCACAAAGAGAGATTCATTAATTTTTATTGTGAATTGTGGTGGCCGCACAAACAACATAACGGTGGTCAACTTGTGTGGTACAGATAATGTTTTTTGCGTTTATTTGTTGACTTTTTTTACTATATCGAGTGCTGGTGATTACGATTAAAATAAAAATAAATTTTAGAAAGTGCTTCCTCCTTCCCTTCATTGTCCATATTTGTTAATAGAAAGGAAAAAATGAACGCAAAAGATATTCTTATGAGAGCTGTAGAGTGCGACCAGGCTGGTCGCATATTGGAGGCCCAATACAATTACCAGGAGGGCATAGAAATCTTAATGGAGTTAGTCGAGGGTGAGATGGCCACTTTAGAGTTGAATTTTATTTTATTTTCCTTTTTTGTTGTTGTTATTTTTTTGTTTGTTTTCTTTTTTAATTTGTTTTAAAAAGACGAAAACGAAGTGGCCAAAAAGAAAGTCTACTATGAACGCATTACAGAATATATAGATCGTGCCGAACAAATTAAGTTACGTGTCCAAAGGCATGTATCCCAAGGTGAATTGGTTGCACATATAGCCATCGATGAAGGTGACATTGGCTACAGTTATAATTCCATATTCGGAAAGTATGTTAATAAGAATGTTAAAGAAGTGCTGATAGAGGAACCTTATCTGGGCGAAAGATATCAGGTAAAGAATATGAGTAAATCCAGTAGACGATTCTAGAATTATAATTTTTTTTATTTATAATACAATTACAAATTTTATTTAATTATAATTACGAGCTGCGTAACTTAGACCATCTGCTCGGTGTAGTGTAACAGACCAGAGCCTCTGGTGGGAATCGAACCCACGACCTTTAAGCTAATAGTCTGGCACACTACCCACTAGACTACCAGGGCGCCCTCATATTAAAAATATTCCCCTAGAGAGTTAAGAGCCACCACAAAATATCGATTTCATTTAGAGTTGGTTTTCCATTCGCCGCGGTATTTTTTCCTTTTCATTAATGGAATATTTCAATTGATAGCTATCCATGCCCTTATAAACCAATGATTGTGTTTTTAAGTCCATAGTGTTGTTGTTGCAACAGTTCGGCTGTTGTTTCCAGAAGTTTCTCATTGTATATAAAATATAAGATTGTTAGTTTTAGTTTCATGCATTTGGTTGCTTGTGTGCCATGTTATTCGGTGAGGATGGGATGGGTAAGAGATGGGATTGTTTGTTGGTGCTGGTTGTGTGTGTATGTTGTCAGCGTCATGTGGTCGCCAGTCCTAGGAAGTCCTCTGTTGTCGTTTGGTTCAGCCGTAGGTCTATGGATCGCAGTGTTGTCGGTTAAGCTGGGCAGCTAAAGATATGCACCGTGTCATTTGGTGCCTGGTTGCATAAGGGGCAGCTATACTGGGTTCCCGGGATGATCCTAGCCATGTAGCTATTCAGGAAGTTCAACCATCCTGATCTTAGCTGGGCCAGAATGGTTTTCATAGCCTTTGGTAGCTGCCTTTCAGTATCGGATATACTAGGTGGTGGATGTCGATTTATGGCCCTATTATGGCTGAGCTTGTCTCTGGCCATCGTGACAGTCGTTTGATGTAGGGCGTTTTGCGCCTCTCTCACAGACTGTGGGTCTACTATTAAGGGTATAAGGTGAGTGATGTCCGAGTTGTAAATTGTGAGGTCTTAGTATAGTGATGTAGTGTATGGTCAAAACATTTCAATCGTTATACTATAGAGGGTATCAGTGGAGTGATGTCCAAGTTGTAAATTGTGAAGTCTTAGTGTAGTGATGTCGTGTGTGGTCAAAGCATATCAATAGTTATACGTGAGTAAAGTTTGTAGTGAGAGTTGAAGATATTCAATATATAGAACAAAAAGAAAACGACACAGAGTTCAAGACACTTGTTAAGTCTTTTTAATACCGTGACGATAGCAAAACAAGTTAATTTATTGTGAATTAGTGTGCAATCCAACCAATTTCTTGGTGAACCAACAAAATTAACGTTTTCAGATCCAAAAGTGTTCAATGAATTCCGAGAAAGGTATTATTTCGTGTGAATTTTGGTTTGAAGTTGATATCGGCTGAGATTTGTTTGATAAAGACGTTAAAAAGTCCATCACTGTCACTATAGTATTCTACTATAGGTCGATGATTACCAACTTCTTTGCGTCGAAATTGGATAATTTGGATACTAAGGACAAGTGGTTCCAACAGGACGGCGCTATTTGAGAGACAGCTCATGTCATATTGGATATTCTGGAGGAGCGTATTTGTAGTCGCCGTAGTCTAGTAGGTAGTGTGTTCGCTTATTAGACGTAAAGCCCGGGTTCGAGCCCCAGGCCAGACATCAAAAGAAATATAAAAAAATAATTTTTCGGTGACTTCCTCTCAGCAGATTTCGGCCAAAAACTCTGAGAGTAAATAAACCTGCCATGAAAAAGTTTCTCAAAAATCTGTCCTTCGGAGTCGACGTTAAACTGTAGGTCCCGCCACTCATGTATAAAATTAAGGCACACAACATGAGTGGTGTGAGAATCTATGCCGTAATCCTGACTGAATGGTTGTAATGGCCAATTATGTATGTATGGAGGAGCGTTTTGAGGGCATAGTCATCTCACGTGGAGATGATGTGAACTGGCCACCGACGTCATGCACTTTGACTTTGTTAAACCTTTCCTTGTGGAAAATTCTTGAGTCACAGACGCATGCGAATAACACATAAGCCACAGTGGTCCACTCTAAGCCAATATAATCCATGCCATCGGTCTCAATGCAGCCTGATTTATGCACCAGAGTCTTGATAAAATTCGAAGTCGCCGCAGTCTAGTAGTTAATGTGTTGGCTTATTAGACGCGAAGCCACGGTTCAAATCCCAGGTCAGATATCAAAACGAAATATGAAAAAAATATTTCTTCGGTGACTGCCTCTCAGCAGATTTCTGGCAAAAACTCTGAAAGTAAATAAACCTGCCACGAAAAGTTTCTCAAAAAATCTGTCGTTCGGAACCGACTTTAAACTGTAGGTCCCGGCACTCATGTAAAAAAATCCTGACTGAAGGATTATAATGGTCAATTATGTATGTATGTCTTGATAAATTGGATCTTTCGAATGCGTTCAAACAAAAACAAGCCTTGACAGACATATAAACGGTGTTATATGCCAAAAGTAATTTCATATGAATACAAAGTTTCCATGATATCTCACACGCACGCTTTGTTTTATTTAAATTCAAAGATATGGAAGCGCTTAAATAAATTGGGCAATTCACACAACTTTGTATCGTGTATGTTGTATTGAATACATTTGTTTGTTTGTGAACGCTCAATGCTATGCTGTATTGTGTATTTCGTGGCATTCAAACAATTTGATAGCCCGAAACCAACACAATATATGAAAACATATACACATTTTTTTCATTCACACAATTTGATAGCACGAAACCAATACAACTTTTAAAAACATATGGCAAAAATGTGTATAAGTGTATCGGATTTTTATATGAAAATTATCAACAACAATCATACACTGTTGTATGTTCTTCCAACAATACGATGAATACAACGATACAAAGGCTTGTGTGAATTGACCAATGGAAAAAATGTGTATAAGTGTATCGGATTTTTACATGAAAATTCTCAACAACAATCATACACTGTTGTATGTTCTTCCAACAATACTATGAATACAACGATATAAAGCCTTGGGTGAATTGACCAAATGACTCTATGTGGTATATGTGTCTTGTTGTACTGTAAAGCAGTGTTACTGCTTTCAAAAGTCACTGTATCACTTTGACAGAAACGTTTTGAATGTAGGAGCCTACCCCAATTGTGACAAAACAGTCTTTATTAAGGTTAAGGAGATAGTAACTCCTGTTCATCGCCCTTTGTTTATAACTTATTGGAATACAATGCTTCTACGAGAATAAACCAATCTGTTCTATACTTATCGAATATTTTTATTTCAACAAAAGATTTCTTTACTAATGTTAATACACTTCTACGGCATGTCACTCTTAGCGACCTATGCGTTTGCTATTTTATTTAAAGATTCTTGCGCGAGTGTAAAAATCAAAAACAACTTGTGTACCTCTCGAGTATACAAAATATGTTCCCTTCTAAGTACTTATGTTATCTTTCCTTTTTTTATTTTTTTTTTTATCAATTTTCTTTACAGTTTCAGAATTTAGTATCGTTTTTTGAAGTCTTATTTAAACACGGTGAAAATTTGAAATTTATTAGTTTAATTACGAAACAGGATACAAAAAATCCCGACAATCAATTGAGCATATTGAAACAGATTCAATCCGATTTGGCCAATAGAAATGTAACCATGCGTATTAAATTTGAAAATTCCCTACATGATCGTAAGATAGTGTAAGTTTTTTCTCTCATGAAAATAAACATGACTTGTAATATATTTTTTTCTTCATCTTTTTTCTACTTTTCTAAATATTTTCAGTTTGAGCAACGGTTTTATAATTAAAATTGGACGTGGTCTTCATTTTTTTAAGCCTAATAATCCTTTGTTTTCTTTGGGTCTCACCGATTATGATTTTCGTAAATGTTTACAAACCGATATCGACATTTGGCGTACCAGTAAAATGTCATAAATTTTGCGTGCGTGTTTTATTTTTTTGTTTCATTTTTTTTTCTTTCCTTTTTTTTCTTCTTAAATTTAAGTTCCATGTAAAAACCAAAACACTTTAATACTATGTTATGACTAATAAATATATTTATATATGTTTTATATAAGCGTTTCGAATATGTTTTATAAGTATTTATTACATGTCCTTGGGGGAATTTCGTAATGCTAGCAATATTCCAGCTTCAAATCTAACGTTCATCAATGCCATTCGCTCTTTCTGCAAACTGCTTACCTAATTCCAAGACCATGCGTTGTATGAGTAGGAGCCATTCCCTTGTAAAACATTACAACCAAGTTTATCGCCCAAGTAATAAACAACGCAGAATTATTTTAAATGTTCTGAATTGTTCACTTAAGACAGTATAAGTTGTAATAATTTTATAGATGTCCTGATGCTACCAATTGGTAGCCCTTTCCATTACCCCTTAAACTATGCAACAATTTAGTTTATGTCACAGTGTCAGCCTTAAAATCATATCGGGAATGTACATATTCGTCAGCACATACCAGTAGTATTTGGCCAACAATGATGATAATGACCCAATTAAAAGCGAATGTTAAAATTATAACAATATTAATGGGGTTTGTTGTTGTTGTTTTTTTTTTTAACAACATCATATGTCCTTAGTAGACCCATTAGAAGAAGCGAAACCACAGAGTATAACAGAAAACGTCATAAATTATGACCGCAAACCCTAGACTTTCATTTCGGTCATCAAAATGAAAAACTGCCAAGAACGTAAATAAAAATGAAAATGAATAAAAGAAGCAAAGGCAGCAAGGAGAACAAAAACTATAAAAGAATATAAAAATTTAACTGGACATAGAAAGTCATAGAAATTAAATTTTTATTTTTACTGGCTATTCTGCTGGTTTTTTCGCCTCCTTTTTTTTTGGTTGTTTTTCAGGCATCATAAATGGCTATATGGAGGAGACAACAATAAAGATGACGGCTTTAACAAGACCAATTTAATGGTTGAATTATTTTTCTTCTTGTTTTTCTACTTCGCTCAACAATAGTTATAAAATAAAACCGCAACGTTAGAAAAAAATAGAGGAGGAGGAGAAAGCATGTAGCAGGACAATAATATTGTTATTCTTCAAATAAGTAGTAGAAGTTGCATAAAAAGCGTTTAAAATGTGTTTGAGGAGAACAAAGAAAAAAACTGGGGGAGAAAAAGTTTCCAGTTTTCATAGACGCCACCAATGAAATGCTCTTTTTAATGTAAAACTCAAACTCTTAGGAGAGCAGCGCTTAAATGATATGGAAATATCATCACAGACAAAAGCATAAAATAAGAAATAAATGTCGGCTGGATTGCCTGTTTGAGCTGTTAAATGATGACCATGATTATGGTCGTCATCATCAATATGAATGCCATTTATACAATACAAGACAGCAGTTCAAGAGATTCCATAAATTTATTTGACAACAAATTTAGTGGCAATTGATAATATAGTATAACAAACACAACAACAAACTGTCAATTCGTCAGACCACAACTGTCTGGTGATGTTATTGTTCTACGCCTGAAGTCCGAGCTCAAATATGTAAATACAGCCAGCATAAGTGAAACCAACCGAGTAAGTATTTAAAGAACGGTAAGACACAAGAGGCAGACAAAATCAATCTGGAACAACGTAAAGTGATAATCGAATACATAATTTAAAACTTATGGTCACTTGACACCAGGGTCATTGCTTTATATAAGAACGAAAAACACACAAAATACAGAAAATTTTGTCTACGATGTGCATTATCATCGTCTTAAAGAATTTCAGTTCGTTGTGATCTTGATTTGAATTAATTATTCAGACTTTCAATTGCCATTATTCATAAACCGTTTCCTACACATTCTTTCGTAATCATTTGTTGTCTTGGTCTGATGTCTATGATTCTGGTTTGAAACCCTGACTTCGATATACACTAAAACCTTTTACTTAGGATTGCAACCTACCTACTCACACCACCCTTGTTGTGAATGTTAATTTAGCCAGGAGTTTCAGGACCTACAGTTTAAAGTCGACAGCGATTCTTTGAACAGCGAGTATTCAAATCTCTATGAAGGCCAGTAGTGTGTGCATTCTGTCCCAGAATGAGATATTTTGGGGCGTGGAAAAACTTGCAGATATCTACCAAGCTGTAGCCTATGCCATCAAAAATTCAAATTGAAACGGAAGCACAAGAGACTGTACGCAGAAATATTTACTACCTGACAGTCAAACCGTCACACGAGCACAAACCGCCACAAAATTATCATTATAATAGTATGGGGCTGTCGGTACATGATGAAGCGGCCACCCATTGCTGGAACATGGATTGTGTGTGAATTTACGGCAATGAGCAGGAAAATGAAAAAGCGAAGAGAGGAGCTACCACGCCGGACAGAACCATTCTTCTGTGGAGTAGGAAGAAATGTTGGTAAAGGTAGGTGAAGTTGCCAAATAGGATGTTAGACGGAAGTGGAAAGCAAAATGGATTGGAGGTAAGGTAAACTTAAGGTTAAGGTTAAACTTTTTTCGGGCAATTGCAATAGAAAGAGGATTGCAACACATAGAGGCATGCAGCAGACTATCCAGATGCAGTCTGATGCAACACAAGGAGTCATGCATCAGACTATCTGACTATCAGCCTGATTTGAACAGTTGAATTTTTGACCAGGCGCTATGAGCTCAATTAACTCTTGCTTAGAATGGCGATTGCCTGGAGTTAAATTTTTAGACGAGGAAAATAGATTCAATAGAAAACATAAGGTTTCAAAAGTTTACAGTGTTAACGCACCTAGGTGTGTATGAGTTGCTTGGTTGGAAGGTGTTCTTTTTGTCAGCGAACAGCATCCTGAAGATTGTAAGGGCAACAGGATTGGCGACAGCAATACATAAATAGAGGTTACTACAGTGGATCATATGATCGCAATACTATGGCAACTCTACACGACAATAATAACAATACTATTCAGGGGATGGTGCCTATTTATGGACGTTACATTTGAATCTGTTTACGTTACGAGAGGAATAATTTCTTAAAGATGAATGTTTGACATACGTATAGAGAGACTAAAGATCGAGTTCTTCCTGTAAGACAATCCGATCGTGGACTGGTCTTATAGATCAATTCCCACATAGTCTGTTAAATTATTGATAAAACAATGAAACCCAGTGTTGGCTACATTGTGCGGTACACAAATGAATCAACAGAATTTTATAACCTTATATCGAGCCAAACGCCTTCATCTTCTTCTGTAGGTGGTGAAGCAACCTTAATATAGGCTTCTAAGCATTTACCCACACACGAGACTTCTATTCCATTTTCGATGTAAATAGTAAGGTAAACATATGGAGTCTTAAAAAACCATGAAACTTATCTTTGTTTGTTATCTATGTTTCTTTTGGTATTTGGAAAATCTTTTAAGTCCAAGGATTATGGCATTGAGTTATCAGATGCTGATTACTCCATTTTTATATCCGCGAATGATAATGAATATCATTCTATTTGGCATGCATTAATATAAGATCCAGTTTTCATGACTCCATTTGGATTTTACGTGCTCTTCAGAATGAATTCTTAGCTTAGAGTTCCAAGGAATCTGATTTACAAATAGTGTTGTCATCTGAAACAAGGAAAGGTTATTGAGGGAGATCGAACAAAATCTTTAGTATCCTTGAATTTCAATTGAACTCAATGATAGGAGTCCATCTATAACATTCTGAGTTGTGCGATTCCTAAGAGAGGTCGACATAAATCGTGAAAACTGACTGCAGGCATCAATATCAATTAAAGGGTCCGCCATCTAACGTTTTTTTTTTTCAACTAGTGCTTATTTCGTGAATGGTAACACTTAGCTCATGTCTGATTTGACAGATAATTAGTTTTATCCTTCCGCTGGACGAATATGGTTGTGTATACGCTTGAACAACGCTGGGAAATATTGCCTGCGATCGACTTACAGAAGATGCCGATTTTAGACTTTTCAGATGAAGCTCATTTTGATCTTGGCGGGTATGTAAACAAGCAAAATTGTCACATTTGGGGCACAGAAAACCCGCACGCATACATTATAAAGCCGACGCACCCAAAACGAGTCACTGTTTGGTGCGGATTTTGGTCCAGAGGCATAATTGGGCCATTTTTCTTCGAAACTGAGCAAGGAGTAGCCGTTACAGTCAATGGCGATCGTTATCGGGCCATGTTGAAGGAATTTTTGTTCACAAAAATTGAGGAGGAGGATATTGGCAACATTTGGTTTCAACAGGACGGCGCTACGTGCCACACAGCCGAAGCTACACTCGATGTTTTGCGCCCTGTTTTTGAAGATCGCATTATAAGCCGCAGAGCTGATGTCGTTTGGCCACCTAGGAGCTGCGATTTGACACCGTTGGACTATTATTTGTGGGGTGCCGTCAGAGATAAGTGTTACGCCGACAAGCCAGATACAATTGACGCTTTAAAGGACAATATTCGTGAAGCCATTGGTGAAATACAGCTGCACACAATCGATAATGTGCTTAAAAATTTAACCGATCGTGTAGGCTTCTGCATGGCCAGCCGAGGCAGCCATTTGAATGAAATTATTTTCCATTATTAACCAGAAGGATTGTACGTTCAAATAAAAAAAGAAATTTGTAAGAAATATTCTGTAGTTTTTTTTTAAGCATTTTCAAAAAGAAAAAGTTATTTGGCGGACCCTTTACTTTCGAAGGAATGGAATAACTTGTAGCCTAGAAGACTCTGGTCTCAGTTTCTATTCAAATTTTTATTTTTAAACATTGAAGAAAATCTCAATTTAATTCCATAAATTCTAGGATATCGTAAGCATACCTTCTCTCTCTTTAATAGACTTTTCTTGGATCATGATTTTCACGTACAATCTGTAAATGCATACTTTATTATACAATTTCCGTTCTTGATGTCCTTGATGGCAAATAATGGTGAAATAAATACCATTTCAAAGTTAAAAATGCCAAAAAAAATTTATATTTTCACCTGCAATTGTGCATAAGGGCAGCCATGAAAATAGCAACAAAAAAAAAAGGACATCCAAATCCAAATGTCCTTAAATCTACAACTTATGGCCATTTGAAGTTTTTAGAAAAATCGTATTTTAAGAATGCCATGTACGCACTCATACATGCACACACACATAGAATGCTTACTGAGGATATGGTGAATGTAGGAGGGTAAAGCAAAAAGTTTTGGTATTTGTAGATCTTCATGGTTTCTTTTCATTGCTGCCTTGTATAACCGGAATTTAAAGGAATTCATATAAAAAACTTGCAACACTTCTCACACAATCTCCTTAGATTCACTTACTCTAGCTGTACACTGCCTTTCGACAATAAATTCGAGTGTCTAGTGGTGCTACTTGTGCGGTTCAAGTGGCCGCCACCATAAAAAACTATATTTTGTGGCTGTTCCTACCTTCTTCTTTTCCTCGTCCTTATTCTCTATATTTTTTTCGTTTCATCGTTTCATTTCGTTTCGTTTGGAAAATTTGCAGCAGCAACACTACCAACTGTAGCAGCAGCAACAACAGCAACAGTAGCAACAACAATTTGTGTTAGCAGCAATCATTACATGCGTTGTTGCATCTTCCACATTTAGTTTCTTCAACCAACCACAGAGAGGACAAGATATCCTGCATAACGCAAAAGAAAAGGTAGAGAGAGAAACGTATTGGCCTTGTGTTCAATGCGTTAGAAAAACTACAATTTGATGTCTAAAGATGGCCCCATAAGAATGCTGGCTGGTTGATGCCAGCAATTGTACTTGAAAAGGTGCACCCCTTTAACGCCAAGTGGTTATGTCACCTTAGTAAGGTATTAGCGATGTTGCAGTAATATTTCAATGAAAATACTGGCATTAAACAGGTTTAGTAGGGCCTTACAGAGTCTCTATACTTTGGGTTTTTATCAATAGAGCAGGATTTTATATTCGAGTATTTTAAGCATCAGCTCCATGAACTCCAATCGTAGTATTTAAAGTATAAAAGGAAAGTGATAGGTAGGTAGGTAGAAGTGGCTGTCCCCTCGATGAAGTCACGAGCAGATACACTTAGGCCTCACACAGGGCCCATTGTGATTCCACAGTTTCACATTCCCCCCCTATTCCAGGAACCACTCGGAGCTTCCGATGAAACGACTCAGTCTGCCAATATCCATGCATGAAAGTTCATCTAGGTCCTCCATGCAGTAGGCACCCAGGTGTTTTTTTCCCTTTTGACCAAGTGCCGGTCACAGTAGGTGAAGAATAGTTTGATCCTCTTCCTCATCTCCACAGCTTCTGCTGAAATCATTCGCGAGGTGTCCAAAACCAATACGAATCGCATGCGTTCCTATAATAAAATGCCCCGTAATAACCCCGATAACAGCGCTGAGCCTGCTTCTTTGGAGTTTAAGCAGAGTCGCCGTGCGCCTCCTATCCAGCCTTGGCCAGATGTTTTGCGCCGTTCTGCCCTTATCCGAAGCTGCCGACTCACCTACTGTTGGCAAGGTCCATGATTGCATTGTCAATTATAAGGCTTCAGGTACCCAAAGGGATCCCCAATGTAGAGAATTCATCAGAGAGTTCGATGGTCGTGCCCCTTCTGGCCAAATCATCCGCTCTATAGTTGCCGGGAATATCTCTATGTCCCGGTACCCATGTGATACAAACATCATATCGGTTCGCCATCTCATTGAGACATCTGCGACAGTCGTACACCGTCTTGAAGTTTATTACACTAGAATCCAATACTTTGATGGCCGCTTAGCTATCGGAAAGTATGGTGATTTTCCGGCTGTGAACATTTTTGTCCACAATAATTTTCACCGCAGCCTGAATTGCCGACACTTCCGCCTGAAAGACGCTGCAGTGATCTGGTAGCCTTAGAGACTTGGATATTCCGATTGATTTCGAATAGATACCAATTCCAACGGCTCCTTCCAATCTGGAGCCATCGGTGTAGATTCGGGCGGTATCCCCCGCGAGGTGCGCCGCAGCTTTCCTCCAGTCCTCCCTTTTCGGAATGAATATCCTAAAATTCATTGAGAAGTCATATCGCGGTGTCATATAGTCAATGCTTCCGAAGGAAAGTGATTGCAGTTATGATGGTAAGTTGCTCGAGTATACCGATGGCATTAAGGAGCATACCAAGCGTAGTATTACGGTTACCTTTAGGAAGTGCAAAGGATACCGAAATCCGACAAAGGGATGGACGAAGTTAAGTAAGTAGAGTTTATCAGCTGAACTGTCAAATATCATACCGTATCAGAAGGTTATGGCTATTTTGGAATCATTAAGGCATTTCAAAAACCGCGATCAAAGAACATCTGTAGACAAACGATCCTCCAAGAAATAGGACATTGGAAGGAACCAAGAAATCAGTAGCAAACAGTGTAACGCGGGGATGCTTTGTGGCAGGCACCGGGAGGAAAAAATGTTTCTATCATTCTGGATTCCAATACATGAAAGAAATACTGTTAAGAACAGAAAACTCATGTCTTGAAGCTTTATTAATACCAGAATCCTATACGATTGGTCACAATCACCAATCGATCTTGAACCTCTACAATTACAGAAGACGGAAATCAATCGTCTTCCTAACTGTTGTCTTCTACGACTTTAAGTCTAAGACACTTCCGACAACGGATTAACGAATTTTAAAGGATTTTTTTTTGTGGAAAAGTCAGACACGTTGTAAAATAGGAGGTATTGCTTGTGCGAAAGACAATGTACAAGAAGTTCAGGTTCACAAATGAAAGCAATTCAAAAATGAATGTCGTTAACGAGTCTTAGTCACTGTTAGACTGCTGTATTAATGATCTAGGTACAAGACCATATTAAGAAATCTGAGTTGCATGGATTTCCAGAAAGAGAAACTCAATTGCTGGCTATGACTACAGTCTTCTACCCTTCCAAACATTAAATTATTTCTGAGTCTAGCAGGGTGCTACGTAGAAGGGGCATACTAAAATTTCATATTGCAACAGCAGCTAGTATAAAACGCGGAAGGGAGGCCTCTAAAGCCGTATTAAATAAGACCGAGAGGCCTACGGCCAACTACTCGCAGCGGGAAACCCCCGAGTTGTTAGTTGTCTTTACGGATGCGAAACATGAACGCTAACTCGTTGTGATATCAAGACAATCCAGATCTTTGTCAGAGAGTCAGGGACAACTCCATAGGATTTTCTAGCCAAACACTATCAGCTATAATGAAGTCTGGCCACAAACCGGTTGCATTCCAAATGAAATCGAGATTCGAAGACGAAAGGTGAGGTTAGATGGGTATGTCTTGCACAAACCATTGTCCAATTCAAACAGAACTGCAATTGGCTAGAAACACTAGTGCAGTAGTCGTTGATGCCACATCTGATACCGGCTGCTAGAAATAGGTAGGTAGTGAAGAAAAATAAATCGTAATTCTACTGGCTAGATGTAAATCGAGCCTAAAGGAGCAGGAAAAATGGATGGAAATAGTGGTGGATCATTATCAAAACCTGTAATACCTCCAAGAGTATATAACCTAAGCAGATAGCAAGTATTTCAGGACCCATATAATCATATCAAAATGGATTCTGCGGGATTCAAAGTTTTTTTGTGGCATCAATAAGATGCCACAATCAGTAAGATTCGGGAGATTTCTACTCCAAGGGATCTAATGAATTACGATAGCCAAGCTTTCTTTCTATCTAATCTAACTTGCTTCAGGGTAGTTCCACACTACTACTGAAGCCACGTCTTGACCAGATTCTAATATGGACAAAGTCTCACAGAGGATGTAAGATAATGTCCTGGTAGCACATGTTGTTTTTTTTGTTGTTACAATTCTAGTCTCTTTCTAAGAAGGAAAGGTCAAGTCTCATCTCCTACCCTATATTTTTGCCAGATAATTGGTTATTGTTCGGTATTTGAGGAATTTCTGAACTGTATACTGAACAACCGCCGTAGTCTAGTAGGTAGTGTGTTCGCGATATATGAAAAAAAATATTTCTCCGGCGACTTCCTCTCAGCAGATTTCTGGCAAAAACTCTGAGAGTAAATTAACCTGCCATAAAAAGTTTCTCAAAATCTGTAATTCGGAGTCGACGTTAAACTGTAGCTCCCGCCACTCAAGTATAAAATTAAGGCACACAACATGAGTGCTGTGAGAAGCTAGGCCGTAATCCTGACTGAAGGGTTGTAACGGCCAATTATGTATGTATGTATTGCTTGAACGACATAAGCCTTTCACATTGCTTCTTTAATGTATTGATTTGAGTTTATAAAAAGCCTGGAGGCCAAAGTGAATTCAAAAGTTTAAATCAATTCTAATACGATGAAAGCATTTCCAGCTTAAACTTCATCCTATGACGTCATATGTCCTGTGACGAGCTGTATGTCTTCTATTCTATTTAAAATGCTGCTTTCTTACTATAAATTCTTATAATTTCTATTTGAAGTTGTTGCCATCGTAGTATCCTTCAAAACTGGACCAAATTAATTTGTGTATTCCAAATAGATCAAGCATGTTACGCCCTTTTTTCGACATGGCTCTACTTCACAATACACATTTTCTCGTACAGCAACAAAACGGAATGATGATGATGAACGAATTTGGTCTGTTGCCAGTATTTCTACTTGGATGATAGCCTAAATTTATTTTTAGGGTATTTAAAATTCATTGTAATTCAATTCCTTCTGTTCGGGTATTTGTTGTTGAAGTTGTTGCAAGCATTGTTGCAATTGTCAAAAGGATGCAGTGTGTTCAAAACGTGCGCATACATAATGTAGCCACCTTTAAAAATTTTCTCAATTTTCTGGTTGTTTTTTTTTGTGCCTTTTTTTCACAATGAATTAAAAAAAAACGTGAAAAAAATGAAAAAAAAGAAATGAAGCAAATCAAAGCAAAAAGTAACTGAAAAAATACGAAAGAAATGGCAAACTAGTGCCAAGTGTACTACAAATGCCATAAATCTCTGACAGAAGTCGAATATGTTGTACAGCCTTGTACCAACATGCCAACACAAGCGCGCACACACACACACACACTCAACCCCGTGTGCCAGCCAGCCAGCCAGCTCAGGGCTCAGTGCAAGTGAAGCCAACTTAAACTTGTGTTGGGTGTAAGGAAAAAAAGAATTTCGTAAACGTAATCGCCTAGAATTTTATTGAAAATGCACCAGACACAATGCAGTAGTTGTCGTTACGTTTGGTTTCCTTCATTATGCTCCCACGCTGGGCAGGATGATCGAAAAAAACCAAAAATGAAAATAATAGGCAACCAACCTGCTAACAAAACTCTGCGGGATTGCAATACTCTTTTTAAACGAGTAGAGAGACTCTCCTCCTCTTGCCAGAGTGACAATCACAGAGTCAGTCGACAGTCGACTGGTGATAAGTATTGCATTCGCTTTGCCTCTGTCCTTTAGCTTTTTTTTGTGAATGCTCAACCAATACATTTTTTATGTGAGAATTGGAGAGAGAAAAAAGTAATCTTTATACGGATTAAAAACATTCATTTTGTTTTCTCTGTCTCTCTCTTTCTCTCTCCTGCCTGTGAATCTCTAGCAAATTTTTTTTTTAAATTTTTTTTAATTTCCAGTAAATCGAGCCAAAAAAAAAAACAAAAATCGCATAAAAATTGTCGCCAACACAAATTTATATTCAATTTTCGTTAATTCAAGTAATCGAGTATTATTTGGAACTCATTCATTCCCCTCTACTGCCTTTTCGTCCCTTGGAACATCTCTTCTTTGCAGTTATCCATAGGCCTGGCTTTTGTAAAGCTGCTGCATTATGCAGGCCTTCCTTCTTCTTCTGCAACAACTTAATCCATTTGCCTCCTGATAACTTTAAAGCAAGCATCGTTGTATGCTGGGTAGTGGCTGTTCAATAAGGATTTAAGCCCACCCGTTTGCCATCACATTTAATGTTGAGTTTCAATTATTTCTTTGTCGTTGCCGTTGTCGTTGTCGTTGAATTCTACAATAAAAACAACAAAAAGAAATAAAAGAAATTAATGACTTCAGTGTAAATAAATAAAAAAAAGAAAAAAACGTCTGTGGAAAAAAATTTCTTTTAAAAAACAACAAAAAACCCATGGCTCATGGTTAAAAAGCGGTAATCACCCGCAGTTTTCCGACCACCCGCCATGAGTGTGTAATATTTTCGGCCGCAATGATCATTGTCACATACCGTTAAAATAACTACGCCTAGTATTTCTGCAATCATATAACAGTGTGTGCGTGTGTGTGTGTGTGTGTTTCGTTATATAAAAAAAAATTGCCGAAATAACTTTATTTCCGCCTACAATTCGGTGTATTTTTTTTTTTTTTTTTATTCGTTTTGACTTTGGCTTCTTCCTGCAACAGATAAACGATTTAATTGGCATCGTCGCTTAAGCCAAATTAAATAAAACAATTAAACGCGAAAAATATTTTTGCCAATTGGGCAGAAATTTCTTTTTTTGCATACACCCTACACTTTGAAAAAGGATCACGCGATTATGGTGGGAGGCGTTTATTAACACCACAAGGAAACTGTTTGGAAAACTGCTAAGATCCAGACGTATTGAGTCAACAAATGTTTTCAAAATGGTGAGACTGTAAGCACCACAAGAAGGTGCACATTAACTTTTGCTGTGGAATCTCAATATTTACACTTTATCAGAAGCTAAACAATTACCATAGTCTAGTAGGTGTGTTGGCTTACTAGATATGAGGCCATGATTCAAACCCTAGGCCAGACATCAAAACGAAAATATGTTTCTTCGGCGACTTCCTTTCAACAGTTTTCTGGCAAAACTCTGAAAGTAAAGAAATAATTGCCATGAAAAGTTTCTAAAATATGTGTTATTTAAAGTCGACTTTAAATTGTAGGTCCCGCCACTCATGTATAAAATTAACACACTCTAGACATAAGTGGTGTGAGAGGCTAGATCGTAATTCTGACTGAAGAGCTGTAATGACCAATTATATATGTATGTATGTATGTGAGAAGCTATACAAAGTATATAGTATGTTGCATGACTATCGTTTATGCAGGCGATCGTGGCAGCAGCATCAGCATCATCAAACATAAAAATCTTCTTTTAGAGCTGCCACAGTACTACGAACATATGATCTATGGTATTGGCTTTATATAGAGCAACCCTGTAATACATCTTCATATTATCATATTGCCACACGATGTCAACAAGGAATAATTCTCTGCTCAACACCTGATACGCATACATGGGTTACTTCCTCGGATGCATTAATAGGATGATTCGTGCTCACCTTCACATAATTTCCGTATAAAGTTCGCAACGATTCCTATTCGGAGAATTTACTTTTTGAGTCAGTCGGTCAAAAGTTTGATTGCTTAACTCATTTTACTTCTGGATACTCTGACGTATGACTATAATCACCTTCCATTGGAATTACCCAACCCATTTTGTTTAACGCTTTTTTCTCTTTCACTGAGTGTAACTTTCCAAATATACATATTTTTCCACTCTATAGGAAAATACTGGCCCCATAAGCGGAGATGAAGTCACCATTCTCATCTTTTTACTCCCTTATCGAAGCCATTATTCACTACCCTTAACTGACTGAAATGTATGACTTGTTGTCATTACTAAATAGTTATGAACTCGGCAATGCGACTAAACGCCAATTGAGCATGATACAATTTTGGACATATTTGACTAGGATCTTTATTCGTATTGTCTGTATGATAACTGAATCGAGTTTTGATCCTGTTTTTATGATAAAAATTCCAGAATTATCCCAATCATGCAACAGCTTACATCAATATCATCCAACTATTCATTAAAGAATCCTGATCATGCGGTGAATTCGGATGTAGAATCATTTGGAAACAGTTCAATCGTAGATTGTTCTTGACTGCTACTGTTCACACTGACAGAATTGCTATAAAAGCTGCCACTGGGCGAAATCATTATAAGAGTGCATTGAATATATATCGACGCCTCCGTTCTATAACATTCTAAGTCGAAAAAGTGTGTTTTGAGTTATGAGCTCTCAAAGTTTTCACGCGACATAAGACTATATGTGTATTCTAAGTAGATTTTTCTCTATAACTTCTAAACGGATCGGCGCGTCTTAATCAAATTTTGACAGTATTTAAGTTAGAGAACGTAGAATTTAAAAATGCAAGAACATTAAAAACGTTCTAAGTACACTCAGAACGTTATAGAATGGATGCGTCGATATGTGCGCGTATTTACTACCAGCAAAGTGAGCATTATATAACATGCCTTGAAGTCGCCGTGGTCTAGTAGGTAGTGTGTTGGCTTATTAGACGAAAGGCCCGAGTTCAAATCCCAGGTCAGACATCAAAACGAAAATATGAAAATATTTCTTCGGCGACTTCCTCTCAGCAGATTTCTGGCAAAAACTCTGGGAGTAAAAATTGCCATGAAAAGCTTCTCAAAAATCTGTCGTTCGGAGTCGACTTTAAACTGTAGGTCCCGCTACTCATGTATAAAATTAACGCACCCAACACGACTGGTGTGAGAAGCTAGGACGTTGTACAATGGGTCAATTCGACCTCCGGGTACTGTACTTGTAACAGTTGACAAGTACACGTCCTCTAACCTAACCTAACATGCCTTCCAACTGCGACATCTGAAGTTTGACAATTGACAAACGCCATCTTGTTGAAGTTACATCTGGCAAATTAGTTGTCATTTATTTAGTCTATTTTGCTAAATCACCCTGCACGGCATAGACAACGACGTATGTTCTCTAAATGGGTTCTGGGGCCGTGGACAGCTCACCCTAATCTTCTTCGAAAAATCATCTTCAGCAATGAGGCCCATTTCTCGATTAATGTGAGGACGTGAATAATCAAAATTGTTGAATTCGGGACATGCAGTCCAAGAGCATTGAAAAATTCGGTGTTTGATGTGGGTTTTGGGACGACCTTGGCCATTATTTTTACCGATGAGCACTATAAGTCAACTTATTTTGACTGGATGAGAATGACATGGTATTTCAACAGGACAGTGCTACGTGCCCACAGCTCATGCCACATTGGATATTCTGCACGAGCGATTTGAGAACATAGTCATCTGATGTGAACGGGGCACCGCGATGATGTGATTTTACTCCTTTGGAAGTTTTCTTTTGGGATTTTGTTAAATGGCAAGTGTACGCGAATAAGCTCACGTCTGCTTATGTCTAATTCGATGAGCAAAATCAATACAGATTCAGTGACCCAAAAAGTTGACATATTTATTTTAAATATTTCAGAACATGACACTTGTTTCAACCACTTATCTTATTAATTATTTAATAAATATTTCCTTTTTGTTTTTTTTTGCCCACGAATTTCATTATTTGATTCAGGCAAACCATTAAATTTTGTGGGAAACGGGAAATTCTCTGTTATTTTGACAAATTTCTGTTGGGTTTTTGCACTCAAAAACTGCATCCTAGCGAATGAAAAATTCAAACGAAAACCTTTACAAACCGCTGATGATGAATACCAAAGAAAGCAATGCAGTGTTGCAATTCAATGCCATTGCCGTGGTGTTGTTGCATTGCTTTTGCCACTGCTGCTGCTGCTGTCATACAACGGAAGTCAGTTAATTTGCAGTGGCAACCAGAAATTAAAACAACAAAAAAAAAGAACATTTTCAAAGGAAATAAAATTAATAAAAAGTACCAAAAAAAAAGTACCGCATTTAAAGGAAAAAAGGAATTGCCATGAAGAAGAGCAAGTAGCAACAGCAATCGAGCCATACACTCGAAAAACAAAACGGCAGATAAGAAATTTCAAAACCAAAAAAGGATATTTTTTTTCTTTGGTTGAATGTGCCACAACGACAGCTACTAACGTGGCATTGCAACTGCAATAAATTTATTGTTGTTAAAACAACAGCAACAACAACTGCAGAAAAAGAAATGAAATAAAATTAAATAAAATGAAACAGAGAAGAAAAATAAAAACATTTTAACCAACGAAATAAATGCATGCATCCTTTGAATACGTATTTCCAGCTGTATGAACCACTAACTGGGCTTATTTTAAATATTTTGTGGCCTCTTGTTGTTTCTTTTGCAATTGCTGTTGGCTGTTGTTGTTGTAGTTGTTGCACTCTTTATTTTATTTTAATTTTATTACAACGTTATTGTTTTCAGCGGTTGTTGCTGCTATTGCTGTTGCAGTTTTTCATTTTTGTATTGCTGTTGCTGATGTTGTTGTTGCTTTATTTTGTTGAAACACCTCCTGTCGGTTGTTGTTTAATTTTAAAAATTGGTTGCCGCATTATTTATCGCACAATAAATATTTTTTTTTTTTTGGATTTTGCTGTTACTTTTCGTAGCGAAAATTTTCATGTTGATAATGATGGAAAAATATTTTCAATGTGGAGTGGAGAACAGTAGGGTCGCAATGATTGCAAAATTTGAGAAATTGTTGATTAGCTTCGATAATGGGTCTTTTATGCCGCAAATGGTAGTAACTGGTGATGAATGGAGACTGTTGGTGGTTGATCTGGAACCAAATTCCTAAGGCATGAATGCACACGTAGTATTAGCTAAGGTGACTGACTGGGACTTGAGGTCCAAGAGCTGTAACTCTAAAGGGTCCGCCAAATAACTTTTTTTTTTAAATGCTTTAAAAAAAACTACTGAATATTCTCAAATTTCTTTTTTTATTTGAAAGTACAATGCTTCCGGTTAATAATGGAAAATAATTTCATTCAAATGGCTGCCTCGGCTGGCCATGCAGTAGCCTACACGATCGGTCCAATTTTTAAGCACATTATCGATTGTGTGCAGCTGTATTTCACCAATGGCTTCACGAATATTGTCCTTTAAAGCGTCAATTGTCTCTGGCTTGTCAGCGTAACACTTATCTTTTGACGGCACCCCACAAATATTAGTCCAACGGTGTCAAATCGCAGCTCCGAGGTGGCCAAACGACATCAGCTCTGCGGCTGATAATGCGATCTTCAAAAACAGGGCGCAAAACATCGAGTGTAGCTTCGGCTGTGTGGCACGTAGCGCCGTAGTGTTGAAACCAAATGTTGCCAATATCCTCCTCTTCAATTTTTGTGAACAAAAATTCCTTCAACATGGCCCGATAATGATCGCCATTTAACTGTAACGGCCACTCCTTGCTCATTTTCGAAGAAAAATGGCCCAATTATGCCTCTGGACCAAAATCCGCACTAAACAGTGACTTGTTTTGGGTGCGTCGGCTTTTCAATGTATGCGTGCGGGTTTTCTGTGCCCCAAATGCGACAATTTTGCTTGTTTACATACCCGCCAAGATCAAAGTGAGCTTTATCTGAAAAGATGATTTTTTTTTGCGAAAATCGGCATCTTCTGTAAGTCAATCGTAGGCCCACTTAGCGAAAGTGAAAACGCATTGGATGGTCAATTGGCTTCAACTCCTGAACCAATTGGACTTTGCATAGCGTCATACCAAGGTCTTTATGCAAAATTCGTCTCAATGATGTCTCCCAAATGTTCAGTTGTTGAGAACGATGGTGAATTGATGTTGATGGCGCTTCACGCACACTTTCTGCCACAGCAGCAATATTCTCTGGTGTAAGCACTTTTTTTGGCATTTCACGGTTTGGTTTATCGATGAGGATGCCAGTTTCTTTCACTTTTTTCACAAGATCACGAACATACGGAGCGGACGGTGATTCCCTTCTTCCAAAATCCGTACGCAATTTTCGCACACATTCTGCAACATTACCATGATTTTCAAAGTAATGTCGCAATATTTCCCAGCGTTGTTCAAGCGTATACACAACCATATTCGTTCAGCGAAAGGATAAAACTAATTATCTGTCAAATCAGACATGAGCTAAGTGTTACCATTCAAATAAGCACTAGTTGAAAAAAAACGTTAGATGGCGGACCCTTTACTATAAATAAATGCTTTTGTAAAAAATCAGGGACATTTTTGCATGCAAACGTTGCTGCTGCATAAAGGCTGAAGTATTAAGAACTGGAGATAGAATGCATTCCACACAGGTTCCAAGAATTTATTGTGATTATTTATAATCCTCACATAACAGAATAGGTATGCAGCACTTGAGCGGATCAATGAATAAATGTTCTCCCAGTGTTCCCTTCAAAAGCCGCGTACTATCCTCAGGCTTTAGCTAGCAGCTCTGCTGCATGATTTAAATTTCTTCTAATTGAAATTACCTGGAAATAGTTTTTATTGTCTTAAACCCATCTATTTTGCAAGGAATATTTGCTTCTCTTCATCTTCTAAAATTCCTTTCCACTGAACAAAAGGCCCTGGGCCCATCGTTTACGTATAAGCAGTCCTCCGCGTAAGCTCTTCTAACTGATTATAGTCGTGAATTCCCAGATAATTAGGGATCTAGCGGCAGATGACTCTCTTTTCCATGCCTAGCTGAATGGTGTGAACGTGTTCTATTCAGCCTCAAATGGCTGTATGACCCGTTGAATTCAAATCCAATGTAAACACCATATTCTGATGTTAAACGTACTTCATTGAGTACGAGTTTCATTAATTGCAACAAAAGGATTATAGCCTTATAAGCTTGTTGAGCTTAAACTTTTCAAATAGTTTTTTACTTCTGTTCCAAATTGTAGTCAAGCTTCTCAATCCGATAGTCCGTTCGTTTTTCAATTAATGCACGCTTCAAATGACTAAATAGTGGGCTATCCATGTTACCAGCATCCTTCTGGTCACATCCAATACAGATGAGTGCTTTGATATAATGGATATTCATTTTCTACGTTGATTCAACTGATGATTCATGCTTTACATACAATTTCTTATGCTTCTGGTTGTCATAATAAATCCACTTTTAATCGCCAGTAAAGATTCGATGTGAAAATAATTTCGTTTAAGGACAGTTAAATACAGACAATCAGTAGTACGTACTACTGCCATCACTTAAGCAAACATTAAATATATAAAGGAATTCTCTTGCATACTCAGTCTTGGGTACAAATCCCAATAAAAGCGAAAAAATATTTTAGTCATGACCTTCGAATTGTCGAAATTCAGAAACCTCCCTTTTTTTAAGTAATCCATTATGAGGAAGGTTGGATTCGATATTAGACTGACGATACTACACCACTCATGAATAAAATTATGGCGCACAACATGGGTGTTGTGAAAAGACAGACCTGAGAAGCCAATACCAGTGTGTCTTTTAACCTAGTTAGCTTATCATAGACAAGATATTCAATTCTTGGAATAGAGAATGGACTCCCATCAACAGCAAGTGATGGCCGCTTCGCATAATTCGCTTCAAAAACACTAAAAGCACCATAAAATTAAGGACAAACCTCCCCAACCTCTTTAATTATGAGAAATTAAGTTTCAGACAAGGTAGAATGTTATTGAGCGATTTTTACCAATTCCCTGATTGTCAAGATTTAAAAAGAAATTAAAATAGGAATCATGTTGCTGATGTATGCAGAAGATATTGATTTCGTTGATCATGACTCTAGGCCCCTCCTAAGCCATTTTCTACCAAAAGATCTGAGAGTAAATAATTGCCAAAGAAAAGTTTTTTAAACCTGTCGTTCGGAGTCAACGTTAAACGTTAGGTCCTGCCACTTATGGTTTTCGAATTTTAAGATTAAGAAACTTTATTCTCCTATAAATAATCCATCTATCAGGCACCACGACTCCTGCCATTTCAGAAGGATAATATCAACAACGATGTTGGTTCAGATGATGCTCCTCGAAAGTTTAGGCAGCGCCACAGCTTGATATTGAGAAAAATTGGTACTCGGTTCTCACAACTACACTTCATAGTACGTGTTTACATGCCTATAGTATGCGTTGTTTCTGGTTTAAGACATGTGTTTCTAAAGCGGGCTAAAACAGCGCAATTGGGATGCAACCCTGCTTTTAAGATTACAACTTAGCTTCTCACACCACTTATGTTGTGTGTGTTAATTTTATACGTGAGTAACGGGTCCTACAATTTAAAGTCGACATATGAGCTCGTAGATTGCAAGTAAAATAAAAATAAATTTGTGTTAAGTTCTAATTAAAATTCTTTATTATTCGCACAATTCTGTGTACCACTGTTCACAACTTGATGTATTTATACCCTTTGCATAAACAAACACAATTACTAGAGAATTATTCGACAGATCTTTGTAATCTTCAAACCACGATTACTCTCTTCAAACACCGCGTCTTCACACAAAACTGACTGGACTTCACTCACTCAGTGGTTTTGCCTTGCGTTTTATATGACAGTGGAAAAGCTCTTGAAGGCGAATGTTCATGACTTCGTCTTTTCGAAATCTCTCTAAATATAAACATCGTTGTTCACATTTATTCTTGTAGAGTTGTTTGGGCATTTTATTTACATTTATTCTTGTAGTGTTGTTTGTGCATCTTTGTTTACTTGTTTACCATTTTTTATGCTGGTGGTTGTTGTTGTATTAAGCAGTAGGATAATTTTTAAACAGGTTTGTTTACTGCATTGTTTTGTTTTTGTAGAATTTGTTTATAATTTTAATGTTAAGCGATGTAAAAGCAAAACACCACTATCTAAATTTTTCATTTTCATAACAATATAATCAATATTCCACTGTATTAATCTGTCTGTCTCTTTTTCATGCATTACCTATATGGCCTACCTATACTGCGATAGATAAATACTCACGTGTTGTAATAATTTTATCCTGTAAATAACTGCACTTGTATTTTACGGTATTTTTTTTTTTTTTTGGTAAAAAAATGGGTTTTTTTTCTTTTGCTTTGCATTTCAAGCAATTTAATATTGAATGTGAAGAATTTTTATACAAATTTATGTGAGCAATTATTTCACTATTATTGTTGTTGTTGTTGGCTTATATTGTTGGCCTCTAATTTGTCCGTATATTTTTGTAAGCCACTTTATAATCATTCACTCTTTTTCTAAACTGTTGCTATTTTTATTGAATTTTTCATCCTTTCATACCAATTTCAGCCTTTTTTTTCATTCTGTGTAGGTGTTTAAAATAAACTTCTTCTTTCTTTTAATTTTTAAAAAATTATTTTATTTTATAATGTTTGTTGTTGTTATTGTTCTTCATTTAAAGTACTTTGCCAATCATTATTTGTTTATAATAAAATTTACAGGCTCTGGTATAGTATGTATTCGTATGTGATATACACGTAAACATACTTTTAAGCCTCATTAAAACAACAATAATGGTAACAACAATAAAAATATAATGAAACTTAATTTCCTTGAACGTAAATTACTATAATTCAGGTGTAAAACAATTTTAAATATTTTTTTTTTTTTCATTTTTATTTTCAGTTCAAATAAATCAAATGCCTTGAGCCATACAGTACATGGATGAGTCCAACACAATTTACACCTGATAAGCCAACAAAGAAAGGTAAGCAAAATAAGAGAAAAATAATAAAAAAAAAATTAGAATTTGAATTAAAAAACCTGGCATATAATCAACAGTTCTGAGGGCTATTAACGTAATAATTTAAAAAAAAAAATTAAATAAATTGGATTCCAAAAAAACTCTTTAAAGAATAATTCCATGAATTGTCAAGAATACAACAAAATATTTCTTTAAACATCTTACTCTCATACTGAAAATTTTCTAAAACATTGAAATTTTAAAGTCAACCAAATAATTTCTATTGAAATATGGTCACAATAGATGGTCCAAATGTCTATGATCAATGAAAAGGTTGCTCTTCACATCCCTTAATTGCGCCGTAACCTCAACTTGTTAGAGAATAAAATCTACAAGTGGGAAAAAACTTCTGTCAACAATTAGATTTTAAGACTGCAGGAAATATAAAATTATAGTAGGAATGGAAACATTACAGAGTTTGAGAGAGATAATCTCCAAAAGTGTATAAAAAAGTGGTCACAATAGGCAAATCTTTATTAGACGTGAGGCCATGGTTCAAACCCTAGATTAGACATACATACATAAAATGTTTTTTATAGAGGTATAGAACTTTAAGTTGGCATTACTTTTCAAGATGGCGACCGATTTAACAGCTGTCAAGTGATTTATTCTCAGTTGGGTTTGCCAATTCATCATGAATAGACTCACGCCTGAACAACGCTTGCAAATAGTGCAATTTTATTTCGAAAATAATGGTTCTGTGCGGAAAAATTTTCATAAGCGAATTTTTTTCTAGCGATGAAGCGCACTTCTGGTTGAATGGCTACGTCAACAAACAAAACTGCCGCATTTGGAGTGAAGGTAATCCTCAAGTGTATGTGGAAACACCGTTACATCCAGAAAAACTGACTGTTTGGTGCGCTTTATGATGGGCTGGTGGAATCATTGGTCCGTACTTTTTCAAAAACGATGGTGGCCAGAACGTTACAGTCAATGGTGATCGGTATAGAGCCATGATTACTAACTTTTTCATTCCTGAATTGAATAACCATGATGTCCAGGAGATGTGGTCACACAGCTCGTGCCACAATAGATTTATTGAAAGACACGTTTGGTGACCGCCTAATTTCACGTTTTGGACCTGTGAATTGGCCTCCAAGATCTTGTGATTTAACACCGCTAGACTACTTTCTGTGGGGCTATGTAAAGTCATTGGTCTATGTGGTAAAGCCACAAACGCTTGACCATTTGGAAGACAACATTCGCCGTGTTATTGCCGATATACGGCCACAAATGTTGGAAAAAGTCATCGAAAATTGGACGTCCAGATTGGACTACATCCGCGCCAGCCGTGGCGGTCATATGCCAGAAATTATATTTAAAATGTAATGCCACAAGATTATCTTTCGGATAAATAAAATTCATGTCAATCGAATAATCCGTCGTTGTTTTATTGCAACTTAAAGTTCTATTCCTCTATAAAAAACTCCCTTTATATACATAATTGGATATTACAAGCCTTCAGTCAGGATTACAGCCTAGCTTCTCCCACCACTACGTATCTTCACAAGGCGGCTTACCTTGCCCTGGGTAATATAATGAGCCATACGACCACGGAGTGAACTTGCCTATGAACGGCAAGCTACCCACTAACCTAACCTCACCTTGAGAAGAGTTTTGATGTCTTTAATTGGAGGCATGAAAACATTTAGAAAGAAGCTCAAATAAAGCAACGTCTATGTGTTGAAGCAGAATGTGAACGATAAAGTGGAAGAAAAATATTCTTTTATATCCATGGCACCATAAACAATGTTTTTCGAGTTATCTGAACAATATGACGCTGAAAACGGGAGAGAACGTTATCTTGGCCACAAATGGTGAGCGAAATTTTTGATGAGAACTTCTTTGTGTTTGTATTGAAACTGAGAGCACTTTTCTCTTTTAATGAAATGCTGAGACATTTTCCCCACGAAAGTTTTCTGTTGACTCTCAAACAAATTAACACAATAATAAATAGTTTATCAATTACTTTTCATTTTTATTTATTGTCAATTAATTTCAAATTTTTTTTTTCAATCAATTCTTAAAGCAAATGTTTGAACACACTCATGTGGTGGTTTGGGACGGAATATCTGCTCACCATTCTCATCCACATAGTCTCGATAATATTTTTTATTGATACACTCAAAACCAAAACGTTCGAATAAACGTGCCGAATAGGAACTGGTACAATCAGCTGATAGCATATCGTAATTTAAACTTTTTGCAGTTTCTCTCAATTGTTCCAGCATACGGCCGCCAACATTTCTGCCGCGCATTTCATTGTCCACACCAATGACATGGACATGCAAAACGTTTTTGGCATTAAAACGTTTATAAATATCAGCATCTCTTTCAATGCCAGCTAAGAAATGTAATATACGACCCCATTTAGTTGGACCGAGACGTTCAGCCTCGTGGAATATATGATCAGCTTCGTCATCTCCTTTAGGCCCGGCCAATAAGGCGCCTACTATTTTCTGCTTGCCATTTTCGTTAAGAACAGCCTTTATACACGTGCCATGTTGTATGTTGGATAAGTTAAATTCCTCATCTTCTTTATCTGGCTGAGGAGGCTCACTGCCCGCCGTTAGAGGCTCTTCGCGATAGTAGTGCACATGTAAGAAATCTAATATCTGTTGGCGTTCTTCTGGTTTTATAATTTCCACTGAAATTTCATTTGCTGTTGATATTTTAAAAGACGACGACATGTTTCGAACACAAGTCAGCTGTTTTATGCGGGGTAATTAGCAATGAGTCTGTTTTATTACCTGCAGTTTGTTTTGTCTGGCTTTGTTGGTGTTTCGTATCTAAAATACTTAACAGTGTAGCCGACAGCGTGCGAAATGCTAGCGTTGCTGTAGGTAAGCGTTTGTAACACGTACTGACCGTCGTCGCTAGCATGGTGGTGAAATTTGAACGGCACTTTACTTAGTACAATCGAGAGAGATTTTTGCTTATCGCATTAAGCAATTCAAAGAGCAATTTCTCTTAAAAGAAGACGTAAAAAATTAAGAGAAATTTAATACATGGGCCAGGTATTTCGGTTTTTTTCTGATTATATGTAAGTTTTCTTTGAAATACTTGTGGTTTAGATCGTCTGCGGATATGTATGATAAGCATGGTATGCTATGAGTGGTTTTGACTAGAATTTTGATAGAATTGTATTCACTTGATTATTTTCATGTTTACATATCTGTTCAGAGTACAAGTTTTAAGAAAACCTCATAATTTTTCATTCACAATCTTTAATTTGCATTTCAAAACGGAATTCAAACTTGGATGACTACGTAGTGATAAACCATTTGCGAACTGCTACTATATCGTAAGGAAAGAAGCATTTTTTTGGTATGAAACATAGGCTGTTTTGACGGCAATCGAAGGTAGCCTGGGTTGATTTGGAGGGAAAGGCTGTAAACGGAGCCTAAGCCAGGATTAATGGTCAGGATGGCTTTGCCGTATGATAAGGCGAATTGGGAGAATAGAATCCACTATGAACATAATCCTAATTTGGAACTGTGCTGGATTATAAAGACTCTCTTGAAATTCACAAAGTTTTGTTAGTCGTTTTATATGCATCCACTTTACTGTTCGGCGCTGACATCGAGTGATTATCATCTGTTGCTCTCTATAACGACTAATTCTGCCACACGAATTAAAATTACAACCACATGACGTTTCACAATTAATTCCAATCAAACTTAAATAATCAGCTGTCAACTTTCAATGCAAATGTTTTCACCACTTCATGTGGCGGCTTTGGCCGGAATACCTGTTTCCCTTTCTCATCCACATAATCCCGAAAATATTTTTTATTGATGCACACATAACCACAGCGTTCAAATAAACGTGCCGAATAAAAACTCGTGCAATCGGCAGATAAAGTATCATAATTTAAACGTTTTGCCAAGTTTCTTATTTCCAGCAGCAAACGACAGCCAATTTTTCTACCCCGCATTGCATTGTCCACACCCAAGACATTAATATGCAAAACGTTTTTGGCATTAAAACGCTTGTAGACCTTGGCATCTCTTTCAATGCATGCAATAAACTGTAATATATGACCCCACTTGGTGGGACCAGCACGACAAGCCTCCTCGAAAAGACGATCAGCTTCATTAGGGCTCTTAGGGCCAGCCAATATAGCACCCACTATTTTCTCCTGTTGCCCTTCACTGAGAGTAGCCTTCAGGCAAGTGCCATGCTTTATATTGGAAATATCGAATTTCTCCTCTTCTGTACCTGTCTTTGGCAGCTCAGTGCTTGTCGTTAGTGGCTCTTCTTGATAGTAATGCACGAGTAAGAAATCTAAGATCTGTTGACGTTCTTTCGGCTGAATCACTTGCACTTTAATTTCACTTGGCGTTAAGGTATTTCCACAGGTAAAGCTTCTTCCACATGTTAGATTTGTGTATAGAAATGTTGATTGTTTGTAATTCCGATATGATTCATATTGACGTTGGTGCTGTTGTTTGTAAGCGTTTGTAATACATACTGATTGTCGCCTCCAATATTGTGGTGGTGCTTTTGGTGTACCCCTCAATAAGTGGAAAATATTTTTGCTTATCGCGCACGTAATTTTGAGTATTTTTTTCCTAATTTAAGAGAATTTTCGTTTTACGGAGAATTTAGTTTTTCTGAGTGACTGTTGTTTGACAGTAAATTCACATGCAGGGTGTGCAGATTGATATTTATCGAATATTAGAGTATTCATGAGCAGTGCAGTATGAATACTTTTTATTCGACAAAAACAAAATTATATACTCTGTGTGGCAATGTATTATCAAACAACACCCACTTATTAGAAAAACGAAATTCTTTGGAAAATAAAATTTCTCTTACATTTTGATATTTGCTAGTGAGAGAATAGCTCGTGAGGCCTTTTTCATATATTGAACGGTATACCAGATTTACTACAATGCTGTAGGAGAGGATCAATACACTATAACTACAATTAATTTATTACAACGTCAATAAAAGCTTGTACGTCACCAATGCTAGTGTGAAACGTACATATGTATGTATGTATGTATTTTAAATGTCTGTATTCAAACTGCAGGTTAATTTGAATTGGAATTGGAATTGTAGTGAATGTCATATAACCAGAAGAACATCACCAATATTAGATTTCCTATGAGTGCCCTGCTATCACAAAACACCTCTCACGTGAAGCTGCCTTAACATCGAACCAGATACAGGAGTTCAGAATAATAAATAATTCAACTTATTCGATATCAAGCATAGCACGTGTCAAAAGTCTGTTCAAATGGGTTTGAGACAGTTAAACCTTTTGCTGGATAGTTAGTTAGTTTCCTACATCCTTTCCTTTTTATCCTATTCCCTCCATTATCCTTCCCTCTTAAGGACGTTGTACAATGGGTCAATTCGACCTCCGGGTACTGTACTTGTCTTAATTGACAAGTACACGTCCTCTAACTTAACCTAACCTACAATAGAAAGACATTTGAGACTTGCATTATCCAGAAGTAGCTTGTAAATAGTTGTACGAATCGCCTTAAGCTCAAAACGTAGTTTCTCTGATAAGGAAAACAAACCACTAAAACACATACTTGAAAACTAAGCGGCTGTACTAGGTAGAAAATTATTTTTTTACTGACATCAAACAGCACTCTGAAGTTCGTCAGCTCATGAAAGACTTTATTGGATACCCTACATAGGTATAGGACAATAGACCGCAAAGTTGTATTACTCCGGTACGAAAATAAATAAAAAACGACATTACATACAAAAAATACTGGACAAGACAATGGAATGTCAAATGGTATACCCACCGTCTATTTGTGAACTATAAAGACAAACTTTGTATTCCGGCAAAAAGAAAAAAAAAATGTTTGCATGAAAACATCAAAGTCGCCGTCAGGGCTTTAACAAAGCTCCGAGTGTTTATAGGCTTAAAGAAGAGTTCGACAAGAAAACAGTTTGTACTCTAACAGGAATTCTAAGGGGACTCTGCGCTATTGGCCGTTTCGCTGACAAGCTCGGTTTGCCCCATCAGGATGATAACAGACTTTTCAGATTAGATGCCCCATTGTGTGATTTCATCAATTTGCTGAATGAGAAAATTTAGAAAGAAACTTGAAAGAAACTTAAAGAAAAAGTGGAAGAAAAATACTCTGTTTATTCATGGTCCCATCTACCGAGTTTTTGGAGTTATAAGACCGATATGCTGACAAAATCGTGGAAAAACGTATACAGAACTTCAGCGTTATCTTGACCACATATGACCACAACTAGCCAAGAAAAAATAGTGTGACCTTTTTTTTTGGCAGGCCCTAATAGAAATCAACAAACTGATCATATTTTTAACGAGATTGATGCCTGGGTAGTCATTTGATACATTTATTAACAGAACGAGCCCTTAAATAACTCATGCAGAATGTCCAATATGGACATAGTATGTATGTATGTCAACCTATGCCCTTGTATTGATACCACATGACGTTGATATTCAGATCATTCAATCTGAGACAAAAGAAAATGGTAATTATCGAACTGTTGTTGATCAATGTCGTTCTTAAAGAAATAAGAACCGATGACAACCGCCACGCTCTTGAATTTCATGTGGACTTATACGTACATAACTGATCATTACAATCCTTCACTCACCCCAATTAAGTTGTATGTATTAATTTTATATAAAAGTAGGTGGACCTACAGTTTAAAGTCGCCTTCGAACGACAGATTTTTGAGAAACTTTTCATGGCAATTTTATTTTCTCTCAGAATTTTTGCCAGAAATCTGCCGAGAGCAAGTAGCCTAAGGAAACATTTTTTAATATATTGTTTTGATGGAGATGTTTGGCCAGCGGTTTGAACCTAGGCCTCATGTTCAATATTTCAGCACAGTACCTACTAGACAATGGCGTCTTCATATCGCCTGATATCATTCCAAGTTAGATAATTCATCCAGAAATGAAACTCATAGCTGCAATTAATTTTTCGATAATAATCTGATTCAGTAGCCAACTGCTTCAGAGCCTATTCAGAGAATACATGTTGGTGTCTGTGATCGTCAAGACCGTAGTACAAATATTAGCCTTTATTGCCTAGTCTGATAGCTTAGAAATAGTGTATGGTTCTAAGCCAATAGTGAATGAAGTACAGAGGAAGAAAATCTTTTTCATTCCATGGCCTTCCTTACTTACTTTATTGAACATTACAATCCTTTAGTCAACATTAGAACCTAGCTTCTTACACCACCCATTTTGTGTGTGTGTGTTAATTTTAACCATGAGTGGCGTGACTTCGAACGATAAATGTTTCAGAAATTTTTCATTGCAATTTTATTTTACTCTCAGAATTTTTGACAAAAGATTGCTGGGAGGAAGTCGCCTAAAAAAGTTTTTTTTTCATATTTAGTTTTTAGCCAGGATTTGAACCATGGGCTCTTCTCTAATAAGCCATGGCTATCTATTTAAGCCGCCGTGGTCTAATAGGTAGTGTGATGGCTCATTAGACGAAAGGCCCGAGTTCGAATTCCAGGTGAGACATCAAAACGAAAATATGAAAATATTTCTTCGCCGACTTCCTCTCAGCAGATTTCTGGCAAAAACTCTGAGAGTAAAATTGCCATGAAAAGCTTCTCAAAAATCTGTCGGTCGGAATCGACTTTAAACTGTAGGTCCCGCCACTCATGTATAAAATTAACGCACACAACATGAGTGGTGTTGAGAAGCTAGGCCGTAATCCTGACTAAAGGATTGTTATGACAAATTATGTATGTATATATGTATGTATCCATTTAACCGTATCTAAATACCAAATATCCATTATGAAGCAATCTACTTGATTGCATGTGCCATAAAGATAAAATTAAGAAAAATATTAAAGAAACGAAGAAAAACAGAAAACCAATATTAATAATCAACAAACTGATCATATTTTTAACGAGATTGATGCCTGGGTAGTCATTTGATACATTTATTAACAGAACGAGCCCTTAAATAACTCATGCAGAATGTCCAATATGGACATAGTATGTATGTATGTCAACCTATGCCCTTGTATTGATACCACATGACGTTGATATTCAGATCATTCAATTCATAATTTTTACCTGCTTTAAATGTAATCACTTTTCATAATATTTTGTGCATTCAGCCTTTTACCCTTTATCGACGTTAATTCGATTATCAGTTGATGGAAAACTCTTGTAGTATGCGAAAGAAATTGGTTTACCCAGTAAAATGCAAATTAATGGGTCATTTATTAATAAAAAACTTAATAATGTTTTAATTAAATATTGAACAGAGTTCTCTTTTTCTCTCTCTCTCTCTCTTTGTTTTTTTTTTACTGATTTTTCTCCCCACTTGTATTTTAAATAAAATGTCAAGCGAATATTGTGGTTGTCTAGAGCTGTTGCTGCCACAATTTGCAAATAAAAAATCGTTGCCTTAATGATGATTTAAAAAAAATATATTAAATCTTTAACCTTTTAAATAAATATGACCAACATACAGACGTACGCACAATCATACTTTTATGACATATACATACATATTAATATTTATATCCCAATGTATGTATGTATGTGTATGCTGTTGTGTGTGTATATATTAATCAATACTCTGTGTGATATAATTTTATATTTATTACGAGTATAAATAAATTCTGTACAATTCAATGCACTGACTGTTGAATGTGAAAATCCTTTATAATAATGCCAGAGAGAGAGAGAGAGCCTTCATTTCAAACACATACACACACACACATACTCATGCAACCCTAGTATAAATTTTTGGTTGCATCGCATTATTATTATCCTTTATTACATTGACAGACTGACAGCAGCAGCATTGCAGTCTACAAATGATTATGGGAATAACTTCTTTTCTGTTCTTCTTTTACTCCCTGCCTCATGTCTCCATGTCCTCAATGTTGCTTTAGTCCTCATCATCATCATCATCATCATCATCATCATCATCGTCATCAACGTATTTAAAGCTTACTTACATTCATTCTTAAAATTGTCTGTGTAGTTATACCACAAAGCATGTGTATGAGTGTGTCTGCCTGTATGTATGTGTATATAACTGCAGATTTAAAAGCATTTTACATTTTGACACACAATATTGATTGGCAAACGTGCAGTATTTACACATCGATTCATTTATTGCGTGTTCAGAATATTCAAAATTAAACTCTGCTACATGCACACCCCAAAATCACAGGCACAAAAAAGGATTTCTTTCCCTCTCTCTCTCTCTCTCAGTCTTCTGTTTTTTTAATGGATTAAATTAATAAAATCACACACATTAACAATTTAGCCAGACAGGAGGGGTTTGCAAGGACATGTCAGTAATATGAAGATATTTAAGTCCCTCATATTTTTGTTTTCATGATACACAAAAGGGGCTGGTAGTCGCTTTAAAAATGAAGTCAATAATAATAAAATAAACAGTCCAGGATTTAATCTGTATATATTGTCTTGAGCGTATCACATTTCTAATTAAAATTTCAAATTAAAAATGTTTGCTTGAAAAGAAAATTTGAAAATCCCGTAAGTTTCAGAAATTGAAAGTAAATCTCTCGGTAGGAATTCTTGCATTATCGAGCAGGATCCAAGATTTCTGAATTCAAAAATAAGTTTTTTCAGGCTATAACAGTATATTCCTCGATATAATACACAGCACACATAGGGAAATGTTTTGGATTATTAGACGAACACTTCAAACTTAAGCCGCAGTTCTTAAGCAGTCCTCTCAACAGTCTTCAAGCAAAAGCTGTTACAGTAACTAACTCTCAAGAAACTTACTAAACTTGCTTAATTGGTCATTAACAACCCGCTAATCGAGCTTCGGCATACTTTAACACGTATTTCCATGCGCCTGTGCTTATTGCGCGCCTTAGCACACCAATCGATCGATGACAGGACTTCCTCAAGTTGGTTCTAAAACGTAGAGAAAGTCGCCCTCTAAGCCGGCTTCTTCTAAGCCCCGCATTAGATACCCGTCACGCCAGAACACCCTCTTTCATCTCAACGACATGGCCAAGCCAGCCTAACCACTGGATGTTAATGTTGGGAAGAATCAAAATGGCGACATAATATCTCAAGAAAGTTCTATTCAAATGGATCTAAAAGGCGTAGTAGAAACAAGAATAATTAGTCCCAGAGTACTCATACATACAAAATTTGTCATAACAATCCTTTAGTCAGGATTACAACCTAGTTTCTCACATCACTTATGTTGTGTGAGTTTAATTTTTGTACAGGAGTGGCGGGACCAACAGTTTAAAGTCGACTCCGAACGACAGATTTTTTGAGAAACTCTTCATGGCGATTCTATTTACTCTCAGAGTTTTTGACATAAATCTGCTGAGAGGAGGCCTCACGTCTAATAAGCCAACATACTACCTGCTAGACCACGGCGACTTCAGAGCACTCAGGTTCGGGAAAATGTGACAATCCTATAATATAAAGGAGAGAGACATAGCAATAGTCCGGGGTAGTTAATTGGTGCTTCAGAATTTGGAAACAATTTAATATGAGTTGCTAGGGCAAACACCATGCGGAAAGGATCATTCATGGGCCAAAGACAGTTTTTGTCTTCAATAGCAGTCTTCTAAGGGGCTCAAAATTCATCGGCAAGATTTGTGGGCGCTCTACAAGTCAAAAGGTCATCTAAATGCATGTGAATGCCATAGGTATGGAGATAAAGGTTACTACCTCAGTCCTAAATAAACATGCGTGGAGTTTTTTTTTAGAAATTTTACTCTCTTTTAACTTTCCAACAAACTTAAGACTAACTTTGTGTAGTAGGTGAGAGGAGTATTATTATCCTGAAATATTTTTTGTTAAAATGTTGGCATATTTATAGGCTTGTGTAGGGGTGTATTTAATGAGTAACTTTTTAAAGTTATTGACAACATATCATGACAAGTTTATCAAATAGATGGTATTACATTACAGAATTTACATTTTTACATCAAGTGTCAAATTTGTAGAGATTCATGTGTATGTGTATATGGATTGTTTGTCAGGCATATAAGTCTGTGTTGTTTTCTTAACCATAATTTATGCCTTAAAGTATACATGTGTTTTGTTGGCTTCTTTATCTTTTTGTTTGCTTTTGTATTTGTTTGTTTTTGTTTATTTTAAAACCTGAAGGATCTTAGTTTACACAATTTTAATCAGTCTTAATAGAATCAGTCTTTGAATTGTTTAAAACAATCTATAAATGTAGCAAATTTTTGTGTTTATTTTTCCATTTATAACACGCTACAATCCTGTATAGGCTGCCTAAAAGTAGGCATCAATCATCTTATCTCAGAAAATGTTTTAAGGAACTGAATAAGGATAACAGTTAGTCTGTCTTTACCTAATGTCTGCTGTGTTACTGTAACTGGTTTAACTTTCTGTTTCTATTGCTTATGAGTTTATTTATTTATATGTAATGTGATGTGATGTGCTGTGATGTGATGTGTTGCTGTGAGAGCAAGAGTGTTTAGTTCTAAATGGATATACGAGTATGTGTGTGTAGGTAGTTAGTATATGTATGTAATGTGTATGTAAATATGATGACTATGATGGAACAAATGAGACTATTTACTTAATTTGTTAAATGTACGAAAATCCTTTTCTCAATTTAACTTCAGGTCAAAAACAGATTTGTTTACGTCTTGTTTTATTTCTTACAGTTCTCTCTTTCACTCTCACTCTCTCTCTCTCCCTTGCTTTCACTCTTTCACATTCATTTTAAGTCCGTAATAATAAGAAAACAGGAAACCAAATGAAACTCAGATGTTATATTTTCCTGTGCGTCTTTATTTCTGGGGAAAATACTTTTAAATGAATCACAAGCAAAAAAGTAAAAGAAAAACACCAGGACGAGACCAGGTTCTTGTTAAATTTTTAAGGTTGGCTTGTGGTTAAATTTAATCATTTAAAGAGAAATTCAATTTTATTTTTAAGCAAATCCTTTCATTATAATTCATGTGTATGTGTGTGTGGAAATTTTATTGTGTATGCAAAAATATTTCCTTCTCTCTCTCTCTCTACTTTCCTCTCTCATTAAACATGAGTGAAGAATGTATGTGTGCGTTGGTTGTATAAATTTCTCATGCTGACATCTCATTGACCACATTCTTTACTCAGTCGTTTTGCGGGTAGAAATTCATTTCGGAAACTGAAAACAATTTTAAAGTAAAAATAGCAACACGTTACAAGGATTAAAATAAAGATGAAATGGAAAAAAGAGAAAGAAAAGAAAATCAGATGATATTTATTACAGTATCTGACCAAAGTACGAGATATTGTTTACCGAGTATGAATTACATAAGAATGTGGCAATTTTCATAAGGATTTATGAGACTGTATTATATCACTCACATGTCCTTAAACTAATGATTTTGAAGGATTGTTCGATATACAGTTTGAGAAATATTTGATTTATTTATTTAAAAATTGTTATTCGGGTTTGGCCATGTAGCTTAGTTAAGGATAAGTGGGCTTTCAAACTAATTTTGGCGAAAATCTACAGATGGTTTACAGAACCATAAGCCCAAGACTTTGCGTAAAGTAATATAAATATCAATGGAACAGGACCTCTTTTTTTATACAGATAGCATTAGCCAACGTTTGGAATTTATACCTAATCGTGACCAAGGGACCCCTATATTCACGTATAGGATTTTGCGGTGTTGTACCCGATATGGACAAGACATTCGAAATAAATCACATTCATGCACAAGCTCGGACATCAATATAACCTTCCATATGGCTGTTCGAGTTTGTCGAGGTCTGAACGGAAACTTAATTCTGGTACCACGGGAGTCAGAAGCCCATGGAACCTTGGTTCCAGCCTGACTGTTGATGTCCCTTTTGGGAGCATCGTTTTGGCTGTGGTTTGGACCCAAATCGCGGGAAGAGTCTAGTTAGTAGGCTCGGTGTGGAGTTGCATTTTCAACCGGGTGCCGTGACCCAAAGATCGGAAGGAGTTTTAGTTAGGCTCAGTTAATAACCAAGGGGGAAGTCATGTTCAAATACAAAAATTAGTACTCAGGTGTAGCAATCTGCTACATCTGGGGGCGTTGGTAGACTCATTGTATTGTGCGAAGAGCACCATGGGATTAGATCCACGCGGACAGGTACCCATGTAAAACCCATCATCGTTGTTCGATCTTGTCAAGAGAAGTGATCTGGCAGCTACTGCCATCCAAGTCGTACAAACACTTTGGAAATCCGGTTTCCGTTTATGTTTCGAACATAAATCTGCCGAGATATAAGAAAATAATCTGATTTCGCTTTTCAGTAATCTCTCTTTGGGATGACGTTGTCTAAGCACCAGTACCAATAACTGTAGAGGACTACATAATCAATTGGTACTATGGGATAAGGATCAATGACACTAGCATCCTCATGCAGCTGATTAAGCCCCTAATTTGGCGTGTTCAATCTCCCGGAGAAGATCAATTGTTTAAATTTTTTTTAACAATCACTGCTAAGCACAGTCTGAGCTCTTGTCTAACAAGCCGATACACTATCCACTAGACTATAGCGCAGAGAGGTATGAGTCCTGAAAGATCGCTGTATGATAGGTCGTATGCCTTAACTGCTGGGAAATTTGTGGAATCTGTTTTCATAATGAGCGAGCGACTAGGTTTAGTTCCAAAGAAACCTGGGCAAACAAAGTTTGAATAATATTTCATGGGGCTCTCAAGTGTATAGTAAACGTGGTATTGGATGATTTTATGAATTATCTCAGAAAAAATATTTACTTTTCCGCTATACTTCAATTATGATTAAAGGAAAATGGATTGCTTTTTAGCAAATTCTCTAGTGAACGTGCCTGAAGACTTCCGATGGAACCCACTAATGCATCCACTACTCTGGACTCAAAGCGTACTTTCCTCTGAATTCAAGCAATAAGCTGAAGTTAATGATGAAAAACCTCTTTTTTTGGCCGAGGAAATAAATTTACAGCAGTTCTCTTTTGAGCTATACTATTTAAGGATCAGAAGCCAATAGTAATCATTAGCTTTTTATGTGTGAATAATGGCACGAACGGAATATAGATTACTTAAGAATTCAGATAGAATTTGTAATGTTCAGATGCTACGCTATGACTACTTGGAAAGTCCATTCCAGGTAGAGGGGAATGAGAAAATAATGCATCCTCGTGAATAAATCCTCACAAATATTCATGAATATTTCAAAAAAACACAATGGAGTTGTAAGGCGACAACGGGATGATTGCATAGTCTTGTCACGAAAGTGATGGCTACATGTGTGGCAGTGATGATTAAGAACTGCCATATCTCTGGAAAAGATACGGCTATCCGGATACTGGGTGCTAACATAACTCCAAAGCATTAATCATAGCACAGTTATCGGAATCATTACTAGACATTACATTCTGGGTGCTCATACGAGACGTATTGGTCTTGCCTAATGTAACCAATGACTTCTGCTGAAGCTGTAGAGGTGAAGAATAGGAGAAAATTGTTTTTTTTTTCAACAGCACTTTTACTATGCAGTTAATTCCACGGGAGCTTCATTGAGTTCATCAGAAGCTTTGTTTGCTTCTAGAGTATTGATGAAGTAAGTGATTATGGTACTAGAGTATAGGCATTCACATTGGCAGTTACTTTTATCTGCCTTTCTACCATTTTATGTACATCATAATGCATACTCTTCTTACATTTTATGTCTTAAAGGAGTATAAATCAGAATTTTGTTAGTTCTCCCAATTCCATTGCCGATATCCTTGCTTCATCGTCCATTTTAATCAAAAATTTATTGTTTTAATCGTATATCCTTTAAGATTATTAGTACTCTGCCAAAAGAGTGTGCTGCCACACACAGCAGAACATTCAAGATGAAGAAACTAAAAGAGCTACTTAAGCAATGAAATGTGCTGTAATAGATTCACTTATAAACACCAAAAATCTTAAGCTTATCAGAATATCTCCAGAGGTCTTGATAATGTCAAGCAGAAGGAAAATGAAAATGAAAACACAACTGATTGAAAGCAAACAGCATTTTTGCAAAACTCTAAATGCGAATACCATTGTGTTGGCATTCGAACATTATGACATATACACGCGTATACATTCGCATAAGCATGTTTGTAAAGGACCTCATATGCATCGTGTGTACGTATGTGTGGATATAAGAAAATTTAATTTCCTTTATTGTGATGCCATCATGTCCATCATGTGAAATGTTTTGCATTTTGATAATCTGTCGCATTGGGATGTAATTCCAGATAATGCACTGAACATGAGTGCAACATGTACTCTAAGGATATATTTACATACACTTGCATACTCCAGGGTGCATGTGTAAGTGTGTATACATACATACATAGTAAACTTGCATGTTGTGTGTGTACAATTTAACAAACAATAACCAACAAAAACAACAACAACAAAAAAAAAGAGTTACAAGGACATCTCACCAACGACAACGTTGAAAAGGAAAACACTCACACACACATATACATATACGAACATATAAAATAGTATTGAAACTACCAAAAAGCAGCTGAAAACAGCAACAAGAACTTGTTTATACATGCATGAGTAACACACATACAAACTAATACGAATAGTGTGTTATACAAGGATTGCAGGTCTGTTTGCATTATTAGTCAATGTATGCGTGTGTAAGTGTGTTTGTGCAACAGAGAGACTACAAGGATTTTATAGCAGTATAATCAAACAATAAATTGTTATGCAATTACACAATCAAACAATTTCTTGTTTTTGGTTCTCATTCTCTTCTTCTTCTTCTTCTTCATCTACTTCTACGTCTCCATACTCCTTTGCTGTTGCTTTTGCTTTCATTTTTGGCTTTTGCTTGGGAAAATATTTTATTTCTGCTTGTGCTTCTCTCTACTTGCATTTACATTTAATCTTTATGATTTTGTTATTGTTGTTGTTTTTATTGCTCGATTTAAGAATTTTTAAATTAAATAAAAGTCCTGTTATTCTATAAATTATTTTCATTACTTTTTACACAAAATTAAACATTTTAAAGCTTTAAGACTTGCAATATTTAAAATCATGTCCTTTCAGTAGTTTTAACATTTTAAGAGCAAAAGTCTTTGCCTGTAGATTACAAGTTCTTACAGTTAGTTTGTATGTATGTATGTGATGTGGGCACAAAAATTTAAAATACATTTTGCCAAACATATAACAGAAGTCTTAAGAGCAGTAAAAGCTGTTATAAAGGCTGTCTGACAGTGTTTAAGAATGTTGGGGTAGTAAATATTGTTTCCCTTTTACCTGAAACAAATTCATTGGAAGTATTTTTTGAACCCCTTTAGAGTTTTATATGAACTTTAAAGCCTACAGCTAGCAGACCTTCTGTGTTTATAGCTCTCCAGACGATGTATTCGAGTGTCTTCAAATTTTTCCTTTCTTGGCATTTCCTTTGAAAATCTGAAATCTGGTCTGAACTCATATGAAGATTGTTTGGAGTAGAAAGGAACAATATTAGGAATGTTGTAGGGTTCAGAAATTATAGGTAATTATAGACAATGAAGTTGTTGCCGTAGTCAAGTAGGTAGTGTGTTGGCTTATTAGACGTGAGGCCACGGTTCAAAACAAAGGTCAGACATCTCGAACTTCCCCTCCGCAGAGTTCAGGCAAAAATTTTAAGAGTAAAATAAAATTGCCTTGAAAAAGATTCTCAAAAATCTCTCGTTAGATCCCGCCACTCATGTATAAAATTAACAGACACAACATAAATGGTGTGAGAAGCTGACTGAAGGGTTGTAATGATCAATTATTTATATATGTATAGACAATCAAGTTGTTGCCGTAGCCAAGCAGGTAGCATGTTGGCTTCTAGACATAAGCCAATGGTTCAACACTTGGCTCAAAGTGAAAAGAATATTTTTTTCGGTGACTTTCCTCTCAACAGTGTCTTCTGGCACTTAAAAAGTCACACAAAATTTCCATGAAAGTTTCTCAAATCTATCGTTGGACGTCGACTATAGGTTTCACCACTCATGGATAAAATTAACACACATGGGTTTTGTGAGAAGCTAGGTGGTAATCCTTACTAAAGAGCTGAAATGATCGATCAAGTATAGAAAATGGAATGTTTTGGTCTGAGAAAAACTCAATCTCCATGGAGTTATTAGGAATGTTGCTCCTTTGAAGTCGCAGTAGTGTAGTAGGTAGTGTGTTCGCTTATTAGACATAAATTCCGGGTTCGAGCCCCATCTAAACGAAATATGAAAAAAAATAAATATTTCTTCGGCGACTTCCTCTCAGCAGACTTCTGGCAAAAACTCTGAGAGTGAATACCTGCCATGAAAAAGTTTCTCAAAATCTGTCATGCGGATTCGATGTTAAGCTGTAGCTCCCTCCACTTAAGTATAAAATTAAGACACACAACATGAGTGGCCGTAGTCCTAACTGAAAGGTTGTAATGGCCAATTATGTATGTATGTATGTAAAAGGCCTACAAATACCGTTATTTAACATCATTAAGATGTCTGTCACGGATGGAACGCATGCGATATGTTCCATTTTACGTGATTCTGGTGTATAAGTCAGGCTGATATTGACCGAGGTATGGCCTTAAAGACCTCTATGATTTGTGGCTTATTCGCATGCATCAGAATAAAAAGTCTAACTCGGTCCAATTGTACTACTCTCGGCGGCTAGATCACATCATCTCCAAAGGGAGACAATCTTGCACTCGAATCACTCTTGCAGAATAGCAAATGCGATAATAACTGTGTAATACATAGAGCGCACTCGTTAGTGCGCAGATCATCGACGTATAGTGCCCGCAGTTGAGATTGATCGTCTGGCCATTAGAGGTTTTCCTACAGATCCACTACTTGCTATGTTCGTGGTCTAAATAATAGAGACCGAATCCATCATTTCTTCGAGAAAAAGTCAATCTTCATGAATAAGCTTAGTCATCGATAGGACGTCTATGTGAGTGGCAGCCTAACACTTCGACCACATCAGTGTCAATGAATATTCTGCTTGTAAGTAGCCACTGTATACTTTGCATTTAAGACACTATTGGGACCCGGGAGTTTGCGTAAGTTTCTGTTGTACACGCCACATCCTGTCTTTCCAAATGATTTTTAATCCTCCGTGTAGTTTTCCATAAAATTTTGATTTCTCATTCCATTTGAGAAGCCATTTGAGATGACGATGTGCAATTAACTAACGACTGATGTTCTATGGCTCTAGAGCGTCCAAAATATATCACAAGATTTCGCTACACAAACACAGACAGTGAAGTTCTATTCGCTTTTGAAAATTAGTCCGAGTGGATGGACATTCTTAAAGTAGCTGCTGGACTATCTGCACAAAAACTATTTAACCAAGTGGGCATACGTAACTTTCATAATATGCTCTCGCTCTCTCTGTCTCTCTCTCTGTCTTAGCCCTTGATCTTTTGTTTATAACACCAATGAATGCACTTTGACATCAGGCTTATATTATAGGCTTGTTCTTCTGGTAACGGCCTCTCGCTCTCTCTCTCTCTCTCTCTCTTTCTTTAGTATCCGAGTAAAACCACAAATTTTGAAAAATTTGTTTAAATGATAATGATAATTATTATTATTGTTGCACTTTGTTATTATTGTTGCATGCAATGAAATGCATTTTGTTGCAGCTGCAATAATGTTTTCTATACGACGATGCACTTGTTTAATGTTGACACTTTGCATTTAATGTCTTTTAATGTTAAAGTGTTGTTATCCTTGGATTAAAATTGTACAAAATATACACAACAAAATGAAAAGGACACAATACACACAGCACACACACACAACACACGTATTTAAGTACAAGCTTACAAAGACTGAAAAGTGTACATATACACAACAAGAAGCTGTACACAGACACACTTGAAAATTCTCATACTCTTTGATTGCATTAAATAGCAAAGCATACGAAGACAGAGAGAAAGAGAGAGTATTTAAAGACATGGAGTTGTATAAAATCTCTGTTGACCACATACAGTGCAAGTCATTAGTATAAGTACACTTGAAAATTTTATTTAATTTTATAAATTATTTCAACATTTTGTTTTTAATGTGAATTCTTATTCATTTTTGTTCCTTTTTCTTTCCATACTTACCTCTGTGCTTTAAATTTTTGGTCAACACTGTACGCCTCATTTAAATGCTGATATTCAAATATAATTGTAAGGGTGTATGATACTTATAATTGTGTGCATTTGCCTGTGTGTATATTGTATGTTTGGTTGATATTTTATAATCATTCTTCTGTCTGTTGCATGTCGTTGTTATACTTGTTGTTGCTGTTGCTGTTGTCGTTGTTGTTTATGTGTTGCATTGTTCCAAGTATTATAAACTTATCTTTGCCTAATTTAACATAAACTTTACATTGTTTAATTTGTTTATTTATGAATCTGATAGAATTCTTAGTGGCTTGTAGAATCACCCAAAATTGTGGTCACATTAAATCTTTTAAGAGTTTTTAAAGCTTATGAGAAACTGCAGACGAGACACTGTGTTGAAAGTCGATGTTTCTACTTGTGGATAATAAATGAAGAAAATTGTAATATTTCGTATATACATACGAGGGTGGTAGACCTAGTACAGTGCAACAGCATGTGCCTTACATTAATATTGGTAAAGAACGTTAAGAAAAATAATTAAGAAATGCATACAAGGGAGCTTTATGTTGCCAGGATATGGTTCAACATTTGTTCATGATTTGCTGTTATAAAAATTCATACCAATTCGTATAGCTTTCTTAAGTTTTCTTTTGGCCCAATTGGAGTTATCATGCTCACATCAAATAAGCAATGTTATGTTTAAAAATTTGTCATACTTTTAAACGTAATTCCCTATGCGCTTCGTGTACACATTTTTTTGATTCAAATTTTCCAACAACAATCTCTTCTGCCTTACGAACTTCTTCGAGCTTTAAGGAAGTTGCAGATGTCCTCCTGATTACGGTCCCCAAGACACCGCAGTTATACAAATCGTGCAATACCAGAACTATCCAAAAAACAACATGAGAATCTACGAAAAGTAGAACAAAAGAAATATAAAAAATGTTGCCAATCAGTCGTGAGTCTTCACTTTCAGTATGAGTTACAATAAAAAATACAAACACAGTGGCTTTGACCACTGTGTATTGTTATTCAGATAATTAAACGATGTTTCAAAAATTCTCTCGTGTTTATCACCGCTTAAGTTCTGGAAAATTTTCAACATTTTCAATGGCAAAGTTATTTATGCTCAGTGGGGTGCTACAGGTAGTAATAATTCTCAGAACCTTGGGTTTTAAATTTTCATTATCAAGCCTGTTTATAAAGCGTTGTTAACAATTTAGTTGAGAATATTTTTTATGTCGCAATGTCTGTTGGGAAGTACGTTAATTTGCCTAGCTTATAGTCCAGATGTGAAGATATACCCAATGGCAGTCGATTTATTTGAGTAATGAAATAAAGAACGTGTTTCGATGTGTTTCGTTCTCATCATCACAGAACCTATGTATATGTAGTGCTCGCGGAACCTCTCATTCTGAAAAAGTCATGTTATTCCTGGATAGTCTGATGCATGAATTAGATCTTCCCTTATTATAGTTTCCCAATAAAAGTTTTGATGATATCAAACTCATCAAATTTGATGAGAGTCTTTGCCCCTTTATATCTTCCTTTTCATTGAGAATACCAACCCTCAAGCATTCTGGTCCTATCAGCGGCGTATAAGCACATATTCTCGCAAACTGACCTGAGACCCAGAAGTCAGTAATCTTTGTTATCCTACTTCTCCAGATAGTCACTTTCTATCGTCGCTATAAGCTCATAACAATCGAGTGCTAAAAAAGCGGCTGGGCAGTGAGATATCTTTATAGTGTCCTGTCTTATGTACGTACAATCTAAGTTAAATTGACAACATCTGTCTATGGCATAGTCTTCCATATCTTCATACTTGCTTGTTTCCCCATGATTTTTAAAATATTTCATTCACTCCTGGTTCTGCCCAAGATAGTTCCATTTTTAAGAGAGTATGTAGGCTCGAGATTACCTCGCAGTTAAGAAGGAAACTGTCAGCCAATCGACTCCTTAATTTCCAAAATTACTTCATAAATTTCATGTTAGACTTGTATCTCATCAAACTAACCATAAATTCTAAGGTCTTGGTATTCACTACCATGTGCAGCGGATTCAAATCCAATTGATCCTCCAGAGCCGCTGTGTAAACAAGTTTTCATTACCCCTGTTTTAAAATTTTGCCATTTGCCCAGACAATTGCTCCATAAGTCACTATTGGTCTGATCATCATGGGCATGCATCCTGAGTTGCATCCCCAATATATCCCTGCAAGCCTTCTTTTCTGAGATTCCTCAGTATGAGTCCTCCATATCAATTTATGCTATCCAGTATTATTCCTATATATATGTGCTCTATTTTCTTTGATATTATTAGCGCTGACTGATACGACTGCCACACTTAATGCGGCATCGTGGAGCAGGCGATTACTTACCTCTTTGTTTGAATGGTTCAAAATATTGTTTATTTTCTCTGGTATTAAAGCTTACCAGACGTAGTTTCTGACGATGTGCAGTGCGTCCTTAAATGTTCTAAATATTTTAATATTCCAATGTTCTAAACATTTGCTATTCCAGCTTATTCTAATCTTTATTATAATTCCCTTGGCGTTGTGTGGTCCAAAACGTTCTGTAATTGTAATTGTTATATTTTTAAAGCCTGCCGTCACCATTGGCAAATTTATTATATTTTTTCCAGCCGCCATTTTTAATATCCTTTTAACAATTCCTTCTTTTCTTTTGTCCGATAGCACTACCTCCACCCAGACGGGGCTAAATAAGAGACCACTGAACGATTCCAGTACAGATTTAAACTATTCTGCTGATATGTCGTCCCTTCCAGCAGCTTTGCTGTTGGAAATTTCATGATTGCTTGATGGATCTTGCTGGATGTCCAGGAGAATTTAGATCGTGTTGTTAAGGTAAGTGCTTGCATAGTTAATTATCTAGATGACTGACATTTTCACGCATTCATTACATTCATTACTTACTTACTTAATTCGCCATTGCAATCGCTTGGTCAATATTAAAATCTATCTCCTCACATCACACATTATATAAGTGTTAATTTTATCCATAAAGGCACAGAACACCACATTTTTCAGAAACTTTTCATGTCAAATGTATTTTACTCTCAGAATTTTTGGCTTGGAAGCTTACTGGCTTCATATTGTTACATTTTTACCCTTTTTAAAAGCGTTTAAAATATGAGTTCGTAGATTGCAAATAAAAAATAAATAAATTTGTGTTTACTTCGCACAATTCTGAGTGCCACTGTTCACAACTTGATGTAAACAACAACAATTTACTTTGTTTGTTATTATTCTTTACACTCATTTGCGTAAATACTAACAATTGTTCGGCAGATCTTTATAACGGAGATCTTCAAACCACGATAATTCTCTTCACATGCAACGCGTCTTTACACAAGACTGACTGAATTTTTACTGACTCCGTTGCCTGCTTTGTCTGGCCTTTTATATCGCAGTCTGATAAATGCTCTTGCGAAATCTCTATAAATGTAAACATGTTGTTTACGTTATTGTTGTTTGTATATTTTGTTTACGTTACATTGTCCTTGCAGTGTTGATTTTGCCTTTTTGTTTACTTGTTTATCATGTAAACAAGTTCATTGTTTTTATTTTTGTAGCTTCTGCTTGCAATTTAAACGATGTGAAAGCAAAACACCATTTCCATTTTCATAACAATATTTTTTTGTTTGGTTTGACATGTCAGAACTGGGGTTTTGAACCATGGACACGTGTCTAATAAGCCAATACACTACTTACTAGTCTAAGGCGACTTTTGCAATCAATATCCTCTACAAATGTGTCTCTTATGTATACATTTATACCCTTCAACCAATAATTTGTACTTTTAATTTATTTCCTCCATCATTATTGAAGTTATTCCCTGTCATCTGTCTTCTATTTTCAGCAAAGTATTCTTTGTAGACATAAATTCAAATATCTTTCTCAGGACTTCTATGAATAAAAATCAAAATAACTTTTGTCTTCAAGAAAATTTCTTTGCAAGAAATAATTCATTAATAGAAGCATTATTTAAGATGAACAGTATTTCAGCCATACTGTACTGTTCAGTCTGGCATTTACCTCAAATCATAATTATTTTCGAAAGTCAGTCCAAGACTAAATAATAATTATAAGGCTTCTAATGCTTCTAATTTCTGTTCGATAATTAAACAACAATTTTCCTAATTTATGTTTTACCTCAAAAATCAATTAATCTAACGAATCTATTCCTTCTATTAATTGTAATTTCTTCATACATTGTTTTCTTACCTTTTTTGTTTCTTTAAGTTGCAAATATTGCTTGAATTATTTTTTGTTTTCCCAGCATCACACAATTCATTGTACGTCGTTAAAACATGAGTTTTTTGATTCTGTTTTGCTTTTATTTATCGTTTCTCTCTCATGCCAGAAATTCATACAGAATTCATCGTTTCACATTTTGATTCATTCAATTACTTTAGAAATGTTCTTGATGCTGTTGTTGCTGTTTTAATTGCTATTTCTAATAATGCTGCAACACTATTATTGTTGTTATTGCTTTCGTTGTTGTTGTTGCTACTGTTGTTGTTGTGGTAATTATAAGTTAACAAGACTAGAATAATTACCGTTTTAACTTTCAACATTTACAGTCAATAAAATCAACATCATCAACGTCATCATCGGCATAGTCATCGTCATCGTTATCGTCGTCATGATTGGAAAACAACACACAAGACGAGTTAAAACACAACCCCATAGAAATATTGAAAACAAATATTCACACACATACATACATACTTAAGCATACATATGTTCTTATAATCTCCAACACTTACTTAAACACATACGTTGTAGGCATGCATATACACAAACATGTATTCATGTATTCAGTTCATTAATACTACCCAGCAAACCAGTATGATTGTTGCCAAAATTTAAGATCCTAGTAAACTATAGAATACTTAGATAAGACTGTGTCCATACTTAAATTTGTAACATCTTGAGGGTGTAGTAAAACGAAATCCAGTAGTTTGATTTTAATAAAACGTAACTCGGGGTGGAATATGAAGGAGAGAAAGCTTTATTTAATCAAAGCTTACTTAAGCACAGAAGCAACTGTTGTGATAACACAAGAGGCAATGACCCACAATTACAAGAGATGCGGATTACAACCTTAGCTGTGACAACAGCTATAGGAGTAATTAATTGCCACTGAAAAGCTTTTCAAATCTGTGATGCAATGCCTTTAAGTCTCGCTACTTATAGATGAAATGAAGACACTTAACATGGAGGGTATTTTACAGAGTTTTAGATGTGATTTTATAGAGTTTAAGATATCGTGTATTTTTGTAGTAATCGTAATCGATAGTAATCGATATTGATGACCATGATTTGACAGTTAAGAATGTCAAACTGTGTCAACAATTCTGTGCAGTAAGGTTTGGCGCGTCATCATAAATGGTTTTAAGCCAGAACAACGCTTCCAAATTGTGGAAATCTTCTTTAAAAATATAAATTTGTTGAGTTCGTTCATTTTACGGTGAACATAATCGGCCCAGTAGGCCAACAATTTGTGCAGTTGTTGACTTAATTCCACTCTTCTCGATTAAAAACCATCAGGTAGATAAGTAAGTAGATTGAAGGCGATGTAACTAAATGAACACCAACCATACTTTCTATAGAAATTCTCTATTTTGTTTAAACTTCCTTAGATTCCGCCAGTCCACTCCTCTAAGACGAGTAAAACATGGCTGCATTGTCATCCAAATGTGGGACTTACGAAGGTTGAGCAATGTGATAAAAAAAAATGCTTCACCATATACCCTACATTGATTATAATCCACAAGATCAATTCTATTTCGGTGTTCTATGAGTGTATTCCAGTCGTCCCTTATTCAGTCTTAAAATACTCATGCTTTTGTCCTTATCGTCAACGCCACAGAGTATTTTTGTAATTCCTTTCACTGTGTCATTATTCCCTAATAGTCGATGAGGATATCTTAACCAAGAGTATATGATTATTTTTTACTGAGAGTAACGTATTGTTTGCTGGGTTAAATTCTCTTGTATTTTTGTTTACAGTTTATAACTGTAGTGTTTGTCTACAGCTACTGACTACTGAATAGAATTTTTCCGAATTTAAATCTTTATCTCGGCATAGAAAAACTATAGTCTTCAGTCATCATCATAATTGGTCATTACAACCGTTGAGTCAGTTTTACGACCTAGTTTCTCACACCACTTATGCTGTGTGTGTTAATTTCCTGAATTTTGAAGGAAATTTCCGAAGATCAAAAATTTTTAGAAACTTTTTCATTACCAGAGCTTTCGCCAGAAATCTGCTGAGAGGCAGTAGCCGTAGTAATATTTCTTCGTATTTCATTCTGTTGGAGATACCTGACTTAGGGTCACGTGTAATAAGTCAAGACACTACCTGCTAGACTACGGCGGCTTCCAATCTTCAATATTAATATTAATTCTTCCCTTTTTTACGTTTTGCGAGGTTTGGTATACCGCCACTTGTGATATGCGGAAAATGCAAGTATTCGTGAACAGATATCTTTCACTTATAAAATTGTATATGTATTCGGGTCGATAATTCTGTCTACTGAAATGCTCTGAGAAAGAACTCGTCAACATATCCTATCTGTTGAATTAAATAGAAGAGTTTGTTCGTATCCTTAGAAGACGAACTACAAACATCACTAGACTTGCCATAGATTGGAACCCACAAGGGAACAAAGGAGAAAAATGAAATGCAATGGCAAGAATTTTAGAAATTTTTTTTTTCTTAGACTACTATTAATTACCTTGCACCTGCTGTATGTATGCGTAATACATCTATAAAGATTGACCAAACTCACAGCTATTATTGAACATGAAGAAGAAAAGCAGTTGAAATTAATTGATTGGATTAGAACTACACAGAAATAAACACAGTTTGTTGTACGTTCTCTCCCTGTCTCTCTTTCTCTACTTTAATTTAAGACATTCTCTCTTTATCTTAGCAGTCACAAGTATATTGTGTCACATGATATTAAAATGAAAACCAACACACTTACTACTAATACACACACACATTTATACACACATAAATAACTTTATTGAACTGTATACGAGTATAAAGATTCTTTTGCTACTGGTCAATGCGAAAAACAAGTACTCTTACACACACACATAAGTTCATACATAGGATAACCTAGGCTGCAGCGCGTCTATGTCGAGGAAGTCTCTCCTGCCGGGCAGGAAACACGTGTACTGGTGGAACGCGGAGATAGCTGATTTAAGAAGGAAATGTAATCGAGCGCGGAGGATATTCCAGAGGGCAAGGGGTCGCTATGACTTCATTGTACTTCGGGAAAGATACAAGCTGCTCAGAGCCTGCCTTAATAAGGCCATTGACAGGAGCAAAAGAAGGTGCTATAGAGAAATGTGCGCCGATGTGGATGAAAATCCCTGGGGCACGGGATATAAGGTGGTAATGAGGAAGCTGAACTGCTTTCGACCACCGGCCACGGAAAGTGCGGAGAAGCTGCGATCAATTGTCGAAGGCCTCTTTCCGGAGAGGGCCGAGATCACATATGCTGTGCGAGACAGCATGCCTCACGATGACATTCCTGGGGTTAGCGGCCAGGAATTCGATGCAGTCTGGAGAGGAATGAAACTCAGGAAAGCGCCGGGGATTGATGGGATCCCAAACGTCGCACTTAAGGTGGCTATAGAGAACAATGTTGAGGTGTTTAGGAAGGTATTTGATACATGCATTCAGGAGAGGAAATTCCCAAGGATATGGAAGAGACAGAGGTTGGTTCTCATCCCGAAGGGCAACGGCGCGCAGGATGCATCAGGTTACCGCCCACTTTGTATGATTGATACTGTAGGTAAACTGCTGGAGAAGATAATATGTAGAAGACTCGAAACGATTTTGGAGAGAGATGGCCTGTCGGATCGCCAATTCGGCTTCCGAAAAGGGCGCTCCACTGTGGATGCAATGGATGCGGTCATAACCGTAGCGAAGGAAGCCATCAGCGGTGACCGCTGGTTTGAGGGCGATAAGGAGTATTGCGCAATCATCACCCTGGACGTTAAAAACGCATTTAATTCGGCAGATTGGGACGCCACCTTGGCTGCACTGGATGAGAGGGGCGTACCTGGATATTTGATGGAACTCATAATGGACTACTTTAAGGATAGAGTACTTTTGTATGACACAGATCAAGGCAGAAAGTCATACGCTGTAACAGCAGGGGTACCACAGGGATCGGTCCTGGGCCCAGTGCTATGGAATGCGATGTATGATGGCGTACTGAGGCTTAGGCTTCCTACGGGTGCACAAATATTCGGATTTGCGGACGATATAGCCCTCGTGGTGAAAGGTAAACACCTTGATAAATTGGAACGAACGTGCAACGCGGCAGTTAGCAGAGTTAGAAGCTGGATCGCGAGTATAGGTCTGAAACTTGCTGATCATAAAACGGATGTCGTATTGGTAAGCAGTAGGAAGAAAATGGAATACATCACCATAACGGTTGGCGAACAAAGGATAACATCGAAGCAGTCTATCAAGTACTTAGGAGTTATGATTGACAACAGACTCACATTCAAGGAGCACCTGACGTATATTAGTAGGAAGTGCGCGGCGACAACGGGCGCACTCGCGCGGATAATGCCTAACTTGGGAGGTCCGAGACAGGAGAAGAGGCAATTGCTGATGAGAGTGGTTAGATCGATTGCTCTATATGCAGCCCCTATATGGGCCGAGGCCATGGATAAGAAGACATACAGAATAGGAGTTGATGGGGCCTACAGGAGATCTGCCCTCCGAGTAATTTCTGCCTTCCGTACAGTATCTACGGATGCAGCATTGGTGATTGCAGGGATGATGCCGCTACGAATGTTAGTAGAGGTTGAAAGGAGGAAACACTTAACAAGAAGGAGAACGGGGCAAGTGCACCCTGACCAGGCGAATGACGATGCAATGAATAGGTGGCAGCACGAGTGGACTTCTTCCACAAAGGGAAGATGGACTTACAGATTAATATCAAATATAGAAGAATGGACTAGAAGGAAGCACGGCGAGGTAAATTTTTACCTTACACAGTTCTTAACGGGTCACGGTTGCTATAGGACATACCTCTACAAGTATGGGCATGACGTGGATGAAGCGTGTCCATCATGCCTAAATACGGGCGAAACAGCGGAGCATGTATTCTTTACTTGCCCGCGCTACGAATTTCGACGAAATATCCTGGAGAGGACGATCGGATCCCAGATGACCCCCGATAACGTGGTTAACCTGATGCTAACATCACGCGAAAACTGGAACGCGGTATGTTTATTCGCGAAGGAAGTTCTAGTGCAACAGAGGATAATAGAGAGAGCAAGAACAGCAGAAATGGATAGCAGCACTCGCTGAATCTTTACCTCCCCCGATGTAATACTTGATTGTGGTCCCGGGGGGGGCGACTTAATGGAAGTGTGACGAACTTGGTTGGGTTTAGTACGTATGCGTTTAGCAAGCCGAGAGTAAGTCTTGCGGCGAATCGTGCACATTGTGTAGACCGGGCTACCAATGTCTTTTGAAGATTCCCAACCTTTAGCTCGCATAGCTATAAAAAAAAAAAAAACATAGGATAACCTTCCTTCGATTGAATACAAAGAAAATGTTTGAAAATGTACGTAAGTATGTGAGTGTAAGTGTTTACTTTAACAAGTTAATGCAGATAGAGACCGACAGAGAGAGAGAGCGAGAGAGAGAGCGAAAGTTACTACAACTATTTGTGCTATTTCAGCTGTTGACTTTTATCAAGGATTTATAAATGCTTGTCTGTCTGTTCGTCTGTTTGTCTGTCTTACCAATCCAAATAACAACTACGACACCATAAACAATAACATAAATAAGGACATTGTTAAACACTACAATTACACACACACCCTCATATATCGCTTATACTGCTATTTACGTTAGAGAGTTATCTCTCTGTACGCCATACAAAGTGTTGTTTCATTTTGTGGAGCATTATTGAGTTTGGCTTACTGTTGAGTGACTGTGTAAGTTGAGAAAAAGAAAAATTAAATATTAAAACCAGAGAGTTAAAGAGAGAGAGAGAGAGAGAGAGAGGGATAAGAGAAAAGAAACGAAATCTATATGTTCATTCGATTTTAGCTTTTAAAGAAGTTGTCATCCTCTAATAAGAAGTGTCATTGACTATACATACATATGTACATGTGTGTAATATAATTAGAAGTCATCAGGCACAGTGGTAATGTCTGCATTATCTGTGCAAATAATTCGGACGGACTATTTAGACAGCAAATGAAACTCTAAGCCATGTCGCCATGCAAAAAAAAAAATGCACTGGAGATAAAAAGTACCATAGCGTAGTGATGGATTCGATTCTGAGCATATTAGGGCTGCAAAAATCAATCTTTATCGTGAGTTTAAAGCCGATTATAGCTGGTCTTCGAAGTGAAAAAAGGTTGTTTCATATGGAAATCTTCTCTAAACGGCGGATAACGTAGGTTCATATGTTAAGATTTTCCTGCTTACACAGGAAATTGCCAACTGAAGAGGCAATTGCTTTAATATCCGGATTGATGCTGATAGATATCCAACCGAAACAACTTGGTCGGCTTTATGGTGCAAGGTACAGTATTGTCGCATGTATGGCAATCCTGGTAGCAGGCAGATGGGCGGCATATGGATTATTAGTCGAGGTTTCAATTCAACACCAAAGTTTGTGAATCACTAAATCACTACGAGTACGTGGCTTAGTGTATATGACCCAGTGGTCACCTCCCGTTGGCCATGGCATCCTTTGCATTCATCCTGCAAAGGGGAAAGAAGTGAGGTACATGGGTTGGAGAAAGAGAAGAAGTCGCCGTGGTCTAGTAGATAGTGTGTTGGCTTATTAGACAAAAGGCCCGAGTTCAAATCCCAGGTCAGACATCAAAACGAAAATATGAAAATATTTCTTCGGCGACTTCCTCTCAGCAGATTTCTGGCAAAAACTCTGAGAGTAAAAATTGCCATGAAAAGTGTCTCAAAAATCTATCGTTCGGAGTCGACTTTAAACTGTAGGTCCCGCTACTCATGTATAAAATTAACGCACACAACACGAGTGGTGTAAGAAGCTAGGACGTTGTACAATGGGTCAATTCGACCTCCGGGTACTGTACTTGTCACAGTTGACAAGTACACGTCCTCTCACCTAACCTAACCTAGAGAAAGAAAGAGAGAGAGAGAGAGAGGGAGAGAGAGAATGAAAGATAAGTACAAAAACGAAATTGAAGGATCAGTTAGGCGCGGATGTGAGCGTTATCCCATTACATATCTCAGGGAGTGTGAATAAACACTGCCAAAAGGGTACTTAAACTCTTGCAGGAATACTCGAGCAGGGTAGTCAGTCTTCTCCTATAAACAACACGCTCTATTATTTTCATCTCCTCGTCATCTTTTTATACCTTCAAGCCTGTGGGTTGGCTCGAAGAGAATACTTTGACGTTGCTACGAAGGACTGAAGCTAACATCCGCGTTATATCCATCAACTAACTGAGTGTTATTCAACGCTTTCAATAGTATGGAAAGGAGGCTTTTAAAAATCCCCAATCCATGTCGTTAATTGTGAAAAGGAGATGCTTAGGAGTTCAATGTGGATATCGCATCTTATCTTTGGCAGCCTCCTAGGAGTTGTTGTGATGGAAAACTCGAAAACTCTAAAGCCAGGTTAAAACGCAGTGGAAAGAGTACGTTTTTTGAGACAACGAGAAAACTGTGCTAACAGTGACTGAAACTACAATCTAATTCCACACATGGAATGATAAATGAATAAAGCAGAGAAAGTAGAGCTGCCGTTAGCTACCAAGAAGGCTGTGACCTTCTTATGGAGAACTCTGGCTAATGCTCTTGTAACAACCACCAACTGTACCAGCTTTTTGTAGGCTATAATGACAAAAACAAATTATTCTATACTTATTGACCCACTGTGCTGAAGCATAACATAACTACGTTTGTAGAAACACAGATATAAACTGTCATGTGAAGGACTTTTCAATTAACATGTGAATTAAGTGCATTTAATACCGGATACTTGCGTTAGTTTGACCACAATTTTTATTAATTATAATCAAAATGAGGCTAAGCAACAACAACAACAACTAACAAATCCATAGAAATCGTAAAAGGAATAGAAACTGAATTTATTAAGGCCTTGTATACATATATAGTGGCTTCCATATGATGGTGGTTAGGGGTGCATAAATAGAATTTTTATTTGATTTTCTACGAAAGAAAAAAAAAAGAGGGCAAAAGGAATAAAAACCGAAATGGACTTTAATTCGTGTCATTATGGATTTGTCAAAATGATTTTCTTTTTTTTTCCTATTTTTAATGCTGCTTATAGGGCTGCAGAAGTCTTTGTGTCACTATAATCTTAGCAATTGCCAGCGAGTGTAAATCCAATTAATTTTATTACTTTGACGACTATGAGAACGCAAAAGAATTCTTATACGTATTTATGAAATCAGGAATAAATTTAAATGTTCCTAAGAATTGCTGATTAAGTTCAGGAAGGAGGACAGAGAAGGGTGGCCATGATTTAATTGAATGTTACATTATTATGGACGAGATGAAGAGTGGTCGTGGTGGAAGGAAATGATTATTATTGTTAATTAAGCTGGTAAATCTGTACAAAATATTTAATAACACATGTCCTGAACCATAAATTTATTGCTGGGATTAACTTAGAACTTAAACACTTAACGTTGCATAATGTTAAGATGTTTTAATTAATTTCAATGGTCGGACAAGGACATGTGTTGATCAGAAAACTAAAAACGAAGGAAACCTTAAAGGAAAAGAATTTATTACAATTGCTGTGAGTTTCAAGAAGAAAGAAAAAAACAAATGTGGAAAGTCGAAGAGGGAACGTGTTTGATGACGATTTTTTTGCAAAGAGTTTATAGAAACAATTTTACAAAATTTTAAGATATTTTTAACAACAAAACTCAGATTCCAGTAAGGAGTTATAATGCATAAGTGCAAGATAGGAAACAGTTACTTCAATCAAAGACTCACTGAAGTACACTTAGCAGCCCGTAGTCATATCACACTAAGCAACGCCCTAAAAACGAACTAGTAAGCTTTGATTAATCAACACCACGGGTTTCCATTTAAAGCTTGACTTCGAATCAAACTGAAGCCTGCTTGAAAATTTAGTAAATTCAAATATCGCTGCAATAGTGTAGTCGCCTTAGACTAGTTGAAAGTGTGTTGCTTTATTAGAAATGAGACCTCGACTCAAACCCCAGGTCAGACATCTCCGACCAAACGTAATATGAAAAACTATTTCTTCGGCAACTGCCTCTCAGAAGATTTCTGGTAAAAATTCTGAGAGTAAATAAAATCGCCATGAAAAGTTTCTCAAAAATTTGTCTTTCTAAGTGGACTTTAAACTGTAGGTTCCGCCACTCATGTGTAAAATTAACACACACAACATAAGTGGTGTGAAAAACTAGGTAGTAATCCTCCCTAAAAGTTGTAATGACCTATTATGCTATGTATGTAGGTATAGCTCCAATATCTAATAACAATAGCTCAGTTCGACCATCTAGAAAAAGTGTGCCAAATGAAAGGGCACTCTGTGTCGAACCAGATACGGACATTGTTAAATAAAGTGGACGATACAAGTTTCACTCACAAACAATATTTAGCCACTGCGGAAATAAATTTCATGTTAGTGAAGTCTCCACCCATTACTCAATGACCCATGCGAGTAGATACAGTGAAAGAGAGCAAGAGTTCCTAAAGCAAGTGTCTTTAACAGCTCAGGATTTTTCAGCGGGCAATAAATGTGTTTGACGTAATAGACAGCCTAACAGAAATGAGAGGCATGCCTATATTAATATATGGATTGGTATTCAGTACGAGTGTATCTGCTTTAGCAGTTGAAAGCCTCAGTTAATGTGGGACTTTCAGTCACTACAATCACGCCGATGTTTGACAGTGCAGTATTACGTCAGGAAGTCGTCCAGTCCTTACAGTTCTGTTGTCACTGTAAATTGATAGTCTGTCTCATCAGTTCTATTGTAGATACAATCGTCATTGCAGATCCAGTGGTTGCTCCTCGATTAGGTCCAGTCTGTGCAAAACCATTTTTTGGCAAACATTTGTACGGCATAACACTCGTCTCTCGATTGGCACAGTTGGGCTGGTCTGCAGCCAAAAATCTCGTGTAATGCAGAACCGTTCTTTGTAAATCAGTTGCAATCGAAAGTTATGTGTTCCATTATTTCCAGGGCATCCGAGCAGTACTCTAGCAAGTTCAGTAGCTCCATAATTATCCTGTGTCTAGGAATATATATCAGAATAAACCACGTTCTCCGTAGAAGGCGGAAATATTTCCATTTTATTTATCCAATTCATAAAATTATCATTCCCGTACAGTAAATATATTTAAGATAAGCAATGACCTCTCCGTTCCCTTCATAAAAAAGTATCGGTAACGAAAATCATTGGAAGGACAACTACAGGGCGTTGTTTTTAGGCGATGACAGGTGGGTTTGCTGTTACCCTCGACTCTGCTAAAGTAGATCGCTCTAAACTTATAAAAACTTGATTAACGAAACTGATTTATGAACCATATTTATAGCTAAGCAACGAAAGTCTCAAATATATTGTTCTCAATCGTGTTAGGTAGGTAGGTAGAGGTGGCTGCCCATCCAAGAAACATTTTTGAATGGACTCACTTAGGCCGCATTGAACCCATTGTGCTACCACAATTATCTGTTATCCCCTAATCTCGAAACCACTCGGAGCTCCTGATGAAGCGATTCAGGCTGCCAATGTCAATCCTTGACAGTTCCTCCACATCATCCATGTAGTAAGTACCCAATGCCCCGTAATGACACCGACAACTACACTGAGCGCGCCTCTTTGGAGTTTAAGTAGACTCATGGTGCGCCCCTCATCCGGCCTTGGCCAGATTTTAAGAGCCGTTCTACCAGTGTCCCAGGCCGCTCACCTGTCGTCGACGGAATCGGCGATCGCATTATCAATTATGAGCTTGCAGGTCCTCATAGGTCTCAATCGTGTTAAACGTAGTAGAATTTAAGCTAGGTAAAGACAATTACTGTCAAGGGTATCTAGAATGTTACTCAATGTGTTACTTTATGCTTCGCTAGTATGGAAAATAACTCTTGAAAACACCAATGGAACTTCTTAGAGGTGCGAAGAGGATATCTCATCATACATCTCTTTGAAAAAAGTTAGTGTTGTAGCAAGTAGTATGATAACAAAGAATATGAACGAGTCCTTCCATGTAATTACCAAGAGTTCAGAGAGTATAACAACAAAAAGTATAAACCCAGTTAAGAAGATCTCTGCGCAAATGGCAATGACAACAGGCCTAACAAAATAATTCCACTTATTGGGAAGGGGATTAATAGAAGTCATGGAAAGGGCAATTAATATTTTATAATTGCCCTTCGAGCTCTACATCTCGTTTCGAGTACGACAAAATGTGTTCTACTTACATTCTGATGTTGAATGTATATTGGAAACAGAAACCCTAGTCAGCCAGATCCTATCGTTAGACAATGCACTGTTGGTGATGACACTATCTGAGAAGGTCTAGGATGTGGTAATGAAACTCTGGTACTAGCAGAGAGTCTTAACTCATGTGAGAATGAGCCAAGGGACTTGAAAGAAATATCAGTGTGTAGCAAGGGGAGATTTTTTAAGAGCTATAGGAATATTTAAAAAAAAACACATAAAATTCAGAAAAATTCATGAAATCTTTATTTGAATCGATAGTACGGTCAATATAATTTAATGTTTGAAGATTATTTCATGCAAATGTTAACCGCGACTGCACCTCAAATGGTCCATCCGCTTAATCCAATTTTGGCATACTCTTTCCAACATTTCGGCCGGTATCTCACGAATAAATGCTTCAATGTTGTCTTCCAATGCATCAATTGAAGCGGGCTTGTCTGTATAGACATAAGCTTTAACATAGTCCCACAAAAAGTAGTCTAAAGGCGTTAAATCGCACGATCTAGGCGGCCAATTGACCAGTCCCGAATGTGAAATAAAATTCTGCGTTGCGGTAGGTCGTTTGGCTTCAATTCTTACACCAGCTGTATTTTGAAAGGCTTCACACCTAAATCCTTCCGCAAAATTTTCCACGTTGTTAAGTAACAGAGGCCCAATTGCTGCGAACGGCGACGAATCGATAATTGATGGTCATCATTAACACTGGCCGATACTGCTGCGATATTTTCTTCAGTTCGCGCTCTACGTAAGCGTGTTGGTGGTTTAATGTCCAATAGCCCGAATAGCCGCTTCAGTGGGTCGATTAAACTGACCATAAAATAGAAGAAGCGCGCGCTGGACTTTCTTAACAGAGCGCGCATTTTGATAATAAAATTCAATGATTTGCAAGCGTTGTTCGTTTGTAAGACGATTCATGGTTACATTATAGACCAAACTGAAGATGTTTGACAGTGAAACAAAACACGAAACGTGCGTTAGCTGTTTAAACCAGTGTTGCCAAAAAGATAATAGCTAAAAAATCACCCTTTATAATGCTGCCGATTGATCAATCGAAATGCTACGTACAGAAGATGCTTGTTTCCTAAAGTTAGTTGAAAGTAAAGTTGAAAGAAAGTTGAACGATGTCAGAAATTTTTTTAATGAAATTGATGCTGAAATATTTTATAAATTATAAAGGCCTTGAAATCTTGATAGATAGAAAAGGCTAAAGAGATTCTGGGTTAAAAATCCTTATAAAGTCTTTATCAAAATCGCTGAGAAAGTGCCAGTATATAATTTAGAATAGCTTCTCAAGAACTGATGCAAATATTGAAGCTGTTATTGAGTTTCCATAGGAATTATTTTCAATGAATTTCGCACTTGACAAATATGCGAGAGAATAGAACTATCTGGAATGCAGGCATCTTAAGTACGTTTGTCTTGAAACAAGAATGCAGAAAATTACTTCCGCAATATAAAGTTCGCAAGGACAAGTTTACTTACCTTTCAGTTCTTTTTCATTCACTTCATTATTGAACATAATTTTCAAAAAATTTCTTGATTTTTGTGTATTCAAGCCATCTGACTTAGGATTATATCTCACGCCATTTAATATTGGCTTAAGGGAATATTACAAGTCAAAATTAATTTTATAATGACCAGTAGTGGAATTCACTAACTTTTTTTAACGATTATCGAATCGTTTAAAATACTAAACAACAAAATTGTCGATTTTGGTATTCTGTAAAATTTTTAAACGATATTCGAAATCGTTATTTCAGTTGGTGTCGTAAACTAAACGACAATAATTTTTGTATTGTTTATTCAATCGATTCAATCAATTTAAAGCAACATTTTAAGATTAAAAAGGGTTTTGAATACTTAGGGTATAATTTATCAGTGGATGAGAAAATTTTCAACGCTCGAAGGGTTGACAGACGTGTTCTTCGAGATTTGGAGAACCCATTTAACTTAAATGAATTTGAATTTCGGATACTCTACCGTTTAACGATGCATACATCGTGTAACGGATGCAATTAACAATACCATGTTTTACGCAAAAGTAAAGTTTCCGATGACTCAAGTGGAACGACAAGCTGAAAAATTAGTTTTTCCATCAGCAGTATCACCCTTTATAGCTGGTACTATTGGGGCAATCGATTGCACACATGTCTCGATTTTGGCCCCAAAAAGTTATGATAAGGCTTAAGTCAACCATCATGGGTACCATTCTGTTAATGTTCAAATGATAAATCCAAGGTCTTTTTGACAAGAGATTCATAATATAATTATTTTTGTTGAAATTGCAAATTTGTGATTCAAACCTAAAAATTTTAAATGTGAATGCCAAATTCCCGGGAGCTCGATACGATTCATACATTTGGAGGTCTTCAGCAGTCAGAAGAGTTATGCAAAGGTATTTTGAAAATGGGGATCACAATATATTTTTAATTGGTATTTTTTCCGTAGTAAGTTATTATATTTTTTTAATTTGTCACAAAAATATCTATTGGTGATTGTGGGTATCCATTGGAGCCGTGGCTCATGACTCCTCTACCAAACCACCCAGAGGGGACACCAAAATTCCGTAATAATGAGGCACTGTGTAAAGCACGTAACCCCGTTGAACGTCTTTTTGGTGTCCTTAAAGGAACTTGGCGATGCTTATCACAGCAAAGAATGCTCCTGTATAGTCCCGAATTTGGTGGAAAAATTGTAAACGCACACGCAGTTTTACATAACATACATTTGGATGAACAAAGATTGGAGACTAACAATGAGATCACAGAGCCTGATTCAAGTATTAACATGGTACCCCAGATACACCATCTTCAATAGAAAAACGTGTCAAGATATGCTAATTGTAAATTTTTTTACTTAAAAACTACAAAATTTAAATCACATAATTAGTAACATTAAATAGTTTTATTATTATAATTTTTTATCAATGAAATATTATAACGATGATTTTCCTACTGCCAATCCCGGGTTCTCCACCATAAAATCTACCATTTAGCTTACTTGCTCTGCTGTGGCACGACTTCTTTTGTAGGCTATATTGGACGTCATTCTGAAAAGAAGAAAATGGTTAATTAAAATAACAAATTCGCAATAAATTACTTACCTCATACAGCAAAATAACGGAAATCGAATAAAAAAAATTTTAATATATTGTTAAATTTGTTTTTTCGACTTTTCATTACACAGAGTTGCCATTGATTTTAATTAAAAAAAGACTTTATCAACAGTCGTTAACATGTAGTTTGTGAATCACTTAATCGTTACTGCAAACAACAAATAATGTCGACATTTTTAACGATTGTCGAATCGTTAAAAGTTACTGAATCCCACTACAGAATTATAATGAGCGAATGTTAAAATTAAATTTTGCTTTAATGCCCAGCATTAATCCTTTTAAGACATCACAACGGTGTATCGCGTTTGCCTTTTAAAGGTAAGGAAATTTTCATACAGAAATTAAGGCGTTGATAGAGTCAATTATATAAAATAGGAAAAGAGATGCTTTAATACTGTTCCAGAATCAATGCAGTCGTTTTTCATGACGTTTTGTAAGAGAGAAAATTTGGAAATATTCTGCACGGCTTGTCCTTGATGCTTCAATGTGTCTGAGTAATACAGCTGGAATGTCCTTACAATGAACAGCGTCCTAGGTTGATTAGTGATAGAACAATACGAAGGCATTGGCACTGAAAACAAATAACATATGATGTTTGTAGTTTTGAGCGCCATACGAAGCAAGAGTAGAGTACAGAGTCAATAGAGTACAGAACAGAGTTCAGCAATAAGTATTCAAAAAGATGAGTAGATTCGAATCATACTCATAATATCTGATACTTATACGCATTCATACTTATTTTAATATCATACTCATACTACTCATATTCAAAGTTTGAAGTACTCATCGTACTTATACTTAACAATAAGCATGATTTTGTTGATTTCGACTCTCCTCTACTCAACATTTGCAAGAGTCACAAAATAAGTATGATTCGCTTACAAACACTACAATACTCACTAGAAGGTTGTATGTTTGCTTTGCTTGTTGTCTTTACCTTTGTCTTTTTCTTTATTCTTTTTTGTAAATGCAACAACAACTAAGACTGTAAATTTTTTCGAATGATACGAATCACTCGAATCATTTATGAGTATTATAAGTATTTTTTCTAAATTTATGAATCTGAATGAATCAAACATATTTCAAATGTTATGAGTTTGATGTCAACGTTGTACTCATGCTCATTGGAACCTGTACTTATAAATCAATGTTGTAGTAAGTACGAATGAATCAGAGTAGTTGAATTTCAATACTGTTGACTTACTCATACTCAAAATTTCTTGAGTACGTATGAGTAGCGAAAAAACGATTAAATGCTGACCTCTGGTACAGAGTCAATAGAGGACGGAGTTAGTAGAGTACAGAGTCAAAAGGGTACAGAGTCAATAGAGTACAGAGTCAATAGAGTACAGAGTCAATAGAGTACAGACCCAATAGAGTACAGAGGCGGTTACGTTACGACAGCTTCCCATGAATTTACCGCAGCTAACAGCTTAGCAGCTTGTCTGCAATATCATACCACTTCTGTTAAATTATTAAAAAATGTGTCCTGCTTCTTATTTCTTACCTTCGCTATGCTACCAACCCCTTAAACGTTTTAATAAGCCATTGCAGCTCAGCGGTCTTAAAGGCTTCAAATGTTGTTCTTGTAACATTTAATGACGACAATGATGGTGACAAAATGACGATAATTATGATGTAAATTAATGTCAAAATTATTTATTAAAAATATTCAAATAAAGCAACAACAACAAAAAAATCAATGCCAATAGCAGAAGCTTTTAATTATAAACAAAATATTTAAATAAGGTTTTAAAAGCAACGAACAAAATTTAACAACCAAAACATTAAGAGGTACCAAAAGCCTATTTGGAAAAACAACTCAAAACAGACCTTTGTGGTGGTAGTGTTTTTGTTGTTGTTCATATTTTGAATGAAAATGAAATGAGAATTTTCGTTCGTTTGGTTTTCTTTTCCATTTTCTAATTAAAATTTAATTAAAAAATTACGCGGGTTTTTCATTTTCTATTTGCAGGTCTTTAAAATAATGCCCAGGATTAATGCACAGATAAAACAAAAGAGTCCTAGAGAGAGCAAAAGAAGAAACAAACAAAAAAACAATAAGCAGGACATGAACAAAACCAAGTTAATTAAATGACAAGACATACATACATACACTGGGTGAATTTATAATTTCATTTTGAACGTTTATGGTTTTGATTAAAAACAGCTTTAAACGGGTCAACAAGGCTGTTAAAAGCCATTTTAAATAATAAAAGCCAAGGCTAAAGGCCAAAACAGATTAAAAAAAATTCAATCGAAAATGCAATAATTTAAATTGTTGTCTTCAAAATTTATTATTTTAATGAAATGTAAAGCCAAACAAAAGCTGTTTAACTAAGATTCTTTCCCTTTCCGCTCCATTCCCTTCGCATATGCTTACAGGCCAATGTAATGACCTTTGCCCTGGGGTTGCATGAGGTTTGTTTTACACAAATTAAATTATTTTCTATTTACACTCTTAAACACTAAAGTAAGGAGAGAATTTTATCAAAATTATTGCAATTTTCTTAAACAAGAGACAGCAAAGTATCCCCATTCAAGTTAATTGTAAGTGTCCTTATTAGCATTCCCATTCTTCTCCCTTGATTTTATTATTTTTGCCCGAAATAATTTAAAAGTTTAATCTTTTGGTAATTTATTGACAGTTGTTTTATGTCATTGCTAGTAGTGCTTCTTTTCTCTCTATCACTTTATTTTACCCCTAATAAGGAATCTTTAGTCTTCACTGCCAACCAGCAAAAAAAAAAAATTAACAAAAATCCTTGGAATATATTTATAAACACAGATCCTTGACATTCATTTTTTTCTTTTGCAACTACAGCCCCCCCCCCTTTCTTAATTTGGTGTTGCTACAAATTGTTGCAGATAAAAAAAATAGATTCATTTCGTATAATTTTTAAATTGAAAGGCAACCAGCACCTTACAATTGTCTTGCCATTCCCTTTACCCTTATCATTGTCGTTGTAATCATCATCATCATCCCCATCATCATGAACCCCCTCTTTCAAAATTTAATTCAATTTAAAAAATTTAAAAGAATATCAAATAGAAATCCAAGTGTGATTTACTTTTTATTTCCATTGGTAAAGAAATGAAATCAAAAGGAATAAACAGAATTCGTATAAAAATTTTTTATAGTCAAACAAAAGTTTAAAAAACAAAAACAGAAGCGTATTTTATTCATTAGGACCAAAGGCACAAGACAGTGGTTATTCGAGAAATCTTCAAATTACGACTTAGATAGACGGTTTATTAAGAACGATTGTCCTGACGTCCATGCTGAAATGGTTGGTCTTCACATCCATTGATTGTGTGCCATTACTGCTCTAATTGAGTCTCCGAGGTGGAATGACTTTCAAAAGTTAAGAAACATAAAATCATTGAAACTACAAACTGCAAATTCTACTTGATTTTGCCATTTTTCCGCAAATTTTGTCGCTTTGCGGGAAAGGCGCTAAGTCCACTCTCAGCTAATCGAATATGCCTAAATCACGATCTTCCAAAACTTATGGTGTCTTCGAAATCATTTCTCAATATGAAATCGTAGATAATTGAAGAAAACTTGGGCAATTCACACAACTTTGTATCGCGCATGTTGTATTGAATACATTTGTTTGTTTGTGAACGCTCAATGCTATGCTGTATTGTGTATTTCGTGGCATTCAAATAATTTGATAGCCCGAAACCAACACAAATTTTTAAAAACATATACACATTTTTTTCATTCACACAATTTGATAGCACGAAACCAATACAACTTTTAAAAACATATGGAAAAAATGTGTATAAGTGTATTGGATTTTTATATGAAAATTATCAACAACAATCATACACTGTTGTATGTTCTTCCAACAACACAATGAATACTACGATACAACGGCTTGTGTGAATTGACCAACTGTTCAGTATCAAGATAAAATTCACCACAGGTCAGATATGTCTAGCAAAATGAACGGCGTCTGTTTTTCAGCAGATTTCTGACGAAAACTCTGAGAGTAAATAAAATTGCAATGAAGAGTTTCTCAAAAAAAAAAAATCTGTCGTTCGTAGTCGACTTTAAACTGTAGATCCCGCCACTCATGTATAAAACTAACATACACAACACAAGTGTTGTGAGAAACTAGGTCGTAATCCTGATTTAAAAGGTCTTTTTGCACTAGCGTAATCGATGCACTTGTCTTTCTCTAGAGAATATCCCAAAAAGGAATTCGATTGTTGTTCGATGCAGAGTTCAACACACCTCGCATAGGGTTTATATAGGGAGTTATATCTTTGTTTCAATTCGAAATCAAACTAAACCACTGTCTTTTGTTTATTTCTTTATTAGGGGTAGCAATGTTAAGAGAAATGAAATAATTTTTGTTTCCTTTATTTATCCTTTTTTTCTTTTTTTTATTATTTGACGCTGTCAAGAATCCCTATACCCGTGATGGTAATTTAAATAAAACCCGCTTTAAATTCAAAATTTCTTTCATTATTCAAGAGTGCAGAGTAGCATCAGTGAGAATGTGTTGATACCCACTTGATGCTGATGAAGATGATGTGTTGGTTGGTTGGGTTAGGTGGCTGAGATGTCTGATCGATTTTTTTTGTGTGTAGAAGCAAATACATTTTTTTCGATAAATTTGAATTCTATTATTTCTATTATTCTAGTGTTTGCTTTTTTTCTCTTCGTTGATGTTGTTGTGTTTGTATTTATTTTCTAAAATAGAAGAATTATCTGTTCACATTTAAATGCGGTAATGAGCAGCGTCGTTATTGCCTTCATCGGAAGCATCATTTGCCATCACTGCCATTGCCACTACCACTGCCACTGTTACTGCCACTGTTGCTGGCAATGGCAGCCACTGCCACTACCCGCATCAAAGAAAAACTTTAAATAGCAACAGCTACTCTGCTCTTTTGTACTCTACTCTTAGAAGCAATGGAAGGAAAGATTTACTTGCTGCTTAAAGCGAAACATTTTTTTAAAAGAAATTGAAACATTTTTTAAGCATTAAAACGCAGAAGAAAAAACAGAAGAAAACTTGAATTTAATGATTAAAAATAATTCAATTTAAAGCTTTAGTGGCGTCTGTCTCAATGCTGTTGCTCATTTTGGTTACTTCAATAGAAAGCGAAAGAAAGAAAAAGAAAAAAATTCCGAAGGAATAGACGGATGCCAGTGTTGTGTCATTTGCTAGTGATACTCGTGCTTAATGCTTCCCCTAATGATAATAATGAGGATGACGACTAGTATTTATGATAAGCTGGCTAAAGCTGGTATATTAAGAATGAAAATTCAAAATTAAAAAGAAAAACCAAGGACGCCAACTGAGTGGAGGGTGAGAGAGAGGGAGGGTGGTTTAACAAAATATATGTAACACTTATTCGCCTGTAATAATGTTGACCAAAGCCATCATTATCATTAACAAACGACATCGTCGTCGTCGTCGATGTCCTCGTCATCTTCATTATCAAATAAAATAAATTCCGTCTGTCTGTCTATCTATCCAAGCATTCATGGCATCACCCACACGCTTTTCATAGCTGTTTGTCTACGAACGTCATGTAAAGTGATGATTAGCTTCATACTCATCATCTAATAAGTTCTCCGTACGTACGTATGTATGTATGGTATGCCCTGCTGACTTTATTAGCCTTGTACTGTGGTGTCCTTCATATTCTTTACACTTCTCTCTCGACTCTTGTTAACTTAAGTTTGAAAAAAAAATTCTTCGAATAAAATCCAAGTAGCGTAGCCGGCAAAGACGACGTAGTTTCTCTGAAATGGAAAGAAAAAAATGGAAAAAGAATTCCAAGCCTCAAGAAACTTTTACTGTAAATGAGTTTCTAAAGTGTTTTAATTTGATTTCATTAAAAAATAAAGTTCTGCACTTCTAATGAATGCGTTGAAAGTAGCAGCAGAAAAAAAAACAGAAATGAGAATGCGAATGAAGTAGAAGACTAACCAGAGAGTGTTCGTAATAAAATAAAATCAAATGAAATATTAACTGTGGAAAGCATAATTTGTGTAGGAAGCTCTTCATCCATTCGATAATGGTGTTGCTTATGCTATAAATACTGATTAAATTGATGGGTAATTGAAAATAAATTGAAAATGAATGGAGGCATTTTAAAATATTTACGAAATAATTTACAAGTAATTCCCTCAGTTCCCCCCAGTGTGCAAGGGGTGTAGAATGAGTAGGACGTTAAGCTTTAATGAAAATTCTTCTGCCCTTGATTAACAAGAGTATAGGGAGAGTAAAGAAGTTTTTATGTATTTAAATGCAGTCTACAAAACATCCGCTACACGACGAAATGTTGAGTTAGGCATCTGTTAATCAAACAAATGTGTTTGGTTTTGAGGCACAAAAATATTGCGAGTTGACCGTCAACTGTACTGGCACAAATTGTATTATTTGTAAGTAAGGTTAAGGTTAACTCCCGTCTACCAATGCACCACTTAACCACCCGGTTCACGGGGTTTTGATGGTTTTGTTCTCCCCATCGCAGAATCAGAAATGTTCGGCTTAAAGCTACTCTCATTTTCTTTGATACAAATAGTCCTTGAATATATTGCTGGATAGTCTAAAGCAATCTTTGGTCACTATAGATGCATAGCAAGAGTTCTGGGGGGGTTACTGTGTAATTCGATTCGAAAGAAAAACTGATCGAATTCGATGAATTTGTACCGTGTAATACGACTTTCGATAAGCAATTATCGAAAGTTAGGAAAAAATTTCCCTTTCGTTAATGGAACTGTGTAATACGAAAACGAATGTCAGAAAGCTTGAAAACAGTCGTAAGCTATTCGAAAGCAATTTTGGCAGTGAAGGCCTATAGAAACTATTAAAATGTAAGTGTAATATTAATTTTAAACAAAAAATTTAATAGTTTCAAATACAAAATACATTTTACGTTCTTCACGTGATAAAGGAGTGCCGTGAAACGAAATATTACTCAACAAAAATAGTTTGAAATTACGGTGGAGTGCATGGTAAAGCACCCGGATTTAGCAAAAGGGGTCTTTAGAGTTCCTGATGCAAAAATAAAATCGAAACGACTGTGGGAGAGATTAACCGAAGACCTAAATGCTGTATCTTCACCCACACATGATACTAATGGTTAAAAAAAGGTGTATTTATTTTATAAAAACTGTTAACACCTTAAGTATGTTCATATAGCTGCTAATTTTATAATAGGTGGAATTGATGTAGACCTTTTAGGACGTTTCTTGTCGTCTTTAATAGAATTGTAGACATACATACATATATGATGCCTTATTAAATCGAAAGTTCTTAAAGTAACTTAAAGAAAATATACAACACATTATACTAATATAAAATATTTTTCTTACTTACTTTTTTAGCTAAGGTTCATAATATTGGGCATTTGTTTTTGAAATATTTGTTTTCCCCATTTTTATATATATATTGACAGAAAATAAAAGTTATGCCAATTTGATCCCTTTTTAAGAAATACAATTCTATGGACTGTTCGAAAGTCTTACACAGTACGAAATGCTTTTCGATTCGTAAGTTGTATTCGAATCGATTTTCGATACGAACAAAATTACGCGGTAAGGCCCCTGATTGCCTCAACTTCGTCGGGATTGAGAAGAGCCTTCGCTTTCAAACTAATGGCATCATTGTATAAAAAAGAAGATTCGCTCGTGGCAAGTTCATCCACTCACTTCTATGTAAATTCATAATTAGTCATTACAACCCTTCAGTCAGGCTTGCGACCTAGCTTCTCACACCACTTATGTTGTGTTTATTAATTTTATACATGAGTGGCGAGAGCTACAGTTTAATGTCGACTCGAAACAGCAGATTTTTGAGAAACTTTTCAGAAATCTGCTGAAAGACATTCGTCGGAGACCTATTTTTTCGTGTTTCGTTTTGCTGCAGATATTTGGAGTTTGAACCGTGGCCTCACGTCTAATAAGCCAACACACTACCTACTAGACTACGTCGGTCACTTAATTCTCGGCTAATTCAACTTGCCGAGACAGTACCGTACCTCCGAGTTTTCCAAAATATCAGATAATATTCCCACGTGTTCCGATCATCCATGCAAGACATGTCAACACACATATGCAGTGGTAAACTGCCTTTATTTTACCCTTCAGTAAGCTTCTTCTAAGATATTTAGTATCCTAACCACAGTTTCCATCCAATAGAGTCTCTTGAGTTTCCATAGAACAAGTTTTCATATTTATCTGTCCTCATTGAGAGGACAGGGCGCTATGACGCAAGCCAGACTTTGCCGATATCTTGGTTGTTCCATTACAAGATAAATTTGGCCCCTATGACCCCTAGAAATCATTTGCTTCGATGAGTTTTCATAAAGGCTACAAAATTGTCGGTAATCTGTTTATTGTAGGTATTCATGTACAGAGGCTAGGATGACTAGGCTTTTGCAGAAAGTTCTACGAAGTAGAAGTGAATGAAATTAGTACCGCCTGTCTGCATCATTGGAAGCCACTTACGATCATACTGTGTAGGAGAAAACGACACACATTATTTACTAAATGCTTTAATTGATGGAAACTGATTGCAAGGAACCTTTACTTTAGATTGCTCATTTTCGAGATCTGTTAGACAGCCAGATTTCTCTTACAACTTATACGCTTATCCCAGTGCGAGAATTACTTCCACCTGAGTGGAGCGCACCCTTGTAATGCACGATCGACTGAGGTGTCCGTCTCGGAAAGCATGTATGGAATGTGGTGTGGTGTCGGCCGAAGGTGCTAGCAGAAGAGGAGGCCCATATCCTTTCTTGAGGATAATAAATATCATCATAATTGAAAAGAAGTATTGACATGGTTATCTAGGAAGCGCAATAAGTTTCCCGCTACTGACTTTAACTATATCGTAAGCTTTCTTCAGTTTAAGCTTGTATCTGTTTAATTTGTATCGGTTGTAGAAGTAAACCTTCTTCCAAATGTCATCACATAACGTTCTTTGGGGTTTTGTGTATTCCGTATGCTATACTTTAGGTAGAAGAGAACTGTGTTTTTACTCTAATAATCTATCGCTAAATAGAAATTGAGAGGAGTGCTTTCTGTTTTAGTCATCTGGTGTTCTCAGTCGTATAACCTTCTCATATTTGTGTCAGCCACAGCGCAGTGGCTTGAAATTATCAAAATAGTGTTAAAATATAGTGCAAGTGATTCTAATATGAATACAGTGAAGCCTGAAATCAACATATTTTTTATCAACACATTTTTTTCCTGCCTATCAGTAAGTACATGGCCTTGCTGATGTGACCGATAAACGAAATAAATTTCTGGTTTTGTATATAAGAGCCCTTGAACTCCAAATATCTATATTAATTTGATATCCTAAAAGTTGTAATTGGCTTTATAGCGGCCGATTGGCAAAATAAACACATTCAATATGTGTTAAATGCTACAATATGCTAAATAAAAGCGGATTTTTCAATTTTGTGACCCAACCTGGGACTGCCCTCGTATATGGGTTGTTGTAGTTCAAAATTATTTCAATAGAAATTTCGTTAAAAAATTATTAAATGTTTGCCTAACATGGCGTATACTTGTTATGGAATTACTTTTCATAGAAAATAACTCATACGCTCTGAAAGTATGCAATAAAATATTTGTTTCTGTTATTTAAACTTAAAGCAATAAATGTTAGACGGAAAACAGAGAAAAAAGCCAGGTGCTTACGGGCAAACAAAAACAACAATTGCATTTGTTCTCTCGTATAAATTTAATTTTTTTTTCTTTTTTGCCTTCGAAAAGTATCGACCATTAAATGACCCGACCGACACTGGCAACGAGAAACTTCTCTTCTTAATGGCATTGGCCAAAAACATTTTTTTATTGTGTTTCAACAACTTTAACACTTTTTTGACCATTTCTTTAAGCCGAATTTCAACTATGCAGTTAAGCTTGTTTGTAGAAAAATCGAAAAAAAAACCTAAAGGAACAGGAAGAAATAAAAATAATAAAAAAAACACACACACACAGTATGAGAAAAGGCGGGAGAGAAGAAGGCATGTTGCACAAAGAGAAAAACAAAAAAATTGCTTCGGCAAATGGTCAAAGTTTGCATTTCAAGTAGAAAAGTTTAGTCAACAAGCCAAAGGCATTAATGCAACAACAGCAGCAACGGCAACAATAGCCAGGAGACCAAGCAAATCACTTGAAAGCAAGAAAAAAAATGTGAAAAAAATGAAAAGAAATGAAATAAAAAAGTGGCAACACATGGCTGTTTTGTGAGCCGTAAAAATGTAGTTTAGCTGAACTGCTGCAAGTTCTCTCTTCTAAGGCACCTTCTTTGCTGTTTTGAAGGAAGCCAGAATGCAGGAAAAGAAAAAAAGATGTCATTGTTACTTCTAACATCTTATGAAATGGTTTTTCTTTCTTAAGCCAAGAGAAAAAAACAAAACTAAAAGGAACGCATTTTTTAAAATAATGCAAAGAACAGTAATGTTGCAACAACCGTAATAACAAGATGGTACTTTAAACTCTTCAAATAAAATACTCACCATCTACATATACTATGTGTATGTGTGTGTAAGAAAGTAACCAAGAATTGGAATCCCTTTATATAATTTGTATGTGTGTGTGTGTATTTGTTTCAACTTTAAAATGAGAAAAGTTTTACAAAAATCGTATGTTATGGCGCATTCTACTCTGCCTTTTTTCTGCAGCACTTCCTATTATAGTTGCTCTTCAAACTAATGGTGGCAGGGAATAGCGAATATCGACTGACCAAGGCTAAACAAAACAAAACAAAACCATCAAGTGAAAGACCAAAGAAACGGCTATAAAATGTCAAAAAGAAAACAATTGTGTTGTCAATTTTTATTGTTATTCTAACAATATAAGATAAAATGTGTTTTGTTTTCGTAAAGTTTCGCAAATAATTTTTAAAATGACTGAATAAAGTTTGTGCAAACATTCTTAACGAGAGAAGCAAAGAACAATAGAGGCAGTTGTGGTTAAGGTTTTGCAAATGTTGTCGAAATGATGTCATGGAAATCAAAGAAAATGAAAAAAGAAAAAATTTTTCTTAGTGAATTCGTGATTTTTGGTAATTTTAGTAGGTATCATCTAATCTTTGCCACTATTTGTTACCATTTCACTGGTTTTTAATAATATGAGCAAGGGATTGCAATGGCCCTTTTAGATCTTTATTACATCACACGAATTCCACTTCAAAAAAATACTTCTTTAAAAGCCAATTTGACTACTCTATTCTGAACATATTCCAGTGAGAGTACACGGTTGAGATCTAAAGAAATGGTCGTAGGACGGAACAAAGTCTGAACCACAATGTTTTTAAGAGTTCCTCGATAGTTTAGATCATAGTGTGCTAACATCCAAGACCGGCAGTTGCAGAATCGAATGTTACGAAAGGAAATAGTCTGGTACACTGCTATGAATATGCGCGAATTATTAAGAAGTCATCACTGTGAATTCTACACTAATTTGTTGCACTATTTACCTTCTCCTGCAACTTATTTTGCGAAGTCCAGCACAATGCAATGCATCAGTAGAAGCTATTCTGTCAGTGTATATCCAAGCTAGGTTAGAATAGGTTAGGTTATGTGGCGAACCCCTTCGTAGGAAGAGGTCCCACTTAGGCCAGCATTTAGTTCCTTTATGATACCACAATTAATTCTACCCAGGGGTCTGCAATATTCCCTAAAGAAAACTATCCCGAGTCCAAAATAAATCTTGTTATTGTAGTAATCTATACATTAGAGAATGAGAGGTCAAAAAGCTCCCTCTCTTCATGATAAAAGCAGGGCACTGACACATGACGTGGAGGACAGTTTCTTAAGACCCCAGCTCCTGCAGAAGTCGTTACATGGAATTTCCTGCCTTTTGGCATGCCTACAAAAAGGACAATGGACCGTAAGGATCGCCATTGGGCGATGGATGGCCATACGGTCTAAGGACAGGAGTGAGTCAGTGCTCTTCTTGGCCATACGAGTCCACCAGAGTCTGTCAGTATTGCATACAAGGTACGTCCTGCCAACGAGATGAAGCATTCTCGTCAAATGAGTGGACAATATTCAAAGTACCAAAGCAAGAGAATACCTATGTATGTCGTGTAACATGTCGGAGATTGCCTAAAGGAAAATAAACTATTCGATACCGATTCCTGTCCTATCAAATTAGAAATAAAAAAAATAGGCTTTAACGTTGACTCCACTGGTTTGCGATTTCTTGCACTTGAATATTCATGTAAAACGCTTTCGTTTTAACGGCATGAGCAATATCTTCTGCAGAAGTTGCAGAAACGAGGAACAAGAGGCAATTTAGTATTATATCGTAAGAAAAGAAAGCACTTTGCCGTCAGCGATGTAAATGATCTCACTTACCCATAGAGGATAGATATTGGAAGACTAAATGGTTTAATTAAAACCTCCGAATGATTCCTGGATTAAAGGAGAATAAGTGACTGTTGGACCACAATTGGCTATACTTGGCCTAAGTATTTGGAAATTTCCTCTGGGTGTGGGGACCGCTGTGGTTTGTGAGTTATTCGCATACACCTGCGGCTTAAAATATTCCTGTAGCAAAAAAGGGGTTCTATCTAGGTGAGATGGCCATACCGTTAAGTCGTACGTGCAGGATATTCAATGTAGCATGATTTCGCCGTAGTCTAGTAGGTAGTGTGTAAGGCCTAGGTTCAAACCGCAGGTCAGAAAAACATTTCCTCGGCGACTCCCTCTCAGGAGATTTCAAGCAAAAACTCTGAGAGCAAATAAAATTTCCATTAAAAGTTTCTCAAAAATCTGTCGTTCAGAATCGACTTTAAGCTGAAGGCCCCGCATACATCATAAGAGGTGTGCGAAGCAACGTCATAATCCTAGCTGATGAGCTTTGTGATACATAGCGATATCCTATTGAAACAACATTAGAAGGTATACAGGTCGTCCAATTCAGACCAAAAGAAGTTGGTAATCATCGATCTTTAATGCTTGACAATGATGTCCTGGCTGATGTCGCCCTAAAAGAAATATGGGCCGATGACCTTGATATATAAAAATCCACATCAAACAGTAACTTTTGCGAAATGAACTGAACGATCTTGAATCTTATTTGGTTTCATATCCTAGGTCAATTGACGGGTGCAGGATTAAATCGTGTTGCCAGAAGGCCGAATTCTTGTGAGCGAAATTGGCTGCCTCGAGTTCTTCTGCACTCTCTCACAAGCAAAGGCAGTGTTTTCTGCAGATCTAGTGTTTCGTCAGCATATAGGTGTTACTTGATTATTTTCTGAGCCGGTAGATTTGGATTTGTCTATCACATAGTCCATAGTCCTGTCGGTAGAACAATTATGGCGATTATAATATAAGCCAAGCGGGCGGTAATTTACCCGCACAGGGCAGCCATTTTGTTAAAGAAAATTTTAAGAATTGCACGTACTGTTGAATGTAATTTCGACCCATGGTGATTTAGCAAAAAAAAAAAAAAATAATAATAAATGACAACTAATTTGGCGGATTGAACAAGACCGAAAGACTCTGTTTGAAGATCTGATTTAATGCCAGAAGACTACACCAAATTTGGAATCAAATTCAATCATTTTTTAAGTACTTAAGCGTGCATTTTAATATCAAATAATTCAACAAACAACAACAATATCATTGAAACAAAATTTTAAAAGAAATCGTGTATAAAATTTCCATATATTTTCCATTCAAGAACAACCCAGAACGGTCCTTAAAATGAAGTTAATTTTTTATTGTTATTTTTCATACTTTCTCAACACAATACTCAGCAATAACCAGTTGTTATTTGACTTTGAGCTGCTGTTTATCTATTTAAAACAATTTTGATTTCATTCTATTCCAATACCAAATCCATTCCAATTTTCTAATTTTATTTTCTTTTCTTTTCTTACTTCTCATTATTCCTTAAGAAGAGAAACTTTTACAAAATCTTACTGGTTTTCGAGGTTATTTGTGTTGAAAGAAAAATAAAAAAATAGAAAATGAAATGAAAGTGAAAGAAAATCCTTTAAGAATGCACTCACACTCAGGCACACACTCATAGACAAGAATAACAAGAAAAGAATTTATTAAATACAACGTTTACTTATATAAAGCAGTGTATGTACGTGTATGTGTGTAGTAATTTTATTTCGAAATAAATATTTCTCAAAGGATTTGCCAAAAGTAAATCGTTTAAGTTTTACATTTATTCTCTTTGGATGCCATATTTTACAATATTTTCATATGTATGTGTGTGTGGCGTAGATTTTTTTAAAGAAAATTCACCAACATTATTTGTTAAAGTACATGCAGATGTAAGTGTGAATTTCACAAGAGTTATATTACGTTTAGTTGTATTTGTAATACCGCTGCTGTATCTTTTTCTACAGACAGGCAGCAGAAACATTTTCTAAGTCTTTGTACAGCTTTGTCTAAGTACAACACAAGTGATACGCTCTGCTTTAAAGCGGTAATTCCCTATTCTGCTTCAATTGTAAAATGAAAGCATGTCTTGAAAATTATTTTGACTTGTCGTACAGTATACATATATGTTGACGCATACTTAGATAACTTTATGACCTAGTTTTGAGAGAACTCCAAGGTACTATTGAAATAAATCGTTTACTGTGCATAACCATACTAAATAAAAGAGCTTTCAATGGACCTGAAAATGGTAGCATGACGAGCTATTCTTATTATCCATAAGTAAACATTGTTACGTTTTACGTTTTAAAAACATTTAAAATATGAGCTCGTAGCTTGTAAATAAAATAAAAATAAATTTGTGTTTAGTTTTAATTAAATTTTTTATTGTTAGTACAATTTTGTATGCCACTGTTTACAACTTTATGTATACAACAACAATTGCTTTGTTTGTTAATCCTCTGTTTACGCCCTTTGCATAAGCAATAACAATTACTAGACAATCACTCAAGTGATCTTTGTAACGGAGATCTTCATACCTCTTCATTACTCTCTTCAAACGCACCTCGTCTTCACATCTTTGTTTGTATATTTTGTTTATATTCATTCTTGTAGTGTTTGTTGTTGTATTATTGTTTACTCGTTTACCATATTTTAATGCTGATGTTTTTTGGTATATTTTTGTTTACTTGTTTACCATTTTTTTATGCTGGTGTTTGTTGTTATATTACACAGTGCGATCATTTGTAAACAAGTCCATTGTTTTTGTTTTTGTAGCTTTTGTTTATAATTTTAATATTAAACGATGTAAAAGCAAAACACCAGTATCAAGATTTTTTCAGTTTCGTAACAATATTTTGTTCTGTTCTGGACAACAATCGTAATTTACTGAACTTAATCGAACAATAGGAAAAACGTTCCTGTTCTTAAATTTCTCTATGATACTAAGAATCATTAGATGTTGGAAACGATATCACACAATATTGTAGTATTAAGAGTTAGGTTCGGTCCATTGTGATATCACAAATAAAAATCTAATATCTAGCAAACAAAAATTTCCTATGGAAAACCATCGTTTTAGAAAGTTCAATCCAAAATGAAAGAAAACCTCAGCTTTTTTGTAGCAGGATTTAGGCACTCATATACGAGTATGATATGAAATACAGCTTCTACTACCTTCTTAAATCCACAGCTTCTGCAAAAGTTATTGAAGAGAATGCCAAGTCTTTTGGACAATAGAACAGTGACTTGTGAGAACCACAATAGTGAGCTTAAGTGTCATGGCTTTTCTGTAGCGTTTCAGTTCACTACTTGAGCGCTTCTAGAGAGAATAGGAGCGTTAATAATGTTTAGAAAAGGAGCGAGGTTAGACTTGTAGCTAGAGATAATCGATAGTCTCCCAGTTTTAGAGAAGAAACTTACTCTCTCCTCTCTTCATTTAGCAGTGAAATAAATGTACCTTAATCAGGCATAGTAGATTCTCTAAAGTCAAAGAATAAAAATATCTGAGGTTTCCTGCAAGCAGGCTGGTGTGCCGACAATTTAAAGCAAATGAAAGAGCTAATAGCTTAAATTAAAGGCGACCTACTAAGCAGATGTCTCCACTGCAAAATATGCATCACGTAGGGCTTTAAAACAGCCCAGAGAGTCAGTAAATATTATTGATATTCTAGAAATATTATTCGACCTAATAGACAGTATCCTGCCGAAGGTTCTTCTACCCTGGCAATTAGGTGGGGATCGGTAATCATCACAGAGTAGTTCTATCTAGCCGTGTATGCATTTGGTGGATGGTCTTGGGTATTTGTTTTCATTTATTTGAATAGCCAGGCTTCCATTGAGTCCCTTACGAACGTAGCTTCTACGTTTGCTTTCGTTCAAACATAAATCATATAAGGGTTCCGGGACATAGGCATGTTGTTGGAAATTGCATTGCTGTTGAGCTGGCTAAGGTCCGGTCTGATTTTTGATCGCCCAGTTTCTTATATCCTTGACCGAGCCCTCTAATATAAAGATTCCTGCAATAGTAAAATTTATTTTGGACTCGGGTTCCGATCCTCTAGCGAATCTTTGATCCTTGGATTGAATATTGATTATGGTATCACATTGGGTCTGAATGCTTCCGTCACATTACCTAAATATGTTTATGGCATATGTTTGAAACGGTATCGAATTCCTTCTGTAGCACAGTGTAATTTCAATTTCTTTAACTTTTTTTATCTCCTTTAAGCATAAGAGCTCATATGTGAGTTTAAGTTCAAATACACAAATCTTGGTTGTTTTATTTCAAAGTGTGAAACCATGTTGGCATCTCGAATTTCAAAGCTACAGACACAGGCATACATTAATACATACGTACATACATACATATGTACATGCAGCACGCATAGATACAAATTCGTATATGAAAGATCTGCTGAATGAAATGAAATAATCATGAAAGGAGTTACTCTTTGTCTTTATAATTCTTTTTTTATTTTTTAATGTTGTTGTGGGTTTTGTAGGCAAAATGTCCCCATGGAGTTGTTGTATAATAAATTTAAAAACGAATTTATTTTCGAAAAAAAAGAGAAAACTGGGAAAAAAGTAAAAACGAAAAGAAAATTATATTTTCATTTATTGTTGCTGAAAACACCAGCCAGCATCTTCTTGATTTTTTTGTTTTGTTTTTTGTGTGGCATAATAATGGCACAGTTGATGGTGATGATAATGGTTTTTGAAAAATGATTTCATGAAATAAAAATAAAAATAAATCCTACACACCCATAAATGGTTATGTATGTGTATGTATATGTGTAAGTATGTACGTATAGACACATGTGAATGTAAGCATTTTAAACAGAAGATACGTACATATATGGAGATACACAAGCAATTCGATGCGAGTTTATGGTTAAATATTCCTGTACTTTTTTTCAGCTGATATTGCTCAAATTGATTGTGATGTGATAATAAAAAGAAAAAATATAAAAGCGGGATATCAAATGAAAACTCAAATCATATTCATGCAATGTGTTTATATTCTATTGATTTCGATTTTACAATCAATATTTAAAAATTCATAAAATTTCAATACAAAAGTCAATTGCTGTGAAGTGTTATGCTGAAGGGAATAGAATAGAAAACTGAATGATAATGATAAGGATTAAAGGTTTAAAATGTACTCTACTTTAGCAGTTGAACTCAATTCATAAATACGTTGTGCAATATCAAACAGAGCATATAGTCTGTGAAAAAATTTCTGAAAGTCTTCAATTTGAAACACTTTACCACTTCTGGGCTGAGTAACAGAGTTCAAGCATACTCTACCCATTTCATGACTTCAATGTATTGGTACATTTTTACCTTTTAAAAACGTTTAAATTATGAGCTCTTAGATTGCAAATAAAATAAAAATAAATTTGTGTTTAATTTAAATTAAAATTCTTTATTATTCGCACAATTCTATGTGCTACTGCTCACAACTGGATGTAAACAACAATTGCTTTATTTATTATTCCTCTGTTTACACTCTTTGCATAAACAATAACAATTACTAGGCAATTATTCGACAGACCTTTGTAACAGAGATCTTCATACCTCTTTATTAATCTCTTCAAACACATCGCGTCTTCACACAAGATTAACGTTGAAGGCGAATGTTCATGACTTCCCCTTCTCGAAATCTTTACAAATATAAACATCGTTGTTTACGTTTATTACTGTAGTGTTGTTGGTATATTTTTGTTTACTTGTTTACAATTTTTTTTATACTGGTGTTTGTTGTTATATTAAGCCGTACGGTAATTTGTAAACAGGTTTGTTTACTGCATTGTTTTGTTTTTGTAGCTTTTGTTTATAATTTTAATGTTAAACGATGTAAAAGAAAAACACCAGTATCTAGGTTTTTCATTTTCGTAACAATATGTTGCTCTGCGAGTCCATCAATGAAGGCTCTACTAATGTACCTCAAATTCGCCAGAGTCATCGTAAGTTTTATATATCAAAAGTTACAAAATTCACGGCAGTGAGACATGAATTTCTACTGTCCTCAAATAGGGAGAAAAATTGTTTCGATTTTTTGTATGTGGTTTCGCCGTAGCTTGACATAGAATATGATTTTCCGCTTTCCCCACACCAACATGTTGTCGTTTAATTACTCTCCTAGAAGAGTATTTATAACTCAATATACCTTCTAATCTCGGCTTCTTCTAGGTCACCGACAATTTTCGTTTAATAATCGAAAAGCAATTACATTAACGTTAAGTATTAAGGAGTTACATTTGATTCATCATTGGGTTTTATTTGTTCGGAAACGCCATGACCTAAACGATTACGCTATAGAACAATGCTGAGTGATTCTCCCCTAGCTCACCTGAAGAAATTGAGGCTGGAAAATATGTAATCCCAACCGAAGCACAACCAATTAAGAATTGCCTGTTTGCTATACTCGTACACTGGTTCGTTTTTGTGGTGATCCATAGCTTTAAGAGTCTATTATTACAAACAAAAGTCTCTTAAAGTCCGCAAAGGAAGAATTGGTCTGGAATGTGTGAACCTTGAGTCGTAAGTGATGAAATAATTAAATATTAGGTTGTCCTTTGCACTATGCTGCAACTGTTTAGTACAGTTCAACTTGAAATAACGCCTACAAAAACAGATGTACGATCCAGTATCGCACAATATCGTGTGTGCTGTGAGTTGCCCGAGAGAGTGTATATATCACAGCTAAAATTGTCCAACGATTTTAGGTGTTTCTAGAGCAATCCTAGGTTATCATCATATGGGGCACGGTAACTGTGAAGGAAACAATAAATCTGATGCGCTTGCAAGGTATAATTCAACTGAATTCATCTTACAAACCTTATAGCAGTTATAACCGGAGATTGGGCACTGGGTACACATGTTCGGACGCTGGGAATACCTCATAGCGATTTCTGCAGAAGCTGTAACAATGAAAAAGAAAAGATCACAGGAATGTAGAGTTGTAACTCGGTTCTGCATCCGTAGAAATTCACTTGTCCCGAGAACTAAAGGTAAATTACGTGTTGTTCGTCGCTAATGCGACTTTGGTGTAGTTGGCTATTGACTACAATTTTCATCGAAAACTCATCTCCATTGGTGAGGTCCATTTTTTGATGAATATCCGTAGAAATTCACTTGTCCCGAGAACTAAAGGTTAATGACGTGTTGTTCGCCGCTGAAGCGGCTTTGGTGTAGTTAGCTATTGACAACAATTTTCATCGAAAAGTCCTCTCTATCGGTGAGGTCCATTTTTTGCTAAATACATATTTCTTTGAGAACGTCGCCTACCAAGCCATCACTGTCAACGGCGTGTACTACTGGACGATGTAATTCATGCTCTTTCTGCCTGAATTGGATGATCTTATCGATACGTGGCACACAGCTCATCCCATATAGGAGTGCATGAGTGTTGTCAAGACATTGTGATCTTATGTGGAGGTAGTGTAAACTGCGATTTGACCTCATTAGATTATTTCTTGTGTGGTTTCACTATAGCATCCACAATGCTAGTCCCAGCCATTGCCTAAATTCAGCATGATTTATGCGCCAGATTCATGGAAAATTGAACTGTTTGGATGCACTCCATCCAGAGAAGCCATGTTGTAAATTTGAATCATGGTCCACACGCAAAGTAATCAATAGGTCTTTCAAAAGAATAAAAAAATTCGATGATGTTTCATAACCACCTTGTCTTATTTGAGTTTAAAGATAGAAGGCGCTAACGTAGGACCCTATACAAAGGCAAAAACATATTTTTACATCGCTCTCGTCTTTTCTATTTTTAGAGTACATCGATATATAATCGATTATCTTGTGGATTGCAACGGACACTTTTCGAAATATTCCAGGCTTCAATTCTTTTCTAAAAGATCGTTTGTTGTACCTTTTAAACTTCCATAGCAAATGCAAAATTTATTATTCTTTTCAACTTAAATTTTGTTGCCCTCAAAAGAATTCTTAAAAACGCAGAAAAGTGATTGAGAACATAACCATTAAACTCACCTACAAAAAAAAAACTCTTCATAAAAACAAAACCCATTAAAACAGTATTAAAAGCAAATAATGTTTAAAAGGTAACAACAATTACTTGTTGTTAGTGCTGAAGTTGTTGTTCATGGTATTACAACAGCCAAATTGTTTTTAACACAATTAAAGTCAGTCTTTTTCTCTCATATTTCCCTGATAACTCAAAAACTATAGTCAGCATCAGCAACAACATCAACATCAGCATCATCATCATCGTCTCCATCTCCATAAGCAACAAGAACAGAAATGAATACAAGTAGAAAAACTAGTGGCAAAAAAATATCCTTTTTGCCCCCAAAAAAGTATACACTGCATCAGCCATCAACATTTTTTAGCTGATTGTGATGTTTTTATTTTGTTTGGCGCCAAAAGCTTAAATTGCATCATGGCAACGCAATAAAAACAAAAAAAAAAAACAAAAATATGAAGAGAAAATCAAGCAACAGTTTTGCAAGGATAGTAAAAGAGACTGTATGTGTAGAGAGCATTATTGGGAATAAGTGAACAACAGCGAGAAAAATATTGTGTGTACAGTGTGTGTACACAATATGTATAACAAAAATAAGCCAAAGTGAGGTTGTGCAGCACAAACTACAAAATTACATACAAACACACACACGTCTATTTCTTCAATACCCTGTAGGAAATCAAACTAATTTTAAAGTAACTTTAAACTGGTTTTTTAATAAGCACATCTAGTTGATTAAGTGACTTTTTTCCTTGTCGCCGACTCATTATTTTAACATAGGCATGTCATAGGCGGTAGTCAATTGGCTATCTCTGCATGACATTTGATTTTATTACATTTTTTATTTTGCTTTTATTTCATTCTTACGTTTGTTTCTGTTCAATATGTTTGTTTGATATCTGCATGAGATTTAAACCAATTTGTAGTCATTTGCAAAATAGTTAATTTATAATTTGCGTTTTTATCAACCGACTATTTTATTTACTACAGGGTATTTATAGATGTAAGCATATGTGTAAGCTTGTATGTGTATAAGTATGTATCTATGTATATATACTGTATGTATAAATGAATAACTATGTGTATGTATACGTTGCTGTGTTTAAATGTATATTTGTTGGTATTAAATTGCTAAAGTTGTTTGGGGAATTGAATTTCGTGTGTTAAGCAACTTAATAGCAACACTATTTTCGCTATTCCCTATGCTCACTCACTCACTCACTTACTCTCTCTGTCAAACACACACACATACACACTCCCATTTAAACAAATGCACTCAACATATTGTAAACAAACAGTAACAATAACAACTAAAAGCAATAGCATCAGTATAAATGCAATAACAATGGTTAAGCTTTTGTTATTATTATTGCTTTTGTTGCTCAATGTTGTTGTTGTTGTCGTTAGCATTTTACAATAACATCATGACAACACACAAATGTGTTGAAATAAGTGCTGTAATGTATTGTTCATATGTGTATGTGTGTCTGATTTTGATTCCTGGGTGATTTTCTTTCTATCTCTTCAGCTGTCTTTGCCTTAAAATAGTAAAAAGAAGACAGGAAAACAAGAGAGAAAGAGAGAGAGAGAGAGAGAGAGAGAAACAAAAAATTAGCCTGTTACAGAAGTTTTATTCATGTTTTTCCTTAGCGCTGCTAAAGTGCTTTACTTATACACTGACAGTTATTGTTAAATGCTTGCCATGTACATAAGTGACAGAGTGTGTGTACCGTAAGAGGGAATCTTCAGTACTTAGGTTTACCAACATAAGTATGTATGATTTACCATTGCTGTCGCTTACGGTTCTAAATCTACTTGCAATTGCTTGGCAACCACTCTCCCCCAGTGTGAATGCGTAAGGCTGGCTAGTTTTAAATATTTTGTACCTTCAGAGTTTCAGCATGACTCTAGCCATATGCGCACTGCATTCGTCTCATACGATTTAAGAAATCAACATTTCATTAATAAGCTGGCATGCACGAGAATCCACTTTCCAGGACCATATAAATCTTGAGCACCTTGGGCATGTAGAGAATCCATCATATCCATTTCCAGTTGAGAAACAAGTCAGTTAGAAGTCTGAGAATTACTTTCTCTTTAAACTGTCCTCCTATTGTGACTGATATTTGGGCTTGGGAATCCAACATTATTTTCTTTTTATATCTGCAGCTAGTCCTAGGTAAATGTGTCCAGTAAATGTGGTACAAACTCCTTTTCGCCATCACCCATTGAATACATTACTGTTCGGTACTGAAGGTAGTCGCTTTTTGTATCCATTAAGTACAGTAATATACACCCATTGAAAGAAGCTTTCACAATCTGTCATCAGTTAGCGGAATTAAAGCGTATGCATGTGGGCGGATGTGGGTGTAGCATATTTTTCAAGTTCCGTTTGGTTTTTGCCTTCTTTTTCTCAAAAACCGTTTCTTTCTGTCGTTATCAATGATACTCATAAGAATGCTACATAACTACTCTCTTTCCACGTAGGCGTGTATCAACTTCCCTCACTTAAGTATGACAGGAACGTCGAGAAAAACACATTTATTGAAGTTGGATTGCTTTGTGTAAGTTTAAACGATGATCAAGTAATCTGGAAGCAGTATACTCTCTTAAAAGAGTGACTATTTTTTGGTGTACAAGATGGGTCATGGGTAATGGAGCATGGATCATGATTTTGTCTTAGGACAGTATCGAGAGTTTTGGGTTCCAGAATGAAATATTCCGAGGCTATGGGAAAACACGTCGATATCTTCCAAGCAGAAGCCTATGCCATATAAAGATCTCTTCCTTTCTACTTGGATATAACGTACAAAAGATAGGACGTGATACCTTCCAAGCGGAAGCCTATGTCATCAAATGATCTGTTCAATTCTACGTGGGTAGGACGTACAAAAGATAGGACATAGCTATACATACTTTCAGACAGTCATACTGTCTTGGAGCACTTGGCTGTTAAGAGGTTTAATTCCATGTAGTCTAGGACACCGGAGTAACTTTTCAATTTTTTTTTTTTTTACTCTTAGAATTTATGCCAAAAGACTGCTGGAAGAAAGTCGGCGAATGAACCATTTTTGCATATTTTATTTTATTCGAAATATCTGAGCTGAAGTTTAAATCACGGGTGCTCGTCTACAAGATTTTGCCTAATAGTCTACTACTCTAACTATATGCAGAAGACGTATTCAAGCCGACTTTGAAAAAAGGAACGACTGCATTTTCGACCTAACTTCATAGGCAAGTAGGCATTCAGAAATTTTTTAGGGTTCTACGTCAGCGAGGATGAACTTCATCAGTATGTATATGCATATTCAAAGCAAAATATTCGTATATGAGATGTTGCACAGCGTTTTCTTTCCGCGAAGTCAGAAAACAGAGCCAAAAGATATTTCTGAAATGTTCTGAAATGGATTTTGAACCCATAAAAATTAATGCAAGTCCGTAGTCCAGCAGGTAGTGTGCGTGTGTGCTTATTAGACGGTAGGCCTCGAATCAAACCCCAGGTCTGAAATCTCTAGAAAAACGAAATACGAAAAAACATTTCCTCTTGACAGATTTCTGGCAATAACTCTCAAGTTAAGTTTCTCAAAAATCTGTCGTTCGGAGCCGACTTTGAACTGTAGGTCCTGCCGCTCATGTTTAAAATTGACACGCACAATATAAGTAGTGAGAGGACCTAGGTGGTAACACTGGCTGAAGAGTCAATAATGTATGAGAGTGAGAGAGCATAGACGGATGGAGAGCAGTCTCATTAGTTTTAAAATTTCGCTAATAAATTGGCTTTTTCAGATTGCGTTCGTTTAGTGGCCTAGACCTGTGGTCTATGGCGAATTGACAGAAACGTTTTGATTGAGCATACTCACTCACTGGCTTATAGAACATTCGAGATGTTCTTCAGCTTATAAATAAAATAAAAATAATATTTTTTTATTTATGAGAAAGAAAAGTAATACCCCGGGGAGGGGCTTAGGTCAAAAAATGCTTCCGAAAAATATGTTCAAATTTCATTTAAAATAACTCCAACGCTTGTCTTGAACTACACCAGACTTTTAAATTATTTGACCTTAAAGATGAGGACCTTGAAATTTTAATAAATTATTGCTTAAAGGAATCAAATTTTCTTTCTTCTTCTAGGCATTTAAAAGTCAAATAACTGAAAAAGTTTTTTTTTAGCAGCTTAAATATTGACATACCTAGAATTTTTTAAACAAAAAAAAATGGAAAATATTTCAAATATTTGTAAATATTTCCCTAAGAACACCACAGTTAAACAGTCAAGAAGTGAAACATCAACATCAACATCATCTTCATCATCACCATCATGAGTATCTCATGTTACTCTAAGGCTGGCAGTTGAATGTCTTCGCCGGTAACTCATATTTCCCAGAGCATTTGAATTATTCACAATTTAATTGAATTGTCACCTTTAGCACTTGATTTTGGTGTGCATAAAAAAAAGAAACATTAAATTCTACCGAAAACGAAACAAACTGGTAAACAAAAACAAATTTCTGTTTTGTTTTCCAAGGCAAGCCTCCAAGCAGCCTGTCAGACAGCCAGTGTGCTAGTCAGCTTGACTTAGAATACCTATGCAAACGATTCAAAATAAATAAAATTCTACTTAACGCGCCGCCTTCTTCAATCTCATTGTCTTCATTAGTATCGGTGTGACTTCAAACAATTCCCCATGGAATCTGTTTGTTGTTGATGCTAAAATGTTTTGTTTGTTGCTTTTTTCATTTCGTTTCAATTTTTAATATTTTTTACGTAATATTTCTAAAGAAATCAACAGAAATCATTACATGAAATAGAAGGAAAAAAAAAGTCAAGACAAATGATGTGAAACAGCCAGGCCAGGCCATAAACAATAGTTGGGGGGCAATAATAATGTGAGCAACAATGGCATCGTATGTATTTATATAGTGGCAGCAAGCAGCAACAAATAAATAATAAAAAAAAAAATAATAATGAAATCAACAACAACAACAGCAACGTTCTCATCTTTTTTAAAAACATCCTATAAAATACCGTTGCTTACTTAATTTTTATATCCTTTTTGAATTTGCTTTTGTAGTTGTTGTTTTCGTTTTTATTTCTTTGGAGATAAAAGCCTTTGTGGCGCCACTTGGTTTTTTCAGTTTTCATAAGTTGTAGTCAACGACTTATAGGCCAAGATAATAATCGTTACAACAACAAAAATATGAACTAAAGAAGTCATACTATTGCCGAAAACTAATAACACGTGGTTGAATGCACTGCAAGAAAAAAATTCTGAAGAAAAAGCTGCTTTTGAAGTATTCTACTGCAGAGTAAACTGCGTGGAAAAATTCGAATATTAAGAGTTGCAATCGATCGTTATTAGATCTCTGGTAGATAGTGTGTTCGCTTATTAGACGTAAAGCCCGGGATCGAGCCCCATGCCAGACATAAAAACGAAATATAAAAAAATATTTCTTCGGCGACTTCCTCTCAGCAGATTTCTGGCAGAAACTCTGAAAGTAAATAAACCTGCCGTGAAAAAAGTTTCTCAAAATCTGTCGTTCGTAGTGGACGTTAAACTATAGGTCCCGCCACTCAAGTATAAAATTAAGGCACACAAAATGAGCGGTGTGAGAAGCTAGGCCGTAATCCTGACTGAAGGGTCAGTTATTTATGTATGTAAGGACGAGTTAAAGCATAAACTTTATTTCGGTCCATTGAAAATAAAAGAGTTAATGAACTCGATATGTTGTTTGCCTTAATTTTATACTTGAGTGGCGGGACCTTTTAACGTCGACTACGAACGACAGATTTTGAGAAACTTTTTTCACGGCAGGTTTATTTACTCTCAGAGTTTCTGCCAGAAATCTGCTGAGAGGAAGTCGCCGAAGAAATATTTTTTTTTTCATATTTTGTTTCATATTTCGGTTTGATGTCCGAACCCGGGCTTTACGTCTAATAGGCGAACACACTACCTACTAGACTACGGCGACTTCAACTCGTCCTGACATTAGACGACTACGATGCTTTTGTAGCAGTTTGACTTTGAGTTGACTTTCTGCAGTTGGAAAATTGCAACGACTTTCGCTTACAAAATGCCTGAGATCTTCGTTCTATAGAGTGCTGATAAGTTGACGAATTCGTAGACAATTTAAACACCTACGTGTTGTCTCATCTTGAATTCTTCTGTGATTATTGCAGTACCAGCACGCGCACGTTCTTAGCCTTCTCCAGTCTTCAGTAGGCACCAAAATCCAGTCTGTTAATGGCTTTCTATAATTGGATATCGAAGAGAACAGTATATTATGAGGAAAAAATTTTAACTCATAGCCACATAAGGATTACATCTATTGTGTTAACAGAAGTAAAGGAGCATTTAGAGATCACTTTTGTAAAGATTCGGGTTTCTACCAGGGTTAGCCATTTTCTGCTCTCACAACCACCGGTTTAGCAAGACTGTCTTTCATCTGAAGTGTCAGTTATTTGATGAGTTTTGCTGTTAACAAATATGTATCGTCTAATAAACTATGACCGAAAGCTATAAAAATACCCAAGGTTACAAGGGATAGTGATTCACACATTTCGAACTTTAAAGGGTAATTAATGGTCTTCATTGTCGACTATCAAACAATTGGCAAGTTTATCCAGAAATTTGAGGGGACTGGAAACGTGGCTGGCTGTTACATATGAAGAGTGCAGAAGCCAAAAGTGATTTTGGAAAAGCCATTGTATTCATAAAACTGACATTTTCGTGTGCATTATGATCGTAAGTTGCCCAGATTTGTTTGAAAATTTCACTGAAAGAACTATTGCCATCAATTCAGTGCGCTAGGGCCATAAGATAGATAAATTGTTTTATCTTTGCATTTGAAGATTATGAATTTGATCGTAATTGTTTTCAACTTGTGACACAATACGAATGATTTCTGGCTTTATTGAATGAGAAGTTCCCAGAATGACCGGTTTCCGGTCATTGGTCATTAAGATCATGCAATTTAACACTGCAGACTTATGTATATGTCTTGAACGTTTTTTATATGGAATTTCAATGACTGTTTTTCTAAATTAGATAGTCGAAGTGGTTTGTTTGTTTGTATGTTTTTTTTTTAAGAGAGTATACTTCACAATACTTTCAAATATTATTGGATTTCAACAAAACATTTCTTTCAGTGCTTTTAATTCCATTGAATTTATTTATCCCCAGTTAAAGTGTATTTGTATTTATTCTAACATCCATTTGTTTGTGTTCTTATTTCGGTTTTTATTGTGTTTTATTCTTGTTTGTTATTGTTTTGTATCTCTTATCGTTTGATAAATATATGTATGTATAGTATATGGACCCCCTTCTTTATTATTGAAAATATTTCTCTTTTATTTACCGCATCTCTTTATTTCCCCTCCTCCTTCCCGAATGTACTGACATGACAATTCAATTGAATGGTTGGCATAAAATCCGATTGATGTGCTAGAAAATATTCAAATTTATTTAACTTGTTTTTCCCCAGTTTCAGAGATTTTTTTGTACGAATTTTTGTTTTTCCTATGATTTTCCTATGAAGTTGTTTGTATAAATTTTTTTCGTAATATTTTTAGTGGGGGGGAAAAAATATGAATTGCCAAAATATAAATAAAAATTAAGCACACTTTTAGGCGCAATAGCCGTATAAAAATATATATTTATTTTTTAATTAAAAGAAAACCTAAGAAATAATTTTCACTTTTAATATTAAAAATCAATATTGCTGGCTGATTTGGCCTGATATTCGAACCGCCAATGGCGTTCTGACTCGGCCAATAGCGAAATTCGTGCTGCTTCCTAATTATGAGTAAAACTAATTTTCTCCCTTCTTTTACCGGTTTTTTTTTATTGTATTTCCAGATGCCGGAATTTGCACCCCGTCGACTAGTCTTAATAATGAAAGTCTCGACGATGTTATTGCTACCTCCAACTCAAAATGCTGATTGTGCTCGGAACATCATCCAAAAGTCGCCGTAGTCTAGTAGGTAGTGTGTTCGCTTATTAGACGTAAAGCCCGGATTCGTGCTCCAGGCCAGACATCAAATCGAAATACGAAAAAAAAAATATTTCTTCAACGACTTTCTCTCAGCAGATTTCTGGCAAAAACTCTGAGCGTAAATAAATCTGCCATTAAAAATTTTCTCAAAATCTCAATCCCATTTAGTAAGGGAGTGTCAGAGCAGAGAACGTCGTATGGAATGCCATACCATGCTGCTTTTCTATCGAGGAACTGACAACGACCAAACGGGAAGGAAGAACCTTAAAAGAAGCCACCATAACAGAAAAGCTGCCAGCATCCACAAACCGACTCACAGCAAAAACAAGAACAGCTCAACCCACAACCAGGCTCTCAGGAAAACATGCTCTTGCGCAAGTCAGCTTACCACCGGTAATGGACAGTCATGGCTGCTTCTAATGCGACATCGGGGGCTACCATACTGATAAACGTGCTCGGAAAATAGTTCCTTTTTTCGTTTTTCCTTATTATTATTATAAAAATTTTTTTATTTTTCTTTTTTTACTTCGATTTATAAAATACTATGAATTGTTAGTATTTTTTTGATGTCTGGCCAGCTGACTTTCCTTTCCTCTTGTTGCACTGGCCGACCTAATTTTAAGCTTAGTTTAAGTATTTGTGTGTGTTTATATAGAGATAAGATTGTGAATTGTGAATAACATTACTTTAATATAAACATAAGGAATTAATCCAACCCCGAATCATAAGGTACGTTTGTGTGTACTCTTAATTCTTATTTTATTATTCTCGAAAAATAATATTTTGTTTTATTCTTTCCCATCTCACCACAAAAAAAAAAATTGCTTATACAGCTTCAATTGTCATAAATTTGGTAGCAAATTTCGTCTTCTTGAACGCATACAAAGTTATAAGCTAATACATTTAATCCACCTAATGATTCAATGGGCGTGGCACCATTGCGTGTTGGAAGAAAATGTAAGTTTAGGCTCTTAGCTTTCGTTTGCTACCAAATTTATGAGAATTGGTGCTAAACAGGCCAAGTTGTACGACTTTACATATGATTCACTTAAATATCTCAAAGTGGGCGTGGCAAAATTTTAATATTTATAGTCAGAATAAAAGTAGATGTTTCCAGCTTTCATTTGATACCAATCTTTTAAAAATCGGTGCCTTCGTTATAAAGTTATAAGAAGTTAAAGAAAATACCCCAAGTACCCCCTTGCTACACAATTCTGTGCGCCTGGTAGAACACCCAGAAATTTTGAAATAAAATTTTCGCAAAAATTTTTTGGATGGATGTGTGTGTGCGGAACAAGATGGATGAAGATGTTTGTAAAGTATTTTCTTTAACTTCTTATAACTTTGTAAGTAGAGCTCCAATTTTTATAAATTTGGTATCAAATGAAAGGTAGAAACGTGTACTTTCATTGTAGGCATAAACATTGTAATTGCCACGCCCACTTGGTGATATTTAAACAAATTAAATTTAAAACGCAATAACTTTGCTTATACAGCATTTAATCAATTTAAACATGATTCAGTGGACGTCGCACTACTGGCTGTTATAGGAAAATGATAGTCCGGGTCCTTACCTTTCGTTTGCTACCTAATTTATGAGAATTGGTGCTAAACATGCACGACACGCATGTAACGCACGAAACGCATGTAACGCACGTAACGCATGAAACGCAAGCAACGCTCGTAGCGCACGTAACGCATGAAACGCGCATAACGCACGTAGCGCACGTAACGCATGAAACGCACGAAACGCATGTAACGCATGTAACGCATGTAACGCATGTAACGCACGTAACACACGAAACACATGAAACGCACGAAACGCACGTAACGCACGAAACGCATGAAACGCACGAAACGCATGAAACGCAAGCAACGCTCGTAGCGCACGTAACGCATGAAACGCACGTAACGCACGTAGCGCAAGTAACGCATGTAATGCGTGTATGAAACGCACGTAACGCATGAAACGCACGTAACGCATGTAACGCACGAAACGCATGTAACGCGCGTAACGCACGTAGCGCAAGTAACGCATGTAATGCGTGTATGAAACGCACGTAACGCATGAAACGCACGTAACGCATGTAGCGCATGTAACGCATGAAACGCACGAAACGCATGTAACGCGCGTAACGCACGTAGCGCAAGTAACGCATGAAACGCATGAAACGCATGCAACGCACGTAACGCATGGAACGCACGTAACGCATGAAACGCACGTCTCGCATGAAACGCATGAAACGCACGTAGCGCAATAAACGCATGAAACGCACGTAGCGCATACAACGCACGTAACGCACGCAGCGCGCGTAACGCATTAAACGCATGAAACGCACGCATGAAACGCATGACATGCACGTATGAAAAGCATGTAACGCGTGTATGAAACGCATGTAACGCGTGTATGAAACGCATGTATGGAACGCATGCATGGAACGCATGTAACGCATGTATGAAACGCATGTAACGCATATATGAAACGCATGTAACGCGTGTAACGCATGTATGAAACGCATGTAACGCGTGTATGAAACGCATGTAACGCATGTATAAAACGCATGTAACGCATGTATGAAACGCATTTAACGCATGTAACGCATGTATGAAGCGCATGTAACGCATGTATGAAACGCATGTATGAAGCTGTATTTATGTATGTATTTGCGGATTGAACCCGGGCCTTACGTCTAATAAGCAAACACACTACATACCTACTAGACTACGGCGACTACCATTACTGAGCACATAATAGACCGACTTAGCGTATGCGTCTTAGACGGCTTTTCTTCATAATTTCTAAAACACAGAAACAGCCACACAAGCCTTGCTTTAATTCTTTACTTATAGCTACCAAAACCCGTAAAAAGCAAATGCGAATTAAATTATATGCGCGTGATAAATTTTTCAGTATACACGACTTTACATATGATTCGCTTAAACATCCTAAAGTGGGCGTGGCAAAATTTTAATATTTATAGTCAGAATAAAAGTAGATGTTTCCAGCTTTCATTTGATACCAATTTTATACAAATCGGTCCCTTCGTTATAAAGTTATAAGAAGTTAAAGAAAATACTTTGCCAAATACCCCCTTGCTACACAATTCTGTGCGCCTGGTAGAACACCCAGAAATTTTGAAATAAAATTTTCGCAAAAATTTTTTGGATGGATGTGTGTGTGCGGAACAAGATGGATGAAGATGTTTGTAAAGTATTTTCTTTAACTTCTTATAACTTTGTAAGTAGAGCTCCAATTTTTATAAATTTGGTATCAAATGAAAGGTAGAAACGTGTACTTTCATTGTAGGCATAAACATTGTAATTGCCACGCCCACTTGGTGATATTTAAACAAATTAAATTTAAAACGCAATAACTTTGCTTATACAGCATTTAATCAATTTAAACATGATTCAGTGGACGTCGCACTACTGGCTGTTATAGGAAAATGATAGTCCGGGTCCTTACCTTTCGTTTGCTACCTAATTTATGAGAATTGGTGCTAAACAGGCAAAGTTGTACGACTTTACATATGATTCGCTTAAATATCCTAAGGTGGGCGTGGCAAAATTTTAATATTTATAGTCAGAATAAAAGTAGATGTTTCCAGCTTTCATTTGATACCAATTTTATACAAATCGGTCCCTTCGTTACAATGTTATAAGAAGTTAAAGAAAATACTTTGCCAAATACCCCCTTGCTACACAATTCTGTGCGCCTGGTAGAACACCCAGAAATTTTGAGATACAATTTTAGCAAAAATTTTTTGGACGGATGTGTGTGTGCGGAACAAGATGGATGAAGATGTTTGTAAAGTATTTTCTTTAACTTCTTATAACTGTGTAAGTAGAGCACCGATTTTTATAAATTTGGTATCAAATCAAAGGTAGAAACGTGTACTTTCATTGTAGGCGTAAACATTGTAATTGCCACGCCCACTTGGTGATATTTAAAAAAATTAAATTTAAAAGGTAATAACTTTGCTTATACAGCATTTAATCAATTTAAACATGATTCAGTGGACGTGGCACTACTGGCTGTTATAGGAAAATGATAGTCGGGGTCCTTAGCTTTCGTTTGCTACCAAATTTATGAGAATTGGTGCTAAACTGGCAAAGTTGTACGACTTTACACAGGATTCGCTTAAATATCCTAAAGTGGGCGTGGCAAAATTTTAATATTTATAGTCAGAATAAAAGTAGATGTTTCCAGCTTTCATTTGATACCAATTTTATAGAAATCGGTGCCTTCGTTATAAAGTTATAAGAAGTTAAAGAAAATACTTTGCCAAATACCCCCTTGCTACACAATTCTGTGCGCCTGGTAGAACACCCAGAAATTTTGAAATAAAATTTTCGCAAAAATTTTTTGGATGGATGTGTGTGTGCGGAACAAGATGGATGAAGATGTTTGTAAAGTATTTTCTTTAACTTCTTATAACTTTGTAAGTAGAGCTCCAATTTTTATAAATTTGGTATCAAATGAAAGGTAGAAACGTGTACTTTCATTGTAGGCATAAACATTGTAATTGCCACGCCCACTTGGTGATATTTAAACAAATTAAATTTAAAACGCAATAACTTTGCTTATACAGCATTTAATCAATTTAAACATGATTCAGTGGACGTCGCACTACTGGCTGTTATAGGAAAATGATAGTCCGGGTCCTTACCTTTCGTTTGCTACCTAATTTATGAGAATTGGTGCTAAACAGGCAAAGTTGTACGACTTTACATATGATTCGCTTAAATATCCTAAGGTGGGCGTGGCAAAATTTTAATATTTATAGTCAGAATAAAAGTAGATGTTTCCAGCTTTCATTTGATACCAATTTTATACAAATCGGTCCCTTCGTTACAATGTTATAAGAAGTTAAAGAAAATACTTTGCCAAATACCCCCTTGCTACACAATTCTGTGCGCCTGGTAGAACACCCAGAAATTTTGAGATACAATTTTAGCAAAAATTTTTTGGACGGATGTGTGTGTGCGGAACAAGATGGATGAAGATGTTTGTAAAGTATTTTCTTTAACTTCTTATAACTGTGTAAGTAGAGCACCGATTTTTATAAATTTGGTATCAAATCAAAGGTAGAAACGTGTACTTTCATTGTAGGCGTAAACATTGTAATTGCCACGCCCACTTGGTGATATTTAAAAAAATTAAATTTAAAAGGTAATAACTTTGCTTATACAGCATTTAATCAATTTAAACATGATTCAGTGGACGTGGCACTACTGGCTGTTATAGGAAAATGATAGTCGGGGTCCTTAGCTTTCGTTTGCTACCAAATTTATGAGAATTGGTGCTAAACTGGCAAAGTTGTACGACTTTACACAGGATTCGCTTAAATATCCTAAAGTGGGCGTGGCAAAATTTTAATATTTATAGTCAGAATAAAAGTAGATGTTTCCAGCTTTCATTTGATACCAATTTTATACAAATCGGTGCCTTCGTTATAAAGTTATAAGAAGTTAAAGAAAATACTTTGCCAAATACCCCCTTGCTACACAATTCTGTGCGCCTGGTAGAACACCCAGAAATTTTGAAATAAAATTTTCGCAAAAATTTTTTGGATGGATGTGTGTGTGCGGAACAAGATGGATGAAGATGTTTGTAAAGTATTTTCTTTAACTTCTTATAACTTTGTAAGTAGAGCTCCAATTTTTATAAATTTGGTATCAAATGAAAGGTAGAAACGTGTACTTTCATTGTAAGCGTAAACATTGTAATTGCCACGCCCACTTGGTGATATTTAAACAAATTAAATTTAAAAGGTAATAACTTTGCTTATACAGCATTTAATCAATTTAAACATGATTCAGTGGACGTGGCACTACTGGCTGTTATAGGAAAATGATAGTCGGGGTCCTTACCTTTCGTTTGCTACCTAATTTATGAGAATTGGTGCTAAACAGGCAAAGTTGTACGACTTTACATATGATTCGCTTAAATATCCTAAAGTGGGCGTGGCAAAATTTTAATATTTATAGTCAGAATAAAAGTAGATGTTTCCAGCTTTCATTTGATACCAATTTTATACAAATCGGTCCCTTCGTTATAAAGTTATAAGAAGTTAAAGAAAATACTTTGCCAAATACCCCCTTGCTACACAATTCTGTGCGCCTGGTAGAACACCCAGAAATTTTGAAATAAAATTTTCGCAAAAATTTTTTGGATGGATGTGTGTGTGCGGAACAAGATGGATGAAGATGTTTGTAAAGTATTTTCTTTAACTTCTTATAACTTTGTAAGTAGAGCTCCAATTTTTATAAATTTGGTATCAAATGAAAGGTAGAAACGTGTACTTTCATTGTAGGCGTAAACATTGTAATTGCCACGCCCACTTGGTGATATTTAAACAAATTAAATTTAAAAGGTAATAACTTTGCTTATACAGCATTTAATCAATTTAAACATGATTCAGTGGACGTGGCACTACTGGCTGTTATAGGAAAATGATAGTCGGGGTCCTTACCTTTCGTTTGCTACCTAATTTATGAGAATTGGTGCTAAACAGGCAAAGTTGTACGACTTTACATATGATTCGCTTAAATATCCTAAAGTGGGCGTGGCAAAATTTTAATATTTATAGTCAGAATAAAAGTAGATGTTTCCAGCTTTCATTTGATACCAATTTTATACAAATCGGTCCCTTCGTTACAAAGTTATAAGAAGTTAAAGAAAATACTTTGCCAAATACCCCCTTGCTACACAATTCTGTGCGCCTGGTAGAACACCCAGAAATTTTGAGATAAAATTTTCGCAAAAATTTTTTGGACGGATGTGTGTGTGCGGAACAAGATGGATGAAGATGTTTGTAAAGTATTTTCTTTAACTTCTTATAACTTTGTAAGTAGAGCTCCAATTTTTATAAATTTGGTATCAAATGAAAGGTAGAAACGTGTACTTTCATTGTAAGCGTAAACATTGTAATTGCCACGCCCACTTGGTGATATTTAAACAAATTAAATTTAAAAGGTAATAACTTTGCTTATACAGCATTTAATCAATTTAAACATGATTCAGTGGACGTCGCACTACTGGCTGTTATAGGAAAATGATAGTCGGGGTCCTTACCTTTCGTTTGCTACCTAATTTATGAGAATTGGTGCTAAACAGGCAAAGTTGTACGACTTTACATATGATTCGCTTAAATATCCTAAAGTGGGCGTGGCAAAATTTTAATATTTATTGTCAGAATAAAAGTAGATGTTTCCAGCTTTCATTTGATACCAATTTTATACAAATCGGTCCCTTCGTTACAAAGTTATAAGAAGTTAAAGAAAACACTTTGCCAAATACCCCCTTGCTACACAATTCTGTGCGCCTGGTAGAACACCCAGAAATTTTGAGATAAAATTTTCGCAAAAATTTTTTGGATGGATGTGTGTGTGCGGAACAAGATGGATGAAGATGTTTGTAAAGTATTTTCTTTAACTTTTAATAACTTTGTAAATAGAGCTCCAATTTTTATAAATTTGGTATCAAATGAAAGGTAGAAACGTGTACTTTCATTGTAGGCGTAAACATTGTAATTGCCACGCCCACTTGGTGATATTTAAACAAATTAAATTTAAAAGGTAATAACTTTGCTTATACAGCATTTAATCAATTTAAACATGATTCAGTGGACGTCGCACTACTGGCTGTTATAGGAAAATGATAGTCCGGCTCCTTACCTTTCGTTTGCTACCTAATTTATGAGAATTGGTGCTAAACAGGCAAAGTTGTACGACTTTACATATGATTCGCTTAAATATCCTAAAGTGGGCGTGGCAAAATTTTAATATTTATAGTCAGAATAAAAGTAGATGTTTCCAGCTTTCATTTGATACCAATTTTATACAAATCGGTCCCTTCGTTACAAAGTTATAAGAAGTTAAAGAAAATACTTTGCCAAATACCCCCTTGCTACACAATTCTGTGCGCCTGGTAGAACACCCAGAAATTTTGAGATAAAATTTTCGCAAACATTTTTTGGATGGATGTGTGTGTGCGAAACAAGATGGATGAAGATGTTTGTAAAGTATTTTCTTTAACTTCTTATAACTTTGTAAATAGAGCTCCAATTTTTATAAATTTGGTATCAAATGAAAGGTAGAAACGTGTACTTTCATTGTGGGCGTAAACATTGTAATTGCCACGCCCACTTGGTGATATTTAAACAAATTAAATTTAAAAGGTAATAACTTTGCTTATACAGCATTTAATCAATTTAAACATGATTCAGTGGACGTGGCACTACTGGCTGTTATAGGAAAATGATATTTCGGGTCCTTACCTTTCGTTTGCTACCTAATTTATGAGAATTGGTGCTAAACAGGCAAAGTTGTACGACTTTACATATGATTCGCTTAAATATCCTAAAGTGGGCGTGGCAAAATTTTAATATTTATAGTCAGAATAAAAGTAGATGTTTCCAGCTTTCATTTGATACCAATTTTATACAAATCGGTCCCTTCGTTACAAAGTTATAAGAAGTTAAAGAAAATACTTTGCCAAATACCCCCTTGCTACACACTTCTGTGCGCCTGGTAGAACACCCAGAAATTTTGAGATAAAATTTTCGCAAAAATTTTTTGGACGGATGTGTGTGTGCGGAACAAGATGGATGAAGATGTTTGTAAAGTATTTTCTTTAACTTCTTATAACTTTGTAAGTAGAGCTCCAATTTTTATAAATTTGGTATCAAATGAAAGGTAGAAACGTGTACTTTCATTGTGGGCGTAAACATTGTAATTGCCACGTCCACTTGGTGATATTTAAACAAATTAAATTTAAAAGGTAATAACTTTGCTTATACAGCATTTAATCAATTTAAACATGATTCAGTGGACGTCGCACTACTGGCTGTTATAGGAAAATGATAGTCCGGGTCCTTACCTTTCGTTTGCTACCTAATTTATGAGAATTGGTGCTAAACAGGCAAAGTTGTACGACTTTACATATGATTCGCTTAAATATCCTAAAGTGGGCGTGGCAAAATTTTAATATTTATAGTCAGAATAAAAGTAGATGTTTCCAGCTTTCATTTGATACCAATTTTATACAAATCGGTCCCTTCGTTACAAAGTTATAAGAAGTTAAAGAAAATACTTTGCCAAATACCCCCTTGCTACACAATTCTGTGCGCCTGGTAGAACACCCAGAAATTTTGAGATAAAATTTTCGCAAAAATTTTTTGGATGGATGTGTGTGTGCGGAACAAGATGGATGAAGATGTTTGTAAAGTATTTTCTTTAACTTTTAATAACTTTGTAAATAGAGCTCCAATTTTTATAAATTTGGTATCAAATGAAAGGTAGAAACGTGTACTTTCATTGTAGGCGTAAACATTGTAATTGCCACGCCCACTTGGTGATATTTAAACAAATTAAATTTAAAAGGTAATAACTTTGCTTATACAGCATTTAATCAATTTAAACATGATTCAGTGGACGTCGCACTACTGGCTGTTATAGGAAAATGATAGTCCGGGTCCTTACCTTTCGTTTGCTACCTAATTTATGAGAATTGGTGCTAAACAGGCAAAGTTGTACGACTTTACATATGATTCGCTTAAATATCCTAAAGTGGGCGTGGCAAAATTTTAATATTTATAGTCAGAATAAAAGTAGATGTTTCCAGCTTTCATTTGATACCAATTTTATACAAATCGGTCCCTTCGTAACAAAGTTATAAGAAGTTAAAGAAAATACTTTGCCAAATACCCCCTTGCTACACAATTCTGTGCGCCTGGTAGAACACCCAGAAATTTTGAGATAAAATTTTCGCAAAAATTTTTTGGACGGATGTGTGTGTGCGGAACAAGATGGATGAAGATGTTTGTAAAGTATTTTCTTTAACTTCTTATAACTTTGTAAGTAGAGCTCCAATTTTTATAAATTTGGTATCAAATGAAAGGTAGAAACGTGTACTTTCATTGTAAGCGTAAACATTGTAATTGCCACGCCCACTTGGTGATATTTAAACAAATTAAATTTAAAAGGTAATAACTTTGCTTATACAGCATTTAATCAATTTAAACATGATTCAGTGGACGTGGCACTACTGGCTGTTATAGGAAAATGATAGTCCGGGTCCTTACCTTTCGTTTGCTACCTAATTTATGAGAATTGGTGCTAAACAGGCAAAGTTGTACTACTTTACATATGATTCGCTTAAATATCCTAAAGTGGGCGTGGCAAAATTTTAATATTTATAGTCAGAATAAAAGTAGATGTTTCCAGCTTTCATTTGATACCAATTTTATACAAATCGGTCCCTTCGTTACAAAGTTATAAGAAGTTAAAGAAAATACTTTGCCAAATACCCCCTTGCTACACAATTCTGTGCGCCTGGTAGAACACCCAGAAATTTTGAGATAAAATTTTCACAAAAATTTTTTGGACGGATGTGTGTGTGCGGAACAAGATGGATGAAGATGTTTGTAAAGTATTTTCTTTAACTTCTTATAACTTTGTAAGTAGAGCTCCAATTTTTATAAATTTGGTATCAAATGAAAGGTAGAAACGTGTACTTTCATTGTGGGCGTAAACATTGTAATTGTAAACAAATTAAATTTAAAAGGTAATAACTTTGCTTATACAGCATTTAATCAATTTAAACATGATTCAGTGGACGTGGCACTACTGGCTGTTATAGGAAAATGATAGTCCGGGTCCTTACCTTTCGTTTGCTACCTAATTTATGAGAATTGGTGCTAAACAGGCAAAGTTGTACGACTTTACATATGATTCGCTTAAATATCCTAAAGTGGGCGTGGCAAAATTTTAATATTTATTGTCAGAATAAAAGTAGATGTTTCCAGCTTTCATTTGATACCAATTTTATACAAATCGGTCCCTTCGTTACAAAGTTATAAGAAGTTAAAGAAAACACTTTGCCAAATACCCCCTTGCTACACAATTCTGTGCGCCTGGTAGAACACCCAGAAATTTTGAGATAAAATTTTCGCAAAAATTTTTTGGATGGATGTGTGTGTGCGGAACAAGATGGATGAAGATGTTTGTAAAGTATTTTCTTTAACTTTTAATAACTTTGTAAATAGAGCTCCAATTTTTATAAATTTGGTATCAAATGAAAGGTAGAAACGTGTACTTTCATTGTAGGCGTAAACATTGTAATTGCCACGCCCACTTGGTGATATTTAAACAAATTAAATTTAAAAGGTAATAACTTTGCTTATACAGCATTTAATCAATTTAAACATGATTCAGTGGACGTCGCACTACTGGCTGTTATAGGAAAATGATAGTCCGGCTCCTTACCTTTCGTTTGCTACCTAATTTATGAGAATTGGTGCTAAACAGGCAAAGTTGTACGACTTTACATATGATTCGCTTAAATATCCTAAAGTGGGCGTGGCAAAATTTTAATATTTATAGTCAGAATAAAAGTAGATGTTTCCAGCTTTCATTTGATACCAATTTTATACAAATCGGTCCCTTCGTTACAAAGTTATAAGAAGTTAAAGAAAATACTTTGCCAAATACCCCCTTGCTACACAATTCTGTGCGCCTGGTAGAACACCCAGAAATTTTGAGATAAAATTTTCGCAAAAATTTTTTGGACGGATGTGTGTGTGCGGAACAAGATGGATGAAGATGTTTGTAAAGTATTTTCTTTAACTTCTTATAACTTTGTAAGTAGAGCTCCAATTTTTATAAATTTGGTATCAAATGAAAGGTAGAAACGTGTACTTTCATTGTAGGCGTAAACATTGTAATTGCCACGCCCACTTGGTGATATTTAAACAAATTAAATTTAAAAGGTAGTAACTTTGCTTATACAGCATTTAATCAATTTAAACATGATTCAGTGGACGTGGCACTACTGGCTGTTATAGGAAAATGATAGTTCGGGTCCTTACCTTTCGTTTGCTACCTAATTTATGAGAATTGGTGCTAAACAGGCAAAGTTGTACGACTTTACATATGATTCGCTTAAATATCCTAAAGTGGGCGTGGCAAAATTTTAATATTTATAGTCAGAATAAAAGTAGATGTTTCCAGCTTTCATTTGATACCAATTTTATACAAATCGGTCCCTTCGTTACAAAGTTATAAGAAGTTAAAGAAAATACTTTGCCAAATACCCCCTTGCTACACAATTCTGTGCGCCTGGTAGAACACCCAGAAATTTTGAGATAAAATTTTCGCAAACATTTTTTGGATGGATGTGTGTGTGCGAAACAAGATGGATGAAGATGTTTGTAAAGTATTTTCTTTAACTTCTTATAACTTTGTAAATAGAGCTCCAATTTTTATAAATTTGGTATCAAATGAAAGGTAGAAACGTGTACTTTCATTGTGGGCGTAAACATTGTAATTGCCACGCCCACTTGGTGATATTTAAACAAATTAAATTTAAAAGGTAATAACTTTGCTTATACAGCATTTAATCAATTTAAACATGATTCAGTGGACGTGGCACTACTGGCTGTTATAGGAAAATGATAGTCCGGGTCCTTACCTTTCGTTTGCTACCTAATTTATGAGAATTGGTGCTAAACAGGCAAAGTTGTACGACTTTACATATGATTCGCTTAAATATCCTAAAGTGGGCGTGGCAAAATTTTAATATTTATAGTCAGAATAAAAGTAGATGTTTCCAGCTTTCATTTGATATCAATTTTATACAAATCGGTCCCTTCGTAACAAAGTTATAAGAAGTTAAAGAAAATACTTTGCCAAATACCCCCTTGCTACACAATTCTGTGCGCCTGGTAGAACACCCAGAAATTTTGAGATAAAATTTTCGCAAAAATTTTTTGGACGGATGTGTGTGTGCGGAACAAGATGGATGAAGATGTTTGTAAAGTATTTTCTTTAACTTCTTATAACTTTGTAAGTAGAGCTCCAATTTTTATAAATTTGGTATCAAATGAAAGGTAGAAACGTGTACTTTCATTGTAAGCGTAAACATTGTAATTGCCACGCCCACTTGGTGATATTTAAACAAATTAAATTTAAAAGGTAATAACTTTGCTTATACAGCATTTAATCAATTTAAACATGATTCAGTGGACGTGGCACTACTGGCTGTTATAGGAAAATGATAGTCCGGGTCCTTACCTTTCGTTTGCTACCTAATTTATGAGAATTGGTGCTAAACAGGCAAAGTTGTACGACTTTACATATGATTCGCTTAAATATCCTAAAGTGGGCGTGGCAAAATTTTAATATTTATAGTCAGAATAAAAGTAGATGTTTCCAGCTTTCATTTGATACCAATTTTATACAAATCGGTCCCTTCGTTACAAAGTTATAAGAAGTTAAAGAAAATACTTTGCCAAATACCCCCTTGCTACACAATTCTGTGCGCCTGGTAGAACACCCAGAAATTTTGAGATAAAATTTTCGCAAAAATTTTTTGGACGGATGTGTGTGTGCGGAACAAGATGGATGAAGATGTTTGTAAAGTATTTTCTTTAACTTCTTATAACTTTGTAAGTAGAGCTCCAATTTTTATAAATTTGGTATCAAATGAAAGGTAGAAACGTGTACTTTCATTGTAAGCGTAAACATTGTAATTGCCACGCCCACTTGGTGATATTTAAACAAATTAAATTTAAAAGGTAATAACTTTGCTTATACAGCATTTAATCAATTTAAACATGATTCAGTGGACGTGGCACTACTGGCTGTTATAGGAAAATGATAGTTCGGGTCCTTACCTTTCGTTTGCTACCTAATTTATGAGAATTGGTGCTAAACAGGCAAAGTTGTACGACTTTACATATGATTCGCTTAAATATCCTAAAGTGGGCGTGGCAAAATTTTAATATTTATAGTCAGAATAAAAGTAGATGTTTCCAGCTTTCATTTGATACCAATTTTATACAAATCGGTCCCTTCGTTACAAAGTTATAAGAAGTTAAAGAAAATACTTTGCCAAATACCCCCTTGCTACACAATTCTGTGCGCCTGGTAGAACACCCAGAAATTTTGAGATAAAATTTTCGCAAACATTTTTTGGATGGATGTGTGTGTGCGAAACAAGATGGATGAAGATGTTTGTAAGGTATTTTCTTTAACTTCTTATAACTTTGTAAATAGAGCTCCAATTTTTATAAATTTGGTATCAAATGAAAGGTAGAAACGTGTACTTTCATTGTGGGCGTAAACATTGTAATTGCCACGCCCACTTGGTGATATTTAAACAAATTAAATTTAAAAGGTAATAACTTTGCTTATACAGCATTTAATCAATTTAAACATGATTCAGTGGACGTGGCACTACTGGCTGTTATAGGAAAATGATAGTCCGGGTCCTTACCTTTCGTTTGCTACCTAATTTATGAGAATTGGTGCTAAACAGGCAAAGTTGTACGACTTTACATATGATTCGCTTAAATATCCTAAAGTGGGCGTGGCAAAATTTTAATATTTATAGTCAGAATAAAAGTAGATGTTTCCAGCTTTCATTTGATACCAATTTTATACAAATCGGTCCCTTCGTTACAAAGTTATAAGAAGTTAAAGAAAATACTTTGCCAAATACCCCCTTGCTACACAATTCTGTGCGCCTGGTAGAACACCCAGAAATTTTGAGATAAAATTTTCGCAAAAATTTTTTGGATGGATGTGTGTGTGCGGAACAAGATGGATGAAGATGTTTGTAAAGTATTTTCTTTAACTTTTAATAACTTTGTAAATAGAGCTCCAATTTTTATAAATTTGGTATCAAATGAAAGGTAGAAACGTGTACTTTCATTGTAGGCGTAAACATTGTAATTGCCACGCCCACTTGGTGATATTTAAACAAATTAAATTTAAAAGGTAATAACTTTGCTTATACAGCATTTAATCAATTTAAACAGTGGACGTCGCACTACTGGCTGTTATAGGAAAATGATAGTCCGGGTCCTTACCTTTCGTTTGCTACCTAATTTATGAGAATTGGTGCTAAACAGGCAAAGTTGTACGACTTTACATATGATTCGCTTAAATATCCTAAAGTGGGCGTGGCAAAATTTTAATATTTATAGTCAGAATAAAAGTAGATGTTTCCAGCTTTCATTTGATACCAATTTTATACAAATCGGTCCCTTCGTTACAAAGTTATAAGAAGTTAAAGAAAATACTTTGCCAAATACCCCCTTGCTACACAATTCTGTGCGCCTGGTAGAACACCCAGAAATTTTGAGATAAAATTTTCGCAAAAATTTTTTGGACGGATGTGTGTGTGCGGAACAAGATGGATGAAGATGTTTGTAAAGTATTTTCTTTAACTTCTTATAACTTTGTAAGTAGAGCTCCAATTTTTATAAATTTGGTATCAAATGAAAGGTAGAAACGTGTACTTTCATTGTAAGCGTAAACATTGTAATTGCCACGCCCACTTGGTGATATTTAAACAAATTAAATTTAAAAGGTAATAACTTTGCTTATACAGCATTTAATCAATTTAAACATGATTCAGTGGACGTGGCACTACTGGCTGTTATAGGAAAATGATAGTTCGGGTCCTTACCTTTCGTTTGCTACCTAATTTATGAGAATTGGTGCTAAACAGGCAAAGTTGTACGACTTTACATATGATTCGCTTAAATATCCTAAAGTGGGCGTGGCAAAATTTTAATATTTATAGTCAGAATAAAAGTAGATGTTTCCAGCTTTCATTTGATACCAATTTTATACAAATCGGTCCCTTCGTTACAAAGTTATAAGAAGTTAAAGAAAATACTTTGCCAAATACCCCCTTGCTACACAATTCTGTGCGCCTGGTAGAACACCCAGAAATTTTGAGATAAAATTTTCGCAAAAATTTTTTGGACGGATGTGTGTGTGCGGAACAAGATGGATGAAGATGTTTGTAAAGTATTTTCTTTAACTTCTTATAACTTTGTAAGTAGAGCTCCAATTTTTATAAATTTGGTATCAAATGAAAGGTAGAAACGTGTACTTTCATTGTAAGCGTAAACATTGTAATTGCCACGCCCACTTGGTGATATTTAAACAAATTAAATTTAAAAGGTAATAACTTTGCTTATACAGCATTTAATCAATTTAAACATGATTCAGTGGACGTGGCACTACTGGCTGTTATAGGAAAATGATAGTTCGGGTCCTTACCTTTCGTTTGCTACCTAATTTATGAGAATTGGTGCTAAACAGGCAAAGTTGTACGACTTTACATATGATTCGCTTAAATATCCTAAAGTGGGCGTGGCAAAATTTTAATATTTATAGTCAGAATAAAAGTAGATGTTTCCAGCTTTCATTTCATACCAATTTTATACAAATCGGTCCCTTCGTTACAAAGTTATAAGAAGTTAAAGAAAATACTTTGCCAAATACCCCCTTGCTACACAATTCTGTGCGCCTGGTAGAACACCCAGAAATTTTGAGATAAAATTTTCGCAAAAATTTTTTGGATGGATGTGTGTGTGCGGAACAAGATGGATGAAGATGTTTGTAAAGTATTTTCTTTAACTTTTAATAACTTTGTAAATAGAGCTCCAATTTTTATAAATTTGGTATCAAATGAAAGGTAGAAACGTGTACTTTCATTGTAGGCGTAAACATTGTAATTGCCACGCCCACTTGGTGATATTTAAACAAATTAAATTTAAAAGGTAATAACTTTGCTTATACAGCATTTAATCAATTTAAACATGATTCAGTGGACGTCGCACTACTGGCTGTTATAGGAAAATGATAGTCCGGGTCCTTACCTTTCGTTTGCTACCTAATTTATGAGAATTGGTGCTAAACAGGCAAAGTTGTACGACTTTACATATGATTCGCTTAAATATCCTAAAGTGGGCGTGGCAAAATTTTAATATTTATAGTCAGAATAAAAGTAGATGTTTCCAGCTTTCATTTGATACCAATTTTATACAAATCGGTCCCTTCGTAACAAAGTTATAAGAAGTTAAAGAAAATACTTTGCCAAATACCCCCTTGCTACACAATTCTGTGCGCCTGGTAGAACACCCAGAAATTTTGAGATAAAATTTTCGCAAAAATTTTTTGGACGGATGTGTGTGTGCGGAACAAGATGGATGAAGATGTTTGTAAAGTATTTTCTTTAACTTCTTATAACTTTGTAAGTAGAGCTCCAATTTTTATAAATTTGGTATCAAATGAAAGGTAGAAACGTGTACTTTCATTGTAAGCGTAAACATTGTAATTGCCACGCCCACTTGGTGATATTTAAACAAATTAAATTTAAAAGGTAATAACTTTGCTTATACAGCATTTAATCAATTTAAACATGATTCAGTGGACGTGGCACTACTGGCTGTTATAGGAAAATGATAGTTCGGGTCCTTACCTTTCGTTTGCTACCTAATTTATGAGAATTGGTGCTAAACAGGCAAAGTTGTACGACTTTACATATGATTCGCTTAAATATCCTAAAGTGGGCGTGGCAAAATTTTAATATTTATAGTCAGAATAAAAGTAGATGTTTCCAGCTTTCATTTCATACCAATTTTATACAAATCGGTCCCTTCGTTACAAAGTTATAAGAAGTTAAAGAAAATACTTTGCCAAATACCCCCTTGCTACACAATTCTGTGCGCCTGGTAGAACACCCAGAAATTTTGAGATAAAATTTTCGCAAAAATTTTTTGGATGGATGTGTGTGTGCGGAACAAGATGGATGAAGATGTTTGTAAAGTATTTTCTTTAACTTTTAATAACTTTGTAAATAGAGCTCCAATTTTTATAAATTTGGTATCAAATGAAAGGTAGAAACGTGTACTTTCATTGTAGGCGTAAACATTGTAATTGCCACGCCCACTTGGTGATATTTAAACAAATTAAATTTAAAAGGTAATAACTTTGCTTATACAGCATTTAATCAATTTAAACATGATTCAGTGGACGTCGCACTACTGGCTGTTATAGGAAAATGATAGTCCGGGTCCTTACCTTTCGTTTGCTACCTAATTTATGAGAATTGGTGCTAAACAGGCAAAGTTGTACGACTTTACATATGATTCGCTTAAATATCCTAAAGTGGGCGTGGCAAAATTTTAATATTTATAGTCAGAATAAAAGTAGATGTTTCCAGCTTTCATTTGATACCAAATTTATAAAAATTGGAGCTCTACTTACAAAGTTATAAGAAGTTAAAGAAAATACTTTGCCAAATACCCCCTTGCTACACAATTCTGTGCGCCTGGTAGAACACCCAGAAATTTTGAGATAAAATTTTCGCAAAAATTTTTTGGACGGATGTGTGTGTGCGGAACAAGATGGATGAAGATGTTTGTAAAGTATTTTCTTTAACTTCTTATAACTTTGTAAGTAGAGCTCCAATTTTTATAAATTTGGTATCAAATGAAAGGTAGAAACGTGTACTTTCATTGTAGGCGTAAACATTGTAATTGCCACGCCCACTTGGTGATATTTAAACAAATTAAATTTAAAAGGTAATAACTTTGCTTATACAGCATTTAATCAATTTAAACATGATTCAGTGGACGTCGCACTACTGGCTGTTATAGGAAAATGATAGTCCGGGTCCTTACCTTTCGTTTGCTACCTAATTTATGAGAATTGGTGCTAAACAGGCAAAGTTGTACGACTTTACATATGATTCGCTTAAATATCCTAAAGTGGGCGTGGCAAAATTTTAATATTTATAGTCAGAATAAAAGTAGATGTTTCCAGCTTTCATTTGATACCAATTTTATACAAATCGGTCCCTTCGTAACAAAGTTATAAGAAGTTAAAGAAAATACTTTGCCAAATACCCCCTTGCTACACAATTCTGTGCGCCTGGTAGAACACCCAGAAATTTTGAGATAAAATTTTCGCAAAAATTTTTTGGACGGATGTGTGTGTGCGGAACAAGATGGATGAAGATGTTTGTAAAGTATTTTCTTTAACTTCTTATAACTTTGTAAGTAGAGCTCCAATTTTTATAAATTTGGTATCAAATGAAAGGTAGAAACGTGTACTTTCATTGTAAGCGTAAACATTGTAATTGCCACGCCCACTTGGTGATATTTAAACAAATTAAATTTAAAAGGTAATAACTTTGCTTATACAGCATTTAATCAATTTAAACATGATTCAGTGGACGTGGCACTACTGGCTGTTATAGGAAAATGATAGTTCGGGTCCTTACCTTTCGTTTGCTACCTAATTTATGAGAATTGGTGCTAAACAGGCAAAGTTGTACGACTTTACATATGATTCGCTTAAATATCCTAAAGTGGGCGTGGCAAAATTTTAATATTTATAGTCAGAATAAAAGTAGATGTTTCCAGCTTTCATTTCATACCAATTTTATACAAATCGGTCCCTTCGTTACAAAGTTATAAGAAGTTAAAGAAAATACTTTGCCAAATACCCCCTTGCTACACAATTCTGTGCGCCTGGTAGAACACCCAGAAATTTTGAGATAAAATTTTCGCAAAAATTTTTTGGATGGATGTGTGTGTGCGGAACAAGATGGATGAAGATGTTTGTAAAGTATTTTCTTTAACTTTTAATAACTTTGTAAATAGAGCTCCAATTTTTATAAATTTGGTATCAAATGAAAGGTAGAAACGTGTACTTTCATTGTAGGCGTAAACATTGTAATTGCCACGCCCACTTGGTGATATTTAAACAAATTAAATTTAAAAGGTAATAACTTTGCTTATACAGCATTTAATCAATTTAAACATGATTCAGTGGACGTCGCACTACTGGCTGTTATAGGAAAATGATAGTCCGGGTCCTTACCTTTCGTTTGCTACCTAATTTATGAGAATTGGTGCTAAACAGGCAAAGTTGTACGACTTTACATATGATTCGCTTAAATATCCTAAAGTGGGCGTGGCAAAATTTTAATATTTATAGTCAGAATAAAAGTAGATGTTTCCAGCTTTCATTTGATACCAATTTTATACAAATCGGTCCCTTCGTAACAAAGTTATAAGAAGTTAAAGAAAATACTTTGCCAAATACCCCCTTGCTACACAATTCTGTGCGCCTGGTAGAACACCCAGAAATTTTGAGATAAAATTTTCGCAAAAATTTTTTGGACGGATGTGTGTGTGCGGAACAAGATGGATGAAGATGTTTGTAAAGTATTTTCTTTAACTTCTTATAACTTTGTAAGTAGAGCTCCAATTTTTATAAATTTGGTATCAAATGAAAGGTAGAAACGTGTACTTTCATTGTAAGCGTAAACATTGTAATTGCCACGCCCACTTGGTGATATTTAAACAAATTAAATTTAAAAGGTAATAACTTTGCTTATACAGCATTTAATCAATTTAAACATGATTCAGTGGACGTGGCACTACTGGCTGTTATAGGAAAATGATAGTCCGGGTCCTTACCTTTCGTTTGCTACCTAATTTATGAGAATTGGTGCTAAACAGGCAAAGTTGTACGACTTTACATATGATTCGCTTAAATATCCTAAAGTGGGCGTGGCAAAATTTTAATATTTATAGTCAGAATAAAAGTAGATGTTTCCAGCTTTCATTTGATACCAATTTTATACAAATCGGTCCCTTCGTTACAAAGTTATAAGAAGTTAAAGAAAATACTTTGCCAAATACCCCCTTGCTACACAATTCTGTGCGCCTGGTAGAACACCCAGAAATTTTGAGATAAAATTTTCGCAAAAATTTTTTGGACGGATGTGTGTGTGCGGAACAAGATGGATGAAGATGTTTGTAAAGTATTTTCTTTAACTTCTTATAACTTTGTAAGTAGAGCTCCAATTTTTATAAATTTGGTATCAAATCAAAGGTAGAAACGTGTACTTTCATTGTAAGCGTAAACATTGTAATTGCCACGCCGACTTGGTGATATTTAAACAAATTAAATTTAAAAGGTAATAACTTTGCTTATACAGCATTTAATCAATTTAAACATGATTCAGTGGACGTGGCACTACTGGCTGTTATAGGAAAATGATAGTTCGGGTCCTTACCTTTCGTTTGCTACCTAATTTATGAGAATTGGTGCTAAACAGGCAAAGTTGTACGACTTTACATATGATTCGCTTAAATATCCTAAAGTGGGCGTGGCAAAATTTTAATATTTATAGTCAGAATAAAAGTAGATGTTTCCAGCTTTCATTTGATACCAATTTTATACAAATCGGTCCCTTCGTTACAAAGTTATAAGAAGTTAAAGAAAATACTTTGCCAAATACCCCCTTGCTACACAATTCTGTGCGCCTGGTAGAACACCCAGAAATTTTGAGATAAAATTTTCGCAAAAATTTTTTGGACGGATGTGTGTGTGCGGAACAAGATGGATGAAGATGTTTGTAAAGTATTTTCTTTAACTTCTTATAACTTTGTAAGTAGAGCTCCAATTTTTATAAATTTGGTATCAAATGAAAGGTAGAAACGTGTACTTTCATTGTGGGCGTAAACATTGTAATTGCCACGCCCACTTGGTGATATTTAAACAAATTAAATTTAAAAGGTAATAACTTTGCTTATACAGCATTTAATCAATTTAAACATGATTCAGTGGACGTCGCACTACTGGCTGTTATAGGAAAATGATAGTCCGGGTCCTTACCTTTCGTTTGCTACCTAATTTATGAGAATTGGTGCTAAACAGGCAAAGTTGTACGACTTTACATATGATTCGCTTAAATATCCTAAAGTGGGCGTGGCAAAATTTTAATATTTATAGTCAGAATAAAAGTAGATGTTTCCAGCTTTCATTTGATACCAATTTCATACAAATCGGTCCCTTCGTTACAAAGTTATAAGAAGTTAAAGAAAATACTTTGCCAAATACCCCCTTGCTACACAATTCTGTGCGCCTGGTAGAACACCCAGAAATTTTGAGATAAAATTTTCGCAAAAATTTTTTGGATGGATGTGTGTGTGCGGAACAAGATGGATGAAGATGTTTGTAAAGTATTTTCTTTAACTTTTAATAACTTTGTAAATAGAGCTCCAATTTTTATAAATTTGGTATCAAATGAAAGGTAGAAACGTGTACTTTCATTGTAGGCGTAAACATTGTAATTGCCACGCCCACTTGGTGATATTTAAACAAATTAAATTTAAAAGGTAATAACTTTGCTTATACAGCATTTAATCAATTTAAACATGATTCAGTGGACGTCGCACTACTGGCTGTTATAGGAAAATGATAGTCCGGGTCCTTACCTTTCGTTTGCTACCTAATTTATGAGAATTGGTGCTAAACAGGCAAAGTTGTACGACTTTACATATGATTCGCTTAAATATCCTAAAGTGGGCGTGGCAAAATTTTAATATTTATAGTCAGAATAAAAGTAGATGTTTCCAGCTTTCATTTGATACCAATTTTATACAAATCGGTCCCTTCGTTACAAAGTTATAAGAAGTTAAAGAAAATACTTTGCCAAATACCCCCTTGCTACACAATTCTGTGCGCCTGGTAGAACACCCAGAAATTTTGAGATAAAATTTTCGCAAAAATTTTTTGGATGGATGTGTGTGTGCGGAACAAGATGGATGAAGATGTTTGTAAAGTATTTTCTTTAACTTTTAATAACTTTGTAATTAGAGCTCCAATTTTTATAAATTTGGTATCAAATGAAAGGTAGAAACGTGTACTTTCATTGTAGGCGTAAACATTGTAATTGCCACGCCCACTTGGTGATATTTAAACAAATTAAATTTAAAAGGTAATAACTTTGCTTATACAGCATTTAATCAATTTAAACAGTGGACGTCGCACTACTGGCTGTTATAGGAAAATGATAGTCCGGGTCCTTACCTTTCGTTTGCTACCTAATTTATGAGAATTGGTGCTAAACAGGCAAAGTTGTACGACTTTACATATGATTCGCTTAAATATCCTAAAGTGGGCGTGGCAAAATTTTAATATTTATAGTCAGAATAAAAGTAGATGTTTCCAGCTTTCATTTGATACCAATTTTATACAAATCGGTCCCTTCGTTACAAAGTTATAAGAAGTTAAAGAAAATACTTTGCCAAATACCCCCTTGCTACACAATTCTGTGCGCCTGGTAGAACACCCAGAAATTTTGAGATAAAATTTTTGCGAAAATTTTTTGGACGGATGTGTGTGTGCGGAACAAGATGGATGAAGATGTTTGTAAAGTATTTTCTTTAACTTCTTATAACTTTGTAAGTAGAGCTCCAATTTTTATAAATTTGGTATCAAATCAAAGGTAGAAACGTGTACTTTCATTGTAAGCGTAAACATTGTAATTGCCACGCCCACTTGGTGATATTTAAACAAATTAAATTTAAAAGGTAATAACTTTGCTTATACAGCATTTAATCAATTTAAACATGATTCAGTGGACGTGGCACTACTGGCTGTTATAGGAAAATGATAGTTCGGGTCCTTACCTTTCGTTTGCTACCTAATTTATGAGAATTGGTGCTAAACAGGCAAAGTTGTACGACTTTACATATGATTCGCTTAAATATCCTAAAGTGGGCGTGGCAAAATTTTAATATTTATAGTCAGAATAAAAGTAGATGTTTCCAGCTTTCATTTGATACCAATTTTATACAAATCGGTCCCTTCGTTACAAAGTTATAAGAAGTTAAAGAAAATACTTTGCCAAATACCCCCTTGCTACACAATTCTGTGCGCCTGGTAGAACACCCAGAAATTTTGAGATAAAATTTTCGCAAAAATTTTTTGGACGGATGTGTGTGTGCGGAACAAGATGGATGAAGATGTTTGTAAAGTATTTTCTTTAACTTCTTATAACTTTGTAAGTAGAGCTCCAATTTTTATAAATTTGGTATCAAATGAAAGGTAGAAACGTGTACTTTCATTGTGGGCGTAAACATTGTAATTGCCACGCCCACTTGGTGATATTTAAACAAATTAAATTTAAAAGGTAATAACTTTGCTTATACAGCATTTAATCAATTTAAACATGATTCAGTGGACGTCGCACTACTGGCTGTTATAGGAAAATGATAGTCCGGGTCCTTACCTTTCGTTTGCTACCTAATTTATGAGAATTGGTGCTAAACAGGCAAAGTTGTACGACTTTACATATGATTCGCTTAAATATCCTAAAGTGGGCGTGGCAAAATTTTAATATTTATAGTCAGAATAAAAGTAGATGTTTCCAGCTTTCATTTGATACCAATTTTATACAAATCGGTCCCTTCGTTACAAAGTTATAAGAAGTTAAAGAAAATACTTTGCCAAATACCCCCTTGCTACACAATTCTGTGCGCCTGGTAGAACACCCAGAAATTTTGAGATAAAATTTTCGCAAAAATTTTTTGGACGGATGTGTGTGTGCGGAACAAGATGGATGAAGATGTTTGTAAAGTATTTTCTTTAACTTCTTATAACTTTGTAAGTAGAGCTCCAATTTTTATAAATTTGGTATCAAATGAAAGGTAGAAACGTGTACTTTCATTGTGGGCGTAAACATTGTAATTGCCACGCCCACTTGGTGATATTTAAACAAATTAAATTTAAAAGGTAATAACTTTGCTTATACAGCATTTAATCAATTTAAACATGATTCAGTGGACGTCGCACTACTGGCTGTTATAGGAAAATGATAGTCCGGGTCCTTACCTTTCGTTTGCTACCTAATTTATGAGAATTGGTGCTAAACAGGCAAAGTTGTACGACTTTACATATGATTCGCTTAAATATCCTAAAGTGGGCGTGGCAAAATTTTAATATTTATAGTCAGAATAAAAGTAGATGTTTCCAGCTTTCATTTGATACCAATTTCATACAAATCGGTCCCTTCGTTACAAAGTTATAAGAAGTTAAAGAAAATACTTTGCCAAATACCCCCTTGCTACACAATTCTGTGCGCCTGGTAGAACACCCAGAAATTTTGAGATAAAATTTTCGCAAAAATTTTTTGGATGGATGTGTGTGTGCGGAACAAGATGGATGAAGATGTTTGTAAAGTATTTTCTTTAACTTTTAATAACTTTGTAAATAGAGCTCCAATTTTTATAAATTTGGTATCAAATGAAAGGTAGAAACGTGTACTTTCATTGTAGGCGTAAACATTGTAATTGCCACGCCCACTTGGTGATATTTAAACAAATTAAATTTAAAAGGTAATAACTTTGCTTATACAGCATTTAATCAATTTAAACATGATTCAGTGGACGTCGCACTACTGGCTGTTATAGGAAAATGATAGTCCGGGTCCTTACCTTTCGTTTGCTACCTAATTTATGAGAATTGGTGCTAAACAGGCAAAGTTGTACGACTTTACATATGATTCGCTTAAATATCCTAAAGTGGGCGTGGCAAAATTTTAATATTTATAGTCAGAATAAAAGTAGATGTTTCCAGCTTTCATTTGATACCAATTTTATACAAATCGGTCCCTTCGTTACAAAGTTATAAGAAGTTAAAGAAAATACTTTGCCAAATACCCCCTTGCTACACAATTCTGTGCGCCTGGTAGAACACCCAGAAATTTTGAGATAAAATTTTCGCAAAAATTTTTTGGATGGATGTGTGTGTGCGGAACAAGATGGATGAAGATGTTTGTAAAGTATTTTCTTTAACTTTTAATAACTTTGTAATTAGAGCTCCAATTTTTATAAATTTGGTATCAAATGAAAGGTAGAAACGTGTACTTTCATTGTAGGCGTAAACATTGTAATTGCCACGCCCACTTGGTGATATTTAAACAAATTAAATTTAAAAGGTAATAACTTTGCTTATACAGCATTTAATCAATTTAAACAGTGGACGTCGCACTACTGGCTGTTATAGGAAAATGATAGTCCGGGTCCTTACCTTTCGTTTGCTACCTAATTTATGAGAATTGGTGCTAAACAGGCAAAGTTGTACGACTTTACATATGATTCGCTTAAATATCCTAAAGTGGGCGTGGCAAAATTTTAATATTTATAGTCAGAATAAAAGTAGATGTTTCCAGCTTTCATTTGATACCAATTTTATACAAATCGGTCCCTTCGTTACAAAGTTATAAGAAGTTAAAGAAAATACTTTGCCAAATACCCCCTTGCTACACAATTCTGTGCGCCTGGTAGAACACCCAGAAATTTTGAGATAAAATTTTCGCAAAAATTTTTTGGACGGATGTGTGTGTGCGGAACAAGATGGATGAAGATGTTTGTAAAGTATTTTCTTTAACTTCTTATAACTTTGTAAGTAGAGCTCCAATTTTTATAAATTTGGTATCAAATGAAAGGTAGAAACGTGTACTTTCATTGTAAGCGTAAACATTGTAATTGCCACGCCCACTTGGTGATATTTAAACAAATTAAATTTAAAAGGTAATAACTTTGCTTATACAGCATTTAATCAATTTAAACATGATTCAGTGGACGTGGCACTACTGGCTGTTATAGGAAAATGATAGTCCGGGTCCTTACCTTTCGTTTGCTACCTAATTTATGAGAATTGGTGCTAAACAGGCAAAGTTGTACGACTTTACATATGATTCGCTTAAATATCCTAAAGTGGGCGTGGCAAAATTTTAATATTTATAGTCAGAATAAAAGTAGATGTTTCCAGCTTTCATTTGATACCAATTTTATACAAATCGGTCCCTTCGTTACAAAGTTATAAGAAGTTAAAGAAAATACTTTGCCAAATACCCCCTTGCTACACAATTCTGTGCGCCTGGTAGAACACCCAGAAATTTTGAGATAAAATTTTCGCAAAAATTTTTTGGACGGATGTGTGTGTGCGGAACAAGATGGATGAAGATGTTTGTAAAGTATTTTCTTTAACTTCTTATAACTTTGTAAGTAGAGCTCCAATTTTTATAAATTTGGTATCAAATCAAAGGTAGAAACGTGTACTTTCATTGTAAGCGTAAACATTGTAATTGCCACGCCCACTTGGTGATATTTAAACAAATTAAATTTAAAAGGTAATAACTTTGCTTATACAGCATTTAATCAATTTAAACATGATTCAGTGGACGTGGCACTACTGGCTGTTATAGGAAAATGATAGTTCGGGTCCTTACCTTTCGTTTGCTACCTAATTTATGAGAATTGGTGCTAAACAGGCAAAGTTGTACGACTTTACATATGATTCGCTTAAATATCCTAAAGTGGGCGTGGCAAAATTTTAATATTTATAGTCAGAATAAAAGTAGATGTTTCCAGCTTTCATTTGATACCAATTTTATACAAATCGGTCCCTTCGTTACAAAGTTATAAGAAGTTAAAGAAAATACTTTGCCAAATACCCCCTTGCTACACAATTCTGTGCGCCTGGTAGAACACCCAGAAATTTTGAGATAAAATTTTCGCAAAAATTTTTTGGACGGATGTGTGTGTGCGGAACAAGATGGATGAAGATGTTTGTAAAGTATTTTCTTTAACTTCTTATAACTTTGTAAGTAGAGCTCCAATTTTTATAAATTTGGTATCAAATGAAAGGTAGAAACGTGTACTTTCATTGTAAGCGTAAACATTGTAATTGCCACGCCCACTTGGTGATATTTAAACAAATTAAATTTAAAAGGTAATAACTTTGCTTATACAGCATTTAATCAATTTAAACATGATTCAGTGGACGTGGCACTACTGGCTGTTATAGGAAAATGATAGTCCGGGTCCTTACCTTTCGTTTGCTACCTAATTTATGAGAATTGGTGCTAAACAGGCAAAGTTGTACGACTTTACATATGATTCGCTTAAATATCCTAAAGTGGGCGTGGCAAAATTTTAATATTTATAGTCAGAATAAAAGTAGATGTTTCCAGCTTTCATTTGATACCAATTTTATAAAAATCGGTCCCTTCGTTACAAAGTTATAAGAAGTTAAAGAAAATACTTTGCCAAATACCCCCTTGCTACACAATTCTGTGCGCCTGGTAGAACACCCAGAAATTTTGAGATAAAATTTTCGCAAAAATTTTTTGGACGGATGTGTGTGTGCGGAACAAGATGGATGAAGATGTTTGTAAAGTATTTTCTTTAACTTCTTATAACTTTGTAAGTAGAGCTCCAATTTTTATAAATTTGGTATCAAATGAAAGGTAGAAACGTGTACTTTCATTGTGGGCGTAAACATTGTAATTGCCACGCCCACTTGGTGATATTTAAACAAATTAAATTTAAAAGGTAATAACTTTGCTTATACAGCATTTAATCAATTTAAACATGATTCAGTGGACGTCGCACTACTGGCTGTTATAGGAAAATGATAGTCCGGCTCCTTACCTTTCGTTTGCTACCTAATTTATGAGAATTGGTGCTAAACAGGCAAAGTTGTACGACTTTACATATGATTCGCTTAAATATCCTAAAGTGGGCGTGGCAAAATTTTAATATTTATAGGCAGAATAAAAGTAGATGTTTCCAGCTTTCATTTGATACCAATTTTATAAAAATCGGTGCCTTCGTTACAAAGTTATAAGAAGTTAAAGAAAATACTTTGCCAAATACCCCCTTGCTACACAATTCTGTGCGCCTGGTAGAACACCCAGAAATTTTGAGATAAAATTTTCGCAAAAATTTTTTGGACGGATGTGTGTGTGCGGAACAAGATGGATGAAGATGTTTGTAAAGTATTTTCTTTAACTTCTTATAACTTTGTAAGTAGAGCTCCAATTTTTATAAATTTGGTATCAAATGAAAGGTAGAAACGTGTACTTTCATTGTGGGCGTAAACATTGTAATTGCCACGCCCACTTGGTGATATTTAAACAAATTAAATTTAAAAGGTAATAACTTTGCTTATACAGCATTTAATCAATTTAAACATGATTCAGTGGACGTCGCACTACTGGCTGTTATAGGAAAATGATAGTCCGGCTCCTTACCTTTCGTTTGCTACCTAATTTATGAGAATTGGTGCTAAACAGGCAAAGTTGTACGACTTTACATATGATTCGCTTAAATATCCTAAAGTGGGCGTGGCAAAATTTTAATATTTATAGTGAGAATAAAAGTAGATGTTTCCAGCTTTCATTTGATACCAATTTTATAAAAATCGGTGCCTTCGTTACAAAGTTATAAGAAGTTAAAGAAAATACTTTGCCAAATACCCCCTTGCTACACAATTCTGTGCGCCTGGTAGAACACCCAGAAATTTTGAGATAAAATTTTCGCAAAAATTTTTTGGATGGATGTGTGTGTGCGGAACAAGATGGATGAAGATGTTTGTAAAGTATTTTCTTTAACTTTTAATAACTTTGTAAATAGAGCTCCAATTTTTATAAATTTGGTATCAAATGAAAGGTAGAAACGTGTACTTTCATTGTAGGCGTAAACATTGTAATTGCCACGCCCACTTGGTGATATTTAAACAAATTAAATTTAAAAGGTAATAACTTTGCTTATACAGCATTTAATCAATTTAAACATGATTCAGTGGACGTCGCACTACTGGCTGTTATAGGAAAATGATAGTCCGGGTCCTTACCTTTCGTTTGCTACCTAATTTATGAGAATTGGTGCTAAACAGGCAATGTTGTACGACTTTACATATGATTCGCTTAAATATCCTAAAGTGGGCGTGGCAAAATTTTAATATTTATAGTCAGAATAAAAGTAGATGTTTCCAGCTTTCATTTGATACCAATTTTATACAAATCGGTCCCTTCGTTACAAAGTTATAAGAAGTTAAAGAAAATACTTTGCCAAATACCCCCTTGCTACACAATTCTGTGCGCCTGGTAGAACACCCAGAAATTTTGAGATCAAATTTTCGCAAAAATTTTTTGGACGGATGTGTGTGTGCGGAACAAGATGGATGAAGATGTTTGTAAAGTATTTTCTTTAACTTCTTATAACTTTGTAAGTAGAGCTCCAATTTTTATAAATTTGGTATCAAATGAAAGGTAGAAACGTGTACTTTCATTGTAAGCGTAAACATTGTAATTGCCACGCCCACTTGGTGATATTTAAACAAATTAAATTTAAAAGGTAATAACTTTGCTTATACAGCATTTAATCAATTTAAACATGATTCAGTGGACGTGGCACTACTGGCTGTTATAGGAAAATGATAGTCCGGGTCCTTACCTTTCGTTTGCTACCTAATTTATGAGAATTGGTGCTAAACAGGCAAAGTTGTACGACTTTACATATGATTCGCTTAAATATCCTAAAGTGGGCGTGGCAAAATTTTAATATTTATAGTCAGAATAAAAGTAGATGTTTCCAGCTTTCATTTGATACCAATTTTATAAAAATCGGTCCCTTCGTTACAAAGTTATAAGAAGTTAAAGAAAATACTTTGCCAAATACCCCCTTGCTACACAATTCTGTGCGCCTGGTAGAACACCCAGAAATTTTGAGATAAAATTTTCGCAAAAATTTTTTGGATGGATGTGTGTGTGCGGAACAAGATGGATGAAGATGTTTGTAAAGTATTTTCTTTAACTTTTAATAACTTTGTAAATAGAGCTCCAATTTTTATAAATTTGGTATCAAATGAAAGGTAGAAACGTGTACTTTCATTGTAGGCGTAAACATTGTAATTGCCACGTCCACTTGGTGATATTTAAACAAATTAAATTTAAAAGGTAATAACTTTGCTTATACAGCATTTAATCAATTTAAACATGATTCAGTGGACGTGGCACTACTGGCTGTTATAGGAAAATGATAGTCCGGGTCCTTACCTTTCGTTTGCTACCTAATTTATGAGAATTGGTGCTAAACAGGCAAAGTTGTACGACTTTACATATGATTCGCTTAAATATCCTAAAGTGGGCGTGGCAAAATTTTAATATTTATAGTCAGAATAAAAGTAGATGTTTCCAGCTTTCATTTGATACCAATTTTATACAAATCGGTCCCTTCGTTACAAAGTTATAAGAAGTTAAAGAAAATACTTTGCCAAATACCCCCTTGCTACACAATTCTGTGCGCCTGGTAGAACACCCAGAAATTTTGAGATAAAATTTTCACAAAAATTTTTTGGACGGATGTGTGTGTGCGGAACAAGATGGATGAAGATGTTTGTAAAGTATTTTCTTTAACTTCTTATAACTTTGTAAGTAGAGCTCCAATTTTTATAAATTTGGTATCAAATGAAAGGTAGAAACGTGTACTTTCATTGTGGGCGTAAACATTGTAATTGCCACGCCCACTTGGTGATATTTAAACAAATTAAATTTAAAAGGTAATAACTTTGCTTATACAGCATTTAATCAATTTAAACATGATTCAGTGGACGTGGCACTACTGGCTGTTATAGGAAAATGATAGTCCGGGTCCTTACCTTTCGTTTGCTACCTAATTTATGAGAATTGGTGCTAAACAGGCAAAGTTGTACGACTTTACATATGATTCGCTTAAATATCCTAAAGTGGGCGTGGCAAAATTTTAATATTTATAGTCAGAATAAAAGTAGATGTTTCCAGCTTTCATTTGATACCAATTTTATAAAAATCGGTCCCTTCGTTACAAAGTTATAAGAAGTTAAAGAAAATACTTTGCCAAATACCCCCTTGCTACACAATTCTGTGCGCCTGGTAGAACACCCAGAAATTTTGAGATAAAATTTTCGCAAAAATTTTTTGGATGGATGTGTGTGTGCGGAACAAGATGGATGAAGATGTTTGTAAAGTATTTTCTTTAACTTTTAATAACTTTGTAAATAGAGCTCCAATTTTTATAAATTTGGTATCAAATGAAAGGTAGAAACGTGTACTTTCATTGTAGGCGTAAACATTGTAATTGCCACGCCCACTTGGTGATATTTAAACAAATTAAATTTAAAAGGTAATAACTTTGCTTATACAGCATTTAATCAATTTAAACATGATTCAGTGGACGTCGCACTACTGGCTGTTATAGGAAAATGATAGTCCGGCTCCTTACCTTTCGTTTGCTACCTAATTTATGAGAATTGGTGCTAAACAGGCAAAGTTGTACGACTTTACATATGATTCGCTTAAATATCCTAAAGTGGGCGTGGCAAAATTTTAATATTTATAGTCAGAATAAAAGTAGATGTTTCCAGCTTTCATTTGATACCAATTTTATACAAATCGGTCCCTTCGTTACAAAGTTATAAGAAGTTAAAGAAAATACTTTGCCAAATACCCCCTTGCTACACAATTCTGTGCGCCTGGTAGAACACCCAGAAATTTTGAGATAAAATTTTCGCAAAAATTTTTTGGACGGATGTGTGTGTGCGGAACAAGATGGATGAAGATGTTTGTAAAGTATTTTCTTTAACTTCTTATAACTTTGTAAGTAGAGCTCCAATTTTTATAAATTTGGTATCAAATGAAAGGTAGAAACGTGTACTTTCATTGTAGGCGTAAACATTGTAATTGCCACGCCCACTTGGTGATATTTAAACAAATTAAATTTAAAAGGTAATAACTTTGCTTATACAGCATTTAATCAATTTAAACATGATTCAGTGGACGTGGCACTACTGGCTGTTATAGGAAAATAATAGTTCGGGTCCTTACCTTTCGTTTGCTACCTAATTTATGAGAATTGGTGCTAAACAGGCAAAGTTGTACGACTTTACATATGATTCGCTTAAATATCCTAAAGTGGGCGTGGCAAAATTTTAATATTTATAGTCAGAATAAAAGTAGATGTTTCCAGCTTTCATTTGATACCAATTTTATACAAATCGGTCCCTTCGTTACAAAGTTATAAGAAGTTAAAGAAAATACTTTGCCAAATACCCCCTTGCTACACAATTCTGTGCGCCTGGTAGAACACCCAGAAATTTTGAGATAAAATTTTCGCAAACATTTTTTGGATGGATGTGTGTGTGCGAAACAAGATGGATGAAGATGTTTGTAAAGTATTTTCTTTAACTTCTTATAACTTTGTAAGTAGAGCTCCAATTTTTATAAATTTGGTATCAAATGAAAGGTAGAAACGTGTACTTTCATTGTGGGCGTAAACATTGTAATTGCCACGCCCACTTGGTGATATTTAAACAAATTAAATTTAAAAGGTAATAACTTTGCTTATACAGCATTTAATCAATTTAAACATGATTCAGTGGACGTGGCACTACTGGCTGTTATAGGAAAATGATAGTCCGGGTCCTTACCTTTCGTTTGCTACCTAATTTATGAGAATTGGTGCTAAACAGGCAAAGTTGTACGACTTTACATATGATTCGCTTAAATATCCTAAAGTGGGCGTGGCAAAATTTTAATATTTATAGTCAGAATAAAAGTAGATGTTTCCAGCTTTCATTTGATACCAATTTTATACAAATCGGTCCCTTCGTTACAAAGTTATAAGAAGTTAAAGAAAATACTTTGCCAAATACCCCCTTGCTACACAATTCTGTGCGCCTGGTAGAACACCCAGAAATTTTGAGATAAAATTTTCGCAAAAATTTTTTGGATGGATGTGTGTGTGCGAAACAAGATGGATGAAGATGTTTGTAAGGTATTTTCTTTAACTTCTTATAACTTTGTAAATAGAGCTCCAATTTTTATAAATTTGGTATCAAATGAAAGGTAGAAACGTGTACTTTCATTGTGGGCGTAAACATTGTAATTGCCACGCCCACTTGGTGATATTTAAACAAATTAAATTTAAAAGGTAATAACTTTGCTTATACAGCATTTAATCAATTTAAACATGATTCAGTGGACGTGGCACTACTGGCTGTTATAGGAAAATGATAGTCCGGGTCCTTACCTTTCGTTTGCTACCTAATTTATGAGAATTGGTGCTAAACAGGCAAAGTTGTACGACTTTACATATGATTCGCTTAAATATCCTAAAGTGGGCGTGGCAAAATTTTAATATTTATAGTCAGAATAAAAGTAGATGTTTCCAGCTTTCATTTGATACCAATTTTATAAAAATCGGTCCCTTCGTTACAAAGTTATAAGAAGTTAAAGAAAATACTTTGCCAAATACCCCCTTGCTACACAATTCTGTGCGCCTGGTAGAACACCCAGAAATTTTGAGATAAAATTTTCGCAAAAATTTTTTGGATGGATGTGTGTGTGCGGAACAAGATGGATGAAGATGTTTGTAAAGTATTTTCTTTAACTTTTAATAACTTTGTAAATAGAGCTCCAATTTTTATAAATTTGGTATCAAATGAAAGGTAGAAACGTGTACTTTCATTGTAGGCGTAAACATTGTAATTGCCACGCCCACTTGGTGATATTTAAACAAATTAAATTTAAAAGGTAATAACTTTGCTTATACAGCATTTAATCAATTTAAACATGATTCAGTGGACGTCGCACTACTGGCTGTTATAGGAAAATGATAGTCCGGCTCCTTACCTTTCGTTTGCTACCTAATTTATGAGAATTGGTGCTAAACAGGCAAAGTTGTACGACTTTACATATGATTCGCTTAAATATCCTAAAGTGGGCGTGGCAAAATTTTAATATTTATAGTCAGAATAAAAGTAGATGTTTCCAGCTTTCATTTGATACCAATTTTATACAAATCGGTCCCTTCGTTACAAAGTTATAAGAAGTTAAAGAAAATACTTTGCCAAATACCCCCTTGCTACACAATTCTGTGCGCCTGGTAGAACACCCAGAAATTTTGAGATAAAATTTTCGCAAAAATTTTTTGGACGGATGTGTGTGTGCGGAACAAGATGGATGAAGATGTTTGTAAAGTATTTTCTTTAACTTCTTATAACTTTGTAAGTAGAGCTCCAATTTTTATAAATTTGGTATCAAATGAAAGGTAGAAACGTGTACTTTCATTGTAGGCGTAAACATTGTAATTGCCACGCCCACTTGGTGATATTTAAACAAATTAAATTTAAAAGGTAATAACTTTGCTTATACAGCATTTAATCAATTTAAACATGATTCAGTGGACGTGGCACTACTGGCTGTTATAGGAAAATAATAGTTCGGGTCCTTACCTTTCGTTTGCTACCTAATTTATGAGAATTGGTGCTAAACAGGCAAAGTTGTACGACTTTACATATGATTCGCTTAAATATCCTAAAGTGGGCGTGGCAAAATTTTAATATTTATAGTCAGAATAAAAGTAGATGTTTCCAGCTTTCATTTGATACCAATTTTATACAAATCGGTCCCTTCGTTACAAAGTTATAAGAAGTTAAAGAAAATACTTTGCCAAATACCCCCTTGCTACACAATTCTGTGCGCCTGGTAGAACACCCAGAAATTTTGAGATAAAATTTTCGCAAACATTTTTTGGATGGATGTGTGTGTGCGAAACAAGATGGATGAAGATGTTTGTAAGGTATTTTCTTTAACTTCTTATAACTTTGTAAATAGAGCTCCAATTTTTATAAATTTGGTATCAAATGAAAGGTAGAAACGTGTACTTTCATTGTGGGCGTAAACATTGTAATTGCCACGCCCACTTGGTGATATTTAAACAAATTAAATTTAAAAGGTAATAACTTTGCTTATACAGCATTTAATCAATTTAAACATGATTCAGTGGACGTGGCACTACTGGCTGTTATAGGAAAATGATAGTCGGGGTCCTTAGCTTTCGTTTGCTACCAAATTTATGAGAATTGGTGCTAAACAGGCAAAGTTGTACGACTTTACATATGATTCGCTTAAATATCCTAAAGTGGGCGTGGCAAAATTTTAATATTTATAGTCAGAATAAAAGTAGATGTTTCCAGCTTTCATTTGATACCAATTTTATACAAATCGGTCCCTTCGTTACAAAGTTATAAGAAGTTAAAGAAAATACTTTGCCAAATACCCCCTTGCTACACAATTCTGTGCGCCTGGTAGAACACCCAGAAATTTTGAGATAAAATTTTCGCAAAAATTTTTTGGATGGATGTGTGTGTGCGGAACAAGATGGATGAAGATGTTTGTAAAGTATTTTCTTTAACTTCTTATAACTTTGTAAGTAGAGCTCCAATTTTTATAAATTTGGTATCAAATGAAAGGTAGAAACGTGTACTTTCATTGTAGGCGTAAACATTGTAATTGCCACGCCCACTTGGTGATATTTAAACAAATTAAATTTAAAAGGTAATAACTTTGCTTATACAGCATTTAATCAATTTAAACATGATTCAGTGGACGTCGCACTACTGGCTGTTATAGGAAAATGATAGTCCGGGTCCTTACCTTTCGTTTGCTACCTAATTTATGAGAATTGGTGCTAAACAGGCAAAGTTGTACGACTTTACATATGATTCGCTTAAATATCCTAAAGTGGGCGTGGCAAAATTTTAATATTTATAGTCAGAATAAAAGTAGATGTTTCCAGCTTTCATTTGATACCAATTTTATACAAATCGGTCCCTTCGTTACAAAGTTATAAGAAGTTAAAGAAAATACTTTGCCAAATACCCCCTTGCTACACAATTCTGTGCGCCTGGTAGAACACCCAGAAATTTTGAGATAAAATTTTCGCAAAAATTTTTTGGACGGATGTGTGTGTGCGGAACAAGATGGATGAAGTATTTTCTTTAACTTCTTATAACTTTGTAAGTAGAGCTCCAATTTTTATAAATTTGGTATCAAATGAAAGGTAGAAACGTGTACTTTCATTGTAAGCGTAAACATTGTAATTGCCACGCCCACTTGGTGATATTTAAACAAATTAAATTTAAAAGGTAATAACTTTGCTTACTGGCTGTTATAGGAAAATGATAGTCCGGGTCCTTACCTTTCGTTTGCTACCTAATTTATGAGAATTGGTGCTAAACAGGCAAAGTTGTACGACTTTACATATGATTCGCTTAAATATCCTAAAGTGGGCGTGGCAAAATTTTAATATTTATAGTCAGAATAAAAGTAGATGTCTCTAGCTTTCATTTGATACCAATTTTATACAAATCGGTGCCTTCGTTATAAAGTTATAAGAAGTTAAAGAAAATACTTTGCCAAATAGCCCCTTGCTACGCAATTCTGTGCGCCTGGTAGAACACCCAGAAATTTTGAGATAAAATTTTCGCAAAAATTTTTTGGATGGATGTGTGTGTGCGGAACAAGATGGATGAAGATGTTTGTAAAGTATTTTCTTTAACTTCTTATAACTTTGTAAGTAGAACTCCAATTTTTATAAATTTGGTATCAAATGAAAGGTAGAAACGTGTACTTTCATTGTAGGCGTAAACTTTGTAATTGCCACGCCCACTTGGTGATATTTAAACAAATTAAATTTAAAAGGTAATAACTTTGCTTATACAGCATTTAATCAATTTAAACATGATTCAGTGGGCGTGGCACTACTGGCTGTTATAGGAAAATGATAGTTCATATGGCAAAAGCGTTATGATCATTGGAAATTAAAAGACGTATTGATGCCAAATTGTGTGGAATACAACATCATTCTAATGTCCTTAGCGGCTTCTCTAGATGGAGAATATTCGTAACATACAGTCTTCTGCAGCTCTGGTGTATAAGTCTGGCTGAATTTGAGCGATTATATGCTTTACGTTTAGCCGTAGTATTTGCTTTGAGGACCGCAGTGGTTTGTAGCATACATCTGGGACTCAAGATCCAACCCAATAAGAAAAAGTCTAATCGGTAGTCTAAGGGATATGTTAAAATGTTGTATTGCAATGCGCGCCATACGATCTAAGTGTGCCTATCCAAACTCTTTGGACGGACAGCCGCCTCTACATATATGCATACATTATTGGGCATTAGAAAACTTTAGTCAGGATAATGGCCTGACTTCTTACAGCATCCATGTTGTGTGCATTATTTTGATTCATAAGTGTAGGGTCCTGCAGTTTAACCTCGAGTCCGAACGACTCCGTTGAGAAGCTTTTCTTGATAATTATTTATCTTTGGAGTTTATGCGAGAAGACTGTTGAGATTTTCTTTTTTCTCAACATATTTCAGGTAAGGTTTGAACGATCCAGTATTCACTGAATTGTTCATGTGAATTGTTTGAGTGTCATTGCATAAGCCAACACATAATTCCGTAGATTGTGGAGACTAAAGGGAAATTTCTAATAATGTTTTGGAAATTAAAGAAAAAAACCATTTACTGTTGTCAAATGTTACTAAAAATTTATTTTTTGATTTCCATTTTAAATAAAATAATGAATTTTTTTTTGTTGCTTTCTTTGTTATACACACTCTCTAGTAACAGAAAAAAACCAAAGTTTTTCGTATGGAAATGATTTTATTTTTTTTATCATTTTTTTTTTCTTGCATAAAATATTAGTTTTTACTTACGAATGATAAGAAAATTTATTGCCTCAATGATGTTAAAACTTTCGTTCTTATGATTTTCTATGTGCGATTACTTTTCGTTCCTTTTTTTTTTGTTTTCTTTCCATATGCAACTGCCATGTGAATAATTTTAAGCCTCAATATCATGAATTTTATTTTTATATTCTGTGGCAAACTTGTAAGCAAGTGTTGAAGAAGAAATAATTTATGTGTGTGCATGTGTGTATGTGTGTTTTTTTTCTTTATCAGTATAATGTCATCATTCTTATTAGTGTGCTGCCAAAAGTTGTCACAACAATATCTTGGCATTTGCAACTCATCTTACTTACTTGCAATTCGTAAACTTGTATTTCGGCAATGGCATGCCAGTGTACCAAGCAATTTTAACAGCAGCTGCTATTGCATTTCTCTAAGAGTGTAACTAAATTCAATGTTACTATTGGGACAACAATACACACACACAGACACACACAATGTCATGCTAATATTTCTACTGCCACATACACACAAATTCTTTGTGTTGTTGCATTATGCATTGAAAGTGTGACAAAAGTATGAACATATCATGGATTTTATGCAAAAATATTTTTGTGTCATCCACATCATTCTCATCATCACCATCGTTTCCGCTTTTATGAAACCTCAGTGTATCATTTGCCTCCAATGCCAACCAACCAACATCATTGAGACGCCATAATCATCACAATCATCATCATCATGATGTTTGCATGTACTCGTATATTTTTAAATACACAGTACAAGTATGTGACACTTGCCATCTGTTCGAATTTGCGCTTCTTAGTGAAGATTTTCTTTTCATTTCGTATGCGTGATTATGACAAAAATGTGGAAAAAATAAGGAAAGAAATTCTGATAAAAAAAAAATAAAAGAAGAAAAAGAGAATTCAATTGACATCTCATGTTATTGGTAATGGTGGTGAGATTTGGTAACAAATTTTTCAATGTTTATGATAATATTGTGTCACTCAGTCATAACATGACACACGGGTAATTTGACTTAAGAAAACTGAAACAAATTCTTTTTTTTTACTAGAAATAAACACCAGGGTTTTGAAAGCCATGCAGATTGCATAAAAAAATATAATTTTAGTTTAAAAGACAATCGTTCTCAATTTTATTGCAAGAGTGGCAATATATTTATGGCTATGCTTATTTAAATCTGGCTGGCCAAGGCATTTTACAATGCTTTTCAGAGTAGTGCTTCTATAGATATGATCTTACTGGTTATTGTGGTCTTAGTGGAAAAATTAAATAAAATCCTTTTATATAAGGAGCATATGTCTCCAGAAAACGCATTCAAACCTTATTGATTATTGTCACGACATCTCCAGTTGTTGATTTTATGGTGGTCTGCATTAAATATGACCGTTTCAACACCAATTACCTACTTACTTACACAAAACACGCGATCACTCAAAATATAATTCTTAACAACGCTTGAATATAAAAATTTATGTTGCAGCACTGAAAACATTCACAATGTTCATTCAAGCCCCCACCTTTCCCCCGAAAGCTAATAACCTAAACTTACATTTTCTTCCAACACAATAATGCCACGGCCACTGAATCATTTTCAGATAGATCAAAAGTATTAGCTTATAACTTTGCACGTATTGTTGTGGAAAAAAAAGGAGAAAAGTGGGCGTGGCAAATAATATAAAAAAATGAAAGTCCGGGTTCATATCTTTCATTTGCTACCAAATTTATGACAATTGATGCTGTATGAGCAAAGTTTTAAGCTTTTAAATTTAATTTTATTAAATTTCTATAAGTGGGCATGGCAAATCGAATAACACAATAAAAGTACACGTTTCTACCTTTCATTTGATACCAAATTTATAAAAATTGGAGCTCTACTTACAAAGTTATAAGAAGTTAAAGAAAATACTTTACAAACATCATCATCCATCTTGTTCCGCACACACACATCCATCCAACAAATTTTTGCGAAAATTTTATCTCAAAATTTCTGGGTGTTCTACCAGGCGCACAGAATTGTGTAGCAAGGGGGTATTTGGCAAAGTATTTTCTTTAACTTCTTATAACTTTATAACGAAGGCACCGATTTTTATAAAATTGGTATCAAATGAAAGCTGGAAACATCTACTTTTATTCTCACTATAAATATTAAAATTTTGCCACGCCCACTTTAGGATATTTAAGCAAATTAGATGTAAGCTCGTATAACTTTGCCTGTTTAGCTCCAATTCTCATAAATTTGGTGGCAAACGAAAGCTAAGAACCTGAACTTACATTTCTTCCAACACGCAATGGTGCCACTCCCACTGAATCATTTTTAGATAGATTAAATGTATTAGCTTTTAACTTTGCACGTATTGTTGTAGAATAAAAAGAAGGAGAAGAGTGGGCATGGCAAATAATATAAGAAAATGAAAGTCCAGGTTCTTAGCTTTTATTTGCTATCAAATTTATGATGATTACGGTATATTTTCTAAAAACCACTTATGTTGTGTGTATTAATTTTATACATGAGTGGCGGGACCTACACTTAAATTTTTGAGAAACTTTTCATGGCAATTTTATTTACTTTCAGAGTTTTTGACAGAAACTTGCTGAGAAGGAGTCACCGAAGAAATATATTTTCATATTTCGTTCTTTTTTCTTTTTTGTTCTTTTATTTCAGGTCTGACTTGGAATCGAACCGTGACCTCATGTCCAATAAGCCAACAAACTATCTGCAACAGTACGGCGACTTGCCATGCCAATGCCAATTGTATTAGCCAGGAAAATTTGTTTCGAGAATCCAAGGTGCAGGAAAACAGTGGAATAGGTGATTAGCACTTCAGCATTAAGAGACTGAAGACAATGGAGAGAAATTGCATAAAACAGAGATGAATAGAATAGTTTGTTGAGCCAAATAAGAACAAGTACTACAACATTGCAGCTTATTTCATTGTTCTTGTGACATTTATTTTAATGCAAAACATTTTTAGCCGCCACATAACCCAGCTTAAATTTCAATCAATTCAATAATCACAGTCAACATGTTGCGCAATAACAATAAAAATAAAAGTGAGGCTAGAAAAAAAATCAAACATTTTTTATTTTATTTATTTAACTTAGCCATCATTGTTGTTACTATGTGTTGTTGTTGTTGCAGTCATTGTCGCATTCTCTGGAGACACTTTATCAGCTCATAAATACGCTTGAATTGTTTAACAACATAAAGCGGATACGAATCGTCCAAAAAACAACACAAACACACATCCAGAGAACAAATAAAAGCATTATAAGTATAGGCATACACACGCATTATTAATACACCCAAACACAAATACACACGTAAACATAATATAAAGGGATCTAATCAATGCATAAGTGTGTGCGTAATACACGCGAATGTACATATGTGTGTGTGTGAATGAATGAATGAATGCCGTTATAATAGTAAAAACTTATCAGTTTATTCAAATCAAAAACAAAAATAAACAAAAGAAGCGAAAAATTGAAATAAAAAAAACGAAAAAGAGGCCAATACAAAAACAAAAACAAGAACAAAAACAATGAAAAATATTATCGAATTATATGACTACACAATGGCAATGATGCCATAAAAAAATATCTGACAACAAGCAACAATAACAACAACAATAACTATGGCAATAGCAATAACAATAGCAATACATAAAAAGATAACTTGATTTTGACGCTCCATCCAACAGAAATCATAATTTAAAGCCAATAAGATCATTCCCCATACACACTCACACACGCACACACACGTAGAAGCATGAGAGTCATATTTTTTTAATGTATGTGTGCGTCATAATATACGCCTTTATGTCTCTATGAGTTTAAGCGTTTCTATAGGTTTTTCTATAGTAAAGACAGGGAAAGCGCAAGATTCATTGTATTTATATACATACGTATGTATGTCCTGTTTAGCCTGTATATTTTGCTCAGCTCAATTACGTTTCATTTATTCCTTTAACGCTTCGTTGCTTACGCATACGTTTCAATAGTTTGTTGTAGGAAGGACAACAGTAACAGCAACACTAAAGCGAATGGCAAGGTACAGTGGGACAAAAGTTGAGTTCAAGAATAAACGAAAATATTTTTCATAGACTTAACAGTTTGAACAGTGCTGGTGTGCTACAGGATATCGTTTATTGGTGTTAAGGAATACAGACAAGATTTTCTCCTTTCTGTTAAGCCTTTTCGACTCAATTTCCAAGGGTTTCCAAAGGCTTGATTTGCAAAGGAATCGATAGAAAGAAGATCAGAAACATAAATATGAATAGAGCACTATGTCCTGAGCAAACTGTTTGTTGGAAGGCTTGAACGGTTTGCCCAAAATGTAATTTGGATTGCACAGAGCCAGGTCTGCGGTCAACCTTAATCGAATGTAGTCATGGTAGCGCAGGAGACTCGCAGCGGTGATTACACGAGGTAATAGTTGTGTAAGATGGATGTGGAAGTCTTTTAATTTTGCAAAATGGTACAATGCCTTAGCATTACTAGAAAGTTTATGTGTACCTAAGTACCTTCTACGGGTAATAAGCGATTCTTTCAGTCAACGTACACAGCAGTACGAAACAGTGTTGCCACAGGCGACAGTCCAAATGGGTGCTCACTTGGGCTAATTATGTGCAATCCAAGGTAGGTAGGTAGAAGTGGCTGTCCCCTCGATGGAGTCATAAGCGGAGACACTTAGGCCGCATACAGGGCCCATTGTGATACCACAGTTTCACATTCCCCCCCTATTCCAGGAACCACTCGGAGCTTCCGATGAAACGACTCAGTCTGCCAATATCCATGCATGAAAGTTCATCTAGGTCCTCCATGCAGTAGGCACCCAGGTGTTTTTTTCTCTTTTGACCAAGTGTCGGTCACAGTAGGTGAAGAATAGTTTGATCCTCTTCCTCATCTCCACAGCTTCTGCTGAAATCATTCGCGAGGTGTCCAAGACCAATACGCCTCGCATGCGTTCCTATAATACAATGTGCCGTAATAACCCCGATAACAGCGCTGAGCCTGCTTCTTTGGAGCTTAAGCAGACTCGCCGTGCGCCTCCTAACCAGCCTTGGTCAGATTTTTTGCGCTATGCTGCCCTTATCCGAAGCTGCTGGCAAGGTCCACGATTGCATTGTCAGTTATAAGCCTGCAGGTATACAAAGGGATCCCCAATGTAGAGAATTCATCAGGGAGTTTTATGGTCGTGCCCCTTCTGGCCAATTCATCCGCTCTGCAGTTACCGGGAATATCTCTAAGTCCCGGTACCTATGTGATGCAAACATCATATCGGTCCGCCATTTCATTGAGACATCTGCAACAGTCGTACACCGTCTTGGAGTTTATCACACTAGAATCCAATGCTTTGATGGCCGATTGGCTGTCGGAAAGTATGGTGATTTCTCGCCTGTGAACATTTTTGTCCACAATAATTTTCACCGCAGCCTGAGGCGACACTTCCGCCTGAAAGTGATCTGGTAGCCTTATAGACTTGGATATTGTGGAATCCAATGTACAATTACTTTATGAGACTAACACTATACGACAGTTTGTCAATGGCACGCCAAGCCGATGATGTTGTCTTGATTGTTGTAGACCAACGGCTTGACATTCTGGATGCTGCAATGGGAATAAAGAGATGACTGCACAATGCTGCAACAGATCTACAAGACGGTAGGAAAACGAAATCGGTACTAACAAGTGCACGCAGACGATGATAGCCAGTGAATCCATATATAATTTCACAGGTGGTACTGGGTGCATGATATGAAACTGAGCCTTACACAGCAATTCCTTTACGGCTGCAAGAATTAATCGTACGCTGGTGAGTTTAATGCCGAATATTGGTGGTTTCTTATAATTACTATGCACTCCTCTGAACTCTATGCAGCACAAATAAGAACACTTTAAGACTTTTTCCTTCTTTCATTCCACCGTGTGACTTTCTAAACCAAAAAAAAAACACACGAATTTAAACACACAATGCCATAAATACGCTCTGCGTAAAGTGGCTCCCTGGTGATATTTTTGGGGTGCTTATCAATTTGAATGCATCTCCAAAACTGGCCGTATTAGATTGACTATGAATGTGTCGGATGGGTCATGCAACAGGGATGGAGAAAATCGAGCAACATAAGGAGGAGGGTTTGAAGTCAAATTCATTCATTTAATCTTCACTACAATCGCATTGTGCGTAACTAAATGCCAGCAATTGTTTTTGCCAAACGACTAAATTTAACTGTAACCCTCACTCCCCTTCCTCACTTATACAAGCCCAACTCATGCACAAAAATGTAGTGAAAAAGTCACAGTTTGATTTCCATTTCTCCCACGGGCAGACAGACAGTTAATGTTTTTGGGTGTTGATATTTTAAACCACCACTCTCTAGCACTCTCTCTCTCACTCTCTCACTCTATGTGTTTTCTTCTTTTCTAGTTTTCCTTTCAATGAAACTCATCGTATAAACAAATTATAAAAAGGAGGAAAGAGGCAATTTGTCGAAATTTCTATTTTGAATTTGTGTTCGTAGTGTGATTTGATTGTGTGTATGGGGGGGGGGGTGCGTATGTGTCCTTTATTTTGAATTTATTGTAGCGAATTGCCAAGGCTAAAGGGAATGGGGCAGTGGTGATTGCTGGCATTAGTTACACTTCGTTGCTTTTCTTATTGTTTGCGATTATTTCATTTAATCTCTATTGAATTGCTGCTTTCTTTTCTCTTGCTTTTATTCTTCTGGTTTTGTTTTTATTTCTTTAAATTTTTTTTTTCTTACTGTCATGTGAGTTTGGATAAAATTGGGTGTTTCAAATTCGTTTAAATAAAAAGATTAAGGGGTACCCCATTGAGTCAATTTAATCCTTTTTATTAGCATACCATCAATAGTAGCAAAACCACAAAGAAAACTTATTTCATTTGAATAATTTTATAAAATATTCATTTTCCATTCTTGTATACATACATTCATTCACAAACAATCGCCAAAATCTAATAGGTAGTGCGTTGGCATATTAGACAAGAACTCGTGGTGCAAACCGCAGCTGAGATATCTCAATCTAAACGAAATAAAACGTTGCCTTCCTGCCAGCAATCTTATGGCAAAAACTCTAAAAGTAAATAAAATTCCCATGAAAGATTTCTTAAACCTGTCGTTTGGATTCGATATTTAAACTGTAAGTCACAACATCAGTGGTGGGAGAGGCTAGGTTCTAATCCCGACTAACGGGTAAAACATTCAACGGGACCCCTTGCAAGGATTGCTGACCACGCATGTATTGTAGGCAGTGCAATGGGTCAATTCGACCTCCGGGTACTGTACTCGTCACAGTTGACAAGTACACGTCCTCTAACCTCTAACCATGTATTGTAGGCAGCATACATACATACATAATTGATCAATACAACCCATTAGTCAGGATTACAACCTAGCTTCTCACACCACTTGTGTCATGTGTGTTAATTTTTATACATGAGTGGTTGGACCTACAGTTTAAAGTCGATTGCGAACGACAGATTTTTGAGAAAGTTTCCACGGCAATTTTATTTACTCTCAGAGCTTTTGCTAGAAATCTGCTGAGAGGAATTCACTAAAGGAATATTTCTTCTCATATTTCGTTTTGATGTCTGACCTGAGGTTAGAACCGTGGCTTTACGTCCAATAAACCAACACAGTACACACAAGACTACGGCGACTACAGATGAAAGATGCCAACCAGAAATCCTCACAGCAGCCATATCAGGCCACACCTTTTGATACACATGTAAAGAGACTGATAATACCTCACAACAAATTCTGAAGAAACTATATAAATGGAAAAGAAGAGGAGATCACAAAACCTATTCTCCGTCATTCTGCAGCATTTGCGAACCTAAGAGGAAGGACTTTTGAGTGCCCAGTATTTATTGACACAGACGGTGTCTAGCCAAAGGTTATTCGCATAGAATCCGAAGCTTCCTAAAACTATCAAGTGACAGCCATGATGTGTGCTTTATTAAAATGGAATTTTATGTGACCCTAGTAGGGCCTAGTAGTCTTAGGGTGGCTATCAATTTAACCCAAACCCAAAGTTAATCTTTACTTAACCAATATTAAAATTTTTTTGTTTTCCTTCTTGTTTTTTATTTTCAAAACTCTTCTGCGTTGTTTGTTGTTGGTAATTTCTCTTCTTTCTTTGTATGACATTCAGTTTTTATTCTCTTTTTTTTTTGTTGGTAAATAATGACAGTGTACTCATGGTAAACTGAATACAAAGTGCGTAAGTATGAGTGTTTGTTTAATAGTTAAAATACTAACATGTGTATGTATAATGTTTTCCTTTCGTTTTTTTTTGTGTTTACAATGTCACTTGTTGTTGATGTTAACAAACACTCTCTCACCTTTTTTCGGTAAACTTTTCCTTACAAACGACATTATGCTTCGCTAACACTCACACATTGCTTTAGTGTTAGTAGTAGTCGTAGTAGTAGCAGTAGTTGTTATCACACTCAACTCATCAAAAGTTTATTCATGTTCTTCTTTAATGTTACACACACACACATACATGTATGTTTTTAGGCAAGCGACAAAGAGCTTTCCCTAGTCTTTGACTGACTACCTCTTGAATGCATGTTTGTGTTGGTATTTGTTTACTTGCAAGTAAAAAAAAGAAATTAAATTTCATAATTTCTGGCATAATTGCATGTGTGTATGTGTGCGTTTTTCATTGCAAACAACGAAAACAAATAAAAAAGCGCGCTTGTGACAGTGAAAGTAAGTATTAACAACTACAGATAATGTCATGTTTTCTATTCTATTATGAATGAATAGCAGCGCATCCTTAATGGAGTTAAAGGAAATGAGTTTCTTTTGAATCTGTTTTTCCACAAAGAATCTCGAAGAGTTCTTTTTTATCATCACAAGACTTGGATGTTATTCAAGTAGACATAGTAAAAGAAAACTTCTGTTTGAATATCACACAGTTTTTTGCAATAAGACTAAAAGTTTTTGAATTAGTGACCATGAATGTACACGCTTAAAAAGTTTTAATGATTAAAGTGAAGTTTAAAATGCCTAAAAAGATTTTAAACGTGTTTGATTTGCACCAGGAATAATGCAATCATCACCCAAGCAAATCTATTTTGAAGACTTCGATTCGACATTTTATGGAAGAGAAAAAATGTGTGAATAAATGAGCCGAAATAAATCGATTATTTTGTCCTAAAGTGTTACTCCGGTCTGAACAAGAGAATGTAACTCAACAAGACGCCAATACTCGTGCTTTTATAAGGCACAGAAGCATGCAAATGATTTTTTTTTAGCGTAGACACACACATACATAATTAGTCATTACACCCCTTCATTCAGGATTACGACTCATCTTCTCACACCACTAATATTGTGTGTGTTAATTTTATACATGAGAGGCGGAACCTACATTTTAGAAACTTTTCATGGAAATTTTTATTTACCCTCAGAGTTATTGTCAGAAATCTGTTGAGGGGAAGTCGCCAAAGAAATATTTTTTTGGATTTCCTTTTGTTGGAGATGTCTGACCTGGGGCCTGAAACGTAGCCTCACACCTAATAAGCCAAGACACCACCTACTTGAGCGACCAATTTTCGTGCACTTTTTCGAGTGCATGCCGCCGTATATCGGCAATGGCTTCACAAATGTTGGCCTTTAAATGCTCAATTGTCTGTGGTATGTTGGCATAACACTTTTCTTTAATGGCGCCCCACAGAAAATAGTCCAACGGTATCAAATCGCAACTTCTTGGCGGCCAATGGACATCACCGTTGAGGCCACTTAAACGATCATCAAACGCTTGATGCAATGAATAGATTACAGCGTGAGATGTGTTGCAAGTTGCACCATTTTGTTGAAAACAAACATCGTTCATATCAATATCATGAAGGACAAGTACAAAAAAATCGGTTATCATAGTGCATTGACCGTAATGGTTGCGCCGTCCTCATTTTCAAAGAAATATGCACCAATGATGCCTCCGCTCTACAAGCCTCACCAAACAGTCACTCGTAATGTGTGCATTGGCTTCTGTAAGACCACGTGTGGGTTTTCTGAGCCTCAAATAAGGCAATTTTATTTATTAACCCACCCACCAAGATGAAAATGAGCTTTATACGAAAAGATGATTTTATTTGTCAAAGTCGACTTCATGGTCCAGTGCGTTGGCCCCATAAATTCCAACGTTGCTTAAGTGTAAAGCGATTCATTACGTTCAGCGGAGATAATATCCTAAATTTTGTGATAGAATAGAATGACGTAAGTATTGCCAGATTCGAAATAACCGATGATTCAAATTTAAACCAATACAGGGCCCACTCTGTAACAAGATTTTGCACAATACTACCCAGATTAGGAAAAAAAAATGTTTCCCTTTAACGAGCCTATTTGCTTTAAAGAATATGTCTTACGTTGGCCTCCATATCGCGTAATTTTTTGATTTATTTTCTCTTGTTGATACGCTTAGAAACTTTTCAAAGCCTCATCATTAATTTAAAGCTGATGAGAATATTTTTCTTTCCCTTCACTTTTTCTTCTTTTATTTCAAGCACCACTTCCTTTTCCTACTCCTTCTAACGCTACAGTTTAAATATTTTGTGTGTGTTAATTTGCAAAAAGTCAAGACAGTTTTTTTTTTCGATGTTTCAAAAATGTTGTTGTTTTCTGTGCATGAGAATAATGAAGATGATGACAACTACAATAATACTGAAGAGATGATAATGTAAATATTGTTTCCCTTTTGTTTGATAATAAAAAGAAGTATTTCCAGATGTTTTTCTTCGTCATTCGCCATCACACCACCCCCAATACATAGCCTATGCTATGCAGCTGTAAACATAAACTATTTCACGTACAAAAAAAGAAAAAAGGAGAGAAAAACTTCAGGAGAAAGACTTGAAAATTAGTAACAGGTGTTTGTTTTGACAACATTTTCACAATACAAAAGGTTAAAGCCTCAACAGAAAAGGGCAAATCATCATCACCCCGAAGCATATTCAATGAATCCTTTTGAAAGGATAACAAAAAAAACTTGTATCATATCCTGCCTTGAGCTCTTAGACTACACATATGCGAAATGGGAAACATTTTCATTTGCGTCTTTCATTCATTCCCAACACCAATAACAACAAGAAAAAAATGGAACACCAAAGAAGTCAACAGCATTAAAAGAAAAACACTCTTGCAATTCACAAAGGCAAATTGAAATCCAAAGGAAGAAAAGGAGAAAGAAAACAAGCAAGCAAGCAAAAGCCGGAGACTGTTTTATTTCGGAAGGATAATGATGAGCAGCAGGAAAAACCCATAATAAATGAATGGCACAAAAAGAAGAAGAAAAAAATAAATTGAAATACTCGTACACGGTTACGAGTAAATGGTTGAGTGATTTTGTGACTGTAAGCGTATGTGAAGCGAGCGCAAGTGTAAGGCGACTGTTAAAAAGGCAACAGCTTTGGCATCAAACAACAACAAATTAAATGCCGTCTCGTTTATGAAAGTAAGTCAAGAAGAAAATTTTCTTCACCATAAAGACACACTCATCCTACTCACACATACTCAATCATATCTCTTTTACGATAACACATCCTTCAGATGAATGTTCCTGAAAAATACAAGTTAAACACATTGACATTCAAGGAGTAATGCATTAAAGAGAAATACAAAAATAAGGAACAGAATCTTAACTGGAGGTACACTAAGAGGAATAGGCGCCCATTGACCTTTTATTTAGTATAATACTCTAACATCAAATATGTACTCAATTATGAGTGTAAGAGGATCTATACCCTCTAAGCAATGAATTTTTCATTTCAATTCAAATTTGTCTTGCAAAGATTTTCAGCTACATTAATTGACTGCAACACTCAATTTTATTTTCTTTATGTCTGGGAGTAAATGGAGTAAATCTGAACTTGATATTGAGTTCAGAGATCAAATAAAGAGTACTTCCAGTGTTTATTGCATGGCTTTTGATTTCCTCAATGGCTTCTTGGTATGGTGACCCGGCCTATATATTCACCTTAGGCAGATTACTGGTGGTCCTTTTATGAGAAGACTGCAAATTTTTTCCCTGATCTGCTTCCTTCGATAATTTTTAGATTAAATTGGCAGTCGTCTCCAAATGCACTGCTTACTTGGGTCCTATAATACATCATCATAACACCCAGAGTATCTACTTCTTCATTCCAATACAACTCCTGGCTGGCATACTCTAACCATCCTTCAGTCCTTCATCTTACGTTCCGAAGCGGTGGGCAATGAGAGAGCCGATATGCTGTGATCTTCTCTGCTTCTTGGTCGTTGCAGATTCTGCTTCCTTGAATAAGGAGCGACGGTGGGAGATAATTTGTTTACCACTTGCCAGAAGAAAGTCCATCTCAAGTATGAATTCATTTCCACTTTCTATTTTCCTTTGCAATTGCGTCGCCTGTGCTGTACTTTCAATATCCATGTATCCCAGAATCCATATGAGAGTAAGCGGCGAATATCTAGCTCTCTCCTCTACAGCTACGCAATACTCTTGGACAATTTTAGACTGTCTCGAGGAATGTAATCATACTCTGGTAATGGATTCGCAATGCGTACTCTACATCTAGCCTTTAAAGCCATTAGTTTAGTCTGTATAAACTAAAGTTATCGAATAGTAAGAGCAATAATCTGGCTTTGTGGTATGATCTGGAACATACATACATACAGACATAAGGTCATTACAACCCTTCAGTCAGAATTACGACCTAGATTCTTACACCACTCATGTTGTGTGTGTGTTAATTTTATACTTGAATATCTGGACCTACAGTTTAAAGTCCACTCCAAAGAACAAATTTTTAAGAAACTTTTCGTACCATTTATATTTGGTCTCAGAGTTTTAGACAAAAATCTGCTGAGAGGAAGTCCCCAGTAGAAATATTTTTTTATATTTACGAACCGTGGCCTCATGTCTACTAAGTCAATACACTACCTACTAGGCCGCGGCAACTTCATCTGGATGATATTCTCTGGCAAGTGTAAACTACTAACACTATATACATATCTGATGTGTGCTGCTTATCTCGTTACGGTAAACTTTTGAACTCCTACTCCTACAAATGCTCACCTTGAACTTGTTACTTACAGACACATGGTGTAATCCATTCAGATTCGTAATGATATCTCGAGTCTGCTATATAGCTTATAGCGAAATGGAAAGTATAAATTTCTTTACATAACCAAGACCCTGGCCCCTGACATTTTCAATTCAAACAACTTTACCTCCACATTGAAAGCTTTTAAATCTTTAAAAGGCCCTGGAAGTATTAAAGCCAGGCCTTCTTAACGTATCCAAAAGCATAATACAGTGCGCGTTGAAGTATATTTTAAATGAATAAAGGTGCTGCATATATTTACTTAAAAGCAAAGAAAATTATGACTTTCTTCAAATCCTGTTGCTATTTACATGCGAGGGTGGGCATTTGCATTTAGTAAAGATAAACAATTAAATTCAATTATTAATCACATTCTTGTAAAGGAACTTAACATGACATATTGCGCATGAGAATATGACAAGTGGCACCAAGACTAACCATTATTGATATCATTATAGCGAAAGTTACATTAAGATCAAGGAGAATAAACTGACATTTGAAGAGTCGACCTGATGATCAAGTCTATGCAGATGACATACATACGCATATCTGTTGTTGCACAACTTTCACGATATGCAGTCGAAACTGAGCGAATTCGATGCGAAAGCGAGATATTATGGTGACAACATAAATATACCGAAAGGCAAGACCAACCAAGGGAAAACGTCTGGCCATTTCGCTATCAGGAGAAAGAACATTGTCAATACGAATGGTAACTGCAGAGAGTATATTGAGAATCGCATTAAGAGTATCAGACAAGCTTACGTTTAACAGATCACAATAATGGACTGCAGCTTGATGCTTCAGACGAATTAAATGAAGTTTTGTGCACAAAGTTCAGACCCGTATTGAAATCGAGATTCGTTGATGGTAGTAGCATGCAATAAGTCGAAACAACAAAAAAACTATCCAAAGAGGCGCTCAAACTACGCCTGTCGTCGAGAGCTTCAGCGGATACAAAGAAGATAAGAAAACTCTTCAAGAAAAAGTCTACATAATAGGCTTTTACACCCCTTCAGTCAGGATTACGACCTAGTTTCTCACACCACTAATGTTGTGTATACATGAGTAGTGGGATCTACAGTTTAAAGTCGACTACTAGCAACACATTTTTGAGAAACTTCTCACAGTAACTTTAATTTACTCACAGAGTTTTAGCTGAAAAACTTCTGAGAGGATATCGCCGTAGAAATTTTTTTCGTATTTCCTTCTGGTGGTGATGTCTGACATTGGGTTTGAATCGTGACCTCACGTCTAATAAGCCATTACACTACCTACTAGACTACGGTGATCACTCAAGTAAAAGTCTAACGGAGTAGACCAGCGCCATCTCGGTGACCAGTTCACATCGCCTACATTTGAGATGAATATGCCTTCAATTTGCTTGTGCACAATATTCAAAATCCTGCATGAGCTCTGGTGTACAAATCAGAAGTATGGAGCCAGCCAGAAATCTACACTAAACGGTGAATTTTCGCGATGCTTTCGACACTTTTGGATCTCTTGTGGACAATTTTCTTTCAACTTGAAATTCTTACCGAAATTCCATCCTTTACCCTCGTTTATGCGTGAGTGTTGTCTGTATGTTGTTGAATGTAGGTATGTATGTATGTGTGCATTCATTATCGTTTTATTTACATTTTTATTTATAATGTTGATACACAAGATGATGAACGAGAATGAAAATAAATTTGAAGCAAAACAAAAAAATGAAAAAAAATTAAGAGAAAAAAAAACACGCATACACTCATACAACACAGAACATGTTGAATAAATAAACAACCTACTACAGCCCCCCCTTACCCGCATTGGCAAAAGTATCTAGGAATTGATCGTTTTTATGGCTTAAAAAAGGACGAAAAAAAGGAGAACGAAACGTAACGAATTTTAAATGTTTAAATTACAAGCCAAACACCAACATCAACACCATCACCACCCCTTATTTTGAAGCTCTTACTACCCATACACGCATATGTTTAACGTTACATTTCTTAATAATGTAAACGAGAGGAGTGTGTATGTGTTTCGTCAGTATCATTCATGTGGTATCCGTCTAGAGCAACATTTTCATCCTTATCATCCATCGACATCAGCGTTTAACTTGCATTTTTACAAAAATTACAAGAATTTCTTGCTCTTTTTGCTACATACATACATGCATGCATGGAGTGGTAGTACTGGTGCTAGTAGGTCTCCATATCCATATGAGTTGAGTACGAATGGCAGAGTTTTTCTCGTTTTTTTTTTTTTTTTTTTTTTTTTTGTAATTGAAATGATTGAAGAAAAAAAACTACGTTGAAATAAAATGCCAACATTTATTGCGACAAGTGTTTATCAGTGTAACGAAGGAACGAACGTAAATGAACGCTGAAGCAGAGAGCATTCCGCGCTTGTTTGCGGATGTAAGTGGTGCTTAACGAAAAATGACAACGCAAACCGTACCCCACGCCCTACCGCAATGCCCAGCCACCATCATCGTCATCGTCATCGACATCATCATGATGATAATGAAGAATTTTCCTTAATTTTCTTCTAAAGCTGTTGAGACTTGAAATAAAACGTTGATGCTGAATACTGATGTTGATGTTGATGATGCTTGGCAATAATGATGAGCACGATGAGACTGAATGATAAAATGGCTTATGAGCGCAAAATAAATTGAAATGAAATGTGCCACATGTCATTTGAAGAGAAATTCTCGACGTAAAACGCACTTTTTTAATTAAATTTCTTAAAAATCCAAGATTTTATTTTAAATCTCTTACGGAATAAGGTTTTTTCTTTTTTTACTCTCAACGGAATACAATGTCATCCTTATTTAACAGCTTTTATTGCTGATTGTTGCATGCATCAACAGTTTGTATAGAAATAAAGGAAATATTGTTGCCACAGATATTGTGTATGTTGCAACTAAGAGAACACTAATGCTTTTAAGGGGTTACAATTTGATTTAAAGAACTTAAGTGCAGTTATTCTCGGCTTTTAAAAACAGTCCAACAAAATTAAAAAAAAGAAATGAAATGACAGTTAATACAGGGTGTTAGAAAATATTCTGTTAATAGATAGTCTCTTCCTGTTACCATCATCCATCGTATCGGGTTACAACTCATAATTTGATGGAAATTCAAATTCATGAATCCAAAAACAAAAGTGAAGACTAAGCTGGAGTGCCTGTTAGATAAGGAAGATAAGATTAAGTGTGTTTGCGATATAAATTTCGTCCATGGGCTAATCAAAGAACAAAGCGTTTTCCAATTTACTCAACAAGTAACTGCTTTTCATCCTGCCATGTCTGTGCAAAGATTACAACAACAGTCAATACGTACTTATTAACGTAACTGGTAGGTACAAAGCAAACTAGCTTTTCATACCGCCCATTTTATATGTGCATTAATTTTGTCCGCGAGTAACAGGAGCGTAACACACTACCATAGAGAATACGGCGACTAAATCTAAGCCTTATCACGTAAAAAACGTTGGAGCTGCATTCTGCACTACCAGGCGCTTGTTGCAGGGGAATACCAAAGATACATACCTGCACAGGATCGCAATTGGTCGTATTGTGCGATCTTATGTGTGTCTGAGTTTCATAGTTCGTCAAAGTTGCCCAATATCGTCATAATCATTCACAGCAAAGTCCATAATCTGGTGTTCAGATAACCGACTTGAGGAGCTAGACTACTTCGACGATATATGGCTGCTGTGGCACTATTTCGATAGTATGCCATGCTGACTGAGAGGAGCAGAGGCTGTAAACTCACTATGTAGTTTTGAGATTATTATACGCAAAACTAAGATAATCAGAATTTACACGACAAATACCAACGACTTCGCACTGCAATGGCAGTGATCAGATAGGTTCAATCAATTTGTTATCTGTGGAGCATTATTCTAATAAATGATATGTTCAGAACTGTATTTGTAGAGTCCCACATATCTACAGCCAACTATAGCCAGCTCGGAACTCTTGATATATCTCGTACATCTTGATACGAAAGATTGAGCTTTTTCAACGGCCGTGTGAGTTAGTTGCCTTGTAAGATCGACAATCCTAAAATGTAGTTCAGGACAATTTAGATTTTGTTATGAGCAGATACATATCAATATTAAATATGAATTTGGGCATCAAATACGAGCACGAAATTGGAGATAAGTAGAGCATGCTTGACGCAAGCCACTGCGTCAATGTAACTAGGACTCCACACACTAGAATCCACAAGGCAACTATCGGAGAAGATACCCAAGCTTGTCTTAGTTGCTCAAAATTAAGATTGATGGCCTTATAAGCTTTTACCATGCAGTCGATTAACCCATAAGAAATATTAAACTCAAGTCGGTATAGTCTAGTAGGTAAAGTGTTGGCTTATTATATGAGACGCCATGGTTCAAACCACAACTCAGACGACTGAATTCTCTCCTTAGTATTTTAGTAACAACTTTGAGAGTAAAATAAAATTACAATGAAATGTTTTTCAAAAATCTATCATTCAGAGGCAACGTTAAACTGCAGCAGCCGCCACTTATTAATCAAATTAACACACGCACAACAGGGGTGATGTGAGAAGCTAGGTTGTAATTTTGACTAAAGCATTGTAATGACTAATTACGTAAGGAATTAATTCAAAATTTTCTTTATTATGGTCTCTACCAAACGAAAGATTCTCTTTTTATCCAATTTAGCTTGTAATTGATTTTTTACTAAAAAAAAATTATGCATCATAGTGATGCCGTGGTTTGTGTCTCGGTTGTTTTTAACCCGTATATGGCCAACTTTTTTTCTCGTAAAAACATGGATTATTTGTATTTATTGGAATCTATATAGTATACCACAGAACATATAAATATCTTACCGTTTTAAAAATAGGTTAATAAAGGCCATATCTGGGGTACTGTAAGGATTAGATGATTACATCGGCAAGGACTCTAACTAGGCTGATAGTAGTATCATTTAGCACTTGACAAGTGTCTGCTTTGACTATGAATATATTTTCACAATCATATGTATTCACCTAACCAGCTGTTTCACTCATTTTTAAAACACTTGAATGATGATAGGCAGACTGTCAATCTGCGATGCAGTTCCTCACTAAAATTGTCCGCCTGAACAATTATTTTCTGACACATTTCTAAAAATTTTAAAATTTCGTTATAACTCTGTATGCGTGCACTTTTTGTTGCAGGTAATATGTGGATATATTAGAGACATAGCTTCTGGTGCTCATATCTAACGGCAACATTGTTGCAGCCTGAAGAGCAGGTTGCAATAATTTTGTAAATAATTTCATGGACATGGTGTTTATGTCTTTGAGTATTATTCGTAGAGAAACTCATAACAATTGTCACCACCATACTGCAACAAATATTCTTTCAATTTTAAACAGCAAGAAAGAAAGAAAGAAAAAACAGAAATTGTAAGTTTAGCTGTATGTTGAGCTCAGCGTTCAATGGAATAACGAAATAATTTACCAGAAGCAATTTTCATAATTTTTATTTACACAGAGGACTGCTAATCCTTCTATATTGATTTCGTCCTTTTTAAAAAATTCTTTTTTTTGCAGTCAAATTACCAAATTTAAATTCCATGAATTTTTATGATGAACTGAAAATAAAATTTCTTTTTAAATTACGTCGCCTTGGGAAGACTATTTCGAAAAAATAAATTTTACTTGTGAACTGTGAATTTTTTCTTTTTTTTTTTACTGTGAAGTGGCCTTTTGGCTTTTGCAATTGAAAAAAGTCGATGCAACTCTTTTGTATAAATTTTGTTGCATCACCAAAGACGAGAAAAAAATTTGCAAAATAAAATTTTTTTTATTGAAATTTGTTGCCACAGCAATTTAAAGGAACGAAACTTTTTGCAAAACTTTGATAAAAAAAAAAATAGGATTCTAGGAATAAAAATAGAGTGTTGCATCAAATGCAAGCAATTAAGAGAAAAGTTTTAGAAAAAAAAACCTGAAAACGGAAAATGCCAAATGGCCTGAAAAGAATTAAGAAAAGTCAGAAAAATTTGAATTTCGAAAAAAATTCGAAAATTTCGAAGAAAATTGTTTAATGTTTTAAAATGCAAAAGAATTAACAAAAAATGCAAATAATAAGCAGAAGAGTTAAAATAAAATCGAAAATAATTTAAATGAAAACAAGAAAATTGTTTCTTTGGAAACGATTAAACACACGTAAACGCTGCATAAATTTTGTCTATTAATCCTGTAATCTAAGAAAATAAAAAGAAATATTTCAATTACCAAGAATTCTGATTTAAATTAATATTTTTCTGGCATAATAATCATCAAATGAATTTTTTGTGAGAGCAAGTTGCCGAAAGAAATATATTTTTTATTCATCGTTTTGTTCGAGATACTAGTCTACTAGTCTACAAGGGAATATCACATCGTTCAAATGTAAGACACAGCTTTGCTAAGTGCAGCACATCAGAAGCGTCAAATTATCCATGACTTTGCCCTATAAATCTGACTGAATTTAAAAGATTTCAAGGGCTATGTTGGCTTTAGGAAACGCTGTAGTTCGTGTAGTACACCTATGACTTGAGAAAAAGTCTAACAGGGTCAAACCGAAAAATCTCGGTGGCCAAGCTACATCACCTCCACGTAGGACAATCATGCCCTAAATAAGCTGTGTGGTATGTATCACCATCCTGTTGGAACCACATATTGTTAATACCTAAGTCATCAAATTGAGGTCAAAACTTAGTAATCGTTGACCCATAGTCCTCGCCGTTGACAGGGGTCATCGGGTGCACTGAAGGCCTAGTTGGTAGTGTGATAAACTTCAAGCGCCTTGGCCGTGGGTTCGATTCTTATCAGAGATTCTTTGTGTTTGTTTGAATATTTGTCTGACATTATATGTGATTACTCCCAATACAAAAAGGAATGTGGGAATTATTACAAAAAGCAATTTTCGAAAAAAAATGACGAAGTCTACACTGGACATTCCCCTCTTTCTTTTTTCCTTTAAACAAGTTTTCACCGTATCCCACCACAATGCACCGCATGAATAGAGGTCATCTCCTGAATGTTGATTAAAAACAGGCCTGGAGACTGTTGTTTTCAAAGGAACATGGATCGATGACTCTGTCTGCCTAAAATCCACACCTAACAGGGACCTTTTTCAGGATGCATTGATCGCTATGGTAGCTCATGTGGATTGGCATCGTCGCAAATTTGACAATTTTGGTTGTTCACACACACACACTCATCGCAAAATGGGCTACCATCGTTAAAAATTGTTTTTCGATAAAAATTGGGATCACAGTGGCATCTGCTCTAGGGACCACTCAGCAAACTCATCCAAAAATGGGCCTCATCGCTGAAAATGATTTTTCACTAAAAATTGTGGCCACTTGTCATCTGCTTTGGAGACCATTCAGCAAATACACTTAGTTATCTATGCTCGTTTATTTTCAATTCCTCGGTCAGCTGAATTTTTTACGTCTACAAGTCTAAGTCATACATGCATACATACATACATAATTGGTTATTACAACTTTTGTGTCAGGATTACGGCTTAGCTTCTCACACCACTCATGTTGTGTGCCTTAATTTTATACGTGAGTGGCGGGACCTACAGTTTAACGTCGAATCTGAACGACAGATTTTTGAGAAACTTTTTCATGGCAGGTTCATTTACTGTTAGAGTTTATGGCAGAAATCTGCTGAGAGGAAGTCGCCGAGAAAATATATTTTTCCGTATTTCGTTTTGATGTCTGGCCTGGGATACGAACCCGAGCTTTACGTCTAATAAGCCAACACACTACCTATTAGACTACGGGAGTTCTAAGCCTAAGTCACGATGCAAAAGGCCGAGTCTAGTGAATATTTGAATTCTACTGAGCACTCTCAAAGACAACGGCGATGTTTGCGGTAGGTCTTGCGATTCGTTCGCATATGGATGTTGATTGACCGCTTACCGAACCAGTGGACTCGAAGTTATTTACAACATTGAGTATAGCGAGGCGCACGGTTCATGTTCATTAATTTCCACATGAGCTATCATAGCTAAATTTTTTTTTAATTTAAAGATAGGAAGCGCGTGACTCCCATTTGGTAACTATAGCAGCCGGAAGTGTTAAAAGACTGTCATTTGTAAAAACAAAAATTCGTTTTCCATGATTGATGCCATGGCATATGGCATCATTCTACTCCGGCTGCTTGAAACTACTCTGAATCAATAATTCCATTGAATAGTATCGCTTGCAAACATGAACTTACACGTTGAATTTTAATTAAATTTAATAAATTCTTACGATGATTTAAAGCGAATTGTTTGTTTTTATTCGTTTCGACTAATAAGAAAATAAATTTCAAAAAATTTATTTCAAATAAAATTTTTACTTCCACAGTTCATTGTGTTGTTTTAGAAAAGGAAGCGTAATTCAAACCTGATGGCATGGGAACGGGACTTTGGCTTGGCTAAGTAGATGAAGGATATTCCATCCCTATGTATATATGATTGTATACATACTTATGGATGTGTGTGAGTGTGTGTGTATATAATTTTTGGCATAAAATTTAAACTTCTTAAAAAAAACCCGTAAAGAAAACTTCCATAATAATGGAGATGAAAGATGAGTGAATGCTATGACTGGCTGTGTGAGTGAGTGACTGACTGACTGGCTGTTTGGTTGTGGATTTTTTTTTTGTTTTTCTTTAACGTTCGTTTTTTTTTTTTTTTTAAGAATCCACTAGTCAAACCGACCCACTTAAGGTTTGCGGATTACTTGCGAAAATACTTTTAAGCACGACGATTTTCTTCTTTTTTCTTTTTTACTTTTGAAGTCAAGAAATAAAACGAAACAACAACAACAACGTCATCCAAAGAATATAACCAGGAAGACTAAAATTAAATAAAAAGCAAAGAGAAAAGAAAGAAAAGAAAAAAAAAGAAAATGTAAAGGAAGGGAGACACAAAACTCATGGATGTCATAAAATTTCTCTTTTTCCTGTATGGCTAAAGTCAAAGACACAATTTGAACTGCGTTATTTCATTAGTATTGCTTGCTTGAAAGGAAAATCAAATGAAATTACATATGGACGTATGGGTGTTTGCATATCTTATGCAAAAAATGAGCAAGAACAGATCAAGAATTAGCTTTTTTTTTACATTTTCATTATCCCACAGCGGCGCTGAAAATTTTATTGGATTTAAAACTGCCGGACATGGTTGGGAATGCCAGAGCTTTGGAGTCTATGGTTTTTAAGTCTGTGGTTTCGTGAATGAATCAATCGAGTGACTGACAGTCACCGCCATAACTGTCCTACATATACAGACTGTAAGACTGGGAAAAATGCTTCAACAAGAGACTAATGAGCGAATTGGAGACTCTATACTCCCGTCCGATAGCAAAAGGAATGGTCGTGGACACGTTATAGGGGGCTGGTCATTGGGTTCTGTAGTGAAATATTTTAAAGTTTACGGCTTTGAAAGTTGTGCTCAATTTAACTTTTATAGAAAGCACAAAGGAAGGGTCTTAACAATGCTGTCTGATAGTCGATAGCCAAGCGAACACACATTTTTACGAATGTAATGGTTCCTATACAATGCAGTGCATAAGATGGGAAAATATTTTATAAAAAGGAGGATAGAGGAAGCAGTCTTTGTGGCCACTAGATTTGGATCTCTTTATATCATAAGTAAAAGGACTGACCTCTGCAGGAAAAGAGTTCCACATACGGATAGTCCAGCTAAAGGACGAATTCTGTTTGTAATGCAATGTACAGTCAACTGGCCAAACGGCCACAAACGGATGCTCTCTGCTATACAGACAAGTGTTACTTACATACAAATACATTATTCTCGGGAACAAGTCCTCCTATTTCATGGTAATAAGCAGTCCGATGAAGGTCAGTCCAGAACGAAAGACTTCATACCAGTAATAGGGACAAATCGTTTTTGTGGAGGAGAAATGATATGCAGAGTTTAAAGGGGAAAGAGAGGAAAGAGGAGGAAACCAAATTGGATTCCATCAATTTCAACTTCTATTGGCTAATTTCAATGCCAGTTAAAAAACCGGACTTTAAAAAGGGCACTGTAAACTCAAAGGATACGTATTTAGAGTAGGTTTAGCCGCAAGATAAATATGTAGATTTTGTGACAAGGAGAATGAATCATGAGCGGCGTTAATGTATATTAGAATGAAATACCCGGTTGCCTATCAAGTGCAAGGCAGGGAGCTATCTTAACTGATAACACACAACATCCTAAAGTATGTCTGGGCAATAGAATTGAGAGAGATATTATGAGGTTGCGTGTCTAGTTCTAGATAGGTTGCTAACCTTACTGATAAGGAACAACTTCCGAAAGTTTATCATGGCACTAGGATTGAGTGAGACATTATGGGGTTGCGCATCAAGTACAAGCAAGTCAGTTAGCCTTGAGATAGGCTACAGCATTCAGAGAGTCAAATAATTAAGTTAAGCACATCTACATATGCAAACACCCATATTACCAGTAAGCTTTTAAGAGGCGATTAAACTTCAAAAATAAAAACAGAAAGAATGGCAGAGTATCAGCTCTATATGTATATAGGTTGAGCAAGTGTTTTTATTTTTTTTCTTTTTTTTCTTTATTGTAATTGCTTTGTTTGTTTACAATTTTTTTGTTGTTGTTGTTTTTATTTTTTTCTTTCTCCGTTTTTTTATTTTAATTTCGAGTTTAATTCAATACATCAACTGATTGATGGCAATTTAACAGAGGGAGGGCTAACAAAGAACAGAAAGAATGAAAGTCGAATGAAAACTGAAAGCAACTCGACTTTAAACATTTTTAAAGAAAATATTCCACAGCGTATGCGATGTAAGTATGCCATGTAAGTGTGTTGAATCCACTAATGTAATCATTTAAGCAAATACAATAACAAACGCTTTGGCATTAATACACAGGACCAGTGTTTTAAAGGCTGAAACAGAATTGCTTGACATTGAGAGAGCAGAACAACAACAAAAAATGGTATAAAAGAAAAAGATGTAAATAAATAAAAACGTAAAGAAAGGAAATGAAATTAAAACTTTAAATCCAACGATTTTCTCACCCTTAAAAGCCCATTATGGTCTCCTTTTTTTTCTCTGGCACGCACTGAAGTCATTTTCACAGGGAAAGTATGATACAATGAGTGTAACAGCAGCATACTTGTGCTCCTTCTCATTTAGATAAGCTGATGTAAATGGTGAAAGAAAATAGAACTGAGCCTTCTCCCCCAAAAGCCCAAAACAAATAGCAACAAGGGCTCACATTTTTTTTTTTGTTGAATGACAAATAAATCCTTTTAAATCTCAATTACTTTAATTTTAAGCATGTACTCGTATACTAGAATAAGGTCGAACGGATGGAATATTTATACGGATAACACTACAACACTCTTATATACTCTAAATTTACATTCACTTGCAAATCGGGTTACGGGTAAGTGAGTGTGTGTATGTGTGAAGGAAATGTTGGTATTTAAAATAAATAAAAATAAATAGTCCTGGATTAAGTTTAAAAGAATTTTGTTTTCCTTTTTCTTTTTTGGACACACATGCCTAAACAGAAATTCCATTTATGTATGAATATGAGAGAGTGTGTGTGGTATGTGTGTGTGTATGGGGTATGTAAATATACACAGTTAGAAAATTGCATATGTATGCGGGACTCCACTATTTACAAATACAGTTACAGTTTTAAGGCCAAAAGTACGAGCCATTTTATGGAACATAACTCTGCCTGTTATGAATGGATCATTGATTGTGATGGTTTTCTATACTTAAGTACCATATTCCGATTATGAAACTTAAATCTTAGCTTTCCAAGATTCCGTGATACCACTATTTATTTCAAGACACAAGTAAACAGGTGATAATCAACAGTCAACAGTTTCAATGATGCATATTCCCTACTTGAAAAAAGTAGTTGGACACTACAAACACCAATTTCCGCTACTTATTCCTATGCATTGCAAGAGTAGACGTAGCGGAATGGAATGGATCTTTTACTAAGTAATGTTTAAGGATGTCATCATACCACTAGTCTAAAAGGAAAGTTCCAACATGAAGCATTTGCTACACGAGAAATCGTTATACTAGAGTGAGGCCGCAATATGTTTGAAGATATCACCACACCAAAAGCCTAAAAGGAAAGTTCCAAAATTAAGCATTTACAATACCAGAAATGTTCCTACTGGACGGAGTCCTAAGATTAGTTTGATATTCATCAGTGATGCATCAGCAAACTCGACTAACTGGGATGTGTCTGAAGTCTACAGTTCATGATTAAAATTCACGAACGCTCTGCAAGGCATACTATTTCAGCCACTACTCTACATCACCTATGGAAAAATTTCAGCTTAAAAAACGTAAAGAAACATTTACGCTAGCAATTGCAGATATTCGTTTAACTGGAATTGCGATTACAGTGCAACTAAATTAATGCACTGCCTAACAGAGGCTTGTAATGCATGCCTAAGAAAGTCGCATCTACATGGCAAGAAACTCTGCTTGGTGGAACGCAGAAATAGCTGAACTAAGGCAGAAGTGTAATACTGAGCTGGGGATAGCGATTACTTCAATGCTGCAGCTCATTGCTAAAAGATCCAAAATCTTAAGACACACATTGGTCGTTACAACATTTAAATCAGGATTATGACCTAGCTAAGTTGTGTCTGTTAGTTTCATACACGAGTGGCGGACCTACAGTCGATTCCGAACGGCAGATGTTTGAGAAACTTTTCATGGCAATTTTATTTACTCTCAGAACTTTTGTTAGAAATCCACTGAGAGGAAGTCGCCCAAGAAATATTTTTCGTATTTCGTTTCGTTTGAGATGTCTGAAAAGGGGTTTGAACCGTCGCCTCAAGTCTAATAAGCCAACTTACTTCAAAGTCTTAAGAGCAATCTTAAAAGGACCATTGCACAGAGCACGACAAAATGATACAAAAGTACTGGCGATATGGAGAACAATCTCTGTGGCTTGAGGTACAAAGCTGTGATCAAAAAACATTTTCCGACCACCAATCACATCGTTTGTAAAAGAAACCTTTAAGACGGAATCCCTGAAGTCAGCAGACAGGAATGCAATTTGTAAGGAAATGAATCCTAAAAAATGACCGTAATCGATAGGATTCCAATTATCGTACCTAAAGCAACTATTGAATGCAAAACTGATGTTTTTAACAAATGTAGCTAAGAGAAGATATTTCCCAAGATACACGGGATCTTGCAGCATGGACTTCCGAAATTTGACAATTGATAAAGGCCATCTTGTTGAAGCTACATCTGTCAAATTAGTTGCCACTTATTCAGTCTATTTTGACACATCACCATGTGTGACCATAGACAACGACGAGGGTTCGCCACTTTTCATCGAAAAAACACATTCAAATATGAATCCTGTTTAACGATGAATGGATACGAGAACAAATAAATTTATCCTTACCAATCCACATGGCTTCACAAAAAAGAAACCTCGAATAAATCACAATTTGGTGAGGATTTTAACTGATGGCATCGTCTATTCAATGGAATCTCTACAAAGTATATGACGACACAACACCTTCCTCTACTGGGTTTCAAGCCAATGCGACATAGAGGGATACGAAAAGGCGAACGAAGTATAATGGACGTGATCGATGATGTCTGAGGAGGAGACGATAGAGGTGATATATGCGCCACTATAGAAATACTTTTCTAAATTAGAAAAAGTAACACGTAATTCAACAATTCGTGGGTTGTCCAACATATCTGGTTGCCGAATTTCAAAACTGTTGTGTCCAACAATGGCCAGCGGGAGAACCAGAAAACTACTCGAGTTCCGCAAGAGAAAGGTTCACATTCTAAGAGGAATACTACAGACAGCTCTTGTCACATTTAATATACTGTATGGGCGATATGGGGTCATGATCTTCTCACGTGAACTGGCCATCAAGTTCATGTAGTCCTAAGTCTAGCCGCTTCAATCAGTGAATATATGTGGATTTCGTCCTTAAACAGAAGGCTATATTTATTACAGGACTACTATAAGCGCATTGAAGATATTCGTTAAAAAACGTTCGAAGGACGATTAAAGCAGAGTAAACTCATTTCCTTTATGAATATCATTTATACGGCCCATAGGGCAGTTCACTTACCCTAGAACATATCAGATTATTTGAGCTGACAAATCTTTCAGTGTATTTATGCTGGGTTTACGAAACGAATTAATTTTTAAGGAAACGCAAAAAATGAGAAAAAAAATAAGTAAAGAACACATAGAAGAAGGAGTTAAATTTTAAGGAAAATCCTTTTTTTAAATTGTAGAGCTTCATTACAATCAAGAAATGATTAATTTCTGGATTATTATTTTTCAACAGCAGCAACAACAATAACAGCAACAACAGCATCAGCAACAAAAATAAACAAACAAAAAAGGATACAAGAGGGACGACCTCTTAAGGAATTTGTTACGCCTGTTTCTATGCTACAATTTTGAAAACGGTTATAATAAATAAACAAAAAGCAACAACAACAACAACTACAACTACAAAAATAAAGTAAAATTCTTAAACATTGATTGAAATGGTTTCTAAATGTTTTATACAAATGATAGACACTGAGACAGGCAGACAGACAGCCAGATAGATAGATGGATGGATGGAGAGAACTCTTTACAAAAATCTAATAATAATGATGACATCAAAAAAAGGACGAAAGAAAGAGAGTAGTCCAGTAGGCAAGACAATGATAATGATGTTAATGCTAGAGATGCCAGTTGTACGTTGTTATTGTTATGGTTCCAAAGTCCATAATGGTGATTTTATACTATATACAACACATTATTACTCGTATTGTACTTTTACTATTATTCTGTCAATATTACTGCCATTGCAAGCAATATCGAGTGTTGACACTTTTGCCAATGCCACTACCACTGCCATTGCTGCTGTTCTGTAAGCTGACATGTAAAAAACAGTGGAATACAGAGAATAGATGGTCGTTTATCATTAAATATGAAATAATTTACAAATGGAAAACACTCAAGAGACATTCAGACACATTTATATGGAGATACAACATGGACTGACAATAGCCAAGTGACAAAACAAAACTACGTTCCAATTTTAACGTTATTAAGGACAAGAGTTGAGACGAATTGTAAGTACCCTGCCAAGATAAGAAACTCGAACTTAATTGACTTCTACCAGCCTTTAGTCAGGATTACAACCTAGTTGCTCCAACCACTAATGTTGTGGGTGTTAATTTGTGAATGGCGGGTCCTACAGTTTAAAGTCGACTCAGAACGATAGATTTCTGAGAAATCTTTTCATGGCCATTTTTCTTACCTTCAGGATTTTTGCCAGAAATCTGCGGAGAGGATGTCGGCGATGAAATAATTTTTCGTACGTCTGACTACTAGAAATGTCTGACCTACTAAACTACGGCGACTTCAAGAAGTTAAGGTTAGGTTAGGTTAGGTTAGAGGACGTGTACTTGTCAGTACCCGGAGGTATATAAGAGCGGCTATGGTATATAAGACCGGCTCTGGGAGAAAATTGGAAGAAATGTTAGGAGATGTCTTTCAATCATAGAAATGGCTTGATCAGTTATCTTACTAGAACTAACAGGTTTACTCTTGTTAAGGAATGTAAATATTAGGCGAGAAGTTTGTCTTTTTCAATGCTTTACTTCAATTTAAAATTCTTACACATCTTATCCCAACTAACCGGCCATAGTGCCTCCCAAAATATTTTTAAAATCTTCTCCTGATTTCTTTAAAAACTATTCAAGACGCTGTAGCTTCAATCAAAGACACACTAGGATGATGTAATAAAATTTTAATTTGTATCCATACGCCTCATTGAAAAAATACTTCTCTAAATACGACGCTGCTGTAACATTTTGTAAGTGTATGACTGCCGGCATAGAATGAGTGAATGAATGAATGAATAAATAAATGACTGACTGGCTGACTGAATAGCAAAATAAGACTGAATAAATGAATGTGAAAAAGGGCACACACAGAACTCCTGTCAATGATACTTGACATGGTGTCCATTAATGCCATTTGCTTCACTCTAAACAATAACAACAGCAGGAGCAGTCGTAGCTACCCCATTACCATAGTCCTCTATCAAAGCTATTATACAACTGGTCTCCTTCTTCTTCGTCGTTTTCCATCGTGCAGAGTAAGTTATTTTAAGATATTCTTCTTTTTTTCTTTCTTTCTTTTCTATTCTAGTTTTGTTGCACATTGTCTACTTGAAGATAAACGCAAGAGTTGCAGAAGTAGAATACAACAATTCTCATGATAAAAGGCGTTGCCCAAGACGAATGATTGTTTCTTCTCAACTCATTATTATTCTCTAATGCTGTCCAAGAAGGAACAAACACATCATTATTCTGTATTTTTTGTATCTTTTTTTCTTCTTCATTTTATTCTTATGGATCCCCATGACCAACATCATTATCATTTTACTTATTCTCGCTTTCATTTATTTTCTTTTCATTTCTTTTTTCTTTCTTTTATTTTTGGTTTTAAAAAGAAAAAAAAAAGAGAGAAGAGAAAGAGAAATTATTTTACAATTCATATGTGGCTAGAAAGAAAGTAACAAAAGGATTTCACTGAGCCAATCGATAGCGTAAACGATGTTTGATTTTCCAGTGAATTGCAACATAATTTATCACTGTATTACGATTGTATTTTTTTTTTATTCTGATGTATTGAATTGCATGAAATTGATAGGATGCCTTTGTTTTGCCCTTTTGTGCCTCTATTTCTATATTGTTACTGTAAGTCCTATTACTTCCATGGTTGAACTAAGAAAAAAGCGAATGCCAATCACTTCTACACTGGATTTGCTAGAATAAAAATAGTCAGTACTTCTAAAATAACTGGTGAGGTACTACCAAAGACCACAATTCCAATACATTCAAGATTCGAAGAGATTTGATCCCCAAGTATTTAGGTTTACTTTTTCTCAGACCTTAACACACCTACAGGAGAAGCTATTACGTTTCTAGAAATTATATTTGCCAATGGTTCTATGCACTTAAATGAACGTGTAATCACTTTCTTTGAAGGAAAAGGTTCCACTTAGGAGGATCAAACACTCCCTGGAGAAATGCAACGTGAGTCTGCAATAAATCTTGCTATTGCAACAGTCTCTATACATTCGAGGTTGCGCTCAAGAAAATGATGAAAATATGAGATCAAATGGCTTCACCTTCTCAGGAAAAGAGTAGGGCATATATGTATAAACATAGTTCATCATTACAACCCTTTATAGGACTAAGATATAACTACTCACACCCCATATGTTGTGTGCTGATTTTAAAGTTTAAACCCAATCCGAGCCATAAATATTGACACTCTTGAATCCAATGCTTTTTCCCCTCACCATATATCGACATTGTTCTCGACCGTGTGTTATAGCATTCTGAGGTATATAACCTAGCACTGGGTATATTTGAGGTAGTTTTTAATAAATTTTTCATTTATATCAGGCAACTTCAAGTCAAACTTTAGGTGATCACCTACATAGACATGGTATTTGACGTAACTACACCAAAGGACTATATCGTCATATCTCATATCCTGGTGAACAATTGCTTCATCAAAACTACTCTTTCTGGAAACTTTTCATACAATATAGTCAAATGCAGCTCATTCAATCGTCTTATTGAAGCCAAATACCATGTATTTATTTACAAGAGGACATTTCAACCATTTAGTCACACTCTTATTGTGTCCCTTTTTACCATAGATGGGCACTTTGCAGTACCAGTAAAATTTCAGTAAAAATTGATTTTACTGATTACTGAAAAAAATTTCAGTATTCAGTAAAATTTTACTGGTAATGCAATCTAAATTTCATTTAAATTTCATTTAAATATCATTTAAATTTAGATTGCATTAACAGTAAAATTTTACTTTTTTTCATTTAAATTTTATTTAAATTTCATTCAAATTTAGATTGCATTAACAGTAAAATTTTACTGAATACTGAAATTTTTTTCAGTAACCAGTAAAAATCAATTTTTACTGAAATTTTACTGGTACTGCAAAGTGCCCATCTATGCTTTTTACCCATAGGAAGCGAGCCATACAGTTTAACATCGAATCTGAACCAAATATTCCTGAGAGTTTCAAGTTGCCACCACCGCCCACCCTCCAAACACAATATAATTTACTTATGCTTAAATAGTAATGAACTAAATGAGAATTACTACTGCTTTACAATTCAGTACACAACGATTGTAGCTGACAAACCACTCACACTCTTGTTGATCGTAACACATGTGAAATTGTGTATGAAAATAAGTTCGCACTTCCAACGTAAATATTAACAGAGGAATGTTATGTGTTTAACAGAATACACAGTATACTGTATATACATATGATCATGGTATTCAAAAGTCACTAATTGGGTTCTATTAGGGTTTGACAAACAGAAAAACAGAACAATAAAATATGGAACCCAAGTGGAACTTGTTAACAGATGGTTTCAAGACTTGAATTAAAAAATCTCATGTCGATATAAATACAGTGAGCGCCAAAAGCGATAGCGAGAAAAGTAAATGAGAATAGTCGAACAAAATGTTAAAAAAAACAACAATTGATGATAAAGGAACATTTTTTATACTTAAGAAAATTTAAAATTATAGTGGGTGTTGACTCACTTATGGCGCTCACTGTATGTCGAGCTTAAACTCTCATACTTCTACATTAAAGACGTAAGCACTTTGAATTGTCAAAGAGTATCACTCTTGCATTGTAGCTTTCGATCTTTAACTAAGGCTCGAAAATTAAAGCAAAGAATGAGCAGAATATTTACTATGACTGACTTGTCTTTTCGATCTTACTCAGATTGTCTGCTGAATGTACTTTTTTAAAGGAGGAAATTTTCGAATTTGATAAGACCACAGCTACGTTTACCAAAATATCTATAAATGCTATCAACTCGAACGTCATAACAGGGGTGGATGCACGAGCCTAGCTTAAGAGTTATCATGTCGCCCTTCGGACAAACGAAGTGATATTAATGATGCATTTGTTAGAAATAATATTTTGACATGATTCCTGCTCAGGGGGAGATACATCTCTCTTTAGGTGAATTATCAAACTTGATAGATCAACGAATGTATGAACGATTGCAGGAAATTCATAATATTTCGATCATATCTAGCAATAGTTGTGACCAAACCTTCCTTAACCTATAAGACAGAACCGATTTTTAATAATTATTAAAATAGTGGAATATATTTTATAGGTACGTATGGGGTACCCATACTATGACTATCGTGGTAGTTGTCAAAATAAGAAATTTGGGAAATCAAGCTTGTTCAATTCGTAACGGTTGGCTCCCGAGCGGGCTACTAGGATTGCACTGTTGGCAAGCGGTTGTTACTTACAGGATAACAAAATGAATTGCAATACAGCTAAGGAACTTAATTCTATCTAAAGTCGCCACAGTCTAGCAGTCGCTTATTAGACGTGAAACCAAATATTTCTTCGGTGCCTACCTCTTAGCAGATTTCTGACAATAACTTTGAGAAGGAAATAAAATTGACTTGAAACGTTTCTTAAAAATCTGTCGTTAGGAATCGATTTTAAACTGTAGGTGCCGGCACTCATGCATGAAATTAACACACACAACCTAGGTGCTGTGAGAAGCTTGGTCGTAATCCTAACTAAAGGGTTGTAAGGACTAATTATGTGTGTATGAATGGTGCCTCATAATTCATTTTGAAAAGCAAATCAAGAAATTGATTTCCTAAACAAGTTTTAATATTTTTTTTTTAATTTTCAATAACAACCCATAATAAGTGCAACTCAGAATAAGTGCAACCCATAATAAGTGCAACCCGCAATTAGTGCAACCCGCAATAAATGCAACCCTTTTTTTTTTGAATTTTTCTTTTAATTTAAAAATTATTGATTATCATGAGCTTTTGTTTTGTGGCATAAAATGCTTCATTCTGTCTGTCGTCTTTTTAAGTTGAATTATTTCCAACGAACATTGAAATAAATCTTCTGCATCCTCAATGATGCTGCTGCTAAGGATGGGATTTATTTTTCTTTCGTTTTGTAATATTTTCACATGATAAATGTTCTGTGTCTTCCACTGATTTTTTTTTTACGAATTTTTAAGAAAAATCTTGTTTTTATAAAATCTTGGTTTTCAGAGCGATGCAATTGATTTTTCATTATGTCTTAAGGAAAATACCATTTAATGCGAGCGTTTTTTTCGCTGGCTAGCTACAGTTTTTACTAATGACTAGATGTTGCTATTGCTGTTGCTTGTTTTTCTGCTGCTGTTGCTATTGCTGTTGCTTTTGTGTACATTTGAAAATAGTTTTCTTTCTTCGTTTTTTTTTTTGTACAACAAAAATAAATTGTAAAGAATTGAAATAAAAATAAACAAAAACCGAAACAGAAACAGAAATAATGACAGCTATACTGCAGTAAATGGCAATATTTCTGTTGAATCTACACAACAACAGCAAAAAAAAAAATGGATGAAATGGAACAAATGAATTGCCAAAGAATTTACCAGTATTTGTTGGTTGCTTCGGTGTTGTTAATAAGGAAAAAAATAGTAATAATAATGGCGTCCAAGCAGTAAAGAGCAAAGAAATAGAATCAGGCTTATTTCAGTGCTATTTATCTAGCTAGACTGTAATTGCATCACATTTAGCATCTTAAGTCCTAGATACTTTGCACTTCTGATCATTAGAATACAATATTAATCGCTGCTATTTATTTGCCATTAACTACTACCGCCCTTTCTATTGAATTACACTTTCACTCCAAAAGAAAATTTTCTTCTATTTTTCCCATGGCCATGGATATGATGAAATCTGTTCATTCAAGACTTTTCCCTAACGAATGGAACGAAAGACATTCAGGACAAGGAAATAAAAAGTTCTAAAAACGAATATAAACCAATGGTAAGACCATTGAAGTCTAAACCGTGGGGTTCATAATGCTAGGCAAAGCATGTTAAGTCGTCTGGATTTCGAATGTATTTCAGTCGGAACTCATGGTCATATTGAAAAGGACTCAATACCTGCCGCAGAAAGTCAGGTTGTGATCAAATACTTTATGAACATCACTCAAGGTCAATTCCGGTTCATTTAAAGAGATATGGATTTCTGGATTTCGTCAAAAGTTGTACCGGCCTAGGCTGCTACAGAGCTCATCATTTTTGGCATGTAACACGACATTAGTCGTCTGATTCTATCAGTTAAACAGAGAATTCTCCAGTCATTTTACAAATTGGTTCAACTTTTTTTGACATCATGACGGTACATGCAAGGTTGTTGGCTCTACTAGATTGTTCTCGATAACATGAGAAGTGGTTGTCCTCTTTTCCTTAAATCGTAGTGCCGTCGGTCAAACTATTGCGCTATATATAGAACACTAACCTATTGGAAGACATGCCGATATTTATTCCCTAGAATGAGTTCTACAGAAACAGAGGATCTGAAGCGTAGGAAAAGAGTAGTTTTCATTTGCAATTGCGGAAACACCTGGCTTTTCATTTCCTGTGACGATTTGTTTGAAGTGATGTGGTTTCCTTTAAGACATGTTTGATCACCACGTTATACATTAATTTGTGATATCGGAATGGGTTTAACCTTTGACCTAAATGTGATCTTAAACGCTCACAAACGAAAAAGTACCTTGTTTTGTAGAAAAGTATTTTTTCTTTAACATGGTTTTTCCTTTCACCATCCACTAATAGCAGCAGAGGCACAAACCGTAAGGCAACGTTTGGAAGAGATGGAAAACACCCTGAGGGCAGGGGTTTCTCTACTGTTTTCTTGGGCATTACTCACACAAGTACGCTTACTGTTGCCCCTGTTGTTGCTTGTAAAGAGCATTCAATCAGGACTTCTTAGTTAATTTTCGCTCGCAGTATCACAATGGCTCACTGTACATAGTCTAGTAAGGGTTACTACTCCAAGGCTTACTATCACAAGCCAAGGCATCTCAAACAAAATGAAAAATGAAAAAATATTTCTTTCGCCAACTTCTTCTAAGCTTCTTCTGTCAAAAACTCTGAGAGTGAATGAAAAGTTTCTCAAACAATCTGTCGTTCGGAATCAAACTTAAACTGTAAATTCCGCCACTGATGGATAAAATTAACACACACTCAACATGGATGGCGTGAGAAACTAGTTCGTAATCCTGAGTGAATGGTTGTAATGACTAATTAAGTAAGAAAGAAGCACAAGCCTTTTCAAGAGTATGTTATGTAGGGTATTATTGACTTGGTATATACCACATATACCTTCATCTTCCTTTTATCTGGCTATACGTTAATGAAATGGTATCCTGCAGTAATATTTTCATAAAAATTCTTTAACAAAATTCAAGTGAGTTGCAGTTCCTCATAAACCACTACAAAAAAAAAAAAAAAATTCGAAACAGCGAAATAAAAACATCGACAGTAGTAAGCTGGGGAAGAAAAAACAAAAACTCTAAAGAATAAATTGTACAAAAGAATCTTTCACTAACTAATGATGCGAATACACAGAAATGTTGAATTATATTCTGATGTTTTTCGCTCCTGATTTCTTACAAAAATATTTACAGCTGATGCCAGAGTTTTTTTTTTCATTCATTCGTACATATATTCACTTGGCATTTGTTTCGTTCATTAGAAAATGCAATAATTTTTCGCATTTTCCATAAATACAAGTATTTTTGTTGTGTACCCACCCCCAACACAGTGCCAATGCTGCCAGCAAGAAGCAACAATTCGTATTATTAAATGGAATCTTTTTTTTTTCCTTCATGTTTTAATGATTTTTCTTTCTGTTTTTAGCGCCGTTTTCAGTTTTTATTTCAATTTTCAAATTCGTTACACTCATGTTTAATTAGCCCAGAAACAGTAGCAAATAAATTATGATGCCATAAAGAAAAAAACTACTACTACAACGCCTGCACATACAACTATTTTCTGTAAATAGCAAAAGGGGGGTCCTGTGCAGGCAATAGCAGAAATGCATTACGACTACAAACGTCGTTTGGTGGATGGCATTGGCAGTAGCATTACAAAAACCCAAAATAATGCCTTACAAAATATGCAAGAGATTCTTAAGTTTGCCTTTGGATAACTGTTGCCGGCAACATTGTTTATCATGTCGTTGTCTAGTATTTTTTTCTTCCTGCTCCACTGTAATTAATTATAGTGTTGCAATACACAGCTTTCGTAAACCTCTACACTTTTTCTTTGTTTTGTATGTTACAGATGCTTTAATTACAAGCAGATAATCGTTCTTATCGTTATGACTTCAATGCAATATTTCATATTTTCTACAAATTCACTAGCTCTCTTTCAGGGACACACACTAAAGCACATTTAGTCCTTTAGTCCTTCGCAGAACACAACAAGAAAATTTATAACAATTATTTACAGACTTTTCTTCTTAAGAAAAAAAGAAGAAATTTAATTGTATTTCTCTCTCGCTCCTCTCTCCCTCATCTCTCCTCTTCTAACTGTTCATAAATTATTGAATTGCATTGCTTGCACACACACACACACACAACATTTGAATTATTACAAATACTGCTGCAGTGATTTCCTTTCTGCAAGTGGGTGATGACGTTGGAGAGTGGAGGAGTTTAGTTCAGAGTGCTACATACCTTTATCGGATGCCTTTAACAAGGATAATAAACATCTGAATAGGCCATATGACATGGGAAATTAATTTTAATATTTCAAATGAGATTTCTTTCATTTAATTGTAGTTGGATTATAAAGCACTCCATAGCTTATGAAATTTTAATACTCCAAGCGAAACGAACTGAGATGTTGCTCTAAAATATGGTGCTTGTCGCTTGGAATGCATATTAAAGGATCTGATTTGTATTAAAATTGCTTTTCACGCTAGTCGGCCACTCACTAAAGCTGGGTGATGGGCCGCTATTTCTAAGTCCAGATTGATGGTAAATAAAACTATGCCAGGCTACTGCCATAAATCTCTTAACGAAATAGCCGAGCGGTGTAGTTCATATTGTATGAGTATCTGGGACAGATGCTCTCGCTGAAGCTAGACAAACGGCACATAAAGAGTCTGCTCACACTCTAAAGAACTCTACTCATTGTATCGAGTCTTGCACCAAGCGCTTCCTATTTGTAGATTTGGATAAAACAAAGTGTGTAGTCACCGTAGTCTAGTAGGTAGTGTATTCGTTTATTAGACTTAAAGCCCGGGTTCGAGCATCAGGCCAGACATCAAAACGAAATATGAAAAAAAATATTTCTTCGGCGACTTCCTCTCAGAAGATTTCTGCAAAAACTCTGAGAGTAAATAAATCTGCCTGTCTCTCAAAATCTGTCGTTCGGAGTCAACTTTAGACTTTAACGCACACACCATGAGTGGTGTTGAGAAGCTAGGCCGTAATCCTGACTGAAGGCTTGTAATAGCCAATTATGTATGTATGTGTGTGAGATATCATTGATATTTTTTATCCATTTGAAAAACCTATTGATGTATGGAACATGATATCGACCACGACATTCGAAATGTTCAATGTTCCATGGCTCTGTCTTATAAATCAGACTGAAATTGACCGATGACAAGTGTTATGTTGTCTTTGAGGACAGCTGCTGTTGGTAGCTTATTCGCTTACATTTGGGGTTTAAAAAAATCCCGCAAAAATAATAGTCTAATGAGGTTCACCTCAGTGCGAGCTGAACATGCCCTCAATATCCTACATGACAATGAGATGTGTGGCACGTAGTGCCGTCCTGTTAAAACCACATGTCGTTGGCGTCCGAATCATCCAATTCAGGCCAAAAGAAGTTGGCAATCATTGACATGCACCACTAGTCATTGAGAGCGATAGCCTGATCAATGTCTTTATCAAAGAAATACGAACCGACGACTCTTTCAGCCCAAAATGCTCTTCAAACGGCGACTTATTCAGGATGCTCTTGGAACTCATGTTCGACAAATTTTGTTTTGTGATTTTTCTATGAAATTTAGGATTCGTTGCCTGTTCCAGAACCCATTTGGGGAACACACGTTGTTAGCTGTAGTCGCCCATGGTGATTTTAAATTTCAACAAAATATCAATCGCCACGAGTCAGTCTTTGTAAAACATTGCATTTTGTGTAGACATGCAATACGAACTGGGGCTGAAAGCATTTCAATAATTTGTCCGCTTTCCCTTAGCTCTAATCAAATATTTTAAATCAAACACTGGTCGATATTTATACGTTTAAGAAAATTGTCTGCTCGACATCGAAGCTTCTTGATATTATGCATGCTTGAGCGAAATTATATTCTATTAGCAGCGCATGGATATCTTCGTATACGAACAACATATCACACCGAATATGGTCAATGTTCTCATTGAATTGATCTTCGAAAGCTTACCAATCCTTTCAATTTGGAAAGTTTAAGAAGAGAAGTCGCCGCAGTCTAGTAGGTAGACGTTAAGCCCGGGTTCCTAACCCAGGTCAGACATCAAAAGGAAGTATGAAGAAAAAAATATTTCTTCGGCGACTTCCTCTCAGCAGATTTCTGGCAAAAACTCTGAGAGTAAATAAATCTGCCATAAAAAAAGTTTCTCAAAATCTGTCGTTCGTAATCGACATTAAACTGTAGGTCCAGCCAATATAGTATAAAATTAAAGCACGCAACATGAGGTGTGAGAAGCTAGGCCGTAATCCAGACTGAAGGGTTGTAATGACCAATTATTTATGTATGTATATATGTAAGTATGAAGGGAAGACTAGTAATAATACTTCCCCAACATTGCTTTAGCACATGCCTACTGTTATGTCGTAGCAGACAGAAATTGGTGGCCTTAGGCTATGCCATAGGACGCTATAATCTCTGAGTTTCTCAGCATATATAGCGGCTTTATCGTATGTTCAGGATGATTTAAGAACTAAATATCAATGCGATATCAAAATGGATTGCAGTAGCTTGCACTGTCTAACCTTTTTAATATATTTCTTCCTTCCACTAAATGAGTAACCCAATACTTCTCAATAACAACATGTCTTGATTTATTGAGAAACAAACTAGAAAGCTTATAGTTACGTAATTACTTACGTTATTATGATTAAAAACTTTCTAATCAAACGTAATTAAATTAATAAAACATAGCAATAGCAATGCCTAATAAATCGTTATAATAAGCAGTAATAACGGTAAAGATATTGTAATTAATCACCATATGTTTTCTAGGAAACTTAATGAATACAATCCAACAAAGACGTTAACATTTTAAGCACTGGCCTCCTCTAGGCCATAATTCATTTATCACAGCCAAAGAAATGACAACCAAAGGCAATGAAGATATAAAATGAAATTAAACAAGAGAGAGAGAGAGAGAGAGTAGGAACAAGAGAAAATAAAAACAGATAAACAGATAAATCTATGAACGAAAAGAGGACAATGACAATGTGTTAAGGAACAGGAAACTTAAATCACACACAAATAAATAAATAAATGAGAAACACGAAAATCTCGTTAATCGTCTCAATGACATCTGATGAAGCCAAAACAAAAAAAAACAAAAAAAATTCCATCATACCCATGCCATAAACTGCTCTTTTAGCCAAAGCGGCTGGAGTAGGAAGCTGGGTAGCGAACGCATAAGATTTAACTGCTTGGCAAAGTGGCCGTGTAGCTTAAGAAGATTATGAATGTAAACAACGACAAGGGCAGGGCATTGCCTTAATTAAGAAAATCTTCCCCAAAAACAAGCAAAGCCCGAGTACCAAGAAACGAAGAATATAACAACAGAACAACTACTTATCAGGTGGCTCTTTACACAGAATTTGTGTCAACACATGGAAAATGGCCAACAGGATATTTTGGTTTTCTTTTCTTTATTTAATCGTTGGCTGCTGCTTTATGTGGTCATTGTTTAGCTACGACACGAGCAACAGAATAAACAGCAAGAAAATGCGTGTTGGCTTTAGTGGTATTGGTGATGCTGTAGGCCACGTTAATACCTTTCAGACATATTTAGAGGATAAGTCCTAATAAACATAGTTAAGGTTTTACAGGTATTTAGTCTTTTGCTTTTGTTTACATCTTTTGCCCGTTTCCTCTCTCGCGCTCTCTCTCTCTCTCTCTCTCTCTCTCTCTCTGTTTTTCCTGCTCTGATTAAGATGAATTTGTTTTTTCGACTCTACTTTGGTTTATAAACGGTATCCCTTAAGGCAATGGCAAGAACAGCAACCACGTATTTACCGACACACACACACACACACCCATACCCAAGACTTAAGAGTGTCAAATTTAAACGTTAATACGCTGGAATTATCATTATTTTGTGTCACCAAAAATGTCGCGTAAATAACAAATGTTTTGTTTAGATTTCAGCTGACAGACAGACAAACAAACAGACAGACAGACAGACGGACAGATAAATATACAAACGACCAGAAGGAGGAAGCTGTTAAATTTTAGGCCATTTACGTGGCTGCCTTGGGATTGTTTGACACTGTGATTCTAATGCGATTTTCGCATTTTTATTAAAAAAAATTCCCTCGTGTGTTGCCTGTATTTGTATTTGTATTTTTCATTATTAAACGGCCCTCCTCATCCTCCACCATTACTTGCCTATGTTGTTTTTGATATTTTTCTTAATGATACAGAAAAAAAAATGACAAAAAAGTGACAGTCTTGACATCTAAACCCGCAGAATTAATGACAGGGAAGAAAACAATATAATGAATACGAAACAACATCTTTTACTTGCACACACACACGCACAAACATCTCTCGCTCTCTCTCTTTTACCATTACTTTTAGCCTAAAAGCACACTTCGAATTTAAAAGTAACAACATTCAACGGAAGCAGACCAGAAGCTTAGTGTGCGTACAGTTAGTTAACAGCATCCGGTCATTATTAAGATTTTTATTTGCCAGAAAATTAAATTAAAATCATGAAACGTAAGAAAGAAGAGAAATGGAGGATGGTTTCAAATTACAACTGATTAATGGATTTATTGTTTCTGTCAGAGTAATTATAAAATTATGACAACGATTGTCATATACGACGTCGTATACACGATGAAGTAAAAAATAAATTCGTAAAACGGAAGATCTGACGTTTATCAGACAACATTTTATTTCATAGCTTGTGGTAATTCTTTTTGCAAATTTCAAGCGATTTTCAAAGGATTCTAACCCCCGAATAACAATAACAAAGCCCACACATATAACTTCGAATTATGCTAGACCCCCAACTTCCCTAAAGGAATAATATAATGGAGATTGTAATGAGAGCAACCACAGTGCTTTATATCTCTAACTACATACATACATACATACATAATTGGCCATTACAACCCTTCAGTCAGGATTACGGCCTAGCCTCTCACACCACTCATGTTGGGTGCGTTAATTTTTTTTTACACTTGAGTGGCGGGACCTACAGTTTAACGTCGTCTCCGAACGACAGATTTTGCGAAACTTTTTCATGGCAGGTTTATTTACTCTCAGAGCTTTTGCCAGAAATCTGCTAAGAGGAAGTCGCCGGAGAAATATTTTTTTTTTTTCATATTTCGTTTTGATGTCCGACCTGGGGCTCGCACCCGGGCTTTACGCTTTACGTCTAATAAGCGAACACACAACCTACTAGACTATGTCTCTAACTACATATCTATATCTCTAGCTAATTAACTTAACTTCCCTCTGACTTTCCGTTGATACACAGGACTGGGCAGGTGACAGTAATAGTCACTGTTGTTAAATCTTAGTCCAAGCATGACAACGAACATTCAAATCGACTATGTTTATTGCGGTACGGCAATTGATTTTAAAATCCTTACTAGTTGCTATAGTCTACTAGGCAGTGTGTTTCGCTTATTAGATGAGAACCTGTGATTCATCCTCCAGCTCAGACATCTCGAACAAAACGAAATATGAACAACAAATATTTTATACGGCGACTTCCCCTCAACAGGCTTTTGGCAAAAACCCTGAGAGTAAAATAAAATTGCCATGAAAAGTTACTCAAATATGTGTCGTTCAGAGTCTACTTAAACTGTAGGTCTCGCCATTCATGTATAAAATTAACACACGCAACATGAGTGATGTGTGAAGCTAGGTTGCAGTCCTCGCTAGAAGGATTGTAATGACCAATTAGAGACTTCTGGTCTACTGCACCGCAGCTTCCCGTAGGGATATTATTAAGGATACAAAATACCGAAGGAATGAATACCGATGGCTTAAAAATGCTAGACAGAGTAGACTGTGAAATAATCATACAGACTGTTGGACCACTACAATGTTTTCCTGTCGGAGTTCATGGCAATATTTAAAGCAATGCAATGCGTGTAGGGTGTGAAGATTTCAGCGGAAAACCTTTTAAATCAATCGTTCAATCAGGTTGCAATTAAATCTCTAAAGAACGTCACCTCGATGTCCGTCGTCGATCATAAAAGCTGCACATTTCTCAAGTAAACTTTGAAACATCTAAAAGTAACTCCTTTGGGTTACATGACATCGATGTAATATCAATCATCGCTGACGGTCTGGAAAGATTTGTTATACAGCTCAAAAATCCGAAATATTTTTAAGGATTTTTCGGATTGCCTCAGTTTTACTAGATGTACACTGGTCATGGAGGCTCAATTTCGTTGGCAGCAGATGCAGACGTGAAATATTGCTAGCCTATGTTAAACTACAATGGTTAAGAAGAGGATTGATTGCTTTGTTGCCTCCTCTGCTGCCTTTGGCATGTATGCCGATAGACTTATCATTCCCTTAAATTACTTCTCTATGAACTGTTGTGCCAGAGGAGAAGGAGGAAGAGACTATTTTTTAGAATGTATCAGTTCACAAATTTTGCAACGAAGTGGTGAAGATTCTTGACCTCTCCTTTTCTGTCATCTTTGACTGAACTCTCCAGAATAAGGATTTATTTTAAGCTCGTGGTGGTTTCCCATAGGCAACTATGTTTTGATTATCGTTTTGATTTTGGTTTAAGTGTGACGTTATCCTTAAAAGAGATTGCACCACTTTTGCCAACCTACCATGTGCAACTGAACTATAAGTCTTCTAACTAAATTGAATTGAATTAATTTGAATCAACCTTCTCTGGCTGAGAGATAAGTCCGACCCCACATTTGTCAGCGATAAGTCCTGACCTGATTAATCGAGTGAATGAAAGAATAAGAAATGTTTCGCAACGAGATCACAAAATACTTGGGACCTAGACGATTCTATACGCGAGGGTCGGAAAGGTGTACGGATGGGTGTATTCACTAAAACGTAAGATGTACAGACTTTGGTTATGTAATTACAACGAGGAAACACTTGAGCTTTTTTCCTTGTATATTACTTTAAGAAAATACATTTTGAACTACATCTTCAGCCACTTTTATAAAGGATTTTGATTTAAAAACGTCTTGTAACCATTCCCGTGTATTTTTCTTTTCATTATTCTCAATGATTATGAAAGTATTTCAACCCGACTATTCAATGGAACTTTCTCTACCACTTTTATTAAAACTTTATTTATAAACTCAACTGAACTGAACTGACTTGGCTGGCATATTTAATTTTTGAATTTATTTAATCAACAGGACTCTCAAGTATTCTAATTAAATTTATTTTTCAACTTTAATGTGTCTCCACTTCAAGTCTATGGAAATAGTAATACAACAAAAAAGGAAAATAAAAACGTTCGTGTGTACTTTTTTACGGTCATAAACTTTTGTTTGTGAAACTTTGAATGATGCTTTAAAAGATGAAGAAAAAAACCCACACACCCACACACATACAGGACACACAAGGTGCATTTCTAGAAATGCTCGTAAATTTTTTGTATTTCAGAAAAGAAGAGAAAAAAAACGTTAAAGAAATGGAGAATAAAATCTAAAACTCCCACAAAAATATCAGAAAAGAAAGAAATTTACGGACGTTAAGAAATGGCCTAAAGCTAGAACATCAACAAAAGTTGCAAACAAACTCATACACTCACACTCATGCAACATTCTCATATAAACACTGTCATAAGAGTTATATAACAAAAATAAAATGTTCTTATGATTTGTTTAAATAATAGAGAGAGAGAGCGAGAGAAAATACACGCAAGAGTAGAGCGAGAAAAGGAAAGATTATGAAAAATTATAACACACAAGATGAAACAGAAATAAAAACTTTAACTTGAACGAACCTGAATTAGAAGACAAAAGTAACCAAATGTTGGAATGTACTCGTATGCAGCATATATTCAGGCAAAACTACAAGAAGAACAACCTCCAAAAAATCATAACGGTCTTTGGCTACAATTACACACACCGATATGTATACACATCTAGGAGCATATAAGCAGTTGCTTGGTTATGTAGGGTTAACCATTTAGCGTTTATAAAACCGCTGGTCAGGCTGGACAAGACTATCAGCTTTATATTTCACCTGAAGTATCCTAACAGAAAAAAAAACACGTAGAAATAATACAAACTGACTGCAATAGAGCCGGCCATCGGCCGAGCATTAAGGGATGATTATGGTCGAAGATTGCAGTCGCCACATTCCATCCAGTAGACTACGAGCCTGAGATTTAAACCCCAGCTCAAACACTTTTTTCGGCGAACAGTATTCTTCTGACAAAAATTCTGAGAGTAAATAAAATTGTCATGAAAAGTTTCAAAAAAGTGTCTCAAGTCTGTTCAATATGATGGACGATCTAGGTTGTAATCCAGACTAAAGGGTTTAATAACCAATTAAGTGAGTATGGTTATGATAATCAACCTCCTGTGAAAAATTTAGAGAGACTAGAAACGTTACAACTGTGGTCAGTCATTGTCTATAACGCAATATTATCGGTAAAATACCGCACAGCGTTGTCAGCAATTAGGCTTAACAAACGCCTCATTGTGGCATATTTTGGATTTCGATTTGCATATCCAATCTTATGGAGTCAAATCCAACCTACAATTAAACCCGACTGACAATTCTCAAAGCCGTAGGTTTTCAATGCAAATTTTTTTGAAAATATTTTCTCTAACGATGATGCTCATTTTTCATGGTGCTTAAGGGAACAAGCAAAATTAGCGTGTCTGGGGCTCGGAGAATCCAAAATATGATTGCAGAATAGCCATTGCATACGGAAAAAAATGACTCTACGTTATGTCTGCAGGACTACCAACTTTTCTGAACTGCAGTTGTAGATTATGGAAGTCATCGTAGTCTAGTAGGCAGTGTGTTAGCTTATAAGACGTGAGCCTCTAGTTCAAACCCCAGCTCAGACATCTCAAATGAAACAATATATGAGAAAATATTTCTTCGACGTGTTGCTCAATATAGTCTTCTGAATACATATATAATTGGCCATTACAACCTGACTGAAGGATTACGGCCCAGCTTCTCACACCACTTATGTTGTGCGCCTTAATTTTATACTTGAGTGGCGGGATCTACTCCGAACGACAGATTTTTCATGACAGGTTTATTTACTCTCAGAGTTTCTGCTGAGAGGAAGTCGACGAAGAAATATTTTTTTTCATATTTCGTTTTGATGTCTGACCTGGGATGCGAACCCGGGCTTTACGTCTAATAAGCGAACACACTACCTGCTAGACTACGGTGTCTTCTGAATGATTTTCTATAAAACTTGCCAAAGTTTCTCAAAAATTTGTATTTGGGAATCGATTTTAAACTGTAGGTCCCGCCACTCATTGGATAAAATGAGCACACACAACATGCGTGTTGTGGTAACTTAGATAGTAATCCTGACTAAAGGGTTGTTGATTATGAACTAAGCAAGATGGTGCCTTTAAGTACATCTCTTGACCGTTTTTGTGCTCGTTGCATGAGAAGTTTGTTGAAAGAAAAATATTAATTTTAGTGACACCAATTGGCCACCGACATCGTGCAATTTTATGTTTTGTGTGGGGCAAAGTCAACCACTATATTTGAGGGGATAATCTCTCAACGTTGAGTGCCCTAGTAGTCTAGTGGGTAGTGTGCTAGAATATTAGCGTGAGGGTTGTGGGTTCGATTCCCACCAGAGACTCTGGTTTGTGACACTACACCGAGCATATGGTCAAGTTACTCCGCTCGTATACAATTAGAATATAATTTGTAATTGTATTGTAATTAATAAGTAAATAAATAAATAAATTTCTCAACGTTATAACATTTAAAAAGCAATATTCATCAGTTTACTACCGAGATTCCAACCGAAATCTTTGAAAAAGTGGACGAAAACTACATAAAAGCATAGGCTACTGTAACCAGTCCAGAGGATTGTCATTGAAATAAGATTTTATATCGTACATAATAGCCAAAGCAAGGCATAAGCATGTATACATGGCTTTACGTATGTCTTCCTTACAACTCCTTTTGAAACCGATAAATGGATAACCTTTTACACAAAAAGAAAAAAAAATTGAATACGAATGTCTGTGGCAGTACTTGAGCAAAACTAAAAAAGAGAGGCAGAGAAAACAAAAACTTTTGCAAGTACTCATACTCTTACATATCCTTAGAAATACACACACACACACACACACACATACAAACAATTATGATAACATACTATAGCTCTGCTACGGCTTATAATAAATTTATGTAAATGTAACAACTTGTCTATGTGTATGAGTGTATATATGTATACATATGTATGAATGTCTGCATGTACACATACGAGTGTGTATGTGTTTGTAGTTACATTCCAACAATATCACCGTTCATTTCACATTCGTAACAATGATTCTTATTAAAAATTCAATTCAATGACTGTGTGTGTGAGAGTGTATGGGTTTGAGAAAGTAGAAGGCGGGTATAGTATGTGCTAAAGAGAAGATGTAGAAGAAAAGTTCTCTACTTGACTTAACTAGTTGGCCAAAAACTATAAGTTTTAAATTATTTCAAGTACTTCCAACCATCTAACCGAACAGAAACCCCAAAACGAAGAAGAGGACAGACGAAAATCATCTCAGTTATGGTGAATGAAATTGAAGGTGGTTTTTGTTTGGAAGTCAGAGCTGGAAATGATTCATTGAAACCAATATTATTTAAAAGTTTTTAAACGAACTTAAGAATATTGATTCGGTAAAATAGTTGAAACTATTGTTAGTGAGCGTTTTGAAGCTATGGCAGTAGTTTTTGGATGACTATACATCATAGGTGGCAGTTTTGAAACGAAAAAATAAGATTCCTGTTTGATTGAACACCCAATTAGCATATCCACGGTGTGGTCAGCCGGCATTAATTGTTGCATGAGCTGGACAAATGCAAAACATGCCATAATAGGCCACACAAATGGGAAAAATTAGTAGGTACGCCATGGAAACTACAAATTATTCGCCTCATTTTCTCTATCAGAGGCGTTATTTTTGAAAGTGTGTACATCGAATTCGCCGTAGTCTAGTAGGTAGTGTGTTGGCTTATTAAACGTGTGGCCAGGGTTCCAACCCCAGGTCAGACATCTCCAACGAAACGAAATATGAAAAATATATCTTCGATGACTTCCTCTCAGCAGATTACTGGCAAAAATTTTGAAAGTAAATAAAAAAAATTGCCATGAGAAGTTACTCAAAAATCTGTCGTTCAGAGTCAACTTTAAACTATGGGTCGCTCAAATTATGTATAAAATTAACATTATTACACAGTTTTGTGTTTGTAATATTGTTTGTTTAAATACTTAAAAAAATAAAAGTCTCGAAAGAGAAACATTTTTAAAAGACTGATCATAACCCAACAATAAGTGTGTAATGGGCGTGTTAACATTAGGGCTGTTACAATTATTACGATTTTTTTTGTATATCTAATTGCTTTAGTAAATATGTATGTGTAAAGTAGTACTCACCCGAAGTATTTCATATACAGCGACCGTAGCGTAAAGTATAATTGATTCCATTGCCGTAAGTTTCTGAAATTAGAAAATTTAAATTAAAATTAAAATTTTGTAAATTTTAAATTGATTTTTAATTAGTCAATCCTAATTCATGTATATGTAGATAGCCATGAAAAGTTTCTCAGAAAATCTGTCGTTCAGAGTCAACATTAAACTATGGGTCCCGCCACTCATGTATAAAATTAACACACACAGCATAAATAGTGTGAGAAGCTAAGTCGTAATCCTGACTGACGGATTGTAATGACCAGTTAGAAGTCGCCATAGTCTAGTAGGTAGTGTATTGTCTTATTAGACGTAAAGCCCGGGTTCGTATCGCAGGTCAGACATCAAAACGAAATATGAAAAAAAAGTATTTCTTCACCGACTTACTCTCACCAAATTTCTGGCAAAAACTCTGCGAATAAATAAACCTGCCATGAAAAAGTTTCTCAAAAAAATCTGTAGTTCGGAATCGACTTTAAACTGTGGGTGCCGCCACTCATGTATAAAATTACCACACACACAGCATAAGTAGTGCGAGAAGGTAGGTCGTAATCCTGACTGAAGGATTGTAATGACCAATTATGTATGCATGTATGTATATGTATATATGGCCTGACTATAAACACCGTAATACTGGGTAATCTGCACACCCTATCTCTGGGTATACCCACCATGAGGTTGGGAATACCTCACAACTACTTCAGCATGAAAAAGAGGAGACCACAGAACATTTTCTGATGGGCAAAGAGAATGTACTGTCAGAAAACGTCGAGCTAAAGCTGACTTAGACAAAATCCAAATGTTTACAAGGACCAGCGATGTCGTTTAACGTCAGAATAAGAAAAAATCGAAGTCACCGTAGTCTGGTAGGTAGTGTATTGTCTTATTAGACGCGAAGCCAGGGTTCAAATCCCAGGTCAGACATCAAAACGAAATATGAAAAAATATTTCTTCGGCGACTTCCTTTCGGCAGATTTCTGCCAAAAACTCTGAGAGTAAATAAACCTGCCATGAAAAAGTTTATCTGTCATTCGGAGTCGACTTTAAACTGTAGGTCACAACATGAGTGGTATTGAGAATCCAGGCCGTAATCCGCACCGAAGGATTGGCCAATTACATATGTATGTATGTAAGAAAAAAATCAAATCGTCCTTTTTTTCAGACTCACCAACTTTTCTCCCAACGTTCTTTTAGCTTCCACATCCTTCTGCCATTTAACCGGGACACAATTTTACCAAGAAGCCGATAATCGCTTTCACTTTTTACCACTATCCTGAAGGTGCTGTATTCATACCAACAATTGAAATAATCTTGTACAGTGCAAGAAATTATGCTTAAATTGGTCTTTTGAAGAACTTAAGAAGTCTGCTAATTCTTATAGCTTTGAAAACAAGTTTTCACAACTCCCATCCATTGGCGTCGCCCACGCAAAGCCTTACATTTTCGGTTCAGCAATCAAAAAGTAAAATGAAAATTCTCTGTGATAGTTTAAAGAAAACTATATGAGGCAGTTGTGTTGGAATCATTTCATCGTTTTTTTTTATTCTCTTTTTTTTTTTGTTCCAAAAAAGCTGTTCTTTCTTGTGCCATTTAAGTTGAATTTCAGATTTTTAATGTTTGTGGGAGTGTCAACCAGAGAAAAAGGTAATTTATCATCGACAGTAGTTTTTAAACCATGCAAGCACACTCGTAGCACGCTCCCAACAAGTTAAGGAGAGAGAGAGAGAAGTGCAAACTATAGTTGGCAACAATAAAGGCATTAGCAATTCATAAAATCAAACAAAAGAGAAGAAGAAGAAGGATAAAAAAGAAGAAAAAAGTGTCCTTTGAACGCCTTTTAAGTGTGTGAAAACTATAGTTTTAATGATGCCACTGCCACTACCACTGCTATACACTCTTCTCTACATCTGTACCTGCTGCAAGGAAAAGTGTGAATTGCAAAGAACCTTGTGGATGAGAATGAGAATGTTGATGTTGCTGATGATTTTATAGTTCAAGCAGAGTAATGGTAATAATACTCTCGTACATGATTTCTTCCAACACTTTGTTCTTCTTCTTCTTCTTGTTTTTTTTTTCTTTCTGCTGATTGTATAACAATCAAGTCTAGTTATGGTTTATGTGTTCTGAAACTCTGTTGCTCAATGGGTGGCTTTACTCTGTAGTTGTTCTCTTTTCTTTTTTTTTTCGTCCACACTTAATATTACATTTGCTTGTGAGTGAATGAGTGAGGGATTCGTGTAAGACCAGCCCATAGTTTTCTTCTTCATCTTAGACATGCGATTTTGCGTTTTAAATCGTTTTCTTTTAATGAGAAAACGAAAGAAAAAGAAAGGAAAGCAAAATTCACATGAAATTTTGATTGTGACAGATAAAGGAATTATGTATGAATCACTATTATAGACAACACACTTCATTACGATAATAACAATAATGTATGCAAATACAGCAGAGGTCATGTAATTAGTAAATGAAATTGATTATTAATGTATGAATGTAGCGGGAAAATATTGCGAATATTTAAACACGACACCCACATTTAATACGAATACAACTTGTCCTCATTGGGAAGATTTATACAATGGATAGTGAACGCTTCCTATCTTTGAAACAGAGAACAGCTTCATATCAATATTCCCACTTTGAGAGTTCAGTTTGAAGATAAAAATACATATTCACTACGTGATAGTAATTCAAGACAATCCTGCAGACTTCGTATAAATTTTCCTAATTCTTTTTGGCATTTTGTGGGTTCTTATGTATGTGTCTGCTCCACACAAATTTTTCTTGACATACAGGACACTGATAGATGAAGTTAGCAACGGCCACACTCTTCTACACATCATTGCATTACGATTACATAAGGTGGCACCACCTGAACGATAATCTAACTGAACGATAATCTAACTGGGTGTGAAAAAGCCTATAGCAACATATAAGAAAAGATTCGACATACCAGACTACTTATTGTGAATAATAAGCAGCTATTTCAGTTACATATACATGCAGACAGTGTCTCACAGAACTCAGCATTTGGACCAACATTGTGGAATACAATGTGCAACGGCATATTGAGACTTATGCTCACCTACATAGTGTCAACTGAAGGCTGTATGAACAACACAACAATGGTGGTTATAGGCTAACGTCTTCACATTGTGAGGACAAAGTGCAATGATGATATTCAACCAAAGGAGTTTGTCCTGCTTTACAGTATACAACAAAATCGAACGTACATCGTCACAAGAAATAGAGAGGAGCACTCATGATCTATTAGAGAATAGAAGCAAAGATTGAAAACGGATAACAATGATATTTCTTGTGATGGTATATCCTGTGTCATAACATGAATTACAAGATCGCACGACGAAGTGGTAATAACCCACAGACTCTGTCTGGTTATGAGTGCTTCCGCAGGCAGATAATTCCATTACGAGAATGGTTTGTACCACCCAGAAAACGCCATTAAAGTATTATTTTCGGAACAGACAGAATCTCTTTGAAACAGTTGAATAGTCTCATGCGCTATCAAGCTACTGCATAGGAATACAGGCTGAAATTTTAAAGAATGTCGGGCATTAGGGAAGCCGTTTGGCTGTCTATCGCGTAACAAGTGTTTGCCAGCAGAATTAGGTCTGATATTTCACGATAACAATAATTGTACTAGGCACAGCGCTGAGGAACCCGCTGTCTTCCTTTGCTAGCCTATTGAATGTGCTGTTAGCTCATTTCCAGAAATTAAATATTTTTTGGTTAGCACAGAGAGTGCTAGACTCCACTCAATGCCTTTAAAGCTACTGTTGGAAGATATGTCGGTTCGATGTAGAAGCTACTCTCAACTCTTGAGATGGACTTCAACGTATAGATGTTATTCGACTCGACCCCTTTTTGAGGTACCCCTGCTGTCAATTGATCGTTGTAGATTTAAACGAATGGAGAGAAGGAAGATAATTGTCGTGAAGCGAACAGGAATTTCGGTCGGATTGTGTTGAAGTTGGCTTATTAGACGTAAGGCCCAGATCAGACATGAAAACGAAATATGAAACAAACAAAATATTTCTTCGGCGACTTCCTCTCGGCAGATTTTTGGCAAAAACTTTGAGAGCAAATGCCAAGAAAAGTTTCTCAAAAGTCGTTCGGAATCGACTTTAAACTGTAGGTCCCGACTCTCATGTATAAAATTAACACACACAGCATAAGTGGTGCGAGAAGCTAGGTCGTAATCCTGACTGAAGGGTTGTAATGACCAATTACGTATGTATGTGTATGTATTGAAGTATGACTAAGCGATCCTTATGAACGCCACGCTCAATCTTAAGCCTGAGATTTTAGGCTATTAGCTCAGTAGGTATGTTTTATGAAAGTTGTCCTTGCTTCCGTGTTCAGATTCCAAATTATTTTCTTACCTAGAATCCAATGCTAGTACTCTACACCTTAACTCTCGATGGCAGCCAAATCATTAAAGTAGTTGTACAAAAAAATTGAAATAATATTTGCAGCTTCTGATCTGCATCACCATTTGTGTAAGGGATGGGTTAACGCATGTGCGAATTTTATCTACTTTTACTAATTAGTTAACCATTGCTGTATTCAAGTTTCCCTTTTATCTAATTCAGATTGTGTGGTTTTTTTTGTTTTGTGTAAAGGGCTCAGAGGTTTTCATTAATCCTTGTGGACATTAAAAACTCTGACCAAGTTGCCTACATGTGTGCGTAAGGACTCGTGTATATGCATGTGTGCTTGGTCCTGTGGTGACATTGATTGATTACAAATCGCAGTTCAATGCAAATGAAAAGCCAATGCCCAAATAGAAAACCAAGAAGAAGAAAACCAAAAAAAGCGAACATTTAACAAATGGCCAACTGATGAACAATACAAATGTGAACAATGTGTACAATGACAACAGAGAGAGGAAGAGAGAGAAAAAGAGTGAGAAAAATGATGATACTGACAATGACGATGATGATGGCAATGATTTTTTTTTTGTTGCTGCTGCTTTTGATGAACTAAATGACATGCGGGTAAATGTGGTAAGTGGCCGACTAAACTCATGTGTGTGTAACTTAACACACATAAAAACGGAGGCCTATTGTTTATGAAACCCCCCCCCCAATAAACCACGACTAAGATGAGGAGGATAATAAAACGATTTTTCAACAAATTGCCTTCAAAAAAAAAAAAAGAAGAGAAGAGAAGGGAAGAGCGTACGTTTTTTTCCTCTTTTTTTGGTGAAACATATTGAATAACCCTTGCAAGAAATGGATGACAGTTATAGTTTTGGTCTAAACGTTTAATATGTCGGCTGTATAATGTTTTTTACAGTATAAAAGCGTGTCAATAACAGTTCATTTGTTGTTCTTCATCTTCTTCTTCTTCGTCTTCTTTGTAAACTGACAATTGTAATCCCATTGTTTTGTTGTCATTGTTATTGTCTTTATCATTCTTAACTAAATTTAAGCCGATAATAACTTTGTTGACATTGATGTTGCTATTGCTGTTGCTATTGCTGTTGCTATTGCTGCTGCTGTTGATGATGATGACAATGATGACACTGTAGAGGTTTTCATGTCCAATAAATGACTGTTTGAAGGAAAAAAATGAAATCGTATATCATATACATTTCATTTCATGCACAAGATAAATTGAAATCCTTTTTGATTGAGTCCTGCTTAGAAAAGTTTACTTCTGTGTGGCTAGCTGTTGCCGTTGATGGCAGATGATTACCAATAGTTGTCACTGTTGTTGACAATTTGATCCACTTTTTTATTGGCAACTTAAATGTTCCAAAAAAAAATGAAAAAAACAGGAAGAACAAGATTAACTCCTATTAGGAAGGATATTAAATTTCATTAAAATATCCGTAGTTTTGGGCAATTTGTAAGGCAGCCAAAAGAGACAGTTTAATGGATCACAATTCTTAAGAACTTGGGTTCTTTTTTTCTTCTTATATTTTTTGCAAAAGCATACATGAGGACAAACTAAGGTACTGTCTATTACTGACCGCATTCCCTAGTCCATCTGTTGTGGTATTTATGTGTTAAAATATGTCACTTCTTCTCTGCAATTACGATTTGGAATCGTCGAATACGATGAGTATCCTAACCAAGGTTTTAATATAAGTATGTTGGAATGAATGTTGCATTTAACGCTACGGAAATAACTTCCTAGCATACACTTTTCACATTCCGGCTGTTGTGTTCATAAAAATAATTCCCCAATTTCCTTCAGTATTGAACTGTTTGTGGAGCATTTTATCAATTCTGCGATAAAATTTTCTAGCCTCTGAAACCTAGTTTTTTTAACTCCTTTTGGAACATAAGAACACATCAGATTTACCTCGACATTCATCTGTTTTATATGCTATCTTTACGGGTGACTCGAAAATGCTGACTGTCCTCGAGAGTGATTGCCGAGTATTTCTGCCTGATTCGTTTACAATCACGAAGTTAGCGGTGCCAGTGCGAGGATAATGTTTGCACCAAGAGATATGTTGATTATCTACAAGATAGTCATACACACTTACATACATAATTGGTCATTACAACCCTTCAGCGAGGATTACAACCTAGCTTCTCGCACCACTTATGTTGTGTGCCTTAATTTTATACATGAGTTGCGGAACTTATAGTTTAAAGTCCATTCCGAGCGCCAGATTTTTGAGAAACTTCAGGGCAATTTTATTTTCTCTCAGAGTGTTTGCCAGAAATCTGTTGAGATGAAGTCGCCGAAGAAATATTTTTCATATTTGGTTTGTTGGAGATGTCTGACCTAGGATTTGAACCTTGGCCTCACATCTAATAAGCCAAAGCACTAGCTATTAGGCTACGACTACTATCAGATAGCTAAGCGACCTTAAAGGCACTAACTAGGTATTATTTTAGCTCGAAGTTGGCTTCAGTATACAGGAAGTCTCTTGGAAAGGTGCAGTGGGCTACCATGTTGATGTATTGAGTTCTACGGCATTGTGAAAGGAGGCAATGATACTGCAGAAGAGACTGACAAGGAAAGGAGCCGACAAGGGTGTGAATCTGATAGATCAGGGCATCAGACTGAAAATGCACTATTCACAGCGCAAGAGGAAAAATTCCAGGACCCCCAGTCTAGAATGGTTCTACAATAGGATAAGTCCTGAAACTGGAAAGGAAATCTTTAAAGATTTTGATAGGTTTTTTGACTGATCTTTGCGTCTTGAAGGCAAGGAGTTTTAGCTGCTAAAGGGGCATCACTTTTTTCTCCAATCCTTGACTAAATACTGTCTGTCAATAAATTCTGGATGCCCAAGTATACTTGGTCTCAGTTTCACAAGTTGCGTCATCTCTTTTCTCGTTATTACAGAAGTTGTTGTGAGGTATTGCCAGCCATTTGGTGTTTGTATCCAGGAGCAAGTGTTCTGTTTTAATTGCTGTGAGATTGTGAAGATGGACTTTAGTTAGGACACACATAAATGTGGGTTCAATATACCATTTCTTCTTTGCAAAGTGCATGTGTTAAATTATCTGCTTAACCATCTTTAAAGGAATGCAAATTTTATATAAGAATTCATTGGAAATTTCTGGTGTGCCCGGCCTTTGCAAGTGTTTAAGCTTTGTTGTTAGACTTTCTTTGTTGTATACCTTTCTCATGTACAGGAGGCAATATGGGACTGTATCCATCGAAGGACTTAATGTGTTCTCCAGTGATATCCGGCATTTTTCAACAATCCTAGATGTGGTTTACAAACTTTCTAGGAATCCAAAGGTCCTTTACAAAGAGCAAAAATATGCGAATATCTAAGCTCGGCATACTTTAGTACTGGATTCGCACTGCAGCAGTCTCTATAGCCAATATTTCGGCCTGTAGTCCTATACAGCAGAGCTGTTCCGAAATGAATACTTTAATTTCGTTTCCTTGGAGTTGTAAACCATTCATACATACATAAATAATTGGCCATTACAACCGTACAGTCAGGATTACGACCTAGCTTCTCACACCTCTCATGTTATTGCCTTAATTTTATACTTGAGTGGTGGAATCTACATTTTAAAGTGGACTCCGAACGACAGATTTTTTGGGAAACTTTTTATGGCAATTTTTTATTTACTCTCAGAGTTTTTGCCACAAATCTGCTGAGAGAAAATCGCCGAAAATATATTTTCATATTTCGTTTTGATATCTGGCCTGGGGTTCGCACCCGGGCTTTACGTCTAATAAACGAACACACTACATACTAGACTACGGCGACCATTCCCGTAAAGAAATTATCGTGTATTTTTGTTAGAAAACTACAATCGAAAGCGGGTTCTATGGGAACGATGCCTAAGATTTTGGCATGCCCAAAGCGTTTATACTTCCACGATATTGTGGCACTTAGTCCATTTGGCCAATATATCCGGTGACAGACAGTTAAGAATAGTAAGCAATGTCTCAGATAATGTAGTTCTAAGAGCACCTCTTATCATAGTCGTCATCATCCACATCACACTCAAATCGGGTTTAATTATTCCTTTTCTCCAAATACAACTAAGAAACCGCGGCCTTGAAGGATAGATTTGGTTTGATAAGGTCCCAAACAAAACACAACAGGCTAATAAATTTGAAATATTTGCATCGAGACACCCTGTGCAAGGAATATGGCTTACATTTCTCATGATTTCTAATTTAAAAAAATCCTACAATTTTAAATTTTAAAATATTTAAAACAAATATTTTCAACTAAAATCGATTCTTAAATATGTGTTCACCATACCATACCAGACACTCTGTAGCAAAATGCTTTTAAGAAGAGAGAGAAAGCGAAAGAGAGATATGCACTGTACTTCAAAAGCAATTCAAATTATGAAGTATTAATTTCGTAAATGAGAATTTATTTTAATTTAATTACTTTTAATACTAACCAAACGCCCTCCTCCACCTTCCGCTCTCGTACAGACAGACTCTCTTCATAACATTTAACGCCACTCATCAGCAACAGCAATTGTAGCAATAAGAGCAAAACAACAATAAGAAATTCTTTAGGTAAACAATAATCAAATGTCATTATCTCTCATATTTAAGCTCTTCGAAATAGACTTCCTTCTCAAGTATCCACTTAATGGTTCACTCTTACTCATCATCAACAAGGAATAGACAACAACAACGATAGCAATGAAAGTAATAGCAAGGACAACAACAAAATATAATAAAAGCTTTAGCATTAATGGGAAATAGAACAACAAGATATGTATACATCATCATTAATAAATAAAAGACAAAAAGAGAGAGAGAGAGAGAAAAAGATTTTACTAGAGCAAGTGAATAAGAATGAAAAGTGCTTAGAATTGATGCCACAAGTGTGAAACTTAATAAAACGAATTTACGTTACGAAAACAATCTCCACCTTCTGTTGCAAGGAATGTTCACTTCAAAGCCCACAAAATGGTTTTCCATGAAGAAAGAGAGAGAGAGAGAGAGATAATGCAATAAACAATTAGATTTCTATTGTACAAGCCAAGAGATTGAACATTTTTCCGAGAGTGTAATTATCACCACATACATGCCCACACTTACATACATAACGCTTCTAAACATGTTGGGTAATTTAAAAAATATCCACGGTCGATCAACACTATCGGTCGATCAACACTTATTTGATTGTATCAAATCAATATGTGGGTAAATGGTTACAATTTCCGGAGATAATGCAAAATCTTGGACCAACACCAATATTCAACTGATCCAAGAATTGAAGCTAAATGACCATATACAACGACATGTCTTCGTTAAATAGGCTCTGGAGCAGTTGGCAACTGATCCTAATTGATATTGAAAAGTCATCTTCAACGATTCCACCTATTTCTGTAAGAAAGAGTATGTGAATAAATTGTCGAATTTAGAACAATATCAAGCCACATGAGAACCAAGATCGTCAATGCATTTCGAAAAAGTCACTGGCTGGTGTGGATTTTAGGCACGCGGTGTCGCCACTGTTGGTTGGCCACTGTTTACGTCAAGCGTTATAGGTCGATGATTACCAACTTTTTTTTGAACTCAACTGAATGATCTGGACAGCAACGACGTGTGGCTTCAATAGGTCGACGCTACCTGCAACACAGCTCATTACCACATTAGAACATTTGTGGGCATGGTCATCTCACGTATTTATGATGTGAACTGCTCAACGACATCGTGAAATAAGACCCTATTAGAGTTTCCCTTGTGGAGTTTTCTTAAGTCGCAAGTGTACACAAATAAACCACAAACCACAGCGTTCCTCAAAGTCAACATAACTCATGCCATCGTACAAATTCAGCTTGATTTACGTGACAGACTGATGGAGAATTGGACAAGACAATTCGTATGGGCTTTACGGAAAGAAGCCGTCGCGGACGTTTGGACGCTCTTCCACATAAAATGGCATCAATAGGTTTTTCAAAAGAACGAAAAAAAATTTCGTTGATTTTTCAGACACACTTTATTGAATTTAAATTTAAATTAAATTTATTTAATGGGGAGTACTTATGTATGTAGTGTGTTCGAGCCCCAGGAGAGACATTAAAACGAAATATGAAAAAAAATATTTTTCCGGCGACTTCCTCTCAGCAGATTTCTGGCAAAAACTCTGAGAGTAACTAAACCTGCCATGAAAAAGTTTCTCAAAAAAATCTGTCGTTCGGAGTCGACGTTAAACTGTAGGTCCCGCCACTCGCGTATATAATTAAGGCACACAACATGAGTGGTGTAAGAAGCTAGGCCGTAATCCTGACTGAAGGGTTTTAATGGCCAATTATGTATGTTCTTATGTACATGTCTGGCATGGGTATCCCATGCAACGGTTACGTTGATTATTTCAGTCAATCGCAGTTTTAGTTGTATCGGAAAGTGGCCTGAACAGGCAGGACCACTCCATCTCGACCTTCGTACACGATTCTCAATTTCACTCGGCTTGTAACGGCGGGATAGGGTTTTGCCGATATCGTCTGTTTAGAAAATCTACTAAGTTCACGTCAGATATCGGTTGAAAAACCTCTCAATGACACTGAAGTAACAGTGAGCAACATGACAACTGCCTTCAATCGAAAAATGACAAAAGCTTATGGATTCATAATGGCAAACAAAAAATTTATTAAAATTGATTTTCCATCATTTTTCTTCATGTACTTAACAATGAAAAAACTCGAATACTTTTCATCTTCACCAATATACTCGTACACTTGAATGTTATTTCAAGAGCAAATTATTTCTTAATACGCGCACACACACACATATATATATTTTTATAGGCTAACCCCTACTACCACAACCACTGCTCTAAGTGTTTACATTTCTATTCTCTCTCTCTTTCTCTCCCTAATATAAGCACAGTCATATACTGCTTTGCTCTCATAAAATATAAAATCGTTTAAAATTCAAAGAAAAAAATTCCTATTCTAGATTCTTCCGTTATTTATTATTGTTGTTATTGTTGTTGTTGTTGTACTTGTCCTTGTATTTGTTGAAGTTTTTGGGTAATTAACGTTCTGCACTCGCATACTGACACTCATTTACACCCACCCACTGGTGGTTTCCTGCCTCTCTCTCAATGTTTTTTCTATGTCATTCGGTTGAGAGACTTCCTTGTCATTATTAACAACAACAACAACAACAACAAAAAGAAGAAGAAGAAGAAAGTTATTAAAAATCTTTAAATGATGCCTTAATTTGTTGGCAGTTGAAAATGTCAAAATCATAAAAATCTACAATAGCAACAACAACAATAGCAATAACAAGGAAAATATTAGCAAAATAGACTGTAAAAAGGCCAAAGAAATATTTATTTTGTGGTTGGATAAGGAAACTGGAAAAGAAAACAATGAAAGCTTTAAGTTCTAAAGATGATGATGGGAAATTTTTTTTGTCTCCTTTTTTTTTTACTCTTCCCATCCCTTTCCCTCTCCGTTGTTTTTCGATGTAGTTTACTGGTTGTAAGGACAGTTAATGATTGTCTTAATTGCAGGCAACATACATAAATGTGGTAACAAGTGTTGTTTTATATACATACACAGTTTACAGTTTATTTTAATAATTACACACACATATACTTGCTTACATACAAAGGATCCCTAATTTTTTATTCGATTTTTAGTTGTAAGGACTAGTCGTGTGGCAATAAAATAAATTGTACAATGTGGCAATAGCGTAATAACTTTAAAATATAACGTAAGGACTCATTTACAACATTTGTAGGAATGAATGCATTTAGAAATTAACACGTTGACTGCCGACAACGAGATAACACGTACATTGCGTTCCCTTCTAGGGTGCCAACTACGAGTTATCTCGTACTCACTAAACCTGCCATTTTTGTGTAGCTACGAATAAAATCGTATTATATCAGTGCTAGTGTCGATAAATGGCTTCTGGGAAAAGAACATAAAGTCAATATTGACTTGCGTGGCCAGTTTTCTGAAAATTGTTGCGGCAGTCAACTTATTAAAGTAACAGTTTAGATATGAAGAACGAGAGTGGGCACAAATAAAAGAATGTCGATCTATACTTGGGTATAATGCGAATGATTCCATATTAGATGCAGTAGACAACAAAATGTCCAAGCAAATGGAGTAATCCCAAATATGGAACAATGAACTAAAGCCTAAAGGCCAACCTAAGCCATCTTATCCCTCTAAGCCATCTTATCCCTCAATATTGTGGCTGAATGAATCTCGTTCAGACCGAAGCAAGTTTTATGAATCATACAACCTATCGTTGACTCCGATACCAGATTTTGAAGTTCTGATGGACCCAGTATTAAATAGTGTGTTGGCTTTTTACACAGGAACATACATACATACATAATTGGCCATTACAACCCTTCAGTCAGGATTACGGCCTAGCTTCTCAACACCACTCATGTTGTGTGTGTTAATTTTATACATGAGTGGCGGGACCTACAGTCTAAAGTTGACTCCGAACGACAGATTTTGAGAGACAGGCAGATTTATTTACTCTCAGAGTTTTTGCAGAAATCTGCTGAGAGGCAGTCGCCGAAGAAATATTTTTTTTTTCATGTTTCGTTTTGATGTCTGGCCTGGAATTCGAACTCGGGCCTTTCGTCTAATAAGCCAACACACTACCTACTAGGCCACGGCGACTTCTTTTCTTTTCATACAATATAGCCAAATGCGGTCGTATTGTGTGGCTCACTGAATCGTATTTAGTTTAATCACACTCTTATTGTGTTTATTTTTATCCATAAGTAGCGCGACTTACAGTTTAACATCGACTCCGAATCAGATATTCCCTAGAGTTTGAAGTTGCCACCACCGCCCACCCTCCAAACACAATATAATTTACTTATGCTTAAATAGTAATGAACTAAATGAGAATTACTACAACTTTATAATTCAGTACACAACGATTGTAGCGGACAAACCACTCACACTCTTGCTGATCGTATCACAAATAAAATTGTGTATTGGAACCCGTAGTTGAAAAAGTCTAGCTCAGACACCTTAAACGAAACCAAATATTAAAAAATATTTCTTCGGAGTTTTCCAACAGTTTTTTTTTGCAATAAAGCTGAGAGTAAAATAAATTTCCCATTAAAAGTTTCTCAAATCTGTCCTTCAAAGTAGACATTAAACACTAGAGCCCTTCACTCATGGATAAAATTAACACACATAGCATAAGTGGTGTGAGAAGCTAGGTTGTAATCCTGACTAAAAGAGTTCTGATGACCAAAATTAAGTTAGTAAGTAAGTAAAGATTCCAAATAAAGCCTAGTCAGTAACTGCTGAGTAGATTAGTAAACAGGAATGCCTTGCTTTTTACTGGCAACAGTGAACAATGAATGAAAATGTGCGGACACAACCCTAATATCACTATATGAGCATAAGACAAGTAACCAGAAATCTGAATCTTGACCAACGCTAAGCCGGGAAGACAACCTAACTGAGAGGACTCGTAAACCAACTTACTAACCACCCACCTACTGCTACAGTAAGGCAATTGTTACATAGATTTAATAGAAGACTGTACAATTTTTTCTGATAGGATATCTCTCTGCCTTCCTCACTAATATAATGTGATTCTGGCTTAATGGCCATACGGTTTAATACGCTACGAAACTGATGCTGAGTAAAGAATCTCCAACTACTTGCAAACTGGTTGCCATCTGCTGTGGCCACTTTGATCAATACTTGCGGAAATTTTGTGTGAATGTAATAAATGGATTCCTGGTCACAAGGATATCCCAAGCTTCTTAGAGAAGGTACACTCCTACCGGTTACCAATCGATACCTGAACAAACGTGTACTTCTACTCGACTAGCCATAAGTATTTATTAGGATAGGAAGCTTAGCAACCAGTTGCTTAAATTAGGTCCTAAGAACATGTCGATCACTGTATATACTCTCATGCATCAGGGCGTAGTGTATATTGAAGGAGAAAATAGGATAGAATGGGAGAGGCTTCCTGCAAACGGCGTCCGTAGATGTTTATTTACCAATGTTGATCCTCAGCTGGACTCAAATTTCTCTGACTTAACTCACTCTTTCCACGAAGTCGCCAGAGTCTAGTAGACAGTGTGCTGGCTTATTACACGGAAGGTCACGGTTCAAACCCCAGGTCAGACATCAGAACGAAATTTGAAAAAATATTCTTTCAACGACTTCCTCTCAGCAGATTTCTGGCTAAAACTCTGAGGCCAAATAAAATTGCCATGAAAAGTTTCTCCAAAAAATCTGTCGTTCGGAGTCGACTTTAAACCGTTGGTCCCGCCACTCATGTATAAAATTAACACACACAACATGAGTGGTGTTGAGAAGTTAGGTCGTTATATTGACTGAAGGGTTGTAATGGCCAATTATGTATGTATGTGTGTATGTCTACTCGACTACCCATAAGCAAATGCATTTATTAGGATAGGAAGCGTGGCATCCAATTACTTAAATTAGGTCCTAAGAACATTTCGATAACTGTATACACACTCACGCATCAGGGCGTAATGGATATAGAGGGAGAGAATAGAATATAATGGGATAGACTTCCTGCAAGCGGCATCTGTAGAGTTTGTCGATCGATCGGTCGATCCTCATCAGGACTCAATATCTCTAACGTAAATCACTCTTTCTCAATACTTTAATAAAGATATGGCATCGAATCGATTACTAAATTCATTAAATTTTCATACTAGTTTCCAAGTTGATTCAAAGGATTCTAAGGATTCGCAGATGCTAATTGTTGAGAGCGTTTAATGCCAACTTGTCTGCTAGTTCTAAGACATTGCTTCATGAGATTCCCTAACAGACTGCTAATGTATGCCCTATCCTCTCCTAGCTTCATGATTAACTCAACAAATTTACTGACAATCCAGCCAAAGGTCCTTTTGAGAGGTTTGTGTATAAAACCGTTAAGTTTCTTTTGCCGTACATTTCTTCAATCATTAAAAATTCTTTCCCACGGTTTTATTATGATTTTCTTTTTTAATATTTTCCCGTTTGGTATTAAACGGAAACAACCGTTTAACTGGTGGTCGTAAAATGGGAACAAAAAATAACAGCAACAAAACAACAATAACAACAATACATGCATGGTATTAAGTCCATTATTCCCATTTTGCAGCAATTTTACAAGAAACCGAAGAATAAGTATTTGAAGGAAGTCCTACACTCTCCCATCAGAGGCTCATTTCGAGGAACAAACAGTTTGTCACCTTTTCTTTGTACTCAGACCATTCTCTCTCTTTCTCTCTCTAATAATAATACCCATTCGTTTGCAAAAAAAAATATATGACTTTATTATGCTCCTTCTTGAATATTGTATTTTAAGATTCAGTTTTTTTTTCTTTTTTTTCTATTTTTTATTAGAAGTGAACAAACGCACTGCCGCACGTATGAGCGTACTGCAAGACACAATGGGATAAAAAGCGGAATATTTGTGGAAAAAAAACTCAATTAAATTTCAATTGAGCCAAAGGCCCAATTCATCGTACATACATACATACGAGTACATAATTGGTCGCTACAACCATTCAGTCAGGATTACCAACTAGCTTCTAACATCACCCATGTTGTGTGTATTAATTTTATACGTGAGTGGCGAGACCTACAGTTTAACGTCGACTTCGAAAGACAGAGTTTTTGAGAAACTATACATGACAAATTTATTTACTCACAGAGTTTTTGCCAGAAATCTGCTGAGAGGTGGATGTCAAAGAAATATTTCTTTCATATTTCGTTTTGTTCGAAATTGAAATTGTTAGACCTGGGGTTTGAAGTGTGGTCTAATAAGCCAACACACTACCCACTGGACTACGGCGACTTCAATTCATCATAGATTCTATAACCCTGTATCAAAAACTAGTCATGACAAGGAATTGTGAAAGATACCGTGTTGATGGAACAAATAGTCCTATAGGCTTGGGAAGTCTTCTGCTCCCTTTCACGTAATACACATTAACAAACTGCTCGGACTATTCCGGAAAAAGGTTCGGTTGCTTCATTGGCATAGAAACTCAAAATTCGTCTGTCATACTCAACCCCGAATTGAGCAGATGATCACCAAACCGTGCATATACCAATCTTTACCAATTTTAAGCCAACGTCACAGTATTTGAGCCAGATAGTAATATCGTTGAAATCCTTTAGTCAAGATTACAACCTAGCTTCTCACACCATCCATGTAATTTAATCAATGAGCGACGAGATCTACAGTTTAACGTCGATAGTTTCGTGACCCACAGGTTTGAGAAACTTTTTCAAGTCAAGTCAAGACTGCTGAGAGGGAGACGCCGAAAAAATGTCTGAGCAAACCTTTGAACCATGCGCTCTAATCTAATAAGCCAATACACTATCTACTGGAATACGGCGACTTAATTTGAGAAAAAAATGTTAAGTAGCGTGCGCTTTCACTTAGCAAATATCTACGAGTGTCTTTATGGATTCGTAATATTGTATTCGGCTCTAAACTCCCTATTCAAATACCACGACAACAGAATGGCTCAACTCTCAAAGGAGAGCTGGTTTTCAGTTTCAAATTTTTCAAAGTGGAACTGTAAGGTTGGCTTAGGTTAGGAGACGTCACCTTATACAAAAAGACTTAAGGTTTCCACTTTAATTAAAGATATACAGATTCTCTTATGTACGCGGGTTATATCCCTTCTTTCAGAATTCAGATAGTTTCGCCAGAGGCCACCTAGCCATTCGACATTCCTACCTATTGGGCAGTATCCCTTGGGGGCAGACACCTGAGTACATGATCTGTATGACAAGACAGTAGATAAATAAGAGGTTTACATACGTTCTTCCTGGGTTAAGCTTCGAGCAGTTCAACTTACTGGTCAAACAGGCTTTAATTATGTAACAAATTGTGGCCAACGGGGACCTCGCTGTATGTAGTCAGTGCGTCCTCAACATAATTTTTGGGTTTATGCCAGGAGCAGAATAACGGAAATGTTTGAATTATCCGCCATTTCTCACAAAAATAGATGACATTCATGAACGAGTTGGGATGTCGATGTAATGTTCGAAAGGCCCTTCATGGTATCTTGGCGGTCTGAAAATATCAGGGAATACCGCTACTGGATAGCCGCTTAATCACCAATAGGACTACCATGAGTTTCGTCTAGAAGACAGTTAAGTAATCTGGGAGTCTGAATAAATTCCTGGTATCCAATTCCTCTGTATAAAAACCACATCGCAGTTTCCCATGCATATGCCTCATTATCGTCCCATAGTTTCGTCTAGAAGACAGTTCAGTAATCTGGGGGTCTGAATAAATTCCTGGTATCCAACTCTTCTGTATAAACACCACATCGCAGTTTCCCATGCATATGCCTCATTATCGTCCCATAGTGCTTAAGTGAAACAAAAATATCAAAGCTTTTACGGGGCCGTATGTATGTAAGTAAGTAGATGTGTGCATAAGTGCGTGTTATTTTCTGGGTGAGTGCGTGTGTGCAAATAAGTACGTGAGTTTTGCACGTTATGCGTGCATAAGTGAATAAAACTGCCGTTAGGTATTTAAGAAATGAAATAAAAATGAAGGCAAACGCAAAGCAACAAAACAAGCGAAAAAGAAATATTTATGGAATGAAGAAAAATAAAACATTCTAACGCCTGTTACACATACATACATACATACACAGTCATAGCAACATAAACCCGATGTTGTTTGAAAATCAACAACAGCACCACAACAACAACAAAAACACACGGAGCCGGCCTAACCAGCAGCTAAAACAGGTTACTCTAACCATAAAACGGAATGTAATGAAATCGTACAAATCGCAAAGGATCTTAAAGGATAAACATTTAGAATAAAAATGCTTCAATTATACTTATCTAACGACAATACGACAATACGGCCATAATGATGACTGTTTCATGGGGGCGCTAATACAGCATACAGCTGTAACAGAAGCAGCGGGAAGAGCGGTAATAGTGGTGGCTGGCACGAGCGCTCTCTTATCTTATGGCTAAAACGAGGTCTAGAGTGCTTAAAAACAGTGCGTGTGTATAACTTTGACTGGCGGCTGTACACGTTGAACAATTTTAAATGCCTGCAGCATTAGCGGCAACAGTGAATAATATGCCATGCCATTAGAGTGTGTAAGTAAGTAAAATGAATGGTACGACTTAAGATACATGCTCATTCCACTCCTCTCTACTCTCTCTGCTAGTTTTATAGCATTTTATCGGTAGGTGGAGTGTATTGGTGGCATTGGTGACAGTCATATGTTTGCGTATAAATTGCAAGGCTTATAATACCTTCTAAACTGTTTATGTATTTCTAAACTCACACGCATACATACACGCCACACATGCCATCCAAACCAATCCAATACATCTTTAGACATACATACATATGCATACGTGTGCCATATATAGTAGCTGCCTAGATTATATGCTGCTTTTAGATGACAATGTCTTCTATTCCCTGGTATTTTCTTTTTAAATATCCGCGTTTGTGGGAGAGCATATCATGCAACCTGTTCTATTGCCTTTTGCATATGAAAACATTGTCTATATAACAGTATATGTTTGAAGGTGACAATGTGCGTGTGTTTTAACGTTTTATTAAACGTGAGAAAACCAAATTTACAACACCAGGATTATTATTACCGCCGTTTGTTTTTAGACGACGATTGTTGAATATTAAATGCCTTTTATCTTGCCAAACATAAATGCAAAAAAATAAAACAAAAAAACTCTTAAAACAAATCATTCATTTTCTTTAACGCTTTGCCAGAAGATGAACAAAATGAAAAAGAGATCAAGGATAACGGGGGAAAATGCCAAAAGGTAAATGAGTGTAAATTACACTCAAAGAAAAAACAAATGCATTGCTAGTTTTAAATGCTCAAAACTCTTTATTTATTGAGTTAGCCAATAAACGGGTCATCCATCACAACTATCCTTCAGTCAGGATTACGACCTAACTTTCCGAATCACTTACGCAGTGTGTGTTATTTTTATCCATAAATGGCGGGTCCTACAATTTAAAGTAGACTCCCAGCGACAAATTTTGAAGAAATTTTTCATGGCAATTTTATTTACTCTCAGAGCCTTTGCCAGAAATCCCCTAAGGAAATATATTTTCATATTTCGTTTTGTTGCAGATGTCTGATCTGGGTTTTGAACCCTGACCTCATGTCTGATAATCCAATACACTACCTACCTACCTACAACAGGGATTTCAAAATGGTCTAGTCTATTCAAACCCCTTAAGTTTAGCTTTCATAAAAAAACGTAAGGTATCCACGAATCTATTAGACTCATTGTGCTACCACATTGCATTCATCTGCAAGGCGACAATGTACACCATTAGGTAAAGTATTCTAATCCAAGCTATCCAAACTCATTAATGGCATATGCCCGACAATATCCCATGATCAATCGCAAGCAATTACGCAAGGGGCCGCTAAATTCACTAACATGCCATCGTATTATGACATAAAGCCTGAGAACAGAGATTACAGAATTATGAGCTCATACGGTTAACTTAAACTAGCGTGGTCCTACCATTCTCGCACCCATGGTCATTCACAACTTTTGCAAAAAATCAAGCAAGGCGCCACTAAGGCAACTGACATGCCGTCGTATTAGAACATAAAGCGTGAAACAGAGACCACAGAATAATGAGCTCATATGGTTAACTCAAACTATCGTGGTCCTAACATTCTCACACGTATGGTCAATAGCAACATCTGTTAACACATTACGCAAGGGGCCGCCAAGACAACTGATAAGCCTTCGTGTTAGGAAATAACGCTTGAGGACAGAGGCCACATAATAATGAGCTGAATCAGTCAACTAAACCAAGCGTTAGAACAGATCCCCTTTTCTATTTTACAAATGTCAGCTAAGAAGTGGAATTCTTCTCTAGTTTCCAGTCATGATCATGACCATTAGAACCCTTAGAAATGCATCGCATAGTGGGCTTTCAAGTCTGTCATTGGTTGTTGACAGTACGTCCGCAACATCGTTTCCCAAGGACCTTAATAATGGCGATTTTAGAATAATTCGACGAGTGAAATAGGTTACATTTAATTCTTTTAAGCTTAAAATACTAAGCAGCCATTAAGATTAACTTCATTTCATATCGCAAGTGAAAGGTGAAGGAGTAATGAATAGTAGTCCAATAGCGATAAGCCAACGCAAACGTGATGTTTGATGGGAATCATAGTCAAACTCTTAATTGGAATGTATAAGTCAAATGGCGATAACATTAGCTTACATACATACATACATACATACATACATAATTGGCCATTGCAATCCTTCAGTCAGGATTACGGCCTACCTTCTTAATAGCTTACAAGTGTCTAATATGTAAGCCGTACTTAGATGTCTTACCGGAATACATCACGTAAATAAATACGTCGTTCTAGTCAGCACTGACTCCCGTAACTTCATTTTGAATAGAAAGGGGAATTTAAAGTTTTTTGTTTGCTCTCCTTTCTCTTAAGCCTTTATTGTGCCTTGAAGTGATGAAATAAAGTGCTCTAATGCACCAGCTGCTCTCTCAAAAGCCAGGAAAGAGTTTAAATAACAAAAAAACAAATAAAAATTCAATAATCATTTCAATGGGTGTATAGCAGTCATACTTCTACACTCTACCCATTGATGTAAAACAAAGCCAATGAGAGCAGGATAGAGAGGGAGAAAGAGAGACAGACAAATGAATCCTGTGTAGTGAAAAGAGAAATTTGTGTTTTCTAAAGCGTAAGTTTATATTTCATTTGGGTTTTTGGGAGTATTTATGGCATGTGTTGTAATAAATTTTTACGATTAAGATCAACGTCATCATCTTGGCAGCAGGAGTATATGAACGCATGAGAGCAGTAACAAAATCGACATTAAAATAAAATCTAGAAAATAAAATAAATGAAAATAAGTTGAGAAAAACTTCTTAAACAGTTTTTCTCTCTTTCTTTTTTTTAGTGAGAATAAATGTCTTTGAAATGTTTGCCATAAACATGAGGGTGTTGGAAACTCTTGTTTGAAAGTGTTTAAAAGAGAGAGATTTTGTTTTGCGTTTTTTTAAGTATTTTCGCTTTTAATAGCTTAACAGAAACTCTCACGATTTTATTGACTTAATCAAGTGTCATGCTGTGTATGTTTTTTTTCTTTGCTCTCCTTCATAGCTGTGCTATGTTGTCACAGTTGTTCCGGTGTATTTCCGCTTGTTCATAAGCTATCAGGCTCATTCATGTATGCCATGTTATACAGTGTCTTAACAGCCATAAAAAACAGAAACCTTGGAAATATTTTATGTTGCATAAAAAGCAATGGAATTACAAACAAATTTATTTTAATCAATGACATCTTTGCCTTCTCCTCCTGTTCTCCGCCTGTTTTTTTATAGGCTTTTTGTAAAGTCCCATTTTTTTTTGTTGGCAATAATCAACTGGTTTTATATTTTATGATCTTTATTGCACATACAACGAATGTTTTTATTACATATTATTTCTTATGTCAGCGCCATTCGAGTGTAAAAGAAACAAAATTTCAAAACAGATTCACTTACTTTGGAGTGTTTTAGTGGGCTTTGTAGGCACTCGTTATCCCTCTTAAGAAAAAATGTGTCATTTTTATTGCCTTATGCCTTTAAAAAGAAAATTTAAGCATAGGTTATTACGATGAACCACCAGCCCGACACATTGAGAGTAGCAATGCCTTTGAAAACATAGAACTCCTCCAGATGCAAGTTGTTTGATAATTTTTGGTTGTTAAATAAATTGAAAATAAATTTTTATACCTGAAAAAAACAGCCTGTAAAACAACTGAAATATCAACCGTATCGAAATGTAATAAAAACCTTGTATTTGTTAAAGAACAAATGCTCATAAAAAAAAAAAATTTTAAAAAAAGAAGAAAATTATATGCCGTAAGAGCAGTAACAGCTTCTTAATTGAATTAAATTTTTATTTCAAAAAAAAAAAAATTAAATTGAATATTCAAATTTCATTTTTCTTTTGTGGTAGGGGGCTTATTTTCTACTTAGAACACTACACTGGCTGAAGTCGCCGTGGTCTAGTAGGTAGTGTGTTGACTTATTAGACGTAAAGCCCGAGTTCAAACCCCAGGTCAGACATCAAAACGAAAAAAAAAAAAATAATTCTTCGACGACTTCCTCTCAGCAGATTTCTGGCAAAAACTCTGAGAGAGTAAACAAAATTACCATGAATAGCTTCTCAAAAATCTGTCGTTCGGAGTCGACGTTAAACTGTAGGTCCCGTGCCTCATGTATAAAAATTAACACACACAACATGAGTGGTGTGGGGAAGCTAAGTCGTAATCCTGACTGAAGGGTTGTAATAGCTAATTATGTATGTATGTATACTGAATCGGTTATACACGTCTACACAATAACAAATCCATTAAATCGGATCTTAATCCTCTGGTAAGTTATATAGAAAATCAAAAACCAAAATCACCATTACATACGCATTACATAGGTTTCTCAAAGTCCCCAATAATGGAGCTCAAAAAATCATTGTTTGGTAATATAATGTTCGAAAGAGACTTTGTAATTGATACTCTGACAGTCCGAACACATCTGTACATTCTTATTGTTGTTGAAGCCCTCAACATGAGGGTATCATACAGTTTTATTAGTGTTTTTCTCAATGTAATATTCATAATATCATCAGCCATAAGCAATGTTAGAAGAAAGATGCATTGCTAAGGAAACTTATTCACAGAGCTCTTGAAGCTAATGGAAAATTAATACAAAGTTTTATGATATTCAGATGATTTATCAATAGATAACTCAAACTCAAAGTCGCCGCAGTCTAGAAGATATTGTGTTGGCTTATTAGACGTAAAGCCGAGGTCAAACCCCAGGTCAGACATATAAAAAAGTATATCTTCGGCGACTATATATCAGCAGATTTCTGGCAAAAACTCTGAGGATAAATAAAAAATTTCCATGAAACCTTTCTCAAAAATCGATCGTTCGAAGTCGACTTTAAACTGTAGGTCACGTCACTCATGTATAAAATTAGAACACACAACATAAGTGGTGTAAGAAATTAGGTTGACCGAAGGGTTGTAATGATCAATTTTGTATGTAGTCAACTTGTACTATGAACAGAAGATCAAGCTTATACTGTTCACTATGAAACTAAATAAAATTGCCATGAGAAGTTTCTCAAAAATCTGTCGTTCGGAATCGACTTTAAAATGTAGGCCCCGTGTATAAAATTCAACATCAATATACACTTTCTACATCATTAGACTACCAACCTGTGTTGCACAACTGAAATTTTGAAATGGTACTGAACTATAACTGAAAGAATACTTTTTTGCATCAAATGGTACTTTTACATGCATACATATTGGTCCATTATAACCCTTCGCCGGAGAAATATTTTTTCATATTTCGTTTTGATGGAGCCGTCGGACATGAGATTAGAACCGTGGACTGGCTCATACACGTACGTAACGGAACTGAAAAACCAACAATTTATTAGTGTACCTCGCATACAAGACAAAAACAGCTGATTCCGAACGTAACAAAACGTAAAAGCCCATTTTAATCAAGCGTCGATGGAACAATACAGTTCAACACTGCTACCAACAGACTTAATCTGCTACTTGCAGAATGCAATCAGTAGGAAAAAAAATTTAGTATATGTGTGTGCGTATGAAATTATATTATGGTATGGCCTTAATCGGAAATTTGTTACTACTCTAGATGGACTTCTTGCCAAGACTCCCATAGATTGGACACAGTTGTTTACAATCGATTTAAAATTCATTTCCTGATTCAATACGGACCATAATCTCTGAATCGAATTGAGATCAAGACTTTGAGCCAACCATTGCAAAATAATGATAATCTGAATGGTTCCATTTAAATATTAGTAATATTAATACATGGGTGCAAAATTGAGTACAAGAGATTTAATATGGAATTGTGATTGAAATTATAGACTTTGGTTTTAACTTTAATGCAATTTAATCAGGAACTAACCACAAATAACATAGAAATTTGCATAAAATTACAGTAAACACTATGTACTCACTTCTGCTCCCCACTGTATAGCCACCGAAATCATATATATTCACTAAATTTCATTATTAAAAATGTTCCAATTCCTTTGCAATGTTATTTAAAAAAACAAACTCACCTGCATAGTTCTCCGCGCCGCAAATTCATTCCTTATATGCAATACATTTTTCCACCGTTATCCTTTTTGTAAGCCACACTGTAAAGAAGAGAACAAAAAAATTGTTTTAAATAAAAACCAAAATCAAATAAAACAAAAGAAAGAGCAAACAAAAACGCAGAGGAAAAAAACAAAAAGAATCACAGATAAATCAAAGTGGATAAACGATATGTCACACCACTTTTGAAAATGAAAAATGTTTTTATGATTTCCTTCAAACAAAGTTGAAAACGACTCTGCCAGTATAATACTCTACTCGGAGCGTTTTTCTTTTTTTGCGTGTGTGTGTTGTGTTTTTTTTTTATTCTTTTTCCATTTTTTAAATTTTTTTTTGTAACGTTTTGTCAGACGACTGACAAAATGTTTGCTTTACGTACGCGTACGTGCAGCATTTATAAACGCGATTTTGCCACTGACAGCATTGTATGCGCCGCTAACTGGCAGCATTATCGTCATCGTCATCATCATCATCATTTCACTGAAGCTTTGAATCACAACTACAATCGAATGCCAACATACAAAAGGAATTTATTTTAGAATTTCTATTGCTGCTGCTGATGCTGTTGCTGTGTAGGAGAGAGTGTATCCAAATATCAGCATTAGCAGTGGCAGTGGCATTAGAATCCGTATCAGCGCCATCAGACATCGAATATGTCATTTTGTGAATATCTCTTGTCAGTTTTTGTTTGAGACAACCAACGTTACTCTTCAAAAATAAATATGATTACGTTTCTATACTTTTTGCTATTGTTGTTGTTGTTTTATTTTCTTTATTTTTATTTTTAAAGAGTGCAATAAATCACCCAAACAAAAAATTCAAGATTGTTACGAAATTAATTAAATTTGAAAAGATTTTGAATGCTTTAAAGTTGTAGTTGTTTTCTTTTTAAAGAGGAACATCAGTACGGTTAGGTAAAGAGGTTTTTAGGGAGGACAAAAAGGGGTAAAAATACGTAACGATGAGCACGAACAATGTCTTTAAGGAGGGATTGTCCTCGCTAAGGCCTAGAAATCTAGATATTCGCTAATAAGCCAGTAGGAGGAAAAATACTTGTGGACCGCCAATAGATTTGTCAAGAAGAAGGGATTGCATGTATACATGCATAAAAACTGTTACTATATACTTACAAGTAAATACGGGAGTTCCTGGGACGTCCGACGCTTCATGAAGTCCTGCCTTCAGGAGGTGGTCGTTTACACAAAATAGGTTGAATTAGACACTCAAGGCCATATAAGGCCTTGGTCATACCGCAATTATCCATTTAAGCCTCGTTACGAAACCATTCAAAGCTCTCAAAACTGCGATTTCGACTCATGCCCATTTCTGATCGACCAAATCGTAGATATAGGAGTCTTTACGTAATGCTACCTGCCTTTCTACTGATCTGGATCTGATTGGAATGGTCTCACTGAGGCCGTATAAGGCCTTGGTGATACCGCAATTATTCATCAATTTTCGCTTTGTTACAGAACCGTTCGAAGCTCCCAGAACTGCAATTTCGACTCCTGCCCATTACTGACTGATCGACCAAATCGTACAAATCGTATACAGTAGACACCAATTGCAAAACCATAACGTTCTCATTACCAGCACCCTATGGATGACAACGACCACGACTCCTTGCTACCTGGCTTCAAACCGATCTGGATCTGGTTGGAATACACACACTGAGGCCTTATAAGGCCTTCGTAATACCATAATTACCCACTTCCGCTTAGTTGCGAAACCATTCTTAGCTACCAGTGCTGCGATTTCAACCTATGCCCATTACTGACAGATCAACCAAATCGTATATATAGTAGACACTCTAAAATGGTGCTGGGCATCTCTTCTCCCTCTGTAGATTCATTTCTACCTCAAAGGCCTTTCATAAGTGTCTGTAACGTCCATTAATGGCTCGAACCATCATGCTGAGTGTTCTCCTTTGGAGTGTCACTGAACTTTTCCTAGACCATCTACCTACCTACCAATGTCCCTTATAAGCTTAGAGGGCTCAAAAACGCTTCCCAACGTACAGAACTTAACAGAGAGTGCAATGGTTGTGCTAGGTCTGGTTGTACCACGCTGCTCTGCAGTTATCTGGAAGATGGCTTTATCCCGGTACCCATATGATTTGAATGTCATACCACTCCGGTATTTTCTTGAAGAATCTGCGACGACTATAAACCATCCTGGAGTTCTTGGCGTTAGAAGCTATTGCTTTTACAGTCTCCTGGCTATCAAGAAGTATGGTAATAGTCCTTCCGGAGATATTTACATATATCCGTAATAATTCTTATCACAGCCAGTATTGCCAACACATTTGCTTGTAAGAGGGTGAGTAGTGGGTTTGGGGGCGTAAGACTCTGTCGAACACAATTGGATTGTATTAGGGAACCCTTGGACTACAATTGTCGTATATCTTGATTCTTCCACCACGTAGCAATCTTCCACAATTATCCATTACCTCTCTCTATAGAGTCCTGTAATTTGTTAAAATTTTCAAAAGCTTTTGATTCGTTTTAACGAATCTGTTTAACACTGCCAATCTGTTTCACTAACGTTTGGGTAACTGACTTTCTTATAGTGTAACACATATTCCATCGATCGATTTCTAATACCATGATCATATGTATACTTATTGTAAATTCTGTTAAACACATAACATTGCTCTGTTATTATTAACATTCGGGGTATTGACTTCACTACCTAATTTGAATTTATTTCTACACTCTACACTGTTAGCTACAATCGTTAGTGCTTTTGTACTTTTACAAATATTTTTTCTGTTAATACTTGCACAAAAGTAATTCTCATTTAGTTCATTGCTATTTATGAATAACTGAAATATATTGTATTTGGAGGGTGGGCGGTGGCGGCAACTTGAAGCTGTCTCGAATTCAACAATTCAACAATTGGGTTCGATCAGTACCTACCAAGCAGACATTTGAGAGGGATTCCTGGAAATAGGAGCTATGAAGACAATGATATTGTGTGGACTATAGGGAAGTATAGAGATGGAGAGCAAATGTTGTGGAAATACATGAACGAAATAATTAGGAACTGAAAGAGATTTAATTTGCTGTTTGCAGTCATATCCAGCGTCAGACTAAATGCAGTCTCACAGCTAATCGTGCATATGTTGCTTTTGCTACGTAGGATAGGCTTAAGTCTCTTAACGGGGACTGCTTTGTGCTCAACTGAAGTCTGAAGTTAAGACCACTTGGACCTTCAGACCAATGTCTGTCAATTTTAGAAACATGAAGTTGAGATCAACAATCAATCAACACTCTGAATGGTATTCAAATTCCTTTAAATTCTAAATATTTCCCTCGTTGGCTATTCATTTCTGGTCTTGAATAATAACAGTAAAGCTTAAACGAAAATGGCGTCTCAAGCCCTTCATGACGCATTGTTAGGTTCTTGGGTAGTAGATAAAGGATTCAATCGGTTCTGACTGCGTAGAGTTCACAGTCTAGTCTGGGTATTTAGATTAACTTCACAGACAAATGCATACTTATCCTTTAGGTAGCTAGGTTTCTACGTAAGGACAAAATATATTTACATCTGCGGTTGTTCACTGAAAGTCCTCCAGGCCAGGAAATAGATTAAATCTTGTCAATTCGACCTCCGGGTACTGTACTTGTCTTAATTGACAAGTACACGTCCTCTAACCTAACCTAACCTATAGATTAAATCTAGTTTAAGCACTGTATTGTTTCGGCTTTGATGCCGATAAAAATAGATAACGAAAGGTATTCAACCATTGACAAAAGCAAGAATAACGTGTGCCATTATCAGAAGTTTCTCTGCTGTGGACCAAACACATTTCCATAGCCATAGGACCTCTTACAGTGGACAAATCTCATCTGCTTTAAGCAGAAACTTGTGACATAACACTGAAACGAATTTTTCATGATGCTACGTAGAGCGCAAAAAAAGGCGGACGAACTAGCACCAAGAGGATCGAAGATGTCTGAAGTGGGGACGATAGAGGGAATAGAAGTGCCCCTACAAGAAAACTTTGTCAAATTGGGAGAAGCAACACGGAATTCAACAAACCGTATGTGGCCACCAATATAACCTGCTGTGTCCAGCAGTGGACAGCGAGAGAACCAGAGAACTACTTGACTTCGACAAGAGAACAGTTCGCATTCTAACAGGAATTCTAGCGGGACCCTGCGCTACTGGCAGTTTCGCTGACAGGTTCAGTTTGTCACACCAGGATTAGTGCAGAAGCTGTCATGATATAAAGGAAATAGAGTGTCCTGCACTTGAGAAAAGACGTCCTCGATTTTTAGGTGACAAAACGTTTGAAGATCGAGGCATGATGGCCAACGAAGCACTAAGGGAACTGCGGTGATTCAAACCCACCACCAATGGTTCATGACAAGGGGACTTTTCTCACACTGGGTAACACAATGGGCCATATTGGCTCGGCGTGAACTTGCCTATGTACAGCGTGCTGCCTAACCTAACTTTTTAACACACTTTGAAATCAAATTAATTTTTTGTTTTTAATTTTTCTTTAAATTGTAAAGAAAACTCAATTTTTAAATGAAATTCTCTCATAAATTTTTAAATATTTCTGTATTTCTGTTATATTTTAAGCGCTTTAACCAACTAAATCACCGAAATTGGTTTTTATGGCGTCATAAAACCATCACGCCGTCACCACCACCACCACCACCAGTGAAAGACCATTGAAAACGACCGACAATAATTCTTGAATAAAATATTTCATGATTAAAAAGATTAAAATCTAAATAAAGAAATTGTTTGGGCTTAAATCTCCAAAAATTTAAGGACGTAAAACTATTAAAAAAAAACAACAAGCAAACGCAGAGAGGAAGAGAATTTTAGCAAATATAGACACACACACAGCCACACAGTATAGGAACGGAACATAAAATGCCACAGCCATTGCGATAATGGCAATTGGAAGTCACAGTGAAAATGTAAGAAAGAGAAAGAGATAGAGAAAGAGGGAGAGAGAGGGAGAGGTAGAGGTAGAGTATGTAAAATGGTTTTAATTTAATGAGTATCTAAAGGACATAATTAATCATCATAAAATAAAACTTTTCAAAATTTATCATTTTTCAAATTGCCTAATTTGCAACACAGATATAAATAATCTGTAATGCTCACCCATCACCCCCTCCCCCTCTCCCTGTATGCCGCCACCACCGCAATGATCATCAGAATGGCTCTGTTAGCCCGCTTAACAGCCTTTTAATGTTGATGAGGCTTAATTTCACAAACAAGGAACAAAAAAAAAATAATCAAAAATAAATGAGAAAGTGATTCCAAAACATGAGTAAAATTAGGAAAAATGAAAATAAAAATAAAATTTATTGTAAATTTCCTGGGCATCCTTGGCCTAAGCTGAGACCAACAAAAATATTAAAAAACTTCGTTGGTTTACTTTGCCTATTGGCCAGCTAGTTACTTTTGTAGGGGGTTAGAATTCCGGTTGTTAATCACAAATATTACAAAAGACACTTACACGTAAGCAAGGTGGAGGAGTGTAGAATTTAAAAAAAAAATTTCAAATACATACTCCCGCCCTCCCTTATACGTCCTTGCTCATTGTGTGCTATCAGCAGCAGCAGCAGCAGCATTAGACTTAAACCATTTAATGGCCAATAAAAAAACCATTAACGCTAACTTTGTTGCCTAAATATATAAGACTTATGGACACTTAGAAAAATTGTTGTTATCACATGGCGATAGATTTGAAAATCGTTTGAACTTCCAAGAGAAGCTAGGCCGTAATTCTGACTGTAGGGTTGTAATGGCCAATTATGTATGTATGTATGTTGAACTTCCAACAATCTATCGCCCTAAAGACTTTAGAGAACTTGTTCTAATGGTTTGTTTTTAAAACTGCAAAATAAGAAAACTGATCGAGCTGCTTGCTAAAATGGTCTGTCTTAGAGCAGTTTTGGCCCTGCGACCATATGATTTATTGAATATGCCTCATTATTATAGATTATAGATTTATGCCTCACCCAAGCCTATTCGATGTCAACAAAAATAATTCCCTACCTGGCGCCTAATATGTTTCAGGTGTTCTCTCATCAGATTCCAAGACTGTTTTCAGATGTTTCCTCATAACAGAATCTACATGCTGCGTTCGTTACGTATCGCATTCGGAACCTTAAATTCGCAGTAACCGGTTGCTAACCTCAGGTTATTCTCTAACACTAACACTAACACTAACTAACAACAGCTCCTGTCCCTTTCTTTAACTTTCCTTTCCTTGGGTAGACCTCTCCAAATACCTGCCCCCATTCCTCAGAATAGTGGTGTGACAACACCCGTCTTTACAAGTTCATTTGCCTGCTAATTTACGCGAACTTTCACTTAACATGGGACCCAGCGGAAAGTAATCTTAATCGTTCAGTAATCTTCGCTCGTTCAGTTTCCTCAGACAGTCCCCCACCAAGTTCGATTTTATCGCATATGAGCCAAGTGCTCGAATGGCGACCCAACTGTCAGATCTATAGCCACGTGTCGCCTTTCTTTTCTATCCAAGTTGAATGGAGCACAACTTTCGATGGTATAGGAATACTTCATTCTGGGAACCTTCTGTTCCCAGATATGGGCTTAACATGTGTGTGCTGTATGCCACAAAATAGTCCCTTTTTTAAAACAGTTACTAAGTCTCGTTGCAAAGCATTTGCTGCCCAAGAATCAGTTAAGTGGGAAACTGTCAATCACTCAATTTATTAAGTCGAGATCTTTTCTAATGAATTTTATGTTAGACTTGCCTCCATTTATCCTAACTATAGTCTCCAAAGCTTTGGTCGCCATTTGCAGAGGACTTAAGTCCAACAGAGCTTCCATCAGCTGCTACAAAACGAATTTCCTGCTATACTAACAACCGCTAATCTCTGCATCTTCTACAACTTCATTCTTCTTCACAACTTCTTCTTCTTCTTACAACTTCAGACTTCTTCTTTCTATAGGTCGGTATTGGTCTGACCATCATGCATAATTTTAGGGTTACATCCGCAGGATTTGCCTGCAGGCATTCTACATATCATTAGCGCATGTCTAACCTTTCCTAAGATCCTCTCCACATGAGCACTCCTTGGGAAATTTGCTATTCAGTGTTATGCCCACATATTTTACTTCCATTTTCTCTGATATAAGCTCAGCCCGGGAGCCGAATATGCTTTCCTCTAGAGCGGGTTTATCTTAAGGCCCACGGTCATGCATCAACGACTTACAATCTCAAGCTTTGCTTTGAATGATGACACAGGGAATGTCCTTACACAGTTTATGACTTAAATTTTATATCAAAATTAAGGATTTTGAAGGAAATGTAAGGAAGTGGTTGGAAAAAACTATCCGCCGAACTTGAAAGAAAAAGTGGAACCTGTTAAATATGAGTCAAATTGAAATTAACGTCATAACATAACTTTACTTTTCTATCAATTTTTCTCCTGGTGTAACCAATCGCGGTCATTAAAGGTATGTAAAAACAAAAATAAACTCCTTTTACCCGCTTTTTGTTTTTCTTTTCGAGAACAACCAACAAAAGAAACCAACAACTTGAACATTAAGACGAAGATGGAGACCAAAAAAAAAAAGAAGAAAGATTTTTCAACCTTATCACGAGTACCTGTTAAAGAAGCATATTGACGTCTTAAGCCCTTTTTAAAATACCTTGACAAAGTGACATTTACTCACATACACACAGACACACACACACCCTCGCAACTAAACAACTAAAATGATAATCAAATACATGCAACCCCCCCTACACTGCCAACAAAGTTAGGGGGAAGAACCTCAGAAGTTAAACTATTTTTAGTAGTCGTCCTGGTAGTCGTAAAATTTTCTACACAGTATTGTAATGCTAAAGGTTTTACATTTTCAGTCATTAATCTGCAATTGATGGCGTTGAAACGCGGGCCTAGAATGCAAACCGACAAACAAAGCGATAAAAATTCGCAAATAGTCACAGCTGCGAGCTAAAAAAACATCACAAACAAACAAAAATATTCTCTTATGTGTGTGTGCTATGATGCTGTGCTGTTGGTAGCAACTCTTCAGGTGTTTTTTATTTTTTTTTTTAAGTGTAAAGTTTAGTCCCATTGGTAAACATAGCATTGATTTGGTGGTCCCATAGCTATTGTCATCATCAATAAGTTTCGCAAGAGATTTTGCGTTTTTATTTTAATGCCCGTATATTTTGTAAAGCAAATGTGTTATCTGCTTAGAACAGTGGTTAAGAAGAGGGAGAAATACAAAGACCAGATATAATGGCAAGATAAATGGCTAAGAATCCGGCATTGACAGTCAACACCAAGAACGTGGGTATAGTTCATCTTAATCTCCCTGTTGACTACTTCATCCCTAAACACGGTTTCATCCTGAATGTATGCCGATATGTGATAGGGGTTAACACCTTCCAGAATAATATTGTACGTCTACCTACACCGCAGATTACAAAAAACTAAATATTCACTGTGATAGTTTATCAATAGTATATCAAAATGTTCGTGGATTGAATACTAAATTGTCCAAACTCTTCGTTAATAGTCATGATTTTATGTATGATGTAATTGTCTTTACTGAAACTTGGCTTAATGACAGTGTTTTTAATGCAGAAATTCTTTGTAACAAATATCAAATTTATAGATACAATCGTAATACACGCAGAGGAGGTGGTGTATTAATTGCTGTCTCTTCATTATATCCATCAGAACAGTTTGTAACTGATACTTCCAATATTGAATTTGTTGCTGTTGTTGTAAAATTAAAAACGTCTAAAGTCTACTTCTCTTGTTCTTATGTTCCCCCTGATTCTGACTATGCTGTTTACTCTGATCATGTTGACGCAATAACATCTGTTGTCCAATGTGCCAAAAAAGACGATTCTGTTTTTGTTATGGGTGATTTTAATCTACCCTCAATTATATGGAAACATGTACCTGATGTGCCTTATTTAATTCCGATTAAAACTAAGACTTGCCATGACGTATTCCTAAACAATATTTTTGGACTATCACTGTATCAAATAAACTCACTTTGTAATGACTTTGGAAAAATACTGGATCTTATATTTGTTAATGATGTTAATCACTGTAGTGTTTTACGTTCTGAACCTGTAACTTTGCCTGAGGATCGATATCATCCGACCTTAAAAACTAATTTTTCCCTTCCAACGAATTTCAAAGCTAAGCCTTCGAAAATAAGTAAAGTTTACTGTTTTAATCGAACCAATTACCATTTATTTAATGACATGATGAAAAATACTTGTTGGAATGAAACCTTATCTATTCCTGTTAACAATGATTCTGATATTGACTTGATGATTTCTAACTTTTATAAGAAAGTGCATTCAATAATTGAAATTTGTGTTCCCTTAAAACCTTCATATACTCTGGTTGGTCCACCATGGAATTCGAAACAACTGTCACGACTGAAAAATCAAAAGAACAAGTATTACAAGAAATACAAAAGGTCTGGCTCCATTATTGATTATGGAAGATATTCTATTTGCCGGTCTGAATATAACATTCTAAATCACTTATTATATAAAACATATATGGACAAAATGAAAAATAATTTTATTAAGAATCCTAGATCTTTCTTTACGTTTATAAATTCCAAGAGAAAATCAACTGGTTATCCATCCTTTATGAAATTTGCTGATAAAGAATCCGGAAGTGTTGATGTCATATGTGATATGTTTGCTGATTTCTTCGCCAGTACTTATTCTAACTCCGCTTACAAGGATACAAATAATTACCCTTTCCCGCTGACATCGGCTCCAGTAATATCTATTCCAACTTTTAGTGACTGCGATATTTCAGTAAACCTGAAAAGGTTAAAGATGTCTTTTCGTCCTGGTCCTGATGGGGTTCCAAGTTGTATTTTAAATCGATGTGCAGAATCATTCATCACACCATTAGTCATATTGTTTAATACCTCGATTAATTACGGATATTTTCCTATGTTTTGGAAGGACTCGTATATTATACCGCTTTTTAAATCTGGCAATAAGTCTGATGTTACAAATTATAGGGGCATTGCAAAACTGAGTGCTATCCCAAAAATGTTCGAGAAACTGGTTGCCGATTTTTTGATCCATCATACTTCATCGTTACTATCACCTCATCAACATGGTTTCCGAAAGGGCTGCTCAACAACGACTAATGTGCTTCAGTTAACATCCATGGTAAATGTGGCCTTTTCTCAACAGAAGCAAACTGATGTAATTTTTACGGATTTTAGCAAAGCGTTCGATAAAGTGAATCACAAACTACTGTTAACTAAATTGGATTTAATGGGTGTAAACCATAGGAGCTTAAGATGGCTAGAGTCGTATTTGACTGGTAGAAAGCAGACTGTATGTGTGAACAATAGCTTATCTATATATATATAGATAATAAAAATATAATATATTTATGTGCTATCTGGTGTTCCTCAAGGCAGCCATCTTGGTCCACTTCTTTTTTCGCTGTTTATAAACGATCTTCCCAACATAATTAATTTTGCCAATATCTTAATGTATGCTGACGATGTAAAACTTTTTCTCTCCTTTAATAATTTCATTGAGCATATTTATCTTCAAAGTGATCTCAATAATTTCTATTTGTGGTGCGAGTACAACATGATGGAGCTGAATATTAAAAAATGCAAATGTATGCGGTTCTCAAGAAGTAATTTTATCGCGGTTAATTACTTGCTTGGAGGTCATCAACTGGAAATAGTGGACTCTTTTATTGATCTTGGGATCCTATTAGACACAAAATTAAACTTTATCATATCACTTTGACTGTAAATAAGGCAAGAAGCACTCTTGGCTTCATAAAACGTTGGGCAAAGGAATTTACTGATCCATATATTACTAAACAGCTATACGTATCGCTTGTCAGACCTATTTTGGAGTATGGTTCTATCGTTTGGGATCCTCACTATAATGTTTACAGCGAACACATCGAATCTGTTCAGAAACAATTTTTACTCTTCTGCTTGCGTGACCTTGGATGGAATTATTCGGACATGCCTTCATATACTAGCAGACTGGCTTTAATAAAACTGCCTACCCTTAAGAGTCGTCGAACGATGTTAAATATATCTTTTATGATTAACCTGATCAATGGTAATATTTGCTGTGAATTTCTGTTAAGATCTGTTAAATTCAATGTTTCTCGTCGTAACTTCCGCTGTTATAATCTTATTTATATTCAATTCTGCAGAACTAATTATGCTGTTGCTGATCCGTTAACTAGAATTTGCCGTCAATTTAATTATTTGTCAGACTTTGTTGATTTTTCTTTAAATTCTTGCGTTATAAAACGGAATATTATTGTTTTTCTTAATTCTTAACTTTTCCTAATTTTTATTGTAATAGTTACGTTATTTTTGTAGAAACTGTTTGTAATTGTATTTAATTTTATTCGTACCAATTATTGTTATTAGTCAGTAAGGAATTTGTCCATTGACTTGAATAAATAAATAAAAATAAATAAAAAAAAAATAAATAACGTCATTCAAGTACTCTCTGACGGTTCCACATCAAGCAACAAAATGAGGTCGATTATGGAATCCTTTTGGAGAAGATAAAACTTAGATTGTCTCTTGCACTATTCGTTTGGTGTTGAACTACTTGGACTGAAATAATGGCTACAAAGCCATGCCGCCACGCGAATCTGGTATCAGAGCATAGCTTATAAAGATATTCATATATTTACCGACAGTAAAACGGCCTATATAACCATGGAGAATATGCGCACTGCACATATAAGTTTAACCAAGAATGTGTATGGAGATGATAACCTGATATTCGATGATTACCTTCCTGTAGGGAATCAGGTTTTGGCAGCAATATCTGAGCTCGATATCCTGTAGCTTCGTCAAGGTAGGAAAGGCTCTGTCCAAACCTCTTGACAAGCTAATCCCTTGTCATGCAGTCTATTGAACTTCGTCATGTAGACAGTGTTCTTTGGAAGGCGAAAGCGCATTGGAATCAGAGATCAGCAATGAATCGTTTTTTCGTTACTCATAAGTACGCATGAAATTTCGAGTATAAGTGAGTCATCACGTATTGAAATTTAACTAATCCGATTCATTTGTACTCACTACAACATTGATTTATAAGTACAGGTTGCAATGAGTATGAGTATAACGGTTGACATCAAACTCATAACATTCGAAATATGTTTGATTCATACGCCTTCGCATTCAGATTCATGAATTTAGAAAAAAAATACTTATAATACTCATAAATGATTCGAGTGATTCGATTTGATTAATCAAAATTTACAATCTTAGTTGTTGTTGCATTTACAAAAAAAGAAGAAAGAGAAAGAAAAAGGCAAGGACAAAGACTTGAAGCAAAGCAACCACACAACCTTCCAGTGAGTATTGCAGTGTTCGTACGCGAATCATACTTATTTTGTGATTCTTGTAAATGTTGAGTAAAGTAGAGTCGAAATCAACAATATCATGCGTATTGTTAAGTATAAGTGCGGTGAGTACTTCGAACTTTGAATATGAGTAGTATGAGTATGATATTAAAATAAGTATGAATGCGTATAAATATGAATAGTATGAGTATGATATTAAAATAAATATCAGAAATAATGAGTATGATTCGAATCTACTCATCTTTTTGAATACTCATTGCTGATCTCTGATCGGAATGGTATTATTTTTCATAAAAGATTGAAATTTTTGCGTACTCTGGCACCAAAGGACGTACCAGGCAATATGAACCGGCTACCTTTAGCGCTATTGACTACGATCGATGTTGTCAGTGAGTTTATTTATTTTTTGGATCCGCCGTTACAAGCACAACTAATGTCAGTCTGGAGCTCAGGCATAGGATCACTATGTTATTATTGTCTTAATTGGCAATTGAATAGCCTCTACAAGTCGCTTATCCTTCGCGTGCTTTTCTGTGGCGTAGAAGCATGGGCGCTGTTACAACCAATGCTGCAGCCTTAAAAGTTTGTGTTTGAAAAGTCGGTTCAGTGCAACTGGATTTGATTGTGATTTCCGCATCCGCTCCAACAAATAGCTGTGGGAATTGTGCGTTGTATAGCTCATTAACATTCAGCGACTACCCTGGCTCATCCATGTCCATGTTCGATTAGTAGAAGATATTCCAACTACCCGTGTATTTAATGCGTGGATTTGTGAAAGTCGATGTAGAGGCAACGTTGTGTGCGTTGGAAGGATCAAATCGACGAAACCCTTTCATCGATTGATGTGTTCAACTAAAAAAGGCGCGCAAGAAACTGAGGAGATTGGAAGGAAGTGTTAAGATTGGTCGACATTTTCGTCTCTGCAGAATTATCACAATGTTTTCAATGATAATTCATTTCAAATTCCATTCACTTTTCCCTACTTTAAGCCCACTGTGCCCTTTTACGCATTTGAATATTTTCTGTTGTTTTTAAACACACAGGAAACTGAAGAATTTGAAAGTGGAAATTAAATGCGAAATTAAAAGTTAAACAAAATCGAATTTGATTTGATTTACGAAACGCCAGGCAGGCAGGCAGGCATTACTACAACTTTTCTGTCGAACAACAATTACGAAAATTTATTAAAAATTCGAAAGAGAAAAACGGAAAAAGAAAAGGAAAAATTTTCAACAGATAAAAGCAATAGAAATGATAAAAAAAAATAAGAAGGGAAAACGAAAACATTGTTTAAATAAAACATTCATTATGAAAAATGATAAAATACACCCTGGTGTAATAAATGGCAATCAATGGTGGGTGGGTGAGTATTTGCAAAAAAACCTCACCTCCTACTTCTTCCTCTCTCTCTCTCTCTCTCTCTCTTGGTACATACGTTTGTGTTTAAAACAACATAAAACTGGTAAGAAGCCTTAAGACTTGTTATTGGACTTTAGCAACAATGTGTTGTCGTTGTTTATTTCGTTTGCCAGAAGAAACATTTTTGAGGGTGTGAGTTTAGAAGGAGGAGAAGTGAAATTTTCTTTTTCTATAAATTTTCTTTAAAATAAAATAAAAAGAGAAGAAAAGAAATGTAAAGAAAAGAAAAATTTTGCCATATTGAAACGTATTTATTACGCTGTTAATCGAAGATTTATTTGCAAGCAAAACCGTTAAGATATCCTCAACCATATATTTTCGGTATTTTTGGGGGCATTTGAAATATTTGCCAATTTCTATTCTCTCTTACTCCTCTCCTCTCTCACTCTATCGTTAGTAGTTGTTGTCACTTCTGTGTGTGTGATTTGGTGGCGTAAATGTTTGAATACGTTTTTGAAAGCATGTGATAAACGATTTTTAAAAACACATTTGCTGCAGATATTTTTAAGCCCACTTCTTTTAGTTTCCTTACAGTCTTTTCTATTGGAAATTCCTTTTCGATTTTCTCTCTCTCTCTCTCTTTTTCTTTTGAGGCACCCAACCACTGCTACCTTAAGAGGTGACTCACGTGCACGAAATTACTTCTGCTGTTTTTTAAAACTTAAGCCATAACGTAACGTACATATAACAGAAATGGAATGAAAATGAAATTTATTTTTTATTTATTTATATTTGATGGCATAAAACAAAAACAACAAAAAAAGAATAAAAATATTATCATTATAATATTTCATGGATTTAGCACTTGTAAATGTATCTACGCCTACGTGTGTGTGCATAGATTAATATTAACAATCCCTAAGGTTTAAAGGCTTAAACTACAGGGGAATTTGTGGAATATTTAAAAAAAAATATTTATAATTTCCCTAAAAACTAGTATAAGTACGGTTTTTCATATCAAATCTGCGACAGAAGGAATGGAGGAGTATGAGGTGACTTCCAATCTTGGTACAATACCAAGGATCCGATTGCAAGAGCCTTGCAAAAAACTTGGCAAGAAAAACTAACTAACCTGTGAAATATCCTCAGCAACGGTTGACACAATATTACATACATACATAATCGGCCATTACAACCCTTCAGTCAGGATTACGGCCTAGCTTCTCACACCGCTCATACTGTGTGCCTTAATTTTTATGCTTGAGTCGCGGGACCTACAATTTAACGTCGACTTCGAACGACAGATTTTGAGAAACTTTTTTTATGGCAGGTTTATTTACTCTCAGAGTTTTTGCCAGAAATCTGCTGAGAGGTAGTCGCCGAAGAAATATTTTTTTTTTCATATTTCGTTTTGATGTCTGGCCTGGGGCTTGAACCCGGGCTTTACGTCTAAAAAGCGAACACACTACCTACTAGACTACGGCGACTACAATATTACTCATACAAATTCATACATATGTACATACATAATTGATCATTACAACTCTTTAGTCAGGATTAGGACCTAGCTTCTCTCACCAACGATGTTATGCGTGTTAATTTTATACATGAGCGGCAGGACCTGCAGTTTGAAGTCGATTATGAACAACAGATTTTTTGAGAAACTTTCCATGGTAATTTTTTATTTACTTGCAGAGTTTTTGCCAGAAATCTGCTGAGAGGAAGTCGCCGAAGAAATATTTTTTTTCATATTTCGTTTTGATGTCTGGCCTGGGGCTTGAACCCCGGCTTCTCGTCTAATAAGTCAACACACTACCTACCAGACTACGGCGACTACAATATTCATAAGTGGATATTATCGATCACTTCGTGGGTTGCTGCGATTCGTTGAGTTTTAACGGCCCCTTAGGGCCTACTGATGTAAACAACAACAAGCAATCCAAAACTATGGTAATGCGTTGTCAACCTAACTTAGACCTACATAAGTGAGTTCAGATGATTTAGTCAGCTTACTAACAGTAGGCCTGAGTACAAACCAGGGCAATACCTCAATAATTCTTATACCTTTTACAAAACAGTATAGACTTCCTAAATGGAAGAATATTCTACTCCTGCATGAGAAAATATCCAGAAAATGGAGGTAAAATATATAGGAATATCAGTGGTTAGTAAATTAACAAAGAAGTCTGGTACAGAGAGCACTTCAGAAAAGATCTCAGATACGCCATAACGATATCCAGAAGGTCTGCAGGGATGTATGCACTGGATTTATACCATGACAGTCAGAACAATGTTAACCTATGGAACAATTTGTCTAGGCAAACTTAACAAATTTAAAAGCAACTCAATTGGAATTGGACAAGAAACAGAGAGTAACATGTGCTGGCGAAACCGAGGCAATGAGAGGGAAGGTGTCCTATAATGGCGCTGGAAGCTCTGTTCGATTTACGATCGTTGCATATGCTAGCAAAAATCAAAGCTTTGGAGATATGTTTAGGTTGATGGGAGACAAGTTTAATATGTAATTTATTCGGGGATTTCGTGGCCTAAGAATAATAGAACGGCTAACAGCTTCCACCTCAACTTTTTCCAGGACGAAACCAGCAGCCTTAACAACAAACTGTAATGGAAGTTACATATGCATTTGAAAAGCTACATACTCAGAGCTCAGAAGAGCAACAATTTGGTGGCTCAGATGGCTCAAGAACGAATCTTGCGGCAGGAGTTTTTGGTTCAAGAACGAAATATTTGAAACCCTTGGGGAAACTCTTAGGTATCTACCAAACTGAAGCCTATGCCATTAAAAGATGTGCACAATTCAATTCGAATAGACATTATAAAGTCCGGGGTATTATCAATAATACTATCTGACAGTCAGACAGCCATCCGAGTACTAGACGCTTCTGAGATTAAATCGAAAATTTTATGGAACTGTCTGTGAAGCTAAAGCGGCTTGCTGGATTCCAAATCATGTAGGAATTCTTTGCAGACTACTTCATTCAGAATGACGCAAAAACTACCACCAGAAAAATTGAGGAGAGTCCTGGCTACGTAAACCCGGGCTACGATTGCAAACTGGCTGTCAGAGAAGATATATATGTTTGGATTGGGTAATGTTTGCTCAGGATCACTTCAAAAGGAAACAAAACTATTTACCAGCACTAGGAATCCGCAGTGTCCACTTGAATTTTTTTCCAGACTCTCTTGCCAAACAAAAATACTCTTGCCTGCTAGAAACCGTATTTGAAAAATTTTATTTCAAATATTTTCCAAAAGAACAGAAAGGACGACGGGGGTTACGTACGGGTGGTAATGGGAATAGAATTATAAAAATAGAAATTCATTCTTTTTTTTTTTTTTTTGTTTAATTTTTCTTGTCTAACAAAACAACAGTTATAAAATGTCCGAAAATACTAAACGGAAATGGAAGTGGGTGTGTGTATGTGTGTGTGCTGCATGTGACTGAGTACAGGACCATGCATGTCTTCTTTTAAAAAGAAACAAAGTTTTACACACAATTTAAATTTTAAAACAGAGTGACATGTCCGATGTGGTACAAAGGAAATTCATTTTTATTTATTCTCTAAAATGGATTGCCTATTGGCACAATACGTCAAGGAAATCGAAGAAGGCTTGTGTAGGAACCCCGCAATTGATTTGCTTATCTGAGACCTCTCTCTGGTGTGGTCACATATGAACCTCTAATAAAAGAATTTCATTTTCTTAGATTTTGATTTGAAAATGTTTAAGGATTTTAAGATCCTTTAATATTTACACTTCAATATTGGATTCTATATAATCCTTCCATCTGTATCTTACAGATTTTCTTAAAGTTTTTCACATACTTTATCCAATTCTTATTTCTTTTCTTTACACACGAACTTTTGCCCTTTTCGTTATCAAGAGACTGCACAAGAAAGCGCAAAAGAATTGAAAATCCTCTCAAAAAAAAGAGAAAAAAACGGAAAACTGCAACAACAACTGAAGTTCATGTTGTAAAAAGTAGAAAAATTTAAGAAAGAAACGAAAGAAAGAAAAGAAATATTTTCTTTAAAAAAAAAAAAAGAATAAAAATTGTTTTTGCTGATGTTTAAAAGTTTTAACATCCAATTACACACTCTCTACTCTTGCTGCTAGTGCTGCTGCTCCTGCCACTGCTTTCTTACGTGGTAAAATAAACGTTAAAAGTTTTTGCATACTTTTAGGGGAATAATTTTGGTCCTTGCAATTGTTGTTATACACAATGCACACACACATACGCACATATATAAATGCATAAACACATACAACACACACATGCTTGCATTCCATATCCATGCTTTGCTTTGTTAACAATTGACTGCAAGTTGCTGCGTTTATTGTGTTTTGTGTAAGTATTAGTGTGTGAGCAAATGGTGTTTATTTAAGGAAATCATTTTCATTCTTACAAGTGTGTAAAAGATCACAATAATATTTTGTTTCGTTTGTTGTTGTTGTTCTCTTGTTTTTCTTCTTTGTAAGGAGTTTCTTTTTATTTTTATCTTGAGTTTTGCTGCTGGTTCCGGTGCTGGTGCTGGCGCTGGCGCTTGTATAAAATTTGATTGCTTTACTATTTATTTGTATGGCCAGGAATTAAGTCCAAGTTTATGGCCATTTCCGTTATAAGTGTCTGGTCTGTTTCTCTTTAGTACAATTGAGAGACAGAGAGTGAGAGTATGTGTGTTGTGGCGTCTTGTTAAGTTGATCTTTTGTTGCAACTGCTAGACTCATATGTTGCATGATTGTTATTTTAAATGAAATTTAAATGGCTTTCTGTACACATACACTTACACACTCTCCATCTCTCTCTCTCCATGCATGCCTTGGCATTTCAAATATTTTTATAGTTTTCTTATCTTTCTTTTATTATTTTCGTTATTATTTTAAGCAATTCCCTGGCCAATTTCCATGTCTCAATTGGAAATTATCTTTTAATGGCTAAAATAATTTCTTTTTTCTTTTGTTGTTTTTGTTGTTATTTTAAGAAAAAATTCTTTTTAATTTATTAGTCACAGGCAAAAAAAAAAAGTGGGGGACTTCTTTGCTTTGCTAAAACTTGTTGAATTACTTGCTTTCCAGCCATAAACATGATTATAAATTTGTACGTGTCTAGACCCTTTTAATACTACCACAATCACTACTACTACTACCCTCTTCTATTGGCTTTGTTTTTCATTTATGTTGTGTTGTATTGTATTGTGTTGTGTTGTGTTGCTTTATAATAATAATTTTACAATTGTTATGGCCATAATGTGCGTACGTGATAAAATATTTTCTTTTCTAAAAATGATTTATTGTTAATAAACTTTAATCTTTTAAAACTACACTAAAAATGCCAAAAGTCTGTATCCCCTTAGTATGGGTATACAAAACGTGAGCGTGTATGCGTATGTGTGTGCGAGTGTGTAAATGTAAAACTACAAAATTATTACAATTAAACCAAAATAAAGTGGTGGCAAGCTTGGTTAAAGGATGGCAGGTAAATAAGTAACAGGAATACGAAAAACAAAACAGGAACGTAGGCTAAGCTGAGCACCAAAAAAAAAAGGGAAAACTGCCACTCCCTTCTATCATATATCACTACACAGCAGGCTTTGTTACATTCTAGAGTTTCTAGCAGGCAAGAGTGTTTTTGTCTGGCTAGAGAGATTGGAAAAAAAATGGAAGTGGACACTGGTGATTTCTGGTTGTGGTAAATCGTTTTGTTTTCTTTTGAATTAATCCTCTAAAAGCCAAGCTCCAATCGGAATTTTAGGTTTACGTGGCCGCGACCCTATTGATTATTCTGGTCGTAGTTTTGTGTACTAACCGAATACGTAGCCTACATAACAGGCTTTGTTACACTCTTCACTGTCCCCAGGACAAAACCCAGAGATTATGTAAATGATTTTGAGAAATGCTTTGCAATGGACACTTAGTGACAAAAGTAAATGAAGTAGTCTGAACCTGAAGAGTTTGCCCAAAGGGTTCGAAATATTTCATTTTCGGACCAAAAATTCTTGACTCAACTGTATACCATCAAATAGTACCTCTTTCAAGATGGTATGTAGCTTCAGTCATGATTACGAACTAGCTTCCCACACCACTATTGTTGCGTGTGTGTTAATTTTATACATGAGTGATGGCGATACCTACAGTTTAAGTTCAATTCGGAACTACAGATTTTTGAGAAACTTTTTATGGCAATTTTTATTTACTCTCAGAGTTTTTGCCAGAAATCTGATGAGAAGCAGTCGCCAAAGAACTATTTTTTTTTAATTTCGTGTTTAATTTTAATTTTCGTGAGATGTCTGAGAAGCTAGGCCGTAATCCTGACGAAGGGTTGTAATGGCCAATTATGTATTTATGTTTGAATCATGGCCTAACGTCTAATAAGGCCAAAACCTACTAAACTACGGCTTTCTCTAGCCTTTGATTGTAACTCCATATAAAACGTACATAGTTTACTGCAAGCAGAGGTCACGACAATTTTGAAAGCGGCACAAGGCTTATTGATTTGCTCGGACGGCCCGGCTGCGATTAAATCCCTAACGAAATTAGTTTCAATGTCCGTCCTTGTCCCTGAATACCAAGGATTTCTCAGAGAAATTTCGTATTATTCAAAGGTAACCTTTATATGGGTTCCGGGAGATAGGGATCTTGTTATAAATTCCATTGCTAACAAACCAACCAGGTCCGCTTCGAAGCTCGCAATATCCAACATCTTACAGGACATAGGTATTCCGATTGCCTTAGAGTGGATATCATTCACTCGTTTTACGTGGAGGATCAATCTCGTTGGCAGCAGGAGGATACGTGCAATATTGCTAGACTCTGCTGAACACAGATGGACAGAAGTACCACTGATTGACTTCTGTCCTTAAATCATATGGCCCTCCATAGCACAACAGCAATTCTTACGGGCCACTGTCCTTTTGGTGAGCATACCAAAAGACTCGATATGAGAATGAATGATTTATGCGGAAGCTGTGAGCCTTAGAAGAAGGAAGAGACTGACCTTTCACCTCATGTGGCCTAATTAGTTTCCTCAGAAGTTAAGACTCCACTTTCCACTCTATTCGTATATTGAGGTGCCTTAAACATTTCCAAGATATTTAAAATGCTTAATAAAGTCGCCGTGGTCTAGTAGGTAGTGTGTTGGCTTATTAGACGTAAAAGCCCGGGTTCGAGCTCCAGGCCAGACATCAAAAAACGAAATATAAAAAAAATATTTCTTCGGCGACTTCATCTCAGCAGATTTCTGGCAAAAACTCTGAGAGTAAATAAAATTGCCAGGAATAGTTTCTCAATAATCTGTAGTTCGGAGTCGACGTTAAACTGTTGGTCCCGCCACTCAAGTATAAAATTAACGCACACAATATAAGTAGTGTGAGAAGCTAGGCCGTAATCCCGACTGAAGGGTTGTAATGGTCAATTATGTATGTATGTAATAAAGGATTTATGATGGACGCTGTAGTCTAGTAGGTACAGAAACTAATTTCTATAAAAGAACTTTTCGAACCAATCGTTCAGCTTCGAGATTAAACTGTTGTTCTAGACGTTCACAGATAAAAAAAAAGAAACGTACACAGCATGGGTAGTGTGAGAAGTTAGTTTGTAATGCTGGCTCAAGGATAGGTTTGAGGGTGTTTAAAATCGTATCAGAATCAATAACAAGAATAATCCGCCTTTAAACTTTTAATATATCACTCCCCAAAAAACGAGAAATGAACCCTCTTTTGGAAATTTGAAGCCTACCGCCCTTGTCCTTGGTACCCAAAAACAATTTCTTCTTTTAAAAAATAAAAAAATAACCAAAGAAAATAAATTCAAGAGAGAAATAATTTTGAATTATTACAGTTTTCGAAGATCCTGTGCCATAAAACGCACAAGGATATACGTATGTATGTATGGCGGCTACCTTTAACAGTGCCATTGTATGTGAGTCTGTGTAACTAAAAAAACATGTGGTTTGAGCAGGCTGTTATGAATTACAAAAGGAAAGTTTCAGCAATAAATGGCCAAAAATTGAAAGATGAAAACCCAACGTAGCATTTGAAAATATAAATTAAGAAGAAGCAGTAGTAGAACAAAAAAGGACTCCCAAACACACAAAAAAAAGGGACACAAACACTTGTGCGTGACAAACGACTTACAGGTATGAGAGAGGGGAGGCAGGAAAAACAAAACGGTAGGTCCATATAAAGTAAATTATACGAATTAAACCAAAAAGGATATGCTACGACAAAATCCTTTTTTTTTTTTTGTTATTTTGTTGGAGAATATTAATTTAGCAGTGCGTGTGTATTTACAGAGAGAGAGAGAGAGAAAGAGTTTGTGTTATAGAGTGTATATGAATGTGTTAATGATTATGGCTTGTTAAGTTGTATGTCATGTTCAACAATGACTACAACAACAACAGCAGCAGGACTACAACTTACAGGTTAAAATATTATTTTGTCACCAACAACACAGACACGCACCCAAACGTACACATTCATAGCAGCAAAACTACAGCTCAGGGTCTCTCCCAATGTTCCCTTGTAAAGATGGGCTACATGCTACAGAACTTTAGCTTCGATGATGAAGAGTTAACTCGTTAAGCGGCATTTATATGTTGACGGAATGAGTGTGGAGAGCGGTAAGATGTGAAATGTAACTAAAACATCCTTATCCTCATCTCTAGCTAACAAGTGACTTTCTGTGACAATTTGTTAAAAACTTTCGTAAGCAACACAGTCAAGTATGTGCCAACCAAGGCTTACGGAGTCAAGTGAAATGTGATTTGTAAAGCATTTATTTAACAGTTTACAACAACGACAACAACTAATAAATGTTAATGAACGTGAGGTGAATTAGAAACATGAAACCCTCCATAATTATTATTACAACACGATTAACTGCTATTGTATTACGATTATTATTATTGAAAAGGCCTATGATTTCTCTATTTTTTCTCATGTTTTTCTTTCTATTTTGACAACTTGTAAGAAAACTAACAACAAAACAAATCTAATAAATCCTTTTCAAATGACCATTTGATACACATGCTACGGAGTAGCAAGGATTTAAACAGAGAGAGAAAGAGGGAGAGCGAGAAAGAGTAAGTACGATAGTAAGTTTGTAAGAGAAAATGAATTTGACAGTAAAGCTTTAATTAAATTTATGGTGCGTGCAAATAGCAACAACAAAAAAATTATTCTCTTACAGATTTAGTAGAACTCATACACTCCATGACTTAAAAGGCTATAGCTCTTCAATGTCACAAAGAGCATTAGCAATTTAAATGTTGCAACTATTGTAATGAGTAGTTGTAAGTTGGGGGTAAGAGATTATGTTGGAACTTATCGTAAATAAAAGGCTTGTGGCATTAGCATTAATTTATTTATTTTTTTAAGCAAAATGCTCACAATTTATGCGTACAATTTATTAATCAGTTAAGCTTTTAGAAACCGCCTGGTTAGGATAACGAATTCGTGATTACCAAAATACATGAAAGACAATGAAAAAACTTATTCTGGCTAATTGAACTGGAATATTTTATATCATACTCAGCCGAGTTTTGTAGCCGCCTTGTATAGCAGGTAGGGTGTTGGCTAATTAGACATTAAGCCACGGTTTAAAACCCCCGAATTGGACATTTTCAACAAAACGATATGTGAAAAAAATACTCTTCGGCGACTACCTCTCAGCAGATTTCGGGCAAAAACTGTGATAGTAAAATGAAATTGCAATGGTAGTCCTGACTGAAAGTTTGTAATGACCAATTATATATGTATACTCAGCAGAGTATGAGAGCCGTAATATCGGCAATTGTGGAACACAAAAGGATTTATAGTTACTCTGGAGTGATCCCGATTAGGGGAAACCATGAAAATTTGAGTACGCTAATGATAGTACACTCCACCTTACATTTCCAACTGAAATATATTGGTAGTCGGCGTAGTCTAGTAGGTAGTGCGTTCGCTTATTAGACGTAAAACCCGGGTTCGAGCCCCAGGCCAGACATCAAAACGAAATATGAAAAAAATGTTTTTTCGGCGACTTCCTCTCAGCAGATTTCTGGCAAAAACTCTGAGAGTAAATAAACCTGCCATGAAAAAGTTTCTCAAAAAAAATTTGTCTTTCGGAGTCTACGTTAAACTGAAGGTCCCGCCACTCGTGTATAGAATTAATACACACAACATGAGTGGTGTGAGAAGCTAGGTCATAATCCTGACTGAAGGGTTGAAATAGCCAATTATGTATGTATGTATGTATATATTAGAAAATTATGAATGAAACTTTTCATGTCAACCTCGAGATTCCAATATTTTGGAAATGATACAATATTTCGGGCATGATACTATACCAGATAAAACTCAAAGTAGTGGAAGTTTATTTTGAAGATATACTAGGTCATATCAATACAGTAGCATAGTTAGGTTAGGTTAGGTTAAATTGACAGTCACCTAAGAAAGCATAGCTCATTTGGATCCTATAACATTCCATGCTCTGATAGTTATGAGATCCATTCAAAGTACGTTTAGATAGACATTTTCTGTCAGTAAATGCTGGGCTACCAAGACTTCTTCGTTTCGGAACATATCAAGATAGTAGCATAGTTAGGTTAGGTTAGGTTAAATTGAAATTAAGACAGCATAACTCTCTGACATTCTATAACATTCCATTCAAATGCGTTTAGGACCTACTCCAATACTCAACTACAACTCCACGCTCTAATAGCTATGAGATCAGTTCAAATTACATTTGGCTAGATACGTTCTGTCAATAAATGCTGGGCTACCAAGAATACTTCGTTGCGGCTTTAGATGATCTCTGGTCTTATCTTCCTTTTTCCGTTGTGAGATATTCTCAGCCTTCAGGCAAGTGCAAGAAGAAATTATTGTCCCATTGCGACTACTGTGAGGTTCATACTTATAGTCAGGATTTAAACCTTGTGTGTGTTAATTTTATGCATGGGTGGCGGGACCTACAGTTTGAAGTCAACACCGAATGACAAATGTTTTGACAAAATTTTCATCGCAATTTCGGTTCAGACCAAATGTATCTGGTCTTTATACAAATCCGTTCGTTATTTCATCATTTCCATGAAAATGAATAAAGTTTACCGGACATCATCTGTTTGCTTCGCTTCAGAGCAATGTCAGTCTCAAGTACCTTCAATATTCCCGAGATGGCCGGCCAAAGTTAGCCTTAACTAATTATGGTCCGATTAAGATGATTTTTCGATGAAAATTAGGAACAGTTGCCAACTGCTCCAGTACACACGGTGCTGTCTATAGTCGTCGTCCATGGTAATTTGGCAAAACAGACTGAATAAATTCAAACTAATTTGACAGATGTAGCAGCCGATAGTCCATTGAGCTCTAGCACTTACTTGATTGATGGCTTAGTTGATAATTTATACCATTTAAGTTATACGATGTTCAGATAAGCACCTTTATTGCGTAAATCACAATAAACGCCATTATTGAGCTCAATATTTCATATAAAGTTTGAATTAATTATTGCGCAATAAATACGCAAATTAATATAATATTGAGTAAAACATAAAATGTAGCACTGTCATAAGTATGTTCAGTGCGCATATTAAAATTATCCGAACATTTTCTGTTGATATTTGACAACTCAAATGTCAACAGCGGCAAACAAAAGAAAAACAAAATAAAAACAATGTTGTTGAAACAACCAGCTGTTTTGTTTACCAGTTGTCAATGAACAGCTGAACTGCGTATATTGTAATATCTGAACACTTAAAATATTGTACTCAATATAGCGAATATTGCCTCAATAAAAGTGCATATCTGAACATAGTATTACACAGAGCCACGGAGCTGTTAAGAGCTACAAAAAGCTGAAAATAAATCATCAACTTAAACAAAAAGCGTAGAAAATTTAATGAATTTTTGTGCAAATTTTTTCATTATTTTTAAAGGCATATTTAAGCTCGTGGCATTTAAATTTGTTAGAGAAAAAATGACAGGGTTATTCGCGTAAATAAAAAGGACATCACAATGTTATGAAACCAAAAAAAATAAAAAAATAAAATAAGAAAAACCGAGGCATTGTAAATGAAAACAGCGGCCGTTTCTTCATTTTAAATTTAATTGTGTTTTCTGACCGCTTGCGTTGGTTGTTAAAAACTCTGAAAAAAAATTAAGCATTTGTCCAGTAACCCAGTAGGCAAAAATGTAAGTAAATGATAAAACAAATTTCCATCAATCTTTAAAGTAACAATTAAAATCATTTAAAGACTTCTTGGTTCGTTCTTACAATCTTGCCTATTGGGTTATCAAACCAAAAAAAAAACCTTTTTTTTTTGTACAACAGCTATGCTGTCTCCTTCGCATACTCCTCATACATTTAGTAAATGCCTGCCATTTTCTATTTGAATTTGAATTTAAATGAAGGTCTACGAGTTTTGTGGTTTTTCTGGCCTTTACAGTTTCTATTCTGTTCTTTTCAGAATCGTTTCTCGTTTTTTTTTTTTTAGAGAAACGCAACAACGTTCTCTTTTTCATTTATTCACGCACAATAGAATTTCACATTTTGTGGTTTACTTTTCTCCTCCTCCTGTAGTAGGTTTTTCGCTCAGCAAATTTCATATAAAAAGTGGCATAAAAAACTAAACAGTGTGTGTGTGTGTGTTTGTATTCAGTAAGGTTTGAAAACTTAGAAAAAAAAAGAACAACGTGAAACGAGCAAAAAAATTAAAATAAAATTTATTTTAAAGGCATTTTGTTTTTCCCGTAAAGCCCTTTCTAACAAATTTCAGTTGGTATCTGTTTCTCTCAGTTTCGCTTTCGCTTTCGTTTTGGTTTCTATTGCCTTTTTTCGTGGAGGTTGTTTTTTTTTATCATATGCAATGACAACAAGTCCTTATAGCCGTAGCAATAGTAGTAACCTGCCAAGCAGAAACATCAAAGAATTAGTTTCATTCAATAAATGACGTTAATTTGCCAGAAATACTTTGAGCCCCAAAATGAGAAAAAAAAATACAAAATAAAAATACCCACTCCACGCCTTTATTAAGCAGTGTTTGACAAACGCATCCCTTAAATAGATATTCTCTTAAAGTTAACACATTAGGGAAGTTTTACCCTTTCGTAAGCCTAAATTTTGGAAACTACAAAGACTAACCAAAAATCTTGTGTATGTAGTAGAGATCAGCAATGAATCGTTTTTTCGCTACTCATAAGTACTCATGAAATTTTGAGTACGAATAAGTCAACAATATTGAAATTCAAGTACTCTGATTCATTCGTGCTCACTACAACATTGATTTATAAGTACAGGTTGCAATGAGTATGAGTACAACGTTGACATCAAACTCATAATATTCAAAATATGTTTGATTCATACGCCTACTAATTCAGATTCATAATTTTAGAAAAACTACTTATAATACTCATAAATGATTCGAGTAATTCGAATTAATCAAAATTTACAGTCTTAGGTGTTGTTGCATTTACAAAAACATACAACCTCCTAGTGAGTATTGTAGTGTTCGTATGCGAATCATACTTATTTTGTGATTCTTATAAATGTTTGGTAGAGGAGAATCGAAATCAACAACATCATGCGTATTGTTAAGTATGAGTACGATGAGTACTTCAAACTTTGAATATGAGTAGTATGAGTATGATATTAAAATAAGTATGAATGCATATAAGTATCACAAAATTATGAGTATGATTCTGGTATGTAGTGCCTTTCGAACTGTGGCAGCTGATAACAACATTTCTTATTAAAGCTACATCTCTCAAATAAGTTGTCATTTATTTAGTCTGTTAAACCATTCACCTACAGCTACAATTAATAAAATTGCATTCCCAAAATGGGTATTCTGTTCAGCCAATATTCCGCCACGCTTTGCTCATTTTATGATCACCATAATCGTCCTACCAAGTGGACTATTCTCAATGTTGTAATGTAAAAAAATTCGAGTCCACTTATCGAGCGAATAATCGACCAACATGCGGACCAATATCTGCCGGAAACATTGCGACTGTCCGTGAGTGTATGGAGAAGAATCTAAGGCGTCGCTCACAAGAACTCAGCCTTTCGCAGACCACACAATGTGGTGAATTTTTCGTTGTGACTTTAGTACAAAATTCAACTGAACTAAAGCTAAACGACTACAGACAACGGCGTGTATTCGCTGAATAGCGCATTCAGTTGGCAACTGACACTAATTTTAATCGAAAAATAATTCGCAGCCCTCAGATGAGGCCCACTTCTCAATAAATGAGTACATGAATAAACAAAATGGTCGAAGAGCGTCCAAGGCATACAGAAAGAGACACAGTTTGATGTGAATTTTTTTGCTTGCATTGTCATTTGTTAATATTTCTTCAGGAACGATGTTGGCCAAGCCAACACGGTTACTGCAGATCAGACAGATATTGCAAGTGCAACCCTTGCGCCGACCAACTTCTTCCTCTTCCCTGATTTTGATGAAACTTGGTCAGTACAGAGACTACGTTCACCTCTGGCATCACAACGGGACGCTATGCGTGCTCAAGTGAGCTTTTTAATATCAGAGCTCCCACTCCGACCGATACTGCAAGGTTTGGACAAAATGCAACTGGGCACTTGCCTGACTGAATCGTCGTGACTTTGTCAAAAGAAGCATGGTTTTCAAACTAACCTATGAATTTAAGGTTAACGCTAAAACATAACAGCCCAGTCCTAGTATTTTATTTAGTACGACAGGACTTCATATCCACAGGCTTCCACCAGACGTACATGTGTCCCACATGTGAGAGTAAGTCTAACTAAATAACAACGTCCTTCTGTAACAACATTACAAAATCTGAATAACAGAGACTTAGTGAGAGACAACCTAGTCCTTTTACTTCACTTGATATGAATAGCAGGATCGTCATACCCATCAAACTATTGTCGTATATTTCAGTGCACATCCATGCACAAAAAATCCTTAAAAGAAGCTCAATCCAAGAGAAACTGTGGTGTTGAGCTTTCTTTCTTCAGTGTAATTTGAACCTCGACTACAGGCTTTCATATAACTCTAGAATTCTCCAAGCGGGGATCTACTCTACTACCATGTCCTGCGTATGAATCCTTGGACGTTGTTATTTCTATGGTAGTGACAAAGTTACACGGAGCAGATCCACCTCAAATGAACCACAGTAACATCTTCGTTGAAGGGTTCTACTTTAAAAATGCAAATTCAATGTAGAGGACTATCGACTGTTAAGGCAGAAATGAGTCGAATATGATAGCATACGTACTTGGTTGCTCAGAAGTCAGAGTAGAAGATGTAAATATAACAAAATGGCCGCCACACATTGATAAAATGAACATGCGCAACATGGGTGATGTGAGAAGCTAGGTTGTAATCCTGACTAAAGGGTTGTAACAACTAATTATGTAAGTATATGAATGAAGTGTTCCTAATCGCTCCATACTTGGTTGCCCAAAACAAATTTGACGGTTTATGACATGAGCTTCTCGTCCTAAGTGATTGTTTGAATGTAGGACCAGGATCCACGGCACTAGCTTCATATTTGCTTCAAATCATAGTCTAGTAACGAACCTTCTTCTCAACAGTTTCGGACTCACTGTCAATTAAATATTTCAAAATGAAATGGCTACTGTACCTCAAAATGCGTTACCCGTTTAATAATATGATCCCGGCTTACAATGATTGTGGTTAAAATTTTTAAAGGCATTGGTCGAGGGCGGAAGGAGGAAGGTAGAGAAGTTTAAAAAGGGTTATTATTGTATGTTTAAACAGCGGCAACAGCAAAAAAAATATGAAAAAAATAACGGCAACAAAATAGTACTGCTACCCACAAAAATTATGGTACCGTACGCATACGTACATACATCCATATGTAATACCGTTATATATCAAAAAGTCATTCATACTGACTGGCAAGAAGTGGAAGACGAAGGCGAAGAAGAGAAAAATAATCAACCGAAATAACATTAACGAACTTAAAAGAGAGAAAAGAGGAGTCAAACACCGCCCAACTGTGCCATGAACATCAACAGTTTCTTTCGTGGAAAGGAAGCAATGAAAACCCTTTAAAATTAAGCTACACAAACACCCACACACACACACACGCACACATGGCCATATAACAAATTATTTAAAAGGTTACTACCCGTGTGGCGTGTAATGAAGAACCCCCATAGTAAGGCATCATTTCAGTGCAAACCTCTATGATAGTAAAGCCGTATCTCATGGTATCATATGAGATGAGTAACACAGACACAAGCATACAAGCGTATTATCTGATACGTGTTGTAATATGCCAGCATCCCATAAGCTTGAGACTTATGCATGTGTGTGTGTGTGGCCTGCTTTTTTTTTTTTTTTTTTAGTTGGTAACACAACAGGTCAAGTAACTTAAAGATTAATTATGCAAAACGATGCCTTAGTACAACGTTGAGTACTGCTCGTATAACGATGCTCTCATCTTGTCCTCATCATCATTGGTGTGCAGTGTATAGTTAAGGGTTAAATGATTCATGGTGAACGGCCATAAATAACTTGAACTTCTGGCTGCCATTCGTTTTTATGGCCCAAACCATAAACGTTTCACTTTTAACTTCTTTTCGTTTCTTTTTCGTTTCTCTCTCTCGCCACCACCTGTTTTACCTTCTTCATGAGGTTTTAGAGGTTTAAGAGTTAAGGGTTTTTAGCCAGATTAAACTGGTCTGAATGGTTTTAGCCATTTATTTTTATAACATTGTTGTCGTATCCATGCTCTTCCCCCTTTCCCCCACACTTATTTATTGAAGGCCAAGGTCTAGAGAGCAAATAAATTTCGATTTATTTTTCGTAATGACACTCGCATTACGTTCAAACGTCGTAACAAGTTTGTTGCTTGTACCGCGTTACCGTGCCTATTATTGTTGTGTCAATTACGTATGTATGTACGTTGAGTTGTTGGGCAAATGTTGATTAAAATTCCGTTCATACACATACACTCACATGTGATTACCGTCTATGTATGGCAAATGTATGCAAATTTGCTTCATTTTTTTTGGAATAAAAAATTGCCACACAGCGTTATATCGTAGCCGTGGCCGCTACTTATATATTCCGTGTATGCGGGTAATGGTCATTGAAGATTTAAATAATTTAATTGGCCTGTGGTGATGTACACAAAAATTGTTTTTCTTTTTTTGTTCGTGTTTGGACACGTCAGCGACTCCAAAAAAAATAATAATGATTTTTTAAGGGTTAAAAAAGCCATGACGTAAATACATAAAAACTGTATCAACAGCATATGGGCGAGGGGGGACCTTCAAATATCCCCAAAAGCAAAAAAAAAAGAAGAAATCAATGGCAGAGTAATGAAAACACAAAATTAAAAATAAAAATTTTCTTGTTTGTCTAGACCCCTTTTTTTGTCTGAGGTAAGGTGAGGGACAATTCAATTAGGAACATTAATAATCTACCACCAAAGCCGCTTTAATTACAATCAAGATGCGTAAAGCCATGATTACATAGATTATGTTAGTACGAATGAAATTCGTGTATCCACATAGGAAGCGTATTCTGAAAATGTGATCAGTTCCTGATCATGGAGATTACACACACATCCTTGCGGATATTTCAATCTCAGCAAGGCATTCACAAGTTCATCTGTCGCACAGCTTGTGTGATACGAAACATCACAAAGATTCACTTTCTATGAGGGATAGGAATACAGGACTAAACTATTTCCTGTGATGTCATTTAAAGTCAAATTTTAATGTCTTTGATTCGCAATTAAAAGACGACTGCAGTGACATCACAATTCTGTAATCTATCAGAGCATAGTGATGTTTACCTCAAACAACTGGAGTGCTAGTGAGCTGAGATTCTAGAACGTAATGGTTCCTAAAACTAAGGAGTTTTTTGTTGGGCGTGGACTTATATATGAGACAGGAGGACATTTTCTTTTTGCAGGCTTTGTGATAATATGAAATACATATTTGGACGACTTTTATGAAGACAATAGCAACGGACCAATTCTGAGATGCGATTGTAGATGTTTCACCTACCTTTCTAATCTACACTAACCCAACCATATATTTTACTGCATTTACAGTCATCCACATAATTTTTTTGATCCCTTTTATACCAATGCAGTCATTTTCTATACGGCACATAGTACAAATTTCTGATTGATTCTGTGGCAACATGTGTTGGCGGTGATGTTAGTCAGTGTGGTTTCTAGTTCAGCGTAATTTTTTTTTTTTTTTCATATTGTAAGTCGATTATCTGTGGTATCACAACTGGCTGTTATGTGTGCTCAAATGAGATTTGCTATCAAAGCTACCACTAAACCTAACCAAAGTAGACTTCCGCAATATGGAACCAATCTAGAAATATTTGCTCCTTTAGGAAAATGCATGTCCTTTCCTTAAAGTTCTTAATTAAAAATTCAATTTTTGGATCTCTTTATAGACAGAACATTTCTCACACTACGTTTAATAAAGCTTGAAGTTTATTCATTATTTCCTTCGATGGGAATCATATTTCGTTTCAAAATATTCATATTTTGGCCACAGGCAGCAGTTGCCGGAACGACCATAGTTTCTGAAAAAAACCTCCTTTGCTACCTCAAGTCGGGGATAGTTTGGCCATCAAGGTAAGAAATGCTTTATACTTCTTTAGTATAGTTTTTCTCATGCGTGAGCATTTTCACTGCTGCATAGTTAATAGTCTTCAGCATATATTGGCAGGCAGTGTAGATTGTTATGTATCACATCAACGCAATATCGTTCGAAAAAGTCAGATGGTTGAGCTGTCCCAGTACTAGTTGGTTAAGCAGAGAATATCACTATTAGGAGAGGATTTAGGTGTCCGTTCGAAACACCTCGCTGAACATCTCAAGCGTTATCTCCCCTCCATACTACACTCCAACCTGAAAAGTCCTAAAATAAGGCAAACTAATGTGTGCCTCTTGGCTTGACCTCCTGCCTGACATTTACTACGATTCTGAAGAAAATACCAACGGTGCCGTAGCTACTGGTGGGGCCTCTTAACTTTTATACATGAGACGAAAGGCCCGAGTTCGAATCCCAGGTCAGACATCAAAATGAAATATGAAAAAATATTTCTTCGGCGACTTCCTCTCAGCAGATTTCTGGCAAAAACTCTGAGAGTAAAAATTGCCATGAAAAAGCTTCTCAAAAAATCTGTCGTTCGGAGTCGACTTTAAACTGCAGGTCCCGCCACTCATGCATAAAAATTAACATACACAACATGAGTGGTGTTGAGAAGCTAGGCCGTAATCCTGACTGAAGGGTTGTAATGGCCAATTATGTATACATATACATATGATGGGACCAACAGTTTAAAGACGATTCCGAACGACGGATTTTTTTTTTGGAATCTTTACATAGGAATATTTATTTACTCTCACAGTTTTTGACAGAAATCTGCCTAGAGGAAGTCGCTCAAGAAATATTTTTTCATATTTCGTTTAGTTGGATACATATATCTGACCTGGGATTGGAACCCTGACCTCATGTCCAGTAAATCAATACACTACCTACTAGACTAAGGCGAATTATATGCATCAATGTAATATCATTAGCAAAAATCAGATGGTTGACATGCTCGATACCAATTGGTTGCACTGGTTGGGTCTCATTTGACCTCTTAACTTCTTAGAATGTAGGCGAATACCAAAGCCTAGAGCAGTAAACAACATACGCAGTAAGTTGCAATACGTGATGACTATTCCCCATATAACAAGCAGCTTAAACAGCATGCCCACTTATCTTTCGATGGAATATGTGTTGGACCTTAGGCAACCTGTTGCTGGAGACACAACTTGTTACTGAATCCGTCGAAAATGAAAAAAAAATAATAAAGAAGGCATGGCGTTAAATATTGTACAATGTGCCGTAGTTTCCAAATAGAAGTGTTTCACATACCATCATAACCTAGGCCAAGCCTATAAAGTAATTGTTATGCAATTGCTAGGACCTTAGAAAGCAGAAGAGAAAATGTCAAGGAGACTTATTACAGATTCCTTAGCAGACATGCCAAGTATTAGTATTGAAAGGTTGCAATAATAAAGACCGGTTGGTTCTATTGCTGCTGGAAGCTCCTTCAATCTCTCATTAATTGAATTGAAGTCTACTGCTTTGGACTTTAGAATAAGAAAAGTCTTTACATAACGTGTGTTGTTAGCTGGCTAAAGACGACATTCTTTAAAGATTGTGGGAATATTTTGGTTAATGTAGACGTAAATCCCGGGTTCAAGCGACTTCCCCTCAGAAGATTTCTGGCAAAACCTCTGAGAGTAAATGAGCCTGCCATGAAAGTTTCTCAAAAATCTGCCGTTCGGAGTCGACGTTAAACTGAGAAGCTAGGCCGTAATCCTGACTGAAGGGTTGTAATGGCCAATTATGTATGTATGTATGTATGTATGTATGTATTTATGTATGTAGCGCCTGGAGACTCTTTAGTAAAGTATGAAAGTTCTTTGCAAACGACTTGCGTAGTAATTCTAATTATGCAGGGAAGGAAAAGAAGTAGAAGAATCTCCCATGCTATTGTATGTAAAGGGGTTTAGGGTTAATGCTGTGCGATCTGGCAGCCCTTTAGTGTGGCGTTGTTGGGGAAAGGTCGATTGATGGGTTACAGTTGATAAGTGGCAGTCGATAGGTTACAGTTGATAAGTTGCAGTTGAGATCAGTGTGTTTAAAGTGTTTAAAACTTAACGTTAAATATTAATTATTATTATTATTATTATAAAAGTTAAAAAAAAAAAAATCATATTGAAATTGTGAATTAAAAATTATATTGAAATCATTTTGAAAAATAAAATAAAATAAAACAAAACTTTTAATTAAAATAATCTCCTTTTACATTTGGGGGCTCAACCGTGCCTAATAAAATATTGTGTCAAATTAAAATAAATATAAAATTTAGTAGTACAGTGCGCCATACGTATATCAGTTTTTTATTATTATTTGAAATATTGCATCAGTAAATTTGAAAAGGAAACAACAAAAACAACCGGCAAAATCATTCCTAATAAAGTATACAGAAAACAGTGTTAAAAAGAAAAAATCTCTACAAAAGCAAACAACAATTCAAAATTTTTGAAGAATTAATATATAGAGAATATGTGATGGACAAAAATAACGGAATAAAAAATAGCAAAGAACCATATAACACAAGGTCAAGGACAAAAAGTACAAGAGAAAACACAATAGAAAATATACAAGAAAGCACTCTCAATAGGCAAGTTAACTCTCCACAAAACTTTAAGACGAACAATACAACAAACGAATGTGAGAAAAGTAAAATAAAAGAAACAGTTGCAATAGAACATTTACAGTGCGCAGTTGTAAAGTCATTGGTAACAGCTGAGAGTGATAGAGTTGAAGAACCATTGATAGAACGAATGGAAGTTGACAGAAAAGTTTATAAAGAAATTGAAATTAAAAACAAACAAGAAAATAAAGAAGTAAACAAACAAGAAAATAAAGAAGTAAACAAACAAGAAAATAAAGAAGTAAACAAACAAGAAAATAAAGAAGTAAACAAACAAGAAAATAATATTAACAATACAATGGCTAATGAACAACTGAGTGAATTAATAAGGTTATTAAGTTTAAAAATTACAAAAGAAGATGAAGCTAATAACAAAACAAACATTTCGGTGGAAAATTTTTCTAAAATTATACCTGAGTTTAATGGTAAAAACATGCCGGTAGAAGATTGGTTCGAAACGTTCGAAAGTAATGCAAACGCGTATGAATTAAATGAAAAACAAAAATATGTGCAGGCGCGTAACAAAGTGTCAGGAACGGCAAAACTATTCTTGGAAACTGTGAACGTTACCAATTATAATGAACTGAAGCAACAACTAACAAGTGAATTTACTAAAAAATATAATTGTAATGAAGTTCATAAGATGTTAAGTAACAAACATAAATTAGAAAGTGAATCGTTTCACGAGTATATGCTTCAAATGCGCAAGATTGCAGCCTTAGGCAATTTTGATGAACTGTCGGTAATTCACTATATAGTAGACGGGTTGAAAATGAAGTCGGAATTTAAATATCAATTATACAGTGCAACTTCATATAAAGAGCTTCGGGAAAAATACGAAATTTATGAGCATATGAAAAGTGACTATGAGGAAAATAAAAGCAAATATTTCAAAAGTACACCGGTGAAAAAAGAAAGATGTTTTAATTGTGGTTCGACAGAGCATAAAAAAGCAGAGTGTAAAACTGCTTCAAAGTGCTTTAAATGTAACAAATTCGGACACATCGCGAAAAATTGTAGCTCGAGTGCACTTGATAAAAAAGACATTACAAAAACTGTTAACATAATTATGGACAAAAATCGATACAAAACGGTAGTGTTAAATAATAAAGAAATTGAGTGTTTGGTTGATACAGGGTCTGATGTTTCTATTGTGAAAGAATGTGTATTTAATAGAAACTATAAAGACTGTGAATTACAAAATAATAGAGCTGTGCTTTTCGGTTTCGGTAACAAAAGGACAGTACCAATAGGACATTTCAAAGCAATAGTGAAAGTCGATGAAATAGAAGCAGACCATGAATTTGTTGTTGTGCCAAATAATACAATAAAATGTGATGCCATTTTGGGCTACGATTTTACAAGAAAATTTAAATTTTATAATGATGAAAACGGTTTTACTTTCGAAAAAAAAGACTCTAGTGAAATATCGGATGAACTTGGCGTGTATAACATCAACGTAATAGAATTAGATGTTGATAAAAATTATAAAGAAAAAGTGGAATATCTTGTTAACTCATACAAACCAGTCGTGCCGCGTGTAGAGTGTCCAATATCAATGAAAATAATACCAAATAATGACATTAAACCTTTTCGACACTCACCGAGTCGTCTGCCTCTTCAACTCGAGCAAATAGTGAACAATCAAATCGCGGAATGGCTTGATGAAAAGATTATTCGAGAATCAGTGTCGGATATGGCCAGTAGAATTGTTTTAACAAAAAAGAAGTGCGGTAATTATCGCGTATGTATAGATTATCGTCAACTAAATAAAATGGTGTTAAAAGACTGCTTCCCGGTACCAGTTATAGACGACGTTCTATTAAAATTACAGAAAGCTAAAATCTTTATCGCAATGGATCTTGAAAACGGATTTTTTCATGTGCCTATTCAAGAGGACAGTAAAAAATACACAGCTTTTATCACCAAACAAGGTTTATATGAATTCAATAGAGCACCATTTGGCTTCTGTAATTCACCAGCTAATTTCATCAGATATGTGAGTTATATTTTTCAAACACTTATTAATTCCGATATTATGGAACTTTATATTGACGATATCATAATATACGGCGAAAATGCTGAAGAATGCTTGAATAAGCTAAAACTTGTTTTAAATACAGCTGCAAAATTTGATCTGAAATTTAAATGGTCAAAATGTTCCTTTTTAAAAAGCAGAATTGAGTTTCTGGGCCATAATGTTGAGGATGGTAGTATTTCACCTGGCAAGGTTAAGACCAATGCGGTGCAAAAGTTCCCAACGCCGAAAAATATAAAGGACGTGCAAGCTTTTCTTGGGCTGACGGGTTACTTTAGAAAGTTTGTGCAGGGATACGCCCATATCGCGGCACCCTTGACTACTCTGTTGAAAAAGAACGTACCGTTTCAAATAACTTCTAAAGAACTATCGGCAATAGAAGAGTTAAAGTCAGCTATAACCAGTGAACCAGTTTTAAAGATTTATAGTAGAAATGCTAGAACAGAATTGCACACAGATGCATCCAAAGAAGGCTTTGGAGCAACGCTTCTTCAGGTTTTTAATGAGCAACTCCACCCTGTTTTTTATTGGAGTAAGAAAGCTTCGCCACAAGAATCCAAACTGCACAGTTACATTATGGAAGTAAAAGCTGCTTACCTTGCGTTTAAAAAGTTTCGGCACTATCTTTTGGGGGTTGAATTCAAGTTGGTCACTGATTGTTCAGCGTTTAAGCAAACGATAGCAAAAAAAGATGTTCCAAGAGATGTAGCACAGTGGGTCATGTACCTACAAGATTTTTCTTACACCGTTGAGCATCGCGCAGGTAGCAGGATGAAGCATGTAGATTGCTTAAGCAGATACCCAATGAATGTAATGATAATATCTACAGAAATAACAGCTCGTATTAAACGTATGCAGCAAACAGATGAATATATTAAAGCAATAACACTAATACTTAAGGAACAACCTTATGAAGATTTTAAAGTCAAAGGTGATCTAATTTACAGAACAGTGAATGGTAACGATTTGTTGTTGGTTCCAAAGGCTATGGAGGTGGAAATAATTAAAAGCTGCCACGAAAACGGACACTTCTCCGTCGCAAAAACAATGCACGCAGTACAGCAGCAATTTTATATACCACACGCGGAAAAAAAGGTCACGCAGATTGTACAAAATTGTATAAGGTGCATTATTCACAACAAGAAACTGGGTAAAAAAGAGGGCATGCTGCATTCAATCGACAAAGGTAGTTTGCCATTGCATACTCTGCATATTGACCATCTAGGACCAATGGATACGACGTGTAAGCAATACAAATACATTTTGGCGGTAGTTGACGGTTTTTCAAAGTTCGTATGGCTCTTCACCACAAAGACAACAAATACTGATGAGGTGGTTAAAAATTTGTCGATATGGTCAAATACCTTTGGCAATCCAAGTCGTATTATAAGTGACAAAGGGTCAGCGTTTACTTCACAACGTTTTAAAGAATATTGTGAGCAGAACGCAATTGAGCATATCTTGACTACAACGGGTGTTCCAAGAGGTAATGGGCAAGTCGAACGTCTCAATCGCTGTATTTTATCTGTCATTGCCAAATTATCGTACGGAGATTCGTCAAAGTGGTACAAGTACGTGGGACAAGTACAACGATCGTTAAACTCCTGTCTTCACAACTCCATTCAGTCTACACCGTTCGAGATCATGTTCGGCACTAAAATGAAAGTAGCACCTGAGAACAAAATCCTAGAAATACTACAGAATGAACTAATTGAGCAGTTTGATAAAGATCGTGAAGAATTACGGAACGAGGCGAAACAGCAGATACTTAAAGCACAAGAGACCTATAAGAAGCAGTTTGACAAAAACCGAAAGAATCATAGTAATTACTCAATTGGTGATCTGGTTGCTATCAAAAGAACGCAATTTATAGCGGGAAGAAAGTTGGCTAACGAATATCTAGGTCCGTATAAAATAGAGAAGGTAAAGAGAAATGAGCGCTACGATGTTTCAAAAGCTGCGGAATTTGAGGGTCCAAATAAGACATCCACAAGCTGTGACTTCATGAAACCTTGGAAGAATTTTGACGAAGAAGAAGAGCTTTCATCGGAGTCCGATGAATATCAGGAAGGCCGAGTGTAAAGGGGTTTAGGGTTAATGCTGTGCGATCTGGCAGCCCTTTAGTGTGGCGTTGTTGGGGAAAGGTCGATTGATGGGTTACAGTTGATAAGTGGCAGTCGATAGGTTACAGTTGATAAGTTGCAGTTGAGATCAGTGTGTTTAAAGTGTTTAAAACTTAACGTTAAATATTAATTATTATTATTATTATTATAAAAGTTAAAAAAAAAAAAATCATATTGAAATTGTGAATTAAAAATTATATTGAAATCATTTTGAAAAATAAAATAAAATAAAACAAAACTTTTAATTAAAATAATCTCCTTTTACATGTATGTCTCTGTCAAAAATCAGAAATTTATTCTTGGAAAAAATCTCCCAAAACTGGTTAATGACTTCCACGGGTCTATACATTCATATTGAAATCAATGAATACATATTACCAGGCCTTTCTTTCTTATTCAGAAACGTTAAACCAGTTGAATATACCTCGATTTGACTAACAAAAGCCCTTTAAAACCTCATTTCATTACGCATTCATTTTTCAATATTATACACGACATGCTAACCAGTCTCATCACCCTGTCGACCAAATGTTTTCAAAATGTTCTTGTTGTTACAACAGATCGAATCCATTATCCTTAGAGGCGAAAACGAAATGGTACTCCATTGCCATGTGACATTTAAATTAATTTTAAGTGTAAAGAAATCATATCCGGGACACAACAGCATTAAAACGTAATGAGTTAAAATCACAAACTAATGGCAAGACTATGTATGGCACAACATCAGTCATGTATGCATGAGTATTCATACCGATTATGGCAACATCAGCAACATGAGACAGCATCAGCAACATCAGCATTAAGATTAAAATACAAACTCTAAAACCACGTCAGCTGTCATATGCAAAATGTGCCGCTGATGACGATGCTGATGCTGATGGTTGGTGTGATGTGATGGTAACAACGGACCCAACAATCAATATTTGTAATGAAGTGACGTACTGAATAACAACAACAACAACAACTACAACTACAACATCAATAACAAAAAGAAGAAAATGTCACCGTCATTATAAAAGCTTAACTTCTGTGACATATTTATGATGATACTGATATGCTGATGATATGGATGTGAAGGATAACACTGCTATTATTGAGGCAAATGAAAATATTGATGCCGCCATTGATGCCTATAAGGCATGTGTTATAAGCCAAATGCGTTATGATTTCAATTTTTTTTTTATGAGCATAACATCGATGATGATGATGATGATGATTTACTTGTGGTAATGAAAATGTTATAAAGTCCCTCCATACTTAACTGCACTCAAAGGTATTGTATATTAAGTCAACAACAACAAACACAGTACAGTAATGTGTCCATCAACTTTTGTCAATGTTTTCTTTTTTCTTAATTTGGTCATTATTTGAATACGATTTATTTTGTTTTCATATTTAAAATTCTTTGTTTTATTCCCATCTCTGTAATACATGGTCTCCACTAAATGACTTCCACTCTTTAGAGGTTTAGAGGTAGAAACCCAGCTTCATTTTTGCCAATTTAATTGAACTTTTGGTCTTTAGTTTCTATAATCACTTCAATTTGTTGTTTTTCAAACACAAGAGTTATTTGGGGTCAATTCACGTTTAAGTGGAATTATGAACTTAAATGGTTTGTACTTCGATGTCTGGCATATCTGGGTTCGTATTTAAATTACGCATCAGGCTATTCAAGAATAACCAGCGATTAGTAACCGGCCTATTGACAGGGCACTTTGTACTCAAACAACTCTTGTTGGAATGGAGATCTTCATGTACTCGATGTATAGATCCTGTGATGATGGGAATGAATTTCGCCGTAGTCTAGTAGGTAGTGTATTGGCTTGTTAAACGTAAGGCCACGGTTTAAACTCCAGGTTAGTCATATCCAAACAAAATATGAAAAAAATATTTCTTCGTCCACTTCGGCCTTTCTATTCAGCATGAAGTTACGAGAATCAGAGGGGAATAGTACTACGTAAATATTATATTTAGTCGCCGTGGTCTAGTAGGCAGTGTGTTGCCTTATTAGACGTAAGGCCACGGTTCAAACCCCAGGTCAGACAACAAAATGAAAATATGAAAAAATATTTCTTCGGCAACTTCCTCTCAGCAGATTGCTGGCAAAAAATCTGTGAGTGAAATAAAATTGTCATGAAAAGTTTCTCAAAAATCTGTCGTTCGGAGTAGACTGTAAACTATAGGTCCCGCCACTCATGTATGAAATTAACACATACAGCATAAGTGGTGTGAGACCTAGTAATCCTGACTGAAGGGCTGTAGCGACCAATTGAGTATGTATTCACATACACCTGCGACTTGGAAAAACCCCACAAGTAAAAGTCTATTACTGTGAAATCGCACGATCAGCGGTGGCCAGTTCACATCCCTTACATGTGAGACGACTATGTCTTCCAGCCGCTAGTGCAGAATATCCATTATTTAGGAAAGAGTTGATTGACACGTAAAGCTGTATCTTGTATTCAGAAAATGTAATTCAGGGTAAAAGAATTTCCCAATTAACGGACTATAGTTCTTGAAAATCTGTCGAAATTCGTTTGCAAAGATATATGGATCGATGACTTCACTAACCCAAAATGCGCACCAAACTGATACTTTTTCGGAATACGTTGGACACATTCCAAAACCCATAATTGGATTATATTAGAGAACCCTTGGCCCACATAGCCTGATGCTTCCACCACATCCCAATCTTCTATAACGATCCATCATACACAGTAGAGTCCTGGTTGTAATAGTTCTACCAAATCAGTCTAACACTGCAACGTTTGGGAATAACTTTTTCTTGTAGTGTAACACATATTCTATCAACCGATTTCTAATATTTAAATACTGTGGTAGTACGTACCATGATCATATGTACATATATTGTCTATTCTGTGTGTCTGTGTACACATAACATTGCTCTGTTCATATTAACATTGAAGGTTTTATCGCACTTATCTTCATACACAATTTTATTTCTGTTACGATCAACAAGAGTATGAGTGGTTTGTCAGCTACAATCGTTGTGTACTGAATTGTAAAGTACGTAGTAGTAATTCTCATTTAGTTCATTACTATTTAAGCATAAGTAAATTATATTGTGTTTGGAGGGTGGGTGGTGGTGGCAACTTGCAACTGTCTGAAACTGTGGTTCGGGGTCGAAGTTAAACTGTGTGTACCGCATTGAAAGTCACTGAAATCTTGGTTCGGGGTCGACGTTAAACTATATGCCCCGCTTCTTATGGATAAAAATAAACGCAATAAGAGTGTGACTAAATGGTTGTAATGTCCACATAAGTAAGCCAGTGCATGGTATTAGGACGATTCAGTGAAAAGTTTCCAGAAAGAGTAGTTTTAATGAAGTAATTGCTCACTAGGATATGAGATATGAGGCCTTTATAATTTGTTTGTGCATTTACGTCAAATACCAAGTCTATGTAGGTAATGCCCTAAAGTTGGACTTTAAGTTATTACCGAGATATTGTTTGATATAAATGAAAAATTGCAGTGCTAGGTTATATACCTCAGAATGTTATAACACGGCGTTGAGAACAACGTCGAGATATGGTGAGGGTAGAAAAAAGCTTTGGTTTCGATAATGTCAATATTTTATGATTCGGATTGGGTTTTAACATGTAGGTCCCGCCACTCACGTATAAAATTAATGCGCACAACATAAGTGGTGCAAGAATGTAGATCGTAATCCGGAACTGAAGGTTTATTATATACAACGGTTGTTGTAACTGAAGTGGTAAGTACTTCGATGACTAGCATACCTGTGAGTTATACATCAGACTATTCAGGAATAACCTGCGATTAGTAACCGGCATATTGACGGCATTCTCTGTACTCTAAAACAACTCTTGTTTGAATGAAGGACTTCACGAACCCGATATATAGATTCTGTGATGATGAGAATTAAACATCGAAACGAAACAAATTTGTGCATATCAGGGCAGGAAATTGTCCTTCTTTGGCAGCAAGCAGCATCCATAAGTTCGTTAATGGAAGAGAGACAATATATTATAGCGATACCCTAAATGGATTAAGGCAGTACAATACTACGCATTGTTGCAATAATATTTTGCACACCTACACACCTTAGGAGTTGGTTTTGTAAAATAATAACCCGAACATTACTGATCGATATTTTAGGTCTGAGATTAGGCTTCGTGTTAAGCAGTCCTTGACCCTGACATCACAGCGACATTATTTAAATCGAAGTAGAGCTGCCAGGACTCTTCATCCCCAGTGTCAAGCCTACTTTTAAAGCTGTTTGCTTTCTGCTTAAGTCAAACCTTCATCATATTTTGTGTTTTAAAGCATTTGGGATACATTATTTGCAGCACAAAACTTCTTAAAAATTTTCTCTTTCACGTAGAATGACCTCCTTGGAAATCATATCACCTCTTAAAACAGTTAAAATGCCATTCATTGTATAAATTTTGGTCATAGAGGTGAGAGATGATGATCGCAGTTTTCAGCGTACAGAATGTGGGGGGACACAAGGCAGGCGTATTGCTGATGGTAATTATTAATGAAATGAAAGACCATAACGTTTGTTCCATTTATACAATACATACATACTGTATGTATGTATGTATGTATGTGTGTATATGTGATTTTTGAAAATATTTGTTGCGCAGTTGCGCAGCAATAAATCCCAAACAGGCATTGCCTTCAATTACTTAATTAGAAACGATGGCCCTTGAGGTAATTTATGAGCGACATTTGCTGCAAGAAAAGCTTATTAGCGACAACAATACGTGCAACGAATGCTCGACAACATACAACATACGTATCATTGAGCGATAATTTTATATAACGGTTATTTGTTAACGTTCAATACTTGCACATCAACACTAATACTAACACTTGAACAATACGTGTATGTGTATGTGTGTTTGGAAGTATAAGTGCTTGGAATATTGCCATCAAACAATATATTTTCGTTGCGGTGTACTAATGTTGGTGTGATAAGTGTTTAAATTCATGTTTGCTCTCACTATATCGCTCTCTCTCTCTCTCTCTATACGGCAGCATAAATGTTAGTGTGTTTGTGTATTGTACTGTACAAGTACTTTAATAAACTGCTTCATTTTCATTTCTATTTCCGTATTTTCCGTTTCTTTTTTCTTTTTTTTTGCTTCTCCACCAGTATTTTGGCGTTAAATTATTGGTTAAACAAAAACAACAAAAAAAAAAGGCTAAGAGTTCTTGTGTATGTATATATGTACGTGCGTTTAAGGCCAACTGCCCATAAAAATCCTCTAACAAATTATGAAATCAACATTTAAGCTTTAAATTAGTTTTTCTCACTTTCGTTCTACCCATCTTGCCATCAACAGGACCATAACAACCACCACAGGTGCTGAAGTTTAAATGTTGTTGTGTGCTTGGCTCACCAATAATAACAGCAACAATTAAGCATCGTATCCATTAAGGCTGTTGCATGATGCTTTTGCTGCTGCTACTACTGCTTCTGGCAATTTAAAGCAGTGCGGCAGGAAACTAATGTTTTGATACTTAATAAAAATTAAAATGTTCTCTTTGATGATTTATCGTTAAAAAGCATCGTTAAATGAAGCCAATTTTAAGGTAAAATATGCTGCAAACTGTTTACAAATTAGTTGAAACGATTTTAATGGTTGCAAATGAACGGCCAAAGGATACAGGAAATTATCAGAGATAAAATTTAAATATTTTCGAAAAATAAATACGTTTTTAAATTTCGATTGCAAAAAAAAGTAAAAACCATTAAAAATAAATCGTCTCTATTAACGCTTTACAGCTCTTAGAAGGCCATGGGCAAAATTTAAGGGGTTGGACCCTCCACCATCTACTGGTTGTAGCGCACCACTCAGATTTTATGGAAAACAGCTCGGATAAGAAGCAATACTGGACGTCCCAAACCCAAGATCTTCACAGCCTATGTCAAGCCCAAATAGACCTGCACATACTCGATATGGTGGAAATACCCCGACATGGGGATAGCGGATCTATAGTACCCTGACGATAATTTTACAAATTTTTTTCTTTTTTAAAGAGATTCAGCAGCTGTGGCGACTGGACAAAGGCACGAAAATTACGATGAAAGTGAACATTGTCTGTAACCTTATTTACCATGCATTACACTATGAATTCTGAGGGACGTTTAAGGATTCCATTCCATTTCAAATAAAAGGAATGGAACGATGATCTTAACGATTGTCTTGGAGTTGGATGAATCGGTACATTTCCCTAGATAACCCTTCCGAACGGAAGTATACGCCATACGGGCTAGGTTTATTAACACGTTGACTGTTGAGGCTTAGTAAGTACGAGATAACTCGTAGTTGGCACCCTAGAAGGGAACGCAAATTATCTCGTACTCTGTGCAGCTTCGCATAAAATCGTATTATATCAGTGCCGGTCTCGATAAATGGCTTCTGGGAAAAGAACATAAAGTCAATATTGACTTGCGTGGCCAGTTTTCTGAAAATTGCCGCGGCAGTCAACGGCTGTCAGGATACATACATAGTTGTCACATAATAATCTTGACTAATACCTCAAGGTCGCCTTAGTCCAGTAGTTAGTGTGCTTAGCTTATTAGATATGAGGCAACGGTTCAAACCCTAGATCAGACATGTCCAACAATACTAAATATGAACAAATATTTCTACGGTGATTTCTTCTCAACAGATTTTTGGTAAAAACTCTGGGAGGTAAATAAAATTTAAATGGAAAATCTCTCAAACATCTGTTGTTCGGAGTCGACTTTAAACTGTAGGGATCCCCACTCATATATAAAAGTAAATCACACAACATAAGTGGTGGTGTACAGAAGTACACCCGGAAATTGCAGAGCGAATGAATTGCCAAGATATGGTGCAAGCACTACACTACACAAGGAATACCATTTAGAACCTGTAACATGGTAATATATTCCATTGGACCCCTATTGATAGCTTCGGATAAAGACAAAAGAGGGCATCAAATCTGCTGAAGATTAAAAGAAAATGCACACGTAATGTCTGCTTCAACAGCAAAGCATGCTGGTCATTCCTGTTGGAGTTAATACTGCATGGACACTGCATGCTGGACTCTCACTTCCCTAAGGGCATTTGCTTAAATTGAGGAGACGAAGAAAAGGATTAAACAGTTCCTTACATAATGAGTAAACGAAGGAAGCAGCTGAGCTGTTATTACGATTTAGATTTCATTGATACGTAAGTAAGGCACAAAGTCTGTGTAAAGGACTCCAATTAAAACAACAATTTTCGGTGGAATATCCAGCCAAGCGGTTCCAAATTCCATAGCGTTACAGGTTTTCAAAAGCCTTTTCGAAGCATATCAATAACACGTAGAGGAGGACAGACAAACAGCAATGTCTGAGCAGAAAGGATTCCAAGTTCAAAAGGGCATTATAAGCTGAAGTCGTCGTGGTCTAGTAGGTAGTGTGTTGGTTTATTAGACGTAAGGCCCCCAGGCCAAACATCAAAACGAAATATGAAAAAAAAAATTTCTTCGGCAAATTCCTCTCAGCAGGTTTCTGGCAAAAACTCTGACAGTAAATGAACCTGCCATGAAAAAGTTTCTCACAATCTGTCGTTCGGGGTCGACGTTAAACTGTAGGTCTCGCCACTCAAGTATAAAAATTAAGGCACACAAATGAGTGGTGTAAGAAGCTAGGTCGTAATCCAGACTAAAGGGTTGTAATGACCAATTGTGTTATGTTTGTATGATAAGCTGTTTCTGTTTTACTTTCAATGCTTATAGTTCAGCAAATAGGCCTAGAGATTTATTGCTAAAAATAACCAAAGCAATAGGCCTCAATTTATAAAAATATAATTTTTTTTTTAAAAACTTTCGCTGTTGAATGCGAATCATAAAATAATATTCGAAATGGAAAAATTATTCATCATTTAAAACAACAAACAAATTCCATTAAGTCAGAAGAAGATACCATGAGTCGAATGATTTAAAAAAAAAAAATCGTGGCGGGATTTGTATTCTTTTTTCCATAATTTTGCTGTTGCTGGCTATTGTTGGCCTAAATGACTTTTGGTAGACATGGCAAAAACATGTTTTATATTTCCGGGAAAATTATAAAAAGAGAAAACAAACTTAAATAAAGACATGTGTACACCAGTATAGCAGTACAGCAGTACAACAGTATTTAGAGTATTAGACAGACAGACAGACGGTAATAGAGACAAGAAGGACTATAACGAGAGCAACAAGGATCATAAAAATAAAAATTTAGTTTAACAACAGACGCCATTTTCTCTGTTATATATTTGTGTGTGTATGTGTATGTGTGTACTAATGTTGTGCTAAAACAGCGATTTTCGTTTGATTTAATGTGAAAACAAAATCAGCAAAATTTTTTTCAGGATGAAAAAAAAATTCCAAATGAAAACGAAAACCGAAAAAATATGGAAAAGGAAACTTTTTTCTTTTCAGACAGGCTTTGTGATAAGGGTATGAATGAATATGAGTGTGTGTGTGTGCGTGTGTGTTAGGCACTGTGTGGTTTATGTTCTCTTTATTTTTTTTCTCTTTTTTGCTTTGGTTAAACATAAGGCTTATGTTTATCTATTGGCTTCCTTAGTATCGGCAAAAAAAAATTGAATTCTTTTTTCCTTATTGAGTAGTGGGGGGAGGAGGGGTAGGGGGGGTAGGGGTTGGTTGTTGTGGCAGGCCTTTAACCGCCTTGTAACCATAAATATAGAATGTAAATGTAGTTACAGTTTATTTTCCCTTTCCCTCTCTCTCTCGCTGTTTACTGTTGTAATATAACAGAAGGATGAGGGGTTACGTTTTTAGATTTTATGTTAATGTTGCTGCTCTACTTGTGCTTGGCTAACAAACAAACAGGAGAAGCAGGCAATGGAGTGGAGTACAAGAATTGTTAGCAAAAAAGAAAATCCTTTGATTGGTTTTCGGTTAAGTAATTAAATTAAGTAAATTGAATTTGGCCAAGAGAAAAGATTATGTTGTTAAGATACGAATTAAAATGAGCATGAATATAAAGAAATACGAAAAAAAACAAATACGGAATACTGTATAAAGTTATAAAATTCTTTCTTTTTTTTTTCTTCATAATACCCTGGGTATGTTGTTGGCATTATGGAGTTTGTAAAAAGGAACTTGGCTGCAGGAATTATTGTCTTAAAACTTAAGCAGCAGAAAGTAATACAGAGAGAAAGAGAGAGAGAGAAGAAATGAAAACAATATTCCGTAATTAAATTAACAAATAAAACATTAAGATAACACACAGCACAGATAATATGAGAGAAAAATTTATTAATAAAGCTTAATGACCTCAACTAATACGGGAACTAACTAACTAACTAAACATAAGAAAAGAAACCTTTTATTAACATAAATACATCTTTAAAAGTGAAACTAGGGATTTCTATATGATTTGAAATCATATTTAAAGAAAAAAAGTCTCGAAAGAGAAAAACATTTTTAAAAGGCTCATTACAACCCAACAATAAGTGAGTAATTGATGTGTTAACATTAGGGCGGTTACAATTATTACGACTTTTTTTCATATTTAATTGCTTCAGTAAATATATGTAAAATAGTACTCACCTGAAGTATTTCATATACAGCAACCGTTGCGTAAAATATAATTGATTCCATTGCCGTAAGTTTCTGAAATGAAAAAATTAAAATTAAAATTAAATTTTTGTAAATTTTAAATCGGTTTTTAATTAATTAATCCTAATCCATGCATATGTAGATTGCCGTAGTCTAGTAGGTAGTGTGTTGGCTTATTAGATGTGAGGCTAGGGTTTCAACCCCAGGTCCGACATCTCCAACTAAACGAAATATGAAAAAATATTTCTTCGGCGACTTTCTATCAGCAGATTACATAACAAACAAACATAATTAGCCATTATAACTATTCAGTCAGGATTACGACCTAGCTTCTCATACCACTCATGTTGTGTGTGTGTAAAGTTTATACATGAGGCGCAGGACCTACAGTTTAAAGTCGACTCCGAACGACAGATTTTTGAGAAACTTTTTATGGCAATTTTATTTACTCTCAGAGTTTTTGCCAGAAATCTGCTGAAAGGAAGTCGCCGAAGAAAAATTTTTTTGGATTTCGTTCTGATGCCTGACCTGGCCTTACGTCTAAGAAGCCAACACACTATCTGCTAGACTATGGTGACTCCCATTACTGGCAAATAACAAATTTTCATGAAAAGTTACACAAAAATCTGTCTTTCGAAGACGACTTCAAACTATAGGTCTCGCCACTCATGTATAAAGTTAACACACACAACATAAGTGGCGTGAGAAGCTAGGTCGTAATCCTTTCTGAAGGTTTGTAATGAGCAATTATGCATTTATATGATTTGATGATACTAGAAGCATTACAGATGCGGTTAGACCTGTGCGTCATTATAATGTACAGGAAAATATTTGTTCTTCTAGGGGAAGTGTGGGACATAATCAGAATTATCAGCGTTTTGAACTATCTTATGGCTTATTACAGTCTATTTCCCATTTAGGTTAACAGTTCTATCCCTATAAACTCCAATTCATGCCACAATTAAACCCATTTGAACATTCAAAACGCCCTATTTATGCTGATAGCTTTTTCTCACGCATTGATTACACACTCAAGAAAAAAAGTTCGCCTATGAAGCCTGCAGATCTCAGAAGTGATTGTGAAAATGTCATTGCATCCTCTAAAAGTAACTGCTTGAGGCGTATTATAGTATCGAGATATCACTGGACCATCAGGTTCAGGTTCAGGATCAGGTCGGAGTGGTAGCTCTGATATCACAAAGCTCAATTGAGCACGCATAGCGGCCCGTTGTGACACCACGGGTGAACGCAGTCCCTGTACTGACCAAGTTCCACCAAAATCAGGGAAGAGGAAGAAGTTGGTCAGCGCAAGAGCTGAACTCACTGGAGCATGGTTTAACGAAAATTGCCCTGGGAGAACAGTTTCCATCAATATAATGCGCTTTAGCGGTATGAGCGTCGAATATTTTTGTATGCAATTAAAAATTATGAACCGTACGGTATGTGGTTTCAACAAGACAACACCAACAGCTCCTATTATTGTCATTATGATCGTGAGTAATTGCGACTATATGATCTGTTATACTCCCCACAAACTTTAGAGAGTATCCCTATAATGTCTCCTGCAAGTTTATTGCCTAATACATTTTAAGAGGCTGCTTGGAGTCAACAATGGCAATTCTCTCTCGCTAGTACCTGTTAATCAGGTACCTGGAATACATTAATGCCCCATAGATTCCATTAATGTATTCTGATTATTTATTCTAATTGTCACAGAATGCACATGTTGGACTCAAAACAACCCCTATTCGAAATAAGTATACTCTGAGACGACCATGCCTATCAAAAGACCAGTTATCAAGTTTAGGCTATTCCTGGATATTCTGAAGCATGATTGCCTCAAACCCACTTGGTTCAATAAGAGTCTTTACCTTTCCTTAGCTTCCCTATCGTTGAGCATACGTTTTCAAATATCCATTCCTTCTCCATAGAAGAGTTTTTTCTGGTCCCATCAGCGGCGTCTGCTTGCTAATTAGTCAAGTCTTTGTCTTTCTTTTATAATCTTCCCCTTGAGTTCTTTGTGTTCTTTTCCAAGCATCCAATACCACTCCTCAGTAGGGTTCTGGACCCATTAGCGGCGTGAATTCTACTCTCTTCAGAAACTATTCTACTTGCTCATTGTCTAGGATTCCCACATGATCTGGAACCCAGCAGTGGGTAACCCTATTTTTCCTACCTAGCCTAATCAGCTTCGTTAGACAATCCCATATTATTTTTAATTTAACGTCATAAGAGCCGAGTACTCGAATGGCGGTTTAACTGTCACCTAGTATTGCTAAGTCCTGCACCTCCTATCCAAGTTAAATTAAGCACATCATTCAATGGCATCGACTACCGCTTTGAAGATATCCACAAGGTTTGCAATTGGTTCAGAATATTCCATTTTCGGACCGAAACCCCCTGCTCTTGTGCCAAGATTCCTTATTGAACCATCCGTAAACCACAAAATAGTCCCTGTTTTAAGAGAGTATGTATCTTCGAGATTACTACATTCATTTCTGTTAACGACTCGTTACGAGGCATTTCCTAAAATCATAGAGTATATTGGTTCTGTCCAGAGGACAGTGAAGGAACAAGCCCCCGAAACCATCTAATGAATTTCATATTTGACTTGACTCTCATCAACCATAGACACAAAAGCTTTGGTCTTCACTACCATTTGCAAAGGACTTAAATCTAACGGAGCCTGAATGCCCTTAGTTTCTATAGACTATTGACTTGACTGTATGCCGGTTTCTCATTGCCTTTAGATACAAAAAGGAAGAAAAGGCGCCCGCAGAATACTGAATACCACTCTAAAACTAATTGAAGCAATTTGGTCAAATTTTGTAAGGAAACTAGTGATAGATGTCTCCTGCTTTGAACAGTTGTCCTTTCGGCTAAGGGGTGATAATTTCAAAAAAAAAATCATCGACTTTTTAACCCACCATGTATACTACAACATGACATTTAAAGAGTCCTTTCCATTTTCAGCCATGGCGTCTAAATTGAGATAGAGCACATGAGAAGCTATATACGATACTGACCAGAAAATACCATAAGTAGATACGGTCGACTTTGCTACTTTTTTCAATTAAATGGAACCCGGTTTTATAAACGGAAATAAAAAGAAAATAATTTAAATTTATTTCGTTTTTCTTTTTCAATTTCTCTCGCAAATGCAATGCCAAATTGCAGTTGAATGTGTGTCATTTAATGAACTAAAAAAATAAAAATAAGATTTTCAATTAAAATTTTACTGTAACAGCCATTAAATGGAAGAGATTCAAATGCAACGAAATGCAAAATAACGCACAACATCATCATCATCATCATCATCATCGTGAACATCATTTAAAATGACACACAAAAAATAAAGGAAGAGAAAAAAAGAAATAAAAATAAAAGAACAACGAAAACAAAATATTTCCACAGATTATCGTCATAGTCATGCCCATCATCCGCATCATCATCATCATCATCACAGTGATTATAAACACCAACGCTAACAGCAGCAGCAGCAGGTTATTATTTTTGTTCACCGTCAGGGCGGGCTTTTGTATGTTTTCATTTAATTTACACTCAACACATCGAATTAGTGAAAATCCTTTTGTGACCGAATTCGAATCCCCTAACTCAGCTATTCCCTCTAGCCCCATTGGCCGGTATTTATATTTGAAACAGTTAGAATTTTATGTACACACACAAACACTACAAATGTATGCATGTTAATGAGTTTAAAGATGCAATTGTTGCTGGCAAGGAGTAAAGGGGTGAATCAGAGGTTTCACAGTGTGTAAGCGTATATGAGAGCGATGATGATGATGATTTTCATTTGGCACCTGTAATAATAACGGTAATTGTAGTTGTTATTCCAATAGTAACAGTAATGAGGTAGCCATGGCTACAATGCAAAGCAACAAGCTCACCATGTCGGAGTGAATGAATGTGGGAGTAAAAATAATAGAAAATGAGACACGCACCAAAAAAGAAAATAAACGCGCTCATCTGCAATCCATGAGATAAATAGTAACACAAGAGCATTGTTAACGTATGCACAAGCAGGGGAACAACAAGAACAACAATGGCAAACTAAAGCTGTTGCTTCAGGCATAAAACGGAAGCTTCAAAGCGATAAATCCTTAATGGTCTCAACTAAGCTCAATGCTGTTGGCCACAGACAAAAGCATCATCAAGGCAACCATCACACACACACACACACACATTCAACACTAATGATAATAATGTGGATAATATAACCGACAACGACAACAACAACTATAAAAACTAAAGACTAAAAACTCTTTTCGCTATGAATTATTGCCATAAAAAAACAATTTTATTATTTGAAAGTGCAGAAAAAACAACTCCAGAAAAAAAAGAAGGATTGCGATTAAACAACTGAATTAACACACTTCAAAAACTTAAAACTGAACACTTGGCTTGGTTTGGCTTGGCTGTTGCACCTTCTTTCCATGCTGCTCGCTCTGCAGCAACCAACGAATGTGATGAGAATTATTATGGCATGCGGTAATATAAAGGACAATAGCAGGATAGGGATGGATGGAGACTACTTGAAATAATAATATTCTCTTCATTCATTATGACTCTTTACACGCCATTATTTTTAATACGAATTAGGTGTTGATATTTTAATACGAAATAAAATAATAATAAAAGAGTAGTGTTGATAACGTAGATTATTACTCTAGCTTGTCTTGTATGCCAAAAAAAAAAAAAAAAAAATTGAATAATTTTGGAATTTAAATTTCCTGAAATAAGTTTATGGGGTTTCAAGTATGAATACGCTGAAGACTTATTTATTTTTTTAGTTTCTTTATATGGCTCTACAAGCTTTAACATATCTCACGCTTAGCTCCCAGTTTTTTATCTTAAGCACATCACGGTATATAAAGTTTCGTTACAGCTGGTCACTGCTGGGATTTTTCTATGGAATAGTGTGTGTCTAAACCATGGCTGTCTTTGCGTTTGTATATAATATTCTCAGCTCAATCTAAAGCTTATATAACTTAGGATCATCATAAATATAGAATGATATTCAAGCGATCATTATAACCACTCTTCAGTTGAAACAACATTGCTTACTTACTTACTTAAGTAGCTTTTACAACAATTTTATCAAGATTACAACTTAGTTTCTCACACCACCCATATTGTGCGCGCTAATTGCACTCATGAGTAACGGGATCTGCAGTTAAATGTGGATTCCGAACAACAGATTTTTGAAAAACTTTTCGAGGTAATTTTATTATTTGCCAGAAGACTGATGAGAGCAAATTTCGTTTTATTCGAGATATCTGAGCTTGGGTTTGAAGCACAGACACACTACCTACTAGACTAAGGGCCACGATTACAACTTGCCGTTAAAGTTGGATTTAGTTAAAGGTAACTTTAGCTAAAGTAAACTTTAAAGTCACCTTTAACTTCTTTTCGTTATTAAAACCTAATGCTAAAATAATGTTAACTGTTTTCAAAAATATGGCAGTGCCGGAGCAATGTCGATAAAACTGCTCAATTAAACAAGTTTTTTTTTAAACGCAGTAGCAATGAAGGGCCTCTTTTTTTTGTTGTTGTTGTATTTGCTCATTTTGTTTATAATTGAAGTTGCACATATTGAAAATAATATATAATATGGCAAGTTCTAACATAAACTTAACTTTAGAAGTTAAAATTAGGATGATCCTCCCTTTAGCTTAAAGCTCACTTCTACCTTATTGTCCATTTATAATAATGAAAAACAAATTATCTGCTCATTAAAATCCTCTCTTTAGTTAACGGCAAGTTGTAATAATAGCCCTAAGACAACTTGAACCACGTTGTTTACCATTTCTAAGTGGCTATCACCAGCGAAACATGTGACGGCGAACGGAGGTAAAGAGAATATTAAAGTAAAGAATCTGTAGTCATTCCAAAATTTTGGATATCATTGATCGAAATCTTCCTATTTAGGTAACTGAATCCGCTTTCGATTTTGGTTTTATAACGAAAAACTTGCTGAAGTTGCCGTGTCCAGCAGATTGTGTATTGGCTTATTAGACGTAAGGCCCGAGTTCAAAACCCAGGTCAGACATCAAAACGAAATATGAAAAAATATTTCTTCGGCGACTTCCTCTCAGCAGATTTCTGGCAAAAACTCTGAGAGCAAATAAAATTACGATGAAAAAGTTTCTCAAAATCTGTCATTCGAAGTCGACGTTAAACTGTAGGTCCCGCCGCTCAAGTATAAAAAGTAACGTGCACAACATGAGTGGTGTGAGAAGCTAGGCCGTAATCCTAGCTGAAGAGTTGTAATGGCCAATTATATATGTATGTATGTAACTGAATTCGCTTTCAATCTTGGTTTTATAATGAAAATACAGAATAGATCATGATAATAGCTTACACCGCACAAAGACCGCGTGCTCCAGTAAAACAAAAATTTCTTGTTTCCGAGCATCCCTTTTTGTTTAGTACTCTCTTGGGCCATTCTTTTGCCACCAAATCAGCATATGTGGTACGCTCTACTCGCAAATGACTTTTCTATCATTTTTATAATGAAAACAATTTTAAGTCGCAGGTCCTTTAATTCTACTCCCACAACGCTCTTTTATTTCCAAAACAATATACTACAGGAGTGGAACCATCCCCTGGTTGTGTTCGAAAACATTATAAAAAACTTCAGGCAATACCATGATATCAACAGATTACAAAACCCACAACCCAACTCAACTACATACATCTACCCATAAGCTGGGATGCTTCATTGTTGTTTCAAGTTCAAAAAAATTCCAGTATTTATCCCCAGTTATCCACAACCTGGACTTCTGATCTCACAGTTCAAAGGTTCCCTGTGGGGCCCTTGACATTTATACTCAAGACACTAAAATGCTGGACAGAGACATTGTGCGAAGGAATCTGACATTAGACTTTAGTATAGACCGCTTGATTACTTGGTTAATTCACACAGCTTTGTATCGTGTATGTTGTATTGAATACACTTGGTTATTTGTGAACGCTCAATGCTATGCTGTATTGTGTATTTCGTATACCAAATATCTTCTTCTTATTCTTCTTTATAATTTTTGGCATTCAAATAATTTGTTAGCACGAAACCAATACAACATAATATGAAAAAAATGTGTATAAGTGTATCGGATTTTTACAAGCAAATTAACAACAACAAGCATACAATGTTGTATATTCGTTCAACAATACACTCAATACAATGATACAACGGCTTGTGTGAATTGAACAACTGTGTTATAGTTCAGGCAGAAGACATGATCACACAGAAAGCGGTGTAGTATAGTCAGATGGCATTATCTCAACGCCAATCCAGGTCCGTAAATGCCGGGCATTTCTCAGGAAAATTTCGTATTATTGAAATATGTTAGTGTCTGTTTCCCCGTATTAAAAAAGATCGTCTTTCTTTCTCTTTCTCATTTTCTGTAATTTGTTAGGTAAAGGAGAGCCTTAGTCTTCAAGAAAAGGTTTCGCCATCTAATCTAACCATAAAACCGGCAGGCTACATATGATTTGAATAAAACACTTAGAAAACTAAATTAGGGGCTCCTTAATTTAAAAACATTCTATTGATCCTGTTTAAATCTCACTGTTGTTGTCATCGCAATTAAAAATTTGAAATTTTTTACGAAAATTTATTGAATGATTTTGCCTTTTTCGCTAATGACTTGTTTTTACGCCCTTCACTATAAATTAATTAAAAGAAAAAAGATTTGAAAGAATTTCGTTGTGTCCTTAAAAGGAAATCAACGACGCCAAGTTTCAAAATTAAATTTTATGGCTTTTAAAGGCAATTGGGTCTAGGCCAAGAAATCTTCAACAACATTTGAATACGTAAAGTGAATGAAAAGTTTTCGTTTTTTTTCTCTCGACTTCTTTTTTATCGTACCATTGCAATGAATTGGTTCTTCTTCTTCTTTTTAACTTTTCCAAAATTAATGCCAAAGTAACGCGTTTGTGATTTATTTTTGTAGTTTTTCTTTCACCCAAAAAGAAAAAAGGAGTAACTCCTACCACCCATAATTTAAAGGAGAATTTAAAATAAAAAATAAAAAAGTTTTCCCAACATTTTCTTCCCATCACCTTTTTGCATTGAAAGTGAATAATTCCAATGATAATGTGACAAGACAAGTTTTAAGCCAAAACAACAGCAACGCAAGCAACGCAAATCTGGAAGCCGAGCAAAAAAAAAAACAATTTTCTTAAAGGGAAAATAAGTAGTACCGTCTAAAAGAGGAGTAAACCTTAAGTAATTGCTGCAAATGAGTCTTTCATTTATATTTGTTGCAACAAATTTTTTTAGTACACACTCCTCTGTTTGGTGTGGGAAATCTTAACATTTTCTGGCATTGAAAAATAAGTTTTCAAATGTAAAGCTTTAAAAACTCATTTATTTGTTGCACATTCAAGGTTTTCTTTAGTTTCTTGCAGAACAGTATACGGATTTGGATACGGTTTCTGAGTTGTTGCTACAGTTTTCCCTTAAAGAAATTGCAAAGAAGATAAAACAGTTGCTTTAGCCATTTGTTGGCACTTTTGCGTTTTCATTAAAACTACGATAAAAGCTAAAATAACAACAACACCAACAATAGCTAAGAAAATATGTATCCTTTAGTCGAAAATGTTGCACTTAAATACTCATCAACAATGAGGCACAAATACAAACGGAACTACATGCCAACAGAGTGGCTAAAGAATGCAAACAATAGCAGAAATACTCCTTCAATTCTGCTTGAATGAAATTCCCATTTAATCTGAATCAAAGGTTTAAGGGTAATATTTTTAAATCCGATAAGATGCCCTATAAGATATCATTGAAAATGCTATGTTAAGGCTAGTTTTTTAACAATTCATTCCTTTCCCGTACTGCACTCTTCCTAAAATAATTTCAAAAAAGGCCAAACGATTATATTTTTAATTCCGATAACATGCCCTATAAGATATCATTGAAAACAATTCATTCCTTTCCCGTACTGCACTGCTTCCTAAAATAATTTCAAATACTTTAACAACAAGTATAGATTTCAATAGACTTTCGTTATGTTGCAAGTTTTTCTATTTTATTGAGTGTACAACAGCGTGTGGCAGTTGCCCTTTTTCTTTCTCTCTCTCACTCTCTCGCTCTCTCTGTATTTATTTGCTTTAGTTTTGCGTTATTTTCTTGCTTTCTTTTCGTAACTCTCGTTGAAATCTTGAAGTTGAATGCGATCAAAAAAGCAATAAATTGTTTAAGCAGTCAAGTGCATCTACGATTTTCATTTTTTTCTTGTTGTTTTCATTTTGGGAAATGCATTCATTCTGTCTAAACTGAAGCAAACGAACATCTATGCGTTGATGCAACATCCTTGTAGACTTACTTACCCTGAGTTTATACAGGCAGAGCGAAGAGAGGGAGAGAGTGATGGCATGATAGAGATGACTTTTGGAGATGTGATGTGTAACAATATCCGCCATTTTCTTGGCCAATAATTTTCGATTTTTTTTTATTCTCTTGTTTTTCTTGAGTTCATTTCTATTATTTAACAAGAGAACAAATCAGGTTGTTAAAATAAAAGAAACTGCACTGAGAGAAAGAGGTCTCTCAATTCCTAAAATCACTGTAGAGGGGAAAGTCCCTAGGTTACCATTCACAGAAGCGCTTTAAATTTTAAACCAGGTTTTTAAAATAAAAGAAAGTGCGCTGAGAGGAAAGGTCTCTCCATTCCTAAAACGACTACAGAGAGGAAAGTCTCTAGGTTACCTTTCAAAGAAAAGCTTGAAATTTTTTGGGCAAAATTTTCACAATTTTTTCCTTACAGGATGAATCCTAAACGATCAGGATAGTTAAGTAAACCCTATGCGCCACCGGGGTTCTTTAATACAAAAGAAATACGTTTTGACCAGGCAAGATAAGCTCAGACACCAAGAAACATCGTTTTTACATCGTTTCGTAAATCAAGCTCTTTGGTCCAAACAATGCAGACCTGCGTAGGTAGGTTTGACGATAAGGGTAAAATGATGAAGTAAAAGAAACAGGCTACAAAGAATGAAAAAATGCCAAGAACAAATCAAAGAATTAGATAAGCGAGGAGGAATGCCAATTCTATGTCATTAGAAACTCAAGAGCGCCTGAAATTGAATCCTCGAATAAACCCTCTCAGGTTATTTATCCTTCTCCTACAAATAGACAGTCTGTCAGTTGTCTCCATCTTCTCATACATATACCCCGCAGATTTCCGGTTATAGTCTATTTCGCAGCTCCGTCAGCTATCACAACATCACAATGTAGCATAAGGAATGCAGTTGCCAGCTTGACGGTAGGTCCTGCAGAGAGGCAGGCCTATTATCGATAAATGGCCACAACCAGCTCACTACGTAACTTACTTAGTTATTTATTTGAACATTACAGCCCTTTAGGCAGGAGATTACTACCTAGCTTCTCACGCCACCCCTGTATTCGCCGTAGTCTAGTAGGTAGTGTGTTCGCTTATTAGACGTAAAGACCGGGTTCGAGCCCCAGGCCAGACATCAAAACGAAATATGAATAAAAATATTTCTTGGGCTACTTCCTCTCAACAGATTTCTGGCAAAGGCTCTGAGAGTAAATAAACCTGCCATGAAAGAGTTTCTCAAAATCTGTCGTTCGGAGTCGACGTTAAACTGTAGGTCCCGCCACTGATGTATAAAATTAAGGCACACAACATGAAAGGTGTGAGAAGCTAGGCCGTAATCCTGACCGAAGAGTTGTAATGGCCAATTATATATGTATGTGTTCTCACACCACCCATGTTGTATGTATTAATTTTTTCGATGAGGGCTGGACCGACAATTTAAAGTCCACATTATTTCATTTACTCTCAGAGTTTTTGCCAAACAAAGTCGTCAGAAGAAGCAGCTACGGTAAGAAGAAGTAGCTTCGGTAACAGTATAGTTGGACTTTCCATTCATAAATTCCTTTCTGACCTGTAGTGTATGGCACTACGCACCGTCCAACATTCGTCAACTGGAATCCGGCAAAGAATAGTGTGAAGAGCAGCCTTAGGATCTCCTAAAAGGTTCAAGGGTAACAAAGCTACCCAATGTCTCAACCAAGAAAAACTTTCAAAACTCAGCAGTCCTATGACGGTTGTTGTTTATGTAACTTGTATCCTCTCGGGGGGGGCTAGGGAGCATCTGGGTGGCTTATTGAAGGGTAATGAGAAACTGTTTTCCTGATGCATACGTCTAACACACTGCACACAATTTAAACTTTTAAATACACGGTATTTTTTCTCTCAGTGTTCTATTTTATCTTTCGCGTTTAAAACAGTCTTTGAGAAAAGGTTAAGGGGAGGTTAACGTAGTCATTTAGTATTTATTTTTCGGCAATTGCAGCAGGAAATGGCTAAAAAGCTTTCCTCTTAATTTTTCTTACGGACCAGTTGCCTGCCTGCCATTCATCGCCAATGCAAAAGTACTTCTTGACTCTGCACAAAATAAGACATTCAAACAAATTTTCGAAAGGCATTTAAATTTCTTCGTTTGTCTGTATCTGAGCTGCTGATAGTGTTGGTGGTGTGCTTGCTTGATATTGGCCAAAAGAAAAGCCGTGCAAATGCTACAGCCGCCTTTCAATGAAAACCTAGACGAAGCAATTGTGTTTGGAGAGGGAGAAGGGAGAAGGGAGTGAAGAATTTCGTTGTTATTTTCTTACATGAGTCCGAGTTCATCTTTTCTTAACATTTCATCTCTTCAGCTAAGAAGAGTAGAAAGAAGAGCAGCAGAGCAGTATACATAAGTGCAGCTAAAGGATAAACTTGTTGTTTAAAGGGGTTCGCATGTGTTTCCAGACTATTTCCATTAAGAATTCTTCTTTTATTCTGTATTCTCGTTATTGTTGAATGGCGTGGTATTGCGTGAAATTTGCTTTTAAAATTACAAGGTAAGTACACAGATTGTGATTGTTCTTCTATCTCCACACACCCCCCCCTCCCCTTATTCATATGTGATGATTTCTTTGTATCATTCACTTGAATTCTTGTTGAATGAGACACGCATTCATGTGTGTGCGGTGTGAGTATGAGTAGTGAGTGGTAAGTGTGTCTATCTGGTTCGTTGAAAAACTTTATTTTCTTTAGACTTCCTTTTCTTTTCGAGCTTTAAACTTAAGAGAAATGGCTTTGGAATCCAACAACAACAAAGTCCAACAAAACGATTTCAAGTGGATATTTTTAAGTGAGATTTCAACATACAACCCAAACAGCTAGAAGAGTTAGAAACAGTAAGAGAGATAGAGAGCAAGTTAAGGGAAGAGTAAAAGGTGATACACTTGAAAAGATAAAGTTTTACGGCAACGTACTTTTTCTACGTCCAATTGTTTCCTGTTTCTGTATGCAATGCAACTCTCACGCAGTGTCTGTATATACTGACTGACACACATGCCCACATAGACAACAATGTAGAGGGTATTACATGGTGTTTTGAGAGGGTATGTTACGTGTAGTTTCTGCACAATCAAACTTAAGATTCCATTTCTTTCAAAGGTGTTTTAAATAATAATTCATTGAGATTTGAAATATTTACACCAAAAGCTGGCTGGATGTCATTGAACGCATCCCGATCATGATTTCGCTTACTCGATATTCCTATAATCGTTGTTTACTTTTATTATTGTGGTGTTATTGGCATTTTTGTTTAATTGTTTACCATTTTTTTACGCTGGTATTTGTTGTTGTATTTTTGTTTACTTGTTTTTCATTTTTCTTTTATGCTGGTGTTGGTTGTTATATTACACAGTGCGATAATTTGTAAACAAGTTCATTGTTTTGTTTTTGTAGCTTTTGTTTGTGATTTTAATGTTAAATGATGTAAAAGCAAAACACCAGTATCTAGATTTTTTCCATTTTCATAACAATATTGTTGTATAATAAATTTTCACATGAATGAATCAAAATGACAAGGTACTTGGTCTTAGTATTTGTACGACAGATTGGCTTTTTTTGATACCACAATGGATTTGTTCTTTAATCTTAGACCAGAACTATTCGAAGCAAATATTCCAAGCTACCGAATACTCATCCTGCCTGAATACTGATGCTTTTTTGGAAGAGTCTTTTTCCCCTCTTTTGTCAAATCATTAATGAGCTACGTTTCGTAAAATCTTCTTACACTTACACTTCCCTGATAGGATGCTCCGGCGAGACGGGTATTTGATGCGGGGATCTGCGGAAGTCGGCGAAGAGGACGACCTTATATGCGTTGGAAGGACCAAATCGAGGAAGCGCTGTCATCGATTGGTGTGACCAACTGGCGCGCAAGAAGCAGAGTTGCATGGAAGGATGTGTTGCGGCAGGCCGAAATTCGTTAATCGGATTGTTAATGGCCTATTAAGTAAGTAAGTAATACCCTGAACTTCGTAATTTAACTGGAAAATCTGCAAGAAGTGAATGGTTTCGAGAAAACAGGTGCTCTTTATGTGTTAATCGCTGTAGTCTAGTAGGTAGTGTTTTGGCTTATTAGAAGTAAAACCCGGATTCCAGCCCCAGGCCAGACATCAAAATGAAATATGAAAAAAAAATATTTCTTCGGCGAAGTTTCTCAAAATCTGTCGTACGGAGTCGACATTAAACTATAGGTCCCGCCACTCAAGTATAAAATTAACTCACACAACGTAAGTGGTGTGAGAAGCTAGGTGGTAATCTTGACTGAAGGGTTGTAGTGGCCAATTATGTATGTATGTATGTATGTATGTATGTATGTATGTATGTTTATGTGTTAAATGGAATCAAAATCAGTTGATGACCATGATACATTACAGAGCTAAGCATTCATGCTTACGAGGAAGAAAGAAAATCATGTATGCAGACCATATTTAACTCTGATTTCTGGCAAACTCTTGAATGTTAATAAATTCATAGCATTTTATTAATTTACACTCCATGTTTTTTCTTTTCTTTAATTGCTTCCATTAATAGTTGCCATTAAATTTATTCATTTCATTCCAATGAAACTTTTGAAAAAAAAAAAAGTTCCTTTGACAGATTTTTTCGATAAGAAACTTGACTGTCATTGTGAGAGCGATGAAATTAATTTCATAAATTAATTACTCAGAGAAACTCTAACAGTCCTCCCAAAAAACGAAACTCTAAGAAAATAATCTTTTCATAAAACCCCCACCCCCTTCTTTTATTGAATCTAAAAGAAAAGGAGAAAGGAACAAATCCTTGCAGCACAAAGTTTCGATGGCCATTGAAAAAGTTTTCAGAAGTTAAAACCTCCCCAACGAAATATGAATACCAATACCAAGTCACAACTCTTCACTTTTCCTAGTTTATTGTGAGATTTTGATTTTCTTTTTACGGAAAATTGATTGACGTTCTTCTACTCGTACGTCCTATACATACATACACCCATACTAATATGCGTACTAATCAATTTTTAAAGGATCAAAATCTGAAATATATTGTAATGCAATAAATCAATTTATTTTGACAAAACCAAAATGGTTGCTTGTGTGGCAAAGAAAATTCAATGATGGAGGGCTATATACCAACCATCAAGTCTACGAGAAACAATGAATTGAGTTGAGCTGAACTGAACTGAATTGAGTAGACCTGTATGACGAACATGACAACCAGCCGTTAATTAAACGCCATCAATTTGCAGGTGTACACTGAATGCATGCGTTTGAGGGGTTGAGGCCGCATCAACCATCAATTGAAAAATTTCTTTGAAGTACAATTGCAAAATCAATATGAAATATTTAAACACTTGATGTTGCTGCAAGAGAAAGGAGGTGGATAGAGAGAGAGAGAGAGAGACAGAGCAGACAGAGAGAGAGGAGTTGGTAAAAAGTTTTTCATTTACCTTTAAATTGAGTTTTATTAACGTTACATTTTATAAACGATGAGGCTTAAGGATAACTGAGATAACTTGGAATTTTATTGGCTTTTAAGAATTCATCTGTGGCAAGCAAATAGGAAAAGAAATAGCATATCTACAGCATGGTTGTGGCAATTAAGTTTCAGTTACCACAACTATTTCAAATTAAGGAAAATGTATAATTGATGTGAATAAAGGTTGGCTTAATATAACACAATAGTACATACATAAATAATTGGCCATTACAAGCCTTCAGTCAGGAGTCAGGAATACGGCCTAGCTTCTCACACCACTCATCTTGTGTGTCTTAATTTTGTACTTGAGTGGCGGGACCTACAGTTTAACGTCGACTCCTAACGACAGATTTTAAGAAACCTTTAATGGCAGGTTTGTTTACTGTCAGAGTTTTTGCCACAAATCTGCTGAGAGGAAGTCGTCGAAGAAATATTTTTTTTTTCATATTTCGTTTTGATGTCTAGACTGGGGCTGAACCCGGGCTTTACGTCTAATAAGCGAACACACTAAATGCTAGGCTACAGCGACTCCATAGTACGCAAACCTAAATTCATTAGTGTGCTCTGCTTAGTAAGCGGCTGATGCGTCAAATTTAAAAGTCCAACAGACGATATAAAATACAAATTCCCCTACACGTTAAATGAATAAGAAGCATGTATGTATCGGTTCAGTTAAATTTTGTAAAGGTGTAGGCCCTACCAAGAAACCGCCGAAGTCTGGTAGGTAGTGTGTTCTCTTATTAGACGTAAGGCGCGGTTAAAACCCCAGGTCAGCCATCAAAACAAAATTTGAAAAAATATTTCTTCGGCGGTTTCCTCTCAGCAGATTTCTGGCAAGAACTCTGAGAGTAAATAAAATTACTATGAAAAGGTTCCCAAAAAATCTGTCGTTCGGGGTTGACTGTAAACTGTGGGACTCGTCGCACATGTATAAAATTAAAACACACATAATATAAGTGGTGGCCAGTTCACATGTGAGATGACAATGTCTTCAAGCCGCTTGTGCAGAATGTCCAATATTTAGAAAAAAGTTGCTTGACACGTAGCACCGTATCTTATATTAAGATAATGCAATTCAGGGCAAAAGAATTTCGGAATTAACGACTCATAGTGCTTGAAGGTCTGGCGAAAGTCGTTTTCAAATAAATATGGACCGAAGACATCATCATTCCAAAATGCACACTAAGCTGATACTTTCCTGGAATACGTTGAACGCATTCCAAAACCACTAACTGAATTTTATTAGAGAATCCTTGGACTACATAGCCTGATGCTTTGACCACATCCCAATATTCTATAACTATCCATCATACTCTGTAGAGTACTGGTTGAAATAGTCTTACCGAATCCATCTACCACTTTAACGTTTGGAGAATAACTTTTTTGTAGTGTAACACATATTCTATCAACCGATTTCTAATATTTAAATACTGTGGTAGTACGTGCCATGATCATATGTACATATATTGTCTATTCTGTTAAACACATAACATTCCTCTGTTAATATTTACATTGGAGGTTTTATCGAACTTATCTTCATACACAATTTTATTTGTGTTACGATCAACAAGAGTGTGAGTGGTTTGTCAGCTACAATCGTTGTGTGCTGAATTAAAAACTAGTAGTAATTCTCATTTAGTTCATTACTATTTAAGCATAAGTAAATTATATTGTGTTTGGAGGGTGGGTGGTGGTGGCAACTTCGAAACTCTCTGAAACTGTGGTTCAGAGTCGATGTTAAACTGTATGTCCCTCCTCTTATGGATAAAATTGATACGATTCAGTGAGCCACACAATACGATCGAGAAGAAGTCGCCGTAGTCTGGTAAGTAGTGTGTTGGGTCATTAGACACCAAGCCAGGGTTCAAATCTCCGGTCAGACATCAAAACGAAATATGAAAAAAAATTATTTCTTCGGCGACTTCCTCTCAGCAGATTTCTGCCAAGAACTCAGAGAGTAAATAAAAAATTGCCATGAAAAGTTTCTCAAAAAATTTGTCATTCGGAATCGACTTTAAACCGTAGGTCCCACTACTCATGTATAAAATTAACGCACACAACATAAGTGGTGTGAAAAACTAGGTCGTAATCCTGACTAAAGGGTTGTAATGACCAATTATGGATGTATGTATATATGTATACGTGTATGTATGTATGTATATTGTATGTATATATGTATGTATATGTAGGCTCAACCAAATTGCGTCACATAAATTCGCCACATTTTAGTCCGAGTTCCTAAAAACCACACGAAATCGTCCGTCTATCTATCATTTCGTCGATTATTAGTGGAATCCATTTTATCCACTACATTGCTAGTAGTCCTCTTCGTAGGACAATTATGGCGATCGTAAAATGGGCGTTCTGTTACCTAAAGTAATTGTATTTGCACGTGTTGTTGATGGCTACATACATATGTCCAAGGTGAATTGGGGACAACGCACTGAGTAATGGAAAACTAATTTGACAGATGTAGCTTCAACAAGATGGCCGTTATCAACTATGGAGAGTTCTGAAGTCCCTGTGTAAGGACAGATGCGAAATTCAGACTTTTATCTCTCTATCTCAGCTGTGGACTTACAAGTTCTTTGATGGGAACTTATGGTGTTAAAAAAAACTGCGGCAATTGTGAAGACGAGAATGAAGAGACAGTCCCTTAGGGATGTACGTGACGCCTCAGATTAAAAACTAGAAAGTATTTTAGGCGTGTATAGAGCGCACAAGTTGGTTCTATAGTGGAGCGCGTTTGCTTAATTGCGATCTCGTTGGGTATAAGTGTATCAAATTTGTTCGGCTGCAGCTCTTACCGAACCTTCAAAATAACTCTCCACAAAATAAAAAATAAGAGCTAAAGGATGTATTGTAGTCACCCTTAAATTCAGAATTACGGCCCATGTTTACGTTATTTTTTCTACCTTATGTGACATCATAAATAGTCGTAAATAGTCATAAATTTCTGACATAATTTTCTTCAAAACCTCTAACTGTGTTCAATTAAGTTGTATTGCTTTCGGCGTCTAAACAATATTTTGATTATTTTCACAGATTTTTTTCTTTTATTTTTTTCGGCTAAGAAAACAAAACAAAAACTTTTAAATTTATTTGTATGCCACAACTATTTGCATAAATAGTTGCCATATTTTTATAAATGTTGTGTGTGTTTCTTATTTTTCAATTCATTTTCTTTATGTTTTCCACAAATAAATATTTAAAAATAATAAATTTTTGCATGCGAAATACATGTCCTTTCAAAAACACAAAAATTCAAGCAACAACTGACACCAAAGGACGAAAATAAAAATTAAAAACAAAAACAAAAAAATTATTTGAAACTACGCTTCCTATAAAAATAAAATAACAACAACACCAACACTGCCACATACGAATACCAATACCAATACGAATATAAATCACTTACTTTAAATGTTACGAGTTACACCAAATAGTAAACAACTTTAGCAAAGAGATGGAAAGAGAGAGAGAGAGAGAGATAAAGGGAATTCTTTTAAAAGCGCCCTGGTGTTCAGGGCAAAAATGTCAATAAATTATGCGTAAAACCACACAAATCAAAAACTAAGAAATTGAAAAATATTTTCTCTCTCACTCTCTCTTCCATATCCATACACTTACACAAACATATTTTTGTAATAAAAAAAATTGAGGAAAAAAAACATACTTGTGGTATGTTTGAATGTAAACCAGTAAAACAGATTAAAGTTTACTGTTATAAGCAAAAGTTTAAGCTAGAAGAGAGGGGAAGCGGAAGAGAAAGAGGAAACGAAAGATAGAGACAGAGAGTAAGTAAAGAGCCAAAATAAAACGGGCAACATGTAAATAAAAATTTTGGAGCAGGAGCAAATTATGGCAAAACACGCAAAAGTTTAAAGGCAACAGTTCACACACACACATACACGCACACACTTACACTTATAAATATACAATAAACAAATCGCAATAACAACAAAAAACAACAAAAAGAAGCAGCAGCAACAACATTAACAAATCTTTTAGCAATGAAATGAAAAACAAGCCATTGGGCGCCATTTGATTCTATTTTTTTCTCTTCAATCTCTGGCTATCTTCCTCTCTCCCAATCCATTTTTATTTTTTATTGTTTTGTTTGAATTTTGTTGGTGTTGTTGTTGCTTTTTATTTTGTTTCTTTAGAAACTAAACTTTTGTGTACGTATGTATGTATATGTTTATGTGTTGTATGAGGAATTTTTTGGCGTAAACAGTGAGAAGTTGTTCGTGTGATGCAGCGATGTCTTCCGTTTCCGGTAAAAACAGCACCAAAACACAACGAAATAACAAACAAAAAAATACGCAGGAAAGGAAAGTTTTTCGTTACAGTTTAAAAATAACAGCAACTGGGTAAGGCAATTGAAAAGGCATTAAAATAGAAGAAAATGAAACATTTAATTTTTAATTTAGAAATGGAAAATGATAAAAAAAAATATATATAAAAATTTTTTAAGAAAAGTTTTATTACAATTTATTGTAATTTATTAATAGAACAAATTTGGTTGATATATCACTCTTGTATTTGCTACTTCCCATATACTATATACATATATGGGATAAAATTTAATTTTGTTGTCTTTTTCTGTAAAATTTTAGTGCTCATAATTTCTATCATATTTATTATCTTTTTAATAAATTTGTTTAACACAACACGTACTTTTATGGCCTCTAGTACTATACCAAATTTTATTGAAATATCTTCCTCGGTTTCCGACTTTCTCATATATCCTTTTTTGGCAACCCCGTTATTATTATAGTTTTAAAATTTTAAATATATAATAATTTTAAATATATAATAATTTAAATAAAATAATTGTCAAAAAGAATTGTAAATTAAAAAAAATGTTGAAGAATTTGTGTTGCAGTATTCCTTCAAATTTGGTTGAAACTCAAAAAAATGTTGACTACAACACGTAGTTTTATATCCTTTATTATTGTACGACATTTTATTCAAATATCTAGATTGGTTTGAAAATTCGCCATATATCCTTTTTTGGAAGTTAAGTTTTTTTGTTAAATTTTCACATAAAAAACTCGAAATTTAATTATAAAGGAAAAACGTAATAAAAAGATATTAATTAAAGAGAGTTTTGAAAACTTATGTTGTAAAGTTATATAAACTTTATGAAGTTAAAGAAAATTTACACTACAATATGTAGTTAAGTGTCCTTCATAACTGTAACCAATTTCGTTTAAAAAACTTAATTAGCTTGGAACTACTCTATATATCCTTTTTAGGAAATTTATTTTTTGTAAATTTTTAATTGTAAATCGCTAAAAAAATTTGAAAAAAGTAAAACTTTTTTTGATAATTTAAAAATGTCAAAAGTAGGTGCAGCTTCTGTTATAGAAACATAGAAATTTTTGAAATTTACATAAATTCGCTTACAATAATTCGTAATTTTATAAACCTTAGTAATAAAAAAAATTTCCTTGAAATATCTGTGTTAGTTTAAAAGCTCGTCGTATATCCGTATTTAATCAAATTACTTTTTTAGATAGTTCTTATTGTAAATTACTGCAGATTTGTTCAACATAAGGTAATTTCGAATTGAAAATAATGTTTTGGCATATTTGTGAAATTTTTGTCCAAAATTTTTTTCAAAAAAGAAAATAATAATAATAATAAAAACAAATGATGCAACAATACGTAGTTAAATGTGGTGTATCTTATACTTTAATTTTGTTTAACTATCTCTCTTGGTTTGGAAGTTCGCCAGTTATATCACTATTTTTTTGATATTCTTAATATAAAATAAAGAATATAGGCCGTAATCCTAACTGAAGGGTTGTAATGGCCAATTATGTATGTATGTATGTAATATAAAATTTAAAAACTAAGATTTCTTTAAAGTTTTAAAGCTTGAAAAATGTTTTAGAAGTTTTTGCCGTAAAATATTTTAATTTCAAACTTTTTTCAAAAAACAAATTACACTACGATACGTAGTTTATTGATCTCAATAATTTCCTTTAAATTTGTTTAAATATCTCTCTTGGTTCGGTAGCTTGTCATATATCCTTTTTTGGGATATTTTTAAAGTGTGTTTTAAAATCAACGAATTTTTGTTTAAAGGAAGAAAACATTATTTTTGAATTCTTTGGTTCTTTCTTCAAAGAAAAAAATTACTTTTGAACTTAATTTTCAATGCCACCACCTGTAACTAAATATTCACACAGTTTTTTACTCATTTCTATATGGCTATTGCGTTGGCAAACGCTTGAATAGATGGACCCAAGAACAGCCAGACGGACAGATAATATTTGTGTACCAGAAATTTATAATCGCAGTAACTACGATGTACACAAACGAGAGAAGTTGTACGTAGTAAAACACAGGACAAAAATATATTTTTTGGCTCCACTTGCTGCAACACAATTTGGGTTAAAAAGCTAAACCAGAGCCAAAGCCAAAGCCAAAGCCACCACACATTTAGTTTTTAACACAGTAAATCTCTAAAGAATTTTATTTTTTTATTGTTGTTGCGCTTAGCATAGATCCTTGCAAATTTTGTTGTTGTTTTTGCTGCTACTGTTTTTGTAATATTTTTGTAGTTTTGGTAACTTTTTTTCGCTTTAGAAAACCACAGCTATTGGAATTGAATAAATATGATGAGCGTACACGAATAGAGTGAAGGTAGAAGGGTGGTAAAGCTGCTGGGATAGCAATCCTTGCCTTGTTTAAAGCTGTCTGAGTGTGTTCGTTTAGTCAAATGTTTATCTACTTAAATATTTGGCAAATATGAATATGAATCAGTGATAGACGGAAAGAGAGAGAGAAGTGGAGGGAACATGAGTTATAATGTGTTTACACTTATCCATACTGCGAAATTAGACATTTTAAAAGCAGCAAGGGGAGTGTATGCTATATGCATACGCGTATGTGTACTTTCTGACCATATTTGAATATCTATTAGAATGTTGTTATAACGGCTTTAACAGCCAACCAACCAACCATCCAACCAACCGATCCAACAGTCAACCAACCACATACAACGCCTTGCTACAAACAATGGCTCAGTGGAAGTCAGTACGCCTGTATGCATTGGGGTACTGGGTGTGTGTGCATCATGTGTGATTTATGGTACGCGTGAGAATTTATGCAAAACAATCACATTTTATCTTGAAAGTGGATGAAATTTCTTTTTTTCTTTCCATCTTTTTTTGGCTTTTACTTCAGCATCATACATCATTAGTTACTTTTTGGACCAGAAAACAAACAAAAAATAAAGGACAACGAGAAAGAATTGTAATAAAATTTATTAAGAAAATTGACAAAAACAAAAAAAACAAAAAGTTATGCTCTCCATAGATGTCACTTTGGTTTGGTTTGGAAATCCATTCATGTTCCATAATCTATAATTGAATTTAAAAATAGTTTTCGAGTACAAAACGTGTTTTTTTTAGTCTTGCTATGCCATGCTAAAAGGGTTATTTAGTACCAAAGGCTTTATGTAGATTGGTTTTAAAATATTTAAATCTTAAAATCTGGAATCTTCATCAAAAAAGTGTTATATGACTAAGGTTTTTAGAAAAGATCGTATAAATTCAGAATCAGAAGGTAAAGCTAAAGAAAAAAAGATTAGAAAGAAGTCAGGGGGTCGGGCCAACTAAAGTATTGTAGGTAGCAATAAAGTAAGTATTATTCTTAAAAATGCTTTCGTAAAAATATTCTAAAAAGTACTTTTTATATTACTTTAAAAAGTACCTTCTTATGTATTTCTAAAAGTACTTTTCTTAAGTACTTATACAAGTATTTTCCATAACAACCTATTAACATGTTTTCTCTCCATGCTTTTATTGCATTCGGTACTATTTTCTTTTGGTACTTTTAGTAATGTTTAGTACTTTTAGCAAATTTTTCTTACGATAATCTGGTACCTATTGATTTATGATTTCATGTTTTTTTTTATTGTTGTAAAGCAACTTAGTCCATTCCAAAGAGATCACATATCATATCAAGGATATTATCCCGTATGAGTATCATTTAGAAAGAGTTGAACCTGTCCCTGATACAGATTAAAACCAGAATGAACCTAGGTCCAAGGTCATCTCAAATATATACAAAGTACGTATCCAAGTTCCGTTTTCCTTTTTTTTAACGAGATGTAACTCAGTTGAAAGCCTAAGTTAATGTTGAACTTCTACCCTCAAAATTGGTGAGATCCTGCCAGAATCCCAGGAGTCATGTTTGTTACACAGTTTTGTCTGTGTATGTTCATCGTCTTCCACAGACCAGTCCAATTAAGCATAGTCCAATTGCAGCTTCAGTGGCTGAAGTGTTCGGTATTAGTTTCCAATTATGTCGAGTCTGTGTAAAACTCATCTGGCAAACAGTTGGTCGGAATTTCACTCCGTTGCCGCAGCTCGGTAATCCGACTTTCGACTCCTCTGCTACGCGGCAATCTAAGGTAAGTGTGCCGCATTTGAAGGATAGGTCCTTCGTTGTTTCGAGTTAACCCAGAGAGTTTTTACACTTAAATCAGAACAAGTATTGTCGGAAGCAACGGACAGGATCTGTGTGAGGTCGGTTGACATTAAAGCTAAGATGTAAATTAGGTGCTAAATCGATTAGATGCTCCAGCGATGCAACTCATTCTTTATGCAGGGATTACGTCGACAAACAAAACTGTTGTGTATGGGGCTCGGAGAACTCAGAAGAGATTGGAGAGAAGCTAGTACATGTGAAAAAAAAAGTGACTGTGTGCTGTGGAGGTGCTATTGAGACGCAGGAAAAATTCAAAGCTCGGTTGGTAATTGAAAATTATAATGATTTTGATTTTCACTTTCAACCAGACGTTACCGTGAGTTGTACGATACTACCGATTTTCGATTTGGCGACAATTATGCGCGGTAAAGACCGTATCTAAGCGGATAATTCCCCTGTGCGCAGCAAATGAATATTAACATTCGTCTTGTTACCATACGGAATCGTCGAAAAAGTGATTAAAAACTGCCGCAAAAGGATCGACTGTTGCAATTAATCCATTGGAAGTCATTTAAATGTCATTGTATTTAGCTCATAATGGCCAAGATAAGGCCTAAGCATTCATAATGAAGTAAATGTTTCATAATGTTTTATTTAAATTTACAGAAAAAAGGTTATCTTTAAGAGAACTGCAGCATATATTAATCAGAACTACAGCCATGTCGTGTGTGTTAGTTTTTTATGCATGAGTGGCGGGACCTACAGTGTAAAGTTGACCCCGAACGACAAATTTTTGAGAAACTTTTCATGACAATTTTATTTACTCTCAGAGTTTTTGTCAAAAATCTGCTGAGAGGAAGGCACCAAAGAAATAGTTTTTCATATTTCGTATAGTTGGAGATGTCTGACCTGGGGTTGGAACCGTGACCTTACGTCTAATAAGCCAACACACTACCTACTAGACTGCGGCGACTTTAAATTAGAATATCTCTTATTAATATAAGATAATACTTTAGGCAGCTGTCAGCTGGCAATACTATAATTTCCGAAAACTTTGAAGCATTCAATCGGCAGCCAATCTTCCAATCCTTTCCCCTGATATGCAACACTCACTGACACCCGCCGTCTCATTTAGATTCACTGTACTTTCCCATATAAAATTTTTTGATCGTTTATCTGTATTTTAACCTCCGGGCATCGAAGTTCTCCTCCTACCGCCCCATTTAAATTTGCCATCATTTATCATATTAATTTGTGATTAATCGTTCCCTCTCCGCGCCCTTAAACACTTAAAAAAAGCACCAAACAAACTCGCATTATTCCTCGCCCATTTAGAAAAATCTCATGATGAATGCAAAATAAAATAAAAAAGAACGCGACGTGATGTGCATTTGAAAAAGTTTCCAAAAAACCAGTGAAAATAGCACCAAAAGAATTCAAATGTCATACCCAAGAAAAGGGAATTGGCACACTATGTTTTTATGGCCACATACTTGTAAAAGAAATTTTGAATAAAACCTCAAAAAGATAACAAACAAAAAAAAAGACTTTGTTTTGAAAGGCTGCTAAGCAAACGTAACGTAAACGTAAAATATAAGAATCGAAAATAAGTTTCATTAATTTATAATTGACAGTATTATCAGATCAGATCTAAAACGAAGTAAAAAGGGTTCTGCATTTGGTCTCATAATGGTAGTGGTGAAGGGCTTAAGTATATGGCGTCACGTTGCCTCATTCGGTATCTCTTTTTAATCATCATTATCTACTGCGAAAGCCTGTGGCATATGCTGCTGTTTTAATTCCCCCCACGAGGATATTGACTTGAAACTAAAGTTCCCTGCCAAGTGTTTCAAAAAAAAAAGGGGGAGAAAAGAAAAACGAAAAGAAGTATTGTTTGTTGTGCTTATTATTAATAGTTTTTCTTTTAAAGCAACTACAACAACAACTACTTATTTGCAATAACAACATACGTTTTTTGGTAAGTAAGTGCTATTGTTGTGCGTATTGTTCAAGTATTTGTATATGAAAATGATAATCCTGTCGAGCTAAAGAGAATCATTTTTTTTTTTATTCTTTTTATTTTACTTCATTCTCGCCTTTCTTTTAACTTTTTTTTTTCTCTTTCACATCGCCTTTCTTAACAATACTCCTGAGCCTTTTGTTTACCACATTTTGACAAATGGTACTGGTGGCAGCAAACGCCATCTCAACAATGATTTGCGATATTTTTCGCAATTCTTAATAAATCGTTTGTATCTGTCTAATGCTGCCACAGGCACAGCCACTTTTACTTCTTTGGCAACACAAGAAACTCTTATTCTATAAAATTCTCAGCTGTTTTAAGCCAACATGAATCATATGCCAGGAAAAAGTGTAAAATGTTAAGCAAATAAATAGAAATACACTTCCAAACCGTTTTCATAAAAGAAAAACGATAACGAAAAAATTTGGTTAAGAATTAAGTTTATCGATATTTGAAAAAAAATTTACAAAATTGTTATCGCAATATTTTTGGTTTCAAATTTTTTATCGAAAAATTTTTGTGTAGATACATAGTATATAGAGCAAACGATAACAATAAAATTTGGTTAAGAATTATGTTTATCGATTTTTAAAAAAAAAAAATTTAAAAAACTGTTATCGAAATACATATTTTTTGGTTCAAATTTTTTATCGAAATATTTTTGTAAAAAAAATGTTTATAAAAAGGAAAATGTGATATTTTTCTCATCGTTGTCTCTAATTTTTGTTAATCGAATAACGATAACTTTCGTTTATCGAAAGCTTTACTATTGGACATTCTTTTTATCGGAATAAATTCTCTCAGTGCTATGTACAAAGTGATTAGTAGGGTTTTCTACCAGAGACTTCCGAACTTTGACAGTTGATAACGGCCATCTGTCATATTAGTTGCCATTTATACAATCTGTTTTACCAAATTACAAAGGACAGATATATGTAGATATTCCACAATACCTGCAAATAATAAAATTTTTTTGTCACAATGGGCTTTCTGTTCGGCAAAAGTATAGCGCGTTTCGCTCATTTTGCGACCGTTCTACGGAGAGTGCTATTCACAATGTAGTAAACAAATTCGAGTCCACTGGTTCAGCAAACGATCGACCAACAACCGTTCGTCAACGAAATGGAAAATCTGCCGACATCACTGAAATCCGTAAGAATATGCAAGAGTATCTGAGTAGGTCGATTTCGCGATGCTCACAAGAACTTGGCATTTTGCAAACATCAACTTATCAAAATTTACATCGTGACCCAGTAATTGAAGGTGAACAACCAAAAACGGCGACACATGTTCGCTGAAAGGAATCCGAACAGTTGGCTAATCACATCGCACGGTTAATTTCATTGCTAAATCATCACCAGCAAAGGTGATGGTGATGATTGGATGAATGAGTACTTAGATAAACAAAATTAGCAATACCAATCCGTATGAGATTCCATTGTGTCCAATCATCCCAGAAAAGTCACTGTTGGTGTGGATTTCGGAATATCGGTCCATATAGACCAATATTGATTAGCAACTTGTTCTGGCTTGAGTTGTATGAACTAAGCACCAAGGACATGTTGTTTTCACAGTACAGCGCTAGGTGCATCATACCTCATGCAACGTTGGATATTCTGCACGAGTGATTTGAGGGCATAGTCATTTTATGTGGAGATGATATGAACTCTCAACCGAGATCGTGCGATTTAGCTTCGTTAAACTTTTTCTTATTAGGTTTTCTTAAGCCGGAGATCAATGCGAAGAAGCTACAAACCATAGCGATCCTTAAAGCCAACAACCCATGCCATCAGTCAAATTCAGCCTAATTTATATGCCAGGGCCGAGGAAAATTCGACATTTCGAATCTGATCCACCCAGCGAAATTATGGCTGGCTTTTGAACAATGTTATATGCTACAGATAATGGGATCAATAGGCATTTGAAACAATGAAAAAATTACGATGTATTCTCACACACAATTTGTTGTTTTATTTGAATTTAGAAATATGAACCGCTTAACCAAAGACCTGATATATATATTTTTTTTTACATTTAAACTATGATTTCTTTTCCAAATAAAGTTAATAAATACAAATCGCTTTTAATACTTTTGGTTTTTTGTTATTTTCATGTCGATCATGGACATGAAGGGAAGTAGTTTTGTGGTTGCAAAATTATCCTTAAGTTGGAGAATCAAAAATATTTCCTTGGTTTTATTTTATTTTATCTTTTCTCTCTTTTATTGTTATTTTCAGAAAAAAATCCTATACGCTGCTGCTTTTAATCCGGCTTCATTGTGTTTACCCCACCAACTCCCTTTCACTCCTTTTAAATCTCTCATATTCCCTATGCTTTTACGTGGGAACAATATTTCATTTTATCATTCTTTCTTGAGAATAAAAGTTTTCTTTCATTTGATAAATGATTTTATTTGTTTCTTAAACTCAAACATCATAAACTTCAGAATTTTTGTGTATCATCATAAAACCAGCAGCAACAACAGCAATAGCACACGCGAATAATAAAAATAAAAAAAGGAATAAATTAATGGCAGAAGTTGGTGGTAAAAAAAGGCGTGAATCGTTTCCACATCATCCATTTTTCTTCTTTTTTTTTTTTGTTGCTGCGTAATTGAAGCCTTTTTTTATAATTTTAGACGTACAAGATAAAACCGTTACTTTGACAGCCCATTAATGATTCGATAATAAAAAATTTTTTCCGTTCAAAAGGATCCATTTTTAGAGAAAAACTATGTTGTATTTGAGTGTGCCTGATAGGATACAAACGCGTTCTGAAAAATGACAGAGAAGATGTTTCCGAAAATCGTCATGAGGAATTCCTAGCCTCAGGATGTGTTTACTGAGGACCTAATGTCCCATTAAGACTGCTATGAAGTTCCTAAATATATAAGTTCTGACTAAGTATAACGCGAATTTTATTCTGCATAAATCCGTGAAAGGCCAAAACAAGTTCACTCATAATCCTCTCTTTCCTTTGCAAAGAGCAAAATTTGTGCAAAATTCCTTTCTGGCCTCTCTTCAAAAGAATATCCAGCTCATTCATTCGGATTTCTTTAAAGTGCGTTAGCTTTGTTGTTACCTTCAATGTCTCCATGTCAAGAAAACCCTAAAAGGGTAATCGTTAAATAACTCGTTGTCTCCTGCAGAGATACTCGACTTTCTTGAACAATCTTAGATGCGGTGTGTACAGTCTCTAGGAATCCAATGGTCACACAGCGTTTATAGTTGTATTATCCGACAGTAATCGGATGAAGCGTAAGAGACACTCTTACAGTCAACGGTTCAAAAACATTCCATTTCCGACTTTGTCGGGCCATTCAGATTGGTCAATGAATACTTGGATATCATTCTCTGAGAGGTGTAACCGTTACCGTAATATTTTCGGCACTTTCAGTATTTTCTATAATAAAAAACAGTTGCCGCCTTACAAGCCAATTCCCAGATGTTGAGCATAGTGGCATAGCCTGAGAGTTACACCAGTGATACTAAGTGTTGTAAATTTATAGATTTTATATTGCCTTTCCCTGTGTCGAGTGGTTAACTCCCAATCAATATCCCAATCAATACACTATTTAAATAGTAGTCTTAGCAGCAGATTCTAGAATTTAAGAAACTGATATTTTTTCCTATAGTGGATACTGCCGCGTCACCTGTATAACAGAGAACCGTGTAGCAAATCCTTTCCATGGCATTTAATGTTGGTGTTCCATAACCTAAATTACACCTCCTATCTCAAAGAACGCTTGGTAAAATCTTTTTAAAATTTAGAAAACTTTTGTTTTTGAATTTTTTATTATCGAAAATTCTTGTTATCGAAAAAATTTGTTATCGAAAACATATGATATCGATAATTTTGTTATCGAAAATTTTATATTTTGTCATCGAAACACAGAAAAAGTATTACAAAAATTTTGAAAATTTATGTTATCGAAAAATTGTTTGTAATCGAAACAAAAATTATAAACGCAGTTTGTGTTAAGATAAAATAAATTGGTAAAATCTTTTTAAAATTTAGAAAACTTTGGTTTTTGAATTTTTTGTTATCGAAAATTCTTGTTATCAACAAATTTTGTTAGCGAAAATTTATGTTATCGAAAATTTTGTATTTTGTTGTCGAAACAATTATAATAAATTTTTAAAATTTCGTTATCGAAAAAATTTTGTAATCGAAAAAAAGAAATTATAAACACAATAATGTTTTGTTAACAAATTATGTTTATCGAAAGGTTTTTATTATCGGAAAATTGTCATTCTATCATAGAAATCGAAATATCGAAACAATATGAATATACTTCGAAACTAGACTGAAATCCACTTCATACCACCCTGGCACACTTTCGCATACTTTTTTAGCCACTTTTTCTTTTCCTTTCCAAAGAATCTCATTGATGACTAACGTGCTCCATTTCAATTCCCTTTGAATTCATGAAAAATTATTCTTTTGCAACATTAACAAACATAGGAAAGAAGAACGAGAAAATTTTATTTTATTTGAAATCCATATGACGTATTGGCGGAATTCTTCGAATAATTCGCCATAAAAATTATTTTTGTTTGAACACACAACATGTTTGTATCTCTTTGTGATTCCTTTCGAATTCTTTTGTTATACGAACGCAAAGGTGGTCTAGAATTTTACGATGTTTTTTAACTAGAAAACCACCGCACAATCTTTGTCTAATCCACCAGCCGTATGAAACCAAACGTTTATCGCTGTATCCGTGTAGATTTCGTCGAAGAAAAAAATTCATTGAAGAAGGGAAAGAGCTAGGACCGAGCAATACCACATAATAAATATAATGAGTAAAGCAAACACAATAAAAATGTTTTGACAAGCGAGGTGAGGGAGTACGTACAGAGTTAATCCCATAGCATACATACATTTGGTAAATCAGTGTATGTGTGTTTGAGTGTGTGTATGTTTTCAACCCATCCACTAAATAGTGAAACCAAAACCAAATCATTCATCCATCCATTCGCTTTGATTTCGTTGTTCTCTGTTGTTTTACGATTCCCATTAAAGGTACCCCCTCCCTCACCGTTCAGTGTTCAATGTGTTTACGAGCAACTTAAGTATGAGCGCCTTTCTTTAGTTTCATTTCTTTTTTCTTGTTATTTTTGTTGCTCTTAATTTTCCACTAAAAACAATGAAAATGTCGAACGCTGATTGTTTGTTTGTCTGTCACGTTTGCTCTTCCAAAGGCAGTAATTCCCATTTAGTTGATGCTTCTGTTTCTAATTGCGCCGTTGGCGTTACTGTAGTTGTCGTCGTTACTATCCGTCTGTTTTTCGTATTCCACGGCATTTGTATGTATGTGACCGTGTGAGGCTTCTGTCGTTGCTGGAACGTATGAATGAATGAATGAATGAGGACGAGTATTCCAAGTACAATATTCGTGTTGTTGTGTTTGCAGTTGTTGTGGCAACTCGTTAAGTTGCTGTGATCATTTGTTTGTTATTGAAGGCAAAATTTGCATCTTGATGAGATTTGTTTTGGTTTGTTGTTGGTGTTGTTTTTATTTTTTTGTATTTGTGGTATTTATTATGATATCCAGACAGAGAAATAAAAGAATGCTTTCATCATTGCATGCACAATATCATTGTGGCCAAGAGATACCTTTTAGCATAGTTTCGTATTTGGAAAAACTCTGAGTTTTTGCCAGAGAAGTGCTTTGTTCGAAATGTCTGATCAGCACACTATCTAATAGGCTACCCCCTCTCTAAAGAGCCTACGACTATGTCTCCTCTTCTTTAATGAAACAGTAATCCCATCCATGTGACATGATCTCCAATCGACCAATGTGAGTACAACAAAAAATCTGGATACATTCTCTCTACTATGACCTGCAGGTCTCGAGATCCCATAATATCCAAGAGCTCTGGGTCCGCAATTTTCCATTTCAAAATAATTGTCAACAATTGCAGTAACTAACATCACCGAGGATGCCAGATATTAGCACATGTCAGATACTGACTTCTGGGTATATAGTTGTTGTAAAAGAAAATAGGGTGAGGATATCCAATTCATTTATGCACTCTCTTACCCGTCAACAGATATAGTAGGGTTTGTAGTCCAAAAACCATGTGCGGCAAGTAAGTGTCATTTTAATGATTGAATTCCTTTAAAGTTCTCTCTTTCCTCACAAGAAAATTAGTTTCCTATTCCATATTTGTTTTCTTTTTTTTTTTTTTTGTTTTTGTTTTTAATTTTATTTTCCATGCCAAAGAAGAATTTGTATGTCTTTGTATGTGTATGTGTGTGTATAGATGATGATGTTGTGATGATGATCCATTGTTCTGTGGTGTGTTGTATCATCATCACAACATGCAGTTTTTCTCTTTGAAGTTTTCGCACTTTTTCTTTAAAAATACTTTTTATCGTTGTTGTTGATATTGTTGTTAAATTTTCTTCTAACAAATAATGAGTTTTTCATTATGAATTTAATTTTCTTCATATTTTTTCATTTGTTTCTTCATTTTTCGCCTTTTTTTCTCTCAACATTCCTGTGCTGCTGCTGTTGCTGTTTTTTGTTGAAGCACTTGTGTTTTATTCACTATTTTTTCTTCTTCTTTTTTTTTTTTTTTTTGAATTTTCTTTGTAAGTGAAAAACTCATTTTATTGTTGTTTTTGTTATTTTTGAAAAAAATACAATCAAAACTTTGTGGAATTATTTAAAAAATAGTTTTTTTCGGTTAATTTTTTTTATTTAATTTAACAAATCCTATGTGTTTGGCATGTATGACTGTGTAAATAAATACATACACATGATGTGAAAACAAAAAAAAATTCGGGGAAAATAATTAAATTTTTTAACAAAATCGATAAGGAAATTATATGTCGTCGTAAATTATTTAAAATATAAAAAAGAAATTGAAATTTTAATTTAAAAAAAATATAATTAAAAGAGTTGACCTTCGACAGAATGTTAGTCCTTGAATCAGGCATTCACGCATTCTGCCGTGAGCTTTCAACAAAGCATTCAATGAAGCCCTAGTTATAATGTTGATTGGAGCTACTATGGTATGAACATACCACCATACCAGTTTAATGGTATGATTAACAATCTCACGAGAAAAAAAACATTTAGAGGCTAATGCAATAGAAATCCGTCATGAAATAATCAATCGGGTTATCCTTATCAACTCCCTGGGCAGTTACTATAACACGGAGCTTGTCCTCAACGGATACATAAGTTCCTACATATTTAGTCAGGATTACAACCTAGCTTTTCACACCATCCATGTTGTGTGTGTATATTTTATTCATGAATGGCGGGACTTGCTATTTAAAGTCGATCCCGAATTACAAAGATTTTTGAGAAGCTTTTCATTGCAATTTTATTTACTTTAAGAGTTTGTGTCAGAAGAAACATATTCTCTGGATGTTCAAGATGTCTATGCAATGGGTTGAATCACGGGCTTGCATATAAAAAGCCAACACACTGCCTACTAGACTACTGTGACGTCATAAATTCCTAGCTCCTAAATATTCTTTATTGATGCGAGGGGGATGGGATTTTATGTGTCTCAGAAAGCTCAAATTATTGCTTCACCGTAGCATGTTCACCACACTTCACGAACGGGCACTAAAGAATTAATAAATGTTCAAAAACAACGTTCTTGTCGACCTCTTTCGAGTCTTCTTTCGATAGCACTTCCGTCACCATTATAAAGGCCAATCGAATGCTGCCAGATCACTGCCCTCAATTCCAGCTGCAACACATACATACGTAATTCAGTCAACCATTCAGTCAGGATTACGGCCTAGCTTCTCACACCACTAATGTTGCGTGCCATAATTTTTTTAAACGTGAGTGGCGGGACCTACAGTTTAACGTCGACTCCGAACGACAGATTTTTGAGAAACTTTTCATGGCAATTTTTTATTTATTTTCAGAGTTTTTGCCAGAAATCTGCTGAGAGGAAGTCGCTGAAGAAGTATTTTTTTTCATATTTGGGGTTCGTGTCTGAACTGGAATACGAACCCGGATTATACGTCTAATAAACGAAGACACTGCCTACTAGACTACGGTTACTTCAAATTATCGCTTGGCCGTAGCATGTTCACCACACTTCATGAACGGGCAGACTCAAGACTTAATAAATGTTCAAAAACAATCTTATCGCCGACCTCTTTCGAGTCTTCTTTCGATAGCACTTCCGCCCTCAATTCCAGTTACAACACTCTTTTACTCTTTTTCGCGACTTATGTTCGAACTTCAATGGTGCAGCAGAAACTATCGCTTACAGGCCTCAGGCTTCATTTCCGGTTAATGCGACCATGACTTCGGCCTCAGAGAACAAGCTACTCAGAGCGCCGTCTGGACACATACCATATCTCAGAACGTAGAGGAAGATCCAATCAAAAAACGCATATGACACAGCAAATGCCGTTAATAGGCACCACTATGGTATGAGTATAAGTAGCTACACATATGTACATACATACATACATACATACATACATAATTGGCCATTACAACCCTTCATTCAGGATTACGGCCTAGCTTCTCACACCACTCATGTTGTGTGCCTTAATTTTATACTTGAGTGGCGGAACCTACAGTTTAATATCTACTCCGAACGACAGATTTTTGAGAACATTTTTCATGGCAGGTTTATTTACTCTCAAAGTTTTGCCCAGAAATCTGCTGAGAGGAAGTCGCCGAAGAAATATTTTTTTCCATGCTTCGTTTTGATGTCTGGCCTGGGGCTCGAAACCGGGCTTTACGTCTAATAAGCGAATCCACTACCTACTAGACTACGGCGAGTAGCTACAAGCAGCTGTAAATCTACCTGCATAACGCAGGCGTGGATCCTTAGTTCAAACTTCAGGTCAGACATTGCCCACAAAACGAAATATGAAAACTTATTTCTTTGGCGACTTACTCTCAGCAGATTTCTAGCAAAAATTGCCATGAAATCGACTTTAAACTGTAGACCCCGCCACTCATGCATAAAAATCAACACTCACAACATAAGTGGTGTGAGAAGCTAGGTTGTAATCCTGACTATAGGGTTGTAATGACAAAAACAAAAATAATTCGATTGTATTAAAATATTTCAAATTTAAATATAAAGTTGCACAGAAGAAATCCATACTGCACTTAATCGAATTCCCCTGAATGTTTTACCCATGATTTATTTAAAATATTATTTATTTAATCGTTAGTCAAGTGTCTTTGACTAAAAACAAAAACAAAAAAAACAAAAAACTCTTTTCGAATCATTTATAAAGAAAGATATGAAATGGAAACCCTCGCTGACCACCAAGGAGTTGCACATGGTTAAACAGCACCAGCTACGTGTGTGTTATTGAGCTGTAAATCCATAATTTCCAAGGGAAAATAAATCTTTCTCTCACCTTCTTTTTCTTTTTCATTTGTTTCGCCTTCGTTTCGATTTTCCCCATGTGGCGACGACCACTTGATGGTGTTTCTTCATATCCCTGGCAAGCACACAGAGCTATCCATCCATTATAGTTGCATGACATTTCAAGTGTTTAATTTTTATATTTTTCATACGGCGTCGTTGTCGTCAACATTCCTGGTCTGGCCTGGCCTGGCCTGGCCAACCACTCTACTGCCCCCTCTCCCACTCTACTGGCGGGTTTGGTATCCACTGCCTCTGTTTTTAGTGCCAAAATGTTTAGAAGACTGACAAGAAAAATGAAATTAGAAATGCTTGGGAATGTAGCTGATAATCATGATGATGATGGTGGTGGTGTGGGTGGTTATGGTGCAATAGTTGTTGCATTTTGCCCATGTGCGTGTGTTCCAGATCATGAAGTGCAATGAAAATGCTAAAGACCGCGGGAATTATGCTTGAGTGGCAACGTGCGTGTGATGTATAAACAATTACAACAATAACAACAACAACAACTACTACTACAATAACAATATATAAACGAGAACTAAATATTGCCTCCAACAACATCAAGAGGAAAAAAAACACATAAAAAGGGGCACTTGTTATTGTTGTTGTTGTTGTTGCCTCCAAATGTTAAACATACTGGCTGGCACTTCAAATGGCAACATGCTGTTTACAATTTTAATAAGAACCAGCAACAACAACAACAACAACGTAAAAATAAACACACTTAAACACATAAAAACGACGACGACCTATAAACACGGGAGCTTTTTGAAGTTGGGCCAGACAGTTTGGCGTCTTTTAAAAAACTCGTGTGCATGCAACACCCAGCAGCAGTAGCAGCAACATCAATATAAAAATGCAGTAAAATTGTTGCTGTTGTTGCTTGTTTGTTTTGTAAATACTTGTAAATAAAGAAGAGAAAAAAACAAAATTGAAACTTTAAGGAAGGAATGGGCAAAAGCAAAACTAATTGCAGGTTCACCCAGATTTTGGCACATATTTGTCATACACTGTGCCACACACACATACAGTGGCACCTTAATGGAATTTTTGATACCCTATGGGATGGGATCTTTTGTGGTACAAAGAATATTTATGTGCACGATTTTATGATTTTAATTTCAACAGAAAAAATTGAGTTTTTTTTTTGCAAAATTTCTTGCAACAAAAGAATGTCAAGCAACATATTGCTGGCAATGCTTGGTTTTTATTTGAGGTAAACCTTAAAAGTTAAAAGAAGTTATTTTGGACACGATAGTATATGTTCTCCAGTGTGAAATGTGCCTGTTTTATTAACATTTGTAACCCCCAATAGGGGGTTTCCAATTAGATATTGAAGAGACAAATGAGTTCTTTAGTCCTTTAGTTCTAAATGATTTGGAGAGGCTCTTTTCTACTATAACCGATGACTTTGTGTCAATTAACATCAGAGTTGCAGGGATTCCAAACTCATTAAACTTCAAAACAAATACAGCTTTCAGAAGCGAAACGGAAATATGAAAAAAAAAATATTTTCTCGGCGACTTCCTCTCAGCAGATTTCTGGCAAAAACTCTGAGAGTAACTAAACCTGCCATGAAAAATGTTCTCAAAATCTGTCGTTCGGAGTTGACGTTAAACTGTAGGTCGCGCGACTCAAGTATAAAAATTAAGGCACACAATATGAGTGGTGTGAGAAGCTAGGCCGTAATCCTGACTGAAGGGTTGTAATGGCTAATCATGTATGTATGTATGTATGTATATATGTATGTATGTATGTATGTATGTATGTATGTATGTATATATGTATGTATGTATGCATGTATTAATAGTTGTTTCTTGAGTCCAAGTTTCGTTGGTAATAAATTTATTAGGCCTAAAGCGGCCCTATGCTCCCTAGGGGAGTAAGACGAACATATAATAATAATAATAAAACGGCGCTAGTACGAAACAATTGTGCCATCCAAGTTAGGTTCTAATCTCTCACATAACGCTTGATAGTATAATGTACGTGATGGATAGTGTTATACTTCTATCGTTAATACGTGCGAGGTTATCTGCCTTCTTATGTGAATACGTCTTCCAACCGGATCCTACTAATAAGTGGGTTCATGAATCTAACTCAATGCATCTCAGTGCCTTAAATAAATCAGCCGGCAAATCCGACGACATAAACTTATTTAATTTTAATTTGAGATATTGCCGTTCCAATCTCATCTTGGCTGGATCAACGGAATCCGAGGTATCCTTTAGTCTGGATTACACGCCACCCATGTTGTGTGTGTTAATTTCGTACAAGAGTGGCGGGACCTACAATTTGTAGACGACACCGAACGACAAATTTAAAATCGATTTCATGCCAATTTTATTTATTCTCAGTTTCTGCCAGAATACCGCTGCGAAGAAGATGCCGAAATAAATATTTTTTTATATTTTTGTTCGCAATGACTGAGTTGGGGCCTGAACTGCGGGCGAGCTTTTAATAGGCCAACACACTGCCTTCTAGATTACGGCTAGCTATGGCCGTATTTGACTCTTTGCTAACGCATTTGTATTTCATTTCAACGCCTTGGTGGTCTCGATCTACTCATACTACACGCCTTCCATTTCCTTCCTCTTTTGATGGAAAATACGTTTCACATCTCTCCTCTTCTCCCAAAGTGTAGAGTCGCCATGCAGCGATTATTTCTGAGCTAGCTTCACAACTTCCTGGTCGTAGGTACCTAAGGTAACTATTGAAGGTATCTGTAGAGTGGTACTTTGCAGCATTTGGAAGAGTTAAGTTGTGAAGGCAGTAGCCAGCTTCGAGAGGATCAGCTTCCTTCGCTTTATAATCCATACACTTTTCACTAAACTCAATCGAGTTCGAATCTTAGTTACGACTAAATATTGGAATGCACATTGGAACAATGCATTCCATACACAACAAGTTGGTTGTTCGTGGTTTGATCAAGATACAGCCGCATTGCTTAATGAATATTTCGATCAGAAATCGAATGCTGCTGAAACAAATGATGTGGCATTTTAAGTCATAAGCTGTGTAAGGAAACTCCCTGTGTCATCATTCAAAGCAGTCTTGAGATTGTAAGTCGTTGATGCATGACCGTGGGCCCTTAGATAAGCTCGCTCTAAAGGGAAGTATATTCGACTCCTGGATTGGTTTATATCAGAGAAAATGGAGGTAAAATATGTGAGCATAACACTAAATAGCAAATTGACATGGAGTGCTCATATAGAGAGGATCTTAAGAAAGGTTAGACATGCCGTAATGATATGTAGAATGCCTGCAGGAAAATCCTGGGGATGTAACCCTAAAATTATGCATGATGGTCCGAACAATACTGATAGAAAGAAGAAGTCTGAAAACATGTCAAATAAGGTTGTAGAAGCTATGCAGACATGGCTATAGATTTGAAAGTAGTGTCGCCATTCGAGCACTAGGCTCCTATCTCATCGAAAGACATGCTCTATTCAACTTGTATATGAGAGAAGGACGAGACATGGCCATAGATCTGACAGTTCATGGTCACCATTCGAGCACTTGGCTCATATGAGGTTACATCGAACATGGTATGGGACTGTCTGGGGAAACTGAACCAGCGAAGTAGGAAAAATAAAATTAATTCGTGCTGGGTCCCAGATTAAGTGGAAGTTTGCGTCGATTAGCAGGCAGATGAACTTGTGAAGAAGTGCGTTTTCACACCCCTTTTCTGAGGACTGAGGGCACATAGTTGGAGAGGTCTACTCAAGGAAAGGGAAGTTAAAGAGACAAGAGCTGTTGTTAGTAAAAACAGTCTCACTCTGTTGTCAGATGTTTCCACGTGTAGGGCAAATTTTCGAATTGTTACACCAAAAATATTTTCCATGGCAATTACAATAATTTAATACGCATTCTAGGCACTCATAAAAAAGACGAGCAGAGCAAAAGTTTTGCCCTCCGTCTGGCCATGGTTACATAAAACCCTACAGTTGAAAAATTCACCCACCACCACTCGGAAATACAACAAAAATTTTCCAAAACCTTAATAAGTGGCTATCGATAACAACGAAATTATTGGCTTTACATTTCTTAAATTCAAAATTCGAAAATCTCGTTTAAATTGCCTCAATTTCAAATGCAATGATTTTGATTTCCTTTCTTTTTTTTGAAAATTAATATTCAACAATTAAATCGTTAAAGTACCTCAAATGATTAATCAATACAAACAGGATCTGCAAGGAGACAATCAAACAAAAAAAGGATTTCAAATACCGAAAATGAATTGAAAAGAAAAAATTGGCCAAAAACAAAGGCAAATGCTGGTAATTGATGTTTTAAATGCCAAACAATCAAATTTTCAAATTCATGGGGAAACAGTAAAAGCAACAACAACAAGCAGCAGCAACAGAAGCTCCTCCAACAAAAAATTTTTAATTCTCTCAATAAAAGAAGACAACAGACACATGCAAACATTCTTATGGATGGCTTTATAACAGATGGTCCTTTTGGCAACAGACGGACAGACCGGCCCGACTCACATACAAAGGGACACGTTCGCATTTGAGGCAAACACGGAAGCCGATAAGAATTTTTTATGGCCAACATGTATAGGGGCAACAGTAGATAGGTAACAGGAAGCCCATATACCACGAGGCTTAGAATGTTTTAAGTAGCAGAGACCAGACCAGACCAAAGGACCAGTTTAATTTGGAAAATATTTATTTGGGTGGAATGCCATAAAAGTACCTGTATTTAGTAAATATTGTGGATTAACACACATCGCTCGAAGAGATGTTACAGTTTGGGAAGGAAGAAAGGAAGGTGGTGCAGCTTGTAAAAGTGACCATTAGTAAATACATTAAAACTCCTAAAGGAATTCCAAATAACACATACATACACATGGCCACACAGCTCGTCGCTTGTCCATGCTATGCCATGCCAGAATATCGAAATAATGTGTTGAACACAGTAATAGTGGCAGTTGCAAACAACGCAGATTTACACCATCGGGGTTTATTGCCGGTGACCTAATGGTAGCATTTCTATACACTGAACAGAGGGACATACATACATATGTATGTAGACATGGCCATGTTTGTATATTCATTCATTCATTCAACAAGAACAAGTACGAAAGGATAAAAACTAAAATCCAAATGAAAAAACAACAGAAAACAAAAAGGAAGGGAAGGGAAAGTAAAGAAAAGAAAGAAGGCAGGAGAAGAGTTTTGTGCCAAATAATGACCATCAATGATGCAGTAACTAGTCAACCGTTTAGCCACAGAACACGGTGTCAATGTTGGCCTAAAGGGCGCCAGTTCGAACTCACACTGCATGCTGCAGTTTCTTTTTCAAAAAAAAAAACACATACACTGTGTACAACAACATGCATACAACCTGGTATTATTCATTCAGTTGGGTGAGAGTGTGTGTATATGCTTGTGCTTGTACTTGTGCAATATTGAGCTCTGTCTACACTTTAAATATGGTGTTGCTTTAAATCCTTGTTGCTCTTCTACACCAGCCATCTCTTTACACTCTTTTTCTCTCTCTCTCTTTCTCTCGCTCTTTGTTCATGTAAGCCATGAAAAAGAGAAAAGAATATTTACTCGTTATTGGGTTATGGAAACTTGAACATGATTTTTAAACGTTACGCTACTTTAAATTTATGAGACTACGAGCATTAGTTGCAAGGTAGCCTTTAGTTTTGAAAAAAAGTTATCGGTTTGTTATAAACAACGCAAAGGTTCGTTGTAAAAATCTCAAATATGTTGTTGATAAGTTTTCGATAACATGACGAATTATTTAAAATGTTATCGAAAATTGGTTATATGTATATCATAATAATTTTAATAAATTATAATTTTGGTTTGCGAATTTATCTTTTATCGAAATTTTAAATAATATCATAATGATTTTCTACATAATAGTAGTGATGTTATCGAAATGTTTATAGTTATCGACAGGTATTGCTTAATACATAATTTGTTTATGGGAATTATTATTTTATCGAAATTTTCCTTAACATCAAAATGATTTTCTATATAATAGTAGTGATGTTATCGAAATGTTTATAGTTATCGACAGATGTTACTTAGTAATAAATTATTTATCGCAATATTTTGTTTAAAATAGGTTCTGATGTCACCAAAAAAATATTCATGTTATCGAAAATACACGCATTTAAAAACTTAAGATGTTATCGTGAAAATTAAAAAAAAGATAGCTTTGAATCTTATAAAAAAAAATAAGTATAAAAAATGTATGTTATCGGAAAAATTATTTGTAATCAATAAAAAATTGCTTATTCTGTAGGGTATTTTATCGATAATCACTTACCAATTTCATTTTAAATTCCAAAAATGTTCTTTTTTTTACTAGGAAATGTTGCTACTGTTTCCGTTTTGGAGAGAATAATGCATGTATGAATACCACAGTGTTTTCTCATCTTGTTTCTCGATTTTTTTCTGTCTATTGTCCAATGTTTGATTGTAGAACATTATTGGTTTTGGGCACCATACAACAAGTGGTGCCATCATATGCCCAAGAGGCTGGACCAGACTGTCAGCCATACCCATAAATTCTAGTCCATCATTTCAGACAGACTTGCATACAAACACTGTTCAAATGGATACAGATTCAGTTTCTTCTTCTCATTTTCATTTCCTTTGTTTCCTTTGCAGTTGTTGCCGTTGCTGTTGCTATTGTTGTTTCACCGTAATTCTATTCGTTTTTTCTTTCGATTTTTTTTTTAATCAACTAACGAACGAACTTTAGGCCGCTTGTATTTACTGTAGTTTAAGATTTTTTTTTGTTGTTTTTGTTTTTCCTCCGTTTTTTGCGAAATTATTCACTTTTTTCTGGTCATTTGCCAAAATTGATATTTGGCACTGGAATCTGTAAAATGTATGGCTTTAAATGTTAAACAAACAAATGTTACGGTTTTCAGGATACGTTGTTTTTATTGAATAATTTTTTTCATTTCTTCTCTTCCCTTCTCTTTTTCGCTTTTTTTCTGCCTATTTTTCATTCATATAAGGCAAGGTACATTTCGAGAAACTCCAAAACGGAGCACAAGCAATAAATGTTCGATAGCAAAGGTTTTCGGTTTAAGAATTTTCAATTTAATATAATTCACCCGAATTTTTTATTTTGAAAATGTTTCAATGGAGGCAATTATTCTGTAAAGAAATAATCGATAAACATTTTTTAATAACCAAAATTCTTTGCAGGATAACAAAAATGTTTATGTAGATAATTTTTAGATAACAAAACTTGTACTATAGAAAATTTTTCGATAACAAAAATTATTCAATAGAAATTTTTTCGATAACAAAAATTATTCTATAGAAAATTTTTCGAAAACAAAAATTATTCTATAGAAAATTTTTCGATAACAAATATTATTCTATAGAAAATTTTTCCATAACAAAAATTATGATATAGAGAATTTTTCGATAACAAAAATTATTCTATAGAGAATTTTTCGATAACAAAAATTATTCTATAGAGAATTTTTCGATAACAAAAATTATTCTATAGAAAATTTTTCGATAACAAAAATTATTCTATAGAAAATTTTTCGATAACAAAAATTATTCTATAGAAAATTTTTCGATAACAAAAATTATTCTATAGAAAACAATACAATACGGACAAACGTTAGAATAATTTTCTATAGAAAATTTTTCGATAACAAAAATTAGAATAAAAAATTATTCTATAAATTATTCTACAGAAAATTTTTCGATAACAAAAATTATTCTATAGACAATTTTTCGATAACAAACATTAAAGTAATTTTCTATAGAAAATTGTTCAATAATATACTCATTAAGTATTTTCATTAAAACTACAAGGTGAACGTATATAAAATAAAATTATTCTTTACATTCGTTATTAAAAATAATTCTATAGAAAATTTTTCGATAACAAAAAGTATTTTATCGAATTTTATACTATTTTTTAATTTCTTGAAATACTAGTTATTTTAACCGAATTAAAAACGGTTCCAAATGACTGATAAAAAATAACAAAACTTAACACGCACCACCACAACTGCTACCACAAGACAAATTTAAGGTATCAACACGGAATCTGAAACTAAGCAAGAACAAAGAGAAAACGACAGGCGACAAAATAAAGGGCTAAAGAGTGCCAACAAACGAAAGCATTTTTTCCCTTGAAATTCAATTATTTATGCAGAAGGCATAAAAGCATAATTAATAGAGGCTGTGGTGGTGTTCTAATCCCACTCCAGCTATAAAAACAACCTTAAAATTAACATTGTATTATAGTGGCAAACACCCAAGCATACACAAAGATTTTTAACAAATTAAAATGCATTTTTAATGAGAAACGACGAGGAGAAATGAAAACACCGAATGAAATATTATTTAATGCTGTTCACATGTCACAATGACAAGCCAACAGTGAAAGAAGAGGAAAAGAGCGGGGGCCACCCAAAGAAAACAAAATTTTTAAATTGTGTTCCAGTAATAAGAAAATAAAAAGGAAAAGAAAAAGAAAAAGAAAAAAGTGCATGTCGAAGATGCTGATGACATGATCTCATCTGTCAACACTCTGTAATGAATACAGAGAGCACAACCAACAACAGTCGTCATATAATAATTGAATGAATGATAAATGATCGATCATATGATAATCACGCAATCACAACACCACACAACACACTCTACGAGTATATAAACAATGTTTTACAATAACAACATCAACATATATGTATATGTATCCGCACTCATGCACTGGGTAGCTCACGTACAGGAAGGGAGACATCTTCAGTAGGGAAATGGAAAGAAATTGAAAAAAATAATAGACGAACAGATGTAAGGAATAGGAGAAAGTATAATATGTCGTAAGAGATTAACTAATTTCGTAATAGAGTTATTGTTATATTTACACAAATTATAATACGTCGAACACAAGGTAGATCGAAAAATTACTTGCAGACAAATTTTTATTATTGAAAAAGTTTCTATATAAAAATTTTAGTTATCGAAAATTTTCTATATAAAAATTTTTCGAGAACTAAACTCGATAACTATAGAAAATTTTTGTTTCCATTAAATAAAATCCATAGGAAATTTTTCGATAATGATAATTTTTGATAACAGAAATATTCTGTAAGAAATATCTTTGACACTTTCGAAATTTTCGATAATAAAAATTTTAAGATTTTTTTTCGATAACAAACTTCTCTACTGGAAATTTTTCAATAACAATACTTTTTCTATAGAATATTTTTCGATAACTAAAATTTTCATATAGAAAATTTTTCGATAACTAACATTTTCATATAGAAAATTTTTCGATAGCTAAAATTTTCATATAGAAAAGTAACACATATTCTATCAACCGATTTCTAATATTTAAGTACTGTGGTAGTACCACGATCATATGTACATATATTGTCTATTCTGTTAAACACATAACATTCCTCTGTTAATGTTAACATTGGAAGTTATATCGAACTTATCTTCATACACAATTTTATTTGTTTTACGATCAACAAGAGTGTGAGAGGTTTGTCAGCTACAAGCGTTGTGTACTGAATTATAAAGTAGTAATAATTCTCATTTAGTTCATTATTATTTAAGCATAAGTAAATTATATTGTGTTTGGAGGGTGGGCGGTGGTGGCAACTTGAAAGTCTCTGGAATATTTGGTTCAGAGTCGATGTTAAACTTTATTTCGCGTTACTTAAGGATCAAAATGAACACAATAAGAGTGTAACTAAATTAAATACGATTCAGTGAGCCACACAATACGACAGCATTTGGCTATATTGTATGAAAAGAAGTCGCCGTAGTCTGGTAAGTAGTGTGTTGGCTTATTAGACGCGAAGCCAGGGTTCAAATTTCCGGTCAGACATCAACACGAAATATGAGAAAATATTTCTTCGGCGACTTCCTTTTAGCAGATTTCTGGCAAGAACTCTGAGTGTAAATAAAAAATTGCCATGAAAAGTTTCTCAAAAAATCTGTTGTTCGGTGTCGACTTTAAACTGTAGGTCGCACCACTCATGTATAAAATTAACACACACAACATGAGTGGTCTTGAGAAACTGGGTCGTAATCCTGACTAAAGGATTGTAATGGCCAATTATGTATGTATGTATGTATTGTAAGTCGTCCTCTCGATATGATGATTATGTTGATCGTAAAATAGCCGAAGCGTGCGGTGTGTTCCTCGTACACCCATTTTGGTGAAAAATGTTTACTTCAAAAATAACTCAGAACAGGAACGAGAGTTCAGTATCATGTTATTTTTTAATTTCTCTTGATTGTAAGGAAAAATATTAAATAATAAATAAGAATTTATAAGTTCTCACATATATTGTCTAAAGGGGTTCAGCGATCAGTTTAAAAGTTCTCTTATCCTTATCATCACTTTGTTTTAAACGCGGGGATCGTTAAATTTTCCTTTTAAGGAATTGCTTCTCTTTTTTTTGTTTTTGTTTTAATTCCCAAAAATACTCGTAAAACATCAAAAAAATTTTGTAATGCATTCCGTTATTATTCAATTGCCATTTTATAAAAACAAAAAAAAAACAACAACAACAACAACATCAACATTGAAGAGAATCATTTTACTTTTTTATATGTAGTTGTGTGTGTGTATATGTGTTTATGTGAGAATTACGAATTGTTGTCATTGGTGTTGACAAACAGTGTCATCTGTGTGATTATGTGACGCTTAAAAGAGAAAAGTGCAGCCAAACAACAGATACGATCAATTCACAGTTAAACACATCACATCACACCCAGTTAAATTACAATAAAAATACACAAATCCACTAACACGCACACAAACACACTCTCACACATATACAAGATAGAGTGTTGCATCTATTTTTGAAAGAGAAAAAAAAACAAGACCTAAGTAGTATGTGTTCATACTTATGTATGTATTTGGAGACGCGTATTATTTAAGGCCTTTAGTGTCAAATGTTTTATTATTGTTGTTATTATTTTTGTTGTTGTATTTTTTATGTTGTTTTCCCTACATTTATCATCATGCTTTGTTTTCTTTTTTGTTTATTTTAAACGTTTTACAATAATTTCCCTTGAATTTCTTTTAATTTTTTTGAAACAGAAATAAAACCATAATTCGTTGCATTTCGTTTTTATTTCTGGAAAAAAATGAACACAACAGAACAGTGACAGAGAGCAGTGAACAGTGAGCATAGGGAGGAAAAAAGCAATGGAAATAATTTAATAAACATTGGCGACACACATCGTTGACATTAAATTGCCCAAATCACCTGAATTAACAAGTCGTTGTCATCACACTAAAACGTGCCCTTTAGCGGTAATTAAACAATCGATGTCGTTGCCACAAACAACAATAGCAGCAACAACAAAAAGTCTTACAATTTATGCGATTGTTGACACTGATTTTTTTCTGTTTTCTTTTGGCGGGGGAAACATCAGTCGGATGCCTGAATATTTTATGGTTTTTGGGACTTTTTTTCTGGAATTCAATAATCCAGTCATAAAAATGCGGCACTTTTGTTGTTAAAGGGCTAATAATGTTGCCAGATTTGTGGAAAGAAATTCAAAGAGGCTTTATCACTCTTTAGATTTGTGTAGGCCCAAACTTCTCACATCACTCGAGTTGTGATCTGTCTAACTGACAGATTTAGAAACTTATTCATGGCAGTTAGTTTACTCACAGAGCTTTTGCCAGCACTGTGCTGAGAGGAAACTTTTCAGCTTCCTTTATATATTACCGAACAGAGAATTCTGCGAAGTAGGTGCTTCTGAATTCTGGAATGCCTAGCAATATAGCTTATATCTCAGAAAACTTGACAATAATGGGCTTGCCAACGAATGTTTCATGTACCAATTCATGTAGTAACTTCTATTGATCCATATTTAAAAGAGAATTCACCTGGACATGCCGGAATAGCTGCTTTTACAAGAAGGAAAAATATTCCTGAATATAATATCCTTGGTGAGATAATATCACGGAAACGGGAGGTAATGTATCTGGGAATATCACTGAGTAGTAAATTGCCATGGAGAACTCATAGAAAGAGCATTTCAGGACCTGTCTGACATGTCTTAGTGATATGCAGAAGGCCCTGGGTATGTGGCCGGGGATTATGTACTGAATGTATACCATGGTGGTCAGGCTAATAGCGACCTATAAGGCCATTCCTTGGGCAGACAAAAGCAATTCTAATTAAACTAAACGAAATACAGAACTACTGTGTAGTGGTATAAGCGGAATATTAAAAATCTGTCCTAAAGCAGGACTGGAGGGGCTCAGTTGGATTCGATTCTGTTGCTAATGGAAGTGATAATCTTAACTTTGGAGACTACGGTTAGGAAAATTGGAAGATAAGTCCTATATAAATCCTATATTTCCTGGACAGATTGATGAATTTGGAAAATGCTTTACAACGAGATTAATTAATAAAACATGAATGGAGGCTACGTACATACATACATACATAATTGGCCATTACAACCCTTCAGTCAGGATTACGGTCTAGCTTCTTACACCACACGTGTTGTTTCTGCCAGAAATCTGCTGAGAGGAAGTGGCCGAAGAAATATTTTTTTTTCATATTTCGTTTTGATGTCTGGCCTGGGGCTCGAACCCGGTCTTTATGTCTAATAAGTGAACACACTACCTACTATACTACGGCTACTACAACGGCTACGTACTCTTTTAAAAGGAAAGATTCATTGGCATACGGAGGGCTTGAGAACAGATATTGGGAACAGATATGACAGCCAGGCCGAACATAAGAGCACTCAGCTTTTGTGAGATTAACTCGAAGATAGTATGGTACTGTCAGGCAATCTAAATCAGCTAGTGAAGTGAGAACAGGTTCTTGGAAAAATATACTCAACGACATGGAAAATAAAGAAAGGCAAAGACTCTTCTCAAACCAAATGGGTTTGAGGCAATCAAAACTTTTGTTGGATAATTACAATATGAGGAGATTTGAGTCATGCACCAGACTACACACAAGCAACCTGAGGTTAGTAAGCAATCTGTTCACAGGGCACTGTAGACACAAAGAATACTTGTGAAGAAGGGAGATCGTCTGGAACTTAAAGTGTAGGTGGTCTGATAAGGAGAATAAGGGCGATAAACTTGTTCTCCTTGTTAGTTTATGAAGCCAGTATCAAAAATTGTGCTTTAAAATTCTTTTAATCTGGCAACTCTTTTCTTCAGCATGAAATTTATGATTTAAAATTGAATATAAAATTTGTCAAATTTTCGGCGGTTAAAATATTTAATGGCTTTAGAAAAAATCCGACGATTGTATGTCTTCTCCAGTTGATTGTGTACTCCTCATACATATATGTACGTGCGTGCCTGTGTCACAGTGCTGGTATAATTTTAATGTCCTACACTCCCAAAAACAGCCATAAGAAATGCCATTAAAAGGTACAAATTTTCTCTCATTTCCCATATTTTTATTTAATGTTAACAAATTATCACTGTTGCATGGGATTTTCTTTTTTTGGTTTTTGCTGTGATTTTTTTTTCTCGTCTTCTAAAATAATTTCTCTGCTTACTTTAAAGGAGCCTGAAATTGTTGTGTGTGAAATTATTTTTGTGAAGCAAAAGGGTTAAACAACAACTCTGTTGCTTTTGCTCCCCTTCTCTCTCTCTCTCTCTCTCTCTGTCTCTCTCTCCCGTTTTGTTCGTGTGTGCGTGTAAGCGTGTGTATTTGCTTTTATTTTTAATGTTGAATAATTATTGTATGTAGAGCACGACTTTTACCTGATTATTATGATGACTTGACTTTTAATGTCATTATAATGGCAATAACAACGAGATTTATAGACTTTTTACAACAACAACAGCAACAACATTTTTTATGATCGACGTGTCTCTTACTTATTACATCACATACTACACTACACCACGAGTAGAATATCAAAGACAGCAACAAACCAATAACGGTATATTTCTCTTTCTCTCTGTACATATTTTGCTTGTAATGAATCTCAGTGATGTAAAGAATAATGAGAGAATAAATCTCTTATAAAAATGATGAGAATAATGATGATGTTGATGATGATGTTGACAATGTCGTTGTTGTTATTATTGGTGGCACTGCGCTTTTGTTGATGAGCTTTTATGAGGGAGTCATTTAATGGCCAGCCATTAAATGTTGATTTTTGTACAGCAATTTGTACAACCGTGTTTGGATTAATTTTTTTCTCCCTTACTATTACATTTTTCCTTTCTTCATACGCGTGTGCGAGTGTATGTGTGTTCTACTCTAAGAGGATTTTAAATTTAAAACCAAAAATTTTTAACAAAATAAACTTCAAATAGTTGTCTTTATTAGTGTGTAAACTATAAAATACGAAGAACTATAAAATAGTCTTTATATTGCTGTTGTTGTTGTAAATGTTATTTTATTGTAATTGATGTCAATACAGTTTTTGAAGACATCTTTGGAATTTGTTTAAGAAAAAAAAAAACTGTCTTACAAAAGATTTATTATGTCACTTTAATGATCAAAAACTGGAGTTTATTAAAGATAAATATTGAATATGGAAGATAATAAAAAAATAAAATTTCCTTGCAATAGTTACAGTGGTGGCCTTATAATTAGAAACGACTTGGCAACATGTATGAAGTGTGCTTTGGGTCATTGTCATGGTGAAAAGTTTAATTGACGGGCATACTCTCAAAGAAATAACGTCAGAAATATCCACACGGACAATAAGGAGGCGTTTGCAGGAGTCGGGACTTCGTGGGTGCATTGCGCAGAAAAAACCGCATGTCTAAAAAAAATATTAAAAACCGGTTACAGTTTGCAACGGAAATGCGTAAAAAAGATCCGCGTTTCTGGAACAGAGTTCTCTGGAGTGACCAATCCAAGATTAATTTGTTCCAATCTGATGGGAAAAACTTATGCAAGACGTCTTCCAAACAAAGCCTTTGATCCCATGTACACAGTGAAAACGGTGGCGGCTCTATTATGGTCTGGAGTGCTTTTCCCTGGCGTGGTGTGGGTCCAATTGTAAAAGTTAAAGGAATAATGGACCAATATCAACATAAAAGCATATTGGAAAATGTAATGAAACCGTATTCAATTAGGTTTTTCAGCATGACAATGACCCAAAGCACACTTCAAGGTTAGTGAAGTGTTGGCTTTCGGGTCAAAGTATTGACGTTCTGGACTGGCCACCCCAAAATCCTGATCCCAACCCAATTGAAAATGTATGGACAATTGTTAATAGAGATCTTAAGGACAAAAACCTTCGAAATAACGATAAATGCTTTCAGCTGGTGCAACAAAGTTGGCAAAACATATCAGTACAAAGATGCCAACGTTTGAGACAAAGTTTACCGAAAAGACTTGCAGATGTTGTTCAAAACAAGGTCTATCCGACAAAATATTAAAGAATATGCCCATTAAATGTGAATATATTAAGATATTTTTAAGCCGTTTGTAAAAATATTTTTTGTTTCTAATGATATGACCAACCTGAAATTGGCATTTTTTGTTTTAGCTAATTTTTTTAAAAATGATAATGATGATGTGAATTTTTTTATTATAAACATAAAGCTAATTTGTTTAATTGCTTTTTTAGCTATTAATTTTACAGTGAGTAACAAAAGTTTTGAAAATAAATTAGCAAACATACATGTTGCCAAGTCGTTTCTAATTATAAGGCCACCACTGTATTTGGTTAATGGTCTTAATGGATCTATTAAAACATGTTTTATTTACTTTTTGGAATTTAATGGACTTTATTGTCATGAGAAGAGTAACAGGGTTAGTCATATGTCTTTTAATATCAGTTCCGTTGTTATTTCCCTCGGTTTTTTCAGTTCCGTTAATGAAGCTTTTTCCAGGAGAGCATTTGATTGATTTATTGTAGCATATTTAAAGATGTTAAGATTACCATCAAGCATTGTCTCTATACAAACATAATGGATTGTGATTCTATTTTTAAGCTACTCATTGATGAGATTATCTTCTTTGGGTGGCCAGTAGCTTATGGATGCATTACTTTAAGTGGTAATAAGACCACAACATTAGGGCTGAAATAATCCACATAACATCCATGTCTAGTATAGAAGTGTGCCAGGCCACGGTCCAAGCCCAAGGCCAGACATCCCCACCAAATCAAAATATGAAAATATATTTCTCCTGCAATTTCCTCTCAACAGATTCCTGGCAAAAACTCTATGAGTAAATAAACCTGTCATGAAAAGTTTCTCAAAAATCTGTCGTTCGGAGTCGACTACAGATCTCGCCACTCACGTATAAAAATTAACACACCCAACGTAAATGACGTGAGAAGCCAGATCGTAATCCTTACTTAAGGGTTATAATAATCAAATATGTTATGTTATGCCTTTAGTGCTATTGAACGGGAGTCTACTAAGTCTACTAAGATGGGCCTGGCAGTAAATGAGGGCAAAACGATGTATATGTATGTAAGTATGTCATATACAAGTACGGCAAGTAGAGACGTGTGGCGTATTGATTCTCAGATAACGGCCAATAACTATAGAGTCAAGGAATTTATCTTGGCTCCACTGTTGCCATCAAAAATGATGTCAGTCTGGAGATCAAGCGCAGGATCACTCTTGCCAACAGGTGTTACTATGGTCTCAATCGGCAATTGAGTAGCACGTACGACAAACCTAATATGTACTCTACAAGGTGCTCATCGTCCCTGTGCTTCTTTATGGCGCAGAGGCATGGACCCTATTAAGCACTGATGCAGCAACCTTGAGAGTATTCGAGAGAAAAGTCCTACGTAAGATCTTCGGTCCAGTGCGAGTTGGCGATGATTTCCGCATCCGATCCAACAATTGGCTGTATGAGCTCCTCAACGACATAGACGTTGTGCAGCGTATAATATACAGCGGTTGCGCTGACTCGGCCATGTCGTTCGAATGGAGAAGGATGCTCCGGCGAGACGGCTATGTGATGGGGGTATCTGCGGAAGTCGAAGAAGAGGACGAACGACCTTGTATCTTTTGGAAGGACCAAATCGAGGAAGCCCTGCCATCGATTGGTGTGACCAACTGGCATAGGCCCGCAAGAAGCAGAAGCGCCTGGAAGGATGTGTTGCGTCAGGCCGAAATCCGTTAATCGGGTTGTTAATGGCAAATTAATTAAGTAGGTAAGTAATATATCTCGTCCCATTGGATATTCTGCACGTGTGATTTGAGTGCATGGTAATCTAATGCGGAGGTTACGTAAACAGGCCATCGAGACCGTGCGATTTGACCGCATAAGACTTTTTCTTGTGGTATTTTCTTAAGTCGCAAATGTATGCCAAAAAATCAAACGCTCCTCAAAGCCAAAATAACCTATTAACCAATAGTTAAATTCAGTCTGATTTAACTAGAGTCAAGGAAAATTTGACATTTTAATCAAAACATAATGGCATCAGTAGGTCTTTCAAACGTACAATAAATTTCAACGATCTTTCACACACACACACTTTGTTTTATTTAAAAATTTTGAAATAGGAAGCTTTTAATGAAACCCCCGATAAGATAAGCCAAGAGACTTTCTCCCTTAAAGAAATCCTTTTATAATTTTTTGGAATTTATAATAAGAGATTTATAAAAATTTTAAATAAAAACGTAATATTAATCAAAATAAACACAATGTAAACACTGCACTGACTGCTCTTTTACACATATGCAGTTAACAAATCTTTCACACACTGTCTTTAACTGTTACATTTCAAACGTAGGCACACACATACATACATGCGAGAGAAAATACTACTTTGTTGCAATTATAAAATGTAAACAAAGCAACAGAGATTAAAAAAACACTGCTTAATACATGTAGCAAAATAAAAAAGCAACTCAAAGAGAAAGAGCAACAGAGAGATAGAGAAGGAGTCACTTTAGTTTATTAACTGTAGAGTTTACTATGGCTCTCAGTTTATTTGTATTTGTTTTGCTGTTAAACGCAAGTAAATAATCAAAAAATTCTTTTACAATAATGATGACGAGTGAATTGCCATTAAATAACACACGTACACAACACATACACACATAAATATTTTGTAATAATTTCTTTAAGATTGTAGTTGTTATTGTTTTAAATCAAAGAAAAGAAAGGACAACCCATTGTTTTATGATGCTCTTTTAGAAAAACAAAAAAAAAACGTTTTAAAAAGAAAAGTCATAAAATTTTTAATTTTCACATATACATACAGCTCCCTCTAATGGTACTAATAAGCATGTGTGCTTAAGATTCTCTACTTAATGCACATGCATGCATACATACATATGTATGGATATATTGCATGAGTATGTATGTATGTACGTCTGTCTGACTTGTTTATTTAAAATCCTTTACAATTGTTATTAATTTTTGTTTTTTTTTTTTTGTTTTGTTTTGTAATACTTTAAGCAGATCAAAATTATAACATTGTATTACAATTAAAAGAGATTCTGTTGTTATGTTTTCTTATTAAGAAACGCTCTTTAAGGTTAGGGTTACTGTAAGGCTTAGTGTGAATAAATAAAAGCAATCTTTGGAAAATACTTGCAAGCAGAGGGTTGCTGCTGAAAGTTTAAATAGGCATTTGCAACATAAATATTATAGTCGCCGTAGTCTAGTAGGTAGTGTGTCCGCTTATTAGACGTAAATACCGGGTTCGAGCCCCAGGCCAGACATCAAAACGAAATATGAAAAAAAAAAATATTTCTTTGGCGACTTCCTCTCAGCAGATTTCTGGCAAAAACTGTGAGAGTAAATAAACCTGCCATAAAAAGTTTCTCAAAAATCTGTCGTTCGGAGTCGACGTTAAACTGTAGGTCCCGCCACTCAAGTATAAAAAAATTAAGGCACACAACATGAGTGGTGTTAAGAAGCGAGGCCGTACTCCTAACTGAATGGTCATGTTGCAACATAAGATCTAGAGGAATAAAAGTTTACAATTTTAAAATGCTCAGTATGATTATCGTGTAGAGATCGTTTGCTGTTGCCCTAAAAAGTAAGTGAATGAAGTATCTTAAAGCGGCACAATTTTCTGGTATATGGATGAATCGAGTACTGATCTTGGGACAGGGATTTTTTCGGTCCCTGAATGAAGTGTTCCAAACAACTGAAGAAACTTACGTGTATCTATGGCATCGACAGATTCAACTAGACTGTTATGAAGACTGTCTACATATATTTATTGCCTATGGGCTCGGAGAAACCAAAATTGATTGTGGCTGTTTGAGATTATGACCTGCAGGAGTTTTCAACACAAACGATTTTGGTTATATTGGATAACAGCTGAAGTCGCCGTAGTCTTGTAGGTAGTGTGTTGGCTTATTAGACAAGAGGCCTCGGTTCAAACCGCTTATGGGCATGGCTTTGAAAAATGGATGTGCATTTGATGGGTATGTATTATGCGTATGCATTTGAGGGATCCTTACTTTGGATCCCATAAGTCATTTTAACTAGCACAACCTTCCACTGTCGTGAACAATACTCCAGTTATGAAATTGCTTTAAAAATGAAAAGAGAAGGACGAAGTGCAGATAAAATAAGTGGGCGATCGGTCCTATCATTGCACAAATTCAGGTGATCAACGATTACATAAAAATGTTTACAATTCAAGACCATATACATAGGGTTTAGTAATAAGAAATCCATTCTTTTTTGTGCCAAAATATTGTGTCCCTATAAGGATTCCTTTCATAAAATTTTATATTATCCGTCCAGATTTTTGTCATTGCAGCCTGTTTTTTTTTTTGACATGAACATCTAAAGCCTATCGAAGCCTTTAAATTACTTGAAAAATGTTTCATAAAATCTGTGTTTATTTGTAGACAGTAAATATTTTAGAAAAACAAAATATTCTGATGCTTTAAAAAATAAAACACGCACATGAATAAAAAATGCATGAAAAGGAAATAATTTTAAAATAAATTCTAGATTTAGAGAAGGCCAACGAGGTACATATAGTGATAGAGAGAGAGAGGGAGAGAGAGAGACGAGACGAGACGAGAGATAAAGATTTTACGACTTTTTAAGTTGATTTTGAACTTCAATTGTTGCTATCACTGCTATTGCTGCTGTTGTTGTTGTTTTTGCTTTTGTTGGCATTGTTGCAATTGTTCAAAAACAATTCAATTGTTACGAACGGATGACTGAATGACGGAATAAATGATTCTGGCTGACTGGTGGAATGAATATGCATTTTAATGCTCCATCTTTAGTATCTTTTAACTCTCAACTGTGTAACTGTAAAAAAAATATATAACCTACCGCTGATCTAATACACACACACACCCACACACATACAACCAAATACTGGCATATGTGTTAAGCAATCACATGTGTGTGTGTGTGGATGTGTGTAGGAGAATGTGTGTGTGTGTGAGGGAGTGCCATAAAAATACCACAATAATATCTCTTTAAAGGCAGCATAAATTTCAAGATACTTATTGTGGCACAAAACAGCCATAAAAAGTCGTAAAAATTCTTGTTTAAAATCGATGAAATGCGTTACTTGTAGCTGTTGCACTGCATTGAGTACCATGCCACAGCACACCATACCACACCACACCACGCCACACCAATGAGCCCTATTTTTATGACTTTTAAATACAATTTTTACTCATTGTATCTCTTGCTATTGCTATTGTTATTGCGCTGCTGTCTGTCTGTCTGTCTGTCATTGTAATTTTATTGGAATAAATATTTTTTCAGAAAGTCCTTAAGATGCCATGAAGTTTGAAGTTCATTTATGCATCCGATAACAGCGCTCAAAAGGGAATAATAACGACAACAAATGAAATTAATGAAATGTATGAAGATCCACCCAGTACCCTTGTCTAGCTACAGATTTATGACATATGGCCATAGATACAATATTAGACAGATAATATGACCATAAAATTATGAAAATATCTTAAAATGAATATTCATGAATTTAATGCATTGCATTCTCTCTCCCTCTCCCTGTCTAGCCTGCCTAGGTTAGGTGAAGTGTTTGGGAAAAAACTCGTAAAATTTAATATTTTCGTTCAGTTTTTTTTTATGGGTTTTTAACTCGAATTCCTGACAGCAGCATCCATTAATAATTGGCGGATATTGTATGATTTTAAAAGAAAAAAAGGAGTCCTTTGTCTAGACATTCTCGGAATGCTTTCAAACGTAATATGATCTTAATATTTCGCTAGAGCATAACAAGCAATAAAACTGTCTAAGGACAGGGGGGGTTTGAACAACAGGTTTATTATCGCAATAAGAGGCTTTTCAAATAGAAAATGGCGTCCATGTTTACAAGAAATTGAAAGTCTTGTATTATTTTATGTTTTCTTCGAAAACAATTAATCATATCTTTGCAACATGGTATCCGTTGTGGAATTCCTGTTGCTCTTTCTGGATTACTCAATTAAAATAGTGGCTCCTTTTACCATTTTGTAGCAGCCTTCCCATACCACCAGTCCTAACACAAACACTCAACATAAACTTATTTGCCATCAATTCAGAGTTTTGATACCTCAGTAGAGATCGCCTGGTGAAATTGAATATTTTCCTTGATTTCCACCCTATTGTGGCCAAATGGATCCCTATGTTCAAATCACAAATCATGTTTTCCAGTGTGGTACGCAATCTGGCTAAAGCACAACACCTTACGCAAGTATGTCCATATAAAACAAACAAATGGAGACCTTCGAATATTCCGCCATTAATCGGCGAAAGGGACTTTATGGTAACCTGTCTTTTTTGTCAGGCCGTACCTCAGGCCATGAGGTACCTGAAAGGCACTGTCGAGATCTGGAAGTTTGTATACATACAAACATAATTGGTTATTATAATCCTTCAGTCGGGATTACGACCTAGGTTCTCGCACCACTTATGTTGTGTGTGTTAATTATATACATGAGCCACAGGACTTACAGTTTAAAGTCGACCCCGAACGACAGATTTAATAGATTTCATTTAGTCCTACAGTTTTTGCCAGAAAAGTGCTGAGAGGAAATCGCCGAAGAAATATTTTTTTTCATACTTCGTTTTGATGTCTGGCCTGGGATACGAACCCGGGCTTTACGTCTAATAAGCCAACACACTGCCTACTAGACTACGGCGATTTCCTGGAAGTTTGTATAGGCTCCTTATATTCGATTCCGCTATGTACCTTCTGAGCCTACTGTGTATATTTCAATAGAATTCGTAGAAAAAACTGTCGCCGGATGCCGATAATCTCTACTTAGGATGACAGTGTCTAGGCCTCTGTCCAAGGATCATATATGGCCTCTGCTGAAGACGAAGAAAAAGACCAGAATAAAACCAATGTTACATTGCATTGGCAGAGTGTTGTCCTAAGAACTCTGGTATAAATGATTGGTCCTCCTACTCTTGCAATTACATTGTTTTGCAGATGCACCTCTCCTGCATAGAATAGGATTTAAAGAATCGGTTAAATACCGTACTATCTTCATTTAGGTTATTTATTATAGACTTGTCGAGATGACAGGATATGAGAGCCCAAGAACCTGCGCTTTGTTAATGCAAATGCTAAGCACTAACACAGGAAATGTACAATAGTTTCTTCTTTAGATTAACAACTCCTGCATAAATCCTTCCTTTCAATGAGTCGATGGTGAATAGATGGTCAAGCAAAGAAGACAATCAGGCCACTGATTATCCATATACCGGCAACAATACGGTAAGATTTCTTGTCTAAGAGATATACCTCATTTTCCTCTTTAATTTCCAGACCCTTTGTAGAAGAGTTCTGTTTTAAAGCATCGCAAGCAATGATGATATTTGGCGTGGTACGCTCAATGACGTTAAGGCCGAGGGAGTATGCAAGGAATTGGACACTTTTGTAAAAAGAAATGCAGAGCACTCTTCATGACTAAGATGAAAAGATTGCCTGTTAAGCGGTCGCCTTAAACCAGCCACGATAACAACAGGGTAGGAGAAATGGCTTCGCTTAGCATAACGTCTTATCGGTATTAACAGATGAGGAGAAATGGTTTCCCCTCCTTAAAGAAGCTGCAGGAATTGCTTAGCGTCTTATCAGGTTCGCAGGAATAAATAATTGGCCATTACAACCCTTCAGTCAGGATTACGGCCTAGCTTCTCACACCTCTCATGTAGTGTGCCTTAAATTTATACTTGATTAGCGGGATCTGCAGTTTAACGTCGACGTCGAACGACAGATTTTTGAGAAACTTTTTCATGGCAGGTTTATTTACTCTCAGAGTTTTTGCCAGAAATCTGCAGAAAGGAAGTCGTGAAGAAATATCTTATTTTTTTATTTTTCATATTTCGTTTTGGTGTCTGCCCTGGGGCTCGAACCCGGGCTTTACGTCTAATAAGCAAACACACTTCCTACTAGACTACTCCCTCTCGAGCTCAGACATTGCGGCAAAAACGCGCATTCTGCTTTATAATCGACTCGGTTTTTATGGGCCTTCTTAAGGATTTGAGGCAGTGTAAATATCTAGTCGATCGTGGGTTTATTAGATCTCAAGCCACCCTGATAATCAGTGTCCTACGCTCGAACAAACTTATATGTGATAGGGAGAATGCTTATATGTATATGCCATTGGCTTATATCATGGAGTTTCCTTTTTTCAATACAAGACGGAGGACATTGAGACTGCAATCAATGGACACACAATTTCTTATGGCCATACATACATATATACTGCAATAAAGATTGTGCGTACATACTACCAGATTGTTCCCTCCAGCTTCCAACGACTCAGCGGGCTTGGCACCAGTCACTGAATCGCAACATTTAAATCACTTTTGCCGTTGTACAAGGCTTACTTACAATTAATTATACTGTGCAAGCAAGCAAATCAATTAATTTCTGCTTTAATACAATGACATTCTTAAAGAAAATTTTTACTTTTGTTAAGAAAAATTGCTCGCCATTAATTAATAATTAATTAAACACGCCATACAAAATGCCCCGAAAAGTTTTCTTCGATTCGATTAAGTTGTTAAATAATCTCAAGTCATTAATATTGTTTGTAAAAAAAAACTACAACAACAATAATTTACCCTTTTTTATGGGCACCACAACTACCATTGTTGCCAAATATTTTTTAGTAATAAATCTCCCCATTACATGGAAATTCAAAAAAGAAACGAAGGACCAAACCCTTTTTTGTGTTCATTTCGAAAACAATAATAATTGGTAGCTCTTGCTACTGAGTTTATTGTAATGAAATGAAATGATTGTAATAAATATTGTAGTTTTTATGAATATTTACAACAGCAACAACAACAATAGCAATACAAAAACAAATGTGAATCATAATTTGAAAATAAATAAGCTTTTCCTGTCTATCCTTAACAAACAAATATTTTGAAGTGTTGACCAGCAAAGAGAGAGAAAGCGAGAGGGAGAGAAAGTAGAGGAAATTGTTAAAATTATGCTTCAATTAAAACTGACAATTTCTCTCCCTTTCCCTCCATGAAATGGTAGCGTGACCTACCTGCTGGTTGTACACAATTTTTTCTACGTTTACTACGTTCTACCAAAATATACTCACCTTAGATTGCACATCCCAGATAGTAGCTGAATAACGCTGGAGTCACCATCACATTTTCCCGTTGTTATTGTTGTGTCCAATTCGATTTCGTCACAAAAATAATTTAATTTGTTTTTATTTTTGTTTTTCTTTCGTTTGTATGGGCTTCATGGCAACACCCTTTTAATCTGCCACAGAATGACGTACAAATTGGTTTGAAGGTGGCACTAATGAGTGTTTTTTTATATGAATTTTTTATTTGATTTTCCTCATACACGCAAACTTCTTTATTCCATTTATTCGGTTTGTCTGGTCCTTCAGTTATTGGAATGTTTTTTATTCGTTCATTAATTGTTTGTAGAAATTTTGAAATGCAGTATGTTAAAGACATATTCGAATTGAGTTGACCAGGCTTACATCCTTAAAAGAAAAGAAAAGTTAGAAATATTAGCAGCTATGTTGTTGCAGAAGGTATTTTGTATTATTAAACCTAAACTATCATTGAACAAACTACTTCGACATCGTTACAAACGGTTTACACTAATAGATTCTGTAAATGATCTAGTCATGTTCCTCAACATTGCTATCAGAACGGTCTGAGGGGATAGACTTCATGCTATTCAGACTCTCAAACTGGGTGAAATTCAATTCAATTTCACCTCGATGCGAAAAGTGGGGTTTATTCTGGATTCTCTTTTGGAGAGATCTGATCTATAGTGCGTAACCCGAAACACACTTAGAGCGGCTCAACGCTGCGTTTATATCTATTTCTCTTAGGTGAACTTCAGAATATCGAATTTGTTATGTTTGCTAGAAACTATAAGATTTCGAGAATAAATTCTCTTAAACCTGAGGTGAATTTCACTCAATTTCTACACCACGATCAAATATCTGGAGAGGTGGTTACCCACGATTCCACCCTGGAATGCAGAATGTTTTTGAAAGAACTCAGTTTACCTAGCTCTCTTTACCAAGCTATTAAAAAAGTGATGGATGCCAGTCTGATGGGAGAATTCCAAATTCTATCTTTGTGACTAATGATCTGTGATCTATAGTGACCAAGGCACTGTATGGCACGATCGATTTGAGCAGAGTTTTTTCTGCAGCAAAACAGCAGCCAACATTAAAGATTTTAAATGCTTAAACCTTGGCTCCGAATGAAGGGGTCCTAGGCCCCGTTGTCTCAAGCAAATTTTCCTTCAAATTCTCTAAAATAAACAGACTCTCCTATAGGTTAGGTTAGGTTAGAGGACGTGTACTTGCCAAGTGAGACAAGTACAGTACCCGGAGGTCGATTTGACTCATTGCACGTAACGTCCTTGAGAAGGAAGGATAAAAGAGGGGATAGGAAAAAAAAGGAGAGGAAGTAGGAAAGGAGTGCCTCTCCTATAAATTCCTGGATAACTTCAGTGGCTTCCAGGCGAAAGTCATGACTATCCTCATAACTGCACAGTAGCCAAATATTCCCTAAAAATGTATACTAATCTACCCGAATAGCCAGGCTGTGATAAAGTCCCTTGCCCTAATTACCCAACAAAAGTTTTAATTGTCTCAAACGCATTTGACTTGGGAAAAGTCTCCGTCTTGCTCCATATTCTGTGTAATCGAGTGTAGCTTTCAAAATACCTACAAAAATGTTCTGAACCTATCAATGGCATAGTAGCTGCCCTTCTGTCTGCTCAATGCCATTAATTTCCACATAAGCTCTACTACGTAACGTAATCCAGCTTGGCTAGAAATTCCCATAGTATTCTCGAGTTAACCTCATACGAAGCGAGTGTTCGGATGACAGGCTGTTTATATCAGTTGGTATTGCTATGTCCTTATATCTCTGGCCACCTTATTTTCTGTTTTTTTTTGTTTTTATACCGATTGATATCGCAATTAGTACATAAAAAAGGACTAAATTGTCACAATACTAAACAAAAATATTATTTTCAAGTGATTGTTTCAAACTAATTAAAACTTTATCAGATTTTTCTATTTCTAAAGTGTTAAAAAGCGGCAATTATAAGCGCAAAAAATTATTAAAAATTTAAATGAAATTGATTTTTAATTAAAATAGTTTTGTTTTGACGCCCAAACCATGTTTTACAAACGATATCCACCAAAAGGATTGCATGTTTCAAAAACATTTTCAAAATATTTATGCACCCTCTTTCTCTCTCTCTCTCTCTCTGTCCCCATTAATGTGTGTGTCTGCCTATGCTATTTGGAATTATTCATTTGATTGGATGAAATTGTAGTTTTAAATTTAAATTCAAATTCAAAAAAAGCAAATGGTTTAAATCACATGGAGTGCAGTGGTAGTGGTGTATGTACGCCTGAGCAAATCTCCTCCTCTTTTAGAAACGACTGGGGAACACAATCTTCAAAATAAAGAAGAAAAATAAAAGTGGGACAAAACAAGAGAGCCGTTCTCTACACTAACTGTTATACAAAGAAACAATGGAATTTCTAGTTTTTTTTTCAATTTATTGTACAATTCCCCAAACCGTAATGGCAGGTGATGACAAATCAAAGAGAATTTTTGTTTCTTTTTAATTTGAAAATCATAAAAATCGCCGCAACAAAATTATAAACAATTAAGAAAATATCAAAGAGTTATTTTGTATATTTATTAGGAAATTCGTTGGTAAATAAAAACAAAACGAAACAATACACAAAACAATACAAACATAACAAAAACAACAACAACAAATGAAATAAAAATAAAACAACAGACAAATTGTTATAAAAATAAAACACTGTTGAATTGTGATTGGCCAAGTTTCCTTTTCTTTTCAAAATAAACACCCATAATATTGCTCCAACTCTCTCTCCTTCTCTCTTTGATATAATAAAAACAACAACAATACAACTGCATATAAAATTTATAAATATGAATTACCCACCCACACACACATGCTACTCAAATTTTCTTCAAAATTCTCTAAGATTTTCACTCATACACTTGCAAACGTCTGCTGATCTCTTTGGCTATCGAAATGTATCTCAGTTTCTCCGTATGTTGTTTGAAATCCAGTGATGCTAATTTAGCAGTTCTGTTAAAGATCAAGAAGCCTATGTTTTGTCTCTATAATGTCTTATCTAATCCTCTTGTCCTGTTTGAAGATGTAGTACTGGTCTGTAAAGATAACTCTTTGCCTAGTTTTAGATAAACATCCCGCTGTTACTTTCTGAGATGTATTAATACCGCACTGATTCCTGATTATTCCATTTCCCCACCAATGAATCCATAGATTCGACTTGAAGCGATGCCTATTCTAAACATGTGTTCTTTAAGTCTACAGTGCCCAGTCAAAAGGTCGGTTACTATTCTCAGGCTACTTCTGCATAGCCTGCTACGCAACATAAAACTCTTTCTTTGTATTTAAGCAGCAAAAGTTTAGATTGTCTCATACTCATTTCACTTAAGAAGAGTCTTCGCTCTCTTCCACCTTCCTTTTCATCGTATAATATAGGTTCTGAAACTTCTCTTCCCACTCCACAGATAGGTTTAGCTCTTCTCAGCCAATTGGAAGCTGCTCACATAACCAGGGATCCTTGGAACCGTAGCGACCGAACATACTTTCTCTGACCAGATGGTCTCACACGGTCTTCTCGAGAGAATCTCATACGAGTTGAGTGTTCGTATGACTTCCTGACTGTCAGATAATATTGTTAGGTTCTGTGATTTGTACTTCTTATCTAAATTGAATTGAGAACATCTTTCGATAACGCAGAATATTGATTGGAAGATACCAGCGAGGTTTCTCATCTCTGCATTAGCTCATCTCTGCATTAGCTGCAGAGATGAGAGGTGAAGAGGAGCAAAACTATTCTTCACCTGCTGGGTACATGCATATCACTATTCAAAGACATACTTTATACCAATTATTTTAGCCTGAATAGTATTACAGGGATCGGGTAGTGCAATTGGCAACCTAAGATTCCACTGCTCTGAAATGATTTCACAAAGAACATTGTCGCATAATCTGAATCCTTCAGTATATGCTTGATTCTCTGGGAGATGTAAATCATTAAATTATCAAACGAAAGCAGCTACAGATATTGTATAGGCAGACCAGTCCAACACACTTTAATACGGTTTTCAGATATGCACCATTATTGCATAAATCGCAATAAACGCCATTATTAAGCTCAATATTTTATATAAAATTTCAATTAATTATTGCGCAATAAATACGCATATTGTTATAATATTAAGAAAAGCTTAAAATGCAGCACTGTCATAAGTAGTATGTTCAGTGCGCATATTAAAATTATTCGAACACTTTTTGTTGATATTTGACAACTCACATGTCAACAACGAACAAACAAAAAAAAAAAAAAAAAAACAATGGGTTTGTTTACAAGCTGTCAAATGAATAATGAATAAGGAGCTGAACTGCGGTATATTGCTAAGTCTGAACACTTAAAATATTGTACTCAATAAACCGAATATTGACTCAATAAAAGTGCATATCTGAACATAGTATAAGATATTAAAAATATTTATAAAAGCACTAAAACAGCCCTATACGCTGTGAATTAGCAACACTCTATCTCTGTATTCTCCCTCTCTCTCTCTTTGTACACTTAGTACGTTTAGTATTCAAGTATTTGAACTGAACATCATTATCATCATGATGATATTGCTTTCGACTATAGAAAAGGATCATAAAAGAACAGAATTCAATTGTTTTTGTTGTTTTACGATCTTAAAAATAACGCGTTAATTTCTCAAAATATTTACAGAGAAATTGTGTTTATTTAAGAATAAATTCCAAGTGAATTAAACACAAAATTAACACAACAAAAAAATTTAAAAAAATAAAAGAAATAACAATAAAAAAAAACTGTTATTCTTAAAATGTACAACAAATTTGTTGTTATTGTTTATTCATTTGTTTGATGTTTTGTTGTTACCAATCGGCCAGCTCCCTTCATTTAGCCAGCCAGCCATTCGGCCAGCTGGCGCATTGTTTAATAACGCCCACCTTGGCGGATGAATGCGCTACATTTGCATTGGTATTGAATGTGCATGGATGGTTGGCTGTATAGATGGTTGACTGGATAAGCCTTAAGCTTTTTAAAATTTAATTTTTTTTGTATTTATTTTAATAAAAATTAAAAAATTAGCAAAACAAGCGAGAAATTGTTTCAATTCTCAAATTTTTCTTTCTTTTTTTTTTTGGATCGAAATATATTCATTAAAATATTTTCCTTTTATTTATTTAAAATTGGATTTCAAACACAGCGGTTGGCCGGTTTCTTCTTTTCAAGTTGGGCAGCGTCCAAAAAAATTATCGAAAAAAAAATTATTTTTTTTCTATTTGTTTAATTGTTTTTGTTTTTGTTATATTTTATGAGTATTTATACTCAAAAAAAAAAAATATTAAATATTTAAATACTAATTTGTTTATTAGTTTATTTTATAATAAATGTATTAAACAATCATTAGTTAAACACATACATACACACGTACACATCCATACAAAATAAAGGGGAAATTATTTGAAAAAAAAATATAGATTTCAAAGGAAATTAAAGCAGATTTTATTAAAACAAAAATAATAAAAACAAAAAAGAATTAAAAATAAAATTTTTTCTAAGAAATATTCAATATTTCCTAACCTTCAAATTATTTTAAAAAAAATTTTAAACCGAAATAGGCCTCCAAATAAAATTAGTTTCGATGATCTTGACCAGAGATCAGCAATGACTATTCAAAAAGATAAGTAGATTCGAATCATATTCATAATTTCTGATACTTATACGCATTCATACCTATTTTAATATAATACTCGTACTACTCATATTCAAAGTTTGAAGTACTCATCGCACTCATACTTAACAATACGCATGATTGTGTTGATTTCGACTCTCCTTTACTCAACATTAACACGAATCATAAAAAAGGTATGATTCGCGTACGAAAACTACAATGCTCACTAGAAAGTTGTGTGTTTGCTTTGCTTGCTGTCTTTTTCTTTTTTTTTTTTTGTAAATGCAACAACAACTAAGACTGTAAATTTTGATGAGTGATTTGAATCACTCGAATCATTTATGAGTATTATAAGTATTTTTCTAAATTTATGAATCTGAATGAGTAGGCTTATGAATCAAACACATTTCGAATGGTACATATGAGTTTGATGTCAACGTTGTCCGCATACTGATTGCAACCTGTGCTTATAAATCAACGTTGTAGTGAGTACGAATGAATCAGAGTAGTTGAATTTCAATACTGTTGACTCACTTATACTCAAAATTTCATGAGTACTGATGAGTAGCGAAAAACCGATTCATTGCTGATCTTTGGACTTGACAAATACATAAACTTTTACTAACGCCAACCTGTCCACAATATTTTTACAACATATCTTCATATTTTAATTTTCTTTTTACAAATTAACTCCGAATGAAAAAAAAAATGATATGAAGCCTTTACCCAAGTTATGACAACAATTCCATTAAAATTTAAGTCGCAGGACATCGAGATAGCCTTCACTGAAATAAATCCAATGAAAGCTGCTGGTGTTGACAAAATCAGTAACAGGACGCTGGACAGTGTCAAGCATGGCAATAAAAATATTATATTTGTATATAAGCTATTAAAGATCACCAACGTCAATGACAAGGCTTCCGCAATTTGGTTCTCCCAACGTAGACAATGTCGTCTTCTACGCCGACTTCCGCTAATCTCCCTATTATATACTCTTCTATCCAAGCGACATTGCCAAACCAGGGCAGCAACTAGATGTTAATGCGCATACATAATTGGCCATTACAACCCTTCAGTCAGGATTACGACCTAGCTTCTCACACCACTCATGTTGTGTGCCTTAATTTTATACTTGAGTGGCGGAACCTACAGCTTAACGTCGATTCCGAACGACAAATTTTGAGAAACTTTTTCATGGCAGGTTTATTTACTCTCAAAATTTTTGCCAGAAATCTGCTGAGAGGAAGTCGCCGAAGAAATATTTTTTTTCATATTTCGTGTTGATGTCTAGCCTGGGGCTCGAACCCGAACTTTACGTCTAATAAGGAGGAGGAGGAGCTTGTACAATTTATTACGAAATTGAACGAGGAAATCATCGCAATCATCGATTTTACGCAGGACTTTTCTCGAATACTCTCAAGGCTGCTGCATCGGTGCTTAATAGTGTTCATAATTCTGCATCGTAAAGTAACACGGGGAGGATAAAGGACTTTTAGAGTATAAATTTCGTCGTACAAGAGAGGTCTACGCTTAATCTCCAGACTAACATCATTTTTGCGGGTAACGATAGAGTCAAGATAAATAAATTCATTGACAACATCGAAAATATAGTTATCCGTCGTAATCATAACAATGCTCCGAATTGCTCTAGGCTTGCTTCAAATGTCATGGACTTTCCATTTCCATTTTCTCCGTTTAATTTTGTTCTAGCTTGGATTCCTTGTTTGTTTAGTGCAAGAGATACCTGTAGCTGATAAAAATAAGGTAGAATGTAGCCGCCGTAGTCTAGTAGGTAGTGTGTTCGCTTATTAGACGTAAAGCCCGGGTTCGAGCCCCAAGCCAGACATCAAAAGGAAATATAAAAAAAATATGTATTTCTTCGGCGACTTCCTCTCAGCGGATTTCTGCCAAAAACTTTGAAAGTAAATAAAATTGCCATGAAAAATTTCTCAAAAATTTGTCGTTCGGAGTCGACATTTAACTGTAGGTCGTCCCACCACTGAAGTATAAAATTAAGGCAGACAACATGAGTGGTATGAGAAGCTAGGCCGTAATCCTGACTGAAGGGTTGTAATGGCCAATTATGTATGTATGTATGTATGTACTTAGTCCTTTACTGTACAGGTTTATGTTTCATTCCCTGATCAGGATTGAATGGTAATCAGCAGGCAGGATATTTTCTGTCCTTCTCTCCAAACGATTAAAAGAAATAGTTCTCTATTTATACATGGAAAACCTTCAACAGAGAAAACTATTTGACCTCCAAGACGACACAGTAGCAACAAAAAGAAAAAAACAAAAATACTTCTTTGAGAATTTTCAAATGAACTTAACAAATTTCGAACGAATCGAATTTCGAAATCTCCAGTTAAATTCCAATTATTCCAAGGAAATTCGAGAAAAAACCAAAAATTTGTTGAAAGAGAAAATCCCTAAACGTCCATCGTTGTTGTTGTTGTTGTTGTTGTTGTTGTTTAAAACATTCGATAATAAAAATTCAAAAATTAAACAAAAAAAAGCAAAAAAAAGGCGAAAAAAAACGCTGAAAAGAACTTTAAAAACTTTTTACTTTGATGTGGATTTTGATCATAAACACCACAACACAAGAATACAAACAAACAAATAAACAACAACAGTGAAACGGAAAAAAAGGAATTCAAATCATAAAACTTCTCCACACTATCCAATAGCACTATTAGGAGTACAAAAGAGAGAGAGAGAGAGTAAGAAGAGTAACAAGAGTACCGAAGAGTGTCTGCAAATGAATCAAATGAAAACTAATTATTCTTCTTTTTCTGCTTATTCTTCTCTCGTTATTTGTTTATGGACAGACAATAATTTTTTATAATTTCAAAATATTTACACTGACGAGCTCGGTCTACCACCAACGAACAATTCAAATACAACAACAACAACAACAAGAATAATAATAAAAACAAGATTCATATCAAAGCTACCGAAAGCTATAAAAATAACAACAACAACCACAGCGATAATAATAATTAAAAGAAATGAAAATTTAAACTTAATAACGAGGGTAGTATGAAAAGTGGAAGTGCAACCCTTCACTCAGGATTACGACCTAGTTTCTCACACCACTCATGTTGTGTGTGTTTATTTTATACATGAGTGGTGGAACCTACTGTTTAAAGTCGACTCCGAACAACAGATTTTTTGAGAAACTTTTCATGGCAATTTTTTATTTACTCTCAGAGTTCTTGACAGAAATCTGCTGAGAGGAAGTAGCCGAAGAAATATTTTTTTCCATATTTCGTTTTGACGTCTGACCTAGGGTTTGAACCGTGGCCTTGCGTCTAATAAGCCATACCCATAACATATACGAGTGCTATAACGGGCTGCGTACCTACAGTGTCATTATATCTCCGCCGATCTAGAAGGTATGAATTTTACACAAATCACCTCTGAGAAGAGTGAAGAGCATAACAACCTAGCCATTTATGCTGTTACCGTATTCGTGCATGCGTCCAGGAACCCACACGAAAGTAGTGTGATTGTCACGCTATCTGTTACAGAGATATCACACACTCCCTAACAAATTTCAATCCTTGAGCGACAATAGTGTCGTTTAAGGGAGAATCTAAGATTCCATTGGCGATAAGGATTTTCATATTCGTGATGTTGACCACTCAAGTATAAAATTAAGACACACAACATGAGTGGTGTGAGAAGCTAGGCCGTAATCCTGACTGAAGGGTTGTAATGGCCAATTATGTATGTGTGACCCGTCAGTGAGTTCTGGAATATAGTTCTCCAGAAGGTGTAGGCTATGTCATAATAGGATCGTTCTGGTAGTCAATAACAGCTAAGTAATCCTTCTTGATCACTTGGAATAGCATCTCCAGGTGCTGAGATAGGTCATTAGATAGGACAGAGGACTCGCCAGGGAATTGTTCATATAAGTTGAAATTGAGAAATAATTCTATTGTGTCTCTCTGTCTCTTCCATTCTTGTTGACAAAAAGAGGCAAAAGAAGATCCTTTCTAGAGTAAACCGTCTTTATTTGATTTTTTTATGGACTAAAAGCATCGCTCGAAACTCTCTCGCTCAAACGCTCTGTTTTCCTAAAACTATGTTCAAATTTTTTCACACGAACCTCGTAGCTATGCAATTAAGGCACACGCTTCACATCATGATATGGCATCCACGCCTTTTTAACGCAGCGTAATCGCCCTGCAACGCATACAATCGTTTTTATGACGATTTTATCGATCTGACCGCATGCAATTGCAACAATGATTAATGCGGTTAATCGAAATTAAACAGAAAACATGCAGAAAACTAACGACAACAACAACAACAATAACAACAAAATCAGATACTATTTACAAATACAATAAAAAACAACTCTCTGAAAAAGGGAAATGCAAACAAAACATAACCGCATCTACCCAGCCATTGAGTACTGCAATCTGCACAGCAGAGAGTAAAAGGGAGAGAGAGAGAGTGAAAGTTTTGATTGTAAACACAGAGTGAAAACAACAAAAATAAACAAGAAACAAGAAAATTTTACGACTTTTTTATGATCATTTTGCCAGAAACCCTTTTTTATGGTAATTTTTCTTTTTTTTTTTTGCTTTTAAAAGGGATGTAAACAAGGCAACAGAGTTAGTACTCGGCGGCTGCACAACTCGTGCCTTTTTAAGTGTTTTTTGTGAAAACAACAACAAAATAGTCAACATGTGATCAAATAAATATTGAATGGGAGGAAAATTCAACAATTTTTTTACGACTTTTTCTTGAGAGTCCATGCGTATCTGTGCATGAAATCTTAAGAGAAAAGCAGGAGAGACAAAGCGAGAGAGCATTAGATATATACGGGAAATATGTTGTTTTATTGAACAATTTTAAGATCAACCCACTAGGGCGTACAACAACAACAATATACATATATAACGGTTTATTTATTTGTTTTATGCTAATGACTGAAACACACACACACACTAACTTGATAATATGTATATAGAGAGCAAATACAGAGAAGAGAGTACGTGTGCTTTTTGTTTACATTTCCATTTAAAATAGATCATCTTTGTTGTTCTCGGTTAATATGTTTGAGTACAAATGCTCGAAAAGGGAACAAACAAGAGATCTATCTTTACAATGATGATGATGATCATGATTATGATCATGAACATGATTATCATTATCACTAGAATTTTATACTAAATGGCCTGAAAATTTCCAAAGGCTGGATGTTTTTTCATTTAGCCGTTGTCGAGCCAAGAACTTAAACAAAATAAAACGGACGAAAATTCAAAAAAATATAAAAAAAAGAAACAAATCCAAGAAATTATTTAAATTTGTAGTCAAAATAAATCACAACCAAACAAAATTGTTACCAAATAAATACAAAACCGGAATACCAAACTTAACGGAATTTAACCGTTTGAAAACGAAAAAAATTTAAAAGTGAAAAGTGTGTTCCAGAAATAATAAAAAAAAATTAAATTTTCTTCAACATGTTACCGGCACCTTATTATTTAAATTTGGCACAACTGCCTAACTCGGCTAATATTTTAACGCACAGCGATTATTTGACAGACGCTACATTGGCCGGATCCGTGTCTTTACCCACCGCCGCTTTATTAACAGACAATTCACCGTCGGTTTCGCCAAGTCCTTATTTCTATGCAAATCTACCCAGTGTACATCCTTTGATGAATCTACACAACAACATGTGGTCATATCCCTGGTCCTTCCTGCAAAATTCTCATCGTCCTGAAAAGCCGCCATTCTCATATATTGCTTTGATCGCTATGGCCATCAGCAGTGCACCGAATCAACGTTTGACATTAAGCGGAATTTATAAATTCATAATGGATAAGTAAGTTTCAAACAAAAAAGAAGAATTAAATGAAGTGAAATTGTATAGGAAGTGTAATATTAAACCCCGGGTGGCTAACACAAATAGACCAAATAGACACTTGTTATGTGAGATACTGGCTTAATTGTCTTTCGAAAGGACATTGAAAACCTCAGCTACTGAAAGCAAAGCTAAGAATGCCTACCTGCTCGTTAGTACATAAATTAAGTTGCTGATAGGCAAGGATACATAGGGTAGTAGTAGGGGGTCCAGCAAAACAGTATTTTGTAATGTGACCACAGCTGATCTATTGTGGTTTTTGATGCAATCACACACTTAGTACATCAAGTAATCAGACCAACATCTTCAACGGAAGCTCCAGAAAGTATTGTTCACTTAGCATATATTAGCCTGTATATCCCGATGCCCAGTTTGTTATCAAGTGCTTAATAGGCTCCTTTTCGTATATGTGTCTTGTGTACAGGTGCTTAATACAAACCTTATTGCCTGTAAGTGCACCCGAAGTTGTTCTCAAGTTTCAGTTTCAAGCCATTGTTCGAAACTATCGAAAAAACCAAGCATGTCTTTTCGCTATCTACTCGCCGAGAGATAGGAAAGAAGAATAATTTGATCATAAATCCCAGATCGTTTAAAACAAATATCACATCCATAAGCTTATTTAGGAAAATTTTTATTCAAAAATCTCATAGCCAGTAGCGTTAAAAGATCAGGGGCCAAATCACCGCATTCGCAATCGAATGCACAATCGAGTAAACACTATTTTCGATGGCCACAATTTCTTGGATCATGGTACTCGATCGTAATATATTCCGATTATTCCGATTATTAATTCGATGACCAGTTACAAATCGAGTGCAACTTCGAGTAGATACGTTACGATAACGATTACCGTGATCCACGTTAACCACATTTCGATAATAAAGTACTCGATTTCGAATGCGGATGATTTGGCCGCAGATGCCGTAGTAAAAAAAAAAGTTTTCTATTACAGATTTCTGATTTCTTCGAACTTCATTAATTCACTTTCTCATTTCCCTAGCCTGTAAGAAGAAGAATTGACTGAACACATTCTGTGGGAATGGCCTGTTCAAAGGGAAACTAAACTGAGGTACTTCAGTGGAGTGAACACGCCGACTGCCTTAGAAAAGTGTCGCCGTCGCATCTGACAGCATTGTGAATGAGAGTCTGAGTCAGGAAAGTGAAATTTAAATTTCAGGATATCATAACGATCCATTGAACCTCCAAGTGAGCTCTTAAGGTGAACTTGCAAGAAACTCTTGTGACCCAACATAACTTTTTCCTTAACTGCCTCTTCTGCTGTTGTCCTATGCAAAGTCTCTTGTGCATTTCTCCTATCCATCCATCCATTTCCATTTCCGTGGGACCATTTAGGTATGTTTAGCCTCTGATTAGAAATGTTGAGTGACTTTGGCCTTTTCATTGGTGAACCTTAGTCCTGTCTGAGCCACTTCAGTTTGTGATGATTACATATTTTCGTTGTAGCTGTAGGAAAATAGGCCTGTAATCGAGATTTTCTAGGCTTTTGTTTAAACCCTGTGCTTTGCAAGTTTCGTGCCATAATACATACATACATACATAATTGGTCATTACAACCCTTAAATCAGGATTACGGCCTAGCTTCTCAACACCACTCATGTTGTGTGCGTTAATTTTATACATGAGTGGCGGGACCTACAGATTAACGCCGACTCCGAACGACAGATTTTTTTGAGAAGCTTTTCATGGCAATTTTTACTCTCAGAGTTTTTGCCAGAAATCTGTTGAGAGGAAGTCGCCGAAGAAATATTTTTTTTCATATTTCGTTCTGATGTCTAACCTGGGATTCGAACTCGGGCCTTTCGTCTAATAAGCCAACACACTACCTACTAGACCACGGCGACTTGTCTTGCCATAATACTTTCAGAAAAGGTATGGAAGAGATAAGGCTACAGCTTCATGTTACTGTTATTAGTCCATCACAAGATATGATATCACTACAGACGATCTCGAAATTAGGTCACATGACCAAGATCGTCCCAATGTTATTTTACTTCTGTTTTAGTTGCTTCAGGCGCGTGTATTATTACCGTCGGCATAATTCAAATCTTCTACGTATACCCAGCAATTCCTTTATACTTTACAATATTCTTGCCATACTGTTGTTAGAAATTCTAGTATAGAGAAGCAAACAGCCTTGTCTTGTCTTACTGTAAGTGTTAATGCAATGATCGTTGAATCCCGCAACACAACTATGATTGAAGGATGGAATGTTCTGCTGAGTATTTGACACCTTTGATAGGGAATCTACCATCTACCATGGACAGCTCTCCTATTACTTAAATGACATATGCCTTCGAATACATTTATTTAAGCAGCTCACACAGATTGACAATGATTGACATGAAGCTCTGGAAACTGTTGTTTGTTGATTCAAAACTGTGACAGTCAAAAACATTTAATATGCTGAACAAATATATCAAATGGCGAGATCAGTCCAACTTATATTTCATCTAGTTTGATATCCTTGCTATTTGCGTCACCTTTATAAGACGAAAAATAGTATACTACTCTAACGAATGGGCCGATACCGCAAAGTCCATTTGTCTTCATATCGACGGCATTTCCGAAAATAGCAAAAATGGGCTCACAATGACAATATGGGATACCAAAATATGTGACTTCATTAGGCTATTGACACAATATTACTTGGGTTTCACTGTTTTATCGATGACACAAAGGAATGAGCTCTAGTAAAATAAAGGGGAATGTGCCCAACAATCAATTGCTTATAGTAGAGCAGCGATAGATCAGTAGATTACAGAAATCATGACAACATAATAATTCGATATTTATTCCTGTTAAAGTGTTTTCTGTCTGAGGCTTCCAAGCCGAAGGAAAGGACAGAACCATTTTGTTTTGTGGAAACAGATGTTTGGAAGCGTATACTCGTTCAAAGCTAAGCTGTAGATGGGCGGGGAAGCTTCTTAGATTTGATAATTCAATGATGAGAAGATATTTAAGTCGTTCATTTGAAATATCTAGGAGTAGCCTAAGGCTCAAAGAACACAAGTACAGAATAGAAATTGCGTCAAGCTCAATATAGAGAGCCTGTGATTAGGAAAATGAATTGTTAGAACACATACTTGTAATCTGAAACACAAAAAAAGAGTTGTTTAGCATGAAGATCACTTCAAGCCCAACATGTAGATTCTGTATGAAAGCATCATAATACATACATAGCATCTGTGTGGCTTTAATGCATCTGTATGCGTTTCAAGTACTCGCCAGGGAGCTATCCTTAGTGACACTGAACAACATTCTGAAGTTTGTTAGAGCAATGGGATTGCGAGAGGCACTATAGAGATACCCTGTATAGATTGAGGACAGTGCAATAGATCGATCACAGTGCAATCACACCTCTACACTGAACAACATTTTGAAGTTTGTGAGAGCAATGGGATTGCGAGAGACACTAAAGAGTTACACTCTATGGATTAAAGCTAGTGCAATAGATCGATCGCAGTACAATCATATCTCTGCACTGAACAACATTCTGAGGTTTGTAAGAGCAACAGATTTCTGAGACACTATAGAGATACCCTATACTGGCCCCAGCACACAACTACACCATAATAATATTAATTCCTGAAACAAAAGTTAAAAAACCACTACAGAGGATTTTTCCCACCTAGAAATTGTGATTCCAGAACTTGACAAAAAAAAATTATTTGCTGTGTCCTGCCTAAACTAAGGTTCGATAACTTTCTGTCACAAATCTAAAAGTATTACCGGAACATAAGCCAATAGCCAAGTTATATACCGACCACTCATTTCAAATAGTTTTTTAGAAATTTTTAGTCTGGAGCAGGCAAACATTTTCATAACAATTCCATTTTGATGAATTTTATTCCCTATTCCATAGATTTCCCTATTATCGTGAAAATAAGCAAGGCTGGCAAAACTCCATCAGACACAATCTATCCCTAAACGATTGCTTCGTGAAAGTTCCGCGTGATAAGAACACCATCGAAGATAATGATACCGCCGGCAAAGGCAGTTATTGGATGTTGGATGCCTCTGCAAATGATATGTTTGAACAGGGCAACTACAGACGCCGTCGAACACGAAGACAAAGGCAATGTTTGAAAACTGGCACTCTACTTGGTGAATCTTTAAAGGTAAGGTCAACATTTTACAAAAGGAAACATTATATTGACTATGAATTTTTGCGTTTTAAAAAGGCTTCTGAACAACAAAATAATCTCAATGAACAAGCATCCTTGGCTGACATGCCAACAAATATGGACTCAATGTTTAATATTACATCGAATAATTTATGCCTGAACTATAGTGATCGCATAACGGAAATGCATCGACAATATTTAGCCTCTATAGCTCCTTTTAATATATTATTCGGCAATGTTTCTCTGGCAGCTGCGTCCATGAACAATGCCAATAAGCCGGCTACTTCGCCCAACAACAGTTCACCGAGTAACCAAGAGTTCAATACTACCAACAATTTATCTACGACAACACAAACACCTGCTGCCCCAGGCTCTTTAAATGGTTCAACGAATTCTTATGCTGATATAGAGTATTTGGACTTCTCCGTTGATAGCCTTTCCAATAGTAGTTGTTCCAGCACTGAACGTATGCTGTGTCAATCGCCTAGTGCCTTCACACCCACTTGTTCCACTGCAAAAATTGCCAAAATTAAAAAGGAAAAATCCTGTAGTCCTGATTTAAACATTGCCTCGAATAATAAAAGCCCCACAGCATTTAGTATTGAAAATATAATTCGGAAAGACTGAGACAGAGTTGCCAAGAGGAATAAAGAATATTTTATTCTTTGTATTTAAACGTGTGTGTGATATTAAGACAATACTGTGTAATTGTAATAAAATTAATAAAAAAAAAACAATTTTTAATAAAATTTCTAAAAACTCTGCCTCTTACTCGACCCACTGTAAACTTTACATTGCCAACTTAAAAGTGTGGTTGGTGTATGTACTATATCTGCATGTACTATAGTTACATTGCCAACTTAAAAGTATAGTTGGTGTATGTGCTACACTAGTTTGTGTAGTTTGCTAATATTTAGTGTTGGTAAGTGGAAAATATTAAACGTTGTTTCCGTAAAAGTCTGTTCAAGAACCACTACATATTGTTACAAAAAACGATTATTTTCATGCTATTCTTATTCGCTTATTTTTACAAATCAAGGCCTATTTATTTTGAATAGTTGCAGACAATAAAGCTACCAAAGACGACAATGCTACATTATTAAACTGCCTTTTACGGATGTTAATTACCTGGTTGGTGGGTCCCTTTTAAATTTTTGTAAAATTGGGGTGGATAGACCAAGCCACTGACGATGGCGCAGCCAAGATGGACAGGGCTGTCTGCTGGATCTAGGATCACAAAAGCTCATTCGCTTTAATAGGAATTGTAATAACGTTCTAGTCGCCGTAGTCTAGTATGTACTGTGTGTTGTCTTATTAGAAGCGAAGGCACGGTTCAAATCCCCAGTCAGACATCAAAACGAAATAAGAAAAAATATTTCTTCGGCGACTTTTCCCAGCAGATTTCTGGCAAAAACTCTAAGAGTAAATAAAAAATTGCCATGAAAAATTTCACAAAAATCTGCCGTTCCGAGTCGACTTTAAACTGTAGGTCCCGCCTCTCATGCATAAAATTAACACACACAACATGAGTGGTGTTGAGAAGCTAGGCCGTAATCCTGACTGAAGGGTTGTATTGGCCAATTACGTTATGTATGTAATACCGTGGAGGAAAATTAAACAACCACCTACTGCTCAGCATTTTCAACGAGCAAAGAATTCCTTTACAGCAACAGTATGGATATTGTGGCTGGCCTGTTTATTCTTGAAGTGGTTCAGCTCTATGGGTTCATTAGAATCTTAAAATGGTTTCAGCATGACAACAGTTATTGTATAATCAGATCATTGGATGGCTCGAACAAGTGTCATGAACAACTGTGGGTTCAATAAGTTCCTAGGAACATGCATAGTTCTAAACGAAGTAAGTAGTAATACAAATCAAAATCAGGTTAAGCTTCAGATGTTCTAAACAGTAGAAAGAAACCAATACAATGTTTGCTGGAACCAACATATTTTTCAAGACCGACAGGATTTGGCTTTGTAAGACTATTTACAAAACCTACTTCCGACAGTAAATGGTATACAATACTCCTGTAGAGGAACTATATTTTAAAGCTATTCAAACGAATATAGGTGAAGACACAAGGGCTCAGAAACAATAGGGTGGGTACCCAACCACCGACGCATTGTGTATACCGTTTAAGGCTTAATTTACAAGGCTTACTTGCTAAAGAAATCAATCAATCTACTTTACTTTACAACTACAACTACAGAAGGTAAATCTCTCAAAGTTAGCAGACGATTTTACTTTTGAGATTTTACAATTTTATAAATTGAATATATTGTTTTTATTACGAATAGAAAAAAAAACTCATTAAATAATACAAATTCGATTAAGTTACTGCTCAATCTACATACCCAGTAACTCGTTATTCATCGGCATCAGCAAATCGCTCTTCGTTCAAGGACATGTTGTTTAAATTGTCTCTAGCCTGCTCTACATTGGCAATTTCATCGCCACCATCATCACCATCACCACCGCCACGGCCAGGACCATCTTCATCGTCCTCTTCATCACAATCATCATCCATATATTCACTATCGCCCGATATACTATCAGCGGAATCGGGATGCAAGGCCTGGCATTCAGTCATGGCCTGATACATGGCATTGACACTGGAAGGATCGTCTGGAATGAGCCAACATTCAGTCATCTGAACATCTTCTGCATCTTCATAAACATCGTTATCCTCATCGTCGTCATCACCAGCACCGCCGCTATCGTTATCACTGCCGCTTTGAGGCGTCTCAGCCGTACCATTGGAATGATTGTGCGGATTATCGCCTTCATAAATTCCCGGCCATTTGAGTTGATGGTCGAGCATAAAATAAATGCAATTACTTGGTGTTGTGGCAATGCCATGTACGCTTATCTGTTTCCAAAATATGGAAATGCCATCTTGATCCTGATTACTTGGACGCCATGCTAATGAACTTTTAAAGCTTGTATGTAGTGTGTTTGTGTTACAAGAAATATTTTCTATGTATACTTACTTCTGACTAATGTACAGATTTCCGTTACCAACTATTTCTTGACCAATTTTTAATTGAACATTTTCCGATGAAAATGCCAATCCAACATTTGGCGGAGTTATTCTTCCAATTATCACCATCTTTTTTTTTTTTTTTCTTCTCTTCACATGTACAAAACAACTCAAACCAACTAACAAATCCAATTGCTGTCAGAGCCAAACAAATTTGCAAAAACAACAAACACTAAAATTGCCGGCACAGACTGCAAAGACGTTGAATATTATTAACGGCGTAAAATGGCAGCCAACTTGTTTACAGAAAAGAATTCCTTTATTCGATTTTTTCTTTTTTTGATATTCTATAAAAATGGAAACAAGTAAAAGGTGGCGCTGGAAAGGTTATTGGTACCCTTTCTCACAATGTATTCGAGAGTGGTTAAGGTTGAAATATAGCTTGTTTCAGCAGCATCTAATCTGTTTGGAATTATACACCCTTATTAGTAACATTGTTGTGAAGAGGTACCGTAGTACCATGACCTTACAATCCATTTCACTGTCCTGCATCTACATTGGGTATCCCTATAATGTTTTCTTCAAGCCCATTGCCCTGAAAAAGTTCAGAGTTCTACTAGGTGTCAACAAGGACAACGCATAGTCACTATTATGCACGCTGGGTTTCTGGGATGCTTTAACATGTTCTGATCAGAATCTAAATGTTAAGTTCCATTTAAATCTAAGAGCTGCGCTACTACCGTATATATTTGTTAGAAGTGGCAACAGTTCTCCTGTGCCGCTTTGAAATGCGGTAGAAAAAAGTTCATCCGTTCCCTGGATATTGTAAGATGATAAGTCTACTTTATCTATCTGTCCATATTACCAGGATTACCTGACGTATTGTTAGACTACCCGATACTATCCTTGCCACTTCCTGTTAATTGTGTTCGCAACAGTAATTCCGCCCTATCTCGCTACCTTTCCCCCGATTCATTTTTTGCAAGTTTTATATACTTTTGCTACCTCCGGCAGAGATTCTGTCATCTCAGAGGTTTCGAAAGCTATACACTCTCGGCTTATTAGTACTAATGGCTGATAAATTATGATCCTCTTTTTACCAAATTCACTGCAGGGGAATGCTAAATGCTTTTAACGTGTTCCAAAAGGTATCTTAATTCATTCAGGAATAAATTTTGTTTGGGTTCACCCTACTTACTTTACTCTTATAACCAACTTATAACTTCAATAGAACCGCTTCGCGCCAAATACAAACGCGAAATGCTTTAATGCAACACTGATTAACAAAAAGAGTGGTTAATTAGGCTTTAATTGACTGAGGCACTGCTCCATGTGGCATTACAACGAGCCACTATGAAAAACCTCATTTATGCTTTGATTTCATCCAAGCTTTGTATCATATCAACAGATTAATGAATTTAAACCACCGACTAAGCTTTTACAGAAAACTTTCAGTTTGTTTTGTGCAATATTTTGAACATCCCCAAGAAAGTAATTGAAATACACATTTTTTTCTACGGCATTGTTGTTGTTTTATTATTTAAAAATCTAATAACTATAATCCAGTATTAAATTGTTTATTCTGGCTTCTTGGCCTTCTTGACTTGGGGAGCCTTTTGGGAGCGCAACACAGCGGAAGCACGACGCAAAGCAGCCTAAAATAAGAAAAGAAATATTTTAAAAATCGTATTACACAACATACAATAAACAAAAGATGAAGTATTTTAACAATTTTATCAGTTTAAAGTTTTCAACACCACACATTCAGCGATCTTGGTTAGGTAGAAAAAATAAAAGTTCATCATAGACTACACTTAAGAGTTCTCTTGTTTTAATATACACTTCTGTACTTTGTACACAACTAACCTGGGTCAAGTCCTTGCGGTATTTGTTGTCGGTCAAAAGATTTCTAAACTTCTTCAAAGACCTTCTGGGACCGGCCTTCATGGTTACTTTGACGGTATTCTTGGCGGGACGTTGGGCATATTTGCCCTTCTTCATGACAACGGTGAAGCCCTTCTTATCGGCAGCTGGAACAACACCGAGGGTTTTCTTGTGCACGATGCCACTGTAGCGGTAAGAACTGACATTGGTCAAGTTGTTAGGCTCCTAAAACAAACAAAAAATACCACGAAATAAACATTAGCTTGTTACACCATGAAATTAACACAAAATCAGCAGAACTTTGGAAATGTCTCAGGTTTAAGAAGGTTTCTATCACGTGGTAATATCAAATATCATTGTGAATTAAACAACATCACTGACAAAAACAAAAAACACTGAGAACAGCACCAAATCCAATAATGTTATACTTACAGTGCTGAATGGTTTCTTGATATCACGCTTCTTCAACAAGAAGGCATTGTTGTTGCGGATGATCAACCAGTTTAGGTGCGATGAAGTGGCCATCTCAGATCTACAAAATCAATAAAACAAAAACAATTTCGATTAGTATGAAGAACCGTTTGCAAAGCAGTTTTAAAATATTTGAAAGAAAATTGTTAAATTTCTATATTTTCAGTCTTGGGTGATGAATTATAGTCTTCATGGAACTCTTCCGCTTATTCGTTCATCATTAAGAAATTTAACAAATTTGTTTCTCTAATTTTTGTTTCCTATCGTAAATTGAGCTTAGCACGTGTAGAAATTTGGAATATTTACCCTTCTTATTGGCACGAATGTTGTTCAAGAGCAGCATTTTCTAATTTTTAATTGGTTTCTGTGTTTATTCAGACTTGGGTGATGGGAATTTTTTTATTCATTCACAAAATTATACACGTGTTAACTCAACAAATTCACTAGAGAAAATAAAAATCTCACCTTTTGTCTGGGACTGCGATGACAGAAAAGAAACAGGAAACATCATGGCGACTACACCAAAGCTATTGAATGAAGTTAGCTGCAATTGCCAAATTTCAGTACACATCTGGAAGTGTTCGAAATGAATAATGAATACAGTGTTGTATTTCAAGCAATGTGAATGTGAATGTTTAGAATTTTGTAATTAAAATTGTATGAATTACATGACATTCTAGTTTTACTTAAATAAATTATTAATTTCCTGAGATTTTCTTTTGATAACAAAACATCTTATTGAAATGTAACATAAAATTTAACCGTTATTTTCTAAATAAATAAACAAATTATAAAAGTTCAATATGCAGTATATATGTACTAATCTAATTCTATCTTCCGATATTCTATTATTTTTGTTGCAGGTAGTGGGGGCTTATTAGACATGAAGGCCAAGGTTCAAATCCCAGGTCAGATATCAAAACGAAAATATGAAAAAAATATTTATTCGGCGGCTTCCTCTCAGAAGATTCCTGGCAAAAACTCAAAAAATCTGTCGTTCGGAGTCGAAATTAAACCATAGGACCCGCCACTCATTTATAAAATTAACACATACAACATAAGTGGTATGAGAAGCTAGGTCGTAATCCTGACTGGAGGGTTGTATTGTCCAATTAACATAATTCTATGTATGTATTCTTTTTGTTATGCTTTATATGTATACTAGTTTAAAAATAACATTATGAATTGATTTGTTAAAAACATTTGAAAAACTATTCGGTTGAAATTGAACAACGTTTTTTAAGCGTTAACTTCGCATCATTCTTCTTTTGATATTTTTTTAAGTTGAGTTGGCAGCTCTCTTTTACCTTACAACAGGCGTTAGTGAAAAATTACAATCGGCGTTAGCAAACATAACGGTAGTTTTAAAAGTTACAAATTAGTGCGTTGTGTTATCGGTTCTAAAATTTATATTAAAACATCATTTCAAATCTTGTGTACAAGTGTGTTTTCCTTTATTATTTTGTTTAATATAGATAAATACAGTTTCGCTTAATTACTAATTATTTTACAAGATTCGTTTGCAACACGATTTCACAACATTGGAAGAAACAATAGGCACAGAAAGTCAAGGTTAAGTAATTCCACCAACCGCCTTGGTATACTCCTTTCATTAAGTAATTGCCTACTTCCAAACCGCTTATAAAATAAGAGTTCGAGAACGCGGCGGGTATAAAAATTTGTGAACATAAAAGTGCATTAAAACGTTGGAGACCAGACGTTGTCAGCTTAACTCGATTATGCATGAAGTCATTATATTTCGGTGAGTTTATTACACTTTTAACCAGTTTTTCAGCTATCAAACAGCAAAAGTTTAAAATACTCCAAATAAAAACATAATCATAATAGCCATGCCATAGAAATACAAATGAAAAAGTGGCGGCAGTCGCTAAAATTTTTCGCAGAGGGGAGGAATTCTTGGTGCACATTTCGGCATAAATGTGACTGAAGAGAAATTCGTAAAGACCTTCGTCAAAATGCTTCCACATATCGGAATAGTAATGTACTAATCCAATACAGCGGGGTTTCCGGGGAGGCCGTAAACCATCGTACTGGGCAAAGGTTATGCCTAAACCATAAGATATCACATAGAACATAAAGAAAAATTGACCCATAAAATAGCCAACACCATATAAACCAAATTTGGTATCCAGTATTTCTACAGCGGCTATATCAGCAGACATATAATGTACATAAATAAAATGAACGGCTATTTCTAAAACACACCACCAAAATAACACTCTTATTAAGCCCCACAAAAGCATTTTAAACTTGTGTTTTAGGGGAAGATTGTCCGCATCCTCTTCAAGGGCTATATAGCGATTATAACCCATAAAAGGACCCAACATCAGGCAAGGGAAGTATAAAATATAACCCAAGTACTGAGTTGAACCATATTTACTGCTTAAATTCGTTTCTTTAAGGCGATATGATCTCTCATATTGCAAACTATAGCTACAGCCTCTTAATATAGACCAACACAAGGTCACCATAACATTATGAAACTCTGTATAGCCCAGATGTTCTTGTAGGAAACGATTTGATTTTAAAAATATCATTACCACCATCCATAATACCGCTAACAGCCAGGTCAAGATTTTAGAATGTTCGCGGGCCACAAAAAAATACGAAATCACCAGACATCCAATCAACAGGATCGAAATCAGTTTTATGGTCATAAGTAAAATTACCACACAGATCAAGGCATTGAATGCACTTTGCCACTTTTGCATATACTTTCGTGTCAGTGTCGCCACAGCTAAGTGGAGTACGTACCAAGGCCAATAAATTTTCATATATTCGGTAAATGCATAAAACTCGTCATTGGTGTCATCTTTGCGGGAATTCAATATAGGCCATCCTTTAGGAAAATCATAACCACCAATATTCCATATTTTGTGTCGGGCATTAATGAGCATAAATAATTCGTAAACGATGTAGACAATATAAACGCTAAAATATAATACGATTTCACTTGTGTGCAGATTTAATCTTTTTGTTTGCATTTTGGACGCACATGTAATATGGGACGGCACCAGTTTAATAATTGCAATCACCGAGAGACGTAAACAATTGCTTCTTCTTTTTTTCCTATTGGAGTATTAAAGCACCACAAACTGATAGCACAGTAAACAAACACTGTTGACCACTCTAGCCTTAAAATCGCTAAATTCATATTTTATGTTATATTTTAAAGATCCCATGGAAAATTCTGGAAGGGAGTTAAAGTTTATTAGCATTTAAACTCGTAAACTAATTTTAAAAATTAATTGTATTTCATTTCGAAGGCTTAATTTGAAAGTTCTTGTTAATACACCTTTTAATCAGGGTCTAGAACCAGTTTCGGTCTATGAAAACAATTTTTTGGATTAAAATTCCGTCCAGTAGAAGCTTGTGGAAACCGTTTTTTCATTTTTATTGGGAAGATTCCTATGATAGCCAAAGGTATTCTAGAAAAAGGATTGTAGTTTTATGCTGAACAAACTTCATAATCCTGGGTAAATAATTTATTTATTTTTATTAAATCTTATATGTGCCTATTGAAAGTAATATTAATTGTCAACTTTTTGTGTAATCACTGAATCATGTTTTAATCTCGTTGTTATAACATTCGGTCATGTAACGCGAAGTGTTGTGTTAGTAAACTGACAAAAGAAAAAAATTGCCATTTTATTTCGCGTTTTCGTTTATTTTGAAGAGTAGTTTACATTTCTTGTGCTACTTCTCAATGCAACCTTGTTGCTTTATTTGACGTTTGTGTTGAAAAGAAAAAAAAACAAACATCAACACGTGCTGCGGTAAACTGAAAAAATACTAAAATACCGATGTGCTGAATTCTTTTAAATTAAAAATAAAATATTTACTAGAAAAAAAAAAATTAAAATATAAAAATGGATATTGTCAAGGAAGTATTAGAAAAACAGCAGAAAGAATTGGAAAAATATAAATCCATAACAGTAGATAAGCATTTAGAATGCCGCATCGATGTAGGCATGATGTTGATCACAGATCCCAATGATTTGGAAGAAAATGAATTAAAGTAAGTTCAAAAAGAATTTCTTCAATTGGTAAATAAACTAAATTTGTGTGTGATTAATTTAGAGAGAACAGAGAAGAATATTTGTTGAACTTAACCCGTGACAATACCCAGTTATTGATAAATGAAATCTGGCAATTGCCCACAGAACGTGTGGATGAATGCATAGTGGCAAAATTACCGGCACCCAGCACAATATTGCCACGTTTGCGTAAGGTACCAGGACCTAAAGTCATGACTAAATGGGAGAAATTCGCCCAGGAGAAGGGCATTACCAAAAAGAACAAAGAAAAGAAAGTCTACGATGAAACACTGGATGTGAGTACAAAAAATTATTTAAATTGTGTTAATTTTCAAAGTTTTATTTCGTGTTATGGCTTAGAAATGGGTGCCCACTTATGGTTATCGTCGGGCAGAAGCTGAAAAACAAAAAGAATGGGTTTTGGAAGTACCCAAAAATGTTGATCCCATGGAGGATATGTTCCAAAAGAAGATTGATTTACGCAACGATAAGGTGGCCAAAAATGAAATTCAACGTATGAAGAATATTGTTCGAGCTAAAAAGGAGGAAGTACCACGTAGTGGTTACTTGGGTGCTGAAGCTGCCACATCAGGCCAATTGCTTACAGCTGTCACAGTGGCCAAGGCTTCCACGGCTTCAGTAGGCAAATTCCAAAGTAAATTGCCCAAAGAAAAAGAGGCTCGTGGTATTGGTGTTAAGGAACTGATACCTGGTTCTAAACGTAAGGCTTCACACATTAGTGATCAACCGGAAAAAGAAGCGAATTTGGATCTTATTAAGAGTGTTTTGAATAAAAAACCTAAAATTGATATTGAAAAGGCCATCTCCCTACAGAAAAATGATGAGCGTTTAGAGTGAGTTTTAATGCTGCAAAGATTTGGAAAAGTTTTTAATTTAAATTTTTTTACTGTTTTGTTAGGCGAGAGGCTAATGATGGAGAGGGCAGAAAGAGTAAAAAGAACAAAAAGGGTGGCGGTAAAGGCAGCCGTAAAGCTGTGGGCAAGAAACCTAAAGGTGGTCGTGGACAGAGAGCGCCTGGCAAAAAGGCTGCCATAGGACGTAAGAGAAGATAAGTTTAGCTGTCTTGTATAGCTATAATAATATCTTCTGTAACTGTATAAAAACTGCTTTAAATTGCTTTTTTAAATTTAGATTTAATGAATAAAACAAAAAAAAAAAAACAAAATTTATAAAACAATATTAAAATTTACATTGTTTACATTACATTTCCAATTAGAAAAATCTTAAGTTAACTTTCTCCTGATGACGTTGCAAATATTCGTATACAAATTTACGGAATATTTTATTAAAATTCCTTATGGTGGGCCAATGTAAATTTTCGGCATTATCATTAGGCGTATGCCACTGATCAGGGAATGGTGTTGGTATAATATGTAATACAGGAACATCTAAAAGTATTCGATTTATTAGAAATTTAACAAGAATAATTTGTTTTATTTTACTTACTTTCTTGCAAGAATGGACGATGATCGTCATCAACGAGACCTTGTGCAGCACGATTTAAAAACATTACATTGTGACCTTCCAGTTGCTTTTGTTTCATTAAGTCTCTCTCTATGGCATAGATACTACTGTGCAAACCTTGGGTATTACGATAGAAACTAGAGAATTTTGGATTTGCAGCACCAATTAAATCCAAAAGTACTAAGACTTCCTGTATTGGCAAATAAGAAAAGAGAACATTTTTAGTTTTAGTTTTGCAATGTATAATAATATTTCACTCTAATAATGATTTTTGTTTGATTGATTGATTAGTTTCTTTGAATATTTTTAATTTTATTGCAAATTCTCTATGTTGTCTACAAACGTTTTAATGCAAGTTTTCGAAATTGCCCGGTAGTAAAAAGTTAAGAAAAGTTTATCGGATAAAATTCCAAATGAAAATACGAATTTAGACCACAATTCCTTCCTCCCTGTGTCAACAACAGGTTTTCGGAGTGATGTCTTACTGGACATACCTCACGCAGGATGAGACTGATAAGGCAAAAGTTCAGTACTGAAAGGCCTAAATTGCTGGTAACAATACATATTCATAAGTATCTGTATCAATATGAGAGAAATAAAGTGAAAGATTTCGAGAAATGTTTAAAATTTGAAATGTAGTAGAACATCTAAAGGGTTTAGCATAGAGCCTCAATAAATATTGGGAATACACCTCCAATTTGTGTTAATGTTGTCTTCCCAAATCTGACTTCTTTGCTTATTCGTTCCCTTGCGGGAGTCTAATTTAGGGCAACTCTAGTGTTGTCTTTCAATCAATAGTATTTGTTGGCTCGTTCTTCCCTAGACTTTGTCATTACATATGGTTCTCGGCAAGATAACACGTAGGACATAGTCTTGTAGGACCTATTCCAACTCCCACTGCTTCACTCAGCAATTTACCACGTTTTATCTTACAGGAGGAGTTATGAAATAGGTACTGCATGAGATGTATGAGTTGGAGAGTGGTTCCTCTACATTCCAATTCACATCGTGGTGAAATTTATCTAAGGTCTACTCAAAGTCTTTGAAGTATAGATGCAGGGGTAAATCTCACTCTATACATATGTTTCACAATAACACTGGGGAGTTTTATTTGGTCAATGGTGGACTTATGAGGTCTGAAACCAACGTGTTCCTGCATCAAAGTAGAATCCTTTAAGCAATTGTATAGTTATCGGGATCCGATACATACACCTTTTTTGATATATTTATCTCAAAACTAAAAGGTTTACAATATTCACAATAATTTTGTCATCAGCATGGGCAACCGTTACGAGTATGTGTATATTTTGGTTCGAAATTTAATTTTCGAAGTACAATATTTCGAAAAGTATAATTTTTTTTTGTGCGAAAAATACATAACAACCGTTCATTTAAATATTATGATATGATAAATTACTTACAATTCTATCAATATGTCGTATATTCAATGGAGACTTAGCTTTAGTATTTGAAAGCTTACGAGCTAAATGACGAGAACCATAAACGGAATCCGTGTTTGTCCACTCTTTAAAAGCTTCTTCACCATCAAAGAATATCAGCTAGAATTAAAAACATAAATAAAAATATAAAATAAAAACAAATAAAAATAAATTATTTATGCACAAAGTGTTCGCTGCTGCATTAGTTACTGTATGAATACTAATCATAAATAAAACAAATATCCAATCGTGTATCCCCACCTACTAAACTGCGTCATACTTATATTTTGCCCTTTGTTTGTTATACAGACATTTTTTAACGAACGCCAATATGTTTAAAATTTTTAAAGAGCAATACCTACCATTAAGCCTATATCCTTACGGCCACTTATTTGCTGCTGTAAATATGGTTGTAAGGTTTTGGCAGTATTCAGTAAAATGGCACATGGTACAGCGGAATCAATTGCACCCACGAAACCAGGATCATTGGGAAAATATTTACTATCATAATGACATGATAAGGCTAAAAAGTCACTAGCTTCAGGATTGAGGACACCAACAACATTTGTAAAGGTAACATTACCGAATATGGGAACTTTTTCAGAGAACTCATCGAGCTCTATAGTAAAACCCAACGTTTGTAATTCCCTGAAAAGACAAAATAATGAAAAAAAAAAATTAAAACAAGTACAAAAATAATAACAACATATAATTTATAGAGATTTTAAAAACGAAATGATCCAAAGCAGATGTTATCAAATGCAGAGGCTTAAATGAATGTGATGTTCGGAAACTGGAAATGAAGATTTACATATATTGAAAATCGTACATTGACGCTGAAAAAATCATACCGAATTTCTATTTATTTACGCTCAGGTTAATTTAGGTGGCGGAATCTTAGACCAGAAGTTAGGCTTCTTATGAAACCAATTTCCAACCTGGACATCAAACATTTCTTATATGTAGACAGTCATCCTGACCTTAAAATAAATCTGGCTATAGCATTAGTAGGTAGTGTGTTAACTTATTAGACGTAAAGCTCGGGTTCAAACGCCAGGCCAGACATCAAAGCGAAATATGAGAAAAAAAATATTTCTTCGGCGACTTCCTCTCAGCAGATTTCTGGCAAAAACTCTGAGAGTAAATAAACATGCAATGAAAAAGTTTCTCAAAATCTGTCGTTCGGAGTCGACGTTAAACTGTAGGTATAAAATTAAGGCACGCAAATGTGTCATGTGAGAAGCTAGGCTGTAATCCTGACTGAAGGATTGTAATAGCCAATTATGTACATATGTATTGCATTAATTTTTATTATGAAAAGTTCATTTAAAGAAAACAGAGAATAAGAATCTTCTCCTCTCTATGACGAGAGCCGTGCACAGACGCATGAAGTGAAATCTAGTCACTTCCAGCTCCACAGATCTACAGCTCCTGTAGAAGTCATTTGAGGAAATATAAAGTCTATCGTCATGCCTTCTAATATGGCAGTGCACTATGAGAACAGCAATAGCACAATGAATGGCCAAACGATCTAAGTAAAGAAGACAATTATTCCTCCGTAATCCTGACTTAAGAGTTGTATTGGCCAATTATGTATGTATGTATCCTGCCAGCAAAATTGAGCCTCTTTGTAAAACTATTGGAGAATATCAAGTTTAACTGTATGCGTGGTAACACTCGTAATCTCTATACTCCGACGTATCGTTTGTACGGATAACGAATAATAATATGAAGAGGAATATTCACTTTCTTCCGTCTTACTATCCGCGGCAAATATTGGTCAGTGCTTGCAAGTCGAAAGGGAAATAAAAGAAAATAATCTCAAGAAATTTGCGAATAAATTAGCTGTCAAGATAAATTAGCTGTCAAGATGGATTTAAAAGATATGGATTATTTGCTAGAACGGTAATTCAGATGAAGCATATTCATATATGCCAGAAACAAGGGAGACTTTAAATAATAATGTTTGTTCTGAAATATGCTGATAAATAAAGTGATTAGTAATACATTAATACGCACATTAATAAACGTGATAAGTGGCCAAACAAAAATGTGTATGTGTTTAAAATGAATAATGTGAATAAAATTCAAGTTCCTAGATTCATATGTAATGAATTAGTCAGTTAGTTAGTAATGAAAAATACATATGCTTGTATGTAGATGCTTATACAGTGAGCGCCAAAAGTGAGTAAACACCACTGAAATAGTTCATTTTCTTAGGATAGCGAGGAAAGTAAATGAGAATAAATTTCCAAAAATAAAAAAGTTTATTTATTACTTATAAAATGTTAAAACGAAAACAACAATTCATGATAAAGAAACTTTTTTATACTTGATAACATTATAGAAAATTTAAAATTATAGTGGGTGTTGACTCCCTTATGGCGCTCACTGTATATATGTTTGTATATTGTACATATAAGATTAGCGAATTGTCATTGACAATTTCGAAAAAATTATCGTTTTTTTGCTTGTAATCAATCAGATAATTTGAACTGTTTTATGGCATTTGGCAGGCCATTACACATTATATTACAATGTAATAGTTACATATACATTACAGGCCATTATACATTACAGTGTAATAAATAGCTTGTTTTTTTGTTTACTCTATTATGGATGACAACCAAACAACAGTTTCATTGCCAGTTGCCAGAAATTGTATTGTAAAAATGGCAATTATATACATATTTTTGGTTACCAGCTGGCAAAGCAACTGAAGTTCCGTATCCATCCGTAGACGTAACTTTACATATATCAAATAAAACAATTTACATACTTACTTTACAATAAAGTTACGAACTTTTGCATGACCTGCAGAGCCTACCACTCGTGGTTGCATTATATTTGCCAATGTCACATTGAAATGGCTATTATCGTCCGGCCACAGAGACTAAAATTAAGGTTTTTATTTTTAAAGTTTTTAAATTAGAATTTAACGGAAGTAATGACGTACTTGTTGCTGTAAACTGGCCAATGTTATAAGAGAAAATATTATGCAGATTTTAAAAACTTCCATCGTCGTTGGCATGATCATTATAATTGGCAACTTGTATGTTTCAAAAGTTATTTTTAATAAAAAAAAACAAAAACAATCGAATCGAATCAAATTTATTTAAAATACCAACAAAAATACCAACGTAACATTCACACACACGTAATGATAAAAGCACTACAAGTTTTTTTTTGTTTTTTATTATTGTACACTTTTTCCGCTAGTGTTGTTGTTGTTGTTGTCTTTTGTTTAAACAAAACCCAACTGTTTTGTGTTTCCTTTTGATTTACGTTTTTTGTTTATCTATTTTTTAACAATTTTTTTTGACTCTTTTCTCGTTTCCATTATTAACAACCAACACTCAGAGAACTACTGAATCCAAACGATTCTGTTGATTTAAAAGTTAACAACTTAAAGTTGTCTGCTGCAGCCAGCGTTTCCAAACTAACAAAACAGCACACGTAACAAAAGCATCATTACTGCCTGCATACCATCAAATCAAATTGTATTTTAAGCACTCATCTGAGGCTGAGCTGTTTTCATGAGAAAAGCTTGAGCTTTTCAAGGGCTTTTCCATAATTTGGTTTTTGTTTTTAAATAAACAATTAAAAACCGGTCGACGAGTTCACTTGCCATATGCTTTGTTTACTACTGCTTGTTTTATTTATAATATTCATTTCTGTTAAGCTTTTTGTCTATTTTACTTACTATAATCGCCCATATTAAATGGTTTTGTTTATGGCAAAAATGCATATTTTGTTTCTAGACACTAGGCTAGACAAAATACCTACTTATGTAAAGGGTGTTTTTATAGAGGTATAGAACTTTAAGTTGGCATTACTTTTCAAGATGGCGACCGATTTAACAGCTGTCAAGTGATTTATTCTCAGTTTGGTTTGGCAATTCATCATGAATAGACTCATGCCTGTACAACGCTTGCAAATACTGCAATTTTATTTCGATTTATTGAAAGACACATTTGGTGACCGCCTAATTACACGTTTTGGACCTGTGAATTGGCCTCCAAGATCTTGTGATTTAACACCGCTAGACTACTTTCTGTGGGGCTATGTAAAGTCATTGGTCTATGCGGTAAAGCCACAAACGCTTGACCATTTGGAAGACAACATTCGCCGTGTTATTGCCGATATACGGCCACAAATGTTGGAAAAAGTCATCGAAAATTGGACGTCCAGATTGGACTACATCCGCGCCAGCCGTGGCGGTCATATGCCAGAAATCATATTTAAAATGAAATACCACAAGATTATCTTTCGGATAAATAAAATTCATGTCAATCGAATAATCCATCGTTGTTTTATTGCAACTTAAAGTTCTATACCTCTATAAAAAACACCCTATACGTTGAGAGAAAAAGCTTTTTCCATGTGTCATGCAGTTGAAAATATAAGGGAATTCGTTTTTAGAGGGCCTCTTTCATTATAAATAAATTTGTTATCAGTAAAACTTAGTTAACTTAGTTCGTAAGAACGCCGTTTTACTTGTGTCTCCGCTTATGAAGGTCAGTGATTTCTTAGGGAAATTGCATTGAATCGGAACTGGCAAGGCTTGGTACGGTGCTCAAAATTCTGTTATAGAACATGTATGGGTTCTGCGTTTGCTTCAGTTAAACCGAGTATTCTCCGGTCGTTTTAAAGGGAGGTTCTATTTTGTTTGAAGCAAGAAGATGCGCGTCATATTGCTAAGCTCTGCTTGGAGAGAACTGAGTGTCTTCTTTCCTTAAATCGTTCTTGTATTCTAATTTTCTGCCAATATAAACTAAACTTTGCATGATTAAGATTTCTAGTATAGCAAGATGTTATCCACTTTTTTTGTCACTGCCCGTCTCTTACAGGGTACAGATATAGGTTACAGTAAGAAGACCCCGCTTAACGCTGCTCCGTTTAACGCTGTTTCAGTATTAAGCGGTAGTATTGTGATTCCCCTAAATCGCACACTGTACTGATACTTGTTGTATAATGAAACGGCTATGCTGTTTTGTTGGTCTGTCCAGAATAAAGAGTCCAACTGTATTTTCCGAAGTCCCAATCAGAGAACGAATGCATATTTCCTGCGTCACAGTTGATTTTTTATTAGTTGCCTCGCTTAACGCTGTTTCATTTAGCGCTGGAACTTATTGGAATGTATCCACCACGTTAAGTGGGGTCTTACAGTATTTGGCTCTCCATTTCTTCTCAGCTTGACGGAGCTATCATCTATTCACGTCAAGGATATAGCTTCGTTTATCAGACTTTCTCGCTGGTTTTCCAGTGTGGCGTAATCGTGCTTTTGATGGACAGTCCTTGCGCTGACAAACTTTTTCCTCCTCCCTGGTTTTGGCCAGTACAAGGACTGCATTCGCCTGTCGCGTCACAACAGGCCGCTATGCGTGCTCAAGTGAGCTTTCTGATATCAGAGCTACCACTCCGACCTACCCTAACCATAGCAAGATTTATTTCTGATAGGGTATTAAGGATGGTATCACAATGGGCCTAACCTCTATCGTTTTCGAACATAGGAGCTACAGAATGTGGATTGGGAAGCTGTTATGATTTTATTAAATTTTTTAACGTGGCAATTTGGCGTTAAGAGGAAGGACCAACATCTTCTCTTCTTTCTACATGGTTTGTGGTAAAGTAGGGGAGTTTGTAAATCTCATTCAGTGTCTCTGCCCTGGCGTGATCAAAACTCTTGACTGGGGTTTATTTAATGGCCTTAAGGATTTCTATGGATTTCTGATCTTGAGACTTTCATCTCTGACAGATAAGATGATTCAGTTTCTTTGTTGGTAGAGTCATAAGAAAGCACTTGGGACCTTGTGATTGCCATCAGTTCCTGTCAGTGGCGAATAATTTCTTTGGTGGAAAACCAGCTTAAGTAGATGCTTGATATCACATACATTAGAGATGAATAATAATCTTGTCGAAATACACTATAATAATAATATTTTGTTACTTATTGGCAAACTTAATTTTTATTTCATTTGTCAGACTATGTTTTGAGGCGTATTTTTATAGGCACACCAGGTTCTAAATATAAATTTCATAAATGGTGAATGAAGCTTTGGTCTAATGTGCATATACAGTGCGCGATAAAAGTGTATAAACTGTCGTTCGGAGTCGACGTTAAACTGTAGGTCCCGCCACTCAAGTATAAAATTAAGCCACACAACATGAATGGTATGAGAAGCTAGGCTGTAATCCTGACTAAAGGGTTTAAATGGCCAATTATGTATGTATGTATGTATTACACCACTGATTACCAGAACTGCTGACTTAGATACAGTGCTATAAGTCGATGCCATTCTATGTGCAGGGATTCGTTGTACCGATGATAAAAATTTTCATTCTACAGTCGGCCTTTAATGGTTCTGCCCAGATCTTACTGCTGGTTCTGCCCAGATCTTACTGCAGAGCAGAGGACCAGCAATGTTGGCCATATGCCTACTAAGTAAGGAGGTAACCTTAGCGGCTTTGGTTGCAGCGTGTTGGATCTGAGCCCATAACATCAGTTTAGGATCCAGTCGGATGCCAAGATAGTTGACTACTTTCTGCGTCGTCAAAATGATGGAATCACTAGTAATTGTGATTGCCTTTATCTTAGTAGTAGGTTCAAAACTGTTTTACACTGCTTTTCTGAGGCCAACTAATGAAGTTAGGCTCATATAATATAATTTAGAAGAAGAGAATTAGTTTTCTGAGTATAAATTATGCAGATTTTTTGCACTTATACCTTAAACCTGTACTCAATATGGTTGCAAAGACCTTAAAATTATTTAATATATCGGTTACAACTAAGGTTTTTTATCACAATTTGTTAACAATTAGGCTAGGTTCAATAGCAAGCATAACAATTTTGTTGCATACTGTATTTAGTTGTACGTATAACCTGCAAAGACTGCAAAATTGTTTAATATATCGATTACAACTAAAGTTTTCTAGTACAATTTGTTAACAATTAGGTTAGGTTGCATAGCAAGCATAAAAATTTTGTTGCGCACTGTATTTAGTTGTACGTATAACCTATTTGCTGTCATTATGCTGATAACGAAATAAAAATACTACAGAAATATTAATAAAATTCGAATGTATATATTTTTAAATCGTATATGATCTTTATTTTGAGTTTAAATTAAATGTCAAATAATTAATAATTAACATAATTTAGTAAGAAATTCAAAATTTGAAATTCAGTTTTAATTATTTTTAATAATAACAACAAAAATTTTTCTACACTTAATAATTATAATACTAATATCACAATTGTACAACGTATACCATTTAACAGAGGTCTATCTGTCTATCTGTCTGTCTGTCACATTACATGTATTTTTTATTTAATTTTGCTTTAGTTTTCTTGTTTTTGTTTATAATTAATGTTTAAATGGTAATTAATTTTCTAATAAGATAGATAGATACACAGTACAATTTTTAGATAGTCAGCCTGGTACAATTCAATATGACAATCAAACATATACAATATTTATATATACATGCATACATACATACATGTGTATGTATGTATAATACTAAAAGATGTATGTATTTATACATATATGTATTTATACATGTAAACACAAAAATATGTATTACTGTTATTGATGAAAACTTAATAACTAACTAAATGCTATTAAAACAAGAATTTTAAATTAAAAACTAATTATGCATGAAATAATACGAGTAAAATAAAGAAATGCGTGTTGAAACAAATTTACAGTTTCTTTCAATTTGCCGGAAATTCAGCTAAGCTACCCACATACATATGTAATTAACAACACTTCAATTTCCTTGACAGAAGCATAGTGTTTCTTGCCTTACATTAAATGGAAATGGTGTAATTACAAGAGCTGCAACCGTTAGTTGTCAGTTGTCAGGTGTGCGCACATTTCATAAAATGAAATATTTAATAAATATTACAAATACTACAACCTTGAATTTCCAGCTGCTGCAATCGAATAGAAAGTCTTACAATTTCGAACAGTATCTTGATCTAACCGATCTTTGCAAGATACTCGAACGTAATTCTCCTATTGTAGAGGCTCTCAGTGATGCACCACTCTGTGTGGATCTAACAAAATGTGGACTTCGTACTTCTAAATCTTGACTTTCATCAATTTTCTTAGCCAAGCAAGGGAAATCCCATATACTTTGACCACGACCGAATTCTTCGCCATCATTCAATGTTTGTGGCAAATCATGATCTAAAGTCTCTGGCAAGAATAGGCATAACAGACCACCCACTATGCCTAAAATACCCAAAATTATAAGCGGCAACATAGGTGACACATACGTAAGATATACCACAAAAGGTGCCACAATTGAGGCTACATAACCCATTATATGTATAAAAGCCACACCCTGGGCTCTTACTACAGTGGGCAAGATTTCGGCAGCGTATTGTAAACCTATATTGTAGGAAATATTTACAAAGAAACGACCCATTATGGCCAAACTAGCCGAGTAAACACCTACCGGTGCTATGGTAGCACAGAGACTAAAAATCCCACTTAAAACCATACTGCCACAGGCTAGCCATCTGCGTCCAAATCTATCCAAAATAACTGTTAATAAGCTATCGGCTGGGAATTCGGTAAAACAGGCGACCGTAAACGTAAAGAATATATTCAAACCCAAAGAGCCTACATTACGTACATGGCCATCGAACACCAATGAAATAGCCATCCAAATGACAATCAATAACAGGGTGATTCTTCTTAAGCGTGGTGTCTTGAACAAATCCAATATCGAATAGCTCGTATTTTCGTTTTCATTTTGTCTCAATTTATTACAGCTATCTGTAAAATTTTGATATGTTTCGGGTGTTATATGTTTGCCATTGACTTTTTCCAATTTCTTTAAAATCTTAACTGCCTTGTCCACTCTACCTTGCGATACCAGCCATCTATGGAATGAAAATAAAAAATTAATCCCTTTATTACAACAAACAAACCAAATTTATTACTAACCTGGCCGATTCCGGCACCAGTAAAGGCGTTAAAACTGACAAAAGCAGTGGCAGGGAAGTAACCAAAGCCAACAACTTCCAATTAGCCAGATAGTAGGCAATCCAAGGTAATATGCAAGCAGCAAAGGTGAAAAATAATGCAATTGACATGTTAGCCACAAAAGTCCGGTAACGTGGGCCAACGTATTCAAGTACTAAAACGGAAAATAGAAAAATCATTAGAAAATCATAAGAAAATTATTTTCAAGGTTTTAGAAATAATTTCTGTTGACTGTGTTAGTTATTGTTACTGTTGTTACTATTAGACACACATCACTCTGAGTGGGTAGCAGAGGCAGAAGGAGGTTATTCTCAAAGTGTCACATACTAAACTCAAGAATTTCAAATTCGTTATTCTCACTTTCTTTCCATAGATCACATCGAAAAGACATCATGAGCTTCATTTTTGAAACGCACCCGTCTCACCTGCCTGCTTTTCAACTAGTCTACCAGGAATAGATCGATAGCACTTCACACACTTCACTTTTATATGTGAAAAAGTCCATGCTAGTTATGGATTATACCCTGAAGACCATACTTAAGATTGAGGATGTTTTTAACAGTATCTGCCTTAATGCGATTGCTACCATTCTGTACAATCTTAACATTGAAATAGGTAGGATTGGGTTCATTGAACTTGGAATCATAACACTTGTGCTGAAGACATCGTGTGTTCACAGGCGTTATCAGGCAAATCTGATACAACCTTTTTCACGAGGAGGTACAAAGTATTTCAACTTTACTAGACCTAGAATAAATATGGTCAGACTTATCCAATTTAATCTTCTTTAAAAATCTGCCTTTTGGTTGACTGTTCTTACTAAAATTTGCATTGTGAGGAGATCTTTTGTGTTGTAGAATAATGGTGCACTGCACACCACCTCTACAAAGGGCCTCTTTGGCACGCTTTGTTAGTTTCCATCTAAATTACAACATGCTTCACTTGTCGCAATGCCACTTAATGCGTGGTTACGCTTGCAGATTATTCCCTCTGGACCAGAGATCAGCAATGAGTATTCAAAAAGATAAGTAGAATCGAATCATACTCATAATTTCTGATACTTATACGCATTCATACTTATTTTAATATCATACTCATACTACTCATATTCAAAGTTTGAAGTACTCATCGTACTCATAGTTAATAACACGTATGTATGATGTTGCTGATTTCGACTCTCATTGACTCAACATTTACACGAATCACAAAATAAATATGAATCGCGTACGAACACTGCAATGCTCACTAGAAGGTTGTGTGATTGCTTTGCTTGCTGTCTTTGTCTTTTTCTTTCTTCTTTTTTTGTAAATGCAACAACAACTAAGACTGTTAATTTTGATGATAGATTCGAATCATCTACAAGTATTATAAGTATTTTTCTAAAGTTATGAATCTGAATGAGTAGGCTTATGAATCAAACATATTTCGAATGGTATGAGTTTGATGTCAACGTTGTACTCATACTAATTGTATTCATACTTATAAATCAACATTGTAGTGAGTACGAATGGATGAGAGTATCAGTAAATTTCAATATTGTTGACTCACTTATATTCAAAATTTCATGAGTTCATATGAGTAGCGAAAAAACCGATTCGTTACTGATCTCTGCTCTGGACACTATTTGAGGATCCATGTCTGAACCGAGTTTTTGAATATACATACGCATTACAGGATTCTACACTAAAATTCCAAGAAACATGAAAAGCTATGGGAAGGACTGAAACTTAGGACATCTTTCTGTCTCACTGAACACTGTACAGTGTTTCTGGTGGACGTAATGTCCAAAATTATGCTGTCTGACTGATCTTGTGTAAGTGATCTACAACGATTAACATGTCTATCTATCTTCTCTGGTAGGCAAGTGGCAATCAGAATACTTTCGGTTGAAACCTACAAATCTAAATCTTTTGGCATATGCCGTAACACCATTTACCATTTTACATACATACATAATTGATCATTACACCCCTTTAGTCAGGATTACGATCTAGTTTCTCATTACATTTATCATTTTGTTTCAATCAAATGTGGTTTCCTTCCTGCTAGATCAATCACACATAAACACATGGCTCCGTTAGAGTATTTATTAGGCAGAGGTATTTGATAAGTCATATTTTGAGAAAGATTTTTCTTTAATTTGACAGTAAGAATATCTCTATCACTGTATTTATTTCCACATGTGAGGCTTCAGACATTGGGTAACCAGGTGCAGAAAATGTCGGTGAAATTATTAAAAACGTCATTGTCTAACCATTGTGATCATTGAAGCACTTTTTCAGTTGCGTCCGGGTTAGAGATTATTAATCATTTACATATATGTACATACACTGCAGTCAGGATTTCGACATAGCTGTTAATTTTATACATGAGTGGCGGGACCTACAGTTTAAAGTCGACTTCGAACAATGGATTTTAAGTATATACCTTTTTCAGTAACAAGTTCGACTCAAACGAAGCTTGTGAAACTCTTTTATCCTGCTTACATGTATACATTATTTGCCATTATATTTATCATATGAGTACTAGTGATGAGTACAGATATATTATAATATAGGGTATCAAATAGTGATACTTGGCCGGGTATAATTTCATAAATTCCATTTTTTTTGGAATAAATAGACAAAGACACTTGACATATGTATGTCTCTACATATACGACAAGTAGTAACAGACAAATCTTTGCTGTCATATCGTTTTACTATTTCGACAGATTTCAAAAGATTGACTGTTGTTTGTTTGATCAGCTACAAACATTTTAAACATTTATTTTGAAATCTATTAGCACTCTTATGTACATATATTCGAATTTCAACAAAAGAAACAAAAGACTTAAGAAAGGAACTTTAAAAGAAATATTTTTTTTGAATTGAAAAAAAACGAAATTTTTTTAGAAAATAACTGTTAAAATCAATAAATGATTCATCTTTTATTAAACACGTTATTTGTGCATGAAATTTTCACTGTCTTTACTAATTAGTTGTGCGTGGAAAAACGTTTTTTTTTTTTTTTTCAATTTTTAACATAGCAATACAAATTAAAGTATAAATAAACATTTAAAACTTTATTAATTAATAATTAATGAATAATCTGGATCACGTTTATTAAACATTATAACAATTGCCATAATGTAGACAATTAATTAATGTCTAGCAAAGAGTTTATATTGTTAACACTCACTTACATGTGTCTGTTCAAACATTCAAACAAATTTGTGCACAAAGACAATGTGATAGACATTTTAAACGATGCTTAATTACAAGAATGTTGTGCCATTAAAGATTCAGAAAACCACTTTTAAATAATAATAAAACAAATGCCACAACCAAGAACACGTTTAATGACCCTGTATGGTTATGGTTAATATTTAAACGATTGATGTTGCTTCTTACAATACACAATAAATGTTTACTATATATTGAATATGTTGTGTGTAGTCTTACCTAATATGTACATCATGGTAAAGCAATTATCAAATGCAAAACCCACAAAGAAACGCATTAAAGCAAATTGCCAAAAGTTTGTTACAAATGCTGTCAGTACACCAGCCGCAAAACCCACCAAATTCGAGCCAATTAACGCTGGAATACGTCCAAATTTATCTGCAATCCAACCAAATAGTAGACCTCCAACAATGGCCCCCAAAAAGAATATCGACTGAGCATATGTGGGCAAGGCAGCATTATCACACACCCAATTTTCTTCAGTTGCCACCGTAGTATAGGGTATTTCAGTGAAATTATACGACCAGCCATGTTGACAAGGTACCTTGGGCCATGACGGTTCGGCTACACGCACACCTTGAGCCAATATATCTGTGTAGTTGACATTGTACATTAAACAATTATCGTAGTCACCGTTTACCATGCGAGGTATGGAAAGAGCCAGTCTGCAATAGAAATAGAAATAAAATGAAATAATTTATGTTTTATTATAAAATTGATTTTAAACAGTGAAATAAAACAAGATTTTAAGCATCCGGAAACAAGATTAGATATCCTATACTTCTTGTCATTTTAAACATATTTTCTGCACGTGTGAATAAGTTTAGATAGCAAGAATAAAGAATTATAATTATTGAAATATTAATAAAATAGTTGTATTAAACATCATAATATTTTCAAGTTTTCCCAATTAAAAGTCAAACAAAGCTAATAATTATTAATATTTAAATTATAGAAATTTACTTAAATAATCGTTAAAGATGTTTAATTATTAATTGCCCAGTTTGAAGTTTTTTAATTTGTTGCCTGATGTTAGCAAAAGTCAAAAATTTATAATTGGAAAATAATATTCAATATTGATTTGAATAAATAAAATGGCTTTTTATTTTACTTTAAAAATATTGAAGCATAGGTTTGATAATTCCTTTTTCAGTGATGCAGGTTAAGTGAGGTTTGATTGGCAGGCGGCCAACTGTATTAAATCAACTCACGTGTCCGTGTTCCGAACAATTTGAAAAACAAACATTTTCAGGACATTTTTAAAACTCAAACCAACTTATCCGATTCTTGCTCTTTATTACATACATACACACACTTAATTGGCCATTACAACCCTTCATTCAGGATTACACTCATGGTGTGTGTCTTAATTTTATACTTGAGTGGCGGGACCTACAGTTTAACGTCGACTCCGAACGACAGATTTTGAGAAACTTTTTCATGGCAGGTTTATTTACTCTCAGAGTTTTTGCTAGAAATCTGCTGAGAGGAAGTCTCTGAAGAAATATTTTTTTTGGTTTTTTTCATATTTCGTTTTGATGTCTGGCCTGGGGCTCGAACCCGGGCTTTACGTCTAATAAGCGAACACACTACCTACTAGATTACAACGACTTCTTGCTCTTTATTGCCTTTATTTATTTAACATTGACATCCAGAGCCAAGTGCGTCAGTGTTTTCTTTTGTCCTTTTTGGAAAATGTTTGTATAACTTTCTACCAAGAAGAAACTAATCGAGTGTTACTGTAAGTAGTTCCAAGTGTTTTAAATCTCTTATGAAGAATCGTCTTATCACAATTAAGGATTGTTTAGCTCAACGTTGTTCTAAATATGCCGTAACATCAACTTATCTGAATTTATTATTTCTTTTAATTCGTTTCTGTTTCATAAACTACATAAAGCTTCTACCTCATCTTTTTATTATTTCTCTCGCCATTGTCTTATTAATTCCTATACTGTGGTAATAGAGCTGCCATCTTTCAGAAGCAATGCCCTATATTAATATGTATTAGGCGCTGTAGTTGGGAGTCAAACTACTTTTCTAAAGATCTGGATTGGTCTGACGCTTCTATGATGTTTGTTGTTGAAGTTATCTTTTCTAGTTAGTCAGGGTTCAGATGGTGCGAACACCTTGATGAACATTATTCTCTCTCGCTCTCTACGGAGTCAGGATTACTCAGATTTGTGGTCGACCGCTTTAATCACTGTACCACATCACTATACCACATCACAATCGAAAGCCATCTTTGTAACCCCATTGTTTCTATAGGGATACATATCTATGTATGTATGTATGTATTGAGTCATTTTATATTGTCTTTTAACAAATTTTCATAAAATGTAACACATTACATGTATGGTAAATATTGTTACGTTTTTTCTTTTTACATACATAATTACATACTTATATACATATATAATTACATACATAATTACATATATAATTACATACATTAATTACGGGAAATAGAGGAGAAAACAAATACAGCGATTCGATATGTTGGAACATGGCTGGATAAGGCAGGTTTGACTGCACATAAAACGGAGGCCGTCTTGATAAGCGGCCGGAAGATAGTGCAGAAGATGGAAGTGACCCTTGAATCGAATCGATGAGGGCGATAAAATATCTGGTAATGATTATCGACGACAGGTTGAACTTCGAGGAGCACGTGAAATACAGCGACGAAAAATCATCTATATGCTTGCCCAATATGGTCGGAGGCACTTTCCGTGGGGGCGACAAGGAGAATACTGTCCTCGATGTATCGTCTAAGCGCGATTAGACGGATAAGTGGCTTCAGGACAGCGTCTGATGAAGCGGTATTGGTATTGGCAAAGACAACACCGATAGACATATTAGCGGATGAGATGAGGAGGATATACTATCGCCGTCTCGAGTATCCAGGACAAATAGCAGCTATATAAGCGGAGGAACGAAGGACTTCCATGTACAAATGATAGTCACGATGGGAGAGCAGTTTAAAGGGAAGATGAACATTTCGCCTTGTCCCTGATGTAACCCTTTGGATGAAGAACAAACATTGCGAGCTGAACTACTACGTGACCCAGTTCCTAATTGGTCATGGGTGCTTCAGGAAGTACCTGCACAGATTTGGTCATGACACTTCTCCTACATGCCCAAACTGTGTAGATGAGGAGGAAGATTCGGAGCATATTCTAACATGCTGCCTCAGATTTAGATGGTCTGGAGAAACGAGTTTAGGACCAAACCGACTAATGGAAGAGTTGTTGAATTGAATTGAAATTTGACTTAATGTGATAAAGCTTTCAAGCTAACCAGCCCTCTGCGAAGTTATACCTTACGGCAGTCCCGCGGGGGGTGAGAGTGGTTGAAGTGTGTAGGGGGTGGGTTATGGTGAATTTTGGTGAATTATGGTGAATTATGCATTCTTTTGTTAGAACAAAAGTGTCTTTCGAAGATTCCCACCTCCGGCCCAAGACAAAAAAAAACAAAAAAAAGCATACATACATAATTGATCATCAAAACCTTTCAGTCCTTTCTCACACCACTTATGTTGTGTGTGTTAATTTTATACATGAGTAGCGGGACCTACAGTTTAAAGTCAATTCCGAACCGCATACTTTTGAGAAATTTTTCCATGGCAATTTTATTTACGCTCAGAGTTTTTGCCAGAAACCTGCTGAGAGGAAGTCATCGAAGAAATATTTATTCATATTAGTTTTTTTTCGAGATGTCTGACCTGGAGTTTGAACTGTGGCCGCACGTAAGCTAACGACATTGAGACTACAGAGTTAAATATATTTCAATTAAATTTATTAATAGAATTGTAAATAAACCTCTTGCGATGACAAACAATAGGCCAAACTAAATAGACCCTTTAATTTTACGCTAATAACTATGAAAATGATAATGACCGTGTGCATGGAACCGTTGTACTTTTCAACTTGGCTTCTGTTTTGGCCTCGTTTTTTTCCTATGCAAGTATAACATGGAAGCAAAATATTGAAACGATAGCTTTAAAATAATTGGTTTTTTTTCTATTTAAACTCAATTATAATAATTCAGTTATTTAACCAAAATATAAAAAAAAAAAAATAGAAACGTTCTCTATTGGAAATTTGTAGGTCTTGGTAATAATAACATCATTAAAATTATTTAAATCTTGACCTTAAATTTGTATATGTTGGTGATGGAAAATGAATTCCTTTTTTTTCTGTATTAAAAAAAAAACAAACGATGGGAAGCAAATCAAAGTTCTTTTAAGATGTGAACATGTACTTGGGATTGTAAATATGTATGTACATATTTATATTGTTTATAGAAATTAAAGTTTTTAATAATGATTTATGGTTAAAGATTTACTCATGCCAACATTAGAAACAATAAAAACTAACAAAATGAATTCATATGTGCATAAGACATCAATTTTTTATTCTTTTTTTTTGTTTCTTTTTTTTTTTGTTTTGTTTGTTTTATAACTTTGGCCTGAGTAAGTCTCATACATACATACATATATTTTTGTTTTATTTCAACTATTGTATATAATAATTGTTTATTTGTTTAATTACTAACAGCAACAAAACTGTGAACAATTGCATGAATTAAAATAACATAAAAAAAATAATAATAAAATACAAAAAAAAATGTTTGAAGTCATACTTAGACAGTCAAATAACCGGGCAATTATTGTTTAAAATAGTCAGGCCAAGCATAGATTGAAATTATTTTTTGAAAAAAAAGAAGTTTTAAATGTTTTCTATGAGTGTGTGTGTATACGGTACGGTGTATGTAGAAGACCTTGCTTCTAAACTAATGCTTGACAAAGAACTTTATCTGGCCATTTTATAGATTAAATGAACAATTTAAACAATTGCTTTTAAATTAAAAGATTAAAATTGTTTAAAATCCAGTTTTTATTTTTCAAGCAATTTTAAAATTTTTTTTTATTTTTATGAATTGAAGTTTTTTCTTTAACAATCTCTGAATGCTGACTTTACTTTAAATTTAAATGTTTCTTTTTTCCGTTTTTTTTTTGTTCAAATATGATTTAGTGATTGTTAAAACAATTCTAACCATACTGTAGTAGTCAAATCAAGGACATGTTGCTATTGACCGTAAATAATTATTTAGAAATCTACAACTACACCGCTTTAAACACTAGCAAACAACTATAAACAATAGAACTATTTTAACATTATTAGCTAAATAATAACAAAAAAAAAAAAAAAAAAAAAAAAAAAACAACAACAATAACAACAAAACAGATATACAATTTGAAATAAATTTTTACCACAAGAAAAACCCTTGCTCTTGCAAATTCTCATAAAAAAAAATCCACTATAAATGACTAGGCACTAATACATAGTAATTTAAATATGATTTTAATTTTCCTTAAAATATGACCTTAAAAGTTCATTTTTTTTGTGCAAAATCAAAAAAGGAAAAATATTCTTAATTGAATTTAATAACAGAAGTGATTAAACTCTATTGGTGGTGAAGTTTGGTTCTTAAGTCTTTTGTTATTTGACAAAAAAGATTAATTGTGGCTCACGATCTAGTTTTAAAATTAATCAATCAACATGATTAAACAAAAACCTTGATTGTCATAATTATAAAAGAAATGAAAAAGATTAATAAATTAAAGTTGCTGAAGAAATCAGATATTACTGCTAATATTTTATTTATTAAAAATTAAAGTCGAATTGGAGAAGCAGAGCTGTAGACCATATACTCACTGTATAGTAACAATAATAACACTGCAATACTTGAGTAGCGGGACCTACAGTTTAACGTCAACTCCGAACGGCAGATTTTTGAGAAACTTTTTTATGGCAGGTTTATTTACTCTCAGAGTTTTTGCCAGAAATCTAATGAGAGGAAGTCGCTGAAGAAATATTTTTTTTTCATATTTCGTTTTGATGTCTGTCCTGGGACTCGAACCCGGGCTTTACGTCTAATAAGCGAACACACTACCTACTAGACTTCGGCGGATTCACATTTTCATCATAGTTTTCCAATTTTAAGAATTTAGAGGCTGAACTCCCCATCTAATAAACTATTCCGAAAGCCTCTTGATTCCCCGGACAGGATAACTGTGGATATGATAGCAGGAAGAGTAGGGCTTAATGAGGAAACTTCCCCACCCAATACTTTTCCACAAAGTTCAATATTTCTAAGCAGATACAGATAAGAAATCTATAACCCCAACTGCTTAGCTGGATAAACTTGATTTCTGAAACTGAAACAAAGCAAAGAGAACTAGAGGGTCTTTTTGATTAAATGCTGCCTATATTTCAATTTAAATAAAACAATATGTTATTCGTTTGAAAGATCTATTGATGCCATTAAATTAAATGTCCGCCAAGGCTTCTCTGGAATGAAATCTCCTATTTTCCATAACGCTTAAATCCAGATAAATTTCATCGATTGTATTACAGGTGTTTATATCCAGACATGATGCTGGTAGTGGAAGTGAAACTAATTCCATTATTTTCTAAAATTCTTGCATACCCATACCTACACTCAAATAATTTTATCCATAAAGGATGTTACCTAAAATTCAAAGTTGACTACAAACTGCAGATCTGTGAAGCTTTTTTTTTTTCTTTGCAATTAGATTCTTTAACAATGTTAGATTTGTTAGATTTTTGTGTAGTTTCCTAGTTGTTAAGAAACGAAATGTAGAATTTCTCCATTATATTGTAAGACACAGTCATCAATTCTGTATTTGATTCCTTAAACTGTTCTGCATTCCATTTCAAATACTTTTTCATTTTAATTCGATTGGAAAGAATGTTTATAAAAGCAAACAAAGTGTAACTTCCGAGTGTTTTTACAATTCTCCAAGCTTTGAAACGACTACTACAATGTATTGTAACTACTACTACTACTACTACTAAAAAAAGCAATTGTTTTGTAATTACGAATTGATTAGTAATTACAATTGTGACATTGTAAAAAGCCTTTAAATGAATTATATATGTATGTATATATATATATATATATATATTATATATAATTTCAAATGATTCGAGATGACAAAAGAATGATGCTACCCTATATTTTAAGAAAAGGCGATGCTATATCCTTTCTGCAGAACAATAAATTTCAACCAAACTCTTTGGCGACCTCTTGTCAACAGATTTCTGGCAAAAACTCTGAGAGTAAATGAACTTGCCATGAAAAAGTTTCTCAATATCTGTCGTTCAGAGTCGACGTTAAACTGTAGGTCCTGCCACTTAAGTATGAAACTAAGGCACACAACATGAGTGGTGTTAGAAGCTAGGCCGTTATCCTGACTGAGTGGTTGTAATGGTCAATTATGTACATACATATGTATGTATTATTTCCCTAATTCTACTTTAACTTTGAATTTCCGTTTCGTTGAACTTAAGTAAATATTAAATTATAATCTCTAGTTTGTAAGCAATGTACTATTATTATAAGCTGATATTAAAATTTTGCATAAAACAAAGTTTTTCAATTTAATAAGTTTAATAACAGTATCACTTATAAAAAATATTTAAGACTTCTCTCTGTATTATTAAATATGGTTTTTCTCTAGACATTTAATTAGCAAAATGTTTATTTTTATTTAAATTTAAATATTGATCTCCAGTTTTATTCACACTGTTTCATTTAGTAGGACATTTATGGTTTTTTTTTTAATAAATTTGAATAGTTATGAATTGTTTCATTTTAATTAAACTTTTTTAATACTTTATAGTTTAAATGTCAAATATATCATAAAATATTATTTTTTATTAATATTTTTTTTATCACCTGTTTTGAAATAATTTTTACTTTAAATTTAGATACATTTATTACTTTGTTTACTTATTTTAAATGTAATATTTCTCTATACTTTCTCGTTGTTTTCTTTTTCTTTGTGGAAATTGTATTATTTTCAATCATAAAAGTTAATTTATTATCAATAAACAAATTATTATTTCTAAAAGGTATAATTTATTTTCAAAGACATATATCGATAAAAATCAAATTTTGTTTTGTTAAAGCCGGTTCTAAAACCACATCTAATTCTAAGTAATGGGTTGATTGCGATGAAACTTTTTTTCGACCACTTTTGCGAATATTTCGTGTTGCATTTTGGCTATAACTTGACGGAATTAGCCTCCAAAAACTCTAATATTAGGGTATTATCCGCGTAGATATAGCCTCTGAAAAAAGCCTAACGCAATCTCATGACCTGGGTGAGAAATGTGATCCACATACAGTCACACAGATAATTATACGTACCCGCCCTAAAAATCATTTTTTTAAAAAGTAATGAACTTCTAATCTAAAATTTCTTTACATTAGCGTCTGTAACGACACATTTACTTAAATAAAGAAAAAATATTCCCAAAATCTATGAATTTGTGACTGCAGTTCGCTTAAAACCAATATGGCACCACAGAAAATTATACGTACGACGTATATTTCTAATACAATTTCTCCAAGGGTAGCCCGGTATATAAAATATATTGTGAATAAAAATCTTAGGACTACAGCCGTAGAAATACGAAATACCTCGGAAAGTGATCACAATGTTATTGTGCATTCCGAAACAGTTTGAAGTGTTTTGAGAAAGAAGGGTTTCCGCAGCCGAGAGCCACGATTGGAATTTGCCCAATAATATATGGACAAGTCCTCTGATTTTTGGGCGAATGTAATATTTAGTGATGAGAACAAATATAATTTGTTCGGCTGTGACGGAAAACAAAAAATTTGGCGCAAAATCAGTTGACTTGTCCATATATTATCATTTTAAAAAAAATTATTTTTAGGTGGGTACGTATAAATATCTGTGTGACTGTACATACATATGTAATTGGTCATTACAACCCTTCAGAATTACGAATTAATTTCTGTTGCAACCTATGCTATGTGCATTACATGAGTGACGGGAAATCTCATAGTTTCAACGCGTAATTTTCAATTACAGGTCAACAAAATCAGTTATCATACGGCCGTAGAACTCAACTATAGTCCGAAAACTCCTGCGGATCATAATACGTACAAACAGTCACTATTTTAAAATCCAATAACTTTTCCACAATAAATTCTGGATTCTCCGAGGCCCATATGCACTAAATTTTATACATAATATACATACATACGTACATAATTGGTCATTACAACCCTTCAGTTAGGAAAACGACGTGGCTTCTCACACCACTTATATTGGGTGCGTTTATTTTATACATGACTGGCGGGAGCTACAGTTTAAAGTCGACTCCGAACGACAGGTTTTTGAGAAGCTTTTCATGGCAATTTTTACTCTCAGGGTTTTTGCCAGAAATCTGCTGAGAGTCAGTCGCCGAAGAAATATTTTTTTATATTTTCGTTTTTGATGTCTGACCTGGGGTTTGAAACGCGACCTTACGGTCTAATAAGACGACACACTACCTACTAGACTACGGCGACTACAATTTAAATTAAATTTAAAATTTTTAAATTTTATTGTTGACATAAACATTTTCTTACTCACGTACACCTTCTTACGAGCTGCAACGTTGAAGAAAATTTTGCTTTAACATTCAATCAACATATCTATGGGATGGTAGATGATGCAAATCTGAATGCAAAATATGCCTTAATGAGCCGTTAGTACGTCACAACTACTAAGAACAGCAGTGATTACCAGTCAAACTTTCTCTATTAGAAGCCATACCTTTGGTAACGGATGCGTTGCAATGATACTCAGTCCTTTGCACACTGTAACGCTAACAATCTTTTCTCTGTCTAATCATACCAATTCCTTGCATAGGCGATCGATTACCGTTCTGAAGGATTCTTCTTCATAAATGGCAAAACTTTCACTAAATAAATGACACTTCAGATGGACCGGTTAGTTAGTTTAATTCTCTTTTAGAATAAAAATAATAAAAAAGATTTTTTCTTGACATTTTTATTATCATTATAATTGTCTGCTAATGATTAAAAAAATATTCGTTTTAATTATTTGTTTGTTTTTATAATTAATTCGATTTATTAATAATTTTTTTTTAAATAATATTGCATTTAACATAGCTGGTTAGAAAGCATTTATATCTCCGGTTTAAAGCAAAACAGATTTACTTTAAATAAATTATTGTCTGTTTGAAATAATCACGGAAAAAAATTTCTAAAAATGTACCGGAAATTTTATTTAAGTTCTACAATAAAAATAAATACATACATACATAAATTATGTTCTATTTTCTAATGAAGTAAACAATTTATCGGTTCAGTGGATGTGCTAAACATCGATTATTTTTGGGATGGAATTATTTCAACCGGGGATTTATTTAATGTAATTCTTTTTTTAGTTATCATGCAGTTTATTATGATTAACAGATGATCAGTATGGATAATAATTTTTCTTTCAAACAATGTACGTGTCAAGTTCCGTTTTAGGAATCAATGTGTACACTTTTTTATTGTTGGTTGATATTCGATAAGAGCCTTTATAAGTAGTGTTTTTTAGATCTTAGAATTTTTTAGTTGGCCACCCTATCTTGTTAAATAATTTAGTAAACAGTTGTTATTTTCCTTACATTAATTTGATTTGATTTTTATAAACATTTTGTATCAAAATAATGCTTTTGTTTGAGAAATTCAACGATCCCTATGACAACATTACAATCGTTACCATCGATCAAAACAGGTAATTGATTAAGATAAGTATTTACGTATGTATTACAATATTTCTCAATATGACTCAATATGTAATGAGAGCGTACGAAATTCGCAAAATGATTCTGCTTGTTTTTTAAATTTTTTAAAACCTCTTTTTACCAAATCATGTAAACGCAAAAAACTCTTTTTTAAATACGAATACAATTCTGTAATAACTTTTCGCTGACTTTACGCATATAAATGCTTATCATGTAAACTGTGGCCTTTAACTTTGGATCGTTTTTAACAAATAGGTTAGGTTAGGTCGTTACAAACAGTGAGTGACAAAAGGGGGGATAGCACCATATAAAGACTGATGAAAGAAAAGAAAAAAAAAAACAATTCTTTTAAATCAGAATTTACGTTTTTGCTCTAACCAACCATGGCTTCTACCAATAAACTAAGACTACTGATAAAAACTGATTTTCAATAACATACATATGTACATAATTGGCCATTACAACTCTTCAGTCAGAAGTACGGCCTAGATTCTCACACCACTCACGTTGTGTGCTTTAATTTTATACTTGAGTGGCGGGACCTATAGTTTAACGTCGACTCCGAACGACAGATTTTGAGAAATTTGTTCATGGCACGTTTATTTACTCTCAGAGTTTTTGCCAGCAATCTGCTGAGAGGAAGTCGCCGCAGAAATATATTTTTTTCATATTTCGTTTTTTCGGCTTTACGTCTACCTACTAGACTACGGCGACTACAACATTTTCCATAACAAATTTTTTTATTAGCATTTTATTCATTACGTCTGGAGGAGGTCAATATTAGGAACTCTGAATGGACTGAACTAATTTCACATGATTATTAAATGTCTAAAATGACTAGCATTTGTCTTGTTGGCAGGTACTACTGGAGCCATCTAGCATCAATAGTATTTCCTCCATAACGATCAATGAAATTTGTTTTTGTTAAACGAAAAACTCCAAGTCATGATTTTATTAATTAGCCTTGGCGGTCTGCTACAATCTAATCTCCTTAAATGATTTCTTTTTTGATTATGTGAAGTCTAAGCAAATAAACAAGTGATCATTAATCACTTGAAATTCAAATATGTGTTGAGTGTATATTGGCATTAAAGTGGATTTTCTTTGTTTTATTTTAAACTAAACTTGTGAGCATCCTTTCTAATGAAGTATGGAATATTAAAGAGGAGAAGCCATTTGTAGAAAATAGACTTAGAGGAAAACTCTTACAATAGCTTACACAAAAGCATGAAGAAGTTGACAGTCACTACTCTATTGAGCAATAAATGATAAATGGTTCTACTACCGCGCCGGAATACTGTTATGGATATTTGTTTATTATATGAAGTCAGAAATTATAGAAGTAAAGCCTTATCGTATTAAAGCTTACAGAATTCTCCGCCTAAAGTAATTCAGTTCTGTAAACTTTTTAAGAAGAGAAATTTCGCAGAGTACGGAAGCTGATGAATTACAACATTGTTGGCTATGATCAGTAGGGCCGTTGTAATTATAATTATAACGCAAGACTGTCGTTCTCATTTTCAGCTGATTTTCAAAACGAATAAAATGGTTTCATGTTATCCTTTAAACTTTTTCTTGTGTAGTTTTCTTAAGTTACTTAATAAGCGAATAAGCCTTGTAGACAACATAACCGCTACTATTGGTAATATAGTCTGATTTATGGGCCAAAGTCATGGAAAATTTAAAAATTTCGAATGCACTCCAGCCAGACAAGTCTTGACGGACATTTGAACGATGTTATAATCCACACATAATGCTTTCAATTCGCCATTCAAAACAGACTTTGTTTTATTTAAATTTAAAAATAGTAAGCGCTTTAAAAAATCCTTTATATCCCTGTCAACTTTTATCCAACAATGCTTGAAATTAAACCTATTTATCGCGAATTAAATTGGAATTTTTATTTCCATGCATTATTCCTTTTTTTTTTTGAGAATTTAAGAAAGAATTTTGTCTGGATTTGTTTTTTGGCTTGAATTCTAATTTTGAATATTTCATTTGTTAAGAAACCATAATTTGCCACTTTAAAGCAAATTAAAATTCTTGTTACTGGGACCGAAAATTTGAAAAAGTTTTTTTATTCCATACAATTTGAGGTTAGTGGTGGAATGCTTTAAATTTGTATTTTTCAAGAATTAAAAAATATTTTCCACCGTTTTTTTAACCTCTTCAGGCACGATTTTTTATGGTGACAAAAAAATGATTAAATTTTGTTTTCTTTTTAAATTATTTAATTTTATTTTAATAGGAATTCAAAAAGCAAAAAAAATGGAAAACAATGAAAATTCAAAAAAAGGAATAACGTTCACATTTGTGGCCACTGAGCGTTAATGGTAATTTATGTGTGAAATGATTTTTGTCGTGACATCTGGAGGGATTTCTCAGTTCCTTGTATTTAGGATAATAACCTATACCGTCCAGTCTAATCCCAGGATTAACTTTAGTCTAGCTTTTAGATTTTTTAGTTGGTGGTGGTGGTAAAACTTATTATATTAAATATATCTGATATTATTTGTTCATATTTTAACGATTTCTTGATATAATCCAATAAAACAGATTGCCGAAGAATTATTTCACGTTTTTTTATGTATCTAACTATGCATTGGAAATAATATCATCAGTGCAGACAAATGTTAAAATTTTTACTTCTCTTGTTGGAGGATTCGGTAGTCAATAAATTGTTATCAAATTTTTGTTCTTTTTATTATAATTATAATTATAATTATAAAAAAATTAAACGCCCACATATGTGACCAAGGGCGTAAAGAGGTTAAATCAGATTCTAGTCTGTTTACAAATCTCTTTTTCTTACGAATTAAATTCTTTAAAACGTAAACTAAACCTCCTTGAAATGCTACACGAAACATTATAAACGGTTTTTGCAACCGTTTAACACTCTTGTATAGGCATTGAGCAATTAATCAATCATTAAATTGTATTTTTTTTTATATATAAAATAAAATAAATCCAAACACTTATTGACAGCCACTGAGCTCTGACTTACCTTTCTTCTATTGGTAATCCTTCCAATTCTGGCACTGTACACCAGTGCTGTTCGGGTACAAGTGTTAAAAATATTTGTGAAAAATATACAAATGCTACAAAGAATGCAAATGGTATCATGCATAGGAATAGAATTTTTTGATATTTTCCAAATTCTCCAATTAAAGGCAACAGATCATCGAAATCAATTGAAGGCTGACTGGCAGGCATAACGTTGTTGTTGTTATTATTATTATTGTGATTATTGTTATTGCCAGGGCCATTGCCACAAGCATCTAATTGCAGGCTGTTGGCATTGCCACTTTTACGACGTATTACCGTATCTGCAGCATTTTCGTCATGTACAAATGCTGCATTAACAAATGTAGCATTAATTGGATTATCCTTCGTTTGACCCTGTATATTATTGAGAGTCATAATTGCAAAAAGATTTATTTTCTCCTTTTTTTGTTGTAATAAAACCAAGTAATTTTTTTTTTATTATTTATTTTATTAACACAATTATAAAACACTTGTTTTTTTTTCGTTTTTTCTTCACTATTTTTTTTTTTACTATTTTTTATGTTTTTCTTTTATTATTTGTTGTATTTGTTTTTTTAATTTTAAAAATTAAACGTTATTCATGTTTTTTTTTTCTTTACTTTGTATTACACGAGCAAGCGAGCGAATATTTAAATTCTAACGTTTAACGTTTCTAAAGACTAAAAACTTTAACAATTCTTCATGCCGATCAAACACACAAGACTGAAATGAACGCCTGCACGACAAATGTTTTTATAGCACTGTTTTGTTGTTGTTGCTTATTGCTGTTGTTAATTTCTGCTTCTTTACACAATAATTATTTAAGAAAAACAAACAAAATGAACACAAAGAATTTGAGCGGCTCAAAGTGTTGTCGTTTTAATGCATTTACGTACGAGTACTTAACGAACAAATTATTTATTACGTTACGTTAAGAACATACTATTCTCTGTGTTTCAATTTCCAGATTAAAGCAGTTTTTATATTAAATTAGAGCCACTACTTAAGCTACATAGTAGTTGAGGAAACCCGGTTACAAGATTTTTTTTTTTAAGAAAACCGAAGTTATCTACGATTATTTTCAATTTGGTAAAAGTAATTTATTTCAACTTTAAACTAAAACAAGACCAAGAACAGGATTATGATAGGCGGCAAATACGAGAGAGCGGTCTTTAAAATTAGCCAATGTTGTGGATGATGATGGCAGTAGATTGATAAAATAAATGGGCTTGACAGAAAGTGATACATACATACATAATTGGCCATTACAACCCTTCAGTCAGTATCACAGAAAGTGATACATTTGTATACACATAATTAGCCAATACAACCCTTCAATCATTATTACGGCCTAGCTTCTCACACCACTCATGTTGTGTGCCTTAATTTTATACTTGAGTGGCGGGACCTACAGTTTAACGTCGACTCCGAACGACAGATTTTGCGAATCTTTTTCATGGCAGGTTTATTTACTCTCAGAGTTTTTGCCAGAAATCTGCTGAGAGGAAGTCTCCGAAGAAATATTTTTTCATATTTCGTTTTGATGTCTGGCCTAGAGCTCGAAGCCGGGCTTTACGTCTAATAAGCGAACACACTACCTACTAGACTACTAAAAAAAACTTATGATTTAGAAGAAGAAAGTGATGGTAACCTTAAAAAACGTATGATTTAGGACCAAGTCCCCACTCTTGCTTGTTACACCATACTTTCTGAATTCCCAGACAATGAACTGCATGAATAGAATACATTCCTAGAACTTTGTTGTCTGTTAAACAAAAGTCCAGCCGGGTTTTGAATTTCTCTATTCTTCATGCAATTAAAAATAAGCGCTGTTAACGTATTTGTACCACCAACGCACTTCCGTTCTTTGACAGATCTGTCCAGTTAGTTGTACTTGCAAGATTAACTAATTTTGTAATTGCCCTCGTATATCTAGTAGATGCAAGAAAAAATTATTTTTAATTTCCAATTAATAGCAATATATTAAATAATCAAATGTGTTTACATTTAATCTAATTTCAATGTTTAGATGCAGAATATCTGGTTTGAAAATGAATTTTTTTTCTTTATTTTTTCTTTAATGCAAAGAAATTTACGGCCATTAAATTTGGTTACTTTCGCATACGTATTACGCTAAATAAAAACTATAGACTAGATTAACTATAATAAAATTAAATGAATTTTAAATTTAATAGAACAGGAAAAAAATAGTAACAAATTTATTGTCAGCTCAATCTGTTACCATTATCCGAAAAGGAAATAAAACAGGGATAGAATTGTTATGGACAATATTTGAAAACATCCTAAAATAATTAACATTCGAGATCTTTAAAAAAGTGTGACTTTAAATAACTGCATTAAGCAATATTATTATGGTCTTCTGATAAACATAAAAAGTTTATTTTTTTATTTTATTTTCCGTTTATGTAAACATTATAAAAAAATTTATTTATTTTTGCCCTCCACAACCATTATAAACGATTTTTATTTGCTTATCCTTACACTTATTTTTAAACTTTTAGTATAACGGTTTAAAGACCATTATCATTTTCGATCTCTTAAAGATTTTAAAAATGATTTCTTAAATGGTACTTGGCTCACTTTTGTTCGTATGGTAGTTTTTGTCAGAAGTATTCCTTTGAAAATGTAATCTTTCTAAAATAATTAACTTTCTTACGTAGTAATAGCTGACCTCTACCTTGCAGTGCAGAGGCCGCTAAAGCCCACTACAGGAATAAGTTATGAATCCTTCAGCGATTCACTAAATTTACTTTTATTGATTCACCCCTATCCCTCACTGATTTTTTTTTTCAGCCGAGGAGGGCTAAATGTACCTAACCGCACCATAGAGGAAGTCGTCACATCCTCCGTGTGTGGGGCCTTCACGCACTAAATCCCCCCCTCGTCTCGTGGACTTGTTGTGCCCACTCCGGAACTACGGTAGTATTACTTCGGAGTGGAGTCCCTTTGGCCCCTGCGTGCTCATACCCACGTCCAGATTGCGTGTCGAAAGTTGAGGAAACATCTAAGTGTCTCCACTATTCCTTTCGTCCAGGTCCCTGTTTCGAATTTCACGTGTGCCAGTATCATCTATGCCGGCGTGCCCACATGTTCTGCAGCCTCAAGATCATCTCTCTTCTTCAGTCTTAGAATGCGCTCCACTTAATTCGCCACTAAGGTCCAATTTTCTCTATTCGCAATCATAACCCCGACAATATTATCGGCCGTAATCGTTCCAATTATTGGCGTCAGTACAGAGGGATAACTCTGCCAGCGTGCACATTCGAAAACAGTGTGGTCTGCATCATCAATTACATACTTCCCCTTCCTCGTAAAGACAGTAAGTGGAGGCGGTCTTGCCCATTCTGTGCAGATATTTTCTAAAATATCCGTGACCCGATAGCATCTGTGTAGCGTAGTAATTTACCTCTCCAAACTTCCGACCAATGCATGATGTTATGTCCGGAATAAGTCTCGCCGTCCACCTTCCTCTATCTTTATCGTTCAATCGTCGTTGCCATTTTGAGATGGTGTTTTCCCTGAAGTGACCGGTTATTTGATTTCCAGCCGATTTCGCCTTATAAATCTCCATCCGCTCTGCTGCCAGCAGATCCACAGGAATTGTACCTGCTATCACAAGTACAGCTGGGGCTGGCGACGTGATACGCAATGCAGCCGTTCACTGATAGCAAGGCTTATAATGAAGGCAATCGCCTTAAATTGAAACGGGATTATATTAAATTAATTGGAATATATTAAACTTAATCAATGAAAAATAATAAATGAATTACGAGTTCTTTTTTAAAATATACTTTTTGAAAGTACCGAATTCAAAAGTAAACCTTTGAATTTTTCACAAAAAATATTTGAATTTTTACCAAATTGTCAATCCATATGTCGTGCTAAATTTGATAAAATTTAAAAAGGTGCAGTTTTGGACCTAGTCGGCTGAATAGCTATTGGATCAAGGATTCCAAAACCGTTTTCGTTACGGTAAAGTGACCCTTGGGAACGCAGATATAGCCGACGAAGCAAATGAGAAAAAAAGTGCTCTATATAAATCCAGCTAAATCGGATAAAAAGTGGACTTGTGGGGGAAGTGGACCTAGCGGGTTGGAAAGCCATGGTATGAAGGATTCCAAAAGAGTTTTTCTTATGGCCTGGCGATACTTAGGACCGGAGATATAGGCGACGAAGCTAACTTTTTCTCGATCTACTATATAAATTGGTCAAAAGCGAAAAAAATGGACTTGTGGGGGGACTTGTAGACCTAGTGGGCTGAATAGACATGATATCAAGGATTCCAAAACAGTTTTCCTCAGGGTCGATCTTTTCTTGGGACCGAAAATATAGACGACGAAACTACCTTTTTTTATATAAGCAATAAAGTGTTTATATATTATGAACTTGAAAATTTTAATAATTCTCATTGAGTTAATATGCACTTATATATAAAAGGCCCAACAAAATGTCGCATTTTTTGCAAGTTTCATTTCTTTGGTAGATGGATGACTTTTTTTTACTGGATGACTGGCGTTTTTTTGTTCGATGACTTGCATTATTTTGGATGATGACTTACATTTTTTTGGACGATGACTTACATTTTTTTGGACAATGACTTGCATTTTTTTGGACGATGACTTGCATTTTTTACGATGATGACTTGCACTTTTTTGGTCAATGACTTGCATTTTTTTGTAGATGACTTGCATTTTTTTGACGATGATTTGCATTTTGTTGGTCGATGACTTGCATTTTTTGGACGATGACTTGCATTTTTTAGGATGATGACTTGCACTTTTTTGATCGATGACTTGCATTTTTTGGTCGATGACTTGCATTTTTTGGGCGATGACTTGCATTATTTTGGTCAGTGACTTGAATTTTTTGTACGGTGACTTGTAGTTTTTAGAATGATGACTTGCACTTTTTTTAGTCAATGACTTGCATTATTTTGGTCAGTGACTTGCATTTTTCTGGACGATGACTTGCAGTTTTCAGAATGATGACTTGCACTTTTTTGGTCAATGACTTACATTTTTTGGTCGATGATTTGCATTTTTTTGGACGATGACTTGCATTTTTTAGGATGATGACTTGCACTTTTTTGGTCAATGACTTGAATTTTTTGGTCGATTACTTGCATTTTTTTGGGCGATGACTTACATTTTATGTAAGATGACTTGCACTTCTTTGGCTGATAACTTGCATATTTTTTGCCGATGACTTGCATATTGTTGGTTGATGACTTGCATTTTTTTTGGCGACGACTTACAGTTTTTGGTCGATGATTTGTAAAACTGATGCCGGAAAACAGTGGTGTCGCGCGAAGCTGCATAGAATTGGTTAGATGTGTTGCATAACCACCAAATCTTCGGATGAATTCTCTACAGTGGGAATTTTATATAAGGACCGGCAAGATTAGGATTAGATTGTGGTAGCGGCGAATGGGCAACTTTGGATATGGGCAAGATTGTAAACAAAATCTGGTCAAGGTCGGTCAGAAGTGCATGTAAAGTCTGATAAATATTTAAAAGGAGCAAGCTCAGTTTCGTAATGTTAATCAGGCTCATAATCTTAACTACATATATGACGAGGAATAGGAAAAAAACTGTTCTTACCAATTTTATGTATGCCCAACGTTATGTCGTAGAAGAAGAAACCGCTTTTGCTTCTACCAATCAGCTGATCTCACTGATAGGCCGAGAATGGACATTGAAAAAATTAGGCAAACTGCCATAACAGTTTGCAGATCGAAATTCTGTCGCTAATGTGTTCTAGTTTTAACCCTTGTTGATTCGACGTGTGTGTTTAAAATTTCAATAAAATGAAGTACATCACTAGGCCAGACCGCTATCAATGTAATGTTGTAATTACCCAAAACCAAAAAAACGTTAAACATTTGTTTTTTGAATTTTTGAAAATATTTTAAACTGCCTCGTCATACCCTCTACTGAATCGTGTTATTTACATTGTTTTTGTACGTCATCATTGTTGAAAATCAATTTTTCTGAATATTAACTAGAGTCTGGGGTTACCCGTCAGAGTTATTTTACATTTTACTCATCTTAACTCATAACGGTATCAAATTAAAGTGAATTATTTAAGTTGCATTATTAATACGATATATGAATAGTATTTGATTTCATTTTTAACTATGCTTAACAAAAAAAAAAATAGATAAGTAATCCAATGGAATTTTTGTTCCTAATAACATAGTGGTGTAGTTTATAGTCATTCTTTATCACTTTTAAGCTTTAATTATTTCTATGTAAAAAAAATTGAAAATAAATATGTAATTAAAATATAATGTCCGGTCTTTTTTTTTAAGGAGAATACGACTTTCACTTGCCTGTGAAAATATGTATGTTTTATTTCTTCAATTAATCAATACTCGTACTAATTGCGTTGGAGAATTGGTTCAATGTGTGCTGCACATTCGATTTAATGAGTTTATTAACATAAAAATCTTATTCAATACGGAATTTGTTTAACCTGAAAATGTAAATTAATTTCAAATGTATGACGAATACAGTTAAATTAAAAGTTAAGCCTTAATTTAATCATAATCGACATTATAATACACTACACGAAGCAAAAGTGGTTGAAACCAACAGCGTTATAAATGCCCTATTAATAGGCTATTAAACAATGCTACGACTGAATCAACCCATTCAGTCCTTCTGAATTTAAAGCTCTAGAAATGACTATGACAAAGGGAATTTATGTATGTCTTTTACTGTTATAAAATCATTTAACGTAATACATTTCACAGAACACAGTAGTTAACACGTTGACACGTAGATTGCGTTCCCTTCTAGGGAGCCAACTATAAGTTATCTCGTACTCACTAAACCTGCCATATTTGTGTAGCTACGAATAAAACCGTATTATATCAGTGCTAGTATCGATAAATGGGTTCTGGGAAAGGCTATATAGGCTATTCCCTGATAAACTTCTGGATATTGTTCTGTATAGTAAGGATGACTCCAGGCTTAGTACTTGATAAGTACCCAGGTTTTTTATTCTGAAATGTATTAATCTCACACAGGTTCCAAGTATGTGCTCTAATAATGCATTTTCCTCTAAACAGTATCAACATATTGGGCTCGTGGTTACTAAGATCAGGCTGCACCTGGATAGCCTGATGTATGCTCCCAATCTCTTCTGATTGTAATCATCCAACTAAAGTCTATATTGTCTTAAACCCATTTAACGTAAGTTGAGTTTTCACCTCTAACAGTCTTTCCTATCTCCGAGCATACACTTTCAAACATCTCTTTCCATTTCACAGAAAGACTCTGGCAGCCTCATCAGGGGTGTGGAATATCCCTTCTTTGTAAGCCCATGTGCCTTTTCATGCCCGTGAAAAGTCTCGATTAAATCTTTACTGAAATATAGAATGTTAAGACTGTTGCTGCATAATATTTCTGAATATGTTACGAATATGTTGGTGGACTAGGGAGGTGTAGATCTGATAATGTTACCCGATTACTTTTCACTAACATGATCTGACATCAGAGAAAACTTTGCCGTAATAAATGGATTATTAGCTTCTTTGTGCTTCTGCTGATTGTAAAGTGACTGATTCTGTCCTAGTATTGAACCGTTTTTTAGGCTGTGGAAACTAAGGTCTTTGTAAATACTATCACACTGCTTTTGCAACGGTCAAGGAATTGGAATTCTTTTATCATTACGTAATCTTATATATAAAAATGAATGTGTGTTTGATTGTATGTTTGTATGTTTGAAGTTTATAGACGATTAAACGGCTGAACCGATTTTCTTGAAATTTTCACAGTATCTTCCTGTATGCCTGGAAGGAGTTATAGGCTACTTTTTATGTTGATATTCCAAATGAGCGAGGGGCCATGCCCACGCATGCTACATACTACCTACTTAATATTTAATTGCATTTGAAATATATTACTCATACGCATAGTAGTTACCCCTACAAGTATGCTATCTGTGATTCTTGATGTATAAAACCAAAGAAAATAAAGTGTAAAGAACGACGCGGGGGGAAAGATAGAAGGGAAAGAAAAAAATTTTGTAACCAACATTTGTGAAAAAAATCACAAAATAAGAAAAAATATAACCAAAATTAAATTCGTAGACTTTTGTTTTATTTATTTTTTTTTTCAAGTTTAAATTATCTATATATATAAAAATGAATGTACTTTATGGAATCGTAAACTATGCATTTAATCTTTAGCAAAGTTGTTGCGCATGAGCCGACGAAGGTTTCTAAGTTGGTATAACCAATTTCCGACAGGTGGCGCCACTGAAAATTCTTCGAAATTAATTAAATCGTAAACTGTGGATTTGATCCTGTGTTGAAAAGAAAAGAAAAGTGCATTACTAGCCTCAGAATCAGCATTGAGACTGAAAAATCTTCGAGTACATGCCGCACAGATCCGTTCGCATGAATCACTTGAACAATGAATCACTTGATCGAATGCGTACTACTCAGGCCCGTTCGTCTGAATCATCTGGACAACGGGAAACAAAATCAATAAAATGATTCAAACTTAATTGGATATTTGTCTAATGTCTTTCCTTCAAATTTATTTTCGTTTGTAGTGCAGCAAAGCGCGCAGGGTACAGCTAGTATTTTTATAAAGCTCCATTTGGTATCTGAAGCAGCTGATTGTATATATAGTAGGTCTAGTAATAGATTCAAGGAAAATTAAGGTTTTTAAGGAATTAAAAACCATAGGTAAACAATGATAAGGTTGCGGAGCTTAAAGCGTACCAAAAGTAACTAACAGTGAATATTGTGGAAGTACAACGAAACTTTGGTATACTCCCGACAGAAAGTATGGCCACGGAGATAGTAAACCAAATCGAAATCTTTATTGCTAAGAAAACAATAGAGTATCGTGCTGCCCTTTAGCAGGCGCGATATAAGTCTTCGTTGACTGCAACACCTGCTGTAGGATCAGAAAACTGAAACTGCAGCCGCTTAATATGTAGGGTAAATATTTTAAAAATATAAACCTACAGCTGGCATCCCATCCCGTTTAAGTTTCCTGTTTCAAAAAGTAAATTTTGTTACTTTTTTCATATCGAAAATCAGTGAATACTTATTTCTTAACACATGGGTGTTGAAAGTAACTGGTTATTTTTAAATGTACGTAATTTAATTAAACTCATTCACAAATATAAGGAATGTTAATTATTTATACAATTATTAAATATGTTTTTAAAGTACATAATATACAAAAAAAATTCTAAAGTATTAAATAATTAAGATTGATTTGATACAGAAATGTCAAGTTCATTATGTTAATCAATAAACTTCTGTATGACATTAATCAAAAAAAAAAAAAATAATAAATTGATAGAAAGTTAAACCAGTTTTAAGTTCTAACATGAAAAAAATTATTGTTTGAGTACAAACAAAACAGTCTGAAATATCTTAAAATCACACAACAACAATATAAAGAACGTAACAGATATCCGGTATTCCGGCATTTCATTCACTTTTATGCGTTAATTTATAATCAAATTGTACGCTCGAAATTACACTTGCTTAACATCTGTTCACTTTAATTTTTTTTTTTTTTGTATGAAAGAATTAAAAAAAATTAAATAAAAAACAATTTAAATTTGAATTCATATTTTTATGTTCATTATAAATTTTGTATTGATGTCAGTATATGGTTTAATAAGACCATTCAATACATCGACAAAGTGTACTCGTATATCGATTTCATACATGCATCAGCAACTGATAAATGAATCATCCATTCATCGTCTTGCTGGGAAAACTCGGCGAGATGTGAATTTGTTTTTCTACACTTAACGTTTTATACGTCAACGAATGAATAGTTCAATGATTTTTTTTATTAATGGGAATATCCCCACTAATAACAATAGCTACTACAAAGTACATATACATACACACATACGTATGTACACACCAATACATATTGAAAAACAATAGTCCAACGTATGAATGTTTAGCACGTTATTATAGAAAAAGTGACGTATTTATTTTACTTCATTTTAACATATTTATTGTACACGATTGTACTAAGGTTTGTAACACAAAAAAAGAAAAAAATAATGAGAAAAAGTCTCCACTCTCCAGTTGACAAGAAAACTCTTTTGTGTTAAAAAATTTAAGTTGACAGTAAAACCCTTTTATGTTAAAAAAATTTAATAAAGAAAAGCATAATTTGTTTGTCCGCGCGAACAAATACGTTTACTTATTACCAAGAGAAGAATATTCTAAGAATAAATTCTCTCTATTATCACTAAGAGCGAAATAGTCGGCTTACAATGACTGTAGTTAATCACTCACATTTATTACAGATCTATAACATGAGGACACAAATGACAGACATCCTGAGTATCCAAACTATTTACGAGCAGATTCATTCTTACCAAGTCACTTTAATTTATTACTCTGACAACCAGTCTAAGAATAAACCTTAAAGCTAGGCATTCTGATGTTCTTATGCCGCTGTATATTAACTTTGTCTCCATGGGCAAAAATAGTTGATAGTCGTACTCTCCTTAGGGCCAAAGCTTAGATCAAATTTCAAATCTCTCAATATTTTCATTGGCATAAACTTAATTGAAGTCGCTGTAGTCTGGTAGTAGTGACAAGAGTTGTAGTAGTAGTTACAAGAGTAGTAGTAGTATTAGTAGTAGTAGTGACAAGAGTAGTAGTAGTATTAGTAGTAGTAGTAACAAGAGTAGTAGTAGTATAAGTAGTAGTGACAAGAGTAGTAGTAGTAGTAGTGACAATAGTAGTAGTAGTAGTAGTGACAAGAGTAGTAGTAGTATTGACGAGAGTAGTGATAGCAACAAGAGTAGTAGTAGTAGTAGTATTAGTAGTATTGGATGTAAGGCCCCAAATGTATAGCTCAAACTCCAGCTCAGACATCGAAACGGAAATATGAAAAAATATTTCTTCGGACGTCCTCTCAGCAGATTTCTGGCAGAAACTGTGAGGGCAAATAAAATTGCCATGAAAAGTTCTTCAAAAAATAGTGAGGTCGCTGTTTACATATCCATCTGTAAAGTGGAAAGAAGAAATCTATTTCGCAACATCTTCAGATTTTTTCTCACTTTGTTCCACAATAGATACGATGTTGTAGTAGTAGCCATCCTTTCTTATGTTAGAAAAAGTATGGCGGATAATCCAAATCTGCCGATTTCACTGTGTTCTCAGTAATTGAGTCCAGCTTATGAGGGCCAACTCAGGCAGCAATTAAATCGATTTGATCATTCACAAAGCCGCAGATTTGCTGATTTGATGGTAGAACAACAAGCTGCCAATTTATCAAACAAAACCTTCTGCTGCGGTAATGCTTATTTCTTTCTCAGTGTTCCGTATTCATTCTTAAACAAAATCTGAGAACCAAGAAATGTTTATGGAGTAAATTACTATTTGATGCGCATTGTTGTTTGGAGGTATCATTGCGCCGTATTTTTTTTTAGACTCTCAAAGAACCTTTAAGACCGCTATGACCATGTGACAACTGAGTTTTTAGGGCCTGCACTCAGATATTAAGAACTGGACAGTTTGTGGTTTCAACATGCAGGTCCCACAAACAACGTAACAAGACCGATTTCAGTTTTTGTTTGAAGGTTTTAGAAGAGTAATTTTATACCCTTAAAGCTGGAGAATTTTGAAAACCAGCGCAAAAGTCTAATTGTTTAGTAGCTGTAACGCCTTTGTTTTAAATTTGAAAAAAAAAAAGGTAAAAAAAAGAATAAATATACGTAAATATTTTTTACGAAGTGTATTTAATTTTAAAGTTTATTTTTTTCGCATTTGAAATTCTACTTACCGGCTCAAGAGTATTGTAAATTTTATTTCTTTATTAAAAAAAAAACCTGGAAAATAAAAAGTGTCCCCATTTAAAAGTTAAATTTAAACGACCGTAATATTCCTTTTTTAGTTTTTTTTTTTTATTTTGTTGTTTGTTTGTTTTTTTATATTTATTTTGCTTCTTATTACTATAGCATTTGCAAATTTCTTTTATAACTTTCTCTGATAATTTTTAAAAATTTTATATTTTTATGTTTTTATTTTATTAAATTTTTTAAGTTCAGATTTGTTTTAATTCAATTGGTATAGGAGTTTGTGGTGAATATAATGATTTTTCTTTGTTTTATTTTTATTTTAAATCATTTTTACCATATTTGTAATATAATTAATGTTTCTTCCTTATTATTTTATTTTGTTTTTCCTTTTTTTATTTATTTTATTTATATAAATTAGATTTTCAGTATAGTATAAATATTTACATAAAGATTTTATTATTAGATTATTAGGTTTTAAATTTACTAAAATCTATTTATATAAAAAAACCATAGTTAGATTATTTTTTATATAAAAAAAAAAGAAAAATGGAAAAAAATATTAAAAAAAAAAATATTATAATTAACATTTTTTAGAAAAAAAAAACAAGTTTTTAACAGGGTTTTGAATAAAAAATAAAAAAAACAATTAAAATTTAATTCATAATATATTGTTACAAAAGAAGTTTCAGTTTTTTTTTTTATACTTTATTAATAAAGTTTTGATAACTTGTTTTATTTGCTTTTACTTTGGACTTGAATTTGCGTTCAGGAAAATATTTTAATAAACGTTTCTTTAAAGCTTGCAACTGTAAAATAAAATAATTTATTATAAATATTATAATAATATTAATTTTTACTTATTTTAATTTCTTTTCTAATAATGAATCAATAAAAAAATACAAATTTAAGTATGAACATGGTATAAGGGTTTGCTAGTTAAATTAAATTTAAAAAAAAAATAATTCTAAATATTTTAAAATCATGTCATTTTTTTTAAATTAAAATGCCATGTGTTATATCAAAAATTATTGTTTCTTTTATTTGAATATTAAGAAGTTGATATTTTATATGTTTATAGTATAAAACAAAATAAAAAAAATTAAAGAGTTCATATATGTATGTATAGTGGCAGCTCGCTGATACGAGTTACCAAGAAAGTACGTCTTTGTTGTTTAATGGCAGATACAAAAAAAAATCTTATTTATTTTTGTAACTAGATTAGTTGTAGTAACACAAAGATAGACGTAATAAATTCATTCGCTTTTTTGTTGTTATAATAAATAGAATATTGGGCACGCCAGTATAACCAATCCAATTAAAATTTTGATTGGTTTATTGGCTTTACAAAACCGCATTATAAAAACAAACAGTCCAGTCGAAACCTAACCAATCTTTATTGAGTTATTAGAAATAAAATCGATTAAAAAATTTATTTATTGGAAATATAATTTTTCCTCTCTTTATCAGTTGCACATTTTGAAACCAGCAATTTCCAAATTGTGGAATCCGAATATTGCTAAACGTTCAGAAAAATAAATGTGGTTCGAAGATTAGTTTTTTTTTATAAGACATACAATATCAAACGATTGAAAATTTGTATAAAAATAACTCAGGACAACGCTTGTCTTACAGAAACACGCAGCTCTGTTTTTAAATGATTTGGTTTATTTTATGGAAAGGTTATAAAAGATTTGAAATTGAGAATTGAGAGATGACTCTCTACTATCTCAAAAAAAAAAAAAAAAAAAAAAAAAAACGGTTTGAAAATACGAATATTCGTCCCGATATGGGAACGTAAAACCAAAGACGATAATACTCTGGCTTCTAGCTTATTTCGTGTATCTAATTGTTGTAATTGAGACGAATGTCGACACGAATGATTTTTTATGGTAATTTTTTTGTTACTACAACGAATCTAATTTTAAACATAAAGGAAAGTTTTTCGATTTTGTCTTTATAAAGGAAATACAGTTTCATTTGCATAGGAGACTGGGTACAGAAATAGGCTGTTTACTTTATAAAAAATAAAATAACAAAAAATATACTTTTTTTATTACTTTTTAAGCCATATAACGATTCTTTCAAGAAACATGCTTATATTGTTTAATAAGCTTTTACAATATATTAAACCGTTTATATGTATTTTATTAATTTTTTTTAATTTTATGAATACATTTATTTTTAGAAATATTTAAAGTTTCTAAAGAATTTTTTCTTTTATTTTTTAAATACTATTTTAAAAATTTTAAGAATTATTTTTCTAAATTTAATTTAATTTTAACAGCCCTTTGCAAATCATCTTTTATCAATAATAAACAAATCAAAATCAAAATTTCTTTTCTTCTCAGTTAAATTGCAAATTGTTGTTTTAAATTTTTAGTTCTTTTTTTAATAAATTAAATAACGATTCATTTAATATGCTTTTTTTTTTGTTTACTTCTTCATTATTAATGTTTTTAATTTAGTGTTTTTAGGATTTAAATTGTAATGACTTTGCATTTGTAGAAACATTAAAAAAATGTTTTTGCTTTTCTTATTTTTTTCTTTTTTTTTGTAATTGTAATTGTGTTTTTGCTTTCCATTATTTAGTAGAAAAAAATTGTTTTTTCATTTGAAAGTCTTAATATACATACATACGATGAAAGTAAGCACTTAAATAGATTTTATTTTGAATGTTCTCGTTTTATTTGTTGTTTGTCTTTAAAATTAATTAGGCGACATACAAAATTCTTTCTTTTTTGTTGTGTTTACCATACCTCTGGTAGTAGCATAGATTTGGTTTTTGCTTAATTATATTTTAAATACATACATACATGTTACAATATATGATTTTTGAAATAAAAAAAAAAACCTTTTTTCGATAACAATAACTTTAAGGGTATTTTGTTTTTTGTATGTACTTATGTATGAGTAGAGTTTTAACAAATACAAATACATTTAACGATTTATTTATTTTTATTTTTTATTTTCGTTTTTAATTTAATTTCTCTTTCTGTTTTTGAAAACATTCTGTATTTTATTAACTTTTTTTGCTCATTTTTCTTTAATTTCTTTGTTTTTTTTGCATAAGTTTTAACAATTTAAATAGTAAATTTAAAATACGTTTGCAATTTGTATGCTTAACACTTTAACTTTTTCCTTTTTTATTCAAATTTATTTTGTTTGTTTGTTAATTATTTGTTTTTGCTTAAAACAATAAATTTGTTGTTTAATTTGAATAATTTTTTTTTATTTTACTTTTAAATTTTAAATTAAATTTATAAATATTTTTTATTTGTTTTCATTTTAACTTTTATATATTATTATATATAACGTTATACCATTATATATGTATATGTATATATAAAGTGTTTTACTGTTGCTTATAACATTCTAGGCATGTTAAATCTCTGGTTTTATTTTGGTTCATCGGTGCTTAGCTACTTTTTTTTAGGCTTAATTAGAAACTCAAGTATTTCTCTTAATGTTCCTATTTAAAGATCTCTTATTTGAATTGTATGTAAATTAGAGACAAATCATATATTGGTAGATAGAGAGAGAGAGAGAGCGTAAGAGAGCTCTTTTGAGTATAATAGTTGTTTTGAAAAAATCCTTTCAAAACTCACTTGCTACCCACTTAAAACTGCAAATACAATCAAGTGGAAAAATATGCAATTAGAAAGACGTTTTCATATTAATTAATACGAGAGATGACATTCAATAATAATTATCTATTGATTATTAATTATTAATTGTTGATGTTTTTTATTTCTGAAAGTAAAATAAAATGACAGACTAAATACAATAATTGTATGTACATATATTGCAAGATAACAATAAAAAACAACAACAAGAAAGAAAATCTAAAATAGAATGGTGAAGACTTAGCAAAAGAATTAAAATATTGATTGATTGAGAAATGAACGAATTGGTGAAATGATAGTCACTACTTTAGAAATTAAAAGTCAATTAAAGAATTTGCTAAAAAAAAAAGGAAAGAGAAAATATATTTATCTTGTTACAATTCCCGTTATGAGAAATCTAAAGTCAAATTTTATTACCCGAAATTTGTAATTAATTAAAGGAAAGTTGCCTAAATTACTATGTACTTTTTTCAATAAATTGTTTAGTACCTAATAGGAGACTATAGGTACTAATCAAACAATTTGCAATTAAAAGAAATTGTAAATAACAATTTTTATTTGATACATACAGTTTCTCTAACGAAGAAAAACCATTGAATTGTATATTAAAAATTGTCTGCTTAGATAAAAAAAAGAAACTAAATTTTCTACATGATTTCTACTTACAACTACATACTTTTTAAAAACTTATAAATTATATATCGTTGGTCTCATGTAGAAAGGCCCTAACTCACACTTTTTTCGAAATTGATTTTTTTTTGTGATTCCAATGCAGTCAACACATTGGTCTCACAAAAAAATCAATTTCAAAAAAAAATTTCTGTTAGGGCCTTTCTACATGAGACCAACGATATGTACATATTAATATGTAAATTATTAAAGAATTTTAATTAAGTTTTTAAATACATTTTAAAACAATAAAAAAGTCTAGCTGAAACAAATTAAATTTCCCATAGTTTGTATGAGCAAAATGTAATTTCATTTTTTCAAGCATAGATTGTGTTCACAATACAGTATAACACATTGATTTAATTCTTTAAATTATATTCCTAACTTAGCATATATGCACTTAAAGCATTTGCACAAAACCTCAATACCTAACAACATTTCATAGTCGTCATATTATTATTGTACATATAGTATTTCCATTAAACTATTATTAAAGGATTAGTATCACGCGGAACAAAAGTTAGAGAAGATTTACAATACTTAACCGAACACTAAATGGATTTGTTTTTCATTTTAAATTACAGCATTTTTTTTTAGAAATGTTTGCTGGTTTGAATAAAAAATTAAATATTTAACGAAAATTAATTAAAAAATTTAATTAAACATTAAATAACTAATAAAAATGCATAGAAATTTAGAAGAGATGAACATAATGGCTCGATTGAGGATGATAGACAGAACGGACAATCAGCATTTTTTGGCAATTACAAATTACTCTAGTTACCAGCTGGTAAAAAATGAAAAGTTTGAATGCAAAGTTTATTTATTTAGTGGTCTTATGTATGGGTTTTATAATAAATTCCATTCCCTACAAAGTTAAAAAATTGAACAGTTTCTACTACTTTTAACCCTGTTTTTTGCAGACGATTGAAAATATATGTATGTGAAAAAGAAAACTTAAATAGTGAAATATTTTTGAGTTATGGGTCGATTTAGTTTGGGAAATGATTTTCAAATGGGTTGTCAGCCGGCAACTATAAATTTTTAAAGGCAGAAGAGATATTTTTTTTTGTTGATTGTCAGCTGGCATGTGTAATAATTTTTTTTTTTTTTTTTTTTGACAACTATCAACTAAACTGGGTTTTAGTTGTCAGCCATAATCGATCCATTTTACTTTCATTCAAATTTTCGACAGCCTAAAGCCGTTGGTCTTGCAAAAACATTGTATAAAAAAGAAAAACATTAGACATTAAAAAGGTACATTATTTACAATAAGACAAACCTAAGACTCTAATAACTTTATTAACTGTCATTATTTTTAAATTCTGCACAATAATTTTTAATTCAATTCCTTAAAGCTCAAACGAAATTCACATGGTCAATCCCTTTTAAAAATTTTAACTAATTTAACATTGTTTTCGAGGCTCAACGAATTAAAAACACTTCTTTACTACGGAATAGTAATAATAATAATAATTACACATAATTTTTTGTTTGTTTTTGTTTTTCTGTATTTGAATTCTCAACATTTATAATGTTTAACGAAAACAAATAAATTTATTCCAATTACAAATAAATATTATTAAAAAAAAAAAATTATAAAAATTTATTGCCATAATAATAATAATAAAAAAAAAATAAAAAATAAAACAATTTAACTAAATTATAAAAGACGTTATTAATATTAAATTTTAACACGCTTTAATATATGTATGTAAAAAAAAACTGTGGGATGGTTTGTTATAAACTTTATATCCTTCTTAAAAACAAATTTACGATATAATTGAACTCTTTTTTTTTGTTTAGAGGTGTTTTGTTTTCTTTTTTTTTTTAATTTCTTTTCGAAATCATATAATTTAAATGATAAAAACAAACAAACTAAATCAGCGAGTAATTGTTTTTTGTAAATCATTTTTTTGTTTGCTTGTTTGCTTCTTATAAAAATTTTATATTGTAGTTGCAGTAGTGGTAGTAGTAAAAATAATAAATTTATAACAGCTAATAGCAGGCAGAAGAAGGAGTAGTAGTAAATGAGTTTTAGAAGTTGTTTTATTATTATTATTTTAATTTTTTAACAAAATTTTAGTAGTCATCATCAAAATCATCATCGTCATCGTTTGATTCATTCGATTCGCCAAACAGTAGACTCATACTACTCTGATGATGTATCTGAAATGTTGAACAACGCAGAAAAGAAAGAGGACATACTCAAAACTTCAGAAACTATTTCATTGACAATTTGTTGTTTTATTTTTATGAAAACAAACAAAAAAAAAAAATATTGAAACCAAAACTAAACTCTATGCTTTAGAACTAAAAATATGGTGAAATTGTAATGGTAGTAAATAAATTATGTACAAAATTATTTCCCTGATGGTGGTAATAAAGTAAATGTATGCTTGTTTTTTTATATATTTTTTTTTATAAAAACATAATACTGACGTTAAAAAGAATTAGAACTTATTGAAAAGTATTAAAAACTGTCTACAAACCATGTGGTGTTCAGTTTTTATTTTTAAAAGTCCACAACCAAAATAAAACAAGTCCAAACCAAAAAAGAAAAAAAAAAACCATAACCAATACAACATGTACATATTAAATTAAATTTAATTTCCTTTAATTATTATTATTATTATTATTATGGTTGTTATTATTATTAAAAAATATATATCTATTTATATAAATTATATACATCTTTTTAAGATAGAATTTATTAACAAACAGCAATGATTAAATCGAAAGTTCCCTAAAGCAAGAGTATAAACATTCAGTTTATAAACTTGACTCATTCATTTCTTTTTCAAAATAGAATAGAATATATTTTATAACAATTAATTGACATTGTGTAGTGGTCATGTAGTAAATATTTTAAGCTTTATCTGCAGTCAGACTCGTAAATAATTTTTTCAAGTTTTCCTGATATACAATATATAGACGGATTTTAAACGATGATAACATTTCTCAGCAGAAAACTTGCAAGATAATTATGAAATATTTGTAAAATATTTAAGAAATATTCAAGAATTTCACTTGTTATTATTCTCTTCGTAACACCCAACAGATGGAAATTATCATCTAATAAATCAAATCATAGTACTTCAGACTAATACTATTTAAATTTTAAAGCATTAACTTTATCTTAGAAAAATATAAAAAAAAATTAACTTAATTAAAATTCATCGCTCCCTATGAATTGAATTATAAATTGCCAGGAGAATTTGTATTCTCCTTCAAGTTTATAGATTAAAGAGATTGTATTTTTGTAGTGAAGAAAATGTTTTAACTAAATAAAATAAATAAACTTGAGATATATTTTTTAATCCTCAAATAATTGATTTATAGAATATATAAAAATTATTAAGTGGTGGAGATGAAAATGAAATATGCTTTTGAATATTTTTTGTTTTATCTGATATAATCGTGTATAATTTCTTCGTGTTTCGTGAACAAAATACAAATACACTAGATATTTTAATAAAAACCTGGGGAGTAAATAAATTCTTATTGAAAAAAATATTCTTGGGATTGATAAAGCTTAATTAAATTAAATGCCTTTTATAATCATATTGTTTATAAGAAATTCAAATAAATTGTGGAAAATTTACAGCACAAACAGCCATATAAGATATTCACATATGGATATGTATGGATATCTAAATTAATTTAATTTTTTCAAATGTATTTATTACATTTGAAAACCCGTTTTTCAATATTCTATAAATCAATTATTTTCTGTAAAATTTAAAATGTTTCTTTAAATTTAAATATTATTTTTCTAATTAAAAAAACATTTTCTGTACTTTTAAGCTCTAAAGATTATTTTCCAACATTTAAAATTTTTTTTTACTTTTTTTATTTAAGGTGCTGCAATGATAGTTTTGCCTGCAACAAAACCTTCACTGAGACTCATTTTTACATGAAGGGCGTCGAAATTTGTGAAAAGAAAATAAACTGCACTCATTCAGATATTCACAATAAAGGTAAGTAATAACATTTTATTTAATTTCAAACATTAATAATAATAACTTTGAACAATCGTTCAAATATGTATATCGCAGTTTACTGCTTACAGAAATTGTAATTTTTAAATGAAGAAATCCCCTCTATTCAGAGAAAGATTAATTATCGGTTTTAAAGATCAAAAGAAAAATGATAAGTTTTTCATATAAATAAATATTTCATGGATTTACACAATTTAATTAATTGCATATATTAAAAATCAATGCAACTACAATATCACTTATATGTCCTACTTTAAATGGAAGAAACTAAACATTTTGAACTCCCTTTAATGAAATTGTCAGGGTTTTCTGGTTCTGAACTTTTGATTTAGCCATTACTGTAGTAGTGCCACTTTTTAGGTACAATGAAAACAAAAAGTATTACGATTAAAATGAAAATATCTTCATGTGGAAGAAATTCTTTGATTTTCATTCGTTGTATTTCATTTGCTTATAATCAACGAAAGAAAATATGTTTTTTTTTATTATTTACGATATTTATGATTAATAATGTAATGTAACGATTATAATGAGTATTTCATGTGCAAGTGTTTGGAACAATAAAAGAAAATTTCATATTTTCACTTTTGCTTCCTTTTTCTTTTTCAAACTTAAATTTTAAAACTTATTTGTATAGCACAGTGGGTCAAAGGCAACAAAATTAGTAAAAAAAAAAAAGATTAAAAATAGCAAATACAAGTTAATTGTTTGTATTCATGTATGCATTTACGTGTGTGTGTGTGTATGTATTTCTCAAAGATTTTTTTTACACAAAATTAGCTAATGTCCTTTTGCTTATCTAAGACCCACAATTCATAGATTATTTAGTGGAGTGTGTGAAAAGAGAAAAAAATTGAAAGTTATAGAAAAAGAAACAAAAAAACAGAGACATGGAGAGGAAGAGAGAGAGAGAGAAAGAAATACAAGTGCTTATATATAAAACTGTATAAAATATAATGTAAAAATAATGTTTTTATATGTGTGTATTTATATGTATATTATCGTTTATTGTATGTGTTAATGAAAATAATCTTCTTTTAGTCTTCTTTTTTTTTCCTTTTTGTTTGTATGAATTAATGAATTTCATAGATAAAGCAAGTTAAATGTTTATATGATGTACTATATATTTTGTATTTGTTTTTCTTCTTTTTAGCCATGTATGTAACATATATATGATTTGAATATTTATTTATTGTTTATAATTAGAAAAATCTTTATTTACTATACCTTGCTGGAATATTGCGGTTTCTGTGTTGTACTACTGCCACTGCTATTACTATTCGGGTGGTTTTGTCCAGCAATTAAACCATTTGTTGCATTTGAACCTGCAAGGGAAGCAGTGGTTGTCATACCACCACCAATAACGCCGCCGCCACTGCTATTCGATTTCGATGATGAAGAATCATGACTGCGTTTTTTCTCTTTATCTCGTTCACGATCCTTTTCGCGATCACGGTCCTTTTTCTTGCTACTGCTGCTACTACTAGTAGTATGTATCGTCGTTGTTGTAAGGCCAGAGTGAGAACCGACACCATAGGAAGTGTAAGCTGTAGACTGACTGTGAGCATATAACGGATGCGTTGTTGCTGACATTCCCGAGCTCAAATCAGTCGTGCCATAGCTTTCTAATTTATCCTTGGATATTTTAATTTTCAACACGGGTGGAGCATGTGGCGGCGCAGCTGTATCAATATGTGATTGGCTAGATGAACTCGAATTCAAATCACCCATTATTCTATCTTTAGGTATTTTAATTTTAAATCCTATGGGTTCTCCAGTAGCTTCCAGTTTTTCTTTGGAAATTTTTATTTTGACATGTTCGGCACCGGCTCCTCCAGCATTGCCATTGTCATTGTCCCGATCGCGTTCCTTATCTTTATCCTTATGTCGATCTTTATCCTTTTTGTGCTTTTTCCTTTCTTCTCGATCTTTTGATTTATCCTTTTCTTTGTGTTTGTGTTTGTCTTTTTTCTTCTTCTTTTCGGATTTACTGCCAGAAGTGCCATGTTCATCAGTTTCCATTGCGGAAACGTCAGAATTGCTTGACAAAACATTGTTTGTGCCAATCGAAGTAATGGAGGTGTTATGTTGATTAGTTGATGATGAGGTAGTGGCAGATGGTTCAAATAGTTCGGCAGGTGGCTGTAAACTGGGTGTAACAATGGAAGGCTCTGTCTTAAGCAAACCACTTGTGCTGCACAAACTCTCCTTCAACAGATTTCGTACCAAATCTGGATTGGTCTCTATGCCATTCACAACTTGATGTTTGCTAACATCGCCAGTCGTGTCTAGTTTTCGTATTTTACTATCGCGTGCAATACCATCGTCTTCTTGCTTAATTGTTATCGGCTCAATGGGTCGTTTGATACCGCCGCTGCCGACCATACCCATAATACTTGTGCCAGCAAGTTCGTTAAGACCTGTTAATCCGCCGCTTGATATTGATGTATCAAGTTTTTTGGGTATAGTCGTCTTCAACATTTGCTGCGGCACATGTTGTCCGGTAGCCGAACGTCCGTTATCTTGATTAGATATATTCGAACGATTTTTGTCCTTCTTAGAAGGTGTATCACGTTCTGTTTTAATCTTTGGAGGACTTTCCTTATTACTTAAAGTGTTGGAAGGCATTTTATACCCGCCGGCCGCATAAGCTTCAGGATTTTGTATCAAACTTCCGGTAGCGTTATTAATGTAGTTATTCATACCACTACCCTGTAAGCTTTGAGGTGGTGGTGGTGGTGGTGCTTGCTGCATTTGTTGTTCTTGTTGCCCCTGATGTTTATCGTTCCATTCAGGACTAAACAACGAATTGACCGATTTAACAGGTTGATTTTGAGCTGGTTGGCTATTATATTGATTGACAGGATGTGGATGTTCTTCGGAATGCTGCATAGGTTCAATTTTATTAAAATTATTGCTTATGAGGGAGGAACCGACATGTGGTGGTTGTTGTAATTCGTGAGTTACATTTAAACCGCTATATGTTTGGTCTGTAGGCATTGAAGGTTGTGGCTGTTTGTGGTGGTGGGCCGCTGATTGCGATTGCTGTTGCTGTTGCATATGGACGGAAAGTTGCTGTTTAGATTGTTCATGCTTAAGACTGCTACTGCTAGTGTTATTGCTGCTGCTGTTACTATTACTGTTACGCGTTCCCTGCTGTTGTTGTGGATGAAAGTTGAGCAAAGAACCTGGCAGACCATTAGTAGGTGGTGGTGGAGGCGCATTGCTGTAACTGCTTCTGGAAGTATGCATTAAATTGCGAGTTATATCGTGCATTGTATCCAGTTTAGTTGGCAATTGATTTCCACTGCTGCTTCCTGATGGCATTTGTAAACTATTACTGCCATATTGCGAAGGAACAGAGGATGGAAACATTTTGTTACTGCTGCTATTGCTGCCATTGTTCTGTTTATTAGCTTGATCTGACACCAAGCGACCTGAATGATCTTTGGAGGACATTGAACGGTTACCATCTTGCTTTTGAGCCAATTTATGCGGCACACCATGGGGTGGAATATTGTGGGCAGGTGGTGGTGGAACTGTTATGCTACGTTCTCTGGACTTGTGATAATTAACTTCCATAGGATGACCTTGTGACGAAGATTGCCTCATTGGTGGACCCGGCAGACTATTCGACATCGATGTCCTTGATGATGAAAAGGAACTTGATGATTTGTTACTTGAAGGTGCCATCATCGATGTGGAACTGTGCTCCCTTGGAGGTCGATTGGATACAAGACTATTTCCACCATAAGGTTGCGGCGGCTGCTGTTGTGGCTGCTGCTGCTGCTGCTTACTGTGGCCAGCGTTAAGTTTGTGGTCTTTAAAGGCAAAACCATTAAAATCTGTTTAAATATAAAAATAAAAACATTATAATTATTACCGGGTACATCGCCAGGTGAATAGCCGATTTTAGGAGGATGATGTGAAGAGGAGGATGATGAACTGTGGTGAGAACGGTGTTGACTGGATGAGTGGATGTCAGGTTTGCGCATTTGCTGAGATTGATGAGGTGGTGGCGGCAACATTGGTTGGGTTATATTACCACCTGGTGGCTGTTGTTGTGGCAGTTGTTCATTACCGACCGATCCTTGACTCGAGTATTGGGAAGCAGATGACTGCGATTGACTGCCACTATTCACCCCTGTCTCGGCAGGATGATACATTTTCATATTTATCATATCCGACACCTTCCAGTCTTGGTCGCCCTTCTTATCTTTAACCTGACCCTGACGATTACTGGCGCCCTGAGCCATGGCCTTTATCGAATTTAATTTCGATTTTAGGCGGGCCGGACTCTTTTCATAAATGCCAATAAATTCATCTGTTAGTTTCTTCAGTAAATCCATCGTCACCGTCTCATCCACATAATGGAACCAGTGTTTTCCCTCTGTGGATTGGGGAATCTAACGAAAGGAATGGGACAAAAATTCATAATTGTTACTATTATTTGTCCCCAAATAAAACTATGAAAAAAATAGAAACAATTGCAATATTATATGTAATATTTTAAATATTTTACCTCCCAACGTGACCATTTGCACGCCAAATAAATGCAAAAACATGCCACAACTGACGGTTTATATTGCAGGCACATTGAAGTCAAATGCAAACTATTGGAGGCTAGAAAATAGGAAGTTTGAGCCAAATCCTTACAAGCTGGAAAACAAAAATAGAGATAAACATTTTTATTAATTATATTCGTATTATTATTAAAACAACAAATTCAAAATACGTTGTAAAAAGTATATGTGTACCATTGGAAGGAAAAATGGTTGCAATTTTTATTAATAAAATTAATTCCTACTTAATAGCAAAACACAACAATATACCTGCACTTAAACAACTGCTTTGTCAATCCTAATACTACATTAGCACTTAACAAAACAAATTCGACCTAAAAAAACCCAACATTCGCATTAAGCGCCACCAGGAATATTGTCTAATTATGTCATAATTGTCAATTGTCGTACGCGCAGATAATAGCAACAAAAACAATAAAATATAATGTTTATTTCGCTTGATTATATCGCAGGTAACAAGCAGGTACACAACTTTAGGGTGACCCTCGATTACAAATACAAGAAAATTTGCCAACAATAAAGAGTAATAATCATTAGAAATCATTTTTATAGGATTTTCAGAATATTTCAGTGGTTTACTGTGAACTTTTTAGCTCGAAAATCAAAAGTTAACCATAATTAATCGTGGATTGCAAAATTAACCTGAACATAAACTGCAGTTTTTTAATTCTACCTTTGCTTATAAGCGTGTAACAAAAAGACATTCTACGAAGCGATAAATGAATAACGGAAAATATGTCATTTATGGCATGATTGACAATTTTCCTGAGCATTGATAATCGAAAAAAGCAATTAAATAAACACGCTAATCTTCCAGGCAGAAACAAGGAAAAGTATCCACGCATAAGGAAAATCCGCGATAAAATATGTCTGCAAGACAGATAGATGTTAATTTTGTTTATCCACTTAAAAATACAAAATAAAAATCATTATTCATTGAGAAAACACAAGAAAATATGACTAAAATTAGAAGATAACTTTAATGTTAGTTTCGTTTGTATGCTATATCCTGTACTAGAATATATTTATTCCCCTTCGTTCCTTAAAGGATATCTATCCCATCTTATTTATTATTCCTCTGCCTTACTTTAGTTTCATAGATAAGATTTCTTTCAGTTAAGCATGCGATTATTCTAGTGTAGCAGGTCTTAAAATGATAGCAGCTTTATCCCTCGTTGTCTAGAAGCAAGGGTTTCCCTGAACGTTCGTTAGTTTGTAAGGAGTGGTGAGAAAAACTTTTGTTCAGTGCTTCTCTCTCAAGGCATAAATGCTGTCTAATCTTGGTGTATTGATGTTTATCCGGCATTGGAGACATTGTTTAGAGAGCTTCAAGAAGCGATGGAATTCGGTTTTATCGTCTGTTTGCCAGCTAACAACTCAACTAAAAAGATACAACCTATATATTTGCCACTTTTCTTAATATTGTTCCCCCTCCCTTCTTCTCCTTTCTCTTCTTCCTTTTCTATTTATTTGAATGATCATAATAGACTAACGCATTTCTGGTGAAGGCATGGAATTATGAATATAGCAATGGGTCACTCTTTCCTTCAAACTAACCTAACCTAATCTCTGGCACTTTGACCCAAGTTATATTGATATAACACAAGGGTAGAAGTACATTAAGTCCTACTTCTATACCATAAAAAATCAAAACTCTATACAAAGGACACAAATAGCTCCTCATAACCGAACCATTGTAATTTTCTAACACTTTAATCATCTCTCAAAAACATTCTTCTCACTTACCCTTTACCAATTGACATGTTTTTACAACATGGGTATGGGGATGATCAATGGCAACGTCAAAGCCCAGTGTTTGCAGCAAAACATTTTCGTTGAATACCAAATCTTGGGCCTGCTCAAGATAAAGAGTATCTGTGGTGGAGGTAGTCGGCTGACTGAGGCACTTGTTTGCTGCCTTTATAACATGTTCCAGTTTACGGGGTTGCTCTTCGACTTTGGCGGCCAAGAAGAGACTGGCCGCCGCTATGCCGTTACGATGAAAATGTGTAAATGAATGAAATGCATAGAAACGATGCATGTACACAATGGCAGTGTTAATGCATAATTGTGAGCTGCAAATCAAAATCATACAATTAAACAAAATGATAATCAAGAAATTTAATTTTGCATTTATACTTACACTTGTAGCCTTTGACCCATTTCCTGTATAAGATAAGCGGTCATTTGGCGATAGGACAATTCTTGATCTGGAGAAATGCCAGCTTTCCGACTGGGTGAATTGGCCAATTCTTCGGATGTAAAATACCACATGGAATCTTTATCTCTGTCGCCACCATTAAGGCGCGCAGGTGATGGACTTGGTATACCACTCATTGTGCTCACAAAGTGTCTTATAATTCAAAATGGGAAATACAAAAAGTTAGTGAAGGCGAGGAGAGGGGAGCTGGCACAACCAATTAAGGATATTTGGAGTGGGGGAAAGCTATAAATAAACGCTGCAAATATTAGCCAACATTTATTAAAACATCACTTTCCAATTAATTGTGTTATTTTTGTTGTTATTGTAATTTTCTAGGCCTACTCTTGAAAAGTACAGGTATGCTGGCGGCCGTCTACTATTACGACGTTTTTAAATACGCTCTGCTGCCGCTGCTCTGACAATGTACACTGTCGCTTTCTTTTCGCTGTTACCCCTTTCGCTGCCTCTGCTAAAATGAAATGTTTGCGTCGGCGTCGCACTTATTTATACACTATTTGCATCCCAAGTCAGTCAGAAATGGTTTTTTGTTTTCTTTGTCAAAACAATGACAAATAATTTCACCAATTTGACGGATTTTTTCGACACAATTTGCCAGTGTAAAATATTTTTATTCGGGGATTTTTTTTCTTCAAAACGTATAACACTTTTACGCGTTCCGTTTACTCCACGAATTTTTTTATGAGGAAGGAAAAATTTCCGAAACTTTTTCAGTTCAGTTTGCCATGAAGCCACGAGTATTTCGAAACATACACATATATACGCTCACTCGCACACACTTCACTGTAGAAAAAAGTCGTCAAATGGAAATGAAATTTTTTTTCTTCTTCGTTCACAGAAATCACTTTAGCACATTTAGCGCCCTGAAAACTCCGCAAATTATGCAATAGGAGATTTCAAACGAGGACGTTACAATTGGATAAAGTATAATAACACATTTATTTTGGTTTTTCGTGCAAAATATATGCACTAATTGTGATATTTTTCCAGAAAAAAATGTAAAAAATTAACACTTCACAGAAAAAAATGTATTCACTCACGGGAATGGCCGAACGACAAAGCACACAGAAGGGATGTAAACAATGCGTAGTATTAGCATAGTTGTATTAAAAATGCACACAATTATGTAGGGTTGTATTTTTATAGTAAGCGTTTTTATATTATAAATATGATATATTTCTAATAATGCAATAATTTACAAGTTTTTTTTTTCTTGTAATTCTTGAAAGGAAATATTTATTTTATTTTATTTTTTTAAATAATGAGTAAAAAGATAAATGGGGAAAAACTTGTTGAAAGTTATTCCATCCACATTTATATGTTAAATATTTATTGTAAATATTTTTGTTACTGATTATTGTTTTTGACTTGGCAAGCCTTTTTATGTGAAATCATATTCAAAGCAAGTGTCAAAATATTTTTAAGAGTGTTGTCAACTTACAAAAAGTGACAAAACTCACAATATGTCTTTTACTCCTAAACATATAAAATGCTTCTGTTTGGAAGTCAATTTTTCCAAAGAGAAGAAAAAAACTCCAAAAAAGAAAATGTTTATCTACGAAAATGTATTATTTTTTAATTATGTAAAATAATTTTGTGTTTAATATTGAGAAAATTAATGATAAAAATGTGTATGGTGTTCCTTAAATTCTTTTATTATTACTGCGTGTTTTATAATCAATAGTTGTCAACACAGAATTGCATGCCAGCCATTTTTAAATGAATAGGCATCGAGCTGTTTTAATTATTATACAGTTATAGTTTTTATAAAATGGTGTTTTAGTGAAAATTTTCCAGAAACATGTCGAAACAATTACCGAGATCCTGTGGACGCGGCGGAGTGGTCAATTGTGGTGGAAATAATTTTGTGGACAAAGATTTACGTGATCAATTGCATCAGGAAATTGAAAATAAATCGAAATTATGTTCTAATCCCACTTATGAGTGCTCAATACCGCGTATAGATGGTTACGAATATTGCATACGACACATCCTCAGAGATCCCAGAGGAAATTTTCGCCAATGCTCATTTACGTTCTTCAATGGGAAAAAATGTCCCAATGCCTTGCCCAAACATGATTTGAAAAAGGATCCCAACATGACGACTTTGTGCTTTGAACACAATCGTCAGGTACAATTGCAAAAGACACATGCAACAGTAGGCAAACTTAAGCAAGTGGATACTAATGAAGTGCTACTAAACAGTCTGTCTCATCATATCAATGTGGAGGAAGTGGTTGGAAAAAATTCAGGCAATTGTGAACAGGATGAAGAAATAGATGTGGTGTCACCACATGTCACACCTTTCGGTAAGTGGTTTGATTTTATGGTTTTTCAATATGACTTATTTATTTAATTTTGCAGTAACCAGCGATCAGATACACTCGCTAAGTGATATTGTCACAACAATGCGTAAACGGCGACGTATTCTAGACTATGCCTCGGATAGTACCACCGATGAAGAAGTCATATGCATGAATAATACCTCACGAGGCTATGAATGCAATGAATCGGATAATGAAAGTGTAGATTCCCAAGACGATGATCTACTCAAGCATGCCTGTATTTATACACGTCAAGAGGCCATTCGTATATCTGAGGCTAAACTAACCAAACTGCAAGGCCTTTATATAGATCAAATAAATCGTTTGCATCATATTTTACGTGAAAAAAGAAGACGTTACTTACATGCCATACGACGAGAACGTGAACACTTGTGTAGCATACACGAGCAATTAAAAGAAACTCCTAGAGAACGAGCTTTGTACGAACAACTAAAATCATTGAATTCTTATCATCGCAGACACGGCGTAGAAGCGGTGTTGTATAAAAAATTTAAAGAGAAACGTAGTCGTGCCGGTGATTCTAATACTGGTCCCAAAAATTCCGGTTTTGTCAAGTGCATATTCACAGAAGGTGGTGTTAAATGTGGTGATCGTACGTTGCCGTGTTGTAAATATTGTCGTAAACATATTTTGGAGGATAAAAAACAAATACTATTTAAAGCTTGTGAAAAAGAAAAGTCCGGTGTTGTATGTCAAGAACCTATACCCAGTATATTTGATGATTCTACCTGCGTTTTGCATTTAAGCATACCACAAGAAAAGCAGTATGTACAAAAGGTAAGTGAATTTGTTTATAATTTTCTTATTTATATCGATTATCTAATAAGATTAATGGAAGCTAGGCAAATATTGATTGTGTAGTGCTTATGCTCTTTGATAGTTAGTGAACAAGTAATAATATTTTCTATTTATTAATAATATTATCATATTATTATTCGGGAGTTGTTTAAATAATTGAGAAAATTTATAAATTTATAAAACATTTTAAGAAATTTACTGTTTTTGTGCATTTTGATTAAAATTTTAATTTTCTGAAAATATGTAGTTAGTTTTATTGCCTAAATCAATTGAATTTTGCAATGATTAAAAGGCAAATTCCATACTTGTAATAATCTCCTAATAGGTGTAATCGCTGTCTAGTTGACAAAAGTTTGATTTTCGTGAATGTGAAATGTGAAGTCGTAAAGGATCAAGTGAAATATGTATTGGTGTTTACAAAATTTCTATATTTTAGCTCCAACTTTACGTTTGTAATGTTTGTGAAATATTTTTTAAATGTGTGCTAGCAGATCTATTCAGAAATTAAACAACAACAATTACACAATAAGTACAATTTTTAGCTGTTACTAAGCAAGAAGGAATTCAAGAGAAAGAAAGAACACAGTGTTGAAAAAGCAATTAGAAGGAGATGAAAAAGATTGCCAGGATAAATAATCAGGAAATATACACAATTTGGTGACTTAGTTACGATCCCATGCCAGACTATAGTGATTGTAGCGGAATTCCTGTTTTCAACATCAGATGCCAGCCACTATGAAGAATATGATAGAAGCCGAACAAAATTGTTTTCTCAAGTGAAATTTTAGAATTTTCTATTAAGTGAGCTGAAGTTTGGTTGATAGCCATATAATCATGTGATAAGCAATCGAATTAAAGTTTTAAGAGAAATAGAAAACAATTAAAATTCCAAATTTAAAGTTCGTGGTTAGAGAAGTGTTATGACAATAATTCCACTACAAATCCACATTAAATTTATAAGAAAATTATTAAAAAAAATCAACGTTACAAATACAATTGGTAATAAGTTTAATTTTTCTATTCATTAAAAATTAACAGCAAATTGCAAGACTTTAAGGCTGTTTGTTGTTGTAAGTCAAGCTTTTATTTATGCAATTAAATTTAATGTATAAACATTTCTATTATAATTCTTTACAGAAATACGAATCCGAAACGGAAGAAGATGAAATTGTTGATGTTAAAACTGAAGCCACGGATAAATCTTTGCTGGATATAAAATCATCACCAACCGCTAATACTGAGAATACCACCACGGCTGCTGTTGCTTAGGAAGTCTTAGTTCAGAAATCTTAAAATAACTTGTTAATAAAAAAAAATGTAAACGAATAAATAAAAATGTTGGATTTTAACTTTTAATGAAACTACAATTGGTGTTTGCTTTTGAGAATCTTCATATAGTATATATTTTTTATATATCGGTTTATGATTTATTAATCTTTATTTAAGACATATAACAAAACTTATAAATACAATTTTCTAGACACTTTTTCTTATTTATTAAACTTTTATTTATTTAATTAATGATATTTAAAAATACAAATTTTATAAATGTTTTCCACTTCATTTATAATTTTATTTTTACTTAAAAAATTAATACTAATGAGGTTTTTGGGGTCATTCTTTTTTCCTTTTTCCTTCTTTTTTGTTATTTATTATACTGAAACCATTTAAAAATAGTATTAAAAAAAAGGATTTCTAAGTCATTTCTACTAAAAAGTTATTCTAGTTTTATTAAGTGGTTTTTCGATATACATAATTATCGAATGTTTTTTAAAAGGTGTTTTAATTGAAAAATATACTTTAATATTGTTACTAAATGTATGGGAATCATGGGTTTCAATTTATGGAAAATTGTTTTCATTTAAAGTGCTTCCTTTTGTTAAAAAATTTTATTTTTGTTTTTAAAATTTTCTTTTAATAAATTTTTTTTTATAAAGTATGAGGTTCAAATGTTGTAATATTAATTTTTTTTTTCTTAGAAATTTTGTTGGTTATTCTTTAAATACAAAAGTGTTTTTATTTTGTTTCCTGCCTAAATTTATTGAATTTCTTAATTTTAATAATTCAATCATGTTATTAATTAAAGTGCTTTAATGTTGCATATTTACTTATATGTGTATGTGGTATGAATGTATTTACGTACGTTATGGTCATATTCATTGTTTAATCTATAATTAAATTGACTGAAATTTGTGTGAAATTAAGAATTAATGGTTTTAATTTTTTTTTGTTTGTTTGTTTTCAATTTGAGGTTAATTTTCTTTTTTGTTAAGGTATTTTGAGGTTTTATTCAATAATCATAAGTTTAAATGACTGTTTTTAATATACGTTTTCTTTTTATTATGCTTTCCTTCTTATTCCTCTTCATAAAATATTTACTATTCGTTGTACTTATATTTTCGGTTTTTAAATTTAAAGGTTGTACATGTATTTACTTTAAGGATTTGTTTGTTTTTTGTTTTGTTTTTGTTAGCAGGGAATTTGTAGGTTGTGTGTAAATATATTTCATTTTTTCTAATAAATATTTTTTTCTTTATTATTTATAAGAAATAAATAAAAATTTCTTAATTTAAAAACTTATGCTATACTTTACTAAGGAAACCTCCTTTCTGAGACTTCTTCTACACAAAATGTGCAAATTTTCTAAATATTTTTTATCTTTTAATGGTTTTCTATATACAATGTTATTTTCCTATATAATTTGTTTAGCTAAAATTTTATTTGCTAATTTATTTGTAAATAAAATTGATTAATAATTATTTATTAAAATTTTTTGTTTTGTTTTTAATGAAACAAAAAATACTTTATACATACAAGACGTTCTTTCTGATAATTTTTTTTAATTATTATTTACAAAACTTGTGGCATTAATTTTTAAAAGCCTGTTTACAATCTGTAAATACTGTAATATGTATTGCTTTAGCCCTCATTAAAATTGTACAAACTCAAAATTAAAACAAAATATTTGTTTAATTTATTTTAAACAAGGAAAAAAGGAAAGAAAATTTTAATTCATTTCCTCCCTCTTGAACATTAATTTTTATTTATTATACAAACTATTGATCATTTAAAATATTAAATATTTCTTCCAACATGATGAGAATAAAATGCCACATCTTGAAATATTTATCCTTTTAAAAATCGTGCAATAAATTGTGTTAAAGAAATATTCTGTTTCCGAACCTGTCACGATTGTACGAAAAATTGGTATCTTCGAAATTAATATAAATTTGACCATGAGTCCCGCAACTGGCCCGCTGTGTATATAATCTTATTATTTAAAAATAATATTTTTAGCAATAATGCTTACATTAATTAATAAACAGTTTTATGAAATTGGTATCTGTAATTGCCTCTTAGAAAAAACGTTCTATCAGACATGTTACCGACATGTTATGAGTGATTTTCGTATCGTTTCATATTTTAATAAGTAATATTTTATACTTTGCTTTCCTTTTCCTGTTATTTATCAAATACAAATACAAACGGTTTAAGATTTTCCAAACACATTCTGTCTTTGTCATACGAAATAGAAGCAGTGATTTCATTAAAAATTAGTTAAAACACAAAAACGAAAATTCGACATTTTGGATTCTAAACACTTGCTTCTGAACTTAAAAATGTATTTTTTTAAATGAAAAATTTGTGTTATTTTTTATAATTATCTGGGCTTACTTTTTAAATATTTCGCAGAAAAATATAAAGCAATTCCTTAAGGAAATTTTTTAATAATTAATAATAAGAAAGAAATCACAAATGCATTTACAACATACCCAAATCAGAAACTCATTTTTATACTTTGGTTCAAAAACAAAAAAATAATGAAAAGAAGTTCAAAAGAATTGAAATTAAAAAAATTTTATTTCTAAGTTCTGTTTAGTGTTAAAAATGTTGTTAAAAAATTATTTTTTTTTGTTGTATTTAACTGCTTTGTGATTTGGTAAAGTCAAGTCTTTAATTTTGGTTTTAAAGATTCCTCTCCGTTGCGTTTATAGTTTTGTGATGTACAAACAAGTGGTGTAAAGCCAATGTAGATTTTCCACTATTGAAAAACAGTGTTTAGTTTGGTTTCGAAAATTCTAAATAAAATTCCTTTGAAATATACTTTTCGTATTTTATAAAAATAAATTCAAAGATGAAAGATTATACAAATTTTTTTTAATCTACAAGAATAATTTGAAAATCTCTTAATAATGAATGTTAAAATATACTACCAATTTTATATTCGAACTAAATAAGTCGAAAAGCGAACATTTTCACATATTTTTAAGTTTCCACAATGTTTTCATTGGATCCAAAAAAGTTATCGAATTTTCTTATTTAATATTTTGCATTTGAATGCTGTGTGTAAATGTGTGTGAGTGTTTTTTTATATAAACCATAAGGATATTCAGAATATATGTATATTTGAGAACAGGCATAGTGTGAAATTCCCTTTTATATATTTTTAGAAACAATGTAATTCTATGCGAATGTTTTTTATACACACTCGATAAGTTTTCATTCTGTTTCGAATTCAGAAATTTCTTATTAAATATTATTTTTGAATACGCTGTTGTTTATAAAAAGAAAGAAAAAAGAAAAGTTTAAAAATAATTTAAATAAAGAAAACAAAATTCATGTTATTTGTTTTAAATAATATAAAGTACTTTTTATTAAACAATAAAAATATATAAACATTTCATTTTTTTATATTTTTTTTTGTTTTGTTTAATTAAATATAAGAAAAATAATAAAAAAATAAAAAATAATAATAAAACAAAATAATAAAATAAACAACTAAAGCCAAAAATCTACATAAAAAAATTAAAACAAACAAAAATTTTATATTTTTCTGTAAAATTAAAGTTTTGAACATTATTTATTATTTTATAAAAAAAAAAATGTAGAGACTTAAGATTCTTAACAGATTGCACTTTACATAAATTATTTATGTTTTTCTTTTTTATTTTATTTTAAGTTTTAGTTTTTTGTTTTGTTTTTTTTATATATTTAAACTTTTTTATTTAGTTTGTATTGAGTGTAAATTGGGCAGTGAAGGGCAGTTGTTTTCATTTATTTCTTTCAAATATACAAACATTTTAATTAAATTTACTATTTAAACTAAGAAAAATAAAAAACAAAATTATAACATATTGTTGTTTAAAAATAAAGCAGCTAAGTGAAGTCAAAACAAAAACGAAAACAAGTTAATATTCGAAATGAAATTTTGAATTTCATGTATAACAAAAAATAATTAAAATTTTGGTTTTAAAAACGAACAGGCAGTGTTTAAAATTAAGTTAAAAAATATATATAAAAAACAGAGTCCAAACGGTTTACCGAAAGTAATATTTTTGTTGTATAAAAGTCTTTGAATTTCAACTTATAGGAAACTTAAAAAGATTTAAATTTAAAGAATTTTGTTTTTTACTTTTTTTCTTCTATTTTTTGTATTTAAATTAATATTGCTATACAGAAAGTTTAAAAACTAAATAAAAAAATTATTGCCATTTTGTTTAACAAAAAGAAAGAGAAACAAGAGCATTTAGATTTAGCTGCTAATTAAACAAATTAAGAAAAGTATTATTTAACATAAAAAAACTTCATTTAAACGATATTTTTGGAATTTTTTGATTTTTCCGTATTTTAGAAAATAATTGATTATTATTTTTGTATCACATTTATTATAATGTATCGCGTGTGTAATATTAATAATTCAGAGATCATTAATCTTATCAAAACTTAATTAAGAAATAACAATTAATAAAAAAAATATTATGTCATAAACAAATGGAAAGAATATATACTTTTCAAACAAATAAAATGCCTATATGAAATTTTTCTACAAATTTTAAGAATTGAATTAAATTTTTAACGGTTAAAAGTTCCATTTTATTTTTAATAAGAATTTGTCTTTGGTTGTGAATATTTATTCTTGAAAATAAGTGAAATAGGGAATAAAACCAGAAAACCATGGTTTAAAAATATTCTAAAATTTACAACAGTTTTCTAAAAGCAGTTTTTCAAAAAGCATAAAAGAAGTTCTGAAAACGAAAAATTTAATTATTTTAACTTTTTAAAAAGTGGATAGCAAATCTGTAAATTTGTTCATTTCGAATTAAACATTTTCCATGAAGTTTGGTTAATTTTCCGCTATTTTCCAGTTTCTATTATATTATCATTAAAATTCTACTTCAATTGAAGTCTGTAAACCTGTTGACATATGGTAGAAAACCCGCATTTAGTTACTCGAATTGAACAATTTTTTTCCGAAAATAAAATTTCTTTGTTTAGATTGATAGACTAAACATCAATTTTATAAAAAAAAATGGATACACCTATTAAATACAGGTTGGATGGAATTCCCCATATTGTTTAATGAATTAAACTTAAAAAAAAAAAAATTCGGTACCTACTAAATATTTTTGTTTTAAAAAGTCATCAAAATTTAAGGAATTTAATAGAAAACTGTACTTGTAGTATTTACACAGAACATTTTGGATACACCCAGCTGTGTTCGAATATGGAATTTCGAAAATGCAATTTTTTAATAATAACATATTTCCAAAATATCAAGAATTTCTTTATGCATTTGAAATTTTCAAATTTTAATTTGAATTTGTTAAATTGTTCACAAATTTTTAGGTTTTCATGATGAAAACCATCAGAATTTCTAAAATTTGCTGATGCAGATTTTTTTTATTTTATATAGTATTATCATTATTATGTTCGCAAAAGGATATCAATGAAATTATTTATTTATTACTAAGAACGGAAATTCCATATTTTGTATTACGAATTAAAAACAAATAATTTTTTTTTTTAATTTTATCACAATTTTTGCGTTTTAAAAAGTTTCCAAAGAGATTCATAATATTATTACTAACATCTAGAAAATTTAGAAATATATGTAATATATATGTTCATATGTATATACAGCAAGAATTCCCTAGTATTTATCATTTTGAAATTGCAACAAGATTATTTATTTAGAAAATTTAAATTTTGGATTAGTACTGGTATAAAAAAGGCTGTAAAAGCAAGGAAGGACTACTATTTTGTTAATGAAAATTAGATTTTATAATTCGGTATAAAAGTTCCAGCCATTTTAATAACCGTTATAATCATTTCGATTTGTTAAAAATTTTAAAAGCATAGTTTTCGAAAGCATCTGACTTCAAGATTTAGTTTGTCTAAAATGAAAGGAGAGGCCAAGAAGCCTTTTATGCATTTCAATGCGAAAACATTTCAATTTGAAATAAATTCACTTTTTAATTTGAATATTTTCGATATTAAAAACTTGCATGGTGTTATAATTTTTAGGTCTTGTATATTGTTTTCTTATTATGTATTTGCTTCAATTACTTAAAAAATTTATTAAAAATGCCGAAAAATTTTATAAAAGAATTCCAACAATATCTAAAATCCTTTCTTTGAAGTATAGTTTTAAAAGCTTCTAAACATGGTTTCAATTACACAGTAGAATCCTTCAAAGGCTTAAATGTAAGGCTTTTCTTTCTTTAAAAATAAACTACAATTTTAGAATAGTATGTACTTTGAAAACAATGAATTTTTTATAGCCAAAATTTAAAAACAATTTTTTAATGGAATTTTTTTACGGTAATTTAACTGAATAGCCCTTTTTCTAAAAAGTTTACCAATATTTGAAGCATAAACTATAAGCTGTTAAAATTATTCAGACTTGCAAATCAAAATTTCTAATAAATCAAATTTTCTAAGCATATCTTAACTTTCGTAAATTTAACTGAATTATATTGCTTTTTTCCTTAGCCGTTAAACAATATATTTCTTTCCTTTGTTTATGATAATGATTAAAAAAACAAAAAGGTAATATAATATTTTTTCGGGGAAGACTTGTTGTGTAAATTGTTGTTCTCTTCTTTTCTTAATTTGTTTAATATTTTACAAACTAAACATAATACTCTCTTAAAAAATTTTTGCATTTTTTTCTACTTCTTGCTTGTTTTGTTTTAGAAACATGTGTTTTAACAATATTGCATTTTATTTTTTAGATTTAAAATCAAAACAAAATAATAAAATCAGATTTTTTTTATTACTATAAAATAAAAAAAAAATAAAAAATAAAATAATTAATCAACATTTGAATCAAATCAAATTTATGTATTATTTTTCATTTTATCATCATGGTTTTAAATAAAAATAAGCAACAAAAACAAATAAAAAAAATTTACAAAATATTAATAATATTAATATTAATATGTATATAATTACAATTAATTAAATTAAAATAAAAAAAAAATAATCCTCAACATTAATAATAATAAAATAAACATACACAATTTATAATTAATAATATTTATCATACAAATTACACTCAAGTAATATTACTAAAGTTTAAAAAAATAAAAATAAAATACAAAATTAAAACAATAGAATTTAAAAGAGGAAATACAATTTCTTTTTTTTTCATATAAAATTAAACTAACAATATAATAAAATATTTATACTATGCAATAATAATAGATCTTAGACATTATTAACAATTATAATATATAATAATAATAATAATATTTAATAAGTTTTAATAATAATTTTTCATAAAAAAACTGTTTGAAATTATAATTACAGTATGTGATAGCTTAAAATTTAAATTATTTAATTTCTTTTTTGTTTTGTTTTTAATTATTTATTTATAATTTTATATAAAAATTTACACTCTGTTATGATTTTAAAATATTTTTCTTTTTAAATTATTATTTTTTTTAATTAAAATTTCTTTTTCTTTAAATAGTAAACAATAGCATAGCACAGCTTACAAAGAAAGAAAGAAAGAAAAACAAAATTATTTTTAGCAAACATTAAAAGAAAATGTTCTTTTTTTTGTTTTTTTTTTCGATACTTTTTTTAGAGTTATTAACACATTAATTTTTATTACAAAATACGTTATGATACAGGTTTTCTTGTTTTTATATTTCTTTTGAAATAGTGGATTTATCTTAAAAACAACGTTGAGATTTTTGATTTCCCAATTTTACAATATTTTCTTTTCTTTTTTACAATTTTTTTTTTTGGCCATTAAATTTTGTAAGATTTCTTTAATTTTTTTCGGTTTTTGTTGGTTTATTTTCCTTAAGCTTGGCTTTTAAAATCTGTGAAAACTTTAGCTTTATTTCTCAAAATACTTTGGAACGAACTATGTATAACGGTTTATATGAAAAAATGTAACCAAAACGTTGTTTCTGCTGTTGTAGTTGTTGTTGCTGTTACTGTTGTACGGTGTATGGGGTACGCATCATTGTTGTTGTTTTAAGAAAATGATCCATTTACGATCTACACTTTGTATGTGAAGCATGTTGCAAACATTTGATTTCAAAAATAACTTTTTTTCCTCTTGTTTTTTTTGAATAGAAAAAATAATTTCGCTTGTGTATCTAACTACACCTCTGCAGTCTATCTGAGAGAGTTTGACCCTATTTTTGTCTGTTTCTTTCGTTTTTTTTTTGGTTCACAAAGCGCAAAATATTTTCTACCGTGCAGCACCATTCAAGTGAGTGTGTTTAACCCATTATAGGAAGAAAATCTGTTGAAAAAAGGAAATTTAAAAACGATTATTTCAGAAATTGTTATTTCAACAGGAGTATTTGTTTTTCTTGTAAAATTCTATAAACGTTTGCCGTATAATACGCACCTATTTTGGGGATCGTTGTGCAGCGTTTGATTTTCTACAAATTAGAAAATGTAGTTGTTGTTGTATTTGTTGTAGTTTTGTGTTTTTTGGTTTTATAGTCTAGAATTTGTTTTTATTTTTGTTGTTGTACGCTAACCAATTTGGAGTGCAATTACGACTGTCGGTTGCCATTTCGTAAATGATGTCTCCCGTTAGAAATTTGAAACGATCGATTTTCTGTTTAAAAGCCTTTGGTTTTCCTCTTAACATTGCTGCTGTTGCTAATGCTTCTGCTGCTGCCGCCTAAACACCATTACAATCGATTTCCACTATGTCCTTGGGTACATCGACAAATTGATAAACCAAACGTTGGCCATCTACCTTGGCCAGTATGCCTCTTTGATAGTAGTAACGTAAAGCGCGACCCATGGTCTCATAATTCATATCCGGCTTATTCTTATGCATGCCCCATAATCTTGAGACGGCCTTCGAATCGACCAGTTTGAAAACGCCCTTCTCGCGATTCGTCCACTTAATGAAACGTGGACAATATTCGCGATCCTGTAGCAGTTTAAGCAGAAACTCCCACAGATAGGTGGTGGAACCTTCACGACTGCGTCGTTTAACGCCCATTTCGATTTTGGGTTTGCGGGGCTTTTTCACTTTGCGCTGTTGGAAACCACCCAGTTCTAGCATATAGGAGAGATCATAGTTAACGCTCGATGTGGCCGGTTGTATAACACTCTGCTGGTGCGTTAACACACCATTCGAAGACAGTACACCGTTACTGGTCGAACCGACCGTTGGATTAGAGACGGAGGAATGCTGCTGCTGGTGGGCGTGCAAGGCATGCTGTTGATGTGGATGTAGGGAATGATGCGAAGCCAAACCGACATTTGTACGAGGCGGAGATGGTGTGGTAAAGTAGGGCGCTCCCGTGTAGTTACCATTGCTGGTTAGACCATTCGGCGCTGTTGAACTGCAGGAAACATTATTACTACCCACGTGTGGACCATTGCTACTGGACGTAGAGCCATTGCCACCTCCATTCGTGGTTAAAGGTAAATAGTAATTATCGGGCACTGTTTGGTTTCATTAGGGATGGGGAGTTAAATAAATTGAAGAGAAGAGAATAGAATAAAAAAAAGAAATTAAGGGAGGGAATTAAAAAAAGAAAGAAATATTATTTTTATTTGTTTCTAATGATAAAAATGAAAAAAAAAATGATTATAAAATTTGAAAAGTCAGTTGACATATGAAAATCGTATGAAGTCAAAGTGGTTAAAACAATTGTTCAAAAGCTGCTAAAAATGTCCAATTAAAAAAAAAGTCTAAAAAAAATTGAAAAAATTTTTACAAGATTTATTCTAAAAAAAAAATTGTCCCATATTCAAAACAATTTTTTTTTTGTTTATAAAATTAAAAATTTATTAATTTTAGGCAGATGTAGAAAGAAGTAAATGTTTAGAAATTAAAAATTCGAAAAATTTTATTTAATCGGTCGTATTGTCTATGAGATCTTACAATTTGCAGTGTAATAAATTACAGAAAAAAAATATTCTTTTGTCTTTCGTAATCAGGTATTCGCTTTTTAATGGATTTTTTGCTTTTTAAAGAATTGTTTTTTTTTTTTTATTTTAAAAACACATTTCAATTTTTTAGTAACTTAATCTATTAAAATCTAATTTTTTTAATTCATATCCTATCAACACTATCTGTTATCTTTGGTAATTATAATGTGTTTTTGGTCCATTGTTCCTAAAGGTCAATTTACTCTATAAGGTTGACCTACGTAAAGTCAGAGAGAAAACATTGCAAAAGTCAATCAGTTTTTTAGATTAAAAATTTCAAGACAGGGGCCAAATCACCGCATTCGATATCGAGTTGTGGTATTATCGAAATGTGGTTAACGTGGATCCCGGCAATCGTTATCGTAACGTATCTACTCGAAGTTGCACTCGATTTGTAACTGGTCATCGAGTTAATAATCGGAATAATCGGAATAAATTACGATCGAGTACCGTGATCCAAGAAATTGTGGCCATCGAAAATAGTGTTTACTCGATTGTGCATTCGATATCGAATACGGTGATTTGGCCCCAGATTTTTTCAAAAAACGACTACCAAATTTCCTACGCTCTCATTACATATGTATTTAGTTTACACGATACTATCCGCTCTCTTCTACATAAAAACTTGATTTGTAATAAGGCTTGTGTGATCGTGTAAATTCCCCCTTAAATCTAATTTTCAATTTTTATTAACCAATATTTCTTTACTTATCCCGTTACTTCATAAATAGTTTTTTACTGTTTATGAAAATACGTGCAATGCTTCTTGCAGAATACAATTAATAAAAATTAAAAATTTGCAAAAAAAAAAAAAAATTTTTTAACTAAAAAAATAATTTTGTTTTTAAATGTTAAATAAATAATATTTTGTATTTTTTAATATTCCAAAAATTTAGTAGATTTTATTAAATGAATTTATTTTTTCACTTCTATTAATTTAAAAATTAATTAAAATACAAAAATTCAAAACTGAAATCATATATAGCAGGCCCTTAATCACGCGCTCTATATTTAAAAAAAAATTCCCTTCATATGTAGTACATATCTTTCCTCATATTTTCATACAAAATTTCCCAATGCATTACTGCCATTACTGTGTTTAAGGGAACAAGTACTTTTTTTTAATCATTTTACTTATACATTTAATATTTCTGCACTATGGCAGGCAGGCTGTATAAATAAGTCACACAATCCTATATAGACTGGCTTAACGAGAGTTTTTGTTTTTTAATTTTTTTTCTGTGAATGTGGTGTATGTTTGTATGCATTGTACACGAACATTTCTCGTTTTGTTGGTTTACATCCGGCGTCAAAATAAACGAGGAATGTTACAAAATATACTGCAATAAAAATAAAAGTGTTTTGTGCAATTCTCGTTTCACACACACAAAAACCCAAGAACAACTACAACAACATACTTTTATACTATTTAAGAAAAGAAAAAGAAAAACAAAAACAAAAAAAGCAAAAACATGTTAGTAAGTATTACTCTTGCTTAAGCAAGAATGCATATTGTATACCAAACGAAATAGCAAAACAAAAGCAAAAAAAAAGAGCATTTTCCTGCAAACCCAGAGAGTAAGAGAAAGAAATTATTTAGCATTACCACTACCAATACAACAACTAACTACAAATAAAAGCTGGAATCGCTCTGCAGTTTCGTGTTTTTTTTAAATGAATTAAATGATAAGTAAAGCGGGTTAGAGAGGCAAAAAAGAGATGTTCAGCAGGTTGGTTAAGTAAAAATACAAATCTAAGCACAATGACAGTGTATATGTAGGTATGTACTATATGCACGACTGTGTGCTTTAGCAGAGAGTTAAAAGAAAAAACTCTTGAAGCAATTGTGTACTAGTAGTAGTAGTTGTTGTTGTTTTATGCAACCCCCCTCCCCCATTCATTTTGGTTAGCAATTGTAAATATTAATGCTCTCTTTCGCTAGATTTTTCTCTCTCTCTCTCTTGTCTTTATCTCTAGTTTAAAGTGCTCTAGGTAATTTCTTCTCTTTTTGTATTTTGTTTTTTTTTTTTTTTGGTGGAGCACACACCAGTATTGTATACTCTTAACAAAGACTAGCAAAATGTTGACGTTGTACCCATATGTTGTGTATGGGGAGAAATGCATGTGGTTGTGACCTTCAGAATTTGTGCAAAGGCAATGTGTCGATGACCACAGATTTATACATTTATACATAGATATACTGCACACAAAACAACAATAACAACAACACCAACACCATAACAACGTATGTTTCGTTCAATAATAAATGAAAAATGAGTTGAAAACAAAAAAAAAAACAACAACACAGAAAACAGCAACAATATTAAGTGCAGCAGTAACGTTTCGAACAAAATGTTTTTTTTCTCTTTTTTTTTGCTTTTATTGAATTTCTATATAGAAAAACAACAAATTAAAGATGCTTAACTAGAGAATAGAAAAAAGAGGAGATTTTTTTAAATGCAATTTTAATACACACACGTTCATCATTTATTGGCTTTGACTGTTAGTTGTTGTACTTGTTTGGTTGTTGTTGTTGTTGTTTATTATAAGTTTTGTTTGTTGCTTTATTTGTTTGCTGTTCTCTACGTTTTGTTTTTCTTTTCTTACAGTTTCTTTGTTATTTTTTTTCTACTGTTTCTAATCGTATTAGTTTAGTGAGACTTTAGTTAAGTTTATTTATTATTAATGCCATCATTGTTGTTGTTGTTTCAATTGCTTAACTCTGCCAAACAAAAAAAGAAAAAAGAGAAAAAAACATAAGAGGTGTGAGCAGACTTAATCGCTACTCAATACCCTTTGTTTTCCTTTTTACAACGTTTCTTATTTTGCTGTTGTTTTGAACACGGTTTTGTTTGTTGTTCATTTAAATAATAAGAATTTATTTAAAAATTTGATGTAAAAATTAAAGCATAATTATTTATAAAGAAACGCCTTTATTTAAATGATTTATAATTGTGTGTTAGTATTTTTAGTTTTTTCCCATTTCCATTGTTTTTTTTCCCTGTGTTACTTTTATAAATTTCTTAAAAAAAAATCCTTGAAATTTATATGTAAAGTTCTTAATAACTTGAATGTTTTTAAATTATTTTAATAAAATTTTCCATTGCCTGAAGGAGGGAGGGGGTGGGGGTAACGATTAGTGTAAAGAAAATTTCCCAGTATTTTAAGGTTATGTTGGACATTTTTATAAAAGGAACTATAAATTATGAATTTAAATTAAATCCTGCTCAAATAATAGCATATTTTGTAGATAATAATTTTTAATCATTAAATTATTGCATTTAAATTAAATAAATTGGAAATTTCCCTTGAATTTCTTTTTAAACAATTATTATTATTTTTTTTCAATAAAAATGTTTATAAAACACTATAAACTTAAAATAATAATTATTTTAATAACGAGTTTCAAAACATTCAAATTAAATTTAAGAAATGCTAGACAAATTTCTAAAATTCTAAAAATGTTTATAAATTTAGAAAGAAACAAATTTATACTGGTTTGTTGTGTAGGTGTGTGATGATTTGCAAAAAAAAAAAAAATATATAAAATTTTTATACGGAAATAACAAAAGAAATTTATAATAAAAAGTGATGCACAAACAAAAAAAAAAAAAAAAAAAAAGAAAAAAATTTAATTAAACTAATTTATGGCAAAATAAACCAGTATTTTGTTTGTCTTACTAATTAAACATTCATTAGAAATGAATTTAAATAAAATTTACTTTAAAAAAAAAAATAATAAGAAATGATTAAGATATTATATAAATTATATTTATAAATTCATTATATACATACATAGAATGAATGAAATTTAAAGTCAAAAATAATAAAAAAAATTTTATTGTGCATTAAAACAAAAAAAAAAAAGAGCTAATTTACAAAGCTTAAAAAAATAAATAAAAAATCAATGTATGTACAGCTGTGTTCAAAATAATACGAGTGCAGTGCTACCATGTAATATTTTCAAAGATCAAATTTTTTTAGTGTACATACAATATTCTAACGGTAGTTACAACGGTATGTAAGAAATAAAATACAAAAGAGAATCTCATAATAATTTTAATATTTACGACGAAATTGATTCCTTTCTGTGTTTGCCCTTGACTTCAGTTGATCAAAAAAGTGGGAGTGTGAGTGTTTTTTTTTTGAATAAAAATATATATACAGTGTACTCTCTCCTAACGGACACCCCTCTTAAGCGGACACCTTCAATAAACGGACACTTTTTTCAGTCCCAAAGAAATTGTAAGGGATTTTTAAAGTATTTCTCTCTTATGCGGACAACCCTCTCATAACAGGACGCGGACACTTTTTTCCACGACATATTGACATTTTAGTTCCCCATAAACGGACGACTTGCAGATGGTAACACAATTTTTTTTTTGTTTGCTTAAAACTTACATCGTTGTAACACTTGTACACATTTTTTTATTCGCTGAGTTCAATAAAACGCACCTTTAAAAAGGGGAATCCCGAAAATGTGCATTTAAAAATGAGAAACTTAGTGTACGCGAGTTAGCAGAGAAATGTAAAATCATTAAATGACAAGCTGCTTGCATCATCAAAAACAAAGAACAAATTTTAGGATTGTGGGACACTGATATCAATTCGGAGAGAAAAAGAAGTATGTTGAAGCCCATGGGCCTTAACATAGATAAATTGTGCTACGAATGGTTTGTTAAGACTCGAAATAAAAACATTCCTTTATCGGACAGACTTATAAGAAGCAAGGCCAAATGAAATTTCTGTTTATTTTGTCTTGTCATTATACACTGCGGTTCATAAGGATAGAACCAACACATTTTAAAGTAAAAAGCTGTATAAATTGCAAATGCAGATAGAATAAAAAAAATTTAGTTTTGCAGAAAAATAGTTGATACTGTAAACGATAATTAAAACACAAAAAATAGTATAAAAATGGATGTTAACGGTACTTTTTCACTTTCTTTGTAGTCAAGTATAAAATTTTTCATTTATTTTTTGGTTCAACAGAATAGAACCACTTGCATTTTTAACTTAAATCAGCATGCTTTATAAAAACCAAATAAAATTATAATTACAGTTTGTGACTACGGTTAGCTAAATCAATATGGGAAGAAAAAGTTCTTTAAATTCGTCTGAAATGGTAAAAATTGATGTTTACCATTCTGAAAATTATTTTTATCGCGAAACCGTTAGAAAAATCGGACCAAGTCATAATGTGGTAATGAATTACATAAGGCATCATGAAACATGTAATAAAAATTACAAAGGAGGTACTTACACAGCTCTAACACCACAGGACAAGCGAAAAATTCGAAGAATTTCGAAGAATTCGAATTCTTTTTATTCTATCTGCATTTGCAATTTATACAGCTTTTTTACTTTAAAATGTGTTGGTTCTATCCTGATGAACCGCAGTGTATGTTCGTTTTTGTTTTGTATATGTACTTATAGTTTGTTGATTGCTCTTTTGGATGTTCTCTCATAAACGGACACTCCTCATAAGCGGACAAAATTGTCAGTCCCATAGGTGTCCGCTTAAGAGAGAGTACACTGTATATATATATATAGCATATAATTAAAAAAAAAATAAGTGAAAAATAAGTGTGGAAAAATGAAGTTTAAACTTTTTCTACAGTGATTCACATACATTTTTGTAATAGTGGGACGAGGAAAGCACTGTTCTAAAGAAAGGAGAGAACTAATTAAAAATCTTCGGAAAAAAGACAAAACTTATAAAGAAATTAAGGAAGCCTTAAGTTGCTCCGACCAAATGATCGCAAATTCATAAAATATTAAAAAAAGCTCGAAACGCGGGGGCACAAGCGCAAAACATCAACTGTCGATGACTGCCGAATTGTGCGATACAGCAAAATAAATCCTTTGGTGTCTTCAAAAAAAAAAAAAAAAAAAAAAAAAAAAAAAGATCTGAGTATTGCCGAAAGTGGCCCTATTATTCGTAGGCGCCTTATGGATAACCAGGTGTCATTGCTGACAAAAAAAAAACAGGTAGCAGCACGCTTAAAGTTTGCCCAAGAACATAGTGTTAATTGGCCGAAAGAAAAATTGAGAAATATACTCTGGACCGACGAAAGCAAAATAGTTTTATTTGGTGGCACAGGGTCTAGACAGTATGTTAGACGTTCGCCCAACACCGAGTATAAAGCTCAGTATACACAAAAGACAGTTAAACATGATGGTGCAAAACTAATGATATGGAGAAGCTATTCACATAATGATGTAGGTCCAATTAGAGGCATAATGGATAGAAACGTCTATGTCGGCATTTTGAGTGAAGTGATGTTACCATATGCATAGTGGAATATGCCTCCCAAATGGATATTCCAACAAGATAATGACCCGAAACACACCAGTAAATTTGCAAATGAGTGGTTTCGGGTTAATGGGGTTAAGGTTATGGAATGGCCAGCTCAATCTCCTTAATTCCATAGAACAACTATGGGGAGATGTTAAAAAATATGTTGCAGAGAAACAATCTTCCAATGCAGAAGAACTTTGGATCACAGAGCGCGAAGAGTGGCATCAAATTCCTTTAAACAGATGCCAAGATCATATTGACTCAATGCCTCGTAGATGTGCTGAAGTCATTAAAAACAAAGGTTATTCAACCAAATACTAAAATAGCTATACTATTTTAAAATACAATAAGATCCAGCGCTAAACGAAACAGCGTTAAAAGAGGCAATAAATAATAAATCAACTGTGGCAGAGAAAAGATGCATTCGTACTGTGAATGTGATTGGAAAATACAGTTGGAATCTTTAATCTGGACGGACTAACAAAAGAGCATTGAAAAAGATACATAGTATACACCGTCGCTATATAGTGCACTGCTTTTGTACTACCGCGTAATACTGAAACAGCGTTAAGCGGGGTCTTACTGTAAATCAAACTTTTGTGCCTTTTGTTTAAAAATAATTAGGTTGTGTACTAACACTCCTATTATTTTGAGCAATTAAATTTATATGAAAGCCTTATTTACATGAAATATTTTTTGTTTTTATAGTTTTAATTAAATAATTAAATCGCAAATAATTAGAAATAAATTTTATTTTAAAAAAATTTGATATTTTTGTTTTTATTTTTCTTAATTTTAAACTTTGCTTTTAAATCCTATTATTTTGAACACAACTGTATACACCAATACCCCGATTTGCGTCGCTTCACTTTGCGTCGCTTCGAAGTTGCGTCTTTTTTCAAGTTTCTGGAATTTCAATGTTGCGTCGTTTTTGTTTCAGTTTGCGTCGCATGGCTTCAAAGTTGCGTCGTAAATGCTTCGATTTGTGTCGTTGATATGAAAATGTTTTTACAAAGCTAAAGCAGAAAAAGGGGATCGTTGTTTACATGTTAAGCGTAGTTATTAGTTTCGAATTATATGTCGTGGTGTGAAGTTCAGGCTGAAAGTTGAAATTGAAAATTCTGCTTCAGTTTGCGTCGTTTCGGTTTGCGTCTCATTTTTTCAGTCCCAATTAGCGACGCAAACCGGGGTATTGGTGTATATTTAAAATAGAATTCCATAATACTCGTCTTCATATATTTATTTTAATTTTTTAATTAAATAGAGGAAAAACATAAATTAATTAAAAATGTAGTGAAATAATTAAAAAATATTGTTAAAATTTCTCTAATTCAGTTTTCATAATGCTTTTAAGTATTTTACATTTCCAATTTGAAAAAGTTTTACCAAATATGCCCTCTACAACTCGTGAAAAATTCGATAAAATTTAAAAAGGTGCGGTTTTCTGATCTAATGGGCTGGATAGCTATTGGATCAAGGATTCCAAAACAGTTTTCGTTATGATCGGGTCACAATTGGGATCGGAGATATAGCCGACAAAGCTATCTTTTTCATACAAGCAAACAAAATACTCTGTATAAATCGTGAAAAATTCGATAAAATTTAAAAAGGTGCGGATTTCTGACCTATTGGGCTGGATAGCTATTGGATCAAGGATTCCAAAACAGTTTTCGTTATGGTCGGGTCACAATTGGGATCGGAGATATAGCCGACGTAGCTAACTTTTTCATACGAGCAAACAAAATGCTCTATATAAATCGTGAAAAATTCGACAAAATTTAAAAAAGTGCGGCTTTCTGGCCTATTGGGTTGGATAGCTATTGGATCAAGGATTCCAAAACGGTTTTCGTTATGGCCGGGTCACGATTGGGATCGGAGATATAGCCGATGAAGCTAACTTTTTCATACGAGCAAACAAAATGCTCTATATAAATCGTGAAAAATTCGATAACATTTAAATAGGTGCGGTTTTCTGACCTATTGGAATGGATAGTTATTGGATCAAGAATTCCAAAACAGTTTTCGTTATGGTCGGGCCACGATTGGGATCGGAGATATAGCCGACGAAGCTAACTTTTTGATACGAGCAAACAAAATGCTCTATATAAATCGTGAAAAATTCAATAAAATTTAAAAAGGTGCAGCTTTCTGACCTATTGGGCTGTATAGCTATTGGATCAAGGATTCCAAAACAGTTTTCGTTACGGTCGGGTCACGATTGGAATCGGAGATATAGCCGACGTAGCTAACTTTTTCATACGAGCAAACAAAATGCTCTATATAAATCGTGAAAAATTCGATAAAATCTAAAAAGGTCCAGCTTTCTGACCTATTGGGTTGGATAGCTATTGGATCAAGGATTCCAAAGCAGTTTTCGTTGTGGTCGGGTCACGATTGGGATCGGAGATATAGTCGACAAAGTAAACTTTTTCATACCGGCAAACAAAATGCTCTATTTAAATTGTGAAAAATTTGATTTAATTTAGAAAGGTGTGGTTTTCTGACCTATTGGACTGGATGGCTATTGGATCAAGGATTCCAAAACGGTTTTCGTTATGGCCGGGTCACGATTGGGATCGGAGATATAGCCGACGAAGCTAACTTTTTCATACGAGCAAACAAAATGCTCTATATAAATCGTCAAAAATTCGATAAAATCTAAAAAGGTCCAGCTTTCTGACCTATTGGGTTGGATAGCTATTGGATCAAGGATTCCAAAACAGTTTTCGTTATGGTCGGGTCACGATTGGGATCGGAGATATAGTCGACAAAGTAAACTTTTTCATACCAGCAAACAAAATGCTCTATTTAAATTGTGAAAAATTCGATTTAATTTAGAAAGGTGTGGTTTTCTGACCTATTGGACTGGAATTTATTCAGGATTCCCGATATCCTTCATCCAATAGCCATCCAGTCCAATAGGTCAGAAAACCGCACCTTTTTAAACTTGATCGAATTTTTCACGATTTATATGAGCATTTTGGTTGCTCGTATGAAAAATTAACTTCGTCGGCTATATCTCCGATCGCAATCGTGACCCGACCATAACGATAACTGTTTTGGAATCCTTGATCCAATAGCTATCCAGCCCAAGAGGACAAAAAACCGAACCTTTTTAAATTTTATCGAATTTTTCACGATTTATATAGAGCATTTTGGTTGCTCGTATGAAAAATTAACTTCGTCGGTTATATTTCGGATCTCAATCGTGACCCGACCATACCGAAAACTGTTTTGGAATACTTGATCCAATAGCTATCCAGTCCAATAGGTCAGAAAACCGCACCTTTTGAATTTTATCGAATTTTTCACGATTCATATAGAGCATTTTGTTTGCCCGTATGAAAAAATTTGCTTCGTCGGCTATACCTCCGATCCCAATCGTGCCCCGACCATAACGAAAACTGGTTTGGAATTCTTGATCCAATAGCTATCCAGCCCAATAGGCCAAAAAAACCGCACCTTTTTAAATTTTATCGAATTTTTCACGATTTATATAGAGCATTTTGGTTGCTCGTATGAAAAAGTTAGCTTTGTCGGCTATATCTCCGATCCCAATCGTGACCCGACCATAAGGAGAACTGTTTTGGAATCTTTGATCCAATAGCTATCCATCCCAATAGGTCAGAAAACCGCATCTTTTTAAATTTTATCGAATTTTTCACGATTTAAATAGAGGATTTTGTTGGCTCGTATGAAAAAGTTAGCTTCGTCGGCTATATCTCTGATCCCAATCGTGACCTGACCATAACGAAAACTGATTTGGAATCCTTGTTCCAATAGCTATCCAGCCCAATAGGTCAGAAAACCGCACCTTTTTAAATTTTATCGAATTTTTCACGATTTATATAGAGGATTTTGTTGACTCGTATGAACAAATTAGCTTCGTCGGCTATATCTCCGATCCCAATCGTGAGCCGACCATAAAGAAAACTGTTTTGGAATCCCTGATCCAATAGATATCCAGTCCAATAGGTCAGAAAACCGAACCTTTTTAAATTTTATCGAATTTTTCACGATTTACATAGATCATTTTGTTTGGTCGTATGAAAAAGTTACCTGTTTTCTTTGTGGTGGTTTTTGAAATTGATTACAGGGATTGGATTTTCGAATAGAATACCAGATGCTCGTACTTTTTCTAAATTTTTCTCTTAAACAAAGTATATATAATTTTTACACTATATAACGACAATTAATTTGTTATTAAATAATCGCCATTATTATATACAACTTCATTGTGTTGTTTTTTAATTGCATTCCATTTATGGTAGGGTGGGTTAGTAATAAATTTCAAATTTCGATCATAAATTACGAAAAAAAAAATAACTGAAAGTTACTTTGTAAGTGTGTTTAATTTACACGTGTTTTAGAGTAAAAAGAATTAAAAAAAAACAATTAATATTGATTATTTCATTTGTTTAAATCAAATTAAAACGTTATAAAACTCCCCAAAATAACAAGAATTTCAAAAACCTGTACGTAATATAAACCCATTTCCTTCTATTGGTCCCCTGGTCCATATTTATAATATGTACGTATGTATGTATATATGTGTATGGATGTGTGTATGTATGTTACATTTAATTTTTACAAAATTTGTTTTGGTACTTGAATACTTTAATGTTTTGTTTTTTTTACTCACTTCCAACACCACGATTCCAAATGTTTCTTATCTGAGAATTTTGATAAAGATTCGGATGCAGAAATGTGCCGGTTGTTAAATGATTCGTATGCGTCGCACAATGCGGTGGCAAGCCGAGGCGAGCCTTAAGCTCATCACTGCAAGGCTGGCCACCTGAACTAGAACTATCGACATCCGAAACGCCACTATCCGCCGGACTTGGTGGAAATGAACCTGCGCATGTGTTTTTTATTTATTTCGAAATAGAATAGAAAAAAAAGGGAGAAAAAGGGGAAACAAATAAGGGTGGGGGATTTCAAAAATATACAATATTTCAATTCATATACAATACAATATGTAGATACTTAAAACTATTGGGTTTTTTTTTTTTTGCAATAGAAATTAATGGAAATCAATCGATCAAACTACCTGTTGTTGCTGCTCCATAGGTTCGATGATGGGTGGAGTGCAGTGTGCCACCGCTTAATAAATTATGCAATAGTGGCCTATGGGGTATATTCAATGACTGTAGATTCGTTTGGGGTCCCGTTAGATTTCCATGCTGTAAATTAACTCCATTATGTTGCGTCTGTTGCTGTTGTTGTTGTTGCTGGTGCTGCTGCTGCTGTTGTTGTTGGTGTTGTGGTGAGGTCAAAACATTTTGCTCCGATTTAATATTAATAACCGCAGCTGATCCTGTAAACGATGCTTGATTTGTATTCGGCTGTTGTCCTGTTACATGTGACTGCTGGTTATGTGGCGTTTGTTGCTGTGGCTGCTGTTGTTGATGATGTGGTGGCAGGTGTTGTAAATGAGGTCCCGGACTTGTTGATTGTTTAATTATAGGAATTTCTGTATCTGTAACGAAGAAAAGAAAGGAAAACGTGTTAAATTGCAATATTAAACAAAATTTAAACTAAAATCGAATTTGTCAACACAATTTCTTAGTTCAGGGGGTTTAACAAATAGTCCAAAGTAATTGGAAGGAAATAATATTACTAAGCAGGGTCAACGAAGTATGTAATCGCCCACATATCGAACAAACTATTACTAGGGTTTAGGGCAGTGCCGTAAGGTTTTAACTAATCTGAAAGTAATACTAAAGCCATATTTAGAATAATATTTATAGATTGCTAGAAAGCGTTCGATTACCACCACGAAGTTATTTGGTCCTCTCTGAATTGTAGTGTTCGGAAATGATTTTAAACTTTTTTCAGGATGAAATTAAAGAAAGTTTCCTATTTCAAAATGTATTTTCGAAGTGATTGTGGCTTATTTCAAAAACCTGTAGCTTTTGTTTTATTTTCAGAGGTGGGGCTATTTTTATATTAAAGGATCAGCTGTTTTACTCTCCAATAACCGCTCAAGTAATTAATTTTTGTGGTTTTAATTTTTATTTGTTTTTTAGTTGGAAAAATTATTTTTTTTTTGCTTTTCTAAAAGCAACATTACTAATTTCGATTTCATTTTCATTTCACTGCAAGACTTTCTTTTATGGTTATTTCTTTTAACACGCTGATTATGATGTTGATGATGATGACGGTGGTGGTGGTGGTGGTGGCGATGTTGTTGCAAAATTTTTACTTTTGCTTTTCACCACACTGCATGCAACAATAGCAACAACAAGCGCATAAAATGATGCATTGAAGCAACGCCATAAGAAAAATGTTGATCGTACTGAACGTTTCTTTTTTTGTTCGTTCGTTTGTACGTTCATTTGTGTTGTGTTTGCTTTGGTAAAAGTAAAAGTGCATTTTCACTGATTTCTTTGGCATGGCAGATGAATAAAAATGAAAAGCAACAATAATAAAAAAAAATAAAAAATAAAACAACAACAACATTAATATGAAGAAGAAGAAGAAAAAACCATTGCAATAGAATAAAATAAAGCAACCAGCCAAACAACTCGTCATTTTCATTACAAATTCAAAACAATGTACTGCTATGTATAAGTGTATGTACATATGTATGTATGTATGTATGTGAAAGTACATATGAAAGTGTGTGTAAGTGCACATTAAAACGGGTAGGCTCGTTTGTGGTAGTCTGTGGTTTTTGCCTTTTTTTTTGAAGTGAAACTGAAGAAATAAAAAAAACAATTCATTTACAATAAAAAGAACATTTAATTTTAATATTTTTTTTATTGGGAGTATATTTACTACACTCACTCTCTTAAAAGAATAAACTCCCCCACTACACTTTGAAAGCCTCTTAACCTATAAAGTAAACACTTACATACGTTGTAAACGAGTCTTTGAATGCCAGTGTTTTAAAGTGAAATAATAAAAAAACAAAACAAACTAGCGGATGCTAAAGTGATTGCAGCGATAATGCTTAAACTGCAATAACCGACACTGTTAGTGAGGTAGGTACATGTGCATACACATGTACATACATAAGTACGAAAGAGTATGAGAGACTGAGTAAGTGCTTAAAGTAGTTTTAGCGAGCCTCCCCACTTTTTACTTTACAGAGTGTGTGTGTGTGTACCTTACCATAGTAGTAAAGCACAGCACAGCACAGCGCAATGGTTTAATTACAATAGCAACTACAACTATACATACATATACAAAAAAAAAAAAAATGATAATAAAAACAATTGGCCGCGAGAGAGGAAGAGAAATCAGGTCAAGGCTCGCTGTCGCTGTAAAAGTATGCATGTTTTGTATGCGTTTGTGTGTGTGTGTAAGTGGATGTATAAACATGTAAAGCATTAGCAGCAGCAGCTATATAATACAATACTTGTGTTGTTGTTGTATTAAGTTGTTTTACAATTTATGCTTTGTTGGGTTGCATTATTTTTATTGCATGTTGGGTTGCCATTGTTGTTAAGTTGAGTGAGGTAGTTGTATAGTATTGTTGTTGCTAGTGTTGCTTTTTGTTTGCTAATGTTGCTTTGTCAGTTAGTTTGATTTCGTTAGTTTTGTAAATTGTACTATAAAACACACCGCCAACCAACAAAAACAAAAATTTCCCAAATAAAAATGTAGAAAAAACAAAATCAAATGAAATGAAATAAAATAAAATTGCTTATTAGGCAAAAAAAAAAAATAAACGCATTTAATTTAAAGAAGCAGCAGCAGCAGCACTATTTAAATTAAAATTCAATAATCAAAACAAATAATTCTTAAAAGTCTTTAAACATGAAATTTATGTGCATAATTTATAATAAAAAAAAAATTAATTTTTTTTTGTTTAAGACATTGAAAATGCATCACCACACACAAAAATTAAATTTAAATATATGTTTAAACTATAAACTAAACGATAAATAAATGATAAATTTGTTTAAAAAAACCAGAAAACCCCAAAAAAAATTTCCTTTAAAATGGGGGCTATTTTCAAGTATACCATTTCAACCATACTGTCAACACAACCAATATTGTAAATGTTACTTATCTAAGTGTTGCCATTACGTTGTTTTAACTGGTGTATGTAAGACTATCTTAAGTAATAAAAGTATTGTATACTGCGTTTAAATTCAATTTTGAATACAAAATTTTGTTAATTTCCTCTTGGAAAAAAATGTGATAAAACAAGTGAAAATTCAATAAAGTATCAAGAAAAATAATAAAACTATACGAAAGACATATTTTTTAAATAACGGGTGGTACAAAAAACCATTCGTGATATGTGGTAATACAAAAAATGCCTAGTAAGGCTTCCAATTCACTGTGAATAAATAAACAATCAACGCTTGCATATCACCACTAACTGTTGTTATCTAAATCTGTTGCGTCCATTTTGACCCTCAGAGCAGACTATGTGATCACATTTCTCATCAATATCACTATATTCGTCGCTAATCCATTAACTTGCATGTAGGGATTATGTATCGAGGATAATACTGTGCTTGTATAGCCCGGTAACAGCTTGTCACCATTGTCAATAATTGGGCTTGGGTTACCCGACCACCTGAAAATCTTTACGTAGAGATCTGAAACCATTAAGAATACAGCTGTTGTCAGAACAGAGGCGAAGCGAGGTTCCACACTTTCGTTTGTATAGGGAATGTACCATTAAAAGCTAAAATCAAAATTCATTTTTCTTCCGATGTAGACCTTAAGACACAAAAATTGGCGAGTGCAGTGCAGCGCACAGCCTGAGGCAATTCAAGTGCTACCAGAAAATCCCGAAAGATACAGTGTGTGGTATGTCCTGTATATGGACCGGCGGCATTAGTGGACCATATTTCTTCAAGAGCGCGGAAAATACTAATGTTACAGTGAACGAAGCAAGATATTGGACTTCCGTTTTATTATTTTTTCTCGAATCTTTATTATCTTGATCTTGATAATAGAATTCACAATGGGGAAGAATATGAACTTGGGTAGATACCACTTAACTGTGGACAACGCTTTAAAGAATTCCTTTTTATATATTTTTTTTTTTTGCTATGACCTATTTCGCCTAAAACTACAAAATAAATAACAATTGGGGTGTATCCAACTACATTTTAGTGGAATAAAAGATAAATTGTGAAAAATAACTTAAATTTGCAATTTATGTATGTATGTATAGTATTTATTGTTTATAAAATTGTTTGTATTTGTATGTTTTTTTTTATGTTTATAAGGTTAATTGTTTACAAACAACTTCAAGGGTAACATACTTATACACACTACCAGCGTCATCACCATTACCGTCACTACCAACAATTGCAAGTAAATGTTGCTACTCGTCGTACTTATCCAACCAACCACATCTAAAGTAAAACTGTTTCTTAGAAATCATGACTAACACGTGACACTATTTTTGTTTAAATAAACAAAAATATAAAATTTAAAAACTAAAAATATTTTTAAATTTTTTGCAAACACACTTCACGACTTACTTATGTGCGCTTTGTCACTATTTGCACGTTTAGTCTGCAAAAAAAAAAAAAATTATTCACTTTGTATGAGTGAGTGAGTGAGTGAGTGTGTAAGCGATAGGGATCTATTATGAAATATTTTTTGTAATTAAATTGAAACTATTTTGAATCTACTAGTTCGTAGCCTGGCTAATACGTGATGAACATTTTGAATAATACGGGTTTTTTGTTGATTTTTTCTACGCCAATTTGAATTAAATTTTTAAGAATTTTTTTTTTATAACAAAATCACGACCGACTTCAATTTACTTATGGGGTATGTAGTTCAGTGCGATTCATTCAATACTTGGTAGAGCTAAAGACGGTGGGTGGGTGTGTGGTGGTGTGTGTCAGTGCAAGAAATATTTTACAACTAAATATAGAAATGAATAGAATGCGTACTGTTATATTTACAAACTGTTTTTTAAAATAGAATTTTTAATGAATAATTTTCTAAAAATAAAACTCTTCAATAATGTTGCATTTTTTAGAATTTTCATTGACAGAAACCTTAAAAAGGTAACTGACAACGTTAGGGGCTATTAAGTAGGCGCAAAATTAAAGCAAGTATCTCAGTTTGAGCCCATTGTGCTAGTAGTTTTCATTTCAATTGAAGAGGCTCTAATGTGCACCGTTAGGAATAGTCTTCTAGTCTAAGACAAAGAGACATTTTTCCCTTCTCCTAATTTTTCCAGTATTATACCACGCACTCACTGCTGGACAGTGAAACATTATGTGAGAAACAATCATTTTCTTCTACTTTGATCAGTAACTTCTACAGATATTACTCTAGAGGGCACGATGGGAATGCCCTCCCTATTAGGCAATGTGTCCTGAGAGCAAAGACCACGTAATAGGATTAAGATTCGCTCAACTAAACATAGCAGAAGAATAGGCCCCTTCACTTCTACATAGGAAGCGTTAGCCAAGGAGTCGAATATTTTTCTAATTTCTAGTCTAATGGCTGTCAAGGAGCCCATCGTGTAAGGATTAAATAGGCGGATGGTACCCGTTCTGGACAATACATCCCCTATACGGTCTCCTGGTTGGAGTAAAGAGCCTCCTAAAACTTTCTCTAGTTCCCTCTGTACTTTGCAATTGCCTTGGTTTTTATCAAGCAGTTGCCAGAAACTTTAATTTCAGCCTTTTATATCCGATCCCATGATCTCTTTGGCAACTGCTGCCGTGGAACTTTGCAGTTTCCAGACAATATACTTTAGTGAGTTCATCTACAGGTTTTCCCTGGGTGTAACTGAACCACTTCCTATTTTCAGGCACTATATTTTCAGTCCCCCAAGAGCAGTGTATAAGTAAACTGGTTTCACGTTACCACACAGTACTTGAAGTATTTTCAACAACCCTTGTTTTGCCAGAATTTAACGAGGTTCTTGGAGACTGGGGAGTATGAAGTTTATAAAACTTCAGTGGGAAATATTGGTCTTTACAGCCCTTTAGTAAGGATTACAATCTAGCTTCTCACACTACCCACGTTGTGTATGTTAATATTATGCATGAGTGGTACCTGCAGTTTAACGTTGACACCGAAATAGTCATGGCAATTTTATTTACTCTTAGAATTTTTTGCCAGTGGTGTGTTGAGACGTTTTGTTCTAGATGTGCGAGCTGAGGCTTAAACCATGAGCTCTTGTCTAATAAGTCAACATGTCTACTTGGAAAAAAAAAAGTTGTTTAAATTCTTTGTTGAGTAAAGAAAATGTTTCCTCAATATAATATTCCTGAAGTTGGACTAGGGAAATAGATGCGCTACAATTAGTATAATTTTAATCAAGGCTTACAGCCTTATTATGGCCCTTTTTTGTACTTTAAACAATGATTGTTTAAAAGCATAAAATAACTGAACTCTAGTTCATTTTCAATAGGTGCTAAGCTGTGTAAATGTTTGAATTTCTAATTATTATTTTAAAAATAAAACAAAAATCCGTAATAATTACTAATTTATGGTACATTTTCTTTCTTCTTCTTCATATCGTTGGTCTCATGTAGAAAGGCCCTAACTCACACTTTTTTCGAAATGGATTTTTTTTTGTGATTCCAATATGCATTTAACACAAATACACATTGGAATCACAAAAAATCAATTTCGAAAAAAATGTGAGTTAGGGCCTTTCTACATTAGACCAACGATATTTGCAAACGGCAACAGAGTAACCGCGTTACAAACTAACTTTTGCTAAATTATTACAAATGTCCGCCACTAATAAAATGAATATCAAAAGAAAACACAAAGAGAAAGAAAAAACAACAAAGGAAAATAAAAATAAAATTTTAAAATTAATCAAGCAAAATGAACGGAATAAAGTGATCTTTTTTTCTTTAAATAAAAACAAAAATTAAAATTTAAAAAATAAAAAATAAACCAAAAACTCACACAAATAAACCATAAACAAAAAACAAAAAAAGACTTAATGTCTTTAGCTTGGACTTGAAATTTTGTAAAAAAAAAACAAAAAAACCTACGAAGGAAGGAAAGAAAAAAAACTGTTATGTATACAAATTTGCGGTTAAGCCGGTTACATCATATTCCTACACACACACATACACTTAAACTTTGGAATAGTAGGTCAATGAATAATAATCAAAAATAATAAAATAAAAAAAAATATATAAAAACTACCGACGAAAACAAGAAAAAACAAACAACAACAACATTACCATTTTTTGTTGTTGTTGCTATTTTAGGGTTTAATAGTTATGAGGTGTATAAGCGAGAGACAGGCCTTAGGGGGAAAAAAATAAAAAACAGAACACGCGCGCATACGCTTTAAACGCTTTTTAAACAGCTAAATGTGTGTGCAATTCAAAACAATAACAAAGAAATGGCGCAACCTATTGTTGACACATCATTTTTCTACAAAACTTTTTATGAAATGCTATACAATAACAACAACAACAACAACTATGTTGTGCTATTGTACTATGTATATTTTGTTTGTTTACAGTGTATTACAAATGGAGTAAGAGCCAGAAGAGTAAAGTAATCAAGTGCCTAGAGAGTATATTATTATTAAAACTGTTAATGAAAAATGTAAACAATAACTACATACAATACAATGCATGATTAAATGTAAACAAGTGTTGACAACTGAAGTATTTAGAGTTTAAAGTATGTAGTATGGGCAGGTGTGTTTAAATTTAATAAGGAATTTATTTATTTATTTACTTATTTTTTTTAATAATTAAAGAAGGTTTCCAGTTAAAAGAAAAAAAACAAATAATAATAATACAATAACACACGTTTTTTATATGAATAAAGTGATAAAAACTTAAAAATACCACACTTTGAAAGACAATGTGTTATAATTGTACACGTTAAATGGGGTTACCACTGTGTAAATTAAATAGTTTTAAAGAAAATGTTTAAAATCAATAGTGAAAATAGTAGTAATCTGTGTATAAACAAATGCATGTTTTTAATCTGAGCTTGTGCGTCGTGCTGCTGTTCTATATTTTGTTAAAATACCTTGTGATGGTGTCAATAAATGTTTGCATTAATGTACACTTATGGTGTTTTCTTTTCTACCAAAAAATGTGCACTTTATTTTAAAAAATGCAATTTTGTGTTTGTTTCTTAAAAATGTTTCTCCCTTTAAAAGGGTGGTATGTTTTATTCTAAATAATTCGCACTTGAAAATGGTGGAGGGCATTGCATTTTTCACCCTGTATAAATCGAGAGTGCTGATAATGCCCTGTGAAGCAAATGACTTTTGTTTATTTATAGGGCTGCCAGATGAAATTTAAAAAAAGTCGCCTAGTATTGGTATCCAATTTTGAAGTTAATTTTTTCATGGTTTTGTGGGGTAACCTTAAGGGAACATTACATTATTAAAGCTACATGGTCAGTAATATAAAAAATTGCATTCAGTGTTAGAACTGTGTTAAAAAAATTTTATTTGGTTATAAAAAAAAAGCTCTAAAAAAATGATATCGAAAAATTAGCGATCTGGCAACACCTTTTTTATGATTACATATTTTATTGAAAACAAATCAAAAAATTAAACATATTTTTAAGGGCACGGGGCATACCCTTTTTCATATTTGTGTTATGTTCATCTCAAATAAAAATTACATTATAACAGGGTTGGTCAGCAATTTTTTTAATGCACCTTGTAAGAGGGTGACATTTTCTTTGTACAAAAGAAAACACCATTAGATTTTTAACAATTGCATCAAATATTGTGCAACCCATGCTTTATAATTGACTAATCTCTTTGCTATGAAATGAGCACACAATACCCGAATATTTTTTTAAGTAACGAATCGATAAAACCTACACCCCCATCCCCATTCACGTATTTCGAAAATCCTTTTGCTTTTGAAAATAAATAGTTCTTTCACTTGCCAGGCAATGGTTTTAAAACGTGTACAAAAAAAAAAAAAGAGAAAAAAAGAAAAAACCGCTTCAATGTCATTACCAAAACCACTGACATAGAGTTGAGTTTTTTCGCTTAATTTAGTCTCGTTTACGATGACGTTGATCACACTCTAAATCACTATAAGTATGCTTGTTGTTGTTGCTGTCTCAACTGATTGGTGTTGTAGGTTTTTATTATTATTATTTTTTTTTTTTTTTTGCTTTTTGGCCAAATTATGCAATTCTACCGCAACAGTTTTATTAACAAGAAATCAAATGGCCAACCAACCGACCAGCAGCAGCAACATCATTAATAATGAAATCAAAAATCAAATAAATTTTAAATAAAATGAAACGCCGTTTTTTTTCTTGTCTATTTTTGTTTCTGTTATTATTGGTGTTGTTGCTGTTGTTTGTTGTGCATAAAATATGTAGACTACTCTGGTATATTGACCTGCCATTAGACTTGAAATACACAACAGCCGTTAACCAAAAGGTGTTTTGAAATATAAACTCCACGAAAGAAAAAATACAAATAATAAAATAACGGTAAATCATACACACTAATGCACATACATGACTGTTGGAAAAAAACAACAACAACAAAAAAACGTTTAAATGATTAAAAACTATTTGAAATTTTTTAAAACTCGAATTAATCGTTGGTTGGTTTTTGTTGTTGTTGTTGTGAATTTTGAATGGCAAATATTTGGCAAATAACAGCAAGGCAGCAACAACAACAGAAAACAATTGCTTAAAGTCAATCGAATTAATCTTAAAAAAATTGAAAAAAAAACAAACAAACAAAATTGTTCAATGATATTGATCTACATTTTGAGGGAAAATTAAATTGTAAAAATAATGATTAATTATTAATTCAAATAAGTATTATTATTTGTATTTATTTTTATTATCTTTTTATCTTTTGTTAATAAAAATTTAAAGATTTTAAACGATTTTATTGCTAGTTACTAAGGGTGTAAATAAAATCGATAATCACTCTTATCGGTCCTTACGATCATTTAGCCAGGATTACAACCAAGCATCTCACACTAGCCATGTTCAGTGTGTTAATTTTATTCGTGAGTGGAAGGTCCAAGAGTTTTAAATCGACTCTGAAAGACACATCTTTTATGAAAGTCTTCACGGCAATATGATTTACTTTCTGAGTGTTTTTTGCCAGAAAACTGCTTGAGTGGAAGTTGCCGAAAGAAATATTTTTTAAATTTTCGCTAAGATGTCTGAGATAGGGTTTAAACTACCTACTAGACTACGATTTAATAGGGGTTTTTAACATTGTGAACATTTTTTTTGCAAATTTTATAAAAATACATACATATGTATGTAATAGGAAAACTTTCATTAAGTACTTTTGGTACTTTTTGATGTAAAAAAAAGATCTTTTTATATAGAAAACGAAGACGTTTTACAAAATTTTCAAAAATAATGGTACAACTTATATTTGGAACAAAAACTTTTGGTACTTTTTGGAGAAATTTTAGTACCATTTCCAAAAAAATATGGGGAAAATGGTTTCTATATAGAATAAGAAAGAATTCAATAATATGTTGAATTTTTATGTTTATTTTTCATTTGATCTTAGAATACATTTGGTACTTTTTGGGAAAAAAAAAAAAAATTGATACTTTTTGAAATAAAAAAACGCGTTTTTATATAGAAAAAGAAGAAGTTTCACAAAATTTTCAAAAATAATGTGACAACTTATATTTGGCACAAAAACTTTTGGTACTTTTTTGGAGAAATTTTAGTACCTTTTCTAAAAAAATATAGAAAAAAATGGTTTCTATATAGAATAAGAAAGAATTCAATAATATGTTGAATTTTTATGTTTATTTTTCATTTGGTTTTAGAATACACTTGGTACTTTTTGAAAAAAAAAAAAAAAAAAAAAAAAAGAATTGGTACTTTTTTTTTTAATATTTGGTACTTATTGAAAAATTAAGGTATTTTAAAATTTAAAAGAATGTTAAGTTTGTATGTTTGTTTTAAAAATTACTTGTGTTAATTGGGTGTCTATTTAATTGAATACCCCTAATCTTTTCTTTTATTTGATTGTCATTTTTTCTATCATTATTTTAAATATTTGTTTTATTTCTTTTATTTATTTTTATAAAAACAATTCATTGCGATATTCTATATTTAAATTCAATTTTTTTTTATTTGTTTGTTTAGCTTGAATTGCAAAATTCTAATATTGATTTAAAACGATTCAATTCAATTCGATTCGATTCTATTTGTTTCTATTTCTTGTTTATTTATATTATTGTTTCCTTAAGTTTTAATTTTAAATGAAATTTTTTCTTTAAACATTTTTGAAGAAAATGCAAATGTTTCCTCTTTCTTAACTATTGTTTATACATTTTTCTACTACTACTGCTGCTGCTTAAAGCTATTTTAGGAATTCCATGCTATTTCATCATTTTATTTATAACAACTCTTTTATATAAAAATAATAAAAACAAGAATATAAATAAATATTGCTGCAATTGAGAAGAAGAGGAGCAGCAGTTCTAATTATAGATAAATTCTTATGGAAATACATAAATCTAAGGAAGGTGAATTTATTTTGTTAAACAAATTTCAAGAAGCTGTTGATAAGATAGATAAAAGGGAAACAAAAAATAATTAAACTTTTGAACTTTTGAAATTATTTTTATAGTATTAAGAGCCATTAGAACGCTTTACGAGTATTTAATTTTTTTTGTATTGCATTATATTGCAGGGATTTTGAACCGAAATACTAATACAATGTCATTCAAATTAGCCTCTTTGGATTGATTGTATCGTTCTCGATTCTTTTGAGGTAGTTTTCAATCGTTATATGATACTTGGCAAATATCTTGGTGAATTTCATTTTTTTTCATATACGGCTTTTGATAAAGCCCCACAAATAAGATCTAACAGCGTAAAATTGATTGATTTAGGTGATCAATTACAGCCCCTAAAACATAAGTTATGATTGTTGCTCATTGAAAAAATTATACCTTCAGATCATAAAGAGCATCAAACAGTCAGTTTTGTTCATTACAATGGTTTTTCCGCAACCAATTCTGGTATCTGTCTAAGTGGCACATATGCGACAATTTTGCATGTTGACGTAATCATCGATTCAAAATTATTCGATTCGATATTATTTGATGAAGAAACTTGTGTAAGCCTGTTACTCTAGCATCCAAATACCATGTCTATGACGATGTATGTACATATGTAAATGGTTGCGGGAATTGAATTTTTTATGAATGCAGATGCAAATAGGCAGATTTCAGATAGGCCCCACGCTGTGAAGTCAACAAACTCTGATTATCTGCTGCAAGAGCCCTGACCACCTCAGTAAGGCTTCAAATTTCCTTAAAGTTCTAGCAAATTAAGCCAATTATGTGACCATAATTACCTTGTAATGCTTGAAAAGGGAGAATAATATTCTCAAATGGCAAACCTGTCACTGAATAAGTGAGATTTCATGCTTGCCAGGCTGACAAAAAATCATTAAATGGATAACCCAATACTCGAACCTTTGCGAATATTCCATATTGTCTTTGTAATGACGTTCAAAAAGCAAAAACAAATAAATAACAAATTAATACAATAAAAGATTGTTAAATAAATTTAAACCAGTTTTTAAAAGAAAAATAAATATAAGGAAAAAAAGTTAATTTGAATAATTAAAAATTCATTTTACAAAAAGAAAAAAAAAAATATTTTTATTATTTTTTTTTTTTTTTTTGGAAATAAAACCAAAATTCCTGTTTTTTGTTTTCATTTCATTTCATTTTTTTGTTATAATTGTTGTTATTTATTGAGGCTTTTTTCCTGACAATTCATTGTTTAACGTCACAAATAAAAAATTAAGAAATTTCTTGATTTTGTTTTCGTGCTTGTATTGCTTTAAAATATTAAAAGATAAACGAATATTAAAAACAACAAAAAAAAAATATTTTTTTTATCAGCTTTAAATATTTTTATTTTATTTTTTTTTAATTTTATTTTATTCTGTTGGCGTCCAGAAAAATTGCAAAATTTAAAGGCATTAACAGTGAGTGAATCAACACAATTTATTCCAGACACTTTCGTGAACACATATGCTTGCATACATTAGTGTATGCCTATGAATGTATGTATGTTTGTGTGTATATGTATGTAAATTAAACCCTCTAATAAGAAGTGCCAAGTGTAGATGTGTAAGTGAAATTGTCATACAGCAAGTCTAACAAACAATCAAAACAAACCCAAAACAAGCAAGCCGCCGAAGCAAAGCAAAAATTCAATTCCAACACAGTAATTTTCTGTTCTGCTGTTGCTTTGTTGTATGTATGTATGTATCCAGATGAACAGCAAATAAAAATTTCATTTTATTTTTATTATTTTAATTTGTTCTTGTTCTTGTTGTACATGAGTTATAAATAATGCATATACACACATACACATGTATGTGTGTGTTTGTATGAAGAAAAAAAAAAACATTTTGGAAATTTAGTCTCAAGTTCAAGGCCTTACGGATAACGTACATATACACATACAAAAGAATAAATAAATATTTGCCAAGTCAATGTGTATAAATGAGTGTACATTTGCCTGTGTGTGTGTGTAAGTAAGTACGTATGCATATTTTATTTTATGCCTGTCTGACTGAGAAGAGAGAGTGGTTTCGTATTTTTTTTTATTTTGTCTGAGACTGTATAAGAGGAAATAAACAAATACCCATGCATATATACACTTCTATACAAACAAATACATAAACATTTTTTTCGTCTTGATTATATTAAATACGAACGACGATACTGTCATGCAACAACAGCAAAAAAAAAAGCCAAAACATCGGGATAGCAAACATTTATTCTGTCGGGATATTAAAGGAATGAAAACATTGAAATGAAAAATGACTCAAAAGCATGCAAAATGAACGCGTTTTTCGTTAAATATATGTAAATAATAAAGAAAATTAAATAAAAAATATAATAAAATAAAAAGAAGTGAAAAACTGTTGGCATTGCTGACTAAGCCAAGAAAGTATGTAGTTAGGAACGTCACATTTAAATAACAAATTGTTTGGGAAGATATACAAACTATTCTAAGAGTAATGGACCAAACGAAGCTGTTAAAGTTTGTATGAGACACAGTTTCTGTGTAGAAAAGTAGGGTAGGCATTCTGTAATGGAGAGCTTACAACAAGCATTCTTAATGGCTTAGGTTTTGGCCGATAGAGAGTGGACTCTCGATAGGTCTCCTTTACTCCAACCTTCTTAAAAACCTCGGCAGATTACATACATATGTACATAATTGACCATTACAACTCTTCAGTCAGGATTACGGCCTAGCTTTTCACACCACTCGTGTTGTGTGCCTTAATTTTATACTTGAGTGGCGGGACCTACAGTTTAACGTCGACTCCGAACGACAGATTTTGAGAAACTTTTTCATGGCAGGTTTATTTAGTCTCAGATTTTTTGACAGAAATCTGGTGAAAAGATTTTGATGTCTGGCATGGGGCTCGAACCAGGGCTTCACGTCTAATAAGCGAACACACTACCTACAAGACTACGGCAACCTCGGCGGATTGTAGATTCTAAATTTTAATATTCCTCTCTCTAAGCAATCGTATCTTTATTTAAGAACATCACTCCCTGATATAAAACTTCTTACAAATTTTGAATAATTTATTAAATTCACTTGTTAAAAAAAAAAAGAAGAAATTATCAACAAAGTGCATGTACGATGTCTGAATTTTTGAAAACGAACAATCTTGTTTCCTGATGTATATGTATTTATTAAACGTATATTATTGTATTATAATTATTATTTATTTAAATAAAATAACCCTGCACTATAATGAGTATGCATATGCATAAATATGCATATCTACTTGAAAATAATTTTTTGCTAAAGAATTCATACTCTTACTTTACTGTTTGCTGGGTGTAATCAAAAAAACAGGCATTCATTTGCGCATTTGTTAGTGCCTATACCTCTCTCTCACTCTTCCTTCCGTCCCGTAAAATTATTGTGTTGTGTTTGATAAATTGGGAATTGGGGAGAGTTCTTGATATTTTTTTTGTTTTTTGCTGATGATCATCATTTATTGGGGGGAAAAACAAACAGAAAAACGAGTGCGAGAGAGAGAGAGAGAGAGAGAGAGTAAGAGCGAGAAAAAAAAACGAAAAACAAAAAACGGGAATAGAATTTCAATGTTTGTGTGTTTGTAGGTTTTTAAGAGCTTTTTGTGTGTAACACTTCCCTCTTTTATTTTGCGTTTTTTTCTGTCTGTTATTATTTTATTGGTGTATTCCCAGTTTATTTTCAATATAAAAATTCTTGTTGTAGGCTGTTTAAGAAGAGAGGTTTTTTTTTGCTTTTTTCCGTGATTATGGAAAGCAATACCATTAAATATAAAAAAAAATTGTTGTTACCGATTATTATTAAAATATTCTGTGTATACAAGAATACATATGTAGATGTGTTAGTGAATAATTTTATTGCATATACAGTGAAGGTAAAAATTATAGGAGTTGCTATATAAACATTTCTTTTTTTTTTGTAATTTTGTTTATTTAAAGAAAATCAATTGGCAAAACTTGTCGTCTCCCCTTTTTTGGAATGAAGTTAAAGAAAAGAAAACATTTTTTGTAACTATTATTTTTACCATCGCTGTATACGAGAATGTTTATGTATTCTGTGCAATTTATAGCACTTCCTGATAAACACAATAAAACAAACAATTTTCAAAGTATGGGTATAAGAAATACTTGTTTTTATATAAAAAATAAAATTTACGATTTTTTTTTGTCTGACAGAGGCTTTCCGTTTATTATTATATGTATTTATTGTATATATATATATACTTAATTATTAATCTTTGTCAATATGTATGTATATACACAATATTGCAAAATTTTAACACTGGGTTTTGGTGTCATTTGTATGAAATCTGTGTATTTATTGGGGGAAAAAAACAAAGGATATTGTTTAATTAATCTTTTGAAATTTTAACATTTGCTTTTATTTTAAATTAAATAATTTTTTGATGTACAGACATATAAACTTTAAAGGGAAGAGAGGAAGAGAGCACGAAGAAATGTTGTTGTTGATAAAAATAAAATAATTTAAATTAACTGATGATTTATACACATTTGTATACATATGTACATACATAAATACAAATTTGAACTTGACATTGGTTTTTGTTAGAATTTAATTAAATAAAAAATGTATAAATTTTGATAATGCCCGCAAACAACATGATAAGTAAACAAGAACAGGAAAATTCATTTTAAAACGTTAGGAAATCATTAAAAATTTAAATTAATCAATAAAAATTGAAATTGAAATTCATCATAAAAAAATCGTTTAACGCTGTAACTGTGTTTATTATCACTTAATGTTTGCAGCGATTCTGTTTCAACATACTACATATGGACTCACTTTGTAATAAAATTAACACAGGTTTTTATTCACGCTCTTGCTATCATCGATAGAGAGAGAGTAACTCTTTCAATATCCAAAAAAAAAAAAATCCCTTTATCATTCCCTTTTTGTGTTCCCATTAACTTGATCAAATTTTGTGTTGAATTTCAGCACTCATACGCTGCCTATATTTACTGTACATATTACATTTACATTTTGTTTTTGTTTTTATTTTTGCATGTATGTATGTATATGCTTTTGCTGTTATTCCCGTTTTTTTTTGTTTGTGTGTTTTGTTTTCTTTTTCAATGTCATTTAATTTGCTGTTTTGTAGGCACTAGTGAAAGTGAATTGTGTTTTTTTTATTTTTGTTTTCTTACATCTCTTGTAATTTATTATCTCTTGCCTCTGTTTTGTTTTTATTATTGTGTTTGTATTATTTTACATGGCGTGCTTTTATTTGTATGCAATAAGGAGAGAGAGAGAGAGAGAGAAAGAGAGTGTAACGTTAGTTCTCTTTTGTAAATTTACATTTGAGCAGGGTATTCGTTTCATACAGCAACGTTTATTGTAGTGTTTAGCAATGAGCTAAATTCTCTAAAGCAAGACAACAGCAACAACAACAACAACAACAACTACTAACATACTATAAAGAAAAAAAAACAAGAAAAAGAAAGAAAGAAAAAAAAAGTACAATTCCCAACCTACCTCAAGTTATTCTATGTTGTGTTATGTGGCGTATTAGTTTTTTCTGTTTCTGTTTCTTGTTTGTGTGTGTATGTTTATGTGGATGGATGGTATGTCTGCCTATACATGATATTATTAGTAGTAGTTGTTGGGTCTATCTTTTGCTTTCAGTATTTTACTTTTGTTTTTAATTTTGTGTGTATCAGTTTGTGTGTGTGTATTTTGTAGTTTTGTTTAGTGTACTCCTAATACGTGTTTAGCGTTGCCAATTTTAAGTTTAAAATATTAAAGCATTAGTAGTATGGAGAGAGTAATAATAATGTTCTCCGCTAAAACAGCCTCTTTAGCAATAACATCACACACAACACACACACACACAGCATAGCACATCATTCCATCATCAGTTGTTGTTTAAGTTCTCTTGACATCATTTTCAAACACTAGATTTTTTTTCTGTTCTTTTTACATCACTATAACAATTTTCTGAGTAATTTAGAGCAAATATTTCATATGCAGAGTGATTTTATTTTATAACGGAAGGAGTTCATGGAAATCCATAAAGAGAAAATATTTTAATGGTTACAAGGATATATAAAAGGCTTGAAATGGTTTAGAAAAATGCTTTTTTTCATTACAGAAAAAAAAAGAAAATCTCTCTTAAAACAAAAAATAAAAACAAATCTTTTTCTGAACACCTTCTGAACTTTAAAAAACTTTTTTGAACGCCAGAAAAAGAAAAACAAATTGTTCAAAACATTATTTTCCCACAATTCTTACTAAAAAAAACTCAATGCTTTTCTTGTTTATGTTGTTGTTGTTGTTCTCTGTAGCGTGTATATATGTATGTATATGTATATAGTAGTATTTGTAAGCCAAGTTAAATAAGGCAAAGCATAGAAAAAAGTTTGAAAAAGTTTAAATGTTACCAACCAAACCAACAAGTGATAGTGAGGAAATAACGTCAACAAAACACTCAAAAAACGCCAAAAAAAAAAAGAAACAAAAATTAAAACCTAACAAAAATCAAGAGATTACAAACTCTATAGAGAATCATTTAAAAGAGCAAGAGAGTAAAACTAAATAACACACCAAGAGAATGTGCATACGTACCAACACACAATTTTTGATTGTGCACCTAAGCAGAGGCAAAAGGGCAAAAAGGGTTTTTCAAAAGGGAGATTAAATACTTTAGTTTTAGAGCAAGAGCAAACAAGAGAGTAGTCCATTGATTACTCATACCTATACAAGCTTTTATATACGGAAATGATTGTAATCAAATGAGAGTATGAGAAATCAAAAAATGTTGAGTCAACTAGTTTTGCGCGCCCATTAAAAATATTTGAAATAAAATATTAAAAAACACTAGAAACAAACAATATAACCTTAAATGACAAACAAAAAAAAAATTTAAAAATACAGAAGAAAAAAAAAATCAAATTTTTAACACACATTATTTTCGTAAATCTTAACATCGCTTCGTAGGCTAAAAGTGAATATCTGTAGATATGTATATAGTATGTATGTCTGTACATTAATGGCAAATGTTTTTTTTTTTTTTGTATGTTTTCATAAACCCAAAATAAGTACAGGTTGATGTTGTTGTTTTTGTTTTGCGGGAGAGTAAAATTTTACTCATTTTGTTGTTGAAATATAACGGCGGGGACGACGACTGTAAGTTCGTTTGTCTACTTGAAAAATAAAAATCAATAAAATTGTTGAGGTGGGTTAGGAAACACAGTTACAGGCCAAAGCAAAAGCAACAGCAAAAAGAAGAAAACAAAAACAATCACCACCACCACATTGACATATTTACGCACTTTACTCACTCACATTCAATTTCGAAATTTATGCCTATCATCGTATCGTATTTAAAAATAAAATAAAAACAAAAAATTTTTTTTTAACAAAATAGTCGGCACTTTGCACAGCATGAATGTGTGTGTGTATATATATTTTTATATTGCAACTACTTTTAGTTTTATTATCGAAATAAAAATAAACGAGGAAAACAACAACAACAGCAATAATAATAATAACAAAATCAGCGGAAATTGCAAATTCTTTTTGTAAAAACAAAAAAAAAAAAGGAAATTTAAAAACAAAATTAAAATTTAAGTGTGGGCATAACTCACAAATCGTATAAGAATTTTTTGTACCCTATGTACCGTTATTCTGATTCCATATTTAAAATGAGTGAAAATTTTTTCCAAACAGGGACATTTTTTTTGTAGAACATCATTAATGTTCCATATTTTAATGATTGTATCATTAAAGTTATTCCCGATATGCCGTTACTCTCCTTTTGGCACATAAAACAGGATTTTCTCCAGATTATTTACATAAAATGCATGCATATTTGCTGTTCCATAAATTACGAATCAAACATTTTCGTAAACTTGGAGGATTATGCGGCAAAAAGCAATACAATGAAGTTTTTAATTTTTTATAACGAATGTTCCATATTATATCATCCGCCGTAGTCTACAGTGAGCGCCAAAAGTGAGTAAACAGCACTGAAATAATTCATTTTCTTAGGATAGCGAGAAATGTAAATGAGAATAGTCGAATAAATTTCCAAAAATAAAAACGTTTATTTATTACTTATAAAATGTTAAAACAAAAACAACAATTCATGATAAAGGAACTTTTTTATACTTAAGAACATTAAAATTATAGTGGGTGTTGACTCTCTTATGGCGCACACTGTAGATAGAGTGTGCGAGCCTCAGATTACAATTCAGACATCGTGGACCGACCGAAATATATTTTTTTTGACGACTACTTTTCCGCTGTCTTATGGCAGTTGACTGCCACGGAACAAAATTACACACAACATTTGTGTTGTTATCTTGACTAAATGGTTGAAATGGCCCATTAAGTAAGTAAAGTAATGCCAGGAGCTATCCTCACTTTTTAAACCGAATATAACCACTCAGACATCCCTGTTTCCATTAATTCTGGGACCAATGATCAATCATAATCGCAGTTGCATTCATCTAGTGAGTGATGTGTTGGCTTACTGGACCGGATTTTCGAATTAAAACCTTCGATTTGACGTCTTAAAGAAAGAAATATTCTTACGACAGTTCCCTTTCAGCAGTCTTCTCGCAATTTCCATGAAAAGCTTTTCAAATTAGTTATTCAGTGATTCATGGATAAAATTAACACAATTCGGGAGGCGTGAGCAGATAGGTCGTTATCCTTACAGTAATGCAATAATGCATGTATGTATGTACGTATGTAGTCAAAAATGTTAACTTATGTATCCATTACATCCAAACCATTTCACTGCTAGCAAATTTGCATAAAAGCGAGCGTTTACAATTTAGGCAACTGCTGGTTAATCAATTCCATTTCTCTATTTCAGTTTTACTTCATTTAAGATTTCCAATAACCACAGGCTTTAAAGGCTGATCTGCTTTAAATAAATTCTAATTACATTATAACGTTTAAAGTCATAAATAAATATGTATATCGCTGACTTATTAAGCACTCAATATTCCAACCATACCAACGTCCTTTTACGTAAGCTTAATAAAAAAAATCCTGTGTGTAGCACACATGCTTTATTCAATTATTTCTTTCCGGTTTCCTAACATTTTTCCTTGAGTGTATTTTATGGGTATTAACAAGCACTACACAACAGCCATTACTTTTCATTCACTGTATATATAAGAGAGCGTATGTATATTACCCTGAGTAACGTTATTCCTAAATTAATTTCCTTTTATTGACGATTTAATTTCCCTGCTACTCTTGCTCTCATTTTTTCCCTTTTAATAATTCTTCCTTCCACTCTCTCTCTCGCGCTAGAGTTAATAATAATTCTTCTTCTTGTGCTCTACTCCACATATAAACAAATTATGGTACTTTTTTTTGTTGTTGTTGTTATTATTGTTTTTAGTGCAATTTTATAAGAATTTTCCTATTTTTTTTGTTTCTGCTTAAAGGGAAATTTTTCAATGGTTTTTTGTTGTATTTTTTTTTCTTCTTCTTAAGAATCCATATGTGTTAGTGTGTCATTAGTAGTGATGCGGTGGTGGCTTACGTTAGTTGTGTGCTGCTGCTATAAAATACCGGAAATTGTAAAACTGAAGTTGATTAAAAGAGTGCATGTGTTTTAACTGCTGAGCAACAACAACAACTACTATTGCTGGCTTAAATGCTTCTATAAATGTTGTTGCAATTTCACATTTTAGTTGTTGCTATAGTTGCTATTGGATGAGAATGTTGTTGGTTGATGGCCTAAATTATGGCATCACATGACATAAAATTTCTGCTTCTTTTTTCCGCTTTGCCTTGTATTACCAACTGCATGCATATGTACATACGCACATACATACCCATGCTCATACAATATAAAATAAAATCTGACATAAATATTGTTACTCACACACACACATACTCACATTATTATGCATTTACAATATTCACTTACACATGCATATGCATAAGCATGCATGTATGTATGTACATATGTACACGTAGTACGTGTGTGTTTTTAACATGGCACATGTCATGCAATGCCTTCCTTCCGCATTGACCCAGTTTTTGTTAAAAAAAAAAAACATTTTTTTTGAATTTTTTTTCTGCCTTTTATGTTAAAGTTTTTGTAGTTGACTGTTATTATTATTGTTGTTGTTGTTGTTTAATAGTTCAGGTCGGTCATTGTAGGCAAAAACAAAAAAAAAATGTACGAGTGTTGCCATAAGGGTTGCCATTTAGGTGGAGTCTTTTTTTTGTTTGTTTTTTGGTATAATGCAGCAACAATAACAACATTAAGAGCAAAAGAAGCTGCAACAATAGCAGTAGCAGCAGCAGCAGCAGCAGCAAGAAAAAGAAAAATTAAGAACAAAAACCAGTAAAAAAAAGGATTTTTTTTATTAAGTGATGACAACACATATTACACGGTGGCGTATACGCAATGTAAACATAATCATACGCAACGTATGGGCATTACGTTGACTTTTTACGTCATCCTTAAATTTAAGGCGAATCACAGCGGGTGGTTAATTGTAAAACTGAAGTTGCATATAAGAAACAGAGAAGTTTGCTGATAGCGGCCTTCATTTTCAAATCTATGGTTGATCTCAACTGCCACCTGCAGAATGCAATGAAGGAACGGAAAATTCATAGACCTTTGGTTACTGGAAACAGCCAAAGATTTTTTGTGTTTTCAAAATTGTGGGCACATTTGGCATATCAAAGAATCGGAAGTTTGTAGAAAATATAAGACTTGCGATGTCATCCCAAAAACACACATTTAATCTCCACTTTAAAGTCATGACAAATAGGAGCCTACACAAGTGGCCAATAGAGTCCAAAAGTGGCGTTACTTCGTTACATCATCTATTGCAGACTCCGGCATTACGTTCAATGTATAGACAATGGAAGCTTCTAATAAAGGATATTTGCATGCCAGAGGTGTTCTCCGACATTCTAGCAAAACTCCCAAAGTTGCCAGACTATTTGCAAGAATTTACATTCAAATGCACCATACTTCAGCCAAAAGGAATTTGAATTGGCACTTACATCTGAAGTCGCTGTAGTTTACTAGATAGCATATTGATTTATTGGACAAAATCCTGCGGCTCAGACCTTAGCTCAAAATTCCCGAAGAAAATGAAATACGAAAACATATATTTTTTATGGCGACCTCCTCCTCTCAGCAGTCTTGTGGCAAAAACTCTTGAGTATAAAATAAAATTGCCATGAAAAGTTTCTCAAATATTGGCATTCAGAGTCGACAGACACACTGTTGGTTCCACCATTTTTGGATAAAATTAACACACACAACATGAGTGAAGCTACAAGCTAGGTTGTAATCCTGACTAAACGGTTGCAATTAAGTAAGTAAACATGTCTGTGACAATATGACAGCCCTCAATCTACATAGGGTTTCTCTATAGCGCCTCCTCCGCCAGTTCTTAATAGGAACCAGGTTTCTAACAGGTTTCAAGTATATGTATATTCTACGTATTGGGCTTTTACAATGTATGGATGTATAAGACTGGAGTTAGGTCTAAATTGCTGATAAGCCCGAGTAGAAGCTATTTAAGCAGTAATTTCATAGGGTTTATAATAGCACGTCCAAAAGCAAGGTAATTGGGTGTTAAGGGAGTGAAAACCGATTTAGCAAAATCAAAATGTGGCTTGAATGCTCTACAATACGCTCTACATTTTAACATTGGTGTGGAACTCAACAAAGAAGGGGAAAATCCTCTTCCATAATAAACGCGTAACCAAACCGCATTAATTTTTTTAAATTAATTTAATGCAGAAGTTATTGTTCAATTCTATTTGAAATTTCTTTTAAATATCATACCAATACTGATTAAATAGGTTTAAATGTGATTTGAACTCAGGTTCTCAAAATAAAAAAAAATTTTTGTGCCAAATTTCATTTAAATTTCTTATAAAATAATAATTAAAAATCATAACCCCGCCTTGCCCTGTCAGTTTAATACCCCTTTGCTACTTACAGTAACGCTTCATTAATGACTTTTTGTAGGCCGCCTTGCGTTCCTCCGGTTTTAAACGCAAATGATGATGATGATGGTGATGACTGTGATGCATTAGATGGCGTTGATGATGATGATCATTAACACCTGAACCGGAATCATCGGATTCGGTACCCGAATACGAGCGTGAACGCGAATTTCTGTTGGCAAGTTTAGTGGGCAACGATAAATCCAATGGCGCCTCATCATCAAAATCCTCCTCCTCTTCCTCTTCGTCCGTGTGATAGTGATCAGAAGGTGGCTGGTCTTCGTTTAAATGTTTATTATCAACGTCCACCACTTGATCTGTGATGATGGTGGTGGTGATGTTCGTGTTGCTCAGGGTTAGAGAATGACGCTCTTGTGATAGAGAATCTTCTTCTTCTTCCTCTTGCTCACGACTGGTTATAACGGAACGACGATTTTGTTGTTCCATTTCCGCTGGATTAAAAAACAAATGACGTTTAACCGCATTGTTATTGTTGTTGGGGGTGGTGGTGGTTGTGGTGTTGTTAGAAGCAGGCTGCTGTTGCCGTAAATGATTGTAGAGAACGGTAAACTGCTGGCGACAATCTGTTGTTGTTGTTGTCGGCGTGCTGTGACAATCATTGTTTGTAGGGGAATTTAGAGGAGAGGGCGTTGATGCCTCACACAATGTATTGGTGTGATGGCGATCATTATTTAAGAAATTATGCGATAAGGCGGGCGAAGTGGCAGGTGTAGGATTGCCATTTTGGGCCAATTCTTCAGCTTCTTGTTGAGGCCGTAATATTTGCTTTTCAATTGGATTGGCTATGGCACTTGTCTTGTTATTTTTGAGTGTCTCCTCTGAATCCTCAGACCACTCCGGCGAATCCATGGTTTTACGTGGCTGTTGTTGTTTGTTTCCGTTCTTGAGATCCTCGTCATCCAAAGGAGAAGACAAAGGTGACGAAGCTAAACACGTTGTGGGCTGGGAAGATATTGAATTCGAGTTGGAGGAGGGTGAATTTAAAGGCGTTTGCAAATTATTAACGGGTGGCGATGGGGAGGGCGTTTGTGTGGCTGGAGGATTAACAAATGTATGAGCATTTGCTGCCACCAGATGTTGCACCATAATCATAATGCGTCAAGTTTTCGATTTCCTTTTGTTGTTGTTAAACTTTTGAAATTGAAAATATTTTTGAATTTAAAAAAAAAATTTTTTTTCTTTAAGTTTTTTTTTTGTGGTAATTTTTAATTATTTAATCATGTTAATGTTAATTTGTTTTAATGTTTTATTATAGATTATTTTCTTTTTTTTTTAATAATTTTTTCACTTTGTTGTTGTTGTTTTTTTTAAACTTTTTAATTAAAAACCTGAGATATGATCTCTTGAAATATGAATTATTTTAATTTAATTTAATTTGTTGGTGTTGAGGTATTTTTTTTTTAATGTTAAAAACAATATATATATTTTTTTTAAATTTGTACATTTAAATTTAACGGACGTTTATTTATTTTTTATATTTTGTTTTTCTTGTTTTGCAAAGTTAAATATTTTATTTTTTAGATTTTTTTTTTTGTTTAAATATTTGGTTTACAATTTTTAATTTTTTTTTTAATATTTGGAATGCCACCTTTTTTTTATTTATTTCAAACTTTATTTCTTTCAAACAAAACACTGTGTGTCTAACATACAAAGAAAAAAACCGTATCCGTTAGTGTTTCTTTTATGTTTAATAAATAATTTTTGTCGAATAAAATTTTTAAATAATTTTTTTTTCTCTTCTTCTTTTTCTAATAAATAAAATAAATTCAATTTTTTTTATTTTTCTTTTGCTTTTTTTTTAATTTATTTATTTTTTTGTTTATTGGGTTGTTTGGTTTGTGGGCTTTCGCTTTCGAACGTTTTCACTACGAAACGTCGTTTATCTCTTACGGTATCAGCGAAACTGAATTTTGTAGTTTTCGAAATAAAATGATTACCGACTGAAGTGGCTGTGCGACTCGATATAAATTTTTGTTTTTGTTTTCGTTTTCATTTGTTTTTTTTTTTCGTTTGTTTCTTCTCTTGCTTGAAATTGTATAAGCAAACAAGTATGTGTATGAATGTATGTACATAAGTATGTGTGAGTAAATTAAAGTTGTTAGACGGTGAGTTGAACATATGGGCATGCGCTGCCGTTGTTGTAGCTGTTGCTTTTAAGCAAACAAAACAAAAAAAAAAAAAATAGAAAGAAGAGATGTTTCCTAATGGCTTACTGTAAATGCTCTAATAAAACATTTTATTTGTGTTTGTTTTCAAACACCTTCTACTTCAAATCGAAACTTAAATTTCGGTTTTTCAATTACGTACGTATTGCAAACGTAAGCCAAACGTACTGCATAAAAACCACGATGACGACTAATTGGCTGCAAACAATACCCACAGTGAATAACAGTCTCACGTTAAGCAACAACAATTTAATAAAAAAAAACAACACAGTGAAAACTCGCACAAAATAAATAAAAGAGTAAAAAAGATAATTCATAGATAATGCTCTTACTCGTACTCTTAATAATCCCAAGCAGAACCATTTAGATCCCCCCACCATAAAATAAAAACAAAACAAAACATAACAAAATAAATTTCACTCTCACTTATGTATTACACACACATCCATACATACATACATACATGTATAGTAATTGCATGATTGCGCGAGTAGTAGAATCACTCTCTACTAGAGAGTGAGAGAGGAGAGAGCTATTTTCATGCGCATTTGCATTTTCTATACATTGAAGAGTATGGTGTTGTGCTAATAACACAACAAACAAAACGAAAATAAATGGTGTGTTTAAGAAACAAAATAATTGTTATTGTTGTTTTTGCCATTAAATATTGTTGGCATATGTGTATGTGTATGTGTTGTGTTTTTCTTAAATACACGACCCAGACCCACTGCAAAAAGAGTGTCTAATTCAGTTACGCATTGTTTAGTTTGTTCGTGCCGTTGTTGGTCGTCCATTTTGGCACATTTTAAAAAATGCAAGAGCCACCACGCACTCTATTGTAGGCAATAAAGGGACTCTCCATACAATGTGGTGTAAAACAGAGGTTTTTGCTTAAGTAATCAAGAATTTTTTTAATTTGAAATGCAGGGCTTATGTTGTAAAGCATTTTAAACTTCCTGTAAAGATATGTAGAAAGCTTTCGGGGAAATCCTGCTGATATAAGAAAGGAATAATGTACTGATTAGCACATCGACCGCCATAGATATGCAAGTGACGAAGGCTTGATAACTTAACAGAATATTTGAAGAGACTCTTTGTAACATCATTCAAAAAGATTTTGTAATTGTAAGTTGATGTTGCGTGCTAGAGGATCTGAAGGTATTCCCGGCCAAGACTACAATATTATCACTTACTAGACGGAGAAAGCTTCCTAAATGGAAGAATATTCGACTGGGAATACCACTGGATAGGAAATTCACATGGAGAGCTCATTTAGGGAGCATCTTAGGAATGGCCAGACAAGCCATAATGATACACACATAGCTTACAGGAATATCCTGGGTATGTATCTCAGGAATTATAAACTGGATGGACATATACTGCTGTTCAATAAAATAGATTCACCATGATCAACATCTTGCAATTAATTAAAGAAGAGTTACGCTTCAAATTTTTATAATGTATCGGAATTATATTCATAAGAGGCCAGTAAACAAAGTGCAGTTACTTTTTTACATATACTCCTTTGCATAAGAAATGTTTAGTAAACCTTTCGGAGAGCAGGTGAATCTATTTTTTTGAACAGCACTGTATGTCATGACAGTCAATAACAGCCTATTAGCCAATTGAATTCAAAGAGAGAACAAATCAGAAAATAGTTCAAATGGATACAGAGCCTATCTAGCGTGTGTTGATATGACAGAGACATGATGATGAATGCTCTATTGGTAGTGAAAACCAGAGCTTTAGAACACATACATAGTTAATATTCTTATTTAGTTACAACTCTTTAGCTAGGATTACAACCTAGCTTCTCATGTTGTGTGTGCTAATTTTTATCCCTGAGTAGTGGGACCTACAAACGATAGATTTTTGAGAAACTTTTCATGGTAATTTTATTTTACTCGGAGGACTATTGAGAGAAAGTCTCTGAAAGATATAATTTTTCGTTTTGTGCGAGATGTCCGCGCTCATAAGCCAACACACTGCCAACTAGAATAAGGAGACTTCTGTAGGAGGAACCATTTTGTGGAATGTGAACGCATTTTTGATACCAAAACGAAATATTTCAAGCTCATGGAAAAACTTGAGGGTATTTTCCAAGAGGAATTCTATGCCTCAGAAATATGTACACAATTCAACATGGATAGGAAGAGATTAAATAGATAGAATAGATAGATTTTGAGATTAAATCGTAAACATTATGAGACCATCTGTTAAAGTTGAATCAGATCGGCAGGGGAAATAGGACTATACTGTCTGATGGCTTTAAAGACATGTGGAAATGAATGTGGCAAAGAGGAGGCAGATGTGCTGATGTGTGAGGCTCAGAATAGAGCTATGGAGTGGGGACAAATCGCCTCGAACTGCACTTCATGTACTGGGCAGGGAATTGTTCTTATTGATACCGTGCAGCTCCGCTGAGTTGTTTGGATCAATAGGTGTGGGTATGATATATTGTAAGGATACTCTATATAAATTGATGGCACCTCTTCCCTACAATAATAATGATGATAATACTTGACCAAGAATCTATCAAGAAAACATGATGCCTTTTGCAATTCATAATAACATATGAAGTCCACTATGCCCGCGAGGTTTACCTTTAATCATATTTTTCCTATGCTAACATTAATAAACACAGAGAGTGAGAGAGGAAAGGAACAACGAATTCACACAAAGTAGAACATTCATATTCTGCTACACAAACACACACACACGCACACTCACAAATTACCAAATAAAATCCAAAGAGAATTGAGAAGAATTGCAACAACACGGTAATGTAAAGTTAAAAAACATACAAAAAAAAAAACCTAGAGAAACCTAAAGAGAAGACAAAATATAAAGAAAAACTCACTCGTTACAAAAACTAACTTATACCAATACAGTGTGTCTGTCAATATTACAAAAGGTTATGAGAAGAATATTTACAATGAACAGTTATTTTATCATAAATTTTTGCTAAGAGAAGCTTTCAACTTGAAAAGACAAATATTTCGAATTAAAAAAAGAAAATTTTAAGTCAAAACGAATTTGGAAGATAAAAAATAACAATCCTGATCCAGTGGTGTTTTTTCTTTCATTAAAAATCTCTTAAAACAATGTTAAAATTGCTCAATTGATAACACTGACATTTATATACAGTGTATCACTAAAGTGAGTATGCAGCGATATATATATTTGAAATGATTGGAAAAATTGCTTAAGATTTGAAATAAAAACACAAATATTATATTTTTTCATTTATTTTACATATAAACTTAAGAAAAATAATAAGGGACAAAAATGTTTCTAATTCATTACTGGTTGATAACAATATAATTAACAAAATGGTTAGAATTCAGGTCACATAAGTGAGTATGCAGTTCACAAAAATTGGCACTATGATTAAATTTTTGAATTCAGGCTAATATTTAATATTTTGTTGGATAGCCCTTTGCCTTTTTAACTGACTTCAATCTCGATGGCATAGATGTTATAAGATTTTGGGTAACGGAATGTGGAATTTTATTCCACTCCTCAAGTAGTGCAGTTTTAGGGGTGTCTTTGCTTGTAATGACATGTCTTCTGATTTTTTTTTCGAGATAATCCCTCAGATGCTCTATTATATTAAGGTCGGGTGATTGGGAAGTAGTTTTTAGTTGTTTTGGCGTATTACACAAAAGATAATCTCTAACGATATGGGCTGTATGTTTAGGGTCATTGTCCTGTTGGAATACAAATGATCCTGTTAGTCCCAATTTAGCTGCACTTTGATGCAAGTTGTTTTTTAAAATGGTCAAATACACCGTCTTATCCATTTTTCCTTCGATAAACACAAGATTTCCAACACCTATATGTGGCAGCCATATTTTTTGGATCGAGCTCAGTGTTCACTTTTCTCCACACTTTTTGACACCCATCTGAGCCAGAAATATTATATTTACTCTCATCAGAAAATATAACTGATTTTCAGAAATTTTCATCCTTGGTTTCGTACTCTTTTACGAAGTCCAACCGTTTTCTTCTATTGGTGCTGTTCACAAATGGCTTTTTGTGGATGTTACGGCCATGGTAACCAGAAGCATACAGAACTCGACGAATGGTTTGTGGGTTACAGGCTTTTCCCAGTCTATTTTTCTATTTCTGACATAGTTTTTGGAGCGCTCATCTTGGGATTTACTTCTATTTTTCTGGTGATAATTCGTTTCTCCCTGTCATTGAAGATTTTTGGACGCCCAGGTCGAGACTTGTTATTTGTATTTTCCTTCTTATTATACTTTTCTATTATTTTTTGCACTGTGGAGCTACTTTTATTAATAATTTTTGCAATTTCACGTTGGCTTTTCTGCTCTTTATAAAGTTTAATAATTACATCTTTTAAATCTTGTGAAAGTTCTTTTCCATGAGGGGCCATAATAAAAGTTAAGAAAAAATTTCGGTATTTAATCTATTTATTTAATCTTTTTATATTTATTTATCTATTTATATTTATTTATAATAACAATTATTCACTTTTTCCGCGATTAAAATGCGTTTAGTTTAAGTGCAGCTCAAAACTTTAAAAAGTGCATACTTACTTTTGTGATGTGATTTTTTCTATTTTTTAAGAAATGATAACGAGATATGATAAAGGGATAATTATTTTGAGGTATGTTTGTGTTTTTGTGTAAGGCATTATTATATATTATTGTAAGTGTAAAAAAATATGTATTTTTCTGCATATTTTTGGAAAAAAAATTGGGATATTTAATTATTTTCATGCTGCATACTCACTTTAGTGATACACTGTATGTATGTAGTGAACCAGAGAACAGAGAGAGAATAATATTACACCAACACTAATACAGGGAAAACCTCAGTAATGTATGTTATACAGATTAGAAAAGGAATGATATTTTTAATGGGGCGGGGCGAGGGAGATGAAGAATATAAATCACCACAAATTTTCACTTTCCTTCGAGTAACTTTGTATGTATGTATAAGTAAATGTGGTGTAATTCTCATGTGCTAAGTAGTGTGATGCCATCGTTATTATCAATACAAGAGATATTATCCACTAGACTTCGGTAGGGACAGGCCGAATGTATGGGCAGCCAAAATATGATACTCACACACACACAACTAGAGAGAGTCAAGCCGAATGCTTAAGTAATTTATGAGGGCAAAGGCAAGAGCAAATACAGGCAAATCAAATAAAGTCGTCTTCTCTCTTGTTTTATGTTTTATTTTTTGTTTTACTTACTTAAGCTCCCTAAAAGCAAGTTAAAGGAAAAAGCAACAAAAACTATATAAAATGTAAAAGGGAATTGTAGGAAATCATGTTAAGTAATGTGAGTTAAGGTGAGCATCATCATCATCATTGCCATCACCATCATCATCAACAACATCAACCAACATCTTCGTCTTGCCTTATCATGTGGTGGGAATGTTATATTAAAACCAGAGGTTACATTAGAGGAAAAAACAGAGAGGAATACAAAGAGCCAGCAGAGAGTTAGTTTAAGTGTGAACAACAACAACAATGCAAAAATGAAACAGACTTCCTTTTTGTAGCAGCATGAGTTTTGGGGGTCAGAATATATAAACAACACAGCAACAACAATGAAAATAAAAAAACACACAAAAAATTAAAATGTCTGCAAGAGAAGACTTGTTGTGTATGTGTGTGTTTATTTTTTTTTTCTCTTGTAGTCTACTATTCCACAGTGTGCTCGCTCCTGTGTACTGTCATTTTATAAAACATTTCCCACAACAGCAAACAATAATAATTGAGGGGGAGTACAATTCTTGCCGCGTTCTCTCAAACCGACGAATCAGTAAAATGAAAAGTCAGTGAGTTAAGCTCATTTAACAACTCATGCTCTAAATACGATATTATTGGGATCAAGAGCATTTTCTCGTTTTTTTTTTTAGCATTTAAAGGGAATTTTATTTAGTTTATCTGGGTACTGTAGAAATGGAAAAGGTACCATAGAGGTCTTCTAAGTGTTCTTATTGTAAAATTTTAAAGAAAATAATTTTGAAAAAGTCTGTGATATTGACTGTCGAACTTTGACAGTTGTTAGCGGCCATTTTGTTGAAGCTGCATCTGTCAAATTAGTTGTCATTTATTCAATCTGTTTTGCAAAATCACTATGAACCGGACATAGCATCCAACAATATGGGAAAATAATAAAATTTGCTCGGGCAACGTTCCGAGTGCTTTTCATCGAAAAATCATCTTTAGCGATGAGGGCCTTTTTTATTGAATACATACATACATAATTCCTCATTACAGATCTTCAGTCAGGATTACGACCTAGTTTCTCACACCATTCATGTTGTGTGCCTTGATTTTATACTTGAGTGGCGGGACCTACAGTTTAACGTCGATTCCGAACGACAGATTTTGAGAAACTTTTTCATGGCAGGTTTATTTACTCTCAGAGTTTTTGTCAGAAATCAGCTGAGAGGAAGTCGCCGAAGAAATATATTTTTTTTTCACATTTCATTTTGATGTCTGGCCTGGGACTCGAACCCGGGGGCTTTATGTCTAATAAGCCAAGACACTACCTACTAGACTACGCCGAAAGAAATATTTTTTCATATTCCGTATCGTTCGAGATGTCTGAGTTAGGCTTTAAACCACCAGCTCTCGCCTAATAAGCTAACACATTACCTACCAGACTATGGCGACTTTAGAACAGCTGGAAAAAGCGTTTCGAAACAACAATTACTGGAAATAATCTTATGGAAAATATTCATTTATTGTCATAAATTAATATTAAAATTGCTTTTTGGAAATCCTTTCTTTAAGATTCTTATTTCAATATTTCTGTCATCATTTGCTAACTTTTGTCCCACTGTATCTAGGGGCATGTAAGTCAGACATGTTTACAATTAAGCAAAAGCGAAAGAAAGGAAAGGAAAAAACGAAAACATTCAACCAACCATGTAAATGTCTCTCTCCTGACACTCTGCTATGATTTTACTCCCTTCTCTCTCACTCTGTGCAACTGTCAGTTCCCTATTTAATAACGCAGCTTTAACTATAAACAACTTCTTCCTCTTGCCCATTGTGGCTGTGTTACTACATTTTTACAAAAATAGCAAAGAAGGAAGACACGACCCAACACGACAAGACGACACGACTGTGTAACTAGACAAACAAACAAATAAAGAAAACGAACACATACAAGCAAACAAATATTTTATAGCTTTGGCACAGGAACTTAAGAAAGAGAGGCAAGGAGATTTTTTTTGAAAGGAGAGTGAGAATACTTGTTCTCGTACCCTATTAAAATTGACTTGACTCTGGTGCTGGTGCTGGTTATGCTGGTTTATATTACTGAGACTGAGACTGCGACTTGCTGCAAAGCAAAGCAAATACCCTAAAATACTTAGGCGAGTATTTGTTGTTGGTGTTGTTGTTGTTGTGTTTTTTTTATTTTTATCGGTACCAGACATTTTGCCTTCCTGGCAGTCACATTTACCACTTCCTCCCATGGCGGTATTTTCGTGTTTGTCTTCGTCTTTGCCGTTGCCTTTGCCTTCATCATCGTCATCGTCATCATTCCTGCATGTAATAATGGAAACTTCGACATTTGACGAATATATAATGTGGGTGTAAGTATCTCTCTCTGTGTGTGAGTGGTGTTCAAGAGCCTTGGTATGGGTGTATGTGTTATTAGTTGTTTAGCCAAAATGTCGTTGAACAGACAACACCTTTTGCTCTTTCCTCTTGAGTTTCAAACAAACAAACAAACCAACAGACAAACTTCTTAACGGCCAGCCATCCAACAGTGCTACCAACAGCGACAGATGTTGCTGTTGCAGTTCTCTAGCAGCAGTATGGCAGCAGCAAGTGCTTAAAGGTTTATGGGTTTATTTCTCTTCATCTACTTTTATCTTCTTCTTGTTTTTGTTTTTTCTGTTGAAATTTATAAAAAAAATTTTCATGTTTTTTTGTTTTGTTTTTGTTTACATATTTATTTTGGTTATTGGGTTGTGATTTCTAGAGAGATATTGTTTTTGTTTTGGTTTATAAATTTTTATTTGTTGTTGTTGTTTCTGTTGTTTCTGTTGTTGGTTGGCTTGGCAAAAAGTGATTCACATGAGCGAGACAGTAAGAAAAACAACAAAACCAAACAGCAACACAGTGAATGACCTGAAAACGGTCTAACACGCGCCATCCTCCGACTGACTGACATCTTTACAAAACAAACAAAAACAAATACAACAACAGCAATAACAATAACAAGAAACGAAATAAAATAAAAAGATTCTAAAAAAATAACAGAACAAAAAAAAAAATCTAAAAAAATATCCACAAAAAAAGTTTAAAGATTTTTGCTTTAAAAAGGCTGCTGATGCTGATGATACTGCTTGTTGTTGGTTGGTTGCTATTGTTGCGACTGATGACAATGAATGATGCATTCCCCGTAATGGATACAAATTTAAGCTTTCGCATACAATAACAGCAACAACAACTACCACAGCAATATAAAAATAAAGACAGACAGAAAAAATTTAATTTTTTTTTTCATATTCTTGCTTAAACACACACACACACACACACACATGTACGAAGACAAAGAAACTGCGTTTCATTTTATTTGACAATTTTTTTTTTATGACAGCAACACTGATAGCAAAAAAAAAAAACCGAAGAAGCTAAATAACAACAACAAATGACGTTCACCAGATTAAAAGCATATTATTAAATACGATTGTGTGTTCGTTCGTATAAAGAATTCTGATTCTGTTTCCCTTTTTAGAAAAAAAAGAGAAAAAAATAAATGTTCCGGTTTATTGTTCTTAAGACAAGAATTTTTTTCCTTTTAAATTTTTCAGTAAAGTTTTGTTGTTGTTTTGCTTTCATGTTTACTGTTTAATTTTTATTTAAAAATCTCTAACACGGCCACAGATACTACTAAATCCGGAGATACTTCTACATGCACCATTCGAATATGGGCTAGACGCTAAGTGATCGCCACCTGTTTCTGTTTCGCCTCAATACAAAGCTTGTGACAACTGCATGCCTCTGGTTTTTCGTCAATAAGGATGAGATTTTGTGTTCAAAATGCCAACATGAACGTGCATGCATGGTTTTCCTTTTGAGGTATAAATATGCGTCGACAACTGTAACATCCTTCGGCTGAGAAACGATTGATTGCGTCTTCTACGGAATCCTGGTATTTACTTAAGAAAATTCTTGGACACTTGTTACGAAACATTACTGTCATCATTTGTCGCATTGAATCCATTTATTATAGCCAGTACTGATGCATTCAAACATCATTTTGGATTCGATTCGAAAAATCAGCCATCAACGTCTCATTACTTATTTAATTGGCCATTGACTGTGTTCGTTAATCGGATTTCGGCCTGCCATGACACATTATTTCAGGCACCTCTGTTTCTTACTCGCGCTCGCATCAATGTATGAGAGAGCTTTATTGCTTTGTTTCTCCCAATGCAGACAAGGTCGTCCTCTAGGCCGACTATCGCTAGTCTGCGCTTAAAATACCTGTCTCGCCGGAACAGACTCTTCTATCCGAGCGACATAGCAGAGACAGTGCAGCCAATGGATGTTAAAGCATTGCACATTGGCCACTGCGTTGAGGAATTCTTATACATCATTGTTAGATCGGATGAGGAAATCATCACCGACTCACGGTGGATCGACTAACTTTCGTAGGAATTTTCTCTCGAATACTCTCAAGACCGCTGCATTTGTGCTACTACTTCTGCGCCATAGGCGAGCATAGGGAGGATGAATGACTTGGGAAGTATTAGTTTCGTCGTACGAATAGGTCTATGCTATTCAATTGCCTATTGAGACCATCGTAGCATCTGTTGGCAAGAGTTTCACTTGATCGCCAGACTGACATAATTTTTGCTAGTAAAAGCGGTAATGGCGATATTGTGGAAAAATGGGACTTGTTGCAGGTATCCCACTATATATCCATGGTATCAAGGATTCCAAACCCGGTTTCCTTACGGTCTAAGTAAAGCCCGACCGGAGATATAGGCGGCGAAACCAGCAAAAAAAGTTCTCTCTATCAATGAGGCTAAATCGGACAAAAAAAATGAACTTGTGAGAGAAATAGACCTCGACTCGGACCTAGTGGGCTGGATAGCCGTGAAATCAAGGATTCCAAACCAGGTTTTCATACTGTCGGGCATTAATTTGGACCGGAGATATAGGCGACAAAGTTAACTTTTTGTCAAATTTGCAACAACAAAAAAGTGCTCTATATAAATCGGTAAAAATCGGATAAAAATGGACTTATGGGGGAAGCGGACCTAGTGGGCTAGACAGACATGGTATCAAGGATTCCAACACATTTTTTCTTAGGGTCGAGCCTTAATTGGGAACGAAGATATCAACGACGAAGGTGACTTAACTCTATATAAATTGGTCAAAATATGATAAAAATTAAATTATGGAGAAATGAACTTAAAATTTTTTAATAATTCTCATTGAGTTAATATGCATTTACATATATATATATACGAGATTCAACAAAATGTCGTATTTTTCGCAAGTTGAATTTCTTTGGTCTATGACTTGCATTTTTTTGCTGGATGACTTGCATTATTTTGGATGATGACTTGCATTTTTTTGGTTGATGACTTGCATTTTTTTGGATGATGACTGGCACGTTTTTGGACGATGAGTTGCATTATTTTGGATGATGACTTGCATTTTTTAGGACGATGAATTGCATTTTTTGGTTGATGACTGGCATGTTTTTGGTTGATGACTTGCATTATTTTGGATGATGACTTGCATTTTTTAGGTCGGTGAATTGAATTTTTTGGACGACGACTTGTAGGTTTTGGACAATGATTTGCATATTTTTGGACGATGACTCGCATTTTTTGATTGATAACGGGCATGTTTTTGGTTGATGACTTGCATTATTTTGGATGATGACTTGCATTTTTTAGGACGATGAAATGCATTTTTTTGCACGATGACTTGCAGTTTTTGGACAATGATGTGCATATTTTTGGACGATGACTTGCATTTTTTGGTTGATGACTGGCATGTTTTTGGTTGATGACTTGCATTATTTTGGATGATGACTTGCATTTTTAGGTAGATGAATTGAATTTTTTGGACGATGGCTTGTAGTTTTTGGATGTTGACTTGCATTTTTTGTTTGATGACTGGCATGTTTTTGATGATGACTTGCATTTTTTAGGTCGATAAAATGCATTTTTTTGGACGAGACTTGCATAGACGATAACTTGCACTTCTTCGGACGATGACTTGCGGTTTTGGTTGATCACTAGCATTTTTTTTTTTTTTTTTTTATATTCGTCCATGAGAAAGAAATTTCATCCTAGCCCAGACTGTCAGATAGTATTGCCACGTTTAGTTCATTGCACTGCCTGATCAAGTTGAAGGGAGTGTATATTTTGATGGCGTCAATTTATTCTTCGAACTTAACCGTGAGTTTCATATGGGTAATGCAAATTTTATTCTGAGAACAAAGACACACATTTCTGTTCCACTATCGGCCTTCGATTCATCCTTTATACCACAGAATGGCTTCGTATTACATTCAATCTTATTATTGAGCCTCCTTTTAGATTTTACTGGTTAAGGAGGGGCCTGTTAACTGCTGGATTTATCAGGTCAAGCAACACCTTTTCATGTGACATCAATATCCTAAAGTTTAGCAGGGCAATAGGTTTGGAAGAAACTTTATTGCTGTACCCGATAAAGTTTGAGAGGCAGCTCATCAAGACGAATAATAGTATTGCGTTGGTACGGAATTCTAGTGAAGTAATGGCTAAGTACAGCTGAATATTTGTTTACTCATGTATATCATTTGGTATTAATTTGGCATGTTTTTTAATTTTTTTTTTTAAATATAATAAATGCGCTGTGACACAATTTCGTAATTAAGGCATCGAATTAAAACCATGAAAATGAGAAAAAAAGAGCGAAAAGTCTGGTAATGGCAAAATTTTTGGTGGCATTTAATTGGGTCGGGAGTACAAACCCTCAAAAAGTGTAAGCAAAAGCTGACAAAACAAAAACTAAACCTAGGACTGCATATTAAATCAAAAATTACAAAAAAGAAACTTTTTTTGTTTATTAATAATAGCCCCCTTTTAATTTTTAAAAATAATTTTGTTTTTAAATTAAATTTTTCAATTTAATTTTCTTTTTTTTTTTAACGTGTAATCGGAGAAGGTTTTTCTATGTATTTGCAGACCTTTTTGGTTTTTTTTGTTTTTGTTTTACTTAAATTAACGGAAGCATTTTTTTTTGTTTTTGTTTTTTCTGTCTGTACACCAAGAAGAAGCAAAAAAAACCTCAATTTCAATACGAATTTTTATGGCATTTTATGCAGTTTTGTTTTTTTCTTCTTTTTCTTTGGCTAGTACGTTGCTGTTGTTGTTGTTGCTATTGTTTTAGGCCTTGAAAAAGAAATTGATCTACTTTTACAATTGTTTATAATTTCAATTTTGAATTTTATTTTTAATTTTTTTTTTTTAATTTTAAACTGCTGCTCTGAGCAATTTTTTTTTTTTTTTTTTGAAGCAAAATGTTTTTAAATTCTTCCCATTGTCTTCTTAAATACGGCTTTTAATGTTGATTTAACAAGAGAAAGAGATTTTAAAGATTTTGTTGCTTTAATTGTTATTACATATTGTTATTACACAAACAATTTTGAATTGGTTTTTTTTGGTTCTTTTTTGTTTAAGTGGATTATTGGAACCTTTGAAAAGCAGTTCTAAACCCAGCCTGAATTGAAGTAATCTGGCCGATTCGGTCTACGTGTACCCACTGTATTGGACGAATTAGTCCCATGTCATTCATCCAGGGAAAGCTGTGTACAGCTATACAAAAGTTGGAGAACGCACTGCATGTTAAGCACGTAGCACATAGGGTGGGCAGACCTATTGACACTGCTCTTGTAGATTTAGTGGAAGTCATTCAGAAGTTTTTAAACATCAAGGATGTGGCCATTTGATAAGACACCTCTCAAGGTCATAGGTAAAGCATTGAATAGAAGAGATATAGAGTCTATTGTATCCCGTTGGATGATATACATGAGTGATATACGCACGATCACAATCAGAAACGTAATGTAGGAAAATAATGCTAAAAGTAGACACAACCAGAGGTTCACTACTTATGTGGTGCTTGATTGTATATAAAAAAATCTTGAAGATGTTCTCCGAACATTGACTGTCACGAGTCTTGATATCTTGTCAGAGATGTTGAGTTTGTAAGTCGCCGTTAAAAATAAATGCGATCAAGATCATAGTCGAACCATTTGCGAGAAGAACAAAACTTCCTCAATGATATCCCTGTAACTAGCGGCAATAGGTTTGGGAATATTGCTACCGATAGTAAACTGAAATGGAAGACTCATATGGAGACCATTTTAGGGCACGGCTAGCCATGCCATAATGATACACAAAAGACTTATAGGAAAATCCTGAGAGAGCAACCCTAGAATTACACATCGTAGATCAAGCAAATTATGATCCAAGTTGACATTGTTTTTCTATACAGAAGAAATTAGAAGTCGCCGTAATCTACTGGGCAGTGAAATGGCTAGTTAGAGGCGAGTGCGAGGTTCAACCCATAGCTCAGACAAAACGAAGAACGAAAAATATTTCCTTGGCGACTTAGTTTTAGCGGTATTCTAACAAAAACTCTGAATGTAAATAAAATTGTCATGAAAAGTTTCTCAAAAATCTGTCGTTCGGAGTAGACTTTAAACTACAGGGGTGGTATGAGGAAGCTAGTTTGTAATACTGGCTAAAGGGTTGTAATGACCACTTAAATAAGCAAGAAGGAAAACAGTTTAGATGAATTTAGGCAACATACAGAGAGTTGGCGTATGTTGGTATAACCAGGGCAATGATAAGCTGTCCAACAATGGTGAGAATAATAAATATGTTAATCGGATGCGAAATCCATTAGGAGGCATCGTTACCTAACAAATCAAGGCGCTGCCAGCTTCTTTCTTAACTGTCTCCTACGATTTTAGAAAATCTTTCACATCAATAATGAGCAATCAAAGTGAATAGAACGATTTGGGTATATCTGGTCTTTATATGGGCCGAAGATGGATAGTTCAGGAGAAGCGGGATTATTTGTGATATATTAAGTGGAAGTTTAAGCCATCTGGTCAACTCGAGTTGGATAGGAAATACAAAATCCGGGTCGTAGGAATGCTATCTGACAGTCAGACCGCCATTTGGGCGCTCGGTTCATATTATCAGATTGCTTCGAGGATATGCCAGGGGAAATAAGTTCACCCTTTGCCGATCTCAGGTCTTGCAGAAATTCATGATAGTGAGAAGATAAACTTGCAAAGAAGGCAGTTGCCATGCCGGGGAATGAGCCAGGATGCAGAGGCAAAGGCTCATATCAGTCAAATGGATTTTATACAGTCTAAGCTTTTGTTAGGTTATTATTGCGTTATGCATGAGACCATCCAGAGGTAGCTTTACGGTGCCTTGCAGGTCCAAAAAGTTCTTGTTTAGAATAGCCCAATTTGTGATGAGAAAAGCGAATTGAACCTGTATAGTAGCATTAACGTAACTCATAACGTGAACTTAGTTGCTTATCTAGGCAGGGAGTAACCCTTACTGATACCGAATATCATCCTGAAGCGCAATTGGTGTAGACATCTGCACAAGAGCGCAATTGGGGGAGACTTTCTAGGGATACTCGGTATAGATTGAGAGGAGCAGTACAACAGATCGTTAAGCTGCACTACTATTACTACTAGCAACTATACCACGTCTACTAGCAACTTAATTGTACCGTACGGTGCAACTTAACAGTTTTATACATCTTTCCACATTTTATACAAACTTACGCCAGCCAGTAGACGACTCACGTGTCACTACAGACATAACTACACATGTACGAACATATATGTATGTACATACGCATACTGCGGTAAATAATTAAAGACACAAAAAAAAAATAATTAAAAAAATTTAACCACCGAAAATAAACACTAAAAGAAGAAGAAAAATAAAAAATTAAACAAAAAAACGAATGAATTTAAAAATTTAACAACAAAAGATTTCAATGTCATTGCCGCATGAAAACAGAAAACGGTAGCATACAGTCGCGCGACTTTATCATTGACATTGTGACTGGTAAACAATCAAAAAATAATGAAACAATAACAACAACAACAATAAATACTAATACAATCAAAACAGAATAATGAAAAGCAATGGAAAAAAAATACAGAAAAAAAGATTATTTTTGTCTGTTGTGCAGAAATATAAACTTGACTGGCGAAAAATCATTCCCAAGAACTTCGACAACCTTTTGAAAAGCCAAAGAAAATTCAAGAACTTCATTAAGAGTGAAAGCATTTTTAGATTGTTTTTTTTAAGTTAAGAAAATTAGCATGTAATTAACTTTGAATGTGTGAATGTATGCATGAAACTGAACGTATACTTGATGCGAACTGTAAGTAAATTTTATCACTCATACGTCCTGTTAATAAACATCCTTTTTGGCATGTTCTTTAATTAATTTGTGAAGCGCTGTAGATTGGTATTTAAATTAGAAACGTTCTTGCAATATATTTGGTCTCACTTTCGAAATATGGAACAATGACAGGAAAGGATGTTCTGTTGTCTCCCCGTTTTCTCTATCACTACGGCTTTTGCAGAAGCCTTATGGATCCAACAGCAAGTGTGTAGCTGTATAACTGCTATACGATTCGTGCTTTCTAGCAAGGTTTAACGGCTTTGCCTAAACTTACATCATCTTATTGGATTTGTCACGGCTTTAAATACGTGGATTGTAAAGGCGAAATGAAATGCAAAAGGAGTAAAGTTCGTGTGCAATCATTTGTTTGCTCCTCTATAAAGGAATTATGGTTTCACACGCGATTTCATTCGAATTTTCTATTGTATCAGTCTCTGAAAGTGCATCGGCTTGTGTTGTTACTTTCAATGTCCTCGTGTTCCCTCGTGAACCCATATGCGGGTAGCCTAACTCTTCCAGAAACACCTTAGTATTCTTACACAGTCTTAGATGTGTTGTACGCGCTCTTTTGGGATTTAATAGCGGCTTTGCTGTCAGTTAAATATGCGTGTATTCCCAGTAGATATACTCTAATACCGGTTTCCTATTGCGACAGTGGGCTCAACCTCGTTGGCAGTAGCAGGATACATGCAATATTGTAACACTCTGTTGTACATGTATGGATTTCACCGACTCACTTCTGTCCTTAAATCGCATGGCCATCTATCGCCCAATGGTTATACTTATGGGCCACTGTTCATTTGCTAGGCATGCCGAAAGACTTATTATTCCGGCATATGACTTCTGCAGCAGCTGTGTGGGTCTGAGGAGCAGGAAGAGACTGGTCTTTCACCTCATGTGTTGCTCTTCTCATATTGATATGGAGGCTTTTGATATATTTTGGATTCGGTTTGGATTCCTCTAGGAAATGTTTGATACCCGGGAAGAATTGATGGCGGGCCTAAATGCTGGCTTAAGTAAGACCTCTACCATTAATGAGGGGCCGGAAAGTATTGATAGTGGGCCTAAATGCTGGCTTAAGTAAGACCGTAATGGGGGGCCGGGAAGAATTGATGGTGGGCCGAAGTGCGGGCTTAAGTGGGATCTCTAAATTTAATTGGCGTTCACAACTGTACCTAAGCTAAGGTAAGATTGCCTCATCATAAGGACCAGAATTTAGTACCTGAAGTGTCCTTATTTAAGAGTCTCTCGCTCTGGTTCATCACAATTGCTTCCAAAAAAATATGGCATTGAATGGCAATCTTCTGGGCAAATGGGCCTACAAGGCAACGGTTTTCAGCAATATAGCGTAAATACTCAAATAACTGACCTAACAGGCTACCGCTGCCGGACGAATATATTTCTTCCGAGAGTTTCAATCTGCCACATTTAGGTCACATTTGCTGTTATGGTAGATGTAAAATTGGAGGTGTGGGTGATGGATTTTGTTGCTCCACTTTATTGAATAAATTTTCCAAAAGTTCCCATTCATTAAAAGAAAGAAAAACCAAAATTGGTTTTGAGTGTGTAAGAAATGAGAAAAAAAAGTCTGAATGGTGTTGTATGTGCTCATATTTCATAGATATTATTGTAACTGTAATATAAAAGCAACAACAGCATATCAAAATTACGTTGAATGACAACAAACTACAGCAGTTGCAGCAGCAGCCTCATTATCAGCAACTCGACAACAACAACACAATGCAACAAACGCTGTAATATTGTATAAACGAAGCAAACAAGACAAGAAAAAAAAAACAACAACAACAACAGAAGGCTTAGATAGATTTTCATTTCATTTTCATTTCAAAAGAAAAACTATATTTATAGGTTAGTTATACCATCTATAGAAAAACAGCAGCAACAACAACATAGAAAAACTTGTTGCAACAACAATGAAGACAAAAAAAAACGAAGAAATTTTTTTTACTAAAAACCGCAACTGGTTTATAAATAAAATTTTGTTGTTATTGTTGGGGAAATGCCTAGTGGTTGTTGGCAAATTTATGTTGCTGCTCTACATGAAGTTGCTATTGCTGCTGCTGTTTGCCGCCATTGCTGTTAATGATTAACTGAACTGGCTCTGGATCTGTGGCTCTCTTATAACAAACCACTGCTGCTTGCCTGCCTTGCTGCCTACTGCTGTTATGGTTGTCGTCATTAATTTTCTTTTTGACCGACTAACAATCCACCAATTGTCTGGCTCACTTAAAGCCAGCAGCATCGGTGAGTGAGCGAGTGAGTCACTGCACTTGCACTTTCTATTTGCATTTATGGGCATAAAATTTTCTTTCGTTCGTTCATTTCTTTCGTTGTTGTGTTTGTTTGTTTGTTTGTTGGTTGTTTTATGGCAACAAAACTTTCGTTTTTCATTTATTTTTGCTTTAATGCAGTAATTGTTGTTGTTGTTGCTGTTGTATTTGGAGTTTTTCTTGTGAAAATCAGCAATAATAACTTCAATAATCTTTAATACTTCAGTGTAAACCATTTCAAATTACAAAAGACAGGCAAAAGTCTTCTGGGGATCAATTTTTGTTTGGTATCCCAAATATTGAGTGGGAGTTAGTTTAAAAGCCACACGATATGGCCTAAATTAAGATAAACTTCGTTGCTAAAGAAAGAGAAAAAAAATCATTTCTTGTATTAAAAAATTTGCTTTTTAAATACAGAATTTAGTTCAGCCAGCAGCTACGTGAAGAATCTAGTAGATAGTATGGAAGTGAGCCCGTTGCTCAAACTCCAGCTGAGACATCTCGCAGCAGTTTTGTGGCAAAAACTCTGGGCGTAAAGGAAATTGTCATGAAAAGTTTTTAAAATCTGTTGTTCGATGTTGACATTTAAACTGTAGATCCTGGATAAAGTTAACACCAGACAACGTGAGTGGTTTGAGAAGCTAGTCTGTAATCCTTACTACAGGGTTGTAAGAATTACTCGAAAGCTAAAGGATAAACGTGATTCTTTTAATCAGGATTTGTTTTCCATCATATAGCAACGTACTCTGTACTCAAATCATGGCGTATGAATCGATATTAGGGCGTCAGAATGCGTCCAGAAATCGCCAGGAATTCGAACAGAACTCTTGCTTTTTTGCGATACTAAATTTACGCCTCTGGTGCCACGCCCTCTTTAAATTTTGCATGCAATTGTAAAGAACTGATTGTCTAACTGAGCACTACATGTGCTGTATGTATCTACATATGTATGTATGTAATCGACCTCCTAGTATTTATAAGGAGTGACATCTGAAATCAAAATGTTACCAGCGAAAATTTTTTTTGCAGATGCTAGGTGAAAACTAATCGGAAATAACGCTGTCAAAAGTCAAGTGAGCCATGATTATGGGATAGCTATTATCTAGGAAAATTAAGCGCTTTACACAATTAATTTTAGGTGTCCGCTTTCTTAGTGTCCTCTTCTTCCTCGTCATTACTGCTTCTTTAAAAGTTGTTGCACGGTACACTAATCGTAGATAATCATGCCAAAAGTTAAATGAGCCATGATTATAGAATAGCTATGGTCTATACGACTTGTCACATGAACCATGATTATACGATTGATATGGTCTATACGAATTGCAAGATTTATTGATGGGTAATAAGATCGTTTGTGTGCTTTACACGATTAATCTTAGGCTTCCGTTTCTTTAGTGTCTCCTCCTCTTCCTCGTCATTACTACTTCTCCAAAAGTAGTAGTCCTCCATATACCCAAAGCGGGCTAAATATGTCTGGCCTTTAGACTAAAGGGTCGTTTATCTCATCTTTCCTTTGCAAGTTTGTGTCAATTGTCTGCTCCTCTGTAAGGGAATGTCTATTTTACGTTTGAATTCATTCGATTTTCCTGTTGTACATTGCCTTGTAAGTGCGTCTTGTTGCCACCTTCATAGTCCTCATATCTAAAAATCCCTAAGGGCGTAGCGATCGAATGTCTCTCTGTCTGCTCCAGATACACTCGGCATTTTTGGATAATTTTCGATGTGGTGTATTTGGTGGAGAAAAACTCTTCATGTGGGAAACTTCTCAAAACATTCCGTCTGTATACGACATAAACGGCGATCCCTGATTGATATAGCGGCCGTTTTTAAATGCGGATAGTGGAATGGAAAAATTTTAAAGTCAAATGCTACAAAACAAATCCAAATCCTCCATCTCTGTCGCATGATCTGTTATAGTGCCAATGAGTCTTTGTGTTATGCTCTCTGAATGGTGTAATCCATAATCTTGATAGGATATAAGCGTTATTTTCGTTATAAAACCTAGATCGGAAGCGGTTTCATGAAGTATCGTGTAGTGAATAGTGGTATCCAGATTAATTGTATCCAAGATGTTGGCCAAATTGTATTAATGGAACCCAATGAAAATTTTTTTTTTTTCATTAAAGGAAACAGTATAATCTTCTATTGATTTCAAAAGATTACTTGAAATGTTTTGCTACTGCAGCATCATATTGTTACCATCAACAACATCGTCATCATTTGAAAGACTTTTTTTCAACAGCGTCTTCAATTTTTAAATCTTTTTTTTTTCTTCCATAAAAAAGAAGAAAATATGATCAAATGAAAATGAAAATGGGAAACATGTTGCATTTAATTTTATTTATTTTTGCACTCAACATGCAACACACAGGCCAGCCAGCCAGCAAGCCAGCCACTTTTGCTTTTCATCATCATCATTATTTAGCCCGTTTTTTATTTCTTTTTTTTATAAAAAGAAAAAAACTTGAAAATATTAAATAAATGTGAGGAGCCAATAGAAAGAAAAGAAAACAAGAAAAATAGTTACTTTGTTGGGAGACGATGGATGGAGTTGTTGTAGTATGAAATAGCTTCGCTTCTTCGTTTTTTTTGCCGCCACTTTACTTGACCAACTTTATAATATTTTCCAGCAGCAGTTAAAACGTGTTTCTTTTTGTTGTTGTGTTGTTTTTCTTAGTTTTTCATATGTTTTTTGCCAACCGCCAATATGTTACAGAGATCCGAGACAAACCATTCGACATTTCATGCATACATTCTCACATAAATTTAATTGCGCGAGTGTGTGTGAATGGTCTGGGGCCTATTGCGTACATCCATTGGGGGGAAATTTATTTTTAAATTTTCTTTAAATTTTGTATTTATGGTTGTGAATTTTCTTTAATTTTTCTTCATCTACGCAATGCTGCTGATGCTTTGTAATGAAAGTGAATTGAATTCGCGGCGTTAAACGTGTGCGTAAAAATGTAAACAAAAACTTGATTAAAAATGTTTAAAAAAATTTTACAAATTATTGAAATTTCCCATAGTGTGTGTAAAATGTTTGCTGGGCAATTAGATCAGGTTACTTATACAAATAAAGATTAGCAAACAAACGAATACAAAATTCAAAAATATTTAATTTTTTAATGTGAATTTTTATAAAAAAAGAAAATAAAATAAAAAACTTAAGCAGAGGTTATGACCGACCTATTTTATATATTCAACGATTACATGCGCTATAAAAAAAAAAAAACAATTCTGTTGCTTTGTAAAATTTACTTGCGTACTATATTTGCAACAAAACATCACCTATTAAATGAAATTTTATAATTTTAACCTCATCAAAGGCTTTCTTCGCACTGGCTTAACAAAAAAAGTTTTCCCAGCGATATTCATTCGGTGCGATATCTTGTTTATAGTAAGAAATGTCAGCCTAGCTTCTTAAAATCGATATCAAGTGCAAACTCTAGCTATTCATTATCAAATCTTTGGCCACGTGAAACGTTTTTAAAAATTTGGAAACAAAAAACAATCCTAGGAAATCAAATCTGGTGAATATTTCTAAAATAAGAATGTCTTTGAAGTCGAATGTCAGACTATATCGGATGGAGATGCCCCTAGACACAGTGGGACAAAAGTTAGCAAATGATGACAGAAATATTAAAATTAGAAAACATTGTAAATGAATTAAAAAAGAAGGATTTCCAAAAGTAATTGTAATATTAGTCGCCGTAGTCTAGTAAGTACTGTGTTGGCTTAATAGACACGAGCCCATGGTTCATGCCCCAACTCAAACATCTCGATCAAAATGAAATAAGGAAACAAATATTTATTCTATTGGCACCTTTCTCTCATCACTCTTCTGGCCAAAAATCTGAGAGTAAAATAAAATTGTCATGAAAAATTTCTCAAAAATCTGTCGTTGGGAATCGACTTTAAACTCATGAATAAAAATTAATACACTCAACATGAATGGTGAACGGTAAATTAGGTTATAATCTTGACTAATGGGTTGTAATGACCAATTAGGTAAGTAAAGCGGCCATTAGATCCTTAGAGAGGGTGTACATCACACCTAAAATTATCAAAAAAAAAAAAAAAAATGGGTGTCCTGGGAGAGATAATAAGGCAATTGACGGTTTCCCTCAAATAGGTTCTCGGCCACGGACAATTTGAAGGAAAAAACAAAGCTGACGACGAAGCAAAGGCTTACAGAATGTGTACACATCTAAAATGGTCCAATAACAACGGGTGTCTCTTGGAGAGATAAAAAGACAATTGACAGTTTCCCTCAAATGGGTTCCCGGACACGAATAAATTGAGGTGAAAAACAAAGATGACGCTCGAGCAAAGGCTTACAAAATGTGTACACATCTAAAATGGTCCAATAACAACGGGTGTCTCTTGGAGAGATAACAAGATATTCGACGGTTTCCCCCATATGGGAAGCATTGAGGGAAACAACAAAACTACCGACGAAGTAAAGACTCGTACAAATGGAAATACTAATGGATTCATACGTGAGATTGGTATTCCTCTTCAGAGGGGCAAACAAATGATCTCACATAAGATTTACTCATTTGCAACCCGCTTGGAGACCAGACAAATCTAGCCTGCTTTAAACCTAACACCAGAATCCATATAAAGCATCTCACTGCAGTTATAAAGAAAAACTTCTCACCAAGACTTATGTATGAAAGAAGAGGAGAACACTGAAAATCTTTTAATCTTTTCTCTCATTGTCTGGCACTTGTGAAACACGGGCTAAGAATTCTTTATTGAAAGAACACGTCTAGACGGCTAAAGATGATTTGTACGAATCATCCGCCCCTTCAGAAAACTATCAGGATGGTGAATTACTATCGATATTATATCGATGTACTTTCGACTTTGTAGAACTTAAAACCAAATCTGGTGAAAAAGTTGGGTAATGAACAATTCGAACTTTAAACCATGCATGCTGCTTGTCGTTGTCTATTCGTTGTTACGATATGGGGGTTCCTATGGCTTCTTAACGGAGCACTGAGTCAAAGAAGTGCAATCAACTGCCTAAACTAATCGGTATAGGGATACGTGTCGTGCTATTGGGAGACTTACAGGGACTTCCATAGATGAAAGAAAACTACTTAAGGACGAAAATGTTAAATTAACAATATCAATTGAGATACGGATAAAGTTGTGGACTAACTTCTATGCTCTCTGAACATCTGAACAACTCTGAAAGAAGATCACTGTTTAATTGCGAAGCATATGAAGCGCGAATCAAAATATGCCGATGCTATTAAATTGCAAAAATGCAGTAAGTTCTCTTGATTAAATAACATTCCTTTGGAGTTACTGTTGATTGATCTGCTCATGATCATGTTTAAATTAATGTACCCTAGACTCTAGTTGAAAGGTTAGAGAGGCATTATTACACGCGGACTGATTATGTTGCTCGGAGCAACATAATAGCTCATCATAAAAAGAAGATGTTACGAAATAAGATCAAGTTTTAATAAAGAGAAGTATGTATGTATGTGGGTTTCTGTCAGAGCAGGATCATACACTGCTGTTCAAAAAAATAGATTCACCTACTCTCCGAAAGATTTACTAGACATCTCTTATGCAAAGGAGTATATGTAAAAAAGTGACTGCACTTTGTTTACTGGCCTCTTATGAATATAATTCCGATACATTATAAAAATTTGAAGCGTATCTCTTCTTTAATTAATTGCAAGATGTTGATCAGGGTGAATCTATTTTATTGAACAGCAGTGTATGTTGACTATGTGTCAACAATTTGAACATAATAATCACACATAATCTGTTGAGTGGAGGTCCCTCCGTCTTTATCGACTTTGACAAAATCACACAATTGTCTGGAAGGATCTGATGTGTAAAGGGGGGTATCCCTTGATAAACAGATCACACTTGTAAATTTATTATATTATGTTTCAACTAGAATTCTTCACGAAAATTGTCTTTCAGAGAAAATTCACGTCTTCGAGGTATCTATTCAAGAGGCAATAATAACGCCATTACCTGAGGACTCGAAAAGACAGACACTAGAACTTAATTATGAAAAACGATATTTATCTGCCTGTTAATTCACATCCTTGCGGAAATTGCAAACAAACTATGTATGATTGTAAGTGGAAAAAATCGAGCTTGGAATTTACACAAACATCAAAGATATTTTAATCTCATAAGAACGAAAATATCTTTTCAAATTCACTAAGATTGTATACTTTTACTAGGTCAAAAAGGAAAGATAAAAAAGAGATATATGGCGCCGCTCTGGTTAAAGTAACGTTTTTCAGACCAGTGGCACAATCTATACATATTTCAATAGGTCAACTTTGGAAGCACTCTCTCGTAATAATTGTTTAAAAAAATGTGTCCAAAAATATTCGGTTTTCTTTTTTAATTGAAAGTTTAATTATAAACTCCGCTTATATTAAATAAACTCGAATCAATAAGCTCGCATAACGAGAACCCATTAAATATTAAAAAATATATTAAAAAAAAAGTTATTCAAAAATTATATTTAACAATAAATCTGTGTTATATTTTGTGAATATATTTCAAATATTTCTAGAAATCATGTCATACCTGTTTTAATTAATTTTGTTTTTGTGCACTTCAAAATCATTTAAATTGTTTTTATAATTACATACCTGCAAATATAAAAAAGAGAAAAATAATTAAATTAATTACGCACATTATTGTTAAAAATATTTGATAAATAAGATAAATATTAAAAAGAAATTTATTTTTTTCTTCAATTTTTCTTTAATATGACTGACAATCTGCCCGCCGTTGAAGGATAATTAGAAAATTCTTATAGCAAGTTAAACTCCATCGAGAGTAATATGAATTAAAATTACAATTCTAAAGTATAATTATATATACATACAATATTATAATTTCAAAATGGTATATCAAAGTTGTGGAGACTTTGAGGAATGCTGATACACAATTTTAATTGCACGAATGCATGAATTGAAGTCTTACAAAAATGAGAGAGCACGTTAGGTAGGTTGAAAGAGAGTAGACCAGCCAAGAGCCTCTTGCCAATTGACATACACCTAAGCCCTCTAGTACCTTACTTGCTATAGGAAGTCGGCATCTTATACAAACTTCCTTAACTGCTTCTACTCCATTCCTCTGAGATGAGTAATGTCTGGTATAGTGTCATTCGCGAAAAATTGGGATCTCAAGCTTACGAAAGCTGGGTATCCTGTGAGTACACTCATTAGAGTATCCAAGCCGCCCTTATTTAGTTTTAATGAGACCAAGATAACATTGAATAAATAATAACTAATTAGACAGATACAGATTTATCAAGATAATCGTTCGGAAGTCTCTGTTGAAAGATCCGATGTTATCCCCCTTGGGAACATATTTCTTCCTTAAAGCCTTTTCTTTTAACACAGTTTGCTGCTGTTTTTTATTCTCATTTTTTCTCATGTACATATGTAAGATTGCCCTGTTTGGTTAAGTTAGGTGAGCTGGCGGATCCTCCTTCAAGGACAAGACAGATGCCAGCATTCCATTGTAATACCGGGAACCAAACATTTCCTAGAGGAATTAATCCCAGTTCAAAACAAATCCTGCTATTGTAGCAATCCTTTCATAAGAGAGCTCGATCAAGGAAGTCAGAAAGTGAGAGTTTAAAATCTGCTGTCTTTTTATGACCAGTGCAATACATTGAAACCTGACAATTTCTCCACCTGCAGCTCCTACAGAAGTCATTTGGCGGAATAGCAAGTGTTTCGGTATACCTACCTAAACTACAGTGGACCGCAATTGTGCGATGGACTGCCAAGCAGTTTAAGGACAGAAGTAAGTGATGAAATAATAAAAATTTATTTGATTTAACAGATTAAGGGCCATTAGGTTTTTAACGGGCAAATAAATTGTTTTTCATTATTTAAAGTTAAAGTTTAAAGTTCACTTTAGCTAAAGTTACCTTTAACTAAAGCCAACTTTAACGGCAAGTTGTAATAATGGTAGTAAGTGTATTGATTCTAATATATTATGATTTTTTATTGAAATTTACAAAACATTTTTAGAATTCTTTACAAAGCGCATTTAATAAAACGTTTAACGTTATTATACAACCACCTTAAAAAATATGAAATAAATTCTTTTTATGAAACCAAAAACAATAATTATCGAATTATTTATTATAATAAATGCCGTGTGTGAAAATGTACACACCCTAAATGTCTCGTTATGAATAGACGAAAAAAAAAAAGAAAAATGAAAAAGAACCTCATAACGAAAGAAACTCAGTCTGAAAAACAAAACTTGTTTTAAAAAAAAATTCCGTTTTTTTTTTTGGTTAAAAAAGGTCAATGTTCTGTTTGTTATCAAATACGAGACAAATGGGTGTATAAAATTTCAGAACAAAAACAAAAAACAAAAAAACTTTAAATATTCTTTAAAATAAAACCAAACAAGAAGAAAAAGAAAAACGTTAAGAAAACCACTTTTCCTTTCATACGCCAACTAGACTGGGAGCACTTATAAGTGTAAGGAAAGAAAGAGAGAGAGAGAGAGAGAAAGAAAACAAAAGTGATTAAAGAAAAACCAGCTAAAACGGAAATTTAACTATTAAAGGATTTCTTTTTTTTTTTGTTTTTCTTTCTTTACTTTTCTAGTTTTTTTCTCTTTTCTTTTATTCATAAAATAAAAGTGAAACTTATTTTTTTTTTTTGCTTTTCATTTTCAGTAAAAGTGAAATAAAAAGTTGAAGAAGCAGAAAAACTAATAAAAAAAAACAACAACATCTCATGCATGATGGTATACTAAAATGCATGCTTATACATACACATACACTTACACAAACACATACACGCACACAATGAAATACAAAAAGAAAAAAGAGCATAGTTTTGATTTTCAATGGGAAGCACTTGGCCATGAGCCCAATTAACTTGGTTGTTTGTTTGTTTGTTCGTTTGTAAGCATGCTCCCAAACAACACAAACATATGTATACATACGCGCCTAGCAAATGCATGCTGCTACACACTTAAACGTACATACATACGTATGTATAAAGCAAATGCACTATAAATGGACAGTGGCAAGTATTTTAAAATTTATCCATATTGTGTGTGTGTATGAGACACACACACACACATATACATGTATATCACATGAAAAATATGTTTTAATTTTTTTTCTTCTCTTTTCATTTTCTTTTTGATTTCATGATTGAAATGTTTGCTGGCGAGTCTGCTGCTGTTTGTTGCTGCCTGTTGCCGCCATTTTCATTGCTGCTGTTTGTTGCACAAACATTTCATATTAGAAAATGAAAACGAAATTATTGCACAAATTCATTACAAAAACAAAAACAAAAAAGTGCACAAAACGCAAATGAACGAAAATAAATATTAAAACTAATAATAGAGTGCTTAAGACGAGCGAGAGAAAAAAAATTGAAAAAAAGTAGAAAAAAAAAACAAAAACAAGTAAGACACGCAAAAGTTTCGTTTTCATTTCTTTTTTTTTCGATTACAAGAAAATCTTTTCCAAGAAAGTTTCACCGTTTAATAACCGTACAACTTATATACTGCATGTTTCTGTATGTATGTGTGTGTGCAACACTATCAATTACAACAATAGCAACAATATGATCGTCGTCATCATCATCATCATCATTATCATGCAATAATTACTACCCATTGACGACTGTTTTTTGTATTATGGCTGCAATCGTTGTTATTGCAACTGCACAACACAACAACAAACCGCTATGGAAGTGGTAGCCATAAAGAGAGAAAAAGAAGAAGAAGAAGTAGAAAAACAATGTAAAATTACTGCATCCGAATAAAAAGCAAAAACCAAACCCAAAGCATTTAAAGGAATTCACTGTTTTCAATGAGAAGAGGTAACATGAGACAGGAACGTGCTGGTTTCCTCGAAAAAAGATCCTGCATAGATCCGCGTAACTGCATTATATTATAACCACCATTGTGGCTATAAGCAGCATAAGGCCTAAAAAAGCCTCCATCTTTTCCAATCTATCCCCATTTGAACTATTTTCGAATCAATCTGCCTTTTCCATGTATGGCCTCTGGGTGTATAAGCAGGTTGAGAAATCTTGAGGCTGATCTTGGCATTGACACTGATCTTGGCAGGATTGATTTTAGATAGGATCCAGTGGAGGAGCGGCGATGGAGAACTATCCGTACGGTTAGGAATACCCATTTTTACTGGAGTATCTTTTGTGAGGATCTCCGGTTTGAAGCATTATAAATTAGATGATAACTGCAGCGTTTTTCAGGCGGATATATTTGCTGTTTCATAGGCGAAATTAGCCACAGTTTCTTCAATTCTGGTTCGAACTCTTACGTGAGTTTCTCTGACGATCAAGCAAGATATAATTGTGACTGGAAGGACTTTATAGAAGCCTTTGTACCAAATCAAATCAGTTTCTTTTGGGTTCCTGGGAATGAGACGGTTAGCGCCCTCTCTCACTTTCCCTTGATTGGTGAGGTGGTTGTTGAGCCTAATCCTCCAATCTGGAGAAGGGAGTTCAAGCAGGATCGATAGATAGGAGTATAGATGGAGAAGTTACATAGCCTCCCGATTTTTGGCCGTATTAGAATTGGTTTGCTGGGAACCGCACGAAATATTGTGATGTCTAGTCGCTGATAGAAATCAGAAACAGATCTCAACCGGATATTTGTGGCCTATGTCGAGATGAGGATGAGTTGAAGACGATAGAGCACCTTCTCCGACAATATACGCCTCTTTGTAGGAGAAGAAAGTTGAACACTCATGGAAGTTGAGAGTTTAAAACCTCCGATATTGAGAATCTACGAGGTTTCTAATGAGATTGAGCTGTCTAAGCTGTTTGTACTCATCCTTATATAACTGATACCTCGCTTTGTTTTCCGTAATTTTCTTCCACTTCTTTTTCTTTTTTTCTTCATCTTTCACCCTCTTTTAGGGACGAATACAATGGGTTCCATAACCTCCGGTTGTTTTTGTGTTTACCAATATGGGTATACACGTCCTAAAACCTATTTACCAAACTTATGTTAGGTAAACATAGGTTATATTGAACCTGGTTGAGAAGATTTAACGTAGATTTTGAGACGCCGGATTATATATAAGAGTTGTATTTCATTTTGATTCTGATGTAAATGTTGCACTGAACTATTTCTAGGGACGAGTTGATTCAATAGGACAAGAAAGAGAGCAACAGAGTCAGAGGCTCACTCATCTAGGTCGAAAACCTAAACCTAAAATCCTGACCAAAAAACCCCCGGAATTGAATCTGCCCTGGCGTGCAGAGGCACAGGCTGCCCAACAATCCCAAATAGATAGATCCACTCCTTTGATGCACTGCAAGCCAATGGAAATTCAATGACAGCATTAACCGCCATTTCTTGTTGCTGCTAAAGACGAATTGAATGTTGTTGGTATGCGCAGCGATGGAAGTGGCTGTATAATTGCTTTAAAAACAACAATAGCAACAACAACAAACAACTATAGCAGCAACAACAGTAGTAGAAGTGTGGTAGCAACAGCATTTGTAATTATTTTCCAACAAACCGTCCGTGTAAAGCGTCATCAACGTCGTCGTCTTCTTTAAATGCAAAAAGAAGTTTTTCAAACTATTTTCAATGCAATTGAAAAAAAAACAGAAAAAAAGAAAAACATGTGAGGAACAAAAAATATTACAAAAATGGAAAGCAACGAGAGGGAAAGTGCTTTTCTGTTGTGGTGGCATGGTATGCTATGGTATGGCATGATGGCTAGCAGTGGCATGGATGTGGTGATGGAAACTGAAACAGCAACAATAATGGCGCTTAAAAATGCAACAACATTCATTCATTCATTCATTCACTTATTCAGTCATTCTTCATGCATGTATGCATATGCATGTGCATGTGCATGATGTTAATAATAATGATGCTGATGTTGTTTTCTTTTCTTTCTTTTTTTGTTGTTGTTGTCTGTTTTCGAAAAGATTTTCATTTTCATTTCCACAAATAGTCGTTTGAAGAAAAACAAAAAATCAAACTTTAAACGTAAAAACGATGAAAAACCAGTGGTGGTATCGAGCAAAAAGAAAAACTTGCAATCAAGCGACTGACTAGACAATGGACCTGATATTAGCATGTGTACATACACACACATATATCTTACTGACTCACTGACTGACTGACAATGCATGTGCATTATTAAGTGAGTCATAGAGTAAGATAGTAGCAACAAAACTGGCTGACTGAAATGGAATGAAGATGAAAAAAAACCGAAAAAATTTCGCCAAAAGAAATCGAAAGTTAAAGAAAATCTGAAACACGATGTTTTTTAATCGCTGCAACTACATACATATTATGATTAGAGAGTTGACATTGACAGGAGAGAGAGAGAGAAAGAGGGAATGAAGAGATGGATAGCGGCCGCGGTAATGGTGTTGCTTGCTACTACTTGTGCACTTGCAACACTTGATTGCTCAAACTTATAACCCAAAGACCCTGATTTTGTAAAAAAGAAAATCCATCATAAACACACAAATGAATTTTTAAAAAATTATTAAAAAGAAAAGAAAATTCCACTTTTCCATGGTAGCAAATAAATATGGTGGAAAGAAAACTGAAATCGAACAGCCAGCCATTGAACGACTTAAAATTATAAATACAGTGGCAAAAAAAACTAGCAAAACAATGAATAGCATTAAATAGCAACAACAACAATACGAATAGCAAAGCAATAACAATTTAAACAAATACTAATAGACATGGTGACACTGAACATACAAAGCTGTTCAGTCTAAGGTTGTATGAGGTTGTTGCTGCCTCTCAACTGGTTTGCATGACAACGGCAACGGCAACGACAACGATAACGTCAAATGATTTACTAACGACCGAACGGACGTACTGACTAGTCATTAAAACTGTGTGCCACTTAGAACACATTGTGACAATAATCAAGCATTCTTACTCAACATAACGTTGTATTCGTTTGTTGCATTCAAAAACGAATTAAATATTGAATACCAACACAGTTAAAACCATCACCACCACCACCAACCACCAACCACAATTATTGTCGTCGTCGTCGTCGTCGTCATTTAGCCATTGAGTGTATTTGACGTTAAGGCGTTGCGTCAATCAGTTGGAAAAACTTGTGCACTGTAAATAGCAAACATTTTTCTCAATAACACTCTACAACAATAACAACAACAACAGTAGCAACAACAACAACGGTACACAATATAACAATTTAACGAAAACTACCGATACGACCGATACGACACACACAACGGAATCAAATTGAATTGAAGTGCACATATGCATGGCACAGTGGTACAGTCAGTAGGCATTGCATGTAATCGCACATTTGGAATTAAAGGATAACGTACTACGTTCTTTTTATTTAAATTTATAGTTGAGAGAGAATTTATTATATTAAGTGGGTCATGTACACCGTTATCGGGGAAAGTTATTCGCATTAACGATTCTTTGGTACACCAGCAAACGAGGGGTGCTAATGTGCATCGAAATTATGACGAGCCTTACATGTCAGGCAATTGATACGACAGGATTTAAGCAATTAAAAGAACGAAGGTCAAAGAAGATGACAAAGACCTTAAACTAGTTTTATTCTTATAGTTAATGCAGTGAAAAAGGTAAAAGTAGTGAGAAAGCGTTAGAAGTTCAGTGTGGCCACACACAGTGTTAAACTCCATAATCTTGATGGTTAATTGACTTCTCCAAATCGTAAAATTACGTACGTTCTGGAAACTTTGCATGCCATGAGTCCCTAGAGTCATCATGCGACCATAACACTTAAATTGACAGTAACAGCTCCTCTACCAGCAATGAGTATTCCAAAAGATGAGTAGAATCGAATCATACCTCTACGCATATTCAAAGTTTGAAGTACTCGTCATATTCATACTTAACAACACGTATGATGTTGTTGATTTCGAATCTCCATAACTCAACATGTAAACGATGCTATGTCTTTTTTGCTCGTATGTTTTTTGTTGTTGTTGTAAATGCAACAATAACTAAGACTGTAAATTTCGATGAACGATTCGAGTCGCTCGAGTAGGCTTATGACTCAAACATATTTCGAATGGTATGAGTTTGATGTCAACGTTGTACTCATACTCATTGGAACCTGTACTTATAAATCAACGTTGAAATGAGTAGTTAAATTTCAATTTTGTTGACTCACTTATATTCAAAATTTCATGAGTGCTTATGAGTAGCGAAAAAACAACTTATTGCTGAGCTCTAATTCAGATCCTATATGGACAACCTAATAAATACTAGGCACTCAGTATGACACTTTAGCTTGCTAGTATTTCAACCAGAAGCGATTTTCAGGCTGAGATCTTTATAATTAGGAGAGCTGCTGACTTTGCAAAGCATTTAGAAAATAAAATCTGAGCTCCACTGGTCAGGTCATCTGACTGGACTACATAAGGAAATTGGTCCGACTAAATGGATACTGAGTGAGACTTGTTTGAATATAGGCAATATGCGGCATTTATGGGAAAAAATTGACACAATTATGAGCATCTAAGTCGACCTTTGGAATATAAGGAATATAAATATAACTTTTATTAGATTGTAAAACAAAATTGAAGGTGTTCCACAAAGCGTCATGAAAAATCGGATGTATTCAACTGTTGCTTGTAGCGTGAAATCTGTCTAGATCTGATAGTAGCAAAACAATCACGGTCAACTTACAATCCCATTAAAACGGCTTTACTTAGTAGGAAAAGGTGGGCGAAATGTGAGTAGAAAACATTTTGTTTTTGGTTTTTCTAAAAAGAAGGGAGGATTGGTATTTAAATTTTTCTCCTAAACAAGGCTGCATTGGGCTGGACTTCTTTCATTTCTTTTTTGTTTGTTTACCAGACATGCTCAGCCCCTCTTTGAAAAGTTCTAAAAACAGGCAAGTGAAGGAGAAAAAGAATTTTAAAGATTGTTTTCTGCTTCTTCTGCAATATTTTCTTGTGCTAATAAAGAATTTCCTGAAAATTATAACAAAAAAAAATTGAAAAATAGGGCACGAGGCAATTACTGTCTGCAACGCATTTTAATGCGTTTGGAAAATTTGATTTTTTTAAAAGGGACTACGAAGCATGTTAAAGCCTTCCTATTGGAGTTTTAAAAATAGAAATTTGAGCCATAAAGTTCAATAAGAAAATTGACAGCCAATTAGCGTGTTGGCTTTTATTGGAAATAAAAAAAATAAAATAAAGAGATTTCTGTAATTAAATTTCGGACTAAAACCCTACTCTTGTACTTAAAAGATCGCCTCATGCAGATGGTGATGACAGATTTGCTTTTATTAGTCGAATTTTCAGTGAAGTTCGATGTACATACATTAGGGAGCTAGAGAAGGCCAGAAACTTTTTGGTAAACAATTTTAATGAAATTTAGCATTCAAGCCATTAATGCCAGAGAGTAATACTGTCCATAGAATTTCTCTTTTTTTCATCTACGATACTAATTTTCATATGAACAGCCGATAAAAAAGAGGAACGATTATCCTTTAATTCATCTCGATTTTGAGACCGAATCAAGAGACTGAACTTGTGTGAAGGGAAGTGTTAAAGTGAACTTTAAGCACCATATACTCAAATACCTACTGACTCTTTAGTGTGGGTACTACTTAGCTTCTCACACCAACCATGTTTTGTGCCTCCATTCATGCTTAGAACTAGCACACACAACTTGGTTGTTGGAGAAGATAGGTTGTAATCTTGACTAAAGGACTATAATAACCATTTAAGTTAGTAAGCAGTACAGAGTGCTGTAGCAACTGAAGTAATAATGTCATTGAAAATGTATCAGGCAGGCGTTTCAGTCAGACGATAAAAGTAACAGACATGACGTTTGAGCATACATACATATCCCTTCTAATGTAACCCTTAACCCGGTAGTTCGCTGTACGACACCAGAGTACGACCTACAAGTCTTCTGGTAAAAGATCTGAGAGTAAAACTTTTAAATTGTGCAGTTCAGAACCAATATAAAACTGTAGGTCCTCCGCCAATGTAGTGAAAACAAGTTGCCATTATGAAGCCAATTAATTAAGCATTTTGTATAGAAACAGGACAGAAGATATTGTAAATAAAATAACAATTGGGTATCTACTAGTCCGAACTATAAAGCGAATTCTAAAAACCTCCGACCAAAACTTACAAAGCTTTAAAGGAATCTATTTTGTAGTGTATGTACAGGCGGAATTGCTCAGATGATTTAATTTCTGACAGAGGATGATCTTAGGGATGCAGCAAACAGCATTTTTCTTACCGTTAATCCTGGGATTTTATTTGACCCCGCCATTCGTAACAGAAATAGAATTATTTTGTTGTGCTTTAATTTGAGATTTTGTGTCAAGTGGCTCTTAGCATGCCTCCACATAGTCTTACCCAAGAAATTGTAATCGAACCAGTGATTACATGACAGCAGGACTCTAAAATTTTCATTATTTTATCGCTATTTTAGACACTTGGCTTGACTAGGCTTTTACAGTAGAAGTTTTAATTTACATTAACAGTTTTAGGAGTCCTATAAAGGATGGCATAAAAGGATGTGGCAACATACTTAGCGCAGTCCTTTTTAATACCACACAAAGTGATAAGTGATTAATAAATAGTACGAGAGTATTAACTGAAAAGTCCTGATTAACTTTATTTCTTTAAGCGAGTTCCTGTGGATAGTGTTCTGGCAAAAGACTATGATAGAAGAAAGTTGCCATGAAAAAATTATATTTTGATAGACTATCGAAAAGGAGGTACACACATGAGGAAACTCTGGGTCAGGCAAGTGGCGGACGTTGGAAAATAAAATGGCCGATACTCTTGTCTTTCTCAACCGAGAAAGCCTCTTTAGGACTCAAAGCATCATTTACATTTGCAGAGGGCTGAGCTGGTGGCAGTAGAACTCAATAGAGACAAATTCTGATCCAATATTCTATTCTGGGAAGACATAGACACATTCGTGTAGACAGACTAACTTCTATCGTTAATTCGCCACTGTCCTTTTGGTAGGCATGCCGAAAAACTTGGAATTCTGCCTAATGACCTCTGCAGGATCTGAAAATTGAAATTGTCTTTCACTTCGTGTATCAATGCCCTGCTTTTGTCATAAAAAGATGGAGTTTTTTAACATCTCACTTTCAGACGTCCTTGAACGAATTCTATAAAAACTGCCGCACGAACTGGTTTCCAGGAATTGGAAAGGAATTGGTTCCCCCTAGGAAATGTTTGATCCCCAGGTTAAATATTGATTTTGGTATTACAATGTGCCCAAATGAGAACCTACATGGGACCTTTATCCTCACGTACGGCGTAGCTCCCTAACTTACAAGTCTTTATTGCCAGAAAGGGCATGAAAAGCCTTATTTCACTTTTATATTTAATAACATGAGATTTTTTCTTACAACACCTTCGGTTTAAAAATCCATTGTGTTTCCCAAAATTCCATGAAAACAAATTTCATTCAGGAAGTTGAAAAAAAAAATCCTTAAAATTGTTTAGAGCGTCACTCACCTCACCACTGTTCTCTTCCGAAAACAAAGACGGCAGCAGAAGCAAAAACTATTGAATAATAAAGACAGTCTATGGCAGCGGACATGTTTTGCATCAAATAAGCACACATACACACACGCAGACATTTATTAAAAATATAACTGACTGACACACACACAGGCACAGATAAGAATAAAGACAGACAATTGTATGCTTTTCGTAAAAATAAATAAAAACAAGAACGAAACAACAAAAACAACAAAAAATCTAGAAATAGAAAAACAAAACTTATAGTGCAACTAACTATAGCAACAACAATAACAAGAACAACAGAGCAAGCATTTAAGCAAACAACAATCGTTGATTGTCGTCGTTTTTTTTTTGTTTTTTTATTTTTTTGTTCGTTTTGTTATGCGTTGAAATGCAAAAATATTCGCGCGGTTGGCATTCAAACACAAAACGGAGTCAAAGTTCTGAGAGAAGGCGACAGATAGCACGTCACTTGACTTAAATGGGGACATGGACATCAAGCTTTATCATTGTGCTTAGTGTGCTGCCATACACACCCCACGGTAATCGTCTGCTCTCTATCAACACTTATAGTTTAGTTGTTGTTTACATCATCGCTCAAAGCATTAGTTGTGTTACATGCATGCATGCATGCATGTATGTATGGATTGTGAGAGTGTACGTGTAGTATTCCTTTGTACTCTTCTCACATGCATAAGCTGTTTGGTTTACGGTTTATTATTATTATTATGGCTGTTTATGTTACACACGTATTTCTATTTTCTTGCTCTCCCTCTGCGTGCGTGTATGTGTGTGTATAGCAAAATAAACAAACAAATGAAATGAAAATTCTAATGCCAGTTATTTAGTCAGTTCATGTCAGTGTAAATGCACTTCTGCCCCTGCCATTGTAAATTGCACTCGACACTGTTGCCATAATTTGTTTTTTGTTTTGCTTGTTTGTTTGTTTGTCTGTTTTTTTCCTTCTCGTTGTCGTGTTGTTTGATTGTTTAATAGTTATTGGTGTTGTTGTTATTGTTGTCGTTGTGGTTGTTGTACTCAAATAAATAGTATTAGAAAAATGAAAATATCTATTGATAAGCATCAAAATATTAAGAATTTTTATTGTTTTTCTGTTTAAATTATGAAAAATTATTAAAAAAAGAAATTTTGTTTCAATTCCTTCAAGTGTTGCTTCGCCCGTTTGGCATTGAATGATCAAAAATTAGGAAATGTTAAGAATTCTTGTTAAAATTGTTTGAATTCTGCTTAGAAGGACACACTTGTTGTGGAAGTGCTAAAAGCAAAAAAGTCTAATTTGGCTTGACTAAGTAAACACTTCAAAGCCATTCTGTGATTGTAATCATATGGGGATAGTACATGAGATATCATCTCAATAGGTTTTGTCTTCCGTAAGAAAGGGAGTGTCAGTTCCATTCTGAAGGATTATGAAACTGCAGGGAACATTGTGTAGATTTCACATATTCAATCGGTATCAATTAGATTCAGGCGAAATGGAACTTGTTTTTATCCGAAATATGATCCGACTTTACTCACAGAGCTACAATTGAATAGAATGGCATTCCAGTGGAAGATTGATGTAATTAACTATTGTAGGAGTAGCACTGATAACTGTGTACAGGCGCCATTTGTTTCGATCATTCGTACATACCCACAATGTAGGACACAAAAGATCTTTGAAATTAAAGTGCATGTCGTTAGTCGCCGTAGTCTAGTAGGTAGTGTGTTCGCTTATTAGACGTAAAGCCCGGGTTCGTATCCCATGTCCAACATCAAAACGAAATATGAAAAAAGAAAATATTTCTTCGGCAACTTCCTCTCAGCAGATTTCTGGCAAAAACTCTGCGAGAAAATAAAAATACCAAAAATCAAAAAATCTGTCGTCCCGCCACTCAAGTATAAAATTAAGGCACACAATGGTGTGAGAAGCTAGGCCGTAATCCTAACTGAAGGGTTGTAATGGCCAATTACATACATATGTATATACATATATATATGTATGAATGTATGCACGTCGTTATATTGTCTCGAGTTTGATTTCAGCCTGTAATAGAAAGGTTACGATCTTCTTAAACATATATTGGGTGGTGCTGTATTGGATTCCCAGGCATTGTGATGTGTTTGGGTAATGAAACTGACAAATAAAGACACGATGAAACTTGTGACCTTGTTAGAAATGTACGTTTAGGACTCTTCTCGGACACTTCTTTAGACTAGGCGACCAGACTAATAAACGAAGAGTGAACTCTTCATGGCGAAATAAGGAATATTACTATGACCCTGATTCAAACGTTTTAGAACGAAATAACACCTAAATATGGGGCGGGCAACTATTAAAATATTCAGAGTTTCTTTTGCAGAGCATTGCGTAACGATGACTAGTGGTGGATGTGGAGTACATCAATTACTATGAAAGGGGAGGGAGTGGGTGTTGATATCTCTCTATGAGATCCAAGCACAACAACCAGTACATCACGAAAAAGTCACTGATCGACAAGGATTATAAGCTAGTGACGTCATCGTGAAATATTTGTTTGAGAACGACACTTACAAGGACATCACTGTCAGCAACAAGATTGCAAGTCGATGATTATCAATTTCTTTAAGACTAAATTGGATTAACGGGGAAAATATGGCTCAACATTCCTTAACAAAATTTCTATTTCGTTTTTTGTTTTTGTAACATTTTTCACATCCTTTTGAAATATTTTCTTCCTATTTCTCATTACTCAATAAAATTCTACAGACTAAGCATAAAATTCTATAAAAAAAAACTACAAAAACAACAACAAAAGAATCTAAAAAGTTCTAGACTGAAAAAATAATCGTCGATAATTTTTATTTCTCATGAATTCTGTTCGTTCTGTTGCATGTATGTACAACAGCCACTTCCACTTTTTTTTATTATACACACACACACACATACATACATATGTTTTACATAGTGATAATTCAATAACAACAAATTTACGCATACAACAAACACTTACACACTGACAACATAGAAAATAATTCCAATAAAATTCTCTCTACACAATATACACACACACTCAATGCATTGAATAAAGAGAATTAAAAAAAAAGAAAAACATTTTGTAATCACAACACTAACAACAACAATCGCAAACAGTGCAGTACGGCCAATCTATCTATACTCAGTCGCAACTAAAGAAAATGAGTGTAAGTGGCTCTAAATGCATAAATGCATGTGTTCATGTACCTGTGTGTGTGTATGTGTTAGCAAGGAAGGAGAACCAAATATTGTAAATGAAACGAGAGTCACTAATACTAATAATAACGATGGCAAATAATCACAACCACAATAATATCATGTACACATGCATATGCACAACTACTACATGTACATCGACATGTACAAGTGCAATTATTATATGAACAGCAGTGAATAGTGCAATTGGCGCTGTTGCTGACAGCTGTAGCTGTAGTGTAGCTAAAGCAGCAACAGCAATAACTGCAACAACAATATTTAACACGAAAAATTTCCTTTTCTAGGTCTAGGCCAGGCGCACAATTACATTCTAAAAAAAAAAAAACAAAAAAAAACTGAGAAAAATAGCGAAACAACAAGAAAAACAACCAGCAACAAATAAATTGTAAATAAAAATAGAAAAACAAACACAAATAATATTAAACGACAACGACAGCAGCAACAACAACAACAGCAATAGCAACATCAATAACATCGTTCTTATGTTCGTTCATTCGTTAAGTCCAACAACACTGCGCGTAAAAAATGCTAGTTTTTATGAGTATGTATGCATGCGTATGTCTGTGTGTTTATTGTTGATTCTGATCAGTTTTTTTTTTGTAGGCAGAGCCTTAAAGGTGTGCACATTAGGTGCAATAGAAAAATTGCTCATGAAGTTCCTAAAATGAAAACTAAAGTGCTCAGGATAAAGTGACACAAATTTTGAAAACACATATATATACATATGTACTCATCATTACAACCCTTTAATTAGGATTACAATCTGGCTTCTCACACCATCCCTGTTGTGTGTGCTCATTTCATGCATGAGTGGTGGGAATTACAATTTAAAGTCGACTTCGAACGACAGGCCTTCAAGCAACTGGTGTGAGACACTAGTAGGTAGTGTGTTGGATTATTTGGTGTGGGCTTGTAGTTCAAACTCCAGTTCAGATATCTCGAACCAAGTGAGAAATATTTCTTTCTGCGATTTCCTCTGAGAGTAAAATCAAAGTTGCAATGATAAGTTTCTCAAAAATCTGTCGTTGGAAGTCATCATTAAACTGTAGGTCCCGCCGCTTATGGATAAAATTAACACACACAACCTAATTGGTGCGAGAAGCTCGGTTGAAATGCTCACTAAAGCATTGTAATGACGAATTAAATAAATTAGTAGAGATAGGTGCACAACAGGCAATTGAGTAGCAGAGACCTCTCTCGTACGACAAAACTAATACCCTACAAGACGCTCATTCTTCTCGTGTTTCTTTATGGCGGAGAGGCGCATGTACATTATTAGGCACTGAAGCAGCCTTAAGAGTATTCGAGAGAAAAGTCCTACGTAAAATCTTTGGTCCAGTGCGAGTTGGCGATGATTTCCGCATTTGATCTAATAATGGGCTGTATCAGCTCCTCAACGATATGGACGTTGTGCAACGTATTAATATCCAGCGGCTGCGCAGCCTCGGCCATGTCGTTAGAATAGAGTAGGATGCTCCGGCGAGACGGGTATTTGATGCGGGGATTTGCGGAAATCGGCGAAGAGGACGGCCTTGTTTATGTTGTAAGGAGGAAGCATGCATAAGAGGCAGAGGCGCCTAGAAGGACTTGTTAAGGCAGGCCGAAATCCATTAATTGTTGTTAATGTCCCATTTAAGTAAGTAAGTAGAATAGATGAGGCAGAGGAGAAACATTTTCTTTAACTCTTGCCCCGGTGTTATTTTGTAGGAAAGCAAAGCACTTCAACTTCTACTATATTTTGCTCATGATTACAAATTGAGATTTTTGATGGCTTCATTGGAAGTGGTGGTCGGTTCCAGTATTAAAAGAAATGAAAGACTGTGGTATCCTAACTACCTTAGAAGATTCATTAGCTATAGTTTCACCATTCATTGTTTGCCATTAAAAACTGTTTAAGAAAATACTTGAATTTTTAATAATAATTGCCTTAATGAATGATTACATTCGTTATAAACTCTGCATTGGAAACGCATTAAAAACTAAAATTATACGAGTGTGTGTGTATGAATGTATAGACAAGTACACATAATAATAAACAAACAAATTGCATTGCAATGCTAAAAGTTGAGTGTTCTAGCCGCCTTCATTTTACCTCACTTTACATGACGCTTCCTGTCCCCTTTTTCTTTCATTATACACTTCATCACTGTGACTCTCTCCGCCACCCTCTCTCACACTCTTTCTCTGTGTGACTACTTACAGCAGTAGTATTTGGGTGTGTAAGTAAGTGCGTGTTGATAGAATGTTTATAATTTTTGTTACTACACACACTCATACAAGCAGCAGGCAGTCAGACACACAACCACAAATAATTCTATTTATTATTGCTGCCGTTTTTATTGTTGTTGGTTGGCTTGCTTGCTGGCTGTTATGCCGTGTGGTTATGTTTGTATGCGGTTGCGGTTGCAGTTGCAGTTTTGTGCATTAAATTAGTGACAACAAGTTTCCTTTTTAAAAAAAATTTTTCGTGTTTTTTCCTTCAATTTTTATCAAATGAAAACAAACAAAAACAACCACAACAACAACATCAACAACTACAATTGCAAACGACAAATATAACAACACACTTAAATAATATTCTATGAGAAACTGTTGTTGTTGCTGCTATTGCTGTTGCTGTAATTCGGTTCAACAACATTTCAAGTTGAACTGGCATAAAAATATACATTTTTTCTAGTTGATATTGTTGTTGTTTTTATTTTGTAATGAAATAAAATCAGAAAAATTATGAAAACAAAATTGAGAGTCACAAAAAAAGTCTCCCATCAAATGGGTTTTTAGTGGTAGTCTGGTACTTAAATTATTCGTTCGCAATAAGTGTGTGTGTGTGTGTGTGTGTCTGTGTGTAGTTTGTACTTGATTTTCAAATCTTCATTCTCTCCCTCTCTCGATTAATAACGTGCATGTATGTATGTATATATTTAATAAAGTAATCATTTTAACTGTTTGTTGCTTACATACATACATACATATGTGGTATGCATAAGTATGCTTACTTGCATGTTGCAAACTAATATCGCCTAAGTATGTTAGGAGGCAAGCGGGCGATATTTTTTTTTCTGTTTTTGTAAATTGAGACTCTCTCAAATGTAGAGGGTCAAGATTAAGATTACATACATTTGTGATTGCAAGCGATTACTTTCAATTAATGAGATTGAGTTTTAAATATCAATTCTCTACTGTTTTTCTATTTCTATTTTGATTTGTTGTTGTTTTTGTTGCTGTCGCTGTTATTTTTGTTATTGCTGTTGTTGTTGTTCAATAAGTCATTTGCCACATTAAAGCCAACCATTCATTGATTTTGTTTAGAAAATTCATTGAAACTCATTCAAGGTAAAATGAGTTCGTTTTTAATACTGTGTTGGGGTTAAGGTGGCGTTTGAAAGTTTTTTTTTGTTTTTCATTTTTTGTTGGCAATAAGGGGGTTGTTTAATATGTATGTACGATAAGTGAATGAGTATGTGAAAGAATATTACATTTAGAAAAGGAGCCTCGAACAACTGAAAATTTAACAAAAATAAGCATCAGATAAGCGTTTATTGAGGTAAATCTAAAAGCAGGCGAACAAATTTCATTTTGTGTCTTGGCATTTTCAAATTAAGAGGTGAAGGGTGTGCAACCATCAATGCCACTGCCAATGACAAATTACGCAGGCAGTCAACTGCTCTGATCACCAAACTGCTCTGTTCCACCGCCAACAATACGTTATTTGCTACACTCAGTTGGGTCCTTTCTAGCCTTCAATTAAAGCTGAGTGATGAGCTGCGAGCAGTAAGACTCAATGCAGTCAAGGCCTTGCCCAACCAGGGGACACATACTCACATTAGGGTCAAACACAATGGTTTCTTATAGCTTTCCGAATGGAACTTTCGATTTTGGAATGTCAACAAGGGCCTTCAGCCTAATGACCCGAAAGCTCCCAAATGAGATCCTTGGGGTTTATATCAATAACTCTAGGATTTTAACAAAGTCGGCAGAGAAGTCGATGTGGTCTAGTGGGCAGTGTGTTGGCTTATTAAAAACAAAGCCCGGGTTCGTATCCCAGGTCAGAAATCAAAGCGAAATATGAAAAAAAATATTTCTTCGGCGACTTCCTCTCAACAGATTTCTGGCAAAAACTCTGGGAGTAAATAAGCCTGCCATGAAAAAGTTTCTCAAAAATCAGTCGATCGGAGTCGACGTTAAGCTGTAGGTTCCACTACTCACGTATAAAATTAACGCACACAACATGAGTGGTGTGAGAAGCTAGGCCGTAATCCTGACTGAAGGGTTGTAATGGCCAATTATGTATGCATGTATGTAGGCAGAGATCATGACTATTTCAAAAGCTGCGCAATGGGTGGCACAATTTTTCCCGATAATCACTCGATTTACTCCAACAGCAAAGCTGCAAATACGTCTCAAACAAACGTAGTTTCAACATCTAACCTTGTCCATGAATGCTGAGGAGTTCTCAGGGAAATTTCGGTAACTTTTATATTTGGTTACGGAACATACGAATATCGTTTTGAATTGCAAAGCTGATGACGTAATCTCCAACATGCTATGGGGCTTCGGGGTGGATAGAATGAATCCAGAAACAGCTTAATTGGAGTTGTACAAAATACAGACTAGAGTGTGTTGAGATACTAGAAGCAATAAAAACCTATCATGGATGTTTTGAACGATTCAAGTCCTGATATATATATGATATGATATGTATATGATAGTGATGGTGATGAATCGAGTAGTTGAGAGCTGCGTTCTTAAATTTCCCTTGGCTAGAACCAGTATACTCTATGATTTTGAGAAATGCTTTGCAACGAGACTTAGTAATAAATTTGAATGGAATAATCTGGAGACTTCATATTGTCTTAAAAGAGTGACTATTTTGTGGTATACAGATAGATGAGGAACGGATCTTGGAACATGAGAATAAAATATTCCGAGCTCATGGGGAAAGTCGTGAGTATCTGCCAAGCGGAAGTATATAACATCGAAAGATAGGCTCAATTGAACTTGGATAGCAGGTACAAAAGGCAAGAGCCACACAGCTCAATACTATCTGACATTTAGGGCAACAATTCGAATATTTGGCTGTTATGGGCTTATGTAAATAGAAAATAGTAAGGAATTGTTTGCTCTACTGAGTACCAGAAGTGTATGTCTGTCGGATGACCAAAATCAATAAATTATGTGTAATACGGAATTAAAAAATTCCCTTTATAAAACTAAACCGATTTCAAAACAACTCTTGACTTATTAGACATGAGACCGTGGTTCAAGCCCCAGCTCAGACATCTCATACAAAATGAAATATTTCTTTCGGCTACTTCCTCCCAGCTGCCTTCTGATAAGAAATCTGAGAGTAAAATAAATAACAATAATTGTCATGAAAAGTTTCTCAAAAAAATCTGTCATTCGGAGCCGATATTTAAACTATAAGTCCCCAGACACTCATGGATTAAAATTAACACATTCAACAAATGTGCAGTGCTAAGCTAGGTTATAATCTTGACTAAAGGGTTGCAATAACCAATTAAATAAGTAAGTAAGGTTGTTTTTGGAAAGCTAAACAGATACATAAAGTTACAAACAATCTTATCAAAGCTAATGGATATTGCGAGTTAAAAAGTGTAACCAAATTTCTTGTGTGCTTTGAATGATTGTGTACGATCTCATAAAATTTTATCGAATTCAGCAAATAAATAAATTATATTTATATTCGTTTTTTAACATTTCTTATCCACAAAAATATCGATCATTAAACTTATAAATAAAAATCAACAAAAAAGCATTTCTTTTTTTTTTATCGAAAACATCAAATCCAAAATAGAAAAAAATCAAGTGAAGATTTCGTAACGAACCACGCATAGTTAACTTAAATGGAGAAAGAAATGAAAAGAAATACAAAAAAAAAAGTAGAAAATAAAAACCCAAAAATAACTATTTATGACCCGAGGAACGAATTTAATTATTTATCTTTATTTTTGTTGTTTTTTTAAATTTTTTGTTGCGTTTTAAAAAAAAAAAACGTTTCATTATACAATAACTTCCGCTATTAAGACAAGCAGTCAAAATGAGAAGAAAAAAACAGAAAAATCAGATAAAAATCACCCGCGTGTGATCTATCAGCAGCGACAACTACCGCTGGCTGTCAATATCCAATGCAATGCATTGCTTAGATATAAAATGGACAGTTAAAGTTATATTCCAATTTTATTTTATTTTATTTAAATAAATCAATCAATAAATAATGCTAATCAATAAAATTAAATTAAATATAGAATGTGCAAAAATACAATAACAACAACAACAATAACAATAAAAGAAAACCTAATAAATTTATGCAAATTAGTCGCGTGGTATTTAGAGATGAAAAATGAAAGAAGAATATCATGATCATGATGATTTAAAAAGAATGAAATTTTATTTTTTATTATTTATTAATGATCACACAATTAATGTTTTTAAATTTTTAAAATATTCTCCATTTAAGCATATAAAGCAAAGACTACAAAATATGTGTTCAGCGCCAAAGTAAAATACCTAAGGTTTGTGCTAACTTGTCACAGCAATTATACACCAGAAGGCCAAGATCTACATATATGATGTATGAGCACTAATTGGGGCACCACAGAAGCAATATATTTCATAGGTGGTATACTACAACTATTGTCAATTTGAGTCCTATATGCGAACACATTAAATTAGGACTGGTCAACGGAAGAAGTGAACTTTGACAGTTGATAACGGTCATCTTTTGAACCTACATCTGTCAAATTAGTTGTCATTAATCAGCCAGCTGTTTTGCCAAATAACCATAGATAGATACAACATTCAGCAACACATGCAAATATAATGAGATTGTTTTCTCAAATTCGATGTTCTGTACGGCTAAGGTACCATACGGTTTTCACTGAAAAATGAGTGAGAGTTCTATTTCTGGGTGAATAGATACCGTGAACAAACACAATTGTCGTGAGTACAATGCATCTCCGCTGTTTGGTGTCGACTTTCGATAGCAGGCGTTATCGGTTCATATTTCTTTGAGAACGACTTTATTTAGGCCAACACTGAAGGTCAATGATTATCAATTTCTTCCTGCTTGAATTGCTTTATCTGGGCACCAACTATGTATAAGAAGTTTTAACAGGACAACTCTAAGTGCCACACAGCTCATGTCACATTGGCTAATGGATCGCACACTGTATTACTGGCAAAATTCGTTCTTTAGGCAAAGGTCTTGCCTGTCACTTATGATATAAAGAGATTCTAAACTAGTGTCAACAAACGCTGCTCCCTCTTTCCTTCGTGCCATAACATATTTTCCTAGTGCCAATGCCACGCACTGCATAAATAGGGACCACCCCCTGAGGTTGATCGGATGAAAAAAACTGAATTGAACTGTTATAGGTTTTTTAAATAAAAATCTGGAGGTGGCCTAATGGCCTGACAAGCAGCGTACGATCCAAGCTCTCGGATTGTACGAGATTGATTCGAGAATAAAACGGGATTTTCTGGACAAGCTTAATCGCTGGTCAGGAGAAAAAGATTCTCTTCTATTGAATCCCAGGTTATCTTGGAATTCAAGGCAATAGTTAGGCACGATGAGTTAACGAGGAGAAGAGATTACATGTCACTGATGGGGCTAGAACATCTATGTGGCCTAGGAAAATTTGGTGAGAGGGAAGATGGAGTAGAATTGTGAAGACTCTTCTCAAAACAAATACGTTTAAGACAATCTAAACTTTCGATGAATAATTCCAATTAAAACAGATTTAAGCCGTGTTTCAGGCTAATCAAGAAGCAGACTAATAATCGGCTTTTTGACAAGCCAAAGTAGACTCAAAAATATGCAGTTCAGTGACAAGGAAAATGAGTCTTCAGACCTTGGAACATGTAAAGCGTGAATGTGTTTTTAAAAGGAAGAAAAATTGCTTAGCAGACACTTACTGACATCAAACAAGTTGCTTGTGCAACACTCTGGCCATACGAATGCTAACGAGAAAAGCTAAAGCAAAGTAAATGGAACCAACAAGGAACTCTAATGGGAGTTTGATACTCAATTTTAACTGTTGAAATTGCTCATGATTTCTTTAGTAAACAGTTCAGAAATTTCAAAAAAGATTTCGAAATTCCATGTCCATATTCCATGACTGGTTTAAGTAGTAAGCAACAACATTCTGAACTTTCTCAGGACAACAGAATTAGCGAAATAAATATATACGGATACATTGTATAGATTGAGGACAGCAACAGATGTTTTACTCATAGTATTTTAGCATCTCCACAGGACAATAAATATAAATAGAGCCTCCGTGTTTACTCGTAAAAATTGGTAAGATAGGGGCGGGGCGCTCTATCATTCATGCAGAAGTTGTATACAAATTTTACGCCTTTTTTATTTTTAGAGCATTTAAATATCTCAAAAGACACAGAAAGAAACGACGAATTTTTTTTTATAAAAATTATTCACGGAAAATATTTTTTTTTTATAACAGAAATTAAAAATTTTTATTTTGCCAAAATGAAAAAAAAAAAAAAATTAATGATAATAATAAATCTTGTTCCATTAAAAAAACAACAAAAACAATTAAAAAATTAAAATTCAAAAAGATTACAAAAATAAATTTTTTTTTGTATTTTTTGTTGCAAAAATTCTTTGATTTTTTTTTTCATGATATTTTTGAGTCAATGTGTGACATTATGTCACGAAAAAAAAAAACGAGGCGACAATAATAAAGGAAAATCTGACGAAAACACAAATGCAACACTGTTTTTGTGTAGATTACTGTTGCTATTTAAAGTGTTTTTGTTGTTGTTGTTGTTGTTATAATCATCATCATGGCTATCATTTATTATTGTTGCTGTTGCTGTTGTGGTTGTCGTTAAATTACGCGCGCCATGAGTGAAAACTGTTAATGACAATAAATGCAAACAGGAGGGAGTAGAAGAGAGAACGAGAGAGAGAGAGAGCAATAAACATATGCAATTGTTTATACAATTTATCCCATGTAAGGGGAGGAGGGGGCAGGGGGCAATTGCAAGTAAAAGGGGGAGACAACAAAAGAGAGTGTGAGAGCACCTCAAGAATATAAATTTTTTTTTGATTTTGTTTTTCGCCTTCTTTTTAACAGTACACACGGGGGTAAAGATTTGTCAGTGACTGCAAAAATACAAAAAAAAAAATCACTTACTCGTTGCGTTATTGTATGTATGTGGAGTATAGAAAGAAAAAATAAAACCGTGTAAAAGTATTTGTTTGTTTGTATTTATGCATGCATGGATGTATGTATGGAAGTGTCAAACGATGTATAATGTATGTTTGTAAGTATATCGTCACGCGAGTGCACCGAACTAATTCAAGGCTGCATACCACACGAACACTGTACAAGTATTTGCCTGTATGGGTAGGCCTTCTCACTTTATTTAAGTGTAAGTAAGAGTATACAGTTTTAAAAAATAAACACTCTTTCTTTCTCTCTCTCTCTCTCTCTTTGTTATTGTTGCCTAACGACGTTTGCACAATTATGGCTTTATCTTGTTGTGCAAGTGCTGCACTCTTATTATTTTTTTTTAACACTCTCACTCTCACTATCATTCATTTTTTTGTATTTTTATTATTATTTTTTATTGTGACTGTATTTCTCTTAAAAACACTCACTAGAGCTCTTCCACTTTTTTTTCTGTAGTTTTGTTTTCTTATCATCATTTATCTGAATGCATTGGTGTGCTGTTGGTGTAAACATTTTCATTTCAACAGCAGCAAACATTAGTAGCATCCGCATACTCGCGTACATTCGAAATGCTTTCATATCGCTCTTGATTTGTTTTTTTGTATTATTGTGCGGTTTCTAAGTAAATGTATGGGAGAGCAAGTGTTACCCATAAAACCCCCCCATAACAGTAGATGAGCACAAAAGCATTTTGTGTTTATTTTTATGGATCTCTTTTAATTTTACGACTATGGTGTTGTCTTCTTTTAAGTCTCTGTTCAGTTGGAATTGCATTCAGTCGCAGCTCAACTTATGCTGAATAAAGAAGGTACATATTCTTGGTTTATGGTTGGTTTTGAATGCGCTTTAAAGGTGCATGAACGTATTTTTATGAGTTTTTCTATTTTTTTTTAACAGCCTTATAAGTAAAGAGAAATAAAAAAACAAAGGAAATTTGTCCTCTATTTAACTTTTGTATTTTAGCTACAGTTTAGTTAGTTTTTAAAAGAAAAATTATTTCCTTAGAGTGCTTGGTTGGGCAGAATTTTTTTAAAAACAAAGTAATTAAAAGTCTATAACAAGAGGGCTATCCGATTACATTGTAAATTTGGCCAAAATAATAAGAACAATGAAAACGGAACTAGTCGCCGTAGTCTAGTAGGTAGTGTATTCGCTTATTAGACGTAAAGCCCGGGTTCAAGCCCTAGGCCAGACATCAAAACGAAATATGAAAAAAAAAATAATTCTTAGGCGAATTCCTCACAGCAAATTTCTGGCAAAAACTCTGAGTAAATAAACCTGCTATGAAAAACTTTCCCAAAATCTGTCGTTCGAAGCCGACATTAAACTGTAGGTCCCGCCACTCAAGTATAAAATTAACACACACAACATGAGTGGCGTGAGAGCCTAGGCCGTAATCCTGACTGAAGGGTTGTAATGGCCAATTATGTATGTATGTGTACGAAAATGGAACCTCATTATCCAGAAGTAATCTGATAATAGTAACGGGCCTTTTGAGTGGATACTGTAGAGTCAAAAAGCACTGCAGAGTTAATGATGAGGAAAACGAATCATCAGACATCTTGAAATCTATGCTCATTGGATCAGATTTCGTTGCAGGCAACATGGGGCTCTAATGGGAGTTGCATACGCGACCTTCACTAATGAAAAAGCTCCTGATTCCTTTAACATACGTTTAAGAAATTTCAAAATAACTTTTGCAAATTGAATTCATATTCAATGAGAGGGTTAAACCATAAACTGGCCTCAGACAAGGTGATCTATCGTTTTGAAACTGGCATACTTGGGAATTATGCATATATCGCATTAGATTGTTTTTCTCTGATTGCCCCAATGGGCTATAGATGACTCAACATCACTGTTACTCTTCTAAGTGCATAGATTAACATACTTGAGAGCTATGCTAATATCGCATTGGAATGTTTTTCTCTGACTGGCCATTGGCTATAGGTGAGGTGACTCAAAATCACTGTCACTCTTATAAATCCATAGAATACATTTAATATTGCTTACAAGAAATCGCTTTGATTACACGACCGTTTGCAAAAGCAACCAGAACTTTTAACACTAATCATGCCTTGATGGCCTATGACCTAAAACAGAAAATTTGGAAATTAAGGGAGGGAGAATAAACGCATTCGAAACAATAAAAGGATATCTGAGTCATGCATTAGACTATCAATAAATAATCTGTGTTTGATAGCCGATCTTTTGACAGGGCACTGGGTACATTTTTTTAGAAAGGGGATTGCCTTGAGCTTGACATGTAGATTTTGTGATGCATTGGAAGACATGGATGGATTCTGTGGTACATTAATGCATCACAGGAAGAAACACATGGGTGAATACCGTAGGATCAGCATTCTGAAGATTGTCAGTGCAATAGGTTTGAAGAAGATTATACATGAATATCCTATAAATTATAAGGGGAATACAATAGAGCGTATGGTTGCAGTACTAAGCCACCTCTTAACCACAATAATAATAATAATTAAGGTTTCCAAATTAAAAAGAAAAGAAAACTGAATAGACTTCAAACTCCTTGCAAAAAATGCATGTAGAAGAGATGCTGAATGTCGCAGAGAGAATAACATCATAGGAAGGTCACCTTTTTCTTCGCTATTGTATCCAGTAACACAATTCAATGAATTCTCGGACAGAGCTTTGTTGTAATACAATGAAAGTTGGCAACTCTATCATTTTAGAACCTAGAAAAACTTGATAACGAAATGGAAACAAATAATAATAAGGGAGAAAATAATAAGAAAATGAAGTAGGTACTACTTGACAGTCCCATTAAATATACGAAAATAAATTTAAAAAAAGAGACCCTGGAGAGCGTATATATGGTAATGGGCGCATGATCTTCGAAGGGAACTACTTTAGAATCGTGTTTGTTTGGATACCCATTCGAATTCATACGTAATAATGAAAAACCAGGGATTGTTACTGATTTCGGCGGCTAAAACGGCCGTGATTTTTTTTATCGAGTTAGAGAATGTGAGGTAATGCATCTCCGAAAGCACACACCAAATGAAATTTAAAGAGTTTTGATCTCATGAGAACAAAACTTTAAAAAATCTGCCAATTTATGGATTTTATGGATTTTACCCACAATAAAATTGTGATCCCTCTTCAATAGGCCTTAAGAACAGAGTTATTTATATCAAATCCTTCTCATTTTCTTTTTCAAATTTGAAATGAAAAAAAAAAACATAAAACCTGAGACTGACTTTCATTAGTTTAATCACAGGTTTTTCCCTTGTTTCCATATGCCAACCATTCACTTGACATTGATCGAATGCTGATGTGTTGGCAAAGTTTTTTGGCTGTAAATTCTAATGAAAAAATTTGAAAAAAAAATAAGAAAACATTCAAAATGCAATCAATTTAAAGCCGTACAAACAAAACAAAAAAATGTTTTTTAAATTCGTTTTTTGTGTTGTTGTTGTTTTAGATGAAACGAAAGATACTCTAAGAGCCCGAAACCGAAACAAAACATTATTATTGGTACCCCCTTAACAGATATTGTGTAGAAAAAAAACAGAAGAAAACCTATTAAAAAAAAAAAACTAGAAAAAGAAAAAACGTTTTAATATTTTTGTTTAACAACGTTTAATTGATGTCAAGGTGTACCGCATAATTTAAAGTGCGTTTCGATTAATAAAAAAAATACACACACACACACTCAAAAACTCTCCCAGTTACACACCATAAACACAACAGCAACGATTGCATACTGCACATTTACAAGATGGTTAGACACACGACAAGACCCGCTGCAATCCAGGTGCTGGCCAAGAGAGGGGTAAGGGCCAACGAGTTAGACATACTGGCAGACAGACAGACAGACATATAAACAACCAGGCCAGACTTACATATTTATTGTAAATGACAGTGTAAAGAATTAAAGACAAGAAAAAACATAAAAAAAACACACACAAAAATCAATGCCTTCAGTGACAGCTTCAGCAAGCCATCATCACCATTTGGCTGTGTGAACCAATACACTTAACCAGCAGCAGTTGAGCTTAGTTAAGCAGCCGCACAACACAACAGCAGCGTGCGTTTTTCTAAAATCAGCCAATTTATGATTAAAATTCACTGATTATTCTGCAAATTCACACACATACACACACGAACAGAAATAGACACAGACGCTTACTTTAACATTTACTTGCAGACATACAGCAGAGATGGGTTAATTAGGCATGAGAATATTTTTTCTGTTTGAACCGTTACGCGGTTTCTTAGACATGTTACAAGAGAGTGTGAATTTTTGGAAATTGGATCGGGCTAACCAATGCAGAAACCAACAATTTTTAGACTGGAGGTCATACAACGATATTGGTGGAGAGGATATCTCAGCAGTAGTGTGTTAGACGCGAGCTGGGTGTTCATACCCCCCATTGGCATATTAGAAGGGAAGTAAAAGCTGTTCTACAAATCCAAGCGATTGACATTCAAAACCGCCTGAAGTCTAAAAAAAATGTGATCGAAAACAACCGCAAAAGAATTGATTGCTACAACCAATCCAGAGGCGGTCCTTAAATGGCCACTAAAAGGTCCGAGCATTGGAATGGAAAGGAAATGTCTTGCAAAAAGATGGGAAATTGGATCGGGCACTCAACGTAGAAACCGACAATTTATAGACTGGAGGCCACACAAGGATATTGGTCGAGAGGATATCTCAGCAGTAGTGGGAGTTCATACCCCCCATTGGCATATTAGAAGCGAAGTAAAAGCTGTTCTACAAATCCAAGCGATTGACATTCAAAACCGCCCGAAATCTGAAAACACTGTGATCGAAAACAACCGCAAAGGAATCGACTGCTATAACCAATTCAGAGGCGGTCATTACCACTACAAGGTCCGAACATTAGAATGCAAAGAAAATGTCTTGCAAAAAATGGGAAATTGGACTGGGCACCCAACTCAGAAACCAGCAATTTTTAGACTGGAGGTCAAAAGGATACCGATATCCACAAGGACATCTCAGTAGTACTGCATTGGCATATTATATGCGACCTCGTGGTTCATATCCCAACTGAGACAATTCGAAAAAAAAAACAAAACAAAACATGAAAAAATATTTCCTTTGGCGACTTCTGGTCAAGAGTCTTCAGGCAAAAAACGTTTAAAATGTAGTGTCCCACCATTTATGGATAAAATTAACACAAACATCATGGGGATCTGACAATCTAGGTTGTCATCCTGACTAAAGGGCCTAATAATGCCTATTTAATGTATTAAATCGTGTGTAATACCTTCTATAAATTATGTACATACGTATTATTTTTTATACTTGCTTAGCTTAACTAATTATCAAGCTATGGCAATTGTATAACAAAAACTTCTCATGTGTTCTATATCACGTTGCTCTTTAGCTGTCACTGTATGTGCATACAGTGCCAACTGTATGTGCATAAAAACAATCGTTTAAGCCTCTAACCTCTTATGCATTGTCATCTTACACTCACTCTCTCACAGAGACTTCTAAGCAAAAATAAATATTTTTGCCACTCAAAAAAAAAAAAAAAAAAAAAAAAAAAAAAAAAAAAAAATTAAAACAACAACAACAAAGATCTTTTAAATTATTAAAGCAACAACAACAACACACATTAGTGATACCAAAAACACCGAACCTTAATTGAATTGAAACCATTATGTATTTACAAATTTACACACAGAAAAAACAACAACAACGACGAACGACTGACTTGAGATTGCATTTAAGAGACAAGCAGCCATTTGTAAAATAGAGAAACCAAGAGAGAGAGACAGACAAGTTAAAATGAGCAGAACAGGCAAGTTTAGTTGAATTTGTATGTGTTTTTAAACAACGAGTGGATCAATACGCATTTTTGTGACAGTTACACACACGAATAGAAAAACTACAAATAAAAGAGAATTTATTGTGTGTGTCTCCTCTCTCTCTCTATGCTTGCAAGTATATGATGCAGGGTTTTTAATGTAAAATTCAAATGATAATGATTTTTTGTGTGTGCGTATTGTGTTGTTTTGCGAGTGTGCATGCGTGTATGTGTGTGTGTTTACCTTCAAATTGGCGGCAAACATTGGAAATACGTTGCATTTATTCGTATAGTCACTGAACGCACATTTGACTGCATATGAACTTATAAAAAATAACAAAAAATATTAGAAAAAAAAAATTGAAAAAAATTTTTAAATTCTAAATATTTATTGTTTGTGCTCGATAAGGTTGCTATTTTTTGTTTGTTTTGTAAACGTTTTCAAAGTAGACGAAGTGATAATTCATTAAAACTATAGAAGAAATGTTGTTGTCTCTACAAACATAGATTTCTTGGATTCATCTGTGGTCTACGGAATCAAAGCTTTTTTGACAAAGAATTTTGGGAGTAACGTTCAGGATATTGATGGGAAAAGGATCTTGTTCCTTGTGGGTCTTGTTATTCCAGAATGTGACTACATTGAGAACGTATACAAACTCCATTCCGTATATACCATACAGAAATGAAGAGTATTCCAGCGAGGGCGTTTTGAATCAATCAAAACATATGGTGGATAGATGAAACAAAATCTGGATTTATATATAGAGGGGAGTGGTCAAAACATTGTTAAACTTGGTTTTTTACCGGTCTCGCAGTCCAGTTTGGTTGCTTATTTTGGATGTTTTTCATTGCTGACGACTCAATTTTGTTTGGTAACCTGCAGCTGCAGTGGGCAGTGGGTAGTGTGTTGGCTTATCAAGTATGAGCTCCAAATTCAATCCTTAGCTCTGATATCTTGAAAAAGAAACATTTTTCTTTTGACTATCCCCTCTCCAGTAGTTTTTTGGGTAAAAGTTCGGAGAGCAAAATAGAAAATTTCGAATTCCTTGCAATTTCCTTGCTTTTGGATAAATGCCGATGCTTGAAAACGTTTTGAACTACCTGCTTACGTAGTTGCCAATAATTTGGAAAATTTTTCTCTGAGTTTTCGAACTTTTTTATGGCTAATCCGAGCGACGGCTGTCATCAAATCATGATAAGAGGTGCTCTTAGATCAACACCATCAAAGGTGAGCACCCCAAGAGAATAGAAGTATAGAAGCTATGATTTTGCCAACATCTTATGTATAATTGATCTGAATCTTACTATTGACAACACGATAGCTAAACTGGCGTTTAATGTTGGTTTTAAAAGAAGGATACCGGCTAGCTCCCAGCCTAGTTTACTCGTCCCAGAAACCGTCATTCAATTATTCACTGAAGTTTCCAAATCGCTTTACTACCCGTTTACTGTAGTCCTTTTGAGGCTGAAGTCATGGCTATAAACATTGCCGTTGTGCGACTCCGGTGTCAGAGTACGCCGAATGCAGGTTTATACATACATGTTTTCTGATAGAAGAGTGGCTATTATAGCCCTAGAGAGTTGAACACCACATATTAAATCGTGCAAGTGTTTGGCAATACCTTACCAACGTCTTTTACAGAATCTGTAAATACGAGGACAAAGCGACGACCTTGGGAATCTATGACGGCAGATTCTGGGAAACCTGCTGAATTTATTAACAGAACGCTTCTGATCGCTCATCCACATAAAACTGTAGGAATGACTGGAAAATACCAGCCAGAAGTTAAAGTTGTTTGCCGGAGTAGGTACTCTCGGTATTGCAACATGACTTTAAAAAACTCAGATACTCGATTTTAGCGAACCTAACTAACGTTAGTGTAAATGCCATTAAACAGTAGTAAACACACACACACACTTCGTAAGCGAACTGACAGCATGCCACAGCAAGTTCTTCGTTTGAAGAGTTCAGCGTTATAGATGTAGTATAGCTGCTAGAAAGTGGAGAAAGTCGATGAAAGGGAGCTAAAATTCAGCCAAACATATATTTGAAAGTCTGATATTAGAAGGCAAACAAAATCCAAAACAAATTTTTTTTGTTGTTGCCTTTCGAATGCTGCCACGTATGTGTGTAATTCACCAAATGTTTTGTAATTTTTTTTAATAAATTCTGTTGGTGTTCTTGTGTGATTTTATTGGTTTAAGTTGAATGTTTTTGTAATTGTTGCAAATGACAATAACAACAACAACAACCGCAACTAACATTGCTACTAGCAATGCTTCAAATCATAATACTTCACAACACTCCACTTCACTTCGCTCCATGCTGTGAATATGTCAATCAATTGGGGTTTTTTTTTGGTTGCCATTAAATATTTATGATACAACGACAATAACAACAACAACACCAACAAAACAGTGCATTGTGTTGTAATTAAAACGAGTTAATCTGTGAAACTATAAGTTGTTGTATGTGGTTATTGGCTGGCTGTGGCTTGCTTGTACGAACCATTAAAAAGTAGGCCTAAAATGGTTAACTGAAGTGAATGCTGGCAAATTGTTGTTGTTGTTATTGCTGTTGTTGCATTCTTAATGGTTGTATATCCGGTTCATATTTGAAGGTCTCTCACTTCTGTCTCTTATGCAAGTTTGTCATGCAAATGTTAATCATACGCACTGTTGCTGCTTGTCGTTGTTGAAAATTGTTGTCCACAGCGTGTGTGTTGCTGCCGTACGCTTTATGCTTGACTTTTGTGCCAGATGACAGTGATTAACTTTTAAATTCGCTAACCTAACCTTGAATATTAAAATAATCTTAGAAAATTAACACAATCGCTCTGTAATTTTAGAATTGAACGAGAATTAAAAACAAAAAAATAACGAAACAAAAAATTCTTGATTAATATGGCGATGTTATATGTATTGGCCATGTTAGTTAATAATTTTAAATAATTTTAAAGCTCGTTTTATTTCTATAGAAAAACTTTAACAAATTAAAGCCATTCGATAACCTTGTATACGAACAGAGTGATAATCAGTAGAGGTTTGTTTAATGGCAATTCAATTATTTTTGTGTTCAAGGATTTAAAAAGCTTTTAAGCCGGATTTTTTAGGGAGCTTTAATGCATTTCTAGAACGTCTAAAAGACTGGCCGATTTATTAACGAAATGAACACCATTTTATCATTACAGGATCCGGAAATGCATCGCTCAAAACAGGCACTATCAAGAAGAGGCATTTGCCGGCAAAGGAGGTGAGGATGATCGTAAATCAAGCAAAAATCAAATAGTCTATGATACAGTGCGCAGTAACATAGAAAAAAGAATACCTCAAGATGTCAGTACATCACATTATCCATTTAGTTTGTAAACCTCCACTCTTGGAAGACTGTCAGCCGTTAGGTTGCTGTTTCCGAATATGACTACAAAAGTGGTATTTGAAACGTGGTCACTTTTCGATCGACTTAATCAAACTACTGGACAAGTAATTGTCAGGATAATAAAGAAATTTGTAGAGGCTAGAATCATTATATACAGTGAGCGCCAAAAGTGACTAAACACCACTGAAATAATTAATTTTCTTAGGATAGCGAGAAAAATAAATGAGAATAGTCGAATAAATTTCCAAAAATAAAAACGTTTATTTATTATTTATAAAATGTTAAAACAAAAACAACAATTCATGATAAAGGAACTTTTTTTATACTTAACAACATAATAAAAAATTTAAAATTATAGTGGGTGTTGACTCACTTATAGCGTTCACTGTATGTACACTGCTGTTCAATAAAATAGATTCACCATGATCAACATCTTGCAATTAATTAAAGAAGAGTCACGCTTCAAATTTTTGAAATGTATCGGAATTATATTCGTAAGAGGCCAGTAAACAAAGTGCAGTTACTTTTTTACATATACGCCTTTGCATAACAGATGTCTAGTAAACCTTTCGGAGAGCAGGTTTATGATTACGAATTGTATGGAATGTGTGTTAACCAAGCGACACAATACGAGTTTCATGTTTCGTTGTCGTCTGCCATTTATTCTCACTTGTTGTAGACATTGAACGAAGTAAAATCAGAGCAACAACAACAACATTTTCGTTTTTCTTTGTATCGAAAATATCGAATTGTCAACCACAAGGAAGCATAATTTGCAGAAAGCTTTGCAATTCTTTAATTTGAAAAATAATGCAGCTAAGACGACACATCGAGTGCAGGGCAAAGATAATAGCCCTGGTCAGTCAAAAAAGTTGGAACCAAATAATTTATTCATATTGTTGACGAAGTCGCCTGTGTCTAGTATGTAGTCTGTTGGGGCTTATTAGACGAGAGACCGTGATTCAAAACTTAGCTTAGATACAGTGAGCGCCATAAGTGAGTCGACACCCACTATAATTTTAAATTTTCTATTATGTTCTTAAGTATAAAAAAGTTCCTTAATAAGTAATAAATAAAAGTTTTTATTTTTGGAAATTTATTCGATTATTCTCATTCACTTTTCTCGCTATCCTAAGAAAATGAATTATTTCAGTGGTGTTTATCCACTTTTGGCGCTCGCTGTATCTTGAACAAAAAAAAAATCGTGAGATTGAATGAAATTCTCAAAAATAATCTGTTGTTCGAAGGCGACATTAAACTGTATTTCCAGCGCCACTCATGAATAAAATTAACACACATAAGTTGGGTGTTGTGAGAAGCTAGGTTGTAATCCTGACTAAAGAATTTTAATGACCAATGAAGTTAGTAAAGGAAATGTTCGTTTTTACGACTTCTTGGTCTTATGAGCACCATGCCCCATTACAAGCAGTAACATGAAAGATTCTAAGTGTAACGATTTTTATCACAGAGATTACAAAGCTTAAAAAGGCAAAAAAAAAATATTTTTGGTGTTTAAAGAAAAAAAATAAATAAATAGACTGTAGAAATATGAAATAGTAGCCTAAACATGCTACAATTGGTCAGTAATTTTTCATAAACAATCATTTATTCAAATAGGCGTACAGTCATGCTGCCAAATCTTTGAGGGGAAAAAAGAGAACGAACGACCGACACTGTTCTTCCATTTAAGCCAGACGGTTTTCAAAAGTAAAAGTTACAAACAAAATAACGGAAAACGACAAATACAACAACAACAATAATAACAATAATAATAATGAAAATAAATAAAAAAAAAATGAACGAAATACAAAATTTAGTCGCCTCTCTCTCTTACTCTTTCTTTTTCCTAGGCTCACACAAGCTCATACCACAACAACAACATTTTTTTTGTATAAACAAATATACGCAGACAAATTTTTAAGTCGTCAGTCAGGTCAATAAATTCTACAGTATGGAAATATACTTTCAAGGTCAAAAGGATATTGCCTTTATTCTCCCAAAAAGAAGAAGAGAGGCGAAAAACGAATAGCATTTAAAGGAGGCTGATAGCAGCAGCAGAAGAAGAAAAAAACCCATTTTTTGATAAACAGACGAGACAGAAATTTCGGGACGATAAGAAAGCCTTAAGGCGAACAAAACAAAGCACAAACACGTACACGAACAAAAAATAGAAACCCAAAACAGAAAAGGAAGACGACCGACAACACACACACACACACCACACACACAATACCATCATGATTATAAATGTTTGTTGTTTATTTTACTGTAATGGTTTTCCGTATGTAGACGTCGTCGTCTCTTAGACGATGTTGTGAAATGGTGAAATGGGAGATGAAATGGGAACAGCAGACAGCCAACGAAGCATATTTTATTTTTTGGTTTTTTTTTTGGGCAAAAGTTCGTTACTTAAATAATGCTTTCGTCCTTGAAATCGTTCATACGAATTAATGGCCTCAATTTCTCTTTGCTTTTTATTTATTTTTTTTCTCTCTTCTTTATTGTTGTTCTTTTCCGTTTAATGGCTGCCTAACTGCTGCTGCTGCTAAAAACATAGACTGGGAGTTAGACAGCCCACTAGGCTTAACTTATTAAAGCAAGTGTGTGTGTGTGCATGAGTGTGTGCGTATGACAAAGAGTACAACAGAGTATGAGTGCTGCAGACATCCTGGGTATTTTGGAGAAAACAAAAAGAATAAAAATTGAATGTCATTTATATACACTCTTACACTCTCTCTCTCACACTTACCCTCGGCTGTATTTACGGCTGTACATACATATAAACGACAAACTGTGTTTGTGTGAAAAACAGCTATAGAGGAGACTACATTTTTATATACTTTTGCGTGTCTGCTGTGTGTGCGTGCGTGTGTATGAGATCTAGAGAGTGCGTGTGTGAGTATAACAGTGTTGGAATAGTTACTGTCGTTAGTCTACCAAAAATAGGACAGAAAAGAAAAAAGGAACACACAAAAAATAAAAGTCAGCTTTTAGGGTGCGTATGTGCGTATGTATATTTTAATGGCTCCTTGCAGGAGTCACATTTTCATGTGGTAGGGTAGGGCGAAAGCGGGCGGTATGTATATAAAAACGCCAACCGTTATATATGCACATACTTCGTCTGAAATTGAAATTCAAAGAGAAAAAACGAGACATTTTATGGTGCAAAGAGAACAAAAACGAAAAACGAAATTTAGTGTTTAACCTTGAACTTGACAATGTAGTCAACAACATTGAAAAATTTGGTAACCAAAGCAAAGAAGATGAAGAAGAAGTAGAAAAAGTAATAAAAAACTAGACAAAACAACAGCAGCAAAAAAAAAAATTGACACCCAGACTTACGCATACATACACGCATAAACGCACACAGAACATTCTTAGAAAAGAAAGTAAAAAATAAAAACACAAATGAAAAGAAAATAAAGCCCTCTCCTCTAGCCAGCCTTAGTCAATATTTTTTTTTTCATTTAAATTTTATTTTGTGGGAATATTTTCTTAATGGCAGCAGGTTTTCATAAGAAATTTTTTTTTTTTTTTTTTGACAAGGATTTGATAAGGCAACTAGGCAGCTAGACAGACAGACAGTTTTTCCTTTAAGATAATTACTAACAATGAAAAGGAAAACTAATGAAGAAAGAAAAGAAAAATAAACAATAAAAAAAACACACTTACACACATACATATACACACAGATTTTTGTCCCACAAGTGGTATGAGTAACGACAGTTTGTGTGTAGCCTGTGAATTATGACTCAAAATTTAAATTAAAATCACGAAGAAAAAAAAAATAGTTTTGATGACGAATTGTTAGAGGAAATGAACAAAATGATTAACTTTCTGGTTTCATATTGCGTAAATGGCATGCCATTGACTTAAAAAAATGTAGAAAAAGCCTCAACACCTGGATTATGAAGTGATGTCAATCTCAATATGATCTGAATTGATATTCTTCTCCTCTGTTTGGGATTATATCACACTATCCTAGCCTTTAGGCTGAGTTAGAATACAATTTCAAGCAGCTTAATCGTCTCAGCTCTTTACCCCAAATTGTTTTAAAAAGTTTGGAAAGACTGCCTTCAAGCGAAACTTTCCATAGCAGTTTCAGCCGCCTGCCTTCTTTTGAATTTTTCTTCAGGTATAAACACCGAAGATCTTTTCGACGAGGCTGCATCTCTCATACACACAATATTGTCAAGCCAATGTAGGCAATGTTTTTTGGAAATGCCATCGCTTCTTCCTATCAAAAAGACGGTAAGAATTCCTATTGTGAGATGGATGGGTATGAGATTTAAGGACAGCTTTGGAAGAGGACCAGCACATCTATCAACGAGATTTAACTTCTCCTTAAATTGTGTATACAATTACCCATTTAACTGGAGGGATCAGAGTACCGGGGCCTGATACAAGCCAGAGATTTCGAGCTTCGTAGTTCTTCTTGCGACTCATCACTAATGTAATTTCCACTGAACCCACATACCTACATAATTGGCCATTACAACCCTTCATTCAGGATTACGTCCTAGCTTCTCAACACCACTCATGTGGTGTGCGTTAATTTTATACGTGAGTGGCGGAACCTACAGTTTAACTTAGACTCCGAACGACAGATTTTGAGAAACTTTTTCATGGCAGGTTTATTTACTCTCAGAGTCTTTGCCAGAAATCTGCTGAGAGGAAGTCGCCGAAGAAATATTTTTTTTTTTTCATATTTCGTTTTCAAGTCTGGCCTGGGGCTCGAACCCGGGCTTTACGTCTAATAAGCGAACAGAATATCTACTAGACTACGGCGACTATATCAACGAGATTTAACTTCCCCTTAAAATGTGTGGATAAATTCCAATATAACTGGGGGCCTGATACATGTGAGAGATTTCGAGCTACGCTCCGGCTCTGGCCAGCTCATCAGTATTGTAATCTCCACCGATATCCCTATGTCCCTGAACCTACATAAGAGTTACCTATAAATGATTGGAAATTTCTCTGAGAAATCCTTTTCATTCATGGACAAGGTGGATGTTAAAACTATGTTCGCAGCCTAGCTGTCCAGGTACATCTAGAGATTGTGTGCTGTGCTTCAAAATAGATTTGCCGAAAGACTAGGCATTCAGCGAAATTGACTTCTGCTGAAAATATGGGTCTGAGAAGGAGGAAGAGCCCGTATCGTTTCATCTTATATGTTAGCGTCCTGCTTGTGTCACAAAAAACGGAAGCTTTTGCCCTCTCACTTTTAAAGACTATTGAAATAGAAAGCTTTATTATGGACTCGGTTTGGTTTTCTCTAGACACTATTTGATTTCCGGTTGGATTTGATGGGCCTAAACTGCTGGCCTAAGTGAACCATCTTCCTTCAAGGAGTATCGTCCCCCTAATCTCACCTAAACCTACTTTTGTGGAGCAGAAATTAAAAAATGTTTGTATAAAAAACGGGAATTGAACCCAGTGTCCTAACAGATTAATCTTTTATTAAATATTCCACGGGGTTTTTTGGCAAATAACTATACTATCTAGCCTATTAATTAATTTGCAAAAGTTTTCAGACAAATTTGAACAGTATAAAGAATTTTTCCTTCCTTCCCATACCATTTTAGTTGGTTTGGTTAACCACGAGTCCAAGTTTGATGGATGGAGTCCAAGTTTAGGTGGCAGCAAATGGATGAATGAGTTACAAACCCAATTTTCGCTTTATATGGTACAAATTTTGTATTGCTGGTGACTTTCTGGCAACGATATTTAAAGCAGCTGCATAAGGCTGACGATGAAACTACTCAAGATCTCTTTGTGTACTTGGTCGTCTCTGAAAGAGACTGGAGTACTAGAGTACTGGACGGGTTCTTGTCCAATAGACCAGAGCTCATGAACAACTACGGTACGGTGACTGAAGTAAAATGTAAGCATAGCATTGGAATACCACAGTAATGATGAAATATTCCACAAAGAAATTTGGCTGAAAGTAGCGCAGTTTAGGATATAACTTCACAGGCAAACGAACCATGTCGGCAACGCAACTTTTTTTATTTCTGCCATTTTTTAAAAGGCTCTACCAAAGAAAACATTGCTTTCAGTGCATAGTAGTTAGTGCCTCCCTACATAAGAAATAGTCTCTGCTTATTCTTCTTGACAATTTTCTAACAAATTTCAACTTTTTGTCAGAGGCGTAAAGCAGAAGGAAAAAAGAATGAAAATAAAACACGCATTTGTTGTCGTTGCAGGGAGGAGGATAAATATAAAAAATTGTTGTTTGCAAAAGGAAGGATATGTCTGCTGAGGTGGCTACCACCATAATAATAAGTTTCGTTTGAAGAAAAACGAAAAATGAAAATAAAAAAGACGCAAGAATCCTTTTTGTAATGCCTTCTACCTACTTTAACATCTCCAGAAACTTGCGTAATTTTTGTTTCATTCAACCTGACTCCCTGTGCGACAATACCTTGAACTTGAAAAACACATGCACTGGGTATACATTAGGGGGATCCCTTCCTAACAATACGAGTATATACTGGGAATACATAGAGAAATAGATGGCAAAGATTGCTTAGTGAGGGAGGGAGATCGAATGCGGGAGAGAGAGAGAGAGAGAGAGTGAATGACTGCGTGTGAGCGTGCGTTTCACTTGCTTGACAAAAGGATCATTAAACTCTTCTTGAGTGGCCTTCAAAAGGTTATTTTTCCTAAGAATTGTTTTCGTTCGGTCGGTTGGTATTGGTATTGAGAAATTGTTCTGCGTCTGTTACAATTTATCTGATGGTTGCTGTTTAATACCATGCCAAACAATACCATCATGCCCCTCCCTCGTATTTACGTTTTAGTTTGCAAAGGAGAGGAGGGAGATTGTATTCCTGTTTGTTGTGTGAATTTTTTTTTTTTTTTTTTGGACAGATTTTAATAATCGTTTTAAAACCACAAGATTCGACATTGTTTTGGAAATGGAGCCTATTTTATACAATATTTGCAATTCTTTCATTTGATTTGATTTCTCTCTCTTTTATGTCTAGCCATACATCAATCAAAGGATATGACGAGGAGCTGTGATGCTGTTAAGCTCTCTGAAAGCTAACAACCCAGCAGAAGCTGTATCAACTAAGCCACTTAAATGCTACCATAAGGACATCTACATATATCACAGCGAAGCGACTTCTCTTATATTCTATGGAGGTTGTAGATCAGTTGAGGACCTAACCTAGTTATCGTTTTATAAGATAACTTTCAAGTTAATTTTCAATTTTATTCCCAGCAAGTCGTTATCATTAAAAAGTAAAGCAATGTTACTGATTATCATGTTTATCAGTTAGTTATGAGACTTCACTTGATATTGTATCATAACGGGCCGCTACAGCGCAACAGGTAACAAAGGAGCGCAAAGCCAAAGCACGTAATCCAAACAGCCATTTGCAGGATCTTGTCTAGGCTGATAACATCTGCCAAGTTGCTGTCACACGTTCGACACTAGACTATAATGCTCTCAATAAAAAGAAATTGATGAAGATATGGGGCCTCGCAAATAGCAAAGGTTATGCGATTGTTCTTCAAGAATGCTTAAACAGTTGCAGTGTACAACAGCAAAACTTGGGCTACGTGGACTCCTTCTGTGCTACCTTCTCTAAGTGTAATTGCGAAAGATGTGGGATTTCATGAAGAAACTCCTTTAACAACTTGAGAATGGCATGGCATATGACAAAACGTGGTCTAAAGTCGCTAAAAGTAGTCGCTAATCGGTGCCTGAGCAGAATACATAAATTATTCTGAACGATTAAAGAATGTGGGACTTCACTTCGCACATTTTACGGTAGAGAAGACCTTTTGATTGATCATATACCACGTTGGCAACAGATTGATATTGAAATAAACTAGAACCTCCATTTGATGGATACAAATGGGATGAGTTTGCCTGGATAATTGCTGTACGCACTGTACGAAATCGAAGAAGTGACATTCAGGACTCTATTACATATTGCATTGTAGTAGCCGCCGATTAATATCAACAATCAATCGACGTCATTTAGTATAACGTTAGTTAAAGTGTGCGAAAATCCAGATGAATGTATCGTGAGAAGAATTTTTCATAAATATTTGATGATCGGATTGAAGAGGTGACCAGAGGGCATGGCCAACAATACAATATGCTGAAGGACATTCTCATTAGACGCATCTACTAGCAGATTGAGTAGATTGTGATTTTGAGTTTGCCACCAATGCTCTTGGGCACTTTTATATGCCCAATTGGTGACTGCAAAGTGAAGAAAGAAGGAGAAAGAGTTACATATTTTAATATGTAATGTTAATATGGTCTCCTTCTCTTTATGATGCCAAGCCGTTGTGCCAGCAAGAGAATACAGGACTCTATTCTACATCCACCACATGTTTAATACATGTGACGTGTGAAGAGAAGTGAAACAGATTATCAAATACTACCTCCGTAGATGCCAAATTCCATTCTGACTTCTTTAGTACAGAACGTGGAGAACGACTTTACTTTGACTTGACTTTTACTTCCCTCAAGCATTTCACAATGATGGCCAGATAATATGTTCTGTTATTGCATACTACATGGGAGTACCAACGACTGAATTCATGACATCCTTAAAGTAGTCTATGCCACGAAGAAGAGAAGGGGAAAAGTATTTGAAGTGTCTGAGATTGATGTGCTTTAGAATAGCTACATACATCCATGAACAACTACAAACGGGTGACTGAAACGAATAGTTGGATATTATGACCTGTCGCATCCATCCATCTGAACTACAGTTTGTTTAGTGATTGTATCAAAATTGCATAATGAAAGCTAGGCAATTCAAAATATTAATGGAGGAAATGTACCGACATTTTAACACTCTCTATATGCTTCCATCGTTTTGAAGCTAGCAAGAAATCCACCCTCGTATGATATGTAATGCCTGCAGTCTGCAAACGTCTGCTTTCGTCATAGCCATCTTATGTATGTGTACATATGAATGCTCAATCGACAAAGAATTGTAAGAAAATCCTTTGGGCGTTTCAGGTCCAGCCTGAGCCATGTGAGAACATATTTTTAAAATTGGCAAATGATCACCAACTTTACATACCAAGAGGGGGGTATGTTTACGAATTTCAAATCTGCAGCCTTAAACAGGATTTGTGGACGCTTCCTTATATGTATGGAATGCATGGTCTGAACTTAACGATTGACCTACCAATGGTAAGCTAACACATCTAATCTTGCCATCAAACGAAATGAAGTCCTTTTTTGCAAGGAAACGTAATGGATTATAAAATGCAATTTGGCTGTAATAAGTTTTTCGCAAAACCTAACGAAATTTTTATGGGAACAAGAGCAATAGATGCCACAGTCACAGTTTCTTTACATGAATCTGTATTTCTAACCTCCAGAGGCAGGAGAAAAGGGCTTAAATGCACTGAGAACTCAATATTGCGACCGTTCTTTAATAGGAAAGCCAATAAAAGATTTAAACACTTAAAACTGAAAGCTCATACGTTTTCTTATAAAGAATTCTCTATAAATTGTACACAATGAAACAGAACCGTTAAATATTTGAATTTAAATTTCTACAGAAATATTTTTATTTTCTTAACGGTTTCCTTACAATTAAACAAGAAATGTTGCATACTTTTGCAATAGAAAAAAGCTTTTTGAAATTAAAGCTTTTAAAATGGTAAAATTGTAGATATTCTACCACAAGACGCCTAAACATATGCTAAATATTTACACGAGGTTTGTTTGAAATATAAAAACTAGCACAGGCATAAACCTATGTTTATGTACACATTCTAAATCAATTGCTTTCAAACTGTAGTACTAAAACTGATTATGTTAGACGTGAACCCTGAACAAGGCAAAGTTTTTGAACAATTTTTGTAATTATGGTTTATATTGTTTTAAAGAAAATAGTGTGTTCCCACTTACCTTTAAAATCGCCTAGTGCTGCTGCTGCTGCTGCTGCTACTGATGTCTTATCATTCTTGTTGAGTATTAAACTTTTCGCCATCAATTTTTCAGCCAGTAGTGGATTTGATGCTATTAAATAACGTGTTGAGCTGTCATCGAATATCGTACAGTTGTTATCGTTGTTGTTATTATTATTGGTATTGCTGTTGTTGTTGCTTAAATTAGAATGGCTTGAGTTCGAGGAGTGAGTGTTGTGGTGGGTGTTGTGAGTGTGGCTGTGGCTATTTTGGTTTAAAAATGTGTTACTACTACTATTGGCCTGCTCCTGGGTGGATGAAGCTGCCGTGGGTTCCAGTGTCAGTGAATTTGTACCCACCGAACCCAAAGCAGAATTCTCACCCGGCAGCTGTATAGCATTGCTCGTTATTAGATTATTGCTCGAGGAGGTAGAAGAGCTAACACCACCACCAACACCGGCCGTGCCATTAACTAAACCCGTTAATAGGCTACTATTAAGAAGATTAACACTGACACCAACGCTACCACCGCCACCACCGCCGCCAATACCTGTTGTAGCAGTGCCAGCACCACCACCACCAACACCTCCGCCGCCACCGCTGGCATGAACTAATGCCGCAAATGTATCATGTTGTGTGCGGGCCACAACATCACTGGTAACATCGCTTATATTATTGTTCTCCTCCTGTTGAAAGAAAATGAGGAAAAAAAACATTTTTTTATAAGAAACTCCTTCAAAACAAAAGAGAAAACAAAAAAAAAAGATTTTACTTTCACTTCAACGGTGGCCAAATCGGATAGAAGACTCTCAATTTCAAAGTTGCTCTCGGACAGTTGACGAAACAATTCATCGGAGGAATCATTGTTGCACAACGACGTCTCCAAGGCATTTAACTCTGCTGTTGTACTTTCGGCCAACTGCGTACTTTCGCTGACATTTTCATTTGTTTCGTTGACTTCATCCTGTGCAGGTTATGTTTGAAAAATGAACAAGAAAATGAAAAAGGAAAAGAAAAACAACGAAAATCAATTTTTTTTTGTTTTACACATGTAAAGTTCAAATATTTAGTAAATAAATGTTTACAATAAAAATAAAATGTAAAAAGTTTCAATGGGTTTGGTTAATTACACCATTTCCAACAGTAATGTAAAAGTATTATTTTGTTTGGGAAAAAAAGAAGAACATTTTAACAAATTAAACCATTTCCAAAAATAAATTATGTAAAAAGAATATTTCTTTTATTTATTTAAAGGACAAATTTTTGAAGCATTTCTAAAAGAAATTTAAGACAAACAACAATTTTGAAAATTTAAAAATTTTGTTTAGAAACTACACCATTTCCAAAAAAAAAAAAAAACAACAATAATATTAAAAATATATACATTCTCTAAGTACATACACCATTTCCAAAAATAATTATTGAAAACATTTTCTTTGAATACTACTGTAGCAAGAATTATATATAATTATACAATTAAGTAGTTCTAACGCATTTAAAAGAATATTTTTTAATTACACCATTTCCAAAAAAATTTTAAAAAATTGAGTTATCAAATGTCTATCTCTTTTAGAAACTACACCAATTCAAAAAAAAAATGAAAAAATATAAAAATTAAAATTTTTTAAAATACACCATTTCCAAAAGTAATCATGAAGAACATTCTTTGGTGCTCTACACTAGAAAAATAATTAGAATATTAAGAAATATTGAAAGTATTTAGAAATCAAATTTTTGGGAATTACACCATTTCCGAAAAAAATACAAAATTTTAAAGAAATACGTTTCCGATGAAAATATTTTTATAAAATTATTGTTTATAAAAAATTAATTTAATTATAAAAAAAGGAAATACCGAAAATATTTAAAAGAATACGTTTATAAATTACACCATTTCCAATAGAAATCAGAAATATTTTTTTTATTTTTTCATTGTCAAAACAACACCATTTCCAAAAGAAATCACAAATATTTTTTTATTTATATATTCTTAAAGCAACACCATTTCCGAAAAAAATTGTAATATAAAAAAATTTAAAAAAACTTAATTCGGAAAATAATGAAGTATGTAGTTTAAAAAAAATGTTTTCGAATTAACGAAACAAAATTGAAAATAAGAGAATTCCAACAATTTTAAACTGCAACAATAGTGTGTATAAGCGATACTAATTCCAAAAATAATTTTCGAAGTTTTTCCTATGAAAAAAAAGCGAAATTTTGACAAACTACACCGTTTCCTTCCGAAAGAAGTTAAAAAATTATTTTTAATTAAAAAAAATGTTTTCAAAAATTATAAAAAAGTTATTTTTCTTTTGAAAACGGTTTACACCATTTCCTAAAGGAAAAATTTATAATTAAAAAAACCCATATGAAACATAAAACATATTTAAAAAAATCATTGTAATACTCACCTGCATACATGTTGCAATATCTAAGCCACCCACAATGCGACCGTCATTATCTGGACACCAAAGTAGAGCGTCATCAATAAATGGCATCGCTGATAAGGCAAAGCCACTTAAAACTTCGTTCACCAGTGCCAGCGTGTTTTTGTCACCGGTGTAGGGGATAAAAAAAGAAATTTTGCTTGTTTTTTTTTTTTAAGGGGGGATGGGAACTGTTGGAGAGCCTTTTGATTTAACACACTTAACTTTTAACCGTTAACTAAGTAAGTAAGTGCGTGTGTGTGTGTAGAAATGTTAACAGTTATTTATTTATTGTTTATATTGGAAAACGATGTTTTTTCTTTTCTTTTAAAAATGTTTACGATTTTTAGGCACTTTTGTTTACAACAAAAAAAATGTTAAAACAGTTTCAATGTTTTATAAACAATGTTCAACATTTTATTAACAATCAAATAAGAATTAAATTCATAATATTTTACTTCGTCTTCTTCTTCTTAATTTGTTTTTGTATTCTTTTCAAAATGGACGTATTGCGTTAGTTTGTTTAAAAAATGTTTTTTTTTTTGTTTGTTTTTTGTGTGTAAAAAAATTAATTTTAAATTTATTTAACTACTGTTATAAAAATTACGTTTTGTTAAATTACAAAAAAATTATTTACAAATTTTTTTTTTTTATTAAAAATTTTGGATTTAAGGCAACCAGTTGGTGTTTGATTTTTTTTTGTTTTTTTTTTTGGAGATTATAGGTTTTGATGATTAAGTCTAAAAAGAAAACAGAAAAATAAAAGATAAAATTAATAATTTATTAATTAAAATTAAATTTTTTATAGAATATTATGTTGAAGAAAAACGAAAAAAAAACAAAGCTTTTGGCTCGTGGCATAATTCTCATGGCTTGTGACTGTATTTTGTATGGTGATTTAATTGAATTAAGGTTCCATCAAATAAAATAAATTCTGCTTCCGGTTTCAAGCTTTTAATGAATGAAAGAAACCGACGTTAAAATTTTATTTTAATAACCTACTCTTTAGTAAACCTTTAAAAACTCATTTATTTTTAAAAAATTTCAGGGTCTTTTTCATATGATTTATTCAAAATTTAAAAAAAAAAAAAAAAAACGAAACAATAAAAAAAAACAAAAATTTATTGCATTTTGCAATCAAAGATAAGAATTATTAATAAAACTAGTTAAAACAAAAAAGAATTTAAAATATTTAAATTATCGGATATGAGATGTTGTTGTGTTAAGTTTTTTATAAAAGCAATCTCAAGGGTTTAGGTTCAAAACTATAGGGCGCCTAGAATGCTAGTTTATACATCTAGACTAAAGACTTAAACAAGTTTTGCTTAAAGTTTTATTATAGCGCAGAGGTGTTAGTGTGTCCTTGTATTATCTGCCCCATTTCTGTTGCCCCGACGCAGCTCAGGAAGCTGTTCAATGTCAGAGCAAGAATAACTCGCTACCTAGTGCTCTTTACACACTCAGATGTTTCCTTGTGAACGGCTCTGACGCTGCACAGATACGCAGTATGAGTTTTAATGATTATTTTCTCTTCTTATAAATGTAAAGCAGCGATCAAGAGGCTACCTGTGGATACTCTGATGCATGACTCATATCTCCTATTGTAATTCTTCAATAAAAACTTTAATTTCTACACCCCCTTTGGCTTGAGAGGAGCCTTCGTTTCTACCCCTTTTAGCCGCTTCGCAAGTTCATCTACCTGCTCATTGCTGCGATTTTCTACTGATCTGGCCACCAGAAGAATGTAACCCTTTTTTTCGTGCTTATCGGATTCACCTTCCCCAGACAGTTTCATACCATCGTTCAAATAACTTCACATAAACCGAGAGCTTGTATGTATATAGCCTTGACTGTCAGATAGTATCACTCTGATCCCCTGCCCTTTGCATTTCCTGGCTAAGGACTACACCGTTTGTGTTCCTCTATTCATCCTCTCTTAGAAAAGTGCATACGCCCTAATCGCTGCATTTACTTTAGGGATTACCAAAAATTTTTTGGTTATGTATTAGTGAATAAGAGAGCGAAAATAAGCTGAGAGTTTACAGTCATAGAAAAGTGTTAGTAATATACGCTATTTTTATTTCCATTTTATCAACATGCATAAAGTTATACATCTTTGACTTAATAATTAAAACTTAAAATGTCTATAATCTTTTTTGATATTTGTTGGGATCTCATTTTGGTCCATAAATTTGCTCTCCTACCAATAACCAACCTTTAAATTTTTCCAAAAGTTTGCATTATGTCTATAAAAAAATATTTCTCTCTTCATAACATCTAAATTATTTACTTGACTATCAAAATGTGTTTTAAGAACATATAAGACATTGGCTTTTAATAAAAGCATTTTTTAACATAAAATATTTTTTGAGCGTAACCCTCAAAAAAAATGTGATAGCATCCGCTGACATGTGCACTCGCCGCAGTCTGAGCGACGACTAAATAAAAGAGCATAAGCAATGTGTGTGAATTCGCTCTGCACAACTGTGCTATGAAATGGTAATCTATGATTTACTTTCACATCAACGATGCGAAAGATTTTCCAAAATTGATTTGTCAGATCACGATGCCTTCTGATGAGTTTCGTGTCAAACGTGACTCCTACTGTTCTAACCATAGTTTTCAAAATTCTAATCCAGGCATCTTGAACAAAACGAAATATTAAAGGAAACATATTTGTTTCGGCGACTTTCCCTCAGCAATCTTCTGGTAAGAACTCTGAGTTTAATTGTCAAGAAAAGTTTTTCAAAAATATATTGTTCGGAGTCGGAGGCTGGTGTGAAAAGCTAGGTTGTAATCCTGACAGAAGGGTTGTAATCGCCTATTGTCTCGATTGAAATCTCAATCTGATCCTAGTTAATAAAACACAAATGCTAAAAGCAAGCTGAAAGAAAGTCGCTAAAGAAATATTTTCTCATATTTCGTTTTGTTCGACATGTCTGACCTGGGATCCCAACCATGGACTCAAACAGGTTGCATGTACTAAGTATGGTTGACTTACTAGCCACCACAGACTGCAATCTCTCTGTGATTAGCTTGCTTTGTCTAAGCAGAGCAGTCATTAGCTTCTTAACAGACAGTTCATTGCAGCCGATGGTACAACTTGTACAAAATTAGTTTGTCTGAGACCAAGGTCTGTCACCTTTGTGAGAGTGATACTGAGGGGTCAAGAAAAACATTTTTTTGTAATTGGTGACATTGTCGTCAAACCGTTTCCGAAGTAGTGGAAGAGTGCTTAAATTTCTTGAAGACCTTAGTTTAAGAAGTTAATTTTAAAAAGTTTTTTCTTTGCTTTGCTCAATAAATTTGTAATTGATAAAAAGAAACTCTCTTTTATTCTGCAAGGAAAGTCAATAAACTCGTTTTGTTTGTTTTTCAAATTAAATTTTGTTTCTTTGATTATTTGTCACACTTTTTTCTGTTGTATTATGAAATGAAATGGAATGGAATGAAAGGAAAAATTTATTTAATGCTACGGTTTGGAATCATTTTAATTAAAATTTGAAGAAATTCAAAATAATTTAATTAAAAACATTAAAAAAAAGAAACAGCAAAACAGCAGCATTAATAAATTAAATCAACGTGTTAACCATCAGTCATCACATCGACAAACCAACTAACCATTGTTGGTTGGTTTTGATATCCAAAAGAAATTGTGCAAATCGATCGCATAAACTCTCTCAATATTATACAATCTCAACCCTGTATAAAGCACAATTCAAATAAAACAATAACAATTACAATGACAACAACAACAACAACTGTAGTAAAATCATATTTAATTTTTTTTTTTTTTTAAATTTTTGATGATGATGGTGGTGGTGGTTGGTTCCTTTCTTCCGGTTAATCATCATTATCATACAACATTACTAGCATCATTATCATCATTATATAGTCATTATAATTAAAATGAATATTTTATGTGACGTTTGTGCATCATTTTCATCATGAATTTGCAAAAAAAAAAAAAAAAAAAAAAAAAATCAGTTTCTAATCATCATTATCATCTTTATCGTTATCTTCACAAACATCATCATCATGATGGTCTCTCTACTGCAAACAAAACAACTACAACAACAATAATGATGATAATGTGCAAAATAAAGTTCAATAACATCAAATCAACATAAACATCTGTTGTTGCTGCATTATTATTGCTGTTTGTGTTGTTGTTATTGTTGTCGTGCATGCTGGATTAGACAAAAGAAAGAGAAAATTAAAATTGACTTAAACAAGTACAACAACAGCAACACAAATAATCACACTGCAACAGCAACAATAATGAATTTCTCTCTCTCTCTCTCTCTTCTAATGCTCCGCTATTTATGTTGCTGTTGTTGTTATTGTAATTGTTATTATACAATAACCTACACCACTATAGAGATCATAGGGATGGTTAGTGAGGTGAATATATTGTATCGTAGTGGTGAACTTAACTATTGTAACACACTTTAAATATACAATCCAATGCCCTGGAATTACCACCATCACAATTTAAATAAAATACCAGAGATTGTCTCAAGCAATGTTATAAAGAGCAGGTTGTAAAACAGCTAGTAAAGCCCACTAGATGGCGTTAGAATGATAGTGGATAGGAAAGTTTTCCCTTTTGATTAAATGATGCATTAAAAAGGAACAAGAGAAGAGATCAAATACTCTTAAATTTACTCAGTTCTTGTTAGGCAACAGCTGATGATATTACTGTGCAGCAATACTTAAAGTAGACCCAACCTTTTTTGCTAGCATAAGGTCAAATGAATTCAAGAGTAGTTGCATAATATCCATGTAAAGCTATCTAAGGAAGGAGACCTAATCGAAAGCAGTAGCTGAAGAGGAAAGATCTGTTTATTACGTGCTTGAAGATTAGCCTGGTACGAATGATAGTATATATGGAGGCAAATTTGCATCCTAAACACCCTCAAGATTATGATCGAGGAAGCATTCAATTTTCTTTGTAAAGTCTGCATTTAGGATAGGTTAGAAGGGAGTGAGAGACAGCTTTGCTGGAATCAAAGCTAATACAATAACTCGAATTGAGCAATGCTTCAGAATTAATTTGCAAGACCGGCTTCGTCTCCAAGCTGCACTCCCGTAAATTAAGCTGAAAAACCGCATGACTGTGCTATGAATCTAGCAATTGATTTGATGTTTAGAAATACTCTGATGCTATATGCTCTCTTCTTCCTCAATCGATCAACAACCTCTACTAAAGCTTTGAGGTAATCCTGATTAAAGGCTTGCAATGATCAATTTCGTAAGTAGATAAGTTTACACCTCTGCCGAGTAGGGGCTTGTAGCGGTGGTAGGATGTTCACCTATTTCCCTAAGTGAATGGCTATTTGGTAGGAGAAAACCTAAATTTGCTCAACAGCTACGCAAATAACCAGGATGTCTTTCCCTACAATCTTGAACCCATTTACGATGGTCACAATACTATTGCGCCAATAAATCAAGGCAATCACGGCAAAGTTACCAACCAATTTAGAGTTGGAAATCGCTTCTGAAAGAGATCTGGTTGTATAGCTTAGTTTTCAAAGAAGGAAGATGTACTATTATTAGAAGTCTTTTCAATTTTTAACATCAGTTACAAGAGTTTACAATACACTGCAGTACATGAATTTAAAGTATGATACAGGTAGGAATGTCTTTTAACGTCATTCCTATTTTCCATTGTTAAGGATACAATTCACAGTTGCACAAATAATAACTACTATGCACAGGGAATTTCTTGAGGCCACATTTCTCCTATTAGCTAGCTTTAAATGTTTGATTACACTGACAATAAGTGCGAACAATCGCCCATGCTTTGATAAGCAAGAATGCAGAAAAATGCAAAGTAACGCGAGAAAGAACTTTAAGAGCGGGGTAGTCTGACAACTTAGTGCTACACAGCTACACAAGACTTGGACAGTGTCCTGTTCGGCCTTCTCTAACGACTAGGTTTGTTACAAAACTCATGTCGTATATGACCTGCTTGAACAGTAAAAAGCTGTCCTTTATTTTCACTTATTGCAGTTGTAGTAATTGCCATAGTCTAGTAGATAGTATGTCGGTTTATTAGATGCCACCCCGTGTATTCAAACCTCAACTCTGTTATCTCGAAACAGAAATTTTTGTTGAAAAAATATTTCATTTGGCGACCTCCCCTCAGAAGCCTTCTAGGAAGAGCTATGAATAGCTTCTCAAATCTGTTGTGACACTTCAAATAGGTGGTGTGATTCGAGCTAAAGGATTGAAATTACCAAATAATTGCCAATAAGTATTGCTGCGAAGCTAATGCCCAAGAAATCTGTCAAGAATATCACAGGGATCTGCGTCAATACATGTCTACAATTTAAAAGTGAAAATAACCCGCGAAATATGAAGTTTTAATATTCCATGATGTAAAATCTCGACCACATGTTGAAAAGAAAAGTTAAAAAGTAAATATTTAGAAAATTGATATTTGATTCATCAGCCTTATAATCCGACAGCCATGTTCGACTACGACCTTGTATTGATTGATATACATACATACATATATACAAACATAATTGGCCATTATAACCCTTCAGTCAGGATTACGGCCTAGCTTCTCACACCATTCATGTTGTGTGCCTTAATTTTATACTTGAGTGGCGGGAGCTATAGTTTAGCGTCTACGTCGACGAAATTGGCTTGATTCTTGGCCATAAACAACAACCACATCTTTTGCTACGGACTACATCCCAACCAGAAAGTTAAGAAAAGGCCGCTTACAACTAATGGTGATGACCAATATTTTGTACCAAAGTTTCACAATAAATGCCAAAAGTGTTGTAGAAATCCCGCATTTGTTGGATTATGTGCACCCACATGGGGAATACTTCTTCTAAAGAGAATACACAATCGAGTAGTGGAGTATCATCCAACTGTTGAATTTGTTTAAATGTATTTGTCTTACTTGAAGTATTTGCTCCCTTCCTCTCTTTCACATGCCCTCTTGCTCTCTCCCACTTGATTTTTATTGTCATATTTTATTCGAAATAGTTTTTCATACTCAAACGAAATGAAAAACTGTTTAAAAATAAAATAAAAAAAAACAAAAAAAAAAATCCCACATACAGTGCACTCGCGATAATATGAACTAATTAAAACAAAGTGTGTTCATATTTTCGAAATTGTTCATATTTACAAATGGCTTAAACTGTTGAATAAAATGTTGCTTTCTTGCAAGGTAAACACTTTTCCTGCTTAAATAAAAGCTTTTTTTCCATTAAATAATTTTATTTTTTGTTTTATTTAAAAAACTGAACTTAATTCACTAAATTTGTAAAAGTGTTCAAAGTGTTTTTTGAACGAGAACATTTAAAACAGCCTTCTCCCGTAACTGTCTCAATACATTTAAGTCTCGTTGTTCAACGATTTCACTTTCTACCCACTCCAATGTATTATTAAAAATTTCAACAGCTTCCCTGTCTTTAATCGTTCGCTTTGGCTTCTCCACACAATCATCTTAGTCCGATATTTCTTCTATTTCCTCATAGCATTCTTTAAGATTCAACTTCAATTCTTTTACAGTACATTAGCACATTACAGAGAACATAAACCTCGGGTCTCAGGGTACATAAAATATTGGTCTTCATTTGTAAATTTTGTCTAAGATTACTTAAAGGGTTTTCATCTTCAGGATCACTTTTATTAACCACCATATTTAAAATATTATTCCAGCATTTGGATATCACAGATGCATCTACTCCACTCAATGCTGATTCTAAAATAATAACGGCTTCTTTTAAAGTAGTTTGCTTCATAGACTTAACTAACCCAAACTACCCCTTTAGCAGCAATGGAAGCCAGAAGACTATTTCTATAATAAAGTTTTGTGATCCCGATTGCATTTTGGTCCATGGATTGGATAAGAGGTGTCACGTTCGGTGGCATAAAAATTACAAAAATAGAGCCGTTTCCAGATTTTAGTTGGTCCTCAAGTGGGAAGAATGGCTTTTTCTAGCTTCGCTTTTTTGGCTAAGAATTGTTCTACATACATATATCTACATACATATTTATGTACTTATGTGTGGTTTTTTTTAAGATTTGATTTTAAAATAAACATAAATAACTCGGGATTTCCCCATTTTCTAACGCTTTGTAACTGAAATTTGTATGCTTTAAAAATAAAAAACTGTTCATATTTTAAAGCCTTTGTACAAAGTTCATATTTTCGAGTAGTCAATGGTTAAGAAAAAGTGTTCATATTTTGGGGTGTTCAAATAATAGAGTGTTCATATTATCGCGAGTGCACTGTACATACATACATTGCAAAAATAAAAGTTGTTATTATAAAACACACACACATACACAACACATGTATACTCGACTAAATATCCAGTGATTTATACAACACCACCATCACTATAACCTTCCATTATCATTATAAAGAGCAACAATGAAAACGATAAAAAAAAAACAACAAAAACAATAACAGTAACAATAATGACAGCAAATGTCTCTTGCATTTACAATAAACACACACGAGTGCGGGTACGAAACTGTGCGTTCTGATATTTGTCTAATTTTTAAATACAAATATACATGCATATATACACACAATAACTATTTAAGGGAAAAATGCAAGTAGTAACCCAGCAAACCAAAAAAGAAAAATTAAAATGTAGTAATATAAGTTATGGCAACACTAATTGTAGTTATGTAAGATATGGTAACACTAATTGTAATTGCATATAAACTGCAACTAACTTAAGTTTTGAGAATTGCAACTGACTTCACTTGTACTTTAGATTTCCGCATGGTAAGACAATAAAAATAAAGAGTAACAAGAAAATAAAGTGAGCGTGTAAAAAAATTAATTAAAGTGTAAAAATAAAGACTGTTACTATAAAATCAGGTGTGGGGTACAACTGAAATATCATAGTGTTTGTGTGCAGTGAGTGATACCTAAGGATTACTGTGTTATTGCGGGATAATAATGGATTTGCGTCCAAATCGCCAAACTTTAATGGCTGCATTGGCTGAGGCTGGAATTGAATTCCCTGAGTCAGCCACCTTAAGCCAACTGAGAATATTGTATTCCGAGGTATCAGAGGCGAAAGAAAATCCTGTGGAAAATAAGGAAAGTGCAGATGATGTGACAAACAATGGTCACACATCCAACGTGATAAACGTGGAAAGAGGTAGATTCGGCGACCATTTGCTGAATGTAACCTCGCACGTGTCCGGTGTTGCAGAGGCCAATTCAGTGGCTGAAATCCCATCGGCCATAGAAGCCACACCCAACACAACGATGGTTGATCAAATTTTCAACTCAATAAAAATCAGTGCCCAAAATGTAAACCCACCTGAAGCCAATAAACCTGCTGCCCAAGTGCCTGAAGTTAACGTGTCTGAAGCCGAAGCCTTGTACGAGATATCTGCTGTCAATAAAATTAGTGACAATTATACCGCCGCCCCCGATGCCCAAATTTTTTCTGAAGATGCTGCTGCCGAAGAACATGCTGCTGTTGCCGCAAAACAACATCCCGCTGCTGCTGCAAAACGACATCCTGCTGCCGCTGCTAAACAACTCTCTGATGACGAAAATTTAGTGATTTCAAAACGGTGCGCTGCCGAAGAAGAGTTAAAAACCTTACAAGTCCGTCTAGAGATTCTGAAACTACAACAACAGATCAGAGAACTAGAAGCAAATACCCAAGCTGCCCCATACGCCCATCGTATGGACTTAGTAGAGTTAGATTCAGCGGTGCCACAATTTACTGGGGACGATCATTACGATGTTACAAAATGGTTTATGCAGTACGAAGACTATGTGAACGCTTGTAACTATACACCTAAGGAGAAATGTGTTGGTGTTCGGCGTCGCCTTGAGGGAACCGCTAGGAGGTATATAAATAATTTGGGGTTGTTGGAGTACGACGAACTGAAGGCTAGGCTCATAAATATGTTTAAGCGTACCGTATCACGACAAGAGATCTACCGCCAATTACGTGCACGTACTTTAAGTCCGAACGAAACGTGTTTGAGTTACCTAGTCTCCATGCAGTCAATTGCCTCAGGTGCGGATATTTCGGAGGAAGAACTAGTGGACATAGTAATTGATGGCATTCCTGATAATAGTAATGCTATTTCGTATCTATATGGGGCCAGAACGATGGATGAATTAATAGCGCGGATGGACCGATATGAACATCGGCGAAAGCAAGTACGTACAACGAAGATTTCAACCACAGCTCCGGCTAATAAACAGAAGACAACCGCAGTAAATGAAAGAGCCGTGAATAAATTACCTGATGCCGAAGTAAGATGTTATAATTGCTCCCAATTTGGTCATTACCAATCCCAATGCCAGAAACCAAGACGTCCACCAAACTCGTGTTTTATTTGTGCCGAGGTCGGACACTTCCATCAAAATTGTCCAAAAAAGAAGACTACAGCTGCTGCAATGACGGAAGCTGAAAGAAGTGAGGCCATAGACGTTTTCCATCGGGTAAGTGTTGCCTTTGTTAACCGAGATAAGCGCACTGATTTAATTGATGTAATTTCTTTATTCGATTCCGGTAGTCCCATTAGTTGCATCCGAGAATCGCTCGTGCCATTTAAAACCCTTAACAACAAAACAATTACGTCATACCGCGGTATGGGGAACAAGAATATAAATATACTAGGTCGTGTCCTATGCGATGTCATTTTTTCTGATAAATTGATTACTCATGAATTTTTAATTTTGCCGGACGAAGAAGCTGTAATCCCCTTGCTAATTGGACGAGATCTTTTGTCAAAATTTAATATTAGTTTGTGTAAACTGAAAATGAAATATAATAAAAACGAAATTTTGAATTTGAAAAATATTAATAACAAACCAAATGACGAAACAGTCAGTGCGCTTATGTCGTTTAAATTATACAGAGTTCCATTGTATGAGAATCAAATTCCAACTGATGAAAATGATTATATAGTAGATTATGTAGAGTCTTTAAATTGTAATAATGTTAAGAATATGGAGTGTACTTTGGGAAAGGTTAACCCATTTGCTTTTGAATTAGAAAGACCTATTAGTGGTGAAGTAAGTGAATTAGAGAAGATTGTTCAGAGAGACATATGTGAATCTTTGTTATGCACAGTTTGTTCGATTGAGACCGAAGTTGATGTAGATATATCGCAGGATAGAACGCCGGATGAGGCTTCTGCATTGAAGTCGTTAGTGGAAACAGACTACTTTCGGAATTTTTGTACTGCCCCAGGGAAGACCGACTTTTGTATGCGAATTAGATTGACGAATGATGTTCCGGTCTATAGTGCACCTCGGCGTTTGTCCTATCGTGAACGTGGAGAGGTCAAGTCCAAACTTGAGGAACTATTGAGGATGGGTATAATTCGCCCGAGTGAGTCCCCTTACGCATCGCCCATAGTGTTAGTTAGAAGGAAAAACGGGGACTTGAGAATGTGTGTCGATTACCGATCCCTTAATAGAATTACCGTGAAGGATAACTACCCTTTGCCGGTGATTGAAGACTGTCTGGATTATTTAGGGAATAAGAAATTTTTTTCTACTTTGGATTTGAGGAATAGTTTTCACCAGGTCCCAATGCATGAGGATTCAATACAATATACGGCTTTTGTGACACCTTTGGGACAATTCGAGTTTTGTTATATGCCATTTGGACTTAAGAATGCGGGTGCAGTTTTTCAAAGGTTTATCAATATGGTACTAAGGGATATGATTGATAGTGGGAAAATAGTAGTGTACCTGGATGATATAAGTATTGCAACGGAGACATTTGAGGAACACTTGGAAGTTTTATCACAGGTATTGCGGTCATTGAGTGCTGCAGGCTTAAGATTGAATTTTGATAAATGTAGGTTTGCATTTAACGAACTTGATTATTTGGGTTATAGAGTCAACAGTGAGGGTATTCGCCCAAATAACACGCACATAGAAACGATTAGGAATTATCCGATCCCAAGGGATCATGAAGAGGTTGAGAGATGTATAGGATTGTTCTCTTTTTTCCGCAGATTTGTTCCGAATTTTTCGAGAATAGCTAGACCGTTGACAGAGTTGAGGAAAGGGACTTTTAATTGGACCAATGACTGTATGGAGGCATTTATGACATTGAAGGACAGATTGAGTAACCCGCCAGTATTGGCTGTATATAATCCCAACCACGTGACGGAACTACATACTGATGCGAGCGCTAGGGGTTTCGGTTCAGTACTTTTGCAGAGACAGATTGATGGAAAATTCCATCCAGTAGCGTATTACTCGAAGTGTACTTCAAAGGCGGAGGCGAGATATCACAGTTTCGAACTGGAGACTCTAGCTATAATATATGCGCTTAGACGGTTTCGAATCTATCTGGAAGGCATTCCATTTACGATAGTGACGGATTGTAATTCTCTGACATTAACATTGAATAGGAAACTGATGAATCCTAGGATAGCAAGATGGGCTCTGGAACTTGAGAATTTTGATTATAAAATCCGACATCGTAGAGGAGAACAGATGACGCATGTAGATGCCTTAAGTCGTATACCCATTATCGCTGCAGTAAGTGAATATGATGTGGATGTGAATATCCAGATTGCTCAGAATAGGGACATTAATATTCGGAAGATTCGGGAACGTTTGGAGAATGGTAATGTGGAAGGTTACGAATTGGAGAATGGTTTAGTATTTCGTTGTACGGAACCGGGACGCAGACAATTATACGTGCCTGCGGAAATGGAAGAGAATGTCATACGTCTCATACACGAGAAATACGGTCATTCAGGGATCGAGAAGTGTTTTAACAATTTGAGGAAATATTATTGGTTTCCGAAGATGAAAGAGAGGATTGATCGGTTTTCAAGGAATTGCCTGAAGTGTATATACTATTCAGCGCCTAATAGGAAGAACGAGAGGAATTTATATAGCCTGGATAAGAAACCGGTACCATTCGATACATTACATATTGATCACTACGGGCCATTACCATCGATAAAATCGAAACGGAAGTATATTCTAGTAGTTGTCGACGCTTTCACGAAATTTACGAAATTATACTCTGTGAACTCCCCTGGTACGAAAGAAGTCTTATGTGCTTTGAGGAAGTATTTTGAAAGTTACAGCCGACCGAGGAGAATAATAAGTGACCGTGGGACTTGTTTTACGTCTAACGAATTTACTAGATTTTTACATGATCGTAATATAGTTCACGTTAAGGTGTCAGTGGCATCGCCGCAATCTAATGGACAGGTTGAGAGGATAAATAGGGATTTAAGGGCAATGTTGGCTAAGATGACGGAACCGATCGAACATAGTGACTGGGTTGAGAAGTTAACGCAAGTGGAGTTTGCTATTAACAATTCCGTTCACCGTTCTATTGGACAATCCCCGAGTAAGATGTTATTCGGTGTTGAACAGCGAGGCCAGATTGTCGACGAATTGACCGAACATCTGCAGGATACTTATGGGGGGATTGATAGGGATTTGCAGTCGATTAGGAAACAAGCTTCGGATAGTATACAGAAGTCTCAATCGTACAACCTGAAGTATTTTAATAAACATCATAAACCAGCCAAAATCTTCAAAGTGGGAGATTTGGTAGTATTGAAAAATGTCGATACAACGGCCGGCTTAAACAAGAAGCTTATACCAAAATATAGAGGGCCATATATAATTCAGAAGCAATTGGGTAACGACCGATATGAAATAACTGATGTTGAGAATTGTCAAGTAACACAAACGCCATATGTTGGCATTGTAGATTCAAGTCGTTTGAAAAATTGGTTGGAATTCAAAATTGATGATCAGAATAATTTAATGAACTCTGAAGGCAACACTGAAGTATATGAGGATTATGAATATATAGAAGATGAGGCTAGTGATACTGAATATGAAAATTACGAATTTTTAGATGAGGAAATTTGATAGGCTAATATCAATCGAGGTCGATTGAAAAGTCAGGTCGGCCGAGATTGTAGTAATATAAGTTATGGCAACACTAATTGTAGTTATGTAAGATATGGTAACACTAATTGTAATTGCATATAAACTGCAACTAACTTAAGTTTTGAGAATTGCAACTGACTTCACTTGTACTTTAGATTTCCGCATGGTAAGACAATAAAAATAAAGAGTAACAAGAAAATAAAGTGAGCGTGTAAAAAAATTAATTAAAGTGTAAAAATAAAGACTGTTACTATAAAAACGTGATTATTATCATAAGCTTCTCAGTAGAAATGCCCAACGGGATTGATTTTTAAAAATTCCTGGTTTCGGGAGAATTCGGGATCGTATTTGGGAATCCCGAAAATCCCGGGATTTTGTGATTCGGGATTTCTCGATTGGCATCCCTACTTCTCACTCCACTTATGTTGTGTGTGTTAATTTTATACATGAGCGGCAGGACCTACAGCTAAAAGTCGACTCCAAACGACAGATTTCTGAAAAACTTTTTCTTGGCAATTTTTTATTTACTCTCAGAGTTTTTGCCAGAAATCTGCTAAGAGGAAGTCGCCGAAGAATTATTTGTTGAAGATGTCTGACCTGGGGCTTAAACCGTGGCCTCACGTCTAATAACCTTACGCATTACCTACTACTCGTAGACTATGGCGACTTTATTTTAAAATACAAGCCCAGAATCTATAGGAAATAGTCGTTTTTAAAAGGCTTCACGTAAAATTTTATTCAAATATAAACCAAGCTCGCAGTGGCAGGAAGTAACAATACCTCTTGTATCGGCACAAACGACACAAGCCTTCTTACCAAGACGTTGGAGTTATTGGTGTAAAATTAGGACGATAACCTCACATTTAAAGATTAATAGAAGTAAAATAAGAATGTCATAAATACAAATTTATTTATTTCCTCCCCTATATGATTCAATTTACAAAGTTATCAATAAAGTTTTCGAGTGACGCAGGCCAACGTTTGATATAAAATGCGGTGCAATAACGATGTATGCAAATATAAAGCTCGTGTGCGCTTTCTAATGAAAAAACTTTAGTATTGAGTCATTAGTGCACCGTAGCAATTCTGGGGAAATCCCCAGAAATGTGTTTCAATCTTCCAAATTCAATGAACCATCCGTCAATGCCAAGAGTTTATGAAAATAAAATGAAAGAACCTTCAGGAAAGTATTGAATTAAAAAAATGATTTAATCGATATTGAAGTCGCCGTAGTCTAATAGGTAGTGCGTTGGCTTATTAGACGTGAGGCCACGGTTCAAACCCCAAGTCAGACATTAGAACGAAAATATGAGAAAATATTTCTTCGTCGACTTCCTCTCGGCAGATTTCTAAGTAAATAAAATTGTCATGCAAAACTTTTCAAAAATCTGCCGTTTGGTGTCGACTTTAAGGTGTAGGTCAACATAAGTGGAGTGCGAAGCTAGGTCGTAATGAAGGGTTGTAATAACCACTTATGTACGTTATGTATGTACATTTAATGGATATTGAAGTCGCTGAAGTCTATTAGGTAATATGTTGGCTTATTAGATGCGAACCCGTCTAAGAGAAAAATAAAATTGCCATGACAAGTTTCTCTAAAATCTGTCGTTCGGAGTCGACTTTAAACTGTGGGTCCCACAGCTCATGTATAAAACAAAAACACTCAACATAAGTGGCGTGAGAAACTAGGTCGTAATCTTGACTTAAGGGTTGTAATGACCAATTAACACGTTGACTGCCGCGGCAAGCCAACATTGACTTTTTGTTCTTTTTCCAGAAGCCATTCATCGATACTATCACTGATAGCTATACAAAAATGGCAGATTTAGTGAGTACGAGATAACTCGTAGTTGGCACCCTAGAAGGGAACGCAATCTACGAGTTATCTCGTAGTCGGCAGTCAACGTGTTAATTAAGTAAGTTTAATGGATATTGGTCGTATTAGTATAGCTGTCAAGCATTATTTTTAAAGATCAAGAATAAAGTAATACCGAATAGTTATTATTTATATAATCTCCTAAGCAATCACATTATGTGAAAGCAATTAATTTAAGAAACCTCATAAAATTAACATTTTATTGAGTCACATTGTTAAAAAAAAGTCGTTTGTAATAAATGTCCTTAATTTTCGCAGAGCCTAGTACTCACAAACTTTTATATGTTCCGCAGTGATCATACGTTAGGAGGTAAAGTTTTTTTTACCATGAGTTTCTATAGACCATCTGCTGCGCTGTTGCCACTACAGTTCTAAATACAAACATTGTAAGGAAACTGCTGTTAGTTAAACTCTTTATTGTATTCTTTTGAAAGGTAAAAAAACTCTTATGACAGTGGACTCCACTGCACTGCAAAATCAATAAATTATTTGTGTTTTACACTAAACGCAGGTTTACAAATTAATTGAGCCAGTTTAGTTATACGTAAAGTATGCATATGATCATCCATTGCTGCAGAATTTTGATCTGCATATGAAGATGCCATGAAATCTATAAACTTTTGCAAACATTTCTTAAATACATACATATGTATTCAGTTGTTCAGAAATTTAGAGAAAAACAATTATTTTCTTGCATACAAAAAAGCAAAGAAAAAACATGAAAAATTTAAATTATTTTCTTAACGATCATAAACCACCATAAAGATTTTGCCCCCAAGAATCAGCAGAATGCAGTATTGGGAATGGAATGAATTGGAATAGAAAACAATATTTCTTTTAAAAATTCAATAGAATGCATGCACCCTTTACTCTTTAACCTTGTAGAAGGCAAAACAAATATAATGTGCCCCCAAGAAACAGTGTTTTAGATACACTCGAAAGAAAAATAAAAAAAAACAAAAAATTAAAACTGCTGCTGAAAACTATAAAGAAAATAAAAATGGAAAATGGAAAATAGAAAATGAAAAGAAAATTTTGCTGTTGTAATGGATTGCAAACAAGATACTATAATGAAAGGAAAATACAACAACAATAGCAACAAAAATGAAGCCAGCAGCGACAGCAGCAACAACAATAGTAATAAAATACTTTACATAACATGTTATTGAACTGTGGAAAAATAAAAATAAAAACAAAACAACAAAAATAGAGAAAAAATGGGGAAAAATAAAATGCAAGTTTTTGTGTTTTATTATTGTTGTTTCTATTTTTTTTTTATACTTCATAGACACCAAGTGTTGCTGTTGCAAATTTTTGCCGCTACTAAATGGAAATAATGCAATACAACACCAATAGCTATAGCAACAACACAAATACATTTTCATTTTTCATTTTCGTTTTCGGTTTTTTTTCTGGCTTTTCTAACGATATATTCAGTCATATATTTTTTTTTGTTTCTTTTTCTATTACTCGTTGCCTGGGTTGCCTGCATTTAGCATTGCTGTTAGTGTTGCTAATGTAACTTCACTTCGTACCAAACCAAACCGCACCGAACCACAGCCAAATTCATTGCAAGTGAAAGTCGAAGCGCGACTACAGTTCGTTAACATTGAACTACGTGAGTGCGCCAATAGATTATTACATACAACATGGCAACAACAAACAACTACAACTATTACTAATACAGCTGCAATTTTTTTGCTTGTACAAAAAAACAAAATGCAACAACAACAACAAGTAATATTACAATAATAATAATAATGATGATGGCATTAGAAGGCATAATGTATTTGCAAATGTTTTACTTGCTGATCCTACACACACACAGACACAAATTCATATACATAGTGCAAAAGAAAGAAAGAAAGAGAGAGAGAGAGAGCGAGTGAGTGAGTGAGTGAGTAAATGAAAGAGAGTTAAATATGAAGTAATACTAAAATATCATAAAAAACATGTTCATTATGATGTTGTTATTGTTGTTGCTGTTCATTAATTATATTGAATCTATTGAGAGAGCGATTTGTTATTGTACATAATGTGTTCGTTTTTTGGTCGTCAATAATTTTTGAGTAAATATCAGTCAGGCTTAATGCAATATGCAATGCAATGTAATGCAATAACAACAACCATCAACTACAAAAACTCAAGTACAATTTCTTTATTAGAAAAACAAGTTTTTTTTTTTTTTTTTTTGGTGAGTAAGACAATAACGGCATAAAAGAACCACTTTAAGGTGTAATAATTAAATTCTTTGAATTGTAACGTAGTATTACCAAAGAAAATAAAGTATAAAGAACGTGCATTTGGGCATATTTTGGAATATTTCTCAAAAATATTTCATGACGCGGGGGGAAAGATAGAAGGGAAGGGTAAAGAAACCAAGAGCGTAACAATGCGTTGTTCTCATCGTGCGTTATTGCTGTTTGACTAATTTTTTATTTATATTTCTGAAACAGTGTTGCCACGAAAAAAAAATTTTGTAACAAACATTTGTGAAGAAAATGACCAAATAAGAAAAAATATAACCAAAATTAAATTCGTAGACTTTTGTTTTATTTTTTTTCAAGTTTAAATTATAATTAATAAAAAAGAAACAAAAAATAGCTTTTTTTATAAGAAAAAAAATAACCAAAACCAAAAAAATCTATACATCTACACATTGATCAAAAAAATAACCGATTTTGGTTGGAAATAACCAAAAACGGCAACACTGTGCTCGGCACAAAGAGAACATGATAAAAATTATGAGAGGCAGGTGGTAACCCAGAGGAAAATTGTTAGTAATATTTTCAAGTCTACTTATTAACCCAATAATATGTATGTATATGTGAGCGAAAAATATAGAAAAATTGTACTGCGCTAAAAACCTAAAAACACCGTATTTAACTTGGCAAGTATTCTTCCAAAAATCGAAATCATGATGAGAGCAACACATTGTTACGCTCTTTGTTTGTGTTTATTTTCCTTCTGTCTTCTACCCTCCTCATCCAGAAATGATTTTAGTGAGAGCGGGTCGTAATGTTTGATGAGAGCGGGTCGTAATGATACAACCCGCCATAAGAAATTTTACTTCTACATAATGCGCATTCTTTATATCCATATTCAATGTTGCTAGCAACTTTACTAGCTATATAGTGACTACAAAGCGACAGTGGTTAGTTTTTTAAGTTTTTTAAAAGTATGCCTGCAAAAAAAAAAAATATTTTCTTTTCCTCTTTCGTTTGTTCGATTTGTTTGTGGTCTGAGGTTTAAAATGCGGTTCCACGTCTAATAAACCTACTAAATTACGTCCACGGTTGAAGACAAAAAAAATTTAATCAAAATCGATAACTTCATTGAAATACAGTGAGCTTCTTTTTAACTCTCTGTCAGCCTTTCTTTTACTCTCCAAATAGGCATTATTTGGAACTGATTGGACAGTACATGCCACAAGTAAAAATTTCTCTTTAACCATATAAAGCAAAAAATCAAAGTGCAGATGCAACAAACCAAACGATCCAGCCAATAATTCCTACAGAAATGCGGTAGGGTACTGTAAACAAACAAAATTTGCCATGGCATTAGAGCGCAATGCCAATAGCATTAGAAGCAGCAAACGAATGAATGCAACATTAATGTTAAGCGGCGGCGGCGGCAACAGCGTCGTCATTATCATGATCATCATTAACATGAGATGATCATCAGGAGACAGAAAGAGTGTGGTTTTTCCTCCAAAATTAGCAGCAAAAAAAAATGGAAAAAACAGAAGAAATGAAAATGAAAAGAGGAAAAGAAAACAAAAAAACGAAACGAAACAAAAAAAATTTGTGACAGCAACAGCAGCAGCAATAGATTTCAATGACTGGGAAACGAGTTTTTGGGTTCATTATTCAATAGATGACGATGGTGTTGCACACATACACACATACACACAAAGTCGATAAATATTAGACAACTACACCAACAAACTACAGGCAATAATCATGACTGTTTGTTTGGTGGTGGTGTGTTCAACAAACATTAGCACACAGTGAACAAACAAATAACGAGTGTTTTATTATTTGTGTGCGTGTGTGTGTGTGTGTGAAACACTCACACATTTAAAGTATTATGCAGTACATCATCTATTAAAAACAGAAAATACTGCATGCAACATGCATAGTCTCGGTTAATGCAGCACACAAAATAAAATTGAAAATAAAATCAGCAACAACAGCAACATATATTATCGTCGCTGCCTACGTCATTATCATCATCATCATCCGCATTATCGTCCTCAGTTGCAGCAACATTAGCAATAGACAGCCAGCCAGCCTTAGTTGGAGTGTCTATTTTTTTCTAATACTGAATGGCTGGCTGGTTGGCTGGCATACCAACAAAAGTAAAATTCAAATTCAAATTGCAATGCAGAAACAGAAGCAAAGTTAGCACAAGTTAAAGCATATATGTACATACACATGTGTGTGAGAGAGAAAGAGAGACTAAACGTATGTGTATGAAGAAAATGAAAATGAATTTAAATTTTCAACAAAAAAAAAATGTTTTTAATGAAATTAAATGAGCACTGCAATGCACAATGAAATTCAATAAAATATTTGCATATGCTGCTAACCTATCAGCCAGCAGGATTTTGTTTCTTTCTTTTAATTTTTCAATTTTTCTTTCATTGTTTATGTCTGTTACTTGCTGTTATTGTTGTTAATGTTGTTGTTGTTGATTAAAAATGAAATTTTCTTTTTTCGTTAATTTAACCATTAGGTCTCCTTATCCAATATAACTTAAACACTTTAATTTCAAATTTTTACCCATTCGATAGGCAGACCTACTCTTCACCATAAAGGCGTACATTATTGGCCCTTACAAATCCTTTAGTCAGATATACATGAATGCCTATCCAGGCAGGTTAACAAAGGACTAGATTTTATCCCAAATCTGTAGCCTAATCGTGTTCTAATTTACTATGCCCAGGGGAACCGATATGAAGACGTCGCTGTCTGGTTCCAAAGGCATGTCAGTATATCCTCAGAGAATAATTTTGCTACTGAACGGGCATTTAATTGCCACAACGATAGGCTTCCGCTTGGGAAGACACTACAATCACACCTTGTCCTCCGAGTCTGTTACCTATTTTTTAAATTATAGGTGGGACGATATTACTCAAAGTGTCAGTGTTAATAATATTGATCATAACAAAATCAGGAAAGGAAAAAATCATCCAAAAGATTCGTCACACAATTTTAATTAAAATAATCAACAACACAATTTAATTTTTTTCTTTATTTTAAAATTTATTTTATTTATTTTATTAATTGCATTTAATAGTTGCAGTAGGAGCAGCAGTTGCAGTGGCAGTGACAATATTTCTTTGTTTCAATATCAATACAAAAAACAATACTTTGTGAATAGAAAGAAAAACGAACAAAAAATATTACAAAAAAAAAAAACATCGTACTTCACAGATACTGTACATATATGTAAAGATGGAGACACTCATTGTGGAACAGTGGAACCGCGATAAAGAGGAAGGCATCTTGAAAGGATTTGAAAGCTAAGATTGCTTGTGTTATAATGTTTAGAGGGAGTATTTTTTTAAGGAACTAATCAGAAACATAACACAAACTTAAAAGAAATTTAAGTTCATTAAATTAAACGTCATTATTAAGAATAATGAGGCATGACTTACAAAAACAAACTCAAAATTATAGACGGCTTGACGAAATATAGAAGCCGTAGTTTGTTAGGTAGTATGATTATTATCTATTGTTCAAAACCTTGCTCCGACATCTCGAGCAAAACGACATATTTCTTTCGACGATTTCCTTCTTTTAGTAGTCTTCTGACAGACACTCAGCGAGTATGTAAAAAATTGCCATGAAAAGTGTCTCAAAAATCTGTCATTCGATGTCGACTTTAAACTGTAGGTCTCGCCACTCCTGGCTAACAGAAGTGGTATGAAAAGCTAGGTTGTAATCTTGACTAAAGGGTTGTAAATTACCAATTAAATAACAACGAAAATTTTGCAAATTTGACATTTCTACATAACTTGATAGACATACACTCTCGCCAGAGATCTGCAAAAACTGTGATAACCTGGCTGTTTATGGAAATAATTGTCTGCCTACCTAGCTTGTTAAAGTATTCATAAGCGGAGACTGTAGCTATTTATTGTTATCAAAGTTTTAAACCACAAAGTTTGTTCAAGAATTTGTTAACAGAGTACAATCCGAGAGAGTTAAGTCTGGTAAACACAAGTTCTTTCTCTAAATGGAATTAATTTTGTGTATTGCAAGTTGAATCCACTACTAAGGACATAAGATAAGTCTCATCCATTAAATGATTCGATGCTAAAGCTCACGTCTTTCCAACACACTAGGTAGGGCGAGGCTGTTTACACAAAGCACACATTATATGACCTAAGTGGTTATATAATGGCCACTGTGATACAATTATTTATTTTCTCCTAATCTTGTAATCATGCGGAGCTTCTGTTGAAGTGACTTACACTGCTAATGTCCAAGTAAATCGTCCATATAGTGGGACTTCTAGGTACCTGCTATTTCTCCTAAGATACATATGTATAGTACTTGGGATAGAGTTTGTGCAGACTCTTCGAGTGCTCTCTAAATGTATGCCAAATTTTGCCGGTATCCGAAGCGATCCACTTGGTATTGACCGAAACCGTTATCAATTATAAGATTGCAGGTCTATACAGAGTTTCCCAAGAAATGTAGAATTCTTGAGAAAGTTTGATGTTTATGCCGCAGATCTTCTGCTCTACAGTTGGCTATGTTTCGTCACCATTATGATATGAACATTATAATGTTCCGCTATGACAACGATAAATCGTGGTTGAATTCGTTACATTAGAACCTAGTGTTTGACAGCCGCTTGGCTGGGTTTCAGCAAGTATGATAATATCCCTTCCGGAGGTGGATTTTCACCGTACTCTGTATTGCCGAGGTTTCTACCTGGAAAACTCTGTAGTAATCTGATTGGATTAAGCTATATCTATGGCTTCAGCAAAAAAAAAAAATGTTCATACTACCGATGAAAATAAGAACAAAATCAAGAACAAGGTACATTGTAACACTTTTCTGGGCCTCTTTTCCCCGAATGGTTGTTTGAACTTCCTTGAGCGGGTATCCAATATGTGAGAAGCTAGGCCGTAATCCTGACTGAAGGGTTGTAATGGCCAATTATCTATGTACGTATCCAATATTTGATTCACTTACTTAGGAGATCATTTTAATCCTTTAGTCAGAATTCCAACCTAGCTTCTTACACACCTCATTTTGTGTGTTAATTTTATACAAGAGAATGGTGATCTGAAGTCAAATTTTTAAATAAAATTTCAGGGCGTTGTTTAATTTTACTGTCAGAGTTTTTGTCTGCAGACTGCTAATAGGAAGTCGCCGATAGAAATATTTCTTCATGTTTTGTTTTGTTCGCGTTGTTTTAAGTGGGGTTTTGAACCATTAGCTCTAATCTATCTTCTAGACTAAGGCGACAGCCATGATTACAGTTTTTTTTTTAAATTTAATTTTAGTGATCACAAAAAAGAAAAAAACGCAATGCATTATATAGAGGGCCCACTGTTATTGTCAACGGAAAAATCATGTGTTGATGCGTCATAAAGAAATAATAAGAGGAACAAGAAATAAAATACAAACTCTTTGTACTCTTACCTTTTTTTTGTTATTGTTGCTGTTGTTGTTGTTGTTTATGTATTTTGTCAATTTTCTATTGTCAATTTGATTTTATTTTAATTTCTTATTTATTTATTTATTTTTTTGTTATTGTTGTTGTATTTTAAATAAAATTCTTGTTGTTTTTTTTTTTTGTATTATTTTGTATAATTATGTGTGGGGAGGTTAATAGAGATTTTTCTTTCTCTTTCTAATTTTTATTTTCCTTTTTGTTTTTTTATTTATTTTTTTTTTTTTGGTTATAATTTTCACTCTCTTTTAAAATGTGTATAAAACAATACCGTTTTATAATTTCTTTTTCTCTCTTTTTTTTATTGACTTATGCTTTCTCTCTCTTTGTTTTGTTGTAATAATGATATGCTTTTACTTTTTAATACCGTTATTTGTTTATTGTTGTTGTTGTCTTTGTATAATTGTTTTTTCGTTTTAAAATGTTTTGCAATTTTAAACATTTTTGTTCTTCTCTTTTGCTTTTTTAACGGTTGTTGTTGTTGTTGTTGTTATGTATTTAAAAGAAAAAGGAAAACAAAAACAAAAGCAAAATTCGCTTGAATTTGTGTGTGTGTGTGTGTGTGTTAATTTGAATAGAAATTTTTGTTGATTTCTTCCGCGTTCTGCATTTTACTCGCGTTTAAGGCACGCGATGATGATTTTTAAATTTTGATTTTCATTTTTATTGAACCAAATATTATCACTGTTGCATTGCACTATTTATTATACGTTGTCTCTATCTCTCTCTCTCTCTCTCTTACTGTCTCTATTAAGGATGATTTAATTTTACAGCGTATCCTTTTAACAAATGGTGTCTTATTGGCCTTAAAATCAACAAATCCCACACAATGTCTTTGGGGACGCATTTATATCGGTTTGATTGATCAGAGGCATCGAAGTGAGACATGGATACTGAAAAGAAAGGAGAAAAAAAAGGGGAAACATTAGTATAAAATCTTCAAAAAAAAAATTTTATTTGATATTTTAAAAAGCCCAATAGGCTTTTCAATTATTAAACAAGGTTAGGGAAAGTCTAACGATCTGAAGCAGATTCAAATTTAATACGATTTCTAAAGCCCACCTAACCTCTAATTTTAAATAGTCAAAGAGGGGGTTCCTATCTATTTGAGCTATTGCTGTTGCTATGCTAAGTATGAGCGTGTTTTCCTTCATACATATATTAATCACGTTGTGTTTAGTTTAGTTTCTGCTCTTTAAATTCATTGTCAACTGAATTTTTTTTTATTGAATTATTCAATAAAATTTACAATTATTTTGTGTTTTTTTTTGTAATTGTTACTATGACGAGTGCGTTACTAAATTTTATCGCAATGATACTTTTTTTTTATTTACGCACAGTTTTTGTCATAAAATATATGCGGGCAGGCAGGCACTTTAAACCAAAAAAAAAAAAAGATGTTTATTTGCAATACACTCAACTCAACTTAAACAATACACACTCGATCACATATTTTCTTGATTTATTCACCTATTTCAGCAAAAAAGAATCCGGAAATTTTAATGTGGACAGCAAAACTAACCAGGAAATGAACTTGAAATTGCAAAAAAAAAATTCAAATTTTCTTTTGTTGCTGTTTTACTGGAAATCCTTTCAACAAAACTATTTAAGAACACAGCGTATGAGTAACATTTTTTTGAAAAACAATATCACGCATACGTTAAGGATATTGGTTGAAATGAAAACATATTCTTGTAAGGCGGGGGTTTGAAATGTTGCTGTAGATCCGCGTTCATTTTGTTTTAACTGATTAACCAACTGCCCGGGGTATGGGCTCTAGAATTATCCAAATTAATGTTGGATTTTTACAATTTCTGCTTTAATGACCATTGTTATCATATTCGCTTTAAATGATCTACAGATTTATCTTAGGATAATCACAGTCAAGCAAGTTTTTGATAGAATCCGTACCCATAAAAGGCATAATTGCAGCTTAGTATACTACATAGACTATCAGGGGGTCTGCATTAAATACTTGAGCACATTATACGGAAGCACACAAATTCCTGCGGCCTTTAGTGAGTAGTTGCATAACCACACATAAACGTTAAGGAATGAACAAGCAGTCTAGAGTCTCAATCAGTGTCAGGTAATCTGTTGAAAATGCTACTTAAGCTTCTCTTATGCTCTTCTGAAGAATATCAAAAGTTGTGGCCTCAACACCAACCACTTTTATCGAGTCCCTCTGTCGAAACCTTTGATTTTTCACTATGCAGTACAAGCCAAAAGAATCTTGGAATCACTTATCGATTACATAGTTCCTTTATCTACCAGTCATTGCCTTGGATCATATCAGAGGGATTTCAAAATTCTTCCTAGTTTTCAGGACGTTTAGATTTTTTTCCCACCCAAGTCCTCTGATTCCCACAAATAAAAGAAATAAACACAGACAAAACGAAAATATTGTGCATAAAACAGGGCTTTTAGAATCAACAGTACTGTCATAGAGAACGTAATCTCCTTTTACTTCTTAAGGAGCATTCAAACGAGATAAAAATCTCAACTCAAACAAGCAACTCAAAAGTCAAATAAATGTTACCGGTACCACGCAATGGTCTTTATTAAGTAATGTTTACGGCGAATTCGAATAATATTCTGCATCCTATGAACACAAATGAACAAAAGACCTACTATTTAAAGTTTTAATTTGAATTAGAGTGGAGGACATATGGAATCCATAAAGCAGACTTGCTCACCTACGTAGGAGACAGATGGATGTAGAAAAGGTGCAGAATAAGCTAGAGATTAAGTTAGATCGAGGCTATACCAACATATCACTGTAGGATGGGATTAAAGGATGTTTAAAAAGTTCAAAAGTTCCTTTCAGGACAACTCAGTTGTCACAATGCATCTCCTTTTCTCCTCTCATCTCCTTTCTTCCTCTTTTTATTGCCTTGTTTTAGTTTCTTGAACCAAGATTTTCAAGCCAAAGACGCTGTTACTGCACAGTTTCCGGTTTTAGTATGATAGAGTTGCCATTTTCCATTACCTAGAGATTTATTGGGTCATTGTATTGAGGAACTTGTGTGCTTTTCAAGAGATATCACAAAGTTTTTTAAACCAAACGTCGTCGCAGAAACTCTCTTTCAATATTTTATTAAAAAGTCCTAAATAAAGTACCCAGGCCAGACATCAAAAACAAAATACGAAAAGTATTTCTTCGGCGACTTCCTCTCAGCAGATTTCTGGCAAAAACTCTGAGAGTAAAAATTGCCATGAAAAGCTTCTCAAAAAATCTGTCGTTCGGAGTCGACTTTAAACTGTAGGTCCCGCCACTCATGTATAAAATTAACGCACACAACATGAGTGGTGTTGAGAAGCTAGGCCGTAATCCTGACGAAGGGTTGTAATGGCCAATTATGTATGTATGTAAATAAAGTACCTTAGCATTGAAATTAAGGCAAAAAATTAAATTTTTAACAGAAACATGTTTTTTTTTTTTTGCTTTTAGTAAAAAGTACTAAATAAAGTACTGAGGCTCCAAATTTAGAAATTTGTTCAGTTTTTTTTTTCTTACAAGAAAACTGTTTCCCTTTTTATTAAAAATTACCAAATTAAGTACCTTAACAGTAAAAATAAGAAAAAATAATACAATTTTTGCAAAAACTTTTGCTTTTTTATTAAAAAGTACCAAATAAAGTACCATAGCTCTAAATTCAGAAATTTGTTTAAATATTTACAAAAAAAAAACCTTTTCCCCCTTTACCAAAAAGTACCACAAAAAGTACCTTAACTATAAAATTCGTAATATTGTTAACTTTTTACAGAAAAATCTTCTGATTTTTTTCTTTAAAATAAAGTACCTCAAAAAGTACCCTAAACATATCACCATGGGTAACTCAAAGATTAAGGGTTTTTATTTATAAAATGCTTATTTTTTGGATTAATATTGCTGTTACACATCAACACCTTATTTTAAATAAATTTTTTAAATTTTTTTTAATTAAAAAAAAATGTTTAAACAATTTTTTAAGCACTGTAGCCCACTGTGCTACAACTTAAATTTAAAATACAAATAAAATGGAAGCAGTAATAATAATACCAACAACATAAAAACACACACACAACAAATCAAATCAATTCAAATAGAAATAAAAATAAATTGAAAAAAAATATGTTTTGTGAAGGTCAGTATCTAAACGCATGAGTAATATTTTCCATAAAAAAAAACAATTTTTAAATCAAATTTTTAATTCGATTTCTTACTCTTTTGCGCACTCACATTATTATTATTATTTTTTCAACAGATTCCTTCATGACGTTGTTGTTAACAAAACATATTGAAAATATGAACCGGTTAGCAATTAAAGAAAACTCCTCTCAAAAATTCTAAAATTTTCTACTCTCTTTACCTCTAAAACTTGTACACGACAAATAAAATATACAAGCAAACAAACGAACAAAAAACAAAAACAACAAGAAAAAAATCGAATCGAAATGAAACGAAAAACAATGATTTTATTTCCTTAAATAAAAATTGTTTTCAATAACATTGTAAAGATACTTACGCATGCACACACTCACACATACACATGCCCATACACTCTCGCATTTATTTACTTTGCAAACAACGAAATAAGAAAAGCTTTGATATACAAATAATGCTTGTATGCAAGCAGTAGGAAAAAAAAAGCTTTCTTAACACTTTTTGTAATAAAAAAAAACAGCAGCAGCAACAACAACAACAATGTAAAACTACAAAACTAAAACAAAATTCTTTGAAAATAAAAACTTTTTTTCACCCGAGAGAGCGTAATATTAATAACGAAAATGACGCTACAATATGTGTAGAATCTATTCCAATAAATATTATTCTTGTTGCTGTTGTTGTTGTCATTAATTATTATGTATGGACTCGTCATTGTAATCTTTATTATTCGTTTATATTCTTATAAAGAGATTAAAAAAAGTATAATTAAAAGAGAGCAAGAGAGGGGGAGAGAAGAAATGCATTTAATTGATTGTCTTTCATTACAACTAAGATTAGATTTGTACTGTGGTGTTATAATGCGTAAAGAAGGTTTGTTCCATTTAAGTGTTGCCATATAGAAATCAAATGTAATGAAAGGAATAGAAAACTTGTATGGAAACAGGGATCAGCAATGAATCGTTTTTTCGCTACTCATAAGTACTCATGAAATTTTGAGTATGAGTAAGTCAACAGTTATTGAAATTCAACTACATACTCTGATTCATTCTTACTCACTACAACATTGATTTATAAGTACACAGGTTGCAATGAGTATGAGTACAACGTTGACATCAAACTCATAACATTCGAAATATGTTTGATTCTCAAGCCTACTCATTCAGATTCATAACTTTAGACAAATACTTATAATACTCATAAATGATTCGAGTTATTCGAATCATTTATTAAAATTTACAGTCTTAGTTGTATAGGGTGTTTTTTATAGAGGTATAGAACTTTAAGTTGTAATAAAACAACGATGGATTATTCGATTGACATGAATTTTATTCATCCGAAAGATAATCTTGTGGCATTACATTTTAAATATGATTTCTGGCATATGACCGCCACGGCTGGCGCTCATATCGACTCGATTCGATGACTTTTTCCGACATTTGTGGCCGTATATCGGCAATAACACGGCGAATGTTGTCTTCCAAATGGTCAAGCGTTTGTGGCTTTACCGCATAGACCAATGACTTTACATAGCCCCACAGAAAGTAGTCTAGCGGTGTTAAATCACAAGATCTTGGTGGCCAATTCACAGGTCCAAAACGTGAAATTAGGCGGTCACCAAACGTGTCTTTCAATAAATCTATTGTGGCACGAGCTGTGTTGACATGTTGCGCCGTCTTGTTGAAACCACATCTCCTGGACATCATGGTTATTCAATTCAGGAATGAAAAAGTTAGTAATCATGGCTCTATACCGCGGATGGACTCATTCGGGTCGTCCTCAATACTACGCTCTACAGCAGCAATAGCTTCTTCTGTACGCACCGTACAGCGTCTCTGGGGATGCGAGTTATCAATAAGAGTAAGCGTGGTGCGAAAACGTTCCATGGTTAATCGAATTAACTGCTCTGATGGACGATTTTGTCGACGATAAAATGGACGTCGTGCGCGATACGTTTTCCGCACAGAACCATTATTTTCGAAATAAAATTGCACTATTTGCAAGCGTTGCTCAGGCGTGAGTCTATTCATGATGAATTGCCAAACCAAACTGAGAATAAATCACTTGACAGCTGTTAAATCGGTCGCCATCTTGAAAAGTAATGCTAACTTAAAGTCCTATACCTCTATAAAAAACACCCTTTAGTAGTAGAAGAACGAAAAAGACAAAGACATCAAGCAAAGCAAACACACAACCTTCTAGTGAGTATTGTAGTATTCGTATGCGAATCATACTTATTTTGTGATTCTTGTAAATGTTGAGTAAAGGAGAGTCGAAATCAACAACATCATGCGTTTTGTTAAGTATGAGTACGATGAGTACTTGAAACTATGAATATGAGTAGTATGAGTATGATATTCAAATAAGTATGAATGCGTATAAGTATCACAAATTATGAGTATGATTCGAATCTACTCATCTTTTTGCATACTCATTGCTGATCTCTGTATGGAAAATAAAAATGTTGGTGACCTCAGAGCGACTTTCTAGTGTCGAAAGTAACAATTTAAAGAGTTTAGATCAAATATCATCATTTGAAATATCTTACAGAGTGGTTTAAATTATACTCAAGAAGAGCCTGATTTGCTTAAAATGATCACAACTCGTAAAGGTATGCATGGTTTAAACTGCGAAAGAAAAGCTCGTGGATAAGATACAAAGAGTGGCATGCATTGGTATAACCGGTTTAGAGAGAACCTAGCCTAGAGCAGTGTTAAATTATCTGCCGATTACATATAGTAATGAAGAGCTATAAAGATAATAGTCGAGATAATGGGAGACAAGACAGAACGGATAGTGACCTAGTAAATAATGTGGCTGATAACTTCCACCGTAATTGTCACTTGTGGGTAGAACAGAAAAACTCTACGATTTGATAAAATACTTGGCAAAGAGACTGTATAATAAAAACGGCGAATGGAGCGATTTGGAGGTTAAAAAAGGACAATTATGTGGTATACAGGAGTGAAATATTCAGAATCGATGGTAGAGAAACTGGCCGTCATCTTCTAAACGTAGAGCCTACGCAATCAAAAAATAGGCTCAATTCAACTTGAACATTAAATACTAAGACTTGATGAATAGGAGTTTTTAGTTTCAGAATCAAATATTTCGTGCTCAATCAAAACTATCAGGTGGCTTTCAAGCAAAAGTTTATGGCAACAAAACATGTGTCCAGTGGATAGAAAGTACTTAGGACAGTGCATAACGATACCATATGACAGTCAGGTTGCCATTCGAGCACTCAGATCATATGAATTGCAATAAATAAATAATATAAGACCATCCGGGCAACCCAAATCAGCTAGATAGAGTCGCCTTCTGTTGAATACCAATTCATATGAAAGAATTTACGGTAATGAATAGCTGAATAAGCTAAGCTAAGCTAATAGCTGAATAAGAAAAGCGTCGATATCACTGACTAGTGAATGCCCCAAGTCCAATTTGTAAATTATACAATGAGGAGAATGAATTATTACAACACACCACACTGTGCGGATCCGTGGTCTAGTAGGTAGTGTGTTGGCTTATTAGACGAAAGGCCCGAGTTCGAATCCCAGGTCAGACATCAAAACGAAAATATGAAAATATTTCCTCGGCGACTTCCTCTCAGCAGAAAACTCTGAGTAAAAATTGCCATGAAAAGCTTCTCAAAAAAATCTGTCGTTCAGAGTCGACTTCAAACTGTAGGTCCCTCCACTCAAGTATAAAATTAAGGCACATAACATGAGTGGTGTGAGAAACTAGGCCGTAATCCTGACTGAGGGGTTGTAATGGCCAATTATGTATGTACACTGTGCGGATGACAGGATTGAAGGATACTCAAAACGTCAAGAGATTCTACTACAACTACTTTATTCTATTTCAGGCCTTAAACATACAAAGAGATATTTGTTGAAATTGTTTTTAAAATTTTTTATAATTGTTTTCCTTAATGAATTCCTTATTTTCTACATATTAAAACCCTATAGGTATGGTAACACTGTTTTTTATATTATAACTACGCTTTTGATAGCATCATTTAGTCTCATAACAAAAGGATTTTTTTTCCTTTAACGGGGTTTTTTACATAAAAATCGTATTTTTCTGACTCTCTCTCTCTCTGCCTCTCTGTATGATAGAAACCAAGAAGTTAACATTCTAAACTGTACTGTCGGACAAAGTAACGAAAACCAAACAGAAACCAAATGTATGTATGCGTGTGTGGCCATAGAACATATTAAACGAAAACACAAATTGATCTTCGGTTTTAATTTAAGCCGCATATTGTTATAATTGTTGCCATAAATAATGTGTAAGGCACATTCATACACAGACATGTACAAACATATGGTAGTACGACTAATACAAACGCTTTATAATATTATGTGTGTGTAAAAAAATTACCTTCTCACACTGTCAGGGCTGCAAAACAAAGCAAAGTAAAGAAAGAAAGAACGAATAACTGAGTGAGAAAAAAAATTAATAAAAAAAAAGCTTTTGAAATAAATTCTCAATCATACTCTCTTTGTTAGGAAGCCATCATACATGCTAAAATAAATTGATTACAATATATGTGCATGTGTATTGGATATTGGGTAAGGTAAAAAGTATAAATCCGTTGAGACAAAACAAAAGCAAAAGGAAAAGAAAGAGAAAGAAAATTGTTTTTCATTTCATTGAATATAAGAAATTAAAAAAAAAAAAACAAATAACAACAACAACAAGACAACATTTTATATTTACATTCACTCAAGTTCGCACTTGGAATTTACGGCAATAGTTTTTGTTTTTTTTCTAGTGTGCGTATGTGTGCATTTGATTTTTTGCATTATTGTGGGTCATTGTTGTTGCTATCGCTGTAGTTATAGTTGCCATATGAAAGTGTTTTTGGTATTTGTCATGAACGCAATACAAAAAAAAAATTCAATTTCAAGTTCCTTATTTTTTTTTTGATTTTTGTTTTTTTTTTAAATATTGATATAAAACAAAATACTGTTGATTGATAATTAAACAAACGCTTATATTTTTGTAATGTTGCTGTTGTCGTTTCTATTTTCAGGCACAATTTTATTGTTCATTCATTTAAAAAAAATATTTTAAAATATTTTATTAATTATTGTATTAAATAATATATATGTATGTATATTTAAAATACTTTTTAAAGATTTTCTTTCCTTTATCAATGTACGCACTGCTGCCGAAAATATCGCCGTTAGTAGAGAAAGTAAGGCGCATAATCCGAAATTGTCGATTCAGTTCTCAGCCAATCTTACTGTCCATTGTGGCGCATTTGGCATTTAGATTTACACTTTCATCCATACAAAGTCCATGTCACATAACAATTAAAGCCGAGTGACCATTCTCAATGCTGTAGAGAAGGCTTATTGGATGGCAAAGCAACAGGCTGTTAATGATAATTATTCAGGCAAAATTTTCTGCAGCGTTGCAGCAGTTCATTTTTCATTCAGTACTTCAGTTAATAAAGAAATTTGTCGCTTATGGCACTCAGAGAAGTCAAAAGTGATTGTGAGAAAATCATTCCATTCCAAAAAAAAAAAACTGGTTGTTGTTCACTATGGCCTTGAGGTGGCATTAGACCGTAACTTTTTTTTTTTTAAAATGGCTCTGAAATCGACTTTTCAGATAATCGACTTTTGTTGGCCTGAAATTCAATATTATTAACACGTTGTCTGCCGTGACAATTTTCCGAAAACTGGCCAACATTGACATTTTGTTCTTTTCCCAGAAGCCATTTATTGATGCTAGCACTGATATAATACGATCTTATTCGTAGCTAAACAAAAAATGGCAGGTTTAGTGAGTACGAGATAACTCGTAGTTGACACCCTAGAAGGGAATGCAATCTACGAGTTATCTCGTAGTTGGCAGTCAACGTCTTAACTGGAGGGTATGTACAAAAATGTACCAAGAGCCAAATAACACAACTAATTTGAGCGTTTTGACAAGAGAACTCCTGAGAAAGAAAAATTTTATGCATTGGAATTGTCCATAGGCAGCCAAGATTATGCGGTTCGACACTGTTAGTTTTTTTATTTTATTTTTTAATTCAATTTTAGTTTTTTATTTAATTTTTAATTTTAAAAATTTTTTTTTTTTTTTTTAATAAAATTTCAATATTTTGAAATTAAATACGGCCTTTTGGTTTTTATTTTCGGTTTTTTATGTACATATACATACATATAACACAATTTCCATTAAAAAAAAATTTTTTTTATAAAATATTTTATTTAGCAACAAAAAAAAAATAATTTAATTTTAATTTTTGTATTTAAAAAAATGTTTTTAATATTCATATACATACATATTTTTAAACAAAAAAGGTGTTTTTATTTTTATTAAAAAGTTTACAATTTTATTTCAGTTTTAATATTTTTAAAAATTATTTTTCTATTAAAGTTGTAAAATTGTTGTAAATTACTGAAGTTTTTTATTTCCAATTTTGATATTTTTATTTATAAAAGAAAATTAATTTTTTTTAGTTTACTTCTTATTTTTTTTATTGTTTTTCATTTCATTTTTAATTTTAGTTTTAATTATTTTTTAGTTTATTTATTTTTTTAAATTATTTTTATTTGATTTTTTTTTTAATTTTTTTATATTTATATTTTATGTTTAATTATTTTTTAGCTCATTTCTATTTTTTAAATTATGTATTGAATTAGTTTTTTTTTATTTCCAATTTCGATTTTTTTATTTGTAAAATAAACTTAAATTATTTTAGTTAATTTCTTATTTTTTATTTCATTTTCAATTTTAGTTTTAATTATTTTTTAGTTCATTTATTTTTTTAAATTATTTTTATTTCTTTTTTTATTTTATTTTTTTTTATATTTATATTTTATTTTTAATTATATTTTGGCTTATTAATAGTTTTTAATTATTTTTTTTTATTTCATTTAATAATTATGTATTTAGTAATTGTTCAATTAAAAAATATTAAATACATTAAGTATTTAAAATATATTTATTATATTATTTTATATATTTAAATAATTTTATATTATAATATTTATTTAATTAAAGCATATCGACGGCTTAATATAGAAAGGTCGTATCTCGTTTTTTTCAAAATCGGGGTTTTTACATATTCTGGTAGACAAAACCCCCATACACATCCTCTGAAAAATTCAGGTTCCTATGTTGACGAATTTACAGTAATTAAAAGAAACATAACATAACATTTTTGTTTTAGATTTTATTAAGTTTTTTCCTTCTCCTGTAAAGTACTGAAAATGTAAGATACGACCTTTCTATATTAAGCCATCGATATGTATATTATATAATTTTTTTTCTAATTTTCATCTTTTAATAAATTAAGGTTTTTTTAATAAATTCATTTTAATGTATGTAGTTATTTATTTAATTTATATAGTTATAGATTTTTTTTTTTATAACTTGCCTTTTTTGTTATTAATTTTTTTTTATTAATTTATTCATATAATTAAATTCTACGCATATTTAAGTGTGACTTTTATATGTTTTTAATTTCGATTTTATTTTTATTTTCTAAAGGTTGTATATTTTCGTTTTTATTTAATTATTTATTCCATAAATACTTTCTGAAAGTTTGAAAATATTGTAATTTGAACGTTAGTTTTCTTGCACCCAACTTTGCTTAGCCTTGTAAAGTTTAATAATTTTATTTTTTTTTATGGTTTAAAAAAGCCTTGTAATTATCTACCAGTTCTTGGATGATCTCAATAGAAGTATCCAAATTCATAACAAAAAAAAAATATCTTCTTGTAATAGAAAAAAAAAAAATAATCGAAATTAAACAAAAAACTTGATTAACTTCCCATAGACTGAAACCAGTCAGTGCTCTCCACTTTAAAACTTCTTCAAGTTCTTACACATAAATTATGGCAGACTTTCAAATTCTGAATATTGGTATTCAAATATGATTTAAATTTAAATTTAAAAAAACACACTCGCACACACACTTAAACACAAAAAGTAATTCATTAAGAGCAAAAGACTTGTTTTCAATGTTTCAATGTTAAATATTTTTTTTTTTAAATTAATTAATTCAAACGCACAAACTTAACTTATTTTAAATAAAATTTTCATATTTAATATGAAAAACCGTTATTATTATTTAAACATAAAAAACTATAAAACAACAGTTTTAGAAAATGAAATAAGTTTTTTTGTTTGTTTTTGTATTAAAATATAACAAATTAACACTTTAAATTTTATAAATATTTATAACATTTTTTTTGTTAATTTATTTACAAAACAAACAAAAAAAAAAATAGGAAAAAAAACTACAAATAAAACTGTAAATTTGTAGGTTTTTGTTTCATTATTTTTTTATTTTTTTTTTTTATTTCTATTTTTATTTCTATACTGAAATAAATAATCACAATAGAAAATTCAAAAAAAAAAAACACTCATATTCTAACCTTCAAATTAAAAAAAAAAAAAAAAAACAGAAAAAAACACAAAACTACACACTCATCATCATCTACAACGAGTAGTAGTAACAAGCAGACAAACAAACAAACAAATAAAGCCAGTCTTGTCTTGTCAATGTTTATAAAGTTGTAATTAAAAAACAACAAAAAAAAACCAAAAACGAATACGAAAAAAAAAGAGTGACTTTTTTACACACTCGTATACACAAGTATTTACAGTATTTTTTTCGTTGTTGTTGTTATTAATGATATTTAAACTGCATTATTTAAAATACAAACATACACACACACACATGTACAATTTTGTTATAGCAACAGCAACAGCTACTACCACTACACACACACACACATACAACCTAACTTTGAAAACAACTTAATATGTGCGTGCGTATCAGGAAGTTAAAATTTCAAGGATTGATTCATTGAAAGGCGAATGAATGCGATCGAGACAAACAACAACAGAAACACAACAAAAAAAAAATGTTTATAACGCGCATGCACGAATAAAGTAAAAAAAAAAAGTCGTCAAGATCAACAAAAACAATAGCAAATAAACAACGATAATAATAACAAAAACATACACACACACAACACACAACCACATTCATCAATAAAAAAAACCATGGTGTGAGAGTAAGTGATTACGAGAATAAAAAAAAAGAGAATCAAAATAGAGACTCGGGGAAAAAAGCTTTTATTCGTGTGTCCGTGTGGGTGCATGTGTGTCTGTGTATTTTGAGTTAGAAATTCTTAAGAAATACTTAAGCAATCGAAAACGCTTGCATTTTGTTAACAGTGATGCCGTATAGTTTGGATTTGAACGTTAATTGATGGGTTTTTCTTTTGGATTAATTTTTAGCGAAATTTTGGAAAACTTGATTGATAGAACACCAAGGTAATGCATCATTATATATAAATTTGAGGTAATCAATGTTGCTAATAAATCCCCTACTTTTGTATACGCAAAGTTTGCTTTGACTAACATTTAAAAAAATTTTTTTTAACTTCCTTTCACTTCTGCGCTCACACTCACTCTCATTGACAAGTTTGGTGTGTTTTTATTGAAGGCCAACTCTACGCGCAAACAACCACTCCCCCTCCTCCCCCCCCCCCCATTCAGTTTTTGCTACGCACCTAACAACACAGGACTTTTCGAAGTAAATTTTCAATGAAAGATAGATAAACTGACAAAAAAAAAACTCTGGAGTCACATTAAAGATATTTGCCCTCTTATCTATCTTAGCCCTTTCTATCCACTTAGGTTTCATAAACAACATCAATGGACGTATTCGCTTTTTTTACACAGGCAATACTCAGTTCATCTCTCCTAAGGAGAAAGGTTATTTGACCTTTCCACCAAGTTATTTGAATGAATGAATCTCTTTCTTAATCCCTTAACAATGTTTTAGGAATATGAATGACACATTCACCACAGCAGTGCGCAGTGGAAGTGATTAATATTTACATCCTCCATTACATCCTCTAAGTCGGTGTATAAAGGACACAATATTCTCGAAAATAATCCTTGTGGACAGTAATCACATTAAAATGATATAATGCAAATAATTTAGCAAGGCAAATGCTGTACCCATTGTATAATTAATCTCCGAAATAGCATTTCGGTACTTGGCTTAGGTAAACCAATGTTAGTGGCTAGATTAACACGTTAATCGCCATGACAGTCATATGTGTCTGAAACTAAGAATCGACATGGCGTGGATAACAGATGTCCAGCGCAAACGACGCTGTGTTCAAAACAACAGATTATTACTTGTTGTATCTTGTTTGGATGCGTCAGACATTTAAGACTGACACGGCTTGTCGAGAAAAAAACGTTTTAACATAGGGGCATGTCAGTCATATATGTGTGACATAAAACATTTTTTTCCGGGAATTTTGGCACAAAAAATATTTTCTGTGATACATTAAGTTTACTTGATACATTTTAACTAAATTATCTAATAAAGTAACCATGGCCCATGTGAAAGTTTTTCTGATATTATCGTGGCGATTAACGCGTTAAAATCCACAGCTTTTTGTGTCCAAACAAGGATCAATCAGAAGATGTTAAAAGTCGTGTGACGATTTGCAAGAATTTAAATATCGGTACCTACTACTCGTCAATACTTTAGTTTATAGCCTGATAAAAAACAGATGCCTTGACTTGAAGGGCATTGCAACCGTTATCGACAATCTTAACTGTAACTTTTCATACTGATCTGGCCATATACATACATATGTAGATATGCCCAGTGATCATTATCGATCTTTAAGGCATAAATCTATTGTCACAAGAGAGGTATTAACAAGACTGCTACAAATGTCACCCTATACAATTTACTAGTTCATCCCACAGTAATACTGAGTCTAAATCTCCATAACATCGATTACTTTCTAAAGCAAATGATAAAGAAAGAAAGTTGTATGAGAAACGAGATAACTCGGATCTATATACAGTAGCGTGGGGTAAGAATTTACATTTAATTTAAATAAAGTTATGAACAACATAGTGTTGTATTTTTTTTGCTCGCTTAAATTTGGCACTTTTTTTCTTAAATGTTAAAATAAAAATAAGTGGATAGAAGAATTTTGATATTGTAACCAGCATTTGTTAACTAAGTTTGTGGAGCATAAAAATAAAAAAAAAGTTTTTAATTTCCGTACTTTTTTTTAGAAAGAGGCGCACATAAAGATCAATCGGCTTAGCGTTGCATTTTTTATGCTCGCTACTGTATATTGTCGGTAATTGAACCGACTCAATGGTGTGAAAAACTAGGTTACAATTCTGACTAAAGGATTGCAATGATCAATTACGTTCATAAAAACATTCATAAATAAGAATTTTTTTTAATTTAAATTTAAAACTGAAGAGATTTAATTGCATACCGTAGTACATAATTTCCTTTCTGGGCATTTGAGAAACAAATTATAAAAACCCCCTGCATATTGCTTCGTTGCTATTCAAGCGACAACTAAATCAAAGCGCTGTATGCACGATTTCGAATGACTTTCATAAACGTCTGTGATACAACCTTCAGACGATTTCAATTCAATATGTTGCCGAACTACAGTTATAAGAATGTGTGTGTGTGTGTGTGTGAATTTTAAATGTAGTGTGCTTTAATGTAATTGGAAAAAACAATTTCATGATTTTCTCTTTGTTGAGAGTGAAAAGGACTTTCTTTCCCTCTTTACTACTATATGTGTGTGTGTGTGTGTGTGTGTGTGTAATACATCAGTTGTTTGTAGAGAAAGCGCTTTAATTTAAAACGAGTGGAAATCTCTCAGATTCTAATGGAAATTTTTAACATTTTGTGTTTCAACTTGGAAATGGTGTTAACAATGAGATGATGTGACTATCTCTCTCTCTCTCTCTCTCCTTCCTTTCCTTTTCCTTTTTGTTTATAACTGAAATTGCATGACAAGCACTTTTTTCTTTCTTCTTTCATTTATTGGAAATTATTTTCATTTTCGACGCATTAAAAATTAAAATAAAAAAGAAAACAAAAGCAAAAAACAAAAAATTTAATTGCAATTATTAATTATTTTAATTTAAAACAAAAAACAAAAACCAAAAAAAAATAAGAAAAAAAAATCGTTTGCCTTTTTAGGTGACAGTGCCAGCCAGTATCGAGTGTTGTAAAGCAACTTGGCAATGAAATCAAACGATTTTTGTCGTTCGTTTGTTGTTTCGTTGATTATGCCATGGCGAGGCAAGGCATGGATGGCATCATGGCATGACTATGTCTTGGAATTGCATTTTTTTTTTTACAAATTCTGCACATGATGGTAATGAAAATTATTTCATCGTTTTCAATTTGAATTTGTAATTTTTTGAATTTGAATTTGGCTGCCATTTTTGCCATTTAAAGTTGCCAATAAAAGCAGTAGTTGAACACATTAAGTCAGGCTATAGGGAAACGCTTAACTAGCATAGCAAATGACAGAAAGAAAGTGTCAGTTTAGGGTTAAATTTGATGGGTATGTTGTAATAGTGAATGTGGACTAAAAAAAAAAAATAAAATAAGACGTTATTTTTGGAAGCAATTCAAAAAAAAATTAAAAACAAATTGCATTTATTTATGTTTTTGTTATAAATTTATATAAAAAAATTGGAAATTAAAAAAAAAAGAAAAACGTAAATCTAAAAAAAAAATATTACAACAAAACGAAGAATGTAAAGAAATTGTTTGCTTTATTGTGAGATTTAAAAACTCGAATCTTGTGGCAAAATTTTGGTCATAATATATGCTGAAGTTATTCAAAATATTGACCCTATTTAGCTGGGTATAATTTTTTTATATCATTTTAGTCCCATAGAAATTCTTAACCAAAAGAACTGTCAATTAAGACAATTTCTTATCCCCAAGGGTGAGCAAAGGGAGAGCATCCAGAATCAACTGAAACAACAGATACTCAGACAAAGCAAGGAAAAATATATTTTTCAAAAAGTACCATTTTAAAAAGTACTTCTTTAGAAAAGTACCTTAACCCATTCGCTGCCAAGCCTAAATTATATGAAGTCATTCCAATTGCCATTTATATTTTGAGTGTTATTGTTTACCAAACCCTGTTATTACTTGATAAGAGCACATATATTATCATACATAATCTGTTACAAGCAGAAAACCAAAGACGAGTATACTCGTCGTTGGCAATAGAAAGGCAGAAGGACTCGATATCCTTTTTCGCATTTGCGTACGTTTTAGTAGAATAACAAATAATTTATCACGTAGATGGATAAAATAAAGAAAATTTTATTTGTAGTATTTTTCAAGTTTTTACATAGTTATATTATGTTTGTGGCAAAACAAAATTTGCTTATTCAAAAGCCTGCATCTTATAATATATTTGAAGTAGGACGAGTATACTCGTCTTGGCAGTGCGGGATATCCTGTCAAAGACGAGTATACTTGTCCTTGGCAGCGAATGTGTTTAAAAAATATAACTTTTTGAATCGATACGACGCCGCAATTAAAATGCTTGCCTATAAAATTGAGTTTTTCAGATTTGAGTGTGAGAGAAGAATTTTAAATCTTAAATTTTCCATTCACTTCTTAGCAATCCATCCAATGAGTCCCTCTGGATCATGCAAAGAATATCAGGGTAAGACAAATCAATTCTTGTGAAAGATCAGGACTCATTGTTCAAAGTTTTTCACCAATACAGCCATGCAATCTATTTTCACAGAGTGCAAATTGATGGATGGCAACCCTTTCCTACTAGAAACTGATACCGTAGAGATCAATTATCTGTTTAACTGGGAAAACTTTAGTAATGAAATTGAAAGAAAGCTACGAAAAACAGTAGGAAAATGTTGGTATTGTGAGGTACTTTTTTTTATAGAAGAAGCTTGTGAACAAAGTAGTTTTTAAAAAAGTACTTTTTTAGAATAGTACTTTTCCTTCCAATCTATTTTCACACAAGACACTTTAGTAATAAAATTGTCACAAAACTACGAAAAACAATAGGAAAATGTTGGTATTGTGAAGTACTTTTTTTTTATAGAAGAAGCTTGTGTGCAAAGTAGGGCTTTTTTAGAATAGTACTTTTTCGAAAAGTACTTTTTAGAATAATACTTTTTAGAAAAGTATGTTTTTTAGAATAATAAAGAGTATGTGAAGTACTTTTTTTATAGAAGAAGCTTGTGAACAAAGTAGTTTTTAAAAAAGTACTTTTTTGAATAGTACTTTTTTATTACAATACCTACTCAAATACAATGCCTCTTAGGAAAGTGAAATTTTTTCCTTTTTAAAAATCATATCCCAAGTAAATTTACATTTATTAAACACTTTAGCTTAGACTTCACTGCCTTTTTTTAAACAGCATGAACAAAATAATGATTTTTTAAGTCTATTTGGAAGAGAAAATTAATTAAATTTAAGACAAATAAATGTTATTTTAGTATTTAATTATAAAATATACTTAATTTGTTAAGAAACAAGTGTTTTGTTTTTTAATCTTAATTTCCTACAAATATTAAGCTTTTAATTAAACAGAGGAAGGCATTTGACTTTGATTTAAAATTTTAAATCTTATTAAAAAAAAAAAAAAATAGAAAGATTTAAATTAATTAAAAATTAATAATCGTGATATTAATCTGGTTAAATATTTAACAATTTAATTAAAAAAAAAATTAAAGAAACCGCTCTTACTATACTAAATATTTAATAAAAAAAAATAAAATAAAATTAAAACACATTGAAAGTTTGAAAAACATGACAACTACTTAACAGTTCTATAATTTTAACGGCAAACAATTTTTTTTTTTTTTTTGGCGTCAAATAAAAATTTTTATCACTGTTTCATCAGTCATGTATGTACCTGTTTAAATATTTCACCTTTCAAACTTCTTCTATTAGAGGCAGGACCTTACTTAATTGGTCGATGCAACTCTTCAAACAGGATTACAACCTAGCTTCTCCCACCTCCCAAGTTGTGTGTTTTAGATTTATCAATGGGTGTGCCTACTTTGAAAAACAAATATGAGAAACTTTTCATGGTAAAATTTTTCAAAGTGTTTGCCATATTACTGCTGAGAGAAGGTCGCCGATAGAAATTTTTCACATTACTAAGCCAGGGTTTGAACCATGCATGGGCTCTTGTCTAGTAAGCTAAAATACTATCTACTAGTCTACCACGACTAGAAAAACCAAGATATTACCCATGAAAACGGTGAAATCTGTAAATAGTCTGAATATATTATTCGGCCATTAACATTCGTCGAGTGATACCAACCAAAATATACAAAAGAGTGGTCAAAAACTACTTGGAACGGCTCAACTACTGCAAAAAATATGGAGGCGAACGACACCACTGAACAGTACCCAATCTGGAGAAAATATTGTCTTATTACATACATGTACAGTGGTGGCCACGAATTTGAGACACGACATATGATGGACTTATTTGTGATAATTTTGTGATAATTGAGAAATCTCAAGAAACCCATGATATTTTGGAAAAATATACTTTGGATTTTTGCCGCTTCGGCTCTGATGGAAAGCAGTACGTCTGGCGCCCTCCAAACCTAGAGCATCATCCAAAGTACACCCTAAAAACAACATGGTGGTGGAAATGTGACGGTGTGGGCAGCATTTTCCTGGCATGGTGTAGGTCCCATTTACAATATAAATTCTAAAATGGACCACCATGTTTACAAAAATATTATAACAGACACAATGATACCATTCGCTGAAGACAACATGCCTCCAATATAGAAATTTATGCATGATAATGACCCTAAGCACATTTCACGTCTAGTGAAGAGTTGCTTAGAGGAAAACGATATCATTGTTCTTAAGTGGCCAGCTCAATCCCCGGACCTCAATCTAATTGAGAACTTGTGGAATGATGTTGAGGAATGTGTACGAACAGTTAAACCAAAAAATTCAAGCGATTTGTGGGAAGAAATCCAAAGGGTTTGGTATGCAATTCCAAAGCAATGTTGTGTGGCATTAGTTGAAAGTTTACCCAGGAGATGTGCTGCTGTGATCAAAAATAAAGGATTTCCCACTAAATAATAGGTTTTTTTTATGAAGCTGAGCTTAATTTAGAGAATAGTGTTATATTATGCCTATGTCTTAAATTCGTGACCAGGTAAAATTTGTGTTTATGTATATAATATGTAAATAAAAATTCTTAACCGAATATAGGTAAGAAAATATTATTAATTTTTCTTCATAACATTACTAAAATCCTAAAAAAATATCATGGACCCATAATTTTTTCAATAAAATGTAAAAATTATCTCAAATAACTCAGTCATATTTCGTGTCTTAAATTCGTGGCCACCACTGTACATATATGTACATACATACATAATTGACCATTACAACCCTTTAGTCAGGATTACGACCTAGCTTCTCACACCACTTATGTTGTGTGCGTTAATTTTATACATGAGTGGTGGGACCTACAGTTTAACGTCGACTCCGAACGACAGATTATTTGAGAAACTTTTTCATGGCAGGTTTATTTACTCTCAAAGTTTTTGCCAGAAATCTGTTGAGAGGAAGTCGCCGCAAAAATATTTTTTTTTTCATATTTCGTTTTTGATATCTGGCCTGGGGCTCGAACCCGGTCTCTACGTCTAATAAGCGAACACACCACCTACTAGACTACAGCAACTTCGTGTGCCTTATTATTGATTTTAAATACTCCAAAATTTTTTTTACTTTGGTTTTCATTCCTTGTAAGAGTTCATGTGAATTAATAAATGTAAACTAAAATTAAATTTTCCAAAAAAAGCCAACATTTACTGAAAATATCACTTTTACTTTATACAAAACAACACTTTTAAAACAGCTGTTGAGGAAACACAAAAAAAGGAATTTTAATGCCTTTTAATTATACAAAATGAACAGAAATATTTACGAAAAATACAAAAATTTATTATTAAAAATCTTATAAAAAAAAACCAAAAAGTAACGCAAAAGAAATGTAGAAAAATAAATTATTTTTAATTAAAATTAAATTTGCAAACGATCGCAATTGAGTGCTTTTTGTATAAAATCTGAATTATAAATAAAGATAAAGTTTTAAAGCCATTGTTTTAATGAAATTCATTGTTCTTTTTACAACAAAAAAATTGTAAAATTATACTCTGCTATTACAATGTACAGTTTGAAAGTCTTTGTTTTGGAAAGAAAAAAATTTCCAAAAATTATTTCATTGTAAACAAAAATTTTTGTTTTGTTTTAATACAACAACAAAAACAAAAAATATTAAAAAAATATAAAATTTTGCATTTTAATAAATAAAAAAACACAGCAACAAAGGTCAATGACCTCCTCTGTATGCGAGTACCTGTGTATGTAAGCAACTTCCAAACAAAACACTCATTTTATTTGTGCATATGTGTGTGTGTTTTTCTTCTTCTTCTTCTTGTTATATTGCCTGTTAATGTAGGCCTTTGTTGTTAATATTGCTGTAGTTGTTGTTGTTGTTGTCGAAAAAAAGAGTAAAAGTAAAAATTTCAACGAAAACAAATCATCACCCGAAATTACAACGAAATTCATTGTGCATTAAATAAAGAGTGTTTCGTTATTACGGTTAAAATTTCCGATTGCTATGCAATATTGAGTGGTGTGACCGTAGTTTAATAACATCAACCAACAGCAACCAACATCATCTTCATTATCATTATGATCATTAAGTGTTTTCGTATAAAGGTTTTAATTGAAAAAGAAATTAATTTCAAATCAAAAAGAAAAACAAAAAAAAAATAATTGAAAAAACTGCATAAAAAATGCATTTTTTTATTGTTGTTGTTGTTGTTGTTTTGGTGCAAAATTATGCTAAAGTTGAATAGCATTTTAATAAGAATTTTTTTTCCCTTTCTTTGCATTTTATTGTTGGATATTCTCGCTCTTCTTGTTGTTGTTGTATTTACAACAAACAAACAAATGTTTGTTATTTTATAACAAAAACAAAACAGAAAAATAACCAAAAAAGTCAACGTCATCGTCATCACCATCATGAAAAGTGAAGCACATGTGTTGTAGTTGTACAAAAACAATGCAAAAAAAAAAATGCAGTTCATTTAGATTTGTTGGTGTCATCATCATCATCATCATCATCATCATCATCAGCCATCCCATCCATCCATCCATCCATCTATCCAGCGTTCATTTACGTTTTTAAAGCATGCTTATACAGGCAGGCATGTTGGTTTGTTTGTTTATTTGTAAATGGAGAGTTCAAAATTTTGTTATTATTTCTCTCTCTCTCTCGCTTTGTCTTGCATGCTCTCACTTCGTACATCTCCTAGTACCACGTTATGGTACGTACATACATACATGTGTGTATGTAAGCCTGAATGCATCAGAAACCGACAGTGAATGTGTGATTGTTGAGGCAATTGAACTTTCTTAAGAAATTGCGACATGTTGTTGTTGCTGTTGCTGTTGTTGTTATTCTGTTTTGTTTTGTTTTACATTTTGTTGCTGCTGGCTGTAGTTGTAAAAAAAAAACGAAGCACAAACAGTTTAAAAAGCTCTGGATTCACAAGCAAATGTACGCCAATGACCGAGTTCGGGTGAAAGACCTTCGATAACCATCATCATCATTATTATTATTATTATTATTGTTGTTGTTGTTATCATCATCAGCATGGGTAGTCATTGCACTGAATGTATACAATAATATTGTAGAAATGCAGCCAACGAGAGCAGCAGCAGCAACAGCAACAGCAGCTACAACACACCATTTTACTCTACTGAAAATTCAAAAACAGAAAAAAACAAGAAGAAGAAGCAAAAGAAGTACAAACAGAAAACAAACAAAAACTCTCTACACAACAAATACTTGCTCGCTTTAAATAAATGTGCCTGTTTGCCTGCCTGCCTGCCTGCCTGCTTGATGACGACAATGACGTTGCTTACGCTGTTGCATTGCAGTTTAGGCCTGTTAAAGTGAATGACTCTGGTTGACTGCATGCCTGCCTGCCTGGCTGGCTGGCTGGCTGGTTAGCCTGCAACGAGTTGAGTTGGTTTGTTGCCGGCTCTGTTGTACAACAAAACAGTACTAAAGCAAATGTAGAAGAATGAACGAGCCAACGAGCAGCGACAACAGAAACAGCAAGTCTGCAGCAACCAGGCAAACAGCCTTTAAAGGCAGAATCATTTCATACAGCACAACAAACATCGTCGTCATCATCATCACCAGCCAGCAGGGTATACATATTTGTATGTAATTTCGCTATCAATACAGATGCTTAAAAGAGTGCAAAAGTTAAAAATTGTTTGAAAAAAAGAAACGAAAAGTATGAAGAAGCTTTAGTGAGGATTACAACCTAACTTCTCGCACCACCCTATTCAATTTTATCCATGAGTTACAGTTTAAACATCGTCTTTGAACGTCATCTTCTAGAATTGCAATTTCATTTACTCTCCGTGTTTTTGGCAGATGACAGAATGTCACCGAAAGGATATTTAGACAGCCTGAGCTGTAATTTAAACCATGGGCTCTTGTCCCATAAGCCAATGCACTGCCCCCTAGACTACGTCGACCGATGACTAAATTCCAAAGCAATTTAAGATGTAAACAATTTAATACAAATTATTTACACTCCCTTCCCTCCTTATTCCGTTCACATTTATCAGAGGAAAATAAAAAAAAACCTCCGCGTCCTAACTTTAAAAATAAAAACCAGATATTATTGCTTAAAATCCCTCAAAAAATGTCTAAGACTCTTCATTAAACTTCATTATTAACAACGCATTCATAGTTACCGTAATCATTGCATACCTTTAAATTCCCTTTTTCTGTTTACAATACACTCATGAACACGAATAACGCGCCCAGTGAGTGAGTAATGAGGAATACTGGCAGCAATAATAAAAAAAAAACAACACCACAACAAATACTCTATGGCTTGTTTATAAAGATTCAATGAACTATATTTAAAACAAAAACAAAAGAGAGCACAAATTTTTGCAAGCAAAGAAAACAAAAGAATGAAAACAAAAAAACGGAACGAAGAGAATAAATCAACAACCTTCGGTATTTACTACTCTGCCTGCAAAGACAACCTACCCCTCCCCCCTTTGGATGAGAAAACAAGCCCGACATAATGAAAAAAAAAACACACACACAGACACTGTTTTGCTTTTTGAGTTTGAAAAGACAGAAACAACAAACGAGAGTTCTGCAACACACAAACACACACACACACACACTTGCCTACAAACCCTTGGATGTCATTTAAGTAAACAAAAATTATTTCCAAACAAAACAAATGAAAAGAAATTTGTACGTATGTACGACGTATATACGTACACTCAAACATTTAAGGTCGTCTAACATTAAGAGCGAGAAGAACATGTTGAAAGTCAGCAGCTCTTTTGTCATTGAAAATAAAAATCTCTTAAAAATGTTAAGGCTTCGTTCGCACAAAACACCCACCACCTAACTAAACACAATCATTCATTCATTCATTCATTCGAGCGAGTGCAAGCAAACGAACGAACTTGATAAGGCACAACATCAACATCAAACTTGTAAACGATTTCAAGTTAATATTCACGTCGTCGTTATTGTTGTTGTTCTCTGTTTGATTTTATAAGCAATTGGCAACAAATGATGGGTGATAATGCTGTGTAGTGTGTCGTCAGACCAACCAACCAACCAACCTTCATACTGAAACTGAATGGGTTTTAATGTTTCGCCTCCCTTAAACAGCAACAGATGAGTCAAAAAAAAACGATCACATTGCAAAAAAAAAAAAAAATTGAAAACACACACACATACATACATTGCAAATAAATCAAATTATTTAACCGTAAACCTGATTTCTAAAGTTCAATAACAAATAACACAATCTCTTTACAAGTCCAAAGCCATCATCATTATCTCTATGATCATTATTGTTATTAAAAGGCATTCATTACTCAATATTTACTTTTTTCTGTATTTTTTTTTTTTGTATTAATTTTTATTTGTTTTCTTCGCTTTTTTCGCTTTTTTTTGTGGCTTTTTTTGTCTTATTTGTTTCCATTACGTTTTATTAAATTAAATAATATACGATTTGTTTAATAATACATTTCAAAATTAAATTTTTTTTGTGAATAAAAAACAGCCACAAAAGCAAAATCAAAATAAAGTTCATTACACTTTAACATTGCAATGCAAAAACAAAAAAATTCCCATCATTATAGCATTCGGTTATTATTACAGTCAATGTTAGTTTAACATTCTGTTACAATGTAAATACAGAAATTTCAACAGGATTTTAATGGCTTTCCATGGAGTATTGTATAGGAAATATTAGAAATTTTTTTAAAGATTTAAAAAGAAAAACAAAAATAAAAATTAAATGAAAAATAAAAATAAATATAAAATAAAAAAAATTTTTATGTAAGAAAAATAAAAAAATTAATTAAAAATCATTGAAAAAAATAAAATAAAATAAAATAAAAAAATTTTAAAGAAAAAGACATTTTTATAAGAAAAAGGACAACAAAGAATTTTTTATTTTAAATTAAAAATTAAATAAATTTTAAAAGCAAAGTAATTTCCCCAAAAAAAAAAATTAAGTTTAAAAAACAACAACATTTCAGTAAGCTGTGTGTGAAAACACAAATGCTTTTAAACCATTATAAAACCGTATACATTTCATATTGAACGTGATTGCCGGTCCACAGACCCATGTTGACACTCAATACCACGGGTGAAAACAAAAAGTCAACCAACATCCCCATATATGAAATATCACATGAGAGTACTAATGCCAAGATATTAATTTGGTCATGAACTTCCCTCTTAGGGGAATAAGGTTAGGGATCTATCTATCTAAACTCTTGCAGTTCTATGGTTCACGTCATCCTGTTAAGAATATAACACCTCGCAAAGCTTACATTATGCCAGTGACAAAGCCTCTGATAGACTTGTGTGGGAAATGGATAGCTATGGCATAAAGTTTTTCAAAACAGGTATCCTTACGGACCGGAGATATAGACGCTTCGTCGCCTATGCATATGTACATATATAATATGTGTGTGAAGATAAATTCAAATTTAACTAGCAAAGACAAAAACCAAAAATTTAAACACAGCTAATGTTAGAGTTAACAGAGCAATGTTAAGTGGAAGAAATCACTCAAATGTACGATATCAGGGACTGGCTGCAGATATCTGACAATATACAAAATGTAGCCCAAGGTGTCCCCAATTAAACCCAATAAGTGGTAAATCCCAAATAATTTTGGAACTTGAGATATCGGGCTTCAAATATTCTCCATGTTAACAGTGTCTGGGTGGGATGATGGTTGGATGGATGTTTTTGTCTTTGCTACTTAAATTTAAATATATCTTCACACATATTGTTAAATAATTTGACTAACTTTAGGTGATCTTTGCGTGTCCTCAATTTATTCCTTACCAATATAACAAAGAAATATTTCCTAATTCTTGTTGTTATTTTACAAGAACCGTGAAACCCTGGCTTAGACATCTCGAACAAAATGAATTATGAACAAATATTTCCTACGGCGTTTTTCTCCCTGCTGTCTTTTGTGCATAAACCTTTGAGAATAAATAAAATTGTCATGAAGACCTTCGCAAATCTGTTATCCGGAATCAATATTAAATTGTAGGTTTCATGGATAAAATTAAAAGACAAGATATGGGTGGTGAGAAAAGCTGGTTGTAATCCTGACTAAGGGGTGGTATAATAATCAATTAAGAAAATAAGTATATCGCTGATATCTCTATAAAAAATATATTTTACCGATCTTTCATAGAAAATCATTTGTTTTTATAAAATATTTCAAAGATTTAATGATTTTTTGAAATTTAAAATAAACATACATATGTACAATGTACATATATTAATTATAATTACCTAAAATTGATAAAAAAAAAAAACCATATAAAAATCCTTAAAAACAAGCATTCACGTATGATTCTCTCGCAATTATTTGCACCACCACTGTTAATTTCATTTTCACCTCAAAAATAGATAAATTCCCCTTCCCATTTCATTATTTTGTTTACTTTCAACACATTAGAAATGACCTGCACAACAAATATTCTAAACACTAATACACAAGTAGAGGCAGAAGTTGAAAAGACAGAGAGAAAGAGAATAAGAATTAAGAATTCAGAACCTACCACAATCTATTTTTTATTATTGTATTTGGGGGTATAACACAACGGTTTCAAAACATAAACATTCCGTGTTTAGAAGAAGAATAAGAAACAAACAAATATTGCTCATACTCACACAACTTTACTATACTGCTTGCTACACCACCAACCACACTGTAGGTATGAGAAATTTCTAATTTTGTTTTCAAACAAAATCAAAATTAAGAGAAAAACAAGAGTTTTAATTATTTTTCCGTGTTATTGTTCTTGTATTAAAAACAAAAGAATATAAAAGAAAGAAAAAAAAAACAAAAACAATATATTTCGTTGGTTGACGAATATTAAATTTCTTTAGAGAGCAGAACTTGAGAGAGAGTACGTTTTATTTTTTTGTTATTGGTTTTACAAGAGCAGAGTTTATTCATCTTCGAATTTTTGAATTGAAATGTTTTCTTTCGTTTCTTTTGTTGTTGTTGTTTTTAATGGTGACGTATAATTGTTTTTTGTGATGATTTTGGTTGCCAGATTTGATGACTGTTTGGAAGATGATGACTTATTTCGTGGTATTTTGTGATGAGTTTATTGAGTGCTATGAACTCTGTTAAGCACATACATATGTACATATGTATGTAAAATATAAATAACACATTTTTTTAAAATTCAATAAATAAAAGACACATTTAATGATTTTAAATTATTAAAAATATTATTTCAATTATAAAAATTTCTTTTTTTAAACGATTTCCTGAAAATCTTTTATCTTCTCTCTACTAGAGTATGAGAAATTGAAATAAAATGTTTACACAGAGCATTTTATTTACAAAAGCTTCTAATATAAATTTAATGCAAAAAAAAAAAATAACTGTAAAAAAACTTATTAAACTGTAAATAAAATCTATTAATTATACGAATTGTAATACTTTTAAGAATTTTATACAAGTAAACGTTTAATGTTTAAATGAATAACCGTTAATATAATGCAAAAATATAAAATGTTTCTAGTTAAACTTTTTGCAGAACTTTAATAAGGAAAATGTTCTGTTAAAAACAAACTGAGGAAATATCACTATTCGCCGTAGTCTAGTAGGTAGTGTGTTCGCTTATTAGACGTAAAGCCCGGGTTCGAGCCCCAGGCCAGACATTAAAAACGAAATATGAAAAAAAATATTTCTTCGGCGACTTCATCTCAGCAGATTTCTGGCAAAAACTCTGAGAGTAAATAAACCTGCCATGAAAAAGTTTCTTGAAAATCTATCGCTCGGAGTCGCCGTTAAACTGTAGGTCCCGCCACTCAAGTATAAAGTTGAGGCACACAACATGAGTGGAGTGAGAGCCTAGGCCGTAATCCTGACTCAGAGTAAAAAAAAAACAATGAAAAATTTCTCAAATTATCAGTCGCTCGGAGTCGAGTTTAAACTGTAGGTCCCGCCACTCATATTTAAAATTAAGACACACAACGTAAGTGGTTGTAATGACTAATTATGTATGTATGTATGTAATCATTTTCAAATTTACTCGCTACTTCGTTGAATTATTTAAAATTTAACATACAACCTATTAAGGCCACAAATTAAAAAAGGAAATTTTTATTTTAATCGAGTAACCTTTTGATTTCTAAACGAATAATCGTTACTTTGATACCATAAAATGGAATTTAAATCTAAAACATGAAAAAGAAGGATTTACAGCGACCTTTTTTAATTATTTTTCGTTTCTTTAAATAATGCAAGACTGCCGAAAAGTATTTGCTCCACACATTCTATTAATTTTTTTTGGTAATTGGTCTACAATGGCGTCTTCTAGGGTTGCCATGTGTAGTTACCTAAAAACAATGCTTTTTGTGATAAAACGCTTTCATTTTTCTTATTTACAAATACTTTTACAACCTTGTGAAATTCCAAATTCAAATGATTCATAAACGATTTTATTTCTCGAGAAAAAAAAACAAAGTTCATTCAGCCGTATAACAAGAACTCAATGTAATTCCATCATTACAGTACAGCCAAATGCTAGTCATGTCTCTTATGACCATAATATTATCGACAAAAATATACAAAAATTTTAGTTTATTTTTGACTTTGTGACCATCAAAAAGGTAAAGTTTAAGGTACTCAGCACACCACACACAATTACAAAAAAAATCGTGCATACACACACAACAATGCAAATACATAATTATAAAGCAACTGCAATAACAGCCAAGACAATGTAAGAAAAAAACAACATCAAAACAATAAGTATGATTAACTCTCTTATAAATGTTGTTGTTGTTGTAATATATTAAACAAACATGGTTTGGTTTTTGTTTTTTTTTTTTTTGGAGAGGTCATTCTCCCCCTTCAATAACACTTTTATTTTCTTCTTTAATAATCGATATGCATTAACGAAAACGACAACCATAACAATAGCAACAACAAAATACGAGTAATTTGTTGTTTTTTTTATGCATTTCAGCGGTTGTTGTACGTTTTCAAGTACAATGATTTCCTCCAAAAATACAAGAGAGAGACGTGAGACATGGAACAGAAAAAAAAAGAGTGCACGCATGTGTATATACACTCATTACTATGCATGAATGTATAGGTATACATATGTAGCAGCAGTATTAGTGTTTCAATTTAAGGAATATTTTTTTTTTTTTTTTTTTTTTTTTTGTAGAGTTCAAAAAGAACATTTTTTGAGGGTCATTTTATTAATAAAAAACGAAAAAAAAGCAAAAAAAAAAAATAAAAACGAATAAAAAAACCAAAAGTACTAAAACAATGTAAAATGTTTTAAAGTTTCTAAAGAGCCTAATAAAAATAAAGTTTTTTTTTTTGGTAAATTTAATTATAAAGTCAAGAGGTGGTGTTAAATAAATATCACGGTTTGTTAATGAAATTTGAAATTAAAAATAATTAAATTTAAAAATTTTAAATTAAACAACTTAATTTAACGTAGTTTTTAATGATCTACTCATTCAGTTTGCTTGGAAAAGAACGCTTTTTTATTTATTGAATTCAATACAAAATCGAAGAGATTACTCTTAAACATACACACACAGTTGTGGCAAAAATAATAGGCACAGTGTTACGCAAGTATGTATAAATAATGCTGCAGCAAACAGTAGTGGCAACTAGGTTAGCACAACAACTTTTCCAAACCATTCACTCGTATTTACTTTCTTACTTAATTGATTATTACAAACCTTTTTGTGAGGCTTACAACCTCAAGCTTCTCACACCACCCATGTAAAGTGTGTTGAGTGTTATAAGTGGCTAGAGGCCTACAGTTTAACTACGTCTCCGAGACAGATTTTTTAAGAAATTTTTCATTGCAATTTTATTTTACTGTCAGAGTTTTCGCCAGAAAGTCGTCGTAGTCTAGTAGGTAGTGCGTTCGCTTATTAGACGTAAACCCGGGTTCGAGCCCCAGGCCAGACATCAAAACGAAATATGAAAGAAAAAAAATATTTCGTCGGCGACTTCGTCTCTGCAGATTTCTGGCAAAAACTCTGGGAGTAAATAAACCTGCCATGAAAAAGTTTCTCAAAAAAATCTGTCGTTCGGAGTCGACGTTAAACTGTAGGTCCCGCCACTCAAGTATAAAATTAAGGCACACAACATGAGTGGTATGAGAAGCTAGGCCGTAATCCTGACGGAAGGGTTGTAATGGCCAATTATGTATGTATGTATGTTTTCACCAGAAGACTGCTAAAGAAAAGAAAGAAAGAACTACATGGGTCCCTATAATTTTCTTCATAACAGATTTGGCTTTACGATTCTAACTAGCTTGGGACCATCAGTAGATAACGACAACTTCAAAATGTCGGACAGAGTTCGCTGTGGGCTACATATTAAGGGTTCTAACATTGAGTTTTGTCTAGTATGCCTGATGGCTAGTGTTCTGTAGGCGGAAGTCATGACCATGTCCAAAGCGACGCAATGTTTGGTAGTCATGACGAAAGATTTGGCATTCCAAGAAATTACTTCTGCAGAAGTTGAGGAAGAGAATGTTTCTTACCCCGCATGTTTCAATGCCCTGTTTTAGTCAAAAAAGGACGGAAGGTTTTGGACTCTCACAGTTTGACTTTCGTGACCGAGCTCACTAATATAAAAGTTGCTTCAAAAACAGAATTAACTTTGGTCTCGGGTTGGTTTCCTCTAGGGAACGTTCCAAAACCCTGATTGAAAATTGATTGTGCTATCTCAATGGTCCCAAAATGCTGACCTAAGTGTTGTACTTCTTCCCTCAAGGGGTCCACCACATTACCTAGCCTAACCTAACAACACCCGTGTGTAAAAAATCGACATTGAAAGCCTGTTGCACTGGCATCTAATCGGCGTACAGCGTTGTAAATGAGCAGCCGACTATAATTGTTGCTTAGATGGGAACTTCATATAGATAGAGAAGCAAATCTGAATGCAAAATACACCATAATTAGCCCGAAAATAGTGGCAATTACTGATAATAGTGTTTATATGATAAATTTAGCCCAACTTCCACTAACAAAAGTGTTATATTCATGCTTAGGCCTGACTGTACATCTGTAACACTTTCAAACTCTTCAAATTTCTTTAGAGTTTTTCCACATTCCTTGCACAAACTATAACAATTATAACAGCCGTAACCACACCTCTGGTAATGCTCGGAAAATGGCTACATTTGGCTCAAGGTAGGAAGAGATCTCTTCGACTGTACTGTCATTCTGCCCGCCACCGTTTGTGGATAAAATTAACACACTCCTCAACAGTAGATGGTATGAGAAGCAGGGTCATTCGTAGTTATCATAACTAAAGTGTTGTAAAGTGATGTAAATACGTAAACGTGTGCTAACTTAGTGTTCATCACTGTACTTATGAACGTATGTATATACAGTAGCGAGCATAAAAAATGCAACGCTAAGCCGATTGATCTTTATGTGCGCCTCTTTCAAAAAAAATAGTACGGAAATTAAAAACTTTTTTTTTATTTTTATGCTCCACAAACTTAGTTAACAAATGCAGGTTACAATATCAAAATTTTTCTATCCACTTATTTTTATTTTAACATTTAAGAAAAAAAGTGCCAAATTTCAGCGAGCAAAAAAATGCAACGCTATGTAATTCATAACTTTATTTAAATTAAATGTAAATTCTTACAAAATGTTGATTAAAAATATACTTAAAACTAATAATTGGTTGCGTAGCCTTCATTTTCTATTACCGCTTGCAGTCTGGAGGGCATAGAATCCACTAGGGGCACGATGGTGTGTAGGGGTATTTTTTTCCCATTCTGAGTTCAAAATTTTTTCTAATTTCGCCAAATTTGAAGGATTTTTCTTCTTAACTTCCCGATCTAAAGTCTCCCACAGGTTTTCTAAGGCCAGATTGTGACGGCTAATCCAAAATTTGCACATCATGGTCGCTTAGGTAGTTACGAACCAAGCGACTAGGGTGCTTCAGGTCATTGTCTTGTTGGAATATGCTCTTTGGGGGCATTTTTTCCAGAAGATGTGGGAGCATATTTTCTTCTAGGATCTCACAGTATTTAGTGGCATTCAAAATACCATCGATTTTCACCAACAGACCAACTCCGTCATGAGAAAACGAACTTGCCAATTAATTCCTTAAAATAAAGAATTTCGGTGAAAAACAAAAGTAACTTACCCCTCACCATTAATAGTGAAAGTAAATTTAATCTTTCTGGATCTGATGGGATAAAATATATTAGAAGACCACCTGAGCAGAGATATTCTCCCAGATATCAGCTACCAACAGTAAAACATGGCTAATGGTGTGGGGTAAGTTACTTTTGTTTTTCACCGAAATTCTTTATTTTAAGGAATTAATTGGCAAGTTCGTTTTCTCATGACGGAGTTGGTCTGTTGGTGAAAATCGATGGTATTTTGAATGCCACTAAATACTGTGAGATCCTAGAAGAAAATATGCTCCCACATCTTCTGGAAAAAATGCCCCCAAAGAGCATATTCCAACAAGACAATGACCTGAAGCACCCTAGTCGCTTGGTTCGTAACTACCTAAGCGACCATGATGTGCAAATTTTGGATTAGCCGTCACAATCTGGCCTTAGAAAACCTGTGGGAGACTTTAGATCGGGAAGTTAAGAAGAAAAATCCTTCAAATTTGGCGAAATTAGAAAAAATTTTGAACTCAGAATGGGAAAAAAATACCCCTACACACCATCGTGCCCCTAGTGGATTCTATGCCCTCCAGACTGCAAGCGGTAATAGAAAATGAAGGCTACGCAACCAATTATTAGTTTTAAGTATATATTTAATCAACATTTTGTAAGAATTTACATTTAATTTAAATAAAGTTATGAATTACATAGCGTTGCATTTTTTTTGCTCGCTGATATTTGGCACTTTTTTTCTTAAATGTTGAAATAAAAATAAGTGGATAGTAAAATTTTGATATTGTAACCTGCATTTGTTAACTACGTTTGTGGAGCATAAAAATAAAAAAAAAGTTTTTAATTTCCGTACTTTTTTTTTGAAAGAGGTGCACATAAAGATCAATCGGCTTAGCGTTGCATTTTTAATGCTCGCTACTGTACATATATACAGAGGTGCATATATAATCGCTTGTAGTCAATAAGGAAGCTTTAGTAATTTAAAAATCTTTCGAAAGAAGGAATTTTTTGCGATTTTTTAACATTCGTTTTCTATAAAGAAAAAAAAAACACATAAAATTTATGACACTTGGTTTCCCTCTTTTTTTTTTGTTCTGTTGTAAATAAAGGCTGTAAAACAACAACAACAACAAAATAAAACGTTAAAAAAGTTAACAAATTTAGGCCCAAAACAAAAAAATTCATGCGAAACTGTCCGGCATTATTATGTTTTATGCTGCTGCTGCTGTTGTTGTTGTTGGTTTAAAAATTTTATTTTTATTTTTTATTTATTTTTTATGTTTTTTTTTCTTCTTTAGTTTCTGTGTTTCTTAATACTTTTCAAGGTTAGTTTTCTGATTTTTTCTTTTTTTTTTGTATTTTTTTTTTTTTGTTTTTTGTTTTCTGTGTTCCGTTTTACTACTTTTTTAATGTGGGTCAGTATGTGTTTTTAGTGTATTTTTGGTTGTGCTAAATTAATTTTTTTTCAGCATTTTTTTCTGTAAAAACCCTATTAATAATACAACAACAACAACAATAATAATAATAATTAAGTTACTCGTAAAAAATTAGTTTTTTTTTCTTTCTTCCTTTCTGCTGCCAAATTTTCATTCATTTCCATTGTTGCTTAGCCATTAGGCTTAAATTTTATTAATAAAGATATCCCCCCTCCCCTGCTTGTCACCCTTTGCCGTGTTTAAACTTGAATTTAAATTTGAAATTCAATGTTAAAGGGTTTCTTCTACATATCTATCTTCCCTAACGATTGATTTATTTGATGACGTACAATTTGTTCAACAAACAAAAACAAAACCAAAGTTTTATAATTAACAAAAGAAACTAAAAAAAAAAGATTGCAAAAATGAAAAAAAAAAAAAAAATTTATTTGCCAATGCAATCAACTTGTTTTCTAAGACAAGTTTTTCAAAAGATTTTGCAAGCGTTTGTTTTTTTTTTTGTAATTTTTTCCAAATTTATTGCATGTTTGAATTACTTTTTATTTATAAATTTAAATACATATATAAAAAAATGGATAAGCACCTGCTTTTAAATAAATTATAGGCCGCCTTAAGAAACCCATACATTTAGGTCACCTTTTTAATGCATTTCGTAATAGGTGATGTTCTCCTTAGCGTCTTACGAATGTGGCCTTAAAAACTAGCAGATTTAATGTGTTTATTGATGGCAATAATAGTTTGAAAACATCTCTTCAAAGCACCCTACCATTGGAATCATCAGAATTTACTTTTGCTAAAAATAAAAGCAATGAGGTCCAATGACCCTCCTGGAGAAAACCAATTCGATAAACATCATCTTTTTGACGAAAATAGCACATAGTATTCCATAGCCCGATAGAAGATCACGTTTTTGTTGCAGTAACTGAGCTCGGCATACGTGGGTTAGCTTTGCGATATAACACGACAGCTTCGAATCTTCTGATGCAAGGTGTTAGCTTAGGCGACAATTACCATATGACTTCGTCATGCAGACAGTTCTGCGAAAGAGGGGAGTTCATCGCGCTGCCTCTGTCCACACGATAGTCTAGTAGTAGCCGTAGACTGGTAGGCAGTATGTTGGTTTATTAGACGCCAACATACATACATACATACATACATACATAATTAGTCATTACAACCCTTTAGTCAGGATTACGACCTAGTTTCTCTTACATATGTTGTGTGTATTAATTTTATACATGAATGGTGGGACCTACAGTTTAAAGTCGACTCTAAACGACAGATTTTTGAGAAACTTTTCATGGACAAAAAATTATATCTTTCGGCGACTTCCTCTCAGTCCTCTGGCAAAAATTCTGAGAGTAAAATAGAATTGCCATGAAAAGTATCTGCTGTTCGGAGTCGACATTAAACTGTAGATGTGTGGTGTGAGAAGCTAGATTGTAATCCTAACTAAATAGTTGCTAGTTGTCCAGACAACATCCATTGACATCATCCAGCCATGAAATACTCAGGTCAACAGGTGCTAATATAGTCACAACTGGCAATTGAGTAGCAGAAACCGGGCTACACACCGATATAGTTGCCTAGTGTGTATTCAACAAAACAAAAAATTCTACTCAAGAACTTCGTTCCAATGCGAGTTGGCATTGATTTCCTACTCCGAACCTTCAGGCATAAAAGCACCTAAACGACATGGAAAATATTCTGCGCATAAGCAGCCAGCAGCTAGATTAGGTGTACAGTCAACCCTCTTATAACGCGGTGAGTGCATACCGCGTTGTATGGAAACCGCGCTATAAGAAATCGGATTTAACCGTACAAACCAGGCAAATTCGTAGCGCGTTCTATGGAAACCGCGCTGTACGAAACTCGGCATTAGTACAAATCACATCATTCGTACCGCGTTTGTAAATTATATTATTATAAATTATTTTTATTGACTTAAAGAGTTCATATAAGGATTAATAAAAATAAAAGGAATCAAAACTGAACTAAAATACTGTTTTCCGACAAAAATAAAAAAAACTTGTAAAATTATGTAATTTTTCAACATTCATCCTCACTGTCAGATATGAGTTGCAGAAAAATTTTTAGAATGTCGTAGATGGCTTGCCTTTTTATATCAAAACAGTTATTTGTATATCTCGGCTGTGCTTTTGCGTCGAAAATAAAACTGATATTAAACCCTCATACAATATTTAGTTACTTGATTCATTCAGATGCTGTGCGGAAGGAAATTATGGCATGTTGTTGAACAGAAACCGCGATGTACGAGTACCGCGTTATAGGAGGCCTGTCGCAATTTCAGCTCCGCGTTATGTGAAAACCGCGCAATATGAAAACCGCATTCTGAGAGGACCGCGTTATAGGAGGGCTATCGCAATTTCAGCGCCGCGTTATATGGAAATCTCGTTCTGAGAGTTATAGGAGGGTTGACTGTAATTGATACGACAACCAGTGGACAAGATTCACTGGCAGCTTTTGAACTACGTTTTGCAGCTGCCTACACTAAATGATATTTTTGGCATTGCCACATGTTACGAATATTTTTATGTTTACATTGAGAGAAAAACTAAAACCCATTATTTACTGATACTGTTAGCAAAGCGAGAATTATAATTCTTAGAGAGCGTATTCACCACATGAAATATTGCTGAAGAAAGCTGGATGTCACTGGAGGAATTAGAACTCATGTAGATTTCTAGTCTCCAAAAACGTAGAAGGAAACTGACGCACTTCGTGAAACTTCTAATCATCAGGTTTGGTTCTTTAAAATTAGTTTTCTGTTTCAAACTTGGAAAGATCTTACAAATAGCAAATTTGCCAACAATAAATACCTAGAGTCTGTGGTTGATGAGTAGAAGCTAGAGGTACAATTGTTACTTAAAAAACAGATTATCAACGCTAAATAACAGTGTTGAAAAATTCAGTACTTTAGTACTTTTTCCAGTACTTTACTATTTCGAAAATACCACAGTATCCCCTCGATACTTTTAGTACTTTTTTATTATTAATATTTTATGGTTTGCGCTTTTCTACTACTAATGCGTAAGCAAAATGTTCAACGTAATGCAAAAGTAGCCCCAATTAGCCAAACGTGCATTAAACGTATAGTTCGTTTTAATAACACGAAAAAGCAATGAGAATGCTTGCCGAACCGTAATGCAATTTTGGTAAGAATTTACATTGATCTTCATATGCTAAAAACGAACATACGTTCCGTTATGTTCCGTCGACATTTGACTAAACTGGGCTTTTACGTTCTATTATGCTCCGAATTAGATATTTTTTTGTTTATGAGAAACATGTATAAGTTGTTAGTGTCTCTATTCCATTCCGTACGTGTGTATATAGTAGAAATAAATATTTTTTACAAAAGTACCATTTAAAGTAAAAAAGTACTCTTTACACTTTACACTGCTAAACAATATCTCAGGGGGAGACAGACTATATTAAAAAATAAGGGACTTTTCGACTTGTATTTGATGCGTTATCTGGATTTGATGCGTTGCCTGGATTTGATAAGCAACGGCAACAGCATTTTTAACTCGAAATTTGTACATCTTTCTCCTGTTGAAATATTTAAAATGTCACTTAAGCCTGGCATTCAATAAAAAATCGCAATTCGTCAACTTGTAGTTTTTTTGTGGCGCTTTTTATTTCATACAAATTTAACGTTTTTTTTTCTTTGCCCACATTGTACGGTCATAGTTTGCGAATTTTACTTCAAAAGTACATAATTGGCAACGCTATGTTGAACTCTCACATTAAATATTGAGTAACTTTTCATACAAAAGCGCATACATTCGCACACACACACATACATACGAAATGATTGTGCAAAAATGTCTGGCTTATCATTATACATACGTAAATTTGTTTAAAAATAAATATTTTTTTTTTGCTTGCGATCGTTGTAGTTGTTATTGTTGTTATTATTATTGCAAATCTTTCAAACACATTAAATTCTTTCTATTTCGTTACGTGTGTATATTTTTTTTTTTTTGGCAAATTTTTAGTTCCGACTACAAGTGTTTTAAACTAAACATACATATGTACATACATTGACAATTAATAGTGAGAGTAAGTTTAGACAGTAACAACAACAATGAGGTTAGTTTCTAAATAGTCTGATGACTGACTGAGTAGCAAACAGTCGTCGTCTTAAACTGCTACTCTCTTAGTTGGCTTGTACTGTTACTGTTGTTGTGTGTCTGGCTGTGTGTGTGTCGTTTATGAAGCTTAGACTGTCTTGCTTGTTAATTGCTATGTGTATCAAGCTTTGGCGAGGTCATTAAAGTTTTTGTGAGTCTCTAAATCAAGGTGAGTCACCTTGGCCTTATTTTTTGTGTTCAATTTTGTTGTTATTCTTCGGTTTATATACTTTTTTTTTATATTTTATTTTAATTTTTGTCGGTTTTATTTTTCGGCTATCGATGGTTAATTTTATCGTTTCGTTTCTCGAAGCACCATACAAACTCGTACATACATATGTACATTCGCAGTTATGCATACTCTGGATACTTCGTTTGCCATATAATACGAATTGTTAAAGTAGTTAGTTCGTTTGTTTATTGGTGGTAGTGGCAGTGGTGATGGTGCTTGTTGGTTGTTGTTTCATTTTGGAGCGTATTTAAGTTAATGAAATGAAACTAAATAAAGAGCGCTTGGATATATCATGGCATGGCTGCTTGATTAGTTTAGTTGTTGTTATTGTTGTTGTTGTTGGTTATGTTACGTTGTCGTGCTGATTTTTGTTTTTTCTTTTTTTTTCTCTACTGTTTGTTGTTTTAGCTGGCATTGTGGAAGGTCATGATTATACTGTTTTTTTTCTTTTCCCCTGTGTGTGTGTTTGTATCAATGCATGAGTATTTCCCTTCATATATGCGTTGATTTTTTGTTTGTTTTGGCAGCCATGATTTTATGGTTGTCATTGCTTTAATGCTACAGTTTAGCTTAAAGGCATTTTAAAATCGGTTTTTTTTTAATAAATTCTGAATTTATATTTTGAAGAGAATATTTTCATGGTTCTTTTTTCTGTTTTTTTTTGTATTCTTGTTTTGGATTTTTTAATGGTTTTTACAATTTTTAACCCTTGTTCTGTTTAAAAGGTATTATTGTGATACCATTTTATTAAAAATTTTAATTTTACAAATTTTATAATAGGTATAAACCCTAAATTTAAAACAAAAACAAAAAACTATTCCACTATCACTTTTCATTTTTTGCAAGAAAAAAAAAAAACGGAAACATTTAAGGGTTAAAAACTACATGAAAACAAAAACAGACTGCAATATGCCGATACAATATTTTGAGGTTATTCTCAATGTTTATTTTGCGTATTCTAAACTATTCAGTGTTGAAATAAAAACAAAAGCAAAAAAAAAAGCCAAAAACAACAACCCCGCCACCCATTAAAATTAAATACGCCTGCCTCGCCACTCAAATCTATTTTTTTTTGTTCATTACCTTCTACGAGTAGTAGTGCTACTACAACACAGCAACTGCCTCAATATGTTTTACTTTGTGTGTGTTTGATTAGATGTTTGTTTTTGTTTTTGTGTGTTTCCACTGTATTTGAATTTTATTTATTTTTTATTAATATCGTTGTTGTTATTGTTGTTGGATTTCTTTTTCTACTCATTCATATTCGCATTACGTTGATGTTTTTCTACACATACACGTGCTACCTCGTATACAATCTACACATACCTACACATACACAGCATATTAGCAGTGAGCTTCAATAGCAGGCCAGGGTCACGAGAGAAATAATGGACACAAAAACCTCTGGTAGCTTTGCTACACTACACTACAACTATACACCGGCACTTATGAAAAACAAACGAATCAAGCAGCCACAGTCATTCCAAATTGTAAAAAAAAAAACAAAATATTGTTGTTGCTAATAACTCAACGAGCATTATTCGTTTACACACGAACAAACACTTGTAAAGTTATTTACTTGTTGTTGCTGTTGTTATTGTAATTTAGCCTCTAATACAAGTGTATGCCAATGATTTTGTCGTTTTTTTGTTTTTTTTGTTTTGCTGTTATAAACGCAAAGTCGGAAGAAAAATTTACAATTTGTATAGACGACATTGTTGTTGTTGTTATTTTCTGTAGCATTTACGTTACAGTTTTACGGCTCTCTCTATTGCTCGTTCGCTCATTTAAACAACAATAACAGTAAAAAAACTTGCAAAAAAATAATACAATATTTGTCATTGCAATAGCAGCTAGAGAGTAGGCAGCAGAAGAGATGCTTTACAAGTTTTTTGCATAACTTTTCCAGTGTTTCTGTTGCTATTTTTAATACATACAACATTAGATGGCATATTTGGCAACACCGTTAATATTTTATATTAAATTCCAAAGCCCTTAAAAATATCTCTTAAAAACCATTTAAACACACATAAATAGCGATTAAGTTCTAATTTTACATTGCGTAGCATAATTTTTATGATTAAAAGGGGGCGTGATTTATTTATAAATTAATAACAACAACAACAACACAAAAACCAGAGAAATTATTAATAACAATACACAAACGCAATACATTTCATAATGAAAAACAAAAACCTTTCGCAGACGCACTCTTTTATACACACGCACACAAACGCATACACAAATAAGGTCAGTGAAGGTCGAGGCTATAGTTTTGATAAGAAATTTTAAAATAAAAACCAACAACAAAATCATCATTTATTTATGACGTTGAAATTTCATTAAAAAAAAAAGAAAGACAACAAAGCAATAAAAACAATGCGAAATGAAAAGAAAAGAAAAAAAAACACAAAAACAGGGCTAGACTTGTAAATTTGCATTTCATCTTGCATTTACTCACACACAATCTCTCGCTCGCAGTCTTATCACTCGTTATTTTTAATTTTTTTGTTGTCGTCAGTGGTGCCTATTACAACCTTTTCAGAGCTTAAATAAGCTTTTTTTATTTGCATAAAACATCTTAAAATAATAAAAAGTGGGTTTACAATTCGATTTCATTTGAATTTTCAAAATTAAAAATCAGAAAATAATATTTTAATATCAGATGGTTTCATAATGGAATTCAGATTCAAATCATCCTGTGCTGTAAAAGCCTTAAAATTAATATATATTTGGATTTCTTTTAACTACACCTTATATTTGTTATATTTTTGTTTTTCTTATTAAATTTTATATAAAAAATAATGAATTTGCTTTTACTATACCTTATATTAGTATTAGTTTTGTTGTCCATATTCAGTTTCATGCAAAAAGATAGGACTCGTACACCTTAAATTTGTTTCATTTCTTTTTTAAGTATTCAATTTTACACACAAAATAGTGAATTTCCTTTTTCTATACCTTATATTTGATTTTCGTATTCAATTTCACTTATCAACAATAGATTTAAATTTACTACACCTTATATTAGCTTCAATTTGGGCTATTTTTTATTCGATTTTATTAACAAAACTAATGGATTTACTATATTAATTTAATTTTTCTTGATTGATTGAAAAATTGATTTCTTTTCACTACACTTTATATTTGTTACAATTTATTTTATTTTTTTAATTTAATATAAAAAATAATGGATTTATTTTCACTACACCTTATATTTGTTATAATTTACTATTTCTTAAGCAATTTTATTTTAAAATAATTGATTTACTTTTACAACACCTTATATTTGCTTTAATTTTCATTTTTTTCGGTTTTACTAAAATTACGCGTTTTTTTTTTTGAGCAGCATTGACATCACAATTCGTTTACGGTACACGCACTGACGAAGGGAATGTAATGAATGATTCTTTTCTTTGCAATTCAATATAGAATTACAGCTTTTGTTATTACTTTTGTTATTTTCTTATTAATTGTTAATAATTCTTTAAAAAAAAAACAATTTTTACTTAAACAGTAGCCACAATATTCAATAATTACATAGAAAGATGCGGTACAAAGCCAATACAATCCGAAGTAATACGCAATTTTATGCACTTTTTCGTGCACGTTTAGCTTCACACTGCAATTCAATATACAATTACTGTTTTTGTTGCTAATATTATTATTTTCTTATTAATTGTTTATAATTCTTTTAAAAAACAATCATTTCTTAAACGGTAGCCACAATATTTAATAATTACACAGAAAGATGCGGTACAAAGCCAGTATAACCCGAAGCAATTTACAATTTTATGCCCTTTTTCGCGCGCGTTTACTTTGACACTGAAGCGGCGTGTTTGATTGAACTGGAAAACTTATTAGAGAGATCTGCATAAAATCAATCAAAAAATGCGTATGAACAACAACAAACATAAGAAAAACTGAGATGATTACTACGAAACATAACGAGAGACAGTTAGAATACCAAAAACAATTTTAACCATAGCAAATCGTCATCAAACCAATAACAACACACTTGTGAGGGAGAGTGAGAATTAAAGAGACAATAGACAGTCATATTGAAATATTAATAACACCAACAAACAAACTTTGGCATTTTGGCGAGGATAAATAAAAACAAAACAGAATGAGGGCGACTTAATGATTGTTGCGATTCTAACAAACAGAAAATAAAAAAGAAGAAAATTATTAAAAATAATAATTAAAATAGAAAATAAAATATACGGGCTTTTTGTTTGTTTGTTTTATGTGCAAAACACAACCATAAGTATTTTATTATTCGCTTTTATAACTTTTATTTTTACATTTTTGTGGTCTTCTTCTTCCTCTTTTTTTATAAAATTTTTTAAATCGCTTTTTACATAATAAAAGCTATTTATGTATGTATGTTTTCCTTTTGTTTCTTCATGATATGTTTGATGCAAAAACTTTAATGATTCGCCATTTTATAGGAAATAAAATAATAAAAAAATAAATAAAAAATTGTAGAGTGTAAAAGAAGTTAACATGAGGAGTTAAAGTAACTCATCGACTCATCTAAATACTTGAAATATTGGCGAATTGTTGAGATTACATACATACAATTTAAAGGACCTTAAAGCCCTTTAGATTATATAGAGCGGTTACTACAATAAGCTTTGCTTTAAGTAAGTTTTCTTTGATTATACTGCCTTTTGGCCTCATATATTAATAATAGGCATTGATGGTCTAAGTTAGAAAAATGCTGCACTTGAATTTTCATTATCAATGTTATTGAAGACACAAAAAGAAAACAATATATCTTGCAAAACCCTCAACTAAATATTGCAAGCTCAACTTAAATTTGAAAAAAAAAATTAATTAAGTGACCTTGAGGTAAAAGTAAAAGAGAAAAGAGATTTTTCATTAATCAGCACTTTCTTTTATTATTTCATAAAAAAAAATTAAAATAACAAGAAAATAAAAAAACGACGTACAAGCAATAGAATTATTATTAATTTTTATTTTTTTTTTCAGTGTATATTAGTAGAGCTTTTATATTCTCGACGACGCCGTTTGTTGTTGTTTCTGTTATTGTTGCTGTAAAACCTTGAAAAATAAAACACAAGTTAACTGTAGTTTTTGTAGTTTTTTTTCACAGTTCGGCATTGTAAAAACACGTAAAAAGATAAACATTTTCATTTTGTTATTTTCTTTACTAGTGTTGTTGTTTTTGTTGTTTTTCTAGCTACTATAATATTAATATGGTTTGTACATACATACATACATGAATTTATACGTACATACATAGTTATGTAGTGTTTTAATATGTATATTTAACAAATATTAGTTTTGTTTTGCTATTTAATGGTTTCTATTTTTTATTTTATTACTATAAAATTTTTAAAATAGAATTAAAAATTACATTACATATGTATAGGTACTGTATGTATAACTTTATATATTAATTTTAAAAAATATTAATTTTTTATTTAACAATTTGAAAATAATTTCAAAAAAAAATTTTAATTGTGCGTGATTACTTTGAAAATCACAAAATTTTTTCCTGTGTATCATTTTCGTTACAGCAAACAACTATGCTCTCCCTCTCTTACATACATTAATGCTCACACCATATCAAACACACACACCCAAACGCATACACTTAGTGGGCAAGTGCATTCATTTAGTCAGTCATTCAGCTATAGTCAATGTCTAGGTCATTATAAAATTAAATAACGACAACGACGTTCACGTTCATGTTCAATTTCATGTATACACACACATACATATGTACGTGCATAAGTTTGTGTCAATGTTGTTGTTGATTTTTTTTTTTTTTTTGTAAGTTTTCTTAAATAAACGTACAAATTACTAAAAACATTATTTATTGTTGTTTATGCCCTCTTTTTTTGCCCGTTTTTTTTTTTGTTCTTTTGCTTGCATACAAATTTTGTATTTATTTTTTTGGTGTAACGGCAAGTCTTTTGGATATGTAACCAAGGTTGTAACTTTACGGAAATTTCATAATTTTATAGATTTACCAAAAAAAAATATAAAAAAGTACCAACAAATTTTTTTGTGTTTTAATGTCATAATTACTGTAAGTGTCAAGGTAAATCCTTGTAAGACACTTACATTGTTACATACATACATACACCCAAAATTTGTTTAAGGCTGCATGTGTATGTGATAAAAATTGTTAATTAAAATACACTGTGTTCTATCTAAAAGGCTAATGAGTTAGCAGCATTGGTTTTAATAACTGATTTGACATTGACATTTTGTGGTTAATTTTAGTTAGCTTAGTGGTTAGTGGGAATTGGTCAGACATTTGGATAAGAAAGTTAATGCCAGCGTATCAAAGTCATAAGTCGACTAAATGTAATCCAATTCAACGATGAGAGCTTTGAAGCACTGTCAGAAATAATAGTTCGCTTCATTTGCTATGCCAGTTGGGGTCAGTAAAGGTCAGTTACAAGAAAATACATAGCAAGGGATATTAAAAGAAGTGACAAACATCATCAATAGCTATAGAAGTATAAATGAATTCGGGACTTCATCACAGTTATCATTTTAATAATAAGAAATCGATACACAGTCGATTTCGAACGAAAAATGTTGAGAATATTTCCGTCGCAATTTTATTTTGTTCTCAGAATTTTTGCAAGTAGACTGCAGAGAGGGAGTCGTTGAAGACATATTCTAAATGTTATCGTTTTTGTTCGGCTCAGATATAGCTGGGGTTTGTACCCCGCACTCTCATTTCAGAAGACAACACACTACTTTACTAGACTACGGCGACTTCATTAATTATTGTTTGCAGAAAATATTAAAAATGTTCTAATCGAAAGCAGATTGTTAGATTAGGTACAGGTTTCTCCTTAAAGGAAAATATTGGATTTCTTTTAACTACACCTTATACATATTTGTTATATTTTTGTTGTTATTATTAAATTTTATATATATAAAAATAATGAATTTGCTTTTACTATACCTTATATCTGTATTAATTTTGTTATCCATATTCAGTTCCATGTAAAAAGATCGGAATTTTTTCTTAATACACCTTAAATTTGTTTCATTTCTGTTTTGCTTACACACAAAATACCTTATATTTGATTTAATTTTGATTTTCATATTCAATTTCACACATAAACAATAGATTTAATTTTACTACACCTTATATTGGCTTCATTTTGGGATATATTTTATTTAATTTTATTTTAAAAAAAACTAATGGATTTTTCCTTTTTTTCTATTACACTTTATAATAAATAATATAAATAAATAAATAATGGATTTATTTTCATTACACCCTATATTTGTTATAATTTACTATTTTTTAAACAATTTTATTTCAAAATAATTGATTTACTTTTACAACACCTTATATTTGCTTTAATTTTCATTTTTTTCGGTTTTACTAAAATTACGCGTTTTTTTTTTTGAGCAGCATTGACATCACAATTCGTTTACGGTACACGCACTGGCGAAGGGAATACAATGAATGATTCTTTTCTTTTTCTTTGCAATTCAATATAGAATTACAGTTTTTGTTATTACTTTTATTATTTTCTTATTAATTGTTAATAACTCTTTTAAATAACAATTTTTACTTAAACGGTAGCCACAATATTCAATAATTACACAGAAAGATGCGGTACAAAGCCAATAAAATCCGAAGTAATACGCAATTTTATGCACTTTTTCGTGCACGTTTAGCTTCACACTACAATTCAATATACAATTACTGTTTTTGTAGTTACCTTTATTATTTTCTTATTAATTGTTTATAATTCTTTTAAATAACAATAATTTCTTAAACGGTAGCCACAATATTCAAGAATTACACAGAAAAATGCGATAGAAAACCAATAAAACCCGAAGCAATTTACAATTTTATGCCCTTTTTCGCGCGCGTTTACTTTGACACTGAAGCGGCGTGTTTGATTGAACTGGAAAACTTATTAGAGAGATCTGCATAAAAGCAATAAAAAAATGCGTATGAACAACAACAAACATAAGAACAACTGAGATGATTACTACGAAACATAACGAGAGACAGTTAGAATACCAAAAACAATTTTAAGCATAACAAATCGTCATCAAACCAAGAACAACACAATTGTGAGGGAGAGTGAGAATTAAAGAGACAACAGACAGTCATATTGTTACAACAACTAGGCAGCATTATTAATAACACCAACAAACTTTGGCATTTTTGGCGAGGATAAAAAACAAAACAGAATGAGGCGACTTGTTGCGTTAATGATTTTTATATTATAATTCTAACAAAAAGAAAATAACGAAGAAAATTATTAAAAATAATAATTAAAATAGAAAATAAAATATACGGGCTTTTTGTTTGTTTCTTTTATGTGTAAAACACAACCATAAGTATTTTATTATTCGTTCTTATAAATTTTATTTTTACATTTTACAGGTTATGTTAGATTAGGTACAGGTTTCTCCTTAAAGGATAAGGTATTACTAAATAGTTCCATCATAATTCTCAGATTTACAGCTCTTGCAGAAATCATTCAAGAGAGCATTAAGCCAATCGGCACACCTTCCATAATAGAGGGAGTGCAATGAAGTTCCGCTCAACTTAGCAGTCGAGCAGGTCCTCTCTGCTACTTGAGAGATGTTAGCTTTAAAGTGGAATTTTGTCACTTTTCATTTAATTTCAGTGGCTTAGAAGACTCCCATAGATGTATTGCCCATAGATGTGTTTTCCAATTAGTCCTCTACACAGTTTATAAGTATGTCCCTACACCCTAATATCGGAATGATAGACACCTTCGAAAAATCTGCCATTTTGCAAGGAACTTTGGGGCAGCATGGCTGCCTGCTACTGAGCAGCCTCTAAATCGTCGTGAGGAATACTATGGGATTCCATTTACTCATTTAATTTATAGAGAAATTGATATTTGGTCTCCGCTTGGTATAATGATGTAGAGGACAGTTATAGACAGTTATAATCAATTTTTAAAGGAGAGCGACGCCACTGTAGTCTAGTAGGTAGTGTGTTGACTTATTAGACTAGAGCCCGTGGTTCAAACCCCAGCTCAGAATAAAGCCAAATATGAAAAAATTCTGCCGTTCGAAGTCAAAATTAAACTGCAGGTCCGCTGACTAAAGGTTTGTAATAACCAATTATGAAAATAAGTACGTGCCTAAGCATACTTTGTAAGACCATCAATTTAGTATATTTAGTCTGATAGCACCATGAGAAAATATTTCATTCTCCATAGAAAGCCAATTCAACAGGGTTTAAAGGCGGAAGTCGGCGGACACTAGTAAAAAGGATGACAGAATAGCTTCTCGCACCATCTTGTCTAAGAAGTCGGATTTGTGTCTTATTGTGTTAACATTCCTTTGTGAATGACTTCAAAAGATATTTAAACGAACTCTAGATTAAAATATTACGCACAAACACCTACAAGCCGCCATGAAGCTGTAAGTTGCGAAGCATTTAATTACGAATTGCAAGATTTATTACAATTTTCAAAGGCTTAATTAATTGTAAATAAAATTAAATAACAAGTAATGATTATTTTTTGCAATCACTTTCTTACATGCGAACAGCCAGCCAACTAACTAGTCATTGCCGTAAACAGTAACCTGACTTGAAAGCGGAAATAATTGTAACAGCAATGGCAGCAAAAGCAGTAGCAGGCACTGCAGTCTAATGATTTGAAGTCCACTTAAGCAGAGTTTATTGGAAAACAAATGAGAGTGATAGTTTTTCTGTGCATACACGCACGTACCTACATAGTTGGCAACACTAAGAAACTGCAAAAGAAAAACACTTAACAACCCTTTTTTTCGCCTTGCCAATCAAAGAAGAAATTAAAAATAAAAATTGATTAAAAAATTAATAATCAATGGGGCCAGTCATTGGGTTTGACTAATGCGACTGTATCCACCGAATATTGCTTTTTTAAATCGTATTTAAAAATAAATCCATTGTGTGGCTCCATTGCTGATTGCAAAATAGTGCTGATTTCAAATAAAATGTTTCTTTCTCTTCTTCTTTTTTTGTTTTTTCAAAGAAAGTTTCTTTGTATTCTAATTGTTGTTGTTGCTTATAGCACTTAATATTATTACAACAATGGCTTGAAAATTGCTTACTTAAGGGAGAAAATGATTGTTTTTAACCCAATTATTGTTTATTGGTTTCATTGGTTGAACAGCACTTCTGGTTCTGGTTAACACTTTACATTTAATTAAAAACAATATTAACAACAACAACAAATTAATAATAATAAGTTTATGGTAGCAAAAGTCAATAACCTTTTCGGAAAATTTAAACAAAAAATGCAATCGAAATAAGGTTCGATTTCATAAAAAATAAACTTTTTCTTTCACCATCATTCACAATGGATGGATGACCCCTACTCTTGCAATGCATTTTGTTGGTTCTAGGAAGATCTGCAGTGAAGGGAAGGTGTAAAACTAACGGTATGCCAGAGAGATGCCACCCATGAGTTATAATTGTATGTTGCAGCGACACCTGCCAACAAGCTCTTCTGAACATTGACAACTGATAACGGCTATTTTGTTGAAGCTGCATCTGTCAAATTTATTTCATTATTCAGTTTATGTTATCAAATCACCATGGTCAAACATGGACAACGACGTGTGTGCACTGGATTTTTTGAAATTCGGCTGGAGGCTTTATCGATTCATAGTTCTTTGAGGACTACGCCGTTTACAGGCAAGGACTTCATGTATCTTTGGAAAAAGGTCAATACAAGCATCGACTTTATTCTAAAGACCTTTCTTTTCAACAGAAATTTGACGGGCAGATAATATGGCAACAATATAATGTCCTTGTTCAGAATAATGAAAAATGTAAGAGGACCTAGCTAGAGTAAGAGGCTGCCAAGATTAAGAAAATTAGTGTTATTCTTTGGATAACCATATAAGATGGAATCTTGTAAAATATAATCAAGTGCCAAAACATGAGCTTTAAACTACCGATCTACATGTAGAGGCTATTTCCCGAATGGAAATAAACAAAACTGAGAGCAGCTTTACGCAAATGGTAATGATAATCGATTCTTATAGGCGCTGGCAAGAAAAGACGCGGCAAAGGAGCAAAACTATTAGATCAGACGATGACGAATTAGAAAGTGGAATATTGCAATATCTTTAGATTAATATGAATTCGCCTTGGTCGGTTCTAAAACGGAACAGGTCTGTTAAGCAGAATTAAATTTTAATTAATTATCTTACCGTAATAAGACTATTTTTGACAAATGCTAACATTTCAGTGTGAATGACCACACAAGAAGAAAACAAGAGTAAAGTGTTGCCATTAAATAAATTAAAAAAAAATTAATTTCATTGACAACTGAGGAGAACACCATCACAATCATTCGATAAATGGACTTTTTAATGCATTATAAAAAATACTTTTAAATTAAATGAAATGCGATAAAATACCATTTTCTATCGATAAATGTCATTTTGTAAGCATATTTACAGAATAAAATGAAACATTAAATTAATACGCCATTAAAACTTCCATGAAATTTTAATGTCATCGTGTAATAAATATCTTTTTTGGTTTTTCTTTGAATGAAAGAAAGTTTTCCATACGCTCTGCCGGTAGCATGACAATGTGAAAACGACAATTAAAGGAAATATTTTGTATTTTTGGCAATTTATGAAAAAGAAAAAAAAGCAACAATGAAATGTAAATTTCACCACTGTATTTTTATAAATAAATCAATAAATAAAAATGTTAATGAAATCAAATGATTTTCATTGAATTCTTCTAAAAGAATGGAGACACACTCTGCCTTTTAAATACTACTATACGTTATGCTATGTTCTGTCATGCACTTACTTTTATTGCGTAAATCGTAATAAACGCAATTGAGCTCAATATTTCATATAAAGTTTCAATTAATTATTGCGCAATAAATATGCAAATTGTTATAATATTGAGTAAAACTTAAAATACAGCACTGTCATAAGTACGTTCAGTGCGCATATTACAATTATCCGAACACTTTCTGTTTATATTTGACAACTTAAATGTCAACAAAATCAACACAAACAAAAAAAAAAAACAAAACAACAAAATAAGAACAATGTTGTTGAAAGAACCAGCTGTCATATGAATATTGAATAAGCAGCTGAACTGCGTATATTATTATATCTGAACACTTAAAATATTGTTCTCATAGAAACGAATATTGACTCAATAAAAGTGCATGTCTGAACATAGTATTATATGAACTTTTACAAATATTTTAATAATACGGCAACTCTATTAAACAAAAAAAGTATTTACATTAAATTTTTCTACATTAAGGATTACAAACATTTACGATTTCTGTAATAAAATATACAAACTCTGGCAACCCTTTCATTAAAAGGAAATTTTTATTTTCATTTCATATTTAGAATAACGGTATACCAATTGAGTGTGTATTAATTATTGAAGCCTTTATTTGGTTGGCAAAGTAGAGCTTTCACTGTTTGTTAAACTCTGTTTTTTTTTATTGTTGTATAGACTACCCTGTATTTTTAAAGTATTGTTGTTGGTTGTGCATTTTTTACTTACCTCTTACAAATCATTGAAAAAATCCTTTTGCATTTAAAGCAAAATTGTTGTGAGCGGGGGAACAAAAGGGAAAGGAGAGTTGTTAACTGTTATCTAAGAGCCCAGCTCTTGGTATTTTTTTAATTTTTCTGATTCAAATTTTGTTTTTAGAAGAAGGATTTCACAATAATAATTAGGTTTTATTGTTGTTGTTTTTTTTAATTAAACAATTGATTATCACTGGGGTTTAATTTGAATTATTTATGCATTGATTCATTAATGAATTAATTTTTTTTTTATTTTTAATTTTATATTTATTAATAAAGTTTAATGGACATTTTTGTTTTGAAAAATAATAAAAAAAAATGATTTTAATTTTTTTTTATTTGTAGTTGTTGTTGTTGTTCTTTTGTGTATTAAATAATAATTTCACATTTTGAATATTATTTTCATTTCATTATAACATTACAAATTTATTTCATATTTTTCATTATTTTTTTCACTTTTTGCTTTGTTGTTGTTGTTTTTTTTTTTTTTTTTTTTTAATTCAACCGAGTGAGTGAACGTTTACGGTATGATCATATTATACTCCTTCCTACCGTTGACCCCGGTTTTATATTTTTTTTTCTTTTTTTAATATTATTATTGTTGTTGCAATTTTTTTTTAAATATATTTTCTTATGGTTGTTGTTAATGCACTGGTTGCTGTTGTTGCTGTTGGTGTATTGATATCGCGTGCAATCTTACGTTTATTGACCTTGGTATGAGAGCAAGTATGATGATGATGATGTTGTTGATGATGATGTTGTATCAATCAACGTACGAAAAAACGAACATAATAAGCATTAACATCAACATTACCGACCGACCGACCGAACAACCGTACGAACAAACGGACGAACGTTTCATATGCAACATACACTCTACTCTCACTCTTTTGTTTATGAGGTTTGATCGTTTGCAATCGAAATGCAATAACAAAAATAACAATAACAATGCACGTTTGGCAAACGAAACCCAAAAAAAAAACAAAATTATTCACTAAAAAATATCCGCGTTTGAGACAGGCAATCCAGTACCAGTAGTAGAGAGTAAAAGTTGGTAGATGTTCGAGTTGGTTTGATTGGATTTGCTGCTCTTTTTTGCAATGTATTGTTGTTGTTGTATTTATTTATTATTGGTAATTTTGTTTATGGGGGATAACGTAACTTTCTGTAGGCAAGCAATGTTGCCAATTAAATTCACTTTTTAATTAAAATTTTTTTTAAGTAAAAAATTAAAAGAGAATCCCACAAGGACAAACAGGGGGAATAGGCACTTTTAGGTATTGGTATTTGAGCATTAAATTTTTTTTTATTAGGAAGTAATTAAAAATTATATTTTCTTTATTTTTTTTTTGGTTTTTGTAAATTTTTTTTTAAAATTTATTTTTTATTTTGTAAATAAAATAAATTTTGTTGTTGTTGTTGTTGTTTTTTTATGTATAAAAAATATCACTAATTATTTACTATTCACAGACTTTTGTTATTTTGTTGTTGTTGTTGTTATTTCATAAGGCAGTTAAGAGAGACAGAGATGCACAGAAATTAGGGATTTCAAATAAGGCAGGCAGGCACAGGTCGATTTGTGGTTATAAAAACCTTTTTTTAATTTTTATTTATTAACTATATTTGGCTTTAAAACGAATGAAGTAATATTTCTTTAAATCCATATGATAAAGAACCGAACTGAACTGTTTTCCCGAAACCGTTAATTTTAACGAAAAAATAAATAAATTGGCGCCTTTACCGCCGTTTCCGTAAAATCACAAGAAAACGTACGCTACACTACGTGTACGGTTAGTTATACTCCCGCGTATTTTGTTCGTAAATATTTTTTTTCTCACTTAAAAAAAAAACAAAAAACACTTTTTTTCATTTATTCTGTTTAACACGTTTCTCGCTTTTCAGCTTGCTTTTGTACAACCGTTCGATACAATAGTCCGTTGTAGACTAAACATGAGTTGATGGCATTTGTTCGCAATGAGCTCTCCACTGCAAAATAAAGCAAAATTTTCAAAACAAAAAACAATAACAACGTAAACAGCGAACCACATCATCAAGTTCATAAAAATCATTATTACATACTAAACACAATTATACCAACAACAATTACTCTCATTTACTTATAACATTGTCTCTTTCATTGGCAAATTTTACTCTTTTACGCTCTCTTTTAAAATTACGCGCTCACACACAATAACTGAAAGTAATTAGCAAATGCAGTGCTTTTCATTTCGCAATTTATTTTTAAGAAAAAAAATCGCGGTTTTTTTTAACAGTAAGTAAGTATTTAAATTTTTACGATTTATAACATTTTAAAAAATTGTGATAAGAAAAGTTGTTACTGGCATAATCTGTATCAAGCAAGCGTTGTATGATAAAAGCGAAATTTTTGTTAAGAAGCGTTATAATATGGAGTACCTTATGATTTCAGGATTCCTGTTTGCCTCATTACCACTGGAGTGATTTTGCCAATATGTTTGGAACTTCAGGAGATAGGTATCCTTCCTTACCACCAAACTTGACGAATATTTTAAAGACTTAAATTTCTCTACAAGATATCGGGGGCTGTAAGAACTTAAGACTCCCTTCCCTGGCGAGGTATGCAATCAGTTCCGATCGTAGTCCCTTGTACGAACGAAAACAAACCAATCAATCTAGAAGGTCATGTTGAGAATTTCGAAAAGAGCACTTTGAACGTGAAAAAAGCGTTAAATTCTCTACACCCATCAGCTGTTTTGGTGAGCGAAGGTCGAAACGCTCAATTTTCAAACTACAAACAAACAATGAATGGTTGGTTTATTAAATTCGTTTAAATTTTTGAAATTGTGAGTGTATTAGTTAGTTAAAAACTAACTGTAAGTTTCAAAATCGAAAGGCAAAAATTGATCATTAAAAAGCGCCGCTTTTTTGATTGAATCTAACAAATGAAGTTAATTAAGTTGGTTGGATCAAAATTTGATTTCAAATACGACAAGTTGGCTGCCAACCGAGAGTTGGGTTGTGGTTTGAAAGAAAGTTTTTAGTTCAAAAACCACCACCAACCATACCACGTTTATAATTCGCATATTCTTTTTCCGTGTTCGGTTTGTATAAACTTAAGGATTCCTTCGGTTAACAATTTTTTTTACTTTGGGTTTGTGTCTGGACTGAAATGATGTGTGTGGGTGATGTTCACTACTGCTATTTGGTGTGCCGTGCCTGCTTCATTCCTTGCCCTGAGTAAACAGACAAAGGTGTTGGGAGGAGAGCGAAGTAGGGAGAGGTTAACAAAAAAAAACTTTTGATGGATGCGGGATCTCTGTTGGAGGCTCCACTGGCAAAAAATGAGTTTAAAGGGGTGGTAAGTTATAAGGTGTGGTCAGTTTTAAGTAAATGTGGTGAATATTACAAATAAAATTGAAATTCACCACAAGAACCGTTACTCCAAAAAAAGCACGGCTGTACCGACATGCTGCTACTGCTATAAATACACCATCTTACCAGTGGTAAATTGTGAGGTTTGTGTATGGAATTATTAATTACATTTCGATTAGATTGCAACCACATATTGAAACAATTCAAGCTGGCAATATCAAACCTTGAGTGTTTTTTGCCACTTCATACCTTTTCTTTGTTTTCAAAACAAAAACCCAACAAAACAGCTGTTGCTTAAAACTGACGGGCTGGAGGAATGCGTGAAAGAGAGAAAAGTCCACACAAAAAAGAAACAAAATTTTGTTGTTGCTACTATTAAAAGTGCGTATTGATTTTTTTTCTTCAAAGTTGTAAAGAAGAAATAAAATTCGTACAGAAGATTAAGAAAAATTATTACAAAATTATTAACAATTTAAATTGAATAAAATAAAGGAGACTAAAGAGCATCATCATCATCATCTATGCAAAGAATAGAGAAAATGTTTATAAGAAAAAAAAAACAACAAAAGAGAATGAAAATGTGAAAATTGTTTAATTGTTTGTTTGTAAATAAATAAAAAATTTTTGTTTATTACGTTTGTTTGCTTGCCACCAATTACAAACAAACAGAAGAAAAGTGAATAAGAAAACAATAATAGAAAAACAATTGCAAGATAAACTAAAAAACGGGAGAGAGTTTTTTTTTGTAAAATTTCTGAAGCCTGCAACAACAAAACAGTACACGGAATAATAATGATCAATGCTGCTGCTGCGGCTGCTGCTGACCCACATACAAATAACAATTTAAGGAAAATCATATTTTGGACTTGACCCAATTCCATAAAGTTGATATAATTTGTTTATAAAACAATACAAAACAACAATAACAACAACATTGTTAAATTAAAACAAATAAACAGAAAGAAAATTCCAGGACATTAAACAGGCAAAACTCGTAGGAAAGCAGCAAAACAGAACGAAAAAACAAGGGCAACAACAACAAAACGCCAGAAAATGGGTGGTTCCGTTAGTCAAATATTTCGTTCAGGTTCTGCTCTACTGTCACATCGAGATGGCCACAAAGTCTCCAAGGCCACTGAGGAAAAAATCAAAACTCTATTTGAGATACTCAGAGCCAATCCCAAGATATCAATACAACCCTTAGAAAGTCTGCTATTGGAAATACCAAAGGTTTGTTAGAACGACAGACAAACTCATAATCCAACTTCATTTTCTGTTTTCCCACTTTCCTTTTAGAATGAAAACATTTTGGTGATACACGATGATTGCGGCTTTAATATACTCCAACGTAGTGTTGGTCTCAATCACATCGAATTAACCAAATGGCTGTTGCAACGTCATCGTCCCGATTTAAATCGTAGTCCCTGCTCTTTACCTCTGCACATTGCCTGCCTGAAAGGCCATGAGACCTGTGTGGAATTACTATTAAAATATGGTGCTCGCATTGAATGTGATTCACGCATGTGTTTTCCCGGTTGTCATTCACCGAATTGTGAGCTCTTTCAATACAACACAAGCCATTACGAAGATGTTGAGTACAGGGATCGTTTTGATAATTCCAAACTGCAGAATGCTATTTGTTATGCCATCGATGGTGATCAAATCAATGTACTTAATATACTAGTACAGAAACTGGATGATCCATGGGTAAGTTAGAGTGAAATGAAGTGTTTTTAGGCATTCGTAACATCGAAATGCCATGCTTAAGCTTGATTACAATAATCTTAGGCTTTCATTTTACGTGAAACATACAATTCTTTTTAAAAATTATGAATATCGTTTGTTTGTTGTATTTTCTAGATTCCTTTTCGTTCGAAAAAGCCTGTCTTTCACTTGTTGCATATGGCTTGCGAACGTGGAGCTTGGAACTGTGTACAACAGTTGGTGGTAACGCGATCAGATGAAATAAATCTCATAAAAGATGAATATTATCCCATACATCATGCGGTCTTGCATGAATTGCGTTTTCTAGAATTGTTAATACACCATGGCGCAGTGACAACAGTAAGAACATGCACTCAACAGTTTACTTTACTGCATATGGGTAAGTACTCTTTACATTCACTTGATTTAAAAACGATTACTTTAAAATAGAATTTTTTTAAATCCAAAAAATATAGTCATATTTATTGCCCGTAAATCGGCCGAAGATACGCTAAGCATTTTAAGGCTACTGCTGGAAAGAGGTTGTAAAGAGCTTATAAATGAACCTGATGTACTGGGTAATACGCCTTTACATTCCCTTATAGTACGTTATGCTTTAGAGGAGGCCAGGTATTGTGATTGAATATTCATTTACAACAGAAAATTCTTTGAAAATTGTTTGACTATGATTGGTTTGTTTTGTAGGTATGGTTATGATAAATGGAGTAAATGGGACGTTTTGCATTTGATACGTTTTCTGCTGCAACACGGTGCTAAAAACTCTATTAATCAGGCTGGCAATAGTGCTTTAGCCTGTGTATTTCGTCATATACGTGATATGGAAGTGTGTTTTGAGCTTTTAAGCATGCTAATCAAGGAAGATGGTAAGTAAGCCGGGTTTAATAAATATGTTTTAATTTTCTATGTGGCTTCTAAATATTATCCGTTTGTTTTCAAAAGGTGATCCAAATATTGTGGGTCGTGATGGCTCAGTACCAATAATGGTTTTGTTAATACCTTTAATAAATACCGATACATTACAACACTATACTCATTCAATGAAGGTAAAAGCGGTAGCAAACATTTCTAATTGTAATGTTTTTAATGTTTTAAAAACTTCTTTTCTAGGTTTGCTTTGTTAATTGCATACGAATTTTATTACAACATGGTGCTAATCCAAATTGTTCGTATCATCACAATTTGACTCCACTTCAAGTCTTAGTATTTACTGTTAGTGAAAATTTTACCTTGAGCTGTGACACATTAAGACGCACAAATTTTGATTTTATAAAAAATATTTTACTACTCCTACTGCAACATGGCTTAGACTGCAATCAAGCATATCAAAATATTCTACAGGCTGTTATGGATATGGTGCGCAATGTACGCGACTGTCAGGATATGTTGCGCATACATGAGCTGACTTTGACACTCATACAATACGGTGCAGATCCGAATATAGTATTAAGTAGCATGACTACAGGCGGTGCCATTTATTCCAATGAAATTGCCCGATTTGGTGATGCTTTAGGCTTGACCGGCTCCTCAGCCGATACGGCAAATGGTAGTGGTGGTGTTGGCGTCGGCGGCGTGGGTGGCGGTGTTGGAACAAGTGGTGTAGGTGGCGGTGGTGGTGTTGGCGTTGGTATTGGTGGTGGTAGTGGTGGTGTCGGAAGTGGTGTAGAATCTGCTGTAGCTGTTACACGTCAATCGTTAGGTGACAGTACATTTCGTAATTCATTTCGCACCAATTCCCGCTATCTACTATTCTATTATATTGTTTTAATTACCAAAAAAGAATTTATACTCAATGATCCCGAATTGAATTTTACCCGCATTATACATTTATTCTATGCCACAATGCAACATGATGCTTTATACAATTGCCTAAAATCTTTGCATAATTTCTATGTGGCTCAAGTGCCGAGCAAAAAGACAGAACAATTGATTGCGGTCATTTCATCGCTGTATCGTAAACCTCGCAGTCTTAAACAATTAGCACGTCTTGCCATCTATGAATCGTTGAATCGGAAATTAGCACAAAACATTAACAAACTTAAATTGCCCAGCCTGCTAAGGGAGTATGTCTTAAATTTTGAACAATAGTTTAATACTGGTAAGTAGAGTATTAGCATTCGAATTAGTATTTATATAATTTAATGAAATGAATGAAACGAACAAAAAGCAAATACATAGAAAATGTAGTCTGAAATACATAAATACATACATACATTAGGTTATAGACAATTTGAAATGAATACATACGAGTACATACTTGCTTTGTTAAACTCTAGGATGAATAGAAAAAAAATTTGTCTTGAAATCTGACTTTCGTTGAGTATCGTCTTAAGTGGGACTTTTATGATTGTTTTATTACTGCTTACCGTGTATTTCTTGAAATTTCGAATTCGAACTTCGAATTTTATTTTCAAAATTTTGTTAAAATTTTCGAACACATTACGCTGTAATTGGGATGTTATTTTGCTGAGAATCTGATTCATAGTTTCTAAGTAGACTAGCGATTACCTTTGGCTACGTATTTTTCTTTACATCTTTTCGTATCTTTCTCAGTGACTAAGAGTATTGTCCATTACGCTTCCATGAATTCCTATCGCAAAATTATTTTTCTTGCTTTACAACAATATGTATGTATGTTTGAGTTGTCGGAAGAACAAGCTATTCGAAGTATCAGATCTTTAGAATATTTATGTATATTCAACCTGAAATAAATCTTACCTCTGAATAATTATTCATATTATTGAAATATACAGAGGACTTGTCTAGATGCATACAGAAGACTCATAATGTGAATACTAAGAGTATTTAAAATACATTTTCCCTTAATTATTTGTGTTCTATTGAAAAAGCACTATGTACGCCTCTATGGCTTTAAACTATACGGAGCGTTAGGTGAAGTAAATGTCTTGCAAGTTTTCAAAATTTTGTTCAAATGTGAAATAAAATATTATCGGACGATAAAATTCCTAAAAATCTTTCAAACTGGAATCAAACTCCGTTTACTGAATAATCTTAAAGTCGCCGTGGTCTAGTAAGCAGTGTGTTGGCTTATTAGATGAAAGGCCCGAGTTCAAATCCCAGGTCAGACATCAAAACAAAAATATGAAAATATTTCTTCGACGACTTCCTCTCAGTAGATTTCTGGCAAAAACTCAGAGTAAAAATTACCATGAAAAACTTCTCAAAAAATCTGTCGTTCGGAGTCGACTTTAAACTGTAGGTCCCGCTACTCATGTATGAAATTAACGCACACAACACAAGTGCTGTGAGAAGCTAGGACGTTGTACAATGGGTCAATTCGACCTCCGGGTACTGTACTAGTCACAGTTGACAAATGCACATCCTCTAACCTAACCTAACCTACTGAATAATTTAAAGTTCATACCTCACTGAGGTATACCGCAAGAGGTTTATATCCCTAGTTAGTAGTCTAGTGTTTTTAGAAGTGACAAACCGATTAATGTCGAATTGCTCAAAGCTTCTTAATGCTGTCGGATTGTGACCGACACCTTTTAGTGCATCGTTCTATAGCTTATGGTATCGTATTAACAAGTTGACTACCGAATACGAGATAACTTGTAGATTGCGTTCCCTTCTAGGGTGCCAACTACAAGTTTTCTCGTATTCATAAATCTGCCATTTTTGTATAGCTACGAATACAATCGTATTATATACTGATATATTATATTATTATTGTATATATTATTATTATTATATATATATATATATGGCACTGGCCAGTATCGATAAATGGCTTCTGAGAAAAGAACAAAAAGTCAATGTTGGCGTGCATGGCCAGTCTTCTGAAAATTTCCGAGGCAATCAACGTGTTAAGCACTAGATCTGAGCTGTTAATATATACGTATGATTCGAATGAAATTTCTTCGAAAACAATTGTATGGGACATTGAAAAAAATATACGAAATTTTAAAAGTTTCCCTGTAGACATTTGTAAGCATTAAAAACAAGCCTGAAGTTGTAGGTATTGATGGAACTAAAACCAAAACAAAATATAAAAAAATTAATACAGCGTATCGAAAATGTTAACAGATTTAAGACACTCAGCGAAAGGAGAACTATTTTAGAGTTTTTCCAAAATGGCCAAAATAGGCAAGCAAAACAATCTGCAAATTTTATAAAGTGATTTACAACAATTAAAAATAAGTCTAAAATTCTTTACACAAATCTAATGTGTTTTTTCTTTAGGTGTCCTTTTTTTTGCATTCAATTTAAAATTAAAAATTAAAAAAACAAATTTTAGTATAAACGAATATTTATAGAGAAAACCTTATACATGCTTACATATACTTATTTAGTATATTAATGAACTGTTGTATATAAAAAATATATAAAATATTAAACACAAGTCTATAGTGAATTTATATTTAATGTTTTTAAATAATTTTAATTAATCAAACAAAAAAAAAAAAAAAATAAACAAATAGTTTTAAATAAATATTGAATCAGGGCAATTATAAGTTAAATTTTATGTGCCATGCTGAGCAATTTAAACTGAATAAAGAAAAAAAAAATATTCCAAATAAAAAATTAATAAATAAATAAATTTAAATAGTTAAAAAGCAAACAAAACAAAAAATAATAATTAAAATATATGAAATAAATAAAAAAGTTAACATTACGATAATGTTTTGAAATTGTATTTTAAAATCAAAGTTAAAAATGAAATCTCTTAATCTTAATCCCCCCTCTACAAATAATTATTAAACATAATATGACTTACAAATTGCCAAAAAAAAACACATAAAACTTAATTAAATAAAATAAAATAAATCCATATTGTTATTGTTCCTGTTAACCACAAACAAATAAATACAAAAAATAATAAAAAAAAAAAATAAATTTAATTTAATAAATAAACTTTATATAGCTGTACTCTATATATATATAAATATATTATAAAAAAATTAAATTAAAAAATAACTCAATCATTATTATTTATTTATTATGTGCATAGCATAACTATAATAATTATAAACCATAATTACAATACATAACATAAATTGTTAATATCTTTTTAAGTTAAAAAACAAAAACAAAAAAAAAACAAAATTTAATTTCAAACTTTTCAAAATAGTATTTCAAAACTAAAACTGCTGTAGATAAATAAATAATAAAAAAAATTAAAATTAAAAAAAAAAATATGACTTACCATAACTCAAATGTAACAGCATTTTGTATAACTTTTAAGAGCTTAAAGGTCAAGGGTTGCAAGCCTACACCAAAGTCATCAATTAGGCTTGTTGTGTGTTCACTATTCGGGGCACCAACCATACTTTCTGTGGGAGATTTAATTTTTTCCAGTCCGCACCTCTGAACTGAAGATGAGTTGTCTGGTATAGAGGCTTTCCCCAAAATATTGGGATCACGATCTTATGACACATAAACTCTTTCATGGTTTTAATGTCTTTACTACTACATGTCCTGCATTCCGTATTATCTACCCAAACTATTCGATTCACATGTACGTGTAAGACGGTGTTTTCCGTAGGCACACTCTATCATTCAATTGAGGAACAATCCTAATTTGAATAGATAACGTTGTCTGCCGTGGCAATTTTCCGAATACTGGCCAACATTGACTTTTTGTTCTTTCCCCAGAAGCCATTTATCGATAATAGCACTGATATACATACATACATAACTGACCATTACAACCCTTCAGTCAGGATTACGGCCTAGCTTCTCAACACCACTCATGTTGTGTGCGTTAATTTTATACATGAGTGGCGGGACCTACAGTTTAAAGTCGACACCGAACGACAGATTTTTTTGAGAAGCTTTTCATGGCAATTTTTGTTCTCAGAGTTTTTGCCAGAAATCTGCTGAGAGGAAGTCGCCGAAGAAATATTTTTTTTTTCATATTTCGTTTTGATGTCTGACCTGGGATTCGAACTCGGGCCTTTCGTCTAATAAGCCAACACACTACCTACTCGACCACGGCGACTAGCACTGATATAATATGATGTTATTCGTAGCTACACAAAAATCGCAGGTTTAGTGAGTACGAGATAACTCGTAGTTGGCACTCTAGAAGGGAATGCAATTTACGAGTTATCTCGTAGTAGGCAGTCAACATGTTAACTGAACTATTTACAAGTAATTAATACCGGCAATTCTGCAAAAATCATTGCTAAATCTATCGATATGACTCTTCAAAAGGGCAGATGTCTGTGAGAACCTCGATGGATGCGATTTAAGCCAGGAATACAACAGGTTGTTTTCTTATCATATCACACCCATCAAAAGACCGAAGACTGACCTATTTATCTTAGGCGAAGCTATGCATTGTAACGTGTCGGAGATTGTGAGATCTGTGCAATTTCCCTCGATATCCCCATGTTCTGGAATCCATATAACAGTTAACTTTAAATGAACCCGAAATTTCCTCGAGAAATATCTTGGTATCCAAGCAAGAGGGAGTTGCGACGTTTATTAGGGACGAAGTATTTTCTTTTTTTATTTATTTTTTAATTACAATCAAGTAACATAGACCATAGTAGTCGCCGTAGTCTAGTAGGTAATGTGTTCGTTTATTAGACTTAAAGCCCGGGTTTGATCTCCAAGCCAGACATCGAAACGAAATACGAAAAAAAAATATTTCTTCAACGAATTCCTCTCAGCAGATTTCTGGCAAAAACTCAGAGTAAACCTGCCATGAAATAGTTTCTCAAAAATCTGTCGTTCGGAGTCGACGTTAAAACTATAGGTCCCGCCACTCAAGTATAAAAAACTAAGGCTCACAACATGAGTGGTGTGAGAAGCTAGGCCGTAATCCTGACTGAAGGATTGTAATGGCCAATTATGTATGTAGGTATGTAACTTAGACCATATGCTCGGTGTAGTGTAACAGACCAGGGCACCCAGGGGGACGAAGTTAGGTTAAGAGATTTTCAAGCAAAATATCCTCATCCAGCAAGTATTGTTCCGCTTTCAATATCGCCTTGACCTTTACCTGAAAAACACTACTGCAGAGGTCAGGCAGGCCATAAGGAAATCTAAAACCGGAACTCCGAATATACATACATACATATATAATTGGTCATTATAACCCTTCAGTCAAGATTACGGCCTAGCTTCTCATACGACTCATGTTGTGTGCCTTAGTTTTATACTTGAGTGACCTACAGTTTAACGTCGACAGATTTTGAGAAACTTTTTCATGGCAGGTTTATTTACTCTCAGAGTTTTTGCCAGAAATCTGCTCAGAGGAAGTCGCCGAAGAAATATTTTCTTTTTTCATATTTCATTTCGATGTCTGGCCTGGTGCTCGAACCCGGACTTTACGTCTAATAAGCGAACACACTACCGACTAGACTACCGCGACTTCAACTCTTCAAGAACTCTTAATATCCTCAAGGGTCACGCCGGGAATATCTGAAACTTCAGACCAGATTTTAAAACTCCAATAAAATATGGATGGAGTATCCATTATTGGAATAAAATGTTCTCCTTGACCATATAATGTTCTCTTTCAATTGTCTCTGTAATACAGCCTCTTCTTGGTTGTTGAAGGAGTTTCCGTTTTCTTTCTCCGTAACGTTCCAAATACAACCCTGTATTAAAAACCGTCGTTAAGCAACCTTGCTTGACTACGTGTTATAGAGGAAAAACTTTCAAAATCAAAGAGAAACAAACAAACAAAAAAAAAACAAACACCTGCCTAAAGGCAGTGGGCAAAATTGGAGACGTCACAGTGAGTGACATTTTCAGAAAATTGAAAAGAAAACTTTTCAATTTTTTTCCCTAATTTTTTGAAATACAGAAAAATATTTTTTTTTTTTTATTTAGTCTTCAAAAAAAAAAGATAAAGAGAGGCAAAAAAAAAGCAACCGCTATGGATCATAGAAGCCCAAAGAAAGGGGAATATCTCACCATGTTTGGTCGCAAGTTGGCGCGTATGCATCATCCACCATCAAATTTGGACCGATACGACAACGAAGAGTATATGAATAATCCTTTATTGAAATTTCGCTTAGCCGATGTCTATGAAAGACGTCATCATACGTTTTTAAAATATCGCGCAGCCGAAGTGAAATTGAAATTGGCTAGTAAGCGTTCGAAACCCGAACCGGATATACGCTATTTGCCTGAAAGCCATTATGTGGACAATTTAAGACGTTGTGTGCGTACGATAGCAGTGCCGAGAATGTTAGTGAAAACCGAAAAACAAATACTCAGCTATGCACCGAAACATTTGAAACAAAAACTGCCCGAACTGGTCAAATCGTATATGAAAGATGTACACGATGAATATGATCGCCTAATGAAGATTTACAGCATGAAAGCGATATTGGTTAAACCAGAATTGCCCGATGAAGATCCCGCTAAATTTGATTTGACCAAAGCTAAATTCGGTTTCTCTCTGCCCGGGAAAACGGAATTTTATGAGAAATATCTGGTGAATCGCAAGAAAATTAAACAACGTCTACTTTTATTGCAGATACCCGCCAGATACGTTTTAAATAATACGGAATTAGAATTTCCCGATCTGTTGGTTCAATTTGATCCCATGCAATCGAAAACATCGCAAACGGCTGCTACCCAAATCGGATTAGGTCAAAGGGAGTGCATATCGCATAAGACTTTGCAGAAATACTGCCGCACCTCGTTAGAGGATAAAAATACCTATATACGATGGACTTGGTATCCGAAGTTTATATGCATTTTAAGACGCATGCATAAGAAACGTATAATAGCGGCTAAAATATGGCCTTCGATGTTTTTGTGCGTAGAGGGTCTTATTAATCGCCAAATGAACAATCTTAAGCAGCGAACTTTAATGCATCTGCTGGGAGTATGCCGAAATGAGCGTAAAATACCCATGCTTCGGTTGACTTTGGTGTGTTATGAGGAGGACAACTGCATTGATCTTAGTCCTAGTCTAACGGAGATATTAGATGTATACGAGAATATGGCCAGGGATATAGCTGATGTGGCTTGTAAAATGGAACCCATACAACCACAAATTGATCCATCCACCGTTAATCAAGCTGCCGAGTTTCTGCGTATTAATCTTAATGAGAATTATGTGAATGAATTTGTTGCCGAACTTAGAGCAGCCATTACCAAGACCTATCAACCCATAGAGGAGTATTTGATTAATTATCAAAATAAATATTTCGGTCTTTATAGTGAAACGGTAATGGAGGATTTAAATTTATTTCTCGATCAGCCACGCGAATTTGAGGAATATTTTGCTAAAATAGACACCTATTTCGAATACATCAATCTGTTACGTAGTGAACCGCGTCAGGATTATTTTGTTTTGGCCATTATTAACAATGAGCCAGCGGTTAAGAAGTTGAGAGTTATAGCCGATGATTTAATAGCCCGCGTCACTGCTGAGATAAGCAAGGAGCACATTAAAACCGAATTGGCCATATGTGCCGAGTTTCAATACATCAAAGATCGTGCACTGGAGATACCCAAAACTACCGAAGAGCTGTTGGCCGCTGGTGAATACATGATCTATGTTAAGAAAGAGAAACTCTTTGAGTTACGCAATCGCATACAAGACTGCCTTAAGGTCGGTACCAATCTAGTGGAATTGTGTGAAATGTCTCCGTATCATTTTGATCTCACCATAACCACAATTAATTGGCTGCATGACATCAATGAGATTTGCGATTACAATGCTTCGCAACAGGAGAACTACAAGTGTTTGTTCGAAGAACATTTACAGGAGGTGGTTAAGAAACTCAATGCAGATATAGAGGAGTTAATACCGCAGATGACCATTGTTAATGACATGAGTGATCCGCACAAGTTCAAGGAATATTATATAATGTTGCAAAATTTCATCGATCAATTGAAAACATTCGATAGCTATGTACAGTGGATCAATAAGGAGGAGAAACTTTTCAAAATACCACAGACACAGTATGCCACATTGGAGGTACTCAAGGCATACGTATATCCATTTGCTGCGCTAATGAAGTGAGTATTAAAGCTGCTAAGTCATAACGCTAATCTTTTCCTATTCCATTCTTTCCAGATTATGCATTAATTGGAAGCGTTATCATAGCGTTTGGTTAGACGGTCCCTTTGAATATTTGGAGCCGAACTTTGTCGAAACGACTACCGATAATTATCTGAAGGAATTCCAAAAGAATCAGAAATATTACAGACAGAAAATTAAACAGGATCTAATCGATAATCCAGTTTGTAAATTTAAGGTAAATTACGATTATATATCGTTTCCCCTTTAAAAATACCATTCCTTCTAGGGCCAAACTGAAGATCCCGATCCCGAAAATCATCCCGTACCTTTAAGACTTTGTACTAAAATGATACAATTGATTAAGGACTTTACCACCGGCGTATTTATAGTGAATAACATGTGTAATCCGGCTTTAAGGAAACGCCATTGGAAGGAAATGTCGGAAATAGCTGGCTTCGATATCACACCCGATGCTGGCACTACTTTAAGGAAAATTTTAAATTATCGTTTGGACGCCAAACTGGATCAATTCGAAATCATAAGTGTGGGTGCGAATAAGGAATTGCAATTGTGGAATGCATTGCAAGCAATGATTCATGAATGGGATAGTCGTGTATTCCCGACCGGGCCCTACAAGGAGACAGGCGTACAGATATTATCGAATCTAGACGATATACAGGCATTGTTGGATGATCACATTCTAAAGACTTTATCGATGCGTGGCTCGGCTTTTATGAAACCATGCGAGACGGAGGTATTAGCCTGGTATGATAAAATTAAAAGAGTCAATGAGACCTTCGAGCAATGGGGCAAGGTCCAATCGAATTTCTTATATCTGTTGCCTATATTCTCTTCGAAAGATATTGTCGCCCAAATGCCCGAAGAGGGTAGACTGTTTGTAATTGTAGAGCAAACATTTACTCGTAACATGGCCATGGTCTTAAGGCAGCCGTTAGTTATGGAAACTGCTCCTGCGCCCGGTTTACTCGAATCTTTAATAAAGGCCGTCGAACTTCTGGATGATATAACCACAGGCGTTAGTAATTATTTGGAAAAGAAAAGACTGTATTTTCCGCGTTTCTTTTTCCTTTCCAATGATGAAATGCTAGAGATTTTATCGGAAACGAAGGATCCCTTAAGGGTCTTGCCCCATTTGAGTAAATGTTTCGAGGGCATTAATAGTTTGGAATTTGATGAAAAGAAAAACGTTCTATCTATGTATAGTGCCGATATGGAGTTGGTGCCGTTTGTGGATCTAGTTTCCACAGCAGCGGCTGGCGGCAGTGTTGAAAAATGGCTATTGGGTGTGGAATCGGAAATGCTTAAGGCTGTAAGAGAACAAATGGGTTTGTCGTTTGAACATTATCCCAAAGTACAACGGTACGAGTGGGTATTGTATTGGCCTCAGATGGTGGTACTGTGTGTTTCACAGATATATTGGGCCGCCAATGTGCACATTAATCTCCGTAAATTGGCCAATGATTCACAGGCAATGAACAATTTCTTTAAGGAACTTACTGCGGACCTGCATCATATAGTCGATCTGGTAAGATCGCCCGACATAAACAACTTGAACCGCATTACCATCAAGTCGCTGATTGTGATTGATGTTCATGCCAAAGATGTCATTGAGGAACTGATACGATTGAAAATCGAGAGTGAATTTGATTTTCAATGGATGTCCCAGTTGCGCTATTATTGGGAAGAGGGTGACAGTTGGGTGCGTATAATCAATGCTACTGTGCCGTATGCTAATGAGTATCTGGGTAATTCGGATCGTTTGGTTATTACACCGTTAACGGATCGCTGTTACCGCACTTTGGTGGGAGCCTATCAGTTGCATTTGAATGGTGCACCCGAAGGACCAGCCGGCACAGGTAAGACTGAGACCACTAAAGATTTGGCAAAAGCTTTGGCGGTACAATGTAAAGTATTCAACTGTTCGGATGGTTTGGATTACAAGGCCATGGGAAAATTCTTTAAGGGCTTGGCCTCCAGTGGTGCCTGGGCTTGCTTTGATGAATTTAATCGCATAGAATTAGAGGTTCTGTCTGTGGTGGCCCAACAGATTTTACTAATTGTCCAGGCGGTAAGGGCCAATGCAGTGAAATTCATTTTCGAGGGCACCGAATTGACTTTAAATCCCAGCTGTTATGTGTGCATCACTATGAATCCCGGCTATGCTGGTCGTTCAGAGTTGCCTGACAATTTAAAGGTGCTATTCCGTTCGGTTGCCATGATGGTGCCAGACTATGCTATGATTGGTGAAATCTCCTTGTACTCGTATGGGTTTGTTGATGCCCGTAAATTGGCTGTGAAAATTGTCACCACTTATCGTCTATGTTCCGAGCAACTGTCCATGCAGAATCACTATGATTATGGTATGCGAGCAGTGAAGACGGTCCTATCAGCCTGTGGCAATATCAAAAAACAATTTCCCAATGAATTGGAGGACATATTACTTTTACGCTCTCTTATCGATGTCAATCTGCCCAAGTTCATGTCTTTCGATATTCCCCTATTCGAGGGCATAATTTCAGATATTTTCCCGGGCATTACGTTGCCCACCATTGATTATTCGCTCGTTGAAATGGAATTCAAGAAATATTGTGAAGAAATGATTCTGGAACCAGCGGAAAGTTTTCTCATAAAGGTAATACAGACCTATGAAATGATTATAGTGCGCCATGGCTTTATGTTGGTGGGTGAGCCGTTGGCGGGCAAAAGTAAAACATTACAAATATTGGCCAAAATCTTATCGGCTCTAAAAATTAAAGCACCCGAGAAAAGTCCTTACTTTCAACATGTTCAAATGGGCATTATGAATCCGAAATCGATAACCATGAATCAGTTGTATGGCTCCTTTGATCCGGTATCATATGAGTGGACTGATGGTTTAGTAGCGCGTATTTTTAGAGAATTTGCCATGACTCCAACACCAGATAGAAAATGGGTGAGTATACACTGCCAGATATATGTATAACCAACCATTGCCTTTAAAAAAAATCCATATATTTCAGGTTATATTTGATGGACCCGTTGATGCAGTCTGGATTGAGAATATGAATACCGTGCTGGATGACAATAAGAAATTGTGCCTGACTTCTGGTGAAGTCATAACAATGACCAAAGAAATGTCAATGATATTCGAGGTCATGGACTTGGCTCAGGCTTCGCCAGCAACGGTATCACGTTGTGGCATGATATATATGGAACCGTCTACATTAGGTTATAAGGCTTTTCTTAATTCTTGGTTAAAAAAATCCGATCCAAGGTGGGCAGATGAGGAAACTATACCCTATATAGAGGCTTTATTTGGTTGGCTCTTGGAACCGGTAAGTGGAACTATAATATCTAGAGTTTAATGGAGGTTCGAAGTCCAGTATTTGAATTTTTAGTGTCAGGAATTTGTACGCAAACATTGCAATCAATATCTGAAGCCTGGCGAATTTAATTGTCTTACAACAACATTCGATATTTTTGAAATGTGCCTGGCCGAAGGCGTCGAGGAAAATCCGGAAGACTATCAGAAATTTTTGTATTTTTATTTTCAAGCGGCCATCATATTTTGTCTGATATGGGGTGTGGCTGGTATACTGGACTCCAAGTCAAGGGAAAAGTTTGATACGTTCTTTAGACAGGTATTTGTAAAGCGAAACCAACGAGAATAAAATAAACTTTGTAACTTTTCTTATCTAGAAATGGGCTGACGAAGAAAATACACCAGAGATTATAGGCAAATTGGAAATTGCCATACCAGTTGAAGGCCTTCTAGTCGATTATGTTTACATATTTAAGCAACGTGGCGCTTGGCGTTCCTGGAACGATATGGCCAAGCGTATGGATGTTGAGGAGACTTCATTGGGCGTGCAAGTGCCGACCATTGATACGGCCCGTTATATGCATCTATTAAAAATGCATATCGATGTGAGTCCATGGAAAAGCTTTCCTGTGAATTGCTTCACTTGAAATTCTTTTTTTTTTTTTGTTTGCAGCATAAAAAGAAAATTTTACTGGTTGGCCCTACGGGTACCGGAAAGAGTGTATATATACAGAACTATCTCATGAACAAATTGGATGGTGAAACTATTGAATCGGCCTTTATGACCTTTACTGTAATGATTTCCGCAAATCAAACACAGGATCTGTTAATATCCAAGGTAAGTTGAGAAATAAGGAAAATACAAAACTATGCGGGGTCGGTTACTACCCTCAGGTTGCTCTTGAATAGTCTGATGCATGACTCAAATAAAAGTTTAGTTTATCTCACATTCGCATGATTTGGGAAGAGTTTTCATTTCTCTCCATCCTTCCTTTTACGGAGTAATTCTTTCCAATCATCTGTTTGCACTCTAGAGAAGAGTTCTGGCTCTATCAGGTACACAGAGACTCCGTAAGCTGTTCTGTCTGCTCATTGTCATTGCGATGTGGTCCTGGCTAAGATCCTATCATCATAGAATTTGCTATATCAACATATCTAGAACTAGAATTATATTAAATTTATCGATAACTTGCACTTTCCATGGTAATGATCTGGTCCAGACAAAGATCCTATCATCATAGAATTTGCTATATCAACAGATCGTAAACTAGAATTATATTAAATTTATCGATAACTTGCACTTTCTATGGTAATGATCTGGTCCAGACAAAGATCCTATCATCATAGAATTTGCTATATCAACAGATCTAGAACTAGAATTATATTAAATTTATCGATAACTTGCACTTTCTATGGTAATGAATTTTAATTCATTTCGATGACTTGCATTTTCTATGGGTTTGCGACCTTCTACAGCTCCCGAATGAACTTAAATCTACCATGTAAGACGACAAAAATCTCTTTACTTAATTGACAAAACGTTTTAAGGGCGTCGGATCGAAGTAGATTAGCGTCTAGTGCAAGACTTCGATACATGTATTAGGGGGAGTAGAAGCCCCCAATAACATTAAGTGGCCTATGCGCGGTTTTTATATCCTTATCTATTTTATTTTCAGTTGCAAAAATGGAAACGTGGTATTTATGGTGCACCGAAAGGCAAGCATACGGTTCTATTTGTAGACGATATGAGTATGCCAATCAAAGAGGAGTACGGTGCCCAACCACCATTGGAACTGTTGCGTCAGTACTTTGATTATGGCCATGTCTATGATCTTAAGGACAGCACTAAAATCTTTATACACAATCTTCTGTTTGTCAGTGCATGCGGCTTGCCCGGCGGCAGTCGCCAAGATGTCTATGCCAGATTCTTGAATCACTTTAATATCTTCGCCATAGACACCTTCAGTGATGACACCATGAATCGAATATTTGTTAACGTTTTACTTAATGGTTTTCGCAAAACTGGCCATGGTAATGATGTTTTTGTGGTGGTCAATCAAATAGTCGCGGCCACCCAGCAAATCTATAAATCGGTACAAAATGAAATGAGAGCTACGCCCGCCAAGAGTCATTATATTTTTAATCTCAGAGATATTTCTCGTGTGGTAACGGGTTGCTCGCTAATGCGCAAGGAGTCTGTGAGTGATAAGAAGGTTTTTGTTCGTCTGTGGTATCATGAGGCTTTGAGAGTTTTCTATGATCGCTTAGTGGATGATAATGATCGGAAATGGATGTTTAATAAGCTAAACGACTGTATCAAGACAAATTTCCGCGAAAAACTCGAGACGGTATTTGAGTCATATTGTACAGAAGCTGGTTCAGATGCCACATTCACTTTGGAGTCGGCCAGTCGCATATTCTTTGGAGTCTATTTCGATGAAGACAGTGTACCCGATGAGAGACGCTATGAGGAGGTGCCCACCGTAGCTGCTCTTTACAAATTAGCCATGATCAGTTTGGACGATTATAATTCCACCAGGAGATCTAAAATGGATATCACACTGTTTAACTTTGCTTTACAGCATTTGAATCGTATCTGCCGCATTATATCCATTGGTGGTGCCAGTGCTCTACTTATAGGCCTTGGCGGCTCGGGACGCCAGTCTTTGACCAAATTAGCCACCAATATGGTTCAAACTTCCTTCTTCCAGCCGGAAATCACAAAGAATTATGGACCCAATGACTGGCACGATGATTTGAAAAATATCCTCAAGGAAGCGGGTGGCATGGATAAGCACACCGTCTTCCTAATGACCGAAAATCAAATCAAAATGGAATTGTTTTTACAGGACATAGACTGTCTGTTGAATCAGGGTGAGGTACCGAATATCTATGCCATCGATGAGAAACAAGAAATTCTAGAGATGGTTCGCTTAGCGGCCCAAGGCGGTAATCGAAATATCGATATATCGCCCTTACAAGTCTTCTCGTTCTTTGTGAATCGATGCAAGTTTAAATTGCATATTGTTTTGTGCCTCTCACCCATCGGTGATGCCTTGAGGACACGCGTGCGTTTGTATCCCTCGCTGGTGAATTGCTGTACCATAGATTGGTATCAAAGTTGGCCGGAGGAGGCTTTGCAAATGACAGCGAAAATATCTTTGGAAAATGTCAATGTGCCCTCCAGTGAAATGAAGCAGGCCATAGTGGAGACAACACAATATTTTCATACCACAGCGGCATCACTATGTGCCGAGTTTTGCGAAGCTACTGGCCGTTATATTTATTTGACCAATGCCTCCTTTTTGGAGTTGATCAAGTCATTTCAAAGTGTTATGGCTCGCAAACAGAAGGAAGTGATGGAATCGAAAATGCGTTATATTGGCGGTTTGGATACTTTGGCTTCTGCGGCTGCTGCCATATCGATTATGAAAAAGGATTTGAATGAATTGCAACCGAAATTGATCATGTTGGCTGAGAATTCTCGCAAAATGTTACTGGAAATCAATAAAGAAACGGTAGCTGCCCAGGCTGCTGCCGAACAGGTGAAGAAAGATGAAGTTGTTGCGGGTATACAAGCCGAAGCAGCCCAGGAACTGAAAAGTGAATGCGAAAAAGATTTAGCCCAAGCCATACCAGTTTTAGAGGAAGCTTTGCAAGCACTCAATACCCTTAAACCGGCCGATATTACTTTGGTCAAGTCTATGAAAAATCCTCCACCCGTTATTAAGCTGGTAATGGCGGCAGTTTGTGTTATAAAGGGTGTACCGCCCGATCGCATTGCAGATCCTACCACAGGGAAAATGGTTAACGATTACTGGGGTCCGAGTAAACGTATTTTAGGTGACTTGAATTTTCTACAGGCTCTTAAGGACTTTGACAAGGACAATATCAATCCGGAAATTATGAAAAAGATACGCAAAGACTTTATACCCAACAAAGACTTCAATCCGAAAATAGTGGCCAAAGCCTCATCAGCGGCCAAGGGTTTGTGTCAATGGATAATAGCCATGGATCTTTATGATAACGTAGCAAAGGTGGTGGCCCCTAAGAAGGCCAAATTAGCAGCTGCTGAGAAGGAATACTCCGATACGATGACGTTCCTAAACGAAAAACGTGAATTAACTGCTGCTCTAGAGGCTAAAGTGGCCAAACTCAATGAGGATTTGGATAAAGCCAATCAAGAAATGAAGCGTACACAAGATGAAGCTGATCTTTGCCAAAACCGACTGACACGGGCCCAGTCATTAATAGATGGCTTGGGCGGTGAGAAATCCAGATGGACCAAGGCAGCCGAGGATTTGCAAAAGCTTTATGATCACTTACCCGGTGATATTTTGCTATCCTGCGGTGTTATAGCTTATCTTTCGGCGGTCAATTATAAATATCGTTCCATGTGTGTGGAGGATTGGTATCAAAAGTGTGTCTCGAATAAAATTCCCATATCGAAAGAATACAGCATAACAGAGGCTTTGGGTCTGGAGATCACCATACAAAACTGGAATATTAATGGCCTGCCTAATGATGTCTTCTCCACCGAGAATGCCATTATCTCGGACAATTCTAGTCGATATAGTTTGTTCATAGATCCCCAGGGCCAGGCGAATAACTGGATAAAGAACATGGAACGTAAGAATCGTTTAAGCGCCGTAAAGTTTAATCAGGCCAATTACATGAAGGTTATTGCCGAGAGCATGGAATACGGTTATGCGGTAATAATTGAAAATGTCTTAGAAGAGCTCGAAGTGCCTTTAGATCCCATTTTAATGCGTAAGACTTTCATACAGGGTGGTCAACCGCATATAAGTTTGGGCGACAATATAGTGCCGCTGCATAAGAATTTTCGTTTGTACATGACTTGTAATTTAAGGAATCCACACTTTTTGCCTGAAACCTTCAACAAAGTAACGATTATTAATTTCGCCTTGACGCAAAACGCTCTCGAGGATCAACTGTTGGGCATAGTGGTGGCCAAAGAGAGACCAGATTTGCAGGAACTGCGTATGACCTTAACAGATGAGGCAGCCAAAAATAAGGCCGCTTTAGTAGATGCCGAAAATATGATTTTGAAGACTTTAAGCTCTTCCGAAGGTGATATATTGGAAAACGAGTCAGCCATACAAATACTGGGCGAGTCCAAGACCTTATCGTTGGATATAGTGGCCAAACAGGAAGCCTCTAAGGAAACCTCGGCAAAAATAGAAGCTTTCCGTTTGAATTACAAACCAGTTGCCGTACACTCCTCCATACTTTACTACTCCATAACCGATTTACCCAACATCGATCCCATGTACCAGTTCTCGTTAAACTGGTACATTAACTTGTACATGTATTCCATAGAGACGGCCAATAAGTCCAAAGAACTGCCGAGGCGTATAAAGTTTTTGGTCGACGCAGTTACTAAGAACCTCTACAACAACGTTTGCCGTTCCATATTCGAAAAGGACAAATTGTTGTTCTCGTTTATCTTGTGCAGTCGCATACTATTGGGCAATAAGCAAGTAGAAATGCGGCATATGATCCATCTGTTGACCCAGGCCAAGGAAATCGGTCATGGCCCTAAGAATCCTGATCCTTCGTGGATATCAGACGTAATATGGGCCAATGTTTTACGTTTAGAAGAATTACCTGAACTTAAGGGCATCGTCAAATCATTTCAAACTCAAACTAAACTTTGGCAAAAAATCTATGACCACGCAGAGCCAGAAGAACAACATTTGCCAGAACCCTTTCAAAATGGTCTTACACGTTTTGAGAAAATTATAGTCTTGAAAGCTTTACGGCCAGATAAAGTATTTCTGGCCATACGGTATTTCATAGCAGCCGAAATGGGTCAACAATTTGTTACGCCACCTGATTTCGATATCAGCAAATCGTTTACAGAGTCCACGGCCTTGACTCCCTTGATTTTTATTCTCTCGCCTGGCGCTGATCCGCTGGGTTCTCTGCTATCGTATGCTGAAAAAACTGGCTACGATGAGACATTCCAAAGTATATCATTGGGTCAGGGTCAAGGACCGATAGCACAAAATCTTATAAAAATTGCACAAGAAATGGGCTACTGGGTGTGTTTGCAAAATTGTCATTTGGCTGCCTCTTGGATGCCAAAATTGGAATTTTTATGGGAAAATATGGATACATTCAATACGTCACGTAAGTAGAACTGTCGATTACGTCATGGTATGCTATTACGTTATATATGTATTATGTAATACGTAATGTTAACGTAATAAATTACGTAATGTTATGCCATTACGTAATGTCAACTACGTAACGTAACAATATTTAATGTTGTATAATTAATCTAATTGATTTTTTTTCTTTCAAAACTTACAGCCAATTTTCGCTTATGGTTAACCAGTTATCCAACACCACAATTTCCGGTGGCTTTGCTTCAGAATGGTGTCAAAATGACAAATGAACCGCCTACGGGACTAAAAGAAAACATAATGCGTTCATATAATTCCGAACCGATAAACGATCCTACCTTTTATACGGGTGTAGCTAAACAAGATCGTGCTTTTACGCGCTTGCTATTCGGTATCTGTTTCTTTCATGCTGTGGTACAGGAGAGACGTAAATATGGTCCCCTGGGTTGGAATATAGCCTATGGATTTAATGAATCCGATTTACAAATATCCGTCTTGCAATTAAATGTAAGTACTGCTCATATTCGTTTTTTTGCACTTTCTTTTAAGAGATTCAATTGTTTTTTTGATTCTACCAACAGATGCTGCTTAATCAATATGAACATGTACCCTATGCTGCCATTGCATATCTAACGGCTGAATGTAATTATGGTGGTCGTGTTACCGATACTTGGGATCGTCGTGCTATTGTTACCATTTTGGCCGATTATGTTAATCCCGATGTTGTGGCGGACAATCGTTACAAGTTTGCCGTCGATGATCGTTTTATGGTGCCACGTAAAACTGAACATCGTGAAATATTACGTTACGTTGACGAAAACTATCCCAGCTTAGCGGCACCCGAAGTCTATGGCCTACATTCCAATTCGGGTATTACACGTGATCTACAGACAACCAAGACGTTGTTAGACTCCATGATCCTTATATTAGGCAGTGAGGTAACTTCAGGCGGTGCTGCTGGCGTAAGTGCCGATCAATTGTTATTGGAAACCGTCCGCGATATTGTTAGTGAAATGCCGGCGAATATGGATATTGATGCGGCTAAGAAAAAGTATCCCGTTGATTACAGTGAATCTATGAATACAGTTATTACACAAGAAATGGAACGTTTTTTGAAATTACAATTGGAGATTCGTGCATCATGTCGTGATGTTGAAAATGCTACACATGGTATTATCGTCATGACACCGGAATTGGAAGGTGTCATCACTGCAATTAAATTGAATCGTATACCGGCTAAATGGATGAAAAAATCTTATCCGAGTTTGAAAAATTTAGCCTCTTATATACAGGATTTATTCAAAAGACTCAATTGGTTACATCACTGGTGAGTTAGAGGATTTGTGGTGGTAATGTTATGAAGTCCGTAGTTGGGCTCTATTAATTTACCGTTATTTTCTATTTAATTTACAGGCATCATCATAATAAGCCGCCTACATTTTGGATTTCGGGATTTTTCTTTACTCAAGCATTTTTAACTGGTGCCATGCAAAATTTCGCTAGAAAATATAAAATTCCCATTGATACACTAACCTTTGATCATGAAGTTCTTAAAGAGTCCTAGTAAGTATTATAATGCAATTATAAATTTTGAAATTTCAAATAAAATTTTCACATACAGCTTGGATGAGCCACCTATTGATGGCGTTTACATAAATGGTTTATTTTTGGAAGGAGCTCGCTGGAATTGGAACAAGGCCATAGTGGATGAACAATTGCCGAAAGTGTTAATTTATGCAATGCCGGCCATATATCTGAAACCGACTGTAATAAGTGATTTAGTAGAAGGTACGCGTTATAAAAGTCCTCTATATAAAACGGCAGAACGAAAAGGCACTCTATCGACCACTGGTCATTCGACAAACTATGTTATACCCATACTATTGAATACGGAAATCAAGGCCTCACATTGGGTCAAGCGTAGTGTAGCATTGATATGTCAAACGAATGATTAAATATTATGTGCAATCATCATATTTTATAGATTTGTTTTTTTTTTAATATTTTTATTTACGATAACATTTATTAATTTTCATTTCATTTAATCATCAATTTTATCAATAAATAATAATAATGTTTTTTTCATAAATAAACATTTACAATATTTTTTCTCTTTTATCTCGGTTTTGTATGCGACATTTCAACAATAAACTGAATTTAAAAACTGAAAAAATAAATTTCAAAGAATTCTTTTTTTCTTTCATTCTTTGTCCTTGTTTTTTTTTTTTTTTGGCAACCAACATAGAATTTTCAAGGCTTATGCAAGCCTTCTTCTCACACGAAGAACAACATAATAATAAGATGTTAATTAAGTTAATAAATGTGTTAAATAAACTCTTCTTATAAGAGACAAAACTAAAAAACTAAAAATAAATTGTAATTGAAATATCAGTACACAAGCAAAAGAGAGTACAATAGAGAAGACATTAATATATAAAATAAAGTATTTAAAAATAGAAAAAATCATAATAAACTAATCCTAATACATAACACACATTTTTACAAAACAAAAAAAAAACATGTTGCCTTCGTTTAAAACAAACAAAACAAAAAAAAAAAAGGAAACCAAGAGACGAAAACCTCAACTAACCAGTCTCATGCTCATTAAAAAATTCCTATAATTCCACATCTTATATTGGCATTCAAAGTTAGATATTCCTATTAAAACCAAATATAATGAACATCATGCCCTAACTATATGAGTACAAGTAGCATCAAAACTTATTGGGTGCCACAAGTAACATTTCGTAGATTGCTTACATCCCATTCATCATCATCTGTATCGTCATCATCATCGTTATCCGAGTGTATTTCTGGCTCTGATGAATCACTGCTGCTAGCAACATTAGCGCTTTCAGCATCACTGCCGCCACCATTAGCATTAGCATTCGCATTACGATTGCGGCGTCGATTGCCACGTGAATGACACAATATTTGTCGTATAAGTGATTGCAGCTGTTGGCTATCCATATCCATGCCATCATTAATAAGCGTACGTCTTATATTACGACGAACACAGGCGGTAAGTTTACTTAAATCGGGTGGATACTAAAAATTTGAAAATGTTTTATTGATTACAAAAAAAAAAAAAATTATTTTCTTTTTAAATTAACAAAAAAAAGCGAAAAAAAATATTAAACCCCTTGGATGAGCCATATATGTAAGCGATATATTTAGGTAACAATGAATTATTAAAGGAAATTTTGTTTATGTTATGGGTCGCAAAATGAGGGATTTGATGCTGCAAAAAAGTAACCTTTCTATGAAATGAAGTGTAACCGATGATAAAGGAAAGGTCACTTACAACACAAAATCGTTTGGTCAATAAGGTGAAACCAATTTAAAATATATAGATTTATGCTTAGGTGACTGAGACTTATTTAAAATATGAGCCAATGCTATAGTGAATTTATCAGGCTTAAAATAAAGCTTATTAACTACCAATAATTTGCATTGTGATTAAAATTTAATAAATACATACCTTTTCAGCACTGGGAGTCCAAATTTTTATATTATGATCGAGACCAGATGTAGCTAAAATTGGTGCAGAAGGATGAGGTTCCAAACAATTAACCTAGAGAGAAAGGAATTTGTTATTTTTTTATATAGAAAATGTTCAATTAAAAAAAAAAGAATTAGCAAAAGCCAATGCTTGAACATTGATTGTCATAAATTAATTAACTTTTTAATTACTGCGGTCAAACGAAAAATTATAAATTAATTATTGATTACTAAGCTTAATAATATAAACAAAAAAAAAAACAAAACTACAAGTTACAAGAAATTAATAACAAGAAATTAAGAGCAATCACTCTAGTCTATGTCTGTACTCCAAAGTATTGTATTACTTACCACACCAGCAGTATCGCCAGGCATAAAATTAAGTATAGCTTCAGTGTTTTTATCCCAATAGAATATATTGCTACAATCACTGCCACTTATTATATATTCACAATTTGGACCAAAGAAATTAACGCCTTTAATAGTCTTTTGATTGCTGGAAAAACAAAATACAACAACAACAACAACAAACCGAGATTAACACAGTCACATTTGAAAGGCACAATTCATATTTTTTTTTTGCCATACTTACAAATGTCCCTTGTATGTATGCAAATATTGACCAGGAACATAATTTTTATTATCAAATAAATAAATATTATCCTCGCTATAGGTGGCTAAGATTTCAGTACCGGTATTATTATAAACACAACAAGTAACATTGGGAGCATTGGTCTGTAAAGTAATTAAATGTTTACATATATGTATAATACATAGTGAGTAATTATGTGTGTATATACTTACTTCTAAAATATGTTCGGGTGACATTAAGTGTACAGGATCTTTCAAAGAACGTTTATCATAGACACGCACATACTGGTCACTACCGCTAACACAGATTTCCGGTGCAAAAGGATGATGCGAAATACTAAATAAGCGTACTTTACGTGTTTTTTTCGTTGTCGAATAGACTTTTAGGTTATCCTTCTTTGGATTATGTTCTCTTAAATCTGTACTACATATTAAACCATCCTCACCCACACTTATTACTTCCGATGGATTATCTGGACAAATGACTAGTTTATGTACGGCTCCCAAATGCAAATATAAATTGGAGAGTTGAACTTTGCCACCGGATGGTGGTACCACTGATCGCCTTACCTTGCCATCGCGCCCAGCCGATATGATATCAATGCATGAGGATGAGGGTAAAAATTTCGATTGAAAAATATTGGCACTATGACCAGATTTCCAAACATGTTTCGTTTTATTGGCAGCCCAATCCCATACAATAAGACGGGCATCATCCGAACCGGTTACTAATAAATCACCAGTTTTATTAAAATTCAAACAATTGACACAACCTGAGTGTTTACGCAAAACATGTGATATTTTCATGCGCTCCACAACATGACGTGAGGCATAGAAACGATTTTTAAAACCGTATGTAAAACCATTACGTAATGATGTTCTGCCATCACCACTAAGACCATGCTCGCGACGCATCATCTCATAACCAGCACACCATGTATACGGAGGTTTTTGTTTATTTAACACTCTGTTGACTTCTTCGTCCTTTTCCTTAAGACGATTTGAATCTTCAGAATCGACAGACACTTCCTCGGGTGTCGGTACGTCACTAAGTATGGGTGGTTCAAAATCGGTATCATCGTCATCGCTATTCGTGGAACTGGCATATGAAAGGCTACTTCCTGGCGATTCATACATGTAGGGCAACTGTAAAATAATTGAAAGAAAAAGAAAAGTATTGCAGTTGTTTTTGTTTGTTTAATAGCCTAAGATATGATAAGATTAAATAGATTGAAAGGAAAAAGAAAGAGAATACAGAGAGTACAAAAATATACTTACAAACATATAAGGCGATAGAGGTGAAGACAGTGGAGAGTCTGCAGGAGGATGAGCAGTTTCTTGATTTTCCAATTGTTCTTGCGGCGGCTGTTCGCCACGTTCGGTGCGTTCATCTCTGGAAGACGCCGATGAGGAAGACGATGAACGTCCACTAACGCGATAATTACGAGAACTATTGCGTTTATGACGTTTAATGTGTGAGGAAGATGAAGTGCTAGGTTTGTCGCCGCCATCTGCTGCCACATCATTAGCCGTAGCATTAACAACAATTTCACTGCCAATTGCAATATCTTCGCTATTCATTTCATTGGCAACAACTGAAATGGCTTTTTTCTCGTCAGTTTTCAGTTGTATATCGGCCATAGTATTATCATCATCATCATCAATATGTTTGTTAGCGTATTTTAAAGATCCTTTTTCCTCTTCCATTAAATCATTATAACCACCAGAGGAATCTTCCATTTTAAGGCTTAAGCCACTATCACTATTATTGTTAAGATGATTGTTGTTGTTGTTGTTGACATTGTTATTGTTGACATTGTTGCTACTACAGGCACTCATGCTATGCTCTTCTGTCTGTTGTTGCTGTTGTTGTTCGTCATGCGGACTATAAAACCGAACCATTTAGAACAAAAACAACACCAAACCATAACAATATTTTTTAGCAGCAGCAGCAGCAATAAGAATATGCAACGAAAAGAAGAGAGAGAGATGGAAATAAGAAACACAATAATTTTTTCGTTTGTTTTGTATTCTTTTTGAATAATTTAATCAATATATTATTTCAACATCTGCCACGACAAAATTATTAATTCATGATAAAGGAGTCTCCTAAGGAGCCTGTGTTTGTCTATTGCTTACCTTTGTTGCCCACTATCAGCACCACTCGAGGATGCTTCTTTTTCTGTTTTGATTTCTTCATTGGAACGACTACGTTTTGGTGCCGATTCCTCATGATTATCGACAGGTTTCTCCATTTCGATTGAGACTTTTGAAAAAGGCCCCAAATCTTTCAATGGGTTCTTCTGTTTTTTTTGCTTATTGCCTTTCTGCGTATCACGAATTTCTTTCTAATGGTTGTTCTTTTTGTTGTATTCCAATTAAAAATTCCTGTGGAAAAGAAAACTTTACTTAGTTTTAAATTCGTGGAAAAGTTATTGCAAAAACTTTGCTGACTTTTCAAAATTTTTCTTTAAAGAATCCGTATTTTTTTTGCTTTTCTTTTTATTAAATTATAAAATTTTCTTTGACAAAAATCACTGTTGATAACACAATCCAATAAAAAATAAACAGTAAATAACACAGGGTGCCTCTGAAACGGCTATTGGTGGCAATCAAAACATTGAAATTTAATTAGTGATGCTCTAATCGTTACATCTACAAGTAATCGAGTTATTATAGAGCTATGAAGGAAGTAACCAATGTACGTTTCTTAACTGGAAAGTAGTTTTAATATTTTATCATTCTTGTTCTCACCATAACCTGGCAGTTAACGCAGATTTGAATAAATTCCAAATGATTCTATAAAAATATCTAAAGGAGCACAGTGTATTTAAAAAAAATTTCGTCAAGTTTCCATGTTCCAGGCGATGTCAGGGAGATGCTCTGTGGTCTCTAATGATACCCCATACTAAGATATACTACGAAATGGCTAGCTTTCCTTGCCCCTACAGCTAATGCAGAAATTGTTTTAAGGTAATCCCAATCACCAGGCGTGTATGCACGTGGGTCATTGCATGAGGTTCCTAAGATGGATTCTATTCAGGACATAGTGGACTAAATTTGTGAGGTTCCTAGATAAGTGAGCTCATTATCCCGCATTTCTTTTGAAAATTAATACTGTTGGTGTGATGCATATTTGTTTGTTGCGAAATTATATTGCAAATGAATTGGCCACAATCGGTACGGAGCTTACAACCTCCGTGATGTTGCCTCAGTTGGGCTAGGTACTCTCCGATAGTTCAATTTTGTCGGCAGCAGCAAGATACATACGTGCAATATTGCTAGACTCTGCTCGACTGGTATATATAAGAAGGGTACTGACTTACTCCTATCATTAATCGCATGGCCATTCATCACACAATTGAGACGCTCACGTCTTATTGGAAGACATGCCAGCTTTTCTTGACCGCTCATTATCTGTCACCCTTTATTGAATGCTCCTATTTAAAGAACGTTGCAATCCCAATATTTATTTTGTAATGGGGTTTACCTTCTTTAGGGAATGTCTGATCCACGAGTTGGATATTAATTGTGGAATCTAAGTTGCTCTAAACGCTGGCCGAAGGTTGGTCCGACACTCAACCTAATCTACTGGACCTAGATTTTTGTGCTATCTCTTCTGCTATGTCTATACTCCTCCAGATTAAGGATCACATATGCCAGCCAGAGCTAAATCACTGTCATATCTTGGCTTGTTTAATTTTCTGGAAATTCCGTTATAGTTGGCTCTTCTGGTATTCTTCATGCCGCTAAGACCTCAACACGCGATGAATTTTTTGATCAAATTCAGTGCCATTCAAAGGATACCATAAATAGACAATCATGGCCTACGGCAAGCCAGGATTGGATTTTTCAACGTCCTTGGAGATAAACTACTGAACGTGATTGTGATCGAAATTTTGTTTACAATGTAGTTGGCATTGATGGGTTAATTCCTATACATTCATAGGCATAGCTGCTCTCAATCAATAGTTTTAAAAATTATTTTAATTTTTTTTCTCATTTCATAAATCAATTTCATTCGATACAGTTTAAAACGAAAGTGTCTGTTCGCATCCTGGTTGAATTGTGGAGAATACTTCATTTCCATGACTCACACTTTCCATTATTCGATTGTAACGTTCATTTCGTTTCAATGTTTTCGTGATTTTTTAAGTTTTTTTTTATATTTTTTTTTGGTTTTTAATTGCATCTGTCTGCTGCAAAATCTTGGTTCATGTTTAAGCCAGTTTTCATTTCCTCTCCCATAAACTCTTCTTTTTTTCTTCGTTTTTTTCTTCGTTTTTTTTAATTTTGTTTTCAGCCAGAAATTAAAATTTAAAATGAACACACAAAAAAAAAATCATAATTCTGCTGGAGCGTAAGTATTTTTTCATTTTGTTTTTCGCAAACCACACAGAGTACAACAACAATAATTTATTCAGTGAGCCAAGACGAGCAATAGTTTAAGGCTTTTGTTGTTGTTGTATTTTTCCACTTTTCTTGTCTTTAAATAACTTGTATTACCAATATGGTGGCAAGAAAAAGAAGAAGAAAACGACACACAAACGTTAATCAAATGTCTTCTCATTCAACATTCAAAAATATTATGTCTGTGTGTGTGTTTTAATGTTACGTTAATAAAATAAGCGAATTAGACTGGTAATGGGCGAATGCAAGTTAAAGCAACACCCTACACACAGAAGTGAAAACTATAAATAACTAGTAATTGCGAGGTCAGCTTCCTTTTGAATAGGTTAACGAAACATTGTTTTTTTACAAAAAAGTTTTCTCTTTCCAAACCCGGCTGAAGTGTATTATGAGGACGGGGCCAATCCGGGTAACATATAAGACACTGTTTGCCAAGTATAGCATGGCTAGTACCAGACTTGATCTGCATCTTCCTATTGACAACACTATTGCTCACGGTGCTATGTATTCCAGTATTCTCTGTGAGTTATATTGATCATGCTACAAAGTCGGATGTGATATCTTTTTGGGAACATGCCGAACCTTAGATTGCGTTTGGTACCAGAGAAAATGAATGAATGAATGAAAAAATTCGTACATAAGATTCATGTAATGTTTCCTTTTAAAAATTGTAAGAACATAATGGAAATTAAAATTTATTTCCTATGCTCTTGTCCAGAACAGTGTTGAAAAATTCAGTACTTTTGTACTTTTTTGCTACTTTTTCCTTTTAAAAATACTGCAGTACCACAGAGACGCTTTCAGTACTTTTTTATTATTACATATTTCAAGTCTTGTGCCTTTCAACTATTAATGCATTAGCAACATGTTTAACGTAATGCTAAAAGGCAGAATCAGACTTTAGCCCTGGTTAACCAAACGTCTACGGAACATACGTTCCTTTTTTAGAATACGAAACGCAATGAAAACGCTTGCAGAATCGTAATGTAATATCGTTAAGCATTTGCATTGCTCTTCTTATGCTAAAAACGAACGTATGTTACATTACATTCCAATGACGTTTGGCTAAACGAGGCTTTTACGTTTTGTTACGTTCCGAATCAAATCAAAGGTTCTGTTCCTTGTTGTATGTATATTAAATATAAATAAATAAATAGTCTAGTAGGTAGTGTGAGTCCAAGGTCAGATATATCCAACAAAACGAAATGTGAACAAATATTTTTTCGGCGACCTCTTCTCATCAGATTTCTGGCAAAAACTCTGAGAGATCAAAAATCTGTCGCTCGTAGTTCGACTTTAAACTGCGGGTCCCGCCACTCACAATATGAGTGGTATGAGAAGTTGGGTCAAAATTCTGATTAAAGTGTTACCAATTATGACCAATTATGTACGTATGTATTCTTTTATAAAAGTACCCTATGATGCAAAAAAGTACTCTTTCAGTTATAGTTTAGTACCATTTTAAAATTCCAGTTTTGCAACACTGGTCCAGATCCAGACAGAATTTCTTAAGTATAACCGCTCTTATGTAAGTATTGATAGTTGAAGCAGGGAGTTTTGAGCACATATGACGCCTTTTGCTTCCTAAAGTCTAATTTCTAACACTCTCAACTCAGTCAAGTAATCGCAAAAAGCGAATGTCTTGCTTAGATGGGGCCCATATCAGGTTTCCTATTAAATATGCAACTGCAGCCATTTCTAAAGGAAAAGGCCAACTGTAGGGTACAAATAAATACAAAACTATTTAAAGAAAATAACGAAGAATCTTAATGACATGTTCGTCTCTATATATGTATGTATGACTTGATACTCTTTTGCTCTTTTATATTTTATTTTTGTATTCTTTGTCTGAATGACTCTCATTCCCCCCCAAGAGCATATATCGGTTCAATGAGTAAACTTGGCTGGCACATCCACGATTACTATTACCACTACCACTACTGCTATAGCGTACTACTTACTGTTGTGGAATTGTGGTTTATTGAATGAATGACTGGCTGGCTGTCTGAGTGTTAGTGCAAGTTTAGCCAACAGTGGCAATTGTGGCTTCACAGGCAATTCGTAAAAATTGAAAACTTCAGTTGGTAGTTAAAGAGCAACACGGTGACACTTTAAATGTAAAACGGATTGTAAAGCGACGGCGTTTTTGAATGGAAAATAAAAAAGAATAAAATTTTCTTTGTTGAAAAAAAAAATTTATTTTATTTAGCTGTTGTTGTTGTTGATTAAATTAATAAAACAAGAAAAAAACTACCTCAAAAGTAAGTTTCTTCTAAGCCATGTATATAATGCGCATGCGCAACTTTTTTTTTTTTCACATGTATACGATGTTGTTGTTGTGTGTTGCTATTGTTTTCTGTGGATTAAGCATTGTATGTAGATCGTATATGTAGTGCATATTGGTGACGACGTCTCTGTAAATATTGTTGTGTATGGGAAATGTAAAAGTAAATAGTGAAACGGAAAGTTGTTAATTTTTTTACCATATTTTTATACAAAAAAAAAATACGAAAAAAATAAATTAAAAAAAACATTAACAAAAAGCCAAAGATGTGCTTGAATATTTACTTTTTTTTTGTAATATTTTTGCTCACTTTGTTTGGTTCCTCTACATGGGTACTCGTTCACATCGAGGGTCCATTTATTAAGAAAACAAAAACAAAAAAAACGTAAAAAATGAAATGAAATTAAAATGAAAAACAGAAAAACAGCAAAAAAATGAAAAAATGAAAAAAATTGTTTATGAGTTGTTTGGCATTCCGGTTTTGAACTCCATCATTTAAAAAGTATACTTGAGACCGTATAGACTGCCGCGCCAAGTACAAAAAAAAACAAACCACTACGCTTTTACTTAATCATTGCGGTCTTAACTTGTTGTTTTAATAAAAAAAAAAATAAGTTGAGAAAGAAAATTAAAAAAAAGTAAATAAATTGTGTGACTTATTTATTTCTCTAGAAAATAAACCGGCTGTAGCCATCTAAAAAAAAAATTAATAATAATAATAAAAAAAACAGGAATTTCTAAATTAAATATTTTTTCTTTACAATTAACAAATAAATAAACAAAATAAAAACTCATTAAAATTATTAAAAGATTATTTCTTAATGTATCATCACAATTCTTTATTACAAATGCGTTTTTGAATTTTTCCATTTAAAATGTAAAATTGTTTTCATGTTGACTGACAGTCATACAAGTTGGAGTTTCATATGTTAATTTAAAAGGAAACCTGTTACGTTTATTAGTACATACAACCAGTACTTTCGTGTTTAACGTATAGGGTCTTTGTTTTAACGCTTCCTATCTTTCGAATTTAAAAAAAAAGTCTGTGTAAGATCTTGAAACATACATACATATCGACATAATTGGTCATTACAACCCTTTAGTCTGGATTACGTCTTAGTTTCTCACGCCACTCATATTGTGTGCATTAATTTTATACGTGAGTAGCGGGACCTACAGTTTAACGTCGACTCCGAACGCCAGATTTTTGAGAAACTTTTCATGACAATTTTTATTTACTCTCAGAGTTCTTGCCAAAAATCTGCTGAGAGGAAGTCGCCGAAGAAATATTTATTCGTATTTTGTTTAGCTGAAGATGCCTGATAAATGCCCGCCACTATTTCTCTGGTTGTAGCACAACCAAAATGTTAAACTTCCCATGACTCTGGTGCATAAATCAGGCTGAATTTGATCGATGACATGATTTATTTTGAGTTTGAGGGCCGCTTTGATTTGTGGCTTTTTCGAGACCTGAGAAAATCCCACAAGAAAAAGAATAACTGGCTCAAATCGCACGTGGCTAGTTCACATCACCTTCACCTGAGACAATCACGCCCACAAATCGCTCGTGCAGAATAAGTAGGATTGCATGAGCTGTGTGGCACATAGCCCTTTCCTATTGAAACTATATGGAGTTGGTATCCAGATCATCAATTTCAGATCAAAAAAGTTAATAATCATTGAAATATAGTGCTCACCGTTTAGTCGTTTTGTATCAGATCCATTCATCTAGAAATGGGTTTCATCGTTGAAGATGATTTTTTGATGGAAATTAGGTTCAGTTTCCAAGTACTCCAGAGCCCATTTAGCGAAAACAGTTAGTTTGTCTATATGAAGTCGCTGTAGTTTAGTAAGGTGTGTTGGCTTATTAGACGAAAGGCCTCGGTTTAAAACCCAGGACAGACATCAAAACGAAATATGAAAAAAATATTCTTCGGTGACTTCCTCTCAGCAGATTTCTGGCAAAAACTCTGAGAGTAAATAAAATTGCCATGAATACTAAAAGTCGATAACTAAAATTTTTTACAGAAAATTTTTCGAAAATTAAAATGATTACAGAACATTTTTCGATAACTAAAATTATTTATAGAAAATCTTTCCATAACTAAAATTATTTATAGAAAATTTTTCGAAAATTAAAATTATTATAGAACATTTTTCGAAAATTAAAATTCTATTATCGATAACTAAAATTTTTCGATAACTAAAATTTTTCGATAACTAAAATTTTTTATGGAACTTTATAGAAAATATTTCGATAACTAAATTTATTTATAGAAAATTTTTCGAAAATTAAAATTATTTATAGAACATTTTACGAAAATTAAAATTATGATAGAACATTTTTCGAAAATTAAATTCTATTATCTATAACTAAAATTTTTCTATAGCTAAAATTTTTTATGGAAATTTTTTCGATAACTAAAATTATTTATAGAAAATTTTTCGAAAATTAAAATTATTTATAGAACATTTTTCGATAATTAAAATTATTATGGAACATTTTTCTATAACTAAAATTTTTTATAGCATATTTTTCGATAACTAAAATTTTTTACAGAAAAATTTTCAACAGCGGTGATATAATTCTTCTTATACATTGTAATAAGACCTTAGAAAATGAGAAATTCGAAAGTGTAAAGACTTAGAGGAGGATTAGAGGGATCCATAATTTTTTTAAATATTTTCACAGTTTGATATTAAGTAAATCTATCAAATAATCTGTCAGAAAAATCTGTCAATATTATTGAAAAAGCTATTCGTATTTGTAAGACTCTGTTCGAGGTGCGGTTAGCTTTCGATTACAGGTTTTTAGAATTTTTTTTTTTTGTCTTCAATCTTAACCTGTGTGCATTTTAATTAACCAACGAGTACACTTGGCCAACATACGAAATTTTTTAAAAGTAAAACCAATTACAAAAACAAAAACGAATAAATTAAATTTTAATTTCAAACTTTAAAGTTCTTTAACGTTGTTGTTCTTGTTGTAGTGATGGTTGTTGCTTGAAGTTGTGTTTGGAATTTTAATTAAAGTCTCATAATGAGTAAGCTTTCAAAAAAAAATTGTTTTCTTTTTAGAACAAATTGCCAAAAAAAACAACAAAAATTTTATTTTTTAATATCCAAAAACATATTTAGTTCAGTTAGACTTTTCAAAGGAATGCAGTACGAAACGGAACTTTGCATAAACATTTCTGTCAGCCAAGATCAACTATGTTTACCTCTGTAGTACATATATTTTTTTGACGTTTTTGACTTGAGATTAGATTTAAGGTGCTCATCTTTGGTTTAAAATGGTCACCTATTTAGTTTGAAACCTATTTGTTTATCTCTTTGATTCCGGGTCGCTATGTATAAATGAATCCTATCCTAAGCATAGCTTGTATACCAAGCTCAACAACTTCAATTCCCAAAACTATCCGTAAGATCGTTGAACCCTTACCGCAGTTTCAAAAATTGTTTATCGCAATAGCCACGTAAATTATTGCTAATTTGCCCCACTAATGTTTGCCCATTAAGCTCTTTCCTTATCCGCAATTAAAACGTTTTTTCCAAACAATAACTATTTCACTCATAAACAGATACTGAATAAGTAGATAAAATGCCAGGCAAATGAACTTTAACGAGAATTGAAAAAAAAATTACAATAACAATAACAAAACAAAAACTAATTCACATACGAGAGAATTGATTCTTTCTTTGTCTAGATTAATGGGTAATTAGGAACACTTGATCACAGTTGTTTAATTGTTTTGCGGAATGTCTGTGGCTGTCATTAAAATTGCTTCAATGTTTTAAACGTTTTTCATTTTTTAATAAAAATAAATATTTTAAATTTTTAATAAAAAGTACTTTTAAAATAGCAAAACAAAAAAGTACCTTGAAAAGCCTTAAGTAAAAAAGTACCAACATAAACTATATATTCCATTTTTAACATAAGAGCATTTACTTAATTTTACGGGCCTTTATTTATAGAGGGGAAATATGCAAAAAAGTACTTTTAATTCAGAAAAAGTATTTTTAATTAAAAAAAGTACTTTTAATTTAACCAAAAGTACTATAAAACGTATTTATTATTTTAATATTATTTGAAAACTAGCAGCTGTGCTCATCATAAGTCGGGAACAAAAGAAAGAAGAGTTAAAGTACCGATTTTTTGTATAATGGGTCAATTCAACCTCCGGGTACTCTCCTTGTCTTGATTGACAAGTACACGTCCTCTAACCTAAAGTACCGATTGAGTGCGAAGGATACAAACGATTCAAAGTTTAGACTATGCCTACTCCAGATTGATAACGAGTGTAAAAGCACCTAAGCAGAGTAAAATATTATTGCTCTCATATTGTCTTACTGGGTTAGTCACTAGTATTGGAAAGGTAATCCAAAAAAGTTGAGGCTAGATATTCTTTTAAAAGAAAATGTTAAGATCGCATAGTGAATATCGCTCCGAGTACCGTAGATATGGCGGCAAATTCAGACTTTGCGTACCTACATACATTGACCATTACAAAGCTTTCGTTAGGACTACGACCTATCTATTGCCCTCTAAGTTTTTGCCAGGAAACTGTTCACAAGAAGACGTCTGAGGAATAAAAATAAACCTATTTAGTCATGACTTGAGAGCGCACCCTGAAGTTGTCAGTCCCTATAGACATTGGTGGCGGCATATTATCACTATGGAGAATCGAAAAGCATAGAAGTTCCCTTAGGACCCTCGAACATTGGCACATTAAATCTTCTCGCTGAAAATTTGTGTATCCTTTTTCACAAATCTGATGTAGAATATCATCACAATGGTATTACTCTTCTGACACCAACAACTCAATGGGCAATCACACACGAGAACAATTATGCTGGCACAAAATGACAGCTAGTAGGCAAGAGAGGTGAGGAGAGTGGCATAATTTTTCAATCAGCTTCTACCCTGCATAAACCAATACACATACATTTATAAAACAGCAGATTCAGAAAAATAACTTTAAAAAAAACTAATACACGCAAAGCAGAGTACATGTATACAATTTTATGCCAGATGAAATAATCTCGTGTGTGACTGAAAGAACAAAAATTGTGCGGCTTAAAAAATAGTCTCGTGTGTGATAGCACAATCAGTACTAAGTATGTACATATTCGGTTGATGTTGATGGGTTGAACATCAGTTTTCAACCATACAAACGAAGTGAAATCGGTCTTTAGAATACGCGCTAGTAAGACGTTATTAACGTCTTTTCAAATTCGCATACATTTTTTTTTTTTTTAAACATTCTAATTTTGATCATGAAATTTGTGTTTTATTTTTATTGCAACACTCTTTAGAACTTAATATTCATTCGAGTAACAGTAGTGGTTGTAAATTTTATACTTTTGTGGCTATTATTGGTGATTTAAATAAGCCGTTGTTGGTCTATCCGCATTACGGTTTCAAAAGGGGTTTCCCCTAAAATTTTGTTGGTTTCATATTTTCTTCCTCTCTCTCTCTCTCCTCTTATATAGCCCATATTAATGTATAAATTAATTTGTGTGGTTTCATTGATTTTGTTTTATTTTTTCATTCCCTTCTTTAATTTTATTTTTTGTTGTTTTTAATTTACAGATGACCTGGCAACACATCTGCACAGGAAACAGGTTGTTTTTCATACTTTTAGTGGTTTCCTTAGTCTGTGTAATGAATACCAAAGCAAAAACCGGTAAGTGTTCCTCTATGCAAAATAAAGTCCAAAAACAAAGGGTGGTTTTGAAACCAAGTTTTTTTTATTAACACAGGACCCATGCATGGTAAGACAGTAGTGTGTTACATATCCACTTGGGCTGTGTATCGTCCTGGTCAAGGTGCTTATTCCATTGATAATTTTGATCCTAGTTTATGTACACATGTGGTGTATGCCTTTGCTGGTCTAGATCCTCAACAGTCAGCCATTAAATCTTTGGGTAGGTTTTTGTATTACAAAATGAAAAAAATATTCATTTCATTGTCTTCGTATTTATTTTAGATCCCTGGCAAGATCTTAAGGAGGAATATGGCAAAGGCGGCTATGAACGCTTAACTGGCCTCAAACGCACTTATCCCCATTTAAAGGTCAGCTTGGCCATTGGCGGTTGGAATGAAGGCTCTAAGAATTACTCCAATATGGTAGCTGATCCTATGCTTCGTGGAAAATTCGTTAAACAAGTCACATCATTCATACGTAAATATAATTTCGATGGCCTTGATTTGGATTGGGAATACCCTACGCAGCGTGGTGGTGCTCCTCAGGATCGGGAAAATTTTGTTTTGCTTTGCAAAGAACTGCGTGAACAATTCAATCCGCATAATCTACTATTGACTTCAGCGATAGGTGCAGCCAAGAACGTTATTGATCAGGCCTATGATGTACGACAAATTTCCCGATATCTGGACTTTTTACACATCATGTGTTACGATTATCATGGCAGTTGGGATCGTAAAGTGGGCTATAATGCCCCGTTAACAGCACAAAATGGTGATGTCTTGAGTGTGGTAAGTGTTAGTTTTTTTGGAAAGTAAAATTTTTCCCGAAAAAGTACTTTTTCGTAGAAAGTTCAGAAAAAGTACTTTTGTATTAGTACTTTCCTGTTTAACATTGTTGGTCTTTTTTTTTCTTTTTTTTCTAGCAATTCACCATTGACTATTTGATAAAATTGGGTGCTGCACCTGAAAAAATCGTTATGGGTGTACCTTTTTATGGACGCACTTTTCGTACTCCCCTTGATGGCAACATTGACGATGATACTGATGGCACTGCCTTCCAAGGGCCGTTTACCCGTGAAGATGGCTTTTTAGGTTACAATGAAATTTGCCGTATTTTAAGTAACAAAACATTGGGCTGGACTACCATGTGGGATCCTGAAACTTCTCAAGCATTGGCACGCTCCGAAAAAGATGTTTTCACCGGTCTAGTGGAAGTAGTCACTTTCGATAATTCCCGTTCTATAGCGAACAAAGTTAAATTTGCCGTGGATAGAAAATTGGCAGGCATTATGGTATGGTCTATTGATACCGATGATTTTCTGGGTGAATGTGAACCAGAAACCGATATCTATGAAGATTTTCTACATTTCAAACATTTGGATCTTGCAGTGCCCCATAGATTAAGCAATAATTATCCTCTCTTAAGAACAATTAATGAAGCCATGCCCTTGGCCATTGAGGAAACTAAACATAAACATGATCATCCACATCGCCATGACTGGGATGATAATCAAGAACCTGATGTCTCGGATAATGAAATACCTCATGGTTCTGTAGAAGATCATAAGGGTGATAGTAACAAGGCCTGTTCCAGTAAACAGGCTTATACCTATTTTATTACCGTCATTGTGGGAATTTTGTCATTAGTTTTATGAACATTTTTTTTTAGATATTTACCGTATACTATATCATACATATATACATACATAGACTATAATAATAATGATAAGATGTTGTAAGAATTTGATTGTTTGTCAAAGTTTGATTAAAAAATTCATAAATTTTTGTTTTTAAATAAAATTAAAAGTAAATTATATGTAAAATTAAATAAATTTAATAAAAAAAAATAAACTTTTTTAAACTTATTAAACTAGCTTTACGAATTAAACTAGCTTTAGGTATTAAACTAGATTTATAACAAACATTTGGAAAGCTATGCTTGAACTTCGAACATTTACAGTAAAGAAAGTGCACCTACATACATACATACATACATAATTGGCCATTACAACCTTTCAGTCAGGATTACGGCCAACCCTTCAGTCAGATTTCGCCGATGAAAGGGATTCCCGTCTGAATACCTAAGATTAGATTCAGAACTGTAGAAGTGAGCTTTGGCCAAAGAAAATAAAAAACTTAAAAAGCTAGTCACACACTGCCCACCAAAGTCATGCGTTTAATGGTCGCGTGATATTTTACTTTGGGGTTTCGTGAAGTGTGCGGTTCTCGAACATAAACCACAAACAATTTTTGTGCTTAAATCCATGATCCAACTCTTCATCGGTGAAATACAGCCACAATTCTGTGAAAAAGTTACGGAAAATTTCGTAAAATAATGGCCGGTTATCCGGCAACCAATTGACATATATTTTATTTCATACTTAATCTCAAAAAAAAATGTCTAAAAACAAATAATAAAATATAAATCAATATATATACATATAAAAATAAATAAAACAAATCAAAACCACCTTAAAAAATACTTGCATTTATTTTAAAATGAAAATGTGCACTCTTATTGACACACCCTTTATTTTTATTTGTTTTAGCGGATATTAAAATAAATTACATACATTTCCTACAATAAGTACCTAAAACGCATTATTTCAACAACAATGGCAACACTTTTCTCTCATTTAATAAACCGTTACTTTTTTTTTCTCATTCTGTCTTTCTTCTATCGTTTGTCTGGAAATAACAAATACGTAGTCATTCTGTTGCTTTCAACCGGCATTCAAGTAAATAAACACGTGTTTATTTCACAATTAAATAATTAAAATATTAAAAATATTCGTTAACGTATAATTAAAATAACGCGATCTTTGTTTTAAAGTGTTTCTAAATAATAATTCAATAAAAAAAAAGTTCAATGAAAAGGTGTGTTGTGTTCTTGCTAAATGAAAGTGAAATTCAGTTCTCAATGAAAGTGTTCCTTGTTTGTTTGTTTGTGTGTTAAAATTAAATTATTTTTAATAAATTACCAGCTAATAATAATAATCGGTGTGTACGTGTGGATGTGTTTACTTATTATTGCATCTTATAAAAAGGTAAGTGGACATTTTTAAATAATAATAAAATTGTATTACAAATGTAAATTTTTGTTTTGTCATGTTGCTTTAAATGAGATATCAGGCAGTTGCCTTTTGAAAAAAAACTGCGTATCAGGAATCAAAACAAAACCGTTGATTCTATTCTCATTTTGTGTTCACAATATTTTTATTTTCTTTTATAAAAAAAATTAAGCCTTAATATTAAAAAAGTTATTAAATTACTTAAAATTGTTTTACTTGTTGAAATTAAATTTTCTTTCCTTGTAAAATCTCGAATACATATTTCTTTGCTATACAAACCACAAATATGTAAAATTCAAGATTTTTACATATTATCAATAACTTAAAGCGCTTTTTACGTTCATAAGTCAACTAATTTTAAATCCGAGTTAATATTATATTCAGAAATATCAAAAGTTTGCCGCGTTTCTTAGATGAAAATTTGATTATTGAGCCTTTTTAACACGTTGGCTGCCGACTACGAGATAACTTGTAGATTGCGTTCCCTTCTAGGGTGCCAACTACGAGTTATCTCGTACTCACTAAATCTGCCATTTTTGTGTAGCTACGAATAAAATCGTATTATATCAGTGTTAGTATCGATAAATGGCTTCCGGGAAGAGAACAAAAAGTCAATGTTGGCCTGCGTGGCCAGTTTTCTAAAAATTTCCGCGGCAATCAACGCGTTAAGGATGCTGTCATATTCTAGTCAGCACGGTGTTAGTTTACATGCTTAGACGAGAGTTCTAACCTAAGCTCTCAGATATCTAAAAAAAAGAGAAAAAGCTTCTTAAATCTGTTGTTTGGTTTCAATGTTAAACCGTGAATCTGGCCACTCACGGTTGAAATTAGCTTACACAGCATAAGTAGTGTGAGAGGCTCGGCCGTTATTCCGACTTAAAGGGTTATAATGGGCAATATTGTAATGTATATACATTAGAGGGACTCACCAAAAAATGTGCTCGATGTACCCTCCTAAAAATTAACCTTGGACTTTTTATGATGACATTTAAAATATTTCGGCGCCAGCTTTGACCTCTCGTGAGCTGGACCATTTCGAAAAAGGGTATATTTTTCCATGTTTTGTCAATTTGAGAATCTGTTTCCTAACTGACATATACAATATGGGTGTCATAAGAAAGGTTTTTTCAAGGCGCGTCCAACTGTGTATACAATTTGTCTAAGGACAATCATCCATGTCCTTTTTTTTATGATATTCTGTAAAATTTTGAATTTTTTCTTGGGGGTTGTTTGTAATAAAATAACCAAATTAACATATTTTAATCTTTAGTCGATTTAATTAAATACGGTTCTCAGCTTTTTTTGAAATTCGCCCTAGTTCACGTTTTTTGAGGATAGTTTTGTAAATATAAACAATAAAATTTAATAACTTTTTTTAATTTTGGAAAAAAATATGCCGAGAAAAAGTCGTGGATCATTTCTTTTTTTCTTTCTTTAGTCCTATTTTCATCCATACATCATCTAGAAACTAGATCCGCTATCATATTAGAGTTACCACAAAATTGCATTTATATATATTCCAGAGCACTGTGTAAAATGCATTTAATCTGCAGAAATCTAAATTATTTACATACAAAGATGATGTACTTGGCAAAAGAAAAAATTTGATACCCGTATTGGCCTATTTAAAACGAAGGGATACCACCCCATTGCATTTTTGTCAAAACGCGAACTAGGCCGAATTTCAAAAAAAGCTGAGACCCGTATTTAATTAAATCGACTAAAGATTAAAATATGTTAATTTGGTTATTTTATTACAAACAACCCCGAAGAAAATTATGAAGTCGTAATTGTGGTAGGCGAGAGATTCGAGAACAAATCCTGAGAAGCCTGAAGCCTAAAGTTTTCAAGCGCATATTTTCCGTGCAGTAAACTTTGAGGCCATAGTCTAGTAGTAGTGTGTTGGCTTATTAGACGTGACATTTCTTAGACGACTTCCTCTCAGCAGATTTCTGGCAAAAACTCTAAGAGTAAATTAAAAATTGCCATGAAAAGTTTCTCCAAATTTTCTGCAATTCGGAGCCGACTTTAAACTCTAGGTCCCACTACTCATGTATAAAATTAACACACACAACATATGTGGTGTGGGAAGATAGATCGTAATCCTGACTAAAGAATTGTAATGTCCACTTTTAAATGTTTGCTAATTGATATGCAGTCTTGCAATTGTTTAAATTATGTTAGAATTTGGGATCATAATAATGGTGGACCAATAAAGCGACCACAGGTCCACAGAAGCATCCAATTTCTAGAAATATTTTTGATCTCTCCAAAATCAATTATATCAAGAATCTGATGTCTGTCGGTAAGCCATTCAAATCCGTTGTATTGGATATTGTCTCCAATGACATGCGGTCTCTAGGTATAATAGGTCGAAATCCCTAGACGATTTAGGCTTTTTGACTGAAAATATGATTCTAGAAATTTATAGAAATAAGAGCCGATTATACCGACGACATAACAAGAACGATAATAAAAAATATTAAAGATTAATCACACAATAATGGTTTCATTATATCATTTGGAAGAATATGTATTTATTTAAACAATTGTTTCTAAACAAATTTTAATAAACTTTTAATATGTTTTTATTTTATAAACTTATGGACACATTAAAGCCAACATTTAATTCTTTTTTTTTTTTATATCGTATTACATTAGGGTGGGTCGAAAAAAAAAGTTGAGCCAGTCACCCCCTAGGATTAAAGGTATATTAATAACGTTCCCAAAAATATAAAAATTATTTTTTTGCCACGCCTAGAAATACCGCCCTTTTTGTTTTTTATATACTACGTCGCCATTTTAGGTCCGATCATAACATATCATATATCAGTGTTTGTGGCTTGACGGCAGCTACATTTCACTCTAAGACGAATTTTTAATTCGGCATCATATTCTATGCTCGACTTCTGGTATATCGGATCCTTCCCCAAAATTAGTAATTGTGGCTATGCAGGCATAAAGAGCATTTAATTATATAAAATATTCGCTTTTAAAATGCTCACTTTTATGCATTAACAGCTATTTTACAGTAATTTTAAAATGTTCAAATATTCATTCACAACCTTTCTCGCAACAAACAAAAAATGCATTAAAATGTATCGAAAACATCATTAAATAAGTTTCTAAAAAAAATATATGTATTTATTTTTCCGTTACAAAGCAAATTGGATCTTCTGATTCTTAAGTCCCATTATCAAAAACAAGAAAGGCCATTTTATTCAGTAGTAGTTGTTGATAAGTAAGAAAAATTTTATTAATAAATACTTAAAAATAATACAGTCATAAAGAAATTACAAATACAGTGAAAGCTCCACTGGCGGAGATCTCCGCTAGACGGACGCTTTTCTAAGTCCCATCAATTAGGTCTTGAAAATATGGTAAAAACATATTTTTTGAAAACAATGTTTCAAATAGTATGGTATAATAATACAGACAATTAATATAAATAATAAATGTTCCATTAAAACATTATTACTTAACAGAATTAAAATAAAATTCCTTAAATATGTGGCATTAAAAATATAAATAATTTTGAAGTAAATTTTTGAACGGTTGTGAATGAATATTTGAACATTTTAAAATTACTGTAAAATAGCTGTTAATGCATAAAAGTGAGCATTTTAAAAGCGAATATTTTATATAATTAAATGCTCTTTATGCCTGCATAGCCACAATTACTAATTTTGGGGAAGGATCCGATATACCAGAAGTCGAGCATAGAATATGATGCCGAATTAAAAATTCGTCTTAGAGTGAAATGTAGCTGCCGTCAAGCCACAAACACTGATATATGATATGTTATGATCGGACCTAAAATGGCGACGTAGTATATAAAAAACAAAAAGGGCGGTATTTCTAGGCGTGGCAAAAAAATAATTTTTATATTTTTGGGAACGTTATTAATATACCTTTAATCCTAGGGGGTGACTGACACAACTTTTTTTTTGTCCATAGAGAGCGACCCGCTCTAGTATTACATACATCATATTGTATATTGCATATGATATTATATGTAAATGTTTACATACTTTTAGCATATACTGTACTAGTATATACGTATGTACGTTATTATAATACATTGAATATTTAATACTATTTTTTTAAATTAATTTTAATTTATGATTTATTTAATAATTTTATTAATTAATTTTATTTATTGTACGTAATCTAGAATATATATTTTTAAATATTTTTTAATACATACTGTTTAACTACTTTTACACAGGTGTATACATATATATTATTATTATGGTAAATAACATTTAAATAACTAAAGGGGAGGGGGTCTCAAGGATCAAAGGATTAAACGGATACACATTCATAGCTAAAAACTATCTCAGTTTAAATACATACATAGTTTTAGTTTCTTACTAAATACGGTACCTAATAATATTCCTAAACATTTTGGGATTTAAATGGCAGTCAAATTGAAGTTTTTTTTTTTTTTGTTTTTTAAATTTTATAATGCGAGTTAAATTAGCTACGCTAGATAACAATTGTAATTTAAACTTAATAACAATGGAAATACAATTTTTTAACAAATATTTTTATCTAAATAAATATACGGAAGAAAAATATGGCTTAAGTCTCTATCCTTAGCTGCCCTTAATATTCCTGTTTATCTATCGTAGCTCTTGCCTTAGCTCTTGGCTTGCTTGCGAACTTAAACGAAAACCTCATTTCATAATCTATGACGTTCACCGCCATTACTATTATCCGACCATTCTCTGTCGCTGCTATTTACATCTTTACGTTCTCTAGCCGCCGTAGTAGCAGTAGGCTTTATCGTACATTTGGTTTTATTGTTAGTGGACCGCACCATATTACGGCTATTCTGTTGAGCCGTCTGTTGATCATCGATTATTTCATAATGAGCTTCAGTTAGATTTTTGGTTGAGCGTCGGTGGGCTTCTAGACTTTGGGATTCCGATGAAAATGGATAAGAGGCCACAAAATTTGTAGGTGTTGTCGCCCCTTGCGGTGAGTTATTGGCCTCTACGAAATCTTGCAATTGATTTATTTTATTGCTGCAGGGCGTTAGCGGTGAGAGATCGGTAAATTCAGTCTTGGCCTCTGACTCCACCGAACACATACTTTGTCTGGATGTATCCTTGGGTATGTTCGTAATGGTGGTGGCGGTAATGGCATGATTATCTTTATTATTGGCATTTGAGTTGTTGGTTAACATTTTCAGATTTTCTACAAACCCATCATTGGCCACATGAGGATTTTGTGGAAATGGTAAACGACTGCGTATCGAATTTTCCCTTTGGCCAAAGCGTTGTGCCAAATAATCTTCATTGTTGCTGCTGCTGCAATTGCTTAGTTGATGCTGATGCTGATGTTGTGGCCCTCCTCCACCATTAACATTATGATGATGATGGTGATGATTATGGCCATGGCCATGGACATGACTTTGTGTAACAGCTATAAGCGTCCTTTGCGAGGCTCTGGTGTCTTCATAATAATGATCGTTTTTCACCGACATATTACAACAACTACTCACATCAGCAAAATATACTTCAGACTCTGCCGGATCGCTCGCAGACTGTATTTGTTGTTCTGCATTCTGACCCGCATTCGTTGATTCACAGCTATTTTGAAAACCATTATTTTCCACACCACATTTATTGCGTTGCACCGGCGCTGTCAGCGAGTCTTCTCCTAAACTTTGTGGTTCATGATACTCCTGCTCCTCGTTACCAGTACCTATATTAGCAAATACCTGTTGAACATTAATGCGTTGTGTACTATGGGAATTGGGTCCTATACTTTTATTGCCCGGATCCAAGCGTTTCTTTATTTTTCTTGTGGGCAATGTATTGGAGAAACGATCACGTTCACGTACATTACCACCACAATCGCTGTCGGAGGGTGTATTTTCATATTCACCTTTCGACTTGAAGTTGCCCACACTGCCCAACACCAGATTATTGTTGCGAGTTATGGACGATTGCTGGCAACAGTTGGATGCAGCAGGCTGTTCCATAAATTGTGTGTGTGTAGGGTCTGTAGCATTTGCATTCATAATGCTATTCATATGGGGCTGTTGTGCATTTGAGCCCAAATGTTGAGGTGGTTGTATATACTGATAGTATTGCCGTCTAGCCGGACTATTTGGATCGCTGTAGGGTGGTGGCGGACCCCATACACCATAAGGCAGATTATTGGGTAAAACATTGAATTGTGCATTATTGGCATTTGCCACCTCTTCGGTTAAAGCATTTCCCTGCAAGTTATTGCTGTTGGAAAAGCCATACTGGGAATCGGGACTGGAGGGCGTTTGGCGAAATCGAGAATTCGGATCTGGTGAACTGCGTTGCCACCAACGATTCCAACTCCAGCCAGTGCCGCGACTACGTGTCTGAGACATTTCATGGCCTCTGCAGGTGGTATTCAGTCCCTGTAGATCTTCACCTCCCGGATTGGGAGAATAAAAGTTTCCCGGTGGCTGAGTAGACCAAAATCTCGGTTCTCCTGTTTCATCCCAAGGATAGGCCGCCGCTTGTATGGGCACTTGCCTATGGGCATGACACTGCTCACAACAACGACAGCCATGAGGATTTGCAACGGCAGCCATGTTTTGTGCTGGCATTTGCGGTCGTGTATACAAGGATCTGCAGCGTAACTCCAATTGCTCCCAATACATTTTCTTGCGTTCATGGCTGATACACACACGCACACGTACATATAAAGAAATTAAAAATTTCATAAAAGGCTTTCATTGTCAAGGTTCAAGTACATACCTTAATAACTGATAGACGAGCATACAACTGAATACGGCCACTAAAACTCCAGCTACTGATAAACCGAAAATGGCTCTTAGACAAGAGTACAGAGAACCATGTACCACACCGCAATCAGACAAAGAATCGAATACCAAGCGCACGCCTTCTGAAATGGATTTGAAGCTTGAGAATTAAACTTGTTGGTGATTTACAACGGCTGTGCTACCTTTATCCACCCTATCCACTTGAGATTCTATTAAATCCGAATAACAGGTACAGGTTCTGGTCTTCTGAGCATATTCACATTCCCTTAAAGCCTGCAAACGGCTCATATGCAATACTGTTGTGGTAACTGTTACTAGAGCACAGGTCAAGGCCGAAATCAGACCACAGGCACCCGATAATTTTATCTGAAATAAAAATTTGAAATGTAAACAAAAATTTTGTTTACGTTTTGGAATAAGAGTCTCGAACTTACCAAATAACTATAACGATTACGCCTACGAGCCAAACTCATGACGCATAAACCCGTTAGAATAAGCTGAAAAGAATCCATTTTTTTATTCGGGGGCTTATACAATATCCAACACAATACTTACCAAAGTTGCGGGCACAAAAGTGGGCACAGTTTCAAAATTTCCCACAGTAATGGTGTAAGAATGCAAAAGAAAATAAACTCCCAGAAATAAAAGGCCCAAAATACAAGAGAAACCACCACATACAAGACACCAAATCACATACTTCTTTATGACCATGCCGGGGCGAGCTCGTGCTGTAGAGGAATAATGGAATACAAAATAAACAAAAATTATTTTTTTTCGTATTTTTTCCGGAAATACTATTCCGAATCCGACACTAACTTAATGGATAACCATTGTGTGTGTCACGCACTAGGCCACGATGTGGATGATTCTGTTGAGGCATCCAAGTGCAGGTGGCTGGTGGCATATTGTATTGCATAAATTGCATGACCGGATAGCCATGCATTTTGTTGTCTCTTATTAATGTTCAAACAATTTTGGAACAAGTTTTCTTTTATTTTATTTTTTTGGTATGGTTTTTTGGCACTTAATACGAGAATTTTTATAAAAATTTGTATCCTTCTACTTCATCTAAATTTTCATCTTTATTCTTCACTACGGACTTTGTATCTATCCCCATATGCTTTTGTTTCTTCAAAAAAAGAAAAAAGAAAATTCCTTTACAATTCCTTTTGCAAATCTCTCGCTCTATCTCTTCACTTCGAAAGCTTTCTCCAGTCATCCTTGTTCAACTACCCACATATCTTTTTCACTGAAAGCTTTCATACATTTCCACACTACACTATGGCAATCTAACCTTTCAATATAAAAAAGCTTTCTTTATGGTTCAAATTATGGCCAATTAAAACAGAACCTTGTGGGTTAGTTACCTTAGGCTAGAGCGCAGGTCTGCAAACGATGGTAGATGTTTGAAATTTAGGCTGAGGAAAACGTTACATTTTGAAAATTTGACGTTTCATACTTGTGGTGGCATAGTTTAGAACGTTTGGTGTCCTTTTTACTCATAATTTTCTTAATTTAAGTGCACAGTTGATTACGAAGTTCTGAAGCTAATTTAAAAAAGGATACAGTACAACAGGCTTTAAAATATTAATGCCAACTATGCGATATTTTCTTACAAAAAGTGTAAAACGATGTATAATACGATGTATTTTAACTCCTTGCTTAGAAGGCAGGGTCGTCTTTAGCCCAATATGTAGTTTCTGTAATGGAGAAAATGAGCCATCGAAACACGCACTTGGAACCTTTGCAGCGTTAATTTGGCCCAGAAGTGTACACCTTTTCTGTATCAACAACTACTAGGTGTATAACCTTGAGGTTTGTCAGGGCAAATGTATTTGAAGAGGCATTACAGGGATATCTAATCCAAATCGAGGGTAGTAAAAAGCATCCTACGTTCGAAGTACTATTATACCTCTACATGACAACAATAATAATCAATTCAATTCGAATTTTTCCACAGCCTGCCTGGTCCAGAGGACGGTCTATGAAACCGAACTTTTTTCATGTACGAAGATAAACCGGAAAAAAATAATGCTGTGAAAAGCAGCTTGTAAATTTGAAATCATAATTTCTACGGATAGATCGAAACTAGGGAACATTACAGACATATGAATGTAACAGAGTCCACAGATGTCAACATTGTCAGTTTTTGTTACCAACAATTCTACTCGTCTAAGCTTTAGAGTAGGTTAGGTAGCATTATCGCACATAAAAACACATGAGGTTCCCTTTTAGGCCAATATATCAGAGTCATAATGCTATCACATTTCATACAATTAACAATGCAAACCAGTTTACTGAAGTTTTCCAGTAAAAGCTACTCCGACTTATTTATATACCAGGCAATTTCCTTTACTCTAAATTCAGACCGTCCCATCAGTGATGTCATGAATGGGGTTTCTAATATTCTCACACGTGTTCGCTTGAGTGCTTGGTGGTGACTCGAGAGTCTATTTCTCCGCAATAAAGCCAGATCTCACGCGAAAAAGTGCCTAGCTGTTGAGGATGCCTCCCTATTAAGCAATGTTCCATGAGGACAAGTATTATATGTCAAGTCGGTAGAAAAAAATATGTTGTTTTGTTCTCCCTGGTTTAGGACTTAAACAGGTAGAGCTGTTGAACAAATCCTCTCTTCTTTACAGCATAATTGTGGCCAATTGCAAAACAGTGTTCTGACGTCCCAAACGTCTCAGTGTGGACGTTAATCTGACGTATCGAAAGGAACTTTGTGGCAATCTGGCTGTCCGAATGTAACAATATCTACATACTAAGCAGGCACTTAATCGCCGTAATGATACTGGCTGGAAGACTCTGCAGTAATCCCCGAACCTATATAAGTCTTATAGTATGTGATACATGTTATCCTTTGCAACCTAACCTCACTTTTATGTGGGCTATAGTCGCCATAATCTAGTTAGTATTTTGTTGGCTTATTAGACAGAAAGCCCAGGTTCGAGCTCCAGGCCAGACATCAAAGTGGTGTGAGAAGCTAGGCTGTAATCCTGACTGAAGGGTTGTACTGGCCAAATATGTATGTATGTATAAGACCAGCAAATTTCTGTAGGAAACATTCAGGAAGGGTGTTTGAATTTCAGCGTTGCCAAATAGTTGACTTAGTTTTTAGAATTTTACGAAATTTTGGTGATGCCAATATGTTTAGAAGATTTAGGGCAACTTTATATATGTTTTAATATTTAACAGGTCATAGGTGAATTAGGTTATTTCTTTTACGACAGTACTCTAAAGGAAGCCAAAGTTCCATTGTCCAGAAGATACTTTTTGAAAATTATAAGAATTACATTCGCATAAAACTCACCATTTGTTGAGCCTGATGTCATTTTTGGTCTTGGTGGCGGTCTAGGCGGCAAGGGTGGTCTTAAATCTGATGTTGTACTACCAGGCATACCATTAGTTTCCTTTAGGCAAGCTTCCGTAATGGCTTCAGCATCACCATCACTATAGATGTCAATATTATTGGCATTATGATAGCTGGCATCATCCAGGCCACAACTCTTGGAAGGTGATTTCCTACAGAGAAGAAATAAAGTTCAGTAAATGCCAAGAGATATGATGTTATGTTATGGCTTACAATTTTCCATGCTGATTACGCTCACAACGTTTAACCGTCGTGCTATTATTATCCGATTCACTAACGGTTATTTCATCGGCCGTCAACATAGCTTCCGATAATATAAACTGTTGTTTATGATTCAAATGAGGATGAAGTCGTTTCTTATGATGTTTTTCATCATTTTCATTATCGTGGCCATCCGGTCTATCTTCGTCTTCTTCCGGATTTTCACATGTACACTCTAAATCACAGTCACAGCTGGAAGATCTTGTCAATTTCTTTTTCCTTGCCTGGCCGTCGCAATCGAATATATTATCCGCTAGGGATTCTGACATTTTTAAAGCCTGATAAGAGTGATTGAGTAAGGAAGTTTCCGATTGAGATTTCTTGGGTAAATCTTGCTTATTTGACATGGTTTGGGCATTCGAAGAGTTAGAGGAGGAGCTATGGCTATTGGTGGTTTTGGAGGAGGACGAGGTATTTTCATTACTACTGCTGCTATTACTGCCACCACTGGCTTGCCGATGCACAATAACATTAACCATTTGCGAATCGACACTACCCTGATGGGAATGCTGAGGGGGCCCACTGTGTTTCTGATGTAACTGTTGCTGTAGCTGTTGCTGGTATTGCAGCTGCAATTGTTGATTTTGTTGACCACAAGAACAGCTGCACTGGCATGTTGTCGCTGCTGTTGAGGAGGCCGATAAAAATGCTGATGGAGGATTTGCATATTGATGTTGTTGTTGCTGCTGAAGCTGCTGCTGCTGCTGTTGCTGTTGTTGTTGTGGGGTTAACTGCTGATAGTATTGTATGTAATGATACTGATGCGATGGCGGATAGATAACATTGTCGACAGAACTGGTTAGGGAAGGATTTAAAGATGATCTTTTCAAAGAATTCGGCACATTTATGGGTTTCCTCTCAGCTATTGTACTTTTCTCCACCACCATATCCATTGTATGGGAATAAATTTGCTAAAGTGCTGCAGTTTTTTATTTTTTTTTGCTTTTCTTCTTCTTGTCGTTTTTTTAACTGCTTTCAGCTCCGTTGATTGTTTAAAATATTCCCTCGTTTGTTAAAATAAATGCAAGTTTAACACGCACCTTTAAAGCATAATAAATGCTCATACATAAATTATTCTGATTGATAATTATTCTTGAGTCTTTATGGGACTTGTACAAGCTTTTCTTTTGTTGGCCTCATAATGAAAACATTTTCCGGGACTTAATGTGTTCCTTGTTATGAAATAACGTTCTCAGCTCTTTTGGTAATCGAAATGTACTTAAACACACACGCACATACACACACCCATACACAGATACTCGATGTATAGAAAGTATCTCAGAGTAATAAGAGCCCAGTGGTGTTAGTGTGATCGTTTGGAGTTTTTAATGGATTCTGGCGTTTTGTGAGTTTAAAGTTTTTCCATTTGATGTGTTGTTTTTTTGTTAAAGAGGCTGTTAAACCGGTTTCTCCCTATCGTTGTTTATAAATCCACACATCTTTTTGGGATCATTTTATATTATATTATATTATTGTTGTTGTTGTTGTTGTTGTCATTGTATTTTAAAGATATTTTTTTTGTTTTATTTGTTTTGTTTTTTTTTTTACGAAATACAAGTTTCTTTTCTTTTTCACAATTTCTGAACATTTCCCTGCTTTAGTTCTTAGTTTAGTAATCAAAATTTGTAATAAGTATTGTTGTTGTTGTTGTTGTCTGATTCCTTGAATTTCATTTGAGTAATTGATTTCACACACACTGCACCCCAATCGCTTTATTTAGTTTCTCAATATCTTAGAACAACTTGTGCAATTTATTTATTTGTTTATTAATTATTAACGTAATAAAACTCCACTATAAACAAAAACCCAACAAACACATTTACTTTGTTAAACAATAATATTTAGAATGAAAATAAAAAAACAAAAAAAAAAAATGAGAATTTATTTTGTCTCATACTCGTATATCCGCTTATTCGGCAATGTCAACTTATACACACAACACTCTTGAACAACTAATTTCCTCTTATAATTGTATCGCACGGATACAAGATCCCCCATAAATTAATCTCACCTATCCTGAGTTTCATAATAATTTCATGCTCTCTTAGTATCTTTTAGATACAATTCTTTAAGATAAACAGCTCTGTTTACAGCTACGCTCGCTCTCTCTCTCTCTCTCTTTATCATAATAATGTTGTTTTTTTGGATGTTTTTCATTCTCAGTTTTGTGTTTCTTATGCCACAAAAACAATTTAGCGTTTAAATGTTTTGAAAAAAGCGTTTTTATGTTGTACTTTTTTTCGTATGGCTAATAAGGATTGAGGAGATGGGCACACATTTCAAGGGACTTCAAAATAACATTGTTCAACGTAAACAACCATGGAATGCATCGAGAAAAGCCCTGCGAGCATTACACATACATACATACATAATTGGCCATTACAACCCTTCAGTCAGGATTACGGCCTAGCTTCTCAACACCACTCATGTTGTGTGCCTTAATTTTATACATGAGTGGCGGGACCTACAGTTTAACGTCGACTCCGAACGACAGATTTTTTTGAGAAGCTTTTTCATGGCAATTTTTCTCTCAGAGTTTTTGCCAGAAATCTGCTGAGAGGAAGTCGCCGAAGAAATATTTTTCATATTTCATTTTGATGTCTGGCCTGGGATTCGAACTCGGGCCTTTCGTCTAATAAGCCAACACACTACCTACTAGACCACGGCGACTTCCGAGCATTACAATCTAGTATAAATTGCTGTTTCAGATGAACAATATGTGTGTGTGAAAACCAATGGATAACCTCAAAGCAATAGCCTACAATACGGAGAATCCGACGTTTGCCATAACCTCAAAAAGGCAAAGAATATTTTCCTCTAGTAAGACCCACACGAAACCCGCAGAAGAGAAAAGCCGGCAAATACATACAGATAGAAGTTGCATTCACAAGTTGCAGAGAAAATCTACCAATGAAACGAAATAAAGAACTTGCTCTATGACAGAATTACGTAGGTTGAAGGGAATGACATCAAACATAGGGTTGAAGATCTTGTGCCTATCGGCATCAGTCTAAATTATCCAGTAGGCTTGTTATCCGCTCATTATTAAGAAATACCAATAATATTTTCTATAGCAGTTCTATACCTTGTACAGACTTCTTTAGCTTCTTCCAATCCACTTTACTGAGATGAGTTCCGTAGGGTATAGTATCTTACAAAGAAAATTGGAATCTTGAGCTTACGAAAGCTAAGCAATAATATAAAAAGTTTTTCATCCTTTCGATGGTTTCACCACATATCGTAGTTTCATCTTTTTCCAAAGCGTTGCAGGTGTTGCTGTATGTCAGAGTATTCCGCTCTTAGGGTACCCACATTCTTAAAATAGTCGTGGATTTTCCAGTCATTAGGATCTCCCTAGAGGATCTTTGAAATTCTTACAGTGACCATAGTCGATGTGATCTTTATGCACACTTTTATTGGAAAATTACTGTGAGAAGAGATTTCACTTATGCATCGGAGACTATGCAAGGAATAGCCAGAGTAAAATTCATAGCAGGGCTTTTGGTCGGGCACTGCGGATTCAAAGAATACTTATTCCCTTCAGGCAAACTCTAAAGATTCTGTGATGAAGATGAGTCATCAGCACACATTTCTTTGAACTTGTATGGCGTTAATGGATCTCAGAAGTACATGAATTCCTCAGTGCATACCAAGTACTAGACAAAGAGTTGTCTTTACTCACATCGCTCAAATTCTTGCAATAGGATTGAGAGGGATCTAGGATATAGAAATACCCTAAATATGTACACATATCGTATGATCGTAGTCGCCGTAGCCTAGTAGATAGTGTGTTCGCTTATTAGACGTAAATTCCGGGTTCGAGGTCCAATCCAGACATCAAAACGAAATATGAAAAAAAAAATATTTCTTCGGCGACTTCCTCTCAGCAGGCAAAAACACTGAGAGTAAATAAACCTGCCATGAAAAAGTTTCTCAAAAAACACTGTCGTTCGGAGTCGACGTTAAACTGTAGGTTCTGCCACTCAAGTATAAAATTAAGGCACACCACATGAATGGTGTGAGAAGCTAGGCCGTAATCCTGACTAAAGGGTTGTAATGGCCAATTAACTGTATTTTTGTATTTCTTCACGACAATAAAAAACTCTTGATTTCTCTTCCAACTTCTGACCAATTAGTCTGAACAATTTACCAACTGTATGTTGATCTCGCCTCTAGCTACATAATTTCTACAGTAGCAGACGACATAGCGTAGAGTCTGGATGTCACCATACGATTTCCCTTTTCTTCTCTGCCGTATATAAATGGGTCCCTGTTGAAATACGTAATTCAGGCCACTTGTGTAGTTCAATCCTTTTTTAATTATTTACTAACTGTCTATTTTTAAGGACGTTGTACAATGGGTCAATTCGACCTCCGGGTACTGTACTTGTCTTAATTGACAAGTACACGTCCTCTAACCCAACCTAACCTAACTGTCTTAGACCCTAAACCGGTTTAAAATAATTTTTCACTAAACTTCCTCATTTTGAAATTTGCCAGCGTTTAACGTTCTATCAGGTAATCAACACTAATCTCAGTTAAACACTCTCACATATTATTAGCTCATCTGCTCACCTTTCGTACCTTAAGATTAATCTCTAAAATTAATTTCAATTTTCTTGAGAAGAAACGTACGTACATAAAAAGATGGATTTTGGCATTTGAATTTTCAATTTCTATAGCAAATCCACAGTCTTATTCATTCCATTCATGAAGCCACAGTGTGTGAGTGATTTTACGTTTACGATGTGCACTCAGGGTTCCGGTTCTTTTCTTTTAACTTTTGTTGAATTTTACTTTTTTCCTTTTTGTTGTTGTTGATTTGTTATTGTTATTGTTTTTGTTTTCTTTTTGCTTTTATTTTAAGGAAACCTTTTAAAAACCAATCTTTTGTTAAATTCTCCGGTTTTTTTTTGGTACCTGTGAACTAAATACTTTGTTTAAGGATTTAATAAAAGAGGTGGCTATTGTTCCTTTTTATGGTTATAAAGCAACCTATGGAGATGTACAATATACATACATGTGTATGTATGTACATATATTAAAAGACATACTAATCGTTGGTCTCATATAGAAAGACCCTAACTCACACTTTTTTCGAGATTGATTTTTTTTTGTGATTCCGATGCATTTAAGACAAATACACATTGGAATCACAAAAAAATCAATTTCGAAAAAAATGTGAGTTAGGGCCTTTCTACATGAGACCAGCGAAATGCACATGTATTTTATTCGTTCCCTTTTTTTCAAATTCTATTTTTATTAGAGAAAAAAAAAAACATTTTAAAACTCATACTACGCCCTTTATTTCTATGAACGTTTTAAGTTTCCAGAAATTTTTTTCGTTTTTCATTTTTTGTTTTTTTACCTGTCCCGTTCCAAATGTATATTTTGTTGTTGCAACATGTAACGTGTATTACATTTTAAAAAACAAACAAAAAAAAAAGCAATCTTTTCAACCCACACACGACCGTTTACATAATTTTAATTAGATTTGTCTTCATGCTATTAGCCTGTCAATCCGTCAGTTTTTCAATTCATCCACGTTAGCTTGGCTAAGAGTTGATTTTAATAGTCCCATGATAATCTGTACGGTTTTTAATTACATTTTTCTATAGACTATTAGATTAGATGGCGCGCTCTTTCAATCGCTATTCATTCATTCATTCATTCATTATTTGAATAAGGCAATCAACGTAAAAAAAAAACTTTAATTTGTTAAAAGTTTGAATGTAAAGTGTTAAATGAAGATAAAAAAACCAAAAAATAAGAAATGCCATCATAAGAAAAGAATGCCGGTACTTTTCAAAAGCTGACCAATAACTGGTTTTAAAAAATTGCCTTTGTTAGTGGCTTATTTGGTATCAAAACTTCGTTATTGAAACTTAAATATTTGGGAAGTTCCTCACAAGATTTTTAAAATGTTAAACACATACATATGTCAGGAAATCCATAGTCAACATATGCTTTGTATTTCTCTATTGGAAAACTGGAAAGTTATTTTATTGCATTCCTCTCATAGCGCCGCTTATGCCTTACTTTACTTACATAGTTGTAAATCATCGGCCTAAAAAATGCAAGTCATCAATCAAAAAAATGCAAGTCATCGTCCAAAAAAATTCAAGTTATCAACCAAAAACAGGACAGTCATCAACCATATAAATGCAAGTCATCGTCCAAAAAATGCAAGTCATCGACCAAAAAATGCAAGTCATCGCTCAAAGATGCAAGTCATCGTCCAAAAAAATGCAAGTCATCGACCAAAAAATGCAAGTCATCGCCCAAAAAATGAAAGTCATCGACCCAAAAACATGCAAGTCATCGACCAAAAAAATGCAAGTCATCAACCAAAATATGCAAGTCGTAGATGAAAAAATGCGAGCCATCGACCTAAAAATGCAAGTCATCGACCTAAAAAATGCAAGTCATCAATGAAAAAAATGCAAGTCATCATCCAAAAAAAATGCAAGTCATCATCCAAAAAAATGCAAGTCATCAACCAAAACATGCAAGTCATCTACCACCAAAATGCAAGTCATCAACCAAAAAATTGCAAGTCATCTACCAAAGAAATCCAACTTGCGAAAAATACGACATTTTGTTGCTTCTTTTATATATAAATGCATATTAACTCAATGAAAATTATTAAAATTTTTAAGTTCATAATATATAGACCACATATAAAAAAAGTTAGCTTCGTCGCCTATAGCTTCGATCCCAAGTAAAGCTTGACCCTGTTTTGGAATCCTTGATATCACGTCTATCCAGTCCACTAGGTCCACTTCCCTTACAAGTCCATTTTTTTTAATCAGATTTTGACCTATATAAATCGGTATTTTTTTTGGCAAATTTGACAAAAAGTTAACTTCGTCGTCTATATCTCCGGTCCCAATTAATGCCCGACCGTAAGGAAACCTGTTTTGGAATCTTTGATATCATGAATATCCAGCCCACTAAGTCCGAGACTAGGGCTATTTCTCCCATAAGTCCATTTTTTCCGATTTAGCGCCATTTATATAGAGCACTTTTTTTTGCTCATTTGAAGAAACCTATTAGCTTCGTCGCCTATATCTCCGGACCTAAGAAACACTCGACCGTAAGGAACCCCGTTTTGGAATCCTTGATAGCATGAATATATAGTGAGATACCTGCCGCAAGCCCCACTTTTTCTCAATATCAAAATTCCACTATTAAGCCTAATAGAAATATATCATGGATAGTAATAAAGTTCAATCAATACTGCCATATTTTAATACTTCAAACAATATTTTCGTCAGAACTTTGTATTTCATAGAGAGAAAGTGCATGTAGTATACCTCTGTTGTCGGCGTATATCGTGGTGTTTTCCTTTTTCCGGAGAGAACAGCAGAGTATTCTTATTCCTACTGGACAAACGAAATCTTTTGCCCTGTCGACCCTCGAAATAAAAACACATTTCAAATATTCAATCATAAAAATACAATTTCATTTATTTACTTTCATTTATTCAATTTAAACAACAAAATTCGTTATTTTTTATGTTTTTTTTTTCTTTATCTTTAACTACGTAATTTCATTAAGTATACTTTTTTATGTATGTTGTTATTGTTGTTTTCATTTTAATTGATTTTATTTAAAAAATAATCCATCGACTACAATTTAAAGTTCAGCTAAAAGCTTCATGTTTTCTGTATTAAGTACAGACAGCATAAAGTACTTTGAAAGTATTAAATCTCCAAATGAAAATCAGTGGCGTGGAAACAGTAGGGCATATTTCAGTAATAATAGCGAAGGGTCAACAATTGTCATTAATTGTAAGGTCATTTATTTATTTTGTAATCGATTTGTATTTGTTTTGTATTCCATAAGGACGATCATATTACCCCATCTATTTAATACAGTTCTGGATCCTTATGGCAGGGGCTAGATAGGGACTGCAGGTTTATCTAAGCGATTTTGATTAGCGGCAAACTTAGGAAGTGAGGCGAAGGTGGCGAAATCCTCCCAGGATTTATAGAGAATGTCAGCCAATACTTCCATCTTGGGAGTATTATATCTACGAAAGGGGGATCGGTAATCGCTTGCAGAAGGCAAATCCGCTTAAAATCTATCCTTTGGTACAGTTCTGTTGAAACGTACAGATTATTTATGTTTATACGCCTTCAATTTCGAGAGTTGCCAAAACTGAATCTTGGGCCATTATTACAACTTTTAACCTTTAGCCGTTAACTAAAGGGAGGATTTTAACGGACAGATAAATTGTTTTTCATTATTATGAGTACCCAAGAAGATAAAAGTGAGCGTTAAGCTAAAGGGAGGATCATCCTGCCGGTAACTTTTAAAGTTAAGTTTATGTTTGAACTTGTCATATTATATAATATTTTCAATATGGCAACTTCAAATTTAAACAAAATGAGCATATACAACAAAAAAACGAAGAACGTCTTTGCCACTGCGTTAAAAAAATCTTGTTTAATAGAGCATATGGCATTTAATATGCCATATTTTTGAAAACAGTTAACTTTATTTTATAATTAAGTTGTAATAACGAAAAACAGTTAAAGGTGACTTTAAAGTTCACTTTAGCTAAAGATATCTTTAACTAAACACAAGTTTAACAGCAAGTTGTAATAATGTCCCTAAAACTTTTAATGAAAGAAAGAAATTAAAGATTTTCATTTCGAGATCTTATACTTTTTAAGAACTAAGCTTTGTTTTGTTGCAATGTCCTTCAAAAGCTTTTGATTTTAATGCTAAAATTCCTTAAATTTTTTTTATTTTATTTTTCTACTGTAATCAATCAGTAAAAGAGTAGAACTAAAATATAGATTTGTTGCTAAATTTTGTTTTTAACTTAACATACATAGATAATACAGAATAGATTAAAATATTGAGCCTTAGGTTTGTTCCGTTTTCGAAATTAAAATATTTTCTAAACTATTGGTTATTGACCTAGCTTTAGTTCATCTAGTTTTAAGGATTAAAAGTCTAATTGTTTATAAATATGTGCTTTAAATTTAAACGAATCTGCAAAGAGTGTAGGTAATCAAGTTTGAGGCTCTAATAAAATATTAAAAATTCTCAAAAAATGGAAAATTTATTTTTCTGCTGAAGCAGACAGTTTCATGTCTCTCTAATCTTACAATGCAGCTTCAGTTCTTCTTCAGTTTCATAAAGAATATAGACGGAGGCTTTCCTGCGTTTACCACGTATTTCACTTTTATCAACGAATCGAGATATTATACTCCGCATTGTCAACAATTCGTATTGTGCTAGTTATGCATTCCATTGGCAAAATATGCACCTCTGGCTGTGGCACTTTGCTAAATAATACGAGACATGGCTTAGGTGGCCTCGCACACACATAAAAACACGTTATGTTTCAACTTAGGCCGATGCATTAAGGCAATTGTGTTATGATGTACGACATTTAAAAAGTCTTTTAGCCTTAGCTACCCAGACTCATTTAATATAATGGCCTCAACGGCCTCTTCTGTCACAACTAAGGCTGTTATTAGGTGAGGAGGCGTTCGGCCAACGGACATATCGTCTTATTAGAGAAAGTTTCGTAAGGACAGTATGAAATTGGAAGAAGAGAAATAAGCTATTTCATTCGCCCTGGATTAAAACTCAGCTAGCCCATCAAAGCAGTCGAACAAATCCCCTCTTCCAGCCAGGAACTATTAGTCAGGAAGTGAAAGTTTTTTCTAATTCCCTAATCGTGACCAAGGCAAACACATATGCGCAGTTTTCCAGGATTTTAACTTGAAACGCAAAAGAAATTCTTTTGGATTTTATCGATACTCGGGAAGAGGTGGCTTAAATGAGCTGACACTGCTGAAGTATTTATGTTTTTGATAGTTTAATTGTCGATTCTTAAAGAATTTTATAAACTTTTATTCGAATTTTTCGAATATTTTTATCCGTTTCGAAATTATGTGAATTTAATATCATTGAAAGAGATTGATTGTCTGTAAGCCACTGCTTATCCATATAAATGAGGCTAATTAGCGTTTGAGGGGGTATACCAACCGTCAGAAAATAGCGACTAATTTAATCTTTCCTTCATTTTAAATAGGCACATATGTACGTCTCTGCTGTGTTGCCCTACCAGCTACTTTGAAATTCGTTCCTAGCAGTGATCTAACAGTGTTTGGTGTTGACAAAAGTATGTTAAAAATTCTTAGCACGCTTGTAACCGGATTCTTGGAAAAATCGTCCAACGATAGAAAGAAGAAGAAACAGAGGAGCCATAGGATTGGGTCATCATGCGAATGTTGATAATTATAATTATGAAAATGCAAAGGATTTTAATTGAAGTCGTGGTAGCCTAGTAGGTAGTGGCTTATTAGACGTGAGGACATGGTTGTAACCCCAGGTCATACATCTCCAACAAAACGAGATATGAAAATATATTTCTTCAGCGACTTCCTCGCAGCAGATTGCTGGCTAAAACACAGAGAGTAAATAAAAAATTGCCATGAAAAGTTTCTCAAAAATCTGTCGTTTGAAGTCGACTTTAAACTGTAGGTCTCACCACTTATGTATAAAATTAACACACACAACATAAGTGGTGTGAGAAACTAGGTCCATAATCCTGACTGATGGGTTGTAATGACCAGTTATGTATGTATGTATGCATGTGTGTGCATACGTCTCTGCTGTGTTGCCCTACCAACTACTTTGAAGTTCGTTCTTAGCAGTGACCTAACAATGTCCGGTGTTGACCCAAGTATGTTAAAAATTATTGGGACGCTGGGCTTGTAAACTGACATCCTCGCAGCAGATTTCTGGCAAAAACTCTGAGAGTAAATAAAAAATTGACATGAAAAGTTTCTCAAAAAAAAAAAAAAATCTGTAGGTCTCGTCACTTATGTTTAAAATTAAGAAACTAGTTAAGAAACTAGGTCGTATTTCACAATGAACTAAAGTAGCACTGGTCCAGCAAAGCTAGTATACAGCGCAGAAGCTTCGGTACTTGTGGAAACAGATAAGGATTGGAGATTTGACTGAAAAATTATTCGTAAAATATTTGGTTTCATCTGCATTCGAGGCGAGTATAGATATCGAATAAGTGAACTTAATGCAGACATCGGAATTGTTAGACGAATCAAAAATTCAACGTCTAACTTGACATGGATATGTCGTGCGTATATGTAAAAACAGATGCTTCGGCTCAAAGATCTTTTGAGCATGTACCCCAGTGAAGGTGCAGAAGAAAGACCAAGTTAGAGACAATTTTTAAGAACTCGTTAGAAGAAGGCATATGATCGAGGAGCTTGGTATTCTATTCATATTCAGGCTGAAGACCATAGGGTTGTAATATAACCACTAAATAAGAAGGAGAATTGGGGTTTAAATTAAAGAACCCTACGTTTTCCAAATTTCTAATATTTTATTGAGCCTGTATTTAAAATTTGTATTTAATTTTTTTTCAATAATTTGGCAATTTAATTGTGGCAAAATATGTTGAATATAAAATAATTAATTAATATTTAATTAATTTGTTTCCTTTTTTTTTTGTTTAATACTTTAATACTTAACTAAATACCTTTTCTGTTTCTGTTTTATTTTTCTTTATATTGTATAATATTTAATATTTTTTGTTTTTCTTTTTGTTGTATATTTACAATACAATATTTTGTTTGATTTTTAAAAAAATAAAATAATTGTTTAATAATTAATTATGGTAATAATCATAATAATAATATTTAAAAGCTAAAAATACTGTAAATTTTGAATAATTTTCTTTTGTTTTTTTTTTGTAATTTTTTCATAAATTCTTGGACGTTAAATTTTAAATTTTTGTAAATAATTTGTATTGTTTTTAAACTTTTTTTTTTGTAATTTTGTTGCTTCATTTGTTTTGTTTTGTTTTTTTTATAAATTTTGTTTAAAAATATGTAATTTTTAAAATTTTAATTGGCATTTATGTCCTCTTGTATGGAATTACTATTCGTAGTGCAATCGTTTTCGGCCAACAGTTGTGACCAATTGGCATTAAGCTTAACTATCTCTAAGTCCTTGTGCAGCTGTTGCAATGCAGGATTATCACGGATTAATTGTGGACTGGCGGTATTTAATACCGTTAAAATATTTTCCAATTGATTCGCATAAATCCGTAGACGTTCATTTAAAGGATGCAGCAAATCTTTTGAGGTTTTCTTGGATATCTGTAAATAAAACGCAAATGATTTTAAATTTTCTATATTTGAAGGCACAGGGACAGGGACCTTTAAGTTCGGGTTTCTTTTTCAGTAAAGTTTTTTTTATTAATTTCTGAATTTTTTCGTATTCTTTCTTTAGGTAAATAATAGTTAGAAAGGGTATAGAATAGTGTGTATGTGGAATCTATAAGAATCGTGTTAACTTAATGGATACCTTATGGAAATAATGGAAAAAAATATTATATTAGGTTAGGAAAGGCTAACAGCTTCACCAGGTGTTCATAAGATACAGTTACGACAATTTTAGAAAGGTAAACACATGTTCCATTGTGTGTAATTCTGGGATAATTATTTTCCCCATTTGAGGTAACCTTCGTATTACTTTTAATATCCAAAAAAAAAATCTTATTTAAATTTCTTTGTACAAGCACGAGATCTCCGTTATCATGTTCACGATCACTAAAATTTCGGCTTCATTGTCAAAAAGTAACAATCAACCACGCAGTTAAATATCGGCTGCATTAAACAGTTGCTCCTTGTGCGAGTAATTGTTTTTCATGGAGTACATAAGGATTTTATGAGCCACAAATTCAACAATTTTGTGTACTCACTAAGCCTAATTCAGATGGAAATGTGCTCCATCCGAGCAAATGAGTTTTTCGTCAAATAAATATTGACATTTTTTTGATTCGCTACCCATTAATCGCATTGCTGACGCTTTCCATAATCTACTGGCAACCTCAATTTTGTACGCATGATATTCGCTGCCTAATGCTTCGTAAAATCTCAAGTTGTTGAGAACAATAGCGAATTGAAGTTTTCGCGTTTTCGGTGACACTGTCTTTTACAGGAGCAATGTTTTTAAAACATCTACCGGTACGTTGACCCTCAAGAGTCTTAATGTCCATAACCTAACAAGTTGTTTTAAATTTTTGATAATTCTTCGAATGGTTGACATATTAGTTGCAATTTCTAGAGTGAAAATTCTTCTCAGTATTACGTTTAAGATTTTTGTTACAAGTTGTCACAACTATAACGTGAGTTGCCAAGTTTCAAAAAAAAAAAATTTGAAAAGTAAACTTTTACTAAGACCCGCTTTATCAACTGCGTTCTGCCTTCAGGAAGTTTTTTTGATTTACATGGACAAGATAATGTTCCACGGTTTTATGCAGAGATAGCAAAAGACACTCTCCTAGTGATGACATATTTTCGATTACAGCCCATGCTTGGTAACTTATCAAATTATTTGTATACCACCGACATTATAAAGCCTTTGTTCTATGGAGGTTCTCGAAAATTTTCGTAACCGGAAGGCTACACATAACATATCATAATTGGTTATTACAACCCTTCAGACAGTATTACAACCTAGCTTCAGAGAAGGCTACATAGTAATACGTAATTCGTTTCATTTTAAACAAACTTTCTGGAAGCAGGAATTTCAAGGCCTTAGTTCTCTGAAGGGTCTCGAAAATTTTCGTTACCGGACCATAACAAAATTAGTCATTATAACCCTTCAGACAGGATTACAACCTAGCTTCTGAGGAGACTACATAGTAATATGAAAATTTAAATTGTTTTAAACGAACTTTCTGGAAAGAGAACTTTCAAAAAATTCTAAAACAATTTGTTCACAAAGATCTCCAGACTTAATGTCTGCGGAATTTCTTAAGTGTTCAAATAGCTCAAAAACAATTGACACCTTGCCAGACTAAAAAGCTATCATGGATAGCACAATAACGCCAAAATGTTATCAAAAATAATTTCATATCAAACGTCAAATAGTGTTTATTATTCATAAATAGTAGACCCGTTAGAATATATCGAAACAAACATGCTAAATTATGTTTAAACAAAATATTTTTCATTTCCATTTGAAAAAGAATATCGAACTTAATAGGCCTTTAAATATATACTCACATTAATTTCTAATATTTTTGACAAAAATTTTTGTATTCTATTATCCTTTAATTGTCCATCAGCCTGCCACATTTTCAGTAGATTTATTATTCCGCCAATATCATCCTGATTATCCACAATTTCTGATTGCAGAGTCAAATTCAAATCTGGAAATTGTGGCAGCTCCGTGCTGGGCGATAGTTTACGATAATTACTGCATAAAGTGCTCAAATTACAGATGTCCTCGGTTAGGCGCTAATTTTTGTTTCCAATTTTTTTTTTTGTTTTGTTTTATTTACAAAGAATTTAAAATTTGTAATTATTTTTTATAATTTTATTTTGTAATTAATTTAACGAAATAATGTTTTTTTCTGTGTTTTATTTTACATACGATATGGTTTTGGTATTTAAAAGTAAATGTTGGTGATGAAGTTAACGATGATGGTTGGTTGAGAGATGATCATGATTTATTTGTGGTGATTGGTTATGGACGTGGCATTGCAAACATTTTATTTATTTTTTTTTTGTTTTTTTAATTAAAATTGTTAATAAATGATTGGTTAAATTGGTGTATGGTTTTAGAGAAGAAGAAAAAAAATATAAAACTGGACAGCATAACAATTAAAAATAAAATTATTTCATACATACAAGAGGGTTTTTTATGGTTTTTTCTTTTCTGTTTTTTGTTAAGGTTAGAAGGGATGAATTGCATGATTTCGTTGATCTATGGTTCTACTAACTACTGCGTTATAAAGTTTTTTAATAATTTTAGCTAAAAACACCAAAAAAAGTATACAAACAAATATTTTACACACTTAATTGCATTGTTATTACAAAATGTTTAATTTTTCTTTTTAAAAATGTAAATCAAAATCGAAATGCAAATCAAAAAGCAGAAAATCAGTAAAAGAAAAGCAACTTTAATCTCCCTAGGCTGGTAACAAAAATAAAATGGGATTGCCCTTCCTCTTATAAAGAGAAATTATACTGACGCTATCACTACTCTATTGTGCAACTTTCTTTGAAAACAATTGTACAGCAGGAGTAAATATTTCTTTACAAATATACATATATAATTACATATGTACATACATAATTGGTCATTACAACCCTTCAGTCAGGATTACGGCCTAGCTTCTCACACCACTCATGTTGTGTGCCTTAATTTTATACTTGGGCGGCGGGACCTACAGCTTAACGTCGTTTTGCATGGCAGTTTGTATTTACTCTCAGAGTTTTTGCCAGAAATCTGCTGAGAGGCAGTCGCCAAGGAAATATTGTCTTCGTATTTCGTTTCCTTGGAGATGTCTAACCTAGGCTTTTAACCTCACGTCTAATAAACCAACACACTACTTATTAGACTACGACGACTTCACTTGCTTTCTTTACTTTTGTAATTAAATTCGACATTTTATATGATCTCTTTCTAAAAGAAAATAATTTAAATCGTGTAGATAATCTGAATACTTAAGCGAATGCACCATATACATACAACATATGTAAGCCTCATACTAGAGTTGTACCTATACGTACAAATCTTGCAGTTTCCGCTACAAATTTTTCACTCTTTACACTGAAAGGGGATAGCATAAAGCATTTAAGCCTTTTTCCTGATTTAAAACTAACATGGAGCCTGTATATTAAAGCAATAATGTTTAAGACTTCAAGTGGTAACAATGCCTACAGAAAAGTTACAGGAACAACGTCAGACCTCAGTTCTAGGTGTCTTTTATAGCTATTTACCACATGATACGGTTGTTTGGTGATAATTCCGTATTTCATTGAATCTTTGAATCAATGCAACGATTTCTTGCTCTTCATGTCACCACTGCGCTAAGCTCCGCACAGTAACTTTAAACTGTTTACTTAATGGCCTCTTGACCTCTGAAAAGTTGAATATTTACCATACTCTAGTTTCTCCATCCATTACCGTCGCATCGCTTACAATACAGATACAATGGAACCAAGTGAACACTTGAAAAAGCGAGGACTTTTACATCAACAGAATGGATATAACACTAAACTTCATACTAAGCGTTAACTGTCGTGTTATATATGTAAACTGAATTAATGTAGCTGGATAATGTATTACGAAATATATGGCATAGATATTCGCACCGGACCTTTGAACAATGCGTGTGGATAAGCAGGCAAGCCGTAGCTCTTGGGAAAACAGACAATCTGGTGCGTATTTCGAATAATGATTATATATCCTGCTATACTTGCATAAAATTTAAATTTGAATGTGTGATAGGAACAGACTGAAGACTTGTCCGTGCCAGTAGACGAAATATTCGTTACTTTTATCTTGTTCTTAATTGGTCATTACAACCCTTTAGTCAAGCTTTCAAGCTGGCTTCTCATACTATTCGTGTTGTGTGTATGTGTGTATGTGTTAATTCTATGCATGAAAGGCAGGACCTAGAGTTTAATGTCGATTCCGGACAACAGATTTGTGAAGATATTTATGCCATTTTTGTTTTATTCTCAGAGTTTTTGTTAGAAGACTGCTAAGAGGAAGCCGCCCAATTTTGTTTTTTATATTTCATTTTATTTGAGATATCTAAGCCGGGGGTAGAATCATGGGCTTTCGTCCAATAATAGACTACGGCAACTTTGATATCTTTATATTCCTACCAAATTGTTTGCACCGATCTATGTATATTCACAGAGGCCTCCTACATGTGTTTATCACGAGTTAATCACTGATTATAGTTTTGTAGCGTAGTAATAAAGTCGTTACATTGCATTGCTGTGTAATAAGGATAGATTCCTATGAGGAAACTTGGTGATATATAACTTGGACGATCTGGGCTCATCATAACCAATATAACACCTCGTTATCAATATATGTAAATAGCTAAGGATTTTTCGTTCTGAATGAATTTGCCCATCTGAAACCAACCAGAATCAGATAACCTTTTTAGGGTTCATTTAAACTAAGGTATGAAATTAATATATAGCATGCCCTAAACAGATCTACAATAGCTCATACTCATACTTCTAGGTTGTGTATACCATCCTAAATTTTCTTTGTTTCGAAAGGCGTCATAGAGGGAAGATTATTTTAACATAAATGGGAGAGAATGTTTTTTACCTCCCCATAAACGTTATACCTAACTTATAGTCATAATATAGGGTGGGCCATTCAAAAGTTTAAATTTAAAAAGGCAATAAAACAAAAACCGTTTGAAATTTTGCCAAATTTATCTTTTGGTTGTGAAGTACAATTGTTCCGATTAGAAATGGGATATTATTTCATTCATATGACTCACAGTACCTCATTCGATCGTATCAATTTTCATGCACTTTTTCGAGTAGCCTTCAAATGCTCAAATGTCTCTTATTTGTCGACATAACACTTTTCTTTAACGGCGCCCCACAAAAAATAGTGCAGCGTTATCAAATCGCTGCTTCTTGGCGGTCAAATGACGTCACCATTTTGGCTAATTAAACGACTATTAAACGTTTGACGCAATAAATCGATTGTGACATGAGATGTGTGGCATTTTGTTGAAACCAAACATCGTTTACATCAATATCATGAATAGCGAGCTCAAAAAAATCGGTCATCGGTTATCATGGTGCGATAGGTGTCTCCATTGACCGTAATGGTTGCGACGTCCTCATTTTCAAAGAAATATGTCCCAATGATGCCTTTGCTCCACAAGGCGCACCAAATAGTGACTCGTAATGGGTGCATTGGATTCTGTAAGACCACGTGTGAGTTTTCTGAGTCCCAAATACGGCAATTTTGCTTATTAACGTATGCAGGTATGCAATAACCAATGATTCAAATTTAAACCGATAGATAAGCCACCTTTTATAATTATACATACATATAACCATACATAATTGGCCATTACAACCCTTCAGTCAGGATTACGGCCTAGCTTCTCAACACCACTCATGTTGTGTGTGTTAATTTTATACATGAGTGGCGGGACCTACAGTTGAAAGTCGACTCCGAACGACAGATTTTGAGAAACTTTTTCAGAGCAGGTTTATTTACTTTCAGAGTTTTTTGCAAGAAATCTGCTGAGAGGAAGTCGCCGAAGAAATATTTTTTTTTTCATATTTCGTTTTGATGTCTGGCCCGGGCTTTACGTCTAATAAGCGAACGCACTACCTACTAGACTACGGCGATTATTTTTATAATTACCGAAATATATTTGATTGTCTTGTTAAAGGCTATACGTTGTAGACTATATATGCAAAGAACGTGGAATTCCTTGATCGGCTGTGATATCACGTATTATAAATTAGAATGCAAAAGGACTAATAGGGGCTGCAAAAAAGGCTTATTAATTCCTTCTTATTATTTCTGGCCATATAGGATTTGCACATATTCCTATACACAATGAATTGTACATATATTTTCTCTTATAAAATAATTTAGAAATTAAAAAATGAATGAAACAAAAAAACTTATTATTTCAATGCAAATAAAAAAAATTTATTTTTCATCTTAAGAAAAAAAAAATCGGAAAAATAAATCTTAATTTTCTTTTATAAGTAAGTGCATCATATAATGAAAATTATAAAAATAAAAATATAACAATAATACATATAAATTTTACAAATTACAGTGGAACAGTATTTTGCTTAAAATAAAAGAAATTTTTTAAAAGCTAAAAGAATTACAAACAAAATCCTATCGAGGATCAAAAGAATACTACATATATAAACTGGTTACAAAATGAGACCAAATGTGGATAAGAATATTAATAAAGGATACTTTTTTTTTGTATATTAAATGAAAGCAAATAAAATTTATAAAATTATAAAAACAATACACGCGACAATTAGAATAGCATATTGAATATAAATACAACAAGCCATTATACTAAAGAAAATATAAAAAAAACTTATAATTTAAAAATCAGAGAGATAAAGTATAAAAGGAACAGTTAATAAAAGAAATTTAATTTTATTTTAATTTTGTTTATACACTTTAAAAAACTAATTGTATTGATAACTAAATTAATAAAAGAAAATATTACTTAAAATCTTACATCAATTTCATTACGATGACGTTGTATTTCTGCTTTGGTATTTGACAAATCATTATTCTTCAACATTAACTCTTGGGTGGCATCCATCAATTCATCCTGTAGCTTAACATTAACATCCTGCAAGTCTTTAATTTTCTCCAGCATGTCTTCTTTGCTTTGTTGTAATTTATTTCTATGCAAAAAAAAAAAGAAAAAATTAAATTTTAATTTTATTTTTCATAATTTCATTCCTGTTCGTTCCACTTACTTATCGATTATTAACTGTTGTATACAATTGTCATTGTCCAATTGTATAAGACGTAAAACTTTTAATAGTTTCGTTATCAAACTGTCCACCTCAATGACTTGATCGACTACCGCTTGCGTAACAGAATATTCCACCAGAGATGGCATTTCATTCACAGAATCATGACAACTTAGTTCCTCTGTACAACTGGCTTGTTCACTACATATATTTTTTTGTTTTCGGGTTTTGAAATAAATGCTCATATTAAAAATGAAATCCTTAATAATTTTGAAATATTTTACACTTACTTTAATTGTAAATTCACTTTATGTGCACTTAAGGCATTCACTTGTGATTCCATATTTTGTCGATTAACAATTGCTTGCGATAGATTTTGTAATGATTCATCTGCTGTGGTGACATTTAAAATTTCCGAAGGTATTTCTATTTGCGATATCATACCTGTACATGACGAAACCATATTATGTGAGTGTGAATCTGGCATTGGCACATCCTCTAAAACATTGTCCATCATTAGACAAGGTTCGGTTTCAGAGTCTAACATTTCGGTTGAATCGGAATCATCTGAAAAGAACAAAAAAAAAAAACAAACATAACCGCATTATTTTTAAGAAATCTTATTAAAGTAGTAAAAAGCGGATTAATTACGAATGTAACCATTATTAGAATTTCTTTTTCAAGGACCTTTAATTCATATTTGCTACTAAACACAATGGCGTAGATGAAGTGCTTTTTAAAGCCAGTGTGAAAACTATATCTCTCCTAAGGAATGCCTTAGTAAGAGTTTTATTAATGCTGCAAATCTGACATTTGACAGATGTCACATGCCTTTATGTAGTCGCCGTAGTCTAGTAGGTAGTGTATTCGCTTATTAGACATAAAGCCCGGTTTTGAAACCTCGACTAGATATCAAAACGAAATATGAAATAAAAATATTTCTTTGGCGAATGGCGAATTATTAAAAATGGTGCACTTTACCATAAACCAACGTGTTATAATTACAGAAATTGGGGAAATTCCTAAACTTTGAAGAACTTTCATTTGAGATAATTTGAAAATTCGTAGATATTGGATTGGTACGTTTCAACGTACTAGTCGTTCTCTTGAAAACATTGCAGCTGTAAACGAAATTGTTACCGAAAACATCAATTCATCATCGTTCTCAACAACTTCACGAAGCTCTACTCATCAAATTTTAACAAAAGACCTTCACCATAATGCATACAAAATTTGGATCAGAACAGTAGACAATGGAAAGTGCCAGTTAGTGATACAAAGCAGTCTTCGAGAAACGCATTTCCATCTGAATGGCTTAGAGAATACAGAAAATTGTGAAACTAGGGACTCAGGAAATCCTTATGCAATCTATGAGAAACAAATGAACTCTCAACGAACAACTGTCGTCACTGGAATGACTGTAAACAGCATTCGTTATAAGAACGTGAAAATGAAGTTCTTGTGGCCTCAATACATACATACATACATAATTGGCCATTACAATCCTTCATTCAGGATTACGTCCTAGCTTCTCAACACCACTCATGTGGTGTGCGTTAATTTTATACTTGAGTAGCGGAATCTACAGTTTAAAGTCGACTCCAAACGACTGATTTATGAGAAACTTTTTCATGGCAGGTTTATTTACTCTCAGAGTTTTTGTCAGAAATCTGATGAGAGGAAGCTGCCGAAGAAATATTTTTTCATATTTCGTTTTGGTGTCTGACCTAGGGCTCGAACCCAGGCTTTACGTGTAATAAGCGAACACTCTACCTACTAGACTACGGCGACTCAATGGGACAGCATAAATCTAATCAACAACGTTTTCCAGAAGTTAAGTTAATCTCAAGAAATTCAGATGTCAACTGGCCGCCAAGGTTAACGATTTCTCGGAATGATTTTTTTTCTCTGTGGTCTTTTAAAATTTAGGGTTTATTCGAAAAAATGAAAATTACAGGTCTAAAATCCTAGATCACGTCAATCACATATCTGCAGAAAAGTCATAAAAAATTTCATGAGAGAAGAAAGGGGTTGTTACCATTGCCGTGACTGCCATTTCACGGGTTATGGGATTAAGTCTGCTTTACAATCCAATGGAAAAAAATGTTAAAATGTAAAATACATTCATATTGAGGCACTCTTTATTTTCTACTTCCTTGGCAAATTATGGAAACCAATAGTTTCACTTGCTTATGATGATATTTTAAAACAATCGAACAAATTTATTCTATTTAACCCCTTCCCCAAAACGTCTCTGAAATATGGTTCCATTTTTTTTTTTTTTGGTTTGTTTCAAAAATGAAATGATATTCTTAATTACCTCCATTATTTTCATTGGCATTCTGTTGATTGTTATTATTGTTGGGACTGCCATTGCTGTTATTGCCATTCAATTGATTGTGTAAATGACTGTGATGATGATGATGATGTTGATGATGATGATGATGATGTACGCCTCCACTGCCGGCCGAACTATGGCGTTTATTATGACGCACTAGTAAACGTTTACCCGAATGAGTGGTAGCGTTACGTATGGCACTAATGACAGCCGCTATAAATGATTGATTTCGTTGGGGTGACAAAGATCCATCACTGGCCGAATTCAATTGGAACTGTTGTATGTGATGATTTTGAGCCTGGGCGAAATTAAGCGTTTGTGGATGTTGTTGCTGCTGCTGGTGCTGTTGCTGTTGCGTTTGGGTTATTTCATGGCCATTGAGAGTTAATTTAACAGATGTTGTTGTCGATTCGCAATCCAATGAATTCTCACCACTGGCACTGACATTTGTTTGTGTATCGTTTTGAAAACCAATATCCTGTAATGACATTAAATCAATAATAAAAACAGAAATTCCAATTTCATTTCAAATTTTGCTTCAATATTTAATAAAGAATTAAGTAACAAGCCAAAGAATTTTGTTTCTTCTTTTTTTGGTTAGAAGTATTTTTTTTTCAATATATTTGCTGCTGCTTTTACTTAACTACGCATCAATTTGTGGGTTGAGATGATGTTTAAATGTATACATACATACATACATACATACATAGTTATATAATATATTTATGATGTCTTTAATTAAATATGAAGTTATATACGAGTATGTAGATACAATAAATAATTTTAATTTAATATTTTTTTGAAACTCTTCTACGCTGTAACATGATTTTCGTATATGCATGCGTTTTTTTCAATTTGCTTTCTTATCTTTTTGCAAAATTTTGTTTCAATACAAGTTTTGTTTTGTTTTGTTTTGTTTGGTTTTTTTATTTCTAATTTCAAGCTTAAAAGTCCTTTAAAAGGGAAAAAATTAAATAATTGTTTTTGTAAATTATCAACCCACCCTACTTAAGCTTAAGAGACAGTGTCAGTGTAAGATTAGATCATCTTCACTGCTGCTTTGCTATATAGAAAATTGGGGGAAAAAAGACAATAAATTGTGTTACATTTCATTTCATTTGTTTTAACATTTCATTTGTTTTAAACTATAACAAAAATCTCCACTAATAGTATTTCTCTACTTATGAACTAAATTATGCTGCTCATGTTGGCTATTATAATTCAAATTCAAATTGGTATTCCAAAAAATCTACAGAAGCTTTGAATTTCATGCTTGTTTTCTTTACAAAGAGCGAATTAAACATACAATTCGACGAGAAATTTATTTAAATTTTCATATGGGGAAGGATGATTTTGGTGTGGCTGTACGGTGTTTGTGTGTCCTTTACATCGCGCTAACACAAATATTTACTGAAGAGCGCTAAGTCATCTTATGAACAGACATTTTCGTAATTGTTTTACACTGCAAGGTCGGCGGTTTACACTCCACCTGTTTTCTTTTGCTGGAGGTGATCATAAGGGCGGTTAGCAGTTTTGATTCATTCATTTACATTCTAGCCTTATAAGCGACCCAGTAAGCTTCTAGCTATCATTGCGGCTTATTTGTTAAAGTTTATCTCACGTAAATCGCCTACTAGGCATTCAGTTACTTTTACTCCTAAAGTAGGTAGTGCCTCTTACAAGGGCCTTATGAACGATATGACGGTTTTCCCATCGTCCCAATTCGAAAGGGTGTTAACTCCAACCGAAACTGGAAGTCTCTTGAATTCACCGACTTTAGTGAAATTTACAGTAAGATTACTGGGGTAGAGTACATATACACTCATTGTTCTGCTCGACTTTAACGAAGCCTTAACCAATGATGGGTCGTGAGATCTTTAAAGACATTTAATGTGGATTTCCTCTTTAAGGACGTTGTTGTAATTTCGACCTCCGGGTACTGTACTTGTCTAAATTGACAAGTACACGTCCTCTAACCTTTGATGTGGATTCATCGGAGAATTTTTGGAATACAGAATGGTTAGAACCCTCCAAGGGAAGGAACATCATGACCTTAGTGACAAACTGTTGCACCTTGGCGTAGAGGGGAGGGATACTATCATCTCTCCCATAGGACTTTACTCTCAACAAACCGCTTGCAAAAGTTACTGCTGCACCCAATAGAACTGCTATTTTGAAAGAACTCAGAATTTAGACATTATATTCAGTTCTCTGGAATCTAAACTAAAGAAATTAAGAGGCTGATGACCTTCAAGTCTTTGGTAGAATTTCCAGCATACCAAGCTTTAAGAAGTGCATTTTCGTTTAGTTCCGGATTCATAACTCACTGACATACAGTGTGTAAGTATGCAAGCGCTCTATGTCTACATAAGAAACTGAAGTCTTAGCCTTAGTAACTTCAACTAGTTTACACGTAGTCGTCGAGATTGCTGATAATTGAGGCACATACGGGAAGATTGAGTCCTTCTTTAAGACTTTTACAGAAGCTGCAATAATATAGGAGAAGTGGAACTATCACTTAGTTAATCTTTTTCTTGTATACTGCGCAGAAAAGAGACAGTTGAATAAAAAAATTGGTATATCAATCATTTTGAAACCATTTTTGAATTTCATTTCAAATTGTATTCGATTTGAAAGGTAGCAACGTAGACGTTAAAAGAGAAACTTTTCATTGAAATTTACTTTCAACGCAAATTATCACAAATAATACCTTTTCTCACGCCGGAAACAATGCTCAAATGAACTCTATTTTAATAACCGAACAATTTTAATTTCGAAGAAGTAAATTGGAGAAGATAACATGATACATATGAACATACCTCTAAATCCTGTTCAGATATATTGTACGAGAAGACCAACTGTTCTACCAAATTATCCAAACGGGCATGTAAGCCAGTTAAAGCGGCTGTGGCGCCCGAAACTGAGGCATTTTGTTGCATTATTAAGTCTTTAGATTTTGATTCCAAAGCGGCATATTTAGTTTGTAGCAAGCGATTCTCCTGTCTGCAATACATAAGTATGTACAACATTTTAGAAATAATATTACTAATCAATATTCAAACAAATAAAGTCCATACCTTCTCTGTTCATTTAGACGCACTAAATGTCTACATTCATCTCTTAACACTTTCACCTCCTCATCTTTACTGGCCAATTGTTGCTGGCACTGTTGATAGTCCGCTTCGAGATCTTTGAGAGCATCACACATGGCAGCCTTTTCGTGTTGCAAGAAATCTTGCAATTCATTGGATTCCTGTTCAATGGCAGCCTTCTCTTGCATTAAACATTCCTGTTGCATTAGAGATCTTTCCATTTCGGCCTGCAGTGATCGACACAATTTCCTTAGCTGGCCAATTTCCTGTTGGCTTTGAATTAATTCATGGCCGGACAATTGTATTTGAGACTCCAACATGAGTAAACTATCCTGATTGGACTCTCCCTCATCGGAAGTAGGCGTGCCGGCATCTAGTATCTTGCCATTACCAGTTATACGCGCCAAATTGAGCAGACCCATTACCTTTTCCGTGTTCATATGCAATTCCCTTTGCATGGCCAACTTTTCTTCGCGCTCTCTCTTAAGTTTCGAGCTTAACTCCTGCTCACGTTGGACTAAATGTCTTAGCTCTTCACGTAAACGTGCCATTTCTTGATCTCTTATCTCGGCCTGGGTCTCCTGGTCCTTTTGTTCCACCGATTCTATAGAGCGTGTGGCATGTACTACGCCGGCAAAGGCTTTCTCCAGATCACTATTGGTTAAGGCAGTTTGGCATGCCGTTTCGTGATAAATTCTAGTTTTCACAGAGGGTGTGTGAGATTTTCTTAAGGTTGATGTCTTGGCTAAGCTAAGGGATGAGGTCATGGTTTTGTGCTGTGTAGGCGTACTGGCACTGCTATTGTTGTAAGAAGTAGCCAAACTTTTACGGGAAGTCATTATAACTGAAGAAGTCATTCTGGATTCTCTGGTAATAGAACTACTGCGCGAACTGCGTCCCGTTAGATCTTCTACTGACTTTTGTTTACGTCTACGTGGTAAGGTGCCATAAGGACTGGTTGAGGACGATTTTATTTCCATGCTGGCCATCATACTGCTGCGCATTTTCATAGAAGACAAATCGGGCGTAACGGACAAGCCTCTCCTAGTGACCGATGATCTAGAGCTGCTGCTTACACTAGGCCAACGACCATCGTCTGGGGTGGAGGGAGTACGAGCTCTATTTAGTGAGGGAGTACGCTGTACTAAACGTTGCATACTCATCGATGTAGTGCGGCTCAACTGGCTGGGCAAGTTTTCGGGCTTTTGAGGTTTTGCAAGTGGTGTACGCGCTTGGGTGTTGCGATAGGGTGTCAAGCAATTGCTATTCGTAGTTTTTGTCGTTTGGCCATTCATTTTGTCACTTAAACGCTCACGCACCTGCTGGGCGGTGCCATGTGAGGGGCGTGGCAAAGACACTGCCCTCTTCAGACCACTTAAACGTGGTCGATTCTGTTGCTGAGCTGGCGTTGATACCACCGTACATACTTCCTTCGAGGAGGTCTTTGATTTTACTATAAGACTCTCATGCATTGAGGGCTCAAACATGGCCACCTTTTTCTTAACATTGTTGTGATTACTAACCCTACGTACAGCCATGGTAGTGGGTCCGGCTATAGAGCTACTCTCACTGCCATTCTCACTACAGCACTCGTAGTTAAGGGAAGAACGACAACCGTTTACGTTGGTACCAGCCAAACTATGGGATTGTTGTTTCGCATCGTATACATCCGAACTGCAACTAATCATGCTCGAATTACAGGACAGATTTATGCCCTGTGCTGTATCATCCAGACCACCCTGACAACTGCTGGCATAACCACCACTCTGATTACTCAATGCCCGCTGTAAGGAAACATTTACGTTGTTAGGAATTTCCACGCCACTATCACTGCCATCACAATAACTCTGGCCTTTCTGAGGCGCATGCATAGACGGGTCAACGTCATCATCGCCTATGGCATGGATCGAAAGGCCATTCATCTTGTTATCTAAAATATCCTCATAAATGGCCGAACAGGGACGATCCAGCTTTTGTTGTTTTTGTTGTGCTACTTCAGTAAAGTGATGGTCCCCCATAGATGAAGATTCATTGTAAGTAGAAGTCGTCGATGTCGTTGTATTTAAATCGTGTTCCGTTTCCGGATTAAACAATATGGCAGACATGTTTTGTATTTGTTTTGTTTTTAACTCAATTCTGCTCGTGGTTATCGATTTAATGCATATTTTTTTGGAATTTTTTTTTCAAAGGTTTTAAAACTACAATAAATGGAAAGAAAAGAAAATAAATTTTATTAGATTTGTATTGAAGCAAAAACAAGTAATTTAATATGCTTGAAAATGATAAAAATGAATAAAAAAAATTTTATGGCAAAATTCAATTTGCCAACCAAACAACACCAGCCGGCCAGCTAACGCATGTAGCAATTTGTGTTGGCCAACCGCAAATGCTTCTGGAATTATTGTAGGTCAGTTGTTTATCGCCCGGCAATGGGTGTGTGTATGCGAATCTCATTATTTCAGCACCAAATGCTTTAACATGTTTGACTTCGGCTGCAACAGTGCACAGTGGGACACATTTTGGAAGAGCACACAAGGAAATAAATCAATGTCATATAAAAGTCAATAAAAAACGAAATAGAGGGGGGGTTTTGTCGATAGCAAATATTTTCCATACTTTCCATAGACATTCGACATTAAAAAAAAGTTTATCTCGTTCCTTTGGTTAAGCATTGATTCCTGCATTTTGTGGATTCTTATAAACTGGAGCAAAAGAAGAAAACTGAATGGCCTTATTGTAAATAGGATGTTTGTAATGCGAATACCATCGCACGTCGGCAAGTAAGCACGGCACGTATGCAATCATAGCACAAGCCATGTCCTGGCAGAACATGCTTCCAATGCCCGTATAAATATAAAACTATGGAACGCGTTGTATTTAAATGCTTGAGATTCGAAAAACATCTGAATACCTAAGCGTATACACTAAATATCGCCGTAGTCTAGTAGGTAGTGTGTTCGCTTATTAGACGTAGAGCCCGGGTTCGAGCCCCAGGCCGGAAATCAAAACGAAATATGAAAAAAATATATTTCTTTGGCGACTTCCCTGCAGCAGATTTCTGTCAAAAACTCTGAGAGTAAGCAAACCTGCCAAGTAAAAGTTTCTCAAAAAAATCTGTCGTTCGGAGTCGACGTTAAACTGTAGGTCCCGCCACTCAAGTATAAAATTAAGGCACACAACATAAGTGGTGTGAGAAGCTAGGCCGTAATAATGACTGAAGGGTTGTAATGGTCAATTATGTATGTACGAGTATGTCTGTATGTAAACGGATTCCACGAATTTCAAGAACCGAGATACGGTACAAAGGCTCATTGTAGTAGTAAATGAAGCAATACTATTATCTCCCGGCGAATTGGTATCTTAGTACTGCGACAGTTCGATCTATTGTACTAGCCTTCAACATTATAGGGTATCCCTCTTCCCTCTTCAATAAATTTGCCCTAACAGTCTTTAGAATACGGCTCAGTGTTAACAATGCGAGTGCTCGGCACAGTATTTGTTATGCACCCAGATGTTTTCATCTGTTTTCCAAGAATGTGTGTTTTGATGATTCATTCTCATCGTCACAGAATCTGCATGTTGAGCACGAGACAACGTCTATTCTGAATAAGTATTTTCTAAGTTTACAGCGCCCTGTCAGAAGACCGTTTACCAACCTCAGTCTATTCCTGAATAGTCTGATGCATGACTCAGATCTCCTGTTATTGTAATTTTCCAATAAAATTTTTTATTGCCTCAAATACACTTGGTTTGAGAAGAGGTGTTGCCTCTCTTTATCTTCCCTTTTGTTAAGCGCACTTTTCGAAACATACGTCCCCAATCTACTGAAGGGTTCTGGCCCAGTAACGGCGTGAAGCTGCCCTCCTTGCAAGCTCGCCTGCTTGCTCATTGCAGAGAATCTTCACATGACCTATAACCCAGCAAAGGGTAACGTTTTTGCCTACCTAGTTGATTCAGCTTCCCCAGACAGTCCCATACTATCGTCGTTTGCTCGAATGACGGTCTGACTGTCAGATAGTAGTGCTATATTTTGTCTTTTGTATCTTCTATTCAAGTTGGGCAACAATCAAGGGTAGATGGATATGTATGTCATTTGGGCTGAGATAGTTGAATGTATCTCGGTGTGTTAAGATCAACCTACTGAAGGGTGGTACCAGAGGTACGCATATAATTACTCTTTATAATAAACAAGCCGCACTGAGAGCATTGTATTCGATGAAATCTCGGCTGATTGGTCAGCGTTCTGGTTGTCTTTAACAACTCGATAGTAGACTTGTCGAGTAAAGATCATTTAGAACAACCCTTTAGGATTGACCACTAAGAGAGCTTTTAGGGGCTACGCCAGGCCAAACGAATTCCAGAGTCCTACTCCTTTGGAGAAGTTTACGTCTCCTAAAAGAGCCTTTATTTGCCTGTTCATGAAACCATTGATCACATTTTGTGCAAATATGTTACGCTTAGATTTAAATGGAGAAAAATGGGATCAAAATCAGGACTTTATTCGGAGCACGGAGAAATTCTACCTGCCTGCACATGGCATGATACCGAAGAACTATCTATAGAGTATAGTGTATAATGATAATTATATGTGTACCTCTAAGCAGTTAAAGAATTTGTAACTAAAATCAACATTCAAACATACATAATTGGGCATTACAGCTCTTCAGACAGGATTACGACCTAGCTTCTCACACCACTCATGTTGTGTGTCTTTATTTTATACATGAGTGGAGGGACTAGCAGTTTAAAATCGACTCCGAACGACAGATTTTTTTGAGAAACTTTTAATCGCAATTTTATTTACTCTTAGGACCACTATTACAACTTGCCGTTTAAGTGGGGTTTAGTAAAAGCTTTAGCTAAAGTAAACTTTAAAGTCACCTTTAACTTTTTTTCGTTATTACAACTTAATGATGAAATAAAGTTGACTTTTTCAAAAATATGGCAGTGCCGGAGCAATGTCGATAACATTGCTCAATTAAAAAAGTTTTTTTTAACGCATTGCTCATTTTGTTTATATTTAAAGTTGCCATATTGAAAATAATACTTATATAATATGGCAAGTCCAAAGATACATAAACTTAACTTTAAAAGTTACAGATAGGAGGATCTTCTCTTTAGCTTAACGATCACTTCTACCTTTTGTCATCTTATAATAATGAGAAACAATTTATCCGCCCGTTAAAATCCTCCTTTTAGTTAACGGTTTAGTTTTATTTTCGTTTTGATGTCTAAGCAATTGAGGTCTTATGACCTAAGAGTGGACCTATTCCATAACCTATTCTAACTTATTTTCTTAAAATACATTTTTACATGCACCATACGGTGTTAATATTTTAAGTGCTTCAAATAAACTGAATGCTTTCTTGCCATCAAACACCCCACTGTGCCAAGTGCATGCGGGAATAATGCATTTGCCAGTCAGTGCAGGCAGGCAGGCAATCAAAACAGGGAAACATAATAGAAAATTTTAAAAAAATAAACATTTTTTCAAAACACGAAAATAAATAAAAAAAAACTGAATGCACTCATTCACTTTCGATTTGTGTTTTCAAAATAGAATATTTATTCATAGAAATTATTTGTATATTTTCGCGCAAATTTCATAAAACACATTCACATCACTTCACGCGGACACCATATGAGTACGACGCTGACAGAATGTGTTTGAAATGGGAAGACCTCAAAAATGTTGGCAGCAGGAATATGGATTGTTTGTGCCACCAGAAGAAATGTATCTCGTTAATCAGTGTTACTTGTTTGTAATGCAGACAAATATGTATGTTGCGATTTGGTTTTTACGGTCAAGTTAGACGTTTTCTGGCCAATAGTTTTGAACATCAGTACCGCATAGCTGAGCTGCTTACGAAATGATAATCCCCATTAAGAAGACACAATCAAAAAAAGAGAAGCAAATCAAACATAAAAAACCGACAAAAAATAAAACCACAAAACACAGCCTAAAGTACAAATAAAACAACAACAACAACTGTGAACTACATATGTACGTCTTTGGCACGCTACAGCGTGTACCTACAGAAATGACATGACCTACATCAACATGTCAACACGAAAAAGATAAATGTTAAGTTTAATTTGATACAACAACATACGGAATAATTACGCCAATAAATTGCATTGGGAAATACGTAGAAAACTTTGTGTGTGTGTGTTTTTTTTTTAATTGAAACACCTTATGCTGGCAACGCAAATTATGTTTTTTAAGGTTCAAAAGCATTACAAAAAAAAGGTAAAGAAGGCATTTTGAACGCCAATAGACAGAATAGTTGCGTTCTTTATTACCCTACACCATATTAGCACGCTCGCCTGTGTTTCCATAGCTCTGTAGGCTCTGTCACGAAAGTTCTTGATAAAGTAGGTAGGTTGGTAGGTAGGTTGAAGTGCTAGCTTTAATATCAAAAGATCACTTGAGTACGCATTGCGGGCCGTTGTGATGCCACGAGTAAGCGCAGTCTCCGTACTGACCAAATTCCACTGAACTCATAGAAGAAATTGGTCGATACGGGAGCTGCACACTTGATATAGCAACCCTGTTCAAATCTAAAGACCATAGAAACAACTTCCCCTTTTTCCCCTACGTAAACTAAATACCTGGTGCCAAGGCAGTGCTTGTCTGGTGGTCTTGGAACAACAGTGAACAACAATATTAATTGCATTGATTACAATTACCAACACTAGCCAAATCCAGATGTTCTTCCTTCTTGCAGATCACATATTACATCACATTTTGTGTGGGCAGCTCCACGCCCATTTTTCTAGTTTTATCGAGCAAACGAAGTAACAAACTTATTCATTCAAGATCCGACAAACTCTAGCTGTTGTACTTGTCTAGATACGTCAAGATAAAATCAATACTCGATACCGTCGAAGACATACTATATTTACAGCCTGTACTTCCTTACTTCTTCCAGTGTTTTAGACACACTTACTTAATTGGTCGTAAGGTAGTGAGTTGGCTTATTAGACATAAAGCCTCGGTTCAAACCCCTGGTCCAACGAAACTAAATATAAAAAAATATTTCTACGGCGACTTTCTCTCAGCAGTTTTCTGGCAAAAGCTGTAACGGCCGTTATAACAACTTGTCGTTAACTAAAGGGAGGATTTTAACGGGCAGATAAGATATTTTTCATTATTATAAGTGGACAAAAAGGTAGCTAAAGGGAAGATCATCCTACCTGTAACTTTTAAACTTTGAACTTGCCACATTATATATTACTTTCAATATGGCAACTTTAAATATAAACAAAAGAAGGCCATTGTTGCCACTGCGTTTAAGAAAAACTTGTTTAATTGAGCAATGTTATCGACATTGATCCGACACTGCCATATTTTTGAAAAAGTCCACTTTATTTTATCATTAAGTTGTAATAACTAGAAAAAAAGTTAAAGGTGACTTTAAAGTTCACTTTAGCTAAAGTTAGCTTTTGCTAAACCCCACTTAAACGGCAAGTTGTAATAATGACCTTACTCTTAGGGTCAAATAAAATTCTCAAAAAGCTGTCGTTCGGAATCGACTTTGTAGGCCCTGCCCTGCCCTGCCCTAATATATGAAAATGTTATCCCTTGTATTTAGTACAATATCCCTTAAGGTCAAGCACTCCATTTAATCCATTGGAATTGAATATACAAGTTTTGTTTAGTGCTTTCTGGTGGCACCATGGGCAAGTTTTTCGGTTGACTTTTGTTTGAGGTTTAGCGATTACGTAACTGTTCTTTCAAATGATGTCCTAAATACTCTCCTGAAGTCATATCGGGACTTTGTGCAAGAATATTAAGCCTGTGGGGCTTTTTTTTTGTCAAAATATATTGTAGTACTAAGACTTTTGCTGTTCACTTTGTGTGTATGTATGTCTGTATCACGATCACTTACAATATCATACTAAATTCTAGCGTGTCATTCATTCCAGTGTTTTCGACACACTTACTTAATTGGCCATTACAACCTATCGGTCAGGATTACGACCTAGTCTTAAAATCTTCGAGAATTTGGATATAATTTTGTAAGATTATGCCATTTTTGCGTCCAGTTCTTGTCAGTGCAGTATTTTTATGTTAATTATGAGGAACTTAAGTTTATATATGGGCAATTCACACAACTTTGTATCGTGTATGTTGTATTGAATACATTTGTTTGTTTGTGAACGCTCAATGCAATGCTGTATTGTGTATTTCGTGGCATTCAAACAATTTGATAGCCCGAAACCAACACAACATATGAGAACATATACACATTTTTTTCATTCACACAATTTGATAGCACGAAACCAATACAACTTTTAAAAACATATGGACAAAATGTGTATAAGTGTATCGGATTTTTATATGAAAATTATCAACAACAATCATACACTGTTGTACGTTCTTCCAACAATACAATGAATACAACGATACAACGGCTTGTGTGAATTGACCAATGGAAAAAATGTGTATGAGTGTATCGGATTTTTATATGAAAATTATCAACAACAATCATACACTTTTGTATGTTCTTGCAACAATACAATGAATACAATGATACAACGGCTTGTGTGAATTGACCAATAGTATTAAATATTTATTAATGTATTCAACATTATTTACAATATGATAGCATAAGAGAGAACTAATTGTGTCATTTAAATGTCCATAGCTGTGTATACTGTAGGGTACATTGTATTTAAGGTCGATTTGGATTTTGACAAATGTGCACTTTGTGATTTTGTTTTTTTAATTTTTCTTTTGTTGCTGTTGTCGTTGTTGCTGTCTTCCAACTGACACGAAGCATAAATTTAAAACATGATGTTTAACTTGAACAAAAATAATAAAAAAAAGCCCCCATTTGTGGGTTATTTTCTATAGGTACGCTGCTATAATTCCATTTGTCTGTCCATACGTCTATTTTGTTTGATTATTGGAAATTTTTTTTTTTTTCAACTTTTGGCCTGGTGTTGTTATTTTTTTGTTTTTCTATACTTTTTTTTGTTTAAATTGTAACAATTATGTATGTATGAGTACATGAGAGACAAAAATAAAAATCACAAAAAAAAAAATTAAAAAAAAATAAGATTATTTTTCGAAAAGCAAGAAATACTTAAAAAAGCAAAAATTAGAGAAGTACCAACAAAAATAAATTAAATCAGGTTGTATTTAATGAATTGAGTTCATGAAAAGATTATTTATTTAGTATTGTATGTGTAATGTGGGGCCCTTTTTCATTTCTCACTTCGTCTAACAGCAATAGAAATTAAGTTTAAAAATAAAGAAAAATACGAAATAATAATCATACAATGGATTTTAAATGCATATTTCTTATATTTGTAGAGCATTGTATAGGAAAAATATGTTATTTTATGCATTTTTTCATATTCAAGTAATAAATAATTTGCCAATAAAATTTTGTATGATTTTAAAAACTCATACTACACCACGAGTCATTATCATTATACTCGTACACTTGGTGTTACAGATTTTATACAATATTTAATTACTTTTATTTGTTTTCTTTTTTTGTTATAATTTTAAAAAAGATTTCTTTTAATTGATGCCATAAATTGAATACAAATACAAATACTTTTATGTGAAGGCGTTAAATTTGGTGAAGAAATTTTTTTTTCCTGCTAACATTTTATGAGTTTTTATTTGAGTTTGACCCTATTAGGCAATGTTGGGAACAGTAGCTTTTTTTTTTGTTGTTCATTTTAAGATTACATATATACATACAATATTATTTAGCCAATTATACAATTTGATATACAATATGCATGACTCCAAAGCATTTTTTTAATTAAAAAAAAAATTTTAAATAAATTGCTCTGATGTCAGGTGTTTGTAAAACATTATTAAATGATTGCAAAATTCATTTATAATAAGCTTTTAGCACCTTTTATGCGTACATATATGCAAACAATGACAATAAAGCAATTAAAATATTCTTGATATTTAGGCAGATAACAACCTTACAGACTGCCAAATTCATCAACAATAAAATTCAGTTCCGTACATGAGTAATTGTCATCACATCACCCTTTAATCATGATTACGACCTAGCGACCTAGCTTCTTACACCACTTATGTTGTGTGCGTTATTTTTACACATGAGCAACGGAACTTACAGTTTGATGTCGATTCCGAAAGACGATTTTTGAGAATCTTTTTCATGGTAATCTTATTTACTCTCAGAGTTTCTGCCAGAAATTTCTTGACAGCATTTTGTCGAAGAAATATTTTTTTAAACATTTCGTTTTGTTGTCTGATGTCTGAACTGAGGTTTGAACAATAGCATCACGTCTAACAACTAGGGCGACCTTAGTAAGAATATTGGTAACATACAAAATGTACTGTTGACAATTTCTTTCTACTAACGTACGGTCTTGAAGTCGCTTGAAGTCTAGTATGTAGTGTGTTGGACATCAAAACGAAATATGAAAAAAAAAAATATTTCTCCGGCGACTTCCTCTCTCAGCAGATTTCTGGTAAAAACTCTGAAAGTAAATAAAATTGCCATGAAAAAGTTTCTCAAAAATCTGTCGTTCGGAGCCGACCTTTAACTGTAGGTACCGCCATTCACGTATAAAATTAACGCACACAACATGAGTGGTATGAGAAGCTAGACCGTAATTCTGACTGAAGGGTTGTAATGGCCAATTATGTTATGTTATATGACATACGGTCTAATTACTTTTCCGCCATATGTGAAAACTTTTTAAATCTTACGGCGCATACTCAATTTAGAAATTTGGCGTCTCTTACGTCTGGGACAAGGACTTGTGCTTACTTAGTTTTACCCTCCGCGACAACAAAAATACATTAAAGGTTGTATGCATATTCCTGTTTATTAAATGCTCTCTTAAATTTGTCGTTCATTTACGTTGGCACAGTGGAGTTAATTGATGAAATTTAATAGAAAATTGTATCTATGCACTCAGAAGACGAAAACAAGCAAGGTAATGATATCGAAATAGAATAGAATTAGAAGGAGTAGCAGTTTTTTTTAAATCCCAACACATCATAAATGGCGAAACTTTGTGATGCCATCAGAAGTGATGTCCTTCAGCTAAGTAGCAAGTCCTTATTAACCGATATCGATAATCAGCATCAAAGCTAAAAATCAGCAGGAGAGTTTTATATGTTTAATGATTGATCAAGTAACGCTGGCTCTGCTGACTATAGATAAAGTGAGGCAAATGAGATAAGTTCGCATCGATCTAGAAACGGACACAAGTAAATAGTGTGAGCAATACTCTCCACTGATCTACAATCTCTCTTTAAAAGTTATTTAGAAAAAAAAGCGAAGCCTTACCACATTTCTTTATATTATACAATGATTCGTATAATTAGATACAGTGATAGTGATATCCTCGATCAAATAAAAGTACCAGATTAGAAGGCTTAGGTTAGATGAGTCAAGCACTGAAGCAACCAAGGTTTGTCCAATGGTATATCTTTGGTAAATGATTTGTCAATTATCCAGAGTTAGATTCTACAATCGAGTAGAATCCTATTGCCTGTGGCGTCACAACGGGCCGCTATGCGTGCTCCGCTTCGACATAACCTAACCTATAAATAGAGCATCGTACGTAATACATACGTACATAATTAGCCATTACAACCATGGCAGGATTATTTACTTCTCGGAGTTTTTGCCAGGGGCTCGAACCTGGGCTTTACGTCTAATAAGCGAACACTCTACCTACTAGACTAGGGCATCATAGCTACTAAATATCGCTGGGAAAAGTGTATCCAGCTAAAAGGTGAATAAAGAGAATTTTTCTCAGATAGGTTTTCTATGTTAGGTGCGCTAAATTTGTCATTTCAAAGAATCACATTCTTTGGGCGGTACCAAGTCAATTTTGATTCAATATATTGATACAACTATGTAGCTAAATCGATATTGAAGATAAGAGCTGTTGTACTAGTTTATTGCACACAAAAACTTTGACAACCTTTTATTGGAGACATGTACAATGCTCGTTGTTTTAATGATTTTAATTTCTGGTTTAATGTGTGACCACATTGCTTGCCCCTTTCCAAAAATAATTCATGTTAGCTTCACACTTCCCGTATAATTGCAAAATACTTTGTTCATTCCCACTAGGTTTATACCCTACCCATCAATGAATTCTAAACACAACCTGATATTTTTTAACTTTAGTTGACCTTTGCCATTTATTAAGTGTTTGAATCCACTGTACATCATAGTAATATTTTTACCCACCCAGTATTTTGTTTTCTTATACACATTCGACGCCTGACGCCTGTTTATGAATTAAATATGACTAAGAGTCCTTTCCTGCCATCTCTACAAAAGGAGTTTATTAAACCCTTAAGAGGCAAGTTTACGTCAATTGCAAAATAATAAAAAAAGAAAAGAAAAGGAAAGGAAAACAAAAACAAAATGAAATTAAAACTTTTTCTATTTTCCATTTCAATGCGATATTTAATGCGTGGGAAGTTGACAGCATTTACTAAAACTTTTCGTTCATTTCGTAGACGATATAAGACGCGTCACAGTATTATCGATTGGCAAGTAATTCTTTTAAATCTCTGCGTTTATGGATGAGTGTAATAGAAACATTTTAAACTTACACACTTATTTATTATATTAATAGACCGACCGACCGACCTATGTATACTCTCTCTTTTTTCTTTTCTTTTGCTGTTGTTGTTGTTGTAGCAAAATTTTTCTTTAAAATGAAATTAAAATATGAAAATTGAAATAAAAAATAAAACAACGACAAAAAGCAACTCCATGAACTTGAAAGTCATGACTGGAGTCTTGTTTTTAGTGCGGCCTGCCTGCCTGCCTGCCTTACATACGATTCGAGTACATGGAGACACAGTAGAAAACTTTATTAATTTTTTTTCTTCTGTTTTTTCTGATGTTGTTGCAGTTATAGTTGTTGCTTTCATAAATTTTTGGTTAATTTATAGTGGTGGCAACAACAGCAACAGCAGCATATACATAAATGTAGAAGTAAACTGGTAATATTAAGCCAGTAACATTAACAATGACGACCCACTTTAAATTCTATGCCTGTAAGACAATCTGTCTGTCTGTCTGTCTGTGCGTTCATCATCCGTTTACTTCAAACATCTGTTTGTGTTTCTGTCTGCTTGTCAGCTTTACTTATTTTTTTAAAAGCTTTAATAGAAATTGTTATGCATATTGCAATACAAAACATAACAATAACAATACTAATAATAATATTAAAACAACAACAACAACAACGTCAACAACAACAATTACTTTAAGTCTTAAAAACCCTGTTACTGTCACTTAAACCAAAACGAACGAGACTATCGAAGAACGATCATCGCTCACCACCATAGGAATCTCGATCTCTGTGCTGCACACGCGTTTATGCATAAGAAATTGAAGAGGCAAGGCAAAGCAAAGCAAAGAAAGAAACCTAAAAGAAGTGATTCATTAAGCTGTTGTGATACAATGGCAGTGGAACAGACAGACGACATCTCCAGGCTGTTTACATATGTATGTATATAGCCATCATGCATACGAGTATATCCCATCTGCATCAGTTACTTGTGCCATATTGTTGTCTTTCTTGCCACACGGCTGCCATCACTTTGGATTCCTTACGTTAAACGTTAAACATTTGGGTGTGGATGGATGATGGGTGACCACTTTAACAAAAAAAAAAAAAAATTTTTTTTGTTTTTTTTTATTTTTCTTTTTATTTTTTAATTGAAAAGAAATTTTGCTTTCGTTTCTGTTGTTTTTTTTCCTCTCTTCTCGAATACTGTAAACAAAACAAACCCAACATGTGTCTGTCTGTACGTTTTGAAATTGATTTTGTGACTTATTTATGTCGGAACGTGTATTTTCGTTTTCTTTTCTTAAGTGAAACGGAAATTGTTTTCATTCATTATTTATTATTATTATTGTTATTATTATTGTTGTTGTTGTTTTTAAAAATTCATTAATATTTTTTTTTTCTTAAAAATCCATTTTCTCCAAACTCCAATGTTTTCAATTTTCTGCTACAGCTTAAGCTTAATCTAGAGATTGACTTAAGCATAACTAAATCGATTAAATATCATCTAATCAGGCTGAAGCTATGGAAAGCAATACAGAGGTGTTTAGAAAAATTTTTGTCGTAGGGGATATTCCCTAAGGTATGGAGAAGACAGAGATTGGTTATCATGCCCAAGTTGCATCAGATTACATGTGTTTGAAGTTAGGTTAGGTTAGGTCGGAGTGGTAGCTCTGATATGACAAAGCTCACTTGAGCACGCATAGCGGCCCGTTGTGATGCCACGGGTGAACGCAGTCCCTGTACTAACCAAGGTTCACCAAAATCAGGGATAAGGAGGAAGTTGGTCAGCGCAAGGTCTGCACAACAAAAGCACGACTACCCCGCACTGGAAAACCAGCCAGAAAGTTTGATGAACGAAGGTATATCCTTGACATCAATAGATGATAGCTCCGTCAAGCTGGCAAGAAATGGAGAGCCAAACAACCTATATCTGCACCTCGGAAGTGATGGGCACTGGCAGAGAAAGTGAACAACAGCCTCCTCTTCCTCAGTGGACCTGCATCCACGGCAAAAGTCGTTGAAAGTAAGCCTCATTCTTTCCGCGTGTCTACCCATGACGCAATGGCTTGTAAGCACGGCCACTGTAGTCGAGATGACATCACGACCAAGACCAAGTAATCGGTTGGTACGCCTTCTATCCATCTTGGGCCAGGTGAGTCTAGCGGTGTAGAGAAGAATGGTAACGGCATTGGAGGAGGGTCTTGCAAGGTTCGATACTGGGCCTTAAGACCACTATACATATATAATCTGATCATGAATCCTAGTCGAAAAAAAATTTAATTCATTATCAAAATTGTTAGCGACCAGTGATTAACATCTAGCCAGGGAATTTATTATAATTAATAATAATAATCTGAATGAAGATCTGTAATCAGCGACCCCAAAAACCCCTGAGTAACAATTTTCAAGTAAATCTGATTAATTTTTAAGAACCTCGGCAATGTGTTTTTTTTTTCTCTTGCACTCCTACTTTAAGGGTTCATGCAAACAATTTGGCTTTGGGCTCATTTTAAAGAGCAAAGATCCATTGTCAATTTCTGACAATAGCGATGGTTCTAGCACATCAGTGTTTAGCTTTACAATTTTTAAAAAATGGCCAAAAACGCTATTTTTAGGGGTTTCAACCCCCTTTTTCTCGAAAACCTGACGTGATGGAAAGTTTTTCGTGTTCAAAATGCCTTCGGAAACACCTGGAGCCATCTTATTTGCAAAACCCATGCTGGACTGTGTTATCTGGGAATTATGATTGTGGATAGGCTCATGCTCAGGGAACACCGGGCTTATATTAGAGAAAAATGCGCGATAACAACATGCACATTTGAGACAACAGTGCCCAACCTGGGAGGTCCAAATAAAGCAGGAGGCAAGACAATTCTGATGAGAGCTGTTAAAACGTTGCCCTATATGCCTATATGAATGAGAGCCTACAGACCACGGTTGCTATATCTTTATAAGTATGGGCTCCTCACGAATCGGAGCATGATAACAATTGCAAAAGATTAGAGAAATCACGGAGCATGTTTTCAATCAATCAAATCTCAGATAACTCACGATAACATTATTAACCTGGAAGCAAACAAGAGAAAATTAGAAAGCGATGAGGGACTTAACAAACAGGGTTTTCAATCTCTGCTGTATTAACAGAGAGAGAGAGAGAGAGAGAGAGAGAGCAAGATCAGTGAAGTAATATTTAATTCCGGCCTCAGGGAGAGTATTGGAAGCAAGAATAGCGAACGAGGTTGGGTTTCATACGTAAACACGAAGCAAGTCGGGAGAATGTCTTGCAGCTAATCGTACATATTGCCTAGCAAGAGCTAACAATACCACAATCCTTTAATTAGGGTTACAGCCTAACCTCTCACACACATACATAATTGGCCATTACAACCCTTCAGTTAGGATTACGGTCTAGCTTCTCAACACCACTCTTGTTATGTGTGTTATTTTATACATGTGTGGCGGGACCTACAGTTTAAAGTCAGAGTTTTTGCCCGAAATCTGCTGCGAGGAACTCGCCGAAGAAATATTTTTTTATATTTGATTGTGATGTCTGGCCGGGGTTTTGAACCGTGGCTTCGAGTCTAATAAGCCAAAACACTATCTACTAGACTACGGCGACTCCCTCTCACACAACCCATGTTAAAGGCATTAATTTTAGCAATGATTGTCGGAACCTACAGCCAAAGTTGAAGGATAGTAGGTGTAAGTAATATTTTTGTTTCACATTTAATTTCTTCAGATTTTAGAGCTGAGTTCTGACCTCTCGATATCTCGTTTATTTAACCAAAACACTTCTTACTTGGCTACCTCAGGCGGACTGCACTTTTTTTTTGGAAAGTTTTGAATGCATTCTCAATATACATAGCTCTGATCAGCCACCTTCTTAGTCTTGATTCTCTGGATAGTAAAAAATTGTTCACTTATACAACCTCTGACGAGCACTTTGCCAAATTTCCTAGATTAAGGTTTATTGGAGAAAAAGTGAAATTAATTTTGTATACAAACAAACATAAAAAATCTAACTATGTATTCTTATGGTGTTTTTCTTTTATTAACAGCTTCTATGACAGATCAAAGATTTTATCGTATTTTGCTTTCTTTTGGCATTTTCTGTACACATTTAATAAAACAAATTATGTCCTCTGAGGAAACATTCGCAGAGGATTTCGTTCGGCTCATTAAGATAATTACAGTGAATTAATATTTTCAAATGCTAAATAAGCATTCATAATGTTTGTAATCAACTTTTAAAGCAAAGAAAACTTTTGGCCTTTAAAGAACTTTCAACTTTCAATTTAAATTTCAAAAAATATTCGATGAAAATAATGAAAAAAAAGAAGTTAAAATAAAGATTAATATTTAAATCGAATACAGGGTATCTTAAGAAGCAGTCACGATATCATGTTACGGCATATCTAAATAAAACAATTTGAATTTATTCAATAATGAAGTTCAACTAAGTAAATGTAATAATTTTGGATGGGCTCTGTCATTTTGGCCTTATTTTGGTCGTGAGAATATAATAATTGTGACCTCGGCTGGGTGCTGTTGAGCTGTACGCAGAACACTGTTCCCAGCATATCACACGGTACTACGGTACCCTGTCAAGGGACTAATTATCAAGTTCAGGTTATTCCTCTACTGTTTAATTCATTACTGTGAACTCCTCTCCACCGAAAAGTTTTCGGCTCATCAACGACAGGGAATCTTCCGTCCTCTCGAGCTCGTTTGCTTGCCCATTATTGAGAATTCCCACATAACATGGACCTAGCGGGGTGTAATCTCAGATTGCTTACCTATCTGATAAGGTCGCCGTAGTCTAATAGGTGGTGTGTTCGCTTATTAGACGTAAAGCCCTGGTTCGAGCCCCTGGCCAGACATCAAAACGAAATATGAAAAAAATAAATATTTCCTGCCATGAAAAAGGTTCTCAAAAATCTGTCGTTCGGAGTCGACGTTAAATTGTAGGTCCCTCCACTCACGTATAAAATTATGTCCCACAACATGAGTGGTGTGAGAAGCTAGGCCGTAATCCTGACTGAAGGCTTGTTATGGCCAATTATGTATGTGACCCCAACGGGGTCGCAGAACTGCTGCTTCCTCCCAGCATACCACACGATCTATTGCACTTCTCTCCAATATGTCTTAAAAACTTCAGAATACTTCTCGATGCTAATAATGACAATTGCCTGCCTAGCACCTAATATGGGATCAGGTGTTTGCATCTGGTATGCAGAGAAGGTCCCCGAGGTACATATTCGACTCGACACAGCTCCCATTCTAAATATGTGTACTACGGTACCCTGTCAAGGGATTAATTATCAAACTCAGGTTATTCCTGTACTGTCTAATTCATTACTCTGACCTCCTCTCCACAGAAAAGTTTTCGGTTATCAACGACATGGAATCTTGCCTCCTCGCGAGCCCGCGTAACAGGGTGTAATCTTATTTTGCTTACCTATCTGATTCAGCTTTCCCAGACAGTCCTAAACTATATTGTATTTAACCTCATAAAACCAGACAGGTCGAATCACAGCCTGACTGTCAGTTAGTGTTACTAAGTCTTGTTCTTTGCATCTCCTAGTTGTATCTCCAAATTGGCATAATCTTTCATTGGGAAGATACCCGCAGGCTAGGAATATTTCACAACTTCATTGGTTATCGTTTAAAAATTCCAGAACCACAATGTGTGTCAAATAAACATGTTAAATACCCATTCAAAATGTGTTTTTAATTTTACACTTAAAAATAAAGAAACTCGAACTTAAAAGACTGTGTACAATAAGTCACAATAACTTGGTGGCTTCGCTGCACTGTACATACGAATCCAATATTAACGCCATAACATAACCTACTGAAATGTCTTTTTAGTGTCTTTTTAGTGTCTTGACGCTTAATTAACGTTTCCTATGCGCTTCCCTTCAATTATGGCAATTTGTTAAACCCTTAAGAACAGTTACTTGTAAAGCCTTTTCGAAAACATTAATGACTACTTCAAAATGACAACACACTTCAAAGAACTCTCGAAACATAATCATAAGCAGAGAAACTGAAAATGAAAAATAAAAAAAAAATAAAAATAAAAAACGAATGGCGAATGGCGAATAGCGACTAACGAATATTGAATGTCAAGCAAAACTGTGTCCAATTTGCATCGTATCGCGAATGCAATATTTCTTTCCATATTTTTAAGTGCAAGTACGAGACACATGGAGTGGAGTACAGTGTACACGATACTTTTAATTTCTTTATCATAAAATAAAAATTATTATTCGTAAAACGACTTATTTATGTATTTTATTTACAACATTTATGTTTATATTTTATTTTTATTTCTTTTATCAGCAGGCTTTTTATTAATTTTTTTCTTTCGTTTTTTTTTATATGTATGCAAAAATTGAAATGATAAATAACCGCAAAATAATAATAAAACTAATAAAACGGAGAAAAGAATAATAAAAAACAAAAATGTTTTGCAAAAGAAAAAAATCGAAAAAAAATACAAAAAAAACCAGAAACATAGAGACCTACACAAACACTGGAGGTTTAATGTTAAACATTTTAAAGACGGAGGCCCCTTTAAGTACACTACAGAGCAAAAGTGTGTTCACTTTAAAGTATTAATTTTATTTAATTTTTTACATACATACATACATAATTGGCCATTACAACCCTTCAGTCAGAATTACGGCCTAGCTTCTCACACCACTCATGTTGTGTGTCTTAATTTTATACTTGAGTGGCAGGACCTACAGTTTAAAGTCGACTCCGAACGACAGATTTTTGAGAAACTTTTTCAGGGCAGGTTTATTTACTTTCAGAGTTTTTGCCAGAAATCTGCTGAGAGGAAGTCGCCGAAGAAATATTTTCATATTTCAGTTTTGATGTCTGGCCTGGGGCTCGAACCCGGGCTTTACGTCTAATAAGCGAACACACTATCTACTAGACTACGGCGACTACTACAATACAATATGTATGTATGTATATTAATAGAGGGAAACATACATATGTATGTCCACCAAAATAGAAATTAAAACTAAAACTTCCGCTAAGCAGGATAGTGAGTACTTGATCATCAGCTCATCCGCTTTTGAAAACATCCACAATTTGTTATCGATAATTATTATTACATTGAAGAGATGGCATAATAAATCAGCAATGAGTATTCAAAAAGATGAGTAGATTCGAATCATACTCATAATTTCTGATAGTTATAAGCATTCATACTTATTTTAATATCATGGAACCTCTACTCATATTCAAAGTTTGAAGTACTCATCGTATTCATACTTAACAATATGCATGATGTTGTCGATTTTGACTCTCCTTTACTCAACATTTACAAGAATCACAAAATAAGTATAATTCGCATACGAACACTAAAATACTCATTAGAAGGATGTGTGTTTGATTTGCTTGCTGTCTTTGTCGTTTTTCTTTCTTCTTTTTTTGTAAATTCTTGTTGCAACTAAGACTGTAAATTTTGATGAATGATTCGAATCACTCGAATCATTTATGAGTATTATAAATATTTTTCTAAAGTTATGAATCTGAATGAGTAGGCATATGAATCAAACATATTTTGAATGTTATGAGTTTGATGTCAACGTTGTGATCATACTCATTGCAACCTGTGTACTTATAAATCAATGTTGTAGTGAGTACGAATGAATCAGAGTAGTTGAATTTCAATACATACTGTTGACTTACTCATACTCAAAATTTCATGAGTACTTATGAGTAGCAAAAAAATGATCCATTGCTGATCTCTGAATGATAGTAATGCGATCATAGAATCTGTTGTACACCCCTTCAACTATATAGGATATTCCTATTGGGCCCCCCGCCACGCCTATTACATACATACATACATACCCACATAATTAGTCATTACAATCCTTTAGTCAGGATTAAAACCTAATTTCTCATACCTTCCATATTGTGTGAGTTAATTTTTATATGTACATGAGTGGCGGGACGTACAGTTTAAAGTCGATTCCGAACGACAGATTTTTGGAGAAACTTTTCATGGCAATTTTATTTACTCTCAGAGTTTTTGCCGGAAATCTGCTGAGAGGCAGTTGCCGGAGAAATATTTATTCTGATCTGGGGTTTGAACCGTGGTCACTACTAATACTAATAAGGCGACTTCAGCCGGTCACGCCTATTAGTCTGACAAATTTCAGGACGCTGCCTGGTGTCAACAATAATAATTCTCTGCTTAGCAACTTATATTGAATCAAGTGTTTCCTTTTGGGGTGCACTGATACTCACAGTGTCCAAGAATGTGTTTCGATGAGTCACTTTTATCGCCACATAATCTATATGCTTCGCTCGAAACAAGCCTCAATCTGAATAAGTGTACTCTGAATATACAGTGCGCTGTCAAAAGACCGCTTACTAAGCTCAGGTTATTCCTTTACAGTCTGAAGCATAACTCAGAACTTCTCTATTACAATTTCCAAAAAAATTTGGGAGTGCCTCAAACCCATTTGGTTCGAGAAGAGTCATTGGCTCTCTTTGTCTTCCTTTTCGTTCAGCCTATTATTCCAAACAATCGGCCCCACAGCACTTTAGGTGTATACTGATATGCATGAGATCTTGAACCGTATGGTTGGGCTTCTCCCCTTCAATCTACACACATTTGCATTCCAAGGCCAATGACAATTTTTTGTTAACCTGTTGATATCTAGAAAAACTATAACGCCTTTGTTCTCAAATGAGCTTACAAGTTTTCACTTTTGCTCTGTAGTGTATGTGTACACATGCATGAAAGTGTATGAAAAAAGGGCGTTGAAATCCATTATGCCTCCAATGGCTTGCAACAAGAAACTCATGTGGTTGAGTTTCTTTCATTTAAAAGGCGGAAATACAAACAACTTCATTTCTTCTTCACTTTTTTCTCCCCCCCCTTTTTACATACTTTCGTAAACTTAAACTTCTTTTAGAAAGAAAAAATTTCTAAATTTTCATGCCTGCTTGCCTGTCTGCTAGCCTTTATGGCTTTACATTTTACTCATAAAATATGGGCAAAAATCAAATTGAATTTAAAATTTCCATCAACTCAACTCAACTCAACTTCTTTTCATATGTATGTTTATGAACAACAATAACAACAACAACAAAAAACAATTTTTTTTCTATTTTATTAGAATACGGAAAAAAAGTCTACATTGTATCTGTGTAAAGAAGCATGCAACAAATTGTTGTTGTTATTGTTACTGTTGTTGTTGCTTTAACAAATAATGTCTCGATTTTATTTTGGCTGTTGCCGCTGTTTGCTGTTTCATCTGAAACTGATGCTAAAGATGTTTTACGGTCAATCCCTTTTTTTTTTTTGTAATTACTTTTCCACTATATGGGGAGTTTCATATTCAACAACAACAAAAATGCATTAAATTGAAAAAATTCAATTAATGAATACTAATCAAATATTCAAAATGGGCAGGGCAATAAGGTATGGAATAGCATTATCAACAACATCTCAGAACTCATAATCATATTCCGGCTCGAAATCATACGATAAAGGACTGGTCGGACTATGTGAGAAGCTGGTCGGACTATCACCAGCCAGTTTTGTGCGTTGTTTTAGCGAGACAGGACATTCTTGGGCCTCTTACGACGACGAGAGCCTTGGGGGCTGCAGTTCAATGACATACATAAGAGAGATCTGCAATCAATCGTTTTTTCCCTACTCATAAGCACTCATGAAATTTTGAATATACGTGAGTCAACAATATTGATATTTAACTATTCTGATTCATTCGAATGTACTTAGTACAATGTTAATTTATAAGTATGAGTACAATGAGTATGAGTACAACATTGACATCAAACTCATAACATTCAAAATATTTTTGATTCATATGCCTACTCATTCAGATTCATAACTTTAGAAAAATCTCGTACTTATAATACCCATAAATAATTCGAATCATTCATCAAAATTTACAGTCTTAGTTGTTGTTGCATTTACAAAGAAAGAAAAAGACAACCTTCTAGTGAGTATTGTACGCGAATCATACTTATTTTGTGATTCTTGTAAGTGTTGAGTCGTTAAGAGCCGAAATCAACAACATCATATGTATTGTTAAGTATGAGTGCGATGAGTACTTCAAACATTGAATATGAGTAATATGAGTATAACATTAAAATAAGTATGAATGCTTATAAGTATCAGAAATTATGAGTATGATTCGATTCTACTAATTTTTTTTGAATACTCATTGCTGATCTCTGATACATAACATATGTACATAATTGGTCATTACAACCCTTCAGTCAGGATTACGACCTAGTTTCTCACACCACTTTGTTTGTGTGTGTATGTGTTAGTTTTATACATGAGTGGCGGGACTTACAGTTTTAAAGTGGACTCCGAAAGATACATTTTTGAGAAACTATTCATGGCAGGCTTATTTACTCTCAGAGTTTTTGTCAGAAATCTGCTGAGAGGAAGTCACCATAGAAATGTCTGTCCTGGGGTGTGAACCGTGGCCTTTACGTCTAATACAGTTTTTACATTGCTTGCCTCCAATTACTTGGGTGCACATCAAAAATGTCCACCAGCAACGAGAAAAGACACTGAAAACACAGACAGTAGTCTTGGTAATGTAACAAGCTCGTCTTGAGTAATTTGGGTATCATTGATGGAGCACGCTTTGATGGCTATTCACTGCAGCGATCAGTAAATTATTAGAATTTGAATATGAAACTCTCCTCTTCTCTATAATTCGTGTAATTTTTGTGTGTAAAACTTTATCAACAACAAAAAAATATCGTTTGCCGGCTGGGCTGAAAATCATTAGATTTTCAAAGTATTTAATGTGCCATTATTTTTTTTTTCTCTCTTTTTCCGTACTGTTGCTTAATGTGCAGCATATAAAAATTGCCACAATTTGGGGAGCAGTCTCCGCCGCACACACACAACTTCTTTTATGCCTACAAAAGATTTTCCGTTTGTGGTGCCTTTTTTTTGTTTTTTTTTTTTGTTGTGTTTCGGTGACGATTTGCCATTTAAATGTTGCACTTTGGCATTTTCCCCTTGATTCTTGTTGTTTCTTTTTTCATTTCAATTACTCTGTTTAATGTTGTTGGAAATGTTTAAATTGTTAAACAAATTTTAGAGAGGCAAGTATTTTTTTTTCCTAGTTTTTGTTTTCATTTGATTATAGGCGTGTTGCATGTATAGTACATTATCGTAAATAGGTTGGCTTTTACAAGCAATTTTTCTGTTGTTTTTTTCTGTTTTTTATTTTTAATATTATTTTTATATGTAGAGCTTGTTGTTGTTGGATTTTGTTGTAGTTTTTCAATTTAATTTAATTACAATTTATTTGCTCTACAACAAGAACAACAGCAAAAACAATAACAACAACAACAAAATAGAGTGTATTAAAGTAATAATAAATGTGTGAATGTGGGAATGTTGGTTGTTTGGCTGGTTGGTGGGTTGCTTGGCGTTGTACAAGTAAACGTTGTGGGTTGTTTGTGCAACACATGCAACAAGTTGTTGTTTAGCTATCAACAACAGCAGCAACAACAACGGCAACAATAAATTTTGAAAGGCCTCCATTTAATAAAATCATATAAAATCGTGTACAAAAAACAACGAAAACTTTTATTCTTATTCTTGATTGTCGTCGTTTTTTCGGTTTTTTTTCTCGCACCATATGTATTGGATTTAAAATAATTTTTTAAACAACTTCTTTATTTTTTTCTTTTTGTTCTAAATGAAGCATACGTATTTTATTATTTGTTGTTGTTGTTTCAAAAATTAATACCAGATCTTGTATCTTAAAATGTCGTGAGATTTTATTGCATCCAATTTAAATTTATTGTGCAAAAGTGCCTTTTTTTTTAACAAGCAATTGCAAAATTTAAGAATCTATTCAAATTACATACAAAATAATACAAAATAAATGTTGTTAAAAACAAATAATTTTTCACAGAATATTAACTTTTAATAGCATGTGAGTTTGGATTAAAAAAAAAATCAGACAAGACAAAAATTTTAATTTAACAAGTAAAAATATTATTACAAAATTAAAACCTTACAACCAAAAATATTGCTAACAATAGATTACCCAAAAATATTAATTATGAGATGTTTTAATCACAATTTCAAACTTATAAATAAAAATTCAATTTAGTCTCAGAGCCTATCTACTGCAACAGTTAGCTGTCATAACTAACATTAACACTATATGCAGCTATATATAGTATATTTATATACGGGCTTAGTAAAAATAAGTCATTATTTCTGCATGGAGTACAATGGGTCAATTCGACCTCCGGGTACTGTACTTGTCTTAATTGACAAGTACACGTCCTCTAACCTTCTGCATGGAACAGAAGGCTTTTTTAGCAAACAACTCAACCCAATCATCAATTTATCCATTCATCAAATTTGGTGTCTTAAGATCATTTTCTTCAGACAGACATTTCAAAGTAAGAGTTTTACCCAAGAAAAGAAATTCAAATTTTGCTCTGATAGCCGGCTATTAGCAGAAGCCATTTTACTATTCACGAGAGCCATTTTACTGTTTTCAATTACTTGTATAGGATCAATCCTCCTTCCAGTATTCATTAGTGTGGTACCAGTAAGGTCTTTTGCTATTACTTTTCGTTTCTTTAAATAATTTAGACCTGTCATAAAGCATCTCCCTCATTTCTTTTTTTTTTAATTTTTCTTTCTTTATTATCTTTCATTTTCATTAATCAAATTTTTCCAACTCAGCAGGTTATTATATAACAGGTGCTAGGATGATAGAGTTGCCATTACATAGAAATAATGCCCTCTATGACAATGTATCGGGTTTTTGAAAAAGTGATCTCAGCGTGATACGATGTTCAGATATGCACCTTTCTTGCGTAAATCGCAATAAACGCCATTATTGAGCTCAATATTTCATATAAAGTTTCAATTAATTATTGCGCAATAAATACGCAAATTGTTATAATATTGAGTAAAACTTCTAATGCAGTATGTTCAGGGCGCATATTACAATTATTCGAACACTTTCTGTTGATATTTGACAACTCATCCCTTTAAATCAATTGCTATAAACATCATTTTCAGATAGCCCTAAGCGCTCACACAGTGTTCAATAAGTATATCCCTTATAAAAAATTAGAAATTTAGTTCGGGTCTGCATAGAACCTAAAGACTTAGAGGTCTTCTAGGTTGTAATAGTGATCAATAGTATTCGAGAATTCTATGTTTGCTAAAACTCTTTCACTTCTAGCATATGCATTATAATCATTGCCAAAAGGCACCGCAACTTTTAAAATTCTCCACCTAGTATTTTTCTAAAGTCCTAGTGCGTGTATACGAGTCATTGGGCAATCGGTATGCTAGAGGAAAATTGAATTTACTTTACTTTAATCTTGACTATTGAAGCTGAAGCAATACTTTGGAGAGAGAAACAATCGTTAATTTAGTCGATGAATGTGAATATTAAAGGGACCGTCTAAGTCGTAAAGACACTGAGGTCATATCGGTCGTTTTAACACCAAAAACAAAACTTCTAAAAATCCCTCAATACTTTATTTCAGAGCCCGGCAACACTTGCTATTGGTCAATTGTTGCGAGCGCGAAAAATAAGAAAAGAGAAAAATTTATACTCTTACATTCACTACAATGCAGGCATGGAAAATTTAAATTTTTAAATGGTGGTATTTTAATTAAAAATATTAGTTTATTAAATTAAAATTTGTAAAATTCGTTTGATTATATTCTTTGATTATATTGATTTAAGAAAGCATTTTAGATTAAAATTTGTTTGGAAATATACATATTTAATAGAAAACTTTCTGGGATATTTATACTGTACATCCCTGCATTAGCAGATCTTCATGTACAAAAGCAAGAAGCATGCGACAACACAACCTCCTTCAATGAATGCTCAAACGAGACTGAGTGTGTTTTTGATCGTGAGAGTACGTTGTTGTCAATTTAGTAATGGCTGACATGCACGCGTGCATAGGAATTGCCGGGCTCTGCTTTATTTTCACACTCCTAGCAGTGCTCACGGGTCATTGAAGAATAGATACGCAAACGGAGAAAAATCATTTCAAAAACTGCTTCTGAGAGGAGGACAATCATTCAATTTCTTTGCGAATTTCCAGCTCTGACAGGGAGACGATTTTGTGTTCTTTGGGGCACGTCCTTTCAATTATTTAAACCAAATTACAAGTCAAAATGTTCTCGATCTTCACCATTCTATACAGCCATAATATATGTATGTTTCCAAAAGAGCAATCTAGTGTAGTACCACCTACACCCCCTTTCCCATAAAAGTAAGTGCTCTGAGTGACAGATGACAGTGAGGATTTTGACTTTATAGTTCAAATGTACGACACCTGCAGAAAGAAAATTTTGAATAAAAATTTCCAAATACAGCAAAACCGTCTTGACCAGCAGAAACCAAATTGGTAATTAGTTGTTACCCTATAGGAGCCTAACTTGTGATCATGCTTTTTTAAAGCAACAACACTAAAATATGTCGTTATTATCTGTTTCTATCATGAAGTCTCCGTACTAGTAGGTAGTGTGTTGGCTTATTAAACGCGAACCACGGTTCAAATCCCCGGTCAGACATCAAAACGAAATATGAAAAATATTTCTTCGGCGACTTCCTCTCAGCAGATTTCTGGCAAAAACTCTGAGAGTAAATAAAATGTCCATGAAAAGTTTCTCAAAAATCTATTCGGAGACTGTAGGTCCCGCCACTCATATATAAAATTAAGGCACACATCATGAGTGGTGTTGACTGAAGGGTTGAAATGGCCAATTATGCGTGTATCAAAGAAAAGTTGAGGCCTATATTGCCACCGAGCGGGGTGCTATTGCAATTATGCAGTGCAAAGTACTGACTACTAAAGGAATAGTAAACAAAGAATAGGTTTCACAGCTGGAATATTTAAAAAGCAAACGGTTACAGGGGGATTATAGATCTAAACTTTACAATCAGAAGACAACGATGGTTGGACATTTACATACACATGGAAATATTTTCTATTATTCTTTGGTTTTTTTTCCTTTAGTTTCTGTTGGTTTCCAGAAAATATTAAATCTTACACTGAAGAAAATCATTAGATTGCATACTTTATTCTAGGCTTTAAAAATAAACACATTAGGAACATGTATGTATATTACGAATATTAAATTATATTTGAACATCATCATTGCATCATTAAATATTAACTTTGATTAAATGCATTAAATTATTGGCTTTCACAATACAATCCATAATATAAGTGTGGCGTTATATGTGGTGCATGTCATAAATTTTCAATGTATTTTCTTGTTTAGGGGGAGGGGGGTCTATTTTTTTTAATATTACTTTATATTGTACAAGTATTACGAAAAGAAAATGTTTTTATTAAAAAAAAATGAAAATGAAAAATTAATCAAGAAAATATGCTGAAAGTGTTTAACACGCTGAAGGAAGGTATTAAGCGTTATCGTCCCATTGTTATAAATGACTAGACAAGTATGTATTTTATGGAATGTAATGGGTGTGTGTGTAATTAATTTTTTTCTTGTTTTTATTTTTTTCTATTGTACTTTCAAGCCGAAAAACAATTTTACAACAATTTACAATCAACCATAGAAAACATGCCTTTTTCCACTTGCGCAGACAATCGAAACGCAAGCTTCAGTAGCCACTGATCAAGCCTTTTATTTTTTATTTTTTTTTTCTTGTTGAAATTCTTTTAAATACTACCGATGGTAATGATGCGTAAAGTTCTTTAACTTCTGTTTCGGCTTCGGCTTTAGCGGTATTTTGTTAATAATTTAAACTGTTAAATAACATTCTTTTTGTATTTATTTCCTTCCATCATTTCATGCTCACTCTGTTTTGTTCTCATCAATTTGTTTCTATTGTTTAAATTGTACACATATTTGGGGATTTGTCCACCAAAAATTATTGATAAAAAATTGTAAGCAAATTTCGTAACGAATTGTTTGAAAGCAGGAAATTAATTTTTAAAAAATTTTTTCTTGTTTTTTGGTTTTAATTGCGTCTCCATGTGAAAACTAATAGACCATAAATTTTGTTTAATTTTAATTATGTTTGAAAGAAATAACCATCATGATGATCAGTTGTTGCTGCATTTGCCAAATAAAAGAAGACAAAAACAGAAGAGAAAAATAAAAGCCAAACTAGCCATTGGCTTTAATTAACAATATAAACAAAAAAACATATTTTAAATTTCACTGCAGTTATTTATTTTAAAACTTTAATCGATAATTTCCTAAATACATACATCAATATTAATATATCATTCAAATTAATAATAATGTTATACGGCCTTAAAGCTAAAATAGAAGTCGCCGTGATCTAGTAGGTAGTGCGTCGGCTTATTAGACGAAAGGCCCGAGTTCGAATCCCAGGTCAGACATCAAAACGAAAATATGAGAATATTTCTTCGGAGACATCCTCTCAGCAGATTTCTGGCAAAAACTCTGAGAGTAAAAATTGCCATGAAAAGCTTCTCAAAAATCTGTCGTTCGGAGTCGACTTTAAAACTGTAGGTCCCGCTGCTCATGTATAAAATTAACGCACACGACACGAGTGGTGTGAGAAGCTAGGACGTTGTACAATGGGTCAATTCGACCTCCGGGTACTGTACTTGTCACAGTTGACAAGTACACGCCCTCTAACCTAACCTAAAGGTAAAATAACTAATAAACCACCACTAAATGGGCCATAACATGGATACAACATTCAACCGAAACTAAATGATTTTCTTTGTTTTTTTTTTTTTTTTTTTGTTTTATTAGCTATTTAGGAATCTTAAAAATTGAAAAACCTAACCTTAAACGTCTATTAAATAAAATTATTAAACACTGAAAAAGAATAAACATACAAGGCATACTCATAATATACCCATTATTTGTACAAAAGGTAGTTTTGGCAATCTCTACTACACTGCATACGCGCCATTATAAACATAGGATTTGAAAATTAAAAAAAAAAAACACTTCTTCCTTCCTTCTTAATGAGTTTTCCCATACTTTGCGATAGCTAGGCTGCCGGCTGACCTTCAGGACAGTGTTCGATTGTCGCAAGACTTTCAACGAGATGGCTGACTGGCATAATTCACATATACATAAATTAAATACTGAGAAACTGCAAAGCGAATGAATTGCCCAGTTATGCTACAATTGTCATATGTTCGGTTGAATTCTGTACATCGGAAACCCCATCGAGACTTTGCAAACTAAAGATTAAGAATGTGGTAATAGATTCCCTTAAAGCCGCGTGGGCGGATACCATACCGCAGCAAATCTGCCCAAGATTAGATGAAAAGCATAAAGAAAGTCTGCTTAAACTGCAGTGAGGTACGCTAAGGGTTATTCCTGCACATGATATTTTAACTACACATTCGAGACTCATTAGTCTAGATCATATGGCCAATGACTTTCACAGTAGTTAAAAGTCGCCGTAGTCTAGTAGGTAGTGTGTTGGCTTATGATGAGCGCCCAAGCTTTCAACCTTAGCTCAGACATCTCGAACAATATTTCCTTCTGAAGAAATATTTCCTTCTGCAATTTCCTCTAGAAGACTTTTTGCAAAAACACCGAGTGTAAATAAAATTGCCCGGAAAAGTTTCTAAATCTGTCATTTAGAGTCGTTGTTAAACTGTAGGACTCCCTACACTTGGATAAAATTAACACACACAGCAGGGGCCATGTGAGATGATAGGTTATAATCCTGACTAAAGGGTTGTCATGGCTGAACCAAGTTAGTAAGTGCTTTCCGTTTAACTAGAAATAAAAACCTTACCATATTGCAACGTTACTCTAAAGGATCAGTAGGCTACTGTCACATCCACCCTCTCCTATATGCGATCATGAAACCTCAAGTAGACTTTGAGTCACCGACAGAATAGGTAGTGTGCTGGCTTATTAGACTTACGACCGAACTTCAACAAACGGAGAACAAAACGGAGTTTTTTTCCGATTTCACAGCCTGATTCTCCCACCTATTGCACTTAATATTTCAAATTTGATCTTATGTTTACGAACAACACTCAAGATATGTTACACTCGTGCAGTCCATTGAGTTGAAACTAGAGAAATTGTTCCTCTTTGATGATATTATTAATGACAGGAATAATACCTGCAGGAAGAGAGTTTCACCTACCGATAGAACAAAATTCTCTCTGTAGTGCACTGTACGATCCACTGCCCAATCGTCGTTTACGAATGGACATGCTCTATGCGAAAGGTGTTTTATGCGCAAAAATAGGCGATTTTCAGGAACAAGTCCCCCTATTTCCTTTAAGCACTTTCGATTGAAGGAGCAATAAAACTGAAAAAATCAAGGCTCTAATGAATCAATAGTCACCTCCGCTCTTTTCTGTATGCAATCGCGAAGCCTGTAAATTGATTTCAAGGCACTAGCCTATACAAAACAGTTGAATTCCATTTTTGAAAGGATAGTAGCACTTAAATGCTTTTTTCGACTCTCGAAATATATACTGTTTTATCAAGACCACACCACCAATAATAACAGGTAACGTAATAATTTTTACGAGCTAAGTAACATAGACCTTATATGGTCGGTGTAATGTAACAGCCAAGATTCTCTGGTGGAAATCGAATCCACAACCCGAGCGCTAATAGTCTAGCACACTACCCACTAGATTACGTTATATTATTGCCGCGCATATAAGTTAGCATTGAGTACTCATTCACAACATGTAGTATGACAGTAGATAAGTAAGTAAATCACATTTAGTTAAGACTTTTCGCCTCAATCTCCAAATGGCTTGACCTACCGGTGAAAGAGTACATAAAAATGCGTCTTAGGGTTTGTAGATCGCTTAATAAAGAAATTGTAAACTACTTTAGTGATATCTTGCATCATTTTAACTGCCACAGAAGAACTTTACCTAACGTTGTCTATGCAAAGCTTGTCAAAAACTTGTTATACATCAGACTTAAAGATTACATGTTTCCAAGTAGTTATGTTGGTCCAACTCTTTTAAATTGTTCACTAAAGCGAAATATTAAAACACAATCATTTAAAAAAAAATGAAATAAAATCATGAAAAAGAAATTCAATTTGCCTTCATAATATACTACTCAGGTTCATTTCTACTTGAGTAAATCTGCATAACTTGGTATCAACAAAAAAAAACGAAAACATTAACAAAATCACACCATTTTAAAGTTTCTATAACATTAACTGCAAAATCTTATAACAACAAAAAAATTAAATAAAATTAACAAAACATGCTGATAAAAACAAAAGAAAAAGAAAACATTGATAAATTGTTTCAAGTGGAAACTTCATTTCTACACACACATGGTTTTGTTTTTTAAATGAAAATAAAAATGAAATTAAATTTAAAACATGTGCAGAATTGTTGATAAAATTCAGATTTCATTCAATAATAAAAGCGCTCTAATTGTAGCTGTCATTAGTGTACTTAAACAACAATTGAATAACGTCATTAAGAATACTCAAGAGATTAAATTAAAGTTAATTTGTTTTGGGGAATTGATAAAAAAATTAAATACAGTGCTGTTCAAAAAAATAGATTCACCTGCTCTCCGAAAGGTTTACTAGGCATCTCTTATGCAAAGGAGTATATGTAAAAAAGTAACTGCACTTTGCTTACTGGCCTCTTATGAATATAATTCCGATACATTATAAAAATTTGAAGCGTAACTCTTCTTTAATTAATTGCAAGATGTTGATCATGGTGAATCTATTTTATTGAACAGTAGTGTATAAAAGTTCTTTTAAATTGCAGTTATGTTAAGGAACTTTATAAATACAGTCAATCCTCCTATAACGCGGTACTCGCAGAACGCGGTTTCCATATAACGCGGCGCTGAAATTACGACAGCCCTCCTATAACGCGGTACTCGTACAGCGCGGTTTCCGTTCAACAACATGCCATAAGTTCCTTCCGCACAGCATCTGACTATAGTAACTAGATTTGTAAGAGGGTTTAATATCAGTTTTATTTTCGACGCAAAAGCACAGCGAAGATATACAAACAATATTTTTATATAAAAAGACCAGCTTATATCATAGCCGTCTACGACATTCTAAAAATTTTTCTGCAACTCATATCTGACAGTGAGGATGAATGTTGAAAAATTCCACAATTTTACAAGTCTTTCTTATTTTTGTTGGAAAACAGTCCTTTAGTTTAGTTCTTGTTTAATTTTTTTTTTTATCAATCTTTATATGAAGTCTTTAATTCAATTAAAATAATTTATAATTTATCTTGTCTTGGTCTCCATATAACGCGGTACGAATGAATTGATTTGTACTAATTCCGAGTTTCTTACAGCGCGGTTTCCATAGAACGCGCTACGAATTTGCCTGGTTTGTACGGTTAAATCCGAGTTTCTTAGAGCTCGGTTTCCATTCAACGCGGTATTCACTCACCGCGTTATAGGAGGGTTGACTGTAATTACTGTGATTTAAGCGTTTTTTGTGTTTGTTTTTTGTAATTTCATGTCATTTAAGGAAATCAAACATAAGTCTTCAATTTACAGTTACCTTGTAATTTCCTTAAAAGAAGACAAAACGGCTCATTACGGTTAGAAATGAACAAGAAATCCAAATAAGGGATGTATGTTTGTAATGCTTGAGGGAAACAAAAGAAAAAACCAAACGATTATCGAATTACACAATAAAATAAAATGTAAACACACAAGCAAATGTAATGTGATGTGATACTGCATAATATTTTAAATTTATTGTTTTATTTTTTTTTTTTAATTTTATTTTATTTTATATAAAAAAAAATTAAGAAAAAAAAAATAAAATAAAAAATTTTTTTTTGTTTATTTCATGCTCCAAAGCATTGTATGTATCGCTAAGATTATTCCCTGGCATATAAAAATAAAGTTATAAACGACAACTCATGGACAAGCTCTAACGAAATCTTCTTTACATTTTGCGTCGATTTTGTTTTTTTATTCGCGTTTGGTTGATTTCTTCTCTTTTTTTAATTATTTTAATGCGAGAGTGTTATATGTAGTAAATACATACAACACTCATACATGTATGGATGTGTGTTAATTTAAAACAGTTTCTTATTGTTTTCGCTTGTTTTTGTTTTTTTTTTTTTATTTTAATTGCATGTATTTGTTTATCATCATCCATTCGTTTATTTGTTTATTATCCGCCGATCGCCGATAGTGCTCCATTATCCACATGCTTTGCTTGTGTTTACATACATATTTTCTGTCCTTTTTTTTGTTTTTTTATTTTGGAACCAAAATCATCCGCCAATATTTTTGTCATGGACTTGGAGAATAGCAACCAAATTTACTTAATTTAGTCTTGTTTTTAATTAAAAACAGAAGAAGAAAAAATTAAACAATAGCTACAACTATAACAACAACTATGAGAAAAGAAAACAATAATAATAATAAAAAACAAAAAACAAAAACAAAAAAAAACGATATAAAATTTTGCTGACTATGTGCTTATTCTTCTGCTGCTTGTTCGTCATCGGTCTTATGGGGACAATCTCAAATTCATTGTCATTTTGTTATTGTTCTTGTTTAAGTGTAAAATATCCACTTATACCAACACATTTATGTTCATATACATAAACAGTGATGAAGAAATTATAGCGACAAAAAGGGATATAGTTTAATGCATCGTTTAGAACTTTCCCACCATCCATTGTAAAACAAATTAAAGTTGTTTACAGTTCACTTGTTTACCGTCTACACTACGTTCAATTTTGGCGTCTTTAAAGCAAAACCAAAGATGGGATATATTAATCATTAAGATATGGTTAATCTAGCGGTGCACCTGCTTGACCTTTAACAAAAGAAATACCTGTTATTTAGAAAAGAAAGTCGTCGAAAACTGGTGAGGAATCACCTCAAATTGATTGCTATTCTATTACAGTAAGACCCCGCTTAACGCTGTTTCAGTATTACGCGGTGGTACAAGAGCGACGGTGCTTTTTCAACGGTCTTTTGTTAGTCTGTCCAGAATAAAGATTCCAACTGCAAGTTCCGATTTCGCAGTCACAGTACGAACGCATCTTTCCTGTTTCGTTTAGCGCTGGAACTTACTTACTGTACTCCAAAGACCACAAAGACCTGTGAAGCCAATGTTACATTGTAAACCCCTCTGCAGAGGAAAGCCAATCCCACATATGATAAGAACTATGTCGTAATAGACTTTACAAGTTTGTTAGTTTTTGTATCACCTTGAATAACCATGTATCCTAGAACACATATGGAAGCAATCGTCGAATGTCTCACTGGCTACTTCAGAGATATTCAGCATACTTGGACAAACTTAGATGGGGTCTCAAAACACTGTATGTATTTAATGGCCGCTTTCCTTTTAGTAAAGATGCGTCGCCATAGTCTAGTAGTTAGTGTGTTTGATTATTATGCGTAAAGCCCGGGTTCGAGTCCCTCAGCAGATTTCTGGCAAAAACTCTAAGAGTAAATAAGCCTGCTATGAAAAAGTTTCTCAAAATCTGTCGTTCGGAGTTGACGTTAAACTGTAGGTTCCGCTACTCAAGTATAAAATTAAGGCACACAACATGAGTGGTGTGAAAAGCTAGGCCGTAATCCTAACTGAAGGGCTGTAATGTCCAATTATGTATGTATGTATGTGTGTATGCGTATACATCCACTCGATAAACTTTGATGCCTTATTCGTATGGCAGTCTTTATAGATATTATTATGGTCTAAATACTACTGCAGTAATCGGGTACTGGGACAAGCTAAGATTCAACAGTTGCGAAAAGATTACATATCCGATTTTGGCTCGTGATCTGTATCAGGCTAAAAGATATGCGACTTTTTTATTTGGAACGTAATGGATTGGAAATTTCAAATATAAAAAATTGTTGCTATTAAATCTCTAAAGTTGCTAAAGTTTAAAAATAAATCAAAATCAAGCATACCTATTATTTTTACCACCACTGTATCATTTTTCTACAATAGATTCTCTATAAGTATGCTGATAAAATAAGTACAAATATGGTACTTAAATATTGACACTGTAAAGGCAATGGTATTGGACTGTTGACAATGGTTCCAATACAATGCGTGCTCATCTATTTGCTTCTTCTTAGACATTTGGTCTCTAGCAATGAAATTAAGTGTTATTTCTGTTCAATTTCGTTAAAATTTAAAATTCAAAAACTATTTTATATTATATTATATTAAGCCAGTACTTCCGGAAAATAGACAAAAAAAAATTTGTATGAAATAAATTCACTTGACACTCTCTGTCTATTGTTCCCTCACGCTCTTTGTCTATTCTGAAGTTAAATAGCAAATTATTAAAGTTTGTTTGCAAGTGATACGTGCCTTTTTAAAAAAAATTTTGCTTAAAATAGTTGACAAACTTGTTGTAATTTTTGTAATAGATTTGTTGTTGTTTTGGTTTTTCCAAAATTAAAATTAAACAATGACAGAAAACATGTGTTATATTGTAAAACAAATGTAATCCTATAAGAAATTTATTAAGGGTTTCAAGGGCTTATTTTTATTGGTCATAATGTGGTTTTAAATACATATTTAAAAATTTCTTTTTACACTTGTGGTCAAATTTATTTAGTTCACTGGAACCACAGAAGCTATTACAGATAAGCAGCGATAATTTTTTCTTTAGTAGTTTATAAAGGTTTAGTCAGACTTTATGTAAATTGTAGAGATACATACTCAGTAAGTGGCCGATACTTGGGAACCTAAGAAGATGAATTCTTGGGCGCTCAAAATTTATTGTTGGAAACTGTCTATCTTCGTAAAACTATCGGAATAGCTGAGGAATAAAATCCAGGAGTTATAATGTAATGGCGGAACCTGTATTAGGTCAGGTAATAACTCAAAGGTTTCCGACAGTAATGGTCGATTGAGACAAACCTAGTCAACTAACACTGTCATTCCGGATCAATTGTACAATTTAACATTAGTTAATGTCGATCAGTAAATCATGACAATCAGTCAATCATGTCAATCAGTCAATCTTGAGTGATTTTCCTATATTACCCTGGTCCTATGCAACATAACTCATCCTCTACATGATTACAGCTTCTGCAAAAGTTAGTACACGAATGGTCCATCTTTCTTGGATGAGCTCCAATACAATTTTAGTTAGAAGAAGAATTCTTGGGCTCTCAAAATTTATTGTTGGAAACTGTCTAGCTACGAGTAATTTGAATAGGATTAGCAGCTTCGTAAAACTATCGGAATAGCTGAGGGATAAAATCTAGGAGTTATAATGTTATGGCGTAACCCAGATTAGGTCAGGTAATAACTCAAAAGTTTCCGACAGTAATGGTCGATTGAGACAAAGCTAGTCAACTAACAGTCAATCATATCAATCATATCAATCAGTCAATCATGTCGATCAGTCAATCTTGAGTGACGAATTGAGTACCCCCTAGTCCTGGACTAATTTTCTACAAGATTACAGCTTCTGCAAAAGTTAGTATACGAATGGCCCATCTTTCTTGGATGAGCTCCAAAACAACTTTAGTTATTTTAGTATTTTCAATTTATAAAAATGGACTAGATATGGGATATTTAAGTTCAACTATGCATCCTTCCTGCTTAGCCATTAACAGCGTACAGTCAACTAAGCATTTTAAAAAAAAAAACTATATAGTTGGCAATATGGTGACAGAGTGTTAGCAATTCTTTGTAATTGACAATAAGACGTGATGTATCTCAGTCAGTTTAGAGCGGTAAAAAAATAAATGAATTTTTCAACTATCGGAATAAGCACTCAAGCCTCTATGAATTTCAAAGTAGAATATAACTCAGATTAGATCAGATGGTCCAATAGTAGAGTTCTTTTCAAAGAAAAACGAAAGGTTTTCATTTTGTACTAATTCAGGGGAATTAAAAAAATGAAGAACAATTAAGTGACTTTCAATTTTAAACGTATTCTTTGTAAGGTTCTCACCAAAGTAACTTCTTTCAAACACTGGTGACAACGTTTTCCCCTACCTTCGAAAAACTTCTGAAAACAAATATTTTGAGGACGAAGGCCTTGGCAGCTAGTTCCTTAATTTATTATTAAATGTAAAGTAATTTACTTTTAATAAATTAAAATAAATAAATAATAAATAAATATTTTACAAAATTTTGAGCTTTTTCAGTAATGCTATCATTGTCTTCTCAATGAGCAATCACACACGAGAACAATTATGCTGGCATAAAATGGCAGCTTGTAGGTAAGGAGAGTGGCATAATTTTTCAACCAGCTTCTACCCCGCACAAACCAATACATAAACAACACAAAACCAACACACATACACTTATAAAACAGCAGGTTCAGAAAAATAAATAAAAAAAACCAATACAAGCAAAGTAGAGTACATGTATACAATTTTATGCCAGATGAAATAGTCTCTTGTGTGACTGAAAGAACAAAAATTGTGCGGCTTAAAAATAGTCTCGTGTGTGATAGCACAATCATTGTAAACATGAAAAACAGCTGCATAGAGTGACTGATGTATGATCGGGGTATTGTTAATGACATTATCATGAAACAAATGATTTTAAATCGAATACTTTTTGTATTGCATCTGAAAGAAGTCTTAGGAAAAGTAAAAACTACAACTAAATGTTGAATTAGATTTCGGTTTTTGCGTTTTAAAATTTGCTATTCGCCATAAGATTATGCATGGATTAGGATTGATTAATTAAAAATCAATTTAAAATTTACAAAAATTTAAATTTTAATTTTAATTTTGTAATTTCAGAAATTTAATGCAATGGAATCAATTATACTTTACGCAACAACAGTTCCTGTATATGCTATACTCCAGGTGAGTACTTCCTTACTTGTATTTACTGAAGCAATTAAATATGTAAAAAAGAAAAACTCATAATAATTGTAACCGCCCTAATGTTAACACGTCAATTACTCACTTATTGTTGGCTTGTAATCAGTCTTTTAAAAAAATGTTTTTTTCTTTCGAGACTTTTTTCCTTTAAATATTTAACCAAACAATATTACAACAACAACAAAAAAAAACTGTGTATACGATTTCAAACCATAAAAACATATTTTCTTTCATACACAATGAATGAATAAATGAAGTTTTTTTAGTTTTCTGCTGTAAATCTTTAATAACTGTTTGTTAAATAATAGAAATTCAATCCTTTTAACAGCCAGCAAGCAGAGTACAAAGCGTAATATGATCACGCAAAGTACGTTTTGACGTTAATACTGACGTTTTCTTTAAATATTTTTGTTTCTAAAGTCTTTGCCAGCTAACTTTACAATAAATAGAAAAAAATAAAAAGCCAAACAATATTGTTAAGTCAAGTAAAAGCAAATTTTTAATATTACAATGTAAAAACAAAAAAACTCTATATTTACTTGCGTTTAATAAATATTTAACCACTGCAACGTAGTTGTAAGACAGAGTCTTCTGGAAAACAAATTTGGTTTGTTATAGATTTGATTTGAAATATGGGTGGTAAAACAAAGTTTGTGGGTAAATAGTCAGAAACTATTTTTCGTACCACTTTTCGTGTAGTGTGGTGGCTAAACATGATGTAAGCACACCTATACCTCGTTATACAAGCTTAGAAAGTCGCCTAATAGATTAGAAATCAATAAAAATCTTATGAAGTCAAACAAATTTTAAATAATCAAATTTTCTTTTAAATTGTATAATTAAAAATTGAAGGAAATAAAAACTTTTTTGAGACTATCTCTAGAGTTCCACGGTTAAAGCCAATTGATTAGAAGTAAATTAATTCATTAATTTAACCAGCCTTCATTTAAAACAGTTTTAAGTATTTAAAAAGTAATGGCATACCTCAAGGTACGGTCACATGAATCAAATATTTGCCTAAAGAAAAAAAATATTTACAAAACAATGTGCAAGAATTTTGTAAGAGTAAAACGGTATCTAAAAACATTTATTATTTGCATCCAATCTTTCTTTTAAATCAAGTAAATATGTGGAGAAAATAGGATATTCAATATCTTTTTTCGTTACAAATATTTGCTTAATGTGACTATCTTTATTTTATTTAAGTACGTATATCCTTAGCTTAAAAAAAAAGCATTGTAAAGTTCTATTTTAAACAATGATTGAAACAAAAGTTATAGAAATTTGAAAAGTTAGGGTCACTTCGGCGATTTCCTCTTAGCAGATATCTGGCAAAAATTCTGAGAGTAAATAAAGCCTGCCATGAAAAATTTTCTTAAAATCTTTCGTTCGGAGTCGACGTTAATCTGTAGGTCCCGCCACTCAAGTATAAAATTAACAAACACAACATGAGTGGTGTGGGAAGCTAGGCCCTAATCCTGACTTGGTTGTAATGGCCAATTATGTATGTACATTAGGGTGGCCCCAAAATAAAAGTTGCGAATGTTCCCAACTAAAATGAAAGTTTGATTCATTCTAAGACCACGTTTCTCAAAATTTTTGTCCTGGGGTCAATATTTGGTGAGCTGGATCAAAGGAAAAAAGGTCCTTTTTTGAGGTTTTTTGGATTTGTTTCATATTTCTTCCAAAAGAACTATATATAAATTTGGTGTCATATGAAAGGTCTTTAAGAGGCGCTTTGAAAAACGGAAAAAACCATTTTGGTTAAATTACATGGTCTTTATAATCAAGAAATTTCAACAATTTAGTTAAGTAAATTCTATGAAAAAATTCAAAAAAACAAAAATTTTGTCCGAAATTTTCAAAATTTTTGAGTTTTCAAAATTTTTTTTAAAATTTCTGATAACCTATTGAAAGCGCTTCTTAAAGACCTTTCATATGATACCAAATTTATATATAGTTCCCTTGGAAGAAATATGAAAATAATCCAAAATACCTCTAAAAAAGACCTTTTTATCCTTTGATCCAGCACACCAAATATTGAGCCCAGGACAAAAATTTTGAGAAACGTGGTCTTAGAATGAATCAAACTTTCATTTTAGTTGGGAACATCTATACCTTATTTTTTCTCCATACAAACGGGGCCACCCTAATGTACATATGTATGTATGTAGATCACTGTACTCCCCCCTTTATAAAGCCTTAAAAATTAAACATATTAAATTTATTGAATTGATTTAAAAAAGTTACAGCATTTTAAATCAATAGCAACACTACTGCTTGTTGAAAGTATCCGATATTCCTCGTTATACGATTTTAAAAAGTCCTTATAAATTATAAAAGTTCGCTTTGGGCTCCCCATAATGAAATCGTTGAAAAAGGCACAAGTAAAAGAAGTTGCTAAAGTTGCACCATTGTCATCTGGCTCGTACCGTGCATAGTCCTGAAACGTTTTGAGGCATGTGAAATTTTCTCCACAACCTTTTAATTTTGTCCTTAACATTAGCATCGTTACATAATCGTCTTAAAGAAAGAGCCTTAAAAGTCAAGGCTGAAAAAAAACGACAAGTGTCCCCAAAATTTCGTAGCTTTACTCACAGTTTTTCGCATTGTGGCCATTTCCTTGAAGTAAAAAGTCATTTTCCAAAGACAATGCAAACAAAGTATGTATAGCCATGGAATCTACTGCTTTATCACAATATTCCATAGTTTTTCTAGTTCGCTATATTCAGAAGACACATAACAGCGAGAAAATCTGTTAAAGATAGGAATTACGTGGAATGTCTTGGCCTTTAATAAATACTCATTAGAGGCACTTTAAAACGTGAAGAAAAAAACCTTGATACAAGTGTCGGTTCCAAAACTATTTGATCTGTTGATGGTATGGTGATACAATTTAGACAACATATGTTTAAAATTCAAGGCGTTACGATATTTTTTTATTTTACATTTATTACAAGAAAATTCTTTGGCGTTTTGACTTTAAAAAAGTCATACTTCAGCATACATTGAAATTATAAAATTTATTTAAAAAATTAAAGTGTTCAATTTCCAGTAGCACAAATAAATTTCCAGAAAGGAATTTCATTATTCTTTTTTCTTTTTAAAAAAAAAAGTGTTGAAGCCATTTAGTAACTCTACGACCCATAATTAAAACTTAACTTCACTGTTCACAGCACATACCATATCTCTTAATTAATTTATTTTATTTATAAGATTTATTATTTATTGTATTCAAATAGTTTTTTTCTTTAAATGGAGGACTATAAAAAGCGGTTTTGTATTAAAGCTAAAATGGAATGGGTTTCTTTGTAACATATTGCGCAGACAGTAACTGATTATTACCAAATTATTAAATATTTTTTGGTGTTAAAATCAGGCTAATACTATGTATAGAAATATTGTATTTATAATATCTATAATATCGTATAACGTATGTATATTAAATATAATATTTTTGTCTATACGTACGTATTTACAGCCATGGACATTAAATTAGCACAAAATCCATGTATAGTTTGATTGTGATTTTTTGTTCATTTGCATCCAATTGTTTTGGCCTGCAATGTTGCACGATGATGTTGCATTAGACCTAAAATACTATAAAAAATAATATGATGGTTTTTATGACAAAGTTTTGTGCTAATTTAATGTTCATGGCTGTATATATAAAATATTTTAATAACAAAAGCGTGTTAATTCATTTTGGATAAAAAAAAAATTAAATGTCTGTCTGTCTGTATGCATTTAGATTTAAAATGTTAGATATTTACGTAAATAAATACGAAAGTGGTTGTTATAATTTATTAAAAAAAAGGTACACATATTAAACGTGTTTTTAAAAAAAAATTTAGCAATTTTTAGCAATTTTTTAAAAATGAACATGGTTTTTGTCGATTTTTTGTTTTTCAATTTTATTTTGATTTTGATTTGCAGTTCTGTTTGAATAGAAATGTTTTGGTTTTGCATTTTTTTATTTTCGTACAACAAGAACAACAGTTGAAAGATAAGTAAATATTTTTATTATTATTGCTGTTGTTGTTATTATTTATTTTTAAGTAAATATCTCATTATAAACCATTTACTAAATACGTACATAGAACAAAAAACAAAATCGTCGTTATAAACAACACAAATTTACAAAAAAAAAATTCAAAATAATGAGAATAAAAAATAAGAGATAAAATATATAACAATTGAAATACTGGGCGGCTTAAAAATAAGTTCATAAGGTCTTTCTGTAAACGGCATAAAATATCAGTTAAAATATGCCATCTAAAGAGAACTAGTTGACTGCAAGCAATGCAGTCGAATAACGGTAACTACCACTATTTTTTTTAAATAATTATGACTCCTATTTTTTAAAGCAACGTGTATTATGTCGTCCTTTTTCTTGTTATTCTCACTTGGCCTTAAGCCTAATAAGCTAGCACACTATCTACTAGACTACGACGAGTTTTAACTCTTTAGCATCTGTAAGTGTCATTGATTGTATGGCTTAGACCAATGGGTCCCACATAACTTTCTAAAATTCAATGTGCAGTAAAGACCCGGACAACTACCCTTAGCGTAGCTCTCTCTGCAGTTTGAGCAACCTTTGTCGACTTTAAACTGTAGGCCCTGGCACTCAGGTATAAAATTAACACACACAACATAAGTGGCGTGAGAAGCTAGGCCGTAATCCTGACTGAAGGGAGTTGTAATGGCCAATTATGTATGTATGTATGTACATATGTTTATCTAGAACAACTATAGCACACTATCTCTTTATGACATTATTATTGAGCCACCTTGTCTGTATATGATTTTATTGTTGTTTTTCAATTTAATCACATCATCCAGATTGCAATCAAAAACGAAATATGTTAGAAAAAAAAAAAATAAACAATAACAGAAACAAAAAAAAAGTACAAAAAAAAAATTGATAGATTCACACAAAATAAAAATTGACTTTCAAATGAAAATGGCATGAGTCGTTGAGTCGCTTTCCCTTGTTCGCACAACAAGATAAGATAGTGTAGTTAGACTAACCAAAATGAAATTGAAAAGTTGTCATTAAATATTATCCAGAAATAGATTTTGAGGGTTGTTGTACAATTGAATGAATGAATGCATGAATGAATGAATGAATGAATAAAGGAATGAACGAATAAATGAACGAATGAATAAGCATTTCAGTATTAGAAATTTAAAGGAAAGAATATGAAAATAAAGTAGAATATGAAACAACAATTGAAGCCAGGCAGGTGAACGAATACAAATGTTGCATGCTTTAATGAGGAAAAAGACACAGTGGGGTGTACCCAAATTTTTTTCTTTTTTTAATACGAAAAAAAAAACAGATTTTTTTTTTTTTGGAAGCAACACTATCAAAGTGATTTATAAACTTTAGAGCAACAACAACAAGAGCAACAACACCAACAAAAAACCCAAACAGATGTTTTTTATTGATTGGTGTTTTGGGAAAACAGTTTAGTTTTTCTCCTCCTTTTCTTTCAATTGCTTCATCCCTGTAAAAATGCTGGCTGACGCCTTTAAGTTGCCGTACGTGCTGACCAAAGCCATAAAGGATTTTTAATTTTAGAATATTATTTTTGCTTTTCTTTCTTCCTTTCAACAGGTTGTTGTTGCATAATTTATTGTTTCACGAGGTTAGTTATCAGCAGTGAAAATTTTAAAAATTTATTAGAATTTAAAAATAAATCAAGAAGGATGAAGGAAAATACGAAAACTGTTTGTATTTTTAAAAATTTCTAATCCTGACCAAAGTACTTGAACGCCACGCCTCTCTAACTAATGCAGTGTATTTTAGGTCAGTAAATACGCTATTAAATTGATCCTACACGACTGTGTAATACGAAACCACCCAGGTATACTCATTACCTCTGTTAGCCCAAAAAAAATCCTACTTATTTGTCAGTCTCAATTGGCTCAAGTCGCCGTAGTCTAGCAGGTAGTGTGATGGCTTATTAGACGCAAAGCCACGATTCAAATTCCCGGTCAGACGTCAAAATGAAAAAAAATTTCTTCGGCCAATTTCCTCTCAGCAGATTTCTGGCAAAAACTCTGAGTGTAAATAAATCTGCCATGAAAAAGTTTCTCAAAAAATCTATCGTTCGGAGTCGACGTTAAACTCACGTAAAAAATTAACGCACACAACGTTGTGGTGCTGAGAAGCTAGGCCGTAATCCTAACTGAAGGGTTGTAATGGCCAATTATGTATGTATGTATGTATGTCAGTTGGCTCAAATTGTATAAAAATGTTACCCATCAACCACTTAAACTAGACCCAAAGGGCACCTCTGACACTCTATCTACTATATCGGCTCATTCCGTAATGAGTAGGCATGCCGAGACATTTCCAATAACTTTTGTAAAGGCTGCACTTTACTTACTAATAGCCGTCTCTGGCTCTACACAGACTTCGCTCATTTCCATCACCCTTTTCGCAATATTTCAACGGAGATGCTAGATATCGAATCGATTTCCAAATTCTTCTACTTTCAGGTTGGTTTTCAGTTTACTTCCAAGAAAGTCGAGCCGAACCCATAAATCACGACCTATTAGTTAGTATCTGGGCCATTGATTCATGTGAACTTTGTCACTCTGTGTTATCCTATCCTATTATTTCCTATCCTATCTTATCCTATCCCATCTTATCCTATCCCACCCCAACCTTTCAAGCATCGATTCAAAAATTCAAATCCCATATGAGCGATGACTTGTTATTGTAATGAACATAATTCCAGTCACTCTTTTGATGAAAACTTGTAACACAATAAACAAAGTTATTGGAATTGATGATAGTTCCGCATACATAGGAATCTGCCAACTGAGCTCCTACAGCTTACAGTGAAGGGCTTTCTGTGCTTGTGACCTGGAGTTTTATTGATGAAATGCAATTCCTTACCTATTTGCTAAAGTCTAATTGTGGACAGTAAATAGTACGTAGTCAGTAAGGTAGGGTGTTAGCTTATTAGACGTAAAGCCCGGTTTGGGCCCCAGGACAGACATCAAAACGAAATATAAAAAACAAATATTTCTTCGGCGACTTCCTCTCAGCAGATTTCTGGCAAAAACTCTGAGAGTAAATAAACCTGCCATGAAAAAGTTTCTCAAAAATCTATCGTTCGGAGTCGACGTTAAACTGTAGGTCCTGCCACTCAAGTATAAAATTAAGGCACACAATATGAGGAGTGAAGGGTTGTAATGGCCAATTATGTATGTATGTATGTATGTAAATAGTACGCAAGCTACTATAAATTATTCTGATTTGCATTTGATTAACTGTTACTACTGTACTACTACTGGGATACTTCCCATACCAGACTTGAATTTTCGTCATTTTAACACTTTTTCTGTCCGCTACCCTATCAACATTTTTTTTTTTTGAATTGTGAGTACAAAATTTTTCAAACATTTTACGATATTTAAAAAGTTAACCGTAAACATAATATTTCTCTTTTTAAAATCACTATTTAATGCACTATTAATTCAGCCTAAAATATGTTTGTAGTACAATATTAGCATAACAGATGTAACCTTGACCTGTTATTTTGCTTTACTCACATATTTAATTTTTAATTTGTTTAGTTTTTATTTTTAATACACATAAAATAAAATAAGATAATAATACGGCTTAAATAAGTTTTCGACAGTAAATCTTATAGTTTCAAATATTTCATAAGACACTAAAAGCGTTACTAATGAAAAAGGCCTTCAAATAGACATCTTTATGAAAGAGAGTATGGGAGAATTTGGTCGACAATGGCATCAATCTTAAGGAATATTTCTTTATTAATTAGAATACAATTATAAATCATGTTATAATTATTACGAGCGAGTGGGAATCAAGCACACGACTCTCACGCTAATAATCTAGAATGCTAGCCACTAAATTACCAGGGCAAACATCTTAAGAAAAAATTTCTAAACCATGTCTTTTATATGGTCTTCTAAGTCCTTATTATTACTTTCAGCGTGTATATAAGTTATATATCCATTCCCTAAAGCCGAATGTTTTGGGAATTGCGGATAAATTAAGTATTAACCCAGTGGGGTCCCGAAATCAACGAACCTAACAACGAAGGGGCAATAACTTTTTTTTATTTCTCAACCTAATTCCCTTTTACTATTGTACACTTATTTCAGCGGTGTTCCATAGTAAATAGGTGCCCTGATTATAGTATTGTACTGTCTGTATAGATCCCTAAAATATCCACCAACTGCAGATTATATAACGTGTTTGTTGGAAAATCTGTTACCACCGCTGAGCAAACACAAAAAACTACCCGAGGAAAATAAATCTAACGCATGAGGTCAATGATGAAACTATTGAACTTTCATTCATTTCATTCTTCTAATCATGGCCAATGCTTTGAATGTCCCTTCATATCAGGTGTAAAGGGCTAGTCCTACGTTACGCTTATTTTCATCTATTCCGCACACATACATAACATAATTCACCATTACAACCCTTCAGTCAGGATTACGGCCTAGCTTCTCACACCACTCATGTTGTGTGCATTAATTTTATACATGAGTGGTGGCACCTACAGTTTAACGTCAACTCCGAACGACAGATTTTTGAGAAACTTTTTCATGGCAGGTTTATTTACTCGCAGAGTTTTTGCCAGAAATCTGCTGAGAGGAAGTCGCCGAAGAAATATTTTTTCGTTTTGATGTCTGACCTGGGGTTTGAACCGAGGCCTTTCGTCTAATAAACCAGCACACTACTACATACTAGACTATGGAGACTTCATTCCTCACACATATGCCCTCCAAATTTTCGATTAATATACGATGTATTGTAGTTTTCGAAATGCCTATCACTTCAGCTAGGTACGTAACTTCGGCCTAAAACCATTCATTGCCATTTTGTGGATTTACTTAACCGTTGTTTAACCTTTTGTATCAATAAGTCGCCTATTATAGTGTTCGTCCTATCAAATCCACTTTTATATCAGGTGCACAAAAAGGCGACAAAAAGGTGACCAATTCTTACTCTAAAATGAAAGTAGAAAACAATGTGGCACCTCAAATTTAAAACGTTACCACTTTCCTTTCAAATATATATTTTTTTATCGAATTAGTAGCTAACAGTGCCTATATTTTTAATAGATTGAAGGTAAAGTCTACATGAATTAGATAATGATTTCAAATTACTCAGTTCAAAATTCTAGGATTGTTTCAGAAGGGAGTGTATGTATGATTCCTATCAAAACTATGTATGACTTTATAAAAATGACTAAAGATTGGTTGAAATCACTTAATAATTTGTCATATTTTCTTACTTTAATAAGTGTTTTTTTTTTTTGTTTATTTGAAAAACTATTTGGGTTCTAAAAGCCCATATAAATTTCATAAAATTCCATTTACAATTCCGTAAAATTATTACCTTTTCACATTCCAATATAATTCAGTATTTTCACCGCACTTCCTATGCTAATTTTGCATATACATGCTTCCAGCCTTATTTCAACAATCAAAATTTTTTGTAATAACTTAAGTCAAAATAAGATTAAACTCTCTGGGTTCCTAGTCATGTAGCAATTCTCTGCAATGAGCAAGAAGACGAGCTTGCAAGGAGAGGAGCTTAAACGCTGTTTTTGGGGACAGAACCCTTCTGTGCACGTTTATAAAGGTATGCTCAACGAAAGGAAAGATAAAAAGATTCAAAGACTCTTCTCAAATCGGTTTGAGGCTTCATTACTATTTCTGGAATGTTACAATAAGTGGAGAGCTGAGTAACATATTATCAAGAAATAATCAAAGGTTGATAACCGGTCTATTGACAGAGTATAATTGACTCAGAGTGTTCTTATTTAGAATGTGGGTGTTGTCTCGAGCCCAATATGTAGAATCTGTGATGATGAAAACGAAACCTGTAAGGCATTAATGCATTCCAGAAGGAAACACCTGAGTGCAAACCAAATCCTGGTTAGGGAACTGATATTATTAACATCGAGCAGCATCCTGAGGTTTGTCAGAGCAACTTGGTGGACTTAGTGGAAACATAATAGCGAAACACTGTAAAGTAAATGGGAAGTATGGTCGCAGTACTAAGGCATAATATCCTCACCTTCATAGTAAGGATAATATATGAAATTCTGTATTAATTTTTTACAAAATGGAAAACCAATTTTGATGATCATGTGCATATTGACGATATGAATCCCACGAATGTATTCAAACAAAAATATCAAAGCGAAGTTTTAGGACTATGCAGCTAACTCACACAGATTTATTTGATATGAGCCTAGCACAACAACATTTGACTTAAAATAGTTGAGATAAGGCAACAATGGCGGCATAATGTGTTTGTAAATTTACTTCAAATAATCGACATACTTATGTACATATGTATGTATGTAATCGTATCCCGAAAGGACACTTGCTGGGTATCACTAATCATTCATATATGTACGTATTGGTGACTATATTAATAAACGTGATAAATTGCCATTCAAGAAAATTAAATTTAAAATTTTTTTCTTTCAATTAATGTCCTTAATAACAAATTTTCATTATAAATTTAAGTCATATAGACATACATATGTACATACATATTTACACATCATTTCGTTTTAAATTTTTATTTTTTAGAAAAAGTTGATTTTTTTCTCAAAAAAAATACAAATAAAACACCACATAAAAATATTGCATGAAAGTTACAGATGTTTGCTCCACTGTGCCACACAAAATACATTAATTTTTTGCAATTAATGAAAAAAACCTTTAATCGATTTTTGTCTTTCATTCACTGTCTGTGTATTATGTTGTATTTTATTTATACAACAACTATTTATAATTCCAATTGATTGTATAGTAACTCACCCTATAAAGTATAAAAGGAATCCTTTTTTACTAAATTTAACACGTTTTATTCACGTTCTCTATACTTTTGCACAATGTCACGTTGGTTATTTTTACCCCAGAGAGGACGAAAAATCTCTGGAACTGAATATGTACGTATAAGCGTGTATGAGGGTCGCTTACAACGAGTACCTAAACGAACCGCTCGCTATTCATTCAGCAAACAAAAGACCTACCACTACAATAACAGATTATAATGCATAATAAACAATAAATAAACATACACGCACACTTCCATATTCAAAAATGTCCATAAGAAAATATGCACAATTTTGTAAACACACACACATGCACGCCGTTAGTTAAAAACACTACAAAAACAATTGCTAACAGAAAAGGAGAGATAGAGAGAGAGAGAGAGACCCAAAAACAAAAGAGAAAAGAATGACAGCTGCTTGCTCGTAAATTATTTAGAATAAAAGGAAACTAAAGACTGTTGCTGTAGCTGATCCTGAACTTGATCCTGTTTAATTTTGCGCTTTTTCAAACACATGCATGTATACATACCTACATACATTCTCTACATTTAATATCTTAATTTTATAAGAATAAATCTTAAAACACATACGCTGACACAGTTACAGCCCATCTATACGAGCAGACGGACACAGGGACAAACTTTTGTTTGATTATTGGTTAAAGCCTTATATTTTGTTATTGTTTTGTTTTATTACACATTTTTTTTTGTTGCAAATTTTTATTCTTACTTTTTTCTTCTTTTATTTCTAGTAGTAATAGTTGTTGTTGTTGTTGTTATTATTCCTTTAGTTGCCTTTGTAGTTGCTGCTGCTGCTGCTGTTACCACTTTTATTATTATTGTTGTGCTGCTTTTATTTCTTTTTTATTTTACGTTTCTTATTAATGGTACTTCTTATTATTATTATTTTTACTTTGATGTTCTTATACGTGCACAAACACACTCACACACATACACAAAAGAAAAGCACATGAAAAGAAAACTCTCTTGATATGGGAAAAATCAATTTTATTTGCCTGTAGCCAAAAACAACAAATTTTCACTTTAAAATTGCTTACACACACTCATACACATACACACGTAATACTTTAATAAAATAATTTTAATTTATTTGTTTTGTTTGAAAAAAAAACAACAAACAACACAAGCCAGAAAGAAACATAAACGCACTATTAAACAAACGAAAACAACTTATTTATGCACTTCCGCAAAAAGCAAAACAAAAAAGTTTATGAAATATTTATACACAGCAAAAAAAAAAAATAATCAAGAAACTTTACACTTTTTTGTTCCCCGTTTATTAATTTTATACCGAAGACGACTGTTATTACTTTTCCGTCTTCCGTTCACATGTCTAACTCAACGGCCAACACTAAACTAAATTAACGCCAATAAAGAAGTATGAAGAAAAATAGAAGTTGAAAATCACAAAATCATTTAGAGCACACACACCTCTAAACTAAAATGAGGTGAATTTTATTTATTTTTCATTGTTTTATAAACACACTCCTCCTATGAAATTGATTTCATCATTAAATTAATAATAATTCACAAACGTTTTATTATTAAGTGAATAATTGTTTTTTTTATTTCGCCTAATAAGAGAACAAAAAAAAATTAAACAAATTACTTGTTTATGTTGAAAACAACAATTTAAACCGCAAACTAATGCTACTCTTTTTTACAACCGTTATTTGGTTGCTGGTGAGAACAAAATCTTATTCAACATTTTTGGTGAATATAAGTATAAAGGAAATAAAGCTGTCGTATAGCTCATACGTACCGTGTTGCCGTACCAACTTATTCTGTTTAAAATAAGTGGCAAATTAAGGGAACCAAAAATTCACGTTAATCAAGAAGGATTATTGAAATTTTAAGGAATCCATGTATATAGTGTTCCTTACCTTCAATTTTACCAGTTAGGCATGAAGACAATAAAAGCAAATTATAGTTAGGCCTGAAGATAAACAAATAAATACTATCCCACTACATAATGCTGTCACACCAAAATAATACGAAGATAAACAAATAAATACTATCCCACTACATAATGCTGCCACACCAAAATAATACGAAGATAAACAAATAAATACTATCCCACTACATAATGCTGCCACACCAAAATAATACGAATTCTACCAATACTTCTCCACCAAATTCACCTTTTTGGTGAAATTTATTTAATAGCACTCTAATGCAATGCATTAACAGCATACACTAACACATAATTACACCTTAGTGGTATACATTAGCACACCACTAAATATGCTTCAAATTTGACGAGTACATTTGTAGCTTATATTAGCAACTTAAATAACTGTATTCAACTGGAAGGTTGGCATCTTCTGTAATCACGCTTCTGTGAGGTTGGATTGTAGAATGTTCTGAGGCTGGGGGTTCTGTGCGGTGGATTTCCTCATGTTGACGGAACGTCCGCACTAAGCTTGCCGTCAATATGGGTACCATGGAGGAGTCCGAGGTATTCAGGTTGGCTAAGGAGGGGTGTACCGGGCCAGGGGTGAAAACCAGCAGCCAAGAGTCCCCGCGGTAAGCAGTAGTGGGATAGCGTACCGGAGTGTGGAGCCATCGCCAGCCTAGCCAATATGATTGGACTACATTCTTTTTGCAAAAATTTTTTATATAGAATTTATTATTATCCTTAGGATTTTATCTTATATAGTGTACACATGTCCCAGTAGCGTCAGTACTTATACATAATCTTTATATTTTAATTAAACAAACAATAAATTGAATCGAAAAGGAGGCAATTGATTACTTTTCAACAGCTTATTATGCCATATAGAAGGCATAATAAGGCATAGGCGTGGAAGGCAGATTTTTCAAATTGAATAGAGTTTTGCCGAGGTCTGATAGGAAACAGGAACGATCGATAAAATAGCCAGGGTCTGGCACAGAATTTGTGTTTTTGATACAATTTTTAGTAGCCGTATTCTAGTAGGTAGTGTGTTCGCTTATTAGACGTAAGACCCGGGTTCAAACCCTAGGTCAGACATCAAAACGAAATATGAAAAATAAAAATATTTCTTCGGCGACTTCCTCTCAGCAGATTTCTGGCAAAAACTCTGAGAGTAAATAAAATTGCCATGAAAAAGTTTCTCAAAAATCTGTCGTTCGGAGTCGACGTTAAACTGTAGGTCCCGCCACTCACGTATAAAATTAATGCACACAACATGAGTGGTGCTGAGAAGCTAGGCCGTAATTCTGACTGAAGGGTTGTAATGGCCAATTACATACATATGTATGTATGTATGATATAATTTTTATAGGTACGCTCTAGCCTTTCTATGAAAATGTGATGGATAATATAACATGACCTTTTATAAAGAAAATTATACAGTTTCATAAACGATAATCATGCGAAACATACTTTACGGAAATATTTTAGCTTCCAGTCCCCTAATCTCAATCAAGTTGAGAAAATTTAAAATGGAAAATGAGCACAAACTCATACAGATTATATGGATCGTAAATATACAATCCTTTTGTAGGCATTAGGTTTGAAAGTAAGCCAAATAAGTGTGGAGGTGTGATACAATTAAGGACTATTCAAGAAAATATGAAAATTAATTTGAAAATGTTTAAAAGGAACTCAACAGATTAGGAAAATTATTTAAAGCTGTTGTTGTTGTTATTTTCTTTTTTCTCTTCTTATATAAAATAATGAAGAAATACAATGTTATATGACCACCACTGTATTATGTATGCTTTTATAAATATAAAACTAAGCTTTAATGTATGTTTAATCACATACACACACACAAGCTTTTATAACTTAATGCATGCTTTTGCGTTTTTTTCTTATATTTTTAATGAGGCCAACTTAGTTCGTTGGTATTTAATAAAACTTGTGTTAAACTCGACTGGAAGGTTGGCATCTTCTGTAATCACGCTTCTGTGAGGTCGGATTGTGGAATGGTCTGAGGCTGGGGGTTCTGTGTGGTGGATTTCCTCATGTTGACGGAACGTCCGCACTAAGCTTGCCGTCAATATGGGTACCATGGAGGAGTCCGAGGTATTCAGGTTGGCTAAGGAGGGGTGTACCGGGCCAGGGGTGAAAACCAGCAGCCAAGAGTCCCCGCGGTAAGCAGTAGTGGGATAGCGTACCGGAGTGTGGAGCCATCGCCAGCCTAGCCAATATGATTGGACCACATTCTTTTTGCAAAAAATTTTTTTATAAATTTGGCTTCCTATCAATTATAATTTTGTACATCCCCGGTTCAGTCCTCAAATTTATTTAAAATATTATTCAGATTTATATATTTCAAATTTTTAAAATTTTTTTTTTATAATTCTAATGGAGTATTTGTGCTAAGCTGTTATTTAAATTGTTTAAAACAAATTAAAAACATATAAAAGTTAAATCCATATTATAAAGTATAATTATTTGGTTTCGCGCCTACTTACGGAGAGAAAACTCGTTATCGATCTATCGATCTTTTACCAATAAACTTAAATTTGCTGAAAGAAACCTTCCATATTAGAATTCGGACCTTACTTCAGTTAGAGAAAATTATGATTTTTAAAAAGGAACAAGAAAACAAAGTCTAAAGCAAACACATCATAAATGATCTAAGGACCTCTTGAAGAAATATTCTGAAGCGATATCTCAGCCACTAACACATTTAAAAAGAAAATCTCATACAATAACAACAACAACAACATTTTTCTTTAACAATATTTATTTGTTAACAATTTGTTTACAACAAAGTCCCATTTTCAGTCTTCATAGTTGTTTTCTTTAATACGATTTGTTGGCTGTGCAGGGTACCTCTGAAACTGAAGGCTGGCAGGAGAACATGTATTGTAAAGGACAACTAGGGGGTGTAATTGTTGATCCATTACTGTTATATTCTTCTTTTGAATGCGTTCGGAAACCGCCAAATAAATGTGGTCTGTGGAAGCCATGAAGATGAGGTCGAAGAAAAGGACGTCCAAAAGGACGTTTAAAACCTCCAAGACCGCCAAGGCCACCAATACCAGCATTTTGATTAACTGTCACTTGTTGTACAACGGCCGAATTTTGTCTATGCGGATGTGGCCTTAATGCATCAACTAAGGAAAACGGTCGTATGAATCTGCGTACACCATCTGAATATAAGCCGGCTGGTATTAATTGATATCTAGGCTGAGCATTAGAATTGCAATCGTTTTGTGGTAATGCTATTGGCGTTAATGGTGCAAAACAATTGCAATAAACTTGTACTTTGATTAAAGAAATTAACACAATTGCAATGGCTAGACGCTCTACTGAAGACATGTTGGTGTTTTTGATGAAATTCAAAATATTACTAATTTTATAAAACTAAAAACCATTCTTTATTAACTGCCAGCAATTGTTGTGTAAACTGCTACGTAATGATATTTATAAAGTCTGTAAACAAACAAAAAAATGTGAAACAATTTTAATTGCAATTATTAATTCGTATATGCACATCCGCATTGACCCACTTACTCCACTTCAAGTTCATTTTAATCGAGTTTCATTCTGCTTTGTATTTTGCTTTCTTTACCCAAATAATTTATTTGTCTTTTATGAATTTGCAGAATAACTCTAAAATTTTTTAATAAAATTGAAAAATAAAATTCCAACATTTACGAAGTGTGGTCGAAAAATATTTATTTCTCTTCAATTAATGCTCGACAATATGGTTTCTTAATGTTATCTTGAAAGAGGTTTTGAAAATGATATTAAACCATGTTTAAACATGGGCAAGAGTATCATTAGGCTGTAAACTCAAGACTTGTCACTAGTAAGGTACGATTCTATTCTGTAAATCTTTACTTCCATTACTGAGCGATCGAGGCTCTTTTGATGGGGTGTTCTGGTAAGAAATTTACAGTTTTATTAACAAACTTCACTGTCAAAGCTCTGCTCTTAAAACATGTCAAAACTTCGCATGGAACCGAGCCAGCTTAACAGCTGAACCCATCAATAACTTAACTGAAGGCGATCTGATGATTTTAGAACAATATTTTCTTTTAATTTTTTCTGTTTTGAACGTTCCTCTGTTGCTGAATAGCTTACGTTCTACACGTTCTAAGGTTGGTCACAAGCATATACTCTACCTTTTACTGACTTGGCATTGCAAATGCTTTTTTATTCCCTTTTTTATACAAAACTTTATTCATTTCTTTCTATAGCAGAGAATATCTGGGGATTCTTTTACTCTTTCAGATGTTAGACCTAAAATAATATAAAAACAGATTGAAAACCGATAAAATATATCTTGAAAGTCAACAAGCCACCATACTTAACGAACACTCCACGTATTCAGTAAAACTCACATAAATGAAGAAAAGTTTTAATAATACTTAATAATGTTATCACAGCCTTAGTTAGTTAGTGGCATTAATTTAAGCTAAGCTTGAAACTATTATACCACTTATACAATATATTATATTATTATATATATACAATATATGTATTATATGTGCTTAATAGGGTTTAATAAAGGAAAATCAATATTTATATGTATGTATGCTTTTCAAAGCATTTTATAAATTATAATCGACAAAATCTAAAATTTAAATTTACGCGATAAGTATTTCAAAAATTTGGACAAAAAGAATGTAGTCCAATCATATTGGCTAGGCTGGCGATGGCTCGACACTCCGGTACGCTATCCCACTACTGCTTACCGCGGGGACTCTTGGCTGCTGGTTTTCACCCCTGGCCCGGTACACCCCTCCTTAGCCAACCTGAATACCTCGGACTCCTCCATGGTACCCATATTGACGGCAAGCTTAGTGCGGACGTTCCGTCAACATGAGGAATTCCACCACACAGGACCCCCAGCCTCAGAACATTCTACAATCCGACTTCACAGAAGCGTGATTACAGAAGATGCCAACCTTCCAGTCGAGAGTTTAGCAAGTAAAAAAACATACAAAATATTCATTAAACTACATACTAAGAAACTGATAACATTGTGTTTGGACTTGTTTATAAATAAACGCAAACATTTCTCTGTTAACGGTACTGAAGACGTTATTTGAATACCGATAAGCTACAGTTAAAAAGCAGATACAACTACACACACAAATAAATATCTTTAATGCCGCCAATAGCAACTACATTCATGCACACTGGTAAACAATTTACATTGACTATTCGTTATGAGTCATTCGACTGGAAGGTTGGCATCTTCTGTAATCACGCTTCTGTGAGGTCGGATTGTAGAATGTTCTGAGGCTGGGGGTTCTGTGTGGTGGAATTCCTCATGTTGACGGAACGTCCGCACTAAGCTTGCCGTCAATATGGGTACCATGGAGGAGTCCGAGGTATTCAGGTTGGCTAAGGAGGGGTGTACCGGGCCAGGGGTGAAAACCAGCAGCCAAGAGTCCCCGCGGTAAGCAGTAGTGGGATAGCGTACCGGAGTGTGGAGCCATCGCCAGCCTAGCCAATATGATTGGACTACATTCTTTTTGGATAAATTGTATATAAAAATTCATTACTTAGGGCGAAGGAGATCAATTAGTTATAATTGTATATATACGTTCCAAGTTCAATACCTAGTGCAGAAAAAATTTTTTTATTTTTTTTTTGTTCAAATTTAGACTTTCTAATGAAAGCGACAAAAATAATCTTTTTTGTGCTGAATATTTATTGTTGATCAAAGAGACACAAAATGAAATATTTTATAATACATAGTGGAGCATGCCACATTATTATCCGCATATAAAGCTTCGTGTTGTCGGCAATAAGGGTCGATAATTTGCCATACCGTTAATTTTGGCGTAAATGTGTAATTATGATTTATAAAAATGTACAAATGTCTGTGGCCCCTCTAATTAGAGACGCACTTCAATGGATTAACGTGGTTAATCTATTTTCTTATGAACTGTAATTTATCAATTGAAGTTTCATATTCGAGAGATACTTCTTTAGTGGATGAAAGTTTCTACGCTTTGTAATCTTTCTAAACTCTTCCTATAGATTCCAGAGTAATCCACTTTCTAATAGAGATATAAAACATCTCTGAGGGCATATAAAACTGATAAAAGGGGTTGTGATGCCTCGACTAAAGAAAATCTACACCGAAATTATGTTAAGCTCTTCGAAACTTGGTGTACAAATTGTAAAACGTCAATTAATATTGATACTTTTAATTGGCATTCTAAAAAGCATCATCGCAAGTCGATAAATGATCTAAGAAATAAGCTTTCAGGCCCGGTGAGAAATTGTACAACACGAAATATGTTGCGAGAAGTTAGACCTATCTATGTATCCAAATCTAAGAAAAGTAACTTCCTCTGGCAGTCTATATGTCTTTGATAATATGAAGGCTGTTTTTACTTCCACCTGGGCTTTGTTCGATTGTAGTAGTTTGATGTGATGCAAATATAAAGACGTCTTTAATTTACATCTAAAAATAATTTGTTTATATTTTTATAATATCTAATATTAATTCTGCTTATTTTTAGACCACATAATAAAGCATTAAAATTATAAATTAAAATAAAAATATTTTATTGTAGTATCCTTTAGGATATGATTTTTTTTTTCTTCTTTCTTTAGTTTAAAATAGAACTTAAAAAGAAAATCACGTTAAATTAACATTAACGACGTAATGGAAGTGTAATGAATGTTCTTAAGTGAGTATGTAGCTATTTTTTTTTTTGTTAAGTTATTTGTGTATAGATTTTCATTCTTAGCGATAAATGAATTTAAAGTTTTACTAGTAAAACTAACTTAAGTTAAATACAGGCGATGATAGTCATTGGCACCAAAGGCACAATTACATTTGGGACATTTGCGTTGCCTTGTCTCGTAGCGTGTACGCAAACAGTCATAGCAAAAGACGTGGAAACATTTAGAGAGCACGGCATCTTTACGTTTAACTTTGCAGGATGGACAGGTAAGCGTCTCCTTGTACTCGCGTATTTCCTCGAGCATAACTTCGTCAATGGTAGTACCGGCCATTTCGATTTTCTTCATACGTTCGGCCTTGCGTTTGAATTGTGCCAATTCCTCCTGAAGGCGTTTAGTTTTATAAGCCTCCGCTTCGAGTGAACTTGTTTTCTCGGCCACCACCTGTTGGGCTTCTTTCATTTGCGCATGATACTTTTCCAAATGCAATTTGAGATCGGCCGCCGATTGTGCCGACTCGATGGCTTTGCGCTTGTGCATTTCCATAGCTTGCTGCCGCAGCGATAATTCTTTTTCAATAGCAGCCACTGTGGCCTGTAGGCTTCTCTCTTTCTCCTCGAGTTTACGTAAAACTATATGCATAGCTTCAATTTGTGTGTCTCTGGTAGCCATTTGATCCTCTAAGATTTGTTTCTCTTCTCTAAGCAATTTGTGCATTTGATTTGCTTTAATGCGTTCAGACATTAACTTGAAATTCGCGTCATCCTTTTCACGCAGTTGCTGTATAAGGCGAGAATTCTGTTCCTGCATGTCTTCGAATGCCTGACCGGTCACTTCCATTTCGTTTAGCAAAGCTTCTTCCTCATGAGAACCCACAAATGGACGAGCATAGTTGGGACCACCAGGACCCCAGTTGTCGGGAGGCTTTTGGCTAGCCACCTGCTTCTGTAATTCATATTTTTGTTCCTCCAACTGTTTGATTTTGCGTAAAGCTTCTTCATCGGCAAGTTTTTTGCGTTCTTCTCTTTTGCTTTCCTGTAATTTCTTCAACTGTTGGCGCAATTCTTCGATTTCTGAACGCAGCTTCTTTTCTGTGGCCATAAGTTGCACTTTATCGCGTTGATCTTTCGAGACACCCTTGTACATATCCAATAAAAGTTTCATTTCCTTTTGATCATTAAGGGCTTTTCTAAAAATTAAAAAAAAAAATGAACGAATAAAATGTGAACAAATGAAATTTTATTGTTGTAGTCTATCATGCTTACTTTAATTGGGCTTTAAGATCACGAACTATTTCAGATTCTTGTACTTTAACTTCTTTAGCCTTCTGAGTGTCCTTGGCGTCCTTTTCCTGCTTAACGTTTGTGGCATTGGCTCCTGCTGCTGCGTTAGGCGTCGAGCCAGCTGTATTACAGCCGGTTGCATTTTCTTTTTTATCTGGCCCTCCTGGTGAGCTATGCTCTTTTTTAATACCTTCCTTTTGGTCTTTATTAAGATCATCATCCAAAGTTTCATCTTCCGATTTGACAACAGCCCCCTCTTCCTTAACATTCGTACCGCCTTCTGTGCCTGTACCTCCTGCACTCGCTGTATTGCCTGAATTACCAGGGAATTCTTCTTTAATATTACCTGCTCCTTCTTGTTTCACGTCTTCACCGTTTCCACCTTGTCCCGGAGCATTTTGAAGTTTTGTACCTTCTAGCTTCGCAACAGCTTCTTCTAATTCTCGTCTCAGTTTTACATTGTCTGCTGAGGCATCCTTATACTTACGCTTATAACGCTGCACTTCGCCCTTCAACTGACCATTATGGTTTTGTAAGGATGTTATCAAGTGCCTCATTTCACGATTTATCGGCGCTGTCTGTTCGTTAGCCGCCATATTCTGTTCAAATTCAATACGTAAAGCTTCATATTCTTTGCGTATTTGCGCTAAAACGTCTTCCATTTGTATCATTTCACTACGCACCTTTTTCTGGGCAATCAGTTCTTCACTCTCCATAACTTCAATTTGCCGTAAATGTTGATTTTTACTGGTCTGAAGTTGATTGCGTGTTTCATCCAGCATCGTTTTAATTTGCATAGATTCATTGTATAAAACAGAGAATTGAGATTGTAAACATTTGTATTCCGTGGTCTCAACTATAACTGACTCTGGTAGCTGACGTATCTGCAAAAAAGAAAATAATTCCGCGTTAAAGTCAATCATAAATAACTGGCATCAAATAAGTCTGGGTCACTTTCTCCATATGACTGAATTTTATAATAAAACAATGAACTTGCCAGATAAATCCCTTCAGTAGAATACTATAAACTTTTTCTTTCTAATTTAACTACTTACATCCATTTTAAGTTTTTCCACTTCCTTTAGTGTCTCCCTATGAGTGGCATGCAGTTTATCCAATTCTTGCAACCTATTATTGGCCAATTCACGATACTCCTCAAGTTCCTTCTGTAAATCTTCCACCTGATGGCTACTCACATGCGAATGTCCAGAACCTTTAGAGCTAGCAGAGCTCTTATTTGGATCACCATGCATTTGATGATAGGCTTTCAGTTTTTCGATAGCTTCGGCTAAATGATTTTCAAGCTTATCATTACGGCAATGGACCTTTTCCAAATCATATTGCAGCTCATCTATTTGATTCTTAAGCTCAGCATTTTCTGTCTCTTTTGCTGTCAAAGCATCCTGATATTCTTTCATCTTCAAGGACATGGTATGGAATTTCTCATGCAGCGAAGTATTAAGCTTTTGCAAATTACGATTTTCGGCCATAATCTCAATATGAGTCTGTTTTAGCGTTTCATCTATATTGGGAATATTGTTGGCAGTATTCAAATCAGTTTGCGATTCATCTCCAGCCTCTGATGTCGCGGAAGAAACTGCAGTTGCTGGTATTTCTCCTTTAAGGGACATGGTAATTTTTTCATTTCTTTGCATTATTCTATCAATAACTTGTACAATCTTGGCTACCGCCCGTTTTGAAACTTGTACACGATTGGCAAGTTTATCGTCTAGCTCTTCCTTATCCCAAGTGGAAAGCTGTGTTAGAAAAGAGGTGGTTACCTCGTTTTCATTTCGATTTTCCAGTTCATCGGCAGTCTCAGCATCGAACCTTTGCAGCAGCACCCTTATATCTTCGTTCAATTGATTCCAATAGCGATTAACTACATTCAGTACGGCATCATCTTGGGTTTGTCGTTTTTCCAACTGTTCAATGCGGTGCCGTAGTTCGGCCTCGGTGCGCATTCTTTGCTCAATGCGTTGGGCCAACTTTTTGTTTTGAAACTCTAATACTTTAATGTCCATTTCTTCCAGCGTGGAGACAGGCCCTATTAAATGCGGCTCAAAGTGTACCTTCTTAATGGGTGGTTGGCCGAGATTCGTGTTGCCGCCCGAACTGCCACCACTGCTGTTATCGTCAGCAGCACGTTTAGACATACTTCTAAAGTTAAAAGCAAACCAATTAAATAAACAATCTTAGTATTCTTTATGAAACAATTAAAACGAAAACTTTCTATGCAATCAATGAAGAAGTAAGAGAAATTGATTATTAATAACATTTTATTTATAAAAAAATGAAAAAATATGCCAATTTAGAAAGAGGTCTGTGTGCCTACCATGCAAATAATGTTTTCTCATTTCGTATGGTAAATAATGTGTGAAATTCTTAGTAAATATTGTGTTTTAAAAATATATAATTAAATAGAGATACTTACAATCTAATTTGTTAATATTTTCCTTAAATAATTATTAAAAATACCCAAAAAAATATTCTCCACGAATATCAGAAAAAATGCCGTCTATAAGACTAAAAGAAAATATGTATGTGTGTGTTGTTTTGACAGTTAATCCATTGCACTTCACATGTGACGCCGTTACAACGCCGTTTACCTTTCAACTATAACGCCGTTCACTCATCTTAAAAAAACGCTGAATCGTAAAAAGCAGTTTTTTATAAACGAAATTAATAATTATTTTGTATAAAAAATTATTTTATTATTGTGTACATGTGGTAAAATTAAGTTTTTAGTAAAATTTTTATAATCTTGTTTAAATTTTTAATTCTTTATAAGTTAATACCCTTCTCACAATCATGTTAATTTTCAATTTCAAACTTTGCGGAAAAAAACGTTCAAATCCCAAAAAAGCGCCAAGTGAGAACTAAAAATACAATTTTTTTTAAGTCCAGTTTTGGAAACCATTTTTAATTGAAAAATTTTAAGCTTATTGAAAGTGTGCTGTGTAAAGTAAAAGAAATTAAAATCAAGTGATTTAAAAATTTTTTATTCTAAACAACTTTAATAAATATTTGATTGGTGCTTTATTGTTTTTATTTTAAAATTGGTGACTTGTGGGAATATGGACCAGTGTGAGACATACGGTTTATGCTCGTGGCGTTTGCTGTAATACCGTAATGCAGCCAGCCTCCTGAAAATCTTAAAGAAGCTGTAACTTATAGTATTTGAGGAATTGTACAATTTGGTAAGTGTTTTGCTATATATTATCTAGTGTTAATTGATATGCTAGTCTATTTAGCCAGTAAATTTAGTTTAGATTGAATTCGCAGCCCAACCTATACCTTGATATAATTTCAACTCCTTATTGCCTTCCCGAGATTTATATAAATGTGTAAATTTTAATCAAATCTTCCTCGTTACAACATCTGTAGAAGTTGTGGTGAAACTTTGCGGTCTCTGATTATAACGCAATTTTTGTTTTATATAAATGTATCCATATCGGGTCAGATCTGTACAGTTTCTGTGCAAGTTGGTTCATTATCGAAAATTTTTTTTATATAAATATATACATATCGGGTCAGATCTGTATAGTTTCCTTGCCAAGTGGGTTCATTATCTTATTTAAATTAATGAAGTTTGTGTGAAAACATTTGTTTGCTCCTTTCCTTTGAAGAGGAATGCCAATCTCATGTAAGAATTTAATTCCATACTCTGGCGTTGCACAATTTCATTGCCACGTTCTTTTTTTTCACACATGTTTGGTGGTACTCAGTTGAGGATTGTAAACAATGCTTTAAGTGATGTGGTCCTGACACTTGCACTTCCTGCTATGATCGCCTCCATTATCCTTATAAACGTTCAAACCTGGTTTGATGATTCCTTTTCTGATGCATTGGGTAATGTAAAATGAATCTCAAAAAGCCATTTGTATTAATTTGTCACTTCAATTTACAGCAACACATACGACGTTTCCCTTAAGTTTCCATAGGGTTAGGAAAGTTCCATAACTAATGCGTTTTGAGACAAAAAAATTTAATTGTAAACAAAATAGAACAAAAAAATTCAAAACCACGTGATTTTTAGAACAGTTAAAAATCACTTGCGGGATTAGTGATTCGAAATCAATGTGATTTCATTCAGAACAGTCGTGTATGTGTTAATGCTACAATCTACCACCTATAACGTTCAACTAGAGAACTGTATTTTGAATTGAAAATATCTGTTTGTAATTTTTGTGCAAAATTGATTTTTATTAAAATTTAAATATGGGTGAGGACTAACAAAATTTTCTCATGTCTTGATTTATAAGTGATGCTCTACAATGACAAATTTTGTGATGCCAAACAGTGCAATTTTCTTTTAAAACGATGAATATTTTAAAGCTTGACGCATAGTCATACAATCGACCTCATCGATTTTTATAGAATTCGATTTAATATTGATTTCTTCCTCCTGCATTACTTGTACATGCAACAAATAACGCATGGATGCTTTATTTTCCTGTACCTTTCGATTCAATTTACACATTGAGGCCTTTAAAGCATTCAACTCGTGATAGAGAGCATCTTGAACTTCGTCACAAGTTAACTCTAGACCGGGTCGTGTAGCACGATTACCTAATCGTGTCAAGCATAATTGTTGAGCTCGCTGATTGTCACCCAATTCTTTTTCCAAATTTTGTATATTAGTCTGCACCTCATTGATATGATTCATGGTATCGTTGTGTTTATGTTCCAAACATTTTTTAACATGTTTCAACTCATTTATTCGACGTTCGAAGGCTTCATTTCTGCGATCAGTTTGATTTGACATGTCCTCACATACCTGTTTCAGTAGCAAATCTATATATGCCCGCAACTGACCAGCCGAATTCAATTCCTTAGCATTGCATTCTAAATTGTTATAAGTCGTATGCGACCATTCGCCCAAAGAATATTGACTGAAATCATTAAAATAAATTTAAATTAAAATAATTTTTTTGCAATATTTTACACCAATATTCACAGGCATCTTTCTGCTTTGCAAACCTATTAGATATTATGAGATATCTATTAGAAAATCAGAATGCATACATATAAGGGCTTACAAAAAAGTGTTTGGAAATGTAAAACTCTAAAATATATTACCACTTTATTATACATAATTGGTTATTACAACCCTTTAGTCAGGATTACGACCTAGTTTCTCACGCCACTTATGTTGTGTGCATTAATTTTATATATAAGTGGCGGGACCTACAGTTTAAAGTCGACTCCGAACGACAGATTTTTGAGAAACTCTTGATGGCAATTTTATTTACTCTCAGAGTTTTTGCCAGAAATCTGCCGAGAGGAAGTCGCCGAAGAAATATTTTGTCATATTTCGTTTAGTTGGAGACGCCTGACCTGGGGATTGCACCTAGGCCTCACACTACCTACTAGACCACGGCGACTTCCACCACTTTATTATTTCCCTTTTAATTCTTTGAAGTAAAACAAATATTATTTTTAAAACCAAATTTGAAAAGATAACCACTGAAATTTTATATCCACCATGTCATTATGTTCACCATTATTCGACTGATTCTTCTTTGCCTATTATTATTTCCCTTTTAATTATTTGAAGTAAAACCTATAACAATTCCCTTTTCTTAACCAAAGGTTGTTTTTAGAACCAAATTTGAAAAGATAACCAGTCTGTTACGTCATTATGTTCACCATTATTCTACTGATTCTTCTTTGCCTAAGAGGTGCCACACCCACCTAAAATATTACAGCAACTGTTACTTTTATTTAGCATAGATGCTAATCCCAGTAGTAAAAGCATAAGTAGGACTGATAAATTGAGGTTTACGAAGAGGAGAACATCTCTAGTCTCTCTACTCATACAACTATTGTTTAAAACTTCAAACCACACCCATTTTATATATAACTTATAAGGGTTTGCGTTATTTCCTTTCACTTACCAGTGATGATGAGCCAGTTCACTACCACGTAAATTTTGTGATGACCTTAGGGTCAAATTTTTTTCATCGATCAACAAAGACTTATCCTTTTGAGATAAATCCTTATCCAAAAGATACATGGTAGCCCGTAATTTGCGTAATTGTTCATTAGTTTCCTTTAAGGCCTTATCCATCAGACATTGGCAACCTTTAATGACTTTTAATTCTCGGCGCAAATTACGATCAACTTCATCTTCGCACAGGTCAACACCTAAGCGACCCTCACGCAATACCAAACAACGCTGACAAATGGCCAAAGATTTCTCCTTCAAGAATTCAATGGCATTTAAGACTCGGCTACGATAAGTATTTAAAGCTTCATCCTCCAGCAAAGCCGTTTTCTTTTGTTTATTTAATTCATCGCATAGGAAACGTATTTCACTGGCACGTTCACGTAAATGGTGTTCAACTTCGCGTTGCCAATTACGTGTCGTGTCATTAACATCATCCACTACGCGACGAGATTCCCTGAAAAATATTAAATTTTCTTTGTCTTTTGAGTTTTTCTTTAATATTTTTTTGGTTAACTTACTCCACTATACGTTCAGCCAATCGTTCTTGGTCACATGTTATACGAAATTTAATTTTATTATTATAGTCCCAGTCTTCATCGGAATATTTTGGTGGTAATCGAGCCAAAGGACCCAAACTTTTACCGCAAGCATGAACGCCTGTAATGCGCTTTGTTCTCATATTGGGAATCATTATGCATGGAATTCAATTTTCTTTTTCTTGTCAAATAATTTTATTCTTCCGTTATTTCTTTAAAAGGGCTCTTCTTTCTGAAGTTCAAAAAATGTCTGACTCTTGACTCGAAAATATTATTTTTTTTGTATTATTTTCACATTTTTTTTTCTTTCATTTCATCATACATAATAATAATGTCACCATAACTACAGTAGGTGCTGTCTAGAGGTATTCAGTAATTGGGCGCAATACATAAGTTCTACTATTACATTATTAACCCATTGGGAAGTGATAAAGAGTGTAAATGATTGGCTAATAAACAACATAAATTAGTCAAATTAGATATTTTCTATGAGCCAAACGATGATCCAAGCTAATCATATTCAAAAATATTTACTAATTGTAAATGTGCAAATAAAATAGATTATTTTGCTTTTAATGGGTTATAATATTGATCAGACAACATACTTTTTTTATATGGTTGCCTAGAAGGAGGGAGTGTTACAAAAATGTTATGCTTGGTTACCATATACATATGTATATATATTGAAAAACATAATTTAAATGGGTGAAATACTTAAAAATTCAAGAACAAATTGATTTTTTCCTAAATTAGGTTAAGTTAGGTGAGGTTAGGTAAGGTTAGGTGCAAGATAAACACCTAGAAAATATGCCTAAAAATCCGTAATACCTCTGTATAACAGCAGAAAGACAAAAGCTTTTGTCAGTGGCTCTTTGATATGAGGAAGTTATACATAAATCAGAGAACCTACATATTAGCAGGATACCTTCCATTCCTGGTGATTTTAAATTAGCTCATTATTGATCTAATGGATAGCTACCATTCTGTTGGAAGCAAAGTATCGCAGGAATGTACTTGGGATGGTCCCAAGTAACGCCCGACAATAAGTAAACCGGTTTGGACCCCTGGCACCATGGTTATCCAGTCCATTAGGTCCATTTCCTCCGCAAGTTTTATTTTTTTTTCCGATGTAGCCCCATTTGTACAGAGAAACAATAGCTTCGTCGCCTATATCTCTGGGTACCAGTAACGGCCGACCGTAAGGAAATACATATGTTTTGGAATCCTTGACACCATAGATACATACATAGTGCATCAAGTTCCATTTTTCCGCAATATCGATCATCGTACCCAGACACAGTTAACAGAGTGAATTTTTCAAGCCCGATTTTCCCAAATTCAATATATATAGTGATATACATTATCAAGTCCAATTTTTCCACAATATCGGTTATCCTCCCCAGATATTGTTGAAACAAATAAATTTTTGTTTGTTTAAGTTTTTCAATTTTCAAAACAATTTGCGAATTACTAGATAAGCTGTTCCACTCAGGAACGTCTGGGGTGTAATTGTTATGAAATGGAATAGATATTCCATTCTTCAATCCCTCATAACATAATTGGCCATTACAATCCTTCAGTCAGGATTACGGCCTAGCTTCTCATGCCATTCATGTAGTGTGGCTTAATTTTATACTTGAGTGGCGGGACCTACAGTTTAACGTCGACTCCGACCGACAGATTTTGAGAATCTTTTTCATGGCAGGTTTATTTACTTTCAGAGTTTTTGCCAGAAATCTGCTGAGAGGAAGTCGCCGAAGAAATATTTTTTTTCATATTTCGTTTTGATGTCTGGCCTGGGGCTTGAACCTGGGCTTTACGTCTAATAAGCGAACACACTACGTACTAGACTACGGCGACTAATCCATTCCATGTTCCATTCTCCAATCCCTCATATCCTCTGCTAAACACTTAACATTTCTCTTTTAACTTTAACATTGGCTCTGTTAAAATTTTTGGCTTTTTGTCTTTGCTAGTTAAATTCGAATTTATCTTCATACACAATTCCTGCACATAGTGTCTAGGCAGGACCTTGACTACCTATTTATTTATATGGGATTTATCAGGAATCCCATATAACAGTTTTATGTAATCTTTGAAATAGACATCTGCTTTTAGAGGTATCCTCCATCCACAAGCTATCTATAAAGATCGCATGACCACCAAGTATATTACCACCGAGGATAGTTTGTCACGGTGACCATATTGTGAATAGAACCAAACTTTCCTCTCCTAGCAAGACACCTACAAATAAACTCTAAAGATTCCTCTCCGCCAGTCCCTTCACCACCAACTCCACCAAAAGTAGTTCTACAATCATTTCCAATGGCATCCAGTTTCCAGTTTATGGCATCCGATATGCCCAAAGAGGCACATCTTTACACCTTATATGTATACATACTTACTTTTAATTTTTTTTTTTATAGAAAATAAATCGATAATTCGATATAATTTTTTTTTAAGTTTTTTTTGTTTGTTTTTCTCAAGTGATTTCAACATGGTGTATATCTTGTTATTCATATAATATTTTAAATGTCGATCGTTAATATTAAATTAAATCTTACATTTAATTTCGAAACTTATAAATCTTTCTTAATTCTTAATTAAATTTTACAAGTACATACATAATAAAGTTATTTTTATTTTTTCAATTTTCTTTTTAATTTTTTTCTTTTCTTTTAATTTTTTAAACAAGAAAATTATTTTAATTTGAAATTTTGTTTTTTCTTTTTTAGTTTTTATTTTTTAGTGTCACTGTTAACCCGAATTAATTATTTTTCGTTTTTTAATTTTAATTTTGAAATCTTTCAGACAACAAATGCCAACATTTTCTTAGTAAATATTAATTTTTAATTTAAATTTACCAATTTTTATGCTTCTTGGTATTATAATGAATGGGAGGGACTTAAAGGAATTTTTTTTCTTTATTTTGTTTTGTCGTTCGTAACTCTAGTGTTATTCGTAAATGGTTTTTTAATAGAAATTTTTAAGTTATACTCGATATAGTATGTATATATTGTATATGCTTAGAAAATTCATATACATGTGCACATATGTACATATGTATGTATGTATTATTTGATTTTACGAAATATGAAACAGTTATGGTGTAAATAATAGCAGCAAGTAAAGCGACATGGTTTGGTTTGGATATGAATTATATTTTAATGCTAGCGAAAAAGTGAAATTTTAAAAAGATCACAATTGGGAAATGAAGTTGTGGCGAAACCCGTGGAAGAAGGTCGATGGTGACACCTGCTATTGGACTAGACTGTAAGAAGCTTGCGCCTACAGCATAGACAATTGAGATCCCCAAATTTACCAGATGCTGGTGGACATTATGATGACATAAAAGTTACATTGACATCTCCAAGACAATCACATATCTTCTTAAAAGGCATATATAACAATTATAATTGTCATATGAAGCTTGAAAACCAACCAAGCAAGAAAATTCTCCTCGAAAACGGCTTACGAGCTCTTAAACGGCGTGCTAAGACAAATGGTTCGAAAGGCCAAAGCTCAGAGTGGATTTTTAATACGGAGATATATCTGCCTGTTTGATCACACATTTACGGATATTCACATTGGTCCAGGAAAACTAGGATAGGACAGGATAGGAGGTATTAGCAGTTGTGTTAAATGAAAGCTCATTTGACAGTTATGGATCCACAACATGCATGGCTCCTTAGAATCAAGCTGCAAACCGGCCTGAAACAAAATAGCAATAGACAAAATTTGGGAGCGAATTGCGATAGCTAGACCGGGCCCAATAGATATACTGTCTCCAAGAAAACCGTTAATGCAAATGGAGTAGACATTAATAAGTCACATGATGAGAAAGTCAGTAAATAATAATATCAACGGTCGTTGAGAGTTGCCTGTAGTTAAACTACATCTAAGTTGGTGTCAAATTATATATCTCGGAAACGATCGTGTAAAAAAAGAAAAGAAAGTAAAATAAATTTCTTGAGGGGAAAAATACGGTGTGGAAAAAAGGCAGCTAAACAAAACCAAACCCCACGAATAAAATTGCCAGAGACTATCGTTAGGGGTTATGGCCGCTATTTTATTTTGAAAAAGTATAAATTTTAAAATTTTTACGCTTCTATTAATAAGCTAAGCTTATTAGTTAAATAAGCTGCTATTATTTGGATCATAACTGTATATAGTTTCGTTTAAAATGTATTTTTTTTATATTTATGTTTTATAAGGAAGATTTTTTTTAATTATTTTTCGATTTTTTGTTTTTGTGTTTTTTTTTTATTAATTTTATAAATAACAGTTTGTTTGTTTGTTTGTTTCTTTATTTTCATAATTATTTAATTTTATTGATTTGTTATTCCATTTAGCTGGTAATATTAATTCATTATCTAACCTTTTTTTTATAAATTGGTGTTCCTAGAATAGAGTTTTTCTTATGGTTTGTAGTTATTTTTTTCTATTTTTTTTATTCAATTTTATTTTTTAATTCATATATAATCAGGCAGTGTAAATTAAATTTCTGTTTTTCATTCTTTGTTTTTTTTTAATTGTTGCTTTTTAGGTTTATTTTTAATATTTTTGTTTTATATGTTTTGTATTATTATCAGTTTTATGTTGCTTTGTCAGTTCCGTTTTTAATGATTTTTCAAAAATTAATTATTTTTCTTTTAAATGTTTCAATTTAATTTTAGCACAAAACATAAAAAGTTAAAAAAATATTTTTTAAATTTTTATTTTCGTTTTTCAGTTTTTTTCTGTTTTTGTTGCTTTTTTTTCTATTCTGTTTTAACAAAATTTTAAAACTAAAAATATAATCTCGTAATTTGTGTTGTTGTTATTACTAAATTCAGCTATATAAACTTTTTTGTTTTTTTGTTTTATATTATTTTGAGGTAATTTTCATTTAAATATAACATTTCTTGTTTTATTTAGTTATGGTTCTTCATTCCTTTAAGGGTTTTTCTTTTGTTTTCAAGTCCCGGGCTTTAATTTATGTTTGTATTTTTTTTTTTGTATTATTGTTTATAATAAATTTTTAAAAAATTTATAAAAAATAATCATAGTTTTCAGTCGTATATTAAACATAAACTCTTTTAAAACTTTGTTTTTTTTATGGTAAATTCACTTTCAGACATTTTACAAGCTTAAAAATAATAATTTTAGATTGAAAAATAAAAAAGATTTCAATTTTAAAGGTTAAATATAAATATTTCGATGCTAGAGATAATCAAACTTAAGATTTTGAATATTTTGATAATTTTTAAAGTCTATTATAAAATGGATTCTTTTAAAACATTTATTATAATGCATAGAATTCTTTAAAATTAACAAATAAAAGAATTTGTTATCAGTTTAGAAGAGCTTTAACAGAAATATTATTAGAAATTGCTTTTTAAACAAATTTCTCTGCTGTTGATTTACATTATAAAGTGAAATAAAAACTTTAATCGATCACTATTCTAAACAGCAGAGGGGACGAAAAATTACTTTTGGATACACTTCCTTTCTTACAAACAGACGAAGGCAGTACCTATTGATTTCATTCTGCATTAGAAAGAATTCCTTTCTTTAAAACAGAATAATAATAATAACACTTGAGTTCTTTATGGACATTGAAAGTGACTAAAATATTTCAATTGACACTCCGTCCTGCACTATAAACTAACCATAACCTTGTCAATTGATTGCGCTTTCTATTACAAAGTGGCGATTAGTTAATTGGATAGAAATTCATTATAAAAGCCTATGAAACATGACTTTTCGAATAAGAAAGTCAATATATATTTTCGAATAAGACCAACTGGACATAAAAGGAAGGAAAACTATATAAGTAGGTAAGCAAAATCGCAAATAGATTTAAACGTGGTTAGTTTTAAAACTAACAATTCAAATGTATGTTTAAATAGTATGAAAATCTTACTGATGACTATTAGATTATGTAATTAAAAATCTACCTGATATTCTTTGGCATAAAAACCTAATTTAAAGGTTGTATACTGGTCTATAAATTCGAAAAATTCCTTTTTTTATGTCATAACTGTAAAGTCTAAACGTGTACAAACAAGAGCTCAACAGAGATTTGAATTAAGTTCTTCAGAATTACAGATTCTTCTACCTATGATCAGCTAAGCGATATTTTATATGCGAATTTTGCGTAACTTTTAGTTTCGAACTGGTTGATGTATTATTTTCAATTTTTAAAAATTTTCGTTGTTTTTTTTGTATGTCCTTTGCACTTATCTATATGGTGCCTTGGATAAAAAAACTTTCTTTAAAAATTCATGATAACGAAAAGGTAGTTTTATTTTTTATAAAAACCACGGTATTATAGAATTAAAATCAGTTTAGCCGCGTCACTCCTTTGTCTTGCCAACAAGTTCGCAACATGAGAACTCAATGAATTTTTTCTTTTTATAGAAAATTATTTTATATTCTGAAAGGTATGTACATAACTGATACGAGAAAATAAGTTTCAGTTAACGTTAGCTCGAATTTATAACAATTTTGGTATTTGCGACAACAATACATACATATTTCAATAAGATCTTCTCTTAGGACAAGTAATTGTTTAGGAAAAATGGCAGCTATGTTGCTTTGAACAAAAATTATTCCTAAATATAAACATATGTATCAACAAAATATGCATAAAAATTTACTTCGAAAATATGTTTGTTATGTTGTTTGAAATTAAGATTTCGAAACCAATTTCGAAGAAATGAAATACAAATAATTTTTATATTCATTTCGAAAAAAAAGAATCAATATGATATTTAGACTGATTAAATGATCAAATTGATAGCATACGATTCTGTAAAAATTCTTCGGCATTATTTTAATAAAATTAATCGTATTATTCCTCATTGCCATAGCCTGGATGATGGTGATGGCTCTTCACAAATAAAAAGCACTTGACAAATTTTATTATATATTTTTTTCGGTTTTAATAATAACAAACAATATTAAGTAGAATTATATTTTCAAATTAAAAAGAAAGAAAGAAGTAAACTAAAAGTAAATTATATAATATAGAAATTAAAAAATGGTTACGATTTAAAACAAAAAATTTCATTTCTTCATTGTTTTTTCTTGAACAATATGCAATTTGTTTTTTGTTTATTAATAATTTTATATATAATTTTTATTTAATAGTTTTTCTTTTTGTTTACGTTTCATATGACTTAAATTATAGTTTAAATTGTAAAATTAAAAAAAAAAAAAAAATTTTTTTGTAAAACAAAAATAATTAATTAAATTTTGTATATTATTTCTCTTTTGTTTTGTTGTTTTTTGTATAAATATTCACTTAACATACATTAATGAATTTACGGCTGCGTGTTAGTTTTTATTTTAGAATATTTTATTTAGTTTTTTATTTATTTAGAAATTTATTTATATTTTGTTTGTTTGTTTAAGAAATTTTACTATAGGTTTTTATTATTATTATTATATTTTATTTAATATTTTAGTTGTTATAAATGAAGTTTTATGTTTTTCTTCATGTTTTGTTTTTTTTTAATTTTTTTTTTATTTATTATACACAAGTGATATTTTTGTTTTTTGTGTTTTTGTATTTTGTTTGTTTCTTTGCTTAATTTTTAAACAGCAGTTTAGGAGCTTTAAATATTTTTCTATAATATAAAATGTCATAGGTGTTGTTGTTGTTGTTCTTTAATTGAAAATTTTATTTTATTGTTACTTGTATTATTAATAACGTTTATTTGTTTTATTTTTGTTTATTTTGTATAAATAATTCATTTATTGGTTTTTACTTGCTTACAAATCCTTTTTTAAACTTCTCTTGGTCTATTCAGATTATTGTAATTACACCGTTTACATTTCCAAACAAGTTTCTGTGTTTTTTTTTTCTTCTCTTCTTTAATTATAAAAAGCGGACAGAAAATATTTTACTTACGACTTACAATTAAAGCGGTGTTTACAAAACCGAACATTTTAGAGTTATTGTGACTTATTTTATTTACAGAAAAATTTCCATTTCACATTAGTATTTATATGCAAAACTATTTAATATAAAAATACGAAATTCAATACAAAAAAAAAATTCAAAATATTTTCATTTTTTTCACAATTGGAAAGTAAAATGAATGAATGTTTTAAAAAAAATTTCAAAATAATATTAAACTAAACCCTCTTAGAAGGGTATATTTGTTTTTTCTTCTTTTCTTCTGTACTGTGATAAGCCAATTGAATTTGGGGAAAAAAGAAAGAGGTCACACCTTTTTAAAACTATGTATTCAATGTAGACTGACTTTATGAGCTTATTTCGTACATATGTATGTACATATGTATATTAAATTGTAGAAGAAGTTTTAAATTACAACATTATTATTATTTAAAAACTACCATATTTAGGTATTTAAGTATGTAATTGTTATACACTATTATTACTTTATGACTATTTATTTAAAAAAACAACAAAAAAATGTTGAAATGAAAATGGTGCAAGTTTTTCCTTTTTCCATCGCCGCTTTTAGTTGTACACAACAGTAGTACATTACCATTACATTTTACCATAACCAAATTTGGTTTACATTATACAGTTTTTTTCTTTAATTTATTTTAATTTCTAATTCATTAAAAAACAAAAAAACAAAATAACATTAACATTACGATTCTCTTTATGTTATTTATGTTTTTGTTTTTTTCATACTTTTCAATGTAATCATATCAAATCAAATCAATCAATTATTATATAAATTTTAAATATGTTTTCATTTTTGTTTTAATAATAATTCTCTTATAATTTAATATTTTTTTTTAAATTTTTTTGTTTATGTTGTAATTTTTTTAAATTGTTTTTCATTGTTGTAAATAATAGTATGCGTGTAGTTAACATTACTTTTAGTCAGCGTTTCAAACGACATTTCTAACCATTGCCTTTGATGAATTTATGATGGCTATTGGAGGAGGTGCAGTTACAGCTGCCTTTATGTACGCACTACGACATGGGTAAACCCTGTACGTCCATCATTTCGTCTTGGGGTGAAGGACGTGGTGGAAAAGCTTGCAAATGTGGTGGTGTTGCTCGTGCATACATGCCTCTTGAAGCTAAAGGATATTGAAATCTATAGGAACCATCATGTGCTTGTCTGGGTGTACGTCTAGGCGAACGGGCTGGCATACGATTAGCTCTTTGCATTTCTTCTAAAACTGATGGCGCTACATATGTGAAACCCTATAAACAGAAAGAAAAAAACAACATATTATACACATGGTTTATAATCTCTTAAAAACTACATATATTTTATACTCTTAAGTTAGTTTTTTAAGTTTCTCTTATTAAGTTAAGTTATTCATTTAATTTGTACATAGTTGTATAGTAAGTTTTATAGAAAAAACAACATATTATACACATGGTTTATAATCTCTTAAAAACTACATATATTTTATACTCTTAAATTAATTTTTAAGTTTCTCTTATTAAGTTAAGTTATTCATTTAATTTGTACATAGTTGTACAGTAAGTTTTATAGAAAAACAACATATTATACACATGGTTTATATAATCTCTTAAAAACTACATATATTTTATACTCTTAAGTTAGTTTTTTAAGTTTCTCTTATTAAGTTAGTTAAGTTATTCATTTAATTTGTACATAGTTTTATAGTAAATTGTTTTTGTTGTGGTGTTGTGGTGTCGTTGTTTTTTTTTTAGTATTATTATTTACCTTGAGGTTTAAATACCCAATTCGTTATTTACAAGGTTTTACGCTTGAATAACGTTTTGGTGACACCTAAACGCACGACTTTACGTAAAGCCCTATTATTTACTTATATATGTATCTGTTAATAGCCCTAGCAGTCGACTTCGTTACAGTGATCCGGCATTTGAAAGGAAATGTTCAGTTCGAGTTTCCCAGAGTAGACACCGCTTCCAACACCATTACCGAGTTTAGAGCCATCCATCAGTGTATATCCAGAAATTCTGGCAGAATGATCATGTCAGTCAGAAACCCAGTCGTCCCAGCTCGGAACCAGAAAATGAAAACTCCTGTCAAAATAATATTTTGTACGGAAAAAATCGATGTTCAATTGGCCGTAGAATAAACCACCAAAATAGAGGAATACCCAGAAGGGATGATGCAGCAGCGAGACAAGACAAAGTAGGAAGCCAGTTAAGCATTGAGAACAACGCTTTTGTAGAGGTGTGATACGTAGAGCATCGGTGGAATATAGCTGCAGACCTTCTGACCTTGTCAAGGAGTCTGACATTATGTCGTATCTACAGAGCAGTAGGAAGCAGCTCCATATAGGATGTCGGGTTCGATGACTGCAGAATAGATCCAGCGCGTGATTTTGGGTCAGAGGCCCCATCTAGATCCAACTGCAGCAGTAAGCAGCACAGGCAGATTTGCGTGAACTGGTAACCAGATTCCAGATTTTCAGTTGAATTTGAGGTCGAAGATCAGGATTTCCCGACGCAGCAATGGCAATCTCGTCAGCGTAAGCTAAATAATAACGCCAGAGGATTCAAGCTTTTTCAAGAGCGAGTTAACTACGAAATTTCAGAGAAGTGGTAATAGTGGTCATAGTTAACTCGCTCTTGAAAAACCTCGAATCCTCTTATAGTAATACCATAGCTTACGCTGATGACATTGCCATTGCTGAATTTCGCGCTGTCGATTGTATTGCAGGGAATTTGAGCTGTCTGTCAACCCCTACAATACCGACACAATTCTCTTCAGTAAGAGATATAAGATTCCGATATTCACCAGGCTCATATTGAGTCCCGATCTTCGAACCCTACACTCAACTAGAAAACACACCTGGCTGCTAGTGCACGCAAAGCGGCTTGTTCTGCTTACTGCTGCAGTAGAGCAATTGGATTCAGACGGTATCTCCGCCCCAAAATGACGCGCTGGATCTATTCTGCAGTCATCGAACCCAATCTCCTATAAGTTGCTTTCTGGTGAACTGCTCTGAAGAAAGGACATAATGTCAGACTCCTTGACATGGTCAGAAGATCTGCAGCTATTCATATCACCGCTGCTCTACGTACCACCCTTACAAAAAGCCTTGTTCGCAATGCTTAACTGTGCTTCTTGCTAAATAAGCAGTCAAACTCGCCGCAACTAGACTCAATGCCTTGTTCGCTGGTGCATCTTTCCTTCTGAGCATTTCTCTATTCTGGTTGTTAATCCTACGGTCCCAATGAACATCGATTATCTTCCTACGGAATACTATTTTGACAGAAGTTTGCGACTGGGTCTCTGACTGACATGATTACTGTCCCCAGATGGCTCTAAACTCTATAATGAGATTGGGAGCGGTGCCTTCTATGTGAAATTCGACCTGAACTTTTCCCTCAGACTGTCTGATCACTGTAGCGTGTTTCAAACGGAGGTACTACTGCTGATACTGCTACAGCTACTACTACTACAGCTACTACTACTGACTGCTACTATTACTACTACTATACTACTACAGCTACTATTACTACTACTATACTACTACAGCTACTATATTACTACTACTATTGCTACTATACTACTACTATTGCTACTATTATAATATTACTATACTACTACTATAGCTACTATTATAATATTACTATACTACTACTATACGACTACTTACTATATGACTACTACATACGACTACTTACTATATGACTACTACTATACGACTACTTACTATATGACTACTACTATACGACTACTATACTATTGCTACTACTATTATACTACTACTATACTATTGCTACTACTATTATACTACTACTATACGACTACTATTGCTACTACTATACTACTATTATTGCTACTATACTACGACTATTGCTACTATACCACTACTATTGCTACTACTATACTACTACTATTGCTACCATACTACTACTATTGCTACTACTATACTACTACTATTGCTACTACTACTGTCTCGACGTTCTCTCTAGGCACTTCAATGTCTTATCTGGGTTCCTGGACACATTCTAGGCAACTGCAGGGTCGACGAGCTAGCCAGAGCTGGTGCACTATATCCGGAACCCACGTCAATCGAAGTAGGTAATCCACTTTCCTCGGTTAAATTGGCCATTAGTCGAAAATTCTTTCAGAACGCTATGCTATCCTGGGTCAGTGAGGAATCTTGCTCCACTGCCAGACTCACTTGACCCACGATGGATAGAAGGCGCACCAACTTCGGACTTGATCGCAATGTCATCTCGATCACAGTGGCCATGTCTACAAGTCATTGCGTTATGAGAAGACTGCAGCTCCCACCTAACGATTTCTGCCATGGGGCGGGTCTACCGAAGAGGAGGAACCTGATATCCACTTTCTTTGTCAATGCTCACCTCTTGCGAGGTGCAGATTTAGGTTATTTGGCCCTCCATTCCTAGTCAGCTTAACGGAGTAATCATTCATTCACATCAAGGATATAGCTTCGTTTATTAAACTTTCAGGCTGTTTTCCAACGACTACCTTAATTGTGCTATTAATGTGCAACTTCCTCGATGGGTTTGGTGGAACTCGGTCAGTACAGTAACACCCTTACCTGTGGCATCACAACGGGCAGCTATGCGTACTTAAATGAATTATCAAAGCTCTTTAATAACATGGATGTTGTGCAGTGCAATAGCATCCAGCGTCTGCGCTGGCTAGACTATGTCATTCGGATGGAAAAGTATGTTCTAGCGAGACGTCTATTTGATGCGGATTTGCGGAACTCGGCGAAAAGGACGACTTTGTCTGGATTGCGAGGTCCAAATTGAGGAATCCTATCGTCGATTGGTGTGAAGATGACCTAGAAACAGAGTCGCCTGGAAGGATATGTTAAAGCAGGCCGAAATCCGATAAACGGGTTGTTACGGAATACTATTCCGTAATGGCCAGTTATAGAAGTAGGTAAGTATGGATAGTAATTCTGTCGTAATGCGAAGGCATAAGTACGAGGTTGCTTAGAGCCAAGCTGGCAGTAATGATTCAGTCTCTGCCAGCAGGGTCACTCTGCAATGATGAGCATTCCTAGTTTAGATGGCTAATAGACACAAACCAACTGTCTGTTGACCCTGTAGCTATTCCGTCCGCAACTCGAAACTCGCGTCTGTTAGAGACCGATAGTCTTAAGAGCGTGGCAGTAGATATTAAATGAAAACCCACCTCATTTTGTCACTTTAGACAAAAACATATCACGCCCTGAGTATACGGGGAAGCCATTCATAATCTCTGGAGACCCTACTACTATAGTGCCGGTGTTAGGCTGTTTTTAGTCGAACGCTACTGAAGCCCAGGTTAGAGGAGTGGCGACTCAAGGCCACTCTAATCGGAATACTACAAGTGCGCCAAAATCTAAAATGGTAGGCTACCAAAAACACAGCCTAGTAACTAGTTCTTCAAAACCAGACACCTCAAAGGCTAAAAAGGACCAGATTGGATCCAATTGCATTGAATACCAAGTTTCGGGGAATGGCAAAGACTAAATTAACCACTAAACCAGTTTCCTAGGTGCAAACTGTAATGCAGAGGGTCAGACGAAGAATGATTCGAAGATCCCTATAGCATCTTCTAGGGCTGAAAAATCCTTCGAAAAAGGGCCTTCATCACCAAACGAAATTATAAAACAGTTGGGTGGTAATAAACCTGACGAAGAGCTAGCAAAACAAGAGGGTGGTCAGCTTAAATGGTCGCTATCTAGTATAGCGCCTAAACGACAGCGGTTAGAGGACAAAACGTTCCAAAAACATGCCAAAAAGGCCGCAATTAGGGTCGTACGTAGAGGTGACTATCTCTGTGGGCTATCATTGACCGCAAGGCGAGTGATAATACTATATCTTCCAATAACTGGAGGTTGGTTATCATCCCCCCTCATCAGGGTTGTTCATAAACATTGTCCGGATCAATCCGGGACCACCACCCCAATTTAAAGATGCTGGAGGGTCAAGGCCAAATCTTGTGCATACGAGTATTTAGCGCACAGCTGTACAATATTGCTTTCGAATCGCTCGGAGTAGTTTGGCACGGCGTGAATCTCCAGGCAATTAATATGCTTCTGCAGCTAGGGTCCGTTGCCCAACTTCTAGCCATATCCTCTGACCAAAAATAGGTCCTAGATATTCTGCAGGTCAGTAATTCTCAGCTAACCGCACAGAACTGGAATGTAGCTAAAGTTTCTGAGCCTATAGAAAGCACTTTGAACAGGGACAGCTCTGGGGCGCACCTCAAAATTTCTTCCGAAGCAACGGCAGAGATTCACTGTTCAAAGTGCATTCGTCAGGCCAAAATTTCCGGAGGGATTCGATAGCAATATTGCAATTGTCTGCACAAGATTTAGCCTCGATACACTTAGCATCTTTATGTTGGGGTGGTAGTCAAGGCTTTAATCGGGCAATGTTTACGACCAGCCCTGATAAGGCGGGGATGACAACAAATCCCCAGTTATTGGAAGATATGGTGCCACCGCTAGCGTTGGGGTCAGTGATCGCCTTTACAGATGGTCTTTCGTCACCTCTTGTGGCCTTGTTGGCATGTTTTTGGAGCGTTTCGTCCTCTAACTGCTGTCGTTTAAGCGCTATATTAGATCGCAACCGTTTAAGCTGACCACACTCTAAAACATATTTAGTCCATTGGAGAGTTTTTCTTCTGTTGCGTTAGCTCTTCGGCAGGTTTACTACCCCACCGTTTTATAATTTCGTTTGGTGATGAAAGCTCTTTGTAAGAATTTTTCACCCTTGTGGGAACAGATTTCAAGGCCGTAGCAGATGCTTTAGAGATTTGCGAATCCTTCTTCGTCTGATCCTCCTGCATTATAGTTGGAACCTGTGAAACTGGTTTAGTGTTAGTGGTTGACTTAGACTTTGCCTATTTGCCAGCCCTCGAAACTTGGGATTCGATAGAATTGGATCCGATCTGGAGTTTTTTAGCCTTTGAAGTGCCTAGTTTTGAAGAAATAGGTACTAGGCTGCGTTTTTGGTCACCTACCGACCACTTGTTAGAATTTGGTGCATTAGTAGCGCGCCGATTGAGGGCCCTGGAGCCGCCGCTCATCTAACCGGGGCTTCAGTATAGTTGGACAAAATATATCCTGATGCCGACATTGTAGTAGTAGGATGTCCGGAGATCATGGAGCTCTTACCCTTATACTCAGAGCTGATATCCTTTTGTCCAAAATGATAAAATGAAAGGTTATCATTTTATGCCTACTGCCAGGCCCTTAAGACCTCTCTCTAAGAGACAAGACGAAGACCAACAGCCGCTTACCATGAGTACAGATGGTGATAGAATTTTGAGTTGCGGACGGAACAGCCATAGGGCCAACGCACAGTTGATTTGTATTTATTTATCGCCCCAACTAGAAATGCAGACAGGAAGGGTGGCTTTTAGTTTCGTGCTGATCATAGCAGAGTGACCATGGCAACAATGACTAAATTACTACTGTCAGCTTTGCCATAAGTATCCTTGCACTTAAGCCCTCACATTACGACAAGATAACTACCAATACGCGACACACTTAACTAATTGGCCATTAACAACCTGTTTATCGGACTTCGGACTACTTTAACAGATCCTTCCAGATGCCTTCGACAGTTGGTCACACCAATCGACGATAGGGATTCCTTAATTTGGGCCTTGCAACCTAGACAAGGTCGTCTCTCCGCATCAAACAGATGTCCCGCCGGAACATCCTCTTTCATCCGTACGACATGGTCGAGCCAGCGCAGACGCTGGATGTTATTGTACTGCACAACATCCATGTTGTTAAAGAGCTCTTGCATCATCGCCAACACGCAAAGGACCGAAGGTTAGTTCAAAGTGGTAGCTTTGATTACTCACTTAAGCACACATAGCGGCCCATTGTGATGACACAGTTAAGGGCGATTTCTGCACTGACCGAATTCCACCAAACTCATCGAGGAAGTTGATCAGCGCAAGGGCTGCATATTAATAGCACAATTAAAGTAGTCGTTGGAAAACAGCCTGAAAGTTTAATAAACGAAGCTATATCCTTGATGTGAATGAATGATTACTCCGTTAAGCTGACTAGGAAGGGAGAGCCAAATAACCTAAATCTACACTTCGCAAGAGGTGGGTATTGACAAAGAAAGTGGATATCAGTTTCCTACTCTTCAGCAGACCCAAGGCGGAAGTCGTTAGAAGGGAGCTGTAGAAATTCCACTTGTCTTCACATAACGCAACAACCTGTAGGCATGGTCACTGGGATCGAGATGGCATTCCGATCAAGTCCGAAGCTGGTGCGCCTTCTATCCATCGTGGGTCAAGTGAGTCTGGCGGTGGAGCAAGATTCCTCACAGACCCAGGATAGGTTAGCGTTCTGAAATAATTTTCGCCTAAAGGCCAATTTAATCGAGGAAAGTGGATTACCTACTTCGATTGACGTGGGTTCCGGATATAGTGCACCAGCTCTGGCTAGCTCGTCGGCCCTGCAGTTGCCAGGAATATCCCTGTGTCCAGGTACGCAGACAGACCGGAAATAGTGCACTCCACTCTGGCCGTGGAGCAAGATCCCTCATTGACCCAGGATAGGAGCTCGTCGACCCTGCAATTGCCTGGTATGACACTGAAGCGCCTAGAGAGAAATTCGAGGCAGCGCCGCCAATCCCTAATGAGAATAGAGCCATCCGCAACGCTCGATAAAGGTCTTATAACAGCTTGGCTATCTTAGAAGACTGAGAAACGGGTGAAAGAAGCATCGTTGGTGAGGATCCAATGGGCGGTCCGGTAAATGGCCATTACATCCTCTTGGAACACGCTACAGGCCCGGCAGTTGGGGGGAAAAGTTGTTCGATTGTTCGGAAAATGATGTTTAATGGGGCCGTAGGATTAACCTCTACGTACACCGGTGTATGCAGACCTTTTTGACTGTATGTAGCCGGACCAGATTGTGCATTACGATCAAAGACAATATTAAAACCTTTATTCTTTCTGATTTTAGAGATGATTTAGAGATAGGTGAGTAGTCTGGGTCACGAGCTGCTACGTGGCACATAACCACAAACAGGAGGGCTATGTTCCATGCAAACAATTGGAATATCCCTCTCATTATATGTGCGGATTAGGGATGCAACATCGTCATAAAAACGTTGATGTTTCATTCCTTACAGGTGAGTTATTTTTTAATTTTATAGTTAAATAAAAAATTAAATAAATACATAAATAATACTAAATAATAATAGTTGTTAATAAGGGTAATAAATATATAATAAATTATTGTTACGAACGGAAGAGAGATCCTTGTATTACTTTTGGCACAACATGCCTACACGAATAGCAAATCTATCGAATCCACGCTACACTCTTTAGTTGATCACATAGAAAATCCCCTATGCTGTTAGAAATACGCTTTGGCTGCTTTCCTAGATACGGCGAATTAAACCGGAGTCGGTTATTATCGCCATAAGACAACTGGACATTGATCGTGCTGTCACCACTTTTGTAGAAAGACTACTAAGATACAGGTGTATTGAATCTACTTTGGGCGCTTCAAATATTTCGAAAGGAGAGATAGGAGGGACACTACAAGTAGGTGTACCTCACGCCCTTACAAACAAAAAATTTAACAAAATTAATTAAGAAATTATAGAAAATCTGCGCTCAGATTACTATCGAAATGGTGCAACGAATGTGGACTGAGAGCAAACCTAAACAAAGCAGAATTAGTTCCACTTACAGGGAGATACAAAGTCCCTAAATTTTATATTCCTACTATACACGAAGTATCTATCCAATAGTGAATTTCGTTGACAGAAGGAAGTTATAGGAAAGAAAAGGACTGATTAACTTCTGTGCTTAATATCGCATGGCCATCCATCGCACAATAGCGATTCTTACGGGTCACTGTCCTTTTGGCGGGCATGCCGAAAAACTCAGCATTTCAACTAATGACTCCGGCAAGAGCCGTGGATTTGAGAAGGAGAAAAAGACTGTCTTTCATTTCATGCGTAAATACAATGCTCTTATTATAAAGAGGCGAAGGTTTCTGACGACTCATTTTCTGGCATTGCTGACCAAGCTCACTAATATAAAGATTACTGCAATAGCAAGATTTATTTTGGACGCGGGATGGTTTTCTCTAGGGAATGGGTGACCACCGGGTAGAATTAGTTGTGGTATCACAATGCTTTGAATGTCCAGCCCTTGCGCTGATTAGCTTCTTTCTGGTTTGGAGGAACTTGGTCAGTACAGGAACTGAGTTCACCTGTGAGAGAGATACCAACGGGCCGCTATGCGTGCTCAAGTGAGCTTTTGGTATCAAAGCTACCACTCTGACCTAACTTAATCACAATGAGCCTAAGTGGACCACTTCCTTCGAGGCTGTAAGCCACCACCTACCATAAACTTCAAGGCTACATTTAAGGAACCTTATCGCAGTAATAATAGGAATCTGGCCTATGGCTGTTCCCACCGGGAGACTGGAAATACCTCATAAGGACTTCTGCAGCAGCTGCAACAACGAAGAAGAACATTTTCTCTGCCATTTTCCGGCGCTTAGGAACCTAAGAAAAGAAGTATTGTTCTACCAACAGAATTAGTTATAAAACGTGGTAGCCCCAAAGGTAAAATGAGAAAACATCCATATTTTTATAAGACTCTCTCGATGGTTGAGAGATATCAAACAGGAGCTATAATTATATGGTGGAATAGGTAACATTGGTGTTACAACGGGACCTTATAGGACCCAAGAAAGCTCTGACCGGTGAGGCGACTGCCAGATTAACCTAAACTAACCTTAGAAAATCAAAATGTAAACAAAAATAACATTGAAAATCTATTTGTCTTTAATTTATAATAGCATCTCTTGTATTGGCATGGTAAAATAATTGCTCAGATAATAAACAATATAGAAAACAATAAAAATACAATATTCCTTGAAGTTTATCACCAGCAAACTGATTTACTACGGCTTAATGCTTGCCCTCTATATTCAATAATAAAATGTTATTGTTTTCAACAACACAAGGCCTTTTCTTTACATTTGTTTATTTAGTTGACCCCACTAATATAAACAACTTAATTAGATTTGAACAATGGTTGGTGGGTAAAATAATATTTTGAATATTTGATTTACATAACTTTTATGATTTTTTTAGTTTAAACACGCTTAACAGTCGTTAAGTTATGGGCTTTAAACGATGACTACTATGAAATATTATCATGTTAAGCTTTAATGTGTAGAAGATAGATATTAAAGTAAATGAAAGAATCTTCTTGTTTTGGAGTTAAGAGAGAGAGAGAGAGGGAAAGAAACCTAGACTTACACTCAATATGCAGCAAAAAAAAAAGAAAAAAAATGAATATTCATTGTGTTAATAATTTATAAAATTTTCTCAAATACCATCAATGATGGTTTAAAAGAAAATCTTTGATAAACAACACTCATCAGTTGCAGTGGTAGCTTTACAAACTCAAAAGACAAAAGAAGAAGCAGAAGCAGAAGAAACAAAACCAAAAAAATAAAGAAACAGTTCATGGTTAAAAAAGGCTGAACCAAAAGTTTAGTCAGGCGTATGTATTCAAGGTGGTCGGCACGCAAGCGCGCAAAGTTTAAAAAGACACCACACGGTATAACGGATTAGTTGATTAACAAAACAACATTATTATATACAAAGTAAAGAAAAAACTGCAAAGAAAGCCCCATGGACTAAGTTAAACGACAACAAAATAGATATTATCTCTCTGTCTGTTACCTTTTATTTAAAATCGAACATTTTTGTTTAGCGCGGTAGTTAATAATAACACTCAATAAAGACTGAATATATGTACATACATACATATGTATGTATGTAGTATACGTTAAGTATATACAATAAGCATGCGCGCCACACAGCTTGGCTTTAAATAAATTATAATAAATAAATAAAAAGAAAAGAAAAGAGAAAAATAATTGTAAAAAGAGCACAAAGTGTGGGGAGAGTGCGCAAGTGAACAACAAGTGAAGTTGGTCCCCCATATATGTATGCATGTGTGTAGTACCCAACCATTGTGCTTATGAATATTTTCATATGGAAAGCAAATGTTTGCCTGTGTGTAAAGAGTTTTTGCTTGAATCAAAACAAGGGAAAAAAAGTATAAAATATTCATTCAACACGGTATTGTTAATTTCTTTCAAACTTTACAAAAAATAAAGCAGAAAAAAAAGAAAGAGGTCGCGCCATCTGAAACGTGAGTGCAAGAACACGTTATAATTAAGAAGTAAAAAAAAAAGGAAATATAAAATAAATAATACAAAAGAGAGTTTATAACTAAAGTTAGTAACTTTCCAAAAAATGGAACACGTTTAAAAGAATTTTTCCACATACATACATGCATATGTAGATATGTAAACATTGAACGTGTTGGGATGAAAGTGCAATTATTTCAAAGATTGCAAAGATTTTAAAATAAATTCCATAAAAGCAAGCAAAAAAGAAAAAGGAAAAGAAAACAGAAAACAGAAAAAAGAGAAAGAAAAACAGGAGAAATATAAAAATATGTTAATAAAATTAACACGGTCAAAAACAATCGTCCATAACTTGACTTAACATTAAACACAGAGAAACAGAAAGCCTACGACGCGTTGTCTGCAACCAAATTGAGTTTAAACAACAAACCACTTGAATGAATGAAATGGTATGACTTTTGTAAATTCCCAAAATAAACGAAAAAAAAGCAAACATCAACTATAACAACAAATTTCTTGGCTTAAAAGAAAGCCTGAATTTATACTAAATGATTAAGCAAAATAAATGACTGAGTGGCTGACTAACTATGTATTACAATATTATGTAATGGAAATAAATCACAAACTTCTTCGCCAACAACGGCAGCATTTTATCATTATAGTCATCAAGAAGACTTAAATAAACAATAAAAAAAAATAAAACAATAAAAAATGTTTAAACAATACCAACGAAATAATAATGAAACCATAAAAATTATTTGAAAGATTTGTTTTAAAAATTTTCGTGCTTAAAAGAAAAAATTCAAAAAAAAAAATAATTATTACTGAAAAATTTGTAAACACACTCCATGTAACGTCAAACCACCTGCCTCTATAAAAAAAATACATTTACTATTACAACTATTTATTACTATTTACTCGTACTGTTAACTACTTAGTCCATAAATATATTGAAAGTTTACTAGGAGGATGTTAAAACAAAATTTTCAAAAATATCATCATAATTTTCACCATATGCACCATCACACTCCACCACTACTATCATTGAAACGAGACAAACAACAAAGACAACCGCCTCCTAAATGTTATTACAATCATGGTAAAAACGGTAAAAGTAGAGTCAACAAAAACAGCAGCAGCAGCAGCAATATTAAATATAGTAGCACTAGTTGCAGTGCTACTACTAGATGGCTACTAAAGTGTCTGCTAATACAATTAATATGTATTTCTATGAGTATGACTCAAACTGTGATTGCAGCTACTCCAAGTAATATTGCAGTAGCGCCAGTTATTAAAACATCTTCAAGAGAAACTACGGCACTACCAACTGCTGAAGGCACTGTTGAAACTTTTATCGATCAACAAAAGCCAAGTATTAGTAAACGTAGTCAACAAGCTGCATTCTCGAATTTAGATAAAGAAGTAGGTATGGCTGGGTATCATCATAATTCTCATTATAAATCTATTTTTAATTGTAGGCTTTAATTGATAAAACACAAGTGACTAATACAAAAGCGGCACCTAAATACTATTTTATTATTTTAGTTTTTTAACAAAAAAAGTTAATTTTTTGTTCAAAATTCCAAACTTTGATACGTCACACCTTAAGCTTGAATTACAATGTTATGTAAATCACGATAATCCACATACATACATACATATGTATGTAATTAATAACTGATAATGAATAATGCGTCAACATTTTTCTATTTGTGCAAAATATTTGCTTGGAAACTGGAAATTAAATGAAAAGGATTAACAATTAAGAAAAAGGAAGGATAATGAAATGCTTTTGTTGTGAACAAACATGGTAAAAATTTCTAATAAATTTTCATAAAAAAAAATCAAAATGATAGTAAAAAAATATAATTTTTCACTGTGGGACCAAACAAATATTTATCCAGTGTATAGTCACCGAAACAATGATAAATTCCTATATAAGGTTTAGTAAAAAAAATAACACTGACAACAGAAAAGATGTTTAAAACAACAAGCTTTAATATTTTAATTATTAAAACTATGAAAATATTCATTCGAACCAAAGATTGGTTCAGTTGTTTTGAAAAAAAAAAAAAAAATGCAAACATTTTGTAAAATTCATTACTGAGACCTTAATAATTTGGTATCAAAGATTTTCCTTGACCAATTTAGGAAATGTTTTCTCTTAAATAAATGCAAATCTTTAGACTATAAAAATTAAAGAAAATAAACCATCTCCACTTTTTCAGTGCCACTGTCCTTGCCTGTAGGCAGAGATTGCTAGGGGGATTCGATTTGTTAAGAAGCTGATAGATTTGAAAGACTACACATCTCTCTTCGTCTATATCTTTAGAGGAAAAAAATTTATCAATGGGTGCCGCAATAGCTAATTTAGTTTCCTGCTTCCTATCTCTTCTCTTTTTTCCTTTTTTCATTTCTTTTTTCTTATATGAAGGATCACAAAGGACCAGTAATTCGCTGGGGCAAAGAGTTTGTAAACAGTGATGTGACACCCGTTCAACCTAACCTAACTTAAACACTTCCAAGTAAATTAAACGTTTATAATTAGGAATATATTTTACTCTCCGTAGCAGAGAATCTTTAAATAAACTGGCCTTATTTCGATAACTTTATATCAAACATATTTACATGTAAATTTAAAAAAAAAATGTTCTAACAGATTTGGACTTATTTGGCGGTCGATAGAGATTATTGTCTTTTTTTTATTTATTGTTGCATAGTGTTTAATCGTCACATCATATGGCAAAAGTCATAATGAAAAAACAAAACATAATAAAATACAAATAAAAAACGTATGTATGTATGAATGTAATTCAGAGCCAGTTGGTGTAGCATTGTATAGTATGTGCGAAAGTGAAATTGGTATTTCTATATATAAATTTGATGGTTTTTACACATACTTTTATATACTACATACACATATTCATAGAAAAATTTGTTTGTAATGGCACATACTGTTATAGTTTTGTTTAGAGCCTAAAATTTTTTTTTTTTAATAAATTTATGGATTTGAAAAAGTATTTATATTGACATGTGACATAGTATAGGCGACACAACGAATTCATGCAAAAAGAGAAAAAACAATTAAAATTTTCCGATTTATTTATATAAGGAAGGCTCAAACAAACATCATATAAAACGTCCCGTCGTTTTGAGAAATGTAAATTTCATATTGTCCACCAATTGAAACCAGTCCAATTGTTATGAAATGTCATATAAATTTCAGATTATTACAATCATTCAAGTAGTACTTAAGCTTAACTTTGTTGTATGTGTTTGCTTTTTTATGTGAAAAAAATGGTACAATCTTTGCAAATAATATTTTGTTTTTAGCATAAAATTGGAAATAAAAATTTTTGTGTTAACATTTTTGAATATTATTTGCTCTTAAATGTCTTATAACAAGTGGAGTTATTTTTGCAAAAATTTTTGCAATCATTTTTTTTTTTGTTGTTTAATGTTGTATTCATATCTTTAAATACTGGTTTTTAAAATTTGTTTCTTCAAATATTTTTGTTATCTATGCATATGTTTATGTATGTATGTATTTATATTATGATACCATTTTATGTATTCACATTTTGTTTTTAATATGCAATTTTGAATTAATGTAAAGAGTTTTATTATTATTACTTTTTCTGTCTTGCTTTTGAAATACGAAATTATTTTTTCTCTTTCTTAACATATCTATATGGTGTATGTTGTATGTACCTAGCAATTGTGATTTAAAAAAGTTAACCTAAATCACTCATCGTTTTAAAAAAAAGATAATATTTGTTGATGGTCGTCACCCAATTAGTGCCTACACATTATAAAATTAAAAAAAAAATAGTCTAACGAAGCGAACTATTTGTAGGGAATATTTAATTTTATTGAAAGCACCACAAAAGGTTTTTGTGTACACAATTTTAATTGAAGTCTGTGTAATTGATTGAAACGTACTCTACAAATGTTGTAATATTCAGATATTTAAACAAGAAAGGAATTTTGATTATTTAGAGAAAACAAAAATATATTGTGAAGAAATTGTTAATAACTAGGCTTCGGACAATTGCAATACAATATTTTACATTAAAAAGACAATCATTTTTTAAACAACTGAAGTTACAATAATAAACTAACGACAACTTTGTTGTCAGAGTTCCAACTAGCTCCAGCTGTCAATAAAATGATAGAAATCATCGAGGTCTAGTTGACATAGACTGTTTCGATCGCTAGCTAAACATTATACATAAAATAATTGAGAAAGAAAATTCAACGTACAGATCTCACTAGAGCATAGTTAAACAATCGCTCATAGGATAAATTTTCATTTGTGAATGACTGCTAAATTGCAACGTAAACGGCATATTTTTGAAATGCTTTATGCTTATTTAATGGAATTAGCAGTGCTGAATGTTTTACAAGTATAATCACACCTCCATGCAAACACTTAGTATTGAATCAGCTTGGTAGGGGGAATAAAATCATCCTTTATTGGGCATGTGGAAATTGATGACAATGAGTGGACAGGTGAGGAGCCTTCACAACCTATATAGGGCCAGTAACTTTCTGTGGAGAAGGAAGCTTGTACTTGTTGAAAGATGAACTGGGGAAAGAGATAGAAACTCTTCTCAATTCACAATTATTTAACCCTATGACCAAACATTGAATTCGTACCATTACTGGAAACAATTAGAGCGATCCGAAGAAGCAATCGCTAACAATTGGTCAGTATTGACCGTAGAAAAAGAATTGACAACGACAGCCCACACATACAGAGAAAGCTTTATGCGGTTTCTTTTATTTTAAGGTCATGACAATCGATAACTCTAATTTAGGTTATAAAAATCCGCGAAAGTATAATAAATGGACTGTAAACGAAGACTGTTTTGAACAGATGAAATCTGCTGTTATCTTTTAAAGATATATTATGGCATAACTACATAATATAAAAATTTTAATTAATATGAATTCTAGCATTGCATTACTAATTCGCACGAGTTCAATATTTGAATTTTGTGTAACAAACTACATAACCTATAACATACCCTATAAAATTATTTAAAATCTATTTTATTTCTATTTTTTCAGTTGAGCGTTTAATAAAACAATGGGCACCTGTTGTCTGGTTAGCACCAGAAGAAAAATTTATGCCACTTGGTGTAGAGGAGTTTTTGGCACATGTGCATCCAGAAAGTAAAGACAATTCCTTTACACCCGGTATGCCATTGGGAGAAAACTCGGAGAAATCGTTTTTAGTTACCAATACCGAAATAGGTGGGTCAAAAAGTTATTGATTAATAAAAAAAAAAAAAACAAAACAAATTTAGAAATATTCAAATTTCTTTTATAGATAAACTATTAGAAAATGATACTTCATTTTTATACGGTCGAAATCCTAATATAACACCGGTACCAATATATGCAGTGGTAACATTATGTCACCCAGATAAACCAGAGCCGACAATAGCAACGCCGATACAAGTAAAGCCAACTAAGCAAGCCGTGCCGGCAATTCAAAAGGGCTTTCATCAAGCTTATTTCTCGCCACAAACTTTAACGGGAACAGTGCCGGTTTTACAGCATGGTTTTATGCCAGCATCTGTAGAAAATACTAATCCTACACGTGGTCCCTATATACCAATAACTTTGGGTCCACAAAGCGACAACAATATAAGGCGTTCTTCACGCCTCTATCCCATGTTCCATAAAGTTAAACGCAGTGTTACACTACCAAATTTACCTCAGCCAGCTGCCTTACCACCCTACGATTTGGTAATGGGAGAATCTGTGCAAAACAATAATCCATTAGATAGAAATCCAACAACTCAACGAATACAAACTGAAGATGAAGACTCCGAAAAAGTCAATAATTTTATAGCAAATCTATCGGATAACGTCAAGTTCAGTGTACCATTTGATGAACAAGAAAATGTATTAGAAAATGGTAGTGGCCAACAAATGACAGGTTTTGCATATGCTGAAGGCACCAGAATACCTTCTTTTCATGTTACATTTTGGATGTTTTATCCATATAGTCAGGGTAAAAATATGTGCACTGTTAGTTTGGGACCTTTTGGTAGCATACCATTTCCGGCAGTATACGGCTATTGTTTGGGACGTAAAAAAGACATTGGCAGCCATATAGGAGATTGGGAACATATGACTTTGTATTTTACTGGTGCTGCGGAGCCAGAAGCCATGTATGTGTCGGCACATGATGCGGGAGCATATTATGCTTACAATCGTTTAACCGGATCGTTTGAGTATAAACGGCAAGAAACACGTAAAGGCATATTGCAAAGACCAAACTTTCCGAAAACTGTAACAACATTTAACGATCATCCAGTATTGTTTGCAGCAAAGGTTTGTACATACAATGCAATACATAAACTCTGTATGATATTTTAAAATTTTAAACTTTTATTTCACAGGGATCGCATGGTTTATGGACAGCACCAGGTAAACATCGTTTTGTTAAAGTAGCACGTTTGTATGATATTAACGGATTTGGTACGCCTTGGAATACATGGAAACATGTTGAAATTTCCTATGAAAATTTAAAATCTTATGGTAAGATAATGGAGTTTCTTATGCTGCTAAATACATAAATGTAAATGTAAATTATTTAAGGTCGCGCTTTGGCTCCCTCATGGCTGTCATTCAAGGGTAAATGGGGTAATCCTAAAAGTAAATGCCATCCTCTACGCCGAATCGGTTTGAATTTTTGTGAATTTACGGATGGCCCTACTGGTATTCCTTTAAAAGAGCCACATTTTCAATGTGGTGCTTCGTATAGGCGTTAATAAACAAGGCTATTGATGTCAAATGTAGATTACACACACACACGCAGTATTTGTTTAATTGTAGTTTAATTGTGGTTCTTATTTATTTTAGAGACATTTTGTTATTTTAATGTAAAATAAATGTTGTTTTTATACAATGAAAAAAAAAATGAAAGAAGGCAGCGAATTGATTGATTAAAGAGGTAAACAACTTCTGGGATTGAGATAATTTAAAAAAAGTCTCAATTAAATTTAAATTAAATTAATAGCATTTAAATGCAATATTATTAACAAAGTGCTATAGAAATTTAACAAGTTATCAATGTTTGGTGACTACTAATAAGCGCTTTTTCAAATATTTTCTTTGACCCACATTTTTTTTATTTGTACGATAAATTTCGTCGAAAGTATATAGGAAGAGTTTGCAGCTATAATGCAAATGCTTTCGAAAAGTATATATCAGTAGTATAATAAACGATTGGCTAAACATCTCTAATCAGTTGTTAATTGACTGTTTAATACAAAAACAGATCGATATCATTATCACCTTTAGATTAGAAATAAAAAGAAAAACGTATAAATAAACATAAAGGGAAATCCTTTGATGTTGATTTAATAAAAAAATTTCGAGATTGTATAGTAAATCAAATAATAAAACGTTTTTCTCTTGTCAGATATTAGATTTTCTAATCTGTTATGAGACAAGTTTTATAAATAAATAACAATCATATAAAAATAACCAGAGATATTGTCTAGATGTAATAATAATTGATTTCAATATTATTTTTATGGCATCACCATATTAGGCCCCAAAAAAAGATAAAAAAAAAGTTTATCAAACAAAAGGAAATCTGTCAATATCAGATGCAATAAATCAGTGTTGTATCGTAAAATGTATATAAAATAGTACCTATCAATAATTGATTTTTGCAAATAATTACGACACTAATATTATTTATAACAATAAGTATATGAGTAGTTATTAATATATGTATGATAAAAAAGAAAAAGAAACAAACTTACTTGGAAAATTAAGTTGGCACTTTCACTAAGGGTTGTTTCATCTGGTGAATCTACAGGAATTTGTCTAGTAAATCTAGTATCAAACTGTGATACATCATCTTCACTGCGCTATATACACCAACGGAAAATACAAAGAATCAATTAATAAACACAGCTATTAGCATATGTATTGAAATGCATACCAATAAAGGTTTAATGGGAGGATCCAAACGTCTGGCAAGTACATCGTCCCAATTTACATGTTTGAAGAAAGGATGAGCCTGTACTGCGGCAGCATCCTCTGGGCCGCTGCCTAAACGTTGCGACTCTTGTCGTTTCATTAAACGGCGTACTAAATCTCTGGCTTCTGGTGTTAAATAAGCAGGCAAATTAAGTTTAGCTTTTAAAATAGTCTCTATAGTTTTTTTACGATCTTCAGCGGTAAAAGGTGGCTAACATATTTCAAACGAATTATTCGTTAAAATTGAAAATATTATCTAAACTTAGCTTAAATGAAAAATAATACTTACAACACCTGTTAACATATCAAACATTAAAGCACCCAATGACCACCAATCTACTGCTTTGCCATGACCGCGACGTGTTAGAATTTCTGGTGCCCTAAAAAGAGACAACAAAAACAATCATAATTCGTTTAAGCAATTTCTCAAATTTAAATTATTTAATAATTTTGTCTTACATGTATTCTATAGTGCCACAAAATGTGTGTGTAACAATGCCTTCCTGTATATGTTCTTTACACAAACCGAAATCTGTTAATTTTACATGACCTTGAGCGTCCAATAAAATATTTTCTGGTTTTAAGTCACGATATATAATGCCCAATTTATGTAAATGACCCAATGCCATTATAATTTCACTTAAATAAAAGCTATACGTAGTAAGAAAACAGAAACAAAACAAAAACCGAAACATTAATTTGTTATAATAATTATGATTAATTTATAGTATTTTGAACTTACCATGTTGTATCTTCTAGGAAAATACCTTCGCGTTCTAAATGCATAAATAATTCGCCACCACTTAAGTATTCTAAAATCAAATATAATTTGCCATCCGTTTGAAAGGCATAAACTAATTCTACAATAAATGGATGTTTAACAGCTTCTAATATATTACGCTCAGCACGAGTGTGTGCTGTATCTTTTTGATTTGTGACTATGGAGGCTTTCTTTAAAACTTTCATGGCAAAATATTTATTAGCATCACGACCAGACGTCTTACGCACCTTGAATATGCAAAATTACATACAAAAATTATTAATACGATTTATTAACTTAAAATTATGAATTGTAAGGGGGAAAAATATGTATTTATTGTTGAGAACTTACCTGAAATACTTTGCCATAACCACCTTTGCCCAAAACTTTTTTTAATTCGAAATCTTTTGGACCTAATTTTATTCTACCAGGATTTACATTTTCTTCTGATAATTGTATGGTTTCTTGGCCCTCGGCTCTGCAATAAAAAGAAAAATGTTAAAATTCGTAGAAATAAAAATTTCAAATAATTTTGTTTTCAAATTGAAGTACACAGTAATCTATGAGAAAATGTTTAGACAAGTCTCCACCAAATGCGACTAGTGCTGTAACATATTCCTCTTGGAGAAAGTATTTTCTAATACTTCTCTAAAAAGGAATTTTTTGCAACTGTTTTCTGGTGTTGTTGGATTTTATATGAATGCAAATTTGAGTTCAAGTTATAACTTTACGTGGAATCATTAGTTCTTTACAATTTGGCTTACGTTTCTTTATTTGAAAATGTATTTACAAATTTTTGCTTAAGAAGTTCTAAAGCAGTGAAATTCTATATGTTCATCTAAGCTTTAAGGCTTGACTTGCTTTGTATTCAAAAACACAACTAAAATACTTGCAATGTTATTTAAAAATGTAGAGATAACAAAAAATAGTATGAAACTGAAATAAAATAGCAATTGAAAGCTCTAAAAATAGGGTTTCAAGATCTAAGCATCTTAAAGAAATGTGTTTGCTGTTTAATGTAAGTAACAATGAGATCGTCTGAGTCTAGTAGGTAGTGTGCTGGCTTACAAGACTAAATTTCGAAAGTTCAGACCTCAGGTCTGACATCGTGAAACGAAACAAGAATTATGAAGGAAAAATTTCTTTCGGCGATCTCCAGTCTTTTGGCAAAAGCAATGAATTTAAGTAATTGCATTGAAAAAAACTTCTCAAATTTGTCGTTGGGAATCAACATTAAACTGTAGCGCCTGCCATACATACATACATAATTGACCATTACAATCCTTCAGTCAGGATTGCGGCCTAGCTTCCCAACACCACTCATGGTGTGCGTCTTTATTTTATACATGACTGGAGGGACCTGCAGTTTAAAGTCGACTCCGAACGACAAATTTTTGAGACACTTTTCGTGGCAATTTTATTTACTCTGAGAGTTTTTGCCAGAAATCTGCTGAGAGGAAATCGCCGAAGAAATATTTTTTCATGTTTCGTTTTGATGTCTGACCGGGGATATGAACCCTGGCTTTGAGTCTAATAAGCCAACACCACACTACCTACTAGACTGCGGTGAGCTACTGGACTACGGTAGCGGCTGCCACTCATAGATAAAATTAACACACACAACATGGGTGTTGTGAGAAGCTAGGCCGTAATACTGATTAAACGGTTTTTCAAAGCCAATAAGGAAGTAAAATTAAAGGACTGTAAGTAGCAGCCATAAGAATCCAACTTGACACCAAGCAAAATGTTTCTTTTCTAGCGTAGATGGCCCTCTGCCGTACTGTTGAAATTTGGTAATAATTTGTCATTTGACCTTCTGTAAAACTATTTTCAGGAAATATTTTGTTTATTTCCTTTATCGCAATATACAATATAAACAGCAATAACTTTTTGTCTTTACTTACTCTTGTTGTACATTTATGCTTAGCTCTGGTTCCAAGTCAACCTAAAAAATTAAAAGAAAAATTTATTGTAAGTATATTTAAGAAATATTGTTTTGTGAAAATAAATAATAAATAAAAATTAATTTTTGTTTCAGTCTTAAATTAATACTTTCATCGCACGTAAAAAAAAAATTATTATAAAATACATTATTTAGCAGCGAATGAGAAACAATAATGTCACCACATCAAGAAACGGAGTAATAAAGAATCGAACGGCTAGGCAATTAATTTGAATTATTAAATCTTTTAGTTATTGGAATGCTGTTGAAGATTAGTGCAGGGTTCCAGCCGGTACCAATATTTGGAGCAAATGTTTTAGGAAGGTTTGACGTGTTGGTTTAGGGATAATACTACTGCTCATCTACATTAAACAAGATATCTAAATATAGATAGAGTAGAGCTACTACCAATAACAAATTGATTTAGAGATAATGCATCACATGCGTAGAAAAAGGTAGATTCATTGGATGAACTGTTGCAATTTGTATAAAAAGCATTGCAAGTACGGGATCATATTACGATCAATGTTCTTTAGTAAACTAACTCTTCTCAACATCTCAAGAAAGATTTGCGAAACAGCGTACCAAAGCATATGAACTAACAGACCTTACATATCGCTAATCAATAAGTGTTATTAAATGTTACACTGCAATCAACTGTTTCTTGATTTATCATGAGAATTTAAAATTTTAAAAATTACAAAATATCTCCATTAACCAACCCATAAGGCTCAGACAGAACAGAGTCAAGTGGATGGTTACTAAAGCCATATCTATCAGTGTTGATCAGCGAAATAGAAAGAAAGGAGCCTAAAAATTCAAAATATCTAACAAATTAAGATACTAGGTTAGACTAGTTCAGGGTTCAGAGTTAGGTTAGACTAGTTCAGAGATCAGAAAAACTTACATCCGTAGTGCAGTTATATATGTATACATACAAAGGAAAAGACAAGGGAAAAAGGAACAAGAAAAATGGTCAAAACTGAAAAAGAGCAAATAGCTAAGGAAGGGAAAAGAAAGATTGAAGAAATAAGAGGAGAAGAAAAAAGCTAATATAGGATGATCTCACCAATCAGCGAATGTGGGAGATATAGTATATCAGATCAGGAGTACTATTAAATAAAAGAAACCTGGCCTGGCCTGACCAAGGGTTTAGAAGAAATTTCTCATGCGAAACAACGGTAAATTATTTGATAAATAGGTGGAAATTTATTGCAAGAAAGAAAAAAATAATGGCAATATTTTTAGACTTCAAAAGAGCATTTGAAACAATCGACAGGGAAATACTTATACAAAAATTAAAAATGTATGGCATTGAGGAAAATGAACTTGAATGGTTTAGATCATACCTTACAGATAGGAAGCAAGTGACAAAGGTTAATGGTACAAAATCAAGTGAATTGAATAATGAATTTGGAGTACCTCAAGGTTCTACATATATTGCGAGCATTGCTATTTATAATATACACAAATGATATGCCACGAATGCTCAAAAGATGTAAAATTATCCTATATGCAGATGACACCCTAATATATGCGGAAGGAGAAACGGATGAGCAATGTAAACAATATCTACTACACGACATAAATAACATAAATTATTGGGTAAAGATGAATAAACTAAAGCAAAACTAAGTTACATCAAATTAACATGAATGATGATGCAATAATTAAAATTAATAATGAAACAATTGATAGAGTTAATAGCATAAAATACCTCGGGTTTATTATAGATAAGGACTTAAAATTCAATGACCACATTGATTACATACGCAAAAAAATTGGATTCCTAAAACGGATTAGAAATAAAATATCAATAATGACTGCAATCAATATATATAATACAATGATAAAATCTCACTTTGAATTCAGGTCTACAATTTTATATACCTGCTGCTCAACAACACAAATAGAAAGGCTGCAAAAATTACAAAATAAGTCCATGCGAACTAGGGGTGTCAAAATATCGATGGCACTATCGATAGTATCGATAGTTTATATTTTTCTGTACTATCGATGTTTTTTTTTTTACGAAATATAAACATTTAACTATTATCGATAGTTTTTTTCCACTATCGATAGTAAATTTTCCACCACTAATCTTTTGTTTGCATTTATAAACTCTTGATTCCCACAGAATTATTATAAAATGGAGAGTGAAGTAAAGACATTAACTGACTAACATGTGCTACTTAGATGTATTTATTTATAACATAACACATTATTTTATTTCCAGACACGTTCAAGTGATATGAAAGAGATGCAGATACTTGCATTTGTGTATCACAGCTACCTCGACTGAGTCGAAAAGAATGTTTAGTAAAGCTGGTCAAATAGTTTCGGATAGGCGTACAGAATTAAAAGAAAATGTCGTAGATATGTTCCTTTTTACAAACAAAAACAATTGGTTGACGGACCCTTCATCTTAAATGCTTCATGTTTAATTTTTTGATTTTTGAACTAAGAAATAAAGTTCGGTTTTGTTTATACAAAATGCGTTATTTAGTATTTTAACCTATTAAATTCAAATATGTATATAAATGTATTATTTGATAGACTCCGATAGTGTTACGATAGTATTGCCGATATATCGATATTTTGTATAAGAACTGATAGTTTAGATTCGATATATCGATATATTTTTATGAACTATCAAAAACTATCGATGGTAGCACTATCGATAGTTTGACACCTCTAATGCGAACAATACTTAAATACAACAGATACACTCAAATTCAAATTATGTTGGACACACTGAAATGGTTCAACAGAGACTGGTTCTTAATATCTTACAATTTATTCAAAAAATGAAAATGAGAAAAGCGCCTACTTATCTAACCGAACAACTTGGATATGTAAGAGATGTTCAACCGTATCACCTGCGAAACACTGAAGATTTTCGTCTACCAATGGCGACAACAACATCTATGCACAGGTCACTTTTTTTCAGAGGACTTAAACTTTTTAATATTCTACCTGAATTCATAAAGGCAGAAACAAAAGAAATATTGTTCAAATTGTAAGAAATAATGAGATCAGTAATATTTTGTAAAATAATTTTATTTTTAAAGATGTTGAAAGTATTATGAATACTCCTAAATAAATAAATAAATAAAAGTAGTCTGAGTCTGCGATTCAGACATAGGCACCAGCTGTCTTCAACCCTATTTAATCGCTACAATAATGTTTAATTTACAAAAAACTTGGTTAACTGCGTTTTACAAACTTATCATTAGGCTTAAAGCAGAATGCCCAATTAAAAACACTATTAAGGTCCCAAGAGGCTAATAGGCTCCGAATCAATTCTGTCCTATAACATTGCAACCCGGGTAAGTGATGGAGCCATTTTCGCTCAGTCGAAAAAAGTAAGTTAGATATGTATACATTGGCACTGACACAAAAGAAGTAAGTGAGATATAGACACTTTGACACTAACTCGCTCACCAGTTAATTTGCGGTTACAGTGCCTCAGAATCTATCCCTTTTATGTACTGTCAATATTATGTAATAATTCTTGTAATTACGATAATACAACGCCTTCAATAATTTTTTTTTAGTGATTTTGGTTTTGTAATATTTTAAATCAATTAAATATTTGGTATTCTCATCTTTTTAATTCTTTCATATGAATCTAATTTCTTTGAACTGGCAATTCCACCAATTTATTTATAGTTTTTATTATTAGCATCTATATAATAAACTTTTTAACAATTTTTAAATGTTTGTCTTTTTAATAAGACACTCAAACTATCTATTTCCCCTTCATTGTGCTCTCTCTCTAGCATATACTTAAAACACATTAACAAGACTCTATGACATATACATACATAATATAGATTGTTAAACCAATAGATTTATTTAATTATGCAAACGTTAAATAATTAAAATTAAACTTTTCTTTTTAATTCATTTAGATTTAGTTTTCAAGTTCTTAAATTAAATTCAAATATTATGTACCTTAAGTATTGTAAATACAAGAAAGTAATTAGAAAAAAAAATTTGCATAAAATCTTATCACACGTTGTATACAAATTATAATTACTTTTTAATGATTTACAGCAACAAAGACATTAAAATGTTGATACATTTTAGTATAACAACTTGCTGTCTAGTACATTACGAAATACAAGATAATTGTTATAAATATTCTAGTTTATAGATGGAATGTGATGGAATACGAAATATGTGTGCTATATTTAACAGCAGAAACAAAAATAAAAGAGAGATAAACAAAAACTTAATTAACATACTGATCATAATTTATAGCTTTCATAATCTAAACACGATATTACCCTACAAAACAAACTAATAACACTACCAACAATAGTACCTATTAAACAAAAACAAACCCAAAAAAACGAAAACGTAAACAAAAACTCAACAATGCAAATCAATATAATCCATACATAAATGGAACATAGAATAGTTAATAACTTGGCTTATATACCTAGATATATAGGTAGCATTTTCAAATCAAATTTCATATTAATATATGCATATAACTTAACAATTGTATAACAATTACTAACTCTGTACATCTAGTATATGCTAAAAAAACATGATCTAAAATTTATAACCTAAAGGAAAATATTAATAAGAGTAAATCAACAATGTTGTTGTAACTTTTATTAATAAAAACACACTTGGCTGTATTAGATTTACTACAGTCGACCAGTTTTTTCTTCGTCATTAAACAGTATGATAATGTGTATTTAGATTTATTGGCTTGCAACGAATTTTTAATTAATTTTTAGTCAAAAGACTGGATGTAACGATTAAATACATTCCATTTTTTTTATTGTATATCGATTTATAGTCAGCAATACAATACTTTATAATGATTTCAATACCTTGATTTCAAATTAAGGTTTATTTGAACAATTATTTGAAGCATCAAGATAAATTCAAATAGCCAAGCTTATAAGATATTTAAATGGTGAATATTGCAAAATATAGACATTAAAACAATTGTTAAACTTCTAACTGGAAAAAGGGCAGTTCAAAGAGAGTGACAACTTATATGTATATCGTTAAAAGCGAAGCTGTACGAAACCATTTAAAAAGCTATTTGTAACTTTTATTTGAAATTTATTGTCAGTAACAGAAGCTGAACCTCTTGTAGGCCTATACTATATGTGATATAATATAAATTATCAAATCAACATACGCAAATATTCCGGATTTTATAAGCGATCAAAAATGCACCATGATGTGGTGCAGAGGTTCATATAATCGTAGTTAAAAACCGGCGGAATGCAAAATAATTTTCATCATTGCTTTCAGATTTAAAAATGTAAGTGATCTCCAATCAATCAAATAAATCATATAGAAAGAACACTCTATATTTGGAAATGTATACTCAACAAAAGGGAAGGTAAAGAGAGGCAAAGACTCTTCGCAAGAGGAAGAGATCTGAGTCATCCATCAGACTATCCAAGAATAAGCTGAGGTTAGTAGCTTCACTTCTGACAGGATACTGTAGACTCAGGGTACACTTGATCAGAATGATGGTTGTCTCAATCCCAATCATCGAAATATATTCTTGGAATCTATGGGGTATTAATACTTCCCAGGTGTAATCATTATCAACCCAGATGCTGGACATTTTACGAGTTGGATTTTTTACGTAATGCAGAAAAGTTTCTGGCTATAGATACGTCCATAATAAAACATGAAACAACAAAACAACGTCATCTTCCACTTACAATACCTTTGGCGATGCAGGCCATACTGGTCATTTTCTAGACAATGCTCCTTACGGCTATTTAATGAACAAGGGTATATCAAGTGCTTGGAAGGTGATTGTCGACTCCGAGAGGCACACTGAAATTTAGGCTTGGAGAAGACGTTATAGGAATACCCCATTAATAATAAAAAGTACACACTCAGGATATCACCAACAATGAACATTGTAGGAAAGTCTGGGGGTGCCACACCATCTGAAAATGTAGGTTTCAATCAACAATCACTCCCATACCCAAAGTATGTACAGGAGGAGATTTTTTCTAGACAACATCGGATGGCAAACCTGTTATTCAAACACCTGCTGCAACAGACCAATCTATTGCTAGAAAAAATCAGTATTAGTGAAACTAAAAAGAATATATGGAAGTAACAAAATAAAAAAAAACATTCTGTAGAGGAAAAACACTTTCAGCACAATGTATTTGAAAAACAAAATGTGTAAAAACGTATAACTTTCAGGTTAAAGAGTGCCTCTTCTAAATTAGTAACCAAATTATAACGCTAAACAATTGTCATAGATATAAAGACGATTTATTGAAAAATATATTACAGTCTTAAGTCTAGATTTTAGTCTCCTGTTATTACAACAATTATGGTCTTTAACGACTACATTACAAATCCCTTCTTGTTATCACTACTGATCCATGGTATATAAAAAATCTGGCACATTCACAGAGATTCATAGGTTTAGTTATAAATATCTAGAGGCCACCAATCATTAAAGAAAACAGACTAAAAGCAGCTGCGAAAAGAGAACACTTTCACTGTTTGTTGGAAATTCGGAACAATTGTTTTTTATTGGTCAATTTTGATTTTAATGAATAAATAGGTCACTTTAGGGGATTGATTTGCAAATAACATCAATTAGAGTTCAAAATGAATTTTTCACCCTCAAAACTTAATGCATAGGTCGGTATAATTTTCATACAGAAAAGTTTACAAAATTTATTAAATTTAAAATGTACTCACTACAAAACTGAAGCGATAAACTGGCTGCTAAACATCTTACGATTATAAGTATGTAGTATGTACATACATATGTATTTATGTATATAAAGAATTAATTTTACCTATGCTCCCTAGAGGAGTAAGAGGAACATATATAATATAAATTAATATAAAATATCACAGAAACTTGATTAATACGCGAGAGAGTAGTGTAAAGAATTTTTGAAAATAATTCTTATCAATTACTTAACAAATTTACGTGTGTACATACATACATACAAATAGGGAGAGATTGATAAGATTTTGGGTTATATTTGAAACGAACAAAATAAAATAAATAAAAAAACAAAACAAATTGATATTTTTCATGCTACTTTTGGCTATGATGTAAATATTCTACTTATACGAAGCAAAAATTTGAACAACCGTATTCAAAGAGAAGTCAGGAAATTAGAAAAAGAATAGGTGTTAAATTTATTTTTGTAGTATAATAAATATATTAACTGGACAAATAGCGTAATCATAGTAAGTCTAACGGATTTGTTAGGTATTGATGACAGTCAAAATTGATGTGGTATTGGTAGTCGATACAAGTCATTAGTCAAATAAATTTTATATTAATTTTACTTTAGTACACCTAAAGTTCTATAAATATTGTGTAAACAATACACGAATGTTTTGACTGATAGTCGTCGCGACTTATCACCTAAAAGGATTCAAACGATGTTGAAATGTGTTTTTACAAATATTTTTACACAGTTTTTTTTTATTACTTGATGGAAGTATTCAGATAAATACAATAATACTACGTGGGAAAATAAATAACAAAAAGTAATTACAATTATTTATTGAATGTTTTATATAGAATTAAACGACCTTTTCTTTCTATATATTCGAAAAAGAGTAAACGTTTAAAAACTGCACATTCTGTTCTAATTTTATTCACAAAATATAAATATAATATATATTTGAAATAAAGCTGAATATATAAACATTTGAAGAAAAAGAAACTGTTTTATATTCCTATATAAAGTTGAATATACAACATATTTGAAACTAAAGGAATCCTTGCCTATATGAACTTTATAAAAACGAGCAATAATCTTCCCAAATACCCTGAGTAAATGACTTCTATGAATACTAGTCAGATAAGATTACATAGTATCACATCTGCAGTGTCTCAGCAGGTAGTAGGTTCTCTAAACAGGTCAAATAAGGGATGAAAAAACAGTTGGAAGTTCTTGTTTTATAACGTACAGTTCGGCCATACTTTTCAAACTATAATTAAGATACATTCTTCACTTTGACTATTTGAAAATGGTTGACTTTGAAAATGGTTTAATTAAGACACATTCTTCACTTTGACTATTTTTTCTGATTTTCTTAGAACGCAACAGGAAATCTGGTACTTGACTTTGAAAATGGTATTACATTCAATGTTAAAACTATGAACATAATACAAAGTATGTGTTAGCATCACAAAAGGTTGTAAAGGAGTTTTCAATTGAATATTTCACTTTATTATGATAGTCTTTCTGTATTCAGATTATTTTTAATGCATGAATACTACCACCAAACACATTTAGGAATATTGCAAATGAATGCCACTAAAACAGTTATTTTCTTTTCTAGTTGTACTTACTGTACTTAAGGCTCATCGTTTTTTTGGTTAGTTTCAGGTTATGCTATAGCAGCTTTGCCTTTGTTAGGAAGTATTTCAGCATCTTAATGACTTTTAATGCCTGTATAGCATCAACATAATACAAAATAATAATCACTCTCTATTTTTCTTGTAATAGTTATGACACATTGTTATTCCTATTAAGCAATACGATCCAAAAACTTAATTAATTGTTTTGAAGAAGAAACAATAGATTAATACACCCGACACATTTATGCAAAATATTTTGATATTCGATATGAAACCCAAGGCACAATAACACTTGAACTTTGAAAATATAACTGAGCAATTTATAATAAAACAACAATGAAAACAATGAATATAAAAGCACATGTAAATATACCCGTTATAAGACGCGTACTAATTATGACACATTGAGACATTTTTATAGTGATTTTCCAGAACTACGTACTTATTTTAAGTTTGTGATGACAATTTACAATTTTCGGTGTACCAAAAATAAAACCCTTTTGGGCCTTTAATATCACAAATTATGATCCAAGTAAAGTTGCCTTATGGTTAACCACAATTTTATTATTATTTTTTTTTGCATCTCTCTTCTATGCCAGAGATGGTTTCCAAAGACTCATTGTATAAGTTATTCATTAATCACCATCAATTATAGAAAATGTACGTACATACAAAAGAAAAATTCTTTAAAATTAATTTATTTTTTGTTTTTGCAAATTATTTTTATATCCCACAACAAATATATGTTGTAGGACTTGTAGAAAAATTGCATGGCATTCAGAATTTGATAAACTTGTATTTCTCCTTCTGTTTTTAGTATTTCCGTCTGTCAATTTTATTTACTCATTATTCTCTACGTCGTCTTTTTCTTGACTGTGTGTAGAGTCAGTCTATCGTTGTTGTTGTTTTTTGCGTTCTATTGTGTTTGTGTGTATTAACACGCAATTAAAAAAGACAGCAAAAACAGCAACAACGTGTTTTTTTTTCTTTATGCCTTTGTCGCTTTATTGTGATTTCGATTAAGAAAAACAATTGAAGCATTTATTAAGAATTATTTGTTTACGTTGGTATGGAAATTTTACAGTGATATTTTCGGTTTTGTATTTATAATTAAATTATTTATATTATTTTGTACTTACATCGTCCAATTCAATTTTATCATCATCTGAATCACGGGGATTTTCATCCTCGTGTAATTCGAGAACAAAGAGTTCGTTGGGGTCACTCACGTCAGCCATTTGTTGCTGCTCTTAAAAACGATTTTGCCGTTGTATAGTGAAGGGGACAGTTAAGACACGGTGAAGCAATCACCCCAACAAAAAGTCTGTGACAGTTCTCTGTTTCTATTTTATCGTTTCTTTTTTTTATTATATTTTTGTTTCTTGTTATTTTCTCGCTCCGTTTGTAGCAGCAGCGCAGTAAAGATCCAAACACAAACTAAAACACTTTGTTATTTCGTTTTCTTCTTTTTTCTTCTTAAATGCGTGCGCAGCTAAAAGCTGCTGCTGACTACCTGCGCCTTCAAAGACCTTGAAGTATTTCTTCGGAAATAGTATTTGACAAAAGAAAATTCTCTAAATAGAATAGTTAGTTTTTTTTTAACAATTTCTTATTGCCATCTGCTAGGTAGCCAGTCAGTCCGTCTATGAGCAGGATAGTTAAACTTTTAGACAGGCAGACAACTTTTGAAGATGTCCAGAAGAACCAGCAAAAAAAATCAAGCAGCTCGTGGCAGCACAATACACACACAAAAAATATTAAAAAAGCACACCAAGAAAACTCACGTCCGAATGCAGAATTCTTTACCGTATGCAATGTTTAACAATATTATCACGTTTATTCAATAGAGCATATAAAATATTATTAAATAATTTCTTTCTTTATTTTTATCGAGCAACGCGTTTATTTTTCTGTTCAATACTTTTTTCTTCTGTTGTTATAAATAAAAATTTCACACCACACTGATGATGACGAACGAGCGAACGAAACACGAGGAAATTTTGTGACGCCAGATGTTTGGAAAAAACGTACGTGTTGCCACTGTAAAAGCATTGAGTATAAAGTTGCCATTATTATTAAAATATTTGCTACAAAGGACAACACATATGTTTTTGTTGTCATAATATTGGATGCACTATCGTGATACAAAAATTATTTCTTTATTAATTTTTAAATAAATATTTTCATTTATGTGTATATTAATGTGCTTTTCTTTTGGCATCTAACTCTGAACCTTGCGTTCTACCAAGAATAGAATTTTTTATTACTAATATTATTGGATACAATTTCCTTTAATATAAATAAAATCCTTGTAAGCTTTTATTTATTTACAAACAAATCAATTTAAACAAATTTAAATTAAATGTTGCCATATTTTCTAGTTCTGCTGCACTAAAAGGCAACTTGGTACCACTTATTAATTCTATTTTCGTGTATTAAAACTGTGTGGTGAATCTATTATTGGTTGAAAATATTTATTTTACATTTTCCTATATTTCGAGTTCAACACATTCTTTCTTTACTTTTTATTAAATTATTTTGAATTTATAAATTACGATTAAAATATAGGTATTTAAAATATTAAAGAAAAACGCTTAATTTAAAAAAAAAACACTGCACTGTTAACACTGCTAGCGACATACAGTACAAAGTAAACAATGTGTTAAAAGTAAAATCAAAACGAAAGTAAAAGAGAAAGACATAACGAAAGAGAATTATCAATTATTAATAATAATACGGTGGAAAAAGAGATTCATTCGACATAATCATTACTAAAGCAAATATTTCTTTCCATTTTATGAATTATTTTTTAGCGATAATCCGAGACAAGAGTGTGCTATTATTTTTAACATTTATTTTTATAACGGTGACAAATCATTAGGCAACGTTAATCAATATGTCACAGGAAGATGCAGCACCTGTTAATCTAAATGATTTAAACGATTTAAAGGAGCGCATGAAGTTGATAGTGGCAGCAGATCCGAAACAATATCATAATGAATACTCATTAAAACGTCATTTGCGAGCATTTAAAACAACCGATGATGCATTCCAGGTGGGTTTTGTTGTCAATAACTTTTTTATTTTACCGTTTTTCAAACAATTTTCGTTTCCTATATGGCGCCAGGCTATACTCAAAACCAACAGATGGCGCGAACAATATGGTGTCGAAGGTTTAGAAAATCTTCCCGAATTACAAAAACACTCCAATAAGGCTAGAGTTTTAAGACATCGTGACTGCATAGGACGCCCTGTTATTTATATACCAGCCAAAAACCACAATTCAAGCGATCGCGACATAGACGAGTTAACAAGGTTTATTGTCAAATGCCTGGAGGAGGCATGCAAGAAATGCTTCGAAGAAGTTACTGATAATCTGTGCATAGTTTTCGATTTGGCCGAATTCAATACGTCCTGCTTGGACATGCAATTGGTAAAGAATATGATATGGCTATTAAGCAAACATTATCCAGAACGTTTGGGTGTATGTCTTATTATCAATTCACCGGGTCTGTTTTCCACTGTATGGCCTCTAATACGTCAATTAATCGATGATAATACCGCAAAAAAAGTTGTTTTTGTAAATGATGAAACAGATTTGTGTAAATATTTAATACCCGATATATTGCCTACTGATATGTAAAAAAAAAGAAACAACAAAAACAAAATAATTGAACAGCAATTGTTGTAGTAATGTATGGTTTTCGTAAGAACAGAGCTTTAAAAGAATGTAATCAATATTCCGTTAATATTAGATTTATTTTACTTTATTTAAAAGTAGTTCAAAATAACTTGACTTAAATACCATAAAACAGCATAACAAAGAAATAAAACATCACATTCTATACAGATTAGACAAATTGGGATGTTTTTTGTTTTGTTTGTTAATGTTTTAATTTATGTAAAAAAAAACCAAGCTTAATTTTTTTGGAAATAATTTAATAGTAATTTAATTCTTCCGCAAAATTGATTAATTTTATTAAATTAATATTCAAAATTGTATTTCAATTTTTATAGCATTTTTCATATATTTTTAATATTATTTTTACATTTAGTGTACGATTTTCTTTTTTATCAAATCAATATTCCAAACGAAATTGAAAAGTATTATAAAAAAAAGTAACTTAACTTTTTTAAACAAAATTTAAAAAGATTTTTATTAAAACACAATAAAGCATCATAAATTTTAGGTATTAGTAGAAACACTTTTAATGCTTATCTACTGTTAAAAAGAGTTGTTATTGTAGGTAAAAGTATTTTATTTTATAGTTTAAAATCATGTGATTATTGTTTTACAAAAAATATATTTACTTCTAGCCTATACCTACACAGTATGTATTTAAACATTTGCATGTTCTTTTAAAGCTCTGTCTTAATATCCGGGGTTATTAAGAAACAATATGCTTCAATATTGTTTTCTTTGCTTTCAATAACGTACACTTACTTTAATGCATACACAATACAAAAAATATAAAGAAAATTATGTACCTTTAGATAAATTTATTATTTATCATGCTGTACCTTAATAAAATGCATCCTCATCTATGAAATAGGCTTTATTAATATAAAAAAAAGAGGAATAAAAAAACAAACTACAACAACAACCAACAACAATATACATTTAAAACAAACCAATAAACACCCCCCGTCTTATTCACTATAAACCAAATAGAACTGATTGACTCAGTACAATTAACTTAAAAAAAACGTTTGTAATCCAATCTATACAATCTATACACCATTCTTATTACTTGTACTCGTTTGTATGTATGTATGTATATGAAAAACAAAAAATATACAAAATAACAATATAATATACTGTTTGTTATAAATGTATGTATTTGTTATCAATATAATAGTAATAATAATAATAACAACAACAACAACAATATACAATATGTAGCAAGAAAAAAACAATAACTAACTCTATTGATGTTGTTATTTGTGTAACATTTAGTTTTGAAATATTTGCATTGAAACCGCTTTTAAGCAAATGAAACAAGACAAGAAACATGTTAAAATTGAAAAAATAAATAAAATTTTAAAACTCATAGAAAATAAATCATTATTATTTGAATATTTCATTTCTTCTCAATTTAATATTGTGTGGAGTACACAAATTGAAAGTCGTTTAAGTTCGCATTTGGGTTTTCAAGAGAAAAGGGAGGAGGCAGGTTTCTAAGAAAAGAGTGAATACATGATAGAAGACAAACAACCCTAAAGAAAGATGAAGATGAACTAACACCCCACAGCCAGTCCAATCCCATTCAGCCCAATCACGAATAAGAATTTCAAGGAAGTGTTTTCCCTTTCCATTATTTTCTCGCTTTTGCCTTTTAATTGGATGAATTTTATCTCGAAAAAACGAAATTACATACATATGTGTATGACATATTTCTAGGGAGTACTCGTGATTGGGAGAGAGTCCGAATGTCAGCTTCCGATCGAAAGTTTAAACCATTAAAAAATCTTCTGTCCAAGATTTTTAAACTCATCTTACCAAGGGCTGGAAAGTTATAAAGCTCCTTCTCTTCCCAGACCCATCATTCCTTAAAGGTAGCAGATTGATACCAGCCACCAAGTCGCGCTTAGAATGTGAACCCAATCTAAAAAACACCACCTCGTCCCTGAAAAAACAAATTTGCCAGGAACCAAGAAGGTACAAATCCAATCAAGAGCCAATCGATGCTTACACTAGAACAACCCACAGGGCCCATAGTCAATGAAGATCACATAAGATTCTACATTTGAAGAGGTTGGGGCAAGCTACATCATCAAGAGCTTTCAAAGTAGCAAAGTTCTCTGCTGGAAAGACGTTACAGTTATCATACGATTGAAATCAAAACTTCAAATCGAGGTTCTTACAGAAGACCCCAGATCCCCAGACAGATGAGGTTGGGTCAAGCTACGGCATCAAGAGCTTTCAAAATAGTAAAATTCTTTGCTGGAAAGACCTTACAGTCAGCATACGATTGAAAGCGAAGCTTAAAATCGAGATTCTTACAGAAGACCCCAGCTTCGACCAATCCTTACATTGGTATGATATGGGCATCATATTAGACAACAGAGTACAAATTGATTTCTTTTGTTATAAAATAATAGAAAAAAAAAAATTGCCAGAAGGCTGACAACAGATTAAAATGTATTCAGATTACCTGAGAAATTAATCTGCATCGATTGTACTCTGCCACAAATTCACCGGAGGCATAGAAGTGATCCAAACGGGACAGTTAAATAGCTGATTCGTGTGGTCAGAGTTTTGATAGCGAGCCGGAACATGGTTTATGGTGAGGAGAATAATGCTCTCCAGCTTAAACAGCCACATTTCAAATTGTGTTAGGATATATCATGTTCGCCTGGATAATTGCTTTTTATTACAGGGTGGTCATTTAGTACTCTATTGTACCTATAGTCGTTTATGAATTTAAAGATTACTGATTGATGTGAGAATCTATGCCGTAATCCTGACTGAAGGGTTATAATGGCCAATTATGTATGTATGTATATGATTGATGCGGAATGTCGTTAAGGATATCCATATTAAAACGTTGAAAAAATTCCTTCCTAATTTGGTAATTTGTCTTAGCAGATGGTAATGTTCTGCAACGTTCACCGTTTTTATGTCGCTGAGCAGAAGTATTTACACAGGGTCAGCATGTTTGAAAAGTGATCAAAGTCTCCTTATCCTTGCCTCAAGGATCTTGAAATTGGAATACCGTTTTGTCTCTCTCTTGCAGCCATCGGAACATCAAAAAACATTTTCTATAACCTGAAAAAGAAAAAAAAGCTTTTAAATTGTATTTTTAAATTTCAACATTTACTTTTATTTCCTTTTTCTTTTTTGTATAATGCATTAATAATAGTGTATGTATGTATTGTATATGTTATGTTTTATGCTTTTTTTCTTAAAAAAAAGTGTATTTTAAACTAATTTTACTTTCTTTCAGCTTCTTTTAAACAAATACAAGTTTTTTAAAACATTCTTTTATAATTTTCTAATAATTAATTACAACAGCGTATGATGATTTGTTTTTTTAATTTTTCATTTGACTAAATAAAATTTCAATTCAAAAAACGAAGAAAGACGGACGATATTGAAATAATAACGGGGAAAAAACGATATGATATAGAATTTATATAAAAATTTGCATTATAAGGTTACTAATACATATACATATGTATTTATTTAAGCCTGCAAAACGGTGTGAAGGGGAAGGAGGGGGTAGCATAAAAATTGTATGTTCTATAGATTTGCTTATATGTATTTCATTTTCACTTTTGTTGTATTTTTGTTCTTTTTTTTCTTGTATTTAAATTGCAGTTTGTCAAAATAATTAATCAAACAATTGTAATGGTGGTTGGTTAATAATTCGATGAAATACATTTGCGTCGATTCTTTTGCATTTTCTCAATGTTCTTTTTGATCGGTGTAGAGTCATAGAAACCTTTAACGATTGTTGTAACGGCTAATACAGTGGCAATAAATTGATTGATTGTTATTTCCCAATCATCAAAATCTAGTGAACTATTACTACAACTGCTAGTATTTTTACTAGATTTTTGATTATTTGAAGTTAAAGTGCCATTGTCACCGCCACCAGCTGCTGCTGCTGCACTACTGCTGCCGCGTGCCTGACGTAATTCCTCTTCTAGATCCACAAATAGTTTTGTAGTTTTAGGCGGCTCACATGGTGTTGTAGGATTTCCATTTGAATCAGGCTGCTGCAATAATCAATAATTAATTAATTAAATAACCATCATTTCTTTTAAATAGTATGTAGTTTGGCTTGCATTCCCACATACCTCTTCAGTACTGCCTAAATTTAATTGCGTAAAGCTTTCTAAACTTGAATCTTTTCTTATATTATCTTTACCCAATTCCAAGAGATTCTCATCTGCAATTTATAGTAGAATACAATCAAGTTTAATAAAGAAAAATTTAAGCTTAAACTTACAAGCTTGATTCATATCAGCATCAGTTTTACCCAGGATTTCGACAAGACTTCGCCATAATATTTGGAAATTAGTCTTTTTCATATTCGGTATATTCTTGTTGGGTGAACTGGCATCGTCTGGCTGATCTAGCAGATAACGCAAGCTGCCCAAACTCTTCGTATCGGTATTTGAATCCGTTCTATCCCGGTTAGCATTTGTGGTCGTCATAACCAGATCACTAATTTGCGAAAAATTCGAAATTGTTTCGACATTCAATTGTGGTGGCGTTACTTTAGCAGCACCCAAATCGGATATATCGGAAAAAGTATCGATAGATTCAAAGCGACCCTGTTGTTTTAGGGGAGAAATAGTTGAGGAACCATTTTGAGAACGTGCCACACCGCCCATCATAGCCGCCGAGGCATCGCCATTACCAGGTGTACTATTCTCATCTTCAGAGAGATCCACATAAAATGTCGATGTTCTGGCATTGACCGCCATTGAAGAAGTATTAGAGGTTGAGTACAAATTGGGTGTGCGCAATATATCCATATAGGTATTGTTTGAAATGCCGGCCAGTGAATGTAGCTTTTGTGTAGCCGTTATTAAAGCATAATCATCTTCATCGAAGTTATTGTCAGTAGGTGAAGGTAGAGCTTCTATGGACTCAGAGGGATCATCACCAAAGAAATCTTCAGCTTCAATAGCTTCTTCAGCAACGTCTTTAGCTTTAGTCTTTGGATTTCTCACTTGTTCGATTTCAACCTTTGATAGAAGCGGCGGTAAATGCAAAATGTACAAAAGTTTCAGCTTCTCCGGATATTTGTTGGAGCACACCAAACCCAAGGCATTCAAAATTTGAGAAAAGTCTAAATAGCCTGTACATTTCTTGTCCGTTAGCTAAAGATATTTAATTTAATTTCAATTCAATTCAATTGTTAACATTTGCTAAATCAGTTTTTACAAGCTAAACTTACCCTAAACAGCTTCTCAGCTAAATCGATAGTTACACATGAGCGCCAGGGTGTCAATTCGTAAAATAACACACGGAATGTATCGAAATCCACACTATATGCTTCGGAGCGGCTACAGTTGTTGTCGGGGAAACCCAATCTCTGCTGGTGGGTAGGTGACGGTGATGGCACTAATATGGGAGATTCACTGACATGGGCTTGTAACTTCTGCATATGGGCCTTGCGGAATGCCATTTTCTCTTCCCGTATAATACCCAAAAGTGCACGCAACTCTTCCTTATTAAAATATATATTGTCCGAATGAAACTTAACTATGGTTTCTTCATTGTCCAAATCGAATTTACGCATTGTCAAACGGCGATGTTTATTACGCAATTCCTCAATACGCTGCAGGGATATATCACCGAACTTTGTATAGGCTTCGTGTATTAAAGTTCGTACCGATAGGGTACGTTTACGTTTGCTATTTGTCTGTGGTAGATCATAGTCTGGATTGTGTATGCCTTCTAAGAATTTCGACAGGACCATCATGGCTTCGCCATCATCATCACATTTCAGCAGTTTTTCCTTGTTCCATTCGATAATTTGTAAAGCGACCATAAATATGATTTTGGCTCCATCATAAAAGAAACAATCGATGATTTGTAAACAGCTTTCATATGAAATGACGCTAATGAATAATGTTAAGAACCAGGATAATGATATCAATTTAATTGTGCCCAATTCATTGAGGTGTGTGTGCAGTTCGGGCAAATAATGTTTAACCAATTCGTTAAGAACGCTCTGGTCAATCTACATTAAATAAAACAGAAAAAAAATTAAAAAACAAATAACATGAGTTAAAAAAAATTTAAACTAACCTGAGCACCGACCACTTTATCTTTGTAATAGTCGGGTAGGAGGCTCTCGCATAAGCTAGCCAATAACCAAAAAGCATTCTCCTCGTCACAAAATAGCAAAAATACTGAAGTAACGATATTCATGGCCTGTGTGTAGCCAACTTGAGGATTTCTTAAAGCATACGCCTGTAGTACACGTTTTAAAGCGAACAGACCCTCCTCATGTTGAAAAGCTGGATGTTCCGGCAATGAACGACGCAAATCACGTTCAATTTCATCATGTGTCGAACATTCTTTTAAACAGGCAGCCTTCTCTACTAAATCCTCATATAGTCCCGGATGCATTTCTTTTTCGTGCACTGCTCCCGAAAATATCATCCAAATCTCTTGACGTAACTTATCGGGTATACCCTCAACAATGAGATTTATTACGGCCGTTGTACGAAACATTGACACACCGCGACCATAGTCACGAAAATGTGATTCCCAGCGTGATAGCTTTTCGTCTTGAATACGTTGCATTTCTGTAGTAAATTGAGTTTTGAAGGTGTTAATCAAGGCTGTTTGTTTGCTCCAGCATATATCGTATTTGGGACGTTCACGGTTAGCGGGACTGCAGCAGAAAGAGAGAAAAAATAAAACAGATTTTTAAATGCTTGCGAAAGAATCCTATCCCGATAAGTCTAGCCATTCCTCTTTCTAAAAATCAAAGAAACGATCGTTTGTATTTATTTAGGGTACACCATTGGTTCTGGTAACCAATCATTGTTTTAATATGTCGGTAGAAAGGGCAGATCAGTTGAAACCACGTTACATACTCTAGATAATGCTACGTACTCGGGTCATACTTAACATCGAGTTAGCCTTAAGTTGAACGAAGTAATCTACTTATAAAGCAGGATTTCTAGTGCTATATGACGGTTATATATACAGCTGATGTTAGTACTGCCATGGATAAAAAGCGTCTGAACACTTTGTTCGATGCGCTAGAGTCCGCACTGAAGAATCGCTTGAGCGAAGTGGCCTTACTGTAAGTCTAGCTTAAACTGATCCTGAATGCTTCAATAGATTCAATAGGTTAGGTTAGGTCGAAGTGGTAGCTCTGATATCAAAGAGATCACTTGAGCACGCATAGCGGCCCGTTGTGATGCCACGAGTGAACGCAGTCTCTGTACTGACAAAGTTCCACCAAAATCAGGGAAGAGAAGGAAGTTGGTCAGCGCGGGGGCTGCACATCAAAGCATGACTACCCCGCACTGGAAAACCAGCCAGAAAGTTTGATGAACGAAGCTATATCCTTGAAATCAATAGATGATAGCTCCGTCAAGCTGACAAGAAATGGAGAGCCAAACAACCTATATCTGCATCTCGGAAGAGATGGGCACTGACAGAGAAAGTGGATAACAGTCTCCTCTTCCTCAGCGGATCTGCATCCACGGCAGAAGTCGTTAAATGGAAGCCGCATCCTTTCCGCGTGTCTACCGATAACACAGTGACCTGTAAGCATAGCTACTGTGATTGGGATGATGCCACGACTGGTTGGTACGCCTTCTATCCATCAGGGGTCAGGTGAGTCTAGCGGTAGAGTAGGACTCCTCATTGGCCCAGGATAGGTTGGCGTCTAGAAAGAATTTTCACACAATGGCCAGCTTGACCGAGGCGAATGGCATACCCAAGTCCACTGAAGATCTTCAATAGATGGTATGAGATCAAAAACTTTCCGCTCATAGGAGTAAGATGGCTTTTGACCATCCACAGTAAATTTTTCATACGATTGTTTGATTTCGAAATTGGATTAATAACTCCAATACAATTTAAACTTGCTACCTACTGTTTTAATATCAAAAAATCCCTGCTGAGTACACCCAAGTGCCTAGTAAGGTACTGTATATGTATTTCGGTTTTATTAATGATAGTTAGATAACATTGTCGCCTTAATGGAATCTATACAGCATGCATGATGTATAAATACGGACAGGCAAGCAAAAAAAGATTGCCTAGATTGCCTATTTCAAACAAACGATCGGAGATTAGCCCGTTAAATGCCCGTTTTGTACGATAATGAAGACCACATAGCGTGTTAAACATCTTCTGCAATATCTAGTATTTAAAAGAGTCTCCTACACAAGATGATCGGTATAATAACTGAGCATTGTCTCATGTGGCGTACTTTGACAATCCGTTTGAGTTTTGCAGAAGTTGCAGCAACGTAAACAACGATGGCAGTTTTGTTAATTTCCTTTGCCATTGTTCTTGTATTGTTTAGAAACAAAGTTAAATAAACATCGTACAGTTTTAAGGACTCATTAGAACCAATACTATGCGTGCGAGACTTATCTTGGATATTGGGCTATGGATTAGACGGAAAATCGAAGAGGATGCTATCGGGGCATGGGTATTTTAGAAAGTACATACATGCATAGAATGAGCAAGCGCGCCTCCCCTTATTGTCTTTACGAAGAGGAGGAAGTAATTGATGATGCAGTGTACACTATTTTCGAATGTGCACGCTGGCAGAGCTATCGCTCTGGACTGACGTCCATAGTTGGAACGATCACGGTCGCTAACATTGTCGGGGTTATGATTGCGTGTAGAGAGAATTGGACTTCAGTGGCGAATTACGTGGAGTGTATCCTAAGATTGAAGAAGAGAGATCTCGAGGCTGCAGAACATGTAGGCATGCCGGCATAGATGATACTTGCACACGTGTCAAACGAAATCCAACACAGGGACCTGGACGAAAGGAATAGTGGAGACACTTAGATGTCTCCTCAACTTTCGACACGCAATCCGGACGTGGCCAAAGGGCCAAAAGGACTCCACTCCGAAGTAATACCACCGTAGTTCCAGAGTGGGCACAAAAGGTCCAGGAGACGAGGGGGGATTTAGTGGATGAGGGCCCCACACACGGAGGATGTGACGACTTCCTCTATGGTGCCATTAGGTACATTTACCCTTCCTCGGCGAGAAAAAAAAAAATACTATGCGTGCACTGCTAATACAGTTGAACGCCATATATGACTTTGTCAATATGGGGACTTATTGCCCTATAGTTTAGCAAATTAAATAAGAGAGAGTTAGTTCTTTCTTACACACAAATATACACTAAATTAGTAGTATATAAGTGGAGATGTTTGGCACACTACATCCCTCCTATCAGTCCTGCTTATTAGAGTTGTGTAGTTCACGAACGAACTAGTTCAATTGAACTATTCACACAATTGAACTAAGAGCGCCGGTCATAATAATGAGTTCTTTTAGCTCCGTAGTTCTTTTAGCTATGTAGTTCTTTTGGCTCTGTAGTTCTTTTAGCTCCATAGTTCTTTTAGTTATGTAGATCTTTTAGCTCCGCAGTTCTTTTAGCTCTGCAGTTTTTTTAGTTCTGTAGTTGTTTTAGCTCTGTAGTTCTTTTAGCTCTGTAGTTGTTTTAGCTCTGTAGTTCTTTTAGCTCTGTAGTTCTCCTAGGTCTTGTTTCTTATTCATTCATTTCATTCTTATTCGTTCTTTTATATTGTTTATTGTTCTCATGTGTGATATTCCTATTGGAATGGTGGCGGTGTTACCACATATTAAAAAAGGAACTTATGGAAACATTTTTACAAAAATAAGCAAATAATTATAAAATATTTTTTTTTATTTAATAAAGAAAAGAAATTCTTATTAAATATTTAAAAATAAATAAAGAAGTTACACAAATTTAGGAAGAGAGCGGAATTGTTTACAAGAACTGAACTATTGAACTAAAAGAACGAACTAGTTCATTACAAAGAACTGAACTAGAAAGAGCTAACGAACCCAACTCTACTGCTTATCCCCCCTTGATCTTAGAAAAATGCCTATACTTCCAGAGATTACTTCATTTGATTTGGCGAATCACTGCCTTCAAATGTTGATCGAAAAACATAATTATACTAAAGCGTGGAGTAGAGTTATTTTAAGGATTTTAAGGTTTAATCCAGCTTGTATTCCAAACTGTATATACAGTACCGTGCAAAATAATAGCAGTGAAGAGTTTTAAGTCAGACATTGCCTATTATTATAAAAATTATTAAAGAATTGTTTTAAACTATTTTGTAAATTCATTATTTAGTATGTTGTGTATTCATTGAGGATACTATTTTTTTTGGACAACATTTTTACAAAATGTGAAAATAGAAAATTTAAAACTTATAGAAAAATTTGATTGCAAAAAAATAGCAGTGTTTTTAAAATTTCAAACATTTTGGTAAAAAAATAAAAACTATTGTTTAAAATTAATATTTATTGGAATATTCTCTATTCTTAATTACTGCATTACATCGACGACCCGTGGAGTTAACCAGTTTTTGGCATCTTTCTACCGGCCACGATGATTCCACCACATTCCATAACTCCTGCTCATTTTTCGGTTTTGCTGTAAAAACTGCTTCCTTGATGTCGGTCCACAAATTTTCAACGTTATTAAGATCCGCTGACTGAGCAGGTCAATCCATAACATCAATGCCATTGTTAGTAAACCACGATTTAGCTGCTCTGCTTGTGTGTTTCGGGTCATTATCATTTTGGGAAACCCATTTTAAGGGCATATTCTAATCGGCGTATGGTTTCATAACATTTTCCAAAATATGTACGTATAGATGGGCATCCATGTTTCCCTTTATCCAAAATAAAGGACCAGTGCCGTAATAGGAAAAGCAACCCTATACATTTATTTTCGCACCTCCATTTTTTACAGTAGTTAAAACATTGCGTGGTTCAAATGCTGTATTAGGCTTACGTCTAACGTACTCACGGCGACCTTTTGAGCTAAACAGAACAACCTTAGTCTCATCAGACCATAAAATATTACGCCATTTAGATAGAGGCCAATCACGATGCTCTCGGGCAAATTTTAATATTTTTACAACACGTCGTTTTTTCAAAAGCGGGACTTTGCGGGGAGTTCTTGCTGGTAGATTATTATTAAGTAGAACCATTCCTATCGAACACGGATGAACATCAAGATTTAGATTTTGTTTCAACTCTGTGGCTGAAGTTTTGGGCTCATCTCTTACAGTTCGCAAGAATTTTTTAACTTCAAATTGGCTACTTTTGCTCTTTCTTCCCCGTGTTTCTGCTTTGTATGACCATTTTTTGGCATTTAATATCATTTTAGCTGAGCAACCAACAAGATCTTGAATAAATTTTTAAGTCTTCCGAAACCGAAAAACGAGCAGGAGTTATGGAATGTGGTGGAATCATCGTGGCCGGTAGAAAGATGCCAAAAACTGGTTAACTCCATGGGTCGTCGATGTAATGCAGTAATTAAGAATAGAGAATATTCCAATAAATATTAATTTTAAACAATAGTTTTTATTTTTTTACCAAAATGTTTGAAATTTTAAAAACACTGCTATTTTTTTGCAATCAAATTTTTCTATAAGTTTTAAATTTTCTATTTTCACATTTTGTAAAAATGTTGTCCAAAAAAAATAGTATCCTCAATGAATACACAACATACTAAATAATGAATTTACAAAATAGTTTAAAACAATTCTTTAATAATTTTTATAATAATAGGCAATGTCTGACTTAAAACTCTTCACTGCTATTATTTTGCGCGGTACTGTATAAGTTATAAATTGTAGTTGTACTTACACATGAAATTTCGATAATAAATCGGTGATTTTAGTTATTAATACATCACGATCTACAATTTGAGCAAATACGAATGGTACATTTTCCGATGTTATGATAACAATTTGATTTTCATAACGATGATTGCCATCATCTTTCTTCTCTACACTCTTAATCACTTTCAGGGGTATTACAACGCTGACGAAATCTCTAGTTTCACTTGTAAAACAAAAGAAATTTGTAAACAAATAAATATCGCCGTTAATATAACGTTTCGAATAGGGAGTCCATAAGTTAGCTGAGGAAAATTGAAAAAAAATAAATATAATCGTTATTCTCAAAAAAAAGGGGGAGAAAAAAAAAGGGGAAACTCATAAAACATACCCTTAATAGTGCCATCTATAATTTCAGACTGTGGTAAACGAAAATATATGCGATATTCTTCAGATTTCTGGCGAGTTATAAGATCTCGGCATAAAACTGGTTTCTTAGAGGACTTGCGACCGAAACGTAGTAATAAAGCAGAGTCATGATTTATTATAGGACTGCCAGGATCCTAAAAAAATTAAAGAATATTTCCTAATTTCGATTATATTATGAAATATTTATTTTAGAGTGTACATACCTGTATTATTCTTTGTATGGCCATTTTATTTAAAAGTTCTATATGCTCATAGGCTTCTATATGATCAAATAATATGGTAAAATTGTATTGCATTTTATTATTGGTTTTCAAATAGATCGTATTCACGTGACGTGTTATTTCTTCCAGTTCCGTAAACCTTATGCTTATTTTGGTCTCTTGGCCCAACATGTACGAATAAAAACTAACATGATTCAGCGAAATATACAAATGTCCTTGTCGTGGTAATTTATTTTTAACATATCTGAAAATCAAATCAAATCAAATCATGAATACGATACAGAGTTGCGTACTGCGACCATAAAACTTACGTGCATGTATAATAATTAACCAAACGTTCTTCTTCGGGCATATTGAAATATTGACGAAATTTCGATTGAATCACTTTGAAATCAGCCGAATCACCGGTCTCATCTTGAGTGTTCTGAGTATATAGGGATTTAATTTTACAGATTGTAAAATTTGTTATCTCATCCTCACTTTCCATTTCATTCAGTACACGGAAAAGGTTTTGTGCCAGCCACTCCCAGTCTCTATAAATTTCCTCTTCTGTTATACCAACGGCAATTTCTGCAAAAGGGCGAAGGAAAAGAAATTAGAAAATGTTTGCTAAACAATTGAATTGAATTGATTACATTTTCTAAATCTTGGAAAAAAGGATTACTTTGTGCAATCATTCAGAAATTTTTGTGTGAATCTTTAAAAAGGCTGAAGTTGGCTGTGCTTCATAAGGTTTTTTAGCTATCATAAGAAATCCTTTTAAGAATTTCCGCGGGATGCCAACAGAAGAACAGCAGCCTGATGTATCTAATTAGTCCTAATGGTACTACTCAATGCTTTTCGTATGTTAAGCATACATGTCTCATGACTGCCGTGATGCTTGGGTCCATCATTCTGCCATTAATTGTTAAAATATCTAAAGAAGTCAATAAGTATATGACCAATTACCAATGTACTTTATCATACTTTACTGATGTTTCATGATCTTATAGGCGGTCAGATTTGTCGCATAATAGCAAATGGAGAGATTCATTCAAAAATTTTACTTGGATAGTGATTTGTCGCTACAACTTCTACAGAAGCCAGATGTCATCACTATTGATATTCATAGGTGACTCGCATTTATCTATTGATATAAATATTAAGGAATGAGGAATTTATCTACGAAATTGTCCATGACAAATCTTTTAATAATCTTTATCATTTAATTGATCTTTCTGAAAGCAATTATTCTTTAAAGAGAAAAATTATACTGTACTTAAATCATTAAATATTAATTATATATATTGTTTGTATATTTAAATTTAGTCTGTAAGGAACTACTATCCATAGACATAAATAAATAAATAAATATTGTTATAAAATAGATTAAGGATACCGGCTAATATATGTATTTTCATTCTTTGTGATGAAAAAACTGATTCTACTTTTTGGATCAACATTTTAAAATCTGCTACCAATCGCTGTTTGAAAAAGGTGACTTCCTATATAGTCTCCTATATTAAGTTAGGTTAGGTTTGAGCGACAAGTACAATACCCAAAGTAATGCTTCCCAGCTGACCATTATAAATGGAAATGGGAAAAGTAGAAAAGGAAGGACATAGGTCTCCTGTATTAGACATAAAAAAACAAATATAGTCCGCTCTCAATCTTAACTGTATACTAGACTAGACTATAAATAGTGACTTGTAGTTACTTAACACAGCACTAGTTCAAACCGAAGATATAAATACAAATTTTTATGAAAAACAAATGGAAATGGGGGAAGATAAACGCAGGCATCTCGCAAGTCAATCGGGGATGAAATTCCCAATCATTCGTAGGATAACTAATCAAAGCTATTGAAGAAATCCTAGACAAAAATCTTGAATTTTCCTATCCGCACACCAACAGACATTACCACAAACCCTCCAGATAAAAAGGGTGACCTTGTTCCACATTCTATTCATAGCTCTCAAGGCATAATTACCCATTAAAAAAAAAAAACCAATCAAGACCTGAATAAGTTTATTCTCAATTTTAGAATGGTCACCTCAAAGAAATATCCAAAAGATTGTCTAACCAGCGTTTTCTTGCCAGCTCAACTATGTTCTCAGTATTTAAAAACCTAAAGAATGATTAGTCCGTCCTTTATTTTTGTGTGCGTTAATTTTATATATGAGTAGCGGGACCTACAGTTTAAAGTCGACTCCGAACGACAGATTTTTGAGAAGCTTTTCATGGCAATTTTTACTCTCAGAGTTTTTGCCAGAAATCTGCAGAGAGGAAGTCGCCGAAAAAATATTTTCATATTTTCGTTTTGATGTCTGACCTGGGATTTGAACTCGGGCCTTTCGTCTAATAAGCGAACACACTACCTACTAACCCTCTTGTGTTTTCATCCTCTCTATCCTGCTTCTCTTCTTTTCCAATTTTTCTATCTCCTTAACTATACCCTCTCTCTGACTCTCTCTCTCTCTCTTCAGAGATGTATTTACAGTGGGTTATTTTGACCTATGGGCATTGCACTTTTTCCAATGACTAGTATATTTACTCAAACCTAACCTAACTTTTAATATTATGTGACCTGTTCTCTCTAATTCGAAAACGTCAAATTTAGTTTCCTATAAACTAATGAATGACTCGCTTCTGTTAATTTGCTTGAAAGAAAAGGAATAGCTTTGAACAGCTGGAAATATAGTTTCAATTCCTATAGAATTTTGAATTCATAAAGTTTTTAAGTTATAGTTAAAGGTCATTGCATGTATGTATGTATTTATTTATAATTCGATTGCAATTTAAAAATGTTTTGTTAATCAATTTAAACTTGCAATTTCTTTCAGTTGATAATACATTACTTTGATAAGAACTAAAGAAATTATGATGAATAAGACAGATTGAACGAGAAAGATGATAATGAAAATTAGTTTTTCAAACTCAATTCATACAATGCATATTCAATTAAAGATGTAATAGAAATACAACACACATGCCTACTTAATTTCACAAATCTGTTCTTCGGAAATAAATTAGAAAGAAAACTAAAGTCTTTGTTAAGTTACATTCGCAAATTAAAATCCTATTGTTTTATGAACATATGGCGTCGTCATAATTTTTGTTAAACTATTTTGTGTTTTGTTTTTTAATTGTTCAATGTAATAATGGTACGGAGTTCTTATCAATTTGGCACATTATTTCAAAGAGAGGAAAGTGAATAATAAATACAAAATAAGATTTTGTATAATTTCATTTTAATACGTTTCACACAAGGTATAGTAAAAAGTAAACCAAATAGTTTGGTTTGTAATAAAAAGAAGAACATTTTAATGGATATTCAATTTCTAATACCACCTACCTAGTCATAGACAAGTGTTGACAAAATACTAGATTTCATTTTACTATACCCAAACTTTAGTATGTATGAAAACAACAAAAATTTGCGTAAAACTTCATTATGCCGCTTGTAGAAATTATCAAAATCAATATTTAATAATATTATGCATATGCCTTTGCTTTATAGTGAAATATTACGATGATTCATATTGAAAGTTTTATATTCTTCTACAAAATTGAGTATGACAAATACATGAACAGATTTATTTTTTAAATAATTTAATAATTTAGTTTAAATGTACATATTTTTTTACTTACCATAGGATATTTCAGAGTTTGGAGTCTGATGTAATATGCGATAGGGTGCTGGTTTCGTATCGAATACACTATCGAATGTACCCACCAATAACGAACCAAGTCCACGAGATTCTCCATGACCGCGACGTTTGTGCAAAACAAAATAATTTGAACGTTTCTCAACAACCCTTTGGAAAAAATAAAGAAAAATTATATATTATTATCAGGATTATGCACCTAGTTTCTCACACCACTTATATTGTGTGTTAATTTTATACATACATAAGTGGCGGGACCTACGGTTTAAAGTCGACTCCGAACAACAGATTTTTTGAGAAACTTTTCATGGCAATTTTATTTACGCACAGAATTTTTGCCAGAAATCTGCTGAGAGGATGTCGCCGAAGAAATATTTTTTTTTTATATTTTCATTTTGATGTCTCATCTGAGATTTGAACCGTAAGCCAACACGCTACCTACTAGACTACGGGGATTTACAAATTAAATATTACAAAAGCTTTAAACAAATTCATGTAAAAGAAGCTTAACCGCATTACCGCAGCTACTTCCAGCGTATACAGCTAGTTCGGTATTCAAACTAACTCTGTTTTTTAGAATAATGAAATAAACAAATTTAGAATCACAAATAGTCTGGTTTTTATTATCATGATTATGTTAATTTAAAACTGCTTTCTAGAACATGAATAAACAAAATGATGTTATAGATAGATGCTTGAAGTCTCGAGCTCTATTCTAGTAATCGGAAACAATTGTTACAATTTCAAACACCTCTGAGCTTTGTCTTGTACTAGCCATGTAAACACTTTGATAGCAACAAAAGGATTTTTCTGCAAAACTAGATAGCTTTCTACAAAGTCGGTGAAAAGAACCAGGATTTTCGTTTCCACAACATTGGGTACTTAAAGTCAATTGGCTTTTCCATGTGGTTCTATCTGAAGGCAAACATTTTAACCAAAAATAAAATACGAGACATTTAACGTCTTAATAACTGTTTTTCCTCCAGAATAGTATTTAGCATTGCTACAGTTTTAAAAGCTTTGTCGACGGTCAACTACGAGGTCATTCGTTCGCACGAGAATCGGTTCTACGCTCCGGAACGACCCGATTACTCATCGGCCAAGGACTCTCAACTCAGCGAAAGCCGCTTCAACCGGAAGTCTTTTCCCAAGGGAGACACTTCCGGAGACAACAGCAGAGCTGTTACAACAACAACACCGAGGCTATTCGTCTTCGAAATATTAATTTGAGGATATTCACAAGGCCTAATCGACATCTATCTTAATCCAAAAATTGCTAGAATCTCTAAAGTACGGCGAAACTTTATGCTGTGATCTTAGCTCTTAGGGCCAATAAGGAACATTACGATCTTAAGAGATCTTCTTCACTGAATATTAAATATAGAAGTGATCTAAGCATTTCATTGTCGAAAAGGGCTTCAAGCGAGGGACTTGTTAAAATTAAACAATTTTTACAACGGTCTTGTAATTTACAAATCCGGAGGCCAATGTTACTACTCTCTGCCTATTGCATCTAATCTAAATAGACTTATTTTGAATACAATCCATATCCTCCCATTTAAGCAAATTGAATGTGCCCCTACTATTTTAAATCCCCAGACACTGTAAGTATTTAAATGATTCCTAAATGAACATTTCAATCTTCAAAACTTTATTACTACTTGACAGCGGTACATAGAAAATAAAAACGCCCAAAATACACTGGTGATATTGCCTAATGGGCAATCACACACGAGAACAATTATGCTGGCACAAAATGGCAGCTTGTTAGCAAGAGAGGTGAGAAGAGTGGTTTTTTGCTGGTATAATTTTTCAACCAGCTTCTACCCCACACAAACCAATATACATACATTTATAAAACAGCAGATTCAGAAAAATGTACTAATACACACAAAGCAGAGTAAATGTATACAATTCTATGCCAGATGAAATAGTCTCGTGTGTGACTGAAAGAACAAAAATTGTGCGTCTTAAAAAATAGTCTCGTGTGTGATAGCATATTGAAAAATAAATACCTAAATTGAAAAAAAAAATTATTTTTTTCCACACTAAATATTCTATTTATAACTATTCCCAAATAAAAGAATTAACTTTCAAAAATTTATAACCACATGTCAACCCTATAACAAAAAAAAAACACCTAAGATACTCTCGATGATACATTGCCGACAAAAATGACGATCTTAAGGGCAAAAACTATACCAAGCAGACATCAAATATTCTATTTGGAACTTTTTCCAATTAAATGTTCTATTCTCAAAAATATATAATCTCTTGGCAACCCTATACAGAAACTAAAAAACACCCAAAATTCTCTTGATGATATTGCCGATAAAAAGGATGATCTTAATAAGAAAAAAAAGACTAAAAATAACAAATTTTTTATAATATTTTCCAAAAAACTCACCAAAATGCCGATGGCAGCAGGATTTCCTTAGGCTCTATCCACATTTTGCTAAGTTTTCTTCGTTTTAGTTGCTTAATTTATCACAGCGTATAAAGTTGAAGTTGGTAAAAACAAAAAACAATTTAAAAAAAGTTTTACACAAAGAAATAAGATTCCCATGCAAACACAAACGCACACTCGACACACAAAATTCAATTGCAAAAAAAAAATTTATTGTTCAGTTACAACCAATTAATTGTAATTAACCTTCTTATTGTTAAAATATTTCGTATATTTGTGACCAACTGATGAAATCTGTGTTGTTTTATTATAGTTTTCCCTTTATAACTGTGCACTTAACTGAATATCAAAATGCAATTCTTTTCTTTTGTTCTTTTGATTCCTTTTATCTGTTTTTCTTTTTTTCGTTCTTATTTTCCCGATAAAAAAGCCAAAGAACGCACACAGCATACGCAGGGCCGTTTAAGAGTTGTCCATAAAATAATAATACAAATCACACCGATATTTTGTTTGTTAACATTTTTTTCATATTTATTGTATAATGCTTCATATGAAACAATTAAAAATATTATACTTTTACTGTATAAAACTTATTTATTGCGTATCGAATAATAGCGAAGAAAATAACTTTTCACTTCTTTTTTCAATCAACTCCAGCGTTCTATGCAAGTAAATGTCAAAGAAAATCTGTGTGTAAAACAAAAATAGAGAATAGAATATAGAAACACAGAGAACAACACAATACAGTCATAAATTCTTTTACTTTATTTATGTGTTGTTTTATTCTTGTCTTTTCTTTTTTACATCATTTTGTTTTATTTACAGTTTTTGTTTATGTTTTATCTCGCTTTATGGTATACTTATTCGAATGTGTGTAAAAGAGACAGCAGAAATATTTTGTTTTTACAGCTGTTTTAGGCAATGTCAACATGTGTGGATAATAAGAGTGGAATCTAATTGGAAAACAAAGTTGCCAAGTTAAATTTTTTACTACATGACACATTGAAAGTATTGCATAGACTCATACGTAGCTGTAACTTATTCCCGGCAAAGTTTTTGACAATTATATAATCTTTATAAGCTATGGCAACAACTAATTGCGGGGAGTGGTAAATTATTGAGTATGTAAGCAGTCAGTTGGTATTAAAATAATCACGGTATTAATTTAACGGAAATCTTTCTAATCTAGTTATACTTTAGAACCTCAAACTGGCCTAGGTAAAGGGTATTTACAAGAAAAAATTGAACAGAAACGTAAACCAATGATTCGTTTCCTTTAGAATAGAAACAATTCCGCCTTATCCGGACTGGTACTAAGACACTTGACAGACTCTTGTGAAGATGATGATGAGCTCAGTAATGATCGATAGGAATTTCACAACACGTAACAATCCACGTAGCAAACAACCTTCCTTACCAGAGCCTCAAGCAGGCGAGTTTATTCCATAACAGAGGCGATGGTAACCCCAAGTCCAGTCTAGTTCCAGCTAATCCATTTAACCAGGAAATAGCGCCTTTCTGAACGCTTCATTCGCGACATTATTGCATGCCCTTGGAACATCCAAAAACACGGTAAGGATGGAAGGGTATAAAGCAGGGCCTTTTTAATGTGAGCAACGACTTCGTGCAGAGCAATGTCTAAGGATCTATCCCTCATACAGACTTGCTGAGGTTCACTGAGAGTTCTCCTGCCGTTGCTGATATCCGTCCAATTGATCAGATAAAGACCGATTACTCTCTATTACGATATGCTAATCGGCCTGCCTGGAATGCCATGCCATACGGTCCATACCGACTACCTTAACATCTCTCGACGCTCTGATCAATATCAATAGCTCTCCTTTTGACATTTTGCGACATAGGGTGAAAAATTTGATACGAACCCGTTTGCATGAAGCGTATAAAGGAGTGTACCACCTATATAAGCTTTTGCAAAGTCACTATATCCGCCATTAGCTATAACTCTAACCGGAAAGTCCGGCACTGAAATTAGAACCACTGTATCCCTATAACCAGGGCAATTTGTTATCAAGAAGACCTGCTAATAGGGCAACTGGAGAAGACCGCCTTAATCCTCGTCAGTTCGTTGACAGAAGCGAAGGTTTCAAAAAGGTTCTTCCACAAAGCTCTCTTATCTCTGTTTATGCTACCTATTGTACTAGGACATTTAGTAGTTGCAGTGATCATCTAAGCCTGCGAACTTAGCGCTGTTAAAGATCCAATTGACTTCCGGGCAAGCTACTTCCAATGCCGACGTGAACGGTCGTATGAGTTTACATAGGCATTTGGTAAATTTATAAATCATTTCATCAGTATTCAAAACAAGTCCAATAGATTCTCTCCAATATTACACCCAAAGAGTACCAACTTCGAGTTCATAGTCTTATAACCCCTGAAATCTTCTCTAGAAAAATCAGCATATCTTTCAGGTGTGCCTTTTTTAAAACACATATCCAATGCTCTTTACTTAAGATCATACTGATACCATAAGAGCATACTGGTATTTTGGAGCCTTGTGTTGGATTGATCAATAACATACATGCATACATTACATAATTGGCCATTACAACCCTTCAGTCAGGATTACGGCCTACCTTCTCACACCATTCATGTTGTTTGTCTTAATTTTATACTTGATTGGCGGGACCTACAATTTAACGTCGACTCCGAACGACAGATTTTTGAGAAACTTTTTCATGGGAGGTTTATTTACGCTCGGAGTTTTTTTTTTTGCCAGAAATCTGCTGAGAGGAAGTCGCCGAAAAAATATTTTTTGGTGTTTTCGTTTTGATGTCTGGCCTGGGGCTCGAACCTGGGCTATAAGTCTAATAAGCGAACACACTACCTACTAGACTACGGCGACTATCAGTAATTGAAACAGATATTCGAGAGGCTGCTCGTTTCTTGTTAAGTATTACTAAATTCGGGTTACGTAGATTTTTGTCTCTAATCAAAACCGTTGCTTAATTACTATATTCACAACAACTCCCTAGTTCTATGATGTTCTGATGCTTCCACTGTCTGGAAGCTGAGGACACGGCCCATAGCGTTTCATCATTATTTTCTTGGTATTAAGGATCTTATCAAATAACTTTCAATCTCAATATCAGTTCTAAGCGGACGAGTACTTTCAGCTCTTATCGAAATAGGTGTCCCTATTTTCCTTCCCCTATTGAAATTGTTCAAAATCAACTCGGAATTTCATTTTATTGGCCGTTAATCGTATTGTCTTTGAAATTATAATAAAATTATTTTCTATACAATTGTTGAATAAATTTAAAAATATTAAACTTTCATAAAAAAAAATCTTTATAAAAAATTTAATTGTTGAAAAATTATAAAATTTTGTGCAAAAAATTTTAAAAAATATTGCTGCGTGTTTAATTAAAAGCAAGCGTAACGTGTTTAAGGTGTAACCCGCAAAATATCAGAGAGAAAGACCGAATAAACAACAGAATAAAGTTTCCCTTCAACAATAAACTGAGAAAATGAACAAAAAGTTTGTATCTCTTGCATCCGATCAAAGTCCATCGAAAAATCCATATGAAGTGTGCACATTTCAGGGTGAGTCTCTGAAACCCTTACAACCGGAATGGCAAAGTCTTGTTTGCACGTATACACGCGATTGCAATGCACCGCAGAATTCAACACTCGCCAAAGTACTCACATTACAAGATGAAATTCGAAAATTGCACGAGCGTACCCAAGAGAATTTATTTTTGAAGCCGTTTTGTAAACGCTGCAAAATCGAAGATCGTTTAACCACGTGCGTAATACCGCAGCGATCGCCTGAACAATTGAAAACTCATCGTAGGGTGTGTGAAGAATGTTATCGGATTCGGCAACAATTTAGAGAGAGAGTTCATGATTTCTCTGAGATATACACCGAACATGAGAGTTTAATTAAACTGAAAGATCCTTTGGGCGGTGACGAAGAGCAAGATGCAGAGGAAGACGAAGAAAGAACTCGTACACAGGATGATGAAGGTGTTAAGCCTGAAATTGCAAGTCCCGAATGCAGTAGAGAGTATATTTATTTGCAACCACAGAATTTGGTAAGTTCCAACTCAAAGAGATTCTGTAATATTATCTTTCTTTCGGTTTTCTGTGGAAACTGGTCACTCATAGAGCAAGCCCTACGACCATGCTCTTGATCGTTATTTTTCGAAGTTATTAGCAAACTTTCTCATGATATGAGGCGCAGAAAGAGTTGGGAAGCAGAGAAGCGAGCATTGAAGAGTACTACCCTATACAAAGGCTGTTTGTTATGCTTGATTAGTTTCAATCTGGGTTACTTTCCAGATTGACTTAAGTGTGTCTGCTCATAACTCCTTGTGGATGTCCCCTCCACTTTCACTTACTTTCCAGAGGACATGCAGCATTTGTCGCAATGCGACTAAGAGCAATTGAGGCCTTTTTCATGCTGCCATGTATTTTCGATTTCCAGGAAAGGATTTCAATTGAAAATATGACTAGACTGTGCAAGATTCTCTCCCAAGTAAAATTGTACTATCCTAGTTAGTAGAGGATCGTACGCCTTCAGACCCTCATGGGGCGTATGTCTCTTCTTGAGACTTCAGAATTGTTCTTTAACATCTTTCTTATGATGCAATTATATTTCGTTAGTTAAGTTCCAAAGATCCAGGATCACTTGCCAGATGAGAAGCGGCACTTGTTGAAATGTGACTTCATGTCCTGTTTCGATGAAGCATATACTTTGTGCTATCAAAATTACCCTTGACCTTAGCTGTAATAGGTATTTTCATATTAGAATTCCTTTGAATTGGTAGCTGTGAGAATTTTGAGGAAATCTTCACCGGCGGTCTGAAGCTTAAGAATCTTAAGATATCTGTTTGCCTTCCTGTCTGATGTAGTGTGTTTCATTATAAATCTTGCAGTGAAACCCTTTCGGCTGCTACCTTCAGATTTAAACAGGTTAGCATGCATTGACTCCCTTGGCGGTATCGGCGGTATCTCGCGGCAGTTTTGTGTCAGTTAAGTAAGGCTTGCTAGTCACCAAGATATTTTGGGCAATTGTGTAGTTAATCAACTTGCCAGAGAACGCACCACGTGCCGCATACCAATCTACACTTTAATATAAGCCCCTCTGTTAGGCTGTCAAAAGTATTTATTGGCCGCTGAGAAATACCAGGAATTCCTGGCTTAAATGGAATATAAAGTGTACGATCACACATAATTGGCCATTACAACCCTTCAGTCAGGATTACGGCCTAGCTTCCACACCATTCATGTTGTGTGCCTTAATTTTATACTTGAGTGGCGGGACTCCGAACGACAGATTTTGAGAAACTTTTTCATGACAGGTTTATTTACTCTCAGAGTTTTTGCCAGAAATCTACTGAGAGGAAGTCGCCGAAGAAATACTTTTTTTTTCGTAATTCGTTTTGATGTCTGGCGTAGGGCTCGAATCCGAGCTTTACGTCTAATAAGCGAACACACTATCGACTAGACTACGGCGAATACCAAGAAGCTTATCCTTTTGCTATCGTTATCGGAGCTATCGTTATTAGATATCGGAACGATTATTAAACTTTCCAACTGGTGTTCAGCTAGATTATAAGAGAACCATGCTTTAAATGCGGAAACCGTTTAATCGAGACTTGTTCGTTAGTGTTGGACAATGCTATCAATATGGTATCACTATGTGTGCTGTATAAGACTATTCTTCACTTCCTTGTGTTCGGGGACCTGCGGTTGAGAAGCCTGCTCTTTTTTAAATAAATTGAATATGAGTGAATTGTTCTAGTGGTTTAGGTGCAGATATATAAATCGTATTTATTATCATTTTAAGGCTATCTTTCACAATTCTTAACCAAATACGTTTTCATTTCAATAATGTATTGAAAAACTAATACAATAGTGATGATGCTTAAGTACTAAAATATATACAAAAAAAAAAAAGAAAAGAAAAATAGATTCACTTCATTTATAACAACTTAAACTTAACCTCAAACTTAAATGCTATTCTTACAAAGAAAATAAAAAAAAGAAAAAAAAACAAAAAATATACACTCTCTTATAGAACTAAACTTAAGAAAACTCTTAAACTATTCAATTAAGACGATATCATCCATGTCCGGATAGAGATTGTCGCCCTGAGTATCTATATCGTTGGCGTCCATGTCTTGATTGAACGTTGTAGACGCCAGCGATAACTGTTTGTAGGCACCGCTATCGGCTTGTGTTTTCATGTGAACGCCCAGTTGTGAGATCAATTCTAAGGCTTTAACATCTGAGTTAAGTAAGGCAAATTGGTGTATTACCGCCAAATGGGGAAAAATACTGTGTAGCAAAGCAGCCGAGCCGGCATTTAAGCGAAAATCCTGTGCTGGATTTAGTTGTGCATCTGGTTTCTTTACATCCTCCATGGCCGTAATGGTGACTTGTCTATTGGGTAGGGTTGTGATTAAGGGCATGTCTTTCGTTTTAATTTCAATGATTTCGACATCATTGTCCTGATTACTATTTACAGGATTACAGTTATTCTCTTTGCTGTCATTTACATCGTACTCCTCGTCATCATCTGAGATTTCAAAATCGTTGCTGTTGGTGTCATCATTAATAATGACAGGCACTTGCGGGTTTGTTTTCATTTCTTGTTTGGAAAGTGTTGTTGGATTGCCGTTGCCACCACTACCACCACCACCAGCATTATCATCCACCTTAGCCGAGGAGGTAATGGCAGATATTTCCTTTTGCATGAAACTTGGTAGGGAATCCTTAAATTCTATAATAATGTCCTCCACAGCTAATTCACCCTGGACCGTGTTAGAAGCTTTGCTGCCATGGCCTAAATCCTCATCGTTGTATTTATATTTGCCACGAAAACGATTCAACCAGCGATACGAGGGTCTAAAAGCGGGCAAATTCAATATGGCTGCCATTTTAACAGCTGTCTCCTTGAGCGTTTCATTGGTAATGCTTTTGCGCAAACGCATTTGACGACAACGCTCCACCCATTGGTGTAGAATAAAACTAATGGCGCTCATTTCGAATTTACGCCGTTTACGTGTCATCTCCTCTATAATAATGGAGGCATCCGCTTCACTTAAAGTGGCCAATTGCTGTAGCAAGAACTGTTTACGTTCCAGTATCCGGCGTATCTGTGTAGCACAGCAATGGAACATTTTCGCCAAGCTATTGCGTGATACATTCGTCTCGTCATAGTAGCGTATGACAGCGATCTTTTCATAGAATGTTAAAATGTTACGTTCATTACGTCTTTTGGGCTAAAAAAAAAAAGAACGAGAAAAATTGCAATTTTAATACGAAAAATATTAAAAAAAAAAATCATATGTTTGAAGCCTAAATGTTTAGTTCAGTGTGGAATGGAGGAACAAAATTTTTTTTCCTCAAAATAAAGCCTTTTAACTGCACCTCATTTAACATTTACCCCATACAACCCACGTATTCATGTATTTATGTATGCATAATTCCTGTTTCTAATTTGTGTGTACGTGTGTGTGTGTGTAAGGCCTTTAATGCGATGGCATAAGTGTTTACGAGTATGTGTGTGTGAGAGGAATATGTTGTCAATTATACAAGTAGAAACATCATTTTGGCGTTAAATTTCTGCCTACACACTCTGACGATGCTTTGACAGCACTTGCATACATATACATGTAGTTGTTGTTTGGATTATTATTGTAACAGCATAAAACCATAGTAATTCATAATACCAATGTGAATGCGTAGTCTGTGTGTGCATTACTAATACTAACAAAGGAATCCATTGAATGAATAGTAAAGCCAGACGTATACAACAAAATAAACTAACAACAACAATAATTTTTACAATAACCCATAGACATAAGGGAAAAACAACAAAAATAAACAAACCAATACATGCTCATGGTCATAAACAACGAATGCTTGCTTGCTTGCTGGCTGATGCCTGCATGCCTGACTTTAATGTCATGTTCGTTACTTAAAATAGTAGAAGACGGAATATTTAAAATGTTAATAAATGTTGTTCACAGATGTCTGCTTGCATGTTGGTCTAAATACATACATACGTATGTATGTATGCGTGTATGTATATGTATAAGAGGTATTGTGGCTACAAACATAACAAAATAATTGCTAAAGAATTAAAAACTAAGAGAAATATAAAAATAAAAACTTCAAAATGCCAGGCAGTGACGCCAACACATCGTAACAAGCATCACTATATTCTCAAAGAATTACAATGTCGTCGAGGTTATAGAAACAAAATCTATAATTTTCAAACGTTTTCTTGTGTTAAGTCAACCATGAATAGTTTTCCCAATCTCAACGTTTATTTAGTTTGCGTTTAGGCTGTCATTATTTATTAAATAGTGTCGTGTTTCCATCATACGATCAATTGTACTCTCGTCAATTTGCTTAGGTCATCACTCGAAAGTCTTTTCCAAAATTCTGTAGTTCCTGGGACGCTGGCCCCAGGATATTGTCCAGTATCAGTAAGCACAATTCCCTGCCCAGTGTTTGATAAGCTCTCTTCTGAGCTGGCTTAACTTGCAAATATGAATTCTGTTGCTTTGTTTTCCTTATCATAGAATCTACACAATACGCTTGAAACGATCCCTCTTCTGAACAAGCGATCTTTGAGTCTATACTGAAGGTGTTTCACTATCCTCAAACTACTACTGGATAGGCTGATGCATGAATCATATAATTGCAATTAAACAACAAAAGCTTAGGTTACGAAAGGCGCAATATACATACGTAATTGGCCATTACAACCCTTCAGTCAGGATTACGGCCTAGCTTCTCACACCACTTATGTTGTGTGCCTTAATTTTATACTTGAGTGGCGGGACCTACAATTTAACGTCGACTCCGAACGACAGATTTTTGAGAAACTTTTCATGGCAATTTTATTTACTCTCAGAGTTTTTGCCAGAAATCTGTTGAGAGGAAGCCGCCGAAGCAATATCTTTTTACATTTCGTTTTGTTGGTGATGTCTGACCTGGGGTTTGAACTGTGGCCTCACGCCTAATAAGCCAACACACTATCTACTAGACAAAGATGGCATACCCCTTTAATAATAGTAGCACGCCTTCATCCGCAGACCCTAATGGTCCTTTGCGAGAAAACCCTTCAGAAAACAGAAGTATGTAATAAAATAGAAACAAATAATCAAGTCAGTTGTTGACAAGGGTGGAAGAGAGAGAAGTTAAGTAGAAAATAGAAAATTTAGGAAAAAACAACAACGGTGTTATAATATTCCGTAGATAACTACCAAGATATATACATATCTACTAGTCCGTCAATCCGATTTACGAAATCTTTTAAATCCACAAGCTTATAGTCCTGTGTTTGGCCCAACACGGAAGTGAAAGTTTCCATTCTCGCAAGCTCATTGTCGTAAATTTCTACATGGTCTAAAATATAGCAAAGGATGATCCTATTTCCGCTGCCTAGCTGATTCGGCTTGCCCAGACAGGCTGATACTATTCTTGAGTTAGTCTTCTGCGTGTCGAGTCTTCGGTTGTCGGCCTGACTGTCAGAAAATATTCCTATATCCCGAACTTTGTACTTTCCGTTTGGTTTTAACTCAACACATCTTAGCTTCACCATGAATTCCGTATATTTCACTATGGGGCCGAACACTGCCACTCTTATCTTCTTTGCAAGAGGCTGCAATTGGACAGTAAATGAACATATGTATGTATATGTATTTCACTACAGCACGCTACCTCGTATGTTAGGGTTAAAAACCTCCAAAAGGAAGAACTTATTTTTCCTTAGTGTTCGAGTGGAAACAGTCTCTATCTTAAATATTATAAAAATAATATTTTTTTATTCCACCCACTACATCAATAGCATCAGATTTTTACTGTATGACCTTGCAGTGAAGCGAATCTTTTTATCAAATATAAACGGCTTGTTAAAAAACGCCTGCCTATTACACTTAACAACACTGTAAATTCATGTTAAAGAAAAAAGTTATGATTGACTCTCTGTTTCATTTCTATTGTTGTAGTATTACGTTCTAGATTTATTTGCGTGTATACAGCTCCACTGTATGTGTGCGTGCATAAAATCTAGCGTATGGCATTGTTGTAAACAATGATGGCTTTCGTGTTTTATCAAGCGTTGCCTCTTACTCTCACTCTCTTCCACCATACAGTTGCGTAAACGTGTGTAAGCCTTTATGCGTATGTGTACATATTTTCGTTTGCATGAGTGTGGTGTGATTGCTGTTATAGCGGGTATTTTTTTGTTCTTATGCCATGTGCACACACACATACATGGCATGTAGATTTGAATAATATGAATGAATGAAGTAGTACTATTATTGATCTCCTATTTTATTTTTTGACTTATGCTTTAAGGGAATGAAAGAGTTTTATGTATTTGCAATACCGTACAAGTGGTTTGAGTGTTTGTGTATGCATAAACTTTAGTTCGTTTGTAATCTTTTAAAATATAGAAAAAAAGAGGCAGCTTTGTAAAAACAGTTGCTGGTAACTAATTAGAAGTAATGGAATTTGCGTCAACATTTTTTTTAATACTGAAAGAAATAATCGAATAAAAAAAAGAAATTAATTCAAATGATTCGAAATGGAAAAATTATTTCTAATTAATTAATAGCAGCTCTTAAGGTCTCTTACACCTTGCTTTTCTTATATGTTATCCGTTTATTAAAGTTTATTTACACACCAAGCGCATACATACATATGTATGTAAATATGTACGTATGTATGAATAAATGTCAGTGTAAGCTTCAGTGTGTCGATTGTGGTTGTTGTTGTTGTTGGTTTGCATATTTAAATGGCAAATACAGTGAGTACAGGCAGCGTAGAGTAGTGTATGGCAGAGCAATGCAGTTTAATGTATTTTCTAAGTGATGCCAATCGTGACAGTGGCGATGGCAAAGACTCGTGCATTCGTGCTTTTCTCTCTACATCTCATTCATTCTCTCCTTGTAATTTTTAAGCTGCGAGTAAATCTTGTTTTCAAAGTTTTTCTTTTGCTTGTTATATTTGCACAGTTGATTAATATGAAGTTTGTTGTTGTTGCTGTTGTTGTTACTGTTGTAGTTGCTTACAATATTGTATATGAGTACCTGGCATTATTTGCTTAGTTTACTCTCTGTATTGTATGTAGTTCCTAACTCTATTCATATATGTATGTATGCTTATATTTGCTTAAGTGTTGTATGTGTGTGTAGTATATGAGAGTGCGTGTTCATTATTGTGTATAGTGTACACGGAAGTCTTTTTATGAGCCTTTATTGGTGTTAGTGTATGCTATAATGGCTGTTATTTATTCACTTGTTATGTATATTGTATTATTGATTTGGGGTTTCTAGTCATTCTTTTAAGGGTTATAAAAAATAGTAGCATAAGCAGTGTGGTGGTAGTGGTAGTGTTATTAGTAGTTTTTTTTCGTTGTTGATATCTTCATCATATTGTTTCCCTAGCAAAAACACTTGTGCGTCAATTGACCTTATCATATGCTTAGAAGGTCTTTTCTTCTTCTTTTATTATAAAATAATAAAAAAAACATGGATTTTATTAAGAAGCATCAAAAAATATTGTTTATAAATTTGGAAAATTTAAGGAAGAACAAAAAAAATAAAAAACAAAATTGTTGAATGATGGCGAGTATTTGAGCTTGGAAGGCAAGTTTTTTTAGTAAAAAATTAAAATAATGATTTTGTCTTGCAAAGGTATGAGAAATACGTGTTTAAAAATTTACTTTACTACGTTAAAACCAGTCTTGAACATAAAGAATCTTTTAGCAGGTTTGACATCTGCTGTAAATGAATTAAATTTTATCCGAAAATCGCATAAAAACAATGAAAATAAGCTATCAAACTATTGTGAATCTGTAAAAGACGCTATAATAGCGTAATTTAATTATACGTCAATTAAAAATTTACAGTGCTTGTCAGGTCTCAGGTGGGTCAACTGAAAATATCCTCTCTGTAACAAATTATTCAACGCAATGGCGTATATAAGAGTTTTGCCTATCAACTTTACATACCAAATTAACTTTTAAGCCCTACAACCTTAAGTTACTGCATGATTTAATGCCCAATAAAATGAAAAATCCAGTTAAATTCTAAAAAAACTTCCATTGGCAACTCAGCAAAAGAGGAGAATGTTAGAGTTTAGAATATGTATGTGAGCAGACCTTAATGAAATGGTCTTAAGCCACCCCTTTTTCTAAGTTTTCGTCCATACCTAGCGTAACGGCAGTGCCATTTTATCCAAGTTTACCTCGAGATTCCGGTTCAACAATACATCATATAATGCCTTGTAATAACTTCTACAATTAGTGTTACCACATCTTTTTAGCTAAAATTCAACAATTTCGTAATTCTTTTGTAATTTGATTTCCACTATTTATCAATTCATTTAGCAGATTAGTTAACCATTTGATTTTCGCTATAAATTTCAGTTCAGCTAGTTGCTATAGTGACTTAAAATTGTAGCGGAGAGACAATACGCAAATATATCATCCTGTTCCGCGTTCAAGGATATACAGAACGGTAGTTGGCCGGCTAGATGGATTAGGAAATCCACAAGTTTCCACAGGAGAGAAGGGGTTCCCATTTTGGCACCATCAAAAATTGAACATTTTTGTGTTAAATACAATTTATGTAACATAGTTACACCCCCTCGTACTTTGTTTTGATAATTTTTCATTATTTTCTTCACCATTACAATGAAAGCTGGCCAAATGATTATAAAGTTGAGATATTTTCAGTTGAGAACCACTGGGACGAACATAGTACACAGGTCGACTAAAAATTCAGTTCAATTGATATGCTACATATATTATAGAACAGGCTTTAATATTTTTAATATGCATTGAATTATTCTTAAAAAGCTTATAGATTTTTTTTTTTAAATTCTTATTTTCAAAATGTTAATAAAAAACAAATAAATCTTACCTTTTTTGCGGGTGTTACTGCATTATCCGTGGAACCACTTGAATTGGCGCCCGATGATCGTCTCGACAATGAAGCCATTTCTAAAAACACTTCTTCTGCCGCTTGCCAATTACACAATTTATTGTATACGAAAATAATGCGTTCAATTGCAACTCTGTTGCGTGTGATAAAAGTCAATTAAAATTATTCCTGCACTCATAGATGATGGGCAAACACAAAATGGTTGTCTATGCACTAACACTTGTACACTTTCACTAAACGTTGAGATGATTTGTATAAAAATATACACAATTTTTCTGTTAATTTCTTGTTGTACTGTTGCGTTGCTTACACAAGTTTCATCCACAACAGCATAAAGGCCTGCTTTTGTTTACGTTTGGTATTAGTATGTGTCTAATTATCAGCGCTGAGAGTGTAGTAGTAAGAACACACGACAAAAAAAAACCACTATACGATGATGATATGTGAGGTTAGGTTTACAAAAGGAGAGTGTTTGTTGTGGCGTGTTTTTAATATTCTATACGTAGTATTTATTTATTTGATGTAATAAAATCAAATATTTTTGTTATAAATTTTATATTTAAATATGTATTCTTGTTCATATCGCTTTTACTCTTGTTCAGTTTTATTGCTTTTGCATTTATTTTCCCTGTAATTACGTATCGTATCGTATCTGTTTCTTCTTCTCGTATATGGTGTTTATATGCTGAGTAACACTTTAATACTAATGCTTTGCTTTTGTACACGTTTGCCATATGAAATAAAAACCGTACGGTAATGTTATTTTGTCTGTATGCGAGAGTGTATTGTATTGTGTTGGGTTGTGTTGCTGTAGCACTCGTTGTCATCGTTAATATGTTGGTTTTGTTTTTGTTTCTGTTTTTTTTTTGCTACTTATTTCGTTTTTATTTTCATTTTGCCTTGTTTGATTGCTTGCTTGCTAGCTTGCTTGCTATTGCCATAAGAGAGTGTGTATTTATGGCAGTGTATAAGTGTGCTTAAACGAGTATAAAAGAGTGAGTGTACTGTTGTTTATACAATATAACAACAGAACTTACACACACACATATACAAGCAACCATAAACTACATCGCATAGAGTGTTTGAGAAAAGAATTGTGAGGAGTAGTAGTAGTAGCAAGCAAGCACAAGGTATCAATTGTATTAACAAACAAAAATAATTCTGTACTGCTATTCCAAAAGGTATTATTGTTGTTTTTTTTCTTTCTTCTGTGTTTAGTTTTTGGTGGTAAAGCAAGTTAGTATGTTAACACTACTACATATGTATACATTAATACTATTACAAGCATATCAATAGCTGTTATACAGTATCTTTTTAAATGCCATCTAAATAAGCTTGTTGGCTAGACTGGTACTTAGTTAGTTAGAATATTATACAATCAACATCATCGTTATCGTCATCGTTTTAATATAAGCATTCATTGTTTTGTTACTATTATAACTTGTGCTTATTTAGCATAGTGTACCCAACTACCAATACATTTACTTATGTATGTATTTAACAGTCAAGCAATACTAATAATTATACCAGCCACTGCTACTATTATAATAAACATCAACAACATCATCAAGTTTAGTTGGAGCACAGCACTATGGCTATATACAATACGATAGAATAGAATGAAATAAAAATAATAAAAACAGACTTTGTTCTCGTATTCTTCGTTTTTGTTTTTTTTTTCTACGGTCGCGTTCTGTTCTCTATTTTTTATTTTATTTTACACAGTAGTTGTTGCTACAATTGTAGAGTTCGTTTTGTTTGTTTTTCTTGCTTTTGTTTTATAACACACATCCAGTTTATTTCTCTCTCTCTCTCTCTCACGTTTTTTTTTACTGTTTTATTTTATCACACACATTCATCCACCTTGCTGGCTGGTTGGCTTGCTGCCTAGCTCGGCAAAATATTATTTCAAAATAAATATTAAATAAGAGCGACCGACATACCAATTATTGTTATTATACGAATATTTTATTATTGTTATTATTATAGCGTATTTTGTTGTTGTTGTTGTTACTAACTTTAGTGTACTTAAATATGTAAAACAACAACATGCAATTTTTTTGTTATGTTTGTACTAAATAAAGTTGAATTTATGCTGCTTGCATAGCGAAAGAGAATGAAAGAATGAGAGTAAGAGTTTAGAAGAGAAAGGATCAAATATTGTTATACGAACGTATTCTTACATATTCGTTATTTTTACTAAAATGTAACGAATGCACGCACATGCATTGTGTGTTGTATGTACATAAGCGAGAAGGGTACAAATGATGTTAATCATAGTAAGAGAATATCAGTAGAGAGTGTAGTAATTGGAACTTTTGTTTTCTAATTTCTTTTAATCCGTAGAAGGATTATTGAGAGTTCCAATGGAAATGTTTACATTTATGTAAAGTTTATTGCTTTTTTCATAGTTTGTTGTAGGATTAAGTGTTGCCATTAATCGATAATTATTATTATTAAATATTTAATGTGGTAAGGTAACTTTTTAAATGTTTGGATTTTGAAAAATAAAAAAATGCAGAAAATTTGTAAAATTGTACAAAATATTTATTTGTGGCAATAAGTGAATGTCTGAGATTATTTTCAATTGAAACAAATGTTTCATAGTGGTACTTGGATGGCAAAGAAGTAACTTTTTAACAATTTCTTATTAAAAATGCTATTGCTGATGCTGTGCTATAGATCAGACTTTGACTAAAGTAAAGTATTGTTCAACAAAAACTAATTAAAGTAATTGTATGTAATTCTAATTAGCGCTGTTTTTATTGAAATAAATCGATACTGAGATACAGAGAGACGGTATACAGCGGAATAATTAACCTGGACAGGATAACTGAGTGGGACAAGACTCGAGATGCCCATATTACATATGTCAGATTGGAGTAATTGATAAAACTTTCATGTACTATATACAGTGAGCGCCATAAGTGAATTGTTGTTTTTGTTTTAACATTTTATAAGTAATAAATAAGGGTTTTTATTTTTGGAAATTTATTCGACTATTCTCATTTACTTTTTTCGCTACCCTAAGAAAATGATTTATTTCAGTGGTGTTTATTCACTTTTGGCGCTCACTGTATGTATGTACATGTATGTACACACATCTTACGTACAGTACGTGTCAGAGCCACTTAGATAACCCGACATTAGTTCTATCTTCCGGGCTGAAATATACGCTATAAAAGGAGAGTCTAATTTAACATGCATTCTGTATTGTCTATTACCCACTATAGTTTGTAGCTGAGAATATACTTTGGATGGTTGGAATACTAAGATTGTTCACGAATACGGCTGCTCCAAAAAGTACGACTATTGAAATGAAATCCATACACCTATGGAAAAAAATCTTTACAGAAATAGTTAAGGAATCAATACTTTTCTGACCTCAAATTTATTGCGAAAATGTCTTTGAATGTCCTCCACTGTTATTCACCGACATATGAGGGAGCGTTTGACATTTTTAGTTACAATGGACAGAGTGAACAAGTTAATGGTCTCCTCTTAGCCTATTGCTCTCATAAACAACAGTGTGCTGCTCGGTGTCAACAAGAAAAATTCGCTGCAAAGCAGCTAGAATGCACCCAAATTTCTATTTTGAGAGTAAAGTGCCCTGTCGAAAGACCGGGATAATCGTATGCATGACTCAGTTGCCCTCTTATTGTAGCGTTCAAACAAGAATTTGGATTGCCTCAAACCCATTTGGTTTGAGAAGAGTCTGCCTTTCTTTATCTTATCGTTCTTTGAATATTTCACCTTACTTAACTTCAATCCCAACTTCACAGAAAGGTTTTTCACTGCTTATCGCTGTAAATTACCATGTGACTTGGCATCCGACAGAGGGTGACGTCATTTCTCCTGCCCTGCTGATTCAACTTGCCAGTCAGTTTCTATTTTTGAGTTTGGGAATGTTTGTATGGCAACCTGATTGTCGCATAGTATTGCTTAGTACCGTCCTTTGTAGCTTTTATGCATGTTCAATTGAGCAAATCCTTCCATGACTGGAATTATTTCATTCTCGGACAAAAATCCTACTTCCAACAAGATCAGTGCTTGGCCCATTGTTATACCACATAATGGTCCCATTCTCTTTTGTTTCCAAACTTCGTACCTGGGCTTGGAATAAACGACTGTAGTTAGGGAGGCGGAGAGATGTCCTTAAATTAAGCCTTACGCCAAAAATTCCAATGTTTACTTTGTTTTGAATTTTAAGACCATAAGAGTCCCCAGAGCAGAACATATCAGAGGATCAGTCTTTCCTAATTAGAACTGTAGTGTGAAATTTTCTATCAAGACTACTGATCAGATGAGAAATAAGCAATTCTCTTATAGTCTGGGAATCCTCAGATAAAATGGAAAAGTGACCAGAGAGAATAATGTGCTAGCATGGATATCAAACTCCCATTTTCTTCTGTACGTAACGATTTCATATATTAAGCTGACTTTGAAAAAGCGCTAAACTGACTACACTGGTCGTTAGCATCCCAGCAGTTATCAGAATAACATTTTAATTATTAAAACTGTTGCTATTTATCTTTTTAACTGTTAAAGCAATTTTGAAAAAATTTTTATGTTCTCCAAAATATTCTATACCGGTGGCACAATTATAAATAAATATTGTTGAGATTTTATTAACTAATATGTGAGTACATGTACATACATATATGCACGTATGTACTTATGTATGTATGTACTTCTTTTATCAAAAAAATAGTAGTTTTATAGTGTCATTCGAGAATCATTTCATATTGAATACTTTGTTTTTATTAAAAAAAAGCAAAAAAAATCATTAAAAAACCACTACTCCTGTTAAATTAAACAGTTGCACACTTGACGTTTTAAAAAATGCAACAACAACATGATCAATTATGAATATACATAAACAAATAATAAAAATAATAAAAGAAAACAGAACAAAACAAGAAAATAAATGCCATCATAAACACTTACCGTATAACTGCTATTTTTATGATTACGACACGACGACAATAGTACCTCTATTTGTATATGACGATTGTATGCGACGAGTGGTGTATATCATCATCGTATTCGTATTCGCGTATTATTTTTTATTTACATTGTATTTCATATGCACAGTACACAGTATCAACAAAAAAGCTATTGCTATAGCTGTAGCATTGTTATTATTGTTGTAGGTTTCACTAAGCTTTTTACTTTTCATATTATTATGTACACATTCATTGTTTTTATTGTTATTATTGTGTGGTGTTGCTTTTTTTGTTTCGTATTGTATTTAATTCTTTACTATTTTGTTGTTTTTTTACTCTCTTTTTTTTTTGTTCTGTAATGCTTTTGATGGTGACATTATCTACTCCGTATAATGAGAGTGTGTGTTGTTGTTATTATTATTATTATTACTATTCTCATATTAAAATCATGTGTCATGCATGATATTTGTTAGCTTATTTGTGTTATTGTTATTATTATTTTAAGTAATTTTGTTATTGTTGCATTATACATAGGTATCCTCTCTAGTATTGTGTGTGCAATGTGTGTATTAGTCAGCGCATACGGTAGCAATACTTGCTGTTATACAGTAAAAGAAAAAACTTTACATACACCCACCCTTCCTCTTATTTTGATCTTTTTTTTAATGTTGTAAAGAAAATTAAAATTAAATTCTTGTTAAATTATTTTCAAATTTCAATTGACCTCTTTGAGAATATTTCTTAAGACTCGTGTAAGAAGCTTCATATTTCTTCTGAATCGTAGCTTGCTTTCCTTATTATTGGCATTTTTATTGTTTGGACGGCATAACACTTTAGTTTTACAATTATTGTGCACTGTTCTTAAGATTTGCTTTCAATTTGGCATTTGACCGTCATTCCAAAAAGTGGAACTATTTCTCAGACGTAGTGTATCACTCTGGAAAACTATGTACGCCACTTATAGGGGTCTCCTTGACCACTGTTAAGCTACAAATTTGGGATAAATTTTACTCCTTGTCTAGCACTTCCTGGCTAGAAGAGAGCACCACTTTTGTTAGATTGTCAGGTTAAGCTGGCCGAATCTTTACACGGGGAGGATGTAACTTTCCGATCTCGAACTGATATTTAATTTGTTGCCTCCGTTCTCACGAGATATTGCCTCATAGGGAGGGCTAAGCACCCACTAGCGTGATTTCTACAGAAGCTACAACTTGGAGCAGGCGGAAAAGACCGCCTATCACTTAATGTGCGATGATACTGGGAAGTTATTCTAAGAGCGAGCTGTCACGATATAATACGTCAGAAAAATTGTTTTTCGGTTCCGTTAAATTTCACGATGTATGCCCGTCTTGAGTATTAAGATAAAAACTTTCCTTAATGGCATCATTGTTTTTCTAAAGCTTTAAAATAGTATTCTGTATATGTACGAAGTCGCCGTGCTCTAGTTGGTAGTGTGTTGGCTTATTAGACGAAAGGCCCGAGTTCGAATCCCAGGTCAGACATCAAAACGAAAATATGAAAATATTTCTTCGGCGACTTCCTCTGAGCAGATTTCTGGCAAAAACTATTGAGAGTAATAATTGCCATGAAAAAGCTTCTCAAAAAATATGTCGTTCGGAGTTGACTTTAAACTGTAGGTCCCGCTACTCGCGTATAAAATTAACGCACACAACATGAGTGGTGTTGAGAAGCTAGGCCGTAATCCTGACTGAAGGGTTGTAATGGCCAATTATGTATGTATGTATATGTATGTATATGAGAAGCTAGGCTGTAATCCTTACTGAAAGGTTGTAGTGGCTAATTATGTACATATCGTTGGTCTCATGTAGAAAGGCCCTAACTCACACTTTTTTCGAAATTGATCTTTTTAAGTTTTGAAAATATGTCACTTTGTTTCCTCTTCTTCTATTACTTAAAGTCCTGAAATTTTTTTTTTTTTTGTTTGTTTTTATTAATTTTTAGTGTAGCACCACTTTTATCACTCACAAATTAGTCTCACTATCGTTATTACACTGTTATTATGCATTTGACTGAGTGTGTGTATGAGCGGGTGTATGTGTGTTTACAGATTCCTATTTATTTAATTTAAATTATTCCCTTTTCGATTTTGTTACACTCTAAACTTTATTTTTTTACGTTTATTTTGTTTTTCTTTTGTTTTATTGTTAAAACATTTGATCGTTTCGGGTATTTAGTTTTCATTCTATTTGTTTTTAATTTGTATTCACTTTTAATATAGCGGTGCTTGTCCCCAATGTTTTCGTTTTGTTTTTGTTATGCAAACGTAACTATTTTTTCCGTTGTTCTTATTCTCAAATTTAAAAGGAGCGAGAGGGGAGCGAGAACGAGAATCCGAGCATCATTAATATTTTGTTGTTCTAACAAGTGTGGAGTGATTGTTGTTTTTGCTTTGTTTCAAAATAAATTCTCCGAAAAAGACAACAACGATTTTTTTTTAATTTCATCAACTCTTTTGTTTTGTTTGTTGATGTTTATTTTGAAATTAATGAAATCAAAATACAGTGTAATGAGAAATGTAAAATTGCAGTAACGGTATTTGATAATATAATAGAGCTGCCACGTGTGAGTGAATGATTTTAATTGAATACTATGTAATCGGTTATTTTGCATTATAATGCAGGAATAAGTTTAGAAATTTTTAAAATATTGATGCGTTAACTTAAAATCCAACACTTAAATAATAATTTTAATAAAAATACTGTACTTTACTTACCCAACTGCTCATTAAAACTCTGTAGCCAGGAGCAGTAATATTGTTATCGTCATTACTATGGTGTTAGGTCACAATGTTGTAATACTTCAATATTTCATGGTGCATTATGTGGAATAAAAATATATCACTTTGATGCATATTCCAGCAGGATAACGACACCAAATATACTGCAAAATACGCTGTGAAATGATGCGAAAATTACGTTATCAAAACATTAGGCTCGCTTTCACTTCTTCAGATCCAACTCCGACCGAGAACTTGAAGAATATAGTAAAAACAACAGTCAGGGTATAGTTTCCCAGAAATTGCAATTATCTTTGGTGATTAATTCAGGTATATCCGGTATATAAGGATTCGGGATGAAAAATTATTGTTGAGCATATGCTTAGATGATGTGTACCAGATTTAGACAATCTCGGAGCCAACCTAGAACAACATTAGAACTTAAATTTGTACCAATATGCCATTATGTTATTATTTGTTTAGAATTGTTTTAAATTAAAAAAGTATTTATCTAAGCTGAAAATAAGTACAGTTATTTATAAGTAAAATACGAAAGAAAACGTCTTACTAACTTTATTCTCTAATTTCTGAGTGTTCCATTGGTGTCCTTATTATTTCTCATAACACTGTGTATGTACGTATGTATATAAAATTCAGTTTTGAAAACAGTTTTACATACATACATACATAATTGGTCATTACAACCCTTCAGTCAGGATTACGGCCTAGCTTCTCAACACCACTCATGTTGTGTGCCTTAATGTTATCCTTGAGTGGCGGGATCTACAGTTTAACGTCGACTCCGAATGACAGATTTTTGAGAAACTTTTGCATGGCAGGTTTATTTACTCTCAGAGTTTTCGATAGAAATCTGCTGAGAGGAAGTCGCCAAAGAAATATTTTTTTTTCATATTTCGTTTTGATGTCTGGGCGGGGGCTCGAACCAGGGCTTTACGTTTAATAATCGAACACACTACCTACTAGACTACGGCGACTTTAATAATTAATAAAACCGCAAATAAATTTGCTTTGGTAATATCGAAGCTGAAAATAAGTACAGTTATTTATAAGAAAAATACGAAAGAAAACGTTTTACTAACGTTACATTGGTGTCCTTATTATTTATCATAACACTGTATATGTACGTACGTATGTACATATGTATGTATATAAAATTGAGTTTTGAAAAGAGTTTTAATTAAATTAAATATTAAAAAAGTAAATTTTGTCTCTTTCGCGTAATTATTTATGACGTTTTGCAGTTCCTATACTGTTTTTTAATAAATTTTTAAAAATTTGAGGTTATGTAACCATTTCTGAAAATGTTATCCGCAATTTAGTTTTGATTGTTGTGTCATACTTATAATCACAAATATGTATTTTAGAAAAAAGCTTATACATTCTTTTATGTACATATATGTACATTGTGACAAAAATTTTACTTTTAATACGTTATTATGGCATTCAGCACTGTGAGCATACTCTTTTCATCTCTTTCAACAGGTGCGCATATTTCAATTACATTTTCTTCTAAATTCTAAAAGGATTATTCTCAGCTGATATCAACGATTAAGAACAAGCAAGAACAGGTGTTAATAACAGTTATTTTCTATCATAAAATATTCAACACTTCAAATGCTAACCATACTACCAACATGAGCACCCAAATAGCAGTGGGTATGGTGGTATTAGTGTTGTTCCTTTTTAGGGATTAAACGAAGAACTTCAGTTTTAGGTTGCTGCCATAGCTACAGAGAAATCAACAACAACAATATAAAATAACATAAACACAGTGTTATTGCCTGTATTGGATTTTTTCTTGTGTTCGTTTATACCACCAATGTATCTCCTTTGCTTAGCAAAAGAGTGAGAGAGAGAGAGTGAGGGCCAAGAGAGCGTATAAAATAAAATAAAATAGAACATTTACTTTTTAGGTTTCTTTTGACAATTTTTCTTTGCTTTTGTTCGTTTGTATGTGTGTGAGTTTGATTGTGTCTGTGTGTGGGTATTTCAACGAACAAAATAATACAATATGGCATTTAAAATATGTCTTATATTTCATATTGTTTATGACGGTGCATGTATGTACATATGTGCTACATATGCGTGTATGTATGAGCTTATAAATGGGTATTTTATATACCACAGATGTTGTTGTTGTTATTGTTGGTAACACGTAAGCATAATAACAACCAATTTGTTTGCATGCAAGCAGACATGCAAATGCATGTTTTATTTACAATATAATACCGTTTGTATAACTTTATTGTCTTGAACAATATTCAACCAAGTATGTATCAATTGGTCTCGTTTTATACTGCCTTAACTACATGGTGGGTGGATGTACATACATACATGCGTATGTTGCTTTATGGTGTGCATGAGAGTAAATGCATGTTGTTACGGTGCAACATACATACATCATATGCATGTATGTGTGTAGACTGGTTTATTTTGTTTTTGTAATGGCCCTACAAGTCGTGGGTTGTTTAGATTTCATGTAAAAAAAAAGGAACGAAAAATAAAAACAAAAATCTTACAGTGGGACAAAAGTAAACTTTATTTTAAAAAAAATTTTTTTTTAAATTTTTATCGTTAGCCAATGCTTTGAACTTAGCAAATAGGCCAGTCATCAGCTGGTTTCTCCTCTTCTTTTCCTATTTAATTGGCCTACCTACTTAAAGGACTCTAGAGAAGTGATCGGCACAAAGAGTATAATGTGTTAAAATGTGACTGTAGTTGTGAGAAGCATGTGTATAACCCAGAGGAAAATTATTAGTAATATTTTAAAGTGTACTTATTAACCTAATAATATGTATGATATGTAAGTATATGTATGTATGTATGTATATGTATAGGTATTGTAGTCGCCGTAGTCTAGTAGGTAATGTGTTCGCTTATTAGACGTAAATCCCGGGTTCGAGCCCCAGGCCAGACATTAAAACGAAATATAAAAAAAATATTTCTTCGGCGACTTCCTCTCAATAGATTTCTGGCAAAAACTCTGAGAGTAAATAAGGCACACAACATGAGTGGTGTAAGACGCTAGGCCGTAATCCTAACTGAAGGGTTGTAATGGCCAATTATGTATGTATGTATGTATTGTGGATAATATAGAAAAATCTATAAAGACAGCGTTCTTAACTTGACAAATATTTTTCTTAAAATCGAGATCGTTTCTCATTGGTATTAGTGAACCCTATCGTAGTACTTTTTTGGGTGCATAATTGAAACCTGAAAAATAGTGACACGAACCTTTTTCTTTAAAAGCTGACGAGCAACTTTTTACGAACATTTTTGATGTTCGTGTCCTATGCATGTAAAAAACTGAAGATGTTCAACCCCCGGGGTTCCGACTATTGGTTCCGACCACTGTTCTACAGCAGAGGAGTTATAAGAGGACGTTGCGTTCTTAATATTCATGCAAGACACATTTTTCTTGGGCATTTGTTCAATCGCTTGTGAAGATGCTGTAGAGATGAAAAACAGGAGGAAATTGTTCTTTACCTATAGGATACATGTCTAGGGATATGACGTGAAAGAAGGAAGGATTTAATCTCAGACGGACATAGAGAGTCTAAATGGCTTCATCAGAAACTGCGAATGGTTTTAAGGTCTATGATGTCACAATAAATCATTCGTTGGGTTGATAGTCTCCTCCACCTATTTACATACATACATCCATACATAATAGGCCATTACAACCCTTCAGTCAGGATTATGGCCTAGCTTCTCAACACCACTCATGTCGTGTGCGTTAATTTTATACGTGAGTGGCGGGACCTACAGTTTAACGTCGACTCCGAACGACAGATTTTTGAGAAACTTTTTCATGGCAGTTTCATTTACTCTCCGAGTTTTTTTTGCCAGAAATCTGCTCAGAGGAAGTCGCTGAAGAAATATTTTTCTTTCATATTTCGTTTTGATGTCTGGCCTGGGGCTCGAACCCGGGGTTTACGTCTAATAAGCGAAGACACTACCTACTAGACTACGGCGACTCAACTTATTTACCCAAGCAAAAAAAAAAAATTGTGAAAAGCGAATTGCCTTGGTTTTTCTTAGTTGCTGTTAGAACAGCGCACACTTAGAGTGCTTTCTACTTTTCATTACCACTGTGATTTCAAATTCAGAAATGCGCTCATGGTTGTTTGATATTCGAATTGTGAGTGGACATATAACACAATTTACTAACACATAGACAATATCCAACAATATATAAATGCACACATATACATATTTGTATTTATGTACATATATACATGGCACAAGCTCAAATAATACGGCGATCACTGAAACAAAGCTAATAAAACTAGACAATTTGACAAATAAAATTCATTCGAGAAATAAATGCTAATGCAGGTGTTTCACCTACACCTCTTAGTGTGCAAGATTGCAGTGTAAGTGTATATGGCAACACTTAAGCCATATGTACATGTGACATTAGATTGTCTTAAATGATAAACAAAAGCCACTCATTACAAATCTTCACAGAACACCAATACATACTATGTATGTATATATATACATAGAAATGTTTGCATGGATCATTTTTAAAATCATAAACAAACTCATACTAATGCAAACTGATGTAAACGGACATAGAATCTTACACGAATACTCCTCGTTTATTATACGCCACACTTGGCAAAAGAAAAAAAAAGCAACAACAATAGAAAATGATTTTAATAATAAACAAAACCAGCAAGAATATAAGAATAACTACATACGTGCATACGCATATGGTAGTACAACTGTATGTATGTAAATGTTAATGTGTAAACTGGTAGTGATTGCGAGAGTAAAATTCCTAGTAAATTCTCTATTTTGCTAGTTTCGTACTTTTCGTATACTACTCAGCTAAACACTCGTCAGTTATTCGGCGACTTGCCATCAGATTGTCCACACAGGTTTTTTATTCCGCTATTTTGTCGTTGTTGTTGTTGTTGTTATTGTTATTATTTTAAATGAGTAATATGATGATGTGTACTCTACAAAGAGCACTGGCACTGGCACTGGCATATACAAATGAGTGCCGGTTATTTATACAACACATACATATAATCACACATACACATAGCACACAGCATATGTACTAAATTTAAGTGCAAATCTACCTATACACCACCGAGTCATTTTGCTTTTGCTCTTTATAACTCACGATTTTTATGCATGCATATGGCTGTATGAGTGTGTGTGTGTATTGGTACTTGTTGTCTGGTTTTATTGTCGAAATGAAAAAAAAAAGAAAAAAATTCCCTCCAGCACCTGTATGCATATACTAAGTTATTGGGTGTGAGCAAAGCTAATTTATTTTTTATTTCAAATGTGTTGCTTATTTTCAGTTCTGAATGTTTTGCATATACATACTCTCAGGTCTTTTATTATGTTCACATGTACACATGCATACATACATACTAGAGATCAGTAATGAGTATTCAAAACGAAGAGTAGATTCGAATCATACTCATAATTTCTGATACTTATACGCATTTATACTTTTTTTAATATCATACTTATACTACTCATATTCAAAGTCTGAAGTACTCATCGTACTCATACTTAACCAGTGTTGCCAATTTAGCGCCTTTCGCGCTATATTTAGCGCGTTTCAACCATCAAAAAGTCGCATTTTTTCTCTTTAGCGCTTTTTTAAGAAAACGCGCTAGTTTGGCGCTTTTTTATTTGATTTTTTTTTAGTTTCACATTGATTGAATATAGTTAGTTATTTGGGATATAATTTTGAAAAGCCTTGTCGTGATAACAATATTGAAGGTTGTGAAAAAGAATTAATACAGAAAAATTGAATTAAAATTACAAAAGCTTTAGTGCATGAAACAAGATGAATATTACCAAATAATCATTATTTAGAGACGAAAATATTTTTTTAAATAAAACTAAAGCTATCATTGAATTTTTGGAAGACAATATTGACGAAATCGAAAATTGTCTTAGTAATTTAAAATTATGGCAGTGGAAAAATTTAGGCAATAGAGATCAGTTTTGGATTGAGATTGTACAGTTTTAAAAGTTAATTATTTGTAATTAATTGATTAATATTCAACATTTGTAATTAATTTATTAAGTTTTCCTTTTTCGATCGCGGAAGCAGAAAGATCTTTTATCGTTTTGAATTACTTTAAAGCAAAGATAAGAAATAGAATATCACTAAATACAATAAACTCATTAATTCATATAAAATATAGCCTTAAACTGAAAAACTCATGCAGTGAAAATTATGTTATTCCAGAAAAAGTTAATTAATAATAATTAAAAATTAATCAAAATTTAACCTATGAGAGTTCTAAATATTTATAAAAGCTGTTTTATGGCCAGAAGAGTCTACAAATGAAAGAACGATATTTTCAGAAGATGAGCCTTTTAAAATATTTTTTTAAAGTTCATGTTATACATAATTGGTCAATACATCCCTTCAGTCAGGATTACGACCTCGCTTTTCACATTACGCATGTTATGTGTGTTAATTTTATACATGAGTGGTGGGACCCCCGAACGACAAATTTTTGAGTAACTTTTCATGTCGCCGAAGAAATATTTTTCATATTTCATTTTGTTCAGGATTCTGGTTTTCCGGTTTAATAAACCAACACGCTACCTACTAGACTGCGGCGACTATTGTTGTTGTTGTTTTTGTAACGTATGTATATATCTCAAATCTAGTGGACCATATTTAAGACTTCCAATATATATTTACTTTAAGTAAAATATTAGAAAACTATAAAAAACTTGAAATTTTAATTATTATAGTTAAATATAAAACTTATAAGTGCTGAAAAATGGGCTACTATTATAAATGTACAAATGAAAGTACATATTTTATTTACATTATACATAAAAATTTAAAGAAAAAGTTTTAAGTCGTTGTTTTGTTTAAAATGGCTTTGAATTTTATTTTTTTAACAAATATTTAAAATTGTGTAAAAAATCTTTTGAAAATTGAGATGTTTGTATGTATATACATAATAAAAATATTTTTTTTAACAATTCCATTATATTTTTTTATTTTTTGTATTATCTAACGCTTTTTTACAGTGCGTTTTGATTATAGTTAGTTACTAAAATTATTATTTAGCGCTTTTTAGCGCCATTTGAGTAGTAGGACTGCGCGTTTTGACCATAAAAAATTGGCAACACTGTACTTAACAATACGCATGATGTTGTTGATTTCGATTCCCCTTTACTCAACATTTACAAGAATCACAAAATAAATATGATTCGCGTACGAACACTACAATACTCTCTAGAAGGTTATGTATTTGCTTTGCTTGCTGTCTTTGGCTTTTTCTTTCTTCGTTTTTTGTAAATGCAACAACAACTAAGACTGTAAATTTTGATAAATGATTCGAATCACTCGATTCATTTATGAGTATTATAAGTATTTTTCTAAAGTTATAAATCTAAATGAGTAGACGTATGAATCAAACATATTTCGAATGTTATGAGTTTGATGTCAACGTTGTACTCATACTCATTGCAACCTGTGTACTTATAAATCAATGTTGTATTGAGTACAGAGTAGTTGAATTTCAATACTGTTGACTCACTCATACTCAAAATTTTATGAGTACTTGTGAGTAGCGAAAAAACGATTTATTGCTGACCTCTGATACATACGTAATTGGTCATTAAAACCCTTCAGTGAGGATTACGAGCTTGCTTCTCTTACCACTATGTTGTGTGTTGTCAATTTTACACATGAGTGGCGGGACGTACAGTTTAAAGCGGACTGCGAACGACAGATTATTGAGAATCTTTTTTAATGGCTATTTTATTTACACTGAGAGTTTTTGCTAGAAATCTGCTGAGAGGAAGTTGCCGAGGAATTTTTTTTATATTTCGTTTCGCGCGAAATGTTATGGCTGTGATTTGAACCGTGGAATTACATCCAATAAAACTACTAGACTAAGGCGAGTTTTTTTTTATATTCATTGCATGTAATTGGGAGAACTTCAACTAGAACTTTGAGTTTTGCTTTGCGAATGCCTTGTATACCATGGTGTTTAAGCTTAAAGTTTGTAATATAAGGCTGGAATTAATTTATTCCCCTATCCAATACGTAGTATAGAGTACATCTTTCATGTTATGCAAACACAAAATGATACCAACATTAATACAAGTCAACAAAGCAAACAAACATACATACATAGAGACAAACGAGTATCAGGCATATAAATCAACAAACATTTACACACAAACTTATATAGAGAAATGCTATAAGAGGCGATTGTAGAAGAATAGTGCACACCATACCACGACGCTATACGCTTTGCTATACACACGCTATTGATAAGATTATAAAATAAAATAAAAAAAAATAAAAACTGTTACACATACACAAACAAATACAATACGTGTATACGATACTGCTACAATGTTTTCATGCCATACCGCCACTTCATTTCTTTGCCATCGTCATCATCACCATCATCAACACAAGGTATCAACACAATAGTGCTCCTCTCTTGTGTTATCGTGTGGTCGTGTTGTGTGTTCAACGATAGCCGTGTTTCAGTCATGATCATCATGCATGTGCTTTCATATGTGTTGTAGTTGTTTTGTACATATTTTTCATTTCATTTGCTTTTATTTATTTTGTTTTTGTTTGAAATAAATATGTACGGTTATGGGTGTATGCGTGTTTTTTTATTTCTCTTGATATGAATACCAGAAAAGCACACAGAGGGAGAGAGAGTAATTGGCTTGTTGTACTCATACACTTTGTTTCTTCTATTGAGAGCATATTGTATTGATATTATCGTTGTTGTTGTTGATGTTGTTTAAAATGATAATAAAAGTAAGTTTACTAACCTTTATTTTCAAAATTATTTGAATTTGCTTCGTATGTTTTTTCTTCAAAACAACCACACTTGATTGTTTTCCAACGAATGCATACGACAAAGGAGTGTCAGCTCTACGAGAGAAAAATCTCTTTGCATATGACACTCATACATTGACATGAAAAGCATGAGTATAAAATGCGACCATTGTGGCTTAGTGTTGCCTATTGATTTAATTTTCGTTGATTTTTTCTATTTTAAGGCCAATTTACACGATATGGTTTTACGTAAGTATGTAGAAGTCATAGTGCTATCACACACGAGAATATTTTTTAAGACACACAATTTTTGTTCTTTCAGTCACACATGAGACTATTTTATCTGGCATAAAATTGTATACATGTATTCTGCTTTGTGTGTATTAGTATTTTTTAGTTATTTTTCTGAACCTACTGTTTTATAAATGTATGTGTATTGGTTTTGTGTTGTTTATGTATTGGTTTGTGCGGGGTAGAATCTGGTTGAAAAATTATGCCAGCAAAAACCACTCTCCTCACCTCTCTTGCCTACAAGCTGCCATTTTGTGCCTGCATAATTGTTCTCGTGTGTGATTGCCCATACAGAAAATGTCACAGAATTTTCTTTGTATTTTAAAAATGAGAGTAACAATCTTACGAGAGGAAAATCTCTGAGTTTCCCGGAGAAAAAAATTTTAATTTCAAAGGTCAAAACTGCAGCAGATATTATTGGCAAGAGCTGAACCAAGCAAGCTTTGTACGCTCCATGGGGAATTTAGTAGGAGGAAACGTTATGATACCTTCTGTAACTTCATTCTCTCCAGAATGGATTCGTTAATACATTTGGATCAGAGATCAGCAATGAATCGTTTTTTCGCTACTTATAAGTACTCATGAAATTTTGAGTATGAGTGAGTCAACAGTATTGAAATTCAACTATTCTGATTCATTCATACTCACTACAACATTGATTTATAAGTGCGCAGGTTGCAATGAGTATGAGTACAACGTTGACATCAAACTCATAACGTTCGAAATATGTTTGATTCACACGCCTACTCATTTAGATTTATAACTTTAGAAAAATACTTATCATACTCGAGTGATTCGAATCATTCATCAAAATGTACAGTCTTAGTTGTTGTTGTATTTACAAAAAAAAAACAAAAAAGGAGAAAGAATAAACAACTTTTTAGTGAGTATTGTAGTGTTCATACTCGAACCAAACATGTTTTGTAATTCTTGTAAATGTTGAGTAAAGGAAAGTCGACATCGACAACATCATTGCGTATTGTTAAGTATGAGTACGATGAGTACTTCAAACTTTCAATATGAGTAGTATGAGTATGATATTAAAATAAGTATAAATGCGTATAAGTATTAGAAATTATGAGTATGATTCGAATCTACTCATCTTTTTGAATACTCATTGCTGATCTGTTATTTGGATCTTCTCGGAGATCGCCGTATCTTGCACGAAATTAGTAGGCTACTTAGGGGCCCTTTGTAGTATTGAGTATACTATGAGTAAACTACTGCGGTCAAACGAATTTCAGTATCCTGCCGTAGTCTAGTAGGTAATGTGTTCGCTTATTAGACGTAAAGCCCGGGTTCGATCCCCAGGCCAGACACCAAAACGAAATATAAAAAAAAATATTTCTTCGGCGACTTCCTCTCAGCAGATTTCTGTCAAAAACTCTGAGAGTAAATAAACCTGCCATGAAAAAGTTTATCAAAAATCTGTCGTTCAGAGTCGACGTTAAACTGTACGTCCCGCCACTCAAGTATAAAATTAACGCACACAACATGAGTGGTGTGAGAAGCTTGGCCGTAATCCTGACAGAAGGGTTGTAATGGCCAATTATGTATGTATGTATGTATCCTGCCTAAGTTCTCATTCGCTGCACATTTTTGTGAAATTTCTTTGATTTTCAAAATTAATTATTAATTTTTTATTTCTTTTCCCTCCTCAGCTGGCCTTACATCGTCCGAAAAGCGGTCTGTTTGTCAATGAAACCCCAAGACCGGCTTTCTATCCTAGCGATGATATACCGTACAGCACCTATAATCCACGTTTATTACAAGAAGAATTTGATGCCCAACAGTTGAATAAAATCGATTTGATACCTAGCAAAAATGAACGGGATCTATGGACCTGGTATATAGGCCTGCAGAAAAAGGAAAGTCTATTGGATCGTGAATTCGTTGAGAAAGCTGTACCACAATTTGGTAAAAATTCTTCAAAAGATTTAATAGAGTTTTGAAAACTAAAAAAAAATTCATTTCAATTTCTCAACAACAACAAACAAATTAGAATGTAACGATTTGGAACTGGTTTTATATAGGATACCCAAAGATATTGAGAAAACCTTTTCGGCGGGCATAGTTTTTGGCACGAAAGCGGTTACGCCAGCACCACCACCCCGCAAGAAACCGTAAGTACTTGATAAATACATTTAAACGAAGACTTTTGCTGATTTTCGTTTGCTTACAGCCACTATAAGCGTCCAACGGAAATGGCCTGCCTGTTTATTGCCTTTGTGGAGGGTTTTCGTTTAAATGCTGACTTTTGGACGGCCGAAACCTTGGATAACATTATCAAAATGGCTGACAAACTGATTGAGAAATGTACAAAATTGAACTATCGCAGCAAAGAAATCGATTACGATATTTTGCCTCACATAGAGGAGAGACAAGCTTCCCTAAGTATTAAGCCTCACTTTAAGGGCCCATTGAAAAATGAGCCCAATATTTACAAGGCCTTAACCATTTACTTTGCCAAGTATAATGCCTGCATTTTATGCTCCAACAAACTGTTCCTATTGATTTGGAAACGCTGCAAGAATTTCTTTTACATTTATGATCCGAATGGTCGCAGTGAGAAGGGAGGCAGGGATTTTGAGAAGGGCAAAAGTGCTTTAATGTCTACGCATTTCGTAGAGCATTTAGTGCATTTGATAGTGAATATTTCACAGACCAATATGACCGATGAGTTCAGTTTATATGAGATATTCCTGACCAGCTATGGCAGGCTTATGGAGAGTTTGCCTAAGAAACCATTTGCTAAGCCCTACCATAAAATGTGGGCTGTGGTGAATGAAACATATGCCGTTATACCGGGTTGTAATAACGGCATATTCCAGCCCACATCGGCCGCTATGGATAATCCCTCTATGCTGATATCAGTCATGGCCATATTGTATTCCCACATAGAGCGTGGTAATCGTTGGAAACAAGATCAGGTGGATGAGCTGATACGTTTGGGCACTGCTTATTATAAGAGTTTAAGGAGAAAACTTAAATTGAAGGATAATCAACATGTCACGATTATAGACTTGCCGGATAAATATGTTTTGGGCTATTTTAAGGCCTCAATGAAAAAGTCTCCCTTCATGTATACTGGCACGGTAACCGATTATTGTAAAAAGTTTAAGGATTCCCTGATAACCACCGGCATGCAGGAGGTGTTTAACAATAAATGGGAGGCGGCTCTAATGCAAATTGACAATTCCGTTGTGGGTATATGGCGTGATGGTGAACTATTTTATGTTTACGATCCCTTTAGGAGAGGCAATGTTGGCCAAGTGCTCGATCCGGATGATTATCGTACGCAGGGTGCTGCTATTTTACAAATGCACAGCAGTTTTGATTCGTTAATGAAAATAATCTACGAAAAGGCCTTGAAAATGCGTCGTGGCGGCAAGTTTTTCATACACGCCATTAATGTCGGCTGCATAAAACCAATAATGGATGGAAAAACTCGTAAGCTACGATATCCGAAACTTAAACTTACGCCCGAAACCTATGTCGAAACCAACAAACAAGATCAGGGCCAGGGCGATATGAAGGAGGCCGGCGAACAGACAGACAAGGAGGAGACTGCAAAAGGCAAGTCCAAGAAAGATAAAGGCAAAGGCAAAGATAAAAAAGGCAAGAAAGGAAAGGATAAGGACAAGAAAGCAAAAGTGGATAAGGTCTGCAGCATAGTGACCTTAAATGAAAAGGATCGCGAACAGATTATAACGAATACGGAGATTGTGGAGCCTCTGGTAGAGGATCTGGTTTGTGAAATTGTAGCGAAATTCCCAGAAACATATATAGGCCGTCCTAAACTGTATAAATCGGCTGGTCGTGTCTTACTACGCACCGATAAGGAATATTTGGATCACTTGAAGTATCTGGTTAAGCATGATGAAGACTATGACAACTTGGAAATGTCTTTGCAAACGGAACCAGATCCTCCCACACCCTTCATAACGTTGGATGAAGAGCTACAACTGCCCAGTAATTTCCAAAATTTGCCCGACAATACCTGGATTATATTTGGTTCCACTTTACTGCCCCACTTGGATGAGGAACAGCAAAAGCTTAAAGGTCTACTCTCAGCTGTCCTATGTGCAGCTTTGTCTAGCCGCTATAAAATCTCTACTTGGTCCTTTAAATTAATCGATTTTGCCTTGGATGCCGCTGATGAATTTGGTGAAAACTTCCAGACGTATCAGTATGCCTTAGGCACATTGCTTAACGGCAAAATACCCAAAATACAACTGGGCGAGCGTACTTTTGAGATTCTAGTGCAAAAGATTCTAAAATCCGAAATGCAGAAATCGCTAAGACAGGTTTTAATCGAAAATCTTATCGATTACAATCGCATGGTGGTCATATGCCAACGTTTTAGTTGCCTTATCGTCAAGCGTTACAACTTTCTCTATATGTTTTCGGGTTTTCCTGTAAATCCCGTAGGCTATCGCAAGTATTCCACTGGTCCTGGCAGTTTAATGCGTTTCATCGAGCTGGATTCGCTAATAAGGCGCATTGAGTTTGGCTGCAATCCGCATGGCTGTGATATTGTCAATTATGTGGTCATACCCGTAAAGGTGGTGGATATAACCGAAGAACCCATGGGCCGCTATAGGACCTGGCCCATGACCGTGCAAAAGCAAATGTATAATAAGGCCATGGAGGAAAGAGAACGTCGTGAAGAGAGCAAGAAATCCAAGCTGCATTTCCTTAACGATGAACTTACCAGAGAATCGCAGCGCGTGAAAAGTTTCCTGCAAGAGCGTGAGGATCGATTGGAAAGGAAAAGATCAAAACAAGAGCAGAAAAGGCAGCAGCAGCAACAACAACAACAAAAGAAAAGGAAACCCGCAATAAAAGGCAAAAGTTCCGAAGTGAGTGGCACAGCCGAAGGTGAAGGAGGTGAAGGCACTGGCGAAATGGAGGCCGAAGACTATTACTTCGAGGAGCCGGAAGAGGAGGAGAGTGAGTGTCAGGTGAAGTTAAAACATGATTTTCAAGATGATGGCAGTCCAATGGATAGAACAGAAATGGAGCGCCCTCATCCGGCTGTCTATGGCTATCGTTTGCGTGAAAAGGATTTATTGTTTAAAATTCAAGGCAGTAAGGCTTTGGAGGGTCGTAGCGAAGCCTATTACGATCAAATTAAACCCTGTCTGTTTGCCAGTGCTTTGGCTATTTTGTATGCCACTCTCAAGCCTCTCAATCAGTGGACTTCACATCGCGTAGATCAAGTCATTAATCTTACGCTTACGCTCAGTGAAGTCATAAAGGATATGTCCAATGCCCAGGAGAGAATATTCCGTAATATTTCGGTCGACGATTACATTTTCGATATTTGGCTGAGAGTGTACGAGCCCTTGGGTCTGGTAGGTTCACTTAATCATCAGTTGGAGAAGATCTTGTCACAGAACAAGTATATGATATTCCAAACGGCCAACTGCGCCTATGCCATGCACAAAGACAAGTTTTATCACTTGTTTGATGCGTATCCCTCTATGGAGTTAACGAATAAAGAGGAAGAAGAAGAGGATATGGAGGAAGCGGAAGAAGAGCACAAGAAACACAAAAAGTATCCCAAAAGCATTAAAAAGTTTGGCGAACGCAATACCGCTTCTTGGATACTATTCGCCGATGTCAAGACCATGATCAACTATCTGAACCAAAGGGCCAGCAAGAAGACGTGGAAAGAAGATTGGGAGTATAAATTTATTAAAATGCAGGTCATATCCTTCAAGAAGGCACCACAAAGTGCTTTCGTATTGCAATTGCTTACCGGCTTACAGAGTTGCAATATACAAGATGACAGAGAAGCTTCCATATGTGCCCACAATGAAATTGTCGACTGGCTGGAACACTGCTTGCCTATATGGAGCAGGCTTAATCGTCGTAATGCGGCTGGACGCTATCGTGGCATGTCGATTAGTAAGCTTAAGAAATATGACATTGAAATTAATGAACGCTTGTGGTCCTTATGGGGCACCATACATCCCCAGGCGCCAGTTTTCAAACCCGAAACTAGAGGCAAACAATACTTAGCCTGCTGTGTAATAGCATTGTGTGCCGCCTGTCTTTACCGTCTGGTGGACTGGAATCCACAACTTTTGGACTCCATTATCATTAATGGCGATCGTTATTTCCAGCAAAGCATGGAAAACGTAAAATGTCCGGACTACCAATTCTATTTGGAAGATTTAGATGTCGAATGCATGCTGGATAATGTCGCATTTCAGGTACACATGGAAATGGTGGCCTATGGCAAACTATATAGCCGTCCCTATTACAATCGCATGAATTTGGCTGAGGGTTTAATGTACTTCTTCCGTTATTTCCAATTTGGCATACTGCAATGCTTTAGAAAGTGTCTGGCCATTGGCTATATGCCCGGCCAAGATGGTGGCTATTTTATGTTCGATTGCCAGAGTCGTGAGCATCCCTTGTTTCCAAAGGGCCAGGGGGCCTCATATATATTACGTACTAAATATCTGCAGATATTGTTGTATTGCATTGTCGTCACATTGAATGTACCGTATTATAACGTGAAATTTACGCTGCACAAAGTCAATTTAACGGTCAAAGAAGATGAAAATGATCAGTGAGCGAGCTAGCTGCCTGTCGAAGGAGCGGTGTTTAAAGTATCATGGCGTGTCCGCCGTTTATAAATTTTTGTTTTGAAAAAATTTTACGTGTATTTTAAATATATTTTTAGTTTGAATGTCTTGTAAGTGTACAAAATTTGTCAAAATTCTCAATAAAATTACAACAAAACGCACATGGATGATGCTTTTTAGAAAAGTGGGCGGGTTACGCCTAATTGTGCAAAATTTTATAAAAACTATACAAATAGCTTGTCAAACGGTTTCTACAACTACTAACACATTTCTCTGAACTAACAAGAGTTCATTTTTGAGTTTTTTTTATCGTTTGACAAGCGGTTTGAGCAAACTTTTTTTATCTTTTGACAATTCGTTTGAGCAAACTTTTCAAATTCCCAAAAAAAGTTTGTTGTATTGTAGTATTTATCGATTTGCGGGGTTGCCATCATTAATAGCGATAACTGTAAGCTTTTTGATTGATTGAGTTTTTTTTTATCGCTTAAGAAGCGGTTTGAGCAAACTTTTTTTTTATCTTTTGACAATTTGTTTGAGCAAACTTTTTAAATTTCCAACAAAAGTTTGTTGTATTGTAGTATTTATCAATTTGCGGGGTTGCCATCTCTAACAGCGATAACGGTAAGCTTTTTGATTGATTGAGTTTTTTTTATCGCTTAAGAAGCGGTTTGAGCAAACTTTTTTTAACCTTTTGACAATTTGTTTGAGCAAACTTTTCAAATTTCCAACAAAAGTTTGTTGTGTTGTAGTATTTATCGATTTGCGGGGTTGCCCTCACTAATGCGGATAACGGTAAGATTGTCACAAATTATTGTCAGCTTTTTGATTGATTGTGACAAATAGTTTGACATAAAATATGCACAGAATTTACAACAGCAATGGGTTGTTGCAGTAGTTGTGGCTCTCGCCAGGAGAGCACTCTGGAAATTGCCCAAGAAGTAATCAAGGAAACCGAATATCAGCTCAAGGCAGAAGATAAATTGGAGGAGATTAAAGCTTTGGAAAAAGCTGACAAGGAAAAACCGCAAGCCATAGCTTATGGCTACTGTTTGCGTGAAAAGGATTTATTGTTTAAGATTCAGGGCAGCAAAGCTTTAGTGGGTCGTAACGTTTGTCATGACAATCAAAACAAACCGTGTCTAGTGGCCAGTGCTTTGGCAATACTCTTTGTCACTGTTAAACCTCTTAATAAGTGGACCTCGCATCGTATAGATCAGGTCATAGACTATACACTTAAATTCAGTGACAAAATCAAGGACATTTCCAATAGCCAGGAGCAGATATTCAAAAATATTTCGGTCGATGATTATGTCTTCGATATTTGCTTAAAGAACTGTGAACCTCTGAGCTTTAAGGGGAATCTAGGTTGTGAGTTGGAAAAGGTATTGAGTCACAACAAGTCTATGATATTCCAAGTGGCCAATTGCTCGTATGCCATGCACAAAGACGAGTATTATCACTTATTCGATGCCTATCCCTCTATGGAGAAAGTGGAAGAAGAGAAAGAGGAGCTTAAGAAAGAGAAAAAAATTCCCAAAGGTATTAAACGTTTTGGTGAACGCAATACCGCCTCCTGGATACTATTTGCCGATATTGAATCCATGCTGCAGTATTTGCAACAGAGAACCTGTACGAAAGCTAGGCAAGAGAACAACTCCGAATACAAATTCATTCAAATGCAAGTCATTTCCTCACAACAAACTTTGTTTGCTTATCAGCTGCTTACAAGCAGCCAGACTAGCAGTCCAGCTGATGAGAAACAAGCTTCAGTATGTAATCATTATGAAACTGTGGAGTGGCTGACTAACAGTGTACCCATTTGGAGTCGTTTGAAAAGCCGTAATGCTGCTGAACGTTATCGTGGTTTGCCTATTACCAAGCTTAAGGAATACGACATTGAAATTAAGGAACGTTTGTGGTCTTTGTGGGGCGGCATACATCCTCAAGCACCGGTTTTTAAGCCCATATTACGAGGTAAACAATATTTAGCCTGTTGTGTTATGGCCCTATGTGCTGCCTCTTTATATCCTCTGGGCGATTGGAGTTCCCAACTTTTGGACTCCATTGTCATCAATGGTGATCGTTATTTCCAGCAGAGCATATCAAATATCAAAAGCTCAGATTATCAATTTTCTTTGGAGGATTTAAATGTGGAATGTTTTTTGGAAAATGTGGCTTTTAAGGTACACATGGAAATGGTGGTCTATGGCAAACTGTACAGTCGTCCTAATTTCGATCGCATGAACTTGGCTGAGGCCTTAATGTACTTTTTCCGTTATTTCCAATTTGGCATACTGCAATGCTTTAGAAAGTGTCTGGCCATTGGCTATATGCCTGGCCGTGATGGTGGCTATTTTATGTACGATTGCCAGAGTCGTGAGCATCCTTTGTTTTCCAAAGACCAGGGGGCCTCGTATATATTACGCACGAAATATCTGCAGATACTGTTGTATTGTATTGTTGTCACACTGAATGTTCCGTATTATAATGTCACATTTACGCTGCACAAAGTCAATGTAATTGCTAAAGGATAAGGTATACACCGGGCTTAAGCTGAGCAACTGGAGCTTTATGTGAAGCAACTTGGGTGGTTTTTTTTTTAATAAAATTTAGAGTGTAGAGGAAATTTATTTGTATATGCCTTGTAAGTTTTACAAATTTGCGAAAATTTTCAATAAAATGCTCTGAAAAAGCAATTTTTTGTAGAACAGCAGTGGTTGGGCCACGCCTTCCGCCTCTTTAGCTTCTGAAGACATCAGTGCAACAAAACAAAAATCTTAAAGTATGTATACTGAAGGAAGTCGCCGTGGTCTAGTAGGTAGTGTGTTGGCTTATTAGACGAAAGGCCCGAGTTCGAATCCCAGGCCAGACATCAAAAACAAAATACAAAAAGTATTTCTTCGGCGACTTCCTCTCAGCAGATTTCTGGCAAAAACTCTGAGAGTAAAAATTGCCATAAAAAGCTTCTCAAAAAAAAAAATCTGTCGTTCGGAGTCGACTTTAAACTGTAGGTCCCGCCACTCATGTATAAAATTAACGCACACAACATGAGTGGTGTTGAGAAGCTAGGCCGTAATCCTGACGAAGGGTTGTAATGGCCAATTATGTTATGTTTATGTATACTGAAGATCGTGTTTAATTAGCGCTTGGACTATGAGCACTGCGCTGGAGATTTCAATAAGAAAATACGGAAGAGTTCGATATGAATCTGATCCTATCTATTCCTTTCAGTTTAAAAGCTTATCTCACCGAAAAGTGAGGTATATTTGCATATGTTAGTTTCCTAACACCAACTAGCTAATCGACTCCGTATACTGACAGTACGACTTTGTAATGATAGTCGGTAGTTTTGGAACAACATCTTCTTATGCATTGTTTACTATCGTGTGGTGCCTGCAGGGACATTACAAGGCAGGGAATGACGGGCTTAACGACTCCGCGGACCCCATGTGAATACTGGTAGTGTCTGTCTCGGATCGAGCGGCTATCGGATCAGCGTCTGTACTCCATGTTAGGGGCGGCTGTTTATAAGTGCCATTTGGTTGCAGAATGGAAAGGAAAAAAGGAAAAATACCTGCGACCCAAAACTGAACCCAAAGATGCGAAAAACACCGCGCAGAGGGCGTTGTTTCTAGGCAACGACAGATGGCAGCCCCACCATCCTGGAGCCGGCTACAGTGGACTTATTATCTGCTTAGCTTGAAAATAATCGATTATAGAAACAACCACACAGCCAAGTGATACAACGGATTTTATGTCAAAGATCTTCAGCACACGAAAAAGGACGCGCATTGCGCAATGGAATGTACGGATTCTTCGTGAAGCATCCAGGCTTATACAACTAGAACAACAAATAAAATCATATAACATCGAAGTCTTAGGCACTCAAGAACTAAGACTAAATGACCTAACAGGGGAAGGCGAAAAACATCAGCGGAGAATTGTGTCAGATGGAGATGCTTTGTGGAAGCCATATGCTCCCTAGAGGGGTAATGATGAAAAAATAAAGAAACTATCGTGTGGTAGTTACCATACAAGACAAGTTGGGCGAAACAAAAAGCTGCAAATGTGGCAATGAAACTGCGCATCACAGGGTCATGGATGTGTCAGCTATGATCATGATTTCACGATGCCTGAACCCAAATTTCGATTCTGGTTTTTCCATGAAGATACTGAATAAATTCTATAAAGATAACGGAACGTGACCTAACGGATGCAGATCACGAGACAAAGTCGATTACGTAATCTTTACGAAAAGGTTGAGTTTTAGAAAAGCTTATGACGACTTGCACTGGTTGCATGACAAAGAAGAAAGCGCGACCGAAGGACATTTTTTCTGTAATTGTGTGGCACTTGGAAATCTACGACGAAGGCATCCATAATTTCTCCACAGAACGTGTGTAGCCAAAGATGATTTGAATAATCTTCAGAAGATTTTGAGAATGGTTGAGAAATGCTAGTCAGGATTTGAAGTTGAATCAGGAAATAGATTTCTGGCAAAAGCTCTGAGAGTAAATACAAATTGCCATGAAAAGTTTCACAAAAAATCTGTCGTTCGGAGTCAACGTTAAACTGTACGTCCCGCTACTCATATATAAAATTGACACACACAACATAAGTGGTAAGAGAAGCTAGGTCCATAATGCTGATTGAAGAGCTGTACTGACATATTATGTATATAATAGTAACTGTCGACTACACTTTTTAAGGCAGCTGCCAATGTAGCCTAATGAACCGACCAACCGTAATCGATATTCCAATAAAATTTTCTAGAGATCAAACAAACAGTTCACTTGACATGAGGCTTATCATAAATCCGCATTAAGCGTTTAACATTTTTGTTCAAACTGCTTACGCAACCATGATTATCAAATTTATAAATATAAATGGACAAACTGCTGATCAAACTCAGTACCAAACCTTATAGTTAACACCTAATTAAGAAAGCTTTAATTGTTAAACAAATTTACAAGAAATTTGTTAAAAATCATTATCAAACGTTTGACAATTTTGTCAAATTTTGATCAAATCGATTTAACAGCCGGTTGTACAGATATTTTGCTTATCAACCAAAAATCTTTACTAAGAAAATCTTCAAGTTTGATGTGTTTGACAAGCCGTTTGTGCAAACTTTTTGAAATTAGAAACAACAACATAAATAACAGATTTTATTATAAAGAGTCCTCAAAAAACCAAGTTGAACGTTTGACAAATTGTAAATACATTGGACAAACTGCTGGTCAAACTCCGTATCAAACCTTATAGTTTACACCTAATCAAGACAACCGTAATTGCTAAGCAAATTTACAAGAAATTTGTCAAAAATCGTTATCAAACGTTTGACAATTTTGTCAAACTTTAATCAAATCGCTTCAACAACCAGTTGTACTGATATTTTGCTTATCAACCAAAAATCTTTACTAAGCAAATTTGATGTTTGCTGAAAGTTTGATGTGTTTGACAAGCCGCTTAACAAGCCGTTTGTGTAAATTGAAAATTTTTAAGTAAAAAAATGGCTTCTCAGATTCTAACAACAACAAAAATAACAGATTTTATTATAAATAAAAATAATCGAATTTTTCGTTTTACACATCACTAGTAGCGATAACGATAACTTTGCCTCATATTATCATCAGCTGTTTTATAGTGGTAACCATCCGTATGTAAAACATGGGCCGGCTCAACGGGAGCAATGGGCTGCTGTTGTAGCGATAAGTCTTCTTGGGGATGGTCCAAAGCAATCATATGTTGTTGTTCCAGTTGGGAAATTGCCTGCATCATCTCTTGCATTTCTTGTTGGCGATACATTTCCTCCTGCATTTGCTCGTCGTTCATTAATTGTGTGTTATACTGTTGATAGTCGGGGTGAGGCTGGGGCTGTGGCATAGCTTCATAAGGTGGCAGCATCATGGGTGATGGAGGTAAATAACGATTTGCTGGTTCCATTGCAAAAGCAGGGGGTGGCAAATAACGATTCTCTGGCATTGTTGCAGCTTCTGTAGTTGTGGCAGCAGGTAGTGTGGTGGTATCGTACATGGTTTGAGGCTCTGTTGTTGGCATATCATTTGCCGTAGTGGTGGACTCAAAATTGTTAATTTCTTGTTCGGTAGTTGTGGTTGGCAATTCTGTGGTCATAGTTGTGGTTTCTTCCATAGACGGCTCATTAGTGGTGGTAATGGGTGCCATTGTAGTTGTAGTTTCTGGCAATTCTGTGGTTTTAGTGTCAATATCTCTAGGCACAGGAGGCAAATATGTCCGCATGGGCATTTCGTAGGGTACTTGTGGTGGTTGAAGATTTTCAATTTCCTGCATGGGTGGCAAATAACGGGATCGGATCTGATCATTGTTCATTAAACCTGCCATAGCCATAATATCTTGGGGCTGGATACCATATATCGGTTGACCCTCCTTTACAATTTCGATTTGTGTCGGCAATTCTACGACTTCATGTTTCTCGATAATGGTTTCAACACGTTCGTTAGAGTGCTTGGGCACGTGTGGCGTGGTCATAAGAGGTTCGTTGCGATTTTGATAAGTTTGAAGAGGATGATATTGCCGATGTGTCGTCGGCTGGGGGTAGTGATTCGGTGGCAAATAACGATTGGCTAAGTGGGAGACATCAGCTGAAGTAAAAGCCACCAAAAGGGCTAAAATTAGGGGTGAAGATTTCTGTAAAAATAAAAAGAATTTTTTTTGGGACGATATGAATTGGAGGCATTGTTATATGAAGATTGCTGTTTAGAGCTGCAGAATTCATTCAAAGGCAAGAAAGCCACACGAGTTGAAGATTTGAAAACTTGAAAAATCGATGTCCATGCTGAAAAAATTGTTTCACCGTTTAGCCTTCTTTGTCGAAGCTAATTATTCTTGCTTATTTACTTAATTGGTGATTACAATGCTTTAGCGAGGATTACAACCTAGCTTCTTACCCCATCCATGAAGTGTGTGTCAATTGTAACCGTGAGTTGCGGTGTCGACATTTACTTCGAACCTCAGATTTGAGAAACTTTTCATGGCAATTTTTTTTTGCTCTTGGAGAAGAAGTAGTCGAAAGAAACTATTTTTCCGATATTTTGTTATGTTCGCGTTATATAAGCTGCGTTTTGAACTATGGGCTCTTGTCTAATAAGCCAATCCACTACCTAAATTCTTCTCCATTTCCTTTTCTTTTACGCAAATCACTTGTGGTAGTCTTGAAGGAGTTTCAAAGCAAAATGTCTTTCTGTTAATGATGTATCGGGTGGGTCATCTGTCGGTTCAAATTTGAACCATCTGTTATTTCGAATCTGATCATCCTATTCTGTCTCAAAATTCAGTATATTAGCTCTAGTGAACGTAATGAATCGATTTATGCTTGAGAAACGTTAGGATTTATTGAGTTAACGAAAACTGCACGTTGATGTCAATTTTGCCAAAAAAAATCACCTTTTCGATTGAAGCTCATTTTTATCTTTGTGGATACGTTAGTAAGTAAAATTGTTATATTTGGCGCTCAGAAAACCCACACGTAGTCTTGCAGAAGCCAAGGCACCCATTACGAGTCCCTGTTTGGTGAGGGTTGTGGAGCAGAGGCATCATTGGCTCATATTTCATTGAAAATGAGGACGGCACAACCATTACGGTCAATGAAGACACCTATCGCACCATGATAGCTAATTTTTTTGTAACCGCTCTTCATGATATTGATGTGAACGCTGCTTGGTTTCAACAGGATAGTACAACTTGCCATACATCTCATGACACAATCGATTTATTGCGTTTGATGGCTGTTTAATCAGCCCAAAATGGTGATGTCTATTATCCGCCAAGAAGCTGCGATTTGACCTCGTAAAGTGTTATGCCGACAGACCAGAGGCAATTGAGCACTTGAAGGCCAATATTCGTTTGAAAGCAATAAACGCCATGTGCAGCCCTTGCGATGACCAACTTCTTCCTCTGATTTTGGTGGTACTTGATCAGCACAGGGAATGTGTTCACCCGTGGCTTCACAACGGGCCGCTATGCGTGTTCAAGTGAGCTTTGTGCTAGCAGAGCTACCACTCCGACCTAACCTAACCTAACCTAATAAACGCCATTATTGAGCTCAATATTTCATATAAAGTTTCAATTAATTATTACGCAATAAATACGCAAATTGTTATGTGTGTTCAGTACGCATATTTTAATTATCCGAATACTTTCTGTTGATATTTGACAACTCAAATGTCGACAACGACAAACAAAAAATATAAAAAACAATGTTGTTGAAGCAACAAATGAATATTGAATAAGCAGCTGAACTGCGTATATTTTTATGTCTGAACACTTAAAATATTGTACTCAATAAATCGAATATTGACTCAATAAAAGTGCATATCAGAACATAGTATTATGCCGACGAATCAGAGACAATTGAGCATTTAAAGTTTAATATTAGTGATGCCATTGCCCCATATACAGTAAACCCTCCTATAACGCGGTACTCTCAGAACGCGGTTTCCATATAACGCGGGGCTGAAATTGCGACAGCCCTCCTATAACGCGGAACTTTCAAAACGCGATTTCCCTATAACGTGGAGCCCTCTTATAACGCGGTACTCTTACAGCGCGGTTACCGTTCAATAACATCCCATAAGTTCCTTGCAATCCTTTAGTTTAGTTTTTGTTTCATGTTTTTTTTTTTATCAATCCTTATATGAACTCTTGAATTCAATAAAAATAATTTATAATTTATCTTGCCTTTTGTATTTCTTGATCTCCATATAACGCGGTACGAATAATAGGATTTGTACTAATTCTGAGTTTCTTATAGCGCGGTTTCCATACAACGCGGTAGACGGTTTCCATAGAACGCGCTACGAATTAGCCTGGTTTGTACGGTGAAACCCGAGTTTCTTATAGCGCGGTTTCCATATAACGCGGTACGCATTCACCGCGTTATAGGAGGGTTGACTGTACTCGAAAAAGTTTACGAAAATTGGTCCATTCAAATGAGGGGTACTAAGAGGCCAGCCGCGGCGTCAGACATATGAATGAAATAATATTCCATTTCTAACCCGAAACAATTGTACTTCACAAGCGAAAGAAAAATTTCAAACGGTTTTTGTTTTATTACATTTTGAAATGGCCCACCCTATAGTTATTCTCGTTTACGGTTAACTGGCCGTTAACCGACCTACATATGTTGAATCCATGTTGAATCCGTTTAGTACGGTACGATACTTCTGGAACTTGCCTTTGTCCTTTAATTAGGCCATACAGCGGGTTTGATGACTGTTTTTTGTTTTTCGCATAAAAAAGCGTTTACACTTACCATTATTATGGTTGTTTGTTATTGTTTTTTTATTTTTTAAATAAATAATTAATAAATTAAAGAAATGACTTAAGACTATGAATGTTAATTTGAAACTGTTTAAGATTCAAGAACCTCAATTGGTATTTATACCAGACCAACTAAATCAAATCGAATCGAAATGACAGAAAAGAGTGTCTAAAAAAACACGGCATAATTTGAACGTTAAAAGACCTTCAGTTAGTTTCTTTAAGCATCCATAACCCATTTAACAAAGCGAAAAAGCCAAGTTTAAGAAGAAAACGAACATACTTAAAAGCGATCTACTTGAACTTCTTAAGAGCAGTTCAATAATGTGTACAATAAGATGGAATGGAAATTGTTATTGTGTGGCCCCAAAATAATTGATTTAAAAAGAATATCAATATATGAATCTAAATCAACAATAACAAATTCGATTTTATTATTATTATTGTGTTTTTGTAATTCAATTTAATTGTAAACATTTTAATTTTAATAGCATTAATGAGTTATGTTTGATGATATTTATTCACCGTTTAATGTCAAGTCGTATTATGACGTTTTTGGCCACAGCTCCCCCACTATTTATGCGCAGCACAAGTGCTATGTCATCGTTTTATAATCAACCAGCAAGCAGTGGCCCTCAGCCATCACTCGCATTGCCACTGCCACTGCTATCTTAACAAACACCACGTGACGTTTTATTCGTACAATCGTTCATCCATGAGATTTTAAATGATTTTTTTCAAAGTATTTTTTTTATTTTTTTTTTTTTATTTTTGTTATAAATAATGAATGATTGTTTAAATCGTAACGATTTGTTGAAACAATTTATTTAAAAAATTTAAAAATTTTTTTCTCTTTCTTCTAGTGGCTATTATTTTATGGCTCTAAATTTACAATCATTTACTGAAACAGTGAGTCTATAATTATTGTCAAATTTTTTTTTCTTTTGTTTTTTGGGTTTCCAGTTCAGTTTATTCTGTGAACCCTAAGGGCGTAGTTATGTTTTGTAGGTGATGTTTGTAACAAAAGTTGGTGTTAAAAGTAAAATATTTTGAAAATCAAGGCTAGCTACCGTAAACATGTTCAGTGGGTCTGAATTATTAAATATATTGTCTCTTAAAACACCCTTGAGTAGGCTACAGATGGCTGCTTCATTATTGTAGCTACTTCAGCTTCCAATGGCTATATGAGTACTATCACTCTGTACTGACGTCAATAATTGGACCAATCACGGCCGCTAATATTGTCGGGGTTATGATTGTGAGTAGAGAAAATTGGGCCTCAGTGGTGAATTATGTGGAACGCATTCTAAGACTGAAGAAGAGAGATCTTGAGGCTGTAGAACATGGAGGCACGCCGGCATAGATGATACTGGCACACGTGTCAAACGAAATTCAAAACAAAATAATAGACTTAGATGTCTCCTCAACTTTCGACACGCAATCCGAATGCGGATATGAGCAAGCAGGGGCCAAAAGGACTCGACTCCGAAGTAATACCACCGTAGTTCCGTAGTGGTCACAACGAGTCCACGAGACGAGGGGTGCGATTTAATGGGTGAGGGCCCTACACACGGAGGACGTGACGACTTCTTCTATGGTGCGGTTAGGTACATTTACCCCTCCTTGGTGGGGAAAAAAAAAGAATGCAGTTTCAAGTCTTATTCAAGGAATTTTGAGGGTTTTGAATGTACTTCACCTTTTTTCAATTTTCTCCTCAAATCTCTTGAGTCACTTTACATGCATAATTGCTCATTAAAACCCTAAGGTGGGATTACGATCTAGCTTCTCATAGCACGTATGTTGTGTGCGTTAATTTTATACATGAGCGGCGGGACCTACAGTAGTTTAAAGTCGAATCCGAATGACAGCTGTTTCAAGGAGAAACTTTTCATGGCAATTTTATTTACTCTCAGAGTTTTTGGCAGAAATCTGGTGAGAGAGGAAGTCGGCGAAGAAATATTTTTTTCTTATTTCGCTTTTTTGGAGATGTCTGACCTGGGGTTTGAACCGAGGTCTCAGGTCTAATAAGACAACACACTGCCTACTAGGCTACGGCGACTTCATCTTAAGTGACTCAAATATTTGATAACGGTACCAAGTATTGCACTTCAGATTACTCACACTTTTGCTATGCAACAACCCAATAAAAGTTGTGGAGATAACATGTTGCTTAATTATAGCTTGTGCAGTTGATTTGTCTGTAGCAACTACAGGCAGAGAACCAATATGTTTTTGGAAAAATTTTTTTTTCTAAAATCTGCGCTGAAATTACTGTAATAGACAATAGGCCTAAACTGGTGTATCAGTCCATAAATTAATACTGGCTGACCAAATGTGTAATCAATCCAACTCTATTCTATGCAGCGCGGTTGACTGTGGGAGAAAGAAATCGTCAAGCCCTGTTTTACTATGATACCCTTAGCATCATATCATCTAATGGATCGTTTTCATACGTACATACATAATTGGTCATCACAATCCTTTAGTTAGGATTACGACCTAGCTTCTCTTATCACTTAAGTTGTATGTATTAATTTTATACATGAGTGGCGAGACCTACAGTTTAAAGTCGATTCCCAACGACACATTTTCTTTTGAGAAACTTTTTAAGGCAATTTTATTTACTGCCAGAGATTGTGGAGAAATCTGTTGAGAAGAAGTCGCCGAAGAAATATTTTTTTCCATATTTTTATTTTGATGTCTGACCTGGGGTTTGAATTGAGGCCTCAGTTCTAATAAGCCAACACACTACCTACTAGACTACGGCGACCGCCAGAGATATTTGCAAAACAATTGGTTGCGTATACGGCAATGAGATATGACGCCACATATCATCATCTGAGATGAGATATGACGCCACATCTCATATCTGAGATGTGACGCCATATCTCATTGCCGTACTAAGAGTTTAGTAGTATTGAAGCTATGGTCAGGCCAAAATATAATCGATTATGATAATGCTTTAAACCTTTGAGAGAACATCATTCAAGTGTTCTTTGATTGATCCAAAGCATACAACAAAGTCAAAGCATACAACAAAGTCTCTGTATAATCGAATCTTAGATTCTCGATTGCTTAGATTAGATTATACTCGATTACTGTAGTACTATTCAAATTGAAATAATCGCTTTGCGAATGCAGTATCGGTCCCAGTGATATTACGGGATACTCCAAAGCATGTTAATTAATCGAAATCACCTAACCCAAGGGCAAGATTTCGTTCATACGAAAATCCATTAAGTATCTTCAAACTGAAGATTGACAACTTGGATACGGGCACGAGCGTGATACTACAGGTTAATAATGGTTACTCCGAAAGCGTCCACTCAGCATCGTTGTTGATTGTTAATGAATGGCCTTTAATTACTGGACTCATGCGAAATATATAGCAATTAGTCATCTGGCCAATGACTTCTGCAGAAATTGGTCATTTACTGAGGACATGGGCCATGGACCATACAGTTAAATTTAATGACCTGTTAGGGACAGGGAAATAAATAGCTGAGTTATTTGCTAAAGCATCTCTGTTCTATTATCACGGTTCATTGAGCAGTGGGTAGGAACGCGGAGAGAATATATCGATCTTCTATTGTGGATCGTTTGAGGAGAAGGTAGTATTTCCCAAGAATGGATTACTAAATTCATCAAACTTTTAGACAGGTTTACAGCTAGATTGATTAGTTATTGTTGCTTTAAATGGTGAATGTTAAGACCTATTAATGAGGACTTATTAGTTGGTAGTGAGGCGTCTCTTTGCATCGTTTCACAATGGTTCGTTATGTGTTCTCAAGTGAACTTTAATTTGAGAAATTATATCCCATCAAACTATCTATCAAATTCTACAGAGTAGACGGGATATGTAAGTAAAACTAATCGGGATTAAATTGTATTTCAATTTGATTTAACTTACGATATATACTCATGCAGGTCAAAGACTACTTTACCGAATTATTCGATTATGGTACGTGATTCTCATCAAAAGTGGGTTCAAACTCATTTAAACTTTGAGTCGGGTAATATTTAAGTCGACTAAGCGGTATTTTTTAATTTTTCGCAAATTTTTAACATTCTTAAATGTATCTCTCTTTCTCTTTCTCTCTCTCTCCGTCTTTATTTTCTCACGATTAGATTGAACGGCCAAATTACAAAGCTATCCGAAAATTGAAATTTTAATCGAGTTTAGATGATTAATTGATTTCATTTTCTGTCTGTTTTTTTCTTAGAGCTCAACTCAACAGAACGTTTTAAAATTGGAGCATTTGATGTGTGCTTAAGGCAAGGCCGCCAAATTTCAATTGAATATTTCCAAATAATTTGCAAAAATTTGAAGGTTAATTGAATGTGTTCATTTAAACAAGTACTTTACTTAAGTACTATTTGAGACGGAGAAAAAACAAAAACAAAAACAGCAAAAAACATCATTTGAAGCGCAAGACAACGAATGTTTTAAATACAGTCAGTTTAACACTTTCAATCATACAAACAATTGGTGACAAGATGTCCAGTGCAACCAGTGTGTACTCGTTTAATAATGGTACCAAATTAAAAAGTACGTGGGAGTGAAAACTAGATTTCTTTTTTCGAAAATGATTAATAAATCTTTACTAAGGTCTATTTACAGTGAATTATAAAAAAAAATCGATTGGAAATATTATTAAACAAAATGAGGCACTACTCTGACATGAAATTCATCAGGAGACATCGTGGCATGACATTTACTTAACTGTCATCTAGACAGTACCAAAGATCAGCAATAAGTATTCAGAAAGATGAGTAGATTCGAATCATACTCATAATTTCTGATACTTATACGCATTCATACTTATTTTAATATCATACTCATACTACTCATATTCAAAGTTTGAAGTACTCATTGTACACATACTTAACAATACGCATGATGTTGTTGATTTCGATTCTCCATTACTCAACATTTACAAGAATCAGAAAATAAGCATGATTCGAGTACGAACACTACAATACTCACTAGAAGGTTGTGTGTTTGCTTTGCTTGCTGTTTTTGTCTTTTTCTTTCTTCTTTTTTTTTTGTAAATGCAACAACAACTAAGAATGTAAATTTTGATGAATGATTCGAATAATTCGAATCATTTATGAGTATTATAAGTATTTTTCTAAATTTATGAATCTGAATGAGTAGGCTTGAGAATCAAACATATTTCGAATGTTATGAGTTTGATGTCAACATTGTACGCATACTCAATGCAACCTGTACTTATATTTATGAATCTAAATGAGTAGGCGTATGAATCAAACATATTTCGAATGTTATGAGTTTGATGTCAACGTAGTACTCATACTCATTGCAACCTGTGTACTTATAAATCAATGTTGTAGTGAGTACGAATGAATCAGAGTAATTGAATTTCAATACTGTTGACTCACTCATACTCAAAATTTTATGAGTACTTATGAGTAGAGAAAAAACGATACATTGCTGATGTCTGAGCAGTACCAAATGAAACGCTTCGCAATGAGACAAAGTAATAAAAGTAAGAGAGGGACAATTCCAAGCTATATTGAAGGGTGGTTCGTGACTGTAGGAACTCCACAGGAGCCTTCAAACAGAAACGGATCAGTTTGTGTTTGGTTGCGGGGCACATATGGATACTGCTGGGAGTGGGATAATGTATCAGAAGCGATGGTATTCGGTTACGGAGTGCAACATTCGGAACCTAAGCAGTAGCCTATGCCATTGAAAGATACGAAGAATTCAATTTGGACAGTGAGTTCAAAGGCCGGACCATAGGAATACTTTCTGACGGTCAGGTCACCATCCGACATATCATAAGGTTAACTAGAGAAGAGTATGTGATTGTCTAAGCAAATTAAATAAGTTAGGCGGTTGCTGTTATATCCCAGGCCATATGGGAGTTCACACAACGAAATGGAGAAAGGAGTGAGGTCATGGATCACACTATCCAGGATTAGCTTGGGTCTAGTAACAGTCCTTTTGACTAAAAAAAATATGTATTTATGAAGGATAGGGATTGACTCATTTTACTTCCTGACTTAGTTTGTCATTACATACATACATACATACATAATTGGCCATTACAACCCTTCAGTCAGGATTACGGCCTAGCTTCTCACACCACTGATGTTGTGTGCCTTAATTTTATACGTGAGTGGCTGGCGGGACCTACAGTTTAACGTCGACTCCGAACGACAGATTTTTGAGAAACTTTTCATGACAATTTTATTTACTCTGAGAGTTTTTGCCAGAAATCTGCTGAGAGGAAGTCGTCAAGGAAATATTTTTTTTTATATTTCGTTTTGATGTTTGGCCTGGGGCTCGAACCCGGGCTTTTACGTCTAATAAGCGAACACACTACCTACTAGACTATGGCGACTTTACATGCATTACACTATCGAGAATTAGCTTGGGTCTAGTAACAGGATTACAACCTAACTTCTCCTAGACAACCCATGTTGTCTGTACTAATTTTATCCATGAGTGGCGGGATCTGCAGTTTAATGTCGACTTCAAACTACAGATTTAAGAAATTTTTCATGCCAATTTTTTTTGTCACTGTTTTTGCTTTCATCTTGCTCTAGATCGGCTGATATTCCGACTGCATTTATGTGTAAGCCCTAAAAGGGTTAAACTTACGTAATGACTTTACGAAACCCCCTCTATAAACGACGACACTGGCACTTTCAAAATAAAAGTCAGAAACACGGCAAATGCGTACAACAAACAAGCTTCGAAGTCATTTTCCCATTTTTCAATAATTTTCAAATATTTTTCAACAACATCAGTCACATATTTTTTTTCAATTTCAATCTTTATTTTTTGTAATTTTTTTATTTATTTTTTTTTTGGCCAAACAAAATTTCGCACGTTTCTCTAGTTTTCTGCAACAACACAAAAAAGAGAGGAAATTTTCGATATTCAAGTGATATTTTGTTTCAAACGATATTCAAGCGATTTTTTTTTTGAGTGCTTTAATTAGGAAGGAAGAAAAAAAAATTCATTTTTTAAAAATCAAAACGGTTACCCAAAAAATCGACTCAAAGAAAAAACAAACAAAAAAGTTAAAATATGAACTGTTCGACTTGTAAAGTGAATAAAATTGGACCGAAAAATTCTCCATTTGGCGGTTACCTGTGCGGCAATGAGCACTTACAGTGTCAGATGTGCAATAACATCCAGCATGGTGTGTGTGGCATTTGTCAGGACAGTACAAAATTTGTGCAAATGAATTTCAATACGACAGGCGCTCATATGTCAAACGAACAACAGGTTCAGGTACCAATGCAGGCTCAGTTTATAACAACAAGTCTGCCGTCCAGCAACCAACCGGTTAATGGCTGCATTTCGAAGAACAAATTCAGTGAAAACCGTTTGCCAACAACACACATGATGAAAGAGAGGGGCTTAAGTATACAGAATTCCAAGGCTTCGTTGCAACATTATCAGCATGATTTGGAAGTAAGGAGAACTGAAACACCACCACCAATTGAAATCCGAAAAATGGAAACTTTATACGAAGGTTGTCCATTGGCAGACGATTCCACCAGTCGTGAAGATCATTCCTTGGATACGGTAAAAGTGACTGCTGCCAAAACCACAAGCACATCACAGCGTTCTGCTACTCCACCCTTAATTTGTCTCTCAAGCACCATGTCCAGACAGCAACACTACCAGGCCTCAACAATTATTGAACGTGAACGCCAGCCAGAGAGTGTTTTTTCGAAAAAGTTCTTAAACGATTTGGAAACTCAATCCCAAATGTCGGAAGAGCATTTAAGTATGAAGGATTCAAAGGATTCCTTAAATCAAAACAGTATTAAAACTAATGGCGATGGCGATATACAGAATAGCATGAAAACTTTATATCTAGGGGATCCAATGCCAAATGAGTATTCACTGTCGTTTATTGGAAATTCTTTTAAAAATTGCACGAATATCAGCGATTTATCAAATACGGGAACTCGGAAGTCTTCTGGTCAGTCCACAAAAGCTTCGGGCGTGAAGAAGGAGAACATCTTCTCATTTGCGGAGGTAAGTTTTGAAACAAACAAACGAAACGAGAGGGGGATTTTAATTTGCACTCCCATTCTTTCTAGGATCCCAACGATGCCAACGTAATAAACGCCTATGGCATACGCTTTATAAACTCAGCGGATAGTCTACAGAATTTCTATTCCAATTCCAAGCACGATATACAGAAAACGCCTATAAACAGCGGCAATGAAGAGTCACAACGTGCTGAACAAACGCTTAAGGGTTTATCAAAGAAAAGTCTGCCGCATTCGGAAGCCATGAGTTCGGTCGATAGCAGAGCAAAAGTTGAAAAATATTTAAAGTCTTACGATCCATCGAAAGTCAATACGCCAAAAGTTAGTCCGACATACAGTTGCCAGCATTCCCATTGTACGCTAGATAATACGCCCAGAAAATCCACTGTGGCCTTGATGCAGAAAACCGTAAGCGTGTCGACAGAATCCGAACCGAGCCTTAAGTCAGCGGTTGGCATAAAACCGGATATGAATGTTGTGGGTAAATTTAAACCTCAAGAGTATTTGGTAATGCCCATAGTAGCAGTACCCATCACAGCACCGGCGATAAGTGAAAAGCAAGCAGCAGCAGCGGAAAAAATTGAAGGAAAACCCAGTATGGATGTTCGTATGCAAAAGGTTTTAGAGACTTTGCAAGAGCAACCCGCATCTGAATTAACTTCTACGGAAGAGAAAAAGGAAAATTTAATTAAAATACCTCAGCAGCCAGCAGCAGCAGCAGTGGCAGCCCCCGCAGCAACCGCAAAGCAAGAACATAAACACCACAAAGAAGACAACAGATCAGCCTTAATAGCCTGTTTAATAAATGTACAGCGGGCCTTTTACAATCCACCAGATGCTCGCATCAAACCTGCCAATAATCTCCACCAATTGGAGAAACCCCAACCAGTTAATCAAAATCCGCCAGAGCCTCAATTTCAAACCATAAATATTTCCTCAGCTTTAATACAAGAATTAATGGCTAAGCGATCGAAATTTGCCTTTAATAAACCGGTGCCAGCTTATTTGCTGAATATACCTCGTGCACCCATACAATGTCCCGAGTCCTCCTGTCAGCGCATGATATTCGTTTCCGATTTCAACAAACATTTGGTGGTCGATCACAGTCATTTGCCTATGGAACGTATTGTACCCTTGCAGTGTAAGAATTTCTTTCTGGATCCCCGTTTGGTACACTGTGGCATTAGCAAGTGCCATCTGTTGTATTTGATGCGAAATAAAATCTGCGATTTGGGCAGTAGTGAATACAAAGATTTCCTGCCTATACTGGTCATGACCACACGCCTGTCCCTTAGTCAAATGTGTGGTGTCGATGCAGATGCATCCGAATTGAAATATTTCCTTATTTGGATTACGGGCATTGCCCTTGACGAGTTTCCTACTTCGGTGTCGTTGACTGTGTGGCCCCGTTCCGGTGTAGTGCCTTCGTGTCATCTCGTGTATTCGGGACAAATGTATTCCATACGTAAATCTCAACGTGGTCTTGACGTTTGGCAAAGTGGCCGCATGTTAATGCTGTCCGATCTGGAAATTGATGCTCTCACCAATCATGGTCGCGATATGCTGAATGTACAGTTGATTGTCCATTGATTGACCGCGTTCAAGTGTTTGGAACTGTATTAGAACAACATTCGATCACTTATTTTTGCATATTCTCTGTAAGGTTTTATATTTTTGAAAATGTTTTTTTTATACAAAACATAATGCCTTCAATAAAATCAGAATACACTTCAGTATTTCGAGTGGGGTTTCCCGAAAGGTTTTATTCCCCATGGGGGCGTGGCATTTCGAATATTGGCTATACGCTCTCAAAAAGTTTGTTTGAAAATTGGAAGAATTAGGATTAAAATTTGTGTTCTCGGCTTAAAAAGCATAAAAATATTGCTTTAAAGAAATTTGTGGGCGTGGCATGCAGGTTAAAAAGCGTGCCTCTAAATATGACCCGCTATCGAAAAAGAAAACAATTACTTAGACACTTAGGGTGAGGTTAGATTAGATTAAATCATGGTTTACTTGGGCCGTAACAGACACCGGTGTAAGACCGATAGCACCTATTTTGCTATGCATTACTCAACGATACTGATAGCTTTTACTGAACGGGTTATGTTCATTAACCCTATGTGTCTAAGACTATTACATCTCAGGTTTTCCCAAGAATCAGAATTTGACAGAGAAGATCTTCTGTTGTTATTACAGCTACCGCATAAGTCGTTCTGAGGTACTTTCAGTCTCCGGGCGTGTTTATCTAGGAACCAGTGTGGTGTTGCAATGAAGTTCCCAAGATGAACTCTGGTAAGGCTTAAAGCAAAATTTGTTCTGCATATTCCACAAGGCTAAATAACTCTGGTCTCTACAAGTGAGTTCACAATCCCATGTTGCCTTTGCAAATGAATAAAAATATCGTTGAGATTCAGTTGCTTGGCGCTCTAACAGGATTATCGATTTCAAGTGTGAATTCATCAGAATTTTCTGTTACACTAGCCTTTGCAAGTGCCTGCGATTTGTTGTTAACTTCAATGTCCCTGTGTCAAGGAACCCATTTAAGGATAACCCTGGCAAGTATCACTATCTCCTCAAGGGACAGGCTTACTTCTGACACCAAATTCGCACAACGGCAGTCTCTATAACGAACGATACTTAGGTGACGTTCTGTAGAATGTGTGATAGGGAGATAGGACAGATCAATCCTATCACTCGGTCAGCGGAAAATTTAATTTCCGATTGAGGCTAGTGTCTATCAGGAGTCTTAACTAGGAAAGCAGGCATTAATAGAAAGGTGGAAGTTCTTACGTTCATGCTTAGCTGAGATCCCTCTAACATAGATGGATTATGATGCGTGGCTTTTGCCATCCTTGGAATCGCATCACTTCTCTTCAAAAAGAGTCCACAAAGAATACTTAAAAAAGTACCTTTTTCATGGGGTAGTATTTTTTAGAGTACCTTTTCAAAGGGTACTCTTTTTAAGAGAACTTTTACAAAGGGTACTATTTTTAAGAGGACTTTTACAAAGGGTAGTATTTTTAAGAGTACTTTTCAAAAGGGTACTATTTTGAAGAGTACTTTTACAATGAGTACTATTACAGAGTATACTATTTTTAAGAGTAAATTTTCAAAGGGTACTATTTTTAAGAAGGTACTCTTTTTGTTATTTAAAAAGTACTTTGTGATGTTTCCAAAGAACTAAATAATCTCAGGTTAAAAACAATCATCTTCTCCAAAAAGTACTTCTAAGTTAAATACGGCATCAGATGGTACTTCAATTTATTTCATTTTAGAAAAAGGTACTTAAACACACACTTAGTATCTTTTTCCACACTTCTTTACATTTTATTTCATTAATTTTGTCATTCAAATGGAAAAATAATTCTCTTTAATATTTATAGCTTTTGTAACACGGTGCGGTGAGTATTTTTTTTTTATTAAAGAGCCTCAAAGTAGGCAATGAAAACTATTGGAAGACATAAGAACACTGTGAATAGGTCTGTCACATCGCATGCAAAGGAAAAAGAAACTTAAAAATCGATTTATTTTTTTTGGAAATTATTTTATCGATTTCAATTACTTTCGATTTGAACTATCATTTCTGTCAGTCGAAATATTTTGTGTCAGTCAATAATCACATTTTTCGTTAAAATAAAAAATTTTAATATTTTTTTTAAAAAATTTTTGTCTTTTTTCATTTGAAAAATTGTTTTGTAATTGGCTTTAAAAAAAATTTTTAAAAATTATTTCGGAACAACGTTAAGATGTCGAACGGTGGTGCTTTGCCGAGAGAGCAGGCCTCTTGTTCATCATTATCGCATCATATAAAAAACGATCTGAAAGTGCAAGATTCCAGCAGTGAATTGTTCGAATTGAAACATAAACCAAAATTATTTTGTATACCCAAGAATTATGCAAATTTACTAAATGATCTCAGGTAGTAAAGCAAATCTATTAGTAAATATTAAGAAAAAATCCCTCTTTTTTCTTTATATTAGAAAAACCCAATCCCTGAATATACAGCAAAAAGTTGAACATCCGGAAAAATCATGGTCCGTTTTATATGTGGGCACTAAGACCTGTGATGATTAGTGAAGTTAACCCCTTAATAAGATAGAACGTTAAAAATTACAACAACATAAAAACTAATGCCTTTATTTTTGAAATAGTTTTGTAAACAAATTGATTTTGGTAATAAATTTCAATTGAACATCAACTTAAAAATTTGCAATTATTCGTGACTTGTTTCATCTGGGTAAGCAACATTATAGACCACCAAAGTAGCTGCATAAAATACCAGAAGCTTTAGAAAAGACCTTTTAAAGAAACCCATACGATATGGTTTTTTGAGTTTGAAACGTTTAACAGGCTTTGCAGGCTTAGAATCCCGTTTAAATTGTGGCATCCTCAAAGAAGATCTACAAAGACCAAATGGGAGAATATTTGCGGTCTTTTTTGGTATTTTTTAATTGAAAATTTTACCCCCATTCCTTCAATTTAGAATCCATTGCTGATCTTTCGTTATTGCCTTATTCCATGATTTTTCTAACAAATAATTTTTTCTAATTATTTTAGACAATTCTTTAATTTGAAGTAAGGTAGTCAAATTATGTAAATAATACAGGGTTGTATTAAAGCAAAAAAAATTGTCTTTTTATTTAGTAGTAGGACGCTCGAATTTATGTTTGTAAAGTACTTAAACTAGTTAGAATTGTCTAAAAACGTTAGTTATTATGAAATTAAAATTAAATATATTTTTATCTCTTAAATCTAATCAAATTTCGAATTTCGAAAATTTAAATTTTGTAAAAAAACCATAAAAGATATTTCTTAAGTCTTTATTTGAGTTGAATTTACTATTTCCACTGTTTTTGGCATATGTTCGAAAATTCGAACTTAAGTTCGAAAAATTTTTAAAGTTGTTAAAGTTGTCTAAAAACTTTAGTTATTAAGAAATCATAACAAAATATGTTTTATCTCTTAAATCTAATCAAATTTCGAATTTCGAAAATTTAAATTTTGTAAAAAAAACATAAAAGTTATTTTTCAAGTTTTTATTTGAGTTAAATTTACTATTTCCACTGTTTTTGGCATATGTTCGAAAATTCGAACTTAAGTTCGAAAAGTTTTTAAAGCTGTTAAAATTATCTAAAAACTTTAGTTATTAAGAAATTATGATAAAATATTTTTTATCTCTTAAATCTAATCAAATTTCGAATTTCGAAAATTTAAATTTTGTCAGAAAATTATAAAACATATTTTTTAAGTCTTTATTTTAGTTGTAATTACTATTGCCACTGTTTTTGGTATATGTTCGAAAATTCGAACTTAAGTTCGAAAAATTTTAAATCATGCCAAGAACTGGATTTACACCTACAGCTATGGACATTAAATTAGCACAAAATCCATATACAGTTTGATTATGATTTTTTTCTCATTTATATCGTAATTAGGCCAATTGTTTCGGTCTGCAATGTTGCACGATGACATCTAACTGTTGTTTAATAAAAAATATTACCATTATCGTATAAATTTTTTGTTTTGACTGCTAATTTGTATTGGTACCTAAATTCGAGCTGGACAGTAAATTAGCACAACGTGCCTAAAAGTGTTTTAGGTACAAGTTTTGTTCGAGTATTTTTAGTTTTACGGTATATTCTTTCAATTTTGTGGCATTTAAAGTAATTTTTGAAAAAAATGGTACGTAGAAAAGATTACTCACCAGAGGAGAAGCGCATTTTCGTTAACTTGTGGCATGATCTGAAAAAGCTGGCTGAAATTGCCGAAATTTCGAATTGCTATCGAAAAATGATTTATAACGTCATCATTTCCTTTAAACCAAACAGAATAATGTCGCAGAAAACAAAAATTGAAGGCCATGTGTCAAGAAAACAAACCGAAATCTTTGGTCGTACTATTGTCCGGAAGTCAAAGAAGGAGCTTTTCATGTCGTCACGCGATATTTTGAACGAAATTAACTCCCAATTCAGATTAAATTTATCGGACAGGCTGCTATAAAGACGTCTTAATCACAAAAAGCTCTTTTGACGCTCTTGCCGAAGGAAGCCACTTCTACCAAAAAAAAAATATACTCAAGCGTTTAACGTTTGCTCGCACCCACAATGCTAAAGACCTCCCATTCTGAAAAAAATATTTTGGAGTGATGAAACAAAGGTAAATCGTATGGGATCGGATGGTAGAGTGGTTGTTCATTGGCCAAAATATCAGACATTCAATCCACGCTATGCTCAAAGGACCATAACGCATGTTCGAGGAAACACAATGGTGCGGGGAGCGTTTTCAAGGCACGGTGTAAGTCCCATTGTAAAAATTAATGAAAAAATGGACTGTTATCAGTATTTGGACAATATAAAGAACAAAATGGAACCATAAGCTTTTAAATACATGCCAGTTTTATTAATATTTACGCAAGATAGTGGCCCAAACACACATCTAAGCAGGCAAAGGATTGATTTTATGAAGAGCACATTCCCGTTTTAGACTGGCCATCGCAAAGTTTTGGCTTAAACTCGATTGAAAACCCCCTAGAACGATGTGAAATGTACAATTGCTGAACAAAAGTACAAAAATTTGGACGGTTTGTGCATTGGAATACGGGACACTTAGTACTCGATTCCCAAAGAACTTTCCAGAAGAACACTGTCCAGTAGATGCCTCGCGGCGCTTGAAAATGGGGGCTACTCTACTAAATATTAATCAAATAAGCTGAAAACATTAATATTTTTACTATATTTATTAAAGCACCTCATTTTTATTCCAGAAATGTTAATTTGTGCTATTTTACTGTCCAGCTAAAATCTGGCGTTTGATATGTTGAAGGTCTTAATGAGCAGACTACTGGCAATATCGTAAAAATGTTTGTTTCTTTTTAAAGAAGAATATGTATTTTAAGTTCCTATGTTTACATTTTTTATGAGTAGACCTAAAATACTATAAAAAATATGATTGTTTTTATTACGAAGTTTTGTGCTAATTTAATGTCCATAGCTGTATATCGTAATAAAATCAAATTCGCGTAACATTTAAAGCCGGCTAACCATTGACAATGTCGTGAATATGCTGTTTGGGTGCAAGAGCAATGCTGAATTTTCGAACTAAATTTTCGGTGAAGCTTATTAAAGCACATATTGCACTTGGTTGTTATGTTAACAAACAAAATTGAGACATACACGTCTGGCAGAACCTAAAGAGATTTTTGAAAATTTATTTCATGAGGCAAAAATGACTAATGAGTGCGGAATATGATTTGTGGATGTCATTGGAACGTACTTTCTTGAAAATAGCTCTGGACAAACTGTTAATATCAATCCAGAGCGCTATGGTCGTATTATGACTGGTTTTTTTAGCTTGCATTTGAAGATTATGAAATCTATTATGGTATGTGGTTCCAACAAGTCGGTGCTACAAACGTCATGGCTTTAAGGCATGATGAATTTTCAAAGGAAAGAGAAATAACTGCATAATGATTTGTGTTTATTGTCGGAAGTACCCTAAGGTCCCCTTATGTTGGAGCATTTGAAAGCCTACATCAGTTAAGTTATTGTCGAATTACAGCCTGAAATATGCAAATAAATGTACGAAATTTAGCTCTAAAAATCGACTGCTGTGAGCAAGTCCGTGGCGGAGTCATTTAAATGTAATGTAATGAAGTTAGCTATGACTGCCAATATTTTGTGTGAGTCTATTGGCACATGTGTTTTTTTATGGAATTTTATATTAAAAACGGATATTGTAACGCGCTCTTCTCTTCTCTTTCTTTTCGTTTTTTAAGAAAAACTTAATTTCGTTTCTCTTCTGCTAACCAACACACAACGCTTTCTGAAATCAATGTTGTTTTCTTAATTATTCGCGAGCGATTCATTTGTAACACACCCTCCTCCTCTCAGTTGAATTTTATTTGGTTTTGAATTTATTTTTCAATGAATAGGCCCTGCTGTCTTTGAAAGCATTCTCATGTAAATTTGTTTATATCTTTATTGCCTTTGTTGCTATTGTTATTTGTAATGGAAGCACATGTGTTGGTATTTTCGATACAATTTCTTATTCTTTTTTATTACTCATACGTCCCCTAATGCCTATGTTCTCCAGATATTGTTGAAAAAAAATGAATTGTTGTTATCGATTTGAAAACTACATACTCGTATGTGTTGTTGTTATGATTTACACAATTATTTGTTACATTTTCTTGTTGTTGTTGTTCTACTTGTTAGTTTTATTAATTAATTACTATGCGAAAAAAAGATGTTTTTATTGTTTGCCACTGTTTGAAGCAGAGCTCAGCAAAGAGTATTTAAAAAGATGAGTAGAATCAAATCATACTCATAATTTCTGATACTTATGTATACGCATTCATACTTATTTTAATATCAAGGAACCTCTACTCATATTCAAAGTTTGAAGTACTCATCATATTCACACTTAACAACACGTATGATGTTGTTGATTTCGATTCTCCATAACTCAACATATACAAGAAGCACAAAATAAGTAATGATTCGCGTATGAACACTAAAATACTCACTAAATGGTAGTGTGTTTGCTCTGTTGCTGCATTGTCCCTTTTTTGCTTATGTCTTTTTTTCTTTTGTTGTAAATGCTACAACAACTAAGACTGTAATTTTTAATGAATGATGCGAGTCACTCGAATCATTTATGAGTATTATACATTTTATACATTTTATACATTTTATTATACGTACTTTTCTAAAGTTATGAATCTAAATGAGTATGCTTATGAATCAAACATATTTCGAATGGTATGAGTTTGATGTCAACGTTGTACGAATACTCATTGCAATCACATACATACATACATACGTAATTGGCCATTACAACCCTTCAGTCAGGATTACGGCCAAGCTTCTCACGCCACTCATGTTGTGTGCGTTAATTTTATACGTGAGTGACGGGACCTACAGTTTAACGTCGACTCCGAATGTCAGATCTTTGAGAAACTTTTTCATGGCAGGTTTATTTACTCTCAGAGTTTTTGCCAGAAAACTGCTGAGAGGAAGTCGCCAATGAAATATTTTTTTTTATTTTTTATACTTCATTTTGATGTCTGACCTGGGATACGAACTCGGGCTTTACGTATGATAAGCCAACACGCTGCCTACTAGACTACGGCGACTTCTCACTTATATTCAAAATTTCATGAGTGCTTATGAGTAGCGAAAAAACGATTCATTGTTGATCTCTGCTCCTGATATTGTTTTAAACCAAAGAAAAAAAATCCAATACATTTGATTTCTTGTTATCGATTTACACACAATTATTTGTTGTTGTTGTTGGTTTTATTAATTAATTATGATGCGAAAAAAGATGTTGTTGTTTGCCACTGTTTGTAGTTTATTTTTTTTTCTTTTGTTTTTATTGGCCTTGGCATTTACAATACAAGAGAGTGAATAAAATTATTAAGAATAGCCCGCCAGCTAGTCAATATTATTCAGTGAAATTCTGTTTAAAAATGGAGAAAATAAATACAGAATTTTTTTTTTATAATTTATTTCATTTGTTTTTTTTTCTTGGTTCAACAAATATTTGTCATAAATTTGTAAATTATTTCCCGTTGAATTTATGTATGGTTAAATTTTTATTTATTTATATATTGGCGTGAACAATTTTCCCAAATTAAACGAAATAATTGTCTGCATTTAAAAATAAAAGTGATTTTATTTTAAAATACAATTTTTAAATAAAATATTTTATTTAAATATTTTTACTAAAAATATAAAATTTATTGTCACCTAGAACAAATGGGGTCTTCTTTAAGGAATTGTCTTCAGATGGATAGATTGCCCCCAGTTGCTATTTAAGGTGTCTCGATAAAGAAAGGAGATTTTTTGTGATATCGATTACGGTAGTTTAGCGCATTAGTGATCTCTAAACAGCCACTTTGTTATGCTTAATATTACATGCGGCTCTTGTTGTAATAAGACTTAATGTCTCGACACGTGGGCTCTTTTTTCTCTCTGAGTAGTTTTCAATGCTATGCAGAATGACGTTGAGCAATTCCTGCAGCTCCGAAAGGAGGAAAGGACATCTCCGAACCTTTTGGTACCGTGCGAGGTTTCAGACAAGGCGACCCCTTATCATGCGACCTCTTCAACTTCGTCATGGAGAGTGTTCGGCGAAAGGCGGGAGTGCATCGCAATGGCACTATTTTTCAAAAAAGTGTCCAGTTGCTTGCGTACGCTGACGACATTGACATTATAGGGCGTACCAAGCGAGATGTTATTGCTGCCTTTAGTGCTATTGAACGAGAGTCTAGTAAGATGGGTCTGGGAGTAAATGAGGGCAAAACAAAGTATATGTTATCGACAAGTAGAGACGCGCGGCGTATTGATTCTCAGATTACGGCCGATAACTATACTTTTGATACGGTCAAGGAATTCATCTATCTTGGCTCCGCCATTACCACCAGAAATGATGTCAGTCTGGAGATCAAGCGTAGGATCACTCTTGCCAACAGGTGCTACTATGGTCTCAATAGGCAATTGTGTAGCAGAGACCTCTCTCGTGCGACAAAACTAACACTCTACAAGACACTCATCCTACCCGTACTTCTTTATGTCGCTGAGGCATGGACACTATTAAGCACTGATGCAGCAGCCTTGAGAGTATTCGAGAGAAAAGTCCTATGTAAGATCTTCGGTCCAGTGCGAGTTGGCGATGATTACCGTATCCGATACAACAGTGAGCTGTATGAGCTCCTCAACGACGTAGACGTTGTACAGCGTATTAATATCCAGCGGCTGCGCTGGCTCGGCCATGTCGTTCGAATGGAGGAGGATGCTCCGGCGAGACGGGTATTTGATGCGGGAATCTGCGGAAGTCGGCGAAGAGGACGACCTTGTATCCGTTGGAAGGACCAAATCGAGGAAGCCCTGTCATCGATTGGTGTGACCAACTGGCGTAGGCGCGCAAGAAGCAGAGGCGCCTGGAAGGATGTGTTACGGCAGACCGAAATCCGTTAAACGGGTTGTTATGGCCAATTAAGTAAGTAAGTAAGTAGTTTTCAATTTCATCTGAAGAAACTCAGGCTGTGACTGAAATTGTTTACAAATCGTTGCAACTTAGTTTTGATAAGAGCTTTAGTCCTAATAGTATACCAGGCAAAGAAAACTATTCCTTTGACATTGTTTATTCTGGAGATTTTCAGGAGGTGAACGCGAATGGTTTTTAGTTTGAAAATAAGCTAGATCAGGGAACTTTTTCGGATGGACTTAGGTTAGGTTAGCAAGTAGCTTACCGTTCACAAGCAAGTTTACTTTGTGTTACCCTTGTCATGATACGTTAGTTGTGGATTTAAACCACCCTAGGATGAGCTTAATCTGAGGACATCTTTTCGCCTTCCTAACTACTGTAGTGTTGTGTTACAGACCGAGGTACATACATAACATACATAATTGATCATTACAACCCTTTAGTGAGGGTTCAAACTTAGATTCTCACAGTTGTGTTTTTTTATACATGAGTTGCCGGGCGACAGATTTTTGAGAAACTTTTCATGGCAATTTTTATTTACACTCAGAGTTTTTGCCAGAAATCTGCTGAGAGGAAATCTCCGAAGAAATATTTTTTCGTATTTCGTTTAGTTGGAGATGTCTGACTTGGGAACCGGGACCCCATGTCTAATAGGGCAACACCCTAACTACTAGACTACGTTGACTAGACCGAGGTAATATGCCTTAAACCACGCTGCGATCCTAATCCTGAATAAGTGCCCGTCAGCTACTGGCATTAGTATTCGGAAAACAGATTCCTTGCCTATACAACAGTAAGGTCTAAGTTGGTTTGGCATGGTCGACCTTTGCGGCAGTTTTGTGTCTGTTGAATATGGGTTCCTGGTCACAGAGATATCCCAAGAAATTGTGCTGCTCAGAGCTTCTTCTCTTATCTAAATACGCAGTTTATTAGATAATGATATAATAAGCTGACGAAGATGCTTGCTCATACATACATACATAATTGGTCATTACAACCCTTCAGTCAGGCTTCCGATCTAGCTTCTACACCACTTATGCTGGTGTGTGTTAATTTTTTTAGTGTGTGTTAATTTGACGGGACCTACAGTTAAACGTCGACTCCGAACGACAGATTTTTGAGAAATTTTTTTTCATGCCAATTTTTATTTACGCACAGAATTTTTGCCAGAAATCTGCTGCGGAGAAGTCGCCGAAGAAATATTTTTTATGTTTCGTTTTGATGTCTGACCTGGGGCTTGAACCGTGGCCTTACGTCTAGTATGTAAACACACCAACTATTAGACTACAAGAGTAAATATATAGATTTTGAAAATCGAACCTATTTACAGCATCTACTTGCTTTAGTTCACTACCAGTGCTTGCAGTTCATTAATCACTTGAGTTTCTAATAAATCAGAGCATAATTGAAATTCCATAAGAGTTGATCATTAAGAAGGCATTTCCCATAGCAGACAATGTTAAATACATAGAATTCTTTAAATTTTTAATAAAAATAACAACAATGCCTGTTATGATGACAGCTAAGCTAAGATATTGTTATGGTTTTGGAATAAAACAATGTTTTTTAATGTTTAATAAAAAATGTGTATTCAGTTTATAAGTTCAAAACCAAAAGTGAATGAAAAATTAATTTTACAATTTAACATAAAATGTCTATGAATCATTGTTATTCTATAATTTCAATATTGCAAGTAAAACTGTAGCAAGTGTTTAACTACAATATTTCCCTTTGTTTAAAAAGTTGTATAATCTTTCATCCAATTAGGAAGTTGACGGTTTCTTTTAGATCTGGGAACTTCTAAATAGTTCATTGAAGTTGTGGGAAATGAATCAAACTCTATTGAATCAGACGTAGAGTGAAATGAAGATTCCTCTTCAGGTGGAATGTGTGTACCTTCATTTTCTTCAGTATTTTGATTATTTTCCAAAGATGATTGATTAAGTAAATCTAAATTTGAATCTGATTTACAACCCTGACTGCTTGGTAAAGTGTTGCGTATATCAAACATTTCCAATAATAAATGTGTTGAATTTATTCGATCTTCATTACCAAACCTTTTCTTAAGCTGATTTGCATGCGAACGTATAAGCCTTTGTTTGTTTATATCATTTACTAATACATTGTAGTTAACAGTTCCTATACGTTCAATTATTTCACCGGTTACCCACATGTATTTATTAGCTCTGAAAATTTGAGCATATACTTTTTCTCCTGACTTGAAACTTCTGTCTTTTGCTCCATGTTTTCTGTTAAAAATTGTCTCTTGTCGAACATTCCGAGCAGTATCTTGTATTGGCTGCTGCGGTTTCAATAAGTCCAAGGTGGTTCTAATTTTGCGATTTAGAAACAGTTCTGCTGGTGATTTTGATTCTAATTTTGGTGTTGATCTATAAGTTTGAAGAAAAGTTTCCAAATTTTCCTTACTTGTCCCTTCATTTTCGAGTTTAGCAAGAGCGCGTTTTAACGTTCCAACAAATCGCTCAGCTTGACCATTAGATTGTGGGTGATATGGTGCAGATTTCAAATGCGATATTCCTCTATTTTGAATAAAATTTTGGAACTGTGCACTTACGAATTGACTACCATTATCTGAAACAATGGTATTTGGATTTCCATATCTAGCGAACATTTCTGTAAGTTTTGAAATAATAGTAGCTGATGTAATATTTGATATTTCAAAAATTTCTGGCCATTTTGAAAAAGCATCAACTGCAACAAAATAATATAATCCATTGCATGGGCCTGCAATGTCTATGTGAATGCGTTCCATAGGTTTACTTGTTAAAGGCCATGATTGTAGAGTATGTTTAACTGGCGCAGAACAAATCACAGCACATTGATGGCAGTTTCGTACATAATTAATAATGTCTTCATCAATTCCTGGCCAGTAAACATGACTTCTTGCTAGTGATTTCATTCTTTCCTTTCCTGGATGCCCTCTATGAAGTTGTTTCAGAATACAACTTCTAAATTTGGACGGTATTACAATCCTATTATTATACATTAGACAACCTTGAACTACACTTAATTCCGTTCTTCTTGCATAATACGGCGCAAGTGCGTTTGATGTCTTGCTGGTCCATCCATTATTAAGTGCTGATATGACTGATTGTAATGTTTTACATTTATTTGTTTCTTGCAGAACCATCTTAAATGTTATTGGAAGTGAGCTGAAGTGTTCAGTTAGCATTTCGGAGCAATCTTCTTCCAATTTGGTACAGGCAATTATGATATCTTCGTCAGGTCTCCATTTTGAATCGATGAGTCTTGATAAAACATCAACACAACCAAAGTCTTTAGTGTTAACGTACTCAATTTTGAAATCATACATCATAAGTATTAATGCCCAACGTTGAAGTCTATTTGCTGCGTAAGCTGGTATACCAGATTTGCTACCGAAAATTGTTAAAAGGGGTTTATGATCAGTACACAATATGAAATGTCGGCCATATATATATCTATGAAATTTTTTTACAGCAAAAATCAATGCAAGACCCTCTTTTTCAATTTGAGAATATTTTTTTTCTGCTGGTGTAAGTGTACGAGAAGCATGGGCAATAACTTTCTCTGACTTATCTGGATAAATATGACAAATGAATGCCCCAACACCTTTCCCCGATGCATCTGCTGCAACCTTGATTGGCAGTGACGGATTGAAATGTGTTAACAGCAAATCTGATTGTAATAAGGTCTTGAATTCTTGAAATGCCTTCTGGCATGCGGAATTCCACTCAAATTTTGTGTTTGACTTCAATAAATTATCAAGTGGAGCTCTTAGATTAGCCATTTGATGGATATATTTACCATAATAATTAATTGATCCCAAAAATGATCTTAGTTCTGATACATCTTTTGGAGCTGGTAAATTTAAAACAGTTTCGATTTTGTCCGGATCGGGCCGTAATCCATTTACTGACATTATGTTACCAAGATATTTCACTTCTTTTGCGAAAAATTTGCATTTTTCAAATTTGATGTGAAAATTATACTCACGTAGTTTTTTAAAAACGTTGTTGACATTTTCTATGTGTTTTTCAACTGTAGAACCACCAATAATTATATCGTCAATGTATGCAGCTGCATCGTCTATACCCGCAAGCATTGTATCCATGATTTGTTGAAAAGCACCTGGAGCACTTTTTACACCAGGAGCTAAACGATTGAATGTAAACAAGCCCTTATGTGTGTTGATTGTCAGAAGCTTGGCGGATTCTGGTGTGACTTCTGTTTGTAAATAAGCATCAGAAAGATCAATATGAGTATATAAACAACTGTTAGCCACTTTTGCATACAAGTCTTCTGGGCGATGAAGTGGATATTTGTGAGGTTCTAAGCTATCATTTAATCCAGTTGAGTAGTCCCCGCAAATGCGAATTTTACCATTTGGCTTTTTAATAGCAACGATGGGTGCTGCCCAATCTGAGAAATCAACTGGAGAAAGTATTCCTAATGACTGTAACCGGTTAATTTCTTCTTCTATCAATGGAAGCATTGCGTATGCCACTGGTCTTTTGGCTCTAAAAATGGGTTTAGCATTCTCTTTTAGATGTAGTTGTACTTTCATTTTAGTACATTTTGCTGGAGTGTCCTGAAAAATATCTGCAAATTTATTTCTAATTTCGTTTAACGTATTAGAGTTGATTGTAGTCTGTTTAATCTGACAGCAAATTTTATTTAAGGGTTGGTCCCAGATACCAAAAATATCACACATATCAGTGCCAAATATTAAAAGCGTATCAAATTCTACAACTGACAATTTGCATACTCGTACTTCATCCTTTAGCCTAACCTTGCAATCAAACTCGGCTAGAAGCTTGATTTTATTATTGGAAGCACTCGTTACAAAACAATTTTTAAACTGTTTTCCTGGTTTACCCATTTTTATCCACAGGGATTTACCTATCATTGAGATGTCTGAGGCTGTATCCACCTGTAGTTTAACATCAAACCCATTACTGTTTTGAATAGATATCAAAGGGTTGATATTAACTATGACATATTTGCGCCTGGAAGCATGAGATATCTTATTGATTTGAACTACATTCGATTTTGGAGAACTGGAACTATTCTTATATTTCCTGTTTTTCTTCTTATGTGAAAAACTATTTTGTGGTGAATTACTTTTACCTGTAGACTTGCAGTACCCTTCCTTGTGACCAACAATATTGCATTGACTACATTTGTGGTTAAGGAAAGTGCAAAATCTTGCGTAATGCATGGTGCCACAATTCCAACATGGGGTTTTTGGTATCTTTTTGTTGTCCTCTTGTTTTGATTTTTGAAAATTAGATTTTTTATTAATGGCATTAATGGACACTGGTGTGCTTTCTTCCACCATGGCAGTATCCCGTTTAAGATTTATTAGCCTTTGAGCACTAGTGACCAATTTGTTGATTGTTTGATTTGAGTCGTCTTCAAGAATAGCTAATGATTTCATACGAACTTCCGAATCTGAATGAGATTGTAGCCCGCAAACAAACACTAGGCATTTGAATTGATCGGAATTCATTTCGGATAGTTTAAATTGTTCACATACTTCGTTAATGCGAGCCGCGTAAGATATTAAATCCTCCTGAGGTTTTTTTACGGTCTGTAGACATTTGTACCGTAAACTAAACACTGATTCTTGAGTACCAAACATACCTTTTAGGATATTAACTGATTCTGCAAATGAAATATCCCTAACATTCTTGGGAAGAATGTAAGCAGCATATTTTCCGTAAGCAACAGGATTTAGTTTCCTCATCAAAAGTCTCACACGAGCTGCGCCATCTAAATTTTTACCATCCACCAGAAATATATCTTCATGACGGCTGTACCACACGTTAAATGTGATAGAATTTTCTGGATCAAAATAGAATTCTGCTATACAGTTCGACAATTTGTCCATTAATTCCTCTTGATTTGTCGAAACACTCAAGGATAATCTTGACAAGATTTCTCCTTGTTTTTGAAGTAATTCAAGAATTTTAGGATCTGTTGCCATTGTCCTCGTCGCCACAATTTTATGTTATGGTTTTGGAATAAAACAATGTTTTTTAATGTTTAATAAAAAATGTGTATTCAGTTTATAAGTTCAAAACCAAAAGTGAATGAAAAATTAATTTTACAATTTAACATAAAATGTCTATGAATCATTGTTATTCTATAATTTCAATATTGCAAGTAAAACTGTAGCAAGTGTTTAACTACAATAGATATGATGCAAATGTAAGCCGTGGTTTGCATTTGTAATCAAAATAGTTACGGAAAGGCACTCCGACTGATTTAATCATGAGCTAAATTAAAAATTTAATTTTTTTTATGAATGAATTCATTAATGATTTATGAATCATCATTAGAAAAATAAAAGAAAAATTGTGGACATTTTTTATGGCAACAGTTGAGTAAAGATTTGTTAAGTAAATGTTTTAAAAGAATTGATTTATCATAAGTCATCATCATATGCTAATAAACAATGTACATGGATGGCCCAAAACTATTTGGTTAAAATAATCAATATTGGTTAAAAGCAAAAGTAATAAATGGTTTTAATTCTCTTTGGCTCTTTTTTACTGCATAATTTTGCAATTTTTCTGTGACGTCAAATGGACACCGTCATACTGCTCTTACGGCTAGAAATTGAAATTTTTTTGGAATATGTTTTCACAAAATCTCATTTATTATTTAAAAGTAAAAACAATTGCAATGTTTGAGTATGTCAAACACACTTACTCTGGTGTTAAACGTTTACTAAACCATGACACAATATAATCGAAAATATTCGTATGAAAATTGACGTTTCGAAGAATAATCGATTGTTTGCTGCTTAGTTGAGCTAATATTGAGAATTAGTTTAAGAGACTTTGTTTAACAAATTTCCATGCGTTCTTTAACTCGGTGCGATGGGAAAATATGCAATTTGTATGCGATAAACAAATGCATCTGCCTCAAGGGGATTTACCCAATATGGCGAACCGGACACCATATCCAAATGAATACCAAAAATTGCAAAGAGATTGTCCAATTAAGCTAAGACTGAATATCAACAGAATAATAATAAGATCTCAAAAATCATAGAATAGTGCGCAATGAGGGCTGAAATCTGGGACTGGGAGATAAAAATCAGCTGTTTCAACCCCCTTGGGTTAAGATTCGGCCAACTCTAGCCAAGGGTTGAATTGGCCTCCCTCCTACCTAGGAAGCGTTGCCTAAGAAGTGGAATTTTCTTTCGTATTTTTTAGCCTAGCCGAGCCCAAGGGGTCTGCAAAGTGTAGTACAATCCCGTTCTGGCCAGCAAGACTGCCTTAAAGTTCTCGGGTTTGCCCTATGCCCAGTGGCTCAATTAAGAAATAAAAAACTTGGCCAATGATATGATTTTTGAAAGGGCATTTATGCCAGACTGGTTATCTTCGGATATTAGACTTTTCACAGAATATATTCTGTTATTTAGCAGTCATATAATCGCCATGAAGATCCCCATGAGTTGATCCTGGACTTAACACGAACTCTTCATATCCCAATTTTCTATACACATACCACACTCCTTTTTCACATCAAACCTCGAGCCATAGATGTATATTTTCAGGGAATTTGAAGGAGAGCCTGATTTCCGATTCCAGTAGACACTATCATAATTGCGATGATGTTGTCTAAGCAGCTGATCAAATATAGGAGACCATATCCATCAAGCGAGCATACACCGATCACTAGATAATCAAAAGGTACATGGAGCTGTTTATGCCATAAGCTAAGAGTGGAACTTGATAGCCGTAAGAATTGCCTGCTGTTTCAAGGAAAAACTGGTAGGAAGTCATCGATTTGGTGTCGTCCTTACAACGATAAGGATAGCAGATTACCCTCTACCGTCGTCTAGAATCTTGCACTTAGAATGTTTTACAGACAGATGAGCGTTTTAATTCAGCTATTGCCCTGTATAGCCAGGATGTAAAGAAGGGTTTGAGCCCCCTATCATGTATTTGTGGTCTATTTATGTGTGGTAAAGAAATTTACATAAATACCTTGAAATCGAAAATAATTCACAAGGGGTTCGATCATAAATAAGAAACTAACTTCAATTTTCCCCCTAGTTCTTGGAGATTGATTGGCGGGATTTTATATTTTATGAAGTCGCCGTAGTTTAGTAGACAGACTGTTGGTTTATTAGACGTGAAGCCACGATTCAAACCCTAGGTCAGATATTTCCAACAAAATGAAGTATAAAAAATATTTCTTCAGGGACTTCCTCTCAGCAGATTTCTGGCAAAAACTTGAAAATTCCGCCATTCGTGTAAAAAATTAATGCACACAATTATAAAAATGTCATTGAGCCGCTTTGAGTGTATTTCGATGTACATGACTGAGATCGCTATCAGAGATTAGAAATTAATTGTTTTTTCGCTACTCATAAGTACTCATGAAATTTTGAGTATGAGTGAGTCAACAGTATTGAAATTCAACTACTCTGATTCATTAGTACTCACTACAACGTTGATGTATAAGTACAGGATGCAATGAGTATGAGTACAAGGTTGACATCAATCTCATACCATTCGAAATAGGTTGGATTCATACGTCTACTCATTCAGCTTTAAAAAAATACTTATAATACTCATAAATGTTGAGTTATGGAGAGTCGAAATCAATAACATCATACGTGTTGTTAAGTATGAATATGATGAGTACTTCAAACTTTGAATATGAGTAGAGGTTCCATGATATTAAAATAAGTATAAATGCGTATAAGTATCAGAAGTTATGAGTATGATTCAATTCTACTCATCTTTTTGAATGCTCATGATAGCTATGGACAAATAGCATAGGATTAATAGGGAATACAGACTTTTAGACGCTAGATTTTTGTATAGCACAAAGTGACTATATAGAGTGAGCGCCATTATATTCTATTATGTTCTTAAGTATAAAAAATTTCCTTTATTATGAATTGTTGTTTTTGTTTTAACATTTTCTAAGTAATAAATAAACGTTTTTATTTTTGGAAATTTATTCAACTATTCTCATTTACTTTTCTCGCTATCCTAAGAAAATTAATTATTTGACTGGTGTTTACTCACTTTTGGCGCTCGCTGTATGTACGAATATATAGTATATTTGTATACCTTTGTTATTGACTGTTGTAAATTTAAACTTGCCTTAAAAGTTAATATGTACGAAAATTACTAATGAATTCTTTTTTTTGTTCGTTAAAAACGAATGTCGTCAATCAATTGAGCCAATGGAATATTTAAATTGAATTCAAATTGTAACTGTAATTACGATTAATTTATTCAACAATCTGTGGTTGATAAGATTACTTAAGAAATTCTATTGAAACAACAATTGTCCATTAAAAAAAATTGCATTTAGATAAAAAAAACCACAAGTGTTTTATTAAATTTTTAAATTTTTCTTAATGATTTCATGTAACATTTTATAACAAACCAGTGTTAAACTGTTATGCGTTACGCATTTTAAATTTATTTTTAAATGATTTTAATCTTAAGTTGCAGATTGTTTTTGTTGTATATTTTTTGCTCACTACGCACCCGGTTATTTTTATCAGATTTTTTTTTTTTGCATTTAAATTGGACAGTTTCCTGGCAGTGTTTGCAAATAATTGTGAAATTTTGTTTTTTAATTGAAATGAGATTTTAATCTTAACAATTAGACTTACAACAAACACAAATACAATTTAAACTGGCAAATAACACAGATACTCATACCTACTGACACTTTGGCATAAAACGAGCCTGTGCCTCTTTCCCATGAAATAATCGATTATTTAGGGAAAATGGCCATATTTTAACACAGTGTGGGTATAATGTAAAACGTGTGTATAGAAAATTGCAAAAAGTTTTTAGAAAAAACAAAATTAAGTATCGCTTGGATACATTTGCATATGATTGTTGTTAAATGCTATTTCCGTTATTAATAAGTTTTTATTGCATTTTACAGTTGTTGTTCACATTTTAGACACGTTTAACAGATAGCAGAATACAGTACTTTTAAGGAATGAAATCATTATTCGAGTAAACAAAGCAGTTGTGTGTGTGTGCAGGTATTGCGCAGTTATTTCGATACTTGCAAGGTTCGGACTGACCTCATAGTCTATAATATTCCGGAAAAAAATTACAAAAAGTAAAAAAGGGGGAAAAGGGCAAGGAAGAGAAATTAAGAAAAAGGAGAAATCGATAAAGTCTACTAACAAAGGCTACTAGACAGTGTCTTGTCTTACTAGACGTTTCCCACAATACGAAATCTGAAGAAATATTTCATTCGACGACTGCCTCTCAGCTGATTTCTGGCCAGAACTCTAATGCTATGTTCGCACGAGCCTTCGAATTACTTCGCTCTGTGTTTGAATTACTTATTTGAATCATCATGTTCACACGGTAGTTTTGTAATTCTTTTTTACAGTTCTTCTTCTTTTTATTACTAAATTATTATTAATATTTTTCATACAGCTTCTTCAAAAGCTGCAAATACTTTTCAAAAGGTTTTCTACACACATAGTGGCTTTCTCCGCTAATTTCGCGAATAACTTTCTTATAAATAATACTTTTTTAAAATATTATTTTTGGATTCCATTATTGTTTATTGTTTACAATATTTTTTGTGCTTTGACAGTTGGTGATGGCAAAAATACGATAAAATTTAGAGATTACATTGATTTTTAAGTAATCCACAGGGTAATAGAAATTGGATTACACACAATTTGGGTAATTCGCTCACAAAATTTTGTATGGCGAATGACGTAATTTAGCACATAATTGGGTGTTGAATTGCGAATGAGAGAGCGAATTACGAAATATTGCTGCCGTACGAACATGGCGTAAGAGTAAATAAAATTGCCTTGAAAAGTTTTTCAAAAAAAAAATCTCGCATTCGGAATCGATTTTAAATTGTAGCCTCGCCGCTCATGTATACAATTATAATATATAATTATATTATATATCATATGTGGTGTGAGAAACTACGTCGTAATCCCGACTGAAGGGTTGTAATAATCAACTAGGTATGTATCCATATAAACATCTAAAGAATTCATTACTTTACAGCTCTGTGTCAACGACTGATAGAATCCAATTGAAATGGGTAATACCGTTACCAGAGTACAATTGCTGTACAATCATACCAAAACAAACAAAACCGAAAACAAACAAAAAAAAGCACACAACAATATGTACCATGATAATTTTTTCTGCTCCCAAATTATTAAAACAAAAGCAAAACAATAACAAACAAAACAGTAATAACAACAATAACAACAAAAATGATTATTAACTTTTAAAGAGAAATGTAAAAACAAATTTAGCGTATGAAATCATTTTTCTGCCACAAAACGAAACGATGAATGTGTCTCACATATGTATGATTCTGCATGATTGTGTTGCTTTTGTATTAATCATCAGCCATATTCGGCTAAAAATTAATGACAAAAATTTTTTTTATAATTTACGTATTTATTTTTAGGCATATAAGTACCAGAGAGGGACATAGAGAGAGAGAGCGACATATTTGCATAAGTGTTGTATTTTCCTTCTTCTTGTGTCTCTCTTTTGTTATTCGCATGGCGTGTTAAATTTCACTTGAAATGCCAACCAGTGTAATATGATTGCACGTTGCAGTGATTGCAAGTGTTTGTGTTTAATTGAGCTACTCTTGGCATTCTATTGACGTTATTCGTTGCCAATTACAATTTAGGCTGCTACAATTTTAAACCATAATTGGGCATTGAAAACTAACTTTGATTGACAATGAAAGGAAGAAATAAAAAAATAAACAATTGCAACCAATTTTTTTCTCGTCTATTTCGATATCAATTTAGCAGTGATAATAGCAATTAGACTTTGGAAATTATTGCTTGCATATTCGCATCAATCAATAATTATTTTCAATGTTAAAAAAAAAGAAGAAAAAAATAATTTGAAATTAATTTGTATCCAATTTCAGCTCACAATTTTGTGAAAAATTATTAGCAACGTTTTCTTCCAAATTCTTATTTTAATTTCTTAAAAATTACACGATGCTTGTCTGCCAGTTTTTCTCTTTTCAATTAAAATTATTGGCTGGACGCTATTGCGTGTCCATAAAAACGATAATGCTGTGTTCCAATACGTTATATATGAGTATACAATGTACAATACTAAACCAATTGCAATAAAAACTACAACAACAACAGCAATGGTCATAACAATTTCAATATTATGGTGGTCCATTAGTAGCCAAGCAACATTGTTTATAATGCATTGATGTTCACTGGGAGACTAAAACAGAAATTTGAAAGAATGAAATCTTTGAAAACTTTAAAAAACCAAAAAAGGCACTCTTTTACGGTAAAATTAATTGCTGTGAAAATTATGGGTTAGACTATTTCATTGGAAGAGTGAAACAGAAATTTAAAAGAATGAAATCTTTGAAAATTTTAAAAATTTAGAAAACACTCTTCTTTATGGTAATACTAGTCGCTGTAAAAGTTATTGGTTAGACTATTTAAGAAAAAAGTGCTTTACTAAGCATTTACTGTTACAGTAACTGGTTATGAAGTCGCCGCAGTCTAGTAGGTAGTGTATTGGCGTATTAGACGTCATTGCTCAAAGCCCAGGTCAGACCTGTCCAACAGAGGGAAATCTGAAAAAAAAATATTTCTTCGGTGACTTCTGCTCAGCAGACTTCTGGCAAAAACTCTTGAGAGTAAATAAAATTGTTATGAAAAGTTTCTCAAAAATCTGTCGTTCTGAGTCGAGTTAAAACTGTAGGTCTCGCCACTCATGTAGATAAATTAACACGCACAACATAAGTTGTGTGAGAAACTACGTCATAATCCTGCCTGAAGAGTTGTAATGACTAATTGTGTGTGCGGTTTTAAAATGTGGAAAAGTCAAACACTTAAGCGGAACTGAAAACCAATGTGGAGGAATAAACTACAATGCCGCATAGAACCCTTTGGAGCAGCAAGACAGCAGGTAAAATTAACGATTCAAAAAATAGACAGAACCATAAAATTACTAGGTTTAGCTAAGCGGGAACTACTCGACTTTATAAATGCATTTGAGCTGCATAGATAAGGTGAATAATAGCGAATGAAAAGCATTTGATGTAGATATCATTGCATTGCTTCTGAAAGCATGAGATCTTTGGATGACACATGATCAAGCAATACCTACTTATCTAAGAAGAGTACATACATACATAATTGGCCATTACAACCCTTCATTCAGGATTACGGCCTAGCTTCTTCTAAGAAGAGTGGATCCTATAAAAATCAGGCATTAGGTACACAATACGGAGTGACTATAAAGGCCCGTGTTATTTCCCATTGGAGAGTGTACAACAGATGAACGTGACAGCTAAGATGTTAGGTACACGATACGCAGTTACTATAAAGGCTCGTGTTATTTCCCATTGGAGAGTGTACAACAGATCAATGTGACAGCTAAGATGTTAGGCATGCGAGAGTCTACTTTATATGATGGTGTCGTTCCCTCAACCTACTGCATATCACTGAAGCATTTCTGGCCTTTTCTGAAATTCTCCGACGGTGAATTAGCAATTTGTCAACTTTAGTAAACAAAAACTGTAAAATATAGAGAATCTTCTCTTTGCTGATGATGCTCTCAAACAAGCCAAAGTCTAGCAAGAAAAAGTAAAGTTTTCTGAATAAAAAATCTTATTTTTCTAATTCCGCCTAGCGTGACCCAATCGTACTTATGCAACACGAGTACAGATCAATAACTCATCACTCGCTATTAAACCGCTTGACAACTTGACACCTTAGGGTGACGTGATATTTTTATTGCATGTCAAATTCACTATTTTCTGTAGGGCTCGAAATATCAATCACTTGGCTCATCAAGCATTCATCATCATTTATTAGTAATACGGTATACTTTGTGAAGGAAATAAAAATGACTTACAAACAAACAACAATTAATGCATTATTCTTGAAATTTATAGAATAAATAATTCAATCAACAGCCAGCCAGTTTCTGCCTTCTTTTCATTTTAATTTCTACTTTGTTTTGTTTTTTTTTTTATTAAATTGAACACATCAAATGTCAATTTGTTAAATTGCCCTCCTTAAATTGTTTTTAAATTTTTTCGATTTTTTTTTTCATCATTTGTTTTAACAAAAATAGTTTCTATTATGCTGCTTACATACATACTCAAATGCCGTTATTTTTATCTTAAAGTTCAAGGTTTTTGATTTTCACATCAAAATTTTTATTGAAAAGTTCACGATTTTCAGAATAAAAGTTCAAGTTAAACACACAGCAATTAATGATTACGATCACCCCCTATCCCCTACCCACACACAACATCTCATTATTACAAAATTATTTAATTTTTGTCCATTACGCTACATGTTGCTACACAGACAATGTTGCTAAACATATACATATATGATGTGGATTCGTTTGATACGCCCTATCAAACGCAATAAGAGGCAGTAGAAGGGGCGAGGAAGCCAAGTTGTACAGAAATTGAAGTAATGCTCCGAAAGGTTTGACCGAAGGTTTCAAGTGCGGAACATTTTCCTGCAAGGATGGAAACTATAACTGGGTTTGAGATGTCAAGCCATGCTAAGGTTATGAAGTTAGCATCTATGCTATGAGGCAGTGACGGCGTTAATTCCGACTTTAGAGATGATATTCTACTGAAGCCAATCAATGATGACGGCACGGAATTTCTACCGAGCTCAGCGACTTAAAAATAAAAACACTGCTGCTCTAGAGTTCTTTAACACGCTGACTACGAGATAACTCGTAGATTGCGTTTCCTTCTGGAGTGCCAACTACGAGTTATCTCGTACTCACTAAACCTGCCATTTTTGTGCTATTCAGCGACTTAAAAATAAAAACACTTCTGCTCTAGAGTTCTTTAACACGTTGACTGCCGGCTACGAGATAACTCGTAGATTACGTTCCCTTCTAGGGTGCCAATTACGAGTTATCTCGTACTCACTAAACCTGACACTTTTGCGTAGCTATGAATAAAATCGTATTATATCAGTGCTAGTATTGATAAATGGCTTCTGGGAAAAGAACAAAAAATCAATGTTGACTTGCGTGGCCAGTTTTCTGAAAATTGCAGTGGCAGTTAACGGGTTAAGACCGGTGATAAAAAATGGTGGGGTATACATACGTGCCTGCTTATTTGCAGAATACGGTTTGAAGAAAGTATGCCCAATGATTGGAACACAGTGTCCTCTGTCTTCTTCTGAATAAAGCAGATGTCGTAATATGCGTAAACTACAGAGACATAAGCCTTCTCTGTATCAAATATAAAGTTATGAGCGGAAGGGAGCTGATTGGACCATATTAGTGCAGCTTCAGAACTGATAATTCCAGCATGGACCATATTATATTCATATTGAGATAAATTCTAGGGAAACCTCCTTAAAACAATGTTGACAGACACGCCCTCTTTTATGTCAACAATAAGGCAGCATTCGATGGCTTGACAAGGAATGACATTTGTGGCGCAATGTCTGAGATTTTGATAATTCTGCAAAGCTGGTAAGCAAGAGGAGCTCTCTGAAATTTTTGATATCGTGCGCGTTTTGCGACATCCTCTTATCATGCGACCTCTCTAACTTCGTCATGCAAATTGTCTGCGAGAGGCAAAGTTGGCAATTGTTTTCGAAGTTCGAAAACATTGACCTCATTGGGCGTATTAAGCGAGATATTACCGCTAACTTCAGTGATATAGAACAGGTGTCTGTCAAGACGGATCTAGCATTAAATGAGGGCAAAAGGAAGTTTATGCTGTTGATAGGTAGGTATATGAGGCGTTTAGAATCCTAGGTTACAGTACATAAAAATGAATTGTACTTGCCAAGAATGGCCCATATGGTCTCAACAGAAAATTGAGTAGCAGAGTTCTCTCTCGTTCGACGAAGGTAATGGTCAATAAGTCGCTTGTTTCCCTATGAACCACTATGGCACGAATGCATGGACACTATTACTCAATCAATACAGTTGACCTGAAAATATTTGAGAACAGTTCTACGCAATTTCTTCACTCCCGTACAAGTAAACAATGATTTCCGCATCCGAACCAGGCAAGAAGCTGTATGAGCTGCTTAGCAACATGAATGTAGTCCAAGGCAGTAACATACAGTGGCTATGCTGGTCGTTCGGATGGGAGAGAAAGCCTTAGAAATTATTGAGAGAACAGTTCTACGCAATTTCTTCACTCCCGTAGAAGTTGGCAATGATTTCCGCATCCGAACCAGGCAAGAAGCTGTATGAGCTGCTTAGCAACATGAATGTAGTCCAAGGCAATAACATACAGTGGCTATGCTGGTCGTTCGGATGGGAGAGAAAGCCTTGGAAATATTTGAGAGAACAGTTCTGCGCAATTTCTTCACTCCCGTACAGGTTGGCGATGATTTCCGCCTGCGAACCAGGCAAGAAGCTATATGAGCTGCTTAGAAACATGAATGTAGTCCAAGGCAGTAACATACAGTGCTACAGTGGTCGTTCGGATGGGAGAGAAAGCCTTGAAAATATTTGAGAGAACACTCCTACGCAATTTCTTCACTCGAGTGCAAGTTGGCGATGATTTTCGCATACGAACCAGGTAAGAAGCTGTATGAGCTGCTTAACAACCTGAATGTAGCCCAAGGCAGTAACATACAAGAGTTATGATGATGGCTCGATCATGTCTCTCGAATGGAAAAAGACGATTAGGGGAGGACGGCGTAGAGAATAATCTTGTCTGCGTTGGTACAATCGAATTGAGGCAGCACTGTCACCGATTGGTGGGACCAAAGGCGAGTTAAAAAAGGAAAAAAAAACCCGAAAACCTCAAAAAATGCAGAAGAACAGTGAAACAGATGATGATGATAAAAAAAATATTTTTTTTTTTTTAATAATAAAATATGAGCTGCGTATACAATTTCATAACTCGATAGCATTTATGACTCATACTTATGACTTCAAGTTGCTAAGAATAGAACTATCTGTTGAGTGACATTTAATGTTATGGAATGGACGGAAAAAGTACTTTTTTTTTAAGAATCGTTTCAACAACATTTGTATAGCCACCCACGTTGAGAAGTTGTGCACAAACACTCGAGAAAATTAAAAATCAAGAGACTGTGAAAAGATTTTCTTTAAATTAATTTATAATTTTTCCGCTTTCATAAAAATTTCTTGGCATTTAATTGAATTAATTAATAATCATCTATCAAGTGATTGAAACTATTTGAAGAATATTTTTTTGCGATAAAACAGCATGAGATTTTTAAGCTGTTTTTGTTTTTCCTTGAGTGTATAAAAATGAAGTGTTAAAAAATGATCAATAAAAATATAATTTCTTTTTTGTATAAAACATTGTTTAGTTTATAGAAAACATCATATCTCGGATGACATCATCTGTAAATTTTCTTTAAGTGGAAAGAAATTAATTTCCACGCTTTATTAAATGAAATAAAAAAAAATAATTTTTTTATTGATAAAATTGATTGAAAATGATGGATGAGTATGGCAATATTAACCAACAATCAATATTTGATACATATTCACTCTCTCTCTCTTCCGCACATACATAATTCCTTCCATTCATTCGTGCATTCATCATTTAACAAAAGTTCACACTTAAGCACTTTATAGTCAAAGGAAATCAAGCCACAATACATTGCTTATTAGCATGAATGAAAAGAGAATTTTTTAAACCATTTTATTCTGTTTTATGGGTCACTTCTATTTTTTTTTCAATGAATTTTATTGTTTAATTTGCGCCAAAATCAACCACAATTTGCAATGAATAGTTTTCTTGGCACTTTTTTTTTTATTAATGAATTTATTTTTGTTTCTGTTTTTATTCTTATTTCTGTTTGTGTCTTCTTTTTTTTAAATCATTTTTATTTTTATTTTCTCTATGGGTTGACATCATGTCTAATTAAACAAAATGAATTAACGATCGTTTTAGTTCGCTGAGGACAATTTTATTTCAGTCTCTTCATTCATTTTTTTTAGCAAAAAAAAAAGAAATACGATCTCGTTGCTTCTAGTAAAAGAAATAGAAATTCATTCATTATAAAACAATTAAACATTTTTAAAAAACCATTAAGGCCAACGAGAAGACAATCGAGAAAATGAGTGCAAAATTAAGCATGATATCGCACAAACGATCGTAAATTTCGAATTTGAATTTTATGGCATTGACAATCGAGTGTCAAGAGGGCTGTATGCACACATATATAATATACATAAATAAGGGAAATTCCAATCCTGACTGATTTTGCATTAAGAAATATTTTTCCCGTAGACTCGCAAGGCGATCTACAATTACTTATCGATAGTACCGAGTAACCGGAAGTCTTCGTTTCTCTCATAAGAGTTTCTAATCACGGAGACACTCAAAGCAACAACAAAGCTAATGCACTTCCAAGGGCAAGGCCAACAGAAAATTCAAATTAATTCATACGTGAGATTGGCATTCCAATCACACAAGCTTGACTCAATCGCAAAGGAAAGAAGGTACAAGTAACCCACTTCTCCAAAGAACAGAAAGTTCTGGCTCGCTGTAGACACCTCAAAAACAAAATTTGGTGTTAAACCTCACTAATGTCTGTACACTACAGTACTCTGTTCTCTGGGTGCACATACTCGGGAGCTAGAAATATCTTACAACGACTTCTGCAGAAGCTCCAAGGACGAGGAAGAACAATAGACCACAGAATATCTTTTTTGTCATTGTCTGATACTTAGGAACGTAACTCTAAGAATGTTGGTCACCCCAGAATTTATTCACAAAACATGTCTAGCCTGAAATTGTAGCTGAAAGAGGGTATGGAAGTTATCGATGTTAAAACGGGACCCAAGGTCCTATCACTCATGGATAAAACTAACACTAGCAACAGGGGTGGTGCGAGAAGCTAGGTTGTGATCCTGACTAAAGGGTTGTAATGATCAATTAACAAAATACAGAAAATATCAACAAAATATTAAAATTTTCTTAGTTACGCTACATTGAGATCAATTCGTCCTATTTGTAACGACCAAATGGCAAATTGTTAGTAAAATGAAATTTATTAGACTATAGCTCCGAGTCCAAACCTCCGATCTGTCATTTTGAAAACAAAAAACGAAAACCAATCCTTCGAAACTTCTGAGAGTAACTGATTGCCATGAAAAATCTTCTTAAATCTGTTGTTCAAACTGAAGGTTCCACTGAATGAAATTGTCACTATAACATGCTTGGTTTGAGGAACTAATTGATAATCCCGACTAGAAGGTTACGATAGTGAATGAGAATCACTCGAATCATTTATGAGTATTATAAGTATTTTTCTAAAGTTATGAATATGAATGAGTAGGCTTGAGAATCAAACATATTTCGAATGTTATGAGTTTGATGTCAACGTTGCAACCCGTACTTATAAATCATAGATTACCATTTCATAGCACAGTTGTGCTGAGCGAATTCACACACATTGCTTATGCTCTTTTATTTAGTCGTCGCTCAGACTGCGGCGAGTGCACATGTCAGCGGATGCTTTGACATTCTTTTTGAGGATTACACTCAAAAAATATTTTATGTTAAAAAATGCTTTTATTAAAAAGCCAATGTCTTATATCGTTAGTCTAATTCGCAAATGTGTTAAGTCCCTTTTTTCAAATTTTACAGGAGACACAAAAAACATTGTAACATTTTCAGTTTTTAAAATTTGTAAACTTTTTAAACGCAATTATTTTTAGAAAATAGCTCTCTTTAAATGACCTAGATCAAAAATCAATTCAAAAAAATCAAATCTAATCAAAAAATTATCACGTGTTTTTAATATTTTTCGTAATTTTGTGGACTTATCGTTTTTGCCAACCACAAAATTACTACAACTTTAAACGACATAATGCAATTTTTTGTTGTTGTAAAATATGTATTTTGTATAATGTTACCGTTTTTCATTAAAATCTGAATTTTGGAAAAAAGTGGACTTAGCATCTTTGTGAATTATACTAACGATATGTTCTTAAAACACATTTTGATTGTTTTAATAGTGAAGTAAATAATTTAGATGTTATGAATAGAGAAATATTTTTTTTACAGACATAATGTAATATTTAGGAAAAATTTAAAGGTTGGTTATTGGTAGGAGAGCAAATTTATGGACCAAAATTAGATCCCAACAAATATATAAAGAGATTATAGATATTTTAAGTTTTAATTATTAAGTCAAAGATGTATAACTTTATGCATGTTGATGAAATGGAAATAAAAATAGCGTATATTACTAACACTTTTCTATGACTTTAAACTCTCAGCTTATTTTCGCTCTCTTATTCACTAATACATAAACAAAAAATTTTTGGTAATCCCTATTATAAATCAATGTTGTAGTGAATACGAATGAATCGGGGTACATAGTTGAATTTCAATACTGTTGGCTCTCTCATACTCAAAATTGCATGCGTACTTATGAGTAGCGAAAAACGATTCATTGCTGATCTCTGTTAGTGACCTAGACAGCATCTTAAGAAACTGCTTGAGTATGTCGGAGTTAGCACAGTCGACGTATATATGAACGGGGTTACCTAAACAGAAATACTTGATCAATTCAAAGAATTAAAAAAAAAAGAATTAAAATTAAAGAATTTCAAAAATACTTCAAATGCCACCTTGGCTGTTTTTATCAAGCTTCATAGAAGTATTATCTGGTTTTACGCTAGCCGTGGATTACGAAAATAAGAATGCTTATTAAAGACATCATAATTCGTGAAAAAGTGTTCGAACAGTTGTCAATACTTAAGTCTGAACTGATTTTCTCCAAACTTGGTGTAGCTTGGAAACTTTCTTTGAACAAATTTATGTATGTCAGTCAGGCAATCTACACAAGAGCAGATGTTTTGTTAATTACTAGTTAGCAGCTCGAGTCGTAATTATGACTGCTTATCATCAAGTACAGATGAGTTCATGCAAACAAAGAAAAAAGGGTGTGTAGCTGTTTAGTGCCATAATTAACATCCAATATGTGGTTATCTAGACATCCAATTACTTAATTAATTTTTTACTAAAATTGTATCTAATATTATGATGATTATTGCCGATCGCTATGTACATTCCAATTTATCGAACTATTTCATAATTGCTAAACAAATTTGCAAAAACTGCTGCTATTGAGGTGTGAATTTCCGTATTTTATTACGTTTACTTATGGGCGCACATCAAAAGATATTTGAAATTGAAAATTTTCTTTATAATCCGAAATAATACAAACAGATCGTAATCGTAAAACTTAACGATAAAATTTTCAAAAGCACATCACATCTATCCCAAAAGAAAGAAGAACGTAATAAGAAAAATGTTTAGTTTTTAACAAATTTTCACTCAATTGAAAACAATATGAAGTCAATATCATTATGGAAGACATTTAAAGGCATTCAAAGCCATTTTACTTCTTAAGATGGGGGAAATATTCTTAACAAAATAAGGCAATTTTATATCTTTAACTGCTCGCTATACGCGTTAGAAGAGGCATATCTGATTTGAGGTGATGTTTCATACATACATACATAATTGGACCTTACAACTCTTTAGTTAGGATTACGACCTAGCTTCGCACACCACTTCTCACTGGAATCATTTATGAGTATTATAAGTATTTTTCTAAATTTATGAATCTGAATGAGTAGGCGTGTGAATCAAGCATCAGACAACGAATGGTATGAGTTTGATGCCAACATTGTACGGATAGCTATTGCAACCTCATACGTACATACCTAATTGGTCATTACAACCCTTGAATCAGGATAAGGACCTAGCTTCTCACATCACTTATGTTGTGTGTGTTAATTTTATACATGAGTGGCGAGGCCTACAGTTTAAAATCGACTCCGAATGACAGATTTTTGAGATTTACTTTGAGAGACTTTTTTAATGGCCAGAAATCTGCTGAGAAGAATTGGAAATTTCATATTTCGTTTTGATGTCTGACCTTGGGTTTGAAGTGTGGCCTAATAAGCCAACATACTACCTACTAAGACTAAGGCGACTTCAGGATGGTGTTTTAAGCATCCATAAAAACGATAAAGAGTATCAAACTAAGATCCTAAAATTGGAGAGGAGTAATAAATTACACAAAACTTTTCGCATTGCTCTGCGGTAGGGAACGACATAAACGAGTGCTACAATGAAACTGAGAATTGAAGTAAAAAGAGGCTTAAAAAATTGGCTGTTAACTGTTCCTTTATATTTCAACAGAGACATCAGCACCGAGGCGCTGTGTGGAGGTTTAGAGAAGATTGCGACTACGCGAATGAAGTACCTGCACGAGTAGGACTGAAGATAAATGCAGAAGAGATCAAGATGTTAGGCATCAATACAAGTCCTGCGGATCCCTGCGAGTTTCAGTTGTTCTTGTGGCTTATGAGATGGACAATTCGCTTCCATATGGGATATTGAATTTCTTAGGTTATAGGTTCTTATTTTGAGGTTGTCTAGAGGTTTTTATTGAAATTTTTTTTAGACCAAAGGCTCACAATAATCTCCTTAAGCTCGTAATGATTGTAGTTCTCCGCTGGATGCGTTCTTTGTTGTGTAACCAAACCGGACAACTGTCTTGATGATCGCATTAAATCTTATTTTGGTATCCCTTAAAACGCGTGACAATCGCCATCCGATCCTCTCTCAAATGATCTAAAAGCTAGGCGAACTTTGCTTATATGAGTCCGTAAGTCATCAGCTGAACCACCATGCAATTGTTATGATACGGCCTCAGATAGTAGACTGAATCTGCGGTATTAATTGGTGTATTGCCCTCAGTAGTTGGGTGGGGCATTTGCCCTGTAAAATCATATGAAATCTATGCTGTGGCTGCCATATAAGTTTAAACAAATCAAATTTGAATAGAAAACTAATGAAACGAACCTGTACAGTATCGCGTAGTCGGTTCTAGCCGTATTTATTGCTAACGATTATGATGATTTGTTAACTATCTCTGCTGTTTGCCATTTTAACGCAAACTATTTTGTCTTAAGACTCTATGTATTGGCAAAATCTTTGTGTGCCAAGTACTTAATCTATTACTTATACTATCACTTGCATTTTCCCTTTAATGCGAGATAATTTGATTGATAAAATGTTATTGGCATTAGAGACGTCGTCTGTCTAATGGTTCATGGAGGATGTGTTCATTGCAAGTGATGACAAGGGAATGATAGATACTCTGTCTGTTATGTGGGGATGAGAGCAGACTTTATTTTTGGTTTCATCATCATCATTGAAATGGCAATAACAACAACAATTACAACTCGTAACGTCATCGTTATCGGTGGTTATCATTATCATCATCTTATCATCATAATCTTGTTGTGTATAAAGTGACAAATTAATTTAATTTCCTACCTCGCAACTCATAGCATCGCATCTTATCTAATCTCTCTGGTTTGATGGGGTGCTGATGTTTATCTTCAATTTATTTAAACGTAACGATGGATGGCTGTTTGCTTGGATGGATGGATGGATGAGATCTTGTGGGTAGGCAGCACACTGCCTAGAATTTTATTCCCAATTTTTTGCTTTTCATAGAAATTTTCTAATTTTTATTTATATTGAGTTGTTTCATTTAATATTCACATGCACATATTTTAAGCACAAAACATTTATTTTTATTTATTTAGTGAATGATTCTTATTCATTCAAATTAAGTGGCGTCATTTGTAAATTTATAATTTTTTAATCAGTTCGAGGGCATATTAAGGGGGTGTGCAATATTCAGAAAAAACACTTGTTGCCAATTAAAAATGTCAATTGTTTGTGCATAATTTATGGGAAATATTAGTTTTAGTTTGTGGCTCACTAGTTGTGAGCGTGTGTTGGCAAATAAATTGAACAACAAATTTTTAAATAAAATTTCTGGAAAGAAATTATTTTTTAATGTTTATTAAAAAAATTTTCCGAGACAAAGTACGTTATGTAAAGTAAGTAATGTAAAGCGTTATCGAAAAAAGTTTTGTCAAATAATTTACGAGGGCTTATGGATGGTAATAGCATTTGAAACAATTGTTTTAAGTCTCAGGATCTCGCGTTATGTTGTATTTTGTATAACATTTAAACATGAGGCCGCCACGCTTACAAGGCCCAATCTGAAGCAAATTACTTTACATATCCTCAAAAAAAGTATTACAATGGGGCTAAATCATAACCATATTGTTGGTCAATTAATTAAACCATCAAGGGTGCCCTGGTAGTCTAGTGGGTAGTGTGCTAGACTATTAGCGTGAGGGTCGTGGGTTCGATTCCCACCAGAGACTCTGGTCTGTGACACTACACCGAGCATATGGTCAAGTTACTCTGCTCGTATAATATTAGAATATAATTTATAATTGTATTGTAATTAATAAATAAATAAATAAATAATTATACCATCAAGTGAAATTATTTTTTCAACAAAAGGTTCTTTGCGTAAACCAATTATAGCGTTTGCTGTATAGCATGTGGTTCTGTCTGGTTAGAATCACATGGCAGCCAGTTTAACATACGTACATACATAATTGGCCATTACAACTCTTCGGTCAGGATTACGGCCTAGCTTCTCAACACCACTCATATTGTGTGTCTTAATTTTATACGTGAGTGGCGGGACCTACAGTTTAACGTCGACTCCGAACGACAGATATTTGAGAAACTTTTTCATGGCAGGTTTATTTACTCTCAGAGTTTTTGCCAGAAATCTGCTGAGAGGATGTCGCCGAAGAAATATTTTTTCCTATCTCCTTTTGAAGTCCCCGTGGTCTAGTAGGTAGTGTGTTGGCTTATTAGACGAAAGGCCCGAGTTCGAATCCCAGGTCAGACATCAAAATGAAATATGAAAAAATATTTCTTCGGCGACTTCCTCTCAGCAGATTTCTGGCAAAAACTCTGAGAGTAAAAATTGCCATGAAAAAGCTTCTCAAAAAATCTGTCGTTCGCACAAAGGGAAATAAAACGTTTTAAAATTATACACGTTTGGTACCAAATTGACACAAAAGTGTTTATAATTTTTCAACAACATCTGATGTTGATTTGATACACGACGTTAACAATTGGCAACCAAAGTATAATAAGCAATCCGACTCTCACATATGGACAATTTTTCTCTCACATCTACGAGTGCCGTGTGAAACTTTTTTTGAACACTTTGAAGGATCGTACACAAAATGCCGTGATCCACTAGAAACTCTAATTTTTTTAAATAGTTTTATCACACTTTTTACTTACTTTTTGAACAAAAGTACTAATTTTGCCCGTTTTATGTGCTTTTCTTATCCAATTTTTGCCTTCTAAAACTTTAGGAAGCTAAATCGTAAATATTTTCGGTTTGAAACACACAAAAAAAAACTATAAACTATCGAAATGACAACCATGCGTTGTCGAAATTTCAACGAAATGGCAACGAAGCGTTGTCGAAATAACAACAATGCGTTGTTTCAATGACAATGATGTGTTGTCAAAATTACCACGGTGGTTGTCAAAGTGATAGCTGGATGTTATTAAAATTTTATACACATCCGTTGTCGGAATGTTAACATACGTGGTAAGCTCACTTTTGACAACGAATTGTATCAATTTCGGTACTTTTCTACCGGTTTTTCTTTCTGTGCGGAGTCAACTTTAAACTGTAGGTCCCACCACACATGTATAAAATTAACGCACACAACATGAGTGGTGTTGAGGAGCTAGGCTGTAATCCTGACTGAAGGGTTGTAATGGCCAATTATGTATGTATGTATGTATTTCCTTTTGATGTCTGACCTGGGGCTCGTACCCGGGCTTTAAGTCTAATAAGCGAATACCCTCAAGACCACGGCGACTGCTAATTCTAGCTAACTGGGGCACAAAAAAGTTTTTAATCATGACCTATAGGGTCCTTTAACCATTGACAGTAATATTCTGATCATCATTGTTTTTGAAGGCACATAAACAATGTGCCAATCCACCAGTCTATAAAGCATGGATGTAATGGTGTTTGGATAAAACCTTATGGATTATTCTCACTACAAATGCGACAATTCTGTTGACTCTGAATGACAGATATTTGCGACACGTTTTCATGGCAATATTAGATTAGGCTAGGTTAGGTTAGTGTGGTAGCTTTGATAAAAAAAAGCTCACTTTAGCACGCATAGCGGCCCGTTGTGACGCCACAGGTGAACGCAGTCCCTGTACTGACTAAGTTCTTTCGAACCAGGGAAGGAGAAGTTGGTCAGCGCAAGGGCTGCACATTTAAAGCATTACTACCCTACGCTGGAAAACCAGCCCGAAAGCTTGACACAAGAGCCTATATCCTTGACATCAATGGACAATAGCTCCGTCAAGCTGACAAGCTTTGGAGAGATAAATAACCTATATCTGCACCTCGCAGGAGATCTGCATTGACAAAGAAAGTGATTAACAGTCTCCTCTTCTTCAGCGGATCTGCATCCACGGCAGAAGTCGTTAAATGGGAGCCGCATTCTGAGCTGCTGAGAGAAAGTCGCCTAAGAAATATTTTTTTCATATTTCGTTTTGCAGGGGTTGTGGCCTCACGTCTAATAAGTACCTACTAGACTGCAGTGGCTTCCTTACTCCAAATGCGACAGTTCTGCTTATTTACGTACCTACTGCAACTAAAATGGGCTTCAGCGAAGACAAACTTATAAAACGAAATTTAATTTCAATTTGTGTTCTGCTTTTTCATAAAAAGGAAACCCTTTTACAGCCGATATTCGCTAGAATATTTCCGGACTCTCCAGTAGAGCACATCCATTCGTTGTTGATTAAACTAGCTTTTAAGCCACTCTGCTGGCTATGCCTCTCTAGGGAGGATAGGGCCGCTTAAGTGCTAGTGTAAAATTCAAATTTAATACTCCTATTTTCATTCTCACATTATCTATTTTTCTAATTCCAACACAATGAAAAGGATTTCTTATAAGTATGGATAATGGCTACTTTAAGAAGCTTATGCTGTTCTTACAACGAACAGGGTCTCGAAACTATTGACAATACTGGGACAAGTGTATGGAGATGCAAAGAGATATTTGCCCAAATTGTAAGATTGTAGTCGTGTAGCCCATATTTCTTTTCGCCAAAATGGGATTAACTATAGAAGAATTATAATTTCAGATTTTTCTATTGTGTGATAAATTTAGAAATTTTGTGAATAGACGGGTACTTTTTATTTTTTTTTTTTCAAACATTTATTTTAACAAAGTTTTTAAAAATAAATTTATTTTCTTTAAATTTATGCACTCAACAAGTGTCCATTTTATTTATTTCTATGTTTTTAGTTTTTTTAGCGGCTTTTCATTTCATTCATCACCCGTCTATCCAACTATTCTATACGAAGTGTTTGTGACATTGTCAATGGATTAGTTTTAAATTGTTTACTACTACTGCCTGCCCCTACAATAGTATGGGCACAATGCCAAATTTGCTCAGCTGTTTGTAACATTAAATCAAACTAAAGAAATAAAAATTAAAATAAAAGACCAAACAAAAAAAAAAAAAATGAAAAACCAGAGTGAAATTGTTTAAATTTTTCATAAATTTAATCATAAGTGAACAAAATGTCTAAGATATGGCCAGAGGCGGTTAACTGCGAACAGGGAAAATGGAATAGGGAAACTAAATGTGGTTTTCAAGTTTAGTTTGGCAATAAAATTATTTTAACAAAAATTATAATTCACTTCACACAATTGTTTTCAATATGTGTGAAGATAAATTCTAATTTAAAAACCAAAGACGCAAACCCACTTCTTAACAGAGCACTGTTAACTGTTTAACAGTGGCAATAGTAGATTATTCTTCTGCTTTGCAATTATTAAGAGGCCTTGGAACCTTCCTTTGCATATAGTATGGTACTCATAGACCTAGAGTGTTTGCCAAAATTAACTCCTAAAGAATTGGGCCTGTTCAGATGGATACTGTTAAATAGCTAACTGGATACTGTTAAGAGCAAATTTTGTTTTGTTAAGAGGACATTTTATCATCTTCTGGTAAGCTATGAGCATTTAACCCAATAATTATGCACTGGATGCATGTCAATTAAGAGATCTGAAGCTATCATTTGAGCAGGTATAACGAATTTGAAACTAGCTGAGATGGATTTGGATAAGATACAGAAACTGGCATATGTTGGTAAAACTAAAGCAATCAGAACATATTTTACAGTGGCGCTAGAAGCTTTTTTTGGATTCAAGCCTGTTCAAATGGCTGTGTAGTTATAAAAACTGTGGCTAGGATAATCGAAAACTGGATTAATCAGATGGCATCGACAAATCGAGTGGCTGACAGCTGCTGAATTCTCTGAACTAACAAACTCTCTGATTTTAGACAATGTTTCACAATCAGAAGCAATTCTGTGGTATAAGGATGACTCGAGAGACAGAGCCGGTGTTGTATTCCAGAGTGCAATATTCGGAACACAAAGACAATATTCGAGGGTATCTCCTAAGTGAAAGTCTACGCTATTGAACGATATGCTCTGTTCAATTTGTACGGGAAGTTCAAAAGACGGGACATATCAATATTCTATGACAGTCACGCCATCGGTCCACTCGATTTATATAATTTTACCATGAAAAAAGTATGACTGTCTAGACTGTCTAGAGAAATTGAACCCACTTGACAGTGGAATTGAGTAAAATCTGTGGAGCGGAAAAATTTACAAACCAAAGTGGGTTTTAGGTATTCTAAACTTTTTTTGTGGAAATTTGAATGAGAAGAGGTTTTGTTTTAATCATGCATCAGAATGTCCAGTAGTCTTACAATAGAAATCGACTTTTTGAGTGGCAAGGAAGGCGTAAACAACACTTGTTCAGAACAGGGATCATCTCAAAACCAATAAGTAGATTCTGCTATCAGAGAGATGAATCAATAGAACACTTCCCATAGATGGGCACTTTACAGTACCAGTAAAATTTCAGTAAAAATTGATTTTTACTGATTACTGAAAAAAATTTCAAAATCTAAATTTGAATGAAATTTAAATAAAATTTAAATGAAAAAAGTAAAATTTTACTGTTAATGCAATCTAAATTTAAATGACATTTAAATGAAATTTAAATGAAATTTAGATTGCATTACCAGTAAAATTTTACTGAATACTGAAATTTTTTTCAGTAATCAGTAAAAATCAATTTTTACTGAAATTTTACTGGTACTGCAAAGTGCCCATCTATGACACTTACACTTGGAATCTGTACGGCGTTAATACACCTCAGACGGACACAATTGCTTACGTATTTAGTATTAAAAGGAAGATGGGTTTACTGACAGCGAATAACATTCTGAAATTTATCAGAGCAACCGGAATCCTTTAAAATTTTATTTTTGAAAATGTACGTGATATAAAATGTATACAGAATTTATAATTTTGTTACACAAAACTTATGCATATTATTAGTGCTTGCAATTAAGTTGATAACATTGTTTTAAATTTAAATTTTTTTTTTATGTATTTTCGCTTATTGTTTAAGTGCTTAATTTCTTTATTTATAATTAAGAAATACGACAAACACTTGAAAAACATTTTATTGTTAAATTAGCAACATTGTAAAATATTTAAAAGAAAATATTACTAGTGATTATTTCATCAATTAATTCTGCACAATATTAAATGAAAATTTTATTTTATGATGCATTAATGAAAGCAGCGCGCTGAGTAGTGCCTTTGGATTCGTTGCTGTTCTTGCTGTCATATTTCCTTGACACACACAGTACTTTATCACTTTCATTTCATAGTGTGCACATCTCTGGATCACATTTTTCTTTAAAATTTTTGTCATTCACTTCGGCACTCGTTTAAGTCAAAATATAATGCCAAGACGTGCGTGCGAATAATTTGTTTTTTAGTAAGAATTTATTTTTGTTTAAACAAATATATTTTGTTTAAATAGAAAAGTATTATTATTGTCTGATATTATAATTAACACTACAGCAATCCAGCAAAAAAAGAAACACTTGTTTCCACAAAACTTAAGATGACAGACAGACAAAGCAAAGCGTTTAAATATTATAGTTTCAAGGTCAGTATCTATCTATTCAGATGAAAACAAAAGTTGTTTAAACTTATCATTTAAGAAGATATAATAATTGAAAATTTATTTCATTAGCAATCGGTCAGAGTCGCATGTACTTTAGCCTTGAAATATGATACATTCAGACCTCTAAAAAATCCCTAAAGTGATGATAATTTGTATCAAAAAACTCTCAGACTAGGGCACTCTCGAACTCAATTTTGATAGCAAAATCTAGGTACTGATCCTTTCCTAGTCGAAAACAAGTAGGGGTTGAATCTGACGTCTTCTCAATCGCGAATTATTTGAATCATCACTACACTTCCGTTAACTTTAGCAATGAAGACTTATTTATTACCATCTTCTTATCAGGCAGCCCTTCTTGGCGCCTATAAGGCAAACTGACGGCTTTATGTCTCTTGTCTAGGAAGACCCCATTTGGATTCCTTAACATTACAAGTTCTATTGAAACGAATCGGTGGACGCATTGGCTAGGTGATCTGTCTTAAATTGACCTCATCGGACTCCAATGAGGCCACCGCTGGGATCTATTAAAAGCGGCATTCTAGTCGTTTATTTTCGGAAGGTAAAAGAGATAAATTCCAAGTGGACGCCAATCGAATTATTTAGGATCTTAAGGTAGAATGCATCGCTTATAAAATCAGTTTAAAACTGATTGACATTATATGTATATGATATTCACCGATTGAGAGGAGGCATTCGACACCCTTAGCCATTCTGTCATAATGGACTGAATTAAGGAGCAGGGGAATACCGGGCCGATTCATATCATTAATTGTGTCCCCTTATAGGAATGCAATCTGCAGCATTACGTGGATATGCTACGTATGAGGATATTAAATGTGAATGTCACGGTCTATGAATGCTGCCTATTAAGGCATTTGCTCTTCAAAGTTGTAATTGACAGCAATAACACCAATGTCATATCAAGGCCAAGGGCTATAAATCTGTATGTCAGAGTCTGTGAAGGGTATTAACGCCTTTGCTCTTTAAAGTTGTCATTGACAACATTATAAAAAATGTCATAGAAAGAGCAAGGGGTATAATGGGGAAAATCTATCCAAACGATATATGTTTCTTTTTTTTATCATATGCAGTTGAAACTGAGAGAACTAGAGGCTAAAGTGGCATGATATAGTCTCAAGATAAATATGCCTAAAGCCACGGCGTTAATAGGGCCACCAATCCTACGGCTGACTACATTTAATGGCCCTCTAAACAGATTTTTTAACGAATGTATGAGGAATGTTGCCTTATAAGAATTTTCTGATTGATTAACTCCAACTGAAATCGACATTCTTAGATGGAAGTGGCGGTGGGTAGGGCATTTCCCCCTCATCACTGTGTGACATAATTTAGACTTCAATTGACTGGAATATCTAAAACAATCGCTGAAAGCAACATGAAGCCAACGGCTGAAAAACTAGACAACGAAGAAAAATAAACCGTGGAATAGAGCTCAGTTATTGAGGTCATATGTTCCTCCTAGAAGATTTTGTAATATATATATGGTATCATATATCATATCATATCATATTTAGCTCGGCTACTAGCCATCAGTAACTTTCCAAGAAATTGTTATTTTAAATACTAAGTTCATATACTTTTATTCCTTACTGTACTTCAAAAAAAATTAAAAAGTTTTGTTGGATGCCCTGGTAGTCTAGTGGGAAGTGTGCTAAACTATTAGCGTGATGGTCGTGCGTTCGATTCCTATCAGAGACTCTGGTCTGCTACAGTACACCGAGCATAAAGTCTAAGCTACTCAGTAATTTGTAATTGTATTGTAATTAATTAATAAATAAATAAAGTTTCGTAAAGAATGTGACTGAATTATGAATTATGTGAACGAACATTAATTGGACAAAATTTTCGAAAATTGTTTGCTAAACTGGAAATCATAAATTAATTTCATCAAAAAAAAAAAAAAACATAATTTTTTAAAGGATAAAAATAAGCACGACCATCAACAAAAAAAAAAAATTTAATTAATTTGCTTCAATTAATTTATGGTCATTTCACTAAAAAATTTAAGTGTCTAAAAAATAAACATTTTCGTTAAAATTCTTTCATATTTATTGCGTGTATTTTGCAAAAAAAAATTATTTAAAGATTTAATTATACAACAATTGTTATTGTTAGTTATTGTAGTTGTTAGTTAAAAATAAAAAAAAAAACAAAAACAAACAACAAATTTTAAAAAAGAAGAATTGAATCATTTCAATAAATTTCAATTTTTTTGTTTTCTAATTAAAAATAATAGAAATACGAATTTTCTCGACATTTTTATTACAATTTTTCTGTTTTTGCTTTTTTTAGTTTTGATCTTAAATTATGAAAAAAATTTTTTTCTCTGACTTTAAAGTTTAGTTATCGATACAACCATGTGGACCACATGGGCCACATGTGTTTGACTTGCCTTAAATGTTTAGAAATTGTTTTCTTTGCCACTTTTTTTGTTTTTTCTTTTATTTTTTGCTTTTTCTGTTAACAGAGAAATTTTAATGTTTTTAGCACGCTACAGTAGGTTAAACTATGTCGACATCGATATGATAAATAATGTTCAAAGAAAAAAGTATGCCTACCCTACAATGTTTCTTGTCAAAGCTATCATTATATGAGGTAAAATGAGAAAATAGCGATTTAAGTCCTGCGCTTTAAACTCACAGTGCTAGAACTAGGTCTCCGTGGTTGCATTTCTTGTCAAAAATTCTCTCACTATTCTTCTTGGAGACAATGGAGACTTCTTCGTGAGAGTATAGCTTGGAATTTACTATCATTGTATCAATACGTGTACATTTGAGTAAAGCCAACTGAGATGGATCTTCATGAGTGAGCAAGCTTAGTTGATAAGTCCTCCTGGTGAATATACCTCCTTGGATTTTTTGGGTATCGAGAGGATTTTTAACATTACCTTGAATGCAATAATCGAAGGATCTGAGTGTATATAGAGGCCTATGTAGGTGAAGAAAAAATCTACCTACGCAGAGATGGATTGTACTAATTGAAGGTCCCTCTATTATAGAAAGTTCTGCTGGTAGGGGGAAACTTTAAGGAAAATTACTTTCTCCACCAGTATGGGTCATGAATACAGAATAGATTACACTGGAGTCTTATGACTGAAATTGTAGCATGAGAGAAAATTTGTACCACAGAACGGTTTGAAATGCGTATCCTAAAGAAGGACGAGGGAAAGAAGGCTCGCTGCACACAACTAAGAAAAAGGACATTGTTGGGTTTATATTCGAGGGTTTTAATTCATCCAAAACCACTATATGAGATAATAGTATAGTATGCTGCTATGCTGCTTTGAAGCAGAAGGACATACCCGACAAGGTTCGGTATGTAAATATTTAGTACCTAAGGAAACGATGGCTAACTATGAATTACGCCTGAAGGGTACTTCGCAACGAAGCAGCCTTTGAAAAACTGTAGGTAGAATGATATTCCTGGCAGAAAAAAAATATACTTGAAAATATAAGGGCGTGTTAGTTTTGAAACACTCCTAAAGGAGCTTGAACTGAGCACGTCAAGAATAACTGCGGCGTTTATAAGCAAAAAGAATTCCTATGAAGGATGCTTAGCCCGTCGTTTCCATGGACTTGGTGAAACCTTGATATCTTCATTACTGAGGACAATTAGTTGCTTTCGAATATTACAAGTCTCTTAATAAGATCGCTAAACAGTTTAATATTTAGAAAAGAAATATGCATGGCAAGATAAGGACAGAAGAGCTTGCCAGTGCTGCCATCGCCTGGATTTCATGCATAATCTTACTGCGACTAGCAGAAGAAGCGTTGGGTTTAACTGTGGCATAACTAGGCAGTAATGGCGTTTTTCGACAGTAGATACACGGATCTGTGATGAATATTAATACGGCGATATAGTGTTACTTGTGTCTGGAATTATCGTAGTTTGTTCCGAAGGAAGGCATTCTAGGGCTTAGGGGAAAGGCCGCAGCTAAAGAAAAGGAAATAAGTAGAACAGTATACAAAACCTCCAATATCGCTGCCTTGCTTTTGCTGGTAGATACTTAGCGAGAATAGATGATCTTCGCTTGACGATCTATCTGAAGTCCAAGCTTTAAAACCAGAAAGCGAGTATGTCCGACTTTGTAAAGAACACAAATTGGTCATACGGCGGAGGCTTTGCTTAATTAGAGCCTTCCTATATCACAATGACCGGATTGGATTGACTACAACTCTTAGTTTTTTGTAAGAAAATGACAAAATTAAATCTTAGAATCAGCATCATCCAGCTGAATGAATAACTTTACTCACGAGTGAGGAAGATTTCTGGAAAAACTCTGTAAGTAAATACATTTGCCGTGAACTTTAAACTGTACATCCCGCCGCTTATGTATAAAATTAACACACACAACATAAGTTGTGTGAGAAGCGGGATCGTAATCCTGACTAAAGAATTCTAGTGACCAGTTATGTATGTACATAAGTATGTAAGGAAAATGTAGAGTACAGTAAAGTCATTAAAACAGTTGCGCATTTGATATTTTGGCTTGTTTGCCCAATTGTTTGTTTTATAACCGTATTCGTGGTGTTTTGTGTGTTCCTTATATCTTCTGACCACCACATACATATCTTGTATGCAGATCTAAAATACTGCCATAAAAACACTCCACGAAAAACAAAAAAAAAAAACGAAAGAAACAGAGAAGAAGTAAAAATAAAATCTACAACTAAATTAACTGAAGCACAACATTTGTACAGCAATTTGAAATTGGAATTCTGCGAGTATGTGGGAAATGCAAAAAAAAATATTTCTTAAAAAAAAAAAAACAAAAACAATTTTCATTTTTTCTTGCTTTTCTTTGGCTGAGAAAAACAGACAGAAAAAAAACGAAGAAAAACTTGAGAAAAAATATTGGCAAAATGTGTAAATTTTTGGGTCAAGCTACAATGGAAGCATAAAAATTGCTGTTGTTGTTAGTTTTTAAGAAAACAAAATTAACAAAAAAAGAAAAACAGAAAAATAAATAAATAAACTAAAGAATAGAAAAAGAACATAAAGAATGCAGAGGGTGGTGTTGGTGTTCCTTTCTTTTTTTATGAAAGTGGTTTTGAAAAGGAAAAGGCAAGACGTATGGTAACCAAGTATTTGCTTTAATTTAATGAAATTCCCAATTTCTTTTTTTTTATAAAATTTCACAGAAGAAAATAAAAATAAATTTACAAACAGGTGTACACATGTAGAGACACATGTTCTAGGTTGGGTTTTTCTTTTATTACGTCCTCAAACAAGTTAATGACTCAGTCAGAACAGTATTGAAGTTTCAAAGTGTGCATGTGTGTGTGTGTTTTAAATTTAAATTAAAACAAATTTTTAATTTAATTTATTTAATATTTTACACACTAAACTAGGTTTTATAAAATAAAGAAGAAGAAAAATTACAAATTAATTCACCAAACGTGTAGTGCATGCCAGTCAGTCAGTCACTCGTTTCGATAATAAATCAATTTGTAATGGTTTAACAAAAACAATATATATTTTATAAAATTACAACAACAACAAAATGTATTCTATATAAAATTACAACAATAATTAAAATAATCACAACATTTTTCAGTGGCGTTTAACACGAAGAAACTTGTAAGCATTAGGGTGGTAATTAGTTTGATAAGCAGACACAGACACAGACACACCTTTTGAGATTGATTAGTCATGTCAAGCATCAGTTTATGAAATCAGAGATTAGCAAAAAATGAGTAAAATCAAATCATACTCATAATTTCTGTTACTTATACGCATTCATACTTATTTTAATTTTAATATCATACTCATACTACTCATATTTAAAGTTTGAACATTGTTGCCAATTTGACGTTTTTCCCGTCAATTCTGACGTTTTTGCAATGCCAATTACGGGAAAAAATGCTTTTTAGCGGTTAGCGTGAAATCTGGAGTTTTTTACAGCGCTTTAGCGATTTTTTTAACGTTTCTTCAAAGGTTGAATTATATGATATAAGTAAGAAAAAATGCAAACATGTATTTGTATTCGAGAGTCGAATTAGTAGAAAAAGTACAAAGCAAAAATCGAAAACGTAAAGTTGAAATCTATTTCAAATGAAGCTGAAGCTGAAAGTGTCGTGTTTAAAATAAGAAGGCAGAAAAAAGAAAAAATATCAAAAAAGTAAGTACATGACAAAAAAAGATAAAATTGTTACAACATAAATTATATGAATATAATTTTAAAGTGTACGTTTAAATTGAATTTTCTCTTTAAAAAGTTATGGCACCTCAGTATCCATAAAAGTTTCGAAACGAATGGCTGGACCATTATAAACTAAAAGGATGGCTAACAAAAAATTAAAAAGATCCTACAAAAAGTTTTGGCAAGTATTGCAAATGTGCCTTATCCGGAAAGATGAGCGATTTAATTAATCACGGAGAAACCCAAAAACATAAGACCGCAGCCTCTTGAGGAGGTTCATGTTGGCGGAAACTGTTATAAGAGAAGTAGGTACAATGACTACTTATAAACAAAATGCAGAAGACTGGCACTATATTATTGAAAATACCTAATTTTGTTTGTAAATCATTAAACATAATTGAAAAAATCATTCAGTAAAAAATATGTGTAATTATTTACATTTTATTTTAATTATTTTTATTTTATTTAAAGTTAATTTAAAATGTTCAAACTATTTATTTGACGGGTTTCTGACGGTTTTCTAAAAATTTAATTTAGCGATTTCTGGCGATTTTTAAAACCCAATTTGACGGGAAATTTTGAAAAAAATTTGGCAACACTGAGTTTGAAGTACTCATCGTACTCATACTTAACAATATGCATGAACCTGTGCTCATATTCAAATTTAGAAGTACTCATCATATTCATACTTAACAACACGTATGGGGATGTTTGTTGATTTCGACTCTCCATAACTCAACATTTATGAGTATTATAAGTATTTTTTTAAAGTTATAAATCTAAATGAGTAAGCTTATGAATCAAACATATTTCGAATGGTATGAGTTTAATGTCAACATTATACTCATCATACTCATTGCAACCTGTACTTATAAATCAAAGTTGTAGTGAGTACGAATGAATCAGAGTAGTTTAATTTCAATATTGTTGACTCATTTATATTCAAAATTTCATGAATGCTTATGAGTAGGTAAAAAACGATTCCTTATTGACCTCTGTATGAACTCATAAATCATTTTAGTGGCAAAACTCACTGTAATCCACCGAATTTAGATTACATTACGCTTTAGATGCGTTATAAAGAGCAGCCAGAGGCAGTTTAGAAGCAGTTTATGTATCTCCAACGATGCACTGTTGGATGCGTTTTGTAGGCCGGTGGCATCCTTGGATCGTACTTGTTCAAGAGCGTTGAAAAATGCCACCTTACAAGCCAATTCAGCAATGTACCATGAGCTAACTTTAATTTGTTGAAAATAGAAGCATTCCGTTTAGATGAGTGGTGTAAGAAGCTGGGTTGTACTCCTGACTAAAGGGTTGCAATCGCCAGTTAAATAAGTAAGTAAAACATGTTGGACTTGTTTAACATGTAGTTTCATCAAAAACCGCTGGAGTTTTGAGTGAGCTAAGGACATATGAGAGTCACATATAGAGTATCCCTATAATGTCTCTCCCAATTGGTTGCTCTGATAAATTTCGGCATAATGTTCGATGTTATTAAGAATAATTTCCTGCCTACTACTTGATTCCAATGTTTCATTCGGAACTTAATTAATGGCAGCTCAGGCTGATGATGGCCTGACCATCAGGGTATACAACCAGTGCATAATTCTTGGTTTACATCTCCAAGATTTTTCTGCAAGTCTTCCATATTAGCCTACCATATCAGTAAGGAAACGCAAACAGAACACAAGATTTATTTTTTTGAGATTTTTTTCCAGAGATTTTTTAAATTTAAAAATCTTTACCACCCTAATAAAGCTTTAACACAAATTGGAGGTCATTTGAATTCTTTTGAAGGCGGGTAAATTAATTACATTTTAAACTATTTCAAACACTCTGTAATTATCGAATCAAGACACACTTAATTAATTAAGGTAAAAAAACTAAGATAATAAATTAATTTTGTTGCCACAAATCAAAATAAGAAACTTCAAAAGTCAAGATTAATAATATCTCTGGCATATGATTGTAATTTATTTGCAAAAATCTTTGTCGTTATTTTTAAATGAAAATCATTTTTACCCCCATAAATTCTGCATGGAATTATGAGCAGCACGTTTGTTTTAGTCAGTCACTCGGACTGGGTCAAATCTTTATACATCACACACAGGGATTTTGAAAATGCCATTTAAATTATATTTTCCAAGTGATATACATACTCGTATATGTACTGCCCAAGGCACACTTATAGAATACTATGGTACGAAAATATTTACAAATATTTAGGGTGTTCACGCTTTGTTTACACTCTATTGCTGGTATTCATTTTCATTTTTCATTTCTTCATAAAGAGTTTGAGAAGCCTTTCTTTATGTATGCCGCCTATAGACGAATTTGAAAACAACTCAGATATGGTTGGATAACATACAGAGACAGGTGAATGAAAACTATCATACAGCGGCGCTGAAGTGCTTTGCATACGGTAATAAGAACTAGGGCTGTGGACCCAATGGCTAGGATAACTGGAGACAATTCGAACATGAGATGCTTCAGAGCAAACTTGACAAATCGCCTGGAATTTGTTTCACAATTCCCTAATAGGCATCCTGGACATAACGAGTATGTAAACTATGATTTTAAGATATGCTTCGCTACGGAACTGCGTAACAAGTCTGAATTTGACAATTCGCATGCGACATACTCTACGGATAGATCGAGAGCAGATAGTGGGACCGAAGCGAAGATCTTTGATCCCAGAGTTCGTTTCCATTAGTCTTTAAATTATAGATGTCATTACCCATGGCAACTACGTAACAATCGTTCAGGCATTTATTTGAAAAAAAAAATACCTTCCACGTTTCACATTCGGGATCAGCAAGAATGCGCGACGCGTAGGATTGATATTACGAGTAACTAGGAGATATCAGATGGTGGGGCTCTTGCACAGAGGGACTTACGTACATCCCCCTTTGCCCCTTGAACTTGGTAGTTGAATGGGTATGAAGGAAAATATATAGAACTCAGGTAGGCTTACATACAGAATCCTCGAATTTTTTTTTTTTTGTTAATTAAAAGGACCAAAATTCTTTTGATCTTTTGGAGAGAGTATTACTAGGCATCACATTGAATATTGAAGTTACATGCATGCATGGATCATTACAACCCTTCAGTCAGTTGTGTGTGTGTGTTAATTTTATACATGAGTGGCGGGATCCACAGTTTAACGTCGACTTCGAACGACAGATTTTTGAGAAACTTTTCATGGCAATTTTTTATTTACTCTGCTGAGAGGAAGTTGTCGAAGAAATCTCTTTTCATATATTTCGTCATATTCAAGACGTCTCTCAGAGTATACTCAGAGTTTTGTCAGTAATCTGCTTAGAGGAAGTAGCTGAAGAAATATTTCTTTCATATATCGTTTTGTTGGAGACGTCTGAGATATGGTTTGAACCACGGTCTAAAAAGCCAACACACTACCAACTAGGCTACGGCGATGATATCTGCCGAATTACATACATACATACATAATTGGTCATTGCAACCCTTGTCAGGATTATGATCACTCATGTTATATGTATGTGTCGAAGAAATATTTGTTTATATTTCGTTTTGTTGGAAATGTCTGACGTGGGGATTGAACCGTGGCCTCACGTCTAATAAGCCAACACAATACCTACTGGATGTTGGTAGTATGTGCGATATGACTATTGGAGTTACAGGAATGCAAAAAAAGAAGGAGTCGGTAAAACACTTTCTTTCCGTCCTAGGGGAGTTTAAATTTATTCACGTTAGCATCTGTTTCTTGCATGATCTCAATGGTTTCAGGCACATGTTGCTGGAAAATCTAGTCAATATTTTCAGGAGTACCAATTCAATTTTACGAGAATCGCGTGGGTTGCTTTTAATAGTTTATGGTATTCACAAAAGAGGAACGAAATGCAGGTGCTCGCTCTATTGCTGCTATAGACAAAATATTCAGAATACTGTGCTTCGAGGTAAAGAACCAGGTTTCCTTAACTCTTGATAGGAATTCAATGAGGTTAAGTGCCGAATGTAATCCCTAAACACTGGGTGGTGGGATGTGTGTGCCTAAGCCTATTGTATATCTAAACTACTACTACTGCAGGAAATTTTTCATTTGAGGAAATAAAAGAATCGGTGTAGCACTTTTTGTATGAATATCCAGCTTTATGGAAACGCAAACTGAGGCAATACGATCCACATAGTTGTTAAGAAGCGAAGTGTCTAATCTGACAGAATTTGTCTCGAGTGCAACATAGTTCAATAGAGAACCAATGGAATATATTGTTACGAAAATGAAAAATCTAAATACTAGTGTTTTGCTTTTACATCGCTTAACAAAACTACAAAAACAAAACAATGCAGTAAACAAATCTGTTTACAAATTTTCATACTGCTTAATATAACAACAAACCAGCATAAAAAAAGATAAGCAAGTAAACAAGAATACAATAACAAACAATACAAGAATAAATGTAAGCAAAATACGCAAACAACAATAATACGACATTATATACATTTACATCTATAGAGATATCGAGAAGGCGAAGCCACGAATATTCACCTTCAAGAACCATCAGACTGTTTACTTTGCCATATAAAAGGCAAGGCAAAGTAGGCGACTGAGTTAGTGAAGTTCAGTCAGTCTTGTGTCAGTCAGTAAACAAGAATACAATAACAAACAATACAAGAATAAATGTAAACAAAATACGCAAACAACAATAATGCAACAACGATGTTTACATCTATAGAGATATCGAGAAGGCGAAACCACGAATATTCACCTTCAAGAACCATCAAACTGTTTACTTTGCCATATAAAAGGCAAGGCAAAGTAGGCGACTGAGTTAGTGAAGTTCAGTCAGTCTTGTGTGAAGACGAGGTGTGTTTGAAGAGAGTAACAGTGGTTTGAAGATCTCCGTTACAGAGATCTGTCGAATAATTGCTTAGTAATTGTTATTTTTTTATGCAAAGAGTGTAAACACAGGAATAACAAACAAAGCAATTGTTGTTTTTTAAATAAAGTTGTGAACAGCGGCACACAGAATTGTGCGGATAATAAATAAAATATGTTAAAAAAATATAGAATTTTAAAACTATTACTGGGTCTGTGTGTCTTAGTGTTGGTTGATGCGTTAAAACCAGGCCTAATATACTCCTTACACTCAAAACAAAAAAATTAATAAAAAATAAATTATCGTTCGATAACTATGTTATCGAGGATCACATACAGAAATTTAATAAGAAAAATTTGTAGATTTTATAAGGTTTTAAAAATATTTTCAAAAAAAATTCAAAATAACGAAAATCTTCACTTACCTTAGGCTGTGATTACTGCTAATGTTAGATGAAAAAGACGAAAAACTCTTTTTTTTTTTTTAGAGATATTTCGTGTCTGCAAATGGAAACCCGGAAAAGAATTTCTTGTCTATTTTGGATAATGACCGACCGACTAAATTTGTCGGTGTTTGTTATGGCTTCTTAATATCATCAACTTGCCATTCGTCTGATGCTATTGTTTGATGCTGTATTTCGTTGTTGTTGTTGTTGTAGTTGTCGTTTTTCATATCACACAACAACTCATTGAATGAATGGCAGGGCCGCTGTTCTAGTCAAGTGGCCACCAAAAAGAATTTCAAATTGCCATCGAGCCATTTAGGTGTTGGATTATCTGTTTCTAAAATGAAAAGAAAAGAAAAAAAAAAAAAAATTACAGATGAAATGAAAATCTAAACAGTCAAACAGAAAATCAAAAAAAAAAAATAATTTGCTTTTAAAAGTCATTACAGTCACGGAAATCCAATGCGTCAATTTATAAAAATAAACAGATTCTGTTTCTGTTTCTTTCTTGTTTTTTTTGCAACAAAAATTGTAAATCAAAAAATAAATTGAAAATAACGTTGCAAAGTTTTCGTTATTTATTTAACAACATAATTTGGAAATCATAATTTTATTTGTTTTTGTTTTTATTTTTATTTTCTGTTTGGCATTAAGGAATTTGGCATAATTTGTATGATTTCATGTTCAGTTTTCTACTCGAAAACTGGTGGTCGGTTGGTGTTCGAACAAAACGAAACTTAAAATAAAATTTTTCTGTGAAATCAGCGCAAATTTCAAAAAATATTCGACGCAATAGTACATGCACGTACGCACTTTATGGTCATCAGCGTAGCCAAATTTGTTGAGAAGCTATTTAAACAAATAAGCTCTTATTGATTTGTATTTGAGAATCTTTTACTAAATAAGAAGCTTAAAGGTATGCAATCAATAAAATTTTAATGGTGGGATTAAATTCAGTTCCTAAGCATAGCAAGTTTGTAACAAGGCTGTTAGGCCTACGAGAATTATTCAGATATTTTGATTTAGTAAATACGAGTCATTGGTTCAAACCCCAGCTCGGACATTTCGAACGAAAAAAAAAATATAAAAAACACATTTTTTCAGTCACTTCCTATCTGAAGTGTTTTGGCAAAAACTCTCAGGACAAATAAAATTTCTATCGAAAGTTCCCCAAGACTCTTTTCTTCAAAGTCGTCTTTAAGCTGTCGATATTGACACTCAAGGATAAAATTCTTACACACAACATGTGTGGTGAAAAGAGAAGCTAGTTTGTAATCCTAACTAAAGCAGAACTAGTAATAGATAAGGAACAGAGATCAGCAATGCATCGTTTCTTCGCTACTCATAAGTACTCATGAAATTTTGTGTATGAGTGTGAGTCAACAGCATTGAAATTCAACTACAGTACAGGTTGCAATGAGTATGAGTACAACGTTGACATCAATCTTATAACATTCGAAATATGTTTGATTCATACGCCAACTCATTTAGATTCATAAATTTAGAAAAATACTTATAATACTCATACATGATTTGATTGATTCGAATCATTCATCAGAATTTATAGTCTCAGTTGTTGTTGCATTTACGAAAAAAAAGAAAAAAGAAATAGACAAAGACAGCAAGCAAAGCAAACATACAACCTTCTAATGAGTATTGTAGTGTTCGTACGTGAATCATACTTATTTTGTAATTCTTGTTTATGTTGAGTAAAAGAAAGTCAAAATCAACAACATCATGCGTATTGTTAAGTATGAGTACGATGAGTACTTCAAACTTTGAATATGAGTAGTATGAGTATAATATTAGAATAAGTATGAATGTGTATAAGTATCAGAAATTATGAATATGATTCGAATCTACTCATCTTTTTGAATACTCATTGCTGATCTCTGATAAGGAACCCCTAAGCATTTCAAGTCATTTTGCCAAATGTACACTAGACTGCAACTAAAAGGTGACAGATGATGAACAGACCACTCTAAAGGCTCGTGGTGTAGTACTATATCTAAAGGTATGACACTTAAAAAAGTCGAGGGAAGAAGTTAATAGGTTTTGTAACGACTGAACAGGATGGAATTTTCCCTGGTTAGGCTAGATTGGATTGCTCAAAGCTCACTTGAGCACGCATAGCGACCCGTTGTGATGATATGAGCAAGTGCAGTCCCTGTATTGACCATATTCCACCGAGCTCTTCAAAGAAGTTGCTCAGCGCAATGGCTGTACACTAAAAGCAAGACTCCCTTAAGCTAGAAACCAGCCTGAATGTTTCATGAACGATACTACTATATATCCTTCACATCAGTGGATGACAACACCGTTAAGCGGACAAGGAATTGAGAGCTAAAGATGTGCCTCGGGAGCGATGGGCATTGGCAAAGAAGGTTGATAACAGTTTCCTCTTCTTCAGAATACACACAACCTTGGCAGTAGTCGTTTGAAGGCAGCTACAGTCTTTCCATAAGTGCCTAACTGGAGTGAGAAAGAATAATGTATCATGGAAACGTATACCGATTTTTCTGCAAGTGTCAGGACCATTACAACCCTTCAGTCAGGATTACGGCCTAGCTTCTCAACACCACTCATGTTGTGTGCGTTAATTTTATACATGAGTCGCGGGACCTATAGTTTAAAGCTGACTCCGAACGACAGATTTTCGAGAAATTTTTCATAGAAGTTTATTTACTCTCAGAGTTTTTGCCAGAAATCTGCTGAGAGGTAGTCGCCGAAGAAATATTTTTTCTTATTTCGTTTTGATGTCTGACCGGGGATTTGAACCGTGGCTTCGCGTCTATTAAGCCAACACACTACCTACTAGACTATGGCTACGGTGTCGCGTGTCTACTTCTCCTAAAAAACGTGATTCTCAAAACTTAAAGGAATTGGTTCATTCAAGTAAAAAAAATTATACCTCTCTTGTTTCAAACAATATTTTTATACGGTATTTTTGCCATAAAATTGGCGTTGACTCAATACAAATTCTGTTAAACTTATACTCTCTCTCTCTCTCTTATGCAAACACATTCACAATTCTTTTAAATTTTTATTTTATTTAAATACAAAAAAATCGAAATCCAATTACAACAACAACAATTGCTAAGTATAAATGCAATAAGTAAGTACTGTTATTACAACATCGATCGTGTGTTTCTTTGTTTTTCATTATGACATCATTGATGAATTGAACAATAAAATGAGAAATAATGAAAAAAACAAGAAGAAAAAAACTGAAAAATTAAAAATCTAAAATTAAAATTTACAACATGCTGCGACTAATAAATAAAAACAATTAAAAAAAAAATACGAAAAATAAGAATAAGAGACTGGCATTGGATGGAATAAAATTCAGAATGCATTCAATAAAATAGCACCGTTTGGAATGAATGAATGCATGAACACATACTACACAGTGTAATGCCAATAATATTTTACAAGTATTTATGGGCGTATGATTAATTTTTAAATTTTTTTGTATTAAAGTAGCATACACCAATACACACACATACTATATACGTACTTATTTGATGCTGATGATTATTAATAGAAGTGCTACTGTTACTAATTTTAAATAATTGAATGTAAATTTAGACACAGAAAGTGAGAGAGAGAGAGGAGGAGAGGAACAGATACATATAACGTGTGGTGTAACTTAATATTATTTCACACAGGCATCACACGCTATTAGTTAACAATCCATTAATAAATTTATTTTTGAACAGGGTTGTCCAACTTGCCATTTTTTTTCAATGCAATAAAGAGCCAAACAAACTTAACTATATCATATATCAATATACTGGAGATAAATGAAGATGTCTCACCATATCAGACATAGGAATCGGCTATAACTTCCTAGATAATGAAGGAAGGCCTACATCTGGTCACTACAACCCTTTAGTCAGCATGACAAACTAGCTTCCCTTACCGTTCATGTTGTGTGTGTCTCATTTTATTCATGAGTGGTGGGATCGACTACGAACAACAAATTTGAGAAACTTTTCAATGCAATGCCGAAAAAATATACCTTTTCATATTCCGTTTTATTAAAAATGTCTGAACCAGGGGTTGAAGCTCGGGCTCTCGTCTAAAAATTCAACACACTACCTGCTAGGCTACGACGACTTCTATTTTTTCATGAGTATGAGTCCAATATCCAATATTTATTTATTGTAATTATTGTAATTAACAATATACCAATATCCAATATTATCTGAGATAAATAGAAAATGTTCACTACCATTCATAAGAGCAACAAATCACACGACTTTTAGTAGCTTCCGTTTGCTGTGAAGAGGATCACCACTGAATCACAGAGATCCGTTTAAAGTCTTAAAGGACTAGGTGCAGACACTTTACGTATCTTAGCAGTGATTTAACATATATTTGGTTGTCTTACGGTGGATAAGCATTCCTTTCGGCTCAAATATTTGTCAGCCGTATGTCTACTACGAAAATACTGAGACATTCAGAGGGGTTGTACCCTACTTGCGTTAATCCAATCCATGCAAATGCCACATAGCAATTTGGCACAAGTCAGCATTAGTAAAGGTTGCAATAAAGATGTAACATTTTGGAAGCGAAGAAGATGAAATAACAGGAAATAAGCAACAAGTATCTTACCCAAAAAGATACAGCAAAAAGCGGGCACGCTGGTTATATTGTTACAAAAACGAAGAATTTAGATACTGGTGTTTTGCTTTTACATCACTTAACATTAAAATGGTAACCAAGTAAACAAAAATACAACAACATACATCAGAATAAAAAAAAAGGTAAACAAGTAAATAAAAATACAACAACAAAAACTACAAGAATACATGTAAACAAAATACACAAACAACACTACAATAATAGTTGTAAAGAACAATGTTTACATTTATAGAGATTTCAAGAAGGAGAAGCCACAAACATTCGCCTTCAAGAACCTGCCATATAAAAGGCAAGGCAAAACAGGGGAGTGAGTTAGATAAGTTCAGTCAGTATTGTGTGAAGACGCGGTGTGTTTGAAGAGAGTAATCGTGATTTGAAGAGCTCCGTTACAATGATCTGTCGAAGTATTGTTATTGTTTATGCAAAGGGTGTAAACAGAGGAATAACAAAGAAAAGCGATTGTTGTTGTTTACATAAAGTTGTGAACAGTGGCATACAGAAGTGTGCGAATAATAAAGAATCTTAATTAAAACTAAATACAAATTTATTTTTATTTTATTTGCAATCTACGAGCTCATGCTTTAAACGTTTTTAAAAAGGTAAAAACGTAACAATATTAAAACGTTGACGGTAATTCACGTACGGAGGTTGGATAATTGTTACTGCCCTTCCAACGCTAAATATGTACGTCGATTGCTATCTACTGGGCCGTGATTTCTATATATAGAGTTCTTAAAAAGTATACAAACTTTGAAATATCAAAGATTCTCCTGTGGTTCCAATAACTTTAAACACTCGTCGGTTATTTAATGAACTTTCAAGAAATAATATGGTTCCTAGCAACTCCAATAGCATCCGGTTTCTGCTTGTGGGGTCTATGCCGCCACACTAATGGCGGCGTAGACTTCTCAGCACTCATCGTCTAAGTGATTTGATTCACAGCTAGGGTTGCATCAGCTATTAGACCAAGAATGCTTACTATACTGTAGTGATTTCAGACAAAAGTCGCCGTCATACTTAACGTTCCACAACAGAAATACTAGAACAGAAGCCTGGAGAACTCTTAATCTAAGAATGTATGACACAGTTGCCATGTTGGATTCGTAACGTGGGATTCTCTTTGAGAGGAAATTTTAACATTTTACTTTCACAACAATGCTCGACTATACCTCCACTCTATCGTGTGGAGTTTAAAACATACTTTTTATTCAGAATACTTATGTCTTTGCCTTTGATTTAAAAATTATTCCATTGCATGAATCACCCTATAATATGAATTTATTTATTCACTGAATTTAAATATTTTTTGTTTTTGTTTTTTTGTGTGCAATACTTTTACCAACAAACTATGTGACGTGATGCTGCTGTTTTGACTGCTCGCGTTGCAAGTTACAATTACCGCCTACTGCTTGCATTATCTGTGTCTGTGTCGGCATTTGCCGCACGCCATTAAATTGTTAAAAGCTGGCAACCACTCCACCTGCTGTTTGGCGGCGGTGGCGTCAATTACAAATTCATATTCAAATTGAAATGTTTGGAGGTTAAGAGGACGACGATAGCGCGATAGTGATGCAAATGATGATCGTAATCTCATAATCAAATAAACCAACCACTTGCAACAGTGAATAGAAATTAAACAAAATGCAGCAAAAAACTGAGAAAATATCTTGAAATGATATCATTTACTTGTAATTATTATTTGTTTTTATTCAATGATTAAATCAGTCAATCATTTACTCATTCATTCATTCATTCGTTCAGTCAACCGGTATTTGAAAAACTCATTCTTTTTTTTGTTTATTTGTCTGTCAACTATGTTGTTATTGTTGTTGTTCTCTTTTTGTTTTATAAATAATGCTGGCATTTGTAGAATTAAATTGTTCAACACTTGAGTCAAACAATAATAAGAATAATAAATAAATAAATAATTAAATTGTATTATTATTCTTTTTGTCTTCTAATGAATACAGTTGCTTGTAATACCCTGTAATTTACACCAGCATTTATGGATTGTCATCACTTAAGTTAAGTGATAAAAAAAAAATAACTGAAGAAAAGAATACAAATTACTTGCAGTAATTAAATAAATATCGCGATTAAATCTAAAACAAGGTTAAGAAGAAATAACGCAAAGTAATAAAATATAGACAATATGACGCTATACTATACACTCAACTAAATGGTGAAATAGAATTTAGCCAAGCCAAGCGTAGTTCCGTGAGAAAGTGAATGAAAAATAATGATCTTCCCTTAGTATTCGATTATTACACTCGTTGGCCTGTATAAAATGTATGAATGATTTTCATGAATTAGCCAGCTCACTTGCTTATCGGGCAAGCAACGTTATCCTGCTTGGGACAACGTTCTCTGTGAAAATGTAATTGAACTTTAATGCTCAAGAAATTCAACACATTTTCAAGACATTCCAGTGTTGACAGCGCCCGCTTAAAAGAATTTCTAGAAATACAAATATGATTTGGTCATTACAACCCTACAGGCAGGATTTGAGATATATAGATGCGGTGATGATGAAAATGAATATTAGGATCGCATACTTGCAACTTGTGGGGCATTAACTCATCTCAGAAGTAAGCACATGGATGCATATTAGATGCTAGGCGAGAAATTTTAACTGTTCACACCGAGCAGCACCCTGAAGTTTGTCAGGGCAATAGGCTTGAAGGAAACATTATATTGATACACTATAAAGTCGGAGAAAAATAGAGTATAGTTGCAATACTAAGGCATTTCTTCGAAACGATAACAATAATACCCACATACGAGTACATACATACATACACAAAACTTCAGTTAGGATTACGGCCTAGCTTATCACACAACTCATGTTGGTTGTGTGCCTTAATTTTATACTTGAGTGGCGGGACAGTTTAACGTCGACTCCGAACGACAGATTTTTGAGAAACTTTTTCTTGGCAATTTTATTTACTCTCAGAGTTGTTGCCAGACATCTGCTTTTTTTATATTTCGCTTTGATGTCTGACCTGGGGTTCGAACCCGGGCTTTACGTTTAATAAGCGAACACACTACCTACTAGACTACAGCGACTACAACAATAATACCCTCTACACTAAAATAGTCTCTTACAGAACTTAGAATTCAATACATTCGACAGCATTTGCTTGAGGCTTTTGTCATCTTCAATCAGTCGTTAATATTTCTGCAAGTAATTATAGACACTAAGGCGATTATATATGACTAGTGTAAGTCTCTATAGACTAGATTTTGAGTTAAACTTTGGCATAAATATACCAGCAATTTCCTTTCGAACTATGCGTACATATGTATGTACATAATTTGGACATTACAACCTTTCAGTCAGGATTACAACCTAGTTTCTTACACCACTAATGTTGTGTGTTTAATTTCATATATGAGTCGCTGCACTTCCAGCTTAGAGTCAACTCTAAACGACAGATTTTTTCTTTTGAGAAACTTTTCATGGCAATTTTTATTTACTCTCAAAGTTTTTGCCAGAAATCTGCTGAGAAGAAGTCGTCAAAGAAATATTTCTTCGTATTTCGTTTTGTTGGAAATGTCTGACCCGTGGCCTCACGTGTAATAAGATAACTCACTACCTACTAGACTACGGCTATTTGATTCAGTTACCAAAGTTCAGTCTTACTAATGGCAATGATGGCCTATAAATACAAGAATTTTAAGTGATTTAGTTGCATTGTTTAAGTGATGCCTATAGCAGTGTTTGGATACGACGTCATATTTTATATAGGGTGTTTTTTTATAGAGGCATAGAACTTTAAGTTGGCATTACTTCTCAAGATGGCGACCGATTTAACAGCTGTCAAGTGATTTATTCTCAGTTTGGTTTGGCAATTCATCATGAATAGACTCACGCCTGAACAACGCTTGCAAATAGTGCAATTTTTTTTTTTGATTTATTGAAAGACACGTTTGATGACCGTCAAATTTCACGTTTTGGACCTGTGAATTGGCCTTCAAGATCTTGTGATTTAACACCGCTAGACTACTTTCTGTGGGGCTATGTAAAGTCATTGGTCTATGCGGTAAAGCGACAAACGCTTGACCATTTGGAAGACAACATTCGCCATGTTATTGCCGATATACGGCCACAAATGTTGGAAAATGTCATCGAAAATTAGACGTCCAGATTGGACTACATCCGCGCCAGCCGTGGCGGTCAAATGCCAGAAATCATATTTAAAATGTAATGCCACAAGATTATCTTTCGGATAAATAAAATTCATGTCAATCGAATAATCCATCGTTGTTTTATTGCAACTTAAAGTTCTATACCTCTATAAAAAAACACCCTATATATTGCTTCTAAATAATAGTCTTAGAACAGTAATGTAAGGAGCTCGAGAAATAATTAAATACGACTTCATATCGACTTTAATATTCAAACCAGGGGTTTGAACCGTGGCCTTTCGACTGATAAGCCTACATACTATCTACTAGATCTAGACGACTTTCAAATGATTTAGATCCACAGATAGTTATTCCATTATGCTGCATTGTAAATGCAATTTCGATAATTTTTTTGCTTGATGATGCATCATTTTCTGATCTCAGCTTGTAGTTCAACTTTATTTGTAATTCCGGCTTGTATCATAATGATGTAATAAAAATTAATTTTTCATTTTCTTGTCATAAATTAATAATTTTCGATAAAAATCATACATTCAACATATAATTCGAAAATAAAGGAAATCTAAACAAGGAAATATTCTTCGAATGAATCTGTAAATTGTCATGTATTACCCAGCATACCCCATATCTACCTTCTGTCAATATTGAAATATTTATTTTAACAAATTGTTTGATTTCTAATTTTTCTTTCTTTTATTTGCTTTTTAAATTTTTTTATTCCAAAAGAAATAAAAAGCAAAATAATAACAATAATCATCTGTATTTAAAGCATGACTAACACGATTAATTCCTCAGATGTTGTGTTTCTTTTTTCCAAAGAAACGAAACGAAAACAAATCATGAAAAAATATTGCCAATAAAAATACATATATTCCCCGAATGAAAATCCCACAGATGTTTTAGAAGAAATCATAAAAAAGGCGATATTTTTCGAAAGATTATCTTGTCGTGTGATAATTATGATGTTAAACAACAAAAAAAAATGAAATCATGATTATAATGATGATGACACCACGGAAGCAGGCAATTTTTCGCTTGTTTGTTTACCTTGCAAAATAGTCAGAACGTTCTCTCTCTACAGCCAGGTGAAAATAAGAAAATATTTTTAAGAAAGAAAATATTTGCAAAAGTATTTAAAATATTTAGTTTTCTTCGTGTTTCTTTTTTTAAATATCTTTTTTATCTTTGTTCTTTGTGGTATAATTGGCAAGGAAATTAATGTTAAACAGAAAATAAAAAAAAATTAACAAGAAAAAGAACAGAATTTATATTTCATGTGTAAATATGAGAAGAAACACTGAAAGAAATCGTAAACGTTTTGCGAAATTGTCATTAGAAGTGTGAATATAAATAGAAGTATGAAGCTATACTTTTTGCAAAGAGGTATCTATCTACCAGAGCTTAGCAATGGGTTTTTCTGTTACTTATACGCATTCATACTTATTTAAATATCATACTCATACTATTCATATCCAAAATTTGAAGTACTCATCATATTACTACCTAACAACACGTATGATGTTGATTTCGACTCTCCGTGACTCAATATTTACAAGAATCACAAAATAAGTATGATTGGCGTACGAATACTAAAATACTCACTAGAAGGTTGTGTGTTTGCTTTGCTTGCTAGTCTGTCTGTTTTGCATAAGTGTATTTTTTCTCAACTAAGAGTGTAAATTTTGATGAATGATTCGAGTATTTTTCTAAAGTTATGAATCTGAATGAGGAGGAGTAGTTAAATTTTAATATTGCCGACTCACTTATATTCAAAATTTCATGAGTATTTATGAGCAGCGAAAAAACGATTCATTGCTAATCTCTGGTATCTACAGTCATACCGTTGCAGCCAAACATTGCACAGGCAAGGCTGTACAACACCGCAATGGAGAAATCGTCGCAAAAAAAAATTTATTTTATGTTAGAGAAAGTGTGTGCAGAATAATCGATTCCACTACATTCTCAGTAATTTAGCCTTTCTTATGACTCATTATGGCATATTTTGCATTCAGGACTTACACCGTCGTTTGGTTTGGCAACAAAAATTTTCTTCAGTGATAAATCTCATTGCAGTAGCCGTAGTCTAATAGGTAGTGGCTTATTCGAAGTGAGGCCTCAATTTAGGACAGACATCTCCAACAAAACGAAATACGAAAAAATATTTCTTTGGCATCTTACTCTCAGCAAATTTCTCACAAAAACTCTGAGAGTAATTAAAATTGCCATGAAAAGGTTTGTTTATTGTGTATTATTCGCAGTCGACTTTAAACTGCAGGTCCCTCCGTTCATATATAAAAATTAACACACACAACACAAGTGGTGTAAGGAACTAGGTCGTAATCCTAACAGAAGCCAATTATGCATGTATGCATAGTTCGAAGGGATATTGTGCTAATTTATCTCAGAGTTTAACGCAAGATCTAGTCTATTGAGACTTATGCTAGTCATATATAAACGCCTCAGAGTCCTTAATGATTTGCAGAATGATTAACGACTGAATGAAGAGTCACATGCAACATGCCTGATTGAAGATGACAAAACTTTCAAGGGAATGCTGTCGTATGCATGGAATCCTAAGTACAGTAAGGGACTATTTTAGTGCAGAGGGTATTATTGTTATCGTCTCGGAGAAACGCCTTAGTATCGTGACAATATTGTACACCTCTCCAACTTTATAGGGCATCCCTATAATGTTTCCTCGCACCCTATTGGGCTGACAATCTACAATCTTTGTAAACAGTTACAACTCCTTGCCTAGCATCCGATATGCATCCAGATTTTTACTTTTGAATGAATGAATTAATGCCCCACAGGTTCCCTGAATGCCTTCTGAAGATTTATTATCATCATCACAGAACCTATATTTTCGAAACCCTGACTAAAGCTGTGTTATGACCAAATTATGTATGTATGTAAATGATCTTGTTACGGCACTAGTAAGTAGTATTTATACAGATCATGGTGTCGTTTCCATTTACAATTTTCCATGCATCAGCCAACAATACTTTCAAATTGTAAAACATTAGTAAGAAATACTGTGTTTATCTTTATTAATAACATATTTTGTTGTCGTTGTTGTTGTGTATTAACAAATAAAAATGTTAAGATTTTATCTTTATTATTTAATTATTTACAATAATTCATATTTAATACACAAACACAGACATTATTATGGCCTTTAAAAATTAATAATTTTTTTTTTTGCTAAATAACGTGATTAATTCTTTGTAGAGCTGTAACCATTAATTTCAATTGATTTTTAATTTAAAATAAAAATATCAGTTAAAAATAATTGATACTGACATAATAATCATAGATGGGCACTTTGCAGTACCAGTAAAATTTCAGTAAAAATTGATTTTTACTGATTACTGAAAAAAATTTCAGTATTCAGTAAAATTTTACTGGTAATGCAATCTAAATTTCATTTAAATTTCATTTAAATGTCATTTAAATTTAGATTGCATTAACAGTAAAATTTTACTTTTTTTCATTTAAATTTTATTTAAATTTCATTCAAATTTAGATTGCATTAACAGTAAAATTTTACTGAATACTGAAATTTTTTTCAGTAATCAGTAAAAATCAATTTTTACTGAAATTTTACTGGTACTGCAAAGTGCCCATCTATGATAATAATAATGGCCGGCTATCCATATTCAATGAAGGAAATGTCTTAACGTTTAAGTCATTAGTTCAATATTTATTTTCATAGAGACAGAGAGAGAGAGAGATAGAGAGAGAGAGCGACAGATCATTAGATTGCTTACGAGCATTTAATGATTTTCTAATAGAGATTTTACTCCTTATTAGTGAATAAATCATATTCGTTCATCATGTTCATGATTGCAGGCCTATTTAGGGGTGTAGTGAAAACAATTATCTTTAATAATATTAACTTCAATAAGGCTTTATATGAAAACTAAAACACTTTTTTTTTTTAGAAATTGTGGAACAAAAACAATAAATTACGAAAATGAAAAATCTAGATACTAGTGTTTTGATTTTACACCGTTTACATTAAAATTATTAGCAAAAGCTACAAAAACAAAATAATGCAGTAAAGAAATCTGTTTACAAATTATAGAACTGCTTAATATAACAACAAACGCCAGCATAAAAAATAGTAAACAAGTAAACAAAAATACACCAACAACACTACAAAAATGAATGTAAACAAAATAGACAAACAACACTATAATAATATATGTGAACATTTATAGAGATTTCGAGAAGCCGAAGTCATGAGCATTCGCCTCCAAGAACATTTTTCAGACTGTTAACGTTGCCATATAAGCGGCAAGGCGAAGCAGGCGGCTGAGTTAGTGAAGTTTAGTTAGACTTGTGTAAAGACGTGGTGTGTTTGAAGAGAGTAATAGTGGTTTGAAGATCTCTGTTACAAAGATCTGTCGAATAATTGTCTAGTAATTGTTATCGTTTATGCAAAGGGTATAACAAACAAAGCAATTGTTGTTGTTTACTTTAAGTTGTAAACAATGGCACACAGAATTCTGTGAGTAATAAAGAATTTTAATTAAAACACAAATTTAATTTTATTTTATTTGCAATCTACGATGTCATATTTTAAACGTTTTTAAAAGGTAAAAACGTAACTTATTAATAACTTAGTGTGTATTTTTTAATGACTGCTTTCATAAATGACGTGTGTGCTGTATAAAAGCTAAAGCAAGATCTGATTTTCGAATTTATGAATCGCTCTAAGTCATATTCACGTTTCAGCCGCACGCTTCTGTTTTTGTCTTTATTGAAGAAAGTCTTATTCAAGCTAAGAAGCTATAAAACTGACAAAGAATTTCTGTAGCCAATATCTTATCATTCTAAACTGGCTGATTTTCACTTAGGTTTGCTACCTAGCTTATCACATCGCTCATGATGGATGAGTGTGTGGTTTTATACATGAGCATGAACATGTTGGAGCGCTAAAACACTAATAACTAGACTATAGTGACTACCAGATTCACTTGGCAAAAATGGATAGACAGTCTACCAGTCAACTGTTTAGACTGGACCATAGGAACTATAACTCTTCGTACAGATCATTGCATAATAGGTAGGCATGAGCAGAAATTTCCGATACCTATGTCCGTTTCATTTGTTTTAATCTATTTCGATAGTTAAACGGAGTTATCATTTCTCTGGCAACAAATCAATTGCTAGATGTATTAGAATTTCAGGCTACTTTTGAATTTAATCTAGGAGAGTTATATTTTAAGGAAGGCAATGCCCTAATTATCAAAACTGGTTAGTCTGGACTTGCTATTATCTCAGAGACAATACATATACAATTTGTCATTACAACCCTTTAGTCAAGATTACGAGCTAGCTTCTTACACAAGTGTGTTAATTTTGAGCCCCGCCACTCGTACTACACAGGTTAAATTCGATTCGTACGACAGATTTTTGAGAAAATTTTCATATATTTATTCTCAGAGTTTTTTTTAAGAAATCTGCTTTGAAGAAGTCATCGGAGAGAAATTTTTTCATTTGTTGGAGATGTCTGACCCGTGTTTTGAACTGTGGCCTTATGTCTAATAATCCAACACACTACCTACTAGACTACGGAAACTATGTCGTTTCATATAATAAATACTAGCACCTATATTGGAATACTTTTTCCAGAATTTCGGAAGTTTCTTACCATGGCAGCTGTAGAGACTTGTCTTCTAGGATTAGAATTGTGGCTGACATTTCACTGTATACCTAACAGAAAATTGTCTAGTGGAGTGCGATTCACCCGCATGATCGTGGCTTTAATTGTGATTAATTATGCAACAGTTTTGTTTATCATATTTCGAGTGGGGAGTGAAACCACATGTCAACCAAATCCAATTTTTCTAATTTGCACGGTACCGCGTCTCAAAGTAGAGCGGTCAACATCAAACAGTGCAACCTTTAAAATACATAGGAAGCTTCATAATGACATCGGGCTGTTCTCCTCAACAAATTCGTTTCGATCCCTTAAGAGAAAGTCTATACATTTCAACAACTATAATATGAATGGGTAATGACGTCATTTGGAAGAATAATTTTTTAAATTGTCTCTCAGCAAATAAGCGCTGAACATTATTGTGTATTGCACTGTGAGGAGTAAAGAAAATTTATTTTTTTTACACATGAACGCCTCGCGAATTAAAAATGGACAATTAAACTCCTCCCCAATCTTTTTGGTATTTAATTTCTATTGTACATATATACATAAGCTGAACATTGTACATATATACATATGTTTGTATGTATGTAAGTAATACAATTAATATTTTGTAATACAATTTAAGTAAAATATTGCATTATTTTCTATCCTTTCTATACTTCGCTATACCCCCCTCCCCTTCAATTGGAGAAAAATTTATTCCTTTTTGAAATTTATTTCATGATCAATTCAGCTGCCATGTGGCCGTTTTTCAATTGATCTCTTCGTATTCGTATTAAAAACAGAAATATGCGAAAAAAAATTTTAATCTTTCAATTTAAATTGAAATGAATTTTATCCTACAAATCCATTTCGAAATGCAAAATGTTTAGAAAAAAATCAAAATTTAAAAACATGATTAATGTTAAACGAATCGTTATTAAATCATAAATTAAAAGAAATCATTATTCGAACAGCAGAAGAAGAAGGAGAAGCAGAAAAAGAATGAAATTGGAAAATAAAATTGAAATCATTTACAAACTTACGAGGTCATTAAAAAACAAAAACCATATTGGCCGTATAATTTAACTGAAAAATAAATGCAAAAATTATGTTAAATTCTATACACAAATAATGTGTGTATACATATGTGTATATGTTCCTTTTATTGCTTTAGATCTAGAAAAAGTGCCTTAAATTTGAATTTTCGAGGTCTTTTACAATCTGCTGTAAAATGTTTTTTGTTTTGTTTTGTTTCGTTTTCAAAATAAAAGTTCTTTTAGGAAATCAATCACGAGAAAGTCAAAAACTTAATAGCAATGACCACTTGCTGATGGATTTGTGAATGTTAGAATATATATATATTGATGTACACTAGTACTTGACCTATTGACCTTTAATTTCGTTGGTTCATCAACTGTATTCATTAATCAATTTTGGATGGAAATTAGAAAAAAAAAGAGACGATTAAATCAGTGTGTTTAATACCCTGTATTATAAGGTACAAATATTCTGATGCATTTCGTTCCTTGTATAATAGTTAGCAGGCATTGTGAACTGATCAAATTTACTGTAGTAAAAAAAGGATCATAGAACCAGAAAAAAATTTTTAACATCGATGACATGGTGGACCTTATTTACAAGAAATTTGTATGTATGCCTTTAATGTTTAAAAATATTTTTACTCGGGTGTCTTTCTAGGCAGATGCTAAATTGGCAAAACTTAGGTGTAAAATTTATGCAAAGCCAGCAAAGGTCATAGTTGACAGTAACGTATACATTTTTAAAAACATAGGAGTCCAAGATTACATACATACACACACACATAATTGGCCATTACAACCCTTCAGTCAGGATTACGGCCTAGCTTCTCACACCACACATGTGGTGTGCGTTCTATTTACACATGAGTGGCGGGACCTACAGTTTAAAGTCGACTCCGAACGACAGATTTTTGTGAAAACTTTCAAGGCAATTTTATTTCCTCTTAGAGTTTTTGCCAGAAATCTCCTGAGAGGAAGTCGCCGAAGAAATATTTTCTCAGATTTCGTTTAGTTGCAGTTATCTGACCTGGGCTTTGAACAGAAGCCTCATGTCTAATAAGCCAACACACTACCTACTGGACTACCGCTCATTATTGCAACACATATTCACAGCTGATTGCTGATTGTAGGAGAAAGTATTTCGAATAGTTGGAATTTTTTGATTGTACAGTGTTCACAGCAATTGGGCCTATCATCATATGACTCATTACTTTGTACTTACACAACAAATAAAGCCAACTACGATTAAATCAATGGAGATTGATTAGCAGGGTTGCATGACTGCTGACTTATTTGTGTGAGCAACCAACACTCAGGCGATAGCCTCTACTTATGCAATGGATTGTATTGGATTTAGGAAAATATATTGTGGGAGGCAGGAAGTAGTGTTTAAATCTAAATCCATTTACATCGTTATTGACACGAAAAATTTCTGCGGGTAGGGCGTTCAGCATACGAATAGAAAGAAGACTTAGAAACGATTTTTCTCTGCAATGCATGTTGTGTTCCACTGGCCAATCGAACCCAAACCGATGTGATCAGAAAGAAGGACGAGTACTACAGTATAAATGTATGATTTTCGGGAACAAGTCCTTTTATTTCGCTACAGCAGAACCTGCAATCGAATTGTGAAACAGAACAAACAATGCGATGGTGCTCCAATCAATCAATTCATTAATTTGGATCTTTACTTTACTCTTCGAGGCACTATCCCACTCATGAGAGTTATATTCCCTTCTTTCGAAACTATGAAGTATGTGGGGTTCGGAAAACCCTGAAGTGATAGTGAAAAAGGCATGGCATTCGAAAAATTTAACTCTTTTATGCATATGTATCATCAACTGGAGGCTGGGAAGAACACAACCGAAATGACATCGAAGAAGTACTTAGCTAGGGATGGTAGTAACAGATGTCTTGTTTTCATAATTATTAGCTCATACGATTGCCTTAAATATGAGAGCACGTTGAGTGACTCTGTAAGGATTGCTTGCAGTGATGTGTGAGGTGAATTCTTCAACGACAGTTCTTGTATCTTTTACGAGAAGATATAAGTTAACTAAGGCAATATGTATTCTCTTTACAAGACATTCCTTCTACGGTCGAACGGGAGTTTTTTCGCCACAGAATGACGGTACGGCTAGATGCTGCAATTATTTAACTTTTCATCCTATACACACCAATAACTTGATAATTTACAGAGAGTTTGCAATTGGAACATGTCCATCAACGGTTTTAAAGGCGCTAATGATAATGTGGTGAGGGTGGTTGCGAGTCTGGCAGCAAAGTTTATGATAAAGTATCCTCGTCCTGAATCTCATGCCTTTGTAATCGTCCTTTGGCAGGAGATTATTTTATTAAATTATTTTTTTATTAAAAAATTTCGTTTAAATTAAGAAAATCAATGAGAGCGGAAAATAGCGACATTTTTACAGTAGCCAAACACTGTTGTTCCCTATAATTTGTTCAACACTTTCGTAGCATGTCTTTAACTCAGCCAAACGTCTGTAATTTATCATAATTTTTGTAGTTAATCCCGGAATAAAATTCCAATTCAATTGTTTTCATTTCGTTAATTGTTCTGTGTCATGTCATCCTCTTGTCATTCGTCTTCATTTTATTTTCCATATTTGCGAAATGCAAGAAAAACAAACTCGATCATGATTTTATATTTGTGCCATCAAATGGGGAAAAAAAATAAAATTTTTTAAACAAAATCATCATTTGGCTACTACGAGAAAAACTGCATTATCATTTGATTTTGTATGAAAATAAAGCAGATATGAGAGTCATGACAGACCGACAGACAGACCTCTTTAATGTTATCGTTTCTTTCGTTTCGCTGCAAGAGTGACATTTTGTAAGCAGAAAAACAAACAAACTTTTGAAAAATTTTGCATAATTTACACATAAGCAATCGCAATCGTTTACATGTCATTTACATGTAAATACGAGTATACATATATATTGTATGTATGAATGGATGATGGTTTACAATATAAGGAAGACTTCAATATTGACATGGTTTTGTTTTCTTTGTTTCTTCATTCATTGTTGGTTGCATCACTTTTTTAAAATGTTGCATCCATAGATGAGTCATTTCAATGGAAATGTCAGTCGGATTGTAAAATATTATCTTTACTATTATTTTGACAATTTTCGATCATTTTCATATGAATGGAACATGATCTAGTGATCGTTGCATAAATTAAAATCTTTAACGGGCATTGCAACTGCATTGCAACATGTTGCTGAGCAAAATTAAAGAAAAAAAATGTTCGACTTCCACACCCACTTTTCATTAAAAGGCCATGCAATTCCAGCTCCAGCAGAAGATAATAAGTCATCTTCTTATGTCTATTACAAGTTCAGCAATGTCTAGCAATATTGAACGTATCTTACTGCTGCCAAGGAAACCGAGCTTCCCTGTAACACGAGAGGAATACATAGTCTAATTGAGGAAATCGTAATACCTGAGCTCTGCAACAAGCCAGTGGAGCTTCATATCGACTCTGTCCAGTTCATCAGCAATACAGTTTCCGACGATATCTGTATGTCCTGGAATGTATATAAGAGTGACCTGTCAATGATCGGAAATTTACATGAGAGATGCCCGACATTCATGAACCACAACTGAAGACGATGGTTCTTTGGCGACTTTATCATAGCCTGGCTGTCCGCAAATGCAGTGATCAGGCAAAATATTCGAAAGTTTAATATCAATCGATTCCGGAATTGCAGCATTAGCACAGTCCAGCAAATAATTTCTAGTGGAATAGAGTATACGAGTGATCAGGGGAACTGGATTCGAGAGAACTCTGTCTATCAGTTGGCAGTGGTATTGGCGTTTACACAGTGTCCACCATACGTAGGCACCGTAAATGAAAATTGGTTGCACGAAAGGCAGGACCCAATATGTGATGGCGGCTCTACACCTAAAATATTACACACGGCCCTTTTGCGAATCTAAAGAGTTCTCTCTGTCATCTCAATTATGTTATCCCTCCATTAGAGTTTGGGATCAACTATAATTATTAGGTGCTGGTATAGGGATTAGTTGAATCCCGTCAAGGATCGGTAAGTTAAATCCTGTATTGGTTGGTTAAAAGAGTCAATTCTGTTTTGCGAAGATTGTCGCCTAAACCACACTATGGGCTGCATTCTATTATAAGCTGTTATACTCAAAGAGAGAGTGTGTAGATTAAAACCCCAATACCGTAATGGTCAAATTATCTGCTTAAACATAGACCTTGAAACAATATCGAGAGGTACTGCTCAAGGATATTCCAGACCTTTCCTTGCCATATGAGCTTACGTCATGGAGACAATAATGTTCCTTCGGGTCACACGTTTTCGCAAAACTTCTGCAACGGAGCGAATAACATTGCGCTTACCATGTGCCAAGAATACAGCTCTTAAAAAGCCTTACAAAGCCAATGAGGGCCCTTCTTACGAAAGCTAAATACAGTCTCAGGGATTCTGTCCCTAGGATAGGCGTGCTGTGCACTACCGTCAAGGCCGGCAAAGTGGTTAGACCGTATCTAGTAGTCCAAAATGCTTTCCAATGTTTTGAGAACGAATGAATTTAGACTTATTGGTCGGAGAACATTCGCAGTGGTAGTAGATGGGCCTCCAGCTATTTGGAGTGAACCACTAATATTGGAAATACTGTAAACAAGTTCGATTATAATAAGCTGCGAGCCTAATTCTTTTAGCAACACCTTTTCTAACTTTTGTGCTACATTTTGTATATCAAAATTACCGGAACGAAATAAGCGGTACTAAAGATACACATGAAATCTCTTCATATTTCCAGACTGTGGTTTATAGCGAAAAAAATTATATAAAATGGTGAACAGTACTACGTGTGATCCAGTGGCTTTATTACAACGTGAAATACAGATTAATGAAGTCATTTGCGAGCATTCTTATGAGATAGAAGTAGTTTGTAAAAGGTACCATATTTTAGTATGTACCTCAAAATCATACTATTCATCAGCTATGTATGTTATCACCATGCCAGAGCACACATTATTTATAAGTTATCGATATCAAATCAAATTTTATTTCTTTTTAAAATCGAACAAATTAGTCAATTTAAATCTTTTTCTGTAGCACGTGCCTTTTATTTACTTAATCTTGATGGGAACAACTAACCAATCCATACGATTATTTATTTTTTTCTGTATTTTCTTTGGCCATTATTTCGATAAGAAATTCGACAATCGTTTAAACATTAAATTTTACTTCACAGCAAACCAAAAAACAGATAGAAAAAGCGTGTGATATTCAACAAAAAACATTTATTTTCGGCGCAAAAACAAACATAAAAACGTGATTAATGGTTAGTTAAAGGCATTCTTTTTTATTTTCATTTTAAATATTTATTTTATTTGAATGAAAATGAGAAGAAAAAAAAACTCTGCTTCTATATTTACTTTAAGTGAAATTATATACGAGCGTTAACCAAAAAGCAGAAGAAAAAAAACGAAAAAGGTGTAAAAAACCTCGCATATCAATTAAAAACCTTTTAAAACATTTACGAGGTTTTCTTTCAAACTTAAATAAACACTGAAACAAAGTGCTGCGCTTCAATTTCCATAGGCATTAATAAACAAAAAACACTAAACCAATACAAAAGCTTTACTCTACTCATTCTTTTTGTTGCAGCAACATGTTGATAATGTGCACAAATTTACAGAAACACTTAAAATGTTGATTCATACTCATACACTGTTAGTTTATGCAGAGAGCGAAAAACAAAGATGAGAACGAGAGAGAGAGAGAGTAGTAATTTTTATTTTGTGTAATAAAGCTTTATTGCAAACTTGAAAACAAACGAACAAATGAAAAACAAAACAACAAAATTACTGCCTTACATCTCTGTTTACAAATAAATAATACATGCACGAAAACTAAAAACACAATAACAACAACAATAATATTTTACCGGTGTTTTTCGGTTATTATTATTAGATGCTGCTCCATGTTCTCGTATTGATTTCGTGTATAGATGTGACACGTACAAGAGTGTGTTTGTTTGTGTAAGTTCGTGTGCTTGTAAACTGTATTAAAGGTTAGTACATACATACATTTTTATAAACACATCTCGGATGTAAACACAAGGCGCCAAAAATTGACAATTAAATGAAAAGAAAAGCAAAAACAAAAAAACATATTCGTTTATTTTATTTACTGCTCGCTTTGCCGTTGTTGTAAAAAACTGTTGTTTTTTTCTCTGTGTTTTACAGCAGAGAGTAACATACAGTTTTCAACTCAATTAAAATAAGAAAATTGTTTGTTTCGTTTACCTTAAACGTCAGCGAAAAACTTCTCCCATCTGTTTTAAATGGGGTTAATTAAAATGACGCAAATTTTGCAGAAACAAATATAATGAAATATTAAAAAAAAGGCTACAATGCAGAGCCTTAAATATATTAAATGATAAAAAAATTCAAAAAAAAGAAAAACATGCTGCGGTTGAAATTTAAACAAATTTTGAAAAAAAAACAACTTTTTTAAAAGAAGGGTTTTTTGAAGAAATTTCGTGAAGAAATTGTTTTTCTTGGGTTCAGTTTTTGCAAAATTTTGAACAACTTTGTTTAAAAACATTTTTCTAATAAGAACGGTTAAATATGCACGTAGTATGCCATACATGTTGTTTGAAAACTGGCAACGTCGCTTAAAGGTGTATAAAGTGTTGCGGTGTTTAAGAGAAAGAGCGATTTAGAAAAGTTATGCATACCATTTTTGTTTTTACGGAGCAATTCTTAATCATATATATGTACATACATACATGCATACATACATAGTGGATCACTACAACCCTTCAGTTAAGATTACAACCTAGTTTCTCACACCACTTATTTTGGTGTGTGTTAATTTTATACATGAGTGGCTCGAACTACAGTTTAAAGTGGACTCTAAAAGACACATTTTTGAGAAACTTTCATTACAATTTTAATTACTCTCAGAGTTTTTGCCAAAAACCCAGAAGTCGCCGAAGGACATATATTTCATATTTCGTTTTGATAGAAATGTCTGACCTGGGATTAGAACCGTGGTCTCCTATGTAACAAGCCATCAAATTACATACTAGATTACTAATTAGGAGATCTTATTACAAAGTTTCAGTGTTTATCGATGGCTCAAAGATAGAAACATCTGTGTAATATTAAGGCATGATGGAAATATAAGCTATTAAAACGACGATGGATCTGAGATATCGTCAGACCTTAGTCTTAAAAAGAGATTTCTGGATAGATTTATAGCTAATAACCAGTGGTGTTGTACTAATTTTTTTTTTACCGGAACGCGTATATATAATTATATAGACAGGGCCGATCCTGAGCAGACGGCCGCTCTGTGCGGTATCATGTCCCAAATTTGACGACGGGGGGAGGGAGATTTCCCATATAATTCATATAAAAATTCGTCAAAAATTAGAAAAAAAAAATCAGCAATTCTTTTTAATTTTTTTTTTTCAAAACGTCAGCCAATTCTCGTTATAAGAAATCATCTATAGTTCCGGAACGCGTTCCTGTCCATAAAGGAAGTACCGGAACGACGTTCCGGAGTGTTCCGGCTCGACAACACCACTACTAATAACTCTTGAAGTTCATCGCCCTGAGGTTCAAACCGATATACAACTGTCAGATACCGGTTCAGTTAAGAGTTTCTTGGTAAGGAAATTGTCTACTATTGTACTAGTAGTAGATTAGCTGTGTACATTGAGGAAATAAATTATAATTTATTGCACATCGAGCGTACAGAGTATTTCTCATTATAAAGTGATCTCCTTAGCAAACTGACCCGTGATTAGGTCGTATTAAGAATATTTTATTTGACATAGTAAGTGGCCTTTTAAGGATATTTAAACGTCGTCAAAGAGTTTTTGAAAAATTAATAAATTCTGTACCATTTTCATGCAACTGAAGTTAGTCATTGCACTGTACTTATAATTTTATACCACACTGTCTTTAATAGGATACTTTGTTTTCTTGAATGGGACTACATAAGTACAGCCTAATCTGCTGTCTCAGCATAATGATTCATTTTGAGCATAAAAAATCGTTTTTTTTATTTTTTAACGCGAATATTTATTCCTAAGCTTGAATCACGTCATCATGGATCATTCGTGAAAATAATTTTGATTTTCTGTTTTTTTAGTGGCTTTTAATGTTTTTGTTTCTTCTTTTTTGGAAGCTTTTACATAAAAAATTCACAGATTTTTTTGCACATTGTTGAGGAGTGTCTGAATTAATTTATGACTCTACAGAGAGAGAAAAAAAAGATCTCTTCACACGAGATATGAAAATAACATGGAATGGAGGGGGCTGATTTTACACACATGTGTTGAGGGGAGGTTTTTTTTTTTGCAAATTTAAGCAAATAATTATGATAAATTTTATAAAAATTGTCTTGCTGAACATACTCAAACAAAAAAATAACCAATTGTGAGCATAAAACTTTGAAAATAATTTTCAAGAAATTTTGAAAAATTTTAAATTTATGAATAAAACAAAAGATAAGCAACTTACCCAGTAGCCATCATATCCTTTTTGATAATAAGCATGTTGAGGAAGTGCATAAGTTTATTTATCTTGGCAGTCAAATCACATCCCGGATGATGGTGGCTAAACGATTTCCGAAGGTAAATCGTCTATCATTGCTTAAGAGTTAAGAAATTTTATTTGCATATGATAGTCCCAAACGTGGATTTTCAACTCCCAGAAGATGCTGGCAAACACTCACTCCACATTTAAATTTATCCACTTTCATTGCTTTTATAGAACAATCAGCTCATAATACTGACTGTATTTTTTACTAAAAAAAAAAAGAAAAATATTGTTACGTCTTATTGTTTGCCTATTAAAAATGTTTAAAATGAGCTCGTAGATTGCAAATAATATAAAAATAAATTTGCGTTTAGTTTTAATTAAAATTCTTTATTATTCATAGAATTCTATGTGCCAATGTTCACAACCTTATGTAAACAACAACAATTGCTTTGTTTGTTCTTCCTCTGTTTATACCCTTTGCATAAACAATAACAATTATAAGACAATTATTCCACAGATCTTTGTAACGGAGATCTTCAAACCACGATTACTCTCTTCAAACACGCCGCTTCTTCACACAAGTCTTACTGAACTTCACTCACTGAGTCGCCTGCTTTGACTTGATTTTTATATGGCAGAGTAAATAGTCTGATAAATGTTCTTGCAGGCGAAGGTTCATGACTTTGCCTTCTCGAAGTCTCTATAAATGTAAACATCGTTGTTTACCTTTATTATTGTAGTGATGTTTGTAAATATTGTTTACATTTATTCTTGTAGTATTGTTTGTGGATTTTTGTTTACTTGTTTACCATTTCTTATGCCGGTGTTTGTTGTTATATTAAGCAGTACGATAATTTGTAAACAGATTTGTTTACTACATTGTTTTGTTTTTTTGTAGCTTTTGTTTATAATTTTAACGTTAAGCGATGTAAAAGCAAAGCACCAGTGTACCTAGATTCTTCATTTTCGTAAAATATTTAGTAAAAATATTTTTTTAAAACTAAAGTTTAAATGATTTACACTAAATGCCTTAAACTAAATTTTATAAATTTTCTATTTGTTTTCGTTGAAATTGTCGCCCATATAACCTCACTTATCATCAAATAGAATTTAATGCTGAAATAATGATTGCACTTCCTGGTTATTAACATTTAAAAACGATTATTATTGTTACGGTCGTTGTTGTTATTGTATTTTTAGTTAATAAATCACTTTTTAAATTGATATTTAAATTATCGAAGCCAAAATAATCATAAATCAATAAAAAAAATTGTTGCAATTTTAAGCGCCATTGAATTAAATTTCAATAAAAAAACGAAAAAAATAAAACTAAAATTATGGGAATGAATAGTCGCCGCGCAAAGAGATAAGAAATCACATATTTCCTATACGAACGAACAACAAAAACAACAAGAACAACAATATTCTTTACGATTGCAATTCAATGTTTTGGAAAATTAGAAACAAAATGATTTGATTTGCGATAAAGAAAGAAAGTAACTGTACATTAATCTTGTGGTTTAATGGCAGGCAATCTTTTACGGGTTTTTTACTTAAAGGATAGAATAGAACGAAGATTAAAGGATAAATGGAAAATTAAAAACTATAAAAATTTCAGCAACATGTTGCTTGCAAAGATACATAGGGATTGGAATGGAAAAAATGACTGAAGCTAGTGTTCAGGATCTGTCATTCATTAGCACATGCATACATATTCCTTTTTGAGATGAACTATCGCCGAACAGGTTCCAAGTATATGTTCCGGTGCTTCATTTTTAGCCTCTTGGACTAAGGCTATTCCTATTGCCAACAAGTGTTCTTTGAGTCCGAAGTGCCTGGTAAAAAGCCAAGTCTTGGCGGAATTTTTTCTGAAAATCTCCAGGCTGCGATTAAGTCCGTAACGCACGTAAATTCAACGTCCGTCCTTGTCCATGAATGCAGAAGGTTGCTTCGAGAAATTTCGGATCAGTCAATGGTAACTCATGTATGGGTTCCGGGACCCAAGGATATCGTTGGAAATTGTATTGCTGATGACCTGGCCAGGGCAGGTACAGAGCTAGCAATCTTCGACATGTTACAGGGCATAGGTATTCCCATTGCTTCGGTTAATTTGGATATTGTTCAATTTCGTTGGCAGCGGTTCTTAGATCGTGTGACCGTTTAAGAGGCCATTGTCCACTTGATAGACTCGGCATTCTAACTAATGACTTCTGCAGAAGCTGTGGGTCTGAGAAGGAGGAAGAGACTTTCTTTCACTTCAAGTGTCAGTGCCGTTCTCTTGTCATGAAGAGGCGAAGGTTTTTGACCTCTCTAATTTTCTGCCATTGTTGACCGAGCTCTCTAATGTAAAGATTGCTGCAATCGTAAGATTTATTTTGAACTCGGGATAGTTTTCTCTAGGGAATGGTTGACCCCCGGGTAGAATTAAATGTGATATCACAATGGACCTAAATTCTGGCCTAAGTGGGACCTCTTCCTTCGCGGGTTCTGTCACCTAACGTAATCTACAATTAATCAGCGAACTATCCGTTTACCATAGAAATGTCCTCCATCTTGTTGATTATGTATCGTAGCCTCCAAAATTGCTTCATTACAGTAAGAATGAACATCCCTACTCCTTTTCCACTATCAATCCTTGACCAATCTGTATTTCACAGAACAGTGACTTTATTAACGAGTATGTACCCTTCAAATTGCTCCATTTGCCCCAGCACCGAGTATTCTCGACTTTCCTTCGTTATCTGTTAACGATCTATAACTCAGTCTAGTTGTGAAGCGAGTTCCAAATTCGTAGAATTTATTGGCTCTGTCCAGGGTATATTTAAGTTCCTGATAAATCTCGTATCAGACCTGTTTCCTTTTATTCTATAATCACAGTCTCCACAGCTCTAATCCTTATTACTATAGGCAACGGGTTTAACTCTAACAGAGGTTCTAGGGTCGCTATAGGACAGGTTCTCATTGCAGCGGTTATATCACTGCATGCAATCCTTGTAAGCAATACAACATTAAGGGCCATTATTACAACTTGCCGCTAAAGTTGGGTTTAGTTAAAGGTAACTTTAGCTACAGTGAACTTTAAAGTCACCTTTAACTTCTTTCCTTTATTATAACCTAATGATAAGATAAAGTTAACTTTTTCAAAAATATGACAGTGACGGAGCAATGTCGATAAAACTGCCCAATTAAATAAGTTCTTTTTAAATTCGGTGGCAACGATGGACTTCTTTTTTGTTTAATTTGAAGTTGTAATAAATTCATAATTTAATTTATAACAAAAAAAGAAAAATAGTATTTACATCATCATAAACAATTTATTTTGTAAATCATATCTCTTAGATGTTTAAATCAAATGTTTAGAAACAAAAGTACCTAACGCTCTATTAAAACATTTGTATATAAAACAAATTCAACTCTATTCTTTCAATAATGAGACCTATAGAAACTCAGCAACATATCTCTTTTTTCTATAGCTTTCTCAACTAATTTCTTGCTGTATTAAACATTTCATATGTTCTGTACTCACTACCAAAGAAGAAATAAAATACAGCAACATGTCTGCTAAGACTTCATTAACCCTTCTGCATCCCTTGGATATGTGCCCTTCCTATGATCCTTTGGGTCAATATGACCCAACATTAAAGTGTAAACAAAATTTCATATTGAATATATGAAATTCATTTGCTTTCTTGTTTTTTTTTATTTAGTATAATAAAAAATAATGATAACTAAAATAAATAAGCCTTTCCTGAGCAGTTATCGATTATTATTGCTTAAGACTGCACCGCCCTCGAAATGGAACCAATAGTTCATCTACAGTAACATTTTCATGAGGATTGTAAAAAACTTTGAGCTGATTACTCCACTTATCCCAAACGTTTCTTATCGGTGCTAGTTTGCCACGAAGTCTTCATTCTTCTCTATCTTCAGAGCTGTCAAACCGTAGACACTTTGATATGCTCGCAAATCGCTTGAGACTCATTGTTGCTCGAAAAACTGGTCTTCCGTTTTTTTCATACGACAAGCTAGTGAGATGTTCTCTATGAGATTTATAAACCCCTGCCATTATTTGTGATCCAATATATTCATCAATCTCTATCATATCAATATTTTCCCAATTATTTCCATATAATTAATTCTACACTTCTTTGATTTGTCATTTGAATCATAATATTTTTTATATTTGGTGATATAAACAAATCGAACGAAGACTTTATATACATATGTTACCACAGATATTGCTCTTTTGGTAGGACCAGGCTTATTCAATAAAATTTGATTCGTCGGTAACCTGCTTGTTTGAAATGGTGGTAGTTCTTTCCAAACTACACTTTTGTCCTTTGATAAATATGTAACTGAAGTGCTGTGATGTATTTCTACCGCATCTTCCACCTCCACGCAATTTCATTATGGAACAATCAAGTATTAGAAATTTTACTTTACAATACTTACTTCTCTTCTTTGTGACATTATATAAAAATAGTCAATTATGATGAATTACAAAAAAAAATATATGTATGCACTCTGATCACCAAAAATTAAGCTGAACTCATTGAAAGAAAATATTCTAATGAGACAAAAGTTCGAGCATCATCAAAGCGAAATATATTTATTTCATGTACTAAACGTGGAATCATCGAATTGCAATTTGAATGAACTCTTTCGTGTACACAGTTCAAATGTCAATGCGTTGGCATATATTTAGTCATAAAACAAATTTCAAGAGATACCTTTGCGAGATTCTCCAAATCCACACTTTGAGTATAATAAAATTTTGAATAAAATAATATTAGTTGAAAGCGATTTTATTAATTATTTGACTGAAAAAATTATTGATTGATGATTCTGAATGGTAAACTTGTTATATCGCGTGTTGGGTCATATTGACCCAAAGGATATTAAATGTGTGTAAATCGTGTTTTGATATGTGGAGGGGGAAGGAAAAATTTAAATTTTATTGTTTTCTTTTAAAATCATAGTTTTTGTGACTGTGATGGATAAATTAAAGTTTCACGATCATATCTTATAATTAAAGGGAAAAATTTTGCGTTTGAAAATCAAAATTGGGTCAAATTGACCCAAGGAGTGCAGAAGGGTTAAACAAGTGCACATGTACTGTTCTTTCTGCTATAGTATATGTACTGAAGTACAAACTCAGCAACATAATATATGTTCTTTGCTACAACTCTCTCTCTCTCTCTCTGTACATAATTGATGCTCTGCTAAGAGTTTTAATTTTTTTTTGTTGCTGATTTTTTTTGTATTTTGCTGTTGCTTGGGGTTAACATTTTATGTTTTCAATGAAGAGGAGCTCTGTTGCTCTTGTTGCTCTATTGCTGTCGCTGTTATTGGTAATTGAGTGTGAGTAGTAGATTGAATGAAACTTTTATTTTCTGTTTAATGTTTTTGCTGTAGTTTTTCGATTTTTTGTTTGTTTTTGCGTTACGTTAGATGAGGCAACAAAAAGACTTGATTGAGAACTGTATTTTGCTAGTTGGGGGACTGTTTAGCCGATTTGTTGAATTTTTGTTTAGTTGCGATTTACCATTCGATTTGATAAAACGTGCTTCTTTTGAATGTGACGCGTATATAAAAAAAATTTTTTCTATTTTTCAATTTTAATTCTTAAAAAATAAATTAAAAAAATTTAGAAAAATAAGAAAAATTTTAATTAAATATTCATGAAATAAAAAAAAAAAAAAAAATAAAAATATACAAGCAATAGCCGGTTTGTGATACCGTTTTAAAATACATCAATCGCTGTTTTAACTTGGATATTGACCAATTTTTTTCAACGTGGAAAAAACATATAAAAAAAAAAGAATTTAAATTTATTAAAAAAATTACAACAAATTCGTTTCAAGTGCAAATAGAATTCAAAATACAAAAGGAAGAGTGTAAATTGTGTTAAAAACAAAATTTGAAATTGTTTTAAATTAAAAAAAAAAACTAAACTTAATTTAGTTTTGTTTGCCACTGTTTTAAGCAGAATTATTTCTTGTGTTTCTCGTGAATTTTTTTTTTTTTGGTGTTTTATATTGAAAAGGTGAGTGGAATTCAAGAAAATTTCGTTATCAAAAATTAATTGAAAAAATTGTTTTTAGCGCGAAATTGCCAATAAAAATGTTTTCTAACACTTGCTTGGCAACAAGTTTAATCCTTTGATATCTTCCTGGCAACGTTCATTTTAAATGAAGACCTGAGTAGGTCAAAGCATTATAAATTAACCCTATAGCCATGCAAGACGGGGTGTTTTTTTTGGAAATAAAAAGTGAGAAGTGAAGTGCTAGTTAATGGTGATTTAATGTAACTCCAAATGGAGGAATTGAAATTTATTTTTTATTTTAAAGTGCTGAATATTTCAATTTTTGTCAGGAACAAAATTAAAAAAAAAAATAAAAAATTAAATTTATATTCAATTTAATTTCTAAATAATTTCCGTACAAAAGTTTTGAATTTAATTAAAAATTGAATTTATTACTTTTTTCCCTTTATAATCGGAATATAAATAAAATAAAAAACGTGCAAAAATATCAGAATATGATTTGAAAAATTTTATTAACCCTTAGGTTTGTAAAAAAAGAAAAAAAAAAAAGAAAAAAGTGTTAGCGGTTACTGCCTAAAATACTTGGGGGTTTATCAAGTTTGTTTTCAAATTAATTTTTTGTTTTTAATATACTGAACGTTCAATAATTTGTATGTATGTATGTATATGCTGCTAACCCATAAAGTTTGTTTTGGTAACATCTTCAATGGCATTTCATGTAAAATTAGACCACCATGATGGCAAACTTATGCCTGAATGTTGTCTTCCACGATTTGATTAATTTTAATTTATTTTAAAGAATTCAAAATTTGGGTTATTGGTTCAATCTCTGCTCAGTCAGTTCGTTCAAAAAAAAAAAAAAAAAAACAATTAAAAAAAATGCGAGAAGCTAGGTTGTATCCCTGACTAAAGCCAACTAAGTAAGTAAGTAAGTGTGTTTCTGATTCTATCATGAATATTCAACCCTGGATCACATGGATGTTTCAACAAACCTTTGACAGACACAACAGAGCTATCCATGAGAGTCTAATACGTCGTATTTATAAACATCTAGCAAAAACCCGGCGCCCCTAGCTAGTTCCATTTGAATGCTTAACATACTATATATGGTATTTCAAATCTTACTCATAAAATAATGCTAATTTTTGAATTAAAGATTTTATTGATCACAAAGTTTTTCACTCGAAATTCTTCCGTTTCCAAGGTATACGATAACCAATATTTATCTTGTATGGGAGGTGCCATGCCCTCTGACTCCAGCAACTATGAAGCTACTTGGATCAAATTTTGAGAAGAAAGAAGCTTTTGGGTTTTTTCCCTCTCAAAAGAATTCACTTAAGCGGTCATTGATAAATATTAGGGAACTCAGCGTACTTGCCACAATTTTTGCATTATACCAGTATTATGGAAAAGATTTATTACAGTACCGCAACAAATGGGTCATTTCCTAACCTACTTTCAACATCTTTCCCTTTAACCAACAACTAAAATGGTAAAGAAAGTTTTTATTTGTATGCCAGCCACACTAGCAAAACGCCAGAAATGTACGGGACATGCTGGGTAGATCAATCGATGGCGAAATTCTTAGGAATATAATCACTATCTAGTATTTTATCGGGGCCAGATGGAAAGGCGATGTCATTACCACGTGCAAGTCTTTACAATATTAGGGAGGTGTGCTTTCACTTCAACCATTTCGATTTTCCCATTCTCTCACTTTCCAACAGCTTTTAACCATTCTGCCTAGTTCTACGTAAATGTGTCTTTCCTGTGTATGTACTTTCCCTTCCCTTCTGGCATCAGTGTATGTACTGAATGTACTGAATGTCAAGTTTGGTGAGTAATTAAACCCATTGCTTAAAGCAGCCCAATTTTTTGTGTTGATATATGTGAAGTCCCTGGCATATAGGGATAAGCCAGTTCCAAGATAACGGCCAAAATGCTGGAAAAAGCATGCTAAAATTGTAACTCATGAAATAATCTTTTAAATGTTATTAAACAAACACGCATGCATCCAAATAAATATTCTCTCAACTTTTCCAAAATTTCGGTTTTTTTTTTTCAATTTTTATGCTAAAAAATTAAGTTGAATTGTGTGGGCGGATGGGCGTGGTTAATTTGGATTTTTTTAAAATCAAATCAATAGAAGGCTCAATGCGAAAAATCAATAACCTAGGACCACTCCTTATATTTTTAACACAAAAATACATGGAAATTGTGTGGGCGATGGGCGTTGTTAATTCGATTTTTGTATGATTAAATCAATAGAAGGCTCAATGCTTACTATCCATGATCTAGGACTACTCTTATATTTTTAGCACAAAAATGCAAGAAAATTGTGTGGGCGATGGGCGTGGTTAATTTGAATTTTTTAAATCAAATCAATAGAAGGCTCAATCCCAACTTTTAATGATCTGAGATTGCTTATTATATTTTTAGCACCAAAATACATGAAAATTTTGTGGGCGGTGGGCGTGGTTAGTTTGAATTTTTTTTAAATAAAATCAATAGAAGGCTCAATGCTAACTATCCATGATCTAGGGCTACTCCTTATATTTTTTGCACCAAAATGTATGAAGCCACACAAGTCTGCGACTTCTTATGGACCCTTCGAATTTTACCACCAAAAAAATACCGTCTAAACGTTGAATTAAAAAATCTTAAATTCCTTAAATATTTGTTAAAATCACATTTGTTTTTCGATTAAAAACAATTAAAATTTGTGAAACTAAAAATAAAATCCAATTAATTGCAAACCCATAGAAACTTAATCAAAACAAAAAAAGAAAAAGAAAAAAAATGTGAAAACGTTTAAATGCCGTGCGATCAGTAATAAAATATTTGTTGTTGTTATTATTATTATTGTTGCTATTGTTTTATAGCATTAATTAAAATTTAACGATTTTAACGATGGGTTTGATAAAATAAAATTTCGAAAATAATTTAAACAATATAAACATCATATATATGTATATTCTCCTCTATTTCGATTATTTAATAATAAAGGCCACGTTTAAAATCTAAAAAACAAAAAACCGGTAAGATCCGCATGCGGTAATTAAGTTAGAAGAAGCACGAGAATGAGAACAGAAATTAGAATTTTATGATCATGAAATAATAATTTAATGGGCAAAGGATTTTACGGTTTAGAAAGTAAAATTTAAATAAAAAACACGTAAAAAACCAACGATTTCGAAGAAGCTTTCATTCTATTAGAATGATTGGACCGGGCTATTATTAGGAAATAAGACGATAACCATGAGACATATGAGCAGTTAATCGTTTTGAAGTAATTTTCAAACAGATTTTTATATATTTCGGGCGATATCTCGATGATAACTTGACAAATGTTGGTTTTCAAATACCCACTCTTTAAAGGATTAAGGCAACATAACATAACTAACTGGTCAGTCAGGTTTGCAAGCTTACCACTTATGTTGTGTGTGTGTTAATTTTATACATGAGTGCCGGCGCCTACAGTTTAAAGTCGGCTCTGAACAAGAGATTTTTTGAAAAACATTTCATTATAATTTTATTTACTCTCAGAGTTTTTGCAAGACATCTGCTGAGAGGAGATGGGGTTTGAACCGTGGCCTCACGTCTAGCAAGGTAACACACTACCTACTCTAGACGGCGTTGGTTTTAAAGCATTATTCTTGTAAAATCGGTTATTGGCGTAGGTAGGTAAGTAGGTCATTGACGTAGCACCATAAAAAAACAGACGGAAATTAGTAAATAACATTGCATGATCTTGGTGGCGTATTGACACTGCCAAACCGTGAAATTACCCTTTCAGGAAACTTTTTATGCACTAAAGCCGACATATTTCGTCTTGTGTGGCTCATGGCAAAATCTTGTTGAAATCACATGCTGTCGAGATCATAATCTTCCATTGATAGCGTAAAAAAAAGGTCTCTATTTATGAGAATAGCTTACATAGGTTCAATAGGGTCCCACTGTAAAACCGATATTACCTATGCCGTCACATATAGTTCTTGGTTGACATCGCTAAATCATCCTGATAGTTTTCAAAACACCTTTGGCTAGACATGTTTTACCAATTAATTCTGGGTGCCCTTCTTCTTAGGTTTCCAACTGGCGATCAATGACAGAGAAAATGTTCTGTGGTTTCCGTTTCTTCCGTCTCGCTACAGACTCTGCAGTAGTCATTGTGAAGTATTCCCAATCTCTGGGATTGCTAAACCAGAGGCCAGTGTTCTCGAAGATGAAAGCTGCTCAGGTTTGATGTAAATTATAGTCTGCACTCATCTGCCTTATCTCTCTGAAGGCAGATCTGTTTGGTCTCTTTGCAAATGGTTTTATTATCCCATCTTTCTTTTGAAAATGAATACAGATTCAGCTGTTCTGAAAAGACAGTCCAGAGTCATTTACGATACTATGCGAACTAATGACAACCCCAGGTCATAATGCTCAATTCCTCCGGATGCAATGGTTCTTTTACAATCAGTTTTATGTTCTTTGCGCTCTATATATGAGAATTATCTTTAGTGACGTAATCACAGAGTGAGAGATTACCCGTATCGTTGAAGAAAATGTTGTTCGAAATTAACGCACAGAAAGCCTGTTGCTCTAGCACTTAATCAGCATTTTTAAGGCGTTGAAAATGGTCGGCCGGCTTTAACTGTTGCATGAGCTGGATTTTATATGCGTAGACGTGCAAATCCATGCCAATAAAACGATATGGCTTAACAGCTGGGAATACCTTGAAATCAACAAATTCGAAATATTCGCACACTTTCTTGAACAGAAGCGATATTTTCGCAAGTGCATCATTACTGAATTTCAATCATTACACAGTTCATCAGAATTCTTTACAATTCTTTGATAATTCCGTGTACGAAAAGGTGGCTACGTTTGAATCACTATTTTTGTAGTTAGTTTCAACTATTTTGACATATTTTGGCGTATCCACAACTGTATATGGGATATCTATCATTAAACATGTAGTACTTTTGCGTGACAGTGTTGCCAGATGGGCTTTTTTGAAGCCGGTAACTTGATAACACAGTATTTGATTATCATTTCAAATTTCGAATTCACTGACTCTGGGTATTTAACACAGACAGTAGGTAGTATCCCAGTTCAAGTGTTAAAAATACGATATTTACGCATTTCCTATACACCATGATAATCAATTCAAAATTATTCAGGCCTTAAGTAAGAATTAAAAAATAAAATTTGTTTAGAATTCAGCGAATAAATTTCGTGTGTGAGTCATTAAATCGTACTTTTTTTACGCATTATTTAGAGGCAATTTAGAGTGTCTAGTACCACATGGTTTCAACTAAACCCCAACCGTAACACATTCTCATTAGATTTTAGTTTGTATTTTCGTTTTTTTTTCATTTTTATTTCCAATTATAAAATTATAAAACTATGTATGATTTATGATAATGATTTTGAAAAATTTCAATTATTTTCATAGCACGTCAGTAAGCAAGCGATTCGTAACGATAAAATCAAACAAAATTAAATGGATTATCGTCTACAACACATACAAATATCGTACAGAGGGTAGTGGTAGTGGGGTAGAAGAACACTACTATCGGAATAGAACTTTTGGGTGTTTTTTTTATTTTGAATTTTGAATTTTTTTTTTTATTAGAAAATCTTAATAATTAATAAACAATGTGGTCGTAGACGTTGAATTATTACACATTTTAGTTTCAGCAAAATTTTCTTTTCCCCTCCTATTTTGCTGTTTATACTATTGTTGTTGTTTTTATTATTAATAAATAATGTCCGTAAAAAAAACAATTTTGTATGGTTTTATAATTTAAAAAATAATGGAAAGCAAAACAAAAAATGCCGACTACGTTATGCTCATGTGCGCAAAAATAAATACGAATTTAATTAGCAAAGACAACAACCAAAACTTGTAACAGGAGTCAATATTAAAGTTAACAGAATAATGTTAACAGAATGATGTTAACAGAATAATGTTGTTTGAATAGAAGGACAAAAAATGGTCGTGGAAGATATCGAAGAATGGCATATCTATTCCACTCCTTAAAAATTATGCCCCACAAGTTCATGAGTGGAACAACCTTCTCTAATGGATATGGTGGAAAAGATTGACTGGCTGCTGGTATCCCAATACATATAAATTGTAGCCCAAGATGACTTAGGAACTTCAGAAATCGCGCTTGAAAACTTCACTCTGTTAACAGTGTCTGAATAGGATTATCGATATTGTGGATAAGTGGGTCTTTTTCCAATATATATCCATAATATCAAGTATTCTAAAACAGGTGTCTTTACGGTTGAAAGTAATTGGGACCCGAAATATAGGTGACGAAGCTAATTGTCTTCTTCAAATAAGCAAAAATCAAAATGCTCTGCAAAAATGGGGCTAAATCGGATAAAAAAAAATGGACTTGTGGGAGTAATGGACCTAGAGGGCTCGATAGCCTTGATATTAAGGATTCCAAAACAGTTTTCTTAACCGTCAAATGTTACTAGGAATCGGATATACAGGTACGTTGTTGATCTGTTAACTTTAACATTGGCTCTGTTAAAATTTTTGGTTTTTGTCTTTGCTATTTATACTTCACTTCTGCACACACATGTTATGCTCAACTACGCTGAAATTTAATTTTGGAAAGCAAATTTTTTAATCATTAAATGGGCTCGTTTATAAGAAATAGAGACTCGCACAAAATATTGCCAATCTTCTTATATTTTCTGTTAGTTTGAAGAAGGTACCAGGCCTCTAGGGTGATTGTCGTTGCCTAGAAACAACTACCTATGTAAAAATGTACTGGGCTTAGGGGCGAGCAACTGTGATCAAATCTTTCTTAAAATTCGAAAGCTTTACAAAAATGCCAGAAGCTTGTAGAAGAGTATGCAATAATATTAGGAGTTTGCTAATGGCATGGCTACGACTTACATAGCTTTGTCTTTCTTTCACTTTTTCTCCAATTTATCTCTATTTTCCTGATGATTTAATATTTTCTTTCTCTACTTTTTCAATTATGTTATCTTAACAGTATCTGTTAACGTAACATTTACTGTAAAAACTAAGAATATAACCTTCGTAGCTAAATTCAAACACATCTTAGCGGTTCTTGTGGAACCATATACTGACATTGGAACCACTGATTCACTACTACAATTTGGTAGTTGTTGTCTACACTTGTGACCTTAACCCTTTTGACTAGGAGGTTCTTGTGGAACCATACCGTGACATTGAAACCACGGATTTACTAGTTCAATTGGTCAAGAAGGTTCTTGTGGAACCAAATGGTGATATTAGAACAACGGATTTACTAGTTCAATTTGAGAGAATTTTTTTTAAAGTCAGTAGAATTTCTTTAAGTTTCCTTTTTACTTTGCAAATGGTTTGTTCTCCTAAACGTTGACTAGTTTTATATCGTATATCCCCTGCATGTCTACATCTTATTAACGCTTAAGTGCCTATTTACTATTAAAAAATGCCCGTGAATTACATTTACCGTTATTTCAATATCGATTACATTCTCACATAATTTTCTAAATTCAAACGAGTTATTTAAATATGCTTTCAAATATTGTGTATGCTCAACTAATTAAGCCTCTCTCTCTTGGAGTAGTATACGTATTTTAGAACGCTTGAAATACTTGAAGGTTGGCTTAGAAACAAATTGTCAACATGAAATACTCACATACACACTCATGCATACAACACCCCCATCACTTAGCATGCATGAACTTTTTACAGTTAGTTTTTCAAAATAGCAAGAATAACTCAAACAGAAAGAAGGTGAGAGAGAGAGGGAGAGAGAGGGAAAGAAAACAAACAAGTCGTTGTCATTAAATTAACAGTTAACTTTTCAAATGAATTGTATTTGTTGACTCACTTGTATTGAAGAATGATTCTCTTCTTGCCTACTCTTTGACTCTCTCTCACTCTCTGTCTCTGTTTCTCTGTGACAAAAACTATTTTGAGTTTTTCCTTGAATTTGTACCATGAAAATTCTTGAAAAATAAACCTGACATTTGCATTTTCAACTTTGAAAAAAACTACAAGAACAACAACAACAACAATTGGATAAACAAACAAACATAAACAAATAGACGTCACAGAAGCTGTTGTCATTGAGCTGATGCCGGTTGTTAACAAAAAGAAAAAAAAGTTGTTGTTGCAACCGTAAATAGTGATTCACTTTTATTAACGGAAGTTAAGACAGAAAGGAGAAGAATAGAACGACGAGAAAAGCGAAAAATGGAAATTTTGGTTTTAAAGCAGAGCAAACAGGAGGGCATGCTTAAACGGTTTTCAATGTATCATTAGCATTCATTCATTAGCATCAATTAGAGAAGTTCTTTCAATACAATTTGACTTGTTATCGAAGAAGAAGCATTCTAATGTTCGAGAGTAGCATTGGGTCAGCTTAACAATGTACTCCCATTATAATGCAATGAATTACATTAAGCCCTATGCCATGAAGTTCTGTATTTAGGGTTGTAAGTTCGCTTCTTGTTAGAACGAGACGCATTTTTCGTTACAGTGGAATAAAATTTAGAATTTTCCCCATTCAAAATATTTTTGTTTTTTTTCTGATGCTTAATTATAATTTAATTATTTCCTCTATTCTATTCTATTGCAACCTTTTACAAGGTCAAAGACAGATATATTAAACGTAAAACATTTAAATTAATTGTTTAATGAATCATTACCTGTTATACCATAGATGTTTTGATATGATGTGCCAAAAAAAACTGAAATAAAACAAAAAAAAATTAAAACTATGAAAAGAAAAATTTAACAATAAAAGAAATTAATTTTTATTAATTTAAAAACTAAATTAGGCTGACATTAACATAAAAGATGGATAAAGGCAGAAAAACAAATAAAATGTTTGCCAATTTTTATTGTGTAAGAGATTACTACTCTTTAGTACACAATATATTCCATTAAACCCAAGCCACAAACCACATTGAAATCCGGTAGAGGCGAAAAAAGTTATGAACACGCTTTTGAATTAAATTAACAACTTAAGAGACTTCATATACTCTCCAAAATTATCTATTCATGCCCTATAGAAAGCATAACAGCAATAACGAACATCATAAAAACATCAGGCAACGATACATAATTGGTTATTACAACGTTTCGGTTAGGGTTAAGACCTAGCTTAATGCAAGTTCTGGGGGTACCTATCGTAATACCTTAATTAAAAGTAGCAAACGCAATGTCGAAACTGACGCGTTTTATACCATGCCGTCCAGTGGAGGCCTCAAGAACTTCGTTATGATATTCCACTATCGAATGCTTTTCACGTTCTTCACAATTTCGGCCTCAGCTTCTATAAAGTAAGACCCAGGCAATTTTTCGTTGTTGTTACATATGTTTTTCATCGTTTTACGACCTAGCTTCTCACATCACTTATGTTATGTGTGTTAATTTTATACATGAGTGACGGGACCTAAAGTTTAAAGTCAACTCCGGACGACATATTTTTGAGAAACTTTTCATGGCAACTTTCTCCGAGTTTTTACCAGAAATCTACTGAGAGGAAGTCGCTGAAGAAATATTTTTTTTCATAATTCGTTTTGTTGGATATGTCTGACCTGGGCTTTGAACCGTGGCGTAACGTCTAATAAGCAAACACACTACCTACTACATTACGGTGACAACAATAGCTTTTAAGAAAGAGTAGAACTTAATGAGAAAAGATTATCGCCACTATACGTCTTACAACAATCACCAGACGTTTTTATAGAGGATGACGTCTCTTGACAACGTTTAGGTGGCAACACTATTCTATGGCCTGCTGCAATTGGTACTGCTTCAGACAGTACTTTTATTAGATTAAAGGAATCCAGTACAACAACTTTTCACCCTACAACGCTAACCTGGTTCTGGAATACGCCAATTTACATCACTGGACATAATTTACTTCAAAAATGAATCGATTTTAATGCAATTTAGGAGCGATTTCTAAACGGAAATGTAGTATATTAGGTTCCTTGGGTGGATGGCCTTTATACTTTAAACTTGCTTTTAATCATCCTTCCTTGACTGCCATTATAAATCTCAGGAGTATCCTAATGCAGGCTCTTGACAAATCATATAAATCCTCATCCTACTAAGGCTTCGACAATTACAGAGGAGGTAATCGATATATTTTTTGGTCAATAGTCTGCAATAATTGCAAAGTAGAAGACAAATGTACTATTGCCACTGTTAAACAGTTAACAGTGCTCTGTTAATAGCAAAGTTTACACTGTTAGAGCCAAAATGTGGCGCTGCTAAAAATGTGGGTTTGCGTCTTTGGTTTTTAAATTCATATTTATCTTCACGCACATCGGTTATTAATATCTTTTTTTTTTTTAATTTTTAAAACATCTGACTGTTTGTCTACTTCTATTATGTGTTTACAAGTATGGATCATTTTATTTTGAAACAATTTTTTTGCGCATTATGTTTAGAAGACCACACCATAAACCGATTAGACTGGCCTGGCCTGATGTATTTTATACTAATACTCATGATGATCATGATGATGACGATGTTATTGTGGATGGAGATGAGAGGCTGATGTATCATCATCAACAATGCAAACATATACACCAACAAATAGTTACAACACAAATAACAAAAACAAACAAATTATTTTTCGGTTAACAAAACTGAACAGAACAAAATTTTCTGTTAAAAAGAAAATAAAAACAAAAAAAGATGAGGAAAATGAGGAAAAAAGGCCAAAAAAAAACTGCAGAACACATCTTCCTGATGCGAAAAATTGTTTGTGTTTTTTAGAAAAGCAGAACACTGTATGAAGAAAAACAGCAAAATAAAAGCAACAAAAATTTATAAATAAATGAAGCAACAAGAGGAAAAACAAATGTACAACAAAAACAAAAGAAGAGGCATATACAACGAAAATGAAAATGATTATAAAAATAAAATACGGAATAAAAAATAAAAATAAAAACAAACAAAAAATTAAAAAAGTAACCGCAAAAATAAAAACGAAATGAAATGCATGCCAAGGATATTTTCAATACACACACACACACACACACACACACACACACATACACACATTTACTAAGGAGAGAAAGCAAGAAAAAAAGTGTATTTAAACCACATTTTTTATGCTCTGTATAAAGCATGAAAACGAAATGGTTGCCATAATACGAAGAAAATAAAAAAACTGCACACACACTCTAAAGGAATGGAGCCTTTTTGGCTCTTCATCTTCTTCATCGCCATCGTCATCTTCATCGTCATCATCATCGTCATCAACAGCAGCAACTCATTGTTTAGACCAAAACAACAAAAAGGTCAACCATATTCATTCTGCTTCAGAATTCTTTGAAAAAAACACGAAAAATAAAACAAAAAGAAACACTCGTAAAACTGAAAATACTCGTTAAGCAATTGTGCTGCTAAAGAGCAACGTAAAAACGTCTTGAAAAGCAGCTAAAAGACTGTTGGAATTTAAGTGGCGGTTTGGGTGGAGAAGGTTTTACTTTTGCTTTTATGAAGTGCCACAAAAACTTTGTTAATCTCCCTCAAACTAAAACTTAAAATGTATCTGTAGCTGTAAAGGTTAAAATTTTAACTATGATTTCTTAGGTTGCCAGGAAATAATTGTCACACTAAGGAGGTAATGTGGTAAGCTGTGCTAATCGGCTCAAAAAGAAATTTTGTGGAAATTCAATTTTGCCAGTTTTTATTACAAAACACAGGAATGTCAAAGACACACAAAGGATTTCTTTTTACTTCATCTATTGTTCTCAAAAAACTTATAAATCTCTTTTGTTTAATCTACGGTTCAGTATCTTGAATATTAAGGGGTAATTGTAATGGAATATTTCAGTATCAGGCCGTTTTCATAAAGCTAACATCAGATGCCAACAGAAATTTAGACATGTTTAGGTAATACGAGATATCTCGTAGTTTGGCCTACAATTTTAGGTAATACGAGATATCTCGTAGTTTGGCCTATTTATATACTACGAGATAACTCGTACTACCTGTGTTTCACTACGCCAAAATAAAATAATAAAGTTAATTCAATAAGTCATATCGAAATTATGTCAAACATAATCACAAAGTTCTTGCTACGAGTTATCTCGTAGTTGGCCTGTTGAGTAACGTTTGCTACTACGAGATAACTCGTAGTTGGCAGTGAAGACGGGCTACTAACCTCAGGTTATTCTTTGATGGTCTGATGCATGATTTAAATCTGCTTCAATTGTAATTTCCCAACAAAAGTTTTGATCGCGTTAAAACCAATCAGAAAAGTCTTTGGCTTTCTATATCTTCAAATATCAGGCTCCACTTCAAGGAAAGATTTTAGTCCCATCAGTAAGGTGGAAGCTCCAGAGGCAAGCATAACTCTGCCTACATAGAAACTGGAACCCAACTTCCCCAGATAATCCCATATTATCTTTATAGGATCTTAGTGCTCGAATGGCAGCTTGACTGTCACATAGTATTACTATTTCGCGCCCTTTGTATTTTGCACCCGAGTTATATTCACCGATATATTCCAATAGCATGGACTTTCATTCTGTCAATCTGTGACTGAAAACTAAATGTGTTCATGGAACCGTAAGTGTACCACAAAATGGCAATGTGTAGCCTCCAGATTTTTGTTACCAAGCCTTTCCCAAAATCAAAACCAACCAGACTGTTTTGTCTAGGGGAATTTTTTTAAGGATAGAGCTGTAAACCACTCAGTTCATTAGGTCACCAAACCTTTAACGAATTTTATTATCCATGTCCAAAGCTATGATCCTTATTATCCATGTGCAGCGGACTTAAATCTAACAGAGCTTCCAATGCTGCTGTAGCACAGGTTTAACATTGCCGCTGTTACACTAACAACCGCTTATCTCTGTATCTTTTCAAACTTCATTTGAACTGTTTGAGGGTTTGTTCTGTCTGCCCAACAGATTACTAGTGGTCTGATCATAATAGTACACATCCATTTCATAATTTCTGCTTTACATTCTCAGGATTTTTTGTCGAGTCTGCTGCATGTCATTGTAGCATATCTGGGATTTCATGAGATGTCAATTTACTATTCAGTGCTATTGGTAGATTGATTTTACCTCCACCTTCTAGAGCATTATCTTACCCTGAAATCGAAATTTTCTTTTTTCAAATTTAGAAGTTTTCTTCTGCGTTTGGATGTGGGGTACTATTGTGGTCTTGCCAGGGTTTAGCCACTAACCTACTATCATGCCTCAACGACCTACAATCTCATCAAACCTATATCATCTGCATAGCCTTGCAGACAATGTCTCTGCCTCAGATAGTTTTGTCGGAAGTTCATCAACAACCATGCTTCATGTTAGTAGACCCTACCCTGTGGATATCTTCTGATTGTGTTGACGATTATTATCACGAAATAAATTTCTCCTGGAAGTCGTCGTAGTCTAAGATAGGTAGTGCGTTGGCTTATTAGACGTAAGGCCACGGTTCAAACCCCGGGTCAGACATATCCAAGTAAACGAAAAAATATTTCTCAGCAGATTACTGGCAAAAACTCTGAGCGTAAATAAAATTGCCATGAAAAAGTTTCTCTAAAATCTGTTGTTCGGAGTCGACTTTAAACTGTAGCTCCCGCCACTCATGTATAAAATTAACACACACAATATGGGTGGTGTGAGTAAAACTAGGTCGTCATCCTGACTGAAGGGTTGTAATGACCAATTATTTATCTATGTATGGAACTTTCTCCTGGAGTCAGCATTGTTCTAATACCGCTGACATGAATATCCATCGGCATAGGTTCGCTTATGAAGTCGCCGTGGTCTAGTAGGTAGTGTGTTGGCTTATTAGATGCAAGGCCCGAGTTCGAATCCCAGGCCAGACATCAAAAACAAAATACAAAAAGTATTTCTTCGGCGACTTCCTCTCAGCAGATTTCTGGCAAAAACTCTGAGAGTAAAAATTTCCATGAAAAGCTTCTCAAAAAATCTGTCGTTCCGAGTCGACTTTAAACTGTAGGTCCCGCCACTCATGTATACAATTAACGCACACAACATGAGTGGTGTTGAGAAGCTAGGCCGTAATCCTGACGAAGGGTTGTAATGGCCAATTATGTATGTATGTATGTATAGGTTCGCTTATTACGTAATCCTTGCTGTCTTAATATAATCATTCTACGCTATAGAGATCGTACGTAAGAAAAATTAGTTGCAGATAAGTTTTATTTAAAATTTCGATGACTCAACGATAAATTTTGAACGCAGCTACTACAATCTGTAGCTATGCTATCGTGTGTGCACCTAACATTAGTCAATCTGCCTGCGCCTGTTTGTTTGTTTATTTATTTATTTTCGGAATAGTTTTGCAAAATAATTTTACACTTTTGAACAAATGTTGTTGTTTTTGTTGTTGTAATTTTCTGCTGCTATTTCGCCGGTTTGTATTTGTTTTTGATGTTTTAGTTTTAATTTGCCTCTGCAAATATTGTTTAAAAAACAAAAAACGAATTTCATATGCAATCTTGTGATAAAAATTTAAATTGTGATTTCAATGGAACTTTATCTTATCATTTGTGCAAAACAACAACAACCACTACAAAAAAAAAGGACATTGTTGTATTATTTTTAATGCAAAAATTAAACAACGTTATTACGTATGTGTGCGATGCGAACAAACAAAAGTATGAAAAGAATTTTCCTAAAAATGGAAATGATGATGATGATGATGGTGCACATGACCCAAATACCTGCCTTACTTTTTCTACTTCTCATTATAATTTTAACGTTTGTTTATCAGTATTATTATTAAAAAATAAACATAAAGAATAAATAAATAAAACAAACAAAAGGGAGAGAGCGAGAGAGAGAGAGAGAAAGATAATATCAGGAAGAACTCTTAATCATGGTTTATTTGCTGAATGCAAATATTTTTTTGTTTTTCATACCGAACGACCGGCATGGCAATAAATATTGTCTCTTCTTGGGGTTATATTTTATAAACACAGGCAAGGATTAAATAATTTCCGTTGTATAATTGTGTGTGTGTGTGTGTTTGTGTACCCAGAAACAAAACAGCATTGACCTTGAAAACTAAAACTTTTTGTTTGCTAAGACCTTAATTTTGCAATTTATTTTGTTAAAATAAGAAATGAATTCTAAAAACATTTATTTCCTGCAGTTTATTAATTAAAATGGGGGTGTTATTGATCCTTCCCATATCCTTTCCAATTGACGGGCACCATAGTTCGAAAGGAAATATGTAGAATCGAATCATACTCATAATTTCTGATACTTATACACATTCATATTTATTCGAATATCATGGAACCTCTACTCATATTCAAAATTTGAAGTACACATCACATTCATATTTAACAATAAGTATTATGTTGTTGATTTCGACTCTCCTTTACTCAACATTTACAAGAATTACAAAATAAGTATGATTTGCGTACGAACACTAAAATACTCACTAAATGGTTGTGTGTTTGCTCTGCATGCTGCTCTGTTTTTTTTTTTTTTTGATGAATGATTCGAATCACTCGAATTATTTATGAGTATTATAAGTATAAGTTATGAATCTAAATGAGTAGGCTTATTAATCAAACATATATGGCATACGAACGGCAACGTTGTACGCATACTCATTGCAACCTATACTTATAAATCAATGTTATAGTGAGTACGAAAAAATCAGTGTAGTTAAATTTCAATGTGAGAAACGAGGACGTAATACTGACTGAAGGGTTGTAATGGCCAATTGGTCTGTATGTAGTTGAATTTCAATATTGTTGACTCACTTGTATTAAAAATTTCATGAGTGTTTTTGAATAACAAAAAAAAAGGATACCTTGCTGATCTCTGGTGTATCAAGATTTACTTATTGAGACTTACGGCAGTCATATATAAAAGCCTCAGTGTCCATAATTACTTGCAGAATGATAAACGACTGACTGAAGAGTCACATGCATAAAGGCAACGAAAGTTTCAAGCGAATGCCGGCATATGTTTCCTGCAAGATTTTCACGGCACTATCGTCCTCTTTCCTTAGATTTCTATAGAACTAACTACGGATGTAATTTTCCTTTTCGTAGATTATGCAATGATTTTAACGTATATTACGATTTGATTGATTTTAATTGTAGTGTTTGTAATTTAAAACGTAGCTTATATGCTAGCATTAATTTGTAAATTATTATATAAAAATGTATTTTCATTATAGTTATAGGTAGTTCATGTTTATTAATTGTTTATTCAGCTTGTGATTAAGTTCTGTAGCTGATTTATGTTCTTGTTGCCATTACTTTTCCCATACCCGCTACAGTCCGGACTGTAGTGTGTACGTGTCCCTACGTAATGGGGACGAGCCCTCCGCGGTCGGGTGAGGGTGGGTTAGTGTGTGGCCGGGGACGTTCGAAATAAAAAAAATGTATGAACTCCTAAGTAAAGTAAGGGACTATTTTAGCGTAGAGGATATTATTATTAACGTTGTCAAGAAGCTTATTATTGATCTATTGTACTCCCCTCTAACGGTTTAGAGTATCATCCCTATAATATTTCCTCCGAGCCTATTGCTTTAACAAATTTCACGATATGGCACGATGGTAACAATTACAATTCCTTGCCTAGCATCTGATATGCATTCAGGTATTTCTTTTTGAGATGTATTAATGCCCCACATGTTCCAAGAATGCATTACGATTACGCATTAACATCAGCACGGGATCTACATATTGGGTTTGAATCAATCGAATTCTAAATTAGTATACTTTGAGTCTACAGTGCCCTACCAAAAGTTCGCTAATCAGACTTAGATTATGTCTGGGTAGTCTGATGCATGACTCAGACCTGTTACTACTGTAATTTTCCAACAAAAAATTTCGATTTTCTCAAGCTCATTTTGTTTCAGAATAGCCTACGCCGGCTGTGCAGCTTCCCTTCTATTGAATATACCTTCCTTTTCACTCCGCATCCATTTCCACTCCGCAGAAAGTTCCCTCTCCGCGAGTTCCTCTGTCTGCTCATTGTCGAGAATTCTTACATGATCCACAACATGATTCTTGACGCACCTATATACTATATACATACATACACAACATAATTGGCCATCGTTAGGATTACAACCTTGCTTCTCATACCACCTATGTTGTGTGTGTTATTTTAATACATAAGTGTTGGGGCATACAGTTTAGAGTCGACTCTGAAAGACAGATTTTTCTTGAGAATCTTTCATGACAATTTATATTTAATCTCAGAGTTTATGCCAGTAATCTGCTGAGAGGAAGTCACCGTCGAATTATTGTTTTATATTTCGTTTTGTTGGAGAAGTCTGACATGGGATTTGACCTAAGGTGACCTAACGCTTAATAGGCTGTGATTGTCATTAACACTTTTCGAAAAGAGTCAGGAGCTGATCTCTCTCTCTCATATGCATAATACATACATTTACATCCCATCAGTCAGGAGGGTTATACTTGAGTGGCGGGACCTACAGTTTAACGTCGATTCCGAATGACAAATTTTGAGAAATTTTTTCATGGCAGGTTCATTTACTCTCAGAGTTTTTGCCAGAAATCTGCTGAGAGGAAGTCGCCGAAGAAATATTTTTTTTTTCATATTTCGTTTTGATGTCTGGCCTGGGGTTCAAACCCGGGCTTTATGTCTAAAGCAATAAAGGCTACCATTTATTTACAAAAAAAAAAAAAAAAAAAAAAAAAACAGAGTAGGGACATTAGGGCGATACATAGTGGCCAGGTTTATTGATATAAAAAAGTTGATTTTTTTTTTGCTTTATTTCAACTTGAAACTGTAAATCCTTTGAAAATCTAATCATTTTTTTCCACTTCTTTTTATTCTTTACAGGTAATTTCACAGAACAAACACATTTTCTCAAGGGAATGAAGACTAATGGTATGGATTAATCATTAAAAATTTACAATAATTGAATAGTAATGCTTTTAAGGGACACCCTAAAATTGAAAGACATCATAAAAAATGCTAAGAATTAAATTTTTGTTTTTTGGTAAATATTTCTGTAATAGTTTCAAATTACTCGATAGTATCGTACAAAGTTCAAGTTTAAAAATAAGCAATTACAGGCAAAACTAAAAAAAAAAATAAAAGAAAAACAATGCCACGCAAAAATGTAATCAATAGGGGGAAATAAGCAAAAAAAAATTCTGTCTGTCAGTCTGTCTTTATTCGATACTTTTTGTATGTGTCCAAATTACTAAATTTCATGTTGCCAGAGACAGAGAAATAAAAACTCAAAGCCGAAGACTCAAATTACAAGTAAAAAATATTATTTTTTTTTGTTTTGAGCAAACGTTTCACTTTTGTTTTTTTTTTTTAAGAAGTTCTTAGGAAAACAAACTTATTAAACTTTGTGAGCAAAAACTTTTTATTTAATTAAAAATTTTGTTTTTTTTTTTAAATTACGAAACATATTAAAGAACTCACATTCATATGGAATGTGTAAACATAATAACTTGAGTTTTTTGAGTTTTTTAATTAAAAAAAAATGAACTTTTTTTAATAATAAAACATTAGAATTTATAGGTGTCACTAACTTGAATAGGAATTTATTTTTAAAAATGATTAGACCTGGTTTCTGTCACAACTAATATCCCTTGCAGGTATTCTTTCCTTACGTATATACAGCTATGGACATTAAATTAGCACAAAACTTCGTCATAAAAATAATCATATTTTTTATAGTATTTTAGGTCTACTCATAAAAAAATTTAAACATAAGAACTTAAAATACATATTCTTCTTTAAAAAGAAAAAAAAATTTTGACGATATTGCCAGTCGTCTGCTCATTAAGACCTTCAACATACCAAAGGCCAGATTTAAGCTGGACAGTAAAATAGCACAAATTAAAATTTCTGGAATAAAAATGATGTGCTTTAATAAATAGTAAAAATATTAATGTTTTCAGCTTATTTGATTAATATTTAGTAGAGTAGCTCCTATTTTCAAGCGCAGCGTGGCATCTACGGGAAAGTTCTTTGGGAATCGAGTACCAAGCGTCCCGTATTCCAATGCTCAAATCGTGGCTTCTTTCGGCAAGAGCGTCCCAAGAGCTTTTTGTGATTAAGATGTCGTTATAGGAGCCTGTCCGATACGATTTCGATTTGTTTTCTTGACACGTGGCCTTCAATTTTTGTTTTCTGCGACATTATTTTGTTTGGTTTGAAGGAAATTATGATGTTATAAATCATTTTTCGCTAAAAATTCGAAATTTCGGGAATTTCAGCCAGCTTTTTCAGATCATGCCACAAGTTAACGATAATGCGCTTCTCCTCTGGTGAGCAATCTTTTCCATGTACCATTTTTTTCAAAAATTACTTTAAATGCCACAAAATTAAAAGAATATACCGTAAAAAAAAAAATACTCGAACATAACTTGTACCTAAAACACTTTTAGGCACGTTGTGCTAATTTACTGTCCAGCTCGAATTTAGGTACCGATACAAATTAGCAGTCAAAACAAAAAATATATACGATAATGGTAATATTTTTTGTTAAACAACAGCTAGATGTCATCGTGCAACATTGCAGACCAAAACAATTGGCCTAATTACGATACAAATGAGAAAAAAAATCACAATCAAGGTATATATGGATTTTGTGCTAATTTAATGTCCATGGCTGTATAACCACCAGCACTAGCACCACCACCACCATAATCAACATCAACATCGTCATCATCATCGTCCTTATCAATGTCAACTAATACAACTGTTTACTGAACCATGAAATGGAAAAATTATTCACTTTTAATATGCTCTGCAAGGAAATGTATTAAGACTTGCCAAAAATTCTTAACGCATTGCTGTTAAACCACTTGTTGTCGTCGTCGTCTGGTCACTTCAAAAACTTTCTTTTTTTTTCGTTTTTTATCTTATCAAAAAAAGAAACCCTACATTGCTCACAATGTTCCCAATATTCTTAGTTTATCAGTATCTTTCACTCAATCATTTTAACACTAAAGTATCATAAAAATTATGTTCAATTTTTTCTTTCATTTTTCAACTGAATAGTTTGCAAAAAATAAATACAATGTAGCAAAATATTGTTCTTCTCGTTTCAATAAATAATAATTGACACAATTTTCAATATGAAATAATGATAAGATAATGAAAAAAAAAAAAATAAAAAAAAAAAAATAACTAAAGCTACGTAATAATGCTCATAATTTTTTTTAATTAAAGAAGATTAATTTGTTAAAAAAAATTATAAAATACATGGGTGGTAAAGCAGTGCATAATTGCCACAAAATCACATGGCATTTGCAATGAAGCAGAAATAGACAAAATATTGGTTAGCAAGAGATGAGCTGTAAGCCAAATAAAATAAATTTATAGATGTGACCATAATAAGTATAAACCGTTACTGGAAAAGTAACCTATATAAGTATTACGAAAGTGAAAAATCTAGATACTGGTATTTTGCTTTTACATCGCTTAACATTAAAATTATAAACAAAAGCTACAAAAACAAAACAATGTTGTAAACAAACCTGTTTACAAATTATCGTACTGCTTAATATAACAACAAACGCCAGCATAAAAAATGGTAAACAAAAATACAACAACAAACACCAGCATGAACAAATGTAAACAACGATGTTTACATTTATAGAGATTTCGGGAAGGCGAACAGACTGTTTATTTTGCCATATAAAAGACGACTGAGTTAGTGAAGTTCAGTCATACTTGTGTGAAGATGCGGTGCGTTTTAAGAGAGTAATCGTGGTTTTAAGATCTGCCTTACAAAGATCTGTCGAATAATTGTCCAGTAATTGTTATTGTTTATGCAAAGGGAGGAATAACAAAGAAAAGCAATTGTTGTTGTTTACATCAGGTTGTGAACAGTGGCACATGGAATTGTGTGAATAATAAGGAGCTAAACACAAATTCATTTTTATTTTATTTGCAATCTACGAGCTCATATTTTAAACGTTTTTAAAAGGTAAAAACGTAACATAAGCATTGCAACCCTTTAGTCAGGATTACATCCTAGCTTCTCACACCACCCACATTGAGTGTGCTAATTTTATCTATGAGTGGCGGGATCTCCAAACGACAGAATGGAGAAATTTTTCATGGCAATTTATTTACTCTCAGAGTTTTTGCTAGAAGACTTTGTTAAGAGCAAGTTGCCTCAAAAATATTTGTTCAGACTGCCTACTAGCCTACAGCAATTAAACATCTATCGTTTATGATTACATTAATTCCCCACTATTGTGCTTTTCATTACTTCAAACATTATCTAGGAGGCAGAATAATGTCACCATGGTGTTGCAGTCTCTATCTGTTGAGTGTGCGAAATTTATTTTACATCGTTCTGTACTCTCTGAGTTACATTCATAGTAACAGTAGAAATACAAGTATCAAGAAATATTTCAGGCTGCAATGCCCCGTTTAGAGACTTAAGCCTACTCTACGAAATTAGCTTATTCGAGACTGTCTTATTAAAGAGATTCCACTTATCCATTTCCTCATACACTTACGGACAAGAGAGAATCTACTAACTTCTATTCTTAAGTCGCAAGGCCATCTGTAGCATTATGATGACCCTCACGGACCTCTGCGGTTTTGGTAGGCCTGCCGAAAGACTTTTGCAGAAGATATGGGTACGAGGGACAGACGGAGGTTTTACAACTCTTTTTGTTGAAAATGCTTAACCAAGTTCTCAAATATAAAGATTGCATACTACAGTACAACGGTGAGGCGATGAAATGCCAATAATCAGGATGGAGCAACAAATTTCAGACATGGGACTAAGGAGACTGACAAGAAGCTCTGTAGAGGGAATCCAATTGTTGGATATCTGCCTATTTGTGCTTATATTTAGGGACATGCAATTATGGTCCATATTACTCTGGGAAATTGCTAATTTGGTTACTCTAAGAATGAATGCAAAAACAACTAATGCTGTGTACATGAATGTCAATTATTTGTGCTCTCTAGGAAGCATAGTAATCGAGCATTTCGCATTTGAAATACTGCAGAGAATTCATAGCTTATATCGCATAGTATTGACACATTGACTTTAATTCTGATGGAAGATCCGTCTATGGGGATATTAGCTGTTATTAGCACCTGTTAACGTACGTTTCTTCATATACAAAGATCTGTAGCATAATTGCCCAGTAATTGTTGCTGTTTATGCAAAGGGTATAAACATAGGAATAACAAAGAAAAGCAATTGTTGTTGTTTACAGTAAGTTGTGAACAGTGGCATAGAGAATTGTGCGAATAATAAGGAATTTTTATTTTATTTGCAGTCTGTGAGCTCATTTTAAAATACACGATTAACGCACGGTTCTTCACATACATTGATTCGCAACCATAACTAGCATCTGTTTTTAATGTTTTTTTCTACTCAGCTGTAAGAGATGTAAGTGGGGTGGATAGGTTATCGACTGATATAATAGCGAATTAAAACCTGATGCTGCTAACTGCCATCTAAATTCCTATTGTTGCTAAAAGTGGTGTTGTGCTAATTTTTTTTTTACCGGAAGGCGTATATATAATTATATAGACAGGGCCGATCCTGGGTAGGCGGCCGCTCTGTGCGGTCTCATGTCCCAAATTTAAAGACGGGGGGAGGGAGATTTCCTCCAATTTTCGCCCGAAAATTAGAAAAAAAATCAGCAATCCTTTTTAATTCTTTTTTCAATACGTCAGCCAATTCTCGTTATCAGAAATCATCTTTAGTTCCGGAACGCGTTCCTGTCCAAAAAGGAAGTACCGGAACGACGTTCCGGAGCGTTCCGGCTCATAGCTGTTAGTGGAATGTTTTCAATGAGAATTTATTAAAGAAAACAAACTAATTCTGATCACCCAAATCTATTGACATTTTTAAAACAACAACTATAAACTCTTCTCAAGTTTTTCTCTAAAAAAAAACCTTTGAAATTTCTTTCTCACTGTGTTGAGAATTTTTTTTTTGTTCTTTTGTTTTGTTTTCAAAATAAAAATTAAATTCCCCTGTGCTAGTTAGTAGAGTGGCCTCCCTATTGAATTTTGTTTTTCCAGTTGCCTGTCCTGTCATTCTATCTTCGTGTTTATTATTCCCGTTTAACAGTATGGTATGCATGTACGAAAGAGTATTACCTCATGGCTATTAAAAATCCAGATTATTCTCTTGGTCAAGGTTAACGAAAGTGAGTGACAATATTTTCCTACTGGCAATAACAGCCAGCAGTTGGTAACACTTGTGCCACTGTTTTCTGCTGCCATTCCGTGATGTTCGTGTTGATTTTACTTTTTCGGTAAACACTCGACCATCCATCCATCTATACATACATACAGACATACACACACACACAAAGGTATACATACGCTGAAAATAGATTCTTTATGGTCTTAAGCAAAAACTCGTAACATTGTTGATGTAAAAATTTTGTGGTTTATATACACCAGGTTTATTTATATGCCAATGATGAGGGGTAATACAAGTAGAAAAAGGAAGGTAGAACGACGTGCGTGTTTTAATACCCTCTTTATTGAAGTCTATTTCTGGTTACGACTTTAATGCCAGCCATGTTGCCTTATTAAGTATGTTCAACCGAAAATAAAGCTTAAAGAGTAATGGTGGTGGTGGTGGTAGTATAGTAGTGGTTGTGATGTGATTGTGGTGTACTAAGGTATAACGGTAACATTTTGAAGATGAAAATTATTTTGCTTGTCTTCAAGTAAGTGTGCATGGGTTAACAAAGGTTAGCTAAAGGCCAAAGGTTAGTTAGGCATCGTTTGTTGTTTTTGTTGTTCTTTAATAATTATATTGACCATAAAATGTTTATTAAGGAAATGAAGTTTAGCTTGGTTGTTGTTGGTTTGAGTTGACCAAAAAATTAACCCATCCAGTTACGTTTTAGAACCCATTAACCATGCCCACACAATAAATTTCCTTTAGGGTGATTGCTTATGGCTTATATTACGTGTGTGTGTGGGTTACGTGCGTGGGTTGAAAGTTCAATAGACATTAAAAAGAGTTCATAAAACGATTCAATTATGTCAAATTAAATTTATTTAAGTGATGTTAATGTCTTAAAAATGGACGTTATGTCATATTTTATTTATTTTCTTAATTTTAATGGGTTAATTACTGTTAGTAATAGATTGACAGGTACATGGAATTTTAAATCAGGATAAGGATTGTTGTCTCTTAATGGTAATTTATTGGTAATTTTGGCAGTTTCACATCCTGCGTACAGCATTAAAATGTTGCATGACAAATTTAATTGAAGTTTTCTGAGGCAGTCCAAACCCAAATGTGTCATCATGAAAAAAATTAATTTGTCTTCGTGAGGCATCCTTTACAGAACATTTGAGTCTTGTGTCTAATTTTTGTATTGACAATGCATGTGCCCGAACTATACATCACATCTGAATTATCAAATTGCTGTATATATGTACGTACAATTTAGCCATTGGAAACAGTTAGAGAACAGCTGGTAGAAAATGCTACTAACATAATTGGTCATTACAACCCTTCAGCAGCGGTACCTACAGTTTAAATTCGATTCTGAACGACAGATTTCTGAAAAACTTTTCACGGCAGTTTCATTTTCTCTCAAAGTTTTTGCCAGAATTCTGCTGAGAGGAAGTAGCCGCAAAAATATTTTTTCATATTTTCGTTTTGATGTCTGAACTGGGGTTTGAACCCGGGTCTTACATCTAATAAGCCAACACACTACCTACTAGACTACGACGCTACTGGCTTTGCTTATTGTATACTGTGATGTTCAACAAAGTCAATTGTGTGGAGGCTTAAATAAAGTTCAACTGCCTCCAAAAAGCAACGACTGGGTTCTGTATGATCCCATTTGTAATACCTTCCTTTGATTGATTTTTCAGCTTACACAACTTTTAACCCCCGAAATTTTATGTAATATAGCGTACAGTATGCAGTGATGAGCGATATGGATGCAACATGCCTATTAGTGAAGCTTACTTACTTATTTTATTAGTCATTACAACTGTTTAGTGAAGAATGTGGTAAAGCACTCGGCACGCCCGAGGGTTATCCTAGTATAACCTACAGTTTAATGTCATATCCGAATGATAGAGTTGAGTAACCTTTTCATGGCAATTCTTTATCCTCAGAGCTTATGCCAGAATACTGCTGAGAGAAGTTCACAGAAAGAAGAACCTTTACAGCTCTATTTTCAATATGTATTTCGGAGTTGTGTTATGCGCTCACAAGTTGTCATCTAGAAAACTAAGGCTATGAGGGTATGCTAGCTTTGCTAAATCAAAGTTCACTTTAATACACATAGCGATGCTCCAGAACTAAAGCTGATATGTGCTAACGTACCCGGACTTGATTTGACAAAGAGCTTGAAATTTTAATGAAATCATTGAACGATCGCATAGCTAGTAACGGTAGCTTCGTCCGTCAGACTATTGAGATAGGCTGAGCTAAAAGAGTGAATTATTCATTGAACCAGAGAAGGACATTAGCAAATGAAGTGAACAATACTGTATTCTTCCTCAACTGATCTATACTCTCTACAGAACTTACTTGTAGTTAAGTAAAGTCTCTCAGCATGCCTACCCATCAGAGATCAGCAATGAATAGTTTTTTCGCTCATGAAATTTTGAGTATGAATGAGTCAACAGTATTGAAATTTAACTACTCTGATTCATTCGTACTCACTGCAACATTGATTTATAAGTACAGGTTGCTCATAACATTCGAAATATGTTTGATTCATACGCTTACTCATTCAGATTTATAAATTTAGTAAAAATACTTATAATACTCATAAATGATTCGAGTGATTGGAATCATTCATCAAAATTTGAGTATTATAGTGTTCGTATGCGAATCATACTTATTTTATGATTCTTGTAAATGTTGAGTCATGGAGAGTCGAAATCAACAACATCATACGTGTTGCTAAGTATGAGTATGATGAGTACTTTAAACTTTGAATATGCGTAGTATGAGTATGATATTAAAATAAGTATGAATGCGTATAAGTATCAGAAATTATGAGTACGATTCGATTCTACTCATCTTTTTGAATACTCATTGCTGATCTCTGGTAAGCTTCCTTCACAATTTAAGCGAAGTAAGTCTAGCAATAAAGGAAGATAGCAATAAAAGAAGATTCTCATGTCTTCTGACATGAGAATGGATAGTAGGTAGTGTGTTGGCTTATTAGACGTGAGACCACAGTTCAAATTCCAGCTCAGACATCTCCAACAAAACGAAATGTGAAAAAATATATTAACTTCCTCTCAGCAGATTTCTGGCAAAAATTCTGAGAGTAAAATAAAATTTCCATGAAAAGTTTCTGAATCTGTCGTTCGGAGTCGACTTTAAACTGTTGATCCCTCCACTCATGGATGAAATTAATACACAAAACGTGGGTCCTCTGAGAAACTAGGTCGAAATCGTGATTGAAGGACAGTGACCAATGATGTAAATATGTACATGATGTATGTATGTATGTTTGTAAATAAAGAAATATCCCAGGTTTTGAAAATCTTTCATTAATAGACGACCTAATGGAATTAAGAGTCAAATTTTATATTCCTGTGCGGATTGATATTTGATAGGGCAATGCCTGCTAAATTAAGTTCATCATCTATACAATTACCAGGGATAACCCTGTAACCAAGAAACCATATTAAAATGCCACGAAAATTGATCAAGGGGGTAACTGTATATGTCAACCAGCTAGAATGCTATAAGGGCCTTAGAAGAAAGGCCCATTCTAACTTACGCTAAAGGTTGGAGTTCAGGTGCTTTGGATAGGGATGCTGTCTTAAGGAATATTTTCAACGAGTACAGAGCAAGCACAGTAGTATAAAATAATTCTGAATTTTTTGTTTAAATTTTTAAAAATTTTAAATAAATTTTTTTTGTGACGAATTCAAACAACAACAGCAAAAAAATTTGGTCATCAGGAAAAAGGAATTTTCTTTGGATATCATGTACAAAAGCCATATCCATAGACATTTTATTGAGCATTTTATTTTAACAGAGTATTTTTTCGGTTTCAATTTTGTCATGTTAAAATAGTTTCGTGCTTTTATTTTTATTAAAATATAAAGGTGTGCTGGCTACGTGAGCCTTTATGCTTCAAGAAAAGTTTTCAAAATAAAATTGCCGAAACAAAAAAGGAAAAGAAAAGAGAGAATTATGCATGTTCACTTAAATGAAAATGATGTCCTTGACAATTTTGTCATACCAAAAGGAGACATTCCTTGCGTTATCATTTTAATAAATGAAATTAAAGAAAAAAAAAGCACGTTTCTTTCTTTCATCTTTTTTGTGTCCAATTGTCGTTGAAGCTGTTCGAGGGTCTGTCTGCTTTTGTTCCGGTTAAATATTTAAAAGGAAATTCAATTTCTTGTTAAAGAAATTTATTAAAATATTGCATAACAGCAGAGAAAAATAAGTGGAGACAATGAATCTTTTCATAATTCATTCACTTATCCCTACGGCAACACCTGTTTCCTTTGATCAACAACTGGTCCCTTATGGAGTCAAAGAGAATAGGAAGACTTTTCTCAACATTTCCTTTTTAAAACTGTTGAATTATTAGCCTTATTAAGGTGAAATAACTATTCTGCCAGCTGGCTTACATACAACATTTCCTTCATTCCTCATTTCAATTTATTTCTTGACATTAAATTCTTAAATTTTATTTATTTAATTCCTTTACTTAAGACCTTCGCTTCTCTCTGCTGCTGTATTGTATTGCTATTGACTACTATTTTTTGAATGCTGCGTCGTCGGTCGGTCGTATCGAATGAATTTTAAATTGAATTTTGCGGTTTTATGCGAAATTGTCGTTTAATTTTGTCACTCCAACAGCACCAAACATGCCATTGCCCACATTCATCATTAAGATTAAGATCTCAACATATACGTAGTTTTGTTTCGTTTAAAAGTAAATTAAATTCGAATTACGTGCAGCAATTTAAAATAAGCCAAGAAATATTGGCCATTAATTTCCTTTAATTGAATTGTCTTTCAAAAATTTTAAATTTATTCATTCGATTGATTTTATTTAACAAATACATGTGACAAGAAGACAAGAAGGCCAATTGCGGCTGTGAACTCATCCCCCTCACAAATTTTGTTAATTACTTAAGGGTCCTTAAGCTATGCTAGTCATAATAGCATGGCATATACTCAAGTGCTGCTTAATTTATTCGTATTAATTTTTAAGAAACTCATGAAGCATAGAAACTATTGAACGGTGATCAACCCTCTTGGAGTATCAAAGGGAAAAAACTCACAAATTTTCCTGGTTCAATAGCATACAAAGGCTTTACAGGCCTTACTACAACTAATAGAGGTTTATTGTTTGGCTAGTGTCATGCATAACATCAGATAGTAATCGAGATTATAAAATTATCTTCCTACAAACCTTCTGAAACGGCAGGACAATTGCTAACAATGTGTACAGGCTCACGTCACCATAACCTAATAGGTAGTGTGTTGGTCTATTAGACGCAAGCTCGTGGTTCAAATAGCAGCTCAAACATTCCAAACAAAATAAAATATGAAGAAAATATTTCTTCGGTGACTTCCCCTCAGCAGATTTCTGCCAAAAACTCTGAGAATAAATAAAATTGCAGTGAAAAAGTTTCACAAAAATCTGTCGTTTGGGGTCCTCCTTAAACTATAGGTCTCGCCACTCATGGATGAAATTAACACATAAAACACGGATGGTGTGATAAACTTGGTTGTAATCCTGACTAAAGAGTTCTTGGCAAAAACTCTGAGTAAGTAAAACTGCCATGAAAAGTTTCTCAAAAATCTATCGTTCGGAGTCGACCTTAAACTGTAGGTCCAGCCACACATGTATGAAACTAACACACAGCATGGGCGGTATGAGAAGGCAGGTTGTTAACCTGACTAAAGGGTTGTAATTACCAATTAAATTAAGTAAGTGTATAAGCTGGCATTGTTTTGAGTATAAAACAGGCCATAATTCCTCGATCATTTGAACTGACTCATCACAACTCATTGTCTACCGTACCTATCACGGCTAACAGACTGCTGAATACGTTTTATTGAACCACAGTTGAATATACCTTTAACCAAGCTGCTATCTTCTAGCATAAATGTTTTTCTCTATCAGTGTTATCCTTATGCTGCTCTCATATAAATCCTACGTTTCAAGCAGGCAAGCGCTTGAAAAAAATACAGTTTCATGAGCTTCTATCGTATCAGCAAAATTACTTGCCATAACGATTCTCAAAACCTGCTGCCAGTTCCAGAGTTTAATATCATTAAAGCTTCGATAAATCATAGCCTTTTAATCTTGGACTGCGCATGCACATATAAATCACTTCAATATGTAATGATCTCCTCTTCGTTATTTAAGAGAGATCTCTTTCTTTTGGGCTTCCTTGTAAGTTTGAATCCAAAACCTGTCCGCAAGTCTTCGTAGTATATTTCCATTCAAAATTGAGCGACTCGACTTGATACCCAGATCCTTAAACTTTGCTTGCAAGACATTAAACAATGCTTTACTGATAACAAGCAAACGAAAACGAGGTGAAATTGTAGTAGAAGCTTCTTTACTTGTATTATTGCCGAGAAGGTTTGCGAAACTGACGACGACGCCATACCTATATTGTTCTGGGGCTACATATGATTGCTGTCAGTTTGCAACACAATATTTTCGACTGCTTCTGGTTTGGATATACATATATATTACAACAAAATAATCTCTGAACTTCTCAAGTTGTTCGTTAATCGTAGTCCCTAGTGTTCCTCCTTCAGGCGGAATTACGCACGTTGCCGAAAATTTTGCCTGAAACGCTGTATAGCGCTCTGATGTTGTTTCATACTTAAAAAGTATACGTTATTGCCTCCCAACCTAACTTCGACCGAGCCACTATCCATCATCGTGACATACATACATACTGTTACGAAAATGAAAACAAACTAACACGAGCATAAAGAATGGTAAACAAGTAAACAAAAATATACCAACAATACTACAATAATAACCGAAAACAACGATTATAGAGATTTCGAGAAGGCAGAGTCATGAACATTCGCCTTCAAGAACATTCATCAGACTGCTTACCCTGCCATATAAAAGGCAAGGCAAAGCAGGCGACTGAGTTAGTGAAGTTCAGTCAGTCTTGTGTGTAGGCGAGGGGTGTTTGAAGAGAGTAATCGTGGTTTGAAGATCTCCGTTACAAAGATTTGTCGAACATATTGTTTAGGCAAAGGGTGTAAACAGAGGAACAACAAACAAAGCAATTGTTGTTGTTTACATAAGGTTGTGAACATTGGCACACAGAATTGTGAGAATAATAAAGAATTTTAATTAAAACTAAACAAACTAAACACAAATTTATTTTTATTTTATTTGCAATCTACGAGCTCACATTTTAAACGTTTTTGCAAGGTAAAAACGTAACAATACATTAGTCATTAAAACCCTTAGGCAGGATTACGACTTATCTTCTCACACCACGGATGTTGTGTGTGTTAATTTTATACATGAGTGGCGGGACCTAAATTTCTTTCCATAGCAGTTTTAATTACTCTCAGAGTTTTCGCCAGAAATCTGCTGAGAGGAAGTCGCCGACTAAAGAATTTTTTCATATTTTCGTTTTGATGCCTTATGTGGGATCTGCACCCAGGCCTCAAGTCTAATAAGCCAACACACAATCTACTGCACTTCGGAGGCTTCCTATCGACTAGACTACGATCATTATGATTCTCCTGGCGACACTTTTTCATCAACTAGATATAATGTATTGCAAATCCGATGCGATGCAGACACTTTTTGTAAAACTAAATCTAATCTTTGAAAGCAAAGTACGGCTTATACTTGATTTATATTTCGATTTCGAATGTTTTCCTATATACGTTTAAAAACGTGTAGGATGCCCAAGTTCCCAAATAAACCGAAGCAAGAAACTCATATCAATACCCTATACAAGTACATTTACATACAACAATGCTAGGTTGCCTGCCGGCTTTAAAACTTATTTAACGCAATAAAATAAAAACCATCTCTCTCTCACGCTTTATCGCTCTCAGTCACTCTCTCTCTCTTTTTCATTTAGGACCACACATACAGGCACAAAGAAAACAAATATTGTATAATATTTGCTTTAGTAGTTGTTTTTAGTAAAGTCGAGGTAAACAAATACAAATACAGGCAAAGTGGTATAAAATAATAAAAAAAAACAGAAACACAAGAGAGAGGTCGAGAGAGAGAATATGAGAATAAAAGTTTTTTTTTTACTAGAAAATCATGAATTATTTAAACGAATTCAGTCAGCTTTTTGCTCGACTTGTTTTTTATTCCTTTTTCGCTTACCAACTAAAATAAAACATTTTTATTTGTTGTTGTATTTTTACAATGAAAACTAAAAGAAAAGGAAAAACACAAAATGTGTAGTAGAAGAAGAGAATTGAAATTTGTTTGAATTTTCTTAAGCAAAAAAAAAATTGGAACAGAAAACATAGAATCCGAACATATTGAATAAGGTCATCCATGCCATATTAAAACGGGATATTTTCTTCCTCAGTCTAGATTTCCACTCAAGACACTACAAATTTACACACACACACAGTTGCTCTCCCTTTTTTTAAATTTTTTTCAAAAAGGAAACACAATTTCACTGTTGTTTTTAATAATAATTTGAACCAAAAAAAAAAAAACTTAACAGAACCTCACGTTTGCTTTTTTAACAACCATTGTAGCCTCACTGATATTGGACTTTGTTTCCAAAAAAACCAAAAAATGCTCCTAAAGACAAACGTAAAGAGAACATACTCATAACACAGGCTAAAATAAATGTAAAGAGTCACACAAAAATATTAATCCCTGTTGGCATTAAATCCTTCGGCATATTAAAATATATATGTATGCCCAGAAAGATACACTTTCAGGCAAACAAACAAACAAACACACAAAGTAAAATATACAGCCTGGTGTTACATAAATTAAAGTGTGTTGACCAAGGTTGTTAACAAAACTAAAAAAAAAAAAACAGAATTAAAAAAACAGAGATAAAAAGAGAAAATAAATTAAGGCTCAAGAACGAATTTAAAGAGAAACCTCAGAAAAAGTATGTGGCCAACATATTGTTGATACTTTGCTACACAGAAATATGATTTGATCAGAGCACCTAAGGATATAGTACAAGATGTCACAGATTTCCATACAAATACGATTTTAGTACATAGTTTAGCACATAAAAATTTTAAAATTTGGTTCATAATCTTCTCTAAGCCGTACTTCTGGATTTCGTAGGGTATCCAGCCTCCTCCTAGAAGGACAAGGACCCACCTAGGCCAGCATTTGGGCTGATTAATATCCAACAAGACTAACAAACATTTCCTAAAGAAAATCAAGTCGTCGCAAGAATAAATCTCGCTTCGCTATTGGAGCAGTTATTAGGTTAAAGAGTTCAGTTGGGGATGACTGAAAATGAGGTCAAAAACCTCCACTTGTTAATGTCAAGAAGAGAGCTCACACACTTGAAGTGAAAGGCAGTCTGTTCCTTTCTCTCTGGCTCACATTACCTGGAGAAGTCATTAGAAGGATTTGCCAATCTTATCGGGAAACTTACTGGACTAGTTGTTATAACCTAGGATTAGAACCTAGTTTCTTACACCACCCCATAGGTGGTGAGGCGTACAATTTTAATATCGAATTTGAACGTTTCATTTAAGAAGCATTTTTTGTTTTAGTCTTAGCATTCTTGCCAGTAGACTGTTCAGAGAAAGTCTAATATTTCATATTTCGTTTTGTTCGAGCTGTCTAAGTCGGGGTAGGAGTCAATACACTACCTACTTTATTACGGCCTATCAGCTTACCTTTTAAGCAGTGTCCCGTTGAGGACCACAATTGTGCAATTAAGCACCACTAGATTTAAGGACAGAAGACAATCGGTTCTCTTTTTATCAATAAGTCCATTTGGACCTAGCAGATATTGCAGGTAACCTCCAGTTGTAGACAAAGTTGAGCCTCTCCTTAAAAAACTGAGATGACTGGGACACCTTTGCTCTGAAACATGTTTGAGATTGTGAGATTTATCCCGGCCAGTAAATCAGTTATGGAACTTCCGACAATGTTCCTATGTCTTGGACTCCATATAAGAGTTCCCATTAAACAAAATAGGTTTTTATCAAAAAATTATCTTCACGAACGAAATTCATTTGCGGCTCAACGGGTACGCCAACACAAAGAGTTACAGAATTTGTTACGAAAAATAGCTACAGCTGTGAAAGCACATTAGCGATGCCGATGGTATTGGTTTATTGGACTGCAGTCCTTCAAGATTGATGAAAACGTTACAGTCAACAAAGGTTGACACAGCTTTTGGTTTTGCATAGCATGGATGAACCGAACTTGGTTGACTTGTCGATCCCACAAAACGGTGACATACTCCATATGAGTTGAGTTTAGAGGACGTGTACTTGACAAGTACAGTACCCGGACGTCAAGTTGACCCATTATACCGAGTTCAGTTTAGTGAGCAATTAATCTCACATTTCGGAGCTGTACATCAAAAATTATGCGATTTGACCCCCAATAAACTAATTTCTTTCGTATGAATATTTGAAGGCTCGTGAGTACCGGCACTTGACAAGCCAGGCCATTCATGTAACGCTTCAAATATATCCATCCATAAATTTCTCTTACTATACTATACGAACGCGTACATAAAGCCCCATCGTTTAAACTGACCGTTGGTAGTTTAAATGTTATTAAAACGAGAAACTAAGCTCACAGCAAGTGTGAAGATGCTGTCTTCTGATGCTTGTTATAGACCCTGTAATTGTGTTACAATTAAACTCAAATATATGCAAATAAATAAACCCTCGCTCATGTATTGGAGAGAATGTAAACAAACAAGCAAGAGTGTAATACAAAATAAACACACACACACATAAATACATATACATGCAAATTTATTTGACTTTGCAGCCGAAGGAGCACGGGAAAGAAAGAGTCTGTGTATGTGATTGCAATTTATAAACAGCAACAACAACAATAAAAAAACAATTTAATTTAACATGGTTGTTTATTTGTCTGTTTATTTATTTATAAAATTATTTTGTTGTTGTTGCTTTTTTTTTTTTGTAAATGAAAACTTTATGCGGCATTGAAAAAAATTGCATTTTTAAGTCATTTTATTTGGGCAACTGTTTTGTTGTTAATATTTAAAATAAAATTCATTAATATTTAAATACATTTTAATATTATTGTACCCATCTCTCGCTACCTCTCTCTCTCTTGTCTTAAAAAAAAAGGAAACAATGGCAGCTGAAGGAAAAGAAAAACAACAATAAATTTGGGTGAAATAAATGCAAAAGGAAATTGAAATTAAGATGAGTTTTTGTATACACAACAGAGTATAAGACACAATTCGTGTAAAGCCTTCATTTTTATGTGTGTGTGTGTGTGTGTGTGTGTAACAGAGTCTCTGTTAAATTTATTAAAAATGTATGGCGAACATTTTATTAAAACGTTTTATTTTACCATAAGGACTGAAATTTTTACTGCCGCATGGGAAGGGAGGTCTGTGTGTATTTTTAAGCCTTTAATATATGTATGCAAACATTTTTGGCATGCACACAGACACAAATAAGGATATCAAGTGTTGTTGTCTTTTCTCTCTTTCTATTTTTTTCAGTGTTTTTTGCGTTTTCTCTTAAGATGGGATTTGTAAATACATTTATTGGAAAGTAGAATGTATTCAGAAAAATATTTTCGATTTTTTTCATTCAGATTTTTATTATATTTCTACAGAAATAATTTAAATAAATTTTATTTCACTATACTATAATATGCATATAAAAAAGAATTGAAATGTATATGTACTTACCTATTTATCTTGAGTGATAAATCTGAAAAATATCCATTGGATCTGAAAATAAAAAAAAAATAAGAAATTTTAAAGATTTCATTACAAAAATGAATATTTTATTGTATGTCAGATATATTTCTTATTGAGTTTACAACTTAAAACTTAGGGTTTTCTAAACAGATGGCACATCTTTTGCACATGGTTTACGTCTTTAAGTTTGTATCTTTTCTCGCATTATGACAGATAAACACCACCTGTCACTTATTCCCCATTAGTCATTGGAGACAACAGAACAAAGCTGTAAAAAAGGCATAATTTGCGGGAAGTTTGGTTCTAGTGATGTATACATACATACATAATTAGTCATTACAATGCTTCAGTCAGGATTAAGACCTAGTTTTCCATACCACTTATGTCGCATGTGTGTGTTAATTTTATACATGGGTGGCGGGACCTACAGTTTAAAATCAACTCCGAACGACAGATTTTTGAGTTTGTGTTTCATGTCAATTTTATTTACACTCAGATTGTTTCATGTTAAAAAAAAATATAAACAGTCTTCATTTCTTATTCAATCAAATTCCATTCAGAATCTTTCTGACCTCTGACTTGTCAAAGGGAATAATAAGAACAACGAGTATTGTTAGAAAAACTGTTTCCGAATGAAATATTAGAATTTAATGAGTACGAGAGCTCAATACACAGAATATATTGTTTCTAATTGATGATAAATGGCAACCCTATCATCCTAGAACTTGCGATAGTAACCTCAACAATAAAGGATCTACATTCATACATAATTGGTCCTTAAAAACCTACAGTCTGGATTAAAACCTAGCTTCTCACACCACTTATGTCGTGCGTGTTAATTTTAGACATGAGTGGCGGGACATATAGTTTAAATTGGACTTCAAACGACAGATTTTTGAGAAACTTTTTGTGGCAATTTTATTTATTCTCACAGTCTTTGCCAGAAATCTGCTGAGAGGAAGTTGCCGAAGAAATATTTCTGCCATATTTCGTTGTGTTGGAAATGTCTAAGCTAGGTTTTAAACCCGGGCCACATGTCTAAAAAGCCAACACACCACCTAGTGCGTTTAATTTAGTTTAAGTACAGGAACATTTCTAGAAAGAAAGAAACAAATTTTCAAAGATAAAAATTTGGAGGCATTGCTACATATCAATTGGAGTCTAACTCATGAAGAATTTGTATGAATCATGGAGACCAAAATAATTGCCTACGACATATGGAAGCCAAGAGATCGAACTCTTGTTTTGACCTTCTTATAACCTTGATCATGCCCAGTAGATGTTAAATTTTCTCACCGGATTACATTTCTTTAACAGATGAACGATTACGATTTAAATTTGAAAAATATATGCCGTATGAGTTAAAACCAAGCATCATTAAACGACGATTATGCAGGTCCTCCATGTTTCTTCACTGTTTGAGTAGATAGTAAAGTAATGAACTGTTCAATCGAGTCCAAGCATCTCTGCATTCAGTAGGAGTCGTACATTATTTTTGTCGTGTTTCTTTTTCAAGTTTAAAAAACTAGAAATAGGCTTCATTTTCATAGAACCACACCGATGTCTGATTTTCTAAAGGAAATAATATTAGCAACGACGAACATTGTAAGAAAAAGTGCTTTCGAAAGAATGATTAGGACTTAAAGAGTACGAGAGCTTAATACCCAGAAGAAGTTATTTCTAATTGACAATATATGGCAACCCTATCACCCTAGAACTTGCTAAAGTAGACCAAATCAACTGGGAAAACTTAATTATTGAATCTGAAAATACCTGCAGAAATAAAAAGAGCTGAAACCGAACAAGAATATTGACTTTGTGGCTGTGCTACGCTTCTTAAAGGGTTTACAGGAATAAAATTAAATTATCTTCAAAAAAAATCTACTCAGACTATATCGTTCATCGTAGCCTGGTAGACAATATGCTGGCTTAGTAAATGTTAGATCGTGAGTTAAATCCCCGACCAAATATCTAGAACAAAATGAAATTTGAAAATTATTTTCAATTTTAAAGCAGCCTTCCTTATTGAGGAGAGGGATTTACAAATTACTGTGTTTTTAAATCAGACAAGATGAAACAGATAAGATCACCATTTTATTTCTTCTTGTAAGTCAGTGTTTAAAAATGGGCATAATTTTTGTAATTTAAATCACTTCCAAATAATTTTGTTTACATTTGTATTTCCCAGAAATTTCGTTGACAGTCTAGCTAGTCTCTTATCTGTTCTAAGGAAATCAAATTCATGGAGAATGATGTAAATTTCGCTTGAAATAAGGTGCCACCAATAAATGTTTTTCTTGTAAACATTTTATGCAAATTTGACATGCTCTTTTATTGGTTTTCGAAAAAGATTAGAATGGAAACAAATTTTATGTTACTATCTGTAGATTACTTGATTAATTATTTAAAACATAAATTTTATTAGCCAAACATGATTTGAATTCTTAATCAATTTATGCTGGTTTGCTAAATGCGATCGTAAAAGATGGTAACACAGGCTCAAGAGATTTTGCGTATTCGAAAAGGGATTTCAAATAATTCCACTTTATTTTCTTTTCTTAAAAACTATGCTGATTGATCTTTAAAATAAAATTAAAAATGACAAACTGCCAAACTGCCAATAGAAAAAACAAACAAAAACAATATTCAGGCGACGAAATCTGGTAAATTATACTTGACTTGCCCAAAAGTTGGTAACTGAAGACTTTGAGTTCCAAAAAAAAAAAAAAGAAAAAAAAATATGTATTCGTGTTAATTTAAAAAGAATAAAATCACAACCTATAGGCTCTGCTTTAAACCTGCAGACGTCTGTTGCTGTTTTTAAAATTCATTTCGATTCTTGTCGAAACTAATCTGTTTAATGACAAAAAAAATCAAAAAAAAAAAAAATTAAAAAAAAAGAAACCGAAAACTTTAAAATTCCAAATACAGGCCTGTTTTGCCAAAATTTAAAGACGCAATCCCTTTCACAAGCTCACTTACATATGTATGTTTACACATACATATATTCAGAGTATCAATGCGAGTATATTTCGTATTCATCGAGTGATTTATCATCCATTCATCCACTTGAAAAATGTACAAATTCATTCATCGTTGTTGTTGTTGTTGTTATTACAATTGTTGTTGTAGTTTTCATTTTAAATCCAAAATAAATTGAATTTTTAGGCATTTCGAAGGGTTTTTGTTTTTTGTTCAAATATTTGGTGCTCTGGCATGTTTTATCATTATATTCTGCTTATTTTTAATTCTTTTGATATTAATACCCTACAGGCAGTATGTAGAGTTATTAAAACAATAGAGAGGGTAAAGAATTATTTGTAAGAATACGATTAGACATTCGAATGCACGTTATTGCAGGTATTCAATGCATAGGGCGCGTGAGAGGAACTGCTGAATCCGTGAGACCAAAAATTAATCAAACCAATTGCGAATACTTTTACTCTTTCCCAAAGTGAAAAAGAGAGCCTCTTACATCGATTGCAAGAAATCTTTCCGACCACGAGTTCCTCAATTCAATAATTTTCTGCTTGTCTAGCATTTTCAGGATTTTTGTGGCAAAAGCCAAATAAATTGTGTTTGATAGGCTTCCTCAATTTCAGTAGCTCATATTACATGGAATCTTTCCCGTTCAATAATTTTAATTCCATTTCATTAATTAAGTTCGACAACCCATTTATCAGTTTCAGTCTACCTTAGTACGTTTGCATTGGACGTGTCGTTGTCAGTGGGTGACAGGGATCCCTCAATTTTGTACTTCCAACACGGACAAAATCATCCTTTGCGCCGATGCTCACTGACCATCATACCAAATACTCATTTGAAGTCGACGTAGTCTAGTTGGTAGTGTGTTGGCTTATTAGACGTGAGGCCATGGGCTAAACCCCAGGCCAGACATCTCAAACAAAACGAAATATGAAAAAATATTTCTCCGGCGACTTCTTCTCAGCAGGTTTCTGGCAAAAATTCCTGCCATGAAAACGCTTCATTAAAAATCTGTCGTTCGGAATCGACTTTAAACTGAAGCAGGTCCCGGCACTCATGTATTAAATTAACACCTACAATATAAGCAGAGCGAGAAGCTAGCTTATAATCCTGACTGAAGGGTTTAATGACTAATTATGTACGTATGTTGTGTATATATTTGAAGGCTAGGTTAGAAGAGATTAAATTGGCAGCCGCCTCAAAAAGCATAGGTACCTTACTTGGACCCTATGAGGCATAGGCCTACCGAATAGTTTTTTGACTAGACAAATGGGTACTCAAGACTTGTTCCGCTTTATCAGAAGTCGTAGTGCGGTATTCCCAGTTTCCGTACGTGCGTTCTCTGGGGGTAGTGTCCCTTTATAATTTCTGTGATGTTTTCAAGGCGGACTTTGTTCAGCTTGTTTTCTGCATATGTCCAAAGCAGGTCATACTTTTCTGGTCAAAATGGTGGATTAGATATCCCAATTTTCTTTTACAGATGAGTTAAGTTTGTGTGAGGTTGACGTCGTTGTGGTCTAGTAGGTAATGTGTTGGCTTATTAGACGAAAGGCCCGAGTTAAAATCCCAGGTCAGACATCAAAATGAAATATGAAAAAAAAAAAATATTTCTTCGGCGACTTCCTCTCAGCAAATTTCTGGCAAAAATTCTGAGAGTAAAAATTGCCATGAAAAGCTTCTCAAAAACATGTCGTTCGGATTCGACGTTAAACTGTAAGTCCCGCTACTCATGTATAAAAAATTAACGCATACAGCACGAGTGGAGAACCTTGTACAATGGGTCAATTCGACCTCCGGGTACTGTACTTGTCACAGTTGACAAGTACACGTCCTCTAACCTAAACTAACCTAAGTTTGTGTGACACCATTTACTTGCCTCTATAAGGAGCAGTATGAGTTCACATGTAAATTGATTGAAATTTTCGGGTAATCCAGCCTTTGAAAATGCTTTGTTGTTACCTTCAATGTACCCATTATGCCTCGATGCCTCCTCTCGTATATTCCTACTTAATAATATATTCTTAACACATCTTAGATTTGTACAAAAGTGATGTTCAGTGGTTTCCTTTGCTTAAGTGAACCAAGAGAGAATTGTTCAATTAATGACCACAGCTGAATAGGAAAATAGTTGTTCCGCATGAAAATATTTTTCACCACAGTTTTTGTTAAAATAGCTCATGAAAGGCTTAAACACTTTTTAATTTTACTCATAACCGCTTTGGCAAACACAAATACTTTAAGCAAATTTTTATTCACTTGTCTCCGTCGTGACCCCCGCCCCTCGAATTTATTTCACTTTAAAGCTTGCAACAACGAATGTCTGGACAAGCCATTACCAACTCTAACCCCTGTTGTAGTTCGTTCTAAACTTTATATCGTGGCGGTTTTTGAAAATTTAAGCCGGTGTTTATTTCTTTTGATTTTATTTTTATTATTTATTTTCTTTAAATTTGTTCTTCTCTTTTATTTTTATATTATTTTTCTGCATGGCAATGTGTCTCAAATTTCAAATTCCGCTAACGTTGTGGGTTCTTTTTTGACAACAACAATAACAAACAAATTCGGTATGTCTGTTCGAAATAAAAAACGAAATATTTTTTTATTAAAAACAGAAACCCGGTTTTTAGTATCAGGTATTGTAGTTGTTGTTGTTATTTTTTATATAAAAACAAAATCATCATTTATAAACCACTTGAAAAAAAACGAATTGAAAAATTCGAATAAAAAAAAAAAAAAAAGACGATTAAAGTGCGTAACTTTAAAGACTGGCAAGTTGGCTGGCTGTTTGGTTAGCTCTCTCGGTATACGAAACTTTGGAAAACAATGTTTTGTTATGAATTTTTTTGTTTTTCAATTTTATTAAAACATCAATGCAACAACAACAATAACATTGTGTTGGTTGAGTAAGAAAAACAAAACAAAACTTTTCGGTTTTCTTTTATGCCATCAAGTGCCGCCGCATATTTGTTTTGGGTGTTGCGGTTAAAGACATGTTTATGGCTTTAAATGATGATGCACAGAACAGAGACCCTGATACTTCACTCAACTTATTTATTGTATGCAAAATTAAAAATCATTTCACATTTGTTGTTCTTTTAGTCGTTTTTTTTTAATTTGTAGTGTGTTTGCATAAGAAAACGTAAAATTTATTTTTCATTCCTTTAGAAAAAAAGGATTTTCAAAAACCAAACAGCGTGGATTTCTTTTAACTGCTTTTGTTATACAAAAACCTCCACTGCAAATAAAACCAATTGGTGGTATGTATGTGTATTTCAAAGTCATCTAACACAACAATAATGCTTCGTTTTGCAAACTCATTTAAAGCACCAGACAGCATTAAAAATGTTATGACCACGCGTTTTGAAAATCAAAAGTGAGAGACTAAAATTCTTTAAACAAAAAGTATTTTTTTATGAAATAATTTAATTGTTCACTAATATTTTTTAATATTATTTTTTTTACTTCCAGGTAAATGATTGAACAGAAGATTTGAATTTAATTAAAGAATCTAGCAAAAAGTAAGTAGAAAATAAATTATAGAAAAAAAGTATGAATGCATATATACCAGAGATCAGCAATGAATCGTTTATTCGCTACTCATAAGTACTCATGAAATTTTTAATATAAGTGAGTCAATAATATTGCAATGAATCGTTTTTTCGCTACTCATAAGTACTCATGAAATTTTGAGTATGAGTGAGTCAACGGTATTGAAATTTCACTACTCTGATTCATTCGTACTCACTACAACATTGATTTATAAGTACAGGTTGCAATGAGTATGAGTACAATGTTGACATCAAACTCATACCATTCGAAATATGTTTGATTCATACGGCTACTCATTTAGATTCATAAATTTAGAAAAATACTTATAAGTACTCATAAATGATTCGAGTAATTCGAATTATTCATCAAAATTTACAATTTTACAGTAGTTGTTGTTGCATTTATAAAAAAAAAGAAGAAACAAAAAGACAAAGACCGCAAGCAAAGCAAACACACAACCTTTTATTGAGTATTGTAGTGTTCGTACGCGAATCATAATCGCCGACGAAATATTTTTTATTTCGTTTTGTTGGATATGTGTGACCTAGGGTTCGAATCGATGCCTCACGTCTAATAAGACAACACACTATCTACTAGACTGCTGTGACTACTATGATCAACGTTCCCTAATGGTTGCTTTTTGTACGATGCATTGGGAAAAAAGGATAAAAATATAGTGCGACAATGGAGAAAAAATTCGAAATCAGCAATGCTATAGTGAACCCTATTTGTATATGATAAAACTCGGCTCTATGTTGCAACTATAGTTAGGTTAGGTTAGTGTGGTAGCTCCATACCAGAAGCTCACTTGAGCACGCATAGCGGCCCATTGTGACGCCACAGGTGAACGCAGTTCCTGTTCTGACCAAGTTCCCCCGAATCCAAGAGGGAGAGGTCGGTGAGCGCAAGATCTGCAAATCCAAAGCACGACTACCCCACGCTGGAAAACCAGCCAGAAAGTTTGATAAACGAGGCTATATCCTTGACATCAATTGACGATAGCTCCGTCAAGCTGACAAGAGTCGGAGAGCCAAATAACCTATATCTGCATCTAGCAAGAGATGGGCATTGACAAAGGAAGTGAGCAAAAGTCTCGTCCTCTTCAGCGGATCTGCACCCCCGGCAGAAGTCGTTAAAGAGAGAGCCGCATTCTCTCCGCGTGTCTACCCATAACACAGTGACCTGTAATCATGGCTACTGAGATTGAGATGTTGCCGCGATCAAGTCGAAGTAACTTGCAACTATAGTACGGATTGTGATTTTTTATGGCATTTGGCCACTAAATTTATGGAATATAGAACAGACATCTAAGTACAAAGTCTTACAGTTTAACCACTAAGGGGTTTAGTGGTTAGTTAGGTTACACAGCTGCGGAGTAATGATATGAATATGAGAACTTTCGTTTCAAAAAAAAAAAAAACTGTTAAGTATGTTGCGAAGTATAAAATTCATGCAACACATTCTTAGTGAATATTTTGTAAAGACAAATAGATCCCTGATCTCTTCTTAAGGTGTCTTATCAAGCGTAGATATTGCTTCTCTTTGACAACTGATCATTATAAAAATTATTTGCTATAAAGCCCATATACAGTGGCGACATTTCAAATAGCACGGTTAGTATAAAAATTTTCATAGACATTTTTTCTCTTTTATTTCTTAAATTATTAAAATTCTTTTTACAGTTATTTGTTTAATAACATGTTGTTATTAATTTCTAATGTAAGCTTAGTCAAAAAAAGAAGTGTATTTTTAGAAACTGAAAGTTATTGTTTCCTTCTCGCTATATTCGCAGATATTTTAAATAGCACACGTCTTAAGATATTTAAAAAAAATTATATTTTGATTAAAATAAACACTGTGATTAAGAAAAAAAGTTATAAAGTTGATAATTATTATCTAATTTATTATTTAAAATATAAAGTATTACTATTCTCATAGAATGGGGCGTGGCCAACACGCTAATCCAAGCTTTCGAAGATTTGTCCGTCAATACTGCAAGGACGGCCTGACATTTACCGAAATACCACTGAAAGTGGATTGTTCGAGAAAAAAAGTGTATAACGCAATCAAACATTATGAAAAAACTCAATCTTTTGAAAGCATCACACGAAAAAGATCCAAAATAACGTCTCAAAGGACACATAAATTAATAGTTAAAATGAGCAAAAGTGATCCTTTTTTAACTGTACCAAGAATACGGGAAAAAATTCAAGAACAGTTGGGACTAAACATATCCACAAGTACAATAAAAAACAGATTACGAGAAAATAACTTGTTTGGGGGCATTGCCAGGCGTAAACCACCTGTGTCAAAAAAAATCGAATAAACCGAGTTAATTTTGACAAGGCCCATTTAGAAATTATGTAAAAAAATATATGAACAAAAAAACAAAAATAGAATCACTATTAATTAATTAACAACAATATAGGTGGTTTAAATATAATACAAGTTTATAACTTTATCTTGGCAATAAAAGAAAAATTGTCATTAATTTCTCCATTTATGAAACGTCCTATTTGAGATGTCGCCACTGTATCTCACAACTCTTGCAATCAAGAGTTTAAAAAATTTGGTATCCAAATCAATTTATTAAATACCTTAATCACGGTTACAGTTTTGTTAAAAAATGCCCAACATTTTTAAGTCCAAATCACCTTAAAATGGAATTTATTTACATACCATTTCCTATCAACAATTTTTTTATTATCGATTTTTCTGTTTTTTGAACAACTTTAACATTGTCATGACATTATTACTCGTGTAATAAACATTTAAAAGAAAAAAAAATTAACTTTCTATAGTTTTAAATTCATACGCTGGTATGCTCTTCAAAACTATCTCCAACATTAAATCTCAATTTGAATTCGCATTTCTTTTTGTAGGCCCGTCTTTTGAAAATCAATGCTTTTCAATAAATGCCACCAAATGATGAAATTTGTATTCAGTGACCAAATTAGTGACGCGACGACATTAAATAAGCACTTGTGGCTTAACTTAACTTTTGTTGTCTTAACAATTTTTCTTAAATTATAGTTTTTGTTGTAGTTGTTCATGTGGTATTTTATTTAATTTTTGAAAAGAAAAAACAAAGAGAAAATTGAAGCAAAATTAACATTTTAATAGCATTGAAATAAAACAAAGAAATAAAGAAAGAAAGAAGAAGAAAGAAAGAGAAAAATGTTATGTTTTCTGGCTACCGGTTAAGCCCCAATGCTATTTAATGACTTTGGAAGCTTTACAAATAAAACCAATAAATGGTTCGTTCCACTTGGTTTGGTTTGGTCTTCTTAATAAAAGTTTCTTCAAACAAACAACAATTAATTTGTGTGTGTGTGTGTGTAATTAAATAATTAAGAAATTTCCATAAATTTTTAAAGAAATATGCGTTTAATTAACTCAATATAAAGGCAATACGCAGGCAGAAGGGGGGGAATGAAAATAAAGAGAATAATAAAGGGAATTAATTTTTAAGCTATTAAAAGTAAAGCCAATAAATGAAAAACAAAAACAATACACAATCATACGGCCAATAAATTATGGAACCTCCTCTTAAAACCCTTCTTTTTTTTAAAGGACGATTCATTTTAATCCTTTAAAAGCTTTAAACTGTGTGCTAAACACCAGCAGTTCATTCGAAAACTCATTTACACAGAAAAGGCAAAAGCAAAAGGAACATAAACAAAACAAACAAAAAAAGAAACGTCTTAAAAAATTTGAAAACAGAAAAGCATTTTTGCCTTAAGCCAAGCCAACCGAACCCAACCATCCAACCAAGCAACGCTCTAAGCAGCCAACAGTCATTTACAAAATTTCAAAAGAAAATGCCAACAAAAAAGTAATGAAAGAAACCTTGAATAAATTCATTAATAATGTTTAAAAATCCAAGAAAATGAAAAAAAAAACAACAACTCTTGTATGAAATAGAAAAATTGCTAAGAAAAGTTTTTTTTAGTTCCTTTGTTTACAACAACAATAACATTATCGTTGACAAATAAAGTCAAAAAGTTTAAAGAAAATTTCTTTTAACTGTTTCCACTGCTTTTGTATTCCTTAAAATGCCATTGTAAATCAAGGCAGAGAGAGACAGAGAGAGAGAGAGAGAGAGAGAGACAGAGAGAGAGTGAGAGAAAGGAAAGCCAAACAGGAAACGGAAATAATGATGATTGTATTGTGATTTTAAAAAATGATGGCATCAAGCATAAAACACTTTCAAATCATGAGCAAATGACAACAAATTTTTGTCGCGTGACAAATAAAGAATTTGTTTTCTTCGCTTTTGTTGTGGAAAGGACATTATTTTTCAGGCATTCTAAAGGATTTTAAAATTTTGTTTTCAACACGTGCATTAGATGTGTGGTATTCAAAATATAGTTCGCTCTGCCAGCTGTTGAATGCTTCAGAAAACTACTTATTCAAGGCGAATTGAAAAGCTAGGCTTAGTATTACAGCAATTGCAGAACAGATGCTTGGACGCCACCATCCTAAAGAGAGAGAGATAACTGAAACGCCAGGCAAAAGCCTCGTCTAAATTTTCTAGTAACATGCACCAACAGCTCGAAATTAAATGGAAAAACAAGGTATGGTGTGCTTATAGAGAAATTGGATACCAGGAGCTGATATAGACTCCTTGATCACTGAGATATTTTCCAGACATTAGACATTACTATCGTCTTAGTGATGAAATGGCAGCTTAATAGCGGAATAATAATTGAATATATGTATAATGAAGTTATCGCAGATTAGTAGGTAATGGGCTAGCCTTTTGAACACTAGGACGTGGTTAAAATCCCAGTCCGACGACTTCCTCTCAACAAAGTACTGGCAAAAACACTGGCAGTAAATAAAATTGCCATGAAAAGTTTCTTAAAAATCTGTCATTGGGAATTGATTTTAAACTGTAGGTCCCGCCACTCATTTATAAAATGAACACACACACAACATGAGTGGTGTTAGAAACAAGGTCGTGATCCTGATTGAAGGGGTGTAATGTCATATTGCCGTAATGCATTACTAAGGATCTTGCTTTCACAAAATATTTCTTTGGTGACTCCGTCTCAGCAGATATCTGACAAAACCCCTGAGAGTAAATAGAATTGACATGAAAAGTTTCTCACAAATCTGTTGTTCAAACTCAACTTTAAACTACAGGTCCTGGTATAGTTTCAAATTCATTTAGTGCGACTCCTCCACCACTGTAATAAGGATAAGCTCTACTTCGTATTGTCTTGAGTTATTTAATGGTTGAAATCTTGTTTTGAAGTTTTGTAGTGTACTCGTTACACTGCTTTGCAACAAAATATTGCAAAACTAAGTAAGTGTCTTTAATCCAGGCAGCTCCTTATCCCCCAGAAAAGATAACATATACAACTTATATCAGAGCAATATCAGGCGTTGGAAGCTCTTGAGAAAGAAACAGATCAGACGTACAGTATGAGCACTAGTCGAAAGCTAGGAAATACGACAAAAATTAGTACGTTGATCCTATCATTACGTTTGTGAAATCCGCAAAGGGCTAAATATGTGCAGGAAGGGATAGCCGCTCTTGACTTTAACGAAAATATCAACGGGGATCTTGAAGGGATTTTCAAAAACTGTTCAATTGTATATGAACGACAGATTCCTTTTGACCTTATCGACAAAAGCAACGCGGGAATCTTGAAAGAATTTTCATAAACAGTTCAATGCATTACCAAGACTGGTTAGTCTTTAACAAAATAAAAAAAAAAATCTTGTGCAGCCAGTGCAAGCAACGTAACAGGCCCAAGTAATTTTTTTAAATTCACCTGACCTGACTTTTTCAAGGAATACTATCGATTGCAATATTTACTGTGGCATAAATGTATGCCATGAGATAGATTAGGTTCAGTTGTGTAGGTTGGAAGCAAAATTTAGTAAGTTCACTAGGAGTTCTTAAGGCCAATTCTGCTAGTTTGCTCTCAAAGCGTACAGTATGGAGTGGAGTGCTATAGTTTAATATCGTTTGGTTTTTACTGTCAGTGCCTAAGCCAGAAGACTTCAGACATGGTGTCCAGAGATCAGCAATGAATCGCTTTTTCGCTACTCATAAGTACTCATGAAATTTCGAGTATGAGGGAGTCAACAGTATTGAAATTCAACTAATCTGATTCATTCGTACTCACTACAACATTGATTTATAAGTACAGGTTGCAATGAGTATGAGTACAACGCTGACATCAAGCTCATAACATTCGAAATATGTTTGATTCTCAAGCCTACTCATTCAGATTCATAAATTTAGAAAAATACTTATAATACTCATAAATGATTCGAGTGATTCGAGTCATTCATCAAAATTTACAGCCTTAGTTGTTGTTGCATTTACAAAAAAAAAGAAGAAAGAAAAAGACAAAGACAGCAAGCAGAGCAAACACACAACCTTCTAGTGAGTATTGTAATGTTCGTACGCGAATCATACTTATTTTGTGATTCTTGTAAATGTTGAGTAAAGGAGAGTCGAAATCAACATCATACGTGTTGTTAAGTAGTAATATGAGTATTAAGTATGAGTACGATGAGTACTTCACACTTTGAATATGAATAGTATGAGTATGATTTTAAAATACGTATGAATGCGTATAAGTATCAGAAATTATGGGTATGATACGAATGTACTGATCTTTTAGAATACTCATTGCTGATTTCTGGTATGTATGTAAGACCTGAGGTTTTAACTATCGTCCAGTAGGGCAACACACTAGAAAAATAGATTTTTTTTTTATCGAACTCCTTAATGTCCATATCAATTTACTCAATAAGGTTTTAATCATTTAGAATAATTTCATTTCTAAAATTAAGACTGATTAAACGAATAGAATTAATGCAGGGTGTGTTGTTACACTTGCAAATTCTTTATGTCACTTACAATTAAGCACAATGCTTGGTGATTACACTTGTCCTACTACAGAGTCAGTCATGTTCAAGGGTATTTCAATTAAACAGTATTGTTTATTTGTCAATTAATTAAAATTCTTTATTATTTGTTTGTGATGTTTAAATAAACAGAATAGAAAAAAAATTATTAATAAATGTGAGACAATTTGACTGTAACTATAACGCTACTAGAATTGATCACTGGCAACAAATAAATACAAATAAAATATTGAATACTTCTCCATACAACGTACATATATGTATGGACGTATGTATTCGAATTCATTCAATTAAAAATCAATTAAAAATTCAATTGACTATGGGGACTAGAACTGATGGAGAGCATGAAATATAATAAAATTAAACCAAATAAAATCGATCGAATCGTTCGATTAATCGGAATATTAAAATAAAAATATATATAAAAGAAAAGAAACTTGTAGCTTTTTTACTACAGAAAGAAAACTAACAGAACAGTTGCTAAAGACCTATAAAAACTAAAGTATTTTTGAATATCAGAATGAATGAATGAATTATTGTACACATCATTTGTATATGAAACCACTATGATGAGCAACAGAAGTCATATGTACATACAACGAGAGGCAGTTAGTCAATCACACACATATGCTCTAGTATTTATGGGATTTAAAAAAAAAACAATTTTTTTTTTTAATAAATAAAACGTATCTGTGGCAATGGAAAAAAAAGAGGAAAAAAAAAAAATGAAAAAAACAAAGAAACAGAGAGACCATCAACCATACATATTGAAAGTCTAAAAGACAGGCAGGCAGACAGAGCATCAACAAGGATAAATGTATGCTCATCAAACGGATTTTAAAGCTGGTTGACTGACGTTAATGATGAACAACTCATTGGGCTCCGGTTAGCTAGCTAGGCAGCTAGCTAACTAACCACACATACCAGCTACACCACACACATGACACATGGTCAATTAACATAAAAACCATAGCGTACGAACCAAATTAAATGGGTCAATATTATACAGTATACGCGCACGCTCTACACTCCTTCACAAAATTGAAACAATCAATTTAAAAACAAAAACAAAAAAACCAGAAAAAAATTAATGAAGTGAAGATAAAAAAAAGAAAGAAAAAATTGAAACCATTTTGCAAAATAGTAAAAATAGCGACCATAGTGACCAAGTGAGTTTAATATAGAACAACAAGCGGTTGTATGGCTCTTATGGATGGATTGTATACACCATCACTAGGTACCAGTGTATACCACCACCATCATGTATACACCACTAGGTACCAGTGTATACCACCACCATCATCAACATATGTACGTCGCAGTGTTTCATTTTATTCATGGCAAATATGTGTGACAAGGATGACGATGATGATGATGACAATGATGTATTTATTTTTCATTACAACCCTTTTGAGTGTATGTATGTGTTTTTTCTTGTTTTTTTTAATTTCATTTCATTTTTCATGCTGCAATTAAATATTTTATTTTGCTGTGTTTTTTTTTTACAAGTCAAGTAAAAGTTAATCTTGTTTAAATGGATGCACGAAAAAACCCATATTAAATCATTACAACAGTGACAGACAAAATTGTAAGTATGAAATTAATAATTAATTGAGTTTTGGGCTTATTTGTGCATTCATTATAAAGGCTTCCCCTAGCCAACTGCGTGTAATACTAAGTTCACGTATACAACTTAATTGAGAACAATAGTCGTTTAATTGATAACAATATTTTACCCGTTTAGGTATAATAAATATACGCAATATTCATTAAACAGCTGATAAACAACAACATTGTTTTTATTTTGGTCGCGTGTTTTTGTAATTTTTGTTTGTGTTTGTTTGCAAGTTGCCATTTTTTTTGTAGTTGTTGACATTTGAGTTGTCAAATATCAACAGGAAGTGTTCTGTTACTTATAATATGCTCACTAAACAGACTTATGACAGTGCTGTATTTAAAGTTTTAATCAATATTATAACAATTAGCATTTAATTGATCAATAATTAATTGAGATTTTATATGAAGTATTGAGATCAATATTGGCGTTAATTGCGATTTACGCAATAAAGGTGCATACGTGAACATAGTATAAGGTTCACTACTAATTGCACGATATTTAGAATTTTTGATGCTCGTAGTACGAAACCCAAATTAATGGTACATTTCCGAGAATCTCTTTCCTCACGGTAGTGATATGAGTGTGTTTTAAAGCCACACTGCTGTGCCTTCTTACTCTAACCCACTAAGTTTTCAGTGTAAAATACGGAACAGAAACCATTATAGTTGGATATTCAATAAATTTACTCATATTGTAGTCGCCGTAAGTAGAGTGTTGGCTTATGAGACGTGAGACCATTGCCTCTCAGCAGATTTCTGGCAAATACTCTGGGAATGATAATAACAAAACTGCCATTAAGAAGTTTCTCAAAAATCTGTCGTTCGGAATTGACTTTAAACTGCAAGTCCCGCCACTCACGCATAAAATTAATACACATAACATGTGAGAAACTAGGTCGTTATTATGACCGGTCAACCAATAACTCTGAATAGATATTTAAGGCTCTTGCTTTCACAATTTTGTATCTTCATGTCAAACAGAAGATGACCTCTCTCTTAAATACGTATATACCATTAAATATACAATGGGAACTTCCGTATCATACCTACATACATAATTCGCCATTACAACCCTGCAGTCAGGATTACGGCCTAGATTCTCTCACCACTCGTGTTGTGTGCTTAATTTTATACTTGAGTGGCGGGACTAACAGTTTCACGTCGCCTCCGAACGACAGATTTTAAGAGACTTTTTCATGGCAAGTTTATTTACTCTCAGAGTTTTTGCCAGAAATCTGCTGAGAGGAAGTCGCCGAAGAAATATTTTTTTTTTCAAATTTCGTTTTGATGTCTGGCCTGGGGCTCGAACCCGGGCTTTACGTCTAATAAGCTAATACACTACCTACTAGACTACGGCGGCGTATCGTAGTTGATTAGTAAAACATCTTTACACCCTATTAGCTAACACCAGCTCCGATTTGACACTTTTACCAATGGCTGATCAAGAATCTAAAAACCGAGAAACTAAATAGCGATTCAACTAGCCCTTGAAAAATTGTGTGTACTAAGCCAGTGCTTTGTTCAAAGATAGGGAACTTGAAGAGAGGTAAAGACTCCGGTGGTTTAGAGGCAATTGAAAATTTTCTTGGCAGACTACAATGAGAGAAGATCTGAGTCATGCATCAGACTATCCAGCAATAACCTGAGGTTGTTAACCGGACTTTTGATAGGGCACTGTATACTCAGGGTACACTGATTTCGGTTGGATTTTTCTAGCTCAACATGTAGATTCTGTGACAATGAGAATGAATCATCGGAACACATTTTTTGTATATGTTTGCGGCATTAATACAATGCAGGAAGAATGTCTTTATGAAGTGAAACGTTGTTGCTTGTGTAGCATTTAAAATTAGGACTTAAAATTTAATTTAGGGCCGCGTTTTTTTACAGAGTGTTCACTTGAAATTAAATTAATACCCAGCGATTAAAAGTGAAAAGATTTACATAAGGACGGATGTATGTATGTACCCACGTGTGAGATTGACAAGCAGAAAACTTTACTATATCTGAGGGAGTTTTGTTTTGAAGAATAAATACATATTAGTTCTTGACATTTTAGTCTTAAAAAATTAGTTGGGCAATTCACACAACTTTGTATCGTGTATGTTGTATAGAATACATTTGTTTGTTTGTGAACGCTCAATGCTATGCTATTGATATTGTGTATTTCGTGGCATTCAAACAATTTGATAGCCCAAAACCAACACAACGTTTTCAATTCAATTCAATTTTCTTTATTGAGCCTTTTCTTTTCTTTTTAACAACCTTCGAAAGGTTAAAATCTTAACCATATGATAATTTACAAAATTTTTTTTTTTTAGAACTATATCTGTCTTGTTCTATTACACGGTGTATGAATAAGCAACTTGCTAAAAGTATGATAGACAATTATTTTAGAATAATCTTATGAGGGTATTTTCAATGCTTGCTCACGGCATTTAAATTAACAAACAGAGCCATAGTCTGTAAAATTATAACATAAAATAAATAACACTTAAAACTACTTAACAAAACGAAATGTCAAAAACATTCTTGGAAATGACAACAGTGAATGAAAAACATGCAGATTGACAAGCAGAGAACTTTACTATATCTGAGGGAGTTTTGTTTTGAAGAATAAATACATATTAGTTCTTGACATTTCAGTCTTAAAAAATTAGTTGGGCAATTCACACAACTTTGTATCGTGTATGTTGTATTGAATACATTTGTTTGTTTGTGGACGCTCAATGCTATGTTGTATTGTGTATTTCGTGGCATTCAAACAATTTGATAGCCCGAAACCAACACAACATATGAAAACGTATACAAATTTTTTTCATTCACACAATATGATAGCACGAAACCAATACAACTTTTAAAAATTTATGGAAAAAATGTGTATTGGTGTATCGGATTTTTATATGAAAATTATAAACAATAATCATACACTGTTGTATGTTCTTCCAACAATACAATGAATGCAACAATACAACGGCTTGTGTGAATTGACCAAGTGTTTAAACCTCATATTGCCGCACGCTTTTTATTGTAAATTATAGGAGAGTTATAAGATGTAAAGTATCATTAATTGTCGCCATTGACTATATTTATAAAGTCACTATGTTTTCGCCTTTTTTGTAAAAATAAATTGGATTTCATACTTCTTATCCCCTTTTTTGAAATGACGATTCATTTAAATTAATGTACCTTCAATGTCGTCTGCCGATTTGCCTTATTTAGTTTTGTAATAAAGATTATTACGAATATTTCATATCTTTTTTTTTATAATTTTGTGCTCAATTTATTTTTAATTTTTCATGCCGTATTAATAAAAAAAAATTTTGATAAAAAATAAATCGAAATCGAAAGAAATAAAAAACGAAAAACCTCCAATAAATTATTTAAAAATGTGAATATGATGATGGGATTTAGATACGCTTACAATTCTCATTATAAGTGTCAATAAATATTATGTCAGACAAAAAACAAAAACAACAAATTTACATATTGATTTTACAAAAACAAAAAGAAAGAAAAAACAAATTGAAAAATTAATTATTTTTTCTTTTTATTTTTAATAGATTAAGATTAATATTTATCATTTCAATGGGATTTAAGCAGGTAAAGGTAGTGATTTTCAATATATTTAATGTTGAAATAATAAATAATACGGGTATTATTGTCACATTGTAGGAAAAAATAAAGAAATAAATTTTTTTTTTGGGGTTTTCTACAAACAAATCTAGGGTGTAGTAAATATATTCAAATATTTGGAAAAGAAGAAATAGGAATTCTGCTATAGCTGTAGCGTGGTGGAGCAACGACTGCTAAATTGGCTGTCATGTGTTCAATCTGTTTTGCCAAATCACAACAACGTGCGTTCACTGAATGGATTCTGAAGCAGACCCTACTTCTTTTTTTTTTTTTGAAAAATCATGTTCAACTATGAGGACCTTTACTGACCGAATGGGTATGTGAACAAACAAAATAGCCGAATTAGAGATCACACAGCGTCGAATGCATCCCGAAAAAGTCACTGTTTAGTGTGTATCACGAAATTTTGAGTATGAGTGAGTCAACAGTATTGAAATTTAAATACTCTGATTCATTCGTACTCACTACAACATTGATTTATAGGTACAGGTTGCAATGAGAATGAGTACAACGTTGACATCAAGCTCATAACATTCGAAATAGGTTTGATTCATATGCCTACTCATTCAGATTCATAAATTCAGAAAAATACTTATAATACTCATAAATGATCCGAGTAGAAGAAAGAAAAAGACAAAGACAGCAAGTAAAGCAAACCTTCTAGTGAGTATTGTAGTGTTCGTACGCGAATCATACTTATTTTGTGATTCTTGTAAACGTGGAAGTCTTGAAGTCGCCGTGGTCTAGTAGGTAGTGTGTTGGCTTATTAAACGAAAGGCCCGAGTTCAAATCCCAGGTCAGACATCAAAACGAAAATATGAAAATATTTCTTCGGCGACTTGCTCTCAGCAGATTTCTGGCAAAAACTCTCGAGAGTAAAAATTGCCATGAAAAGCTTGTCAAAAATCTGTCGTTCAGAGTCGACGTTAAACTGTAGGTCCCGCCACTCATGTATAAAAATTAACACACACAACATGAGTGGTGTGAGAAGCTAGGCCGTAATCCTTACTGAAGGGTTGTAATGGCCAATTATGTATGTTATGTATGTGTGTAAACGTGGAGTAAAGGAGAGTCCAAATCAATAATATCATGCGTATTGTTAAGTATGAGTGCGATGTGTATTTAAAATTTTTAATATGAGTAGTATGAGTATGATATTAAAATAAGTATGAATACGTCCAAGTATCAGAAATTATGAGTATGATTTGAATCTACTCAACTTTTTGAATACTCATTGCTGATCTCGGGTGTGTATTTTGGCCTGAGACGCCACATTGGAGCGATTTGAGATGGTCATGTTAACTGATTGTCGAGATCGAGCGACTGTTAGACTTTTGTGTGGGGTTTTGCTTTAGGCTCAGATGTATTCGAATAATCCAAAAATCAGAGAGGTCCTAAAAATTCAATTAAATTATGCCAGCCTGATGTGCCCGCTTCATGAAATTTTGGACATTTTGAAAGAGGTCAACTATCCATTTGAACGATCTTTTATTCCACACAGAATAAAATTTCTATGACATCTCTTTGTTCTAGTTGAATTTAAAGATGACCGCTATTAAGAAGGGAAACAAGCTTTCACAACCCTGTACACATAACCTACCTACGCTGTACGAAATAAAGTGTTGTGAAAAGATGGGGCATGTGACCTTGGATGGCTTACTGGGATGGCTTACACAGCAGTAGTCAGAAATATCTTGGCCTACGGATACTACAACTATGTTGGCACTGGTATTAGTAGCCCGTACTTAAATGTATTACCAGCGCAGAGGTACCAAGCTTGTGTATTGGTGACTTTTTCTTATCGTCATACTATTTAAATATTGGGACCGCAAAGTATTGGACTTGATGTCATACCACAACTTATTTAAAGACAATTGTTATGTAGTTTTTTTCCATTCCTCTTAGCTTCAATTCACCGGTAGGCAGTAGTCTGGTCTACTGTAGCAGGTGCTAGGATAATAGGCTTGCCTCTGTGAATGTCACGATTACTTCTACTCTTTTGTTGTTGGTGTTATCTTTCCTTAGGAAGGTTAGATTATTTAGAGGGTGGTTGAAGTTTTGTAGTTTCACTAATTCGAAAAGCTTTAATTTTTGTACACATTTGAGCCTGGATTACCCCGCCTCAAAAGGGTTCTCTAAAGTCCACGTAGTTGTACGTGAGCACAATATAAGCATTTTTTTAATTTTATAAAGAAAACAATAAATTTTCTTAAATAATTTACAGAATAAATTCAATATCCTCCCCTATTATTTCCATAATATTTACTTTGAATATTCATTTAAATTGTAAATTTACCAACCAGCCCCTCTATTACTTACTTCAACTTACTTTATTTGAATTGATTTGAATTCCATTGAAAAAAAAAAACAATTCACATATCCAGCCGTCAAAAGAGAAAGGGAGGAGGAGGAGAGACACAAGGGGAGTAGGAAAAAAAACATTGAAAAAGGATGCAAATTACTATGAAAAGCTTTTTCTATTTATTTTACATTTTCATTAATGTTCGCTTCTCCTCTACTGCTGGCCCACAAAGAAGAAGGAAGACATATTTAAAGACCCTTTCCCGGTACTATAAAAAGGCGTAAAGCAAGTAACAGCAGCGAAAAAACGAAAAAATGAATTGATTGCCTGAAAGAAAAAAATTCTGGCTTTTATCTCAAAGAGAGAAAAAATAAAATAAAAAAAACGTTTGTGGGCAAAAACATTTTAAAAGACAATCATTGAAGCATAGAGCGACTTCGAGTAGCTTGTTAACTTAAATTAAAATTAAAAAATAAAATATAAAAATGAAAGGAAAAAATGAAAGCCAGAAAAAAATCCAAAAGAACTGTTTAAAACATTTGGCAAAAGAAGAAAGAGAAAACAAAGAAAAAAAAATTAAATGGAAATCACTGACAGATTCTGTTCTGTTCTGTTATGCGCGTATTTGGTGGGTGTGAACACAAACATTAGTGTCTAGCGGGACTCATAGCTGAAGCTGTGCCAGTGGCAGTGACAGTAACATTAGAGGGGGGATAACGTGGAAAATCTAATTTCAATATCAACAACAACATTTGTATACGACGTTTTTTGTTTTTTCTTCAAGGAACAACAACTTTCATGCTTTGAAGAAGGTTGTCTTGATAAATATTTTACTAGGAATTTATTACAGCTTAAGAGACAGTACAGTACATTCTGAAATGGAGCTCCGTACTGAATGTTTGAGAATATTAGTTTTAAAGATACCGTCGGAATTGTTTTTAAGTCGTTTGAGAAATCTATAGATGCCATTGGAATGTATGGAATGTAACAACATCGCTCAAAAATCCCTGTGGCTTCTATGTGTGGGGTGCATATTTTCCATGACTCGGGCACATTAAATCACGCTGAATTTGACCCATGGCCTTGATTATCTTGGCTTTGAAAATCACTGTGGTTCTTAATCTTTATTCACATAATCATGCGTCTTAAAAAAACCTGACAAGAAAAAGTCAAACGGAATTAAATCGCAGTTCACATCGCTTCCATGTAAAATGACCATGCCCTCAAATTAGAATATCCAATATGGCATGAGCTGTGTGGCACGTTAAAGTCGCCGTAGTCTAGTAGATATTGTGTTGGTTTATTAAACGTGAGGGAACACGGGTTAAACTTCAGGTGAGACATCAAAACGAAAAATATTTCTTTGCCTACTTCCTCTCAGTAGATTTCTGGTAAAAACTCTCGAGAATAAATATAAATTGCCATCAAAAGTTTCTCAAAAATCTGTAGTTCAGAGTCGACTTTAAACTGTAGGTTCCGCCATTCATGTATAAAATAAACCCACACAACATAGGTAGTGTGAGAAGCTAGGTCGTAATCCTAACTGAAAGGTTGTAATGAGCAAATATGTATGTATCGATACGTGGCACGTTGGTGTCGACTTCATACGATTTAGGCCAAAAAAAGTTAATAATCATCGACTTATTTTGCTTGCCGTTCACAGTGAATGGCAACGTCGATCTCCATGAAATATGGACCGATTAATCATAACAAAATCCCCAACGAACAGCAATTTTTTTCATATGCATTGTATGCTTTTGGATCACAAATAGATTGGTATCGTCTCAAGTTCTCAGGACAGTGTCTGATGAAGAGCTGTTGAATTGTAGGAATCTATGGAGCCGATATAGTCAGAGAAAAGCTGAAGTTATGCTAGAACTCCGAAGACTGGAGGAACGGAGGCGAAATTTTACTTAATGTGATGAAGCTTTCGAGCTGACTAGCCCCCCGCGAAGTAATACCTTACAGCAGAGAGTGGTTGAAGTGTATAGGGGTGGGTTTAGTACGTAGGCACCAGTGATGGTGAATCGTGCACTCTTTTGTTGGAACAAAAGTGTCTTTAGAAGATTCCCACCTCCGGCTCAAGACAAAAAAAAAGATTGAATAAATGACAACTAATTTGAGCGATATAAGTTTAACAAGACTGACGTTATCAACTTACAAAGTTCACAAGTCTTTGTTGAAAGACCTTATATAGAGTCACAGCTTTTCTCACACCTAACGAACATAATTCATTGCCTATGTTTGCCTATGGCGATTTGGCAAAACAGATTGAATAAATGACAACTATTTTGACAGATAGAGCACCAACAAGTTCGCCGGTATCAACAGACTATGCAATGTCAAATGCATATTAATAAAGTACTGTACTGTGATTATACAGTCTCTCGTTTATCAGAGAATGGTTTGCCAGAAGAGTACTTTTTGTGTGAAACTACAGAGCGATACTCATAAGATATGTGATCTTGAGAGGATAATTTGTGATTATTTTTTCTTTTCTTCACTTGAAAGCAATTCAATTTTTAAGTGTTTCTAAGCGTCTATTCAATATCTTGTTTTAAAACTTCTCTTACATTCCTCGCATATTTTATTAGCCAAAAAGAAAAAAATATTAAAAAAAATGGTTGGCAAATAGAATACGCTTGTCTTTTAGTTGAAAATTGTTTGTCAAGTTAATATGTTCGTAATATGTATTCCGCTTTTGCCAAAATTTCCTTTCTTGTCTTTATTTTCAAAATTTTCCTCTTCACAAAATATGTACGACGATAAACACGAAACAGGCACGTTTTTCCTTTACAACTGACAGACAAACCATGTTCTGCTGTTGTGTATGACACTTTGTGCATGTTTTGAAATATTAAAGAGAGAAGAAGAAGAAAAAGAAAATGGAAAATCTATGGGAAGACGTGAAAATGTTCTCCACTCCAAGATTAAATATTTGCTTTAGAAGAAGAAGAAGGAGCAGAATTTTGCTAAATGTATTCGTATTTTCGTAAGGTTTTTTTTTGCCATCTTTTTATAGAATTTTTATTGATTTCTAGAGAGTGTTTAATTTTCTATACGATTCAGTCGAGAAGACTTTGGTGTTTTCATTAACCATGCTTCGTAGTGCTAAAGATGTGCCTTTAATTAGCAAAGAAAAACTCAAATATTTGGTGTGAAATTTTTTTCTTTTCTTTGCTTTGGGAAAAAATTTCTTTGAAGTCACATTTAAAAAAACTTTCAAATGAAAGAAGTTTTTCTTTTAAATTTTTTTTATAATTTATGATCTATTTAGTTTGTTCATTTGGGTTTCAGTGAACGGAAAATCCATAAATCCATAGAAAATCTACTGCCAAAATGTACCTGCCATTACTACAATATTTTTCAATTTTCCTATAGAAACCTATAAAAAGCTTTAATTACGGCTATCAGAGTTAAGCAAAAACCATTGGGAAGCCATTATCCATTATTAATGAATATTTTATGAAAACTTATAAATAAATTTCATTTAATTATTGGAAAACTTAGATAAAGTGTAAACAATTATACATATAGAGATGGCTTAAATATGATTGGCGTATAAAACTAAACAAATATTGAGAAAAACAACACAAAATATTTCTATGTTTTACTTATAAAGTCGCCATAATTGGCTTCAGTCAGGATTACTGCCTAGCTTCTCAACACCACTCAGGTTGTGTGTGTTAATTTTATACATGAATGGCGGGACCTACAGTCATGCCAATTTATTTACTCTCAGAGTTTTTGCCAGAAATCTGCTGAGAGGAAGCCGCCGAAGAAAAATTGTTCCTATTTCGTTTTGATGGCGTTTGAGCCCGGGCTTTATATCTAATAAGCCAACACACTACCTACTAGACCACGGCGGCTATTTATTTATTATTATTCTCCGGCAATCTCCTCTCAGCAGTTTTCTGGTAAAATTTCTTGGAATAAATAAAGTTTTCATGAAAAATTTCTCAAATCTGTCGTTCAAAGTCGACTGTAAACTGTATGTCCCGCCACTCATGGATGCAATAAATGCATACAACATGGTCGGTGTGAAAAACTAGTTTTTAATGTGTTCGGAGTGAACTTTAAACTGTAGTACACGCTACTCATGGACAACGTTGCCAGTAATTTTTTTTAAATTTTTTATTTCTAAAAAAAACTTTTTTTTATTACAAAAAAAAAAAATTCTACGAAAGTACCAAAATTTTATAAGTAAATACCGGAATTCGGTGTCCCTGTTGCTTCCTCTGCTGGTGTTTCTTTGCTAACTTGCTCGGGTGTAAATATTTCATTTTATTATTATTGAACTTATTGAAAATATTAAAGATTGAAATAGAAAACGAATGTAATGAAAACTTTTTTTATCTAAAGTCCACTCCGAACGACAGATTTTTTGAGAATCTTTTCATTGCAATTTTGCCAAAAAGCCGCCGAAGACATTTTTTTTTCGCATGTCTCTTTGTTAGATAACTTTGTTAAGCCAACATACTACCTACTAGACTACGGCGTCTAGAAAATAAAAAAAAATTATAATAAAGCAAAAAAAAAATGTAAATATAAAAAAGTAAGTGATAGTTCAATACAATTCAAAAAGTACTTTTGTACTTTTTCTAGAACATTTTTTTGTACTTTTGTTAATAGTGAAATAATAGCTGTAGATTTTTTAATGTACTTCTCGTACATTTTTGGAGTTTGTGAAAAGTACTTCTATTACTTTTAAGTACATACTTTAATAAGGCAACATACTACCTACTAGACTACGGCGTCTAGATAATAAAAAAATTATATTAAAGCAAAAAAAAAAAATAACAAATGTTTCTTAGTACTTTTTTATTCAGAATGCAAGTCATAGTACAATACAATTCAAAAAGTACTTTGGTACTTTTTCTAAAACTTTTTTGTACTTTTGTTAACAGTGAAATAATAGCTGTAGAGTTTTCTCGTACATTTTTGGACCTTTTGAAAAGTACTTCTATTACTTTAACTACCTACTAGACTACGGCGTCTAGAAAATAAAAGAAATGATATTAAAGCAAATGTTCTTTAGTACTTTTTTATTCAGAAAGTAAGTGATAGTTCGCTACAATTCATAAAGTACTTTAGTACTTTTTCTAGAACTGTTTTTGTACTTTCGTTGGTAGAGAAGTAATCACTGCAGATTTTTTAACGTACTTTTGGTACCTTTTAAAAAGTACTTACATATATTTATTTTTTCTTATGTTTTTGATAGTGCTTTTTTAAAAGTCAAGGTTTTTATGTTTTATTTATTATCATTAGGGACTTAGTATACTCGTTGAATACTGTGAATAACTCATTACCATTCCTACGACGAAATGAAATAATTTTTAGGAATTGGAAAACTTTTTAAATATTTTTTTTTTAATTTTTTTCTTTTTCTAATTAGAATCTGATTTATAAGCTTTTTTTAAAAACATTTTCAAACACGTTGCAAATTTATTTACGTTTGTATTTATAAATAAAAAAAAATTATTAAAAAAAAAATAAATACAAATATTTTCAAGTTTTTCAACTAAATTTCGAACTCATAGAAAATGTTAAGCAAAATACGCATAGCACCCTTTCAGCACAGGCAACAAATACATAGGCATTATTATGAAGAAGAAAACAAAAAAATAAAAAAACCCTCAGCAACAGCTAATCATCATTATTATGAGCTTACAACATAATTATGTTCTCTATCATCGTATCCCTTAACGTAGTTAATGATTATTAATGAAGATGAGTAGAACAAGTCAGAGATCAATAAATCCACAGAGTACATATCCAAATGGCAATAGTGAGAGAGAGAAGAGCGAGAGAGTTTATGAATGAGAGAAATTAAAAGCAAAATTGCTTTAAAAATAGAGAGCCTAACAAAAGCATTTCTTTTCTATTCATATGTACAGAAAAGGGAACAAAAAATAATATGATTGTTGTTGTTGTAAAAAATTCACATATTTTGGTTGCCTTATAAAAATAGAACAGTTAGAGTCATAATGGCATTAAAGTTTTGTTATTGTTTTACCTGTTTTCTGCTTTTTCTTTTGCTTTGATGAAAAATTTTTTAACAATGCAACATGATGCTTCATTTCAGCACACCTTCTAGAACACTTTTATAATGCAAAAACACACGCACTTACACTTATACTTTCACTTATGCATTTAACACTTTTTTTATTAAAAAAATATTGAAAATTATTAGCTTTATCGATATAATTTTACACTCACACTTACACTGATACATGCTTAACACTTTCAACTTATTTTATTTAAATTATTTGATAAACTTTTAAACGAATTTTAATTCTTTCGCGACAATTAATTATTTTCAACGCCAATCGAACAATGAACGCAAGTTACACTCTCTAAGTAAACGGTTAACTGACAAACGAACAAACGAAATAAACTTTAGTGTTGCCATCTTCGGATTTGTCTACTTGATAGTCATATAGTACTAAAGTACATTAACAATTTCCATATGTAACTGACCTTTATCCACGCCTTAACATTAAAAAACGTGCGAAAAGTGCAGAGCATCTTAGTAAAAGTAAAGCACATAGGTAACACTTTTTACACACTAAATAGACATTTGCAATTTGAGAGAAAAAGAGAGTTATGAGTGAATTATAAAAATAAACAACAACAACAATGCAGTTATAATTGCATACGTCATTAAAAGAGCATGATATTGTTGAATTTGAACAAGTGTTTCTCCACTTTTAAGAAAAGCAAGAACAACAACAACAACAGGATTACGCAAAAATTTTGTTTGCTGTTCTTTGTTATTGAGCATAGTAACTGTAATCAATAAAATATTTCTATTTACTCACATGAGTATGTAGTTTTTTTGGTGACCACAAATGTGGACCACGGATGGGAGTTGGTGTTCAAGAATTCAATTTAGGGCACGTTAAAGATAGAAATTAGATACTGAATAGGGTAACAGAGGATTTAGACTTAGGCACCTGTTGGTGTTTCTTGACCGGGAATATATCGTGTTATTATTATTGAATTTATTGAAAATATTGAAGATTGAAATAGAAAACGAATTTAATGAAAACTTTTTTCATATTAAAAAAAAAATGGAAAAAGGGGAAAACTTGGCAAATGGCAATGCTGCTCATGCACAAAATTAATACACACAGCATGGCTGGTGTGGAAAGCTGAGTTGTAATTCTGCCTATATGGTTTCAATGATCAATTAAGTAAGTAAGTATGCTGTACTTATGGGTCTTAAACAGTGGTGTTGTGCTAATTTTTTTTTTACCGGAACGCGTTCCGTTTCAGCAGGAAAAAACGTTCCGGACTCCGGTTCACGGTTCGGAAAAACAAGCCGGTTCGTTCAGGTTTTTGTTCCGGTTCGGGTTCAAACCCTTGTTTATAAAAATACATAAAAAATTCGTCAAAAATTAAAAAAAAAATCAGCAATTCTTTTTAATTTTTTTTTTTTTCAAAACGTCAGCCAATTCTCCTTATCAGAAATTATCTTTATTTCCGGAACGCGTTCCTGTCCAAAAAGGAAGTACCGGAACGACGTTCCGGAGCGTTCCGGCTCGACAACACCACTGGTCTTAAATGTTACAGATTTCTGGCAAAAACGCTGCGAGTAAATAAAGCTGCCATGAAGAAGTCTCTCAAAATCTGTCGTTCGTTAAACTGTGGGTCCCACCACTCACGTATAAAATTAAGGCACACGATATGAGTGGGCCGTAATCCTGACTGAAGGGTTGTAATGGCCAATTATGTATGTATGTATGTAAAAGGCTAGTAATTGGTCACAATAATTCTTTCAACACTTTCTAAAGTCATGTGTGTTAAACATGTTTACTTACTATCTCGTATAAGTAAATTATCTCTAGTGATAGCTTATAAGCTTTGATCTCCAAAAGTTGGTCTGAAAATAATCATCTGTTAGGTGGGAAAAATCTTTAAGCCTATGACTTTGACAGTTGAGCTACATCTGTCAAATTAGTTCGAATTTATTCAGTCTGTTTTAGTAAATCTTCTCAGACTACCGCATACAACTACATATATTCTCTGAAAGGACTGTGAAAACATTTCTCTTACCACAAAATGGCGAACTTTATTTACATCGTAACTTTGGCTTGTATCCACACAAAATTCAAATGATTTAGAAACTGAAGGTAAACGGCCATAAACATTGGCTAAATGAGCTCTCAGCAGCAGTAGTTAATAATTGCAACTAATTTTCAATGAAAAATCATCTTCAGCGATGAGACTCAATTCTGGATGAATGGGTACGCACGCAAACAAACAAAACAAACGAATTTTGAGGCGATTCCAATCCACATGAAATCTATTGCATACCGAAAAAATGTCTGTTTGTTATGGATTTTTGACTGGCGGCATCAATAGTTCATATTTCTTTGAGAACGATGTTTGTTAGGCCATCACTGTCAACGGCAAGCACTATATATCGATGATTATCAACTTATCTTGGACTAAATTGGTGTGTTTTCTACAAGACGGCGCTGCATGCCACCCAGTTTATGCCACATTGGATATTCTGCATGAGTGACTTGAAAGCCTGGTGATCTTACATGTAGGTAATGTGAATTGGCCACCAAGATAGTGGAATTTAACCCATTCAACATTTTTTTGTGGGAATACAAGCCACAGCGGTCCTTAAAGCCTCATACCATCGATCAAATTCACCATGATTTATATGCCAAAGTAAAGGAAATTTGTACATATCGGATGCATTCTACACAGAGAAGCCGTGGCGAACAATTGAACGATTTTATATGCTACACTTAATGGAGACTTTAAACACATTTTCTTTTATTTAAATTTCAAGATACATACATATGTACATACATAATTAGTCAAGTACAACCCTTCAGTCAGGCTTACGACCTAGCTTGTCACACCACCTATGTTGTGTGTGTGTTAATTTTATACATGAGTGGCGCGACCTGCAGTTTAAAGTCGATTAAGAACGACAGTATTTTTTTTTTTTTTTTGAGAAACTTTTCATGGCAATTTTATTTTACCCACAGAGTATTTTTCCAGAAATCTGATGAAAGGAAGTCACCATAGAAATATTCAAATTCCATTTTGCTGGATATGTCCGACCTGGGGCCTCAACACATTATCTACTAGACTATGGTGACATCAAATTTAAAGATAACAGGCGCTAAATGATGACAATATTTTCCAGACTTTTGTATGTAGATGGCAAAAAACTGAAGTTCGGTTGTCTTTCCATAAGTTAGATATAAAAATTAACACTACAGTTGTGTCCATTACATACATAATTGGCCATTGCAACCCTTTAGTCAGGATTATGGAATAGCTTCTCACACCACTCATGTTGGTGTGTGTTAATTTTTATACATGAGTGGCGGGACCTACTTTCGACTCCGAACGACAGATTTTTTGAGAAACTTTTTCATGGCAGGTTTATTTACTCTCAGCGTTTATGCCAGAAATCTGATTGTGTCCATTAGTTGGAATTTATTTTTCTGTGTGTGTGTTTTTGTTTAAATTAATAAAAAAAATTTGATTTCAATGCTGATACGCATTTTAAAGTACAATCTGCCTGCCTGCCTGAAGTATAGTTTTGCAAACACTAAATTGCAATAATAATTAAAAATTGCAATAATAGATAGGAAATTATTTATAAAAACAACAACAAAAAATATGAAATTAAATTGTATTGCTAAATACACATCAGATTCACACAAAATAATAATGAAAACCATACTCAGTTTTGTCCATTATTTAATACTCTTATTTAATACTATTTTTCATTTATTTATTTATCCTTTATTATACATTCTCTCTCTCTCTCTTTTTATCTAGATTTATTTTTACTTTAAAACCACATAACGCTACAATTTCATTTAAAATAAAAATAAAAAAAATTTTAAATCATTTAAAATCATATAAAAATTATGCTCAGCAAATTTGCATATTTTTGAACAAATATACAAACACACCACAACACAGCAGGGAGGTATTGGAATTGAATATGGGATATGAGGTAGTAATAAATGAACCTAATAAAGACCTGTGTGTGTGTGTGTTTTGAAATAAATTCCCGGATGTGTCAATAATACATAGCAAAGTAAATATAATTTTGAAAATATGATCTCCAAAACATACAATAACAATAACAATTTCCTTTTAAATATCAATATTATGTTATGAAATATTAAATATAACAATAACAACAACAACAACATTGAAATACAATGTAAATATTTATCTTTTTAAATGGCGTCAGATTTTCAAAATCCTACAAAAAAAAGCAAAAAATTTATAGAAATTAAGATTCAAATGAAATGTTTACAAAATGAATTTATCGTATAGGATTTGTGAATGAAGCCTGTGGCTGTGGCTATATGTATGCTATCATGGCTTAATGAATTGTAATTAAATGTGTTTTTGTTGTTGTTGTTGTAACATATTAGTTTCATTATTTATTGAATCATTAATAAAAGGATCCTTAATGTTAAAATCTTTGGAAAATAAATTTTTGGTTTTAATTTTCAAATAGAAATTAAAATTTCCCAGTGTGAACCAGATCTAACAATTTATAATAGACAATGCCTCTTGTAGTGAAACTCAAGAAGAATTAAGAATTTTCAAAAAATATTCAAAGTATCTGCAAGCAGAAGAATTCATTCGAAAGCACGGAAATTCGATCTCATGTTGGTTGAAGACAAGAGACGTAGAAAGAGGATTTTACAGCTATGGACATTAAATTAGCACAAAATCCATATACAGTTTGATTATGATTTTTTTCTCATTTATATCGTAATTAGGCCAATTGTTTCGGTCTGCAATGTTGCACGATGACATCTAACTGTTGTTTAATAAAAAATATTACCATTATCGTATAAATTTTTTGTTTTGACTGCTAATTTGTATTGGTACCTAAATTCGAGCTGGACAGTAAATTAGCACAACGTGCCTAAAAGTGTTTTAGGTACAAGTTTTGTTCGAGTATTTTTATTTTTACGGTATATTCTTTTAATTTTGTGGCATTTAAAGTAATTTTTGAAAAAAATGGTACGTAGAAAAGATTGCTCACCAGAGGAGAAGCGCATTTTCGTTAACTTGTGGCATGATCTGAAAAAGCTGGCTGAAATTGCCGAAATTTCGAATTGCTATCGAAAAATGATTTATAACGTCATCATTTCCTTTAAACCAAACAGAATAATGTCGCAGAAAACAAAAATTGAAGGCCATGTGTCAAGAAAACCAACCGAAATCGTTGGTCGTGCTATTGTCCGGAAGTCAAAGAAGGAGCTTTTCATGTCGTCACGCCATATTTTGAACGAAATTAACTCCCAATTCAGATTAAATTTATCGGACAGGCTGCTATAAAGACGTCTTAATCACAAAAAGCTCTTTTGACGCTCTTGCCGAAGGAAGCCACTTCTACCAAAAAAAAAATATACTCAAGCGTTTAACGTTTGCTCGCACCCACAATGCTAAAGACCTCCCATTCTGAAAAAAATATTTTGGAGTGATGAAACAAAGGTAAATCGTATGGGATCGGATGGTAGAGTGGTTGTTCATTGGCCAAAATTTCAGACATTCAATCCACGCTATGCTCAAAGGACCATAACGCATGTTCGAGGAAACACAATGGTGCGGGGAGCGTTTTCAAGGCACGGTGTAAGTCCCATTGTAAAAATTAATGAAAAAATGGACTGTTATCAGTATTTGGACAATATAAAGAATAAAATGGAACCATAAGCTTTTAAATACATGCCAGTTTTATTAATATTTACGCAAGATAGTGGCCCCAAACACACATCTAAGCAGGCAAAGGATTGATTTTATGAAGAGCACATTCCCGTTTTAGACTGGCCATCGCAAAGTTTTGGCTTAAACTCGATTGAAAACCCCCTAGAACGATGTGAAATGTACAATTGCTGAACAAAAGTACAAAAATTTGGACGGTTTGTGCATTGGAATACGGGACACTTAGTACTCGATTCCCAAAGAACTTTCCAGAAGAACACTGTCCAGTAGATGCCTCGCGGCGCTTGAAAATAGGGGCTACTCTACTAAATATTAATCAAATAAGCTGAAAATATTCATATTTTTACTATTTACTAAAGCACCTCATTTTTATTCCAAAAATTTTAAATTGTGCTATTTTACTGTCCAGCTAAAATCTGGCGTTTGATATGTTGAAGGTCTTAATGAGCAGACTACTGGCAATATCGTAAAAATGTTTGTTTCTTTTTAAAGAAGAATATGTATTTTAAGTTCCTATGTTTACATTTTTTATGAGTAGACCTAAAATACTATAAAAAATATGATTGTTTTTATTACGAAGTTTTGTGCTAATTTAATGTCCATAGCTGTACGTCGAAACATAACTGGTGATGAAAGATCCAAAGACCCCATTAAAGAGATCCGAGATTAAAAAAAAAAAAGAAAATGAAATCCGGCAAACTAACTATATCAGTACCTACGATAAATACCTATGGAACCGATATATCCTGCATAATTTGGGCAATGAACTTCTGGGAGACATAGACTCATCGGGGACGTTTACACGGCTCCACAATACTTTTTTTATAGGAAATTTGAGATTGAGAGAATTCCGATTAAAAACTTCTGGTTTGAAGATCCGGGGTTTTCGTTGGATGCGAAATGATGCATGTAGTGTAGTATACTATTAGAGGTTCTTATATAAAACCTTTACATAGCTTGCTTGACAAATGCATTGTGTTCCAGGCCGAGGTCTTGAACATTTAAAGGCGGCCAAATGCCTGTTGGTTGCCCTTTTTGGGTCAACCAGGCTGCGATTAAGTCAATAACGAACGTCTCTACGACGTCTATCATGAGTGATGAGAATTTTTCAGGATTCTTCAAAGATAATTCTTATATAGGTTCCAGGATAGGGTAGAAAATTGCTTTGCTAATGAATTGGCCAGGGCCGATAGTAGTAGCAAAGTACTCTGCTGAACTTGTATGGATAAGAGGAGGACTGATTCTCTTCTATCCTTAAAACTTATGCCACACATCAAATAGTTACAACTCTTACGGGCCATTGTCCTTTTGGACTTGACATATCGTCGAATGATTTCTGCAAGAGCTGTGGATCTGAGAGAGAGAGACTCTTTCGCTTCATCAGTCAGAGCCCTGTTCATGTCGCAAAAGAAAGTTTTCAATATCAAATTCTCTGATATCTTTGATTTGAAAAGATTGCTGCAATAGCAAGACTTATTTCGCTGTCAGATTGGTGTCCTCTTTAGGGGACAATCACTTACTTTTGACAATAACTGCATCATATGACATCAATACAATCAGTTGTTTATTTATTTATTCCGCTTTGTCGGCGTAATATTTGTTACGAAAATGAAGAATCAAGATACTGGTGTTTTGCTTTTACATCGCTTAAAATTAAAATTATAAACAAAAGCTACAAAAGCAAAACAATGCAGTAAACAAATCTGTTTACAAATTATCGTACTGCTTAATATAAAAAACAAATACCAGTATAAAAATGGTAAACAAGTAAACAAAAGTACAACAACTAACACCAGCATAAAAAATGGTAAACAAGTATACAAAACTACAACAACAATACTACAAGAATAAACGTAAACAACGATGCAGACAACTGAGTTAGTGAAGTTCAGTCAGTCTTGTGTGACGACGCGCTATGTTTGAAGAATGTAATCGTGGTTTCGAAAATCTCCGTTACGAAGATCTGTCGAACAATTCTCTAGTAATTGTTATTGTCTATGCAAAGGATGTAAACAGAGGAAGAACCAACAAAGCAATTGTTGTTGTTTACATAAAGTTGTGAACAGTGGCACTCATAATTGTGCGAATAATAAAGAATTTTAATTAAAACTAAACACAAATTTATTTTATTTGCAATCTACGAGCTCATATTTTAAATGTTTTAAAAGGTAAAAACGTAACAATACGTTAACTTTTTGCTTCACCAACGTATTTCATATTCATTTTCGAAAAGCCTTTAGAATATCACATATTAAATAAATATCATGACAATCTCCTGTTATTTATTTAAAGGATATCAACAAAGAAGGTTTAAATTTTAATTCAATTTAAAATAAATTCTTTTTCCGAAGGCATTAAGCATTAAGAAAACTTGTTTGTACTCGTACTGTTGTAATTCTATATGACAAACATTAGAAATCTTAGATAGTATGTACGAGTACGTAGAAGAAATAACATTTTATTACGATCGTAAATTTAATATTTAAAAATAAAAAAAGATTTTGATATTGTTTTTGTCTATTTATAGTGTTTCTGTATTTATTTTTCTATTTAATTTGCATAAAATTTATGGGTTTTTTTGAAACAAAAAGGAAATAAAAAAAATCGAATGAAATCTGAGAGAGCTTAACACAAGTACATTGAACAATTCTATGTATTGATGTACATATTAATGTATGCATGTATTTACATATGTTACGTTCTAAATACATCTATAAATACAATATTTATTAGAAATTCTTTTTTGTTTTGTTCTGTTTAAATCATTTGAAAATCCTTTGGATTTAAATTCGTTTCAATATTAAATTCTTTGAATGTCAAAATCCTATCAGCAATGCTCGCCGATAAAAATATCTTCAACAAGAGTTTCAAAATGGAAATTGAATTAGAACAAAGGCAACAACAACAACAACAACCCAAATGTTTGACGGGATTTTCATTAATTTGTAACTGAAATTGATGGCCTAATAATTCCAGGCATTTTTCTGTTTTTCACTGCAAAAGCTTTGAAATAAAAAAAAAAAAAGAAAACGAAAATCTTTTCACGAGAGGATCTAGTAAATTGATTTGTTGCTAATGCTGATGGATTAAAAGGAAATCTTAATAGAGTCACTAAAAAAAAGGGGGAAAACACAAATGGAAGCGAAATAAAAAAAACAAATGTTGGCTTAAAATTGCAAACAAATGTCATTCGAATGCCTTAAATGGCATAAAGTCACTAATATTTAAGAGAGAGAGAGTGAGAGGAAAGAGGACAATAAACAAGAGAGAAAACGTAAGTAAAATAAGTCAAAAGGTTATAATTTTTAGAAATTGTTATGAAAGCTAAAAGAGCGAGAGATGTCTTAACAAGCCTTGTTATTTCACATAAATTTTCCGACTTTAAGGGAATAAGGAAATTCAGAAAAAACTGAAAGAAGTCATACATACATACATAATTGACCATTACAACCCTTCAGTCAGGATTATGGACCATTTTCTCACATCACTCATGTTGTGTGCCTTAATTTTATACTTAAGTGGCGGGACCTACAGTTTAACGTCGACTCCGAACGACAGATTTTTTGAGAAACTTTTTCATGGCAGGTTTTTATTTACTCTCAGAGTTTTTGCCAGAAATCTACTGAGAGGAAGTCGCCGAAGAAATATTTTTTTTTGTCATATTTCGTTTTTATGTCTGGCCTGGTACTCGAACTTGGGCTTTACGTCTAATAAGCGAACTCACTGCCTACTAGACTACGGCGACTATACAAAAGAAGTCATACACTAAAGTCTTAATATATGTGCCTTTTTTATATTTCGGTGTCGGTTACATTTCTTAACATATCGGTTGCAAGGCGTGTTAGGAAATTTTATTCGAAAACAAGGATAAATCGAAAAAAACACCTTAAAAGTTAAAACAACGAGATGTGTTCCTGTTCTTTGACACGAACGAAAATGAAAAATCTAGATAATGGTGTTTGGCTTTTACTTCGCTTAACATTAAAATTGCAAAACAAAAACTACAAAAACAAAACAATGCAGTAACGCAAACCTGTTTACAAATTATCGTATTGCTTAATATAACAACAAACACCAGAACAAAAAAAAATGGTAAACAAGTAAACAAAAATACAACAACAAACAACAGCATAAGAAGATGGTAAACAAGTGAACAAAAATACACCAACAACACTACTATAATAAACGTAAGCAACGATAGAGACTTCGAAAAGGCGAAGTCATGATTGTTCGCCTTCACAAACATTCATCAAACTGTTTACTCTGCCATATAAAAGGAAAGGCAAAGCAGGCTAAGTGAGTGACTAAATTTAAGAATAAAATCCTTATTGATCCTTATTTTTCGTGAGATGTTCGTGTCGGTTGCAAAAGTTAAGGAAATTTATTGCAACCTACGGGCAAGATGGCAGTATATAAAAATCAAACTGTAAAAGGGGTTCAAATTTAAAAGCCATTCAGTATCAAATCAAATTTGAACAAAAAATATTTGAATCTATCAAAAAAAAAAAAAATTCAACGATTTTTTCTTTATTTTCCCTTTATATGTCAGTGTCGGTTGCATTTTTCAATTTTCAGCACCCAGCCGATAAAGCTTATTACTCAAATTCATAACAAACAAAATTAAGACGATATAAAAATTTATAAAAATTGAATCGTAATATCAAAATGTACCCCTGGTAGTCTAGTGAGCAGTGTGAACGACAGATATAAGAAATTTTTCATGCCAATTTTTGCCAGAAGTCTGCTGAAATGCTCATTTGTTCAAGATGTTTGAACTGGGGTTTGAACTATGGCCTCCCGTCTTATAAGACAACTCACTACCCACAATGCTACAGTGGCCACAACGTCATTAAATGCCATAAAAAATGAATCTTAAAAGCTGAAGGCCTTTAACTTTAGGAAAATATGTGGGTTTCTCTTTGATTCGCTTTCTATGATCAGTAAATGTATTAGATGTATTAGCTTTGTACGTATTGTTGTAGAATAAGAAGAAGGAGAAGAGTGGGTGTGGCAAATAATATAAGAAAATGAAAGTTCGGGCATTTGATGCTTTATAAGCAAAGATTTTACAATTTTTGCCACGCCCACTTTAAGATATTTAAACAAATTAGGTGTAAGCTCGTATAATTTTGCCTGTTTAGCAGCAATTCTCATACATCTGGTAGCAAACAAAATCTAAGAACCTAAACTTACATTTTCTCAATAGTGCCACGCCCACTGAATTATGTTTAGAGAAATTAAATCTATTAGCTTATACCTTAGAACGTATTATTGTAGAATAAGAAGAAGGAGAAGAGTGGGTGTGGGTCTAGCGCGAATAGCTGTAATTCTACGATTCTGTCATCGTGTTTGGCAGTCGCTGTTGTCTAGTTGATAGTGTGTTGGCATATTAGACTGACTGAAGGATTTTAATGACCAATTATGAATGTATGTTATCGTGTTTGACGATGAGAGTCTCAACACAAGTATCAATAACGAATATGTGTCGTTAGATTGGGAATTTGGCTATTTTTCTGCATTTAAATTACTGTGTTGCTTTTATTTGCTTATTTCCTTTACAATTACAAACATTTTCACTAACCAAAGTCAGTGGACATGTCTAGTGGTCGTATTTAACCAAAAAACACACGCCATTTATCTGTCACAGTGCAGAGATATGCTGAGGCATGTGCTTAAATTTGAAATCTTTTTTGTAGAATTTTTTAACCAATTTTAAGCAGCCATGTAAAGTAAAATAAAGACATTGAATCGAAAGAATATTTTATTCATTTGACGTCATTTAATACCAGGCAATAATTTTAGTATTTTATTGAAAAAAAATTGAAATAGTTATAAAAACGTCACGAATTTCACGGGTCCCATTGTGCACAGTTCTGTTACAATAGCAGTGTATCACAGACATATTAAATAAGTTTGATGAGACTTTTTTTTGCAAGAGAAAACAATCACAAAAAATTCTTCTTTTTTTTGTTTTCTTTTTTGCTTGAAAATAAATATTTTTTTATGTAAATTCTGTACTAAATTTTAAATTCCATGCTATTTATGTGCGTAACAAAAACAAATGAGGAAAAAAAAGAAAAAAAAGGAATTCTCTGATCTCAATCAATCGATATTTGGTGTGAATTTCAGCAACAAATGAAAAAAAAAATTAATTCTAGTGAATGGCAAAAAAACTGGAAAAACTTTATAAAAAGAAAAAAAATTAAAAAATGCCAATGGCTAAATAAAAATATTCAAATTAAATACTAATTTAATATTAAAAAATTTTTTTAATTTTCAAAATAATATTTTACGACTTTATTAATGAAAAAATTGATTTTTATTTTTAATTTTCAATTTTTTTTTTTTTTTAATTTCAGGTCGGTATCCATAACATTAACATTAAATAATAATTTATCTCTTATTGGCATACATACATACAATAACAGTTTAAAGGTAAGCTCGTGATTTTAGAACTTTTATTTGCTGAAATTAGCCTCTTTCGGATGAGATCCATAAAATATTATGGCATTTAAAATAGAATTAATTCTGAAACTAGTTTTTAAGCAATAAAAGCCTTTTTTTTGGTTGATTGGCAATAATAATTAATTTTTTTAAAACCATAACAATTTGCATAATGGCTGCAGAAGTTTTTTTTCCATAGATTTTTTTTTTTTATATTTTGTTTTAAATAGAGTGGCATATTGAGAACTGCTGGCGTTAAGACTGCCTTATTAGGCAACAAACTGATTCTAAACATAGTCAAGTTCCATTTCATTAACATAACATTCTAACTGGAAATGTTAAGCGTTTCAAATTAGCCACTCAGATTTTGAATTTGATTTCTAACAAAACAACAAAATTGTAAAATTTTTTTTTTTGCCTTCCATGGCCTATAATCATGAAATTATTTTGTTACTAATTTCCTCTGGTCATTACTAGTTGACGGGTAGATGGCAGAATCAATCGTTAGGTCTGAACAATTCTCTTTCAGAGCTACTAGAACCCCGACATTACCTTACTTTGTGTCAATCCTGACTTCACCACCATTCAGTAAAGCTTTACCTCAATTGATAGATGATCTTTAAATCTTCAGAGTTTTAACAATTTTTCCAGTTGAAGGAGGTATTACTGAGTGTACCGAAATGCTTCGTAAGAGTTATCGTGTGTACAAAGGAAAACAGTGGATTCAGCAAAGCTTAAAGTGCGTGACTATTCAGTGGAATGTACGAAGTAGATATTAAATAAAAGACGGGTGCTCGTAACAACCAACTGAGAAGCATTTACCAAATTGATGTTATAATCGACAAATTCTCAGCAGAAAGTATAATTAAATTATATTAAAGAAAGTATTAAATATTATTATTTAATTATTATTAAATTAAATAATATTAAATTAAAAGAAAGTACTCTATAGAATGCTCCAAAAACGTCAATCAAAGGAGAGGAGCCATCCATGCCATAATGAATATTTTTTTATAATTTAAGTTTGAGGGCCCTTTGCCATGTTCTCCTTTTTTTGTTTTGTTTTACAATAACTGGTGAGTGCTCCAAAGACAAATCCATTTTAAGACTTAACTTGAATCCAACTTTAGAAAATATTTTTATTGACTTCAAAATTAATTACGTTTGGAATGCTCTATCTGACATTGAATATGACAACCAAGTCCATTTTGATCAGTATATCAAACATCACACGATCTATAAGTGTATCAAGTCGGCATAAAAAGTTGTTGAACTATGTTCAACGTAGTAAAATATGAGCTCGTAGATTGCAAATCACATAAAAATAAATTTGCGTTTACTTTTAATTAAAATTCTTTATTATTCGCACAATTCTGTCTGCCACTGTTCACAACTTTATGTAAACAACAACAATTGCTTTGTTTGTTATTCCTCTGTTTATACCCTTTACATAAACAATAACAATTACTAGGCAATTATTCGACAGATCTTTGTAACGGAGATCTTCAAACCACGATTACTCTCTTCAAACACACCGCGTCTTCACACAAGACTGACTGAACTTCACTAACTCAGTCGCCTGATTTGCCTTGCCTTTTATATACTAAAGTAAACAGTCTGATGAAAGTTCTTGAAGGCGAATGTTCAGGACTTTGCCTTCTCGAAATCTCTATAAATGTAAACATCGTTGTTTATATATATTATTGTAGTGTTGCTTGTGTATTTTGTTTACATTTATTCTTGTATTGTTGTTTGTGGATTTTTGTTTACTTGTTTACTATTTTTTTTATGCTGGTGTTTGTTGTTATATTAATCAATACGATAATTTGTATACAGGTTTGTTTACTGCATTGTTTTGTTTTTGTAGCTTTTGTTTTGCAATTTTAATGTTAAGCGATGTAGGAGTAAATACTATTATCTTGATTTTTCATTTTTGTAACAATATTGTGAATTATTTCTAAACTCTTATACGAATGTTATGTACTTATTTTTTTATTATATACATACATACAACATACATACATACATACATAATTGGCCATTACAACCCTTCAGTCAGGACTACAGCCTAGCTTCTCACACCACTCATGTTGTGTGCCTTAATTTTATACTTGAGTGGCGGGACCTACAGTTTAACGTCGACTCCGAAGAACAGATTTTGAGAAACTTTTTCATGGCAGGTTTATTTACTCTCAGAGTTTTTGCCAGAAATCTGCTGGGAGGAAGTCGCCGAAGAAATACTTTTTGTATTTTGTTTTGATATCTGGCCTGGGGCTCAAACCTGGGCTTTTACGTCTAATAAGCGAACACACTACCTACTGGACTACGGCTTTAAAAAAATAATTACCAAGATCAGTTGTTCAGAAACCACCACGAAGGCAATAAAGTTTAAATTAAAGCAAAACCCTCAGTCTTCTCATTTCATTGGGGGATAGAATATACGAGTATATATCCTATTCTATAGTTCATTTTTCTAGACCCTAATAGTTTAGTTGACTCCAGGCTCTAGCTACAAAATTGATTTGAATTCATTTTTAATGATTACTAAGGGGACACCGCTTAAATGCTCCAATTTTTTTTTGGATTTTATTCTGCCTTAGGTACTTGGCTAATTTAGTACCTTTTATATTAAGTACTTATTATTGTAATCTTTATTTAAACAGACTGCGCGAAAATCGTACTGACAGTTGTGGCATAAAAATGCTAAACTTGTCATACTAATTAATGCGAATTAAAACCAAAAAGATTTGTTTGTTTATTTCGGTTTTAAATGTTTCCGCAGCGATTTCTTTGTTAAAATATTTGATTAATTCGTTTTTAAAAAAATCTATTTTTTAAAACATTTTTTTTCTTCCTTTCATTTTTATTGTGGTGTATTCGCTGTCACTGTCACTAAGTGCTTGAAAGCCAAATGTTTTTCAGAGCGCGTAATAATATGCAAAAAACACCTGCTAATTAGAATAAAATTTAATGAAAAAAACTATTGTTTTTTAAATTCGAAAATAAAAACAATAAAAAAAAACAGGAAAATTTGTTTTTGTTCTGTATGTACGTGGGTGTATTTAAAATATTGAATTTTTTAGCAATTCTTTTGAATTTTTTTTTCTTTAGTTTTTATGCCTACTTTTTTGCCTTTTTAATGATTCCATTATAGAATAACGTATTAATATATTTTTTTAATTAATGTTTTGTTTAGAAAATTTTTGTTAAATAAACAAATAAATTAAATTTATTAAAATTTATTATTAAAGTTTAAACAAACGGTGAGATGATTTAAAATCGTCACATTAGAAGGAAATTTTCTTTTGATGTTTTCCATCACAAAAAAAATTAAACGTTTGTTTCTTCTGGGAATTAATTTTAAAACTATAAAATGATGGCATTTTATAAAATTTTTCTTTCTTTATGAATAACAATTTCTGGTATTTAATTTTATTGGTTTAATAATTCCCCCTTAAATGCATTTTAGCCTGCTTTAACTACTTTATTACGTGAATAAAATCATTTTATTTTTCACTTTAATTAATTACACTAAATTAAACCGATTGTTTTCTTTATTGTTAAATTTCCAATAAAATTGTATGGTTTAAAATATTATCACACATTTACATAGAATTGAAATTGTCAAATTGTTTGAAAGCTTTTATTGTTTTAATTTTTTTATTGCTTATATTGGCTTCCTTTTTTTTTGAATGAAATGCCTACGGTGTTTAACAATATGGTTTTACACAATATATGCAATTATAAATCACTTTTAAAAATAGTGCCACACAAAAGTAATCGTACGCTATTAACATGGACAAAGCATAATTCGTTTTAACACGTTCACGCCGGCGCGTACCACCGGTGGCCCACATTAGACTGCCTCATCGTGCGGCGTGTACCACCGGTGGCCCGCACTTGATCATGCTATTAGAACGTACGTAATACCAAATGTTTAGATCTTTAACAGTTATAATTATAAATAATAACAATTATAATCAATAACTGTTCCATTTTCACCGTAAAAATTCAAAAGATTTAATGAGGATGGGACGAATTTCCGAAAAAATACGCAAAACTTTAAACGATACCATTATAGGTTACTAAACAGCTGCCGTCCGATAGAGCGAACCATGAATTTAAGCGCCGGCGTGAACGTGTTAAAGTGATTTCTGTATGCAAAACGGCCAAATCACTTACAATAATAGCTGCTAGCATAGAGTACAGTCAATCCTTTTATAACGAGGTACTCTCAGAAAGCGATTTCCATATAACGGTGCGCTGAAATTGCTACAGCCCTCCTATAACGCGTTACTCTCAGAACGCGGTTTCCATATAACGCGGGTTTCACATAACGCGGAGCTGAAAATGCGCCAGCCCTCCTATAACGCGGTACTCGTACAGCGCGGTTTCCGGTCAACATCATGTCATAAGTTCCTTCCGCACAACATCTGAATGAATCTAGTAACTAGATATTGTAAGAGGATTTAATATCAGTTTTATTTTCGACGCAAAAGCACAGCCGAGATGTACAAACAACATTTTTATATAAAAAGGCCAGCTTATCTTATAGCCGTCTATGAGATTCTAAAAATTTTTCTGCAACTCATATCTGACACTGAGGATGAATGTTGAAAAATTACATAATTTTACAAGTCTTTCTTATTTTTGTTGGAAAACAGTCTTTTAGTTTAGTTTTTGTTTCATCTTTTTTTTAACCATCCTTACATGAACTGTTCCCTATATACCATTTTGCAAACTGTTTTTGGACTTATTTACTTAAGCGGTCATTACAACCAATTCATGTCGTGTGTGTTAGTATTATTCATAAATGATGGGCGGGACCTCCTGTTTAATGTCGACTCCGAACGACAGATTGAAAAAACTTTCATGGAAATTTTATTTACTCTCATAGTGTTTACCAGAAGACTGCTGAGAGGAAGTCGCCGACGGAAATTTTTTGTTCACATTTCGGTTTATTTGGGATATCTGAGATATTGACATACAGACTCTCGTCTAAGAAGCCAGCACATACATAACATATGTACATGATCATTACAACCCTTTAGTTAGGATTACGATCTAATTTCACCACCACTCATGTTGTGTGTGTTAATTTTTAAGCATGAGTGGCGGGACCTACTGTTTAAAGTCAACTCCGAACGACAGATTTTTTGAGAAGCTTTTCATGGCAACTACAGTTTAAAGTCGACTCTGAACGACAGATTTTTGAGTTTGAGTTTCATGGCAATTTTATTTACACTCAGATTGTTTCATGGTTTAAAAAAAAATATATAAACAGTCTTCATTTCTTATCCAAATAATCCATCTAGAATCTCTCCAACCTCTGACTTGCCAAAGGGAATAATAACAACAACGAGCATTATAGGAAAAACTGCTTCCGAATGAAATATTACAACTTAATGAGTACGAGAGCCCAATACACAGAATATGTGTTTTCTAATTGATAACAAATGCCAACCCTATCATTCTAAAATTTGCGATAGTAAACTGAACAATAAAGGATCTACATTCAAACTCATAATTAAATATTAAAAACCTCCAGTCAGGATTAAAACCTAGCTTCTCACTCCAATTATGTCCACTTGTGTTATCTGCGTTAATTTTTATACATGCGTGGCGGGACCAAGAATCGACTCGGAACGACAGATTTTTGAGAAATTTTTTATGTCACTTTTGTTTGCGCTCAGAGTTTTTGCCTGAAATCTGCTGAGAGGAAGAAATATTTTTTCATATTTCACTTTGTTGGAGATGTCTGACCTGGTTTAATAAGCTAACACACTACCTACTAGACCATGGCAACTTCGAAGAAGCCAGCACACAATCCATTAAATTACGGCGACTTCAATCTATTGAAACTACAGTATTCCCTTGGAATGATAAGACTTTTTTATAACCAAAAACATATATCCATGGTTGGTTAGAACCTATATCGTTATATCGATCGTTATGCGATCTTTAGCCGGATTAAGACGACTACTGAGAAACTTTTCTAATCATATTATGTATTCACAATTTCTGTTAATAAGGTACATCCACTGGCAGCGTCTTAGCCTTTGTAGGTCTCATAAAATTTTGTAAATATTATCTGTGGAGGTAGAGGGTATGGATTGTATGGATATAAGAGTTGTGGTGTTTCTATAGTCTATTCAGGAGGAATATAAGTTTACTTAAGTATTATCTGAATTTTTGTAAATTTATTCAGCAGTCTACGATGCCTTTCTAAATTTTCTATGAAACAAAAGCCAAATAACGGGTGATTTTTTAGCTATTATCTTTTTGGCAACACTGGTTTAAACAGCTCACGCACGTTTCGTGTTTTGTTTCACTGTCAAACATCTTCAGTTTGGTCTATAATTTAACTATGAATCGTCTTACAAACGCACAATGCTTGCAAATCATTGAATTTTATTATCAAAATGCGTGCTCTGTTAAGAAAGTTCATCGCGCGCTTCTTCCATTTTATGGTCAGTTTAATCGACCCACTGAAGCGGTCGATTTTGGAGTGAATTGTCGATTTTGGAGTGAAGATCAGCCAGAAGCATTGCAAAAGCTACCAATGCATCCCAGTTTGGCGGTTTATGGGCTGGTGGTATCATTGGACCGTACTTCTTCAAAGATGCTGCGAATCGTAACGTAACTGTGAATGGTGAGCGCTACCGTGAGATGATATCCAACTTTTTTTTGCCCAAAATGTAAGAGCTTGACTTGCATGACATGTGGTTTCAACAAGACGGTGCCACATGCCACACAGCACGCGTAACAATGAATTTATTGTGAGGCGAGTTCGGTGAACATTTTATTTCACATTCGGGACCGGTCAATTGGCCGCTTAGATCGTGCGATTTAACGCCTTTAGACTATTTTTTGTGGGGCTATGTTAAAGCTCATGCCTATACAGACAAGCCCGCTTCAATTGACGCATTGGAAGACAACATTGAAGCATTTATTCGTGAGATACCGGCCGAAATGTTGGAAAGAGTATGCGGATGGACCATTTGAGGCGCAGTCGCGGTCAACATTTGCATGTAATAATCTTCAAACATTAAATTACATGGACCGTACTATCGATTCAAATAAAGATTTCTTGCATTTTTCTGAATTTTATGTGTTTTTTTTTAATTTTCATATAGCTCTTAAAAAATCACCCAATATAAGGGTAATGCACCCTCTCTAAGTGAGAACGGCATTTGAATGATTATAATCACTAGAGGACGAACATAGGCTGGTTCTACACATGTGTAAGGCCTACTGCAAGTGCCTTGGAATTCCATCGGCATACATGATATTCAGTTGCTAATTCTTTTTGAAACTCATTTCCGGGCTTTTAGTACACGAACTTCTTTCTGACAGTGTTCCCAAATTAAAATGTCTGCATATTTGTAATTGCTAATGTTAATAGCTTCATATGATATTTAAAATAAATAAAAAATTCTTTGGCCGAGTGCATGTAGTTTGCATGATATTGACATTTCAAGTCAATTAAACACAATTTTTTTTGTTTTAATATTTTAATCAGTGCATTATTTAAAACGTTCGAATTTAAGAATTTGTTTAATTTTCAATGCTTTGAACATAACCACAAAAATATAAATACAGTTTAAATAAATCATAACTTCGAAACGTATTGGAAATTGGCAATTAAAATTGAAACAAATAATGTGTTTTTCAATATTAAAACAACAAAAAAAAATGGTTATAATAAGTAATTAATGCAAATTTTTTTAACGCTTTCGTGCAATTAAAGCCAATTGTATTACAGTCAGAGATTAACCTATGCTGATTAAGCATTTTTGTAATGAAAAAACAAAAGAGTGTATAAAAGTCGTTAATAAATGTATTCGCTTCCGATAGGAAACAAAGGACCGTAAAAAAACTTTACCATTATGATGCAATATGGGTGATTATAATGTGAGTGATCGGCGTGTATGATTGTTAAAATCTCTCTCCTGGGTAAAACTAGAAGTCTTTCCAGGTCATATACATAAGTAATCACTTATCGTCACTAATTTTATCAAGTGGAGCCTAATACTTGCAAGTAAATTATACGTCTTCAATGCTAAACCATAATTTAAATAGAAATAATTACCAATAAAATAACACTTTAGTACCAAAATTTTGATTAAAAAATGCACTTTACAAACAAAATATTTGATTTGTTTAATTTTTTAAAAGTAGGAAATAAAAGAAAAAAAAACTGAAAAAAACAGCAAAAATTAAAATACTTTAGCCATTGAAACAGACATACCTTTTGTTCGTTTTTAACTAAAATTGAACTTGAATTTGCAATTATTTTAATGCAAAGCAACATGTGTGTCTCTGGTTTTGTTTTGTTTTATTTTTTTAAAATAAAATATTTTTCTGTCTAATTAGTATTGGCAATTGATTATCAACGTCATTGTTCTCTATTTAGTCCACATAACAGATGCTAATCATCAGCCCTATTCAATATTTTGTAAGTACGACAATGGCCTTAAAAACATTTATAAATTTGAAATTCTACCGGATGCCTTCAATTTAATGTGAAAATTTGAGAAACTAGTCTCTCAGAAACATAAAACCCTCTAGTTGTACTGATGAGAGTTTCTTTATGTTGGAAATCCTGTTGGCACAGTGTCTGCCAACCTCTAAAATTGTCACAAAAATTCTTCAGATCTTGGTATCATTCCAAGGAGTGGTCAGACTTCACTTTGCTGGTCATTCGTTTTACTTTTACACTGTGTGTTAACTCAGGTTTCTGTATTTGAAATTAATTTATGTACAGCGATTAATGAGATTATCTAAGGTGACGCTGGTAATACATTCCATCGAATGGAAAGTAGTGTTTACATGATCTCATTCTCAGTAGTCAATCGACTACTGACACTTTTGTCTCATGCTGTAAATTTCATTTGAAATCCTTTTTTCTTGTGGTTGCTGTCTACAAAAATTCTTCAAATTAGACCATGCGTTAAAAAAAAGTACTTTTTATTTTAAATGGTAACAAATTAGCAGCAAAAAATAACTTATTTTGATATTTTAGAAAAATATCCTTTATTTGAGTATTGTTTTGAAAAGGAACTTTTTGTTTCAGAATGTACTGTTTATTTGAGAAAGCACATACATATACAACTTCCATTTGAAAAGGTACTTTTTGTTTCAAAATGTACTTTTTCTTTCAAAATGTAATTTTTATTCAAGAAGGCACTTAGTGTTTGAAAAGGCAACTTGCCTTTGAAAAGGTACTTTTTGTTTGAAAAGGTACCTTTTATTTGAAAAGGTAATTTTTCTTTCAAAATGTACTTTTTATTTGAGAAGGCACTTAGTGTTTAAAAAGGCAATTTGTATTAGAAAAGATACTTTTTGTTTGAAAAGGCAACTTACCTTTGAAAAGGTACTTTTTTTGTTTCAGAATATACTGCTGATTTGAGAAAACACATATTCGACTTCCGTTTGAAAAGGTCTTTTTTCTTTCCAAATGTACTTTTTATTTGAGACTTAGTGTTTGAAAAGGCAACTTGCCTTTGAAAAGATACTTTTTGTTTGAAAAGGTACTTTTTGTTTTAAAAAATACTTCTGGTTTCAAAATTTACTTTTTATTTGAGAAGGCACTTAGTGTTTGAAAAGGAAACTTGCTTTTGTCAAGGTACTTTCTATTTGAAAAGCCAACTTTCCTTTGAAAAGGTACTTTTTGTTTGAAAAAATACTTTTAGTTTCAGAATATATGTCGTCCTGATCGCAAACAGGAATAAATTCAAGAGTCGATTTAGGTTATTAGGTTACTTATGGATGACAACCGAACTGCAATTACGTTGTCCTGAAGGACAATCATTTCAATACCCATTTTTTGTGGTTAATTGTGATATTTGTCTTATGGAATTCAAAAATAAAATTAGAAAATATTCTGAGCATAAAAATTAAATCCAATGATATTCGTTAAAGGCAGTGTTTTTACCAAAAACATCGAAAGCAACAACCTTCGGCTTTTAAATCGTATTCATCTTTGTTTGAATAGAGGCTTTCAACAGGGACTTCCAAACTTTGCCAGTTGATAGCGATTATCATGTTGAAGCCGCGTCCGTCAAATTATTTGTCTTTCCGTCTCTTTTAACAAATTCATGGACGGATTTAGGATTTCACAACATACATACATAATTGGTCATTACAACCCTTCAGACAGAATTACGACCTAGTTTCTCACACCACTTATGTTGTGTGTGTTAATTTTATACATGAGTGGCGGGACCTACAGTTTAAATTCGACTCCGAACGACAGATGTTTGAGAAACTTTTCATGGTAATTTTATTTACTCTCAGAGTTTTAGCCAGAAATCTGCTGAGAGGAAGTCGCCGATGAAATACTTTTTGTATTTTATTTTAATGTCTGGCCTGGGGCATTTCACAATGTGTGCAAATAATAAAATCGTTTTATTTAAATGAATGTTGTTGGATCGATGAGATCTGGATGCACACAAACGTCCAAGATTTCATCTTAAAAAGTCTCTGTTTGATGTGGATGTTGAGCTGGCGACATCATCGGTTTTGTATTCCTTTGACAACGACGTTGTCTAAACCATCAGTGTCAATAACGAACAGTAAATTGCGATAATTACGAACTTCTTTTGACCTGATTTGAACGATCTAGACGACAATGACATGTGGTTTAAACAAGACAGCACTAGTGTCACACAACTCACATTACATTGAATATTCTGTACGAACGATTTGAAGGTGGAGGTGATGTAAACCGTATCAAAATCGTGGTATTTTCTTGTGAGATTTTCTTAAGTCACAGTTGTTGCGAATAAGCCAATAACTACAGAGGTTCTTAAGACAACATAACCCATGATATGAGTCAAATTCAAGCTGATTTTTGCGCCAGAGTCGTGGACAGTCGGAAATTTCGGTTGCCATTGTGGGCATTCTACCACCTACTGGCAGCGATAGGTCTTTCAAGCGAACAAAAAATTTGAATGATATCTCACATACATTTAGTTTTATTTAAATTTAAGAATAAGATGCGCTTAATGAAAGACCCGATAGTAATACTGATATAATTACCGAAAAGGCATTTCCTTTTTTTTTAAATTAAGACTTTAAATTATAATTTCTTTAAAGAGTTATTTTAACTTTTCCATATTAAATTCTAATTTTCCTTTTTTGCTTTATTTTATTGGCCTTAAGGGAACACCCTCCTACGCCTACACACATTGGGTATATGTGTTATTTAAATGTATTTTTTTTTTATTATTTTTGTTCCTTATTATGCATACATTAACTAACGTAAACTACAAGTCCATAAAAAATAAAGGAAAATTTACGTAAAAATGTTAACATGATAGCTTAAGGAAGTATTTCTCTTTTCCTTATTTGAAACACACACACACACCCACAGATACATAAAAAAAACAATATACACACATGGATAATAATATTATCCTGTCGATTTCCTTTTCTCTATTTCATTTGAGTTTTTTTTTTTTTCAAATACTTTTTTTTCACATGGGATTCAATACGTATTATTTTTGCTTTGTTTTTTTTTTGTAGAGAAAATATGAAAAATATTTATTTATGTCTGTGCATATGCAAATATTATTTTATTGGCTAATAAAATATTGTATCAGAAAAAAAAACAGGAACACACACACATCTATTTAAAGAAGAGCGAGAAAAGGATACAAGTATCTATCTAGTCATACAGTGTCAACGACTGAGAAAGGAAATTAAAAATTATAGGCACCGTAGCTATATCCTCAAGGATATTTATAAAAAGATGCTACGCTTAATTTATTTAATTTTTCTTTAAAAAAAAAAAAAAATTTCCCTAAGTCAGTGACCATTTAATTTTAGTTCGCACTGTATGCTACTTTTTTTTCTTTGCTTGCTTTATTGAAATCGTTTATTTTTCGCATATTCGTGTATTGATTTGTTGCCAGTAGAAGGAAAAGTTTTCCCTGTTCTCTTGTGCTCAAGGAGAGGGAAATGGAAAGTTAGTTTTCTTTTTTTTACTGCGTTTTTGATTTATTGTAATGGAATATTATTTTCTCTCTCTGTTTTCTTCTGTTTACAGCAGAGTGTGTAGAGTATACAAGTTATTTAATAATTTATTTACAAGGCTTCTAACTTTTACAGAGGATTTACTTGAAGGATTTTATGTAATGAAACGGAAGAGCAAATCAGTTCCAGTACATTTGAAATGTTAAATGTGCTTAAGGTTAGTGTCCTCCCCTTCAGTGTACTTATCTATCTGAATCTAGACATAAACCATGCTTTAGAAATCCATCCATCAGCATCGTATAGCAAACAATCGAGGGAATAACGGACTTATAATTCTCTAAATTGTTCAAAACGCCACTCATATATTAAATTTAACACACATACAACATATATGGTGGGAGAAACTAGGTCGTAATCCAGACTGAAAGGTTGTAATGACCAATTATGTATTTATGTAATACATTACATGCCTTATTGCCTACTACAACCGTCTAGTAAGGATTACAACCGGCTTCTCTCCATCATCCATGTCGCGAGTGTGTTAATTTTATAAATGCTTGGTGGCACCTACAGTTTATCGTTGATTGCGAACGATCAATGTGTGAAGGTTTTTCATTCGTATACTAGGACCTCTTACAGAAGAAAGAAACTGAACATCAACATATTATTAGGTTAGGTTGGGTTTGAGTACGTGTATTTGCCACGGGGACAAGTACAATACCCGGAGTTCTAAATAACTCATTGTAAATGTATCCTAGAAGAGAGGGAGAGATGATAGTGAGGTAGATAAGGAATAAGGAAAGAGTTAAAAAAGCGAGGATGTAGGAAACGGAGGAAAAAAGATGAACTACAAACATAAAAGGGAGTGCTACTATAATCTAAATGCCCTAGCACTTCTTAACCAGATCGATCTACTTATGAGTCTATGGAGAGCGCTAATGTCGGCTTTCGACAGAATTCAAATTTTCAAAGAAGCCCAGGGTCTTCAGCCTTAATCTACTAAAGGCAGAACAGTTGTAGAGGAGGTGCCTTGAGGAGGAATTGGATTCGGTAGATGTTGCAGAGTATCTGTTGCCTTGAAGAGGAATTGAATTCTAGAGCTGTTGCAGAGTATGTGGCCTTGAGGAGAAATTGGATTCGATAGTTTCGATTTCGATAGTTTCCAATTCCTCCTCAAGCAGGCTAGTCCCAGCCGGACTGTTGCAGAGTATGTTGCCTTGAGGAGGAATTGTATTCGATAGTTTTCAATTCCTCCTCAAGGCAACATACTCTGCAACAGTCCGGCTGGGTCTTGCTTTGTACTAAAATCAATAACTAACCTCAGACTGGCCTTATCTAAGCCTAATAGCAAACCTATTCTAGCACTATTTAACACTAACATAACATTTCAATTCATTGCCCCAATGCCTCTATTTTTCCTGCATGATCCATCTAGAAATGGGGCTCCTTCTAGCAATGGAGCTCCTTCTAGCAATGGGGCCGCAGAAGTGGCAGATTGGGGAATCAGGATCAACTGTCAAGTCGTCCTCAGAAAATAAATTATTGCACGTGTATAATATTCGATGGTTTGATAGGATAAAGTCAAATATTTTCATCTCTAAGACCTCTTATAGAAGAAAATAAAATGAACGCCAATATTCGATGGTTTAATAGTATAAAGTCCACAGTGTGTTGCTATTCATGCTTATCAAGCTTTACGAAACATAACGGGCTAACGGGATTTTTTTCAGGACCTTTCTTTACACAATAATCCATTTTAATCCTATCATGACCAACTGTCATATGAAGTCAAAATAATTAGAAATCTTTAAGAGAGAAGCGTTTATTAATTAATTTTATATAAGAGTTTAACTCATAAATAACAAATCAAAACAATAAAGGCTTATTATATTGTATTCATGTCCTTCAAAACCTATTTGTAATATTCTTGTGTTATAGATTGGCCTCTAATCTCCCCTTCATAGAATGTCTTATTATGCCGAAGTAATGTACATTGTATATGTTATTGTAATGATTTGGTATTTATGAATATTATTCATTACTTATTACTGTTGGTGCTGTTATCGTTATTGTTGCTTCTATTACAGACCTTATTATGGCACTAATAAGAGCTTCTGAACATTGCCTACATGTAAACTAAAACAAAAGCAAATGAACAGCCTAACGAAGTGCCTATAATCATCTATATGCATGCATTTGAAAGTATTTAAGCTTTTCTTTTCATAATAATATAGTTAAGAGTTCTGTAATGATTTTACTCTTTTACTGAACTGTCTTTAAGGAATACTACACATTAAAATCGTTTAACAAACTTTACTCGTTATTGATTCAGTAGACTTAATGTACGTTACGTTATTGATTTACTTTATTTATAACTTATACGCATACATATACATACACATGTGCATACACATACGCCTCTATATAAGTTTCGTTTATTTACAAATACAAACACAAAAAAATGTAATTGATTTGCTGACGTTATGTGTAAAACATCGACATTATTAAACACTTTACCTAGTATTAGTCAGGGTTTTCTTATAATAACACACACACACACACATACATATGTATGTATATACTTTCTTTGTTTCTATTTCTTTATTTCATTTGTTTTATTTCGTTTTTACTTTCTCTTTCATTTATAAATTTTCGTAAGGAGAACATTATCCTGCAGTAATGTTCGCTATTGTTTTACTTTGTGTGTGTGTGTGTGTGTTCTTTATTATTGCCTGCAAATGTTCGTAGTCAAGTTAAAGGGATTTAGAGAGAGGAATACATATAAGATTATGTGTGTGTGCTAGGGAGTGTAGTTTAATAGAAACAAAGTTGTTGGTTGCGGTATACTCATATGTGTTATAATTTGCCTTGTACATCGCATAAAAGCGTATATGATTATTAAAATCTTTCTCCTGGGTAAAACTATAAGCCTTTCTAGGTCATATAAGTAATCACTTCTCGTCACTAATTTTATCAAATAGAGCCTATTACTTGCAATTAAATTATATGTCTTCAATGCTAAACCCTAATACAAATAAAAATAATTTCCAATAAAAAAAATACCAAAAATTTAGTACCAAAATTTTTATTAAAAAATGCACTTTTCAAACAAAATATTTGATTTGTTTAATTTTTTAAAAATAGGAAATGAAAGCAAAAAAATAAAAAAAAAAATTAAAATACTTTAGCAATTGAAACAGACATACCTTTTGTTCGTTTTTAATTAAAATTGAACTTGAATTTGCAATTATTTTAATGCAAAGCAACATATGTGTCTCTGGTTTTGTTTTATTTATTTTTTGAAAATAAAATATTTTTTCTGTCTAATTAGTATTGGCAATTGATTATCAACGTCATTGTTCTATATTTAGTCCACATAACAGATGCTAATCAGCAGCCCTATTCAATATTTAGTAATTACGACTGTGACCTTAAAAACATTTATAAATTTGAAATTCTACCGGGTGCCTTCAAATTAATGTCAAAATTTGACAAATTAGACTTTCAGAAATATAAAGCCCTCTAGTACTGTACTGATGAGAGCTTCTTTATGTTGGAAATCCTGTTGCCGCAGCGTCTGCCAATCTCTAAAATTTTCACATAAATTCTTTAGATCTTGGTATCATTCCAAGGAGTGGTGAGACTTCACTTTGCTGGTCATTCGTTTTACTTTTACACTGTGTGCTAACTCAGGTTTCTGTATTTGAAATTAATTTATGTACAGCAACTAATGAGATTATCTACGGTGACGCTTGTAATACATTTCAGCAAATGAAAAGGAGTGTTTACATGCATTCATTCTTCGTCAATCGACTATTAACACTTTTGTCTCCTACTGATAATTTCATTTCAGATCCTTTTCTCTTGTATTTTACTGCCTACAACAATTCTTCAAATGGGGCCGTGCGTTAAAAAAAGTACTTTTTATTTTAAATGATAACAAATTATTAGCAAAAAAAATTTATTTTGATATTTTAGAAAAATATCCTTTATTTGAGTATTGTTTTAGTTTGAAAAGGTACTTTTTGTATCAAAACGTACTGTTTATTTGAGAAAACACATATGCAACTTCCTTTTGAAAGGGTACTTTTTCTTTTATAATGTACTTTTTATTTGAGAAGCCACTTAGTGTTTGAAAAGGCAACTTGCCTTTGAAAAGGTACTTTTTGTTTGAAAAAATACTTTTAGTTTCAGAACATAAGTCGTCCTAATCAGAAACAGGAATAAATTCAAGAGTCGATTTAAGTTATTTGGGCTACGTATGGACGACAACCAAACTTCAATTACGTTGTCATGGAGGAACTTTGTTTGAAAAAGCAACTTTCCTTTGAAAAGGTACTTTTTGTTTTAAAAAATACTTTTTGTCTCACAAGATACTTTTTGTTTCAGAAAAGTAATATTTTTGTTTTCACATCTATTTTTTTTCTGCTTGAAAAGGTATTTTTTTTTATTGGAAATTTACTTTTTATTTGAAAAGTTAATTTTTTGCAAAACTACTTTTTATTTGAAAAGTCAATAATTTCTTCTGAGAATGTGTTTGTTTAAAAAGGCATCTTTCGTATAAAAAGATATTTTTTTGTCAAAGAACAAGTTTATTCCCTTCTCCTTTCCCAATTTCCCTATCTCCTTTACTATTATCCTTCTCTCGCTTCTAGGACGAATGTACAATGTGTCATTTTGAGCTCTGGGCATTGTACTTGTCTCAATGACAAGTACACGTTCTCAAACCTAATCGAACCTAAATTTACCTTTGAAAAGGTACTTTTTGTATAAAAATAATCTTTTTATTTTAAAAGTTACTTTTTTATTCGCAAAATGCATTTTATTTGAGGACACTTTTTGTTTGAAAAGGTACTTTTTATAGAAAATATATTTCTTGTTGAACGTACCTTTTTTTTGTTCTAAAGTAAATGTGCATCAGAAATGGTACTTTAAAATATACTTTTTGCTTCCAAAGGTATTTTTTGCTTGAAAAAATACTTCATTTGCAAAGACAATTTTGTAATCTCTAAAATTAAAAAACCTTTGCGAATTTGTGCGCTTTTAGACGTGGTAATAACTTGATAAAATTGAACTCCGTACATTTTCTTTATTCTTATGGTACTTTTTAGAAATGTTTTTAGTACCATATCAAAAGAAGCGAAATAAGACACTTTTTCTTCAAAAAATACTTTCTACAACTCTAACCATATTCCAGTTGTAAATTAGAAAAAGTATTTCCTTCATGCCATCTGCGGCGTTTCAGATTTTTTAGTTTTTTATTTGTCTTCTATTATAAGACACTGTTCTTCGACCTTCTGTTTGCTATACTTAATAGAACGCAATAGAGCCATAATTTTAACAGGCGATTGAGTTCATTACCTTATTGACTACAACATATTCAATTTAGTATTCCGACTGTCATCACCGTTTTCTGTTATTGGCTGCCCTGGCCATAATGCAATTAGGCATGACCCAATATTAGTCATGTTTTAAGCAATTTATGTCAGCATTGTGCCATGGAATTGCAATTTCCAAATAGAATTATTATCATCACAATCAAACACATTTACATACATACATACGTACATATGCTAGCGTATCTGTTGTAATACAACAAATATTTGCTAATATTTGCACTATTTGGTAATGGATTGATGACCATATTTAGCTCGTTACCAATCTCAATACAATATAAACCAACCAACAACAACAACAACAGCAAGGTTTATATTATCGAAGGCAAACTTTAATAAATTGATTAATAAAGACAAGCAGCCCGACAGCCATACAAACAGACAGACAGACGTGCAAACAGATATACAACAACAGTTCAATCAGCCAGTTATTCTGCCAGGCTGGCTGGCGCATTAAAATGTAAATTTCCATTGAAATGCAAGCCAGCATAAAATGCATTAACGCAACACAGCAATGACAGTCATACAACAACAACAACAACAGTCAAACCGAAAAACAACAAATCAGATCTATTAATAAAATGAAAGAAATAAAAACAAACAAAAAAAAAATTAAATAAAATAAATATTAAAAGCTAAATACATGTGATTATGTCATTAGGTTTTAATTTATACGAGGGTTGAAGCAAAATTTTTAGGGCCATTATTACAACTTGCCGTTAACTAAAGGGAGAATTTTAACGGGCAGATAAATTGTTTTTCATTATTATGAATACCCAATAAAGTAGAAGTGAGCGTTAAGCTAAAGGGAGGATCATCCTAGCTTTAACTTTTAAAGTTAAGTTTATGTTAGAACTTGCCATATTATTATATATTATTTTCAATATGACAACTTCAAATACACATAAACAAAATGAGGAAACACAATAACAAAACAAGAGGCCCTTCGTTGCCACTGCATTTAAAGAAAAAAAAAAAAAAACTTGTTTAATTGAGCAGTGTTATCGACATTGCTCCGGCACTGCTTAGGCCCTAAGGGCCATTATTACAACTTGCCGTTAAACTTGGGTTTAGTTAAAGGTATATAAAAGTAAAAGTAAAAGTTAACTTTAACTTATTTTCATTATTACTGTGGAAATTTGACGATTCCTTTCTTCTTTATTATTATTAAATAAAACACGATTGAGTTTTAAATTGAATTCATTGTATTTAAAAAGAAATGGCTTAGGCGGTAGAATAAAAAATATACTTAAAAGGTTTAAACTTTAAAGGGTAAAAGAATCGAAAACAAACAGCCGCGTTATGTTCGTCACGGTCAACACACAAAAACTAACTATTCAATATCAAACATAAAAAGAATTCACAATGCAAATACACTAAAACTCATTCTCTCTCGTGGATAAATGAGTGTTCATCCGTCTGTCTCTTTCTCTCTATTAACCCTTGTTCGTCCGTCTTGTCCGTAACTGTCCCAATCCCACATCCGGCCACTCCTGACTTCACATTCGTCCCGAATGTTGTCCCCATCTTTTCATGTACTCCGACACAGTCGTACACTTCCTACTTCCCTCTGAGTCTCCCACCTTCTCAACCTCATACCGACCGTGATCAAGCCTCTTCACCACCCTATAAGGACCAAGAAACTTCGGTCTCAACTTCATTCCCGAACCAAATTGTGTCCGCTTAATGGCGACTAGTTCGTTGACCTCATACGCTGTTTCAGGAACCCCTTTTCTGTCAAAAGTCTTCTTATTCTCCTGTTGGATGCGCGATATATTCGTCCTTGCTTGCTCTCTTAACTGATCACGTTCTTCATCATATTCTCGTACGGACAGCTCATCCAATAAGTTTCTTAAATCGGGTAATTCACCAATTCTCATATCCAAACCCGTTAATAATTTGAACGGAGCAATTCCAGTACTTCTTGGAGGTGTACTATTTATTATCCGTTGCACGTGCTCAACATGTTTGTACCAGTTACCAGGCTTGTCCACACAGAGCTTCGTCAGCATCGGTATTATCACACGGTGCATCCGTTCGACTTGGCCATTACCTCGTGGCACTCCTGTAGCGATCATTAGATGTTGTATATTTTCCGATTCACAGTACTCCCTAAACTGGTTCGAGGTAAATGCTGTGCCTCTGTCCGTTATCACCCTTGCTGGATTACCAAACACTGCTGACTGCTTGCTTAAACGATCCACAACCTCATTAGTTCCAGTGCTTTTGGTTGGATACAGCCAAACAAACTTCGAAAAAGCATCCACTATAACTAAAATGTGATTATATTGTTTCTGCGTGGCTTCCATTGGACCCACGTGATCCAAATGGTACGTTATCAAAGGTCTATCAGCCTTATCTATTGGATTCAGAAATCCTTCCTTATGGCCCTTTTTTGCCTCTGAAACAATGCATTCGATACAACTTTTTACTACTTTATCCACCTTCACGTTCAAATTAGGTATGTAGAATGATTTCTCCACTAAATCCTGCGTTTTACGTGATGCAAAATGGCCTTGACGATGCGCAATTTGTATTATCTCCTGCTCCATAAGTTTTGGTACCACGATTAACTCTTTGTCAGGGACCTTGTACAGTATATCAGACTTCAAATAATAATCCTCGTACGTACTATGCTCTAAAATTGTTCGTACTGCCCTTATCCAATCGTCTTTGAGTTGTGCTTCCCTTATACGATGCCTCAAAGAATCCTCCATCATAAGGCATGACACACGGCTCAAAGCATCCACGTGCTTCATTTTGGAACCGGTCCTATGTTCAATCTGATAGTCAAACTCCTGTAAAAATAGAGCCCATCGTGAAACTCTTGGGGGAACATCTTGCTTTCTCATCGTTAACGCGAATGCATTACAATCCGTTACCACCTTAATTTTCAATCCTAACACGTATATCCTCCACTTTTTCAATGCCTCTATTACGGCCAAAACCTCCAACTCGTAGGAGTGATACTTCTGTTCAGCCGCAGTCGTCTTACGGCTCATATATTCAACTGGATGGAGTTGTTGGTCATCTTTATCCTTTTGCAGTAGAACACCTCCATACCCATGCATACTTGCGTCAGTGTGTATTTCCGTAACGGCTTTCGGGTCAAACAACCTAAGGACAGGAGCGGTCACCAACGAATTTCGTAACTGCTCGAATGCTATTATTTGATTTTCCTTCATCTCGAACTTCACATCTTTTCGTAAAAGATCCGACAACGGCTTTGCTATTATTGCGTAGTTGGGAATAAAACGTCTAAAATACGATGTAAGTCCCAGGAATCTCTGAATAGCTTTCTGATTTTTCGGTAGGGGAAAATTTGTCACGGCCCTTGTCTTCTCGTCGGAAGGTTTTATTGTCGAATCCTCTATAATATAACCTAAGAAATTGATCCTTTTCCTTAAGAACTGACACTTCTTCCATTTTATATCCAGTCCGTTTGTTTCCGCGACTTTCAATACTCTCCTTAACTTCTCGATTCCTTCTTCCTCACTGTTCGAAGGTATTACCAGATCATCCATATAAATCACCATCGTGCCATCATTAATAAGTTCCCTAAAAACTGAAGAAATATATCTACAAAACACAGCTGGAGAATTCGATATGCCAAAAGGGACGAACAAAAATTCATAAACGCCGTTGTGCGTCACAAACGCAGTATATTTACGCGAATCTTCTTCCATCGGCACATGGAAAAATCCGTTTCTAAGATCGAGCGTAGTGAATACTTTTGCACTCTGTAGTCTTTGAATAACATCGTCTATTACAGCCATTGGAAAGTTATCGCGTATTATCTTCTCGTTTAACTTACGGTAGTCGCAGCAAAGTCGTTTGGTTCCGTCTTTTTTCGCAGCTAATACCACAGGTGCAGCGTATTCCGAGCAACTTGGTTTGACTATACCCTCTTTAAGCCACTCGTTTACCTGTTGGTCCACTATTAATTGATCGGTGTAGGGCATTCTTCTCGGTCTTAGCGTAACAGGAACCTCGTCACTCAATATTATTTTCATCTTCACAGGGTAAACTTCAGGTTTGGTTGGTGTATACATCTCAATCATATTCTGCAATTCCGTCCGAACATTCCCCTCGAGGTGTTGCACGTCTAAGAGATCATCACACGTAAAATCCAACGATGCGGAATGAATGATGTCTGCATACTCGCCCTGTAACTCAGCTATCGGATTAGCATTCTCCAAATCATTCGTTTCCCTAACTCCCGTAGAATTGTCCTTGTACCGGAATTTCGCTCCGTCCGAGTCGATGACCAAATCAACATTAGCAAAAATATCGTTACCCAAAACAACAGAATACAACAGATCACCTTCCCTACAAACGTGGAATGTCACATCCATTTCAACTCCGTCTACACGTATCTTAACCGTAAAATTACCCATCGTAGTAATCCTTTTTCCACCTATTCCAACCAAAGTTTTCCTATCGGGTCCGAGATCAAAATCGCCCAAAAGCAATAGGGTATTGTAAGAAATAGCACAAATGTCACTACCAGTGTCAACGAAAGCAGAGATCGTCTTACCCAAAATCGAGATGTCCTTGAATATTCTCCTTGATGGGATGATAACATCATCAGACAATGTATGAATATTATTGGTGTTCTTGCCATTTCCTCCGCCTCCACTTCCTTTCTTATCCCCGTTCTTCTCCTTCTTGACCTCTAGTCCACACTCAAAAGACTTATGTCCAAAGCCATGACACTTGAAACATTTCACCTGCGGATTTGCGCACGCGTTCGATAGGTGTCCCTTGTCACCGCACTTATAACAGCGTCTATCATCCTTGGTTTCAGGTATCTTCTTAACAAAACTTTTTGGTCGCGCTCCCTTTGAACTTGATTCTGACACTCGTATCTTCTCATATATTCCGATATTCTCCTTAAGTTCGTCTAAGTTCCTCGACTGGTATAAAATAGCTTTGTTCGACCTATAGTCGCTTATTCCATCAATGAAATATTCAATCAGGCTTTGTTCGTCTAATTTAATAGGATTTCCAATCTCTCGCAGACTATAAAGGTATTCGCGTAATGTTTCACCAGGCTTCTTCTTCCGATCTCTCAATGTCCTGTGAACTTCCAACGATGACAGCTTTCTTCCAAATTCTCTCTTCAAAGCTTGCTTCAGGGAACACCAATCCTTAATACCAGATTCGCTTCTAGCAAAAGTCTTCGCGGCACCCGTCAACAATTGTTTTGCGTATATGTACTTTTGAAGGTCGTTCCATTTCACAGCGCATGAACAGTCTTCGAACTCTTCTAACCATTGTTCAATTTCCGGCAAACCATCGCCTGAAAAAGCTGAAACCGAATCCTGAACGTCCCTTAAAGTAAAACTACTATGGGGTAATGTCGCAACATTGCCGGCAACTACAGAAGAAGCTTCACCATGGTCGAAATTATCACCTACAACCTCGACATTAAAATGATCAAAAAGTCTTTCTTGCAAAATACTCTTACTACCCGTCCTAGAAAGTCCTAATTCGTCCAATTTGGCCCTCAAGCCCTCTAAATTCAAACCTAAAATTTCGTCTCGGTTCATTCTATCTGTCAGCGGCATATAAATCCAAATCAAATATTATTATAAAAATTAAATGAAATATTATTATAAAAATTAAATAAATTACAAATAAAATATTCAGTATTAATACAGTGTTATCCAAAATATTGTTCAAGTATAAAATTGTTCCATCAACTTACGTTAAAATTAATTAAAGTATTATAAATCTTATCAGTTATCCTTATAAATATTATCAATTCTCTTTGAATAATTCAAACATTAAAATTTTATCATCAAACTCTCCACGAATTACAAATTATTCTCATAAAATCAGTATTCAGCAATCAACATCAAACTCTGTATTCAAATTAATCAAAATTAATAAAATAGTCCAAATTATATCAATTATCCCTAACGAACTTAAACATCCAATAAAAATTCACATCCAATTCAATTAATCAAAATACTTAAATTATTTTCATCAAATAACATCAATTATCATTACACCATGTATGCAATTCACAAATCAAATATGAGAGGCTTTTATTTCCTCACTACGTCACAAAACATCAAATTCAAATTCAGTATACAATACTAACATCTACACATCCCAAATGAATGCATTCATCTCAAGCACTCAAACATCTAAAATCATCTATCATCACAAGGAAATATCGTCTATACGTCTAAAGAATGCGAACCCTCAAAGAACTCAAAATGTAGAAAACAGCTTCTTTGCTCCGATCATCTTTCAAAATAAGGGTTGTTTTCGTCTGCTTTTCGTCTGGTTGTTGTAAATACATTGCTTTTTGTTATTTTATTGTACTCTATGTCTCTCGTGGTTTTCTCTCTTCATATGCACACTGTATTGTTTTTGTAAATAAGTTGAGTGGTACAGTTCACAATTTTTTTTTCACAATGTTGGCTTCGAGAAGTTTTGTTTTCTCATGCAACACACATTTTTTTCACCAACGGCACTTGTTCATTTTGTTGTTGTTTTGTGTTCTGTGTACATACAGCACATAATTCCAAATTTAACGGAATTTTTTTTGTTTGTTTTTTTTTTGTGCACCACAATACATACATACATAATTTCAACAGAAAAACAGTTTGAATATGTCTTTTCTTTTTCCAATTATTGGTTTTTTTTTCACAGTTTTTCCATTATTTCATCACTTTTCAATTTCGTATTTTCACACATTCACTTCTCCGCCAGGACCATTCCGGTCGAGCCCCCAATTTTGTGGAAATTTGACGATTCCTTTCTTCTTTATTATTATTAAATAAAACACGATTGAGTTTTAAATTGAATTCATTGTATTTAAAAAGAAATGGCTTAGGCGGTAGAATAAAAAATATACTTAAAAGGTTTAAACTTTAAAGGGTAAAAGAATCGAAAACAAACAGCCGCGTTATGTTCGTCACGGTCAACACACAAAAACTAACTATTCAATATCAAACATAAAAAGAATTCACAATGCAAATACACTAAAACTCATTCTCTCTCGTGGATAAATGAGTGTTCATCCGTCTGTCTCTTTCTCTCTATTAACCCTTGTTCGTCCGTCTTGTCCGTAACTGTCCCAATCCCACATTACAACATACAGATAAAATAAAGTTAACTTTTTCAAAAATATGGCAATGCCAGAGCAATTTTGATAGAACTGCAAGTTGTAAAAAAAATTTTTTTTATAATAATTTTAACAATTGCAGTGCTAGAAAAAAGCATATGAGAGACTTTCCTTAACCAATTTTTAAAAATTTTTTAAACAAAATAAATTACTAGAAATAATGTATTGGCTTATCCCAACAAAAATCTTTAATAATCTGAAGGGCGGGTACTCACTTGAACTTTTTATTTTTATTTTGTTACACGTTAAGAAAAGACTATCAAAAATTCTTTCTTGTGGCTTATTCGCATATGTCTGCGACTTGAGAAAACACCATGAGAAAAACAACACGATCTCGGTGGTCAGTTGATATCATCTCCACATGAGCTAACCATGCCCAAATTTGTCATAAGCTGTGTGGCACGTAGAGCCATCGGTGCCAGTGATGATCTGAACCGATGACGCCGCCAGTCCAAAACTCACATCAAACTGTGACTTTTACTGGATGCATTATTTGTTGCTCATCAAACTCATATGGTTTGGTACCGCACTAAATTCGACAATTTTCTTTGTTCACATATCCATTCATTCAGAAATGTGTCTCAACTCGACGAAACTGAAGACCTTTCTTTCGATGAAAATAAGCGTTAATTGGCAACTGCTGTAGAGCCGTAGTCTAGTAGTTAGTGTGTTTGGCTTATCAAACTCCAACAAAACGATGTTTAAAAATATTTCTGCGGCGACTTCCTCTCAACAGATTTCTGGCAAAGTACTCTGAGAGTGAAAAAGGTTCTAAAAAAATCAGTCGTTAGGAAACGACTTTACCACGTTAACGTAATGTCGTATGTGTCTGACGCTAAGAAGTTCTACATAGGCCATGTCAGACATATGTATATGTGGTAGAAGGCCACGTCAATCACAGATGTCTGACGGAAACGACGCTGTGTTCAAAACAACAGATTAACACTTGTTGTATCTTGTTTGTATGCGTCAGATATGTAAGACTGACACGGCTTGTCTAATAAAAAACTTTTAATATACGGCCATGTCAGCCATATATGTGTGACATAAAAAATTTCTGATATTATCGTGGAGATTAATGTGTTAAACTCTAGATCTCGCCAATACATGTATAAAATTAACACACACGAGGGGTGAGAAGCTAGGTCGTAATGCTGACTGAAGGTTTGTAAGGTTTTCTTTTATAAGAAAAGGATACGAACCAATTACAAGCACTCACGCATTGCGTGGTCTAATGCTGCTTGTAGGGCCAAAAGGAACTCGCATATTATATTGCTTGATCTATTAAGTGTAAGTCGAGTCCATGTGGTGAAATGTCATATGACAAATTATGAATATTATTTGCAGCAACAAATCGTCTTCCAATTGGGCAACTTGAAGATGTGTGTATGTGCATAAATAGAGTCTGAATCGATTGGAAAACACAATTTTGATAGTCATTCAAAATATCTTGTGACCTATGACAATTGACAAGTCATATGTAAAATACATGACGTGAAATGTTATTTGTCATATGACAAATCATGCGTATTATTTGCAGCAACAAACCGTCGGGCTGTGTGTATGTGCATAAATAGAGTCTGAATCGCTTGGAAAACACAATTTTGATAGTCATTCAAAATATCATGTGACCTATGACAATTGACAAGTCAGATGTAAAATACATGTAAAGGAATTACCACTTGTTCCTATTGAACGAATGATATTCCCAGCCTGTTATATACAATCTGATGAGAATGAGGTGTTTTGTAAGTGTTGAACAATCGAATTGGCTTCAAAATGGTTATAAATTGTCGATTCTAACGGCATTTATTTGGTGCTAATGAATGCATTCCAGCTAAGCTAAGTAAAGCCTATAATTTTATATTCATTGAAATGGTATAAAAATTAAAAAAAAAAACTTTTGAAACCACCCTCGTATAATCCATAAATTAGAATAGAGCCGTATGTGTTTTTATTTATTTTTCTATTTTTCATTGGTGTGTACTTGATGCCAAAAAAGTCTTAAGTAAGAAAAGCATAAATTTACTTAAAATTTCTGACTCATGAAATGGATTTTGAAAAAAAATATTTTTTTTTTTTATTTCTGATTTTACTTGACGTTTCGTACGCTGTTTTTTTTTTTTTTTTTTAAGAGAAATAAACACACTTAATTTAAATACTATTTATTTTTCTATGAAAACAAATTGACACACTTTTTACAAAAACGATTATTATTTAAAGAGAGGGGCACAATACCGAAACAAAAAATAATGACAAATGACGTCATTAAAATTGAAAATCTTAATAAAATTAAATTCAAAAAAAAAAATTCATACATATGTTTTATACATATGCATGTAGGTTTGTAAGTAAATATTTTTGGCACATGGTTTTATTTTTGTTTTTTATGTTTTAATGATCAGGCAAATGTGTTTCGATTTAAATTTTTTTTTTTTTTTTTGTGATTTTCCTCGTGAAAATAATTTCAAGAAAACTTATATCATTTAAATATGAAATAAAACTTTTCAAAGTCAAATTTTCCTTTTTTTTTTGATGATATTTTAAAGGGGTCTGTGGATAAAAGATTAGCTTGAGTCATAAATTAAATGCCGTGCCGGGTAGCACAAAATTTATAAAATAGTCGTGTTAAAAGCATACAATTTTTTATTTGTTTTTGCTTAAATTTATGTCTGCGAACATAAATAATTCTCCAATTAAATTGTTAGAAAAAATTTTAAATGACATTTTATTATTCGTTGTTTTTTTAACATTAAAAATGTTTTTTTTTTTCTTTATTTTAATTTTTAATAATTTTAAAAATAAAACGAAAAAAAATCAAACCAAACAAGTGGTTTCCTTTGAACGCAAAATAGTTTTTCTTTTAAAATAAATGCCAAAAATTTTTCAATGCGACTGAAATTGTTTATAAAATATTTAAAATAATTAAATTTAATGTGCTAAACATTATTCACAGAAAAAACGTTTTTTTTATATTTTAAAATATTTCCGTTTTGCTATATACACATGGCCCGAAATTGTTCCAAATTTTTCTTGTACAGTTGCTCGACATTCATTACAGCGTATTGAAACAAATTAACCAGACACTTTATTTAACGAGCCGGGTGGTCAGCAGGCCACTGCCTCGTTAGTTAGTTATGTGAAGAAAAATAAACGAGAAATGCACAATACATAATTTTAAAAATTAATAATCAATTGTGTCTGCCATCAAACCTACTCAAAACAATTTCAAATTTTCACACATTCTCTATATTGGTGGTGTGGCTTGTGCTTAAAAGTGATGTAATTTTGTGGAAAGCAATAATAATAACAATAACAATAAATACAAAAAAAAGCAAGAAAATTATCAAATAAATAACACATAATAATTAATTATTTATACTGTAAAATTTAATTATGATATTAAATTTGAAAAATTTTATTAAATTATACGAGGCATAGTTTGCAAAATAGGAAATAAATTTAGACCATGATTACATGATAATTTAGCAGCATTTTAAATCATGTTATCGACAATTAACTGTATTATCGTTTAATAATAATATCCTGTATAAGGATTAGGGCCATTATTACCATTTGCCGTTAAAGTTGGTTTTAGTTAAAGATTACTTTAGCTAAAGTAAACTTTAAAGTCACCTTTAACTTCTTTTCGTTATTACAACCTACAGATAAAATAAAGTTAACTTTTTCAAAAATCAGGCAGTGCCGGAGCAATGTCGATAATGCTGCTCAATGAAACAAGTGCTTTAAAAACGCAGCGGCAACGATGTTTATATTTGAAGTTGCCATATTGAAAATAATACCTATAACATGGCAAGTTCAAAAATAAAGTGAACTTTTAAAGTTAAAGGTAGGATGATACTCCCTTTAGCTTAACACTCATATATATATACATACATAATTGGCAACTACAACCCTTCAGTCAGGATTACGGCCTAGTTTCTCACACCACTCATGTTGTGTGCCTTCATTTTATACTTGAGTGGCGGGACGTACAGTTTAACGTCGACTCCGAACGACAGATTTTGAGAAACATATTCATGGCAGCTTTATTTACTCTCAGAGTTTTTGCCAGAAATCTGCTGAGAGGAAGCCGCCGAAGAAAAAAAAAATTTTTTTTTTCAAATTTTGATTTTGATGTCGAATAAACAAACTACTTACTAGACTACGGCGACTACTTAACACTCACTTTTATCTAATTGGGCACTCATAATAATAAATATCAAGTTATCAGCCCATTAAAATACTGCCTTTAGTTAAAGGCAAATTGTAATAATTGCCCTTAGAAAATCAAATCAATTTCTAAATACGCATAGTGGACAGCAGCTGAGATCAAGTATTTATTTAAAGCAAATACTTTCGTGAGAATATAAGGGGTAGTACGAACATATCCATTTTTTTAAAATAAATTGTCGAAATTTTTAATGTAATGCCGTAGAATTCCTCGTTCCGATTGATTAAAACAAAATATATTTTCAACACCAGCTATCGATAACAATTTTTCGATACAATAAACGATTTTTACCGACAAAAACTACTCTTTAGAACTGTTATACGGTAATAATTCGCTGGGTAGGCGATGTATGATCCTGGTTTCTCTTCCAGGAATTTTATTGACTTTGGGCATTGGTAAATTGCCTCTGACGTATGTAAAGCTGCGTTCATCTACTGCAGATAGAGATGAACCACTGTCAGAGTGTGTTGGCTGGCAGCATAATTGCAAAAAACATACTCTTTTTAATGCCAAATGGCATTATTTTGCCGGCTGGCCGAACTATTGCTGTTCTTCCACAATCGCTCAGTTACATATATTGCCTTGTATAGGGTGGGCCATCTATCGGTTTAAATTTGAACCATGGGTTATTTTGATTCTTCCAATACCTTATGTCATCCTAGTGTGTCACAAAATTCATCATATTTTCTCCACTGAAAGCAATGAATCGATTTACGTTTGAGAGAATTTCGGATTTATTGGGTCAACGAGAAACTGCATGATGATGGTGATTTTGCGAAAACAAATCATTTCTTCGGATGAAGTTCATTTTGGTGGATATGTTAATAAGCAAAATTGCTGTATTTGGGACTTAGAAAATCCACTCATGGTCTTACAGAAGCCAATGCACCCATTACGAGTAACTGGGTGATGCGGCTTGTGAAGCGGAGACATCATTGACCCATATTTCCTTGAAAATGAGGACGGCACAACCATTACGGTCAATGGAGATACCTATCGTACCATCACAATAGATCTTTTTGTACTCGCTCTTCATGGTACAATGAGTGAATTCGATCTCCGGGTACTGCACTTGTCTTAATTGACAAGTACACGTCCTCTAACCTAACCTAACCTTCATGGTATTGATGTGAACAATGCTTGGTTTCAACTTGCCATACATCTCATACCACAATCGATTTATTGCGTCAAGCGTTTGATGGCCGCTTAATTAGCCGAAATGGTGACGACAATTGTCCACCAAAGTGTTGCAGTTTGACACCGTTGAACTATTTTCTGTGTGACGCCTTTAAAGAAAAGTTGTATACCGATAAATCAGAGACAATTAGGCATTTGAAGGCCAACATTCGTGCTGCCATTGCTGATATATGACCCCATACACTCGAAAAAGTTTACGAAAATTGGTCCGATCGGCCTGTGTCTGTGAGGCCAGCCGCGGTGGCTTTATGAAGGAAATAATATTTCATTATAATCGGAACAATTGTACTGGACCAAGAGCAAACCCTAGTACTTTTATTGAAGGCTACATTTTTGTTTACAAAAGGAACACTTCAGGAGTGGGAAAACAATTTGAAAAAAAAAAAGTTTGAAGTAAAAGACAAATGAGTTTTTAATGCATATAAATGCTCACATGATCATACATTATGCATGAAGAAAAAATGGAAAATTGAAATAAAAAGAAAAACTTTTGTTTTCTAAAAAAAAAATTTTTTTTTATTTATTTATTTAAACTTTAAAAGAAAAAGTATTCAAATAAAGTTTATTATTGTCACTGTAGACTCATTGTCACAGTCACAGTCATAGAACTCTAGAGTTAGCGGCAAGTAAAAGTCATGAAAGTAATTTTAGATACACATACAGATAGTACGGAGGACAGAGACGTAGAGATTTCAAGTACTTAAAAGCATTGGGATTTTAATTTTCATTTTATTTATGTTTACTTTAAAAAAAAATTTTTTTTTATTTAAACAATTGTTGTGAAAGTATTATATGTCGTGTGTATTTAACATTTTAATTGTTCTTCTTGTTTTTTTTATTTAACTTTTCTTTATTTTATACAAAGTCGTTGTACACTTGAAATTTTTTTATATTTTTTTGTTTTTGAAATATTTCATGTAAGAAAATATGCCTTAAATGTTGTAAACATATTTGACTTTGAAAGCATGAAAAACTTTATCAATGAAAGTGGAGTTGATAGGGGCTATTAGATTTCCATTTCAACTTAAATGCAAAACAATGTTGAGAAAGTGAAAAAATTTTAAAAATTTTAAAAGTTTACTGAAGGGCCTACAGTCACTTAAGGCCGATTGTTCAAATAAAAATTGTTAGAAAACTTGAGGAATAGCATATACAAAGCATATACATATCAAAGGATTTTAAAATTGAAATTTAATACACTTTTGTTTTTAAGTATTTTATTTTAAGTATTTAGCCTCGAATTAATTTTTTTTTAATATTAAAACCTTCATTTCCATGTGAATTAACTTTTAAAAATGTCTCTTAAACATGTTAATTATTGGCAACATGTTGCTAATTATGCATGTTTCTGTCAACATACTGCTAATAGTTTCATGTTTACAAGTTTTATACAATAAAACTTTCCAACTATACATTGGCGACCGACCAAGTGTTTTTTATTATTTGAAAATCAAACAAACATTACACAACACAGTCCTCTGTTCTCCCGCTACAACAATAACATTATTATCATTGTACCGAAGAAGGTAATAAAAAAACACAAAATAAAACATAAACAAGAGAAATAAAAATGCTCTCTAAATAATTTATTAGCTCAGGTCGTGGTCTTGGGTTGCCAGCATTACAACAGCATCACGACCATATTAAATACATACACATGTTCCGACCTACACCCTCTCTCATTTCGACAATATTATTAAAATTCATTGTATGTGTGTATGTATATACATCCAAGGGCAAAGGTTACGAGTGTGCGTGAGTCTTATAAAAACGAAACTCCAAAAAAATAACAACAAGAATAATAAACAACTTTCTGTGATAGAGTTCAACAAAGAGCGAGAGAGAGAGAGAGAGTGTGTGTGATAGGGAAACACAATAAACCATTTCACTCTCTGTAATATTGAATGGTATTGGGTTCGTTATTATAACCTTCACCACAATAGGCAGTTAGACAAAATTTTCTTCTCACATTAGGCGGACTGTAACAGCAGTTCAACAGTTTAAATTTCGATTTTGAATCGAATGGAGCATATCTGTTGTACTTATTTTCATGAAATCTTTGTAATTAAATTTCTTGGCGGTAATTTTAAAGAAAATCTTTTCAAATTCGAAAGTTTTCTTATTTAAAATATTCCGCATTAAGACGTAAAACAGTCCCATTTGCTGACAACCGCATGAAATCAACAAATTCGGTATATTCACCACACTTTCTTAAAACAGAAGCAGTATTTTTGGCAGTCTTTACTGACTACATCTGTAACACTAGGTTAGGTTAGGTTAGAGGGCGTGTACTTATCAACTGTGACAAGTACAGTACCCGGAGGTCGAATTGACCCATTGTACAACGTCATAGCTTTTCACACCACTCGTGTTGTGTGCGTTAATTTCATACTGTAACACTAACTATCTCTTCAAATTATTTTATAATCCTGCCAATTTCTAGCACAGGAGGTTAGTAAACTACGTAAAAAGTGGCTAAAGCCTCGCTTATCGAAACGTTTGCGCGACGTAACGGAACATACTTTCATTTTTAGCATATGAAAAGCAATGTAAATGCTTACCGTTATTACACTACGGTTCGGTAATCGCTCTCAGATTGCTATTCGCATTCTAAAAACGAATGTACGTTCCCTTACATTTCGTGGACGTTTGGCTAATCGAGGCTTAAGTTGGAATCACCATTTATGTTGTCGATTTAAAATATTTTTAAGCATTCTTCGGTTGTTAAATGATTCACATTCGCAAACGGCAAACCTTTTAATAAATAATTAATACTTCCGATGAAAGAGATTTACTTAGTTAAAGTCTGGCCTGAAGAGCGGTTTTAAAACCACCTAATGGATAACTCAATAGATATGAAAGGCAGTTTTAAAAATTAATTGAAATATTTATGAATTTAAGAAATGATACATTATTTTACTGCTACTTTATCAACCATGTTTACTTTTCCTCAAGTGTAAGTGTAAGTGTAAGTGAAAGGGAAATGCTTTATTTTGTTTGAGTACGTGTTTTTCCCTCAGTCGATAAAAATTTATAACAAACTCGTGCATTAACCATCAACACACACCAAGTAATTGTATTTGCAAATGTTGCTCTACATTGTCAATGTTGTTTTCATTAAAGTTTTTGTTGGTATGATTACTTTTTATACACTTTGCCCTTAAGAGAAACCAAAAAAAGAGAGAGAGAGCGAGAGAGAGAAAAAATAGCAACAATATTAAAAAATATTGATAAATATTCCTGGTATTCACTTACATTGTTTGACTGGTATTTAAATCATAAATAAAATCCTCTCTTACTCAACTAGCATATACAATACCATACACAACAAATCTCTCTCATGCACTAGAATATACAATACCATACACAAACACAACACACATTCACAAACTAAGTGTTATAAATCATAAACTCCTCTTCCTAGTAAACCCTATAAGGTAGAGAGAGAACAAAATAAAAATGAGAAGACAAGTAAAGAAAGTAAAGTTCATCAAGCATGAATGATTGAACATTAAACTTGATAATGATTAAGCTGCTTCCTTTATGCTTGAAAACTAAATTTCCTTCACTAGGTCTATACGATATACGATCATACTCCAAAGCTTCGGAACAGTGACAATTCCTATCCGTAATTTGATCATTGTCTCCTACTGTCTATAAAACAGAACAATAGATTTCTGTACTAAACATGGATTGCTTAATACATTTTTTTCGGTTTACATGTGGTCTACACGGATAAAATTATTTTTCAAATCTAAACGATCATCAGATTAGATATTGAAATGAATTATTTTTTCATTGTGAAAATCCACTACACTACACAGTCACTACAGCTCGTAACAGCGCCAGAATTTGTAGAGTGTGGTCAAACAATTTTTAAGAAATTGGCTGGTTAGTCTCTTGAAAACGTTATTCTTGTAAAGGAGAACCATCAACTCAACTGTAGAAAACCTACTACTCTGTAATTGATAGTCTATTAGTAGGATGAAGTAGAAAACCCTTTTACGTACATATGTACGTTGATAAATACCAAGCTTTTCAGACAACATATATTGTGTGTCAATTCCGATCCACAATTTAAAAATGTGTGTGAAGATAAATTCAAATTTAACTAGCAAAGACAAAAACCAAACATTTTAACAGAGCTAATGTTAGAGTTAACATAGCAATGTTAACAGAAAATACGAAAACTAGTCAAAGAAGAAATCACCCAAATATACGATATCAGGGACTTAGATAGACTGCAGATATCTGACTATATACAAATTGAAGCCTAAGGTGTCCCTAATAAATCGCTATAAGTGGTATATCCCAAATAATTTTGGAACTGGAGATATTGGGCTTCAAATATACCCTATGTTAACAACGTCTGGGTAGGATGACGGATGATGGATATTGTGGGAAAAATGGGGATTGCTGCAGATATCTGACTATATACTAAAATTCCGGAAGTTAGCAGTTACCAGGAAGTATCGGCATTTTCATAATTAACTTTACAGAAATACTAGGTTAAGCCACCCCTTGAGAAGGTTTAGCGCAACCCACAATGAATATTCACCGGGGTCGATATTTTTAGGCAAAAACACATCATAACATGCTACAGTAGACCCACATAGCGAAAGAAAAACCTTGATTGAAGTGGCCGTAGTCTTTTTATTAGAGAGCTCGATTAATAATGTTAGAAAGTGAGAGGCCAAAAATCTATGAATGATGCATGAGGTGAAAGACAGTCTCCTCTTCCTACTCCTTAGACTTGCAGGGTGCAGCAGAAGTCCTTTGTCGAACCGCTGATAAAAATCTGGCATCTGGGATATCCCAGCTGGGCTATTCCCGGGATATGTTGCGACGTGAAAGAGTTGAGACTATAGAACACCTCGTCTGTAAAGGACTATTTGAGATTGAGCTTTGAGCACGGTAGAGCCTAAGTATATTTGGATTCTCTCGGGATTTGAAATGTTTTTGGGTTAGCTAAGGGGTGCCCTCTCATTATCTGCTATGGAAAATGCCTTGTAATTAGATATGACTTGTAGTAGCTCTACAAATAGTGTCATCCTTCGACGACAGTCTACGCCACAATAACTGGTTCCAAGTTAAAGTTCTTGGGTTCTTTACCACTAAAGATAGAAAAACATTCGAATGTTTTGAGGGGTTTTTAAATTCAAAAAGTACCTTTATTAAAATAGTACTTATTGCATTACAAAAAAAGTACTTCTTTTTTCTTTTTCAATTGAAAATTTTCTCTTTCGAATTTAATTTTCTTTTTTACCGTTATTTTCAATTCTTCGGTCTAGGAAATTGAAGAACCTTACTTTCGTTTTTATTTTGTAACGTACGAGTAGAGGAGCACTCGTACAGAGTACATTGTTACTCTTGTATATCAAATTACCCAGTCTATGCCGTTTATCTTGTGCGTACATTTTTAAATTAGAAATGATAGACGATATGACCATAAACCATAAACGCAACAAAAAAAAAGACAATCATGACGTTATACTGTCATTGTTGTTGTCGTCATCCTTCTCGGCATCATTGCCGTGCGATTATTTTTGTATCAAATTTAAGTCATGTTGGTTTGTTGGTATTGCCGTTGTCAACGCTTTGTTACGATGTTGATATTGCCGGTATTTATAGGAATCCCAAAAATATACGAAATGTACACACAGCAGTACACAACAGTAACAACATTAATCTAGAGGATGAAAAAATGCTTTGTACATCACCTCTGCCATTGCCATCGCCACAGCCATCACCGCCACCACCATTCTTATCAGCAGCAACATAATGCCAATGATGCCATAGCAAAGTGTTAGCAGACGACAAAAATTCCTACCCATCAACACCAGCAGACAATGTAGACAAACAAGAAGACAGACTAACAGAGAGAAAGACAGACAGTCAGTCTGTATATAAACGCCATCTAGCAAATGTACAGGCACGTACTTTTCATCTTCATTATTATCATCATCATCATCGTTGTAATGATAATAATGTTGTTATTGTTATTTTCATTGTTGGTGTGGTTGTTTAGCAGCAGTATTGTTGTAAAAAGTTTAAAATCTTTTCATTGTTGTGGCATGTTGCACGTACACTTGATAAACTCTTAGATACACGAGTAAAAATGGCAGACGTAAGATGGAAGGAAATATAAGAAAAAGACTCTCGCATACATACTCGTACCCGTACCCTGCTGCCTGACTAAATTATAATGAAAATGATTGAAACATATTCAGAAGATGATGGTGATGGTGATGATGTTGGTGGTAGCGGTGGTGTAACAATTGCAAGTGTGAGTGCTTGTATGTTACCTCCAACCTGCCTCAACCATACACGTCCACACAGCATATCAAGTACTTAGTGGTGAGTACTGAAAGCGAACAATTGAACAATTGAGAATGCTTTGCTGTCACTTAATGTGCGGTTTCATTACACAATACAGTCTCAGACAGCTTTACACGGGAACATTGCTTTCTAAAGTGTTATTCGTTTAGTTTTTATTCTATTTTTTATTGCTGCCGTAAATTATCTGAAAACTAAGTTTTATTATGCTACTATGATACCATGCCACCATGCCACCATCCCCATAAGTGGTGTAAGACTTTCGTTATCTGAGCTTAAAACTTTTTTTGGTATAAAAAGTGTGTATTGAACTCAAATGATAATGAATTCAGGTAATATTGAAATGGTAAACACCAAATCATTTTATACAAAGCCCCAGTTAACTAGGCCTGCAGAAGTACAATAAATTCGACCTTTGATCTCAAAGTTCTTTGATATTGTGATGTGGCCCAATTATAAGTGGTGATTGTGAAACACTGAAGTTGCCGTAGTCTAGTAGGTAGAGTGTTGGCTTATTAGACGTATGGCCACGGTTCAAACCCCAGGTCAGACATCTCCAACAAAACGAAAAAAATATTTCAGCGGCGACTTCCTCTCAACAGATTTCTGGCAAAGAACCCTGAAGGTAAACAAAAAGTGCCGGGAAAAAGTTTCTCAAAAGTATAGGTCCCGCCCCTGATATATAAAATTAACACGCACACGATAACTGGTATGATAAACTAGATCATAATCCTGACTGAAGGATTGGAATAACCAATCATGTATGTATGTATTGTGAATCACGGTATATCGAAGGATCTTCAAGAAATTCTTAAGACGATTCTCTCTCTTTCTCTCTTTCTTCCTCAACTGTTGCCACGTAGGCGACTAGGACGATGCTTAACACGTTAACTGCCAGCTACGAGATAACTTGTAGATTGCGTTCCCTTCTAGGGTGTCAACTACGAGTTACCTCGTACTCACTAAACCTGCCATTTGTGTGTAGCTACGAATAAAATCGTATTATATCAGTGCTAGTACCGATAAATGGCTTCTGGGAAAGAACAAAAAAGTCAATGTTGGCGTGCGTGGCCAGTTTTCTGAAAATTGCCCCGGCAGTCAACGTGTTAAATAAGCATTTCTGATGACTATTCTATTGCCTGCATGGAAGTGATAGGTCCAACGTGGTGGTTACTTTCCGATGAGTTCTATGATTATTTTAAACGTTTTTCAGATCATACTTTATTATATCGGCCAGTCCCTTAGCCATTTATAGAAAAGGCTTCAAAACGCTTAAAGATCGTTTGGAATACTTGTGATGGATATGTTTAGTACAGCTTGCTTGAAGGCCTACTTAAACTGTCTATTGAGGTCGCCGTAATCTAGTAGGAAGTGTTTTATTTTACTCAACGAGAGCCTGTCGTTCAAACTACAGCGCAGACACCTCAAACAAAAACAAAATATGAAAGAATATTTCTACGGCAACTGCCTCTTAGCAGATTTCTGGCAAAGAACCCTGAGAGTAAATAAAATAGCCATGAAAAATTTCTTAAATCTGTTGTTCGAAGTCCACATTTAACTATAGGTCACACCACTCATACATACATGACACAATTGGCCATTACAACCCTTCAGTCAGGATTACGGCCTAGCTTCTCACACCACTCATGTTGTGTGCCTTAATTTTATACTTGAGTGGCGGGATCTACAGTTTAACGTGGACACCGAACGACAGATTTTTTTGAGAGATTTACTTTTAGAGTTTTTGCTAGAAATCTGTTGAGCGGAAGTCTGCGCAGAAATATTTTTTTTTCATATGTTCATTTTTGATGTCTGACCTGGGGCTCGAACCCGGGCTTTACGTCTAAAAGCGAACACACTTCCTACTAGACTACGGCTACTACACACGACTCATACGTAGATACAATTAACACACACAACATGGGTGGTGAGAGAAGCTTAAGTGTAATCCTGACTAAAGAGTTGTTCCAAAATTATGCTTCACAACCTGCTTTGTAGCTACTGATTCCGTTCAATGCAGCCATTGTTGATCTCTATGGCACTCCAAGTATTTCCAGCGATCTAACAATGCCTAATTCTAAAAAGTAAACATTTCTGCTGCTAAATAACTACTACGCTCCTAAGCAGTCTGTTATAATCTCACCAGAGCATGATTCTCAAATCTATTCCAACATTTGGCTTATAGCTCATTTGGCTTGTAGCTCATTTGTTTTGTAGCTCATTTGGCTTATGTCCTATACTGACCTTTGCTATACTCTTACGTGAAACATTTTGTATTTCTAATTTGAAGTGAATTTCTATTGTTTTTAGGCCATAAATTTCATGGTAGAAGACTTCCAAAAAAAAAACCTCACAACTTCAGCTACAACAGCAGACGATAAAATTTATCGTTTTATACCACTTCTGATGGTTTTGTTTTCATTTTTTTATTTTTTGCATCGCTTTTTATCGTTTTTTCTTTACAGCCTAAAAATCGTGAGCGCATTAAAGGGCAAGAAATGATATCCCAGCCCTGCTATACTTACAATAAATAAATTTTAATTTTCTTTTCATATTGAGGGAGAGAGAGTGTGTGAGAGAGAGACATGATAGTCTTTTGAATTTTATAAATAAATCGATACACACATACATAAATTACAAGAAAGAAGTCGAAAGAAATCGATTTTTGTTTTGAGTATTAAAAAGCAACAGATACGTGACCTTTTGGGAATAAAAGGAAATCATTTTTACTTTCAGATGTTTATTAATCAGGGGATATTTCAATTAAAGATTTGTTTTTTTTCTTATTGATATTGAGAGGGCCAGGCATACCCCTTTCCTAGCAAAATTTTGATCCCAGGCATTGTAATTATCCAGTGATATATTGAAGACAATAACGTAAGCTTATGACGAAAATCATATTTTTTTACGCAGTAATCGTTGCTTGCTTAGATCACTCGAATTTGGACATCCGATGGCTAAAGACACTGAGTGATTTAATTTTTTAGATAAGGTTTCCGTATGCTTACATTACAAGGACTCCACCCCAAAGAACGGAAAGGAAGGTTCTTTTGACTCTAATACCACTTATTGTGACATTACTAGACTGGAGACTGTTATGTCGTTAATCTTACTTCATGTGGAAAACCTTCCGAAAAACCTCGCGATTTCATGTGGAATTAGAGCAACAGTCCCGACATGTTTACGACAAATGTCAACGTCGAACCTATTCTCAAGAGGCAGGATGATCTTTTTGATCAGGGAAGAATGGGGCATGGACCAAAAAACGGTCAAGTGCTTACTCTTAAAAGTTTAAGACAAATCGAAACAAAATACTTCTCGAACTAAGAATACTGGGACCGAAGATCATAGATCCAAGGACACTGCAATTTTTCAGGTGGAACTGTGCTCTATACAAGGAACAGTGGGTATCCTATACAAAAGGATTGGAAAAAGAAAAGATTATCTGATAGTCAATCCACTTTCAATGCTCTCGACAGCTAGGCATTGTCTAATTGCTTGCTTTTATAGCCTTCACCACAATAGGCAATTGGACTACATTATCCTGTTTATAATAGCATCAGCAACATCAGTCTAATTGCTTGCTTTTATAGCCTTCACCACAATAGGCAATTGGACTACATTATCCTGTTTATAATAGCATCAGCAACATCAGTGCCGTGAGAAGCTAGGTCGTAATCCAGACTGAGGTGTTCTAATGACCAATTATGTATGCATATGTGGGAAATCTATGCGAAAAAAGACATTCAATGCCTCTTTAAGGCTAAAGGTTTGAGTTCAGCGTATAATTGGAGTGTTACAGCTTGCTTGATATGGGTGTTAGATCCTGATGGACGCAGATGAAATTAAATGGGAAACAAATTCTCCCTTAAGGTTTATACAGATAATGGATAAACGTTTTGAGAAATTATCTGAACAACTCTTCAGACATGCACCTTTATTGAGTCAATATTCGGTTATTTGAGTACAATATTTTAAGTGTTCAGGCATAATATGAGCAATATTCACTTGACAGCTGGTAAACAAAACAGGTGGTTGTTTCAACAACATTGTTTGTATTTTGTTTTGTTGTTTTTTGTATTGTTGATTTTTTGTGTGTGTTTTTTGACATTTGAGTTGTCAAATATCAACAGAAAGTGTTCGGAAAATTGTAATATGCTCACTGAACGTACTTATTATGACAGTGCTGTATTTTAAGTTTTACTCAATATTATAAAAATTTGCGTATTTATTGCGCATTAGTTAATTAAAACTTTATATGAAATATTGAGCTCAATAATGGCGTTTATTGCAATTTACTTAATAAAAGTGCATGTCTGAACATAGTATTACGGCAAAAGTGATACTGTGGGGAACTCGACTTCATATTTTGACTTCAAAAAAGAGTCTCCCAGAATGAAGAGATAAGATCATGATTAACATTCATCGTGGGGGAATATTGAAATGATAAGATATGCGTCCATGATACAAAAAAAAAAAATCCTCAATTTCGACGCTAGTAATGTAGACGTTGGTATGAAACTGAATAGAAGAAGGCTAAAGAATGGGGTCATATCGACGCCTCCATTCTATTACGTTCTAAGTGTACTTAGAACGTTTTTAATGCTCTTACATTTTGAAATTCTACGTACTCTAACTTAAATACTGTCAAAATTTGGTTAAGATGCGCCGATCCGTTCCGAAGTTATAGGGAAAAATCGACTTAGAATACACTTATAATCGTATGTCGCGTGAAAACATTGAAAGCTCATAACTCAAAATACACTTTTTTGACTTAGAATGTTATAGAACGGAGGCATCGATATAATGGTAACAATGCCTGCAAAGAAACCCAATAGAGAAGGGGCGATTGCGATAGCAATTACTACCAGCAGATTCTGCTGTGAAACAGAGAAGTCGCAGTACTTAGTGATTGCAGTGTAAAATACTCTGTAAAAATCTTTACTGTCACAAATGTTAACAAATACCAATTTAATGTGCCTAAACCACACTCTCGTACACACAATCATACTAAAATGGATGCGACCCTTGTCAGTTTACGTATTTTCAGGTAATTGACGTTAACGTTTTCAATTAATTTTTATTTCATTTTTGATTGCTTCAATTTTATTTGACTTCTCCCCCAAACTACTTATATACTAAACACTTAAGTGAATACCCTTATTACTCTCTATCTCTTCCTCCCTCTACTACTACCATGCTACTTTATTTAATCACTTTGAAGCAGCACAGTATCAATTGATAAATGTTTATGGATTTTGTTGGGAATTCGCGTAACAGTAAACCAATGATAGGTTAACAGTGTAAATAACTGTACTTTACAAGATTACAACCAGAGGTAGGAAAATTACAGGAAAGAACGCACACATAGTCGCACACACACACACAGGAGTATAGAGAAATAATTTAACGGATTGAAGGTAATTTATCTTACAATACTTTGACCTGACCCCACCATGACTTTCTTGTCTTCCAGAGATTTTTCATACTTTTGCCCTGTCAATATTAAATAAATGGCCAAAAACAACAACAACAGCAAATACAACTGAATCTTAGCTTTAATTATATGGTGAATGTAAAAGCAAAGAGAAAAGGATGCTAAGCTTTATTGGGTGTAGGCGGGTGTAGAGGTTAGTTAGAAGACGAAAAAAATTGCTTAATTGCCGGTAACAACCACTAGGTTTTTCCTTCTTTTTTTTTTTAATTGAATTTGTGTCAGGTTAACTAAGAGCCAATTAAATTACAAACTAAAATAAATGAAAATTAGAAAGAGGAAAGATGAAGAGGAAAAAAGAAAACTGAATTTCTCTAAAATGGGTTAACAGGAGCTTAACAATTTGTCATCTAGATCAAGCCAGAGATCATTAAATTTCTTTGAAATTTCTTTTGAATGTTTTTTTTTCATTTTTTTATTTGAAAACAAAATCTTTTAACAATTGCAGCCACAAGAAATTGTTCATTTGCTTGACAATGTTTTTCTGCATTTTTTTTCGTCGTCGTTGTTGTCTTTCACTTTTTGAATTTGAATTTTTATTGCAGTTTTATTTGAGTCAATGACTAGCTAGCTGACTGACTGACTGACTAACTGCCAACCGTCTATATGGCTATCCCACATTGAATGGCTGGCTGACTGGCTGGCTGGCTATCAGCCGTAATATAAATTGCGGTCAAACACTACATTATTACAAACAAATTTCTCGTTGTTGTTGTTATTATTCTTGTTAGTATTAGCCATTTGGCTTATTTTCTTAGGAAGCCTAACTAAAAAAGGTTTGTTTAAAAAAAAAATATTTTTTTTCTATATTTTTAAAGCTTTTGCAAAAAAAAACTTTTTTTACTTTCGAAATACCAATGAATGTCAGAAATAAAAGAAAAATCTTGAAAATCTAATGGGAAACGTTTGACTTGAAAGGAATTTTAAAGAAGCATTGAATTAAAAGACATGATTTTCAATTTATTATGCTTCTTAAACTTTAAGATCTAAAAACGATAAAAAAAAATTATGTTTAAAAATGCTGCTGCTACTGCTACTGCATGCAGCAAGCAAAGTAATAAAATCAACAGGTTGGCGATTGGAATGCCCTACACAGCATACTTGTAAAGACAAGTAGCTGCTTGGCTAGATAAATGGCTGTAGAACTATGAAAAGAAAAAGAAAACATAATACATGGCAATGTATTTCGCTAGTCAGGAACAAGTATTTATCATACGATAACAAGGCTTGACAATAAGTTTCATGCCTAACACCATCAAGCACTCGTGGTTTCAAGCAAACCATTACGGGTAAGCATGGTCTAACGATGTAATCATGAAACAAAATGTTTAACATATTGGTTTATAATATCTGCTTGAGGGCAAATAGCCAGGCCTCAATCTATCAAGTTCGGCAATGGATGAGTTTGTTTAAGCAGATGATTTTCTGCTAATATTGTCAAGCATGCAACAAAACTTTGCATAGCGTCAAGCTTGACTTTGGTACTGGCTGCTCATTTTAACTACGGCTATTTTTGCTTGACTTTATGGCCAGTCATCTATCTTTCATTTATTCATTTGTCTCATGCATCAAAATTGTTTCCAAACCAGCCTTATTTAAGCCGTTTCAAATAAGCACTAACATGACTGTCGCTTTCGATGCTATTTTTCCTTGCGATACCATTAGGCGTGATTTAGCAACACCTGTGTGACGCTTGGTATGGATCAGTTAAGCTATATATTAGCAAAGTAGTAGCCAGTAAATTATTGCATGTGATAAAAAATATTAATTTTCCTTTACATAGAGTAGAATTTTAAATATACTATCCATAAAAGAGGATATTTTGATTGATATTTTTTATTAAGTGAGTTAAAAATGTACGTTCTTTGAGATTTTTTATTTCTCTAAAAAAAAAATAAATTTTGCTTATAACATGAGACAAAAATATTTATTTATTGAACAAAATAAAAATTATTTATTGCGATTGTTAAAAACGTTTAATCTTAGAGTTTAAGAATTTTTCTATAGCATGGGATAAAAACGTTTTAAATGAAATGTGTGTGGCAAGAGTTAAAGATGTTGTGATAGACAAATATTTAATGTAAGAATCTCCTCTATCGAAATATGATATGAAATGTGTTTAATTTCTAAGTGAGAAGAGTCAAAGATGTTGTGATAGATAAATATTTAATGTAAGAATCTCCACTATCGAGATATCCACTCAGTGTCAAGATTGTCCTCTACCTTAATATCGTCATCTGAGATGTCATTTATTTAGTGACAGGATAATTCTCGATTCCAAAATTGTAATAAAAATTAAAACAAAAAACACTCAAGAGATTGGTACCTTTCCAGACGTGGTGAGGACTATACTACATCTCCGCAAAAAGTAATCTTTAAGGTATATGCTATGCAAATGTGATTCATTTCAGGTTTGGGAAAGAGTAGTTTCACGTTTTCACGACCTCTATTGGCCACCGAGATAATGTGATTTAACGTTATTGTATTTTGTTTAGGGGGACTAAAACATAATATTGTTCCCAGTCCTGTATTTTGAAGCATATTATAATTTTGCATAACATGTGATAGAAATAATGTGAATCAACGACATATATATCGCTGGGATAAATGTACAGGTTTATGCAAGAATTTCTTACTTTGGGTGAAGTGAATTTATTTTTATAGCATGAGATAAAAGTTTAAATACATGGAAAAAATTTATGAAATAGTTCTTAAAATGAAGACCAACAAATTTAATATTCATAAGAATAGTTTTTTTTAACAAAAAAACAATAACACATGCAAGAGAAAATTTAATGTTTTTAATCAAATTTTTTTCGTTTCCTATTATACAACTTTTAAGGGAGATTTGCTTATATTTCACCATAATAAATTTAAATGCTTTATAAAATATAAAATTTTCCTTAAAATTTCATTTTAAATTAAAATTTTCACATACATAAAAATCTATCTAGCATGAGACATACATTTTTTAATATTAAGAATTAATAGCTTTTTTTACTTGAAATTCTTTATACGTATGTATGTTTTTTTATAAAACATTCTTTCATATTTATTAACTGAAAGTAAAACACATAAATAAAATTTATTTTTGCCTTAAACACAGATTGTATCTTGAAAAAAAAGTACTTTTTCCTATGAAAGAAAAAGTCTAGCGGTTAAAATAATTTTTCCATTCAATTCGCCATAGAGAACCACACATATGAATAGCCGAGCATGAATGAATGGATAAGTGAATGAATGAATGAATGAAAAACGGTATGAAAAGATAAGAGTCTTTGAAAGAATACAAAGGAAAACGTAGACAAAAACTATATAGAAATCTTTAAGGAAAACAGTAAAGAAAAGGCAGTTGCCTCGTATCGTACATAAAAAATCTTTTAAAAGTGTAGTAGAAAAGAACAAAGCCACAACTAATAAAATAAGTTCCTTTTGTAAAATAACAACAATAAAAAATAAAAACGAAACTTAAAACTTTTTTGCCTTTTAACTAATAAAGTTGAAATGACGGTAAAGTGAACAAACGACCAGTCTTTAACACGTTAGTGGCTGGATCTACAGTTTAACGACAGATTTTTTAGAAACTTATCATGGCAATTTTATTTACTCTCAGAGTAGTTTCCAGAAATCTGCTGAGAGGAAGACTCCTAAGAAATATATTTTTTCATATTTCGTTTTGATGTCTGACCTGGGGTTTGAGCTCGGGCCTTAGGTCTAATAAGCCAACACACTACCTACTAGACTACGGCGACTTTAGCGCTTCCTTTTTCTAAATTTAATTAAAACAAAGTGTGTGTGAAATATTATGGAAATTTTTTCATCGTTTAAAAGAGTTATATTGATGCCATTATGTGTTGAATAGAAAATTGTTCAAATATCCGCCACGTATTTTCTAGGAGGAGCATATTCGATATGTCCAATTTTCCATGGGTTATGTCTGCTTTAAGAACCACTGTGGTTTGTGGCTTATTTGTATACCCTTAAGACTTGATAAAAACCACACAAGAAAAAGTCTAAGGGGATCAAATCGCACGATCTCGGTGCCCAGCTCATAGCCGAGAAGATCATACTTTCAAATCGCTCTTGTAGAATATCAAATTTGGCATTAGCTATATGGCACAGAGCATCATCCTTTTCAAATAACATGACGTTGAAGTACAAATCATTCGTTTTTGTTTTATTCAATGGTCCTCATCGCTGAAGATGAATGTGAAAAATTTTGACACACTTTCAAAAAGGGGTGTGAAAAATGTTGACACACTTTCAAAAAGGGGTGTGAAAAATGTTGACACACTTTCAAAAAGGGGTGTGAAAAATTTTGACACACTTTCAAAAAGGGGTGTGAAAAATGTTGACACACTTTCAAAAAGGGGTGTGAAAAATGTTGACACACTTTCAAAAAGGGGTGTGAAAAATTTTGACACACTTTCAAAACGGGGGTGTGAAAAATGTTGACACACTTTCAAAAAAGGGTGTGAAAAATGTTGACACACTTTCAAAAAGGGGTGTGAAAAATGTTGACACACTTTCAAAAAGGGGTGTGAAAAATGTTGACACACTTTCAAAAAAGGGTGTGAAAAATGTTGACACACTTTCAAAAAGGGGTGTGAAAAATTTTGACACACTTTCAAAAAGGGGTGTGAAAAATGTTGACACACTTTCAAAAAGGGGTGTGAAAAATGTTGACACACTTTCAAAAAGGGGTGTGAAAAATGTTGACACACTTTCAAAAAGGGGTGTGAAAAATGTTGACACACTTTCAAAAACGGGTGTGAAAAATTTTGACACACTTTCAAAAAGGGGTGTGAAAAATGTTGACACACTTTCAAAAAGGGGTGTGAAAAATGTTGACACACTTTCAAAAAGGGGTGTGAAAAATGTTGACACACTTTCAAAAAGGGGTGTGAAAAATGTTGACACACTTTCAAAAAGGGGTGTGAAAAATGTTGACACACTTTCAAAAAAGGGTGTGAAAAATGTTGACACACTTTCAAAAACGGGTGTGAAAAATTTTGACACACTTTCAAAAAGGGGTGTGAAAAATGTTGACACACTTTCAAAAAGGGGTGTGAAAAATTTAGACACACTTTCAAAAAGGGGTGTGAAAAATGTTGACACACTTTCAAAAAGGGGTGTGAAAAATTTTGACACACTTTCAAAAAAGGGTGTGAAAAATGTTGACACACTTTCAAAAAGGGGTGTGAAAAATGTTGACACACTTTCAAAAAGGGGTGTGAAAAATGTTGACACACTTTCAAAAAAGGGTGTGAAAAATGTTGACACACTTTCAAAAAGGGGTGTGAAAAATTTAGACACACTTTCAAAAAGGGGTGTGAAAAATTTTGACACACTTTCAAAAAGGGGTGTGAAAAATGTTGACACACTTTCAAAAAGGGGTGTGAAAAATGTTGACACACTTTCAAAAAGGAGTGTGAAAAATGTTGACACACTTTCAAAAAGGGGTGTGAAAAATGTTGACACACTTTCAAAAAGGGGTGTGAAAATTTTTGACACACTTTCAAAAAGGGGTGTGAAAAATGTTGACACACTTTCAAAAAGGGGTGTGAAAAATTTAGACACACTTTCAAAAAGGGGTGTGAAAAATGTTGACACACTTTCAAAAAGGGGTGTGAAAAATTTAGACACACTTTCAAAAAGCGGTGTGAAAAATTTTGACACACTTTCAAAAAGCGGTGTGAAAAATGTTGACACACTTTCAAAAAGCGGTGTGAAAAATTTTGACACACTTTCAAAAAGGGGTGTGAAAAATGTTGACACACTTTCAAAAAGGGGTGTGAAAAATTTTGACACACTTTCAAAACGGGGGTGTGAAAAATGTTGACACACTTTCAAAAAAGGGTGTGAAAAATGTTGACACACTTTCAAAAAGGGGTGTGAAAAATGTTGACACACTTTCAAAAAGGGGTGTGAAAAATGTTGACACACTTTCAAAAAGGGGTGTGAAAAATTTTGACACACTTTCAAAAAGGGGTGTGAAAAATGTTGACACACTTTCAAAAAGGGGTGTGAAAAATGTTGACACACTTTCAAAAAGGGGTGTGAAAAATGTTGACACACTTTCAAAAAGGGGTGTGAAAAATGTTGACACACTTTCAAAATGGGGGGTGAAAAATGTTGTCACACTTTCAAAAAGGGGTGTGAAAAATTTTGACACACTTTCAAAAAGGGGTGTGAAAAATTTTGACACACTTTCAAAAAGGGGTGTGAAAAATGTTGACACACTTTCAAAAAGGGGTGTGAAAAATGTTGACACACTTTCAAAAAGGGGTGTGAAAAATGTTGACACACTTTCAAAAAGGGGTGTGAAAAATGTTGACACACTTTCAAAAAGGGGTGTGAAAAATTTTGACACACTTTCAAAAAGGGGTGTGAAAAATTTTGACACACTTTCAAAAAGGGGTGTGAAAAATGCTGACACACTTTCAAAAAGGGGTGTGAAAAATGTTGACACACTTTCAAAAAGGGGTGTGAAAAATGTTGACACACTTTCAAAAAGGGGTGCGAAAAATGTTGACACACTTTCAAAAAGGGGTGTGAAAAATGTTGACACACTTTCAAAAAGGGGTGTGAAAAATGTTGACACACTTTCAAAAAGGGGTGTGAAAAATGTTGACACACTTTCAAAAAGGGGTGTGAAAAATTTTGACACACTTTCAAAAAGGGGTGTGAAAAATTTTGACACACTTTCAAAAAGGGGTGTGAAAAATGTTGACACACTTTCAGAAAGGGGTGTGAAAAATGTTGACACACTTTCAAAAAGGGGTGTGAAAAATTTTGACACACTTTCAAAAAGGGGTGTGAAAAATGTTGACACACTTTCAAAAAGGGGTGTGAAAAATGTTGACACACTTTCAAAAAGGAGTGTGAAAAATGTTGACACACTTTCAAAAAGGGGTGTGAAAAATGTTGACACACTTTCAAAAAGGGGTGTGAAAAATGTTGACACACTTTCAAAAAGGGGTGTGAAAAATGTTGACACACTTTCAAAAAGGGGTGTGAAAAATGTTGCCCCCTTTCAAAAAGGGGTGTGAAACATGTTGACACACTTTCAAAAAGGGGTGTGAAAAATGTTGCCCCCTTTCAAAAAGGGGTGTGAAACATGTTGACACACTTTCAAAAAGGGGTGTGAAAAATTTTGACACTTTCAAAAAGGGGTGTGAAAAATTTTGACACACTTTCCAAAAGGGGTGTGAAAAATGTTGACACACTTTCAAAAAGGAGTGTGAAAAATGTTGACACACTTTCAAAAAGGGGTGTGAAAAATGTTGACACACTTTCAAAAAGGGGTGTGAAAAATGTTGACACACTTTCAAAAAGGGGTGTGAAAAATGTTGCCCCCTTTCAAAAAGGGGTGTGAAACATGTTGACACACTTTCAAAAAGGGGTGTGAAAAATGTTGCCCCCTTTCAAAAAGGGGTGTGAAACATGTTGACACACTTTCAAAAAGGGGTGTGAAAAATTTTGACACTTTCAAAAAGGGGTGTGAAAAATTTTGACACACTTTCCAAAAGGGGTGTGAAAAATGTTGACACACTTTCAAAAAGGAGTGTGAAAAATGTTGACACACTTTCAAAAAGGGGTGTGAAAAATGTTGACACACTTTCAAAAAGGGGTGTGAAAATTTTTGACACACTTTCAAAAAGGGGTGTGAAAAATTTGGACACACTTTCAAAAAGGGGTGTGAAAAATGTTGACACACTTTCAAAAAGGGGTGTGAAAAATGTTGACACACTTTCAAAAAGGGGTGTGAAAAATGTTGACACACTTTCAAAAAGGGGTGTGAAAAATGTTGACACACTTTCAAAAAGGGGTGTGAAAAATGTTGACACACTTAAAAAAAGGGGTGTGAAAAATTTTGACACACTTTCAAAAAGGGGTGTGAAAAATGTTGACACACTTTCAAAAAGGGGTGTGAAAAATGTTGACACACTTTCAAAAAGGGGTGTGAAAAATTTTGACACACTTTCAAAAAGGGGTGTGAAAAATGTTGACACACTTTCAAAAAGGGGTGTGAAAAATGTTGACACACTTTCAAAAAGGGGTGTGAAAAATGTTGACACACTTTCAAAAAGGGGTGTGAAAAATGTTGACACACTTTCAAAAAGGGGTGTGAAAAATGTTGACACACTTCCAAAAAGGGGTGTGAAAAATGTTGACACACTTTCAAAAAGGGGTGTGAAAAATGTTGACACACTTTCAAAAAGGGGTGTGAAAAATGTTGACACACTTTCAAAAAGGGGTGTGAAAAATGTTGACACACTTTCAAAAAGGGGTGTGAAAAATGTTGACACACTTTCAAAAAGGGGTGTGAAAAATGTTGACACACTTTCAAAAAGGGGTGTGAAAAATTTTGACACACTTTCAAAAACGGGTGTGAAAAATGTTGACACACTTTCAAAAAGGGGTGTGAAAAATTTTGACACACTTTCAAAAAGGGGTGTGAAAAATGTTGACACACTTTCAAAAAGGGGTGTGAAAAATGTTGACACACTTTCAAAAAGGGGTGTGAAAAATGTTGACACACTTTCAAAAAGGGGTGTGAAAAATTTTGACACACTTTCAAAAAGGGGTGTGAAAAATGTTGACACACTTTCAAAAAGGGGTGTGAAAAATGTTGACACACTTTCAAAAAGGGGTGTGAAAAATGTTGACACACTTTCAAAAAGGGGTGTGAAAAATGTTGACACACTTTCAAAAAGGGGTGTGAAAAATGTTGACACACTTTCAAAAAGGGGTGTGAAAAATGTTGACACACTTTCAAAAAGGGGTGTGAAAAATGTTGACACACTTTCAAAAAGGGGTGTGAAAAATGTTGACACACTTTCAAAAAGGGGTGTGAAAAATGTTGACACACTTTCAAAAAGGGGTGTGAAAAATGTTGACACACTTTCAAAAAGGGGTGTGAAAAATGTTGACACACTTTCAAAAAGGGGTGTGAAAAATTTGGACACACTTTCAAAAAGGGGTGTGAAAAATTTTGACACACTTTCAAAAAGGGGTGTGAAAAATGTTGACACACTTTCAAAAAGGGGTGTGAAAAATGTTGACACACTTTCAAAAAGGGGTGTGAAAAATGTTGACACACTTTCAAAAAGGGGTGTGAAAAATGTTGACACACTTTCAAAAAGGGGTGTGAAAAATTTTGACACACTTTCAAAAAGGGGTGTGAAAAATTTTGACACACTTTCAAAAAGGGGTGTGAAAAATTTTGACTCACTTTCAAAAAGGGGTGTGAAAAATTTTGACACACTTTCAAAAAGGGGTGTGAAAAATGTTGACACACTTTCAAAAAGGGGTGTGAAAAATGTTGACACACTTTCAAAAAGGGGTGTGAAAAATGTTGCCCCCTTTCAAAAAGGGGTGTGAAACATGTTGACACACTTTCAAAAAGGGGTGTGAAAAATGTTGACACACTTTCAAAAAGGGGTGGGAAAAATGTTGACACACTTTCAAAAAGGGGTGTGAAAAATGTTGACACACTTTCAAAAAAGGGTGTGAAAAATTTTGACACACTTTCAAAAAAGGGTGTGAAAAATGTTGACACACTTTCAAAAAGGGGTGTGAAAAATGTTGACACACTTTCAAAAAGGGGTGTGAAAAATGTTGACACACTTTCAAAAAAGGGTGTGAAAAATGTTGACACACTTTCAAAAAGGGGTGTGAAAAATTTAGACACACTTTCAAAAAGGGGTGTGAAAAATTTTGACACACTTTCAAAAAGGGGTGTGAAAAATGTTGACACACTTTCAAAAAGGGGTGTGAAAAATGTTGACACACTTTCAAAAAGGAGTGTGAAAAATGTTGATACACTTTCAAAAAGGGGTGTGAAAAATGTTGACACACTTTCAAAAAGGGGTGTGAAAATTTTTGACACACTTTCAAAAAGGGGTGTGAAAAATGTTGACACACTTTCAAAAAGGGGTGTGAAAAATTTAGACACACTTTCAAAAAGGGGTGTGAAAAATGTTGACACACTTTCAAAAAGGGGTGTGAAAAATTTAGACACACTTTCAAAAAGCGGTGTGAAAAATTTTGACACACTTTCAACAAGCGGTGTGAAAAATGTTGACACACTTTCAAAAAGCGGTGTGAAAAATTTTGACACACTTTCAAAAAGGGGTGTGAAAAATGTTGACACACTTTCAAAAAGGGGTGTGAAAAATTTTGACACACTTTCAAAACGGGGGTGTGAAAAATGTTGACACACTTTCAAAAAAGGGTGTGAAAAATGTTGACACACTTTCAAAAAGGGGTGTGAAAAATGTTGACACACTTTCAAAAAGGGGTGTGAAAAATGTTGACACACTTTCAAAAAGGGGTGTGAAAAATGTTGACACACTTTCAAAAAGGGGTGTGAAAAATGTTGACACACTTTCAAAAAGGGGTGTGAAAAATGTTGACACACTTTCAAAAAGGGGTGTGAAAAATGTTGACACACTTTCAAAAAGGGGTGTGAAAAATGTTGACACACTTTCAAAATGGGAGGTAAAAAATGTTGTCACACTTTCAAAAAGGGGTGTGAAAAATTTTGACACACTTTCAAAAAGGGGTGTGAAAAATTTTGACACACTTTCAAAAAGGGGTGTGAAAAATGTTGACACACTTTCAAAAAGGGGTGTGAAAAATGTTGACACACTTTCAAAAAGGGGTGTGAAAAATGTTGACACACTTTCAAAAAGGGGTGTGAAAAATTTTGACACACTTTCAAAAAGGGGTGTGAAAAATGTTGACACACTTTCAAAAAGGGGTGTGAAAAATGTTGACACACTTTCAAAAAGGGGTGTGAAAAATGTTGACACACTTTCAAAAAGGGGTGCGAAAAATGTTGACACACTTTCAAAAAGGGGTGTGAAAAATGTTGACACACTTTCAAAAAGGGGTGTGAAAAATGTTGACACACTTTCAAAAAGGGGTGTGAAAAATGTTGACACACTTTCAAAAAGGGGTGTGAAAAATTTTGACACACTTTCAAAAAGGGGTGTGAAAAATTTTGACACACTTTCAAAAAGGGGTGTGAAAAATGTTGACACACTTTCAGAAAGGGGTGTGAAAAATGTTGACACACTTTCAAAAAGGGGTGTGAAAAATTTTGACACTTTCAAAAAGGGGTATGAAAAATTTTGACACACTTTCCAAAAGGGGTGTGAAAAATGTTGACACACTTTCAAAAAGGAGTGTGAAAAATGTTGACACACTTTCAAAAAGGGGTGTGAAAAATGTTGACACACTTTCAAAAAGGGGTGTGAAAATTTTTGACACACTTTCAAAAAGGGGTGTGAAAAATTTGGACACACTTTCAAAAAGGGGTGTGAAAAATGTTGACACACTTTCAAAAAGGGGTGTGAAAAATGTTGACACACTTTCAAAAAGGGGTGTGAAAAATGTTGACACACTTTCAAAAAGGGGTGTGAAAAATGTTGACACACTTTCAAAAAGGGGTGTGAAAAATGTTGACACACTTTCAAAAAGGGGTGTGAAAAATGTTGACACACTTTCAAAAAGGGGTGTGAAAAATGTTGACACACTTTCAAAAAGGGGTGTGAAAAATGTTGACACACTTTCAAAAAGGGGTGTGAAAAATGTTGACACACTTTCAAAAAGGGGTGTGAAAAATGTTGACACACTTTCAAAAAGGGGTGTGAAAAATTTTGACACACTTTCAAAAAGGGGTGTGAAAAATGTTGACACACTTTCAAAAAGGGGTGTGAAAAATGTTGACACACTTTCAAAAAGGGGTGTGAAAAATGTTGACACACTTTCAAAAAGGGGTGTGAAAAATGTTGACACACTTTCAAAAAGGGGTGTGAAAAATTTTGACACACTTTCAAAAAGGGGTGTGAAAAATGTTGACACACTTTCAAAAAGGGGTGTGAAAAATGTTGACACACTTTCAAAAAGGGGTGTGAAAAATGTTGACACACTTTCAAAAAGGGGTGTGAAAAATGTTGACACACTTTCAAAAAGGGGTGTGAAAAATGTTGACACACTTTCAAAAAGGGGTGTGAAAAATGTTGACACACTCTCAAAAAGGGGTGTGAAAAATGTTGACACACTTTCAAAAAGGGGTGTGAAAAATGTTGACACACTTTCAAAAAGGGGTGTGAAAAATGTTGACACACTTTCAAAAAGGGGTGTGAAAAATTTTGACACACTTTCAAAAAGGGGTGTGAAAAATGTTGACACACTTTCAAAAAGGGGTGTGAAAAATGTTGACACACTTTCAAAAAGGGGTGTGAAAAATGTTGACACACTTTCAAAAAGGGGTGTGAAAAATGTTGACACACTTTCAAAAAGGGGTGTGAAAAATTTTGACACACTTTCAAAAAGGGGTGTGAAAAATGTTGACACACTTTCAAAAAGGGGTGTGAAAAATGTTGACACACTTTCAAAAAGGGGTGTGAAAAATGTTGACACACTTTCAAAAAGGGGTGTGAAAAATGTTGACACACTTTCAAAAAGGGGTGTGAAAAATGTTGACACACTTTCAAAAAGGGGTGTGAAAAATGTTGACACACTTTCAAAAAGGGGTGTGAAAAATGTTGACACACTTTCAAAAAGGGGTGTGAAAAATGTTGACACACTTTCAAAAAGGGGTGTGAAAAATGTTGACACACTTTCAAAAAGGGGTGTGAAAAATTTTGACACACTTTCAAAAAGGGGTGTGAAAAATGTTGACACACTTTCAAAAAGGGGTGTGAAAAATGTTGACACACTTTCAAAAAGGGGTGTGAAAAATTTGGACACACTTTCAAAAAGGGGTGTGAAAAATTTTGACACACTTTCAAAAAGGGGTGTGAAAAATGTTGACACACTTTCAAAAAGGGGTGTGAAAAATGTTGACACACTTTCAAAAAGGGGTGTGAAAAATGTTGACACACTTTCAAAAAGGGGTGTGAAAAATGTTGACACACTTTCAAAAAGGGGTGTGAAAAATGTTGACACACTTTCAAAAAGGGGTGTGAAAAATGTTGACACACTTTCAAAAAGGGGTGTGAAAAATGTTGACACACTTTCAAAAAGGGGTGTGAAAAATTTTGACACACTTTCAAAAAAGGGTGTGAAAAATTTTGACACACTTTCAAAAAGGGGTGTGAAAAATTTTGACACACTTTCAAAAAGGGGTGTGAAAAATGTTGACACACTTTCAAAAAAGGGTGTGAAAAATGTTGACACACTTTCAAAAAAGGGTGTGAAAAATTTTGCCCCCTTTCAAAAAGGGGTGTGAAAAATGTTGCCCCCTTTCAAAAAGGGGTGTGAAACATGTTGACACACTTTCAAAAAGGGGTGTGAAAAATGTTGACACACTTTCAAAAAGGGGTGTGAAAAATGTTGACACACTTTCAAAAAGGGGTGTGAAAAATGTTGACACACTTTCAAAAAGGGGTGTGAAAAATGTTGACACACTTTCAAAAACGGGTGTGAAAAATGTTGACACACTTTCAAAAAGGGGTGTGAAAAATTTTGACACACTTTCAAAAAGGGGTGTGAAAAATGTTGACACACTTTCAAAAAGGGGTGTGAAAAATGTTGACACACTTTCAAAAAGGGGTGTGAAAAATGTTGACACACTTTCAAAAAGGGGTGTGAAAAATTTTGACACACTTTCAAAAAGGGGTGTGAAAAATGTTGACACACTTTCAAAAAGGGGTGTGAAAAATGTTGACACACTTTCAAAAAGGGGTGTGAAAAATGTTGACACACTTTCAAAAAGGGGTGTGAAAAATGTTGACACACTTTCAAAAAGGGGTGTGAAAAATGTTGACACACTTTCAAAAAGGGGTGTGAAAAATTTTGACACACTTTTAAAAAGGGGTGTGAAAAATGTTGACAGACTTTCAGAAAGGGGTGTGAAAAATGTTGACACACTTTCAAAAAGGGGTGTGAAAAATGTTGACACACTTTCAAAAAGGGGTGTGAAAAATGTTGACACACTTTCAAAAAGGGGTGTGAAAAATGTTGACACACTTTCAAAAAGGGGTGTGAAAAATGTTGACACACTTTCAAAAAGGGGTGTGAAAAATGTTGACACACTTTCAAAAAGGGGTGTGAAAAATGTTGACACACTTTCAAAAAGGGGTGTGAAAAATGTTGACACACTTTCAAAAAGGGGTGTGAAAAATGTTGACACACTTTCAAAAAGGGGTGTGAAAAATGTTGACACACTTTCAAAAAGGGGTGTGAAAAATGTTGACACACTTTCAAAAAGGGGTGTGAAAAATTTTGACACACTTTCAAAAACGGGTGTGAAAAATGTTGACACACTTTCAAAAAGGGGTGTGAAAAATTTTGACACACTTTCAAAAAGGGGTGTGAAAAATGTTGACACACTTTCAAAAAGGGGTGTGAAAAATGTTGACACACTTTCAAAAAGGGGTGTGAAAAATGTTGACACACTTTCAAAAAGGGGTGTGAAAAATTTTGACACACTTTCAAAAAGGGGTGTGAAAAATGTTGACACACTTTCAAAAAGGGGTGTGAAAAATGTTGACACACTTTCAAAAAGGGGTGTGAAAAATGTTGACACACTTTCAAAAAGGGGTGTGAAAAATGTTGACACACTTTCAAAAAGGGGTGTGAAAAATGTTGACACACTTTCAAAAAGGGGTGTGAAAAATGTTGACACACTTTCAAAAAGGGGTGTGAAAAATGTTGACACACTTTCAAAAAGGGGTGTGAAAAATGTTGACACACTTTCAAAAAGGGGTGTGAAAAATGTTGACACACTTTCAAAAAGGGGTGTGAAAAATGTTGACACACTTTCAAAAAGGGGTGTGAAAAATGTTGACACACTTTCAAAAAGGGGTGTGAAAAATTTGGACACACTTTCAAAAAGGGGTGTGAAAAATTTTGACACACTTTCAAAAAGGGGTGTGAAAAATGTTGACACACTTTCAAAAAGGGGTGTGAAAAATGTTGACACACTTTCAAAAAGGGGTGTGAAAAATGTTGACACACTTTCAAAAAGGGGTGTGAAAAATGTTGACACACTTTCAAAAAGGGGTGTGAAAAATTTTGACACACTTTCAAAAAGGGGTGTGAAAAATTTTGACACACTTTCAAAAAGGGGTGTGAAAAATTTTGACTCACTTTCAAAAAGGGGTGTGAAAAATTTTGACACACTTTCAAAAAGGGGTGTGAAAAATGTTGACACACTTTCAAAAAGGGGTGTGAAAAATGTTGACACACTTTCAAAAAGGGGTGTGAAAAATGTTGCCCCCTTTCAAAAAGGGGTGTGAAACATGTTGACACACTTTCAAAAAGGGGTGTGAAAAATGTTGACACACTTTCAAAAAGGGGTGGGAAAAATGTTGACACACTTTCAAAAAGGGGTGTGAAAAATGTTGACACACTTTCAAAAAAGGGTGTGAAAAATTTTGACACACTTTCAAAAAAGGGTGTGAAAAATGTTGACACACTTTCAAAAAGGGGTGTGAAAAATGTTGACACACTTTCAAAAAGGGGTGTGAAAAATGTTGACACACTTTCAAAAAAGGGTGTGAAAAATGTTGACACACTTTCAAAAAGGGGTGTGAAAAATTTAGACACACTTTCAAAAAGGGGTGTGAAAAATTTTGACACACTTTCAAAAAGGGGTGTGAAAAATGTTGACACACTTTCAAAAAGGGGTGTGAAAAATTTTGACACACTTTCAAAAAGGGGTGTGAAAAATGTTGACACACTTTCAAAAAGGGGTGTGAAAAATGTTGACACACTTTCAAGAAGGGGTGTGAAAAATGTTGACACACTTTCAAAAAGGGGTGTGAAAAATGTTGACACACTTTCAAAAAGGGGTGTGAAAAATGTTGACACACTTTCAAAAAGGGGTGTGAAAAATGTTGACACACTTTCAAAAAGGGGTGTGAAAAATGTTGACACACTTTCAAAAAAGGGTGTGAAAAATGTTGACACACTTTCAAAAAGGGGTGTGAAAAATGTTGACACACTTTCAAAAAGGGGTGTGAAAAATACTGACACACTTTCAAAAAGGGGTGTGAAAAATGTTGACACACTTTCAAAAAGGGGTGTGAAAAATGTTGACACACTTTCAAAAAGGGGTGTGAAAAATGTTGTCACACTTTCAAAAAGGGGTGTGAAAAATGTTGACACACTTTCAAAAAAGGGTGTGAAAAATGTTGACACACTTTCAAAAAGGGGTGTGAAAAATGTTGACACACTTTCAAAAAGGGGTGTGAAAAATACTGACACACTTTCAAAAAGGGGTGTGAAAAATGTTGACACACTTTCAAAAAGGGGTGTGAAAAATGTTGACACACTTTCAAAAAGGGGTGTGAAAAATGTTGACACACTTTCAAAAAGGGGTGTGAAAAATGTTGACACACTTTCAAAAAGGGGTGTGAAAAATGTTGACACACTTTCAAAAAGGGGTGTGAAAAATGTTGACACACTTTCAAAAAAGGGTGTGAAAAATGTTGACACACTTTCAAAAAGGGGTGTGAAAAATGTTGACACACTTTCAAAAAGGGGTGTGAAAAATGTTGACACACTTTCAAAAAAGGGTGTGAAAAATGTTGACACACTTTCAAAAAGGGGTGTGAAAAATGTTGACACACTTTCAAAAAGGGGTGTGAAAAATGTTGACACACTTTCAAGAAGGGGTGTGAAAAATTTTGACACACTTTCAAAAAGGGGTGTGAAAAATGTTGACACACTTTCAAAAAGGGGTGTGAAACATGTTGACACACTTTCAAAAAGGGGTGTGAAAAATGTTGACACACTTTCAAAAAGGGGTGTGAAAAATGTTGACACACTTTCAAAAAGGGGTGTGAAAAATGTTGACACACTTTCAAAAAGGGGTGTGAAAAATGTTGACACACTTTCAAAAAAGGGTGTGAAAAATGTTGACACACTTTCAAAAAGGGGTGTGAAAAATGTTGACACACTTTCAAGAAGGGGTGTGAAAAATGTTGACACACTTTCAAAAAGGGGTGTGAAAAATTTTGACACACTTTCAAAAAGGGGTGTGAAAAATACTGACACACTTTCAAAAAGGGGTGTGAAAAATGTTGACACACTTTCAAAAAGGGATGTGAAAAATGTTGACACACTTTCAAAAAGGGGTGTGAAAAATGTTGTCACACTTTCAAAAAGGGGTGTGAAAAATGTTGACACACTTTCAAAAAGGGGTGTGAAAAATGTTGACACACTTTCAAAAAGGGGTGTGAAAAATGTTGACACACTTTCAAAAAGGGGTGTGAAAAATGTTGACACACTTTCAAAAAAGGGTGTGAAAAATTTTGACACACTTTCAAACAGGGGTGTGAAAAATGTTGACACACTTTCAAAAAGGGGTGTGAAAAATGTTGACACACTTTCAAAAAGGGGTGTGAAAAATGTTGACACACTTTCAAAAAGGGGTGTGAAAAATGTTGACACACTTTCAAAAAGGGGTGTGAAAAATGTTGACACACTTTCAAAAAGGGGTGTGAAAAATGTTGACACACTTTCAAAAAAGGGTGTGAAAAATTTTGACACACTTTCAAAAAGGGGTGTGAAAAATGTTGACACACTTTCAAAAAGGGGTGTGAAAAATGTTGACACACTTTCAAAAAGGGGTGTGAAAAATGTTGACACACTTTCAAAAAGGGGTGTGAAAAATGTTGACACACTTTCAAAAAGGGGTGTGAAAAATGTTGACACACTTTCAAAAAGGGGTGTGAAAAATGTTGACACACTTTCAAAAAGGGGTGTGAAAAATGTTGACACACTTTCAAAAAGGGGTGTGAAAAATGTTGACACACTTTCAAAAAAGGGTGTGAAAAATGTTGACACACTTTCAAAAAGGGGTGTGAAAAATGTTGACACACTTTCAAAAAGGGGTGTGAAAAATTTTGACACACTTTCAAAAAAGGGTGTGAAAAATTTTGACACACTTTCAAAAAGGGGTGTGAAAAATGTTGACACACTTTCAAAAAGGGGTGTGAAAAATGTTGACACACTTTCAAAAAGGGGTGTGAAAAATGTTGACACACTTTCAAAAAGGGGTGTGAAAAATGTTGACACACTTTCAAAAAGGGGTGTGAAAAATGTTGACACACTTTCAAAAAGGGGTGTGAAAAATGTTGACACACTTTCAAAAAGGGGTGTGAAAAATTTTGACACACTTTCAAAAAGGGGTGTGAAAAATTTTGACACACTTTCAAAAAGGGGTGTGAAAAATGTTGACACACTTTCAAAAAGGGGTGTGAAAAATGTTGACACACTTTCAAAAAGGGGTGTGAAAAATGTTGACACACTTTCAAACAGGGGTGTGAAAAATGTTGACACACTTTCAAAAAGGGGTGTGAAAAATTTTGACACACTTTCAAAAAGGGGTGTGAAAAATTTTGACACACTTTCAAAAAGGGGTATGAAAAATGTTGACACACTTTCAAAAAGGGGTGTGAAAAATGTTGACACACTTTCAAAAAGGGGTGTGAAAAATTTTGACACACTTTCAAAAAGGGGTGTGAAAAATTTTGACACACTTTCAAAAAGGGGTGTGAAAAATGTTGACACACTTTCAAAAAGGGGTGTGAAAAATGTTGACACACTTTCAAAAAGGGGTGTGAAAAATGTTGACACACTTTCAAAAAGGGGTGTGAAAAATGTTGACACACTTTCAAAAAGGGGTGTGAAAAATGTTGACACACTTTCAAAAAGGGGTGTGAAAAATTTTGACACATTTTCAAAAAGGGGTGTGAAAAATTTTGACACACTTTCAAAAAGGGGTGTGAAAAATGTTGACACACTTTCAAAAAGGGGTGTGAAAAATGTTGACACACTTTCAAAAAGGGGTGTGAAAAATGTTGACACACTTTCAAAAAGGGGTGTGAAAAATGTTGACACACTTTCAAAAAGGGGTGTGAAAAATTTTGACACACTTTCAAAAAGGGGTGTGAAAAATGTTGACACACTTTCAAAAAGGGGTGTGAAAAATGTTGACACACTTTCAAAAAGGGGTGTGAAAAATGTTGACACACTTTCAAAAAGGGGTGTGAAAAATGTTGACACACTTTCAAAAAGGGGTGTGAAAAATGTTGACACACTTTCAAAAAGGGGTGTGAAAAATGTTGACACACTTTCAAAAAAGGGTGTGAAAAATATTGACACACTTTCAAAAACGGGTGTGAAAAATGTTGACACACTTTCAAAAAGGGGTGTGAAAAATGTTGACACACTTTCAAAAAGGGGTGTGAAAAATGTTGACACACTTTCAAAAAGGGGTGTGAAAAATTTTGACACACTTTCAAAAAGGGGTGTGAAAAATGTTGACACACTTTCAAAAAGGGGTGTGAAAAATGTTGACACACTTTCAAAAAGGGGTGTGAAAAATTTTGACACACTTTCAAAAAGGGGTGTGAAAAATGTTGACACACTTTCAAAAAGGGGTGTGAAAAATGTTGACACACTTTCAAAAAAGGGTGTGAAAAATGTTGACACACTTTCAAAAAGGGGTGTGAAAAATGTTGACACACTTTCAAAAAGGGGTGTGAAAAATGTTGACACACTTTCAAAAAGGGGTGTGAAAAATGTTGACACACTTTCAAAAAGGGGGTGTGAAAAATGTTGACACACTTTCAAAAAGGGGTGTGAAAAATGTTGTCACACTTTCAAAAAGGGGTGTGAAAAATGTTGACACACTTTCAAAAAGGGGTGTGAAAAATGTTGACACACTTTCAAAAAGGGGTGTGAAAAATGTTGACACACTTTCAAAAAGGGGTGTGAAAAATGTTGACACACTTTCAAAAAGGGGTGTGAAAAATTTTGACACACTTTCAAACAGGGGTGTGAAAAATGTTGACACACTTTCAAAAAGGGGTGTAAAAAATGTTGACACACTTTCAAAAAGGGGTGTGAAAAATGTTGACACACTTTCAAAAAAGGGTGTGAAAAATGTTGACACACTTTCAAAAAGGGGTGTGAAAAATTTTGACACACTTTCAAAAAGGGGTGTGAAAAATTTTGACACACTTTCAAAAAGGGGTGTGAAAAATGTTGACACACTTTCAAAAAGGGGTGTGAAAAATGTTGACACACTTTCAAAAAGGGGTGTGAAAAATGTTGACACACTTTCAAAAAGGGGTGTGAAAAATGTTGACACACTTTCAAAAAGGGTGTGAAAAATGTTGACACACTTTCAAAAAGGGGTGTGAAAAATTTGGACACACTTTCAAAAAGGGGTGTGAAAAATTTTGACACACTTTCAAAAAGGGGTGTGAAAAATGTTGACACACTTTCAAAAAGGGGTGTGAAAAATGTTGACACACTTTCAAAAAGGGGTGTGAAAAATGTTGATACACTTTCAAAAAAGGGTGTGAAAAATTTTGACACACTTTCAAAAAGGGGTGTGAAAAATTTTGACACACTTTCAAAAAGGGGTTTGAAAAATGTTGACACACTTTCAAAAAGGGGTGTGAAAAATTTTGACACACTTTCAAAAAGGGGTGTGAAAAATGTTGACACACTTTCAAAAAGGGGTGTGAAAAATGTTGACACACTTTCAAAAAGGGGTGTGAAAAATTTTGACACACTTTCAAAAAGGGGTTTGAAAAATGTTGACACACTTTCAAAAAGGGGTGTGAAAAATTTTGACACACTTTCAAAAAGGGGTGTGAAAAATGTTGACACACTTTCAAAAAGGGGTGTGAAAAATGTTGACACACTTTCAAAAAGGGGTGTGAAAAATGTTGACACACTTTCAAAAAGGGGTGTGAAAAATTTTGACACACTTTCAAAAAGGGGTGTGAAAAATGTTGACACACTTTCAAAAAGGGGTGTGAAAAATGTTGACACACTTTCAAAAAAGGGTGTGAAAAATTTTGACACACTTTCAAAAAGGGGTGTGAAAAATGTTGACACACTTTCAAAAAGGGGTGTGAAACATGTTGACACACTTTCAAAAAGGGGTGTGAAAAATGTTGACACACTTTCAAAAAGGGGTGTGAAAAATGTTGACACACTTTCAAAAAGGGGTGTGAAAAATGTTGACACACTTTCAAAAAGGGGTGTGAAAAATGTTGACACACTTTCAAAAAAGGGTGTGAAAAATGTTGACACACTTTCAAAAACGGGTGTGAAAAATTTTGACACACTTTCAAGAAGGGGTGTGAAAAATGTTGACACACTTTCAAAAAGGGGTGTGAAAAATGTTGACACACTTTCAAAAAGGGGTGTGAAAAATGTTGACACACTTTCAAAAAGGGGTGTGAAAAATGTTGACACACTTTCAAAAAGGGGTGTGAAAAATGTTGACACACTTTCAAAAAGGGGTGTGAAAAATGTTGACACACTTTCAAAAAGGGGTGTGAAAAATGTTGACACACTTTCAAAAAGGGGTGTGAAAAATGTTGACACACTTTCAAAAAGGGGTGTGAAAAATGTTGACACACTTTCAAGAAGGGGTGTGAAAAATGTTGACACACTTTCAAGAAGGGGTGTGAAAAATGTTGACACACTTTCAAGAAGGGGTGTGAAAAATGTTGACACACTTTCAAAAAGGGGTGTGAAAAATGTTGACACACTTTCAAAAAGGGGTGTGAAAAATGTTGACACACTTTCAAAAAGGGGTGTGAAAAATGTTGACACACTTTCAAAAAGGGGTGTGAAAAATGTTGACACACTTTCAAAAAGGGGTGTAAAAAATGTTGACACACTTTCAAAAAGGGGTGTGAAAAATGTTGACACACTTTCAAAAAGGGGTGTGAAAAATGTTGACACACTTTCAAAAAGGGGTGTGAAAAATGTTGACACACTTTCAAAAAGGGGTGTGAAAAATGTTGACACACTTTCAAAAAGGGGTGTGAAAAATGTTGACACACTTTCAAAAAGGGGTGTGAAAAATTTTGACACACTTTCAAGAAGGGGTGTGAAAAATGTTGACACACTTTCAAAAAGGGGTGTGAAAAATGTTGACACACTTTCAAAAAGGGGTGTGAAAAATGTTGACACACTTTCAAAAAGGGGTGTGAAAAATGTTGACACACTTTCAAAAAGGGGTGTGAAAAATGTTGACACACTTTCAAGAAGGGGTGTGAAAAATGTTGACACACTTTCAAAAAGGGGTGTGAAAAATGTTGACACACTTTCAAAAAGGGGTGTGAAAAATTTTGACACACTTTCAAGAAGGGGTGTGAAAAATGTTGACACACTTTCAAAAAGGGGTGTGAAAAATGTTGACACACTTTCAAAAAGGGGTGTGAAAAATGTTGACACACTTTCAAAAAGGGGTGTGAAAAATGTTGACACACTTTCAAAAAGGGGTGTGAAAAATGTTGACACACTTTCAAGAAGGGGTGTGAAAAATGTTGACACACTTTCAAGAAGGGGTGTGAAAAATGTTGACACACTTTCAAAAAGGGGTGTGAAAAATGTTGACACACTTTCAAAAAGGGGTGTGAAAAATGTTGACACACTTTCAAAAAGGGGTGTGAAAAATGTTGACACACTTTCAAAAAGGGGTGTGAAAAATGTTGACACACTTTCAAAAAGGGGTGTAAAAAATGTTGACACACTTTCAAAAAGGGGTGTGAAAAATGTTGACACACTTTCAAAAAGGGGTGTGAAAAATACTGACACACTTTCAAAAAGGGGTGTGAAAAATTTTGACACACTTTCAAAAAGGGGTGTGAAAAATTTTGACACACTTTCAAAAAGGGGTGTGAAAAATTTTGACACACTTTCAAAAAGGGGTGTGGAAAATGTTGACACACTTTCAGAAAGGGGTGTGAAAAATGTTGACACACTTTCAAAAAGGGGTGTGAAAAATTTTGACACACATTCAAAAAGCGGTGTGAAAAATGTTGACACACTTTCAAAAAGGGGTGTGAAAAATTTTAACACACTTTCAAAAAGGGGTGTGAAAAATTTTGACCCACTTTCCAAAAGGGGTGTGAAAAATGTTGACACACTTTCAAAAAGGAGTGTGACAAATGTTGACACACTTTCAAAAAGGGGTGTGAAAAATGTTGACACACTTTCAAAAAGGGGTGTGAAAAATGTTGACACACTTTCAAAAAGGGGTGTGAAAAATTTTGACACACTTTCAAAAAGGGGTGTGAAAAATGTTGACACACTTTCAAGAAGGGGTGTGAAAAATTTTGACACACTTTCAAAAAGGGGTGTGAAAAATGTTGACACACTTTCAAAAAGGGGTGTGAAAAATGTTGACACACTTTCAAAAAGGGGTGTGAAAAATGTTGACACACTTTCAAAAAGGGGTGTGAAAAATGTTGACACACTTTCAAAAAGGGGTGTGAAAAATGTTGACACACTTTCAAGAAGGGGTGTGAAAAATTTTGACACACTTTCAAAAAGGGGTGTGAAAAATGTTGACACACTTTCAAAAAGGGGTGTGAAAAATTTTGACACACTTTCAAGAAGGGGTGTGAAAAATGTTGACACACTTTCAAAAAGGGGTGTGAAAAATGTTGACACACTTTCAAAAAGGGGTGTGAAAAATGTTGACACACTTTCAAAAAGGGGTGTGAAAAATGTTGACACACTTTCAAAAAGGGGTGTGAAAAATGTTGACACACTTTCAAAAAGGGGTGTGAAAAATGTTGACACACTTTCAAGAAGGGGTGTGAAAAATGTTGACACACTTTCAAGAAGGGGTGTGAAAAATGTTGACACACTTTCAAAAAGGGGTGTGAAAAATGTTGACACACTTTCAAAAAGGGGTGTGAAAAATGTTGACACACTTTCAAAAAGGGGTGTGAAAAATGTTGACACACTTTCAAAAAGGGGTGTGAAAAATGTTGACACACTTTCAAAAAGGGGTGTAAAAAATGTTGACACACTTTCAAAAAGGGGTGTGAAAAATGTTGACACACTTTCAAAAAGGGGTGTGAAAAATACTGACACACTTTCAAAAAGGGGTGTGAAAAATTTTGACACACTTTCAAAAAGGGGTGTGAAAAATTTTGACACACTTTCAAAAAGGGGTGTGAAAAATTTTGACACACTTTCAAAAAGGGGTGTGGAAAATGTTGACACACTTTCAGAAAGGGGTGTGAAAAATGTTGACACACTTTCAAAAAGGGGTGTGAAAAATTTTGACACACATTCAAAAAGCGGTGTGAAAAATGTTGACACACTTTCAAAAAGGGGTGTGAAAAATTTTAACACACTTTCAAAAAGGGGTGTGAAAAATTTTGACCCACTTTCCAAAAGGGGTGTGAAAAATGTTGACACACTTTCAAAAAGGAGTGTGACAAATGTTGACACACTTTCAAAAAGGGGTGTGAAAAATGTTGACACACTTTCAAGAAGGGGTGTGAAAAATGTTGACACACTTTCAAAAAGGGGTGTGAAAAATGTTGACACACTTTCAAAAAGGGGTGTGAAAAATGTTGACACACTTTCAAAAAGGGGTGTGAAAAATGTTGACACACTTTCAAAAAGGGGTGTGAAAAATGTTGACACACTTTCAAAAAGGGGTGTAAAAAATGTTGACACACTTTCAAAAAGGGGTGTGAAAAATGTTGACACACTTTCAAAAAGGGGTGTGAAAAATGTTGACACACTTTCAAAAAGGGGTGTGAAAAATGTTGACACACTTTCAAAAAGGGGTGTGAAAAATGTTGACACACTTTCAAAAAGGGGTGTGAAAAATGTTGACACACTTTCAAAAAGGGGTGTGAAAAATTTTGACACACTTTCAAGAAGGGGTGTGAAAAATGTTGACACACTTTCAAAAAGGGGTGTGAAAAATGTTGACACACTTTCAAAAAGGGGTGTGAAAAATGTTGACACACTTTCAAAAAGGGGTGTGAAAAATGTTGACACACTTTCAAAAAGGGGTGTGAAAAATGTTGACACACTTTCAAGAAGGGGTGTGAAAAATGTTGACACACTTTCAAAAAGGGGTGTGAAAAATGTTGACACACTTTCAAAAAGGGGTGTGAAAAATTTTGACACACTTTCAAGAAGGGGTGTGAAAAATGTTGACACACTTTCAAAAAGGGGTGTGAAAAATGTTGACACACTTTCAAAAAGGGGTGTGAAAAATGTTGACACACTTTCAAAAAGGGGTGTGAAAAATGTTGACACACTTTCAAAAAGGGGTGTGAAAAATGTTGACACACTTTCAAGAAGGGGTGTGAAAAATGTTGACACACTTTCAAGAAGGGGTGTGAAAAATGTTGACACACTTTCAAAAAGGGGTGTGAAAAATGTTGACACACTTTCAAAAAGGGGTGTGAAAAATGTTGACACACTTTCAAAAAGGGGTGTGAAAAATGTTGACACACTTTCAAAAAGGGGTGTAAAAAATGTTGACACACTTTCAAAAAGGGGTGTGAAAAATGTTGACACACTTTCAAAAAGGGGTGTGAAAAATACTGACACACTTTCAAAAAGGGGTGTGAAAAATTTTGACACACTTTCAAAAAGGGGTGTGAAAAATTTTGACACACTTTCAAAAAGGGGTGTGAAAAATTTTGACACACTTTCAAAAAGGGGTGTGGAAAATGTTGACACACTTTCAGAAAGGGGTGTGAAAAATGTTGACACACTTTCAAAAAGGGGTGTGAAAAATTTTGACACACATTCAAAAAGCGGTGTGAAAAATGTTGACACACTTTCAAAAAGGGGTGTGAAAAATTTTAACACACTTTCAAAAAGGGGTGTGAAAAATTTTGACCCACTTTCCAAAAGGGGTGTGAAAAATGTTGACACACTTTCAAAAAGGAGTGTGACAAATGTTGACACACTTTCAAAAAGGGGTGTGAAAAATGTTGACACACTTTCAAAAAGGGGTGTGAAAAATGTTGACACACTTTCAAAAAGGGGTGTGAAAAATTTTGACACACTTTCAAAAAGGGGTGTGAAAAATGTTGACACACTTTCAAGCAGGGGTGTGAAAAATTTTGACACACTTTCAAAAAGGGGTGTGAAAAATGTTGACACACTTTCAAAAAGGGGTGTGAAAAATGTTGACACACTTTCAAAAAGGGGTGTGAAAAATGTTGACACACTTTCAAAAAGGGGTGTGAAAAATGTTGACACACTTTCAAAAAGGGGTGTGAAAAATGTTGACACACTTTCAAGAAGGGGTGTGAAAAATTTTGACACACTTTCAAAAAGGGGTGTGAAAAATGTTGACACACTTTCAAAAAGGGGTGTGAAAAATTTTGACACACTTTCAAGAAGGGGTGTGAAAAATGTTGACACACTTTCAAAAAGGGGTGTGAAAAATGTTGACACACTTTCAAAAAGGGGTGTGAAAAATGTTGACACACTTTCAAAAAGGGGTGTGAAAAATGTTGACACACTTTCAAAAAGGGGTGTGAAAAATGTTGACACACTTTCAAAAAGGGGTGTGAAAAATGTTGACACACTTTCAAGAAGGGGTGTGAAAAATGTTGACACACTTTCAAGAAGGGGTGTGAAAAATGTTGACACACTTTCAAAAAGGGGTGTGAAAAATGTTGACACACTTTCAAAAAGGGGTGTGAAAAATGTTGACACACTTTCAAAAAGGGGTGTGAAAAATGTTGACACACTTTCAAAAAGGGGTGTGAAAAATGTTGACACACTTTCAAAAAGGGGTGTAAAAAATGTTGACACACTTTCAAAAAGGGGTGTGAAAAATGTTGACACACTTTCAAAAAGGGGTGTGAAAAATACTGACACACTTTCAAAAAGGGGTGTGAAAAATTTTGACACACTTTCAAAAAGGGGTGTGAAAAATTTTGACACACTTTCAAAAAGGGGTGTGAAAAATTTTGACACACTTTCAAAAAGGGGTGTGGAAAATGTTGACACACTTTCAGAAAGGGGTGTGAAAAATGTTGACACACTTTCAAAAAGGGGTGTGAAAAATTTTGACACACATTCAAAAAGGGGTGTGAAAAATGTTGACACACTTTCAAAAAGGGGTGTGAAAAATTTTAACACACTTTCAAAAAGGGGTGTGAAAAATTTTGACCCACTTTCCAAAAGGGGTGTGAAAAATGTTGACACACTTTCAAAAAGGAGTGTGACAAATGTTGACACACTTTCAAAAAGGGGTGTGAAAAATGTTGACACACTTTCAAAAAGGGGTGTGAAAAATTTTGACACACTTTCAAAAAGGGGGTGTGAAAAATGTTGACACACTTTCAAAAAGGGGTGTGAAAAATTTGGACACACTTTCAAAAAGGGGTGTGAAAAATTTTGACACACTTTCAAAAAGGGGTGTGAAAAATGTTGACACACTTTCAAAAAGGGGTGTGAAAAATGTTGACACACTTTCAAAAAGGGGTGTGAAAAATTTGGACACACTTTCAAAAAGGGGTGTGAAAAATTTTGACACACTTTCAAAAAGGGGTGTGAAAAATGTTGACACACTTTCAAAAAGGGGTGTGAAAAATTTTGACACACTTTCAAAAAGGGGTGTGAAAAATGTTGACACACTTTCAAAAAGGGGTGTGAAAAATTTTGACACACTTTCAAAAAGGGGTGTGAAAAATTTGGACACACTTTCAAAAAGGGGTGTGAAAAATGTTGACACACTTTCAAAAAGGGGTGTGAAAAATGTTGACACACTTTCAAAAAGGGGTGTGAAAAATTTTGACACACTTTCAAAAAGGGGTGTGAAAAATGTTGACACACTTTCAAAAAGGGGTGTGAAAAATGTTGACACACTTTCAAAAAGGGGTGTGAAAAATTTTGACACACTTTCAAAAAGGGGTGTGAAAAATGTTGACACACTTTCAAAAAGGGGTGTGAAAAATTTTGACACACTTTCAAAAAGGGGTGTGAAAAATTTTGACACACTTTCAAAAAGGGGTGTGAAAAATTTTGACACACTTTCAAAAAGGGGTGTGAAAAATGTTGACACACTTTCAAAAAGGGGTGTGAAAAATGTTGACACACTTTCAAAAAGGGGTGTGAAAAATTTTGACACACTTTCAAAAAGGGGTGTGAAAAATGTTGACACACTTTCAAAAAGGGGTGTGAAAAATGTTGACACACTTTCAAAAAGGGGTGTGAAAAATGTTGACACACTTTCAAAAAGGGGTGTGAAAAATTTTGACACACTTTCAAAGAGGGGTGTGAAAAATGTTGACACACTTTCAAAAAGGGGTGTGAAAAATGTTGACACACTTTCAAAAAGGGGTGTGAAAAATGTTGCCACACTTTCAAAAAGGGGTGTGAAAAATGTTGACACACTTTCAAAAAAGGGTGTGAAAAATGTTGACACACTTTCAAAAAGGGGTGTGAAAAATGTTGACACACTTTCAAAAAGGGGTGTGAAAAATGTTGACACACTTTCAAAAAGGGGTGTGAAAAATGTTGCCACACTTTCAAAAAGGGGTGTGAAAAATGTTGACACACTTTCAAAAAAGGGTGTGAAAAATGTTGACACACTTTCAAAAAGGGGTGTGAAAAATTTTGACACACTTTCAAAAAGGGGTGTGAAAAATTTTGACACACTTTCAGAAAGGGGTGTGAAAAATGTTGACACACTTTCAAAAAGGGGTGTGAAAAATTTTGACACACTTTCAAAAAGGGGTGTGAAAAATGTTGACAGACTTTCAGAAAGCGGTGTGAAAAATGTTGACACACTTTCAAAAAGGGGTGTGAAAAATTTTGACACACTTTCAAAAAGGGGTGTGAAAAATGTTGACAGACTTTCAGAAAGGGGTGTGAAAAATTTTGACACACTTTAAAAAAGCGGTGTGAAAAATTTTCACACTTTAAAAAAGCGGTGTGAAAAATTTTGACACACTTTCAAAAAGGGGTGTGAAAAATGTTGACACACTTTCAAAAAGCGGTGTGGTAAATTTTCACCCGTTTAGCACATTAATGGCTACACTCGAGAAAATAATGTTAAAGTATCAGAGATATAAAATCGTTTCATTAAAAAATAAATCACAAAAATTGAATATAAGATCACATATATAATATTGTATAGCATGCTATAAAAAATGTTTGACTTACCAAGTGCAATATGAGTTCACGAATGTGTTGTTGTTTTTTTAAATAGTAAAACCTGGAAAGAAAGAAAGACAAAATAAAAGTTGAGTATTGTATATAAAAAGGCAAATACAGCTCGTAATATAAAAAATTATTGTTTTTAATAATTTTTCTTTTTTATAGCATGAGATAAATTGTAGATTTTTAAGTATTTTGAATTCTAAGCTGTGAAGCTTCCATAACATATGTGAAATTGTAATTTTTTTGCTTTTAATTCATACATACATAACATAAATAATTGGCAATTACAACCATTCAATCAGGGTTACGGCCTAGCTTCTGACACCACTCATGTTATGTGCCTTAATTTTATACGTGAGTGGCGGGATCTACAGTTTAACGTTGACTCTGAACGGTAGATTTTTGAGAAACTATTCATGAAAATTTTATTTACTTTTAATTAGAAAAAGTAAAAATCCGCAGCAAAAATTTATCTCATGCTATAAATAAAACTATTATAATAGTTTGCGGTATACTTTTAATTTTTTTTTTTGTTTTTCAAAAAGTAAGCATATTATAAGCCTTATTCCTCTCATCTATTCCTCTTTTCTTATAACAATTCTGCGTTTAATACGGTAGTTTATGTCTTAAAAACACAGCTTACTGTGTTACAAATTTTCTTTCCTATGTGTACGACTGTTTGTGCAGTGTTAGCTGCTAACGTCTAAGGAAGAGAAACATCCACAAGAAACATGAAAAGTTGCAACTTCATATGAATGCAAACAAAATAATAAAAAGTGTTTGCCTTGGACACATCATATGCTGGTGGCCTGTGGTTGTAATACAATCTGAACAGATCTGTTACTTATCTTGTGAGTTGTATCTATAAACGGTTTCTAAAAACGTTGTTTGCCCGTGAATAATTGCTAAAGTAGTTGAATACACTCTAGAAGTTGAAACAAAAAAAAATATTTTCAAAGTGGGTGGGGAATGGCGAAATGTGTAAATAATGGAACAGAGAAAAATACTTAAAAAACAAAATTAAATAAACAGTTTCGATGTAGGAATTTTTATTGTTGAGACAACTGTTTTAAAAGCCTAGAGAAATAGAAGAGGAGAACTACACATTTCGTTAAAGTTATTGAGCTAAACTACGCTTTTATTTAAAAGTACTTTAGAAAAAGTACCTTTTTCATTATAAAAAATTTTATTTCTCTCATGTAATTGTTTTTTTTTTTACTTTTTCTTCATTTCTTGCCATTCTTTATTTCACAATTTCATGTGATGAGACATAAAGTGGCGATTTAGAATTGTAGCTTAAAATGCAGTTTCTCCTAAATAGGTGTTAATAAAAGTGAGACAAAAGAAAAAAAATCGATTTTTTTTACTTTTCAGAATGACAAAACTTTTAACAATGAACCGTTAAATAAACAGTTATTTTTTTATTAGAAACAGATGTTTAAGTTTAAGCTGATACTAGCAGTGAAGGCCTTTTCTTTACTAATTTACTAAACAACCCAGACATTAGACAAATATAATAATTAACGCGATTTTTTTTTTAATAGTTACACTCAAGGCAGAGGTTTAATAAAATTTAATGAGAACACAAATGTATGTATATTTATTTATAATTTAGAAGATGTGGTATTTAAATTAAATTTTATATGTCTAAATTTTATTTCATAACTAGCTGTACTCTACGCGTGTAGCCGCGCCACCAACTAAGATAAATTTGAAGAAAAGACATTACACAAATGTCCAATTAATTTTCGAATAATTTTATTGATTTTGTTTCCCGTTGTCCAGATGATTCAGATGAACGGGCCTGAGTAGTACGCATTCGATCAGTTTCTAATCTCACTTCTCGTTGTTCAAGTGGTTCAAGCGAATGGGTCTCAGCGGCATATACTCGAATATTTTCCAGTCTCAATACTCGTTGGTCATTGGATTCTCAGGCTCGTAATGCTCTTTTCTTCTGTGCTTGAGGTGTAGGTTGACCAATTACTTGTCATTCATTTTAAATACTTTTCAGTGGCGTCATCTATCAGAATTTAATCGCACCAACTTAGAAACCTCCGTCGACTCATGCACAACAACTTTACTAAAGATCATAACATGATCAAATGCATAGTTTAGGATTTAATTAATTTTTAGTAATTTTCAGTGGCGCCATCTGTCGCATATTGGTCATACCCACTTAGTAACCTTCGTCGGCTCATGCGCAACAACTTTGCTAAAGATCATAACATGATCAAATGCACAGTTTAGGATTTAATGCATTTTTAGTAATTTGCAGTGGCGCCACCTGACGGAAATTGGTCATACCATTGCCCGGCTTATACGCAACAATATTGCTAAAGATCATAACATGATCAAATGCATAGTTTACGATTCTATAAGGTACATACAAACAAGCATTAATTTTTATATATACAGATGAGTGCAAGTCAGAAGTTAGAGAAATATATACGAAAAGGTCCTGATATTGTAACACCGAATCACAGGCGATTTTCTTTCCGTCAATCGTATTCTATTTCACGCTGGTAGGTGAATTGACTAAATTTTTGTCAAAATTATTGAAAAATATATAAACTTTAGTGTAAAGATTGCTTACGAGCTTAGATTAATTCGGCAACCGCCTCAATGAGCCTAGCTTACTTGGCTACTATAAGAAACACTGATATTACTCATCACTTTACAAAATTTTGGTTCCGAATTCTCATTTCTAAGGCACCCCGATAGTTTTATGATGGTATTGATGCTATTTAAATCACCTCTGGGTAGACATGTTATGTCAATAAATTCTGGGTGCTCAAGAATTCGCCTTCCTAGTGAAATCCAATAAAAAATATGATATTTTATTGTCTTATCTACTTCCTCATCATTGTGGTTTCTGCGGCAGTATTCTCCAATTTAACTGCTATGATATCCTAAGATAAACTCTGGTCAGGTTTAACAAAAATTTTGTTCTCGATACATACACAACATAATTTGTCATTACAACCCTTTAAATAGAATCTAGAAAACCTAGCTTGTCACATCTCTTACGTTGTGTGTATTAATTTTATACATGAGTGGCGGGTCCTACAGTTTATAGTCGATACCGAACGACAATTTTTCTTGAGAAAATTTTTCATGGCAATTTTATTTACTCTCAGAGTAAAGAAGTCCCTGAAGAAATATTTCATTTTGTTGGTCTCACGTCTAATAAGCTAACACTTTGCCTACTAGACTATGGCGATTATTTTGTTATTATTATATAAAAGTCGATATATTACCTAATTTTTCCTTTAAAAAAAACTCTTGTGTCAATTCAACTGAATTTTCCGTTGTTGCCTTGAATGTTCCTGCACCTTTGAACCCATATGAAGACAACCATGGCAGTGTAGACTATTCTTAAGAGTTTTTGTCACACAACTTCAGAGAGAAAGTCGCCGAAAGGAATATTTTTTTGTATTTCGTTTTTTCTGGATGACTTAGCTGGGATTTAAACCACGAGCTCACATCTAGTAACACACTACCAACTAAACTACGGCAACTTCGTATTTAACCACACTATATACTCTGATACCGCCGAATTGGCACAGGGGCAATCTTTGTAGCCACTGCTTCAGCCTCAGCTTAAGATTGCATGAACGAACTTTTCGTGAAATCTGAATTCATTGGTGAATTTCATTGGAACCCGTTTTTTGGGTGATATAAAAAATTATTACACAATGATTTAACCGGTATCTTTGCTGTGAAACCATAATCGAAAACTGGTTTAGGTATGGTAAGAATATTCAGGTCATGGCCATGGTCATTGCGGCATGTCTGGTTAAAGCCAATTAAAGGTAGTAAACAATTCCTTAGAGCTTAGACAATTCCTCAAACCGATTTTGATTATGATTTCATTTCTCTAAAGCTAATTGCTTCAGCTGTTGCCCCATAGATTAGAAATGATTTTGTTTCCAAGTCGTACGTACATTTTACTACAGAAGTGTGTGATCGAGTGAGTTAGTTTGGTCTTAATAGGAATAAGGATTTATATTAAGGAGGCATAATGCAATTGAGTTTTAATTGTTGAGAAAATCGATGTACAATTTTATCAGAATTTGATCTAAAAAACCTCCGAAGTCATGTATGAATTGGGAAGAATGAAAGAAATAGGTTTTGTTCCATAGAGTTTCGAATTTGTGTCTCTGTTACTTGCTAGAAGTCGCCGTAGTCTAGTAGGTAGTGTGGTGGCTTACTAGGCACGAAGCCACGGTTTAAATCCCCGTTCAGACATCAAAACGAAATATGAAAAAATATTTCTGCGGCGACTTCCTTTCAGCAGATTTCTGGCAAAAATTCTGAGAGTAAGTAAAAAATTGCAGTCAAAAGTAATTGCAGTACGTGTAAAAGTAACGCACACAACATGAGTGGTGTTGAGAAGCTAGGCCGTAATCCTGATTGAAGCGTTGTAATAGCCAATTATGTATGTATGAAAATAAAAGTTCATTTGAAGCAAAAGTATAAATCAATTTTAATTTCTTCACGATCCTACTTTCTGATACTTTTACTTATTTTACTTTCATTTGACCTCAAAAACAGAAAACAAATCCCCACTAAATTTACTTCCACATATTCGTAGAATAAAATTTCTTTGTAATAAAATAGGCTCTTAATGGATTTCTCTTAAATTAAGCCTTTAACATGGTAATTAAAAAGTAATTTAATAATAGACTACAACAAACCCAGTATCTACAACTTCATTTAACCTATTTATACAGTGAAGAAAAAAAAAGTAGAAGAAGAAGAATGGAAAGAAATCTATTTTCTTTTTTTCTAATTTGGTTTTCATTTCTCTACGTTTTTCTCTTTTTTGCAGAAACATCAATTCCAATTCAGATTGTAGTGAAGAGCAGAAGAAGACTCACGTATTTCATTTAATTTTTATGCTAAACGTGGCATCATTGAGGCTGTTTAGAAAATCACAAGCTATTAAGAGATAAAAAGCTTGTGAAATAACAACCACTACTACTACGAAAGCATTTATAATTAGAATTTAACAAGCGAGAGAACAGTAAACGGAAAACACCAACACCAATACAACACACCAACAACATCCTTCCACAACCAATAACCAACCTTTAAGGACATTAAAGAAAAAAAGGAGGAGGAAAACCACCATCCAAACCAAACCAACTCCATCAGTAACAACATCATCATCAACATCATCTTCATTACTTGCTTGTGCTGGAGTAGAAGAGTCTCTAAGAATATCATTTGAAAGTTAGTTTTTAAATACTTCTCCGCCAATAAGGATACAACAACAATAGCAAAGAGCTATACAAGAGAGAGAAAGAGAGAGAGAAAAAAGAAATTCTTCAACAAGGTAAGTTGTTATTCAAATAAACCTGTGGGTAGTAGGAAAATTTATAATTTTTAAATAATTTAAGAAAACAAAATAGCTTCTCTCCTTCGCAGCTTTAATTTCCCATTTCCAAAAAGAGTTTAGTTGATGTTAAAGCGACATAAAAAATAGACGCGAAAAAAATTGAGAAAATGTAAAATAAATTAAAATAAATTTCCTTTTCTAGTTGATGATGAAATAAACCCAAATATCAATCACTTGCAATTTTAAGAGCTCTTAAAGGATACGCTCTCTCCTCATGGCAATGCTCTAATGGAATTTCTATCAATTAAAGCGAGATTGCTGGGGGGTGGCCATATTTTGTTGTATGAAATTTAAATGATATATACGTGTACAATATAAGAACAGAGTTTAAGTCAATTAAAATAATATTTTTGATTGAAGGGTACTTTTTCATTAAAAAGTATATTGTTTCAAGGATATTTTCTCTTCAAGAATATCTTTTTCGAAGATACTTTTTATTCAACCATAATTTGCTGTCCAAATACACTTTCTATTGAAGTTAATTTTGCTTTTTTATGAAAAAAACACTCTTTATTGAAAAGTACTTTTTATTGAAAAGTACATTTTATTGAAAAGTACATTCTATTGTAAAATGTACTTTTTGTATTGAAAGTACTTTTTATTGAAAGTACTTTTTATTGAAAGTACTTTTTATTGAAAGTACTTTTTATTGAAAGTACTTTTTAAATTTTATTGAAAAATACCTTTTGTTGAAAGCACATTTTATTGAAAAGTACTTTTTATTGAAAAGTACATTTTATTGTAAAAAAAAATAAAATATAAATAAAAAGTACTTTTTATTGAAAGTACTTTTTATGGAAAAGTAAATTTAATGAAAAGTACTTTTTATTGAAAGTACTTTTTATTGTAATAGTTGGACCTTGCCATTATATAAGAAATACAGTATCATTGCCTATGAATGAGCTGCTGCAGTTGATCCACGCGAGTTAGAATAGTCTAGTAGATAGTGTGCCGGCTTATTAGACGTGAGGCTGGCCCCACGAAATTAAATATGAAGAAAATATTTCTTCGGCGACTTCTTCTCAGCAGATTTCTGGCAAAAACTCTGAGGATAACAAAAATTGCCATGAAATTATTCTCAAAGCTATATTTTTCGGGGTTTACTTTAAACTGTATTTCCCGCTACTCGTGGATAAAATTAACACACACAAGCTGTGAGAAGCTAGGTCTTAATTCTGACTGAATGGTTTTAATGGCCAATTAAGTAAATAGTCGATCCTTGTGAAATAATTTTTGACTACTTCTTCTCATATTTAGGAGGGTGTCTCCTCCTTTCCAAACAAAAGACTAAAGGCGTTTAATCACATGATCTTGCAGGACAAATGACGTCACTATGGCATGAAATTACTTTTTCTGCAAACTTCTTATGTAATTCAGCCATAATCGAACGCGTTGTGTAACTCATGGAACTATCTTTTTTAAACCACATACCTCCTAATTTATAAACTTCAATTACAAGCCAAAAACAAGTTGGTCTTAGCATTCGGAATTGATGAGAATGGTTTTTCTACAGTCTCTGAAAACGAAGTGCACTAACTTTGCTTAGCAACGTAATCGTCAATTGAAAGTTGTAGCTGAAGAAATCATCATTGAATGCCTGCTGCTTTAGCATCGTGTTGATGTACGGCATTGGGAATACTTGGGAACATTTCAAATGTGGCAAGAGGAAGGAAAGAAGAAGTTGAATTCATTCAACAAGAAGAAGAAGTAATTCAACTCCAAGACGGCCAATATATTGTTACGTTTATACCATTTAAAAACGTTTAAAATATGAGCTTAGTCTTCTTTAAAATTCTTTATTATTCGCACAATTCTGTATATCACTGTTCACAACTTGATGTAAACAACAACAATTGCTTCGTTTGTTATTCCTCTTTGCACTCTTTTGCATAGACAATAACAATTAGGTCCATCTGAAATACTAAAAATATTCTTTAGAATCTTGCCGAGTTCTTGTATAATCATTAGCCAGGAATTCTTAAAAAGTGGCCACGTTTGACACATTTCTGAATCACAATTTTAGGGCGATTTCCAAGAAATTCTTTGGACCCATGCCATATACATATATGCTTCTAATGCTTCTTTGAAATCAATGAGCTTAACATTTAATAATTCATTTCTTTAGAAAAATAATTGCGCCTGGTAACCTTAATTTCCATTCTGAGCGTTAGTACTAAAACGACACAGAAACGTATACAAAACAAAAAAGAAAGGGGGGGGGGAGATTTAAATCAAATTTAAAGCATCACTTGCATGTAGAATTTTCAAGTATGTCGAGTGTTAAAGCTAAATCGAAATTATAAATCCATTAGAAAACGCCAATACTAGTGTACGAGTATGTATGTTGTCAATTAATTTTTAAAAATACAGGGGGGGGGGAGGGGGGGGTATTGGGTTGGGTTTGGTATTGAGTTGAAAATAAAAATGTTTTAGGTTTTGGAGAAAATGGAAAAAAATTTCCGTAGAAGTGAAATAACAAACTCGGCATTATAATGAGGCGACGAGTTCTACAATGTCATATACACAATGGCAATGAGAATACACTGAGAAAAATTCTTTAGAATATTATGTAAAAGTTTTTCAACGTACTTCGAGAATAAAAGGATTGAAGTTTTTTCTCTCCGTGTTTACATACTTTATTAAGCATGTTAATGTATTCGACTACACTTTCGATATTCGTATATATACACACACACATGTGTGTACAATGATTTAAAAAAGGATTTCCATCCAAATATTGAAAGACTAGCCCAAATACCGCAATGACAACGTAGTCATCAGTAGCAAAGGCAGCAACATCAACATCAACATTAAAATACGTATTCTTTTACGAATATTTGATGGCAACTTTTTAAATCGATACGGACACGTATGTACATACATATATTTTGCGTAGGTGGCTGGCATGGATTTAAATTGCAAATTATTAAAAGGAAATTTTATTTGTTTTGTTTAATTTAAGCACTTTGTTATGAAACAAAAATAAATTTATTTACTGTTATAAACTCCTACTGTTACTCACTGTACCGTCACGGTTTGTTACTTTAACTTTGATACCAAAAGTATACAACATTTTATGGTAAATTTTTTCCAGCTGACAGAAAAAAATATTCCCACACCCAATAATTTCATGCTAAAGTTCATTTGTAAGTCTAGAATTACAAGACACCCGTGATAACAGAAAGATAAAGTAACACTTAAACTCAAACAGAAACTTAAACTTGTTAAATAATTCTTTCGCTCTTAAAACTATTGCAAGAGTTTTGAGTTATTCAACAGCAGAGTAGGTATGAATAGATGCCAATGGATGCCATGGATTCCATGAATACCGATCTACAACAAATGCTATCATGCCAATGCTAGTGTTATATATCTCTTGAGTTTTAAACAGATGAAGAAATTTTCTACAAAAAGATTGTTTATATTTAATTTAACTTCTTTTAAGTTATATTTTATGCAGCAGCAACAAAACGAAAACGGAATGAATGTATAAAAGAAACGCTATGGTTACGGGATTTCTTTATACGCTACTTCATGTCTAGAAGATTTGTTTAAAAGGAGAACTGTGCTTAAGGCATACATACATAACTCAATAAAAAATGTTTAAAAAAAGATTGATTACTTGCTTACATAATTAATCACTACAACCCTTTAGTCAGGATTACAACCTAGCTTCTTCCACCACCCATGTGGCGTGTGTTAATCGAAGAGTAGTTTAACATCAACTACGAGTGACAGATTTCAGAAACCGAGCTTTTGCCAGAAGGCAGTTGAGAGAAAGTCATTTTAATTGCATTGTTTGTCTAGACTACGACGACTTCAGCAAATAAGGAGACATAATTTGTCCTATTTGTGCAGCGCCGGGATGAAAACATTGAAATCAATGCAGATAAACTCCGAAAAGTTTGGTAGATTTATTATTTGTTTGGTTAGAGATTTGTATCCCACACACATAAATTTCGCCTGAAATTTCAAGAGTATAGTTGGCACAGTCTTATGCATTTTTCTTATAGTCTGAATCTGGTTTCATTCGGTTACTGGTTGTTCCTGTTTGTGTTCGAAAAATATACCGCATAGGGTTATTCATCACTTAGTAATTCTTTAAAAGTGACCACGTATGACACATTTTTCAATCATTACTATGCTAGAGACTTTGAATTACAATTTGCTAAAACCTCTGGCCTTATAGGGCGACTTCCAAGAAATGCTTTGGACCCATGCCACCGATAGATATGCTTCTAATGCTTCTTTAAAATCAGTAAGCTAAACACTTAATATTTCATTTCGAAAAATATACCGCAGAGGGACAATTTTATTCAAACTCCAATTTGGATCCAAGTGATTCTCGCAATGACTAGGCCCAGATATGACATAAACTTTGAGAAAATTGAATCACGTTCACCAGCTCAATTTTCAACTTTTCCTCTTCTGTTTCCCTGTCTATGAGTAGAACTTCTGTGTTTTGCTCTCAGGGAATGGCCTCCACTGTTATGGGAAGGAGTACAAAGGGAGTAGTTTGTATAAAATTAACACACACAACATAAATGGTGTGGGAAACTAGATAGTAATCCTGACTGAAGGGTTGTTATGACAAATTATGTATGTATCTACCTTCTTTGTCAATGCCCGTCTCTTGCTAGGTGTAGATATAGGTTATCTGGCTGCATATTTCTTGTTAGCTTGACGGAGCTATCATCTATTGATAACAAGGATATAGCTTCGTTTATCAAACTTTCTGGCTGGTTTTCCAGTATAGGGTAGTCGTGCCTTTGACGTGCAGTCCTTGCGCTGACCAACTTCTTCCTCTTCCATGATTTTGGTGGAACTTGGTCAGTACAAGGACTGCGTTTACCCGTGACATCACAACGGGCTGCTATGCGTGCTCAAGTGAGCTTTGTGATATCAGAGCTACCACTCCGACCTAACCTAACCTATGTAAAACTTCTGTGTTTTGCTCTCAGGGAATGGCCTCTAGTGTTGTGGGAAGTAGTATAGAAGGAGTGGTTAAATTCGGATTTGTAACAGGAACTCAATCATGTATAAAATTAACACACACACAACATAGGTGGTGTGAGAAACTAGGTTGTAATCCGGACTAAAGAGTTGCAATGATAAATTATGCAAAAAAAAAAAAAAATTATGGCAGGAAAAACTGCAGCAGCTGATGCTGCAAGTGGATGCCTGCTCAACTACAAAGTTTACCAAAACGCATCCCCTTTTCTGGAATATCGTATTAAACATTGAAAAGTTTCGCAATAGCGATACTAAAACACAACCTTGGAGTACTATCACTGCACATATAGTACATACTATCCATTTTTCTTGTTGGATTCGTCAATGTCCGTGATAAGAATGGCAATAGCAATTATGTCCCGGCGAGACTTATATTTGATGCGCAAATTTTCGGAAGTCGGCGAAGAGGAACACTTTGTCTAAGTTGGAAGTTTTCATCGATTAATGTGACAAAGTGACGAAAGCGCACAAGAAGCAGAAGCGCCTGGAAGGATCTGTTAAAGCAGGCCGAAATCCAATAATCGTATTGTTAATGGTAGATTAACACGTTGACTGCCGACTACGATATAACTCGTAGATTGCGTTCCCTTCTAGGGTGTCAACTACGAGTTATCTCGTACTCACTAAACCCGCCATTTTTGTGTAGCTACGAATAAAATCGTATTATATCGACAAATGGCTTCTGGGAAAAGAACAAAAAGTCAATGTTGGAGTGCGTGGCCAGTTTTCTGAAAATTGCCGTGACAGTCAACGTGTTAAGTAAGTAAGTGTACGGGACGTTAAAGTTTTTCTTTGTCGACTTGGTGGAGACTGGTTTTTGATTGCAACCACTCACATTCTGTTGCCACTTTTATAGTCACACTTGTGAAAAACTGAATTGCTTTATTCGTTGATCTTGTTTTTCAAAATCAATACTGGTTATACTCCCTCAGCCCCCTCTTTATTGTCTTAAGCACGGTACTAATTATCCACCGAAGATACCTATCTATAGCGTCAAGAAGTCAGATGGAATTGAGTGACAGTGGCTCTTCTAATGTTTCACCAGTCGTTAGTATCAGTATGAGCTTGAAACTGACGCCTAGAACTATCGATAAAGTTGCTTGACACTTACAAGAGATTATAGCAACATATTCAGCACCTTCCATCATAATATACTACATTTCTTCATAAATTAAAAAAAAAAAAAGTTTTCTAGAATATAACGAGACGTACATATACTATATAATAAATCCCTAGAAAATCTACTTTTTTTAAATTGTTTTATCTGTAGTATTAAAATAATAAAAAAATATTTGAAAAACAAATTAAAAGTTTAAAATTTAAATTATTAAATCATACAGTATATTAAGGCAGGTATACATTGCCTAGGGTGCAAACTATCGAGTTAATCCAGCCATAATTTATTACATTTTACCCACAATCATCTTCGCTTTTCACTTGGTCGGTCGGGACTCTATACAATTTATATGAAGTTGTAATGAAAAACACTTTAAAAACATGCTTTAATATACTGCTATAGAATTTTATATGAGATACACTCAAAGAAAAAATATTAGTACGGCAGGAGGAGCGGAGTTTCATGAAATATTTTCAATATGATAAGGAAGATAATAAATTAATTGTAATCATCAGACATGAGTGAATGGCTGATAGATTTTGCTTTCAACTTTCATTCCATAATTATTTTGTTTTTTGGCTGTTATTTGGGGAAAATTTCTGATGTTTCTGTGATAACTGTGCCATTCTAGAACACATTTCAAACAATATTTTGACAGGCGGCCTTCCTGAGCTACAAAATGCAAACATCTGTTATTTTTTCTCGAGTGTAACGGCAACAAATATCACGAGTAAAACACCATAAACTTTTTGAAATAAAAAACAGAACAAAAAGAAGAAGAGCACAGGAAAGAGAAATGTTGGCAAAAGTTTTACACCATCAAACACCAAAGACGGCATTAACATCTACACCAACAGTCCTGTTCAACTCTGGCCATTTTTGCCCCTCATCAAAGTCGGTGTAGCAGTAGCAACAGCTACAGCCAATAACCAACCACTACAGCAATGGCAGGAACAAGTTAATAAATTTAAATTTCTTCTCCCCTTTTTTTTTGTTCGTTCTCAACTTTACTTCACATATTTTTGATTGTTAAATATAAATACAACGAAATACTGTGCACCCATACCCCCACACAGACAAGAGAACAGTGGCATATAAAATTTTAAATAAGAAATCAAGGGAATATGTACACACAATACAACAAGAGCAGCAGCAACAAACAAAAAATAAAAAATATGAAAAGCATAGTAAAACATATGGAAAACTATTATGGCAACCATGCATGCATGCAACAATCAATGGCAACAAGAGCAACATACACACACAACAGTAAATGATGAAGAGAGAGAAAAATGAATATGTGCAACAAATATGATTACAACTGTACATTAACAATTTGCAAATGTTGCATGAACACATGAAACTTTGGAATTTATTTTTTCATTTATTTTTTTTTGTAATGAATTCTTGATTCTTGAATAGAAAAGAAATAAATTTGGTTGTCAAAAAGCAGTAAAATTAAGGGATAGTGTTTGCGATTGCACGAGCATATCAAAATGGACAGCAACACACACACTAACACTTAAATAGGCCTTTAAAAGGGAGCAATTTTAAGAGATTTTATTTTTCGAAAACTAGGGGATCAAACACAGGGAGGAATTGTTAACAATAATCCGTAGAATTTGAATTGAATTTGTTAAAATGTAACTCAAGTCTACATTATGGACGCATACTCTAAATCGATGTTGTTGAGTATTTGTAGTCGTCGTAGTCTAGTAGGTAGTGTATTCGCTTATTAGACGTAAAGCCCAGGTTCGAGCCCCAGGCCAGACATCAAAAAGAAATTTAAAAAAAAAAAAGTATTACTCTGGCGACTTCCTCTCAGCTTTAATCTGTTCCCTTTAATCTAGTGAGTACCATATTGACTTACTAAACATGAGTCCAAAAACTCAACACAAACATCCTGAATTAAGGAAGTAAAAAAAAATTTCTTTATAAATACCTCTTAGCAAACGAACTATCTAAATGCCATGAAAATGCCTCGCAAATCTGTCGAACCACACATGAATAACAATGAAAATATTGTTACGTAAATGGAAATGGTGTTACATCATTTAACATTAAAATGATAAACAAAAGCTACAAAAAAAACAAATAAAAAACAATGGACTTGTTAACATGATCAACAAATAAACAGAAATATAACAACAACATCAGTATAAAAAAAACAGATAAACAATTAAACAAACAGACAACAACAACACTGCAAAGACAAACGTAAACAAAATACACAAACAACAATAGCGTAAACAACATGTTTACATTTATAAAGATTTCGCGAAGGAGAAGTTGTTCTTCTTCAAGAGCATACATCCCACTGCATACCCTGCAATATAAAAAGCAAGACAAAGCAAGTAACGCGGTCAGTAAAAACTCAGTTAGTCTTGTATGAAGACACATTGCGTGTGATGAGAATAATCGTGATTTGAAGATCTCCGTTATAAAGATCTAACGAACAATTATTAGTGTATACGCGAAAGAGTGTAAAGAAAAATAGCAAACAAAGCAAATTGTTATTGTTTACATCTAGTTGTGAACAGTGGCACACAGAATAATTGCGCGAACAATAAAGAATTTATCTAAAACTAGCTGTACCCTGCGCGCTTTGCTGCACTATAAACTAAAATAAATTTGAAGGAAAGACACTAGACAAATATCCAATTAAGTTTGAATCATTTTATTCATTTTGTTTCCCGTTGTCCAGATGATTCAGACGAACGGGCCTGAGTAGTACGCATTCGATCAAGTGATTCATTGTTCAAGTGATTCATGCGAACGGATCTGTGCGGCATGTACTCGAAGATTTTTCAGTCTCAATGCTGATTCTGAGGCTAGTAATGCTCTTTTCTTTTCTTTTCAACACAGGATCAAATGCACAGTTTACGATTTAATTAATTTCGAAGAATTTTCAGTGGCGCCACCTGTCGGAAATTGGTTATACCAACTTAGAAACCCTCGTCGGCTCATGCGCAACAACTTTGCTAAAGATTAAATGCATAGTTTACGATTCCATAAAGTACATTCATTTTTATATATATAGATAATTTAAACTTGAAAAAAAAATAAATAAAACAAAAGTCTACGAATTTAATTTTGGTTATATTTTTTCTTATTTGGTGAATTTTTTCACAAATGTTGGTTACAAAATTATCTTTCCCCCCGCGTCGTTCTTTACACTTTATTTTCTTTGGTTTTATACATCAAGAATCACAGATAGCATACTTGTTGGGGTAACTACTATGCGTATGAGTAATATATTTCAAATGCAATTAAATATTAAGTATGTAGTATGTAGCATACGTGGGCATGACCCCTCGCTCATTTGGAATATCAACATAAAAAGTAGCCTATAACTCCTTCCAGACATACAGGAAGATACTGTGAAAATTTCAAGAAAATCGGTTCAGCCGTTTAATCGTCTATAAACTTCAAACATACAAACATACAATCAAACACACATTCATTTTTATATATAAGATAAAACAGAAATTTATTTTTTTTTATTTGCAAGCTACGAACTCATATTTTAAAAGTTTTTGAAAGCGTAAAAAACGTAACAATACACAACTTAGGTAGCACTTTACTTCTTACATTACATACATAAGTGCATAATACGTCATTACAACTCTTCGATTAGGATTACAACCTAGCTTCCCCGCCACTTATGTTGTGTGTGTAAATTTTATACAGGCAGATTTTTTGATGGAAATTGTATTTACTCTCAGAGTTTTGCCAAAAATCTGCAGAGAGAAAGTTGCAAAGATATATTTTTTCATACTTCGTTTTGTTGGAGATGTGTGACCTAGGGTTTGAACCGTGGCCTCACGTCTAATGAGCCAACACACTACCTACCAGAGATCAGCAATAATTCGAATCTTACTCATAATTTCTGATACTTATACACATTCATACTTATTTTAATATCATACTCATACTACTCATCTTCAAAGTTTGAAGTACTCACCGTACTCATACTTAACAATACAATGATTTCGACTCTCCTTTACTCAACATTTACAAGAATCACAAAATAAGTATGATGCGCGTACGAACACTACAATACTCACTAGAAGGTTGCGTGTTTGCTTTGGTTGCTGTCTTTGTCTTTTTCTTTCTTCTTTTTTTTATAAATGCAACAACAACTAAGACCGTAAATTTTGACGAATTATTCGAATCTTACGAATCTTTTATGAGTATTATAAGTATTTTTCTAAATTTATGAATCTGATTGAGTAGGCTTGAGAATCAAACATATTTCGAATGTTATGAGTTTGATCTCAATGTTGTACTCATACTCATCGCAACCTGTGTACTTTCAAATCAATGTTGTAGTGAGTACGAATGAATCAGAGTAGTTGAATTTCAATATTGTTGACTCACTCATACTCAAAATTTCATGAGTACTTATGAGTAGCGAAAAAACGATTCATTGCTGATCTCTGCTACCTACTAGAATGCGACGGCATTGACTTCGCTTTGCTTTATTACCTACTGAACAAATTGCCGGCATTTTCCCTAGCCTACTGGTATGAGCTCATGAGTAAGTTGAATTTTATACGCATCAGGGTGAAGGTTGGTAAAAATTCACTGCGTAGTGTTTTGTGAAAATTGAAGTTGTTGGGAATGATGCCAAATTGATCACTTCAGATTGTCTGTGACACTTCCATTTACAGCGCCATTGCATTAAACAGACCGATCAGAACCTTAATGCACAGAAAATTTACTGTCTATCAGCCCATTACAACCCTTCACTCAGGATTACGGCCTAGCTTCTCACACCGCTCATGTTGTGTGCGTTACTTTTATACATGAGTGGGGGGATCTACAATTTAACGTCGACTCCGAACGACAGATTTTTTTGTTTTTTTTTTTTAGAAACCATTTCATGGCAGGTTTATATACTCTTAGAGTTTTTGCCAGAAATCTGCTGAGAGGAAGTCGCCGAAGAAATATTTTTTTTGTCATATTTCGCTTTGATGTCTGACCTGGGATACGAAATTGGGCTTTACGTCTAATAAGCAAACACACTATCTACTAGACTACGGCGACTTCATTTGTGTAATAAGTTTTCACTTTAAAACGCTTCGTACTTTTGTGACAGCTGTCAAATTTCAGAGTTACCACTTGCATGTAAGGTTTAAAAAGACTACCTTTTTACCTTTCCAGAATACTTTCATGTAAAATTAAGAATTAATGCATATACCCCTGCGTTGTTTAATCATGCATTTCGTGACCTAAGCAAAATTTCACAATTTTGCTCCATTTTGTAATTTATTCGATACCCCCAAAATAATACAATTTCCGAGAGTAGAAAACCAATATCCTGTAAATTATTACTTACAGAGTTCACTGTGGCATAAAACCAATTAAAATTGTGTGAATCATTCAATCATAATTTGAGTAAGATGTGTGGCAGAATATTAAACAGCCAACGAAATTTGGGTTTCAAAATTTAATTTAAACCTTCAATCCCCTACATGGGCAAAAAAGGGGAAACAATCCTCTTTGAAAACAAAATGTGTGCTTAACAATGACTTGTTATTTTTGAAATAAAAAAAAAAAAAAAATGTTTATTCCTGGCCTTTTTCCCTTTTTTTGGGGGCAAATAAAATTTCATATTCAAGTCAGGTTTTTATTGTTATTTTTGTTTTGTTATTGTTTTTCAGTGTTGTTTTTATTGCTGTAATATTACAAAAGTTTTCAAGCATACAATATGGCAACTTTTGCAGTTTTATTTACACAAAAAATAAAAACAAAAAAAATTTTTTTTGGGATTTTATTGAAAAGCAATGGAAAATGTAGGGAAAGGAATTTTCAAAATATTTTTTTCTCTTTCGCTTACAATTTTTACAATATTTTGCTTGTTTTTTTTAATATTAAAACGGAAAATCTAAGGAATACTTAACATCATTGAAAATCATAATGATTTCCATGTCAAGTGGTTGTCTCCAGAAAACAATTGCAAAAAAAAAAAGAAAAGGAAGAAAACTCAGTGTAGCCTGGTGTTAAGTTTGTACGTGTTTTCTGCTTTATGGGCTCCTCTTGTTTAGAGTTTCTTCTTTCTTCCTTAATGCTTAGTTTTAATGCTCATTTGGAATTTAGTTTTCTGTTTTTATGTTGTTTTTACTATTGTAGTCCATCATAATATAGGAAAAATTGCAATGAATTTAAGAAATAAAAAGGATGCTTAAAAACTCATAAAAACCTAAACAAAAACTACTACTACTTGTCCTGATAATGATGAAATGAGAAAAGTAAACTGGAATTAAATATTTACGATGTTTTCTAATAAGAATGAGTTCAGGACAAAGAGAATAATACAACATTTATTTTTCCTTTTTTAATTTTATTATTTTAAAATAGAAATAAAAAATATATTCTAAATAAACAGAGCATATAAAGAACTCATCATATTTATGCAGCATTTTTTTTTTTACTTTTTTTATTGAGAGAAATATGAAATTATTTTTCATTTTATTTATTTCGTTGTTTTTATTATTGTCTTATATTTTGCATACTTATAATATGTTCAGACATACACTTTTATTGCGTAAATCGCAATAAATGTTATTATTGAGCTCAATATTTCATATAAACTTTCAACGCTATTATTGAGCTCAATATTTCATATAAAGTTTCAATTAATTATTGCACAATAAATACGCAAATTGTTATAATATTGAGTAAAACTTAAAATAATAATTTAAATTTTTTTCTTTTTTTTTTTGGTACTCCATTTGCAACAGAAAGTTTCCAAATGGTACTGTGGACAAATGTGCCGAAAGCTTAAAATAAAGTATTGTTCAGTTATGATGCGAAGACTATTTGTATGACTCAAGATTTTTTTAACTCTAAACTTTGTCAGTTTTAACCCCTACAGTTACTGCTGTCCCTGATAATTTTTAGTATTTTTTAATAATATTACGTATACGTCCAGTGTGGCCTTTGAAATTATTATGCTGTGTGGCTTACATCCAAATGCTATAAAGCATAGCAATGATGAATGTGTATGAAGATAAATTCAAATTTAACTATCAAAGACAAGAACCAAATTTTTAACAGAGCTAATGTTAGAGTTAACAGAGCAATGTTAAGTGGTTAACAGAAAATACAAAAATAGCCAAGGAAAAAATCACCCAAAAATATACGATATCAGGGACTTGCTGCACATATCCCAATATATACAAATTGTAGCCTAAGGTGTCCCCAATTAAACCCAATAAGTGGTATATCCCAAATAATTTCGGATAGCGCCGTGTATTCCCCAAGTTCGTCTTGAGTTTTCATTCCATTTCATTAGGACAATGACATATAAAAGTATTGTCATTGGATTTTCTTATTTAGCATGAGTCTTTTGCTTAGAGTTTCTGTATAAATTTATAGAAATTATGCTTTAAGTAGTCCCAACATATTGTAGAAAGTTTGAACGATTCAAGACATGGGATTTGAAAACAAAAAAGTTAATTTTCTAAATGTATTGGAAAATGTAAGGAACGAAGATTTGTTCTGGACTGGAAATGTGTAACTATTAAAATTATTGAAAATTAGACGCCAAAGAGCATTTAGATTTATTAAAAAAAATTAAATTGAAATGCTTTGAATACCAATACTCCTCGCAAACACAATTTTACATGCCCTGAGATTTATGGCTCACGTACATAATTTACGGCAAGAATATTTATAGAAATAATTTTACATGTTAAAGTAACACACATGCACAAGTATTAAATGATCCTTGTCTTGAGAAAATTGTCACTAAAATTATGATATCGTTTCTTAATTAAACTTTTAATGAATTCATGCATTCATTAAAGTCTGTGTATTGTCGGTCTTGAAAATTAAATTGAATAATTTGGTTTCAATATTTAAAAGTTTTTCATTGTATGTACTATTATTTTAATACGATTTTTATTATTTAATTAAATATTTCCTTTAGTTTTTTCTTTTACTTTTTCCTTTATTTTTCCTTAATATTCTGCTTGCGCTGACCAAGGCAAGTCAAGCAACTAAACAACCAACCAACCAACCAGTTAACGAATAGTGGTAGTCATAGATGAGTTATAAGAACCCATGAAAATAATGATTAAAAAGTCATACAAAGAAGAAAAGAAAACTAAACAATCTTTGTTGAGAAAAACTAAAACTTTTTCCCTTATTTTCTATGCCTTTTTGCAATTCCAATTTTTCTGTTTTACGGCGTTTGTTTTTCTTCATTTTTCTTCTATTTTTTTATATGAGAAACAAACTTTCCTCATGACTTGGTAATTGTTCCCTTAAGCTCATTTTAACTTTTCAACTAAAATTAATTACAAATTCAATTAAATAAAAATACGAAGAAAAACAATCTAAAAAAGAGAAACAGAATTGAAAAACCTTAATGAATAACTCTTCGTTTAGTTTACAATGCCACAGACAATACGAAACGGAAATTATGAATGAATTCATAATAAAATAAGCCACTACCGGGTCCATGGAGAAACGTTAAAAAGATAATAAAATATGAATAAAAACCAGAACCAGAATGCAACCAGAAATTTGAAAATTAGAAAAAAAGGGGGTATATTCCACTTATAAAAACCATTTAAATTTAATTGCCAGTATTAAATAACAAGGCGTTACGGGATTGATGTGATATGAACTGGAAAAAAAGCAGTAGGCGGTTGTTTACCTTGATAACCTTTGGCATTGAATAAGCAAATAGTTTAATTCGTTTTTCTTCCTCTTTTTTTCAATTATTTTAACGACTTAAAAAGTATACCAAAAAAATTATTTTTCTTAACCCCAAGCCGTATGATTAATATTTAATTCAATATTACCACGTGCAATACAAAGTAATCATACGTCCCACGGGCTTCTATGAATTTTAAATTAATCATACGTTGTGTGTAATCATATTAAAAAGGTAAATAGATTATGTGTGGCTTTGCTTACTTAAATATAGCCGGCTATAGTTGTAGCATACGGATTAAATAGTATCAGTTTATGTGATAAAACAATAGCTACTGAAATTAAAAGCTTAAAAGCAACGAATGCAATATGGTTGGAGTATATCGCTTGCGCAAATATTGTGGTTTTTAAATGTTTCTATACCACCACCAACGCTCTTAAAAATATTATAATTAAACATTTTCATTTTGTAATAATTACGTGAACGCAATGAACGAATGGTAAGTAAATATTGTGTGAGACAAGCAAAAGAGAAAGTGGTATTTAATTTGGCGGGAAAAAAATGTCCAATAAGTTTTTCTGAGCCAACTTTTTCCAAGGACATAGGACCATCTACGAGACAAGCACTTGGAAATAAGAATACCAGTGGTTTTAATTCTGTCTGAGCACAATGTATGGTTACATACATACACAATTGGCCATTACAACCCTTCAGTCAGGATTACGGCCTAGCTTCTCACACCACTCATATTGTGTGCCTTAATTATATATTTGAGTGGCGGGACCTACAGTTTAACGTCGACTTCGAACGACAGATTTTTGAAAAACCTTTTTCATGGCAAGTTTATTTACTCTCAGAGTTTTTGCCAGAAATCTGCTGAGAGGAAGTCGCCGAAGCAATATTTTTTCAAATTTCGTTTCTGTTTGACCTGGGGCTCGAACCCGGGCTTTTCGTCTAATAAGCGAACAAACTACCTACGGCGACTACACACAATGTATGGTTAGCCAATGAAATAAGATTTAAATTATTGACAATTAATGACGCCTATAACTCTCCCGTATACAGAGCAGCTTCAATTTTTATTGTTCCTAGAAGACGATACCGGGTTTCGTAAATCATTTGCTTTTGGATGAGCATATGAGCAAGTGCCATTCAGGCCTTCGGACAGACTTTATAAACGCACATTTGTATTGCGAACTGTTTAATGTAGAGTACAGATGCCTAGCACCAACTAGATTAAGAAACACTGCCGATTGTAGGGATTAAAATTCTTGAGACATAAATCGCACTTTGCTCATTTGGGAAAACAATTAACTTCGTTGCCTACAGCGTAAGGAAACCTGTTTTGGAATACAGTCCACTAGCTTCATTTACCACAACCAACCCTCCCTCCACAAGTCCTTGTTTTATGCGATTTCGCCCAATATATATACGACACTTTTTTTTGCTCATTTGAAGAAAACAATTAGCTTTGTCAGTTATATTTCCGGTCTTTAAGGTTATCGTACCGTAACGACAACTGTTTTGGAATCCTTGATCTAGTAGCTATCCAAGCCCACTAGATCCAAAAGCCATGCCGTCTTAAATTTTATCGAATTCTGCACTCTTTAAGTCGGTAATTCTTTTTTCTCGTATACAAATGTTTGCTTCGTTGGCTATATCTTCGGTAACAAAGCTTACCCAATCGTTAAGAAAACTGTTTTGGGAAACATAATTTCCGGAGCTAACTCCTCACACATAAATGGTATTGGTGATGAACTCGGACTCGGACTTGGATTCGTACAGGACTAAAAATCTTCGACATGTTTTAGAGTTAAACTGGATATTTTCTGGTTATTTTACATCATTGGCGGCAGCAGGGTACATGTATTATTACGAGACAACTAATATTGAATCGCCATAGTCTAATAGATAGTGTGTTGGCTGATTAGACGTAAAGCCCGGGTTCGAGCCCCATCAAAACGAAATATGAAAAACAAAAATATTTCTTCGGCTACTTCCTCTCAGCAAATTTCTGGCAAAAACTCTGACAGTAAATAAACCTGCCATTAAAAAGTTTCTCAAAAATCTGTCGTTCGGAGTCGACGTTAAACTGTAGGTCCCGCCACTAAAGTATAAAATTAAGGCACACAACATGAGTGGTGTGAGAAGCTAGGCCGTAATCCTGACTGAAGGGTTGTAATGACCAATTATGTATGTATGTATGTAGCTAACTTCACATACATAAATGGTATTGGCGATGAACTAGCCGGGGCTCGTACAGGATTAAAGCCCTCCGACATGTTTAGACATTTTCTGGTCATTTTACATCATTTTATTTTAGCAGGCTGAACTTTGTAAGGCTGAACTAATATTGTGCTGTGTCAATAGTTTGCACGGCGATCCGTCACGCTATTGCAATTCTTACAGGGCTCGGCTCTATTGGAAGGCATGACGAAAGGATTGTGAAAAGCTGTCCTCAGATAGGTTCTGCAGAAACTATGAATCTAAGGAGGAGAAGGAGACTATCTGCCACCTTTTGTATCAATGTCCGGCTCTTGTCGCGAAGAACCCGAAATCGTTAACTTCCAATTTTCTGTCTTCTTTGTTTTAAATATTCGAAAATATTGCTACCACAGCAAGATTTAGTTTGGAGTTGGATTGGTTTTCTATAGGAAAAGTTTGATTCTGAGATTGGACGTTAATTATGGTAAAATGGGCCTAAATTCTAGACTAAGTTGGACCTTACTCTTCAACGTAATATGACCAATGTTATGATGTTTAACTTCAATAGCTAAACTGAAATAAGGCGTAAAGGAGTTACAAAAATTTTAGCAACACCTAATAGATATACAAACAATCTATAAATGGATTGTAGGCGATTGGCTTCTTCTTTTTATTCAAAGTTAATTTATTGTTTTAATATTTTAATTAAGTATTAATACTTATTTAATTGTAATCCGTTTTTTTCTATTTATTTTCAGAAAAACTCTATACAACTACAGGTAAATACAAATGAAGAATTTTTTTCTCTTTTTTTTTTTAATTGCAAATTTTTTATATAGAAATTGCCTACAAATATGTATTATAAATTCTAGCAGCGTATTTTGTTTTCAATTTTTTTTTTCCAAAGTTCATTGCATTTTTCAACAATAATTGCTGTTGTTAAGCACACATTGTTTGTCCAACTCAAGATGATTTTTTTTTTTCAATGTGTCTGGTCAATTCGCCCAGTAGTAGCTGTCCAGTCCAACGTCAATTTCATTGTTTTTTTATTCTGTTTTTTTTTTGTTTTTGTTTTTATATTTTTTAATTAATTAAAAGCAACCACTTTAAAAATATAAACTAATAAAATATTATTATTAAAACAACAATAAAAAATAACAATAACAATAGAAGTAATAATGAAAACAGAAAAAGAAAAATACTTGAAAATCATAGAATGGTTTCTGAAGTTTTGTTTTGCTATACTATTGTTCGTAATGAAAATTATGAGTTGTTTTCTGTTAATGAATGAAAAAATAAAAATTTTTAATTAATTTTTTTTTTAGCACACATTGAAATTCAGAAAGATAACAATTCTTTTTCCCTAAAAAAACGTTTAAAATTTAAAAAAAAACTTCATATTTCCTTCGCTGTACAACTTTAGACGTTTATTTACGAAAATCTAGGCTCAGTGTATCTCGAGTTTATCAACAAGACTTTACCCTCAGAAGAGTTTTGCTCATACCGAATAATGCAAAGGATATTCTATACGACGATCGAAAGTTTTTGGTGCATAAAAATGCATATGGTATGACATAATGATGATGGTACTTAAGATCTTCGCAGATCTAGTTGTTCTTTCTAAACTGCGGTTATACCGATTTGTTTGCCGTTAATCCTGTTTTCTTTTCTTCGCATGATGTGTTAAATATTAATTTTTAATTGACTGTAATGGTTTTTTAAAAATGTGGTTGATATTTAGTATGTCCCCCATTTTTTACAAGCTAGTATACGGGTATCGATGACCCACTTGAAAAAATTCATTATTTTTTAATGAGCAGGATGCCAAAGCTGACTTCTACTTGAATCACACTGACCACATAGACTCGAATATTCAATATCTCAGACCTCGAAGTACACACAACAACATTTTTTGCTATACAACTTCAAGCCAGCGATGTTTATATTTAGAGAACTAGTAGTAGCAGTGTATTGGTAATCTAATAGCGGTCTAGTGGCAGTCTAGTATCAGTTTAGTAGTAGTTTAGTAGCAGTTTAGTAGTAGCCTAGTAGCAGTTTAGTAGTAGTCTAGTAGTGGTCTAGTAGCAGTTTAGTAGAAGTCTAGTAGTGGTCTAGTAATGGACCAGTAGTGGTCTACACAACTTAGAGCCATCGATGTATATATTTGAAGCAATGGGTGAGATATCTGATTTCGTCTAGCAGTCTAGTAGTAGTGTATTAGTAGTCTAATAGCGGTCTAGTAGTAGTCTAGTAGCAGTTTAGTAGTAGCCTAGTACCACTTTAGTAGTAGTCTAGTAGTGGTCTAGTAATGGACTAGTAGTGGTCTATACAACTTAGACCCATCGATGTATATATTTAGAGAACTAGGTGGGGAATCTGATTTCGCGTTCTAATAGTCTAGTAGTAGTGTATTAGTAGTTTAAAATCGGTCTAGTAGTAGTCTAATAGCAGTTTAGTAGTAGTCTAGTAGCAGTTTAGTAGTAGTCTAGTAGTAGTTAAGTAGCAGTTTAACAGTAGTCTAGTAGTAGTTTAGAAGCAGTCTAGTCGTAGTCCAACAGTAGTTAAGTAGCAGTTTAATAGTAGTTTAGAAGCACTCTAGTCGTATCCAACAGTAGTTAAGTAGCAGTTTAATAGTAGTTTAGAAGCAGTCTAGTCTTAGTCCAAGAGTAGCCTAGTAGCAGGGATCACAGAGTCTATGCACCTGTTTAGACAGCCTTAATAAACCAATATGTACTGAGAAATAAGCATTAAGGTATGTATTTGGAATTGCTTAGTTCGGCGAATTCGACCTGGTTGCTGCTCAATGAGAAACTCAATAGGAAGGCAAGCAGGTCGTAAAAATTCTCACGTTATCTAGAATCTTGCAGTTACATTGTCACTAACGAGTTTAACTAAGGCCCCTGTATTGCCAAGAAAAGTTTGCAGTCCTAAATTTTTCCAGTGGCCTATTTACAGGAACTCCATTACAGTTCAGAATCGATGATAACACGCATTTATATGATCGTAGACTAGTCTGAAGGATTTATTTCGTCTACACTGTCTAGTGACAAGCCATTAATCGTTTTCTATTTTTAATTTTATGATTCACATTTTCTCGGACAAAATCTTAGCTTTTCTCTCTTTAATGGGTTACAATTCGCAGCCTTAATTTTTGTTTTCAAAGAAGTGTGTCTCAAATCTATTTGAGGCATATTACATATGCAGTTTATCATTTATCTTTTAATTTATTTCCTATATTGATTATAGTTTTTTCTCATTTCATTTATAAAGACAACCGAAGATATTTAAGAGACCCAATTGCTTGCCTCTACAATAGCTTGTTTTGCTGTAATAATCTGTATCGATTTAATGGAATCGCTTGTAAAACAATACTGAACTGTTTAAATCATTTTCTGTTTATTTTTTGTTTATCTGATTAATAAGCAACAATTGCAACAACTTTATTTATAAATTTATTTTTTTTTTTCTAAAAAAGAAAAATTGGTGCACCCAAGCACGCAACAATTTCAATTCAAAACTCCTTTAAGAAACGAAAACAAATTTGTAAACAAGAAAAATTTTTGTTTCAAACATTTAATCATGTGTCTTTAATTTAACAATTACGTAACGTAATAAATAAATTAATGAAGAAACAAAACAAAAAAAAACAGATAAAAATCTTGATGTCATTATGACAAAAACAAAACCACAATATATAGAATTACAAATAAAATACGCTCATGACTGTACCAGATAAATTATTAGAAAGAAATCAGTATCGTGCTGCGGCTGACAACAAAATCAACCTGTTGAATAGATAATAATTTTTATTTCATTTTGTTTTTATTTATTACTCCACTCCTTGAGTTCATAAAATTAAAAAAAAAACGATTTTTTATTTTCTTAAAAAGATTCGTTTTGATTTGAAAAATAATGGCTTTAAATTAGTTGTTGTTAAAACATTCTTGTTAAAACCACACGTTCTAGCAATTAAAATTGTCACCTAACTTTTGTTTATAATTCTCGCAAATATTTCATCATTTTCAATTGTACAATAATTGTCTGATTTGTAGAGTTTTATAGCCACCAGTAAAATAGAAATTACGACCAACAAAAAAGCTTACTTTAACAAAATAAGACGTATTCATACGTATTCTAGAGGCCACGGTTCAAACCAGAGAATTGTTTTTTTGTTACTCATAAGTACTCATGAAATTTTGAGTATGAGTGAGTCAACAGTATTGAAATTCAACTACTCTGATTCATTCGTACTCACTACAACATTGATTTATAAGTACAGTTTGCAAAGAGTATGAGTACAGCGTTGACATCAAACTCATAATATTAGAAATATGTTTGATTCATACGCCTACTCATTCAGATTAATAAATTTTGAAAAAAAAATTATAATACTCATAAATGATTCGAGTGATTCCAATCATTCATCAAAGTCCTAGTTTACATTTATACATACATACGTACAAAAAACCTATTACAATCCATGTTGTGTGTGGTAATTTTATCTATGAGCGCTGGGATCTACCGATTTTACGAACAACAGATTTTTGAGAAATTTTTCATTGTAATTTTATTTACTCCCAAGAGCTTTTGCCAGATATATGCTGAGAAGAAGTCGCAGAAGAAATATTTTTCCATATTTCGTTCTGTTGGAGATGTCCAACCTGGGGTTTGAACCAGAGATTAGCAATGAGTATTCAAAAAGATGAGTAGATTCGAATCATACTCATAATTTCTGACACTTATACGCATTCATACTTATTTTAATATCATACTCATACTACTCATATTCAAAGTTCGAAGTACTCATCGTACTCATACTTAACAATACGCATGATGTTGCTGATTTCGACTCTCCTTTACTCAACATTTACAAGAATTACAAAATAAGTATGATTCGCGTACGAACACTACAATACTCCCTAGAAGGTGTGTGTTTGCTTTGCTTTCTGTCTTTGTCTTTTTCTTTCTTCTTTTTTTGTAAATGCAACAACATCATCACTCGAATAATTTATGAGTATTATAAGTATTTTTCTAAATTCATGAATCTCAATGAGTAGGTGTATGAATCAAACATATTTCGTATGTTATGAGTTTGATGTCAACGTTTTGCTCATACTCATTATAACCTGTACTTATAAATCAATGTTGAAGTGAGTATGAATGAATCAGAATAGTTGAATTTCAATACTGTTGACTGACTCATACTCAAAATTTCATGAGTACTTATGAGTAGCGAAAAAAAAACGATTCATTGCTGAGCTCTGGAACATACTAACTGAGCTTATATATTCCATTATTTTCACAATTTTTATTGTCAATAATTCTGGTAATATAAAAACTTTAAATATGAATGAAATATTTTTCGTAATGTATTGTGGGTCGTAAATAAAACTTAAAACACACGTATAAGGAGGGAGTGACATCATGCACTCAATAAAAACATATAAAAAATTTCAATTAAAATTGCATTCATGGAAATTTTTACAACCAATATTTTAAATTGAATATAAAAGACGTAAAACACACTCATCTACTCACACCATTGGGTAATAAAATGAAAATGAATATTTTTCCTTTTCCTATCACCTGCAAGTGACAATATTTTCTCATTTTGTTTTTTTTTTTTTGTTATTTTTCTTCATAATTTGCTTTTGAAAACTAAAAAAGAAAAACAAAAAAAAAAAAAACTATTGAAACACAACTTTAGAATAGACAGCCAGAGTAAGTTGAGTCATTCTGATGATTTAAATAAAAAGAAATTTAAATTACTTCATGCATGCTTGATTAACAGTCTTGCATGCTAGAGAAGCTAATGGGTTTGCAGTGTCATATGCCTGAAGTATGTACTCGTACAGGGCAAGTACGAACAGACAAATGCATTTATCGTTAAGCAATGCTGTTGTTGCCATATGAAAACAACTCATAATCGTTTGCATTGCCACTCAGACTATCTGTCTAATGGTTTGTCTATTTGCCTGTTTGTCAATTTCCATTCCTTTCCGTCCCCCACTACCTCTACCTCAGTTGTTTGTGTTTTAATCTTTGGATGTTTTTGTAGTAAAAAATGTATCTTTTCCTTCATGCAAAATGGAGTCATTCCATAACAACTACAATAAAAAAAATAAAAAAGAGAAGAAAAAAAAAAGAAAAAATTAAGTCTTAAATGACATTTTTCACACTTGACTACATTTTCAGTTCACTTAAGTTTAGTTGTGCTGTCTGTCCGCCCCCTTTATGCTTTGCATTGTTTTCATTTTCTTCTTGCTCTGGCCATAAAGGGATTAGACCTTATGACAGTAAATGGCTTGCTAGGAAATATTGTTACCAGTGACTGTGTATTTATGTATGTGTGTATCTGTCTAAGGCTTAATAAAGATAAAGGGAAAGTAGCAAATAAACAGACAAACAAATTGGTTTAGAAAAGAAAAATATTTTCTTAATTTAAATGAGAATATTAAACAACGTAAGGTTGATGGATTTAGAATTTAAAATTCATAAAAAAAAATTTTAAGAGAGAATTTATGTAAGGGAGGAGTACATACATCTCATCTTAAGTTAAAGAATTAAATCAAATGGAGTCGAACTATTAAATGGCAATCTTTTCAAACGACCTATGGGTCTACATACGACTCTGAAGGCTTCAAACTGCTGTACTGATCCCGCTTGGCTCAGCTAGTGGTATGATCCAGAGTATCGTGAAAACCCTTAAGCAAGCATTAGTTAAGCATGATGAACAGAACACTGAGATCAACAGAGTGGTACATCGACTACATAACCGTTAATATTGATTTTTGAATCACAATGAGGCAGTAAAACTCACAGAAGTCAAATGTTTTGAATTGATTTTCATTCTTCCAGGGGAAGTTAAATTAAGCTTCATAATCCATATCCACTCCTCTTGAATAGCGTTCTTGATTGTTAGCCATTTAGAATGGTTATCTTGGACTCATTTGCATTCGTCTGGGTCGAAAGACTACTACAAGACTGCCTAGCTTGACGCGTAGTTCGTTTATATAGGGTGATTTTTATAGAGGTATAGAACTTTAAGTTGCAATAAAACAACGATGGATTATTCGATTAACATGAATTTTATTTATCCGAAAGATAATCTTGTGGCATTACATTTTAAATATGATTTCTGGCATTTGACCGCCACGGCTGGCGCGGATGTAGTCCAATCTGGACGTCCAATTTTCGATGACTTTTTCCAACATTTGTGGCCGTATATCGGCAATAACACGGCGAATGTTGTCTTCCAAATGGTCAAGCGTTTGTGACTTTACCGCATAGACCAATGACTTTACATAGCCCCACAGAAAGTAGTCTAGCGGTGTTAAATCACAAGATCTTGGAGGCCAATTCACAGGTCCAAAACGTGAAATTTGACGGTCATCAAACGTGTCTTTCAATAAATCGAAATAAAATTGCACTATTTGCAAGCGTTGTTCAGGCGTGAGTTTATTCATGATGAATTGCCAAACCAAACTGAGAATAAATCACTTGACAGCTGTTAAATCGGTCGCCATCTTGAAAAGTAATGCCAACTTAAAGTTCTATACCTCTATAAAAACACCCTATATAAAGGCCCAGATGAAATGTTCCAAAAAAAACCCGCATCATATTCGCCGAATAGACCGTGTGATGGTTGTAATTAATGTTATGTGAGAGATTAAGAGAAACGCTGACAACTTAGTCATCAGACTGGTTGAATAAAAAATTCGCACTTATGCTGGTTATATAACAGAGAGAGAGAGAGGATACGTTTCTGATATGAGTTTGTTTATTTTGCCTTTGTCCATAAGCATACGGGAACTAGAGTTTTGCCTAATTCAAGTATGTCCCAGCTTGTAGGTGCCACGATGTGTGTGAAGATAAATTCAAATTTAACTAGCAAAGACAAAAACCAAAAATTTTAAAAGAGCTAATGTTAGAGTTAACAGAGCAATGTTAAGTGGTTAACAGAAAATACGAAAACTAGTCAAGGAAGAAATCACCCAAATATACGATATCAGGGACTTGCTGCAGATATCTGACTATATACAAATTGTAGCCTAAGGTGTCCCTAATAAAACGCAATAAGTGGTATATTCCAAATAATTTTGGAACTTGAGTTATAATAATATTCAATATACAAATATATATGTTAACAGTGTTTGGGTAGGATGCCGGATGATGGATATTGTGGAAAAATGGGACTTGCTGCACATATCCCAGTATATAGAAATTGTAGCCTAAGATGTCCCTAATAAAACCCAATAAGCGGTATATCCCAAATAATTTTGGAACTTGAGTTATCGGGCTTCAAATATTCACTATGTTAACAGGATGCCGGATGATGGGTTTTGTGGAAAAATGTTATGCCACGATCTGTCTGATGGGTAACTGAGGGAATTCAGATTGATTACATACATACATATATAATTAGTCATTACAACCCTTCAGTCAGTTGTCAGATGTAGCTTTTCACGCCACTTATGTTTGCGTGTGTTAATTTTAGACATGAGTGACGGAACCTACAGTTTAAAGTTGACTCCGAACGGTAAATGTTTTAAGAAACTTTTTACTCTGAGTTTTTGCCAGAAATCTGCTTAGAGGAAGTCGGCGCAGAAATATTTTTTCATATTTCGTTTTGGCCAGGTCAGACATGGGGTTTGAACCGTGACTTCAAGTCTAATAGACCTACACACTTTACTACTTCGCCCTTCGTGTACTAAATTGGCCAACCAGCCGTTTGAAATTAGATTGTTATCTACAGCCACTTGTTTCTGAAGAGTTCTTGGCCACAGGGATATCCCAGATAATTGTGCAGCTAAAAAGTTGCGCATTCCTACCAATCCATCCATGAGCCAACACACTACGTACTAGACTACGATGACTGAGTAAACTGTTCTAATTGCTGTCTTTCTACACAGACTAAACTGTTTGCTCAATTCACACGACTTTGTATCGTGCATGTTGTGTTGAATACACTTGGTTGTTTGTGAACGCTCAATTCTATGCTGTATTGTGTATTTCGTATTCCAAATGCCTTCTTCTTATTCTATTTCATAATTTTTGGCATGCAAAAACAGTTTGATAGCACGAAACCAACACAATTTTTAAAAACATATAAAAAAATGTGTATAAGTGTATCGGATTTTTACATGCTAATTATCAACAAGCATACACTGTTGTATAATCGTCCAACAATACGCTCAATACAACGATACAGCGGCTTGTGTGAATTGACCAAATGCGTATAAATGTATCGGATTTTTATATGAAAATTATCAACAACAAGCATACACTGTTGTATATTCATCCAACAATACACTCAATACAACGATACTATGGCTTGTGTGAAGTGACCAAATGTGTATAAGTGTATCGGATTTTTATATGAAAATTATCAACAACAAGCTTACACTGTTGTATATTCATCCAACAATACACTCAATACAATGATACAGCGGCTTGTGTGAATTGACCAAATGTGTATAAGTGTATCGGATTTTTACATGAAAATTATCAACAACAAGCATTCGCTGTTGTATATTCGTGCAACAATACACGCCATACAATGATACAAGGGCTTGTGTGAATTGACCAATTGTGTCGTGGAGTATATTTCAGAATTAAAATACAATTTTCGATCAAATTGGATTGCTTACCACTGCAATCTATGGACAAAGAGGAGATCATAAATCATTACCCTGTGAAGATTTAGTTCATATTCCATGTGAGTAACTTGTTTGGAATTCTTCTAGGAAGACTTAGCTTGATTGATTTCCAAAATAATTTATTTTAACTTCAATACAAAATGAATAAATTTTTATCAATAAATATGAAATTTATCTGAAATGGAGTTAGTATTTCCAAATCCCTTACCATTTCTTTCATGCAGAAAGCATCTCTTATTGACTTTTATTGCAATTGCTGCTACTTAAAGAGGAAAACAGCTTTCCCATCATAATTTAAAAAACGGCAACTGATATTTTTGCTTCAAAACAGTCTAAAAAGCAACGAAGCAAACCAGAAAAGAAAATTGAATTTTGGGTTACTGTGTCAAGTTAATAAGAAATTCACATTAAATGGCTAAAAGCATTTCAATCTACAAGCGGAAGCCCTTTTAATACCCAAACAAACTTAAAAACGTAAACAGAAACAGAAACAGCAATTGTAATCTGTTTTTCATTTTTTCCTCCTTTTTCTCGTTTTTTTGTTTTCTTTTGAAGAAAACTGAAAAAGCCGAAGAAATTTTCTAGACAGCAGAACGAATGAAAAACAAAGTTTATCTGCCTGAAGTCGGTTAGTAGAAGAAACAATTGATTTTAGGTTTTAAGGCAACAAACCAAATTCATTCATTCATTCGTTCATTCATTCATGCAACAATATTTTGGAGGCGTTGTGCAGACGATATTATCATCATCAAGCAGTAGAAAAGGAGAAAAAAAAAACAACACATGATTTAAACAGTGGGATGTTTAATGAATATTCGGATGGGGAGGAGTTTATGCAGATAAAAGCGAAAAAAAAACAAAAATCCAAAAATTTATTATTCTTATGAGAAACTGGAAAGAAACTAGACATTTGCCTTGGGCGAAACGCCAAAAACAAAAAACAAAAGAAATGGTCTGTGAAACCAGGCTTAAAGTTTACTAAAGTAGACTTTAAATTGCGCTTTTTAAAGAAAATTTTTCAAGTTTAACTCTTGAGACCATAATGCTTTCAACAAAACTAGTTGCATTGGCGGCTTTTTAATCCGCTCATAGCAGAAAACTCTTTGAAAAGAAACTTTTTTTTACATGTAAAATTAGAATCATTCCTTTTGAACTCCAATTTGAAAACAAAAGGTTAACCGAAGATCACTGTTTTATCACAATTTCACATGCCTTTGTTCTCTTTCAAACAGATTTGTATGTTTTTACTGCAAACAGTATCAGTAACAAGCAGGCTGTAGAGCAACAAACAAAAAAATCAAAGAAGATAAAAAACAATGAAAAACTGTGTCACTTTTTGCCAGAACATTCACCGTCAACCAGCCACAGTGTCTGCAAATTATTATAAAAAAACTGATTTTTTGTTTAATCTTTCCTATGTATGTATGCCTTTTAAAATCTATATATGGCCACTTAAAACATGTTGCATATTTAGCAGACACTATATGCAACAGACAGAAATGAAAAACAACAACAACAATAACAATGAAATGTCTGTGATATCTTTTACAATCTTTTGTATGATTTACAATAGAAATGCAACAACAAGATTTGAACAAAGCAATGATTGAATAAATGAATGAATGCATGCATGAATTGAATACTTGTGGCATAGGATAGCTGGTTACTAGGCAATGTGAATTGCCGGTCTGCAGTATTCATTTAAAGAGGGCTTTTTAAATTAATAGAATACAATTACACAATACAAACCACTTGGGCATTCGAATGCTTCAAATCTCTCAGTTTGCATTGGACTTTGTTGTGCAAAACTATCAGCTAATCAGTGAAAAATTTTTTTATTTAAAATTTCAATGTGAATTAAACGTACAAAAGAAAGTACCATTTAGGTACCAGATCACCAAAAACTACACGACTTTTTAGTCCTTATTTAGAAGATCCGAGTCTTCTTGAATTCAGCCTGAGATTGATGAATTAGATAGCGACCACTAATCAAATCAAACCATTAAAAGATTGCATTTATGAGTATAGGTCCATAGCCTATGATCTTAAAAAAAAAAAAAAAAAATTTGCCATGAAAACACTTCAAAAATCTGTCATTCGGAATCGACTTTAAACTGCAGGTCCCGCCACTCATGTGTAAAAAATTAACCCACAACATAAATGGTGTGAGAAGCTAGGTCGTGACCCTCACTGACGGGTTGTAATGTCCAATATGTATGTATGTATATATGTATATGTGTACTGACAACTTTTCAGGTTGAATCGCATCCGAAGTGTCTAATTTTCCCTGATTGACGGGTTGTATTGATCAATTATGTATGTACGTATGTATATGTGTATTGATGTCATTATGTGTAAAATATAACATCGTTCGAATGTCTGTCACGGCTTTTCTGGTTAAACCGCATTCGATGTGTATAATTTTCCATTATTCTGGCGCATAAAACATACTGAATCCGACTAATGACTTTGGGGACCGCTGTGGTTTTATAGATTTTTCGCATTCGCCTGGGACTTAAGGAAACCCCATAAGAAAAAGTGTAACGGGGACAAATCGCATGATCACGTTAGATTAGGTTAGGTTAGGTTAGGTTAGAGGACGTGTACTTTTCAACTGTGACAAGTACAGTACCCGGAGGTCGAATTGACCCATTGTACAACGTCCTATCTTCTAACACCACTCGTGTTGTGTGTGTTAATTTTATACATGAGTAGCGGGACCTACAGTTTAAAGTCGACTCCGAACGACAAATTTTTGAGAAGCTTTTCATGGCAATTTTTACTCTCAGAGTTTTTGCCAGAAATCCGCTGAGAGGAAGTCGCCGAAGAAATATTCTCATATTTTCGTTTTGATGTCTGACCTGGGATTCGAACTCGGGCCTTTCGTCTAATAAGCCGACACACTACCTTCTAGACCATGGCGACTTCTAAATGTGATCATTAGTTAGTAAGTTCACATTATCTGTACGTCGGACGACGACGCCTTTAAATGCTCGTGCAGAATATCCTGTGAGGGATATCCATCAACAGTCTGTTGAAAACACATGTCGTTGATGTGTTGATCATCTAATTCAGTCCAAAAGAAGTTGGTAATCGTCGACCTTTAGTACTTGTAGACGACAATTATGGCCTGGCCTAAGTCGTCCGGAAAGAAACATGGAGCGAAGTCGCTGGCCTATTTAAATCCACACTAAACAGTGGCTTTTTCGGAATGAAATGGACAATCTTAGGTCTCAAATGGGTTGGTACCGTTCCAAATTCGACAATTTCTTCACATAGCCATACATTCCAGAAATGTGCCTCAACGCTAAAACGTAGATGATGACATCCGATCGAAAAATTCAGACTAAATTTAAAAGCATTGCTTAGTCCCGTTCTATTTCTTTCCAGTACCCCATGCCACAAGGCATTTCTGCTTTGTTTGCGTTTCTTTAAGCTATTTTTGTTGTTTCAACTAGGGAGGTGATTGGTCTGCTGCAGCACATCCTAGAATAATGGGGCTGCCTTCCATCGTTGCCTAGCAACAAAGCCCACCGAGTATTTGGTGTAATGGTGGGGAATCTTACTGATTGTTGATTGCTGCTTCCTTCCCCACTAAGGTGGTGCCACTGCCTGAGCTTCTGTATGTTATGCTTTTGTCCATATCAAGGTTTTGAGAGGGTTTTTAAATTATTTGAGGGGATGAAGCCACTTAATTCGAAAACTATGATGAATGATTTCCCTTCTACATCTAACTTGATTTCTTATCATTTATAAGGACATTCTCACTCTGATCGTAGGCCAAGCCAAAAGTGGCACACACTGGGTTTTTTTTTTTGGGATATTATAAGGACTGTAAGTTGCTAGAAGCTGCCATCAATCAGTTCTTATCAATCAGTTCTCATCAATCAAAAGCAACCAAAAAAAATTGTTCGTGGTAAAGCCAAGCATTGATGAATATTGTATATACTGAATGATTGTAATTTACTAGAAGCTGCAATCAATCAGTTCTTATCAATCAGTTTTCATCAATCAAAAGCAACAAAAAAAAAATTCTTCAAAAGCATTGATGAATACTTATTCTAGTGGTACAAAAAAGGTCGAATAATTGAAAAGACACTGAAAATGGGATTTTCGCTTATCGGACAGAACTTTTGAATTTATGAAAACGGCCTAAAAATTGTAAAATATTGTGATAATATTGGCAGAAGTAATACATCGGTACAGTTTATACGATCTTCTAAATCCAAAGCAAAAAGGTCTCACATTCATTAACACAGCATATGCCTGTCTGTCATTATATTTAGACATCGAATGGCAGAGTTATTGGCATAGCAAATAGGGTACAAGTAGTTTCATTCAAAGTCATGTTTTTATTTTCTTTAATTTATTTGCTTTTCTTGATAATTAAAAACGCCACTTCTCCATTTATTTCTATCTGATCGATGATGTTCTGATAAGTTTCAATGCGTTTGTTTGTTTTTTTCTATTTGTTTGTATTACAACATTTCGCTTTTATTTTCATTCATTCACTCATTCATACATGCCTGAATGATTTGACTTTAGCTTGACATGGACTTTTAACTCCATTAACAGCTGAGTAGCTGTCAGTAAGTTTGTCTCTCTATCTGACTGCTTGCCAGCCAGCCAGCCTGCCTGAAGTCATATTATTTTTGTTTTGTTCGTTTTTTACTTCTCTTTCTTTTCAAACTCTAAATATGAATGGATGGCTGATTGGCTTTCGATGAGTTTTGATGATTGTTGTCTTGTTTATTTCAATTGATATTGATGTTTGCAGCTACTACTGCCTCAGTTGAACAGCCATGGCTACTGATGGCTTGATTTTGATGTTGCTTGTCAGTATTTATTATGATTATGAATGGGTGAACAGCATTTGCTGCTAACAAAATAATTGCAAACAATAGGATTTCGTTTTCTTTTTTTGTTTTGATCAATTTTCTATTTTCTGTTTTCATTGACTTTCTTTCGTATCTAACGATTGGCCAAATGCTATTAATTTGTGCAACAGCTACACAGCTCATCGGCAATCATGAAAAAACTAAAAAGCCATGACTGACTGCACCCAGTTTTCAATTATACTGTTAGTTAAGCCCCTCTCTTTGTCTATGCCTATGCCTCATTGTACCGAGGCGGTTTTTTTCCTGTGATTTTTCTTTGTATCATTGGATAGGTTTGTTGTTCGTATCGCGTACGTTTTGTTTTCTTTAAAGTGGAAAAGTTAAGTGGTTAGCAAAACGAAACCAAATAGGAAAACATTTCATCTTGTTTTAGTAATTGCAAGCCGTACGTACATTCGGGGAGAATTAATAAATAAATGGATAAAGTGGGCATAAATAACAAATTTTTATTGTTGATTTCGTATTCATTATAATTGAGTATGACAACCACAATTAAGACGACACTCTATAGCGCAACTGTTTATGGTTTCTAGTAGATATGTACGCTATTATTAGCACATGTAAATTAAATGCTACTGGTTTTCTACGTCTCACTAACAACGAAACTGACCTTCAGTTTGTTTAAAAATTCTTCAATATTTTTATGAGCTTTTTGTATACACTTTAGCCAAATTAACACCAGAGTGTTAAATACCCATTGAGTCGTAAAATTGTTAAAAAAAAAAACATGAAATAAAAATTAATTTATGCTTGACTGTGCCCCCAAAATCCAATATCTTCAATAATGTGCGAAATTTGTTTTTGGTACCCACCAATATATCTACAAATAAATTTAAAATTTGTTCAAATATAAACACGCAAAAAAAACTAAAAATATCGTACATAAAAAAACATGATTGAATCATGCCTCTATCTGATTGAAACCAATTATCGACAAAAATAAACAAACAAAAATATGTTTTTAAATCTTCAGTCTTTTAAAAAAATTTTAATAAAAACAGTTCAAGAGCAAAAAATTATTCTTAAGCCATCAACTAAAAAATAATTCTTTTCTCAAACAAATATTTAAAAACAATTTTCAAAACTAACGCTTTGTTATTGCAAATATTTCTGATTGACTTATGCATTTACATGATTGACAGCAATTATCGAAAAAGTTAATGTAGAGTTCTTTAAGTATCCCTGAATTTTGCAACCGTAAATCTCAAAAAAATTTAAAAAAAAACTATTTGATTGATATCAATCATTAACATTAATTTCACAAACTAACTGTTTTTCGTATAATATGCAGTCGTGGTATAATAAATGAAGTTCCTGGCTATATAATTAATAAACTTTTATCTACAAAACACATCTCTATTCCTTAAATCACTTTTCCACAAAATCTCAATTAAGAAAACAATACCATTTAACTGGAATGAGCGGTCTTCATCAATCGTTAAAGAACACACTCTTCCGGACCTGCTTATATTAGAGTGTAGTAATTTCTGAGCTTTAAAATGATCGTAAAGATTATGAATAGATCGTTCAATATTTAATCAAGCATACTTATTTACCATACTAATAGAAATTTTATGCTGTCACTGCATGATTGATCATTTCTCCATTTAAAACAGCACTATGCAGAATGAAATTTCTTTAGAATATATCATGCATCGGTATGTATGCTAATATTCCGGCGTAATTCACATGCTGCTAATATGTACGATTGACAATGCCTATGTGTAATGATTGACATCATATTTTCATGATTGACAACAATGATGAGATTTTTCTATATATAAAATTAAAAATGCGTTTATGCATGATTTATCTCGCATTCGTTGGATGATTGATGATATCTTTGTATTCTTAATTGTTTTTACTCGGTATGTAATCATAGCAAGCCTTGTATTATTCAATATAACCTCCATGTGAATGAACATATTTCCTTATAATCAATTATTTTGCTGTGCGATACTACTATATATGGAGAAATATTTCTGTTTTAATTGATTCTACATATGTGTGATTGAAACACGATTGAAGAACATTTATTTGCAATTGATACCAACTATTGGTAAAAATTAAAATATAATAATAAGCATTTTAGTTACGTAATAATGGCTTTTGATTAAAAAATATGGAATGTTATACCAAAATTTTATATTTACTAGGAAAAGAATTTAGTGATGCCATAGCATGTTGCCAAAGACGTATTAGTTATGGTAAACTAAATACTTTGTATTTTTATTTCATTTGCATGATTGACGCTCTTTCCTATGCAATAGAAATTTATCGTTTCCATACAAATAAAAGTTGAAATATAGGAACTTTTTGAAGTTTATCTTAAAACTTTTGTGTGTAAATAGTGCGTTTTAAATACAAAATTGACAGTGTTGAAAATTAAAAATATGCTGGAGATTCTGTAACTTTCTTTATATTTCAAACAGATTTATGATTGAAACATGATTGATCAAACTTTTCTTTGCTAAATTTCAATTAATGATAAGAAAAAATGATGCATTTTTTGTGAATTTCTTAAATTTGTCTGGTACCTGTTAACAAATTCTTATCTTGTATGTTAATTATCTTCAAAATGTAATGATGAATTTCTTTATATTCCAAAAGGATTAGTTCCTAATGATTTATTAATTAAAATAAATGTTTTTTATATTTCAAATTAAAATATGATTGTAGAGTTTTATTACGTGATTGATATCAATCATTTCTAAGATGTAATTATCAGGTTTATTTTAAGACTTTCAACTACTTGATGACAGTTTACAATAGAAAATGTGACAGCTTTATCACAATCCATTATATTTGAAAGAAGAATGTAAAAAATGTAATAATAAATGTCACTTTTCCTGTGTACACAATATTTGTTTACTAATTACAAATGATTTATACGTTATGATAAATAATTTTCTTAATGGTTCTAATAAATATTTGTTATTATCTTTTAAAATTTATGAATGAAGTCTCAATATCAATGAATTCTATGAATATTTTTCAAATCATTTCATATGGTAAACCTAATTGTTAAGATAAAAACATTTAACAATAATAAATAACTACTACAGTAGATGCAACAAATAATGGATAAAAAAAATTCTAAGTGGCATATTTTAAATACATTTATATTCAAAGTAATCTCTGTCATTCGTCTAAATTGAAATAAGCACACACCAACACCACACACCAATAACTCTTAATTGAGTGCAAAAATATTCAGGGCATCATATCGTAGTACCGTATGAGTATTTAAAAAGTTATTCATTTTATTCTCTAGAATTATTAACCATAAAATAAATAGAGATGAAGAGAAACAATGTACATAAAAATGAATAGATTTTAAATTGAAATTGATTGAAAAATGTGTTAAAAATTATACCATTTCTTCCAAGCCAACTGACCTAAAGACTGCAGGCAGTCAGTCAGTCGGTTAGACTGAGAAGACATGAAACCAGTCTTTTTTATCTCTGCCTAGTAAATGTAATTTATTGTGTGTGTAAAATACACCCACTTTTAATGGATGGCAAAAGATTTTTTTTATAATTTTTTTTGTTTGCAGCAACCAAAACAAACATTTATTGTAATCAATGTTTCATTTACTGCAAACATTGTAATGACTTTGTTTTTCCAATCAATAGATTTTTTTTTTTGCTTTTTTACAATAAATTTATTTATTGAATGGTTATGTTACCAAGTCTATGTGCTGAGGTTAGAGGCATGTCAATCATGATTTATGAATAAACAAATAGAAATTTAAAATTAATTACAAGCACCCTATAGAATGCAATGATGCATTTAAATGAAATGGAAAAAATATAAGAAGATATCTCTAGTAGATATAGTAGAATGCGTATGGAAATTAAATGCGTTATTTACATAGTATTAAGTATCACGCATGCTTCAATCATACTTTAGAAATTTTAAGATGCTTACTTATTACAACAAAAATGTAGATTGCTAGCAATTGGTATCTGGAAAAGTAAATTCTCTTTATGTTTTACTATTCAATAAGTCTATTAACTAATTGTACAAATAAGAATTTGTACCTAACTTATATTTCCTTTTAAACCACTGAATTTTGAAACTGAATTTTGAAACTGAATTAACTAGAAGATTGAATTGAAATTACTTATTTAAACTTAAATTATATTGTGAATTATTTAAAGTAAATTTATTGGAAAACTGTTATTATTTTGGAAGGCATTTTAACATTAGCCAACACTTAAACATTCCAATATTCTAATTTATCTTTATCTTTTTATAATTTATCCTTTGGATAATTTCTGAATTTTCGTAAAACCAAATTTGTACATTAAGATCACTCACTGTCACAACGCACACCTGTTTGGTAACAAACAGTCTTCATATAAATAAAAATTGTTACAATCGCAATCTGAAAATTAAAACTTCGTTTTTTGTGCACTCATCTCATCTCATCTCTCTAAAGGTAAGTTACTCTAACCAACCTTAAAAAGAAATAAATAATAATATTTCTTTCTCCTTTCTCTTTCCTTTAACCCTAATTATAATTACACGCGAGTAATTATAATAACAACTTCTCTTCGAAAGATTGGCCCAATTGCTTCAATCCCTACATTCCAATCTTTTGAAAGAGAATTTGTTTTACAAATAACACCAGTTATTTCATGGTCCTTCTCCCCGCGAACTCCCCGCAACCTATGGAACAATTCAATGCTCTTTAATTTTATCGCATTTCATGCTCCATCTCCCCGCGAACTCTACGCAACCTATGGAACAAATCTATTCTCCTTCATTTTTTGGTGATAAAAGGTCCTCTCACTCTCACTCTAAAAGCTCAAATTACTCGCTCCCCCATTACTCCATAGTGGAACCTAAGAGAAAAAGTGGATCCTGTTACAAAAAACAGACATAATCACAAAAGTATGAGGTATGTAAACGATATCACAATTAGTATGCAAATATAAACAAGTCAATTCGGTACAATAAATAGAAAAAAAAACGAGGAAAAAGAAAAAATTTAAAGATAACAACAACAATACAGAAAGGCAAAACTAAAAAATCATAAAACACAAAGTAAAAAATACAGTGAAGACAAGTAAGTAAGTACAATGAAATTTAAAAAAAAATGTAATAAATTTAAAATTAAAATTACATACATAAATTTAAAGCAAAAAACAAAACAAAAATACAGTGAAGAAAAAAAAAGTGAGTGCTGTGAAATTTAAAAAAAGGCTAAAAATTAAAATTAAATTACAAATAAAATTAATGTAAAAAAAAAGATATATATATATGTATATTGAAAAAACAACAAAAACAAAGAAGGTATAAGTAAAAAAAAAAATATTGTAAAAAAATTTGTGAAAATAACAAATAAATATCTACATAAATGAAAGACAAAAATTATATTCTCAAGAAAACAGATAAGTGAAAACTCAAAATATAAAACGAAATACAACAAAAAGAAAAAACGTAAATCTAAAAATTAAAAAATGCAATATTTCTAATTACATACTTAAAATTGATTATTAAAAGTTCAAAATTTTGTGAAAATTACTGCTCAAATACAGTTAAAACGGTAAAAATATATATATATATATATATATTTATATACATATGTATATATAGAAAAAAAATATACAGTTTAAATACACTTTAAATGGTTAAAAGTTCTTATATACGTACATGAAAAAGAAAAATACAGTTAAAACAGTAAAAAAAATAGATATATATATATATATATATACAGAAAAAAAAAAAAAAAATAATACAGTTTAAATATAATTGAAACGGAAAAAAGAAGAGAAAAATTATACATGTATAAAAATAATAAAGTTAAAGTACAGTTAAACAAAGCAAAATAGTGCATATACATATATATACTTAAAATATTAAATACCAAAAAAAAAATTTTTTTTCATATATCAAAATTGTTTCTCACTTCACTGTTCGCGTTTATAATTACTTATAAAAGAAAACGGGAAAAAATACAAAAAAAAAACACATATATATTAAATACACATATAAGACAAAAAATTAAACTTCTTCAAAATTGTTTTGCCCTCCACTGTATTGTCGTCACATCATCCGTTATTTGTACCCAACAAAAACTACATACATATGTACACACATAAGAAAAGGTATTTATGTATCATACAATATATATAATACAATATTTTATTATATTATTTAAAACTAAAAAATAATTTCATCATCATTAATAACCTTTAAAAAAAAAAAATTTTTTTTAAATTAATCTAATATTCAATTGCTCTAATTCATTTCTCTTATTTCAATATTTCTCTCAAGAAATCAACCCCTAAAATTGCAAAGATTATTTTCTCTCAGCAAAAGCAATTGATCTTTACACTAATGAGAAAAAAAAAAAAATTATTAATTTTAAAGTTGGAATTAAATTTTTTTCTAAATTAAATTATATAAGAATAATAAGAAAAATAAAAATAAATAAAACAAATATTTTCTAAACATAAAAATTGATATACACACATATACAATTAAATACAATTATAATTAAACTAAAAAAAAAAAAAAAAAAAAAAAAAAAAAAAAAAATTAATATATTTTTTCCCGCGAGTGTATAAATAAAAGAAAGAACACAAAAAAAAACAATGCAATTTAAATTGCAGTACTAAGAAAAATAGCAACAACTATTACGTATATCGATGAACTTATAAGAGAGCATACGAATAACACTCTACCTCTTATGCTTTCTATTTAGGGTTGCCATAGAAAATTTTTTCTTATCCCGATTTAGGAATTTATATTCGAAATAAATTTCGCGTAACTCATAATAAATACGTTTTTATATAATATTGATACCCTTATTATATGAATATTTACACTTTATATTATTAACACTTATTCCTCCAATTTAATTAAAATTAAATAAAAATACAATACACATAAAAAAAAAAAAAAATATATATACATATACACACGAAAAGGTAACAATATATATATACATATAGAAAGAAAAGTATATATACATAGAGAACACAACAATTAAGTACAAAAATAAACCCCCTAACATTACCTTAACTGAAAAATTTGGTAACCCTACACCAATTAACAGTGAATTAACCCATTGCGAAACGGTGTGACTTACATAGTCACACATAATTCATTTAATTTTTGGTTTATTTCATAAACTAAAAATTATCTGATACGTCTGCTACACATCTAAGTCTACTTTGTAGGATAATTTAACTGGATTCCATATCCAGTGCTATACGTATATAGCCCCTAAACCCCCTAAGTACGGAAACTTTGTTTCTATTTTTCTAATTGTTTATTAACCCACTCTTAAAAAACCCCTAAGTTAGGAAACTTTGTTTCCATTAATTATTTAATTAACCCATAATTATCGCTTGTACTCGAAGAATTTAACTCTAGACAACTCAATTTTTGCACTTTGTTGGTGAATCATTCATTCAAAATGACTTCTCCTTCAACTTCTCAAGAACCCCTAAGGGAGCAATTTGTATTCAATTGCGACCATTTGCTACAATTTTGTACAAAATTTAATAGTTCCCCAGTTGAGGATCAAACTGACTCAATTCTGGATGTGAAATTGAAGGATTTGGAATCACGATGGACGGAACTCGAATCGTCCTATAGGAAAGTTATGTTGACCAACGAGGATACGGTTTCATCGGAATTTAAACAAGAAGCGAGGAAAAACTTTGATGCGTGCATGGACGCCTATTACCAATGCACCTCTCAAATCATGGATTTGATGAAAGTCTCTCGATTAGGCACTCCGGATAATGTAGCATTTCAATCCACTTCTCGATATTCTCTCACACCCCAATCACAAACCCAAACCCTAATGCCAGCGGATTCTGGCAATTGTATTAAGCTACCGCCCTGCGATACTGAAATATTTGAAGGGAGTTACGAACAATGGCCCTCGTTCAGGGACATGTTCACAGCTGTGTACATAAACCACAGTAAGCTCTCACCCGTTACGAAACTGTATCATCTCCGAAACAAGACCAGAGGTGAAGCTGGTGCTATTGTCAAGAGATATCCCCTTTCCCACGACAATTTTCAACTGGCATGGAACGCACTTCAGACTCGATTCGAGAACAAACGCGTTCTCGTAGATAATCAAATAAAAATTCTATTTGATATCCCCGCAGCTGACTCCGAAGATAGCGAGTCGATTAGAAGAATACAGTCTTCTGTCAATGACTGCCTTGCAACGCTAGGAACTCTAGGTGTCAAAGTCGAAAGTTGGGATCCAATACTTATCCGATTGATTTCAACCAAACTTCCCAATTTAACCCTGGCTCTTTGGGAACAATCACTCACATCCCCTCGTGAGCTTCCTAAATGGTCTCAAATGTCCCAATTTCTTGTGGATAGGTATGAGGCTGTAGAACGTCTAACGAGTATCCGAAACTCAAGAGGTGGACTTAGTCTCACGAAGACACCTCTTCCCAATGTGCATATGTATATGTCACAGGACAATATAAATCCTACATGCAAATTGTGCAATGAGGATCATCCACTCAGAACATGTCCCAAATTTCGAACTTTTACGATACAACAAAGAGTCGATTATGTGTTTAAGAATAAATTTTGCAATAATTGTCTGGGATCATCTCATATCAAGGCAAATTGCAAAAGTAAACACACTTGCGTCTATTGCAAGAGGACACACCACACCTTATTGCATATGGCAAAAGGAACTCGGGACACAACCCAGAATACCGAAACCACTTTTACCCGGAACTCCAATAAAAGCACAGGTTCTCATGATTCCCCAAAAGTATCCCGAAATGACTCGCACAACTCTAATGTCGAACGGCCCTCTACAGCTACTCAGGTACGCGCCAATTGCTCGTCAAGTAGTGAGAACATTCTATTAAGAACTGCACTGGTGCAGATAGAATGTCGAGGTGAACACTTTACAGTGAGAGCTCTAATCGACCCTGGTTCTCAAAGGACATTTTTGTCTGAAAAGATTAGACATCGCCTTCAACTTCCTTATCAGAAAGCTCATTTCGATATAGTAGGCATTGGTGGTCAGAGACAATCGGCTAACAAAGAGTGTGAATTTACACTGTATGCTCGTAGGACGAGTACGAGAATTCCAATTAAAGCCATTGTCTTACCAAAGGTTACAAAATGCTTACCCGCTTGTAGTTTTGAGGTACCTTACTCGAAGGAGCTCATGGAACTGGATCTAGCTGATCCAACGTTCAACAAGGCCTCACAGATTGATCTCATTCTGGGAAATGACTATGAGCAATCTATCAATATTGATGGCATAAGGAAGAACATTTGTGGCCACACATCGGCTTACAATACAATTTTCGGATGGGTGCTAAGTGGTCCCATGAAAACTCATAACACTCAATCTTTTCAAGCAGTTACAGTATCCGAAACTTCTGAACTCAACGCTCTCTTAAAGAAGTTTTGGGAGGATGAAGAAATACCCATCACTCATGCGGAATCCGAAGAGGATGAATTTTGTGAAAAATTCTACTCCGAAACAACGACTCGAGGTGAAAATGGTAGGTACATTGTACGATTACCATTTAGACCTGAATTTCCCGAAAAAATATTTCTTGGATCGTCTCGATTTATTGCATTAGCTCAATACTCTCGAATGGAGAAAACGTTGGCCAAAGATCCTGAACTACAGTCTGAATATCGCTCAGTTCTACGTGAATATTTGGATCTCGATCACATGGAGGAGACATCATCTCAGGAAATTGTGTCTCAGGATAAATACTACTCTTTTTACCTACCCCATCATGCTGTAGTTCGACCCGAACACAAAACGACCAAGGTCAGAGTTGTGTTCAACGCCTCAAGGAAAACTAAATCCCACTTCTCCCTAAACGATATCCTATACACAGGCCCTACTCTACAAAACGATTTGATTACCATTATCCTTAATTGGAGAAAGTATCAATATGTCTTCAGTGGCGACATACAAAAAATGTATCGCCAAATCCTAGTACACCCGGATGACAGGCAGTTTCAGAGAGTTTTGTTCCAAAACCAACCAGATGATCCAGTCAGGGATTATGCACTGAAAACTGTCACTTTCGGTGTTAATTGTGCCCCTTATCTCGCAATTCGTACGCTGCTGCAACTCGCATCAGACTCTGAAACCCAATACCCCAAGGCATCTTCAATTCTCCGCTCGGAGACTTATGTTGATGATATTTTATCTGGTGGATATTCGCTGGAAGATACTCTGTCCGCTCAGACTCAGCTCATTAACGCACTGAGATCAGCTGGTCTTCCATTGAAGAAGATTACAGCAAATAATCCGGAATTACTATCTCATTTACCCAAGGAGGATTTATACGACTCCGAATTCTTACAATTCCAAGAATCTAGTACCACCAAAACGCTTGGAATAAAATGGAATGCACTCTCAGATGCATTCACTTACTCATTTTCCCCTATACATCCATCTGAAAGAATAACCAAACGTCAAATTCTCTCATCAGTTGCAAAGCTCTTCGATCCTGCTGGATGGTTAGCACCCATTGTTATTAGAGCTAAAATCCTCATGCAACGGCTTTGGTTAGAAGGTTTAGAATGGGATGAAGATATCTCGCCCGAATCCCTTAAAATGTGGAATGATTTCGTTTCGGATCTCTCGAAAACGGAAACGATAGCAATCCCAAGGTGGCTTCAATACACTCCATCCGACTCAGTTCAGATTCACGGATTTTGCGACGCGTCGAAATCAGCATACTGTGCTACTATATATATTCGATGCCAGACAAATACACACAATGTTTTCTCAAACTTGTTAATGGCAAAGAGTAAGGTAGCTCCAATACAAACAGTCTGCTTGCCACGTTTGGAACTAAACGGAGCTGTATTACTAGCGAATCTGATTAAATATGTTCACACATCCTTAAATTTCGGTGGAACAGAAGTTTTCCTATGGACAGACTCCTCAATTGTCCTTGGTTGGCTTTCTAAACCACCCTCCACTTGGGAAACATATGTTGCGAACAGAATTGCTCAAATTCATCGCCTGGTTCCGGAGGCAACATGGCGACATATCCCCACTCATTTCAACCCCGCTGACCTTGGAACTCGTGGATGTAAACCTCACGAATTGGCAAATAATTCCCAATGGTGGCATGGGCCTACATGGTTGAACAAGCCCGAAACTGAATGGCCAAAACGAAATCCATTAAAAGTTCCGGAAATACCTAATGAAACCCATACATTACACGCAGAGGTTAAAGATGAGGACATTCTCTCCAGATTCTCATCGTACAACAGGGCCTTGCGTGTGCTAGGTTACGTCTTCAGATTTATTAACAGAGTCAAACGAAAATTTGAACCTGGCATTTCTCCCACTACTCACGTAGAATTGACACATATGGAATTACGCACTGTAAAAACTCAACTCATTAATTTGGCTCAAATGGCATTTTATCCCGAGGAGTACAAATGCTTACAAAGTTCGAAGCCCATTTCGAAGAAAAGTTCGCTGAATACTATGAACCCATTTCTGGATTCCAATTCAATCATGCGAATAAATGGTAGACTCATACATTCGTCTCTTTCTTATAATGAACGTTACCCCATCATTCTACCAGGCAACTCTCGTTTTTGCCAATTGTATCTCACGCATTTGCACGAATTCCTTTGCCACGCTGAATGTAGCCAAATGTGTCGTATGGCACAAACTGAATTTTACATATTCAGACTCAAACCCCGAGTAAAAAAGGTAATACGAAATTGCAAAACTTGCATCATCAACAGGCAACAGCCATGTACTCAGATAATGGCTCCTTTACCCCCGGAAAGATGTATTTTATCTCTTCCCTTCCAAACCACGGGAATTGATTTCGCTGGCCCATTCGAAACAAAAGCATCTCCACTGAGAAAGTCTCCCATGATCAAGAGCTATGTAAGTGTTTTCGTTTGCTTCAGCACGAAGGCCATACACTTAGAGCTCTGCTCGGATTTATCCTCGGCAGCGTTTCAGGCGGCATTCGCTCGCTTCGTTGGGAGGCGGGGGCTCCCCCAAAGGGTAGTTACCGATAATGGAAAGAACTTTTTGGGTGCCAGCAGAATTCTCGAGCGCGAATTCACTAAATTTGTTAATACTGTCGCTAATGACATTGCCCAAAAGTATGTCACTCATGGATTTGAGTGGAAATTCATACCACCACACGCTCCCCACATGGGCGGCCTATGGGAGGCCGCGGTAAAAAGTTTCAAGTTCCATTTGAAACGAATTGTTGGCGCACAAAGACTGAACTTTGAGGAGTTCTCCACAATTCTGGCCCGAATTGAAGGTACTCTCAACTCTCGCCCAATCTCTGCTTTATCAGAGGATCCTGGAGATTTAACTGCGCTCACTCCTGGTCATTTTCTGAGAGGTGCTCCGATTATGGCTTTCCCTGAACAGAACCATCAGAACATGTCCCTTATTAATAGATGGGAAAAACTGAAGGTGTTACACCATCAATTCTCTATCAGGTGGAAAGAGGATTACCTCAAGTCATTACACAAGCGGTATAAGTGGAAAAGTCCAGTCCCCAATGTAAAAGCTGGAGATCTTGTAGCAGTGATAGACGACATACAACCACCTTGTGAATGGCGATTAGGAAGAATTGAGAAAACTTACCCTGGTACCGATGGAAATACGCGTACTGCTGATGTGCGCACTGCGTCTGGAATCATCACCCGTCCTATTGTCAAATTATGCCTTCTACCCTTCATGGGCGATGAGACTCATAACTAACGACGTTTTTTCTTTCTCTAATTATCCTCAATTTTATATATCCTTGCCTATTCTTCTAATACATGCTGTCTAATAAAACTTTGCTCTTATCTCATTTCACAGCAAAATTATTCCAAATTACATTGCATTTCTCTACAACTATTCTAATAACAAATTTTTCCCAACATTAGGAATAGCCGAAGCCGCACTATCCACTCAAGGTTAGGTCAACGCAGGCACCGTTTAGATGACCGCTTGTATAAATGTGTTCTTTGCGACAATTTCCACTCTTTGCGTTTTTGCAAAAAATTTCTCAGAATGACGGTCCAGAAGAGGGAAGACATTGTAGAGAGGCATCGTTATTGCGTAAATTGCCTTGCCAAGAGCCACGATTTAAGAGGATGCACATCAATGGATACGTGCAAAAAGTGCGATAGATTCCATCACACGCTTCTACATCCAAAAACTAATCAACCCAGGAGACCTAGAAGTCCGAAGAGCAAAGCTTCACGCCAACAGAAGAAACTAACAAACCAGAAGACTAAACAACCAAAACCAGCAACAACATCCAACTTGTCAGCAACGCCCGATACGAAAATACTGGTAGAGGCCATACGTTCACTAGCTCATGTGCTTTGTGCCAACACCAATAACTCTGTTGACTAACGTCAAGGCCGGCGCCATGTACAAATAAGAATTTGTACCTAACTTATATTTCCTTTTAAACCACTGAATTTTGAAACTGAATTTTGAAACTGAATTAACTAGAAGATTGAATTGAAATTACTTATTTAAACTTAAATTATATTGTGAATTATTTAAAGTAAATTTATTGGAAAACTGTTATTATTTTGGAAGGCATTTTAACATTAGCCAACACTTAAACATTCCAATATTCTAATTTATCTTTATCTTTTTATAATTTATCCTTTGGATAATTTCTGAATTTTCGTAAAACCAAATTTGTACATTAAGATCACTCACTGTCACAACGCACACCTGTTTGGTAACAAACAGTCTTCATATAAATAAAAATTGTTACAATCGCAATCTGAAAATTAAAACTTCGTTTTTTGTGCACTCATCTCATCTCATCTCTCTAAAGGTAAGTTACTCTAACCAACCTTAAAAAGAAATAAATAATAATATTTCTTTCTCCTTTCTCTTTCCTTTAACCCTAATTATAATTACACGCGAGTAATTATAATAACAACTTCTCTTCGAAAGATTGGCCCAATTGCTTCAATCCCTACATTCCAATCTTTTGAAAGAGAATTTGTTTTACAAATAACACCAGTTATTTCACTAATAAAAAAAAATTGAGAAAAATCTAAGAAAAATTACTTTTTCACAATAATTCTTCCTATCAATCACGCTTCAACCATAAATCTGTTCAAAAAAAAAAAAAAAAATCATCTGATATTTCTATAAGGAATGTGGCACTTCTCATGACATTTTTTAAGTCTATTTCCAAATTTGTAAAAATTTGTTATATACTGACAGTCTTTCTTTAATAAACTTTTATTGGAAAAAGTAAAATTTTTAAAGAAAGACCTTACTGATTTATTTCCATCACATTGGAACTCATTCAATCATGCATCAAGCATACTTCAATTTAAAGTACAAAAAAGAAATTTTATCAATGTAAATATATCATTTTGCAATTGATGCCGACAGCTTTTCTATTAAGAATTTTTACACACCTTTTTAATGATGGATTTTTATCAATCAAGAAGAAACGAACGTCAATAATACTTTTATCATTACATGTACTATTTAGAATACCATACCGAATAAATCTATTTTAATGGAGAAAAATAGCAACATAACATCACTACTTTGCTTAGATTTTTTGAATTTGAAGTTTCAGGTTTCTCCCTATAGAATGGTACCCACAAGGTGGACGTAAAACAGGCAGTTATCTCCACGTCAGCACCCTTCAGTCAGCATTACGACCTATTTTCTGACACCGCTTATGTTGTGTGTGTAAATTTACTACATGAGTGGCTGGACCTACAGTTTAATGTCGACTCCGAACGACCGATTTTTGAGAAATTTCTCGTGGCAATTTTATTTTACACTCAGAATTTTTGCTATAGTAGGTAGCCGAAGAAATATTTATTCATATTTCGTTTTGTTGGAGATGTTTGAACCGGGATTTTGAACCGAGACATCATGCTAATAAGCCAACACACTACTTACTACACTACGAGAACTTCAATTCTAAAAGTCTGGCGATCAACGAACACATTTGAAATGATTTTGTTATGGCTGCTTGTTCCTTGTTGCAATGGCAAGAACTAGGTTAGGTGGCGGACCTTCCTTGACTTGAATTGTTTTACTTAGAACAGCATTTAGGCCCATTATAATACCAGAATTAAGATTGATCTCAGGGATCTAAGATTTCCTAAAAGAAACCAACTTGAGTCCAGATTAAATTTTGCTGTTGAAGCATATATTGGAGAATGCCTATCAAAAAATTAGAGATTAAGAACTTCCGACAAAGCCTAAGCACGCTTCCTACTCCTCAGACAGACCCCACTAATTTCAAATCGAATCTCGGATGTCTTAGCATTTTAACAATGAGTACTCAATGAGCAATGAGTCAGCAATGAGTATTCAAAAAGATGAGTAGATTCGAATCATACTCATAATTTCTGATACTTATACGCATTCATATTTATTTTAATATCATACTCATACTACTCATATTCAAAGTTTGAAGTACTCATCGTACTCATACTTAACAATGCGCATGATGTTGTTGATTTCGACTCTCCTTTACTCAACATTTACAAGAATCAAAAAATAAGTATGATTCGCGTACGAACACTACAATATTCACTAGAAGGTTGTGTGTTTGCTTTGACTGCTGTTTTTGTCCTTTTCTTTCTTCTTTTTTTGTAAATTCAACAACAACTAAGACTATAAATTTTGATGAATACTTCGAATCACTCGAATCATTTATGAGTATTATAAGTATTTTTCTATATTTATGAATCTGAATAAGTAGGCGTATGAATCAAACATATTTCGAATATTATGAGTTTGATGTCAATGTTGTACTCACACTCATTGGAACCTGTACTTATAAATCAATGTTGTAGTGAGTATGAATGAATCAGAGTAGTTGACTCACTAATACTGAAAATTTCATGAGTACTCATGAGTAGCGAAAGAACGATTCATTGCTGATCCCTGGTCGATACATCGTGCAAAACAATCAGAGAATTTTGCTCCACAACTAAAGAGCCAAACCATAATCACAGAATCAATGACAATTCTGATTTGTTCAAACATCGAAGCTTGCAAAATAGAGGCCTTAAATATAAGAACTATACTGTAAAACTTAAAAAAGAATTTATTCAACTCTGTCTGCATTATTTCTTATCACCCTGTGAATCTATGCCATTATGACTGCCATTAAAATATAAAACATATTTCGCCTTGTGCTCGTACATAAATTTCATTCGTTTTTTTTTTTAATTTTTTTTTTCATTTTATTGTTGTTTGTTTATTATAAATATTTACATGGAGTTATTATTGTTGCTCTTGTTATTGTAGTATTTACTGCCGATAGAAATTGAGGGAAAATGTTGCTCTAAATACTGGCAGCAAATTTGCAAAGCAAATAAAAAATATGGAAAAAAAATAAAAATTGAAAAATGAAAACGGAAAACAAATGATGTTAATTTAGCAATAATAAAGATTTTGTATAGAAAAAATCAATTTTTTTCTTTTCTTTTATTTTTCTACTAAATCATGATAATGTGGCCAAAGAATAAACAAATGCATGAGGTTCCTTGTCTGCATTTATTGTTTAAAAAAAAAAATAATCCAAACAAATCGTATCAAATTTTATTATTAATGTTTTACTCGCGTAAAAAGGAGGGCGATTAAAATATTGCATTTCCAAATAAAAAAAATAAAAAAACATTAGAAACAGCTTTTTGTAATGGCTGATTATGTTTGACCATGACCACGTTTTATTTCGCCGAAAATTCGAAAGAATATGAAACGAAAAATGAAATGAAATTAAAAACAGATTGTTATGGGGGGCGTACCCCATGTATGAGAATTTAAAATTTGATTACAAATGTCAAATCATATATTTTTTAAACAATTTGCCTCTGGCTATCGGATCACAATGCGATCCGATCTTTAAAGTGAACATATTGTATGATGAAGTCGCCGTGGTCTAGTAGGTAGTGTGTTGGCTTATTAGACGAAAGGCCCGAGTTCGAATCCCAGGTCAGACATCAAAAGGAAAATATGAAAATATTTCTTCGGCGACTTCCTCTCAGCAGATTTCTGGCAAAAACTCTGAGAGTAAAATTTGCCATGAAAAGTTTCTTGGAATATACATATAAAAAGGCGATTAAAAATCATTTCACGTATAAAACATACATAACTGCCCATTACAACCCTTCAGTCAGGATTACGGCCTAACTTCTCACGTATGAAACAGTATGGGTACCTAGTCATCCAAGAAGTTGTCGCAGTCTAGTAGGCAATGAGTTGGCTTGTTAGACGAGAGCCTTTGGTTTAATCTCTACCTCCGACATTTCAAGCAAAACGAAATAGAAAACAACATTTCTTTCGCTGATTTGTCCTCAATAGACCTCTGGCGAAAACTCTGAGATTAAGTAAAACTAACGTGAAAAATTTCTCCAAAATCTGTCGTTTAGACGCCGAAACTCATGCATAAAATATTGTTGTCAAAAGACCTCTAGCGAAAGCTGTGAGAGTAAGTAAAACTAACATGAAAAATTTCTCCAAAATCTGTCGTTTCAGAGTATAGGTCTCGACACTCATGCATAAAATTATATAACACACTCAACATGGGCCGTGTGAAAAACTAGGTTTTAATCCTGACAAAAAGGTTATAATGACCTCTTATGTAAGTAAGTCATCTAAAACTCACCGGGAATAAGAAAGCTAACGTTCTATATAGAGCCGGTGTATTACATGTCATAAGCTTGGATAACCCAATGCTTTTCAGTGCATTGAAGATCAGGCTGAGAAAGTGAACAGAATTGTTGCATTGACTATTGTAGAATAATGACACAACAAAAAGAATTACAAAAGTACTTTGGTCTGATCGCGATGAGATAACAACCATGAACATTTCAAGACTGAATAAAGACGACTTGAGAACGTCCAGTGTTTGTAAGCTCGAGGTCCTAACAGACAAAGATTGTATCAGATACGTCTCAGGACTAGAAGAAATCAATAAAGTTTATAAAGACTTCATGTAAAAAGTATGATTTTTATGCCTTAATCAAGCCTACTTGATGGTTTATTTAAGTATGATTTTTATGCCTTAATCAATCCTACTTGATGGTTTAGGTATACGCCGATAGGCATAAGATTGATCTCCTCTACTACCTCATTTTTTTAAATAAACAAAAACAAAAAATTTAATATTCAAATAAAAATAAATTAGGTTTGTCGAGAGATATGTTTGTTTCAAAACGGTTTACAAAAATTTAAGTACGGTCTACTCACAAATATTATCCTGCGTTTTATCTCCAAACATTCATTTTATTACTCAGGGTTGATGAAGGAGATATTTGACCACCAGCCTGATTATTAGAACTTACTTAAAACCAATGACAGTGATGGCATCTTGTAGATGCCGAAGTTTAGTAGATAGTATTGTTACGAAAATGGAAATGGTGTTATTAAAATAATAAACAAAAGTTCCAAAAACAACACAATAGACTTAATCATGTATAAAACGATAAACAAAAGCTGTAAAAACAACACAATAGACTTGTTTACATGATCAACGAATAAGTAAAAATATAGCAACAAAAACAATGAACTTGTTTACATGATCAAAGAATAAACAATAATATAACAACAACATCAGTGTATAAAAAAAAGGGGATAGACAAAGTTAACAAGCAACAACAACACTACAAGGACAAACGTAAACAAGATACACAAACAACAATAATGAAAACAACTTGTTTACATTTTTAGATATTTCCCGAAGGCGAGAGTATTCGTTTCATTCATCCATATAACAGGCAAGATAAAGCAAGCAATGAGTGGAGAAAGAATTCAGTCAGTCTTGTGAGAAGACACGTTGCGTTGCGGGTGAAGAGAATCGCGGCTTGAAGTTCTAACGAACGAGTGTACAGAAAGAATAACAATTTAAGTAAATTGTTGTTGCGTAAATCAATTTTACCAAAGGTGGCACACGGAATTGTGCGAACAATAAGGAATTGATTTAAAATTAAACACAAATTTATTTTTATTTTATTTGCAATCTACGAACTCATATTTTTAACGTTTGTAAAAGGGTAAAAACGTAACAGTATGTTGGATTATTAGACATGTGCCAACTGTTCAAACTGCAGGTCAGACATTTACAACAAAATTAAGTACGAAAAATATTTCTTGGGCAACTTTCTCTCTCTGCAGATTTCTGGCAAAAATTGCCATGAGAAAGTTTCTCAAAACTGTATCGTTCGTAATCGACTTTTAACTGTAGGCTCCGCCATTCATATATGAAATTAACACACACAACGTAAGTTATGTGTTACGTACGGATTACGTACGCTAGGCCGTAATCCTGACTGAAGAGTTGTAATGACCAATTATGTTAATATGCATCTCCTTCAACTTAAGTGGATACATACGTTTTCTTAGTATCAGCTGATGTGTTACTTTTAAATCCATTGTAAGAAATCCATGAAAAAGTAAAATTGCAGCGTATGCAGTCAAGCGTATTAAAAACTGTTTAAGCAATCAGCCAAAATGTCATAGTTAGAGGGTAGTTATGGTTAAGGCCGAATGGAAAATGTTCGAGTAAAAAAAGATCCAAGAAACGACTTCTTTTTATACATTAGCCCATTCGCTGATAAGGACGAGTATACTCGTCTTGGCAGTGCGTGTTACCCTGTCAAAGACGAGTATACTCGTCCTACTTTAAATATATTATAACATGCAATACGCGGTATTACTTTATCCCGTTATCTGCTGAGACACTGCTATCGACAATAGTGAATTTCTAAGCTTTGCCAATTTTCACAATGTTTTATTCCATTTTCTTTATTCTATCCATCTGCGTGATTTATTATTTGTTTTTCTACTAAAACGTACGCAAATACGAAAAATGATATCGAGTTCCTATTGCCTTCCTATTGCCAACGACGAGTATACTCGTCTTTGGTTTTCTGCTTGTAAATGATTATGTATGATAATATATGTTCTCTTACCAAGAAATAACAGGGTTTTGGTAAACAATAACACTCAAAATATAAATGGCAATGGGAATGACCTCATATAATTTAGGCTTGGCAGCGAATGGGTTAATTTGATTTGGGTAATGAACTTTGGTTTCCACATAATTTTATGTCGTTAGTATGTTTGCAATATTTATTAACAAGAACAAATATTGAATACTTTTGGATTTAAAACGAAATTCAAACCTTGAACCTCTCAAAATCTGCATGATTTCCATTAAAACTCTGTATTTAAACTCTAAGCATATGTTTTCCTTTGCGGAACACTGTGTTAAACATGATAACACTCAGCATTTGCTGTGAAGTCAAAACTATGATGCTTGCTGCTGACTCTAATACCAATGCTGCCACTCTATTTTCATTTCAATTTCTATGTTTTCTTTTTCTCGTTACTCATATCTTTGCTATCCTAGAGATGAACACTTTAGAAAATAATGAAAAAAAAAAAAATATGAACAAAAAGGCATTAAAGAAAATAATGCATAAATAAGCATCTTTAATGCCTGTAGTGTCAGAAATATTTTCTTCTTTTTTTTGTTTTTTTTTTGTTTTTGCTATACATAGCATCTGAAAAGCAAGAGAATTTGTTGCAATATTGCCTTCATATAGTGTGTTTTGGCACAAAATACTTGCAGTTGCATGAGAACAAGAGGATGTGGAGTGTGGCAGACGAAACTTCAAATTTTAAAATATTGCAATTTCCTCGTTCCTCAGCTGGCTGGTGGTTGTATTTCATTGCATTTTAATTTTTTTTCTTCTCATTTTTTGTATAATTTGTGCCTTTTTTTTGTTTTTTTGATAGAGTTTCGCTTGTGTTTGACATGAAAACTACTTAAAGAGTTGCAAACAAATCATAATTATCATAAACATTATTTATATGCTTCTTCTTCCACTTATTTTATTTCATTATTTAAGGAATTTTTGTTTCGTTTCGTTTTTTTTTTTTGTGTGATTTTGCAAAAATATTTTTTTTTTTTTTGAAATGAATGGATATTCAAAAGTCGGCATTTTTTTTTATATATTTTGAATCAGTCATACGAGTGTATGTGAATTTGAAATGGAAATTTTTTTTTTTTGAAAATTTGCCTCAACAAAAATTATTTGTTTTCAGACATTTTCTGACATTTGGCCCAGTTTTTTTCGCTTGGAAGAAGATAAAATATTTCTTTCAAAATAAATGGTTTCTAATTGTTTGAGAAATCGAAATCCAAAAAAAAAAGAAGAAAAAAATTGCTTTAAATCTATCAAAAAATGCTGATTAATTTACACAAACAAAGCAACTCATTTGAAATAAAGATTTCGAATAAGATTTTAAGAAGTACATATTTTTAAATGTTTTTTTATTTATAATGGGATTACGAGCATACTGGTCTAAATCACGAGTAATGTCTGGTCCCCAATTCTATAAGGTTACACAGAGAAAACTGAACCTAATAAATACATAGTAAATTAGAACAAAGTTTATAAGATTTCTCTATGGTTTTTTTTCAAGAAGAGATTCTTATTATTTTTATAAGGAAAACCTTTTTGAAATAATCAATAAGAAAACTTAGGGATTTTACTAGATAGTCTTTTTGATTTTTTTAAAAAGGTATTCTCCTTAATTTTATTAGGCTTTCTTTTTGTTTTTTTTTCAAAAAGAATTTCTTATTAATTTTATAAGACTATCCCTTTATTTTTTAAATAATACTTCTTGTTTTTGCTTGATATTATTGTAGATTTTTTATTGATATATTTACTTAGAAACTAATTTAATATTTGTAATAATAAAAATTAAAATTAGCTTTAATTTCAGTAAGTAAAAATGTATTAAAAATATGATAAAATATTTATGCGTAGAAAGAAATTTAATATAATAGAAAGTAAATATTATTTACAGTATTTTTTTACTCGAATAACTTTAAGTCCATTGTTAAGCAAGTAAAAATGGATGGGCGATATTTCATAAATAAATGTAAAATCAAAATATCGCTTATGTCAAAATTTCAAAGAATATATTACCTTTTGTAATATATTCATTACATAAATATTGTACGTAATATTCTCTTGAAAAATATTCTTCAAAGATTTCGCATTTGGTATGTCATCAATTCTATTTTTCTTTGTTTCCCTCCAGAAAGAAAGCACCTGTTCCCATGGACTGCAATTGTGCTGCAACCAGCACTTTTGCTCGAAATATTTATCTTTGAAAGAAAAAGATAGACGTATAAAGATGTACATATATTAATTTAAGGAGTTTAAATATTCATACCATTATGCAAATCTTTAAAAGATTCGTCCGCAGTAACAGGATAATCATCGGATTTTTCTTTTTCAACATTAGTCCAACGAGAAAATAACTTTCCTGTTGGATTTTTCTTCCCATCTTTCCGTTTCAAAAAGTATATTTCCTACAATAACAAAAACTGTTAATAAAAAGATATGTGCATTAAATAAAATTTGGTTTAGATTTTTTACCGGTTTTTCTTTAGGGAATACTTCGCAGATAGCATAAAACCATTGCTCCATTTCTACGTATGTATGTTAATTTGGATCTTTGGATTTGGATTTGGAACATACTTTTCAATAATATCTTCTGGTTTTTTGAGTCAATATAATTATTTTTTTCAAAATGTTATTCGTTTTTTATAACACTTTTTTGTTGAAATTAAAACAATTCAATTTTTTTATTTAAACTTTGTTTACTTGGTTTACTTTGATACTTTGTTTTTTTTAAGAAAGAATATTTTTATTACTTTTTTCCACTTCTTTACTTGCCACTTGTTCACTTTAAACTAAAAATTTAATAAGATAATTTACACATGATCAAATAGAAACCTAATGAAATCAATAAGGAATACTCCTTAAAAAAAAATATTAAGTAGCCTAATGAAATCTATAAGAAAAACCTTTTTGAAAAAATTGATTAGGTAGCCCAATGAAATTAATAAGAAGTTCTTGTCTTATACAATTTAGAAGAAAACACAATACAATCAATAAGTTGTTCTCTATGGATTGTATTTTTTGTGGCAAAAATGACGGAATTTGAGTAAAAAAATAGTTAATAACAAGTTTTCTTCTTAAATGTATGTGTTTTACTTCTTGAAAAAATTAAAAAGATTTATCAAATAAAAATAATAAGATTTCTCTACGAAAAAATTTTCGTTTCTTTCTGCTGTAATACCCCTCATTCCAAAAACGTTTCGTAGAGAAAATCTTCTTGATTTTATTAGGCAGTTTTCGCTCTGTGTACGAATGTAATGCTAAAAAAACTAAGTCTAAACGGTTGACATATATACTAGCAAATAATAGCGCCCGCTTCCTACTGAAACTAAATTATAGAGCATTTAATCAAAAAAAATCCACCGTTTTTTAACAATCGTTAAAAAAAACAAACACTTTTTTTCTGATTTTTGCTTTACTTTCATGCGAAGAAAATCGATTTGAATTGTATGGGCGGTGGGCAGTAGGCGTGGCCAATTTTGAGGAAAACCCATTTAATCAAATACAATAATTTTCAATAACCTAGCACCACTCCTTATATTATTAGCTTGTTCAGAAAGTAATTTCGTTTTTTCCCGACAGAGGATTCAATTTAATTTTTTTGCATCCAACTTTACAATTAAGCCGTGTAATTTTTATATACTTTGAGAGCAATTAATTCTAGGCAGTTGTTTTTGGTTGGTGCCCTTTTAAATATGGAGAGCGAGTAGCAGCATTTTCTACATATCTTACTGTTATACAATAGAAAGGGTAAAAATGCTGTTCAAGCCAGAAAGAAATTGGTCGATGTGTATGGAGAATGTGTTGACAGTACGCCAGTGCCAGAACTGGTTCGCTAAATTTCGATCCGGTAATTTTGATGTCGAAGATGCACCACGTTCGGGAAGGCCAGTTGAAACTGATGAAGACGCAAAAAAGGCATTAATTGAGATCGGATTGAGGTCAAATTCAACAGTTTATGACCATTTGATTGATATTATAAGAAAACTGTCTTTCATTTCCACAAAAAAAAAGAACGAAATTACTTTCCGAATAACCCAATAATTGCACAAAATGTATGAAATTACATCAATGAGGACACTCCAGCATTTAAAAAATAATATGGGGCCTTCCAATAGGAACTTCTGAACTTTGTTAGTTGATAATGGCCATCTGTGTCATTACAACACTTTAGTCAGGATTAAATCCTCGCTTCTCACATCAGGCATGTTGTAGATATTGATTTTATCAATTAAAGGCAGAATATATAGAGGAACTCGCCGAACATTTTCTTTAGATTTCATTTTCTCTCGAGATGTCTGATAGCTGGGGATTGAATGACACACGACCTAATACACTACCGTGACGATATCTGTAAAATTACTTACATACATACATATATAATTGGTCATTACAACCATTTGGTCAGGATTACGACCTAGCTTCTTACATCACTTATGTTGTGTGTGTCAATTTTATACAGGAGTGGCGGGACCTACAGTTTAAAGTCGACTTTGAAACACAGATTTTTTTTAATAACTTTTCATTGCAATTTTTATTTACTCTCAAAGTTTTTGAAAGAAATCTGCTAAGTGGCAGTCGCCAAAGGAATATTTTCTCCATTTTGTTTTGTTGGAAATGTCTAGCTCGTGGTTTGAACCGTGATCTCATGTCTAATAAGCCAACATACTAGTTACTAGACTACGACAAATAGTCGCTTTTTCAAGGTGATTTTCTAAATCACCATGAACGGCCACAGATTATGACGCGTGTTGGCTGAATAGGTTCTGAAGTAATTAGCAACTAATAGAAATAATTTTGATAGAAAAATCCATCTCCAGTGTTGATATACATTTCTGAATGAATGGGTTCGGGAACAAACAAAATTATTGAATTTGGGACCAATTTGAAACGATATTAATCCACATGCCATCCAAGAGAATACAATGCATTCTGAAAAAGTCACTTTTTGGAATGGATTTTGTTTGACAACTGTCAACTGCGAGCACTATAGGTCGATGGTTATCAATTCTTTTTTCTGATCTGAATTGGATGATCTGCACACCAATGATATGTGTAATCAACGCAACATCCGCACAGCTTATGCCAAAATTGAATATTCTGCACGACAGATCTAAAGGCATGAGCATCTCATCACTGAGATTGTGTCATTTAACCCCGTTAGACTTGTTCTTGTGGGGTGAATAAGAATAAAATACAAACCACATGTACTGAGTAATGTGAATTTGAAGGCATGGTCATCTAATGGGCGGGTAAAATGAATAACGAGATAGTGCGATCTGATCCGGTTAGGCTTTTTCTTGTTGGGTTTTCTTAAGTCGAACATGAATAAGATTAAACTACAAACCACATCTACTAAATAATATGAATTTGAAGGCATGGTCATCTAATGGGCGGGTGAAATGCATGTCAATTTGAGGGCATGGTCATCTCATGTGGAATCGAGACCTACGGTATAAAGGCGATTCCGAACGATAGATTTTTTGTAATTTTATTTTATTTTCATGGAAATTTTATTTTACTCAGAGTTTTTTCCTAAAAACTGCTGAGAGAAAATCGTCGAGAAATACATACATACATACATAATTAGTCATTACAATCCTTCAGTCAGGGTTACGGCCTAACTTCCAACACCACTCATGTTATGGGCCTTTATTTTATACTTGAGTGGCGGGACCTACAGTTTAACGTCGACTCCGAACGACAGATTGTGAGAAACTTTTTCATGGCAGGTTTTTATTTACTCTCAGAGTTTTTGCCAGAAATTTGCTGAGAGGAAATCGCCGAAGAAATATTTTTTTTCATATTTCGTTTCACTACGACGACTACATCGTCGTTGTCGAGAAATATTTGTTCATATTTCGTGTTGTTGGAGACGTCTGACCTGAGATTTAAATCGTGGATTTACGTCTAATAAGCCAACATGTTAGATACTAGACTACAGAGACTTTTGGCACTCACTTTGTTTTATTTAAGCGATTAGAACTTAAAAAAGTCCCAATTGTAGAGGGTGAGATATTAATGATAACAACCAGGCCGAGAAAAAAAAGTTGAGACTAAAGATATCAATGAACGGATAGGATTAATGCAATAATAAACTCTTCAGTTAAATTTCCATAATTTATAATGCTTTACTACAAATGAATAGATTTTATGCCTTTTTGCCGCAAGTTTTTTAAAGCAATGCCCTTTCAGTGAGTCATAACTCAATTGAAGTTTTTATTAACGAAAAAAAAAATTCAATATTAATTATTAATTCTAAAGCCGTTCTTACAGCAATTTCTTAAAGGTTTTTATTATTGTAATATTGGCAATAGACCTCTCAAATGACTTGAGTTCACACCTACTTTTTTTTCCCCCAAACAACAACGATGAATACACAGAAAGTCACACATTTGAAGTGACGTTATTTATTCATGCGAACACAATAATTATTCCATTAAAAACAAATAAATAAAAATAAAAAAAAAATAAATTAAATTGTTGTTCTGAAGATCATAAAAAAAAGCAACAGCCACAATATAATAATGTTATTATATACTTTGTTTAATAATTATACAATAATAATAATAAAAATTGTATTTTTCTTATGTTAACCAAATTCTGAATAAATGAAGGCATGACTGATAGCCATTCTATTTGCCAAAATAAGAAATTTCGAGTGATAAATTTCCGAAATTATTGTCATTCGTTTGGCCAAATTAATAGCAATAAAAATAAAAATAAAAATAAAAATTAAATTATAAAACACTCCAGCCAGCCACATTGTATTATGAGTCCCACGTAAATGGTTTTGATTTGAAAGTTGTCTTGCGAAATATATTCCTTGACTGGACTGGGTGGGATTGGCCGGCATCGTTCAAATGCATGACATTGATTATTAAAAACTCTTATGATGATCATTTGTTATTAAAAAAACGTCTATTTTAAAGATAATTTCCCATATATTGAACGAATATTTAATATTTTCAAAAATAATTTTTTAAGGCGTAGCCTTTTGGGTTTTTTTTGGGGGAATTTATTTCGAATTTTTTTTTTTTTTTAAATTTTTTTAAGAAAACCAAACCATATGAATTATTTATTTCGTATAGTGTTAAAAGGAATAATAAAACTAATTTACAATAATAATAATTTATATTTGTTTATTTCTTTATTTTTCAGACATTTCATATGAATTAGATTCTGGTACCGAAAACTTTAAACAAAAAGGTACGTACTGATTGAGTATTTTGTTGGTAGTTAAGCCCCTTTTAGCTTATGGAATCCAAGAAAAACATTTTTTTTCTTTTTTCTTTTTAAATATCGAAAGTGAAATATAATGTTTAAATCATGTATACAACACATACATATATTTCGGAAACGCTCCTTATGCACATTATCTACTTCATAATGAGGAGGTATGTGGTATACGATACTATAGTGCTGTAATGTAGGGATAAGTCCTTCTAATCTCCAATGCAAAGTATTGATATTAAGAAAATATCGTGAGTGAAACGTTTAAATATTATAATACGTTGGAAACATCCACTTGAATTTGTGGGTATCTAAAGTTCGGTTTGTGGGAATACGTATAATTCGGCTTTATTACGAATTTTATCTGCTTGACTGCTTACCAGCTAAACTTTATAAGAATGATGGGTTAGGTTAGGTTAGGTTAAGTCGGAGTGGTAGCTCTGATATCAAAACGCTCATTTGAGTACGCTTAGTAGCCCGTTGTGATGCCACTGGTGAATGCAGTCTCTGTACTGACCAAGTTCCAAAATCAGGAAGGAGGAAAAGTTGGTCAGCGCAGGGGATGCACATCAAAAGCACGACTACCCTACACTGGAAAACCAGCCAGAAAGTTTGGTAAACGAAACTATATTCTTGACATCAATAGATGATAGCTCCGTCAAGCTGACAAGAAATGGAGAGCTCCCAAGAGATGGGCACTGACAAAGAAAGTGGATAACAGTCTCCTCTTCATCAGCGGATCTGCATCCATGGCAGAAGTCGTTAAATGGGAGCCGCATCCATTCCCCGTGTCTACCCATAACACAATGACCTGTAAGCATGTAAACATAGTGATTGAGATGATGCCACAGACCAAGTCCAAGTAACTGGTTGGTACACCTTCTATCCATCAGGGGCCAAGTGAGTCTAGCGGTGGAGTAGGACTCCTCATTGACTTAGGATAGGATGATGGGTACTGAGCAGAAATGAACACGAATCGATAAAATCGATAGGTGCTCTCATTTTGCATTTTGGCAGTGTTAGATAGCTTTATAATTAGCTTTTCCTCTCTCTTGAATCCCCTTCAGAGACTTTCAAAAATAATTTATATTTAAAGCATCAGACCATACATCACATTCCGTCCTTTTACCGGGTTGTACAACGATTTGTTATAAAACATAAGTTCTTCGAAACATCCCTACTGAATGCACTGCATTTTATTAAAACTTTGTGTTGAATACAAATAAATGTGTTCTACGAGTCAGATGGCAAGTGCGTTAAAATATTCGATTTTCAGAAACAAACTCCTTCATTTCACTACAACCTATTCTATTGCGGTATCGATAACATAGTGAGACAAGAGACAGATTTTAACGTTGCTGCAATGAATCCACATATAGAGGTAGATACCCTACAGTTATTAATAAAGTACTTTTGACCACTTCTACATACGCTCGAGAAGTCTGAGAATACTAAGAAAAGGAGGTTTGCATTACGTACCTGAAGGATGTAGACATTATGAATTGTAAAGAGATCAGATGGATCATTGTATCATTTGAAGAAATCCACACTCGTGGACATTTCTTCGAACATAGCCTTGAACCTTTCATGCCAAGAACCTCAATATTTCCATCACCAATATTTACAGGCGAACTATTATTAGCGTCACACATATTACTCAACAAGAAACATTGGGCTATGAAAACATTAAAATGCACCCAGTGTGTAGGCACACAAATTTTCATCTCAATCTCTAAATATTGTTGTCATCTGCAATTGACGTAAAGATTAGATCTTGTCTTCAGTGCAACAACCAATACTTTTGTGGGGATTCCATGTAACCCCTCAAACTCTGTTATCTCTAATGTGGTGACAGTTGCCACAATATGTTGCGGCTTTATTATATATCCCAGACTCACAAAAGGATCCGATTGGATAGTATACAAAATGATTTCGTTAAGAAGCCTTTTAACAACATTTTGTGATTAAATCTCTTTAAAGCAAGGGATTATCTCAAATCAGCCTTGGAAAGCTAAATATTCTCGCCTTCATTTCTTAGTTTCATTTCACTTAAAAGAAATGATAACATGTTTGTGACTAAGGGGTATTCCTTTTCTAGATGTTCATAACTTTGAGTTGGTAACACTACTTTATTTGGCAACTTTTCAACTGTTGATAATTGATTTTTGGATAACTTGGTTTGACATTTCATTGAACAAACTTACACTAGAGTTGCGCTTGTGAAATGTTGAAATTTTTTTCATTAAAAAATCGTTTTGTTTGTCAAACATATCGTGCACTTTGTTCACTTTATAGCGCAAATAATGTTACTTTAGAGCGGCTAATTCGGATAACAGTAAAGCGTTTTTGAGCCACATTTACTCTTACTTATAACGTGAGACGCCGAAAAGTGCACAGTGAAGAAGCTGTAGCCGTCGAAAAGAAAAGCTTTAAAGAAGAAACAAATCAAATCAATTTGTCAACGTCTTTAGCAAGATTTTAGAAAACTATCTTGGCTGGCATTAGCTTCGGTGACATGTGTTTTCAACAGGACAAAGCTAAGTGTGGTTTACTCAGTCGTCGTAGATAGTGTGCTCGTTTATTGGACGTAAAGCCCCAGGCCAGACATAAGAAAAAACGAAATATGAAAAGAAAATATTTCTTCGGTGACTTCCTCTCAGTCTAAAGGGTTGTAAAGCCCAATTATGTATGTATGTATGTGGTTTACTCAAAGAAATTTTAAATGAAAGAGTAATTTCACATAAAGGTCCAGTTAATTGGCCACAAAATACGTATTAATTAACCCGTTTGGACTATTTTCTTTGATGCCAAGTAAAGTCACTTGTCTACGTCGACAAACCAGATATAAATGAACAACTGGAAATCAATGTTCGAAGTTTTATTGGCAAAATACGCCAAATAAACTATGAAAAGTTTGTGATAATAGGTGGTCCTGGTTTAATAAACATGTCCTCTGTAGGTTAGACATTAAACAGATTTTAAAAGGTTTCAAAGTGTCATATTTAGATGCCAAACGAAAAGGAAACCAGTTTCAAACTAAATCTTGAATATTGTTCTCCATAAAATATAAATAACAGCTCTCGTATGCCAAAGATGTTTGCTTTAACAATTAATTACTGATTTTATTAAAATATTTTTTTAATGATAGAGAATGCGGTAAAGAGATCAATTTTGAAAATTTTTAATTAATTTCAATCGAAAATTATTTTTACCAAAACAAAATGCCTTAACAAGAAAGGAAAGCCTTATTCGTCTTATTAATCTTTATTTGCGGTAAATGAGAAATCTACATCAATTCTAAAATGAGCAAAAATTCTTGGTATTTTAGTTAAAAGTGGTCTCATGAGGTATGAAATGAAAATATTTTTAACATTAAAATTTCCTTTGCTCTGCATCATTCACTTTATAAATTGACTATCATCTTATTATTATTGTGAAACCGATATTAAATGTTAGAAAATGAAATGAAAAATAAATTGTAATAAAAGAAAAAAGGAAAATATGTACTTACAGCAGAGTAAATAAATTTCTCTCCGAACTGGGGAACTTGAGTAGTGATGGACGATGATATAAATGGCTGTTGTTAATGGAGATTGTTTATCATGTTGGTGAATAAAGGTGTTGCTGTAAATAAAAAGGGGGAGATTTAATGAGAAAATTTCTTAAAATATTTCAAATTAAATAAATGAACTTTGTATAGTATTTTACATTACAAAGTGGAATGGAAATAGAAAAACACAATAATAAATGGTGGTATTTGCAAGTAAAAGCATTTAAATAAATTTGCAATTCTTATTGATAAATTATTGGAAAGAAATGGAAATTTATCTTCAGTTAGTTCATTGAACTTCTCTAATTAATTATACTAGAAAAAAAAGAAGAAAAAAAATCCTTGTGCACCCACATAATTTAAGCCTCCCTACTGTTAAAGAACAATTCCACATGAAAAATAAAGAATTACAAATTCAATTGTGTCCCTCCTTAACACGAGGGGCGTAAAAATTATAAACAATTTAAATTCCATTTTACCAACAGTGATGATATATTTTTCTATGGACATTTTTTTTTCATTTTTTCCCCGTCTTTTTTTTTTTTTCTTGTTTGCAGAAATACTGCTCCCAGCAGTGCAGAAACACATGTAGAAACAAAATTCAAAAAACTTTTATGCAACTGACAATTTTATTTTATTTTTTTTCCAACTTTTTAAAATTGTTTCAAACTAAACGGAAATAAAATGTATAAATGAAACAAGAACGAATTTAAAAATGCATAAATGGAGGTCTAAAAATACCCTAAAGTAAGTGGGCAACAACAAACAACAAACAGTTTTTAATTTAATTTTAATTACCTATTACCTATCCTTTAGTCAGGACAACAACCTTGCTTCTCACGCCACCTATATTACTTACTTAACTAGCCAATAACAACCCGATTAACGGGTTTTCGCGCCTATGCCAGTTGATCACACCAATCGATGACAGGGCTTCCTTGAAATGGTCCTTCCAACTCATACAAGGTCGTCCTCTTCGCCAACTTCCGCCAATTCCCGCATTAAACGACATGGCCGAACCAGCGCAGCCGCTGGATATTAATATGCTGCACAAGGTCTATGTCGTTGAGGAGCTCACACAGCTCACAGTTAGATCGGATGCAGAAATCATCGTAAACTCATACTAGACCGAAGATCTTACGTAGGACTTTTCTCTCGAATACTCTTAAGGCTGCTGCATCAGTGCTTAATAGAGTCCATGCCTCTGCGCCATAAAGAAGCACGGGTAGGATGAGCGTCTTGTAGAGCATTAGTTTTGTCGTATGAGAGAGGTCTCTGCTACTCAATAGCCCATTAAGACCATAGTAGCACCTGTTGGCAAGAGTGAAGTGAGGAAGTCAAGGAAAGAAAAAAATTTTTTTAATTCGTTCTGTTCGAAATGTCAGTTTGGACCAGAAACTAAACTCAAAAAGTTGATAACGACATGTGGACACATGCTTTGAACATGTGGCTTCAAGTTACTTATTCTCTTCTCACCATTAAGAGATATCAACCATACTTTCTGTAGCTACAAACTTCTTTAACTTTTTCAAGTCCACTCCTCTGAGATACCATATGTCTGGTTTCAGAAAATTGGCCACGCACGCCAATATTGACATTTTATTCTTTTTCCCAGAAGCCATTTATCGATACTAGCACTGATATAATACGATTTTATTCGTAGCTACACAAAAATAACAGGTTTAGTGAGTACGAGATAACTCGTCGTTGGACTTAACTCGTCGTTGGCACCCTAGAAGGAAACGCAATCTACGAGTTAACTCGTCATTGGCACCCTAGAAAGGAACGCAATCTACGATTTATCTCGTAGTCGGCAGTCAACGTGTTAAAAAAAAAACAAAAATTTGTAACGTAATCTTATCTTTCAAAGACTTGATTCGATAATATCGGATTCTTGTACCATCAACATCATCTAGTAAAAAGAAGAAATAGGACAACATGCATGTGGTTTATGTCCGAACTTCTTTCCCATCTTTCACACCCACATCAAATAGAATACTGTAGCGTGCTATTATCTACTTTTCGGTGTAGGCGATCCGCTTATATACATATTTTTAAAGTTATTTTTAATGGTTCAGATAATTCCCAACTAAAAATGCAAATAAACGGAAATACACCAGAGTACTTGTAAAACACAGGCAGAGCCATACAAAGAGGCAATGCAAACAAAAGTAAATACGACTGAAATTAAAATAAAAAAAAACAAGAAATGTTTTTAAATAAAAACTAAAAAAAAACTTTCTTTATGCCTCTTATTGCCTTCTCTATTAAATGAAAATCAGTCGGGTATAAAATGGAAAACTTATTATAAAGAGGTGAGCAAAAGAAAAGGAGTAAAAAAAACGGAGAGAAGGATTAAAGATAACTTTAAATACTTTTCAAGGGATTGCAGGATACGTACACATAAGGGATTAAGCCAATATAATAAAAGGCAATTAAATAGAAGAGAATATTGTATAAGAAATTGTATTTAAATTAATGAGTCACAGATTTATTCAATTGAAAACTTATGGGTATGGTATCGGTGGGGAAGATACTAAGTATTAATGCCCGTATAACGGGCAACACTAATTTCTTTGTATCAAATGGACGCGAGTTTGTAAGATAACATTTCAGGTTATGATTTTGATAAAGATAGTTTTTAACTGACGTGCTGAAATAATACAGACTTTTAAGGAAAACTTATGGGACCCTAGTTAGCATTGCTGTAAGACGGCCGCTCGTTCAAAAAGTTTCATTGGTGGTATGAAAACTAGTTAAATATCTGAAGGAGTACAACTCTAGTGTATTTTTTACAATAAAAAATGTAGACAAGCCTAAAAACTATAAAATGTATGGACAGTAAAGACAGAAAACTATTGATTCTAGAAATCCAAAAACTCCCTTCCCTAAAATGGAGCATGAATTTCGCAATTGATTGTTCAAAACCGATACGAAAATTTGTCAGATAATAGCGAAAGCACTTGACAGTTCAAAGCATTTAAGGACAATGACTACTCAAAAAAAAATCACACAATCAAATTTTATAAACCAATTTTTCATCAGCATAATATGCTGAAACTAAATGATCGATCACTACAAGCGATGAATGCTTTAAATACAAGAAAATTAAACAAATAAAAAAAAAGACATGTAAAAGAACAGTTCCTCCTTCCTAAATAAGCATCAAACAAGGCTAAGTTGAGTTGATTCATATGAATCATCCATTATGAACTACTAAAGCTTGGCTTTTGAATGAAGCAATCGAGTATTGCTGACTTACTTTAACTTAATAGGTCGTTTGTTGAATTTTGACTCGGGTTAGCATGTTTTTCAGGCGTTACTACACTATGCGCCTTTGCCAGTTGTTTACATCAACCTGTGTTTTTAAAACGGAGTCAAGATTACGTTGATTTGAAAAACACATCCTCTTCCTTCCTAAACTGCGTACTATATGCTGTTAAGGAGCTTACATAGCTGATTGTTGCTTTGCATAATGTTGCATAGAACTTTTCTCTCGTCAATGCTTCTGCACCATAGAGAAGCATGGGAAAAATATACAATTTGAACAGCATTCGTTACGTCAAACGATACAAGTCTCTGATACTCAGTTATATACACATGAAGACAGTAAAAACAACTTTGGAAAGATTTTTTCCATGCCTGATCTGCAAACGGACATCATTTTCACGGGTAACAGCAAAGCCCAAGTAATTCTCCAACATTTACGAATGCATTATTGTCGGCCGTAACAAAATATGCTTTATTTGCCTTAATTTACTGCCCAACTTAATCAAAATTTGCTCAATTGAAAATGTGCTCCGCAATGAAAATGTCAGGCGATGCATATCTTTAATCGAAACTGTACTAAGCTTGACTGATTAACATTTTATTGGCTGTTTACGGCTCTTGATGGCGAAAAAAAGGAATTCACACCTAGCTTCTCCAGCTATATACTTGAGTGGCGGGACCTACAGTTTAACTTCGACTCCGAACGACAGGTTTTTGGAAACTTTTTCATGGCAGGTTTTTATTTACTCTCAGAGTTTTTGCCAGAAATCTGCTGAGAGGAAGGCGTCGGAGAAATATTTTTTTTTTCATATTTCGTTTTGATGTCTGACCTGGGGCTCGAACCCTGGCTTTACGTCTAATAAGCGAACACACTACCTACTAGATTATGGCGACTGCAAATTCACTATTAGAATTGATAATGAAACTGACTCAACACAAATGTAGATACAATACGTATGTACACACATAACTGGTCATTACAACCTTTCAGTTAGGATTACAACCTATCTTCTCACACCATCCATATGCTGTGGGTTAATTTTAAACATAGGTGGCAGGGCCTACAGTTCAGAAAGACAGATTTTTGAGTAGACTTTCATGGCAATTTCTATTAACTCTCAGAGTGTTTGCCAGAAATCTGCTGAGAGGTAGTTGCCCAAGAAATATTTCTTCATATTTCGTTTTGTTGGAGATCTCTGGCCTGGAGTTTGAAGCGTGTCCTCATGTCTAAGAAGCCAAAACACAAAATACTAAAGTACGGCGGCTTTACTTCAATCAAAAACAAACGACTAGAATTTGCTTAGTTAAAAATGTATGTATGTAATGAGTGCCACAATGTTAATGCCGATTTATATCCGTAATAGCCCATCAAAATTCTACTGAACTTGGCTTATAAAGATTTGATTAGGCATTTGCGGCTCTTGACGACGAGAGAAAGAACTTGACCATTAGAATAGATGATGAAACTGGCTCAATACAAATGTAAATACAATACATTTACAATTGTTCAGATTAAAATGGAGTTCTTTAAATTCTTTGCAGACTTTTATTGCTTTTTAGCATTTTCTAGAAGTGCCACGAATATTTTTGCTGTCAATCAAAGTTTAAAAAATTCAAAATTCTTTACAATTTTTTTTTAAATTTTATCTTGTTACTCAAACATTTTTTTATAATTTATGTGTTTTTTTAAGCATTATTATTTAACAAAATAATAAAATTTATGACATTTTTAACTCATGTTTTCAAGAAAACAAAAAAAAAAAAATGTTTTTCGCAACAAAATTCCAAATAAATATTCATACACACCACGATACGTATTTTGTCATTAAAATGTCGACATTAATCTTTCCAAAAATAATAAAAAAAAATTGTTTTTTTCAAAATTTATAAACAAAAAAAATCTTATTATTATTTAATATACTCTGTTTAATGTATTTGCGGGACACGATAAAAATTATGATGCGAGGAGCAAAAAGTCATCAAGTCGAATAACAACATTTATTTGCATACACCTCTCAGATAGCCTTTTGAGAAAAGAATACAAACAATATTAAAATTCAGTACAGTTACCACATACCATAAAATAGCCAATTGGCTGGCTGGCAATCATTTGAAATTTATCAAAAATTGTTTTTATATTTAAAATAAAAATAAATAAACTAAACGATCCATAAATGGTATAAAATTTCTTGTTAAATGCGACACATTAATGGTTGACAAATGAAATATATACATACACCAAAAAAGAGGGTAAAAAAAGTTTTCTTTTTCTTTTCGAATAATTAAAAGCTCATATTTAATCATTTAACGAAGCACAAATATAGACATTTTTTTCATTCCTTCAATCATTCATTCATTCATTTATTATTATGAAAGTAAGAATAAACATTTGCTGTGCTTACTATGTATGTTTAAGAAGAATTAATTATGAAGACAGTTTTTATTTTTATTTGTATTTGTGTTTTATTCTTAGCCTTGGCATTTTTTAATTAAAAAATTTTTCTGCCAATATCTACATATGACGAAAATTAATTTTTTTGGAGGATGCATAAAATCGCCAATGTTTTAATGGAGAAAAATATTCTCATTTGATAGAATTCAAAATAAAGTAAACAATATCATTGACTTATAAGACTAACCAATCGTACTCATAACACAGACTTACGTATATACACAGTACTTACGTACATACATAACTGATCATTACAACTCTTCAGTCAGGAGAACAACATAGCTTCTCACTTCACTTATACTGTGCATCAGAGATCAGCAATGAGTATTCAAAAACATAATTAGATTCGAATCATACTCATAATTTCTGATACTTATACGCATTCATACTTATTTGAATATCATACTCATACTACTCATATTCAAAGATTGAAGTACTCATCGTACTCATACTTAACAATACATATCGACGCCTCCGTTCTATAACATTCTAAGTCGAAAAAGTGTGTTTTGAGTTATGAGCTCTCAAAGGTTTCACGCGCCATACGACTATATGTGCATTCTAAGTAGATTTTACCCTATAACTTCGGAACGGATCGGCACATCTTAACCAAATTTTGACAGTATTTAAGTTAGAGAACGTAGAATTTAAAAATGCAAGAACATTAAAAACGTTCTAAGTACACTTAGAACGTTATAGAATGGAGGCGTCGATATGATGTTGTCGATTTCGACTCGCCTTTACTCAACATTTACAAGAATCACAAAATAAGTATGATTCGCGTACGAACACTACAATACTCAATAAAAGGTTGTGTTTGCTTTGCTTGCTGTCTTTGTCTTTTTCTTTCTTCTTTTCTTGTAAATGCAACAACAACTGAGACTGTAAATACTGATGAATGATTCGAATCAATCGAATCATGTATGAGTATTATAAGTATTTTTCTAAATTTATGAGTAGGCGTATGAATCAAACATATTTCGAAAGTTATGAAATTAAAGTCAACGTTGTACTCATACTCATTGCAACCTGTACTTATAAATCAATGTTGTAGTGAGTACGAATGACTCACTCTTACTCAAAATTTCATGAGTACTTATGAGTAGTGAAAAAACGATTAATTGCTAATCTATGCTGTGTATGTTAATTAAATACATAGGTGACGGGACCTACAGTTTAAAGTCGATTCCAAACGACCGCTTTTTGAGAAAATTTTCATGGCAATTTTATATCCTCTCAGAGCATTTGCCAGAAATCTGCTGAGATGAAGTCCCCGGTGAAATATTATTTGATATTTCGTTTTGTTGAACATGTTTGACCTGGTGTTTGAACGGTGGCCTCACGTCTAAAAAGCCAACACCCTACTTACTAGACTACGACGACTTCAAATACTTCGTACCTATTGAAAGGGTTCAATCAAGGAATTTAAAAAAGAAAGTCCATTTTCTAACTTTGCATATATTTCTATATTACGGCATGCAGCCACAAAGAGTCCCATTTTAAAGACTTCCATTATCCATCAAGATCATGCTATTTGACACCACTAGGCTTCTTTTTGTCGAGATACATTAAGTTTCGAAATGCAACCCTGTATGACAGGAAGACAGCTGACATTACATTGAACAAAATTTGCGAAATTTTTTTGTTTTTGACCCCAGAATGAAATATACTGAGCTCAAGGGGAAACTCGCAGCTATCTTCCAGGCAGAAGTCTCTGCCATCGAGAGATGTGTTGAGTTCAACTTGGTTATTTATATACATACATATTATAAGGGTCATAGGAATACCATCCCCACAGTCAAGTCACCAACACAATGGGCCGCTATGCGTGCTCAAGTGTGCTTGGTCATCAAAGCTACCACCACGACCAAGTCACCAACAAAGCAGTCAGATCTTATGAGGCCAGATCGCAGATAGTAAGACTGGGCAAGCTGAATCAGCTACATATATAGAAAAAATAGGTTCACCCTCCAGTTTGTCGTAGGTGATGTGGAAATTTGCGGCAAATATTAGCTAGAATGGGAGAGTTTGCACGCTGCTTATGGAACCTGTACCTTTCTCCGTACTGTGAAAATATGTACATTTGGAAAAGTATGCTCAACGAAAGGGAATTTAAAGAGAGGGAAAGATTCTTCTCAAACGAAATGGGTTTGAGGCAAATTTTTAGACGAAAAACTACAATGACAGGAGATTTGAAACAGGCATCAGACCATCCAGGAATAAATTGAGGCTTATAATCGGTAACCTAGTAGGTGGTGTGAGGGCTTAGTCGACGAGAGGCTACAGTTCAACAAACAACTGGAAATATGAACAAATATATTTCGTAGGTGGCTTCCTCTCAGCAGATTCCTGGCAAAAACTGAGTTTAAATAAAAGTGCCATGAAAAGTTTCTCAAAAATCTGTCGTTCTGAGTAGATTTTAAACTGTAGGTCTAGCCACAACATGGTGGTATAAGAAGCTAGGTTTTAATCCTGACTGAAGGGCTGTAGTGGCCAACTATGTATATGTATATGTATGTATGTATGTAATAGCCCGTATTTGACAGGGCACTGTAAATTCTAAGTATGTATACTGGCATGGAATGGAGATCGTCTTGAATCTAACATGTAGATCACAGAGATCATGAGAATGAATAAACAAAACATTTTACTGGTAATTATGAGGCATTAATATGTATTCCAGAAAAGAAATATTGGCTGCATATCAGATGCTGGGAAGGGAATATTTCTTGTTGACACAATGCAGCATTGTCAAGACCATAAACTTGGAGGAGACATTATAAGTATACCCTATTCAGATTGAGGGCAGTACAATATATTGTAGAGTTGAAGTACTACACAATCTACTATAAAATCTACAGATCACATAATATTTCTCATAAAAAAATTGTTTAATCTGTAATAAATAAATGAAATAATATTTTTAAAATTATTTTTTAAACACTTTATTTATATTCATCTCCTAATACTGAATTATTTTCCTTATTTGCCTTCTAATTAATTTCAGAAAAAAAAATTTCAAACTAAATATTTGCTTTGGAACTTACGACAATTAATGTGTGTGTGTGTGTCATCTTGTAAAATTCAACCACAATCTAAAATAAATATTATTTCGGAAAACTTATTTCAAGACTATTATAAATTAATAGTTTTAGACGACGATGAGACAAAATGATGAGGATTTTTCTTCTCACTTTAATGCCAGCATACATATTTCAAATGCAAATATTTACATTCGAGATAATTCCGACAAAACTATTACGTTTCTAAGCGCTGGTAACAATTGAAAAAAAAATACAAAAAAATATTTGAATTACAACTGCAGCTGTAGCTGCATGAGAAAGCAAAACAAAAAAAGGAATTCACGTATAAAACTACTCAGTTTAGTTCAGCATTTTGTTGAAAAAAAAAAAAACCACAAATTTTTTGGAGTCAGAAGAGTATGAAATCCTTATAAATACTCCAGCTTCATATGAATGCAAATTTATCCTGCATATAAATCCTGTTACATGTCCTTTTGTCTACAAATTTTTCGGTTTTATATTTTCCTTTTATTTTTTTGTTGTTGCTATTGTCATGGTGGTTTTACTGTGCTGCTGTTGCTGCTTGATGTTATTGTTGTCTTGATGTCTTTTGAAAACTAACCAAAGCTAAAGAGGGGGAAACCCAAAGTGCCAGAGGGAGAGAGAAGGAGAAAATCCTCTTTTGTAAAATAAACATGTCTACCATTTTTAACCAGACATTTAAACTGTATAGCATTTTCCGTTTGTTTTCCTTTTGCTACGGAACGCATACTTAACTCTTCCCTTTTTCCTTCTCAAATTCTCGTACTCGTTGTATGCTCTCGCCAGCTCTGAGCTGGGAGTAATGCTTTACAATTTAATTTAATAAAAATGAAAATTTATGTACGACAATTAAGGCTTTTGGATTCGTACTCCTCTCCCTTATTTCCTGTTTTTTTTTTCTTTTCTTTTCTTGCATTATCGTCATCAGCAACATGATTGTCTTCGCATTGCAAAACATTTCATAGTCATGCTTTTCCTTTGCCGCACACTCCACTGGGAAATAACAAAGAGACCAGGCAGAACAAAAAGATAAAATAGAAGCATTATCTGTTGAGGGCTTTTAATTTTTTGAATGTTGCATTTTTTAAATGCTTAAGTGCCCCCTACACTTGGCATTAAGTGTTCACGGCCATTGTAATAATATGACAATTTATTTGCCTTATGTTTTATGAACAATAAAAGAAAAATTAAATAGATTGACGTACAAATGAGCACTAAATTTGTTTACAAAGTTCATCCTCTGAAAAAGGGCTTAATCGTTGCAAAATAAGCGTACAGTTGACCTTGCTTCTTAGCATTACTTTCTGTGAAGATACTTAAATCGAGGAAAACATTAAAGATACACTTAAAAACCGATGTAGAGGCCAGGCCATCTCTAAAGTAAAAATATGGGGACAACATTTTTGTGTACATTATATGCCAGTACAGGTTTGGCCAGGTTAGGAAGGGAGACGTCTTACTTAGGCTTAGCATTTAGGATCATTGTAATACCAGTCGCCGTAGTCTAGTAGGCGTAAAGCCCGGGTTCGAGCCACAGGCCAGACATCAAAAGGAAATATGAAAAAACAAAAATATTTCTTCGGCGACTACCTCTCAGCAGATTTCTGGCAAAAACGCTGAGAGTTAATAAATGTGCCATGAAAAAGTTTCTCAAAAAATCTCTCGTTCGGAGTCGACGTTAAACTGTAAGTCCCGCCACTCAAGTATAAAATTAAGGCACACAACATGAGTGGTGTGCGAAGCTAGACCGTAATCCTGACTGAAGGGTTGCAGCAATTTTTGTGAAAGAGAGCTCGTTAAGAACCCTCTTTCCTTATCTTTATGACAAGAGCAGAATGAGTTGAAAGACAGCCTCTTCTACCTCTATAGACCCACAGCTCCTGCAGAAATCATTTGCCGGAATACCAAGTCTTTAAGGATACCCACCAAAAGGACAATGGCCCGTAAGAATTGTACGATATGTAGATATACAATTAAGATACATAAGCGAGTCGGTCCCCTTCTTCTAAATACGCATCCAAAAACTTCCCATGTCTATCCTTCGGATTCGATTTTAAACTGAAATTGACACACACAATGTGTGTCGTCAAAGGAACTTGATGTTTATCCTGACTAAAGGATTGTAACTAAAATAATTGAAAGGACTGACCTGTATCAGTTCTCTTTATCCTTCTGTTCACTAGGACATAAACTTGTGCTGATTTCTGAAGCAAAGGTACATACATACGTGCCGTAAAGACTGTTGCGCTAGTGTAGCGCAGTTTTGAAGAAGACGCCGAAGTGTTGATTCAACGCCGTTATCATTTGTCTCTGGATGAGGTGAAAAATTTGACACAAGGATTTCGTCTTATGCGTCCATAAAATATAACACAAACAAACTTAAACCAAAAGGGACACCGTTTGTGTCACATTTTTGTGTAGTGGGCTCCTTTGAAACTGGCCAATGATGAGCATTTTTATAAAAGAATTGTATTTACTGATAAAGCTCAGTTTTGGTTAAATGCCTACGCCAACAAACAAAATTGCTGTCAAGCAGAAACAAGCCCCAAGTCGTTAAAGCATCACCGTTAATTCGTCACTACACCCTAATTTTATCAATGAGTGCCAAGACCTGCAGTTTAATGACGACTCCGAACAATATCTTTGACAAGTTTTTCATTGTAATTCTATTTGCACTCGGAATTTTAACCAAAAGATCAAGAGTCTGCCATGAATACAGTGAATGGCGAACTTTAGTGTCATGCTTACTGCCAATTGAGTTTAACAATCGATTTTTTGCAAAATTTATTGGATTCTAATATTCTTTCAAGAAGTGGTTATGTATGCAGGCTCTAGCGTTCGTGCGATATAACGCCAATAGATTACTTTTCATAGGGCTATGCTGACAACGCAGCTACTTTTAAAACATTGGATGGTATTTGGTCAGATTTATTGGAAAAAGTGTTCAAAAACTTATTAAATGGACCATGTAAGGTGGAAAATTGGAAAATTTCATTCCAACAATATTTACGTCTTGTATCATCATTATCAGTTCATAAGCTCTTGAAAAACACGCTTTACTTCGAACTCATACGTGTTTAGCACCCTATAAGAACCTCGTGGTCTTCATACGAGGGGCTGATAGTTTTCTTAAAGAGACCATTCCAAAAAGTGTTTTAGGACCAGTGAAAAAGCCAACCGTTTGTAGAAAATTGATTTAATTTAGAATTTTATTTCAACTACATGGTGTTTGGCCCAGTAAAACTTTTAAGCCGTACAGCCTCTTTTAAAGTCGATGTCACTGCGCCATAATTTTCACACTTGCAACCTTCTGATGTGCTTTAAATGCAATTTACCAGAGGCTCATAAAAATTGCAATGATTTTTTTCCAAAATTTCAAAACCATAAGAGCTCATTTTTGTGGCATCGTCGTGTTTGTTGCTGATGAACAACAAAAAAATTGTCATTGTAAAATTAAATGTTGCAACTTTTCAAAATTACAAAAAAAAAACATGTGACACATTGAAAGCTGTGCAATCAAAACAAAGTCTTAATAAAGTCTGTACATAAAAAAAATTTGTAAAAGAGGACAACATTTAGAAAATTTTTATATCATCATACTTCATTCACTCTTTATGTCCTTTATGTTGTGTGTGTGTTGGTTGTTGCTTTGATTACAAAATGCTTTAATAATCTGAATTCTTCTTACTGCAGTAATTTATTCTCTTAATTATTCTTTGTATCCTTTGGAATCATGTACTGGTACTTTAAAATGGAAACAAAGAGAGAGAGAGAAAAAAAACTGAACTGCCTGACTTCAAGTTGTTGTAAGCCATTGAGCAGGGAGAAAAAAGTGAACGAAAGGGTTTTAATTCATATTTTTATGCTCATTTAGGTTTTTTTTTGTTTTTTATTTCTGTAATTTGTATAATTAAATGCTTAACATTTTCATACTCATTCTTTTTTTTTGTTCATTTTCTTGGTTTTGTTGTTGTTGTTTTTTTTGCAACCAACTTCATAAATTCATGATTTTTCTGTGTGTAATTTTTTATAATGAAAAAAAATATATTTTTTTTAAAACATAAAACAGCACATTGAGTCAAGTGTTTCAAAGGGAAAGAAAAGACAAGAAGAAGAGGAAATGGGAAAAATAAATAGGGCAATAGTATAGAACGTGGCCAAAATATTAAAGCACTCATTACAATTTAAAAAGCTTCTAAGGGTAAAATATCATATCAGTTACTAAACTTATATCAATGCTACACTTATGGGAAATGTTACAATAAATAAACTCGACTAAGGGTCATTATTACAACTTAAAGTTGGGTTTAGTTAAAGGTAACTTTAGTTAAAGTGAACTTTAAAGTCATCTTTAATTTCTTTTTGTTATTACAACCTACAGATAAAATAAAGTTAACTTTCTCAAAAATATGGCAGTGTCAGAGCAATGTCGATAACACTGCTAAATTAAACAAGTACTTTAAAAACGCAGTGGCAACGACGTGCCTTCTTATTTGTTATGTTTATTCATTTTGTTTATAAAATTTGTGTGTTGAGGTTTTATCTTTTTAATCCAATATCTATTTTGATTTGAAACACTATTAAGTTAAAGTTGCCATATTTAAAATAATATATACAATACGGCAAGCATAAAGATAAAGTGAACTTTAAAAGTTAAAGGTAGGATGATCCTCCTTTTTGCTTAACGCTGACTTTTATCTTATTGTGTACTCATAATAATGAAAAACAAGTTATCTGCCCGCTAAAATCCAGCCTTTAGTTAACGGAATATTTAAAAAACTTTAATCAACCTAAGCATTTGGTATTTAACAAGCACGAGCGTAAAATTTTCAATTTAATTTTAATATTACACGCGCTACATAAAGGTTTTTGTAAATCTTTACTAAACAGTATAACAGAGAGTAGCATAAAAGCGTTCGAAACATATAATCAATATTGCTTAGATAGGAGATACTAATGGCACGACCAACAAAGGATAGAGGCGGCGATGTTCTTCGAACGAGTGTAGAAAAGCCCTATCTTTCGCTCATTACTTACTTAATTGGCCATTACAACACTTTAGTCAGGTTGACAACCTAGCTTCTCACGCCATTCATGTTGGGTGTGATAATTTTATGCATGAGTGTCGGGACCTACAGTTTAAATTCAACTCTGAACGAAAAACTTTTGAGAAACTTTTCAATGCAATTTTTATTTGCTCTAAGAGTTTTTTTTTCCAGAAATTTGCTGAGAGATAGTCACCTGAGATAAGCAATGAATCCTTATTTCGCTACTCAAAAGTACTCATGAAATTTTTAATATAAGTGAGTTCACAATATTGACATTTAATTACTCTAATTCATTTGTTGCAATGAGTATGCGTACAACGTTGTCTTCAAACTCACACCATTCGAAATACGTTTGATTCATAAGCCTACTCATTTAGATTCATAACTTTAGAAAAATACTTATAATACTCATAAATGATTCGAGTGACTCCTGCCTCTTTCATCAAAATTTGCAGTCTTAGTTATTTTTGCCTTTACAAAAGAAAAACAACCTTTTAGTGAGTATTTTCGTGTTCGTATGCGAATCATACTTATTTTGTGGTTCTTGTAAATGTTGAGTAAAGCAGAGTAGAAATCAACAACATCATGCGTATTGTTAAGTATGAGTACGATGAGTATTTCAAACTTTGAATATGAGTAGTATGAGTGTGATATTAAAATAAGTATGAATGCGTATAAGTATTAGAAAATATGAATATGATTCGATTCTACTCATCTTTTTGAATACTCATTGCTGATCTCTGGTTGTAAAAAACAATATTTGCTCAAATTTCGTTTTGTTAGAGATGTCTGTACTTGAAACGTGCCCTCACGCGCCTAAAGCCTACACACTACCTACTAGACTGCGGCGACTTCTGCAAAATAAAATTTGTCGGCATTTAAAAATCGATTTTTTTTATGTGTGTGAAGAGAATTCAAGATCCGTTGTGGAATGTAACGATTAGCAATTACTCTGGACTTCACATGGTAGGCCATGTTTGAGTACGTATTCATAAAGAATTTATGATTGGGCGCTATCCCCAAAGTCATGAGTGGTTTCAAACTAAATAAAGGCGAATTACATACATACACTAATGAACATACTCACAGGACAAATCGCCTTAAAGGAACGCCTGCACTGTATTGGTGTGTTGGAAAGCGATGAATACAGGGCATGTGGTGAAGACATCGCAATGATGCAACACTCTTTAAGTCATTGCCCAGCTTTTGTGAGCTCGTGATTGCAATATTTTAGGGATGATAACAGACATAACCCTCCGCAAAGGAGTGCTATGGAAGAAGTTTAGGAAGTTTGTACAAGAAAGAAGACTTCCAACAGTATAAAGTTGACTTTGAGCTGCAAACTATTGAGTAACTTTTTACGGCAATTTTATTTTACTCTCAAGAGTTTTTGGCAGAAAACTGCTGAGAGGAAGTCGCCGGAAAAAATATTATTTCATATTTCGTTTTAGTTGGAGATTTTCAGCCTTGGCCTCATGTCTAATAAAGCAACATACTATCTACTAGACAATGGTAACTACAATCACAAGCTTTTTAGCAGTATTTAGGGGAGACACCTACGAATTAAGTTAAGTGTATTACCGAGAATACTGTAGTAGTCGCCGTAGTCTAGTAGGTAGTGCGTTCGCTTATTAGACTAAAAGCCCGGGTTCGAGCCCCAGGCTAGACACCAAAACGAAAAATGAAAAAATATTTCTTTGGCGACATCCTCTCAGCAGATTTCTGTCAAAAAATCTGATAGTAAATGATCTGCCATGAAAAAGTTTCTCAAAAATCTGTAGTTCGGAGTCGACGTTAAACTGTAGGTCCCGCCACTCAAGTATAAAATAAAGGCACACAATTTGAGTGGTGTGAGAAGCTAGGCCGTATTATGTATGTATGTATGTAGTATGTGTATTACCGAGAAGTTCTATAACATGGAGGAGAGTACAACAACTTCGTCTACTATTACTGTTCTCAGAGGCTAGGATCTAACAAAGTTTTTTGGTTTAGTGAAAGCTCAAATGATTTATGATTGCTACGAAACTTATCGCCAATGAATTAATTGAACTTTGCTATCCTGCAGTAGAGGTTATTAGCCATTAAGTGCGCGTCTTACCTACCTTATCGAACCTAAAGAACTACTAGCCATCTAGTCACGGCTTATAAAATTTAATTGCAAACATTAACATAATTTTTTTCAAACCATGAAAATGTCTATAAAGAATTATAAAATAAAATAACAACAAGAACATAAAAAAAATTATTTTACAACTGTGTGTCTTCTGTCTGTCTGTGTGCCTGTCTGCCTATATGCATAAATGCCTACAACAAGTGGCATTTAATGGCAAAAGTTATGCTGTCAGATACCGAAAATGGACTGGAAAAAATACATTAAAATATATGTATTTTCCGAATATTGAAAAACATGAATAATTGCAAACCTTCAATATCAATTAATTGAAAAAATTTAATAAATGGCACACAGACACACATTTAAGTGAGCAGGCTAGCCAAAGGCAAAGCCAAAGCATAGACGTTGTCTTCTTAACAAGTTGGGCTAGACTCACAGCAGTAGGCCGAGTGATGGAATGATACGAGTCAGAGCAAATACATATATTGGAAGCAAAAAAGCGAAATGTAAATTAATTTAACACCACCACCACCACCCCAGCAATAACAACTGCAATAACAACAAATGTACTATCAATAAAATAATAATAATAAAAATTAATAAAAAACAAAAATCATGTCAGTGGGTGAACGAATGAGCGTTAAATAAACAAGAAAAATCTGTTTCGCACTAAACTGCGTTGCATCGAGCTGTTCTATAACGAACGCACAATTTAAAATCATTAAAAAAAATGTTTAGACAGTTTTATGTCATTTGGCACAATGAAACAAAAAAAAAAAAACAAAAAAAAGTGGAAAGAAAACAGAAAATCGTTAAACAAACATTCTCGTTTTGCGTTTATTGTGGTTGTAATCAAAAAAAGAAAAGAAATAAATTTTCTTGTTATGAAAATTACAAATTTTTATGAATATTTCTTGTTTTTTTTATACATTTTTATACACCATTTCTGGTAGCATTTTAACAGATTTGCATATATTTAATGACTTGAAATACATGTATGTATATGACAGCATAATTTGAAAACAATTAAAAACAATTTTTTTAATTTTAATAATTTTCAAGGTTAAAACTGAGCTGAGAAGAATTAGAATACAATGGCACCCACTCATTTAGGAAGAGAGATGGTGTAAAAATGTCATAAGCTTGTGTAAAATTAAAATTAATGTTATAACATGATCGATGACTCTATGTCGAATATTTAAACGGCTTTGCTCTGTATTAAACATTTTTAAGTAAAAATATTTTTATTCAAATCATGGTTGTAGCCATCGTAGTCAAGTAGGTAGTGTATTGGCTTATTACACTTGAGGCCACGTCTCAAACCCCAGGTCAGAAATCGGCAACAAAACGAAATATGAAAAAATATTCTTTTGGCGACTTCCTCGCACCAGATTTCTGGCAAAAAAAAGTTTGACAATAAATAAAAAATTGCCTTGAAAAGTTTCTCAAAAACAAATTGTCATTCTAAGTTGACTTTAAACTGTAGGTCCCACCGTATTATAAAAATATCACGCACAACATAAGTGGTGTGAGAAGCTGGGTCGTTATCCGGACGGAAGGATTCTAATGACCAATTATGTATGTATGTAAGGGTGTAGTAAAGGCGCCCTCCAAGGTCCTAATAGTCGCTTGAAAGTAAGAATTTTAGTAGCCATACTTCAAAGGCCGTAGTCTAGCAGGTAGTGTGTTAGCTTATTAGACGAAAAGCCCGGGTTCGAGCCCCAGAGCAGACATCAAAACGAAATATGAAAAAACATTTCTTCGGTGACTTCCTCTCAGCAGATTTCTGGCAAAAACTCTGAGAGTAAATAAAAACCTGCCATGAAAAAGTTTCCCAAAATCTGTCGTTCCGAGTCGACGTTAAATTGTAGGTCCCGCCACTCAAGTGTAAACATGAGTGGTGTGAGAAGCTAGGCCGTAATCCTGACTGAAGGGTTGTAATGGCCAATTATGTATGTATGTATACTTCACATTTCGGCGCAAAAGATCGTACACCTATATATAATTCTCTAGTTCATTTCCTTAGGGCGGAGGCAAGATACAGGACAGATTAGCAGGACAAACAACGAACGGGATAGGGCAACTCATGAGTTTATGCATGAATTGACGTTTGCTTACATATATTCAAACTTTAGCCACGACTTAAACCAATTCAGGCTAAAAGAAGTTAGTAATTGTTGACCTATAGTCCACACCGTTGACAGTAATAGTCGGACCAATGTTAACCTCAAAGAAATATGGACCGATGACGGCGCCAGTGCAAACACATGACTTTTTCGGCATGCATTGGATGCTTTTGGATTTCATGTGGATTTGACATATTTGGTTTGTTTACGTTCCCATTCCTACAGAAATGGACTTCATCGTTAACAATATTGAAAATTTATCGAACCGTCATCCACCGCTTTAGAGCCCATTCAAAGAACACGTGTCATTGTGTGCATTGGTGATTTGGCTAAACTGCTTGAATAAATGACAACTCAGTTGACAGATCCTGTTGTAAGGCCCTATATTACTCTGGAGAATTTTTGTTTGAAGAAGATAGTCAACGTTTTTTTTAAATAGATTCTCTGTCTGCTAGTATACACGTATGTATTATTGTAAAACTTATTCGCAAGACCTAGATGCTAGAGGATACTCTTAGCTTTTAAGTGATGCTTACAAAATGCAATCTTGCAATCAATACTTTTTTTTTTTGAAAATGAAATTCTTTCACAATTACATCAGCAACAGTTACCGACAGTTCCAACATCTACTGGTCAAAGATAGGTTACTTTAGTATGGTAGCTTTGATACCAAAAGTTCACTTGAGCACGCATAGCGGCCCGTTGTGAGGCAACAGGTGCACGCAGTCTATGTACTGACCAAGTTCCTCCGAACCAAGGAGGGAGAAGCTGGTCAGCGCAATGGCTGCATATTTAAAGCACGACTACCCCAAACTGGAAAACCAACCCAAAAGCTCGATAAACGAGGCTATATCCTTGACATCAATGGACGCTAGCTCCGTCATGCTCACAAGGGTTGGAGAGCCAAATAACCTATATCTGCACCTTGCAAGAAATGGGCATTGACAAAGCAAATTTGGATAACAGTCTGGTCCAAGATAGAGATGAATAAAAATGGGATAGAAATAATTGAAGTTTTCAATGCAAATTTTTATAAAAAAAAAACATTTTACTAAAAAGTATCAAGAATCTAATCACAATGGGCCCGGTTTGCGGCCTAAGTGTGTCCGCTCATGATGGCATCGAGAGGACTGCCACTTCTACCTACCTACCTCTACCATCAAGAATCTAAATGTTTCCATTTTGTGGCAATTTTTACTGTCAATTAACAATTGTTCTGCGCATTCCTATGAGGACCTGCAGTCTCATAATTGACAATGCGATCGTCGATTCCGTCAACGACAGATGGGCGGCCTCGGACACGGGTAGAACGGCTCGTAAAATCTGGCCAAGCCTGGATGAGGGGCTTACAATGAGTCTACTTAAACTCCAAAGAGACGCGCTCAGTGTAGTTGTCGGTGTCATTACGGGGCATTGCATTATGGGTACGCATGCGAGGCGCATTGGTCTTGGACACCTTGCTAACGACTTCTGCAGAAGCTGCAGAGATGACGAAGAAGAGGAGACGGTCCTTCATCTGCTGGGTACAAGTCCGGCTCTTTGCCAAAGGAGAAGAAAGTACTTGGGTACTTACTACATGGATGATCTGGAGGAACTGTCAAGGATTGACATTGGCAGCCTAAATCGCTTCAACAGGAGCTCCGAGTGAATTTGAGACTAGGGGATAGCGGATAAACTGTGGTAGCACAATGGGCCCAATGCGGCCTAAGTGAGTTCATCCATGAAAATTTCTCTTGAATGGGCAGCCACCTCTACCTACCTACCTACCTACAATTCATGTAGTCGCCGTAGTCTAGTAGGTAGTGTGTTTGCTTATTAGACTTAAAGTCCAGGTTCGAGCCCCAGACCAGACATCAAAAACAAAATATGAAAAAAAAAAATATTTCTTCGGCTACTTCCTCTCAGCAAATTTCTGGCAAAAACTCTGAGAGTAAATAAAAATTGGCATAAAAGGTTTCTCACAAATCTGTCGTTTGGAGCTGTCTTTAGACTGCAGGTTGCGCCACTCATATATAAAATTAACACACACAACATAAGTCGTGTGAGAAGCTAGCTCGCAACCTTGACTGAAGGGTTGTAATGGCGAATTATGTATGTATGTAACAATTGTTTCCATGATTTACACTCTAGCCTCTAATATTCTACTCAGAAAAATATATGCAATTATGTATCTGATATATACTTATGTATGTATGTTTCTAAGTTTTAAATGAAATATTTAATATTTGAAAATAAAATCTAAAGAACAAAAAAAAAAAAAGAAATGTTCTTGAAAACCTCTTAAGAGTTTATTAGTTTTATGTGTCCAGATTTTAAGTGGGCCATTCTCTACTATTTTTATTATTTTTTTGAATGTCTATGAACTTAAGCAGAAAAAAAGAAAGAAATTAAAATAAAAATTTTGTCAAAGCATTTTGCTATTTAATTACTGGCATAAATATATTTCCATTATATTTGGAATGCTTAAAGTAGATTTTTTTAATTTTTCAATGTTTTTCAATGTTTTCTTTTGTAAACAAACAACAAAAAATATTTTTAAATTAACAACAAATTTGTACAATCAAACAGCATAAACTTGTTTTTTCCGTATAAAAAATATAAAAAAAAGTTTTAAATAAATGAAAATTTAATAATAAAACAAAACTCATAAAATAGTACTTATACTTGAAATTGTTTATTATTTTCTATTGCATATTTATTTATTTATAAATGAAAAATACATATATGTAAGTACATATGCTATAGGAAAATATAAACAAACAAATAAAAAATAAAATTAAATAAAACAACTTTTATTTAAAATTGGAAACATAATAAAAAAAATAATAATAAACAAACAATAGTTTCATATGACATCACAGAGATAATGGTTAAAACATCAGAATAAAAAATATTTAAAAAAAATAAATTTTTTTTTAGAAATTTTCAATTACATGCTGGGTAACCGCCAATTACAAACACACACACACACACACTTTCATTGTAACAAAAAATTAACAAATTTTTATGCAAAACAAAAAACACCATAAAAATATTGAGAACGAGAAAAAAAAGCAAAAATAATAATAAAAATGCTGACAGCTTTAACGCATTTCTGTCTGTTTTTTTAACAACATCGAGAACAACAGCAATACTTTGTTCAAAATAAATATGAATTTGTATGTAAACAAAAAAAGCAGCAAAAAACAAATCTCACATACCGGCAATGTCAACCAGACAGCATTAATAACGCCGACACCGTCACCGTCACCGCCACCGCCACCACAAGCGTTACCACTAATGACGTAATTGGTGACAGCATCTGGTTTTTGGATTAAATGTGTTATGCTGTCATATTGTTTTTTATTCTTTTTATTCATTTTTGCGTTGATTTTTGTTTTTTAAGTGGCTTCAATAAAAGAATTAATTTTTTTTTTATTTATTTATACAGTAAATGTCAATAAAAATCGTACAGCAGATGACATGCAAATCAGAGATCAGCAATGAATCGTTTTTTCTCTACTCATAAGTACTCATGAAATTTTCAGTATGAGTAAGTCAACAGTATTGAAATTCAACTACTCTGTTGCATTCATACTCACTACAACATTGATTTATAAGTACACAGGTTGCAATGAGTATTAGTACAACTCATTCAGATTCATAAATTTAGAAAAATACTTATAATACTCATAAATGCATCGAGTGATTCGAATCATTAATCAAAATTTCTAGTCTTAGTTGTTGTTGCATTAAAAAAAAAAAGAAGAAAGAAAGATACAAAGACATCAAGCAAAGCAAATACACAACCTTCTTGTGAGTATTATAGTGTTCACACGCGAATCATACTTATTGTGTGATTCTTGCAAATGTTGAGTAAATGAGAGCCGAATTCAACAAATTCAAATCGAAACTGTTAAGTATGAGTACGATGAGTATTTCAAGCTTTGAATATAAGTAGTATGAGTATGAAATTAAAATAAGTATGAATGCGTTGATGCTGAATGAAGAAATTATGAGTATGATTCGAATTTACTCATCTTTTTGAATACTCATTGCTGATCTTCTGATGCAAATGTATTGCAATTTTTTTTTTTTTCGGAAATTTTGCATTGGAAAATTATTTTCCACAAAATGTTAGCAATACTAAGAAAAGGATTTTAAAATTTTACGTCACTGAAAATCGTACAGGACTTCGTGGCTTGTGCTATGTGGGTATTCCCCTTTCTCAAAATGAACTATATGGAGACTATAAACTTTGCAGTTCAATATTTTCCGGTACGAGGTAAGTTATAGTAGAAGAGTATAAAGAAATTGAGAAAATCTTAGCCGAACAAGCCAGTATTTATTTCCTAAATATAGGGTGGGCCATCTATCGGTTTAAATTTGAACCATTGGTTATTTCGAATCTGGCAATACTTGTGTCATCTTATTATGTCACAATATTCAGTATATTATCTCCACTGAATGTAATGAATCGCTTTGCGGTGGAGCAACGTTGGGATTTATTGCGCCAACGAGAAACTGCACGAGGGGAAACTTTCATCTTAGTCATCTTGAAGTCGCCATAGTCTAGTAGGTAGTGTGTGTTGGCTTATTAGGCACGAAGCCACGGTTCAAATCCCCGGTCAGACATCAAAACGAAATATGAAAAAATATTTCTTCGCGGACTTCCTCTCAGCAGATTTCTGGCAAAAACTGTGAGAGTAAATAAACCTTCCATGAAAAAGGTTTTTCAAAATCTGTCGTTCGGAGTCAACGCTCAAGTATAAAAAATTAAGGCACACAACAGGAGTGGCGTGAGAATCCCGTAATCCTGACTAAAGGGTTGTAAAGGGCAATTATGTACGTATGTATGGGTACATTAGTAAGCAAAATTGCCGTATTTGGGGCTCAGAAAACTCACAAGTGGTCTTACAGAAGCCAATGCACACGTTACGAGTGAATGTTTGGTGTGGCATGCATGCAAGGCAGCATTGGCCCATATTTCTTTGAAAATGTGGACGGCACAACCATTATGGTCAATGGAGACACGTATGTGTGAACGATGTTTGGTTTCAACAGGATGGTGCAACTTGCCCTATATCTCATGCCACATTCGATTCATTGCGTCAAACGTTTGATGGACGTTTAATTAGTCGAAATGGCGATGCCAATTGGCTGCCAAGAAGCTGAGATTTGACACCGTTGGACTATTTTCTGGGGGACGCCGGTAAAGAAAAGTATTATGCCTACCAACTAGATACAATTGAGCATTTGAAGACCAACATTCGTGACGCCATTACAGGGATACGACCCATACCTTCGAAAAAGTGAAAAAAATATTGCAAATATTAAGAATATACTATTTAGACTGATGGGTCGTATAAACACAATTAAATTTCAGTTCAAAATAACTGAAAGGAAGTAATTGTGTTAATGACTAGAAGTCTGCTCCAGAAATCATGTGCATGATTAAATATGATTTTCACAGATTGCCTGTTTTTCTATGCTCTGTAATAAAGTAATAAAAATGGAACCATTGAACCTTTTAATATTGAAATACAATACAAAAGCTTGTACGATTTTCACTGACTTTTACTGTTCGTCTTTTAATATTCAATTAAACACACAAATTGAAACAAAAAAGTTTGAAAATGTTTGAATAAAAATGTATTGTATAATGAAATTAGAATTTATTTAAAAATTGTTTAAGAATATTTTTTGTTTTTAATTTTATTTTGACATTTTGTCTGATATGCTCTGGTTGCATCTAATGGATTATAAAATTATTCAAATTTTTTTTTTAATTTATCTTTATTTACTTTTTTTTATTTCATTTAAAACAATATTTCATTTCACTTTCAGATGACATTGAATATGAAAAGATTTGTTTTTAATTAAATTAAGCGAAATGTGTCTGATTTTAAGATATGAACTGTCATATATGTACTCGTACTTAATTTATGATGATATTCTTGTTTTTCTTTTTTTTTTTGTATTTATAATAAATGGGGAAATAAAGTTTAAAGAATTGTATATTGAAACAAAGAATTTCAATATTTTCAATAGTAATCCTTTAAAGCTTTTGTCATTTGCATTGTTCGGCAAACTATTAAACAATTGTAGTTTTTATACAGGTTCGTGTAATTGAATATTGATTGCAGATATTTACTTTACGGAACTCAGATCTGTAGATTCCTAAAAAATTTTTGGATTCTGTAAATGTAAAAGATTTTTTAAAGCTAAATTAGCACCTCGAAGGGAAGGTCAATAAGTCCGATTTATGGGTCAATAAGGACGTAGCTTGTTAGATCCAACACAGAAACTTTGTCTATCGGTTTAATATTTTATCATACATACAGTGAGCGCCATAAGTGAGTCAACACCCACTATAATTTTCAATTTTCTATTATGTTCTTAAGTTTAAAAAAAAATTTCCTTTATCATGAATTGTTGTTTTGGTTTTAACATTTTATAAGTAATAAACGTTTTAATTTTTGGAAATTTATTCGACTATTCTCATTTACTTTTTTCGCTATCCTAAGAAAATGAATTATTTCAGTTTTCTTTACTCACTTTTGGCGCTCACTGTATATAGATAACTGCCCATCAGTCGGGATTACGACCTAGATTCTCACACCAGTATGTTGTGTGTGTTAATTTTATACATAAGTTTATGCCATAACGTACTGCTCTCGATTGTACAGCAAGCAACACCCATTAAAGGAGGTACCAGATATCAGAAATGAGTATTCAAAAAGATGAGCAGATTCGAATCATACTCATAATTTCTGATACTTAATACTTATTTTAATATCATACTCATAATACTTATATTCTAAGTTTGAAGTACTCATCGTACTCATACTTAACGATACGCATGATGTTGTTAATTTCTGCTCTCCATTACTCGACATTTACCAGAATCACAAAATAAGTATGATTCGCCTACAAACACTACAATACTCATTAGAATGTTGTGTGCTTGCATTGCTTACTGTCTTCGTCTTTTTCTTTCTTCTTTTTTGTAAATGCAACAACAATTTAGACTGTAAATTTTGATGAATAAAATTTGAGGAATCACTCCAATCATTTATGAGTACATATTATAAGTATTTTTCTAAACTTATGAATCTGAATGAGTAGGCTTATGAATCAAATACATTTCGAACGGTATGAGTTTGATGTCAACGTTGTACTCATACTCATTTCAACCTGTACTTATAAATCAATGTTGTATTAAGTACGAATAAATCAGAATAGTTGAATTTCAATACTGTTGATTTACTCATACTAAAAATTTTATAAGTACTTATGAGTAGTGAAAGAAGGATACATTGCTGTACTTATAAATCAATGTTGTAGTGAATACGAATGAATCAGAGTAGTTGAATTTCAATACTGTTGACTCACTCTTACTCAAAGTTTCATGAATACTTATGAGTAGCGAAAAAACGATTCATTGCTGATCTCTGCATATTTTAATATTGCAAGCAGTTTTACTTCATTGTGTTCGATAATACTACAAGCATTTTTTGGATGCATTTTGTTTGCACAAATAGTTTAAAATCGCTGATAATTTATCAAAATTAAAATTTTCGTTAATTTCCTTAATTGAAAATGATTTGATTTTTATACTAAAAACCTACTCATTATATTACAATCGATTGCATAGCGTAGGTACTAAAAGTAGTAACATATACGCCTCTTTAAAAAAAAACAATTCTTCTCATAATAAATCCCTGAAAATACCAGTTAATTCTGTACGTCTGTCTGTAACAATGAATTGTCAATTATTGTAAATTTTATTGCCAACACTATTGTAAACATTTAAATTAAACAATTTCAAATATTTTGTAACTATTTATACTTCTAGTAGGCAAAGCAAAGAAAAAAAAACACGTTTGGCAACAACGCCAGACAGATTGGCAAATGAAGCGAATTCAATACGAATTGTATTGAATTCAATCTGTGCCAATAAATAAACACATATACATAAACACACAATTTTTTAATGACAGACATTCTCATACAGAGATACATACTACATATGCATATAAACAGACACAGTGACTTGAAAATTTTAATTTCAAAATGCAGGAATTCTTACAACATTACCAGTTTCTTAGCACTTCAGGAGTGGGCTGTTGTAAAAGATTATTAAAGCGCGGCTATTTCCTACGGCTACAAAAAATGCGAAATACAAGAAATAAATACAAAACGCAGACACCTTGAAAAACGAAACTTTAAATAATAAGTTGAGCTTAAAGGAAGAATTTATTTATTTAGTCAATTGCAGCCAACGCCTCGCCTTGTCTTGTCTTCGCTCATATCATTTTGTACAATATTTATGGCACATAATTTTAAAGTTATGACTGGAAAAAAAACAAAACAAGTGACAATAGAGAGCGAGAGAGATACAGGTTTTCTTTAAACTGACTGGCAGACATTAAGGCAACTTGTACCAAAAAACGAGCGACGTAACAAGTTGTGTGATATGTAAACGAGCTTATCATCAATGCTAATAATGAATTATTTCACTTTTATTTTTATGGTTTGAAGAGTGTCATGGTTTTCTTTTTTCTTTTTTTTTAAGTTGCTCATGAAAAAATACGCTGAATGTTTGGGTAATAAATTGTTGGGATTAATTAAAATCAAAAGTTTAGAAACTGTACTACGTAATGTGCTGTATTGGAAACAGACATGTCGAATGGTATTGGTGAAAAGGGATCAAATGTTCAACTTCTGTCGTAGACAGGTCGGAAAGTTTCATAGGGTTTGAGGTCTCACGTCTATCGGCATCAGATATCAGCAATGAATCGTTTTTTCGCTACTCATAAGTACTCATGAAATTTTGAGTATGAATGAGTCAACATTATTGAAATTCAACTACTCTGATTCATTCGTAGTCACTACAACACTGATTTATAAGTACAGGTTGCAATGAGTATGAGTACAACGTTTACATCAAACTCATAACATTCGAAATATGTTTGATTCATTCGCCTACTCATTCAGATTCATAAATATAGAAAAATAATTATAATACTCATAAATGATTCGATTGATTCGAATCATTCATCAAAATTTACAGTCTTAATTGTTGTTGCATTTACAAAAAAAGAAGAAAGAAAAAGACAAAGATAGCAATCAAAGCAAACACCCAACCTTCTAGTGAGTATTGTAGTGTTCGTACGCGAATCATACTTCTGTTGTGATTTGTGTAAATGGTGAGTAAAGTAGAGTCGAAATCAACAACATTATACGTATTGTTAAGTATGAGTACGATGAGTACTTAAAATTTTTAATATGAGTAGTATGAGTATGAATTTTAATATCATAGTATGAATGCGAATAGGTATCAGAAATTATGAATGTGATTTGAATCTACTCATCTTTTTGAATACTCATTGCTGATCTCTGATCGGCATATACCTAAGCCACAAAGTAGACTTGTTGTGTACTCATAGTTAAAGAATAGCAACCATATTTTTTATATCTTGTACTAACTTCCTAAGCTTCTTCCATAGCACACTCTTCTGGGGAGAGTTATGTCTGTAGTGGCCTCTAAAATATTCTAAAATCGAGAGTTCACAAAGGCTAGGCAATGATTTAAAGTGTTTCATCGATTCGATATTTTCACCATATGCCCAGCATTCATCGTTTTCCATCACATCAATACGGTGCAGTAGGCGAGTTATCGTGTGAGTACCTCTATTAGTGTACATAATTTACATGACTGTGGAGATCGCCCCAGGTTCAATTATTTCAATTTTGTGGGATAACTTCTGATGAATAGGTAGTGCTTAAACATTCCATACCGTATCAAGTCCGGAGTAATTGTTAATCATTACATTCCAGAACAGATCTTAACTTCTCTCCACACACACAAAAAATTGATTTTTAGAAGTCGACAAATTTTATTTTGTAGAAGTCGCCGTGGCCTAGTAGGTAGTATATTGGTTCAAACCCCACGTCAGACGTCTCCAACAAAACGAAATATGAAACAATATTTCTTCGGTGGCTTCCTTCTCAGCCGATTTCTCGCAAAAACTTACGAGAGTAAATAAAATACATTGCTATCGTCTGCTAATGGCCATCCAAATTGGGATATCCAGAAGTGTACTCGGCATATTTAATTCTAACAATTGATGGAGGTCGAAGACCTGCTAACACCGATTAAAATCAGACAGAATGGATATCGTCACTCTACGGATTTCTTCACTATGAGTGGTGTCAAGCCGGTATGTTTGTCTCAAAATTCAGACGTAATTGTGCATTAAGTTAAGTTGACAGTCACCTCAAAAAATATAGATTATTTGGAACCAGTTTTAATACCGATATGTGACTCGGAATTCTTCATCTCTAATTTCTAAAAACAGATAAGATGACCTGTCGTCTTCTCTACTTCCGCATCATTACAGCTTACACAGACGTTATTGTGAAGAATCTCAGCGTGTGTCACATTATAACTTCAGAGTTTCCCAAGATGGACATTGGGTAGGTTTAACCCAAATTTTGTTGCATTGAGAGGTAGATTCGTCTGAAGTGTGAATTTGTAAAGAGGGTTCAATATCCCATATTTTCTTTGGAAATGAGTGAAATTTAATGTCAGAACATTTGTTTGCATCTCTGCAGTGGAATGACAAACTTACAATCACAATATTAGCAAGTTCTTCCGCTTTGTTTTTAGCATACTTAAGAGTGAATGTTAAATGACTCTCTACCTCCTCCCACATACATACATACATAATTGGCCATTACAACCCTTCAGTCAGGATTACGGCCTAGCTTCTCAACACCACTCATGTTGGGTGTGTTAATTTTATACATGAGTGGCGGGACCTACAGTTTAAAGTCGACTCCGAACGACGGATTTTATGAGAAGCTTTTCATGACAATTTTTACTCTCAGAGTTTTTGCCAGAAATCTGCTGAGAGGAAGTCGCCGAAGAAAAATTTTCATATTTTTCGTTTTGATGTCTGACCTGGGATTCGCACTCGGGCCTTTCGTCTAATAAGCCAACACACTACCTACTAGACCACGGCGACTTCACGTCATCTAATATTCTTGAACAATTTTGATATAGGGAGCAATCTGAAATTATTATTATTGTGGTGAAGAGGTACCTTAATACTGCAACCATTCAGTTCATTGTATCCCCCTCATACTTTATAGAACATCTCTATAATGTCTCATCCAAGCCTATTGCCCTAACAAACCTCAGCATGCTGCTCGATGTCAACAATGATAATTCCCTGCTTAGCACTTCCTATGCAGCCAGGTGTTTCTCCTTAGGAATCTACATGTTGGACTCAAGACAACGACCATTCGGAAGAAGTGTTCTTTAAGTCTACAGCACCATGACATGTCACAGCATAACAATCTAAGACAACAACAACTTGGATGATGTTTTCTAGGTAAACTCACTGTATGTTGCAGTCATCAAATTTTTTTACCCCCTATTTCTAGAAAAGAAACACGTGATTAATAGAAAGCTTTTCTTATAAATTCCATTCCATAATGCGAAATCGTTGGCCAATGGATTATTTTTGCTATTTTTAGCAATGCCTCACACGTATGTACATATGTATGTATATTGATTAAATTAATCATATTTTACATAATTTTCATTATTAAACTTATTTTTACATTATACATGTGGCGCCTGCACAGATCTGCTATAAATCAGATTCATTTATTTTTAATTTGATTGCATTCAGACTATACATCGAGGACTTTATGAACGGTGTTAAGCACAAATGTATATGAAATTTGATTTTATAATTTCAAAAGTGAAAGTATGATTGTTTACAGAATAAGATTTTCAAACTTTTCATCACAAATTCACACTTACGACTATGTTTACGAAATTGTACTAGAAAAAGTATGTTGTAATGTAATGTATTCATACTGACGCCTCTTGTCTACGAAATTTCTCTTCATATTCTACTTTCCTTAAGTAATTTATTACATTCGTTTGCAATGTATTTTATATTCGTCTAACGAGGTTCAAGTGTAAGTTGCTATAAATCCACTTAAATAATAAATAGACAATAGACAGAAACACACTTACAAATGTACATACGTACAAGTTATTTAACTGACATCGAACTTGAACTTGACTGATAGAAATTTAAAATGGTTGAGACATTGTAATTTTTATGATTTTTTTCTTTCGTTTTTTGTTTTCAGTTTTTGTTTTTCTGATTTTTCTTATAACGTTGTTTTCTCTCTGTTTTTTGTCTTTTTTTAAAAATCAAAACAAACTAGAAAATAATTAAATAAATTAGAGAGGTGATGATAGACAGAGATACATATTAGCAACTGAAACACAATTTTTGTTTTTAGTCTGTTTGTGTTTTAAATTCATTCGAAATGAAAATTGATTTTTTCGTATAAAAATCAGACAATCGATACTCATACTATATAATTAATTAATTAATTAAATAGACAACATTGAATAAATTAATTGTTTTAACATTTCAAATGAAAGAAATTTTCTTTTATTTACCAAACACACACAGAAGAAAGAAAAAAAAATCGAAAGCAACTTGTTTGATTGATTTATACAGGACACTGCAAGATATTAACATTATAAACTAATTTGGGGAGAAAAAGAAATAATCAATTAAAGAAATTAAAATAAAGAAACTATGATCCATCAATCAATAATCAATTCGTTAAACTTTTTCATCTTCAACTGGATTGAATTTGTTTTGTTTTATAAAACCAGAAAAATTGAAAGTGTTCAGTGTTAAGCAAGATTGCTATGAATAGTAAGGGGTATTCACTCACGATACAATCACTCAATTATTATAATAATAGCTTACATAGTGAACATCATTCAAAAATTCATTGACATCATACAAGTATTTTAAGTCGCATATGGACTCTCAGATTGTTGTGCATCAGACCATCAAGTAATAACCTGAGGTTGACAACAAGTCTTTTGACAGTCAGTTACATAACTGTGGACTCAGCGTACACTTATTCAGAATGGTGGTTGTCTCGAGTCCAACATGTAGATTCCTAAGGAGAAACACCTGGCTGCATAACAAGTGCTATGTGGCAGGGAATTTTCATTGTTGACAGCGAGCAGCATTTTGAGGAGTGTTATGGCAATAGGCTTGGAGGAGACATTATAATGGTGTCCTATAAAGTATGAGGGGGATATAACGAACAGAATGGTTGTAGTACGAAGGTATCTCTTTAACCCAATAAAATCTTCGATTGTTCTTTACATCTTTAATCTAAGGTTGTCCAAACATATCGAATGCCTCGGAACGATATAGCGAATCATTTGATATTTACCCTCGAGTATGCTAATAACAAAGCCGAAGCACTTGCGATTACTGTGATTGTAAGATTGTCATTGCACTGCAGAGAAGTAGACAAATCTTCTGACACAAATTTCATTTATTTCCAAAGAAAATATGCGATATAGATGAACCCTTTTCACAAATTCACACTTCAGACGAATCTACTTCCAAGCATATGGCAATGATAACTTTTACCAAGAATACCACATATTATTAATAATTATAGAAAATGAAGATCAATAAATATCAAACAGATTGATGACATCCTTAACAGGGATTGCTGATACAAAGGAATGCTTATATAAGACAACGAAATACAAAACCAAAGAATTGAAGCCTAGTAAGGCTCAGAAAGAAGAAAACAAGCATGTAAAGTTTTTTTTTTTTGCCTAATTAACACGAAGTATTGAATCTGAAGTTGCCATAGGCTGGTAGGTAGTGCGTTGGCTTATTAGACGCAAGGCCACGATTCAAACCCCAGATCAGACATCAAAACGAAATATGAAAAAATATTTGTTCGGCGACTTCCTCTCAGCAGATTTCTGGCAAAAATTTTGAGAGTAAATAAAATTTCCATGAAAAGTTTTTCAGAAATCTGTCTTTCAGAGTCGACTTTAAACTGTATGTCCCGCCACTCAAGTATAAAATAAAAGCACACAATTTGAGTGGTGTGAGAAGCTAGGCCGTAATCGTGACTGAAGGGTTGTAATGGCCAATTATGTATACATATATATGTATGTGTTGAATCTGACAATCTTTTTAAAATGTCATACGGCTAATAAGAACTACTACCCTGCAGCCATGGACTGTATATATTTCTAAACCTACTCGATATTGTTCTATTGTTAATATTATGGATAAGAAACCCATGGATTATCCACTACTAAACTGACTATTTATACTTATCTTTGCATATGATAAGGATTCAAATCAGTCCCACCGTATAGATTCCTTAGTTACTTTTTCCTTAACCAAGAACTGATAACACCTATGAAAAGGTAGACGATAATTAACCAACTTTATTTCCATTAGTTTTGGACATTTAAGAACAAAATTCAATTCAAAATTCCCCTATTTGTCATGACCTATATCTGGCCAATCGATACAGCAAAAGACAATTAAAAGCCCGCATTACTAGAATATTCTCCACAAACCCTAGACCCTACTTTACGTTTAAGGTTTTAAAGCTTTGCAGAAAAGTTAAAGCCGTAGCATACGAATATGCCCAAATCAGACATCAAAACGAAAATATGAAAATATTTCTTCGGCGACTTCCTCTCAGCAGATTTCTAGCAAAACTCTAAGTGTAACTAATATTGCCATGAAAAGTTTCTTAAAAATCTGTCGTTCGGAGTCGACTTTAATCTGTATGTCTCGCCACTCATGTGTAAAATTAACACACACAATCTGAGTGGTGTGAGAAGGCAGGTCGTAATCCTGACTGAAGGGTTGTAATGATCAATTATGAGAATGTACTTATGTATACGAATATTGTAACTCTGAAGGAGGTAATTGGTTGTTTCAAATATAAATTTTGTTGAGAAAGCGAATGTTTTCTTTGATAGAAAAACTTTTAGAAAATAAAAGTGATTTTTTTTATTTAATTTTAAACAACTTTTAATTACAACAACAATTCATTCATTTGCTTTTGTTTACCTTGAAAATGATTTCCCTCTTATTGTGCATCATCATACACATCACTTTCGTTTCGTAAATATTTTATACAATTTAAATATCATTTAAATTCAAATTAATTGAATTGTTTTCGTTTTTAATTTTAATTGTTAATAACGTCGGAAGAGAGAAAACGTTTGTTTTTTTCCCTTTCTTTGCGCTAAACTACTTAATAAAAACGATATAAAAAACAACAACACAGAAATTATTTAAACTTTTGCTGTTTTAATTAGCGTACACTGTAAACAAATTGAGGAGTGAGTGAGTAAGTGAGTTCAACGACCAATTGAAAAATGAAAACAAAAGTTAAGTTTTTTTTTTTTAACAAACAAAAAACACAAGAATTAACAAAATAAACAATTTTTTAATGAGCAAAAACAAAACCAAACAAAAAATTAAATAATCTGTTATAAAAACTTAAAGAAAAAACATCATTAATTAACCCAAAAATTAATAAAAAAAAAAAAAAAAAAAAAAAATAAAGAAATAAATTTAAAAAAATGCTGGTTGGAGTAGTTTTGTTTTATAGATCAAGAAATTGTAAACTATTGGGGGTAGATTATTTGAAGAACATTTACAATTAAAAGGCAGTTTTTCAAATTCATAACAACCTTGAAATATCATTCAATGTTGGTGAGCTTGATAATGATGATGATGATAATGTTGTTCATCAGTCTACAAAATCTTTTGAATTAATTTTTTTGTCTTTGACGATTATTTCTAACATTTTAATACTGCTGCTGCCGCAGCTACTGCTACGGCCCCTATGTTTATTTAGAATTAAAGTTTTTAGGCCAAGAAAGTTCCAAAGCAAGCAAAAAACAAAAACAACCATGGCCTCTAACTCTTAAGAAGCTTAGAATTAAAAACAAGTATTTTTTTCTCGCTTTTTTTTTCTTAATTTTTGTGTTCCAAATTTAAATTTATGATCTGCTTAAACATACATATACTTTCAAAGAGGCGCACGATTTCTTGGAATAAACATTAAAAAATTTAGTTCACAAATAATCTTTATTTATTTGTTAATTTATTTAAAGTTCAAAAAAAAAATTGTTTTTTTTTTATTAATTTTATTTAACTGCCCACCTTTGATGATTAGCAAAAATGATTTCATTCTTCCGGCGAATTTCATTAGAAAAGTAATCAAAAAAAGAGAGAAAAAAAACAGCTTCAAGAATATTTTTATAGACCAAATGACATTTTAATTGATGTGAATTTACGAGTATATTGCCAATGAAATGCTTTAAATCTTCTGAGAGAATTAAAAACTACAGTACCGTGGAAAAAGTGTAATAAAAATTACAATATTTGTGATTCTGGATTAGCCATTAGCTTTTTAATAAAATTGGCTAAATTTGAGTTGATGAATCATTTAGATCCCACGTCTGATATCACATACATAACAGAGAGTAGATGATTTCTTTAATCACAGGTTCATACATAATTGGCCATTACAACCCTTCAGTCAGGATTTCGGCCTAGCTTCTCACACCACTCATGTTGTATGTGTTAATTTTATACATGAACGGCGGGACCTACAGTTTAAAGTCGACTCCGAACGACAGATTTTTGAGAAATTTTTCATGGCAATTTTATTTATTCTCAGAGCTTTTGCCTGAAATCTGCTGAGAGGACGTCACCGAAGAAATGTTTTTTCATATTTCGCTTTGATGTCTGGCCTGTGGTTTGAACCGTGGCCTTACGTCTAATAAGACAACACACAACCTACTAGACTACGGCGACTTCAAATCAGAAGTTACTTAAACACGCACCGCGAACCATTATGATACAACATGCAACGATGCATTAATAGCATCATGGATCAAGCTGAATACGAGCCTAACGATTGAATTTCAAGATTGATTGACAACCAAGTAGCAATAGTTGCGTTAAACTAACGAGAAAGGTTGAATCACATGGCAAATAAAGTGAACAGAATCTGCAGGATCTCTGTAGAAATTATTTGCAAGTAAAAGAAGTCTCAGAGGTGCCTACCCATTACGGAATGGGTCGTGAGAATACCTACAGTATCATTACGATCCAATTTAAGCCATTGATTGCAATATTGACGACACCAAAATCCAAATGAACTAAGAAAAAGCATATTGCATGAACGTTGATAAACTTGAAAAAAAATTAGTGAATAAGGCAAGTAGTGGTAGACACATTCATACGAGCAGCCAAAAGGAGACAGATTTTAAAAAAAATTTAACAATTCTGATGGTAATCATACCACAAATTATAGAGGTGACCCAGTGTATACTATTCCGTTGAAAGCTCCATAATTCAGAAGAATTAAGATTAAGAATAAGAAATTCAAATTTCTTCCTTAGTCCAGGATTTGTCAGCGAACTTTAACCAACATACAGTCTGTCAGAGGTAAGGTGGATGTGTTGGTGTTCGGTAGCAATACGCCTACGAAGCAATTTTTCAGCTGCACAATTATCTGGGATATCCCTGTGGCCAGAATCCATCCGCAAAAAATGGCTGTAGGTAATAATCTAATTTCAAACGATTAATTCAATTATGTGTGGACGCTGTATGACTGTTAACAGACTAAATCTATGCATTTTAAAGCGATAAACGTTCCCATTGGTGTTGTGGTATGTTGACTGACAGTGTAGTAACTTTTCACAGTCTGATAGGTATTCATGTTATGCAGATAGGTTATCCAAAGAAACTTTTATGTTGCTATCTAGTGCTGTCAAGGATACTAACCGATCTGGTGGCCATTGACTTCAATTGACTTTAAAGTCCGGAGAACCCGGTCTCTGTGAGGTAGTGCAACAAAATTTGTTTCTTTATAATATTTAATGAATTTCAGCAATGACTGGCATCCTATAAGGAACACATGGCATTCTATTATCCATTAAAACAAGTCACTGTCTGATATGGACTAATGCGATACAAAGGCCACACTGATGCAGAGAAAAAGAAGAAAACAATGTCTGTTTCACTGTTCACAAGGCGAAGTTTCTTGGAAAAACCAATGAATGAATGAAACCCAAATGAAAAAATTTGTGGTTCACCAACGTAATCTAATCCCAGATGACAATTTTTATTATTATTGGATGCTGTTTGGGATCAAGAGAATTTTTTTGAAATTTTCATAATTTCATAAGAACTAAAAAATGGTTTGAGATTAACTGAACTTTAATGGTTGTTCAGCCTTGTAAGCCTTTTTTGTCATTACAACCCTTCAGTCAGGATTACGACCTAGCTTCTCTCACCGCTTAAGTTGTTGGTGTTAAGTTTATCCGTAAATGGCGGGACCTACAGTTTAAAGTTCGAAGTCGACGTCAGATTTTTGCCGAGATACTTTTCATGACAATATTTTTGCCAGAAATCTGCTGAGAGGAGGTCACCGAGGAAGTATTTTTTTAATATTTCTTTTTGATCGGGATGTCTGACCTGGGGCCTTTGGTCTAACACTACCTACTAGACTACTGCAAATTAGTTTCCATACTTGCTTACTTAATACTATGTTCAGATATGTACTTTTATTGAGCCAATATTCGTTTATTTGAGTACAATATTTTAAGTGTTCAGATATAATATAAGCAATATTCTTTTGACAGCTGGTAAACAAAGCAGCTGGTTGTTTCAACAACATTGTTTTTGTCACCTTTTTTTTTTTTTTTTTTTTTTTGTCGTTGTTGTCAAATATCAACACAAAGTGTTCGGAAAACTGTAATATGCTCACTGAACGTACTTATGACAGTGCTGTATTTTAAGTTTTAATCAATATTATAACAATTTGCGTATTTATTGCGCAATAATTAATTGAAACTTTATATGAAATATTGAACTCAATAATGGCGTTTATTGCGATTCACGCAATAAAAGTGGATGTCTGTCTTTCACTTTAGTCAAGATGAAGAATTTTCTTCACACACCACCTACAGTGAGCGCCAAAAGTGAATAAATACCACTGAAATAATTCATTTTCTTAGGATAGCGAAAAAAGTAAATAAGAATAGTCGAATAAATTTCCAAAAATAAAAAAGTTTATTTATTATTTATAAAATGTTAAAACAAAAACAACAATTCATGATAAAGGAACTTTTTTTATACTCAAGAACATAATAGAAAATTTAAAATTATAGTGGGTGTTGACTGACTTATGGTGCTCACTGTATATTGTGTGTTAATTTTATCAGTGAACGGCGGGACCTACAATTTAGGGACTACTCCGAACGACATTTTTGAGAAACACTTCATGGCAATTTTTCGAACATATCAACACATTTGCCAGCTAAAGTATCGAAACAACTTGAAAGAGTTTATATTCTGATTACTACCATCCAAGTAACTGAGAACATATCCTCGTAATATTCTGGAACAGACTCTAAAAGACTAACCAAAGCAAAAATATTTATTCTTATTAAAAATTGTGTCCTACAAACCACTGTAGGTATTCGAATCATTAGTGTTTTTTTTTTATCAAAACCTAACGTTTCCTTTATTAATCTTCTACCCCTTTAAGCAAATAAATAAATTTACTACCACAATTGAATTTTAAACAAAAAATATTAATTTTTAACCTTTTTTTTGGAATATTTTCAGTTGTTTCCAAGGAACATACATTTCTTAGCGGATGGGTTTCAACTGATCTTGCAACAAGCATTTACTACAGAGAACACAGCATTCATCAATCAAATAAATTCTATTCTTTTTGAATAAAAAGCAAACTCAAGCAGGAATTGAGATTAGAATTTCACAGATCAAGAACTACTGAAAACCAACATTTTAAAAAAAAATTATAAAAAAAAAAACATTTTAAAAAGATAAAAACTACAGAAAAACACAAGCAATATGCGGTTTTTAATATTCACATTTTTAGCGTTAGGTAGGTACCCCCCCTTAATTAATTTAAAAAAGCAATTATTTTCCATTAATTAACACATGATTGCTTGCAGTTTTACATTTGGTATGCGGCCAATATCACTCATCCAGCGCTAGAGCTGGTGTTAATTTTGAAAATATTAATCCAGCCCATCAATCAGGCGGCGCATCGGCTCAATCGCAAAGCGAAAGTAGATCACGTCCGAGACGCATGTATGGCATGTGTCCGCCGAATTTTACACGTGTCGGTCAAGAATGTTTTACGTATCCACAGCAACACAGTAATTGGCTGGAAGCCCATTTCTTTTGTAAAGATAAGAATGCTCATCTAGCGGAACCCGACAAATATTCGGATCGTAAATTACGGGAATTTTTAATGAAATATGAATCGGAAACGGGTGGTGGTAAGTAAACTTTTTTGGATGAACTGTATGAATATTGTTATACAAGAAATATTTTTATTTTAATTTTTGTAGATAAGGATCCTATTTGGATTGGTGCCACCTACGATTATGTCAATAATATTTGGCTATGGGGTGTTACAGGTCGTAATGTAACCTATAATGCCTTTAGCAAGAAGTATTATGAGTAAGTATCCGTATATTTAAAGATATTTTTAAAAGATAACAAGAAAAGCTTAAGTCAAGTTCTGACTGACTTACTTTGGGGGACTTGATTTAGCAACAACCGTTCTGGCTTTAAGGCTACATTGACAGCCTAATCAAATGCTGCATTACTAGGACTCAATATAGACATCTCTGATTCCGGCTATTCCTTGTTGGTTAACGCTCAAAATTTCATTAAGTTTTCGAACAAATATAGCAGAAATTAAATGTCTGGCTAGCTTATTTAGGGCAAGGTTCCTAGGAGGCCTTACTCAATTTACATGCAAGCTTAAGCAGCTCACCTTAATAACCAAATGATGAGCTCATCATACACTATCTAATGCACTACCAAATTTGTAAAGACCAGGATATATTCAATCAATCAGTCTAGCGTGCCTTTTAAGGCTAGACTTTGGAAAATCTGCAAATATAACCGTCTTAACCAACAGCAACAATTTTCAAAGGCTTAACAGATAAAAAAAAAATCTGCCATTACGAATATATTCCAAAAATATTAGTCTTCATCGAAAAGGGAAACTGTTTTTAAGCAAAATTACCGTGGTCATGTTCTGAGTTGATATTCGAAATAAAATTTCGAACATTTACAAAACAGAGAAGTCATAACTCTCGATGACATTGAATTATGTACAAAAAAAAAATTCAATATTTTCGAAAAACTTAGTCAGGATTGAAAGCAATGAATTCTACACGAAATTCGAAAATAAGGAACAATGTTCGAAACATGTTCGAAAAAAGAAAATTTCCAATAAAAATTTTTTAATAATATTTTATTTTATAAATAAGGAATAATGTCCGAAACATGTTCGAAAAAAGAAAATTTCGAATTAAAAGACTTTTTATTATCAAAAATCAGGGTTACACTGTTATACTCAGATTCAAAAAGTTGTAATTTGTTTAAATTGTTCAAAAATTAATTTACACAAGTGTCAAAAAAGATAGATGAACAAAAATTAAAAATGGAAAAGTTTCATTATTAGAACATTAATTTATTATTTTTTCCTTTTGGCTGTTTTGATAGTGTGCTAGACTATTATATTAGAGTGAGGGTTGTGGGTTCAATTCCTACTAGAGACTCTGGTCTGTTCTACTATACCGAGCATATGTTCCAAATTACTTAGCTTGTAAATAATTAGAATATAATTTGTAATTGTATGGTATAATGAATAAACAAATAAATAAATATTTTTAACTTCCTAGACATAATCCAAATATGGGCAATCAATGTGCAGTTTATGATCCTCAATTGAGATACAGGTAAGTAAGATTTAGTTAAACAAAGAAATATTTTGATTTAATAAAAATTTTTAACAAATAAATGCAAAATAATTCATGGATATTGAAAAAAAAATCGGCTAGTAGTGGTCTTAAAGTAGTATCTTAAAGTAATTGAGCAGATTTCTGGCAAAAACTCTGAGAGTAAATAAACCTGCCATGAAAAAGTTTCTCAACAAATCTGTCGTTCGGAGTCGACGTGAAACTGTAGGTCCCGCCACTCACGTATAAAATTAAGGCACACAACATGAGCGGCGCGAGAAGCTAGGCCGTACTACTGAATGAAGGGTTGTAATGATCAATTATGTATGTATGTATGTAACAAGGGGACTTAAAATACTCTGGTTAACACAAAGAACCATATGGACAAACCAGTGGACTACGCATTAACCTAACCTGACCTAAGACAATGGAAATGTGCTTCATGGGAGAAGATCACTTCGCTCTGTTTTCCACTGAACGAATGGCCGGCACTTGCCATATTCTGCTGATTTGAGACTCTGAGCAAGCAGTATTTTGTGCAAATGAAGATGGAGGGAGGTGTTTAGTCAAAATTCGATGCAGAGGGAAATTGTAAAATTTAATGTTTTTGAGAATGATTCAGAATGGATGTTTTCGGGTTTTTGACAAGCAATGTTTAGCAAAGATCCACCGGTACGTTGATGCAAAGGAGTCTAACCGATCTGGTTTCTTTCAGTCTTTTGTCTACACCCTTCGAACGGTTGGCTTTGGACTTTCTAGAAATGAAAGTTCTTAAAAGTTTGCAAGGATTTTAAGCAGAAATTTCCAAATTGTTTCTGTTCTGTCGTGAAGCAGAGGATTTCCATTTCAAATAATCGGAATAAACATGCCACTGGCACCCAAAAGAAATGACAATAAATTTAAAAAGTGCACTCTTAACAAAAGACCCTTTAGTAAAACATATTTTGCATATTCAATAAATACAATAAAACGTTAAGCAATACGTGATCGATGTCAACGCTATTGATGATAATACAATTTTTAATTTACATTTAAGGTGTAGTTCTAACTAATTGACAGCGATTTAAAAACACATTAATAACAATTCTATTATTTACAATTTACAACAAAAAAAAAAAAAAAAAGACAAACGGGGAAAACAGTTTAACAAGACAATTATTACATGTTAATGCCGTAAATCATTCGATTTATTACGGCCATTAAAACAAATTATTGTAAAATTGTGAAAAACAATAAAAAAAATTCAATTATTTTGCATTTATTGTTAACATTGCAAACGCAATTAAATAATAAGCCAAATTAACAGGAATACATAATAAATAATTTATTTATTTTATTGTAATATTTTCCTTTTCATTTCGTTATCGTTATCGTATTAAGATGGTCATCACGTAGTTGCGTGGATAAACATCGTTTCATTTGCCAACACAAAATGCCTAAGGTTAGTGAAAACAATCGTCATAAGGTGTATCATCGCTGGAATGCAACTTATCCCAATCAGTTTGCCAATGAAGTCATCTTGGAAGTTATCGATCGTAAGGGCAGAGGAAGGTAAGTTAATTAAACGAATTTTTTTTATACAACCACTTTAGTAGTTAGTTTATAACGTGTTAACGTGTCGTGCCTTACTTTCTGTTTTATTTTCCTCTTTTGAATTTGAATTTATTTTAAATGTCACCATTTTAATGGTTTTAACAATTGGACAGAGAAACTTAGAGGCAAAACGTGTAAAACGTGGCCTATTGGAATAATTTGTAAATTTTTTTTTTATTTTTTGCAAATTTATTGCACTTATGCCACAGTCAATAATACAATTGTATGTTATATAAAGGCAAAGATGTTGTTACTTCAATGAAAGGTGTAGTAAAAAGAAATCTATTTTTTTTTTTCAGAGTCACAGAGATCCAATTCAGATCAATTATTTGCACTTTTGACGGAATTTTATAAGCATGTTGCCGAAATTCTTGTTCCTAAACAAGTCGGGGACAATTGATTTTTCCCTTAAAATTATTCGGTCAAATAAACCCATCAGGTTATCTGAACTCTAGGCGAATTCTTATTGTATGTAGTATGGCCTGATATTTTCCTAGTTTAATATAATTCATCTCTTATTGTCTATCGCTTGCTACCGGTTGTTGTTAAGCAATGAGAATTAGTGTCGCCCATACATCGGATGTCTGTTTTGTATCTAGGCTTGTGGTTGTGGTTCCAAATAACTTCTGAGCAACGCTTAGCTCTTAAGCATTACGAAACACTAAGAAGTAGGGTGAACGTAATGATTGTCATTATTTGACCAAGCAAAATTATTAGGAACAACTGGTTTTAAGCAACGTTTGTTCAATTATCAGGTCTTTACTGGAAATGTATCCGAAGACGTATGATGGTCAGTCCAACAGTGACCTATGGGGCCATTGTCGGAATAAACAGAACCAATCTGAAAACAATTCAAATAGATTTGGGCAAAATACAGAGACTAGCATACGTTGGTAAAATGGTAGGGTAGGTAGAAGTGGCTGTCCCCTCGATGGCGTTATGAGCGGACTTACTTAGACCGCACACAGGGCCCATTGTGATACCACAGCTTCACAATTTCCCCTATACCAGGAACAATTTGGAGCTTCCGATGAAGCGACTCAGACTGGCAATATCCATACATGACAGTTTATCCAGGTCCTCCATGTAGTAGGCACCTAGATGTTTCTTTCTCCATTGACCAAGTGTCGGGCATGTGCACAGTAGGTGAAGAATAGTTTCATCCTCTTCCTCATCTGCACAACTTCTGCAGAAATCATTCGCGAGGTGTCCAAGACCAATACGCCTCGCATGCGTTCCTATAATACAATGTCCCGTAATAATCCCGATAACAGCGCTGAGCCTGCTTCTTTGGAGCTTAAGCAGAGTCGCCGTGCGCCTCCTATCCAGCCTTGGCTTGGTTCTGCCTTTATCCGAAGCTGCCCACCTACTGTTGGCAAGCTCCACGATTGCATTGTCAATTATAAGCCTGCAGGTACCCAAAGGGATCCCCAATGTAGAGAATTCATCAGAGAGTTCGATAGTCGTGCCCCTTCTGGCCAAATATCCGCTCTACAGTTGCCGAGAATCTATGTCCCGGTACCCATGTGATACAAACATCATATCGGTACGTTGGTATAATAGGGACTATGAAAATTGATTATACGTTGCCTCAGCGGTGCTGAAAGCTCTGTTGGATTTAAGTCCACTGCTGAGCTGCCAATGAAGACCCAACATTTGGAGACTATGGTTAGGGTATTGGAACCCTGTCACATTGTTAAATATTTTGTAACGAGACATGACATTTTGTGATACACGGATAGGTCAAGAACGGATCTTGGGACAAGAGCGGAAATTTTTGGTCCCAGAATGGAATAATCCAAACCTATGGGGAAACTTGGGAGTTTTTTTTTTTTTTTTTAAGGAAAGTTTATGCCATTGAAAGATGTACTCAATTCAACTTGGAGAGAAGATACAAGTGATAGGACATAGCAATACTATCTACTATCGAATCTGGTAGGGAAAATTTGGTCTTCTGTGGGAATTCGCACCAGATGCGCTTGATAAAAAAGAAGCTTACAAGCTACAGGTCTGGCCAAAAACTTTTGAAATGAAGACAGATTTTTGGAAAGGTATGCTCAGCGAAAAGAATGATAAAGACAGACAAAGACTTTTCAAACCAAATGGGTTTAAACCATAGATTACCATTTCATAGCACAGTTGTGCTGAGCGAATTCACACACATTGCTTATGCTCTTTTATTTAGTCGTCGCTCAGACTGCGGCGAGTGCACATGTCAGCGGATGCTATGACATTTTTTTTTGAGGATTACACTCAAAAAATATTTTATGTTAAAAAATGCTTTTATTAAAAAGCCAATGTCTTATATGTTCTTAAAACACATTTTGATTGTTTTAATAGTGAAGTAAATAATTTAGATGTTATGAATAGAGAAATATTTTTTTACAGACATAATGCAATATTTAGGAAAAATTTAAAGGTTGGTTATTGGTAGGAGAGCAAATTTATGGACCAAAATTAGATCCCAACAAATATCTAAAAAGATTATTGACATTTTAAGATTTAATTATTAAGTCAAAGATGTATAACTTTATGCATGTTGATGAAATGGAAATAAAAATAGCGTATATTACTAACACTTTTCTATGACTGTAAACTTTCAGCTTATTTTCGCTCTCTTATTCACTAATACATAACCAAAAAATTTTTGGTAATCCCTAGTTTAAACCAAACCAGTGTAAAGGTACACTCAGCGAAAAGAATGATAAAAAAAACGAAAAAACTTTTCAAACCAAACATGTTTAAGGTGTAGCAACCATATTCAAAACAAGTGAAAATGAGGTCTAAGGGTACTGACCTTGTCTATGCAGCAAGCTAAGGTAAAACTGTGGTCCACATATCTCCATTTCTAAGGCATATTTAAACATTACAGATACAGATGGTGACAAAACTATCAAATGAGATTTCTTTAATACTAATTTACTGACATCTTTTCAACATCAAATAATGAAATACAACAACCATCTTGTGGTTAATTAAGAATTACATTTTCCCCACCCATGTAGTTATAATAATAACATTAAAAATATTGAGACATTTAAATATAAAACAAATACACACACATTTAATTAGAATTTTCTTCTGTTATATTCAGCACTTTATTAGAGTAGTTTTACAGTTATTTAAGCGCATAATGTTCAACACGATAAATCTCACTTCAAAGGATTCAACACTTGCTGAAGGGATATCCAAAGCCTTAAAATCTGTCGTTAAGTCAGCAATAAATATTGACTTTAATTATTCATCTTGAGTTGATTCCGAAATATCTTTTTCCTTTTCATTTTGTTGCAATTCTGATTTTTTACTCTCTTCAGTTTCTAAATACTGATCCCATTTGTTAAGACGTTTTTTGATTTCCTCTTCGGTTTCCTCAATTCTGTGAATACATATATAGAGTTTGTTTGATAGAAGACAAAGAAATTTTGTATGTGTGGTAGTAAAACTACTCACTTGTATTTCGTTTTGCCATCCCAATGTTCGGCGGTTAATTGTCGTTTACCAAAAAAGCGTCCCTGCATCATTTGTATAACCATGTCGGCTTCTTCCGGCGAAGACATATTTATCTGGGCAACACCCTCAGAATGGCGCTAAAATGATGGCGTACATATGTTTATATTAATATCGTGTGTAAACAGAGAGTTCATACATACATCATATATCACCACTTTCCTTACGGTGCCACATTTACTGCACTCCTCTCTCAAGTCATTTTGATAATCCAAAATCAATTGTACTTCCTTTTCGAATATCTCAGGATGAAATAGATTCTTAATTATGACCGTTCGTTCATGTTTTGACCGTTCGCCTCTCATTTTTTCCGGACGCCAATCGAAAAGTCTGCAAAATATTTCAATTCGTTTAATACTTGCCTGTCGTATTATGGGATAGGGTAGGTAATCGTTTATGCTTACTTTTCCTTTATTTTAGCCAGTTTCTCTTTGTCCTTCTTTTTTCTTTTCGGCTTTAAGGCGGGATTATATTCACCTCTCATTTGGAATTGGGCTCGTTGTACTCGTAGTTTATGACCTCTTAGCTCATATTCGTCAAGGATTTTCAAAGCCAAGTCTACAGATTCAACCTTAAAAATTAGTTTTTTTAGGTTCTTTAATAAATTTTGGAATATTTTTTTGTGAACAAAAAAAAAAAACTTAAAAAAAATGTGGATGTGGATGATGTGAATGGAAAGAAAGCGTAATGTGAATTAGAAGCTATTATAGATGGCATGCTTAGATAAGATGCTGATCATGACTGTCAGGCTTGATTATTTTTGTTACGGCTACCACTCAAGGAGGGCCCATCCTCATGCAGGCATTATGCTGGAATTAAGCGAATACGTTACAAATTTCGATCAAATTCTATTGCAGACTTATTCTAAAGAACATAATGCATCTAGCTATCCAATCGACCACGAGTAGGATATATTCTCAGAAGAAAATGTTGGATGTTTGGGAAGCAAGTCCTTTATTACATCGAACATGAGCTTGGATTCTTATGGCAATCGATTCTATTCAAATGACTCCATGCAAGAGGTGCCTCAGTACTACTATCCATTGATCTATTCTCCCCTCCTCTAACTTTCTTTATAGGATCTCTTCCAAGCCTATTTCCATCCTGTCATATTTTAGAATCCTGCATGGTATCAACAATACCAACTACGTGACTAGCACCTAATATGAATCAATTTGTTTCGATTCTCATCGCCGTTGAATCTACATGTTGGGCTCAAGAAAAAAAGTTTAAAAAGTTTTGGTTGCCTCAAAACCACTTGATTTGTGAAGAAGCCTTAGCTTCTCTTTATATTCCATTTCATTGAGCATAGCCGTCCAAATATCCACACTCACTCTATAGAAGTGTAACTTGAGAGGCGTGGAATCTGTTCTCATGGCAGCTCGTCTGCTTGCTCATTGCTGAGAAATTCCACATGACCTGTGCCCCAGCAGAAGGAAACCTTATTTTTCCTACTTAGTTGGGTAGAAAATTTTATACATGTTGGGCTCAAGCCAAGTTCCATTCTGATTAAGTGTATCCTGAGTTTACAGTGCCCTGTCAAAAGGCCAATTACTAACCTCAGGTTATATTTGGATAATCTGATGCACTTCTTATTGCAGTTTCCCAACAAAAGTTTTGGTTGCCTCAAAACCACTTGATTTGTGAAGAAGCCTTAGGTTCTCTTTATATTCCATTTCATTGAGCATAGCCTTCCAAATATCCACACTCACTCTATAAAAGTGTAACTTGAGAGGCGTGGAATCTGTTCTCCTCGCAAGTTCGTCTGCTTGCTCATTGCTGAGAAATTCCACATGACCTGTGCTCCAGCAGAAAGAAACCTTAGTTTTCCTACTTAATAAAACGAGCTTAGTTGGGTAGAAAATTTTATGGCGATAATTTTTAAATACAATTTCGGTCATGTGACTGGTACTGCTGACGCCTACAAAGGGGAATTCTTAAGCACCAATAAACGATCCTTCATTATACGAATTAGTCGCTCTAAAGAACGATTATGTCTGTCACAACATGAACGAAGTGCCTTGGCTTTTAAGAACTTCAAATGAATTTGTGTTTCTCTTCCTTTTTCATTTTTTCTCTTTTCTTTGTAAGGATAATTACACGCCACTTGTTTTGTTCTACTATATCAATCATATTTAAGCTCAATGAATCTGAATGAATCAAATATTCCGTATTACATGCATTATTTTCTTATTATTTCGTTTCTTTTTGTTTTTGTTTTTTTTTACACTGAAAACTAAAAAACATTACAAGTCACTTTCTCTTTGCTCTAGGCATACCATATTTTCACTCATTTTAAGGTAATTTATCATTAATGTGTTAAAAAAAATTTTTTTTCTTTATCTGTCTCTCTCTCTCTCTCTCTTTCTCTCACTTTCACTCTCTATCACAGAATGGGCAAAATTGCCCATAAAAACTCCATAAAATAAAAATATTTTTTTAAATAAAGTTTATTACAGTTAAAAACCTTTTTTCTATTTTTTGTGTACATTCTGGTTGGAGAGGATGATAAACTCTCAAATTTTTAAAAAAGATTTTTTTTCGAAATGTTATTGCTTTTTAAAACCTCCCCCCTACCCTCTACCCATTAATTAACTACACACACTCAATCCCACAATTGCAATTTCGATAATATTTCTTCTTGTACTGTGACTTGCCGAAATTGATTTTGAATTCGCTTTGTTTGTCTCATTTTCAGATATAATCGCCGTGTTATAGCCGAAGGCAGCAACGAAGAAATGATTGTTCCGACCAGACCTCGTAATCGCCAAAATGCTCGTCGTCGTCCACGTCCCACATCAGCTAGTTTGCCTAGTGAAAACGATATCAATTTCCAAAATCAACCACAACCGAGTGCCCATCCTAATGAAATACAACAACATTACAATCCTACGGTACATCCCAGATTCCGCAGCACCACCACCGAATTAAGTCAGTTGTCATCTACCAATAACCACGATAATGAAATTGCAGCACCCACCCAACAAGTGATTACACCCGTGCCCGATCATATGGAAAGAAAGGTGAACAAGTCGCGAAAACGTACTCAGGTTGATCGCAAATTGGAGAGACAACGTGAAAAGGAATTGAGACGCTTGCAGCGCAAGAAGGAGAGGCAAGAGAAAATGAGACGCGAAAAAGAGGAACGTCTAAAGAAACAGCGCCTTGAACGGGAACAACAGAAACGTAGAATGAAAGAGGAAAAGCAAAGACTTCGGGCCGAGCAGCAAAAACAATTGGAGGAGTTGCGTCAAAAGGAAAATGATGAGACTGTCGACAGACAACAGCGAGAGCGTCAACATCAACGGGATAGACAGCAAATTCACGAGCAGGAAATCGATAATTTGAGAAGACAAAAGGAAGCCGACGAAAAGCAGCATTTAGAAGATCAGGAAGAAGAAAGCAGAAGACAGGCCTATTTGCAAAAACTTAAAGATCAAGAAGAACAGGAACGCAAGCGCCGCGAAGAAATGCGCAATTTGGAGAGAGAAAGGCAATTGGCCGAAGAGCACAGACTCAAAGAAGAGCGTCGTGTTTTGGAAGAAAGAAGACGCAAGGAGTATGAGGAGAAAATCAAGCAGGCTGAAAACGAACGTGCTCGACAATTGGCTGAGGAACAAGAACGCAAAAGATTAATAGATGAAGAAAACAGACGCCGTCTTGAGGAAGAAGAAAAACAAAGACAAATTGAACTTAAACAACAGCTCGAAGAGGAAGAAGCTCGCTTAAAATTACAACGTTTGGAAGAAGAGAAAATTGCCGAAGAAAAAGAACTGGAACGCTTAAGGGAAGAGCAAAGAAAACGCGCTGAAATCCAACGTAAACGTGAAGAAGAAATTCAACGTTTGGAACATGAAAAGAGACGTGTGGAAGAGGAAGAACAACGCATTAAAGAAGAACTGGAAGAAGCAGAACGCCAGGCTAAATTGCAACGTGAAGAACAAATTAGAAGAGCCGAAGAAGAGGCAAGAATCAAAGAAGAGGAAAGAAAACGAGCCGAAGAACAAGAGGAACGTGAACGACAAGAAAAATTGAGACAAGCGAAAATGATCGAAGAAGCCAGAAGGGCGGAAAGTAAAGATAATACGGCAACGAATTTGAAAAATCGTTTAGAATCGCTATCACCCGAGTTGCGTAAGGCATTTTTGGAAGCGCGTAAACAAAGAAAACGAGAAAAACTCTTAAAGAAGAAAATGTTAGAACAGCAACAACAAACAGAAACGACGAATAACGAAGCTTAAATAGTAGATATTATATAAACTATCACTTTATATATCTTTCTCTATCTCTCTCTCTGTCTGTGTCTGTCTCTTTCTCATTCTCATTCTCAAGAACAAATAAATTGTCTTTAAAAGTAAACTCTCTTTTTAAAACCAAACAATTTTAAAGAGAGAGAGAGAGTCACGTTTTTAAATTAAAAAATAAAATTTTTTTTACAAAACAAATCTACAAAATAAGATCTTACGAAGTGAATACGAAACAATTAAACAAAAAAAGAAAACTTTATTATTATTATACACGTATGTACACGTATATAAATATTATACTCATTGTTTTAAAAGATTTTTAAGAGAAGAATTCTTTGTTTTTTTTAATTTCTTTTTTTTTATGCACTAGTATTAACAATAAAAAAAAATTTATTAAACACAACAACAATTATATGAGGAAAATAAAAAACAATTTTAGCACTTAAAATTTTTGATAAAAAAAAAGGGAAATTAAAACCAACCAATTTACAGATAAAAATTACAACAAAAAAGAAAAAACAATCAAAATCCAAATGCCAAATTGTGTAAAAAAAATATTGAAGACAGAAAGCATTACCACTCCTTTTAAACTGTAAATAGATGCATATCCTTAAAGCAATTTCCCCTATATATTGTTGTTATTACACTGTACGACGATCACATTTTAAAAAATAAATCTTTAAACAACTCTGGCTAGAAACACTATCCATTCATCCGTATATATTAAAAATTTTCTATCATGCTATAGAAAATATAAAAAATGTATATCCTGCTACAGAAAATCAAAAAAAAAATCTTATATCATGCTATAGAAAATATAAAAAAAGATCTTATATCATGATATAGAAAATATAAAAAATCTTATATCATGCTATAGAAAATATAAAAAAATATGAAAAATAAACTTCAAGAGTTCTGGCGAAACTTGAATGGAAATACGAATCAAACGAAATTCATACTTCAAGGGAAATTAAAATATTTCCAAATTTGTTCTAAAAACAGTACTACAATAGTCGCGTAGTCTGGAGGTCAGTATCTTGGCGAAGCTTTCGAGATTTTAAACATCAGTCCAGGCATTTTGAAGAAAGGAAAATAAAATATTTTCTTCCTCGACCTGTTTTTAGTAATCTTTTGCTTGAAAAAAGCTATAAAAATGCTTCTCAAGTTTGACGTTTGACGTTAAACTGTGTTTTTCGCACACTAATGTTTAATTTTAAGGCACTCAACCTAGTTGGCGTGGGAAGCCGGATTGTAATCCTGACTAAAGGGTAGTAAAATGGCCACTATTTATGGATAATTCGCTACAATTATCCATGTTAACACTATTCAACACATCTTTGGTGAACTTTACGTTTCAATAAATCTTGGAAGTGATCGAATTGTATTACGAGAGGGTGATGGATGAGAATTTTTAATTGCACATATGGGCCTCGGAGAATCCAGATTGTGATTGTTAAAAAGTTATTGGATTCTAAAAGAGTGACTGTTTGTACGCATTATGATACGCAAGAGTTTTTGGACTATAGTTGAGTTCTACGGCCGCATGATAATGACTTTATAGACCCGTAATTGAAGATTACAAGGTTTTCAATTCGCTGGTAGTCAGCTACATTTGTGACACTTAGGAGACCAGCCAGCAACTTCCTGGTTTTATTCAAAAGAAGCGTCATTACATTCGTTAAGAATAAATGAATGAAAGTCTTGCTCAAAACTCATGAGACGTTATTCCATTCGTATATTTTATGTTTCAGTTGGCATGCTGATTGAGGAGAATTTTTAATTGTACAAACACTGGGTTTTCAATACGGTGGTAGTCAGCTACATTTGTGACATTTAGGATACCAGCCAACAACTTCCTGGCTTTATACTAAATATCGAATTTCTACAAGCACATCTAATATAGAAAACGGAGTGAATAGTTTTTCTGGCCAGTGGATATATTTATTTGGAATTAAAGTGTATACATTCTACATAGAAATACTCGGTGGTCTAAAACCTTTGCTATCGGTAAACTAAATTCCAAGTATAATTTACTTAGAATAGCAGTCTTACATGCTGTAAAATTGTTTCCAATTAAAAAATATTTCTTCAAATTGTTGCAGTTAAAAAGAACGAAAAGCACAATTATTCCTAAAATAACCAAAATTACACAAAGAAAAGAATTCAAATAAAGTTAAAACATACAAAATAATAATAATAATTATTATAATAAAATCTACTTATAAATAAAATAAAACAAAACAAAATCTACTTATAAATAAAATAAATAAAAAACAGCAAAAAAACGAATATTAAACCTGTAACACTAACTAAACTTAAGTTTTTTTTTAACGTCTTAAAAAAAAAACCTTAAAGTAGCCATATACATATACATAAAAAATAAAAATATTTTATAAATTTACACTTAAAAAAAAAAGCACAACAAACAAAAAAAAAAAGAAAAATTAAAATACTTTTAATTTTAAAATGCAATTACGATCTTAACCGACACGACCCTTTTAGCACTATACCACAGCGTAATATTTTTTATATTGTTTTTTTTTTTTAATTTAAAATGAAAAAGAGATAGAACCAACAAAAAAAAACCAAGTTACTGTTAAACTTTAAGCTTTAAATATTTTAAAAATGTATTTGTATAATTGTATGTGTGTTAAATTTTTTAATTACCTCAAAATGTAAGTTATTTTATTATTTTTTTTATATATTGTATTGTATAATTTTTATACTTTTTGTTTTTAAAACGATAAACTCTATATTTTGGCCTTTAAAAGTAAAGAAATAATGTTTAAAAAAATCTATGAAATTTTAAAAAAATCTGTATTAAAACAAAAACAATTAATTATTAATATACAAAATAATCTAAATAAGAAAACAAAAAAATATAAACAAAAAAAAATCTACACTAACTTTAAAAATAATAATAATAATATCGAAATAGTCAAAATAAATTTAAACTTTAAGAGTACTACGATTAAGAATCATTAAGAAAACAAAATCAATAAAAGCAAAAATTAAAAAAAAAGAAAACAAAAGAAATTCGAAAGTGATTTTATTTTTAACGACGTTATGGACGTTATTAATTTATATGCGAAGTTAATCTGAATTTTAATTTGTCATTTATTTTCTATTATCAAAATCGTTTACCAAAACTAAAATACATACACATACATATATAATTGATCATTACAACCCTTCAGTAAGAATTACGACCTAGCTACTCAAAATCTAAGATAACTTGTCTTATATAAAAATTCATTCTGTCATATAAATTGACAATTAGCCACAGGATTGAAGAGTGTATTGGCAAATTAGAACAGAATCATTTAGCGTTATTAAATTCATGATTGGATAAAATTCTAAAAGGACGCTTTTAGAGTTTGTGAGTAAAATTAACAACTAAAAAATTATTCAATAATAATTGTGTTAATTTTTAGTATTGTAAAAAGGTTAAGCTACATATCAGAGATCAGCAATGAATCGTTTTTTTCGCTAATCATAAGTACTCATGAAATTTTGAGTATGAGTGAGTCATACATAATTGGCCATTACAACCCTTCAGTCAGGATTACGGCCTAGCTTCTCACACCACTCTTGTTGTGTGCCTTAATTTTATACTTGAGTGGCGGAACCTAAAGTTTAACGTCGACTCCGAACGACAGATTTTGAAAATCTTTTTCATGCCAAGTTTATTTACTCTCAGAGTTTTTGCTGAGAGGTAGTCGCCGAAGAAATATTTTATTTTTGTTTTTCATATTTCGTTTTGATGTCTGGCCTGGGAACCGAACCCGGGCTTTTCGTCTAATAAGCGAACACACTACCTACTAGACTACGGCGATCACTTTATTAAGCTGAATATTATTTCGTTTTTCAAGGATTTGTTTCACCAACATTTTTCTTTTGCTTCGCCAGAGCCCCGTAGGTCACAGCTGAATTTTTGCTGATAAATTTCATGTGATTCTTGAAGTTTAATCTGTCAGAATCAAATCTTTTATGACCTTTTCGTTACTATTTTAGTGTCATTAGCAGTCTTGTCTATATTTTCCAACATTTCCGGTTGCGACCTCTGTCTTATGTGCAGCAAACCTTATTAAGCCATACTTAAACTATTTGAAGTGCTGTATTGGTTGTCTCCTCTAATTTTCGTAACGCCTTAGCAATGCAGTCGGCAAAACCTAAAATTGTAGTTGTCAAAATACTTTAAATATATAATTGGTCATTATAACCTCTTTGTCAGGATTACGACCTAGCTTCTCTCACCACTTATGCTGTGTTTGTTCATTTGATCCGTATATCCAAGTATTTTATTGTACATAATATTAAATGGTAGTGGAGCAAGTACCGAGCCATAGATATTTGCCAGCCCAGATTAGATATTCTTTGATTGTACTAATATAGCGCCAGGGCTGCTGTCTTTTTTGCATTTCATATTGTGGTCGCCGTGGTCTAGTAGGTAGTGTGTTGGCTTATTAGACGAAAGGCCCGAGTTCGAATCCCAGGTCAGACATCAAAACGAAATATGAAAAAAAATATTTCTTCGACGCCTTCCTCTCAGCAGTTTTCTGGCAAATACTCTGATCTCAAAATCTGTCGTTCGGAGTAGACGTTAAACTGTAGGTTCCGCCATTCACGTATAAAATTAACACACACAACTTGAGTGGTGTGCGAAGCTAGGTCGTAATCCTGACTGAAGGGTTGTAATGGCCAATTATGTATGTATGTATGTATGTATGTAGTAACGCTAAATATATTATATCTTTGCCCATCATGGTCAGAAGCACTATCCATGAATAAGACAAAAGGTTGATACACCGAAGACAATATCTGATGAAATGGCACTAGTACCAGTAAAGGCAGTCACGACGATAATATAGTTTAAAGGGAAGGTAAACATTTTACTTCATCCCCAATATAACCCCTTGGTATGCGAAAAAAATACTTGGAGCTGTACTTCTACGCAACCTAGTTCTTGGCAGGTCATGATTACTTCCGAAAATATACCGAAACTGTGTGGATAGGAATAAAGATGCGGAACAGATTATATTTATCTGGAAATGAATTCGATTCCAAATCAGCTTATGTATAAGTTGGTGAATTTTGTAATTCTACAACATGAAACTCGAAAGTTGCTAGATGAAGAGACAGAATTTAAAAAAGCTTTACAACTAACCAGCCCTCCACCAAGTAATACCTAATCTTACGGTTCAGTTCCTCTACTAAGTGTTCGCTTAAGTTTGCAAATAAACAAATATGAATAAATTTATCTCCTTCATATTGACAGAATTACATTTCATAGAATTTCTTAATCGTATTGCCAAATGTTAATAATAAAGCAGAAGAAAAATGTAAGCAAAAATGTATGAAAAAATGTATTTAACTTTATAAGGATGTACTGTGCAATGCGTGCATGTAAATATATGTACATATGTATGATTAGAAAAAAATAAATTCCTTCACTTACCTTTATATAATCACATAAACCATCACCCTTTAATTGACCATCTGCTTCGGTATAAAGTTTTATTTTATATTTTTGTGTTTGTGGATCACGCATAATCATGCCACATTTGCCCATAACTTCGGCAAATTCATCCAGTGTAATGTCTAAAGGTAAATTTGATACATAAACCTTTGTATTATGGGCCGGATCAATTTCAAACCATTCTAAAATAATCAAAAAAAAAAGTATTTAAACATTAACTACACTTCAAGTGTTATACAAATCTAATAAAACTTACTTGGTGGCTCTTGTTGACCCTTACGTTTAAGACCCTGCTTGTTGAGATCTTTATCTGCCTCTTCATTGGCCTTGGCTTCTGCTACCATTTCGGCTAATTCTTTTTCTTTTTCCACAGCCAAAGCAACTTCTTGTTTTTCTTTTTCCTTTTCACTAGCACTGGTATTGTCTATGAAGCCATAACTCATTTGATATCTGGCCATGAAATCATCATCGATTTTAGGAAACCAGGCACTTTTCTCTTCATCCCAAAAGAAAACAGTGCCATCTTTATCCGTATAAGTGCGTTGGCCTTCATCATCGATCTCATATACAATTTCTTTTGGATTAATCTCTTCGGCAATCGTGTTTGGCTTTACTTTGGCCACCCATTCATTTTTCTCACTGTCCCATTTGTAATGTTCAGTTTCGATTACTTGTGTCTGTTTCGGTATCCATTTTTGCGTCTCATTGCACCATTTATAGTGTTCATTTTCATAAGGATTTGCTGAGGTATTTGAGTTTTCATCTGGTATCCAATTATTTGCTTTGGTACACCATTTATATTTATAATTTGTTTTTGGATCTGTATATATGGCTGTACCATCTGCCGTATAAGTAACATGTTCAGCATATTGGCTTTCAGAGGGAGTATCTTGTTCTTCACTATTAGAGTCGTTAGCTGAGCATTCGGTTTTTGTATCTTCCATGCTACTATCGCTACATTTTTTTGCATCTCTAGTTTCTTTAAGACTAGAATTATCATTTTGTGCTTCTTCTTCTGTTTCATTTGCTGTTTGTGGCGTAGTTTCATGAGTCTCAGGTTCAATTGCTTGGTTTTCTAAACATGTTTTTGTTTCATTTGCTGTTTGTGGCGTAGTTTCATGACTTTCAAGTTCAATTTCTTGAGTTTCTAAACATATTTTTCTTTCATTTACTGTTTGTGGCGTAGTTTCATGAGTCTCAGGTTCAATTGCTTGACTTTCTAAACATGTTTTTGTTTCATTTACTATTTGTGGCGTAGTCTCTTGAGTCTCAGATTCAGTTTCTTGACTTCCTAAACATGTTTTTGTTTCATTTACTGTTTGTGGCGTAGTTTCTTGAGTCTCAGGTTCAATTGCTTGGTTTTCTAAACATGTTTTTGTTTCATTTGCTGTTTGTGGCGTAGTTTCATGAGTCTCAGGTTCAATTGCTTGACTTTCTAAACATGTTTTTGTTTCATTTCCTATTTGTGGCGTAGTTTCATGACTTTCAAGTTCAATTTCTTGACTTTCTAAACATATTTTTCTTTCATTTACTGTTTGTGGCGTAGTTTCATGAGTCTCAGGTTCAATTGCTTGACTTTCTAAACATGTTTCATCGTTAGTTTCATTATCATTAGGCAGAGAACTCGAGGATATTTTTTGGCTATCAGATGTATCAGCTTGGTCTTGAATATCCTCTTTAACCTTTAGTAGCTCTTCATTTGCCTCATTTGAAATTTCTGGTTTTTCTGTAGTTTCTAAGTTCTCCGCTGATATTTCACTCATTTTTAAATACAAGATCTGTAAAGAGAACAAAATTGAAAGAAAATGGTTAGTGGACTGGCGGCTATAGATGAATAAAATGCATTTAGTTTAGTGTTTACTTCAGCGATTAAAGCCTTATTTTATTGAAATGTTACGTTGCATACGACATGTATGTAGCAATACTTCCATTGCTATACTCGAATAAGACGAACTAACCGTGAGTATAATACTAGATTGTTGAATATTTTCATCAGAAACTGCTTTAATCAGAAACTTCAATAAAATTGAATAAGATGTGGCTTTAGGATTGGATAGCTATTGAATCAAGGATTTCAAAACAGGTTTCCTTATGGTCGGGCGCTACTTAAGACCGGAGATATAGGCGACGAAGCTAACTTTTATAAATCTATTTATATAAATCGAGCAAAAACAAATACAAAATGGACCTAGTGGGGGAAGTGGACCTAGTGGACTGGATAGCCGTAGTCTCAAGGATTACAAAACAGGCTTCCCTACGGTCGGGCGCTACTTGGGACCGGAGATATAGACGTCACAACTAATTGTTTCCTACAAGTGAGTATAAGAAAGTTTTTTATATAAATGGGGCAATATTGTTGGTGTCTTGCACTTTTTGTCGATGGTTTCTATTTTTTTGGGCGATGACTTGCATTTTTCTGGTCGATGTCTTGCAGTTTTTGGTCGAGAAATAGGCGACGAAGCTAACTTTTATAAATCTATTTATATAAATCGGACTGGATAGCCGTAGTCGCACGGATTACAAAACAGATTTCCTTACGGTCGGGCGCAACTTTGACGGAAATCTAGACGTCAAAGCTAATTGTTTTCTACGAATAAGCATACAAAAGTTTTCTACATAAACGGGGCAAAATTGTTAATGTCTTGTATTTGTTTATCGATGTCTTGCACTTTTTGGGCAATGGCTTGCAATTTCTGTTCGATGACTTGCATTTTTCTGTCGATGACTGGCATTTTTTTGATCGATGATTTGCATTTCTTTGGTAGATGACTTGCATTTTTTGGTCGATGACTTGCATTTTTTGATCGATGACCTTGTACCTTATTATTACAAAGCTCATTTGCAACTCATTTATTTGATAGAGCAATGGTACCCAAGACTAGAAACCGTTTGTTGCTTTATTTGTATAGTATTTCTCTAACTTAAATTTACACTATCTGTAACCTGTATATGCATCTGAAAGCGCTCAGCCATGGCACTCAGCTGAGGCAAGAAGTGCCTTGTATTATGTACATGTACAATATAACAACACAAGCCACTTATGTATATGTCACATAGTATGGCTCCAACCTGGAGTTATACTGTAGAAAATATATATCCCATACTTATATACATACGTCTCGAACTGAGATCTTATGTTATAGCTAGCGCCTTGAGCTAAGAGTAGGTCGCACGGAAAGAAATTTTTGGATTCATCGCTATAATGTCCAGATTTCAAGTCAATTTCAAGTCCAAACTCGAATAGAAGTGCTTGAATCCATCGACCAGCGGCATCTTTATGCCATTATGCATGGGAAAAGAAAATTATTGAAATATTAAATTAAATGTACTTCGAATCAACATTTCGTAGTTCTTACATCCTAATAGTACTGAGAGGTTATAGAAATTAATGAATATTTTTCTGGAATTAAAACACAACATGTGTCTACTATTAGCCAGTAAACCTAATTCGTTACTCTATTAACCATGAAATTAAATCATAAAAACTCAGATTTTATGTGTATTTCTAGAATTACTAACCAATACAATGAAAGAAAATAACGGAATATAAAAATGGAATACAGCAAGGAGTTGTTTATGAATTTGACACTTGGCCCTGGTGTTAAAAAACGGAAATGAAACATTTTTCTCTATTATACTGAAAAAGAAACAACAACAATTCTTTCCTTTTTCCGAGTTTAAGTTTAGTTTTACCACCATTTTCTTATTTTATTTTTTTTTTTAATAGAAAAAAATATTCCAAAGAAATGCGAACAGAACTAATTGTAGAACTAAAGGAAACCAAAACCATTGACAACATTTTTTTCACACAGCAAGAAAAGCCACTTAAAAAAATGTGTAAGAAAATGTCATAAAAACGAAGAAGTTGTACTGGGTGGACACTTGCATGATCATAGTGTGGTGTGGTGTGGTGTGTGCTCTGCCACGAATTCCACTCTTTGTAAAGTTTTATTTTTTTCTTTTGGGGGTTTGGTTAAGGAAATGAAAGTCAATTATGGTTATAAAAAAGGTCGTAACTAACAAACAAACGAATAAACAAACTATAAAAGTTGAAGGTCACTATGAAATCAACTTCTTTTCTTAGATTCTCAACCTCACCAACACCATCTACAAACCTAAATTCCGAATAGGTTTTTGTTTAAATAGTAATGGAGGTACACTCAGCTCAACATTTTTACGAAAACTTGTGTTCCTTTGTGTTAAGGTTTAAGGCTGTAATGATGAGAGAGAGAGAAAGAGAGTAATAAATGAAAAGGACTACATGTTTGGGGGACCAAAAATTAAAGGAATCGTAAGTAAATGCCTCAACTAATGTAAACGTTTCTAGGTCTTTAGTTTTACATATCGATGGCTTAATATAGAAAGGTCGTATCTCGTTTTTTTCAAAATCGGGGTTTTTACATATTCTGGTAGACAAAACCCCCATACACATCCTCTGAAAAATTCAGGTTCCTATGTTGACGAATAGTTGATTTACAGTAATTAAAAGAAACATAACATAACATATTTGTTTTAGATTTTTATTAAGTTTTTTTCTTCTCCTGTAAAGTACTGAAAATGTAAGATACGAACTTTCTATATTAAGCCATCGATATGCTCGTAGACAGGGTGACTAAACTGTGCAAAACCTTAACAAAACAATTGGTTATCTAGACAGCTTAATTGCAAGAGTTTGGCAATCATGCTTAATAAGAATCATAGTAGAGCGAAGAAAAAAAATCAGCTCAGTGAAGGATGATCGCCATCCAATCCCACTAGACATATAACCTAACCCTACTGTTAGTATTGGTTTGATCTCCGCTTTCGCAAGCTCTCCACGATAAAAGACAAATATCAACCTTCAAGAAAGTTTACCCTCAAAAGTTGTACAAGATATAGTAACTAGCGTGTGTTGATGTAACACATACATATACCTACATACATAATGGGCCATTACAACCCTTCAGTTAGGATTACAGCCTAGCTTCTCACACCACTCATGTTGTGTGCATTAATTTTATACATGAGTGACGGGACCTACAGTTTAAAGTCGACTCCGAACGACAGATTTTTGAGAAACTTTTTCATGGCAGGTTTATTTACTCTCAGAGTTTTTGCCAGATATCTGCTGAGAGGAAGTCGCCTAAGAAATATTTTTTCTTTATATTTGTGGGTGTAGCACAGTCAATGAAAATCTGTCTTACAGTGGCACTGTAAAGTTCTGTAGGATTTAAGTCAACTACATGATACCACATGTGAAAACAGGAGCTTTGGAGACTATTGTTAAGGTAAAGGAAGACAAGTCTAACTGAATTTCATAGTAGGAAATTGCATACATAAGGACTCGAGTGGCTGACAGCTCCCTCTTTAACAGCTCCTGCAGATTTTACGATTTTGGAAAATGCTTTACAACGACACTTAGTACTAAAAATAAATGGAGTAGTCTGGAAGATACATACATACTCTTTTAAAAAAAGAACCATATTGTGGTATAAAGATGAGCCAAAAACGGATCTTGGGACAGAAGTGGGAGTTTTTGGTCCCAGAATGAAATATTCCGAGTCCAAGCAGATGCTTACGCGTACCTTTTAACGGAAATCTATGCTTTTCCAGAATGAAAAATGTTCCCAATTCAACTTGAATAGAAAATACAAAACACAGTACAACACAGTACTATCCAACAGCCAGTAGGCACTTCGAGCACTCAACTCTTATAAATAAAGTTAACTCGAGAATAGAACAGAACCACCTAGAGAACCTCTTACTCTGCTAGGTACCAAGTCAAGTGGAATTTTGCAGCATTGGGGAGGCAGTGGAGTTTGTATGGAGGGCAGCTTTTATGTCAGTGATGGGACCAGTAACTTTCTGTAATGTGAGGACAGATGTAAGAAAAGCTATATTATATTCCCCGTTAAAGGGAAGATAAAGAGAGGCAAAGACTTTTCTTAAAGCAAATTAGTTTGAAACAATCAAAACTTTTGTTGGGAAATTAGAATAAGAAGAGATCCGACTCATGCATCAAACTATCCAGGATTATATGATTGGTAACCGGTCTTTTAATAGGGCGCAGTGGACTCAAAGTTCGCTTGTCTGGAATGAAGATCGTCTCGAACCCAATATGTAGATTCTGTGATGATGAGAATGAATCATCAGAACGCACTCTTGAAACCTTTAAGACATTAATGCATACCAAAAGGAAACATCTGGGTATATATCAGGAGCTAGGCACCATACAGCATCCTGAAGTTTATCTGAACAATAGGCGTAAAGGACACACTTTAGAGATACCCTGTATAGTGTAAAGTCGTTGTAGTCTAGTATGTAGTGTTGGTTTATTAGACGTGAACCTGTGATTCAACTCCTGTCTCAGACATTTCGAACATAACGAAACATGAAAAAAGATGTCTTTCGGCGACTTCCATCCTTCTTTTTGCAATGTTTTTGGCATAAAATCCGAGAGAAAATAAAATAATCATGAAAAGTTTCTCAAAAATCTATCGTTCAGAGTCGATAGGTCACTCCACTCCTGAATAAAATAAACACACACAACATGGGTAGTGCGATAAGCTAGGTTGTAATCCTGACTAAGTGTAAGGTAACGACAAATGCAGTTAACTATACAGAATGAGGGCTGTACAATAGAACATACCGACGCCTCCGTTCTAAGTATACTTAGAACGTTTTTAATGTTGTTGTACATTTCATTTTTAAATTCTACGTTCTCTAACTTAAATACTGTCAAAATTTGGTTAAGATGCGCCGATGCGTTCCGAAGTTATAAGGAAAAATCTATCGCGTGAAAACTTTGAGAGCTCATAACTCAAAACACACTTTGTCGACTTAGAATGTTATAGAACGGAGGCGTCGATATGATCACAGTACTTAGGCACCTTCTCACGACAACAATAATAAACATGTGTAACAGGCATGCCATTTTTTTTTTATAGTTATACGAGTATATTATTTGAGAACATGACTCAATACCCTGTATTTCCTTTTTCTTAAGCAGACCTGCCAATAGTTTTGTAATGGTTCCTGTGTAGTTTATTTTCATGAAGTAGAAATGAGTTGGAAGAAAACGTCTGAATGGTTTAATCGTCACTAATTAAAATGTTTCAGTGGTGTGGATATTAAAAATTATTTAAAACATTTGCTCCATAAAAATAATTATAATGAGAATAATTTGATTTGTCATCACAATCTATCATTGGACTTAACCGGGACCTACAGTTTAACGTCGTCCCGAATGACAGATTTTGAGAAACTTTTTCATGGCAAGTTTTTGCCAGAAATCTGCTGAGAGGAAGTCGCCGAATAAACATTTTATTTTTTCATATTTCGTTTTGATGCTTGGCCAGGGGCTCGAACCCGGGCCAGGGGCTCGAACTTATTTGAAAGTACAATCCTTCCGGTTAATAATGAAAAATAATTTCATTCAAATGGCTGCCTCGGCAGGCCATGCAGTAGCCTACACGATCGATCCAATTTTTAAGCACATTATCGATTGTGTGCAGCTGTATTTAACCAATGGCTTCACGAATATTGTCCTTTAAAGCGTCAATTGTCTCTGGCTTGTCGGCGTAAAACTTATCTTTGACGGCACCACACAAATAATAGTCGAACGGTGTCAAATCGCAGCTCCGAGGTGGCCAAACGTCATCAGCCTGATAATGCGATCTTCAAAAACAGGGCGCAAAACATCGAGTGTAGCTTCGGCTGTGTGGCACGTACTTTTCAATGTATGCGTGCGGGTTTTCTGTGCCCCAAATGCGATAATTTTGCTTGTTTACATACCCGCCAAGATCAAAATGAGCTTCATCTGAAAAGATGATTTTTTTTTGCCAAAATTGGCATCTTCTGTAAGTCGATCGCAAGGCCCACTTAGCGAAACGAAAACGCATTGGATGGTCAATATTCGTTCAGCGGAAGGATAAAACTAATTATCTGTCAAATCAGACATGAGCTAAGTGTTACCATTCGCGAAATAAGCACTAGTTGAAAAAAAAACGTTAGATGGCGGAGCCTTTATTTCATTTCAGAAAAAATTCGTCAACTTTTTGAATATTTCTTACAAACACACTGAATAATTATTTATAGAAGGGTATTTGCTATTCGCCTTTATTCCTATGCTATAGCTTCACCTACTTTCTTTCGTTTCTTCAAGAAATTATTCAAGTTGTGTACAAAAAAAACAGAAAACGAAAACGAGAAAATATAAATTGTGTAAAATGTATTCATATTGATTATTTGTTTATTTGAAAGAGTATGAAATGGAAAATAAACTGAAATAGTTCAATGAACTCTTACACAGCAAACTATCAACAATTCATTGAACAACCAATACATCATAACTACCCTTACCTCCTGACCTTATATAATAGCTTGACGTCTTCTTGGTTTTTGACACATTTGACACATAAATTCTTGGCCCTTCGCTCAAACCACTTGTGGCAGACAAGCAAGACAAGACAAGAAACAAAATTTGTGAAACAATTTGTTGTAATGCCAGATGTAAACGATTATTTGACAAACTATTTCGGAATACTTGAAGAAGGATAGTCACCTGCATACATATGTTTACGAGTATTTGGGTTCAATAAACTTTTTGTTAAAAAGGAAAAGAAAGGGAAAATAATCAAAATGGATAATCGATATTAAGATTTTATTAAATCGTATATTTCACATACGTCATGGTGGAAGAAATTTGAAAAACAAAAACACTACTTGTATACGACAGAGAGATTTACATGACTACCAAGTTTCAATGCATCAAGATAAAGAGAAATGGGGAAATGATTTCCTTTGAAACAAACTATAGTCTTAGCGGGATCACAGATACTTTAAGATTTCATTTTGGCAACAAGATGTATAACTTTGGGAGTAATTTAGTACAACTGAAATGCGAGTAAAGGTTGCCTTTTTTAGAGGTTTACATGTTTAAGTTGGTAACACACTGACAAACGATTTAACAGCTGCTTTTCATTAAGCTTTGTTAGACCTTTCTATATAGATAGACTTACACCAGAGCAACGCCTTACAATTGTTGAATTTTTTTTTTTTTTTTATCAAAATAATGATTCTGTTCATCAAACTTATTGTGCACTTCATGTATTCTATGGCGTAAAGAATCAATCGTCCTTCAAAGCGCCTAATTCGAATAACAATGAATTGTTTTCGGACGACATTTATTCTTACTGAAAAACGCATCTCTTTACACCCACAGGAAATAACTCTTTGGTGGGCTTTATGGCGTAGCGGAGACATTGGCCCATATGTCTTCAAAAACTGTGATGGTTACAAACCCTAAATCTCGAACAAAACGAAATATGTATGAAACATATATAGGGCTGCACATTTAAAGCACGACTGCCCCACCTTGGAAAACCAGCTAGAAAGTTTGATGAGCGAAGCTATATCCTTGACATCAATGGAGAGCCAAACAACCTACATATATCTGCACCTCGCAAAAGATAGGCACTGACAGAGAAAGTGGATAACAGTCTCCAGCGGATCTGCATCCACGGCAGAAGTCGTTAAATGGAAGCCGCATTCTTTCCGCTTGTCTACCCAAAACACAGTGACCTGTAAGCATGGCCACTGTAATTGAGATGATGCCACGACCAAGTCCAAATAATTGGTTGGTACGCCTTCTATCCATCAGGGGCCAGGTGAATCTAGCAGTAGAGCAGGACTCTTCATTGGATAGGATAGGTTAGCGTCTAGAAAGAATTTTCGCGTGATGGTCTTCGGTGACTTACTCTCGGCTAATTTCTTGCAAAAACCTCAAGACAAAATTTAATTGCCATGAAAAGATTCTCAAAAATCTGTCGTTCGGAGTCGACTTTTAAAATTAACACACATAACGTAAGTGGTGTGAGAATCTAGTTTGTTATCCTGACTAAAGGGTTGTAATCAAAAATTAAGTAAATATCTTGCTGACGTATGGTTCCAATGGAACGTAGCCATATGTCATACAGCGTACATACATACATATATACATAATTGGCCATTACAACCCTTCAGTCAGGATTACGGCCTAGCTTCTCACAGCACTCATGTTGTGTGCCTTAATTTTATACTTGAGTGGCGGAACCTACAGTTTAACGTCGACTCCGAACGACATATTTTAAGAAACTTTTTCATGGCATTTACTCTCAGAGTTTTGCCAGAAATCTGCTGAGACAAAGTCGCTGGAGAAGTATTTTTTTTTTTTCATATTTCGTTTTGATGTCTGGCCTGGGGCTCGAACACGGGCTTTTACGTCTAATAAGCGAACACACTATCTACTAGACTACGGCGACTTCCACACAGCGTACGCTATAGTTAATTTACTCAAAGAGTCTTTTGATGAAAGAGTAATACCGAGTATAGCTTCACCAAGATCGTGGGATTAAACGCCACGGAATTATTTTCTTTGGAGTTATATGAAGTCGAAACAATATGAAGAGAAACAATATGGTAATCAACATTCGAAAAGTTATTGGCGAGCTAAGGCCGCATAAAGTTTGTGAAAATTGATGAAGCACGGGCTGATATCTACTAAGTCAACTCACAACCTACTAGACTAAGGACACGACAGCAGGTTGGAGACTTTAATACATTCTCAACACGCTGCCTACAGATTAAAAAATTTTAAAAACTTATATTCGTATAGCAGAGCAATGGCAATCAACATTGAGTCCTTAAGCATAAACTACATATTGGAGTTGTTAGATGTGGCCAGAATCATTTCTCTTTATAATGGTTTATCTACAAGGTTTTCGCAATTAAAGCTTTAGTTCCTGCGTATATGGCAAAATTTCCATTTATTTTCAATTCATTCATTCATTCGTTCATTCATTTGCCTGATACAATATTTATGAAGAGCTCAATTAGTAACTTCAATAAACTTGTTAAAGTTGGCATGATTCAAGAAACGTTTTCTTAGTAGGTACATGTAGTACATGGCAGAACTTTGTCCTGTTTACCTTGTGCTAAATGGTAATGTAATGTGGATGATTTAAGTATTCGTAGAGAATAGAATGTAAAACTTATGTTTTATACATTTAACCACATCTATTCCATTACATTCTTACATTCTTACATCCATTCATTCATTTCATGTATTTATTCATGTATTCTGCAACATCATCATCATCATCGTCATCATCATCATCGTTCGTATCCACAGCCAAAGTAAGAGAAACTTCTTAAAAACTGTTTAACTTTGACTTTCGTATAGAAGGCTATGTACAGGTGTACATGTATGTGTATACATGTTCGAACCAAGTCTTTTGCAATTTCATTTCGTATTTAAGGTTTCTGTATTGTTGCTGTTTCTATTACATTTACTACAGGACAATGTCCTACAAAATGTTGCTACCAGTTATTATTCTACTACCACACACATGCACACTTTATGAGTATGTAGTCTACAAATACAACAATAATTCATGGTTGATTCTTGGTTTTTGTGGACATTCGAATTTTACAAACAATTTGCCTACTTTACAAACATTCAACCATTTAACCCATACTTGACCACTACAGCAGTCAACAATATTACTTATAGTTTAAGTTTTTGTCCACTTTGTTGCTGTTGTTTTGTGGTTTTTTCTTTACATTTTGAATAGTTTTTCGCTTCGAACATAAAGTGCAACAACTTGAGGTGCAGCAAAGACAACAACAACAACAAAAAAACAAATAAGAATACTTTCATATGCAAATTTTCATAAATTAAAATTTTTCTCTGTAACAATTTAAGGTTCTTTCTAAACATACATATACACATACATTATACAGTGAATGTCGTTGATAATCGTACAAAAGCTTATTATTTAATTTGTTCAGTAGATTTCTGACAAAAAAAAAAAAACCCTGCGACTAAATAAAATTTCCATGAAAAGTTTTTAAAAAAAATCTATCGTTCGCAATTGACTTTAAACTGTAGGTCGCCCCCACTCATGTATAGCATTAAACACACACAACATAGCTTGTATGAGAAGCTAGGTTGTAATCTTGACTAAGGCTAAGATAATAATAAGTCATGTATGTACGTATGTAAGTGATCAAGTGAGAAGGATAGGCTTACTAAATAATGACCTTTCCGCAAATATCTGTCATCTAATGGAGGTTAGTAGTCGCTATGGCTCGAGGCCGATGAAAAACTGTGTATTAGCAATCCTTACCACTATAAATAACTGTCGCTTTGGATGAATTTGGTCCATGTAATATCCAGTGATATTATAAAAACTCGTTGAGTTCATTCAAATTTACTTCTGGTTGATTAAGTAGCAATTCCTACGTAGCAATCTGTGCAGTCACCCTTTATGGATTGGTCAGTGTTCAGTGGTGCAATATAAATGAGTGTTGTTTAAACATAACCCAACTTAGTATTTAAAACTCCAGAAAACCATTTTAATTTTCATGAAGGACATATTCAAGTCTATTGAAATAGCGTATCCGAAAATGAGAGGGATATGTATGTGAATCCATCTATAGATATATAAAGGGTCTGCCATTTAACGTTTTTTTTTCAACTAGTGCTTATTTCGTGAATGATAACACTTAGCTCATGTCTGATTTGACAGATAATTAGTTTTATCCTCCCGCTGAACGAATCCAATGCGTTTTCACTTCGCTAAGTGGGCCTTCGATCGACTTACAGAAGATGTCGATTTTGGCAAAAAAAAAAATTTTCTTTTCAGATGAAGCTCATTTTGACCTTGGCGGGTATGTAAACAAGCAAAATTATCGCATTTGGGGTACAGAAAACCCGCACGCATACATTGAAAAGCCGACGCACCCAAAACGAGTCACTGTTTGGTGCGGATTTTGATCCGGAGGCATAATTGGGCAATTTTTCTTCGAAAATGAGCAAGGAGTGGCCGTTACAGTCAACGGCGATCGTTATCGGGCCATGTTGAACGAATTTTTGTTCACAAAAATTTGCAACATTTGGTTTCAACAGGACGGCACTACGTGCCACGCAGCCGAAGCTACACTCGATGTGTTGCGCCCTGTTTTTGAAGATCGCATTATTAGGCTGATGACGTTTGGCCACCTCGGAGCGATGATTTGACACCGTTGGACTATTATTTGTGGGGTGCCGTCAAAGATAAGTTTTACGCCGACAAGCCAGAGACAATTGACGCTTTAAAGGGCAATATTCGTGAAGCCATTGGGGAAATACAGCTGCACACAATCGATAATGTGCTTAAAAATTGGACCGATCGTGTTGGCTACTGCATGGCCAGCCGAGGTAGCCATTTGAATGAAATTATTTTCCATTATTAACCGGAAGGATTGTACTTTCAAAATAAAAAAAAAAATTTGAGAAAATATTCAATAGTTTTTTTAAAGCATTTCAAAAAAAAAAAAAACTTATTTGGCGAACCCTTCATTTATTACAGGCCAATTTCTGCACACTAAACCTAATGCAAAAAAAAAATTAATCTTATCTTTACGATTTTCACTGACATTTACTGTATTACTATATATGTGTATGTATGTATGAGTGCATTTGCAATTTTTCTTCACCTTCTTTTCGTGGTTTTTGTGCAAAATTTTCAAATTCATTTCTTAACTTCTTCTTCTTTTGTTGCCACAATACTATAACCACCCAGTATGTTGCTTCTCAGTTACAATCCTGTTTGCACAACTAAAGTTGACATTATTCTTGTTTTTATTCTTATTTGTTGCTACTTTTGTTGTTGTTTTTGTTTTCATTTCTTGTGGTCTGGTTACAAGTGTCACATAAATACCCGGCATATTTTTAAAGTTTAAATTTTGTCTTAAAATAAACAAATATTTTTAGGTTTACACTTTACTTTACACTTTAAAAAAGGATTTTATTTATAAGAGAGCAGAGGTTCTGAAACTTTTTTTTAAATTTGCGATGAATAATGAAGCGCTTTAGGAAAGAGGACTTATTACAATAATTAGGAAAGTTATGCTGAGTTTAAGAAAGTGGACCTAATGTATTCGTCACTGGAAGAGGGGTCAAAAAATTCTAAGAAACTGGATCGCTTTGGAAAGTTAAACTCCCGTGCGTCATCGCACCGGTTGAGCTCTTAAAAACACTGCTTCTCCATACGAGATTGTTGCCGAAAATCGCAAAACATCAGTTCAGCATTGATCTCAACAACTTCGAATTGCACGAAGTACTACGCAACGAATTTTGATAAGAGATTTCCCGCCATAGCCATAGTAGGCAGTGTGTTCGCTAATTATACATAACCCCAGGTCAGACAAAACGAAACATGAGAAAATATTTCTTCAACGACTTCCTTTCAGCAGATTTCTGTCAAAAGCTCTGAGAGTAAACAAAAAATTGCCATGATAAGTTTCTCATAAATCTGTTGTCCGGAATCGATTTTAAATTGTAGGTCCCCAACACTCATGTAGTGGCTTAGTGGATATATAAAGTTGTTGCATTCGGGGTTCAGAAGCTCCTCATGAAATGCATGAAAAACAAATGCGTCCATAATGAGCTACTGTATGAAGTAAATTTTGGTCAGGCGGTATGACTATGAATGGCATTCGTTACTTGACAACGGATTTCTTGTGGCCTCAACTGGCTTGTATCTAAACAACATACATATATCTGTACAGAAAATATCTAAATATATGTATCTGGACAGCATGCATCTGGACGTCATATATCCGGACAGCATAGTCGTCGTAGTCTAGTAGGTAGTGTATTCACTTATTACACGTAAAGCCCGTGTTCGAGCCTCTGGTCAGACATCACAACGAAATATGAAAAAAAAAAATATTTCTTCGGTGACTTCCTCTCAGCAGATTTCCGGCAAAAACTCTGAGAGTAAATAAACCTGCCATGAAGAAGTTAAACTGTAGTTCTCGCCACTCAAGTATAAAATTAAGGCACACAACATGAGTGGTGTGAGAAGCTAGGCCGTAATCCCGACTGAAGGGTTGTAATGGCCAATTATGTATGTATGTATATGTCTGAGTAGCGTAAATCTGAATGAGATATGCATTGATTAAGACAGCGCCACCTGCTACACGGTACGTGCATTAATCATGTTATTTCAGCAATGATTTCCAGAACAAATTTTTTCAAGAACTCTTGATGTTAACTGCCCTCCAAGATTTGATTTAACGAGCAATTTTTTTTTTTTTTGGGTTTTTGTGAAATCTCGATATGATACGGATAAATCATCAATAATTCTCTTGGAAAATTTAATGAAAAGAGTCGTCGCTGCTAGTTGACGGATATTTTATTCCGTACAAAATTGGATCATGTAATCTTTATAATTAAAAGAGAACCATAAGTGTCTCAAGAAATAAGTGTTTTTATTCTAAAAAGAAAACTTTCGTTCTTACTGAGACACCCTTTATTTGCTGGATTATTTCAAGTCAATGAAAACACTATTTACAGAAAATTAAAAGTTAAGTTTTTAGAAAACTGAATGAATATGAATGAAATTCCTGGAAACAATTTTTTCTATTCTAAAATCTTTCTAAATTCAAATATGTATTCCTGTAAAAACTTGTTTTCTTACTTTATTATTATTTGTTTTCGTCGTAAAATGAACTGCACACCTACAACTTTCTATCTCTGCTGCCCATTTACAAAATCGTACAAAACAATACAAAGTAATAAAGCAATGAACGCAACATTTCTCTGTTATTAACTCATTTCAATAGCGTCTGTATATTTGAGTTGAGAAATTAATTTGTTTTCTCACTTATTTTATGTGATTCTTTTTTACAACAATAATGTTGTTAGGTTTTGTTCGGATTTTGTTGACTCTGAAAGCCATATGAAATCATTTTCTTGGTGGCAGTTAAACATTTTTTTTATGCAAATTTCGAAAAGAATTCGTGCCAAGTATAAATTGTGCGTTTGGTTTTGTATTTTAGATTTCTGGCAAAAAGGAAAACAAACAAAAAAAAAAAAACAATACCAAAAACAAACAAATCTGAAATTTCTGCGAATCTAATTAAAATATATTACAGCAGACGATGACTTTTTTTGTGTTAAGGGATTATATTATTGTTATTATTATAATACAATATTATCAGGAGGCGACACAAACTAAATTCGCTTAATTTACATATCAAAGTTTAATTTGGGGTCATAACATGTGAGTGGATGAGTAAAGAAGCTGTTTTTTCTATAGAACATTAAATTCATTCGGAGAAGAGAGGGATGAATTTTTTTTATTTGTTTTCTGTGAAAGTGGAAAATTTTTAGGTAAACTTTTTACGAAATGAGTATGAATTTAATTGAAAAGACATAGAGTTTGAATATAAAACAATGATGTGAGTTAAAAGATAATATATGAGCCTAATATGAACAGCAATAAATATATTTCACTTCATCAAGTCGCCGTAGTCTAGTAGGTAGTGTTGTTGGCTTATTAAACGTGAGGCCATAGTTCGTTCAAACCCTAGGTCAGATATCTCCAACAAAAACGAAACATCAAGAAATATTTCTTAAGCGACTTCCTCACAGGACCTGAGGAGTCCTGCTCCAGCGCTAGACTCACCTGGCCCTGATGGATAGAAGGTGTACCAACCAGTTACTTGGACTTGGCCGTGGTATCATCTCAACCAGGTCATTGCGTTATGGGTAGACACGGGGAAAGGATGCGGCTTCCATTTAACGACTTCTGCCGTGGGTGCAGATCCGCTGAGGAAGAGGAGACTGTTATCCACTTTTTCTGTCAGTGCCCGTCTCTTGCTAAGTGCAGACATAGGTTATTTGGCTCTTCATTTCTTGTTAGCTTGACGGAGCTATCATCTATTGACATCAAGGATATAGTTTATCAGACTTTCTGACAGATTTTCCAGGGCGAAGTAGTCGTGCTTTTAATGGGCAGCCCTTGCGCTGACCAACTTCTTCCTCTTCCCTGGTTTTGGTAAAGCTTGGTCAGTACATGTACAGTGTTCACCTGTGGCGTCACTACGCTATGCGTGCTCAAGTGAGCTTTGTGATATCAGAGCTATCACTTCAACCTAACCAACCAACCTAACCTATCCTCACAGCAGATTTCTGGAAAAAACTGAAAGAGTAAATAAAATTGCCATGAAAAGTTTCTCAAAGATCTGTTGTTCAGAGTCGACTGTATACTGTAGGTCCCGCCACACACACAACATAGGTAGTGTTAGAAACTAGGTCGTAATCCTAATAACTAATTGTGTATGTATTATGAAGAGCAGCATAGGTTTACTTGCCATCCATAATCGAGTAGTCCCTCTTAATAATAATAAAGAGTTCAAAAGTAAGGTTAAATTGAACGCACATAAAGCTTTCCTTTTATTTCATGTATGAAATACAATGTCATTTAAGTAGCCGCCTCTAGATTAATTACAGCAGTCGATACTTTTTACAATTTTATCGCACATTTCAGGCAGTCCTCAGCGGTAACTTGATGAATTTTGGTTTTCAAATGCTCTTACATTAAAGGATTATCCACAAAGCCACGGTCCTTGCTGTAGCCACATAGTAAAAAGGTTCTAAATGCACCGTATTACATGATCGTGATGGCCACGAAAAATTAAAAATACTTTTTCGGAAAACTTCTTATGCATTACAGACAAAATCAACAGTGTAATGTGATTCATAACACGATTTTCTGGCAACCATATATCGTCTAGCTTATAAACTTTAATTACACTCCAAAGACATTCGTTTATCATACGGTTATAAAGCTCAGAGTTAAGGGAATTTTCTGAAAAAAAAATCTCTCGTTCTGAATTGTCTTTAAACTGTAGATCCCGCCACTCATGTATAAAATTAACACACACAACATTAGTGGTGTGAAAAGCTAGGTCGTAATCCTTACTAAAGAGTTGTAATGATTAAGTATGTGTGTATATTTCACATCAGATTTAACAAGTTTGTCATGAAGTCCTGGTTTCAGCTTCTCAGAAACTTTAAATGTCATTTAAAATAACTTGATTTACGTACGTACAGTGAACGCCAAAAGTGAGTACACGCCACTGAAATAATTCATTTTCTTAGGATAGCGAAAAAAGTAAATGAGAATAGTCGAATAAATTTCCAAAAATTAAAACGTTTATTTACGTATACAGTCAACCCTCCTATAACGCGGTTACATGCGTACCGCGTTATATGGAAACCGCGCTATAAGAAACTCGGATTTCACCATACAAAACAGGCTAAGTCATAGCGCGTTCTATGGAAACCGCGCTATAAGAAACTCAGAGTTAGTACAAAACCCATCATTCGTACCGCGTTATATGGAGACCAAGAAATTCAAACGGCAAAATAAATTACAAATTATTTTTATTGAATTCAAGAGTTCATATAAGGATTAATAAAAAACGGAAATAAAAACTAATCTAAAAGACTGCAAGGAACCTATGGGATGTTATTGAACGGAAACCGCGCAGTAAGGGTACCGCGTTATAGGAGGGCTCCGGGTTATATGGAAACCGCGCTTTGAAAGTACCGCGTTATAGGAGGGCTGTCGCAATTTCAGCTCCGCGTTATATGGAAACCGCGTTCTGAGAGTACCGCGTTATAGGAGGGTTTACTGTATTTATAAAATGTTAAAACAAAAACAACAATTCATGAAAGGAACTTTTTTTTTATACTCAAGAACATAATAGAAAATTTAAAATTATAGTGGGTATTGACTCACTTATGGCGCTCACTGTATGTAGGTATATGGCTATACACAGTAAAACTTTTCTATTGCAAATAAGCAGGACTATAAATTATAAAAATTTAACTTTAACTAGAATATCAACAACGAAACTTACATGGTAATGTGGTTTATAATTTCAATTCAATAAAAAAAAGGTGGCACTTTCACTGTTAATTTTTTTTTTTTTTTGTTATTCCCACGGAGGTTACAATACAAATAAACAACAACAAAGTAACAGAATGGGCTTTAAAAATGTAGAAAATAAAACCTAAAATTAACTCACTCGTTATATTTTGGTTCTCATTTCCAATCTGACATTAAATTTAAATGGAAAATGAAATAAAAAAATAAAAAAAAGGAATTAAAAAGTATTTACAAAAAAAAAACCGTTCTGTACTAAACACTTAAGAAACTAAAGAGAGAATGAGTATAAAATAAACCGTTTTAGTACACGCGAGTGTAACGGTCAAGTGAATACTGATACTAATACTAATACTTAGCATAACTAAAGGCTGGGGTACTAAAAACGAAAGGACTCTTTGCTAAGCAAAACAATGAGAACAACTAAACGCCACAACAATAAAAATAAAAATAACGACAGGACACATAAACCAACAATTGAAATTCTATACCGAATGGCCAGTTGAAGTGTAAACGTTGTATTGACCATACACTCAAAGGGAACGCGTTTAACGCGTTCAAAGTGGATACAAAAAATTGAATTTTTTTTTTCTTTTGTTCAAAACAATTTTTCCATGCCGTACCATACAATACAATACAATTGTAAATCAATTGAATATGTGGAAAATAAAATGTTAAATTAAATATTTAAAATAACAACAAATTGTTTTCAAAACAAAAAAGTTTCGAAACATTAGAACGGCAATCAATAAAAGAAATCGAAAATAGTGAAATAAAATACAGAATAAAAAAAAAAGAAATCAGTATTCGAATATAATTCTGATAGTGAATTAACGTTTTTAATCATTTCATTATTGGCTTTAATTATTCACAAAACAATTAAACTGATTGCGTAAAATGTCAAAAGGTTGAATAATTTAACACCTGAAAGGCATTAGCGAAACAACAACAAAAACAGGAATATTAAAACGGAATTTCAAAAAAAGCTAAAGGATATCAATAGCCATTATGGATATACCCAATACTGGAGCCATATTTACTCTTGGCAAATCCCATTTAGCGGAAAATACTCAGAGTTATTTTTATATAAAAAATGATCCCATTAAACGTCTTATAGCGGGACCATATCAAAGTGCTGTTATTTGTGGTAAATTCTTCAAATTTTCTTTCAGTTTATTTTCCCGTTTTTTTATTTTGTTTTCTTTTAATGATCAATTATTTCATTCTACTTAGACTAACAGTTTTAATAGTGTGGGTGAGTGGACTTAATGGTGGTTGTTTCGTTTTAACCCAATTACATACATTTCAATATACACACACACATACACACACAAAAAGTCAATAGGTTTCCTTTGATTTGTTGAAATTCCCTGGCGAGTTTGACCTGTATTACTTTATAAATAAATAAATAAATAAATGAAACTGAATTGAAACTGAACTACAAACTGTAAGAAAAGTAATTGTCAAACAAAAACGTTAACAACATAAAGAAATGAGAAAGAGTTATACACACAATAAAATATAATTTAAAATAATTTTTTTTTTTTTTTAATTTAAATCTTCCTTCATCTTCATATACCAAATCTATTTTGAAATAATTTTTAAATGCTTTTAATTCAACATTTTCCTAAAGGAATCAGTTTTTTATTTTAAATGCTCGCTTTATAGCTTGTTATCATTTAAAAAACATCAGGATATTCGCAAACAGGGTCCATAATTTTATTTATACTCGTAGAGAGCACAGACAAACTCCAACCTAATTTTTCTCGGTGAAATATGATCTTCGCAGCAACACAAAAGCGTTTTAAAAGGACTCTACACCATTTATTTTAATAAAAACCGAGAATGTCAAACTGTGTTGACATTTCTATACAGTAAAATCACCATGAATCATTTAACGCTCGAACAAGACTTTCAAATTGTGGAAATTTATTTCGAAAAGAAAAAATCGGAATATTTTACAGTTAACACAGCGCGATTACAGGGAGCGCTTTGTGCTGTTATTGATCTTTTTGCGTTAATTTTGCTCTCCTTTACTTAAAACCATCAACAAGACGAAGGAAGTGTGCATACCACGCCGCTGTTGTAGCGAGAAGTCTTAAAGAAGACGTCGCCATGTCAGCTCGCCGCCGTTATAAAGTTGATGACCTTGTCCTTGGCTTATATAAAATATAACTCGCACAAGGACTAAACTCTAACAACCATCATTTGGGACATATTTTTGTTTATTAAAGTCATTTGAAGTACAGTAGGTCCTTGATTATCCGTGATTCGATTATCCGGCAACATCAATTATCCGGGATGGAAAAAGAAAATCTTTTGCATCGACTTAATTTTATTTTAGATCGACTTACATTTTTCTGCATCGTTTAACCGTGATTACCTCTATTATCCGTGATTATAAGCAAAAAATTTTTTCTATTATTTTGGACAACCAAGTGAAAAAGGGGAATTCCCTCTTTTTCTGACAAAATAATTTTTCTAAAAATTTTTGAAACATGCATGTATGTATATAAAATCCTTGAATTATTTAGTTTTTATATAAATATGTACATATTCATTTATTGGTCCTCAATTAACCGGGAAAATTGATTATACAGAATGCTTCCGGTCCCGACCATCACGGAAAATCGAGGTCCCACTGTATACATTTTATTAGAGCGAAGATAATTAAAACTGACTATTAACACGCAAGCGTCTTCATTGATCCTTATTTCGAAAGATAGAAATAGAATAGAAGAAACTGTATGTCGAACGCTATCGAGCCTATGGTAATTGGATTTTTGTTTCCAAAAATTAATCAGATAAACCTCAAAACGGCACAACAACTATACAACGTGCTTCACAATTGTTTAATTGCAAAATCTATATGATGATAACTTTCCTTCCAAAAGCGGTTCTGTTCGCTGACTCCCGTGTTCATGCGATTTAACGCCTCTGGAGTACTTTTTATGGGGCTATGTTAAATGATTGGTTTATGCCGGCAAATTAGCAATTCCTGAAGCTTTGGAAACTAATATTGGAGCCACCATCGACTCATTACGTCCAGATTTATCGGAAAAATTGGTGATAAATTGGGCAGAATAAATGGACCGTTGTTAACGTTAATTCCTTTCGGTTTTATTAATACATACATTGCAAAGCATTTTTACATAAAATTAGTCATACTGCAGAAGCATTTGCAAAGTAGCTAGTGACATAGAGGTAGGATGAAAGGGATTAACCGTCCTCTACATTGATCCTTTGTTATCCATGACCGCGCGTCGGCTCACCAAGGAGAGATAGCCACCAACTAGGGCCTTGTTCTCTTTAAGCTTTGGCGCATATAGCCTTCGAAAAGACATTTGACGCCCAAAAGCAACCAGCAATTGCAATTAGAAAGCATACAAGTACTTTTAAAACCAACTAAAGGCCATCAAAGGCTGATAAACATGGCACATGCCATCCATCCTATGCAGGGAAACCTTCTGATTTTAATCCTGAGCTCAGGCGTACGTCAACATTGCGTACAATATTCTCTTCTTTTTAACTGCTTTCTAGATATTGCCGGTGAGTAACACGAATACTGATAGAGCCGGTATTACTTAGTGGTTTCAAGACAAATTGGAGGACTACAGTAATCCCTGGATTTACGTCGCAGTTGGTTCCAAAAAAAGGCGACGTTAATCGAAACGACGTAAATCGAATTTCATATTGCTCATACCACAAAGTAGAGTTTTTTTAACAAGGAACTTAAAAAAGTTGCAGTATACCTCGATTTACGTCGCAGTTGGTTCCAAAAAAAGGCGACGTAAGCCTAATGACGACGCAAATTGAAGTTAGCGGGAACAAAAAATTTGACGACGTAAATCGAAACAACGTTAATCGAGGCGACGTAAATTGAAGGATTACTGTATAACTATCCGAAAAACATTTCCTGGCTGTCTCAATCATCTCACAAAGAAGCGATGGATATAGCAAAACAAGCCATCGATTGATGCCTTAAAGATATAGACGAAAAGGCCGCGCATCGTACGGGGAACACAGCATAGCTGCTCACATCACCCATGTTGCGGTTGTTAATTTTAACCGTGAGTGAAGGGATCGGCAATTTAACGTCGATTCCGTCGTTAGTTGTAGAACACTTTGTCTGTTGTTACTTTCAGAACTTCTGCCAGAAGATAGCTGAGGTGTGAACTCAGGGCTCTCATCTAGTAAGCCAACTCGTTACCCTCCAGGCTACGGTGATAAAATAATTTTTTTAATGCGAATCTTTTTGTGATTTAAGCCTTTATGCGCCGGAATTTTACGTGAACAGTGCTTTATTCCATGAAATATCTTCCTTTATATGCCTTTAGATCACTTTAAAACTTTTCTAAGCCTTTAAGAAATAGCGTCCGGGCAATTGAATAATAATTTAATATATGGGACTATTCCTATTAGATTTTTAAATATTTTTTATCGTTTTTTTCCAGAAAACATTTTCTATCGAATAAAATTCCTTATTACAGCACTTCCGGGTCTAAGAAATTTGAAAATTGGTTCAAATTGAATATTTGGAGTTGCATGTTGTCGGCTATTATTTTTGTTTTGTATTGCAAGTACTTTCACTCTTGATTAATCATCGTATCTTGAGGATTACTGACATTATTATATACATACGTCTTGTAAGTGATTGTGGTTCTTGTACAGAGAGTCAATGGAATTCCGTGTTCTATTTACTGTTGCAATTATTTTCGTTGTAGAAGAAGTAACGTGACTTATTGTTAAAATTAATGACATTGTAAGACGTTTTATTTTAAAGTGAAGTACTCGTATTCGTATGTGAACGTCCGTCCACACAACTGTAAGTGGTTACGGTTAAAAGTGAAAGTTTAAATGCATTTTAGGGCAGGATAATATAATTGCTAAAACGAAAATAACTATGATGGGTGATGGTGATGGTGATGATGATGATGATATAATGATGATGGGAGTGTTGACATGATGTATGAGTTTGTGCATTGAAGTGGAATTCGAACACAAATTTGTTACAGCATTTTGCAAAAAAAAATGTATACAACAGATAACAACAAATGTTATAAATAAACATTAAAAAATTAGAGAAAACCAAGCAAAATCCTCCTCACATATTACGCTACCATTCTAACAATTATGGCCTGCTTTAAAAACCATTTAAAATTGAAATTTTGTTTTTAAATTTTTATAACAAAAAATTATATTCTTCAACAATTGGAAATTTCCGTTTTGAATAATCTAACACTTGTTGCTTTAATTACAGTGTGATTCATATTTTGTATTTAAATAATGCAACAAAAAAAAAGAATTTTTTTAAAGGAATTTTGTCGGTGTCATGAACTTATGGAAAATTATTCGTGACCTGTGGAAATAAATCGCTGACGGGGTTTATACGATGCATTTATTTTAAAGCAATCTAAGAAACTACTCAAAGAACAATAATGCACAAATGCACGTTCACAAAAATTAAAATATTTTTAACATCACATTAAATCATATTTAAATCGAAATCATAATGGAACTTTGACTGAAATAAAATTTTAAAGCATTTCCTATTGCATTTCATAACGTGCTAATTATACAATATTTTTTTTTTTTTTATTAATTTTGTAACCAAATTCACATGTCACACTTTAAGACTTCGTTTCATTTAAAAACGATTTCAGGTTCTTTTAAAATAAGATCCTATAAAGTATATTTAAATATTAAAATAATAGTTTCAATTTCGAAGATTGAAACGATTACAATTCAAATACCAAAAGCCAAAAAGTCAGCCAAAGGACATACAAGTTAGTAATCAGGTCCATCATTAGCTACGAAAACGATATTTTTCTACTATTTTATCCGAAAACCTATATTATTTACAAACTCACCGTGAGTATATACAGATGGCGTTTCGAAACTTAGAAACTTAGGGTCCGCCATCTAACGTTTTTTTTTCAACTAGTGCTTATTTCGTGAATGGTAACACTTAGATCATGTCTGATTTGACAGATAATTAGTTTTATCCTTCCGCTGAACGAATATGGTTGTGTATACGCTTGAACAACGCTGTAAAATATTGCGACATTACTTTGAAAATCATGGTAATGTTGCAGAATATGTGCGAAAATTGCGTACGGATTTTGGAAGAAGAGAAGCACCGTCAGCTCCGTATGTTCGTTATCTTGTGAAAGAAACTGGCATCCTCATCGATAAACCAAAGCGTGAAAAGCCAAAAACAGTGCGTACACCCGAGAATATTGCTGCTGTGACAAAAAGTGCGCCATCAACATCAATTCAACGTCGTTCTCAACAATTGAACATTTCGGAGACATAATTGAGACGAATTTGGCATAAAGACCTTGGTATGACGCCGTACAAAGTCCAATTGGTTCAGGAGTTGAAGCCAATTGACCATCCAATGCGTTTTCGCTTCGCTAAGTGGGCCTGCGATCGACTTACAGAAGATGCCGATTTTGGCAAAAAAAAAATCCTCTTTTCAGATGAAGCTCATTTTGATCTTGGCGGGTATGTAAACAAGCAAAATTGTCGCATTTGAGGCACAGAAAACCCGCACGCATACATTGAAAAGCCGACGCAACCAAAACGAGTCACTGTTTGGTGCAGATTTTGATCCAGAGGCATAATTGGGCCATGAGCAAGGAGTGGCCGTTACAGTCAATTGCGATCGTTATCGGGCCATGTTGAACGAATTTTTTTTCACAAAAATTGAAGAGGAGGATATTCGCAACATTTGGTTTCAACAGGACGGCGCTACGTGCCACACAGACGAAGCTACACTCGATGTTTTGCGCCCTGTTTCTGAAGATCGCATTATCAGCCGCAGAGCTGATGTCGTTTGGCCACCTCGGAGCTGCGATTTGACACCGTTGAACTATTATTTGTGGGGTGCCGTCAAAGATAAGTGTTACGCCGACAAGCCAGAGACAATTGACGCTTTAAAGGACAATATTCGTGAAGCCATTGGTGATATACAGCTGCACACAATCGATAATGTGCTTAAAAATTGGATCGATCGTGTAGGCTACTGCATGGCCAGCCGAGGCAGCCATTTGAATTAAATTATTTTCCATTATTAACCGGAAGGATTGTACATACTTTCAAATAAAAAAAGAAATTTGAGAAAATATTCACTAGTTTTTTTTCACAGCATTTTCAAAAAAAAAAAGTTATTTGGCGGACCCTTTAGCTTCAATATCCTATTTATAGCAAGAAAGGTGTGTCGTTCTAAAATAACCATTGATCGCTCACTTTATCTCTTCATTCCTGACAAATCATTTCCTACAGAGCCATTGTCTCAAGTTTTAGAAATAGAAAGTAATACGTGGAAGTGAAAGTAATCTGGCAAATAAGATTGCTTTTTCCCTTTTGAAGATAATCAATAAAAATTATGCCAAATAATGTAATCAGACGTAATGATCAGGTTGGAGGAACTATTTCCTCGTCCTTTGGACCTAATTCCCCAAACCTAATCCACTGTTTTACTTCTTCTTCGTTTTATGCGTACACCATATGTTCGTTTTATGAGCCCGAGATTCAAATTCAAATCAAGGATCAGATTCGAGTGACTCAAATCATTCATCAAAATTTACAGTCTTAGTTGTTGTTGCATTTACAAAATAAGAAGAAAAAAAAAAGACTGAAAGCAAAGCAAACACACAACCTTCTAGTGAGTATTGTAGTGTTCGTACGCGAATCGTACTTATTTTATGTTGAGTAAAGGAGAGTTGAAATCAACAACAGCATACGTATTGTTAAGTATGAGTACGATGAGTACTTCAAACTTTGAATATGAGTAGTATGAGTATGATATTAAAATAAGTATGAATGCATATAAGTATCAGAAATTATGAGTATGATTTGAATCTACTCATCTTTTTGAATACGCATTGCTGATCTATGATATATACATATATATAAACGATATATTGTTCAATGCGAGACAAAGTGACTTCACAACATTGTTTAAATCGCCAAGAACATCAGGTTTTTCTATCACTATGTGTATAAGAAAGAAATGTACGATACGATTATAAAAGAATTTCGGAGCGAGTGATGCACTACAGAGGAAATCTATCTACCATAAATCATGATGAACTGTGTGAGTTGATATTTTTTTTTAACAATTTGCGTGTTTAAATTAAAACAGGAATATGTTATGAGTAAGGTCCTGGTAGTCTACCCTTTGGAAGCGTCCGATTCCAACCACTCTGCTCTGATACACTAAAAAGAGCACATGGCCTTAGCTACTCAGCTCATAATAATTATAATAACTAAATAAATTCTATTAGTGAGTGTCTCTGTATAGCTAGATTTTTATCAGATAGATGGCGCAATTTTTTCTTTTTTCGTCTGTTAGATCATGTGATAAATAAAGACTTGGAAAGATCGAAAAATTGACACGAAATTTGATAACATGTTATATTTTTTTCCTTTTAACTTTAAAATAACAACGAATACTACTACAAAATAGGTGACAAAAAGTGATGTGATGGTGGTATTATCCATCAAACCACATATAGCTATAGGGCAACAATATTAACAACAAAATTTTAAACATAATCAAAGAAATTTGATTTAATGATTCCATCAATCAATAAGCCAAACTAAACAATAACAAAATAACACTTAAAACGAATACAACGCAAAAAAAATGTACTTCATGTTCAAAAGCAAGTAAAAAATGTTTGGCTATGTGACTATAAAACAAAAACAAGTAGTCCACCATGCCAAATGCCCTTAGAAAAATATACTCATGCTATGTGATAATGAATGAATGATTTTACAGTGACTGTCAGAGAAAATCGTACAGCAAACCTTATGTAAATTTTATTTTATTTTCTTTTAGCAATTTCGATAGACAACAAGTTCGAATTATCCCGCAGGTTTTGTGACATACAAAATAATTTATCTCCATAGTGCTTATTTATATGACAAACCTCAATGCAAGGAGTGGAAAAATTTATATTTTTTATTGGGTAATATGATAGCAGTCAACGGTAGAACTGTGCAAGTTGATGAAATATGAATTAAAACTACACTTGGGGCACACAACTGGAAACATTCGACGCTAGAAACTTAAATCACATGTCCCAAAGTCCTGACAAACCATTCAGAAATTTTTGAGTGCTCCAACGTACAGCATTACATTAATAAAGATGTAAAAATTATTCTGAATTCCATACTTTCATGAAAGGATAATGTAATTTTAAAAGGGCTGTAGGTAAAATTTGTTGGCTTTTATAGGAAGACATATACACATTTCAACTAGACACTCCTGGTGTAACCCTCTGGTGGACCTCCAAGACTTATACCCATGTATCCAATATTTATTAAGGGTTCGGATATAAAAAGTGTTTTGTAGGCTATCTAGTGTGTTTTCCAGATGGAGGTCAAGGTCATTTTGAAAGCAGAGAAGTTAGGTCCCTAAGGAATGTCCTAGTCCGTCCATCCTAGTCCATAAATACCGAGGATTTCTAAAGGAAATTTCCAATCATTCAAAGGCAACTCTTATATGAAGTTCAGAACAAAGGGATATTTTCGAGAATTTAATTGCTTTGGATCTGTCCAAGGTCGGTATGGAGCTAACAATCTCCGACTTGTTACAGGGCATAGGTATTCCGATGGTTTTAGCTATGTTCGTTCGTAGTCGCCATAGTCTAGTAGGTAGTGTGTTCGCTTTTTAGACGTAAAGCCCTGTTTCGGGGCCCAAGCCAGATATCAAAAAGAGATATGAAAAAAAAAATATTTCTTCGGCGACTTCCTCTCAGCAGATTTCTGACAAAAACTCTGAGAGTAAACAAACCTGCCCTGAAAAGTTTCTCAAAATCTGTCGTTCGGAGTCGACGTTAAACTGTAAGTCCTGCCATTCAAGTATAAAATTAAGGCACACAACATGAGTGGTGTGAGAAGCTAGGCCGTAATCCTAACTGAAAGGTTGTAATGGCCAATTATGTGTGTATGTTCGTTTTACAAGGAGACTCAATCTCGTTGGCAGTAAGAAGGCACGTGCAATAAGACTTTGCTGTACTCGTATGTTTATGAAAAGGACTGAATCACATCGATTCATAAATTGCATGGCCCTTAACCAGGCAATAGTGATTCTCAGAGGTTACTGCCCTTTGGAAAGGCATGCCGATAGACTTGACATGAAGTTGAATAGCTTATGCAGTAGCTATGGATCTAAGGAGGTAGGAGAGACTATATGTCGGTGCCCTGCTCTTGCCTTGACTAAATTCTCCAACATAAAGCAATATATTGGATCGATGTACTATAGAAGCAAGATTTATTGTGAATTCAATTTGTTTCCTCAAGGAATGATTATCAGTGGAAGTAAATGCTGGCCAAGTGATACCTTGTCCTGTAAGGAGCGTTCACCACATAACGACGGCAATTGCATGATGCCAAATTGTTTCTAGGTTGAAAACACTAAACGAACCGCATCAGCAAAATATTTGAATCAAAGTTTAGATATCACAATATTTGCTGGTTATTTTTCGGGACTAATAATTTTACTTGTAGTCGCCGTAGTCTAGTAGGTAGTGTGTTTGCTTATTAGACGTTGAGCCCCGGGCCAGACATCAAAACGAAATATGAGGAAAAAATTAAAAAATATTTGCCAGATTTCTGGCAAAAACTCTGAAAGTAAATAGACCTGCCATGAAAAAGTTTCTCAAAATCTGTCGTTCGGAGTGGACGTTTAACTGTAGGTTCCGCCACATTACAGCACACAACATGAGTGGTGTGAGAAACTAGGCCGTAATCCTGACTGAAGGGTTGTAATGGCCAATTATGTATGTATGTATGTAACAATTTTACGGTTTCACTTGCAATATTTTATACTGTGTTAACAAGTGACTTAAAGGATATTTGTCGTCATAAGTTATCAATCCCTATTTATTTTATTGTTATTGACTTAATTCAAAAATAATAACCGACTGTACGATTTTCACTGACATTCGCTGTCACTTTCCAAACGTTACTTGGTACCTGTAACTAATTAATGTTGAATTATTTTCTTCTCTTATATATTCAAATATAGAATCAGGACGTTTATTTGTATGGGGTGAAAATCGTTATGGCCAACTAGGCATAGGGGGACAACATTTGTCATCAAATACTAACACTAATAACAACAATAATAATAATATAAACAGTAATAATAATAATAACAACAACAACAATAATAGTAATGGAGATATTATAATAAAACCCACATGCGTTAAATCACTTAAAACACTGGGCCTTAAGGTAGCCGATATATCATTTGGTAACGATTGGTCTGTTATTTTAACAGGTAAGTTGTTTGCATATGTATTTGTTGTATGTACGTATAATAATATAATATTTGTAATCATATCTAATATACATTTGTATTTATATTATCGTTTTGCAGTATCAAATGAATTATTTTTCACTGGCCGTAATATATTTGCCAGCGAGGCTACCGTATCAACGAATTTTACAGCAGCAACAGTTAATGGGGAATCATGTGAAATTATACGAAAACCCTTTCGTTTGGAAGAGTTCGATGACTGTTTGTCGAATAGCGAGGAAACTGAAAACTTTATAAATGTTTTAGCAGGAAATGAACATTTCGTTTTATTGACATGTAAGTTCATGTTAATGTTTTGCAATGTTATTTTGCTGTTTTGTTTTTGTTTTTGTGTTTTTTTATTGTCTATTGTTTTGTTATGGAAGTTTATAAACATGAAAATTGCATAAAATCAACAACAACAGGTTTTTTTTAGAGTGATATTGATTATTTATGACATGCAAAAATTTTAACATTATTTTGTTTAGATTGAGAATTTGACAGGTTAGAAAAAAAACTGGACAAATATAATGTCTGCCCATACGCCCGCCCCCTTCCCACTCTCTCTTTGCGTTAAATGATAGCATTAAACGAATGCATTGGTTGTGTGCGGCATATAAAAATTATAAGACTATGTTTTATACAGAGTCCAACAAGTTTGAATTTCATATAAATTCTGTTTTGTTTCTTTTCACATATTTTTCTTTCGTATTTTTATTTGAATTGTGATTTTCACTCGACCATCGTATAGGTTAGTTTAGGTGGCCGATGTTTCATGAAGAGCCAAAACAACATCAAGAATCAAACATTCGTTATAGGAAACCATTTCAACTCCAAAATAAATCTTGCTATTGCTGTCATCCCTATTTTGAAGACTACAGTCAAAAACAGAAAATAATAAGTCAAGAATAGCAAGGGCACTTAGTACACTGGGTATAAAATAATCGCTTCCGGCTGCCTTCCAAAATGTATCAAGACAAAGTTTGTATGCAGTTCTACTACTGTATATAAACTATGTAGATATGCAAAGTAACCAAACAGTGCATCAACTATAAATCCGATGCTTGATTGCTTTTTGACTGCGTTAAAAAGACACATTTAAGACGTTTTGAAATAGAATACATTGTATATATTTTGTACAGCGGCATTATGAGACACGATACTTTGTTCAAACATAAAGCAACTAACATTTTGGAAGGCAGCCTCCTTTCTCCATAGGCCCACAGCCATGCAGATGTCATTTGACAGAATGCCAGGACTATCGGCAGAGGGCAGTGGCCTTTGAGAACTGTAATACTGTAATGGATGGCCATGCGATTTAAGCAAACAAGAAAATCAGTCCTCTTCTTATTCATATCAATTCAACAGAACCTACTGCAGGTACCTTCCCATTGCCACCGATGTTGAGCTACCCTGAAAATATCCAGTTTAACTGAGGCAATCGAAACTCTAATGTAGTCTAGTTGGTAGCAGATTGGCCTATCCCGGCCAAAAAAAGCTAGAATAAAATGAAATTTAGCCGCCGTAGTCTAGTGTGTTCGCTTATTAGACGTAAAGCCCGGGTTCGATCCCCAGGCCAGACATCAAAACGAAATATAAAAAAAAAAATATTTCTTCGGCGACTTCCTCTCAGCAGATTTTTGGCAAAAACTCTGAGGGTAAATAGGCCGGCCATAAAAAAGTTTCTCAAAAATCTGTCATTCGGAGTCAACGTTAAGCTGTAGGTCCCGCCACTCAAGTATAAAATTAAGACACACAACTTGAGTGGTGTGAGAAGCTAGGCCGTAATCCTGACTGAAGGGTTGTAATGGCCAATTATGTATGTAAAACGAAAATTGAAATTAAAAAATATTTTCCTTCGGCGACTTCCTCCCAGTAGTCTTCTGGGCAAACCTCAGAGATTAAATAAAATTGCCATGAAAAGTTTCTCATATCTGGCGTTCTGAGTCGACAATAAACTGTAGGTCCTGCACACACACAACATGAGTTGTGGGAGATAAACTAGGTTCTAATGCTGGCTAAATGGTTGTAATCACCAATTAAGTACGTAAATAAGAATCGGAGCTTCTATGCTCTGTGACAGCCTACAGAAAATCACATCTCCCAACATCCCATCATTCAATATGAAAACATTGCAATGTTGAGGCAGCGTAAGCTAAAATGTAATGTTAGAAGACTTAATATATATTCCATAGCCAACTCTGTGCAGCATTTTGAAGCCACCAACATAAGGGACCCTATCGGGAAGATCCTAATTGCCACGAACATCAGTGACCCTGACGGGAAGACCCTAATTGAAATCTAAAAATCAAATATCCTATCAAGAAAATTATAAGTAGCCATGTAGTTGACCTAAATTTACCTATGGCTACCCAGTTTTGCTGCATATCTATAGTAGAGGTTAGATCAGGATTTAACTGTATTGATGCTAATTGACACCAGCTCAGTTCGCTGCTTCAAATGGGTGATGAGAGGGCCAGCCAATTAAGTATAGCGGAATAGATTTCTGATTAAAATAGTTGACAGTCTGCGCACTCACACAGTGACTTTGGTATTTGGACCATTGACCAAACCTGAGCAACCATAAAGCAAGGTTGACTACAACACTGTCCGATAGAGCAATAGAGCCAGTATGTTTTGTCCTTTGATTTCTAATTTATTTATTTTTTTTAATAAAGGAAGGTTTTCTAATCACTATAATCCTTTACAGCCTAAATTAATTGTATTAAAAACTATTCACCCTTACTCTCCCTTCTTTCAATTTCTAGCTTTTGGTCGCCTCATTGGTTGGGGCAACAATCACTCTCACCAATTGGGTCGCGCTAAGGAGGATGTGATTCTGAAGCCACACGAAATTGTTTTAGACTCACCCGTACAACAGTTTACCTGTGGCCCGGAAACGACTTTAGTGCTGACACAAAAGGGAAATCTTTATTTAACTGGTCGTTTAAATGATTTTTTATTTCCCGATTTTACCGAACTACAGAAAAATCTTGCTTCGAACGAACAAATCATATTTATGCACATCTCGAAAGCCAGTGAGATATTCATTGTGACCAATACGGGCGGCATTTATCGCAGCTATGAGTCTGTACGCAATAAAAGCTTAATATTCCAGCGTTTCTACGATTACGACAGTGAAGAGAATGGTCCCATTTGGAAGTTACTAAAAGGTTCCTCGTTTTATGCTGTTTTAACGAAAGCAAATAAATTTTATACGACCTTCTCCGAAAGCGGTCATCATTTGAAAACGTTTCGAGAAATTTCAAAATTTAAAAATCTACGCTTATTGGATATGACTTTGGGTGTGCGACATATATTAGTGCACGGCATACCGAGATCATCTACAATGGCAGCTACCATTGGACCAGGTGGAGATCAACGTTACATGACACAAAGTATGTTAATGTCGAATACAACAGGTGGCTTATTAAATCGAATTCGAAACAGTCGAAATGGTAAAAGCATTGAACTCGATGAAAGTGTAATGGTACGGGATAATGATGATGATGTTAAAGAAAGCATAGAAGAAAAACCAAAAACAAATACACCCGTACTTGAAGGTGAACACAAGGAAAATAAGGAAAATACAGTACAAGTGAGGCAAACTTCTGCATCAAGTTTAAAAAACAACATGGAAGAGAAGGCTGATGAAAAACTTTCATCCAAGTCAAGTGTCAATGAAGATGCTAAGGACACAGCGGATTCTTTGGAATCCAATGAATCTGTGTTAACAGCTAATGGCAGCACTTCAACAGCTAATACCGTGGTAGAGAGAAAATCCCCCACACAATCTATAAAATCACAAGCAAGCAGCATAGATTCCATTAAAAAAGATATGGACACTACAACGTCCAGTGTTAAGTCAGGCAGGCCAAGAACCCCTTATCCTGAAAGTACACCGCACGGTTCACCTCATACCACAATGAAAAAGACACCGATAAGGAATTTTTCCTATGAAGCAGCCATGAAACACGATTATATTGAGCATACCTCACCAGCTTTAGTGGAAAGTCTAGAAAATATACCCGAACATGTGGCAAAGGAACCGGGTAAGTTTTAATACAAGCCAAGCAATTATTTTTTCCCATAATAATGTTAAATAGATTCATTGCCAGGTTTAACCGTATCTATGCCCACACCACCCACCGAAGATGATGAGGAATTGAGATTGGAAATAAGTGAGACCACAGATCCACTGGATCATACGGTTACAGTCAATGAGATTCGTTTCATTAACAATGGCATTGATGTCACGGCAAATGTTAAAAAGTTTAAATCAGAAGCTTCGGATGATTCCACTGAAGAAACGGACAAAGAGGAAGGCTATGATGAAGTCAATGAAGACAATGGGGATAATAAATCCGAAATTAGAAAACAAGCTGAAACTCTAATAGAAGAATTAGAAGATGAACTCGATAAGAAAGTAGAAGAGGCAAAAACCGGTCAGCAGGAAATGGATACATTAGTTGCCTCCAAATCGCAAAGTTTCAGTGATAAAGTCGAGACTAAATTATTGGAAACGAAAGATTCTATAGGGGAAGCAGTTAAAAATGCAGGCGAAGCTGTAGATGCAAAATTCACAGGCGCAAAAGAGTCGCTGGAGTCAGCAGCTGCACGAGCCGCAACTGGTGCCCGTAGTGCTGCCGAAGTTGTAAGTGATAATGCTAAGAAGGCTGCTAGAGGAGCCAAACAATCCATGGAGAATATGACTAATTCCGTAGCCACTGCTGGCGATGAAGCCAAACAAGCCGTTGGACAAGTAGGCAATAATGTAGCCAAGGCTACCGGTGAAACTAAAGAAGCCATGGGTAGTGCCTTGCGTAAAATGGCCGGTGATACTAAACAAGCCGTGGGTGCAGTAACCTCAAAAATTTCCTCTGAAGTACAAGAGGCCAAAAATAGTCTCAGTTCTATGTTGCAAGGTCGAAAAAATAAAGTCGATGTACAGAAACCGCTAGAAGAACATATAGAAACTGAGGACGAACCCAAAACAGAGGCAACGTCTAAAGAAAGTGGCGATGGCGATAAATCCAATAACACTACACAATCGAACAACACCACCACCAACACTACCACCACCACCGGCATACAGGAGGATGATGAACGCACTACAGCTTCAGCAAATTCTAATCATACATCCTCTGCGGGTAATCCGTTTGAAAATGCAATACCATTTGATCCTGAATTGGATGCCATGGTGCAGCGTGGCAAACAAGCACTGCGAGAAGAATTGCAAGCTGCCAGTGTGGCAGCCGAAAATGGAACAAATCGTATAGTAGATGATGTGGTGGAGGAGAAGAGTAAATTTTCAAAATTCCTTGATGACATGAGGGAGAAATCCAAGAATCTATCGTGTAGAAATGAGAAATCGGTTAAAATTATTGAAGGTACGTAAGAAAATATTAAGAAGAGTTTGCTAATAAGAAATTGTCAAATGATGTCCAACCGCCACAGAAGCAAAGGTCATTTGCAATGATTTCCAAGTAGCCTTATAATTGCACTTCCTCCCTATAGAAATTTAAGTTGTTGTCCCATGACGAGCTTATCGGCTAGAGTTCCATGTACTAATTGGCAGACTTTTTAATATCTTCATTTAAACTGTTCTTTCCATTTTACAGATCAGCCACCACGCTACAGTGAACAGGATGAATTAGCATTGCAGCCGATTAATGGTCAGGCGAATGGCTCGAAAGTGTGCACAATTTTATAAATTCTTATTTTCAACAACAAAAACAACAAATTTAAATGAATATATTAAACAAACGAGAAAAAACAAGAAATCATAAACCAAATAATGTTGCATTTGTTTATTTGTATTTAAAGAAAAACAATTTAGAAATAAAGATAAAAATGTTCAAACTTACCTACCCTTGGCAAATGTTTGCGAAAATTAAACCTTTTTCACTTTTTTTTTTTAAATTCACTAATTTCACTTATTTTTTCACTAAAAATTCACTCACAAGAAAAAAAATACTAGCGTCTTTAGCTTAAAATGCGCGAAACAATATTTCAAGCTATCAGCTGGTTAACAAAACAAACTGAAGTTGGCTGCAGTTAATATGTAATTTAAAGACTTTCTATAATTTGTATCTCTAACCAACACTATATAGCAGCGATGGCGAACCTATGGCACGCGTGCCCAAAGTGGCACGCAGATAAATTTTCGCTGGCACGTATAATATATTTCATTTATATGTACTGACTAATCCAAATGCATTTTTGATATTGAAAAAATTGTGAACTCAATTCAAATTTAATGCATAAATTTTGATATTTAAAAACAAACTTCTAGATTTCTAGCGCCTTTATTCATAACGTTAAAATATAATTATATTATTTGCGTATGTAGGTATAGGTACCCTGTAGGAGAATGAGTAGCTGACTACAAAAGTAACCAACTTTAAGTTAGCTTTTATTTACAAACTTTAAGCTAACTACTACTCAATGCAGAGTTTTCATTAACTGAAGTGTATATTCTGACATTTAGACATTTTTAAATTTGAAAACAATAATTTTTTCGTAGAAAATATTTGCTACTAAAAGGCAGTTGAGAAGGCTGTTTAAAAAAGAACGTAATGTATTTTTCAGATACAATACAAAATCTCCAAGGTATACTGTTAATAAAAGTATTTTTCATACCTTTATAGTTAATTGTGTTCGTTATCTATCCACAGAAAACAAAATGAAATCATAATGAAGGCCTTGGCTGATCAAAAAGTTTTAACAGAAAAGATTTTATACCAAGAAGGAATTTTATAATTTGAGTGAAGTTTTAATAAATTTATTTTCAAAAACTAAAACAAAACCAATTATATACTTCTTCATTCCTAAAAAATAAAAGATAGGACAGCAAGCTGGTTTTGTTTCCTTTTTTCAAGAACATGTTGGGTATCCAATTATTAATTTTCATTGTATAATTCATCAAGAAGTTGTATGTGCGAAGTCTGGATTGGCAGCATTTGATGATATTTTATGTATTGTTTCCAAAATAATAAATTTTATAGCAGCTCGAGCTTTGAATAAGCGGCAATTTCAGTTCAAATTATCATGGATTGTTAATGTATAATCACGTACGCTGGCTTAGTAGAGGATTTGTGTTACAACGTTTTTTAGAATGTTTTGATGAAATTATAATGTTTCTTAATGATAAAAAAAACCGAATTTCCTGAACTTTTTGATAATGACTGGATCACCAAATTAATGTTTTTAACGGATATTTCCAAACATTTAAATAAATTAAATATTAAATTGTAAGGTCCCGGAAAATCAATTGATGTAATGTTCGATATTATTGAAGGTTTTGAGTCCAAATTAATAATATATAATCGCTATATTGAAAACAATCATTTAAAGTATTTTCCTTTGTTGAAAGATTACCTTCAAAAATTTTCTATTCATGGAGTCTATGAAATTAATATAAATTTTTATATCCAAGTTATAGGTGACATACAAGACAATTTTGTTAAGAGATTTCAAGATTTCAAAAAATTTTAACCATTAATTAACTTTATTAAATATCCAGACAAGTTTGATTTCGAAACTGCTAAAATGGATCAATTAGAATGGTTAAAATTGGTGAATTTAGAAATGCAGTTGGCAGAGTTTCAATCAATTTCTATTTGGAAGCAGAAATTTATAGAGTTGAGGCAAGAAATAGAAAATAATGAGAAATAAAAAATAAAATAAAAAAAAATTAAATGAAGGAGTATACGAAAACATGAATAATATGTTGTTGAAGACATGGGGTTCGCTTCCAGAAACATTTAATGCGATGAAGAAATTGTCTTTAACTATTCTAACTATATTTTCATCAACGTATAGCTGTGAAAGTCTATTTTCGATTATGAATAATATAAAATCTGATGTACGGAACAGACTTACCGATGAAAGTGGGGAGGCTTGTATTTCATTAAAATTGTCAAACTATGATCTGGATATTGATGCATTATCGAGAAGTGTTCAGCAACAAAAATCCCATTAAAAATATGTCAGCATATTATAGAAATGAATCTATATATAATTTTTAAAATGCATGTATTTTCATTTAATAAAAATAATTTTTATTGGCACGCATGTATTTTCATTTTATAAAAATAATATTTATTGGCACGCAGTCAAAAAAAGGTTCGCCATCCCTGCTATATAGGTTTAGATTGCCTCAATGGCAAGTACAGTACCCGGAGGTCAAGTTGACCCATTGTATAACGTCCTATAGGAGAGAGGATAATAGCTTAAGCCGAAAGTCCATAGCATGCGTTTCATGCGAGCTTGCATTACATGCGTATACCGAAAAAGTAGAATCAGTGTAGTTGTATGTGACAAGAAACATAAGAAAATGCATAGATGCGTAGAACGCATCAAGTAGATCTACTTTCTACTTTTCTATGCGACTCATGCAGTGTTAGAAAATGTCAGCAGTTTTCTAAACTTGGCATGCCAAATTATATACTATTGTGAATGGTTTCGATAGATATGTTTACATTTTACGACATTATTATTTTCGCATTTTTCTTTTTGCATTATAAAAATATTAATAAAAACATATTTCATAATAAAGTTTACTACTAATTTAAGAGAAAAATACATTTTTAGCACATTTCTGAACATTTCATGAACAAAATATGCATGTTACTAGTTGTCGATTGTTTTTATGTACTGAGTGTCATCTACTTTGAATTTATTTATTTGTAAACATGAAAAATGGAGGATAAATTAACCGAAAACAATCGTCTTGTGTTCTTTTGAGGATTTTCGTAAGACTTAACAGCACAAAATATCACATATTTAAACTCATAAATTTGTAATTAATGGCATAAATTCTTTTAAAATTACAATTTGATTTTCTATTTTTCCCAAAAATGTTCTTGTTTGCTTTTTTATTGTTTACCACAACAGCTGACCAAAACAAAAAACCAGTCGCATAAAACGCATTGTGTGTAACTTGCAATAAGAACCGCATAGAAAGCAAAAATTGCATGTAACGCAGTCCGCATGAAACGGATGGTATGGACTTTCGGCTTTAGATAGGAAAGAAGAGAGGAATAATAAACTGAATAACTAACCTCACTAACTAACACTGTATGTGTAACATTCATTTGCCGGTAGTTCTTCTTTGTGTCTGGCAACACTCTTTTACTTATTTCCTTTTACCACAACACTACCCTGTTTTTACAACCATGCTTTTGAAATGAAGCACACGACGATACAGGTAAACTGTCAAAAAAAGGAGAAATAAAAAAGAATTCTGTGTTCGCGAGAGAAGTACGACAAAAAAAAACTATTTTTTTTGAAACTTTTCCTCCTTTTTTAATTTTTTGCTACAATCGCAGAAAGCAACAACACTTTTCTTAACCGACCTCAACAATTGCAAATTAAAAAAATAAAGTTAATTTCAAAATATATTTTTATAAAAACAAAACGTTGTCTCCTTCGCTTTATAACAAACATTGCTAGATGGAAAGTTAAAGAAAACAACGCGCTAAAGGATAAGCGCTGGGAGAAACGAATGTGATTGCCAAAGGAATGTGCAGCAATCACTAGCAAAAGAGAAAAGCGAACGTAAAGGTGTTTGAAAAGGAAGAAAAACGAATTTAAAACAAAAAAATGCCTAGCTACTCGAGAAATTCATTATCATAAATGCAACAAAATAACTTTTGACTTGAAAAAAAAGCTAGTTTTTCTTTAGTCAATTGATTTGCAACAAACAACCGTAACAAAAAAGAAAAGCCAGCATTACGGCCTCGCAAAAAATTGGTGGTAAGGTAGGTCAAAGTTGAAACGTGCTGCAAATGAATGAAAAATTTGAAAAATTCGTGTGTTGTTGGTAAAAGCGTGTGTTTATGTGTGTGTGCGAAAGTATGTGGTTATGTGTACTTGGTTTTTTTGTCTTCAGAAGTGCCAGTGAATGTGCGAGTGGTGTCTGTTGAGAAAAAAAAGTGAAAATATTCGCAACGGGTGTGACGTGACAATTTTTTGTCGTAATCGTTGACATAAAAAGATGTCCTATGGAAAATTTCGGCTAAAATCGAATCTTCCAAACCTGCTTTAATTTAGAAAAAATGTAAATTTTCTTAACGATTAAAAGTCGTCTCGAAGTAAAGCAAAATATGAAAGAAAAATGTTAAGCCTAACCTCAAAATCTGATATGGGAGAGATTATGTGTACGTGTGTGTGAGTGTGCGACAGTGTTGTTGCTGTTATGGAAAAATTCAAGTGATTTTTTTTTTTGCATGCCGTTGTTGTTGACTGGTTCACCAAATAACACGGAAGAACTAACAAAACAAGCAATTGTGGTGTGAATGTTGGTGTTGTGTTGGTCTGTCGTTTGTTATTGTGTTGAAAAATATGCTGGAATATTGAGAAAAAAGGCACAGATAAGTAGAATTAAAAAAAAAAAGTAGAAAGTCTTGTTTATCGTATCATTTAAAGCCAGAAAAAAACCGGAGAAAAATATTATTTTATTTGTTATATCCTGATGGCATTCACATTAATGGATTTTCCAAATACGACTCTTTTTTTTTTTGGTTGTGGCATTTCATTTGACACAATCTCTTATGTGTTGCGGCTATTCGGCCCAACAAAAACTTTCACTCTCAACAAAATATCCCTATGAAATATTTATGGTCGTTAAGAAGATTTGGAAGAACTTTGAGTCTTTGACGGTGAGAGAAGTAGTCCAACAGCCATCTTTCCCTTTTGTTCAATTGAAAATAAATTGACAAATTTATACCCTCTTTAGAAAAAAAAATAGCGAACATTGCAGAAAGCTGTAACCAAAGTTGCCAATTTAGCTTTTTTAGCGCCTTATTTGACGATTTTTTAATTAAGCTGATTTCCAACTTAGAAAAGTAGTGTGCTGTATGGAACTTATAATTTTTGTGTTTTAAGAACACATTTAAAAATTGAAATAAATTGTTTAAATTCAAAAATGTTAATAACTTTTAATCAGAAATAATTTCAAACACTACTATATCAAGATTCATTTAAGGATGTGTGAAGACCACAGCTTTTGTTTAATACTATTGTATACCTTCCCAACATCTAGTAAAGTTTTCAAACATATAATTTTTAAGAAAAGGTGAGATTCAGGTTTTCCTAAAATTACTTATTAAAACCTAAACGTATTATATTAAGCTTTGAATTGGTCTAGTATTATTTTCTTGAACATATTTGTGTCAGGGCTTTCTGTAGAATCTTAGATCGTAAATTAATTCCATTAATTTTGCCTCTGATATTTACAATTTCCGCAAATTGCAGCTGACAACTTTTGTACTTAAAATTTTGCCTATCGTCTTGTACTATCGGGCATATTTTTATACCCACTATTGTAATTCAGCGCTTCAGAAGCAATTCATAGTTAACAACTTCCGTACTTGAGATTCTTTTGTACAGAAATTTGTATGGTCCGGATTTTTTTCCGTCCAGCCTTATTCAAGTGATTTCGGCAAACTGTCTCTAATTTACCATGAGTAATTTTCTGTATCTCCTGGAAAAGTAAAACCGTTTAACGCATTATTGATGGCGTAATTATCATGATATATAAAAATTAGTCTGGGAAACCTTTTCCATATAGTAATTGAGAATAAAAGCTTTTGAGCGCTTTTTTCACGTTGTGATTCTATTGTATAATATTGTGTTGGCAACTCTGCATGTAACACACGTAAAAAATTGTGAATAGTATGAAAAAAGCCAAAAAATACATCTCGATCGGCTCGTGTTTAATTTCAAGCAAAATACTTGTCAAGTGGTTGTTGTCGACTCTTTAGGGGGTCAACGGGGAGGAGGAGAAAGTCAGTTTTCATATTCGACACACAACTGGTGGCTGTGTAAGAAAAGAAAAAAAAAACAAGAAAATTTTATTTAGAAGAAATAAACACGTTGGCATAATTGTTAAATTACAGAAACCAAAAATATACGGTAAAATTAAAAGAAAATCTTTAACAACTCGGTCGTGTTAAAGAAAATAATATTTTACAGTGTTTTCATAAGTTATCCTTTCCTTAAATTGTTATCAGTTATTATTTTCTTTCCAATTTTAATGTCTAGCCAGACACATGGTCGCGCCAGCTGATTTGAGTAGAAGAAAAAAATAAGTTCGCCTTGAATTTGTAATGACGGGAACCTAAAAAAAGTGTTGAGGCTAAATAATCTTTCAATCGAGCCACTGGTTCAGATAGACTGTGATGTGGTAAATTCGTTCGTTATTTCCATAAAGTGCAGTTTTCTTTTAATTATTTGCGTAATGTTGTTATTTTGTTTATTTTCATTTAATTTTTTACGATTTTCTTCAGCAATTATTTTTTGCATAAAACCTATTGATAAAAGTGTGTGTGTGTGTGTTCATAAGAGATTGTATATACATATGCGAATGTGTGCCTAAATAAAATAAAGAGCGGGAGAGAGTAATTGAGAGCGGGAGTAAAGTGAAAATCTTGAAATGTCAAAAAATGTCTTAAATGGCACCCGATGGCAACAACAAAAAAACGTGTTTTTCTTATGAACTCAGTTGTATTAAAACAGTAGTAACAATTTTATTGCTTATAAAAACGCTACCCAACAAACAATTTTACGCAATTCCATAATTGTAAATAATTTAGTAACGTAATTTTGTTTATTTCTTTTTAGGTATGTTAGAGGACATTATCAACAACGATACTATTTCTTACTAAATGGCTTAAATTTCCTAATTACGTGATAAAATTTGAGGAGCACAGCACTTAATTTTTTAATAAAATTAAAAAAAAAAATAGTAAAGTAAACATTTAAAACACCCCATAATCAAACAAACAAGATCATATCAAAACTTTTAAAGTTTATGATCGAGTTATCATCATACAATAGAAGATATACAAAGAGATAAAGAGATAGAGACAGATTTCGTATATTTTGGAATTTTTAAAGTTCTAATTACGCTACAAACTTAGGATTTATATATACATACATATATATATAGATATAGAATACATATTTACATAATACATACATAATTAAGGCATTCCTAGAATGCATATTAAAAGTCTGCAACATGCTCATGCTGCTGCAGCAGCGGCAGCATCCATGCCAAATTGTGAAATTGTAATCGTATCATCTTCGCCTAATCATAATAATAATAACAACAACAACAACAATAATAATAATAACAATGAAAGTACAAATGGGGGATCTAGTAATGGTAGTGGCAGTGGTGGCAACGTTAATGCCGGTGGTAATAACGGCCATCAACAGCAGCAACAACAGCAACAAGGTTCCTCAGCGACAACAACAACTGAGATTCCAATACCATTTATGCATTTGGCAGGAGTATCAGCCGAAGCACATGCCGCTGCTCAAGCTGCTGCTATGGCAGCTGCCCAAGCAGCGGCCGCTCAGGCAGCAGCTGCCGAACAAAACGGCAACAATGCACCACCACCGGGCAGTGCCCTGGCCCATCATCATGCCATATTGCAGCAGCACCCCTTGGCCCATTTAGTGGCTACGGCTGCGCATAGTCCTGCTCTATCCGAACAACATTTTATAGCCCGCGATGCTACCGTCTTGACAAATGGCCACAATGGCAATTCAACGTCGGCATCGGGTGCACCTGCCCCCGAGAAACCTTTTCAATGTAATGTCTGCGAAAGAAGATTCCGCCAATTGAGTACTCTCACGAACCATGTGAAAATCCATACTGGAGAAAAACCGTACAAATGTAATGTTTGTGATAAAACCTTTCGTCAATCGTCCACTCTGACTAATCACTTGAAAATCCATACCGGTGAGAAGCCATTCAACTGTACCTATTGTCCGAAACATTTTCGTCAATTGAGTACACTAACAAATCATTTAAAAATTCACACAGGTAAGCATCAATACAATCATTTCTTAAATTGTCTCGTATGACAAACAGAAATGTATTTCAATGCCGCATCATAGACAACGAAGTCCGTGTTCTAACTAGTTGCAATTTTTTATTTTTCAGGTGAAAAACCCTTTGAATGTGCCGTTTGTAAAAAACAATTCCGTCAGTCTAGTACTCTAAATAATCACATAAAAATCCATGTTATGGATAAGGTTTACGTGCCCGTTAAGATCAAAACTGAGGAGGAGGAAGGGTGACTAGAGGATATGATGGTGGTTGCAACTGGAGGCTCCAATAATGGACTTCAACAACAGCAGCAACAACAACAACATCATCAGCAACATCATTCTCAACAACAACAACAACAGCAGCAACAGCAACAATTACTCGCTCAACACCAACAACAACAACAGCAGCAGCAGCAACAACCACAACATCGTCAAATTATAACTTCCACGCTAGCACAACATCAGCAACAATTACAAGGTAACAATACAACAATTATTGCAACAACACAACAACTGCAGCAGCAACAACAGCAACAACAAACCACTAATGGCTCAGCCGCAACAACACCGTCCAATCTTGAAGCTTTTTCCAATATAGCAACAGCAGCTCAAACACTCGAATTAAGTTCTATAAATGCCGCCCAATTAGTAGGCGGTCACTTGACATCCGATGGTAATTTTGTTACCATGGGTGGTGTTGTCGTTGGCCGCATACATCCCGCACCAGGCACAATGGGCGGCAATACCCATTTCCTTCAACATCAACTACGAATACAGACGCCACACTTGGGTGTTATCAAAATGGAGCCATCGCCCAATGCTAATGAATACAACAGCAGTAACAATACAAATAGTAACAATAGTAATAATAATACCAACAATAATTCAACGACGCACACAAATCATAACAACGAAGGATGAGTTCCCGACTATGAGACACTATTGGAATATGTGCTCAATGATTAGGAAAATTGATAATTGATAAAATTGTTATATAACAAATACACACAAATTAGCAATATGAGTAAGAGTGAATGAATTATGGTCACATGTAATACATAAAGTGAAACTTAAATGAGAATTATTTTCTTTAACGTATTGAAGATTTGAAAAGATTGAATCAAAATTCTATTTAAATACTGTTTGATATCCCCTGAAATATTTAAAACCTATTTAAAGAATTCAAAAAATAGATTTTTTACAGTGTACATATATATATATATATATAGTTTTTTTATTTTATAATAAAATCATGTCTACAATTGAAATTAACGAATGTCTGTTCAATTTGTTAAGAAAAAAAAAAAAAAAAAAATAATTGAATGCCATTTTTGCCGCTTCAAAAGGGTTTTTGTTTTGTATTACATTCTATAATACAACACCATACTCAGTCGCTATTAGGGACTCATCCTACAAACTGATTAAAAATGTACTTAGAAAAGATGAAAGGAATATCTAAAAAGGGAATTTAAAACAAAAAACACAAAGAATTTAAATAAAGGCATGTGAATTCCTCCGCCAAGGAGGAGGGAATTATGCTATTATTGTTTTAAATATTGTTGTCACAAAAATTAAAAGCAAAAATAAAACAAAAGAAAATAAAAGAAAAAATATAAAGAAATATTGTTAATTGTTGTTATATGATCATCATCAAAAAATATTTAAAAATGATGAAAACTGAAATCCTTGATGTTTGTTGTTAAAGAATATAAAATAAAAACAAAATAATAAAACTTTTGATTTTTATTGTTAAATATAAATACACACATACATACTTAGTATAGAAAAATAAAAAAAAAATTAAACAAATGATTATGAATTACAAAAGACAATGGATGTATAATTGTTATTTTTGCATTATAAATGAAAAAAAAAAAAACTAAAAACATTAAGAAAACGAAATAAAACAGAATTAAGAACGAAGTATAAAAAAAACAAAAACAAAGGAATAATAACTGCTACTGTTTGTTAACAAATATGTATTGGAAACCAGGCAAATAACAACCAACCATCTCTCCTCTAATAATAAATAATATTATTTTTTAATTAAAAAAAAACAAAACATTAACATAGAAAACTCAATAAATATAAACTATATACAATAAATTAAATTATAAATATAAAATAAACAAAAAAAGATATGAATCCTATAAAAAAAACACACAAAAGAACATAAAACTACCATAATTGCTACTAAGTATCAACCAATAACTCTAGTGCTAATCACCACAACAACAACAAATCAACCACAAAAAAAAAAGATTTTTTTTGTTTTTGTTTTTTTAATTTGTCTTTTAGGTAATAAAGATCTTTAATTTTTTTTTATATTATAATTTAGTTTATTATTACATTACATATATACATAACATACACACTTGTTTTAGTCAAATCTTCTTTTATTTTTTTCTTTTTCGAAAAACTATTATTTTAAAAATAATTGAGTGAAAAGAAAAACAAAAACAAAAATTATTACGTTTGTTAAACAAATTACAAAAATTTTTATTTTTTTTTTACAAATTTTGTGAGAGAATTTTAAATAAAAAAAAATAAATTAAGGTAATCTAAAGCATTATTTTGTTCACAAACGAAATGTTTTACTTTAGTGTACTGCTTAAATTGCCTTAATTTACTTAATTCATAATGATTAAACACTAAAGCAACAATAAAATATATTTTTAGTAGGCTTTTTAAATATTTATTCAATTTATTGTATACTGAAAACCAAAACATTTTTTCCTGTTTTGAAATCTCAAAATCCGTTACATTAAACCTTAATTTTCTACGAATACATATTGTTTTATTGTTTTTATAATACTTCTTATTGCAATTCCACTGCAAGCAAGAACAGATTTGTGAAAAATGTACAAAACTCCTACTCATGAACTATTCATGATTCTTTTCTACATTTATCACATACTGAAAAGAAACGATATAAAATTTGTTGTTGAAGAAAAAAAAATTTTTAGAAATTAAACAACACTTTGTTTATTACCAATTTATACCATTTCTGATAATTGACAACTTAACTGGACTTCGGTTGTTGTACTTTTTGTATACTTCGAACTATTTCTTTTTCGAATATCGGCTTTGTTAGCTTCAGGGACTGGGTATGGCTTTAAACAACATTTAACTTATCTCATAACTTCTGAATATGCTCTAAATTCGTTGTCAATTTGGGATGTATGTGTAGTCATATAATTCCCTTTTTTCCTTAAAGATTTTTATTCTTCCTTATATTAAAGTTCATAAATGTATTTTAATTCTTGTATAAAATAAATAAAAGTAATACTCCTTATGGCATTTAATTTCTCAAATAAATGAAGAGTTACTAAGCTTTAGAATTATTTCAGAAAGAAATTATAAATACGAAGTGATTTAAAGATAAAGAACAGAAATTATTTTGAAATTTAATTTAAATATTTCTTGTCATCTGTATCTGTCAGTTGCCATTCTCAATCAATGGCTCAGTTTTTTCCCTAACTGTATAAAAAAATTTATGAATAAAAAATCGAAGAGACTTAAAATTTTGAAATAATAATAGAAATACTCATCTTAAATCATATGTATTCGTATCTGAAGAAATTTCAAAACTATTATTCAAATTCGAAAGTAAGATTCAAATGAATTTTTATTCGAATCGATATATTCTAATAATCCCTTGGACTCTAAATAATCTAATGGCTCCATTATGGATGAAAACGGAACTGCAATTGAATTGTCAGAAATGATATAAATTGGTTGGTATTATACATATGGTAAAAATTAATTCTAGCAATGCGAATGGAGTTCGGTTGTCATTCATAATCTGTATTTTTTTACGACATTATTATTAACATTTATTTTTCGAGATTAAATTTCTTGTTTTCTTTTATGGATTTAAAATAAGGAGAAGTTATGGATTAAGGCAAAAAATTCTTTTTCTTTAAACCAAAACATACGTTACGTATACTTTAAATACATTTTCTCAAACTTTAGTTTAACTTTAAGACTGTTCCATAACAATGTCCTTAAACCTGTAAAGAATTGTAACATTTTTTCAGAATTAAAAAAGAATACTTTTTTTAAATAATAATAAAAAAACTGCTTACATAGTCAGAATTGTACAATACATATTCATTTTATATGATAATTATTTTAAAACTAAGATACTTCTTTGTTAAAGATATCTTTACAAAGGATCTTAAAATTGAAAATAATTATTATTTAAAATCATTTAATAATATTAATAATAAAAAAAAAATACATCAAGAAACTACTATAATTAGTCAGAATTGTAATATACATTTATTCCTATTATTATTTGCGTATATTAAATATAAAAACAAATAAATCCTTTTTAGTTTTAATTTATTTTAATATTTTTTATTTAACAAAAAAAATATTTTTTTTTATATGCAAATCTGTGTTTAGAAAACTAAACTGTAAATCTTTTTTTTTTTTTTTTTAATTTATGATAAATTATTTTAAATTAAGCATATAAATTGAAATAAATTTTAGTTGGACTAGGCAGGACTAAATAAAAAACTTAATTGTTGTTTAACTAAATATGTAAACACTTAAGAGCGTTTATAACGATCCTGTTTAATTATAAGAATTTATTCTAAACGGCTATAAGCATTTTCTTTGCTTTAATAAACTAAAATAAGAAAAAAAAAATTATGTTTTAAACAAATAAAAAAAAGTCCTTTATAAGAGTTATATTCTGTAACATAAGAAATCATGTTATTTGTAAAATAATTGTTGGAAAACAAAAACAAAAAAAAACATAAGTGACTTAAGTTATTAATTTAATTTTTTTTATTTTGTTCATAATAAAAACAAATACACACACACTCCTAATTTACATATATAAAAAGCTTAAATTTTTTTATTATTATTGCATATGAAAATCAAAATTAAGAAAGAAATAAATTTCAGAAAAAATTTTTGTGTTTACATGTTTCGCGCCATAATCAAAGTTTAAATTGTATTAAAAGGGATCTTAATTTTAAAATAATTATTGAACTATAATTACTAAAAGAAAAACAATTTTAATTGATCGAAAATTTGGAGGAAAATAATCCAAACACCCTATGTTTCTCTAAGGCAAATGAATTTTATCGTCTTATGAGTAACGCTTATCGTACGGAAACATTTTCAATCAAATAAAATTCTTAGGCTTAGGCAAAGTTTGGCTGAAATTTGGGCACGATTAGGAATGGCAACCGAAATCCAATTGAGTTGTTGCCAATATTTGAAATGTTGAAACCTAGGAGTTAGGAATGAAGTTCTGTTGCCCTACATAATCGAGCCATTATTTAATTAAAAAATTGTTTAGTATTCTTCTCACTAAAAATAATTTTCAAAAAGTCTATATAATGAGAAAAAATCTTAAATATTTTGTCTTTAAATTAATTTCAACTTAAAAATATTTTTAAAACTCTTCGCTTGTAATATTATCATGTTTTGTTTTTAATAGTTAATATCTTTCATTACCCGTTATATATGCATTAAGATGTTTTAGTAGCTTTCACTATAAATGATTCCTAAGCATTCATACTCCTAATAATAAACATTGTTTTTGTTGTAATTTAAACCTATAATAAATTAACAAGTTTTTTTTTGTTAAAATTTAAAAACCAAATTGATTTTAAGTTTTTTATGTATTTTTCTAAAATTAACATATATTTTTTGAAATTGTGTTAAATTAAAAAATTTTCTTATTTATTATTTAATTTCATTGTGTGCCACAAAAAGTAAAAAATATCATTGAAAATAGTTCCTAAAAACACAAAATTTAGGTGTTTGAATTCCTGTTTTTTTATTTCAAATTATTTTTTTTAATGTATTCTGCTTTAGTTACGTTTAAAAATAAGTTTTATTTGCGTATTTGTGTTTTTATTTAATATAGATATACAAAGAATGTAATTAAATACAATAAAATGTAAAATTCGAACTTAATGTATACGAATTACATACTATAACTGAAGAGAAGATATTAAGTATTTAAATACAAATGAAAAACAAAAGAAATATAAGTGTTATTCAGTATATAAACTAAAAACAATGTATACATACATATATATATAAAATAATTTATAAAATAAAAATAAAAACAAAAAAAAACTACAGGAATATTTAAAAGAATAATAAAAAAAAAACAAAAACATACTCAATATCTTAGTAACATTTAAATAAAAATATTTAAAACTATGCTTATTTTTTCATAAAACAAACAAATAGTTTTAGTTTTGAAGCCATTTTTTGGAAAATATGTTTCAAATACTTTTGAAGTTCTATTCAAGGAAATAAAAGTATTTTTTTTTTAAACTTAAAGATATGTTAGCCTGAAGAAGGGTTTTCTTTTTATTGTGAAATTAGTAAGCAATCATACTACTGCACGAAGTAATCTGAACTGTCTAAATAAAAGAATCATTAATTAAAAGCGGTCAGTTTTGTGTAAAAGAAGAGGAACTATGTTCCGGCAGAACAATGCAAATACCAAATAAGTTTTTCTGTATTTCCAATATTAATTTGTAGGAACTTTGTGGAACGTGTTTTGTGGGAACATGTTTAATTAGACAGTCCCACTTTTTTTACCAAAAGGGATCGGGGTTTCTCATGAGCAGGATACAATAGAATAATTAAGAAAATCTTGGAATCTATAGAAAAAATGGATTTGAAATTTAAATTTTTATATAAAAATTTTGATTAAGTATGTATGACATATTCAATTAAAAATTCATTAAAGATATTTTATAGTCAAGTTTAATTACAATTTTTATTAGAAGCAAATATGTTTATACAAAACACTACCCAAAAAAACCACTAACAGCTAGACAGCAAATGAGTAGAGGTGCTCAGCTGTCAGTATTGAAGTCAAAACCGCCGTAAATTTTGATCTGCTACACTGGAACGGAACATAGTTACGATGCTCTGTATGTAGTTACGATGGTACTATTATTATAATTTAACTTATCCTTACAGAAGTTTGGAAGACTATTGTATTATACAAAATTAACATTACCTGTGAACATAGTGTTAGAATGGTTTGCATACTCTTTCCAATTATGTATTAAATACAGGCGACTTGTGACAGCTGATTAGTAGTCATTAAAGTGAGTGTTAAAGTCCTTCTTTAAGGCATTATCCATACCAGAATTCTGCTATAATGTACAATAATGAACAATTTTTTTCTGTAAATAAGATACTTATGATTTTATTATCATAAAAAAAAAAAATTAAACAAAATATTTTAAATTCAGGGTAACTGCTACTGGTGGAAAAAACTTTGGAAATTTGAAATTGTTAGTTTAATCCAACAACATTTCCAAAATGTAGTAGAGGCAAAGAAGGCTTGCATACTGCTTTCTGACAGAAAAAAAAATTGCTTTCAAAATGAAAAACTATGTATTGCTTATACAACTTTAATAATGTTTCCTTTCATTTAAAACTTAATTAAGCAGTTCATAAAAAAAAAATAAATAAAATTATATTTAAAATAGAAACATTACAGGGCCATTTAAATGTTGAAACTGCTTTGGGCATTTTTTTTCTAGAAATTTTCTTTTAATTTTTTTTTATACAAACAATTTTATGAAAATATTACAAAAAAAAATAAAAATAAATAAATTGTTATAAATGTATTTATTTTTGTAGTTAAAGGAAAGAAAACAAAAACAACATTTTCTATAGATCTTTTTTTGTATTAAAACAAAAATAAATATAAACAAAAAAAATAACGCGTAGTGAGATTAGTTGTAAGCATTTACAAACCAAAACAATATTAAAAAAAATAAATAAAATAAATTAAAAATAAAATAGGGTTAAAATATATGAAATAAAGTAAGTAAAAATCAAGGTATATTTTTAATTTACAAAAAAAATAAAAAATAAATAAATGAGAACCATACGTAAATGTAGTCTTTGCTGTATATGTAAATGTGAAAAATTAAACAGGTAATAAAATAATAAAAATACAAAATAGCAGACAAACAAACATATATTCGAATCATTTGATATAAACAAAATTAAATTTCAAAATAATTACATACATACATATACATTTAGTAATAAATAAAAAACTAAATAAAATGTTTATATGTAAACTAAGTATTAAGGTATGTTGTATGTATGATGACAATTAAAGAATGCCAGTAATATTAAAAAAAAATAAATTGATCCGTATATACATATTATTAAATAAAACAGTAATAAAAATGATAATAATATTACTTAAAAACAATACATACTATATATATATACTATACATACATATATACTATATTATAATAAGTAAATATATTTATTTAATGTATGGGTATGTATAATGATTATATTTTGTTAGTGATGATTAAATAATAATAATAAAAAAATACTAAAAAAAATGTAAGAAAATTAATCAAGTAAACGTACCTTTTTGAAGGTATAAAAACTCAAAGATATCAAACGAATATTTAAAATAATAAAATAAAAAAATTAAAATAAATTAATATAATGAAACAAATTGTTGAATAAAATTCTATAGTGATGGTGGCAATTAAAAAAGAAATGTATACAATAAATTCGTGTTTTAATTCAAAATAAAGGGGGAGGAATTAAATAAAAAATATTTTATATCCTTATATTTCGAGACCATTACAACTGTCAAATCAATCAAGGCTGTCTTAGGAGAATAAATATTATGGCGTTCTAAGATTATGACCGTTAGAGTTCCATTTTTCGCAGGAGATGAATGTATATTTTTTCGCAGTTAACTTTCGACATTTTAATTTTATAAGCTGGCGCAGAATCTTACTCGAAAGCATACGGCTGGTTTTGGAATTTAGATTAAGTGGATGTACAACAGCTTCCAAAACAGTTTCTTGGTTAAATTTGGCGAATGTTTTAGTCCCTTGTTAGCAAAAATGCAAATCAATGAATCCCATCAAACCATGAAGTACCTAAGTAATGACCCTTTGAGACCCGAGGCATCAGCTCACATGCACCTTTAGATGACCGTGTGTAAAATTTCTCCTTCACGGTTAAAGTTTTCTTCTGGGCCAGCATGCATTTTAGCATCCTATTGTTTTTAAAGCTGCATTCAATAAATGTTGGGTACGTGTTCTTGAAAGCTCCCAAATCTGTTACAAGGCATTCATCTCCCGGCTCATAATTTTTGGTTTAGTAAACGGATTTCGCCGAGTTGTTGATTTGACAGTTTTGATAAACTGCGGTAGGTGTTCTAGTTTTGATAAACTGCGGTAGGTGTTCTAACTGTCTGTGAATGTTCCGATCGGTGATTTTTAACATGACCAATCTCCTGAAAAGATTTACGTGCCGATAGACGAGCATGTGATTAATTCGATACGGTTTTTGTTATCTCACCATTCCATGTGAAAAATGTAATAATTTAGAATTTCCGGTACAGAACGATGCATTACAGATTATATATCATAACCCATGTGGTAATAACGTGGTATGTTCAATTATTTTATTAGAGGGTGTGTGTTTATTGTTATAAGAATGTTATGTCTCTATCATACTGTAGTTAGCTTGAGGGAGAATTTTGTGAAGGAAGGTAAAGCTAATATATAAGTTTACATTTCGTTTTTATTTTGTAATATAACAAGGTGTAGTAAATATATATCGTTCAGATCACATAAGGAATCTAATTGATGTTAAACGAAGATCACATCACGTAAGGAAGGAATTTTGTATAGAAAAATGCTGCAAAAAAATGGAAGTCTTTCGAGTTTCTACATGAAAATTTCAAAGTTATAAGGAATTTTTAGATGCTCTGTAATGCAAGTGATTTCAGATTTTCGAAAATGTTTAAGAAAATCTATTCAATCTATTTCTCAAATATATTCCAGTTGTTTTCAAATAAGTTGTCAAACTTATGAAATTACTTATTTTCTTTAAGAGAAACAGATATACAAAGTATTTAGATAATATGAGAATTTAATTTCTTTAAATTAAGGATACAAATATAGGATAGTAAACATATGTATATAAATAAATAATAATTGACTTATTATCTAAAGAATATGCGTTTAAGGACAACGCCACCATTCTAAATTATGAGGACGTATATGAACAAGAAAATAAATAATAATTTCAACTTTTTTTTTAATATTCAGATTCAAATAAGATATTAAAATCTGAGTAAGTATCCATCCATCTATTGCGAATACCTTAGCTAATAAAAAGGGGAAAAATGAACAAAAAATGTTTATTAAAAAACAAAAAATACAATGCTGTTTAGCAAATATTTAATTTACTTCCTCTTTAGCAATCTTTTTGGGTGAAAACTCATTTAAGAATTGCAACCATTCAGTGAAATCTACATCTGAATATATTTCCTTTTGTTTGAGCAAAACATTTTGTAAACTTACAATGAATTTTAAATCTGTACGATATTTTAAAATAATTGCTTCATCTATACAGATATCAGCCAAAGGTAAAACAACTTTGGGTTTTGACATTCTTACGGTCAATTTTAGTTTACTTTCTAGCAATTTTATATCTTTAGCCATTTTCTTTAGAACCAATAAGCCACTGCCATGGGTAGGCCAACGATGTACCGAATCTGTGGTGGTGGTAAGAGGAGCAATGTCAATGGTATCCGTTATGACATCAAGAAATGTTTTGGAACCATGAAACTCACTATAGCTGCGCAAAGCGTCCAAAAGTAAATGTAAATACTGTTCACGGGATATGTACTCATCGGTATTGGCAAGTTCTGCAGCTGGTTTATATTTAAGCCAACGCTTTTTGGCTATATCTAAGGCAATTTTTTGTGGTGTCAAGGGTTCGGTGTTTGTAAATTGAAACATGATCAAAACATTATCAATGAATTCGTAACGTACATAAGGTATACGTAAAAGTTCAATGGTTTCCATGTATTTAGAAATTTCTTCACGATTATGAGCTGTTAAAAGGAAATATAAAATTGCGATTCTACGATTAATATAAATTTAGAATATAAAGTGAGCATACCTTTAAAAATTTTAAAGAATTCATGTATTAAAGTCTTAGTTTGTTCACCCAAATAAGGATATTTTACACCAATTGCTGTATTTTCCATATCGGCAGTATTACTAGCTACCATTAATAAGGATATAAAGCGCTGAATGTTGAATATAAGAAAGAAGTTAAAATTTCCAAATTGTTTAAAAAATTTCGCAACCCACCTCTAAAATACTTAAACGCCTTTTGCAAAGACCTTTAGCTGCCGCTTCACTGTACACGCTAAAAATTCTTCTAGCCACTCGAGTCATTCTAGTATACTGTGTCAATTCGCATAGGACAACAATAAGTGGACGATTATCTGCACTGAATATCCATTCTTTGGTTTTCCTATTGTGATGCAACATCCACATGGCCAAATCATTCTCCAGTATCTGCAATAGCAGTCTTAAAGCCATAAATAAACGCTCCAATTTTTGTTCAATGGGCAAAGCATCAAATGTTTGCTTTTGCCTTTCCCTCTCTTCGTATTCATTTTGATTCCAATACTCACTGCACACACTCATTTCAGAATTTTGCAATGCTGGCGAATTGGGCATATTATTGGGCACGAGCAGTTCACTTTTTGATGTGGACAAATCTTCAGATTTTGATGTCTTTAAAGCATCTTCTAATAAATCCAATATTATATCAAAGATTTTTGATGATTTTGGTGCTTCATCTTTGTTATTTTTGAGTTTGGCTAAATCCAAGCCATATTCTAGAAAGCCTACATAGTAGGTACGCATTTTATGCCAGCATGGAGGGAATGTACGTACAATCATCGAAAATAATTCTATTGATTTGTGATAAGATTGTTGATAGATGGTGATATTGACATTGGGTTGTTTGGTACAGTAGTTAATGCTCTATATAGGAAAAGACCATAGAAAAGAACAAAAATATTGTGGGCTGCAATACTTCTTTAAATACCTATTTGAGACTTACCAATACCAATTCCATAATTTTCGTAAATATACCCTTGCCAGGAAATTCGCCACGATGACACATATATGTGGTGGCATTAATAAACGAAACATAGCGATAATGCTGTAGGGCACTACGTAAGCTATGGGCTTGAGAGGTTATGGGTGCTTCTGGTAATTCGGAACGATAATGATGCCGATGACAAAAGGCCAAATCATCTAGACAACGTGGCGGGAAATCTAACCGCAGACGTTCACCTACATTTAAATATAAATTTGAAATGACGGTAAGCAATTGTTTAGGTAAATTACTGCTTGCTGCACCAGCATCACTCGCATCTTTATTGCTATTTATTTGTGATTTCAAGGAAATACTTTTACTTTTGCTAACGCTAACGTTTGCCGTGGAGTTTGTAGAGGGTTTTTCTTCTACCTCTTGATTGTCAGCTTTCTCTGGTTGATTAGTTTCGGTTTCCCCTGATGATTGCGCTTTTTCTTCTGTTTCGTTATTTACGGTTTTAGTTGATTCATTAGCTTTGGGCTCATCTTGGTCCAATTTTTGTTTTTTATTGGGCGAAACTTCATCATTGTCTTCTGTGCTTTCTGTAACATCCATAGCCTCTTCAGGTGCTTTGTTAATCGCTCCCGTTTCGTTTACATTTTCATTTATTTGAGGGCTTTTGGAAATGGTTTCTTTCACAACCAACTCCGGTTTCTCATCGATTTCGTCGTTTTCCATTTTACCCTTAACAGATTTTTTGTTGTTCTTCTTTTTTCCTTCCTTAGCAGTATCTTCTTTGCTGTTAAGATCCTTTAACACACTCCTTGTTTCCTTACGTCCACGACCGGCGCGCGTATTTTTATTCACGTTTTGTTTTCTGTTCTGCTGCTCAATTTCACTAACGTTCTCCTTTGCTTCCAAATTTTCTGCTGCCGCTTTACTTGCTCTGGTTGATCTCAAAATGGGCATATTTTTGTTTTAAATATTTAAAAATTATTACTCTTTTACTTATTAAAATTTTCTCTTTAGAATTCTTTTCATTTCAGCTGGACAGCGTATAATTTCGCATAAAATTGTAAACGATAAAAACAAATGCATATCAGTTGAGTATTTTCGTTTGAAATGTCAAACAAAGCAGGGTTGCAACTAAAGGTATGAAATGTAACGTATTTTTATGAATATACAGCGAGAACATATGAAATGTTTTACGCTACAATTAAATAACGGTAAATTGTTAAAGTGAGTGGCTTTGAGTTTTTGAGTGCATCTTTCAGTGATTATTAAGAAATATTGTTTTAAATATTGTTTATTTGAAGTAATATTTCTATTATATCTACTCAATACACTTTATACAGTTTTTAACTTACATTTAAGCGTTTTTAATTGCTTTTAAATGAGTGATTTTAAAATAAATTTTGTCAAGCCCACGTTCGTCTAAAACGTTCGTCTTACTGAAACAGGGTATTATCCCTCGCCGAACGACTTTTTGTATGGGAACACTCAATTTGGATTGTGTTCTTCATACAGTTTGTGTTTTCCATATAGTTTGCTTGGAAAATACACTCAAAAACAAAAACACTCAACTATGAGTGTCTTTCCAATACAAACTTTTCGTATAGAAAACACAAACAAAAACACTAAATTTTGAGTGTGTGTTCCACACAAAGAGTTTGTATGTAAACACTAACAAAAACACTAAATTTTGAGTACGTTTTCCACACAAAATGTTTACATGGAAAACACAAAGAAAAACACTCAAAAATGATCGCGTTTGCAAAACTCTTAAAATTGAGTGTGTTTGTTTGAGTTCGGAACATTTCATATGTTCCATCTGTATATTCATAAAAATTCGTTACATTTCATACTTTTAGTCGCAACCCTGTTTTGTTTGACATTTCAAACGAAAATACTCAACCGATGTGTGTTTGTTTTTAACGTTTACAATTCTATACGAAAAGAAAAGAATTTTAAAGAGAAAGTTTTAATAAATAAAAAAGTAATAATTTTGAAATATTTAAACAACAAATATGCCCATTTATTTGATTAACCAGAGCAAGTAAAGCGGCAGCAGAAAATTTGAAAACAAAGGAGAACGAAGGTGAAATTGGGCACCAGAACAGAAAACAAAACGGAAATAAAAGTTGGCGCGCCGGTCAAAGTCGTAAAAAACAAGGAGTGTGTTAAAGAATCTTAACAGCAAAGAAGATACTGCTAAGGAACCCCGGCAATCGGATCTTCGCTCTGGAACGGCCCGACTCATCATCGGCCAAGGATTGTCAACCTAGCGAAAGCTGTATCCAGCGAAAGTTTATTACCAAGGGATATACTTCGGAGACAACAGTAGAACTGTTACAATAAGAACAACAAAAAGGTTGTTAAAGATAAAATGGAAAACGACGGAATTGATGAGAAACCAGAGTTGGTTGTGAAAGAAAGTATTTCCAAAAGTCCTCAAACAAACGAAACGGAAGCGATTAACAAAGCGTCTGTGGAGGCTATGCACGGAAGACCCAATAAAAAACAAAAGTTGTACCAATATGAGCCCAAAGCTAATGAAACAACTGAAACAGTAAATAACGAAACAGAAGAAAAAGCTCAACAATCAGGAGAAACGGAAACTAATCAACCAGAGAATGCTGACAATCAAGCGTCAGAAGAAAAACCGTCTACAAACTCCACGGTAAACGCCAGCGTTAGCAAAAGTAAAAGTATTCCCTTGAAATCACAAATAAATAGCAATAAAGATGTGGGGGATTCTGGAGCAGCAAGCAGTAATTTGCCTAAACAATTACTTACCGCTATTTCGAATTTGTATTTAAATGTAGGTTAACGTCTGCGACTAGATTTTCCGCCACGTTGTCTAGATGATTTGGCCTTTTGTCATCGGCATCATTATCGTTCCAAATTACCAGAAGCACCCATAACCTCTCAAGCCCATAGTTTACATAGCGCTCTACAGCATTATCGCTGTTTCGTTTATTCGTGTCGAATTTCCTGGCAAGGGTATAATTATGGAATTGGTATTGGTAAGTCTCAAATATTTAAAGTAGTATTGCAGTCCACAATATTTTTGTTCTTTTCTATGGTCTTTTCCTATTTAGATTTATATTATCACAATGTTTCGTTTATTCGTGGTGAATTTCCTGGCAAGGGTCTATTTACGAAAATTATGGAATTGGCATTGGTAAGTCTAAAATATTTAAGTCCACAATATTTAGAACACAATATTTATTTATTACAATACAATTACAAATTATATTATAATTATATGCGAGCGGAGTAACTTGACCATATGCTCGGTGTAGTGTCATAGACCAGCGTGACTGGTGGGAATCGAATCCACGACCCTCATGCTAATAGTCAAGCAGACTAGCCACTAGACTACCAGGGCACACATAACATAATATTTATAACACTTAACTGTGAGTGTCTTTCCAACACAAACTATTTGTATGGAAAACATAAATAAAAACATTCAATTTTGAGGTTTTTTCTACACAAACTCAACACTCAATTTTGAGTGTGTTTTCCCACACAAACTGTTTATATGGAAAACACACACAAAAACTGTTTGTATTGCAAATACAAACATAAGGGCTGTTAGGTTAGGTTAGGCAAGGGACTGTTTTTTTCTGAGAATATAGTACCGAGCTAGCGGTCACACTATTAAACATCTTTGGGGTACATTTCTATAATGTCTGGTTTTTCGGTTAATTAGCCAATACAATATAATGTTTTGTATGGATTATTGTAGCTCTAGTTTGAAATAAAATGCCGACTAAAAATTCATATTCTCTGTAATATTTTGCAGTAAATTACTCCAATTTCACGAATTTAAAAATCGAATAAAAAAATGCATTTTTTTCACAGTAAATCTTAACAACTAACTGTTATGAGACATTTACCACAAACATTATAAAAATAGAATCAAAAGAATAAAACAAACAAAATTTAAAAATCTAATAAAAAGTTGCATTTTTTCACAGTAAATCTTAACAACTAACTGTTATGAGACATTTACCACAAACATTATAAAAATAGAATAAAACAAACAACTAAAATTAAAACATGCATTAAATGTTAATGTTAATGACTTGTTAATGATATTTACATATCTTGATGTACTAGAAGTCGTTTCATAAAACTTGTTGAACTTTTTATCTCTCAACAATTGGATGTAATTGTTGTTTGTGCTGAAAAAAAAGCAAAAACAAGCAATGTTTTATGGTCATTTAAATATCGCGAAAAATGTTGGTGATGATGTGATCTAGAAACTAAAAAAGAAGAAAATGCAAACAATGCACGAAATCTAAATCTAGAATAAATTATCTGATTTTTTTGCTAAGTAAAGGAAAAACTTGAACATTAATAGCAAAAACCCAAAAGGTCTGGTAATATAAGCTGTAGTAAAACTCAGATGCATAATTTTTTCAATAGAGGGCGATGTGTTATACATTTTTAAATTAATTTTTTTATAATTGATATTTACAATTTACCACTTACTCTTCCTATCCTATCCTAACTTGAAATACAATCAAATTATATAGAGATAAATCGATACATACGATTATTAACGCTCGGAAAGTTATACTGTAAACAAATGTACCATTTGAAGGAAGTAATCGTTCCCTATAGGCCACTTGTAGCTAATACGATTGTTGACGTTGCTGATAGTTTCTACTTTAGATGAGTTGGCAAGAGGCCAATGGTCAAGAACAAGCATATTTCCGGCTGTGGTATCTGCTATTCTTAGGGCAGTAGTATTTATTGATTTATTACCGAATATTCAGTATGCCTTCGATAGCATGGGCACGTTATTGCTAGAACCTGACCTAACTGCCATGTTACTAATATGCTGATGTGTTGACGACGATATCATAGGGATATTAACACGAATAAAATGACCGAAGCAACTTACATGTCAGACCTCGTGATCATGAAATATTTTTTACATTGGCTAGCATTCTGAAAAGCTACCTATGTATGGTGGTTTGAGTGATAATTAACGATTTTCTGCTCCGGATTAAGGGGAAATTAAAGAAATTTGTTTATAATAATTTCTATAAAAAGTTAGGCAGGTTGAAGGTATTGAGGCCAGCCAGCAGGCTTGTTCACCATACTCTCTGTAATAAGTTTGTATTTCTCACGAACTTCCTTACCACCTTCCAGTCCACTCCCCTGAGATGAGTTATGTCTGGCATAGTATTTTTCCCTAAATGCACTGTAACGACATAACAAGTGGTTTATCTTTTTTCGTTGATATCTGCACCGCATGCAATGCATTCATTATTATTTACCACGTTTATCCTGTTCAGGGGAACAGCAGTCTGTCCTCAACTCATCTTTATTCAATCTCAACATGTTTCAAACCGAATTTCCCCAGAGTATCTTCGAAATTCTTCTTATTGAGTCATTGACCCACAATAGTCGACTTGATGTTTCAACCAATTTTTGTAGTCTGACTTTTAATGCACTAAACAGCATTAGATTGTCCAAGTTTATGTCTGTCTTATTGGCTTCTCATTTCCGATCACTTTTTGATGACTTGGAGGTAGTCCTGTAAAACTTTATAAACCTATGGAGACCCAATCCCGTCCTGATCCTGTGTTTGGAGTCATCCGTGTAGCAATGGGTTCCTAAGAGAATCTGTGCGATGGATGCGTTGAACGAAGTAGATTAATCTGGTTTTAATGTACCAGATACGATGATTTATATCGTTTAATACTGTTTGGTTTTGATTGGGTGAGACATTCGTATATTAAGCCACACTGAGAAAACTGTTCGGCCTAAGAATTTATGGATTCGTAAAACTTTTAAAATCGTTCTGAAGCTACTTTTTAATGCACTAAAAAGCATTGGGTTGTCCAAGTTTATGTCTATCTTATTGGTTTTCTCGTTTCCGAACACTTTTTGATGACTAGGAGTATGGATTCGTAAAACTTTTAAAATCGTTCTGAAGCTACTGAGTAGCAGCTACCAGCAACCCGGAGGTCGAATTGACCCATTGTACAACGTTCTATAGTGGTATTAAATATTAAATTCCTTCCACCTAGGATGACTGTAATAGCCATGCTTAAGTAATGATAATTTTAAATTAAATCAAATAAGTGATAAGATAATCATTCTATTAATTAAAAATCTAAAATAAATACACAGTTTTTTGTTATGGAATAACGCAGCATATTTGTGATACAAAGCCTTTTAAAAAAGTTTACTTTATTATCAACTAGCTGTACTCTGCGCGTGTTGCTGCCCGATCAACTAAAACAAATTTGAAGGAAAGACATTACACAAATATCCAATTAATTTTGAATCATTTTATTGATTTTGTTTCCCGTTGTCCAGATGATTCAGACGAACAGGCCTGAATAGTACGCATTCGACCAGTTTCTAATCTCACTTCTCGTTGTTCAAGTGATTCATGCCAACGGGTCTCAGCGGCATGTACTCGAAGATTTTCCAGTCTCAATGCTCGTTGCCCGTCTAATTATGAGGCTCGTAATGCTCTTTTCTTCTGTGCTTGAGGTGTAGGTCGGCCAATTGCTTGTCGCTTTGGAGGCATGGTTACATATGTATAAACGACGTTAAAAATTCTTTTATTTATTTATTAGAATCTCACAATGTACCCAATCCTATTGAACCCAACAACATTTTTAAAAATTTTCCAAAATTAAAATGTTTCAAATTTGTGATTGATATCTTACGGTAATGAGTTATAGCAAATGATGAATCCTAGAATGTGTGGTATTTGTCCGATCAACAAATGATCAAATGCATAGTTTTCAATTCAATTCATTTTGAATAATTCTCAGTGCTGCCATCTATCGGAAATTAATCGCACTAACTTAGAAACCTCCATCGACTTATTCGCAACAACTTTGCTAAAGAACATATCATGATCAAATGCACAGCTTACGATTTATATAATTTTTAGTAATTTTCAGTGGCGCCACCTGTCGGAAATAGGTCATACCAACTTAGAAACCTCCTTCTTTGCTGAAGATCATAACATGATCAAATGCATAGTTTACGATTCTATAAGTTACACACAAACAAACATTCATTTTTATATACATACATACATATGTATGTATATAGGTTACTTAAGCACTTTTAAATTTTTATATGGGGTTCTTTATATTGGCATACCTTCTCCCATTTTTTATTGCTGATTTGTTTAACAAACAGAATATACATATTTTAAAATATTATTGGTTCCCAGGCTTTATAGTTTTATATAAATTTAGTTTTAATATTTTTTTTTACTTTTTTCTGTTGACTTTTAAATTCAAAGTGTTGCATGTGTCACCAATTAGTGGCAGGATAGAATTGCCTTCAATAGTTGATTTACCAAATATGTTGCATGCAAACGAACTTGTTTTAATTGCTGCTTTAGTTTTAAATATTTTTTTTGTTTGTTTGTTTTCTTTTTTAATATTTCGATTGAGAAACTATTCTAAGTAAATGGATTAAAGTTTTTATTTTTTTTTATTCGACAGTGGTTTCTCAGTAACTTGGCTTGTAGTTTGCAATAAAACGATAATTATTTTGAAATAACTGAAAGTATTCTAAGCCTGTTATATTATGTTTTTGTTTTTTTAATGTAACGTTGTACTATTGATAATTCATTTAATTTTCGTTAATGTGTCCATTTTAATTAAATTATTAATTAATAAATAATTGTGGTTCGCCACTTAAAATAAGAATTTATAATTTAATTAAATTTTTGTTGAAAACCTCAGCCACGTAATTGGTTAAAATGGTGAAAATGTTAAATTTTCGAAAATTTTTTTGAAATTTTTTTCGAAAATGTTTTTTAAAAAAAATAAAAAAAAAAATTTGTTGTTGTTGATATTAAAACACTAACGACTTCTACTAAGCAACCATCTGTTTGGGTTTACTTTAGTTCATATGTCTTAACTGATTTTTGGCTATTTTAGGCATTCATTAAGAAAGAAACTCAAAAAAAAAAAAATATGAGACTCTCCATAGGAAAAATCGTTTAAAACGTTCAGACTATTTTTTTTGTTTGCTTATGCAACTATGCTGCTTACAATTGTATGACCAAAATTAGAACACCATAGCATAGTCTGAGCAAAACTACTGCATTTGTATATGGCCAAAATAGCTACGTTTAAAACAAACAAAAAAAAAAGAAAAAATATCTTGGCACCGTTAATTGTTAAAGAATTCTTGTTAGTTGACTGTGGGTAATTTTGTTATTTTTTTATTTTTAATTTTTTTGTGTAAAATGTTGGGATTTTCTTCTGTTAAACACATTCCAAAGCAACTCACATACAATAAATAAATTAGATAATGTCTTAATTAAAGTTGTTAACCAGCCAAAAAGAGCCACACAAAGAAAAAAATAAAATAAAAGAGTGAAATAAAATACTTGATTTTAGAAAAAAAAATTTTTTTTAAACAAAAAATTATACCCTCTTTTGGGCTTGGCCAGTATTTCTTAGACACCCATATAATAACGTTGGTGGTGTCGGTCTAATGGTTGTAATTATTTTTGACAAATTGTTTAATACTCAATAACAACTTAATTTATGCCTTAACGACAATAAAGTAATTGAAAAAATTCTACTACTCAAGGTCTATTTAGAGAATTTTTGAAGAACATTTGATTAGTCGTTCATCAATAATCGTATTAAACAGTTTACTTTGTAATACATATTTAGTATGTAGCTTAGTATGTATGTAATTCAATTCAATTAGAGTTTACGATTGCCAACATCTTTTGCTATATATGCATCAGACGGTCGCCTGAGTATGTCGCTGAGAGTATTGTCTGGTGAAATGATTGTTGACAACAGAAGATTTTTATGGTGATAGTCTTAAGTAACGTTACGTTAGTAAGATACATACATGCATAATTGGCCATAACATACCATTAGTCAGGATTAAGACCTAGCTTCTCACACGACTTATGTTGTGTGTGTTAATTTTATACATGAGTGGCCGGACCTAAAGTCTAAAGACGGCACCGAACGAAAGATTTGTGAGAAACCTATTATGTCAATTTTTATTTACTCGCATAGTTTTTGCCAGAATCCTGCTGAGAGGAAGTCGCCGAAGAAATTTTTTTTTCATATTTCGTTTTGATGTCTGACCGGGCATTTGAACCCTGTCTTCGCATCTAATAAGCCGACACACTACGTACTAGACTACGGCGACTTCATACTTTTTTAAATAAATTTAATTTTCATAAGGTTCGTGTCTTAAGTCTTTTGTTTTTATTCAACCTTTTTGAAGTTGTAAGCATAACGTTGTAAATTTAATTTAAGGAGTTTTTAAGTTACGATAAGGCATCTCACCTGCCATCTTGTCGTAGCTACATCTGCCAAATTAGATGGCATTTATTCGGTCTATTTTGCCAGATGACCGTAGAAAACCATTGACACTGATGAGTGCTTACAAAGTAGGCTCTGGAGCAGTTGGCAACCAACCCTAATTTATAGCGAAAAATTATCTTCAGCGATGATAACAAAACAAAATTGGTGAGTTAGGGACGCTACCAACCCACATGCGAAAAAATATTTTCTTCATATTTCGTTTTGTTGGAGATGTCTGACCTGGCTGGCTTATTGGTTTCACGTCTAATAAGCCAACACACTACCTACTAACACATTGCGTTTTAAATATTTCTCCTCATAGTTAAACGACATTAAGGGCAATAGCATCCAGAGACAAAAAGTAAAGGACTATGCTGGCCTGTAAAAGTGCATTCAAAAATTTCTCCGGGCATGACTCAACAGTCACTCTGTAGGTACCTAAGCGTGATCGGAAAAAGAAATTGTCGCACATTATCATCTCTTTCCTTTGTCCTATAAGCTGTCTTTCCTGTATTCCAACACAATGTAATGCATGAATATGGGGTCATACCATGAGTGTTGGTCTCAAAGAAAAAAAAAATAAATGGCAAAGCGATGAATTTAGCTAATACAGCTAGACGATTACAGCACACAAACCTAATGCCAAAGCAGGTGTTCTCTCCTACAAAGGAAATGTTAGCTATGGAGTTGTATTTTTCTCTCTAATTTGCAATCAAATCTTGACTCTAGATAAGTACAATTTGTTATTCTCTGTAGAAATAAGCAGCATTCAGCGATAAACTTGTGTGTCCATTTGACGTCTCTCAAAAGAGTTTATGGCAGTTTGTCTGCCCGATTATGTCTATATAGTGTCAGAATATTCTGCGCTGCTTAGAAGCCATGTAATGGTCATGAGGATCGTGATGACTTTTGCCTGGATTGGACACTGCAATGATTTGGAAATCTGTATGAATTTTTAATATGCAAATCATTTATATACACACGACAATCCCTTTTTGTAACCAGGAAGTCCTAAATGAGCAATCGGCGTATATTTTCTTAGGTGGATGATCTGGCTGAGCTATCCAGTAATCATTGTTCGGGATCACATTGTCTAAATACTTGTTCAAACGGTAAGGAGGTAAGGGGTGATTTTTAAAGAGCTATAGGAAAATTAAAAAAACACATAAAATTCAGAAAAATGCATGAAATCTTTATTTGAATCCATAGTACGGTCCATATAATTTAATGTTTGAAGATTATTTCATGCAAATGTTGACCGCGACTGCGCCTCAAATGGTCCATCATGCAAGTCAAGCTCTTGAATTTTGGGTAAAAAAAGTTGGATATAATCTCACGGTAGCGCTAACTATTCACAGTTACGTTACGATTCACAGCATCTTTGAAGAAGTACGGTCCAATGATGCGACCAGCCCATAAACCGCACCAAACTGTGACTTTTTCTGGATGCATTGGTAGCTTTAGCAATGCTTCTGGCTGATCTTCACTTCAAAATCAGCAGAATTGTCGATTTACGTACCCATTGAGCCAAAAATGAGCTTCGTCGCTGAACACAATTTTTCGATAGAGAAGTGATCTTCGGCCAACTTTCCAAGAGCCCATTCACCAAAAATTTTGCGTTGCGGTAGGTCGTTCGGCTTCAATTCTTGCACCAGCTGTATTTTGAAAGGCTTCACACCTAAATCCTTCCGCAAAATATTCCACGTTGTTGAGTAACAGAGGCCCAATTGCTTCGAACGGCGACGAATCGATAATTGATGGTCATCATTAACACTGGCCGATACAGCTGCGATATTTTCTTCAGTTCGCACTCTACGTAAGCGTGTTGGTGGTTTAATGTCCAACAATGTAAATTTGGTGCGAAATTTAGTCACTATAGCCCGAATAGGCGCCTCAGTGGGTCGATTAAACTGACTATAAAATGGAAGAAGCGCGCGATAAACTTTCTTAACAGAGCACGCATTTTGATAATACAATTCAATGATTTGCAAGCGTTGTTCGTTTGTAAGACGATTCATGGTTGAATTATAGACCAAACTGAAGATGTTTGACAGTGAAACAAAACACGAAACGTGCGTGAGCTGTTTAAACCAGTGTTGCCAAAAAGATAATAGCTAAAAAATCACCCTTTATCAGGGTATGTGTTTATTTTACGTCCAAGGAGCTGCTTAGGCTATTAGTTTACCGAGTTTAAAATGAAGCATTTAAAATAAGAACTTAAGACTATTGAACATAAAAAATAATTTGAAATCTTAATGCAATCGAAAGTATCTTGTCTTTGGCATTTAAAGCTTCTTTATGAGGACATTGTTATTATCATATGATAATAATTTTTATATTGGAAATAATTGTTTAATACATATAATACATGTATAAACATATCATATAAATATTTAACAACTTCTAGCTATTGTTTAATACCCTCATGATCTTTATAAATTTAAAAATTATAAAAAAAAATTTTTTTATTATTTTTTTAATTTCATTTCAAATGCCAAATTGTTATTAAAAAGATATTCTTAAAGATCGTCTTTTTTATTTTATTTTATTTTATTATTCTTTACAAAAAGTCTTTAAATTCATCCATTATATGCGAAATTTATTGTCAAATTGTTCTCATAAATTTTCTTTAAACTATTCGCATGTCAAAACTTTTATAATGTTGTTGGCAAAATGTTTTCAACACTTTGTGCTCGAAGTGAACACGAACAACCAACAACATCATATTTCAACGTGTCGAAATAACAATTTTTAATTAGAAGTATTTTTTTTTTCTTTTTTAATTTTTTTTTCTAAAGAATATTTTTTTAGAAACACTTGAGCTTTTTGCAAACGAAAATGGCAATTTGGTAAGAATAAAACGTAAACGTGGTCTCAACAGACACAGATTAAAACAATATGTGCCAGAAATAAATTAACGGTATATAGTTTTTTATACTGTTGTTGTTGTTGTTGCTGTTGTTCTTGATTGCTTGACTTAAAAGTAATTAATGGCATACGACATGTACCAAAATTCTTGTTAATGCATACAAGTTACAACATGTCAATACTCACTGAAAGCGGGTGGTAAAAAAATCGATTAATTTTTAATAAAAAACAAAAATCATAATTTATGGGAAAAATGTATAACTACTGTTTAGAGTGCATATATGGAAGAGGAAATGGGTTTGTTTAAAGGCGTTTTTATTAACTTAAATACTCTAAAAATTTCCTCAATTAAACATCTATTTAACAAGTTATAAACATTATTATTAACCGTCAATATAAAATGCACATGGGCTCGTTATATTTAACCACTTTTTTTCGTAAAATTTTTAAAATTTTTTTATTACAAGCATTTGAAAAGTAATCTCAATTGTTTTCAAAACCTTTATTCTTATGATACAAAGCATATTTTATTTACAATTTTCCATTTGTTACTTTAACTGCTTCAAAATGGTTTGTTGGGTTATTCGAAAATATTACTTTCAAAATGAAACAAACAAAACGCAAGTGGCTTTATATCTGATGCGCTAATTGATTTCAAATTGTTTGCTGATTAAATTTTTAACAATTCGAAATATTTTTTGGTCTTTTCAACTAAAATTAAACAACAGTTATGCCTGATAGAGCTTTTGTTTTGGTGACACAGAAAGGTACAAACTGAGGCACAAAATACGATAAATCAAATCTGTAAGAGTACAATACCTTCTATTTTAAACAGTTTTATTGCATAAATACGTCTTCAATATTATAAAGTTCAGCAAAAAAGTTTAAAAGTAAACAAAAGACTTAAGACACGAACTCAAAATAGAGGGCACTTGAAAGCATAATTGAAAGGCAACAATTTATTAAAACTTTTAAAATATTTCTTTGGATTATATTTTGAAAAAATTAAAGGGTTTGACAAGCATATACAGATCTCTTGCAACTATCAGTAGTCATCTTCAGAGCAAACGTTTATCAAGTCGTAAAAATATGCCTGGTAAGGATTTGTTGATATAGTGAAGATGCTTTTAAGACCATATAATTACATTTTTTCTTTTTTTGCTTATAGTAAATGCCATGGTAGTCGCCGTAGCCTAGTAGGTAGTGTGTTCGCTTATTAGACGGAATGCCCGGGTTCGAGCCCCAGGCCAGACATCAAAACGAAAGCTAAATAAGCTTGCCATGAAAAAGTTTCTCAAAAATCTGGCGTTTGTACGTCCACTTATGTATGTATAAAATTAACACACACACAATATAAGTAGTGTGAGAAGCTAGGTCGTCAACTTGACTATTTTGTATGTATGTATGTAATAGTGTTTTCACACCGAGTGGTTTTAACGCAAAAGTTGGTTTTAACGTTAAAATCAAAAATAAAACCTGCTTTTACCATACAAAATTATTGTGTTAAAATCAACTTAAAACCTTTTTTGAATTGGTTTTAAGTTGATTTTATGAAATACAACCTTGTTTTATGTACTAAATCAGAGCTACCAGCTCTGAAATGGTAAAAACAGCTGATAAAAATTAAATAAAAACAAAATAAAAACAAAACAAATGTAAAAATATAGGAAGCCGGTTGTATAAAAATGTAAAATTTCAAATAATGAATGCTACTACAATAATAAATAACAATATTTTAACAACAATATTAATATTAATAATAATATTTGTTAATTTTTCTTATTTTTTGTTTTTTCTTAAACAAAAACATTTCTGTTCCGTCATGAATGTATGAAAGTTAAAACCTGATTTAAGAAAATTTGCAGTGTGAACGCAAAATCAGCTGATTATGGTTTTAATGCTAAAATCAGGTTTTAACTTTTGGTGTGAAAACACTATAATGTGGCTAATAGTTCAGTACAGACTGAATGTACCCCACCTAGAATTGTCCAAGAATGTGAAATTTTCCAAAAGAAAAATATTCCATGAAAAAGTTTCTCAAAATCTGTCGTTTGGAGTCGACGTTAAACTGTACGGCCCGCCACTCAAGTATAAAACTAAGGCACACAACATGAGTGGTGTGAGAAGCTAGGCCGTAATCCTGACTGAAGGGTGGTAATGGTCAATTATGTATGCATGTATGTAAATGACATAAAACGGGCCTCCTATCTTCTAATTTAGATAGTCGCCGTAGTCTAATAGGTAGTGTGTTCGCTTATTAGACATAAAACTCGGGTTCGAGCGCGAGGCCAGACATCAAAACGAAATATGAAAAAAAATATTTCTTCGGCGACTACCTCTCAGCAGACTTCTGGCAAAAACTCTGAGAGTAAATAAACCTGCCATGAAAAAGTTTCTCAAAATCTGTCGTTCGGAGTCGACGTTAAACTGTAAGTCTCGCCACTCATGTATAAAAAATTAACGCACACAGCATAGGTGGTATGAGACGCTAGGTTGTAATACCGACTGAAGGGTTGTAATGACCAGTTATGTACGTATGTACATACATATGTTTACATTCGATAAACATGTCGAATACGGCAACACTATCGAGTGCTTTTGAGGCCATAGAATTAAATTTTATTCTACATTTGTGCTCGTTTTTTTTTTGCTTCCAGTAAATGGCATAAAACGGTCCTCTTAGCTTCTAATTTAAATAAAACAAAGTGAGTGTAACACACAGAAATTTTGTTTTGTTTGAAAGTCCTATTGCCATTTCTATTGTGTAGGGAAAACAACATTGATTAAATCTTCGCCAGTGCCTTGCTGGCAGCGCATACGAATTTTACTTGAATCAGGCCAATAAATCAGCCAAATTTGATTAATGATATGGGTTATGATGACTTTGACTGGCGTAGTGGTTTATGGCTTATTTGCATACGCCGGCGTTTTAAAATAACCTCATAAGAAAAAGTCTAACGAGGTTAAAATCCTCTGATCTTGGTGACCAGTTGGCATTGCCTTCGCAGGAGATGAATATGACGTGGGTTGTGCGATTTAGATCATCCAATACAGGCCTATGAATTTTATTCCTCGAAAAGAAAGCTCCGCATTGACAATGATGGCTTTGTTGGTGTCGTTTTTAAAGAAATATGGGCCAATACTAGGGTTGCCAGCCTGGCTGGACTTGGCTGGATTGTCCAGCTTTTTTGATGTTTTCAAGCTAAAATTTAATTTGTCCAGCTAAATAGAATTTTTTAGTACACTGCAATAATATGGGCAATAATTTTGATGTTATCTTTGTCAAATCATGTTAGCCAACACTGATTTAATATTTGTTATACAACTAAGTTATGATTTCCTTCTTCTATCATCACTGACAAAATGCCTCAACACTTGAACAACTGATGTCTTTACATACATAGAATGGATATTTTAATAAAAATTATTAACACAAAACCAAAATTAACATTTTCTCAGTATTTTTTTATGTCCAGCTTTTTTTTGCTTTGTCCAGCTTTTTAAAACCCAATGTCCAGCATTTTGCGAATCGGAATCTGGCAACCCTAGCCAATACTGCACTTGCTTCTTATGTAGGTTGGTGGCGTTCCTAACTCACCAATTTTGTATTGTTATCATCGCTGAAGATTATTTTTCGATATAAATTAGGGTTGGTTGCCAACTGCTCCAGAGCCTACTCAGTAAGCACTCATCGGTGTCTATGGTTGTCTACGGTCATCTGGCTAAATATACCGAATTAATGCCAACTAATTTGGCAGATGTAGCTTCGACAAGATGGCAGCTCAGATGTCTTATCGTAACTTAAAAACTCCTTAAATTAAATTTACAACGTTATGCTAACAACTTCAGAAAGGTTGAATAAAAACAAAAGACTTAAGACACGAACCTTATATCTTTAAAGTAAAAGTGAAACAAATATTTTTTAGCCATTTTTATCCATTTTAATTAACTTATTTAAAAAAGTATATTAATGTTACGATATAAAAATTTTAAAATTGTTTAAAAAACAAAAGACTTAAGACACAAACTTGAAATGAAATTTTATTGAGAAATATTTCTTAATTTTAGTACTTCACGAGCTTCTAATCATGATAATTAAACAATTTTCTATACAATTTTAAATATTGCCCACCTCTGTGTGTGAAATGAAAAACAAGTGAGAGATATAAAAATGATTGAAATGCCACCGCGTAACCAGAACTTATTTAATGTGAATTTATTATTATTTATTTAACTCGTTATCGTTGTTGTTGTTGCTGTTGTCGTTGAAAGATGATTACAACATCTAAATTTTCATCACAACAAAATGCATGACAATAATTAAACTTTTAACACACACACACACACACACTAATACATGCTCGCACACTACCATATCTAAATGAGAAAAACAACTGAAATCTTTAATGAAAATCTGTTATAACGGACTTATCGAACTATCGATCTATCGATCAACAAAATAAAATAAAATTTTTTCCTCCAGCCTATCTGGCTGGCTGTTTAGTTGCTTGGAAAACTAAAGTTAAACTATCGAAAAAAAAAACAACAACAGAGAAGAAAATGAAAAACTAAAACTAGATTAAAACTGTCAATTAATAAGAAAGAAAAACAAAAACTTGTTCAAATCGTTCAATGGTCCGGCTGGTCTGGTTTTTTCGCTGTTGACTATTTCTTCTAATGACCTAATTTTCTTTAAGTTTTTTTCTTTCTTGCTCTTTATGTTGTTGTTGTTGTTATTTTTGTTGATGGTGGTTTTTGTTTTATATTATCATAGAGATTTTTATTTATTTCTTTTATGTGAATTTTTGTATAATTTTTTGTGTTTTGTTGTTGTTTTTTTCCCTGCAATCCTAAATATTTAACGATTTTCTTTACGCTTTAATAACATAAAAATAAAAATCACTTACATTTTGTTGTTGTTGCCGTTGAGGTATGTATGTCATACAAGAGAAGAAAAAAGGAGCAAAATTTACAGCAGCATAGACAACGAATGGTTGAGATAATATATACATTTAATCGTTGAATACTTGTGCTGTTGTTGTTGTTGTTAGTTTGTTTTTTGTTGTAAATCTTTAACGATCTTTTTCGATTGAATGCTGGTAACAGTTAAATGCTGGTGGGTTATTTGATTATGCTACGCAAGGGAGTTTAAAATTTTGATTGTGTTAAATGGTCAATTAAGAAATTTAATGATTTGGTAAAAGTGATCTCTAATAAATGGTTTAAAAATTGAAATAAAATTCTCTAACAGGTATGATATTCAACTCAGTTTTTTTTTCCTTTTAAGATAGTCATTACATACAAGAAAGGCCTCTTGCTCTTCATGACATTAGGAAATTATACACAAAACGGAAGATATTATGGGGCTTTAAGGACTGCGATAAATGAACTCAAACTTTTGTAATAAATTTGAGAAAATAATGTTCTATTGTAAGCATCATTGTATTCCTTTAGAGAAACATAGATATCCTCTCAATGGTGAACAGAAAAGCAGTTTAGCAAAAGACAGGCAATATATAGCCTGAATCCTTTTTTGTTACATAAAATTTTACATTTTACGTAGTGCTTTAGATGGCCGCTTACTCCTTGAAGCTATACAGCTACAGTAAAAGACAATATTTGACAAGTTTACTCATGTATGTATATAATGGCATTCATTATTTTATTCATTCATAATTAAAGGTCCCAGTACTCATATTAAAGGTCAGTACTGTAGCCAAGTATGCCAGCATACTGTCACATCTGGAACATACACATTGCTTCTTTTATGAATCCAGAATCTATTGAGACTTACAACAGGGACTTCCGAACTTTGGTAGTTGGTAACGGCCAACTTCTTGTAGTAACTTCTGACAAATTAGTTGTCATTTATTCATTATTTTTCGTGGAATCCCCGTGGATTACCACAGACGACATGTGTTTGCTAAATGAGCTCTGTAGTGGTCGCCAACTGACCAGAATTTTCATCGAAAAATTATTTTCGACAATGAGTCCCATTTCTAGATGATTGGGTAAGTGAACAAACAAAATTGCCGAATTTGGGATGACACCAATCCACATGAGGTCCAAAAGTGTCCAATGCATCCCGTAAAAGTCACTGTTTTGTGAGGATGCTGTGATGTCGGCATCAATGATTCACATTGCTTTGAGAACAACGTTGCCCAGCTAATCACTGTTGGCGTTGAGTACTTTAGGACGAAGATTGCCAACTTCTTTTGGCGAGAACTTAATGATCCAGATACCAACGACATGTAGTTTCAACAGGACAGCGCTACATGCCACACAGCTTATGATACATTGGATATTTTGCGCGAGCAATTTAAAGTCATAGTTATCTCACGTGAAGGTAATGTGAACGGTGGGGTTTTCCTAAGTCGCAGGTGTATGCGAATAAGCCGCAAACCATAGTAGTCTGTTTTATTACTCAGAGTCATAAGAATCTTGCCCAGAATCTTCAGGACATACATACATTACAACCCTTCAGCACAGGATTACACCTTAGTTTCTTACACAACTTATGTTTTGTATGTTAATTTTATACATGAGTGGCGAGACCTACATACAGTTTAAAGTCGAATCCGAATGGTAGAATGTTTGGAGAAACTTTTCATGGCAATTTTATTTTACTCACAGACTTTTTGCCAGAAATCTGCTGAGAGGCATTCGCAGAAGAAATATTTTTCCATATTTCGTTTTGTTGGCCTCACTTCTAATAAGCCAACGCACTACCTACTTGAGTATGGCGGCTCTAGAATCTTCAGTACATATACAATAAATTGCATATAATAGCTCAATAAAATTAGGGTTATATGACCTAACATCAGCAACCATTTATAGGCAAAAAAAAAAAAAAGAAAAAAGTCCATATGTAATATGTTAAATAGGCCTCGAATTAGGAAAATAAAAAAAATTTAATTGCATCAACATATGCTAAAAGTCGCCGCAGTCTAGTAGGTAGTGTGTTCGCTTATTAGACGGAAAGCCCGGGTTCGAGCCCCAGGCCAGACATCAAAACGAAATATGAAAAAAAAAAATATATTTCTTCTGCGGCTACCTCTCAGCAGATTTCTGGCAAAAACTCTGAGAGCAAATAAACCTGCCATGATTCCTCAAAATCTGTCGTTCGGAGTCGACGTTAAACTGTAGGTCCCGCCACTCAAGTATAAAATTAAGGCACACAACATGAGTGGTGTGAGAAGCTAGACCGTAATCCTGACTGAAGGGTTGTAATGGCCAATTATGTATGTATGTCTGTATGCTAAAAGGAAATATGCTTTTCAAATAAGTTACAAACGTTGAATTTTTATTGTTTGTTCAAATGCATATAAATCGGTGAATAGGCCTACAATGACAAAATAAAATTATTTTTTTTCTTGATTTTTGAAATAAAAAATTTTAAAATTTAAACAAATGAGCGAATAAAAAAATTCATTTTATTTAGGCAACTGCATAAGCCTTTATTTAATACCTTAACGAACTTATAGCGTACAAAACTATAAAAATAGCAAAGAAAAAAAAAAAGACGGCAGCTCAACAGCAGTCACAAACGAATACAATTATTATTACAACAGCAACAGCAGCAGCCAGTCAAGGGAATCCATGTAATCATTGATAGACTAACTGTGTGACTGATGAAAAAAAAAACAAAGTTGAGGGGAAAAAATAACTGACTGGTCGAATAAATAACCCACTAACTGACTGACTGACTGACAGACGTACTGGATGGTTGGCAGCTTAACTTAGTAAGTGACTTAAAAAACCAAGAGTGGCTAAGCACATGGTTGCAAGCAAGTGAATGAATGAATAAAAGCAAGTGAATGAGCTTAACTTAGCTGAAGCAAGTTTTCCTTTTCACTTGAAAATAAAAACTAAAACAACGACATATTTTCCATTTTCATTTCAAAAAAAAGAAAAACTTGCTATAGACACACAATTAAATGTGGACTTGTAAGAGTGTGAACTAAAAGCCCAACTGGTTTAATAATAAATTAAATATTGCCTCACATATTAGTTTGTCTTAAAAAATATAAAAAAATTTCGATTTTTTTTATTGAATTTATTGCCGTCATTTATAAATGGCGGTTAATCAATAATTAATGATTACTTAATTACGTTTAACAGTTTAATAATTAAACATTTAAGGCGTTCGCATTAATAATATTCAGCACTGTGCGGCTTACGTACGGCTTCATCGTACTCCTCAAATTCATCGGAATCATCATCAAAATCATCATCTTCATCGGAAGAATCGTCTTCGTCGTCATAATCATCATCATCATCGTCGTCATCTTTTTTATTGCCATCTTTTTTCGAAAATGGTTTTTTCTTTTTCTTATTGGTTATAATGACCACAATGTCTTTGGCTGGTTTATTCACTTCAGTTTGGGATTGCGGCTCTTCACTTACGCCAACATCATTGTCATTGGCGTATTGGCCCGTAGTGCTATCGACATCATCAATATTTGCTTTGTCATCGGCATTATTTTTATCATCGGTATTGTTTTTGTTGTAATCGTTAAAGTTATAGTCGCTATACGTTATTAATAATGGAGCTGGAGTTGTCTGTTGATAGTGATTGTACTGATCGTAGGCTGGTTGTTGATTTATTTGTTGCCATTGTTGTAATTTTAAAGGATTATATTGAGGTTTATATTGAGGCTGCACTAATATTGAAGGTTTATAGAGCGATGATGATGACGGTGATGATGGTGGCGGTGGCGATTGAGAGTAATGTTGTTGCCATTTGACAGGATTATATAGCAATAATGACGAGGGCAATTGAGAATGATGTTGTGGCTGTTGCTGTTGTTGTTGTTGATATTTTTCATTATTGCCAACATCTTCATCATCTTCTTTGTCATCCTCTTCTTCTTGTTCGCTCTCATGATCATCATCATAATCGTCATGATTTGGTTTTTCATGAACTTCATAATGCGGTTGCTCTTCGTCAGCTGCCTCATCATCTTCATCATCGTTGCCATTGCCAATGCCATCATCAATATTAATTTTGTTGTAATTGTTATTGTTGTAGTCATTATAATTTCTTACCGTTGTGGATGGTGTTTGTTGCTTAAACTGATTATATGGCCGCTGATGACTTACTTGTTGCCATTGTTTAAATTTTGAAGGATTATATTGCGTGGATACTGATGGTGCATTATATTGTGCCGATGATGACCATTTCTCTACTTTTGGACGATTATATTGTGCTGTTGATAGTGGCTGTGGCAAATTTTGTTGTTGTTGCTGTTGTTCTATTTTTGGACGATTATATTGTCCTGATGACGATGAAGATGACCATTTTTCCGGTTTTGTAGGATTATATTGTGATAACAACGATGGTTGCAGATATTTTTGTGGCTGTTGGTCCCATTTTGGTAGACTGTGCAAGGATGATGATGATGATGGTGTTGGAGCATAATGTTGCTGCTCATCCTTATCACCTTTGCTGTAGTATTTATTGTTATTTCTAATGAGTTTGGGATTCTGTTCAGCAAATTCATTTTCATTTTTTAGTTGGCCATGCAGCGTAGAGATGCCATTGCGTATGACTTCTGCTTGAAAACCATTTGTTTCATCGGCTGTGTACTTAACCACACGGAGAGCACCATCAGGGTCAATTAAGCTGTAACAGAAATGAAAATAATATAATAATAAATATTGTAAAAAGAAATTCGATATCTAGCGTTGGAAACATAAGATTTTACACAAAAAAAGTATTCTTTTTTGGATTTTTTTGTATTTGCTTGACTTTGTATTACTTCCTCGAGCATTTTATATTTTATTGCCATTGAAAATGTGAATAATATTTACAGTTCTAATGTACTTAATAGAGGACAAATATTGCTACGACACTGAACACACTCATACTAACAGAATAACATGTTCAGACATGCACTTTTATTGCGTAAATCGCAATAAACGCCATTATTAAGCTCCATATTTCATATAAAGTATCAATTAATTATTGCGCAATAAATACGCAAATTGTTATAATATTGAGTAAAACTTAAAATACATCACTGTCATAGTAGGTACGTTCAGTGAGCATATTATAATTTTCCAAACACTTTCTGTTGATATTTGACAACTCAAAACTCAACAACGACAAACAAAACAAAACAAAAACAATGTTGTTTAAACAACCAGCTGTTTTGTTAACCAGCTGTCAAATGAATATTGCTTATATTATGTCTGAACACTTAAAATATTGTACTCAAATAACCGAATATTGACTCAATAACAGTGCATGTCTGAACATACATATTATAACACATGGCTTACGAAGTATAATCTGTAAAGCATTATTCTACACCGAGAAGTCTAAATTATTTTAGTTTTTATCATGGAGTCGGTCAGAGTCAGATAACGATATGCTTATCGCTTCTATAACGCTGTTTAAGTGAGAATAGTTGATATTTTCGAAACGCTCCGCCCGCTTCTGACTAATCGCATAGTCGTTAACCGTTGCATAAAATTGTTTAAAAAAACTGAAGATGTTAGCGTTTGCTGCTGGTCGAACACAAGAAGTCTTTAAAGCAATTAAATCAAGAATTAAGCTTAATCCTCTTTGTAAGAAAAAAATTACCACAAGGAAAATGGATGTGTTGGAAATGTCCATGAGTCATGTTATTGTAAAATGCTTACCGACGTCATGGGGCTTTCAAGCACAGTAAGATATTTGTTAACTTCTGCTTTCAAAATACTAGGGTGGAATAATGAAAATCATCTTTTGATGAAGCACGCTGAAACAAGAAAATTTTTAAGGCTACCGATAAAAAAACACGTTTATCGTTCAGGAAAAATTTGATCGTGTATAAACGGTTATCTAAGGATGTATCTGAGCTGACTCCTCGGGTCGGAAAGAGTCATCACATAATTGGTTTTTACAACCCTTCAGTCATGATTACAACTTAGCTTCTCACACCACTTATGTTGTGTGTCTTAATTTTATACATGGCAGGTGGCACCTAAAGTTTAAAGCCGATTCCAAACGATAGATTTTTGAGAAACTTTTCATGGCAATTTTCTGAGGCATTCGCCGAAGAAATATTTTTTCATATTTCGTTTTATTGGAGCTGTCTGACATGAGTTTGAACCGATGTCTCATATCTAATAAGCTAACACACTACCTACTAGACTACAGCGACCAGTAAGATTTAACCTCTTCATTGACGCTAGATTATAGCCCCTTTTCACCTCTTAATAATGGTGGTTATTTCATCAACATGCTGAATTACATGAAATCTCGACTATGCTTTTCGCATTCTATCACGTATTGGTGTATTATTATCACTAATTTCAGAGCAGAATCTAAATGAAGCTTTTTTAGGCACCCCGATTGTGTTATGTTGCATGCTCATGCTCATTGTGAAATGGTGTCATTACTATCTATTCCTTAAATACCGGACACAATACTTTCCCTTTATAAGCTACATTAGCATGTAATATTCAGTCGCTCAGACATTCTTGTTCAGTTTCATTTCCTGATTGTCTGAAGTTTTCGGTTATTTCAATAATGTTTTCAATACTTTGGCAAAATACGCCTATATGGTATCTCTCTCTCTGATAGTTCTGGTTTAAATCTACTGAAGTAAAAATTATGAACAAATTGGAGTTTGATATAAAAGATTCTCTCAGGCCAGCCTTGATCAATTTCCCAATTGATGAGGTATGTACGGCTATTGATGATTGGCGAGAGAATCTTATATTCGCCTGATTGTCGTAAACTGGTGCCAACGGATTCCTCTGGCTGAACACTGGTAAACAATCTTGTTGTTGAAAAACTCATGTCGCGACGCGATAACAGTCTTGAGGTTTACATTGCGAGAGCTATAATCGAATTACCTTTAGAATGCCCAATAAGTTATCGAGCAAAACCTGCAATTTTATGTAATAATGATGGAATTCTTTTAAATAATTAATATTGTTTATCACAAGCAAAATATTTAAAATTGAAACTGAAAATGCTCACAATAACTACAAATATGTTGCAGATAATTTAACGTTTTGTACCTTATGACAGTCAGTTTGCCATTAATATCCCACCGATTCCAATCGATTTGTTTAGAATACAGTAAGACCCCGCTTAACGGGGGGATACGTTCTAATAAGTTCTAGAGCTAAACGAAAAACGTTAAACGAGGCAACTTAACACATACATATGTATACACCTAGTAACGTTGATGACAACGAATAAAGCGACTGTGGCGCAGGAATGATGCGTTCGTACCGTGATTGCGACTTCGGAAAATACAGTTGGAATCTTTATTCTGGACAGACTGGTTGGTGCATAGCCGTTTCATTTACACACTTATACAACAAGTATCAATACAGTGTGCGATTTAGGGGAATCCTAATACTACCGCGTAATACTGAAACAGCGTTAAGCGGGGTCTTACTGTAGTTGTATTGACCTTAACACTTGTGGTATTTATTATATTACGTAGTTCCTATGTTATGTGAAGACACCGATTATAAATCCATCCGCTATATCCGATGTATCAAATATCCTATAAACACTCTTTTTCTATTGACATTCACATAACAGCTTCCGTTTGTTTTACCTACAGTTTTACACTACAATTCATCATTCCAGCACTGACGTATTGAGTTATTTACATATGTATAATGCACTCACTCACCTATAAACCCCCTTAACAGCATCACCATCACGCACTTCATTGCGATTGTGTAAAACATGAGCATCGGCATCCTCAACGCCATAGGAAAATTCATATTCCGGTTTTGCAACATAATCCAAGCGTGTTGAAACACTGCCTTTATAATATGGATTACGATGGGTAACATCATTTACATAGACTTTCTGTTCGGGACCTGTAACAGGTCCAGTAAAGCGTGTATACGAATAACCAACTGCCTCAATACATTTTAATGGTAACAGTGCAGGCAGTAGTAGCATTACTGACATGACACCCAACACTGTTAGAGATGAATGATGGTAATGATGATGACGATGACGATGATGATATTGATGAGGCTCTTGTTGATACATTTTGTATTTGTATTTCTCTACATGATATTCACACTGTTTTAATAGTTTCAACAAATGTTTATAAGTTTTTTGAATTAACATTTTTGTTTCTGTTTTTTTGTTGTTATTTTGTTATATGAAACTTATTAACACGTTGTTATTGCTATGGATGTTGTTTCGGAAATATATGGTGATGGATGATGGATGATGGTGATGCAGATGCCCCGTTGTTGAAAAAGGAAATGCAACGAAATTTGTAATTGTAAACCGTAGTACCGGTGTTGATTTTGTTGTTTGGTTAACAATTTCTAAACTAAATATGATTTGTGACACTTCTTGTTTATTTATAAGATTTTTGTCTATTGTCTTCTCTAATAAAACAAATAAATTTTCATTGACTTTTTTCTTTTCCGGACAAAAACCGCAGGAAAATGAGCATAGAAATGCAAAGAAATCTATCTGCCTGATGGCTTCAAAATTGCAAAATAATTTTACACTTGAATAATGACGTTATTTGCGCCATTAGAAAACTGTTATTCAAAACAAGACATTGTGGCATGAAAATTGTGCATTTTTGCATTTTACATTTGCATTTGCATTTTGAAAAATTAGTTTAAAGACATGCACATACTTGACCACAATTTGTAATCAAAAATGAAAAAAAACTTTGCAATCTCATCATTTCCTGTTTGTGATGAGTCTTAAAACGAATATTGGAAAAATTCTTATTGTAATTCTTGTTATTATTTTAATGGGTTTTAAGAAAACAAACGATTAAATTCCTATATGTTAAGGTTGGCTATACGATACGCTACCCTATCGCTTATACGATATATACCTCTAGCCCAATAGAAAACAATGCAGCATAAATTATAGTGAAAAACTCTTAGTAGAATTCTTAGTATTCTATGTAATGTTATCATGGCAAAAGCAAAATGTAAAGACTGCAGTCAGAAACATGTTTCCATGCCAAGAAGAAAGACAAGTGAAAAATGAACAGAAATCTTTTGGTGGAAGTCTACTCACAAGTAGAAGAAAGTATTAAAGCAGCAAGTCTAAGATAGAATTTCCATTAAATATAGAGAGATACCACACGATAAGATGTATTTTGCAAAATCATTATTGGACAAATCGTTGTAGTCGCCGTAGTCTAGTAGGTAGTGTGTTCGCTTATTAGACGTAAAGTCCGGGTTCGAGCCCCAGGCCAGACAACAAAATGAAATAAGAAAAAAAAAAAATATTTCTCCGGCGACTTCCTCTCAGCATATTTCTGGTAATAACTGTGAGAGTAAATAAACCTGCCATGAAAAAGTTTCTCAAAATCTGTCGTTCGGAGTCGACGTAAAACTGTAGGTTCCGCCACTCATGTATAAAATTAAGGCACACAACATGTCTGGTATGAGAAGCTAGACCGTAATCCTGACTGAAGGATTGTAATGGCCAATTATGTATGTATGTATTGAACAAATCGTTAATTGTAGCATAACGAAAAACTTCAGGCAATTGGGAAATGAAACTGAGCAAGAATATCTAAGCGACTGGATATTACATGCTAATGGAGCTTATAAATGGAAATCAGAGTGTCCGGTATTTAACTAGTAGATAATAATGATACAATTTCACCATGAAAGCATGCAACATAACACCTTCGGGGTGACTAAAGAAGCTTCAGTTAGATTCTGCTCTGAAATTGATGTTAATAATACACCAATATGTGATAGAATGCAAAAAGCATAGTCGCGATTTCATGTTAATCAGCTTTTTGCTGAAATGACCACCATTATTAACAGATGAAAAGGGTCGTTAAATCTTACTGATCTGAGTAGTGAAGAATTTTTTTCAAAATAGGATTCTATGTGCTACCGAGAACAGTCGCCATAGTCTAGTAAGTAGTGTGCTGGCTTATTTAATGTGAAATCTCGGTTCAAATCCAAGGTCAGATATCTCCAACAAAACAAAATGCGAACAAATATTTCTTCGGCAACTTCCTCTCAGTAGATTTCTCGTAAAAACTCTGAGAGTAAAATAAAATTCTGTCGTTCGCAGTCGATTTGAAACTATAGCAGCCGCCATTCATAAAATTAACTCACACATCATAAGTGGTGTGAGAAACTAGGCCGTAATCCTGACTAAAGAATTGTAATGACCAATTGTGTTTTGCATATATTCTATGTCACTAATTCGACAATAAAATGAATAGCATGACCATTAGAGCGGGTCGCTCTCTATGGACAAAAAAAATGTTGAGTCAGTCACCCCCTAGAATTAAAGATATATTAATAACATTTCCAAAAATATAAAAATTATTTTTTTGCCACGCCTAGAAATACCGCCCTTTTTGTTTTTTATATACTATGTCGCCATTTTAGGTCCGATCGTAACATATCATACATCACTGTTTGTGGCTTGACGGCAGCTACATTTCACTCTAAGACGATTTTTTAATTCGACGTCATATTCTATGCGCGACTTCTGATATCTCGGATCCTTCCCCAAAATCAGTAATTGTGACTATGCAGGAGTAAAGAGCGTTTAATTATATAAAATATTCACTTTTAAAATGCGGCCAAGCCACAAATACTGATATATGATATGTTACGATCGGACCTAAAATGGCGACGTAGTATATAAAAAACAAAAAGGGCGGTATTTCTAGGCGTGGCAAAAAAATAATTTTTATATTTTTGGAAATGTTATTAATATATCTTTAATTCTAGGGGGTGACTGGCTCAATTTTTTTTCGACCCGCCCTAATGACCATGCCTTTTAATCGCTTGTGAAGGGTATTCAATTTGACATGAGCTGTGTGATACGTATCGCTGTCCTTGGAGCCACATGCCATTGGAGTCTAGGCCATTCAATTCAGGCCAAAAGAAGTTGATGATCATCGATCTATAGTACTCCACATTTTCAAAGAAATATGGACCGGTGACGCCGACAATCCAAATTCAACAACACGCATTAGTTTTTTCAAAATACATTGGACCGTTTTTGGATCTCATGTGGATTGGTATCGTCACAAAGTCGACAATATTGTTTGTTTACGTCCAGAAATGGGTCTCATCATTGAAGACGATTTTTCGATACAAATTAAGGACAGTTGGCAACTGCTCCACGTTGTTGTCTGTGGACTTCCATGGTGACTTGACTGACAAACTGAATAAATAACAACTAATTTGACAGTAGTAGTTTCAATAAGATGGCCGTCAATTGTTAAAGTGCTGAAGTATCTGTAGAAAGACGTGTGCTTCTAATAGTAAATAATAAGGATGTTTATCCTTTTAAAATACCAGCTAATAGGCTAAGAAAAGTGCAAAAAATTTTGTCATAATTTGCATGCGGATATAAAAACAAGGTTATAGGGTACCTTCAATTCAGTTGATGTGTAATACCAGATATCTGAAACAGCAGAGGTCTGAAGCAATTTTACGTAAGTTAATAAAGAAAAACTTTTCATATTTGAATTGCTAGGATTCCGCAAAGTCCAGAAAATATTTTGAATCAATGATTGACATCGTTAACTTCAGGAGTCAATGAACTAAGCTTTCAAGAAGGATAGAAGACCACTGTCTAGAATGGTACCAAATATAAGCGAAACTAAGCAGAGACACAAATGTCACAAATGTGTGATAGAAAGTCTGAAACATAAGACCATTTAGTTAAGAAAAATGTCAGCGAAGATGCAAAGAAGGTGGGACTATAGTCGTAATGGTCAGTGAGTTAGCGCAATTTTTAATAGTACATATGGGTTAAGAGTTGTAGAGGTTTCCTATAATGTTAGAAGTTATTACGATACAATATATGAAAATTTAATTCTGATACGTTCGAAAACAGAACAAAGGGTATTTCTATCCAGAAAAATAGCAACTACATATATTATGGACATTAAAGAATCACTGAAAACTGTATAACAAATCCACAAGGTTATAACCAACAATAAAACAATATTTTTTCCCCAAACTTCTAAAGAAATTGCTTCTAAACAAATAAAGTTTCAAATAAAAACTCTAAAAATCCATAAAAATTCTTCTGCTACTGTTGCAAGACACGAGTACGTACAATAAATTAAACAATTCTAAACAAAGTTCAATCGCAAAATCTTCTTTAAATGATTCCAATAGAAAATTGTCTATGAAATGCTTTTTTAAACGTGTATAAAAACACAACTTGTCACCCAAAAAAAAATTTTTTTTAAAAACATCATGCAGCACTCGAAATAAGCATATGTTGAGAGAACAACGACTTAAACAACCAACAAAAAAAACAAAAACAAACCACCATATCATCGTATTGTAAAACAAAAAAAGTATAAAAATATTATGTTGGCAATATTACCCAGACCCTGTTAAAGGTTAAAGCATCATGAAAAATTTCCGATGCATGAATATTCACATACAATGATTCAGGTAAACATTGGCAAACTGCACTTACTGTGCGCGAAAGATTTTATTCGGGGAGATATTCGATTCTCAAGTACACACTTGAAAAAGCAAAAAAAGGAAAAAATTTTGAACAAAAATGTTTGCAACTAATGCGAGCCAATTGCATTAAATAAATTTGAAATTCTCAATCGCATTAAACAGTACAGATGAAAATTATAGCAGTTTTGTGGCAAAGGCCAACTAGAAAAAATAAGATAACTGGGATGATATTTGCCGTCTCTCACACATGAAAGACAATTAAAAGGACTTGAAAGATAAACGCATAATATTGGACTTGCGATGAAAATCGGGGATAAGTACAGTTTGCACAGACCACGTCAATCTAAAAGGTCAACCAGTCAAGTACGTAGTTAGTCTAGGTACTATGATACAATGGAGATCAAGCAGAAACAGACGTAATTGGTATTTTCGACAGAGGCAAATACCACAAAAACTACAGCAGCAAACCTAAAAGTTATAGATGTTTTGTATGTGTATTCTTTTCATTTATTGTCAGAAATTTTTATCAGAGGACTGCTAAATATTTTAGCTGCGCTGTAAATAGTCCACCAACGCCATCAGCAGTATGAGATGCAGTAAAGAAAACAGCTGCAAAGAAGTAAAATTTTAACAATTTGATGTTTATAGGGTGAACCATATTAGCGTTTTGAAATGAATCATGTAAAATTTATTATTTATTTAGAGTGCGCCCAAGTTTACACCAATTTCTACCATATACCTTATGCAAATAAAAGAAATTTATCGAATTAATATTGTATATAAAAAAGTTATTCAGTAAATATTTTAAAAATATTAAATCCAAAAATATCGCTTAATGTAACACCATATAATTGCATTTAAATTTTCTTAAATTTGCATAAAACTTCTTTAGATGGCTTTGATCTTTTTGGCTTTTTGGCTTCGTCATTTTTGATGCTGCAGTCGTCATCATTTTCAACTGATTATATTTACGCTCCGTTAAATTCAATTCGTTTGTGGTTTATTTAAATTTATTTATACAATTATGTACGTATAGACGTACATACATATATTTGTTTCTTTTATTTTTGGGAGTAGTTTTTTTGTATTTAAATTCAAATCACATGAGAAAATAAAGGCTTTAAATTGTTATACAATTTATTTAGAAACGTGTTAAAAATAATTTTGTTTTGCACTTAATTGTTACTATTATTAAATTATGTGGTGCTGTACGCATAATTTAATGAAAATTATTTAACAAAATTAGTTTAATTTGTGAACATGCATTTGTTTTCAAAATGCCAAAAATGGTGGTGGTGGAGACTTCATAATTGCACTCTTTAAGTAGTTTATAATGCATGTGACAAATGTAGATGCAACGAGGCTCCCATTTGTTTCATCCCATAAGAAGTTGTCTGACTCATGCGATATAACATTATAAATTGTGAAGTTGTGCACTTGTAATTTCATCTTATAATACGTTGCATTTGCATTTGTTTGTGGGATTAATTTCACTGCTTGCATGTCAATGCATAACAACAAACATAATCCTGACCTGGCATTTTCAATGTCATTAAGTTTCTCCTCTCTCATATTTTGTATTTCCGTTCGATGTTTGTCATATTGGTCTTGAGATAAGTTATTTGATTGTTGGGATATGCAAAGGTCACAAATATCATTTCTTGGTTTAAATATAGAAAAATGTTCTTTCTTTATTACGGCCATAAATTTTGGAAAAGATACAGGAGCTACAAAGTTCTCTTTATTAGATTTGCAATAATTACAGTATATTTCATATACATGTGTGTAGCTTTTAAAATCTGATTGGAAGTAAAGTTTATTCGTATATTGTCTGCGATAGTGCGATTCCATCTTAGGAACGTCGTCTAACCATTTTTTTAAAAAATTTAAGCGTTCTTTATATAGTATGCGTTGATCTGAAACTTCTTTACATTTAGATATTATTTGATTTTGTTCTTCTGGCGAAATGTTAGTTCCATGTAAATCTTTGAAATTTATCCAATTTCTTAACATTTTCTCGTTTAGCCCTAGCGTTGACAAAAACATATGAAAGCCCACCTGAAAGCGTTTAGAATGATATTTTAGAAAATACTTCTTGGTAATTGATCTTCTGGAATTTTCTACCCGAACACGCTTTACGCCTGTCCGTTCAACAAGACTAACAACATAAATTTTTTTCTGCTCCCAAGACATTTTCCAGAAGCTATCAAATATTTCCTTACGAGTTTCTTCAGAAAATATATTACAATGTCGCAAAGGACTTTTCGCACACAGTTTTGAAGTACACCCAGTTTTAAGTTGTCTTGGTGACTTTTCACAAATAGTTCCTTCTGTTAGGCCCGTGTATTGTTTTCCTTTCATTCGGTTTATTTTATTTTCAAATTTTTTGTTAACCTTTTTGCCTTTGTCAGTGGACAAATATTCACTATTAGTATCCATTTTATTAATTTTTAGTAATGCACAAATATCTACAACGCCTTGTTACTAGTTTACAAAAAAATTAACTAAAAATTAAACTGAAAGTGTAACGAACGCCAACTTTGTTCTTTTTTATTTCGTTTCTAATTTGTAATATGACATACACCACATTATGGCGTAGTTACGGCCTTTTGGTTTATACAATTGTTGACATTGCAGTTACGGCCTCTTGAATTGTATAAATAAAAACCGTATTTTTTTACATAAATTAGCAAAAATGTAAGGAAATATGTATTTTAGTTAAATTCATCGTAATCATTAAAAAAATCGATTTTGAATTTTTTGTCGCTTATGGCCTTTTGGATTTCAGGTGACGATATATAACATGTATGTCTATTAGTTTTTGTTTTGGAGCGAGTACAACAACTACAACTTCGTCAGCGCTATTACAATAAATTACTACAATAAATATAAAATGTGACCTGTTTTGGGCAATAAAAAAAATCAATTTTGGGCGGGACGAAGTTTGCCAGGTCAGCTAGTTTTTATATAAAAAGGCCCGCCTATCTCATAGCTGTCTACGATATTCTAAAAATTTTTCTGCAACTCATATTTTACAAAAGTCTTTCTTATTTTTGTTGGAAAACAGTCTTTTAGTTTAGTTTTTGTTTAATTTTTTTATCAATCCTTATATGAACTTTTTAAGTCAATAACTTAACCTGACATCTGTGGTGAAATGGTTGGTCTTCACATCCCTTTAATTGTGTGCCAATAATCCCATAATACCCATTAAGTCATCAATAAAAATAATTTATCTTGTCTTGGTCTCCATATAACGCAGTACGAATGATGTGATTTGTACTAATTCCGAGTTTCTTATAGCGCGGTTTCCATACAACGCTGTAGACGGTTTCCATAGAATGCGCTACGAATTTGCCTGATTTGTCCGGTTAAAACCGAGTTTCTTAGAGTGTGGTTTCCATACAACGCGATACGCACTCACCACGTTATAGGAGGGTTAACTGTACAACCTTTTAGTCAGAATTACGACCTAACTTCTCACACCACTTATGTTGAGTGTGTTAATTTTATCCATAAATGGCGAAACCTACAGTTTAAAGTCTACTCTGAACGACATATTGTTTTTAAAAAACCTTTCATTGGCAGTTTTTATTTACTGTCAGACTTTTTGCATGAAATTTGTTGTGAGGAAGACGCTCGAGAAATATTTTTTCAAATTTGTCTGACCTGCGATACGAACCCGGGCTTTACGTCTAATAAGCCAACATACAACCTACTAGACTTTAAATAAAGATAAAAAACTCTATTCCTTCCAGAAGACCTTATACATCACGTCATAGGTTTGGCAGGGTCAATAGGATTCAATGAGAAAGCATCATCACTGCATCCAATAAGAAAACCTTACAGCATTGCTGAACACTTTGTAGCAAGACATTCAACCAAATATGAAAGCTGGTGTTGATATGGGTTGTAGTGTATTGACCTATTAGATGAGATGATCAAACTCTAGCTCAGACATGAAATATAAAAAAAAAATATTTCTATTGGCCACTTCTTTTTGGCAGTTTTCTGGCAAAAATTCTGAGAATAAAAAATAATATTTTTTTCACTTTTCCTTTATTCTTGAAATGGTGATATTCTAAGGTGTTGAGTGTCATTGACATTTTCTAATTTTTTTTTTTCCAAATACCTTGTGGTACTTGTAAATATTTCTAAACCGAAAAGGCTTTCCGATCACTATTTAAAGTATTTTCTTTTTCCCCTTTTTGTTTTCCATTCTTTGGTTTTTCTTCACTCTCTTTACCACAAAAAGAATTTAAATTACTTTCTCTGTATATGAGTTGATTATGCTTATTAACTTTCTATGGTTTATTGTTGCTTATTCTCAGAATGCAACCACATTTGTGTGCACAAATAATTTCTCTACAGAATTAATAATTTTTTTCTTTACTGATAAAGCGCTTAATATGATTCATCGATTGTAATTTAATCGCTTCAGCTTTTGCTTAAAGTGTTTGGGATTGTAATGTACAAACAAAAGACTTAAGACACATACTTTATTCTTTTTAAACAAACATTTTCTTCTACTCTCTCTTTTATTGCATGTATTTTCCATTACTCCAGGCACTTATGTAATGAAAAACAAAAAGAAAACTGGGCCATTTACTCCCAAACATATTTCATACGTGCAACTGCAACAATACTGTTGCCACATACTGGTTTATATACATAAAAATATATACAGCCAACAACAAATATTATATGACATGAAAATGGATCAAAACTAAATCAACAACAGCAAGTGTCTGACTGTCTGCCCAACTGTCTCCTGGGCTGTGTGTTTGTCTGCCTAGCTGGCTGTAGTCTCTGTGAAATGGTCAAATAATGAGTGAGAGGAGTATGTATATGAATGCAAAAACAAATTTTTCCAATCGTTTTTTCTTAGTCCGTCTTTATGTTATCGTTCGATTTGTTTGTTATTCGTTATGCGAACATACACCACATACCACGCCACATAAATGTAGGCAGTTACATTTGTTACAGTGTAGAGTAACAGATATTTAAACCATTTTTAAGAAATGGGTCAATAAATTAGAAAATGTAAACAAAACAACGATTACAAAGTGTGTGTCTACATGAGATAACAATAACAACAAAGAATTCCTTACTGCAAAACCAAAACTACAAATAAAAGTTATGGAAATTAAACTTGTGAAAAGTAAATTTTATTTTTAAATATTTAAAATACAAATATGAGGTATAGTAAAAAGAAATTTATTATGTTTATAACAATTTATTCAACTTCTTTGCCCTGCGTGCAGTTTGAGGGTAACGCTATACCTGCGTTATAGGTCATCACGTCTCTAACGAAATAAACAAAAACTCGCTTAAATTTTCAGGAGGTTCTCTTAAGGCTAACCTTTTGCCAACAGGTATAGGTTGCAAACGCCTAAGGCTAGAGCCAGTAAAGAAGGTAAAGTATTAGAAGCTATTAACCCAGACCTTTAGTAGAGCAACTATCGTAGTGGAGCACGATTAGCTTCTGCTAGCCAAAGATGGTTGTTTAGAGACTATTTCCTTTTTCACCTCGGATCAATTGTGGACTTTCTAAGTCCTAAAGGTTAGTTTTCATCTGTATCGTGTTGCTTTAAAAAATAGTTTTGAATGAAATAAGTTGCACGACGTGTTCGTGGATTAAGGCATAGTCAATCCTCTATAGACTTCAGAATTACATTCTCTTTAGCTGGAAAAAGTGATGAGGAATTCTCAGAGAAACGTCAGACTATTCATAGGTATTAGAGTTTAGAATTCCATGCTCTTTAACTAAAAAAAAAAATACTGGGAAATTTTGAAAGTGACATCAAATTATTCATAGGTAACTTTGATATGGATTCCCGAACATAAGAATACCGTTGGGAATTGCATTGCTGATGACCTGGACAGGGGTGGTACGAAGCTGACAATACCCGATATATTACTGGATATAGGTATTCGCATTACTTAGTTGTTTATTGCAACTTTAGACAGGATTAGAACCCAACTTCTCATATCACTTATGTTGTGTGTGCTAGTTTTATACATGAGTGGCGGGATCAATATTTGAACAACAACTTCGAATGATAGTTTTGAGAAACTTTTCAAGGCAAATTTATTTATTTAATATTGCCTCTGTTAAATTAGGTTTTAAAGGGAAAGCTGAATTTTGCTGACAGCAGGAAAGTATTTGCAATATTGCTAGACGACTCTGCTGGACTCATTTGTATAAAAAGGGGATGACTGATGTACTTCTATCCTTAAATCGCATGACCATCCATAACCCAATAGAAATTAATACAGGCCACTGTCCTTTCAGAAGGTAAGAGGATCGACTGGGCATTCCATTGAATAACTTTTGGCGGAGCTGTGGGTTCCATAAAAAGGGAAGAAACAGTATTTCATTTCACATGCCCTGCTCTTACCACAAATAACTTGCATATTCCATAATTGTTGAATTAAATCTCCAGTTAAAGATTGCTGCATTAGCAAGATTTATTGTAGACTCAGGTTGACTTCCCTTAAGGAAATGTTTGATTCCTTGGTTGGTTATACAGCTTAAATGCTGGCCTTAGTGGCAGCTGGTTCTACAAGGTGGATCCGCCACCTTACCTAACTTAATCTAAAAGGGGAAAATGCTGCATCAGGGTGGAGAGGTATCTGTCATCTCGAGGAATGGATTTAATAGCCAAATCTGTCTATCTACCATGAAAAGCTTCTCATAAATTTGTCGTTCGGAATCGACTTTAGCCTGTTGGTCCCGCCACTCATGTATGAAATTTACACACACAACATAAGTGGTTTGAGAAACTACAGCTAATCCTGACTGATGGGTTGTAATGATCAATTATGTACATATGTATGTAAGAAGTAGATCGGAGAGAGAAAGACTGCTATTTATTCTTCAGATAACACGACATTCAAGTGAAATGACCAAAAATTGCCCTCGAATCGAAATGGCTGTGGATATTAAGCAGAGTGATGATAATTCCTTAGAAAGTCCAAGCCCAAATACGAAAAAAATCAACAGAATCAAACAGATTATACTCCCATCAGAGGAAAAATTAACAGAAGCAAACAGAATATACTTCCATCAGAGGCGACAGCACAGTTGGACATACTGAAGATATCTAATCGATTAAGACAATAATTTCCGAAGAAAAAACAAAAGTTCAAAAAAAGTTCTTGGGTATACCGGATGTGGTCCCATATGATCTAGATATAGAGCCTCTTTGATAGAAATGTAATCATGGTCCTAATGTCTTCTAATCGAACCTACTAATGACAAACTAATCGTTTTGAAATTTCCTTTATTTTTATAAAAAAAAGAGAAAAAAGTATATTGGGGGATCAACATAAATATCCTCCATTTACGTATTTAATTTTCATTTAAACTTACCAGCCAGTAATTATTCGTTCGTTCGAATGTAAATACATGCAGACACCCACTCAAATCTTTAGGTGGTCTTTTGTATTGGCCACGTTTCGACAGACCACAATACAATTTTTTTCAAGACAAATTTAATTTATTGTACTTTTATACGAAACAGTAATTATTTCTTTAGAACAATACACAAACCATACAATAATACGGCTGGCAAACGCAGAGTACACTTTCGATGATTACATAAAAATAATAAAAATCCCCCACCAAATGCAAAAAAAAAAAATGTTTTTTTAAATAAATAAAACAAAAATAGAAGTGTAAAAGGCTTAAGGCTGCTTAAAACATATATTTTTTTTCTTATTTTCTCTGTTTTTCTTTGCTAAAACATGTAAGAAACCTTAATGTAGACTTTAGTCTATAAGACTTGAAAGTCAGTTGTCTGGTCAATAGTACATTTTGGAAAGTTGTTGCGGTTGAATATGTTTTTCTTTTTTTTTAAATTTAAATGAATTTCTTTGTAATCGTATCATATTTTAAAGAAACAAAATTTAAGAAAAATATTTTTTAAATATGCCGTGTATTGAAGGCATTAACACAGACACAGTTTATATGGAAAAAAATTCAAATTGTTCATGATTGGCGTAAATAATTTAAAATTTTGACAATTTCTATTAAATAAGTCGGATAAGAAATAGGCATGGGGTGTAGCTGTATACTTTTCAAAATAAAGAAAGAAAAAAATAACTCAATACTCGTATTTTACATACATACATATGCACATAATTGGCCATTACAACCCTTCAGTCAGGATTACAGTCTAGTTTCTCAACAGCACTCATGTTGTGTGTGTTAATTTTATACTTGAGTGGCGGGACCTACAGTTTAACGTCGATTCGCAACGACAGATTTTGAGAAACTTTTTCATGGTAGGTTTATTTTCTCTCAGAGTTTTTGCCAGAAATCTGCTGAGAGGAAGTCGCCGAAGAAATATTTTTTTTTCATATTTCGTTTTCAATATTTTGTAGTGATAAACAGACTTCTCCCGAAGTATCGAATACTCGCAACATTCATGGTGTGAGAATCGGGATCTAAAAGTTTAAAATCGAATCTTGCATTTGTAAGGGGTGATTTTTAAGAGCTATCGGAAAATTAAAAAAAAAAACCCATAAAATTCAGAAAAATGCATGAAATCTTTATTTGAATCGATAGTACGGTCCATATAATTTAATGTTTGAAGATTATTTCATGCAAATGTTGACCGCGACTGCGCCTCAAATGGTCCATCCGCTTAGTCCAATTTTGGCATACTCTTTCCAACATTTCGGCCGGTATATCACGAATAAATGCTTCAATGTTGTCTTCCAATGCGTCAATTGAAGCGGGCTTGTCTGTATAGACATGAGCTTTAACATAGCCCCACAAAAAAGAGTCTAAAGGCGTTAAATCGCACGATCTAGCCGGCCAATTGACCGGTCACGAACGTGAAATAAAATGTTCACCGAACTCGCCTCTCAATAAGTCCATTGTTACGCGTGCTGTGTGGCATGTGGCACCGTCTTGTTGAAACCACATGTCGTGCAAGTCAAGTTCTTGCATTTTGAGCAAAAAAAAGTTGGATATCATCTCACGGTAGCGCTCACCATTCACAGTTACGTTACGATTTGCAGCATCTTTGAAGAAGTACGGTCCAATGATGCCACCAGCCCATAAACCGCACCAAACTGACTTTTTCTGGATGCATTGGTAGCTTTTGCAATGCTTCTGGCTGATCTTCACTCCAACAATCGACAATTCTGCTTATTTACGTATCACGACTAGCCGCTTCAGTGGGTCGATTAAACTGACCATAAAATGGAAGAAGCGCGCGATGAACTTTCTTAACAGAGCACGCATTTTGATAATAAAATTCAATGATTTGCAAGCGTTGTTTGTTTGTAAGACGATTCATGGTTGAATTATAGACCAAACTAAAGATGTTTGACAGTGAAACAAAACACGAAACGTGCGTGAGCTGTTTAAATTAGTGTTGCCAAAAAGATAATAGCTAAAAAATCACCCTTTTTATGACTCACAGAGCTTCAAAGCTGAATTGTATATGTTATTAATTTTTTTTCTCAACATAGTTAACATCAATACATTCGTTACCATAAATGCAAAATAAATCCACGTGTAGAATATTTCTAAACGTATCAATTCAAGCCTAATGAAATTCATAATTTAACTCATTAAGCCCTTATATGCGTTAATAATGCAATTTTCATTCATTAAATGGTTAATGCAAATCTATGTCAATATATATTTCATAATTAAGCTTTGAAAAAAACGAAAAAAAAGACAGAAAATGTGATTGAAATAAATCGTTTTCCATTTCAAGAATTCCCTGTGCTTGCCACCATTGCTACCCACTGGATATTGTGTGTTGTGGCGAAGATAAATGGTATGGCATTCTATTTCTAGTGGCCAATATCCGTTTCACTTGTCTATTCAATTGTCAAAATAATCACGTTCCACTATGCATCATGCTGTTTTGTTCTAATGCTTGATTTCAGAGCGCAACAACAACAAATGAACCAACCAACTCCAACGAACTGTACTGCCAATCAATATATTTTACGCATTTCAATATAAATATGGTAGAGAGCATATGAATAAAATAAAAATATTGAGGCTCTAGTAGAATTATTAAGTTTTTTCAAGTGTATATGGAAATACCCATATTTCCTTAGTAGATAATCGAAAAGTAGAGCAGTTTGAACAGAAATGTAATTTATTATTTGACAAAACAATCAAAAAGATTTAAAGATTATTTTCCATATGAAATGTTTGCTACACAGCTCAGTTGGTTGTTGTATATTTAACCCGCATGTCTTAACATAGTTTTTATAATTTTTTTTTCTCAAACTCTAGAGCGTAAATAGGAAAAAAAACACACACACACACATAGTTTTTCGATTTCAATTAACTGTATTACACACTTTTTAAAATGCATTCATATTGAAAAGAATTTTTTTTTTAATAGAAATCAAATCGAATAAATGTTAAAATCTTTTACACACTAAAATACACAACTAAATGCATAATTTATGTTGAAATCTTGTTTTTTTTCCTCATTTTTATACACCAAAACTAAATTATGATTTACGAATAAATGTGTACGATAATAAAGGTGTTTAGAATTTAAATTAAAAGTTCCAGTCTAACGCTTGTGTCTTAAGTCTTTTGTTTAAAGTACTCGTAGACTTAAAATATAAAATTCTGGTGCTCTAACGCTTGTGTCTTAAGTCTTTTGTTTAAAGTAGACTTAAAATACACAATTCTGGTGCTCTAAATAGAAACTTTATTGTTTAAATTGTAGAACAAATCCGCCATTCTTAGGCTATTAAAATGATTTCCATGAAAATAATCGAATTTTTTTTAACACGGCTATTTATTTTGAGAAAAAAAAAGTTTTTGAAATGACAATAGTCTGAGAACATTTTACCGCAAATGTGGTACTTAGTAGGGGCATAAATATTGTTACAGCAGTAAACATAGAAGAGTAGAATAGAATACACTTAGGTATTGGCACAACGGTTATGAAATATGATCTGCAAAGCATTATTTTATATCGGGAGTTCTAAATTCTTACAGTTTTCAAAATGAAGTGGTCAGATAACAACAATTGTAAAGCTTTAACAGCACCATTTAAGTATGGTATGAGGTGGTATAAGGTGACGTTTTCAAAATGCTCTGCCCAGTTGGTATTAGTTGCACGTGCGTCTACCAGTGCATAGCATTATTGGAAGTCAGCCGAGATATTATGGACCGCCAGCGGTCGAACCTTCTATGCACCGTTCGAACGCAGCAAGGTATGGGGTATCCATTTCGTGGTTTCAAAAGTATGGGACAGGAATTCGACATCTGTTAAACTAAGTTGTGAAACCAGTGTTTTTCTTTTCAGTTGAAAGTCTGACATTGACGAAAATGGATCGCTTAACTATCACACAACGCATAAAAATTATCAAAATCTACTACAAAAAATGGTGATTCTGCCACAGCCACGTATCGTGCTTTAAGAGGAGATTATGGTTTACACATTTCACACTCGGTGGGTATGTTAATAAACAAAATTGTCGTATTTGGGGTTCTGAGAATCCTCAAGTAATTGAAGAGAGGCCATTACATCCAGAAAAAGTCACTGTTTGGGGCGCTCTTAGGTCCGAAGGTGTGATTGGACCTTACTGGCTGAGATACCGCCCAATATGTGTCAAAAAGTGGTCGAAAATTACCTCAAAAGAATCAATGCTTGCACCACTTCGCGTGGAGGTCATTTAAATGATGTAGTGTTTCACACATAATGTCAACGTTCAAACTTTACAATAAAAAAGAAATATCATGAAAAAAATATTTTATATGTGTTTTATTTACGTTTACTTTTGAAACCATGAAATGGATAACCCTATATTAAAGCTGTCAAAAAAGGCGTAAGCCATACTGTAAGCAACAAATTATGACTCAGGAAGTGAATGGCTCAAAAAATTCCTTGAGGGATTTGATGCTTTCAAACGCCTTGCCGGACATTTGTTGACTGCAGTTTTGAAGAAAAAGAAAAGTAGGATGGAAAAGTGCAAACGTCTTTTGGTGAAGAATAATTTCCTCAGAATAGTTTTGCTCACTGACAAAAATATTTTTACTTATGCAGGAAAAATTAAATATGCAAAATGATTGGACGTATGTATGCACAATCATCTTAGAATGCATCTGAACTGATTTACATAATATGCATACAGAATTGGTCATTACAACTCTTCAGTCAGGATTACGGCCTAGCTTCTCAGCGCCACTTATGTTGTGTGTGTTAATTTTATACATGAGTGGCGAGACCTACAGTTTAAAGTCGATTCCGAACAACAGATCTTTTTGGTAAACTTTTCATGGCAATTTTATTTACTCAGGGTTTTTACCAGAAATCCGCTGAAAGGAGAGTTTTGTTGGAGATATCTGATCGTGGGTTTAAGCTATGGCCTTACGTCTAATAAGCAAACACACTATCTACTGTAGTGACTTCTAAATTGATACATCAGGTCTAAAAAGGCCATTAACCAGCTTCAGTCAAGGTTTTGTGGGGTGCCTTTTCCGATTTAGTTACTGACTTGGATTTTTGTGACCAAAGATTTAAAACATCGGCCATAGTTTACTAAGAAACTAACATGTCGTTAAATTAACAGCAAGATTCTGTGTTAGCTCATAAAGGTAAAACGAACCAAACATGGATTCTAAACAATTTATCAGCATTCGTCTCCTTTAAAGAATGGCTCTCTAGCAGCTCTGATTTGAAACACAAACAAATTGTGGACAATTTTAAAGGACATGATTTGCCACAAAAGATACCCCAATATTGATTCTCTTAAGAAAGCCTTGATAACTGCTATGGTGAATTTTTCAATTGACTAAGTGCGTGGGGTTATTGTTGATTGGCCAGTTCGATTTAAGACGTGGACATTTTGAATAAATATTTGCTTTCTGTATACAATACACATTAATTAATATAGCATTTGATTTTAGAGTATAAAATGTGTGTAATGGTATTAAGTGACAATAAAAAATTTTCATGTTTGTGTCTTAAGTCTTTTGTTTTATTGCCATTAATTTGCTTTAAAGCGGAGATTGAAGCTACCATATACATATGTATATTGGTACGAAACAAAAACTATAATTTTACTGTCTTAACACAGTTAGTTATTCAAAAAGTAGTCTAATCATAATTTATTTGCATATTTTTCATTTTTGTCAAATCAATAATTAAGTTTCTACCAATAAAGTTTTTGTATTAAAAAACGTTTAGTTTAGCACAACAACAAATAATTTGTTTCACAGTTTTTCCATATGCGTTTTAAGTCTGTAAAATTTGCAAAAATTTAATCGAAAACGAAAATAAAAACAGCATTGGGGTGGGTTGGTTGCTTATTTTGTTTTTGTTTTTTTTGTGTTGATTACATAAATCACGTTCCTTTCTTAAGTCTTACGTTTAAGAAAAATTTACTAAGCCTAGATGTACATACGTTTACCCGCATGCTGCATGCATTTAATAAATTATTATTTTTATTTCAAAAGTAAAAATTTCAATTTGTTGCCATTAGTAACACTATTCTTTGCATCATAGGCTTTAATAATCGTAGGCTGTGTAAGGAAAAATAAAAAAAAAAACTGATTTTTTTTAAATGCATTGTTTTCTTTAATATGACATGTGGTAAAACTAGATTAAATAGTCAAGATTTATAAAAAATTCATCTGGTGGTACTGTGGCCACATGCCACATACATATATTTCGTATTGTGCACGTATTTATTTGTCTGAAGTGAAAGGATTTTATGTAAATCATGCATTGGTGTTAAAACTATTTTTTTTTCAAAGTATTATTAATTCCTAAAAGGCAAATGTTTTTCATCATTTTTTGTTTTGTTTTTGTTTCGTGATATTAAGCAAAAATTAGTTTTGAATTTTAATTTGTATGATAACATTAGAAGTTTCAAAAATTTAAAAAATTTAACACAATTCTCTTTATGATTGTATTATTTATGCATATTATTATATGATCATAAAAAATTTCCCTTTGTATTCATTAATTCGTTGTAAAAGACCAAAACAAGTAATAAAATTAAAAAAAGTTAAAAAAAAAATTTAAAAAAAATGCATCGTAAAGATGTCTGTCCCTATGAGACATGAGACATGATACTAAACTTTTTGTACAATGGGTCAATTCGACCTCCGGGTACTGTACTTGTCACAGTTGACAAGTACACGTCCTCTAACCTAACCTAACCTAAAACATTTCAATAATTTTATAAAACATTAAGTAATGTGTTGGCTTATTAGACGTAAGACCCCAGGTCAGATATCTTTAACAGAACGAAATATGAAAAATTATTTCTTCGGCGACTCTCTCTAAGCAGATGTCTGGTGCATACCTTGAGAGTAAAAAAAATTGCCCTGAAAAATTTCTAAAAAATCTATCATTTGGAATCGACTTTAAACTGCAGATCCCGCCACTCGTGTATAAAACTAACACACACACACACAGCATAAGTGGTGTGAGAAGCTACGTCGTAATCCTGACTAAAGAGTTGTAATGATGGTCGTAGGCCTTAACCAAAATATTTTTTCTTTCTTATAAATGATGCTTGCAAAAGGGTACTTGTTTGTAAATTTGTACAAATATATTTGACATTCATATATTCGAAGGAGAGGTCATTTATCATTTATATGATCCAAGGGGAGCTGCTTATAGGTGGAGTAGTAAAATATCAGTAAAATATCAGGTTACGTTGTCCTTGACCTACATATGTATGTATATGAAGTTTTTAAGTGGTATCGTATAGATATAGCGTTCCAGAGTTTAATTTTGTCTATTGGTTTACATATTATCGAGACTTATTCTTAGGAGGCTTAAAAGAAAAACACAAGAATGTTATTGTGTGACCTACATAGTCATATAGCATAGCATCATAGTAATGCCTTTCGACTTGTTTATCTATGAACATTGTAAGTATTAAACTGTCATGTGTTTTGTGTAAAACAATCCTATGTTATGTTTGTAGAAATTGTTTACAAATTTGCTTCTCTGGGCGGAGCGGTTCTGAAATATTTGATATATAAATCAGACTAAATTTTACCGATTATATGGGTTATGTTGTCTCAGGGCTGAGCTCTGGTTTGTAATTTACTATCATATACCTGCAGCTTAGGAAAACCTCACAAGAAAAAGTCTAACGAGGTTAAATCATAAGATACCGGTGGCCAGCTAACATCATTTCCATGTGAAATGACCATTCTTCAAATCACTGTGTTATAAGGTGTGTGACACGTATCGTCGTTCTGTTGAGACCATATGTCGTTGATGTCCTGATCATCCAATTCAGGCCAAAAGAAGTTGGTAATCATCGACCTATAGTGCTCGCCGTTGACACAGATGGCTTAGCCAACGTCGTTGACAAAGAAGTGACCAAAATTCACACCAAACAGTGTCGAACAGTCGAACCTACTGCAGCAGACCACAATATAGGGTCTTCAGTAATAATTTTTTGTGTACAAAATCCAGACAACATTTCAACAATAAGTCTAAAGCAGCAGACAGCCAATGTGTAACTAAGCAGCTTAACAAATATAGGAGGATGTTAATTTTTACTGTCCATATCTTTTCTTTAATTATAAGTTTTATTCACAAATATTATTTTATTGAATAATAAAATTGTAAACAATTTGTGGTATTTCATTAGAAGAATTTTTGAGTTTTTTTTTAATTTTTGGAATTTTTCGTTTTCAGTTGCTGTCCTTAGCATTAATTTGAAAATGATTTTCCACTCCACAGTGTTTAACTGTGAATTTTATGGTTTTTATTCTACGAGGATACAAAAATGTTTATATGCCATAATAAAATGCAGTAAACAGGAATTTATTTTATTTTAATTTTTAATTGTTGTTGCTCTTAAAGTCTAAGTTTATTGTTTTATTGCTAAATTATGACAAATTTATTGCTTGCCAGGCAGCATGTGTCTTAAGTCTTTTGTTCCGTATAGGTTTGTTATTGTAAAATAAAGAAATTAAGAATTATCAGTTACATGTTATAATGGGTGCTTTTTTTTTGAAGGTTCACAACTTTTAATCGGCTATATTTGACAAGCGATTTCATTCGGTTTCAGATTTCATTACGGATTATTTATTCTGTTCATCAAACCTAACAAGCATTTCGTCCATTTTATTATGTATATAATCGTTCTTCAAAGTGATCAATTCGGACAATGTTTACACCTACTAATAATGTATACCCCGTGATATATTAAACAGTATCCACTTAAGGAAAAGTAGTCGCTGTACAGGGATGCATTAAAGATGATTCAAACCAATCAACTCTCCTTCGTTCCCTGCTACTGGGGTTTTGTCCTTCTTCTTAATAGAAGATTTAAAGAAATGATCTTTGCTCAAACACTTTCAAGATTTAATCACTTTCAAGATTAAGTCGCGAAATCTACGAATGGTCTGAAGCACAAATTGCTATCGACATTGACTTTTCGATGAAAATTTTGTTCTCCAATGAATTCCAGTTTTGGATGAATGGGTAATTAAATAGACAGAATAGTCACATTTTGTGTGAAAATAATTCACTAGCTTTTATTTAAGCAACATTACGACCAACTTTATGACTCTGGCAGAGTCATTGATACATACATACGTCGTCACCATACACACGATTAGTAGCAGTGGCATTTATCTTGCGGACAACGAGGGTGAAATACAATGCGTCTACCAACGCCCCCAAATGTAACCGACTGCTACACCTACAATGGCTTCGCCCTTGGTTAGGTGCGAAGCCTATCTAAAACTCCTTCCGATCTTTGGGTCACGCACTCCCAAAAGGGACCGCACCAATAGCCAGGCTGGAACCGAGGTTTCAGGGGCTCATGACTCCCGTGGTACCAGAATTAAGTCTCCGGTCAGACCTCGTATAGAAGTCGATTACTACCAGTTTGTTCACGCTGGCCACCCTAATTTTAGGCCTTAGATATAAGTTTGGTTTTAAATATATAAATCATCTCTGTGTTAATATGAATATATGTATTGTGAATTATAAAGAATTATAGGAAATAGGTCACTACTCGATCCACCCCCGAACCCGAAGGTTCGCTTGTACATAAATAATATTTTGGTTATTTTAAACTAATAATTTTGTACTCCAAACAGTCCGGGACTGGTGGCCCACAGCGACACACTAAATACACATCGACATAAAGGACAACACTTACAATACTAACATTCAACAGTATCCTCACGGACGAGGCTTTGGCCACATGGTGAATCCTGCAGACAGTTACTTACAAAAGGACTCAGAGAAACTTTTAATACAAGATTAATTCACGTAATGGTCCTATTGAATAACCATCAGGATAAAGTCGCCATATTCTAGAAACTAGGTTAGACATCTCCAACAAAACTAAATCTAAAAAATATTACTGCGGTTACATCCTCTCACCAGATTTCTGGCAAAAACTCTGAGAGTAAATAAAATTATCATGAAAAGTTTCTTAAAAACAAATCAGTCGTTCGGAATTGACTTTAATCCTCGCGGAAGGATTGTAATGACCAATTATGTTTGTATGTATTTAAGGTCGTGTAATTTAATGAAATTAGATAAATTTCTTTGTAGTTATATAAAGTCACTAGACCATGTAGATAAATCTGGAAATCAATATTTGAAAAAAAGTTTCTGAAAGTTGGTGTTCCACTCGTTATCCTCGCCAGTTGAGGCTGACACATGGCTGAATTCATGAATTCCATAAAATTTTAGATCTAACAAGGTCCGTTTCATTGATATTAAAAATATATTTCTTTCCTTTATAATAATAAAGGACTATCCATTTCGTGGTTTCAAAAGTGTGGGACTGGAATTCGACATCTGTCGAACTAAGTTGTGAAACCAATTTTTTTCTTTTCACTTGAAACTCTGACATTGACGAAAATGGATCGCTTAACAACACATAAAAATTATCAAAACATACTACAAAAATGGTGATTGGCGGTGGACGGCAATTTTTCGAACAAAATTTTCTTCAGCGATGAAGTACTTGTCACACTCGGTGGGTATGTTAATAAACAAAATTGTCGTATTTGGGGTTCTGATAACCCTCAAGTAATCGAAGAGAGGCCATTACATCCAGAAAGAGTCACTGTTTGGTGCGCTCTTTGGTCCGAAGGTGTGATTGGACCTTACTTCTTCGAAAACGACGATGGAACGACTGTCACCGTCAATTCGGAGCGTTATGGTCATATGATAACTGACTTTTTTTGCCTGCTATTGAAGAATGCAACTTGGAGAATGTGTGGTTTCAACAAGACGGTGCCACATGCAACACAACTCTAGCGAATATGGCTTTATTGCAAGAGACATTTCCTGGCCGCGTAATTTCTAGTCGTGGCGATATCAACTGGCCACCAAGATCATGCGATTTGACACCATTAGACTTTTTTTGTGGGGCTACGCGAAAGACCGTGTTTATGCAGATAAACCTTCAACTCTTGAGCACTTAAAAACCAACATTCGTCAAGTTATGGCTGAGATACCGCCCAATATGTGTCAAAAAGTGGTCGAAAATTACCTCAAAAGAATCAATGCTTGCACCACTTCGCGTGGAGGTCATTTAAATGATGTAGTGTTTCACACATAATGTCAACGTTCAAACTTTACAATAAAAAAGAAACATCATGAAAAAAATATTTTATATGTGTTTTATTTACGTTTACTTTTGAAACCATGAAATGGATAACCCTATATATAATAAAAAACCACCCGATATTAGTTTTATTTTTTGTTTAAATTTTCAAATTTAAATGTTTTCTATATAAAGTTTATGTCTTAAGTCTTTCGTTTGATATTGCCTGCTATCGCTATTCTCCTATCAATTGTGAAAAAAATATTTTACATGCGTTTTATTTACGTTTACTTTTGAAACCATGAAATGGATAACCCTATATATAATAAAAAACCACCCGATATTAGTTTTATTTTTTTTTTTAATTTTCAAATTTAAATGTTTTCTATATAAAGTTTGTGTCTTAAGTCTTTCGTTTGATATCGCCTGCTATCGCTATTCTTCTATCAATTGTTTGTTTTTTGTTTGTTTTTTCTTGTTTTCTCTTATTTTCAAGTCACTTTTGTCGTTTATTTAAATTTATTAGACTTTTAATTAAAACAACCATTACGAACACCTTTTGTATTTGCATGTTTTAGAAATAAAATTTTCAAATCGTACAATAAAAATCACATCCAAAAAAGAGACACTATTGGCATTTGTAACCTAAATACACTGAAACTTTGACCAAAACAACAACAGCGGCGAAAAGCCAATGAACATTAAGTTGAGAAGAAAATACAACAACAAGAAAAAAAAAGAAAAAAACAATAAGAAAACTAACTGCAACATAATTTTTCAATAATTTTCTTAAACTATAAAATCAACAACAACTGCTACAAACTGACAAACTAAGTAACAACAACAACAATAATAACAACACTGCTAATAACAAGAAGGCAATAATTGCATAATACACGTACTAAGAAAAGATGCAGAGAGAGAGAGAGAGAGAAAAAAAGCAAAACGAAACTTGCAAATATCAATGAAAGAAAACAGAAACCAAATTTAGCAATTGGACATTTACAACAAAAAAGTACAACTTTAAGAGCAAAAAAGAAAACCCCAAATGGTTAACAAAGCCCAGCATAAGCGGTTTGTTTTTGTATTAAAACTCTGCCAACAGATCTTAAGGAACATGAACCGTAAAAATACTCTGAGACAATCATAAGCAAAATGTTAAACACTAATGCCAATAGTCTGGACACTACAGAGTCAGTACAAAAACAAAAAACTAAAACCCCCAAACAAATAAAATTCGTGATATTCAGTTTTTTTTCTCTCATTTTGAATTGTTCTTTTTTAGTTTTAAACTAGTGACAATTCATTGTGCCATAAAAATGTGCATAAAAACTCTCGTAAACACAATTGCAAACATTTTAAAGTTGTTAACGTGTATCTATCGCTTTTTCTTCTTCTTCTTCTTTTTGGTTTTCCAAAAAGGCAAATATCAATCTCTAAAGTTCCCATAGATTATTTATTTAATTGCTTATGTGTGTGTGTATGTGGGGGTTTTTATTATCTCTTTATTTAATTTTATTTTCAAGTTATTTTCAATTTATTTATTTATTTACGATTGGTTGGTATGGTATGGTCGTTATAAGTAAATATTAACAAATTCAATGAAAACATCTTTAAGCATCTTTTAAACACAACTGGCGCTTAAATTTGGTTTTACTTTGCCATTGAAATCATGCTCATCTTAAACTCAGTTGTTGTGTTGCGTTATTAATTTGTGGTGGTAAATAAAAATATTGACAACAATTTCTTAAAGTTCAAGGAATTTGTTTTAAACTAAAATACAAAAAATTTTTAATTTTTTGTATGTTCAATATGTACATACATAACATATATTTCCATAATTGGTCATTACAACCCTTCAGTCAGGATTACGGCCTAGCTTCACACACCACTCAGGTTGTGTGCCTTAATTTTTATTTTCGAGTCGCGGGACCTACAGTTTAACGTCGACTCTGAACGACAGATTGTGAGAAACTTTCTTGGCAGGTTTATTTACTCTCACAGTTTTTGCCAGAAATCTACTGAAGAAATATTTTTTTTTTCATATTTCGTTTTGATGTCTGACCTGGGGCTCGAACGTGGGCTTTACGTCTAATAAGTGAACACACTACCTACTAGACTACAGGGACTACTATGTATGTTCAATAATTTTTTTTATAATCTGGCTGTTAAGACAGAATCGAGCTGTACTCATTGGTTTACATCGTGGTTTTGTAAATGACGTCACTTGTCCTGCTTGATTGCATCGATGTTCTTCTGTGAGATTGGTCTAAAGTCAATGAAACAAAATACATTTGTAAATTCATTGTCTTTACTGAGAGCCCAGCCAGCATTTTTTGAAATTTTAAATCAAATTCGAGTCTTTTGATTCTTCTGCGCGATTAAAAAGCTAGGATATGCGCTCATTTTCTAATCATAAAAGACTCTTTTGTCGGGAGAAAAATGTGACTACAGGCGACTCTTCTAAAAAAGTCATGTACGAGTCATTTTCTATATTAGTGTAGAGTAATTTTCGACACTTTTTCTAGTAGTCTTATAATCATTTTCGAATCGCTTTCTGATCATTTATTAGTCTTATTTATCGTCATTTGTGATTCTTTTTCGAGTCGTCTTTCAGTCATCGTTTAATCGCATACGAGTCTTTTATGAGTAATTTATCAGTATGTTTAGGAGTCCTTTTATTGTCATTTATCAGTCATGTTTGTATTAATTTGGATTCATTTTTGGGTCATGCATGATTATAATTTGAGTCATTTATTAGTCGTATTTCAAAATGTGTTTTTAGTCGGTTTTCTAAGACCTACGTTTACTCCGCCGCGATTTCAAAAATCACGTTCGTATGAACATTGAGTAACAAAGGAAGCATACATGCACACATACATAATTGGCCATTACAACCTTTAAGTCAGGTTACGGCCTAGCTTCACTCACCACGTTAATTTTATACGTGAGTGGCGTGACCTAGAGTTAACGTTGACTCCGAACGACAGATTTTTAAGATATTTGGAGTTCTTGCCAGAAATCTGCTGAAAGGAAGTCGGCGTCTACCAAAGAAAGAATATTATATTTATATTTATATTTAAAAACAAATTGTACTTTATTTCATATCCATATTTTACATAAATGACAATTTATACAGAGACGGTGTAAAAAAGCAGTGTTTAATCATCTATCTGCTTAAAATATGATCATAAAATACGTAATTACAATCACTTTTCAAACACCTGCCTGATCTGTTTTTGATTAAGCGTTTTTCAATATTCTGTATAAGTAGTATATAATAATAAATGACGGAAATAATAGTCACATTTTAAACGTCTAGGTGATTAATTTCCGATTGCTATACAATTTTTTATTGTATTTTAAATCGTACTCATTTTACTCATTGGCGCGAATCCTTTTTGAGTCCTTTTTTAATCGTGTAACTGACTAATAAGTTTTTGATCACCAAAAGTACTCTAAAAGGACTCAGCAACGTGATTTTTTTAAAAACAATCTTCCAAATGCTAGCTGGTAGTATTCACTTTCTTAGAGCAGTATTCAGCTTTCTTAGGGTTAGCACTGAACAAATTGTTATAGAGATGTAATGCCATCGACTAGTTTATATACAAGGCTACTTCAGTTGCATTTCCAGCTTACTTTACATGACTCTTTTTCCAACAATTTTTTTTCTTGTCTTTGGACTTCATCAATTCTATCACTTATCGGAACTTATATTTGTAATATTTTAACAAATATACAGTGAGCGTCAAAAGAAACTGTACATTAAAAAAAATATACATTAATAAATTACCTTTATTTTTATTTTAAAATTGTTTCAATGACAGTTTTTAAAATTGAAACAAAAATAAAAAAATCACAAAAAATTTCGAAATATTTTTACGGGCACTCTCCTTAAGTGGTAAAGGTTGAGTTTGCTGATTCTAAGAATTTTATTCTTATTGCACAGTTTCTTTTGCCGCTCATTGTACATACATAATTGGTCATTAGAACCTTTCAGCCAGGATCCTGAACCGACCTAGCTTCTCACACCACCAATGTTGTGTGGTTTAATTTTATACATGAGTGCCACGGACCTACAGTTTAAAGTCGATTCCGAATGACAGATTTTTGAGAAACTTCATGGCAAATTTTTACTCTCAGAGTATTTGCCAGACATCTACACTAAAATACGACTACAGTTGAGTCTACAAGAAACAGTGTGCGGAAACACATGCACACCCCATAAAGATCAATCTTGTTTTCACAATCAAACTTTGATCAAAGTAGAGGTTTTTACCGTAGTCTAGTAGGCAGTGTGTTGGCTCATTAGACGTGAGGCTTTTCGACCAAAAAAATATGAAAAATTATTTCTTCGCTTGCCTCTCAGCACAATTCTGGCAAAACCCTGAGAGTTAATAAAATTGTCATGAAAATGTTTCTCAAAAATTTGCCATTCTAAGTGGACTTTAAACTGTAGGTTCCTTTGATCCTTTGGATAAAATTAACACAAACAACATAAATAGTGTGAGAAACTAGTTCGTTATTCTGACTGAAGAGTAGTTATGATTAATTATGTATATATGTATCAGAGATCAGCAATGAGTATTCAAAAAGATGAGTGGATTCGAATCATATTCATAATTTCTGATACTTATACGCATTCATACTTATTTTAATATCAATACTCATACTACTCATATTCAAAGTTTAAAGTACTCATCGTACTCATACTTAACAATATTAATATATTAAAGACCAAAACAAATAGTGACCCTGATAATGTATTATTTGAAACTGTTGTTAGTATAGGTCAGCTTAGAAGAGGTTAGATTTTGCAAGTTTTTTTTGCAAACCCTATTAACACACCTTCGAATCAGCGACCAGCAATGAGTATTCAAAAAGATGAGTAGATTCGAATCATACTCATAATTTCTGATACCTATACGCATTCATACTTATACCCAACTCATACCTAACAATACACATGATGATGTTGCTTTCGACTCTCCTTTACTCAACATTTACAAGAATTACAAAATAAGTATGATTCTCATACGAACACTACAATACTCACTAGAATGTTGTGTGTTTGCTTTGCTTGCTATCTTTGTCTTTTTTTTCTTCTTTTTTTGTAAATTCAACAACAACTAAGACAGTAAATTTTGATGAATGATTCGTTTCACGCGAATCATTTATGAGTATTATAAGTACTGTTCTAAATTTAAGAATTTGAATGAGTAGGCGTATGAATCAAACATATTGTACTCATATTCATTGCAACCTGTACTTATAAGTCAATGTTGTAGTTAGTACGAATGAATCAGAGTAAATGAATTTCAATACTGTTGACTCAGTCATACTCAAAATTTCAAGAGTATTTATGAGTAGCGAAAAAACGATTCATTGCTCATCTCTGGTATGTATGCATAAAGACTAGCCAAAAGCAATTTAGACACTTGGTTAGATTTCTAAAAGGAAAGTCTTTGGCTGGGGTTCTTAATTTGTCATTGTTGGTTTTATTTTTTATCGAACGTCCCCGGCCACACACTAACCCACCCTCACCCGACCGCGGAGGGCTCGTCCCCATTACGTAGGGACACGTACACACTACAGTCCGGACTGTAGCGGGTATGGGAAAAGTAATGGCAACAAGAACATAAATCAGCTACAGAACTTAATCACAAGCTGAATAAGCTATTAATAAACATGAACTACCTATAACTAGAATGAAAATACATTTTTATATAATAATTTACAAATTAATGCTAGCATATAAGCTACGTTTTAAATTACAAACACTACAATTAAAATCAATCAAATCGTAATATACGTTAAAATCATTACATAATCTACGAAAAGGAAAATTACATCCGTAGTTAGTTCTATAGAAATCTAAGGAAAGAGGACGATAGTGCCGTGAAAATCTTGCAGGAATACTGAAATTCAGGTTACGAAGCAAAAACTCAGAATCGATATCACCTCTAACCAGATTAAAAACAAAACAAACACCTAAAACAGTTCTTCTACGTTCCATATTTACAAAATCTTAATTCGAGTGCTTAGTTTAAATTTAAATTTGAAGTAATTTAATGCCAGTCTAAAAAATAATTATTTTTCTTTATTGGATTTTGTTTATTGGATTTTATTAATAGAATGTCATAATTTTAATTGCTTTGTCTTACAAAAATGCTTTGAAATGGTGGTAGATCAATAGGCAGATAAAAAAAATTTTATTACACAATTTTTTTTTTTGTAATAACTTTTGATTATTAAAGCATTACTTGAAAGTGTCTACCATATTTGAAAGCATTTATAGATTGTGTTAGTGTTACAAGCATTAAATTTATTTTTAGGCCTTTTTTAAATGACAACATAAATAATGTGAATAACATATAAAATATTGTCGCAATGTTTTAATTAAAACTGTGTAATGCTATTATGTGGGTGTAGCAAACGCCTTTAAATTTATAGAAATAATTGAAGTTGAGTATTATGAAAACAAAAAGGATTGAAATACATTATCGTTAGCAACAGGTCAAGGTCTTTATGAGATGAATTTATTTCAATTTCAAATAAATGACTTTTTGTGCATGAATATTTTTCTTTTATTTTTGGATTATAAAATTAATTAAATATGTATGTATATGTGTGTTATTTATTTTATTTTAAATTTTTTATCATTTTCTCTCTCAAATTCAACAGAAAAATGTTAATTTCACATGCAATATGCATAAAAGCTTATGCATTCATATTGAAAATTTAAGTGATGCTGAGATAACTGAGAAAAACACAGTCATAATGACAAAATAGCACAAATATTTTAAACCCACTCTTTCGTATTTTTATTTCTATTTTTTTCTTTTTCTGGCTTAAAAAACATATGTACGCATTTAACGCTTGATATACAAATATGAATAGAAATAAATTAAAAGTGTTTTCGTATATAAATTATTAGGGGGAAAAAATTGTTGGCGTTTAAAAATAGAAATAAAAATTATTATTGCCATATCAAAAAATTTATGATAAATTGTTATTTTTCTTTCTTAAGATTAAAATGTTTCTCAAGTGATACATATTTATTTCTAAAAAAACAATAATTTTTAAGAAATAGATAAATTATTTTAAATCCGTAACCCATTATGCATTATGGTTGCCTTATACAACATTTTTAAATTTTAGTTTTGCGAACGAATATGTTTTGCCAACAATAATTATAAAAATTACCATCAGCCGCCAAATGCATAACAAATCATTAAGATCATCGTAATCATCTTTAACGTGGCACTTATTCCAACCTACCCCAACACCCACCCACCCATTTTCTTTCTTCGTAAAGCAATTGAAATTGAAAATGATTTTTATCGCATATGTACCTCCTCTACTGTACTCAAATGCACGCATATTTAGCCAATACTTTTAGCCACTTACCGGCTTGCCATATGACTGATTTTGTGTGTAATAAATAAAAAGTTTATTGCTATTTAATTTATATTTTCTTGGCTATAAAAATATTTACATCTTTTTCAAAGAATTTTGTTGTTTTAAAATACACTGAGCGCCAAAAGTGAATGAACACCACTAAAATAATTCATTTTCTTAGGATAGCGAGTAAAAGAGTAAAAGTAAATAAGAATAGTCGAATAAATTTCCAAAAATAAAAACGTTTATTTATTACTTATAAAATGTTAAAACAAAAACAACAATTCATGATAAAGGAACTTTTTTTTTATACATACTTAAGAACATAATAGAAAATTTAAAATTATAGTTGGTGTTGACTCACTTATGGCGCTCACTGTAAGTGTTAAACACGATTGTATAATTGGACAAAAAAAAATCCAAGCAAAAGACTTAGACAACAAACTTTTAATTAGAAATTTTAAACTAAAAACCACATCAAATGAAAATGATTAACAAAACACTTAAAATTGAAAAACAATATGTAAACAAATCATTTTGTTGTTTAAACTTTGAAGCATCATGTCTGTGACTTATTGTGATAGATTGATAGCCAAAAACAGATGTTAAGAAAACTTTATTTAAAATAAGTGTTAAAGGCGATTGTATGTATATTATTGGACGTAAAAAAAATCCAAACAAAAGACTTAGGCAACAAACTTTTAATTAGAAATTTTAAACTAAAGTATAAATTAAATGAAAATGATTAGTAAAACTTAAGACTTAAAATTGAAAAACAAAAAGTAAAGAAAACATTTTGGGGTTTAAACTTTGAAGCATCATGTCTGTGACTTATTGTGATAGATTGATAGCCAAAAACAAATGTTAAGAAAACTTTTAATAACACATTTTTTTCGTAATTAACTGATTAGGTAAGCATTTTTATTTAACTACTCATGTAGAGATTTGTATTGAAGGGAGAAAACTAAGTTAGAAGGCTCTTGCTTTCAAGGATTTCTATAGAAAATTAATTCCTGCCCAGTACGATCATGGTAATCGCCTAAATATGAAACTGATGTAAAACTCTGCTATGTAAAATAGTTTCCCTGCCTGGATTAGAACACATTACATTGAATAAACAATACCAATAAGTAAAATCGAAGTCACCTTTTGATAACACTTTACCCTCCTCCCCCTCTTGTTAGAAGTATTATGAAAAGTCAGCTGTAGCTAAATATTTTCTAAGCCGTTTTGAAAATCAGATGCACTTGAGGGCCTGTTTTGATACTTGAAAAGCACAAGTTAAAAGCAGCTCGTATAAGACAATAAAAAAAAGAAATCGTTTAGGCTTCCAATGGACATAAGTACTGCATGCTGTATAGTTAAACGTATGTCGGAATAAATGGGTTATCAATATTATGTAGTGGCAGACTTAGTTATAAATCCATTATTGTGATTGCCCCGCTAAGTGAAAGCATAGGCTTAGGCAGCTTGGTAAATTGTTTTAAGGCTTCTGCACGTATATTAGTTTTGGCAACGATTACTTTTCTGTATTGGATTTTGAGAGGTTACAACGAAATGAAGACGGTCTGATTCCGCCACTATTCAGTGAGTATTGAATAGTGGCGGAATTGCTTAGGTTTGCTTAGGCAAGAACAATACCAAATGCTATATTGGTATCTGACAGGAATTAATCATGCTACTTATGAGTATAAGTACAGGTATGATTGGTTGAAAGTCGACTCCGAACGACAATTTTTTTCTACTCTCAGAGTTTTGCCAGAAATTTGCTAACAGGACGTCGCCGAAGAAATATTTTTTCATATTTCGTTTTGTTGTAGATGTCTGAGTTGGAACTGTAGCCTCACATCTAATAAGTCAGCACACTACATATGAGACTACTGCGACTACATATCTATGATTCCTAGTTGATCGATGGAAATAGATGTAACCACAACAACCCTGATTGGTAAGCTGATAAGTCAAGGAATAGAGCGAGTATTTTTGTGAGATATATAGGGTTATCCATTTCATGGTTTCAAAAGTAAACGTAAATAAAACACATATAAAATATTTTTTTCATGATATTTCTTTTTTATTGTAAAGTTTGAACGTTGACATTATGATTATTACATCATTTAAATGACCTCCACGCGAAGTGTTGCAAGCATTGATTCTTTTGAGGTAATTTTCGACCACTTTTTGACACATATTGGGCGGTATCTCAGCCATAACTTGACGAATGTTGGTTTTTAAGTGCTCAACAGTTGAAGGTTTATCTGCATAAACACGGTCTTTTGCGTAGTCCCACAAAAAAAAGTCTAATGGTGTCAAATCGCATGATCTTGGTGGCCAGTTGATATCGCCACGACGAGAAATTACGCGGCCAGGAAATATCTCTTATTGCAAGAGTTGTGTGGCATGTGGCACCGTCTTGTTGAAACCACATATTCTCCAAGTCGTATTCTTTAATAGCAGGCAAAAAAAGTCGCTTATCATATGCCCATAACGCTCCGAATTGACGATGACAGTCGTTCCATCGACGTTTTCGTAAGGTCCAATCACACCTTCGGACAAAAGAGCGCATCAAACAGTGACTCTTTCTGGATGTAATGGCCTCTTTTCAATTACTTGAGGATTCTCAGAACCCCAAATACGACAATTTTGTTTATTAACATACTCACCGAGTGTGAAATGTGTAAACCATAATCTCCTCTTAAAGCACGATACGTGGCTGTGGCAGAATCACCATTTTTTGTAGTAGGTTTTGATAATTTTTATGCGTTGTGTGATAGTTAAGCGATCCATTTTCGTCAATATCAGACTGTTTCAACTGAAAAGAAAAAAATTGGTTTCACAACTTAGTTTGACAGATGTCGAATTCCAGTCCCATACTTTTGAAACCACGAAATGGATAGCCCTTTAGTTAGCCCTTTAGTTAGATAACTCTGAACAATAGACCAATAGATTGTTGGTATTACAAAACTCTTTTTTAACCCAAAGTTAATCACGCGTAAAGAACCGATCAGAAGAACATGCTTATTTAGAACGAGTATATTTGATAATTTTTCCCAGTTATCGATAATATTCTCTAATATAAATGAATACATTTTTTGTATAACACTTTGCACAATAGCACAACATTTAGCTTTTCAATTATTATTCCAAAACATGCAAAAAATGTTATCTTATCTAATTAGATCGCATGTTATTTTAATTTAAATAAAAACTAAAATTGAAAGGTATTTAATTTATTCAATTTTTTTTTGTTATATTAATTAGAGTCTAATATACACACTAAAAACGCCATTTTCATGTATTACTTAATCAAAAGACTTAAGAAACAAACTTTGTTTTAAAAAACAAAAAATTTATTTTCGAAAAAAATCTCATGATACAAAAAAAAAAAAAAATAATTAATTAAAATGTTAAGATATTAATTGAAATCAAAGTTCTGTGACAATTTTTTTTCTTCGAAATCTAAACAAACAAAAACTTATTGACCATGTTCTGGTATTTTCTTTAAATATTTTTGATTTTGTGTGATTTTTTTACACAATTTTAATTAAATAACCTTTAGCCCTGTACAGAAATGAATAAAAATCTGTCAAACATACATATTTATCACACCATTTACATTCACTTCAGTCTAATTTACACCACAAACGAGTGTCAGTCAAATGGGCATAAAACCAAGAATAAAAAGAAAAAATGCAATGAAAATGTATCATTCTTAAGTAAATAAAATAAATAAATAAAAAAACGAAAGTCAATGAACGCAAAAATTCTTTTATGATACCATATATACGCAATACGAGCATATTTACATACTTGGCTAAATTAAACTCTAGTCAGACCATACCTGGCCAGTGCACTATAGTTCAGATCGGGCCAAGCATGATCGTATTTTATAAAGTTTGTATTTTTTTTCTTTTTCTTCTTCGCATGTGGTATTGCGTTACCATTTAATTTCTATAAATAATAGAAAAAAGAAAAAAATAATGCAAAAAAACTGTATCCAACGACTCCACCTTTAAGCCTTAGTAACCTAATTTTTTTCTAGAAATTTTTTTTTCTATTGGCACACAAAAACGTTGTTTTAAAAGTGAAACATAGGCCCGTTTGTTTGTTTGTTTGTTTGTCTAACTAGCAAACAAGAAGAGAAGGATGGAGAATTGTTTGTTTGTTTGTCTGATTGTCTGCCTATAGTTAGATTTCGTATGCATATCGTTTTTACCTCCACCTTCAAATGTAACGTTAAATTGCAAATATTACATGGAAAAAAAGACGCCTAAACATAAAACTGCCTGCCAATACAGCCATGTTACAGCAGAAAATCTCTTAGGGGCGCACCTTTACACTTTGATGCTATAAGTGCAGCAAACTAGACGTTCATTATGTTTTTGCCAAACAACCAAACTAAGTACTTGTATTTCTTACAGTACAGTGGTTTAAAATTTTATTTCGAGTTTAAGAATTTTGTCACGTAAGTGGAAAGCATCAAATGTTATTCTACATATGAGGATTGGATTACAGATGGTGACTACTTTGCATCAAATAAAAAGCCAGGGCATATGAAGCCTAGGCATTGAATTTTTTTCTCTTCAAAGCTTTGTAAATTAAAGAAGGTTTGTAGCGAGACGGGTATTTGATGCGGGGATCTGCGAAAGTCGGCGAAGAGGACGACCTTGTATGCGTTGGAAGGGCCAAATCGATGAAGTCATGTCAGCGATTGGTGTGACCAACTGGCGTAGGCGCGCAAGAAGCAGAGGCGCCTGGAAGGATGTGTTGCGGCAGGCCGAAATCCGTTAATCGGGTTGTTATGGCCAATTAAGTAAGTACGGAAGTTGTGACATAGTAACTGACTGTTAACATTGAAAAGTTTCTGTATGAACTCCTTGCTAGTCAAGGAATCAAAGAAGTGAGTGAAATATTACTCAGTATCAAAGATTAGCAATGAGTATTCAAAAAGGTGAGCAGATTTAATATCATACTCATACTACTCATATTCATTGTTTGAAATACTCATCGTACTCATACTTAACAATACGCAAGAATCACAAAATAAGTATGATTCGCATACGAACACTATAATACTCACTAGAAGGTTATAAGTTTGCTGCTTTGCTTGCTGTCTTTGTCTTTTTCTTTCTTCCTTTTTTCTTTGTAAATGCAACAACAACTAAGACTTTAAATTTTGATGAGTGATTCGAATCATTCGAATTATTTATGAGTATTATAAGTATTTTTCTAAATTTATGAATCTGAATGAGTAGGCGTATGAATCAAACATATTTCGAATGTTATGAGTTTGATGTCAACATTGTACTCATACTCATTGCAACCTGTGTACTTATAAATCAATATTGTAGTAATTACGAATGACTCAGAGTAGTTGAATTTCAATACTGTTGACTTACTCGTAGTCAACATTTCATGAGTACTTATGAGTAGCGTGAAAACGTATGGTATAGGCTACTACTAATATATTGGTCTAAGTTTACTTATTATAGGGTACAGGAGATTAGTTCTCATTGAGTGATATCGAACGCAAGAGGGGTCGAGGAGTTTGTAAGTGCTGTAGACCTTAACTCTTTTAGCACACAGAAAAATTATATACATATGATGTTCGGTGTTATTATTCATCACTGTCTCATAGGGATTAATGAGAAACGGGTAGGAAGATCAATATGGATATCGTTCAGCGCATTTACATCCAAGGGTTACTTACTTACTTACTTAATTGGTCATTTACAACCCGATTAACGGATTTCGGCATGCCGCAACACATCCTTCCAGGCGCCTCTGCTTCTTGCGCGCCTACGCCAGTTGGTCACACCAATCGCTGACATGACTTCATCGATTTGGCCCTTCCAACGCATACAAGGTCTTCCTCTTCGCCGACTTCCGCATCAAATACCCATCCCGTCAGAGCATCCTCCTCCATTCGAATGACGTGGCTAAGCGAGCGCAGCCGCTGGATATTAATACGCTGCATAATGTCTATGTCGTTGAGGAGCTCATACAGCTCACTGTTGGATCGGATGCGGAAAACATCGCCAACTAGCACTGGATCGAAGATCTTACGTAGCACTTTTCTCTCGAGACTTAATAGCGCCCATGCCTCTTCGCCATAAAGACGCACGGATAGGATGAGTGTCTTGTAGAGTATTAGTTTCGTCGTACGAGAGTGGTCTCTGCTACTCAATTGCCTATTGAGACCATTGAGACCAACATCATTTTTGGTGGTAACGACGGAGCCATGATAAATAAATTCCTTGACTGTATCGAAAGTATAGTTATCGACCGTAATCTGAGAATCAATACGCCGCACGTTTCTACTTGTTGATAACATATCGTTGGTCTCATGTAGAAAGGCCCTAACTCACATTTTTTTCGAAATTGATTTTTTTGTGATGCCAATGTGTATTTGGTTTAAATGCATTGGAATCACAAAAAAAAAATCAATTTCGAAAAAAGTGTGAGTTAGGGCCTTTCTACATGAGACCAACGATATACACTTTTTTTTTTCCCTCATTTACTGCCAGACCCATATTTTTACCAAAAATATTAGAAAAAGCTTGCTTAAAACATTTAGATAGGGATTGAAGTGCATGCCCGTTATTTCGATAATATGATGCTTCTAAGTAAATGTTAACGTTACGTGGAGTCAAATCCATAGTTGCACCTGTAGGTACCACTGTATCAGTTTGGTTTGTTATTTACATGCGAAGGAAAACAAACAACAACAAAAAAATCCACAAACAGTGTGAAGTCTTTTGCTGCAAAAGTTTTTCAAACATTTGAAGCTGCTCTGGCTGCACATGCGTGGTTTTTTTGTTGAGACACCATAACGTCTCTAACAAATGAAAATCTCTTAGAAAAATTCAAAAACGCTTTTTGTTGTTTTATTTTTTGTAAAACCTCTACACATGTATGTATGTTTGTTATAAATGTTTACCATATTGATGGCTGCATCTCTTGTACACAACATATATGAGCCTGCATTTACAGAGACTTTGTAAACGCTTAATGCTTACACTTATGCTGCAGTACGTACTCTGCTAACTCTGCACATAATGAGTGTATGTGTGACAGCAGAGTATACGAGTATCTTTTAGGTTTTTGCTTGCATTTGGCTTATTAGAGAGCTTATATCTTTTTGCATCTTTTAACTAATGTTTGGGTTTCTGTTGGTTATCTTTGTTGTTGTTATTGTTGCTGCTGCACTGACACAAAGCGCTGTGCACTCTGTGTGTCTTTTGATTGTCGTCTCATTCAAAGGTTTTCCAAAGTTGACTGCAGCCGCCATATGCTATTTGTATGTATATCTTATGTTTGCAATGGCAATTGTAACGTATATAAATAGTTTTGGTCATTTCGAATAGTTATCAGTTCAACGTTTTCTTGCAAACGGTGTGTACATTATTTCAGCAAATAAAAATTCATTGAAAAATTTAAAGAAATTAAAATTTAATTGAAATTTATATCTTTTCTAGAGAAACGATTTCCCGTAAAAACTTACAAAAAAAAATCTTTCGTAAAGATCTCGTGTGTGCACGTGTCCTTTTAGTTGTGATTTAATCAAAATATAAATATGAAGGTACATAAGATTGATAAATAAAATATTTTATAAGTGAAATACATACATATTTCAAATCTATTATAAAAATAAAAAATAAGAAACAAAAAAAAAAAAAAAAAAATTATGGAATAAAAATCCATTAAAGACTATAAACTTTAAAGCATAAACTGTGTTTCTCAACAGTTTTGTGATATAAAAGTGTTTTGTTTGTAAAATACAAAATAAAATGTATTCAAGAAGGATTTTAAAAAAGTATTATTTTTTGAACCTGGTTTTGAGTCCTTCTAAAAATTAAAGATTTTAATGAATTTTTATTCTTTAATTAGCTTTGATGATTGATGAGCATAATATTTAACAAAAAAAATTGGAAGTTAAAAAGTCTTTGTTAAACGAATAAAATTAGTCCTCCCACAGCAAGCTTAAAGAGAAGTTGCATTTTGTTTGTGCTTCTATTATGATATTTTCTTCTTTCACTTTTAAAACATTTAACGCCGAGTCCTAAGCCTTCATTAATAAAAATATTTTTTCAATTTATTTTCAATCTATTGAGTCATGATTATTTTGCAATTGGAATTCAAAATTTTATTTATTTTTAATTAATTACGAGAAGAGAAGCTAGGCCGTAATCCGGACTGAAGGGTTGTAATAGCTAATTATGTACGTATGTATGTAATTAATTACGAATTGTATGGTAACATCTATTCACCACAATAATTATTAATTGCGAACAGTATAGAGAAACAAAAATTTTTTTCCATAAATAAGTTAGAATTTGTTACTTCTGTTAATCTATAGATTACATGCATCATTTATTTCCATTTTTCAACGTTTTTAAATTGTTTGAAAATGTTTGAAGAAATGCCTTAATACGTGCCTTCAATTTGAAGTATCCTTATTGCCATAAGGAGATTCCAACCGAGATCGTTATTGAAAGAGCAAACAGAAGGCAGTAGCCTATATTCCTGGGTTGTGAAATGCATTCATTCCAACTTGACAACGTTTTTTAAAAGTTAAGAATGTAAACAATATATTTTTTTTAATGTGTAGCTGATATAAATTTTCTAATTTTGTTTTCAATTTTAGTAGAAGTCCTTTTATATACGAACATTTATAAAATAACAAAAGACTTAAGAAACAAACCTTGTGGTTAAACATTCTGTATATCAACTGTAAAATAACTTTATTTATTAATTACAAATTATATTATAATGTTAGCGACCTGAGTAACACAGGTCTTCTTATGCTCGGTATAGTGTAATAGGCCAGAATCTCTGGTGGAAATTGCACCCACGATCCTTATGCTAATAGTCTAGTACACTACTCACTAGCATGCCAGGGCATACTGGCTCAACTTAATGGCGTTGTTAAATACAATAGTATTACTGTTTTATTTCTGTTAGAACTCTGTCACTAACCAGCACTTTTTAAGTTTCTTTTTGTACTTTTAAGCAAAATTTTTTTCATTTTCTTATTATTTGTTTAAATTGTTTAAGTTTTATTAATAAATATTTTCGGATAAATATGTGATCAGCTTACTGCTCAACTTAACCCTGTTTGGAAATCATTCAACATATCGAGACGCACAAAAATTAAAATTTTCAACTCCAACGTTAAAGCCACATTACTTTACGGTTGCGAAACGAATATGCCACCCCGATATTCCCAGTCTCTTCAGGTATTTGTTAACAAATACCTGCGTAGATTCATGCGCGTTTACTGGCCCTCCATAATATCCAATGCCCAACTCTGGTCAAATACAAACCAGCAACCAATAGAGATGAAAATAGAAGACGCAAGTGGGGTTGGCTTGTTCACACTCTTCGCAAGCCATTAGATGACATCACAAGGAAAGCCATCGATTTTAACCCCCAGGGAAGCAGGCGCATCGGACGACCATCACACACATGGAAACGCCAAATCACAACCGAATTATCAGAACTACGTCTACAGTGGAACGAAGTCAAACACCACGCTGACGATAGAGCTCATTGGAACCAACTTGTTGCGACCCTATGCTTCTTAGAGGAGTAAGAGGAACATATATATTACTGTATGTAGCAGGTCTTAGAATGATAGGCTTGCTGTCAACAAAGCTCTTGGTATAGATCTACCATGTAGTAGGGAACTATGGCAACCAAATCTTAGTCTTTCTCAAGAGGAGGCATATTGCGTGCCTTGTCGATAATTATTTTGCTTTTAATTTTTAAATTTAATTTGGTTCAATGGATTGGCACAGCCGTAGCCCTTAGTTTTAACACATTTTCCTCTTGACTCATTACAAGGGTATACTGTATCAAAGATAATAATATTGGATCCGCCATTTTGAATTTTTTAAATCTGAATGAAGATCTGTAACCAGCGACCCCAAAAACCACTGAGTAAAAATTTTCAAGTAAATCTGACTAATTTTTAAGGACCTCCGTAATGTGTTTTTTTTTTCTTGCACCCCTTGAAATAAACCCACCCCCTACATTAAGGGTGCTTGCAAACAATTTGGATTTGGACTCATTTTAAAGAGCAAAGATCAATTGTCAATTTCTGGTTCTAGGACGTCAGTGTTTAGCTCTACAATGTTTCAAAAATGACCAAAAACGCTATTTTTCCTGACGTGATGGAAAGTTTTTGAACTCAGATTCGTGTTCAGCGCGCCAAATGCCTTCGGAAACACCTGGAGCCATCTTATTTGCACAAAAAAAGTTCAAATTTGCAGGGCTGTGTTATTGAATTCCAAAACAGGGTTCAGTGGACAGTCTTTATGAGTTAAAAAACTCCGTATTTTATTCCTTTAAAAAAGCTTAAAATTTAATACGTATTATAATTACTTTCTTTGTTTTTTTTTTAGTTCTTCATTGCTATTGCTTTACTTGTTGCTGCCGCTCAAGCCATACCAATTGAATTGGGTCACTATGGTCATGGCCCACTGTTACATGCTGCTCCCGTTTTAGCGCATGCCCCCCTTTTAGCGCATGCTCATCCCGAACCGGTGGTAAGTGAGAAACAAAAACATACAAAAATATCTAAATAAGGCTCTTAATAGATATGTCATATGATACTTTATTGAATTAACAAAAAAAATTTCAATTCCATTGTAGGCCTATCCCAAATACTCGTTCAACTATGGCATTAAGGATCCCCATACCGGTGATATTAAATCACAAGCTGAGGAACGTGATGGTGATGTTGTCAAGGGTCAATATTCTTTGGTGGAACCAGATGGTTCAGTGCGTACTGTTGACTATACTGCTGACGATCATAATGGTTTCAATGCCGTCGTACACAAGACTGCACCCAAGATTGTTGCTGCCCCCGTACACCTTGCCCATGCTCATGCACCATTGTTGCATCATTACTAAGTTCCCTCCGCAGCATTTTGAAAGACATTAAGAAAAATTAAAATCTAAAAGGAGAAGAATTATAATAGGAATGTCAGGGATGTTAAAACGAAAAAGTTGGTAAGAAAAGACAAATTTGCTATGAACTGGATAACGGTATGGTTTTTTTTTAATTAAATGGTCTAGATTTTAAACAATAATATTTTAAATGAAAAGAATCAAAAAAACTAAATATTTAAGTTATAAAAACAATGTATAAAATAATGCAGTAAAGTGAAGTTGAAATAATGGGGGGAAAAAAAGGAAAGAGAAAAAACAATTCGAGGTAGAGGTATATTACTGGTGAATGGTTGTTTTTTCTTTTTCACTTTTTTTCGCGGTATTTAAAGGAAACAAACGATTTTATTTTTATTAATTCTATTATATTTTATGTTTTTGTTTTAATAAGAGTTTCTCATTAAGTTCATATTTCAGCTGTCCTTAAACAGAAAGAAATTTTTCATTAATGTTTTCCTTTAATTTTTTTTTAAACAATAACAACTGGTTCTCTTTAAACATTATTTAAGAGTGGCATGCAAAAGAGCATTTTGCATTTAAAGACATTCAAAAGAAGAGGAGACATTTGCGATGGAAAAAGTTTTTGAGAAAAAAAGGAAAGAGGCTTTAAAGCAGACCACCGTCTATTAATTTTATATTCTAAATACTCATAGTCTATCTTAAATTTAATGTTGTATGTATTTCACTTTTGTAAATATTTATTTATAGAACTCTTACTATCTAGTGAACTTTAAAGCTTTTCCACATTAATTTCAAAGACATTTTTTTTTTATTCAAATTAAAAAACTCTCTCCCTCTCTCTCTCTCGCTCTTTTGCTTGTAAAAGCTAGGTTTATGATTTTCAAAACACTTTTATTTGAAAATTTGTTGGTTTTGTTTTGCATAATATTTATGCTGGTTAAGTTCAAAGGTGCCATTTCAACAGTAATAAACCGTAAGAAAAAGAAACGATGCAATGCTCTCTTAAATAATGTCAACTCTTTGCTGAATATCATGTGATAATAACTTGTATTTTCTCTTTATCATTTTCCATTTAATCATTTATAAATATATGTTAACGTGAAAATTCAAACAGAGCCGGTAACTGTGCATTAATCATTAATTTCTACTCTTTTTTTTCTTCTTTTTTTTAAATATATTTTCACTTGATTCTTTATTTATAATGCTTTGCTCTACTGTAAATAATTTAGTTTCATGTGCCTGTATATTTGTTTAAATAGAGAAAAAGAGCATTTCTCTTAAGCTCTAAAAAACACAAAACAACTCAGTCTTTATTATGCTAGATATTGTAAATATTACTGTCCACTTTTAATTCTATAAGAATTTAAACTAATGTATATATACTCTCTCTCTCTCATTCTTCCTTATGTTATTTATCACTACAAACTCTTCCTCTCTTCATATCTCTCTCTCGCTCTCTGTTATCCTGTCTATTACTCTCTCAATGTTTATAAACGATATTATACATCACTAAACCAGGAAAACAAATAGAAAAGAATCTTTAAGAGTGATTTGTTATACTAATACTTGTAATTATAAATATTTTGCTCTCTGTGTATATGTCTCTCTCACTCTCTTTTTGTTTTTTAAATTATATATACATATATATATGTGTGTATATGTATTTATGTATATTATTTTTTGTGTATATTGTCTTTATATATATGTATATGTTTATTGTATTATACTTAATTGTGTATATGTGTTTACGATTAATTTTCACAAATCATTTTTGCAACAAAAAAAACGTAAAATTGTTTATGTACATAAAAAATAAAAAAATATATTAAAAAAATATAAATAAAAACATAAAATAAATAAATAAAAATAAATTGTTTTAATTTTTTCTACATTTTTTTACACTCTTTCCAATAAAAAAAACAAAAGACTTAAGCAACAAACATGCTTAAGTATTACTCACTACTTTATTCATAACCACACACCTACATATGCAAATAAGAAATTAAAATGAATATTGTATGCTGCCGTAATAAAAAACTGTGAATACATTTAATAAATTTGTTCTCGTAAAAGCTGTTAACTGTTAGCTTCAAGCTGACAACATACTGTTGTGTGGAATTGAGTCTTAATTTTTAAGACGTTAAGACCGTAAAAGCCAACACCAAACATTTTTCATTTATTTCCATATAACACGATAAATGTGATGTCAAATATACCAAATTCTTCTCATGATAAAAGTGTTTTACGGTTCGTTACACAAATGCCGTTAAAATGGACCAGAGATCAGCAATGAGCAGTCGTCGGCACAAAGAGAACATTATAAAAATGTAAATGTATTTGTGAGAGGCATTTGTTAACACAGAGGAAAATTGTTAGTAATATTTTCAAGTCTACTTATTAATCCAATAATATGTATATGCGAGCGAATAATATAAAAAACTGTACTGCGCTAAATCCCTAAAGACACCGTATTTAACTTGGCAAATATTCTTTTAAAAATCGAAATCATTTCTCATTGATATTAGTGAATCCTACTGTAATATTTCTTTGGGTGTAAAATTGAAGTGCGGCATGATCTTTCTTCGTTAGAAGCTGACAAGTAACTGAATGCATTTTTACGCTCTTTTTAACGAACATTATTGATGTTCGTGTCCTATGTGTGTAAAAAGCCGAAGATGTTCTTCCCCTGAGGGACATTGGTGGCGACGTCTGGCAATGACTATACAAAAAGATGAGTAGATTCGAATCATACTCATAATTTCTAATACTTATACACATTCATACTTATTTTAATACTCATACTCATACTACTCATATTCAAAATTTGAAGTACTTATCATACTCATACTTAACAATACGCATGATGTTGTTGATTTCGACTCTCCTTTACTCAACATTTACAAGAATCACAACATAAGTATGACTCGCGTACGAACACTACAATACTCACTAGAAGGTTGTAGGTATACTTTGCTTGCTGTCTTTGTCCTTTTTTTTCTTCCTTTTCTGTAAATGCAACAACAACTAAGTTTGTAAATTTCGATGAATGATTCGAATCATTTATGAGTATTACTAGTATTTTTCTAAATTTAATTTAAATCTGAATGAGTAGGCGTATGAATCGAACATATTTCGAATGTTATAAGTTTGATGTCAACGTTGTACTCATACTCATTGCAACCTGTACTTATAAGTCAATGTGATAGTGAGTACGAATCACTCAGAGTAGTTGAATTTCCATATTGTTGATTCACTCATATTCAAAATTTCATGAGTACTTATGAGTAGCAAAAAAAAGTATTCATTGCTGATCTCTGAAATGGACCCGGTGATGGATACCGTACTAACTCACTTCTGCAAGTCATATCAAATTCCTCCGAAAATATAATAAAAACAGAACAGTCTCTTCCATAACTAATAGCAAACAAATAATTCAAGACCACAAATTTGGAATCAGAAAAAATATACTCAACTATCGGACAGGTTCAAAGGATCCATGACTATTTAGAAAAGGTCACTATATTGTATTGCGGTATACCTGCATGAAAGAACCTTAGGTCATAATAAGCTTAGTTCTAATATTTATTGAAGATCGTTGCAATTCATTTAATCTCGACAGATGTACTAAAAAATACGGACTTATTTGGAACCATAGGCTCTTATACTAGATCTTATCAAAGACTTGAGAAACATTCAGCAATATTGCAGTACATATTTGACTAAAGGGAAGCTTGACTATTCAGAAGATTTTTTCTACATCTGTCGAGATTAAAGGAATTGTATCTATAGTCTATATACATATATCAAAACTAAAGTCATTATGACATAAGGCTCGTTCAAGCAGATGTACCACAGGATAGTATAGTGAGCTTTCATTTTCATCTAGTATCGAACTGAAATCTTTGGTGATGATAGTGTTATTTTCGTTGCAGCTAACGCTTTTAGAAAATGCATAATATGTTATAAACATTATTACCATGTAAACCGGCAGTAAATAGGAGTATAAAACACAAAAACTTAAACATTTTGAATGTGAAAGAGGAATAAATTTGGGTGCTTAATTAAAGTGCAAGAAAGAAAGAACATGATAGAAAATTTAAAATTAAAATGTGTGTTGACTCACTTATGGCGCTCACTGTACATAGAAGAGGAGTGGAAAACCTGTAATAACGTAGAGAGAACTTATTTGGTTGCTAAGCTGTGAGTGAAGCCTGACTGTGTATTACAAACTAACGATATACATATAAACAGGGCATATACATACATATATTATGTATTGACAGCCACTTGGTAGCTATGGAAATGCACTAGGATATCTTGCTTACTTAATCGGTCATTAAAACCTTTTATGTTAGGATAACAACTGATCTTCTCACAGCACCTATGTGTTACTGCGGGTGTCAATTTTATCCGTAAATGGCGGGACCTACTGTTAAATATTGAATCCGAACGATAGACTTGAGAAGTTTTGCACGAGATATCTGAGCCAAGAGCTAATAAACCAACAAAATATCTTTTAGACAACATACATACATAATTGGACATTATAATCCTTCAGGAAGGATTACTACCTTGCTTCACATACCACTTGTGTTGTATGTGTTATGTGAGTTTTTGCCAGAAATCTGGTGAGGGGAAGTAGCCGAAGAAATAATTTTTTAATAAACTAATACATTAGTTTACTAGACTACGGCAACTTCACATCAACATACATACATACATAATTGGACATTACAGCCCTTCAGGCAAGATTACGGCCTAGCTTCTCACACTACCACATGTTGTTCGTTTTGATGTCTGACCTGGGGTTCGAACTCGGGACTTCAACATATCATATATAAAAATAATCCAAAGCTTTCAAAATAACTCTTTGAGTGAAATGGAAAATGCATCGTAGAATATAAGAATCTTCGTAGAATATATTATAAGTCTATGCCGTGATTTCTAAGTTAACATGTTGACTGTCACGGCAATTTTCAGAAAACTGCCCACGCAAGCCAACATTGATTTTTTGTTCTTTTCCCAGAAGCCATTTATCCATACTATCATTGATATAATACGATTATATTCGTAGCTACCCCAAAAATGCCAGGTTTAGTAAGTACGAGATAACTCGTAGTTGGCACCCTGGAAGGAAACGCAATCGACGAGTTATCTCGTAGTTGGCAGTCAACGTGTTAATATTGTATCAGAAGTTGTAAAGAAGCCGGTTGAGCCTGATTCAGTGCTTCATATGTATGTCTAAGAGTCGCATCCTTTTGATATGCTTTCCACATATCCAGCATGTGCTGTTGAATAACCGCATATAACAGGCTCAAATACATCTGTTCAGTAAGGACCTCTAGCATTTTGCTCATTGCACTGTAATCCAACCTCATGATCTTCTCCATATCTGCGTTGACTCAAAGTGTTTAAGTAATTTTGCCTACAGCATCGCTGTTCCATAAGATTCTACACATTCTTATCAATTTCTGTAACTACGTTTTTAGTACCATTAAAGGATTTTTATTCTGCTGAAGAGAAACTTTGGAGCATAGCTTTTCTAAACATAGTAAACAATCTTGTAAGCGTTTTAATCTCATAAAGAAACTATACTACTCTAAATACATACATACATACATAATTTGTAGCAATATATTCCCTGTCTTCATATGTTTTGTTCACACTGTACCACTCATTGTATTCTATATTTCTACATTCTATACTTCTCGAATAGTCTTATATATTTCAGGATAGCGGTATTTATTTACGTATACGCATTCTTTTGAAATATTTACTTTATTGTATATATCTGTCTCTGTCCTTTCATATTGTAACGTAGACAATAAGCTGATCATAACATAAGTTTGACTTATATGTAATTGCTATGCCATATATATTTGTCTCTGTTGCTCTTCCATATTGTAAAGTATATAATAAGTATGTTATTATACATAAGTTTGATTTCATATTGTAAAACAAACAAGCATCATTAATAAAAGAGACGTCAGAGAAAGAAGTTGTTATGTTATTGTTCTAAGTGGAATATTCTCGGCTACAAATTGGCCATTACAACCCTTCAGTCAGGATTCCGGCCTAGCTTCTCACACCACTCATGTTGTGTGCCTTAATTTTATACTTGAGTGGCGGGACCTACAGTTTAACGTCGACTCCAAACGACAAATCTTTGAGAAACTTTTTATTGCAATTTTATTTACTCTCAGAGTTTTTGCCAGCAATCTGATGAGGGGAAGTCGCCGAAGAAATATTTTTTCATTTTTCGTTTTGATGTCTGGCCGCAGGCTCGAACCCGGGCTTTACGTCTAATAAGCAAACACACTACCTACTATACTACGGCGACTTTACTACTCTAAATACTGTTCTATTTTTCAAGACGGTATTCATGGCAGCCTGGACACGTTTTAATTTATGGCAGCAAATGATTTGAAATGCAAATTATCTGCTAAGATTGGTAGTTAACTGGACACCTAGATTATTTGAATTAAGGTCGTTTTATTCCCTTATTTAAGCTGAATTTTATTTCAAACGAGCTTCAGTAATAAAATCGATCATTTCTAGAAAGTAATCGATAAGTTCTTATACATGAATGCAACAATCAAATCAAATGAAAAATACTACGTGTTATACTTACAAATGATAGAACACGATCCAATTAAGATGTTCTTTAGTTAATGATGGAGTTTTTGAAGCAATACAGATAGATATACGGTCGCTGACCTATTGAATTTAATCGATTTTTTGAATAACAATGTGTTTGAAAGTTGGCATCAATTATGGGAACGAAAATGGATTTTATTTATGCTTTGCTTGTACACGAAATGTTTTATTTTTATTTTCTTATTTTGTTTTTTTTTTTTCTTTTGCATATATAACATTAGATGTGGAGTCTCTGAATTCATAAAACATAAAATTTGCCATAAAGGTTAAATGCTACCATCTGTCATACATTAAAGACTATTTTTCGTCAACATTACTGATGTGCTTCTCTAAATTTTCATGAAATTATTTTGTAAATTGTTTAAAAACTTTGTAAATGAAAATGCCAAAACAAATGCAATTTGATTGCCATATTCAAACATATTATATTCAGTGCAAATCAAAAGACTTAAGAACCAAACTTGACGTTATACAATGTTGTACGATAATAATTAGTTTTTAATTGTTTATTTACTTTGAAGCTTCTTCACGTATTTGTGTAAAATTTGTTCAACTAAAACCATATTAACCATGACCATTAATTTGTAATGAATTCATAATTAAATGCTACAACCATCCATCACCCTCACCTTAAATTGTGCGCACTAAAAGAATTTTCGCAAAAACAATTATTATCGATCGTATCGATAATTTACGCTGCGAATGAATGAATACTAACTATTACAAACAGAATTAGAAATAAAAAGCAAAAAAAAAAAAACAAATTAAAAATTACGAAAAGCAAATAAGAAAGGGAAAGAAAGAATACGGCTTTCATTTGCAAAATAAAAAGACACAAAATTCTAAACGTACGAGTATATATTCCATTCATGTCAGTATAGTTTGATAAGCAATAGAGTGTATAAGTCAATAAACTCGCTTGAAATTAAATTCAAATTAAACATAAGAAGTATTAAATCTAAAAAGTATTTAATTTTGAAAAAAAACAAAAACAAAAACAAAACGAATTTATATTCACATAATGTCTAGCAGAGCGTGTGTAGTTATAATTGTAAGTGTGATACAAAGGGAATAAAAATTGATAAAGAATTTTAATAATTTTATATTATTTGTCAACAAGAACAAAGCAACATTTCTGTGATTTAATGAATTAAAAAAACAAATTAATTAAATATTAAATTATGAAAGTGAAATTATGAAGAAATAAAATATAAAAATTTTTTTATTCATAATATTACCCTAAAGGCCGTGTCAGATAGAACTTTGTTGCTTTGCGTGACATTTATAACTTTGAGAGAAAAGCGTAAAGCAAAAGGTGTATGACACAACCAAAACTTTGACAACACTCGCGTTGTTTGTTTCTCTTTTAAAAGTGGTTGGCGCGTAAGTTTTTTTTACTGAGTAAAATTATGAAAATTATATTAAATACTTCTTCCAAAATATAAAATTCACTTACCTCTCTTTTTTTTAATATAATAAAAACAAAACAATGCCAAAAAAGCTTTAAATTTAAAGAAAAATATTGAAACAATAAAATTTGCGCTCAAATTTGCCAAAAATATTTACTGAATAATCAACAGCTGATTGTCAAAGCGAGCAAAAAGATGAGAGATGCCCAACTTTTCGCTTTGCGTTGCGTTAAAAGCAGTTTATGTGACAAGTGCCATATGAACATGTACATTTATCTCAAATGTCAAAGCGTATATGTAACGCAAAGCGAAGCAAAAGTTTTATCTGACACGGCCTTAAGAAAGCTCGAAATTTATGAAGAATTAAAAAAAACCCGTTTGATTATTTAAGATTTATACTGAACGACAATTAGTGTGAATAATTTAATTAAAATGAATTGTAAGGCTTTGTAGTTGTCATTATTTTTTATTTTTATTTGCTGAAAAGAAATAATTGAAACATGTGCTTACACTTGTTAATGTATTTAGCTCGTCTTGAATTTATTTGACCTGCGGTTTTACTAAATTAGGTAAACTATTACGACAAAAAAAAATTTATTTGCATTCATTAATTTCACAGCCCTGCATAGGTTTTGCAAATAACATGGCTCCAGGTGTTTCCGAAGGCATTTTGCGCGCTGAACAGGAATCTGGGTTCAAAAACTTTCCATCACGTCATCACGTCCTTAAAAATTAATCAGATTTACTTGAAAATTGTTACTCGGGTGTTTTTGGGGTCGTTGATTACAGATCTTCATTCAGATTTAAAAAATTCAAAATGGCGGATCCAATATGGCGGTAACAATTTTCAAGTAAATCTGATTAACTTTATTTAAACTTCGACCTTTTTCTCGAAAACACCTGGGGCCATCTTATTTGCACCAAAAAAAGTCCAAATTTGCAGGGCTGTGTTTCTCATTGGAGGTCAAGAAATGATTCAAACAAAAAGTTTCTCAAAAAAAAAAAAAAAATTGTTGTTCGGAGTCGACTTAAACTCTAGGTGCCGCCACTCATGTATAAAATTAACACACACGACATAAGTGATGTAATCCTGACTGAAGAGTTGTAATGACCAATTATATATGTATGTATAATTGTATATACAGTATGTTAAGAGCAGTTTAACATCCATCGTTAATCTGTACACAGAAATCAATATAATGAAGACTTATCCTTCCTTTAAAAGTTAATACGAGTTCTGGGGATACCTATCGTAATACATGCGATTTAATTCAGGTATTTCATTTAAGATGCCGTATTCAGAATGAAATTATTTTCTAGACTTGAGTGGCGCAGTAAGAATGAATTTTTTCTTGAGATAGTTGGGAATTTTTTTTTGATTGAATTGTAAAGAAGATAAAAAATATCACTCAAATAGCTGCTCTGATGTCTGGCCTTTAATGACATGTTCCATAAATTTTTCACAGAGATGTGACTCTATCTCACAGCGATGATGCGTTGGATCTTCGTATTTAAATCAGTAATTGCTTTGGTTTATTCGTATAAAGTTGAGATTTCAAAGAACCCTAATGAAAAACTTTCAGCACGCTAAATCGCTTAATCTTGGTGGTCAGATGAAGTGAGAATTTCCTAAGGTAATTTATTCTGAAAATAGTTACTACAATAAATTAAGTGTAGCAAAAGCAGTGTGGAAAGTGACGCGTCTTGTTCCATGCCGTCCAGTTGAGGCCTCATGGACTTCGTTATGATATTCTACTATCGAATGCTGTCCACGTTCTCTCCTCAGCTTCTATAAAGTCCGCTTCAGGAATTTTCCCGTTGTTGTTACATTTTTTCTCCATGGATTGCATGAGGATTATTTATGCTCTTATATTGGAATTTTATGTGGTGTGAGAAGCTTGGTTGTAGTCTTGACTGAAACGTTGTATTGACCTATTAATTTAGTTGGTAAGTACACATTCTCTAGGGCTGTAATGGCCGTTTTACTTTAAAAATATGTCAATACGCATATGTAGATAAATGACTCTAGTTTTAATAACCATTTTTTTCAGTCTGAATACACATACATATATAATTAGTTAACTACAACCCTTCAGTCAGGATTACGACCTAACTTCTCACACCACTAATTTTATACATGAGTGGCGGGACCTATAACCTTTCAGCCTGGATAGTACTACAATAATCCGGTATTGCAAGGGCCAATCTAAGATTCAGTTGTTCTGAAAAGATTCCACTCTCAACTATGCCACGTGATCTGAATCCATCATTGGTTACTTACAAGACGTTGTCAGGAACATGTATACCATTGTCATTATCTAGCCGGTATTTTAGCTGGGAAGATGAGATTGAAAGCGGATTTCGGTATCGTGAATCAGGAGCCATCAATGAATACTTGCATGACGTTCTCTGGTGAATGAAACCCATTATATTCGCCGTAAAAAAAAATTCATTATCAAAATATCCAAGACTATAAATTGTTTTGCAGAGTTCCCAGTTACTTGTTTTGCCAATATATCAGCTGGTAGCCAGTTAAGGATAGTAGACGGTATTGGTATACAGTTTGGACCTATTGCTCTCTTACAACAATAAAGAGCAGTTGACGCCCGAGTGATTCTGTATTGTGTTTTCAATTCGCAGTAAAGTATTTTTTTTTGTTTGGCATGATTTGCTTCATTTTTCAAAGCCCCTTTTTATATTATTTAATATTTGTACTAAAGTTTCCTACTAAACATTAATTTATTTGATTTGCCACCTAAAATCGCACTTTAATTTTCCATTACAGAGTATTTTAGTATTTCAACATGTAGTATGTCTCATAAACAGCAAAGCATTGCCAATATCCAACAAAACGAACGATGGTGAACAAAAAAATCCCACCACTTCTTATTATCGCCACAACACATACGGTAAAGCTTATTGCGGAAGCTATTTAATGCTTTATTTTTTGGAAAACAAAACTTAACATCCATTATTTTACTTTTCTTTTAGGTCCCAATACTTATGCTTTTGGTTTTGAAGTGAACGATACAGTTTCGGGCAACATACAGTTCCGTGATGAACGTCGTTATGCCAATGGTACCGTAGAAGGTTCACATGGCTATGTACGACCCGATGGTACAGTAATGGTGACACACTTCTTGGCCGATAGTGAAAGAGGCTACCTAAGTCAATCGCAAAACTTTGCACCGGGAGATGAAGCTAAATGGCAAGAAAATTGGCCTACTAAACGACCCAACATATTAATGGAAAAACCAATGGAAACTGTACAACCTACGGTATTTTATGATGAAAAGGAAAAATTAAATCTTACCTCAATATTATTGCCTGTGGAGCCAATAAAGGAAGAACATGGCATTGATTTAAATCCACCGAAATTGGAAAAGGAATTGATTAATCCCGTTGTCTTGGAAGTTATTAACGGTGAAACAACTTTGTTGGCGGCAAACTCCAAAGTAAAGGACAACGAAGGTATAGTGGGTTTTGAAACTGTAAACAATTTCATACCATCAGATTTTCCCATTGTGCCATTTGAACTACCTCAAGAGGATTTAAAATTAAATCTTACTGGTGCTGTGTTAAGTGATAATCCAATGCCAGTGATTAAGCCAATGGATGCAACGAAACAAATGCATAAATATAATATACAGAAATTGAATAATGCTGAAAAGATGATCGTTGCAGTAGATAATAGTGAATCGACGTCAGGTGAAAAATATGTCAAGTCTAAAGAAAATAATGCCGAAAAAAGTTTACCCAACACAGCCATTAAATCAATGGCAACAAATGAGGAACATGAAACAACAAAAACTTTGCCACAAGCCAAAGCAATTTCAATTGATGATAACATTAACTGGTACGATAAAGTCATTAAACAAACACGCCAAGGGTATTTGGAAAATATTTGAAAACGAATTTTTTTAAATGAAACTGAAAAAAATAAAACAAAAATAAAAATATTAAATTTTTATAATATTATAGTGTAGACATGAGTAGTTTATAGAAAATTAGTAAAGTAAAGCAATACGTAATAAATACACAAGTACTCTTAGTCATATAGTACATGTGCTGTGGTAGTTTTGTTTCTAACGAAAGACTTAAGGCACAAACCTCTTTTTGAGCTGCAATCAAATGTTGTGTGTAGTGTTGGTAAATAGAAGTAAAAAAAAACTGTGGCAAATTGAAGAATTGAAAATAAAATCATCACGTTTTTTTCTTTTTGAAAGAGATCAAATTTTAATAAAAAAAACTAAGAAAAATTCTTCTTATTAAAAATTTACAATTTACATACATACATAATTGGCCTTTACAACCCTTCAGTCAGGATTAAGGCCTAGCTTCTCACACCACTCATGTTGTGTGCCTTAATTTTATATGTGAGTGGCGGGACCTAGAGTTTAACGTCGACTCCGAACGACAGATTTTTGAGAAACTTTTTTCATGGCAGGTTTATTTACTCTCAGAGTTTTTGCCAGAAATCTGCTGAGAGGAAGTCGCCGAAGAAATATTTTTTTTTATATTTCGTTTTCATGTCTGGCCTGGGGCTCGAACCAGGGCTTTACGTCTAATAAGCGAACACAGTACCTACTAGACTATGACGACTACGGTAATGTAATGGTCAATAGTGTACGGAAAAACCTTGACAATTTGCTTCTAGTTAAAGTTAAGAATATTAAACTTTTTCAAACGCCATTATAAGCAAGTTTAACACGAAAGTGCTCATCTTGCTCTTCTCTCAAGATTAATCAGTACGATCAGTCTCCTCACAACCTAATTATTTTATAGTTCCTACGCTAAGACGTGTAACGTTAATAGACAGTATAACGTATATTAATACAATACTTCAAGAGTAAAAGTATCATGATCTATCTTCCAAGTCTATATAACTAAGTCGATGAGTGCCAACCTAATTCTCACGTCTACTTCATTTATTTTGCAGAAGTCATTATACCGAGGAGCTATCTTTCTTGTGTTAACCTCTTGTCGACAATAATAGAAAATTTCCCGAATCTTCTTGGAAATTTAGTTAAGACTGAAATTGTTTCTGACATTAGTGGGGGCAGATCTGCCGTGTAAAAGAACTTATGGATTTATTTAAACATTTTATTTGTGCTTTAATTTTCAGCATTTAAATTGTTGTAGTCTAATAGGCAGTGTCTTGGCTAATTAGACGTGAAGCCACAATTCAAACCTCAGGTCAGAGATGTCGAACAAAACGGAGGATAAAAAAATTATTCTTTGGCGGACTACCTCTCGATAGATTGTGAGAAAAATGGACATGAAAAGTTCCTTAAAAATCTGTCGTTCGGAGTCAACTTTAAACTATAGGTCCCGCTACATATCGATTAAATTAATACATAACTAGCGTGCGTCATATCATAGCACATGCTGGTTCAACGAACCAACTTATAAATATATGGCATATTGGTATACAGTAATTCTTTGCTCGAAGCAAGTCGGACTTATATTGTAAAGCCTATCAAAAATTCTTAAAGCAAATCAATTGTTGGTTCTTGTGTACTTGCTAGTCGTCTGGGTGACATGAGAGAAGTAATCTGTAACGAGACTGTAGAACGTCTGGTGATTTTGTTTGAGAAACGTTTAGCATTTTCCCCTTATTTATATATTTCGGCCTCAGACTTAAACCTTTCGTTATAGATCACAATGCAATTCATCTTGTATGTTATAGGGTGTTCAGATATGCACCTTTATTGCGTAAATCGCAATAATCGGATTATTGAGCTCAATATTTTATATAAAGTTTCAATTAAATATTGCGCAATAAATACGCAAATTTTTATAATATTGAGTAAAACTTAAAATGCAGCACTGTCATAAGTATGTTCAGTGAGCATCAAATGTCAACAACGACAAACAAAAAAAAAACAACAAAAAAAACACAAAATAAAAACAATTTTGTTGAAACAACCAGCTGTTTCGTTTAATAGCTGTCAAATGAATATTGAATAAGCAGCTGAACTGTGTATATTATTATTCCTGAACACTTAAAATATTGTACTCAATAAACCGAATATTGTCTCAATAAAAGTGCATATCTGAACATAATATTATGCTACAAACCAAAAGAAATCATATTGGATTCCATATTTCCGATAATAAATACTTAGTTTACAGGAATTCCAATATGGGGTCAAATGTTGACATCTTCAATTTAACATATAATCATAGCTAAAATAACTCCTACATATTGAAGTTTATTTCAAAATATGTATTTATAGATTCGTACACTACATGATATATTTAGAAAGTATTCTTTACAATGGTACCCCCTATCCTTCCATTTTAGGCCACAAAATTTTCTTAATTATAATGGAACGTATTAAAATTTTGTTTTTTCATCTGATATTTATGATTAGCCATATCAAGCGTTTTATCTAACAAATATAGGCATAAAATTAAACTTAATACTCGCATATAAAAACTACATAGAAAATTGGCCCGAAATTACTTTCAATTGCAACATGAATATTACAAATAACTACAACAACAACAATAACAACGGCTTTAAATAGCAACACCTACAATTTCTTTCACTTTTGCCACAATTTTTTTTTAGTTTTTTCTTGTTGTTGTTTTTCTTTTTTTTTAATTTTAAATTCAGTTCAATGAAATTTATGTAGGCTATGAAAAATAAAAGTTAAGAAAATAAAAACTACAACAACAGTTACAAACAACGGCAACAACAAATAAATAAATATAATATTTTATATTGCTAGACAAAATCATATGGTAGAAAGGAACACAGTGCAACGAAAATAAATTGTGAAATATTTTCTTTTTTGGGTAGAAAATTAATGCTCTTTCTAAGCATATACACTTTAACTTTTATTGGGTGGGCCATACATCGATTTAAATTTAAACAATCGTTTAATTCGCGTCTGGCAATACTTATGTCATTCTATTCTGTCAGAAACTTCAGTATATTATCTCCCCTGAACGTAATTAATCGATTTACGCTTGAGCAACGTTGGGATTTATTAGGTCAACGAAAAACTGCATGGTGATGTCGAATTTGCCAAAAAAAAAATCATATTTTCGGATGAAGCTCATTTTCGTCTTGATGAGTACGCTGATAAGCAAAATTGCCGTATTTGGAGCTCAGAAAACGCACAAGTGGTCTTACAGAAGCCAATGCACCCATTCCGAGTGACTGTTTGGTGTGGCTTGTGGATCGGAGGCACCATTGGCTCATATTTCTTCCAAAATGTGAACGGCACAACCATTATGGTCATTGGAGACATCTATGGCAACATGATAACTGATTTATTTATACTTCACAGTATAGTCGCCATAGTCTAGTAGGTAGTGTGTTCGCTTATTAGACTTAAAACCCGGGTTCGAGCCCCAGGCCAGACATCACAAACGAAATACGAAAAAAAAATATTTCTTTGGCGACTTCCTCTCAGCAGATTTCTGGTAATAACTGTGAGAGTAAATAAACCTGCCATGTAAAAGTTTTTCAAAAAATCTGCCGTTCGGAGTCGACGTTAAACTGTAGGTCCCAGCACTCAAGTGAAAAAAATTAAGGCACACAACATGAGTGGTGTTGAGAAGCTAGGCCGTAACCCTGACTGAAAGGCTGTAATGGCCAATTATGTATGTATGTATGTATACTTCACAGTACTGATGTGAACGATGTTTGGATGGTACAACTTGCCACACATCTCATGCCACAATCGATTTATTGCGTCAAACTTTTGAAGGCCGTTTAATTGGCCAAACTGGTGACGTCAATTGGCTGCCAAGAAGCTGCCATTTGACACCGTTGTGGCGAGACATTAAAGGAATGTGTTATGCCGACAAATCAGAGACAATTGAGCATTTGAAGGCCAACATTCGTGATGTCAATGCCGAGATACGACCTCATGCACTTGAAAGTGTTTACAAAAATTGCTCCGTTCAAATGAGGTGGCAGCCGTGGCAGCCATATTGGCAAATTTAAATTGAGGGCCATTATTATAACTTGCCATTAATTTAAGAGTGGATTTTAAGGGGCAGATACATAAATTTTTCGTTATTATGAGTAAGCAATAACGTAGAAGAGAGCGTTAAGCTAAACTTTTAAAGTTAAGTTTAAGTCAATATGGCAACTTTAAATATAAACAAAATGAGCAAATACAACAACAACAAAAACGAAGCCTGTCGTTGCCACTGCGTTTAAAAAAACTTGTTTAATTGAACAATGTTATCGACATTGCCCCGGCATTGCCATATTTTTGAAAAAGTTAACTTTATTTTATCATTAGGTTTTAATAACGAAAAAAAGCTAAAGGTGACTTTTAAGTTCACTTTAGCTAAAGTTCTTTTTATCTAAACCCAACTTTAACGGCAAGTTGTAATAATGGCCCTTAAGTTTATTAAATTTAAAAGTTATGTAAACTTTTAAATCATTCACCCATACTTTACATCATACAAATTGTGTACTGTTGTCTAGTGTAATAATTTTTTGTTTTGTTTAAAGAAATATGTATATGGAGAAATGTATATAAAACTTAAACAGACCACAAGAGGAAAATGCACCTTTTTTTTCCTTTGTTGCTCTAAAAGAGTTTTAAGCGTGAAAATAAAAGACACTTGCAAAAAAAAAAGAAAAAGTAAAGAGCATATGAAGCATACAAAACGAATGAACATTAACTGAAGACAGACCAGGAGTTTTTTGAGACAATAAATAACAAGTTAATCAGTTTAAAGTAATAAATCTTTAAAAGAGTTTATCTCTGTAATAGACTCTAGCAAGCCAAAAATAGTTACGGGCTTGATGGAGATAAAAATTAAACGATTTGCAGGCAAATAAATTATAAAGGAATTTGCTTGATTGGATAGACTTTTTAAACAGCAAATTTCTTTAAGTGTAATAATTACATTTTTATTATTATTTTGTTGTTTGTTGGTTGGTTGTTGTTTTTGTATATTTCTTTAAAGTTTTACTATACTGTATATGGTAAGAAAATTTGCATAATAAAACAAAAGAATTTCGATGTGAAATACGAGTATATTTTTATTTGTAACAAACAAACAAACAGCAAAAATGTTTAACAACCGGCAAATATTGTGAAAATAAATATTTCTTCTGAACGATTTACAAAAAGAAAAATATGTTTTAAAAATAATATTTTTTTGTTGTAGTTTTTTCATGCAAGCATTTAAAACAAGGCAATATTATTATATTATTATGCATTACTTACATATAAATTCAACTGACTGTAATACCAAGTGTATCTAGCATTTTGCTAAACAATTTTACTATTTTATGTTGTAATAATCTAAGCTATTGTGCTATAAAAATATAAAATAAAATTAAAGCAAAATGTTTAAAAAAAGAAAACGGCAAACCAAAGATTTGCCAAAGATATCATACCATAGCATACCCCATATACTTGCTACACAAGATAACCAAGAAAAGCTAAGGAGAAGATGATGAAGCAGACAGAGCGATAGAGAGAGAGAGAGAAAGAGAGAAAAAAGGCAGGTGAATTATTTGAAATCTTCCGGGTGATTTAAGGTGACTTGATGATTGATATTCAAATTGAAATTGTTACGGCTTACAATGTAAAGAAGAAAAGTAAAGAAAAATCTGAATTAAAAAAAAAATAAATAAAAAAAAAATAAATAAAAAAATAGGAGATATTAATATGGATAAAGAAAATATAGAGCAAATAAATATTTATGAATTGTTATGCTGTAATAATACATAAAAGCGCAATTCATTCGTTTTTTTTTTTAATTGAAATACTTTTTATTAAACTTTTCTTGGCCTATTAACTGAGTTTTAGGCATTGGAAAAGTATGAATAATTTTATTATTTTTCTCTAAAAGTATTTTACGTTGATTGGTGTATTGGTCAAATTATGATAAATTGAAGTTTATGCCATACATCTGTTTTAATATATATTTTGCCTGTGTTTGTGCTCTCGCTAACTTTTCCCTGTTAATTTCCTCGCCGTAGTCTAGTAGGTAGTGTGTTCGCTTTTTAGACGTAAGACTGAGGTTCAAACCCCCGGAACGGACATCAAAACGAAATATGAAAAAAAAAATATTTCTTCGGCGACTTCTTCTCAGCAGATTTCTGGCAAAAACTATGAGAGTAAATAAACCTGCCATGAAAAAGTTTCCCAAAATCTGCCATTCGGAGTCGACTTTAAACTGTAGGTCCCACCACTCATGTATAAAATTAACGTATACAACATAAGTGGTGTGAGAAGCTAGGTCGTAATCCTGACTGAGGGGTTATAATTACCAATTATGTATGCATGTATGTTAATTTCCTTTAAGCTTAAAAGAAAAGTGTTTATTAGATTTTATAATGTTTGTAGGTTATGTTAAACTAGCAGCCCCCAGCTTACTAGTAGCACCGATGTTACATATTCCATGGCCTCTGAGCAATCCCTTAGTCTTATGAAGGTGTGTATATGTTTTGTGCACTAAATTCACAAAGGCATAGAAGATAGTCTGTAGTCTTCTCTTCTTCTTTGTCTTTAGAAGTCATTAATAGGTATTTCCAGTCGTCTGGCGTGAACACCGGGAGGTCAGTGTCCCGTTAGAATTGCAATAATGTTTTTCGGATTGAATCTTGATAGGTTCATTGCAAATTCTGTTCTGCATATACGCATATCAGGCCAGATTTCTTCGATGCCTCCAAGTGGCTACATTTACCCATCATACATACATAATTTGTCATTACAATCCTTCAGACAGGATTTCGACCTAGTTTCTCTCACCAATCTATGCTGTGTGTTATTCTAATATATGAGTTTCGGGGCTTACAGAGTTTTTGCCAGAAATCTGCTGAGAGGAAGTGGCCGAAGAAATATGTTTTCATATGTTGGTCCTGGGGTTTGAATCATGGATACACGTCTAATAAGCCAACACTCTACCTACTAGACTAATGGAATTTGTGTTTGCCTCTCCATAGAAGACGTCAATCTCATGTTGGCATTCAATTGAATTTTCCGTTATACCAACTCTTGCAAGTGAGTCCGTGTTGTTCAGAAACCCTGATGAGTATGACAGTCGAATGTCTTGCTATCCCCTCCAGAGAGTGTATATTAGCCGCCGCAACTAGGAAGACAGACGTATGCGTATAAGGCATTAAGGATATTGCTTGGTTTCGTATTTAGTTTAGCCTCCGCTGATATGAGTGACCCAGCTGATCGTGACTAAATCCCTGCCGTCAGCTTTGCTGTAAGCATCGAATTTCGACAAGATGAGTATCTATTCGCGGGTGTTGTAATACTGACTAAAGCCAAAATAACAGACTAGCTACTTACAAAACAGTGAATATACTACAAACTCCTTACTTGTAAAGTTATTTCAGTTTAGTGGAGTTTGAAAAGCTCACACAAGACCACGATTGCGCCATTTACGAGAATAAGATAATTTGCTCAAATAAAGAGTACTGAGTGAAGTAATATAAAGGTTAATAAAGGCCCAGTATCGGAAAATTTTACTGGATAGTAATCTGAACGGAGAGATCAGAATACAGAAAGGCAATATAATATATGAAGACTTTGTTAATGACAATGGGCAGACAAGTCTGACACGACATTCATCAGAGGGTGCTTGCTACTGCACTTGAGTAAATAGACATCCAATACAATCAAGCAGATTATCAAATATGGATTGAAACTTTTCCATAATTTTCTAATTTTCTTGCATCTTTTTTTTGTTTTCTCTAAATTTGTTCCTAATTCTATACTATTAAATGGATGGCTATTCCTGATACTGCACCTTTACTGAGTGCTTTTAAATTCATCCTATTTTTAGGGGATTTCAAATATGTATTACAATTTGCAAGAAAAGTAAAAATTGTGTAACTTTTTTTTTTGGAAATTATTTTTATTGCAACAATTTCGTTAAACTATGCCCATAGATTTGTTTTCAACATTTTTGTTTCTTTCGATTGCTTTTTTAATTTTCAATTTAACGCTGTTTTAAACATAAAAATTAAATAAATTACAATCATAAGTGCTTATGTTTTATTAGCGTTGTTGGTTTTAAAGTAAAAAAAAAATATTTTATTATACGTTTTTACTCACTAACTCATTCACTTATTTACTCACTTTAAATGATTGTAATCATTTATGTGTGCATGTGTACATACATACGTAAATATTCAAGCATTTGCAAATGCCAATTGGATTTTTAAATATGTAGTGTGTTACAATTAATTTTCTATTAAAAAGTGATGAAATAAAGTACGTATGTACGTAGCACATGTGTATATTATTAAATAAAACGCAACTAAAAACCATTAAACATGGTTAAAATAATAAATTTAACAAAAAAAAAAAACATTATTTTCCTTTATTTAAAATTATTTTTTTTATTTCATAGCAATTACTTCATCTAACGTTTGGCAAACTTCCCAATTGGTTTTGCTTAAAGACCAGAAACATTGTATTGCCTTTATGTTAATGCGTGCCTGGGCGTAGGTGGAAGTTAAATTAACGTTGCCAATATTGATCTAGACATTATGATAATGAACTTTATTAACATAAACCATTATGACCTCATTGTGTACATTTGTATATGCACCTGTTGCCTCTTAATGTTTAATATTAAAATCCTTAATAAATTTCCTACAATTTTTTCATGTTTTTTTTTAATAGCCTTGACCGAAACCTTTTTTTTTCCTCAAATGCCACAGAAAAATTTTTCCTTAAAAATTTTTTTCTGCCAATTGCATAATCCCAGTAAAGCCACAAAACGTTGGATATTTTTTTTTCCAATTTTCCTGTAAATATTTTTGGTTATCTTGGCCATCATTTGATGGCGCATGAAGCTGGTTTTTCATTATTAATGTGACTGTTAGAAAATATACAAGAAAGCTGGTTAAAAACAAAATTTCTTTATTGATATATATAAAAAAACAGCTACAACTACAGCTACCTACATGCAAGCTAACATGAAAATAAAAATCTAATACAGACACATTCGCACATAGCAATTGACGATATTTTTAAAACTTTTAAAATGAAATAAAAATCGAAATAAAAATAAAAATAAAAGGAAACTGGAAATTTCATAATATCCGGTTAATGGGGAAAAATATAGATTTATTGATACTGTTTACAATTTTCTTTTATTTTTTTATATTTATTTATTTTTTTATTTCTGTTTTAAAACGTTGTAATAAATAATGTTGTGACAATTTTAATGAAATAAAATCTATTTTTTTTCTTAATAAATTATTTAATAAATGTAAACGATACGAATGATTTTAAACGGAAATGTTTCAAAAATTATTGGGGACATTTTGTGAATATTGTACGTATATATTATACTCCTTAAAAATAAATTATCAAAATAATATTGAATTAAAGAGGAGTTAAATTTTAATTTACTACTACTGGACTACCAAGTAAATTTTAAAAACAGAGGCTTATGGAACTTGACCAAAACTAACAAATAAAAATGATCAAAATTCTCAAGAAGTAGTTTTTTTTTTGACTCAATGTTATGGAAGAAAAATCGCGGTAGTCTAGTAGGTGGTGTGTTCGTTTATTAGACGTAAAGTCCGGATTAGAGCAGCAGGCCAGACATCAAAATGAAAGATAAAAAAATATATTTCTTCGGCGACTTCCTCTCAGCAGATTTCTGGCAAAAACTATGAAAGTAAATAAACCTGCCATGAAAAAGTTTCTCAAAATCTGTCGTTCGGAGTCGACGTTAAACTGTAGGTCCCGCCACTCGCGTATAAATTTAAGGCACGCAACATGAGTGGTGTTGAGAAGCTAGGCCGTAATCCTGACAGAAGGGTTGTAGTGGCCAATTATGTGTGTATGTATGTAAACTTTACACAGAAAATGTTTGTTTCTTATGTCTTTTGTTTTAATACAATATTCATCCTTTTTATAGGCCATTATTATTAAAAAACAATTAAAACATAGTCATACACATCAATAAGAAGATTATCACCCTAGGTGGTTACATACATTATGGTTATTACAATCTTACGGCCAAAATAACGGCCTAGCCTTTCACACCATAATGAATTTGTAAAATGTTTAATGAGCGTAGGAATAAATCAACTTTGAACGATAGATTTGAGCAAAAGCTTCTCATTGAAATTAATTATTGTAAGAGCATTTGCTAGAAGATATGTGAGATGACTATGCCCTCAAATCGTTTTTGCAGAATATTCAATAAGACATACGCAGTTTGACACGTAGTGTAGTCTGGTTGAGACCACATATCGTTAATGTCTTGAACATCCAATGCAGATCAAAATAAATTAGGAATTGTGGACTTGAAGACCTGGCCAACATTGTTATAAAGGCAATATGAATCAATGAAAAACTAAATTCTTGTGAACGATATGAAATCGACTGCCTCGAATTCTCCTGCATACTCTCATGGATATCGGCGTTGTTTTCGGCAAAACCTTCATCTATGGTAATCAGCAATTTGACACATGTAGCTGCAACAAAATGGCCGTTATCAACTGTCAAACAACCCTATATAAAAGACCTTGAAAATTAAAAAAATTTGGATTAGAGGTTTACGATCTGTTGTTGCTTGCACAAACTGTATTGGCGTGTCTTTTGTGTGTTGAATTCAACTCTTTCCGAAGATGTAATGTGGCCATACTATAATACTTGTTGTTGATACTATCCTAACTATGGGGTTTATGCTTTTAATAGAGTATTTCGCCGTAATCTAGTAGGTAGTGTGTTCGTTTATTAGTCGTAAGGCCCGTGTTCGAACCCCAGGCCAAACATCAAAACGAAATATGAAAAAATGTAGCAGATTTCTGGCAAAAACTCTGAGAGTAAATAAACCTGCCATGAAAACAGTTTCTCAAAATCTGTCGTTCGGAGTCGACGTTAAATTGTAGGTCCCGGCACTCAAGTATAAAATTAAGCAACACAACATGAGTGGTGTGAGAAGCTAGGCCGTAATCCTGATTGAAGGGTTGCAATGGCCAATTATATATGTATGTATGTATGTATGTAGCTGCAACAAAATGGCCGTTATCAACTGGCAAACAATCCGACACAGAAGGCATTAAAAATGAAAATCTTGTGAACTCAGACTTATTGAAACAAGAGAGCAAATGCTCAGCAAATGAGCAGTAAGCTGATGTCCACTGAACTAAATTTATAAAAATTTGCATTTTTTATATGAGAAATTTATGTATCATTTGTCTCATCTGAGGACTTTAAAGAATTTCAAGTTATTTGTAGATTAGCTGACTTAAAGAACCTTAGCAGGTTTTAGGATTATGGGTTTACGATCTGTTGTTGCGTGCTTAAATTGTATTGGCGTGTATTTTGTGTGTTAAATTGAACTCTTTCCAAAGAAGTAATGTGGCCATGCTATGATACTTGTTGTTGATGCTATCCTAACTATAAGGTTAAAGTGCTTCTAATAAAGTATTAATATGGATATGAAGTACCTCTCTTTTCTTCTGCTGTATTCAAATTTGAGAAGCTGCGGTTTGCAGTCAAACACTTTAATCACAATATTAGTCCATATTGAATTAAATTGATTTCAATTTTATTTAAAAAAATTTATCCTTAGTCTTGTCTTCGTATACATTGTTGCAATGACTGTGTAATAAATTATTTTTGCGTATGGCGGTTTTGAAATTTTAATTTGTATTAAAAAAAAAGAAAAAATCCACACTATTTTCTTCCATTTCGCAACCAAAAAAAAAAAAAAAAATTGCACACTCACACTCACATTGCATGGATGTTTTTTTTTTATCAAAATTTTTGGAACTCTGGGAAATTAATTTGAAAGTTTATGCTTAGTTTTCCTGATAGTATAATTCTTTTTTTTTTGGTTTATCCGCCGACAAGTTTTTATATGTCACACAGATATTTCTATACAATTTCCTTCAAAGGAAATGCTTGTCTGCACCTTTTGTTGTTTATTTTTTTTTGTATGTAAATTTCAGTAACAATGTTTGAACTAAGGAAAGAAAATACTTTAAATTAATTAGTTACACTTTCATTAAAGATCTTAGCTATGAGTGTGTGTGTGATATTTCTATTAAATGCATAAAATTAAAATATTCATAACAAGATACAGATTTTTTTTGTTTGCCATTGTTTGCTAATACCCGGGAAGTAGTTGAGATATTTCTTTTTTATATATTTTCTGACAAAACAAAAAAAGCAAAAAAAAAGTTAGAAAAATAAAATAACAAGCCGCAATAGCAGCAATAACAACAACAACAACAGCAACAGGCAATAATAAATAAAATTAAAGCTGAAATAATATTATGCGGCATGATATCTCATACACATTCACCATATGTTAACGTTAATTAATCAGGCAAATAAACAAGTATTTTACTTAAATAATCACTGCCACCACAGACTCACTAAAGAGAAGAAAAACAAAGAAAAAAAATGAAATGAAAAGAAAACTTTAAACCATCAGCAGGAGCCACCACAACAAAAGCTGCTGAAGCTGCAAAATTTCAAAGGAGAAAATAAAAGACAAAGAAAATGAAAACTAAAAGAAGAAAGATTGAAAAAACCACATCTGGAACGTTTTACAACAACGGCTAGGAAGTAAAACGATGGTAAAATGGCAAAACTCAACTGCAACTTCTCAAGAAATGTGAAGGCAAAAAAAAAAAAAAGAAAATATGTGTCAAAAAAGTGGAAAGCCATTTCGATGATGACGAACAGTGGTGGTGTTATTCGTTTAAGAAGACATTAAATAATTAAAAAACAAAAGAAAAAAAAAATTAAAAAAAAACATTTTGTATAATAATGTTGTTGTTTGGATTGTTAACAGACTTCGTTTTCCAGCCTTCTGATTCAAATACTTGATTCTCAGCGCAAGTCCTAAATTGGCTAAAAACAATATTTTTTTTCTCTTGCTCTATAACGGTTCAGTGTTCGCTTTAGTTGTACTCAACACTGGTCACATTTTCTTTTTTCCTTTTTTTCTCTCCCCTTTATCGTTAAAGAGAAATTGAAACGTTTTGAAAATGTATTTCAAGTGTAAATGCATGAATTTACGCAATTTTCATAATTTTAATTGGTAACACCAAAATAGACTACATTGTGTAGTATCGTCAATGCGTAATACGATGTTAACACAAATAGTTGTTTTGCGGGGGGATGGTAAGCGAAAATTAATTCTGGTAACATGAAAAAAAAAATATAAAAATAATTAAGTATGTTTCTTAAGTCTTTTGTTTTGTATTGCCGTAATTACACAAACGTTTTTTCCCTGTCATCTTCTTATTACATTTTTCTATAATCTTTACAATTGTTGAAGATACTCCTTTAATAGACCCACTTCAGTTTTCGAAAGGCGGAAAGAGTCCCATGGCGCTAGCTGAACATATGTATGCTGAATGATGAATCGTAATCGTGTAACTAATGGCAAGCATCTCAATGGCAATTAACAACTTTTATCATGGTTTCGTGTATTTTTAAATTATGAGGCTTCAATGTCCTTTAAAATAATGTAAATGCCTTTTGAGCTCCTAGAGAGCATAACATCAGCTAATAACATCATATGAAAATCATCCAACGTCACCTCCTCTTGGAAACAAGGAGTACTCAATATGTAGGCAAGGTTCCTTCTACTAGAATATAAAAACTCCACGCATTCACACACAGTACATTATTTTCTATTTAAGGCAGATTGCACCACATCATCGTAGGATATGCTGCAGTAAACCAATCATCAGTTTAGGTTGATTGCAACACTAATATTTCCTATTCCACCATATAATTGTAAATCTTGGGTAACAGTTCTAGAAATATCAAGAATTTTATGAAGGCGTGAATTTTATTCAAATCGGCTTTGAATAGATGCCTTCTGTTATGTTCTGGGTGCATAACAAAATCCCCCCCAAAAAAATCAGACAATGCCAGAGAAGATGTTCTGTAAGAATGAAGAAGAATGCCGATCTCATGTATGAATTCAAGCCGTCGAAGTGAGCGTGCGTGGTTTTTAATGTTCCATTCAATGTCTACATGTAAAGAAAGCCATATGAGGGTAGCCGTTGAATTTCTCGCCTTCTTCTCTAGACACAGCCAGCATTCTTGGACCGTCTTAGATGTGGTGGTGCGGTGAAATCTCTAGGGTTCTAATAGCACAGCTTTACTGTGGTAAAGTATACGACATTCTCTAATAATGGAGACCCACATTGGCAACTTTTATACCCACGGGATTTAGTTGTTCTGAAAAGATTCCTCAACCGAATTTGTCGTTCTTTGAAGGATGTAAACCATTCTCAGAAAGTATCTGTCCGATAGTTTCTTTGTAAAATCAAGATCGAATGTAGGTTTTAGATACAGTGTAGTCGATAGATATATTCAGATCAAGATTAGATAAAACAAACTTTGTTAATGAAACTGAAAAAAGCAAACAGTTCTGATATCTTGAATAGAAAATTATAAATAAGAAAACATTTCTTTCTACGAATGCCACTCCGTTGTCTTCTGACCAATGCTTTGCAATGTGAAGCTGTTGCTCATGCCTGTCGGAGTTGATGTTGATAGTGTATGGAAAACCCTTTAAACATGTTCTTACAGCTTCAGGAGAGTTTTCTTAATCGATGTTTGTGGCTTTTTTTTCTTTTCTCGCCGAGGAGGTGTAAACGTACCTAACCGCACCATAGAGGAAGTCGTCACATCCTCCGTGTGTGGGTCTCTCACCCACTAAACTCCCCCCTCGTCTCGTGGACTTGTTGTGCCCACTCCGGAACTATGGTATTATTACTTCAGAGTGAAGTCCTTTTTGTCCTTTGGCCCCTGCGTGTTCATATCCGCGTCCGGATTACGTGTCGAAAGTTATTTTTTTTTATAATTATTATTGAATCTTTCTTAATGAAATTTACAATAGTTTTCAAATCTTACAACTAGTTTTGAAGGTTAATAGTTAATAGTCGAAAGTTGAGGAGATATCTAAGTGTCTCCACTATTCTTTTCATCCAAGTCCCTGTATCGGATTCTGTTTGACACGTGTGCAAGTATCATCTATGCCGGCGTGCCTACACGTTCTGCAGCCTCGAGATCTCTCGTCTTCAGTCTTAGGATACGCTCCACGTAATTTGCCACTAAAGTCCAATTCTCTCCACTCGCAAGCATAATCCCGACAATGTTAGCTGCCGTGATCGTTCGAACTATTGATGTCAGTTCAGAGCGATAGGTCTGCCAGCGTGCACACTCGAAAATAGTGTGCTGTGCATCATTAATTACTTCCTCCTCTTCGTAAAAGCAATAAGGGGAGGCGCTCTTGCCCATTCTATGCAGGTACTTTCTAAAATACCCATGCCCCGATAGCATCTGTGTAGTGTAGTAGATTGCCTCTCCGATTTTCCGTCCAATCCATAGCCCAATATCCGGGATAAGTCTCGCCGTCCACCTTCCTCTGTCCTCATCATCCCATTGGCGTTGACATTTTGAGATGGTGTTTTACCTGAATTAACCTGTTGTATAACTTCCGGTCAATTGCGCCCTATAAATCTCCATCCGCTCCGCGGCCTGAAGGTCCACGGGAATTGTACCTGCAATTAAGGCTGGCGCGGATACTGTACGATACGCCGAATGGATACGCAATGCAGCCGTTCTCTCTACCGATATAAGTGATGTTTGTGGCTTAGTTCTGATGTAACTCATATAATTCCTGCTGACACTATTATTTCGAATTAAGAGATCGCCCTGGGAGAACAATCCTTAGTAAATATTGTCCTTACCAATCCTACGCTACGATTCAATAGGATCGTTTTCGTTCAATGCCCACACCAGTTCCCATTCCCGTCACTTTTTTAAATTTGGGCAATGACATTCCGAGTACCACATGGCTTTTCGTGCCTTGTTTAGTTTCTAGAAAATGCAGATTATATTGATTAAAGTTTGTTGCTTAAGTCTTTTGTTTTGCAAAAAAAAAAAACATTTCAAATTTGTTTCTCTTGGAAATGTTTACAAAATTTAATGAAATAAAGTTTGTTGTCTAAGTCTTTTGTTCCTCTTGGTATTGTTTTTAAAAAATATGGAATAATTAGGCGCTTTAATGAAATAAAGTTTGTTTCCTAAGTCTTTTGTTCCTCCTGGAAATATTTTCAAAAATATTGAATAATTAAGTAAAATTTAATGAAACAAAGTTTGTTTCCTAAGTCTTTTGTATTATTAACATATAAAAAAATTTATTGGTTACATATGTGTTACCTTCCCTTTTTGCGAAAGCATAGCCACTTTATTTTCAGTTGATTAACAGCATCTTAAACGGGTCTTTCGATTTATTTTACTTTTAAAAGTTGTTTGGACTTAATGTCACGAAAACATGGAAAAACCGCCTTTCCAGGTAATATAAATCCCGTGACTAAAAGTGACATTTTTAACAGCATTTTAGGAGGAAAACAAAAAACGCGAAAATGAAAGAAACTAAAACAAAATATTGTGTTTAACACTCATAATGAAATAAAATTAAGGTTTATGTTACGTATACGCCATGTAAAACAAAAAAAATTCCGGTTACATATAGTACGACTAAACCGTTATTCGATTATTATGAAAATAAAATTCAAGAAAAGTGAAAAGAAATGTTAAACATTTTAATCTCAAGCTGATTTAACCACAAACAAACTTATTGGTTGCACATATAATTTTTGTTTATAATTACCAAATATGATTAAAAAAAAAATTCGTTATACACTGTATTAATGCAATAGTTTTGGCCATTTAATGGCCTTATTAGGATATAATTATTGCTGTTAATCCAGTGCATAATTTACTTGCGCCATTTGCTTGTTATGGTTCAGCTAACATGGTACAAGAGTGGATGATTTGCGTCTTGTCTGCTGATTTGTGCATTTTCCCACACATCCATGATGTGACTTTATTTTGGTACAAATAAAAGTCCCTTTTATGCTTTGCTCGTGGTGGTGGCGGTGTATTTTAAACACTTTACTTGGAGTCTTTGAAAGTATGTTGGATTATGCATGCAATTGCTACATGAACATTAATAATTTGGTATGCTGGTATGCAATACTGACTTGTCATCGTGTAGGATTGTTTTTTTCTTTTTCTTTTTCACTTTGAGTTTATTTTTTTTTTTTTTTTGAAAAATTTATACAAATATCGACAATGGCCAGTTGATTAAAATAGAAGCACAGTTGCACTTAGAGAAATTTGAGAGCGTAATTGATATTTGAGAATTTGAAAATCTAGGAAAATTTCCTTCAGGGTTTGTTAATTTACCGTTAAAGCAACGTGTATTGAATGCATTCGGTCGCGATATTGACTAGTTCGGCAATAGATAAGTGAGAATGAGTGAACTGTTTGAGGATGCTCAACCAGTAATTGATATAAAGGGCAATTATAAAAATATTAAGTGACTTTCACATCTCTTGAAGAAACTTTAGATCTCAAGATAATTGATGAATTGAAATGGCTGTTACATCCGTTGAATGACCAAATTTTATTGTACATACATGAACATAAAATGTCAAGAAATAAATTGTGTTTCAGAGAGACACTTATTAAGACGAGTTTCTAAAGGACTTTCAGGGAAGCTACTATAATTCCTTCAAATTCTTTTAATAATTTCGATATCAAAGAATATCAAAGAATGGAAACAGTGGAGTCAAGCCTGGGATATTCAGAATCTAAGAACGGTAAAAACTTACTGAATCACTACAAGCCTCATCACTTCCTATAATAGATTATGGTTGATGCTGAAAAAATGGTGCAAAAATAAAGAAATTTGTACAGTGATTACATGAGACCGCGGTACGACTTCACCAGGATATTCAAGACATCGGTTCCGGACAACGGGGTCTGGAAGGTGGTGTGACCCACCCGGTAAACTCTATAAGACTGTCAGACCACTGCAGTGTCTTTCAGGCGAAGGTGGGGGCAATACAGGCTGCGGCGAGAATTATTGGGGACGGAAGAGTCTCCAAGCGGAACGTCACCATACTTACTGATTGCCAGGCGGCTATCAAGGCTCTAAGTGCTAACGTAATGAACTCTAAGACGGTGTACGGCTGTTGCAGATATCTCGACGAAATAGCGGAACGAAATGATATCTATATCGTGTGGGTACCGGGGCACAGTGGTATTCCGGGTAACTGCAGAGCTGATAAACTGCCAGGCGGGATACGACCCTCGAACTCTCCGAATAATTCTCGAATCTGGGCATCACTATGAGGACCTGCAAGTTTATAATTGATAATGCAATCGTTGATTCCGTCAACGACTGGTGGGCGGCCTCGGACACGGGTAGAACGGCTCGCAAAATCTGGCCAAGGCTGGATGAGGGGCGCACAATGAGTCTTCTTATACTCCAAAGAGGCACGCTCAGTGTAGTTGTCAGCGTCATTACGGGGCATTGCATTATGGGTATGCATGCGAGGCGATTTGGCCTTGGACACCTTGCTTACGACTTCTGCAGAAGCTGCAGAGATGAGGAAGAGGAGGAGACTATCTCACACCCGCTGGGTACATGCCCGACTCTGTGCCAAAGGAGAAGGAAGTACTTGGGTACTTACTACATGGATGATTTGGAGGGACTGTCAAGGATTGACATTGGCAGCCTAAATCGCTTCATCAGAAGCTCCGAGGGGTTTTGAGACTAGGGGATAGCGGATAACTGTGGTAGCACAATGGGCCCAATGTGGCCTAAGTGAGTCCTTCCAAAAATTTTTCTTGGTTGGACAGTCACCTCTACCTCCCTACCTACTGTGTACTCCATGTACTCTGTAGCAACAGCTAAAGCCACATGTTTCATTTGTTTGAAAGACTTATTGATTCCACATTAAGTGTGGAATTTAACGTCGTTTAAATTTCCGCCATGGATTCTCTTGGTGGGCCGCATCCGAAATGTTTAATTTTCCATGACTTTGGCACATAAATCGGGTTAAATTTGCCAGTAGGAAAGAATTATATTGGATTTCAGGACCGTTGTGGCTTGTGACTTATTCATATACACATGCGACTTAAGAAAACTCTGCAAGAAAAAGTGAATGCTTAGCCCACTTTGCTTTAAAAGAATGGATATGGACTGATGATGCCGTCAGCCTCTCTATCTCTCCACCAAACACCTCTTGCATCTTATATGGATTGGTATCTTCTCAAATTAACAATTTTGTTTATTCCTGTACCCTTTCATGTAAAAATAGGCCTCAGGGTGATTTTTCGTTGAATATAAGGTTCAGTTGCCAACTTTTTTCAGAGCTAGTTAAGAGAACCCAATTCGTTATTTTTAGTGTTTTACTTTCAGTTTCTAGGTTAGTTGAGTTTCGTAAGGCTGCAAACCAAAGTCATGATACAGAATTCATCATATTTAGGTCTGCGAAAGGCAGAATTCTTGTGAGCTGAAAGAAATTAGCTGTAAAAGGGTACAAAGGACGCGACGTTTTTCACGAACAGAATTTTCATTTTTTTGAAACACTCTTCCATTTTGCTGAGTGTATTACACATCCGCTACTGAAGTCGCCGTAGTCTAGTAGGTAGTGTGTTCACTTATTAGACGTAAAACCCCGGTTCGTATCCCAGCTCAGACATCAAAACGAAATATGAAGAAAAAAATATTTCTTCGGCGACTTACTCTCAGCGGATTTCTGGCAAAAACTCTGAGAGTAAATAAACCTGCCATGAAAAAGTTTCTCAAAAAAATCTGTCGTTCGGAGTCGACGCTAAACTGTATGTCCCATCACTCAAGTATAAAATTAAGGCACACAACATGAGTGATGTGAGAAGCTAGGCTGTAATCCTGACTGAAGGGTTTTAATGGCTAATTATGTATGTATGTACTACATCCATGGTGACTTAGCAAAACATATTGAATAAATGACAACTAATTTGCCACATATAGCTTTAAAGTTCGAATATTGAATTCAAATACAGAAATAAATAATTTCTCCTGACAATATTCCTGATTCAATCAATTTTTCACAGTGTACTTTATTCTCTAATAACAATGATAATGTCTTTTTAAAACTTTTGCGGTGACTTTTATGTTTTAGTTTTAAGTTTTTTTTTATTTTATTTCTCTGTTTGCATTTTTTGTTTGTTTCATTTATTGCTAAAGAAAACCACCAACGAACAGATGTGCTGTCAGCCTTAATATGAATATATGGGTAACCGGGTAATTGAGTGGGCCATAAATATGCAAAAAAAAAAAAAAAACAAAAAAGTACACTCCACTATATGATTGAGCAAAAGCTAAAGATAGTGTTTTTATTTGGATGCCATAAAAACAAAAAAAAAATGAAATAAAAAAAATCATTTCTTGGGACATGGAAAACATTTCAGACATGAAAAGTGTTGTTCAAATAGCACAGCACCTGCTACTGTAACTGCACTGCATTGAAGTCCATAAGCCAAGAGATGGTCACATGAAATGACTAACGAACGTGCAGTCTAACAGCCATTATTAAGGATTTTAAGTTATTTGAAGTTTTTTTTCTGTTTCTGAGAGACTTCATCATTACCAACGGCTGCCTACTTGCAACAAATGAAATGAAGCAATCTGAAGTTTTTAGTTTAAAGTTTTCGTTTTCCACAAACAAAAAAATTAAAAACGAATTCACTGGATTGCATTATGATTTGTTCAGCTATTTGAAACGAATGCAAAAGAAAAGTTTTTTATTTTTATTTTTTTTTAATTTGATTTCTTGTTAGTTTAAAATTGAGAGAACGATTGATAGATCGTACATATTTTAATTTTTAATTATTTTAATTCTTGTACTTCATGTACGAGTACATACATGTAAGATGATCTCTGTACATATTTTATAAAAATAAATAAATCGTAACAGTTTTATTTGATGTAAAAAAGTTTTAAAGTTTTTATTTGATTTTTGTTTACATGCTGTTGATTATAGCATAACAGCGGCGGCATAAATAAAAAATTACATCGTCGTCGTCGTCGTCTTTGTAAAGACTTTAGTTATGCAGCCATACATATGTATGTATACAGTTATTGTGTGGAATGGATTTCTTTTCTTTTCTTTTCATTTCATTTATTTTATGGCTTTTTAAAAGAAGCAATATTATGTAAGTCTTCACAAATCTATCCATCTAAATAATCCAGACAGTCAATGAATGAGTGCACCGAAGCAGGTGTCTCTCAAACGTTTGTTTCTCTATTTTTCAAGACGTGGCTACTGCAACAATGATACTAAAGCCACAGTAATAGTGCAGTAAACAGTATTGAAAGTAGTCTAATAGCTAATGTGTTGGCTTAGTAAACGTGAGGCCACAGTTCAAGTCCCAGGTCAGAATATTTCTTCGCCAACTTCTTCTCCGTAGATTTCTGGCAAAACCTCTGAGTGTAAATAAATTTATCATGAAAAGTTTTTCAAAATCTGTTGTTCGGAGTCGACTTTAAACTGTAGGTCTCGCCACTCATGTATTAAAAATTAACATACACCCAACGTAAGTGATGTAAGAAGCTAGGTTGCAATCCTGACTAAAGGCTGACTAAAAACTAATTACCAATTAGTTAAGCAAGTAAGTCGAGTATGTCATTTGGTGAAATCTCTAGAGATCTTTTGAGAATGTCTAGGTTAGTTAGGTTTAGGTCGGAGTGGTAGCTCTGATATGCCTGTAGTGTCCAAGTTCCACCAAAATCAGGGAAAAGGAAGAAGTTGGTCAAAAGCACAGCTACCCTACACTGGAAAACCAGCCAGAAAGTTTAATGAACGAAGCTATATCCTTGATATCACCAGATGATAGCCCCGTCAAGCTGACATGTAATGGGGAGCCAAATAACCTATATCTACACCTAGCAAGAGACGGGCACTGACAAAGAAAGTGGATAACAGTCTCCTCTTGCTCAGCGGATCTTCATTCCCGGCAGAAGTCGCTAAATTGGAGCCTCATTTTTTTCGCGTCTCTACCCATAACGAAATGACCTGTAAGCATGGCCACTGTGGTTGAGATGACGTCAGGGCCAAGACCAAGTAATAAAATGAGAATGTCTACTACAGTTCGTGAAAATGAAAACATTACAGGTAATAACAAACCTGGTGCAATGGAAAATTTAGTTGAATTCCATGCATACAGTGAGCGTCAAAAGAAACTATACATTAAAAAATGTGCATTAATAAATTACCGTTATTTTTTATTTTAAAATTCTTTCATTGCCAGTTTTTTAAAATTGAAACAAAAAATTTCGAAATGTCAAATTTTTTCGGGCACTCTCCTTAAGTGGTAAAAGTTGAGTTTGGTTATTGTTAAAATTTTTTTTTTTATTGTACAGCTTCTTTTGACGCTCACTGTACTTACATAATTGATCATTACAACATATCATCCGGTATTACGACCTAGCTTCTAACGTCACCAATGTTGTGTGGGTTAATTTTATATATGAGTGTTAGTGACCTACAGTTAAAAGAAGACTCTGAATGACAGATTTTTGAGAAACTTTTCATGGCAAATTTTTACTCTCATAGTTTTTGCCAGACAACTACACTAAAACACGACAACAGTTGAGTCCACAAGAAGCATGCGTTTCCGCCACAATCAAACTTTGATCAAACTAGAGGTATTAACGTAGTCGCCGTAGTCTAGCTCACTATATGTCATTCAAATAAAGGGTCCGCGAAATAACTTTTTTTTTGAAAATGCTTTAAAAAAACTACTGAATATTTTCCCAAATTTCTTTTTTTATTTGAAAGTACAATCCTTCCGGTTAATAATGGAAAATAATTTCATTCAAATGGCTGCCTCGGCTGGCCATGCAGTAGCCAACACGATCGGTCCAATTTTTAAGCACATTATCGATTGTGTGCGGCTGTATTTCACCAATGGCTTCACGAATATTGTCCTTTAAAGCGTCAATTGTCTCTGGCTTGTCGGCGTAACACTTATCTTTGACCACAAACGGTGTCAACGGTCCAACGGTGTCAAATCGCAGCTTCGAGGTGGCCAAACGACATCAGCTGTGCGGCTGATAATGCGATCTTCAAAAACAGGGCGCAAAACGTCGAGTGTAGCTTCAGCTGTGTGGCACGTAGCGCCGTCTTGTTGAAACCAAATGTTGCCAATATCCTCCTCTTCAATTTTTGTGAACAAAAAGTTCATTTAACATGGCCCGATAACGATCGCCATTGACTGTAACGGCCACTCTTTGCTCATTTTCGAAGAAAAATGGCCCAATTATGCCTCTGGACCAAAATCCGCATCAAACAGTGACTCGTTTTGGGTGCGTCGGCTTTCCAATGTATGCGCGCGGGTTTTCTGTGCCCCAAATGCGAGAATTTTGCTTATTTACATACCCGCCAAGATCAAAATGAGCTTCATCTGAAGAGATGATTTTTTTTGCCAAAATCGGCATCGTCTGTAAGTCGATCGCAGGCCCACTTAGCGAAGCGATACCTCATTGGATGGTCAAATATTCGTTCAGCGGAAGGATAAAACGAATTATCTGTCAAATCAGACATGAGCTAAGTGTTACCATTCACGAAATAAGCACTAGTTGAAAAAAAAAACGTTAGATGGCCGACCCGATACAATAGTAAGATGGGCTTAATGAGCCTAGTTGTGGAGATCAGGAACAAATATTGCATTAAACCAGAGCTCTTGTATATTTTGCTTGCAAAAACCGAGAACTGTTCGTTACTAGTTTTGTTTTAAAGTCCGTTTGTGAATCTCTGACTGAGGGCATAATCCGTTGATGTGCATTTTATTATTATTTTGGTTGTTTGCTGCTCTTTTTGTTGTTATTTTTTTCTTCGTTTTTGTTTTTGTTTTCGTTTTTTTTTTTTTAAGTTTAAATACCTGCATTGCATTTCGTTTATGTTTTCATTGTTGAATAGCAACAATAGTTTTCAAAGTATTTGTTATGTGGCGTTTTAGTTGTATTAAATTCGGCAATAATTAGTTAAAGCAACTAAAAAAGCACATTTTGGTTAATAAACAAAATTTAACACTAACATCAATACATGCACACTTGATGCAATACAGTTTTACAAGCAGGGCTCTGTACATATATGATGTATATGAATCATATGCAAGAGTATTAAAAAAATATAATACATACAACAAAATAGTGGCGCAACAAAAACAATAAAGAAAGAAACATTTAATGATTAATTAGTTTATCCGTTAAGTATTGCATTTTTATAGGTAAACTTTTTAATTATTTAACCAATTTCAATTCGTTTGTATTGTTTTTGATTACTTTTGTTATTGTTTTAAGTAAATTTTAATGCAATATAGGTAATCATTGCATTTTTATTATATTTTTTTAATATTATTGTTGTATTATATTTGTATATTCTTTAATACAAAAATAAAAACTAAAACAGCAGGCACAACGTAATTTGCTAAAAGACCTTGGCTATATAAATACAATTACGCTTACAGTAACAATAACAATAACAGTTATAGTTACAGTTACAATTATAAACTGAAATTGCAAAAGAAAATGAAATGAAGATAATTACAGTATAACAGTTTAACTTCACTTAGTGACTCAATTTAGCTGAACAGACGTTTTTCATCGAAAAATCTTTGACCCAAATTTTAGTTACGTTTACATTTACGTTCGCCTTTGTCTTTGTTTGTGTATCGAACGCATCCATCGTTTGCATTAAAAACTGTCACTGCATAGTTAGAAACTGTTGCTGTTTCTATCTTTAATTCCCACAGTCTCAAATGAAGTGAAGAAATATTTCTGTTTTGCTTAAAAAGATATCAAAAACTTTTTAGTTTCATGTCTTTTATTTTTTCTTCTATTTTTTGTGTTTGCCTTGCAAAATCGTGTCCATCTAGTTGCAAGAGTTTTTTTTTGTCGTCGTTTAAACGCAATTTTAGATTTTTTCTAAAAATTGATATTCAATGATGAAGTAGAGCCTTTAGGCAATTTGTATTTATTAAGTAATCTTAGTTGATATAATTTTGAGAACAAATTTTTAGATGAGAATTAAAAGAAAAGAAAATCAAATATTTATTTAAAGCAATCAATTGCCATTCACTTTTTAAAAATTATTTCATGTAAATAGTGCCTGTGACCATGCCTTTCATGTCGCAACCGTACGCTACAAGTTTGGCATACTTTTTCCAACGTTTAGGCGAGTATCTCATTTATGCCAACTGAAATATTGACTTCCCTGGACTGAAATTGTTTCTGTGTAAGAACGACATAACGTATCCTCATAAAAGGTATTGAGAGAAAATAAAATTACCACGGGAAGCTAATCAAAAATCTGTCGTTCGGAGTTGACTTTACTATGTTTTTTTTGTTTTTTGTTTTGGGCTGGAGGTGGATATCTTCGAAAGCCACTTTTGTTCGAACAAAAGAGTGCACGATTCACCATCACTGGTGCCTACGTACTAAACCCACCCTCTACACACTTCAAACACTTTCACCCCGCAGGCCTGCCGTAAGGTATTACTTTGCGGAGGGCTGGTTAGCATTAAAGCTTTATCACTTCAAATTAAATTTCGCCTTCGTTCCTTCAACCTTCGGAGTTCCAGCATAACTTCAGCCATTTTCTGGCTGCATTGGCTCCATAGAATCCTAGAATTCATCACCTCTCTCATAAGCCTCTTCCACAACGGTTCCAAACTCGTTCCGCCGGGCCATCTAAATCTGGGGCAGCATATTAGAATATGCCCCGCATCTTTCTCCTCATCTACACAGTTTACGCATATAGGGCAGGTATCATGTCCAAATCTGTGCAGGTACTTCCTGAAACATCCATGACCAGTTAGGACTTTACTACGTATGTCCCGCCATTTGTGAATAAAATGAACACAAAGTGTCCTGATTGAAGGGCTGTAATGACCATTTAAGTAAGTAAGTAAATTACTGTCTAAGACCTGAGATTAGGTCTATCAAATGTGTCTCTAGACAAGTTCATGAAATCACCAATCATCCAAGTTTAATTCCTTTATTATGGTACGATTTTCATCATTCTTGAAGAAGTCTGTTCCAACGAAGTCACTTTTAATTAATTTCTTTTTTTTTTCCTGGGTAGGTTACAGGTCGCTACTGTGTGTATCACGAATGAGGATGGTCTCGCGGTATCATCACTGGTAGAGTGTCGCGTTAGTTAAGTGTTGATGATAGTTAAGTGTTGATGATAGTACTGATGTAAGAATATATGTAGAATTATAGTGAGAGCATAGAATAGTAATATTGGGTGTAGAGGTGAGAATCATTACTTAATGAGTCTTAGTATTTCTCAATAGATTACATTGCCTAATACATATGTATATGATACACACTCTTGATGTTATGCTCGTTGGAAGTCTTTGCAAATGAATTCACATTGCATCTTTTCATATGCGTTACAATTACTAAGCAGTCAGATGATGTTCTGGACTTAACACTTCAGTGTTCTGTATAGAAGTTTTCGTCGTTCGTATATGAAGCATATGACTACAATGTTTCGCAAACGACGAAAGGATCATTTAAATTTCTGAGTTTTTGATAGGCAATTTAGAAAATGCATCATTTAATCTGATCTCTTTACTATATATGCTAAATGTATACGATGAACTATATAGTGAATTACATATAAGGGCTTATTAGAGTAGCGGCATTTACATGTTATAGTATGAGAAAGTATTTGCATATTTTTTGTATTCTATTGAATACCTAATTTGATTTTAGGAAACCTATTACATTCGCAATATATACGTTCTGTGCTGCTAAGACATGTGATTGTGATATAAACAGGGACACAGATTGAATTGAGTCTATTGTTAGAGGTTATGCTTAATGAATTTGCATAATTATGTAATTCTTATTGAATTTATACTTAGTATTACTAGCGTTCTTCCGTTTACTCAACTGAAGCATAATGTTACTTGTAATATCCTTAAATGTAAGGGCAGGCTTAATAGTAGTGTTCATATTAACACTTCTATTGCACGATGTTGTATTATGTTTAGTATTTAATACTGAAATTGAATAAGTAATTTTCGGTAAAAAGCTTTACAAGAGATTGGAACATCTCCAATTTATAAGTGACATACATATGTATGTCTATACTATCACGACAATAATTTGACCACTTAGTTATAGTGACTCATCGACGTACTAACAAAATAATTCTTCTACAATGTCATAATGTATTAAAATAGACTTTTTCGTCTTCCCTTAAATAAACTCAACAGTAAGAAGTTGATATTCATCGTTCTATAGTACTCAGCGTTGACCCGTGACGTCTTCTGGCCAATATCAACACCAAACAGTTACTTTTTCGGTATGCATTAGATGCTTTAGGATTTCACATGGATTCATGTCGTTGCAAATTCGATAATTCTGTCTGCTGATGTACCCATTCATTCAGAAATGCGTCTCATAATTTTACAATGAAAATTAAGGTCAATTACCAACTGCTCCAGAGACCATGAAGAGGACACACGCTTTTGTCTACGATCGCCTATGGTGATTTGGCAAAACAAACTGCATATATGTATGACAACTATTGCTTCACTAAGATAACTGTTACGTTCGGAAGTGCTTGTTGGAAGCTGCGTTATATGTAAGCTTCATAGCAATTAGTATAACAGTAGTTAATGAATAAGTATTTCAAATTAATCCTCTGTTCTAGGATCGTTTTGCTTTACAAAGCAATTTATTGTATACATGATACTTAAAAGCAAACAAGACACAAAAGTATGTGTTAATTTGTTTTTTCTTAAAATTCTAGACAATTTTCTTAATATTTATAGGCGTCATATGTTAAAGTGTGTTGCAATTCAATTCAAAACTGAACCACTTTACTGTCAACATATTTCAAAGTTGACGAAATGGTGTTTAAGAATTTGTCAATGCAAATTGCTTAAGTATTTCATAAGTGTGAAAGATTAAATTAAGAAATACACATCAACAAGACACAGGATATGGTTGATAAAAAGCAATAAAGTTAATAAAAAATTTTTTTTTGTAGTTTTGAAACCATAATTTCAAAACCTTATCAGTGTTGGTATGTTGTTGTTAATATTTCTAATATAATATTTTGTGTTAAAATTTTAATTGAAATGTTGCATAAATTCTAACAAAAATTATTACGTTTTTATGCAGACTAATATTTAAATATAAAAACTTAAATTTATAGCAGAAAATATTTTTTTTTGCGTTTTTGCTTCTAAAAGCCTGGTTATAGAAATCAATAAATAATTATTGGTGATAAATGCAAGAAAGCAAGAAAAGCTTTAATTTTTTGTTTCTTAATTTTTATTTGAACGATTTCCATTTGTTGTGTGTGTGTGTGTCATAGCGTTGGCAACAGCTTGTTAAGACTGCCAATATGTATTTAAACTAACCCCGGTATATAATTTTTATTTGGACGTGTCTATATAACACACAGTAAATGTTTATTCTTGCATAAAAAAAATGCCAATCACTTATAAATTAATTACAGCAATAATAATGACAGCAGCAGCAAGCAATAGCAGCAAGCAATACCATTCATTTTTCCATTTTCTCTTTGCTGTCTAGCCTATACAGAGGAATAATTCGAATAATACTTTCAATGATACTATTTTATGACTTAAATACACTAATAAAGTTCCCTAAAAATTAACAATAACATGGTCAATATGTACGTACATACATACATACATATATGTATGTTAGTATTTAGCTAAGTTAAGAGGTTAGTGGTTTTGCTTATGATTTTTGAAATCTCCTTTAAACACTTAAACTCCTTGCTACTGAAGGGGATATGTGTGTGTAGATATGTATGTATTTTTCTAATTGCACGAGTCTAGTTAAATTTATTTTGTTTGTTTGTTGTTGTTGTAAAACAATAACATCGTTTTCTTTATTAATATACAATAGAGTGCGAATATGTGTTCACTTTTGGTTTTTTTTTTGTTTCATGATGTTTTTTTATATTCGCAATGCTTTAGAAAAAGCAACCAATTTAAAATAGTTTATTTATTTGCCAGTGCATTTTGTTTTTGGAATTTATTGTTGTTGTTGTTATTGTTAAACATTTTTTTCTTCCATACGAGTTTCATTCGAATTTGCAGCGCTTCATTTGTGAATGTTGTACAGAAAAAAAAAATCAAAAAAAAAGCGAAATAAAAACGTAAAAAAAGTGTTTATATTGTTGCTGTTACTTTTAATGTCTAATATGTGTATATGGATATGATTGTTGTTGCTTCTGCTGCTAAAAAAAAAGAAAAAAAATTGTATTGCTACTTTTAACAGACTATGTGCCTATCTGCCTGCTGCCTGCTGCTGCTTATTGCTTGGTTGTCTGAGTTTGTCTGTCCGTTTGTCCGTTTAACTGTTTGCTGGCTGTGTGCTACCAAACACCACCACCAGCACTGGTATATGATGTTTGTTGGCTTTATGAATAGACCCAAAACAATTTCTTCCTAAATATATAAAAGCAACAAATTTCCATTGCAACAATATTATTCCGTGGTGGAAATTCATTTGGTTAACAACGTTTTATTCGTTATACGAAAACAAAACAAAATACAGATCAGCTTTACTATAGTGATCTCTAAATAATAAAAATTATAAATAAATTGTAATAATTTACATAGAAATATAAATAAATTCAAATTTGTTTAACAAAAATGGCCCTTAAGGTGAGGCATTATGCACGAAAAAGGATATACGACCACAAAAATTTCTCAATAAAAAAAAATGTATAAAATTACCTAAAACAACTAAAAGAACAAAAAAGGATGTGTTCTTAAAAGAAAAGTGTTTTAAAAACTACTACCAAAATAATAGAAATTCGTAATTAAAATAATTAATTGAATAAACAAAAATCAAACAAAAGACTTAAGACACAAACTTGTTAAAAAAAATGTCTTCAAATAAGAAAAATTAAGAAAAAAAATATTCTTAAAATAATATTTTTATAGAAAGTGTTTAAAAACAAAGAAAATAATTAAAAAAAAAAAAACAAAACAAAAAAATTATTTAAAAAATTATTTAAAAAAATTCTAAAATATAAAAATTTGTATTTTAACGTCTCTCGTTTCGTTTCGTTTAGTTTGTTATTTTCGCTTCGGCTTTATGTTTAACTTTGGCTTATCCTTTGGAACATCAATATTATGAGGGTGGTCATGAAAGTCATGGCTATGAATCGGAATTAGCTGCCCATGATTATGGTCATGGCCATCAACTCGAACGTGTCTCATTGGGCGATGAGCATAGCTATGGCCATGAAGAACATCACGAAGATGAACATGTTGATTATTATGTAAGTGTCAGCCATGCCGTGATACAATAGCATAAAAATGATTGTGTTATTCACTTTTAATGCATTGAAATATAATTTTTGTGTGTGTGTATGTCTTTGTAGGCTCCACCAAAATATGCTTTCAAATATGGTGTAAATGATTTCCATACCGGCGATGTTAAATCACAACACGAGACACGTGATGGTGATAGTGTAAAGGGTAAGTTTTATTGAAAAATTAAAAGATAAGGACATAAAATTAATATCATAATGATATAATATCATAATGATTATTGATTATAACTAATAAACATTATACCAAAGAGGATTTTGTTTTAGTTTATTACGTCATTCAGATTTTTATTGGCTGTTTAAGGCAACATTACATTTAATAGTTTTCAGGAAATAATTTTCAATAATTTTTACTTTATTTTTAAAAGTATATACAAATAAACTTTTACATTAATTTGGTTAAAAGAGTTACTGCATGTTTATACAAAAATTCATTTACTTTTTTCAAATTATTATGTTATGCAGCATCACCAGGAATATTATTTTATTTATATCATGCGATAAAATTATATCCATAAATTACCATCGTAAGAAATCTTAAAAACCATTTACTTTATTATTATAATATTCTATTGAAATTATTACGAGTAGTGTAGCAATTAAGTCTTAATACTCGGTGTGATATAAGAGGCTAGAGTCTGCCAGAGTCTTAGGCAGAAAATCAACTCCAAACACTGGCAGCCTTTCACACAATCAACTGGAAATATGTATGAATTTTAAATACATACATACATAATTGATCATTACAACCCTTCACTCAGGATTACGACCTAGCTTGTTACACCACCAATGTTGTGAGTGCTAATTTTTTAAACATGAGTGGCAGCACCTACATTTTAAAGTCGATTCCGAACTACCAATTTTTTTGAAAAACTTTTTCATGGCAATTTAATTTACTATCATAGTTTTTGTCAGAAATCTGCTGAGAGGCAGACGCCAAAAAATATTTATTCCGATTTTGTTTTGTTGGAGTAGTCTGATATGGGGTTTGAACTGTGATCTCACGTCTAATAGGCTAACATACTAACTACGAGATTACGTTAATTACAATTTTAGATATAATAGAAGACAGTTCAAATACCACCTGTTTAGGCGTTAGCAGTTGAAGCACAATCTTTGTATGCAATAGCTGGAGACTAATTTGTTCTTTAGCTTTCATTGTGTTACACAGTATGAGGTTGGTCCCCTTTTTCGCTGTGAGCTACGTATGAAACCGGCCAGTTCCCTTAACTGCCAGAAATGTTATGCTAGCGAAATAAATTTTTCGATGTACAATACAACTGAATAAAATATTTATAGCTTCTAATCACTTGTGAAAATATATTATTAAACCAATGCACGATAACATTTTTCTCTGGATAATTTTTCTAGTTGATTTTGTAACGAAATCATTATTTTAGGGGCCGGAGCTTTAGTCTAGTAGTTTTGGCAGATTTTCTTACTTGCAAATTATTACAAATATTTCTGAAAATTTTAGCTTATTAAATGTGTCTTTAGAGCTACTCATAGCTAAAATATGATTTCCACAATCCACTACGTGCAGGCGGCCCTATGCTCCCTAGAGGAGGAAGAGGAACATATACATATACATATATATATGTATATATATACTACGTGCAATCAAGGCTCTAATAATCTGAATGAACAATTATTTATTTTTATACATACATATATATACATAACAAATCAAAAGAAAAAGTTTAGCAGTCAAATATCTTGCTAGATTGGGGACTACAGGAATAGCGATATATAAGACTTTTAGTTGGATAGATACGTAGGTACGTAGATGGAAATGGTTGCCAAACCAAATATATCTTACAGATACATTTAGGTCACAACACTGGTCCTATTGTGATGTCACAGTTGACCATTTCCTTTAGCCCTGGTATGACGCTCTCGATAGATCATTGAGATCATATGCATAGAAGGAACCTTCACCGACATAGGTGAATAATAGTTTCTTTCTCTACGTCATCTCTGAATTCACTTATTCCATATCCAAGATCATTGTTGCTCGCATATGTACTCAAAATACAATGCCCATTCTGTGCATGCTGTTTTGGAGTTTGCACCCTCTATTCAGCTTTGGCCAGATATGCTGTGCTATCTTGAAAGTATCCTAAATTGGCATTGAAAGAATTATTTACTGCATTGGGAATTAGTGGTCTAGTAGGTAGTGTATTGGCTTATTAGATGAAAGGCCCGAGTTAGAATCCCAGGTCAGACATCAAAATGAAATGTGAAAAATATTTCTTCGGCGACTTCTTCTCAGCAGATTTCTGGCAAAAACTCTGAGAGTAAAAATTGCCATGAAAAAGCTTTTCAAAAAATCTGTCGTTCGGAGTCGACTTTAAACTGTAGGTCCCGCCACTCATGTATAAAAATTAACGCACACAACATGAGTGGTGTGGAGAAGCTAGGCCGTAATCCTGACTGAAAGGTTGCTCACTAATTGGGTTTCCAAAGCAAAGAGCTTACCAGAGAGTTTGATTGTTGTGGCATGCCTGTATAGTTAATCTCCCCTGCAGGTTCCAGGAATATGTTTGTGTTGTAATACTCATATTGTGTAGAAGTCGCGCTGCTATGGCCTCTCACTGAGTGATTTACGACAACCAAAAACCAGTGCTCTGAAAACCACCAGACTTTCAGAAAATATGTATCTTTTTGTCTGTGGGTTATTCAGTTTGTTAAAAGCTAGTCACTGACTAAACTTGGACATATTGATTCTAATAACAATATATTCTCTATTATAAAGGTGTCTGGTATGCTTCCATCAAAAACTACTTCCTTTTAGTGCCCCTTCCACGGTAATGGTCAGCCAATTACACCAAATAGGCACACATTGTGCCATGCTTAAGTTGTGAAATTCTTATAAAACATGATCAGTTTATTAGTACTTTGTTGTCTAGCTATAAATTCTTTAGCAGTGACAATAGATTTAAAATTCTCAGTGAGATTTGTTAGATTTATTTCATTTGATTTCAGAAGAGATTCGAATTCGAGTAGCCCTTGTGTTCATAGAAAACTTTGATTATATAATTTGTTTTTATTGTACTTATTTGAATACCTCTTGGCATATTGAATAGAGGAAATATTAGCAATCTTCCTTAGAGGCTAATTATAATTCGTCAACTGTTTAATCAATTAAATTAGAAAAATAATTTTATTTTCCCTATGATTTATTTTCTTGAAATATAGTCGTACATATATAGTATGAGCCATTAAGTGTATCTCATCATACATATGTGTTACATTTATTTCATAATTTTTAATAACCGTTATAAATTTTAACCGTTATAAATATAAAAATATTACATAAGACCATAATTATTACAAAAACACATACGGTTTTTAGTTTAAGCACTCATTAATTGCTTAAGGCTGTTCATTTCATTATGGGGTTGATAGCCATGGATGACTGGTTTTTGTAAATATTATTTTAAAAAAAATTTATAAAAAAATATTGTTTACTTTTCAAGTAAACTTTAGTAATTAAATTAAAAGAAAAATAATTATTTTTTTTACACTTAAAACCATTGATGGATTCCCTGAATTTATGCAACCAGTTTGGCTAATTGTGAAATACTTACTGTGCAGTATAACTGTATTATTATGATCATTAAATTTAATAATGTTTACAGAAATCATACAAATTATTATTAATAAATCCATATAATTATAAAATTTTTTTTTTTTGTTTTTATTTTTATAGGCCAATACTCTTTGGTTGAGCCTGATGGTTCCATTCGTACCGTCGATTATACTGCCGATAAGCACAATGGCTTCAATGCTGTTGTACATAAGACTGCTCCTGTCCATCACCATGAAGAACACTCCGAACATCATTACTAGACTTAAATCTGTGTTTCGTTTTTATTACAAAAATTAATCATAATCCAAACAAAAAGGAAAAAAAAATTGTAAAACAAAAAATTGCGATTGAAACCTTTAAAGAAAATTAATGATAATGCAATTTAAATTATAACAACAACAACCATAATAATAATAGCAATAATGTCGAAGAGACGATGATGATGATAATGATGATGTTGATGATGATGATGTTTATTTAAATTGCCAAGTAAATTTAGCCAAATTTTTTAATAATTTTTTTTTTTTATAAATAATTTAGAGAAAGTGAAGAAAAAGAACAAGAACCTGAAGTTAGAATTGCAAACTTCAAGGCCAAAAAGAAAGTCAATTTTAATATGCAACTTAGAAAATTTATAAGCAATGCTCTATCCCTCAATTGTTAACTTAAACTTGTCTTTTCTTTTTTTTTTAATTGTTTAAAAAACAAACAAACATAACTTAGCTAAATACATGTGTGTTTTTTTGTTTTGTTTTGTAAATTAATTTTATTTACTTCTGTGATAGCATCTATTCTATTTTTATTATTAACAATTTAATTTTTAATAACTAACCAACATTATTTTCAATTTCCTTTACCACCACTTGAGTTTTTACGTGTTTTTTCATTTTTTTTTGTTTCTTTTTGTTTTAACAATTGCTAGCGCATAACAGTTTAATTTTTTTTAGTTATATTTCATATGTGCATATGAATATGTGTCTGTGTTGCATTACCAATTACTTTTATTAACATTTCTTTACGCTCATATAACTTTTACTAACCCAATTTTGTTTTTTTATTTCTTAGTCTGAATTTTATTTCGAAATAATCTATTGTGTAATAGTTTTTCTTTCTTTTCGAATTTTGTTTTCATGATTTATTATTTTTTTTTATTTGTTTTTTTTTATTATTTTTTTCATACAAAAGCATTGCAATTGAAATTGATATTTTCCTATTATAAAATAAATGTACGAGAAAAAAAAAACCAATAAAGAAAATTAAATGAAATAAAGAAAATAATTAAAAATAAAAATGTATAAAAAAAAGCAATGTGTTGTAAATACTATTTCCTTATCGATTTAAATAAATTAAAAGTCATACGAAATACATAAATAAAAAAGAGAATAAACCAAAAGACTTAGGAAACAAACGTTTTTTTTCATAAAAGTTATGGCTGCTAGTATTTTGAACAAACACACCATTACATAACATAGACAAGTGAAATGAAGTGTAACAGAGTAAAGCGTTGGAAATAAAACAAAGGACTTAAGAAACAAACTTTCTTTTTAGCGAAGGAATTTTTGCTGCATATTTTATGAATATGAAAAGCAAAAAAACAAAAACAAAATTTAGTTACAATGTTAAAATAAACATTACTTTGATTTCTTTAATTATTTGTCTCAGATTTGAATTAGAAAATATTCTTTTTTCCTAATAAACATCGAACACGTTTTACGTATTTGTTGCAATAAAAATACTTTTCGTTTACCAAACTCAGTTACAAAACCGATTATATATATATGTAAGGGCCATTTAATCACAGAAAAAAAAAACGTGGAACTATAAAAAAACAAAATTTCCAGATCAAAACATATTAGCTGTTCAAAGACTGACATCGACGATTGTATATTAAGACTGAACGAAGACCTTGATAATGTATCTAAATGAGCTACTGCAAATGGTGTTTGCTTGAATGCCAACAAATCAAAGGCTATCACAATTGGAAATATTGGTGTTTTGCCGAACTTACTGCCACCATTAGTCGTTGGGGACTCGCCCATAGAATTTGTACAATACGCTAAAAACTTGGGTATTAATTTTAATAATCAACTCCCCTGGACTAACCACATTAATACGATTTGTGGGAAGACGTATGCTATGCTGAGAAATCAATGTAGGACTCAGTCCTTTACGCCTGTTAACATACGTATGCTCTTGGCCAAGACATACCTAATTCCAACCCTCTTATATGGATGCGAGCTTTTTGCGGGTTTGGACTTTGTCAGCAGGAATAAACTTAGGATAACTTATAATAACATAGCAAGATATATTTTTGGACGCAGTAGATATAGTAGTATATCGTATTTTGCATACAGAATCTACAATATGACATTGGAAAGCCTTATGAAATACCGTATGCTAATTTTCTTACACAAGATTGTTTATTCAGGAGAAGCTAACTATCTATTTAGCAGACTACAATTTTCCAGAACAAACAGGGGCTATAGGATAAACTCCGTAATTTTGCTTTCTTAATTAATATAATTTGCTTTCTATTAACTTAATCATAACATTGTATAAACAGTACTATTAAATAAGATTAAATCCTTGTTGTACTGGAGTTGATCAATAAATAAATAAATAATAATAATAGTAATAATAAATAGCTGAATGTAAAAATATACATACATCTTGTTGATGCCAAACCTGTAAAAAAAACAATGGAAGTAAAATACATACATACATACATACATAATTGGCCATTACAACCCTTCAGTCAGGATTACGGCCTAGCTTCTATGGAAGTAAAATAATAATACCTTAATATGTCTGAAAGAAAAGTAGCCAGAAAATTTCAAATTCTCTTCGTTTTTTTTTTGAGAAGTTAAAAAAGAACGCTTAAGAAATACCTGACAGATAAGCCAAAACAAATTGGATTCCAAGAAAAAGAACGAGAGGATTACAAAACATTATGTTTAAGAAAAAAAGGGGTTGTGTTTAATAAACGATGATAATGAACCTGATGCTAGGAGTTCAAGACGAAATAATGAGGATACATTTTGTGTGCAAAAAAACTTGTAGTCAAATTGTTCGGCAAGCAATTTCTGGGTGTCTGCAAAGACAACTTTTACTTCTATAAAAAAGACTGTTCCTTTAAATAAACATAAATTGCTCTCATTTTTCTGCCCAAACCATACATCTTGTAATTGTACAAGACTAACAAAGAGTAAAGTTGATTAGGTATTCAAAGTAAGCTAATACGCGTCGTCTTTAGGATAATCTTGGGCGTTAGTAAAAAATTAGGTACGAAAATGCTAGCGAATATAATAAAGCCCTAATTGAAGAAATTCCAAAGAAAGAAATTATTGGAACTCTCCTTAGTAATGACAAACGTGAGATTAAGAAAGAGTTTTACTTTTCAAAAAAGAGATACAGTAGAGGGATTATATAACCTAGGTAAGTATTCTTAATGAAAGCTACTCCAAACTAGCATCGAATAAATAAATTATCGACTATCATGAAATTACTACTGTATACTCTTCAGGAATAACAATAATATTGAATTACAAAATTTTAACTTTAGGACCAGTATCTGGTGATAAAACATTATGTTTGTTTTAGGTTAGTAAAAAGAAAGAGGGGAGGTCAATACATTTATGTTCACGGTTTTATGTCGCCATTCACTTAAGCAAGTATGCCACCTTATTGTGTGCTCACCATTAAGGGATATCAACTACATTAAATGTAGGAAATCTATGTCTTTTACAAACTTCTTGAATTTCTTTCAGTCCGCTTCTCAGACATATCGACGCATCCGTTCTATAACATTCTAACAGTCGAAAAAGTGGGTTTTGAGTTATGAGCTCTCAAAGTTTTCACGCGACATACGACTATATGTGTATTCTAAGTAGATTTTTCCCTATAACTTCGGGTCGGATCGGATCGGCGCATTATAACTAAATTTTGACAGTATTTAAGTTAGAGAACGTAGAATTTAAAAATGAAAGAACATTAAAAGTGAACTTAGAACGTTATAGAATGTAGGCGTCGATATTTGGTATATTTCACTAGGCTTGGCAATGATATAAAAAGATTTCCACTTCGCCTATGCAATTCATATTTACGTGCGTAGGGTCCTATAAGAACGCTCATAATTGTATTTAAATCAACTTTTTTTAAGTCTTTATATAGCCTAGATTTTCCTAGAATAGCTCCAGAGAATCTTTGCAATTTTAAGTACTAGTTCCACAATAGTCTAAGGAACGTTTCCGCCATTTTCGTTGTTTCGTTTGCAGTGCACTAAAAGGCATTGGTTTATATCCTATTCTTGCTTAGTTTTATTACATATGTACGTACATACATAATTGGTCATTATGTGCGCGTCTATTTTATACATGAGTGGCGTGACCTACAATTTAAAAGCGACACCGAATGATGGATTTTGTAGAAACTTTTTATGACAATTTTATTTACTCTCAGAGTTATGGCCAGAAACTGATGTGAGGAAGTCGACGAAGGCATATTTTTTCATATTTTGTTTCTGCTGGAGATGAGTGATCTGTGATTTGAACCGGCGTCTCTCATCTAATAAGCCAACACATCATCTACTAGACTACGGCGTCTAAATTATTTGTTTCTTTATTTTTAATTATCTCTTTGGCGACTAGGCGCCCATATAATGTGTACTGGATAAATTAATAATCGCTTTCTTTCAGTCCAGTACAGTCCTTGAATTCATAGCCCTGACTGCTGTTGCTGTCTTAGTGTAGATTTTAAAATTTCTTGCCCTTAACTGAAAAAACAGTAGGAATCTTAAACTTAGAGTGCTTTGAGAATAATATTTAATTGGAAATTAATCTTTGTATACAAGGGCTGGTTACTTTAAATTCATGCTACGCCTTAATTATGTTCCTTAGAGTTTAATAAAGAAAACACTGTTTCTGTTGACAATCGATTCAATGGCCTGCAACTGCCCTGTGGTGTCGTTAGTTAATTCATACCCAGGCAGCCCCTTTATTTTTACTTGTTTTACGTTTTCTTTAGAGTTTCAGCTGCTCGTTTGTAATTTTAATTTAACTTATTTAATGTTTATTATTTTTAATTATTAATCAGTCATAAGGCAATGCATTAAATGCATAAAGGCCACTTATTATTGTAAAAAAATTACAAAAAAAAAAGATTCCCCCACAAGGTGATAAATATTGGAAAATTTGCAAACTGGCCAAACGCACTTACATACGTGTTTTACCTGTAAGCATTTGTTTGTTTATTTATGTATTTATTGACGCACTTTTATTCCACACATGTTTCTCGGTTTCATTGAATTAAAGCCAAGTTGTTCAATAACTCATATGAAAACGTTTTTAAAGTGGGTACAGATTTCTGTAAAATGGTTATTGAACTTAAACTTAAAAGCATGAATAACAAAAAAAAAACAACAACATACATATGTTCGTATACCAAAAACTGACGTATTTTAACCAAAAAATTTTCATAAAAGCATATATGGCCGCAAATCACTTCTTTTTTTAATTTTTGTTTGTTTGCTGTCTTCAATAATAAACTTGTTACTAAACTTGTCTGTTTACAACGCCATGAATACATATACAAAAAAATAAAAAAAAAACTTTGTTTTCCATTTCAATTTGAAACCAAAACTAAATAAAATAAAAAAAAAAAAATTATTTTTTTAATATTAAAAAAAGAAGGTATTAAAAATTAGATACACAAACGAACACACACACTACCGGAAATAAATGCTTAAAAGCAAAAACAAAAACAAAGAAAAAACCTATGGCTGTGGGGCCGCGGTATTGCGTGTATTTGCCTAGTGCATCTTATTTTAATTGTTTGCTATCATCATATAAGTGATTTTTGTTTTTGTAAATAAAAAAGAGAAGTGGAAAAATTAAACTGGATTTATTGTTTCATTGCATTATGATAATAACAGATATTACTCGTATAAACATATTTTGAAAACAAAGCAGAAAAACAAAAGACTTAAGCAACAAGCTTAAAAGTATGTTATAACTTTTATACGATTTAATAATGAACATTTTCATACTTAAAATATGTTAAGCATTGCAAAAAGCTAAAACAGAACCCCAATAGGAAATTTAACCAAATCAACAGCATGGAGCTGTGACTCTCTTTAAAGCCAGTAAATCGTATTGCATTGGCCAGTGACATAACTTATGCAAAGATTCTGTTGGTCTTGACATCTCCCGCGAAAAAGTTATACTCCTGCCCTTGCTTGCGGCTGCTTGCTGGATTGGGTTGTTTTCTATGTTGTTCCGAGTATTGGAAAACATTTCTGATATCCTTCAGATCAATTAGACTCACATCTTTCATGTTGAAATTATTTGAGAAAGTTGTGGGCAACTATATAAGATGAGTAGAAAGGGCACCACTGCATCCTAGGCAACACGCTTATAGGTATATATACTCGGATTTAGTGGGAAGGAGGTAAACATATGTATGTGCATTTCCTTCAATGGTGATGGTGCATTTAATAACACTCCTCACATACATACATAATTGGTCATTACAACCCTTCAGTCAGGATTACAGCCTAGCTTCTCACACCACTTATGTTGTGTGCCTTAATTTAAATACTTGAGGGGCGGGACCTACAATTTAACGTCGACTCCGAACGACAGATTTTGAGAAACTTTTTCATGGCAGGTTTATTTACTCTCAGAGTTTTTGCCAGAAATCTGCTGAGAGGAAGTCGCCGAAGAAATATTTTTTTTTCATATTTCGTTTTGATGTCTGGCCTGGAGCTCAAATCCGGGCTTTACGTCTAATAAGCGAACACACTACCTACTAGACTACGGCGACTACATCCTACTCCTCACAAAATCATTAATAAGCCATTAGATAGAAGAGGTATAGAAACTATGATATACAGATAGTTAGCAGAGATCCTTTACGCTTGATCTGTAGAAAAATTTTCCAAAAACCAGATAATAAGGGCTGACATAATTGGCGTTGACCACGGGGTGATATCCTCACTATTAAAAAGTGGATGATGGTTATGAATTAAATTCAAACAAAACTGCCTGTGGCGGCTTTAACTGGCAAGGATATGCAGATGTTATAGTCTTGATTGCCAAAGGCAAATTTGAAGAGACTCTTTGCAACATCCTTCAAAGTATTCTTAAGTTTGTAAGTCGCGTGGTGTGTGACAGTGGCTCTAAGGATGCATAGCAACAAGGCTTAGTAATAAAACTCAACGGAGTAATCTAGTCTTCAAAAAGAAGTACATTTTTGTGGTCTATGTATAGATAGAATAACAACGGATCTTGGAACAAAAGGAAGGTTTTTCGAGTGAAATATTCCGTGCTCATGGGAAAACTCACAGATATCTTTAAAGCGGTGGTGATTACAAACGAAAGATGTGCTCAGTTCAACTTGGATAGGAGATACAAGAGATGGGTTGTTGAAATACTATCTGACAGTCAGACTGCCATCGGAGCACTCAGATCTGATGAACTTAAATCGAAGGTAGTATGGAACTGTCTGGCGCAGTTGAATTGGCTATGTAGGGCTCTGTTAGGTGCCAGTTCACGTGGGAATTTAAGGCAGTAAGCAATTGGACGAGCTTGTAAGGAGGGAGTTCCCAAGCTATTAATGGAGACCAGAAGGATGAAGCGGGCCAAACACTTTAACTATCGAAAGATGTACTCAGTTCAACTTGGATAGCAGATACAGAAGACGAGACTCGGATCTGATGAAGTTAAATCGAAGATAGTATGGAACTGTCTGGGGAAGTTGAATTTGAATTTTCAAGTGGGAATTTAACGTAATGAGCAATCGGACGAGCTTGTAAAGAGGGAGTTCCCACACTGTTAATGGAGACCATAACCTTTCTGTGGAGTTGGAGTTGTTTGAAAAAGTATACATACATACATAATTGGCCATTACAACCCTTAAGTCAGGATTACGGCCTAGCTTCTTTTTTTTTTTTTTTTTTTTTTTTTTTTGAAAAAGTATGCTCAAGGAAAAGAAAGATGAAGAAAGGGAAAAACTCTTACCAGACCTAGTGAGCTTGATGTAATCATAACTTAAGTTGAGAAAATACAATAAGAGGAGGCATAATTTGAGGTAGGTAACTGTTCGTTCTACAAGGCACCTTAGACTCAGAGTGCACTTATTCAAAGTGAGGGTTGTTTAGAGCCCAACATGGAGCCCAACATGTAATGCAAATAAATGAAAAACCTGGGTGCATTCCGGATACCCTGCACAGTTGGAGGAGAAGACAATAGATCATAAGATCACAGTACTGAAGCAGCACTTCACGACAATCGCACATTAATTTCGTACCATGGATAATTTCGTTTCATGCATCGAATTTCCATGTTTGAATTGAATATAAAAATAAATTATTTCGGTTTACTACTGCACTTTTAAGCACATTTATTGATTATCGTATGCCACATTACCATTGACCCTTGAACATTAAATATAAATTTTCTTTTAAAGCCCCATTTTCGCCACATTTTTCTAATCGTTTAAACAAAGATTCTCTCAACCATATGTTAATAACTTTATTAAAATAAATATTTTATACGAATTGATTGCGATTATCATAGCAATTAAATAAATACGAGATTCAATCATGTGCAAGTTTTATCAAACGATAGTCGTGGGAAATTCACCTTTTAAACACCTACCGCACACACAGAGACACCGTATTAAGACGATATAATTTAATTGCAATTCATAATTAATGATGGCGTGTTTAACAACTACAATTACAAACAGAAAGATATGTATGTATGTACATATGTATTTCGACTGATTTAAATATGCTTTATAAGAGTGCAATAGAAAATATAGAAAAGTTCTCATGCTTATGATTTCATACACACTCTTCTTGTTTGGCTGGCTACCAATATAGGTGGCGATCAAAGGTAATAAAAATTTATAAAAAAAAAAACAAATTCAATTTAAATAAATAATAATAAACGATCGAAAACAACAATAATACTTTAATTGTTTAATAAATATGTTGCGAAAAAAATTTTTTTAATTTAATACGATAATTGTCAAGTCATACTTAACTAAACTAAACGAAATGTATAGCCTGACTACCCCCTTTGGAAATCAATATTGAAAACGTTTTAAATTCTAATTCAATTCGAAAAAAAATGCATGTGAAAGAGTATTTGAAACAATTTGTCGTTATGGCTGGAAAAACATGAATCATTTGCTGTTAAACTATTACGATTGCGATAGCTATTGCGATTATGTTCGGTTGTTTTTTTGCATTTATAGTCTTAACAGTTTTCAAAATAATTTTTTTCATTTTCATTTTTATTTTCAGTTTCAAATGAGGTGGAGCAGCTAATAAACACGATGACTGAGACAATGGTCAGTCAGTTGGTTGGTTGTTATTGTAATAATAATAGTTGTTGTTGTTGTTGCTATTTGTTAACTCACTTAAAGATACAATTCTAAAGAAAATCAATTTGAATTCAAATTACAGAATGAATGTGAATGACTGATTATATGAAATGATCTTTTGATTTCGATTCTATTCACTCACTCACCGGCTGTTACAATTTGTAACCGATTTGTTGGCCGTTTCATTAAGTACAAGGTTATCGGTAATCATTTTGAAAAAGTACCTTTTTTTTTGTAATAGAAAGACAGTGGTTCAATGAAACCAAAATATACTGAGAAAAAGTTTTTTCATTATAGTTTCGGGGAAAATAGAGAAACTGGTCTCTTTATCCCTGCCAAAAATAACCAAAAATTCATGTTTAAATAAAAATCAGAACTCAACGAGAATGATAACACGTAACTATAGAATTTAAAGCTCATATCCTATGTAGGTTAATAACAGACACATGAAATTAAACACAAACAATGTCGGAATTGATAAATACTTTCTCCATTATCAAACATTTTTTATTTGTAGAGAAAATGGTTCCTCTTCATGAAGTCTACTGTATTGGTTCTAAGAAAAATAGGCTTCAGGATGGTGAAAAAAGGAAGTAGTGTTCATGGACGTTAGATTTGTTTTTATCTATATTGTAAGTAACACAAAGAGCTTCTACAGGAAGACTGTTTCATGTACAGATAGTGCAAACGAATGGCCAATCAACCTAAAATGGATGAGCTGTGCGAGAAAGTTAAGCCTCTTTATATTGGTCATATAGAGGTTATTTTAGGAAATATTGATATGTAGGAAGCTTACTTACTCCAGCATTTCCCCTGGACCCAAGAATTACGCACTAGACGTGTACTATGAAGGTTACTCCAACATTATTCTATGCCACCATTGCTTGGGCAGACAGAACGAATCTGAAAACAGTTCACTTAGAGTTGAATCTGTATCTGGTATACCCTGTGTATTAGCCTGTGTTGATATAACAGAGGTAATGAAAACCTGTCCTATAGCAGAGCTTAAAGCTCTGTTGGATTTAAGTGCCATGATAGTGGAAGCCAAAATTAATTGTATAATTGACAGTTCACTCCTCAAAATGTCTCCTAGAAAAAATCACGAGACTCTGTGATTTTGGAAAATGATTCGCAACGAGACATAGTAACAAAAATGATTACGGTAATATACATACATACATTCATAATTGGCCATTACAACTCTTCAGTCAGGATTACGGCCTAGTTTCTCACACCATTCATGTTGTGTGCCTTAATTTTTATACTTGAGTGGCGGGACCTACAGTTTAACGTCGACTCCGAACGACAGATTTTGAGAAACTTTTTCATGGCAGGTTTATTTTACTCTCACATTTTGTGCCAGAAATCTGCTGAAGTCGCCGCAGAAATATTTTTTTTCATATTTTGTTTTGATGTCTGGCCTGGGGCTCGCCTATTGTCTAGTAAGTAAACACACTACCTTCTAGACTACGGCGACTAGTTTGAAGTGGAGTGAAAGGAAGGAAAGGAAGATAAAGAACGATAAAAAATCTTCTCAGAGCAGATAGTTTTCAGGCAATCAAAATTTTTGCAGGGAAATTGCAAAAAGGTACGATTTGACTCATGCATTAATCCATACAGAAATAATCTGAGGTCAACAATCGATCTTTTGACAGGGAAATATAGACTCAAAATGCAATTGATTAGAACAGGGAAAGTGTTAAGCCCAACATGTAGATTCTGTGAAGATGAAAATGAATCAGAAGCACATCTTCTATTAGACGTTAATTCATGCTAGAAGTAAAAATCTGGGTGAACACAACATGCTTCGCAAGGAATGCCTTTCTTGAGGATGAGTAGTATTATAGGGGAGTCGTTATTCATATACTATATGCTAGGCTGGGAAATTTGAAAGTATGTCTTGAATTTTGTGATGAGAGAAATAATAATAATAAAATCATTTTTAAATGCATATGTTGAAAAAATTTAATTCCTTTTAAAACAAACCACCTATCAAAACTGTACGAATATATAAAATTGTTCAGTTTACAACTTTATTAATAAATTTCATTAAAATGATGAATTACTTTTGACCAACAGCAAAACTTAATTAAGCAAAAATTTATTATTTTCTATTAAACCCACTGCCTGCCTTTACAATGCATTGCCCCTTTATAAAGATATTTTTTATATTCTCTTCATATATATCGTGTGTTTTTATCAGCAGCTGCAGTTTGTTTCTGTTCTGCCACCAATTTTATGAATTGACTATTATTAATCAAACAAAGCAAACATTCAACACAGAATGTGTTGCTAAAATTCAACAATAAATTTAAACATTTTTTTTTAACAATTGTTCTTTCTATACACCACACCATACCATACCCTACCATTTAATTTCATTTCATTTAATTTTTTTTGCATTTTTTTTCTTCCTTTTTTCGTTTTGTATGTTTCAGTTTAAAAATTTGTGTTTCACTTGATTTGTTTGTTGTTGTTGTTTTATGGAAACAAATGAAAATTTTCCCACAACCGTCAACACTTTTATTACGTTTATTGGGTTGTATTTTTTATGTGTTTTTTTTCTAAGGCGGTTACATTTTGATTGCAGAAACTCATATTCAATGCTTTAATTTTTATTCATACTCGTAATAGAGGTTCTTTCTATTCATTAATGTTCGTTCGTTATACACCAAATGCACTGAATTTGTTTAAAATTAGAAATCTTGCTGTGAATGATTTTTATTTAAAATTTGTTTGTTTGCATGTTCACGAGTGTTGGTGGTATGTTTAGTGTCTTACATGGCATGCTGATTCGTTACAAAAATTGTAACATTTTTCAAATATTTTTTTAACATTAAATAAGTCGCTGGATATTGGGTTTCAGGCTACTGGTTATATCAATTTCTACGATTTGAAATAAGTGAGAAGACTAGGCCGTAATCCTGACCGTAGGGTTGTAAAGGCCAATTATGTATGTATGTATGTATGAGAGAGTAACTGAACAGATCCATAATCACATCTATAATCATAGTCTCTTACTAAAGTCTATGGAAACTGGTCGTTTATTTCATGGTCGTCTGGCCAAACACTTCTGCAACAGTTCTAGAAACAAGGACGAGAAGAACATATACTCCATAGGACAGGCGCTGAACTCTTTTAAATATATCATTAGAAGTCGACGTTAAACCTGAGGCCACGCAATTAATGGATAAAATGAAAAGCTATGTTCAGATATGCACTTTTATTGAATCAATATTCGGTTTATTGAGTACAATATTTTAAGTGTTCAGACATAATAATATTCGCAGTTCAGCTGCTTATTTAATATTCACATGACAGCTGGTAAACAAAACAGCTGGTTGTTTCAACAACATTATTTTTATTTTGTTTTGATTTGTTTGTCGTTGTTGATATTTGACAAGAAAGTCTTCGGTTATGACAGCGCAGCATTTTAAGTTTTACTCAATATTATAATAATTTTCGTATTTATTGCGCAATAATTAATTGAAGCTTTATATGAAATATTGAGCTCAATAATGGCGTTTATTGCGATTTACCCAATAAAGGTGCATATCTGAACACCGTATTATTGGGTTACTTAATTGATCGTTATAACCCTTTAGATAGGATTGCGACCTAACTTCTCACTCCAACTATGTTGTGCGTGCGTTAATTCTATCGATAACTGGCTGGATGTGTAGTTTAAAGTCTATTTCGAAAGACAAATTTTTAAGGAAACTTTTCATGACAATTTTATTTACTTACAGAGTTTTTGTCAAAAAACTGCTGAGAGGAAGTCGTCGAAACAAATACAGATAATTCAATGTCCTACTTTTAATTCTTCTAATGGGCATTAGGTAGTCGTCGTAGTCTAGTAGATAGTGTGTTGGCTTATTAGACGGCAAGGCCAGTGTTCAAATCCGAGGTCAGACATCCAAACGAAATATGAAAAAAAATATTTTTTCGGCGTCTTCCTCTCATCAGATCTGTCGTTCGGAGTCGACGTTAAACTGTAGGTCTCGCTACTCAAGTATAAAATTAACGCACACAACATGAGTGGTGTGAGAAGCCAGGCCGTAATCCTGACTGAAGGGTTGTAATGGCGCATTATGTATGTGATGTAATGGGCATTAGAATCAGTCCATCTTATTGATATAAAACCTGTAATCTTTTATCCAAGGGCTTTTTAGTGTCAGTAAGTCAGAATTAGCAATCGGAAAGCAGCTGTGCCCATTACTGAATTGAAGCCCTTTAGTCAGGATTTCAACCTAGTTTCTCACATTACTCATGTTGTGTGTGTTAATTTTATACATGTGCGGTGGGACCTGTAGTTTAACGCCGATTCCGAACGACATATTTTTGAGAGACTTTTTATGGCAATTTTATTTACTCTGGGAGTTTTTGCCAGAAATCTGCTGAGAGGAAATCGCTGAAGAAATATGTTTTCATATTTCGTTTTGTTGGAGATGTCTGACCTGGAGTTGGAACTGAGGCCTCACGTTCTAATAAGCCAACAGACTACCTACTAGTATATGGTGGCTTCAGACTTAATGCAGGAGTACAACTTCCTGAAGCAGGAATTTTCTGAATTTTCCAGAAAAACACTAATTACGTGTAACGTATTGTTAAGTTAAGTTCGAGCGGCAGGCCAGACTTCAAACCGAAATATAAAAAAAATATTTCTTCGGCGACTTCCTCTCAGCAGATTTCTGGCAAAAGCTCTGAGAGTAAATAGTGTTGTCATGAAAAAGTTTCTCAAAAAAATCTGTCGTTCGGAGTCGATGTTAAACTGTAGGTTCCGTCACAACATGAGTGGTGTGAAAAGCTAGGCCGTAATCCTGACTGAATAGTTGTAATAGCCAATTATGTATGTATGTACATATGTATGTACTGTTAAGCCAGAATTTCAAACACTCCTCCTGCATATTCGAAAGGCTTTAGAAATTCGTCTTGACCCCACCAAAAATACCACGCACACGTTTACAAATTTAGAACTCAAAGCCAATACAATGTGTTGTTTATGTTTTTCCGCAATTTGTATGAAACGGTGATTGTTAATGAATGGCTATTGCTATTGCCGTTGTATAGTTGTTGTTGTTTAGAATATCATTTGCAACAAAAATAGAAAATTGTTGTTTATGACTAATATTAAATGACTGTCTAACTAACTGACTAACACGAGCATGACTATCAAAATTTTGTATTGCTTGTAATTATTTGTAACAGGCTTGTTTAACTTTTTCGCGATTTCGGCTGCTTATGTCTTGATTAAAATCTGTAAATGAAACTGAAAGCAAAAGCAAAAGCAAAAGGCAAAGGAAAAGGTTTTTTTGTTTTGTTTTTATTTAAACAATTCACACTCATGTTATTTGTCATGTCATGATATTATTTTGGTTTTTTTCTTGTATCCTGTTTTAATGACTATGACTATGATTGGTATTGTTGTTGTTGTTGTTGTTGCAACAACAATTCCGCCAAATTGTTAAGGCGTTAGAAACTACGCCCACTAATTTTCTTAAATTATTTTCAGGCAATTTCCCAAATGTCAATGGTCTATTGGCTGGCTGCCTGGCTAGTTGAATGGTTGGCTGTTTGACTGGTGACTGGAGTCGAGTGTTTGGCTGGCTCTTATTAGCTTTTAAATAATCGGTAATTGTAACATGAGTAATACAGAATTATTTCATTTTCTCAGAGTTGGGCGTATCAATAACCTTTCCATTTTCATTAACATTTCATTATGAAATGAAACCAAACAAAAACAAAAAAAAAGTATACGAAATTAAGATCAATAATCAAGCATTAATGATTGGTTTCTCAAAGAAAACAATTGTAATTAAAAAAAAAGCAAACAAATCCAAGCTAGTTTTGTGGCATTGAAACTTCGTTTGTTATTTGAGATTAAAATTGATTTTTTTTTTGTTCACTTTTCGTTTAATTGATGTCTAATGTTCAATCATGTAATTGTCAAACAATATTTTGACAAATTGTGTCTCTAAGCCCTGTCAAATGCTGAAATTTTTTTTCCAGAAAATATGTAGGAAATTAATTTTCAAATTTATTTCCAATCTTGACACCTTTTAAATGCATACATGTCAAGTTATTTTACACTTTTTCACACGTATGCACATATATTTGTGTATATGTATGAGTGTATGAATTTGAAATTGAAATGATTTTTATCATGATTGAAGTGAAGTTTATCTGTAAAATAAAAAAATTTTTTCTTTTGTGATTGTCTTATTACATCTGATTTAAGTAACTAGACATTCTAAACACACTTAGGATACATTTATAAGAACCTTGGAAAAACATTAGCATTTTTGATTGATTTTAAAATACACTTGGATGGACATTAAAATCCGAAATCAATACTTTTAATAGCTTTTTAAGTGTTTTGTAATTATTTTTTCTTTAAATAATCTTCTAACATTTTTCTTAATTGTTAATTTATCTGTAAGCTCGACTAAAGAAACTCATTTTCAAATCATGTAAATTAATTGCCTGTAATAGATTTTTAGTGTAGATACATGGGTACATGGGGCCCCTTGAAATGTAGCTCTCGCTAGAAGTTAATTTCTAGAGAGTAAATATACATTGTCCTACATAGCTTTGTACACATATAAATCAATCTCCCTTGAAGCAAATTTCCCACCAATAGTAAGGTTATTAAGAAGTCGCCGCAGTCTAGTATGTCTTAGTGTATTGGTATATTAGACGCGAAGCCACGGTTCAAATCCCCTGTCAGACATAAAAACGAAATGTAAAAAATAATTCTTCGGCGACTTCCTCTCAGCAGATTTCTGACAAAAACTCTGAGAGTAAATAAAACTGCCATGAAAAAGTTTTTCAAAAATCTGTCGTTCGGAGTCGACTTTAAACTGTACGTCTCGCCACTTATGTATAAAATTAACACACACAACATGAGTGCTGTTGAGAAACTAGACCGTAATCCTGACCGAAGGGTTGTAATGGCAAAGAGAAAGAAAAGTTAGGTTATGGAGAGTATGTTAAACCATCAACTTGTGAAATATTTCGAGTCTACTAACCTGATCGGTGACAGGCAATATGCTTTCCGTAAGGCTCGTTCTATTGGTGATCTTTTGAGCTTACTCCTCAAACCAAACTAAGTTGGAGTCGACTTTACACTTTAGGTCACGCCGCTTATAGATAAACTTAAAACACACAACATATGTAAGTGGTATGAGAAGCTAGGTCGTGATGACCAATTATGTATCAGATATACTAAATGAGTATTCAAAAAGATTAGTAGATTCGAATCATACTCATAATTTGTGATACTTATACGCATTCATACTTATTTAAATATCGTACTCATACTACTCATATTCAAAGTTTCAAGTACTCAATGTACTCTTACTTAGCAATAAATCAACAACATCATGCTGTTGATTTCGACTCTCCTTTACTCAACATTTACAAGAATCACAAAATAAGTGTGATTCGTGTACGAACACTACAATACTCACTAGAAGGTTGTGTGTTTGCTTTGCTTGCTATCTTTGTCTTTTTCTTTTTTTTTTTTGTAAATGCAACAACAACTAAGACTGTAAATTTTGACGAATCGTTTATGAGTGTTATAAGTATTTTTCTAAATTTATGAATCTAAATGAATAGGCGCATGAATCAAACATATTTCGAATGTTATGAGTTTGATGTCAACGTTGTACTCATACTCATTGCAACGTGTACTTATAAATCAATGATATAGTGAGTACGAACAATGTTGTAGTGAGTACGAATGTAGTCGCCGTAGTGTAGTAGTGTGTAGTAGTGGTGTAGATAGTGTGTTCGCTTATTAGACGAAAAGCCCGGGTTCTAGACCGAGTCCAGACATCAAAACGAAATATGAAAAAACAAACAATATTTCTTTGGCGACTTCCTCTCAGCAGATTTCTGGCAAAAACTCTGAGAGTAAATAAAAATTGCCACGAAAACGCTTACTTAAAAATCTGTCGTTCGGAGTCGACATTAAACTGTAAGTTCCACCACCCAAGTATGAAATTAGGGCACACAACATGAGTGGTGTGAGAAGCTAGGCCGTAATCCTGAATGAAGGGTTGTAATGGCCAATTATGAATGTGTATGTGAGTGCATACGAATGAATCAGAGTAGTTGAATTTCAATACTGTTGACTCACCCATACTCGAAATTTCATGAGTACTTATGAGTAGCTTAAAAACCATTCATTGCTTATCTCTGGTATGTATGTATGTAAGATCTTATACAATACAGTAGGGAGCAAAGAAGTTTTCTAAAACTTTTTAATATTTTTCTTATTTAAACAAAAACAAATGAAAATAGGAAACATTATTTAGGATGGCAATTGCAAATTGTGTAGAAGAAACTCAACAAAATGGAAGACTTTCTAATTGATGTGCCTGATTAATGGAAATAAACAAGGGGCCTACAAAATCCCATTGCAGAAATTTAATGATGTATGTTTTCTAAGAACATGTCCACTTATCTCCATGTTAAGGTACCGGTTGGCTCATATAATTTCAATTCAGAATTCCTTCCTTGTCAATTCAATACACTGTAGTCTATAGCTTACACTATACTATACTATCTACCAAACTAATGCTTTTGGGACAATGTCATACAATCCCAACTTGTCAAATTGAAGTCAATTCGTATGCAGTGAGAATATTTTCGATTTAAAATTAGTCACTGTTTTTTTGCTCACTTCTGTTGAGTTTAATTATTCTTTTGCTTGCAAAACAATATTTCATAATGTTTTTATTATTTTTTTTTATTTTATTTTGAAACCCTAACTAATCAAATTATAAAACCAGAAACCTATAAAACCGTACTATTCAAAATTTATGCAGTTTTTAAGAGACTGGGTGGTGTTTGGAGTGGGTGTCAACTTAACTGTCAAAATTTACTACTTAACAATTTTTCTTGAATGCTGTTTCTATTTGGTTTCATTTGGATTGGCCTTTTACTTGCAAGAAAAAATAGTTATTCGGCTAAAAATAAAAATTTAAAAAAAAAAAATAAAAACAAATTTTATACCGAAAATAATTGCAGGGTGTTTTTTGTTTTTTACTCTTACACACTGTAACAGATTTGGTTGGTTTTTTTAATTTCTTGGCTCTAACATGATTAAGGAGTAGCCAATGAAATTATCTTGTAACTAAATCGACAGCCAAATAAAATGAAATAAAAGTTATACAATGTAATAATAAAAGAGGCCTTATGAAATTTGAATTGAATTAAAACACAACGCAAACGCAATGTATGTGTGTTGCAATTTTAATTATAATTTCTTAAACGAAATTCTCTTAAACAAATGAGGATAAAATCTTTATTAGATTATTATTGTATTTTAGCAGCAGTAAACTATTTTATTAACCTAAGATAGCCTTTGAAATTCACATTCACATTCAAATTTTGCTCTTTTATTCATTCAATTTCATTTTCAAATGTTTGCCATTCTTTTTTTATGTCTCTGTATATTGCATAACAAGTATAACCCAGTTACCCACTCTATTTTTTTTTTTTTTTTGGCGGTGGACAGCAACATTGTCAAACATTTATTAGAAAAAAAAAAAAAATAAACTTTTTAAAGAAATTTATTTGCCTTCAAGAAAAAATTCATTACAAAGCAAATAAATTGCCAATAAAGCAAGCTGGATAGCCACAATATTAATATGCAATAAAAAATTATTTTCATTTTTTAATTTAAGATTTCCTTTTTAATGGAAACATTTATTTATTTCAATACTTGAGACAGTTAGGTGGGGTTCAAAGTATTCAGAATATTTGTCTACAAATCTACAAGTCATTAGAATTTGAATTCAATCCGTGAAACTGGCCATAGTCTAGTGGGTAGTGTGTTACACATCAGATCTTGGTTTTGATCAGACATACATACTTACATACATAATTGGCCATTACAACCCTTCAGTCAGGATTACGGCCTAGCTTTTCACACCACTCATGTTGTGTCTTAATTTTATACTTGAGTGGCGGGACCTACAGTTTAGAAAAACTTTTTCATGGCAATTTTATTTTACTCTCAGAGTTTTTGCCAGAAATCTGCTGAGAGGAAGTCGCCGAAGAAATATTTTTTTCATATTTCATTTTGATGTCTGGCCTGAGGCTCGAACAGGGGCTTTACGTCTAATAAGCGAACACACTACCTACGAGACTACAGTGACTGCTTTGATCAGACATTTCCACCAAAAAAAAAAAAAAATTTGAAGGCAACTTCCTCTTAGCAGATTTCTGGTAAAAGTTTGAAGAGTAAATAAAATTGCCATGAAAAGTTTCTCACAATTCTGTCGAAATCGACTTTACACTATAGTTGCCGCCACTCTTGTATAAAAATTAACACACAGAACATAAGTGGTGTGAGAAACTAGATTGTAATCCTGACTGTAGCGCTGTACTGACCAATTATGTTATGTTATGTAATGTCAATCGCCTACTTTATGTTCCTCATATTAATTTCATATTTAAAATCATGTTCATCAAGTCAATTTTGAATACTCTTTCATCAAGTATATAATATTGCAGTGAGCGGATTTTGCCTTGATCAAAATAAATAGTAGTTGAACGTGTTAAGACTTGGCCTACGAGGTGGTTTAGTTGAAACTTTCCCTACTACTATTGGTTTCTAAGTAATATCTGTAGTCATGATAGTAAATTGCCATCAAACATGTTTCATAGTCTGGCGATTTTTAATCACTTGCTTTGTGATCAACTTGTTCTTCTTCTAGAAATCTTTGGAATATTGATGGTTGAACGACATTTCAGTTCGTCATTCTTAAAAATTGTATGCAAAATGACTTCTGTTTATGGCGTTCAAGTAACATATCATACATGGAAGCTCCTCCATTTTTTAACGCTTAAACTGTTGCTTGAATGCCTCCCTATGATTGTGTAAGTTATTCTTGAGTTTGATTAAAATCTCAATGGAGCATATCCTTTAATTGAAGATCCTTGATCGTTTACTGTTGTAAACTGAGAAATTAGGACTATCCAACTGCACAAACTATCGTTCGTAATATGAAATGAAGGTTTAAATGTATTCCAGAACATTTGTTGGGATGTTGAATTACTGCTCCAGAATTTTATTTGGCGTCTACATGTCTCGTTTAATTGTAGAGAATAAATTACGGCAACCAGTAGATATATGAATCATCAAGGCAAAGAAAACTTCTGCTCATTTTTTACACATCGAAAAGTACGTGAGTATTCACAACATAATAAATGTTTTAACTAAATTTGGACGATGAAGTTTCGCGAGTGGTGTTTTGTAGTACTGAAAGTGATCTTTGAGTTTAAAATTCTATTCTGACATTATGGAGAAAAAGGAAATAATATTCAGTATCCATGTCCTTTATATAATTATCTTAGTTTTATAGCTGTTCTGTTGTCACACTTTTTGCTGGTGATCCTTTGTAGACTTGTGATCACACTCACAAATTTTATTGATCTATGGTACTACAAATACCGTTAAAATATAAAAAGGCTGTATTTAGTTCCAGTTCATGCCAGTTTTGTGTTGGTGCAGCAGATTAATTTTTCTTTTTTTTAGATCATAACTCTCCAGATCATAACTCCTGATCAAATAATCAATAATTAATTAAAAGGCCATTGCCAATGCTCAATTAAAATAAAATCACTCATTGGCGCCTCAATTGTCTAGCCTTGAATTCAACACACACACGCTCAATACATTTTTGTAAGCAAATAATTCAAGGACAGATGTTAACGAGGCATAGCAAAATATAAAAAAAACCCTTTAAGAACTACGTCATTGCACACGTATGTATGTACTCGTATATCGTTGATGAAACCATAACTGTCAAATGTCATGGCATGTGTCTTAAGTCTTTTGTTTATTACTACCAAACAGTTAAGTTTAATGATGGACATTTTTTTTTTGTTTTTATTGAAAAATAAAAGATTTTTATTAAACACTAATTGGAATTGCTTGAAAGGAATGCATTTAAAAAATTAATTTGAAAAACAATAAAAAAAAAACAAACAACACAATTCCCAACGAAAAGAAGACAATCTCATTTGATTTTCATTAAAGCTGCATGATTATTATACTATACTACTGAAAATTGTTGAACAAATAAAATATAATTTTTATTGTCAATAACTCTCCCATACATACGGCTGCATGTGAGTTTTGCTGAGTTTTGGATATTTATTGAAATTAACAGAGAACACATACATACTCATACAGAAATAAACTGCCAGAGAATGGCCTTGTCAATGTCGTTACAAACGTCTTTAAGCTAGCTACCAGCGATACAATACTCTCAGTTGTTTGCCTATGGTATATACAGCAAACAATTGCAATTTTAAGCTTGTATGTATAAGTTGCGGCAACTTTAGAAATAATAGACGAAGAAAATAACAAAAAAAAACAATTTTAAACATTACAATACGTGTACTTTATAACACCACACCACACCTCTTGCATTAAATCCAAAACAGAACAACAACAACGAGCAACATTTGGTAATAATTTTCCAAAATCAACACAATAACAAGAAAAAAAAGCAATTGAATGCATGTAAATATCCATCGAATATAACAATGAAACCACAAGGTGCCTCATATCTATGAATACGAGTATATGCTTATGCTTTGTAGAATACAATTTATAATTATTTTTGTTGTTTGGCATTTAATTCTCTGAAAATATCTTTAAGTTTTCCATTTGTCCACCACAATAATTGTAAGCATTTCGAAACCATTTAAAAAACTAGAGTAAGTTAAACCACTAAATGAGTTTATTTTGCTTTCTTTTAGTACTAAAACAAGCTTAAGAAATATTCCGCTTATGTGCTTAGGAGGTTATTTGGCAAAATAGTCAGCCGTTTGGGTTTATTAATCCAAAATTGAAAGAAAATACTGCCTGTGCATATATTTAATTCGTTGACTTATAAATCATTTCTTGTTTTTCTTTTTGGTTTTTAATGCCTCAAAAAAACATGACTTTAATAACGATAACCCATAGTGACACTTATCCATTGGCTTTGTTATACTAATACATATAAACAGTGTATGTTGCAACATATTTTTTTCTTGTTTTTTTTTTTTTGTGAAACTATATTATGCTTCTTATACTATACAGTAGTACACAAACTTTTATTAATTTTAGTAGTTAAAAAAATTAGCTGCTGGTTTGAAACATTTTTTAAAATCAAATTTACATGAATTAATTGCACGCATGTGTCCTAAGTCTTTTGTTTCAATATTTGTTAGTCTTATTATAAACGGGAATCTATCAATCTCTTAATTTTTGAAAATTATAGGAAATAATTGTTTCCTATCCAATTGCAGATAATATTTATTTTCCAATGTGGTTCAGTAAATAGGAGTTGTAAGTATTTGCGTAACATAAGCACATGATATTCAATAGCCTTATACCATACCAAAAATGTTTGTTAATGCCACATGGGCTATGAAATATTATCTGTAAAGAATCAATTTGTTCCAAACATTCTCAATTATTTCAGTTTTCACCATCGAAAAAATTGTAAAGCTGTTATTGTCCCATTTAAACGTGCGAAAAGTAAAAATTTTCATAGGGTTCCATCCGCTTTTTAAATACTGCCACCGTCCAAATCGTCCGCTCATAGATTGAATGCCGCGACAATCTTTTAAAGATGTCATATGAAGTATTTAGCAAATCCTCCCCATTAACAACAAATTTTAACTCGGGAGATGAAGGTATTGCAAAAGTCCATGAGTTGATTTATTAAAAAATTTTTGGGTGCAGGTACTGTCGTTCAATTTTCTTCGAATACACTAACGAGGCTAAAAAAAGCCTTAACAGTTGTTCAGAACATGAAGTCCGATATTGCAGCTTTGCAGAAACAACCACTTTGATCTAGTCAAAGAAGTTATAGTTGATGAGTAAAATGTTTGGTTATTTTGCACTAATTTAGTTTATATATGTGTATATTTATTAGAGGTAACCCCAAGATGAGCGAAAGGCATGCCCGATTTTGATAACACTTGACATATGTCTTTTGAATTTTAAGGCTTTTTGGAATAATAAAAATTTAATAGAAATAATTCGATTTGGGCGGTGTTGTGATGGACCTGATCAGTTTTAATGAAATTCTGCAAAAAACTGTATGAAGTTGAACTACTGTACGCTATACCGAACAGTGATATCTATGTAGCACAGCAAAATTGTATTTTTCGATGAAAAATATTTTTCCTGTGGATGAAAAATTTAACAAGAAACGAGTAGGATAGGGGACATCACTCAGCTTCAGACATGGTTTGGGGAAGTTTCTCTTACAGCAGGGTCACTGTCTTCCAACATTTACTATAAACAATTATGGTATTGCTGTAAAGCCACTTAACCAGCCTTGGACATTAAGATTCAGCGCCATCGCATAAAGATAAAACAACAGATACCTGGCTCCGAAGCAATCTACATGCATTTATCTGCTTTGGAAAATGACAGTTAGGTTAGGTCGGAGGTCGAATTGACCCATTGTACAACGTCCTAGCTTCTCACACCACTCGTGTTGTGTGCGTCAATTTTATACATGAGTAGCGGGACCTACAGTTTAAAGTCGACTCCGAACGACAGATTTTTGAGAAGCTTTCAAGTTATGACAGTTAGGCCTGATTTTATTCGACTGAACTACAAATTGTGGACAGTTTTAGAGGACATGGTTTGTCACAAGAGATACCCTAATATTGATTCTCTCAAGAGTGTCATGTATCGGGCTGCGGACAATTATTTAACTGACGAGGGTCATATGGTTATTGATGATTGGGCATTCTGACTTAGAATATACGTGAAGGCCAAAAATGGAGCGTTGTTTTTTGTAGAGAACATTATATTGCATGCAACACCATTTCAATGCTAAGACCAATGATTAAAATTATGATAAGAGTATCATTGTAATTCTGCTCATATTCTGTAATATTCAACAAAATTCGTTTTGCAGAAAACAGAGCAGGGCTCACTAAGGGGTTTAAAGAAACCCGACTAAATATCTTGAGTTCTCGTCTAGCGCGCTACGTGAGAGACTTCAGTCAGCAGACTTCATAATCCTCACATTATTATAAACACTGCAGAAAGAATGGACGCTTCTATCTCACATACTGGTAATTGCCTTCAGATCCTTCCCTAGTTTCAGCACCCATTACTTTCTAGAATTGGCCAACCTGAGCCATAAACGTTGGTTTATCTGCAGCCTTGTGACCCTTTACATTATACTGCCCTGAAGCTCAACGCAGTAGCACCTTGTTCCTGGCCAGAAGCAATGTCATAGCCTTTCTGTTAACTGAAACCAATTTAGAGCCAAGTGAGTTTGATTATCTAAATAGATAACCATCACATCAGTCAGGAGAGTTTATTCCCGTACCATCTCTAATATTTTGTTAGTTCCAAACACTTTAGACTGAAATACATGCCACTTATAAAGGAGCAAAAAGGAAGAACTTAATACATACATAATTGGTCTTTACAACCCTTTAGAGTCGATTACGACCTAGCTTCTCACGTTATGTTATGTTATGTGCGTTAATTTTATACGTGAGTGGCGTGACCTACAGTTTAACGTCGATGACAGATTTTTGAGAAACTTTTTTAGGCAATTTTATTTAGTCTTAGAGTTTTTGCCAGAAATCTGATGAGAGCAAGTCACCGAAGAAATATTTTTTTTTCATATTTCGTTTTGATATCTGGCCTGGGGCTCGAACCCGGGCTTAACGTCTAATAAGCGAACACACTACCTACTAGACTACGGCGACTACTATGAATCCGTTTGTTTTGAAGAATATCCCTCTGTCAGTCCGAATTTAAGAACGCTGGACTACAAATTGTGGTTAATTTTTAAGGACTTGCTTTGTGCTGTGGCCAGTCTTCTAATTGATATGATGCGTGCGGCTATTAAACTTAAACCTGCTTGTTGTCGGACTTGAGGATTGCAACGTAGCCTCACTCAATAATAAGGCAACACACTACCTACTAAGAAGAAGAGAACTTAATGCCTTTCACAAAAAAATATTAGAAAGGTTTGTCATGAGTAGCATTTTTTCTAATTCATCTAACTTAACCTAATCTGAGACCAAGATTATCATCAGTGATGTGCTCCTTTTCAGAAATAATTTTACATAAAAGAATTTGTTTACTTTTTTGATTGCAGGCCTATTAATATTGTATAGGTATTACATATATTCGATTATTATTCCATTCCAATTTCTATAAGAGTATTTAAGAGATGCTATGTGTCTTAAGTCTTTCGCTAAGTGGACAAAATTTCCATTAGAAAAGTTTGACTAACTCTATTATTTTGTTTTGTTACGTGCTTTATATCATTATCTCCCACTAGGCAAATAGCAAACCAGCAAAGAAAGAAAGAAAAAAACAAAAGTTGTCGATATATTTGCATAGAGCACGTTTTTGCTTCAATGCTTTTATTTTTTTTGTCGTCATTTCTTCTAGTTTTACTAACTACAAATACGAAACAAAAGGCTACTAGAAGGAAAAAGAAAAATGAGAAATAGAAGGCGAAAGAAATAATTTTAAAATAACTATAACAACAGCTGGGCTTTTAAATGAATGGGCATGATGTTATCAATGAATAACAATCTCGCCAATGCACCAGAGTCTCTATAAACGTATTGTACTTTTCCTTTTACTACTTAAACTATTGGCCTGCATCCATAAGTCTCCGTCTCCGTCTCCATCTCAGTCTCAGTCTTGTATTAATATCGACTAGAAATTGGCACTCTATCATCATGAATAAATGCTTTTTTACAGCATTTACTTGCAAATGGATACACACATTAAATTGTATATTTAATGTGAAAATTATTGAACATTAAGCGCGGACAAGGTATGAATGAATGTCTATAATTCAAGTGAGTGAGTGAGTGTTGTAAACGTTTAAATGATTAAATGATTTTTAAGGTAATTATTTAAAGCAAATGCTATTTCTTTAATAGATTGAAAATGAAGGGTTGCTGGATTGAAAGGTCTTTGAAGTTATGTGAAGGGTAATCTGATGTGCGATTATTAATTAATTATCATGGAACACACTTAATTATAAAATTATTGATAAAGCTTCATTTAATATTTATATGCAGTAGAGAAAATGTCGTTCAATCTTCAATTCCATTCTATTTGCTTTTGTCTTATATTAGATCGCTATTTGAATTATAATTTTTGTAAAAGGCAATATGTCTGACTGAAGGGTTGCGATGGCCAATTATGTATGTATGTAATATGTCTAAAGCGTATTTACATTCTTTTTTACTGTCTAGTCAAAAGCCAACAATGCACTTTAAGATACTTTTCATTGTCAATGAATCTTCACACATGACCGGATTTTATTTTCAACTACAGAAGCGCTTCTATTTTGTTATTGCAAAGGCAAAATCTCTAATTTAAATCCTAATCAGTCTATTTGAAAGGAAGCATAGGATTTAATAGCCGCACGCATCGTATCAATTAGAAGACTGATTAAAGCAAGTATAGGGTTTAATAGCCATACGCATCGTGTCAAGTAGAAGACTGGCAACAGCAAAAATCAACGCAAACAAAGTCCTTAAAAATTGTCCACAATTGTAGTCCAGCGTTCTTAAATTCGGACAGACAGAGGGATATTCTTCATAGCAAATGAATTCTGGTAGCATTTTTCAGCTTTCTGAGCTGATACAGAATCTTGGAGAAAAATCCACGGCTTGTTGCGGAGCATAGATCGGTTAAGAGATTATACAACATTTTCCAAAATGGTCTCTTGGCTAATCTTTTGATTCTATGATGGCTGAAATGCAATTCAATGACCCGATCATACATGACATTCGCCAAATCATTACTGTGCCATAATCAAATGCGGAAACACATTTTTATTTTGTTTTTAAAATTTTTTTGCGCACAGTCATATTGTTTTTTTTGACAGGAAACAAAATTTATCACTGCCAGCTATCAACGTATTTCAGCAGAAGACGTTTTTATTGTTCCATTAAATTTTTTTTCACAAAACTGCAGTGAACACAAAATGGTACGCTACAAAAATGGTACGCTACAAAATGGTACGCTACGAAAATACGAAGTTTCAAGTCTTTTGAACTACTGCAAACATTCATCTCCCGTCTCAAAATTTTTTCTTCAGGGTGTTTCCCTGAATTATTGATTTGACATCTTTGATGATTACGGTGTTTGAAATGTCTTCAGTGTCCCTAAAAAAATTTTATGCACCAGCTGACTTATATGTGATAAATATCTAGTGGGCGGAGTGTTCTTATACCACTACACTAGCGATACGGTTCTCGTTATCTGAACACTCCATTTTGAAAACTGCAACAATAATAAAATCAGTGGATTTAAGGTCGCCTTAGTCCAGTAGGTAGTGTGTTGGTGTATTAGGCGTAAAGCCACGAATCAACCCCGGGTCAGGCATTTCCAATAAAACGAAATATGAAAGAATATTTCTTCGGCGACTACCGCTTAGCAGATTTGCGGAAAAAAACTCTAAGAGTATATAAAATTGCCAAGAAAGAGTTTCTCAAAAATGTGTCGTTCGAAGTCGACTTGAAACAGTATGTCTATTCACTCATAAGTGATGTGGCAAGCAAGGTCTTAATCTTGAATGAAGGGTACTAATGACCAATTATGTACGTATGTGTGTATCTAATGTTGTGACAATATTTATGTGCCTACTAATACAAGTACGGAAGTTAGAGTGCGGCAAGTTAGATTGCGGAGATGGTTAATGACAAATATGTATCTCATATAAGATGGAACGAATTTTACAATTTAGCCAATTTGATGGCCATTTGATGGTCATAAGGAGCAGAATAATAATCAGACAAGAGGGTCTACAGGTGTCCTAAAATATATATATCTACACTCAGAAGGTATTTCAGAGGCAATTAAACTCTTCAAAATTAAATGACAATGCTGTACTTTAATTTACGATTCCTTTTTGTGAAACGCCTTGATAAGCGTACAAAACTATGACAATTTATCGCCATGAACTGAAAAAGCTGTGGAGATTTTTCTAAAACTCACATTTTACCGCGTTAGGCATTTTGTTCAATTGTAATTAAGCTATATACACTGCTGAGAGTGTAGAATAAATATTTGAAAATTTTATACGTTGAAGTGAATTTGTTATTATTTATTTATTTTAATGATTTATTATTGATTGACTTGTCTTTATTAATTGGAACTGTATGTGAAATCCTGAAACGTTTCAAGTGCATAAATTATTTTAAATTTTAAAAGATTTCTTTGTTTTTTAAATGAAACATTAAACAATACTTTCTTATATTATTTACATTGTAGACCATTTACGTCCATTTCATTATGATAAAATCGTATTTGTTAATTGTGGTCAATTGCTGAACTTGTGTCAACATTAATCACGACAAGGTTTTATTTCATTTTTTTTTTTTTTAATTTTCCATTTTTTCTTAATATTGCTTACGTATGCAAACATGTTTAGCATGAACTACGCACATGACATTTGATTTGAAATTTTTTTTCCCTCCGCAAATCATGAATTAAAAGTTGAATTCCTGCATGAGAAAAAAATTCCACAAAAAAAAGTATTCCACACGCAGAGGGGTATTACAAGTACACGACGTCATTTCAAGTATTATAACCGTAAAATGCGTAAAATTTCAACTCATTTAATAAGACATGCAAAAAAAAAAACAAACAACAACAAAAAAAATAAAAATAATTTAAAAAACTGGTTAGACATGTTGACCAAATGTTGGTTAACGCACTGGCGTACAGGAAAAAAAACATTTTTTAAAAACAATCTCAGACAGATAAAAATATGTTTAAAACATATGAAAAAAAAAACAAATTTGTTCAATTGTTTACAAGCCTTGTGCAACAGAAACAGCTACAGAAACATAAGAATAAGATTCTAAATAAACAGGTTTGTCGCTTAAGTCTTTTTTGTTAAGTGCGTTATGTTTACATAACGGGCCACATAACTACAATATTGTGACCCCACATACATAGTATGTCGCATAATTTTTGAACTTGACACAAAAATCGAAATTATTTTAAAAGCATTTAAAAAAACTGTAACTTTTGATAGCCGTTTTACACGAAGAAATTAAAATTTTCCTTTTTGTAATTTTTGATTTTTATTCACCATCATTTGCAGACAGATTTCTCAACAGACATTTAATCTCTGCAATAGCTATTAATAACGCTTGTTATGCTTTTAATATTTTGGTCTTTGCTATTCAGTTTAGATTGTATCGTTTCATGTGTCATTTGTATGCCAAAGCGCGTCATAAGCTGATGTCTTCCTGATTTCTTTTAACCACGTCTAACGTATTTCTTTCTTTTCGGTTGTTTGATTTGTGGTTAATTATAGTTTAGCAATAATCAAATTCTGTTTTATCATTTGGCTTTAGTATCAGCAAACATGTGATTATTTTTTAAAAGACTGTAATTTTGTTTAAGATTTCTTAAAGTTTTTTTTTTTTTAATAAACTTCCATCTTCAATATGTTATCACCTTGAAAATGCAGCATAATTTTTTTTAATTAATAATTTTAAAAAAATTAAATTAAATTGATTGCGTGTTTAAAAATTAGTATGTGTGTTTGTAAAAAAAAAAAACACACACACACTTTAGTTTATAAAAAAATATTTTTCATTTGTTACTGAAGTGACTCACTTGAAATATATCATTTCTAGACGTCATTTTCTAAACCTATTGTAGCATTTTTATTTAGTATTCAGGAAGTTATTACTACAAGTCTTAATGACTTATACTAAGTGACTGTTTTAATTTGTTATACGCAGCATTTTAAGGTGGCATTGTATCAGGCCTGTGGCAATTGATATACACACGAAGACCAAAACCAGGCCTTTATAGTAGACACAAGTATTCAAAGGAAACTTAACATCTGTTATTCGCAGCATTTGTAATTTCTAACCATACGCCAACTATGCTTCATAACAATTCCATTCTAATAAATTCAATTTACAATACCTCAACAATGTAGAGAACGTTTTTGATTGCTTTTCTTAATTTCATGGCATGATGGTTTTTGATTTGAATTTATTTGCCATCAGTAGTATTGGGCTAGAAAGGAACATCATAAATGGAAATCTTAGCTTATTATCAGCTGGCCAACAAGTAACGTATAAAAAACCAGCACGAATATAGGTTGACTTAGTTGAATGGGACAATACTATGCAACATAATTGCAACAACTGAAGTGTTAGGATTACGACCTAGCTTCTGACACTACTTACATTACCTACGTACATACATAATTGGGCATTACAACCCTTCAGTCAGGATTACGGCCTAGCTTCTCATACCACTCGTGTTGTGTACTTTAATTTTATACTTGAGTGGCGGGACCTACAGTTTAATCGTTTTGATGTCTGACCTTAGGTTTGAACCGTAGCCTTACGTCTAATAATCCAACACGCTGCCTAAAAGACTACGACGACTGCAATAATATATACATACAATTATAGTTGTGTCGAAAAAAGCGGCTTATAGCGGACAAGGGCCTTCAGCACTCTAGGATCGAATCGTATTTTTCCTTCCTTATTACAAAGTGGTTTAGAGGAACTACTGCTATACCTAATAAATACATGCCATATTAGCGTAGTATGTCAACAACCTGATAAAGTGTGAGAATGGTGTTCTTCCCAAAAGTGGTCCAAATAAAAACTACACTCGGAAAATTATTTAGACCAGCTGCTGTAGTTTAGTAGATAGTGTGATGGCTTATTAAACGACAGCCCGTGCGTAAGTATTTCTTTAGAGGCTTTTTTTTCAGCTTCCTTTTGGTAATACCTATGAGATTAAAAATATTTCCCATGAAAAGGTTCTCAAATCTGTCGCTCGGAGCTAACATTAAAAGTAGATGCCGTTTACGACAAAATGAGTGGTGTGATAAACTAGGTTGTGATCCTGACTAATGGGGATTAGATAGATCCTAGACACACAATCAGCGGAAACATACGCAAAGAATGGAATAATAAAGATTGGCACACCACTAATATAGAGATTGACTGTGAATGAACTCCTAACAAAACTATCTGAGACGGGCATTTACAGCCAAAGGCATGCAGATGACAAGTTCTAATGAGTTAAGGAAAATTTAAAGAGCCACTTTCTGATATCATTCAAAGAGGTTTACAGTTTATAAAACGATGGTGCATGTTAGTGGAGATCAGTATAAACCCACTCAAGACCACAAAAGTACCATTTACGAGAGGGAGAAAACTCTCTAAACGAAAAGGTCAGACATGCCATAATGATAATCTGATACTTATGGACTGGAGGTATACCATTATGGTCAGGCCAATAGCGGAGCCTATGAAGCTATTGTATCAAGGAGGGGACATCGCAATATCGCAATACTATTTGACAGTCAGGCCGCCATTCGATCTCTGATGAAGTTAACAAGAGCACAATAGATAATTGGGTCGCCGTACTAAGGCAACATTTCACGAAGATAATGATAAAGTAAGTAGTCGGTGGTATTTTTTATTAAAATTGTTAATAATTGTGTGTTGGCTTATTAGACATAAAGTACGGGTTCGAGGCTCAGGCCAGACATCAAAATGAAATACGAAAAAAAATATTTCTTCGGCAACTTCCTCTCAGCAGATTTCTGGCAAAAATGCTGAGAGTAAATAAACCTGCCATGAAAAAGTTTCTCAAAAATATGTCGTTCGAAGTCGCCTTTAAACTGTAGATCCCACCACTCACATCTAAAAATTAACGCACACAACATGAGTGGTGTGAGAAGCTAGGCCGTAAATCTGACTGAATGCTTGTAATGACCAATTCTGTATGTATGTTAATAATTCGCCAGGTTTTCCATTGTCTTTATGTTCTACTAGACTACATATTATCCACTGTGGATTAAGCAGAAGCTGCAAGCATAGGCTACTGCAACTATGTGAGTTTATATTTAAGCTTAAGTCACGAAGCACACATTTTTGTTACATTCTTAGCCCCTAAGTAAAAGGAGCTAAATAGTTTCGCAATTTTCACTTGATTTTAATAAAAATTTTCAAAAGTGGATGAGTTTTGCGCTGAGTTAGGAGCTGTTTTTGGGGGGAAAAAATTAGCAAAATTAATTAAGTCACCACGGGATGTATAGTATTACAGAATGTATGAAAAGTTTTTCACATTTTATCAGTTCAGTTCGAGTAGGTAGAGGTAGCTGCTCATCCAAGAAAATTAGATGGACACACTTAGGCCGCATTGGGCCCATTGTTTTTTGTCAGTCCGAGTAAAAACATCAATAAACATTATGAGGCGCTTTGCTTTTAACCATTTGGCTCAATTGATTTGGCCTTGAATTTTTAAGTACATAACAAACATGATTTGATTTACTATCAAACAAAATCTTTATCAGCTTTCAGCAATTAAAGTTATAGACAATCCTGATTATTCTAATAAAAATAAAGCTGACACACCTTTAACTTCATCTAGAAATCAGTTGTTCAGTTGCTGGTCAGACAAATTTGTCGTAGACATCCTCTTAGCTAATGCCACTCAAAAGCATATTTTTTTTCTTCAAGGTAAGCTCATGGTAGTAAAAATTTTGTTTTTTTGTTATTTAAAATTCAATTAAATTTATAAGCCATTAAAATAATATTTAACAATATTATGGATTTTAAATTAAGCAAAAGTATTTAATTTTTATTACAAATTTGCTTCTACAGCTGCAGTAATATATTTTTTTTTGGAAAATTAGAATATTTATGCCAAGTACATATCATGGACACCCATAAAATGTTTCCCCAAATATTATTTTTGTTTTGTTTCTATTTTTTTTTTTTTGATGCAATAAATCATAAAAACGTCAAAATATAACTCCAGCAGAAGAAAAAAAAAAACATAAATGCGGCCAAATAAAACAATTGAGCTGCTAAAACAAATTCATAACAATTATACTCCAAAAAACAATAGAAAACTTCCATTCAAAACCATAAATTTTATTACGATAACACACCCAGATCAGTGGGATGCAAAAAAACAAAATCAAAAACTAAATATAAAAGGAATGTTTAGAAAAGCGAATAAAAATGAATTTAAAAGGATGTTAAAACATAGTTTAATGGGTATTTGTTTTCAAATGTATAGAGTCTAATTGATTTTTGATATTCCTCTCTTTATTAATTTTAAGCTACGCTTTCTAAAAGCAATTCAGAAATTTTTTAATAAAATTATAGAATGGATTTTATTCGTTTTATTAAAAGTAATTGGTGGCTTTCTAAAAAAATTTTATGGCAGATATGCAGGATTTTGAAATTCTCAGAAAGAAAAAAAAAGTATACATGCGGAAGAAACTTGGAGAACAATCGATATTTGTATGTGATTACTGATGACTGGTTGAACTTTAATCATCACATGAAATTCATAAACAAAAAACACTTCTATGACTAAGGAAGAACCGTTGAAGATAATGAAAGATAATAATAGAAGTCGCCGTGGTCTAGTAGGTAGTGTGTTGGCTTATTAGACGAAAGGCCCGAGTTCGAATCCCAGGCCAGACATCAAAAACAAAATACAAAAAGTATTTCTTCGGCGACTTCCTCTCAGCAGATTTCTGGCAAAAACTCTGAGAGTAAAAATTGCCATGAAAAGCTTGTCAAAAAATCTGTCGTTCGGAGTCGACTTTAAACTGTAGGTACCGCCACTCATTTATAAAATTAACGCACAGAACATGAGTGGTGTTGAGAAGCTAGGCCGTAATCCTGACGAAGGGTTGTAGTGGCCAATTATGTATGTATGTATGTTGAAGATAATGACAAAAATTGGAGGAACAAATCCTATCCGCAAGCTGCAACTATGAAAAAAACAAAGGATTTCAATAGAGAACAAAAAATTCTAACAGAATTTCTATGTGACTTAATTGGCTTATATGTGAGATAGTGAATACTGAAATCCTATACAACGCGCTCAGCCAGCATATGATTGAAGTTATCCTCAAACACCGAAGGCTGGAAAAGCAGAATTTATTGTGAGAAAGCTTCAAAGGACAGTGATTGAAGGATATGAGTTGTGAAGGATATAAGATGTGCAACAGAAAAAGCTACAGAAACATAAAAATAAGATTCAAAAAAAACAGGTTTGTCGCTTAAGTCTTTTGTTAAGTGTGTTATGTTGAGAAGCTAGGCCGTAATCCTGACTGAAGGGTTGTAATGGCCAATTATGTATGTATGTACATATGTTATGTTTACACAACGGGCCGCTTAACTACAGTTCTATGACCACGCTTACATAATATGTCGCATAATATTTGAACTTGACACGCAAATCGAAATTATTTTAAAAGCATTTAAAAAAAAACAGTAACTTTTGATAGCCTTTTTACACGAAGAAATTAAAATTTTCCTCTTTTTGAAATTTTTAATTTTTATTCCTGATGTCTGCAAATGATTTCTCAACAGACATTTAATCTCTTCAAAAGGTTTTTATAACGTTTGTTATGCTTTTGATAATCCTTTCTTTGATATTCACTTAAGATTGTGTCGTTTCATGTGTCATTTGTATGATTTTGATTAAAGGATATGAGCTGTAAATTTAGTACATAGGCGTCTACGTTGGAACACAGTATCCCTTGAAGGTTCATACCTCCAGTTCTGAACACAATAACTAGTACTGAGTTCAGCATAAAGTCACTATATCTCTGTTTTATTAATTGGTGAAGTCTTCGATAAATTGAACCACGAAAAATATTATTTTAGAAGGCTGTGTAATAGGGGCCGATTTTTTAAGAGGTATAGGAAAATTAAAAAGAAAACACATAAAATTCAGAATAATGCATGAAATCTTTATTTGAATCGATAGTAAGGTCCATATAATTTAATTTTTGAAGATTATTTCATGCAAATGTTAACCGCGACTACGCCTCAAATGGTCCATCCGCTTAGTCTAATTTTGGCATACTCTTTCCAACATTTCGGCCGGTATCTCACGAATAAATGCTTCAATGTTGTCTTATAATGCGTCAATTGAAACGGGCTTGTCTGTATAGGCATGAGCTTTAACATAGCCCGACAAAAAATAGTCTAAAGGAGTTAAATCGCACGATCTAGGCGGCCAATTGACCGGTCCCGAACGTGAAATAAAATGTTCACCGAACTCGCCTCTCAATAAGTCCATTGTTACGCGTGCTGTGTGGCATGTGGCACTGTCTTGTTGAAACCACATGTCATGCCAGTCAAGCTTTTGCATTTTGGGCAAAAAAATGTTGGATATCATCTCACGGTAGCACTCACGATTCGCAGTATCTTTGAATAAGTACGGTCCAATGATGCCACCAAACTGTGACTTTTCTGCATGCATTGGTAGCTTTTGTAATGCTTCTGGCTGATCTTCACTCCAAAATCGCCAATTCACTCCAAAATCGACCGCTTCAGTAGGTCGATTAAACTGACCATAAAATGGAGGAAGCGCGAGATGAACTTTCTTAACAGAGCACGTATTTTGACAATAAAATTCAATGATTTGCAAGCGTTGTTCGTTTGTAAGACGATTCATGGTTAAATTATAGACCAAACTGAAGATGTTTGACAGTGAAACAAAACACGAAACGTGCGTGAGCTGTTTAAGCCAGTGTTGCCAAAAAGATAATAGCTAAAAAATCACCCGTTACAACTGAGAATACAGTTGGGTAAGCTATTAATTTCACGTCCTATTGGCCATCAAGATCATGGGATTTGACTGCAGTATACTCTCATATATATATATATATATGACTCATATAGGGACAAACTTGTTACAATTTCAGCCTTGCAAGTCAAGATTACAGCAGGGTTAGGTGAGTTAAGAACCGAAATGTTTGAAGAAAGTCTTCAAGAATTAGATGTCACAGTGACCCAGATTTTTTTGAAATAATCTGTAAAAATTGAGTTACAAACATCCATTTGTCATGACACTATTTTGCAAAATTTTTGTCGTTCTTTCCAAAAATTCATTCAAAGATCGATTCAAAACTCAACTGTCAAAACGACCTTAAAATTCTTGTTTAAATTTTTTATAGTCTTTTAAAAACCTTAAAACTATTTCTAAATATTTTCTATATTTAGAAGTTGTGTGCATATAGTATTGTAACATGATAAACAAGAATTCTGGAATTTTTTTTGTTCTTCTTTTTTGGTTCTCAAAGTCAAAGTTTATTTGTATTACAAAATATCTGATAATTGAAGCAACACCCACTTGTCAAAGCAACAACAATACGAAATATGAAGAAATAAAATAAATATAATAACAAAAAAATAACAAAAAATTAATTAAATATACTTAAAAAGAAAACCACGATGTAGCCTTGCTCACGGTAATAATAAAAGAAAACCAAAATTATTTTAAAAAAAGAATGTTTTAAATTATAAACTGAAATCAAAATAATTGAACAAATAATGCAAATGATGAAAAAAAAAAATTAAAGTAAACAAAATATAAAATATCTTATTATTGGTTACAAGTCAAGGTTTTGCGGAACAAATAAATTCCCAAAAAAAAAAAAAATTATTTTGTTTTTAATATTAGAAACAGACATTTTTGCTGCTGAATTTTTAAACAAATTTAAATTTTTATTTCAGAAATTATTTCTTGATTATTTTTTTTTGTATAATTTTACAGATTGATTGATAAGTTTGATGTTTGTATTGTAATAAATCATGACAAGATTTGTATTGAAATGCAAACGCCTTTTTCTTTTTGAATTTGAACGGTTTTTTTTTGGCATTCGGACAACTGGAAAATAATTACACATAAAATTTAATAGAAAAAAAAATAAGCAGAAACCACAATTTAAAACAAGTTAATCTTTTAAACAAATGAACTGTAATGTCTTAAATTCCATTATGCTATTAACAACAACAACAACAATTTGCTATCAAAATTAAGTGGACTCAACTGAATTGGACTACTACTTTAGGCAGACAATTGCTTTGAATTGCAACTGAATTTATTATTAAATTACCATATCAAACTAAATATCTGGATACCATATGAATATGCCAGCAGACTATTTCAATATGGCCAACAATTTAATTATTAAAACGAAAAAAAAATTGGTTTCATTTTAATTCATCAAAAAAAAATATAAAATAAAGAGTGTTTTATTTAGGGATTTATTTTTATTAACATTTTGTGATAAAAAATAATAAAAATTTTCTATATTTGATATAGTTTTAATAGCTTATTTATCGGTTAAAAGGAATCTTAAACTAAATCATCAATCATTTCTTTCCAACTTCATTTTTAAATGGAGAAAGCATACATTAGATTAAATTGTTTAGCGAATCGGTGAAGTAATGTGGTCATGGTCTAAAGGTCATTTAAAAGTTAAATTTTTTTTTTGTTCATTTCCATCGTGTTGTTTAGACGGGAAATCAAAAGCCTACTTACATAATTACTGTGAAATGAGGCAAATGAAGTATGATGTATAGGATGATACCTAATCTGGCTTTGTTCGTTGTAATGTCAACACTTAAATAGTTGGTTTTAAAGTTATGTAATGCAATCTACCAGCTACAGCTTTTTCTGCTTCTCATTAAAATAATCCCAATTAAGATATTCCGGTCTATAACCATACACGATTTAGGATCATTATGATATGAACACACTTACAAGTTGTAATAGTTTTAATTCTCATTAAATATTCGACTATAATATTCAGATATGTATCGAGCTGTTCCCTCAATTAAATTTTAATTAAACATACATACATACATACATAATTAGCCATTACAACCCTTCAGTCAGGATTACGGCTTATGTTCTCACACCACTCATGTTGTGTGCCTTAATTTTATACGTGAGTGGCGTGACCTACAGTTTAACGTCGACAGATTTTGAGAAACCTTTTCATGGCAGGTTTATTTACTCTCAGAGTTTTTGCCAGAAATCTGCTGAGAGGAAGTCGTCGAAGAAATATTTTTTTTCATATTTCGTTTTGATGTCTGACCTGGGATTTGAACTCGGGCCTTTCGTCTAATAAGCCAACACACTACTAGACCACGGCGACTACGGCTAGATATTCTATAAATAAATTCTAGGTGCCAAAGAAACCATCCAAGTACCGGACAGTGACAGAGAAGATGCTCTGTAGTTTTCTGTTTTTCTTCATCATTGTAGCTTCTGCAGCTTCCAGCCTCCGGGAGTGTTTAAGGCAAATTTTCTTCTGCATATTATCAAAAGATCAGATCAGATTTATTAAATTAAAAAGTCGGAGTAGTTTTGAGCTTTATTTAAGTTAGAAAGATAAAACTTTAAAAAACACTAATTCCAATTCTTTATATCTGAATTACATCGAGATTTTCAACTTTCACTAAAGGCCATTATCAACAGATACTGTTTTATACCTTGTAAGAAGCATAACACATACGTAGCCGCCTTTAAATTGTAACCACATAACACGGAGTTACTGTATATAGTAGTAAGAAAGATAGACTTCGACATAATCTCCAGTCTGCTTTGATAGCAGGTGAAAAGTTTTCTTAAAAATATTTTCGAAAATTCTTTTCAATTAAATTGTGTTAAAAAGAGTGTCTTAATTTAATAAACAGACCTACATAGTGGTCTACTATATATTTTCTAAAAAAAATCTTGTTTAAAACATTCGATCACTGAATAGTTATAAATACTTATATTGTGTTAAATTGTTGATATTTTTAAGTGGCTTTGCATACTATCCTCTATGTTATAGAAAAAAAGGAAATAGTTCTGCGCTTAAGTTTGTAAGTAAAAATAAAGTCTATAAAAAAATTTTTACACTAAATAAACTAAAAAATTAGGGAAGTTTCAACACATTCTACAGAAGAGTAAACAAATGGTCTGACATAAAGTACATTTATTTGCAAAAGAAAGATGCGATAATAAGCCACTTGCAGAGACAGAAGACAGGTCTGATATGCTGTAAATATTAGAAGAATAAAATTTACATTAAACCAAGCCATATTTCAACCCAGGGACTTCATAGTAGTTGTAATGTGACATTCGTCTTTGGTTGCATACTACTGGATGCTGGGAACACACCACAACCATTTTTGCAAAAGTTGTAACGGTGAGAAAGAAAACGAGGCTACAGAACACGTTTTCTTCCATTATCCGGTGTTGGGGAGCCCGAGAAGAAAAATCTTAGACACACAGAATTTAATGAAGTAACGCATCTGGCCAAAGGCGGTTTAAATAAAATTCACATCTTTATAAAACTAACGTAATGGCTGCTATATGCCAACCAGGAGTTATAATTTTGTACACAGCATAAGAAATACTAGCGTCCAATAGACTCAACTAAGCAAAGCTTATTGGAGCGGCTGCCAATTTCAACCAAATCTAACCTGACTTGGAAATTCTGATTTATAATCTGTATTTCAAGGATTATATAAATAAGGAATTTGTGAAGAGATCTCCTTATTTACATACTGTATTTAGAATGAAGAAAAGACATCGTAGTCTAGTAGGTAGTGTGAGGTAAAAACTCAGAGAGTAAAATAAAATGTCCATGAAAAGTTTCTCTCAAGTTTGTCTTCAGGAGTCGACTTTAAAATGTAGGTCCCTGCACTCATGTATAAAAAGTTAACTCACACAACATAAGTGACTGAAGAGTTGTAATAACCAAATTAGGTATGCTTGTAGGCATTTCCGCTTCCTCTACCATATATGCCTTTTGATAAAATTTTTTATATAGAACGTGTAGAGTGTAATGTATTCGTTTTGATTTCAATGAGTTGCTGTAAGTGATTGTTTACATACTCCAAAATTGCATACGCGCTTGTAGATGTTAATTTGAGCAAATTATTAATTGTTTATGATGTTGTTGTCGTTTCTTTTTTTATTTGTATCTTTTCTGTTGCCACACTATACGGTTTTTTGTTGCTCGTATTTATGTTGTAGTCATAGACAATAAAATTATTTTAATTAACCAGCATTTGTTTCAGCAGCAACGTTTTTTTTTTTTGTTTTCATTTAAGTTTAGTTAAACCAAGTAAATGTTGCAAAAAGCCAAAAAAAAACAAGACATATGGTTGTATTGAGGCTTTAAACTTTAAACGCTTATTATGATTAGCTGTGACCTTTCCATATCCTAAACTAATTATAATTAAATTAAATTAAGCTACTTATATAGGTAATGGTCATGTAATTGAATTGACTAATTGGAAACGATAGAAACTTATTAAAAGAAGCCGTATTTATAAGTGTTAACTGAAAAAAAGAAAAGAAAAAACCCAAAAATTGATTTTAAACACATATATTGGTAGTTCCAAAGCAGTGGCATATCATTTCAAGCAATTTAAATTATACAAATTTAATTATAAAACGAAAGACTTAAGCAACAAACTTGTATTTTTTTTTTTGAACTGTAATTAAAAAATTTTAAATGAAATTATTTTTATTGTTGTTGTTGTTGTTGTTACAGTTAATAATGCTTTAAATAATATTTTGTTTAATTATAGTCTTATTGTCACCAAAAAAAAAAAATGTTGAGTATGGAAAAAACCAACATCACTAAGGCATGACGAATCATGATTTTATGCAAAACGTGTTGCAAGCCAAGCACTTATTTAAGGATACGAAATCAATGATTAACACGCTGATTGCTGAGATATCAACAACGGATTTGAATAGAAGAAAATCATGACTTATTAAGTAAATGCATGAATGAATGAATGAATGAATGACTGGCTTTGTGATCTTGTAACGAAATGATTAATTAATTGTATGGGAATTTTTCGTCGTTTATTTTGCTTTGTAAGTGCTTTTGTTATAGTTACTTGCCAAGCTTCAATTATGCCAACTCAGGCTTGAAAATTTCTTACTGTTTATGGTTTTGCCTTATTGTTAACGGTTATATGACATCTGCATTAAGCCCGATTTGTTATTTCTTTTTTTCCACTGTTTTCTGTATCGATCCGTTACATGTCGTGATAACCTTGATATGATTACATGAATTTAATTATTCAAATACAGCATAACGTTTCAATCGTATAATAATTTGTTACTAAATATTATGAAATCTATCTCAAGACATTGTTATTTAAACAAATTTTATTAAAACATTTTTAAATTGTCTTACAATTCCGGCTAAATAGCGGACTAGTCATAATTTTAAATCCATAAATTTTCAAAATAAATGATGCAGAACCTAAAGGTTGGTTTCCATTTAATAATTTTTTTTTTACAAAATTTTGCCTTTAAAACGAAGTTTTTTTTTGCCTCAATGTGTGTGTTATTTGAAGCCAAAGTTTTAGTTTTTATTTGTAATATTTTGTTTTTCATGTTGTTGAAGAGTTTTTAATGAAAAGCTTATGAAAAGCAGAAGAAAAAAATAATTCAACCACCAACCACGAAACCAATCTTACAAAACCAATACATATTGAGTTTTGTGGTCTTGAATAACTCCCACAGTTGAATTTTCTTGTAATATTTTCTAACAATTTATTACAAAAGCATAAATTATGTAATTTTGTTTTGCGTTTATGTTTTGTAAATTTGTTTTTATTTGATATAGAAATTTAATTAAATTGACAAATATTTATATGTGTGTGTGTGTATGTGTGTGGTAATTATCAGATGAGTTGTTGTGGCAATTATTCAACTTTAAGGCTTTCAAATGGAATTTGTTTGCAGATAAGCAATACTTGACTGCAGAAAGAGGATTGTGTTTAGTATTCACTCATAGTATATGGTTTATAGTTTGACAGACAACTTGTTTGCTGTCTTAGAGAAAAAAATAGACTTACGCTTTAGCTTAACTTTGTAGTAGATTCATAGTATTCTATAAATTTAGTTTCCAGGCCTTGTAACTCATCTAAACTAAGTCTTAGGCTAAGTATGCCTACAATCATAGTATCATTATTAAAACGCGTTGTTTTTTAGATGTTTAATAACCACAATAAATGTAGGTGACAGCTTCCAAACTTTTGAGGTGCCCATTGCACGAAAAAATGACACTCTTACTGAGACACTCTTTACAACAGTTTTCAACAATACCTGCAACGATTTAATCTGACAGGAAAAACTGTTTGTCCAACTGCCCGGATGTTCTCAAAACAGCGGAATATGTAACTTTCGAATATGACGGATTCAAAGTAGTGTGCAATAGGATGTTTTTGGCTGGTGGCCAAAGAGCTCCTCTTAATAGGTTTCCAAAAAAGCCCTAGAAACAACTAAGTCTGTCGTCGCTAACTGTATACACCATCATTCATTAATAATATTAACGCACTTAACTTTAACCGTAGTCTGGTAGGTAGTGTGTTGGCGTATTAGACCAAACCAAATATCAAAAAAAAACATTTCTTCTGCGACTTCCTCTCAGCAGATTTCTGGTAAAAACTCTGAGAATAAATAAACCTGCCATGAAAAAGTTTCTCAAAAATCTGTCGTTCGGAGTCGACGTTAAACTGCAGGTCCCGCCACTCACGTATAAAATTAAAGCATACAACATGGGTGGTGTGAGAAGCGAGGCCGTAACCCTGACTGAAGGATTGTAATGGCCAATTATGTAACTTTAACACACAGTAACGTAATAGTAACAAAAATAAGATATACATATAAATTAATTCCATTTTGCACTACGTTAGTAAATCAGATACATTTATCGCCTATAATGCAAACATATATTACAGGATTATGTCTGGTTATTTGGCGCTTTATTCAACATTTTAGTGAATATCGTCTTGTGATAACATTGAATACCCTTTTGTGACCATAGACGAGAGGCCATGGTTCAAAGCTAGCTCAGACATTCGAAAAAAAAAATAAAAAATATTTCTTTGGCAATTTACCCAACAGTCTCTTGGCAAAAATTCTAAGAGTAAATATAATTCCCAAATATCTATCGTTTGGAGTCAACTTTACATTGCAGGTCCCAACTCCCTTGGAGAAAGTTAATACACACAACATGGATGGTGTGAGATGCTAGGTGGGAATGGGAGATCAACAATGAATCGTTTTTTCGCATACTCTTCATACAGAGAAGCCATGGAGATATTTGAATGACGTTGTTACATTCCACACATAATGGCATCGATACATCTATCAAACGACTTAAAAAAATTTCGATCAGAGATCAACTATGAATCGTTTTTTGGTACTCATAAGTACTCATGAAATTTTGAGTATGAGTGAGTCAACAGTATTGAAATTCAACTACTCTGATTCATTCGTACTCACTACAACACTGATTTATAAGTAGAGATTGCAATGAGTATGAGTACAACGTTGAGTACAACGTTCAGATTCATAAATTTAGAAAAATACTTATAATACTCATAAATGATTCGATTCGAATTCGAATCATTCATCAAAATTTACAGTCTTAGTTGTTGTTGCATTTACAAAAAAAGAAGAAAAAAAAGGACAAAGACAGCAAGCAAAGCAAACACACAATCTTCTAGTGAGTATTGTAGTGTTCGTACTCGAATCATAATTATTTTGTGATTCTTGTAAATGTTGAGTAAAGGAGAGTCGAAATCAACAACATCATGAGTATTATTAAGTATCAGTAGGATGAGTACTTCAAACATTGAATATGAGTAGTATGAGTATGATATTAAAATAAGTATGTATGCATATAAGCATCAGAAATTATGAGTATGATTCGAATCGACTCATCTTTTTGAATACTCATTGCTGATCTCTGGTGGGAATCATGATTATTTTTTTTATTGTTGTTGTTTTTAGACAAATATTTCTCAAGTTTGACCTAATGCCATGCTATCCCATACCATCCATCTTGAAAAATAATTCTTAATTTTACATTATAATTGTGAGCGCGAGAATTTCAGAAATTAGAGGTGTATGCCTAGTATTCTGGATAAAATTTGTTAACAACTCTTACTTATACATGGAAACGAAGAAAGTGACAGTTGTAAAATATATTAAGAGGAGCAACGAACTGGATCAGTTATGTTTCAATATTAAAAGGAACATCAAGCCATCCGAAACATAGCTGTAGGGGGGACTAACAGTAGAAAATTGATTCATTAAAATATGATAATCAATTAAAAATTTAAAATTCTTGATCATTTCAACTTCTAATGTTTGAATTCTTCAAAATTCAGGAAGAAAAATTTAATTCCAACATACATACATACGTACATACATAATTGGCCATTACAACCCTTCAGTCAGGAATGCTGTGTGCCTTAATTTTATACTTGAGTGGCGGGAGCTACAGTTTAACGTCGATTTCGAACGACGGATTTTTTTTGAGAAACTTTTCCATGGCAGGTTTATTTAATCTCAGAGTATTTGCCAGAAATCTGTTAAGCGGAAGTCGACGAAGAAATATATTTTTTTTTCTTATTTCGTTTTGTTTTAAGCCAACACACTACCTACTAGACTACGGCGACCCCTATTAAATTCCAACGAAATCTTTAAATCAATAAAAATTTTATTGTACTTTTAATTATTTTGTATCAATAAAACTTTCTGAATCTCTATATAATATAATATTAAATTTTAATTAAACAATCTTTTAAAAAATAAATAAAAATTCTCTAAAATACTTTCGAAGAAGCATGAAATGTTGAATTTTTTGGGTTTTGAAAGCCATTTTTTTATAAATTTTAATTAACCATCAATTTAAATACCATCGCTACAATGTTAAAGAATTTATCAAATGACAATACAACAGCAACAACAACAAGTGGGTGTGAATTTTATTTATTGTTTGAAGTTTTAGAAAATGTTACAATTTTATGCAAGAATATTATTTGCAAGAATCAAATCATAGATGACAAATACCACAGAAAAAAAAATTAATTCACACACATTTATTCATTCATTTATACATTTAATTATTCATTCATGTGCTACTACATACTAGAAATCCAACAAAATTAAGACACACATACACGTACACATACAACATACAACATTTTTAATTGTGTATGAAAATTTCAATACAAAACAGCAGCCCAAAATCTATTTGAGTCGGTTTCTTATGATATTTTTTTCTTTCATCTTTTTTATTTTTTTGTCGAAAAGCAATTACTTCTTCTACTCGTACTAGACAAATGAAACTCTAATCATAGACTGATTTAGGTTCTATTCAAATACAAAAAATACTCTCGCTTTCAATAATAAAAAAAAAACCTGAACATTGATTGTGCTCAAAATTATAGCAAAATTAGACAACAAAACAAAGTAAAATAATATAGATTCAACGTCACTACGGCAGAGCATACAGTGGAACTGGAGGCAGTAAATATAGAAGCACATGTAGAAACATAGAGATTGATAGGAATAGGAATATGAAGACAATTAAATACTAAAATAAAGCAAATAAATTACGATTGAAGATATTTATTCGAGACTTCCCAACATTGACAGTTGATAACGGTCATCTGCAGATGTTCAATTAGTTATCATCTCTTTATGCCATGTTCGCACGGCAGCACTTTTTCGTAATTCGCTCTCTCATTCGCAATTCAACACCCAATTATGTGCTAAATTACGTCATTCGCCATACAAAATTTTGTGAGCGAATTACCCAAATTGTGTGTAATCCAATTTCTATTACACTGTGGATTACTTAAAAATCAATGTAATCTCTAAATTTTATCGTATTTTTGCCATCACCAGCTGTCAAAGCACAGAAAATATAAACAAAAAATATTGTAAACAATAAACAATAATGGAATCCAAAAATAATATTTTAAAAAAGTATTATTTATAAGAAAGTTATTCGCGAAATTAGCGGAGGAAGCCACTATGTGTGTCGAAAACCTTTTGAAAAGTATTTGCTGCTTTTGAAGAAGCTGTATGAAAAATATGAATAATAATTTAGTAATAAAAAGAAGAAGAACTGTAAAAAAGAATTACAAAACTACCGTGTGAACATGATAATTCAAATAAGTAATTCAAACAGAGAGCGAAGTAATTCAAAGGCTCGTGCGAACATAGCATTAGGCTGTTTAGCCCAATTATCATGGTTGACATCTGCAGAAGTTGGATGGTCACTTATTTTCATCAAAAAATCATTTTCAGCAATGACGCCGATTATTGAATGTATGGGTACATGAACAAACAAAATTGTCAAGTTAGGGACATTACCAATTCACGCGATATCTCAGATACCAGTTCAATGCATTCCGCACAAAAATTCATTTGTGCGTTTGATGTGAATTTTGGATTGTTGTCATAGGCCATAATGGCAAGATCATCCCGGCCAACAGCGACTACTGAAGGTCGGTAATTATCAACTCATTTTGACCTGAATTGCAAGATCTGGACACCAATGGCATGACGACGGCTCTACGCGCCACACCGCCTGATGGTGCATTGGATATTTTGCACAAGTAATTAGAGGGTATAGTTATCTCGCGTGGAGGTTATGTGAACTGGCAGCCGGAACCGTGCTCTTTGTCCTAGTTAGACACTTTCCTGTGAGGGTTTCTTAAGTCGCAGGTATATGCGAAAGAGCCATAAGCCCTAGTGATCATCAAATTCAGCCAGATTTTTAGGCTAAAATCATGGGAAATTGAACAACTCGAATGCGATACATTCGGAAAGCCCTGAACGCTGTTATTATTACACATTCAATGGCTGTATTCATAAGATACTGTATTTATAAGACGCTGTATTTATAAGATAGATTTGTTTGATTGTAAAATGCGGCAAAATCTGATGCAAAAAGTCTGTGACATATACGAACTGTCTATATAAAAGACAATTACACTCCATACTGACTTCTGCTACGTACTGTCTATACGATAACTTACATATGACATACATACATAATCGGCATAATCAATCAGGACTACGGCTTAGCTTCTTTTCTCACAACCCTCATGTTGTGTGTTTTAATTTTATACGTGAGTGGCGGTATTTACAGTTTAACGTCGACTCCGAACGACAGATTTTTTAGAAACTTTTTCATGACAGGTTTATTTACTCTCAGAGTTTTTGCCAGAAATCTGCTGAGAGGAGTCGCCGAAGAAATATTTTTTTTCATACATATTTCGCTTTACGTCTAATAAGCCAACACACTACCTACTAGACTACGGCGGCTTCTTATATGTGAGCTGTAGGAAAACGTTGAGTAAAGGATTATGTACTGATCGAAAAGAAGTTACTTTATCTTATGCAAACAACAGGGACCGGAAGTTATACAACAGGTTCTTTCAGGCAAAACACCATTTCAAAATGGCAACGCCAATGGGATGAAGAGGACAGAGGAAGGTGGATGGCGATACTTATCCCGGATATTGGGCTATGGATTGGACGAAAAATCGGAAAGGTGAACTACTACACTACACAGATGCTATCGGGGCGTGGGTAATTTAGAAAGTAACTGCATAGAATGGGTAAGAGCGCCTTCCCTTATTGCCTTTACGAAGAGGAGGAAGTAATTGATGATGCAGAGCACACTATTTTCGAGTGTGCACGCTGGCAGAGCTATCGCTCTGAACTGACATCAATAGTTGGAACGATCACGGCCGCTAACATTGTCAGGGTTATGATTGCGAGTGGTGAGGATTGGACTTCAGTGGCAAATTACGTGGAGCGTATCCTAGACTGAAGAACAGAGATCTCGAGACTGTAGAATATGTAGGCACGCCGGCATAGATGATACTTGCACACGTGTCAAACAGAATCCAACACAGGGACCTGGACGAAAGGAATAGTGGAGACACTATTCCGGACGCGGACAAGAACACTCAGAAGTAATACCACCGTAGTTCCGGACAACAAGTCCACGAGACGAGGGGGGAATTTAGTGGTTGAGGGCCCTACACACGGAGGATGTGACGACTTCCTCTATGGTGCGGTTAGGTACATTTAGCCCTCCTCGGCGTAAAAAAAGTGCTATATTTTCTCCTGAAAATGTTGCTCCGGGATAGACTTGCTGTTATTTAAGTAAGTAAGTAGTAATTTGACATCAACATTCTTTTGAAAAGCTTTACATTGTAGGTAAAAAATTGATGGGCCTGTATGATTTTGCTCTGATGTGATCCTTGTTATGCTTAGGTATCATCTTAAGCATCTCATTGCTGATTTTATCTATAACAGTAGCTTTCTTTGGGTTAATCCCAACAAGACTTTATTTGACCTCTCGAAACTCTTTACAAATGGTATACGAAGATAAACAAATGAATTGTGTGAGAAACTAGTTTGTAATCCTACTTCAAGAGTTGTAACGACGAATTAAGTAAGTTAAGTGCGTACAAGATTTCCTTCCATGAATCATCACTCATATTCGGTCTTATAGTGTTTAAGAATTTTGTTTATTATTTCGTCTCGTTCCAAATTCCAATAGAAAAGAAACCAAAAAACATTTTATTACATTGGCATTTAAACACTAAACATTTAAATATCCGTTTGTTTGTTTATTTTGCTATAAAAAGTTTGTAGCTTAAGTCTTTTGTTTTACTACTATCCACTTGAGTAAAGAATACAAATTAAAAGGCCCACTGTAGGTTAGGCTAGAAAATTGAAATAAAAATCATACTCTCATATGGCTGTGGCACACTAACATAAAACTGTAAGAGAAGCAAAAAAAAAATGAGAAGCAAAAAAAGCAAATGTGCTCACAGTTATTGTTTAATACACTCCTCATGTGCATGTTTCATATTGTTATTGTTATAGTTATTATTGCTGTTGTTTGTTGTTGTTGTTGTTACTTTATTATTATTATTTTTTTAATCTAATTCTGTAGTTTTTGGAAAACAGTGTATTTGTTATTACATTGTTGTTGATTTTATAGTTTATTTTGTTGTATTTGTTGTTATTCTACTCGTACTATTTAGCTTTTTAACCCTCTTTAATGTTGTGTTACCGCTACTATTATTTTTTTATTGTTGTTGTTGTTGTTGCTGTTGTTTAATTTAGCTAGCCAAGAGTGTTGTTTTTTTGATTTTTATTTTGCATTTACTACGGGTGGAGTAGTCGGCTTTTAAATCTATTGTATGTGTGTGTGTGTTTGCGAGTATGTGCAGTTTTTTTTATTAACGTTGAGAGTATTTCAAGTGTTTGAAATGAACATTTGTTGGTTTATTTTGTTTCGTTGGTTTTTTTATAGTTTTTCAGTTTCTTAAAGCATATTTTTTGTGTATAAAAGCGATTTCCTTCTGGGTTCTAGTTATCAGTTGACTACAATCCATTGAGTCGTCTAGACCACATATTTGTTTTAAACTATTCTCCTTTACTAATAAACAAAAATCCTTAATTAAGAAAATGGCTTTCTTTAAAGTGAGTGAAAGAAAATATTGAAAAAAAAGAAATACTAAAAAAAAATTTAAACAATTTTCAAGGATCTTAAAACAAATCTAATTTCATTCCATTCCAAATAAATTGTGAAATTCTCAAAAAAAAAAATTTAAGAAAAATATTTTAAATTCGAAGAATAAAATCTAATTGAAGTGTGTTTTATTTTTGTTTTACTCCGTAGTCCTTGATTTGCTTGGCTGTTGTGGGTGTTGCCACCGCTGGTGTTTTACATGGTGGCCATGGTGGCCATGGTGGTCCTGCTTTATATGCTGCTGGTCCAGCAGCTTATCATGGTGGCCTACATCCCGATGAAGGCTTGGATTATCATGTAAGTTAAAAGCATATTATACAACAATTCAAAAGGATTTAAAAATTTATCAGAAATGGATATATTCCCAGGAGAAGATGTAGTAATAGCTTCTTTTTGAAGGCAGATGAAATGAAGCAAAATTTGTTGTTAATAAGAAGAGTCAGTAAAGTTTCATTTACAGAATATCATTAAAGAGTGTGTGTTCTCAAATTAGTTAAGTGGGAAACTGATATTCTAGATCATAATACTTCTGACTGGTTTATCAGTTCAAGTACTTTTTCAAATCCTTTAACTCCATAGGATTTCATTAGTTCTTATTGATTTCAAAATACAAAACGTCTAGTAAAATCTTTACATACTTTTGACTGCAGAATACTCCTGCCATTAGATTACGATAATTTATTTACCATTGCCTCTGTAACTGTGCCACTGTTGGTACAGTGGTAAAAATCGTGAACGATTTTTGTGTCCATTTATTTTATTCATGTTTCTTATAAACTAAGCTTGTGCTAGTGAAATCTTAAGAAAATCCATATACAAGTGATCTTTAGAATGCGAAAACACTAGAAATAATGTGACAGTTTTTGTGAGCAGTTGCCATAGTCTTGTAGGTAGATGTGTTATCTCATTAGACGAGTGTTTCACACCCTAGCTGTGACAATCCTCTCAGCAGTTTTCCGCCAAAAGCTCTGTGAGTGATATGAAATGGTGTTCAAATCTGTAATTCAGATTTAGTGGAGTCCCACCACTCGTGGATAAAATTAACATTCACAACATGAGAAACCAGATTGTAATCCTGACTGAAGAGTTGTCATCCGCTAAAAATCCATTTCAATAGTTAGTGAGCAGTGCAAAGAACTTTAATATTACATTTTATTATTATGCAAGAGAATTAAAGTTATGCATTGAAAAGGCCTGTTCTACTGTCCTCAATTAAATAGAATTCTCCTATAATATCACTCTCGATTTTATTACGCTGACAAATTTGATTGTGCTGTTTGGTGCCGGTAATGATATGGAACTGCTGAGTCTATTCTATGACCTTTGCACCTTTGCAAATCTTTTGTATAGGTCGAGTTGGTAGTGTGCTAAACTTCAAATGCCGAGACCTAGGCTGCAATCCCTATGTGTTTTGTGATTGCCTGATTATCTGATTGTTGACAGTAAATGATATTCTATGAGGTAAACGAGCACCTTTGCAAATCTTTTGCATATTTTTACTTCATCATATTAAATTGGGACCCGGCCCGGTGTTCGCGTTGGTAGTATGCTAAACTTCAAATGCTGAGACATAGGCTGCAATCCCTAGAAGAGGCCCTATATGTTATTTGTGATTGCCTGATTAATGATCGGTCATTAAAAGGCACCATGTTGCAAAATTAAATTTGCCCCCCCCATTCTCTAATAACTATATTTTTGATATTCCAAAACAATGCCCTGCATGACTATGAGTTCATCTTCTGAGTGTTAGCATTGAAAATCAAAATCTACTGTATTTTGACTAGTGCAAGCTCTATAGCAATTGTTTAAGCTTGAAATATAGAAGAATTTTGGATACTGTAATTCAGAAGAATGAAATTTAGTGGATTTTCAATTTCACTAAAGGCCTCTTCAATTTTGTTGTTATAAAGAAATCTGAACACGTATAGGATTTGTTGTGTACTTTAAAGCATTTGTACAAAATTTTATTTTTAGAGTTTTACGGGTTTTACCCACAATTTTCCATTTTATATGCTCAATAAAATTCTGGTGTTCACATGAACGTCTGGCAATTTGAAAGAAAATTTTTTATTTTGTATGAGTATATAAATTAATTAAATTATGTTTTTTAATTTTTTTGCATACATGCCTACAATTCCATTAAAATGGAAAACCAAAATAATTTTCTCCTTCATATTAACGATTGATTTTAAACAAATGTTTTTTTCCTACAACCTATGCAAATAGTTTTCTAAAACAAAATATAAATTCAACAACTGCATTCACATGCTTATGCTATTAATGTGCAGATGTAATAGAAATCATCGTGTTCTACCCATATATGAGTGCTTACAACAAAAGACTTAAGCAACAAACTTTTTTTTAGAGTTTCATTCTTGTGTTTATTGCTTCCTATTACCACCCATACACATAATACAAAACCTTTATTAGTAATTTTTGAACAAAACTTATATTGTATCTGCATAATCAATAGCTGTGCTAATATATATTTTTTCCCATAAATTTCAAGTCAATTTTTAATGACAATTACGTGTAAATTGTGCAAATCTTCTCTGTGTATGTAAGTACGTTTACCTTCATCTTCTTTTTCTTAGTAACCCACGGCAAATTTTAAATCTATTTGTGATTATTTATTTATGTTGTGTCTTCCAATATTTTTTCTTTTTTTTTGCTTTTTTTTTGTCTAACTTTACCCATTAACTAATTGCAGACAATAATGCTTTTTATATTTCTTTGCTTCTCTCTTCTCTGCATGTACGGTGTAAACGTACGTATGTATTTGCGTGTGCGATCATGTAAGTTTTGCTAATCATCTTCGTGAAATGTTCAGCAATTCATTATTTATGTCAGTTTTTATGTGATTCTGTTTTTTATTCTTTTTTTCTTTTTATTTTTGCTCATTTTTATATGTCACAATTATCATATTTAAATGCATTTAAGTAATATATGTACGTACAATACCTATACCATACAATATTGTATGAGACAAGTTGAAAACATAGCAATTGTTGCCAGTTAACAAAGCATCATATGCGGTTTAAATTGTAATGAAATCGTATCTACTTGTGACATGAAATATGTCTGCGCAATACACTGTGGGAGAATCTTAAGTATTGCAATTGATGTTGTTGTTGTTGTTTTTATTAAATAAAAACGAAAATAAGTACATGAATTATAATGCTTGATTTGTAAATGTAAGAAAAAGAGCATCTTAAACGAAACAGACACTCTTCAATTAGATACAAAAAAATGTCGTATTTATCTAATGATGCCTGTATTGGTCTTTTAAATTCAAAAAGAAAAGCAAGATACTTAAATTCTCTGAAGCTTTTCATTAAACGATCATTATTAATGGATCAAATCAAACACAACGAGCAGGGTATGTACTACAGATATGGGACCACTATCCCACCTTAATAAGAAAGCTGTACTGGAGTTGATGCTACATAATCAAGATATTAATTGAGATTAAAATACACAGTTGCATAAGACATTTGAAACACAACACAACATCTTTAAGATGGATTATCAGAAGTTTGTTAGTAGTAAAGGATGCTTGTAAAGTATGTTAGTAAAGGATCACATCACACAAAGAGTAGCCATAAAGGGCTGGAGAATGTGCTGAAGCCAATAGTCAATAGATCATGCTTGATCAGCCTTGGTGTTGGCGATTAGTTTATAGAGGAGGCAAGCACACTGGCATACATGAGCTTGTCAAAAAAATTGATTGTTCTCAGACAATACGACAAACACACAAATGATATAAATCTTGCAGCTGTTGAATGTCGCCAATTTTTTATGAAGGATATTAAAAATCACTTTGCATGCTGGGAGTTGTTGCTCAGAAAAGAAACCGTAGGAAATATATACTAAAACTCCTTGCGGTTTGGATCAGGTTGAACTTCTTATTGTACACCAACATGGCATAGATTTGAATCGGTATTACATCATAGTGTGTGGGAGTGTTGATAGATGCATTAATCCAGCAGCATAGGGTGTGGTATCATAGCTATACTCATTTTAAGCCTTGGACTATGTACTTCAACGTGGTATAATAATTTGATTTATTTCGAGCGTCTACAGCGGAACACTAATTATGTTTCTACCAAACAACCGTAAGAAAATTCTATTGTCTCCATCTATTTTGTGTTATCAATTTTATTTCGATCAAGTCAATCCAAATTGATTTTTAAAGATTGTCTTCAGATTTTGGCAAAGTTTCTTACATTCTGTTATTCACCAATTCGGTGAGGTAGCCCTTACCCTGATCTTTCTACATTAGTCTTCTCTCTAAAGGTAGCAAAAGTCGGTAGGTCCTATTTTTTTAAATTCGAAAACTGTTAAGAAAATTTGTTTACTTTTTAAGGCCTTTAATCCAGTATTACTGGAATTTGTATTCCAGCACGCCATCACTTCTCTGTTTAATTCCAATTTCAAAAATAATTTCAGAATAAGGTTTTGGAAACAGAGCTTAGCTTCAGCTATTTGGAATACCATTTCAAGGACTTTGTTTTTTAAGGAAAAACTCATCTTTAAGATGAAGACAATGAACACAGGCTTTCAATTATTCTAGCGATATTGTGTTCTAAATTCATGCTTTAAGTGTAGTTGCCAGTAACTTCTAAGGAAACGAAGAGCTTGGCTTCAGAAGACTATTTGAAAGACCAGTTGAAGATCAAATAATACGCCCGTGTTTTTCTTAGTATAGGAGAAAAATTTTTGAAAAAATGAAAAAAATATTAATAATAAAATATTCTCTAAATATTAAAATCACACATTATCAGTGTTAAGTTCATAAGAGGCTATGTAATGTACAAATGCATTAACTTTCATTAGTTGTTTGATAGGATTAATTAAATATTTGTTTTTTTTAAAGTTTTATCCAAGAAAAAAATTCATAAAATGTGAGTTCTTAAGCAATTTTTCGTTTAAATAAATTTTTAAATTTTGTTGCTTTTTTCTTTTAAAAAGAATTGCATTCTTGCCTCATATGACTTATTGCACTATGCTGAGAATGTGAAAATAAAGTTTGTTGTCTAAGTCTTTTGTTTTACAATATCCACATACTGGCTGCTATTATTTTAGTTTTTTTCTTCTTCTTCTTCTTCTTCTTCTCATTTTCTTTTGTAATGCATAAGTTTTATTTCATTATCAAACTCAGCTTTTGGATTCATACAACTTTTAATTTCATTCAGCAAAAATTTCGATTTCATCTGCCATGCCTCTTACAACACAAGTTTCCTACGTCTACATCATCAGCTCTCGTCTGTAGCTATGTAATGCATCTGTTTTATGTTTGGTTTTTTTGCATTGTTTTATATTTTTCTTCTTCTTCTGTTGAGTTATGCTTGTATTCAATGTTTAATCATGTACACTGACACACTTATGATTATACAAAAATACAAAAAAAAACAAAAAAATTTTAATCAAATGTAGCACATCGCATACATCTATTTGTTAGTTCACTGTGTTAATGTTTCACTCTGTGTGTCTCCTCTGCTTGTAACAATAAAATGTTGTTGAGGCATAGGTTTTGTTTTTTATTTTTTGCCGGTAATTTTATGACACAATTTATGCTGCTGCCTAGCCTAGTTCAGCAGCCATGTTAGCTACTGTTTTATGGCCATAGTTTGTGCCTCCGTTTAAAATTTGCTTATCGAATTTGTTTAACGCTGACTGACTGTATTGGTGTTCATGCTTATGCTTGTCTTATAATCTAATAGTTTATGCTCAGCATTTTGTTGTTAACAATTTGTTTATTACACGAGCGGCTATTTGTTTCAGAAATTTAATATGAATTTATGAAAACAGTGGGCATCTTGGTAGTAAAATTTTCTTATGTAAACATTTTGTTAGGAAAACTAAACACATGGAAATTTTATGTAGGTTTTGTAAGCTTAAAACGTCAGATTTTTTTAGTGACAAGTCCCTGTAGTTAGTAAGTCGATCGATTTATTATTATTTTTCCTTAATTTTTCCTTCATTTTATTTCCAGTCCTACCCGAAATATCACTACAATTACGGTGTTGCTGATTCACATACTGGCGATGTTAAATCACAACACGAAGTACGTGATGGTGATGTAGTCAAGGGCTCTTACTCGTTGGTTGAACCTGATGGTTCAGTGCGTACCGTTGAATATACCGCCGATGATCATAATGGCTTCAATGCTGTTGTTCACAAAACCGCACCCACCGTACATGCTGTAGCTCATGCTCCTGCCCCAGTTGTTCACGCTGCCCCAGCACCAGTCTATGCTCATGCTGCTCCCACCGCTTATGCTGGTCCCGCTATTGCTCATCATGTTGCTGCTGCTGGTCCTTCTTATGCCTCAGTGGCGCATCATGCTCCAGCTGCTGTTGCTGTAGCTGCTCATGGTTATGGTTATGCCGGTCATGGTGGTCATGGTCATTATTAAGTAGCCATTATTTCTTGCTCGTAAACAAAACAAAAACATAAAAAAAATCATATTCTTTTGTAAATTATTTAGTTTAGTAAGTTAATTTACCCTCTAAACCCTTGAAAAAAAATCCCTTATTCAACTAAATACTCTGTTCCCCCTGTTGACGACCTCGATGTTATTAAGGATTATTGTTAAACCCACACACACACACACGACCAACAAGGAAACAACTAAGCAAAGAAGATAAAAGTTATAGTTTTAGTAAAGTTTTATATTTTTTTTTTGTAAAAAACAAAAACAAGGATAAACAAGAACAAAAACAAGAAAATGAAATCGAGAAATGGCAAAGTCTTCCTAAAGTGGAAATATCAACTCAACTCAACTTAACCTAACTCAACTCAATACTCGTGCATATATCATCTTTTGTAAATATTCTCTTCCTACCGATCTCTTCAAGACCCTCATACTTATACATACACATACACACTCTCTTTCTCTCTCTATTTATGTCTTAACATCATAACTTAAATGTGTCTTATAAACTCTAGCAACTCAAATAAATGACAACTCATTTAACTAATAAACTTCTGTTTCCATTTCATTTTTACTTTATTTATCACTGCCTTCATCAGCCCATTAACTCAATGACTCTGTTTTAATTTTTTTTTTCATTTATTTTTTTGTTTAAATTTTGCCATGACATCTCTACTCAAGTACTCTTATGTCTCTGACACAATCTTAAATTTGCCTCTAGTGCTGGTATAAGAAAGAAAGAAAAAAATGAAAAAAATCCACAACAACAAGTATTGTATTGTATTTAATTTTATTTTTGTAACACTTTTTTTTTAATAAAAAAAAAATTAATTTATAAGTTCAACGAAAAGCATCTAAATGCTATGAAATAAAAGAAAAATTTGTAGTAAATTTCTTAAAAAAAAATAAATAAATTTTGCCTTTCATTTACTTAGCAATTTATAGCCATAACCTGAATTAGAATTAAAAAAACATCGATGCTTTTTTAACCATCGATTGATTTTTGAAATAAAGTGACAAAAATAAACAAACTGTAGTTATTGCTGCGTGGAGCTAATGATAGTGAGACCCAGACGATTTATTTAGAATGTCTGATCCAATCCTGTTGCCCTGACAAACTTCAGAATGCTGTTCGAAGTCAATAAGGACAACAAGCACTTAGGTATTAGATAGTCAACATACAGTCAAGTGCTTGTATGTTGCACTGATGCATCACAGGCTCAAGTACATGTTTTGGTATTTCATTGTCCTCATCATAAGAGCCTATGTATTGGCCTTGAATCAATACCTATTCTACAACGAGCCTCTTTTAGATAGTCTAATACCTAATACAACTGTGTCTTCACACTGTTATTACCCAAAAAGTGAGCCTCACTTTAACTCTTTTTCAACAAGTATATTCTTCAACATTTCGGGGAACTGTAGGGTCGACGAGCTAGCCACAGCTGGCGCACTACTTCCAAAATCCTATTCAATCAGCTTAGAAATGCCACTTACCATGTTCAAACTGGCAATCGCGCGGAAATTTTTCCGAGACGCCAACCTATCCTGGATAAACTAGGAGTCCTACTTTACCGCTAGACGCACCTGACCCATGATGGATAGAAGGCGTACCAACCAGTTACTTGGACGTGGCATCATCTCAATCACAGTGGCCATGCCTGCAGCAGAGAATGCGGCTCTCATTTAATGACTTCTGCCTTGAGACTGTTATCAACTTTCTTTGTCAATGCCCATATCTTGCGAGGTGCAGATATTAGGTTATTTGGCTCTCCGACCCTTGTCAGCTTGACGGAGCTATCGTCTATTGATGTCAAGGATATAGCCTTGTTTTTCAAACTTTCTGGCTGGTTTTCCAGCTCGGGGTAGTCGTGCTTTAAGATGTGCAGACCTTTAGCTGACCGACTTTGACCAGTACAGGGACTGCGTTCACCTGTGGCGGGCGGCTACGCGTGCTCAAGTGAGCTTTTGGGTATAAAGCTACCACACTAACCTAACCTAACCCTAAGTATACCTATTCAACAAGAAGATTTTCTCTTCAAACGCGACATGGAAGCTGCCTCCTCTGAAGCTGATTTAACGTGGTCCTCGGTGCAAATTCCCAAATGACCAGGATTCCAGTAGAGCGTGACCCTATTTCTCCTATCAAGCAGTGTGTTAAATTTTCATTTTAATTTCAGGTCAACCTCACAGTATTAGAAGAGCATTTGGATGGCTACTTGACTGCCAGATATTATTGCTAGGTCCCGTCTGTCCTCTGTCCTTTTTGATAAGGTGAAAAATATTCTCTTCCTCCTTCTCAGATCCGCAGTTCCTACAGAAGTCATTAGTTGAAAATCCGAGTCTTTCAGGCATACCTACCAGTAGGACAATGGCTCGTAAGAATCGCTATTGTGCGATGTATGACCATACGATTTAAGGATAGAAGTGAATCAGTTCTCTTCTCGTCTATATGTGTCCAGCAGAGTCTGGCAATATTGCACGTACCTCACTGCTGCCAACGAGTTTAAACCTCCCCATAAAACGAGTGGACAATATACAAACTAACCGAAGTAATGGGAATACATATGTGTGCCCTGCAACATGTGGATGACTGCTAGCTAAGCGCCGGCCTTGGCCAGATTATCAGCAATGCAATTGCCAACGATATACTTGTGTCGCGGCACCCACATTCGAGTTGCCTTTGAATGATTCGAAATTTCTCCGAGAAATCCTCGGCATTCATAGACAAAGGTCGACGTTGAAACTTCTTTCGTTAGGGACTTAATCACAGCCTGGCTATCCAAGTAATGCAAGAAATCTGAGGGAAAGTCCCAACACTTACCCTTTTAAAATTGCAATGACCTCTGCTTGCAAGCACAGCAGTGATCAGGTAGCCAATAAGAAAGACACTTAATTAAGATACCACAGCTTAATCTGTCAATAATCTTTGAGCCATCAGTGTAAACTTCAACAGTACCGTTGGTAACTTCCAATTCCGAAGAATTTTCATGTCATGTTCAATTTTGTAGGAAGCCAGTTTGATTTGAGTTTTAGTTGAACTAAGGCATTCAAATGATTTTTAGGATTACAAATTCCCTAATAAATCTTCAGTTTTTAAAGTTTCCAAAAAAAGCGTTGAATGTTAAAACATGTCTGTTAAACGATTAGCGTTTTTCACCAAACCATAACAATTTAAACTAACTACTAACGCCATCTATACGTCAGTTAAATTGGTGACCATTTCGAACGATATTAAATAAAAATAGAAAATAATTTTTCTACTATTTTTAACATTTTCTTAAGAAGAAAATTTCATTGTTTAAAAAAACACACATAGTGCATGTGTCTTAAGTCTTTTGTTATTTTAAAAAACCTTTGCAGCATAAAACATTTGAACGATAACATTAAACTGTTACCTGTGTTCAGCAACAAACATTAAAAAGTATACAATAGTTTAAGATGAAATGTTAATACGGTTTTAGTTTCTAAACACAAACATACTTCGCGGCTGTTTATAAAATTAAAGTGAATAAAAACGCAATACTGCCAGCTTATATTTGTTACTATTTCCAGCATTAATTTAATTTAGCGCTTATTGAAGTGGTTATTAATTGCTGGGCATTTAATTAAAGTGAGTCATTTCCTCTTCAGTTATAAAACAGGCAGTAAAATATAAGAAAGAGATCGTAGTAAATTCTCATGAAATTGTATTTGAAATTGTTTCCATACATATGAATAAAATCTGTATCATAATTTCATTATTCATGCACCTGCTATTATTTAATTTTTCTTATTTTTAAATTGACTTAAAAAATTCTTTGTGATTGTCGTACATGACTTCTATAAAAATAATAATAAATTGTGTGTGGCTGTATTTATTTTTATAAAAAAATGCTAGAATTTAATGAATCCACAGCAAAATGACTAACAAAACTTCATTGGCAATACAATTGTAGTATACTGCCCTAGATAATAAAAACTTGTTTTCAAAGTTCGATTATAGAATGGGAGGGCAGACTGTCAGTAAAGTCTGTCTTCTGAAAAAAAAAGAAATCAGTGGTCTGGAATCGAACTTATACTGGAGGTGCAGCTACTCCTATATAAAATTAGCATACACCAAAAAAGTGGTGTGAGAAAATAGATAACGACGAATTACGGATATTTGTGTGTAATAGAGAGCTGTCACAAAGCTTCCCTTCATATACATACATACATACTTATAACGGGTGATTTTTTAGCTATTATCTTTTTGGCAACACTGGTTTAAACAGCTCACGCACGTTTCGTGTTTTGTTTCACTGTCAAACATCTTCAGTTTGGTCTATAATTTAACCATGAATCGTCTTACAAACGAACAACGCTTGCAAATCATTGCATTTTATTATCAAAATGCGTGCTCTGTTAAGGAAGCTCATCGCGCGCTTCTTCCATTTTATGGTCAGTTTGATGAGAGATGTCCAAAATGCAAGAGCTTGACTTGCATGACATGTGGTTTCAACAAGACGGTGCCACAAGCCACACAGCATGCGTATCAATGGACTTATTGAGAGGCGAGTTCGGTGAACATTTTATTTCACGTTCGGGACCGGTCAATTGGCCGCCTAGATCGTTAGATTTAACGCCTTTAGACTATTTTTTGTGGGGCTATGTTAAAGCTCATGTCTATTCAGACAAGCCCGCTTCAATTGACGCATTGGAAGACAACATTGAAGCATTTATTCGTGAGAAATGTTGGAAAGAGTATGCCAAAATTGGACTAAGCGGATGGACCATTTGATTTGTTTTTTTTTTTTTAATTTTCCTATAGCTCTTAAAAAATCACCCTATATATATATTAGTTCTTTGCTGTTCTTTAAGTTGCAAGTTTTTCCGATTAGCAAGACGATTGATTTATTGTAGCAGGTCCTAGGATGATAGCAGATCCAACTGACGTTACCTGGAATCTAAGCCTGCTTTTGACATGTATTAGATGATAAGAAATTGTTTCCAATTGAGTCCTAAATCTATCACAAGTAGCTGCACTGTTTGTCCTTCCTTTAGCATTCGATGTTGATTTTATCACATGATTTTATCAAAGGCAGAAATCAGGAGAATTTCTAAACGAATTATATAAAGGATCACTTAATTTTATAAGTTCGAATGTCATGTTGTCGCTATTGTGTTTTCTTACGAAGGAAGTTATAAACTCCCTCAAAAGTGGGCGTGGCAAAAATTATAATATTTATAGTGAGAATGAAAGTTCGCCTGGTAGAACACACACAATTTTTGAGATTAAATTTTCGTAAAAATTGTTTGCGTTGAGTATGTAAAGTATTTTCTTTAACTTCTTAACCCTTTGTAAGTAGATCATACATTTTTAGAAACCCGGTTTCAAGTAAGAGCTAAGAATCCAGACTTTCATATTCTTTATGTGCCACGCCCACCCCTTTTCTTCTTCTTCTTTTTCTTCGAAAATTGCAAAGTTAGATGCTAGCACATTTAATCTATATAATAATGATTCAGTGGGCGTGGCACTAGTAAGTGTTAGGAGAAAATGTTTATATAGAAAATAAGTTAAGTAGGGTCTTAGCTTTCGTTTGCTACCAAACTTATTAAAATTGATGCTAACCAGGCAAAGTTATAAGAGTTTACATTTAATTAAATATTAAATGTCTTAATGTGGGCGTGGCAAAAATTGTAGTATATATAGTGAGAATGAAAGTTAACCTTTGTACCTTTAATTTGATACGAATTTTATAAAAATTGCTTCCTGCGTTATAAAGTCCTAAGAAGATTAAGAAAGTACAAGTACAAACACCCCCCTTCCTACACAATTCTCTTTGCCTGGTAGAACACACACACAATTTTTGAAGTGAAATTTTCGCAAAAATTTTTCGTATTGGATGTGTAAAGTGTTTGCTTTAACTTTTTATAACTTTGTAAGTAGAACACAAATTTTAATAAATTTGGTAGAAAATGAAAGCTAAGAATACGGACTTTCATTTTCTTGTACTATTTGCCACGCTCACTCTTTTTCTTTGTGTTTTTTTTTCTTCGAAAAGTGCAAAGTTAGAAGCTAGTACATTTAATCAATCCAAAAATTATTCAGTGGGCGTGGCACTACTGGGTGTTGGGAGAAAATGTAAGTTTATGTTCTTAGCTTTCATTTGCTACCAAATTTAATAAAATCGGTAATTTCGATATTCTATTTAATTTTTTTTTTTCAAAAACTAAAGACACCAATAGAATAGAAGTCGTCGTAATCTAGTAGGTAGTATGCTGGCTTATTGGACGTAAGGCCACGATTCAAATTACAGGTCAGACATCAAAACTAAAATATAAAAAAAATATTTCTTCGGCAGACTTCTGGCAAATACTCTAAGAGTAAATAAAATTGCCATGAAAGGTTTCTCCATCGTTCAGGGTCGACTTTAAACTGAAGTTTCCGCCACTTATGCATAAAATTAACACACACAACATGAGTGGTGTGAGAAGCTAGGCTGTAACCCTGACTGAATGGTTGTAATGACCAATTCTGTATGTATGTATGTAAAGACATCAGTGAAAACTGGGTGACATAGAATCAAGGCATAAAGCGTTCATCATTTATAATGTTCAAGGCAATGCCAGAATATATTTATCAGAAGCCCCATGACGACGGAATTAGTTTATTTTGAAGAGTATAATCATTCTAATTGAAAGGTTATTGTCACCATTGATCGATACACTTTATAGTCATGCCGCGGCATAACCCCTTTAGTTGATTCGAATTCTTTAATTTAAAAACTTAACAAAAAAAAATATAAAAAAATCAGGCTGCTGTTATAAATAATACCACAAGCATGTTGAATGTCAACCATTTAAAGTAAATCAATAGAAATAAATCCAGAATACGAGTATACCACAATTATTTGAAAAAAATCAATAAAAACACAAAATTCAATACAAATCAAGAAGAACTTTAAACGATCAAGTGTCATTTATTTACAATAATATGACAGTTTGTGTGTGTGTGTTAAAGTGAGCCATTAAAGAAGATGTTTTAAGGTGATGCATGAATTGATCTTTAGAAAAATTCAAATAATTTTTTGTTTTATGATTATTAAATAAATAATTTATGAGGTACCTGGCTAGACAAAAAGTAAATACAAAAACAACTTAAAGGTTAATAGAGCAATTTTTAAACGTTTAGAAGAAACTAACGAAGTAAGTTAAAAGTAATAGAATTATTTCAATTAACCTTGTTTAATTTTTTTAAATTTTTTCTTACTTAGAATACGTATAAACTGTAATTAATTATCGCCAGGTTATCATATGGCTTCAGTTTATTTTATGGCATTTCGTTTGGCCTGATGCCTTTAAACTAATTTATGCTTTTATTTTGGTTGGTTTTAATTTCAATGTGACTTTAGTTTTGTATTAAAATATTATTTAACGCCTCGTTGAGTTTATAATGCAGAATAATTGCTCAGCAAATTTTTTTTTTTATTTCTTTCAAGCCGTAAAGGTTTATGGCTGTTGGTGGGAAATTCAATTTGTTTTAATTTATTTAATTTTTTTTTTTGAATAAGGAAGACTTTGTTTTTGTGTTTTTCTTCTTCATTTTTCTGAAAAGAACGGCGAAGTAAAGTATGAAAAAGTACTATTTCAACTAAATTGATGTATTTATGAGAGCGATTTTAAACGTTTTGTATTTTATTTCCTAAAAATGACGGAACAAGGAAGGGTTTTTTTTTTAAACCGTTTTGACTAATGTCTTAATGTCTGTTCTATACTTAGAATATTTTTCTTCTGTTAGGTTTTATGCTCTCAAGTCTGTCAGTCGAAACAAATTTGCATAATTTTGAAAATACGTGCCGTCATGTATTCTTTTTGTTTTTTTTTTGTATAGGAAATCTTTTAGTTGATCTTATAGTGTAATTAACAAAAGCATTATAAAAATTTAAATTCTTTTATAAAATTAGTCATGCAGATTAAGCATGAGATATTTGTACACAGTAGCTGTAAAGTGTTTCAGAATTTTTTTATTTCACCGCTTTGATGATGATGTGCTTTAATTTACAATATTTTCACTTGAAAAATTGTTATTTAAGTTTTCCAATTTAAAATTGTATTGTGAAGTATGTAAAATTGTAAAGAAATGGTTTTTATTATATCACAGTAGCTTCTCACACCACACATGTTGTGTGCCTTAATTTCATACTTGAGTGTAGGGACCTATAGTTTAACGTCGACTCCGAACGACAGATTTTGAGAAACTTTTTCATAGCAAGTTTATTTACTCTCAGAGTCTTTACCAGAAATCTGCTGAGAGCAAGTCGCCGAAGAAATTTTTTTTTTCATATTTCGTTTTTGATGTCTGACCTGGGATACGAACCCGGGCTTTACGTCTAATAAGCGAACACACTACCTACTAGACTACGGCGACTAGTCGTAGATAGAATTGTTTAAAATGAGTTAAAGATGTTCCGCTTAAAATTTTTAACAACAAATTTTTTGTGTTTTCGCCATTCTCAAGTGACTAGTGGCTCCCTCTTTAACTGGAACCTGAACAGAATCAGGGCAGTACAAATCTCTATATGGGAACTGCTTTCCAACAATACAAAGTAATAATAGTTAATGGTGCAATTTGAAGATTTCATTCACTTTTAACAGAGGGAGAATGCTGTGGCTCACGGAGGGATTAAAGACAGATGGTGCGCCAGGTCCGATAGTGTTTGACAGCAGAGTAAAAATTTTGGAAACCATGGGACATAATAATATTATTCTAGACATACAAGCACTCAGCTGAAATGATGTTTAATCGATTAAATTGTATGGAACGTTCTAGGCAATCTGGTTCCAAGTCATGTAAGAATTCAAGGATATAGACTCGTTTATCAAACTTTCTGGCTGGTTTTCCAGCGCGGGGTAGTCGTGCTTTGGATCTGCAGATCTTGCGCTGACCGACCTCTCCCTTCTAGGTTCGGGGGAACTTGGTCAGTACAGGAACTGTGTTCACCTGTGGCGTCACAACGGGCCGCTATGCGTGCTCAAGTGAGCTTTTGGTATGAAGCTACCACACTAACCTAACCTAAGAATTCAAGGCAATAAACAGTCAAATAAGCTTACGAGCAGAGGATTTCAGTGCAGTAGAAAGAGAAAAATAAGGAAGATAAAAGATGTGGTCAATTCAGTTCGGATACGAAGTAAAAAAAAAGCAGGACGTAGCAATTTGAGTAAGATCGCCATCCTCAAATGAGACTGAATTGAGATTAGTATGCTACGTTCTGACTTGGCTAAGTAAGGCAACTTTGGCCTTATACTATTGCATTCCAGATCATGTAAAAATTCAAGTCAATGAGCAGGCAAATAAGTTTGGTACAGTGGAAAGCGTAGGGAGAAGGTAGTTCTTCTCAAGCAAAAATATATTCAGAGAATTTCAACATTTTGTTAGGTAATTACAGGGCAGCCCTTCAGCTGACCAACTTCTTCCTCTTCCCTGATTTTGGTAGAGCTTGGTCAGTACAGGGACTGCATTCACCTGTGGCGTCACAACGGGCCTCTATGCGTGCTCAAGTGAGCTTTGTAATATCAGAGCTACGACTCCGGCCTAACCTAAACTAGGTAATTACAGTAAACGTGGTTATAAGTTAAATTTGAAGTGGCTATCCATACATAACATAATTGTTCAAATTTCTGGCACAAATTCTGAGAGTAAATAAAAATTGCCATGAAAATTTTCTCAAAAAAAGAGTCTCTTATAGCAATTGCTTATTAAAATTTAGGTAGTCGCCGTAGTCTAGTAGGCAGTGTGTTCGCTTATTAGACGTAAAGCCCGGGTTCAAGCCCCAGGCCAGTCATGAAAACGAAATATAAAAAAAAATATTTCTTCGGAACCTTCTTCTCAGCAGATTTCTGGAAAAAACTCTGAGAGTAAATAAACCAGCCATGAAAAAGTTTCTCAAAAATCTGTCGTTCGGAGTCGACGTTAAACTGTACGTCCCGCCACTCAAGTATAAAATATTAAGGCACACAACATGAGTGGTGTGAGAATCTAGGCCGTAATCCTGACTGAGGGGTTGTAATGGCCAATCTTTGAATAGAAAAAAATGCCTGAGGATGGTAAACATTTCATTCTGTGCATCATTAGGAAAAACTTAAAGCCTTTCGCTGGAATATGTGTAAAGTATGCTGATAATAGAACTTTGTTTTAATTATCATTTCACTATTAAGTAACTCAGTTAATTAACTTTATTATCAAATGCAGACATACAGTGAGCGCCAAAAGTGAGTAAACACCACTGAAATAATTCATTTTCTTAGGATAGCGAAAAAAATAAATGAGAATAGTCGAATAAATTTACAAAAATAAAAGAGTTTATTTATTACTTATAAAATATTAAAACAAAAACAACAATTCATGATGAAGGAACTTTTTTTATAATTAAGAACATAATAGAAAATTTAAAATTATAGTGGGTGTTGACTCACTTATGGTGCTCACTGTACATATATGAAAATAAATTTATTAAGTATGTGACAAATTATATTTAAATTCAAATATTTTAAGTTCTAACATAATATTCAATTATCAATTTAATTATGGAACTTGATACCGTCTCCCTTTAGTATCGTATTAAAAACTAACTTATTTGTCGGCATGCTTAATAATTAAAAACTAATAAAATAACCTACATTATTAAAAGCACTTCAACTAGATTTAATGGTTGACCAAATTTAATTTCAATTTGTTAAAAATCTATGAAATTTTTGTAAAAATAATAAACTAAGAAGCACTTTATGAAAATGTCATCTTTCTGTAACTATTACATATTTCTGTTGTAAAAAAAAATACCACAAAGCCATGTAAAAAGCAAACCTCAATTTAAAAATAAAAGACTTAAGAAACGAACTTGAATGTGAATACAACAAATCAAAATGTTATTGACTTTCGTAGCAAAACTAAATTATTTTAATTTTAATCTAGTTAATATTTGTGGTTATTAGTGACATAAAATAATGTTTTTATTTAGAAAATCTAAACCAAAAAAAAATTAATTTTTTTAAATAAAATGAAATTCTAATTAAAATTTATTTTAAATAAAACTTGTAATAAAGATAATTTTGAAATTCTAATTAAAATTTATTTTAAATAAATCTTGTAATAAAGATAATTTTGTTTTGAATAAATTAGAAATGTTTTTTTTTTAATTTAATTAAAATTTGTTTTTTTATATTATTTCCACATACCATACCATCTATTAAATAATAGTTTTTTTTATTACTTACCTATTATATCACACACATCATACATATGCTTGCCGAGATATGAGTGTAACTTTCATGCTCGTATTTTTTTAGAAAATTGAAATACCAGCGTCCAACATTCCTAAAGAAAATGAAAATGTTGCATTTAAAATTTTATTTTTTTGTTACAAAAAAGTCATGAATCAAAATGATGAGATTATAAATAAATAAACAAGTCAACACAAAAATAATAACACTAAAATCCAGAGATGGAAATAGTATTCAATGTAATAGCGAAAATTTTTTTTCATGTAATAAAACTAATATAAATTGTATATATTTTTAGATTTAATTAAGTGATTAATTGTTACAAAAGCCAAAGATATGTAAAAAATATAATAATGTATGCATGTACCAGAGGTCAGCAATGAGCATTCAAAAATATGAGTAGATTCGAATCATTCTCATAATTTCTGATGCTTATACGCATTCATACTTATTTTAATATCATACTCATATTCAAACTTTGAAGTACTCATCGTACTCATACTTATCAATACGCATGATGTTGTTGATTTCGACTCTTCTTTACTCAACATTTACAAGAATAACAAAATAAGTATGATCCGTGTATGAACATTACAATACTCACTAGAAGGTTGTGTGTTTGCTTTGTTACATTTTTCGAAAAAAAAATTCATAATTTGTTTTCAAAATATGAAAGGTTAAGGCCGCCTAGCAATGTTATTCCCGTAATGTTTCAGTAAGGATTATGGAGCAATGCATCGAAAAGTGTGCAACAATCTAGTTTTTCTTTCACATCTACTGGTATAATTATTTATAATATATAATATATTGAAAGAATTGCTGTAGCCTAGTTCCCTTTAGTAAAGGTTTTGAATTTAAATTACAGCTCTTAAAAAGTTCCATCATATGGTCCAACCACTTTAACATATCATTTCTCCCATCATCTATCCAATATCTGCCTTTTTGTAAATACATACTCCTTGATCAATGCAGGCTTATGGCAATGTTAGCACAATTTTTCATGAGTATATATTGATACATGGATTTCTCGGACATCGAATCTGTCATGAATTCGCCTTTAGGACTTCAAATCGAATTCCAAGTACACAATTTGACTTTGACAATTTCCTATTAATTGACTTCCTGGACTTAAGGACATATCCTGCGTTACGGACGCTCCCGACAAATCGAGTACTGGGCTGGAAAATCTCCTATCTGATCCACAATTAGATGACCCGTTGACATTATAAATCAAATTAAGGGATAAATTATACTTCTTGGCTCACACCGCCTCTGTATAACTCTCCGAATCTTAACAAAGGGATGACGGTACATAACATAATAGATAGGCAAGGTGCTCCCTTACGTGATTTCTGCAGAAGTTACGACCATAACTTAATGTGTCGCTGCATTTTATCCTTAACATCCTTAACATCTCTGACAGAACGGGCCGAAGTAGAGATAGAGATCATTGCCCGGTATATACGAGATTCAGACAGACTGCAATGTCACCTCGATTACAGTGGTCATGTTTACCGATCATTACGTTATGGAAAGATACGCGGAAAGACTGGAACTTCTATCTAAACACCTTTGTCGTGGGCGTGGATCTACTAAAGAGAAGACGACTGTTATCCACTTTGTTTGTTAATGCCCATCTCTTGCGAGGTGCAGATTTAGGTACTCTCCACTCCTTGTCAGCTTAGCGGTGTCGTAGTTATGGATCTACTAAAGAGAAGACGACTGTTATCCACTTTGTTTGTTAATGCCCATCTCTTGCGAGGTGCAGATTTAGGTACTCTCCACTCCTTGTCAGCTTAGCGGAATTATCATCCATTGATGTCAAGGATATAGCTTCGTTTATTAGACTTTCAGACTGGTTTCCAGCGTAGTTTTTTTCGTGCTTTTAATGTGAAGCCCTTGCTCTGACCAACTTCTTCGCAAGTTTGGTGGAATTCGGTCAGTACAGGGAATGCGATTATCTGTGGCAACACAAAAGGGCTGCTTTGCGTGCCCAAATAAGCTCGATTGCAATGGTAACGCTTACAGATCATTGCGTTATGGAAAAACACGCGGAAAGGCTGTAGCGCCTATCTAACGACTTCTGCCATGGGTGTGGCTCTACTGAAGAGAAGACGACTATTATCCACATTCTTTGTCAATGCCCATATGCTCTCCACTCCTTGTCAGCTTAATGGAATTATCATTCATTGTTGTCAAGGATAACGCTTCTTTTATTAAACTTTCAGACTGGTTTCCAGCGTAGTATAGTCGTGCTTTTAATGTGCAGCACTTGCGCTCGGTCAGTACAGTAAATACGTAGTTAAGATATTGGAAAAGGCAACAGTCTTGAAAGGCAAATATACAAAGACAAAATGTACCATAAAAATCACAACAGATGGTATAAGTTAATAATTTGCCAAAGAAGAGTGACAAGTATTGAAAGTATACAAGATTATTTCATTTGTAATAAATCGATTAACAATACAACAGTTCCAACACTGAATTGACTACATAACACATGTCTCTATATCTTGTTAACAATCGTAATCACAGCTTTTTCTTTGCAATTTTCATTGCAAAGTTCAAATCACGAGAAAGAAAACTGCTTTACGTGAACACAATCTACACTACCTGCGGTCACTTTAAGGTGGAGATGGCAATTAATTTATTGCCGTTGATGTTTAACAAGCTGTTACATTTTCATTGTTCAAACTTAACCAGCGGCGATATTCATCACTGGACGATTACAACAAAACCTTAACTATGGATGGGCAAATAAAAATAAAAAAATTAAATGAAATGAAATAAAATAAAATGTTTGTGTATGGCGAAAAATGAAAAACAAAAAAAAATTTTATGTCAAGTGCAGTGTAACACATACATACAATGGACAGACAAAAGAAATGTGATGTGTTAAGGTGTTATAAGAAATCATGAATGGACAAAACTAAAGTGTTTATTTTTTTTTTATTTTTTAACTTTAACCAGCCAAAGCAGAAAGTTGCAACATATTTTTATTATAATTTTCATTTCGGGCTGGTTTATTGTGGCAGTAGTGACATTAACATTAACATCCAAATAACAAACGACGACTCATGGTCTAATTATAATTATTGTTATTATTTGGTGGCTTCTTGCCATTTAAGCACCATTTTTGCTTCATATTTTTTTTTTTCCTTACAAAATTACAGGTTGACTGAATAACATGTTAAGGACAGTGTCATTACTTTGGTAACAAAATGTTGACCACGAAATTAATTTTTTTATCGCATAATTATTAATTAAATTTTTTGTGGTTGGCTTGGATTTTCTATCAAAAGCAAATCCTTAAACATGCATGAGACTTTTATTCACACAATAACAATGCGAGGTTATTTTATAAATTTTTTTCTACCTCCAAAAACAAAATTTAATTTAACAGAACTTTTAAGTAATTTGTTACATGTAAATACAGTTTCATTTCGTTTCATTTTATTTCTATTTTTACTTTTTTTGTTTCACTTTTATTTTCGGTTAGACAATTATGGCTTTAATTCAGTTTGAAGGTCGTTGTGGCAAACTAAACTTAACTTTTATTGTCTTTTTTTACTTTTTATTTTTTTAACAACAACAACTATAACAAATTGTGGAAATTATTTTTCAAAATTTGCATAAGAATTTAAAGTAAGGCAAGTACTTTTAAAAAGTATTTTAGTTTGGAGACATGACAATCGCAATGCAAACGGTTGTCATTAATTGTGAGAATTTCTGAGAATTTTTTTTTAATAGTTTCTCGTTAAAAGTTTTAATTAAAAATACTTAATATGCATTACAAATCTAAATTAGAATGTTTTTAATGTTTATTAACAAATTGTTGTCATTTTTGTTTGTCATCATAATGGTTTTATTTGCAAATTCACAGCACATATGTGCCTCACATAACAAAAATTTTAAAGCAGATGCTTGAAATCACAAGCAAATGTCTTTAAACGTTATGCCATTTACAGAATGTTAAATGTAACAGTCCATGTTAAAGAGAATAGGAATGTTACAAGGCACTGGTAGTAGGTAGTTTGTTGGCCTCCGTTCAAACCCCAGGTCAGACATTTCCAACAAAAAATACAAATTTCTTCGCTGACTTTCTCTCACCAGATTCCTGGAAAAAACTCTGAGAGTAAAAACAAAATTACAATGAAAGGTTCTCAAAAATCTGTCGTTCGGAATCGACTTTAAACGTAGGCCCCCGTCACTTTTGCATCAAATTTAAAACACAATATGTTTTGTGAGAAACTAGGTCGTAATCCTGACTAAAGTGTTGTAATGTTGTAATGGATGTATGTATGTATGTAGGGATGTTGCTACTACTTTTCCGTATCTCAAAAGGCTGATACTAATCCAATGAATCCATATTAGATGGAATAAAACAAAACAAGATGCATTAGGTACGATGCTCGTTTAGAGTTAGTTAGACCACAGAACAGTCTCACGTTTGACAAGTAGTTATACCACAGCATATCCAACAAATCAATATCGATAGATTTTCTTGGTCAAACGGATCCATGCCATAGTTGTCAGTGGGGACTAGTTGCTACACGAATCGCTCTTAAAATGGAGATAGGTTCTCCACATATAAGAACCAGAAAAAAAGCTTTGCCTACGACGTTTTAAGCGGAGGTATTAGCAATCAGGAAATGTATGACTTGGACTAGTAATCATTTGGTAAGCTTGACGTATAGAGCAATAACATCCAGAAATACGTTATCAAAGACCGTGCGGGTGTGTAATGTGGAAAAGTGCGTACAGGAGAATCTGTAACCGTTGTGCGGGGAATATTGAGGAATACCCAAAACAGTCTGCTTCTTCGCTGGTGTCAGAAACTGGGGTTGTGACCGTCCACATTATAGAAGATCTTATATAAGCATTTTTGCCTTAGGGCTACTGACATTCAACTTTGCAGTAATGAAAGTCATGCGATCATCTGCGCTACTCTGCCTATTCTGCATTGAATATAAAATTAAATTTCCGTTCAATATTTTGTTCTCCCATGAAGCTTACTTATGGTGGGCTGTGTATGTAACAGAGATCAGTAATGTGTATTCAAAAAGATGAGTAGATTCGAATCATACTCATAATTTCTGATACTAATACGCATTCATACTTATTTTAATACTCATACTCATACTACTCCATATTCAAAATTTGAAGTACTTATCGTACTCATACTTAACAATACGCATGATATTGTTGATTGCAACTCTCCTTTACTAAACATTTACAAGAATCACAAAATAAGTATGACTTGCGTACGAACACTACAATACTCATTAGAAGATTGGGTGTTTACTTTGCTTGCTGTCTTTGCATTTTTCTTTCTTCTTTTTTTTTTTTTGTAAACGCAACAATAACTAAGACTGTAAATTTTGATAAATGATTCGAATCACTCGCATCATTTATGAGTATTATAAGTATTTTTCTAAATTTATGAATCTGAAAGAGTAAGCGTATGATTCAAACATATTTTGAATGTTATGAGTTTGATGTCAACGTTGTACTTATACTCATTGCAATCTGTACATATAAATCAAAGTTGTAGCGAGTACGAATGAATCAGAGTAGTTGAATTTCAATATTGTTGACTCTTTCATACTCAAAATTTCATGAGTACTTATGAGTATCGAACAAACGATTTACTGCTGATCTCTGGTACGTAATTAAGCAGAATTTCCGCATTTAAAGTGAAGATAATAAACAAGTTTGTGTTTATCGGATTCACTTAAAATTATTGTGATTAGTGTATGTAATGAGCTGGTTGTCATTAGGGAACGATCTAGAGCCATGATTAAAAAATTTTCGTACCTCAATTAGCTGACATTAGTCTTGCTGGCATGTGATTTCAACATAATGGAGCCAGGTGGAGCGATTTACTACTGATTTACTCAAAGAAACACTTGACTTCACATGGTCCATTTATATAATTGTCCACTATGACGGTATGTCACTGTAGTCTAGTAGGCAGTGTGTTGTTAAATTATTAAACGCGAGGCCTAGGTTCAAACCTCAGATCAGACATCAAAACGAAATATAAAAAAATATTTCTTCGGCGACTTCCTCTCAGCAGATTTCTGGCAAAACTTCTGAGAGTACATAAAATTGCCATGAAAAGTTTGTCAAAAATCTGTAGTTTGGAGTCGACCTTAAACTGTAGGTCCCGCCACTCCTGTAAAAAAATTAACAAATAAGTGGTGTTAGAAAAACTAGGTTGCAATGCTAACTAAAGGGTTGTAATAACGAATTATGTATGTATGATGGTATAATTTTTTTTTGCGTTACATCAATAAACCAGAGAATCTTAATCATCTAGAAATATAAAAATATTTCTTCGGCGACTTCCTCTCAGCAGATTTCTGGCAAAAACTCTTAGAGTAAAAATTGCCATGATAAGCTTCTCAAAAATCTGTCGTTCGAAATCGACTTTAAACTGTAGGCCTCGCTACTAATGTATAAAATTAACGCACACAACACGAGTGGTGTGAGAAGCTAGGACGTTGTGCAATGGGTCAATTCGACCTCCGGGTACTGTACTTGTCACAGCTGACAAGTACACGTCCTCAAACCTAACCTTACCTAATCATCTAGAACTCAGAATTCGTTGAGCTATTTGTGAAATAAGGCAGCATGTGTTGATAATTGGTGATTCAGGTTACTTTATAAGCTTGTGATTTTAGTTCCTCTTCAGTCCTAAGAAATATTTATTAAAATTCTTAAATCTAAAATAAAAAATGAAACTATTCTTAGATACTTTAAAAGTCATTTATTATTGAAAAATTTTTTCCCCCTTCTGAATGAACGGAAGAATAACAACATTTTTCTTAATTTTAGTAAAAAAAAAACTTTTTAACTCACTTTAATTTACCATTTCCCTTTAACAACAAAATCAGTTTTTTTTGTTACTTTTTTCTCACAGTAATAACACACATCAATATTCTTTGCTTAACACGAACTGAAAATCTAAACTTTTTGCCGCCTTTCAATTGAATCGATCGATTGAAAATGTGTATAAAGAACTTGGCTTACTACCTTCATGGATTTAAATGTGAAGCAATTGCTCATTTTTAATTGACCATAATCTTGTAATTAAAGACGGCTAATAAACATTATGACATTTTAAAGACTTTAATCGTTAGTTGAGTAACGCTGATAAAGTATCTCAAATCTAGAAAACTACGGGCAATAAATATATTTTTTTGTTTTGTTTTAAACAACAGCTTTAACACACAGGCGATTTGTTAAATTCTCATTGGATTGTTGCTGTGTGTGTTTTAATTTTTTTTCTTCAGGTTTGTTTCTTAAGTCTTTTGTTGTTTTCTTTTCATAAAACCCAACTGATCCACTTAATATTACTATTTGCTATTGCTTTTGTTTCCATTTCATTTCGTTTAACGTTCTGTACTTTGTCTCATAAACTGATTTCCATAGAATTACTTGAAACAGCCTTGGCAAAAATTTACTAAAGTCTCCATATACATACATATTTTATCATTGTAATACTGTGCGTACTACTGCCACACACCAAATGGCATTGATTAAATCGTGTTAATTACCATCATGGGAAATATACATATATGAAATGCTCAAAAATTCATTAAAACTTCCATGCAAAGAAGAATCTTTTATTCGTACTAAAGTTCAATAGTGGCAGTGTGGTGTGGTTGTAGTGTCGTGTTGTCCTTCAAGAATTTAGGACATTAAGCCAAATAAACCAATGTGTCATCAGTTATTTAGACATCAATTGAATGTCAATGCATCATGTCTTATATGTAAATTGTAAGCGATACCATTTATTCTTCGGCATTTATTCTTTTGCTAGAAGATCTTTTAAAGTATTTTAGCAGCTAATGCTTGCAAATTATTTGCGAAAAAAAATTATTTTGATTCACATGTTCTAGAAATGTATTGATTTGAATTGGTGGATTTGAATTTGTCGTTTTTTTATTTTGTCCCTGTTTAAATTTGTGTAATTGAAACTTATCAAAAATGTATGTTTACCGGTATTGAACTTAATATTGAGTGTCTTTGTATTACGCAAACGTATGATTGCAATTAAGATGTGCTTAACGCGATTTAATGGAGGTTCTTGTAAATTTTAAAATGTAAAACAAATAAATTTGTTTAAATTCAATGTTTGCTAAAATAAATGGGAAATAATTACTTGTTTCCTACTTAGCGATTGCCAGTAAGGTTTCTATAGATATTACTCAATTGGCAATCTATTCACTTTGAAATAAGAATGCAATCCATTCATATAGAGAGTAATACTCAGAAACTGAAGAGTGTAGGAATATAGAACCTATGGAACTGAACTTCTTCTTCCCAAAAGACCTCATACTCGATTCAGAATAGGCAATAAAGTTGGGTGTGACATCTTTTCAGAACAGCTGAATCTTGGCTTATACTTGCACCATTCGATTACTGTCGTTCTATTCAAATTGCTGCATTTGCGAGTGCAATACCAGAGAATGCGGAATGGATGTGTATGCATAATTACTGATACAAATCGCCGTAGTCTAGTAGGTAGTGTGTATGCCTTTTAAATGTGAGGTCTCGCTTCAAACCAAAGATCAGCAATGAGTTTTCTTGGAGGCCCTATTGACATACCTTCGAATCAGCGATCAGCAATGAGTATTCAAAAAGATGAGTAGATTCGAATCATACTCATAATTTCTGATACTTATACGCATTTATACTAATTTTAATATCTCATACGCATACTACTCATATTCAAAGTTTGAAGTACTCATCGTACTCAAACTTAACAATTAATTGATTTCGACTCTAATTTACTCAACATTTACAAGAATCACAAAATAAGTATGATTCGCGTACGAATACTACAATACTCACTAGAAGGTTATGTGTTTGCTTTGCTTGCTGTCTTTGTCTGTTTCTTTCTTTTTTTTTTTTTGTAAATACAACAACAACTAAGACTGTAAATTTTGATAGAAGATTCGAATCACTGGAATAACGAAACACTCGAATCATTTATGAGTATGATAAGTACTTCTCTAAGTTTATAAATCTGAATGAGTAGACGTATGGATCAAACATATTTCGAATGGCATGAATTTGATGTCAACATTGTACTCATACATACATAATTGGCCATTACAAACATTCAGTCAGGATTACGGCGTACCTTCTTAACACCACTCATGTTGTGTGTGTTAATTTTACACATGAGTGGCGGGACCTACAGTTTAACGTCGACTCCGAACGAGAGATTTTTGAGAAACTTTTCCATGGCAATTTAAATTGCCAGAAATCTATTGAGATGAAGTCGCCGAAGAAATATTTTTTTTTTATATTTCTTTTGATGTCTGGCCTGGGGCTCGAACCCGGGCTTTACGTCCAATAAACGAACACACTACCTACTAGACTACGGCGACATCACAATTGTGCTGATATCCATTGCAATCTGTACTTATAAATCAACGTTGTAGTGAGTACACATAATTAGGGTAGTTGAATTTCAATACTGTTGACTCACTCATACTCGAAATTTCATGAGTACTTATGAGTAACGAAAAAACGATTCATTGCTGATCTCTGATACAATCAGCGTTGCCAGAATTTTTCTGAAAAAACTTTTTATTTCTGGGGAAAAAACTTTTTTTTTACCAAAAAAAACTTGTTTTCTACAAAAGGTCCAAAATGTTTAAAGGAAACACGGGAGACCGGTACCCTCTATTGCTGTTTTTTGCTACTTTTGCCCGGGACTAATAAAATACATAACATTTCCTTTAAAAATTTAATTATTGCGTGTTATTATCATTAAATTTATTGAAAAAAAATTTTAAATTAATTTTGTCGAAAAAACTTGTTTTGTTAGAAAACAAATTTAATGAAAACTTTTTCGCATCATAAAAAACTTGGAAAACAAGGGAAAACTTGGCAAATGGCAACGCTGGATACAATCCCCAGGTCTGACATCTCCAAGAAAACGAAATATGAAAAAATATTTCTTGGACGACTGCCTCTTAGCAGATTTCTGGTATAAGCCCTGAGAGTAAGTACAATTTTTCATGAAAAGTTTCTCAAAAATTTGGCGTTGGTACGTCCACTTCTGTATAAAATTGACACACACAACATAAGTAGTGTGAGAAGATAGGTCGTCAACTTGACTGATGGGTTATAATTAACAATTTTGTATGTATGTATGTAAAGTGGCCTTTAGTTTAGTACAGACTGAGTGTCCAAGAATGTGAAATTTTCCAAAAGAAATAACGAGATGTTTGAATGTTACCCTCACGTCTGCTTCTGATTACGAGGACATTAAAGGTAACAACAAAACAGATGCAAGGGTTAAGTACCAATGCAAGTACATCAGAAAGCTCAAATTTATATGCTCTTGAGATTGGCATTCCTCTGCAGGAGGAGGACCAGCAAATGATCGCACATAAACTTCTGTAGTTAACAAAAGAAAGATGAAATGATATACCAACTTGAATAGCGGCCAAACGGATCTAGTCCAATATGAATATACAGTGAGCGCTATAAGTGAGTCAACACCCACTATAATTTTAAATTTTCTATTATGTTCTTAATTATAAAAAAAAGTTCCTTTATCATGAATTGTTGTTTTTGTTTTAACATTTTATAAGTAATAAATAAAGGTTTTTATTTTTGAAAATTTATTCGACTATTCTCATTTACTTTTTTCGCTATCCTAAGAAAATGAATTATTTCAGTGGTGTTTACTCACTTTTGGCGCTCACTCTATATGCATTGAAGAGAACAAAATTTATGTTAAATCTGATACGAGTCCATCTTATGCAACTTAAAGCAGTTATAACCGAGCACTGGCCTTTGGTCAATTCTGCAATCGATGTAATGAGGAGGAAGAAAGAGCACAGAACCCCTTTTATGGTTTCGTCAGGTAATTGGGAACCTGAAACGAGGGATTCTTAGACACTCCGAAATTATTGTTTCTAAATTGAAAAAAAAAAATTAAGCTTACCACCCCTTCCAATTAACACCTCCAGAATACTATTTAACCTGCAATATAGTATAACAATCGGCATAATAAGGAAGATCGGATAAAGTCATATGTTAGAAGAGTTTGCGATTCCAAGAGAATGGTGTTTCCCTTGCTTTTGCATACAATAACGAATACTTTGGAACACATGCAATGGCTTGTTTATAAACAAATTATCTGTTTTATTGGAAAAAAATTAAAGAACTTAAATTAGCAAATCGTTGCCTTCCATACCGCTGTATAAGCTTGAGCAATAACTAATTAAGAAAAGGTTTGATAAAATATATAACGATGACACAAAAACCGATGTTTATTTAATTTTTTTTTATAATTGTTACAAAGAATCAAAATAAATCGTATTAAAAATGGTGAAGCTACGTATGTAGCAATGCTAAAAATTATTCTGTAACAAAAATTCTTTAATTGATTTGATTCCTTTATAGCTTTTTTGGCCGGAACCAGGCTCAATTTGTTTAAGTTACAGTTTTTGTAAAGGATTTCAAATCATCACATAACAAGTGTTAAAAGGAACTGATTAGCTGTTAAGTTTTATTGAAAATCAAACATAAAACTAACAATTCGCCACCCTTAACAATTCAAGACAGAATTAACAATACATATACACCACAATTCACCACAGTTTTTCCGCAATAATACGACACAATAAGAGACACAAAAGAAAAACTCTTCTACGACCTATGAATCTGTTACACTTGAGTTGCTGCTCAAAAGTCTAATAAAACAATGTGAGAAATGCTTGCTAATACAATACAAGTCTTATACCAAGTCATACTCTTTTATTTATTTCATATGAAAGAGAGAAAAAAAAACATTAAAATTGTTATTGCTGTTGTTGTTTATACCCCTTAGAAACAACAACAATAATAATAAACTACCGGCTGTATTTTTTTTTTTTATTTCTTTTATTGCTAACAGCACTACTACACTATAGCACATTGATAAACTTATACTCATGCTAAATTTAAAAACAACAACAAAAACAATAATAATAATAGAAATAATAACAACAACAACAATAGTAACAATTAGTTATTGTTGTACATTGTTATACTGTGAGGTTTTTATTTTCATTTGTTTCTTTGTATTTTAGTCGTTGAGTTTTTTGCGTATAAAATGCAAACTTGATCTTAGAATTGTTACAGTATTCCGGGCATTTTCAAAGTGTTCAAAACGGTGCCTACGAAATACCAAAAGTATATACAAAAAAAACCTTCCATTTCATTAAAGTGCTTTAATTTTTAATAGTTTTACATTTTGTTTTTTTATTATAATTTTCAGATATTAAAACAAGAAAGAATTTCAAGAAAATCTAACGAATTTCCGTAACAACGATTTTTTTAAGTGCTTAAACGAAAACCCAACGCTAAACAAAAACAAAAAAAATTCAATATGTGTTCCATTAGCAAAGTGATCATCCTTTTTGTTGCCTTAAGTGCCAGTGCTGTTTATGCACGACCAGGCTATGCTGTTGATTATTATGTGAGTGTAAATGATGTCTTAAAAGTGGTGAAATTAATAAATAAAATAAAAGACTAAACAAGGAATATTAAGTCCTTTTGAAAATGATGTGAATTTTTTAAAAATGAAAAAAATTGTGAGAGACCGCTTTTAGGCAAATGTTAAAAGAAAAACCTTAATTTCTATCAAATGTGACTGAAAAATAAATTTGTAAAAACTTTCTTGTACTAACAAACATTTACAAAATGAGTGTTACAAGTTATCCAGTCAATAATTTACATTTAATTACAACATAAAATTCATCACATTTTATTATAATTTAATTTGAATAAATTTTTGGCCTCAAATAATCTGCAATTTTTAACATTGTTTTTAAAATTGTTCTGCTTGAAATTGATTACTACACCCAACTGGATAACTCCTAGACTGTGTTCTTTTCTTTTCTGCATAACAATTAACGTGTTAAATATTATAGAATCGAAAAACAACCCATTTAGCTACCTATAATTCTTACCGGAAGTCGTCCTAGTTTAGAAGTGTGCTGGCATATTAGACGTGAGGCCAATCCCTGGCTCAGACATCTGCAATAAAACGAAATAGGAAAAACTGAAACTGTTTCTTAGGCGACTTCGTTTTAGCAATCTTCTGCCAAAAACTCTGGAAGTAAACAATAATTGCAATGAAATGTTTCTCAAAAATCTGTCGCTTGGAATCGGCATTAAACTGTACGTTCCAACACTTCTGAATAACATTAACGCACACAGCATAAGCTGGGTCGTAATCTTGACCGAAGGGTTGCAATTGCCAATTATGTATGTATGTATGTATGTATTTATGTATGTATGTACATATGCATTAATTTTACTCGATTAAACATTTGCAACAAATGAGGTAAAGAATATTGCCCTGACAAATGCGTTAACAAAATTTGATTATCAGAAGACTTACAGGGACTGAACAATTCCAAGGAATCAAATTATTTTGAAACGATTTTTTAAAACATTACGAGCCTACCCTTTCATTCGACTTCAGTATTTATAAAGTAATGACTCCAAAAATTTACAAAATTTCAACAAGGGTAGATACAAACTATACAAGTTTATTTAGCAGCATTACCGGGCTTTCCATTGTGTGATGCGATATCCTCTACAGGATCTTTCGTGAATGAGTTATTTTTAAAGGAATTTAAGGTTTTTGAAATTTTTTTTTTCGTTTATTCTGATGCCTGACGGTAAATCTATCATTTATATGAAGTTCACCAGTAGACTTCTTACTTACTTAATTCGTCATTATAACGCATTAGTCAGGATGACAATCTAGGTATTTACACCACTCATGTTATGGGTGTTAATTTGAACCTACAGTTTAACTACGGCTTTCAACGAAAGATTCGAGAAACTTTTTACTTGCAATTTCACTGACTCTTAGAATGTTTGCCTACAGCATGCTGTTAAAAGCAGTCAAAAGAAATATTTCCTCATATTGTTCGAGTTTGAATCATGGACTCTCATCTAATAAGCCAGCACACTACCTACTAGACTACGGAGACTTTATCAGTAGACTGCTTTACTATATAAAGTATAAGATAGTCCAAAATCATATATTAGTTTAAAGGAGTTTAGCAAATACTACAACAAGACAAAAGACTTAAGACACAAACTCCTATCGAGCAAATTCATTCACACACAATACTCGTACATATTTTCAAACTTTCTTATACATTCTAAATTAGCCTTAACATACACTAACAGTTAATTCGGAATTTATTTTTTTTTTCTAATTATTTACCATTTCCAGGATCATCCCAAATATGCTTTCAATTATGGTGTAGCTGATCATACAACCGGTGATGTTAAGTCTCAGCATGAAACACGTGATGGTGATGTTGTTAAAGGTATTTAATTAAACCTTTGAAATCCTTTACATATACATATGAAATTAATTTATTTACATATTCTTTAAGGTCAATACTCTCTAGTTGAACCTGATGGTTCCATACGCACCGTTGACTATACAGCCGATCCCATTAATGGTTTCAATGCTGTGGTAACAAAATCTGGACCCACAATTCATGCAGTGGCTAAGCCAGTAGCTGTAGTACCTAAACCTGTGGTGGCTTATCAGCCTGTCGTAAAACATGTGCAACCGCAACCGGTGGTGGTAGCTTCACCAGCTCCTTATGGTATGTATTAGAAAAAAAACCGAAATAAGAAAGTTATCTTAAATTAAATTATGAAAATCTAGGATTTAAAGATTAAAACTGCACCTTTGCTGTAAGCATGTTTTAAATACACTTGAGTGCATATGTCAATATTTCCCTTCATGCTAAAATGTAAATATGCTACAAGCCACTAATGCCTTAAAGCACCCTTGTACAGACCCCTTTCCTCTACTATATACAACAGCTCGATTTCATTTCTATATAAATAAAATACCCCCCGGTTCACACCCACCCAACCAACACTTTATGTAAAAAGACAAACAAAAATTTTGGTTTTTTTCTCAACTTTGCAATGTATGTTAATTATTGTTTATTTGAATTTGTTGTTGTTGTTTTTATTTGTTTCTTGCAAATTAACATACAGACAAATGCATTGTATTTTTTTTCTTCTTCTTCTTCTTTTTCATATTTGCAAACATATTTTCCCACATTCATTCATACATTTTCCGACATGGCAGGCATTGACACATATCGCATGTTGAAATTATTTCGCCGTCATGCCGTTTACAATAATGGCCAATTGCTTAAATATCGTCCCGAAAACGAGGATGTGGATGAGACCGATGGTTACCAGGATTATAATGCTGATGATCATCATAGACAAGGCATTGATAGAATAGACTATGAAGGCGATTATTAAACTAAAAAATCATTGAACTTAATTCTCTCTTAACTTGAAATTAATTAACGATTAAAACAGAAAAGTAAAAGAAACATCTCGAATTAAAATTGCCTACAAAGTATTATTTTAGCATTGAATTGTAATAAAATGAAGAGAAAACCAGAATAACTAAAACAAAAAGAAGAATGTCTTGTCTTGCCTTGCCTTGTCTTGTCAATGGTAGAGGGGTGTATCACGTTGTTAGGCCAAGATAAAGTCAGTAAGTTCATGCATTCAATATGATTCCATTATTTAAATTTTTTCTTTCTTGCGATCAATGTTATCGATCAATTGCACCATCGCCATAAATAAATTGACCAATAACCGTTAAAATCGATGACAATGGTTGCAAGTAACAGAAGAAAAAAAAAACAAGAAAAGAGGAAAACAGACGAAATAAATTTTTTTCAATTTTTTCTTTATATTTTTTTTTGTTAAAATTAGCCAGTAATGAAGCTTAACAATAACAAAAAAAAAAACGAAAGAAAAACATTTAATATTTTTTTTTATGGCCATTGGCATCAATCAATGCAAAATTTAGCAAATGATTCAGTTAATAGGTATGAAAAATAGATGCTGTTCATTACAAATGATACGGCAAATTATTTGGAATGAATGGATTTTGAAATAATTAACACCATGAATATCAAAAGAATATATTTAAACATTAAACATTTAGAGTAGCTTCTGAAAATCGATTTATAGGAAAAGATTTTACGACATTGCATGAATAGACCATAATTTATGTTCTGATTCTCTGCTCTTTTTTAGAATCGTCTCATGATTCATGACATGATTCTTTTAATCTATTTTTTTAAACAATCCTATTGCCTTAACAAACTCCAAAATTGTCCGATGGCAGTAAAGAAAACTTCTCGTCTAGTACTTGATAGCACCCTGGCGGTTTCTTTTGAAATGAATTAAAGCCGCACAGTTTTCAAGTATGTGTTGTAACGATTCATATACCTCATCATGAATATATGTCCATATTGGGCTCTGACCAAGTGTTCTTTGAGTCCACTATACCTAGTCTAAAGACAGGTTAGCAAACCTGTTTCTTCTCCAAGCTACATTCTCATTGTAATAATCCAACAATAGTCTAAATTACTTCAAAGGGAATTTTTGTTTTAATTTTGCAGACATTGTGACGGTATCCATAAACATCGTCTTCTTCATTTGATCGTTTCGGTGCATCTAGCTTCAAGGTCGCTTTTCCATTTTACTCGACATTTCTTAAAATTTCTTATCATAACTGTGTGTAACATATGGGTACAGCGTACTATTTATGTTTTGCCAACAATACTTTCTGTAGAGACCTATCAATTCCACCTCTTCTGGTACTAAACGTCACGTTCCATTCACCATACACCTTTCCAAACATCTCTCTCAATTCACTATTTTATAGATCAGTTTTGTGTATGTATTTCAACTGCAAGTATGTAGTGTGTTGGCTTATTAGACTTGAGGCCACGGTTCAAACCCCAGAGCAGACTTCTCAAATAAAATGAAATACGAAAAAAATTTCTTCGGCGACTTCCTCTCAGTAGATTTCTAGCAGAAACTATGAGATTACGTTCTGCCCCCAATGTATAAAAAGAAACACACACAACATAAGTGGTCTAAGAAGTTAGGTCGTAATCCTGTCTGAAGGGTTGTAATGACCAATTATGTATGTATGTATGTAATTCCATTGCTATTTAAATTAATTCTTTTAAAAGGTTTAATTATTTCAAAACAATATTTAGAAAATTTCAATTAAATTGCCATACGAATTATTTATTTAAGCTTAATTAATGAAGTGTTATTGTGCTTTATAATTAATGTTAATTAAAGGTTAAATGATTTAGCCTTTATTAATGAAGTGAAATACTATTTCATTAATTTTGAAATTAAATCATGCAATTGTTACTTATTTTGCGTGTTTTACATTGATTTACATTGTTTTAATACAAAAGACTTAAGAAACAAACTTGAAAATTTATGTAAAAATTTTAAGAATTAAAATTCATTCAAACTAAACTAAATGAAATATTAATACAATAATTAAATTAAATTCTACTTTTTCTTTTTGTTTTTGTAATTATTATGAAAAAATTTATAAAAAAAATTTTTTGAAAAATTGTATTAAAAAATATTAGTTTTTCAAAATTTCAAATTAATTAATTTTTATTATTAATTAATTGATAATTAATTTGTTAACTAAACTAAAATATAAAGGCTGTCTTTATTAACAATTCCAATTGAATATTTAACAATCATTTACTTTGTAATGATTCATAGTAAAATGTTTGCTTTACAATACACTTTTCATTCAAAGTAAGAAACAAAAAAAAAACTAATTTCATCAAGTAAACACTATACGAGATTCAGGTTAATTATATTCTAAATCACATACATTTTCTCAGCCATATTTATTTTTCTTTTTCTTTTCAATGAAAACAATAAACAGAGAGGGAGGGAGGTAGTGGTAAAGTCTATGTAAAGGCTGTAGTAATACTATTCAAGAGAAGTGATTAAATAATGTTTTTCACATTCTCTTTATAAAGAAAAATTAAAAGAAAAAAAACATTCTTTAAAACATTATGTCTTAATTAGATGCTGTTTTCCCCTCCTTTATTTGCTGCTATTTTTATGCAAAATATGTTTTACAATTTTCTTACTTTAATTGCATAGTAAGGGCTACAAAAGCAAAAAAAGAAGACAAACATGTTGTAGAAATAGTAGTAGATAAGTAATGAAGTAATCATGCAGTAAACGTAATAACAGATGAAGATGTTACATTTTTTAATTTATGCACATTGTGACATAATTATAGAGTGTGAGATATTTTTTTTATTTTTCTTTTTTAAAGCTTCATTTACCATGTGTTTTAGCAAATAACATGCAAGATTATGTTTTTATGTGATAACACTTGGCGTTTTAGGTGATACAGCCGCTATGGTAGTGGAGGTTGTATACGTTTTTATATATGAAAACAAAGAATTGTTTTTTTTCTTGTGAAAGTGTAAAGAAGAAAATGGTAAAAATTCCTGCTTTAGCTTGCTGAAAAATTCTGTTAATTTTATTTTCTCTTATGAATATCTTAACAAGCTTAGGCACAAGTCAAAAACATATTCATCTACTAGTTCAATGGAATATGTGGTTAATATCAAATCATCGAACTACATAAGACAAACTACCATCTAAAAATTTCTGTAGCAATACACATTAAATCATGCTTTAAGTATATATTTTGTAGTTACTTTCCAAGCCTTTTTAAGTTGCAAAAAAAAGAAAGCCACCACACTTAGATCTGACAAACTGGAAGTCTGCTTTAAATATTCAAATGCCATATGATAGGAGAATAGATTAAAGATCTTCCTGTAATGACGTGCTAATCTTCACTGCATACAGTATCCCGCAACTGTTATACAGTATCTCCCATTGGCAGTTCTACAACTACAACGATCAGTGATTGGCAATCTAGCTTCAGCAAAACAATTTATGGATTGAGTTTGATCTTCTCTACATTTTGATTAAACTCGGCGTCTTGAGCTTTCAGAATTCCTCTCAAGAGCCAGCTTAATAAAACTATCGGGTATGGTCTCTGATAGTATGTCAAATCCACTTCTGTTAAAAAATCCATATTTTTTATGGAAAATACTCTGAAACGAACAGAAACATTCGAACAAAATTTGTTCGGCACTATAATAGTCTAGCTGTTCTCTTTATACGATTGATTATAAGATTGTCTGTTAAGATTGTCTCTTATCCTTCAGGTGAATCTCTGATTTTTAAATAAATCCTGGCAAGATACCTCATATCAAATTTAGAGTCACTGGATTATAGTATACATACATATATATATACATAATTGGCCATTACAACCCTTCAGTCTAAATTACGGCCTTGCTTCTCACACCACTCATGCTATGTGAGTTAATTTTATACGTGAGTGGCGGGACCTACAGTTTAACGTCGACTCCGAACGACAGATTTTGTGAAACTTTTCCATGGCAGATCATTTACTCACAGAGTTTTTGCCAGAAATCTGCAGAGAGGAAGTCGCTGAAGAAAAAAAATTTTTTTTTTCATATTTCTTTTTGATATCTGACCTCGGATACGAACCCGGGGCTTTACGTCTAATAAGCCAATACACTACTTACTAGACTACAGCGACTTATTATATTACATTTTCAGTTGAATATAAGTGGCTTGATGGAATAGTTTATGGGAATGGAAATGCAAATGCGAAGTGCATCCCCTAGATGGAGGACTTGTATACAAAAACCGTACATACTGCTAAGATTGTGAGCCTTACCGAACATGATGAAAGTTGTAATTGAGGAAAAGTCAATGTTTCACATTCGAAAGTATAATTGCGTGATGAATTAAGCTTTGCCTACTAAGAAATGACAGCAGTATTCCATATAGTATTTACTACCGGCTATTAGCGCGTGTATTGCACAGAAGAAAATCTTCTCAAGCTTAGACACCAAATCATGCAAAGTGTATATTGATTATTGCTGTATCTAAAGTTTCCTAGTTTGAGTCAGAGGGTAAAATTTTTCTTCCCTGAAATTAGTGCCACTTCCTAACGCCTTAAAATATAAAAAAAGTATTTTTCATAATAATTGAAATTAGGAGAAATGGTGGCATCATATTTTAGATGTGTAAACTCTGTATACTTTATCTGGCCTGTGTATATAACCTCGTACTACATCTCACTTTAGCAATATAAATTTTCTAACGACCAACGATAGAGATTAGTTGGGAATCAGTCTCTATTTGATGTCAATTCTCATCTTTATATGGAGAATTTTAATTAGTTTTCCAAACATACGCCCCAATTCTTAAATACAAAATACCAACGTGAGAGTTTACTTGAGAAGCAGCCACTATTTGATGTCAATTCTCATTTCTATATGAAGAATTTTAATTAGTTTTGCAAAAATACGACCCAGTTCTCAAAAAGAAACAATTTTAGTTGATGAAATTGTATCGAATGAAATCATGCTTGTAACAGATTATGTTGTTGATTAATAAATCTGTAATAATTTTTATTAATTATAGTTCACAGAAGCTTTACTCATACTATTGGGACTATTAGAGCTTATTGTTATATTGTATTACAACAATAGTTAAACTATATCTATGCTAGAGTAAATGTCATCACTACATCTGTTGAAACAACGGCAGCAATTGTTAGACACTAATGTAGGCAATGCCTGCAATTAAATGAAACAATCATTAGGTTTCTTTCAATAGAAATTACAAAACAATTCATACAGATTTTCAGCAGCAACAATCATACAATGGTTGAGTAAGTTTTCATTACAGTAGCTGATGTTTTTCTATTTTTTTTTAATTTTTCCCAGCATAATATGCTGCTGCTTCTGCTTTAAATTAGTTCAACAACATGACTTAATTTACAATATATGTAAGCAATGAATTCAAGTTAATTATGCTACTGCTCTTAGCAAATATTTTCGACAAAATTATAGTATAATTAACACTCTAATTAAGTTTCATATATATAGTGAGTACGCAATAATATTTTTTTTTGTTTGTTTCATTTCAGTTCAAAAACAATATTTGGCTCCCATTAATTACGATTACGATGATGCCTACTATAGCAATGGTCAGTATGAATATATTCCTCAATATGCTCAATATGGCGGTAGTCATTACGGTGGTCATTCTCATTATGCTGGACACTATTAAGCTACGAAATAATCATCGATATAATCTCTCTTCATGAAAAAACTAGTACAACTCTTTGTTAAAGACAGAAAAAGGAAAAAAATTATGAAAATTTGTCTTTTCATTTTATACTCTATTAATTTATGTTTATACTGTACATGATGATGTAATTTTATTTTTAAATTTTATTTCGAAATTATATTTTAATTTTTGTTTTGTTTTTGTTTTTTTATAAAATTAGTTCTTAAGGCTTTTAGACAAAAAAATTCATGTTTTTTTTTTTAATCTTTTTATATGACAAATTTTAGTTGTTAACTCTCAAGAAAATTTGTAAAGAAAAAATTAAATCAAAAAGAAAATAAATAAAATATCTACAATAAAAATTAATGGAAAATGAAGCGAAGTGTTTAATTAAATGAACAAAATCCGATTATTCCAATCTAAAGTACTCTCATCCAATAGCATGCATTCATCAAGTAAATACATTCCAAGTGATCAGAAAATAATTAGAAACCACTAGCCCTTCAGAATGGAAGATAAAATTACTGACCATTTTATGCTGATCAACTGATCAAGATAACATCATTGTCATCTTACAACATTACAGCTTGAAATGAACTTTAGCCAGTTTGCCAATTATTGATTATCGGAAGCAGAGATCAGCAATGAATCGTTTTTTCGCTATCATAAGTACTCATAAAATTTTGAGTACGAGATGAGTGACTCAACAGTACTGAAAATCAACTACTTTGATTCATTCGTACTCACTACAACATTGATTTATAAGTACAGGTTGCAATAAGTATGAGTACAACGTTGACATCAAACTAATAACTTTCGAAACAAGTTTGATTCATACGCCTACTCATTCAGATTCATAAATTTAGAAAAATACTTATAATACTCATAAATGATTCGAGAGATTCGATCATCATCATCATCAAATTTACAGTCTTAATTGTTGTTGCATTTACAAAAAAAGAAGAAAGACAAAGACAACAAGCAAAGCAAACACACAACTTTTTAGTGAGTATTGTAGCGTTCGTAGAATCCAAATCACCACATCAGGCGTATTGTTAACTATGAGTACGATGAGTACTTCAAACTTTGAATATGAGTAGTATGAGTATGATATTAAAATAAGTATGAATGCGTATAATTTTCAGAAATTATCAGTATGATTCGTATCTACTCATCTTTTTGAATACTCATTTCTAATCTCTGTTCGGAGGTCTTCTTTTTACGCATTTTATTTGATTCTATTATGTTTCCTCTGCCCTCGACTAAATCGTATTTAATAACGTCTTCGAGAATCGCCATAGTCTATTAGGTAGTGTGTTGAGACCTGAGGCCACGGTTCATACCCCAAGGGCAGACATCTCCAACAAACGAATTATGCAAAAAAATATTACATCGGCGACCGTCTCTCAGCAGATTTCTGGCAAATACTCAAATTGACCTGAAAAGTTTCTCAAAAAAATCTGTCATTCGGAATCGCCTTTAAACCGTAGGGCACACCACTAATGGATAAAATTATCGTACACAACATAAGTTAAGCTTGTTAAGCTGCCAAACCTTACTCAGTTGAATGTAACCGTGGAGTGCGAGTGTTTAGTTTCATGAAAGGCATCAGTTGCAAAGTTATATAGCAGTTGCGTTTACTAATATAATAAATATTGTTAACAAAATGGAACTGGTGTTATCGTTTAACATTAAAATGATAAACAAAAGTTATAAAAACAAAAACAATGGACTTGTTTACATGATCAACGAATAAACAAAAATATAGCAACAATATCAGTATAAAAAAGGGATAAACAAATAAACAAACAGGCAAGGACAAAGAAAATACACAAACAACAATAACGTAAACAACATGTTTACATTTATAGAGATTTCGCAAAGGCAAAGTCATTCTCCTTCAAGAGCATTCATCAGACTGTTTACCCTGCGATATAAAAGGCAAGCTAAAGCATGCAACGGGATTAGAAAGAATTTAGTCAGTCTTGTGTGAAGACACGTTGCGAGTGAAGAGAATAATTGTGGTTTGAAGAACTCCTTTGTAAAGATCTAACGAACAATTGTTCGAGTGTACGCGGAAGAGTGTAAAGAAGAATAACAAATAAAGCAAATTGTTGTTGTTTAAATCAAGTTGCAAACAGTGGCACACGGAATTGTGCGAACAATAAAGAATTGATTTAAAACTAAACATAAATTTATTTTTATTTCATTTACAATCAACGAATATTATAAACGTTTTTAAAAGGGTAAAAACGTAATAATATAATAAATTTTAGCGATATGCACATGCTAGAAAAGTTTGGAATTGATACGTTTGGTATGTTTCTCTACTAGACTCTTAACATGTTTCAGAATTTTTCTTTAATGTAGGTTGCCAGCATTGGGAAATTTCTTTGCTATTCTTTAAGTTTGTCGGTTACAGTATTGCAAGGATTTGTAAACATTTTTTTGCATTTTTTATGTTTTGGTGAAATGCATTCTATATCCCAGAATTGTGATATATCTTCCAGCATCATGGTGGTATTAGTCATCATAAATCTCACATAACACCCACATGTATCAAAAGAGTATCAGAGATTTTTTTACAGCATTTATTATGAATGAAAATATTTTTAGCCAGTCATGGCTGACATGTGATATTTTTGATAAAACCAAAGGATTTTTAATGCAATGACTTCGAACACATGGAGCCTGTATTGACTTACAGTTAGAAAGATTTAAACAAGTTTATATTTACACACATATTCGACAAATCCCTACCAATATTTGGAAGCTTCGCATTATTATGTACTTCAACTAATGTATGTATGCCTGAGGGCATACATATATTCCTATCACTCTGCCGGACAAAGTTATGAGAATAAACCAATGGACTTGGAATCTGTCGTTCGTTTAGCAATAGGTCCCACTCCTCATATATCTATTTAGAATTCGAGGCTAATAGTTTGTAATCTTGACATGAAGTCGCCTTATTCTAGTAGGTAGTGTGTTGGCTCATTAGATACGAAGCCACGGTTCAAATTCCCGATCAGACATCAAAACGAAATATGAAATAACATTTCTTCGGCGACTTCCTTTCAGCAGATTTTTGGCAAACACTCTGTGACTGAAATGAAATTGCCATGAAAAGTTTCTCAAAAATCTGTCTTTCTAAGTCGACTTTAAACTGTACGTCCCGTCACTCATGTATAAAAATAACGCACACAACATGAGTGATGTTGAGAAGCTAGGTCGTAATCCTGACTGAAGGGTTGTAATGGCCAATTTTGTATGTCTGTATGTAATCTTGACTAAATGCTTATAATCGATATCGACATACACTGTACTGATCGAATTTCGACGCATATTTATCTATGTACCATAAATATTAAGTAGACATGTACATGATTGTATTTTCTATATTCAAGAGTAGATTTTTTAAATCCTAGTACGTTCATTATTTCGACAAAGTTATTCTGACAACCAGACAACCGATTCTAGAGGTTCGAGATATAGTCATCTACGCTGTTTAAATGCTTAACATATCGCTCCAGAGTACTTGTATGAAATCAAAGTTTACAATATATATTTAATGAAAATTTTTACTTTTGAAAAAATCATGAAAGTTAAGCAACACACCCAATAACAAATGTATGTCCATATTCCATTTTAATAACATAGAATACAAACAATGATTCATTGATCTACAGCCTCTACTCTATGTAATAAAAATTTTAAAAGGTTCTAAGTTTCAGTCATCTTCACTGCTATCGCTACTGTTTCCCTTAACAGAAATAAACATTTCAAGGATTTCTGCCATATAATTTCTTAGAAGAAGAAAAAGAAGAAAAAAATCCATATTCATATTAAGAATTCTGCCATCATAGGTAATATAGAGGAGGTATCTGCTGATTCAATATACAACTACATTGTATGACAAATAGACGGCATAAATAATTAAATCTTCTATAAAACAATGCAAATTCAAATTAAATCATAAATTAAATAAATCAAGTCACAGTAGGAGAAGAAGAAAAAATTATTACAATTCTAAAATAATATTTTAATGGAGGCAAACGTAAGAAGAAAAAAAAATGTAAATTTTTATAATACGTGGGCAGCATAATTATTTAATAGCTGTTGATGATAATAAAACTATGTATGTATGTGATGAATACATTACGAAACTTTTCATATGTGCAAAAAAACTAAACAAAAAAGTAAACAAGAAATTTATTTAAAATTTTCTTGTAATGTTTTTAATTAGCATAAAACAAAAAATACTTTTTCCATGCTTCCTGTAAATTGGCAAAAATTTATGACACCATTTCGTTTTCATGGTCTGCGGACTCTTTTTTGTCTTCACATTTCTTATGGCCAAAGCGATAGAAAAATCAACAACTTTGAACTCATTTTGATGAGATGGACTATTTGTTATCAATTCTACCACAAAAGAAATGAAAACAAATAAGGAAAACAACATACTGACTCAAAACAAGCCAACAAATAAAAACAGTTGTATCAGTGGCAAAATAAAAAAAAATAAAAACTTCAATGAAAACTTTACGTAGTAGAAGTAGAAAGTTATAGTCACTGTAGTCTCCTAAAATGTAACTTAGGTTGTGTGGCTTTATTTTAATGGGCTTAAATGAAGTTGTTTACCAACAAAAAAATTACATAAATAAATGTATTACAATTATAATTCCAGCGAGAAATGGTCGCCGTAGTCCAGTAGGTAATATGTTGACTTATTAGACGCGAGGCAGTGGTTCAAACCTCAGGCCTGACATCATGTCTAACAAAACAATATTTCTTCGATGACCTTCTCTCAGCAGATTCGTGACAAAAAGCAAATAAAAATTGCTTTGAAAAATTTCGCAAAAAACTGTCGTTCAGAGTCGACTTTGAAATTAGGTCCCGCCACTAATGTATAAATCTAACACACACAACCTAAGTGGTGTAAGAAACTAAGTCGTAATCGTGAATCAAGAGTTATTATTGACAAGCTTTTAGTGGTCGACACTTTGTTAATAACATTGAGGGAAAAAGTCGCCGTAGTCTAGTGGGTAGTGTGTTCGCTTATGAGACGCAAAGCCCGGGTTCGAGCCCCAGGCCAGACATCAAAATGAAATACGAAAGAGAAAATATTTCTTCGGCGACTTCATCTCAGCAGATTTCTGGCAAGAACTCTAAGAGTAAATAAACCTGCCATGAAAAGTTTCTCAAATTCTGTCGTTCGGAGTCAACGTTAAACTGTAGGTCCTGCCACTCAAGTATAAAATTAAGGCACACAACATGAGTGGTGTGAGAAGCTAGGCCGTAATCCTGACTGAAGGGTTGTAATGGCCAAATATATATGTATGTATGTGAGGGAAAAAGAAAAAAGTTTAGTTGCGACATGTGACACTGTAAAGGACACTCCTAAGTGATCCTTGTTGGGTCGTCAGCCGATCTAGCACACATCTCTTTGCTGAGGCTGGAATGACTTATTCTGATTCCTCATTCGGTAAATATATAAGGCGTACTTACTGCCATTTATCCGGTTAGGGTAGGCGGCCTCATCACATTCAATTACGTGAGAATCGCTTTTAAACCGGTCTGTAAGGATAATTTCAAATCCGAAATTATTATCTTTAAGAAGAGCTAATGGATGATAGTTTCAAATTCAAATCTGATTATATGAAAATATTTCTAAGATGTTACAAATATAAACCAAAGTTGGTATCAGAGATCAGCAATGAATCGTTTTTTTTTTGTACTCATGTACTCATGAAATTTCGAGCATGAGTGAGTCAACATTATTGACTGATTCATTCGTACTCACTACAACATTGATTTACAAGTACAGGTTGCAATGAGTATGAGTACAACGTTAACATCAAACATATAACATTCGAAATATATTTGATTCATATGCCTACTCGTTCAGATTCATAAATTTAGAAAAATACTTATAATACTCATAAATGATTCGAGTGATTCGAATCATTCATCAAAATTAACAGTCTTAGTTCTTGTTGCATTTACAAAAAAAGAAGACAAAGACAGCAAGCAAAGCAATCACCTAACCTTCTAGTGAGTATTGTAGTGTTCGTACGCGAATCATACTTATTTTGAGATTTTTCTAAATGTTGAGTAACGGAGAGTCGAAATTAACAACATCATGCGTATTGTTAAGTATGAGTACGATGAGTACTTCAAACTTTGTGTATGAGTACATAGTATGAATATGATATTAAAATAAGTATGAATACGTATAAGTATCAGAAATTATGAGTATGATTGGAATCTACTCATCTTTTTTTAATACTCATTGCTGATCTCTGATCTGAAAATAAGAAAATGTTTCTAAGCTACTACAAATATAAACCAAATTTGCTATATTGCTAGTAGGGCACACCAATTATTATAAACATTTGTTTTTTACAACAAAGTCGAGCTTTACTTTTAAGGTTTAGTTTGGTTCACAACCTCAATGAATAACAATATGATTAAGCTTGAATCAAACACAAAATGTATTCCAAATGAGAAGCATACATTAAGGCTGTAAAACAAAAGACTTAAGCAACGAACATGTTGGAATTTCTTAAACGGATTTAAATATTTAAACTTGACTAAACCACTAAAGGTTAAAGTTGAAATCTTTAGTGTACATTTAACTTAACTGTTTATTAAATAAACCACAGTTTTAGAAAAAACAAACTATTTAAATATCTTGTAATTACCAAGAGTTGGAAAAAGAAAACCCACAAATAATTCTTTTGCCACTTTTTACGACTACACGTATTCTTTTTCAACAACAACAGCAGCAATTATTTGTTATAAATTAGTCAATTTATTGTCTGTGTGTATGTGTTAATACTATCAGTTCCGCTTATGATTGTAACAAATGATCAATATCAATTAAATCATTATGAAGTGCAATGCAAGAAGAAAAAAACCCCACTATTTACAAATAAATTATCATCTTTGTGCCATTAATTTAGCATTAAGCATGCTCTCAGAGTTATAGTTATTGGCTGTGTGTCTGTGTGCGTTTGTATTGAAATTATTGTATGACTTTATTAGCACCATAAGCATAGTGATTGAGTAAACATTTATATTTTATATCATTAAGGCACAGTGGCTCTAATTACGATACAATTTTAATTACTCCCAGAATTTTTGTCAAAACACTGCTGATATCACACTGTCTGATATCACACTACTTACTAGACTACGGTAATAGCCAGGACAGACAGTGGGAAATATTCGGAACCAATTAAAAAATTCGAGAGTATCTCTTTACTAGGTTTCCTTGTAAATAGTATGGATCGTTTTAATCGAACTGAATCAGCAAAGCATGGTCATTCACAACTGAATCCTACATCACCAGAGAATTCATGACAATCAGCAGAAAGTTAGACTTCCAGACCGATTATATGACCTGAACCCATCTGGCGATCGAGAAGAGATGTTTGGAAAGGTATAACGTACAAAAAGGGAAAGACGAAGAGATGAGAATCTTCCGCAGCCAAATGGATTTGAAATAATTTAAACTTTTTTAAATCATAACAATGAGGCAAGATTCAAGTCATGCATAAAACCATCCAGAAGTAACCCTGAGATCAGTAATGAATCATTTTTTTCGCTACTCATAAGTACTCATGAAATTTCCAGTACTGGAATTTAACTACTCTGATTCATTCGAACTCACTACAACATTGATTTATAAGTACAGGTTGCAAAGAGTATGCGTACAATGTTGACAAAGACAGCAATCAAAGCAAATACACAACCTTCTAGTGAGTATTGTAGTGTTCGTACACGAATCATACTTATTTTGTGATTCTTGTAAATGTTGAGTAAAGGTGAGTCCAAATCAATAACATCATGCGTATTGTTAAGTATGAGTACGATGAGTACTTCAAACTTTGAATATGAGTAGTATGAGTATGATTGTTAAAATAAGTATGAATGCGTATAAATATCAGAATTATGAGTATGATTCAAATCTACTCTTCTTTTTAAATACTCACTGCTGAGCTCTGAAGTAGCCTGAGAATAGTAATTTTTTCTGCAGGATTCTTGAGACTTTTGATGGACTTAAGCCCAATAAATAGATTTTGTAATAAAGGAAATAATCGTCAGAACACACAATAAAAAAATTGGAAAATATACGGCTGTAATGCATCCCTGAAGATAGCAGTGCTAGGCTGGGAGTTATCCCCATTTGACATCGAACAACATCCTTAGGTTTGTTATGCCATCAGAATTGGAAGATACATTGAAAAAGGGTATTAAATAGGAATTTAGAGAAGTGGAGATCATATGATTGCAGTGCTTTAGCACCTCTGCATCACAATTAAAACCCTTCATTCAAGATTACGGCCTAGCTTCTCACACCACTCATGTTGTGTGCCTTAATTTTTATATTTGAGTGGCGAGACCTACAGTTTAACGTCGACTCCGAACGACAGATTTTGAGAAACTTTTTCATGTCAGGTTTATTTACTCTCAGAGATTTTGCTCGAAATCTTCTGAGAGGAAGTCGCCGAAGAAATATTTTTTCATATTTCGTTTTGATGTCTGGCCTGGGGCTCGAACCCGAGTTTACGTCCAATAAGTGAACACACTACCTTCTAGACTACGGCGGCTACCTACATGACAATAACGACAATGATAATATCACGAGGACTTCGCTAGAGTGGTATGCCTCAAGGCCGTTCTAAAGACACCTAGGAGGTGCATGATACTCAAATAACGTAAACTGTTCGATTTCGCAAGGCAAACAGCAAACACAACAACAACAAGCCGTTTGAGATGAAAGTGCTTTGTCGAAGTCATATGTTCCCATATTGTCGCTGTAGTGTTGGCTTATTAGACGCAAGGCTAGGGTTCAAATCCCAGGTCAGACATCAAAACGAAATATGCAAAAAAAGTATTTCTTCGGCGATTTCCTCTCAGCAGATTTTTTTCATAGTTCAGAGAAGTATTATTTCCTTCTGTTGTTGAAGGCCTGTTAGTATTAAATTAGGCACTTAATTGGCCTATAAGGCACCTTTTCGTATTTAAAATCTGTTTATAGGCCCATTACACTAATGTTTAGTTGCTTTAAAATTTTATGCATTTTTAATATTAAATAAACAGTCATATTGAAACAAAGATATTAAATATTATCTTTTAATTTAAGAGACAGCAAAAATATTAGCGTAGGTTAGCAACAAGAACAAAAAATTTCCCACATATGTAGTATGCATGAACTTGAATCCAGATACGGAGAGGATGGCTTGCCAATGTTGTTTTCAATGAAAAGAAAAACCGTGAAAAAAACCAAATAAAATTCTTGTTTAGACACCAATAATGATAATGATTCGACTTTTTTTATGTTTCATTTTAAAACATAGAAAAATATTAAAAAATCTGGTTTCTATTATGAACAATTTTAATCGCCACTTATAATTTCAAACTTTATTACCATTAAAAAGGCATTCAATTCGATAACATGACTCTGTCAAAGGAAATACATTTGGCTATTTGAATTGATCGCAATGCTATGCTGCTACACTGGGTATTTAAGTTAATCAAATGGTAGGGTTTTTGAAAAAGTGTTCTGCTTTGTAATCCATTCATAGGGCATTTGTTTTATGACTGTCACCACCACACCACACAGTTGTAAGTAAGGCTGTGCTGTGTTCTGCATTTAATTTAATTCACAATTAATGCAGCAATAAGAATGCAAATTTTAAATTTAAAATTTAAATGCTTTTATATGTTAATTTAATTTAGTTTTGTTACTGCATTTCATTGCCAATATGAAATGCTTATGGATTTAATTTCAAACATTCAGAACGAAATAAATCACATGTCAGTAGACGACCATATATCATGGAAGAATTCGAAAAGCAAACAGAAAAAAAGCATTTTATGGCTGCCATTTTTGTTTTATTCTATAAATTGAATGTCAAACTGCAAATTATGTTACACATTTCAAAATTAAAAATTATAATTTATACCTACATGCAATTAATTGGATCAACGAGGGTAGATAGAAAAGTCAATACAGTGCAATAGACTAGATTCTTTGTATTCTTTGGCATTTAAATAAAGACCAACTAGGCCTGGAACATTACGTTTACAAATGATGAAAATTAATATCTAATTGGTTCACTTTTGAGCATATTTATTGCTTAAAATTTATTAAAATCAAATTATCAGAAGAACTCCTATAGGCCTCTAGAGAATGCTCAGTAAAGAGGTGAACTTTAGAATTCAGTATGACACCTTCGATAGAATTCTTTCATTTTTTGCAGGCATAAAAGGCGTGTGTATGAAGATTTTCTAATCGCTAACTTTTTTTCTAAAATGCTTACAGTGAGGATGCTCTTCTAAACAGGATGAATAAATCTCTTATAGCTCTACACCCTATAGTTGATTTCGGTAAAAAAAAAATAAAAAAAATTTTAGAATCCTGAATGAATGACCAATTATGTATGTATGTACATATGTATGTATGTACATATGTATGTATGTACATATGTATGTATAAAAGATTATGTTGAACTGCTCCTTAAAGTCAAACAAAATTCGAGATTTCGTTTTCAAGTCAATATTACAGTCTACACAGTCACAATGAATCTCAAAGCTCATGGCACTTTGGCTATAAATATATATACGTACACAGAAATATTTGGTCATTACAACCTTTCAGTTAGGATTACAACCCAGCTTCTAACATCACTTATGTTGTGTGTGTTAATTTTATACATGAGTAGCTAAGGACCAACAGTTTAAATTCGACTCCGGACGACAAATTTTTGAGAAAATTTTTCATGGCAATTGTAATTACTCTCAGAGAGAGTCGCCGAAGAAATATTTTTTCATTTTCCGTTTTGTTGGAGATGTTTGTGGCTGCACGTCCAATAAGCCAGCACACTACCTCCTAGACTACGGTGACTACACTTAGTATATTCTGCAAGACATTCCACCCCAAGTTGAGTTGATCAATAGTGTCCTATAGAGCAATTGTTTGGACAAATGGAAAGTTTGTTAAAATAGTTCAACTGCAGTTGGACTAGATACAATGATAGGCGCGTGTTTTTTAATAGAAGAAATGAGAATCTGTCCTACAGCGGCTTTGGAAACTCTGTTTACGTCTGCTTTACGTGGTACGCGAAGTTTTGAAAAATTTTGGGACCATAAGAGTCAATCGGCTGATATCACCCTTCTTTCAAACGGACGGTTGCTCTCTGCTGAGTTCCAAGTCATTTGGGAATTCAGTGCAATGAGCAAGCAAAAGAGCTTGCGAGTAAGGAAACTTCTAGATTGCTGATAGAATCAGAACTCTTCCATGAAGAGGGAGTGGATGTTTTGAAATATATAAGAGAAGATTAAGAAGGAAATAAATCAAGAAGTTTTGAGACAATTAAAACTCTTATTGGAAAACAACAATAAGACGAGATCTGAGTCATGCTAACAAGAAATATCCTGAGACTTACAATCCCTCTTTTGACACTGCAGACTCAAAGTTCAATTACAATCAAGTGGGTATTAGGCAATCAAAACTCTTATTGGGAAACCACAATAAGAAAAGATCTGAGTCATGCTGTCAAGGAATTTCCTGAGCTTGAAAATCCCTTTTTTGATAGGGCATTGAAGAATCAGAGAGCAATTATTCAGAATGAGTGTTATCTTGAGTCTAACATGTATATTCGAGGCGATGAGAATAAATCACTGGAGCACATTCTTGGAACCTGTGAGGAATTAATACATCCCAGAAAGAAACTCTTATGTGCTCGGCAGGAAATTTCCATTGTTGACACCGAGCAACATTTTAAGACGTGTCGGGGCAATAGGATTGAATGAAATATTTTTGGAAAAATAGAGGCCTCATTACAAAAGCACCCTCGTCACGACAATAATTATGATAATAACTTAAAAAGCCTAAGAGTTTGTTTCCTAGAAATGAAATACCTACCTCGTATAATAATTTTATTGCGCATTGTATTAAAAAATAGTAATAAAAGAATAAAAACCCATTAAATAAACATGGCAAACAATTAATATTTTACAACTTCAATAGCCATTTTATAGCCCCATTGTATTCATGTAATATTTACTTAAACGTTTACAGAATTCCCTTCAAGCGATAGACATCCATAATTAACAACTAAATTGTCTACACACATATGCACTCTGATCTAAATAATTACCGTTCATGCGGTAAATGCAATATTATCGAAGAGAAAATTTAATGCAGCATCAGAAGTTGCAGTCAATGATTTGAAATGATCATATGAAATGTAGTATTTCATAAACTCAAGCACACACAACAGTAATATTGTGAGTAAAATTTCAATTCCGATCTGTACGAAATTGTTCATTCATCTGATCTCTGTTAACCTTTTGATGAATTGACTTCGGTTTGGAGTTGGTTAAGTTGCTTAAGTTAATAATTTATAATTAATTTGTTTCGTAAATAAAATGCATTTGTTTTTGTTTTTTTTTTCAAGTAAATTATTATTTATGGTCAACGCAACACAGCGAACAACGATGAATGACTGTTTGTCAGATTGATTGTTTGCTTCACTAAGTTCAACCGGCCGGCAGTTTAATTGTTTTTTGTTGCCCAAAAAGAATCAGTTGTTACAAGATGTATTTACGAAATCAAACTCAATTTCAAGGTTAACATCAGTATAAATTCTCGGTTTTTTTAGAAAATAAAAATAAAAATAAAAATAAAATAAACCATCGTTTAGCATTTGCGGTCGTTGCTGTAAAACGTGGGGGTTTTCCACTTGATAACTGGCATTTGATGTGTTATGGTTTTCTATTTTTTTTTATTTTCTAAAATGTAATTTAAATTAATATAATTGACCATAAATCAAATAAATTATGATCAAGAAATTAAAAAAAATATAAAAAAAACGAATCAAGATAGTATGAGCTATTGATCAATAAATTATTACGCAAAGTATAAAGCATTGCTACGATTACAAAGAAAATATTGCAATAAACGTTTTGACATTCATATGTCAAAATGTTTCAAGTAAAAATTTTTTAAAATAACATGTATTGAAGGGTTAATATGATGGTAATACTGACCCATAGATTGTAAATATGTTCTGTGCTCAAGTTCACCGTACTTCTCCATGTGATAAAAAGCACTTGTGACAATGCATTTAACCATATTCGAAGTATTTCTTATAACCCGTTTGTTTGTTTTTTCAACCATAAAATCTTTTAAATCCATTACTATGATGGATGAAGAATAATCGTATCATCGTTCCCTGTCGAAAAATCAACCGAAATTATGAATTAAATAAATCCACTAAATTGACATAAAGGCTGCGCCTTTTTCTTATAATTTGTAGGTTAGAGCTTTGCGCTACGAGTAACATGATTAGTTGACCTGGGTGGGTGAGTAGTCCATATAAAATTATTGAAAAAAAGAAGCAGCCCTGTAAAACACATACAGTCATAGACATTTGTTTAATCGCAGTAAGTAGTCGCCGTAGTCTAGTAGGTAGTGTGTTCGCTTATTAAACGTAAAGCCCGGTTCAGACATCAAAACGAAATGTGAAAAAAAAGTAATTCTTCGGCGACTTCCTCTCAGCAGATTTCTGGCAAAAACTCTGAGAGCAAATAAAATAGCCATGTAAAAGTTTTTCAAAGTTTTTCGCTCGGAGTCGAAGTTAAACTGTAGGTCCCGTCACTCATGTATAAAATTAACAAACACAACATGAGTGGTGTTGAGAAACTAGGCCGTAATCCTGACTGAAGGATTGTAATGGGCAATTATGTATGCATGTGTGTATGTAAGTAGTAAGACGAGACTACTTGCAACATCAAACATCAAAGAGATCTGGATTGAGGTTTAACTCGAACAAGACTTGCATGTGCTGTTATAACAGAAGCAATAAAAACCTCTCATACAGCGGCGTTATAAGCTTTGTTCCATTAAGCTTTGCAGCATATGGTAGTGAAGACCAGAGCTGTTCAGACTATGAGTAAGATGGTCCAGCCTTTACTATCCCTTAGACAGAACCACTACACTCTAGGAAATGCTTAGCAATGAGAAACAAAAGTGAATGTAGAAATCTGAAAGCTGCTTACTCAGTTAGAAGAGAGACAGTTATATGCTGTCCGGATCATGTTACAGAAAGAGGAGTTTTTTTTTGCGAAAATCTATGCCACCGTCATTCAAGCACTTGGCTGTTATATGGTTAAACCGGAGATAGTTGCGAACTGTCTGGGATAGCCAAATCAGACAAACATAGAGAGTAAGGTTCTAGAACCCAGGTCATTTGGGAATTCAGGGAAATAAGCATACAGCTTAGCTGTATGGGGCCAGAATTCTTTTTTTGAGAGGAAACAGAAAATTAGGGAAAAATAGGGAAATTAGTTTGAGGTAATCAAAACTTTCGCAGAGGCATGAACCCTATTAAGCATTGATGCAGCAGCCTTAAAAGTATTCGAGAGAAAAGTTCTACGTAAGATCTTCGGTCCAGTACGAGTTGGCGATGATTTCCGCATCCGATTCAACAGTGAGCTGTATGAGCTCTTTAACGACATAGAAGTTGTGCAGTGTATTAATATTCAGCGGCCATGTCGTTCGAATGGAGGAGAAGGATGATCCGGCGAGACGGGTATTTGATGCGATGATCTGCGGAAATCGGCGAAGAGGACGACCTTGTATCCGTTGGAAGGACCAAATCGATGAAGCCCTGTCATCGATTGGTGTGACCAACTGGCGTAGACGCGCAGGAAGCAAACGCGTGACAGGCCGAAATCCGTTGATCTGGTTGTTATGGCCAATTAAGTAAGTAAATAATAATCAAATAAGTAATCACAACTTTTTGGATCAGACCATCCACGAATAACCTGAGGATTAACAATCAGTTTTTTGACTGCAGACTTTCTCAGAATGAGAGTCGCCTCGAAACCGGAATATAGACTTTGAGATGTTGAGTATGAATCGTCGCCGTGGTCTAGTAGGTTGTGCATTGGCTTATTAGCTGTGAGGCCTAAATTCAAACACCAAGTCAGACATCTCCTATAAAACGAAAATTTTAAAAAGTATTCCTTTAGCGACTACCTCTCAGCAGATTTCTGGCCAAAAATTGCCATGAAAAGTTTCTCAAAAGTCTTATGAGTATAAATCTTTGAACCTATGAGTCATTATTAAATCATAATTGCATATTACATGCTGGGCAGCGAATTGTTCTTCTTGACACCGAACAGGACAATAGGCTTGGACTAGATATTATATGGAGGCGTCGTTTAGATTGTGTGCTGCCATGACATCTCTTCACGACTGTAATAATAAAAATTGCAAAATGCTACTGCAGCAAGCTACCCGTAGTTAAGCGAGTTATGCTTGTAAAATTCCCATCACCATCTTTTTAATTTCTTCAAGGTTTTTATAATTTTCTAAAGTTCACCCAATAAAATCTAATGCTCCAAAAAACGTTTGCAATTAAAATGTTTCTTAATCCGTTTCTTAAGCATTCAAGTCTTCATATTAATTTAAAAAAAATTTTTTTTTGTTTTTGTTGTTCCGTAAGTTTTACAAAACTATTAAAAAGAACTACAAAGAATTAATCTCTCATTATTAATAACGCAACGCAAATTATTGAAAACAATTTAAAACGTCACGATTATTCTATTAATCAATTAATAACAACCATTATCGAGAATCTATATTGAGCAACAATTTAAGCTTTTATCACAATTGTATGGCAATTGTTCTTAATTCAAAAGTATCTTATTAAGTTAAATTAATTTCAATTGTTTTTGTTTTTTTCTTATATTTTAATTACATATACAAGAATGATAGATTTCTATCCACTCTTAAAACATATGTACATTATCACCGCCCCTTCTGCTGCAGCAGCTGAAACAAACAATAGTAGCGTGTTGAAAAGTCTGTAGACAAGCGATATGAATTCTATTTTAATGGAATGGTGGTATGTATCATTTCTTTACCATTAAAGCCAAGTGTTTAAATAATAAACTAATGTGACTCGCGTATGTAAATATTTATGTTTGTTGTTGTTGTTGCAAAATGCCATGATATGTGCAAAATTATAAAGTAAAGTCAATAATTAAATGCTTTTACGATAAATTAATAGGGTTAATTGTTAACAACAAATGAAAATAATATGGATTAACCCACAACAACAACGCGGCAGTCAGTTGAAAATGAATTCGAAACACAGAAGTATGCAGTTGACAGGAGTAGACATTTCAACTTGCCGTTAAAGTTGGATTTAATTAAAGGTAACTTTAGCTAAAGTGAACTTTAAAGTCACTTTTAACTTCTTTTCGTTATTACAATAAAGTTAATGATAAAATAAAGTTAACTTTTTCAAAAATATGGCAATGCCGATAAAACTGCTCAATTAAACAAGTTCTTTTTAAACGCAGTGGCAACGACGGGCTTCTTTTCTTTTTATTGTATTTGCTCATTTTGTTTATATTTGAAGTTGCCATATTGAAAATAATATATAATATGGCAAGTTCAAACATAAACTTAACTTTAAAAGTTCGAGGCAGAATGAGCCTCCCTTTAGCTTAACGCTTACTTCTATTTTAATGTGCACTCATAATAATGAAAAATTTAAATGTCCCTTATAATCCTCCATTTAGTTAGCCCTAAGGACCATTATTACAACTTGCCATTAACTAAAGGGAGAATTTTAACGGGCAGATAAATTGTTTTTCATTATTATGAGTACCCAATAAAATAGAAGTGATCGTTAAGCTAGGTTCGTATATCCTTATTTGATACAGCAAACTTGGGTACTATAAGACCGCTTTACAGTACCAATGGTAGGTCTCTTTCAGTCATTCCGATAGAATTATAGTCGCTGAGGTCTAGTAGGTAGGATGTTGGCTTATTAGACGCCAGGCCACGCTTCAAATCCCCGATCAGACATCTCCAACACAACTAAATTTGAATATTCCTTCGGCGACTACCTCCCTGCAGATTTCTGGTAAAAACTATGAGAGTAAATAAACCTGCAATGAAAAAGTTTCTCCAAAATCTGTCGTTCGAAGTCGACTTTAAACTGTCGGTCCCACAACTCATGTATAAAGTTAGCACACACAACATTAGTGATGCCAGAAGCTAGGTCATAATCCTGACTGAAGGGTAGTAATGGCCAATTATGTATGTATGTGTGTGAATTCTATTGAAATCGTCTTTGTCTAAACTCGTTCTGTTAATCAATTCTAGGTGCCTTCTAAGCCTTTATTTCAGGCTCCCAAGTACTGGACAATGGCAGAGAATACTTCCTGTGGTCTCCTATTTCTTTTCCTATCCTATTCTAGCCGTTACAGCTCTAGCAGAAATCGTTGTGAGGTATTCAGAGTCTACGGGGGTTTGTGTTGCATTATAACTGCAGTGAGGTTTAACGCAAATGTTGTTCTTCGTATATCCAGATCTGTTCTGTCTCTCTGCAAAGGGTGTTTTATTGCCTGTTTCTCTTACGAATGAGTGTGTAATGCTTGTCATGTATGACTTGAATTGAAGTTTCCATTGTACCAGACTTTACAAGTGAATTGACTTTGTTGTGATCTTCAATGTCGTGGTATCTAAGAACCCATATGAGGATTATCTCCTCTAGGGATACCAGAATAATCTCTAATGATATGTATAAACTCTCTATTGATCTAATGGTCGTTATATTGTCGGATTGTCGAAAAGACAATCTAAGCTTCAGCAGTTATTAAAAGATTCTACATTCGACTTTTTTGCCTGATCTGGATCACTTACTAAATTCCTTGTGGATCGTCTCCGGGGCTTGAAATTGGATTTCTCGAACCACAACACCACGTTACCTAAAATTATACATAAAGTCTAACTACATTAACTTATAAAACTTAAATTTGAATTCTGTAACATACAGATCCTCTAGAATTAAAATACAAATGCCTATTTGAGCTAAAATTTAATTCCAACAATCCATTGCTGAAACTTTCCTTATACATATAAGATACACATGATTTGTTTACTACCTACAGTATAGGGCTTTGTACGAACTGGCTTCACTTGCACTTTTTCCACATTTTGCTAACATACAAAAACAAATATTTAAACTACTAACTATGCAATGTTTTCGAGCATTATATGATTGATTTAAACATACGTTTCTTCAGTTTGCGGTATTAATGGCTTTCGCCCGAAAGCAATAAATATACAAAAAAAAACACAAATAATTACCCATAAACAAAGTTAACAAGTAATAAAAATGCCGTCAGAACACCTAATAAACAAATATAAACAATAATTTTATGAGGGCATTAAATGATTACAAAAAAGTTTTGACTTTTTCAATGCTACACATGGTCGTTGGTGGTGGTGGGTAATTAAAAATTGTGTTGCAATTCAAGTTTTTCATTAAAGTTGATACACCATATATAAACACATAGTATTTGTTGAGCTGAGGTTCATTTTACAAGGATGTTTTACCCTTTTAAAAACGTTTAAAATATGAGTTCGTAGATTGCAAATAAAATAAAAATAAATTGGTGTTTAGTTTTAAATCAAATCTTTATTGTTCGCACAATTCCGTGTGCCAATGTTTGCAACTTGATTTAAACAACAACAATTTGCTTTATTTGTTATTCTTCTTTACACTCTTCCGCGTACACTCGAACAATTGTTCGTTAGATCTTTACAAAGGAGTTCTTCAAACCACAATTATTATCTTCACTCGCAACGTGTCCTCGCACAGGACTGACTAAATTCTGTCTAATCCCGTTGCATGCTTTAGCTTGCCTTTTATATCGCAGGGTTAAACAGTCTGATGAATGCTCTTGAAGGAGAATGACTTTGCCTTTGCGAAATCTCTATAAATGTAAACATGTTGTTTACGTTATTGTTGTTTGTGTATTTTCTTTGTCCTTGCCTGTTTGCTTATTTGTTTACCCCTTTTTTTACACTGATATTGTTGCTATATTTTTGTTTATTCGTTGATCATGTAAACAAGTCCATTGTTTTTGTTTTTGTAGCTTTTTTTATCATTTTAATATTAAATAACACCATTTCCATTTTTGTATGTTTAAAAAATTTTAAAATGCTTTGCTTAACAAATTTTTTAAAAATCTTAAATGTAATATGTTTTGAATTAACTTTTCAAATTTGATTTAAATATTGCCAAAGAAACTTTTGTAAATTAGGCATTAAAAATTTTATAAATTTTTTATAGTTTTAACAATAACATTGTAAAAGGGAGTAGTTGATCGCTTAATTAGACCCCTTAGGCTTAATAATGAAATAAATTTCGCTTTTCTTTAGTTTAAAAATTGCGATACAATTTCTCAAATTACTTTGTGGTCATCTAATGAGTTTAATAAAATTATTATAGAAATTTTATTAATCATTATTGCCCATTAAAAAACATTTGCAAATTACTTTGCTACCAATGTTCGCTCCTTTTTGAAAATGATTTAATTAATCATTATAAATGATGACTTACAATAACTTAATTTGCAATCCAACAGCACTTTCTTATATTTGTGAGACGAAACGTTTAGCAACATGAACAATAAAACGTAATTAAAAAATATTCAATACTTTTTGAAAAGCTGTAGAGAGTTCATGATTATTTTCCAGCTGCCACTATCCTGCGCCATATGCCCCCAAATAATTATTTGGAAGGCTTCGACGCCACGCTTCCATTGAAAGTTCTACTGAAAGTCGGCCTTTGAAATATCTTCAACGTTTTTGATAAGGATATGACTAAGTCCTGTCTAATATTTATGAGAAATTCGAAATTAATTTTTTGATAACAATCTGCTATTAGATACGCGGTGGAGTCATTATGTTTATCATTTTTTTGTTCTTCTCATTTCATTTTAGAAGAACTGATATCCTTCCATGTTCCACAACTATACCGGAAACAGATTTTACACACATACATCCATAATTAAAAATCTTTAGTTAGGATTACGATCAAGCTTCACACACACCGTATGCTGTGTGTGTTAATTTTTTATATGAGTGTCGGGACCTACAGTTTAAAGTCGATTCTGAATGACAGATTTTTCAGAAATCATGGCAAATGCAAACGTTTATTTGGAGGGTCTTAGTTCAAACAATATTATAGTTGACCTACTTTATAATTTCTGTTCTTTTGTTTACAACAATAAAATATTAGAGAGCACAGTTCAAAATGGGTTGATAAAGTTGTCAAGAAGGACATCATTGTTGCCAGTGGACTGAGGTGTCTACAACAGAAATGGATACCGAAATCTACAAAATAGCATTAAGGAATCTATTTCATCTATAATAGCGTGAGCTATTTAAAATGATATGCATTTCTAAAAGTGCTGTACACATACAATAACATATAAAAGCGTCATGATGATGCTTCAGTAGAAAAGTAAAGTTGTTTCAGCGAATCGTAAGCATGGTTTAGACATGGGTCCACCACTTCATATCTAAGATTAAGAAACAGTCACAGAAGCAGGAAAATCGTGTCAAGAGAAAACAGTTCCATCTGAATCCAATCGATTCGATTTTCTTTGGCTATGTTTGGAATACTTTCTAGCAAAAATAGCCACATGTGGTGAAAAATGAAGTTGTGTCGCATCCGTATAATGCACCGATGGCCGAAATCTATCGCATAACTTCATTATTATGATCACCAAATCATTCATTCATCGCTAATCCATTAGCTATCCTATTCGGCAGATGAAGCTTCCGCGGATTATCTTCTATGTCCAAACTTGAAAATAATTTCTCAGTTGCCAAAATTTGCCAGCAATGAAGTTGTTGTGCCTGTGATGGCTATTTTAAAAATCTACACAATAAGTCGGCATAACCTGATAGCGCAGATTTCCGGCAAAAACTCTGAGAGCAAAAAAAAATGAAAAGTTTCTCAAAAATCCGTGGTACGGAGTCGGCTTTAAACTGTAGGTACCGCCACTCATGTATAAAATTAACACACATAACATATGTGGTTTGAGAAATTAGGTCGTAAACGTGACTGAAGGATTGTAATGATAAAATATGTATGTATGTAGACAGTTCTTACTATACACAGGACATCGATGCTATTTAATTTTGATGGAAAACTATTGTTGAGCTATAACGAACAGAGTTTATATTGAGGAACGAAGAAAATTTTCTTAATTTTTCTTCCAGTTTGTCAGTATCATTGCAACAGGAACGGTATACGATTATTAATATTAAACGAGAAATTGTTCTAATGCTTCATGTAATAGATCCGAAAGAAAGCCAAGGATATTAAAAATTTTCAAGGATTACTTCAAAATGTAAAACATTACAATGGCAATTAAGAATTGAAACGCCACCTCCATTACTATAGATTTTCAAGCTCAGAACATGAAAAACTTCTATAAATTATGTTGACTGTGCAACTTGCTTGTCGAACTCAAACATTTCTCTGGAGTAAGACCACTAAAAAACTTCATCTTTAAAAATCTCAATCTTTGATTATAGAAATGTAAATAGCAACGTTGTCAGCATCTACAATAGATTAATTACTTTACGATCAAGCCTCGTATTAATCTCATGATAGTAAAAGTATGGTCTAATCGTCAATGAAAATCTCATAATAAAAGATTACAAAATTCTTGAAAATGTTTCAATTTTATTGCCATTTTTAATTAAACTTCAACAAACCATCCAAACTAAAGACACGAATTTGTTAAATAAAAAATATTTTCATATCAACAATCTCTGCAGCATCTCTTAGATAGAAGCACAATTAAAACAGATGCCAGATACTGAAAAAGTTCACATATCTATAAGTAATTGTAACAATTCACTTTATCCGCCAACTTAAGCTAAGATGGTATTAATTTTGCGTCGTATCGAGTTCACAGATATGTATGTCTGTAATGCAGCAGGCGAAGAAAAGTAAATCAACGAAAAAGAATGCAAACACCCACTGCATAAATAAAGTTTTCTGGCTGACTGCTATGTGTGTTTGTTTGTTTGTATGTTTATTTGTTTATTTCTTCAACTCTAATTTAAGATGCATACCTAGGGTTAGACAGACGTACAAAAAACAAATTTATGATATTACTTTGACAGAATGATAAGTGGAATGAGAAGGAGTGAGTGAGTAAATAAGTGACTGCATGAATGAATGAATGAATGAATGACTGAATGAGTGAATGTTGCAAACAAATCATATCATCAAAGATCAACTCAATTTCGTTTCGGGTTTTTCTTCTTGATGTTATAGTTATAGTTATTGCTGTTGCTTTTTCGATTCGTTTCAAATCAAAAGAAAAAGAGAGAAAAAAATTTACAAACGTTTTCTTGTTTTTGTATTGTTGAGTTTCTTATGATTATTATTTGTGCAAATCGTGTGTAAGAATTTAATTGCATATTAATTACAACACCAAGCAAATAAACAAACAACTACAAATTAATGTGCTCTAACACAGATTTAAATTTGTTTTTCATTTATGAGTTGAATGTCAATTTTTGAATATTTTAAGTTTTAAAATTTAAGGCACAACTTTTAGTTTTTGTATGCTCATGATGATGATGATGATGGAAAGATGTTAATTTGAAAAGACATCAAGGTTATGATTTCGGATACGATCAGTTTAGATTACTGGCTTCAAAGAGGAAAGTGAATGGAATTAGAAATTCTATTTTGAGGATGGTATTGTTACCTTTTTACGTTTTTAAAAACGTTTAAAATATGAGTTCGTGTTCGCAAATAAAATAAAAATAAATTGATGTTTAGTTTCAATTAAATTCTTTATTGTTCGCACAATTTTGTGCGCTACTGTTCACAACTTGATGTATAAAACAATAATTGTTTTGTTCGTTATTCTTCTTGGCTTACATTGTTTGCATAAACAACAACAATTGTTCCATCGATCTGTATAACGGAAATCTTCAAACCACGATAATTCTCTTCACACGCAACACGTTTTCATACGAGATTGATTGAATTCTTACTGCTCGTTGGCTGCTTTGTATTGCCTTTTTATATGCCCACGTAAACAGTCTGATGAATGTTCTCCCAGTCGAATGTTCGTGGCTTAAAATTAACACACACAACATGAGTGGTGTGAGAAGCTAGGCCGTAATCCTGACTGAATGGTTGTATATTATGTATGTATGTATATATGTCTACATGGTGAACAATTTTTTTATTGTATGAGAAGGCTTCTTTAAGTATATTGTCGCAGTTGCATAATTTTATTAAAAATTTTGGAAATTTGGAAACAATATCAGGTTTCTACTTAAAAAAATGAACGCGTCTTAATAGAATCACAGAATAGAATTGAATCAGAAGAAGCGGAGATGAATGAAGTACTTGACGTTTACAGGACTGTAATGTAGGGTAGGTATTATTAAAATTAATATTGCAAGCCTTAATTGAGTCCATAACATCTAATCAGGTCATCTCTAATTTATTCTTACCAGGACAGTTGCTAATGGCACTATTTCAGATTTAATCATGTAGTGAAGAATAGCTGTGAAAGTGATAATATTTTTAACACCTTAGAAATCCGCCATTTTTCAGTGGCTTTATCGGGAAGATAGTTTTACACTATTTTCGATCTTAGAGAATAGGGAATCGATTTGACTAAAAAATATAGCAGGAAAAGTTAGGTAGTATGTAGTGATCTCTACTGGCGGGGTAAGCTGACACATAAGCCAGTAAAGTAAGGCCTATTGTGTGATCAATATTCAACCCGGAATCAGACATTCCCATGAAGTCGACGTTGTCCAGTAGATAGTGTGTTGGCTTATTAGCCGCCTACTCATTCAGATTCATAAATTTAGAAAAATGCTTATAATACTCATAAATGATTCGAGTGATAAGAATCATTCATCAAAATTTACAGTCTGAGTTGTTGTTACGTTTACATAAAAAGAAAAAAGAAAAAGACAAAGACAGCAAGCAAAGAAAACACACATCTTCTAGTGAGTATTGTAGTGTTCGTACACGAATCACACTTATTTTGTGATTCTTGTAAATGTTGAGTAAAGGAGAGTCGAAATCAATAACATCATACGTATTGTTAAGTATAAGTACGATGAATATTTCAAACTTTGAATATGAGTAGTATGAGTATGATATTAAAATAAGTATGAATGGGTATTCTAAGTATAAGAAATAATGAGTATGATTCGAATCTACCCATCTTTTTGAATACTCATTGCTGATCTCTGCACGTTAATAAATTGAATCTTTACCTGTTATACACGCTGTAATGCGAATATGGATTGTTTAGTATTTTAGCTGCATTACCTGTTAAGATGGCCGACTAACGTCATCTTTAATTACTTTAAATTCCTCGAACAAAACCATTATTTCAAATAATAAAATCACAGTTTGTATGTTTTCACATGGCGAGAACTAAGAAGGGAATATTTTAATAAACTAAACGATTCGAGATATACCTTCTTATTACATACAACAGCTAGAACGTACTCATATGGAGCATTTGCCCGATTTAGTAGGTAATTTCATAGACTCATAATTGCCCTGTAACTCTGTATGCTTAACACAAAAATGCAAACAACTTTCGCACTTTGTGCCAAATAACGAAAACCAAAAGAGACAAACCAATTTGCCATCCCCTTCTTTTTTTTCGTGTAAATGTGAAAAATGTTTTCGAAATTAATTAATAAGTCAGATACCCCGTTTGTTAAATATTTCATAAGCTTTTATCTTATTTATGATCATTACACACTTACATACGTACGTACGCGGATGTTTACAATTTTAATATTTTTATTATTTAAATAAAATATAATTCTTGGTTGTTCTTGTTTTAAATAAATTTAATTCAATACACTCACTCACACACTCTTATACAATACGAGTAGACAATACATAATATTTTGCATGGTTAAATATATTTTATTTTATGATTCTTCTTTCTGGTAACAAGCCACCAACACCACGATTCTTTTTAATTCAAATTCAAAATGTTAAAAAGCCCTTCTAATTTTGTTGGGATTGTTTGTCTTTTAATTGTAAAGAAGTTTTAAAGTTTTCGTTATTTTACTTCTTTGTTTTTTGTATTTTTTTTTTTGTTGTTTTTGTCATATTTGTTATTATGCTCTCGAATTCATACAAATTGCACGAATTACCTTCAAATAAAAAAAAGAGTGCGGCAGCAGTTTTTTCTTTTTTTTTGCTTTTTAAATCTGCAACATATTCATACATAATGGTGCGGCAGAATATAGAGAGACTGCAGCTGAGTGTATGCAATATTGCAGCATTTGTTGTTATTGTCACATCCCATTATATAATAAAAAGGCAAAAACATCAAGAAATATTTATTCATGTATTTGGTTCCATTCATAACAGCAAAAAAAAAATAAATGTTCTGTGTTACATTTATTCACAGCTGAGATGTAAAGGAATGCTTTCATTTGAAGGCTTTGTTTGAAGAATTTAAATTCCTAAAATCCTAGAAAGCGTATTACACTCAACGATACTGGATAAGGGGAAATATGAAAACAAAAAATGTTGTTACAAAATTTGCCATTTCAAAAATGAATTGATCTTTCTTAAGGCCACTAAACGTCTAAGGCCAAACATGAAAGCCAAAAGAGTGTTTGACACAGATACCACAAGGATCTCCTATTGAAATCAAAAGGCTTATATGAACCGATACTAGGCCGCAATCCTGACTGAAGGGTTGTAATGGCCAATTATGTACGTATGTGTATATAAACCGAAACGAAAAAATTGTTATTCAGAATTTTAAACTTCGTCTATACTGTGACAGTTAAGAAGGAAGCCAGCGTACTACACTTGAAGGCCATAAAATTATTTACTCAATGGAGATAATGACAACCTGAGTGCAATTTTTTGAAACGAAGGAACTCTTAAGTCTTCTTTAAAATGTAGGATCAACTTAGGCCAGAGGTTAGGTTCATTGCAACACCACAAATCAATATCCAAGCCTATTATCAAACAAACCATATTGTAAACCACCATTAATTCAAAATAAATCTCGCTATTGTAGTAACCTTTACTTGGAAGAGTTAAGTCAAAGACAACATAAAATGAACGTCAGTCTCCTCCTCCTCCTTCTCAAATCAATAGTTCCTGTAAATGTCATTCGAAGGATGAAGACCGTGTATATGTTATTCAGCGGTCTTCCTATAAAATGGCCGGGGAATATTTAGTTGAACTTAAGTAATATGCCTCGTAACTTGCCAGGGATATTATTTGTGTCTCAGACATATGTCCTAGAATACGAGTTACCTTTGCATGATTCGAAATTTTATGGAAAAATTCCCGAAATTCGGGGTGACATTTTCGAGGAAGGCTCGCAAACTGATTTTCCTGAAGGTGAGAGATGTTCCAGTTGAATATAGCAAATAATACCTTTGTTAAAGTTAAACAAAGTGTACTGAAGAACAGGATAGCTGACTGTCTGTGCGCACCGTCTGTTAGGTGTGCTGACAATTGCACATCGCGCTCCAAATGTGAGTGCAACGTTGACTCTGTGGTGGAAGTATCAGTTTGCAGTGCCATATTCTCTTCATCCCCTCCAGCATAAGTATCTTTGTTGGATAAACTGATGTACGATGATGACGTCTGGACTACAGGCCAGTAGTTGACTTAGATCTTAACAAGTTCTCAGTTGTTGTCATATACAATAATACAGTATTCCTGATGACAGTGCTCTTCATTATTGATGGCAATAGTATATTAAAGTAACTAAAATTTGAGTGGAAATTAGGAAATTTTCACATCAACTTTTGCCAATTTTTGAGAGAAAAACAGTGCTGCAATGGTGAGAAATAACAAGTAGGCTTAGTGCCAAAAACGAAAGGAAATATATTTTGATTGTAACTTTGTGTTTTGTTTCTTTAAATGTCATTTTCTTGTTTAATTGCATGCCATAGCCATGTTATTTGGTTGTAGTTCTCTTTTCTACATGCGTTTTAGACAAATTTACGATACCAAATATGATGTCAAGTTCCAGACTTAAATGTCAGCATTTTTGTGGTTGTTGTTTTTTTTTTTTCTTCGTATATAACAACTGTTTCATTGTAAAATTTAAGTAGAAAACCAAACTTCAATTAAATTACTTGTCAATCATTCTTTCAATAAACGCATTAGGCGGTTCTCTTCGAACGTTGAAGCATTATCAAACAAAAAAAAAACCAGTAGTTGTTGGCTTGGTATTGTTAAGCTACCAATTATAAATTTTAACACTTTAATTTGCTAAAACGACCAAAAATGATTACATTCTTTATAATCTCTATATGGGGGGCAACAACTGACACACATACATACATACATACATAAGAGAACTCCAATGGCACTGCATTGCACTGGCTTTGGCACTGTTTTAGGCAACTGCTCTGTTGTAAAAAACAAAAAAAGAATTTGTACAACATCTTCTTAAAGGTTCAACACTGTGAATACTGTGAATACATGGCTGTAGTAGAAGATTGCAAAAACAAACAAACAACAAAAAATCACCACCACGCGAATTAATTTTTTTTTTTGTTTTGTTTTTTGTTTGGATTTTGTATAAGAAAAAATCTAACATTTGTTTTGTAGAGTATTAGAAAACCTAGATTTTTCAGTATTACACATAAATTTGAACGTTCACCATAAACATTTTTAGTTTGGCATACGTTAAAATAACATCATCATACAGAACTAACGCAACATTTACTTCTTTCTATTGAAAATCTTTTAAAAAATCAATAAAAAAAAACATAAAAAACAAAACAAAACAAATTCAAATGTTTTAATAGATTTTTCTCAAAGTGTGTGTTTGTGTATATATATCTGCAATTGAAGAATCTTTACAAAAATTGGATTCACGAAAATCTGCAAAAGACAGACTTCAACAGTCAAACAATCTAATCGATCGATGGTTTTCAACAATCATCATCATCGGCATCATCACCAAACAAAATAAAAAAAAAGGAAAACATCATACATATGTGCACATGTGATCAGACAAACATACAAAACATTTTTATGTTGTACAACACAATACAATACAAATAAATTTCCTGTGATTTCAGTGTTAGTGAGTAAGTGAATCCGTTATTGTATGTATGACTTGAGTATTTGGCAATTGTCTCAATGGGATCAATACAGTGATTCAAAAAAAATTTTAAACGTTTTTTTTTCTCAACATCTTTAATGTTAAACAGTGTTTAGATTTTAAAAGCCAAAAACAAACAAAAAATATTTTTCTAAAAGGCCTTAAAAATCATTCAAACAATTTTATGAAAGTTCAATCATAATTTCAGTTCACAGACTCACATGCTTTTCAAAATTATCATTTGCAAGTAAGAAAGGTAAGTTTACATTCTTCCGCTCTTTTTCAAAATTTAATTAAAAATCCCCAAGACCTCTTTCTTTAAAGGAAATCAATTTCTATCCCTTTTGTTTAATATTTATTACATTTTTGAAATTGAAAATATTGAACTTTTACCTGGTCTAACAGTAAAGTAAACTTCCTTTCTATTTCACTTAGATTTTCATTTTCTTTTCTTTCTTTTCAATGTTCAATGTAAGCATTGCATTAACTTTTGTGGACTGTCTGCCTTAGTTATTTGTGTAACACTTTTATTTTCCTTCATGTCTAGCCTTTGCCTTAGACAAAGACACTCCACTCGAACTCTTGTGCTTGTTTAATATTGCCTGACTTTGCCCTGAACTTCACTTGGAGTTAGTCTTGTAACCAACATAACTATTTTTTTTTGTTTAATGTTTTTTTTGTTGGTTTTGATTTATTTTTGTTTAAAATATTAGGATAGAAGAAAAGCATGTTAATTTTATCACAACATTTGGTAACGTGATGTATAATTATTTGCCAAAAACTTAAGAACCGTTTCGAAACATAAGGTGAATGAATAATAATCTTGCAACAATTATTCTGGAGCTGCATGACAGTCGTTAGCTAGAGATGTATACTAGAGATCAGCAAGGAGTATTCAAAAAGATTTCTGTTACTTATACGCATTCATACTTATTTTAATATCATACTCATACTACTTATATTCAAAGTTTGAAGTACTCATCGTACTCATACTTAACAATCTCTCCTTTACTCTCCTTTACTCAACATTTATAAGAATCACAAAATAAGTATGATTCGCTTACGAACACTGCTACTACTCACTAGAAGGTTGTGTGTTTGCTTTGCTTGCTGTCTTTGCTTTGTCTTTCTTCTTTTTTTTTTGTAAATACAACAACAACTGAGACTGTAAATTTTGATGAATGTTTCGAATAAATCGAGTCATTTATAAGTATTTTTCTAAATGTATTAATCTAAATGAGTAGACGTATGAATCAAACATATTTCGAATGTTATGAATTTGATGTCAACGTGGCACTCATACTCATTGCAACCTGTACTTATAAATCAATGTGGTAGTGAGTACGAATGAATCAGAGTAGTTGAATTTCAATAGTACGCGAATCATACTTATTTTATGATTCTTGTAAATGTTGAGTAAAAGAGAGTCCAAATCAATAACATCATGCGTATTGTTAAGTATGAGTACGATGAGTACTATAAACTTTGAATATGAGTAGTATGAGTATGATATTAAAATAAGTATGAATGCGTATAAGTATCAGAAATTATGAGTATGATTCGAATCTACTCATCTTTTTGAGTATTCATTGCTGATCGCTGATTCGAAGGTATGTAAATAGGGTCTCCAAAAAAAAAAACTCATAAAACCTAACCTCTGCTAAGTTGACCTATACTAACAACAGTTTCAAATATTACATTATAAGAGTAACTATATGTTTTGGCCTTTAATATATTAAACAGCCAGAAGTGTTACCTTAATTCGTTTAAACTCTACTTCTTAAGACCCTTATTTTCATAGTTTGTTATGTGAACTTTTATTTGTATTTTCCTTAAAAAAAATTATTTTTCTTTTTTCCTTTTTTTCTTGTATATTTTTGTTGCATTTTTGATTTATTTGTTGTAACAAAGTCATTGTTACTACATTTGTCTGTTTTTGTTGTTATCGCATTTCATTGTATTTTTGTTAAGATTTATGTAAATTTGAAGCTTAAACTTGCTCTTTATATTGTATTCTGTTGTGTTGTTTATTATTTTTTTTTTTTTTTTGTTATAGCAGTTTACTGTTATTGTTGTTGTTATTTTTGGTTATTTATATTTGGTTTTGGCCATATCATTGTCTGCCGTTCGTTTTTTTTATGTCCGTTTAATTTGCATTGAAAAAACATTTAAATCGTGATTGCCTGTATTTGTTGAGAGCGCCCGTTGAGAGTGTGTTTAAGATTTGTTTGGTTTTTCGTCTGTCGAAAATTGATTTTTTTTCTTTTCTTATTGAACAATGATCTCAATTTCCGCAGTCCTAATTGTGTAAAATATACGCTTTTTAATTGGCAGTTGCATGAGCTATATTAGTGATTATTTTGATTACTTTTGTAAGGAATTGTTGGGTATTTGATGGGAAATATTGTTATGAAATCAATATTTGTTGGATTTAATAATTTTTGAATCGTTTTTTTTTTGGGATTTTATTAAAGTTTTGGCTATCTAGATAATATTATGAAGAGCTAAGAGTGTAATAAGCGTGATATAATTAGTATCATTAGTTCTCAATAAATTAAGGAGTAACTTATGATTGTGTTCTGTTTCAACTCAATTGATAGTTATTCAAACTGAGTACACACATATGTATGTATTTACAAAGAAAAGAAATTTTAATGATTTTTAAAAATTAATGACTTTTAGTACTCGCCTCCATTTTATTTCAGAAATAATTTAATTATTTTCATTTTTTAACAAGTTTATCTAGCGATCCTCATATTTAAATGTTCTTTTTCCTACTATCGTTTGGTTTAACCATCGGGTATGTCGAATCTGACAATACTTACATACATAGTAGGGCATTACAAACCTTCAGTCAGGATTATGACCTGGCTTCTCACACCACCTATGATGTGGCGGAACCTACAGCTCAAAGTCGACTTCGAACGATAAATTTTTTTGTGAAACTTTTCATGGCAATTTTATTTGCCCTCAGAGTTTTTGCACAGAAATTTGCTATGAGGAAGTCCCGAAGAAATATTTTCATTTTTGATTTCTAAACTGGGGTTTGAACCGTGACCTTACGTCGAATAAGCTAACACACTACCTACTAGACTACTGCGACTTAATTATAATAGCTTTAGTAAAAAATAGCAAAATTAAGGCACACAACATGCGTAGTGCGAGAAACTAGGCCGTAATCCTGACTGAAGGGTTGTAATTGCCAATTATGTATGTATGTATGTATATTATCCCCACTGAACTTAATGAATCAATTTACACTTAAGCAACGTTGGGATCTATTTGGCATATGAGAAACTGCATGATGATGTCGATTTTGCCAACAGAAAAAAATCTTCTCATTCTCACCTTGGCAAAATTATCGTATTTGGTGCCCAGAAAACCCACACGTGTTGTCACAGTAGCCAATGCAACCACTACGAGTGACTGTTCAGTGCAGCTTGTAAAGTGGACACATAATTGACCCATATTTCTTTAAAAATGAGGACGGCACAACCATTACGCTCAATGCAGTTACCTATTGCACCATGATAACCAATTGTTTTGTACCCGCTTTTCATGATATTGATGTAAGCGATATTTGGTTTCAACGGGATGGTGCCACACATCTCATGCCACAATCGATTTATTGCGTCAAATGTTTAATGGTCTTTTAATTAGCCGAAATCATGATGTCAATTGGCCTCCAAAAGGCTGTGATTTAACACCGTTGGACTGTTTTCTGTGGGGGAGCCGTTAAAGAAACGTATTATGGCGAGAAACCAGAGGCGTTTGAGCATTTGAAGGTTAACATTCGTATTGCCATTGCCGGGATGCGACTCAATGCAGATGAATAAGAGCACGAAAATTGGTCCGATCGCAGACATATGAATGAAATAATATACTATTTGTAATCGAAGCAATTGTACTTCACAATAGAAAAATAAAATTGCTAAAATTGGCAAAATTCCAAACGTATTTTTGTTTTGTTGCATTTTTAAATGACCCACCAAATATTTTACCACCTGTCTCCCGATATACAACAATTTTCAATTGTTTAAAAATAAACATTGTATTCACAGTAAATTCCAATTCATTTTTTATTTTCTGCCTTCATTATGATTTCGATCGTCTTAAAATAGAAACAATTTCTTGGCATCCTATAATTTTATTACTTTTTAATGTCAAGAAAGATTACATGCCACCCCACAAGCATGAAAATTATTTTTTTTTTACCAATACAAGAAAAAAATAAAATAAAACTTTCAAAAAATAATGGCAACATGTTCATCAAATATTTATTGTATAAAATTAAAAGGGAATTATAGTTTAAGAGCTCAAGTAGAAAAGATTTCATATATTTTCACAAGACAATCAAATTAAACTTTTAACCTTTTGTTAAGTGTTAAAATTATTATTAATGCTGAAACCATACATACGAAGGCAAGAAATTTCAGGCAAAGAAATTTATTTAAAAAAAAACGAATTTTTTCCCAAAAATCTTTGTCTGTTGTATTGCAAGTTATATTATATATATTGTCTTAAAATTATGCCATTAGCAAACAGATATCAACAGAAAACAGCTGCAGTAAATAGTCCATAAAAAGCTTTTATTTACTACTGACTTGCTTACCATCATCATCTCTTAAGATGTTATGAAATTTGTTGGTGTAATCTTTTCATTTTCTTTCTATTTATTGCCAAACTTTACCAAAAAAACTATAGACTGTAGACTCCATGCAGTAAAGTCCAGTTTCGCAACATTAAAATGAAAATATAGTTGCAAGTATTGATAGTTTTTATTTTTCTTTTTTATTTTTGTTTTTATTTCTTTATTTTATTTTGTGTTTTTTTTATTATTTTTATTTGAAGAGTATCATTACTTTTTTGCCGGGCCGGTTTGACATTTCCCAGTGACACAATGCCTAACCATAGCCGGTAATGGTGATGTTTTGCAACTTGTTTATCTAACCACATAACCAGTAAAATTTTATGAGTAAATAAAAACCCAATAAATAGAAAAAAAAAATAGCCGAGACGAAACGAAATGAAACTATCAATAGAAGCTGCTGCAGCAGATAATGAAAAAAGTGGCAAAAAAAAATTAAATAAAAGAAGAAATGACTGCCAGTTTATTTATGATTATATTCTTTTTATTATAAAATAAATTCATACAGGCGTCATGCATTATATTAATGAATACTACTCTTCAATGTAAATTGCATTACACCTCTAAAGGGTTAATACATTTGTGGATACACAGATTCGCAATTGATATACAGACTCAATATAAGTACCATAAAATGTTGTGGATTTTTTCACACTACAAAATCTCTTCATAAAGTTTTGTATTGAAAAGAAATTAAATTTCTAATAAAAAACAAAAAATACATTAAATTTACAACAGTTTTAATTGTTTAATACTTAACCCAATTTTAACACCCAATATTAAGTAATGTTGATGAAAATTTTTATTTTCTTTTGCTTCATTTCAAGGAGCAATCAGGTTTCTCTTGTGGGCAACAACGAAAAGAAATTTTATTACGCCTTAAAAAGCTAAAATACTTGTTCATCAGTTAGTCATGTTGCAATTTGAGGAAGTTTTTTTCAGAAAAAGTGGGTCACAAAAACAAATTTAAATTTGTTTTAATTGGCCAAGTTTTAATGACAAAACAAATTTGGAAAAAAAAATTAAATTCGATATGAGAAATACTCGTATAGGATGGGAACTTTAAAAGTTTAGATATAAAAATGCAATAAAACAAAAACACGATTTGAAATAAGTACAATTGTTTCGGCTAGAAATGGAATATTATTTCATTCATATGGCTGCCGCGGCTGGCCTCACAGTACCTCGTACGATCGAACCAATTTGTATGCACTTTTTCGTCTGAATTAAGTCGTATCTCTGAAATGGCATTACAAGTGTTGGCCTTCAAATGTTCAATTGTTTCTGATTTGTCGGCATAACACATTTCTTTAATGGTCTAACGGTGTCGAATGGCAGCTTCTTGGCAGTCAATTGACGTTACCATTTCAGCGAATTAAACGGCCATCAAACGTTTGACGCAATAAATCAATTGTGGCATGAGATATGTCGCAAGTTGCACCATCCCGTTGAAACCAAATATCCTTCCTTACCTTAATTGGCTATAACAACCCGTTTAACGGATTTCGGCCTGCCGCAACACATCCTTCCAGGCGCCTCTACTTCTTGCGCGCCTACGCCAGTTGGTCACACCAATCGATGACAGGACTTCCTCGATTTGGTCCTTCCAACGGATACAAGGTCGTCCTCTTCGCCGACTTCCGCAGATACCCGCATCAAATACTCGTCTCGCCGGAGCATCCTCACCCATTCGAACGACATGGCCGAGCCAGCGCAGCCGCTGGATGTTAATACGCTGTACAACGTCAATGTCGTTGAGGAGCTCATACAGCTCACTGTTGAATCGGATACGGAAATCATCGCCAACACGCACTGGACCGAAGATCTTACGTAGGACTTTTCTCTCGAACACTCTCAAGGCCGCTGCATCAGTACTTAATAGGGTCCATGCCTCAGCGCCATAAAGAAGCACGGGTAGGATGAGTGTCTTGTAGAGTGTTAGTTTGGTCGCTCGAGAGAGGTCTTTGCTACTCAATTGCCTATTGAGACCATAGTAGCACCTGTTGGCAAGCGTGATCCTACGCTTGATCTCCAGACTGACATCATTTTTGGTGGTAACGGCGGAGCCAAGATAAATAAATTCCTTGACTGTTTCAAAAGTATAGTTATCGGCCGTAATCTGAGAATCAATACGCCGCATGTCTCTACTTGTCGATAACATATACTTTGTTTTGCCCTCATTTACTGCCATACCCATCTTGGTAGACTCCCGTTCAATAGCACTAAAGGCAGCAGTAACATCTCGCTTGGTACGCCCTATGATGTCAATGTCGTCAGCGTACGCAAGCAGCTGGACACTTTTTTGAAAAATAGTGCCATTGCGATGCACTCCCGCCTTTCGCAGAACACTCTCCATGACGAAGTTGAAGAGGTCGCATGATAAGGGATCGCCTTGTCTGAATGAAACCAAATATCGCTTACATCAATACCATGAAGATCGGCTACAAAACAATTGGTTATCATGATGCGATAGGTGTGTCCATAGATCGTAATGGTTGTACTGTCTTCATTTTCAAAGAAATACGGGCTAGTGATACCTTCACTCGTAATGGGTACATTGGCTACTGTGACACCATGTGTGGGTTTTCTGAGCTCCAAAACCGATAATTTTCCCAAAATGAGAATGAGAAGATTTTTTCTGTTGGCAAAATCGACATCATCGTACAGTTTCTCGTTGGCCCAATAAATCCCAACGTTGCTCAAGCGTAAAGCGATTCATTAAGTTCAGTAGAGATAATTATTGAATTTTAACCGATCGTTTATATTTAAACTGATAAATGGCCCACCCGATATATTTTTTTACTAAAGCAATTATAAGTTGATATAACTAAATAATGGTTTTATATTAAAGCTCTCATTAATATTGATTAGAATTTTTATTAATGACAATAAAAATAAAACTAAAAATTGTAATGAAAATAAAAATTAATCCAAAGTTATAGACGTTGCCTAAATCTTTTGTTTATTTTTACAATTTTGTCAAAATTTAAAACACAAGTAATAAAATTCTCTTAAAGGCAGAAAACTTTATGAGATTTAATTTAATTTAATTTAATTAATCTGTAAAATTCTGTTGTAACATTATTGTACAGGGAATTTGCTGTATTGTATACAGAATTTTTTTTTCTTGAATATAATGGCATACGATAACGTATTTCCCCCACAATCATAAATTCTTAATTAAATTAAAGAAAGAATATATGACATGAATATGAATTTAAAAACATCAAGTTTGTTGCTTAAGTCTTTTGTTATTTTGAGCAGTATTTTAAAAAATATGTATGTAAGCCATGCTAAGAGTTTGGGTCTTTGGAAACATATGGCCATTTTACACTGTTACTGCTGTTATTTTCAATTTTCTGTCTAAGATTGCCGATTGTTCTCGGCTTTTTAAATCTTAACAATACCACTATAACGGCATCCTTATCACAGAGTCAGGGTTTTTCCAATAGTATAGCAACAAGACCTGCATGTCTTATGCCTTATTTATATTATTATGCGTTCCCTCATGGGTAAACTTTCAGAAATAAAAATTGCAAATGAAATTAGGTCAGAAGAATCTGCATATGATACTGACGCACTTGTTGATTACAACTAAACAAGTTTCACTTCCATTCAACAGAGTTGATTTTACACAAACGCTGAAAATGCTGATTTAAAACTTATTTCGCCTGCGTCTTACTTATCTTGTACCAGAATAGGCAAATGTCATCCATGTGATCGAAATTCTCAAGTTGGCATAAGTAACTGCAGGTGATTCATATTCTTTTTAAACATACTTCACTCATGTTATCATCAAGCCTGATGGCTGGGAGCTGAGATGATAGCGTGGATCTTCGCTTTCTTGAGTGCTTGTGTGAAATGTTAAACTGATGTTCCCTTTGTGTAGATCTAAGAGTTCTACAACCACGCACATACATACACAATTGGTCTTTACAACCCTGCAGACAGGATTACAACGTAGCTTCTCACACCACTTATGTTTTGTGTGTTAATTTTATACATGAGTGGCTGGATCTACAGTTTAAAGCCCGAACGACAGACTTTTGAGATACTTTTCATGACAATTTCATTTACACTTAGAATTTTTGCCAGAAATCGGCTGAGAGAAAGTCTCCAAAGACTTTGTTTTATTGGAAATGTCGGATTTGGGGTTTGAGCCATGGTCTCACGTCTAATAAGCCAACATAGTACCCACCAAAGATCAACAATGAATCGTTTTATCGCTAATCATAAGTACTCATGAAATTTTAAGTACGAGTGAGTCAACAGTATTGAAATGCTACTACGTTGATTCATTTGTACTCACTACAACATTGATTTATAAGTACAGGTTGCAATGAGTATGAGTACAACGTTGACATCAAACTTATAGCATTCGAAATATGTTCGATTCATACGCCTACTCATTCATATTAATAAATTTAGAAAAATACTTATAAATGACTCGAGTAATTCGAAACATTCATCAAAATTTACAGTCTCAGTTGTTGTTGTATTTACAAACAAAAGAAGAAAGACAAAGACAAAGACTGCAAGCAAAGCAAACACAAAATCTTCTAGTGAGTATTGTAGTGTTCGTACGCGAATCATACTTATTTTGTGATTCCTGCAAATGTTGAATTATGGAGAGTCGAAATGTATAACATCATGCATATTGTTAAGTATGAGTACAATGAGTACTTCAAACTTTGATTATGAGTAGTATGAGTATGATATTAAAATAAGTATACGCATGCAAGCATCAGAAATTATGAAATGATTCGAATCAACTCATATTTTTGAATACTCATTGCTGATCTCTGTTACCTACTAGACCAAGGAAACCTTAATTTCTCAATGCTTTCTACATGGCAGTTCGTCCGACGAAGGGAAGTTCCGAAAGTGTATACAAAGGAGTACATTTAAAATTTTTTTTGTTATTCTTTTCAAAATGCCAGTACAGAGGTTTGAACTCGAAGATCTCAATTACGCAAAAGACTACGGCAAACAACATAGTGTGAGTGATTTTAACTAGGGTGATATTAAAACACAGGCTTACATGAATGAGGTTTCAATTCAAGTCAGTATATTAAGCCCATTATACTACCTTGTTGTCTAAGAAAGTCTGCAATGTAAACCATTAGTGAAGATCGTTTGACTCAGTTATGATCATGGCTGTTTTCAAATATTAACGATAATTTTGCTGCGAAATTAACTATAAATTGAACATGTTGAGACATACATACATACATAATTGGCAATTACAACTCTTCAGTCAGGATTACGGCCTAGCTTCTCATACCTCTCATGTTGTGTGCCTCCATTTTATACTTGAGTGGCGGGACCTACAGTTCAACGTCGACTCCGAACGACAGATTTTGAGAAACATTTTCATGGCAGGTTTATTAACTCTCAGAGTTTATGCCAAAAATCTGCTGAGAGGAAGTCGCCGAAGAAATATTTTTTTTTCATATTCACTACCTACTAGACTACTAGACCACGGCGACTACGGTATGTTGAGATACATTCTCCAAATTTCTAAAGTCCACAAAGTAATAATAAAAAAAACAATTCCTAAGACTTTCAGAGTTACAAGGACGGACACAAATTTATAGTTTTTGTAGAGAAATAACTCTACGCCAGCATTTTTTAAAGTTCTTGTGTTATTTATAAAGTAATAAACGATGAAATGAACTTCCCAAGAACGGGTTTCAATACCGTTGATGAGGCCGTAACCTTTCTGTGTTATGGAAAAACGAGTTTGAAAAATGTTACAGAAATATGCAAAGCATAGTAACCGGCATATGATTGGGCGTTGTAGATTCCAATAATATTTGTGGAGCATAGGAATTGCTTCAACAAAAAAGATTATTTAAATACAACAATCCCTTCAATATTGTAATGCACAGCATTTCATTAAAATATTGATATTTTCCTTTAAAAATTTAAAAAATTTGTTGCTTAAGTCTTTCGTATAAACAAAGTATTAAGTAAGCCATCGTAGTCTTTAGTTTTTAGTTTCAAAATCATGATGCTTTTCTGGTTTCTATTTTCCAATAAAGTGATTTCCCTTCAAATGCTATTAATTTTCCAAAAAGACACATGTAAACTCAAAAGGAAATCTTATACTCTGGCTATATTTGGAATAAAATAGGGAACAACTTATCATCATAGCCATCATAGTCGTTTACATAGAAACGATTTCCTTATAACGAATCTACAAGATTTTTAAGTTGCAGCATATAACCTTAAAACACCTTCAAGTAAAATTGTAAACATTTGCCCAGAGTTACTAAGTAAAGGGTCAATCCGATTGAACCCTAAAATCGTTGTTACCAAAAAAAAACAAAAAAAAAAACACAATTTTTAAGATGATTATCTGGAACGGTAAGAGCCAGCCATTTGAGGTAACAGCAGTAGCAGTTGTTAAAAGAAATTGTGTTCAAGCTTAAATATGCTGTTGTTGTTGTTTTTTTTTTGTTATACCAACCAATGTATAAAGAGAGGTGTTTCTTCTCAAACAAACAAATTGATTAAGTTCGTTTAATATTAGCTGGTCTGTGTGACTGTTTGACAGACTGACAGACAGTGTACTTTGAAAAAAAAAAAACAAAAAACTTGGCAGCAAGTGTGAAAAATGTTTGTTAATAATTTGTAAAAGGTTTCATGGAAAATTGTTTAACGTGACTCAGATATAATGTGGTGGATGCTCAAAACTGACAAACAAAACAGCAAAAAAGAAAATTGAATAAAAAAAGGTTTTTGTTGCATAATTTGCCAGTTCAGTAGCTTTGCCAATATAAGAAAGAAAATCGAGGACCATTTAAACATCGTTTCAATAATTTTTCTTTTTTTTCTTTTCGTTTTAGCCTTATTTTTCTAAGAAACACAAAAAAAAATATGTTCAAACAAGACTTGAAAGTGCTGACCTTAGCCACAATGTTGCTGCTGCTGTCATTAGTTATAAGGAAATCATGGGCTGTGGTAAATCCAGTCTATACGGAATATTTTTCAAATTATCGTAATCATCCAGATGATGATAAGGTATGTATGTATCACAACAAAAAAAAATCCTTTTAAATACACTAACAATTTAACGATTTACAGCATTTTGAAATTATTCATAACTAAGTGCATTAACAGGAGGCCTTTAAGGCGTTGAAGCACTATCTGGCATTTTGTGTTTCACAATGTAAGTGGAGGTATGACAATTGTTACCAAGTTTATAGGGCATGTAACTGTGAAGGGGAATGACAGAGAATCTACTTGATCTACTTTCATAAAATAGACAAACGCTGATTAAGTAGATACCAGAGATCAGCAATGAGTATTCAAAAAGATGAGTAGATTCGAATCATACTCATCATTTGTGATACTTACACAAATTCATACATATTTTAATATCGTACTCATACTACTCATATGCAATATTTAAAGTACTCATCGTACTCATACTAAACAATACGCATGATGTTGATTTCGACTCTCCTTTAATCAACATTTACAAGAATCACAATATAAGTATGACACGCGTACGAACACTACAATACTCACTAGAAGATTGTGTGTTTGCTTTGCATGCTGTCTTTATTTTTTACTTTCTTCTTTTTTTGTAAATGCAACAACAACTAAGACTATAAATTCATTCGAATCATTTATGAGTATTATAAATATTTATCTAAATTTATGAATCTGAATGAGTAGGCGTATGAATCAAACATATTTTGAATGTAATGAGTACTAATACTTATTGTAATCTGCACTTATAAATCAATGTTGTGGTGAGTACGAATGAATCACAGTAGTTGAATTTCAAAAAATCATGAATACTTATTAGCAGCAGAAAAACGATTCTTTGCTGATCTCTGGTAGGTACCTCAAGTTTCTAAGGCGCGCTATGTACTTCATTAAGTGGGCTACGTCTTCTTTACTAAACACAAGCCGCTTATCCGGAATTTTTTCTGATAGAGATAAGAAACAGAGTTTGTCCAGTAAGCATCAGAAAATTGCAGACTTTTTTTAAAATAGCATAAGAACTTCATGCAAAGCATATTCTATTTCCACATATCTATTTCACGAAAATGAAAAGTACACGTGATTTTATACTTCCCAGTATTGGTTATTATTATGGATTATTTTTGTGAAGAGATGTCAATACATTACGAGCATTGGATCTATTGTACTGTCCTCAATCTACAATCAATCCATATAATATCTTTAACAATCCCATTGCTGTGAAAGAGTTCGCAATGTTGCTCTCTGTTTACAAGGACAATTCACTGCATAAGTTTATGATGGTGCAATGTCATATAACCGATTCGTTTTAAATACACTCTTCTGGAAGAAATTTCTAATTTGTGGAAGAAAATGATATTCAGTAGTGATATTTATTAACGTTCTCCACTATTTTTTAAATCGCAATTACAACTTTTCTTTATTCGGTAAAGGATTTGCTTGACATCCATGTAAATATAGAATCATGATGTTGTCACGAAAATGGAAAAGGTGTTATCGTTTAACATTAAAAAAAAAAAAAGCTACAAAAACAATGAACTTGTTTACATGATCAACGAATAAACAAAAATACAGCAACAACATCAGTATAAAAAAACGGATAAACAAGTAAACAAACAGGCAACAACAACACTGCAAAGACAAACGTAAACAAAATACACAAACAACAATAACGTAAACAACATTTATAGAGATTTCGCGAAGGCAAAGTCATTTTCCTTCAAGAGCATTCATCAGACTGTTTACCCAGCGATATAAAAGGCAAGCCAAAGCAGGCAACGGGATCAGTAAAAATTCAATCAGTCCTGTGTTAAGACGGCTTGCGTGTGAAGAGAATAATTGTGGTTTGAAGAACTCCGTTGTAAAGATCTAACGAGCAATTCTTAGAGTGTACACGGAAGAGTGTAAAGAAGAATAACAAATAAAGCAAATAGTTGTTGTTTAAATCAAGTTGCGAACAGTGGCATACGGAATTGTGCGAACAATAAAGAATTTATTTAAAAACTAAACACAAATTTCTTTTTATTTTTATTTTCAATCTACGAACACATATTTTAAACGTTTTCAAAAGCGTAAAAACATAACAATATGTTCAAACATGTCCTCTAAAATTCTGGTAATATTATGTCAAAGTTACTAGCCTTGTTGCTCTAATATATCTTCGACGGTCGGTGGTATTATGACTCTAATCACACGAGAACAATTGTGCTGGCGTAAAATGATAGTTTTATAGGCAGGAGAGGTGAAGAGAATGGTTTATTGGTGACATAAAGTTTCAACCAGCACATTTTTAAAAATCAGCCAAATGAATGCAAAAACACTAATACATACAAAGCTGTGTACGTATGTATACATTTCATGCCAAACTAATATTCATTCCGTGTGATTTGAAAAGAACAAAAATTGTGAGACTAAAAATTGTTCTCGTCTGATTAGAGCCAATTTGAAGCATATTTATAAAGTTATAAACCCCAAAAAAATTAGTTTAAATTTTCTAACTCAGACATAAACTACATTTACCAAATATTTTATCAATTAGAAGCCTATTCAGAACACATTAAAAACGAAAATATTTCTTTTTTTATTTTCAGATAAATTATAAATTTCATTATTTTATCGATCATCCGCCCAGTAAAGTACACATGATGCATGCTGAAGAACGCCAAGGAGATAAAGTGACAGGCCAATATGGTTTGCTCGAACCAAATGGTATGGTGCGTATGGTACACTATCAAGTAGTGGGCAAGAGTGGCTTTCAAAGTGTTGTACAAACGCGAACACCGCACAGTACTACACATATACGGCTGACAAATCGAAAGCAAGCACAACTGCCGATAATATTGCAACAACCAGTTGCATCTGTTATTTGAATAAATTTTTCAAATATTTTATAAAATTTTATTAACTGTCGTGTTTATATTCAAAAACAAATATATAATTTAATTATTAAAGAAGTAATATAATTAAAAACAATTAAAAACAAAAACAGCAACAACAATAACAACAGAAACAGAAACGTTTTAATTTATTTATATTTAATCACGTTTTCATAAAAAATGAAATAAAATTCAGACAATCGAGTTTCACACTTGTTTCAAATGATGGGTGTTGTTGTTGTTGTGGTTGTTGTTGTTCATATATTTTTTGATGTTTTATCATGCATTAACCTCTTTTTGATAAGTGTGAGAATATATTTTTTCTTTTTATTAATTCAGTTTCGGTGTGATAAATAATTATTAAAAAGAAAAAAATCTTTTCAATTCATTTATTTTTATTTAGATTTTAATGACATTTATTTAAAATCAAAAATTTTATGATCTTTTTATTCCGCCGTTGCAAATTCATTGATTATGCATAATTTCCAGTTAAACAAAATGTTCACAACTTTGTTTAACATTTTTTTTAGCTGTTGTGGATGCTGGTGTATTTTATTTAAGTAAAAAAAATACGTTTATATCCGCTTAATTAATGAGAAAACATTCAGTGTGCAGCTACCAAGAAATATAAACCACAATAAAAAAGTTCATTGACCAATAAAAACAAAAACGCCATCAACAGAAAATATTTTATTATTTTAAATTGTTATTGCGATTTGATTTCTTATTTTAAAAATATTTTAAAAAAATTTTTTATATTTTATAAGACATTCGTCTCACAGTTAATTACTTTATTGCCAGTAAATAGGCCAGTAAATTGCCAGTAATAGGCAATAATATGATCCTGTAAGTTTTAAAGTGAACTGAAACTTATTTCATCATCTTTTAAAAGTTCATTGAATTCTCATGCAATTTGATAATTTCGAGATAAATTTTAAATACATATTTTATATTGCATAATTTGTGTAATTAGAACAGTATAAAAATGTTTGAATCAAATTTACATATGCTGCTGCTGCTATCTGATGCTTTGCAGCAAGTTTGCTTTCTAAGTCTTTTTATATGATTCAGCATTATAATCAAACGCGCTTTATAACTTTATATAAAATTTGAAATAAAATTAAATAATTTACTTTTTACAATGCAAATGTAAATATGCTAAATATGAGTGTTTAAGAAAACTAAATTTTAAGTAAAAAAAAATCACATTTAGACAACAAAATTTGAGTGTTATAAGTAATGCGTTTGTGTCTTAAATCTTTAGTTCGCTGTAAGGGAAATTAAAGGAAAGTATGCGACGCACAGTTAATGACAATATGAAAACTTAACTCATTCTAATACGGTATTCAGGTATGCACCTTTATTGCGTAAATCGCATTAAACGCCATTATTGAGCTCAATATTTCATATAAATTGCAATTAATTATTGCGCAATAAATACGCAAATTGTTATAATATTGAATAAAACACTTACAGCACTGTTCAGGACGCATATTCCATTTATCCGAACACTTTCTGTTGATATTAGACAACTCAAAACAAAATAAAAACAATATTGTTGAAACAATCAGCTGTTTTGTTTACCAGCTGTCAAATGAATATTGAATAAGCACCTGAACTGCATATATTGTTATGTCTGAACACTTAAAATATTGCACTCAATAAGCCGAATATTGACTCAATAAAAGTGCATATTTGAACATAGTATAATTGATGCAAAATGAACATGTTCCAATCCTGCTGCAGACAAGCCTAACTAGCAATAAATCACTGAATATTTTTATATTCCTTTAATCTGCAAATGATACGCTACACTGTTCAAGAGTAGAGCTAATATGAAGCTTAAAGAAAATTGTGTAAAAAACAATATAACAATAAACCATGAACAGCACTAAAATATGTGTGAAATATTGCATAAGAAGGCGTTCAGTTTATATTGAAGTCGAAATTAAAACTCTTGTCTGTTTTTCTATTCCTTCTATTAAATAATAACTGTAGGCAATTCTACTATTTTATATTAGTAGATGAAGGAATTTAGTACAATATTAAGTTAAAAACAATTTACTTTTTCATGTATTTTTTACAGCCTTTTATAGCCTTTTATAGTATAATAAATTTGACTTTCAAATGAACATTTGTTTTCAAAGACAATCTTTTTCGATGGCAATAATGAATGCAACCTCAGATCTTTCATTTTATCAAGCAAAGTCTATTTGTTGCAGATTAAATTTAAGTGCATCTGCTAGTAGTGGTAGTCTAGTTGCCAGAGGATTGAAGTTTTTTTTTTTCATGCAGTACATGGCGTTGGACTACTTGAAAGAGAGAGGATTCGTTCTTCATGTATCCGATATGTAATTTTCTTCGTACAGACATTTTTTCTGTCACTTATAGTACTAAAAGGTTAACTTTTGGTATCCATTAACTTCTTTCCTTCCTCCTAGAACATATCTTCAATTCCATGAATGTTAGCCTTAAGCAAAAAAAAATGTTTCCAACAATGCCATTAATTCTTTGAATATAATTTAAGCAAGATTAATGCTTAAGAAAATCATTTTATTATGATGATCACTACATTAGCTAACAGGAAAATACTGTCCCTCATTGTATAATAGTACCCACTAGTGTTGCAAAATTTAAATTTTGAAATTATACTGAAGTGTACATACATAACTGAAAGAGTACTTTTCCGCATCAAATGGTACTTTGGTAAAAAAAATCTTTATTTATATTTAATACTCATACGAAACCATTACGTCCAACGTGAAAATAGTACTGAAATACTGTGGTATTTTTGAAATGAAAAAGTACTAAAATACTGAATTTTTCAACACTGCTACTATAGCTCCCCCCAATCAAACCGTGACCTTCGTTGATTTTAATTGTGGTGCACTACGTTGTAACAGAGCACTGTTTGCGGGAAAATTAAGAAAGAAGAGTAAATGTATTAAATTTTTACTCAGACAAAGGCACAGAAACACTGATAAGTATAAAATTCTATTCTGTTGCTGGTCAATAAATACATATCAGATTTGCATAGACATAACAAAGTTAAAAATAAAAATAATAATTAAATTAAAGAAACAGTAAGAAAAATACAAATATAAATTTAGTTTCAACAAATATTAAAAATTTAAAAAATATATTTAAAATATAAGATAACAAGCTAAAAGAAATTAAAAAAAAAACAATTTCTTCTTAAAATCTTAAACTGGCTTGGTGTGCAAATAAATATGTACATAGTCTTGAAATAACCATAACATTACTACAGTATTATTTTAAACAGTTGTGTTAGTGTTGTTCTTATCAGATGGCAGGTTGATTTTTTGTATCACAAAACACATCACTTTCTATCTCTTTCTTACAATACCCTATGCTACAACATTTGTTTTGCAAGCATAGCAACAAATTTAATTTATTGTATTGGTTTACAAATAATTTTGAAATTCACCTTTTAAGAACTGCTCATCTGCTCACACCCTCTCTTTCTCTACGTTGTTCTAATTCAATTGAGTTCCACTCCACACATAACTCAAAATGCATGCTTATACACCATGCATGTGCATGAATATACGCACAAATAAAAAAAACACTTTTTTCACATTCAAGGCCATGCATACACAACAACACAACATATATTTTTTTTTCATTTTTATTTTATTTGATACAACCTGATTACTCTGCTATTGTACTCCAGCACTGGAGTTTTCTAATTTTATTATATATTAAAACCTTTTTTTTTTGTTGTTGATTTTATTTTTTCACATTTAAGGTCTTCCTCTAACAACAACACTTCACTTACATTTGGATCTTTGCTATTTCTTTTTTAACATACACCCCCTACTCCATTTTATAAAAAATTTTCAATGATTCTTATTGAACTACAAAGAAAAAAAAATTTCTTAAAACTTTTGCATTCCGTTAGCACTTTTTTTATTAATGAACAATGATTACAGACGCTTGTTTTCACACTTTTCTATTTTTTTCTTTAGCTTATTAACATTCTTAAATTTATTTTATAATTTATTTTCAATTTTAAAACGCAAACACTTTCACTTAGACCTTCTTAAATAGAAGAAAAATTACTACTAACCGGCTGCCGGCTTTGGAGTTCTGTTAACATTAATAAAAGAATGTTCGAGAAAAGCACTTGGCATTGCTTACAGTGAATAAAATCCAAAAAATGTTATCAAAAACCTCGTAACATAAATGACACAAATAACACAATGACAATTAAAAAACAACAACATGAACAAACACAACAGTTTGGTTGCCTGTTATCATTGATTTCTTTATATTAAAAAAATATAAGACGAGAGAGAAGAGCATTTCATTTCACGAAATGTCAAACAAATTACAGCAAAGTTTAACATGCCTTATAAATTATAAAGGCATTGTTATTGTAAATGAAAAGAATAAACAGATCAATGTTATGTTTGTTTGTCGTCGAACAATTTTAAGTAGATTTCTTGCATTCTACATTGCATAGAGCAAACAACACTCTTTCCTCTCTGTTTATAAGTTTCAAACGCATACATAACTATCGAAAGAAAACAAAAACAACACCAAAAATTAAAATAAAAAGCGCGTAAAAAAACGTTCATGCATTCGGCTTCGTATGCGAATGTGTGTGAGTTGTTTGCTCTATTAAAGGGTTTTAAAAACAACAACACTTTTGTGTAACAGCAGTTACCAAAAATATTTTGGTTGTGTATTAGTGAGTAAAAGAGAGCAAATAAGTTGAGAGTTTACAGTCATAGAAAAGTGTTAGTATTATATCCTATTTTGATTTTCATTTCATCACCATGCATACAGTTAGACATCTTTGACTTAATAATTAGGTAATGCTTTTTAGATATTTTCTGGGTACTAATTTTGATTCATAAATTTCCTCTCTTACTAGTAAGCAACCTTTTAATTTATCCAAAATATTGCTTTATGTCTATAAAAAAATTATTCCCTTTTCATATCATCGAAATTGTTTACTTGAATATTAAAACAATCAAAATGTGTTTTAACAAAATATATGTAAGACAGAATTTAAAAGAAGGGTTTTTAACATAAAATATTTTTGGAGTGTAACCTAAAACACAAACATTATAGCATTCGCTGACATGTGTGTGTGCTATACAATGCATAAACACACACGCTTTGTTTTTGTATGCACATACATACATATGTTAATTGACTTGAGCAAAAAAAACAATAACATTAATGTATTGATGGATGGCTTTGCTACAATTTTTGTTTACATTTTTGGACATTAATACCACCTTGCTCGCTCGTAATTTAATACACCATTAACTAAACTAAATATGAATGGCACTTGGTTTCCTACAAACTTATTCTTTCGGGTATTATGAATGCTTTTGTAAATACCGATCAGAGAGGAGGAGAGTTATTAGCTGTAGAATGTGTGGAATGTAGAATGCAAGAAATCTAAACAAAACTAACATTGATTTGTTTATTCTTTTCATTTACAATAACAAAGCGTTTATATTTTATGTTAAACTTTGCTGTAAAATAAGCAGATTAATGGTAACAGACAGCCAACCTGTTGTGTTTGTTCTTGTTGTAGTTTTTTAATTGTCATAGTGTTATTTGTGTCATTTATGTTACGAGGTTTTTGATAACATTTTTTGGATTTTATTCACTGTAAGCAAAGCCAAGTGCTTTTCTCGAACATTCTTTTATTAAAGATAACAGAACTGCAAAGCCGGCAGCCGGTTAGTAGTAATTTTTGTCCTATTTAAGAAGGTCTAAGTGAAAGTGTTTGCGTTTTAAAATTGAAAATAAATGTAAAATAAATTTAAGTTTGTTAATAAGCTAAAGAAAAGTGTTAAAACAAGCGTGTGTAATTATTGTTCATTAATAATAAAAGTGCTAACGCAATGCAAAAGTTTTAAGAAAATTGTTTTCTTTGTGGTTCAATAAGAATCATTGAAAATTTTCTATAAAATGGTGTAGGGGGTGTATGTTAAGAAAGAAATAGCAAAGATCCAAATGTAAGTGAAGTGTTGTTGTTAGTGGAAGGCCTTAAAAGTGAAAAAATAAAATCAACAACAAAAAAAAAAGGTTTTAATAAATAATAAAATTAGAAAACTCCAGTGCTGGAGTACAATAGCAGAGTAATCAGTTTGTATCAAAGAAAAAAAAATTAAAAAAAATATATGTTGTGTTGTTGTGTATGCATGGCCTTGAATGTGAAAAAGTGTTTTATTTTGTGCGTATATTCATGCACATGCATGGTGTAAAGCATGCATTTTGAATTGTGTGTGGAGTGGAACTCAATTGGATTAGAACAACGAAGAGAAAGAGAGGGTGTGAGCGGATGAGCAGATCTTAAGAGGTAAGTTTCAAAATTATTTGTAAACCAATACAATAAATTAAATTTGTTGCTATGCTTGCAAAACAAATGCTAAAGCATAGGGTATTGTAAGAAAGAGATAGAAAGTAATGTATTGTGTGATGCAAAATATCTGATAACAAAAACACTAACACTACTGTTTAAAGTAATACTGCAGTAATGTTATGGTGATTTCAACATTATTTACTTGCACACCAAGCCATTTAAAGAGTTTAAGGAGAAAAATTATCAATTTTGTGTTAATTTTTTTAAAGCTTGTTGTCTTTCTTCTTATTGTTTCTTTTATTTAATTTATTTGTAATTTCGTTTTATTTTTATCTTTTTTGTTTTTATTCCTATGAAAATTTAATATTTATTGACCAACAATAAAATATAAATTTACATTTAATTAGCAGTATTGCAAAATAGAAATTTTTAAGTGGTACCGAACTATAACTGAAAGGAAAAATGGTACTTTTATAAAAAAAATATTTATTTATACTTAATACACGCACAAAATGCAATAGAAAAACTAACGACTTATACATGTTTCTTATATACAAAACCAGAAGAGTAGATTCGAAATGTAAAAGCCCCGTTTAGTCAACTGTCGACGGAATGTACGTTCATTTAGCATATGTAGATCAAATTAAATACTTACCGAAATTAAATTACGGTTCGGCAAACGTTCTCATTTGTTTTCTTATTCTAAAACGGAACATACTTTTAATGCACGTTGGGCTAACCCGGACTAAAGATTAATTATACATTTAGTATTATGTTGAACATGTTGCTAACCCATTAATAGTTTAAAAGCCTAAGACATAGAATATTTAATAATAAAAAAGTACTGAAAGCATCGCGGATGTACCGTGGTATTTTTTAAATGGAAAAGTACTGAAAAAAGTACTAAAGCACTGAATTTTTCAACACTGGTACTCACACGGGCTCCATTTTTGAGCTGTCAAAATCATTAGTCAACATTTTTGGTTTGATACGATAGAAAATCTTATAAAACTGCCGAAAAAATCAGCATTTGCGGTAAGTTTTCTTGAGGCCCTTTTCTTGCTAATTAAAATGCACGTGTGATACATCTTTCGCTTGGGGAATTAAGCATACACTATCCAAAATTATAGCGTATCGAGTGGTTTGAACGTTGCAAAAATGCTGATTTTCATATCAAAGACAAGGAGTGTACGAAAGAGTAAAAAAGTTTAAAGGCCATGAATTGGAAACATTACTCACTTAAGATTCCTGTAAGATGCGAGCACTTAGGCACTTATTTTAAAGCGTTTGAAAGCAGCCGAATTTATTCGAAAGAGAAAAAATTGAGTTTCATATGAACTATAAAGCCCAGAGACGTTTTAAGACGGTTTTGTATATATGAGCGGTTTAGAAAGAAATCATTTTTCCGAACCCATTATAGAACCCCATGCGCATGTAAAGCGGCAACTAGAAAAAACTATCGCCAAGTAGAATACCTATTCGCTTAGGAAGTGCTCTGTATTTGGTGGGATCAGAAGACAATAATTCATTATGAGCTGCTGAATTCGAACCAAACTATCAAGGAAGAGCTGTACAGTAAGACCCCGCTTAACGCTGCTGCGCTTAACTCTATTTCAATTTTACGCGGTAGTATTGGGATTCCCCTAAATGGCACACTGTATTGATACTTGTTGTATATGTGTGCAAATCAAATGGCCATGTACCAACCAAAAGCGGTGCACTATATAGCGACGGTGTATATTATGTATCTTTTTGAACGCTCTTTTGTTAGTCTGTCCAGAATAAAGATTCCAACTGTATTTTCCGAAGTCGCAATCACAGTATGTATGTACATACGCTGTTTCGTTTAGCGCTGTAACTTATGGGAACGTATCCCCCGCGTTAAGCATGGTCTTACTGTACTGACAACAATTAATTCGTTTAAAACTGAAAAAGGTTCTGATTTTCAATCATGACGACTCTCGGCTACATATTCTGGCGCTAGTCAAAAACTATTCAGTTTATATTGGAAGGGAAATTTCATTCCATCCGCCTTACGTTCTAAGCAATATTGAACTTGTATTGTTTTCAAGTCATTGTCTACGTTCACTTTATTTCCGTATGACTAGACCTTATATCTAAGAGCCCTCTACTAGCACTCTTAAAACTTTAAAGATAAGAAAACCTTTTAGTTAAAACTCAAATCTAACGATTCATGAATTCATAAATAAATTATTTTGGTACATACCTCGGCTTTTTGTCTTCTTCTTCTTCTTTGCAATAAAATCTTAAATTTTGTTTTATATTTTTTATATTTTCTTTTGTTTTATTTTCTTATAATTTTGTTTTGTTTTTTACATTCTGTTTACCAACATAAATATGGCAATAATTTATACATTCAAAATACTTTTTGTTGTTGTTTTTCTCTTGTTTTTGTTCAATTTTTTGTAAAGCAATATCTCAGCTCATAGTATAAATACAGCAGAAATTTATTGTGAATTTTTGTAAAGAATTATTAACAATACATATTGAAATTCTATATTTAACTTAAATAATTTACAAAATAAGAAACGGGAAAAAATAATTCAGCTTTTCTTAATATTGTTCACCACATTTGCATTGTTGTTGAGCTGTTTTGTAGTACTCTTAACATCCTTGGCATACAAGTGCTTTGTATAGGATTTAGTGGGTGCTGGCGTAGAATCTTTTGCATTAAAAGTTGCTGACCATGGTTGAGCCTTTTCTTTAGCTGGCAATTGTTGCTCTTGTTTTGCAGCAGCCTTTACAGTTGGTTTGGCATTTGTGCTGCTGGTCTTATTTAAGGAAGACTAAAAGAAAATTTTTAAATTGTTTAACATGTAAGGCTATGAATGAATAATGGAGGTTAAGGTATAGCTAGGTATAGCGCATTAGGATTATTCAAAAACACCTGGTAATAATGTAAGGAGTAGAAAAAACACCACAGGAATTTAAGGGGAAATTTTTGTTTAAATTCATTGAAAATTCATTTTTATTTTTTAAGTTTTCTTTTTTTTTTTAACTTAAATTCTAGAAAAATTAAATTGTTTTTGTTTTTGTTTTAATAATTTTAATAAGAGTATATTGTCATTATTAATATTAATAAAGCCATAAAATATTTATAAAGCTTCACTGAGGCAGATATAATGGGAATTTTTATTTTTTTTTTAAATAATTTTTGTTTTTAAAGCATATTCTGTTAATATTTTATACAAAAACATATGAAAATAAAATAAAAAGAAACAGAAAATAAATCTTTAAACTATAAAATACATACATAAAAAAGAAGCTTAAATTGTTGTTGTTATGTGTGTAGGTGTTTGTGTGTGTGTTTTAAAAATAACGATAATTATTATAAAGTCTTACATAATTAACTGGCACATATTTGACCTTCTCGTATGCCTTGTATTTTTTCGTTTTGACATTGTATTTGCCTTGCGTTTTGTATGCGGTTTTGTCATCCGGTGAAAGTGAATTCGATGATGCCGATGCGGATTTTACGTTTGATATTTTCGGTACAACAGCAACATATTTCGTACCCACATTGGGTATATATTGTGGTGATAAACTTGCCACCTGAGGTGAATTATTATTTTGTTGGAAGTAATTGTTGGCATTCTGTGGTGTTACAAGGGCTCCGTAATTATTTCTATTGCCATTGAGATTGTAGTTGACGTTGGTATTGAGGCGAGTTTTAGGACGTGAAGGTGGTGGTGGCACGTAACTGGAAGTAATTAAAAAAAAAAAAACGGTAAAATTGTGAATAAATATATACAAATAAAATAAAGTATTGAAAAATAAAAAATTAATAGCGGAAGCAAGCTTTTGGGATGCAAAAAAAAACTTATTTTTACTCTTGATTGTAACCATATTTCTTGTAAATTGCAAATCATCATGTCTTTGAAGTCAATGGAAACAATATTGCTTATTAACACTCTTAGTCAGTCAAACTAGAAGTACTTAGAAATTGTGTATGTTTCTTAACCTTTACGTAAATTTTCGCTCCAAAATGGAAAATGCATTTAAGTTTTGTTAAAAATTAGCGCTTTTTGAAATGTGAAATGAATTCATAGTTAGGTATTGAACAAGAATTCTGCATCCATATGAAGTAACTTTTGTCACACTCGTGTAGCATCTGGACATTATGTCTAATAGGTTAGAAGCTATGCTAAGGAAGTTGAGTAGATGGTGTGGACCAGGGATCAGCAATGAGTATTCAAAATGATGAGTAGATTCGAATCATTCTCATATTCAAAGTTTGAAGTACTCATCGTAGTCATACTTAACAATACGCATGATGTTGTTGATTTCGATTCTTCATAACTCAACATATGTACATATATATGAAACACAAAATAAATATGATTATGATTACAATACTCACTAGAAGGTTGTGTGTGTGCTTTGCTTGCTCTCTCTGTCTCTTTCTTTCTTCTTTTTTTGTAAATACAACAACAACTAAGTTTGTAAATTTTGATGGATGATTCAAATCTCTCGAATCATTTATGAGTATTATAAGTATTTTTCTAAATTTATTAATCTAAATGAGTAGACGTATGAATCAAACATATTTCGAATGTTATGAGTTTGATGTCAACGTTATACTCATACTCATTGCAACCTGTACTTATAAATCAATGTTGTAGTGAGTACGAATGAATCAGTCTGTCAATACTGTTGACTCGCTCATACTCAAAATTTCATGAGTGCTTATGAGTAGCGAAAAAGCGATTCATTGCTGATCTCGGCTGCTCGGCCTTAGTATAAATCTAATTTAAAACAGTCCTTTAATTCTACTTCAGAAAGTAGAAGATCTCAAATTACCCGCTTTCTTAGCTTAGCAGCATGGAGTTGCATCCGATTGATAAAGCCAAAGCTAAGATCTGACTCTTAACATTCAAGTTGTATAGGAAAGGCTTCTAATGCCATTTATGCCTGCAAAAAATCGCTTTAGTCAAAATGTTCTTCATGGGTATAGTGGTTTGACTCAGTGAGCAGTTTGTTAATTGGTCGTCTTCTAGTGAATGGTATAATTCAAAGAACTTTAGAGAAAATGCCCATACTGTCATAGGCTATTTTGCATAAGAATTTGAAATGATCTTAAATAAACTAACTACTGATTGGATTGTAAAATGGGCCTCTAAATCTCCACATTGAGACGGCCTACAGCTGTGGATCACAGAAAGGACATATTTCAAAGAAAATATTCCCATCACACGATCTTGATGGCCACTTAATTGGACCATTGTGTGAAATGACTATTTCACCGAAGAATCATGGGATAAATCAATTGTAGTGCGCACTGTATGGTATGTGGCTCCTTTCGTAAAATCTTCAATAAAATCGAAGGACACAATTCCAGTTGCTGAAAACAGCAAGAGATTGATTGATTAGGATTTTCTTCATTCCTTCCCTATAAAGCGACTTCAGCTGCTTCAGTACTCACTGATCGGTATCTGATGGGATGCACACATAATATTCTTTCGAAAAACTTCAATAGAGTGGCAGGACACAACTCTTGCCGCTGGGGACAGTAACAGATTCAATGATTTTGATATTCTTCAATGCTTCTCTGTAGAGGTCCTGAAGGGCAATTATACAAACCATGAAATACACGAAGTGAAAGATAAGTTCGTAGAACCGAACGTTTGTTTTGATAAAACATTTTAACATTTTGCAAGAGTTACTCTGTTGTTAGCCCATTCATAATGAAATGACAAGCCAAGCAAAATATAACACAACCGTCAACACTGAAATCGTTTATCCAATAAAGAAAAACTATAAAAACTTCCGATACGATTTGACTGTATTTAGGTATATAGCATTGGTCTTATCATCTATAAGGATTTGGAATTTAAACACAGGACTTTCTACTCTCACTGTATGCACATTTAATGTTAATGTCAAGTTCTAGACAAATACATAGTTCAGTGCAATTAAAGCGCAATTTATCCAAACGACTACAAATGAAATTGAAATGTATTGTATCGTTTTGCTGCATTAATTGTGAATTAAATTAAATGTAGAACACAGCACAGCCTTACAACTGTGTGGTGTGGTGGTGACAATCATAAAACAAATGCCCTATGAATGCGATATAAAGTGAACATATTCTTCAAAAACCTTATCATTTGATTAACTTAAATACCCAGTGTAGCAACACAGCTTTGCGATCAATTAAAGTAGCCAAATGTATTTCCTTTGACAGACTCATGTTATCGAATTGAATGCCTTTTTAATGGTAATAAAGTTTGAAATTATAAGTGGCGATTAAAATCGTTCATAATAGAAACTAGAGTTTTTAATATTTTTCTGTCTTGTAAAATGAAACATAAAAAAGTAGAATCATTATCATTATTGGTGTCTAAACAAGAATTCAATTCTTTTCACGGTTTTTCTTTTCATTGAGATATCTGGATTCAAGTTCATACATACATATGTGGGAAATTGTTTGCTCTTGTTGCTATCCTACGCTTATAATATAGTTGCCTCCTAATTTAAAAGATAATATTTTATAACTTTGTTTCAATATGACTGTTTATTTGCTATTAAAAATGCGTAAAATTTTAACACAAGTAAACATTAGAAGACGCCGTGATCTAATAGGTAGTAAGTTTGCTTATTAGACGTGAGGCCACGGTTTAAACCCCAGGTCAGAGATCTCTAACAAAACGAAATTTTTAAAAAAATATTTCTTCGACACCTTCCTCTCAACAGATTTCTGGCAAAAACTCTGAGCGTTAAATAAAAATTACCATGAAAATGTTTCCCAAAAATCTATCGTTCGGAATCGACTTTAAACTGTAGGTTCTGCCACTCATACAAAAAATTAACACATACAACATGAGTTGTGTAAGAAACTAGCTCGTAATCCTGATGGAAGGATTGTAATGACCAATTATATGCATATGTATGTATGTATGTAAACCTATCCTAAATGAATTTTTCGTTTACATTAACGTGTGAACGATTTTAGGGGCACAAAAAAACGTTCCCAAAAAAAAAGTCGCATATAGGTGAAATATTTTGCTATCAATATAATGGAATTTGAACCATAATCTCAAAAATATATGTCCGTCTGAATTAATTGTAAATATTTTGAATGTTTTCTCAAGAAAATTTTCGAAGTTAATCATTTAAAATCAAACCATAAAATATATGAGTTTGTGTCTTAAGTCTTTTGTTTTTTGATTTTCGGTTTACTTTTCATTTTTACATACAAATATATCAATCAAAATGCATTCATGAATGTAACTTGAGAATCAACAAGAGTTATTTCTTACTTCTTAATTAACAAAAAAAATGTTTGTGTTTTAAGTCTTTCGTTTATTATTTAAATAATGCTGACAGGTGCTAATAAACAGCTCAAAAATTCCAAACGTAACTCTAAAAAGGCGGCAACGTAAAATAAACAATTTTTGAAAAAAAACGATAATTTTAAGGCTTTTTTGTTTATTTAAAATACCTTTTTTTTGGTACAAATATGACAGGTAAAAAGAATTTATGTAACAAGGAAAAGTTATACCTGAAATTGGCTTTTTTTGTGTTTTTTTTGTTAATTTAAAAATCAAATTTATCATCTAAAGATGAATAAGTAACTTAACTTTAAAAGGCAGGTAATTTTCAATATTTTTTTTGTAAATAATTGAAGTCTTTTAACAAAAAAAAAAAAAATTGTTTCTCAATTGCAAGAGTTTACATGTAGAGTCGTCATCCAAGTCATTAAGTGATTATATGTACTTTGTTTTTATTTTTAGCATGTGTCTTAAGTCTTTTGTATTCATACAGTGAGCGCCAAAAGTGAGCGAACACCACTGAAATAATTCATTTTCTTCGGACAGCGAGAAAAGTAAATGAGAATAATCGAATAAATTTCCAAAAATTAAAACATTTATTTATAATTCATGATAAAGGAACTTTTTTTATACTTAAGAGCATAATAGAAAATTTATCGCTTATGGTGCTCACTGTATGTTTAGTTAATCGTCTACTTACATGTATGGATTTGGATTGGGTATATCATTACTTAAATCTTCCCACACTGGTGCTGGTTCTCTAAATGGTGGCTGTGGTCTTACAGTAGTTCTAGGCGTAGGTGGTATAATAGGACCCGTATTCGTATTCCAATCCACTCTTATTGCCGTACAAATACTAACAAGACAGGTGGTACTGACTAGTAAATAATTAAGATTTGGAAGCTGTAATGAAAACGAAACAATGAAAAAAAAATGTTTTTATTAAAGATTTAAATTTTTTAAATTAATAGAAATGATTTCATTTAAAGAGACGTTTTTAAATTTTTTTTTTAATATTTTATTATTTTTTATTTTTTTTTATTATGGTTTTAAATGTAAATTTTATTGAAATTTATTACTTTTACACCTTCTTTGTATACAATATTGTTGTATTTATTGTTAAATCTCCAAGTCTTTATAAGTACGTAAATTTTATGTGTATGGGTTTGTATATTTGTTTCATATGATTTATATGTTAATTTCTTAAATTTGACAAATAATTCATTTATATTTCTACATTGTTTAACAAATCATTTAACAATTTTTCTGCTTTAGTCGTTTCTATATTTTCTTTCTTGTTTAATTTATTTCTTGTCTAGATACTATTAAAATAAAATCGTAATAAGTAACCCCAAGTGAAGGAGTTGATACAAGTTTAGTCATAAAACTAATATTTTATCACACACAGAAATAGCTTACATTGTTGTACAAGATATACTGCTGAAATCGAAAAAGTTGTTCAATAATGTATTGAATATTAAGATTAAAATTCTTAAATTAGAAGAACAAAACAAAACATTTTAAAGACTTACATTTCAAAAGCTAAACACCGTAAATTCCTTTAAAAATATTTCACATATGCATTGTGTTGTATTTATTTTAAATTTAAATTCAATTATGAATGAAAAAAAACATTAAGAAATGTTCTTCATCTTATCTTCATGAGTGCTTAAAATTGTCTGAGAGCACAAACATTTTCCGCATATCAAGTAATTATAAAAATTTGTAATTACGTATTGGATATACCAAAAAAAAATTCGTGTACAGTCAACCCTCCTATAATGCGCTACTCTCAGAACGCGGTTTCCGTATAACACGGCGCTGAAATTGCGACAGCCCTCCTATAACGCTTTACTCTCAGAACGCGGTTTCCATATAACGCGGAGATGAAATTGCGCGGTACTTGTATAGCGCGGTTTCCGTTCAACAGCATTCCATAAGTTCCTTCCGCACAGCATCTGAATGACTCTAGTAACTAGATATTGTAAGAGGGCTTAATATCAGTTTTATTTTCGACGCAAAAGCACAGCCGAGATATACAAAGAACATTTTTATATAAAAAGGCCAGCTTATCTCATAGCCGTCTACGACATTATAAAAATATTTCTGCAACTCATATCTGACAGTGAGGATGAATGTTGAAAAATTAACTAATTTTACAAGTCTTTCTTATTTTTGTTGGAAAGCAGTATTTTAGTTTAGTTTTTGTTTCATTGTTTTAACAATCCTTATATGAACACTTTAAGTTAGTAAAAATATGTAATTTATAATTTATCTTGTCTTGGTCTCCATATAACGCAGTACGAATGATGTGATTTGTACTAATTCCAAGTTTCTTATAGCGCGGTTTCCATACAACGCGGTAGACGGTTTCCATAGAACGCGCTACTAATTTTCCTGGTTTATACGATTAAACCAGAGTTTCTTATAGCGCGGTTTCCACACAACGCGATACGTACTAACCGCGTTTTAGGAGGGTTGACTGTTCATCTCTAATATGAGCTGGAGCATGAGTAGAGCCATAATAATAGTACATACATAATTGGCCATTACAACCCTTCAGTCAGGATTACGGCCTAGCTTCTCACACCACTCATATTGTGTGCCTTAATTTTATACTTTAGTGGCGGGACTTACAGTTTAACGTCGACTCCGTACGACATATTTTGAGAAACTTTTTCATGGCCGGTTTATTTACTCTCAGAGTTTTTACCAGAAATCTGCTGAGAGGAAGTCGCCGAAGAAATATATTTTTTTCATATTTCGTTTTGATGTCTGGTCTGGGGCTTGAACCCGGGCTTTACGTCTAATAAACGAGCGCACTACCTACCACCTAGCATATGGTCAAGTTATTCCGCTCGTACATAATTAGAATATAATTTGCAATTGTATTTTAATTAATAAATAAATGAATAAATAAAATATATAAATAGTTCGTCTTACAGAAACAAAGAGAAAGAAGCTTAAGAAAAACGGCTGATGAACTAATCTTTTGTAGGACAATGGATAGGCCTTTGAAAAAAAATATTGTAATACATATAAAAATATATACCAAATGGACGAATTTACTTTGTAATTCCTCCTGTAATTCCTAATCATTGCCATCTCTGTGATGTCCTAAGTGGATGTCATTCTCTTCTGCAAATTTAGTGGATTCTTTGAGTTACTCTGCCATATGCTTAAGTAATCGACCAAATGGCACAAAATGTACAAGCTGATATAAAATAAAGACAATTATTTCATGTTCTTCAATTTTATATCAAACCATTGCGTGTTGTCAACTGATTCTCTAACTGTCACACGTGTCAAAGTACAGTGACACAATGACATTTGCACACGTTCAACTTACATACTTCGGGTTGAACATTACTTTTGTTCTACCCGATAGAAAGAATTCCCATAAGAGATAATGTCGCATAAAAACAATAAATTTCTTTTAAACCAGCCGTCAACTTCTAGGCTCTTAATTATTAAGTTATGTACTTAAGGTTTTAATTAAAACTTGCTTTTGAAATAAATTTACAATGAAATGCATTTCAGATCAATTTGATTAGAAAATATTTTCTGTTTAATTAAATAATGATAATAATTTATTATCGCTAACCTCTATTGCAATTTCAAAATCAAGGGAATAATGTGTTATAAATGTATAAACCTGAAGTCAAACAAACAATATCACTTTGGAGCGTATTGAACGTTCATGTTTTTTTCTTTTTCTTTTTAATTTTTCTTTAATTTATGCACAAGACAACCATTGAAACGAATGTTACAAATAGCAAACAAAAAGTAAGAATGTTATAGCCAATCCACACAGGCAGTATTTTACCCTCTAGTGCAGAATAGGTAAACGTAACCCTAAACGATCAATATAAAACGATTTATCTTAATAAATTCCCATTCTACTAAAAAGAATTAATTCTCACAGAGAAAGTGAACTGTTGCAAATTGCTTCACGAACGCAATATACTTACATATTAGAAAACAAAAATTGTTGACTAATTTTTTTGTTCATCATTTTAATGAATTTTATTGGTACAATGAGTGAAACAAATTGTAAAATTACAAAATAATGACAACAAATTCTTACAGAATAGAATAATAATCAAGTTAATGGACTTACACCACTTCCCACAAACACAAGAATAACAGATGCAGTGATTAAATACCAACTCTTGTTTGAAATGCACTACGAACTGCTATTCTGAATATTTATTCTGAATAGGCATCACCTTGAGCCCAATATGTAGATTTTATAATGAGAATAAATCATCAGACTACATACTTACATATATAATTAGTCATTACAAGCCTTCAGTCAGGATTACGACCTAGCTTCTTACACGACCTGTGTAGCGTGTGTTAATTTTATCCATAAGTGGCGCAACCGAACGACAGATTTTTAAGAAATTTTTCATAGCAATTTTATTTTGCTCTCAGAGTTTTTTCGAAGAAATATTTTCTCATATTTCATCTTGTTGGAGATGTCTGGCCTGGGGTTTGAACCGAGGCCTCACGTCTAATAACCCAACACTCTACTTACTAGACTACGGCGACTATGTACGATATTATGGCATCTATACACGTTAGGTTAGCACAAATAAAGTCGCTGTAGTCTAGTAGGTATTGTGTTGGCTTATTAGATGTGTGCGCCCGGTTCCAGCCCCAGTTCACATCTCCAAACAAACGGAATATAAAAAAAAATATATCTTCGGCGACTTCGTCTCAGCAGATTTCTAGCAAAAACTCTGAGAGTAAATAAAATTGAAAAGAAAAGAGTCTCAAAAAAATCTGTCGTTGGGAATCGACTTTAAACTATAGCTCCTGCCACTTATAGATAAATTAACACATGCGACAACGGGTGTGAGAAGCTAGGTCGTTATCCTGACTGAAGGGTTGTAATGTATTTATGTATGTATGTAGTCATTGTTGCAAAATCTTCGCTTAAAGTTACCATTATATGCACGTTAGGTTGTTCCTAAATTATCTTTTCTGTGAGACGTTAGATTTGGTTCCATTATGATCATAAGAGCTTATCTGTACTGACCCAATAGGAATAGAATAAATTTTTCCTCTTCCTGGCAAATTTTGCCGATAGTGGATATTTGCGGCTCTTTGGCAGTTACTGACAATAAAAACTCGAATTAAAAATTTGGATGAGTTAGAGAATTTATTAGCTTTTCTTGTAGATGATTTGAAGAATCACATTGATACTTATCAGATATGAGGCAATGGTTCAAACCGCAGATCAGACATCTCGATTAAATCGAAATACGAAAAATACTTCTTTGGCGACTTCCTTTCAGCAGATTTCTGGCAAATACTCGGAGAGTAAATAAAAATTGCTATGAAAAGTTTTCTTAAAAACAAATCTGTCGTTCAGAGTCGACTTTAAACTGTAGGTGCCTTCACTTATGGATAAAATAAATACATCCGACATAAGTGGTGTGAGAAGTTAGGTCGTAATCTTGAGTGAAGGGTTGTAATGATCTATTATGTATATATGTATGTATGCATGAATTCTATGTTAAACGAAGCCTTTAAAAATATTTATATCTGTTCATCGCCTGTTAAAAAATGTTTTAAAGAAAGTCTTTAATTATCTTTTGCTAAAAATCCATAGTAATTTAATGATTTTCTTTAGAAACGGTGTATACATATGAACTATAAAATATATGTACAAACAATAGCAATGAATATTCATTAACATGTTGTATAATGCATTAAATATATATACATATAGAGAGAGAAAAAAAAACAAATCAAATCAAATGCATTAAATTAACAAACCAAAGTTGGTTTTATTTCCACTTTACTATTATTTTTTTATTCATATGCAATGGAAAATAATAAAAAAAAAATGGAAAAAATGGCAACAAATAACAAATTTTTCACTGACACTGGGTTACTGGTTTAACGTTTGATTATGAACAGAGATGTTGCATAAATTACAACAGCCGACAATAATAATAACAAAAACAAAAATGAAATAATAGCATAGCAAAGCAAATAAATAAATAAACATGAAGTATGAAATTGAAATTGAAAAAAAGGAAGGAAAAACATATACAACAACGACAATTTCAATGGAAAAAAACTCATGAATATGTTGTGAATATTTCCATCTTATGTGCATCCACAAACAAATGCAATTAAAGATGAATTTGGTATTGGTATTGGTATGCAATTGATAAATAATTTATGATGTCATGTTGGCAGTGAAGTAAGCAAAAATGTTTGTTTCTAATTGAAAATCATTTGAACAATAAATAAAGCATCAATAATTAAATGACACTTGTGGATTGCAAACTTTTTTGCTCATTAACCAAGCCATACGCTTAAAATTAAATGTAGAATAACTACAATAACAACAACAACAATAGTGCAAAAAAGTAAAATGTGAAATAAATTGGCAATTATTTCCAATAACTTGAATTATCGTGTCAAGTTCAATGAATAAAATTGAAAACTTAAATGAAATACTAATTAAACAAACAATTGGAATATACATTGACAACAAGAAAAAAAACCATACACAATAAATAAATGACACAACAATAAATTGCATTATGGATAAACTAAATAAACAATAATAATAAATATTTGCTTAATAACAAAACAAAATGTCTTAAGTAACATTTTTTTAAAACTCACTTGGCCTATTTTTTCCAAACAAATCTGTAAATAATGTAATTAATGTCACTTAGGACCTTTTACCATTCAGTTAAATGCTTGAATAAAAAAGGAAAAAATAGGTTCTTATTATATTTGTTTACACATTTAAACTTGTTTTATAACAAAAAAAAAATTCTTAGAAAAGAAATTCTTGTAATATAAACAAAAGACTTAAGAAACAAACTTGTTTTCATTATTATAATCCATTGATCGATTGATTCTATGGATTTTAATAACTTGTAACGCTCAATATATATAATAAAGATATTAAAGTGTTAGTAACACCTTTAGCGATTGTTTAAAATAATTACAAATTTAGCAAATATTTATACTTAGCAAATAGCAAATATTTATACTGGATTGTTTCAAGTGTACACTACATACATTTCCAAATAGTTTCTTTTACTTTTTTTTTATCGTTTTTTTTTACATTTTTAAGATGGTTCGAAAATGTTACAACAGCTTTTAAGAATTTCAATGTTGCTAAAAGAGGTCATCACCTATAGTGCGAGCTAGGCCGTAATCCTGACTGTAGGGTTGTAATGGCCAATTATGTATGGATGTATGTATAGTGAGCTCGCAGCTTTTAACCTTCTGATTAGTGTTTGGCGATTATATAACCATCAAGTACTTGCACGGTAATGTTTAATTATTATTAATAGTTAAAGAAAAACTATTAATTTTAAATCAGGCCATAATAAATTTGATCATAACTCTAATTGACCATAATGAACTCAAATTTATTACAAAAGAATTTAGTTGTTTACTTATTGGACTCAATTTCAATATAAACTGGAATAATTGCTTAATTGCAGATGGTAGGATTGAAGAAAACTTAGAGTCTTTTGAAATTTTAAGTTTGTAAAAAGAATGGCAGTGAAAAAATACTGTTTCCTGGAAATTAGGCCTCTTTAGTCCTGACGATTCAATGAATCTTGAAATAAATTTGAATTGTATTACGAAAAAAGAGTACATAAATAGCACTTTTTTATTCACTTCAGGTATCTGAGTCCATAATATTTACACCACTTATAATTTTAAAAGACGTAATGTTATTTTCTCGATTGGAAGTTAGCAAAATCTTTCGGGTATTTTACACAATCCCAATTGGGTCCATGGAAAGTTCGAAATAACTGACTACTACTAGCAAATTCGAAGAAGAGTGTTAAAGGATACTGCTTTCAGAGCAGTGCTAGAATAACCTTCCTCTTAGAAGATTTGTTAATTTTTAGATCGCTACACAGCGTCAACAACAACTCCTCATTACCCCTTTCATAATTGTTATTCAGCTGTTGTGAAAAGGAAATTTATCAATTACTCGTATGATCTTTTTCTAAACAGAATATATTGACCGTGTGACACTGTCTGTATTTAAAGTTAGTATAAAAAGATATACCACACAGATACAGCAGTGAACATATCTGTCAGACAGAAAAAAGAATTGGCAAAGATTTTCTATTCTTCAAAGTACGCATTTTGATATTAAAAAACATTAATAACCTTTTAAAATGTTGTTCTCTTGTTCATGAAGTTGCTCAATAAAAATTATCCCACATGCATCCTAGTAAATATTGTCATGTTTTTACCCTTTTAAAAGCGTTTAAAATATGAGTTCATAGATTGCAAATAAAATAAAAATAAATTTGTGTTTAGTTTTAAATCAATTCTCTTTTGTTCGCACAATTCCGTGTGCCACCTTTGGTAACTTGATTTAAAGAACACCAATTTGTTTTATTTGTTATTTTCCTTAACACTCGTTCGTTTGATCTTCACAACCGAGATCTTCAAACCACACAAGACTGACTGAATTCTTTCTGATCCCGTTGCCTGTTTTGTCTTGCCTTTTATATCGCTGGGTACACAGTCTGATGAATGCTCTCGAATAAGAATGACCTTGCATTTAATGTAAACATGTTGTTTTCGTTATTGTTGTGTATTTTGTTTACGTTTGTCCATGCAGTTTTGTTGTTGCCCGTTTGTTCACTTTCTTTATTTTCTTATGCTGATGTTATTGCTATACATACACATACATACATACATAATTGGCCATTGTAACCCTTCAGTCAGGATTACGGCCTAGTTTCTCAACACCACTCATGTTGTGTGCGTTAATTTTATACATGAGTGGCGGGACCTACAGTTTAAAGTCGACTCCGAACGACAGATTTTTTTTTGAGAAGCTTTTCATGGCAATTTTTACTCTTAGAGTTTTTGCCAGAAATCTGCTGAGAGGAAGTCGCCGAAGAAATATTTTCATATTATCGTTTTGATGTCTGACCTGGGATTCGAACTCGGGCCTTTCGTCTAATAAGCCAACACACTACCTACTAGACCACGACGACTTCATGTTATTGATGTTATTGCTATATTCTTGTTTATTCTTTGATCATGTAAACAAGTCTATTGTTTTGTTTTTGTAGCTTTTATTTATCATTTTTATAATACCATTTCCACTTTCGTAACAATATACTCAATGTCTTTGCCACCAAATAGTATTGACTTTACTCTATTTAGGCAGGATTCTTTTCATGTGTGGATTGGTAAAACCAATGTATCGTATGTACAATACACCTCGAAATAGTACAGTTCTATTGAGAAAAATGCGCCTAGATACGATGTATAACAGTTTTTAAAATATCTATTATATTGGGCAGCTGACACACCTTCAGCCGAATATCATTCGATAACAATTTGTAGATTTTCGTAACCAATTCTGGCATACACACAACCAAATGGTCAACTACTATGTGTTGACCGTTGACATGGTCTCGTTCAAACTAATACAAAAAAAGGAAGGAATATAAAATCTCTTCCAGAACTCAGTTGAATTAAAGGTCCGGTATTAAATAAGGATAAGCATTATTTCCAGTAGTCGCCGTAGTCTAGTAGGTAGTGTGTTCGCTTATTAGACGTAAAGCCCGGGTTCGAGCCCCCGGCCAGACATCAAAACGAAATATGAAAAAAAAATAATTCTTCGGCGACTTCCTCTCAGCAGATTTCTGGCAAAAACTCTGATTGTAAATAAACCTGCCATGAAAAAGTTCCTCAAAAATCTGTCGTTCGGAGTCGACGTTAAACTGTAGGTCCCGTCACTCAAGTATAAAATTAAGGCACACAACATGAGTGGTGTGAGAGGCTAGGCCGTAGTCCTGACTGAAAGGTTGTAATGCCCAATTATGTATGTATGTATTAAATAACAATAATATTTATATAAGAAAAAAAAACAAAAAAAAAAAACAAAGCAGAGGCTTAAAACCACAAGAAAACTTTTTTTCTGTTATTCAACCTTTCATTAAAATTATATATCCGGTGGCAGAGTTTGGGACATCTCTATTATACGTATGTCTGTAAATACACTGGATAAATAAAATAAGTAAACAACAGCATCCCTTCTACAACTTTCAATGAAGAACTTCTTTATAAAATGTATATTATTCTGCAATTAATTTATATTTTATGTTTAGGTCGTCTACAGTTGACCCTTATTGATGCCTAAACATTCTTTTAAAACGTATTTGATTGTGTGAAAGATTTTAATTTTTCCAATAGAATTTTTCTATATTTAAAGTTTAATAGTAAATGTAAACGGCATTTTAACGATTACAATCTAAACAAATTAAATTACAATCATTTTGAAGACAAATTCGAGCCTTTCAAATTCACAATTATTTTTAAAGATTTTTTTTTGTTTATTTTTTTAATTTTTTTTTTTCTTATTTTGTGAACAACTTTCAAATAACTGGTAGCATCGAATTATTTAAAACTGAGATTTTTATTTCAATATTATGAAATCTTAAAACTTACATAAAAACCCAAAAAAAAAAAAAATAAAATCATTTGCCTTCAAAACATAAACGCTGCATCATTATTATTGCAAACGTTTATTTTGCAATGGACACACGAACAAAAAGAATCGCAACGAAAAAAAATGAGAGAGAAGCAAAATATTGTTGAAAATTAATACTCATGTTGTGAGACCCAAGCATTTATATTATACGTTTCTAAAATTTTCGTCAAAAAAAAAAGTGAATGAATGAGTGAATGAAGCAAAGTTAATAATTTACCAAATTTCAACAGCAACAACAATCACAATGCATTCTTAACAAGCAAAAAAAAAAAAGAGAGAGAGAAAAAAGGAAAAACAATGAAACAAAATTAAACTCACATAAATTATAATTAAATTTAGTAGATGAATTGGGGCAATGATGTGTGATTAAAAGCAAAAATAAAAAAAAAAATTATTGAAAATTTCGTTAATAACAACTTTACTATGCTTTAAAATAGCATACATACTGACATACATATGTACATGTCATGTGTATATTTTGTCATATAAAGTTTGTAGCATAAGCCCCCCCAGCTTCATTGTGATCTATTCAAAAGGAAAATGTTTGACGGACTTTCAAAATCGTAGTTCAGTGCTGTAGCAAGTTAATAAATTTTACTTTATAATATATTTCAAATAATTGTTGTTATTGTTGTTGTTGTTGTACTTATTAATTAAAACTAACATTAAATTTGCAATAATAAATTTCAATTTATTATTTTTTTAAATTAATTTTCAAACCGCTTTGACGTCTCTAGCATTGAAATTTCAAGGTAACAGAGTTTGTCTGCCTAATATTTTTGTTTGTTTTTTTTTTGTTGTTTTATTGACCATATCAAGAAGACTTTATAAATATATTTGTAATATCCTTGTGTGGTTTAATAATAAATTGTTAAAAATTTAAATGTCAATTGGTCAAATTAGAAAACTGACTTCTAACATTTGCTTTTACGAAACACACAAATTCATGCTGAGTCTATAGAAAAATTTCAAGTTTAAATGCATGAAATTCAGAAGCTTGACACATGTTTTAGACCATGCAGGCAGGACATTCGAATATATTGCTAGTATGATAAATAAAATTGTATAACATAACTATAAAATTAAAAAAAAAAAAAAATATTAAAAACATTCAGGTGTTAATAAAAATTATAAAAAAAAGTAATTATTTACGAAAGAATATTTATTTTATTTAATATTTTAATTGAAATTCCTTTTAAACAATTGCTAAAACTATTACCAACCTTTTAATGTCTTCATTACACAAGAATTGCAATACAAGTTTACGGTAATCAATGGAATTTTTTTTATAAAAACAAGTTTGTTCCTTAAGTCTTTTGTATATATTACAAGCATTTCTTTTCTAATTTATTAAAATATTTATTATTTATTAAAATATTTATTAACACAACTTTCAGTCTGTTTAACCAGAAAAGAGTGATGATATCTTTTAATTCGAAAGATATTGTTCTTAACATATAATTTTGATGACAGTTAAATAAACACAAATGCCCAATTATAGTGAATATGTAGGATGAAGTAAATGTGGCACATGTTTGATGAAATATTTAGTACAAGCTACATATGATAGATTGATTCAATGCATCATCAAAGTATAAAGCTAGAACTCGAACAAAACTTATAGCATTTTACGTAAAGGAGAAATAGATAATACCGTAATATGACTTCTTACGGAATTAAGGACATATACTATTTCAGAAAGTAAAGTTTGGAAAGAAGTGGCCGTAGTCTAGTATGTAGTGTGTTGGCTTATTAGACATGAGGCCACGATTCAAGCCGAACGAAACGAAATATGAAAAAAATATCCTTTGTAATCGCCGTAGTCTAGTAGGTAGTGTTTTCGCTTATTAAACGAATATCCCGAGCCCCAGGCCAGACATCAAAACGAAGTATGAAAAAAAAAATATACCTCTCGGCGACTTCGCCTCAGCAGATTTCTGGCAAAAACTCTGAGAGTAAATAAACCTGCCATAAAAAAGTTTCTCAAAATCTGTCTCAAAACCTGCCACAAAAAAGTTTATCAAAATCTGTCATTCGGAGTCAACGTTAAACTGTAGGTCCCACCACTCATGTATAAAATTAAGGCACACAACATGAGTGGTATAAGAAGCTTGGCCGTAATCCTGACTGAAGGGTGTCATTTATTGCCATTAGGCCAATTATGTATGTATCCTTTCGGCGGCATCTTATCAGCAGATTTCTGTCAAAATCTCTGACAGCAAAAAAAATTGCCAAGAAAAAGTTTTTCAAAATTCGAACGTTCGGAGTTGAGTTTAAACTGTAGGTCTTGGCACTCATATAGAAATTTAACACACACAACATAAGTGGTGTGATAACCCAGCTTCTCACACTTATTAAAGGGCTAAAATGACCAATTATGTATGTATGTATGTAAAGTTTTGAGAAATGGTGCAATGCAGTCTTCACTGATGACTCCAAACTGAATGGAACCGTAAGTGACGAAATTTTTTCAGAATCAGATAGAATAGCTCATCCTAAAAGGCTTCCTAATTAGTTCAGCAACTTTCTCGAGCAATTGTAGGCAGTATAGGCTGCAGCGAGAATTATTAAAAATGCAAATATTCCCAATATCCAATACTTTCTGATATTCATGATGCTATTAAAGCACTGAGTTCCAACGTAATGAATTCCAAGGCGGTGTATAGCTGTCGCAGATATCTCAACGATGTGACGTAATGTTATGATGTCTATATCGTATGGCTATTGGGACAATATTCCGGGTTACTATAAAGCAAAAAAACTAGCCAAGTATGTCATAAACATCCAACTTACTAAGAAATTCTCTACTTTGAGAACTGCTTTAAATACCCGTAAGCTTATTATTAACTACACAGTCATGGATTCCTTTAACGTTAGATGAGCAGATTTTGATACAGGCTACTGTAAAACGAAAGAAGTGGCCAAACATGTCACAACTATCGAACTCAGCAGCGAATTCTCAACTTTGGGAACTACTTTAAATGCATGAACAATGACATCGTCGATTCCCAATTGCGCGGGTTTTGAACGGGCAGAAAATCAGGGATACAAGACACACGAAAATCAGACTCCAAAGGAACACGTATAGCATGGTTGCTGAATTCATTACTGGGCACTCATGCGAGACTCATTGTTTTGAATACATAGCAAATCATTTCCGCAGAATTGCGTGAAAGATAAGACGACTGTTTTTTACCTATTGGATACATACCCAGCACTATGGCAGAAGAGGAATGATCAAAACAAACTGTCAGGCAAGAACATTGGCATTTATAGTCGTTTCATCAGAAACTACGAATGATTCCGTGGTATCACAGCGGGCTTCATGTAACGCATAAACGCATTTCTCCAACTTCTTTTGGATAGACAGCCATCTCTACCAACCTACCTACCTACATACGTAATGTTAAAAAAACAGGATGCTTTGTCCATCAAAAATGATAAGAAAATGCGGGTTTAAAGAAAAGCATGTTTCCCTATTTTATATAAAAATATTAATGAGTTAATGCACGTAAGCAATTCGAATTTGAAAATGATTATGTTTTCATTTGGTTTTCTAAATATTCTAGCAACTATTACTAAACATATTGCTATGTAAAGTATGGTTAATCATGGCGACAAAGTTTTTGCAATGCTTTTAATTAAATACTTTACACTCCGATAAATAAAAAAAGGTTCTTTTTTCAATTTTTTTCTATCAAAGAAATCTATTCTAATGCCCTTCTGCGTCTTATATTGCTTGCCTAAGAATTGTTTGCCTTTAAAATGTTCAAACAATTACTGCAACTTTGTTGCTGTTACCCTGCTAACTTAAATTATGTTTGAAAATACATATTTCCTTGAATGCTTTTTCGTTTCGTTGCCACAAAATTAAATTGGGTTAAAACCCTGCCAAAATATTAAGTCGTTTAACTTCAAAAAATAAAAAAACGCTGACAAATAATAGATGGCTTATCTTATGAACTATAAAATATTTTATTTGTGGCCAAAGCCGCAACAATTAAAAACTTAAAGTGATAAACAACAACCAACGACAACAACGACAACGACAAAATGTTTACAGTTATTGCACAAATAAATATGGCCAACATTTAAAACCAAGTGACGCTGTATTGTACGCTGTATATACGTTCTTAAATATTTCAGGCAAATGTAGGCTGTTATACGTTAATACGGGTTAATAAAAAAACGTTTTAAAGTTAAAAGACTATTAAAAAACAAAAAAGAAATAATATAAATTGAAACACAGATTAGTTTAAATTTTATTATTAATGATTTGTTTAATTTAAATGGAAAGGAATGAATGAACGAATTAAAACAAAAACTGGAGGCAAACTTAATTGAACATGTAAATAAAAAAATGGAAAAAATTAAGAGTAAAGTAGCGAAAAACAAGTCAAGAAACTGTAGCTATTAAGTCGTTAATTTAGTATAAAGATTAAATGCGAGTTGTCATAAATATATGTAATTTCGTATATAAAATTCGTACAAGTGGAGCGAAAATTGAAGGCAATGCAGTACTGCATTATAATCGAAAAATATAATACGAAGAACATTGTCATTCGATAGAATTCGCAGTGATTTCTTTGATCATGGCTTTTTTAGATTTTTCGTAGGGGCTTCATCTATATGTGATTAGATACCAGTTACTGATAACATTCTACCACTACTCGACCAATACTCTACCACTAGGATAATCGCAAAAAGATGGAAGAACTTTAGAATTCAAATTTACAACCACGAAAGCCATGATGCCTCACTCGTTGCGGCCAATTTGTATGAATCATTCTCAGCAGCCACAGATGTGCTAAAATTAAGCCTCAACTTTTTTAGATTCATTAGAAAACTATTAGCTAGAAATTCACACATGTTAGGACAGGACATAAGGCTCCAAATTCCGTACAACAGTAATATACAGGACTTCCAGAACAACATGTCGTTCAAAGGTGGGAAGGTGGAAGGTTAATATGGCAACGTACCTTAGACATAAAGCAAGACGCCTTAATCGGTGCTGTATTAAACGAGATCTCGTTGCTCAAATCGCAGCTCAGACATCTCGGTCAACACAAAGTATGGAAATATATTTCATGTGTACTTAAATAAAATTGCCCTGAAAAGTTTATTAAATCTGTCGGCCGAAGTCGACGATAAACTCTAGGTTCCACCACTCATGGATAAAATTAACACATAACATGTGTGGCAGTCCTTAATAGACTTACAAATTTAATAAAATACTTTTTTAAAATATTAAGTATCGATAACTTTTTTATAAAATACGATAAAATGCAACAATGCTCTATATACAATTTTATATAATTTTTAATTTCTATAAATCGTAATATGCCATGATATGTATTGTAAAATAGAATGTTCTAGAAAAATAATATTTTAGTATATATACGAGTTTTCAATAAAAATGTATAGAGTAGCTGACAAGATTTTCTAAAAGCAACACGCATTTTTAATTAAATTGTCACTACAATTGGTGACCCCGACGACTTAAATAAAGGAAAGCGATATGAACGACGGAAGACAAAGCCACAACGCCGACTTGGCACAAGCCTCATCTGGACAATCAGAATCGTCAACTACCATGTCTGCCGTTAACCACGATAGCAACGTATGTGTCAACAGAGTCTCCGTTAAGGTGCCACCGTTCTGGCCTGAGCAACCTGAAATTTGGTTTGCACAGGTTGAGGCTCAATTCAGTATCTCGGGAATAAACAACGACATTTCGAAATTCAACACGGTTGTAGCTGCCATTGAGAGCAATGTTCTATCTCAAATATGTGACGCAATTTTAAATCCTCCTGAACAAGGCAAGTACAACAATCTTAAATCTGCTATCATAGAAAGATATTGTGATAGTGAACAGAAAAAAATTCAAAAACTTATATCTGAGGTGGATTTAGGTGACAAACGCCCTACACAGTTACTAAATGAGCTGAGTGGTTTAGCAAAAGGTAAAATTAATAATGATTTTTTGAAGTCCCTTTGGTTGCAGAGACTACCAGCTCAAACTAGAGCCATTTTGCAAGCATCAAACGCAGACCTTCCAGAGCTCGCTAAATTAGCCGATAAAATATTAGAAGTCTCGGATTTTCATCAAATGGCTTCTATACGTAAGGAACAACATTGTGACAATGAAAGTGACCTCCGTATACAACGGATCGAAAAACAAGTAAGTCAACTTTTAAAAAGGCGTGGAGGAAGATTTCGAGACAGGAGTAGAAATCGCAGCAAAAGTCGAGAAAGACGACCAACAACACCTTCAAGTTTCAGCAATAAATGTTGGTATCATGAACAATTTGGTAGCAAGGCACGGAAATGCCGGCCACCATGCAACTTTTCCGCAAACGTTTCAAAAAACTAAAACCATAACCCTACTCCACGAGCGGTACTGGTGATCGACCTTTTCAAATTGCTCGTCTTGTAATTCGTGATAAAAATACCAGTATACAGTTTTTAGTAGACACTGGAGCCGACGTTTCTGTCATTCCCCCAAAGCCAGCCGATAAAATCAAAAAACATTCAACTCCAACTTTTTACGCAGCAAATGGTTCACCAATCAAGTCATTTGGTCAACGTCGCCTTAATTTGTCATTTGGTTTACGTCGGAACTTAACATGGAATTTTTATATCGCTGATGTCAAAACAGCTATCATCGGATCCGACTTTTTAAAAGCATATGATTTGCTTGTCGACATGAGAAGAGGCAAATTAATTGACAAAACAACGTTAATGGAATCAAAAGGAAATTTAACCAAAAATTGTGATATTAAACTTCTAGTAAGGAGAACCGACAACAAATTTTCAAATATTCTGAGTGAGTATAGCGACTTGACCATTCTAAATTCAAATAAGACGCCCATAACTACTGGCACAACACACCACATTGTGACCACCGGCCCGCCAGTTTTTACTCGACCGAGACGACTCGTTGGTGAAAGACTTGAAGCAGCGAAAAAAGAATTCCAATTTTTAATGGAAAAAGGTATCTGTCGACCATCAAAAAGTCAGTGGGCTAGTCCACTGCATTTAGTCAGAAAAAGTAATAACGAGTGGAGGCCTTGTGGTGACTATCGAGCTCTCAACGCTATCACGATTCCGGACAGGTATCCGATTCCTTTCCTACACGACGTAACCAGTATTCTTCACGGTAAAAAGATATTTTCTGCTATTGATTTGCAACGCGCTTATCACCAAATACCAATCGAACCTGCTGATATTCCAAAGACAGCCATTTCAACACCATTTGGTTTGTACGAATTTTCTTATATGACGTTTGGATTAAGAAATGCTGCCCAAACATTTCAACGATACATTGACGACATACTACGGGGTTTGGATTTTACATTTGCATATATAGACGATATTCTAGTTGCATCAAACGACGAAGAGCAGCACGAAAAAGATTTACGAATGGTTTTTGACCGATTACGAAAAGGCAATTTATCAATTAATGCTGATAAATGTAAACTCGGGCAATCAGAACTGGAGTTCTTAGGCCACACCATAACGAGCGAAGGTTTACGTCCTCTCAAAAGTAAAGTTGAAGCCCTGCGTAATTTTTCCAAACCTATCATAGCGAAAGACCTTAAAAAATTTTTAGGAATGTTGAATTTTTATCGCCCATTTCTTAAAAACGCTACCAAACATCAAAGTATACTTCAAAATTTAATAAACGGCAACAGAAAAAACGATAAAACAAAAATTATTTGGTCAGATGAAGCTTTAGAAGCATTTGAGGCCTGCAAAAATGATTTAGCTAAGGCTACCACTTTGAGTTACATGTCACCCCACAGTAAACTTACGCTAACTGTAGATGCGTCAGACACTGCCGTTGGAGCTGTACTACATCAGATTGTCGACGGAGTTGCTCAACCACTTGGATTTTATTCTAAGCAACTTACAAACGCTCAGAAGAGTTATAGCGCCTACGATCGAGAGTTAACAGCTGTGTATCAAGGAGTTCAACATTTTAGGTATGCCTTAGAAGGTCGCACATTTACAATTTATACGGACCACAAGCCCTTAGTATTCGCATTTCAACAAAAAAGTGAAAAAGCTCCGCCACGAAGAGTACGACAATTGGATTTTATAAGTCAATATTCGACCGATATTCGTCACATTAAAGGCACCGAAAATCTAACAGCTGATTGGCTCTCTCGAATAAATAATATTACAACAGATGTAATAGATTTTAATGCAATGGCTATTGCACAACAAAATGATAACGAATTAAAAACATTGTTAGAGTCAGGTAAGAAATCATCTCTTAAGCTTACACTTTTGCCCATTCCATGTTCACTGCAGTCTTAAAGTACACTTGTTCAAAATGAAAATCGTCTCAATTTGAATACATACTTGGACCTTTTGTGGCCTCATTGCAAACCAGAAGGAGGCATCTAAGTGCATATCAGGTGCTGAGCCGGGTCTTGATCTTGTTGGTCTGCTTAGAGAAGGTATTATTGGGATACGCTATGTAGATTAAGGGCAGTAGAATGGATTACTTAGTCACAGTACTATTGCATATCTTCACAATAATAATAACAACATTGTCTTAACTAAATGGTTTGTAAATATATCGACTTCAGTAAGGAATATAACAAACATGTTAATCAACAGATCGCTTATTTAACAATGAAACCTATAAAGATGACTCTGTAAAGAAACATTTCTTGCAGCAACTTTTTAAACTTCATAACACATTTGAAATCATATGAATCACTTCCCACAGACGCACAAAAAAATAACAAAATGACAACACAAGTCTTAAAAATATTCAAAATACTTTACCAAGCGTTACACTGTGCCGAGATGAAGTCATTGTTACTGACAGCTGATTAATAATGTGCCAACCATTGTTTTACATCGTATTTGCATATTTAAATTGATGTTCATTCATAGCTAGCTGGCGTAACATCCATAGAATTTAAGGTTTGTTTCATTCAGTTTTTAACAGATATTTTTCTCTCTTGTTTTTATTTTCTAAAAACTTAAGTTCAAGGTTAAACAAAAAGTCTATAAAAAAGTTTCTCTTTTCTAATTGCTTTTTAGAGTTTCACGTTGCAGTGTGTGCAAAAGGCAAAAACAAACAACACTTGATAAATATGAGGTTTTTATTCAATTTTATTTCACACTAAAGTCATCAATTAAAATCAACCTTGATTGTCGTCGTGTGGCACTAGACATGATACATGCTTCGTGTCAAATTAAGTAGTGAATTGAAGTGTATTTTGTTATTGTAGTTGCCACTGTTGCTAATAGCAATAAGTTGGATTTTTAATACACACTACATATCGTCAACAAATGTCTATTTTAGTTGGTGTTTGTGTTTGTTTTAAAATAGCAAATTAGCAGCGTAGATTTCGATAAGAGTTGATAAGAGTACTTACAGCTGTCGTCAGTATGAGATGATATTTTAAGCCGGTGAAAATGTTTCCTTCACATGAATAAGAGTCATCGTAATACGAGTGTTAGTTCACATAAATTTTTCGAATATCTGATTGTCTGCTCTAAAGTAAATAGATATGGATAGATGTCATATCGACATCCTCTGATGTATCTTGGACAGATATGGTTGAATAAGCGAACAATATTTTCTAAATACTTTTGAATTATAACACGTAGGGTGTCACATAGCCTAACTGTTACCTTTCGAGTATTTTAGTTCTGTTTTTTTTGTCAATTAAAGAACTTCAACTCTTTCATTTCGACGTGCAGTCAAGTGGAGTCAAATAAACTGTGTAATTATTTAAAATAAATACTAATCATAAGCTTTAGTACGAGCTCTAAGAATATTAATAATAGTAATAATAACATTGTTATTGTTGTAGTCAAAGTTTCATTTTTATTGTATTTATGACACATCCATCCATAGCAACAGCCATGCAACCGCTTGGTTTGTCTTTAACCAATAATTACCAATAATTGTTAATAAAGAAAACAAACAAACAAAAAAGAAGAAGAAGAAGAGATACAATAACAACAAAAAAGTATATGTAATATGGTTTCCAAGAGAAACATATAATTTAAAAGAATAAAATTCTTGAAAGTATGTTTTCAACAAACAAAAGACTTAAGCAACAAACTTGATTCAGTAATAATAATCATCAAACGGATTTGCTGCTGCCCATACATATGTACATACATATGTATACTACGTGGTTTACAAATGTATTTGTTAAAGGGTTAATTGTATGGGTAGACAGTTAAATACAATTTGTTTTGGTTAAAATTTTTTTTAAGATTAAGACTAACACAGATTGCATCATTAGACAGTGTATTCTTGCGTAATACTCGTAGATATTTTAGGCGAAGAGCAACTATAAAAATAGAAGTTATACTCGTAAATAGTAGTAAAATGAGGTAATAAAAACTGAATTATAATAGAATTCTTTTTTTATATATTATTAAGCAATTTAGAACATAACCTTAACCCTTGGTCTGCAAATTGTGGGTTTAGTGGAACAAGGTAGATACCAGCTAGATCACTAAACTTATTGAAATGTTAGGTTGGCTTTATTCTAAGAGAGTCATGTTTTAAATGCAAAGTCCTGAAACTCTGTGTCCAGACCGTTTAATCAGCACTTGTCAAGTAATTTTAATTTATGTGGTATTAAAAAGGGCCACTATGTATGCTCATGTCAACTTTGATTTAACAAAACTGTCACAGTCATCTATACCATTTAAACACACAGTTTGTTTAAGAAAAAAAAGATATTGATGACTTGTGATAGGGAATTTTTTAATATTTTTAGTCTGCCATATATATGTATGTACCTATGTCAGTGGAATTTTTTCTGATACTATTTAATTTTAAACAGATGATAAGTGATTAATTTATATGGCCGAGGATACCAGAAATGATACCAACCTTAAAAAACAATGGCTGTGTGGGAGATATTATCGAAATTTATTATTGGTTTCAAAGGCCTACTGATTCCATTCTACATGAAATATAACATCTTTCAACTGTTCGCCATGGCTACTCTGTTTTTGTGGCACATTAATCAGGCTTTAAGGATTGTTGTGTTTAACACGTTTACACCTACGACTTCAGGAAACCTCACAAAAACTCTAACGGGGTTAAATCTCACGATCACTGTGAGTCGTTCATATCGCCTCCTCATGAGATGACTGCGCCCTCAAATCGCTTGTGCAGAATATCGCATGAGTAATGAGCTGTTCAATACGCCATGTTATTAAAACCAAATGCCATTAGCTATGTTACCTTTAAGGACAGATTTGTTATAAATAGCTTATACGCATGCAACTGCTATTTAAGAAAACCCCATAAGAAAAAGTCTAACTAAGTCAAATCGCACGATCTCGGTGTCTACTACAAATCACCTCCACCTGAGATGACCATGCCCCAAATCCGATATGGCATGAGCTGTGTAACACGTAACGCCCTCTTCTTGAAATCACATATCATGGACCCCAGATTATCCGAATAGTGCTCGCTCTTGACAGTGATGCCATGGCGAACATCTTTCTCAATGAACTATGGACCGATGATACCGCCAACTCAAAATGCACACCACCCAGAATGGACCTCTTTACATACATACATACATGCATACACATATACATATATACATACATACATACATGGATGAAGCGTGTCCATCATGCCTAAATACAAGCGAAACAGCGGAGCATATATTCTTTACTTGCCCGCGCTACAAATACCGACGAAATTTCCTGGAGAGGACGATCGGATAACAGGTGACTTCCGATAACGTGGTTAACCTGTGCCAACATCATGCGAAAACTGGAACGCGGTATGTTTATTTGCGAAGGAAATTCTAGTATAACAGAGGATAATAGAGAGAGCAAGAACAGCAGAAATGGATAGCAGCACTCGCTGAATCTTTACCTCCCCCGATGTAATACTTGATTATGGTCTCGGGGGGGCGACTTAATGAAAGTGTAACGATCTTGGTTGGTTTAGTACGTATGCGCTTAGCAAGCCGAGAGTAACTATTACTGCGAATCGTGCACATTGTGTACACCGGGCCACCAATGTTTTTTGAAGATTCCCAGCCTTTAGCTCGCATGGCTATAAAAAAAAAGAATACATACATACATACATAATTGGTCATTCCTTTAGTCTGGATTACGACCTTCCTTCTCTCACCACTTATGTTGTGTATGATAATTTTATACATGACTTTAAAGCGGAATCCGATCGACAGATTTTTTGAGAAACTTTTCATTTCAATTTTATTTTTGCCAGAGAAAGTTACTGAAGAAATATTTTTCATATTACGTTTTGTTCGATGTCTGACCTAGGAATTAAACCGTGGCCTTACGTCTAATAAGTCAGTACACTTTTTACTAGACTACGGCGACTTAATAGCTAAAGATAATTACGGTCAGTTGCCACTTGCTTCAAAGTCTTTTCAGCGAACACACGCCATTTTCTATGATTGTCCATGGCTTAATAATTGGCAACTAATTGAACATGTAGATGTAGTTTCAGCAAGATGTCCCTTATCAACTGTCAAAGTTCGAATGAACATGTTGGAAGACCCCATTTCAAACATTTATATGAAAATTTTAGGGAAACAAAACTCATCCTAAGCCTATCAATATAAGTAATACGAATTCGTAGCTTATCTAAGCTAAGATATGTGTATGTTTTCTTAGTTCTTTTTTTTGGGTTTTTAAGGGCTAATTATCTACTCTAACATTTCTTATTAAACCCTTATACAGTGAAAGCCAAAAGTGAGTAAACACCACTGAAATAATTCATTTTCTTAGGATAGCGAGAAAAGTAAATGAAAATAATCGAATAAATTTCCATAAATAAAAACGTTTATTTATTACTTATTAAATGTTAAAACAAAAACAACAATTCATGATAAAGGAACTTTTTTTATAATTAAGAACGTAATAGAAAATTTAAAATTATAGTGGGTGTTGACACACTTATGGCGCTCACTGTATTATCATCATACACTATTAACTTCAAGTAGTTGTAAAAATTGTTAAAAAAAATTAAAAAACCCACATAAAAACCTCCAAAGTTTAATTCACTGAACTTGTAAAAACGTGCAAATCATGACGGAAGTAAGAGGTCAATAGTCTTTTAGGCATGAAATTTAAAAAAAATCTGTAAGTTTTTTACATAAAAACCAAAAACTTACGAAGTATTATTGAATAATAAAAAAAAAATTTATTTTGTTCACCTTAAATGCTCCAATAACTTCAATGAAATTCATATTCATGTGCTTGCTTATTTGTTTAATGACCGGCTGTAGATTTAAATTATAAGAATAAATCAACACAAAAACAACAATTATTTATAAAGTTTACACAGAAAAAAAAATAGTGGAAAACAAAACAATATTGAGAGATGTCAGGTTCAGGGTCTAGGAAAAAACGTATAAAAAAACAATTTTTTGTTTGTTGTTGTTTTTGTAAAAATAAACTATTATTAACACTTATTTAGGCTTTAAGCAACATACAAATGTAAGCAAATATAACTGAATAACAATGGATTTTATTAGGCTAGATGCTATGGAACAAAAGCAATAACAACAGAACACAAAAAATGTGTAAATGTTGCAAATATTGTATGTTCAGCTATAAATTCATATGAGACTGGCTACAACAATATTTTTGACTAAGGCCTTAGGCTTTGAAAATGAAATCAATTACATTTAAAGCGTTGGTGTCTGAAGAATTAAAATTAACGACTTCAACTCTGATACTGTTCTATGTAACTTACAATATTTTATTCCAAAACAACCACCCGCTGGGTGTCTTTATAACACCTCTCGTTCTTTCCAAAAGTATATAAGTATTCACACAAGTTTAATTTTATTTCGTATTTCTTGTTCCATACCCATATAGCTCATAAATTTGATTTCAACGTTGCTTTTGTTTTTTGTAAAGAACCTTAGGTTTCTGTTGAAAACCAAACATTAGTTGTGTTAATTTGAAATAAAAGCACAAGTACTTGTCGGAAGTATTTCTAGCTTAAAGAAGTAAAAAAAAGAAAGAAAAATTATACGAAATTATTTACTTGGCTAAAGGTGCTTGGTATGGTAGTAATTTGTTTCATTATTAATGTGCTATTCCTAGAATTCATATAATTAAAGAAGTTAACAAAAGAGTTTTTTTTTGTTTTTGTTGTTGTTGGGTTTTTAAACTCATTAAATTCATTTGTCTGTACTGCATCAAAACGAAAAAAAGTGGTATCGCAAAGCATTGAGTAACAAATTATATGAAACCTTGTTGAAGTACAGCTGTTATGATAACTCACGAGTTATGATTTATTACTTTAATGTTCTTAAACTAGAGACTACAAAAATTTCTTTCAAATTCAAAACCATGCTTAAGAATTAATTAAAGATTTTAATTAATTTCCTTGTAATGAATTAAGTTGTGTGTGTAAAGGTTTTATCTTCTAAATTAGAAACAAAGAAAACTTAGTTTACACGTTACTTACATACATACATAATTGGCCATTAGAACCCTTCAGTCAGGATTACAGCCTAGCTTCTCACACCGCTTATGTTGTGGCCTTAATTTTATACTTGAGTGGCGGGATCTATGTTTTTAGAGAATCCGATCGACAGTGTTTGCCAGAAATCTGCTGAGAGGAAGTTGCCGAAGAAATATTTTTTTTTCATATTTCATTTTGATGTCTGGCTTGGGGCTCGAACCCGGGCTTTACGTCTAGTAACTAGACTACGGCGACTACAATACCTAGAAAAAAAATTCCTCAAACAAAAATGAAACAACTCTCATGTATTCGGCAGTGCTTCGAAGTCTATATTGAATTGTCTCGCGTACAAGAAAGGCCTGATTATGGACCATGGAGCATCAAAGCGACTAGTGCTTTACTGTTGTCTCGATACCACAACGAATTGCACTTTAGCGAAATAAAGCGAAATAAGTAGACTATATTTTTTCGTTGTCGATTAGACGGTTGAACACCAAATGCTTATAGAAAAAACTTGTTTGTGAATCGCTCATCCTACAGAAGACTTAACATTAACTTACAATAAAGACATATTTGCAATCTTAAGTGCAAAAATACATCCTCTTTCCTTTCTGCCACAAACTATTTTCCTAAATCCATCACTGACTTGCTGATAGGACGGGCTCGCCTTCTCGTTACTCATTTCTTTGAGTGCTTTGAGTGCATGATGAATGATGGATCTATGTCTCAGTTATGGTTACGAAATGGTGCAAACTAATGTTCTTTATTTTAGTAAAACTTTGCCACACAGTCCGTTTCTTCTATTGTAAGCAACAGATCACTGCCTTTGCATAGGGATTGCTCATCTCAAAATGTTCCTTCAGTAATATATCAACGATTGTAGTCGCCGTAGTCTAGTAGGTAGTGTGTTCGCTTATTAGACGTAAAGCCTGGGTTCGTATCCCAGGTCAAGACGAAATATGAAAAAAAAATATTTCTTCGGCGACTTCCTCTCAGCAGATTTCTGGCAAGAACTCTGAGAGAGTAAATAAACTTGCCATGAAAAAGTTTCTCAAAAAATCTGTCGTTCGGAGTCATCGTTAAACTGTAGATCGCGTCACTCAAGTATAAAATTAAGGCACACAACATGAGTGGTGTGAAAAGCTAGGCCGGAATCCTGACTGAAGGGTTGTAATGGCCAATTATGTATGAATGTATGTATGTATGAATATATCAACGATATAATTTAATACATTTTGATTTTAGACGCATTTTACGCATACAATTCTAATTGAAGAATTTTTCTTAACCCTTTCGGTCGACTATAAATCAACAGTGAGGTTCTAGAAGTTGCCAGACAGAATATGGATACATTATGAATAAGGCGAATTATACTCAAACAAAAAGATTTTCATATTTGATATGATAATAAAATGGTCACCCTATTCTATTAAGTATTAAGCTCTGACATTTTGATAAAAATAACGACTTTTTCTCAGCAGCCTGGCTAAAATGCTTTGAGTAAACTAATTGCCATGAAGTCGCCGTAGTCTAGTAGATAGCGTGTTGACTTAAATCTCCAACAAAACGAAATATGAAAAAACATTCTTCTCAGTCGACGTAGTCTTGTAGGTAGTGTGTTGGCTTATGGACGTAAGGCCGCAGTCCAGACCCCAGGTCAGACATCAAAAGGAAAATATGAAAATATTTCTTCGGCGACTTCTTCTCAGCAGATTTCTGGCAAAAACTCTGAGAGCAAATAAAATTGCCATGAAAAGTTTTTCAAGAAACTGTCGTTCGAAGTAGACTTTAAACAGTATGTCCCGCCACTCATGTACAAAATTAAGGCACCAATTATGTATGCATTTGTCTCAGCAGATTTCTGATAAAAATTCTGATCGTAAATAAAAATGCCATGAAAAAGTCTGTTAAAAATCTGTCGTTCTGAGACGACTTTAAACTAAATGTTCCACCGCTCATGTTTAAAAATAAACACACACAATATACATAGTGTGAGAAGCTAGTTCTTAATCCTGACTGAAGGATTATAATGACCAATTATGTTACGTATACAATTGCCATGAAAAAGCTTTGCAGGTCTTATGCAACGTTGAACTGTAGGTCTCTCCAAACAAGCAAATACCGGAAGTGTGAACAAAAAAATAACCTGCAGTCTTGATAAATGCGTAAAAACATCCATAATGACAGGTTGGCTAATTTTAAGGTTGCCCCCACGTTTATTACATCTTTAATTTATTAAAAAAAATTCTACTTCAATACGATGACGATAAGAAAATGAACTTGGACAAGCATATTTCCGCTTTTGTAAGCAACCTTAACATTTTCCATTTCAATTTTCATAAAATTGTTTATTTTTTTTTTAATTTTATTAATTATTATTATTTTTTTGTTCACCTTCTAAGTTTGTTAGTCAACAAGGTTCTGATTTAGAAAAAATAAATTCAACATAGAATTACACTCAACAAGTTTTAACTTTCAATCTTTCTCAAGCGATAATACACAATCATTAGGGCATAACAATTATACAGCGAGAGTTTAATTACAAAAGCAAATAAAATGAATGATTTAAAAAAAAATAAACAACAACACTAACAAATAAAATAATAAATTATATTTATTATTATAAAATAAAGTACATACTTTTAAATAAATATTCAAATGAAAATTTATGATAATTTTAATTTATTTTTGTTTTAATTTTTTTTTTTAATTTTTTTCTTCAATTGTATTTTAATTAAGTTATAAATTCATTGATTGTAAAAGATAAAAGAATATATTTAATTCATTTAAAATAAATTCAAGAATTTATGTTTTTTATATAAATTATGTCAACAACTTTTGAAATGAATATCGTGCTTAACTTGCAAATGCATTCGTTCTTTAATGGCAAAAATATTTACTGTGGTCTTCAAAACTTATTTAATCGTAAGTGACACTTGGTTTATTAAATAAAAATATTTATTTATAAAATCATTTCCATTGTTTTGTTGTAAATATAAACATTTAAAACAATAAATACAATAACATATGAATACGTCTTTAACATGACAAAATTTACAAGAATCAATCAATTATTGATGGTGTCATGTTAAATCAATGAATGAAGCAAGCAAACATAAGAAAAAAAACAAATGCATGCAGTAACGCTTAATTCAGTCCCTACTTCAACAAGGTGATACGAAAAAAATGTCATAATGTGATTTGTCCTTACTTCATGGTTTGTGGCGAAAAATAATTCCAAATTACGTTGTCAGCAATAATGCTCTCCCGTTACTGATGATTTCTTAGCTTAAGGCCTTTAAAGTTGTTGGGTTGGTGCGGTAAAAGTTTGGCTTAAAAGATAAAAGTATTGCAAAAGTTAAAGTTTTAAAATCTCCACTTTTGACTGAATCTGTATACGTCAGCCTAAAAAAAACGGGCGGAAACTGGCCACCATTTACTGCATAGAACCATTGACTCTTTTTCTGTAATAGTTGTACTTCGATCGTACGGGCTTATTTATGTATTCACTATGCTTTCTGAAGGACAAATTCGTAAATTAATACAATCAAATATGGCCAATGTTCCAGTGTACTGGTTATCCATTCCGGCTCATTGGCCGTTTCATTATCTATTTGGTCATCGTGTGCATTTGAAAGTGACGATCGATAGCGCAAACGTTGTTTCTATTGCTGGATATGTTGCCGATAAGCAAAAGTTGCAGCCGAAGAAGAAGGGGAATGGATGGAAAGGTAAAGCCAATAGCTATTTCCGTTATATTACCCTGGGTGTTAAAATTGTCATCGTATCCTATCAAGAAAGTCTGCCTTCGATTTCTGTACTTAGTCCACTATCGTAATATTAACTACGATAGTTCTTTTGGTCTGAGAATACCAGATAATTATAATTGATTATAATCAAACCGTTCTAAGGCAATCTGGATAATAAAACTCTGGAGAGGGCTATGACTCTAAACCTTTCAATGCAATGAATAGTAATGACTTAAGCTACCATACACAACGTGCTCCTTTAGAGTTTAACCAGACCTTTTGTAAGCTTCCTATTAAAATTTTGCCTGATTTTCTGCGTTATTCTGTCCGTATCGTGAGTCATGCGGGATTCATATCCGCATTGTCAACTATAAGCCCACAGGACTTGTAGTCGCCGCAGTCTAGTAGGTAGTGTCTTCGCTTATTAGACGTAAAGTCCGGGTTCGAGCCCCAGGCCAGATATCAAAAACGAAATATGAAAAAAAAATATTTCTTAGGCGGCTTCCTCTCAGCAGATTTCTGGCAAAAACTCGAGAGTAAATAAAATCTGTCGTTCAGAGTCGACATTAAACTGTAGGTTCCGCCACTCAAGTATAAAATTAAGACACATAACATGAGTGGTGTGAGAAGCTAGGCCGTAATCCTGACTGAAGGGTTGTAATAGCCAATTATGTATGTATGCTTGTATGTAAGCCTGCAGGACTTTAAAGGATTTGTCAAAGCAAAGAAATCATCGTATATTGTGCCACATCCATCGACAGTTACTTGAACTATCGTTGTGTAATGGTACCCTTTTGATACGAATACAGCATTTGAGTTCATTACAAATATATGTAATGAAATATATTTTCCGAAGATATTTTTAACAATTCTTGCCACACTGGGAATAAGCTTTACTTACCTAATTGATCATTACAACCCTTTAGTCAGGATTACAACCTAGCTTCTCACACCACCCATATAGTACGTGTTAATTTAATCACTGAGTGGCAGGACCTACAGTCTAACAACGACTCCGAATTACAAATTTTTAAGAAACTTTTCAAAAAAAACTCTGAGAGTAAATAAAATTGCCATGAAAAGTTTCTCAAAAATGTGTCGTTCGGAGTCGACGTTAAACTGTAGGTCCCGCCACTCAAGTATAAAATTAAGGCACACAACATGAGTGGTGAATCATGACTGAAGGGTTGTAATCAGCGTTGCCAGGTACCAAGTTTCCCCTTTTTTTCCAAGTTTTTTTGAGATCGAATAAAGTTTTCATTAAATCTGTTTTCTAACAAAACAAGTTTTTTCATCAAATTTCAATTTCCACTTTTTTCAATACATTTAATAATAACTCGAAACATTTACTCCAGAGCAAGATATCAAAGAAACACCAACACGGAAACACTTTAAAATGTTGGTACTTTAGTAAAAAAAAAGTTTTTCTTGCTAAAAACAAGGTTTTTTTTCAGAAATAAAAAGTTTTTTAAAATAAAAAACTGGCAACGCTGGTTGTAATGGCCAATTATGTATGTATGTGATTGTCTGCATCCAGCAATTCTTAAATGATTAGTCATGTGCTGAAATATTCTCAATGCCTTAAGTAAAATTCGTCAAAGAAAAATAAGAATTCATGGAAATTCTAGTGTGCCTTCTTCTACTATGTTCTGGCACGTTACTTTGCCAGATCGAAGTAGGGACATTATATGCTAAGAAAACTTTTATGGGATTTAAACAAAGAGACTCTGCTTTATGCGCTTAAATTATAAAAAAAAACTTTTATAGGATTTAAACAAAGGGGGTCTCCTTATTTTTGTTCATTTGTTAGATGATCTATTATTACAATTTATGCATGAACAGTAGAAGCATAAATTTGCTTTCTTTGTTGGCTTCATCATCTCATTTCATTGTTATTCAAATGAAGTCTTAATGCTTCAAAAATCTTTTTATATTTCAAATTAATATATAGTTTCCGTATTACCACTTAGTGCCTTGTGTCGAGTCGAACAATGCCTATAATAAAATCAAACACAATTTGTATAACAATAAAATAAATTTCTAACCAAATAGCCAGCCAAACAGAGTATTAAAACGCAAATAAACTTAACTAATGAGTGGCCAAACAAAAGACTTGGGCAGCAAACTTTTGTTTTTTTTTTTTAAATTTTGCCAAAAATTTATTTGTTTTTGTGCAACCAACAATTATTTTGTAATAACTTTATTACAAATTATAGTTTATATAGTTTTCCTTATCGAGACTTTTTGTCCATTCATGTAAAAGAAAAAACAAAAAACCATTCTTTAATAATAATGACCCCTTGAATGACCTTTCCATTAAAAATGTGGCTTGTTACCCGTTGCTGCTATTTGGCGATACTACTACTACTGCTGATTACTATTTGGTTTTTAAGGGGTTTGGTTTGGTTTGCAGTATTTTTCCATGTTTTTTCATATTTATTATTATTTATTTGAGTAATTCTTATATATCATGTTGTTTTATTATTATTATTATTAACTGTTTTAAGTAATTGTTTAAATAAGAAAAATTTTTTATATTTGAGATGAATCTATAATTGAGATTACCAGACATGTTTGCTTACGATGCTTAATTTATATTTTGGTTTTTTTTTTCTTTTAATAATTAAAATAATTTTCCATAGAATAACATGTGTGTGTATCTGCATTTTGTATTGTTTAATTATTAATTTTATTTTTTTAAATAAATATTATGGATGGCTGCATAGATGTTTTATGTCAAATCATTTTAGCAAAAACCAAAAAAGAAACCCAACAATAAATCATTAATAGAATGTATAAAGGAAAGAGACGTCAAAGCTATTTAAAATGATTTGATAATTAAAAATAAATCATAAGAATTATTGTGCAATTCATTATGGAAGCTGTCAGGTTTATTGAAGTGCAAATATTTGAAAAAAAAACAACAGACTGTCATTTATAATACTTTTTTGCCCTTCACCATACTGCTTAAATAAACAACGTTTCATCAATACATAGCATTCACTTGAGCACATCTAGAGACCTGTATGTTTGAACAGGAATGAAAATTTGAATTTTTAAAAAATCTTTATTTACAAAAAATACGAAGGTCGTTCCTCGATTTCTACAAAAAGAGTTTAGCTTATCAAACATGGCTGTAATCCTCAATAGAAAGTTGAATTGGAGGCAGCATTTTGAAAATAGGGCCCACAGATGCTGATCCATATCCAGGAGAGCGATAGTCAAAAGCTCTATATATCTTATATAGGGTTATCCATTTCGTGGTTTCAAAAGTAAACGTAAATAAGACACATATAAAATATTTTTTTCATGATATTTCTTTTTTATTGTAAAGTTTGAACGTTGACATTATGTGTGAAACACTACATCATTTAATTGACCTCCACGCGAAGTGTTGCAAGCATTGATTCTTTTGAGGTAATTTTCGACCCCTTTTTGACACATATTGGGCGGTATCTTAGGCAGTAAGGTTCCATCACACCTTCGGACCCTATAGCGCACCAAACACTAACTTTTTACGATAATTTTGTTTATTAACATACCCACGGAGTGTGAAATGTGCTTCATCGCTGAAGAAAATTTTTTTCGAAAAATTACCGTAAGCCGCCAATCACCATTTTTTGTAGTAGATTTTGATAAGTTTTATGCGTTGTGTGATAGTTAAGCGATCCATTTTCGTCAATGTCATACTTTCAACTAAAAAGAAAAAATTGGTTTCACAACCTAGTTTGGCAGATGTCGAATTCCAGTCCCATACTTTTGAAGCCACGAAATGGATAGCCCTTTACTTCAGTAGTGTGGTAAATATTGATGGTGTAGCTACTTAATTGTTAGGAAACGAAAATTGGTTGATTGATTAGTAATTCAGATATGCACTTTTATTGAATCAATATTCGATTTATTGAATACAATATTTTAAGTGTTCAGACATAACAATATACGCAGTTCAGCTGCTTATTCAACATTCAACAACATTGTTTTTATTTTCTTTTTTTTTTTTTTGTCGTTGTTGACATTCGAGTTGTCAAATATCAACAGAAAGTGTTCGGATAATTGTAATATGCGCACAGAACATGCCTACATATGTCAGTGCTGCATTTTAAGTTTTACTCAATATTATAACAATTTGCGAATTTATTGCGCAATAATTAATTGAAACTTTATATGAAGTATTGAGCTCACAAATGGCGTTTATTGCGATAATACTTGAATCATTTTCAAAGTAGTTGCGAATAATATCGAGTTCCTAGTCAGTTAACATAAAAACCTTCACATTTGAAACGAATCAATATTCTTACAAAAATCTTAATCCTAATAGAAGAGAGCTATAGAACATGCAGGAAAATAGGTAGCCCAAGGTCATGATTTTCTATGCTTACAGCGTGTGCCCATTCTTAATTTTTTTCTGACAGTTTGGGGTATATTTTAACGGCCCAGCTTACGTAAGCTTCACATCCCAGAGGAGTGGTCTGGAAGAAGTTAAGGATGTTTGCACAAGATATAGTCTTCCTGTAAAAAGAAAGTAGGAATTCTTGATAGTGAGCACACAACAAGCCTACATGCGAGCTTAGGTATATGTCGAGAGTTCGAAAATTGTAGTTGGTATCCTCTTTTTAAACCTACCTACTTACGACTATTATAAATGCGATTTTTAGTGCTTATCCTAGACAGGTAGGTTGAAGGAGAAGAGACCAACCGATTCTCCTTCAACCTACCTGCCTACCTACTTAGGATATGTTTTGACGATTATTTGTATTAAACATAATGATTGTTGTTGTCGATTGTTGGTTGTGCTTTCACAAGGTCGCCCAAACAGCAACAAATCAAAGCCGTACCGTACGGAAAATCCATTAGTTTTTCCCAAAGAAAATTTCCTAGAATCATTAATTATAAAGTGATTAATTTTATTACAATAAAATGGAGTTGGACGAACAAGAAACACCGCAAAAATTGGAAATGCATCAGTTCTTTATAAACTACCGGCAAAAGAAGCAGCAACCACAGCGTCAGCAGTCGGCTTCGCCTAGTCAAACAGTGCACAATACTATCGAGACGCCTAAAAATTCAAAATATTTAAGGAAAACCATAAATCCTCGTACACCTAAAGGAAAAAGTGTCAGTTATTCAATGGCTGCCTATACTTCGTTAGTATCTAGCAATAATTCCATGCATTCGATCTCTATGGCAGTGGTGCAAACACCACCAGCCAAACGGTATCAACGTGTAATAAATCCTTTTGAGGCTGCTTTGGCTGAACGTTTACATTTGCCGTTGATAGCCAGTCCTTCTTTGTTTCATGTGCCCAATACACCTCAAATGAGTTCCACACAATTCGAATGGACAATAGAAGAAGTTTCTAGCCTTAAGCCAGCCCATGTCGAGCCGCATGAAACCCAATTTCATGATTCTCCTGATCCCGAATTGGAAGCCAAGGCTCAATCGGCCATAAGTTCGTATTTTAAAGAACAGCAAATTGTGCCCAGCCCCATAGACTGTCCTTTACGTTCGCAACGCATTATGTTGTCGGAAATAAATGGCGATACTCCCTTGTCAAAGCCCGGACGTAGAATACGTGATGGTTGCACACAAACCGAATTGACATTGCCACCCGTATTGCCTTCAGCTTTGGAGGAGGCATTAAAACCCTATTTTCAGCCTCATTTAGCTGGCAAAGGCAAGGAATTAAAAAAATCATATACTGCCGAGATAAAGGATACTTCTTTAAGGAGGAAATTATTCGATATGCAAAATATTGTTGTAATAGAGAATGAAAACCAGCAGCCAGCCAAAACAAAACTTACGAATAATCATTCTGCTCATCAGCATTCGAATTCTAGTCCGATTTCAATAAACTCTTTGCAACATACGGCCATTGTTGGCAAATTATCGGACTCTTTGGACAAAAGCTCTTTTGGCTCTCTTTCACCCATTTCGGCTTCAGATAGTTTATCGCCCAACAGTCGCTCGGAAAGTGCATCCAAGCGTAAAATAAGATTTGGTAGTTTTATAAGCCAACTGGAAGAAGTGGAAATGCTTTCACCAATACACCCGCCACCGTTTAGAAGACAAGCTTTAAATGCCAACACACAATACCGCAGCCCTTTAATGGAAATAACGACAAACGATAATACTTCGTATATAAACGATGGCGACCAAAAATCATCACCTTTAAGTAACACGCATCATAATAATATCGCAGAGTTCTCCACCGATAGTTTTAATGTTAAGGTCAGCCGTTTAAAGGTTAATTCATCACGCACACAAAATACTTCCAAAGAAAGATATGCAACACAAAAAACCCTTAGCCATGATGTGGATGTATTTCATTATGATACTCAGGATGTTCTTGAAAGCACAGTCGACATGGATGATATGCAAGTATCCCAGCTTTCTGCACATTCCTCCAATTGTAGCTCTTCACAATCGGATCATTCATGTTAAGTTTATAAATTTTCATTTAAAAAAAATTGCCGTGTATTGTTTTAAATTTAAGATTGTTTAGCTTTAACTGTAGTTTTAAATATATTTTAATTTCTTTTAATAAAATAAAGTCATCATACGACTACAATAAATACAAGGAAATTAATGTTAATATATTTTGTTTGAGTGGCCGTAGTCCAGTAGGTATTGTGTTCACTTATTAGACGTAAAGCCCGGGTTCGAGCACCAGGCCAGACATCAGAACGAAATATGAAAAAAAATATTTCTTCGGCGACTTCCTCTCAGCAGATTTCTGGCGAAAACTCTGAGAGTAAATAAACCTGCCATGAAAAAGTTTCTCAAAATCTGTCGCTCGGAGTCGACGTAAAACTGTAGGTTCCGCCACTCAAGTATAAAATTAAGGCACGCAACATGTCTGGTGTGAGAAGCTAGATCGTAATCCTGACTGAAGGATTGTAATGGCCAATTATGTATGTATGTATGTATGTATGTATGTATTTTGTGTGAGTATTGTTCTTTTCTATTATTAGATCCACAAATTAGAAATTTTAAAAATTTATTTTCCAATTGTTAGAACTACACCGGGTTATTGTTTAAATTATTGAAGTCAGGTTTACAAAAAACCCTCTGTTATGTAAACAAAACTAAATTGCGCTTAAATTTTAAAAACTTTCTTACAAATTGAATATGATTTTAATACTACCACAGGCTTCATGCTATTAAAAATAACTCTGTTTGTTAGCTCAACTACTGTTTTAAAATTTAAATTTAATTCAGTCCAGTCCGTGAGTGTAAGAACAAAATTTCAATTCGATTTATAGCGTGAGTTTAAAACATTAAATTTAAATTTTAAATAACTTATAATAAGATAATATCGATTAAATTCAGTTGATAAAACACACACTAAAAGATTAGAATAGAGACAGGCAGACTGGTTTCTTAACAGAAACCCGTCTAGTAAATGATTAAAAAGATAATGAATTCAGTATAAGAAAGAAGAAGAAGAAACATATAAGACTAGTTTAATGAAAAGAACTATTTAAAGGCATTTGAAAAGAAAGGAAAAAACAATAAATTAATGTTTATTATTGTTAGAATTTTCAAATTTTAACAATATGTAGTTCTTAAGCTATAAACTGAGTACCGTGGTTATTGTCATTTTAATACAAAAGACTTAAGAAACGAACCTGTTTCTCAAAATTTGACGTAACCAAGGCAAATAATTTTATAAACAAATATTTTAAATTCAAACTAAATTAAGTTGTATATACAATGTATATGACACTTTGCCTTCCAGCCTATAATTGTTGTCAATACCAACACCTTTAAATCAATATTTTATCAAATCGCTTGAGAGCAATAAACAACGACAATTTCAAAGATTTCAAAAGAATGATAAAGAGTCTTAGAAAGATTAAACATGATTTGAACATAGAAAATCATAAAGAAAGAATTTTTTAATGGCTTTTTAAATGAATTATTACCGCTCATAGTTCAATGAAAATCAAACACTTTGGAACACCTACAAACGGCTTAATTTATGCCATCAATTTGGATTTTTTTTTTTTGTTTTTGTTGTTTTAAATACCGATTATAAATCAATTTTTTTACCATTAACATGTGTATACAGGCAGGAAATATTACGTTTTAAATGGTTTTTTATTGTTGTTATTATTATTATTATTGTTATTAAGCAGTCTAAATTTAAATTTATTTCGTATAATTAAACTGAAATTATTATATTAATTATTCCGAAGACAAAAAAAATGCTGAGTATTGATACAAAATGTATGCATTTTAATACCATTTTCAGTAATCGCATGTTTTCGATTTTAAGAGTTCGTTTATTTAAATAATTTTCCCATAAAAATGTTTTTCAATACACACACGCTTCTGAATTTTAAAAATAAATTTTTTTTTATTACAACACACGTGTTTTGTTGAAACTGTACACACGTTTTTATGTGACTGGCCAATGAATTGTTTGCCAAGTTTTTATTTTTGTTAAATTTTAACGCCAAAAAGATATTTATTTCGTAAGAACGTTTTTTGATTTTCAATTTCTTTTTTATTTGAAAAAAAGATTTTTTTGACATTTATGATAACTGACAGATACATAAATATCTCTGCCTCATGTCATATATTCACATGTCAATAATTTCGCAAAGACAAAAAAAAATAGAAGGCAAATAGACAGTTCAATAAGCAAACAGGCATTTACGTTATCCACAAGTCCATACGGAGATTATTTTTGGTGATGGGATTTGAGTGTAACGCTCATTTAGGTTTTCTTTTTTAAGCTTTTAAGACTTTCGGATTAATGTTAGAAAATTGGCCAAATTTAAGAAGCGTGTTATTTTTAGTTTTTAGAAGTAGTTTTAAGATTTTAAATGTGTTTATAGTGTACACTTTTAATAGCCAAATTAAAATTTTACAATAAGTTGCTTTGAAAGGAGGGTGCTTAGTGCTTGGACGCATTAAATTTAACTCTTGGTTAAAGGAATAGAAACGACTTGGTTGGAAGAGCATTCCAATTTCCAATGGCCAATAATCGAAGCACAAAATTATAAAGAAAGTATAACACATTCTGTTTTAGACTACAGTGGTTGTCTAATACATCAATAGAATTACATATTCTACCGTCAACAGTAACTCTTTTTCTTTAAGCTGTCGGATGAAGTGGTGAATTTCTATTATGATTTCAAAAGTGCGATATACATCAAAAAATTATAATGATTTCCATACATGATTTACTGATTGCAGGGTCAATTGCAAAAACTCTTTATAAAAAGGGCACCAAGCAATTCTCCAATAACTACACTATCTACAGCTACAGATAACAGATTGTTAATGCCACGTTTATGAGTCCACAAGTTGCCGTAGTATAGTAGGTAGTGTGTTGGCTTAATAGATGTGAGGCCACTTTTCAAATCCTAGATCAAACATGTTGAACGAAATATGAAAAAAATTTCCTTCGGCGACTTCCTGTCAGCAGATTTCTGAGCTGAGATTAAATAAAAATTGCCATGAAAAGTCTATGTCGTTCAGAATAGCACTCATGCATAAAATTAACACACACTCATTATGAGTGGTATGAGAAGCTAAGTCTTAATCCTGGTTGAAGTGTTGTAGTGACCAACTATGTCATGAGCCAACAAACAAAACAAATGAGTTTTGTGTCTTCTCAAATCAACACCACTCACATGACCCCATTCACAGATGGCTTGTATGTCATCTGCAACTAAAACTTAGTCAAAGGAAAACGAATGGAAAAAGAAAATTCCATTGTTTCCAAAGTGTTTAAATTATTCGTATAATTTTTCTTCTGAAAAACATTATCAACATTTTTTTTCATTACATGTTGCCTAGTAGGTCTAATACAAAGCTTAAATGGGAAAGATGACAGACTTTTCAAGATCATGGATCCTGTGCATCCTAGGATAACGCAGAAAAGGTGCGATCTCAGAGATCCTAACATCTAGTGCGATATTACTGTTAACAAAGTTATTGTCTTGATAATTTCTAGAAAGATCTTTGACAGTATAACATCAGGTTTGAGGCAAAAATAAGCTGGTTTCTGTTCCCACAAGTCTGTTATCGCATAAACAGCTTGGGTGTTATCTAACAGTCTGTTATATAACATTCTATAAAATACCGTCCATCATTGTGTTTCATAGACTTTGAGAAAGCCTTCAATAAACTGACTCATAGTGTCTTCTACAATACACAGAACGTAGGAATTTTCCTTGAAAACTAGTATTACAGAGTGTCTTATCAGCAATGCATCATGCCGCAATAAACATGGAAAACTACTGAAGAGTACGGTGGAAGTTGGAATATGCGTGCGACAAGGCTGTGTGTCAATCACCACTACTATTAAACAAAATTCTGAATACGCTTCTTGGTAGAGTCCTTGTAAACTGCAAGGAGATTCGCCTAAATGAACTCGATTATGCAGTCAATATGCGTCGCTTGGCACATAACTTATCAGATTTCCAAACGAACTTAAAAAGCTTAACGTGGGCAATGGAAGCAGCTGCAGATTTGAGAATTGTAGCAAACACAAAAAGCTTTTTTGAATCAATGGGAATAATTCGAACCAATTTTTAAAATGGAAAAAATTAAACAGAGCACGTAATCCAATACAATTATATTGGGAGTTATATCCAGGGCCAGAGACTCCAGCGAGGATATTGATAATTGTTTACAAAATGTTCTTCAGATATTTGTATGCCTTATCTTTATCTCTATGTACTAAAATTGCAATATTTATTGGAAATATAAAATCCACCCTCTTGTGCGGTTGTGTAACAGGGAACAGGATGTGTGAAATATGCAATTGTTTGTGAACCGTTGTCTTCCCAAAATCATCTATGTATACTGTCCGAGAACTATTTCGTATCAAAGACTGTGGTATGATACAACCCCAAAACTCGTATCGTTGTATCGACCATACCCTCAGAAAGCAATCAGATAATAAAACCCGATTTTTCATAGAATGGAACTCCCAAGGGAACAGAAAAATCCCACCCGTGAAGAAGGCAAGTAGAAGCAGAAGTAAAAAGCAATGAAAAGAATTACAATAAATAAAGACGTTGGTACAAAATGTAAATTTGTTCAGAAAATTTATTAAGCCCCTATGCGCGTTATAGTAACCACAGGATTATACCAAACAGTGCCTAGTATAGCAAGCATTTTGGAAAAGGTTTGCTGTTTCTAAATGTTCTACCTTCTAAACTAAAATTACTTTAACATTTCAGGCTTCAGTATTGGGAAGCTTTGCTTCAGAACTGCTAAGCAAATCTTTAAAGAATTCAATTATAAAAATTATAAAAATCACACCAACGAACGTTTGTTGGTTTATAAACTTTAATTAATTTTATGTTAAACCAATAACAGGAACTTTCATAGAAATTTCAAAACACAATTAAGCAAAGAAAGTAAGGCGGAAAAACAAAACATTTACTTTCTATCTTTCAATACGTTTCAAACTGTACACTTTTATGGCCTTCAGCTATGTACCTTTCTTTCTCCGAAATTTTATTTATAATCTTCAAATAATTAAAAACACGTTAAAGATATCATGTTACCCGAAAAAGGAGAATAACAATAATTAATCATTCATTCATAAAAAATTCAAATAATTAAACAAAAAATATATATTTTTATGAATTTTTTATGTTTGAGAAAAAATTTCACACGTCCAAAGCAGAAAATCTAGCAGCAGTACAAATGTATGTCAGTCTTGGCTAACTATTCATGTCAAAAGATTGTTAACATTTTAACGAAATTCAATTGAGGATTTTTTAAAGTGAATTAAATGCAAATTGTAAAAATTCATTTAACAAAACATACATAAATTGATTAATTATTTTGCTATTTTTGTTTGATTCTTTCTTTATTTTTTGTGAAGTTTTATTGAGACAAACATTAAAGAATTGATTGAAATAAACGCTTAATGAGCTGTGAATCCAAAATTAAAAAAATTTGTGTTTTTGCAAAATCATGCTTAAACGAAAAAATAATGCCAATTAAGAATTTGAGCATTGAAATTAAATATTTTAATAAAAAAAAAAAAATTCAATTAAAAACAAAAAAAAAAAAAATTGAGAAAAAACTTCAATAAAATATTTATGGCGTAATGGCTGTTTAAAAGTTCTCACCATTAAACTATCATCGAAGATTTTAAGAAACAATTTATCAATCTTTAAATGCTAAACGTAAGATCATTAATTCTGTTGATTAAACATCACGTCTTACGCCTGATATGAAGGCGTAACGCCATAGTGATTATTAAAAATACATATTTTTTCATGATTTTTTCATGTTTTTTTTGTGTGAATAACTGAATTATGCACACACTTTTTTATACGAATTTTATGTTTTTCAAATAAAAATCTCAAAATGATGCAACTGCTGCTGTGTTCACAAAATGCAATTGAAAGCCTGGGAACTTTAAAACATCAATCAATCTTCTTGTTTTCATGTTTAGACTTTTGTTAGCAATTTAGAAAAAAAAAAGATTTGCTTCACTCTGTAATTATTAGATTCCTTATAATAAGTTAAACGTGCTTCAAATGCTTTTTTAATAACCCCGTTAATATGTTAATAATATTGGAAAAATATTTTTTAATTTTATTTCAAATAACAGCAAATTTTTGATGTACCCTTGCTATAATTTCTTTAAACATTGTTGTTATTGTATGGATAGTTATTTAATAAATTTGTATTTGATTAGTTTTAGGTTTTACGTGTTTAAGTTTTTTGCTTATCTTGCTTGTGATGTGTTGGTTTTCTAAAACAAAAGACTTAAGAAAGAAACTTTTAATGTTATATTTTGCCCTGTCATAAATTTTCGATATTTTTTTCGTTTCTTTTCCGTTTTTTTTTTCGTTATTTTTCCTTTAAAATCGGGTTAATAACTGTAACCTTTTTTTACTGCCATCATCATTACCATTTAAAATATGAATTTTCAAATTAACAATCATTTTCAATATTGAGTGCAATGGCGAAAGATAAACGAAAAGAAAATAAAAAAAAAAACCAATAACAACAACAACAACCACAATTATTTTAAGCTTAATTTGAAATGGTCATACATAAAATCTATTAAGGTTTTAATTTTATTACCTTAAATGAAGCAGAAAATAGGAGGAAAAATGAATAAAAAAAAGGGAAAACCAATAAAATTTTAAATCTTTTTAAAAAATTAATTCAACTTAATATAAAATAAATACATTAAAAAGACTTTACTTACCATTTTATTGTTGTTTTTAAAAAGAAAAACAGTATGTTCCTTGACAGCCAGCAAAACAGTAATCGTTTCCTTTCGTTTAAGATTTTGAAATTCAATTCAAATTTAATTTAAAGAAACAAACAAAAAAATTGTCACTATATAATAGACAATTAATAAAGACAATAAATGACAATTAAAACAATAGCCATTACACTGTAATACATTAAATTATAAATGCACTATAAAACATGCACTCATAAAACTAATGTTCGTTAAATAAAACAAAAAAAGTTAAACAAACACTTTCAATGTTCCCCGGTATCAAATAACTGTTTTATATATATTATTAATTTATAATATTACCACACTTTTTTCTTTATTTATTTATTATATTAACAATTTTATTTATCTATAAACAACAATAAATTGTATATAAACAAACACTTATAAGTGTACGAGTATTTGTTTTAAACTTCTAAAGTCTGGTTGTAATTTTATCTTTTTGTTTTCAATTTTACTTCTCTTTTTTTATTATTATTTTGTTGTTGTTGTTATTTTTATTAATATTTAACCTGTTAATAAAAACGCTATTCAATTACAAAATAATTAAGTAACTTAAATTGCACTCATATACCATGATATTCATATACGAGTATGTAAGGTGATGGTGGTACTTGAGCTGTAGCTTATTATTACTGTGTTAATTCGCATATTGAATTTCACTTCTCATAGTCACTTTTTTAAACACATACATATGTACAGGTAGTGTTTTTAGGTACCATTTGTGAAGGGCCAATCAATTTTCAATGAACAATTTATATGAGAAGATGACATAAAAGCGGAAATTAGGTAATTATTATTACACTAGACTATAGCAAATGGCAATACGTACGTCGTTAACAAGTCGATTAGAGATCATTTCCTTAATCCAAAGCAATCTGTTTAAATCTAGACAAAATTTGAAAGGCTCTTCTATTTTAAATGAATTCATAATTTGATATGTCTCCCACACAGAGTCATAAAGAGACCAACCACAGGATTCAAACTCTCGACATGTATTTAAGCCATCAAGTAGGCTTGATATGCGTTTACCGGTAAGGTAGACCTACCATACTTTGTATAGGAAGTCTGTAAATTTACATTAAAGAAAATGTGTATGACACATCATCGATGATTTTTTTTGCATTTGAAAGACTAATTGATGGCATTATATGGGGAATATACATACATACATAATACATAATTGATCGTTATAACACTCCAGTCGTTATAACTTCTCTAACCACTTATGTTATGTGTGTTAAGTTTTGAGTGACGGAACACACCAGTTCCAACGAAAGATTTTTGAGAAACTTTTCAAGGCAATTTTTTAATTTACTCTCCGAGTTTTTGCCTGACATCTGCTAAGAAGAAGTCGCCGACGAAATATTTTCAAATTTCGTTTTGTTGGAAATGTCTGACCAAGGGATTGAATCGAGTCCTCACGTCCAATAAGCCAATACACTTCTACCAAACTACGGCGACTGAGGAATATAACATCGTTCAAATGTCCGCTACGGCTTCTCTGGCTGCTGCTAATGCGTATTGTCCAACTTCTCATGAGTCTGGCACATAAAGCAGGCTGAATTTGTACATACATACATATACATACATAATTGGCCCTTACAACCCTTCAGTCAGGATTACGGCCTAGCTTCTCAGCACCACTCATGCTGTGTGCCTTAATTTTATACTTGAGTGGCGGGACCTACAGTTTAAAGTCGACTCCGAACGACAGATTTTAAGAAACGTTTTCATGGCAGGTTTATTTACTCAAAGAAATCTGCTGAGAGGAAGTCGCCGAAGAAATTTTTTTTTCATATATCATTTTGATGTCTGACCTGGGGCTCGAACCCGGGCTGTACGTCTAATAAACGAACACACTACCTACTAAACTGCGGCGACTACATTTTCCAAAACAGTCTTTTAATTTGAAGTGCTTTATTTGGAAGTCGTTGTAGTGTCCTAGATAGTGTGTTGGCTTATTAGAAAGAGCTCGGGGTTCAAAGCTTAGCTTAAAATAAAATATGAAAAAATATGCAGGCCTCTGGTAAAAACTCTGAGAATAAAATAAAATTTTCGCTCGGAGTCAATATTAAATAGTAGGTCCCACCACCACTCATGGTTTAATTTAACACACCCAACATAAATGGTGTGAGAACCTAGATTGTAATAATGACTAAAGTAATGTAATGTTCAATTAAGTAAGTAAGTAGGCTTTACTTGCAGGGGCTCATCTTGGTTTTCGAAATCTATTAATAAAGAAACTTGGGACTTTCCCTTAAGGAAAGCTTAATTAGGCTCCAGTAAAAATAGGTCATTGTTAGTGATGTTTTGTGAAGCAAACATGCTAAACTGATCAGTTTTATATACAAAATGTTGTAGAAATGCAAGGTTTTCCATCAAAAATTATGGAAAACAAACACTCCTGCCTGTGGAATTGTGAAAAAAATGTTCAAAACATTTTCTCACTGACATATTAAACTGACTTATAAGCCGATTGTAGTAAACAATTTATTAAAAACATATTTAATCAATTAATAAAAAATGTGTAGCCATATTTTTCTACCTTTAAAGCCATCAATCAAATATTATCTATCCATCCATTAAACATTTGAGATCATTTAATTATAATTGAAATGAATCGAGTATTTCATACAGCGAAAAAAAAGAGGTGATAATTAAAACAGACAATTTCCTTATAGGCAAACAATAAATTGGGTTAAGTATGCAAGCAACATACAACAAATTGTTGCTGCAGTAAAACAATGTTGCAGCAAACATTTTGAAACAATTGCTGGCCAAAAATGTAACAGACTACAGAAATTTTTCAGCTACCAAAAAAAAAGATAAAAACAAAAAATAACGACAAAAAACACAAACAAAATTAATTTAATTGTTATTACTTTTTTGTGTAGTTTTTTATGTTTTTTTTTCTTTCTTCTTTTTTCCATTTTCATTTATTGATATCCAATGGATATTTGATTGCAAACAATTAAACGCACATCGAAATGGTTTGATTGTTTGGTTCGTTGGTTGGTCAGTTGGTTGGTTGGCTTGGTTAGTTTGTTTATTGCCTTGGTTAAGCAATGACTGATTATATGGGTAAAATGAAACACTAATAAACAACAACAAGAAATGACCTAGTCACACCTTTATGACGTTTATACGATCATGTACTCTTTGCTACTGTTGTTTCGAACAAAGAAAAAAAAACCCAATAAGGGAACATGCAAACATAAGTAAAATCCGACTTGTTAATACCCTAATACGGCAAAGGCATAGAGGTCAAGAATTAAAACAATATTAAACTTAAGTTTTATCCAAATTCGATCTCAATAAGGTTAAGATTTCATTGACTTTTAGTAAATTTTAGACAAGATTTCTGTCCATGGCATTACGCAACACTGTTTAGGAAAAAGGTTGTTGCATAACAATTCATTATCATTTAACGCCATTTTTTGAGTGAGAATTTCCTTTCTTTTAAATTGGATTTAATCATTAAAATTTTAAGTATTTTGTAAACAAATTAGTTATGAGAGTTCAGCGAAAAGTGGTGTTGTGAGAACATCGCCTATAAGAGCATCGAAACCAGTGCTTTTTATCTAATCGACTGGAATATGGGTTCGATATGAGACAACATTTTGCCTCCAGGTTATGCATGATATGCATCAAACAAAGCTTCAAATTGTATCACCAAAGTACTGGACGGAAACTCACTTAACGCGAAAGCCTAACGTATTACTCACAAAGTAATGTAAAGAGCAGTTTGATAGACAGATATGTGTATGCGCAGACTTCTTGCAGCACGTGCAGGAAACCAAGAAAATACAAGAAAATATCGAACCATAAAACGATCTTCCAAACAGAGATACATGTTAGGTTAGGTTAGGTTAGTGTGGTAGCTTCATACCGAAAGATCACTTGAGCAAGCACACAAGTGACGCCACAGGTCCGTAGTGACGCCACAGGTGAACGCAGTCCCTGTCCCCTCCTTAGTTCGGGGGAACTTGGTCAGTTCAAGAGCTGCACATTCAAAGCACGACTACCCCACGCTGGAAAACCAGCCAGAAAGCTTGATAAGCGAGCTTGACATCAAAGGATGATAGCTCCGTAAAGCTGACAAGGGTTGGAGAGCCAAATAACCCATATCTGCACCTAGCAAGAGATGGGCATTAACAACAAAAGTGAATAATAGCCTCCTCTTCCTCAGCGGATCTGCACGTACTGCGATCATGAAATCATTAAATGGGAGCCGCATTCTTCCCACGTTTCTACCCAGATCACAGTGGCCATACTTGCAGAGATGATGTTACGAATTAACTGATTGGTGTGCCTTCTATCCAATAAGGGCAAAGTGAGCCTAGCACCAGAGATACATAAGATAAAAGAATTCATGATCTACGCCAATGGTTATTTGATAAACTTGATATTTAAGGAAATCGCTGTAATTTGGCTGGTAGTGTGTTGGGTTATTAGACGCAAGCCGGTGGTGGAAACCCCAACGTAAAAAGTATTTCTTTGGCGATGTCCTCTAAGTAGGCTTCTGACAAAACCTCTCAGAATGCCATGAAATGTTTTTAAAAAATCAATCGTTTGAACTCAACTTTAAACTGTAGGTCCCACCATTGATGGCTAAAACTAACATACACACAACATGGGTGTTGTGAGAAGCCAGGTTGTAACCCTTACTAAATGGTATTTAAAACCACACAAAGTAAGGTAGGCCTACCTTAATGGCGAAAGCACATCAAGCCTACTTGATGGCTTAGGTATACGTCGAGAGTTTGAATCCTGTTGTTGCTGTCTTCCCCTTAAGACTATCTGCCTATAACTGTTATGAAGGCTAGACTTTAGTACTCCTTTGTATGGTCTGCATAGACAAAGCAATATTGAAACTATCACTACAATTAAAAGCATTATCAAGACAATTCATTTTAAAGAGTTACAAACACAATATAATCTCTTTACGCCCTACTAGTGTAGTGCATAAAAAAACAGTCTTTCGCTTAAAGTACGACTTCTTTGCGAGTGCGGCATTTGTCAGCACTTTTGTTGTTTATTTATGGTAGAAATTGAAAACTTACAAATTTACTTCGTTTTGTTGAAAAAAAACAACAAAATCTTGGCATGGCTTACTAAAAAAAAACAATCAAAACAAATATTTTTAGTAAGTTAAAGTATTTAGTTGTTGCCTTAAATCTGTATGCCTGTAGAAAATTTAATCAATTTCGTAAAATTTTTATGCATTGGCCAATATATGTATGCCCAACACAAGTCAGTCTGACTCTAAATGCAGTTAAAACTAAACTTACAAGACGTTTTAATGTTAACCGCATAAAAGTAATGGACAAATTATTCAAACAGCCAAAGAATAGTTTGTTGCAGAGTTTTTGTGGGCAGGCCAGCAGTATGTGTGAACAAATCAAAAGACTTAATAAATAAACTTGAATTATTTGTTGTTGTTATTTTTGAACACATTCAAATGGTTGATAAATTATGGCCATTAAACGTGTTTAAAATAATTGTTATTGAAACAATTAAACTTTATTTATAAATTGTTTTTTTTTAAATGAAAAATAAAAACAAAAAAAAACTTTTAACAGGTAATGGCTTACATAGGGCTACGCCTTTGCCTCCCATATGCAATTACAATGTCCTGCATGATATGAATGTATGTAAACCAGCGGCGGGTTTATAAGCCAATTAAACTATTAAAACAGTTTTAATCTTTTTCTAAACCGCAAACACTTTCAGAAATTTCCATTTAAGCAAACAGATTATGAATTATTATTAAAACAAATTAATTTTTATTAATTTACTTTTATTTTTTTTTATTACAATAGAACTTAAATTGCATTTTTTAAGAGCCATATGAATACGGAAGCCATAAGCCCTATACAGATAAACTAGATTAAAGGAGTGCCAAAAAAAAATTGATTTTGTTGGATTAACTAATCTATAGCCAGTCTGTGGCTCAAGAGTTTATCTGAGTAGCTTTAGTATGTAATTCTAAAGTTGCTTTTTTATTCTATTATTTTTGTTTTTAAATAAAAAAAAATGAATTAAAAATTATGAATGAAAATCTATGAAAACTACTCTAAAAACTATGTATAAATACTGTATGTACATAGTTGAATAAATCAAAAGACTTAAGAAACGAACTTTATTTCTTTAATAGAATATTAAAATGGTTTCAAATAATTTTTATTACAAAATATAGTGAGCGCCATAAGTGAGTTAACACCCACTATAATTTTAAATTTTCTATTATGTTCTTAAGTATAAAAAAAGTTCCTTTATCATGAATTGTTGTTTTTGTTTTAATATTTTATATGTAATAAATAAACATTTTTATTTTTGGAAATTTATGAATTATTACATTATATTATATATATATTAAGAAAATGAATTATTTCAGTGGTGTTTACTCACTTTTGGCGCTCACTGTAGTTTAAAACATTAAGAAAATGGAATATTTGTTGCTAAAAGTTCTATTCCTTTGAATCAATTAAAATAAATTTGCCTTTATACCATCTTAAGTATTCAAAAATTCACGTGAATTTGTCATTCGTTTTAAAATATTCACGACTTTTGTGTATTCTGCGAAAATGATGTTTTGCTCTAATAACTCAAAAGACTTAAGAAGCGAACTTGACTTGCATATTTATTGAATGCTTAGAAACTCAAGAATAAAAAAAGAGAACCCATCATTAATATCGTTTAAATCACTTCCAAGGGATACGGCTCCAGAGTTGTATTACTCAGAGAGGACTTGCGACTACAAAGAATATTTTAAACATCAAACAATTTCACAATTTGCGAAAAGAAGCTACTGTACTTCCGGTATATAATTAAGTGCTGGTCATATTTTAAATCATCTTCCAACAATAATGTGCATATAATATGACTGATGTTTGGTAGGTAGCTAGGCAGTGTTAAAAACTTAAAAATTTTGTACTAAACACTCTTCATTGACAATTTTGTGAAATTTTGAAGTCACTGAAGTAGTCGTAGGTAGTCGCCGTAGTCTAGTACGTAGTGTGTTCGCCTATTAGACGTTAAGCCCGGGTTCGAGCACCAGGCCAGGCACCAAAACGAAATATGAAAAAAAAATATTTCTTCGACGACTTCCTCTCAGCAGATTTCTGTCAAAAACTCTACGAGTAAATAAAATTACCATGAAAATTTTCTCAAAAATGTGTCATTCGGAGTCAACATTAAACTTTAGGTCTCGCCACTCATGAGAAGCTAGGTCGTAATCCTGACTAAAGGCTTGTAATGACCAATTATGTATGTATGTAAAGTTACCAGCAAAAGGAAAGAAAATAAGCACACTTTTAATAACTTATAACACCTTAATATAATTAAGGGTGGTATAAATATTGAGGACTCCGATGTTCTAGAAGCCTTATTATGTGGGCATGAAAATTCAATAAAATATATGCTGGTATCAGAATATTTATCAAATGACGAAAAAAGATTTGATTTTCAATCCATATGATCTCCTTGTTGTTTATATCTCTTATATTCGACTGAAAATTGAATACATCGCAGATGTATGGCGCATTGTTCCGAAGTCAATTTCTCGAATGCATACAGGAACGGAGAATAAAAACTCTTCCTACTACACTAAATGTATGCTGAAGAGGATGTTATTTTTAGTTAAAAATAGGTGGACCTATTAGGCTTGACCAAAGACATGTTTAAGTGGAAAATCTTACCATAATTAAACTAAAACTAAAACTAAATCAAAAAAAAAGGTGGGAAGGTATTCTGTAATAGCACCTTTATCCTTTAAAAGAAAAGAAAACGGACTAAACAACAATAATTTCGTCAACGACTAAATCATTTCTTTGTCACAAAGGAAAGCAATTGCGTTTCACAAAGACAACATCTGGCCACCACATCTATAGTGACTCAGTTGGAAATTTTCGTATAACAACAAGATCAATGTTAGGACCAAATATGTTGATATCCTAACTTAAGTCATTGAAATTGCTATCTTCAAGCTCAGCTAAATCCAGGTCAAGGATCATATTTATCAAATGCGGGAGTTTTAGTAAAAAAGACGTTCTGTTGCTTAATGCAACTATAATGCCTTTAAAATTTAAACTTTAAACTGAGCGATACGCATAGATGTTGGTCTTTATATAAACGATTAACTTTGATTTTTCAATATTATATTGTAATATTATATTATATTGTAATATTATTGCCAATGGAAGAACTAATTTGAATTGATGCATAGCCTAAGAGATCATTGGAATGTTCAGATAAACATAGGGAATTCTTTCATAAGGAGAGTTTATGGAAACAAAATGTTTTGTGTTTTGTCGGCTAAAAGGGTCCACCAATCCCTTAACTCTGAAAAGAAATTACTCTTTTACATGTGAATCATTTGATCGATCATGAAAAAAAATGTGACTAAAAATTTTGTCTTGCTGTTGCCTGTTTTCTTGATCCCTTGTGACCTTTTTGCATCTTCTTCTCACAAGACTTGTGTAAGATTATGCAATGCAATATAGCATCTGATAACAATGTAAGCGTGGAATATTATAAACTGTAGATTATTGTAAAACATATCGCGCCTATAAAATAAAATAAAAGACTTAAGACACATACTTTCATGCTGTTTAATACAAATGAAATGAACATTTTTGTTTTGTATTTTGAAACAATAGACTTTTATAAAGAATAAAGACGGAGAAAAATGTAAATGAAAAAAGTAACTAATTTCCTATCATTCAATGCTTTGTATTGTAAACAAAATATAGAACAGAAAGGCTACTACCACATGTTAACGTCAACTTATTGCTTGCTTAGCAAAGATTCCAGTCACAACAAAATTTTAAAATTCTAAACATCAGTAAGCAATCTGCGGTCTTAACGTCATACGCAGTTCTGCACTCAGAATTTAAAATCAGCGAGTACAACAGTACAATTGAATATACAAACGCTGTGTCAATAATATTTTCTGCGAATTAATTTTAAAAAATGAAAAATTTTTTTTGTTGCTTTTAAATGCTTATAATTTAACTCCTTTTGTTATAATTTTTTAAAAAGCAATCATCATAAATATCAAATTAATTGCAAACAAATGAAAGCTTTCGAAAGAAAGAGAAAAAAAATCATCAACACAGTATACCACCGTAAATGGAAGGAAGGAAGAGAAAAAACGCCCAAAAAAAAACTGTTACAGAAAAGGTATTGAAAAATTGAAAGCAACTTAACAGCTGCTCCAAAATTTAAAAAGTAAAATTATTTTCAATAACAAAAGGAAAGATTATTTGGATTTTCAATTAAAAAAATGAAATAAATGAACAGTTTCTCAGATGAATTTCAGTATCTTAAAAGTCTCTTAATAAATTTCGACAAGAGGTTTTGTGGTTGACAGTCTTAAGGTGTTTCAGGTCTGATGTCAACCACAAAATCCCTTTTGTTTCGTTTCACACTCTTATAAATGCATCTGTCAAGCAGGAAAACCACACAATCACATAAATTGCAAGATCACTTGTTAATGATGAAGTTGAACTAACAGTGACGTAAATATTTGGTGTCATTTTCTTGTTCATTTATTTAAGCGTGACAATTATAACATTTTATTTGTATATATTTTTGTTTTCTCTTTCTCTCTCTTTCTGTCCCTCTTTTATTTTAAAAATAATTCCAATTGACAATTTTGCTGAATTTCAATAAATTATTGGTTATGTTTGTCTCCCCCCTCTGCGGTAAATCAATGCCACTGTAACTTGGGTAATAAAGGGTACACCACATACATACATACGTATGTGAATGTAAACAAGTCTTTGTTGGTAAACTGATACCCATAAATTAATGTGCAAACGATTACGTTTTTTAAAACCTAAAATTAATCACTTGTTTTTTGGGGGTGTTTTAATTTTGGAGATGCCAAAAAGATTTTAGATTGCAATTAAAACAAAACCTGAAGCGCAAAAATAAATTGGCAGGAAGATAAACAAATTAAAAATAAATTAATCAGAATACACGTGGTAGAATGATATTGAAATGAAATAAAAAATGCTTTAAATTAGTCATTCTAAAGTCGAGAAAGATTTCGCCCTAATTTATAAGCTTAACTTCTTCAACTTTGCAGAATCAGTTAATACTTTTGGCAGAAATTATGAGGCTATACATGTACATATACCTGCCATGAAAAGGCTTCTCAAAATCTGTCTTTCGGAGTCGACGTTAAACCGTAGGCCATAATAAATACTATTTCAAGAAGACCTTACTTACTTACCCTAACCGCTGAAAGACTGCCTATACGTATAATCATACATTGGATTTTCCGCTTCTTAAGATTCCCTTTGAGGAAATTTCCACCACAACAGATTCTAAGTCGCAACAGGCTGAATGAATGAAGCCGTTCTTTTGATCTATTGACTACTATTTAGCGGTCTACATGTGTTTCCACAATCATATTCAATTAAGCTGTACAATTTTCTGCGAAAGATGAGACTTTTCTGTAGTAGAATGCAGAGGTGAAGTATTCAACTTCATTCTACGCTGTATTCTGAGAACATTTCGGCAAGAAACAATGTCCAACTTTTTCGTATGACAAACATCACACGAAACTACAAGCATAGAGGTGAAAATGCAAGGATTTTGATACACTCTAAGAAATATAGAGGAAATAGTAATGAAAGAATGGTTTGGTTAGAAACTTGCTTCTCACAAGATGGCTCAAAGCCTTATTTAGCATTCGTTTTTGATAGTATTACACGAGAGTCCGTGGTTCAAACTCAGCTTGGAAAAAAATATGAAAAAATATTTCTTTCGGCTACTTCCTCTCAGAAGTCTTCTGGTCTCCATGAAAAATTTCTCAAATCTGTCGTTCGAAGTCGTAAAACTTTAAATCGTGCCAGCGATGTATAAAATTAAAACACACAACCAGGGGTGATGTGAAATTTTAGGTTGTATTCCTGAATAATGGGTCTGTTATAAACAATCAATTTAAGTAAGAGAGTAAATAAATTGACCCTAGTACAGACTAGTCTATTCGCCAATACATGTAATTAAGAAGTGTTACCAATATGGGATTTTTTGATTGGAATTTTATGTCAAGTGCTTAACGCAAGTCAATAGATTTTATTGAGACAATCATTATTATCACACAACACACACACACAATTGGCCATTACAACCCTTCAGTCAGGATTACGGCCTAGCTTCTCACACCACTCATGTTGTATGCGTTAATTTTGGACATGAGTGGCGGGAACTACACTTTAAAGTCGACTCCAAACGACAGATTTTTGAGAAACTATTCATGGCAATTTTATTTACTCTCAGGGTGTTTGCCAGAAATCTGCTGAGAGGAAGTCGCTGAAGAAATACTTTTTTTTTCATATTTCGTTCTGATGTCTGAGCTGGGGATTTGAACTCGGGCTTTGCGTCTAATAAGCCAACGCACTACCTACTAGACTACGGGGGCGTTATTATAATCACGCACTATTATTACATGGAGAATACACTGCTTTTAATTAAATTATTTCCGACCACCAAATAAAAAAAGAAATATTAAACATTCGTCTTAATATGACAGCCGATCAATGTTTATAATTTAAAACAAACAATTTTTGTCTCACCGTAAGAGAATAGAATTAAAAAAAATAAAATAAAATAGAATAAATAATATTCAAGACGGCGCTCATATAACACTGATGGTTCGTAAACTGAGTCGATTAAATATTAAATAAATTTGTTATTCGATATTCAAATAAGTTTTCGAAATTTCAATCAATTGTTCAAATAACATGTTCGAAAACCATCTATTGGCAGACTAGTTATATTCCAAGTCGGCCTACTAGTTGAAATAAATTTTGTTCCAACTCTATTGCTTAGAACGATGATCTTAGCCAATAACAAAATATTAATGAAGTTCCTTAAAAATTAAGGTATTTTTTAATGATTATTACAAAATTTCCTTGTTAAATTGTGCACTTAAATTTGCAATTAAAATAAAGGCAAATTCATATGTTGATTACAACATTTTTGAAAAACAAATTTCATGGTATCGCCTAAATATTTGCAAAGGTCATCACAAAAACAATTAAATTTTATACGCTTTAAAAAATATTTTCGTTATTATTTCTTAATATTTAAGAGTTTTTTTTTAACTTCATTTTATATTTCAAATATGAATGTTAGGCAATTAATTTTTTTTAAATTATTTTTAATGTTTTTTTTTATTTTTTAATTTATTTTTCACTAATTGATAGATTTTGTTGAGAAGCTAGGCCGTAATCCTGACGAAGGGTTGTAATGGCCAATTATGTATGTATGTAATTGATAGATTTTATCTTCGGTTTATTTTTTAAAGTCCTTTCAGTTATATGCATCTAAATTTTTTTTTTTATTTTTAAACCAGACTTTTAGAAGTTTTAGTTCCTCTACTTTGTTTATTTATTTATTTTTTATTGGATGTTCTTTAGTAATTTTAAAATAGTTTTGTTTATTAATTAATTTTTTTTTTTTATTGAAAAATTCTTTTATTATTCTTACAATCAAAAACACTTTTCAATTCTTGCCGAACAACGCGTTTATTTGTAAGCAAATAAAAAAAAACCGCTTAAACGTGACAGAATCGTTTGAAGACACGAGCCACACTGAATTTATCAAATGCAAACGATTCAACATAAAGTCTTTTTGCTGCTGTATTTTTAACGTAAAATTTACAACAACAACAATAACAACAACAAAAAGAAAATAAATAAATAAAATCAAACGCAAAAAGTAAACAAGATGGTAACAAAAGCAATAACACCAACAACCACATTGAGAGTAACATTAAATAAAAGTTTATAAAACAAAAGTGATGAAATAAAAACAAACAATGAAAATAAGAAATAAAAAACACAAACAATGCAAAGCCCAGTCAGAGAGAGAGTGAGAGAGAACAAACAAAAAGTCTTGAAGAATATGTGAAACAATAACCGGGTTTTGTTGTTGTGTTACTGTTAAATGTATGTAAACAAAACAAAGTTGGCAACATTTTGATTTTAGCATTGCGTTCTGTACTTTTTAAAATATTAACGAGAAAATCGCTTTTCAGATGGGTAGTGTGTTGGCTTATTAGACGTAGAGCCCGGGTTCGTATCCCAGGTCAGACAACAAAACGAAATTTAAAAAAAAAATTTCTTCTTCGACTTCCACTCAGCATATTTCTTGCAAAAACTCTGAGTGTAAATGAAATTGCCATGAATAAGTTTTTCAAAAATCTGTGGTTCGGAGTCGACGTTAAACTGTAGGTCCCGCCACTCACGTATAAAATTAACGCACACAACATGAGCGGTCTGAGAAGCTAGACCGTAATCCTGACTGAAGGGTTGTAATGGACAATTATGTATGTATGTATGTATGGAACAGTAGATACGTAACGGATCATTTTGACCCTTCAGTCAGGATTACAACCTAGCTTCTCACATCATTTATGTTGTGTGTGTTAATTTTATACATGAGTGGCAGGACCAACTTGATTAGCTCTCTGCTGAGGCCACTTTATTGAATATTCTACTAATAATTTGGCAAATTAAGCACTGATCTGTTATAAATCAAAATATTTGAATAAATTTCAATGAAGAAAAAAACACTGTTTTCTTGAAATTCATAAGCAATTGACAACACTTGCAATTGAATGTAAACAAAATTAAACAAGTAAAAAGAAAAAGAGAGAGAGCTGCAACATTTTTAAAATTACGGTAAATATACAGACAATGCATTGGACAGTACAAATGTAAATGGTTTTTAGCAACAATGTTGCTGAAGTATTGTGTATCTTTCAAAATGTAAACAAACTTTAATTTCTACTTTCCTACAATTTAATGAGAATAAAATAGTACTTAGTTTAGCAACATGTTGCCACAGCATCTTGGTTTAACAACAATGTATTGAATGTACGGTTTTGTTTATTTTTTATTATTCTTTAATTTCTTTTTATTCATTTTTATTACTCAAATTTATATAAAGTTTTTTTGTTAACGTTTAAAGAGGTGTCAAGGAAGGGCATGAATATTTAACACAAACTCAAATAACAACAACAGCAAAAAATTTATTCAATACGGAATCAGTTGGGTTGATATTTTCAAGTGATGTCGTCAGTTCAATAATACCATTAAACATGTTTCAGTTTTAATTTTTTACTTTTGTTTTTGTTTTTATTGTTGTTTTAAAAATATATGGTTTTTAAAATATTTATACACGTTTTTACATCATTTTTACGAAATTGTTATTTAAAAAAAAAAAATTTTTTTCTTAAAATAACTTTTACTTACATGCTAATTATGTACAAAAAGCAAAAACTGTTAACAGAATTGTAATTAATTATGGCGTCCAAATTACATGGATAATCTAATAATCTTTATTGTTATAGAGTAAAATTATGATCATTTTAGCTTATTAACTTGGACTCAAAGTACAAGGGTCAGTTAATTGTGTGTCGTAAAAGTATCTGAAGTCACCGAAATCTAGTGGGTGGTTCAACTCCTGGCTCACACATCTCAGACAAAAACCATAAGCGAAAAATATGATTCTTTTAGCTAGTTCCTCTCAGCAATCTTCCGGCAGTAACTCTGAGAATTAAATAAAATTGCCATTAAAGGTTTCCTGAAACCTGTAGTTGGGAGTCGATCCAGTCCCAGTCGATCCAGATCCAGTGGATCGAGACCCACTACTCATGAATCAAATTAACACACACAATGTGAATAGTGTAAGAACCTAGGGTGTAATCCTGACTAAAAATCCAACATTCCCTAGAGGTCCTAAAATAAGTCTTACTGTTGCCACAATCTTTACACTATGGAGATCGGTTAAATTGTCAGAAAGTGAGAGGTCAAGATCCTCCGTCTCATTATGAGAGTAATTGTGCGCTGACACATGAGTTGAAAGATAGTCTCTTCCTGCTCCTTAAAAACACAGCTTCTGCAGAAGTCATTTGATGGAATGCAAAGTCTTTTTATCATGCTTATTAAAAGGGCAGTGGTCGGTAAAAAACGCTATTGTGTGACGGATTTCCCAACGATTGAAAGACAGAAGTCGGTTATCTTCTTATACATACGCGTTCGACAGAGTCTAGCAATATTGCATGTACCCTTCTGATGTCAACGAGAAGGAGTTTCCTTGCTAAACTCTATATCAAGCGTAACTCTTGTCAGAGAAGTAGACTGGAAAAAATTAATGAAGTTTGTACAAGATACAGGCTTACAACAGAAGAAAGTATGTATCTTTGGTGTGTCTTAAGCGGACAACAAGCTTACTTGATAGTGTATTTTTTTTCGCCGAGTAGGGGTAAATGTACCTAACCGCACCATAGAAGAAGTCGTCACATCCTCAGTGTGTGGGGCCCTCACCCACTAAATTCCCCCCTCTTCTCGTGGATTTGTTGTGCCCACTCCGGAACTACGGTGGTATTACTTCGGAGTGGAGTCCTTTTGGCCCTTTGGCCCCTGCGTGTTCATATCCACGTCCGGATTGCGTGTCGAAAGTTGAGGAGATATCTAAGTGTCTCCACTATTCCTTTCGTCCAGGTCCCTGTGTCGGATTCTGTTTGACACGTGTGCAAGTATCATCTATGCCGGCGTGCCTACATGTTCTGCAGCCTCGAGATCTCTCTTCTTCAGTCTTAGAATGCGCTCCACGTAATTCGCCACTGACCCCGACAATGTTAGCGGCCGTGATCGTTCCAATTACTGACGTCAGTACAGAGCGATAGCTCTGCCATCGTGCACATTCGAAAATAGTGTGCTCTGGATCATCAATTACTTCCTCCTCTTCGTAAAGGCAATAAGGGGAGGCGCTCTTGCCCATTCTATGCAGATACTTTCTAAAATACCCATGCCCCGATAGCATCTGTTTAGTGTAGTAGTTCACCTCTCCGATTTTCCGTCCAATCCATAGTCCAATATCCGGGATAAGTCTCGCCCGTCCGCCTTCCTTTGTCCTCTTCATCCCATTGTCGTTGCCATGGTGTTTTGCCTGAAGGAACAATTCGCCCTATAAATCTCCATCCGCTCCGCGGCCTGCAGATCCACGGAATTGTACCTGCAATTACAAGTACGGCTGGCGCGGATACTGTACGATACGCCGAAGTGGTACTCGATGCAGCCGTTCTCTGTACCGATATAAGTGAGTACGCTCGCTTTCTCCACGCTTTCTCTACGCTCGGGCCTCCAATATACGCCATTAGTCTGCTGAGCTGTCCCACGATCTTTTGAGCTGTGTTAGCCGAGTATTTAATCTGTTCCTTAGGCTTAGTTGTATGCCACTACGCATGTGCTGTTATCCTGCCCTTCTATCTGCCTATCTAAGAATTTATTTAAAGGGCTGCACTACTACTGAAGCTGTAATCTTCGATGCTTGTTCTTTGCTTAACAGATTTTTTATTAGCTTATGACATGATTCAGAGAATTCAATTTTCCTGTAATGTAGGGTATTCATTGGTTAAGCTTATTCAAATCGTAACATTATTTTTTTGTTTTTTAGTATTTATTTAAACAAATAATTTAAAATGAATTTAAAATCAATTTTAAATCTCCATAAATAATTTACTTAACTTTACTAATCAAACGATTGATAATTGCCAATACGGTGTAACTAATACGGCAGCACTAATCACTGTGCCATACATGAAACACACAAGAAAAAACACAAAAAACAAAAGACTTAAGACACAAGACAGTTTTATTGCAAACCAAACCAATTAAAGAATTTTATGGCGATTTATGTTACCAATTTTTAATAAATTATTTAAAACAAATAAATTTATTTATTAATGAAAAAAAGAACAAAAACAAATAATCTGCATAATAATAACAATAACTTCCTTATTAAATATTTTAATTGTTCTTATAAAACACACAGGCGCCAAGCAACATGATTATGTTTTGATTTCTGTTTACGAATTAAATCCTTAACTCTCTTGCAATCAATTAACCTTGAGTGTTAGGAAAAAAAAACAAACAAAAATTATCAGTAAACACAAATAAATCAATTAAAGTGTAGTAAAAGCCTTAAAAAGCCTTAAGAAAAAAACAACAAGTAATCGCTACACTAAAATCTCAACATGAGACAGCAAAAAAAAAGCAAAACCATAAGAGACACTGTGTCTTGACTAAATAATGATAAACGACAACAATGTGAACTGTAGACTTAGACTAATTGCGTTTAACCCTGATGTTTGTGGTCTAAGCCTATACAGAAAAGTTACGCATAAAAAAAATTAAGAGCCTCAATAACAATGGCCAGCCTATCAACACATCACATGCAAGAATACACTTTGAAAATAATAAATGACCAAAGCAGTTAAATTTGTATTTAATTTAAACGATTGTTGTTTTTTTACAATTTTAGTTCATTTAAAGCAAACAATACAAGTGTTGACAACTGAAAAATATTTCATTTCATTCGCTTCATTAACAATGAAAATAAAAAAAAATCAATTTCAAGCCATCGAAAGATAAAACAAAATGGTTTTTAAAAAGTGCGTATGAAAATGATTAATGAGTTGTACGTATTAAACGCAGGTAGAATGAAATACAAATTAACCCATTAAGAAGCAACCCAAAAAAAGTAAATTGTACGAATTTTAATTTGAAAAAATTTTGAATTCTACAGCGTTTCAATAAAGTTTTGTACATTTGAAAAATGGAAGTCGCCGTAGTCTAGTAGGTAGTGTGTTGGCTTATTAGATGCGAAGCCACGGTTCAAATCCCCGGTCAGACATCAAAACGAAATATGAAAAAAACAAATATTTCTTCGGCGACTTCCTCTCAGCAGATTTCTAGCAAAAACTCTGAGAGTAAATAAACCTGCCATGAAAAAGTTTCTCAAAAGTCTGTCGTTCGGAATTGACGTGTATGTATGTACATTTGAAAATAAATTTAAAAGATATCTCATCGAATCTCATTACCTCGATCTATTAATTCCATTAAGGATGGGATATGAAATCGTTCAAATACGGCATATCTGGATGGTGAGCAATCGAAATGTTCAATTTTCCATGACTATGGAGAATGAATTTTACCGATGACACGAGTTATTCTGGCTTTGATGAGCACTATAGTTTGCGGCTGATTCGCACACATCTGCAATTTAAGAAAACACTACAAGAAAACTTGTTGGTTGGTTTACATGATCTCCATATTAGGATGACCATGGCCTCATATCGCTCATGCAGAATATCCAATGCGGCATGAGATACGTAGCACGTCGTTGGTGTCCAAATCATCCAATTCATGGCAAAAGTAGTTGATAATCAACGATATATAATGCTTGCCGTTGATAGTGATGACCTGGCGAACGTCGACGTCAAGGAAATATGGAACGATAACGCCGTCAACCCAAAATCGACTCAAAACAGTGGCTTTTTCGTTTATCATCACAAATTTCACAATTTTATTCCTTCATATGCCCATTGATCCATAAATAGGCCTCATCGTTGAAGATGATTTTTAGATGGAACGTAGGGTCAGTCGCCGTAGTCTAGTAGGTAGTGTGTTCGCTTATTAGACATAAAGCCCGGGTTCGAACCCCAAGCCAGACATCAAAACGAAATATGAAAAAAAAATATTTCTTCGGCGACCTCCTCTCAGGAGATTTCTAACAAAAACTCTGAGAGTGAAAATAAAATTGCCATGAACAGTTGCTCAAAAATCTGTCGTTCGGAGTCGACTTTAAACTGAAGGTCCCACCACTCACGTATAAAATTAACTCACACAACATGAGTGGTGTGAGAAACTAGGCCGTAATCCTGACTGAAGGATTGTAATGGCCAATTATGTATGCATGTGTAGGGTCAGTTGCCAGCTGCTCCAGAGCCCTCTACGTGAACACAGGTCGTTGTCTATGGTTGTCTATAGTGTTTTGGTGAAACAGACTCAAAAAATGAAAACTAATTTAACAATTGCAGCTTCAACAAGATGTTATCAACTGTCAATGTCCCTGTTGGAAGACTTGGTAAAAATAAAACTAAAAAAGTTTCCCTCGATTATACACGTGCTGCCGTTGAAAGCCAAGTTCGTCGTTGAAATCGATTTGGTGCCTTAAAGTGATTCGATTGATGACTTCAAATTCGATTCAGATAAGTTTTTCGTAAGATTTTGTTTGATTCGTTGGTTGTTAGTCGCCGTAGCCTGGTAGGTATGTTAGATGTGAGGTCCCGATTCAAACAGCCAACAAAACGAAATTTTAATATTTCTTTGGTGACTTCCTCTCAGCAAATTTCTGGCAAAAACTCTGTGAGTAAAAATAAAATTGCCATGAACAGTTGCTCAAATATCTATCGTTAGGAGTCCACTTTGAACTGTGGGTCCCGCCACTCATGCATAACACATATCAACATAGACAACACAAGTGGTGTGAGAAGCTAGGTCGTAATCTTGACTGAAGGGTTGTGGTGATCAATTAGGGACATATGTATGTATGTATGTATTTATAAAAATTTTGAGAAAAATCAATAAGACAATGAATTTAAAGGCAGGCTATCTAATAGTTATCAGAAGTATCAATCAAAAATGATTTTTCAGGAAATATGAAGTAAACATTGTTAAATTTTTTATAAAAATCACTTTGCCTTAGGCTTGGATGGGTTAAATTGTTTTTTATTTTTCATTTTATGTGTTAAAAAATATTTCTTTTTCATTCCAATGCTTTTGTCAAATTATTTTAAAGTTCGTTTTTATCATACAATATCTTATGCTCTCGTTTTAATAGTGGGAAGTTAAAGGGAATTTAAAACGGAATACGAAGGCTAATAGACATAGTTTGCAAACACTACACATTGAATTTAAAATTGCAATAACAAGGCATAATACTTTATAGTCCGAACATTAGTTTTTTCCATTACCTCTCTAGGGAGCATATAGTTTCCACAAAGCGTCTCCATCTGATACGATTCTCCGCTGGTGTTTTTCCGCCTTCCCATGTCAGGTCGTTTAGCCTTAGTTCTTGAAGGACCGTGCGTCTCCAGGTGTTTTTTGGTCTGACACGGTTTCTTGAGCCCTGGGGATTCCACTCTAGCGCCATTCTTATAATACTGTTGGGCTTCTTTCTCAATCTAAGGCCGATCCACCCCCCAATTTTTTCTATTTGATCTGCTTCTGTATGGGTTCCTCCTCTGTAAGAGTCCAAAGATCTGCCTTGCTGATGGGTTTGGGCCAGAATAATCTACATATGTATGATTCTCAGGCATTTATTGATGAATACCTGAAGTTTTTGCGTGATGGTGTTAGATATAAGCCAAGTTTCCCTACTAGTAACATTGACTTTACACAAGCATTGAACATTCTTAGCTTGGTACGCCTAGATATATATGAGCTTCACCATACGGAGTGCAGTCGCCCGACTGCTGTTTTCGCTCTATTAAGTCTGTTATCTATGTCTGTTTCTGCGCCCACGTTTGTTATCATAGTACTGCCTAGATGTAGCATGATGTTTTCTGTGCTAGTGTTGTTAATTCTCATGGCTTTGGTTTTCTTGATATTTATCTCAAGTCCAACGTTGCAAGCCAATCTTTCCAAGTGTTCGAGTTGGAGACCTTGTGCAACAGTAGACAAATATCATGTGCATAATCCAAATCCTCGAGTTGGCGTGAGAGACTCCATGTTATTCCTCTCCTCATTGAACAGACTTCGCTCATGATTTTATCCAGCACGATGGTGAATAACAGAGTTTGAACATTATAACGGGAATTTAAAAAACTTAAGTTCTTTAGCTGCTCGAATTTGAAAAAGAAATAATTTTTCTTATAGAAAAATTACGCACTTTTGAAATACTAACCATACTGTAAGCTTCATAGAGATCTTGATTAAAGTGGTAAATTTTTTCTCTTATACTCGACATAGGAATTCATCCGAAAAGTCGAAAAATGAAAGTTGTTTCCTGTACTTTATGGCAACTAAAAAAAAAATAATAAGAAATCTACAATAGCTTTTACGCACTACAAAATACTTATCTTCCCAATGTGGCTCTTTTCTACAATAAAAAAACTGTATTCGAAATAAATTCAAAGGCAAAAAAGTGTATATTTTTTCGTAGATTATATGCCAAACCCTTTGTATATAAGTCTCACTCCAAAAAAAAAAAGAAAACTATTTCTAATGATAACAAATCACTATAAAGTTGTGATTCTTAATTAAGTATCCATAAAGCTGTGTTTTGTTCTTTATTCTTTAATGTTAACATAAAATGAAATCAATTTCAAAAAATCTATTTTCATTTCCACTAACAATTATTGTTAACTGCTAGTGTGGCATTACTACTAGTTCAGCAGCACTAACTAAAGACTTAAGACATAAACTTTTTAATACACTATGGGCCATTATTACAACTTGTCGTTAACTAAAAGAAGGATTTTAACGGGCAGATAAATTGTTTTTCATTATTATGAGTACCCAATAAGATAGAAGTGAGCAGTAAGCTAAAGGGAGGATCATCCTGTCGGTAACTTTTAAAGTTAAGTTTCTGTTTGAACTTGCCAGATTATATATTAGCGCAGTTCACAATCTTGGGCAAATGGTCTGGCATCATGGCATTTGCAAATGTTGGGTATTTTTTTTTTACCATACACTAACAAAATACACAGAAATACCCTTGTCATGGTTTGGCAAATATCCAACACTCAAGACCGTGGTTATATTTGCCATACTTAAGCAAATAAATATAAAAATAAAATAAGTGTTATCGGCATTGCTCCGGTACTGCCATATTTTTGAAAAATTTTATCTGTAATTTGTAATAACGAAAATAAGTTAAAGGTAACTTTCCAGTTACCTTTAGCTAAAGGTACCTTTCATTAAACCCAAGTTTAACGGCAAGTTGTAATAATGGCCCTATGTACATATGTTTAGTGTTCTGGTTCAATTAATTAATGATCTTATTACAACAACAAATAAGCAACAAAAAAACAAATAAATTTAATTAATGAGTTTTGTTTAACAAATAGCCGTGGTCTAGTAGGTAGTGTGTTGGCTTATTAGACGAAAGGCCCGAGTTCGAATCCCAGGCCAGACATCAAAAATAAAATACAAAAAGTATTTCTTCGGCGACTTCCTCTCAGCAGATTTCTGGCAAAAACTCTGAGAGTAAAAATTGCCATGAAAAGCTTCTCAAAAAATCTGTCGTTCGGAGTCGACTTTAAACTGTAGGTCCCGCCACTCATGTATAAAATTAACGCACACAACATGAGTGGTGTTGAGAAGCTAGGCCGTAATCCTGTCGAAGGGTTGTAATGGCCAATTATGTATGTATGTATAAAAATTTTAAAAGAAAAAATTCGAATTTTTTTTTTTTTTCTATAACACGTTGAGGCATGTGTTGACTTCTCCGGTGCTTCTGAAATTTTAAAATTTTATCTGAAAAAATATCACACACACCATTATTTATTATTATTTTTTTAAATTTTATTTGTTATTCTAATTGATTAATTAGATTTTATTAAATTCTTTTGTCTTTTAAATACGGAAGTGTTTACTCATGGTTCATTATTGCTTTTTAAACAATTACGAAGAAGAGTACAAATTAATGTATTATTATAAAATTGTTTGTTATTGTTTTTGTATTTGTTATTGTTGTTGTTGTTATTGTTGGTTTTGCTGTTGTTATTGCATTTTATTTATTTTATTTGCTTAATTGGTCTTTATAACACCAATTATTTAATTATTTTCATGAAATCTAAGGCATTAACCTTTAATTTGATTGATTAGTTATGAACTTCAATAAATTTGAAGCAAAAAAAAAATAAAAATAAAACAAGTACAGTCAATACTAAGGCAAATAATTGTAAGCACAGATTTTTAATAAATTAAATTAAAAATAACATACGCGGGTAAGGCTTTTCTAACCAAAAGCGTGATGAAATAATTGCCACACAGTTAATACTATATTCAGACATGCACGCCATTATTGAGCTCGATATTTCATATAAAGTTTCAATTAATTATTGCGCAATAAATACGGAAATTGTTATAATATTGAGTAAAACTTAAAATACAGCATTGTCATAAGTATGTTCAGTGCCGATATTACAATCAAATGTCAACAAACAAAAAACAACAAAACAAAAAACCAAATAATAACAATATTGTTGAAACAACCAGCTGTTTTGTTTACCAGCTGTCAAATGAATATTGAATAAGCAGCTGAACTGCGTATATTATTATGTCTGAACACTTAAAATATTGTACTCAAATAACCGAATATTGACTTAATACAAGTTTATGTCTGAACATAATATAAGTAAATGTTATCAATTGATGCCAATACAATCTTTTACATTAGCAACTGGCCGGTTATGCTCACAATACAGACTTTTAATTATTCCGATTAACAACTTAGACAGAGGAGTAGGTATGTTCCAATTTGGTATGAAATAATTATGGACGTAATCAAATTATATAATCATTCTTCTCCTGTGGGCTCACAACGTTCCGCTTTGTGTGTTCAAGTGAGCTATTTTCATCCTTTAAATCCATAATTTTGAGAGAAAGACATTAAGATGCAAACTTACGAGGGTTTATGGGTATTAAGTTTGTAATAAAAAACATTGTAAGTGGAAGGAAGACATCTTCGATACATACATAATTGGTCATTACAACTCTTCGGTCAGGATTACAACCTAGTTTCTCGCACCACTTATGTTGTGTATGTTTATTTTATCCATAAGTGGCGGGACCTACAATTTTTATTTACTCTCAGAGTTTTTGCTAGAAATCTGCTGAGAGGAAGTCGCCGATGAAATATTTCATCAACTTTCGTTTTGTTGGAGATGTCCGTCCTTGGCGTATGAACCGTGGTCTCACGTCTAATAAGCCAACACACTACCTACTAGACTACGGCGACTTCTGTAATGTCAAATCTACAAGCAAACAATTTGTTTTTGAGACTGCAGGAATATAATATTAGAAGGAATGGAAACATTAGAGAGTGAGCGATACTCTAAAAGTGTATAAACATTCTGAGAGAATATTTAAGGCTTTTCGTTCCCTCCGAAGGGCATAAAAAAATAAAACATCTCCGATTACTTACTCAATTGTTCATTGCAAACCTTTCGTAAAGATTACAATCTAGTTCCTCACACCAACCATGTTGTGTGTATTAATTTTATTCCTAAGTGATGGAAGATACAGATTTATGAAACTTTTCATGGCAATTTTATTTATGCTCACACTTTTTGCTTGAAGACTGTAAAGAGAAAGTCGCGGGAAGAAATAATTTCCATATTTCGTGTTGTTCGGCATGTCTGTACTGAAGTTTGAACTACAGGCTTTCGTCTAAGAAGTCAACTTACTATCTACTAGACTGGAGTAATTTCAAAAGGACATACATACATACCTAATTGGTCATTACAACCCTTCAGTCAGGATTACGACCTAGCTTCTCACACCACTTATGTTGTGTGTGTTAATTTTATACATGAGTGGCGGGACCTACAGTTTAAAGTAGACTCCAAACGACAGATTCCTGAGAAACTTTTTCATAGCAGGTTTATTTACTCTCAGAATTTTTGCCAGAAATCTGCTGAGAGGAAGTTGCCGAAGAAATGATGTCTGTCCTGGGGCTTGAACCCGGGCTTGACGTCTAATAAGCGAACACTACCTACTAGACTACGGCGACTATTTCAAAATGTTCAAAGTTAAAAAACGAATACTCTGTACGGTGTCTATACGAATGGACGTACTCTGTAAGAAATATAAAAAATTACTTGAAAACTGCAAATTGTAGGATAGAAGTCGTAGCCGTAGTGTACTATGTAGTGAGTTGGCTTAACGGACGGGAAGCCACGGTTCAAAGCCCACGTCAGACATCTCTAACAAAATGAAATATGAAAAAATATTTCTTCGGCGCTTTCCCCTCAGCAGATTTCTGGTAAAAACTGTAAGGGCCATTATTACAACTTGCCTTTAAAGTTAGTTTTAATAAAAGGTAACTTTAGCTAAAGTGAACTTTAAAGTCACCTTTAACTTATTTTCGTTATTATAACAAAATGATCAAATAAAGTTAACTTTTTCAAAAATATGGCAGTGCCGGAGCAATGTCGATAAGACTGTTCAAATAAACAAGTTTTTTTTTTAATGCAGTGGCAACGAAGGGGCCTCTTTTTTGTTGTTGTATTTGCTCATTTTGTTTATATTTGAAGTTGCCATATTGAAAATAATATATAATATGGCAAGTTTAAACATAAACTTAACTTTGAAAGTTAAAGGTAGAATGAGCCTCCCTTTAGCTTAACGCTTACTTCTATCTTATTGGGTACTCATAATAACGAAAAACAGTTTATCTGTCCGTTAAAATCCTCCCTTTAGTTAACGGCAACAATTGAAACAGAAGGGAATAATAAAATTATGTAGCAATTATTAATACATATGTACATACATACATAATTGGCCTTTACAACCCTTCAGTCAGGATTACAACCTAGCTTCTCAACACCACTCATGTTGTTTGTGTTAATTTTATACATGAATAGCGGGACCTACAATTTATCGTCGACTCCGAACGACAGATTTTTTGAAAAACCTTTCATGGCACTTTTATTTACTCTCAGAGTTTTTTGACAGAAATCTTCTGAGAGAAAGTTCGCCGAAGAAATATTTTTTCATATTTCGTTTTGATGTCTGACCGGGGATTTGAACCCTGGCTTCACGTCTAATAAGCCACACTATCTACTAGACTACGGCGATTATTAATGGCAACTTGAATAACTCCCACAGGTTTAATCATGTAGTGTCTTAGGTGTGTGTGTTACGCTCCTCATTTAGAGTATGAGTTTCTGTATGACAATTAAACGAACCACAAAATAACTTTCATCTGCCAAATTATTTGTGATTGAGAAGATTTGATAAGGTACCCCCATTAAGTCTCGTCCCAATTTGCAGAATAATAGATTGGATACTGTTTGCATTGTAAAATAAAAAATCTCTACCTCTTTAATAAAATAATTTCCTTTTGTATTTAAAATCTAATTCAACTATTTCTTAATGCTATTGTTGATTGTGTTTAACACCACATGAAATGAATGAAAAGAGAAAAAAAGTCATAAAAGATTCACCAAATAATTTAACTTGTAATGCTAAATGCCACTTTGATGCAAATAAAAGAGAAACTTTGCTTATGTTTTTTTTTTTAATTTAATTTTTCTTTTTCTTTATTTTTCTTTAAATGATTATTTTTAATAAGATTTAATTTATTTTATTATTAAAATGTAATAAAATCTCTTTTAATTATAGTTCAACAACGTATGTGGGTCTTATTCGTACAGTCTGTAATTAAAGTAATTAAATCTCTCATTGGAGATAAAATTGAAAATTTATTCGTTTGCGGCAAATCAATTAACAAGATTCCAACAACAGTTAAAAGGTAATTAAAATAGTTTTTTTATTATTCGGCTTTGTTTTTTTTTTAACAGGAAAACAATAAATAATTTAAGTTCTTTAAATTTAATGAAAGCATAAAGAAACTTTAGAATCAATCATGTCGTGTGAATTAAAATGTAATGTGATGATGGCTTCAGTGAAACATAAATAATTACACACATACATACAGAATTAGTCATTACAACCCTTCAGTCAGAATTACAACCTATCTTCTCATACCACCCATGTTGCCTGTGTGTGTGTTAATTTTTCTCCATGAGTGGCTGGACCTACAGTTGAACGTCGATTCCGAACGACAGATTTTGAGAAACTTTTTCATGGCAGGTTTATTTACTCTCAGAATTCTTGCCAGAAATCTACAGAAGGAAAGTCGCCGAAGAAATATTCTTTCATATTTTCGTTATGATGTCTGACGTGGGGTTTGAAACCGGGCCTTACCTCTAATAAGCCAACACACTACCTCCTAGACTACGGCGATAATTAAAGGAGGGTAATAGGACAGGACATTTAATAGTTATTACTTTACTTTACTTATAAGCTTTGCTATCGTTTTACGATTGTTTTTCGGTGATTGATTTTTACCCCCCGGCGCTTCACCCATTTGCCGCGATGCAGGCCGGTTCCAAGGGATTACAAAGTTGGTAGCTTACACTGATCTCTGATTTTTTGAGCTCTATAAGATGGCTATCAATAAGATTGGTGAGGTATGGGCAGGAGCCGGGCTTGCTGTTGTCTCTCTGGACCAGAGAGCCCTCGAGCGAATGTCAGAATCTCGGACGAACCGTCAGCCCCTGAGGGCATTTTGGGGATCCTCAGGATCAGCACCACAGATCTACCCACCAATAATTAGAGAGCAACCAAAGTTACCGCCAGGTGACCCTAACCGACCAACCTCTCTCGATGTTCAATACCCGTGTTGGCGTGATAAACTACTGATTTGGCTCTCTCCAGCTCAGGATTTATACAATCGATTCTCGGGTGGCTTTGCAACCCTTTGCTCGGGCGGTTTATCCCAGCTCGAAACCCGTCACCGAGGACATAGAATGTTGGAGCGTCAGTAGCCACTCCTCATAATGCTCCTCGGACAGCACAATCACTAACTCTGACCTGGTTGGAGAAATCTTCAGCAACATGTGTGTAGACATAGGCGAAACCTCTCTATTATCGGGCGCTTACGTGACGGTGCGACCTACCTTCTCACACCACTCATGTTGTGTGCCTTAATTTTATACTGGAGTGGCGGAACCTACAGTTTAACGACGACTCCGAACGACAGATTTTTGAGAAAGTTTTTCATGGCAGGTTTATTTAGTCTCTCAGAGTTTTTGCCAGAAACATGGGGAGAGGAAGTCGCCGAAGAAATATTTTTATTTCATATTTCGTTTTGATGTCGCCAGCACTCAAGAACTGCCTCTGTTGGTCCACTCCTCCCCCTAGCAGTGAAGGAGTTAAAGCTTGTAAAAACCCCTCAGTTGACTTAACGCTAACGGATATCGCGTTGCATTTGTTTATGATAGAGGTAGGCCTAGGGCTTGTGTAATGGTCAGAACTAATATTAATGCTTTTCTCCTCTCCAGATAGAGCGACACGGACATTGTCGCCATGGTCAACGAGTTAAACTCGTAGGTTCTCTAGATCACATCAGCATGTTGTGTGTACAACAATCGATTTATAGCAGCAACAGTTGCCAGAACAAATTATCTCAAGAAGTTCTGATGTCAGCTGACCACCAAGATCAATCGATTTATTGTCGTTCGTATTTTCTTTGGCGTTTTGGGAAATGTCTTCTTTCTTTGAAACAAAAAGAAACTCTTTAACGAAATAAAGAATGCATAAGTGAAAGATTTCCAGGTTATTACAAGAAATGAATGAAGAAGTGATAAATGCTTCGAATTTTTCTGACAATAATTATCTCTTCGTGGTGAATTTATTCCTTGAAAGCTCTGCTTTTAAAATATGCAACCCGTATTAATTGAAATTGAAATCGAAATCGAACTGTTATTGGAATATTTTTTTTTCAAACTGAATTTAAAACAAATGAACACATAAGATTACAGAAGACGCCCATTTGAATAAAATATTATATATGCAGACAATGTGAGTGAGTGAGTGAGTATTTTTTAATTACGTGTCCCCCATGCCAATAAAATTATTAGTTTTGTTATTTTTATTTTTGTTTTTATTTATTTTTTTATTTTAAACTCGATTAATTAAAACAAAACTATTTAAAGAACTGCTGGTATGGGTTGATCATCGAAGAATTATTAATTTAAACATTTTTTATGGAATTAATTTTGTTAAATTTGCTAACAAACTTTAAAATTCTTAAATTACACTTTAAAAGAGTTCTATATAGGTATATGTATATGGCATCCATATGGCATACGTATGTATATTACGTTGTTTATAAATATCTAATCAATCTTAATTAATGTTTTTTTTTTAAGTTTCAAATTTGTTTAACCATCATCAAATAGCTAAAGGGCATTTTTTTACAATTTCTTTTTTAAATTTGTTGTACAAAGAAAATTTTTTTCTTATTTTTTTTTTTTATTTTTTTTTTTTATTTTTTTTTTTAATTTTGTCGGTTTCCTTTATAATTACAAAGTTATTGACCTTTTTCTTTCTAATGTCTTATTGCGTGTTATTTTTGTAAGAGACGGAATATGACTTTACAAATCCCATAACAACTGTTTCTTCAAAAACAGCTGGATGAGGGTATAATTTTCTAATTTTTTTTTCTTTAATTTTTGGTGAAATTAATCAATCATTGAGTGAAATAAAGAAATCAAAGATCAAACAAAGGTTAACACAAAGATCAAACAAAGGTTACAAACAAAGGGTAACTACACAAATTGTGTAGGGTATTAAATCAATGATAAATCAATCAATCATTATATCAATCATAAAGATTGAAGGATTAACCATACTGAAAACAATGGAACAAGAAATATTTGAATGTGATATATTTTATTAAACAATTTATACATTGTGTAGGATATTAAATCAATCATAAATCAATCAATCATTATATCAATCATGAAGATTGAAGGATTAACCGTACTGAAAACAGTGGAGTGAAAACAGTTTGAATGTGATATATTTTATTAAAAAATTAATACATTGTGCAGGATATTAAATCAATCAACTTGTAACTTTGTGGAACTCAAAAATTCACTAATTGTGTTCTATTAGGATGCCTTTAGACAACAATTCCAATATAGTGCGATTGATGGTTAATACGAGGGTTGTTACTTAAGTTTTGGAAACTATAAAAGTTTTAGGAATATTTGTTTCCACTAATAATTATGACATGGATATTACAAGAAAACACACATATAGTATCAGCGTCAAATTTACAAAATGGGTCTTAGTATAGGGTTATGTGAGAGCAGCCTGTAAATCCAATATAACCCATGTCATCAATCAAATTCAACCTGATTTATGTAACAGAGTCATATAAAATTGTACATGTACATTTTTTTCCAGTACCCCTCTTGGGAGCATATTATGGCTTCCACAGAGCATTTTTGCGTTGTATACTTTTCTTTAAACTATTTTTAATGTTCCAGCTAAGCTGGTGATTGGTCTGCTTTAACAAGTTCTAGGATAATGGGGCTACCATCTATCGTTGCCAAGAAACAACGCCTTTGGAGTATTTGCTGTAGTGGCGGGGAATCTTGCTGATTGTTGATTCCTACCTCTTTTCCCATTGGATATTTGGAGATTTAGAATGCACTCTACCCAGAGAAGCCCTGGCTCGTTTATATTCCACACATAATGGCATCAAGGGGTTCTTCAAACGAATAAAAAATGTCGATGTTTCATTTAAAATTAAAGATAGGAAGCACTTAATATACAAAAACAAGGAAATATACATATATATCGTTCTTCTATACATATATATGTACATACGTATATAAAAATGAATGTTTGTTTGTATGTCACTTATAGAATCGTAAACTATGCATTTGATCATGTTATGATCTTTAGCAAAGTTGTTGTGCATGAGCCGGGAAGGGTTTCTAAGTTGGTATGACAAATTTCCGACAGATGACGCCACTGAAAATTACTAAAAATTAATTAAATCGTAAATTGTGTATTTGATCATGTTATGATCTTTACCAAAGTTGTTGCACATAAGTCGGCGGAGGTTTCTAAGTTGGTATGACCAATATCCAACAGTTGGCGCCACTGAAAATTACTAAAAATGATTTAAATCGTAAATTGTGCTTTTGATCATGATATGATCTTTAGCAAAGTTGTTGCGCATAAGTCGACGAAGGTTTCTAAGTTGGTACGATTAATTTCCGATAGATGGCGCCACTGGGAATTATTCAAAATGAATTGAATCGTAAACTATGCATTTGATCATGTGTTGATCGGACAAATACCAGAGATTTTAGGATTCATCATTTATGATCTTAATAACACTCAGTATAACTCATTCCCGTAAAATGTCAATCACAAATTTGAAACATTTTAATTTTGGAAAATTTTTGAAAATGCTGTTGGTTTCAATTGGATTGGATTGAATTGTGAGATTCTAATAAATTTAAACGCAATTTTCACGTCGTTCCTCTGCAATCATGCCTCCAAAACGACAAACAATTGGTCGACCTACTACACCTCAAGCACGGAAGAAAAGAGCATTACGAGCCTCAGAATCAGACGATCACAGAGCATTGAGACTGGAAAATCTTTGAGTACAAGCCGCTGAGATCCATTCGCATGAATCACTTGAATGACGAGAAGTGAGATTAGATACTGATCTAATGCATACTAACTCAGGCCCGTTCGTTTCAATCATCTGGACAATGGAAACAAAATCCATAAAATGATTCAAAATTAATTGGATATTTGTGTGTTTCCTTCAAATTTATTTTTGTTGGTGGCGCAGCAACACGCGCAGGCTACAGCTAGTATATTAATAAGCCTTTCACCGGAGCTTCTTCCCTATAATTTCGTTTCCTTTAATTTTAAAAGTTTGCATATTTTGTTAATTGGAATGACATTAAACAAAAATTATTATTCTTTTATCAGAAAGCAATATTCATGCTTTCAATTCTCAAGTGTCTCCCAATAGTAGTAGTAGTTTTAATAAAGCGTTGAGAACATGACAACTTTTAAGCATAAAAAAAGCTAAAAAACTTGTTCAAATGAAATGGTTAAGGCATTAAGATTGATTTTTTGCCTTAATGCTGCATATCAATCAAATTGGTGTCTGATATATAGAAATAATTCAATTTTTTTTTCTTCATTATTTCTTTGATTTCTACACGTCTATTTAAGTGTTTATTAAAGTATTATAGATGGGGGGGAGAAATAGCAAATACGCAGTATAATATTATAATAACAAAAAAAGTTTAATGGATTTCAAAAATGATAACCTTGAAATAAATAAAGAATTAAAACGAGTCAAAGAATCAAACAAAACAAAATCATACAAAAGAATTATAAGATTTTGTTCTTTTCCTTTTTTTTCTTTGCAAAATAGTAGACAAACAAAACAAAAAGATTCATACTATATGTACATGGTATGACAACGATATAATGTTGAAAATAAAAGAATTCAAAATCCAACAGAAATATAATCTTAGCCATGAAGGTGTTTAAAAACTTCAAATTGATGTTTTCTGAAGAGACTCTGTCATGCTCGAAAAACTGCTTATAGTGCATGTGTCTTAAGTCTTTTGTTTTAACAACACAAAAAGTGACATACAGTAAGTGCATCCATACATACATAATTGGCCATTACAACCCTTCAGTCAGGATTACGGCCTAGCTTCTCAACACCACTTATGTTGTGTGCGTTAATTTTATACGTGAGTGGAGGGACCTACAGTTTAACGTCGACTGCGTACGACAGATTTTGAGAAACTTTTTCATGGCAGGTTTGTTTACTCTCAGAGTTATTTTGCCCGAAATCTGCTGAGAGGCAGTCGCTGAAGAAATATTTTTTTTCTTGTTCATATTTCGTTCTGATGTCTAGCCTGGGGCTTGAAGCCGGGCTTTACGGCGATTACGATTTGGTTAGCGAAGCTCGCTTTATTCGCCAATGTTGTCTATGGCCTGACGTAGATTTGTAAAACTATTAAAATGCTTTTTAAAATAGTTTCTAGGACTTTAGAAAAGATGCTGGATAATTTTAGAAGATGTGATGGAAGCATCAAGCTATATGAGAATTGTAGTTTAAGTCTTCAGTACACGTGAGATGACCATGACCTGAAACTGATTGTGCGGAATATTTGACGTGGCAGGAGATGTGTAGCACTTACCGGTGTCATGTTTGAAACCATATCGTTGGGGACCATATCATCCAATTTAGACCAAAAGAAGTTGGTAATCATCGACCTATAATGCTCGCTGTTGGCAGTGATGGCCTGCACAATATCGTCCTCAAAGAAATATGGACAAATGACGCTGCCATAGCAAACGCAACACCAAAAAGTGATATTTATGGGATGCATTCGACGCTCTTGGATCTCATGTGGATTGGTATCGTTCCAAAATTCTACAATTTTCTTTGTTCATCCAGAAATCGGCCTCATCTCTGAAGATGATTTTTCGATGAAAAGTCGGGCGGTCCGTTGCCCGAATAGAATACTAATCTTTTGGTAAAACAATTCTATTATTGGCACGTGTTGTTGAATGCTAAATTCGTCAATGTTGATGTGATAAAAAGACCCAATAAATGATAATGAAATAATGTGACAGATGTAGTTTTAGCAAGGTGTCCTCTATCAACTGTAACAATTAGAAAGCCGCTGTTGAAAGTCTTAAGAAGTCCTTGAATTTTTGGTTACTTATTTAATTGGATCACTACAACACTATAGTCAGGATAACAATCTGCTTTCTTACACCACCTATGTTGTGTGAGTTAATTTTATCTATGGGTGATGACACCTACAATTTGGAGTCCGCTCATGGCGATTTCATTTACTCTCAGAGTTTTTGCCAGAAAAATTGGAGAGAGAAAGTTCCCGAAAGAAATATTGCTTTCATACTACGTTTTGTTCGAGGTATCTGAGCTGAGGTTTGTTCCATAGGCACTCGTCTAATAAGTCCACATAATACCTAAGAGACTACCCTTGGCAGTAGACTTGATTCGGTTTCTTTGGTCGATTTGGTTAGCATAGCTCGCTTAATTTGTCAATGTCCGTCTATGGCCTGACGCAGATTTCTCTCATTATACTCTCCCTTCATGGTAGAGTAGTGGAGCTAAGCGGTACTAGATATAGAATCGTTTACAAAATCCATTGAACTTTCAGGCTGGTTTTCAGCTTGATACTAAGGTAGTCATGATTTAAGTGCGAAGCCTTGATACTGATTATCAAGGCTAATTAATCAAGACTTGTTAGTTAGCCATTGTGGTGTCGCTCCATGTAGTATCATGACAGGCGGCCACTATGTTTGAAAAAATGTATACATACATAATTGATCATTACAACCCTTCAGTTGGGATTACGACCTAGCTTCTCATCTCCTACAGTATGATTCTATCCCTAGCTCATCCATAGCAACAGAAATGTTAATTTCAAATTTAAATTTTCTTAATTAATATTCTTCTGAATTTTACATTTGTTTCGCTCACATTTTTTTATATTTCAAATTTCTTTCGCATCGTTGCCTATATAAGTATATCTTGAATCTCTTCAAGCACGTTTGAACCTTGCCAATCAGCTGAAAGCGTATAAATTTCACAACAAATAACAGCAAATACAATAGCAAAAGCATATAAAATATTTGATCACAGAACAATATAAAACCCAAAATAATTTCCAATGAATTCAAGGTTGCCTTATGATCCTCCAGCCATAAATCGTTGCTCTGGTCAGGTACTAAGTAAGGAAACAAACATTGGAAAATGTTTTCAACAAATTACCACAGATTTTGCACATACTAACTTACTTTTCAAACTGGCCAATTCAATGGTGGCATTGGCATCAACATTTAGGCAAAGGAACAGCTCATCCCATTCTTCCTGACGTGATAATTCCCATAAAGATTTGCAATAATTATCCATTTTTTCCATTTTTTTCTTCCTTTTTTTAATAGTAAAACTGTCAATTTTTTTTTCTTTTCTTTTAAAAAATTATTTGATTTTTTTCTAATTGTTTTCTGCTTTCTCAAAAATAATTTTGTTTTATTTGTTTAATTTGTTTTTATTTTTTATTAATTATCGATTATAAAGGGTGTTTTTTATAGAGGTATAGAACTTTAAGTTGGCATTACTCTTCAAGATGGCGACCGATTTAACAGCTGTCAAGTGATTTATTCTCAGTTTGGTTTGGCAATTCATCATGAGTAGACTCACGCCTGAACAACGCTTGCAAATAGTGCAAAATAATGGTTCTGTGCGGAAAACGTATCGCGCACTACGTCCATTTTATCGTCGACAAAATCGCCCTTCAGAGCAGTTAATTCGATTAACCATGGAACGTTTTCGCACCACGTTTACTCTTATTGATAACTCGCATGCCCAGAGACGCTGTACGGTGCGTACAGAAGAAGCTATTGCTGCTGTAGAGCGTAGCATTGAGGAAGACCCGAATGAGTCCATCCGCGGTATAGAGCCATGATTACTAACTTTTTCATTACTGAATTGAATAACCATGATGTCCAGGAGATGTGGTTTCAACAAGACGGCGCAACATGTCACACAGCTCGTGCCACAATAGATTTATTGAAAGACACGTTTGGTGACCTCCTAATTTCACGTTATGGACCTGTGAATTGGCCTCAAAGATCTTGTGATTTAACACCGCTAGACTACTTTCTGTGGGGCTATGTAAAGTCATTGGTCTATGCGGTAAAGCCACAAGCGCTTGACCATTTGGAAGACAACATTCGCCGTGTTATTGCCGATATACGGCCACAAATGTTGGAAAAAGTCATCGAAAATTGGACGTCCAGATTGGACTACATCCGCGCCAGCCGTGGCGGTCATATGCCAGAAATCATATTTAAAATGTAATGCCACAAGATTATCTTTCGGATAAATAAAATTCATGTCAATCGAATAATCCATCGTTGTTTTATTGCAACTTAAAGTTCTATACCTCTATAAAAAAAACACCCTATACATCGTATAATGAATTACATCATGTGATATATTAGGTATGTACATATACATACATATATTGTTGTTGTTGTCTGTTTTTTACAAACTGTCTGACTGATTGACTATATAAGAATTAATTATTTTATGACTTGAAGGAGGTGCTTGAACTTTATTTAACTGATTTGTTGTCATTTTGTGGTTTTTTTTTTTATTGTTTTTAATGAAAGACAAATTACACCCACCTCTATTAAGCAGTTTGTAAAACAATAACAATTATTTATGGGGAAGATAAAACAAATTACAGGGGCACAGACAGTGTTATATACTATGTTTTAAAAATGCCTACACGGTGGTACAATAATTTTTTTATATGAATTTCTTGTAGAAAATATTATCGCATGTCAACGAATGACAGATTCTAAATGACTCGGTCTTTACGTTTCCTGCACTTGATTTCCAGGCTGATTTTTATTTTGCTGATAATGGTCAGACAGTTAAGATGAAAAAAATCATTAACAACGTTAAAATTTCAGTTATCGGCCGTTATCTAAAATTCAATATGCCACAGGTCGTTACTTGGCGACGACATAGTCTTCATTTTGCTCTCAGAACCATTTTGAAAGATTCCCGTTCTATATCGGTAAAGCCAACTGCAACACCCCAGTTAGTACGTCCAATGGTGCCAAAGTCTTCAGTATAAATTGCGAGGAAAGCTCATCATTCGGAGAATAATACTCTCGATTATAAAATTGAAGAGATCGGGATCACCTCGTCTGAATCCTCGTCTGGCATTCGAAGAAGAAGAAGTAGTAGACATACATACGTACATAATTGCCCATTACAAGCCTTCAGTGTCAGGATTACGGCCTAGCTTCTCACACCACTCATGTTGTGTACCTTAATTTTATACATGAGTAGCGGGACCTACAGTTTAACGTCGACTTCGAACGACAGATTTTTGAGAAACTTTATCATGGCAGGTTATTACTCTCAAAATTTTTGCCAGAAGAAATATTTTTTTCATATTTCGTTTTGATGTCTGACCTGGGGCTCGAACCCGGGCTTTACGTCTAATAAGCGAACACACTACCTACTAGACTACGTCGAAGTAGTAAACTTTTCATCTATTGCGTTTAATAGCGTTTTATTGCTGCCGATTACCAGTTGTAGATATATTAGATGATTGTGGGGATGCTGCTGTTGTGAGCAATGTGACTTTATTTAGTTTGCCAACAGCATCCGATATGGTGGGTTTTGAAAAAGTTTGGTAAGGTACTCTCCTATCTTCATTGAGCTGCACGAGTGTTGCTCAATGTCATTCTGCACAGTCTTAGCAGCTTTGTAGGAATATCGATCATAGAAACTGCGGGAAAACAGGATTTCTTTTCCGTTTATCACATGCTGCCTTATTTATAGTCGACAAAAAGATGATCCGTGTCGAATTGGTATTCATGAGTGTTCTCCTGGTGAACTAAACAGGTCTGAAACCGCACTGATAAGGTCCAATCAGTGTTTTGGTGAGTGAATTCACCCATTTACATAATGCGGTCGTAAGAACCTTATATGCTAAAGGGAAGAAAATCCGTCTGTAGATGCCTATAGTTCGGGCATATCATAAGTGTTTGTACCTTACAGATGGGGAAAGTGCAAATGTTGACAAGTCAGAAGCCTTGAGGAACCAAGTAACAATACACATATATGTATATAAGTATATGTAGGACTGAGTGTAGAATACAATGCCTCATTTGTTATTTATTTTAATCCCTTTTAATCTAAAGAAAAATAAGATGAATGTGCTCTGGAGGGCTATAAGACCTTTGTTCTACAATTGCATATTTTTATAACGTATTAGTCTCCCTTGTAGTATCTCCTTTAATCGCTTAGATTAAGGTTATAAAATGTTCTTCTTGTTCTGAATCTCATAATTTAAAAACTTCATCAAAAAACGCATTTTGTTTAACCAAAAATAAACTTAAACTAGCCATTTTTAAAAAAGCTAAGTTAGCATTATTAATGTTAAATACAAATCTACTTCCGTTTCCCTTTCAAATTAATTATAACGTTTTATATGCATATGGACCACACTGTTACTGTTAACATATTTAGCCAAGACAATGATTTCGATTTTACTCACCTGTATTGAATTTTTTAGAGCAGAATTAATGCACGAATTAAATTGCAAACATGAATAGCTTAGGGATGCCAAGACGGATTGATTTTTAAAAACAACGGGATTCGAGATTTCGAAATGTCGGGATATTATGAGATAATTCGAACAAAGAACAAAAAATTATAAATTATTTCGATAAAAAAAAATTCCAATTTGAAGCTTTTTTGCAAGCATTTTTTGAGACAAATGCAGATGTTTGTAAAAAGAAAATTTTATTACAAAATAATTTAAATTTCATTGTTTATGCATTCCATTACACAATATTTTTGAATTTTAATTTTTTAGAATTTCAAATAGAAATTACTGACATAATGGCAGCCCTACGTTCATTGAGTGTACGTACTTATTTTATTCAGTGTTTCTTTCCACTAATCCTTAATTCAAACACAAACCACGCGGTTGGTAAAATGCAGTACAAAATGGTAGTACCAACATATCGGTAAAAACCCAATGACTTCGCTAATAGAGGTGAAAATCACTTATTCTAGACATACATCGTTTAATTCACCACTGACAGTACAGTGGTCTATAGTTATACAGTACCCATTTCGAATAACGGAACTTTGGTGAATTTAAATTTTATTCACCACATCGGACAAATTCACCATACTTTGCAAAAACTCACCACATTGAAAACTTACCACACAGAATAAACTGACCACATTTCACAAAAATTCACTACTTTAGAAACACACCACAATAAAGTGAGTACTAGCTTTGCTGAACCGGTCGCATGTTAAATCCGTCAGTCCGATCAAATTCCAACAACAAACACACAAACGATGCCAAAACCCACACACGCAAACACACCGTGTTCCGACCCGACACACACGCTAATCCAAATCAGAAAGAAACTCCCACATACACACACACACAAAGGACTGACACCTTATACCATCAGGCACACTACCAACACACATTCATTCTTAACAGACGGTCCATCCGCTTAAATTTCATTTATATAAATCTAACACGAAAAAAGAATATAGGAATTAATATTAACGTTTATTTTTTTAACGAACAAACGGGTTTTTCAAACCACCAGTGTTGCCAGAAACTAAAAAACAATTTACTTCAGAAAAGAATTCAAAAAAGGAACAATTTTAACTCATTTCGTTCATTATTAACCCAATTTTTTCAAAATTAAAATTATGTTTATTTTTTAATAAACAATTAATAATAAATAAGTACATATATTAAAAACTAATAAATAACAATTAATTTTAAATTTACATATGTTAAAAGAAAAAAAAAAATAAAAGAACCACAGCTACTTACACAAAAATATAACCAAATAAATTGAATTTTTTTCATCATCGCTTCGCTTTTATTATTTATTATTATATAGCTTATTTATTGTTTATATTTATTCAGATTTATAAAATAAATAAAAATTTAGTGGTGACTTTCTAATAAAAAACTTCATTCCATAATAAAAATACAATAGTTTTTACCTCATTTCCGTCTGATTGCATTGTAAATAAGTACTCTTTTTTAACAACTATGCATAGCAAATACAACACGGTAACTAACTAACAGCTGATAAGATTAATATTTTCATCCCTCTCGCTTATATTTTGTGTATATTTCTCTTACTCTCACTCTCACTATGTCTATAATGAAAGCAAACCAACTTGCAAAAAACAAAAAAAAAGCGTTTCAGTTTCCAATTTTTCGTCGTTCGATTCGATTTTGCGAAGAAAAAGGTATTTACGAAAGCGGGTGACGTGTTTTATATTTTCTTGTTTAAAAAAAGTAAAAATCAAACAGTGAATGTTCTTGTGACTAAAACTTTAATATAAATAAAATTGTTTTATTTTCTAGAAATTACAACAAAATAAAAGTGCGACAATTAACCAATAAAACGAAAGCACGGTAAAAAAGAGAATTCTTTTCTAAAAGCCAAAGAAGTAATAAAAAAATGAAATTGCGATAAATTGTGTGTGTGTGTGACTTAAATAATTTATACTATGGAATGAAGAATGTTTTATTTAAATTTCAACAGGTTCTTTTGATTCATTTTATTATTAATATGATTTTATTAAGTATTCATTTCATTTGCCAAAATGCAAAAGTTTGACTACAAACAAGTGTATGTGCCATTTTGTTCTCTCTCTCCCTCATCTTGTTTATTTCAATAGCCATTCATTCAGTCCGTTAAAGAGTAGTTTTGTTGTCCTTTGAATGGCCAGAAAATTAAACCCTGTGGGAAATATGTAAACAATACATGTATAATAAATATTAAAAAGAATAATATGTACTGAGTATAAAACAAAATAAAAGTTGCATAATATTTTTTATGTTTTGATTCGTTAAAACTACATACAAATGACGTCAATTTTGAAAACAATATTTTTTTGTATACAAGTGATAATTGTTTATAATTATTATTCTACGTTCTCTTATTTAAATTCTTGGTAATATAAAGCGCTTGCGTAGTTGACTTAGATTTAATTTTTTTACGCTTTACATTACTTTTTTTTTATAAGTAAATCAAAATGATTTTCATAAATGACATCATTTTGCCAATTAAAACATATTCTTTAAAGTTTAGCATAAAATTATATTTTTATGGAGAACAATATTTCTTATTCGACCAGATGTTATTCTAATTTTATTATTTCCGCTTTGTTCTAAATTTTTTCACGTCTTTTTATTATTTATTTATTCTAAATAACTTTATAAAAGCTTCAGCCAGAGATGGAAATGGCAATACACTCTTGCTTTCTTATTCTTATACTTTTGGTACTAACGTTGTCTCTTTGGCATGAGTTCAAATATTCCTTAAATTTTTGTTTATTTTATATCATTTATTTATTTCAGCGGTTTTAGTGTATTGGAAAAAAAAATACATTGAATTTGTTAATTGTTAATGCCTACGAAAATTACATTTCCATCCCTGAATTCAGGTTTTTGTATGGGAATGATGTCGACGCTCAGTAAGCATTCCCATAATCTTGTAAAAGATCTTGACAATACAAATACTGTGTTGTCAATTGGCAATTTATTCACTCGTTTGTAGCGATTTTTACGTGGCATTTATGGGCAAAAATAAATTTAATTTTATTGAATTATTTTAATTACTAAAACCAAACACTACGGACTAAAAACCAAACACTACGTAAATAAGTAAACAATACAAATGAGATAACAACAAAATTAACATGTCGTACGGTAAACATAAACAACACAAACAAATACCTAGAAATTTACAGGGAGAGAAAAATAAAGATCAAAAAAGCAATTACAACAATTTGTAGAAAAATCATGAAGCTGTCAGACATAAAAAATAAACGGGTATAAAGAGAGTGAAAAACGATGCTGCCACTCATCGTTATCAATTTAATACTATGTTCACACATACACTTTTATTGCGTAAATCGCAATAAATACGCAAATTGTTATAATATTGATTAAAACTTAAAATACAGCAGTTTTCCGAACACTTTCTGTTGATATTTGACAATTCAAAAACAAACAAAAAAAAAAAACAACAATGTTTTTGAAACAACCAGCTACTTTGTTTAGCAGCTTTCAGATGAATATTGCTTCTATTATATCTGAACACTGAAAATATTGTACTCAAATAATCGAATAAAAGTGCATGCCTGATCATAGTATAACACTGCGTTATATAATAAAAAAATCTACGGTGTTCAATACCACTGTGCATGTTAACACGCGCTTTTTATATAACTCCCGGTTACAGACTTATGCCTCATCACTGATTGACCATTTACGACTCCGTGGCCACAGTATCCTTCTTCGCCCTATATATACTCCTTTATTTTCATGTCTGGTAGTTTCACGATTTTTTTATAAATTGTTGTTGTTGGATTTTTGCCTGCATTTCTTCCCTTTTTTAAATTCCTATGTATTTATTCATATATTTCTGTTTACCGTATGCTATGTATATTTTGTTGTACGTTTTTTTTTGTTTGTTTATTTTGGTTTAGTTTGTTTTTGCCCGCGTAACATTTTTATTATATATATATTTTCTATTGTTTTGTATTTTATTTTGAATATATTCGACATTACATATATTTCGTTTTGATAAGTGTATTTGAGATAAACATTTAAAGAGTTACAAATTCAGTCTTTCACTTGCACAGAATTTCATTTATTTTGCTAATTGTTATTGAAATTGTTATATGGCACATTTATACTATGTTCAGACATGCATTTTTATTGCGTAAATCGCAATAAACGCCATTATTAAGTTAAATTTTTCATATAAAATTACAATTAATTATTGCGCAATAAATACGCAAATTGTTATAATATTGAGTAAAACTTAAAATACAGCATTGTCATAAGTATGTTCAGTGCGCATATTACAATTATCCGAACGCTTCCTGTTTATATTTGACAGCTCAAATGTCAACAACGACAAAACCCTTAAAATATTGTACTCAATAAACCGAATATTGACTCAGTAAAAGTGTATGTCTGAACATAGTATTACCTTGTGAAGGAAATTTCGATTAACAATAAAAACATAAAGTTGACAACACCACCAGACGCAATTTGTTTTCATTTTCTTTAATTTGTACTCATTTATTCTGGTTTTCTTTTTCCTACGAATTCTTTGCTCTTCTCTATTTAAATTTAATCCCATTCAATTCTCTTTGGCATCATTTATTATCATTTGCTCTTCCTTTTATATCCATTCATACATTGGTTTCCTACTCATCCATTGCTTCTGTTGTGTTGTCGACATATATATGTATGCACGTATGTATTTTTAAAGTTGTACTTCTTTCCAGTGTTGTTAATGCTTCGAGTTTTTTTTCTGTTTTTTTTTTTTGCCAAGTTTGGCAAGTTGACTTTTATTTCTGCAAAGTAACGAGTTTTTTTTCACTTCGAAAGATTGATAGAATCATGAAATTGTTAAAGATACATAAATAGGAAATCAGATATTTAATAAAAATAGCAACAACAATCAATAATAAGAATGACAACAAAAACCACTGCCATTTGCTCAGGTAAACAAAGAATGTGACGGATAATAAAGTCATAGTGGGTTGGTGGTGATGTTTAAGAAGGCGAAAAATAAATTTTTCTACAATACAAAATGTTTAATTATAGCTTTTAGTAAAATTTATAAATAATTATGATTTATAAGAGGCTTAAAGTAATATATTGTATTGGAAAAAAGCACAGATTAAGACGTACATACTTAATGCTGTTAACTAAATCGATTTGTTTAATTGGTAACTTAAGCTTAATTAATCTGTTTGAAAAATATTTCAATTAAAGATTATTTTATTACAAGATAACGAATTTTTTGAGGGTGCGCCTTGATGGTCCAAACTGCAACCTCGAAAGATGGATTAGGCAGAAGGAGCGAAAGGGTTGGCTATAGACAAAGTTGGAATAGGTTTGCTGCCGGACTAGACGCATGCTAGGGTATGCTGTGATCAGTTTGGAAACACTAAGTAGGGAGTCGGAAGCCAGCATTCGGGCTCTTTGAAAGTTCCTAAGGGTTTTAAGCTAACTAAGGAGCGCTCCTTCATTTTCGTGTAGCTAATCCATTTTCTCTTTACGATTTTGTTCTGTGTAACCCATTCACTGCAACTCTCTCTCTCTCTCACTCTTTTCTTTTTCTAACCTAAGCGTTTAATCTACTTATCTTCTAACATCAGGGCGATCACAATGAGTCGAATGTTATCCTCGTGAAATTTGTAGCTGTAGTGATGATAGTACACGTCCTCGAAGTCACCTATCCATCTTATTTCATTACGTCAAGTAAATGTTTAGAAACAGTAAAAGTTATGTTTAGAAAAGTCATTATTATTCGTCAAATATTTGCTTAAGACAACACGAAGGCATCAACAAATTGAAAAATTCAGGCAGCAGATACCAAAAATACCAAAATCAGAAAGAGAATTTTAGAGATCCAATACGCATTGCTTTTATACTAACCCTAGTTTCAGTTTTAATAAGGCATAATGGATTCTTTTTGCTGACGAGAAGTGATAAAAATAGGAATTAGGGCCTGGGCAATAAAATTTGACATGTGGTGGGCTGCTTTAATCAACTCATTCCATTCCAAAAAGAGGCTGTAATGCTCATATTAGGGTCTAGACTGCCATAGGGTGCCATGCAAAAAACAATTTTAATTTTACTTGCAATTAAAGATTGAGAACGGTATGTCATTACAACAAGAGGGTGCCTCATAACATGCCCGATTTTATCTCTACTGCATGGGACATTTCCAGAAAAAGTAATTTCAAGTTTAAGCACTGTCAGGATATACGTATATGTATACAGATATATGTTCTATTATATCTGCTCGCCACTGTAGCAATTCATAACATAATTGTGTTAATGTATAAAAACAATTTAATTATTCGAAATCAGAATGATTTTTTATAATATTTGGTTTTGTTTTGTTCTCTTATTTAAATAATTTTTTGTAATATGATGCATAAAAATAATTAATTTTTCAATTTAATATACAACAAGAATTTTCCATTCATTTTCATAAAATATATGTGTAACATCCGTGTACGTATGTATATATTATTTCCACCACAAAGTAATAAATTAACATTTTCCATTTTACCCTTTTCCCGCCATATTTTTTTAATATTCTATTGACCACAATTACACGTGAACTCATATCCCTACCTTCAGTCATGATAATTAGGTATTGAATGTATACACTAAGTATTGAAATTGAATTTTGACCAAATTATAAGTAAAATGGGGCAAAGAGACAGTACAGGACATTGTAGCTTCTAACGGAATGCCGTGAATTATTACTTTAACAACATTGGTAGTTCCTTCCGACAGAATTACGAACTAGCTTCTCACATCACTCATGTTGTGTGTGTTAATTTTATTCATGAGTGACGGGGTAGCCTACAGTTTAAAGTCGACAAAGAACTATAGATTTTTGTGAAGCTTTCATGGCAAATTGACTTCATTTACAGAGGTCTTGCCACAAAACCGCTGAAAGAAATCGCCTAAGAAATACTACTTTTTGTTCGGGATGTCTGAGCTGAGGTTTGAACCAGAGATCAGCAATGAGTATTCAAAAAGATGAGTAGATTCGACTCATACTCATAATTTCTAATACTTATACGCATTCATACTTATTTTATTATCATACTCATAGTACTCATATTCAAAGTTTGAAATACTCATCGTACTCATATTTAACAATACTCATAATATTGATTCTCCTTTACTCAACATTTACACAAATCACAAAATAAGTATGATTCGTCTTGTCTTCATCTTTTTCATTCTTCTTCTTTTGTAAATGCAACAACAACTAAGACTGTTCGAGTGATTCGAATTATTTATGAGTACTATAAATATTTTTCTAAATTTATGAATCAGAATGAGTAGGCGTATGAATCAAACATATTTCGAACGTTATGAGTTTGATGTCAACGTTGTACTCATACTCATTGCAACCTGTATTTATACATCAATGTTGTAGTAAGTACGAATGAATCAGAGTAGTTGAATTTCAATACTGTTAACTCATACTCAAAATTTCATGAGTACTTATGAGTAGCGAAAAAACGATTCATTGCTGATCTCTAGTTTGAACCATAGACTCGCGCCTAATAAACCAACACACTAACTTCTCTCACTACCTGTTATTCGTCATTCATTCTGACTTTTGTTGTATGGAAGTGTGACCATATTCCCAAGACCGATTGTGGTATAGAGTACTCAACTGACCATCTTGACAGTCTACAACCATTCTTGCCATTTACAATTACTTTTGAATTTCTTTATTTGATAAAATATCCATCAATCTTAAACACAAACCCCTATTAAAATCTATAATCATTCTAAAAATAACTTTAATTATAGGAATTCTTCTTTAATTTAAAACCCTAAACAAAAAATCATTTACGTTTACAGCAAAAACAACAACAATTTTTTTAGTTAATGACTCCATTAAACAATTTAACTGACGTTACATTACATGGGGAAAACCTTCTCATTTGCTTTACACTAAGAATTGATTACACAAATGGGTGCCATCAAACAATTAAACACCACTTTGCTCAACCAACCAACATCATCAAGTCATTTTGTCTATGCCTCCCTAAAGACTGTACGCATAGTGAGCGAGAGAGGGGGCTGCTTCTTAATAAATTCTTAATGAAATGAAATTTGACTTTATTATCCCAGCTACTTGAATCAATTTAAGTTCAAATAACTTCCATTCCATTAAGGAATACACAAATAACGAGACTTGCCAAAGGAATGTAAATAACAAGCAAGAGAGTATTTTCAAACTTAACTTCTCAACAACAATGAGTATTAAGGTATGCATAGCAAGCAATACTTAATGCTGTTACTTACTTACTTAACTTATTTAAACATTGTCTATGTGTATTAAATAAATAAATAGTATGTACATATGTATGTATATACGTGCTGTTCTTTATAAATAACTTTGTAGTTGTTATTGTGTTATTGTAATTGTAAATTTCATAAGGTACTGTAATACCGACAATAGCACTGACTGACTGACTGAATGAAATTGTACTCTTACGTGTACAATACGACGACTAAAGTCTCTGTAAATTACAAATGAAAACTGTATCGTTTTGTGAGTTAATTTGAGCGGGTATGTTAATTGAATAATTCCTTAATTAATGCAATCATTTAATACATTGATTCTGTTATTATTAGCTAACACTGTCATATGAGATTTTTATTATTAACGTATTAGTCTTTGAAATAAAATTTTTGTTCATCAGTTTTTTTTAAGTTTTTTTGTGTTTCGATTTTCGGGATTAATTTCAATTACTTTCGAACGTTTTTTTCCATCCTAGAAGGATTTCTGTTCACAATTTTCACTATAGTTTTGATCTCTCTAAGCAATGGAGCCTTTAGGGGCCTCTTGGGTTTCGTAAAATACAGAAACAAGGGAATGTAAACAGAGTTTCAAGTCATCGGCTAAAAAATGCACGCCAAGGGCCAAAAAATATGCAAGTTATCGACCAAAAACTGCAAGTCATCAACCAAAAAATGTAAGTTATCGGTCCAAAAAGTGCAAGTCATCGACCAAAAAAATTTAAGCCATATACCAAAAAATGCACGTCTTGGACCAAAAATATGCAAGCGATACAAGAACTGGAAACCATCGACAAAACAAAGCAAGTCATGAACAAAAAGCCGTCAATGCGACAATATTGCCTGATTCATATAGAAGACTTTTTGTTGCACACTTCAAGAAAACAATTGGCTTCGTCACCTATATCTCTGGTTCCAAGTAACGTCCGACCGTAAGGAAACCTCTTTTGAAATCCTTAACACCATGGCCCACTGGGTCCATTTCACTTACAGGTCGATTTTTATCCGATATAGCCCCATTTATACAGAGCACTTTTTTGCTCATTTGAAAAAAACAATTAGCTTCGTCGGCTATATCTCCGGTCTCTAAGGTTACTCGATCAATAGCTCGATTAAATAGCTATACAGCCCACGAGGTCCAAAAACAGCACCTTTTTAAATTCTTTCTAATTTTGCCCTATTAATGGAAGGTATATTTAGTAAAAGTACTTATATTTTAGAAGTCGCCGTGGTCTAGTAGGTAGTGTATTGGCTTATTAGACGAAAGGCCCGAGTTCGAATCCCAGGTCAGACATCAAAAACAAAATACAAAAAGTATTTCTTCGGCGACTTCCTCTCAGCAGATTTCTGGCAAAAACTCTGAGAGTAAAAATTGCCATGAAAAAGCTTCTCAAAAAATCTGTCGTTCGGAGTCGACGTTAAACTGTAGGTCCCGCCACTCATGTATAAAATTAACGCACACAACATGAGTGGTGTTGAGAAGCTAGGCCGTAATCCTGACTGAAGGGTTGCAGTGGCCAATTATGTATGTATGTACTTATATTTTAGAACTCTACTATTTACAATTGTTAGTTTATTTTAATTATGTATTTAATTTTTATTTTTTATTATAAAATTCAAAGGTTTAGGTTTCATTTTTTCCTATTTATCTCTATTTTCGTGATTATTTCGCATTTTCTTTCTTCACTTTTCCAATTATGTTAATTTAACAGTCTTTGTTAACATAACTTAACAGTCTTTGTTAACATAACATTCACTATACACACACATAACCATCCACCCAGATTTGTCATTGTCATCTGTTTGAAAAACGTAGGATAAAGGAGAAAATTTACTATAGGGCATCCAGGGAAATTCAGGGATGGAAGTTAATGTTTTAAAAGTGAATAAGTTTTCTGTTGTAATTTGCCTGCACGCTTTAAATTTGGTCAATTTTTATTACAGACATTGCCTCCTTTTACTCCAGTTTATAAACTGTTTCAGAATAATGGTCTGCATTAAAAGAGACATTTCCTGAGTATAAGCAAAATTATCTTCATAATAGCAGCTGGTACTTTTTGTACAATATAGGGCCATACTGTGTGCCACTTGATAGTTGTGGCATTAGGTTTTAAAATATTGTTTTGAGGTGTTGCAACTATCAGCACAAACGTTATATATATATTCTCTGAAATTATTTGGTCAATTCACACAAGCCGTTGTATCGTTGTATTGAGTGTATTGTTGAACGAATATACAACAGTATATGCTTGTTGATAATTTTCATGTAAAAATCCAATACACTTATACACATTTTTTTCATATTTTTTTAAAAGTTGTATTGGTTTCGTGCTACCAAATTGTGTGAATGCCAAAAATTATGAAGAAGAATAAGAAGAAGACATTTGGAATACGAAATACACAATACAGCATAGCATTGAGCGGCGTTCACGAACAACCAAGTGTATTCAATACAACTCGTGTATGTTGTCTTGAATACAAAGTCGTGTGAACTGACCAATTGTTATTATTATTATAACTTAAAAAAAAACAAATCAGAAATCAAAATTTTAATAAATTAAACGTAAATTGACAAAATTCATATGCAGTTTGATTCAGTTGTAAATTCTAAAATTAAAATCGAGTTCGGGTTATTTTTAAAGAACCATAATTCTGGTTTTTTTTTTTATTAACAAAACAAACAAAATATTAAAAGGAATTCTAAATGCGACATGTGTATAACAAGTTTAGTGACTGTCTTAATAAAAGGCAATCCAATAAACTACAGTAAAACCCAGAGAATTAAGAAATTAAAACTGTAAAATCATGCATGTTAAATAGCCTTTACTGTAGACCCACATTCCTGCAATATTCATTGTGTGGTGGTCGTTGTATTGTTTTTTTCTTTCTTTAAATAATTTTATGGAAGCAATTGATTCATTTTTAATGGACTAATAACGTCCGTAAGTATGCATAGTTATGCGAACATTAAAGGCTTTTAAAGTATTAGCCGGTCATGTGCATACATACAGCTATGGACATTAAATTAGCACAAAACTTCGTCATAAAAATAATCATATTTTTTATAGTATTTTAGGTCTACTCATAAAAAAATTTAAACATAGGAACTTAAAATACATATTCTTCTTTAAAAAGAAACAAAAATTTTGGCGATATTGCCAGTCGTTTGCTCATTAAGACCTTCAACATATCAAACGCCAGATTTTAGCTGGACAATAAAATAGCACAAATTAAAATTTCTGGAATAAAAATGATGTGCTTTAATAAATAGTAAAAATATTAATGTTTTCAGCTTATTTGATTAATATTTAGTAGAGTAGCCCCTATTTTCAAGCGCCGCGTGGCATCTACGGGACAATGTTCTTCGGGAAAGTTCTTTGGGAATCGAGTACCAAGCGTTACGTATTCCAATGCTCAAATCGTCCAAATTTTTGTACTTTTGGCGAGCAATTGTACATTTCTCATCGTTCTAGGGGGTTTTCAATCGAGTTTAAGTCAAAACTTTGCGATGGCCAGTCTAAAACGGGAATGTGCTCTTCATAAAATCAATCCTTTGCCTGCTTAGATGTGTATTTGGGGCCACTATCTTGCATAAATATGAATAAAACTGACATGTATTTAAAAGCTTATGGTTCCATTTTGTTCTTTATATTGTCCAAATACTGATAACAGTCCATTTTTTCATTAATTTTTACAATGGGACTTACACCGTGCCTTGTAAACACTCCCCCCACCATTGTGTTTCCTCGAACATGCGTTATGGTCCTTTGAGCATAGCGTGGATTGAATGTCTGACATTTTGGCCAATGAACAACCACTCTACCATCCGGTCCCATACGATATACCTTTGTTTCATCACTCCAAAATATTTTTTCCAGAATGGGAGGTCTTTAGCATTGTGGGTGCGAGCAAACGTTAAACGCTTGAGTATATTTTTCTTTTGGTAGAAGTGGCTTCTTTCGGCAAGAGCGTCCAAAGAGCTTTTTGTGATTAAAACGTCTTTATAGGAGCCTGTCCTATAAATTTAATCTGAATTGGTAGTTAATTTCGTTCAAAATATCGCGTGACGACATGAGAAGCTCCTTCTTTGACTTCTGGACAATAGCACGACCAACGATTTCGGTTTGTTTTCTTGACACGTGGCCTTCAATTTTTGTTTTCTGCGACAGCATTCTGTTTGGTTTAAAGGAAATGATGACGTTATAAATCATTTTTCGCTAGCAATTCGAAATTTCGGCAATTTCAGCCAGCTTTTTCCCATCATGCCACAAGTTGACGATAATGCGCTTCTACACTGGAGAGCAATCTTTTCCACGTACCATTTTTTTCAAAAATTACTTTAAATGCCACAAAATTGAAAGAATATACCATAAAAATAAAAATACTCGAACAAAACTTGTACCTAAAACACTTTTAGGCACGTTGTGCTAATTTACTGTCCAGCTCGAATTTAGGTACCGATACAAATTAGCGGTCAAAACAAAAAATATATACGATAATGGTAATATTTTTTGGTTAACAACAGCTAGATGTCATCGTGCAACATTGCAGACCAAAACAATTGGCCTAATTACGATACAAATGAGAAAAAAATCACAATCAAAGTATATATGGATTTTGTGCTAATCTAATGTCCATGGCTGTATATGTATGTACGAGTATGTATGTTTTATAAGTACAATACAAAACAATGGCATTTATTAATTCAATTCAAAAGCACTGTTTTATGCATATGAACCAGGCCACTTAATACATGCATGCTAAATATAGTTGCCAAAAAAAAAAAAAAAAAAAAAAAAAAAAACTTTCTCTGTAAACAAATCAAGAATCAAGGCATTAAGAATACGTTGACCAAAAATTGTTAATGGTTAATATGTTTTTATTATTGGTTTTATTATTTGCATATTTTTAATTTGTCGCTAAATTTATTAACTTGTTTTGTTTGTTGTTTTAAATATGGTTTTTATGATTATTATGCAATTTACCAAATTTATATGGCTTCAGACAGTTTAATTATACATATATTCTAAAAGCCAATTTGGTTTTAAATGTTGTTTTAGAGAATGTGCCATATAAATTATATTCTTGTGCATTCCAACGTAGCAAGTGTTTTGCGCCGAATCAGCTTTCTATAGGGTGTTTTTTATAGAGGTATATAACTTTAAGTTGCAATAAAACTACGATGGATTATTCGATTGACATGAATTTTATTTATCGGAAAGATAATCTTGTGGCATTACATTTTAAATATGATTTCTGACATATGACCGCCACCCGTATATCGGCAATAACACGGCGAATGTTGTCTTCCAAAGGGTCAATCGTTTGTGGCTTTAACGCATAGACCAAAGACTTTACATAGCCCCCACAGAAAGTAGTCTAGCGGTGTTAAATCACAAGATCTTGGAGGCCAATTCACAGGTCCAAAACGTGAAATTAGGCGGTCACTAAACGCGTCTTTCAATAAATTGAAATAAAATTGCACTATTTGCAAGCGTTGTTCAGGCGTGAGTCTATTCATGATGAATTGCCAAACCAAACTGAGAATAAATCACTTGACAGCTGTTAAATCGGTCGCCATCTTGAAAAGTAATGCCAACTTAAAGTTCTATACCTCTATAAAAAACACCCTTTACTAGCAGGCATCTTGAAATCTGAGAGCTAACATTCCCATTTTTCCGCAATATCAATCAATTTTCCAAGGCATTTGTTTGCCTAAGTTTTTCAACTTTCAAAACAATTTGCGAATTGGGAGAGAAGCTGTTCAACTCAGGAACGTGTGAGATATAATTTTTAATTATTTTTCAATTCAATTTCAAATTTTTCAAAATATTGTATATTTGGGTGACTTTTTCCATGACCAGTTTTTGTATCTTCTGTTAAACACTTAGGACCATTATTATAACTTGCCGTTAACTAAAGGGAGCATTTTAACGGGCAGATAAATTGGTTTTCATTATTATAAGTGGACAATAAGGTAGAAGTGAGCATTAAGCTAAAGGGAGGATCATCCTACCGATAACTTTTAAAGTTAAGCTTATGTTAGAACTTGTCATATTACTTTCAATATATATATACATATATTACTTTCAATAGGGCAACTTCAAATCTAAACAAAATGGGGCAACGCAACAAAAATAAAAGAGGCCCCTCGTTGTCACTGCGTTTAAAAAAACTTGTTAATTGAGCAGTTTTATCGACATTGCTCCGGCATTGCCATATTTTTGAAGCAGTTAACTTTATTTTATCTGTAGGTTGTAATAACGAAAAGAAGTTAAAGGTGACTTTAAAGTTCACTTTACCAAAAGTTACCTTTAACTAAACCCAACTTTAACGGCAAGTTGTAATAATGGCCCTTAATATTACTATGTTAGCTTTAACATGAGCTCTGTTAAAATTTTTGGTTTTCGTCTTTGCTAGTTAAATTGTCATTGCCGCATCTGCATATTTTTCGAGGATGACTTGCAGGTTTTGGACGATGAAATGCATTTTTTGGGTCGATGACTTGCATTTTTTTGGCTGATGACTGGTATATTTTTGGTTGATGACTTGCATGTTTTTGGTTGATGGCTTGCATTTTTTTGGCTGATGACTGGCATATTTTTGGTTGATGAATTGCATGTTTTTGGTTGATGATTTGCATTTTTTGGACGATGACTTGCAGATTTTGGACGATGAAATGCATTTTTTGGACGATAACTTGACGATTTTTTTTGTCGATAACTTGAATTTGTTTGCAGGTTGACTTGCATATTTTAGTTCGATGACTTACGTTTTTATGATATTCGTCGATGAGAGAGATATTAGCCTGTATTAGTGTCGAGGCCTATATTTCTGGTTCCAAGTAAATTCTGATTGTAACGGAACATATTATCTAATTCTTGGTAGTTAAATTGGAATTTATCTTCTCACGCATTCCCAGAACTACATTGCTGCGGTCAGGCAGCTTATACGAAAGTCGAATATCAGAATACCTCACAGGCCAGGTAGGAGATAGTGTAGTGACCTACCTCAGATAGGAACATGTAGTAACAGAAATTCGTTACACTCAGTGTAGTGTACTAGCTCAAATTTAACTCTTAAAATCTGAACAAAACTTCAAAAAATATTCATATACATATGTATGATAAGATTCCGGTTTTATACTCTATTGTAAATCGTATTCTAAAGTTCACAGGATGACTTAATTTCATCATGCAAATTCTTTTAATACTGTATACATATATATATATGTATGTCACAGTATTTGTAATTTAAAAACCTTTTTATTGTAAATTTTTACAAGACTCATCAACAATGCATAGCACTCAAGTCTATTTGAAATTTGTCACGCAAATTAGTTGTTGGTGATGCCAATTTCAATTATCTGATGTAAAAACAATATGACATTCGAAACGTTATTCTCTAATAAATTTCAAATTCGAATTTATTAGATGAAAAACAAAAAAAAGAATAAATTAAATTCTGTTATCATCTCGAATGTAGCAACGAAATGACATCATTAATAAAGAAAAAAATTAATAAAATTTAAATTAATTTTTACTTTTCTGTTTCACTACGATGAAAATCTGCACATTATGTTATACAGACGCCATTACACAAGGTCTTTTCCCCTCCACTTAAAAATCAAACGCACAAAAATAATAGAAAATTTAAATAGGCGTTCACGTAATATTATTCTAAAAGATTAAAAGATTTTTTAAATACTCATCATAAATTGAATTGCGGTGGCTTTTAAAAATTTTTGTTTTACATTTTGTGCTTTTGCTGTTCATGACAACTGACTGAATAAATATTAAATATATTTTTAATTAAATATTTATGAAAGAAACTGTTTTTTTGAATTGTTGTAATAAAAATATGTTTTTAAACACCAGTATGAAGGGCACATAGACAGGCAGTTTAACAAAAACTATTAAAGTGTTAACGTTCATTAATATGCGCGGATCTAATTTCGTAATTAAAAAAGATTTAAGTTTTTTATTGCAAATTGGCCATTTACAACCCGATTAATGGGTTTCGACCTGCCGCTACACATCCTTCCAGGCGCATCTGCTTCTTGCACTCCTATGCCAGTTGTTCACACCAATCGATGACAGGGCTTCCTCGATTTTGTCCTCCTAACGCATACAAGGTTGTCCTCTTCGCCGACTTCCGCAGATCCCCGCATCAAATATCCACACAGGAGCTTCCTCCTCCATTCGAATGACATTTCCGAGCCAGCGCAGCCGCTAGATATTCATACGATGCACAATTTCTATGTCGTTGAGGAGCTCTTACAGCTTACTGTTGGAGCGTTGATAAGCTCATACAGCTCGCTGTTGGATCCGATGCGGAAATCATCTCCAACTCGCACTGGACCGAAGATCTCACGTAGGACTTTTCTCTCTAATACTCTCAAGGCTTCAGCATGAGTGCTTAGTAGGGTCCATGCCTCTGCACCATAAAGAAACACGGGTAGGATGAGCGTCTTGTAGAGTACATATTAGTTTTGTCCTACGAGAGAGGTCTCTGTTACTCAATTGCCTACTGAGACCATAGTAGCACCTGTTGGCAAGACTGAATTACGATATTATCGTAGAAGAGGTCTACGATGAGGTCATCAAAAGTTTAATACACAGAACCTTATCCATAAGTGAGCCACTAAGAAGGCTGAATGGGAATTTCCCAACACCATAGAATGAACTTTTGTATGACTTTTACACCGAAATGTTCCCTGCTACTTCGTCATCTGGTCCTCCAACCTGTTAATGTATTGCAGGGGATGACATCTTCCCCTTCAGTCTAAACTCAGGACATTTAGGAAGACTATAACGACATAAAAATATAATAAGACCCTGGAAATGACAATTTGGATTCTAAAATATGATAAAATAATTAAAGTAAATATTTTCGATTCAAGTCAAGTGGTTCGACAGGAACGAGCCACAAATCTCGTTGGGAGATCCTCTCTTGAACAGGCGAATAGCCTCAGAATAATTGTCGAACAATTTGTTTTTCTCGAAGAAAATAATGATGTTTATCACTTGCAAAAGGACCTTAGGCAAGTTCTCAGACCAAACATAAATATTGGCTCTGTTGGGCCATGGTAGAGTCAACCTTGCTTTATGGTATGCATGTCTGCCCACTGATAGACAGAGTACTTAGACAGTCAGTTCTAATCACCAGTGCTATCTTTTCATCTTCCATCAAGGCATTATTTGTTATACTCAGTTGGATCCTCTCTGAACTCCTATTAAGGCAGGGGCCAGAGTTAAATGCAGTCAAATCCTGGTTCAATTTGTGCTGTATACATGCTGCTAACCTGGGAAGAAATAGACACATTACGGTCGATTATAAGATTCCTTACAACTTTCTGAATATAACATATGATTTTAGAATTCCAACTAGCGAAGTCTGGACTGAAATTCTCGAAGTTCCCAATGGGACTCTTGAGCTTTACACTGATGGCTCTAAGATAAGTGACAGGATGGGCGGCTTTAAGGCTGCCTAACCACTGCTATGGCATGTAATACTTACGGCACATACCCTTTCAATGTCAATTTGATGTCATTTAAGTACTTTTGAAAACTGCACTGTCAAAATTTTAATAACGAGTAAATAAATCACTAACGAATTGCATTTAAACAACTTTTGTAATGAAAATGCCTGTCAGTTCGGTATTTTTTTATTTTATTTTTTATTATTTTTAAGTATACAAAGATAAAAACAGTTAGTAAAACAAAAAGAAAAGAAAATTATTTAAATTTTAAATACCAAGCGAATACACTTTGTTTGTCATTAATAAATAAACAGAAAAATACGCGTGTTATTTACAGAATTCACTACAACGGTATAAGGACACCCATAGGTTATCTATGACGAATGGCATCTCTGATACACAGTCCCTAGGGATTTCTGGCTGTGAATAAATAATGACAACCAAATTGACGTGGAATGAATTCCGATATAGTTACTGTTTGGTGTAGAATTTGGGCTGGTGGTGTCATCGGTGCATATTTTTTGGATTCATAATCGGCCTGCCTTGTTCAACTCAGAAAGCATTTTTAGTCTGTTATTTTACAACAACCAGTCGATATACAATTCGCTTATGTTTGCAACCGTTGGTAGAGTGTAGGGTACAAAATCAACAAATTAAACGTAAATTTCTCAGTATTTTCTTATCATTTTAATGGGAATTTTGTTTTAAACCAAAAACAAACAAAAAAACATGTTTTTATAATCAAATTATTAAATTAAGATTCTGCTGATTTATTAAAAAAAAAAACAAAAGCTTGGTATGTTAAAAAAAATTATTTTAATAAATAGTGATGCATTCATAAATTATAGAAATTTTAATCTTAGAAGACATTTTATTTATGAATAAATCAATATTTTACATATGAAAATAAAAAAAAATATTTAAAAATGATTTAAATTTGCATACATCGAATGAATTAAGTCATCTAACAGACATACTGTCTATATTTTGTATAATTTAATAATAAAAATTAAAAATAGTAATAAAATAGCCTTCAAATGTAAAACTATTACCTCCAATATGTCTGAAAATTTCGAATTTAACTAGCAAAGACAGAAACCAATAATTTTAACAGAGCTAACGTTAAAGTTAACAGAACAGTGTTAAATAGTTAACAGAAAATTCAAAAAATTATCATTGAAGAAATCACCCAAATATACGATATCGGAAAATTGCATCTCTACTTCATTCCTTAAAAAATTATGCCCCACAAGTTCCTGAGTGGAAGAGCTTATCTGGTACTGCGTAAGTTCTTTTGAAAGTTAAAAACTTAGACAAAAAAAGTTTATTTAATAATGTCTGAGCAGGATTATCGATTTTATGGAAAAATTGAACTTGCTGCAGCTATCTCACAATATACAATTTGTAGCCTAAGGTCTCCCTAATAAAACCTAATTAGTGGTTTATCCCAAATAATTTTGGAACTTGAGAAATCGGGAAATTCACTCTGTTGGCAGTATCTCGGTAAGATTATTGATATTGTGGAGAAATGGGACTTGTAGGTTTCCCACTATATGTCCGTGGTATCAAGGATTCCAGACCTAGGTTCGGACCTGGTGGGCTGTATTGCCATGGTATCAAGGATTCGAAAACAGGTTTCGTTACGGTCGGGCGTTAATTGTGACCGGAGATATAGGCGACGATGCTAAGTTTTTGTCAAATTAGCATATAAATCGGTCAAAATCGGATAAAAATGGACTTTTAGGAGAAATAGACCTAGGTTCGGACCTGGTGGGCTGTATTGCCATGGTATCAAGCATTCCACAACAGGTTTCCTTATGGTCGGGTGTTACTAAGGACCGGCGATATAGCCGACAAATCTAATTGTTTTCTTTAAATGAGCAAAAAGAAATAACCTGCATAAATGGGGCTAAATCGGATAAAAAATGGACTTTTGGGAAAAATAGACCTAGGTTCTGACCTGGTGGGCTGTATTGCCATGGTATCAAGGATTCCAAAACAGGTTTCGTTACGGTCGGGCGTTAATTTGGACCGAAGATATAGGCGACGAAGCTAAGTTTTTGTCAAAGTAGCATATAAATCGGTCAAAATCGGATAAAAATGGACTTGTGGGAAAAATAGACCTAGGTTCGGACCTGGTTGGCTGTATTGCTATGGTATCAAGGATTCCAAAATAGGTTTCCTTACGGTCGGGTGTTACTTTCTTTAAATGAACAAAAAGATATGGCCTCTATAAATGGGGCTAAATCGGATAAAAGATGGACTTGTGGGGGAAATGGACCTAGGTTTGGACCTGGGCTCGATAGCCATGGTATCAAGGATTCCAAAACAGGTTTCATTACGGTCGGACGTTAATTGGAACCGGAAATGTACGCGACGAAGCTAAATTTTTGTCAAATTGGTATCTAAATCGGTCAAAATCGGATAAAAATGGACTTGTGGGGGAAGTGGATCTAGTGGGCGAGATGGACATGGTATCAAGGATTCCAAAACAGTTTTCCTTAGGGTCCAGCTTTACTTGGGACCAAAAATATATGTAACAAAACCAAAAAAAGTGCTTTAAAATTAACTTAAAAATTTAATAATTCTCATTGAGTTAATATCCATTTATATATAAATAGCCAACAAAATGTCGTATTTTTCGCAAGTTGTATTTCTGTGGTAGGTGACTTGCATTTTTTGTTCAATGACTTGCATGTTTTTGGTTGATGACTTGCATTTTTTGGGTCCATGACTTGCATTTTTTTGGTTGATGACTTGCATATTTTGGGTCGATGACTTGCATTTTTTTTGATTGATGACTTGCATTTTTATGGGTCGATGACTTGCATTTTTTGGGTCGATGACTTACATTTTTTGGGTCGATGACTTGCATTTTTTTTTTGTTGATGACTGGCATATTTTTGGTTGATGACTTGCATATTTTGGGTCGATGACTTGCATATTTTGGGTCGATGACTTGCATTTTTGTGGTTGATGACTTGCATTTATTTGGTTGATGACTGGTATATTTTTGGTTGATGACTTGCATATTCTGGGTCGATGACTTGCATTTTTTTGGGTCGATGACTTGCATTTTTTGGGCGATGACTTGCATTGTTTGGGTCGATGACTTGCATTTTTTTCGTTGATGACTGGCAAATTTTTGGTTGATGACTTGCATATTTTGGGTCGATGACTTGCATTTTTATGAGTCGATGACTTGCATTTTTTGGGTCGATGACTTGCATTTTTTTTTTGGTTGATGACTGGCATATTTTTGTTTGATGACTTGCATATTTTGGGTCGATGACTTGCATTTTTTGGGTCGGTGACTTGCATTTTTTTTTATTGATGACTTGCATATTTTGGGTCGATGACTTGCATATTTTGGGTCGATGACTTGCATTTTTATGGGTTGATGACTTGCATGTTTTTGGATCGATGACTTGCATTTATTTTTATTGATGACTGGTATTTTTTTGGTTGATGACTTCAATTTTTTGGGTCGATGATTTACAGTTTTTGGCAGATGACTTGCAGATTTTGGACGATGAAATTTATTTTTTTGGACGATGACTTGCATTTTTTTGAATGATGACATTCTTTTTTTGTTGATGACTTGAATCAGGATGTTGACTTGTATGTTTTAGGTCGATGACTTATGATTTTATGATATTCGTCGATGAGAAAGACGAAAACATCCCTCCCAAACATGGTTAAAATGCCCTGCTCTTCAGGACACACGTTATCGGTTGTTGGGTGACAGAATGTTTAAAGATCCGAGTATGGTGGCCAACGTGCCACTTAGAGGACTGACAAGTTTCGCACCTTAGGGTGGTTAAAGCTCTCGACTAAAGGATCATGGCATGGGGGCTTACCTCACACTGGGTAACACACAGGGTCAAATCGCCACCGAGTGAACTTGCCTGTAAACGGCAACCTACCCGCTAACCTAACCTATTATGGGCTTAATTCTTACTTCATAAACAACCGATGTGTATCGGAATGAACATTTATAATAACGGTTGAAATAAAAAACATTCTGCAACACTATGTCACTAATACATATCAATTCAAAGCCTTAATTAAGGATGAATGGAGAAAATATATTCAATGATCACGACAAAACTTATCTATTTCATGAAAATATAATAAAATATCGTATTATTTTAAAATGATTATCAAAATGCTCATGTTTTATTGTAAAATATGTAAAATAATGAAATATTTCGCAAAAATTTTTGTAAACATTTACGGATTTCCCCACAATAAAATAACAGCAATGAGTTTAATTTTTAAACAATTCAAATTAATTAGCACACGAGCTATAACATTTAACATGTTTCAAGTCTTTATTTCGATTAATTGGAGAATTTTAAAATTTTTCTTTTTTTGAAACTCAATTTTTAATTTAAGACTCATGCAAAACAAATTTCAATTTAACTTGGTCAAAATGAAAACAAACAATAACAAAAACAACAACAATATTTATTGTAAATAAAAGTCACAAACGGTTAAAGCGAATAAGAAAAAACATGTTATTGACGCGTTTTTCGACCACCACATAAAAATAGAATTTTAAAAAACAAAACAAAAACAATCTGAAAAAAAGTGAAAAAATAAATTTAAAAACTTTTTTTGTTTTTCTATTTTTATGCTAAAGTTTTGCGAGAGCAAATAAATCAGAGACGGATTTGCGTACCTATTTCCCCAAAGTACTTTCTTTTAAGAACAAAGCACAATTATTGGACTAAGTAAAGTCAACAATTGTTTATTGCTTTTAAACTATAGTGAGCCTGTATATCTAAAGGAAGGCTCAACTAAATTGGCATTAGGACGTCCTTTCAATAGTTGCTCTTAAGACTTTAATCTGCTACCTTAACGTACTAGGCGGAAGATGAGTCAGAGAGAATAAGCAGAAATGGTGGATGAATGGACCGGGTTGTTATGAGTCTAGCAGTCTATAGCATTCAATAGGTAATGTTATAACAGGTTTGTTTCTTGGGTTTCTATCGGGACACTGTGACATTAGACCCCTGACAAGGAATTGAAACAGATTCCAGTTGATCCATTGCAGAGTATGTTGAAGACTACCGAACGCCTGCTCTGTAACTATCCAGCCCCTAATACGTACATACATGCAGATTTGGTAATTACAACCCTTCAGTCTGGATGACATCCTAGCTTATCCCACCACTTACATATGTTGTGTGTGTTCATTTTATACATGAGTGGCGGGGGGCCTACAGTTTAAAGTCGACTCCGAAAGACAGATTTTTGAGAAACCTTTTCATGGAAATTTTTATTTACTCTCCTAGCTTTTGCCAGAAATCTGCAGAGAGGAAGTCTCCGCTGATGTCTGACCTGGGGTTTTAACCGTGGCTTCACGACTAATAAGCCAACACACTGCCTACTAGACTACGGTGACATCAAGCCCCTAATAGGAAGAGATTAAAGACCCTGGGTAAGGATTTCTTTGATTAGGTTTCGATTCTCTGCCGAAAGCCGACATTAGGGCTCTCTCACTACCTACTAGACTACGGTGACTTCAAGCCCCTAATAGGAAGAGATTAAAGACCCTGGGTTAGGATTGCTTTGATTTGGTTTAGATTCTCTGCCGAAAGCCGACATTAGGGCTCTCAAATTTAAAATGGAATTAAACTGGTTGAGAGGCGATATAGACTATTCGGTACTCTCTTGTGTGTTGTGGCCTTGTCTTTTTCTCCTCCTTCTCTTTCTCTTTTCCCCTTCTGCTTATTTCTTTCCATCTATAAGGGCGACTATAAGGGGTTAGTTACATACATACATACATAATTGGCCATTACAACCCTTCAGTCAGGATTACGCCCTAGCTTCTCAACACCACTCATGTTGTGTGCATTAATTTTATACATGAGTGGCGGGACCTACATTATAAAGTCTACTCCGAACGACAGATTTTTTGAGAAGCTTTTCATGGCAATTTTTACTCTCAGAGTTTTTGCCAGAAATCTGCTGAGAGGAAGTCGCCGAAGAAATACTTTTTGTATTTTGTTTTTCATGTCTGGTCAGGGACTCGAACTCGGGCCTTTCGTCTAATAAGCCAACACACTACCTACTAGACCACAGCGACTTCAAGGGGTTAGTTAACCTCTGGGTATTTTACTTTTCTCAATGACAAATGCCCATCCCCTAACCTAATCCATCTTTAGCATATTTTTTCTAATAAAATGGTACTTTTTTGAGAAAAAAACAGGTCGTTTGCCAATTATTATGAGCAGAACTGTTATGAATCAATTTATTTTGTACCTCGAATGTGTGACCATTTAATGGATGCTGTGAACAAGTACTTTTTTTTTTAAAAAAGGTACCAAAAACTGGTCGTTTGCCAATTATTATGAGCACAACTGTTATGAATCAATTTATTTTCTACCTCGAATATGTGACCATTTATTGGATGCTGTGAACAAGTATCACCAATGAATACATACAATAGCCCTCGCAGCATTCGCATGATGAATCATGCAAAATCGTTGTCGTAGTCCAAACCAATTGAATAGATAAAAATGTCTGTCTGTGATGATGCTGTATGTACATATGTATGTGTATATCAATACGTATGTAGATTTTTGTTTAGATTTCACAAGGAAAATCAAACAGTTTTCCCCTAGCAAAGCAAGCAATATGCGTACTGCTCTCTTAGGGGCAATATGGAATCAAGGCCTTTTATGATGGCTATTGACTCATTCGATTACTGTGATGGGTGTTTGTTTGTTTGTTTGTTTGTTTGCTGTTTTGGAAATGAAATTAAACTAATAGAAAGTAATTGAACTGTTTGGAATTTATTTAAAACATTGCATTTGTAAATTCTATAAGAAATGTTTGTTTGAAAAAATACAAATTTTAAATTTAAAATACTTTTAAATTTTGCTTTTTTAAATATTTTTTTTATTTAAAATCTTTGCATGCACACCATTTCCTTTTATAATGGAACCTTGTGTACAAACTCAATTTGATTTTAATTAATTGAGAGTGCTTGTTGTTGTTGCTACTCAATTTGATTTCATATCAGAATCATATTTTATAAAAAAAAAATAATTTTGTTTTTCTCTTCCTTTCACTGAATTTCCATTATTATTTAATACTTTTTGTTTTTGTTGTCATTGCAAGTCAAGTGACATCATCATGTAGGGATAATTGACACACATGCACTACCCCACTGTGATAAATTTAAAAAAAAAAATTTTTTTTAATTTTTCTTTCAGAGCACGAGCCAAATAATTCACACGAAAAAAATAAAAGTAACGAAAGAGTCAAATAAAATAAAATGCCAACGTAAATATTGCAATCGTGCACGATACTCAGTTCTAATGAATTTTAATTATCCTATATAGGGAAAGCAGGTCAATTAAATTTTTTTTTTTTTTAATTATTTTTAATTTTATTTTATTACTTGGCGTATAAAAATGGCAATTTTCAAATTTTAAATGGCCTACTAATCTTTGATACTTTAATGATGTATTTCTGAAAGTAAAAAAGCGGATTTGAATTGGTTTGGATTTAGATCACGTTGTAATAAATCGTGTGACTCAGCTAAAGAGTCCGCCATCTAACGTTTTTTTTTTCAACTAGTGCCTATTTCGTGAATGGTAACACTTAGCTCATGTCTGATTTGACAGATAATTAGTTTTATCCTTCCGCTGAACGAATATTGACCATCCAATGCGTTTTCGTTGCGCTAAGTGGGCCTGCGATCGACTTACAGAAGATGCCGATTTTGGCAAAAAAAAAAATCATCACTCAGATGAAGCTCATTTTGATCTTGGCGGGTATGTAAACAAGCAAAATTGTCGCATTTGGGGCACAGAAAACCCGCACGCATACATTGAAAAGCCGACGCACCCAAAACGAGTCACTGTTTGGTGCGGATTTTGGTCCAGAGACATAATTGGGCCATTTTTCTTCGAAAATGAGCAAGGAGTGGCCGTTACAGTCAATGGCGATTGTTATCGGGCCATGTTGAGCGAATTTTTTCGCCGACAAGCCAGAGACAATTGACGCTTTAAAGGACAATATTCGTGAAGCCATTGGTGAAATACAGCGGCACACGATCGATAATGTGCTTAAAAATTGGACCGATCGTGTAGGCTACTGCATGGCCAGCCGAGGCAGCCATTCGAATGAAATTATTTTCCATTATTAACCGGAAGGATTGTACTTTCAAATAAAAAAAAAGAAATTTGAGAAAATATTCAGTAGTTTTTTTAAAGTATTTTCAAAAATAAAAGAGTTATTTGGCGGACTCTTTAGAATGCACTTTTTAAATTTAATGTAATGATTTTGTGCGTATAGCAACGCTGTACATTGACAGCTGTCACATTTGTTTCTTCCTGTTATTGAAAATGTAACACTTTACGAAGGAAAAACGCGTTGTAATTATGAAAACTTATTACAAAATTTTGCAAAGTTATGCTGAGACCACTAGCAAATTTTCAGAAGAATTTCCAGAAATATATCAATGTGTCAATCTTGCAAAGAGTGGATGCAAAAAAATTGACGAAATTGGATCGTTATTGGATAGTAGGATTCCGATGTGCATGCATGAGAGATAAATTTATCCACAACGTGCAACTGTTTCTGGTGCAGATTTTGGACAGGCGGGTGCGGGTATGATTATGTCGGTGGATGGCATTTTTTAACGGAGTATGATAACGGTATTCTTGTCGCTTCCACGACATGTGATTTCATTTAGATAGTATCTTCTTCCATACTGCAGGATGAATTATTATCTCAATGCCCTTTAATTCTAGTCGTCAGACAATCTTCGGATATATTTGTGCTCAGCTTTCTAAAATATAGGAATGTCGTCCGAACTTGCACTGCTGATGAACTGGCCCATGCTGATACAGAATTCATAATCTCCAACATGTTACAGGGTACTATTCCCCACTAGGTATTCCCCGCTCGTTTTACAAGAATTCTCAACTTCGTTGACAGCAAAAGAGGTGGTGCTATATTGATTGTCTCTGTAAGACAATTAGACAATCTTATATTAAATCGTATAGCCACCGTCATCGAAAAATATTCTATTCTTCACCCTATGGGCCTTTAGGCGACTCTTGTTATGAAAATTTGTTTTTTACGTCTCATTTTCTGTTAACTGTAACTGAACCCTTTAAAATAAGAATTTGATTTTGAGATTGATTTTCTATTGGATATTGGATTTGTGGTTACGCAACCTCTGTGCGACGTTTTTTGTTACGGAAAGTCTGCTAACGTCACTTTTCATTTGTTATATATTAGCCATTGAACTATTCATTACCGGAAAGATCCGCATATACTGAATGGTCGATACTGATTTTTTTTTGCCGATAACTTGCAGTGTTTTGTTCGATGACTAGAATTTTTTGGTCTATGACTTGCACTTTTTCGGTTGATGACTTGAATTTTCTTGGTCGATAACTTGCATTGTTGGACGTTGACTTGCATTCATTTGTTGTATATTAGACATCGAAATATTCATTACCGGAAAGATGGTTGAATGGTTGATACTGATTTTTTTTTGCCGATAACTTGCACTGGTTTGTTCGATGACTAGAATTTTTTGGTCTATGACTTGCACTTTTTCGGTTGATGACTTGAATTTTCTTGGTCGATAACTTGCATTGTTGGACGTTGTCTTGCATTCATTTGTTGTATATTAGCCATCGAACTATTCATTACCGGAAAGATCCGCATTTACTGGATGGTTAATACTGAATTAGTTTGTTAGTAGTAATGATTCGCATTAATATGGGCAGGAAAGACTGTTTATTATCGTTTTTATTACGACTGTAAAAAATGATCTCTGCAGTCTCTCGGGTGTTATAACATCCTATAGATAACCCCGGCATCGCCCACTTACATACATACGTATATAAAATAAAGAATCTTATATATAAAAATGAATGTGTGTTTGATTGTATGTTTGTATGTTTGAAGTTTATAGACGATTAAACGCCTGAACCGATTTTCTTGAAATTTTCACAGTATCTTCCTGTATGTCTGGAAGGAGTTATAGGCTACTTTTTATGTTGATATTCCAAATGAGCGAGGGGCCATGCCCACGTATGCTACATACTACATACTGTAGCGAGGTGCTAATTTAATTTAGGTTAATTGAATTTATAGGTTGGGCCTTAAGAGTCCCTAAGGTCAGCTTAAGTCCTCAACCAAACAACTTCGCCAAGGGTCTTGAGAAGTCCACAAGGGATAAGTTGCTTTATTATTTATAAAATGATGCTTACAGCTTGAGTGCTGGACAAGTAGTAATTTGTTAACTCAAAATTCACTTAAGATTAAGTAAGCTTAGTTACAATAAGGATAAAGCATAAAAGAGAATAGGTGATAATCAAATTTACATGTGATATAATTCCATCACTCAGAGTTATATTTATTATGTATGCAAAAGCTAATAATTATGAAAAGTAATTAAAAATTATTTGGTATCACTTTGTAAATAATAATAAAAATAATATTTAAATTCAATTTGAAAACATGTGAAATGAAATAATATATAATATAATATAAATATATAAGATAATATAATAATATAGTCCGCTACAACCTCCCCCTCTGTTGCATTCTATCGTCCCGATTGTGCAACAGGACCTTAACATCTTCTTTCAATATTTAGTCTGCTTATTTTGTAATCGTACTGATCTTCTAGGTTGTGTATTTGTTTCTACTGGATCATCATTGTCTGGCATTTGGTAAAGGATGTTGTTTGTAGTGTTGATTTCTGTGGTTTGGTTGATTTCGTTATTTTTAGGACGACCTCTTCTTCTCAATGGATATATAGGTCTACTAGATGTGCCTTCATACGGGACCAGTGCTGATACATGATGTGTCGCTATTGGTGTTTCAGGATTGTCTTCTTTAGCTATTGTGTAGCATGATGCTCCTCTTTTAGCTATTACGATATATGGCCCATCACGACGAGGAGTAAATTTTGCGGTTACACCTTTACTTGCTTTGGATAAAATGTGTGTGTCCACTAGAACTTTGTCACCAACGCTTATATTTATTTGAGGTCTACGAGTACGATCTACCATCTTTTTGTTTTTATCTTGCATTTGCTCTTGACCTTCATTGGCTAATTCTAAAATGCTTGCTAGGCGTAACAAGTGTGGGGTGATTTGCGGTATGAAATTTTCGGCTGTTACAATTGCCTTAAAATCATATGTTATCTCTGTTGGCGTTCTCATCTCTCTTCCAAAGGTAAGGTATGCGGCTGTATATCCGGTGCTATCACATTTGGCCGTATTCATTGCGAATCTTACTGATGGCAGCATTAAATTCCATTTAGTGTGCTCTTTCTTAACGTAAATCGACAGTTGTGTTTTTAAATCTCTGTTTTTCCTTTCAACAGGATTTGATTCTGGATGGTATATCGGGGTAAACGATTGTTGTATACCTAAACAAAATGTTAAATTCTGCATTATTGCGGATATAAATTGAACTCCATTGTCTGTATGAATTCTTCTAGGAATGCCATATCTAAGGAATACTTCATTTAGTAAGGTTTTTGCGCAGTTTTCAGCAGAAGCTTCTCTCAGTGGAAACAGTTCAATCCAGCGACTGCATAAGTCTTCAACTATTAGGACCCATTGGTAACCATCTTTTGTTTTTGGCAAGGGGCCAAACAAATCTACAGCAATTATTTCGAAGCGTTTATTACTGCTTACTGTCTGTAGCAGTCCAATTGGTTTCAAATTGGATGGCTTATATTTTCTGCATTCATTACAAGACTTAACATACTTTTCAATGTCACTTCTTATTCCAGGCCAATAAAATAGTCTCGTGATACGACTTATTGTTTTGTCTATACCATAGTGTCCGGCCGATTTATCATCATGAAATTTAAATAAGATTTCTTTTCGGAGAGATTTTGGTAAAACGATTTGGCCGTTTTCCGAATCTTGTTCCGAGCAACATCTATACAAAATTCCGTTAATCATAATATATCCTCTATTAATATATCGGGTTGTGTTTTCATCATCATTTTCAAATGATTTTATTATTTTACTTATTTCTTCATCCTCAAGCTGTGCCCTACGAAAATCTTCAGAACCTTTCTTAGGGAAATCTACTTCTATGTGATAACATGTACACTCTTCTATACAATCATTATTCGAGCATGGTGGTCTGGATAAAGTGTCAGCAATAACGTTTTGTTTGCCAGGAGTATACGAAAAGTGCAGATTGTAACTTTGTAGCAATAAAGACCAACGCGCTAGTCTTCCTGTGGGAGACTTTAGAGTGAATAACCATCTAAGTGGTTGATGATCAGTAAGCACATTTATTTCTGCTCCTTCAATATATCCTCTAAATTTTTGTATTGCCCATACCACTGCCAAGGCCTCTCTTTCAGTAGTAGAGTAGTTACGCTCAGAAGGAAGTAATAATCTACTTGCATATTCAATTGGTTTTTCTTCATAGTTCTCCCCCTGCAGCAAAACAGCTCCTAAGGCATAATTACTAGCATCGGTTCTTATACTGAATTTTCCGTTTTCTTTTACTTGTTGTAGAATAGGTGGTGAGGTTAGTAACTTTTTTAAGCTATCGAAAGCCAATTGTTCCTCTTTTGTCCACTTCCAAGTTGCATTTTTCTTGGTTAAATTAGACAAAGGCTTAGAAATTTCTGCAAAATTTGGAATAAAACGACGGAACCATGAACAAGTTTGCAGGAAGCTCATTAGTTGCTTTAAATTTTTGGGTTCCGGTCGTTTGAGAATTGCTTCCGTCTTTTCAGGATCAACTTTAAGTCCACTTTGTGTTAAAATGTGGCCTAAGTATTTAACTTCAGGTTTACAAAAGAAGCATTTTTCTCTATTTAAATGAAATCCAAGGGTTTTTAACTTTTCAAATACAAGTTCAAGGTCAACTAAATGCGTTCCAAAATCTTTTGAACAAACTATTATATCATCTAAATATGCAATTATAAGGACTTGAGGCAAGCTTAATCGGAATTTATCAATAATACGTTGAAAAGTTGCTGGCGCATTCTTTAAACCGAATGGCATACGATTAAAAACGAAAATACCAAAGGGTGTAGTAAACGCCGTTTTTGGCTTATCTTTTTCAGCAACTTGTATCTGCCAATATCCTGATTTTAAATCTAAGGTAGTCATAAAGGGTGTAGTTTTAGCCGCGTGTAGCACATCGTCTATTCTTGGCAATGGATAAGTATCTGTTACTGTTATGGCATTGAGACGTCTGTAGTCTACACACAACCTAATGTTACCTTCCTTTTTGGGAATTAAAACAACTGGAAAAGCCCATGGGGACTCCGTTTCTTCGATTATCTTTTTTTCCAGCATATCGTCTAGCTCTTGACGAAGTTTTGTTTTCATGGCTGGAGACAGGCGATAAGGAGCAACTGCTATCGGCTTATGATTTCCTGTGTTAATGGTGTGTTCAAAACCACGTATTGGTTCTGCAATATTATCAAAAATTTCATTATTTGATTCTAAAAGATTATTTAGTTTTCCTCTCTGTTCTTCTGACAAATTTGGGGCTTCATTATTTCTGAGCTGGAAATCTATAGCATTTAGTTCAAAATAAGGGATTGTTGGTGATTCCTCGTTGGATCTTACTTTCTTTAGCGGTGGAAACAAATCTGATACTACTGGGTTTTCATATGTTTCCGGTAAGCAGTTTGCAAATATTTTATTAATACCTTCTGGAGAGTATGTATTTTTCATTGGGGAAGTTCTGTTTGGAGTTTTATTAATTTCTACAAACCAATCTAAAAAATCATCTATGGCCTTTCTGGGTTTTGGTGTTCTGGGAGATTCAATGATAGTAGTCTGGGCTATGGACACTTTGTCTATTATTTTTGATGGTTGATTTTTAAATTCGAAAATATTTTGTGGTTCATCTTTGAAGTACCAAGTTCTTTGCGCTAAATCCATCACGATTCCAATTTGCTCCAAAAAATCTATTCCCAATAAAGTTCTATTATCTCGTGCCTTAGGCAAACAAATGAATCTTATACGTTTTAGACGATTTCCAATAATTATATTTGCAATTGTTGACAGTACTTTGGTTTTGGATACACTCCCATCTGCTAAAGTTATTTCTGCCATAACTTCTTGAAAAACAAGTCCCTTTTCCTTAAGTTTTGTGAAAAGATGATACCCAGCAACGCTTGTTCTAGCTGCTGTGTCCATATATGCAATTCCATTTAAACCATTTACGTTTATATTAACCGTTGGGACATTTCTACCAACTATTGTAGTGTGGATACTATTAAAATCTATTTCCTTTGGACTCTCTGCATTTGGAATTGTTTTATTATTGCACGTTGGGCAATTGGATCTGTAATATCCAGAGGCCCCACATCCATAACAATTCAATTTAACTTCTTCTATTTTTCCTTTTCTTTCCTGTTCAATTCTTTTATAACAAACATCAGAGGAATGGTTCTTTTTTCGGCAAAATGTGCACCGAATATTCGATTTTTCCTTACGCTCTTTATTTTCCAAGGATTCATTATTTTCATGAAAAGTTAACTCAATTTCCCTTGCTTCACGGAGCAAATCTTGGAAAGATTCTATATTTTCTCTATTAATCCTTTCTCTTATTTGGACATTTATCTGCGAAAAAATCATATTTATTGTAGTCTTTTCAGTAAGTTTATCCTTTAGCTGTGCAAACAAACGTCTCTTTCTACAAATAAACGCATCAATTGATTCATTCAGCTTTTGTTTATCCTGAAAGATTTCTGAAAAAATTCTCCAATCAGGTTTTGGAGGGGAAAAGGCATTTCTTAAAAGCTCTACAGCATCATTAAAAGTTTTGGCTTCGTTCTTAACTCCCTGCCACCAGGTTGATGCATATCCTTCCAGAAGAAGAGGCAAACTTAAAAGGGCAAATGAGTCTGATACATTTTCAGCTTCTTTAAAAACAAGAATAGTGGCGATAAAGTCTTCTACCTTAGTAGTGTTACGACCACCATTAAATCTTGCGCTGCAAGAACTAAAAGTTGTATTGCTTTCCTTCCTAGCAGATATATTTCCTAAAAGGTCTGAAAACTGACTTTGCGTAAGGCTAACAAACTGAGGATTCTGTAAAACATTTGGGTACATATTTGGTATAGATGAAACAGAAGGACTAGGGCTACTAGCCAATAATGGATCCTTTTGATGTTTCATGGAGTTGTTTGTTTTCTGCAAATTTGACTTTTTTCTCGGCATTTTCCTTTTTAACTTCCAGAATTTTGTAAGAGTATTAAACGTGATCTCGTACAGCCGTGTATGAAATAATAATTTTACTTTATTCTGCTAAATTTAATTAACGTTGGGCGCCAATGTAGCGAGGTGCTAATTTAATTTAGGTTAATTGAATTTATAGGTTGGGCCTTAAGAGTCCCTAAGGTCAGCTTAAGTCCTCAACCAAACAACTTCGCCAAGGGTCTTGAGAAGTCCACAAGGGATAAGTTGCTTTATTATTTATAAAATGATGCTTACAGCTTGAGTGCTGGACAAGTAGTAATTTATTAACTCAAAATTCACTTAAGATTAAGTAAGCTTAGTTACAATAAGGATAAAGCATAAAAGAGAATAGGTGATAATCAAATTTACATGTGATATAATTCCATCACTCAGAGTTATATTTATTATGTATGCAAAAGCTAATAATTATGAAAAGTAATTAAAAATTATTTGGTATCACTTTGTAAATAATAATAAAAATAATATTTAAATTCAATTTGAAAACATGTGAAATGAAATAATATATAATATAATATAAATATATAAGATAATATAATAATATAGTCCGCTACAATACTTAATATTTAATTGCATTTGAAATATATTACTCATACGCATAGTAGTTACCCCTACAAGTATGCTATCTGTGATTCTTGATGTATAAAACCAAAGAAAATAAAGTGTAAAGAACGACGCGGGGGGAAAGATAGAAGGGAAAGAAAAAAATTTTGTAACCAACATTTGTGAAAAAATTCACCAAATAAGAAAAAATATAACCAAAATTAAATTCGTAGACTTTTGTTTTATTTATTTTTTTTTCAAGTTTAAATTATCTATATATATAAAAATGAATGTACTTTATGGAATCGTAAACTATGCATTTAATCTTTAGCAAAGTTGTTGCGCATGAGCCGACGAAGGTTTCTAAGTTGGTATAACCAATTTCCGACAGGTGGCGCCACTGAAAATTCTTCGAAATTAATTAAATCGTAAACTGTGCATTTGATCCTGTGTTGAAAAGAAAAGAAAAGAGCATTACTAGCCTCAGAATCAGCATTGACACTGAAAAATCTTCGAGTACATGCCGCACAGATCCGTTCGCATGAATCACTTGAACAATGAATCACTTGATCGAATGCGTACTACTCAGGCCCGTTCGTCTGAATCATCTGGACAACGGGAAACAAAATCAATAAAATGATTCAAACTTAATTGGATATTTGTCTAATGTCTTTCCTTCAAATTTATTTTAGTTTGTAGTGCAGCAAAGCGCGCAGGGTACAGCTAGTTTCAAAATAAATTCCCAAAATATAAATTGAAAAGATGAAATTTCTTTAATATCTCGTAGATTTTAAGTAACTGAACAGTTTTCTTGTATTTTCAGAAATTTTCTATTTTTTCAAAATACATATGTATAAAAATTTTGTATTTATGTGTTGGATTTTTATTAGTATTGCTGTTGAAATCTATCCTTTAAATATTTACAAATAGAACGATCGACGTATAGAAAATGTCTGTAGATTACATGAATATGAAATGCGGTTGGTATTGCAAATATGTACTCGTACTACTACAGCAGTTTATGTATGTATGCATGTATGTATATATATGTCTGTAAACAATAATTTCAGACATTCACGTTTATATACACACTTCGATTCACTTGTTAAAACAAAAAACAGTCTTGGGTTGAATGATTGCAATCACTTTAAACAAAACAGCAAAACAGCAAGAAAAACTTTTAAACAATTGTACACAGTTCTACGAATGTACTTTACACATGCATGTACATATATTTATTTGGTTGACATTAGGATGGTACTAATTTGCTTTTTATTAAATATTTTTTTTTCTTTACTCTACCAATTACAGTTCTATACTTAACTCTAAAAGAGTAATGATAAATTCGAATTTGCCTAGCAAAGACAAAAACCAAAAATTTTGCAGAGCCAATGTTAAAGTTAAGAGAGCAATGTTAAGTGTTTAACAGAAGATATGTACATCAAGTGGTCATGCCAGAAATCACCCAAATAAACGACACCGGAGAATGAAATATCAATTCTATTCTTTAAAAATTATACTCTACAATGGTAGGGTATGTAGGACTGCAGATATCCCACTCTATAGAAATTGTAGTCTAAGGTGTCCCTAATAAAACCCAATTAATGATATATACCAAATAATTTTAAAATTTCAGAGAACGGGCCAAAACATTCACTATGTTAACATAGTCTGGGGAGTATACTCGATATTTTAGAAAAATGGCACTTGCTGCAGGTATCTCACTATATGTCCATGGTATCAGAGATTCCAAAACAGGTTTTATATCGCTACTTGGAATCAGAGATATAGGTGACGAAGCTAATTGTTTTCTTCAAATGAGCAAAAAAAAAGTACTCTGTATAAATGAGGCTAAATCGGATAGAAAATGGCTTGTGGGACCTAGTGTGCCGGATAGCCATGGTATCAAGGATTCCATGATACCATGGAACCAAACATATAGCGACCAATCTAATTGTTTTTTTCAAATAAACAACAAAAAATTTTCTATATAAAACAGGAAAAATTGTCGTATTGCAATCTTTTTGTCAGTGACTTGCTTTTTTTGTGAGTGGCTTCCATTTCTTGTGTCGATGACTTGCATATTTTTAACGCATAACTTTAATTTTTTGGTAGATGACTTTTAATTTTTTTTGCCGATTACTTGCAGTTTTTTGGCCGATGACTTGAACTTTTTTTTTTTTTTACTGGATGGTTTTTTATTTACTGGATGGTTGATACTGATTTTTTTTGCCGATTACTTGCAGTTGTTTGTTCGATGACTAGCATTTTTTGGTCTATGACTTGCATTGTTGGACGTTGACTTGCACTTTTTCGGTTGATGACTTGCAGTTTTTGGTCTATGACTTGCATTTTTTTGGACGATAACTTGCATTTTTTAGAACGATGAGAATAATATTAGCTTCATCGCCTATACCTCCGGTCGCAAGTAAGGCCCGACTGTAACGATAACTTTTTTGGTATCCTTCCATTTGGAATTGACGTTTGGCCAGAATATTGTCATAAGCTTTCTCAATTAATGTTCATGAATAGCTGTATCGCTTGTAGATCATTAGTTTGAATGTAAAACAAATCGCGTCCATATAAATGCAATATTAATGGCAAACCTTTGATGCCCTATTGGAACTTAATAAGACACACAGACACATTTCTGAATATATTTCGATCTCGCCATATGACATCTTATTTGTAATAAATTGCAATCTCTCAACAAACTCGATATAAAATTGTTAAGGAAAGCAGCATTGGGTACCCATGAACTCTCTTGGAAGTATCTTATCAAATTTACGAATAGATTGCGAACAGTTTTCAGCTTATGAAAGCTAAAGGAACATCAACAGGTCTTCTAAGTGATCTTCAAAGTGATCCCTTGAAACTTAATCCTTCAGAAGATTTTAGCAAACCTAACTTTACGTTACGTGTTGAACCAATATTGTTAAAGACTGAAAATATTGCCTAATGGATAAGCCAGAGACCATTCGTCGCAGCAGATTTATGTACTTTTTGAACTAGGTCCTAAACTCAGAGGATGTCCCCTAGTTGGGAAGATTATTATATTTAAATTCCCCAAAAGAGTTATAGGAGGCGGGTGGTTTTTTTAATGACCAGAATTATACAAATGTCAAGAATATGTCGTATGTGGTCATTAGAATGACATTATTTTTTATCTTTAAGAAACGAGAAATTTATGTATGTGAGTGTAACAGACCGTTGTCTCCAAGTGGGGATTAAACCCACGACCCACGCTCTACCTACTAGAGTACCAAGTGATAATTAAAAGAGAGGGTAAGATTGAACAGACAACGCCATTTTACGTCAAATGCTGTTTTCCCTTATATGTACTTTGTACGACCCTAATGTACCCAAAATAATTTTAAATTGGTTAAAATATCTCACTCTCTTCTCTCTATTTCTCTCTGAAAATGCATGTGGTTGCAGTTAAGAGCAGTAAAACATGCTTTAAAAACCGCGCATAAAATTTAAGGTGGAAATACATATTTGGTATGAGACTAGGGCGTTTTAGATTTAGAAAAATTACTCTGACAAAACCGTAATTTCATCTGAAATAGTGGGTTTGGAAGTGGGAAAAAACCTTCCTTAGATTCACAATGCAAATGTAATTGTAAACTTTTCATAGAAAACAGAAAACACAGAACATAAAACAGTCATAATAAAACAAAGCGGAAGTATCAAGTCCTGTATCTATTTCCATTCTATCTCTCTCCCTCTCTCTCTCTGTATATTTTGTTGTTACTACTCTCGACTATTGTTTGGATTTATTTTTTTTTGTCGTTGTAATGCCAAGTGTGGTTTCCTAACCATAAACGAGAGTGGTATGCATGAGTAGAGGTAAGGAAAACAGACTGAGTGGGATAGTAAAAAAGTAAAAACACAAGTAAATTGTATAACAACAACAATGTTGTAAGTATGTCAGAGTAAATTGTTGTTACTGCTGTTATTTCTGCTATTTTTTTATTTTTATTGCAAAAAGTAACAAGAAAAAATCATTTAGTTTTACCACAGACATTAAGGTCCTTCTTCCCTGTACAAGTGCTAGGGAATGCCAGCGGAAAGTGGAAACGTATCGAAATAATGTGAAAAAAACATGGTGAAATTCATAGTATAACTTACATTAACGAAAAAATCAATAGACTTTGAAAGCAGGTATATAAAGCAGGCCTCTAAAAAGGCCTTTTTGTGTAAAAATTTTAGGTATGAATTCTTTATTGCTAAGTTACTTACATACATACATACATAATTGGCCATTACAACCCTTCAGTCAGGATTACGGCCTAGCTTCTCAAGTTACTTACTTACTCAATTGATGGTTAAATAATTTAGCAAGGACTAGAACCCATATTTTCATGATACTCATGTTAAGTGTTTTAATTTGTTCCATAAGTAGCGAAACATACATATGCATATGTTAACGTCGACTCCGAATCATGGATTTGGGAAACTTTTAATAGCAATTTCATTTACTCTCGGAGTTTATGCCAGAAGACTAATGAGAGAAAGTGACCGAAAGAAGTATTTTTTCATATTTCGACGTCTACTTCCGCATGGCTAATCAGCCTTATGATCTCTAGCCTGAATTAGAACAGAATGCCAAGTGCCTTTCGTTGCTGTCTCGGTCGTAATCTTCTGCGGTTTCCCTCAGGTATAAACTCGAAAGATCTTTTCGTCGATAGATCTTCACTCGTACGAACGACATATTCAAGTAAACGTAGATGTTGATCTTTAATATCTTAAATAATATCAATGTCAGCATAAAAGTCATGTAGATCGTGATTCGTTCGATGTCTAAACTCGCCGCAGGCGGAACCAAATTTTCTTTCAAAAACTCAAAGCGCAGCTTCATTTGCCCGCACCAGAACTTATGCCTGTGCATAGTGATTTTGTGTGTGATTTTAGTTTGTCGAGAGAGACCTTGGTTTTTAAAATGCTGACTAAAACCGTGAAAAGCAAGGCCGTAATCCTGACGGAAGGATTGTAATGGCCAATTATGTATGTATGTATGTGACTAAGACCGTAATAAGATCTATAAGCAGTACTAACGAATAATTGGTCTGGATAAGCGAATAATTTGGGGCAAACCAAGTTGAATGGATTTCAGAATACACATATTCCAGTGAACTCCAGTGAACATAACACTTCTATCACAATCCCAAATATAAGCACGACCTGAGTAGCCTTATTTTTTTCCTGAAAAATTTGACTTGCTGCACATATCTCACTATTATTTGGGATACACCACGTATTGGATTTTATTATGGACACCTTAGGCTACAATTTGTATATAGTCAGATATCTGCAACAAGTCCCAATTTTCCACAATATCAATCATTCGTCATCCTAACCAGGCACTGTTAACATAGAGTATATTTGAAGCCCAATATCTCCAGTTCCAAAATTATTTGGGATATACCACTTATTGTTGTACAATGGGTCAATTCGACCTCCGGGTACTGTACTTGTCTTAATTGACAAGTACACGTCCTCTAACCTAACCTAACCACTTATTGGGTTTTATTAGGGAGACCTTAGGCTACAATTTGTATATAGTCAGATATCTGCAGCAAGTTCCTGATATCGTATATTTGGGTGATTTCTTCCTTGACTAGTTTTCGTATTTTCTGTTAACCGCTTAACATTGCTCTGTTAACTCTAACATTAGCTCTGTTAAAATTCTTGGTTTTTGTCTTTGCTAGTTAAATTTGAATTTATCTTCACACACATTGCAACAGACTATACAGGAGTAACCTGTGATCGGTCTTTTGACAGCGTACTATATACTCTGTAGTCGCCGTAGTCTAGTACGTAGTGTGCTAGCTTATTAGACGTAAATATCCGGGTTCGTATCGCAGGCCAGACATCAACACGAAATATGAAAAAAATACCTCTTCGCGGACTTCCTCTCAGCAGATTTCTGGCAAAGCTCTGAGGGTAATTAAAACCTGCCATAAAAAAAGTTTCTCAAAAATCAGTCGCTCGGAGTCGACGTTAAACTGTAGGTCTAGCCACTCAAGTATAAAAAATTAAGGCACACAACATGAGTGGTGTTGAGAAGCTAGACCGTAATCCTGACTGAAGGGTTGTAATGGCCAATTATGTATGTATGGGACATTAATGCATGCCAGAGGAAAATTACATTGTTGCACCAGCAAAATATTTGAAAAATAATGTTCATCTTAACAAGGCCTTTGAAAGAGCGTTACTTATTTTTTTATCCCCCCTTTTTGGTTAACATTTAAAGCACTATTGATGCCGTTTACATGCCCCAGTCGTTGGCAGTATATTTAAGTATGTCGTGAAATGATTTTGTATCAGTTTATGCGACATCTGCATGACAATGACACCCTCTTATAAAACAAGTGCTGTTTTTTGTCCACATTTTTTTTCTTTATTTTTTTCTTTAAGAGAAAGTTTAAATGTACATATACTTTCGTAATTGCAAGTAAACTTAGCAACAAAACTACAAGAAAAAAAACAACAAATATAAGATGTTAAGTAAGAAGAAATATTGCAAATGAAAAATACAAGTTTTGCTTTGGCAAAAGACCACTTACGTACAATTGTTACTTTTTTCTCTGTTATTGTTTAATTACAACAGAATGACTCATACTTTAAGGGGAATTTATAAAAACAAAAAAATATTAAATTTCTTGGAAATATTTCAACAAATAGCATCAAGAACTTGCCAGCTAGCTATGTAGCTGCAGTTTAAATTGCTCGTTTCAATATTGATTGCTTATATAATGGATTTTTTTCTTTCTTTATATTGGAATTAAATTCATATTGTAAATGAAAATAATTTTTATTTCATATCCTTTTTAATGTTAAAGTTCAATTTAATATTACAGGAATACATACATAAATCTTTATTAAACAATCAACAAAGCCGTTGCACAACGTTACACTCACTGCAGTGTTTAAGCTAGGAAGGCGACATCAATTTTAATATAAAGAAAAATCATACACACACACACACACACACCTTTTCATTAATTTAACCTTTTCCTTTTTTTTTTTCTATGTTCTTAACATTTATTTTTCATTCTCTTTTTTCTACTTTTTTTCTATTTACAGGCACAAACTGAATAGACTGTAAAATAATAATAAAAGAAGAAGACGAGGAAGCAGAAGAAATATAATATTGCATTTCCTGGGTATATTCCCTTACAGAGAGCAACAAAACAACCAAACAAAGCACAACAAACAATACGTTTACAATCATCGACATAACGTTGCACAATCACTTCTTTTAAAGGTCTTAAGAAAAACCGCAACTACATACAAACCGCTAACTAAAGGGAGAAAACTAATACGCACAAGCTAAAAAAGAAAAAGGCACACACACACACACACACACACACGATGAGTAAAGCACCAGGACCTTCACCACCTCAATACACGTATGTGCCACCACCATCGGCTCCACCATCTTATCAGGAAGCTGTTGGCGGCGTTAAGCCAGTTGGTCCATTTACACCCGTCGCTCCACCTACACATGCAGCAACGGTCACAAATGCCACCATTGTTACCACAGTGGTGCCAATTGGTCGTGCCGCAACACACATGATCTGTCCACATTGTCATGCTGAAATTGAAACGACAACCCGTACGGAACCAGGCATGATAGCATACTTGTCCGGTTTTGTTATTGCTTTACTCGGGTAAGATTTTGAAAAATACCTTATTTTTTTGTTAATTATAAGCGGTAGTAAAAAGAAATCCCATCTTTTTGTGCATTATATGGAAGGCTTCAATTGTAGTTTCACTGCCTTCTTTCTTATTGACAATAAGTATTCAGGAAGTCACCGGCTTCTATTGAAGCGATTTTTGACCAACATAATTATTCGCCATAATCAAGAAGTTTTGATAACAGCTTAATGCCGATAGGGTGGGTGCATGGCTCCACTCATCAGAGTCACAATAGATGGGTTTGTTCTAACCTAGCACTGATGCAACATTGGTTGACATTATAGATCCCAATTAAGATCTCATCAGAGTCACAACAGATGGGTTTTTTCTAACCTAGCACTGATGCAACATTGGTTGACATTATAGATCCCAATTAAGATCTAACCTAGCACTGATGCAACATTGGTGTTCATAGTAGATACCATCAATACTTTCCAAATCGTTTACCCAATTTGTCTTCAAAATTATCGGAACTTAATCTACTTTATTTGCCAATTTCCGCCTCGTAGCTGACTTTCCTCATTTGGCTCAACCTTTCTTGATAGTCTAATGAAGGTATCATTATTAGATACAGGATCGTTCACCAACTTGATTCTAAAGGAATCATGGTTTTAATGCGAAACCCTAATTGTCAAGGACGGTTGAACAGAACTTGTTAGTTAGTCCTTGAAGCAGCGCTTCACTTGGTATCACAATGTGTCTCTATGTATGGTCAAGTGAGTTTTCGTTTGACAAAACCGATACTACATTTTATCCTATCTTATTTAAAGTTTTAGCCACTTTCCTAGAGATTTCACCTTCATTACAGGAAAGCAATAAATCGAGCTCATTTCCAATACTTAGTCAGGCAGTCAGAAACCGGTTAGAGAATTTTAGGTTAAGTTAGGTTAGAGGACGTGTACTTGTCAGTTAAGAAGAGTACAGTACCCGGAGATCTAATTGACCCATTGTTCATAACGTCATTCAAAAAGGAAGGATAGTAGATGGAATAGGAAAAAGGAGAGAAAGTAGAAAATGGGAGAATGGGAAGCGGAGGAATTACACAGACTACACAAAACAAAAAAGGAGAGCGCGACTACACTTATGAAGCCCTAGCACTACTCAATCAGCTCAAGCTACTAATGAATTCAAACCCTCAAAGAAGCCTCTGTGTTGGAGATTTTCGCAACCTTGGAGCCTATTGAGGCCATGGCTAGTGGCCTCGCTTCGGATTCGGAATCTTGCATGATCTTCGTTGACAGTCAGGTTGCCCTAAGGGCCATTGCGTCGGTATGGTGCAAATCACGGCTCGTTCGCGAGTGCAAGGAATCGTTAAGGACTTTTGGACCAGAGCGTATCCGTCTATGCCGGGTTCCGGGTCATAGTGGAATACTGGGCAATGAGACGGCGGATGCTCTCGCTAGGTTAGGTTCACTTTCTGAGGGCGATTTAATAGTTGGTCCTGACCCCCCAATCTGCCACCTCTACGGACTCATCGATGGATGGGTCAGGTGGAAGAGCAGAGGCGTTGGGGGAATGGATCGGGTTGTTATGTTTCTCGGTGTCTATGGCCTGCTATAGACAGTGTAAGGACAGGTTGGCTTCTGGGCTTGGATAAGGCCAGTTTAAGGTTAATTATCGGGTTTATCACGGGACACTGCGAGATTAGGTCGCTGATCCCAGACGGACTACTGCAGGGTATGTTGCAATGAGGAGGAGTTGGAGACTGTCGAGCACCTCCTCTGTGTCGATAGCCGACATCAAGACTCTCCACAGATTCATTAGTAATTTGAGCTCGTTGAGAAGTTCTAGGGCTTCAGCAGTGTAGCCGCGTTCTCCCTTTTTGTTTTGTTTGGTCTGTGTAATTCCTTTGCTTCTCATTATCCCTTCCTACTTTCTCTCGTTTTTCCTATCCCCTCTTTTATCCTTCCTTCTTAAGGACGTTACGTACAATGGGTCAAATCGACCTCCAGGTACTGTACTTGTCTCAATTGACAAGTACACGTCCTCTAACCTAAACCTAAACTTATTTGGCCTCAAATGCAGAAACAGTTCCGAAGGATTGATATTGAAAATCTGGTTGTTAGGAACTTATATTTCGTTAATGTTGAGATAACAGAGTGTTTAATTAGCCAAAGCTTCCTAACCTAATCTAATACGACGCTAGACACATTATATTAAAGTCATTAATTTCAATTATAATGGTTTTCTTCTTAACCACACTTTATATAGTTTTTTTTTCTATTTTTTATAAACAAAAAATGTTAATTTCGAATATTTTTTCTTTTGTTGCAGCTGCTGGTTGGGTTGTTGTCTGATACCCTGTTGCATTGATGATTGCATGGATGTCCATCACACATGTCCCAATTGCAAGGCTTACTTGGGACGCTACAGACGATAAATTTTGCACAACTATAACTGGGCCATCGAATATATAAATATAAAACATATACACACACACACAATCACTTTAGAATACGCTTAGAAAGTTTTAAAAAAAAGAATTAAAAATCTGAATTGAAAATTCATCGAAATTTTAATTCAATTAAAAGCGTTATAAAAATATCGAATAACGCGGCTGGAGAATTAATCTATAAATATAAAAGTTTTTAACAACAATATTTCAGAATAACAACAAATGGCAGCTGGTGGCAATAGTGTTACATTTCTTGAATTTTTTTTTTTTTATTTTCTTTTTTACATTAAAGAAAGGAAATTTGTTTATAATTTTTTAAAGATTTTCAATTGATTGATTTTGATTCAATTGTTGTTATTGAGGCTAATCACACGAGAACAATTGTACTGACATAAAATGATAGTTTATAGGCAGGAGAGGTGAGGAGAGTGGTTTTTGGTGGCGTGACCACATTACTAGCACAAAACTAATACATGCACATTTTTAAAAATCAGCCAAACATCAGCTTAATGCAAAAACACTAATACATACAAAGCTGTGTATACGTATACATTTCATGCCAAACTAATATTCATCCCGTGTGATTTGAAAATAACAAAAATTGTGCGACTAAAAATTGTTCTCGTGTGATTAGACTCTTTTACATTGCATTACATTTAGTTTTGATTTGATTTTATCAAGTCAGTAGAACAAATCTTACATGAAACTTAAATTTATAATTCCAGCATTAAATAAAATAAAAATGAATTCTTTTTATGTTTTAAATATTTACTAAATTTGCTCAAAATTATTAACTCTTTTTTTTTATTTCTAAAAATATTCCTTTGGATGTTCAACTCAGTTTTGTTTATCGCATGGCATAAAAACATTTTTTAAAATTTTTATATAAAAATATCTAAATATCGAATATTCGAAAATAGTCTAAAGAGCAGCTAAATGTATGGTTTTTATTCCAACATTGTTTTTAATTTTTTTTTTGAAAATACAATTTAAATTTTTTTTTTGTTTCAAAAATGTTATAATTTATGCCTGGCTTTACTTTGTTATCTATTTTATTAATATTAAGAAAAAGAAGAAGTTCTTTTTCTCTTTTCAATTTTAATTTTACAATGCTTAAAATTACATTTCGCCTTTGTAATTGTAAATTTTAAACATCACGCGCTTTTGCAATAAGATTTCTTTTTTTTTAATAATATTTAAAGCTCCTCTTTTTTTGTCTTTTAAACTATGCTATTGTATAATTATTCTAATTATTTATAAATTATACTTTTTTTTTACCATTTTCTTGAAATATGAAATATGATATAAATAAATATTATATATGTATGTATTTATTTAGAAGCCGTAAACTACATACACAATTTGCAAATGTAATAATAAAAATTAAATTAAAAATAAAACTCAACTCGTATGATATAAATAAACTACTTTCGTAAATAAAATAAATGTAAAATTTTTATGTACATTTTTAAAATGTTTTTACTATTTTAAAAATATTTCTCCACATGATTAGTTTTTTTTTTTTTTAATGGAGCGCTTAACGAAAGAACAACGTGTTATAATTTCCACTGTAAAGCCAGAGAATATTATGTTCTCTTGGAAGTTCCTAATGGCACGCTTCTTCCCCACTGCTCAAACATTCACATCCTGCAGTATAATTACCACTCCGGCACATTCGGAAGGAATGATGTAAACGTTAGCTCTTGGACATCCAGGTCTATATACCCACATTCTGGACGGTACAGCTCAACATCAGATTGCTGTGGAACCTGCAATTACCAATTGTAATCTAAATCGATAGCTGAACGCCTATCCTCCTCGGTTTGAAGACAACACCGATTTCACATATTAATGCCTGATATGCCTATCGTCCTGGAATTGAAGACATCACCAATTTTACATATTAATGTCTGATATGTCAACAAGGACACATGACACAGCACATGAATTTTCTACAACTACCTACCTACATCTTAACGGTACACAAACCAACAACACGATCGTACAACAACATGCTCGTCCATCATTCGTTTACACATCAATTGGATTTTCGTTTTCCAAGCGGAGGTATTGACTGGGTTAGGATTATTTGGGATTCGAATATCCCCAATCGAAACATCACCATACTCTCCGATAGCCAGGCAGCTATCAGGGCTCTGGGCTCCAATGTGATGAAGTTCAAGACAGTCTACGGCTGTCGGAAACACCTGAACAGGGTGGCGAAGAGGTATGATGTGCATATCTTCGAGCTCTCTGACGAATTCTCAAGTATTGGGGTCCATTTGGGGACCTCTAGGCTCATGATTGATGACGAGATCACGGACCCTGTCAACCGCAGATTGGCAGCTTCGGATAAGGGCGGGGTGGCGCGCATGATCTGGCCGGGGCTGGATAGAAAACGCACTGAAAGGCTGCTGAAATTCCAAAGAGGCGTGCTCAGTGCGGTTGTTGGAGTCGTAACAGGTCATTGCATTATGGGTGTCCACGTCAGGCGCATTGGTCTGGGACACCTTCCGAACGATTTCTGTAGAAGCTACAGGGACGAGGAGGAAGAGGAGACGGTTCTTCATCTACTGGGAAAATGCCCGGCACTATATCAAAGAAGGGGGAGACAACTTGGTGCCTACTATATCGAAGATCTTAGTGATTTGTCGAACATTGACATTAGCAGTTTGAGTCGCTTCATTGTAAGCTCTGGGTGGTTCCATTACCAGAGGATGGCATCACAATGGGCATAAGTGTGTCCATCCAATTCATTTGGAGGGACGGCCAATTATACCTACCTAACGTTTCGTGTATCTTTCGGCCTAGGGTAGCCAGCCAACTTTAACAACAACAAACTCGTTTGAAACTAATTTTAGATTTGAATTGGTTAATCATGGTTTTGCCTTTGGAATTAGTTCACCATAATAGTAGGCTAGGTTAGGTTGAATTTGCCGTAGCTCTATGGGCATAGTTTACTTGAGTCCTACAAGGTCCTATTCCGTCATATAATTTCAACTTCCGGTTGACATCTCTCAGTGATCTCGATAGCTTTAAAGTGTTATGAAGGTGTGTACTTCATTCGCCTTCTGTAAGCGCATCGGCTTTGTAGTTACTTTCAGTTCTCCTGTGCGCTATGTGCTCTAGAGACACCCGGTATTCTTGGGCAACCTTAGGGACGATGTATACATTCTCTAGGCCGCTTTATTGTCAGTAAATATGTGTATATCACTATCACATATACTCTGATACCGGTTGTGCACATGGTATTGTACTACAGTCATCGGGTGGTGCAAGGTACAATTTGAGACTCAGTTTTCTCGCGTAATTTTGCTAGATTAGTGAATCTCTGCGATGGGTACTCCATTAGCATAAGAGCATCTATTCGGTAGGTTAGGGTAGGTAAGAGGACGTGTACTTGTCAATTAAGTACAGTACCCGGAGGTCGAATTGACCCATTGTACAAACGAGAGGGAAGGATAATAGAGGGAATAGGAAAAAGGATCTAGGAAAGAGAAGAATGGAAAGCGGAGGTCTGTATAAACAGACCAGACACAACAAAAAGGGAGAGCGCGACTACATTGATAAAGCCCTTGCACCTCTCAACCAGCCTATCTCAGTTATAAAACTAGAATCATGAGCGGATTCAAATATCGTGTAGACGATAAATATATTCCTATCAAATACACCTAAAACTTAGGCAAAATAATTTATTTTCATTACAAAATACGAATCCAAGTCGGAGTTCGATCATTTTCATTACAAACCCATTCAAAATGCTGAAAATTGTTATTTTTTAACAAAATTATTAAAGAAATGCAGTCCCATCACTACACTATTAATTATTACATTTCTAACACAATGGCAACACTCTCGTCTGTTTAGTTTCATGTGGTATCGATAATTGTTTACAATTGAATTCTCATCACTAACGGTATCAAATTGGAAAATTTTGTTTTGTTGCAAAGTAAGTAAAAGTTTGAAAAAAAATCAAGGCTTTGCGCCATAATTCGGATTTATTTTAAAATAAAAGTGAGTGGCACACATTTACCGTAAATACTACAATTTATAATTGAAAATAAAAATCGTGATTTATCTCTTCAGCAACCAGTAGAAAATGTCCGACGATGTGGTGGAAATTATTGAGAATTACCCTGAAATCATTGAAGTAAGTGATGAAACGGATGAAGAGAGTAAAGATTTTATAGAAATAGCTTATGATTCGGAAGACTTGGAGAATGGAGATAATGAAAATGATATTATTACAATAAAAGAGGAAACGTCAGAATCAAACGATTTAGTCGGGGACACAACGGATGTCGTAAACCTTAATGAGAGAATATGTGAAGTTGCAGGAGTTGCAGAAACAACAAACAATACAACAAATACTTGTCGTACAAACGCAAGGAATATTAAAATTGGAAACTCCAAACGTAAGAGACGTAAGAAATCGCGTAGACGTCTAGTAAATGCGGCGAATGGAGCAAACTTTGTTCTACACACGGCTAACAGCCCGAATGGCATCTACGACAAGGTGGCAAGAAGCAGCGATGCTTCAACTCCAGAAAATACAGAGAATCCTAGTCAAATAATTAAACAGGAAAATGAAACAAATACAGAAACCTCCAGAGCTGACGAAGAAACCTCACAAAATATTGCAAATTCTAGTGGAGATGAGAACAATGCTTCACAGAACACTTCAAACACCTCCAGTTCAACAAAAGTACCGCGTCAGAAGCACTATGATTATTCAAAACTAAAATGGCTGAAGCCATTAAACAATCTATCCAGTCCACCCCACTTGCAATTGGTGATAATCGATCGCAGTCATCCTGATTGGAGAATAGAAACTGAAAAATGGCTTATAATAGAAAAGCGTTTACTGGAACGATTACATCGTAAAATGTTGCGTACCAATGACAGCAGTATTGGTCTATTTGATGGTGCCAAATGGCAAAGAGGCATTAAAATTGTGGGTTGCCATAATGAAAAAACTTTAAATTTTATTAAAAATTTCATACTTAATTTGGATAAACTGTGGACTGACGCCAAACTCGATGTGTTTCCCATGTCCTATATTGTACGACAAATTTGTAAAGTTTTCATACCGCCGCCAATTCTAAAAACCGATGTTATATTATCTTTGATTAAACTACAGAATCCTTCCATATGCACTGAAGATTGGGAAGTGCTAGGGGAACGTGAAAGAAACCACGGTATTGATATTTGGCTAAGCGTTAGTGAACAATCGTATCGAGATTTGCGCAGATCAAGAGGAGAAATAAAATATGGAATAAATCGTATTTTTTTGAATCCTGTCTTATAACGTAACATTCCTTCAGATTTTGGTTAATTTAAATAAGCTCTAAAGGAAGTTTATTTAATTCTACAAGTGTCTACTATGGTTGGTGTCTATTGTTTGGTAACTGTTATAAATTTTTTCTTTTAAAATGAATATAAATTAATGTTTTATTTTGATTTCAGCAACAGTGAAGAAAAGGTGTGGAGGAAAAAAAATTCAAATGGTGAGTAAAATTTTCCTTTATTATTAATCTCATTCAGAAATTCATTCTTCGAAGACAATATTTATTTTGTGATTTTTTATAACGCTATTGGAATGAAATGTATGACCATTGCTCTGTATTGTTTCTGTAATATTCCTCCCAAAATTCCATATTATTTTACCAGTTCGCCAATGGCATTCTTAGGGTTTATCTATTAGCGTTTGAATACGTATGTAATTAAAGATAGTCTTTTTAATATCGAATTTAATTAAGTCTTCCAAAAAAAATTTTAGGCAGCCGCTATTTGAGAGAGAAAATTCTGGTCCAGATGCAAAGATTCAAAAGTTACTCCGGTATGTGACACCAGAGTCCATCAGGTTGACACAAAGTTAACATTTTTGTAATCACATAGATACATGCTTGGTCATTACAACCCTTTAGTCAGGATTACGACTTAGTTCCTCACACCACGTGTGTGTGTGTGCGTTAATGTTATAAATGAGAGGCGGGACCTACAGTTTAAAGTCGACTCCAAACGACAGATCTTTGATAAATTCTCCCTAAATTTTATTTATTCTCAGAATTTTTGCCTGAAATTTTTCACATTGTGTTTGGTGGGCGTTTCTGGCCTGGGGATTTAACTTTGGCCTCACGTCTAATAAGTCAATAAGCTTGTAATCGGTAAGACTAAAAATTCCAGAAACTTTATCAATTTTGTTTTGTTTGAATGGCCACAAAAATTTTGAAAAATTCGAGATTTTCCCCCAATCGGGTTGCATAAATTAATTCTTGTAATAATTTCCCTTTTATTTTCACGCACTGTAGTATATGATTTATAATTTTTTATTTTATTTTTTGTTTCAGAAAACTTTAATTTTGTTTATATATAAAATCTAATAAGAATATATAAGTTTTTATTTATTTTTTATTTAAAGTAAATAATTATTAAAAAATTTCTTTACAAAATAGATTCCATAAATTTATACAATAACAACAGTATCCATGTAATATTTATTAATGACTAGATAGTAGTATTAAATCAATTTAAAGTGAAAGACATTTTTATTAATTGTTATGTAATAAGATAAGGGAGACATTTCTTAAAGAACCGCAAAAGATGTAAATAATCTGAATATCTATAATTGTTATATACTATGTAATGAAACCTTAAGGCCTTAAGGAGGTGCCTAATTTAAAAGTCAAAGCTGTTATTGAAATATTACTATAACATTTCAGGCTAATTGCCTTTATCCAATTCTTGTAAATCCAAACTAAACTTATTTATTTATTCGTTTGAATAACAAATTTAAAATTGTTAAATTAATCCTTTTGTTATTAAATTTTATGCAATTTATTTAATGTTTCGATTGCAATTAATGCTTCGGAAAATTAAGAGTAAAGTTATAAGTATATTTCTAATGGTTTTACTTAACCTTCAACTGTCTGCATGCAGTCTGACTGCACAATAATTATTATATTGAAAACAAATATTTTGTTTTCAATACTTTTTTTTTTTTGCAATAAACAAATCTTTAATTTAATATCATTAAATCTCATATTTAGATTTTTAAATATTTTAATTTTAAAAATTAAAATTATTAATGGCCCAATTATGGAAGATAGTCGAATTCCAGTGGAGTTGTCAGTAAATTGCCAATATAGATGTCAACTGATGATCAATACTTTAAAATTTGGCTTGTAAAAATAAACATTTTTCCTTAATTATTAATTCATGGCAACCATTTGTCAACGCAAATGAAGTTCGATTGCCAACTCTATATTTTATATGATAACTAATAGAAAATAGAAAAGGCGTACTTTTAACTTGCTATATATATGGTCAAAAACTAAAGTTTAATTACACGATTAATAATATTAAATTGTAAGAAATTCCTTTAATATTTTAATTGAATTCTATACTGTTTTTGTACTATCTATTTATCAATGAAGACCAATAAAAATGACAACTAGTGGATATTTTTAGAGAAATTAGTTTTCTCTGCACCATTGATTTTAATTGTGTATTTAAACTTCAGTCTCTGACTGTATGTATTTCTTTATATTATACCGTTTTATATTCCGTTTGAAAATTACAAAATAAGAAGCAAATACAACGCGTGTGAATTACATTAGTTTCTTTCCTGAATATAAAAATTCGTTTTCAGTCTCCTTTTAAAGTTATAAAAATTAATTTGTGTAGTAAATTAAAGTTTAATAAAAACTATTGTTGAACGTGTCTGATCATAAATTTAAAATATAAAATGTATTGAAAATTATAATAATATACAATTTAAAATACGATGTAAACGTGATGAGAAAAACGTCTAACTTAAAAAATTTTATAATTTGATGAAACTAAAGAGTTATTGAATAATAGTGATACGTTTTCCAATTACAAAGAATTTTTTTTTTAATTATTTGTGCAGCTAATTGTCTAAAATTTTCCTTAATGCTTTATGTTAAAAAAAACGATTTTATTTCAAATCACTAATAAATTTTATAAAAGGAATATTTACTGTATTTGTTATATCCAAAAATTATAATCATACTAAAAATACATGGTATACTTTCAAAACAAAATGAAAATAAACAAATTAAAGTTAAAATTTTAAAGAATTTAAGGCAAAACATTATTGTAATATTTTCGGACATTAAAAATATTCACAATATTAAAGGCAGCGGATTAAGCCATTGTACAGTCCAAAGTTATTTATTAAAGAACAGAAATGTAAATATATTTTTTGTTTATTAATATTTAAATTGTTATACATAGTATTAAAAATTAAAAAAAAAAAATATTTTTAAACAATATTGAAAACTTAGGTTACTCTTATTATTTTTATCTATGAACTTATGTGAAATTTTCTTTAAATTTTCTTATTACTACCTATTATTATTTACCTTTCCTTAATACTAATTAATACTGAATACATTGAAATTTAGAATTTCAAATTAATTCTTATTTGAAAACAAACATAAAAATCAGAAGACTACCTACCTATCATCTAAATTTCTTTCACTGAATTAAAATTTTTTTAATACCTAGTTTATTTTTATTTTGTTTTTACTTATAATGAATTCTTCGATATAAAAATTTAAATAAAACAAAACTAAAAGCCAAAAACATTCCATAACATTAATAAAATATTTTATTATTAAATAATCATTTCCATACAAAAACAAAAAAAACCTCTAAACGGCCATCAACTATCGAAGAACGACAAAAACAAAATACTACACCACTAATGTACTGTTATTGTTTTGTCTCGAATTCCCTTATAAATTCGTATTCGTAAACAAAAACATTAAATTTTGTAATAACAACAAATACCATGAAACGGTATCCATACACAAGTATGTAGTCGAAGCAAATCAAGAATACCATATGGTTGGTCGTTGATTACAATCATACCCCAACTTGTTTGTTTATTTCCCGTATTTGTATTTTATTTTGACTTTTGCTTTCTCTCTTTTGATTGTCTTTTATTCTACTATTTCCATAATTCTTTATTCTTTTGTAATACTACGCACACATTGACAGCTGTTAAATGAGACAATAAGTAATAGAGAAACATAGAGGGCTGAGAGAGAGAACGCGAATAGAGACAGAGAGAGATAAGAAAGAGCAATTGTGAATAAATAAATGTACAAGAAAACGTAACGAGAAGAAAATATTTATTAAAACGAAAGATTAGAAGAATTTTTCATTTTGACAAGTTAACAAGTTAAATGAAGGTGTACAAAAAATATTTCAAAAAAATTCGCATTAAAAAAGTATCAAAAATAATTTAATTAAATGAAACAGAAAAGAAATTCAAAACGCAAAATTAAATTAAATTAAACAAGAATCCATATGTACATAATAAATGATATAGCCAAGTGTTTGTTGTTGTTTGGAAAAAAATAGAATAAGAAAAAAAATTAAAAAATTCTTTTTTATGATTTTATTTCAAGTGGAATGTGTTGTCTGTGCGTGTGATTGTTGTTGTTGTGTTGTTGCTGCTGCTAAAAAAGAAAGAATTAAGAAATAAAATTAGAAAATAGAAATTCTTTTTCCCTTAACCAAAATTAGTGAAATTAAAAAAAGAAATAAAAAAAAGGGAAAAACGTTTGTTTTTAATTTCTACTTGGAAAAAATAAAATGGTTTTACGTTCGGGCATTATTTTACCATTTCAATTTCGAGACACCAAGAAATTATTAATGATCGGAGTCCCAGAGGAGAATCGTGATTTAAGCATTTGGGATTTGAAAAATGTCGGTGAGTGTGTTGTGTTCTCTGCCAAATGGTTTAAAAAATTTTACACCGTTATAGTTAATTAATTAATTATGTACAAGTGTTTCAAAACAGTTCCTTTTCTTTGTATGTACTGTATTGTCCATACAAAAAAATTTGATAATCAAGTCGTCCCCCCTCCCTTCAACATAATATTGTAAAAATGAAAAATTCTTTAATAGACTTGGGCAATACGATTCAAGTGTGTATACGGCGCTATTAATTTTTACTGTCTTCATTTTTGTTCTGCATATTTGTGCCGTTGTGTTTGTGTGTGTGTGTTTCGTACAGTAGTTTTATTGTTTTGCTTTTTAGTTTCGTCATTTTCAATGTTGTCAATAAGTGTTTTTTTTTTTTTTGCTAAGCATCGTAGTCAAAAAGTATTTGCAAATAAAAACTTAATTATGAAGTAAAATAATGTGAAATCGTCCTTTTTTTTACATATAATTTATTGGTTTTATTAAATTTACAACATATCTCGTTCTATTTGACGTTGAGTAAACACGTATTTTTTATACTGAGAGATTTTTGAGAGTTCGTGTTATAATATTGTTTGCGTAATAATAGTCATTAACGACCTTCTAAATTCATTCAATGCCCTCAATATTCAATCGATTATCTAGCCACTTCTGCCTATTTTGCTGCATACAATATCAGTTTCATAAAATATGATACAATGTTTCTTCTGGTTCTAACATAACCTACAGAGATCAAGAGGAGTTACATGTACTTTGTTGTTTTGTAAAACGATGTCGTTTAAGTATACCTCACCGATAACTTGACTAATGTTGCATTTAAACTGTCCCAAAGTTAAGAGATAATCGAGTAGACACATTCTTTGATGTAGTTCCACAAGGTCTACCCATGTCAAATCCCAAATTATCTTGCGTTCCTGCAGATAGTTTCGTAAAATATAAGTCAATTTTTCTTCTCATCCGACCATAACCTACAGAGATCAAAAGCATAGCTGTACTTTCTTATTTTGTAAACGATGTCGCCTATGGCTTGACGAATTTTGCCTATGTAATGCTACAAAGTCAACGTATAACCTAGTATAGACGGTCTTTGACAAAGTCTATTGAATCATATTGCATTATTTTGGTGGCCAATTGAAATATTCAAAGCATAAAATTTATCTTTTAGGAAATATTCGATTATTCTCTACACATTCTCAAACAATCGATATATTCGGTAGTGCGTACACTGAGATAATGCACAGTCTTCACAAGAAAAGAGTGACCACTTTGGTTTAACCTTGTAGTTAATTTTAACTACTATTCCAATTTTTCTGGTGTTAAATAATCCATATTCATAAATAGTGTAGGATATGGATAAACGGATATGTTTTGCATTATCCATATTATAGCAATAATTATGAAATAGCATTAAGAGTGAATTAAAGTTCTAATAATATGTTCTAATAACATATTCCTATCGTCACAGAATCTACATGTTAGTCTCGAGATCAACCTCTATTCCGAAGTAGAATATTTTGACTCTACAGTGTCCTGTCAACAGAATACTTATTTCTTGATAATCTGTTGTATGTCCCAGTTCTCCTCTTATACTAATTTCCCGGTTCAAGTTTTATTTGCCTCAAAACATTTTGGTTTGAAGACAGTCTTTGCCTCTCTTTATCTTCCAATCATATGCCTTCACTGTATAGAAGACTTCAGTCTCCATCAGTGGCAGATGATAACTTATTTTACCTCCCTAGCCGATTCAGCTTCCCCAGAAAGTCGCATACTATTTTCAATTTAACCTCATAAGAGTGCTCGAATGACGACTTGACTGTTTTCCTATTTTTTGTACCTCCTATCGAAATTGAATTGAACACATCTTTCGATGGTATAAACTTCCGATTGGGAAATACATGTCACCTTCTCTGCATCCTGTGGCAAAAAACTCCCGTTCAAGTTGCAAAATACTTTTGTTGATCTAAAGTCTATACGTTTTAAAATTCTATCAGATATTTAGAGACGTAGAGACGCAGTGTTGCGTAAAAATAGATAAGGTTGTATAATCTAATTGATGGTATAAGTCCGTAGCTAATCATAGATGATTCTTGACCATATTAAAACAAAGCAAAAACCAAACCTTTCTTAACAGTCAGTGCTGGAAGAAGAACAATTATTTTAGTACGATATCCTGTCTTTCTAATGTCGCTAAGCTGCTGAATTACAGATTATTGATTCATTTATTGAGATGAAAATAATGAATATGAATTGTATGAACCGTATGAATTACACATATAATTTAACATTGAAATAAAATCGATATCTCTCCGAATAGGCTATAGTTTTCCAAATGTAGCGTTTTCTTTCGCATTTAATATTGATAACATTGATTTTGCGATGTTTTTCAGTTTTGCCCGCGTTTTTATTGTTTTTGTGTGTTTCTCTGGTCTGTCAAAGTTTATTATTGTCTGAATGTTGTTCTTGTTGCTGTTATTGTATTTTGCTTCTATTTTTAACTTTTTATTTTTAAACTTCTATATTTGTGCTGCTACTACTAATACTACTCTACTATTCATCTATTATTGTATGGTATTTCTCTCTGTCTCGCTCTCTCTCTCTCTTTCTATGTGTGTCGAATCTTTTATTTGGTTCATACGTATTTTTTGTTCAGTGCTGTTATTGTTTTTATCTCTTGTTATTCTTGTTTATATGGTTTTTACGTCTGTCAACCCATCTATCGTAAAGAGCGCGCAGAAAAACATACGCACACATATTCACATCTTGTACACACACGTCAAAATAATCGTTAACACATGTTTGTTTGTGTGTCATATTGTTGTTATTATTTTGGTTATTGTTGTCATTTAAGTAGTCGCACTCGCTACTCTAAAAACAAAATAAACTGTTGATGTACCGTGTAATGTTTGTTGATATTTTTTGTTATTTTAGTTCTATTTCTTGTTTTTCTATTCTTCCTCTTATCGTTGTTTTGTTTTTTGTTTTTCTTTTACAGTACGTGCTGCTTTCGGTATTTACAATTTTGAGTTTCGCAACAAAAAGATTGGCTTCAATATACCCGATGAACTTTTGCTGCAATATTTAGCACAGCGCCATGATCTAACAAATTTCGTTATAGAAATTGGACAGGGTAAGTTACAAAAGAAAACAAATTCAACAAAAAAGATATGTTTATTGAACTACATACCTATTATAAAATTACTCTCTTTTTTTAATTAAAATTTTAGTATTTGCCACAACGGAAGTTGTCTTCCCTATTTAGTTTGCGCTTTAGTTTCTTCTTTAATTACAGTGCTGATCGGATCGAATTGGATCGAATATCTTATCAGAAAATGTGTATGTTTTCATTAAAAATTAGACGGTTCAGATTCCTCATCCAAGTATGATGTTGCAGTTTTAGTTGTAACAACAGGCTCAATTCTAATGTCTTTAGGAGACAATCTTAAGGTCAATCGTCCTAGGGTTATAGCTTGGTTGTGGATGAAGTCTTAAGCAGACAATATTGTGCTAAACGTTAAGGGAAATTTTGAAGAGATTCATTGCGACCTCCCTCATTCGAAGAGGTCTTGAGATTATTAGTCGATAATGCGTGCCAGTGCGGTTAATGGCAATATCACAAGAAGGAAAAACTTGCTAAAAAGATAGCTATTCCACTCTTGAGTGAGACGATATCATGGAAAGTGGAGGTAAAATATCTGGTAATATGATTGTTGACAGTTTAAATGCATGATGGTAGGACCAATTATGGGCAATTGTCTGATCTGTTGGATTTAAATACAGCATATGTTATTTGGATACTGTGATTAGGGTAATGCGAGACAAGCCTACACAAATACCATTAGGGGGCTTCGAGACAGCACCCTTCTTAATTGTCACATAAACAAAACCAGTAGGTTCTATTTTTTTCTCTGTAGTGAATAGAGTAATCTGTAAGCCACAAACTCACTTAAAATGTGATCATTTTGCGCTATACAGATGGGCCAAGAACGCCAGTTTTAGGTTCCAGAATAGGATGTATCAAGTCCATGGAGAAAGTCGTGGATATCTTTCAAACAGAAGCCGATAGCGCTGATGTGCTGAATTCAACTTGAATAGAAAGTACAAAGGCCGTCATTCGAGTTCTCGTTCATTGTTAGGTTTAATCCCAAATAATGTGGGACTGTGTCTACAAAAAAGCTGAACTATCTAGATAGCAATGATAGAATTGTCATCTGCTGGGTCTCAGGTCATCTGGAAATTCGTGGTAATGTACAGGCAGACGGTCTTGCGAGGAGTGGATTTTCTACGCTGCTTATGGAGGAATAGGAATAGAGATTTATAAATAATCTGCGGTTAGTAACTGGTCTATTCTAGACTCAAAGTTCACTTGCTTAGAATGAGGATCATCTCGAATCCAATATGGCGATTCTATGATGATGAGAATAAATCATTAGAACATATGACAAACGTGTATGAGCTAATTACATTGGATAGTGAGAGGCACAGTTGAGATCTGTCTGATCTAGTATCTTCAATTGCCACCAGGACAAGACTATTCCCAGCATTATAAGCTTTTGCCCTGCTTACTTCCAAAGCCCCCACAACTCTGCCCTCTTATTCAAATGCACCTCCAAGCTCTTAACTTGCAGACCTGTGGTTGGGATCTGTCAAGGTTGATTAATTCTTACCGTTAACCATTAGTTTCCGAGTTTGAATATTATACTCTGATAAGATAATTATGTCATCTAATATCCGAAAATATAGATCTAAACTCGCTAGTGGCTTTAAGTACCTGCAATTACAGTACTTGGGTCCAATTAAAAATCTTTTGAGTATTGTAAAATTCTAGTGCTCAAAATTCTGAGAAGTTTTGAAGGGTGTAGCAGCACCTGTTAATAGCCAAAAATTGATAGGAATACTACTACTACTAAATTTGATTACCATTTTCGAAATTTTTTATAAACATTTTCCGCGGTTATTTAGTACAAAGTAAACGTTTTATAAGCGGATCGTTAAACTGTTACAAATTTCTTTTTAAGTTAAAGAAAAATTGTAAAATTTAATTGGTTTTATTTTATAAGAAATCAAATTACAATAGTAGTGTCAATGAATTAGTGATTGTATCAATTGATTCAATTCTTATATTGTGCAGCAATATGACAAAAAAGAAAGAAAAATAAAAGAATCATCGGAGAAGAAAATTTGAAAACAAGAAAAAACAAAACAGAAATCAAATTCAATTTGAAGTTTTCTTTAACTCCGTCTACATCCCGTTTAATATTATTGCTTGTAAGTCTAGAAGTTTATATTGTCTATTAAAACGCAGCATTTTAAAATGCTTTTTCTTGCAGGTAACGATGATCCCATGCTTAAGGAGCAACTTAACTACGAACCATCATGTTCACAAAAACTCACAGTACCTCTGCCACAAAAGTCAAACGAATCGACAACGAACATGGATTCACCTTTAACGGCCACACAAATGCAACAGATATATGCGGCCAATAATAGTGTGACAGCAATAATGTGTCGCACACGTTCGCCTTTGGAGGGTGGTGTTGAAAATCATTCTGAGCATTCGAGTAATTTGGAAACGGCACATAAGATAAGAGTATCACAGGTGTACAATGAAAATACACCAGAATCCTTAACGCAATCCATGGATCCCATGGATATAATACCAAAGGCTGAACAGGAAGAGACAGAAATGATGGAATCGAGAGATTTACGCTATGAGCGACATCAGGAGGTATTGCAGCAATTACAACAACATCAACAGCATCAGCACCAGCAACAGCAGCAGCAGCAACAACAGGAGCATCAGCAGCAGCACGACCAGCATCAATCACAGTCTTTGCAACAGCAACACCAACAACCGCCACAAACACATCAACACCAAACGCAAACACAACAACAAACGCCACCATTACAACAGCAAACGCTGCCGCAACACCAACAAGCCCTACAAAGTCTACATCACCAGCATCAGCAATTGTCACAACATTTTGTTGCCAATTACTCACATCACAGCATGATGGCATCCCAGAACAATACCTCTATGTCACCAACCTCGCCGCCACCTGCACCAGCGCTAAATCAAACGGTAGCTATAATGCAATCAACGGTAGCGAATATGCAACAGCATTCAACGCCTACCACAGCCTCACAATATTCGCCTTCAATGATGAATCGCTTTCGAAGTAAAATTTCTCATTGTTTTGGTTGTTTTATTGTGTACTTTAATTAATTTTTGCCGTTTATTTTACATTCAAGGACGTGGTGAACGCATGTCCAAAGACCAAAAAGAACTGTATGTGAAATTTTTCGAAGATAATCCCTGTATGCTTACCCAAAGACGCAACGATGTTATGTTAGAACCGTTATGGAACAAATTAGCCAATTTGTTAAATAGTGTACCACAAGGTGCTGTGAAAAACGTCGAAGAATGGAAGCAGGTTTGTTTGTTTTTGTTTTAAAATTTTAAGAATTCTTATAGAATCCCGTTTTTTGTTTTTTTTTACAAATTCATAGACCTTCGATGCTTGGCGTTATCGTGTTTTCATGTACACTCGTTATAATTCGAAATTGGCTGGTGCTGCTGCCCAAAACCCCAAAAACTATAAACCCTTAACACCCACCGATCAACGGGCATATGCGATGTGGACAAGTCATAAAAGTACAGCACCTCAGGATTTTGAAAAAATGGAAATGTTTCCCAGCCTCGATGAATCCCAACCGGATTACGATTACTGATTAAGACGAAAATTATTGTTTGTTTTGTGTAAATCGTGAAAAGAACTCAAAGTTCTATTACGTTGCAACACAAAAGCAATCACATTTGGTTTGATTTAAAACAAAAGTCATATTTTTTTATAATAATTTTCCTTTAAGAACACATGCATAGGTAGACACACACACATAGTAGAATCCTTTATTTTAAACAAATTAGAATTTTATTAGTAAAAGTGAAATGAAATTTTGTAAATTGTACATACATACATACGAGCATACATTTAGAAAATAAAATAAAAAAACTGATAAATTGTACTTAACTATTGTAATGTTTAAAACAATTAATGAATGAATGAATCAATTTAAAATTTTAGTTGAGATCTCTTGTATAGAAAATTACTTTCAAATAAAAATATTTTTAAAAGATAAGAAAATAATTCAAAAATCAATTAATTTATTTCATATATGTATATAAGTAAATTCATAGTTATTGTAGTAAAATGTAAATATTTATTGTAATTATTTTTTATTTTTATTCCATGTTCCTTAGGATGCTGTGCGGTAACACAATGAAAACTATTTCTTTACATATGAGACCTTTTTTACTAATAAATTTTCTTTTATTTCAATTTCAGTTTTCGATCCCTGCAAAGACAATTATCACACACTTATATCCAATTGTTTTACCTGCCGTTGTGGTTCTACCCAGAAGCAAGCCTTAGATTTACATGAACCTTCAAAGCATCTTACTGCAACAGACACTGCCAATAGCAATGGTCAACATTTGCTACATTCACAACAACAACAACAACAACAGCAATCCCAAACACAACAACAACTACAACAAAATCAATCAAAATTTCTTCATCAACACCAACAGTATCCACAACATACACCGAGTAGTGCTTCCAACTCACAACATTCACAAAATAATGATGAACCGCCGCCATTAAAGATACGTATTACCAATGTAAATACACTGCCGCCTTCAAGTACAACAATGTCAGTGGACAATAATAATCCAACTGAAACCGAACAAATTGAAATAGAGCCTAAAATAGATTACGATGATATATCATCACCACCGCCACCGTCAACTTCTTCTATAACACACACAACAATAGCACAACATCAGCAACAGTTACAGCAACAGCTGCAGCAGGAACAACAGCATCAGCAACAACAATTGCATCTACAACAGCAGCACCAGCAGCAGCATGAACAGTTACAGCAACAGCAATCGCTATCGTTACACGAAATTCAAACTGCCCAGGCAGCAACGACGACAGCTTTATCGTTAAGCTCATCAACGTCTGCCTTGAATTTGCACAATAATCCCGATACCGATGAGGAAACATCATATATGGAAAGGGAACTGCAAGAACAAGAATTGCATTTAGAACGTATGCATGAGTATTTTATGCAACAACAGCAACAGCATTTACAACAACATCAACATCAACAGCAACCACAACACCATCAATCAACTATAGATGTCCTAATGCAAGAATCATCCTCCTCAAACAGTTTAAGACGTAAGTTATCAAAGAATATTTCTTTACTTTTCCTTCGGTTTTTGACTATAATTTTCATTTCATTTCTTTTTCTTTCATTATTTCAGAACGTAAAGAACGCATGTCGAAAAAGCAAAAAGAGGTTTACGTTAACTTTTTGGAACAGCATCCGCTTATAAACGAACATCGACGCAATGATCCAGCTTTAAATCGTTACTGGATTAAATTGGCTGACATATTGAATTCTGTACCTCAGGGCGCTGTTAAACATGTAGCCGAATGGAAACAAGTGAGTAATATAATCGATTTTAATTTCTTTTTTAAATTTTACTTTGAAACTAAACTACATAATAGAGCGTGTATTTTAACTGACATGATAGGAGATATTTAAAGTAAAGAAAAATCAGGTTTAAGAAGAGTTTAGGAACATTAAACGATGTCTTGTAGGTTATGTTTATAGTTTTGAAAAGGATGTTTAGATAATAAATTAAGTTTTCTTATTTTTTTTCTAAAGCTAATCAGAGGATTAGACACTTGTTTAACCCTAAGAATGAATTTTGAATTGTTACTAAATGTTTCAAATTTTCCCATTGGGGCTTAGGCCTTAAAGAAATTTTAATAGAGAATAAGATTATTGTGCCCGACTCTGTATTGTATTGGAATATAAACTGACTGATCATAAATACAATATGTATTTGCAACGACATTTCAGCTGTTGTTGTGAAGAGATATCGTCAGTTTTCTAATAGAATTCGTTATAGGGCAGGAGCTTATAGCTTATAGTACGTGATTGTTTACCAATCCTACCAAAACTCTACTCAACGTCAATTCTGTCTTGGTATTGATTGAGTAGGCTAACTGGTTCTGTCGAGCCTTCCATAAAGCTTCCTACTTTTGCATTTAAATAAAACAATGTATGTGTGAGATATCAATGAATTTTTATTTATTCGTTTATAAGACCTATTGTCGTCCGTCACGATTTCTCTCCAGTTCATTTCACCTCCATGGAAACGAAACAACCATACCTTTAGACCAGTCGTGCAGAATATTCAATGTGACATGAGGTGTGTAGCACGTAAGGGCGTCCTGTTGAAACCACATGTCGTTGATGTCCAGATCACTCAATTCAGGAAACAAGAAGTTGGTAATCATCGACGTATAGTGTTTGCAATTGACGGTGATAGCCTGGCTAAAAGGCCGTTTTCAAAGAGCTTCTCAAAGTTTTTCAGTAACACCGAGGGGGGAGGCTTATCGGTCTGTAGTCCTTCGGTGTCATGTTGCTCGCTTTTCCCGCCTTGGGAATGAAAACCACCCTCACCTCTTTCTACTCTTAAGGTATGTAACCCAAAAGTATACATCTCCTGAAAATTTACTCGATGCGAGAGACGATCTCGTAGCCCGCTCGTTGTAGCATTATCGGGTAAATGCCATCCGTTTCCGGAGATTTGTCGGGTTTGAATGACTTGACTGCTCATGCTTACTTTTTCGTCATTATTATGTTATCAATGTGTTTCATTTCCTTTCTGCTGTGAGTATTATTTGGTTCCGCCACATCGTGTGCGGTTCTTTTCACATCTACACCACCTAGGAAGTGAATCTCTATTAATAAGTGAGTGGCCCCCATTAGGCCCGATTAACAGTTATGGCTCCTCAGGATTCTTTGCAAGTACTTTTCGAAGCCCCTCGCTAGTACAGGTAATATCCTCACAGAATTTAGCCCAAGAATCTCTTTCAGCTCTAATTGTATAGGCGAGTGTCTATACTTTCTAGTCCGTTTGACCTTCCTAAGATGCCTCCGATGACCACCACGGTGCCAGGCGTGCTCGCTGGAGTCGGCTGATTGGGCATGATTTGAGCAAGGTTCTCCTACGATCCCCGCAAAGGGTGGGAGCTCGTCGATCAGCATTCTAAAACTGTTCCAGTTCGCCTTCCTGGGATTCCTATAGGACAAAAGTTCCTATCGTGACAAGTTAATGTTGAATCGAAAAAAGACTCACCTCTTCTGTTGATGTCTGTGCTCCCCCTGAAGGTGTGTTGAGCATTGGCATCGCAACCTATCACAACCTCCTGCCTGATACTGTGTGCTCAACGCATCAGGTGCCTGAAGGTAGGCTGTGGGCAGCTCCTCGTCTTCTTATGCCAGATAGGCGGATGCTATCAGGAAGCTACTGATCCCAGCGCATTCGCATACTGCCACGGTATGGTCGGGATCGCAGATTTGTGATAAGAAAAGAACGTTAATTATTTTACTGAAAAGTATACAGGTCCTTAACATACCGTTTGCTGGTGCAACAAGAAGTATGTAGAATTTAGACCCTAATCCATGAACTCTGGCTCACCAGAGACATCGGATTCTCGCTTGAAGCCTTAGAATGGTACAGATTAATTATTGTCTTACTGCTGTCGTTCGATGGCAGGTTCGGGCTTAGCTGTCCTACCTCACACCTGATTTTGCCGTCCACGGGGCGCAGAAGCTGCTGCTTCCGGACCTATTGTGATTCAGCGATCCTGTAGCTGTACTAGCTAGTATGGTTTGTGTAGCTAGTATGGCTTGCTGGTTAGTATGGCTAGCTGGCTAGTATGGCTTGCTAGTATACCTAGTACATCCGGCTAGGGGGCTAGTACAAGTGGCTAGTGTAGCTAGTATAGCTGGTCAACTGGCTAGTGTAGCTAGTATAGCTGGTCAATTGGCTAGTATAGTTGGATAGGTGACTACCTGGCTAGTTAGCTACTATAGCTGACTAGCTGCTGCTACTAGCTATAGTTGACCAGTATAGCTATCCATACACTAGCCAGCTATAATAGCTACACTAGCCAGCTATAATAGCTACACTAGCCAGCTATACTAGTCAGCTGGCCAGCTGTATTAGATATACCACTAGTCACTTAGCCAGTTATACTAGTCAGCTATTTAGTATGGCCAGCTAGCTAGTATTGCTAGTGTAGCTGGTATGACTATATGGCTAGTATGGTTAGTGTAGCTAGTATGGCTAGTATGACTACCTGGAGTTAAAAACGCGTTTAACAGTCTTAGATGGAGCGATGTATTAAATGCTTTGGGGTACGATTTCTCTGTGCCACTCTACATCCTGGCCATGATAAGTAGTTATCTGAGTAACACAAGCTCGGGACTAAGGGTAAAACATATAACATCAGGAGCGGCACAAGAATTTATTTTCGGTCCCAACTTATGGAACATTAACTACGATGGAATTCTGAGAGAGGATATGCCAGAGGGAACTTTTTTGGTTGTATACGCAGATGATATTGCAGCTGTCATCACGGCCAGCAATACGGAAGAGGCACAGTGGAAACTGAGACGTATCATGCTAAGAACGAAAACATGGTTGGATTCCAACGGCCTAGATCTGACCATGCATAAAACGGAATTACTGCTGATCACTGGTCGTCATATCCCCTTGCAGGTGGACATGAGTATTGCAAAAGAGGTAATTAGGACCAAGAGCTCGGTAAAATACCTGGGAATAAGGCTGGATCCCAGACTAACATTTTCGTATCAGATTCAGTACTCGGCTAACAAAGCCCAGAAGTCCGTTGAACAGCTCAGCAGATTAATGGCGAATATTGGAGGCCCGCTACCGCCGAGACGGAGACTCCTGATGAAGGTTGGAAACAGCATTATACTCTAAACTCCAAACCTCCTAGCCAGCTATATTAGTAGTATAGCTAGTACAGCTAGTATAGCTGGCTAGTACGGCTAGTATAGCTAGCTAGTACAGATAGCGTACCTGGCTAGTACAGCTAGCATAGCTGGCTAATACTGCTATCATAGCTGGCTAGTACAGCTACCATAGCAGGCTAGAACAGCGAACACAGCTGGCTAGTACAGCTAGCACAGCTGGCTAGTACAGCTACCTTAGCTGGCTTCACCTGATACCATAGCTTGCTAGTACAGCTATCATAGCTGGCTAGTACAGCTATCATAGCTGGCTAGTACAGCTAGCACAGCTGGCTAGTACAGCTAGCACAGCTGGCCAGTACAGCTAGCACAGCTGGCCAGTACAGCTATCATAGCTGGCTAGTACAGCTACCACAGCTGGCTAGTACAGCTACCACAGCTGGCTAGTACAGCTAGCCAGGTGGCTAGTACAGCTAGCACAGCTGGATAGTACTGGTAGCACAGGTGGCTAGTACAGCTAGCACAGCAGGCTAGTGCAGCGAACACAGCTGGCTAGTACTGGTAGCACAGCTGGCTAGTGCAGCTAGCGTAACTGGCTAGTACAGCTAGCATAGCTGGCTAGTACAGCTAGCATAGCTGGCTAGTACTGCTAGCATAGCTGGCTAGTACTGCTAGCATAGCTGGCTAGTATAGCTAGCATAGCTGGCTAGTATAGCTAGCATAGCTGGCTAGTATAGCTAGCATAGCTGGCTAGTATAGCTAGCATAGCTGGCTAGTATAGCTAGCATAGCTGGCTAGTACAGCGAACACAGCTAGCGTAACTGGCTAGTATAGCTAGCATAGCTGGCTAGTACAGCTAGCATAGCTGGCTAGTACTGCTAGTGCAGCGTAACTGGCAAGTACAGCTAGCGTACTTGGCTAGTACAGCTAGTATAGCTGGCTAGTACAGCTAGCATAGTTGGATAGTACAGCTAGCATAGCTGGCTAGTACAGCTAGCACTGCTGGCTAGTACAGCTAGCACTGCTGGCTAGTACAGCTAGCACTGCTGGCTAGTACAGCTCGCACTGCTGGCTAGTACAGCTAGCACTGCTGGCTAGTACAGCTAACACTGCTGGCTAGTACAGCTAGGGTACCTGGCTAGTACAGCTAGTATAGCTTATAACTCTGGATCCCGCAGCAAGCAACTGCGCTCCACGCTCCGGTGTAAGTTGGAGCCGAAAAATTTACTTTGAAAGTGTAAAGGTTTAATTCACCCACACATAGTAACGGTTTTTCTATTCAAATTCTAATTCAAATTTCTTGTCGACCTTTTTTTGTGAAATACCAGGCCAACAGAATCACGCAGCAAGCAACTGCCGGTAAATAAAAATTTTTAAACGCTTATAACTCTGGATCCATGGGGCCTATTAAAATGGAATGGGTGTCATTAGAAAGGTCTGAGGTCATACTTTCAGATCGTGCCAAAATAGGAATGATCAGGTCCAAGTCCACGGCCAGGGAGTCCAGAGTTTAATAGAAATTTTTAAACGTTTATAACTCTGGATCCATCTGACCTATTGAAATGAAATGGATGCCATTGAAAAGATCGGAAGTCGTACTTTAGGGTCCAAGTCCAGTTCCACGCTCCGGTGTAAGTTGGAGCCGAAAAATTTACTTTGAAAGTGTAAAGGTTTAATTCACCCACACATAGTAACGGTTTTTCTATTCAAATTCTAATTCAAATTTCTTGTCGACCTTTTTTTGTGAAATACCAGGCCAACAGAATCACGCAGCAAGCAACTGCCGGTAAATAAAAATTTTTAAACGCTTATAACTCTGGATCCATGGGGCCTATTAAAATGAAATGGGTGTCATTAGAAAGGTCTGAGGTCATACTTTCAGATCGTGCCAAAACAGGATTGATCAGGTCCAAGTGCACGGCCAGGGAGTCCAGAGTTTAATAGAAATTTTTAAACGTTTATAACTCTGGATCCATCTGACCTATTGAAATGAGATGGATGCCATTGAAAAGATCAGAAGTCGTACTTTAGGGTCCAAGTCCAGTTCCACGCTCCGGTGTAAGTTGGAGCGGAAAAATTTACTTTGAAAGTGTAAAGGTTTAATTCACCCACACATAGTAACGGTTTTTCTATTCAAATTCTAATTCAAATTTCTTGTCGACCTTTTTTTGTGAAATACCAGGCCAACAGAATCACGCAGCAAGCAACTGCCGGTAAATAAAAATTTTTAAACGCTTATAACTCTGGATCCATGGGGCCTATTAAAATGAAATGGGTGTCATTAGAAAGGTCTGAGGTCATACTTTCAGATCGTGCCAAAATAGGAATGATCAGGTCCAAGTGCACGGCCAGGGAGTCCAGAGTTTAATAGAAATTTTTAAACGTTTATAACTCTGGATCCATCTGACCTATTGAAATGAGATGGATGCCATTGAAAAGATCGGAAGTCGTACTTTAGGGTCCAAGTCCAGTTCCACGCTCCGGTGTAAGTTGGAGCCGAAAAATTTACTTTGAAAGTGTAAAGGTTTAATTCACCCACACATAGTAACGGTTTTTCTATTCAAATTTTAATTCAAGTTTCTTGTCGACCTTTTTTTGTGAAATACCAGGCCAACAGAATCACACAGCAAGCAACTGCCGGTAAATAAAAATTTTTAAACGCTTATACCTCTGGATCCATGGGGCCGATTAAAATGAAATCGGCGTCATTAGAAAGGTCTGAGGGCATACTTTCAGATCGTGCCAAAATAGGAATGATCAGGTCCAAGTCCACGGCCAGGGAGTCCAGAGTTTAATAGAAATTTTTAAACGTTTATAACTCTGGATCCATCTGACCTATTGAAATGAAATGGATGCCATTGAAAAGATCGGAAGTCGTACTTTAGGGTCCAAGTCCAGTTCCACGCTCCGGTGTAAGTTGGAGCCGAAAAATTTACTTTGAAAGTGTAAAGGTTTAATTCACCCACACATAGTAACGGTTTTTCTATTCAAATTCTAATTCAAATTTCTTGTCGACCTTTTTTTGTGAAATACCAGGCCAACAGAATCACGCAGCAAGCAACTGCCAGTAAATAAAAATTTTTAAACGCTTATACCTCTGGATCCATGGGGCCGATTAAAATGAAATCGGTGTCATTAGAAAGGTCTGAGGGCATACTTTCAGATCGTGCCAAAATAGGAATGATCAGGTCCAAGTGCACGGCCAGGGAGTCCAGAGTTTAATAGAAATTTTTAAACGTTTATAACTCTGGATCCATCTGACCTATTGAAATGAAATGGATGCCATTGAAAAGATGGGAAGTCGTACTTTAGGGTCCAAGTCCAGTTCCACGCTCCGGTGTAAGTTGGAGCCGAAAAATTTACTTTGAAAGTGTAAAGGTTTAATTCACCCACACATAGTAACGGTTTTTCTATTCAAATTTTAATTCAAGTTTCTTGTCGACCTTTTTTTGTGAAATACCAGGCCAACAGAATCACGCAGCAAGCAACTGCCGGTAAATAAAAATTTTTAAACGCTTTTAACTCTGGATCCATGGGGCCTATTAAAATGAAATGGGTGTCATTAGAAAGGTCTGAGATCATACTTTCAGATCGTGCCAAAATAGGAATGATCAGTTCCAAGTCCACGGCCAGGGAGTCCAGAGTTTAATAGAAATTTTTAAACGTTGATAACTCTGGATCCATTTGACCTATTGAAATGAAATGGATGCCATTGAAAAGATCGGAAGTCGTACTTTAGGGTCCAAGTCCAGTTCCACGCTCCGGTGTAAGTTGGAGCCGAAAAATTTACTTTGAAAGTGTAAAGGTTTAATTCACCCACACATAGTAACGGTTTTTCTATTCAAATTTTAATTCAAGTTTCTTGTCGACCTTTTTTTGTGAAATACCAGGCCAACAGAATCACGCAGCAAGCAACTGCCGGTAAATAAAAATTTTTAAACGCTTATAACTCTGGATCCATGGGGCCTATTAAAATGGAATGGGTGTCATTAGAAAGGTCTGAGGTCATACTTTCAGATCGTGCCAAAATAGGAATGATCAGGTCCACGGCCAGGGAGTCCAGAGTTTAATAGAAATTTTTAAACGTTTATAACTCTGGATCCATCTGACCTATTGAAATGAGATGGATGCCATTGAAAAGATCGGAAGTCGTACTTTAGGGTCCAAGTCCAGTTCCACGCTCCGGTGTAAGTTGGAGCGGAAAAATTTACTTTGAAAGTGTAAAGGTTTAATTCACCCACACATAGTAACGGTTTTTCTATTCAAATTTTAATTCAAGTTTCTTGTCGACCTTTTTTTGTGAAATACCAGGCCAACAGAATCACGCAGCAAGCAACTGCCGGTAAATAAAAATTTTTAAACGCTTATAACTCTGGATCCATGGGGCCTATTAAAATGAAATGGGTGTCATTAGAAAGGTCTGAAATCATACTTTCAGATCGTGCCAAAATAGGAATGATCAGTTCCAAGTCCACGGCCAGGGAGTCCAGAGTTTAATAGAAATTTTTAAACGTTGATAACTCTGGATCCATCTGACCTATTGCAATGAAATGGATGCCATTGAAAAGATCGGAAGTCGTACTTTAGGGTCCAAGTCCAGTTCCACGCTCCGGTGTAAGTTGGAGCCGAAAAATTTACTTTGAAAGTGTAAAGGTTTAATTCACCCACACATAGTAACGGTTTTTCTATTCAAATTTTAATTCAAGTTTCTTGTCGACCTTTTTTTGTGAAATACCAGGCCAACAGAATCACGCAGCAAGCAACTGCCGGTAAATAAAAATTTTTAAACGCTTATAACTCTGGATCCATGGGGCCTATTAAAATGAAATGGGTGTCATTAGAAAGGTCTGAGGTCATACTTTCAGATCGTGCCAAAATAGGAATGATCAGGTCCAAGTGCACGGCCAGGGAGTCCAGAGTTTAATAGAAATTTTTAAACGTTTATAACTCTGGATCCATCTGACCTATTGAAATGAGATGGATGCCATTGAAAAGATCGGAAGTCGTACTTTAGGGTCCAAGTCCAGTTCCACGCTCCGGTGTAAGTTGGAGCGGAAAAATTTACTTTGAAAGTGTAAAGGTTTAATTCACCCACACATAGTAACGGTTTTTCTATTCAAATTCTAATTCAAATTTCTTGTCGACCTTTTTTTGTGAAATACCAGGCCAACAGAATCACGCAGCTAGCAACTGCCGGTAAATAAAAATTTTTAAACGCTTATAACTCTGGATCCATGGGGCCTATTAAAATGAAATGGGTGTCATTAGAAAGGTCTGAGGTCATACTTTCAGATCGTGCCAAAATAGGAATGATCAGTTCCAAGTCCACGGCCAGGGAGTCCAGAGTTTAATAGAAATTTTTAAACGTTTATAACTCTGGATCCATCTGACCTATTGAAATGAGATGGATGCCATTGAAAAGATCGGAAGTCGTACTTTAGGGTCCAAGTCCAGTTCCACGCTCCGGTGTAAGTTGGAGCGGAAAAATTTACTTTGAAAGTGTAAAGGTTTAATTCACCCACACATAGTAACGGTTTTTCTATTCAAATTCTAATTCAAATTTCTTGTCGACCTTTTTTTGTGAAATACCAGGCCAACAGAATCACGCAGCAAGCAACTGCCGGTAAATAAAAATTTTTAAACGCTTATAACTCTGGATCCATGGGGCCTATTAAAATGAAATGGGTGTCATTAGAAAGGTCTGAAATCATACTTTCAGATCGTGCCAAAATAGGAATGATCAGTTCCAAGTCCACGGCCAGGGAGTCCAGAGTTTAATAGAAATTTTTAAACGTTGATAACTCTGGATCCATCTGACCTATTGCAATGAAATGGATGCCATTGAAAAGATCGGAAGTCGTACTTTAGGGTCCAAGTCCAGTTCCACGCTCCGGTGTAAGTTGGAGCCGAAAAATTTACTTTGAAAGTGTAAAGGTTTAATTCACCCACACATAGTAACGGTTTTTCTATTCAAATTTTAATTCAAGTTTCTTGTCGACCTTTTTTTGTGAAATACCAGGCCAACAGAATCACGCAGCAAGCAACTGCCGGTAAATAAAAATTTTTAAACGCTTATAACTCTGGATCCATGGGGCCTATTAAAATGAAATGGGTGTCATTAGAAAGGTCTGAGGTCATACTTTCAGATCGTGCCAAAATAGGAATGATCAGGTCCAAGTGCACGGCCAGGGAGTCCAGAGTTTAATAGAAATTTTTAAACGTTTATAACTCTGGATCCATCTGACCTATTGAAATGAGATGGATGCCATTGAAAAGATCGGAAGTCGTACTTTAGGGTCCAAGTCCAGTTCCACGCTCCGGTGTAAGTTGGAGCGGAAAAATTTACTTTGAAAGTGTAAAGGTTTAATTCACCCACACATAGTAACGGTTTTTCTATTCAAATTCTAATTCAAATTTCTTGTCGACCTTTTTTTGTGAAATACCAGGCCAACAGAATCACGCAGCTAGCAACTGCCGGTAAATAAAAATTTTTAAACGCTTATAACTCTGGATCCATGGGGCCTATTAAAATGAAATGGGTGTCATTAGAAAGGTCTGAGGTCATACTTTCAGATCGTGCCAAAATAGGAATGATCAGTTCCAAGTCCACGGCCAGGGAGTCCAGAGTTTAATAGAAATTTTTAAACGTTTATAACTCTGGATCCATCTGACCTATTGAAATGAGATGGATGCCATTGAAAAGATCGGAAGTCGTACTTTAGGGTCCAAGTCCAGTTCCACGCTCCGGTGTAAGTTGGAGCGGAAAAATTTACTTTGAAAGTGTAAAGGTTTAATTCACCCACACATAGTAACGGTTTTTCTATTCAAATTCTAATTCAAATTTCTTGTCGACCTTTTTTTGTGAAATACCAGGCCAACAGAATCACGCAGCAAGCAACTGCCGGTAAATAAAAATTTTTAAACGCTTATAACTCTGGATCCATGGGGCCTATTAAAATGAAATGGGTGTCATTAGAAAGGTCTGAGGTCATACTTTCAGATCGTGCCAAAACAGGATTGATCAGGTCCAAGTGCACGGCCAGGGAGTCCAGAGTTTAATAGAAATTTTTAAACGTTTATAACTCTGGATCCATCTGACCTATTGAAATGAAATGGATGCCATTGAAAAGATCGGAAGTCGTACTTTAGGGTCCAAGTCCAGTTCCACGCTCCGGTGTAAGTTGGAGCCGAAAAATTTACTTTGAAAGTGTAAAGGTTTAATTCACCCACACATAGTAACGGGTTTTCTATTCAAATTTTAATTCAAGTTTCTTGTCGACCTTTTTTTGTGAAATACCAGGCCAACAGAATCACGCAGCAAGCAACTGCCGGTAAATAAAAATTTTTAAACGCTTTTAACTCTGGATCCATGGGGCCTATTAAAATGAAATGGGTGTCATTAGAAAGGTCTGAAATCATACTTTCAGATCGTGCCAAAATAGGAATGATCAGTTCCAAGTCCACGGCCAGGGAGTCCAGAGTTTAATAGAAATTTTTAAACGTTTATAACTCTGGATCCATCTGACCTATTGAAATGAAATGGATGCCATTGAAAAGATCGGAAGTCGTACTTTAGGGTCCAAGTCGAGTTCCACGCTCCGGTGTAAGTTGGAGCCGAAAACTTTTCTTTTAAAGTGTAAAGGTTTAATTCACCCACACATAGTAACGGTTTTTCTATTCAAATTTTAATTCAAATTTCTTGTCGACCTTTTTTTTGTGAAATACCAGGCCAACAGAATCACGCAGCAAGCAACTGCCGGTAAATAAAAATTTTTAAACGCTTATAACTCTGGATCCATGGGGCCTATTAAAATGAACTGGGTGTCATTAGAAAGGTCTGAGGTCACACTTTCAGATCGTGGCAAAATAGGAATGATCAGGTCCAAGTCCACGGCCAGGGAGTCCAGAGTTTAATAGAAATTTTTAAACGTTTATAACTCTGGATCCATCTGACCTATTGAAATGAAATGGTTGCCATTGAAAAGATCGGAAGTCGTACTTTAGGGTCCAAGTCCAGTTCCAAGCTCCGGTGTAAGTTGGAGCCGAAAAATTTACTTTGAAAGTGTAAAGGTTTAATTCACCCACACATAGTAACGGTTTTTCTATTCAAATTCTAATTCAAATTTCTTGTCGACCTTTTTTTGTGAAATACCAGGCCAACAGAATCACGCAGCAAGCAACTGCCGGTAAATAAAAATTTTTAAACGCTTATAACTCTGGATCCATGGGGCCTATTAAAATGAAATGGGTGTCATTAGAAAGGTCTGAGGTCACACTTTCAGATCGTGGCAAAATAGGAATGATCAGGTCCAAGTCCACGGCCAGGGAGTCCAGAGTTTAATAGAAATTTTTAAACGTTTATAACTCTGGATCCATCTGACCTATTGAAATGAAATGGATGCCATTGAAAAGATCGGAAGTCGTACTTTAGGGTCCAAGTCCAGTTCCACGCTCCGGTGTAAGTTGGAGCCGAAAAATTTACTTTGAAAGTGTAAAGGTTTAATTCACCCACACATAGTAACGGGTTTTCTATTCAAATTTTAATTCAAGTTTCTTGTCGACCTTTTTTTGTGAAATACCAGGCCAACAGAATCACGCAGCAAGCAACTGCCGGTAAATAAAAATTTTTAAACGCTTTTAACTCTGGATCCATGGGGCCTATTAAAATGAAATGGGTGTCATTAGAAAGGTCTGAAATCATACTTTCAGATCGTGCCAAAATAGGAATGATCAGTTCCAAGTCCACGGCCAGGGAGTCCAGAGTTTAATAGAAATTTTTAAACGTTTATAACTCTGGATCCATCTGACCTATTGAAATGAAATGGATGCCATTGAAAAGATCGGAAGTCGTACTTTAGGGTCCAAGTCCAGTTCCAAGCTCAGGTCTAGGTAGCAGCCGAAAAATTTACTTTGAAAGTGTAAAGGTATAATTCACCCACACATAGTAACGGTTTTTCTATTCAAATTTTAATTCAAATTTCTTGTCGACCTTTTTTTTGTGAAATACCAGGCCAACAGAATCACGCAGCAAGCAACTGCCGGTAAATAAAAATTTTTAAACGCTTATAACTCTGGATCTATGGGGCCTATTAAAATGAAATGGGTGTCATTAGAAAGGTCTGAGGTCATACTTTCAGATCGTGGCAAAATAGGAATGATCAGGTCCAAGTCCACGGCCAGGGAGTCCAGAGTTTAATAGAAATTTTTAAACGTTTATAACTCTGGATCCATCTGACCTATTGAAATGAAATGGATGCCATTGAAAAGATCGGAAGTCGTACTTTAGGGTCCAAGTCCAGTTCCAAGCTCAGGTCTAGGTAGCAGCCGAAAAATTTACTTTGAAAGTGTAAAGGTTTAATTCACCCACACATAGTAACGGGTTTTCTATTCAAATTTTAATTCAAATTTCTTGTCGACCTTTTTTTTGTGAAATACCAGGCCAACAGAATCACGCAGCAAGCAACTGCCGGTAAATAAAAATTTTTAAACGCTTATAACTCTGGATCTATGGGGCCTATTAAAATGAAATGGGTGTCATTAGAAAGGTCTGAGGTCACACTTTCAGATCGTGGCAAAATAGGAATGATCAGGTCCAAGTCCACGGCCAGGGAGTCCAGAGTTTAATAGAAATTTTTAAACGTTTATAACTCTGGATCCATCTGACCTATTGAAATGAAATGGATGCCATTGAAAAGATTGGAAGTCGTACTTTAGGGTCCAAGTCCAGTTCCACGCTCCGGTGTAAGTTGGAGCCGAAAAATTTACTTTGAAAGTGTAAAGGTTTAATTCACCCACACATAGTAACGGTTTTTCTATTCAAATTTTAATTCAAGTTTCTTGTCGACCTTTTTTTGTGAAATACCAGGCCAACAGAATCACGCAGCAAGCAACTGCCGGTAAATAAAAATTTTTAAACGCTTATAACTCTGGATCCATGGGGCCTATTAAAATGGAATGGGTGTCATTAGAAAGGTCTGAAATCATACTTTCAGATCGTGCCAAAATAGGAATGATCAGTTCCAAGTCCACGGGCAGGGAGTCCAGAGTGTAATAGAAATGTTTAAACGTTTATAACTCTGGATCCATCTGACCTATTGAAATGAAATGGATGCCATTGAAAAGATCGGAAGTCGTACTTTAGGGTCCAAGTCCAGTTCCAAGCTCAGGTCTAGGTAGGAGCCGAAAAATTTACTTTGAAAGTGTAAAGGTTTAATTCACCCACACATAGTAACGGTTTTTCTATTCAAATTTTAATTCAAATTTCTTGTCGACCTTTTTTTGTGAAATACCAGGCCAACAGAATCACGCAGCAAGCAACTGCCGGTAAATAAAAATTTTTAAACGCTTATAACTCTGGATCTATGGGGCCTATTAAAATGAAATGGGTGTCATTAGAAAGGTCTGAGGTCACACTTTCAGATCGTGGGAAAATAGGAATGATCAGGTCCAAGTCCACGGCCAGGGAGTCCAGAGTTTAATAGAAATTTTTAAACGTTTACAACTCTCCGGTGTAAGTTGGAGCCGAAAAATTTACTTTGAAAGTGTAAAGGTTTAATTCACCCACACATAGTAACGGGTTTTCTATTCAAATTTTAATTCAAGTTTCTTGTCGACCTTTTTTTGTGAAATACCAGGCCAACAGAATCACGCAGCAAGCAACTGCCGGTAAATAAAAATTTTTAAACGCTTTTAACTCTGGATCCATGGGGCCTATTAAAATGAAATGGGTGTCATTAGAAAGGTCTGAAATCATACTTTCAGATCGTGCCAAAATAGGAATGATCAGTTCCAAGTCCACGGCCAGGGAGTCCAGAGTTTAATAGAAATTTTTAAACGTTTATAACTCTGGATCCATCTGACCTATTGAAATGAAATGGATGCCATTGAAAAGATCGGAAGTCGTACTTTAGGGTCCAAGTCGAGTTCCACGCTCCGGTGTAAGTTGGAGCCGAAAACTTTTCTTTTAAAGTGTAAAGGTTTAATTCACCCACACATAGTAACGGTTTTTCTATTCAAATTTTAATTCAAATTTCTTGTCGACCTTTTTTTTGTGAAATACCAGGCCAACAGAATCACGCAGCAAGCAACTGCCGGTAAATAAAAATTTTTAAACGCTTATAACTCTGGATCCATGGGGCCTATTAAAATGAACTGGGTGTCATTAGAAAGGTCTGAGGTCACACTTTCAGATCGTGGCAAAATAGGAATGATCAGGTCCAAGTCCACGGCCAGGGAGTCCAGAGTTTAATAGAAATTTTTAAACGTTTATAACTCTGGATCCATCTGACCTATTGAAATGAAATGGATGCCATTGAAAAGATCGGAAGTCGTACTTTAGGGTCCAAGTCCAGTTCCAAGCTCCGGTGTAAGTTGGAGCCGAAAAATTTACTTTGAAAGTGTAAAGGTTTAATTCACCCACACATAGTAACGGTTTTTCTATTCAAATTCTAATTCAAATTTCTTGTCGACCTTTTTTTGTGAAATACCAGGCCAACAGAATCACGCAGCAAGCAACTGCCGGTAAATAAAAATTTTTAAACGCTTATAACTCTGGATCCATGGGGCCGATTAAAATGAAATGGGTGTCATTAGAAAGGTCTGAGGTCACACTTTCAGATCGTGGCAAAATAGGAATGATCAGGTCCAAGTCCACGGCCAGGGAGTCCAGAGTTTAATAGAAATTTTTAAACGTTTATAACTCTGGATCCATCTGACCTATTGAAATGAAATGGATGCCATTGAAAAGATCGGAAGTCGTACTTTAGGGTCCAAGTCCAGTTCCACGCTCCGGTGTAAGTTGGAGCCGAAAAATTTACTTTGAAAGTGTAAAGGTTTAATTCACCCACACATAGTAACGGGTTTTCTATTCAAATTTTAATTCAAGTTTCTTGTCGACCTTTTTTTGTGAAATACCAGGCCAACAGAATCACGCAGCAAGCAACTGCCGGTAAATAAAAATTTTTAAACGCTTTTAACTCTGGATCCATGGGGCCTATTAAAATGAAATGGGTGTCATTAGAAAGGTCTGAAATCATACTTTCAGATCGTGCCAAAATAGGAATGATCAGTTCCAAGTCCACGGCCAGGGAGTCCAGAGTTTAATAGAAATTTTTAAACGTTTATAACTCTGGATCCATCTGACCTATTGAAATGAAATGGATGCCATTGAAAAGATCGGAAGTCGTACTTTAGGGTCCAAGTCCAGTTCCAAGCTCAGGTCTAGGTAGCAGCCGAAAAATTTACTTTGAAAGTGTAAAGGTTTAATTCACCCACACATAGTAACGGTTTTTCTATTCAAATTTTAATTCAAATTTCTTGTCGACCTTTTTTTTGTGAAATACCAGGCCAACAGAATCACGCAGCAAGCAACTGCCGGTAAATAAAAATTTTTAAACGCTTATAACTCTGGATCTATGGGGCCTATTAAAATGAAATGGGTGTCATTAGAAAGGTCTGAGGTCATACTTTCAGATCGTGGCAAAATAGGAATGATCAGGTCCAAGTCCACGGCCAGGGAGTCCAGAGTTTAATAGAAATTTTTAAACGTTTATAACTCTGGATCCATCTGACCTATTGAAATGAAATGGATGCCATTGAAAAGATCGGAAGTCGTACTTTAGGGTCCAAGTCCAGTTCCAAGCTCAGGTCTAGGTAGCAGCCGAAAAATTTACTTTGAAAGTGTAAAGGTTTAATTCACCCACACATAGTAACGGGTTTTCTATTCAAATTTTAATTCAAATTTCTTGTCGACCTTTTTTTTGTGAAATACCAGGCCAACAGAATCACGCAGCAAGCAACTGCCGGTAAATAAAAATTTTTAAACGCTTATAACTCTGGATCTATGGGGCCTATTAAAATGAAATGGGTGTCATTAGAAAGGTCTGAGGTCACACTTTCAGATCGTGGCAAAATAGGAATGATCAGGTCCAAGTCCACGGCCAGGGAGTCCAGAGTTTAATAGAAATTTTTAAACGTTTATAACTCTGGATCCATCTGACCTATTGAAATGAAATGGATGCCATTGAAAAGATTGGAAGTCGTACTTTAGGGTCCAAGTCCAGTTCCACGCTCCGGTGTAAGTTGGAGCCGAAAAATTTACTTTGAAAGTGTAAAGGTTTAATTCACCCACACATAGTAACGGTTTTTCTATTCAAATTTTAATTCAAGTTTCTTGTCGACCTTTTTTTGTGAAATACCAGGCCAACAGAATCACGCAGCAAGCAACTGCCGGTAAATAAAAATTTTTAAACGCTTATAACTCTGGATCCATGGGGCCTATTAAAATGGAATGGGTGTCATTAGAAAGGTCTGAAATCATACTTTCAGATCGTGCCAAAATAGGAATGATCAGTTCCAAGTCCACGGGCAGGGAGTCCAGAGTGTAATAGAAATGTTTAAACGTTTATAACTCTGGATCCATCTGACCTATTGAAATGAAATGGATGCCATTGAAAAGATCGGAAGTCGTACTTTAGGGTCCAAGTCCAGTTCCAAGCTCAGGTCTAGGTAGGAGCCGAAAAATTTACTTTGAAAGTGTAAAGGTTTAATTCACCCACACATAGTAACGGTTTTTCTATTCAAATTTTAATTCAAATTTCTTGTCGACCTTTTTTTGTGAAATACCAGGCCAACAGAATCACGCAGCAAGCAACTGCCGGTAAATAAAAATTTTTAAACGCTTATAACTCTGGATCTATGGGGCCTATTAAAATGAAATGGGTGTCATTAGAAAGGTCTGAGGTCACACTTTCAGATCGTGGGAAAATAGGAATGATCAGGTCCAAGTCCACGGCCAGGGAGTCCAGAGTTTAATAGAAATTTTTAAACGTTTACAACTCTCCGGTGTAAGTTGGAGCCGAAAAATTTACTTTGAAAGTGTAAAGGTTTAATTCACCCACACATAGTAACGGGTTTTCTATTCAAATTTTAATTCAAGTTTCTTGTCGACCTTTTTTTGTGAAATACCAGGCCAACAGAATCACGCAGCAAGCAACTGCCGGTAAATAAAAATTTTTAAACGCTTTTAACTCTGGATCCATGGGGCCTATTAAAATGAAATGGGTGTCATTAGAAAGGTCTGAAATCATACTTTCAGATCGTGCCAAAATAGGAATGATCAGTTCCAAGTCCACGGCCAGGGAGTCCAGAGTTTAATAGAAATTTTTAAACGTTTATAACTCTGGATCCATCTGACCTATTGAAATGAAATGGATGCCATTGAAAAGATCGGAAGTCGTACTTTAGGGTCCAAGTCCAGTTCCAAGCTCAGGTCTAGGTAGCAGCCGAAAAATTTACTTTGAAAGTGTAAAGGTTTAATTCACCCACACATAGTAACGGTTTTTCTATTCAAATTTTAATTCAAATTTCTTGTCGACCTTTTTTTTGTGAAATACCAGGCCAACAGAATCACGCAGCAAGCAACTGCCGGTAAATAAAAATTTTTAAACGCTTATAACTCTGGATCTATGGGGCCTATTAAAATGAAATGGGTGTCATTAGAAAGGTCTGAGGTCATACTTTCAGATCGTGGCAAAATAGGAATGATCAGGTCCAAGTCCACGGCCAGGGAGTCCAGAGTTTAATAGAAATTTTTAAACGTTTATAACTCTGGATCCATCTGACCTATTGAAATGAAATGGATGCCATTGAAAAGATCGGAAGTCGTACTTTAGGGTCCAAGTCCAGTTCCAAGCTCAGGTCTAGGTAGCAGCCGAAAAATTTACTTTGAAAGTGTAAAGGTTTAATTCACCCACACATAGTAACGGTTTTTCTATTCAAATTTTAATTCAAATTTCTTGTCGACCTTTTTTTTGTGAAATACCAGGCCAACAGAATCACGCAGCAAGCAACTGCCGGTAAATAAAAATTTTTAAACGCTTATAACTCTGGATCTATGGGGCCTATTAAAATGAAATGGGTGTCATTAGAAAGGTCTGAGGTCACACTTTCAGATCGTGGCAAAATAGGAATGATCAGGTCCAAGTCCACGGCCAGGGAGTCCAGAGTTTAATAGAAATTTTTAAACGTTTATAACTCTGGATCCATCTGACCTATTGAAATGAAATGGATGCCATTGAAAAGATTGGAAGTCGTACTTTAGGGTCCAAGTCCAGTTCCACGCTCCGGTGTAAGTTGGAGCCGAAAAATTTACTTTGAAAGTGTAAAGGTTTAATTCACCCACACATAGTAACGGTTTTTCTATTCAAATTTTAATTCAAGTTTCTTGTCGACCTTTTTTTGTGAAATACCAGGCCAACAGAATCACGCAGCAAGCAACTGCCGGTAAATAAAAATTTTTAAACGCTTATAACTCTGGATCCATGGGGCCTATTAAAATGGAATGGGTGTCATTAGAAAGGTCTGAAATCATACTTTCAGATCGTGCCAAAATAGGAATGATCAGTTCCAAGTCCACGGGCAGGGAGTCCAGAGTGTAATAGAAATGTTTAAACGTTTATAACTCTGGATCCATCTGACCTATTGAAATGAAATGGATGCCATTGAAAAGATCGGAAGTCGTACTTTAGGGTCCAAGTCCAGTTCCAAGCTCAGGTCTAGGTAGGAGCCGAAAAATTTACTTTGAAAGTGTAAAGGTTTAATTCACCCACACATAGTAACGGTTTTTCTATTCAAATTTTAATTCAAATTTCTTGTCGACCTTTTTTTGTGAAATACCAGGCCAACAGAATCACGCAGCAAGCAACTGCCGGTAAATAAAAATTTTTAAACGCTTATAACTCTGGATCTATGGGGCCTATTAAAATGAAATGGGTGTCATTAGAAAGGTCTGAGGTCACACTTTCAGATCGTGGGAAAATAGGAATGATCAGGTCCAAGTCCACGGCCAGGGAGTCCAGAGTTTAATAGAAATTTTTAAACGTTTACAACTCTGGATCCATCTGACCTATTGAAATGAAATGGATGCCATTGAAAAGATCGGAAGTCGTACTTTAGGGTCCAAGTCCAGTTCCAAGCTCAGGTCTAGGTAGGAGCCGAAAAATTTACTTTGAAAGTGTAAAGGTTTAATTTACCCACACATAGTAACGGTTTTTCTATTCAAATTTTAATTCAAATTTCTTGTCGACCTTTTTTTTGTGAAATACCAGGCCAACAGAATCACGCAGCAAGCAACTGCCGGTAAATAAAAATTTTTAAACGCTTATAACTCTGGATCCATGGGGCCTATTAAAATGAAATGGGTGTCATTAGAAAGGTCTGAGGTCACACTGTCAGATCGTGGCAAAATAGGAATGATCAGGTCCAAGTCCACGGCCAGGGAGTCCAGAGTTTAATAGAAATTTTTAAACGTTTACAACTCTGGATCCATCTGACCTATTGAAATGAAATGGATGCCATTGAAAAGATCGGAAGTCGTACTTTAGGGTCCAAGTCCAGTTCCAAGCTCAGGTCTAGGTAGGAGCCGAAAAATTTACTTTGAAAGTGTAAAGGTTTAATTTACCCACACATAGTAACGGTTTTTCTATTCAAATTTTAATTCAAATTTCTTGTCGACCTTTTTTTTGTGAAATACCAGGCCAACAGAATCACGCAGCAAGCAACTGCCGGTAAATAAAAATTTTTAAACGCTTATAACTCTGGATCCATGGGGCCTATTAAAATGAAATGGGTGTCATTAGAAAGGTCTGAGGTCACACTGTCAGATCGTGGCAAAATAGGAATGATCAGGTCCAAGTCCACGGCCAGGGAGTCCAGAGTTTAATAGAATTTTTTAAACGTTTATAACTCTGGATCCATCTGACCTATTGAAATGAAATGGATGCCATTGAAAAGATCGGAAGTCGTACTTTAGGGTCCAAGTCGAGTTCCAAGCTCAGGTCTAGGTAGGAGCCGAAAAATTTACTTTGAAAGTGTAAAGGTTTAATTCACCCACACATAGTAACGGTTTTTCTATTCAAATTTTAATTCAAATTTCTTGTCGACCTTTTTTTTTGTGGAATACCAGGCCAACAGAATCACGCAGCAAGCAACTGCCGGTAAATAAAAATTTTTAAACGCTTATAACTCTGGATCTATGGGGCCTATTAAAATGAAATGGGTGTCATTAGAAAGGTCTGAGGTCACACTTTCAGATCGTGGCAAAATAGGAATGATCAGGTCCAAGTCCACGGCCAGGGAGTCCAGAGTTTAATAGAAATTTTTAAACGTTTATAACTCTGGATCCATCTGACCTATTGAAATGAAATGGATGCCATTGAATAGATCGGAAGTCGTACTTTAGGGTCCAAGTCCAGTTCCACGCTCCGGTGTAAGTTGGAGCCGAAAAATTTACTTTGAAAGTGTAAAGGTTTAATTCACCCACACATAGTAACGGTTTTTCTATTCAAATTTTAATTAAAATTTCTTGTCGACCTTTTTTTGTGAAATACCAGGCCAACAGAATCACGCAGCAAGCAACTGCCGGTAAATAAAAATGTGTAAACGCTTATAACTCTGGATCCATGGGGCCTATTAAAATGGAATGGGTGTCATTAGAAAGGTCTGAGGTCATACTTTCAGATCGTGCCAAAATAGGAATGATCAGGTCCAAGTCCACGGCCAGGGAGTCCAGAGTTTAATAGAAATTTTTAAACGTTTATAACTCTGGATCCATCTGACCTATTGAAATGAAATGGATGCCATTGAAAAGATCGGAAGTCGTACTTTAGGGTCCAAGTCCAGTTCCAAGCTCAGGTCTAGGTAGGAGCCGAAAAATTTACTTTGAAAGTGTAAAGGTTTAATTCACCCACACTAGTGACTTATAACTCTGGATGCATGGGGCCTATTAAAATGGAATGGGTGTCATTAGAAAGGTCTGAGGTCATACTTTCAGATCGTGGCAAAATAGGAATGATCAGGTCCAAGTCCACGGCCAGGGAGTCCAGAGTTTAATAGAAATTTTTAAACGTTTATAACTCTGGATCCATCTGACCTATTGAAATGAGATGGATGCCATTGAAAAGATCGGAAGTCGTACTTTAGGGTCCAAGTCCAGTTCCACGCTCCGGTGTAAGTTGGAGCCGAAAATTTTACTTTGAAAGTGTAAAGGTTTAATTCACCCACACATAGGAACGGTTTTTCTATTCAAATTTTAATTCAAATTTCTTGTCGACCTTTTTTTTGTGAAATACCAGGCCAACAGAATCACGCAGCAAGCAACTGCCGGTAAATAAAAATTTTTAAACGCTTATACCTCTGGATCCATGGGGCCGATTAAAATTAAATCGGTGTCATTAGAAAGGTCTGAGGGCATACTTTCAGATCGGTCTGAAGTCATTCAGATCGGAATGATCAGGTCCAAGGCCAGGGAGTCCAGAGTTTAATAGAAATTTAACTTGGAAAGTGTATAGGTTTAATTCACCCACACATAGTAACAGCCAGCTATGCTCGCTGTACTAGCCAGCTATGCTTGATGTAGTAGCCAGCTATGCTAGCTGTACTAGCCAGCTATACTAGCTGTACTAGCAAGCTATACTAGCCAGGTACGCTAGCTGTACTAGCCAGCTGTGCTAGCTGTACTAGCCAGCTATGCTTGATGTAGTAGCCAGCTATGCTAGCTGTACTAGCCAGGTACGCTAGCTGTACTAGCAGTACTAGCCAGCTATATTAGCTGTACTAGCGAGCTATGCTAGCTGTACTAGCCAGCTACACTAGACCCAGAATAGCCCGCTATACCAACCAGCTATACTAGCCAGCTGTGCTAGTTGTACTAGTCAGCTATGCTAGTTGTACTAGCCAGCTATGCTAGCTGTACTAGCGAGCTATACTAGCTGTACTAGCCAGCTACACTAGACCCAGAATAGCCAGCTATACCAACCAGCTATACAAGCTGTACTAGTTGTACTAGTGCTAGTTGTACTAGTCAGCTATACTAGGTGTACTAGCCAGCTATACGAGCTCTATTAGCCAGCTATACGAGCTCTATTAGCCAGCTATACTAGCTGTACTAGCGAGCTATGCTAGCTGTACTAGCCAGCTACACTAGACCCAGAATAGCCAGCTATACCAACCAGCTATACAAGCTATACTAGCCAGCTGTGCTAGTTGTACTAGTCAGCTATGCTAGCTGTACTAGCGAGCTATGCTAGCTGTACTAGCCAGCTACACTAGACCCAGAATAGCCAGCTATACCAACCAGCTATACAAGCTGTACTAGTTGTACTAGTGCTAGTTGTACTAGTCAGCTATACTAGGTGTACTAGCCAGCTATACTAGCTGTACTAGCCAGTTATACTAGCTGTACTGGCCAGGTATATTAGCCAGCTGGATAGCTAGACATCTATACTAGCCACTGGCCAGCTATATTAGCTGAAAAGTATCTCACTTCTGAAATTTCAAAAATATTAGGAAGATAAAATTTACAATTATATTAATAAAAGAAGAAGAAGGAACAATAAAGTTTATAATAGGAATTTGTTATTTAGAAATAATATAAAATTAAAAAAAGCAAAGTAGAAGACGTAACAGATTACTAAAATAATTTTTTTTTTGTTTGTCTTTAGACATTTGATAATTGGCGTTATCGTGTTTTTCTTTATGCCCGCTATAATTCGAAAATATCCGGCGAGGAGGCTCTTAATCCCAAGTGTTTTAAGCCATTAACGCTGACCGATAAGAGAGCCTACAATATATGGATACGTAATCCGGATACAGCACCGCCAGACTTGGAACAAATGCGCAACGTTTTTATGAATCTAGAAGAAGCTCAACCTGAATAACAAAACAAAACATAACCAGTGGAGCTGTTGGCTTTAGAGCTTCTAAAGAAATCTAAACAAAATCGAAAAGGAATTTTGTAAACGTGCTATAATATCTTAGTGAACGCCATTTTTATTTCTTGTGCTAATATTATCACTATAAATAGTTTATTATGATAAATACTATCTATTATTATTACTATTGTAACTGCTACTATTTACTACATACATACATATATATATACATTAGATATGTATATATATATATATTATATACATAATTGTTGTCTGTTTAGTCATGTAGTTCATATACTTATAGTTTTTGTGTGTTATTGCTTTTTTTTATTAATAATTTTAATCCTATTATACAATATTTTCTACATACAGTGATAGACATACATACATTTGGCTACGTTCAGTTGTTTTTATTTCTGGGGAGTTGCGTATTTACATGGCGTTCGGACCGATAAAAATATGTGAATACGGCCTGCCTTAGTACATCCTTACAGGATGTATTCTAGCACGCCTTCGCCTGCTGTTGTCGACAATCGATCGTAGGGTTTCCTCGATTTGGTCCTTCAAACGCAAAAGGTTGTCCTCTTTGCCGATTTCTGCAAATCTCCGCATCGTATGTCCGTCTTGCTGGAGAATCCTCTTCCATTCAAATGATATAGCCGAGTCCGAAGAGGACCGAAGATCTTAGGTATGACTTTTCTTTCGAATACTCTCAAGGCTAAATAGTGAGCGTCTGGTAGAGCATTAGTTTTATCGCACGAGAGTGATCTCTGCTACTCAGTTGCCTATTGAGACCACACAAGCTCCTGTTGGTAAGAGATGCTATCCTGATCCTTGATCTCCAGACTGAGATGATTTTTGGTGGTAACGGCGGAGCCAATTTAAACAAATCCATTGTATAGTAATCGGCTGTATTCTGGGATCCAATATGCCGCATGTCCCTCAATTACTGCCGTACTCATCTTAATAGACTCCCGTTCAATAGCACTACAGACAGCAGTAACATCTCGCTTGGTATGATGTCAATGTCGTCACCATACGATGCACTCCCGCCTTCCGCAGTACACTCTCCATAACAAAGTTGAAGAGGTCACATGATAAGGAATTGCCTTGTCTGAAGCCTCGCACGGTATAAAAGGTTCGGTGAGGTCCATTCCTACCTTGACGGAACTGCAGGAGTTGCTCAACGACGGGCTTAAAACCTTCGGTTAGACGCTTAAACTTTTGATAGAATTGTCGTTCCTGAATCTGTGCAGCTCGATTTCCTCTCGTTCTCACCTTTCCTGCTCACTTTTCTTGCGTGTGAAAAGGCGTCGCTCATCCCTTCTTCCCCCTCTGTAGTTCTCGACAATGGCTCGCATAGCGGCGGACTGCAACGGGTTTTTGTGTGCGACGTTTTTCGCTGCATCTGCCTTGCGACACTACTTATCGTATCCGCTTGAGGGCGTTCGAAATCAAGAATTGTTTCCGCAGTAGTGTGCAAGAAATGGGAGATGTTGGTCCACAGTCCACCAATATCGCTGACATGGGCCAAGCACTTATCATACACATCCGTCTTCGAGCTTTGCGTAGAAGGCATCTTTAACCGCATTGTCCTTTTCTGGCGCCGAGACGTGAGCACAAATTAAGCTGATGTTATAAAATATTGCTCTGATGCTGATTGTGGTTATTCTTTCGTTCACAGGAATGAACCCAGAGACTAGATGGCGAAGTCTCTTATTAACCACAAATCCGCATCGGAATTGGTGAAGTATATATCGCATGATGCAAGCCTTTTGCATTCTTGTCTTATCCATCCCATTTCCTGTATGGCAGTGATGACAGTCCTACATTTCATGAGGAGCATTCGCCAACTTTTTTTTTCACTAATTTAATTCACTTCACTTTTATTTTTGTTTTTTTTCACTAAAAAGTATTGTTTTCGCCACTCAATATGACTTTATATATAAAAAATTAAAAGGTTTTTATAAATATTTACGTATTAAAAGAATAACAAATAAAAACTTGGTTTAGTCACTTGGTTTAGCCTATCACTGTATACACTCTTTGTATGTATAATGCTCAATAGCTGTTAAGATGTCCATTTGTTTTCTATAATTTATAGTTTCTAGCTTTAGGCAACAAGTTGTTTTTTAATATACAAATTTGTAAATATACCTGTGTAATATTATATTTTTTGTTTTTGTAAATAAATGTAATTTTTAAAAAAAAGAAAACAAGAAAATATTTCGAAAAATTCGAAACTCAATGTTAACGCACTGATATATACAACGATTCGCACATCTTAAACGAAATCCTTACTTGAAAGTAAAGGATCATGTCTCTGGGTAGGTATAATTCTCGCCGCAGCCTGTATTGGCAACACCTCCGCTTGAAAGACGCTATAATGGTCCGGCAGCCTTATAGACTCGGTTATTCCACTTCCAGCAGTTTGGAGCCGTCGGTGTAAACTTGCACGGAGTCCTCTCAAGAGGTGGGTCGCACTATTTTTGCAGAATTCATTTCCCAGAATGGATGTGCTGAATCTCTATGTGAAGTCGTACCGCTGTGTCATATAGTTACTGTTCCCGACAGCCCCAACTTATTTCAGGATTCTTGTTTGGCCAGTATCTAACTCTAGTGCCGACGTAGGTGTAGTGAGCAGGACACCACTAAGGACCACTACAATTGTCGTATTAGGTTCAAATTTGCTGTCTTGTCAAGGGATTCCCATCTACAAGGGATTCCCAACTAGGCATACATAGTTTTGACTGCCGCTGTGCAAATTCAGTGGGTCATCCTGAGTCCCTATTTTCTTCCTTTGTTGCAATCGTACAGGGTAATGGAAGCCTTTTTCATTCTGTTCGATTTCCAAGACAGCTTCCTGTCCAGAATAAGTCTGAGAATGTGCACATAATCTTTGAGTTCCAGGTCCGTCCCGTTCAGTTTTAGTGGACTGAAAGACAGTGGCTTGTACTTCTCGGCCGGATATAGCACCTAGTTCCACATTGTTGAAGCCTCCTTCAATATCGCGGAAAGTAGCCAGGGTATACTCCTTTTGTGTCGGCAATTTTTATATTCTATACGCCAGGCTATGCAGGGCTCATCCCTCGTCGTATGTGTGCTGTCCCCTGGAGGAGAGACGTATAGGTCCAAAGCCCTTAGGAATAATTTGGGAGTTTCACCAGCGTTCGGTATGAAGACTACCTACTCTACACCGTCCCGACGGCACATGATTCATCATGGTTCATCTGAATACTGGCAATGAACATCGCCCCGTGTAGTTTCGATGTGTTTAAGTTTCAGACGTCCGATTCCTGAGATATAAACAATTTAAATTCACCTATCGCCCATTTTATTGCGTTTGTAGACATAATTGAGGTGTGGTCTCCTTGTGATCTGTCCCGGTGGAAAGTGTGTATCCACAAGAAGCTCCAGAGTTTCATTTTCAGAGTAGGTTCACGAACTATCGATCCTTCGCTGCACATTCGGTACACAAGAACTTATTCTCGTGTTCTTCTTAGAACGTCTCAGAATTCTTTTATAATTCCTTCAATGTACCGCGTTAGCCCTTTGTAAATTTAACTACAGTAGGTTCAAGCGCAGAAAAAATGCACGTGAGTGGGTCCATACCCAGATTGATAATCGTCCTTACACTATTATTCCCTTTATCAAGGCAAAATTCAATAAAACTATGATCAAAGAAAGAGTGTCCCTCCGGGAACCTCCAATCACTGATGTTATCGTAAAGATTCTATTCTTTGTTTTAAAAGTGAGCACGATGCCCATGTTGCGTTTTTTTTAGAGATAATCAAAAAGTGACTCACCCAGTGCATTGACGTTCGTGCTATCCCATATAGTCTGATGGGTGTTGGCATCACAGCTAATCAGCAGGGCAGACGCTCCAGTCTTTTCACTGGATCTGGTGGATCATGCGCATTTAACTGGAGAAGATCCAGTATTGTTTACAGATGATCTTCGCCGTTACTGTAGTTAGCCATTCATTGCTGAAAATTGACATCCGTGCTGTCCCATATAGTTTGATGAGAGTTGGTGTCAGAGCTGATCAGCAGGCCAGACGTTCCAGTCTCTTCAGTGGATCTAGTGGATCATGCGGCACTTAACTGGAGAAGATCCAATATTATTTACAGTTGATTTTCGCCGTTACAGTAGTTAGACCTTCATTGCTGAAAATAGGAAGGAAACTTGCAATTAAGTTGTTTTCCATGAGTATATAGGACCTGGGCCTACCTACAAATTTGTCATGAACCACACTTGTTTGTTATAGACGATGGTAATGTCTTCTCCTGTGTTCACCAGCCGGAGAAGTGGTAAAGCCGACGCTGCTTTAGAGTGGTGGAGATTTACTTGATTTTTCATTTACTCTTCTCATCACCATCGTTATGTCTAGACCTTGATCATCCAGGCCTTCTTTGTCATCAACTAGGAGCTCCGATTCTCTGCACAACATCCCATATACAGATTTCAGATCTGTGGAAGCAAAAGAATTAGCTCTGGATTGGGTATGGATATTCACATTATCCAGGCCGTTTTTGCTAGACGTAGGTTCCGCTTTTGCAGCTCTCTTATCACATGACGTCATGCTCACCCAAAAACTACATCTCTAACGGAGCAACTCAAAAACCACGAGATCAGGACAGCTGGAATTCTAATTGAGGTTGTCTGCTACCAAGCTGGGGAATCGGGGTACATCACTGTCTTGAAACGAATTTTTAACCAACAAAATTATTTGCTGTGGACCATAACAGATTATAATCATTACAGTTGTCCTCATGAAATACAATTCCATTCATTCATTGGCCAAAAGTGATCGCTTGACTGTTTTGCACTCTGGCGTGTGCCACCTTCAAGAGATATACATAATTGCTGAGTTTTGTCACAGGAGAGCATTGGAAGTAATCGCTCAACTTGGGGTTCGGGCTATTAGATGGATTCCAAATAGCCTCCTAACCTCAGAATTCCTTTGGATTCAAACGCGTCACTACTTCTATTCGTGGCTTAAAGTTAGAGTTGGTCGCCTGATGATATCTGCCTCCTTCAATGCCGGTTCGATCTATAGGGTGGATGCCAAGTAAATCCTAATTAAGCTCCAACAGTTTCATGCGACGCCACTATAGGCATTTGTAGCTTGCAGTTGTACTGATACAAAATAATTTCAATCTTGTAGGAAAACTGGTCGCTTGAGGCTGTCGGCATTTTGAAGAAGGTAGAATTGCTGACACTTTTGTACTTAAATTAAAAATTTCGTTAGAAGAAAAGTTCATGTGATTGTCTACCAATCTCACCAAATACATAATGAAACTCCTCCTCTTCTCTGGTTGTGGGGACTACAATTCGACCAATTAGAGCTCCAAGATGTATATGATTAACTACTAATCTCACCAAATACATATTGAAACTCTGCTCAACGACAATACTGACTTGATCACTGGTTGTGGGGACTACAATTCCACCAATAAGAGCTCACAGATGTACCGAATACACAGTGAAACTCTCCTCAATGACAAATCTGACTTTATCACTGGTTTTTGTTAAATTTTGGTCGTATATGATTTACTTTTCGCCATTTATTACACTTCCATAGATTGTTTTTGCATTAATTTATGTAGGATCCACATATTGAATTTCTTTTTGGAAGCACACTAGAACTCTACTACGCCAGGCTATAATTTAAGTCTTTACTCTCCAATGCCAATTAACTTAATCCAATCGGACCTATACAGATTACTTACAGCGTTATTTAAATAAATTATTGGTACCTTTTTTGCACTTTTTATACTCCTGCAGCAACTGAAAAAGCATTTACCGCTAAGGAAAAGAGTTGATGTTACAAATCCATGGAATAATGTAATGAAGATTAATCTTGAATGATGATGATTTTGAATAATTTTGTGGAACAACTAATCTGAAATGTATGAAAAACTTACCATTAGTATTAGCTTTTTTAAAAAAATGGATATATAACCTTAACTAAATTGCAAAGTAACCTCAATTTACAATTGTCTTTACACTAATTTAAAAAAATTTGTTTGAAAAGCGTGAATTATTATGTATGTATGTATTGTAAAGGGTTTTTTTTTGCATTTTAGTTACCGTTATATAAAGATTTTAAATATTATTATTTTTTTCTCATATACATGTATACATATTTCAATTTTTTATTTTTAATTTTATTTTCATTCACAACATTTTCACATAATATTATTTGTATTATTATTATTTATAATTTATTTATTTAATTTAACTTTTTATTTATTTTGTTTCGTTTCATTTAATTTATTATAATATTTATAATTTGTTTGAAATGTGTTTTGTTTTCTTTTCTTTTTTAACAGAGTTTGTTTAATTTCTTTATCTTTTTATTGTATTTCTTTTCCGTTATTGTATGATTTTGTTTTTTTGCATTAAATACATAAATTTTCTTTAGTTCATTCATTCATTCATTGATTTATTTTGTTTGTTTGTTTAATTTGTTTAAATTTGTTCCATTTCTTTTTTACAATAAATATTATCGCGTCTATGACATGGTTCTTTCACTTCATTTCAGTTTCAGTTTAATTTTTCCATTAAATTTACTTTAAAGTTTATTGTTTTTATATTTATGAAATGTTTGTTAATATGGTTTCCATCATTTTGTTTTAATTTTATTTTTTTTTTAATTTAATTGTTAATTTGTTTTCGTTTTTATTTTGAACGTATAAAATTGTTTAACTAAAAACTTAATGCTTTACTATTGTTTTCAATTTATTTACTTGTTATCGTTTTGTTTTATTTTATTTTAATACTTAAATAAAATAAACATAAATTTGTTTTTTTAGTTAAAAAATAATTTGTTTTTCTTTCTTTCTTTTTTAGCTTATTACTTAATAATTGTTTTGTTTTAATCATAATATATTAAATATTGTTTTGTTCTTTTAAATACAAAATATACAAATGTCTTCTTAATTAATTAATTGTTTAACTACAAATATTTATATATTATTGATTTATTTATAATCTAAATGATTTCCGTATTTAAATTTCATTTCATTTATCGTTTAATGTTAACATGTGTTGTTAATTTGAATTTATCATTATTATTTATATCGTATAATTTATTACTTATTGTTTCTAATATAAATTTATTGTTTTCATTTTGTTTTTTTATATATCTTCTTAGAATTCTTTTGTTTTTTTTTTGTTTTTGTTTAAATTTATTTAATTAACTATAGTTTAAGTTCGTTTTAATGTTGAATTTATTTTTTTTTTTGTTATTTCATATTTTAACTATGTTAACAACATTTTAATTAAAACAAAAATAATATGTAGTAGGTGTAGTAAAAAGTGGGTGTGGCTTAGTTTTTTTTTTTAATATTATTTAAACGTCTTTAGTATTCTAATGTGGAAATTAAAATTTAGCCCATTAACTAATAATAAATGCTGTTAGTTAGGGAAAAGTTATTGTAAGGCCAGATAATTAACTGATTATAACAGAGAAATTATTTTAAAATATCATCATTATTTTGTAATTCAATTTTAATTTCTTAAATTAATTATTTTTTTTATAAATTTCTTTAAATTTAATGCATGTTTCTATAGGAGTTGTTCGAAAATTTTATGAATATTTTTAATATTTTTTCATTCAAATAGTTTTCATCATTTATTTGTAATACAGATACTATTGAAGTATATTATAATTAGGACCTTGTTTTCAAAACATACTTATTGTTCTAAGAATTTTTTTTATAACTTTAAAAGTTTATGAGAAACGTATGTATTTATTACAGAAAAAATTTTAATATACGAAAGAGATCTTTTACTAAAATTGAAATGCATAAGCTTTGTAAGCCACAAGATACAGGTCATTATTGTATATATTATTCAGTCCTATTTATTCTGAATAGTAGGTAATTTTTTTTAATTAATTCCTATCATAAAATCATTGAGAACTTCTTTGCTGTAAGACTATTGAGAGTTGTAAAATAGAACGATTAAAGTTTAATTAGTGGATATAAATATATGTACACATACACACATATTGAAAAGCGGTCAAATATAATTCACAAATACAGGAAACGAATTGATTGGTGTATCCCGGATTTCACGAAACTGCTGTCTATTGATAAAATTCAATACATTTCAAAGTATTCTATATTCAAACTAATGTGTGTATGTCATAAATTGTGTTCCGATATTGGTTACCCTTCCATTCATGCGATTGGAAAATTAAAATTTTCGGACGTCTTACTTAAACGGGAATACTTAAAATATTCTGGAAAAATATCACTGTTTCGAAATCAAGAGAAGACGAGTTAATAACGCCCTACACAGTATTTTTGCAAGATATCGACTTCAGGCGATCCAAAATTTGTGTGAATAATACTTGATTTGTCAAATATTTTTGAGTTCTTTTCAAACAAATGTTCGATCGTCTGAAAAACTTCACAAAAGAATATTAAGACAATTTGATTGATTGTTTTTATAAGACAAACGATTTCAGGCAATTCAAAATTTGTATTAAAACTGCTTAAATATATTTGAAAGTATTTTAGTGTTTTTTTTTTATCATTTCAAAATGTTTTGTTCTCATTTTGTTTAGCTTTTTGAAAATTAATAACGAAATCAAAAAGTCCATTGAACAGATCACTGATTTTATAGTTACTAAAAGGAAAATATTGAATATGGCATTTTGAAGTTATAAAAAATGAATTATTTGATTTACTTTTAAAACTATTTTTTTTTAATTTAAATTGTAAAAATATCATGAATCAATATTTTTTTTATATATTTGAACTGAAGCAGTTAAAATGCATACATATGTTTTATATATCTGGCCTTTTTAATAAACTTTTTAGCATAAAATTTTTCTAGCGAACTACTGAAAACTGGTAAATCTATTGATTAGTCTTAAGTATTTATTAAAAAAAAAACTTCAAATAATTTGCTAATGTTTCCAATATTCCTGTATATCGTGGTTTAACGTTGCCGCGGGTATGAGAACATTGTTATATTTGAAAATCATTTCTAGATTGAAATAAATATTTCAAATTTTCTACTGGTAAGACATTATAATTTGTTTATGAGGTTGTCAAAACAACACAAACCACTCTTTTTTAAAAGCATTTAAAAAATTTACAACTCGGACAAGTGAAAATGAATACATTTCTTTTTGATCAGCGGCATTTAAATGTTTTCTTTTTTTATGAATAAAAAATTAGTTTTTAATAATTGTATGCATTTAGAATGCATTTAAATAAGGACTCTAGACTGATGAAATTTTGAAATTGTTTTGAATTATTTGAAACAACTTTTTACTAGAATTTTTAAAAGAGTTTTTTGTCACAGAAACAAAAAAAAATCTAAAGTGAAATTTTTAAACAATTCAAGAAAATAATGAATATAATTAAGCATTTAATAATATTAATTAATATATGTAATAAAAACTGTTATTTGAATTCTAAACAACAATTATTTTAAATCCAATCATTTAAAATAATTATTTCGGTTAAAATAATAAAATAAAGAAATAAAAATTAACTAAATGGAAAGGGTGTTTTAAACTAATAATTAAACTTACTCAATAAAATACTAAAAATTAATTACAAGCTAGTGTATTAAAAACAAGTTAAAGAATTAAATTATTATAATTAATAAATAAAATTTAAAAAATAAAAAAATGATATACGAATTCCTGAATATATTTTTTAAACTACACAAATAAAAAAAAACAAAGAAATTAATTTTCAAAACAATTCCTTACTACTTTTACCAATTAGCGGTGGTCACCGTTACCAACATCACATGATGAGAAATTGAAAACTTGCTTAATAATCTCTTTCTCTCTTTCTCTCTCTATTTAAATTAATTTCACTAAAATCATTGATTATCTACATATGATATACTACACACATACTTACATACATATATAAACAGTAATTGCGGGAAGGGTTTTGAAGGCTTTCTATGTATCAATCAATACTTAAACTTTAAAACCCATTGAATTGCTTGTTGGTGGTGTGTTGTTGGACGACGATGATGTTTTCACTAAACAGCTTGCCGATGTATTGGCTAAAGCGGCATCGTCTAAACTATCTAAATCTAAAGCGGTATCAATCATAGTTGTATCGTGTAAAATACGCAAACGATTTGAGCTTAAATCGCTGGCTGAAGACATTTGCAATTTGACCGTATCGGTGGCGGAAACGCTTGCACATGCCATGGAGTTTGCGGGCGTTTGCAAAACATCGGGTACATTGTTGGTAAAGGCTAGCCTATTGCTAAATTTACGTTTACCGCTTTTGGGTTGGGCTACAAATGAGGCACTCACTGGATCATCTAAATCCAGATCATCACACAGTAAAGTCGAGGGTAAATCTAAGGGATTATTGGTTATGTTCAGCGCTAGACCTGCAAGCGCTGTTGACTTTCTATTACTCGTTGTCGATGTTGTTGTAGCGGTTGTTGTTGTTGTTGCTGCTGTCGTTGTATTACTACTGTTTGTATTTGTTTGCGTAGGCCTTTTCTCATCAATAAGATTGGAATAGACATGAAGATTCGTGGCGTCTTGTTCTTTGTTGGCAACATTACCAGCTGTTGCTGCAACATTTGGTATGTTGCTGTACATATTCTCAGTTTGCGAAATCGATTTGGGCAAATTCTCCGCTAGCGGAGTACCCATTATGGCAGCCGCTAACAAATTAGAGCCACTGGCTGTTAAAGGTGGCATTTCGGCGAGGTGAGGTGAAGTAGCTGTTGTATTACAACTTGACGGTGTGGCTGTATCCAAGTCACCATTGAATAAATTATTATAACTATCGGAGAGATTATGGCGTTCACGGGCTTTATTTGTAGCTGCTATAGCAGCTACTGCAGCTACTACTTCAGTGGTACCCACTACCACTACCTCCTCATCGTCTAGCGTTTCTGTGCTTAAAGCCAAAGCATTAGCATTACCCAATTCGGCATCGTCTAATTCATCGCCCGAACTGCCGTCGCCCGTTCTGTGCTTATGATGGCGAAAACGTCTTGTTGACTGATTAAGGCTGTGCAATTGCTGTTGATGTGCTGGTGTGTCCATTTGGGACAACGGTATCTCATTGTCTACCAAATGGGCTAAACTATTGGAATTACCTAAAATAGAGAAGAACAAGAGACAAAAAAAGAAAAACCAATAAAAACATCGAATTAGTAAAATGTCATTAAAATATGTTTTCAAGTAAAAACAATTAATTTTACGAAAAAATTATTTACAATAAAAACAAACAATTTTATTAGCATTCCAATTATTTGTGTTTGGGATAATAAAAGAATAAAAGAAAAAAAGAAAACAAATTCTTATAAATAATCTATAAAAAACCAAAATTATAAAATCTAAAAATTAAAGTAAAGAAATGGGAAATTAAAGAAAATTTTAAAAAGCCGCAAACTAAACATTTTGAAAATATTAAATAAATTATTTATAAATAAAATTATTATACAAAATAAGCGGCAACATATTCAATAAACTTAAGCCAGACATTAGTTTCAAGTATCAAGGAGCTTGTGATTTGACAATATATTCCGAAATTATTAAATTTTTTTCATTCATATTAAATTAGAATTTATTTTTAAAAATGGAAATTAAAATCTTAAGTAATTAATAAAAAAACAAAATTTAAAATCTTATTTGATTATGTATAAAAATGCCTGAAACTAAGGTCCAAAAAAAATGTTTGTTTCATCTTATAAAGACATCGCAAGGTGACGAAAACTGCTTTAGTATAAGAGAAATAGAGAAACCTGTTGCCTCGATAATTATAGAAGAAGCGATTTGCTAAACACATCCTATATGTCTACTCAGAGCTGGACAATCCCACAAAAGTCGCTTTACGATATTTAGTTTATCAAGACGACTGCTGTAAAATTTTTTTTCATATGTTACATCCATCGTACCATGGACCGTATGAACTTCGGTAGTTAGTACCATATTCTACCTTGAAAGTTTCAATGCTCTCTTTTGATTTTGCGTAGATCATAAAGACTTAGAGATCTTATAAGATTTTTTCTGGATCTTATAGGCATTTCTCGTATCCGGTCCAGACGATCCGCAATATGTTGATTTTTAATTCCAACTATATAGACATTTTTGTTTTACCGAGATTGGCTTCTAGATAATAAAATTCCAAGAAATTTGAAACAAAAACTAGAAAACATTATAAAATGTCTGCAAAATTTTAGAACTGCTGATAAGAAATCATCCAAACATTACCATAGATGTGATGTATGTATGTTGGCTTGTCGGATTAATAGTGCTCAGAGAAATCGTTTAACAATTGAGGATCTGCAACTCTTTACGACGTTAAATTCAAAACCAATTCGTCCTAGTGGGGATTATGAAGTATGTATTTCGTTTCACAAGATAATTCATTCGAATCTTACGCTATAAAGCGTTGTGTATCGAGAAGTTTTCTTTCGAATCGAAATGCATAATAACGAGCCAGAAAAAAAAGGAAGAAAAGAAAAACCGAGTTGCATGAAAGATTAGGCTTTGAGACACAGGATAAGATTTGTAACGCTTTAGGAAAGTTGCTTATGACAAGCAGACCTCTGCTTTATATTTTTTTACTTGAGAGGAACATTTTTTGTAATAAATATTTTGTTAGAAAATTGATAAGGAAAAGTATGTAATAAGATGTGCGTTTCAGCTGTTGATCAAAAGAGTGTTCAACTTAAACGGACAGTAAAAATAAAAATATTTTTAATTAAATTAAATTAAATTAAGGAGAGAAACAAATGAAGCTCAGCATAAAGATTAACTAGCGATATAGAATTTTTCATATTCAAATACAATTTATAAGAACCTGATGTTACACATTTCAGTCTTGATACTTAAAATCGTGTCTTTAACAATTATTTACAAGAATTAAAAAAAATAAATAATTAATAAATTAAAATAAATTCTTAAGGTATTTTAATCTAAAATCTACAATTGCAAAAGCAAATTATAAAATTATAAATAAGAAATTACAAACAGTTTTCAAATACTTAAGTAGGAATTATTTAATTACTTTTTTTTGCTTTTAAAACAAATTTCTGGCAAATATTAAAAAGTTTTATATTTTTATTTTGTTATTAACTACTTGCAATAAATAGGTAATTTGTATATATTTTTCGAAATGAAATATATAATTTTTGTTTTTGTTTACATCCTCATTCAAAAACTTTGAGAACGTTCTTCAATTCCAAGTAGGGGTTCAACTAATTCAGGGGCTTCAAAACAATAACGAAATAGAAGTCGAAAAAAAAACAAAGATAAAAAGAAAAAAAAACAAGAATACAAAAAAGTAGTATTAACGGGTTTTTTTAAAGGGAAGATAGTTAAGTTTAGTATGAAAGAAAAGAAAAAAAAAATAACGAAGAGGAAGAAGTTTTTAGTTGGCCGAAATGTTGGAAGATTGGAGAGATTGTTGTACAGTATTAAGCAGGAGTAGGCGAAAGTAATTTTAGAAAATTCCGAATAAAATATAAAATGTTGTACAAAATTTTAATGTCAATTTGACATTTCTTATTAAAAAAAAGATTAATAGTTTAGAGGTCTTGTTTTATTTCATTTAAAATATTTTTTATACTCCTCGCCTTATCCATACTCAATACTGTTTGTGAATTTTCGAAATTTTATGAGATCATGATTTCGGAATTCAAATGTTTATAACATGATTTGGAAATGTTTTGTAAGTCGTATTTGAAATGGTACGCGTTTAGATTAGTGATTTATTGTTTGAAAATATTTTGTTGTTTATTTTTATAAATTCTTTCGATTTAAATAATATATTTAACAATATCTTACTAAAAACGATACAAAACCCAAATGCTTAACTTGTACTAAAAAACGTAAAATAAAGAAATAAAAAAAAAAACAGAATCTTGTAAAATATTTTTAAAGTAAAAGTAACAAAGAAGCATTTGCTTATAAAATACGAAGAAAAACAAATAATTAAATATTGCAAAATATATTCGTAAACAGTGAATTACCATAAAACCAAAAAACTGAACAAAGTTGTAAACATTTATTACAATAAAAAAAAAATGAAATTGAAAAATAAATTTTTAAACAGAAACTAGTAGTTTGCATATTTAAATAGTATTTTTTTTATATAAATTTTTAAGTATTTAATTTAATTTTTTTTTGTGTTATAGAAAATATAAAGGAATAAAAAAATTTCGATATTTTAATTTTACAATGAACTATTTTGTTGTTTTGTTTAAATTAAAAAAATAGTTCTGTAATTTTGTATGTTTTTGTTTTTAAACTCACCGTTGAAAGAATTGCTCAAAAATATCATGTTTTTTATTTTTTATTAACCGCTCAAATATTTCGCATTTTATTTATTTGTTAACGAAGCATAAGGTAAGAGTTAAAGAAAATTTTTAAAACGTTTTGATTTCGTTTGTTTTTTTTTAAAGAAAATTCATTATGTTTTGTCAAAATAATATTCAAGTAAAAAAAAAAAAAAAAGATGGAAATAAATAAATTAGAAATCTAAACCAAAACGAAATTTTATTAATCGATCGAAGCCGATCTAATGAAAGATATAATCTACATCATACTTGTTTTGTTTTAGTGCATATACTGTCATGAGACAAATAAACCAACTTTGTTAAACCCCAATCTGTTAAAAAGTGCTGATTTTTACGTAAGGAATATTATCTAAACCAAGAATATTTTAAAAAAATTTTACTTAGAACTCTAAATTGGTTCGATGGACAGCAAGTGGTAAATCCGCACTTAGCTCCAATAGATAAACCTGGTTCACAGTGGGTTTATGTAAGACGAAACTAACCGACTGTATTACAAATTAAAAGGGGCTAAGTCATTTTGAAGTTCTCTGGAAAGAATGGAGCATCTACGTATTGTTTTAGACAGGATTACAATCTAGCTTCCTACACCAGACATTTAAGTGTTAATTTTATCCATGAATGACGGGGCTTACAATTTAGCGGCAACTCCAAACGACAGATTTGAGAAACTGTTCATATGTACAGAAGACTGCTGGAGGATGTCGCCGAAAGAAATATTTTTAGAAAGAAAGAATAAAAGAAAGAAAAATAATAACACTACATTCCAGACTACAGCTACAGATTCCGTTCTATTTTAAGGACGAATTTTTACATTCTGGCGGTATTTTCTTAAACGGGGATAAACGTAATAAAACTGGAACGCGCAAGAGACTTAAACTTTATTAAAATTTCGTAGGTGATGAATATTTTTTAATAAATAGGAAGCCTCCAATAGTCCCATTTTGAATCAAGATACCGCAGAAAACCTTCTCTGCCATTGTACGGCGCTTGGAAACCTAAAAAGAAGACTATTTGAGCACCCAGAATTATTTTGGCAGAACATGTATAGCCAAAGGCTATTTGTTCAATGAATTTAAAAATTTCATTGCCCTCTCATTATCGCTTTTAGGTTATAAATATTAGCTGATTTTACAAGTTGGTGGTAGTTGCCAAAACTATTTCAATTTCCCTTTCATCTGATCTAACCAAGGTGCATGTAAAAAATATTTTAAAATATTTATTCACAAATTAATAAATGATATCGGTTTCAATTCGGAGTAAAAATATAAATAATATACAGACAATATAGTACAGACCTTGAAAAAATTTCGAAATGTTAACAGAAATGATTTAAGACATTGAATTAAAAATTTAAAATCATGGTGTAGATTATAACTTTGTATGCGGTTAAAATAGAAGTGTCCTAATAGAGAATAATTAATTAATAATTGTAAAATGGAGTTTTCAAAGAAAAGTTATCCTTAATATATAGAATAATAAAAAGTATGTAAAGAGAAAAGAGCACTCCTTAAGATAAGTTGAAAAGAAAAAAAAAGAAAATAATTTAATAATAATTTAAATAATTACCCTAAACAAAAAACAACATAAAATTAACAAGTTGCTAATAAATTATATGGCTAACTTAATATACAATAAATAAAAAAAAAAAAAAGAATTAAAAATATTTAAATAAAAATGAAATACATATTGAAATTAAAAATATAAATTTATAAAAATACTGTTTTTTTTTTGTTTTAAATAAATACTAAAGACGTATTAATAACAATATATTTTGTTTAAAGTTAATAAATGTTTAATGTATGGCGAATTATTAAAAATAATTCAATTAGTTTTTTAGTTATAGTGTTCAATGATGTGATTTGAATTGATTTTTTTATTGTTGTTGTTGAATTTTAGTTAATTGTTTAGGAGTTTCTGAAGATGATGTTAAAAAAAGAATTATTTGTTTAATGGTTTATTTGAAGCTTCAGCAACATCCATTTTGTTCCAGTTTAGTTTTATAATTTAATTAAAATTTATATTTTTTGTTTGGTTTGGTTTGTTTGTTTTTAAAAAATATTTTTGTTTTTGTTTTTCTTTTTTTGTTTTCTTGTTAAATGACAACAATTACAATATATTATTTATTTTATAATTAGTTTGTTTTCTTTTTATATATATATATATATACTATTATGTATTAACACTTATTTAATTTCGTTTATTTATTTATTGTATTCCTTTTTTTGTTTTTGTTTTTAATTTTAACACTTAATATTTAATAAATAATTTTTATACGTTATAATCGTATGTGTGTATGTATGTATATATTATTTTTATTTATTTAAAAAATTATTATTATAATTTTTGTTGTTTGTGTAAAGGAACTTAAATATGAGTTTCTTTTCTTCATGTTTTCTGTTGTTTGTTTTCAATAATTTTGTTTAAACAGCAAAATAATTTCATTTGTTTTCTTTCTTTGTTTAATTGTTTCGTTTTTTATTTATTTTTAAACTATATTTTTATTTTTTGTTTGTTTAGTCGTTAATAATTGTTTTTTAAAATGGCAGTTTTTAGCTATATTATCAATAATTTTAGTTTCCGTTATTCCGTTTTTGAATATTTTCAATTAATTTAACTTTATAACTGTATAATTTCGTTTTGTTTGGTTTTCTGTTAAATAATTAAAATTTGTTTGTGTTTCTTTAGTTGAGTTTTTATTACTAAAACTACAAATATTTTTATTTTATTTTAATTGATTTCTTTTCTTGTTGTTTTTGTTTTTGTTTTTTAACCATTTCAAATTGAAACCTCATATAAAAAGTTACAAAATTTTCTTGTTTAACTAAATTTGTTATTTTTTTTGTTGTTTTAGTTTTAAAAAAGTATTCCTTTTCATTCATCATTATTATGTATGTATTATTTTTACCGTAAAAACACATTATTTTTTTATAAATATTTTCCTATATTTTAAAAATAAATTGTTTAATATCTAATTTAATAAGCACAGCTCTGGATTTTATCAGAAAACAAATATTTTACCGAACGTTTTAGAACGTTTCTATCGGAAATCATACATTAAAGGAATTTTTTTAAGAAATGGGAACGACTTTTGCATGAATTTTGTTCAATTATATTCATCTTCATTTTAAACACTTTGGAATGAAATTTCCTACAGCCACACATGCCACTTTATTGTATTTTTTCTTCAAACATCATTTATTATTTTATTTCTGTTAAAAAATAGATTAATATTGAGTTACCATTCCTTTGAATCTTTTTTATTTTTACTAAGAGCAAGAGTTTTTCGTTCTGAAATAGTTTTTTCTTATTTCCTGCTTTCTTATTGATTCGAAATTGATTTCCAAATTGAAACCAAACATTTCTTTTAGTTAGGCAATATGTGATCTACAGATCTATTAAAGGCAAATGCCAATAGGAGGAGATTTAAGTTAGGCACCAGATTATCCAGGTATTACATGAGTTAGTACTCACTCAGCCTTTTAACAGGACACTATAGACACAAAGTACCCTTTTTCAGAATCATGTACATAGATTCCGTGATAATGGGAATACATCATCAGAACATACATATATTTGGAATATGTATGTGAGACTTTAATGTACACCACGAGCAAACACCTGAGTATTAGGTACTGCACAGACAATTATTTTTGTTGATACGGGTCAGCATCCTGAATTTTGTCAGAGCAATAGGTTTGGAGGCGGAGTAATCCCTTGTTATGGATGTATCCTCTATATAGATTTAGGGCGATCGTATTGTGGCAGTAATATGGCACTTTTTACGACAAAATTTGTCGTCGAACACTATTCGTCGTTTCTGCAGGGCTCATCCGTCAGTGATCTATATTATTAATTAATTGCAGATAACATTCACTCGTTTTCCTTTTTAAGTTACAGCAAAATTATCTCATTTTTCTTGATATTTGGCGTTAAATAGGTTACATTGATATACATATATAAAAAGTTAAGGGTTATATATAGTATAGAATTATGATTATGAAATTATCATTTCTCATATGGAATTATAAATAAACATATTAAACACATGTATACTAATAGTTGAGAATTAAAGTGTATATAATAATCAGATTCCTGATTCAGCATTAAGGTGAAATTGGATGTTGAAATAATAGCATTTTTTCTATAGAAAAGTTTCGAAATTAAAAAAAAAGAAAAAAAAAAAATAATAATATATTGTTTATAATATAGAGCTGTGCTTAATATCATTACTCATAATTTCATTAGTTCGTTATACATATAAATTGTTTGTTATCTTTATATTTAATAATATAATAATTTTCTTCTTCATCTTCTTTTTCATTTTAATATATAAACTAAATATAATATATAATTTATAATTCTTTAGGAAGCGCTTTTGTATATCAACAAATTATCATACAAATATGAATTTTTAATATCAATATTTTACTTTTTTTTATAACATTCAATAAAAATAACCAAAAAATAATTAATAGAATTAAAAACGAATTTCAATTCTATTTCTTTTTTCCAAGTGAAGAAACGAAGAAATTAAATTTCTGGTATTTTAACGTGATGTATACGTGTAACGTTTAATAGTTTTTTTTCTGTAGCAGTCATCGTCATATGTTTTCATTAAAGACTTGGAGGTGGCGGTGGTGAGGCTATATTGTTTTTTTAAACATTTTTTTTTTGTTTTAAAAATATTTTGTAATATCTGGGTAAGATAAATTAAAATAAAATTATAAAGTAATTTTAAGGATAAATTTTTGTTTAAAAATAATTTTTATATATAAAAAAAAAAAAAAAATAAAACAAAATAAATTAAAAATAATAAATAAATATTAATAGATTAATAACGATAATTATTATATAATTTGTATTATTATAGTAGTAGTAGTAGTAGTAAATCACTTAATTGATAATATATTATTTTTAATTCTTTTTTTTTTTTGTATATTATCAATTAAGTGGTTTAAGTTAATATTATTATACAGGATATTTAGTTTAAACACTGTGCTAGAGTAATGAAAAGTTTAAATGAACCATTTACTAGAAATAATAAAGAATAATTCAGTGTCTTAGAAGGTGGAGTAGGGGGTCTAACTACAGGCTTTACTTTATACACATTAAAGGTTATACGAGGAGTCTACCATATATTACAGAATGCAGATATACCAGCAGCACATACCAAACAGCCAGATTCACATTAATACGTATAATAATGGATTGTGGGAGGAAATTTTACTGGGTTTAAACCAAAAAACATTTTTTTTTTGTGTATATCTACAGGACATTTAATAAGTAAGGCAAGCAATTTTATTATATGTACTTCTTAAAAATAAAGAATTATACTGTATTATAAAAACAAAGCTTTTTAAAAGCCAAAGTATATGTATATATATATTACTTGTAATAAAAACAAAAAAGATATTTTGAAGCAGATATCTGATCAATACGTTCAAAGTGTTTTAGGGTTTTTGCTTTCTTAACCCTTAAAAACGAATAACTTAAGTTTGTTTTTCTTAACAGAGAAGGAGTTTTACAATGTGGCAAAATATGCAGAACTTTAAAAAACAGTGGCAATAGTCTTTATAGAATCTAAAAAGAGATATTTTTTTAAAAGCAAAAATTAATTAATTTTAAAGTGTTTAAAAAAAATTAAGCAAAAATTACGCACTTCCTATACAAAAATACTCAGGAGCTAGTAATGAAACGAAATTTTAAATAATAATAAAATTTACTAAAATAATACTGGCTTGATTTGATAGCAGAAGAGTTAGCTAGAATCTCGGCTTAGGACTTAAGTATTACAGAGATTAGTAGATCAAATGATTACACATCGATACCAATAATTTAAATTTCAATTCAGATTGAGGTATACTTGAGTATAATAAATGAGACAGAGTTTTACAATAGCAAAAGTTTAAGTCATATCACAGTCAAAAGAGGTACTAGCCTCTAAATACACAGCCTTTTAAAGGCTGCTGCAGAAGCTGTAATGACAGGCACAAAGGGGAGAGTACAGAATATCTTCTCTGTCATTGTTTGACCCTTGATTACGTAAGAAGAAGAAATCCTGGGCACACAGAATATATTAACAGAACGTATCCAGACAAAGTCGAGTTGAGTAAAATTCATAACTTCACATAAGTTTTGGAATGGCTGAGGGATGATGAATAGTTGTAATTATATGATGGATTATAATAATATAGGGATCTAATAGAACCCAGATAAGCGGTGCCCATTTAGGTACTAACTTTCTTCATATTTTTAAAAACACATTCATACTCATTTCAGTTCTACCATTTAATGGTTGCTCTGGGTGTCACTCACTCAATAACACCGCTTGTTTATATAAAAAAAATCAAAAATAATCAAAAAAATTCTTTAAAAAATAATAATAAAATTTTTCCTTAAAGAGTTTGCCACTGCCTTACGAAATCTTTCAGAACTTGCTTTAAAAAAAATTGTCCCTACACTGGATATTACAAAAATCATTCCAGTCTTTAATTTTCGAACTGCTTAATAATGAATTCAAATCGTCTGTATGTATTTTTTTAATTCTTCTTTTTTTTATAAAACTTTACTTTTTTTTACTTCATAACGAATAATAAAATAATTTGTGTGTAATTTTGAATTCATTAGAAAGCAATTCTTTGCTTTTGATTTGTTATCATCAAAATATTCTATAATCTTTAAGTTTATTCAAGCAATACTGACGTAATAGCTAGAAACTATTTTTCGAACATCACATCTCAATTTTCAATATTCGCCCTGTTTACAATTTTATTGATTAAAGCCAATTAAACAAAGGAGTGGAAAGGTGATAATATGGTGAATAGAAAGTGGACATAAAAACTAAGACATTTAACAACAACAATAGGATTAAAGGGAATTGTTATATGACTCCATCAATCCCATATATTTAAATATACATATGTATTTATAAAATAACGTAGCACACTATCAGGTGTCTCAAAAAGATTTCTTCAAAACTTTTGAAACGTAATAATTTTGTAACAATTTTTGTTTTTTTTTTTTTAATTAGAAATACAAATTTTATAAAATATTCACAATAAAAAGAAGATATGAAAAGGCTTTTGAAATTATGCTAGCAGCCAATTATAAGAATTAGTTTAAAAACAATGCAGCACATTTTTAAGTGCATGTTTGTTAGGGGGGTCTTAAAGACCACGTATTTGAAAGAAGAAATACTTTCATGGAACCATATTAAATGAAAGGGTTCTTTTTAAAATTTTGCAGGAAATATATTGCATTGTATGCTTCATGCTTGGCAGGACCTTTCAAAATTCAAGTTTTTTTTCTAAATTTTTAAAGAATTCAATTCTTTAAATTTTTTTCAAAGATTTACATGAAAAGTGTAGCATAATTTAAGGCTCTATATTTATTATTGTGTTTCAAAGAATTGGTCTTAAAATGTTCTTAATTCTTCGCAAACTTTTTGAAATAATGATGAATTTTGAGAAAATATTAATAACATTAAAATTAGTAGCATACTTTTAGGTAATTTAAATCATAGCATACTTTTAGGTGCTTGAACATTTATAAGGTAAAGAGGGTATAGTATTAATAGCACTTCACAACACATACACATTACAAAGCTTTCGATTTTTTTTCAAAATATCAATTTTGTAAAGACCATTTACACTGACAACCGAAAAGAATATGTTTTAAAGGAATATTTCTTTCTTTGAATTTCACCTTAGCTTTTCCTCTCCTTTAGTATTTCTTGTATTTTTATTATTTTTTTTTTGTGAGGGGGTTTCGTTAATTTAATTTTGTGTTTCGAATCGTTTTCGAATCGTTTTCAATTTGTTTAATTTGAAATTTATAACAAAGGCAACAACAATTAATTTAATAACAACAGAGATAGAAGATGTAGTAGAACTATTATTATTATTGTTATAATTATATGGAGTAGACCCAAAATAGTATTCATGGATTTCGTACTATGACGAATCGCTACCTGCTGCATCTTCTATAATTGAATTAAGATCAATATTGAATGAATATTCATAAAGATTTGAATAACGATCACGCTCCTTCCATGGTGATCGATGATTCATGTAAAGATTTCGTTTACTAACACGAAATATTTGACTGTCTTTGATCGATTGATCGTCATCGCATGGCTCACCGCCGCCACCAAAGTCACATTCACGTATAGTCAGACGGTTCGTCGGCGATTTCAGTTCGAACAGGACCTCTTGATGTTTGTAACGCGGCCGCATTGGTAACGGCTGATAACCGGGCAGGGTAACCTTTTGTGAGTCCACCGATTGCGTCGATTGTCGGCGCACACCACGCCCCTTGTTAAAGGGATAGCTAAGAAATATGTTTGAACTATTCGAACTGTGTTGCGGCGAATAGTATTTGTAGTCGGGTGCGGGCGGTTGGGGTCCAGCCGTCTGCATTGTAGTCAGTGTAGTGGTGCTACCCGTCGGGGCTGCCGAGGCTTGCAGTTGCAGTGTAGAAGGACGTTTCGGTTGTTGCAATGAAACACCTGTCGCCGAAACAGGCGTTATGGCAGGCAAAGCTTGTGACGAGCCCATCTGTGAGGCCGTCGTCGGATGATGGCTAGGATGGTGATGATGCAACAGTGGCAAAGGCGAGTTACGCGTATCGAACGACGGTGAAAGAGGTAAGTGTAGTGAACGCTTAAGATTTAGTCTATACGTCGAAGCAGCTGGCGAATGCACCAGCGAGGGTGTGGCTAATGCACTGGGTGTCGCTGATATTGCTGACATTTGATCGGGGTGTAACTGAAGCTCTTGTTGTTTTTGATATTTATTATTAAATTGATGAGCAGGTGGTAATAGTGTTTGTAGTGAACATTTTTGATGTTGATGTTTTTGTTTTTTGTGATGATGTTTTTTACGTGACTTACCATTTTGTAAATTATCATAGCTGCGCGGTCGATAAACACCGCCAGCTGTAGCACTAGCATCCATGGCCGATGATGAGGTATTCGACTATATAATGATTATATAGCATCATATGCATATATACATAGATATGTATTGTATATAAAAATGTAAAATAAAACACCCACATGACCACAGTATATGAAAATAAGGCGTGGGAACAGTTGTCAAGGTTGTTTGGAAAAGTGGAGAGCGTGTGTGAGAGTTGAGACCATGTTGATGAAGAATTTTAAACCATAATTTTAAAATGTTGTTGTTGTTGTTGGTTTTGTTTGTTTGTTGAAGTAGTTGTTGTTGTTGTGGTTGTAGTGGTGGTGATAGTTGGTGGTGGTATTGTTGGAAGTTAATGTTAAAGATGAAGTGTGATGAAGTTTGTAATTTTTTTTTTTATTGTTTTCGTAACCAGAAATAAACAAGAAAAGAATAAACAAAGTGCATTATTAGAAATAAATTTGTTTTTCTTTTTTCTTTCTTTTAAGAAATTTATTTCTATTGTTTTCTTAAGAAAATCAAAAATAAAAGAATATAGGTGCCTTAATCTAAGTAGAAGAAGAAAACTTTAATTTTTTTGTTTGGTTTTTAGTTTTAAAATCGTTTAAAAATTACACCGAGAGAGTTTTAAATGGAAAAAAATCTATTTAAGCCAAGACGTAATGCTAAAGGAAAGTTTCTTGACGACAATACAAACTTACCTCATCGTAATATCTTGATTTAAGATCGGAACCGCCTATACTAATGCCACCACCGGCTCCTGATATAATTGGCTGAGAGGTAATCATGGCGCTGCTGGCCACATGAGTGGCACTTATAACATCACTAAGTGGATGGCGAGGACTTGAATGCTGTTGCATTTGTAAAATGTATTCGTCTGTAGCAATGCCACGCCTATTAAACGTACAATAAATTAAATTAAAACTTATTTTAGATAGAGATTAAATACAAATATATGAACCTACTAACCGATCTATTAGGGAAGGTGTCATAGGACCACATAGTATATGACAACAATTTAAACATATATTCCCTCTAGAATATGGATTTAAATTACGCTGGCCACCTTTTGAAGAAAATGAGCCTTTGAGCTGCACATTAAAGAAACAAAGAAAATATTATTTACAGTTTTAAATAATTTGTTTAAGAAAATTAATAAAAAAAATGGTGAAAAAAGAGAAAGAAAAAACAATTGTAATACATCTTCATTTGTTGTTTGATCACTGGTGGTTAAATATGTATGAAATCCGGCTAAACCGATCACAGACCAAATGGAAAAGAAACATATAAATACCACAACCACGGTAAATGGTGCCTGTTTTATAACTTGAAATACTTCCGGTTCAGTTTTCATTACTAAAAAAGAAAAGAAACAAAATTATATTGTTTTATTCAAACAGAGTTGGAAGTTAAGAAATTAAAGGAATACTACTACTTACATAATACTAAATGCGTCACAGAGCATGAAAATATGAATACGGCTAAAAAAGCCAATGAGACTAGAAACAAATAAAAGAAGCGATAATTACGTTTGCCCACACAATTGCCAACCTGAAAAAGGAAAAAAAACAAATTAATAAAAATTTTCATAAATATTTAAATTTTATTTACAGAGAATACTTGGTTATACTTTAAGGCTTATAAAAAGAACAAAAATGGAGTATATCTTAAGGTTATTTCATAATTAAACTCTCTTATTACCTCTCTCCGGTAAATAGTGTGTGCTCAACTATTTTTAAATTTTTTCACTTTTAATTTCAAAAATATTTTCCTTCTTATTTGCAACCCTCATACTACATATTTATGGGGTCTCTTAAAAGACAGGCCGACCAAGATAAATGCAACATGATTTACATTTTTTTTCTACGTTAAGCAAAATTTTAGACTTTCCAGTTGGCACAGTAACCCAGCATTACTGTATGCTGTAATACTAACCACAAACATGGTTGCCAGATAATGACGGTAATCCCACATTTTAGGGATTTTGAATTTCCTTTCTATATTTTGTCACTTAAGAGGCATTATTTATTGGTGAGTGTATTAAATTATTGATGAAGTGAAGTTACGACAGAGAAGTTAAACTTTCCTCAGTACCAAGGCATTTGTGCAGCCTATTTTAAATCCAGGTTATAATTTTGAAACTTCTCTTTCTATGAAACTATCTTTCTAAATAATGGACAACCAACCATTTTTTTTATTTAATCCCAATTTTGTCATATTCTATCCATGTAATCTGGCATCATTGACCACAACATAAAAACATGCACATTACAGACTCATATACCAGAACAAGTACTGCATAGGTATGTATGAATGGTCGGTCTTATATGCTTCAGCAAACGTTTCATTTTTTAAAAGGGAGAAAACAGTGAGAACTTCATCCCAAGTGCAAACAAAAATTTTTGAAGGCACGTGAACTTTTAATCATTTGCAGAAAGCAATTGTCCTTATACGACGAGCTTTGGCTAATACTGGAGGAATTGTTTTCCATCAGCACTTTGCCAGGCTAAACACATCTAAAGAATATTGCCTAAGGGACGGAATCTTGTTTGAAAGGTCCTCATACTTAGGAATTATATCACAAACTAATCGTATAACAATTTTGATAATAAAAACCAAAAAGGCTTGCAAAAATCGCTTTTGGCAAGTTTTTTTTTTATAAGAGGAGTATAATGGAAGGCCCTCACAATGAATTTGTTTTTACTACACCTTCCAAATTGTATTCTTATCGACGAGAGTAAAGTATCTGCCGGTTAGTTTGGACCCCAAACTCTACAAGAAGAGTAATATATTGGTGACGATGAAATAAACCATCACAACGCTTTATGGACTAGAAAAGCTAAGATGTGCTATAAAATTCTGTTTTTATTAGGCCATGATGAGGCCAACTTTACTTTACGGTGCTCACATTTGGTTTACTATGTATACATATGTTTTACTGCAGACTGATAGACAGAGTGCACAGACAGTCAATGTCCTGATCATCAGTACTTTCTCTTTCATTCCAGCTAAGACGTTATTTTCTCAATTCTTAATTCACTATCCTCTAATCGTTTATTAAAACAGCAGGCTAAGCTAGTGCGAGTGAGATTCAATGCGATGGAATGCAAGACTATTCGGGACTGGAAATCATTATCTGGTTGCTTATAATTTCCTCAATAGGAGATTTGATTCTAGAATTCAAAATAAGAATATCTAGTCCTATGATCTGTGGGATCCCCGAATGGTCTTTGAGTTATAGGCTGTACGATTATATTAACGATTCTGACTTAGACTTTCGTATATAGGCAGTGTTTTTGAAGCGGAGGTCAGTAGCATATTGATAGTGGAGCAATACTGATGGGCTGATGGGAGTTTTCTGAAAATCTCTTGTTTCACTAAGATAACCAGACTGCGAACAAGTCTCTCATGAAGTTTGTTTGTTTGTCCATCCTTATCTATGCATGTCGTGGATGTTTGAATGAAATTTCGTACCATTCAAAAGAAAATCTGTTATAGCGGTTCCAGGACATAGAGATATCGTGCGAAATTTAGGTGTTGTTCTGGTAGGCGACTAACATGATATAGGACATAGGTGTGTGGATTGCATCACTTAAACTTGGTATTCTTCAGTTGTTTTACAGGAAGCAAAAATTCGTTGACAGCTTTAAGGAACGTATAATATTGCTAGGATCTGTTGGAATTATGTGGATATGGAGGAATTTTGGTCTTTTTTCCTTAACAGAGGCATGAAAATTCATCTCAGTATTGTGCCTAGTGTGGTTTTGAAAAGTAAGCCATTAGATTTGGCATTTCCTCGAATAACTTCCACAAGAGCAGTGGATCTGAATTAAACAAAGAGTCTCTTTTTCACTTTATGTGTTAGTGCTCAGCTTTTGTTACAGAGGTTCTTGACCTTTCATCTTGTCTTGCCTCGGATTGAACTTTACGAAATAAGAATACAATGCCATGATTTCTTTTGGAATGATGATAGTTGTCTAAAGAGAATGTTTGCTCCCCAAATTGGATGTTGATTTGCGGATTTTGAATTAGCTTAAGTTGTGTTTTTTCCACAAGGATGGTATGTCATCTAATCCGAGTTCATCCATCTTATATCATCTTTTTTCTGTCTCTCAATTGCAATTGTAAAGAAATATTTAAACTACAAAGTACAACGAGTTATAATTAAGGATCAAGTCTCCGTAACGGTAAAGGTTTATTTCACAGAAGAAGGGTAAGAACTTATAGGCTTTACATACACCACTTACATGAACACTTTCACTCTCTTACACCGACACACACATACACTTACTCAAAAACACACATAAATTTATTTAAGTAGCCATACTTGAAAAAAAAAAAACAAAAACAGAAGAAATGAAACGAAGATGCATGAACAAAAAGTACAAAAACTACACTGAATGAACTCAAAAATGAAACTCAATTTTTTCGAAAAAAGAAAACCCCGAATGAAAAGAGAGCCACATAAGTAATAGTAGTTGTAGTGGTGGCTCTAGTAGTAGTAGTAGTAGTAAAAGTAGTAGTCGTAGAGTCATTTTTAAAAATGCAAGAGTAAATCTAATAGAGTGTGTGCATGTATGTGTATGTAATTTAAATACTGCAGTATGTTTAAATTACAGAGTGTAACTCTTCTCTAAGCATAAGTGCCTAAGTATATGTGTGTGTATGTGTGAATACCTATATTTTCTCTCTCTCTCTCTCTTGGGTAATATTTAATTTTGTTTCTCATTTTTTCTAAAGATTTTGTTCTTTTATAATTTCTTTATTTCTATTTCGTTTCTCTATTATTTGCTTTTGTGTTTTCTTTTTTCATAGTTTTTTAGCCTTTTTTCATGACTATTCAATGTAGGTTGAGCGTCTTGTTGGCCATTTGTTTGACTCTCCCCTAAGCTTTTCTATTTCTTTTAGCCATTTTTTGTTTGTTTGTTTTTGTTACAATATCTTTCCTTTGTTTTTCTATTCTATACAAACGCAACACTTTCACTTCAACACTTTGTTTTGTTTTCAAAGCCTGCCTGCCTGCCTTTTTCTTTCTCTTCCACTCTGAAGGTCGATCATTTCTTTTTTATTTTAGAAACCAAAAAGAAAAGTAAGAAAATTTCTTTAATTTCTTTAAATAAAAAGAAACAAAAGAAAAGAAAAGAATCATGAAAAGGTTTTATTTTCTTATAGTCAAGGCATGTTGCAACCATTCATTTGAATGCAAAATATTCATTTGCTTCTTTATTTTGTTAAGATCCATGTCTCAAAGATTTCCACTAATTACACTTTGAAGGAAAAATCCTAATGATGGTGCCTAACTTAGCTGTTCCCTTTTTTTTCTTATTATATTTCTTTATATTCTTTATATCGTACTTTTTTCATTCTTTGTTGTTAAACTCTCAAGATAATGATAAAAATCAGACGCATTTTCGTAAACAATTAGGATTTGTAAAGTAGAAATAATCAAATACAGTCGCACTATGGGTTGGAATCCATATAAGGTTTATACAAAATCAAAAGTACGATTTTCTAGGCTCCATGTGTAGCAATTTTGCTTCTTGAGAGAACTACCAAGTAAAAAACGTGCATCATAATTGAAAGTCAATTAGCAGCATATCTACGTCTTTGTAAATGTAAAATACGTCATACATAGAGTGAGCACCATAAGTGAGTCAACACCCACTATAATTTTAAATTTTCTATTATGTTCTTAAGTATAAAAAAAGTTCCATTATCATGAATTGTTGTCTTTGTTTTAACATTTTATAAGTAATAAATAAACTTATTATTTTTTATTTCAGTGGTGTTTACTCACTTTTGGCGCTCACTGTATATACACACATAATTGGCCATTACAACCCTTCAGTCAGGATTACAGCCTAGCTTCTCGCACCACTTATGTTGTGTGCGTTAGTTTTTATACATGAGTGGAGGGATCTACAGTTTAACGTCGACTCCAAAAGACAGATATTGAGAAACTTTTTAATGGCAGCTTATTTGTTTACTCTCAGAGTTTTTGCCAGAAATCTGCTGAGAGGAAGTCGCCGAAGAAATATTTTTTTTTTCATATTTCGTTTTGATGTCTGGCCTAGGCCTCGAACCCGGGCTTTACGTCTAATAAGCGAACACACTTCCTACTAGACGACGGCTACTACATTGCTCTAACAGAAACAATATTTGTGGCAGTGCGTACGTTGCGATGATGCACAAGCCTCTCTTTACAAATTTCCTTAACATCTTACCAATCCATTGCGTAGTAGGTCGACTATGACGATAAGTGATAAGTGACTCTGCTTGAAACAACACTTTTTAACCATCTTTAGGCAATCTTCCTTAATTAACCGATTTGTTTGTCAAAAACCGTTTACAACGATGTGATAAAGATTTTATAAGGAATTTTGATTTGGAAAGTTTAAGACAATAGTTCCTATTCAGTGTACAATCTTGTGGTTAGAACGCCTGATCCATGAACTTTTCTTCTTATTGTTACAGCTCTTTAGAACACTTAAATTGCAACACAATTTTTGTTAACAATTTTGGGCAAAACTTGGTTATTATTAAACAGAAAAACTAGCAACAAAATGGTTCACTCTCGCAGATAAAGTTATGGAAAAAATGGAGAAAGACCGTAACTGAAGCAGTGGAATCAATGTTATGGTCTTAGTATTTATCACTAAATAGTAGATTGACAACATGGAGCTCTATGTTGGGTCACACATGGACCTGAAAGTGAATAAAATTATCATGAAAAATTACTCAAATCTGTCATTCGGCGTCGAACTGTAACTTCAGCCGGTTATGAATAAAATTAACACACACAGCATGGATAACGTGAGAAGCTAGTTTGTAATCCTGACAAAAGGATTGTAATGGCCCATTAAGTAAAAACGAAAAGTTTTAATTGTTAAAATTTCTTTGCCTTCACTACTACACCACTGCACTTCCTGATGCCAATTTAATGCATCATATATTTTTGCTCATATTAAGGGTATTATTTGTTTTACACACATTAATCACATAACAAGGCCACTGTGCTTTGTCCTCTTTGTAAATAAATTGAATCATTAACCAGCGAACAATAGCAGACAAACTTATGCATTCAAACATACGCTCATGCATACAATAACAAAATTTTTATTCTACAACTTACGCACAAAAGGTGTTGCTAACAATATTGTTGCTGTTGCCTTTAACATTGCCGTTATTGTTAATGATGGTGCTCTGTTGATGATGACGATGGTGATGATGGCGATGATGATGAGTTGGGAAGTTGAGAGAGAATAATGAATTTATTATTATTCATGTTTAATTATTGCCTCTCTTGTTATTGTTGTTTATATACTGTGTGCTCTGCTTTGCTTTGTTTTTTTTTTTCTGTGTGTGTTTGCCTTTCAACAATTAACTGTTATTGAGTATAAAAACAATAAAAAACAAAGGCTCTGCACAAAGGATAATGAATGCCAGAGAGTGTATAATGAGACTGGCGAGATGGAGGGAGGGAGAAAGAGAGTGTGTGTATGATACGATTGTTGTTGTTGTTGCTGATGTAAAATCATAGGCTTAAAGGCGTAAACACCTGTGGATACAAAATGTTGATGTCGATTTGCTATTGCTGTAGTTGTTGCTGTGTAATTGTGGACTCAATAAAAGGCGTCTGGTTTTATTGAAACGTTAATAAAGAAGAAGAGCCGCCAGTACAGAGTAAAGCAGAAAGGTTCTGTTACACTTTTCTTTTCATTTCATTTCATATTTTATAAACAATTTATTCACACATTTTCTCATTTGTTTTTCTTTTTTGTGCCATAAACGTTTAATAGTCCAACAAAAAAATAAAAACAACAACAATGACACCCTGGGGATGACCCAGAAATCGTGTTGGAAAACTTTTTTGTTGTTGTTGAACGAATAAAAAGTTCATTTATTTGTTTGTTGGTTGGTTGGTGTATTGAAAACATATTAAACAACTTTTTTTTTTAATTGTTGGTGTTGCTGTTATTACTTTCAAACACTTAAAGTGTTGAAAAGGTGAAATGGGTCAATATGCTGGTTTTTATTTTTGTTGTTTTTTTTTTCGTAAGATACAAAAATTATTGCCCACAATTAATAAAAAGGCTTTTTTTGTGTCCATTAGCATTTAATTTTTTTTTGCTCTGCTTTATCTCAAAGGGTTTGGTTTCGTTAATTAACGCCAGTAACTTTTGAGAGGAAGTTTTTAAAATAATTTGCAATTTAACTTAATTGCCTACGGGTTTAATTTGACCTTTGCTTTGATGAGGGGGTAACCGTAATTTTTTCTTACTTTTTAGAGAAACTTTAACCAACGATTATATTACTGGAATCCTTGAGGATTGAAAGAAAGTTTTTATTTATTTTTAATTAGATTTTGGGATTTAAAACATTCAAGCTTTCTTTTTTAAGAAAAATTAACAAAAAAAAAAAAATCCGCTTTTAAACTCGGATACTGAATCTTTGAAATACGTACTATAATTAATGAAGGCTGTTGATGTCTTTTTTTATCAACCATAATCAATTTCTTACCAAAAAAAAATTTAAATCAGAGATATTTACTCATTCAAAAAGCTTATGTTCTTAATCAGACAAATGGAAGAACAAATTTTTCTAAAAATGTAAACAATCGCCAGCTCTCGTACTTATTTAAGGTATTCATTATTAACTGCTTAAATCAACAATGATTCATTATCCAATAATATCCATTTATTATGCAAATTTAACACGATCATCAGGATCAACAGAACTATTCAAGTCAAATTCTTAGGCACTGTTTTTTTCATTGCTTTTTTGAAAGTAACTCAATGTCTATCTAACAGGAAGTTTCTCCGTTGTTAACAAATGCAAAAGGATCCAGATCCCAACAATAAAGTAAATGTAAAAGAGAAACTTAACCTAGATCTTGTGTATTTCACAAACTTACTATTGTGTGGGTATGTAACAAAAAACCACGATTCCTCTTCTAGTGACTGAAGCTAAGGACCTGCGTGTGCTTGTTTCCTTTAAAGGATTCAATGCTGCAATGGGTTTGATTTAAAAGTGTGGACAAAATTGAACAGCTGTTATTATTATTTTTATTAATGCCGTGTAGAGGTAGTGGAGAATAGCAACCATCGATATATGGTGCTAACCAATTAAGCCTCTTCCACTACTGTTGTCCTGACAAATCTTAGGAGGTAATTTTCTTTCATTCACTACACACTGCTTTTTCAATCCTGGCTCGAGGTATGTATTCTGATGATTTACTCCACATCACCTTCAAAAACTACAAATTTGACTTGATGCGATCCTTAGTGTTTTTTGAGCCTAATGTCGGTTATTATCCTCAGACTACCTTAAAATTCAGATACAAATGCATCTGGTTTGAAAAAAGTCTTCACCTCTCTTCGTCTTTTCTTTCTTTTAGCTGAGCATGCACTTTCAAACATCCCTGCCCACTTCCCATAAAAATTCTAGTCCTATATTCGGCGTGGAAACCGTCCCTCCTCGTAAGCTCATTTACCTGCTCATTGCCGTGAATGTCCACATGATCTGGCATCCAGAAGAGGTGGACCCTATTATTTCTGCCTAGATGATTCAGTTCTCCTAGACACACACATACGAGTCGATGTTACACTGGTCGAGTGCTAACTCCTAGCGGACCACAATGTTCTTTATCTATACACACTTATTGAATTAATTTTTCCGTGTTGTTTAACTCCATTGGATCCCATTTTAATCAGAATTGTAAGCACTGATTCAAGGAAAACACAATTGAGCATGTTTAGTTGCTACAGAATCAATAAGATACGACATATTTTCTGTTTGCAGGTGCTCATTTATAAAGCTTCCTCAAACAATACTGAGCCAATATGTGTGGAGATATATTCGAATTTAAAAACCGAAGATGCAAATCCATACTTTTAGCAGCAGCAAACAGGGTAAACTTTGCTATTTACAGAGCACTGTTAACTGATTAACAGTACTCTTCTTCTTCTACTTTGTAATTATTGCAGACTATTGACATAAAATATAATTCTCATTATGATCATTATTTTTTGTGAAGAAAACTTTTGAAATGTAAAGAATGGTTGGTGGGAGTGGAGGACGGAAATTTTTCTCAACTCTCAAAATCATTCCAGCTATCCCATTATCACGGTTCGAAAGATAACCATTTGCATATAGTCAGTATGGTGTACTATTTCCAATATATTCCAAAATGACCACCGACCTTCTAGAGAATTTTTAAGCAAAAAATGATATTTCCAAAGCCAATTTTCTCAATACCTAATCATTTTGTATGGGACTTTTTTGTTTGTTCTGTTAACGCCAAATGTGGCGCTGCTAATTTTTATAGGTTGTGTCTTGTATTTTAAAATTCGAACTTATCTTTACACATACTGAGCTAAGTATTTACAAAACTGTTAAAGAACACTTTTAGTTTAAAATCTTATCTTTAAAATGCTTAGTATCGAGTCACACTTATGAATTCTGTTTCTCTTTAAATTTATTTTAATTTAATTTCTAATATAATATGTTTCAAGTTCCAAGTTCCATTATACATATTGTATATAATAACAGAAAGAAAAACACAATCGATATAATTTTATATATGAAAAGCAAATAAAAATATCAGATGTACATATGTACGTATAATGAATGTTCAATTGCACTTACCCATGGACAGTGATGGTCAAAACGATCCACACAATTGTCACACAGACTACAATGTGACGCTCTGGGTGGTCTAAAGATTTTGCATGTAAAACAATATTTCAGTTTTACTGTTTGACCTTTAACAAGGACTTCTTTTGTACGTGGTGGCGGTCGATATGTGGGACTATTTAAAGAATTTGGCACTTCTGCAAAAAAAAAAAAAAAATTACATACAAAGAGAGAAAATAAATTAGAAATATAAAAAGAAAAAAACTAAAATAAATGAAGGGCAAAACAAATTTACAGAAGGCAAAAAGTCGCCTACACTGAATTCTGTTTTTTTTTGTTTTTTCAGTTTAGCTTAAAAAATTAGCCAAAGGGCAACAAACAACGAGAGAGAGAAAAAGAAACTTACCAATTTGTTTTTCTATGTAGGCGGCCTCATCATATGAGGCACGTGGTATAACACCAGGATCTGTGAAGGTCGTACGTAGCAAGGAACTCATTGTAAAAAAGTATAAAATAGCACCAACAATTGGTATTATGGGATTAATGTGTTTGGCCAAATAGGGACAGCTGCAATAAAAAAAAACACAAAAAGTAAATATTTATTAACAATTAATTGAATTAAAACACAAACAAAAAATAAATAGTTATAGAATTAAAGATAAGAAGGGTAAGATTAGAAAGAGCATTTGAAAGATAAAATTTTTCACAAAAAAAAATTCATTTTCCTTGACAATTTTGAAGAAAAAAATTATATCTCCAGTCCCAACTAACTTTAAGTCCTAAGGAAGCCTGTCTTAAAATCCTCGATACCATAGATATACTATATAGTATGATACCAACAGCAAGTCCCATTTTTCCACAAAATCGATAATCCTCCAAAGACGATATTAATATAGCTAATTTTTCAAATCTGATTTAATTTTCAAGTTCTAAAATTATTTGGCACGTACCACTAAGTGGGTTTTATTAGGGACACCATAGGCTATAATTTCTATATACTGGGATACGTACAGCAAGTCCCATTTTTCTATAATATCGATCAACCTCCTCAGACATTGTTAAAAAATAATTTTTTTTGTCTAATTTCAGCTTTCGAAATACCAGAGAAGTTGTTCGTTCCACTTAGGAATGGAGTAGAGATTCTCCGATTGTCGTATATTTCGGTGATTTCTTTCATGATCATTTTTTGTATCTTCTGTTAAATATTTAACATTGTTCTGTTAACTTTAATGTTAGCTTTGTTAAAATTTTTGGTTTTTGTCTTTGCTTTTCAAAACAATTTGCGAATTACCAGAGAAGCTGTTCCACTTAGGAATGGAGCAGAGATTCCATTCTCCGATTGTCGTATATTTCGGCGATTTCTTCCATGATCATTTTTTGTATCTTCTGTTAAATACTTAACATTGCTCTATTAACTTTAATGTTAGCTTTGTTAAAATTTTTGGTTTTTGTCTTTGCTAGTTATATTTGTATTTATCTTCACACACATGTAACAGCGGTGTTATGGACTTTGTAGGTCTCTCTTTGCATTGAGGTGGACGTTAACACAACGTAACGTAACCTATCGACTATACAAAGCAACCACGGCCATCATTGCTCTATAGGAGAGGAATTGTGTTCCACCAAAATAACGCCATAGCTAGTTGCCTACAGCTAGCTTAAAAGGTTATTGGTAGCCATCTTGGAGTTGTTTTGTTTTATTTTTTGCCACTTAATCTAGGATTTCTGTGATAGATACAAACTTTATGGAATCGATGACTATAAAAACTTCATTGGTAAGTAACAGGCCGTATCTTTTAACGATTGCTGTCGACAAGCTTATTACCGCAAGGATTAAAACAATTGATTATGACATAATGGAAGGGCAGGTGATTAAAAGTTTTGTTTCTTATAGTATTAGAGAAAGCGAATGAAGTATGGATTGATGAGCTGTAAAGGCTAAAAGGGGTTATTTTTCTATGGCGGCCTGTCCTTTACAAAATGATGTGTAAATTAGCTCAACAAATCCCCGTTTAGAGAGTTTACCTTATCTTACGTACTAAATCACATTAAATAAACTTTCCCATGAGGCTCATGTATATATGACCTCCTATGTTTTGAACTTTTACTATAATTTCTTCCATTCAATGGTTTTCCATGCCACTCACTACCTCTCTCTCTCTGTCTACATAACTACATAAATCCCCTAACATTATTGCATAGACGAAAAAAATAACATCTTTTTTATAAGAATTCTAAGAATTTTTAAAATTAATTAAACATGGCACACTTTCTAGCATTGGCCTCCCTCCCCCACTCCTCTTATAACAGAAGAAAATATGCAATAAAAAATAAGAAAGAAAAAAATCTTAAAAATTCATATAAAATATGCCAGTCTTAAGGGATTCCTTTTCAGAAACCAGCTCGCAAAAACCCATCTCTACCTACAGAAGCTGATATACTATCACACATGTTCCATGAAAGGGAGAAGGGGTCTCAAAGGTCATGCTCAACGTTTTATGATATGATGTTGCAACACTGACACACTGATATGATGCTAGTGATGCTGCCACTAAACGCTGTTACCAACCACTGCCACTGTCAATGTGCTTATTCTATATAGTCAGTGGAATTCACTGTTATTAACTTAAAATAAATGCGTTTCACTTTTTATTTTTTTTTTCATACACATACACATACACAGTTATTTACTCGTTTACATGCACAAAATAAACTTTCTGGGAGAAAAAAGATGATAAAAATTGAAGTGGTAGCAGTGGCATAATGCCACACATGTATTACTTGCCACAAAACATTATGAACTGCATTACTCATCTATGCATTAATGTGCGCATTTATAACTGTGTTCGTGTGCATATAATGAACACAAACATATACACACATACATAGGACCTATTTATGTGCATCTCTATTAATGTAAAGAGATAGAGAGAGAGAGAGAGTGGAGAGAAGAGTGTGTGTTTGTGTATTTTTCGTTGTTATTATTTATTCATAAAATGTTTAACACAGATTACAAACCAGCAGCATTTTTTAGCCGCAAGTGGCATGTCCTTTTATTGTTTGAGAAAAGCAAACAAAAAAAAAATATACACACACATGCATGTGTGTATGTGAACAATGAAAGCCAACATAATTTCACAATGCACTATGGCTTGTTACAGCAAAATATTTTCAAATATTCTACCTAACATTACAAAAATCATAAATAATAAAAACTTTTTCTTGCTTCTTCACACTCAACCCATTGTGCAATATAGCTGTGCTGCCAATAGTAATTCAAAGTGAACAGCAGTTGCATGGTGTTTATGTTTAAAGGGAAATGTCCCCAAACTGTTAATACTGAGAGTAGAGGTTTGATGGTAGGTAGGGTAAGTTCATGTTATACAAGTTTTATGCTCAATTGTATTCTTCTTTTTTTCCATTTGCAAGCTATTGTGTACTCTGTACTGGCACAGTACTGGGCCACCATTCAACATGCGTTTCATGTCATGTGCTTAGCTTCGTATATTCAAATTGTGAATTTTTTGAATGAATGAATGAACGAACGAAAAAAAAAAAACAAAACAACAACAAAATAAATGCGATATAAACACTGGGGATTTCTGTTTGCTTTTTTTGTAAGTGAATGTGTATGACTTCGTTTTTTTTTTCTATTAAAAAAGGACAATAAAATTTAGATTCTTTCATATTTATTTGACATCCATGGAAATAATCTTCTTCTTCTTCTTGTTTTTCATTTTGTTCTCTGGTATTTAAAGTGAATCTAAATATAAATTTAATAAAGAATTAAAGAAATTTGCTAATTTTAGCAAATGGAGGCCTATGAGCTTTTGATCTATCCAGGCTACCTGAAAATGATCATAGAAATGGGGTGGGAATTTCTTAATTTTTAAATTGATTTGGATTTTCGAATATTATCGGGGCACTGTTTTCCTTTATCATAAAAAAGCTCTATTTCTACAAAAAAAAAAACGTTTCCCACTCCAAGGATCGTAATCTGTGACATATCGAATTGTATGTCTATTGATAAACAGAGTAACACCGCTGCTAGCATCACAGGCGTGTATCATTCGTACATAATTGGTCATTACAACCCATTTGTCTAGATTACGATCTAGTTTCTCACACCACTTATGTTGTCTGCGTTAATTTTGTACGTGAGTGGCGAGACCTATAGTTTAAAGTCGACTCCGCAAGACAGATTTTTGAGAAACTTTTCATGGCAATTTTTATTTACTCTCAGAGTTTTACTAAAAATCTGGTGAGAGGAAAGCGCCGACAAAATAATTTGTCATATTTCATTATGTTCCTACTGGGGTTTGAAGCGTGATCTCACATCTAATAAGACAACACACTATCAAAGGCTATCAATTAACTTCTGTGAACATTTTAGGAACTTGCATCTTTTAGTATATGTTTGACAGCCTTTGATAACAGGCTACCGCATGATTTGAGAAAAAAATGAAAAAAAAAATTTTTAATTGGACTAACGTTTGCACTCTCATGAGCCGTCTTTAGGATTTAGGGTCTGGTGACTATGAGGGTGTAAACCGTAATATTTTAGTGGTAGATGTAGTCCTGTGAATGTAGATGTAGTCCAGTGACCACTTGGAGATCTTGGGGGAAGATGAGAAAGTAATAGAAATTCAATCACACGTTATCGAGGTCAAGTTTGGTTAAACAGGACAAGTTATTTTCCTACAGCTTAAGCCTAAAATGTATGAAAATACCAATGGGAATTACATACATATGTACGTACAAATTTGGTCATTACAACTCTTTAGTCAGGACTACAACCTAGCTTCTCACCCCACCTATGTTGTGTGTGTGTTAATTTTATACATGAGTGGCGAGACCTACAGTTCAAAGTCGACTTCGAACGACAATTTTTTTATGGCAGTTTTATATGCTCTTATAATTTTTGCCAGAACCTGCCAATGGCAGTTTGCTTTTGTCAAAAATAATACGACTTTTTAACTAAGAAGGTAGCGGAGTGTATATAATATATTTTCGAATCCTACCAGCCACTGCTACACGGAGAGAAAAACAAGTCTCTTTAGACAGACTTGGATCCAATTAACCTCTACACACAATACACACACATACACACATTATTGGTTATTACAACCCTTTAGCCAGAAATACAACCTATAGCTTCTCGTACCACCTATGTTGTGTGTGTTAATTTTCTACTTGAGTGGAAGGACCTACAGTTTAAAGGCGACTCTGAATGACAGATTTTTGAGAAAGATTTTCATGGCAATTTTATTTACTCCTAGAGTTTTTGCCAGAAATCTGCTGAGAGACAGTAACCGAACAAAGATTTTTTCATATTTCGTTTTGTTGGAGATGTCTGACCTGGAGTTTAAATAGCCAACTTATTACCTTCTAGACAACGGCGACTTTCTATTCACAATGAGCGTTGTTTCAGCGGCAGATAGCCATGATATCACACTAGAAGCTGCTTTGCTGAAAGAACTTGATTAACGAAACCAAAACAAAGCATAGAATAAAAAAATACAAATGGAGATGCTTTGTAACACTCTTAAAGAGGAATACATAATAAAAATTTAAATAAACAAGTCACTTGAGCGAAATAATTATTTTTAATGACATTTTGAAAACCCATCTTAACGATGACAAGGAAACTTGAATGTTATCGGTTTCATGCATTTGCAGTGCATAAAACAAAGCTATTTTCTCTTGCAGCTAGAGACCTATTTAATGAATTGTAAGCGATTGATATAAATTTCGAAAAGAATTAAAATTAAAAAAACTACAAACGAAATACCTTCAAACGGTAAAGGAGAAAAATCTATAAAAAGTTTTCCTTTTTTAGAATGCAAACATTTATTTCAATACTTTATCTATTAAATGTGAAATTGAATGTGAACTTTATTGACTAAAAAGAGATGCATTAGTTACAAGCATTATTTGAAAGCCCTTTTCAAAAGAAACACACATAAACAGTATTAGGGATTCTTTTCATTTTATGTTAATAAGCATGTCTTTATTTACATATGTAAGTATGAGTATGTGTATAACAAGAACAACAGAGAAAGCAATAACAATAACTGTATTTCAAATGAAGGGTATTTGTGTTCATATTATCTGTCTCTTTATTAGAGAAGAAGAAGAATTGTTACGATATTCGAACATGACAAAAACAAACGAGAAAACAAAAAAGTCCTGCCACATTTGTTTGTTTTTGATAGTTGAGGCTGTTGCTGCGCTTTCTTTTTATGACACAATTTCAATTCCAATTTCTTTTCTAAAACATGTTAACCCCCTCTCCCCTCTACATCCTATCTTTGTAATGCCTTGTATTCATACAGCCATTTTCATTCATTCATTTCGTTACTCATACGTGACGGTGTACAAAAAAAAAAAACCAACGACACCACATAACTATGCAAATACAAAGAACAACTTTGTATGTATGCATGTGCATGCGTGTCTGTGTTATTTATTGTAAAAGGACAAAAACAAAGCCATAGCGAGAGAGAGCGGCTGAGGCTGAGTGTTAAAGAATAGGCGATTTGCATTGAATTGAATTGCAATCTCTGCTAAGGCCTAAATAGTAACAAAACACATATTGCCAGCATTTCTTTTTTTCTTTTTCTATTTTATATTTGTTTTGTGGTTGTATACGTTTTTATTTTTATTATTATTGTTTTTGTTATTGTTATTGCTTTTTTGCTTCTTCTTTTTGTGGGGTTTATGTCACACATAATAATGTTTTAAAATTCTTTATGCCTCTTTTGTTTTGTATTGTTTTTTTTATGCCCATGCTTGTTGTTCTCTTTCTTGTTGCTCTTTTGTTATTCAACACTTTGGAGGCCTTTAATGAAGATTTACAATAGATTGTATATTATGGGTCTTATACATATGTATGTGGGTGGCAAGTGTGTGCGTGTGTGTGTGAAAGTGTAACAAAGAGTGAGAAAAGATTGTTTTTTTTTTTCTGATACATGTTTAAATAGATTTCTATTCTCTTGTTATTGCTGCTGTTGTTGGTTGTTATGTTCCATATTTGCTTAGATTTCATTATGAATTTCCATCATCATCAGCACAAAATAAAGGGGGATCGGATCTATCGGAATATCTTTTGTTTAAAATTTCCAACTCATTTGCTATTTTTATCACATTCGAATATACATATTTATTAAATTGGCTGAGAGAAATAGAAATTTTGCAATGGAAACATAAAAAAAATAAAGAAGAAAACTTTTTAAAATCTATGTTACATCAGTAAGCACCACCACTGAAAAAGGTAAGGAATCTAAGCTTTCAGAAGATAGCGAAGGCAATAAATAAATCGTGACAATTTGGAACTATAGAAAAGAACTAGCTATGACTGAAAGGAAAGAATTTTCAATGCGAATCAATATGATATATTCAACGAAAGGTCATTGTGATTAAGGGTCAAGGACACTCCAAAAAAATGTCTGCAAAGTCTACATTGACAGCAAACAACCACAGATTTTTTCATTACGTCAAAATCCTGAAAAAATCCCCTGATAACCAAGTCTACACACATTATATTATTCCCAACTAAAAGGCAGCATTCGACAGCCTGACATGTAATCGTTTTTTGGCCACAACGTCTGAACTCGACATTACTATAAAGCAGATAAGGCTTTGTATTGAGCAACACCGTTAAGGTAAGATAGGAATTCTTCGAACATTTCGATACCTTGGGAAGTTTTGGACAAGGCAGCCCTTTTGCCATGAGACCGTTTTCAAGTTTTTCGAGGAGACTGCTGTGCGAAAGTTTATCACAATACCACTTCACCACCATTCCATCTTCAGTTGCTTGCGTACGCTGATAACATGATTGGGCAAACCTAGCAAAAAGTTTCTGCTGCCTGTAGAGCTATTGAACGAATCTTCCCAAATGGGTTCAGTAGAAAACGAGGGCAAAACGAGGTAAGGGCGTGCAGCGTATCGAACCCAGATTATGGCCGCTAATTATACTTTCGACGTTATTAATGTATTTATTTATTTTGCCTCCGCCGCTATCAGCAAAAATTATGTCAGTCGGGAGATCAAGTATAGAATTACTCTTGCCAACAGGTGTTACTAGCAGAGACCTATCTTGAGTGACGAAACTGATACTTAAGAAGTCGCTGCCTTAGAAGTACTCGAGAGAAAAGTTATACAGTAAATTATTAACGATATGGAGTTGTTCAGCGCATTAATATTAGCCAATGGTAGCTAAGCTATATTGATCGATTGAAAGCGGATGTTTCCTCGATGGGGATATTTTTTCTCTGCATAGCGGATGTTGAAGTAGGGGACCTGGTCTGAGTTGAAAGAACAAACACGATAAAACCTTGCCATCGATTGGTTTAGGCAACTGACAAAGGCGCACATGAAGCAGACACGCCTGGAAGTAAGACCTAAGGCTGGCTGCAGCCGATTTTCGACAAACAGCTTGTGAAGACTATTTAAACTCAATGGAGTTATATGAGACCAGGCGAAAATATTATTTTTGATCTCTACTTCTTAAAAACTCAATGGGTAATGTAAAAGCTTTCAATGTATGTGAGCGTTTGTAATGATTTGACAAAAACTTTCTAGCAGCCGCATTTTAAATAGCTTGATACAGGTCTGACCATAGTATTGATATTTCAAAAAAGTTTCTACTGAATTAAAGTAAAACAAAAAAGAAAAATCTATGGCTTAAGTATAGGCATAAGTATATTATGGAACTTACTTTTACCCCTACCCAATATATAAATTAATGCTGCTGCAGCAAATACTCGTAAAGACTTTAAAAGAATTTGAAAAACATACAAATTGTATCGGGCCAATTTAAAAGCTGATATAAAACTAACAACAACAACAATATAAAAACAATACGAATGAACATCTTTTCCTTGCTAGTGCATGCCATGAATAATATATTCTCAAAGGACTTGTTGAGCTATAAGGCAAACGTCTAAGCGAAAGAGATGAAAAGGGAGTGAGTGAGAGTGTTGCTTCAAATGTTCATTTCATTTAAACAAACAAACCAAGTTAGATTTGTTAGAAAGCGAACAGATATGTCAGGGTATCTGCCATAATTTGGGAAATGGATTATAGTACAAGAATAATGATGATGAAATGCTGCAGGCAATTTATTACGAAACAACAGTGTGTGATCAAAAAACTGTTGACGGTGGGTTCTTCTATTTTTATTTAGAATGCAATTCAAACGTTCCGACATACATACATATACGTATGTACATACATACATGAAAAGAAACACCGGAAATACTGCAATGGCATGATGGTTTAAACCAGAGATTTACTTGCTGCATGTTTGCTTGTTTGCCGAATGCATTACTTACACACAATTTGTGATGTATGTTGGCTGTGAATGCGTGTAAATGTTGCCTTCGTGTTTGTGTATTGAAAACTTAATTTCGAAAAATATCTTTTCCCATACGATATCGAATGATAAAACGAATGAGTGTATGGGTGGATGAATGACTGAATGAATGTGCATGTCATGCAACACTTGAATGCATGATGCATTCATTGAGAGTTGTGTGGCACGTGTGTTTGCTATGTTTTAGAGTCTTTCAAATCATTGAAACTTCCTTTTCGGTCTTTTGTTTTGCTTGTCAAAAAAAAAAAAATCGAAAAAAAAGTTTGTTTGACAACAAGTTTTTGTGAGTTTGAAAAATTGTTACAAAATGTCATGAGAAAAAAAAATAGGATTTTAAAAAAAGTCTTACACACACTTCAATACATATATACGTACATATATACGATGCAAGAGTGTTTAAGTGATTTAAACAAAACTTTCCCAATGAACTTTTCTTCCTTCTCTTCTGAAGGAAAAAGTTGCTGCAATTTTAAGAACATTATATTTTTATTTTAATGGTTGTTATTGTTGTTGTTGTTGCTATTACTATTGAATTTGAGTTTGAACTCTTGTAACAACTCTTTTATGTTAAAGTTTTATTTTTAAACTTCTATTTTGAACCAGAAAAAGACAAACATCAGTTGGGTTTTTCTTTTCGATAGATTTTCTTTATATACTCCCGATTTTATTTTATTTTTAATTTTTTTGGTAAAAATAGAGAGAGAGGGAGAAAGAGAGACTTTTAAAAAGCCATTAAAAACTACAACATCATTGAATAGTTTTCAATTATTGGCCAAAAACTTGTCCCTTTCTTCCGAAAAAGCAACAATTTCAAATTATGTTTCTATTCAATTCGTTATTTTCTTAGTTGTTGCTGGTTTGTATTGAGGAGAGAATTTTCTTTTTTATTGCGATAATAATAACGTATCAATAGAAAGTTGCTCTATTCGTTATGAAAAGTGGTTTTTGAAAGACATTGAAAAGTAATTAAAAAGGAAAAATATGTTGTAATGAAAAGAATTTGAAATTAATTTTAATAAAACAGAATATGAAGGCAACTATTAAGGAAGGATTTCTTTGCTTTTTAAAGCATACATTTTTTTGAGCGTACTGGTACTGGCTACAGAATGTTAAGAGCACATATCGGCCACAAAAAATGATCTCCAAAATATGAATACATCTTACATCGAATCATAGAAATGATGTTGAAGGAAAACTCTACTTTGGAATATTGAGACTCCTATGAGGCTAATGGACTTCAGGAATTTCTTACAAAGTCCAACAGGTTCTAACAGGTCAAACAATGTTTCCTGGACACTCCCAAATGAGTCCTCCTTGGTGCATATTTTTCGGATAAACGTGAAAACGTTTCTTCCCGAATAGACACATCTACTGAGCAGATAAATCGCCTTGTACTGAAAACATTCGACACTAATATGGCCTACGAATGTGTGACGACTTAAATCGAATGAGAAGATAGAGACTAAGAAATGAAAGATATCAAGACTATTGGATGGAGTACATACTTCAAACAATCGTATATTACAGCAAGTACATCCAGCCTACAATACTACGCATAGGGGTCTGGAGTTATGAACTAAGAAATGTGTTGGTCTACATATAGTGACTCTATTGTGAAAAGCAACGTTTTTTTTATTAAACACTGAATGTATAGGATCTTCTAACGGAGACTTCCGAACTTTGAGAGATGAAAACTGACATCTTGTTGAACCTAAATCTGTCAAATTAGTTGAAATTTATTTTGTCTGTTTTGTTAAATCACCATGGACTATATAAAAATCATCTTTGGCGATGAAACCTATTTACGGATGAACCACCGAATTTGAGAAAAAGAATTTGAGGTCTAAGAGAGTCAAGTGAATCCCGAAAAAGCCAATTTTTGGTGTAGATTTTGCGTTAGCGGTGTTATCGATTAATATTTCTTCGAGAGCAACGTTGACTCTGCCATCACTGTCAACGTCGAGTATTTTTGGCCTGAACTTGATGATCTGGGTACTAGTGATATGTAGTTTCAACAAGACGACGCTACTTGATACGCAACTCATTCCACACGGTATATTCTACACGAGCAATCTGAGATAGTGCGAACTGGCCAACAAGATCATCGGATTTAATCATGTTAAACTTTTTGTTGTGTGATTTTAAAAGTCGCGGGTGAATGTGAATATGTATGCTACGACTACAGCGGTCTTTAAAGCCAACATAACCCATGCAATCGCTGAAATTCAGTACGATTTTTGCACAAAAGTCATGGAAAATGGCATATTTCGGATGCTTTACACGTCGTTTACAAATCGTGACTAGAACGATATTATATTTGACACATAATGGCATCAATAGGTTTTCCAAATAAATAAAAATTTCAATGATATCACACGCTCACTTCGTCTAATTTAAATTTAAAGGTAGCAAAAGCCCTATAAAAGTCAAATTGTGGCCAATTAAGACTGAAGCGTGATAGCGTTTTCGTAGTGTACCTCTGTGCATGTAGCAAAGACCTTATGCTTCCCTCGGTTCAGTGGTTCATCTGATGGTTATTTGATGACCGATCCACTTTGTCTTCGGAGGTACTATTCATGTGCACTGGCTGCCTAGATCTAAAGACTAATACAGTGACTACTTCCATATTACTGGGATGTAAGAAGAGATGTTTAGAATCTAGAAGACTTTCCTGGCCCATAGTCTTCAAAATCCTCCATGAGTTGCTAAAAGTTAAGAAATCAATCGGTAATTCGATTCGATTCAAAATGCCAGTTTTCTGATTCACTTAAACTCGTGTCGAATTCAATAAATGTGGTTTATGGATGTTAACCCATCAAATATTTAATAAATCCCTGTGATAATATTGAATAATAATTTACAAGTAATTGTTCTTCTTTCAACATTTCCCAACCATTACCAGCAACATGTCATTCACATGTTTTTTATGCACTTCAATACTCGGTCTTATAACGACTTTTTGACACGCATTCTCTTACGCTCAGCACTCACTCAAGAGCGGAATGTGTGTCAAGAATTAATAACAACTCTTTTTCAATACATACATACATACATACTTATAAATAAAAAGAAGGAATTAAGTAAAGAGATATGTATATAGAAGAGAGGAAGAGAAAGAGAAATGAGTAAAAATTATATTGGAATACTTACTCGAATGCAAAAAATAACGCACTTGTGCCCGTTATAAGGATACACGTTAAATAAAATACTCCCGTATGAGGAGCAGACATTAACAAGCCATCACAATAAAATTTATTACGTCCGGCAAATAGTTCCCATTTGCGTGTGACGCGTGTATTTGGTGCCATGTTACAGCAGAAGCAGCAGCAACGAAATAAATTCATTTAAGCCCCAAAACGTAATGCTATACGAATAATGATGATGGCGTTGACGTTGACGACGAATGGTGGCGTACAAAAAATATTATGGCAATTCGTTGTTGTTGTTGTTGTCGTTGATGTTGACGATAATAAAGTTGCAATAATCAGCAGCAGGAGGAATATGAGCGTCCGTCCGTTCACAGGGAATTAAATAGACACACACACAAAATAAAATTAAACGTTTAATATTATTATTGTTGTAGTTGTAGTTATAGTTGTTGCTGTTGTTGTCGTTTTTTCTTCTTCTTTTTGTTCGTTTTCGTTGTGCGATGTTAATGATGAAATTGTAGTGGGTACACGCTCTACTGCTTTTCTCTGTTCTCCTCTATGGCTTGTAGTGTGCGTGTATATCAGCCTGCATGTGTGTAGACATCAATTGAGCGGCGTGAGATGTTGTATATGTGGGTATTGGTAAGTGTTTCTTTCTCAAGGCACCACTTGCTCTCTCGCACAATTAAAAAACAAATGAATAATTTGCTGTTACTGTTGATATTGGGTATGTAAGTGTATGTGTATTGATGGTTCGTTTTGTTACTGTTGACTGACACCCTGGAAGATATTGTTGTTATGTTGTTGTGCTGTTATCGATGAATGATGAGAGCCTTGTTTTTTTTTTGGTTATTTGTTACTCACTTCGTTTGAACTCACATTAAAGGCATACACATTAAAGGCATACAGGCTTGCATACACTTGTTGTTGTTTGAGGTTTAATCTTACAATTTCTGTTTTTTCCTATGTTGTGTACGTATAGGGGTATGCGTAGTTTCCTGCCGTTTCAAATCGTTGCTCTTTGATACTTTAATACAGAATGTGTGGTTGATATCGATGTTGCTGTTATTTCTCTTGTTATTGGTAATGTGTTCTGGTATTTGTTAAGGCAAATGTCATCATCATTATGATCATCAACATCATCATGATCATCTTTCAGTTGTCCAGCAATGCAAAAAAGATGAGGGCTGATGTTGGTTGGTTTTTAGAAATTCTACCGTTGTTGTTGTTGTTACTATTGTTTTAATTCCTTTGCACTGTCTGTCTAATTATAATTGCTGTTAACGAGTAGTTAACAAGAGTTATTGCAAGAGTTGAGAATTTTGCGATTTTTTTTTTTCAAATTTTAAATTCAATTTGTGGGAGTATAAAACGGCTGCAGTCAAAATCTGGTTGTTAACAAAATTTAAAAAAAAAATTAAAAATAAACAAAGAAATTATTTAATTACTTAAATTTGTTTGCATTTCAATTAGAGGGAGTTAAAAAAAAAAACATTTTTCGCTGCATTGGTCAGTCACTAGATTTTATAGGACTGCACAGTGAGACTGGGTGCAATTGATATGATAATAATTTTGTAGCTTTTAAGCAGCATAAAAATCGGAATTACTGGACAGGAAGATTATGCCTTTTGGATAATCCAGATCTGAAATTTATTTTCTTCAGGTAAGTAACTCCTGAAGCGAGTGCTTCTATCAGTAAATGATTATGACTGTCAAGTTTTTTATACAACCAAAAATAGCGAATATCAATAAAAATAATACAGTTTGCTAGAGTAGAACTGAATGGGGAATATTCCTCAACATTACACTCAATATAACAACCTCACCGAGTAATTTTTTTATGAACCCATCGTAAGACTCTTAAAAGGCTCGGATCTATGATATTGCAATGAGGAAAAGTTGGAAACTATTTGAAGAAATTGTCTGCAACTGGGATTATTTAATGAGTTGAACTCTCTGTCGAGTACGGAAATTCAGGCTCACCTGAGTTTTGCAATGCGATGAGGCTGGCTAAGAGGTGGCAGATCATAAACATGTCATTAACTGTCTGTGTTATTTGTTCACTTTTTTCTACGACTCTATCTTTCTCTTCCCAACTGGCATTGTTTGTTTTCTAACCTATAAATTTTATTCTTTTGTATGTTTAGGACGATCACAGTGGGTTTGTGTGTGCATTTGTATGTCTTCATGACAAGCACACAGTCCCAAACCTTGGTAGATAGGTACATAAGATTTATTAAGTAAATTTTTATGCTAGAAAGCGTTCAATGTCATTTCAAATAAATCTGATTTGCAGTGTAAAACAATCTCTTTACCACTCACTCATCTCCCACTGTGTGTGTGCGCGTGCAAGGGGTTACATTAAATCGTGTTACGTTACATAACCAACCCTACAATGCTCTTAACAGCAAATTTGGTTAATTTTCTAAAATTTTTAATTGTTTTCTATTTATGGGTTAGTGTTAAATGATGAAATGATTGAATTTAAGTGAATGCAAAAATGAATGCAAATATGAGTTTAACTGCCAGTGTTTGTTTTACACTGAGTACGTGTTTCGTAAACAGAGCTTAAAAACAAAAGACAATTGGAAAATGTAACGGTAATAAAATATATTGTAATAATTTTTAATGTTCTCTTCTCGTTGTACGCTTTCATTTCGGTTTCATTTCGTTTCTTTTTTAATTTTGTTTTGCTTTTTTATTGCTCACAATTAAAATTTGTTGTTCTTGTTGTTTGAATCATTAAATACAAAAAATGGTCGTTATTGCTTTTTCGCGTATTTTTTTTAATTTCTTATTTTCTGTTAAATTTCGTTTTGTTTTCCCCGTTTTTTTTTTTTTTTTTTTTTTTTTATATTAAAAGGAACATGGTGTAAAATGGTGTAGAGGAAGAAATTATAATATTTTTGTTGTTGTTGTTGTTATAGAAATTTTTCTAATGCTATCGTTGTATTGTTTGTTGTTGTTCTAGTAGTTGTTGTTGTTGGTAATGCAGCTGTTGTTTGTTGTTGTAATAAAAATTTAAATCTTTCTCTTTTATAATTTCGTATTCGTTGAATTTATTTTTATTGCTATTACAGTTATTGTTACAGTTACTGTTACTGTTATTTTTATTATGTTTATTGTAATCGTTATTGTTATTATTTTGATGATGTCTCAGTAACAACATTATGGAAATTTTTGAAAATTTCTTTCTCTGTTCCTTATACTCTCTTTCACTTTTTAATTTGGTTTTACTTTGATTTCTCATTTATTATTGTCAGTAATAAAACTGTTATTCATGATGTTGCTGCTATTGTTGCTATTTGCTATTAGCATTTGTATGTACTGCTGGCAACATTACGTTTTTTTTAATCTTCTTCTTATTGTTTTCTTTTCCCTCTCACTCTCTAGGATTCTTTTCTTTCTTGTCTTGTCTTTTGTTAAATATTGTAAAGATTTGTTTATTGGAAATACGTTTTTCATTTATTTTTGTGCTTGTTTTTGTTCTTGTTTTTATTGTTGTTTCCTTCTTGCTTCTGTTTTCATTGTTTACAAGTAGAAAAACAAAAATTATTAAAGTTGAACAAGGAGAAATCATGTAAAATCTTTTGTTTATTGTTTATTTACATTTGTTGACGGCATTACTGAGACATACTGGGGGGAGGCGGTAGAAATGCAGACAGGATAAGAAAAATCTGCAAAGAAAAAAAAAAGAAAAGAGAAAAAAATGAAAGAAAATGTCGTCAATATTGAAATATTCTGTTAAATATTCAATAATAAACTGCAAATTGAAATATTTGCAAATATTGTTTGTATGTTAAAGAGTAAAGAAGAAACTGTTTTTAGATATAAACGAGTAAAAATAGAAATTTTCATTAAATTCTAATATTTTAAAATCAATTGAATTAATTTTGTTGATTACACAATAGCTGATATTTCGATCTCCACTACCTATACATACATGATTGGTCATCACAACCCTTCAGTCAGGATTAAGACCTAGTTTCTCACACTACTTATGTTGTGTGTGTTAATTTTATACAAGAGTGGCGGGTCCTACAGTTTAAAGTCGACTCCGAACGACAGATTTTATTTACTCTTAGAATTTTTGCCAGAAATCTGCTGAGAGAAAGTCACCGAAGAAATCTTTATTCATATTTCGTTTTGTTGGAGAGGTCTGACCTGAGATTTGAATCGTGGCCTTATGTCTAATAAGCCAACACATTATCTACTAGACTACAGCGACTTCCACAATTATACGTCTTAATAAAGAGTCGATATATGGACGCTTCACGTTCTAAGGTTTAAACATTCAAATTTTGTTGTGTTAATCAAAAACGTTGTTCCATTAACGCCAAAAGTATTTTTAATAAAAATTCGTTTTGGAATTCGATTTTATCTTCACACACCTTAGACAATTCCATTTATCGGGTTTAATTGATAAACATACATACCTATGTATGTATGTACATATGTTTGTGCCTTAGGTGTTAAGTACCATCTGATATACGAATCTCATCGTACAATATTAATTCAGTTGATTAGTTGTAGCGTATGATTAATACGCGATATCACTCATACGCTAAGGTGTACGTACATATGAACATTTCTTCTACATGTTTAACGGTCGTCATTCATTGCCCTCTTCTCTAAAACACACGCCCTCTCACACACACACACTCCCTCAACGTGTATATGTTCTTTTATTCAGGAGTCGCTAGATTGTCACAATACGCGTACGTGTTCACATGTTTTAGTACACGCGAGTGGCATTGAGTATGGCTATGTGTGCATGTGTATTAATTAAAAAGCTAAAGGCAATCGCAATAGTATCGCACTGTACAGCAATTTTTTAAAAGATTTTCTAGAATTTTTTTTTCATTTAATGAAAATATTTTTCATGATAAAATTTTCTACTTAAATTCTTGTTGTTGTTGTTGTATTATTTTTAATAAGAAAATATTTATTGATACGATAGTAGAGAATATTAAAGAAAGAATTTCTATGAAAATATTTATTACTTAACGCCATACAAGCGATGAACTATTTCATGAGACATGGTTTGCTTTACAAGGAATTTATTTTTATGGTTTTATTTTTTATTTTTAATGAATTTGCAATGTTTCTTGTACACTCTTTACTTTAGTGATTATAAAACATTATGGTTTATTGAAATATTGATGTGGCTTTCATTCAAGCATTACGTTGTACAATTTACTATAGAAAATTTCCGTTATCGACAAACTTTCTATAGAAAATTTCAGTCATCGCCAAATTTACTGTAGAAAATGTCCGTTATCGACAAACTATCTATAGAAAACGTAAGTAATCAATAAACTTTCGACAATTTTACTAAAGAAAATGCAAGTAATTGATGAACTTAGTATAGAAAATTACCGTTATTGACAAAATTTTTATAGAAAATGCAAGTCATCGATACATTTTCTATAGAAACTGCGATTCATCGACAATTTTACTTTAGAAAATACAAGTAATCGATAAACTTACTGTAGAAAATGTCCATTGTCGGTAAACTTTCTATAGAAAATGCAAGTCATTGACCAATTTACTAAAGAAAATGCAGTATCCACGGCATTGTGAGTAGTCAGCTGATCTAAATTGTTGCATGAGTAGAAGTGTGAATTCATAATGAGCAATAAAAAGTCTCAGTTGCTGAGAAACAAGGAATTGACAAATTCGTACAATCTGCCACAATTTCTCTAACAGAAGAGATGTTTTTAGTGCTGCTTACATTGTGGTGATACAAAGGTCTGATCACGTCTGCAGCTCTTCTTCATAATCTTCCCAATTTCTTGCAGAGTTGACCGATTATCACGACTATAATCGTTGAGTAAATCATGTAGTCAGTAGCATATAATTTTAAATGTGTTTAATGTCTTAGAGCTACTGATTTACAATAATTCATTTAAAAATGTCCTTTGAAGTGCCCCATAAAGTATGCTGTACTTTTATTCAAATTTACTGCCCTACACATTATGTTCACAGATTTTTATAAAAATGAAATATTTTTACTGTACATTCATACAATGAATGAGAGAGTGTTTTTGAATGTTTTCATTTGAATATCCAACAATGAATGAAAGAATATTTAGGCGTGCGTATATGCGTGTGAGATCATAAACTTCTATTTTCATAAACATCAGCATCATTTGCCAGCCTTCTCCTATTATAATTACACTCAACTAAACACATGCTGTAATGAAATTATATTCATTCATTACACGACTCTCTCAGCTTTCTGACACATTCCTCCTCCTCACTACCTTGCTCTCATATGCTCTGTACAATTACTACAGTGAGTTGATTGCCGTAACTGTGTATGTATTTAAATGTGCTTGTGTATGCGTTTGTGTGTATATAAATTTATTTATTTGTTTGAATTTTATATTTATTAAGCTCTTTAGAGAGCACATACACATACGCAATACCAACAGCACTATGGTAATGACAATCATAACCAAATGTTGTTGTGTTTTGCGTTCAGAGTTCTGTTACGAACATTTCTGGTTTCATTTGTATTTGTGTTTTTTTTTTTTGATTGTTTTGTTTCTGTTCCTGCTTCTGCTTCTTTGTTTTTGGTTACTTGGCTTTTATTGTATACGACAACGAGTGTACGCTCATTGAATGGTGGGTTGTTTGGTTGCATGGTTTGTTGTTTTATTTGTTATTCTTGTTGTTGTTGTGTTGATAGTTGGCTATTTATTATTCAATGCCTGCGCACTTTGTGGTTTTAATTGGCACTTGAATGGGTTTTAATGTAGTTAAATAGCTTGTTGTCATTTTAATGATATTTACTGACACTACAACAACAACAACGATAACAACAACAATTTATAACAATTATTACCATTATACATACATTATTATACAATGCAATAGGCAATAGCGGCAGTAACAACCGAAAGCCCAACCAGCCAACCAACTACTGATATTGTCACATCTGTTTTGATATGGCAAACAGAGACACAGACAGGCAAACAAACATGCATAATAACCAACAAATAATGTGTCATTTCATTTTGTAACTGATGTTCTCACTTACTCACTCTCTCTCTCATCTCTTAGTTTATTATTTCCCATTTAAACGCTCACACTCTGTTCGTAAATACAACTCTCATGTTATTTGCACACTCACTTTAAATGCGAGTAAAACAATTGAACCATTTAATGACTTTGTTATTATTGTTGTCGTTATTGTTTATTTGTGTGTTGTTTGCTAATAAGTTCCGTGTTAGTGCTGGTAACTTCGAGTGTGTGCCTGCGCGTAATTGTATGTGATTTATTGAAATGTTATAACTTTTGTAGTGCATTCTCACACACCAGCGTTGTCAACTCAGTGCTTTTAGCACTGTTTTTAGTGCTTTTTAAAACTTTCGACGCGGAAAATTTTCGAGTTAGTGCCTAGTGCTTTTTTTTAGTGCTTTTCTTTTCATGTCAGTGACACCAAACCAAAAATTAAAAAAAAAAAAAAAAAATAAAAAAGTTGGTAGAAGAAATAAGATTAAGACTTCCTAAAAACTACGAAATGCTAAGCAAAATTTCAGTAATCAATGTAAATAATGTTTTATCCCATACAAAAGATGAAAACATGTCATTAGCTAGAGAATTTGAATCTAAACCAGACATTTTTAAAAATATTGAAAATGCATGGCGAACGATACATTTACTAAAATGGCAAAATAAATAGTTAAATAATAAATTGTTAAATAAATAATATTAATTTTGGTTTGTAAATTTTTTTACTGATTATATACAATGGTGATAAAATTATAATAAATATTATAATGTTTTAGTGCTTTTTTTGTCAAAATTACGCGTTTTTGTAACGAGTTTGGTGCTTTCAAAAATTTATAGTTGACAACGCTGTCACACACACTCACTCCCTCTCTCTGTCTCTCACTCTCTCTCTCTCTCTCTCTTTCTCTCTTTGGTTGTCTATTAGTGTTTTATGATTTTTCCTAAATATTTTAATGCAAATGTGTTAAGTTGTCGCAAATTAGTTTTAATTACTCATAATGTTTAAACAACAGACTGTTTTAAATGGTTTTTATGTTTCAATTTTATTTTATTTTATTTGTTTACATTCAGCACATGTAAACAATTGTGGCAATTATACAAAAACAAAAGAAATAAAAAATAAAATAAGTGTGGTGAAATTACAAAATTTTTAAAACAAAAGCTAAACTCAGCTCTTGGACTAGAAATGACTAAAGGACAGTTGGGTAATTAAAAATATCAACTAATTTCAAATTTAAATATGTGGATGGATAATGTGCTACTACATTAATGTGAGTGTATTGGGTTCGATTCCCATAAGAGATTTTGGTCCATTATGCTACATCAATATTTATCTCGTAAAAATCGAATATAATTTGTAATTGTATTGTATGCCAACCATACTTCATATAGGAAGTGCTATATTTGGCACAATCTTCAGCTCAAGTCCCGAATTCATTATTTTCCACGACTTAAGTTTAACATATAAGGCGGAATGTCCCGTGAGTATACTCAAGTCGCCCACATGGCTTTCCTTTAGTAGGAAACGCCGTTTTTAATGTGTGTGAAGATAAATTTGAATTTAATTAGCAAAGACAAAAACCCAAAATATTAACAGAGCCAAAAACAAAAAACAAATTAACAAAAATTAACAAAAAATGTTAAGTATTTAACAGAAGATACAAAAAATGGTCATGGAAGAAATCGCCCAAATATACGAATAAAAATTAAACCCAACACGTTCCTAAGTGGAACAGCTTCTCTGGTAATTCGCAAATCGTTTTGAAAATTGAAAAATTTTGACAAAATGAAATGTATTCGTATTAATAAAGTCTGGGGAGGACTTGCTGCCGGTATTCCACTATATACAAATTGTAGCCTAAGGTATTCCTAATAAAACCCAATTAGTGGTATGTCCCAAATAATTTCGGTCTTAGGAAATCGAGCTTGGAAAATTCACTCTGTTAAAAGTGTCTGGGGAGGATGACTAATATTGAGGAAAAATCGGACTTGCTGCAGGTATCCCACTATACATCCATGGTTTCCTATACAATTATACAACAGGTTTCCTTACGATTTGACTTTACTTGGGGCTAGATATAGGCGACTAAGCTTATTGTTTTTTTCAAACGAGTAAAAGAAAAAGTGTTCTGTATAAATGGGGCTAAATCGGGTATAAAATAGACTTGTGGAGGCAATCTGCCAAACAGGTTAATTCAATAGACCAAAGACCTGACGTTCTATTGTACAGGACTGCTCTTTATTATGTTCTCCGGGACGGCCCAATCTCTTAAACAAATTTTTCCCAGCTAAGCGGGTAATTGCTTTATTGCAGAAGTTATTATAATGATAGCATCGTCATCTGCAGCTACAATATATTCTCCAATATATTTTGGTCTGCTGTACTGTCAGTAGAAGCTGGTTAGAAGGTTTCTGAATGTATTATTCGGAGAGGAAATAAACTACTTAAAAATATTTTTTTCGTTGTTTTCGAACCTGAGATGTACTGATTTGTGGTTAAATACTGGAACACTTACACTACATCGTTTCAAGATTTTTCTTAGTGCTATAGAAATGTCCTTACATTTGCAATTTAAAGTTCCATTCTCTATCACTATAAGCATTTAAAACCTAAACAAGCCGAGTCATCATCGACTTGCTGATTCCTAGAAAAATTTTTACGATTCAGAATAGCGTTTCAATAGCATTTAAAATTCCCAGTAATGATTACATTCCAACTCTGACTCATAAATAAATACAAAAAAGACATGCATGTTCAAAAGTAGCAAAAACAAATATAAACACACACACGTTCAATAGCGTATACAAATAATTGCCATTGTAGCTGTAAGTGAGTGAGTGGTGAAATGAAAAAAAGCAAATAAAAATGGAAATTTTCATTTAGAAAACCGAAAAGACAAGAAGATTCTAAACCAGGAGTAGATTCGATATGGCAATAGAAAATACACTCACTGACATACTTAAGAACACGAATATACATTCGTTTACTAACATTCATTTATATACACAGTCATATATACATTGCACGCATATAGACATCAACACCACATGAGTCATTTATTTAATTGTACACTCGTATTGAATTTTATATCGTCGTATTTGATGTTATATTTGCTTTCTGTTTATTTGTATTCTGTATATTTGTTTTGTGTCTGTATGTGTATGTTTTCCTTCTGAGTGTGTGTATGTGTGTACATGTTTGTTTTTAAAACATATTTTATGTTTCATATAAAAGAATTTCCATAATGTACAATAAATAAGAAGGCGTTACTCTTATTTGTCTTTGTGTATTCATCTCTCAACTCTCTTCCTCTCTATCTCTCTCCTTTTGATTTGTTGCAAGCATACATGCATACATACATACACATGCATACATACATACACATGCTTACATACTTTCTCACAGATAGTGATTGGATAGTTTATTGTTGGTTTAAGTAATAAATTGTGCACATGTGAAACAGTTGAGGGCTGGTAATTAGCAGCAATACTTTCAGTTGAAATTTATGAAGATAACCAGAACTTTTGCATTTTGCAATTTTTAACCAAGAAGAAGGAAGGAAAAAACTGATACAGTCCTCCTTCAAATCCTAGTCTTTGTGCGGCAAAAACCGTAAAGGATGTGTTTTTTCGGCTTGTTGTTGTTTTTTATTCCACAACTATTCGGAGTTGAAGCTTTCTATGGGCCCTATTCAGTATTTCACTTGCCTTGAGTCACCATCGGAATGACTAAACTTGAGCAAGACAGAGATATACTTCAATTCGTTCCGGCTTGTGGTCTAATTATACAAGAATCTCTGATCTTTTGTCACATTCTCGTGGCTTAGAAATTAAAAGGTTGATGTCTGACCGTGTCTACGAGATTCTAAAGTTATCGGAAATTGAGATCATCTATCTCTTTACATAGGAGTGATTATGACCTAAACTAGAAGCATCAGTTTTTTTACAAGTCTTGTTCTACCAAATTGGTCCTACGGTGAAGCACTTAAATAACGAATTGACGCCACAGGTCCTGCCACCGGTTTTGAATGTGGCAAGCTCGGTTTTTGTTTGGTTGCCTTTGTTAATACATTTTCTGTCATGAGTAACGTTTTTGGGTAATGCCAACCTGAATTCGAACGCCGAGTTGAATTATTACATATCACAAATGTACCGAAAATGGTACACTTAGTCTAGAAATGGTACGTTCTCAGTTGAAACGGGAACTTAGACTTATATTTACAAACGGATGATGGAATATATAATTCGTTATGGTATTCCAGATGACATTTAAATCCTTCTTCAAATATGTTAAAGCCATGCATTTAAGCCTAAAGGCCTGAAAATGATGCAGGCGACAAGAAAATGGAATTATTGAAAATGAATATACATACATACATTCATAATTCGTCCTTACAACCCTTCATCAAGCACCTAGATTCTCATACCATTTATGTTATGTGTGTTAATTTTAGACATGACAGGCGGGACTGTAGTTTAAAGTCGACTCCGAAAAACAGATTTTTGAGAAACTTTTCATGGCAATTTTATTTACTCTTAGAGTTTTTGCCAGAAATCTGCTGAGAGAGGAAGTCGCTAGTGAAATATTTTTTCATATTTTCGTTTTGTTGAAAATGTCTGAGTTGGGGCTTGAACCGTGGCCTCACTTCTAGCTACACACAACACACTACCTACTGCCCTACGGCGAGTTCAATTTGGATGTCAAAATGGACATTCTAAATTCAAGTGTTCAATGTATGGTCTCAATCGAAATTTGTATTTTCTTTTGACACTAGATAATGCAGGCGATAAGAACATCTAAAGCAATTCATCATCATTTTAAAAGGAGGAGAAAAAGTCGAGGAAAAACGAAATAATTCTAGAATTCAGGTTTAATACCTTTGGTTTGGCATCTTACAGTGGTTCAGAGGTGATAGTGAAAGAAAAAATCTATTTGTACGATTGACTGTAAAATGATTGTGAGAAGGAGAGTCTTTGACAAAAAATTAAAATTTTGCATTTTTTTATGGTTAATAAAATGGAATGTACCTGCTTCAAAAATATTATTACTAAATAGCTTAACTCCACTGTATATGTGGCAGAGTTGATTGCAAGTGAAATATGTTGGGTTTTAAAGTGTTTCTGCTTTCTGTGCATGGAAGGCCTGTGTTGTTTTGCTTTTACCATACATTTTAAAGTAAAAGTATTTCTTTATATTAATATTGTTGTTGTTGTTTTTTGTTGTTATTATTATTATCAATAATATATTGTTGTTGTTGTTATCGTTGTTATCGTTATTTTAGTCCTATTTTGCCTTGTTTTTCTATTTATTTCGTATCAAATTCCGTAAGAATTGCCAAAAGCAATAATATGTCATCATGTTGCACTCCCTGATATATGTGTTCTTGTTGTTCGTTTTGTTCCTGGAAAAAAGAACATCGCATGTATGTATGTGTGTATGTATACATACTTATACAAATACAAATATTCCTTATACTCGTATGTACTGTATGAATACCATATTCATTCAGTCTTGTATATCGTCTCTGTTGTTTGTTGTATGTATATGCATATACAATATTTGTTTTTGTATTTGTATTTTTATTTTGTTGTTGTTTTTATTGTAGCTATTGTTGTAAATTTCAAGTACAGGCCATTTATTATTTCTGCTTAAGAACGGAAGGTGGATCTTAAATTGCAATTTATTTTCGTTAAACTTGAAGAGAAAAACAAAAAGACAGTCTCTCTAGTATGGTATGGTTCAGTTCAGTTCAATTCGGTTCGTTTCAGTTCGGAGCAGCAATTCAGTTGCTTTTTTTTCAATATTTTTTTATTGTTTGTGTTTGATTTTGTTTTATTTCATATTTTTTTAAAGGATTTTTATTTCGAGTTTGTAGAGTTTCTCAAGTACATTTTAGTCTCTTTGTTGTCCAAAAAACAAAATTCAAATTTAACCTTAAAAAAAATGTTTTTGAAAGTTTTGTTCCACTTGACAACAAGTTTTAAATTTGAACACAAAAATTTTTATTTCGGCTTGTATTACTTTTTTGAATTTTTTTTTTTGTCGAGTTTAAAAAGAAAGAGAATTCCATTATTGTTTTGTTTCAGATTAAAATAATCCGAGTTTCTATTGCACGAAAGTATTGTTTACTTTGGCATAGCAATAGCATCTGACGGTCAAGTCGCCAAATGAGCACCCGGCTCGTAAGAGATTATCTTGAAAATAGTAATGGAAACATTTGTGCAAGCTGAACCCGGTAGGAAAGGGTTCACCCTTTGCCGGAGATTCCCCTTTGGGGAACTCCACGCCGCTGATAGGGCTAAAAAGATTTTCAAAAGTAGGAAGCGTAGTTTGATAGAGCATACTCGGCGCGACAGGGAAGATGGAGAGCTGCTGAGACTCTTCTTAAGCCAATACGTAGGAAACAATATGAACTTTTGCCGGGCAATTACAATAGGAAGAAATTCCGCGTGATAATCGGGTTTCTGTCTGAGTACTGTAGACTCAAGGTAAACTTTTTTAGAATATAGGTTGTCTTAAGTCCAATATGAAAAGAAAACATCGAACCATGCTTTCCATGTCAAGTTCTTGACAGGGAGTCAGCTTTGCTGACACCGAGAGCAGGGTGCTGAAGTTTGTTAGCGACAATACGATTGGGAACTTATTAGGCTTTTCAGCATATTTAAGTTTCGATATGAGTAGTTACTTGTGACATATTGTCTCCAGTCCATGGTGGAAAGGATCAACCATAGCCACAAATGTATCACCATGTAATAATTTAGATATTGGACGGATATACATTTCATGCGGCATTTTGCGACATATTGCCTTACGTATCTATTGTGCTCTCTTTCACTTCGTACGTTATCCATTGCGCAGATAACCATGGGGACTTGTTGCCAATCAGATGCCGGTAAACATGAAGATTCGGACATAAGCCTATATAAAGTAGGGGCAGAATTGAAATTATGGCTCTGACCACCGGATCATAATACGGAGGTACGATTCAAACGATTATGCGATTACATAGTGTATGTTATGGGTCAGTGATAACTTCGTAAAGTTGATGTAAAGTGTTTCACCGGCAGTCAAATGACATTAACGGCAATAGCATTCAGTAAAATGGGATCAAGTATTGTCCTTGATTGTAAAAAATCCATTAATCCAGACATGGCACGGCACTCATTATATGTATGTAAACCGAGTTATCAAAAAGTGATTGGAAATAAAGAAGCGAATTTACTGGGTATTAGAGACGGACTATTAAGCTTGAATAACTTTTGAATAAGTTCGCCTTAAATACTCTAATAAGCGTACTCACGGGGTAATTCGTCTTATTTGAGCATTTGAACCGCATTAGTAGGTAGGTAGGCAGGACATGGAAATGATGAAATACTCTCCATCTCATTGCCTAGTCGCCGAAATTTTAGGGATGAAACTAAGCCAGAGAAAATTCCTCTCAGAGGAGTGGACTGGAGGAAGTCTTTTTAAGAGACAAAGTTTGAATGGAATGTAAGGTTGATATTCTCTAATGGTGAGCGCAAACCGAGTCTATTGCTGACTTAGGTGTATTTCGATTGGCATGAAACTGGTGCTTGGTATCGTTTCCCACTTACCTACCTACACAAGAATTCCTAACCGCCTTAATTCTATAAACAAATCTCTGTGCTTAGAAGCTTGTGTTAAAGACGTACATCTGGTGCACAGCTTTTTTACTATTTTGGCTTTCTGAAGTTCAAATAAAATCTTATGGCCTCAGATTGGCATTTATTTTATGATAAATTTGCTTCTGAGCGATTAAATTAATATGTGATGTTAATAAATACAGGCATATGACGGCATTCACCTAATTTTTTTTTATCACAAAAGTAAAAACCATCACACGTTGAGTTTAAATCAGCATTTCTGAAACATAAATTTTAAAGCAACGCTTTTATGATTAATAAACATGCACGAACGAAACCATTTTGCATACACAGTTAATCCCATATCCTCCATACAAACAAACACACATACGCACAACAAAATATAGGTGAAATATGTATATACATACATACATGTATGTGTATGTGTATGTTGATATTTATGTTTGTACATGTTGTACATTTAAGTGTTAACATGTGTTTATGATGAGTACAAGAGTACATCATACTCTCACTCTCTTGTAGTTTATTATGTCGAGTATACAAGTGGAGCATATAACCACTTTTAAGTGTAGATGTGTGTTCATGCCAGTGATATTGATTTAAAACGTACTCACTCATATTAATATGAACATGTTTATGCTCTCTTTGTATAATATTTCCCCGAACCACTCTTGTTGCAAAAACACATGGATGCCTGCCTATAAGTAGGCTTTAAAGAAAATTTAAACAGAGTGTCGTATCTCGATGTCAGGTCTCATATTAATAATAACGAAACCATATTTTAAAATGATTATTAAATATGACAATTGTTGTTATAATTTATGGTTATTATTGTTGTATTCATATGGCATTACAGTTACTTAAAATATTATTTCACCAATTAATATTTCGTTTTTCGTTTTCCTGCGTCTGTTTGGTTTTCTGGTTTTTAATGTGCAACACATTTTATTTATTGTCAACCAGCAGACTGTATTTTAAGCACGTATTTGAAATATAAAGTATTTTATAGGCTGCTGAGATTTATGAACCAGTAAGAAGGGAAAAGAAAGAGAGAGAGAAAGTAAAATTAATGTTTTAAATATTACTTTTATAAAGCTTCTTGTGGTATATACCAATAGTAATATTGATTTATAAAAATTAAGGAGAGAGAGTTAATTAATCAAATATTACTGAAAACCTCAAAGTATACTATGACAAATTAATAATGATTTGCTTTATTAAGTCCCTTGAATTATGCAATTAAATAGAAAATTAAGTTGTTTTTATTAAGAACCTTATGGAATAAATTAAAATTATTAAGTAAATTAAAAGTAAAGTATCCTGAATAACTATATAAATGTCGTTATCTAGGGTAAATTAAAAATAATTAATAACATCCTAAGAGTATGCAACAAAATATCTAGGAACTGAAACTATGGCCTCATATACAATATACCCGTAGGTACATATATGTTGTTGATGCCTATATATGAGTATGTCAGACGAATCTATATCTGCTAGAGGCAGATCTTTATTTCATCTCTGACATGAAAATCTAAATAAGAAATTTACTTAAACATTTGAAAATCAAGGCAAAATGGTGCCTTTCTTTATAAAAAAAATGTAACGGATATGAAAACAAGACTGCCTTGCAAGCTATCAAGGTATAGTGGAATGGAGATGTTGAACATCAACCACATGCTAGTTTGGATATGATACTCCAATAAAACTGATGAAACGTTACGAAATTATAGGTGTTTTTGAAGTGAATAATTAATGGAAAATCGGTCGGAGGACAAAAGCCGTTGACTTTAAATTCTGAAGTGACTACTGTTCACACGAGTGAACAAAGTTGCAGATTCCCAACCCTGTCTTCCAATATAACGACTCAAACATCTCTGACAAATAATAACAATAACATCACCAACACACATCAACACTCACAACACACATCAACATCTCCTGCGCAATTGTTTTGATCCTTGTTGATCAGTAGAACAGTTGATTATCGATCACCGAACAACACTAAACGTAAAAGCTCAACAATCCATACGCGTGTGCGAAAAGAAATAAATTTATATTTAATTATATTTATAAAACTAAAATTGTGAACATACATATATTATTATAATTGTGAATTCTGCATTTAAACATAAAACCCAATGATATACAAACATACATAAAGCATACTTTAATAAACAGAAGAATATAAGTTGTAAACAAAACAAAGATTGTGAATTATAATATAATTTATTGTTACAAAATATAAATAAAATACGTTTATAACGTTTTTGAAAACATATACTCACAAAACATTTACAAACACTCATCATTTACATTTTGCACGTTTAAATGAAGCAATTAGAGACTAGTGGTAGGAATTGGTCAACGAAAAAAGTGTTGTGTTTCACATTGAATTTTGCTGAGACTTGTAGCATAGTCTGCGATTTGCATCGTCTGACTATCATTTGTTTTGGTGTTTACCAAGAATTTTAGAAAAGATTTTTTAAGCGAGGGGGAGTTGCTTTGCTCAACAGATGATTTTTCTACTTTAGCAGATTCAGATGGATTCAGTCGCTATAATCTAGTATGTAGTGTGTTGGCTTATTAGATGTAGGGCCACGGTTCATAACCCAGATCAGACATCTCCCAGAAAACGAAAATTGAAAAATGTTTTTCCGGCGACTGCCTCTCAGCAGATTTCTGCCAAAAACTCTGAGAGTTAAAATAAAATTGCCATGAAAAGTTTCTCAAAAGGCTGCAGTTCGGAGTCGACTTTAAACTGCAGATTCCGCCATTCTTGCACAAAATTAACACGCACACACATATATGTAAGTGGTGTGAGAATCTAGGCCGTATTCCTGATTGAAGTGTTGTAGTGAGCAATTATCCACCATCTGTTTATGCCTTACGTGAAAAAGCATTGGTTTGGAATACTGACAGTAGTGTTGGGGAACTTTGCTAAATGAGAGCTACTTCCACAAGCAACTATTTGACCTTCCCAAGATGTTCTTTGAAAAGTAAGAGGTCAGAGTGGTTGGTGATGAACAATTTGACGACAGTTTCGATGATAAACCACAGTATATGTATGTAAAATATTAAATATACACTAAACCGCCTTTATGTTTTAATGCATTCCTTTCAATAACGCTTTATATAATATTCCTGTTAACTTCATTGAAGTATACTTGTTTTCAAATACGCATTCTATGGCTTTTATATCCACTTAACTATGTTGCCAGAAGTTAAATGTAATAAACTACTAAACTAAATAAGTTTTAATAACTTCATTAAAATATTTCATTTGATACAATATCATCATCATCATCTGATGACCATCAGTCTCATATAAAATGTTCTCATAATAATTTTATTTTCTCATTCGACAATTCAATTAGTGGCATTTAAGGTCCAAACTAAATTTCTGGGTAAAAGTTAAAACTGGTAATAAAATATTTCCGTGGTTTGGGCTACTCACTGAAGCCATTCTGATAAAAAAAAAAAATAAAACGAAAATAAAAATAAAAAACTTGTTGAACTGCTTACCAGAGAGACATGGATGGATGTTGATGATATGGTTGGTAAAACAATATAATCATGAGAGTGATGTGGTCAACAAAAGCCAAAATACTCGTAATTTTTGTTAAAATAATATTTTCCAAAAAGAAAAAACAAAAAACAAAAAAGGAAAGAAAAATAAACTCATTTTTCTATGCTCTTCCAATAAAATCTGTCTGCAAAGTTATCTCATGTTTTTTTTTTTTTTGTTCAAACTCTTGCTCCTCTTTGCCTCATTTCATCGCAGACATTAAGAGAAAACAGACAAAGAAAAGAAATTGAAAAAGAAAAACCGTTTCGTTATCGTTTTGTTAGGTTGTGAGCACACATTGTAGGCTGCTTTGTTTAACAGATTTTATGGCATACTTTAAGGATTATCACACCAACAATAGCAGCAACATTATTTTATACTCATTTTTTATTTTCAGTTTTTCTTTTTTTTGTTTGTTTCTTTTTCCTTCATTTATTTTCATTTTCTGTTTATAAAGTCAAAATAAACTTTCTACTTGAGGGCTGTGTCGCATTACAATCTTTAATACGTTTCTTTTTTATGGCCGCCATAACTTAGACAGCCACATACTTTCAACGTAATATTCGCTCCTTAAGAGATTTTCTAGCAAAGCTCCAGAGACGATTTATCATTTGGTTATAATAACATTAATAAATCGGTGGTATTTGTGTCTATTAAATCGAAAAAGTTCAATACATATTTGAAAGAGATTTAGAAAAAGAAGAAGACTCTCATTTACTCTAATAACTTTTATAAAAGTTCAGCAAATACTCGTAAGCTGTGATATTTTATTTATTTCACAAAATAATTTGCTTTGAGTTCCTTAAGGTATACTTTAAGTTTATTAATAAAGTAAACTTTTTGTAGCATATTTTAAGGATGTAAATGAACTAATATTTACGTGTTTAATTTTATTGCATATTTTAGGGAGTGGTTAGAAATTTAATTGTATACAGAATCGATATAATTTAGGCAAAAATAATAAGAATTTGCGTTATTTTATAATTTTTTCTAACTTTCTTGAAAGCTAAAGATAAAAAATGACTTCCATATATTGCCTTGTACTTAAGTGAATCAAAAAAATTGAGGCAGCACAAAAAAAATCAAGCTTTTTGCTAGTCAAACGTTTGCAAGGAAATTTAATATCGTCTTTGAAAAAATGAAGAAGCTGTGGCCTGTGAAATGTGGCACCTCAGATGTTGTTGCCAACAACGCAATTTCTAGGAGCTCTGAGTAGGTTCGGATAAAGTGTTCGATGTCAGCGTTACCTTTGGGGACAGATTCGAAATGGAAAGGGGCACAAAAGAAGGTGTATTCACCTATGAAACAAATGTTTTTCAGGCGGAGATTATTTGGGTAGCTAGGGCCGCTGGGCTAGTTAGGAAACACAGGCTCAAGGGTAACAACATATGTGAATAATCAGGCAGCACTGAAGGTTTTAGGGTCTGAAAGAAAAAAGTATTCAAGTAGATTATGGGCACCTGGTCGTCGCTACTGGCGAAGTTGCAGATGAACAGGCAAAATCAGGATAAGGTTTGGAAGTAAAAATAGAAGAAAGGTAAGGAGTTTCTTCTTTCGAAAGGTTCAATTGTATACAGGAATGTGGATCAGACTTATGAGCCAGAATTCAATAGCTCAGGTTATAGACGTGAATTGAGAGCATTAACGAGGGATGGTCCTCTGTAGGCACAAGGTCAACCGATAGAGTAATCAGTGGCATTAGTTTTGTTTTAGTGGAATTAATTTAAAGGATTTCCAGGTTATTTATTTTTAGATAAGACGGAAGTAAACTTCTGCTGATTATAACCAAAAACTGCTACGGAGTTTATTTGCTTGATTAGACAACCTGACGTTGTTAAAGAAAAGTTGGAAAGGAGGAAAAGTGGACACCACGGAATTGCTTCACTACTGTACTAGTATAGAAAGTTTCCTTATAGACTAGCCTACACTTCGCATTTGAAAAACTTTTTAAATGAAATGATACGACATTGATGACCAGTGAACCTACGGTTTCGATCTGGATAACATACCGGAAGCCCATTCGAAATTGGCAAATAAAAAGTGTAGGATGTACATATATTGTATTCGATGGACCAGTTAATGATAGAACTTTAGTATCAGGTGCGAATCAAATTCACAATATTTGTGCTGCAAAACTAACGCACGTATAAAAATACATATCAGTTAACAATCAATCATTATTTCTAAAAAATGCTTATTTTTTAATGATTTTAAATCCATAATTTGCATATTTTCTTCTAAATAAGCCTTTAAAACTACACTCTTAAATTTAAGTCGGCGCTCTTTTGTCTTTGTCTTTATCTTTTTATTTCAAGTTTCCGTGAGTGTTAGATAGTTAACAACAGCGACACCTTTAAACAGCTTCTCTTGTACTTTGAAGTTTTGCGCCTTTTAAAAAGGCAACGAACGTACATATTTCAAGATAAAATACATAGTTCTGTGTTGTTTTCCTATTTATTTTTTTTATTTATTTATTTCTTATTAATGCACATGCTTGTATACTTAAAAACTTTATTTAATGAAAACTTAACAAACAGAGTCTCTCTTTATTCACGCTCAAGATTAAAACGTTGATGAGTACACTTTAGGCTGTATGGCCATACGCCTTTAATGGGCATTAAAAAACATTTGCAGACGGCTTCAAGCGATAAAAACAGGAAACTTCAGTTGAACAACAATTGACCGAAAACTATTTTCTTTTGATAGATAAATAAGAGGCTCTTATTAAATATTTTCTTTTAAAAATGCTATTTAAAAGCAATTTATCTCTATAAAGTTGTATGCCTTGGAGAGAGATTATATTTAATCATAGAAATTATCAAATACAGGTGTTTTTTATGTATAGGGAGGGCCATCTATAGGTTTAAATTTGAACCATAAGTTATTTCAAATCTGGCAATACTTATGTCATTCTGTTCTTATGAATATGAAGAATCAAGATACTGAGGTTTTGCTTTTACATCGCTAAGCATTAAAATTATAAACAAAAGCTACAAAAACAAAACAATGCAGTAAACAAATCTGTTTACAAATTATCGTACTGCTTAATATAACCACAAACGCCAGCATAAAAAAAAATGGTAAACAAGTAAACAAAAATATACCAACATTACAAGAATAAATGTAAATAACGATGTTTACATTTATAGACATTTCGAGAGGGCGAAGTCACGAACACTCGCGTTCAAGAACATTCATCCTACTGTTTACCTTGCCATATAAAAGGCAAGACAAAGCAGGTGAGTGAGTTAGTGAAGTTCAGTCAGTTTTGTGCGAAAACACGGTGCGTTTGAAGATCTCCGTTACAAAGATCTTCCGAACAATTATCTGGCAATTATTATTGTTTATGCAAAGGGTATAAATGATTATCCAGCAATCATAACCTGGGGATTCCAATATTTTGGGGATGAAACTTTACCAGACATTGCTCGTCTAAGAGCACTGGACTGGTAGAGGTTGAGAATGTTTGTACAAGATTGACGTCGTTTAATGGTGAATGGACAACAAGTTTACTTGATGGTTTTGGGATATGGTGATAGATTGGTCTAGAGCTTTAAATTGTTGATTACATACATACATAACTGGTCCTTACAACTCTTTAGTCAGGATTAAGGCCTAGTTTCTCACACCACTTATGTTGTGTGTGGTAATTTTATACATGAGTGGCGCGACCTACAGTTTAAAGTCGAATGACAGATTTCTTTTTTGAGAAACTTTTCATAGCAATTTTATTTCACTCGCAGAGTTCTTGTTAGAAATCTGCTGAGAGGAAGACGCCGAAGGAATATTTTTTCATATTTCGTTTAGTTGGTTTGAACCGAGCCCTCACGTTCAATAATGCAACCTACTACACTACCTACTAGACTACAGCGATTACATGTCGATTATTAAACTTTTAAAAATTTTCATTAAAAAAGAGTTTCATTTACACTCTCTTATCATATGCCATATATTCACAGATTTTTCCTCCTTCTAATATGTATACTTAATCTACATGAAAAGTGTTTAAAACGCTTTTTAAGAGCATTATATTCAAATTAAAAATGAAAAACATTCAAGTGTTTTGCTCAGATAATTTTCTTTAAAATGCTTATAAAAAAACATCATGAGAACGGGAGCACATTAAATATTCTCTTTTAAATGCTTAAAAATTTTATTTTCGTATTAACGAGCCAAAGTTGAAGTGATAGGGACATCACTTACAAAACGTTGATGTTGACATTGTCATTGTGAAGCACATCACACAGCCAGCCCCAGCACCCTTTCAAAAATATTATGATTTAAGCATGTGTTAGAATGATTAGAGGGAGAGTCATAGTACCTACCCTTAAACACGTGCAAACAAGGATGTCTAATGACATAAACGTACACAAGATGTATCAGACATTTAGACAAATATTGTACATGTGTGTGTCTATGTAAGGATATGCATGTGTATCTATCTGTTTACACTGATAATAGCCCACACTCTACTCTACTTTACTTGCAATGAGTTTTTAAAACGTAACCTTATCAAATGTATGTGAAAGTATGTGTGTGTATATGTGAAGGGAAAGATAATAAATATATGTAGAAGCGTTTCTTTGCCTCTCTTTATCTGTTTCCTTAGCGTTTCGAAAATTGTCATATTCGTTGTTCATGGTTGTAAACGCGGCAGTTTGTGGTATTCTGTATGTGCCTTTTGACAATGCCATGTCGCAGCAACCGCAACTACAAACAGAGATTTATTATTTGATTTTCGTAATGCTCTTTCCACAAAACACAGAGAGAAAAAACTTCACTTTTTTTTTGCTCTCCTGCAGAAACTGAAAACAAATAAGGCTGTGAGCCAAAATATTGCCAAAAAAAATTGTAAAAATTAAATCAGATTTTCGATTTTTTTTATCTTTTTGGCTGGTATATGAATTTTGCGAATGTGCGTAGGTTTTTAAAAAAGGTAAGTCAGTGTAGTAGTTATAAACAAGCACACGCACACACAAACAAACAAACTGTAGGTACAAGGCTAACAAGAAAAACTTAATAAAGTTGGAAGAATTTTATTTTAATTTTAAAAACACATTCATTGTTATTTATGGCTTGCTGACCTCTGCGCTACATTTTTCGAAATTTCTTTTAAGCATTTTAAATCAGATAAAATAAAGAATTTTTTGAGCAGGGCGTATGAGTAATATTTTAATGGAATACATTCTTAAATGTAATATTGCTCATACGTATAGTAGGTAGGTAGGTCGATAATTTATTATTGTTTCATAAACAAAATGACCGAATAGGAAAGAAATATCGTAGATATTTGAAAGTGTTTTAAGAAACGAGAAATGATAATACGAGGGTTGGCATTTATATATTGAGAAAGGCTGTCGAGAATAAAAAATCTTTTGCTTTGCAAAAGCGCGGCCAGTCCAGAAAAATTATCAGTACAGATGTAAATACGCTTATTGGGTTAATTAAATGAAATCTGTAGCAAGCGTAGTCCTGAAAAATGGGATAAATACCGGACATCAGCAATGAGTATTCAAAAAGATGAGCAGAATCGAATCATACTCATAATTTCTGATACTTATATGCATTCGTACTTATTTTAATATCATGGAACCTCTACTCATAGTCAAAATTTGAAGTACTCATTATATTCATGCTTAAGAACACGTATAATGTTGTTGATTTCGATGCTCCATGATTCAACATATACATACAAGGATCACTCAATCATTTATAGCGAGAGAAATAAGAGTGCTTCTCTACTCATCGTACAAATTACAGATTTGAAGTCTCCTTTTTGAATCATTCCTACTGATTGTAATCCTCAAACACCTGATTAGTTTGATTCGATTTTTAACAGAATAATCACACTATAACGTTTAACTGCTTTAATTTTATTCGGAGTATCATAAACGAAGCCAAATGCAAAGTTATCATTGCAATGTATTTAGAAAGAGATATAAACTAAGCTTAAACAGCAGTGGAATTTCCTGTATGTAGAAAAATACGTTATGGATGCCGGAATCTAGTGAGTAGTAAAAGGCGACTCGAGAAGTCTCTAAACAAATTTGTCGTTCGGATTGGACTATAAAATATAGATTCCACTATGTTTAAATAAAATTAAAGGACGCGGCACGACATGTGGTGTGAGAATTCAGGCAGTAATCCTAACTAAAGGCTGTAAAGGGTTGTAATGAGTGTGTGTAGTAAAACATTTTTTGGAAAGTGGTAAGAAAGAAGTCGTACCTGCAGTCATAATTTTTTTTTATATGCATGTACTGCAAAAGGCAGGAGAGACATCTGCACTTATCTACGTAATAGCACTCCTCAACGAAATTGTGGGATTTCGACTTACCCTAGCATTTTATTCCAGGCGTCTCACCTACACAACTTGGTTTCACCAATTGTTAACAGCGTTTAGCCGTCTTCCAACGCGGAAAAAGGTGGAATGTAGAGCATTAAATTCGTTACATGAGAAAAATCTTTGCTGCTCAATTACATATTGATAGCATGACGGAATTTTGTCAGAGATTCGATTCAATGGTAGTTCGACGAAGAGATCGTTTTTAAGTCTTCATCTTTTCTACACAAACATTTATAAATATTTTATACGATTAGTTGCGTAAACTGCAGATAAATTTATTAAAAAAATTTCAACAGCGAAAGCAGTCAACGGAATCGTAGCATTTACATATATGCTACCTTAACTTTAAACTTCTCAAAGATATACACTGGCCATTGAGTCATTTCATCACTTTATTTACAAATCATCGACTTTGATGCAGAATTTATGTAAAGTCCCACACCGATTAGTCATTTATTTCTAGATTTTATTCATTAAAGCATTACTATTATTTACTTTCTCTTACCAACTTCACAAATTCAAAGCGCAGCAATTCCAATTCATTTGATTTCAACCCTCATTTTCTTTAAGTTTTTCTTTATTTCTGTTTTTTTTTTGTTTTGTTTTATTTTCTTATCAATTGTTTGATCGCCTTATATGGTGAATCATCATCATTTCGCATAGAAAATGAAAATTATTGCATACTTTGCAAAACAAAATCGTAGAGAAAGTTTTCCTTTTTTTTGTTTCCTGCATGTTTTTTTATTGTTTTTTTTTTGTTTTTTTTTTTGTTTTTATTAACAACAGTTTTCTATTCTTTTATTTTTATTACAACAACAATAAAAAATACCCGGAAACAATAGGAAAACGGAAAGGATACAAACCGTTAAGCAGGGGTTTATGGCGATATGAATACGTAAATAAATGCACACATACTCTCCACTCTGTTATGAGCTTACTGCTGTTTTTATGGAAGGGACTGAGTACTTATGTTGCTGTATGTGTATGTGTAATCTGCTAAATTTTATGCGTTTTCACATGCACTTAAAGAAATTATTTTCGTTCCTTTACTTTCCACATTTAAATGAAATATTTATTGTAAAATTTTCTTTGAAAAAGTTTCTCTCCTTGCCTTACTCACTCTCTCACTTAACTCCTTGCATATGATGTACACGTATATGTATGTATGTATATATTGTATGATTGTTGCAACATAATATTATGCTTGCTTGTAGCACAAGCAACACTTATTTTATTACTTTAAATGGCTGGCAGGCAAAAAACAACCTGTAGAAAGTTTTTTGAGGCAGATTTGAAAAGATTTCTCAACAACTTTCATAATGAAACTGAACGAAACAATTTAAATTATACCTGAGATGTTCGTTCATCACAAGCCATGAATGCTTGCTTGAATGCTTTGAGTGCAAATGCAAATACTAATGAAACTGAAACTGAGTCTGATGTGTTTCTCTCTTGAGGCGCTTGAAGAGTAACTTTCTTGCATTTATGCAGAGTATTTATAAGAAACTTGAGTTTTGTAGAAATAAACTTAACTGGTAATTACTGTACTAGACAATTAAAATATGGTTTTAGTTTTTGTTTTAATTTTTTGATTTAAAAGATCACAAAAAAAGATTAAAATGTTTAGAATAGAAATACGCGCAAATACATAGTTGTTCTTGGTGTTATCTATAAAAAGATAACGACTATCGGCATTAACTGCTGTTCTTTTAAGAGTTTGAGAACTTAAATGATAATACAAGACACAAGACAATATTGTTGGAATAATTTTTTTTTATTAGAATCTGGCAGACAATTTTATGGCCTGCCGGAAATAAGGCAGGCGATTATGAATTCCATGACCGACTGAATCAGTCCAGTTTATGATTCACTTTTTTAATAAATCTCAGGATTTACTAGTTTGTCGGTATAAACCTATGACTTAACATAGACATTTAAAAATAATCCAGAATCATTAAATCACACTAAAGAGGAGGACAGTCGTTCATAGATAAATCGATTATCAAGATGTGTTCAGGCAACATGACTGGATAGCGGCTGTCATTTACCGTAACCATAGGTCAAAATAAGGCCAGCTGAAAGTCCCGATCTGAACCCTATTGAAAATCTTTGGGGGATCGTAAAACGAGGAGTTGCAGCCAAAAAACTTAGCAGCAAAAAAGCACTTTGGCAGCTTATCCAGGCAGAATGGAAAAACGTTAGTCCTGAGCAGTCTCTCAATTTAATCAACTCAATGAGACAAAGATGTACTGAAATAATACTCCAAAAAGGGTATCCTACAAGATATTAAAGGTTCAAAATAGTTTGGGTGAAAAATAAAGCAATTAAATTAAATTTTCATAATATTTTTTCAAATGACTTAATTATATGTCCACTTAAATTTTAAGTCTGATATCAACCCCGTCCCAAAACATTTTTTATAATGAATAACTATTTAAGTTTTTGTTATTAATTAATTATTAAGCATATGAAATTAATAAATATTAGTTGCTTTTGTTTCCACTTTTCTTAAATTTTTTAATTTTTACAAAAATGAAAAATTTTGCATAAGTGACTTAATTGTATGTTCACAAGTGTACATTCTTTCAAACTCGAAAGTATAAACAAAATTGCTATTGCTGGGTAATACTCTCTGAGTACTTAGGAATGGCTTTACATTACCAACTTCTTTGCCACAAGCCTTATAAATTTCATAGTAATGAAGGCGAAAAGATCTGTCTAATCTTCTCGAACAATGACAAAATCCTAAAAGCCATACTGTGATGCTTTAGACAATGGTAGTTAATATAATTCTATCAAATGCTTCTCGAAGTTTAACTTGTTGAAATACACTCAGGTTATAGGACAGCACATCCAACAGTATGTTTTAATTAAGCCGTTATTATATCTAGTTTGAATACGGTACACTTGCTACATAAAGATATCTCCTCCTACAGAAGACTGAAACTAGATTTAAAACTATAGAACGTTAACAAAATAGATTATCGGCTACCACTAAGAGCTGATGAACCAAAATAAAGGGTTATCCACTTGATTGTTTCAAAACTGCCTGCCTGGCATGGATGTTAGCTGTTAAATATGTTTTAACTGAAGTATCATTTATTTAGCGAAAGATTTGTGAACGAAAATGGATCCTTCCACAACCAAAGAACGCTTAAAACTTGCGTGAATTTGGATTCCATCCACTTCGATCTATATAAACTCCAACTCACGCAACAATCAAAGTCGGCAGAGTATTGTTAGCCATAGCACGCTGGCTAGGTGCTCGACCAACAAGCTTTTAGTGGGAACAAAAATTGCTTGACTTTTGAAATTCATTTCTCACTTCGTGATTGCAAATGAGGTTCAGAAAATTGAAAAGTGGTTGTAGGAAAACCATGTCAGCAAGAAAAAGTGCCTGTTTGCGTGTCCATTACGGTGTGGATTTGTCATTGGATCGTATTTAAAAAAAAAATCTGGAAGAGCTGTTCATGTCAGTAGTAGCCATCATACGCCAAAAATTTAAGATTATGAAACGACTAATATTTGATTTCAATATTGCATGAAGAGCTTACAGATGGAGTCATTCCATGTTCTGGATACGTCAATTGCTGACCAAGATCATGCGATTTGCTGCTGTTAGACTTCATGTTTGGGGCTTCGTCAAATATTGAATTTACATAGACAGTCATCTAACACTGAAGCTTTTAAAAACCCAGATTCATCAAGTTTTAGCTGAGATATCGACTAAAACGTGTAAAAGAGATAAACAGACTCCTTGAAATGTGGGGTGAGGGGAATTATTGAAAATTATATAGAGTTCGTTTTATGAAAGTAGTGCTGGTTAAATCAGTGATTTATCTATCTAGGCACGTAAATATGTATATTTTGTATATAAAGCCTATATTCTACTCCATTATTTAGGAGAAATCTCTCTCAAGGGTAATTTATTAGGGGTAAGAAAGCATTTTGAAATCTGTAATAGTATACACGTTTAAAGTTCCATTGTAAACATTTAAGAGGCATTACAAATAATTTTATTTACATGGTTCTTCTAATGGTTTGTATGACTCACAGTGCGTATACTTGATGCGAAATGAATTTCAAATAAATCATACGCCCCCTATTGTTTTTATTGCCAAAGAGAAGAAATGAATTGGAATTGTAAATTCAAAAAAAAATGTAAATGAGCAAATAGTGTATTTTGAGACTGATTTTTAAAGAAATAAATAAAATTGACCTTAAACTTCAAGAGACACAAGTCATTATGCACATATAGTTGATATTTTCTTTAAGTGTATTGTATTCGTATATTGTATTTTAATACCATATACATACATACATATATCACTATAGAGAATGCCGTTTTCAGCGCTATTTTCCAAATTTTTTTCTCATTTTTTGGGGTATTTTTTCGGTTTTTCGTTGTTGTTGTAGTGCTTGATAATAGTTTTAAAGAGATCTTTTATTTATTTTTATGAATTTTATAGAGAAAAAACCAATTAGGGGGTCATTGAACAATTTGATTGTTTTTCGTTGGATACTCTTCTTTTTGGGGTTCACTACGCCTGTAATGCATTTTCCTACTCTTACTCTTAGAGATATAATTGTTTTTGGCATAATTTCCTTGTGGATTTGTTTTCTACGCTGTACTATATTGTACTGTATAATGCTTTAAATTTATAAAATATAAAATTTTATTTTATGTTTTAATTTTTTTTTTATACGGAAATATTGATTACAACTGCAGTGGCATTTGAAAGAAAACTTGAAGCCTTTTTATTTTCTATTTTCATTGCAATAGCCAATAGTCAGCAGTATTTGTTTTATAAAAGAACAAAAATAAATAAAATTTTATTTTCTTTCTTTTCTTTTCAGTTTTCTCATATTTTTATAACTTTTTGACTTTCAAGTTTTAATTTTTCTTCTTCTTCGTATTGTTTTTAAAACAAAAACAAAAATAACAAGAAGTGTAAAAGTAAAAAAAAACTTATTGCATATTTCTTTGATTATATGTTGCAAGTCAAATCAAGTCAGCAGGCCAGCTGCACAGGCTGGGTCAAGACAGCATCAGCTGTAAGAAAAATCCAACAAGTTTTTTGTTTTTCTCATATTTTCTATTCTTTAGTTTTTGATGCATATTGTTTGCATACTTTAAGGATTGTTTTGATTGTGTAAAATGCATAGATTTTAAAGAATACTTTATGGTTTAACGCCTTAAACAGAACAACAAATTTCAAAATTGTTTTCAATTTCTCTCCTTTTTGCGTAATAAAACAATATTTGAAAGAACTAAAAAAAGAAAAATAGATATTTCTTTTGCCAACAAAACCAGCATTTTATTTGCTTGATTGCCTGTTGCAAACAAAACATATAAAATTTGTAATTTCTATGATTTCTTCTTTTGCAGCAAAATAAATTCTCTCTAATTGGCAATTTTATTTGTTAAACAAAATAAATAAAAAAAATATATTATTTGTATATTTCTTACAATTTATGTAAATTTCATATAAATATTATACAAAATAAATAGCATATCATAAGGATGTTTCATAATGAAACCAAATTTCTAAGCATACCTTTGGGTTTTTGGGTTCATAAGTAAACATTTTTGCTTATTTTTCTATCAAATATTTATAAATGAAACCCCAGAACTTTAGTTTTATTTCTTAAAAATTGAAATGTTAATTGGAAACAAATTTGTTTTAATTTTTTTTAATTTGGCTTTTGTTATACAAAACCTCAAATTCTTTAGTTTTTACTTCCTGTGCGGTTTGGAATACTTTTGCCTTTTTTGTTCGTTTTTGGGAAAAGTAATTTTAATTGCACCACAAAAAGTCAATATACATATATTCGAAAGATTTATTGATCATTCTTGTTATACAGGGTAATACATTTATCGGTTTTAAATTAATATTCACGAAAACAGTTGTAATTATGATGAGACTTTATTTAGCTTCCGACTACTTCTTCCCACACGACTATAACTTGACGAATGTTAGTTTTCACATGCTCAAACGTTAGTAGTTTCTACGCTTAAAAACGGTCTTTCACTTGGTCACACAGGAAAGTCTTACGGCGACAAATCGTATGATCTAAACGTCGTCAAAATGTGAAATTTCTTTACCTGGAAACTTTTCACACGACAAAGGCAGTTTATATTGTCAGACTCAAGGTGCATCTTCTTAATTAAAAAAAAAAAATATATATATATATATATATATATATGGCCCAAGTACACATACATACATACATAATTGGTCCTTACAACCCTTTAGTCAGGATTACGACCTAACTTCTCGCACAACTTATGTTGTGGGAGTTAATTTTATACATGAGCGGCGGGACCTAGAGTTTTTAAAGTTGACTCCGAACGACAAATTTTTGAGAAACCTTTCATGGCAATTTTATTTCACTCTCAGAGTTTTTGCCAGAAATCTGCTGAGAGGAAGTCGCCGAAGAAATATTTTTTTCATATTTTCGTTTTGATGTCTGACGTGGAGTTTGAAACGTGGTCTTACGTCTAATAAGCCGACATACTATCTACTAGACTACGGTGACTTCATCCAGACCATAATTCGTTTTAAACAGTTGCTGTTTTCGGAGGAAATAAGTTTCCCATAATTGCTTGAGTGAGTTCTCCAAGCCCCACATAAGGGACCCAGAAACAGAAATGAGCTTCAAAGAATGAAGAATGTTAGAATATAACCAATTAGCTGGCAGAGTGGGCAGTTGACTTTTTTTGCTGCTTTATATGCCATAAAGACCCGTAAAATATGACCAATTGCTGAGAATATCATAGAATCGTCAAATTCAAATTAAACGCCTTACATTCACTAAGCCACACAGAAACCGTAGAGCGTACATTGAGACGATGCATTGGCCTATAACGCTTCCAGTATTCTCAAATTTCATCAACATTTTTCCAATTCCTTTTAGTAGGGTAGTTTCTACTACCATACTTATAATGCACCAGCATCATAGTAAGTTGAAGCAATTTTTACGCTTCCTTCGGTTGTTAAACAATCCATATTCGTAAATGGTAGACACTTTACCAAATAGAAGACACTTCAGAGGGAAGATAGCCTTGCCGGGCAATAATATATGAGGGAGAGGAAAGATTGAATTGTTCCTTCTTATTCTGAGAGGGCTTTTAGTCTCCTATTTCAAGTAATCGCAATATTTATGTCTTCATTTAAGACAATTTGAAATTATTTCATAAATGATTATGATTTCTTGTTCTCATTTATCTCACATTTCCGCACGTTCCTATATTTCAAAACAATTACTCATGCTCATGCTATTGCAATTGTGCGTTTTGTGCAATTGTTAAGCGCGCATTCAATATTTATTCCAATCAATTGAACATAAAATTTCTATTATTTGCACGAGTCAGTCAAAATGCAATTCCTGTATTTCATTCACATCCATTTACACGCTGTTCCTCTTCTCTTAAGAAAAAAAAGGAAACAGAAAGAAAAAAATAAGAATGGCAAGCAACAATACGATTTGTAAACTTTAGCTTCTGCAGTAAAATTCAAAAAGTCAAACTCATCCTTCAATTTAAGCGAAATAAATTTTATTGCTTCTGATGATGATAATGTTGATGACAATGGGGATGGTTATAGTGATGGTGATGGGAATACACTCTCATCCATTCTAATGCAATGGGTTTGACAGAGGGGGTTGACAGACAGAATGTAATTGTGTTGTGAAATGCTCATGACAATTGTTGTAAAAGAAAATTGCATTTTCATGTTTTATTTCGTATCATCAATTGTTTTGGGGTTTTATGTTCTCATTTTTATTCTTTTTTTCTCTTTCTTTTTTTTCGGTTTTTATTCTCTATTTGTAGTGTTGCGTTACATTTTTTATGATTTGAAAACTACCAACTAATGCATACGAAATAAACTAGAAATAGTCATGGAGTGATTTTCAGTGGAACAGTGGAGCAGGCAAATAAATGCAACGGAGGGCAATAAATGACAATAATAAGGAACTAATTTTAGAATCACTTCTGAACAATTTGTTCATAACTTGTCTAAGGTTTTTCCACAAGGGACTTGTAAGACAGTCACCTAAAATTTTGGGGATTTAAGTGCTGCCTTCCTAATGTGGAAAAATGTATTCTTTTATCCTTTGAGTGTTCAACAGTAAGTTGAATTTACTGTACGTTTGTTCCCAATACAAGTTCTCAATTAAAATTCTTTGTTTGTTGTTACTGATAGGTTTTACGATATAAGATAGGTTCTACGATTAGATGGTGCGCCAGCTACAGCCTTCTTTCTATCGTATATAAAGTTCTACGAACATATTTTGCTTAAATTGATTACTAAATACTGATTGAATCAAATTCTAGAGAAAACTTATGAAAACCAAATCGATATACACCATATTTTCGTTGTTTATAAGGCAACTTTCGATAGCCCGATAAGATATCGCATTTTTGCAAAGTTAATAAGGCTGTGTAGTATGACTTGGGGCATTTTCTTGGAGCTCCTTGTAGATAGGTAAGGTCTCTTGCAAACCTTTTGATATCGTATGAGGTATTAGACAGAATACGTCTTATTATACTTCAAGGGCAATATTCTGTGAAAGCTTGGAGTTCATTACAATGACTGTATTCCAACAGCTTGCGTACATCACCAAGAGTGATTTCATTATGGAAACAAAGTCTAGAAAATTACTCTTGTCAATGAGTGCTAATTTGGTTTTTCCTGCAAGTCGAAAAACCTCTCATCTTCGTGCTTCTATATGGTACGAAAGCAATTATGTTGTCATGCATTGTTGCAGCTGCCTTAGAAGTATTTGAGTGAAAAGTTCTACACAAGATCTTTAATTCAGTGCGAATTTCCGCATCCAAACCTACAATGAGGTGCGTGTGGACTCTTGAGCGACATTAACGTTATTCAACTAAGGCTAAGCTAGTTCAACCATATCGTTCCGATGAAGATTCTGCTGAGACGAGAATTTGATGCGAGGACTATCAGGTTTGCATTGATAGGACCAAATTCAGGAAATACTATCAACGATTGGTGTGAGCAATGGATCGTATGGCGAATGCATGGTAAAGGCGCCTAAAAGTAGATACTAAGGCATGCCAACATTCGAAAGCTAAAAGTTCTAAAACGCTTGAAATGTTTTAAACAATCGAAAAGAGAAGGTCGAAAAGACATCAACAAAGAGTCAAGTACTTAATAGCTCGGTGGTTCAATAATTAATCGAAGCTTTAAGGCAGTAAGGAGCTTTAAGCTTTAAGGCAGTAAATGCTGATGATAATAACAAATTAATACAGCATTCCCTGACCGAACGGGCGTGAAATGATTAAGGCAACGAAATTTATATCGCAATACCTAAAGCTAATCTTATCACTTAGTACTTAACGGTCTCAATGAAAGAGCTGTGAAAAGGAGACAACGTATATATATATATAAAGGATGTTGCTTTTGTTGCAGCAATAAGAGGTTTTTTTTGTTTTTCACATCGAGTGGTATCCAAAAGGATGTGTGAAAAATATTCTGGAGAAGAGAAAACAAGACGTCCAGAGGACTTTAACAATAGGGGAGAAAACGACAAATTTGCTCAAGGCTATACGAAAGACTTGCTGCTAGAAAACTGAGAAACTACACTTAATGTCAAGGTTGGGCACAGCTGGTAATCAGCTCGTAACAGTTACAGACTCCTAATAAGCTCGAGTCGCTATCGACCTATGTGGCGTGGCGTTATCTTAATGCATGTATTCTATTTTTCTGATCACAGAGAGTATAACGTTTGCTGTAAACACACAGAACTTAGTCTTTAACTTGAAAATCTTATATGAATCCTTATTATCACATAGTTTACCAAATGCTCCACAGTATGCCATATTTGATTTGACATTTACATATAAATGAAACTCTCAAATCCATACACACACATAGACACACACAATCTCTTACGTTCACTCGAGTAAGTGACGTGAACACAATGAAATCAAATACAAATATTATTACGACACTTTAATAATGTGGATAATGGTGATAAAAACGACAAGATAAGATAAAAAATAACAAAAAATGACAATGAAATGTGTTGATTATGAGAGCGATAAAGATGGTGATGATGATGATGATGAGAGAAAATTTGTTGTCACAACCTTACCCATTCAATTAGATCAGCAATAAATATGCATGTGGTTAGAGAGATAAGTAAAGTTTCTTAACAAAGGGGATATATTTTTGATTATTTGGAAAGATATAATCTGCAGTTTATAAAGTTAGAAAGCAGGGTTAAATATAATAGAAAAACAAAAACAAATATTTTAAATAAGAAATAGCAAATAGTTGTCACTTTATGTATAGAGAAAGAGAGATTTTTGTTTCTTTCTTTCTGAATTTTTTTTGTTAGTTTTAAAACAACGAGTGTTGATTATTATTATTGTTGTTGTATTTAAAAGCATAACATTGTCGTTGTTGTTGTTTTCAAATGCCTTGTCTTTTTTCTCATTGTTTTGTTATGTTTTTTTGTTTTCAAACATAAACGATTTGTCATGTCTATTTAAATGCTTTTCAAAATAATACATCAAAACACACACACATGCTCACATATGTACATTTAAAAGTTTAAGTGTGTGTGTTTATTTATATATTTTTAAGGACAAACAAATTTATTGTCTTTAAAACACACGCACGCATGCACACATGTACACATACGATTACTAAAATACTACAAATGAATAGAAAAGACAACAAAATATCAACGGCGAACATCAAATATGTTTTTAACAAAAAAAAACCAATAACAATAACAATACTAAAAACTCATATATATAAAATATTACCAAACGCAATACAATACAATAACAACAACTACAACAATGGAAAACTAAAAACGAAACAAAAGTCTTTTCTTTTTATACTCTTACTCATACTCTCTTGAACACACAATTCAATCCATTATTATATGAGCTCTTCAATTTACTCTCATAGAGAAGAGCATAAACATGTACACACACACACATTCAAACTTGGGCTTACACTAACATACATGTATTTGAAATGCACGAATAAAAATACATGTTGAATTGTATTGTTTTATAAACAAGTGTTTTGCACAAGGATAACTGTAAGTACCTAGGTATGTATGTGTATGTATTGTGCAAGTTTATGCTGTTATTCTTGTTATTTTTGTTATTTTCACATGCAACTGTAAAAGTAAAACAACAAATACTTCTAAAATACAAAATACATTTGACTATTACACGTATACCGAGCATTAGTGAACAATACACCTAGAGAAACTCAGAATACAAGGCTAGTTTTACTTATTTAAAGGGTCTGGGAGAGAGTGTGTATGAAAATGGCGAAAACTAAGCTTTACTGTTTGGTTTGGCTGGCAGTTTAAAATATTGCTCCGGGTATTTATAGGGGAATGAATAAATGAACGAAGAAAATCGCATAAATTTCCGTTTACATGAAAATAATGTAGAGTGAGCAATAGCAACTAGAAATTGCAACAGGATAACACAGCCAGCGATATTGCAGGTAAGCGTATAACGAGTGCAGTGATCAGTTGTGGCACAACCAAGGAATTCTCCGTTGAATTCTCTACTTTAGGAACACCCTTAAAGACCTGCAGGCTCACAATTGTAAATGCAAGTCCGCCAGACTTGGGTACTCATGTGAGATGCATTGGGCTTGACTTATGCAATAGAAGTAAGAATGAGAATGAGAAGGAAACTGTTTAATACATGCTGTACTGTCGGGAGGGGAAAAGAGCACTATTCTGCCTCCAACACGGAGACTTTGAAGGATATGTTAGTAATGGATTTTAACATCAATTTAATGTCGAATCCATCCGAATCAGATGTGGGATCCTTTTTGCAGGAATATCACTGGATTCTTCCAACCCTCAACGCAGGACAACCAACACACTAATCACTAGATCATAGCCACCACATAATATGTAACACAAAGAAATTCTTCAAAATATGACCGAATTAATATGTATCTTATTTGATTATTGTTACGTGGCACTAAAACATTGAGGTATTACAATCTAAAACCTTCTCTGACACGTGTGGAACTGCTTAACTTAATATTTATAAGACAAAAAAAGAAAGCCAGCATAGAGAATATAATTATCTGGCTACCATCAAAATTACTTGACAGAAAAAAATAACAATTGTAGATATAATGCTCTGTCACGTTTGCAAATTAATTTTGCTATCCAATCTGAGGATCGCTAGGGTATAACTGAAGTTGACCAATATCTTAAGGATTTTGATAAATGACAAAACGTAAGTCAATGAAGCTCAATTTGGGTTTCGCTATTTCGATGGCAAGTTGGACTAACGATCTGGAATGGCCACCATAATAACGGTGTTTGAATTACCCAATTACATTGAACAAGGGAACCATTTGAATAAGACTGAATATTTTTTAAAACTTGAACTGGTCACCTTGTGCTACATTTTAAAGCCTACATTGACTTTGCTATTTGAATATTTTGTATATGTACTCATATGTATCTCTCTCTGCAATGAAAAAACTAAATAAAAGTAGTTTTCCATGTTTTCGCAGATGCTTCAATTGTTATATTGTTTTAACATGCTTTACTACAGGAAAAAAAAAACAGAAACAAAAATCACGCGAATTTATTTTAAAACCCAAAAAAAAAAAAAAAAAAATTCCTGCTAAAATCGCATGTAGTTTAGGATGTCAATAGACATCAAATAAACAATAAGAAACAAATGTGTAAAGCTTTGTAACGTGTAACAATTTGTGTAAAATTTACATAAATTGTGAGAAAAATAAAAACTTAAATACATAAATTTTTAAAAAATTACGCGATTTTATATTACTGCTAACGATATGCTAAAATAAAATTTGTTTTATTTTATTTCATTTTAATTTGAATTTTATTTTTAGTGTTCATCATTGTTATTTGCCAAATATAAACTATGCAACAGTGAACATGTAGTTATTCAACCTAAAAGTATGCTTTGAAAAATAAAATTAAATTGATTTCTAAAATAAGTTAATTGTAGTATGTAGGCCAACAGAATTTCCATTTACAGGCCCAATAGATAAAAATAATAATAAATTACAATTCGATGCATTAATTTTGTAGGCAAATTTTAATTTCCATTTCAATTTAATCCTTAAAATATGCAACAGTTAAACAACAACAAATAATACTGCCTATATAATATGCTGTAAAATTTTATTGTTATTATATGAGAATTAAAAAAAGGAATAGTTATTGGAAAATAATAATTTAAAAAAAATAGCTTTATTGCGGAATTAAAAACGGATGTGTTGAAAATCACTCTATGGGTGTCTAGTAATCTGCATCACACATTGTGTAAGTACAAGAACGCTGACGACGGTGTTAGGAAGATTTTGTGTTAAATAAAATATTATTCAATAGTTTTGTAATCGGTTGTTCTTCGTAAAAGATGAAAACGTAACCCAATGAACAAAAGCGATCAGTTATCTGAGCAGGACTGACGGCCAACTAGGTTTTACTGCCAAACTTTTAATTCGAGTGTTAAAAATTGAATCCCATGAAGGAAGAAATCGATCGCAAGCTATTAATATAGGTTAAAAGAAGAGGGTACATACGTATGTGTACGGATAGTGACTCGTCTGAAGCTCCGTTGAGCTTAGTTGCTGAGCAGGATTGGAGCGTTATCTACGATTAAGAGATAGCAAATAATCTGTAATCTTAGTAGGGAGGTATTAATAGTTTTTCCAGTTAAACAGGAAATTAGTCAACTTTATCATGTCTTAGAATGATAGGACTGTTAGCTGTCGTTGCCTAGATGTGACGATTATGTACCGTGAAAACTGTGCTGACGTTACAAGGCCTTCTTTCTTTGTTGCAGTTGCCTTCTCCAGGGACTGGAATCATGAGGAATATTGAAAGTTCGAAAACCAATACAAAAAAATTTTCGTTTTCCTGGGGTTTAAACTCTACTTCCTTACTTGCTTGCACTTTTGCCACGTTTTTTATTAATAGAGGTGAGATTTTAAAATGTAAGTCAAATTGATATCGATAACAGTGTTTGTTCTTTTAATCGATAACAAGATTTTTTATCGATAACAACGGGTCTTATTTTCGCTTAATTACGGTCAATTAAGCTCTTCGTGAATTTCTTCTTGTTAAAAATACTTTGAAGTACTTTAGAAAATACTTTGAAGTACTTTAGAGCCTCAGATCGATTCAAATAATGTTGAACGAAACGTATCTGTCCGAAGAAGCACTTTTTTTCAAGAACTTAATCTAAGCGTCTATGTTAATGTGTTAAGTATCAAATTATATCTCATATAACTAAGTTTCCTTTACTCTAAACCCGTATCTGGTTTAATCTTAAAGAAGCTAAAGAGTGCAGTAAAGCAGTGCAGTAATTTCAACGAATCTCTTTGTAATGTCATGGATCATTTTCGCTGAATATAGAGGTTAGAATAAAATTATTCGATAGAGAATCTATCGATTCCGAGTGTGCTACGATATATCACATTTAAGATTGTTAAAAATCTCTCTGCACTGGCCATTTTACGAAACATTAACTAACTGATTCCTTTTAAAGTTTTCAACTTGAAGTGAAAAGAAAAAGTTTCTCCTTTCTGCATTTTATATTAAAACTTTAAAATTTCTTTACTTTTTGTAACAATAACTGTCCTTTAAAAACTTGCAATTGCTAGTCAACAAAAGAAAAACAAAAAATTACTTTTGAAAATTGTCCTTTTTCCACTTCAGCCGCCAGTCATTCACACAACCAAGTCAGGCCATGCCAGGCTTTCAGTCAGTCAGTCACACAGTTAATGCCTTGAACTGAAAACATTGCTCTCTTACTAACAAACAATTAAACAATTAAGTCATCTGAAAAGTATGCTTTACAAAAGTCTAATGTCTTTGACAAGACTATGACTAACTATGTATACACATACATGCAAATCCTTAAAATATGCAATACAATATACAGGCATAAAATAACAACCCTAGCTAGCAGTACAGCTATTCAAAGCTATGCTTTAAAAATAGTAAAATGGAAAAAAACAATAAAAAAAAATTAACAGAGTGGTCTTTGCTGTTTATAAGTGTCTATTGTTAACAACTTATAAAAAAGTGAAATAAAAAAGCAACAACAACAATAACACTAGCCAGCTAGAGTAGCTGACGACCCCTACAAACAAAAACAATAAAACTATAAAGCTTTTAAAATAAATAAAAAGCAGAAGGCGCTAGAACTATAAAAAATATAATTTTTTAGAAGCCAAAAAGTATGCAACAGAACTTGAAACGGACAAAATGACAAACGAAGAATTTGGCCCCCAGTGAAGGCAAAAAGAAAAACCCACAAAAAACCATATTGAAGAGGTTAAAAAATGACAAATAATAACAATAATAATAAAAAGATAAAACAATACAATACAAAGAACAGAATGTGAGAGTGAGAGAGCTGGCACAAAGATAAAGAGAATACAAGTGGAAAAATCTATTTTAACAACTTGATGAATATCATGTATATTCTGTTGCTATTGCAATTTTTTTCTTTTTTTTTTTGTGTCTATTCTAACATAATACATCAAAGGAAAAACTTGCCTACGCACACTACAAACAGAACAAGAGAATGAAACAGAGAAAGAGAGGGAGAGAGAGAATAAAAAAGACAAACATGTTTTTAGGCACGTGTATAATGCAAAAAAAATTCATCACAATAGTTTTAGAGACAACCTGACTAGGCTTGTGCTTGCCTATAGATTAGGCATATTGTCATATCAAGATAATAAAAGCATACTTTTCAGCGTGTGCAGGTCTATTATAACAGCAATTTTGCCAGATTTATAAGCAAAAATATTTTTTAATTAAAAACAAACACACGAGGCAAATTGAAAAGGCAATTTCTTTTGTTACGAAAAAAAAAACCGAAACAGAAAAGAATTTGAAAATGAAAGTAAAAAAGTGAATGATGCTGGATTTGTTAATGAAAAATTTACTTGTGATTAACATTTTGAACTTTAAAGGAAAAAAAAAAACGATTTCCTATAGAAAGTAACACAAAATAAGAAGAATTGAACCATAAAACCATGCCTTATATTGTAGTAAATCTGTTGCTCCTTAACCTGTGCTACAGTTATTGAAAATGTGATTAAAAACCTGTTACGTACATATATGCATTATTTTCCATTACAACTGTATTAGTCAGGATCACAATTTAGATTCTCACACCATCTATGTGTTGGATGCTACAGTCTCTCGATGAATGCTAACAACAGATCTGAGGAGCTTTATCTTGTAAATTATGGGTCTAAAGTGGATAGCAACCACATTACAGTTGCGTTGCCAGTTGACAACAAAAAATTCTCAAAAAATTACTAAAATTTACAAACCAAACGTTTTAAAGATTGGTTATGGTGAGGATAAGACGAGGACTAAGTGAAACGAGGACTTAACCAAGAGAAAATTAGTTTTATCCATGGTTTCACTTAAAACGGGGTTTTTAGTTATTATGAACCTTATAAATGTTGTCTACCTGCCTATTCAACTTAAGACAATAACAAACAAAAGTGTTTATAAGTTCTAGAATTATGAGGAAAAAAAAATACATCAATATTTACCTTATTACAGGCACAAAGAAGTCGAAAATTAATTTCTTGTATGAAGTCAACTTACCTGAAAAGAAAAGGAAAAAATATTAAAATTTAGAAAAATTTTAAAAAGAATTTACAATTGGCCACAATTAAATAATTAAATATTAAATTTTATGTCTATTTTTATGTGTGCGAAGCTAGCTACGAAAGTTATATTCTTTTGTTTTACGGTACAAGTTATTTTAATAAATGTTATCTTACGCTAACATAGAAAAGTGAAGTGAGAAAATCTTAAATAATCAGGAAAATTGATTGGAGATAAAGTGAAAGCAAAACGACGCCAAACTTTTGGGTTTGATGAACAAAAACTGCTAAACATAGATCAAAAAAATGCAAGTCATCAAACAAAAAATGTAAGTCATTGAACAAAAAATTCAAATTATCGACAAAAATGCAAGTAATCGAACAAAAAATATGCAAGTCGACTATCTAAAAAAATGCAAGTAATCGAACAAAAAATATGCAAGTCGACTATCTAAAAAAATGCAAGCCATCGAATAAAAAAAAATATAAGTCATCGACCAAAAAAGGCAAGTCATCGATGCCAAAACTATGGCAAAATTGCGTGTTATCGATCAAAAAATGCAATGCGAGCATTTTACGCGATTTATATAGAAACATTTTTGTTGCTCATTTAAAGAAAACCTTCGTCGCCTATATCCCCGGTCCCCAGTAAAGATCGACCGAAAGGAAACCGGTTTTGGAATCCTTGCTAACATGGCTATGCAGTCCACAAGCCCATTATTTATCCCACTTTGACCAACTTTTATAGAGCACTTTTTGCTCGTATAAGTAACGTTACCCGACCGTAACGAAAACTGTTTTGGAATCCCTGATCCCATACCTATCCAATCCACTACTGGAAAAAACTCTGAGAGTAGAATAAAATTGCCGTAAAAAGTTTCTCAACTCTGTCATTCGGAGTTGAAATTAAACTCATGTTAAAACTAACACACACAACATAAGTGGTGATAGAAGCTATGTAAGTGGTAGTGCTGGGTTGTAATGACCAATTATGTAAGAAATGAAGTGCGAATAACTGCAATATATCCAGAACTTCTGACATTAATACCATAAAGGACGTCAATACTTGCTACTTTGGTTAGCATTATAACGAATTCAGAATCAAGCTCAAAAAAACAAAAAATAATATTTGGTTAGCAGGAGAATTGCAATCGAATGCTAATGTCACAATTGTACAACTGTGTAACAAGCGATCTTAAACCTGTATAGAATTTCTTTTAATAGATACTTGCACACACGACGATTATCTGTCCTAAACAGCAATAGTGTGCGCCCTACAAGACAGTCTCTGAAGAAGATCGACAAAGAAGTGTTCAAGACAAAGAAAAACTGAATTTAGGTCAAGAATATAACGAGGGATTGAGTACGTTATTTGTGATGACCTGATGCACATAAGGTTAAACTTTAATTGCTGAAAAAAAATATGATTGAAATTAATACCAAAAGTATGTACACCCAAACCTTTTTTTACGCGGTAGATACGTTCCATTTGGATACCGTGTAAAAAAAAAACGCGTAAAAAAAGACAAATATTATGTATGTATGTAAGTGGATAAACAAACTGAAAAGATATACATAGGATTGATGCAGCAGCCTACATATGCCTATAAAATTGAATAACTTTATAAAAACGTTATTTTTTATGCACAAACTGGGAGTTAAACGGGATTAAAAGATTTTATCGGTATAAAAAGGAGCAAAAAAAAAAATTAAATTTGTTAAAAAAAAAACCGTGTTATTTCAAATTCGCGTAAAAAAATCCGTGTAAAAACAGGTTTGGGTGTATTCATTTTCACAAATGCTTTTAACTCTGTGAGTAGTGATAAAACAATAATAAAAATTAGAAAAAAAGAGAAGAGAGAAAAAAAATATATAAAACTAATGGCTCACTTTTTTTTATCTCTCTCTCACATTCCTTGGTCTGACACTCTTGTGCCTCTATTATCATTATGCATAATTTTTACAAATTGTGACTGCAATGACAGACGCTTGTAACAACATTGTCAATTCGCTTAAACAATCAGGCTAATTTTATTATGAAATCTTTTTTCTTTTTTTGCATTCTTAGACAAAAACGAAAACAAATAAAAGAAAAATTGCAGCAAAAAGGAAAATATGCAAAAAACAAACACCGCATAAATTTAATAAAACAGAAAATAAAACAAACAAAAAAAAAAAAATATGAAAAATAACAGAGGAAAAGTACAACTCTTTCAAGTCATTATAGAATAAATTTCATACTTTAAGGCATTGGCATGGAAATGCTTTCGCAAAAGAAGGCAGTTGAGCAATAATAAAATGAAAATAAAACGAAAATACTGCAATTTATTATTATGAATGAAAGAATGAATGAAGGAATGACTGAGTGAGTGAGTGAGTGACTGAATGTATAATTTGTGGTAAGAAAGACATCACCAACATTATCACACACACAAACATAATCACACAGACACCCAAAGACAAAAAAAAATACAAGACAGTCGTTAAGATAAGACAAGACAAGACCCGACGAGACAAGACAATTCCTTTTTCAGTCAGTCGTTCACTCGCTCAGTCATTCATTCATTCAACACGAGTAGACAAACAGAACGTTAAGATTCAATTTTAACCAGCATAAATGTCACAATGTTTTATTTATTTATTATTTCTTAACGAAAAGGTACTATTTGGAAGAGTACCTACGAAAATAGTACCTTTCCTAAGCAAATGTTGTTTTAAAATCTCATGTTAAATACTGAAATCATAAATTATAAAACATTTTATTCAGCGAAAAGGGTACTATTTGGAATAGTACCTAAAAAGAACCTTTTCTATGCAAATGTGGTTTAAAATCTCATGTTGAATACTACTTTCGACCTACGAAACCATATTCCTTCGGCGTCTTAGTCTCAGCAGATTTCTCTCAGAAACTCTAAAAATTGCCATGAAAAGTTTCTCAAAAAGATCTGCCGTTCGGAGCTTTTAAGAAAATTTGGTACTTTTTAAAAGATCTAGACGTACTATTCCAAAACGTTTTTGGTTAACTTGTTTTCAATAGAAATTGTTTCATGTATTTTCGGTACTTTAGAAATTTAGTACCATGAAGATAAGGTACTTTAAAAAAAATAAAGTTCTGAGTACTTTTCGCAAACCATTTTTCTTTCTCATTTTATGGAGCACATTACCTTAGTAAATTGATGCCTGAATAATTGTGTCGTACCTTTTAAGGATTAATACCCTCGCTTTTACCCTTATTGTTGTAATGGCCGCTGTTGATTTCTATTTTCTAACTGTTTTTATAAACGGTTAACAAACAAATTTCTAAAATTGCTTTTTTCCTCTTCTATGTCTCTCACTGACAATACTTACTGACTTATTGTTAAAATGGACAAGAATTGAATAAATTTTCTAAGAAATGTAAGCGAAAGAGTACCGTGGCTAGAGAAGGATGCCATCACATAAGGAAAATTGTGATGAGGAATTACTGTTTAGACAAGTGCAATTTTATTGGACTTAAGCCAAGTGCATAAAACTAAGAAAATAATGGAAAGCAAAGGAAAATATTAAATACAGGGGAAAAACACTGAACGGTGGTATGAAAAAAATTTTTTTTTTTTGCATAAAAATAAATAAAATGTCGTGGCATAATTTTAAGGCGCCCAAGACCAAACAGTCGAGGGTGCTAATAATGCTAATGGTATACATTGTACACTCACTAGCAAATACTATATAACTGTATAGTGTTTGTAATATTAGTTCAGACACTATGGTTAGATGCTCTCTCTTAATGGCATGTCCTTTAATATATGTATGGTGAGCAGTAGAGAAATGAAAAAGGAACATTTTTTAATAACAAGCCAACGAATTAAAGGCAATTGTATGGAAATTGCTTAATAAGGGATAAAAATACAATAAGGCGAAGGAATAAAGCGAATAATAGCTCTCCAATACAGAATTCCTAAAGGAAGACAAGAAGAAAACTATGAGCTCAAGATGCAATTTTATTATTCTTTTCGGTTCTTGTTTGATTATTTGCCGCTTTCTGACAATCTTTTTTATTGAAATTAACGCAGTCAACACTTTTATGGTAGAATGTCCACAAAAGAGACTGTTTTCGCTTAAGGCGAAACAATTTTACTACTTCACCTTTTATTATCGTTTAATTTCATTTCGTTGCAATATGCCACAGTTGACAAGATGGTTATTTTAAATAGGAAGACACAAGTACGTATTCGCTTAAGAATATAAGAGAGATTTTTTACGTAAAGCATAGGAATACATGCCATGACATGATCCATGGTCTTCTATCATAAAATATTTAAATGATGTTGAGTTAAATTCCAAAGTGACAGATGATGGCTTAAATAAGCGAGTTCTTCTAGGAGGTACTATATTCAAAAAGTTTTAAAATGGCTCGTGAATTATTAGATATTTTTATTATTATTTTACGTCGCGTTTAAAAAGGATTGATGATGAAAATTTCAATTTCAAGTTCACGTCAAAGACAAACCCCGCTTTGAGGTAACCCTAACATCTAAAGTAAACGTTGATGAAGAAAAAGTATCGTCAGGTTCCTATTAAAAAATGTGATGAAGATCTAGACATCCCAATTGATCCGTTACATGTAAAATTTTCAAATGTTCTGGACATTAAACTGTGTCAGCAATGTTTTCTGCAAAGGATTGGCTGAGTGATGTATATGATGAGACCGATTTATTTAAACAATCGTATAGCTAGAGAAATATATATGTATATCGGAAAATGCATGCCACGCTTCAGCAGATTTAAAGATCAAAAATCCTCAATTAATAAAAACTTATGTATTGCATTTTTAACATATGTACATAACATAATTGGTCATTACAACCCTTCCGTCAGGATTACAACCTAGCTACTCACCCCCCACTTATGTTGTGCGTGCTAATTTCATACATGAGTCGTCTTCGAACCACAGATTTTTGGGAAACTTTTCATGACAGTTTTATTGACTCTCAGAGTTTTTGCCAGAAATCTGCTGAGAGGACGAAGAAATATGTTTTCGCAGTTCGTTTTATTGGAGATATCTGAGCTGGGGCTTGGCCTGTCCTACTAGACTACTGCCTTTGAAAAGCGATTCCGTTAAGCCTATCTCGCAGAAATCATCGTTTCTTATAATAAAAAACTTCTTAATCGATTTTTACAAGCTTCAACTCTGATTCGAATTTTTTTTAACAATAAAACATGATTACAGAGTAATCAATTGGTGTCAAGTCTGAATTGTAAAATGAATGCACAATAAGTTCCCAAACGAAACATGAGAAGTTTGCTTGTGGATTACTACTACTACCTTAATGAGTATCTTCGCTTATTAGACGAGAGCTTATGGTAAAAATCTCAGCTCAATTATATTGAACGAAATATGAAAAAATATCTCCTTTTTCCTCTTAGCAGTCTTCTGGCAAAAGCTCTGAGAGTAACATTTGGCATGAAAAGTTTCTCAAAGCTGCTGCCCGGCATCGATATTAAATTGTAGGATCCACCCTAAGGCACAATCGGTTCTGGCTGAAACACACTTTACAGCGTGTCAAAACAAAAATGCATCAATCTTGTTGCAATTCAGCAGCGACTATTAAATAGATATTTAAATATACATATGTATGTATTCAAGTGTGTTTAGATCCAGTGAAATAGATACACGAACTCTATGATCATTTTATAGGCACTTCCGACAATCGATCCTTCAGGACTTGGGGGCGTCCTGATATCCAAATTACCAGCGCTGAATGGATTAAGCCTGTTACTGTTGCTTCACAGACTGTTAAAACATCAATACCAAAAACACTATTCCCTTCTTGAGCCGTCGCCATGACGTTTGTGTCTCTGTCGATGAATGATTGTTGTATATTGCGCTTGTTTTTTGGTGGTCCCTATATTCGAAGACTTCGGAGTATGTTGAAAATCTTTTAGACACGATTTATATCTGAAAAGAGGCTAAGCGTGCATTACAACCTTTATTTTTTAGCCATCGATACACAAAGGCAGGCAAAACCTCACATAAAATGAATGAATATCGAGCCGGTGGAGAATAAAATGTGAAAGTGATGATACAAGACAAAAATTGATTGAGACTGTATGCTACTTATGGGTTCAAACATATGAACATAAGACCATTTGCCAGTATTTTTCTTTTTACTACACCTCGTATAATATGAATTGGTTACTAACTCGACCTTCTTACCTATTGAAACGCGCCCTTTATAAACCTAATTTACATATGTCCCCTATAAATTCGTTTGTTCTTGTTGTTTTTGTTTAAAATTAAGCTCATGTTAATTAGCGTATGTTAATTTTCTGCAGAATAAACCCTTTATTTTCGTCAACGACCTTCTCAATCCCTAATGGACATCGCGAAAAATATACAACATCGGGTGAAAATTTTGAAATCTCAACGAAATACGAGCATAAGTTTTCCCAAAAGCAAACAAAACCTAAAATGCTCAAATTGAAAGGGGAGGGGGATGTGAAATAAAGAGAATCATAAACAAAGAAAATTATTTAACGGTAAAATAAGCATATTCCCCTTTGGTGGAAACATTATTTTCAAATGCAACACTAACCTACAAATATGCCTAATTGTATATGGTTTTTAGGTGCTAAAATGTAAGCAGAGTGTATGTGTTGTGTTGTGTTTGCCTCTAAGTGTCGTTTTGCAAAAAAGCACAAACAATAAATGTATGTTACGCGCCATAAAAACACATGTCGAACACAGATGTAGAACACACATGTGTGTGGAATACATACATATGTATTTTTTGTACTACAATACAACAACAACGATAACAATTCATTCATTCATACAGTCATTCAGTCATTCACATTCATTCTCATTCATTTATTATTCAGTCATTTCTTTAGGATTTCTTTAGTCTTCTAAAAGGATATTCAATGCCATGACACATTTACATCACACGCCACAGCTTCAGAATTTTAGAATTTTCATTGGAAAACTATGCAAGTGTTGTTGTTGTTGATTTTATTTTGCTTTTTAACTTGCCTTTGAAGAAAAGACAAGAAAAACTAAGAAAATAAAGCGAAACAAATAAAAAAAACAAGACAAAAAGAAGAAATAGATGAGAAGAGGAATGAAAAGAATAAAAATGAAATCAAATGAAACGATATGAGCCATGATATGTTTTGCCAGTTTTTTTTTAGTGACACTTGTGTGTGGTTAACAATCATTCATAGAAATTCACATACACAGGCAGAGACACATAACCGCACACGTATACGTGAAAGTTAAATACCATAACAAAATACAGCAGCACATGGGTAGTTAGTAATAGAGTTGGAATACTTAGAAAACGAAAATGAAGACACAATATTTCTCAAGAGGCGTCACTAGACAGCTGTATCTTGGTATTGGAGAAATAAAATGTTAGACAACCTCAGACAGTTTTTCGATTTTGTAATTCAGTATTGTTCAAGTGTAATTCACCATATTTTTCAAAACTGTGCTTACTAAAGGCATAAACGTTTGGAAGAAATGCAAGCCGTAAAACCTATTTAAGCTCTAAAACACTAACTGTCGAAAATGTGTATCAAAAAATGAACTGCTTCAGTTAAAAAGGACACAAATATTTCACAAAAATCTTATAAAAACATTTGAATAAATGTGGATATAAAAAGGAGTTCAAGGTATGACTGTCACACGAGAAAAATATAAAAAAAATCAAAACTTTTTAAAGCAATGGTGTTCAAAAATACGTCACTGACGCCAATGTCAAGCCAAAAATATCGTGGTTATACAGCAGTGAATCTGTGCAAAAATGGTCAAGTGAGAACTGACAGTGTGAAGAGGTTTGCTGGGTGACATAGGTTAACAAAAAGTTAATGTTAACCTATGTTATGAACAATTGAATAATCCGAAGCTGTGCGATTTTTAGTCAGATTTTTGGACTTGAGTCCAGCTTAGGTGTTCTTTAACAGGCCTTATTAAGTTCATCGACCGACCATAGCATAGCGCAATGAAAGTCGGCTTCCGAAATGTGTGCTTAATTCAGCCTCATTTTCACAATCTCATTTCCATTTACTGACATCTCTAATGTTAGAGTCCTATGTACAGCTCTGTGTTGGAAATTCATTTGTGTGGTCGCTATGTGCAAGCAATATTTCTCAGGAAACGTAGCTGAAAATTTGCAATTTATTCGTTATTTTTACTGATTCCAGCCATGTTTAGCTTCCGTAAAGGAATACAGACTTTACATTCGCAATGAGAGTACGCACATTTTCTTAGATGTAGTGGCCGGAACCGCAATAATTTCTGAAGGCTTGCAAATATTCATTTTGCCTTTGGCATTCGAAATTTAGTTTCATCATCTGGGATGATCGAAAAGTATGTGAAAACTCTGTGAGTTGTTTGCTCGCATGGTTTTTGTTTTATTAGCTTTGATTCGCAAATAGTACTTCTGAGCACATATTTGTAAGCATTTAAGCTTGAATTGTGTGCGATTTAGCTGCATAGAAATCAATGCAATATTACCATCATAAGCCAGGTACTTAAGATCTTCAATAAACATTCGGTACCAGGAAATGGACTTGTTGAGAGTAAGAATCTATACTCATATATACACAACAACGATTATTACCAGATATATGACTGGGAAAAACTACATCCTTGTCGTAAACCTGTAGAACCATTAATAGAATCATAAAGTGCCCATACACACAAGACTTATTCACCTACTGAAATAGCCATTGCAAACCTTTAGTCAAGATTGCGGCCTGACTTCATACAACATCCTTGTTGTGAGTGTAAAGTTTATCAATGAGTGGCGACACCTACCAGTTGAAAGTTGACTACGAGTAACAGATTTTTGGGAAACGCTTCATGGAAAAATTTACTTTCCGCTCAGAGTTTTTGCCAGAAGACAGAGATTTTTTTTAATATTTCGTTTCGTTCGGAATATCAGAGCTGGGGTGGTTTTATCACGGGCTGCCGTCTAATAAGCCAACTCACTACATATTAGACTACGGCGACTGCAACCATACAGCTCTATACTTAAATGCATAAGTTAGCTGCTTTTTTGTAAAAAAGAAATTCACTAAACGTTACTATTCAGCTGTAATCTACTGTAAAAATCAACGACAAATTGTGTATGGTTTAGTAGCACGTGAATATTTATACACGTATGCTCAAGCAAAGGCACAGTTATGGGGACAAATCTGTCCATGTGTGTGAAAGTGAATTACAGTATCATACCCATCATCAAAGCCAACTGTCGTGAGATTTTATAATGCAGTATTTTGTATTTTTACTACTACTACCACCACCATTCCACTAGCACACGTACAATATAAACATATTTTTCTTTTTCTACTCTCGTCCTGTTCTTCTTCTTTTTCTTTTTTATTTTTATTATTATGATTATATTGTATTTTACAAGAATATAAAGTAAAATGTCAGTGTCTTTTAACATATACTCACTGCTCTACACATACACTTAAACATAACATAACAAGTGAAACACCTTAAAAATTTTACACTGTCAACAACAGTGCAACACTGTTACGTCAGAGCAACATAGAGTATATGTACATACATATGTGTTACAAAAATGCACATGCAACAGAGAAATAAGAAAGAAAGACAGAAAGACATCATAAACATTCAGTTGTTGTTTTAAATAAACGGTTCTTATTTGATTGCATGTATAAATGTCTATATAAATACCATACATACACGTACACCACCACACATGCATGCATGCATACACATAAGCAAGCATATGCATATTTTCAAAAGGAGAGTAAAAGTTTTACTCTTCTGTTCCCACCTTGTGGGTTTAACCACGAGCACCGTCGTGTCAGTGTAATTTTATACTGCAATGTATAAAAAGCAACGTTAGCAGTAGCGGCAGCAGTAGCAGCAGCGGTGATAGCAGTATCAGCGCCAACAGCAGAATTTTTTTTTATTATTTTAAAAACGTTGAGAGATAAAATTTTATGTTATTAAAGGTAAAATTGTTATACGAGTGAATGCTTTCTTGTTTTTCTCTACTTTTTCTGTATTTCACACAATACCAACAACAACAATAATAATAATAACAAAATGAAATGAAAACAACAACAACAACATTTATTTATAATCACAACTGTAAAGCGTTGGTTACACTTTTGGGTTTTCTCCGTGTGTATATGTGTGTATATGTCTGTTTAAGTGTGTTTAACCATGAAAGTGAGTTGTATGATGAGTTTTTTATACATTTTTTGTGTAGCATAATTTAAGGAGGTGTTTAAATTTAATATTTACAGCATATTTTAGTGTGATAAGAGTTTTATGTTTACTAAGAAAAAGAACGTTTAAAGTGTTTTTAGAAAAATCTTATGATAACAAGTTTAAATGGAAATGAAAAATGATAATGGAGTGCAATACCAAATGTTGTTAAAATATTTCATGGGTCCTATTTATTTTTTTTAACATGAAAATGTATGTGAAAATTTATTTACAGTTCTTCACATATGAAATATAAAAATGAAACGAAGGTAAGGACATCTCGATTAACATTCTTAAAATCTTTCAAAGGCATGCAGATCTTTGTTTCAGTGCAACTAAAATCACCGAAGTTCTCTAAACAATTACATTGGAACAGCTTATGCGAATTATTAGTGTATTTGATTGCAATGACTGAATTTTATTATACTTTAGTTGCATTAAGGAGCCTAGTATTGTTACAAAGCATTCTAATTTATCTTATCGGTAAGATCATGAACGACAAGACAGAAGTAAAAGGGAAATTTCTATGCTAATTTGTAGAAATTGAAATATTTCCCTAAGCCTGGCAAACCTTTGCTATGTACTTGAATAGCTACACCAATTCTAAGCCTTTAAGGCTATAGAGGTTTGTTGTAGATCCAATAGCGTTTCTATCTAACACTACTGGCTGCAGAGAGAAGTGCAATGTAGAAATCAATTATAGATGATTTGGTGCCTTAGCCTTATAATACGTTCCCCAAATAAATAGACACACAAAATATGTGTATAAGAGTGTGAAGCCATAACAAACGTGTACCAATTGTATTACTTGAGTAGCATTATACCTCCAAATGGTGGTGTTATGGATATCGTAAACTTCAGAGTACAGAGTATATACATAACATACATATGTAATTGGCCATTACAACCAGAGTTTTTGCCAGAAATCTGCAGAGAGGAAGTCGCCGAAGAAATATTTTTTCATATTTCGTTTTGATGTCTGACCTGGGGTTTGAACCGTGGCCTTACGTCTAATAAACCAACACAGTACCTGCTAGACAAAAATACAAAATTGGTTACTACAGCCCTTCAGTCAGGACTACGACCTAGCTTCTTACATCACTCATGTTGTGTGCATTAATTTTAGTGGCGGGACCTACTGAATAAAGTCGAATCCGCAATGGCAATTTTATTTACTCTCAAAGTTTTTGTCCAAGAAATATTTTTTCATATATTGTTGGATATGTCTGAGCTGTGGTTTGAACCTTGGACAATATACTAATTACTGGACTACGGCGACTGTAGTGTACAGAAATTAACATTCTACTGTCCTTCTAGTAACATTTGACACTTGAGCTCAAATATATGTATATAATGTAATTTTAAAGAGCTTACTGCTATACCAGCCACAAAGCTAGAGGTTTAACCAGTAGTTTCTTGCAAAACATTTCAAGGATTTGGTGGCCTAAGATTATATCACCTGCACAGCTGTGGTTAATTGATACAAACACAGAGAAAAAGAAATATAAATCGAATCGGACACATACACCGCAAGTTTTGTAATAAAATTATTCACGAAACTCTTTAATAAAGCCTACAGAAAGAAGTCTAAAAGCCGAGGCAGATCTGAAGTCTCTTGGAAACAGTTTTCAAAGAAACAGACTAACCTCTCAACAAACTGCCATTTATAGAAAGGAACGGAGATATGATCCTGCTGGAATTTTGCGTAATTTTTTTTTTGTAACGCCGCTCATATAAATAATCCGGAAGAGGTAATTGAACTTTTCAGTGAGCAAATCCACAGCATTACTTCTTGACATAAATGTCCACAATATATTACGGATTTAAACTCAGTGGAGGAATATTCAAGAGACCAAAAAAAATGTCTACACCTTGTGGGGTAAAATACTTTTTAGCCCATATTTATACAGCGCATAAAGTATTCTTGAGGTATGTCGATGTAATCAACAGTACAAAGGCTGGCGATGACGATGCCGAAAAACAAAAATGTTTTCTTCAAATTGTAAATATTATTATGACGAGCTAATGCCTGTTACTCCTGTGTTTACCTTAATAACCATGACATATTTTATGTTTAACTTTACGAATTTCGAGAGGGGAAAAAACCATGTAGTTTTAAAAAGAAACATATTTATTGTGAATCCATCATTAAATCACCTGTACAAATGCCTTTACACACGAACAATTTTTGTTTCAAATGGAAAGAGGATGAAGAAAAAAAAGGAAATTCGTTACGTTTTGTTCAGCTACATAAAATCAGGATAGGAAAATAGAGAAAAATTAAGAAAAATAGAGAGAGTGAGAGAAAAAAATAGACACGTTAAATAATATTAACCTGATTTGTCTGTGAAAAATGCCAACAAAAATCAATTCAATTTCAAACGTACATACATAGCAAAATTTTTTCCGTTTTTATTTTTTTCCTATTTTTTTGGCCACATATTGTGGTCAACAACCTGACAACGTCAAACAATTACAACAACAACGAGAAAAAAACAGAGAGAAAAAATACAAATAAAATACAGCTAAAAAATATTGTCCATTTTATTTATGGTGTGTGTTAAAAATCCTGTTTGACAAATGGTTTTGATTTTAGGAAAAAAAAAATGAAAAAAATATTGAAAAAAGTCTGTAGAAAAGAAGAAATAAGACGCAACAAATCCTCTATAAAATAGAATGTAGAAAATAAAGCAACAACAACAAGTGCCACAATCTATTTATTTATTTATTTTTTTAAGAAATTTTTTATGAGATAACTAGCAAAAAATATCTGACTGTGTTACATTAGCAAAACTGTGTAGGGTCTAACAAGTTGCATTTAAAAATTGTTGAAATATTTCACTTAACATGTTATCGATTTATATAAGTAATCGAGACTCGTGAATTCAATGGAATGTTTGCTGGTCTGAACCGAAGATACTAAATAGATCCTTTTATAATAATGGCTTACAGCTGCTCGAGAACGTAGCCTAAGTCATCACAGGTGAATCCAGATTACACGACAATCGTAACTTAGCCTGACCTTAAACTGTCACTTGCTCTAATGAATTGCTGGAGTACTATTCTGGCTGAAATAATGACTAATAATAATTGTCGCAGTGCGAATCCGGTAGAAGAGTATTTGCCGACATTGAAGAAGCCATTAGGCCTCTAAAATGTGTAAACCACCATCTAAGACTGTCCAGGAATGCTGAGTGGCTCTATATGAGATTGAATTTCGACAATTATTCTGAAATAGTTTCCTAAACTTGAGGACATTGAAGATAACAACAATGCTTGTAAAAGCTGAAACAAAGGCAAATTCAATTGAATTCATTATAAGAGATTGTCATTCCCTTTAGAGGAGCAAACAAATGGTCTCATATAAGTTACATTCAAATTAAAAAAAGAAAATTGTATGGCGACCAAACTAATCTGGCCTAATGTGGATATTTGCAGGACAAAATTTGCGTTAAACCTCTCACCAATTGTACCGGGACACTGACCTCTGGGTGCACATATTCGTAGGCTAGGAATGACCTGATAACGATTTCTGCAGTAGATGTAACGATGAGAAAGAAGAGGAGACCATACAGAACATCTTCTCCGTCATTGTGTGGCGCTTGGTAACTTAAAACAGAAATATTCTTAAGCACCCATAATTTATTGACAGAATGTGTATAGCCGAAGGATCTATTTTTCTAGTTCCTATCCAAAGCACTGAATGAGTAGGAGCCATTGGAAGAGAGTTCAAAAGAAATTCAATTCGTTTATAAAAAATCTGTTGAAAGGAAGTAAAATTGTATTGTAGCAAATCAAAGGGAATCCCAACTTGAAACACCCTATACTACTTTATTTTTTAATTTTTTTTTATACCAAATTGTCTGGGTCATTGTATGCGAGTATTTTGTTGTAATTGTTTGTTAAACTTTTTCTTCCCATTTGCCCTCTCTGTGTCGCTGTTGCCTTTTTTTTTGCCTGATCTTCTTAAACATTAACTGACATGAAAGGAAGAAGAAGCAAAAAAAAAAAAGAAAGCAAAACACGTATTTTGTTATAATTATGTTTGACATTGTTTAGTTTTTTTTTTATATTTTTCTCTTCCTTTTGCTCTCAATAACTTGAAACTACACACCGAAACCACTTGTACACAAAGATGTTATACGAATACACACATACATAGCTACACATACATACATAGGAAACAAAAACAAAAAAAATTGAAACATACTTTATTCTAACAAATGATTTCCTTAAAATATTTAAAGCACTTTAACGAAGAGAGCGAGAGAGAGTGAGTGAGAAAATAATAACAGAATAGGAGAGAAAGAAAATAAACTGAAGTTTATTCTTCTGAAAACTTTAAGTAAATGTGTGCGTATGTGTTCGTGTGTATTTCTAAGTGGTTTATTGTTTCTTCTCTCTCTCTCTCTCTCTCTCTCTCTCTCTTTCACTGTATTACAACATCACAAATCCAGTATAAATAGAATCCTAAATAAATATTGACTTTTTTAATACTTTTAAATACAAAATGACCATAAGAAAAAAAATAAAAAGAAAAGAGGAGATGAGATAAGAAGAAACAAGAGAAGAGAAAAAAATTTTTTATCTACTGTGGTGGCATTTAAATGTTAAAGAGCAAACAAATCCTTTTAAATCTTTTCGAAGAAATATTAAATATTTAAACGGTATATTAAGTAAATAGACCGACTACTGCCAACTGATGACCTCTTTTCTTTGTTTTTCTTCTGATTTTTTTTCTTTTCTTTGTATAACAAACCAGTGTCATAGACACACACGTAATTATGTGGGCAGCATAAAAGATTTTTCCAAGTTTATTATTTAAAAAGGTTTTCTTCTTTTGTTTGAAGTTAAAAATTTTCCTTTTTTTATTTCAAAAAGATGTCACATCTTATAATTGGAAAAGTGGGTATAGGAGTATAAGGAAAAACAAAAAAGTTGTTCACTCTATACCGTAAGGTAAAGGAAGGGGATTTATAAAATCCTATATTTAAAGCATATTTTCTAATACAAATTCAACAAATTGAGTGTCTCTCTTTCGTTTAAGAAAGATGTCACTTTTTATAATTGATATGGACGTTTGAGTTTAAACAAGAGATATGAGTTGGGTTTAATATTCTATCCTAAGATGTAGGCAAGCAAATTCAAAGGAAAAGTGAAAAAATATACGGAAGTCGGCTGAAAATGGCAACTATAAAAGCTTAATACATGTAATTTGGACTTCAACGATATTGTTTCAGGATAATCGTCAAAAATGTCGTTAAAAATTATGCTAACTGTACAGTCGTCCAATGGTGTAAGGAAAGTTTCACTTGTTCATACATACAAAAGGAAAGTTCTCTCTTGCAATCCATGACGGATAAGTTTACTGATAAAAAAAATTATACATTCAGCCAGTTATTTCGCGATAGGCGCGAGAGGTGCTAGAGGAGGGGCAGTATGAAAACTTTTTAAAATGACAAAAAATTATCAACAAACAATCCGCAGGTTCCCGATAGTGACCTTGAATTTTATACGAATGATTTAAAATACGAGAGAGGGAAAGTTTAAATATAAGTCGTTTCAATACCGGACTTTTGTATTCACTGGAATTGAGGCGATGTCATGCCTATCCTGAAAGCTGTGCAAAGCTTGAAAGAATTTTCCTGTAAATCAAGTTCTATATGGACTTCACACATCTGACCATTCACAGGGTTTCAAGATATGGTTGGTAATTGCGTTACTGATCAACTAGCCAGAGTGGATGAAGAAATTGTAATTTCCGAGTCACTTAAACTGGTTAACCTTAGGTCGAGATATAAAGAGGCCCAACTTAATTGGCATCATGAAGACAGTATACCTAGTATTTCAAAACGTAAAAGATGGCTTGATTAGTATTTCCAGATGAAAAAGATGATTGTCTTCTGCATTGCTACTCATTGCTTATTTTTACGGGTACCTCCACTATGGAAGGTATGCCAATAAAATTGCCTTGCATAACTTTCGCAGGAGCTGTGGATCAGTAGTGGAGGAGTAGGAGACTGTTGTCCGTCTTATGTGTCAGTATCTAGTTCTTGACGGATACCTATATATATACATAATCGGTCATTACAACCCTTCAGCCAGAATTCTCACACCACTCATGTTGTCTGTATTAATTTTGTACACGAGTACTGAGACCGACAGTTTAAAGTCGACTTCGAATGACAAATTTTTGAGAAGCTTTTTCATGGCAATTTTATTTACTCCCTGAGATTTTGCCAGAAAACTGGAATCATTCAAAGAAATATTCTTTTCGTATTTTGTTTTGCTCGAGATGTCTGACCTGGGCCTCACGTTTAATAAGCAAACACACTACCTACTAGACTACGGCGACTACTGAAATCAAACTAAGTTATAAAACTTCACAATGTACAACATAATATGACTTTTCACAACTACTGACTGACAATGTTACCTGCCGCTTTGCTTTTTTACTTTGCTTTGGCAACTTCTAGAACCTCGCTGTTGATTTGCTATTTTTATTATTTTCCCTTTTTCGCGGTCTTTCTATGTAGTTTTATTATTGAAATTTCATGCAATTTCTAAGCTATTGTAATTGGTTTTTTATAATAAAATTGTAGAGTTTATTGAGCTATCTATCGAGTAATGGTGAATTTCGTTGTTCAGATTTACTTTGATTGAAATTCTTTACAACCAAAAATATTTTTAAATGGAATTCTAAGCAAAATAAAATGATAAAATGATGAATAATAGATTTCGCGAAAATTATATATTCTGTACCACACTGCATTATAGTTCAATTTAATTAGAATTATTGCCTGAAGTTTTTCTAATTTATCTCACATACTTTCAGGATAATAATTTAAGTATTTAAAATTGCATATTTTAAGGCTTTTCATAGAGAATAATATTTAATCGCATTAAACATTCATTCCATAATTTAAATGCTCATATTAAATGCAAATATTTAAATCATCGTGTACGCCTTTCTAGAGACAAAGCATGAAGAAAAACAAAAAACCATTTAAAGTAAATTAATGGTTTTAAACCAACAACAACAAATTTTTTTTAACAATAACAAACACTTTCTTTTTTTTTTAATACAAGGAAAAATAAATTCCCACCATTAATAATAAAACCGAGGAAAAGTAATGAAGAACAAAGAAGAGAAAAAGTATTAAAAGTACGTGGAGATGAAGAAATTACGATAATGAACTGAACTAAAAAGAATTATAAACGTTTAAACACTGTACCACAGCCTTATAGCAAGGCAATAAAAGAGAATTACTAGCGCTTTTTTAATAACAATAGTAGAGTTATTCTTTTTTTTATAAGAAAGGGAAATCAAGGAATCAAATTGGTTTGAAAAAATTTAGAAAGGAGGCATGGCAGGAGTGTTGTCGTGAACTCTGACATATTGTCATCTCTAAATGAGATTGTGCTAAATTTAATACTTTGAATCTAGTCGGGGTATAGCAGAAGACATGCATTGAGAGCTGACAGTATTTTTCAGTTAAGGTTAGTGCCTATTTGACTCACTTAGGAAATGACAAAGCAGGCTATATGGTCTCATTTGAGAATTCAATTGTTACTACAAGCAAGATATAAACTGTCTACGGTCGGTAAAAGAAATGTTAAATGAAGCGTGTATAAACGCGAACATAAAGTAGATACCAAGGTGTTATTTTCTTCTATAGCCCATAAAAGGCTAGACCCTTGCCCAATATGTGAAGAATATAGCTAAAGACATTCGTCAAGTGTCCCAAGCACAATAACCACTATACTGAGCCTGCTCTTTTGAAGTTTCAATAGATTTTTCTGTGTCGTGATTAGCTGCGCTATTCCGTCCGCATCCACAGCTGCCTATGCGGTATTAGCGGAATCGATAGCTGTATTGTCAATTATTGGCAATCCAAAGTGCAGAACTTAAGGAATAGTTTCATGACTATGCCGCGCCTGATCAGTTCACCAGTTAACTTGAATATCACTATGTCCCGCTACCTATACAATACGTTCATCACACCGTTACGCTAACCAGAGAGCAGTAATGAATCGTTTTTTCGCTACTCATAAGTACTCATGAAATTATGAGTATGAGTGAGTCAACAGTATTGAAATTCAACTACTCTGATTCATTCGTACTCACTACAACATTGATTTATAAGTACAGGTTGCAATGAGTATGCCATCAAAGTCATACCATTCGAAATATGTTTGATTCATACGCCTACTCATTTAGGTTCATACATTTAGAAAAATACTTATAATACTGATAAATGATTCGAGTGTTACGAATCATTCATCAAAATTTACAGTCTTAGTTGTTGTTGCATTTACAAAAAAAGAAGAAAGAAAAAGATAAAGACAGCAAGCAAAGCAAACACACAACTTTCTAATGAGTATTGTAGTATTCCTAAGCGAATCATAATTATTTGTGATCCTTGTAAATGTTGAGTAAAGGGGAGTCGAAATCAACAACATCATGAGTATTATTGTTAAGTATGAGTACGATGAGAACTTCAATCTTTAAATAAGAGTAGTATGAGTATGATATTCAAATAAGTATGAATGCATATAAGTTTCAGAAATTATGAGTATGATTCGAATCTATTCATCTTATTGAATACTCATAGCTGATCTCTGCCGCTAACTCATTGATAGATCAGTGATAGTTCTGGTTTATTTCATTACAACCCAGTGCCGCCTGGCTATCTCCGTTTCTGAGATATGTTTTTCTCTAATAAGTCTCACAGTATTACCGACATTTGCGTCTTGAAAATACTACAGTGTTCCGGTTGCTTAGTGGATTGAGCTATTTCTATCGATCCAGAAAAAATTAGGCAATTAATCTACTTCCAGAGCTTTTGCCAGAAGACAGCGAACAAGAAATCGCTGAATAGAATATGTTTTTTAAATTTAATTTTTTAATGATAGAGCAGAGGCCTAATCTCTCGGGTTCTCATCTAATAAGCCAAAACACTACTCACTGAATTATGGCCACCAAAAGATTTTAGTATGATCAAAAAGATTTAAATATAAGTGCACATCTGCGGGGATTACTTATGGTAGACGTAGACCAAACTAAGTTCTTAAGCCTGTCATTCTGGAAGAAGGAAATCGAATCAGAAATCAAACGGAATTGACTGACGATTTAATTCCTTTACAATTCCCTCTCTACGATGACATTCAACAATTTATGTGAGCAATTTATCTTCGGTTTACTTCAGTTAAAATATTTAAACGGCATTTAAAATGAGGCAGAGAAGAAAAAGAAACACAAAAGGAAGTCTCCTTCATAGTTTATAATAAACAGAGAAATATCCACAGAATCCGACTATAATTACAATAGCAATAGCAACAACAGCAACAGAGAATATAAAAATAAATACTTTAATTTACTTTACAATATACGAGAGTACAATACCATAATAAAGAAGAGCAAAAAAAAAAAAAAGAAAGAAGAAAGAGAAAAGAAAACACAGAGTGATTGTGGTAATACTGCCGTAAAACCATTTTTATGGGAATAATCGTGTTAAAACAGGAAAAGGAAACAAAATATTAAGAAAACATTAAAGTGGACACCGATGACGACGACGACACAATTAAAGACAATTATAAAGAAAAAATAAAAATAAAAGGAGACAAGAGAGCGAAAAAAGAGGCCAAGAGATATTTTAAAAATTCTTTATCAATGAATATTGTATGCTATTAACAAATAAGCAGAGGAATTTAAATCGTTTTTAAAACAGATTTAAAATTTAACAAAACAAACCTTAAGGTTGTGAAAATATTTAAAAACAATTTTTCGATATTAAAATTAACCTTTTTGAACAAACATTCACACTTAGTTACAGACACATTCCCATACATACATACAAATTTGAATACAATGCCAGTATAAGCAAGTATAAATGAATACATACATGTAAGCATGTGAAAGAGAAATAGAGTTCAGTTTGTGGTAATAAAACCACAGAGAATACACACACACAGAGAGAATCTATCTAATAGAGATGTACGTATGTGTAAGGCTCTGATGATAATAATAATAATGTGACCTATTTTAAGGCACAACTTTAAATCAATATTTGGTTTTTGTTATAGAGGGCACAGGTAGAATTATTTGAACCTTCAAGCTAAATTTGATAAAAAAATAAAATGGAGGAAAAACAGCAAAAAGAGAGGAGGAACCATAAAAGTTTTATTAATATTTTATAAAAATAAATTTATTTTGTGAAAAATTGCATGAAAATATAGTTTCTATTCGTAATTGTCCGTGTCCAGAAGCTTAAATAGTTTAAAAAAAATATTGTTACACGTACATGCATTCGTTTCAAAATTAAAATAAATGAAAACCAGAAAAATTTCAACGTATATGGGAAAAGATTAAAATAGGGAAACGGACTTTAAAGAAAAAAAAAAAAAATTGCAATGGGATTTTTTTAAATCATTCAAACCGTTACATGAAGTGGGATAATGATGACTTCTGGTGTTACACAGAGTCTTACAAAAGGGAGATCCGAACTGAGACTGCTGATAACGGCCATCTTGTTGAAGCTACATATAAATGTCAAATTAGTTGCTATGTATTCAATCTGTTTTGAAAAATCACCATAAATGACCAGAGGCTACGACTAGTATGCGTTGATTGGGCACTGAAGCAATTTGTCACTGAGTCTAATTTTCGCCGAAAAGTTATTTTCAGCAATGAGGCCGATTTCTAAACGAAGGGGTGGTTGAAAATTTAAAATTAAAGTATTTGGAACGACACCGATCCACATGAGATCTAAGAGCGTTAAGGAGCTTTCAATGCATCACAGAAAAGTCACTGTTTTGTGTGTATTTTGGAGTGATGGTATCATCGGTCTACAATTCTGTGAGAACGACGTTGGCCACCACTATGGCTTGATGTTTACCGAATGTGACAAAAAAATTAAGGAAGAGCAGCAAAAAGAGAGGAGGAAACATAAAGTTTTATTCATATTTTATATATACAAATTTAATTTGGAAAAATGACAGGAAAATCTAGTTTCTATTCGTAATTGTTTTGAATATCATTTTCAAATTCGATTCGCCTGAATTGGATGATCGGGACACCAACAACATGTGGTTTCAATATAACGACTCAACGTGCCATGGAATTCATTGGATATTCTGTAGGAATACAAAATAAATAGTGCGAGAAGATAGGTCGTAATCCCAACTGAAGGGCTATGATGAACAATTATGTATGTGTGTATGTAACTAGGGACTTATAGTCTGAAGATACTCCAGTTTCTAGTGTTACCCTTGAGGTTTATGCTGATGGCTCCAAAATGCTGTACAGAGTGTACTGCGGCATATTTTATCAAGGCTACTGACATAAAACTCTCGACCCGACCACTGCAGTATTTACCAGGCGGTGGCTATAATAAATTTTAAAGCAGCGCAATGCTTATTGGGTTCCTAAATTTTTTTCCTAAAATATTTAGCCTCGGTTGGGAAGCCTGATCGTCTCACGTGGAGCTGACGCGAAGGGGCAACCGAGATTGTGAGGTTTTAGCCCCGAATGAACCACAAACTATAGGGGTCATCAAAGACAACATAACATGTACTATCGGCCAAGATCATGAATTTATAAGCCAGTGTTATAGGAATTTTTGTACAAATATTTGCTATATGGGTTCATTGCACCGAGCTATCCAACAAATCATTCATCTGAAGAGTCATTCACCAGTTTAGTTAGCACTAGTGGTTTATTTAAGTTTGAGGTCCTGTACTTTAAGCCTCCTGTTTGAAGTAATTCTCATGTTCTTTTTCTTCTTAATTATAACTTTTTCTATAGCGGTAGTCTAAATTCAATGTGAATGTAAACTTGATTTCTGTTGACAAGGCTTAGTTGAGGCAAATTTGACCAGTAGTTTAGTAACTATTTTCAAATTCCTCTCACTGTAAAATCTAAAGGATTATAACTTTGAAAGAACTAAAGAATGAAAAAAAACCAAAAGAAAGAATATGAATATGTAAACAAAGTTAAAATGATAGAAAAAAGCAAAGAGAGAAAGCGAAAGAGAAATGTGCTTACAAAAGTGGACACTAAAAGTTGAAAGTAAACAAAACGAAGCGGAAAAATAAACAAGAAGGAAAATAATAACAAACATCAAAACACAAAAACTACAAAAAGAAAGTATTAAAAAATGGCAACAACAACTAGAAAAACATTAAAACTTTAGTAAACAAAGTAGGCAGGCAGGGCAGGGGCAGAGGCAGAGGCAAAACAGAGCACAACAAAATAAAAGCACAAAAAGAAAGCAAAAAGAATGAAAAACGTAAAAAGAGATGAAATGAAACTAAAATTCATACCGAATATAAATGAGTTTTTCCTGGGTGTTGTGTTTTTGTTGTTATATTCTCATATTCAAATGTTTTTTTGTTATTTAACAACAAAAGAAACAACAAGAGAACAGAGAAATAAAACAACAAAATGAAATTCATTCACTTATATAAACACACACATATACATACATACATACATATGTACATGTACGGGAATAGCTAAACTTGCTCTCATATGCATGCATTTATTGTATGAAAGCAAAAAAAGAAAAAGAAAAACGAATAAGTAGAGTATGACACAAGTTCACGTAAATGAGCAGATACCGCATGTTGGTTTCATACACACACACACACACACACTCACATTTACACACGTACATACATACATACATTTATAGAAAATACTAAAGCATACGTTGAGGCTGGCTGTCGTTTTCGTAGTAATACTACGCTAATACAACAGCAGTAGCAGCAATAGCAACAGCAACAATAACAATAACAACAACATTGAATCTAGTAACCTAGATCCCCGAAAAAAACTGTGTCATACACAATTTACAGAATTCAGGTTGCAATAGCAGCAGTAGCAGTAGCACGAGTGTACGAAAACGACAACAACAATTGTTATAATCATAAAAATCTGCTGTAAAGTACAAAAATTTTTATTTAATTTCTATGTGTTGTTTTTTTTCTTTTTTTCCAATTGTGTTTTTTGTTTTTGCTGGAGAAAACTATTTTTCCAAACGTTACTAAATGTCACTAGAAAAGAAAAAAATTGTTTTCGAGCTGCAAAAAACAACAATTAAAATTGTTGTTTGCATAGTTGTGCTGAAAAGTTTTATTAAATTAACAAAATCAAGAAAGAAAAAAAAAGAGAAAAAACTAAAGCATACATACAAGGCATTTGCATTTAACATATAATTAAAGCATATTTAAGGGGATATAAGTTTAAAGTATTTAAAGAATTTAATGTCAACTAATTTTAAGCTTAAGAATTTAAACGCAATTCATTTTAGACACTAAATGGATTTAATAAGAAATGATGTCTCATCATGTGCTATGCAAACGAGAAGGTAATAAATGAAGCATATTTTATGGGGCTTGCATATTTTAATTTTAATATTTAAAAAAATTTTAATTTGGCAAAGATGCAATCAATAAACGATAACACATGTTGTATTCTAAAGAATTGCAGTCTACCTTTTAAAATATCTTTTGTCTACAAATATTTGTTTTCAATATAAGCAGCAAGGGTTTCGACATATAATATCCAGTTGTATCTTTTCATTGCCATGTTCTTAAGTTCACTCTTTATTTTGGCAACTTCTTTTCAATCCATATACTATTCAATCCACATACTAATTTATTGCAGTTGGCAGTTTGGATTACCCAGTTCACATGAGTGGTATTTGATTTAACTGTGCCCATAGCACGCAAATTCTCAGAAATATTCTCAAGCATGCCTCAATAAATACCTGTATAGCCTTAAGGTCAGTGAATACCGTACTCCAGATTCCGCAAGGACACAAATGTATTGAACTGGCATTAAAGTTAATTATCCAAGTTTTAATTTTCGTTGATTTTATTGGTATTATTTTTAAACAATTGATCATAGCACTGGGAATCAATAGCAATAGCACTTAAGGATAGCAACGAACTTAAAGTGTCATATTTTTAGGCTTTAATAATGATTTGTATGAGTAAAATCTAGGAATTTAAAGAATACTTTAAATGCATCTGTCCCAATTGAAAACATCCTTTTAGATTATCACACTTAAAATGCTAGAAATTAAACAAATTTTTTGTTCGTATAGTAATATTTACATAAATATTTTTTAAGTATATTTCTAGGCAAACTGAACGTCTCATTTAAATTGTAAGTAAATATTTTTATAAGAGTATTAAATTACTTGACTAAAGAAATATTTGAATTGAAACAGTTTTTCAAGAGCTATGTAAACCAAATGGTTAAATATAAACATTGAGAAATTGTTTATATTTTATGGCATACTTTAAGGGGCGATTGTGAACAACATCTTATATATTTAAATTCTGAAGTGAAAGGAATAACTGCACATATAGAAATATAAAAACAGTTTAAAAAATAATTTTTAAATTAAATTTAAAAAATTCAATAATTGTTTTTTTTAATATATGAAGTATATTTCAGACTTCAAGTGAAATTAAATAATTCTTAAAACATAAGATTAATGAAATTAAAATTCAACACTTCTGAAGCACACATCAATGTCATTAAAGAAAAATTAAAAAAAAAAAAACAAAGCATACTTTTGGGTTTAAGAGTCGTTTAAATAGAGTTATCAATAGAAATGCAATATAATCCTTCTTTAAGTGTAAATAATTCACTAATAAACGAGATTAAAAGCAATTAATTTATTTAAATAAATAAAACGTTTTATTTTCACTTTATTTGAAGTATACTTTTAGGTTTATTTTACAATTTCTGTGAACTATACACGATTTAAATACATTGTAATTTCATTTAAATATAAATTATCATCTTAAAACAGACTTTAAGGAGCTACTATGGTTGTGCGAGGTAGGGAGTAAGAGATTAGTGGACTGGTAAAGCCTTTGTCGAATTATATGTATTATGATAGAAAATAAGGCAAATTAAATGTAATTACTTTAATGGAAATTTGATATGAAGTTTATTCAGATATTTAAAAAATAATATTATTACAGCATACTTTAAGGAGTATTTAAAACATTTTTGTAAAGTAAGAAATCCAAAGAAAATATGTATCATGTTTTAAACAAAACATATTCATTAATAGTGCAAGTAAGCATACTTTTAGGTTTTAGCATGACATTAAAGAATTTAATATTGGCTCTGTACCATACTCAGTTATACTACAAGAATTTAATAAACTTTTCATTTTAAAAATGAAATTAAAAATTAATGCATTGCAGTGGACATTCAGGCGTTTAAAATTTTAAGCGAATATTTGCTTTTTTGAAGCAGACAAAAACAAAAAGAAAATAATTTTGTATGTGGCATACTTTAAGGAATACTGATATCCCATTAAGTAGATTAAAAAAAAATTATTTTAATTGGAAAAACTTCTGTAATAAAAACTTCAATTGAGCTTTTTTTTATTAGAATCTTATTAAAAAATGTATTTCTTAAGGTGGATTATTTTTCTTTCCCATAGCAATCATAAGACGATGGTGGTCATACATTAAATACTATTCAAGTAAATACTATTCAAGTAAATACTATTCAAGAAATTGTAGAAATTTATAAATTTTACAAGAATTTCTGCAGTAAATGAAGATGCAACAAAAGTACTTTTGAAAATTCAGTATAACTCATGAGCACTTTGGTAAAGAGTTCCCCAGAGAAGCTTAAATATAATACAATAAGCAACAGCTAATGGTACAAATTGAGTTGTAAAACCATGTATGTCCCCAAAGTCTGCAAGAAAAAGAACTTTTGCTCTTAATCAATTTAGTTCCTAAAAGTATGCCACAGAATGTTGCAAACGTGACTCTCCACTTTGTCATAAGAAATCTCCGCATAAACTTGGCTAAATTAAATGATTCTCTTTAAATTGAGTCTCATACACATTTCACCCACTTACCAAAGAAGTTTACACATTTGGAGCCAAAACTCAATTTATATAAGTATTGTGGCGTTGCTGCTGCTACATGTGGTAAATACATGTGAAGGAAGTAAAATAAATTCCATAAATAAAATCATAATCCTTTTGAAAACACCAGAAAGAGTATAAAGAAATAAGACGAAACAGGAGATGGATAAAAATATGTATAAATGGAAACGAAAAAATAGTGATATCATAATAATAATGATAATTGAACACAACACCAATTCGTACGCATTCAGTAAATAAATGGTAAGCATAGGGTCCTTCAATTTCGACTTTTTCTTCGAAAAATGTAATTGAAATTTAAATTTCTCTGGTGGAGATTGTATGAATCGAGCCGGGGACTAATGGACAAGGATGGATAGAAAACTCTCGTGTAACCTGACTTTACTAACAATGCAGAGGGTACTGAAGTAGTAGTTTCGTAGATACTGTGTCGGCTTATTAGACGAGAGCCAGTTTTTCAACCTCTCAAACAAAGCGAAATGTGAAAAACATATGACGATTTGCTCATAGTAGTCTTCTGACAAAAACTCTGAGTAAAAATGCCATTAAAAGTTTATCAAATCCATCGTTCTGAGTCCACATTAAACATGTGGAACCGCCACTCTTGAATAAAATTAATATGACATGGGTGGCGTGAGATGCTAGGTTGTAATCCTGACTAAGAGGTTGTAATGACTAATTAAGTAAGTAACATGGTGAAGGCTTTCAACATCGGCATTTTAATTGTAATAAAGTGCTATAGAAAAATGGGGTCTTGGACCTGGCATAGGTCTATATCGCAGTAAGCGGACTTTAACTACAAATGCGGGATATGGTGAAAATTTCTTGACAGGCTAGCTAACCTCAACATGATCAGACGAATAAAGTCAACTGTGAGCGAATAAAAACGACTGTGAGCGAATGAACAATATTATGGATGAAATTTGGAACTGCCTAGCACCAGGTGCATGACTTCATTCAAAACTTTCAGGACGACTTTGATTATATAGTTATATGCCTTGAGATTTATTCTGGTACGCCAATATTGACACCAAAAAGATTCTTGTGATAGAAACGAAAATACTTAAATGGGTATTTGGAAAGCAGTGAGAGAAAACAAACTAGAATGGTGAGGGGCACGTAATAATAAAGTTGCTTCGAACATAATACTGGAATACGAGGATGATCACACACAATCTAAAGGGGTATGAGTAGATAGCAATTAGAAAATCTGACGACGCTGAACAGAATAACGCACAAAAAGAGACAAGACAAATTTCGATGAATTTTCATTTTCGATTATGTATGTGGGAACAGGACGTACCACCAGGAGTGGCAACACTTACTGATATGAATACGACAAAATGCAACACTAGTAATATTGAATGCGACTCTACGATGACAGACGCTATTTTAAGTTTAACGAATAGTTATAAGTTAGATTTTAAACACTTGTAGTTTGATCGCCAAGAGAGCAACATCTCTCATACTTTTAAATAAACATTATTAATTACACTAATAATTAAAAAGTGTTTTAATTCAAAAAGGCAAAAACTACATTTTGGGGGCTCATCCGGGATGATTCCCACCTTTGTTACATTTAGATAGTATGTGCTGTGTGCCACAATTATTTTAAAATATTTCAAATTCTGAGTGAATTGAAGGAAAAGACTGAGTGTCGTTTGGAGTATTGAAGATAAGAAAAAACGAAGGACTGAGTGTCAATAAAGTTTAAAGAGTCCTAAGCGAAATGAGTAAAATCGGTAAAACAGAGAAAATATTAACTGTTGAGTGTTGTGAAATTATTATAATACCAAAATCTAAACTGTGAAACTGAGTGTTAATTTTTTTTAAGTTTAAAGAAAAATCTAGAATTTGTGAAAAAAACCCAGAATTGAATTCGTTAAAATTAAAAATTTAAGAACAAAGAATTGTATGTGAAGAAACAATAGCAAAGTTAAAAGCAACGAATCTTAATAAGTGAATGTGTTTTAGAAACGCATAATAGTCTGAAAAACATAAAATATAAATTGCATTTTCGTTATTTAAAAATTTACAAAAAGAAAAGACTAACGAATAAAAAACAAAAGTGACAATTGTATGCAAGACAGCAGCAGAAAGCAATAAAACTAATATTAGAAAGAGAAACTAAATAATCATAAACTGCGCAAATTATGAAAAAGACAAAGACGGTAACTAAAATATAAAAACGAGTGAATCGTATTTTGATTGTATTGGTAAGACATTGTTCGCATTGTTTAAAAAGGGGAATAACATGAACAAATACAAATCGTCTCATTTTTAAAATGCTACAACAAGTACGATGTGAAACCGCAACATCTTTATAACGAGTACACAAAGCAACGAAAAGAAAACGTTAATTTTAAAATTTTGATGACGAGTGCGAATAAAGCCTATTGAAAAGAAAGAGATGCATGGTTGAGAAATTCTCATATACTACCACAGCAGCAATTCTAAGAAGAGCGTGAGAGAAAGACAAAATCAACAACAGCAAAAGAAGTTCGTCGTGGGATCAGCCTATGCTAAGTTGTTTTCTATATCTTATTTTTATTCTTTTTTAGTTATTAGCGGTTCGATAAATTCTAATTGGATGTTTATTTTATTGTTTTTGTTTTAATAAGAATTCAAATAGGAATTCCTTTTTGTAGTGTTATATGTACTTTTATTTCTTCTACTTTTTCTTTACTTTAATATTCACAATATCTATAATTACTTTCAATAATTTGAATTTAACGTAAAATTTTGAAGTTAATTTTTTTTCATTGTAAGTTGGACGAAAATAATTTTTAGTTATAAGTGAATTTAACTGAATTATTGTTAATTATTTAGTTTATATTCTTTCCGAATTGATTGAATTTTAATAATTTGAATTTAATTTCTTTTCTTACATTATTTTATTTTTAATTGATATTTATATTTACACTTATTTTTTGTAATTGGACAAGATGGACATACAGGAAATTTTACAATTGAACGTTGAGGGCTTAAGGAATAAACTGACGGAGTTAGGTTTAGAGACTACGGGACGAAAACAGGAGTTACAGGATCGACTTAAGGATCACTTCGGCCTTAACAATGATGAATCGGAGTCCGTTAACGATGATGTTTCCTCTCGACATAATGATGCCACGGTTGGTAGGGGCGGCATGTTCACTTTAAGGGACATAGAAGATTCGCTTACTTCATTTTGCGGCACTGATAGTATCGACATTAGAAATTGGGTAGAAGATTTTGAAGATAACGCTGAAGCTGTTGGATGGAACCAGCTTCAAAAATTCATTTACGCTAAGCAGTTATTAAAGGGTGCAGCTCGTTTGTTTATACGCAGCCAAAGTGGTGTAAAGAGTTGGAGCATGCTTAAAGAAGTATTAATAGAAGAATTTGGAGCCAAGATAGCTGCGATCGATGTGCACCGGATGCTTAGAAATCGGAAGAAGAGGAGAAACGAAAGTTATAGAGAATACCTCTACACGTTAATGGAGATTGGTAAGCCTATACAACTGGATGAGAGTAGTCTAATACAATATTTCGTTGATGGTATTCCGGATTCAAAGTTTGGAAAAAGTATTTTGTATCAGGCTAGAAACATTGAAGATTTAAAGCAGAATATTAAAACGTACGAAAAGATTCGTGGGTCGTCTCAACAAGCCTCGACTTTAAAATTTACTCCTGAGTCAGCGGAACGAAATCGGGATACACAGAATAATAATTTAGGTGTGAGGAGGAAATGTTATAAATGTGGCGGGAGTGACCATTTGGCCAATAATTGTTCATCGACAACTGTCAAATGTTTCAAATGTGGTAAACAAGGACACAAATCATTCGAGTGTAGGAGTCAGACGCAACCTACTGTGAAAAGGGAATTTTCTACTTCGTGTATGGTGAAACGTTTCGGTAATTTTGTTCAGGACACTAATCCAACGGCAAATCGAAATTTTAAAGAAATCGAAATAAACGGAATCAAATTTCCTGCAATTATAGATACGGGTAGCGATATTTCAATAATAAGGTTTGACGTTTTTGAGCACTTAGGCAATTTGAACTTTATTGAAGGAAGGAAAAGTTTCATCACAGCTGGAAACTACAAATTGATAACAATTGGTTATTTTGAAGCATTGGTCGGTATAGATGGTGTTGATATCAATGTTAGATTCTTTGTTTCAAAACATTTTGTATATCCGGCAGCAATCGGCAATGATATTTTGAAGCAGGTCGACATAAAAATAACTTCTGATGGAGCAACTTTGGTGGCAAAATTAAAACAGGTCGAAAACAACTTGAATATCAATGAGGTAGGTGGATTGGAAGAATTTTGTTCTACCTTGCTTTTAGAAAATGGAGATAAATACGATATATCTCATCTGCGTGGGGAAACGTTTATTAAAATAAAGGAACTACTTGACGGATACTGTCCAACAAGACAAGACCCGTCACCAATTGAGATGAAGATAATTTTGTCAGATGAAATACCTATCTATCAGAGGCCTCGTCGTTTGTCCTATGAAGATCAGAACATAGTTGCGCAGCAAATAAAAGAGTGGTTACATGATGGTATTATACGAACAAGCACATCGGAATATGCGTCACCAATCGTATTAGTATCCAAAAAAGACGGCAGTAAGAGATTGTGCTGTGATTTTCGCAAATTGAATGAGAAAATATTAAGGGACAACTTTCCAATGATGCTTATAGACGACGTTTTGCATAAACTACAATCGGCTAAGGTTTTTACGACGCTTGATTTGAGAAATGGATTTTTTCATGTACCAGTTGAGGAAGAATCAAGAAAATATACGTCATTTGTCACCCATAACGGTCAATACGAATTTAATTTTGTACCGTTTGGTATTTCTAACTCCCCGGCAGTTTTTTCCCGATATATCTTTGCTATATTTAGAGAACTTATCCAGGATGGAACAATCGTAGTCTACATAGATGATATTATCATCCCATCATTAAACGAAGAAGAAGGTATCATTAAACTAAGGCGAGTACTGAGTATAGCGGAAAAATATAATCTGAAGATAAAATGGGAAAAATGTCAATTTTTAAAGAGAAAAGTAAATTTTTTGGGATATATAATTGAAAATTCTACTATTAAACCATCATCTGAGAAGATTGCAGCAGTTTCAAATTTCCCAATTCCAACAGATAAGAAGTCACTTCAAAGATTCTTAGGACTAACATCATACTTCAGACGTTTCATTCCTAATTTTGCAATTATAGCAAAACCCCTATCGGACTTACTAAAAAAGGATGCGGTATTCGAAATCAAGGACGGACAAATAATAGCGATTGATCAATTGAAGGCAAGCCTAATAAATGCACCAGTTTTAAATTTATTCAATCCGAAGGCACCAATTGAAGTTCATACCGACGCAAGTATGCACGGATATGGAGCTGTTTTGTTACAGAAAAGTTCAGATGACCAACAATGGCACCCAGTTGAGTACATGAGTCGGAAAACTACTGATGCTCAAAGGAAATATCATTCGTATGAGCTGGAGGTACTGGCCATAATTGAGGCACTTAAAAAGTGGAGGGTTTACCTAATGGGCTCTAGAATAAAAATAATCACTGACTGTAACTCATTCGCGATGACAATCAAGAAGAAGGATGTACCATTGAGGGTTTCTAGATGGGCTATGTTCCTTCAGGAATTCGATTATATAGTAGAACATAGATCTGGCAACAAAATGCGACATGTAGATGCTCTTAGCAGGGTCTCTTGTCTTCTGGTAGAGGATTCAATTAAACATCGACTTAACGAAGCACAACTACAAGACGAATGGGTAAAAGCTATAAGAAAAATAATCGAAAAGGACAACTATGAAGATTTTTACTTAAAACATGACTTACTTTATAAAGATCCGAACAAAGAACTTTTAGTAATCCCAGCCAGTATGGAAGAAGAAATTATTCAAATTGCTCACCGTGAAGGACACTTTGGAATAAAGAAAACTCGAGATTTGGTTGAAAGAGAGTTTTACATACCTAATGTTTTACAGAAGATTACTAAAGTCGTACGCAATTGTATGGAGTGTATTGTTAGTGAGGCCAAGATGGGAAAAAGCGAGGGTCTCTTAAGTCCCATTGATAAGTCTGACAGACCTTTAAGAACGTATCACATAGACCATATTGGCCCAATGGAGATCACTCAGAAACATTACAACCACATACTAGTAGTCGTGGATGCATTTTCCAAGTTTGTGTGGCTATATCCGACTAGAGGAACAGGTACAGAGGAAGTCATTGACAGATTGAAAAGACAATCGGCAGTTTTTGGAAATCCTGAAAGAATCATTTCTGACCGAGGAACCGCCTTTACCTCCAATGCATTTAGGGAATATTGCGAGGAACAAAGTATCCAGCATCTATTAATAGCAACAGGTGTCCCTAGAGGTAACGGGCAAGTAGAAAGAATTAATAAGATCGTAATTTCATTGTTATCGAAACTGTGTGTCAACAATCCTAATAAATGGTATAAGCAAGTCGACAAAGTTCAACAGTGCATTAATAACACTCCTCCGAGAAGCACGAAAGTATCTCCATTTAGAATTCTTACGGGTTGTCATATGCGTACCGAAACACAAACTGATGTTCAAAAATTAGTTGAAGAATTTGCTATTTCCGAATTGGATGAAGAGCGGGATGAAATTCGCACAATTGCCAAGGAAAATATTGCCAAACTGCAGGCTGAAAATCGCAAGACATTTAATAGGAAAAGAGTGCAAGCACCTGTATACAAGTTAAATGAGCTTGTGGCGATTAAAAGAACCCAATTTGGAGTTGGTCTAAAATTGAAGCCTAAATACTTCGGACCCTATAAGGTCGTAAAGGTATTGAAACATGATCGCTATGAAGTTGAAAAGGTAGGCGAGGTGGAAGGTCCGCGGAGAACTACTACCGTGGCGGAATATTTGAAGAGATGGAGTTCATCATTCGGGGCGAATGATCATTCAGGACGGCCGAATGTGGGAACAGGACGTACCACCAGGAGTGGCAACACTTACTGATATGAATACGACAAAATGCAACACTAGTAATATTGAATGCGACTCTACGATGACAGACGCTATTTTAAGTTTAACGAATAGTTATAAGTTAGATTTTAAACACTTGTAGTTTGATCGCCAAGAGAGCAACATCTCTCATACTTTTAAATAAACATTATTAATTACACTAATAATTAAAAAGTGTTTTAATTCAAAAAGGCAAAAACTACATGTATTAACAGTACGCAAAATTTATTACGGCTGATAAAAAATTAATAACGTACGACAAATAATGCGCAAAGGAAGCTTTCCGCTTGTAGCTTGTAGTCAACAATTTTAACAATTAACGAAATTGAAACAAGCAATTGATTTAAAACAGCCAGTATTGATAAATAGAAAAGGACAACGTCAAACTTCAGAAGACAAAAAAAACGAATAAGTTCGGCTAGAAAGCTTTGATGCATCTATCGGATTCATCCTTCTTTTGGATCTCTGCAGTGGCATTAGTCTTCCTCCCAAAAGTTTAAGCGTGTTTGAAATCCACGAAAACAACGATACAACTTTTCAGCGACTCCTCTGAGGATTATAATCAACCATTAACCGCAATATCAAATGGTGATTTTCAGTAGACATTTAACCAAGGGTTTCTTTCGTTTTTGCAATACATTTACATCCTGATTAAAAGTGATTTTCAATAAATATGTGAAATTTGTGATGAGAATAATCGGTTTGGCTACCAATTAGAGCGAAATGTAGGTGCGCATGGAAAAGTTTTGCTAGAACACTCAAAAATATTGTACACTTTAGTTTAAAAAGTATATTAAATTTCAATTAAAATCTGTTTAATTTTCATTTGATTTGAGAAACTCAAACTTAAAAGACTGTGTATAAAAGAAATCTAGGTTAATATCATACAAAATACAAAACAACAATAACAAAAACAACTTATAAAAAGAACAACAACAAGTACAACAAAATCATAAGATGAAGATAAAATATGAATGAATGTATGAATGAAAGAAGAATTTTTGTATAAAGCCACAATACGATTTACTCATACACTCAATACAATCTCATACAATCAATTCCTATCTCTTTCTCTCTCTCTATTTGTAACTTACACACTTATACAGAAATCAAATAAGACATGAAACGAATTATTGGCAGCCTCTCTCTATAACTACTAACAGCAAAGCAAGTCGACACGAAGACAAGAAGCAGAAAAACAAAAAAAGTTATTGAATTAATAACACCCGCATCGAACGAAATGTCGCCCTAACATTTATATGTAAACACTTTACATTTACTCGCACACACACATACAGATCCATATACTGTCTTTGAATTAAACTAGAAAAACAAATAACAATAATATTGAGAGACAGTTAGTATGAGGTGTAAGTGTGCAGTGTATAGGTATGCGAGTGACATCCATAAACCAGTAGTCATAAATCTCTTATGATATGAAAGCCAGCGACACACACACACAGACACATGAACATGAATGCATTTAAAATCGAAGACTCGCTCATAGGAATACAAGTGTTAAAAGTCAAGCAGAACATATAAAAACTAATATTTACAGACAGGAAATTCAAGTAAAATTGTAACCGAACGACCGATAAATATAACAAGAGTAGTTGCCAGGAGCAGTAGCAGTAGCAACAGCAGCAGCAGCATAGGCAGTAATATTTCTCTTATGCTTCTTTCTCGTCTTCTTATTATTATTGTTTCAAATACAGAGCAGCAGCTGCTGCTGCTGTTGTTGGCTTTGAGTCGTATGTGTTCAATTTAAAGATCATTGAACCAGTAACCCATACATCCACTTACACCTATACTCCATAAAGTATGCTGTATTTATATATTCATGTGGCATACTTTAAGGCATAAGTTTACAATATAAAGTTACAAACCGCATTATTGAAATTTTTATTTGTATTTTCTTCTTCTTCGTCTACTGCCAGTATAATGTCCTGTATTTTATTCTACTCTACTCTTCCAATGCTCCTGCTTTCCGTTTTAGTTTGTATGGCTGGCTTCTTAGGTGATGTTGTTACTGTTGTCTGCTTATCAATGGAGTCTCTCTAGGTCTAAGGGCTTGTTTGGTTTTATCGGTTCTCAACTTCCAATGTTTTTATTTTTTTCCTTTTTTTTTTGAAGAAGTATCAGTTGAAGTTGTTGATGCTGTTACTGTTGTTTGTTGTCTTAAAATTGTATTACAAAAACAAGGAAAAAATATCGAACGGCAAAGTATCAACAACATCAACTTTTTTTTCCTTAATTTTTTGTTTTCTTTCTTGCCCTGTTGTATTATATTCTATTGTAGAGACAACAACTATCAATTTTTTCCTCTTTTTAAATTCTAATACAACTACTACAACCATATTAAAAGGGGATTTATCATGTGTGTGTGTGCATGTGCAAGAGTGTGTGTTTCATTTTTTTTCGGTTTATCGATAAAAATATTGTTGCACAAAACAATAGACTGGGATTCGTTTACTTTCTTTTTATAGTTTTTGATTGTATTCTGCTATAAACAGATTTAAATCTTAGCTTTGTGTAGGTTGCCTTCAGTTCGAAGATAGTGCTTGTAATAATAAATCAGGAAAATTAAAATTACAACACAGTCCAGAGAGAAATCATAGTACAACAGGAGAGATAACATTCATAGCCACAATAGTAATAATAGCAGAGTTATTAAAAAAAAGGGTAATCGAATACATTATTGAAGTGGGCGTGGCACTTTCACATAAAATAAAAAAATTTCTTAAAAATTCTGGATTTCAGTTGATTTTCCTATGACATTCCTGTCACCTCTTCTGATCAGTAAATTTCCATAGAAAATAGCGTCTTAAAGCAGTAATGCAAGTTTCGAAAGATCAAAAACTTTAGTTCTTCGAGTAGCACGCATTGGAAAAGAAATCTAAACGAATCGATTCGTGAATGGTTTTTGTACAAGAAGTATGTACAAGAACAAGAGAATAAGCTTTGAGGCTTAAAAAGTGCATATATTACTAGCCATTACAACTTCCGAGATAGAATTACGGACTAGCTTTTCATACCATTCATGTTGTAGGTCTTCTTTTTATCCATTAGTGGCGAAAGCTGCAGTTTAAGTTCGACTTCAAACTACAGTCCTGAAGAGCTTTTTCAGGGCAATTAATTACTACCGCAAACTTTTACTACTGAGAGAGTGTTATCATCGTAAAAAACTTTTAACTTTAAATTTTTTTTTTTTTTTTCAAAAGTTGAGCTCTCACCTAATAGGCCAACACGCTGTCAACTTCACTAAACTGAGTACTTACATGCGGCAACGGTATTTTGAGTACTAGAAGGGACAGGCAAGCAACTTTTTGTTTTTAAGGGGTTGGCAATCACCCTGGATCAGAATATCTACAATACTCTGGTAAACGTACGTATGATACTGCCATTGAGGGTATTCGGGTGGTTAATAGGCTAATAGAGGCAAGCACCAGAATGATTTCTGGCAAAGCCTTTCAGAGTAAATCAAATTGCCATAAAAAGTTTCTCATAAAAGTTTAAAGGCAACTGATTTCTTGAGAAACATTTCATGGCAATTTTATTTACTCTCAGAATTTTTAACAAAAATCTGCAGAGAGCAAGTCACCGAAGAAATATTTTTTTATATTTTTGTTTTGATATTTGACCTGTGGTTTGAACCGTGGTCTCACATCTACTAAGCCAACATACTACCTACTAGACTACGGCGAATGGCGACCTGCGAGAATGACTATAATCTATTGGGCAGTTATATTTAAGCGTTTTGACGCTATAATGTTAAAGAATAATGATATTAATATAATGCAAGAATTTTAAAATTCCATACATACATACATATGTATGTATACATACTCATTCCAATATCATGTTTTTTAATAAAAATCCAAAGATCAAAAGATAGAAAACGTGATTCGCCAGGATATTGCCATATCCTATGGAACGTTTTATATATGCTCTCAATGGCAGGAGTATACTTTTCTATTGTCAACTATAAAAAATTAATAACCGTCGTCATAAATTTGAATAGTAAGTCTGTCATCATAAATATTTTATCGCATTTCTACTACAAAGATTTATAGAACTTTTATACATAAAATGTATGTCTGTGAGGGAGAGTGGAGAGTAAGGAGTAAGGAGAATAGCAAACAAATTTTGGGAGGCTTTAAGGATCAACATACGTCCGCCCGCCACACTTATTTAAATGAGTATTTTGTCTACAAAACAGACAAAAAAAATCTGCTTAAAATTGTTATTCATCATCATATTCACTATGCTTTTGTGGGTGTAGATGTGTGTGTGTGTATGTTGTTTATGTAAATGTATTTCCTGTTCTGCTTTGTTTATAAACTAACACTGCCTTCTTCCTATTAAAAGTGTGTACGAGTGATTTAAAACAAAGAGTGTGAGAGAGACTGGGAGACAGTGAGAGAGTGCGTAAATAAAAGTTTAGGTGGGCATATGTAATGCATATAGTGTGTGTTTTTAGGCTCATATGAGCGTGTATAGGCGTGTGCGTGAATGCTGTTATTAAGTCAAATCACGTCGTCACTTATATTTCTTATGAAATATTTTTTTCTTTGCTTCACTTTTACTTTTGCTTCTTCATTTCATTTTTCTTTCATTCTTTTTTCAGCTTTCATTTAATAAATGATGCTTTATTTAACACATACTTAACCCACAAAATAAGAACAAAAATAAGAGAGAAGAGGAGCAAAGCAAAGCAGTGTAGAGTAGCAGAAACTGCAGGTAACCAACCGGATGACAACCCTAAACATACATCACTTCACTCTCTATCGGCTTATGGTAGAGCACAACTACCACATGTACATTCATTCCGATGCTTTATTACATTTTTGCGGCAAAAGCATCTACAAAAAGCAAAAAAAAGGACAATTTTTCTACGGGTTTTAGTTCCTTTGCCTGTGTTTTTCTCATGTTTTTTTGTGGTTTTAATGTATCTTGTAAAGACATGTTGTACAACCTGCGTTGCTTACAAGTGGGCTGAATTGATCAGGTTTTCATATTTTTGTTCTTAATGGTTTACAGTTTCTGTAAATTGCAGGCAATAATTATGGCACTGATGCACGGCTAATGGTTATTTTTGTAACGACACAATGCAGTATCAATAGTACAAAGAGCATAGGATTTATTATCACAACAGTACGGTGTGATATTTTCGGTCCTCAGTTTGTAAGAACCAGGAGGTATTATTCACTCGAACTTGTTTGTTTGCTGAAGTAAGAAGAGAGATTTCGCTTGATTAAGCTCTTTGAGGAGCATGTTTTGCAAGCAACTGGTAATTTTCCACAATTACAAAACGCAGACTGTAATTGTCAAAATTGAGGTCAACCGCAAAACAAATCGAGTTGAATAGACCTTAGCTTCCCCTGTTTATAACTAAAAGCCGTTGATTTTTAACCATTTTTCCCCTCCAAAAAGTAACCCTAAATTAAACCAAAAACTGGTGTGAGTTTTTTTCTCTCTCACTCTCTGGAAAAAAGAATAGGATCCTTAACAATTTAACCTCCTGCCTTTGTATTTAACCTCAAAACTAGTGGGGAGTTTTATTAAATTTTTTTTCTCTTTATTTTCTACAAAATGTAAATGATGTTGTAGTTCTTCTTCTTTTTCTTTTTTTGTATTAAAATTGTTGTTGTTGTTGTAGTTTTATGCTCATTTTATAAAACATTTTATTTTTAATAGAAAATGTTGATGCCATAACATGTCTCATGTTAATTTCTAAGGAAATGCTATGTTGTTCTCTGTCTGGCTCTGAGGGGGTGTTGCCAGCCAAAGGCTTGTGATTGATGATGTTCACCAAAAAAAACGGACATTAAAAGGATTAGGAAACGGATTTTCATAGTTTTCCAAATGGTTAGAAAACAAATAAAAATGAAAAATAAAATCATTTAAAATTGTTTGTCGCCAACGGTTGTGTGGAAAATTATTAATCGGTCGTACGCTGAGATTGAGATTTAAATAAATTATGATTCTGAACAACATACGCTTATAAATACAAAAAAGCAATTTGTCATAAATATTTAATTAATTTTGGATAAAACAATTTTATCTAATAAAACAATAAAAAAAAAACAATACAAAACAAAATAAATTAAAAAAAGTCAATAAAATTTTAAATGACTTTTTCTCTGCAATTATTTTTCATTAAATTTTTAATTTCATTTCTTTTTTTTTTCTGGTCTGTGTGCATTGTCTCTAAATGCTAATTTGCATAAATAATATAAAATCTGTATGTTTCTAAATAAATGATTTCAAATAATAATAATAATAATGAAATAAAATAAAAAAGCAAACAAATTACCTTTTTTTATGGAACTCAATTTGTGGCTTTTTATTCGTTCACATGGCAATTGTAGTCAACGTACGAATTAAAACTCATTGAATCTGTAATAAAACGAAAAAAAAAACGAATAAAATTAGAAAAAAATTGTTTTAAGCGGATAAAAATTAAATTAATATTTAAATAAGTCTCTCTCTCTTTCGCTCTCTTTTTCACTTGCACACATACACGCACTCACTCGCATACAATTGAATGAAATTCACACAATTCATTTTTAATATTTATACTCTCCTCGAAGCGACATATGAAAAATAAACTGAATTTTATTTACACATACACACACACAAATACAGTGCGAATCAAATGAAAGCGAACACCTCACATTATTTGAAAAACGTATGGGTTTTATTCATAAAAACAGTGCAATCAGAATTTTGTAATTCATTGTAATCATTAAGAAAATGTAAATTTTTAGCAAATAAAATTTGGTGTTTATTTTCATTTAACACTCACTGTATATACCTAGACACTCAAAGCGGCTTAACTACTATGCGGGTCAGCGAGGTGATGAATAGCTGAAGGGCTGAATAAGCACTTGCCAACCAAAAGCGGCAAGGGTGGAGGGTATAACTTGAAAGGTTTATACTGCACCAGGGCGAGTGAATGCCCTCAATTAAATATGTATCTAATAGCGTCTACCCCGAATTGAGTGGATTCTTAAACAGAATCTTCCTCCGTATTAGGAGGCACTGCTGGATAAACACCTGTCAGTAGGTATAAAATGATATGGACAGGATCCAAGACTAATAAAGCATGGATACAAATTTGAATAAAAATAATACAATTACGATGAAGGGTGTAAAAAAATCAGTACTGGTTGTGTTTAGGTGTGATTGCAATGACCTCTTCTCTTCTGAAACGTATCAAATAATGCTTCAAGTAGAAATCTCTTGCAAAGAGCATCGAATCTGGCTCGAACACCAGAAAATGTAATCCCCATTACCATGGCGGTGAGGTCAAGATCTTCTGCATCATATGTTAACCAGGACATGCCTACAGATAGATCCAGCGCAAGTTGAACGGCAATACATGTCTGAATTAGGAGAAAATATAAATAAACTTATTGAATCGATGCGACTACCTCAACTCTCAATAAACAATGGTATACTATAACCCCTTAGCAATATTTAAGCTGATCCAGCTAACACACTGCTGGATATCATGGTTTTGTACTTGAATTAAACGAAGGCACAATTTGGTTCCAGTATTATACATAGATAACTAGTTTAGTGAAACCCCAAATGTACAGTTACGAAAATGAAAGAAATCTAGATACCGGTGTTTTACTTTTACATCGCTTAACATTAAAATTATAAACAAAAGCTACAAAAACAAAACAATGAACTTGTTTACTAACTATCGTACTGCTTAATATAACAACAGATACCAGCATAAAAAATTGTAAACAAGTAAACAAAAATATACCAACAAACACCAGCATAAAAATTATAAACAAGTAAACAAAAATAAATGTAAACAAAATACACAAACAACAATAATGAAACAGTGATGTTTACATTTATACAGATCACTCGAACATTCGCCTTCAAGAACAGTCATCAGACTGTTTATTCCGCCATATAAAAGACAAAGTAAAGCAGGTGAGTAAGTTAAAAAAAGTTCGTCTTGTGTGAAGACGCGGTATGTTTGAAGAGAGTAGTCGTGGTTTGAAGATCTTCATTACAAAGATCTGTTATTTTTGTTTTGTTTGCAATCTACGAGCTCATATTTTAAACGTTTTTAAAAGATTAAAACGTAACAATACATTCCCCTACAGTCTGGAGCCGACAAACCGAAATAGTATGCTTGTATCACAGTCATCTCTCTTTTGCCTGGACAGATAAGATCGTTTCCAGTGCCATAGTGAACTACAATTCACACGTAATACATTCTTTGTAATATTCTAACATTGCGTGCCTTAACCACTGATATATCCACTGCTAAGGAAATTTTCTCAAAATTTTCACCAAAAATATTGAAATTTCGCCTTAAAATAAACTTTTAATAACAGAAATTAATGATTATGACAGGTCCTTACCGCTGTCATTTGCAACAAACATCTGACAGCATAAAATTTGTTAATTTAATTTAAGGTTTTAATTGTTTTTGAAACACTCAAACAAGGGACATACATGTGTACGTACGTAAGGCCAAACTGTTAAATGAATACACATGTGGTATTGTGAAGGGATTAAAAAGGATATTTGTCAGCAAAACCTCTTCTCAAGCTTAGTTTTTTGTATGATTTTTCCAAAATACTTTTGTTTTAATAACTTCACGAGTTTATTTAAAACCACAGACCATAGATTAATTTCATAATTAAAACACTTGTGATGTATAAGGATACAAAGGATACTCATATACATATGTATGTACGTATGAAATAAAATTGAAATTAATGGTGGTGGGTGGCATGCTTGAATGCAAATGAAAAAGTTTTTAAAACGAGCAAGGAGAGCAAAATTCTATTGAAATAACCTGGTGCCAATGGCGTTGGTGGTTAAATTATTACGATGATGATGATGGTGGTGGTGGTGGTGGTGAGCGATGTTATTGAAAATTATGCACAAGAATATTTGGTAAAGAGTGGGAGATGAGAGTTAAAAACCATATAAATCGTTATTTTTGTTTGAGTATAAAAGGAATAAGGCACTAGAAATAACAAAACTTTACTGACATAATTTCAATAGAGTTTGCACAAGTTTTACTGGCATCACAAGAACAAAAAAACCAGAAGAGGAAAACTATACTGTGACATAAATTCTAAAGATACTCGAGATTTTGTCGTTTTTTAATATTTAGTTTGCCTTCATTCGTGTATATCAAATTTTATTTGCTTTAGCCTGACGACTAAAGAGAAAGAAAATATTTTCGAATCAAATCTCTACAATAAGTTTGGCAAACAAAGAAACGAAGGCCAGCTCAAGTGAAGGCGGTGGGTAAAGTAGGGAAGAGGGCTTTCTCTCTCTCTCTGAATAGTAGTAGTAGTAGTAATAGTAGTAGTAGCGGTAGTAGGTAAACTGTTTGTCCCTTTCTGCCGTAACTGGGTTAATTGATATTTGATAAAGCAACATGATTAATCAAGTCAAAGAGACAAAAACAAAAACAGTAACACAAGAAACTTTATTGAAAATAATCAGGAGAAAAACAGAAACAGAAAGCAACAAAAAATAAAAACAGCGAAAACTTTTGCTATGAATTTTTCATTTATGATTTAAACTTTTTCGGTATAAAATTTTTTTAGACGTTGATTTAGGCCAAAAAAAGACAAAAAAGAAAACGATAAATTTGTTGGCAGTAAATATTATTATAGAACTTGTCAAAATCATAAAAATTAAATTTTGTTTCCCATAAAAAACAGAAATTAAGGCAACTCATCACTTACTGTGAAAGAAAAGAACCTCTTCCAGCAAAGCTACCCAATGAACAAACCGTAATTTCTCTCCCTGCAACCATACACCACTGTTATACTCGTCTAACTCCCTCCCTCTACCTCTATATTTTCCTCTCTATATGCTGCATAACACACACACAAAATTTATTTTACCTTCCGTATAAAATTTGTATGCATTGAATAATGAATGGCTTTATAACTTAACTTTTAACGTTCGTGTTGCATAATTTTGGGCGTTATATACGTTTAAAAATGTTTTTACGTAAATTTGTTATTACTCTTCCTCTTACTCCCCCTCCCAACTGTTCTATTCTGTTTCTCTGTCTCTCTCTCTCTCTGTGTTTAATTTGTAAACTTATAACACAAAATAAACGAATTCGAAATATCAAGTTATTAGCAAACGTTGTTGGCAGGATTTGTATAATGAATTCAATGAAATTGTTTACTATTCTACTACTGCTGGTAAAATCAAGCCTGAAAGAGAAAAACAACCATATACAGAGCTAGATAGATAGAGAGAGAGTGTGAGAGAGAGAGAGAGAGAGTAAAGAATTTATGGTTTGCATATTTTTAGGCGGTTTCATGTGTTCATAGAGTGCTAAATAGGAAAAACATAAATATTTAGCATATTTATAGGCTTTAATTGGTACTGTGTTTGGTAAGAGCATAAATTCAGGTATATGGTTCGGTATATTTGAAATAAAATTATAAAGGATACTCAATGCGTAAGGCTAATGTATACCTATGCATATGCATACATACATATATTGTATATAATCGGTAGCAATAGGTAAAAAGAGTTTACAGGCCTTAATATTTTAAATTTTGGTAGTCAGGCTTATACAAAAAGTACACAAATCTACCCTCAAAGTTATCACACACCAGTGTCAATGCCAAGAGCTTTCTTTATTCGATGCTATAGGCTCTTGAGTTTTGAAAATAGTAAGAGCTTAAGGTGTTTGAATAATGTGATTAAGACGAGTTTTTAATTTTTTAACTCGTGGTTAATTTTTTTTAGCTTAAATTTAAAATAGAAGCTTTTATTATTAAAATTACGGGCGTTTTCTTTAAGATTACCTCTTTCACTCATTTGTTTTCTGAGCTGTCAATCGCGGTATTTTATTTCTAATTTTTAAGTTTTCATTTTCAAATTCCGATTTTTACTCCTTAACTCGGCAGTTTTATTTTTAACCATGGAGTTTATTTTTTAACTTTAGAGTTTTATTTCTAAAACGCGAGTTTTTATTTTTTCTCGCGAGTTTTATTTTTTAACACTAGAGTTTTATTTTTGAACTCAAGAGTTTTATTTTTTTTCCTCGCGAGTTTTATGTTTTAACTTGGACTAAAATGAAAACAGTGACATAAAAAATTAACCTCAATAACGATGTTTGAATATTGTGGTAAATGGAAAATTAAACTCCTTAGCTGAAAATAAAACTAAAAACTCAGATTTGAGAATAAAACTCGTTAGTTTAATAACAAAATTTTCTAATTTAAAATCGTGAGCAAAATTAAAATCATGAAGGAATAAAATAAAAAACCTGTGGTTAAAAAATAAATTCTGAACTCCTGTCGAACAAAACAAAAAGAGTTAAAAAATCAAGTTTCATAAACAAAAGTTAAGACTCAACGTTGGAGCTCCCGCCTCTATACTATCTACACTTCATTATGACAGGCAATTAAATTAATTCCCTTCGCACGACTTCATTTGACCACATTGCCATCGGGAAGTTTTCGCTTCGACACTAACAGTAGCAGCATTGTGTGGTATACGGATATTCAAGCTAGTGAAACAGAACTTTTACCCCAGTGTGAAGTACATATTCACTGTCAATCGGAAAACTCACAAGTTTCTTCAAGCGAAAGTTTATAGCGTCGAAAAACTTGCATATTTCAACTTGGACTAGATGTACAAAGGACGGGACATAAGAACAACATCAGATAGATAGGCTGCCGAGTCGAGTACTCAGTTGCTATGGTTGACTCCGGGTTAGAATGGAAATTTGAATCAGCTATGCAAAGCAGGATCACAAGCCATGTGGGAATTAATGGAAATAAGCTGATTAGCTTGGAAGAAATATAGCTTCCACGCCCTTAACCAGACCAGAACCTTTCTGTGGAGTAGAAAGAGGGCTTACAATCGGCAAAGATGAAGAAGAAGAGATACAGAAATACTTAGCAAATTAAAAAAATTAAAACAACTCTTTAAGAAACCATGGATTTTTATAAAATTTTTAATGAATTTCACAATGATTTATTTTTAAATTTAAATTCCATTTAAATTTAAAAGCTTTCATAAGTACTATGTCCTTTATCAGCATGACATTTTTTTGCTTTTGTGTTTTGTTTCCATTGAAATCAATTACAATTTGCAAGTAAATTAGGAGGAAAACAATTATTGACGCTTCAATGAAAAGGGTTTCACGTTCAAAATCAATTAAACACGATAACATTTTATGACATATTTTATTATGCAGTTTTTTTTTTGTTTCTTTTATTTTCTTTCATTTTTTTCTGCATTTTGGTTTCGTAGTGCAGTAACGACCAAAGCCAACTATGAATATTGAAAATGACACAAAATAATTACAAAAAACCGAAGAGAGAAAAAAAAAACAAATTTTTATGATATTCACAACTTTTTAATTACTTACCACTCACAGACTTACATATGTATGTATGTATGTTTATGCATGCTTACATACATATTTTATATACAAAAATAACAACAACAAAAAATTTATTAAATATGAAAGCAGAAAAATAAAGAAAACCAATACAATTGCACACAGTATAACTAATGAAAAAATAACAGAAAATATTACAAAAACAAAACCGAAGAATTAAAAGTAAAAAAAGAGAGAGAAAAAGAAAATTAAAAAGTAAAAAAAAAAATTAAAACGAATCATATACAAATGAAATTTTATAAAGTGTACGTACGTACGTACATGTATGTGTGTGTGCAAAAAAAGGAGGAGAAAACAAACTAATAAATATAAGGGTAACACTATTTTACACATACATACATACAATGACAGAGCAATTCATTTTAATTTTGTTTCGTTCATATTTTTTTCCAGCAATACATTCATATCCACATTAATAAATGAATACAACCACTGCATATAACCAATTTGGTTGATGCAACGATTGGTAATAAAAAAGAGAGAAAAAGAAAAGATTCATAACAACAAAACGACAACAACAACAACATGTAATATATGAAATATTTGAAACAACAAATATGATACAAAAACAAAAAATCGTGAAAAAAAGAAAAAAAAAATTAAAGCAAAACAACAAGAAACTGATAAAATGAAAAATGATGGCAAATAAACACCATAAAACTTTCTCTTACTTACACACACACACACACACACGTATATGCAAGCTGTGCTATAAAGTAAATTGAAAAACGAAAAAAAAGAAACATGAAATACTCAATATGTTTGTTTCCAAAAAAAAAAAAAAAATATATTTACATAACGGACCAACAACAAAACACAAGACCAAAACAAATATGCTCACTAAACAGTCACACATACAGTAATACAGCAAATCACTCACCCACACACACACACACATAAACAATTATCAAGTGAAATGCATGACAGCCTTTCTTCTTCTACATACAAACACAGACACTAACACTCTTACTACTATCGTGGTGTTCAATCCATTTCATATTCATCAACAGTTATTTTAGACACACACTCTCGCATACATGGACATGGGTAAATAAAAAATGTTTTTTTGAGCAGAAAGAAAAGAAAAAACTCATGCATATTTTTAGGTTGAACATCTTCATATCGATCAGGTTGTTAACGAAAAACAATTTATTTTTTTGTTTTTAAACTGAAGGTTATTACACCCAAAATACTTTCAGTGGGTAACAACGAAAAATATTTTTTAAATTTAAACACTTAAAAATAAAAAATATTCCTTCGGCGACTTCCTCTCAGATTTCTGGCAAAACTTCTGAGAGTAAATAAACCTGCCATGAAAAAGTTTCTCAAAAAATCTGTCGTTCGGGTTCGACATTAAACTGTAGGTCCCGCCACTCACGTATAAAATTAATGCACACAACATGAGTGGTGTGAGAAGCTAGGCCGTAATCCTAACTGAAGGGTTGTAATGGCTAGTTATGTATGTATGTATGTATATAAGACATCAGGAAAAAAAAGTACAAATTACTACAAGGAATCCTTAAAGTAAATTAAAATCGTAACTTAAGAAATCAAATACAGAACTTGTATTAAAAATAAAACTCCTGAGTGTTGAATAAAACAAAGGAGTTTAAAAAAAAATTTTGTTGCTTAAATAAACGATAAGATTCTAAATTAGAGCGTCTGTCCCTAGAACATTTACACTTTATTGCGGCAGTCAGTAAAATCAATGCCCCCTTCCCACGACTTCATTTGAACATATTGTGATCGCGTTAATTTCGCTCAAAAAGTGGTCTTAAAAATCGCTATAGAAGTGACTCGATATTGTTTTTATCCATATCTGTCCAGCAGAGTCTAGCAATATCTAGCAATATAACCTCTTGCTGCCAGTGAGATTGAGTTTCCTTGTGAAAAGAGTGGATAATTTCCAATTTAATTCAATTAATACGAGCGGAGTGACAAGGATAGTATGATCAGTGTAGTATAACAGACCAGAGTCTTTGGTTGGAATCGAACCTACGACCCTCTCACTAATAGACCAGCACCCTATCCACAAGACTACCAGGACACCTACGCAAAAGATATTTTTTAATCGATATTAATTTCTTTTTCAGATAATTCTCTTGTCTCAATGCTCAATGCTTTCTTGCAACTTTTAACGCACTTTTGACATGAATTTTCAAGTTTAGCTCTGATTCCTTCAAGCAGAACAGAAGAGGAATTTCTTTTGATTTTTATAACTTGTTAATCGTTCATGTCTGATGGTAAAGGCTCATATTAAATAAAGAATAGGGAATTGTACTAAAATGCCTTCTTCTTTACAGCAATACTTTCTCTTTCAATATTATTGGCGGCAATTTTGTATTCTACTCAGAAACTGCTTATAATGTCAAGATACCACCACTCATGCCCTTTCATCATACCAATAATCAAGCAAAACTGGAATAAATTCTGCTAAAATTGTAGCAGTATAGTGGCCGTAGTCTAGTAGGCAGTGACGCCACGGTTCAAACCCCACGTCAGACATCTTCAACAAAACGAAATATGATTTCTAGCAAAAACTCTGAGAGTAAATAGAACTGCCATGAAAAAGTTTCTCAAGAATCTGTTGTTCAAAGTCAACTTTAAACTGCAGGCCACGCCACTCAAGTATAAAATGAACACACACAACATGAGTGGTGTGAGAAGCTAGGTCGGAATACTGGCTGAATTATATATATATGTATGAATGTATGTATGTATGCAAAACAGTAGATATGAAAAGAGATTGCAAAAAAATGAGGTGAAGTGCAACATTTTATAAAAGAAGTCCTTGATGTCTGTTCGTTTTCCGCTAAAATATGAAACTTTTTAGAGAACAGTTGCAAGCTTTTGGCAAAATATTAAAACATAATTAACCATAGAGTTATCAACAAAAACTACTCTTTTATTTTTGATTAAATTGGCTCAGATAGAAATCTCTTTTGGACATTTGCCAAAATTATTAAAGAAAGAAAAAAAGGAAAATTAATAACGAAAGTGTGTAACTCATATGCCATCCATTTAGGCTGTAAATGAAATGAAAAACTAAAATCTTTTATCAAGTCAATGACGATAGCGATAACGATGACGAGGTTGATGAAAATTATTACAAAAACAACATGTTGCAATACAAAGAGAAATACCAGCATTCCGCTAAAAAAAAAAACTGCTATAAGCAGAGCAAAAAGCATTGCAAGCCTACACAACAAATGAAAAAATATAAAAAATGCCAAAAAATGAAATGATTGAGAAACCTTTTAATTTGATCAAACGAGCTCCACAATTAGGTCTGCAAGACATTCACACAAAATGTATGTCTGCTCTCCTCTTTTTTTTTAATTAAATTCCTTTCACTTTTCTAGTTTCCAAAACTATATGGGCTACTCGTAATGACCGCTGTCTGTGTTTGTTAAAGACTTTTTTGCATCCTTTATTACATCCTTTTTTTTTTGCTTGTTGAGGCAGTTATTTGTGGCATGAAAAAAAAACTGTGTTTCAGTTGCCTTATCTCTTTGCCTAAATGTATCACTTTCTTTATGGCGATGCCGAATACTTTTGAAATAGTTTTGAAAAGAACTGGAGCTCTGCATTCACCGAATGTGTGAGCGAGTGATGGCGAAAGTGAGTGTGTTTGGTTATAATTAAAGGCAATTACATTAAAGTCTGTTGAAGAAAAGAAGATATAGTTTCTGAATTAAATGTCTCTTTTAACACTCGAAACCAAATAAAATTATTAGAGTATGTGTACATTCATTCATACTGTATACTGTATACTGTAGTAGAGTACATTTTCTATAATTTATGGACTGCCTACATCAGAGGATACTTCTTGTTTTTCATATGTGTCAATGAAGAAAAAAAATATTGTTACGTTTTTACCTTTTAAAAACGTTTAAAATATGAGCTATAGATTGCAAATAAAATAAAAATCAATTTGTTTTTAGCTTTAAATTAAAATTCCACTGTTCACAATTTGATATAAACAACAACAATCACTTTTCTTTATTATTCTTTTGTTCATACCCTTTGCATAAACAGTAACAATTATTAGACAATTATTCGACAGATCTTTGTAACCACTTACTCTCTGGAGTCGACTTTAAACTGTAGGTCCAGCGCCACTCTTGTATAAAATTAACATACACAACATAAGTGACATGAGAAGTTCGGTCGCAATTCTGACAGAAGGGTGGTAATGACCAATTATGTATGTATGTGCATGTTTTGTGCACATAGAAGACTGCTTCAACGAAGCACTGAAGAATATATTTTTTTAAAAATTTCGTTTTCTTTCAGATGTCTGAACCTACTAGGCTATGTCAACTTTTAGAACACATATAATGAACGAGAGCGGAAGGCTAGATAACGTTCTTCAAGAAATTCATTGTAGCCTGGTTGCACGAGTACAGCTGAAGATTTTCAAAGAAAATTCTATCTAAATATCTATACTTAGTGAGCATTGCGTAGCTTCTGTATATGGCTGGCCTTAGTCTCCGTCTGAAGTCTGGCAGCTTATACGAAAATCGAGTGCCAGAATATATCACAGACCCCAAAAGAGATTGTGAAGTTACATATCTGAGGTGTTGACTTCAAAAGGTAGGAAAACCTTCATTATAGGCTCTACTCGATTATAAATCTTATTTCAAAGTTCTCAGTATTGACTTAATTTCATCGTAAAAATTCTTTTAAGTCTATATACATATGTAGACGTATGTCGCAGTATTTGTAATTTAAAAACCTTTTGTATTTAATGTTTATCTATCTTGCTATATTTAAGACTTATTCACAATTCACAGCACTCAAGTCAATTTGGCTATATAACAGAGCGTGTCACTCCTTGTTAAGCATTTTTCCTTTAAAATTTATTTTTTTTTATTGAATTACATCCTCATCTTTACATCCTTTTACCGTTTATGAATTTTTATTGTCGATTTTCTTCTTCTTAAACAATTCGAAAAGATTTGAACGCTTTAATCGCATGATAGATTATGGCATTGACCGATTATACTACCATTTATTCCTTCTCTCTGGCCATTATTATAAAATTATTTCATAAATTCCCTTCAAGAGCACTTCGTTTTGTGGGAATAAAGCTTAGAAAATAAAAAGAAAAATGGAGAAAAGAAAATGGCCATTGAAAACAGTGGCTAATTGCTATAAACAGTTTTAATTCAAGCAATATATACAACAACAATTGTTGTAGTTTTAACAAAAGAATGAAATTGATTTTTACTTTACTTCTTTTGTTTTTTCTCCCCATTTTTTTGGAAACAAGACGAGAGCTTTAATAATGGCTTGGCCGGATCTGGTTTTATACACTGTCATGCATTGTTCTATTGGCCACTCCATAAATCTTTTAACAATTCCTTTAAATAATAAGCTAAAGAGGATGAAATCATTGAATCTACTTCTGTATGTAAGTTAAGAGGAGGAGGAGGATGAAATAAAAACTAAAAATTTAATAAAAGGTTCACAAGATCCAGTTTTGTTAATGGACTAACTGTGACTGTGCACCAAATGTTTCCTGTATGTGTTTAACAGATTGTCTAACTAAGAGAAAAAAGAGCTCCTTTATAAGGTTATAAACTGATGATGTTCAATTGTTCTTAACTTTATAAAAAAAAAAAAAAAAAAAAAAAAAAAAAAAAAAAAAAAAAAAATTTCAGTGTGGTGGTCGTCTCTGGTACAAACCAAGTTTTAAAAAGAAAAGCGGTTCAGTGAGAGGGAGAGGGAGAAAGAGGGAGTATTTGCATAAATAATTGAATATAAAAAATCAAAAAAGGGAAGGAAACGCACTTCAGTAACAATCTCTTGTTACGAACTTAACAAATCTATTCCAAATTGAACATAAAAGAGGTCTTACAATAACAACAACAATCAGTACTACCACTACTACTATTACAACTACCTCTGCTATTGCTATATGTAATACAACAACAACAACAACAACAATAACAACATCTATTAAAGAGCACACCAACAGCTTTATCAAGTTAGAAAAAAAAAATAGAAAGGAAAAGATGTAAAAAAATATTCTATTTTCTGTGTGTTTCTTTTTGTTTTTTGCTTCACTTGCTTTTCTAAAGAGAGACAGACAGTATGGAAACAACAATAGCAATTTGCACATACAAAACCATACATAAAACACATTTACACCCACTCTCTTACACAAGCACACACACAAGAATTGACTGAAAACATATTCTAATACATACTCACAAGCATACAAATCCACAGATGTGTAAAGAACAATATTTCGAAATTAAATGAAGCATATGTATTGGCTGCTGTAGCAGTTAAATGATACATTCAATTTAAAAACACATACACTTACACACAAGAATATGCTCTCTTCCCTGATCCTTACAAAGAAGGCCCATATAACTGCCTTCATTTACATATTAATACTGTAATACGGTATTTTATGTGTTTGTCTTATACTCTCTCTTCGTAAACGGATTTTCTCTTTTAGCCACCTCTTTTGTATTCTATTGAAAGGGCACACATACACAAACACACACACTCATGGTCTATGTATGAGTGTGTGTGTTTGGTCAATAGGATATCACGTTAAGAACTCATCCATACACACACATACTTTTAGGCATTTAAGGACCTTTATATGAATGCATATGTAAATGGTTATCAATACACAATTGACTACAGAACAGAACAACTGCTTTCTATGCGAAGAGTCTTTGTATTTGTGTGAGCTCGCATGTGTGTTTAAATATTTTAAATAAATTTAAATGTAACGGTTCTGCTTACAAAAGCATTAACTGTGTGTAAATGTCTGTGTTTGCCTATGTTTTGTGGTAAATTACTGAAGAGGAAACGGAAGTACTGGATGAGAGTTCTTTTTGAGGTCAAAGAACCAATTAGTAAAGCAATTGAAATTCTTGAATTTATTGACTTTCAATGATTTGGAATTAAAAGAAAACAGAACTGGTCATATTAGATATAAAGTGATCTTTACCAGCAAGAATATAGATTTTCAAATATTTTCATACGTTTATCGAGTTTTATTAAATAAAAAAATTTCATTCATTTGCGGCAATTGTAATTGCAAAAATACTCTTCCAAATGGACGTTTAAATATGGATCTGAAACGATTGCGAACAAGACGGAAAAAAGGGTAGAAAAAATAATAATAGACCTCTTATATATTCAGAAGAGGAATCAGTGAAACCACCATTTAGGAAAGGAATGATTCACTTGTAAATTGTCCATGGTAATGCAGGACTGACTGTAAGATTTCAAGAGCTTTATGGCTAAAGATATGACTCTGGTAATAAACATAAGAAGGCGGGAGATGAAGGCTATTATATGAGTACACACGGGGCGTGACCTCTTTAGACATCGGTTCAGCAAATAGACAAGGAATATTTATGATCTCTGTAGGATATCTAAAGAAGTAGGGGGAACAGTGTCTGCAAGTGCGTAGGCAGAGATGGCTAGGTAGTCGATTTTTTCAGGAACTAATAGATCTTGAAGACTGGGGACTTCATAAACCTTATTGACTGGCTAAGAGGATGTCTTTAGCAGGATGGTTGCCATAATGGCTAATTGTTATTGTTTTTGCTTTTTTTCTCTTAGCAAGGTAGCCACATAGGCCACGATAAAGACTGATAAGAATGACAATAGCACTAAGAAAGATAGCAAGGCGGCTGTCAAAGCCCCGGGGTCTAAAATAATAACTTCTAGGACAGCAGAGTGGTACAAATTTGACATCATATGGCAGAGCTAATGAAAGATGACTTGATCATCGGACTTTGGAATTGGATTAAATTACAGAGTACGGTCAAGAAAACGCTGCACATAAAAATAAATAAAGGATTCACGAAAAGTGTGCTTCAAGTTGGCATGCTAAGCTCAGCTACCGAAATATTTGCTGGATACTGATTGGTCATGACCTTATGACCAATGTTGTAAAGAGCCTAAGAGAGGAGGTAACTGTTCTTCTTCAACTACTGGGTACATGTCCAGGCTACAGTTTTTCTTATACTATGTAAATTACTATTCTAGTGATCTGTAGCGGAACATTGGTAGAGTAAATTACTTCATAAAAAGCTTCGAATGGTTCCAGAGCCAGATGAAATAATATACCGCACCCTTTACCATAATTGGTCTAACTATGTCGCGGATGTCAACCACTTCTACCTAACAAGCACTCCCAATATGCTCCATCCTACTTAGAATTTTGTTATTCCACGAGTTAATAGAGTCTTCTAATGGACAAAATCCGTACCATAAACCTTGAGTTGGTTTTTATATTCGAAAATATCTCAGAAACAATTTTCTTTGCACATGAATTTTAATAATTTTAGTTACCGGAAGTAATAAGAAAACGATCAGCATTAACCAGAAGATTATAATTACACATCCATACGTAATACACACAGCCATCTCTTATGTATCACAATTAGAAGCACACATAATTAAGCCGGTCACATATACTCGTACATGATGCTGTGGGTGCTAAATAATGCGTATAATTTCCAAAACTTATCGATTGCATACTTGCAAAATTAAACCTACAAACACACATGCAAACACATACATACAACTAATTACACACTTAAAGCAAGCAACCAGGTGTTTAAGAGTGTACACAAGTATAGATGAGAGTTAAATGGCTGATTTAGATTTACAAGTTGGCAGTAAATTTTAATTGATCACTTAAGGTTTTACATGATGATGATGATGATGATGGCGATGACTTAACATTCATTAAAGGACTTAGCAATACACAGGTACACTTTCGCACTCTCTTTTTGTCTCTCTCCGCTTTCCTACCTTTGTTAGGTAAAAAGTAATTCCTTGTGATGTTGCTCTCGTCTTTTTTTTTGCAGCTTCAACATCCAATTTTAATTTCATCTTCTTGTGATTTCAAGTCACAGCTTTTTTTTTTCTTTTCTTAACTGCTCCTGTTTGTTGTTTGTCCGTTTTCTTTTTCTGTTTTTCTCCATTTGTCGGCAGTTGTGTTTGTCGTTATTGTTGTTGTTATTGGTTCATTGATTGTGTAAATTGGAATTGACTGGCTGACTGGCTGGTTTATCGACCCCGTTCTCGTTGCCCCCAATACAAGTGTACAGAGTTTAACTTCATTTGATTCCTACGGTTTTTTTTTATTTTTTTGTATTTCTTCGAGGTAAAATGATGTCGATTGTTTGTGGTTGTTTTTTCTCCTTCATCGGAGACGTTTATAGTTTGAAAGAGGGCATATAATGCCCTCTTTACATTTTTTTCTTTATTTCTTTTCTTTTCTTTTCGTTTTCGTCGTCTTTAAGTCTTAATTTTCTTTATTTGCTATACATAAAGTAGTGTGAGTGTAATTGTGATTATCGTTTACAAAAGAACATTTAAGGCTGTGTGTATATATACAGCTGGTTGCAATTGATTAGTAATGTGAAAGCTCGTGAATTTTTAAGCATAAAATGTTCCAATGAATACTGCAAGACGTTTATAAATTTCTTGTCTTTTGAATTCTCCGCTTGACTCGCAATTATTCAGGATTACGACCAGGCTTGTCGTACTACCCATGTTGAGTGTGTTAAGTTTATTTATGAGTGCCGAGACCTACAGCTTAAAATCGATTCCGAAGCACATATTTTTTTTTTCTTTTTTTTTTTTGAAAACTTTTCATGGCAATTTCAAAATTTGCAGAATTTTTGCCAGAAATCTGCTGAGAGGAAGTCACCAATGAAATATTTGAACAGCGCACTCTCGACTATGATAATAGACAATGGCGATATCACATTTCAAATTAGAAAAGGCCGAATGTCGAGCGAATATTTTCTGAGAGCTTTCTTAAGAAGAGTATCTGCTCTAAACGCCTTCTGCCTATATTGGATTTGGTATTTCAAATTTCTATTCAGTTAACCTCTGCTGTATTATGTCTCATGCAGACTCCATAAGATTTTCTATACAATTTATAACGAAATAAATTGATGCCTGCTTGTTATGCATGCGGAAAATTATTTTATAGCTGATTGGTTTTCCTATTTAACGATTTAATGAATTATAAATACGAATAATAAGAATACAAATTACAATTTCAAGATTTTAATTGAAACCAAATATATGTACTCTGTCACACATACATACAAGCACATACACACAATCGCAATGAGGAAGACAATAAATTAAATGTCTTTAATGTCTTTAATGCAAGGCAAGCAATTAAAGTTCGGAAGGAGAAATTCAGGAAGAAAATCTTTGTCTACAAAGGCAATAAAAGTTAAACTGGAATAGATACTGCAAAGGAATTACTTCAGTTTTGGTATTTGATTTACATTTAAAGTTTTAAGTGAGGCAAATTAGCAAACTTAGTAGGTAGGCAAATAGTAGTAGTAGGCTAAGGATTGGTAAGCTAATGCATGTGTTGAGTGTGGGCTCAGCAATGAGGGCGATCTACCAATATTGTATATTAATATCAAATCCTTGTCGAGTATTTGTTTCTTCAATTTCTTTTAATGCAATGCAAGGTGAACAATGATATGGAAAGTGCTGCATGGTATCGTTACCCATACTTCGCTGTTAATCCCCATACTAATCCGGTTTAAATGCATCTAGAAGGGACACTTGGTCATTACATCCGTTTAGTCACACTACCCATTTTGTGTGTGTTAGTTTATCCATGAGTGGCAGGATCTATATTTTTAAAGTCGACTCCGAACGACAGACTTTTGAAAAACCTTTCAAGGCAATTTTATTTTACTCTCAGATTGCTGAGAGGAAGTCTCCGAAAAAAATATTTTTTTCCTATTTTGTTCTGTTCAAAATTTCTAAACTAGAACCACTTTTGAAACACGAGCTCTCACGTCTCGTAAGTCAGCACACCACCTACAAGACTACGTTAATTTCATCACGTTCAGATAACTTCTATTCAGAGACTTAATAAACTCATTGCCTTCCCAATACGCCTTAAACGCCCTAGAATATCTTTGAGATTTTGCCTACTGTTTCTTATGTGCAGTACTTTCTATGCAAGCATGGTAAGTACATACATACATACAGTGCCGGTAAAAAAAATAGCACTTCTATAGAGTATATGCTTTCTCTTCATATGGAACATTTACTATACATTTCACTTTGTTTTTGTTTTACTGTAATATACAGAGCAAAATTGTGCTGTATGGTGGAAAAGGATCTCTTTCGTATGTAAGACGACCACCTAAAGTAGAATATAACCCAAGATTCACTTCTAAGACCATAAAACACGGAGGTTCAAGTGTAATGGTTTGGGCATGTTTTTCATACTACGGAGTGGGGCCAATATGTTGGATAAAAACCATAATGGATCAACATGTTTACGTTGATATATTGGAAAACGTGATGTTGCCTTATGCTGAAGAGGAAATGCCTTTGTTATGGGTCTTCCAACAAGACAACGACCCCAAACATACCAGCAGAAAGGCTCGTCAATGGTTTTTAGACCATTCCATTAATATTATGAAATGGCCTGAACCCCATTGAAAATCTTTGGGCTGACGTCAAACAAAGTGTGTCAGAAGCAAAACCTACTAACAACGAGCAGCTATGGGAGTAATTAAGGAGTCGTGGGAAAAAATTCCAAAAAAATATGTGAGGACTTAGTCAATTTAATGCCAAATCGATGTGCTGCGGTTATTGCCAACAAAGGCCATTCAACAAAATATTAAAACCTTCCATTCATTTAGTTTTATGATTTATTTTATATTTTCTTAATTTTTTTCTTTTTTATTGTATTATTTTGTTTTTGTATAAGATAATATTCATAGTGCTATTTTTTTACCGGCCAAATTTGAAGTGTCAATTGTTTTTTGCTAATAATATTTTTCAAACTAAATAAATATAACAAATTTTGTTGTTTGCTTAATACAATTAAATATCTCATTTCATTAACGTGTTTCAAGCTCAATTCAAATAGAATATACAAGTAGAAATCAAGTACAAAGTCTAACAATGGCTATAGTGCTATTTTTTCCCCCGGCACTGTAATTGGCCATTACAACACTTCGTCAGGATTACGGCCTAGCTTCTCAACACCACTCATGTTGTGTGCGTTAATTTTATACATGAGTGGCGGGACCTACAGTTTAAAGTCGACTCCGAACGACAGATTTTTTGAGAAGCTTTTCATGGCAATTTTTACTCTCAGAGTTTTTGCCAGAAATCTGCTGAGAGGAAGTCGCCGAAGAAATACTTTTTGTATTTTGTTTTTGATGTCTGGCCTGGGATTCGAACTCGGGCCTTTCGTCTAATACTATACCTACCTAATACCAATACCTACTAGACCACGGCGACATGGTAAGTACAGCTTTCTTTATTTCGTTGTACCAATCGACCTTTTTCAAGTTTCTAATTACCCTCCTCCCAGGTCCAAAACGACTTCTTAAAGTTTTTATTTACGATTTAGGATGTGTTTTTGTTATTGTCCTTAATTTATATTTAATCTACCTTTAAGCCATTTAAGACCTTTTGAAATTCGCTGTTTGTGTCACAATCACATTCTCATGAAATATTTAAAACTACAACTACACCTGTGGTTCAATTGTCTTCGAAATTGTCTTTGTAACAAGGATATCACAAAAAACAAACAGATATCATATCCTTCCCCTTTTATTTTCCTTGTAGAATTTCAATTATTATTCTGCTGCTGTAGGGTATGAATTCCTACAATCTTCGTCTTCATCGGCCCAATATTTGTACGACCTTCTAGGCTTCCTGCCTCTGCTCTACTGCTACTCATTTTAGATGTAAATTTTTAATTTCACTTTCATTTCAAGGACAATAAAAACAAATTCTTAACTCTCTAATGCCTGAATAGTTTTCGATTTATTTTTTAGTTTTTTTTTTGTTCTTTCCTTCGTTCTATGCTTACATTTTCCAGCCCAAAAAACAGATGCTGCTGGTGCTGCTACTCGTAATGATTCTTGAACAAAAGGAAAGAAAAGCCAGTAGGAGGTGACAAGACATGCAAACAATTGTAATCACAGTTTATTTTTTTACGGTTTTACTTTCTATAGGAAGAAATCAAAGAAAAAAAAAAAAACGAAAAAAACAAAAGGACGAGAGAAACTAAAACTAAGAAAACTAAACCACCACGAGCACTACACTAAAAACACAGCGGAACTGAACAGAATCTCTCATTGAAATTACGAGCAAAAAAGCCCAGTGAAGGGGATATTTTCTTGCAAATTTCTGACATTCTTGAGTTATGAGCACAAAAAAAAAACGAAAACAAATTTACGGGCGTCTTCAAGTGATTCGCAACATTAATTCCCACTGAAACTGCAAAATTTGAATTTGAATTTGAATGAATGAACGGCAACAACTGCAGTTACAAGTACAGGGGAGGGAAGAAAAAAGAACAGAAATTAATTTTAGTTTGAAATACACGTACAAATGAGTAAATGACTGACTGACTGACTTGGCTGCCTGTCTGCCTAAATTAATGAATGAATGAACGAATGCACAAACGAACGAACAAACAAATGAATGAACAACGAAATGAATGAATGAATGAACGAAGGTCATTAGCGAATTAACAAACAAATATTGATAATGACTACTGAACAGTGTGAACAATGCACAATTAGTAATTGGGTTATTGTTGTCGTTGTTGTTGCTGTACACGTTTTTTTGTTCTTCTCATTCTCTTTCGCTCGCTTTTGTCATATCAGGAGACAAAATATGAAAATTTTTCTTGTAATGAAAATGGCCCGAAGGCAGTGTCAATTTGAGCAGCAGAGGCTGGGGCAGGACAGCATGAAGTGAAATGAAAAGAAAAAGAAATTGAATGCAAAGAAAGGAAAAAAATGAGTTTAAAGGAATATTTTTAAAGGAGCAAATTTTAAATGATGGATTAATTCAACAGATTGGATTAAAAGTGAAATTAAATTATGGCAAGAGATGATAATGACTTTGATAGAATTTATCACTTTCATCTGCCCTAACTTCATCCTCATTTCTTTTATAATTTTTAAGGTCTAAGGAATGTGTAAGCAAAGGCAAGACAACGTGAATATGAGCCCTCTTAGAGAGATCAGACAAAACTGGTTCCTTAAGGATATACAAACTTACAATCTCCTTTATAAACTTTACGGTAGGCCCCTAGAGACAAGGCCTTTGGACTCTGTGCATTCGCACAAGCTTGGTACATCATGCAATGCAGATCTGCAGTAATACTAAGAGAACTTCACATATAACTTCACATCAAAGACACATGCTTTGCAATAGGCACTGTGATATTATTACAGATGCTGTTAACAATTTAATTAAAAGGAGGGGATTGCCGGTAGACGATTAGTTATGTAAAGGAATAGAAATTGGGATCAGACACAAGACAACCTTTTGCACTGTGGCACACTTCCTTGCCAGTCACAGGCTTAGTACCCCAATTAACTAGAGCTGCTTCTACAGTCCCTTCCTCTAGCATTCAAGCAATTGCATGGTATTGAAATGATACAGGCTACTAAATCAATACACTCTTGGTAAAAGCAGCTTGTTTCATAGATTCCTCTTTCGCACACCAACATTTAGTTGATGCGACCATTGTGTGCGGGTGTGATGTTGAAGTTATTTTCTCATCTTTTCTTTGTGTTGAGTTCTGTTGAAGCCAAAATATAAACGTTTGCCATTACATTTCTTTTGTGGCCCTCATGTTCTGGCATCCATGCCAAAGTAATTCAATTCAAAGAGATTAACTTTGTGGGTTCACGTAACTGCTAAGAGCCTTGAGAACAGATTGACGGGCTGGAAGTATTTTTCTTTCTACTCTAATTGCCGTTTACAATATTCCACAGTGATCCGACTGTACAATTGTGGTATCATCGTGGCCCAAAATTGGAAGCTCAAGCTTATCAAGCCTGTGGTACTTAAATGCATGCATTGTGCAGCTAACCAATGTGAAGACTGTATTGAATCAGAAGAGCTATCTCTTTACATTTTAGAGAACCATATAAGATGCTACATAATTGACTTAGAAAAATAGGTACATATATTTCTGCCCTCCTCCGATTATTGATGTATTGAGGGTTCTATCATCAGGAAGAACACTATTAGTTTCGAATACGACTCAAAATCAGATATGAAGAGTGATATATTTTCTGAAGATTTCTAAACCGCTCAGTATACTTAACTATTCTTATCTCTTTCAAACAAAAATCGGGATTTGCAATCTGGTCTTGAGCGGAACATAAAATGGTTTGTTTGGTAGTATCCAAGCTGTTGAAAGTTCTTGGACAGTGTCAAACGAAGGGCAACGTACACATGCCACTACATTGGAACTAAGTGTCAGTTGAGATATCTGGATAAACAGGTTTTCATGATAATCCCAGTGGACTGGAAAGATTTGGAAGAGATAGTATAAGTATAAATGAAAAAATGAAATCACACTACATCGGACATCGGAAGCTTAAGGCTACGTTGAAACTAAGTTTTGGTTTTAAATCTGGCGGCATTCTCAGAACATTACATGATCACAAAAGTATGCTTAATGCACATGAAAAATGACAAGCTGTCACAACATCGATAGTAGTCTAGTGGATCGTGCGCTAATCTGCAATTTGGCAGTGTTGTGTGTTCTTTCTTGCTTTTAGAGTCGAACATTGCATTTCATATCATGAATAATTTCATCTTCAGAGCTGCTGCTGCTAGCAGTCTTCTTATGACACAAATTTAAATTAAATGTACACATTATTTTACCCATTTTATACACCAAAACAATGCATTACTTGAATAGAGATCATAGTCATCATTTAGTTGCTGGTACATTAGGCAAACGTTTTTTTCTGATTAACCACTATTGAAGCTGATCTTGATTCAAAGCAAAATTCCTTTTTCTGTCATCATATTTCTAAATAAGATGTTCGAATTCATATTTGAAAGCATTACACACATTCATTACTCTCTCGTGCAATTACTTACGAACGAACCCATTAAAAAAGTTTCAATTTCATTCATTTGATTTATATTTTCTCAGCCAATTAACTTGTCTTAAACTATGACGTCTCTTTGCATGTTTTCGTTACTTTAACTGTAATTGCTGAAGATTTGTCATTAACTTGGAAAATACAAAATAATTGGACTCTATGACTCATTAACTGAGACTTAAACTAAGAGCATAAAAAAAAACAAAAACAAAAACTTCTTTTAAAAAAAGTCATGTCGTGTTCCAAATTCTGTTTGAGTTTTTGTTTTCTTTTTTTTCTACTTCTTTTCATTTTCGTTAAAAACCAAAAGAAAAGCGAAATACCACCTGGAGTATTGGAAAATAGTTTTATTACCCCTCAAAATTAAGTCAGTACAACTAGCAGCAGTTGTTGCTTGTTGTTGGTTGTACTTCTTGACTTTTATGTTCTCAGAGCATAGTTATAATAGTTTTGTTCTTCGTTCTGTGCAACTTATTGTTGCAATTGCTGTAAATAAAAAAACCATAAATGACAGTTTTAGAATTTTACTTGCAACACAACACAACACACCATTATTACCTACATTGTACAAGTATTACCAGTAAATTCTTAACAGCACCAGTGAAATGAAGAGCGAGAAAAAAGAACAAGCACAAGAGCTAGGATTGTATTATATTTGTAGGGAACAATGGCGCAGCAACAACCACAACAAGAGCAACAGAAAATGAAAAACTGAAATTCAAGGAAACAACGACAGAAAAAGTAAATTGTAATATGCAACAACAACAACAACAACAACAACGATATTATTTATAAGCAAAAACTATTAGAAAAATGCATGCAACATGCCTTCCATATACTGCCACAAATTCAAGGAGAAAATGTTTAACACATAAGCGATATTCTGGAAAGAAGAACAGAAACACCGTGTATTCAGTTTGACAAAGAATACCACGCCGCCTAAAAATCTAAAGCTTAGCTTGGATTAAATTGGCAGCTGCTTTAAAACAGCATTACTTATTTGGGTTCTATAAGGCCCCATTGTAAGTAAAATACGTAAGAACTGGTTATCACGGTGTGGACCGGGAGTTTGGCAAGATATATTATGTAAACAAATTCTGGATGCCGAAGAATCCTTCGTCCTAGATTCCCTTAGTGTCAAAGCCTGATGTTATGTGGCCTCTGGAAGATATAGTGAGGTATTTTCCTCTTTCGGTCGTATGCAGTGTCCCGTTGTAACTGCTATGAGATTATTCAATATTCTCTGATACTGAATTTGCATAGAAGCAGGCTTTATAATAATTATTTCATCATGAATACGATTTTACATCCTACTTTGTTGTGTCTTCTGGATTCCTTAATAAATATTTTAGTGGCGCTCACTAGAAGGTGTAAACCATTATCACGATTGGATCAGTCCCCGTCATTTCCTTATAAGCCAGTATTGTGTACTCTAAAGGAAGATCTAGTTCCACCATACCTAAGATCTCGACATGACCATAGCTTCTGTACTTCCATGTACTTCGTGTTTTGTCAATATGTCTGGTGATAGCCAGCTATATATAGTAACCAATATCACAGATGAAAAAGTTCTAAAATTTTGTCATCATAAGCGCCTTCATCCTTCTAATTTAATCAAACCGGGTTTGATGGTGCCTTTTTTCTAAAGTCAACTAATGAACCGTGACCCAAAGGATAACGTTGGTATGATTACAAAGTTTTACAATGACTATACTTTTTAGGTTTGACAGCTCAATTTGATCCAAAACATTTGACAACATATTGATAGATTTGACAAAACTTAACTTACTGAAATTTTACACTGGCAAGCATAAAATTGTACAACTCTTCCCCGAAGAATTCTACTTCGCCGTGAAATATTTTCTTTCAGTGCATTTCCTTCTCTAAAGTAACGACTTAACTATGAACTGAATGTTCATAACTGTTGGTCTACACCTAGAATCTTCAAGAAAATTTGTAATAAAAAAGACATTAGAATAGAAAATTGTAACAACAACAAAATAAAAAAAATAAAATAGAAAAAAACAAATAAAAAGATTTTGAGCCCCCTCAAGTAAAACGAAATAAAATGAAACACAAGTAAAGAATCACAGACACACGCATACACACAAAAAAATTGAAGTGAAATGACATTTTCATACAGCACAGCCACTACGCTATAGCGGGGAGCTGGCGGGAAAAGCAGCAAGAAAGAAGCAAGTGACAGGCCAAAGGATATTTTCTGCTGAAAGACAATATGACGTTTGGGACGGAAGGAAAGCGAGAAGCGTTAAGAGAAAATATCCTTTTGACAATCTTTAATGTCACCAGGGGAAATGAGAAAAAAATGGGAAGAAAAATATGAAAGAAAAGAGAAAGAAAATGACAAAAACAACAATCAACAATTGACCGGGAGCATAGCCCCGAATAGACAATTTTCCAAGGATTATAAAGTTAACCACAAAAAAAAAAATATGATCCATGTTATCTTAAGATAATTTGTGGGGATTTGTTTGCGTGTCCCCAAGTTTAGTGGCAAAGGTAAGCTATTAAGGGATTTCGTATATTTAGTGGAAAAAATGATTTTCTCACTACCGAAGAGGTTGCGATGAAAATGATTTGGAAAGGATATCTTACACAATTTATTCAATGTTACTTTTAAATTAATATTATGTAATGTTACTAAAATAATGAATACTTTTTATTGCAAGCGTTGTTGGCTGATGGCTGAAAAATTTGAAAAGTGTAATCCACTGAGTTTGCAAAGGCAGGAAGTAATCTGATGGTTGCCAAAGAGGAAAATCAACATTTGTTGCAATAGAAGACGTGGTATGGAGCATAGAACAGACACAATAACAAAAATATTTACCACGCACTTCCAGAAATACATTACATTAGGCGTTCGAAACGCTTTTTATAGCCTACAATGAAAATACATTATAAAAGCATCGAAGTTACCTTAGCGGTCACAACGAGAAGTAAATTAAAGGCAAGAAACATGTCTTTTGAACATTAATAGCGATCACATACCCCGATAGGAAATGCCCGATGAATGTAATCTTAATGGCTATGCAGTAACTGGTATTACCACTAGGCAAGTGGATGACGCAAAACGAAACATGGTTGAAGTAAAATGGACTGAGTCTCACCACAGAGAAAACAAAGCTAATATTGCTGACGAGCTACTCCATGTTGCCAAGAAAGCAAAGAAAGCGGAAATTGTATATTTCGTGCCTTTATACAACAGCGAAATATGACCCATAATCGATGGAACATGCTGCAGACCATACATACTAGATCATCTATGCTAAGAGTGGCATCGTTGCTTAGAGTGGCAACTGCACGAAACTTAAAGAAAATAGGGAAAATAGCTTTGATGCCCGCAGTTTCACTCTCGATTGGAGTCATGAAATATTATAACACGCTTAGAAGCGTATGTATATAAACGAATTTAAAGTGTAACATCAGAATAGAAAAATTCAACTACAATCGTGACAATGAAAGTGCCCTATAGAAGCAATGTCCAGAATATGCTCGAAATTTTTTTCGATTGTCATTAAAGTCTAGTGAATAGTGAGTTGCCTCACTAGACAACAGCTTCTGAGCTCAAACCTTTCAAATCAGCAGTCTTCTGGTAAAAGTTCTGCGAATAAATATTTGCCATGAAAAAGCTTTTCAAATCTATTGTTTATAGTCGAATACTCTTGCTCTCACACTAAGGGGAGAAAAATTAATACCTAAAACTTGGGTTGTGTCAAAAGCTAGTCATTAAACCATTCAAAAATGTCGTAGTGGCAAGTTAAGAAGAGGAAATATCTGCCACCACCAGGCCTTACAGTATACCGTCATTATGAAAAACGTCTTCAATGAAACAGAGAGTCAATGAAAGTCAAAGATTTTGAAGGATTATGAACGCTGGTAAGGATTATAAACCCAATTCGGATGGAATTCATACAGGTTAGGCATTCAGCACCGAATTATGACAGAAATATTTCTTCAGCAGCGGTAGAGACGATACAACGGAAGACAAGTTTGATCCTAACTGCTGAGTTTTAAAATATAGCTAATACCTCATGATACAAAAATAAGATCTGTATATATCATAGACAGTGATAATAAATGATTAAGAATGAAGAACTTTCAACACACTTTGTGTGAATGGCTGTATTAGCGATAATGGCTGTATTATATTACCTAATAACAACGTACTTAAAGCAACCTTGGTTTTCTTTTAACGTCGCACAGCTGTATTGATTATTGATCTGGGAGTTTTTCATTAATTTTTGAGTCATAGTCTCTACAACGACTACAGTAGTTTATTCTGAATCGTATTGCATGTAGTTTAATGACAGTACTTTTGTACGTCATTACTACGCTTTACTTTACTTTACTTTATTTCACTTCACTTCATTTTCTTTCATTTCATTTGATATTCGTTTTATTTCTATTGCTTTTCAAATACTGCATTTGTATTGTATTTTGTTTATGTCACTGTAATTGTAATTGTTTGTCATGCAATGCACAAACACACACGTGTACACACAATACAATTTGCTTTACATTTGTATGTATTTTGTATCTCAATCTGTACCACTCTCTCTTTCTCTCTCTCATTTTCTTTCCCTTTCAATGAGTGTCAGTGTATTTGAGTGGAGAATTTTATTTGTATGACTTTTTCAAGTGGAAATGAATCGAACAATTGCATTGTCATTTCGAGTTGTTGTTGCTATTGTTGTTGTTTTAGTCGTTGTCATTGCATGTCTTTCTCATTTTCCACGTATTCTTTTTATTTATTTAGTTTTTTTTTTGTTTTTTTTTCTTGTTTATTACTCTCCATGGCAAAGAGCAGCAGATGCACCAGCAGCAGCATTTGTTTCAACCATTTGCTGCTAACTGCCATTGCAGTTCCTATAGTTGTTTGGTTGTCACCTTTTCAAATGTCGTTGAATTTCGTTTCGGTTTTTGTAATTCAAAAATATTTCATTTCTATTGTTTTTCCAATTTTCTTCTTCTTCTGTTTTTTCTACTATTGACGGCGTCTATTTTCCCCGTGTTTTAGGATCTTTTGTTTTATTTTTGAAATTCAATTTCAACATGTTTTTTTTTTGGGAAAATTGGGGGAAGTTGGATGCTTTTTTTTGTATTTTTCTGGCAACTATTTTGGAGTAAAATATGTTCAATTGAATAGAAATAAAAAAAGAAAACGAAAAGGGAAAGAAAGAAACAGCTTAGGGAAGATAGTTTTTCTTAATTGTGTATCAAGTGTATAAAACACATTCACAAAAATTTAATTAGTTTTTTAAGTAAAAATAATTTGTTTTTTAAGCGTTACGAGAACAAAAAGAAGAAGCGATATAATAAGAGCTATATAGATACTATTCCCAAGACGATTCTCGTTTATCTACTTAGGAGTCCGATATCGGTTTCCAAAATTGTCGAGAATGTTTGGGAGTTTCAATTTTAAAATTATGTGAATCTCGTCTACAAATCTCTGATTTGCCTGAATCTTTCTCATGGCAATGAATGATAAATGTTTGGTGACCATTGGGAAGTAAAAAATATCGAACCAAAGAGAACCATAAAATATTCCGGGGTTACGGGGTGACGCCTGGTTGAACTTTAAGGAACACGTGAACCATCAAAAACCATCTGTTATCCAAGGATCATTGACGAGGATAATTTCAAATATTGCAGAACCAAATCCATTGAAGAGCATGATAATATCGAAGATATCGATCATGTTCTATGCTTCTTAGGAACCACTTTCTGAGGGGACGACAAGGAGAAAATTGTCATTTGTGTAGCGCATAAGCGCTATTAACCAAATGATCGGTTTTAGGACAATATCTGATTGGTATTAGCAAAAATAATAACGGTAGATGTATTGGCGATAAAAATGAGGCGAATATAATTTCGCGGTCTCGTGGTCCCACGACATACCAAGTGCAAATGGCAGATTACGATGAGAAGATGGTTTAAAGAGAGAGTGGATATTTCACTTTATTCTGAACTTGAACTTCTACGTGACCCAGTATATGTTCAAACTGTATAGATGAGGATGAAGATATTGAGCACATTCTACTACGCTGCATGTGATTTAAATGGCCAAGGAAAATAAATTCCAGAATGAGACCATAGAACATGGAGCCAAGAATATATTGACAGACCGTCTCTAGCAATACATATATTTGGATACAATCCTAAAACCTTCGTAAGCGTACTTGCTTAACTTAATTTATCATTACAAACCTTTAGTCAGGATTGCAATCTAGCCTCTCACACCACCCATTTTGAGTGTGTGTGTGTGTGTGTGCATGAGTGGCGGTGCCTACAGTCTAAAATTGACTTTTGAAAAATTTTCATGGCATTTCCATTTACATTGAGATTTTTTGCCAGACGTCTGCTGCGAGGAAGTAGTCAAATAAATATATTTTCATATCTCGTTTAGTTTTAGATACCTGAGCTGGAATTTGAATCATGGGTTTTTGTCTAATAAGCCAACACACTACCTACTTGACTCCAGCGACTACAAACTTGTATAACTCGACTTAATTTGTACATAGAAACCTTCCTCCTCCATAGTTCATGAAAAAGTTCGTATTTGATTTTTAATGAACTTTGATTTCTTAAGAGAGTAACATTACTTTAAACAATTTAAAATAATTTTTACGTTCTTTTTTTTAACACTGCATTTCTTAACTTCTGATGTTCATTTCCGAAGGATTTCATGTTCCTTTTTTTCTATTGGAAACTGAAACGTATAAAACCAGATGACATACAGGGACATGACGTTCTTCGTATCTGCATTGACATAAATTTTAAAAATTTACTGACTTCCAACATCACTACAATTGTTCAAAAGTACTTGAAAGTAAATCAAAAAATAAAAAAGAAAAGAAAATATTGAGTCAACCAGGAAAGATTTTAATTCCATTTGATACCATACTTGTGGGAAATAATAACAGAAAAAAAAAGAGAAAAGAAACGAAATATTTTTAATATTTTATGCAAATCTATAGAACAAGAAAATTGTCTTGTTCCCTTTTTAATTTGTCATATTTTTATACAGTCTTTCTATTTCTTTTCTTTCTCGAAAAACATACATTTTAACCGGTAACCCCGACAAATTTGTAGGAGAATATAAGTGTATGTGTGTATGAAATTACAAAGGAACACAGGAAAACGGAAATAGAATTATTAAGAAAGGAAAATAGAAAACGAAAAGAGAAAGAGAGCACAGCACGAATTTGTAACTGAATTATGGAAAACACACGGATGAATATGCCACACCAATACCAACAAACTGCCAGGCTGACAGGTTGGCTGCCAGCGTAGCAATTGTGAACCAGCGCTGAACCTAAGGATTTGCTATGTTATAAAAGCGAGCAAAATGACTCACGTCGTAGAAATATTCATATTTTTTCTTCGTATTCTGCTCTGTTCCTTCTGATGTGCTTAAAACGCTCTTAAATGCAAATCAACATGATGACAGAAAACAGACGCCAAAAAAGAATTGAAGGAAACAGAAAAAAAAAACGAAGACGAAAAAATAATGGCATGCTAATGTGTTTGTGGTTGTGTGTGTTACGTCGGTTTGCATTCACGTTCATGTCGTTGGCATTTGTCGCGTTTTGTAGTTATTGTCGGTCACTTATGACTAATGCCGGCAATAACGTTGACATTATGCTTTAGAAGCTGCCACTTATTGAGTTACATCAACGGCATCGTCAACTTTAACTTTACTTACCCCAACCGTATCCTATTCTCCTAGCTGCTATCTTTATCCTTTTAACATTTCAATTCTGCTGCATTTGAAAAACAAGATTTGAAACAAATTTCTGTGGTCAAAAAGTGAAAAATATAAGAGTAAAGAAAGAGAGAGAGAGAGGCCAGCGCCGTGAAGTTGCTTTAAAAAATAATTTTTATTTCTATCAGACAAAGAAGCTTAAGAGGATTAAAACACATACAAATTCCCATCAAAACACCTACTTCCACATATACAACGTCTGTAATATACATATGTACTTACATACATACACTACCTATACTGCTGACTTTGACTTCTCTCTACGACTCTAGAGTATAGAGAGAGAGTGGCGTTGGATTGAATGTGCTTGTGAGGCGGTTACATGAGCGTGTGGGTGAGAAATTGTATGAAAAATTGGTTTGCCGGAAATAGCAACCGGAAATCACGCAAATTTTTTTAAGGATTTTACGTGTAAATGTCAAATGAATATCAGCGTTAAATGTGCCATTTAAAATTGGCAAAAAGAAAATAAATCATCATCGTTTATTAGTGAAAAAGTGAGATTGAAAACCATTAGCGTTCAAACCACACAAATACATTCGACGTGTTAAACATTAACTTTAATCCTGGTTTAAAAAATTATGATTTTTAACGATCGATTTTTTAAAAGTGTTTGGTGGCTAGTTTCGTAATGACACTGATTAAACGAAATACAACATTAGGGTGGTTCCACTGGAGTAAGAAAGAAGGGAAGACAGAAAAAATATTTCCAAAATAAATATGTAAACGTCAACAGAACAGGAGGTTGAATTGTTTCTTATAATAATTATTCTGGTGTAGAGGTTACAGTGCTGATGTCTTGATTCTTCAGAATGTTGTTCCTTGTAAGGATAACTCGCTTGATAAGAAGCTGTTTCCCCTGTTTCTTACTGATATGTGATATGCTATGCCTTACTGAGATGCAAAAGCACCCCACCAGGGTTCTAGGTATGTGTTGTGATAATCATTCATTCATTTTTCTCATCACGGGCTTGAGGCGATTTAAGTCTACTTTGGAAATCGTAGGACATCTGCTCCATATGGATACCATCTAAACCTCAGTGCCATATCTGTCGACTCAGACGGGCATACATACATCGCTCTAATATGATATGCCATTCACAACGCATTAACAGCAACAAATGTATAGCTTCGGGATCTTTATGAGCTGTTCTACAACAGCTAGGAAACGTATGTCTTACTGGACAGCGTACCCAGAAACACATTCGAATTTCAAATAGTGAGGAACTTCCGGAACATCTATCTATCTGTGCATCATCTGTTATACTTTAGCCCGACTTTAGGAGTACGAACTGTTGAACTCGATTATCGATATCGGAGTGGAGGTATTGATGGTATTTCATAACGAATATGCCTGCTGATTGCAAGCATGGATTGCCAGGTGTAGGTCATTATTACAGGCTTTAAAAGGTAATAATGTCTAATAAAAAAGTCTAACGTGGAAAAGCTTATGCCAAACGAGTCTAAAGTAATGACACACTCAATAATAAAAATAAAATAAGAAATTAAACACACTTCTCCTAGTGACTCCTCCTTTAGTAATAAATACAGTGCACCCGTTAACTCCCTGTACCAGTTAAGCTCTCGAGTAATGGCTTCTGCAGGGAGCTGCCTGCATGAAAAATAAAGAATGTGGATGCTGATTGCTGTCAATAGGGTAACTACCTTCCGATAACTTGATGTGTACTCGAATGTTCCCCAGAAGAACAAAGTATAAAGTACGTGGATGACAATTAGTTCTGTCTGTTACACGTTGCTTTGGGAAAAGTTAATAGGCCGTCCTCAAAATATTTGTTGATTGCCAGTTTAAAGTCGCTAGAAGATGATTTAACATTTCAGTCCAGTTCTAAGGACATTAAAATTAGACAATTACGCTGACCGATGACTGAAAATTGGTCGCACTTAGCGGTCTGTTGTAGATGTACGATTATAAATGTTGGTTCTTTATTCCAAGGATTAAAGTTTTTATAACTCAGCTTTTTAAAATAAAAATACTTGGAATTCATTTCATTTATATATAATTTTTATTCAAAAATCCTTTCGATATATTCTTAAATTATAACTTTTGCTTTATTCAACAGCTTTATCTTAATAACTATTGATGTTTGACTTTAGCCAGACCAATTTATTTAAAATTCTTTCACTCTTTCTATTCCATCCCACAAATATTGACTTTTACGGTTAGAAACTATTTCTAAATGAAGCACACATTTCAAACACATGTGAATAGGAGTAGAGGGACACAGAGAGAGAAAATTCGAAATTTGTCTGTTCACCTTTTCTTATCGCTGGAGCAATTCATTGGAGTTGGTCAAATGTAAGAGGTTTTAATAAAACTATCAGAGACTACCAAAAGAGGAGGCACTTGTAATCAACCTCAACACATGGTTGACTATGGATAGCGAGCCAGCAGCATGCAAGTGTGTAATAAAAACATATGAACTGTTTTAAATCACATCGTAACTATACCAACACCTACTACACCTTTAACTAAAAGTGTACATACTCTATAAATCCTCTATCACAAGCAGTTGCCAACATCTTTAATTCTTTACACTCACCTACACACTCTTATTCACTGGATTATTAAAAGGACATTCGTTTTCCCAAAGACCAAAAAAAAAAGGGGAGAGTGCGAGAAAGTTTTTAAATTTTATTTTAAACGGAAATACATTTAATAGAGCTGATCCACCCCACCACACCACATGTACACCAAACGATACCGACGACTTTCACTTAACCAACCAGCTAATCATCCCACACTTTCCTGTTGCCTGCAACCTCTGCTACTCCTGCATCCGTTTATTACTTCACGAAAACTCTTTACAATCTCTTTTCTCAAAGTATGTACGTGTGTATGTATGTGCGTGTGTGTGTAGTAAATATAATATAATGTAATAAAGTAAATCAGTGTGTAATGTGTGAATCCTTTAGAAGCAGAAAGAAAAAAAACACTGTCTTCAATGTCTTACATAGTGGAAAATTTGTTGCAAAACGGAAGTGAAGACGTAGAGAATCCGAAACAGAAGCAGTTACTGAAACAGACACAGCCACAGCCACAGACACAGTGTGTCAGGCAACATCAAATTGGGTTTTAATCTTTAAGCGCTTCAAGCACACACACACACTCAGGCAAAGACACTTTTTTATTTTTTCTGTTTTCTATTTTTGAAAACCGGAAATTGTAGTTAAAACATTAATGCACTTATGAATAAACACATACAGCCGCTCGGTCGTTCTTTAATGCATACACACATACATACATAGTTACATGTATGCTTAGGTAAGCTTTTGTGCAATTTCGTACTAATACTCATGTAGAGGATGTGCAAGAGGAGCAGTTATGTCAGACAGGGATTTTAAAATTTTTTCTTCCATCATTTTACATACACACTTCCGTGCATATGTATTCATGCTTAGCAAGAGAGCGTATAAAAATATACAATTGCATCCAGCTGGAGAAAAAAAAATATACAGTGGAGGCCAAAAGTACCTACCACAAGATGACTTAAACTATAATTCAATCAAAAAATCCCTGGCTTTTTGAGTTCCGCGCTCATTAACTTAAACGTATCGAAGAAAAGTTGACGTCTATTGAATGTCATTCATGTGGAATGTCATTCCTCTAGTCCATCATTCAAATTGTTAACAATCATATCTCTGTGACCTTCATTCTAGTACTATAAAACTAACAAACATAGGTAGGATTCAATCTCATAACGCTTTACATAAAAATGTATAATGCCATGTTCAGTAGGAAGTAAATGTCAACCAATCAATCTGCGTTAAAGGCACATTTCTAGGCGCTGCTACATTGATATGAACAAGACTAATAGTCTTATTTCTTAAATCTCATGATCATGCATCGCACTGTTGTGATTCTCTCCTACCACAGCTCTATTGGAAGGCATGTTCAAAGACTTGGCATTACGGGGACTTGGCATTCCGGAGACTTGGCATTCCGTGGACTTGGCATTCCGGGCATTCTTTGGACTTCGGCAGGCGCTGTGGATCAGTAATTCTTGGCGTTACAGACGTAGATTTATAGAGAATAGAGAATCTTTAATATTACATTCAGGGGATAGGCAACTACATACATAAATGGGCATTACAACCATTCAGTCAGAATTACAACGCAACTTCTCATACCACATATGTCGTGTGTGGGACCCACAGTTTAAACCCGATTTTTGAGAAACTTTTCATAGCGATTTTATTTATTCTCAGTGTTTTTGCCAGAAATCTGGTGAGATGAAGTCGCCGAGGAAAAATTCTTTCAAATTTTCGTTTTGATGTCTGACCTGGGGTTTGAACCGTGGCCTTACGTCTAATAAGCCAATACACTACCAGCCACTATCGAATAATAATATAAAAGACTGAACTTTCACTGCCACATAGTATAGTGAAACGTCCAAAAGTGTAAATAATTTAAATAATGGCTATAAGAGTCCTTTAAAAAGCCTCAAAAATATTTAATGTATCACTGTGCTATGAAAAAAATTAAAGAAAAAAATTCTAAAAACGGTACTAAAAACATTCTCTTAGAGAAAGTGCACGTTTATCTCTTAAAAGCGTAAGCTCGAGTGAGTGAATGCATGTATGTATGCTAAGCTATGCTGTGTACTATGTTTCATATTGGAGAGTGTAATTTTATTTAAATATGTGGTGTGATGTGGCATGGTATGGTGGATGAGTAAATGTTTAACGGTGTGTTACACGCTCATAATTAGTAGCAGTTTAGTATAGTAGTGGTCGCAATATTAATGGTAGTTGTATCCAGTAGTAGAAGTAGTAGTAGTGAGTGAAGTGGTTTGTTTTTATAATAAATTTTTAATCTGTAGCGTTTAACAGTTATTTTTTTTCTACCACAAACACTTTTGCTCTCTAGCTCTCTCTCTCTCTCTCTATTTATTACTTTTATTCTGAGGGATTTAATAAAACGAAGCATGTTTTTAATAAAAAAAAAGAAAGAAAATCTTAGCAACTTAAGCAAGTGTGCGTATGTGTGTGTATATATGTATGCATGTCGCTGTGTGCATGTTTAAAACAGTATTTAAAAGGATTATAAATTTCTTTTTTTAATTCGTATTTTCGTTTTTATTTAAATATTATTATTATTTTTAATACATTTTTTTTTAATCTTAAGCTAAAAACGAAAACATATACAGGCAAAGAAAATAAAACAAAAAATAAAGAGAATTAAGTGAATAAAGGCAACAGAGGAAAGCATGAACTCCAGTTCAGTGGTTATAAAAGGAACTAATTATATGCGTAATTATTACAACATTTTCATAAAGTGTTTTAATTTATAAGGAAATGAAAAAGAAGAAGAAAAAAACATTAAACATAAAAGAAAATTATAAAAACAAATATGATTACAAACAACAACAAAAAAAAAAAAGAAAAATTATGCAGTGAGAAGAAAAAAAAACGTGTTGATTGCATAGTGCCCGTAGTAACTAGATGGAGGTAAAAGAGCGTTAAATAAAGGCAAAATTAAATAAATTGCATAGGAGGGGCAGCAGCGGCAAGCAGAAATGGGTGGACTCTTGAAATATGTTTGATATTATTACATTATTTGAATGTAAATTGTAGTTGTAATTAAGCAAGGAAGAGGTGCACAGAGGGAATCAAGAGTACTACTACTTATTTGTTAAATTTATGTACGATATATTCTTTTAATACAGAAAACCACACAAGGGCCGCATACGGTGATATTTTTAAAGAAAAATTATTTTTTTATTTGTAATTATGAAAATATTTTATACGAGTTTGTGGTTAAATTTTTTAATAGAAAAACTAGTTTGAAAACACAAAGAATTACCTAGAATGTATGCATATATTTTTTTATTTTAATCTTATTATATGAATTAACGGAATTTAATCATTTTAATTATTAATTTGTGTGCATATTTTACGGTCTTTTAACGCAAATTAAACATTTTTTTATGCATGCGCTACAGTATAAAAAATTTTATTTCAAAACGTTGAATTTATGAGAGAAAAATAAATTTTTTGCAAATAAAATATAATTTCTTTTACAACGCACTCGTGGAATTTTTTGTTAAGGACTTGTGAGTAGAAAGTTGTGCGTGATATCTCAAGAGCAAATTTTTATTTGTTTATCATACAGAGTTGACTCAACAAATTTCAAAACCGTCTATGGTCACGTAAGTGATCAGCTTTGTTAGGAAGTCTAACAAATCCAAACATAGGCATTCGAAGCTTCATTATTCACCTGACAGGCTGCGAAATGACGGCCATCAGACAGTCTCCCTGCGAAGTTGTCACATTACATTTGATTATAAACGCTTACATACATACAAAAGTGGATTACTAAGTTTAAACGGACATACATTGACGTCGCCGTAGGTAGTGTGTTGGCTTATTAGACATGGGGTCTCGGTTCAAACCCTAGGACAGACATCTCCAACAAAACGATATATGAAAAAATATCTCTTCGGCGACTGCCTCTCAGCAAAAATCTGTTTAATGGCATGCAACGTCCGAACTGACTGAGGCTTTAGAGATCAAGAATCTGGTCTGGTAAGCCCACACATTACCTGCCTATGTATGAGGCCAGTTGCCTCACGCTTTATTCAGTTCATCTTTGACAGTCATCGATAACAGATTACCACGTGATTTGAAGAGTAAATAGAAAAAAGGAAACTGCCAAAAATACGTCTTCGCATGAAGAAATTAAGAAACGGGAAATTTAAAAGCTCACGTTATTAATTATCCGCTCTTGAACGTATAATAATTAGGAAATGCAAATATCTTAACGTAGTAGTAAAGTGGTATTTTCTAACCAAATAGTTTCTAGGGTTCAGTAAAGCAATCAATTGCATTACATAAATGCATTACAAATCACTTCTGTTTATTAATACTTAATGCGTCACACAACAGCTGTCAATATTAATACTTTGAGTTACAAATGAAATCTTACACTTGTTGTAAATTTCTAAAGTCCATCTGCTTAGCAATAAGATGTTTTCATTATAATTCAACGCAATTTAAAGTGAAAAATTTTATTTTCATAATGAACACTTGAACACTTCTGTGATGATAGAATAAATACTGAAGACAATAATAAAACAGCATAAAATATGGATATACAAAGATCAAATTACAATAGCAACACTATATAGAAAGATAGATATGAGCAGAACAACAATAAAAAATCAACAGTATGGTTCTAGAAGCTGCCACACCGAAATTAAATGAAGTATAATTACAGAGAAAGTTAACTTTGCCAGTTTTTTCTAATAAAAGGCGTATAAATAGAGTTTTTTTATACGCTGAGAGTTTGAGTCTACACACGATATTCGTTTCTAAAAAGGAAAACCCGTAACGAGTGCATATTATTTGCAAACTTAATGTCCAAAAATAATTTTTATCTTTGCTTTTTATATGAAACAGTTAAAGAGTTGAATACATTTAATTGGCACCAATTAATTCAATCGAATTTCTACAATTCTAGTAAATGTTTATATTTAAATGTTTAAATGTTTTTATAACTTACCTATGAATTATTTCTTCCGATTTGCAATAACAAATCGAAAGTTGAAGATAATCTGTAAGAAAGAAAGAAAACAATATTTAATAAATTAAATACATACACTGAATTAAAAAATATAAATAAATATTCTTCTTATAATAAATGCATTTCCCTTAACATGCGTGCCCTTTTTCCCAATTCTAGTACGAAACGTTTGCTTTAAGTAAATTGGTTTAATAATTAATGATATATGTGTCTGTGGTTTAGATTAACTAAAAGTCTTTCTAGCTGTCATTAAAAATTAACACTAACAAAACATCAAAGAAATTAGGTAAAGAATGTTACAATAACAAACCTACAAAGAAATTATCAGAACACAGGAACACAGTTACCAGACCACAATAGATAAAGTATATATACAGCGAACGGTAACGGTAACAGAAACGGCAACCGAAGATTAAATTACAACAACGAAACCAAATAGGAATACCTCAATATCATATAAATGAAAAAATTAACAACAACAAATCAACAGTAAATTTCTAGAAGTTACCAGACCACAATAGATAAAGTATATATACAGCGAACGGTAACGTAATAATATAAGAAATATTCGCATAGTAATGTATCCTAGAAATAGTAAAAATATTGTGCTGCATTTATTTAACAAACAATTTTAAACCACTTGTTGTGGTTGCAATCTATGGTTCCTACATCAGTTAAAGGGAGCAATCACACAATCAAAATGACCATTTTAAATTCATTAGTAAATCGTAGCAAAAACTACCAACTTTTAAAGCAAATTTAGTTGGGATTGGCTGGAAATCATCCAAAAAGAGACGGTACTATGTAGCAAAACTCTTATTCATAAATCAATTGTCAAGGAAAACCTGAAAGGAAGAGCAGCCAACTTTAGATGATAGAGAAGGAATTGAGTTTCGCAAGAATAACGGGCGTCTACACAATTCAATAATGTTTTCCTTAAAACTTTTGGAGATTAGTTAGGAGCTTCTCAAACCTTCAGCTTATAATTTGGATGGGACAACACACTTTGAAGCTTTATTACGGAATTCCTATGCATTCATCTTATTAGTTGGGGTCGAAAAACAAAACTTGAAGATTTGTTAGGACATTCTTTCGTATCCAACTTATAGTTCATATCGAGCAACATATCTTGAAGCTTGATAAGGAGATTCTTATGCATTCATCCTACAATTCAAACGGGACAACGAGTTCTGAAGCTAGGTTAGTAATTTTGTATGCATCCACCATAGAATTCGAATAGGAAAACAAGCTTTTGAATTCAGTTAGAAAGTTTTTTTGTTAAATCTTGTCGTTTGAATAGGGTAACGAGTCATGAGCTTGGTTATATATGTTCCTTTTCCTCCTCAAGGGAGCATAGGGCCACCAGAGTTTGGTTAGGTTGCTCCTATGCTGCCATGTTATTGTTCGGATCGGACAAGAAGTCTTGGAGCTTAGTTAGTAGGTTCTTATGCATTCGATTTATAATACGTGTCGGAAGCCAATCTTTACCAACTGTTTTCGAAAACACTAAATAATGTTGTTGATCGTAAATTGGTCTCCATAGCATTCTATTCAAACAATTCAACCAATTTTTTTTCTATTATATTAGAGAAGCATAATGGAATTAATCATCAAATTAGTACATGTTTGATCGCAATCGGTATACAGCGTTTAATACCAAAATAATGGATTTTAATTATTGTAAAAAATAAAGTAGATTTCTTTTTAAAATTTTCCACTTTCTTACAAAGTATTTTACTTTCGTAAACGTATTAAAAGACTATTCTATCTCACACCACAAATCCCCCACCACTATTTACTCTTAACAGCTTCCAATTACAACCAAAGTTATCTTTACACAAAATGAATATTTACACTCAGGGACTCTGGTAAAAGATTCTATTTAATGAAGACACACCTCAGAAAAGAACGAAAAATTTTAAACGAAAAAAGTAAAGAAGAGAAAAAAAATATTGGAAACAAGACACTAAAAATGTAAAACGAAAAGGAATAGAGTGTAGGGAAAATGGAATTTTAATAAACAATTTTCGCCAACAGGAAAATTAAGCGCAACATTTTATTTCAGCGCAAAAAAAAGAATCCACAAACGCGACGACGATAGAAAAAATGAAATTTTCTAGTCAGTAGCAGCAGAAAGTCAGTTGAAATGTTTTTGCGGAAAATTAAAAGGAAATGAAATACACACAGCTTAAAATGAAAAACAACCGGAAACTCAACTGAGAGAGAGAATCCTTTTGCAAATAAAACAACGACGAGAAAATAAGAAAAAAAAACAAAAAACACAGATACACTACGCAAATAATTATTTAAAAAAATAAATTAAAAAAAAAGAAAATAAAAAATTTCTCGTACTTGTAGAAAACCAACAAAAAAAAAATACGAGCAAAAAAATAAGAAAAAACCACACCTAATGTCAGCATATTGCAGTAGTAGAAGACATACAGGCAGGCACATACTTTACTTCAAACAACCTTCAAAACAGGCCAAGACAGTGACTGAGAGAGATGGAGAGAATGGGGGGAGGGGGGCATTTGAACCAACAAACCATAGAGAGAATAATAGTTAAAATACACAAATAACAACAGCCACATACAAGCATATTTTATATAAAAAGGACTTCAACTGTTTGTTTTAATTGTAAGCAACTTAGGAGGATTGGGCGTGAAAGTTGTGCATACTGGACAGTATAGCGCAATAGAAGGATTCCTCAATAAAAGTACGTCATTTGAATTAGAATCTGAACGTGTGCTAATTGAAGAAGCCATGTTTTTAGTGCCACAACTGACTGCAACTTCCATAGAAGCCCTTAACCTCCAAGTCTCCCTGAGGTCTAACCCGGATCAGAAGTGAAAATAAAACTACTTAAATTCGATGGTAGGCAGCATATCAAACTACTTGTAGGTCACCGTATGAATCGACGTTTGTCTGAAAGTCTGAGACTAACAAGAATTAACTTTAGCAAGGAATACCTTGACAAAGCTACGCATTATATTCCCTGTTACTACTGTCCGGCTGAGAATGAACAATAACAGAAATACCAGCTCTTTCATAATTTCAGAAGTCAATTACAAACTCACCCTAAATGTCGGCCACAAAATATATTGTTATTATGGTACAGATGGCAACCCTATCATCCTAGAGCTCACTACAGTATACAAATAACCTGCTTAACTGGAGTAAAGTTATTTAATGAAATAGGAATAAAACAAGGAAATAAAAAGAAGATGGACGACTGTCTTTTGGTAGGTACTAGCTAGGTGTTTCAAAGATAATGGTAAACTATGGCTACAGAAAGAGAAGTTCACTTTTCAAGAATAACAAAATGATATCAAACATTTCTATTGGTATCATAACATTTTTTTTTTATATACAAAACATGAGTGGTGTGAGAAGCTAGGTTGTTATCTTGATTAAACTGTTATAAACTATTGCTTGACAGAGAAAATCTTTTGGATTTGAATAGTCCATCTAGTGTCAATGGAATCAAATGCCTTCTGCCTTTATAAGAGCATAAATCACTCTAAAGCCATCATAAGCAAAGAAAAAATGTCCTTCACATCACCCAGAGAGGCAAACATTTACAACAAACCTTATAAAAAGGTGTTGCCACCTCTTCGGAAAGTCTGAGGTTTAGTCAACAAAAAGTTCCTCAACACTAAACCTAACACATGTTCACAGAATACATGATCCTAAGGCCTGTTATCACCATACAAGCTGTTACCGTATACCAATCGGCTGCTAAGTTGCACTGAATTTAAAGATGGGAACAGCATTCTGGCAATTTCATTTCAACAACACAAGGCTTGTGACAGACTTCTGTTCCTTGATCACCAAATATCTGAATATACACCCGGGATCATTTTCTTTTTTTTTTTCTTCTTCTCTTCATTCATAATATACAAACACTATTGCCCATAAAAACATTTAAGTCTGGACTAAGGCTTAACATTTCACACTTCATGTTGTATGTGTTAGATGTATTCATATGAGTGCAGCCTATAGTTTAACCTCAGCGTCGAACGACAAATATGAGAATCTTTCTCATGGCAATTTTATTTTATTCTCAAAGCTTTTGTCAGAAAACCATTTCACAAATGTCCCATCTGAGATTCTGGTTTTACTATAAATCACATTCAACAATTCATTGCCTATCAAGCTTCTCAGCCAAACCACGTAAATAATTGTGACAACGTTAGCAGCGATAGGAAAAAGTTTGCGGTTTAAAAGATTGCCCACCAAACCCAACGAAACCAAACCAAACCGTAACCGTATTGTATGACTCAATGAGATGACTATTGTGTGAACAACAACAACAAGAAAAACAAAAATAAAACACGCAAATACACGGTTAAAAAATTTTTCCTATAAATTTTCCAGAAATTTGTTTGTTTTTATTGTTGTTGTGCGGAAACTTTTATAATTACAATAAAGCAAGTAAAAGTTTTCCTTATCCAGCTCATCTGTTACACTTATTTTGGCCACCATAAAAACCATATAAAATTTCAGATTTTTTGTTTCGTTTCTTTTTTTTCAACGTGTACTTTTAAATAAATTATATTTTTTTTTTTGGTTTAAATATGACAACAACAACAACCATTTAGCTATAATAGCAACATGTTTATAATTTCACTGTCAAAGTTTTTCAGTTTTCTTTTTGCTCTCCCTTATTCATTTTTTTTATTGCTGTTGTTGTTGAAAATATAAGATTTCAAGCTGGATTTAATGTGGATGCATGTTAAATTGCTTGTGATGTGCTTGAGTGTGCATGTCTGTGAGCATTCTGAGTCAATTTAGAAAAGTATGGCAAAAAAGCTAGAAAATATTTTCCATTTAATTATGCTGTGCTTAGAAATGGAGTAAAAGAAACAACAACAACAACAAAAAGAATTAGAATTAGAAAAAAGTAATGAAATCTAGTACCAACAAAACAGAAGCAAAAAATTAATGAAAAATGAAAAAGACTATCCAGCGACGTACCAAGCAAATACCATCCACAGCCAACCATTCCCTTCAACCCAACAAAGTAAAAAAACGACAATGGCACTTGTAAACAGAGAAGATGAGCGCGACAAAAAATTAGAGCAAAAATACATCTCATGCAACAGAGGTTGCCAAACTGTTTTGTCGCGTGAATCAAACACAAATTTTTTTATAATTTTTATCATAAGTTTTGTACATAACAAGGAGACTGAGAAAAATTAGTTTCTTTTATTTATTTACGGGCTTTTTATTCCTTTCCATAGTCTTTTAATTTCTTTATCAAGTTTAATTCAGCCAAGCAGGTGTTTGATCTGCTATAGCAAGTTCTAGCATCATAGAGTTGCCATCTTTCGTTGCCTTGTTTTTGCTGATAAAGTCTTAATCTTTTTCAAGAGCTTACGATTCCTGGCCCTCGTTGTTATCCACTCGGGACTGTCACTCCTGGCTTTTTAATCTTTGAATTTTTAAAATTCGCAAACCATGGTGAAAATTTGTGTGCTGTCCTCTGTAGAACACAAACTTTGTATAGACTAATGCTTCACGTCAGTTGACAGCAGTGCATTCTCTTTGGATTAGAATTTAAACGTGTAAAAATCCAGAACGTTTAATTATGTTACACTACCAGACTTTTGAAGTACTTTTCAGGTTGAAATAATAACGGCCAGCGTGTGAATTCGGTGTCAGATTACATCGTATGATGCTATACGCATATTTAGAGACAGTAAAGCGGACATTAGAACCCTAGTGGATGTGTACACTACATCTGAAATTGCGTTGATCATCATTGCCAGAAAACATCTGGTAAGGTAGTTGATATCTTATTTAGAACAAGGAAGTGATTGATTACTTCACTTAGAAATTGTGCGGCATTGCTTACATCAGGAGAAGTGTTGCTTGGTGAAACGATTTTGAGTATACCAGCCGATCTAATGACTTTAGAAGTCAAATGACTAAATGGGTTACTAATGCCATGCATCGCCGTAAGAATAAAGCACGATCTTTGATAAGTCTGCTAATGACCAAGGGAATCTTCTAAACGTAAAACAATAACTACAAAGACGGTTCTTGATTTCATACTCTCCTACTCTCAACAAAATTTACAGTTCATAACCGAATGATTCTGGCTATGCAACCAACGACTGAATGCAATGAATGCTATTCCTTGAATTATTCAAAATAGCCTACATCGTCTTGCTCCCAAAAAAATATTTTCATAAGATCCCTACGATCAATAAACGATTTACATAAAAACAGTTTGGCACTCTCTGACAGTTATGCTATACTTTCTTTTTTACTGGCTTAGTCAATGGGCTGATGTTGCGGTTTTAATGTTATTTTTGTTGTTTCTTTACTTATGCTTTTGCTTTTGTTTACATTTGCATTAAATAAGTGTCTGCTTAAGCAAATACACTTACACACATACCCATACACACACACACGAATAAAATTTTTAGAAGAGCATAGAATATGAGAAAATAGCAACAAATAATTATTTGTAGTGAATGAAGAAAACAAAAACAAAAACAAAAAAAATAAGAGTGACAACAATAACAAATTGCAGTAAATAAAAGGCAACGTAATGAATCATTTTGTACAGCACTCCCTCACTTTCTTTCTTTCCAGTGCTACCACACACATACACACAGCAGCAGCAAGCAACTGTTTTTTGTTTTTTTAGAGAGAAAAACTCTCAGATTTCTAATTTATTTTCTTCTATAAAGGTTTTGTTGTTATATTTGTGCCGTTATTCAAAATATAAATAAAAAAATTTACATTTTTATAATTTGCACTCTTACACTTTCTCACTCTCTCTCGCTCGCTTACTCTTATGCCTTTTGCCATTTGCATACAGTAACAGAAAAAATAACAATGATAGTGTTAAAATGCGTGGGTTGTTGTATTTGTTTGCCAAGAATTTGTGTTTTAAAATAACAGTGGTTTAGAAGAAAAAGTAAAACAAAAAGACTGTATTGCAGAGGAATAGTTTTAAAGAGAAAAACCTTTTCTTCGGCTATTAAAATTTCATTTTATGGTCGTTGTTGTCGTTTACAAGCAAATATTTTCTCGTTTTTTTTCCACTGCCATTGTTTAACAGAATTTCTGAACGTTTCTTTTGTTTTTATTTTTCTGTTGCTACTGCTGTTGCTATTGAAAACAATTGTAGCCAAAGTGTTAGAAGAAATTGTAACACCAACCTACACTCTATATATTCTCACCATTTTAAGATGACTGAATGTAAACCAATTTAAATATTTTATTTTTTTTCTTCTCTTTTTAATTATTTTTTTATTATTATTTTCAAACAAAAGCTTTAAAAATCGTTAGCAATGAACTGTGAGAACCTCTTTACGGAAGAATTCGTGTTTCAGCCAACGCGTAAATTATTGTTAAAAAACGTTTAACAATTTAGGTCACTGTGTTGCTGGCGAAATAATTGGAGAATTTCAGAGTTTAATTGGTGTTGCTATAGATAATCGCAGAACAAAAGAGGAAGAAGAAGTAGAAGAGAAATATTTCCAACAGGCTACAGATGGAATTTAATTTGACTGTGAAATACATTTGTCATCCGAAGGGTAATTGAAAGGATTTTAGGGAACATTTTTTAGAATGAAATGAAACGCAGATGTTTTCCACTGTGTTACACTATGCAACACAAAGATTTTAGGGTAGAAAAATAAAATGCTATTTTCAAGTATAACATTAAGTCATGGGTCATATGTCACGAAACAGTTTAAGTAATCTTTAGCTTCGTATTGAGGTTAGATTGAATTGAGGTTAGGTAAAATTGGAGGCTGATTTAAAAGGACATAGTATACTTGGATCCTATTAGGCCCCGTCATTAACTATAAGTCCTATTATTTCCAAACAATCCTGTCTAGTCCTGTCTTGAAAGTGTAATTTGACTCTAAGTCTAGACACAATCCATCAATAAAGTTCAGATACTCAAGAAACCTTGCTCTCACATTTTCAAGAGCCTGACAATGAAAGAAAAGATTTTATATGGTCTCCTCCTTTTATTCTCAATCATTATAGATTCTGCAGACGTCGTTATTGTTAGTCTCAGTGCATGTGGACTTAGGGTACAGTGTCCCATTAGAAATGCTGTTGGGTTACAAAGCTGTACTCTGGTTAGGTGGAATGCAAATTTTTTTTTCCGCTTATATCCAGAGCGGGCCGAGTTTATCTGATCTCTAAAGACATTAGTAAAATTTGTGTGAAATCATTTGTTTGTTCCTCTGCAGCAGTTTGCCAAACTCAAATATGATTTCTTTCAAATTTGATGTTGTACAAGACTTTGCGAATGTGTTAGATTTGTTGTCACTGTCAATATCCTCGTCGCCAGAAACCTATGGGAGGATAATTGCGGTCTAACTAGCAAGCAGACGCGTATTCACTGGGGGTATATGTAATGGTCGCTTTCACATCAAAATAAATACTCGTATATCTAAACTCGACGTACTGTGCCATCGGATTTGCACCAAGACAGTCTTTATAGCCATGACTGTAGTCTTGCATGGTACTACAGTAATAGGGTAGAGCAAGGAACAATAAAAGATAAAAGATGACGTTCTCGAGAAGTTGCAAACCATTATCATAAAAGTATCGAAAAAAAAACATTTCCAAAACAAAACTAGGGTCAAAAGCATCGTGGCACAGATATCGTGTGGTCAGTGGGGATATCTAGATCAGCTATACCTAAATTTTTAGCACCACCATAGCTTCCGTTCTTGAAAAGTTTTTTGACTTATTTCGCTCACACTCACTCTCTGCTGGTAGGCAGTTAAGGACAGTAAACAATATCTTGGATGATGAAGTTCTAGGAGCACCTGTTCACGTATACGAGATCATGTGTATATTCACTGGTATAAATCTATCAGGATCTGAAAATTTAAAAGTATGGAAACTTATCGCTGCCCATCTAATGTTATCGATATATGTGATATATCACATGCGTATGTATTTGTGCCTTCAGGATCAGATCCATCAAGTCAGTGTTTGGTAGTACAGGATCCACAGCTTTCTTAATTTGGTTTGACGAAAATAATAAAGCTTTTACGGTGCCCGGTTTATGATCAATGTTTATCGATTTAGATCAAATGGGAAGGGAATGAAAAAAAGTGTTTCTGTGTACATCTGGCCTACTCTTCTTCTAAAGATTCTAAAGTCAATCAAAAATAGCAGGGAAAATCAATATATCCACACGACACATAATAAAAGTTCCACGTATAGTTGAGGAAATAGAGCTTCTATTAGAATGCCTAAGGTATGAAAGAGCAGTCAAACAGTTTCCATGACTATAATCGCTGTCGTCTAGTAAGTAGTGTGTTTAATTATTTTTTTAAATTAATTTCTTCAATCATAATTAATTATATTATATAGTATTTAAATTATTAACCGAAAGATACAAGAATGTTTTTTTGCTACGCTTAATGTTCTCTTTATGCGGGCTTTTCCCATTTTCTCTTTATTTTTTTTTATTTCCATTTTCATTTCAAGCACCCTTTGGTTTCGTGGATTTGCTTATTTGGTGCTTTTTTTAATTTTTTGAAGAGGGTTTTATATTTATTTTTAAGTATAATTCAAGCACCTTTAAGTAGGTCTCCTTGTTTTTTTGTGGCATTCATTTGTCAACAATTCTACTCTTTTTTGATTCCCTGAAGTATCATTTTGGCAAATGAAGTACTCGTAACATAATATAGGATTCTAAAGGCTTCTTTCTGTTCTTTCTCTCTTATTACCATTGTCCACCTCGTATTTCTCTTGCGGTCTTCACCGCACTGGTTCGTTCGTTGGATATTCGGCTATTTATGCTGTAATAAAAGCTGAAAGGATTTTGGCTTATTTTTCCATCAACCATCAACCATCAACCAATGTAAAGTAGCCCAAGAAGACTTGAGTAATTTTTGTGCTGTACATAAATAAAGCTCAGCACAAAACGTTAAAAGTTGAAGACTTCAGTTCGACTGGACCACAAAAAAAAGTACTTTAAACCGCAGTGACCCACTAAAGTAGGCCAATATTGGGAAACGCGGTGTATTAGAGCACGTTAAAATTATTAAAAATTTTCTTTTCTGTCCAAAAGAAGGTAAAAGATGCGAATCTAAAAAAGTTAAATGAAAGAAATTATGATGGCAAAAAGAAATGCAACCAAAACTATTCAAAAGAAAATTAAAATAGAAAATACAACAAGTTTTTCACTTTTATACAACAGATAAGTTTTTCTTCTTTAAGAAATATTTTTTCAAAACCATAGGAATCGATAAAAAAAAATTTTGTTATGATGTTGATGGGATGTTTAAAATAATTACAACAACTACAACTAGTCATTTGGCCTACTCCATTTGACTCTGCTCTGTTGTGTTCTAGTCTACTCTGCTTTGGTAGACTCTAATGATTAGATTAGAGTCTAATCTATCCTGTTTGACTTTTGTCGGTTCTACTCCAACTCATCTACTACTCTACTCAGCTCTACTCTGCATTACTCTGCTCTCTTCTCCTCCATTCTACTTTATTTTGTATTTCTGTTCTATTCTGCTGAGTATTGGTAGCCTCTACGACTCTATTCTACATAGGTTTGTTCTGCATTAACTCAACCTAATTTACTTTACACTCTTATACTATACTCCATTCTATTCTATCCCAATCAACTAAACTCCTCTTCTTTTCTCGGTTTTATTCTATTCTGCAGTTCTGCTCTGTTCTGTTCTACTTCACTTAATTCAAGTCTACTCTGCTAAGTTCAGTTCAGTTGCGCTTCTAATTTACTCTGCTCGGTTCTAGTCTGCTCTTATCTATTCTCGCTATTCTTATAATTTACTCTACTCCACACATATCTTCTCTATACTAAACTGTTCTATCCTACTGTGCCTTATTCTACTCTACTCTACTCTGTTCTTCTTTGTTCGGTTCTACTTCAAGTTAACTTAATTTAGTTCACTCCTCTCTACTTTACGCCACTCTACTTAACTCTAACCTATTCTGTATTCTGTAGTTCTGTTCTGCTCCGTTCCATTCATACAGTAGTTTTGACTTACCTGCACAACTAACTTTTGCAAGAATTTTTGTGCAGATAAGTAAAAAATGCAGCTAAATTAAATTTTTTACTTTAATTACAGATTACACTCTCAAAACTTTTGTGTAGGTAAAGGCAATGCGCACGTAAATAAAAGGCAGCTAAATCAAAACTACTGTATTACATTTCATTCTCTGTTCTAATCTACTCTGGTCTTTTTTAGTTTAACGTTTCTACGCTACTCTAAAATAGTCTCGTCCAGATCAACTTACTCTTCTCTACTGAACCATATTGTTACGAAAATGAAAAATCTAGATTCTGGTGTTTTGCTTTTACATCGCTTAACATTAAAATTCTAACCAAAAGCTACAAAAACAAAACAATGCAGTAAACAAAATTGTTTACAAATTATCGTACTGCTTTATATAACAACAAACATCTGCATTAAAAATGGTAAACAAGTAAACAAAAATCCACAAACAACATTACAAGAATAAATGTAAACAAATAAATAAATACACAAACAACCTACCAAACAACGATGTTTACATTTATAGAGATTTCGAAAAAGCGAAGTCATGAACATTAGCCTTCAAGAAAGTTTGTCAGACTGTTTACTCTGCCATATAAAATCCAAGACTAGTCGTGTTTAGAAGATTTTCGTTACGAAGATCTGCCAAACAATTGTCTAGCAATTGTTATTGTTTATGCAAAGGGTATAAACAGAGGAATAACAAAGAAAAGCAATTGGTGTTGTTTACATCAAGTTATGAACAGTGACACACAGAAGTGTGAGAATAAAAAAGAATTGATTTGAAACTAAACACCAATTTATTTTTATTTTACTTGCAATCTAATCCTAATGTCAGTTCATAATGCCGCCACATAAGCTTAAAGCCATTGTCAACATCACACTCGCGAAACTAGATAAACCACTGCAGATCCGTCAAGAGAACAACTTTCTTCGATTGTACTTCTATACACACAAAATTAAACAGAAAAATTTTAAAATAAATTGTGGATGAATGGGAAAAGAGACCAAAACTAGGGAAAGGATTCTCTCTGTAATATTTTACAGTTCTCACTAATAGAGAAAAACGAATAAATTAAAGAATTATTCGATATTATTCTTGCAGAGGATCTCAATGAATCAATAGAACTGCAAACTCTGATGTCATTAATGATCATATTTGTGTTCTGGTGAAGGCATTGCGAGAATTGAAATAAATTTTCTTGGCCGGAAACTATTGCATAGATAGAGCCGCCATCGAAATTAATGGTTCATGTGCCTTCAACAGCAGTGGTAAACGAATTGGCATTAGTTTACTGCCAGATGGCGATAAAGGCTAAAGTTACTCAAACTTTAAATACATATTTTCAAATAATAAACGCAGTAATGCCTTATTTTCAACTTGGAAGGTCTCTACAATGTTCTACAATGTTGTTCGCAGTGCCTCTTATTGCCATCTTCCTCCAGAGAGTTTCTAAATGTTAAAAATTAATCTCCCTCTTAATCTCGCCCTTTTTTATGAAATTACAAAAACTCGCTTTAATTGGCACAACTTTTTCCGCGTACTCGTTTCACATGTACGACTCATTATCAGTTAATTTTCTTTAACGAATGAATTCACAATCAAAAGAGGAAAATTACAAGGGTGGCAGCAGTTCTGCAAGAACTAGTGAAATAGTAAGAAGGATGGAAATTATATCCTCAGCAAACAGAGTCATCAAAGTGTTGTCTCTGGAAAAAAAAACAAAAAAAAAACTGCGTCTTGAATATGAATTTTTATTTTCCTTTTTGTTTCCTGTGTTGTTTTTCGCACAATTTTCATGAGATGTTGTTGTTTTTGCATTTCTACCATGCGAAAAACTTTAGCGGAAAATCTTAAGAAACTTTTGCTTTTGCCCCGGTTTTTTGTTGTTGTTGTTTTTGAACATCAAAACTTTTCTTTGCTTAAATGCTACTTTTCTTACTCACAACAACAGCAATCTTAACTTTACAGTCTTTTGCTTTTAAGCTGTTTGAAGTTCGCATAGATTTACTGGAACGTTTTTCGTTTTTCGTTTTTCTTTCGCTCGAAACTTGTGTGTCTTAATAATTCATGAGCTTATTTTCATGCCTGTGTGAAAAGAAAAAGAAATTTTAAAAAGAAATTTTTTTCTTTGCCAGACGAATCAAAAAGAAAACGTGAAACAATCATATGCAATTTTCATTTAGTTTTTCTATTTTCGCAATTTTTTTTTTCTTTCCAAGAGTACCTTTGTACCTTTGCATACTTATGGGCGTACTGAAGGAAAATTTTTTTTATTAAAAATGCGTTACTTCTGCATACAGCTGAAAATTTATCTCCAATTCAATCGAGTTGTTCGAAAAGTTTTCCTTTACAGTTTGAATTAAAAAAAAATAAATTATGTGCGAGGATGTGAAGCTCGAAAATAAAAAATTATTATACTTTTATACTTTTAGGTATTCAAAACATGGAGAAAAAAAAAAAAAAAAAAAAAAAAAAAAAAAAAAAGCCATACGTTATGAACAAAGGCCCGCTAACATGATGAATTGCATTGAAAACTAATTTTTTTTTTTAATTTGTGACATGTAATCAAAAATATTACTTGTACGTGTCTTTCCTAGTCCATCAAATTCATGTGTTCCGTTACACCCATAAGCTTGTCACTTAGTTAATAACGTTCATTAATAACAACTGATGGCTAAGAAAAATTGCCTGCAATTGTGCCAAAATTAGGAGAATTAGGTAATCAGGGTTGAAGCATATTTATTTCTATAAGCACGTGATTAGATCCAATACAAAAAGCAAATCAGATCAATAAAATTAGAGACGAGCGCAATAATAATTACAGTAACACAATGGAAAAAAATTAAATAATATTGTTATTATTCTCTTCACATGAATAATACCCAAACCTGATCAGTAGTAAAATAAAAATATTGCCGTATCGTTAGGGATTCAACGATTTTGTTCGTTTACATATTAAGCCCACCTTAATTCTAACAAATGGTTGGTTGGGTGAGTATGATTAATACAAATGGATGTGATACTCCCAAATAAATATTACTCATACGCTTCCATTACTTTCTCTCTGTCTAACAAACGCACAACACACAATAAAGCCTTTAAAAGAAGTCTAATGTGTAAATACAATTATTTTAACCTCTCGCTTACACACACCCACACAAAGCCGTACTCATGCTCACAATTGATAATACAATACAAGACACACACGAATTTAATTCAATTATATTTGGTTCTCTCTCTCCACCATCACATCTCCCCCCACATGCCTATGCAAACAGTCTTGAACAAATAAAAGTACAAGAATTTCTTCTCTTCGGTAACAGTTATTCTTTAAATACAATGAGCACAAGGGAGGAAGAGAGAGAGAGAGAGAGAAGAAAGAGAAATAATACAAATATGTACAATATTTATTCAAGATAAAAGTGCTATGAAACACAACGAAACAAAAAGAAATTAAGAAACGAATCGAATTGAATGAATGGAATTGAATTGAAAGACAAAAATTGTATGCTTAACACAAACACTCACATATACTCACATAATAGCTGTTAAATGAAAACATTTCTCTCCATTAAGTTTTTCTTTCCTTTTGCCAAGAAGAAATGTTTACAAAATACGTGAATTTCTTTCAAAGAAAATTAAGATGCAAAGAAAATATAGAAAAAAAGAAAGGATGCTCCAGATGAAAGATAGAGAGCAAGAGCTAGAGAGAGGTGCAAAAAAGAGTACGTCCACCAACGTGTTTGGTTAGAAATGTTGTAAAACCTAACAGGAATTTTTATATGAAAATATTAAAAGATTTCATTCATAATCATATATGTATGTGTACGTAGCACATACTCATATATACATACATTCATTCGTATGAGCTCGACTGATTGTAATTCTTACATATATTCCCTTAAGAATTCAAATATTCTGAGCTATATAAACGCATGCACACATGCCTAGAAAAAAGAGAAAGAAAAAGAAAACTGAATAGAATAAATACAACAATGATTCAAATAAAAATGGTTGCTAATGTTGGTTGGTTTCAACAATTTCTTTTAGACATGAACAACGACAACAACAACAACAACAAGAGAAACATCTAAAAGAAATAAAATATTTTGTTACATTTGAATTTATACTCGTATATGTATTTGTAAATGTTTTGTTTTCTGTCTTTTTAACATGGCTGCAATACACCATTGCCAATTGATATATAAATTGCGGCATTTTTCAAAACACTTCTCTTTTGTCGAAATCACGGGTACACTAGAAAAAAAGAACTAGACAAAGTTATGGCATGTCATACACACTATCAAAAGCCTTGCATCATTTCAATTCATTCTCATTATGGTACATTCTATAAAACTTTCGTTTGCATTAATCAAGAATAGGGAAGTCCAACTTGGACAGAAATTTCTCCTGTAATAGTAGCAGTTTACCTACTGAATGTTTGAAAAACTGCCGATCTGGCAAGGCTGTTAGCTGTCGTTAAGTAAAAGGGTTGTCATTTTCTAATATGGATAGAACGCGAAAAAATAGTTAAAACTCAACACAAAAGCTTTGATTACTAGGTGATTATGTTCGACGATCTACTGTGTAAGGAATTGGCACGATTATAAAGAAATTTAAAGAGAATAAAGATTAGAAGACTCAGAAGTGATTATAGAAAAGCTTCTGCATTCCAAAAATTGGCTGATTGATACGCATCATTGCCTGAAAGTGTCATTGGGCTCTGGAAGAACCATTACATTATTCATAGCATGAGCTACACTCATTGTGTTGTAGCCATAGTCTAGTAGGTAATGTGTCGTCTTATTGGGCGTGAGACCGTGGTTCAAATTCCATTCCAAGCAAATCGCACAAAATTAATTCAGAAAAAAATTTCTTTTACGACTTGTTTACATTTATTGTTGTAGTGTTGTTGGTGTATTTTTTTTACTTGTTTACCATTTTTATGCAGCTGTTTGTTGTTATATTAAGCAGTGCGATAATTTGTAAACAGGTTTGTTTACTGCAATGTTTTGTTTTTGTAGCTTTTGTTTATAATTTTAATGTTAAGCGATGTAAAAGCAAGACAGCAGTATCTAGATTTTTCATTTTCGTAACACTATATATACAATTAGACGGTGCTACAAGCCACACAACATAACCGATTTTGGTTTTATTGCCTTGAGATATTTTCAGAAAGTGTAAATTCGTATTTTGATGTGGTCAATTGACCATCAAGGCCATGAGATTTGGCATCTTTGGGTTTTTTTCATGTTTTTTTTTATTTTGTGGGACTACGTTAAACTCCATGCCTATGCGGATAAGCCACTAATGTTGGACAATTTAAACATATGACGATCAAGCTATCGCCAAGATACCGTCACCCGCTGAATGTGTAAAAAAATTTTAAAAAAACCTTCTGGAATTTCACCCTCGCATGTATGACCAACGCTTTCAGTAATTTTTACGCCTGCAGACCAGCCATAAGAACAGCACAGGGTCTTAACACAGATTACGCTTTGTGCCTATTTGTGTTCGATACTTTTACATGGGGCCCCGGTAGTATTGTGGCCATCTTTTGAGAAGTCTGTAAAAAAGATTGCAGAGAAAGTTTTCAAATCGTCTGCTAGTTTTTACGAAAGTAAGTGGAAACTTTGACTTGAATATCGAAATAGGTAAGATTCTAACACCTTCATATTGGCAGACAATTACTTCTTGCCTACCAGCTCCCTCTTTCGAACCTGATTTCTCAATGCAAAGAGATAACGAATGGATCATAATCGAAGTTTGAAGTCAAAATTTGATTTTCTTTCAGTTTTCCTGCTATTTTTAAAACTGTGATCTGGTTACCGAGAGGATACCTCTGAAGACCGTAGAAAGAATCTAAATGACATATTTGTTGAACAAAAACGCCTGGCAACCCTGTGTAAACTCGGTCTAATATCACAAAAAATGCTCTAGAGACAATTCTGTATTGAATATTTATTGATAAATTGAACAGATCTAGACGTATACTTATTGTTCCGAAAAGAGCTTTAGGCATTCTCAAGATTTTTTAAATAGTTTTTAATACATATGACTAATGACGAAATTATAAAACTACTCGCAAGCTAGCAAAGGATCATACACAACAACAAAAAAAAAATTCACTCAGAAATTTAAAAAAATGACTCCAATAAATGCAAACAGAAAACAGTGTGGCTCTTACCAAATGAATGTTGTTACAAGGTTTCTATTTTCTTTGTAAATTCATTTACATTCCCATACCGCTCTTTTAAATATATACGAGAGAGAGAGAGAGAGAGAGATCAACACAAAATGTTTTCAAATAAAAAATAGAATGTATGTGGGTATTTTGTAACATTTGTATCAACGAATTTAACTGAATGATGTTCTCTCCACACAGACGTATATACAGACATGTGTATTGGTAAACGTGTGTATATTAAACAAAATACATGTGGTGTAATCGTATGTCTTCTCGATTTATAAGCTCAGTGAACATTTATACAATTTAATATGAACATTTTTTGTGTATGTGTGTGTGTGTTGGTGTTTATAAAAGCAAAACGAATGGAAGTTTAAAGAGCAAAGAGGGAGAGAGGAAGAGAAGTGAGTCACAAGAGAATTTGGTGTATTAACATGTTTAGACATTATTTACCTTGACTAAACAAGATATTTTTTATGTTCTCCATCTCTCTCACTCCCCCTACCCAATACCGCTTCCAATTGGCTTTTTACATCACTTCGTTCTGATTGTATATTCTATGCAGTGGCTGTTGCTGTTGAGTTATACAAATGGAATGAAAGGAGAGCAAGCAAGCAAAGGAATTTCCTGCCAATTTCTTTTTTACTGGCTTGCTCTCTTTCTCTCTTTGTAATTGTATGTGTGCATGAGTGTAAGAGCACATGTGTATGTTTTGCAAATTTCAAAGGATTGGCATTCTCTCTACTATTTCTCTTTATTTATATGTAATCGTATGTGTGTGCGTATGGGTTGTGTGTTTATTTAACTTTATGAAACATGCAAGAATGCTAAAGAAATTCTTTGATTGGGTCGATTATAAAATACCCCTTTTGATAACTGAATAACTAAATAACTTACTTCATCCGCACACACACAAGCAACTGCATTGTTAGCCTTTAAGTATGCTGCGGCTTTCAACATAATTCTTATAAAGCCCCAGTAATATTAAAAGATTTTCAAATATTCCTCAATTTTAAGCGTGTTTAAGACGACGTTGACAATTAGTCGAACTCATAATACCTTTTCACTTGAATGTAGCGCATTATTGCTGCTTTCTTGCTTGTCAAAATGGTTCAAGGTATATGGAAATCGTTGTAATGTTTAAAGAAATAAATAAATCAGGATTTCAAAGTTGTTTCGCCACAGAAATTGAATACACAGGTGTTGTAAGTCTAATTGAGCTGATTATAAATGGAATTCTTAAAAAAGAATTTTCTTAAGCCATTATGTCTGTCTGTTAGAATGGCATTTTCACTTCAAAACTTATACCGATATAATATATAGGCGGACACCGACCGTCGAGGCATTTTTGTCCGCCTATGGGAGATGTCCGTCCAAGGGATATTTTGCTAAAATACTTCGGGAAAAATTTAATAAATACATATTTACCTGTATGTTATTCGTTACCAACGATATCTGTGGTAAAAACTAATCTTTAAAAATATTTTCATTAACTTTTATTTTCCTAATATTCATATACATTGTACATACGTAGATATGTATTTATATTCAGAGTAGCTAATTAACTGACATCTAAAGGCAAGAAATATTATTAAGATCTAAAATATTGTTGTTTGTTTATAGTTTGCTTGCTTATTTTTTTCCACATATGCTCGTAGTAGCTCTCTAAATTCATTAATTTTGAATATGCTACAAAGTCGTTTGCCGAAAAGGCTTTTAATCGTTGAATTTCTGTAAAAGCTTCCTCAAAGGTATTTATTCCGTTGGGCTCCGAATGAATTTCTTGATTCTTATCACTAATAAGTATTTCTTCTGGATCTTCCAAAATATTTTCCATCAAATCATTTTCATTTGAAGCACATTCATCAGTGTTAACGAAATCTTCAAAATTATATTCATTTACTTCGGATAGTTTATAGAAATTTAGTAATGTTGATAAAGGCAAGTCATATTTAGTGACCATCCATCAGTTATCACATAAACCAAAATAAAAAGGGGAATCACAATTTAGATTTTACCTATGAACATCACACATTACATAAAATAATAAACGGGGGAATCACCGCACTACGCAATGTTACATAATCTGATTAAGTTGAAAAATACACACTCAACAAAGAAAAATGTATGTAACCTCTACACATTGTGCATAGTATAAAAGAGGGATAAACCGAAATACAATAAAATTGCTCAGCTTTGCATTTTGTAGAATTTATTTGTCCGCCTATGGGAGATGTTTTTGGAAAAACAGGTGTCCGCGTCCGTCCAAGGGAGCGTCCTTCCACGGGAGATGAATTTGCTCTAAAAATATGACCTAATTGACGGGACTTAGAAAATCGTCCGTCTAGCGGAGATGTCCGCCTATTAGAGCTGTCCGCCAGTGGAACTTTCACTGTATATATAACTATACAGTTAAACTATACACGATAATTGAAAACACTTCCTTCCGTTAATTCTCTTTCATATGCTCTCCCTCTTTTCTCTCTCATTTGCTCTTCCTATTATATTGAACTCTCTTCCTTCATGATTTTATTGCAATTGCTCACAGCATGTTGCTTTGATTTTAATCTTGCATGCACTGTATGTATGTACATATGTATGTGTGTAAAGTATGTGAGTGTGTAAGTGTTTTATATGACGTTTTTTTTTGCTTTTTAATTCTATTGAAATCAATTCAATTTTTCCCAATTGTTCTTTTCTCTATGTTTGTTGTTTTCCTGTGTAAATATTAGTTGTTGTTATTGGTGTTGGTGTAGTTGTTGTTATTTTTTTATATATTTAAAATAAATTATAATTCAATAAAATTAATAAATATTTATCGTTGGATAGTAGACAACAAACAAACGGAAATACAAACACAATAATTTTTTTAAACAGTTGTGATGAAATAAATAGCACACATTTAATAAAAACACCAAAGAAATTAAATTATATTTAAAGTAGAAAAGTAAAATTATTTTCGTCCTTTTTTTTAATTTGTTTTCATTTAGTATCCCATGTTGTATCATTTGTGCTAAATTTTAATCACATTTAAATGTAAATTCAATAGTTAAACACTTCAATAAACCAACGAGCTTATCAATGAGGCCAAAAGGGATTTAATTTATTTACAATAACAAAAAATATTTCCTCTCAAACAATTACAACTAAATGACAAATAAATACGAAAAAAAACTACAGAAAAAACAACAGGATATGAATTAATTATTACTAGAGTTAATCAAAAAAAAATCTGAATAATAATAATAATAAAATAATTAAACAAACAAACAAATAAATAAATTAATAAATTAAATAAATAAATCAGAAAAAATAAAAAAATTAAACGATTTTCCCATTTCATTAAAAGAAAAAAAACGTATGACAATCAAATAAAGATACATTTATTGCATCATCCTTTCCACAGACAGATGACTTCTGTAATCATTAGCACACATTGTATAAAAAGAACAAATGGTTTAGACTACATAAGTGGATAACATCTTGTAAAGGGTCCGCCAAATATTTATTTATATTATTATATATTATTTGTGGGGTGCCGTTAAAGATAAGTGTTACGCCGACAAGCCAGAGACAATTGACGCTTTAAAGGACAATATTCGTGAAGCCATTGGTGAAATACAGCTGCACACAATCGATAATGTGCTTAAAAATTCGACCGATCGTGTAGGCTACTGCATGGCCAGCCGAGGCAGCCATTTGAATGAAATTATTTTCCATTATTAACCGGAAGGATTGTACTTTCAAATAAAAAAAGAAATTTGAGAAAATATTCAGTAGTTTTTTTTTACAGCGTTTTCAAAAAAAAAAAAGTTATTTGGCGGACCCTTTACTAAGAAAACTCTACCACAACTTTGTTATCGCTTAACTCATTGCTGTTAAAAAGCCCTCGAGGTACTGTGCGCTGTGAAAGTTGTCCTGCCTGAGTGCAAGCGAAAGTGAATACGTTTAGTAGGTGGTTAAGTCAAGGCTAACGACTAGAAAAATTTTATTTTCGTGGTAATCTTTCCTTTCCTCTAGGGCAAAACTCATATGTATTCATACTTGAAACAATTAAAATATCTGATGGAAGGTTCTTATGCATCCTAGTTATTGTCGATAGAAAACCTTTTACTTTGCCTTTAGCCTTTAAATTAGGAAGACATTATGTGTCAAAAATTTCTAAAATTCTTATGTAAATAAACTTGAATAGAAATGCAGAGTGAAATAAATTATTCAAAGTAATATCACAACTTTTTCTTATCGTTACGGAAGAAGGAATACCTTTGAGGCTGTTCAACAATCAAATAATTTTTAATGTCTTCATAGGAGAGCAACTATTGATCAGCCAAGCTACATATGTACTATCAAATGAAAAAGGTACTATCCGAACGCCGCATTATCTTGAAATCTGTCAGCTGGAGTAGTAGGACTTGTCATTTAAGCATTTCATTGTAAATTTTATGAAGTTTGGCAACAAGAAACAAATCATAACCACTTTTTGTGCCTTTGCTCGTATTGTGGCAATTTTTCACGAAGTTCAATGCATGCAGTTGTTTGGAAACGGTTTGACGGTAGACTACTAATGATGAAACAAATTTATCTTCAATTTGTTACGAATTCTTGTCCCGAAATACTTTCAATTTACTGTCTGCGAAGATTTATGACATTTCTGCATCAATGAAACAATTCAGAGCAGATTGCTTTAGTAAGAGCAAGTTTTCAGAGATAACTTTTTGAAGTTCTAGTTGTCATCCTGCAGCCATTCACTTCGAATGAAAATAGAAAAACTATACTTCATTCAAACATTTCTGTACAACGAGAAGTGCATGTCAAGCTAAAAATATCTTCTCTGACTGATCAGATTTCTTTGATACGTTATCGCATTAATTTTGTGTCCGAATCATGGGAGTTCCTGGTTCCTAATGGTACAGCCGGGATAATTGTGTAGTCACTAAGTCTGAGGAGTTAGCTTGGGTACACTCCTACTAAATATCAATCCATTTATGAAAAGGTATCCCCACTTATAAGGTACAACGCTCAGCTTTGTTACACTATCTGCTAGGAAAAGATATATGTGGAAAAAGAAGGAATCGTACATAAAAAGCATCGTAGTGACGACTCTCTCACTGTATTCTTATGGGCTATTGTCTAATAATGATGTTCATCACTGGGTGTTAGCTTCATATGACATTACAATGGGCCATTAGTGATTATAAGCGGGCAAGAAGTTTCCGCACAGTTTTGTTGTAGTTGTCGAAATAAATTGAGAGAAATTAAATGAAATACTTAATGCTTTCCGTTTATCTTTTAATCAAATAATGCCTTGGCTTTTAGCCAGTCTCCAAACATCCTTTCTTTCCGTTTATTGGCATTTTCTATGAATTTTTTTTCTTTTTTTTTTTGGGATAAATATGTCAATAAGTCTACTTCAATAAAGGAAAAACCTGTTGTTGTTATTATTGTTACTGTTGTTATTATTGTAGTAGTGATGTCATTGTCTTTTAGACAACAATGAATGACAACTACAATAATAAAAGCAATAAGTTTTTTTTTACTACTAATTTTCAATTTTTTTTTCTCATTTTCGAACATTTTATCAGACTGTCAATAGAAACTTCATGTCAATAGACTTTTAAACTCGTAAAAATACATTTTGTTGTCACATACCATGTTGAACATGGATGGCTCAAAGCTGATAATATATGTACACACAAACACGCACATGAACAAGCACAGGCACACATACACACACTAAAAGGGGAAAAGCGATAGAGAGAGGGAAAGAGAGAGAGAATACAGACGCGTGGATATGTGTCAATCATGTTCAATAGAATGCATTGCGCTACACATCTCGCTTTTAGCTGTACAAGTACAACAACAAAAATGGGGGAAAATATTTTCCGTTTTTTTTAACTAGGGAAAGAAAATTTTCCCATTTTTTTTTCTGTTTTTGATTCTCTCTTTATTTTTCTCTTCTTCTTTTTTTGTCAATCTTTTATTTTCGTTTAATGGATTCTGTTGTTGATATAAAATGTTGCTACAAAATACGTGCTGTTTTCTTTAAAGGCAACAACTAAAAGGATAAAATCATACAAGACAAGTACAACAATAGCAACATCAATAAGTCATAGCAACAAAACATGTTTTGTAATAAAATAAAATTGAATAGAAAAATAAAGTTTAAAGATAATTGAAGTTGCTTCCTGATACCGGAATATTGGGATATTGACCGACTCTTTACTCTCTATTTTCACCCCATTTTTACAGACAGACAAATTGAGGAGCAACAAACAAAACCAAACCAGTTTCTGTTTAAGTGTACATGTGTGATGAATGTATGTATTTGGGTAACAAAATCAATAGAAAAATTAAATTAAAAACAAACACAAAAAACGTTTCAAATAAACAAAGTCACCCAGCACCAGCACCCATAACAAGATTTGAAAACAAAGTTTAGCGAAAGGATTGAAAAAAAGAAGCAGAAAACATTGTTTTGTTTGTACGCTATGTTTGATTATATTAAGTGGCGGTCCCTTCTTGAATGATAAGGTTCCGCTAAGACCATGACGAACATCCAATCCAGAAACCAAACATTGCCTGCGCAATCCAACTCCACTCCAACACATGTATATATGACAACCATTATTATAATCAAAAACGACAAGAAATGAAATGGTAAGAACATCTGCCTCCTTATAGCATAAGCTGAGCCGTGACATATGACGTCACGTATAGTCTTGTCATTCTCCCCAGATCGATAACTGCTGTAGAAATCATTTGAGTGTATGCCAAAACTATCGACTGCCTTCGCGATAGCTGCAGATGAAAGCTTGATCACAGCCATGTGATTTTAGAACACACGACAATCAAGTCCTGCCATTCGCTTCAAGAAAAGAAGGCAAATAGTTCTCTTTTTATCCATATCAGTCCAGCAAGGCTTACCAATCCGTCACGAACCCTCCTCTGCTCGCAAAGAAGTTTAGCCCACTGTAAAACAACCGAAAAAAACCAAAACATTTATGACCTGCAACCTGCCGAAGAATGAGAGCTCGTACCGGCCCTGATCAGTTCACCCGCAATGTATTTTTCAATGTCCTGGAACCATGCAAGGAGTACCTATGAATGGACAACAATTTTGGTGAGAAATTCTTCGCATTGAAAAATGAAAACCAATGTCGAAGTGTCGTTCTTTAGGAACCGCCGGATAATCAGACCAGCACTTCATAGTTGAAATTCTAAATTAAAAAATTCTTATTCACAAAATTATATGAAATCATATGGTCGACCCGAATATGCCTATGGTTTCCCAGATTTGTAGTATTTCCATAGTACAGGTTCATCCAGATTTTAACTGTATTGACCCCTGCTGCCAACTGCTTCAATATAAGATCAGAGAGAAGCAAATTATGTGTAGCAAACACTGATGATCAGGAATGGTAATTGACTACGTACTCCGTTTATCGGTTTTCAATGGATTTTGTGATCAAGGTAAAGGAGGTTTGCCTCCATCATGTATGGCTTACAAATGCCCAGAAAACAAGTCATATTGAGTTCTGCAAACAACTTCAATGAAAATCGATTTACTCAATGACACAGTTTTCATTATTTGGGCATTTTGAGAAAGATCATAAGAGATACAAAAGAGTAGAATGACAGCAACAAATCAACAAACAAAAAATTCTAAAAGTTGTCAGATCGAACATAAATGAATAATAAATAGAATAAGTAACGCTGGCAGTAAGTTACTATAGAAACCACTTAAATTAATGTGCACCAAAGCTCTCTATTCAAGAACAGTAAGTTAAGATTTCAAAAAAGTATTTGAATAACCCGGCATTCTTTGCTTTATTAAACCATTTCAACCAAAACAATTACCAGATATAATTGCCCTTTTTTATGAGAAAAAAAAAAAAAACTTCATTGAAAAAAAGCCAATTTTACACGTTTAATCCCAAAAGCTAATGTGTCCAGGTAAATAAAAAAGCAAAATTATTTTCGTTTCTATAGTTTTTAATTGTGTTGGCTTGTAATACAATTTTCAGTTAAATGAATTCTGGGAAAAGCATTTGAAAGAACTACACAAAAGCACAGTGGCTTTTGAATTCTCGCCCACTCCCCACAGTACGTATGATTAATAACGTAAAAGCCGATGGCACACTTATACGTAGAGGAGAGCGATTAAAATTAAACATCAATTGCACCACGCGCACACACACTTTAAATTATTCATGGCTGAGGTGTAGAGTTTTATAATTTCTCTTGCTTGCTCCCTCTTGTTTTTTTTTAACGAGTGAAATTCGTTTATTTTTTTTTTATTTTTTTTTTTTTTTTTAATTGCAAATGCAATAAAATACGTTCTTAACCTGAAGTGCATGTGTGACCGGTGACCAGCCATTATAATGGAAAATGAGAGAAATAAAAAGCAAACAGAGAAGGGGAGGGAGAGAGCGATTTAAATTAAATGTGTATTCAAGCCATTAGAGTTAAAATGTTCAAAGCCACAATAGCAGCAACGTGCAAGAGAGTTGAAAAAAATTTCCAAAGAAAAGAAACATAAATTGGAATAACTGCAGGAGAGTAAGGAAAATTTTTAAACACCATGTCTTATTCTCCTTCTCCTGTGTTGCAAAACGTATGTGCTCTCGAAAAAAATTAAAAAAAAACAAAGTAACAGCAGCAGGGTTATACTCTCTTCCCTGTTTGAAGAATTTAGCCACTTGAGTTAATAGACGAGGTTGTTATTGTTGCTATTACTGTTCGTTTTCTTTTGCAAAGGACTTTTGCAAAGCCAAAGATGTTAAAACACACTTTGAAACAATTTTATTGCTTTGTTTTACGTTGGCAAAAAAAAAATAACAGTGAATGGTTAAATAAAACAAAAGCAAAATGCGTTTGTTTGAGAGTGTAAGTATGGTAGAAAAAAAATAAACAGAATAATAGCTTTATGCACAGCTCTACCAGACGAAGGAGTAAATGGCGAGAGCACAAACACTAGCACAATAAGATTTACAGTTTATTTTTACTTCTAGTGCAAGTTCATATTCTTTGTTTTGTGTTTTGTTTTTGTTTTTTGGCTCTGCGTGATTTATAACAATTGTTTTGAATATGGACCGCGCCGTTAGATGCTACAAAAGTACATACACTCAAGCACTGTCTGTGTACGTATGTATATTGTCTGCAATGACCTCTGCCACAAAATTGTTTGAAAAATTATTGCTTCACTGCATGTAGTGGTCATGGCGGTAGTAGTGAGTATATTTTGTTGTTGATTTTGTTTGTGACATTTTAAACACAACAAGGTATAGTAAAATAAAATCCATTTATTAAAATCCTTTACAGAATTTGATCACACTATAGCTGTCCATGGCTACTGCACTATATATCCAAATGAGTTCTGCTAATTATTACAAAATTAATACGAATAATTTTAACTTTGGTTCTTATTTATTGATGAGAATTTTTTTATATTTTGTGACGAATCAAGTCATGGCTTCTTTCTTCCTGTCCGCTCTGTGTGAACTTATATATGTATATTGCATAGCAATGTTACGTTGTGATTTAATTACTTTTTGTGATGTTTTGTTTCGTAGCAATGTAGCCCTCCTCTACAGTCATAGGCAATCGTTTGACCATAATTAAATTGTCGTTCTGAATTTTTTATTAATAATATTAAGCTTAGTAATAAAAAAAAAATCAATTACACTTCTTAGTCTAACGACATTTAACAATAAAAATCCATTGATATGCTGTTTTTAACAGGAAATTCGTTTGACCGCAGTAAACATAAAGTCCATTATTTTCCGCAACTTGACGTTCAAACTAGTGTTTCGCTAAATTTTTCGTTTAAATTGAAAATTTTATATGGAAAACAACAAATTTAGTGAAAAATTAAAAGGGACAGTTAGGGCCTAGTCTCCGGAAAACGTGTAAAAAATTTATATTCTGATAGAAAAATTGCTGGATTAAGAATGTGTTCCGAATGAAAAAAGTTCGACAGAAAGGACAGATTCTCAATAACGCTACCAACATTCGTTTATCCTGTCGAGAAATAAAGAAAAAATAAAGTCTAGACCGCAATTAACCAAGACAGTACCGTGAGAGACGTCTAAACCGTATCCAAAATTATGGATGGAAAAAGATTATGATTTTCAACTAAAAAGTTTAATGATCTGAACTAAGTAAGCGTTGTACCATTCAAGTGAAATTTTTATGAATAAACGGTTATGGTATGGGGCGTTTTGTTACTACCAGTATAAATTCAGCAAGATGCTTGGACTTCCTTATTTAAATTGATATTTTAATCCTTATTCAGGATTACACCACCCATGTTGTGTGTGTTTAAGGCCTTCAGTTTAAAGTCAACATCGAATGACACATTTTGGGCAACTTTTCGTGGGAATTTTTTTCTTGGCTCTGAGTTCTTGCCAGAAGAAATGTTGTTGCTCACATTTCATTGCTCACATGTTTGAGCTGGGGTTTAAACCTCAGGCTCGCATCTTATAAGATAACACACTACCTACTAGACAAAGTCATCTTAGATTTAGAATTAATATAATTGACGTTAAATTCGTTTGCCACAATATTTTCCAACAAGATAACAGGACTTTACATGTTACTTTCAAAAGGACTGAAATTCTTTCAAAAATGTTGATTTAAATTTTTTTGTTATGAAAAAAAAACAACTGCGGTCAAACGAATGTCTATGACCGTATAAAGCTATTGTTATTGTTCTTGTAAAGACACCATCACTAACAACACATAAACACACACACACGCCTACAGAGATATAAACATTTCGCCTTGTCCCTGACGTAACCCTTTGGATGAAGGACAAATATTGCGAGCTGAACTATTACGTGACCCAGTTCCTAACTGGTCATGGGTGCTTCAGGAAGTACCTGCACAGATTTGGTCATGACACTTCCCCTATATGCCCCAACTGTGTAGATGAGGAGGAAGATGCGGAGCATATTCTATAATGCTGCCCCAGATTTAGATGGCCCGGAGAAACGAGTTTAGGACCAAACCGGCTAATGGAAGAGCTGATGAACTGTAGGAACCTTTGGAGCCAATATAGCCAGAGAATGGCTGAAGTTATGATAGAACTCCGTAGACTAGAGAAACGGAGGCGAAATTTGACTTAACGTGATGAAGCTTTTGAGCTAACCAGCCCTCCGCTAAGTAATACCTTACGGCAGTCCCGCGGGGGGGAGAGTGGTTGAAGTGTGTAGGGGGTGGGTTTAGTACGTAGGCACCAGTGATGGTGAATCGTGCACTCTTTTGTTGGAACAAAAGTGTCTATAGAAGATTCCCACCTCCGGCTCAAGACAAAAAAAAAAAAAAAAAAAAGAGATATAAACATAAATTCACTTATTTTAAAGGCATGCGGAGAAATACACCCGCTTTTTCACATCCTCACTCTCTCTCTCTCTTACTCTCCTGTGTTTATACAGACAAACACACACACATACGTACATGCTGCCAAAATATATTTAACAACCTCTAGAATTTATGGTGACATTTTAACTTTATTGTTTATTTCATTCGGCTAAAAAGTCTTTTAACCATTATTTTTACCGTTTCTTTTTCTCTCTCTCACACACACAGACACTCTCTTTAATTTTTATTTCTCACGCCACATGTTAAAGCAAGCGAAGAAAAATAACAAAAAAAAAGTAGTTTTTGAAACCGTTTTAATATATTTAAGCCGCCAAAACAAAGAAAACAAAAATAACAAGGGAGAGGGAAATTTCTCTTTTTTTCCTTTCATTGCGTTTTTTACTGGCTGTCTATTACTAGGTTCCGAGCATTTACGCGTATAAAGTGCTTCAACATTTAATAGAGTGCATACATATGTGTAGCAGTGTGTGTAAGCATTTTAGTGAGAGAAAAAACGAAGGAGCAGCATTGCAATTTATTTCACGAAATGGAAGTAAATTCGTGTAACACATGTTCTATTTTCTAAAGAAAAAAAACAAAAACAAAAAAACGATTTTCCGTTTGAAAACAATTGCAAAACAACCGGGGGAAAAAAAACTATTACCAAAAATGCTTACTCGAATTGAAGTGCACTCTGAGCATATTTTTCCTGAATATTTTTTTTTCAGCATAGTGTAAGAAGATCAAGGACAGTGGTTTAAATACTTTGGCACTTAAAATTCAAGAAAAAAAAAATTACAAAACAAAAGATCATAACCGCGCAGTTTAACAAACTCTTTTAGACCATGGAGGCGCACTTCAGGAGGGTCCTATGTGACGTTCTGAGAATATACTTATAAAGAAATACAAACAAAGTTTGAAAGATCGCTTAAAAGTTGATTTGTTCAATTCTCTAAAACGTTTAAAATTGTTCTGAGGAAACACATATTTTCGATAGTGTTAACGCGTTTCCATGATAGATGTTGCACACATAGAATTGAAGATTACAACAGGACGCGATAGATTTTGTAAACCTCGAAATCTATTAACCAAAGTATAACATTTTATTCCTATCCGACACCAAGACAAGAAATACATTTTGAAACACTCGACAGACAGTAAAATCAACAGACTGTGGTTACATACATACATTACGGCCTAGCTTCTCACACCACTCATGTTGTGTGCCTTAATTTTTTTTATACTTGAGTGGCGGGACCTACATTTTAACGTCGACTCCGAACGACAGATTTTGAGAAACTTTTTAATGGCAGGTTTATTTGCTCACAGAGTTTTTGCCAGAAATCTGCTGAGAGGAAGTCGCCGAAGAAATATTTTTTTTTCATATTTCACTTTGATGTCTGGCCTAGGGCTCGAACTCGGGCCTTACGTCTAATAAGCGAACATATTACCTACTAGTCTACGACAGACTGCGGTTATTAGGTACATAAGGAGAGCGCACTAACAAATTTAAGTTTAGTTTTATATCTTTTCGTACGGTACTTTGCTTTTGTAAATCCTCTTTCATTTTCATTACAAAATTTGATTTTTTTAAAATGGGCATCATCGAACAGGAATAGCTTGTAAATAATTTCAATAAAAATCCATTTCGTTCACAAAAACGGTTTTAATCACAAAAAGCTTTTGAAGTAGTTGAAGAAAGAGAGAATTCATAAACCCCAGGAGAGGAGGAGGGATTCTGCTAAAATAAGTACTTTAATCACGAATCTTTATAATAAAAATGGAATGTTGACTTTTGTTAGAAAAAGCTAATCTTTACGCATTAAAAGTACAGAATGTACTAAACAGATGTGCAAATCTTTTGCCAGGATTACAACCTAGTTTTTCAATTCACCCATGCTGGTTGGTTGGGTAATTTTATGGATGATTTGCTGTGTTGTGGTCTAGACTTTGTTTTTTCTTTATTTCTCGACAGGATAAACGATTCTTAGTAGCGTAATGGAGAATCTGTTCTTTCTGTCGAACTTTATTCATTCGGAACACATTCTTAAGCCAGCCATTTTTCTATCAGAATCTAAATTTTTTTCTGTCGTTTTCCTAAGCCTATTCATTTTAATTTTTCATTAAATTTATTGTTTTTCATATAAAATTTTCAATGTAAACGAAAAATTGTGCGAAACACTGATTTGAACGCCAAGTTGCAGAAATTAATGAGCTTTTTGTTTACTGCGGTCAAACGAATTTCTTATTAAAAAAAAGCATATCAATGGATATTTATTATTAAATGTCGTTAGACTAAGAAGTGTAACTTATTTTTTTATTAAAAAGCTTGATAATATAAGTAAAAAATTCAGAACAACAAATTAAGTGCGGTCAAAGTCTATGACTGTAGAAGGGGGCTACAAAACATACACAAAAAATAATCAAATCAAAACGTTGCACCGTTGAAGGACGGATTTTCGAATTTTCGAAAAACACGCAGCCAATACCTGATCATATTATGACCTACAGACCTAGTGTACTGTCATATTGATAGACTTAACCTATGGCTATTTCAGATACTAGAGTGACGTTGAAATCAGAGACAATGTTAATGGAAAGAAGTAAAATTGATTTGCTAAACAACATTTACCTTAAAATGAATGAATGTTAGATTATGAACGCATGTGTTTGGAATACAAAATTACCTGCAAAGAGAAAGAAAAATTATTTGTATTAATAATGGCAATGATTATTGGTTTAAATTATATGTATATGGTTTAAAATCAAATTAAAGAAAAAAAACTATAGTTATTCAAGGATTCAATGACTGACTGTCAAGACTGGTTAAACCGAACTTGTCAGTCAACTTTATGTGGTTTTGATTCTAGCACAGCTGCCACTCACTTCCATGTTATCCCCCACTTCAATTGACAATATCTCTACAGTTTTTCCTATTTTATTGTATTCAGTAGAGGCATAATTTAAGAATTTTAGTATATAAAAAAAAAATAAAAAATGAAAAAACCACTCGTAAATGAAATGGAATACTTTATTTTCGAAAGGACTTTAACAAGCATGAGAGACACATGTCATTTAAATGTCTCCAGATTTTTTTTTTTTTTGTTGTTTTGTTTTTGCAATTTGACATATTTTTTTTAAATAGGCCTCAAACTACAAAACTTACACAACCACAGTGCATTAGAATGAAGAGAAAAAATTCATGTTAAAAAACGAAAAAAATTTCGAAAAGTTTTTTAAAACATTGAATTACGACATCATTCAACTTTTCATGCCATGCCCAATACCATACCATACCATACCATACCATTTACTTGACAATTTTTCTCCAGAATAAATTTCTGTTTTCCTTTAATTTTTGTTTTTTATTTTGAATGAATGAATCAAGTATGCATTACACATTTGGTTTTTCCGGGTATAAAAAAGTTTTTTCTTTTTTTTTCAATTTTTATTTCAACCTGTCTTTTGCTCTTCTATTCCAGTGTTCGTATTATTTTTTTCAACTAAAAGTGTCACTTTGAGTTTTCCAGGATTTGAAAGAAGAAAGAAAGAGAAAAAAAATTGTGAAATAATTTTTGCCATATTTTTACTCTGCTGTTTAGCTCTGGTGGAGAAGATTTTAATGCTCTTGTCTAACTAATAAAACTGATTTGATTTTACATTAAAAAAAAAAAAAAAAAAAAAAAAAAAAAAAAAAAAAAAAAACTACACACATATACATGCTTACACATACATACATGTTTAGAGTCGTTGAAGTGAAAACTTTTTCCTGATAACGTTGTAGTGGTATGAGCATTGTTTTCTCCTTTTTTTTTGTTGCTCTTCTTTACTCTGATTGACTTATTTTCTACCTTGTCAGTTGTAAATCAAAAATAAGTAAAAGAGCACACAGGCAAAAGACAAGTGAAATGCAGCAACACACACAGAAAGAGAGAGAGAGAGGGCATTAACTACGAAGCAAAGATTTTATTTCATTTTCTTTTTTAAGGGAAAACAAATCTCATTAAAGATTTTAAACACATGCATATGCTGTAGTAATACACACTCACATATACATAGACGCATACGCCTAACGGTAGATATGCTCTGCCATATTAAAGAGAAACACCATACGAGTACACATAGTGGGTACACGCATCACACACATGCACATGGATGTGAATGAAAATAAGTTAATAAGTAAAGCAGAGAGAATATTAAAATTGTGTAAACACTGCCTACACTCTCTTACACACACACATGCCTGTATAATGCCCACGCATTTATGCATTCCATCTCTCACACATAAAAAAAAACTAGAGAGGAAACTAATATTGTGTAGTTTTCATGTAATATTATGTGTGTAGGTGGTGGTGCCGGTGGTAGTGTTAGTGTTATTATGGTAGAATGTGTGCTGTTGCATACTTGTAGGCGTTTTTGTTCGTTTTTAATATTTTCATGTGTGGCTTTCAATGTTTTTTGAGGAAATTTAAAGGCAGGTACCAGAAATGCTAACAAGCAGGATTTGCAGCAGCTGCTGCTATTCCTGTTGCTGTATGTTTAATAAGAAAATTTTGTTCCTAAAACTGTTGTTTGTCGTTTTTGTTTCATTTACAAACTTTTATTTTCTTTTACACTTTTTTTTCTTTAGGTTTATGTAATGAAGAGGACGTTCATTAGTCTGTCTGTGTATTCCTTCCTAAAAACCTACATTAAACACAAGAATTAATTCGTAGGCACAGTAAGAGAATTTTAATTTAAGACTGAGAAAATCAATTCAAAGGTAGCTCTGATTAATAGGATTTCCTACACAGGAAAACTAACACACCAGAATAAAATTTTAAAAAGATGGCGTATTATTATACAGGGTTTGTCTTATTCATAAGTTATAGAGCAGGTTTTAGGATGAAGGGGTTTATCATTTGCAGTTGCCTAGGAACAACGAAATAAACAAAAAATTATTGCGTTCCAGCAAAGCAGGTAATTGGTCTGCGGTAGCAGCAAAATGTAGTTGCCAACTATCCTTGTCCACAAAATCTGTCCTCTCCGAAAATATATCGAGTTTTTGTATTGATCGTAGTAATGGTGAGAAACTTCGATCCCAATAGGTGGCATTCCTGACATTCATATGATTTTCGTAATTTGTGTTCTTTCTGGGGCGTTCAGAAAATTTTGGCAATAGATTATTTGAAAGGGAATTGCATTTTTTTAGCCCTCCTCCGAATTTGAATTACCACAGGTCACCTGGCACAATTAGTAGAAAGTGCTCTGTATTTTTGGAATCAGCAAATTCCCAACCATGACTTGTAATACACGAGGTTTCTTTCTTTATCATACGAAGAGGGAATACCGGTATTAAGCTACTGCGATCATTTGCGATCTATTGTACTAGCCTCAATTAATATAGGATATCCCTATAATATGCCCTCCAATCCTATTGCCCCGACAAACTTCAGAATGTTGTCCTCAGTCTCATTCTCCTCAACTGTTCCGAACAGTACTCAGTCTGACAGTACTCAGTCTGACAACCTGACAACCGGCGTTGTATCTGGCGTCACTCAGTGACTCCTAGCAGGACTCAACTCTCTTCTCATTGAGATTGCTACAAACCCTCTTGGCTTGAAAAGATTATATGCCTTTCTCTATCTTTCTATTTTTCGCCGAGCATACTCATCGAAATACCTGTTTTCAATCTGCAAAAGGGTTCTGGTCCTATCAGTGGCATAGAAGGTCCCCTCCTTATTGCCATTAAATCCCGTTTAACATAGGAACCAGCAGGGGCGACATCATTCCCACTACCTAGCTCATTCAGTTTGCCCAGACAGTCCCGTACTTTTCTAGAGTTTATCTCACATGAGACGAATGCCCCACCCTGTCCTTGTTGAATTGCGGATATCTTTCAATGTAGTAAGCAGCACGTAAAAGATATTCGTGAGTTTCCCTTGGTTAAACTATGTGTTTTGAAAACAGTGGCTGTTAATTGTTGGCAGGCCTACTTTGTATGGGCTAGGCAGCTATGTTTAATCATCGTAACCGCATAATTTTATCGAAAATGAAAACCAATTTAAACTAACACAGCATTAGCATTTACTGTGGTTCCTCCTTGTCATTATTATTCAAACCTTTAATTAAATCATCATGTGAATAAATGTTTATGGCTGCAGCACATATTGATTTAAATGTCATTTATTTTGTCCCATGTTTTTATTGCTATTGTGCCAGTATTTGTCGATGGAATGTCATTTAGAATGATTGATAAGTTGGCTGTTTAGATGCACCAGTTGGCTGACTGGTTGGTAGGATTGATTGTTTCAATTGTTGCCAGTCATTTATAATAAATAATGATGATGACAAAGCAAAAGAAGGAGTCGAAGAAAAATTGCCACAAAATTGCAAAAAAAAAATGGAAGAAGAAACATAGCAATTAAATGCCAGGATTCTTTGCATAGAAGGAAAAATACTTTATGTTATTCAAACGCTATTCTCCGCTATGATTTACAAGAGAATTTCTCTTTTTAATTTGCCTGTCTTTTCCTTTTTGATTTGACAAAGTATTGTAGTTTTGACATGTGAAGGCAGCAAATTCAATGATTCCCTAGTAAGAAATGTTAACTGGAAAATACTTCTCATCCGGGTTGTATTAAATAATTTACACTGAAGGGAATATCCATGATCGTACATACATACATATGTACACACCGACATATACCTGTAGTTTGTCTTTTATGTCAGCATTAATAACACATGTGTGCACATTAACCCAGTGGAAAAGTTTCTCTTCATTTTTGATTTTCTTACTTCCGAGTTCAAGTTCCATATGTCTACTCCTTCTCCTTTTGTATGTATTTTGTGTCTGAGTGTTTTATTATGCATTCAAACGTAGTTTTTTGTTTACAATTCTTAAGAACTTTAGATTTTTAATTTCTGTTTCTATTTGGAGTAAGTTTTTGCAATCGATTGCAGCATATGTTTAGAGTAGAGTACAGTGTAGTTGAGGTAATTAAAGAGAGTCTTACTATGTGTACAGTTACTGTAATATTTAGTTATTTGAACTTTAAAAAGCTTTGATGATGGAAAATCAATTTAAAGTCTTTAGAAAATAAACCGGAACAAAAAGTTTCATCATGGTTTTCATAAATAATCTAGAAATTCCTCTGACGTCTAAAATCCTATAGGAGCTTAACAGAGCAACTACTACACTAAAGACATTTTCTTAATGGGCATTGTTTCCAAGTAAATCTGGAAACTGATCAAATCTCTGAATCAATTTAACTAATGAAACTGAAAGAAAACCAAGTTACAACTAGAAAAAGGAATCAAATCCTTTTGCATTATCTGAATAGAATCAAAATTTCATCACCATAACATATCTGTGGTTTATCGACTGAACACAACGTCAATTCAGTTGGTCATTTTTTCCCCAGGAGTTTTTGAAATACTGAAACAAAGTTCCTTCAGTGCCGCGACCATACAGTCTATCCTGTTACCCAGAATCTATACACGGTTTCCCTGTAATATCTTCTACAATCCTATTGCCCTGACAAAAGTTAGGATGTTGTTCGGTGAAAGCAGAACTCCCTGCTTATTACCTTACACAGATCCTTCTAAAATGAATTAAAGTTGCACAGTTTTAGGTATGCGTTCTGATAATTCATTATCCTCATCACAAGGAACAAGTATTCAAAAAGCAGGTCCTATTCTCAAGCTACACCTGGATAGCCAGATGCATGAATTACATCTCTACTCATTGTATTCACCAAACAATAGCTTAAATTGCTTCGAACGCAATTGTCTCCGTCTCTCTCCATCTTTTGCCGAATTCCAAATACTCCTTCCTACTCTACAGGAAAGTTATGGTTACTCAAAGGCAAGGAGGCCTTCTTACAAGCTGAGCTCCCACTCATAGCAGTGAACTCCCCCACATGACCTGATATCAATTTTCTACCTGATTTAACTTGCTCAGAATATCCCATACTATTCTCGAGTTAAACTGACACTGCTCTGGTGACAATCTGTATATCTTGTCCTTTGTACTTCCTGTGCTACTTGATGTGAGTTTTTCTTTTGATAGCGTGTACTATCGCTTGAAAAATACTCGCGAGATTCTTTATATTTCACCTTGGTATCGAACAACCCCACTTGTTGCATCATCATCTATCCTCCCCTACCTCTGAAGCTGCATTCCTTTTCACACGTATCGATATCCACACACTTGCGTCTTTCAATTTTTACTTCGGAAATTACATTTTCCTTCCCTTCTTATCTCCCGTCACCACTAACCCGTAAGTTGCTTTGCTAGGGGAGTGTAGGAAATTTACACTGCAAATTTTTCCCTGCGGTAGCGTTGCGACTTGTCCGATCATACGAAGTACATCTCATGGAAGGTTTTTAAAGACTAAGCACAGCAATTTATTGCTGTGAACGGTGGTCTTTTCACGGCAATTCATATATTCCTTATTACACTTCACAGTGTGTACACCTTAGTTGTGGGACGTATTATAATTGCAAGCCCCAAACTATGTATATGGTAAGGAAGTCAAAGCTTCCCACCCAATTACTGTCAATCAAGAATGTGGGCTGACATAATCTCATTATCTGTCGACCAACTCTGTTTACCCTTAATGGGTCGTCTTGTTCAAGTGATCAGTTGTGAGATAAGGATTGATAACTTGCCAAACTGTATCACGGATAATTCCGATCCAAACCAAACGTTTAAACTATTTTTATACTTGCTCTCCAGATGCCTCTTTCCACAAGTTTGAACTTTTTTAAATAAATTTCATTTCGGCCCCTTTATTCTCCTTGCACTTTGCTTCTTTTATTCCTATTTGTAAAGGGAATAATAGAATATCATTCAAAAATGCGCCTCAAACCCCCTTTGTAATTTAAATTTAAAAACACAATGTAATTAAAACACAATGAATACCATACCACCACCACTTTAAAATAATTTTCCCTAAGGGGGCGAATAGAACAAACAAACAATTTTCCCTTGTACTTAATTACTGATACAACAAATACACCACCTGCTTTGCAATTACTTATCGAAATAATTAGAATTTTAATGATAATTTTCACGAGAAATCCCTCTAGCCCCCATCACAACCATCACCACCAGCTATACAAAGGTAAAAATTAGAAAAACAAATCGATAACACGTCATCGTTAAATAATAATACAAAATCTATTGAAAATTGAACTTCATTAGAGAGAAATATTTACACAAAAAATATACAGACACACACACACTAACACACACATATACAGCATTGTGCACACTTAATTGTTTATCAGTTTATCAGGAAACAATGTAGTAAGTTTGGAATGTGAAGCAAAAAACTATAATTTTTAACAACATCACCATCACTAAGCTCCTAACCACGACCTCTTCTTTACAGTTAGAATTAAATATCCTATAGCAACAATAACAATAATGACAATGATAATCGCTTTATAAAATAAATAATAATAAAATTGAAATAAAATCCAATGAAATAGAAAAGAAAATTTGTAAATAAAATAAAACGTTTTAGAGAACAGATAATAAATAATAATACGATGCGATGCGATGCATTCAAATAAAGTTAAAAACAAATAAAATAAATTGAAATTGAATAAATAAAGTGAAAAGAGCAAAAAATATGTACGAAATATTGTATTATAATTCAATTTAAAATCTAAAAATTTCACAATAAATAAACACCAATAACAACAACAATAATAAATAAACAAACAAAAGGCAACAAAAAAAAAATTCAATAAAAATTTATTAATTCGGAATAATTTGATTTGAATAAATGCCGTAATAAATTTGCATAGATTTAGTGTATACATCTATGGCCCAAACAAATACAGACAAACTTATACGCACATTCTCACTATAGCCTCCTCTAACTGCTAATAAACATTTCCCATTGGCTCTACATACACTACACTGGGTTATACCTGTAATGATTTCCCAAATTATCTTCCTATAAAGCCTCTAAATTGTCATTTATTTAGTGAACGGTTTGCCATTTTATTGTGGAGCGTTTTTACAACAGAAGAACGAGTAAAAAGAGTTAAAACCTATCAGACGTCGTCTCTGTAATACTGCACTTCTGAATTTAATGGTCAATTTAGTTTGTGTAAGTGGCAAGTCTGTGGTCTAGCAGGTAGTGCGTTGGCTTATTAGACGTGAGGCCTCGGTTCAAGCCCCAGGTCAGACATCAAAACAAAAATATGAAAATATATTTCTTCGATGACTTCCCCACAGCAGATTTCTGGCAAAAACTCTGAGCGTCAAATTAAATTGCCATGAAAAGTTTCTCAAAAAAAAACTGTCGTTCGAATCGACTATAAACTTTGGGTCCCGCCACTCATGTATAAAACACACACATATAAGTAGTGTTGAGAAACTAGGTCGTAATCCTGACTAAAGGGTTGTAATGACCAATTATGCATGTATGTATGTTATGTACATACATAATTTATCAACCATTCGAATAATGTTTAATTTATGGACAGTAAGACTCCTATGTATAGCTCTTTTGAAAACATTGTTTCCGTAAACAAGAGTGTCGCCGAAAACATAAATTCGGGAAAAAAAATAAAAAACCTCCACCCTTATGCGTATAAAATTCAGTTCAATGAGGAACTCAAACCAATTTTTCGAAAAAAAAAAAAAAATCCTCTGCTATGAAGAGCATTTCTAACTGAAAGACACAAAATTTTCAAATTTCTTGATCTGAAAATCATGGCGTAATCCTTGAGAAGCAAATATACCATTAATTAGCAACTCTTTGATGCGCATTTTGGTCAGACGGCTGAAATTGCAGTAACTGTGAACGACATACACAAAGCTCATGAATTCAAAACTTAGCTCTGACAACCACTCATGCAAAATTTTAACACGTACACCATGAGTGTATGAGAAGATAGGTTGTACTGCTAACCCTGATTATAATAGCCAAATACCATAAGTAAGTAAGTATGATTTGGAGACCGAAATTTTACGAATGAAATGAAGCTGTAAGAACTGTTACTTCAAAGTCGAGGTGTAATGGCCTCTTTTGGCCCTCAATGGAAAATTATAAACGGTGTGTAGTTTGCATAAGCCGCTAAATCGAGCCATGCAACACGATCAAACATAATCGACAGAAATACAAATTCCACTTTTTTATGTCAATTGGCCGGTGATTTGACGACATTAGAATTTTTTTGTAGGACCACATCAGAGGAGACTGCGTTTACACGAATGAACCCCTAATCTTGAAGAATTTTGCATTCAATAGTCGTCGCTCGAAATATGTCAAAGGAGATCGACTGTTACAATTAATCCAAAGGCGTTCATTTAAATGGCATTGTATTTCATACACCAAGCATCATAGCTTTATTTTTTGAAAACAACAAATGGATTACCCTTTAAATTAAGATAAGATATCGGTAAGACGGCTTATAAAAAAGGAAGCCCTCTTCTTTATTCTCCACATTCACTCTCCATATTGATTTCCGCTTGTGTTATAAGGTGAGATGATATCTTAGCCTGTACTGTAGCGAGTAGTAGGCCTCTCTGTGCTTTTCATTTTACCATTCTTTAGTTGATTTATAGTGTAAATAATATTTTTTCGTTCTTGGTTTTTTATATCGTTATTATTGTTGTTGTTGTGCTACATTTTATCTCGATTTTTTTTACTTTTTTATTAAAAAATATTTACTTTCATTGTGTTATCGTATTAACACCAGCCGCTCATCTGTTCTTTTAATATTTTGTTGTTGTTTTATTAATTTGCATTTCATTTCCATAATAAGGGTGTTGCGAGAGAATGCCAGAGACAGAGACAAAACAAGAGAAAAGCTGCGTTAAAATAGATTAAAAAAAAGAAAGAAAGAAAAGTGAAAATATATTTACGTTTACATACACGATTATTATCAGGTACGGAAATGTTAATACATTGTTACAGTTTCAAGTGGATTCAAAGATTAAAATTTTAAGATAAAAAAGAATTGTTAAATTTTCTTTGTTGTTACTCCTATATTTATTTGAATTTAACAACACACTTTAATTGATAACACTGAGTAATCAATTTTATTTTAAAATTTTATTAAAAATTACCGCATATAACACGTGTTATATTTGTTTCTATTTATACTTCACTTAAGTATCGGAAGTATACATGACGATTAGAATCTCAGTGTCTTGATAAAGGGAGAACCCGTGATGTGTGTAAACTACAAGAGTATATGCCATTTCCCTCCTATCGTATACAAGGTTCTTGCGTGCGTATTGTATGATTGATTGAAGCCACTCACCAAGGCACAGACTGAACATTTTCGGTGTGACCTCAGGTCTGCTAAGATACTCACACTATGTTAAATTCTGGAAGAGGCTTTAAAAAAAAGCAAGTGAACGTAAATCATCTTCTTAACACTATAAGTCTGCAGTTGATAGTCCAACTAGTTGCCACAACAGCTGTATCGGTTTTCCTACCAAGCTGAAAAAGGTTGTGCAGGTCTACCAATGTAGGAAAGCACGTTTCTAAAGCTTCATCATACCCAGTGTCGTGCGGAAAGCACTCTTTTCCACAAAAGTTTGCAGTTGCATGCGTACCCATCATTTTCCGTAACAAACGAGATGTTATCGCTATCTTTAATGCTACAGAGTAGGTTAGGTAAGGTCGGAGTGGTAGGTCTGATATCAGAAAGCTCACGTGAGCACTCATTGTGATGCCGCAGGCGAACGCAGTCTCTGTACTGACCAAGTTCTACCAAAACCAGGGAAGAGGAAGAAGTTGGTCAGCGTAAGGGCTGAACATCACAAGCACGACTATCCTAGTAGTAGAGTAGGGGTCTACCAGGATGCATCTGACATCAAATGAAAGCAAAAGGATACTTATTCGATTCGATAAGTAGGCAGCCTATCAAATTCCAAGTTACTGCCTACAACCACAGCTTGAACACTGACAGGGAATTTATTTACCTTGACTCTGCTGTTGCCAGCAAAAATGATGTCAGTCTAGAGGTCAGCGTAAAGTTCTTCTTGCCAACACATGCTATTTTAGTACCAATAGGTACAATTTGAGTAGGAGCGACATCTCTCATGCATCGAAACTCTACATGTCGCTCATCCTTCCAGTGCTATAACGCAGAAGCATGAACGCTACTACGTAGCGATGCAGTTGCGTTACAAGTACATATTGGAGGAAAAAGGTCAGCGCAAGATCTTTGGGCCAAAGCGAATTGGCGAAGATTTCCATATCCGACCTACAATTGAGCCGTAACAGCTTCTCAATGATAAGGACGTTATTCTGAGAATCGAATATGAATCGGATAGAAGGCAAATGGTTTTATCATGGTTTTTAAAATTTTCTTAATGGTATGCGAGTACCATCACTGCTGGTATTTATATTTACTGAACATTAATAATAATTAGCTTGCGTTGGTATTTTATAATTCAAATATCTTATCTTTGCATGCAATTATTATTAAATCAGATAAAATATCATTGGTCTTTGACTTTGTCTTTGTCTTTGCCTTTGTTGGAGTATGAGTCGTTTTAGGTGCAAAAAAATCAGATACTCGTCCCCTTAATACTTATCAGACGTAATTTGAATTTAAGACGCATGAATTATAAAGTTTTTAATTTTATTGAAAGTATAGAAACAGCAACGATAACAATAACAGCAACAAAAACCAAAAACAGTGTTTTTTTTTAAATCCTACATAAAAATTTAGTGAATCATGTTGTCAACTTTATCGCCAAATCTCCGGCAATTATCTTTAAAACGAATCAGTTTAGCAACTCAATTTCAATTTCAAAGATTAGCAAATCAATTAAAAAGGAAAATTGAAAAACTCAAACTCATACTCATACTCAAACTGTAACTGAAGCCGAGATGAAAACTGTCACATTGTGTGTATGGATTCGAAAGGATATTGAAAATTTCCTTCAGATATTTTTCACATCATATTTATTCGAGCATTATCGTCATCATCGTCATTGCTGACAACGTTAAGCGATATTTTTTTTAACTCAATTAAAAAGAAAAACTACATGGGGGAGACAACACAGCAAGCAAACAGACAAACAAACAAATAACATTTCACCCAGCCAGCCAGTCAGCCAGCCAAACAGCCTGCCATTTCAATTTGAAAAACAACACAATCAAACAAGGAAAAGCAAAAAAAAGATTTTTTTTGAAACCAAGACATAGACAGACTCTCTTTACCATCCCAAGCCCACACATACTGTGTTGTGTAGCCACAACACAAATGCAACATTTTCCATGTTTTGCTTTTATTTCGGGGGTAAACTGGCAAAGTTTCAATCACTTTATAAACAGAAATATTTATACAATATGAGTATGCTTGTGTGTACGCACGTACGTACACATATATGTTATGTTTACAGTTCATATGCGTTTGTATGGATGAGAGTGTGTGTATGACTGCGTATGGCTTGTACGTGACACAATACAAAAATATTGTATTTACACCACATGCGTCTCTACTACTACTGCATGCTGTCGAGAGCTTATTCACCCTCCCAACGATACAATTGTCCACATGAAAATTCATTCCCTTTTTGTTTCTTTCGCCCATTTCATTTCTATCTGTTTACATCTGTTCTTGTGTGTCATCCATTAAATTCCAATAAAAAAAAAGTTGAATGGAAAATGTAAAATAACAGCAGCAACAAGAAAAAAATTGGAAACTGAATCGAACTGACCGCATCAATAGCTACGATGAGATGTGATCGCTTTCTTGTTGTTTTTTTCGTTTTTTGGGGGCCTGTTCCAATATTATGTTGTTGGTTTGTTTTTTAAATATTGAAATAGCAGTTCGTTGCCAGGAGTTCAGTTTTCTGAACACATACGCAAAAAATACAAATAAAAGCACTCATATTTGAGCAGTCGATAGCAACTAATTAGAAATGACAGTTATTGTCATGGCTTCAAAAATTATGTTCAACGATCAAGACTAACAGAAAATTAATGTGAATTGCTAAGTGGTATTGGTTTCATTGCAAAGAACTTAAACAATCCAAGTTTAATCTACTTTTCCACTTTCATTGCCCTCTTAAGGCACAATTAAAGAACCACAAGAACACAATACTCTCTCGTTCATCCGCTTTTTTATGCTCGTAATCACAGAGTTACCAGGTACCCAGCGGAATGTAGGTTAGGCCAGCTTAGGTTAGGTGGCGGATCTCCTCTAAGGTAGAGGGTTCCACTTAATCCAGCATTTAGGTACATTATGATGCCACAATTAAACCGGGGGATCAACCATTCCCTAAAGAAAACCATCCTGAGTCCAAAATAAATCTTGCTATTGCAGCAATCTTTATATTAGAGAGCTCGGTCAACGATGTCAGAAAATTAGAGGTTAGTTACCTTCGTGACAAAGGCACTGAAACATAAGGTGAAAAACAATCTCTTCCTCCTCCCAAGGCCTACAGCTTCTGCATAAGTATCTAGTTGGAATGCCGAGTCTTTCGGCATGCCTCCCAAGAGCTCAATGACCCGTAAGGCTCATTATTGTCTGATGGATGGCTATACGACTTGAGGACAGATGTGAGTCAGCCCAAGGAGAGTATAACTTATTATGCATTATATCTATCTATAGGTTCTCTCACCGCACACTGAAATTGTCTGAATCTCAGCTTTAAAAACTTGGTTATTTGCTAATGGGTACAGAGATCTTTTAGATAAAAAGACTGCGGGCACCTTTACATTGTCAATCTTTATCCTTTAACAATTTCTGGCCCCTAGGCTTGACATGTGGTACAGCTGAGACCAGGGAACATAACCTCACATTTTAGTTCGAAAACCAAATTGGGATTGATACGATCCTACAATCCGAAAACTTGCCCTGACCACAATTTCCTTTAGTTCTATAGAGAGTTTCGTTTTTAGAACCTTCTTCTGAGCAAAAGAAGACTCAGCAATTACCACCAAAATATTCAAGTACCGCAACCAGCTATGAGTCCCTTTAGGTAAGTAAAACCCCCACGATACTGTTTTGATTGATTTCAGCATTAATGGTTGAATCGAAGTTCAGCTATAGGTAGAAAGGAAATTGCCAAGTGCTACCTTCAAGCAAGAGCTACGCGGAATTTGCTTACAGAATGCTGTCGTTTTTAAATTACAGTGAACTGTAGCTAAGTTTTATAAGTTCGGTAAGTCGCTCTGCGATTTTTTCAACATTAGTGATGGCAATACGTACTAGCTTGCGTAAACAAAGACATTGCTAAAGTTGCAGCACTATCTATGGATAATATTTGGATTTCTAGTCTACGTGTTTCTAGTTCATCTGGTCGGAATGTGCAGACAATGATTGACCAAAACATGCCTGGGTTTGCTATTACAGTGACCTCCGTTTTATGGTGGATATTCCCACCATAGGTCATTGGTTCGTCGAGGGTCTGGTAATACAAAATGTGATTTCGAAGATTTATTATGTAAATAAATGCGTATGGATTTTAAGCTACTAACCAGCTACAGTATCTGATCTGTGTTTACAAAACAAATATTCATGTGACTTTGGACTGCAAACAACAGGAGCAATTTGATGAATTCTTGCTGTATACGAGTATGCTTCATGAATACATATATTGTTTACTGAAGTAACCTCCTTTGTCTCTAACCCCATAGTTGTGTAGTTTGTGTATAAATTAGAGAACGAGAGGCGGCTCAAAATTTACTACAATTAAGTTGACATTTTTTTAAAATCCTATAATGCATGATTAAATCCCAAAAAGGTATGCAGTATGGGATATGATTACATCTACTGTAGCCTCTTCTGCATCATTGAGTGCAGAACCCAGCTTAACTTCGTATGCAAAAAGGAATATCGAATGATTTTTTTATTGGATACCAGCACAGGTCATAGATTTGCCAAAATGACTTCATTGCAGTGGTCATTGTGGCGGCAAAAACCAAATTTCTCTTTTATTAGCCCAATGCTCTCGAAATCTATTCTTGTATTCATATTCGCATTCGCATTTGATTTCATTTTCATTTGCAGCAAAATGAAATGAAAACCATCTTCAGAAATGAGAAGAGAAAAATAAAGAAAATTTTGCAAAACTGGGATTAAAAATGCAACAAAAAACAACAACAACAACATAAACAATCGAAAGAGCAAAGCTCAGCCAGGCCAAGCCACTAGTAGTCGGTGAAATGCTGAGGAATGTTCATTCAAACATTTTGGTTACGGTTCGGTATTTAAATTTCAGTTTCATCTTCGTCTTCTTCATCTTCTTTTTCTTGTTTTGTACGAAAACGTTTTGTAATCGAAAGTTTACTGAGCCATCAAATGTTACCAAAAACTGATTTAAATGTTGCCACACTGCTCTTACTGCTACTGCTGCTGCTGTTGACTGTTGCCACTATTGCTGTTGTCCAACAGGAAAGTGCTCTTTTGCTAAAGAGTCATCTATTTTTCTGTTCAGGCAAACGTATGCTTATTTAGCTTTTAACGTAAACATTGATGACGTTAACGTTTATTCGGTAATCTGTTATGAGAAAGCCATAGAAAAAAACAAAGACTTCAGCACATGGCACAGCACAGTGGGAGGCAAAAGAAGTGTAACAGTAAGAGAAAATGCAACAATTTTGGAAAGAAATTTTGACTACAGTCGAGGACAAAAAAAATTTTACACCATAAAAATTCAAAAGGGCTGTGCGTAAACCTAATACGAGAAAAGGGAAACTGAAGTTTAAGCAACAAAAAATAATTATAATAGGCAATGCCAATAGCTTCACACTGCAACAGTAGCAGCAAACTGAAAGCGTTAGATCATTTTGCATTCTGGCGCTTGAGAGGACATTAAAAATCGTATTAAAATTAAACCTACGGGCAACTACATCCAGTATGGACATACTTTACGGTGCATTAAGCTGAATAGTTTTAACAGCTGTGTGAAGCCAGTAGTCATGCACGAATGTGAATCAGGGTCGTTGTGATCTCAGGACAATCCAGGTCTTTGTCAACCGATGGCTGAGAACAATTCAAAGGATTTTCTGGCCAAAAACTATCAGCAATTATCAAATCTGGTTACAAATCACGACAAATTCATTTGAAGTGGCGATAGGTAGGGCATATCGTTCGGGGGCCACAACCAAGCTACATCTCAAGCCGATAACATTAATAAATCAACTTTGACCTTTCTAGGCTCAAATTTAGAAAAAAAAATTCTGTTGAGACCAGAAGATATAAGATGGCTTTACATAGGATGAAACTAGCTGTCTGGCTGGAAACATATAATTTTGTAATAAAAAAAACTCATTGACTCATTATTTTATAAACTCAGACTAAAAGTGGACACCAGCCAATGCTCAATACGTCACAATTTATAGTTTCCCTCTAACAAAGACAAAAACACAAGTCAGGCAGTAGAAAATGTGAATAGTCTGTGTAGGATTTTTGACAATAACAGCCAATTACAACAGTTTGGGTGTTGTAGTCTTTGTTCCCATTACTTTGATATTTAAGTTGCACTAAGCTCTGTTGGGAAATTTGAAATTTCTGCGACTATTTCAATTACATTCACTTCAGGGCATATATTGCCTCATTCGTCGTCTGTGATTTTCTTAGCTTAATCTTCTTGGCGTCTTTAAGAAATTCCTATACAATGGGAGGTACTTGCACTCAGGAAATTTTCTGACTTCTAAGAGTTTTTGCTCAATGGAAGTTCCTTCGTAGAAATCAATCACTAACAAGCAACCAGCTTTGACCAGTAGCAGTGAAAACCATTCCTTAAAGGCAACACCGGGTGACACGTATCGAGATAGGTAAGCTGGACTAGTGAAATCTATTCTAAACTAACTTTATAGTTCAGACCTAGTCCGAAATGGCTACAATCTATTCCTATCTGCTAATCACAATTTTGGTGACAAATTACTACACTTTTTTGTCAATACTGACGAGGAGTTTTTCTAATTAGAGTGTCATAATGGATTCGAAAATTGAAATTTCTGCGACTATTTCAATTACATTCACTTCAGGGCATATATCGCCTTATTTTCTTAGCTTAATCTTCTTGGCGTCTTTAAGAAATTCCTATACAATGGGAGGTACTTGCACTCAGGAAATTTTCTGACTTCTAAGAGTTTTTGCTCAATGGAAGTTCCTTTGTAGGAATCAAACACTAACAAGCAACCAGCTTTGACCAGTAGCAGTGAAAACCATTCCTTAAAGGCAACACCGGGCGACACGTATCGAGATAGGTAAGCTGGACTAGTGAAATCTATTCTAAACTAACTTTATAGTTCAGACCAGGCCCGAAATGGCTACGATCTATTCCTATCTGCTAATCACAATTTTGGTGACAAATTACTACACTTTTTTGTCAATACTGACGAGGAGTTTTTCTAATGCGAGTGTCATAATAGATTTGCTTTAAAAGTGACAAGTTATCGATCAACATGATGTCAATTAGACACGCGTGAAATTATTTTAAACTATCATTCTTTAACTATTAAAACACATTGTTTTATTATTTAGTGTTCTCATTCTTTTTGCCATCACTGTATGCCGCATTCATGTATAGGGGTTCCTCTTCTCCTTTTTCTTGTTTTTATTTTAGCAAATACGAATTCCAAAAACGTTTTGTTGAACTGTTTCATACGGTTTTTCTGTTTTTGCTTGTATTATTGTTTTCTTTCTGCCATTTTTTCTTGTTGCCGCTTTAGTCTGCTGTTGCAACAAATTACAAAAGAAGAAAAACGGATAAAAATACACAAGAAAAGAGAGAAATATGTTGCATATTTAATGGATTTGTCTAATCCAACGAGAATGTGAACTGTTTTGTTTTCTCAATGAATTAAGAGGTTGCAATTGCAGGTCGGACTAACAAAGATTTTATTCGTTGCAGTATTGTTTGATTTGCTGATTTTTGCTGACCTCCACACTCTGTGACTTTTAACATTGCGATCGGATTCTCTTTAATTCTAAATCTAATTTGATACGAGTTTATACAACACATGATGATTGGATTAAATTTTCAATACATTACTGGTTAAATATTTATGTATATTGAACACTATGAGTGTGACCGTGTCCAATTAAATATTGGGTCATATAAAAAACATCTGCGGTTATTTGGTCAATTTTAAGAATAAAAATTTTCGTCACTGAAAATCAATTTAAATCAAGACACACATACACGAAAAACGTGACCAAATTTTTTGTATCCAGCATTTATTGCTTTCTTGGCCCGCTTTCGAAATCCCAGACGATGTTAGCGTGCTTGGGGTGTTCTTAGTCTTGCCTTTGATGCCTCTAAGTGCCCTGAGTTCATTTTTTCTTACATCTTATTACCTCTGTATGTCAGAAGGCAGATGTAATCAGCATAGTCGATGTCTTCTGGTCTTCTGTTTAACCTCCCGATTATTTCTCTTGCTGTTGGTAAGGCCCGTTGTGGTACTCAGTCAAGTACAACAATAGTGATACTTTATTTCAACATTAATTGGCTATTTCGGTCAAGACTTATGTAAGAGTTTTATGGAAAATTCCATCAACTACACCTGAATAGGAGAAAAATAATCGTTGACGACTGTCTGTAGGCTTACTTTGCATAACTTCGGGAATCGACATTCTTTTCTTAAGGAAGTAAGTATGGGGACTATTTTGTTTGCACTTCAAAACTGTTGTCATTTCATATAGAATGGGTAACCACTGTTTACACATGGTTTCCTTCTTATCAGAATCTCGCAAGGAAAATCTTTGTAATCCTTTCTACTGTGGCATTGTTTAGCAATGCAGCGTTTTAGCCCACTGTTTCAGCTTGTTCTTCAATGCATTCGAAGGCATTAGGTTATCCATGCTTATGTCCCTATTAGTCAGAATATTCGCTTTCTCACTACCGATCACTCTTTGATGACTAGATACCCAAATAATGCCTAGAGTAATTACTAATTAACTTTTCACATTCCTGGATAGTTGTTGATTGCGTATCCCTGCATGCTATTGCCCTAATTGTCAGTTGACTATCAGTGAAAATATTTAAAGCCCTATACGTGACCACATCACAAGGCCAGATCATAAATGCCCTGATCCGATAGCCGAAGGCATAGCCTCATTTTTGGTTCTTTAATATAAAGGCCTAGCCCTGTTTTATTCCCACGTTTAGAGCCATCCATGTAGCAACCAGTAGCCACGGGCCTCTGTGCCATGAATACGTTTAATCAAGAAAATCGTTCTGATATCAGAGTAATGCAATTAGTGGCGATTAACAAGTTAGGCCGCATTCTGGCGGATAACAACATGAATATTTGTCTAGTGTCCCAATTATAACCTGGTGATATGATTTAGTTTGGTTGGAATAATTACAAAGATTACTGTTTTTTTTCACACAATGTATGTATGTGCCTCGGTACATGTCACAGGATAAACTAATTCCATGAACTTCTGCCACGACTTCTGGAAGTCCAACTCACAAAATTATTCCTATTTTTAAAACAAATCATAATCATATGCATTGATTGCAATTCTTAATAGAAAATAGTAGAGTAGTACAGGACCCTCCTCAAGCATAATTTAATCAAAAACTGACCATTAAAGCCCCATAAATAAACCTCAATAACTGGTTCAATTTACACTTTCCATGAGAAGACAGGCATAAAAGAAAGGAAAAAAAACGAGCAACTAACAAAAAAATCCATCAACAATACAAATTTACCATTTCATTGTATACCAATCAATTTACAAATTAACTTCAAGTGATTTTTATTTGCTGCCCCTTTACCCCACCATTTTCTACAACACAGCCTTCTTGTGCTCTGTTAATAGCGTAAATGAAAAAACAAAAGAAAAACAAAACACAACCAAACAATATGGAAATGAAAACAAGAAAAAAATTAAAATGAAAACGAAAAACAAAAGATCGCTCTTCTACATGCTAATCGACGTAATAACCACCACAAGGTCAATTGAATTGCGAGTGTTTTTTATGCGATGTTATTGTAGTTGTTTGTTGTTGTTGTTGTTTTTTATTGTTTGTACAAGAGTCTGCTTAATAGAGTAGCCATCAAATGGAGTAAAAAAAATGTGGAAAGCAACAATCACGTGGTCAATCTAACTAATTTGTTGAAAATATCATTTACTTACTACACACACACACACATGCACAATACATACATACATACATGCATGCAGACAAGGAGGTCAGTTTATTTTGCTTTGTTTTTTTTTTTAGCGCTCTTGTTGTTTCTCCCTATTGAAATAAAGACAGAGGAAAATAAGGAAAACAAGCAACAATAAAAACAATTACGGGCTTATGTTTACGCACATTTAGGAGTGTAAGTAACGTTGGGAGTGATTGTGTAAGTGTGTATAAGCCCCAAATGGCTTTGGTTATTGCTGTAATAAAATTTTGTGTTACCCTAACAATTTCTTTTGTTGTTGTTGTTCTATATTGTTGAGTATTTGAACTTTTGTTTCTTCCCTTTACACGGTAAGGTTTTTTTGAGTTGAGTTGCGTGTATGTTTTGCTTTTATTGTAGGAGAAGAGAAAAATTCTATCTCTTATCTCTTCCTTTGTAAAACCCGTACTGTTACTTTACTTTCACCCTCACTTTACTTTCATTCTCATTCCTTCTCTCTCTATCTCTCCCTCTCTCTCTCCCTCTCTGCCTTGTTAAAAAGTCTTCTGTTATAGTGTTGCGTTCAATACCTTTTTGTTTTGTTCCCTTTGGTTGTATACTTTACTTAAGTTTTGTTTGGAAAACCTTTGCTTATTGCTGCCGCTATCGTTGTTATTGTTAGTGTTGCCCTCTTTTTTATAAACGACCTTATCCAACATTGTAGTTATTGTTGCAGTTGTTGTTGTTATGTCTAAAGTTTAACATGATTTGTTTACCTTTGTTGTTCATTGTGCCCTATAATTCCTGACGTGTGTTGTTTTTTTCACTTTGCTCTATCCTTCTAATAGATTGGATAACCTTTGCCAATTTACCTCTTACCCTCTCATGATATTGTTTTTGTAAATGTAGTTATGCACATAGGTGCCTGAAAGTGTATGTTTATTGGTGATGGTGGTCGTGCCAATGTAAAACTTTTAAGCCACATTGTTTGTTACAATTTTTTTTTTTGCTTTGTTTTTGTAGTTACTTTATATGTTTTATGCTGATACTTTTACCCTATACTGTATTATTTTTCTCTCCCTCTACCCCCTCCCCCCCAACTCTGCCTTTTACTGCAATTTTAATTATGTTCACCTGCGTGAAAAAATACGGGTGGTAGAGGAAGAAGTCTATATAGATATGAGAAGAGTTGTGTAGCGAAAGTATATGCGTGTACATGCGAGTTAAGTAAAATGTTATCTGTGTGTATGTGTGCATATACTTTTATGTCATACTATTATTACATATACAATGTTTTCATTTTCTTTTTGTTTTTGTTGCTGTGATTCATGTAATATTTCTGTTGTTGTTGTTGTTATGAATGAATATACATACAAAAAAATTTATGTAACAATTTATTTATTAAGGTTTTGTTGGTTTGTTGCCAACATGAATTATAGCCACTTTTCTTTATTGGTTGGAAAAACGCGAATTGTTTACTGCGTGCTTTTGTTTTTATATGCGTTTCATGATAATAAAAATAAAAACAGAAGAAACAAAAAGTTTGAATCTAAAAGATGTAAAATTTTTCAAAAGACTCAAATTGGCATAATAATCTCATGGTTTTCAAATCCACCTGAGACTTAATGGTTACAATTTATTTCACATACAATTCCGTTTTGAATGGGTTCTCCATTTATCGTTTTCAAAACTTAAGTTATTGTTATGATAGCTATGATATTGATGAAAGTTTTTTAGTTCAGTAAAATGCCTCCACCTTGCCATAATGTACACAAAACAATGTTATGTAAATGATCCCGCTCTCCTACAATGATTTACATAATTTTCGACTCCTTTTTCGCACATTTTAGGCCTTATTTCTTAATGCCTGCTCCATCAATGTCAGTGAATTATTCGCATGGAAGTAAACTTTGATGTAGCTTCATAAAAAGTTTTAAGGCGTCAAATCGCATTATATTGGTGTACAATTAAGGTCGCCAAAATGTGATTTTACTCTTACAAGAAACTTCCCATGCAATCAAGGTATGGTATGCGACCGAGTTGTATGGCCTGTGGCATCGTTTTATTGAAACCATATGCCGTGCAGTTAATAATCTTCAATTACAGGCCAAAAAGAGCTGCTTAGCATACAGCAAGGCCAGAGGGCCTAGGTTTCATTTTCAAAAGACACTTCCAGGCCAAATGTCGTACACCAAACTGTTTTGCAAGTACTTTTGGGTTCTCGGAATTTCAAATGCAAAAATTTTCCTTGTTGACCTAACCACCAAGTGAAAAATGAGTTTCATTGTCGAAGAAAAATTTGTTCAAACCTGTTGCTCTTGCTTCCAATCAGCATATCTAAGGAGTCCAGTCCACTTTAATTCCTGCATATGTTGAACTTCACATGAATAGAAGTGCAAACCCAGATATAAAATACACCACAATAAGCCATACGAAAGGCCCAGTTCGGCGATGCGTACATTGCAATCGTACACAGCCTTGATCACATCTACAAAGCTTTCAGACAATCAATTATGACCACTAAAATCACCACGTAAAGCTCAAATTATAATCGCCACGCATATAGCCAGGTTTTTTGGATATTCTACGGTTGATAAACGATGGCAAACCTCTCTCTGTCTGAGTAAATACCACTTTAAATAATAAATATTTAACAGTTCACATTTTGTCAATTCACACAAGCCTTTGTATCGTTGTATTCATTGTATTGTTGGAAGAACATACAACAGTGTATGCTTGTTATTGATAATTTTCATATAAAAATCCGATACACTTATACACATTTTATTCATATGTTTTTAAAAGTTGTATTGGTTTCGTGCTATCAAATTGTGTGAATGAAAAAAATGTGTATATGTTTTCATACGTTGTGTTGGTTTCGGGCTATCAAATTGTTTGAATGCCACGAAATACACAATACGGCATAGCATTGAGCGTTCACAAACAAACAAATGTAGTCAATACAACATACAGCATACAAAGTTGTGTGAATTGCCCAATTGTCTTACAGATCAACTATCTTGAAATCACTTAATGAATAACTTGAATTGTTTCCTACATATGCATACTTTTGTTATACACTGTAGTATGCATTGCGTTAAAATTAATACAATTTGTCATGTTATGAAAATATAAATTAAATAATAAAACATACAAAATTAAATAAAATGAAATGAAAATACTTGTTGTTGTTGTTGTTGTCGGTATGCGGTTGCCTTGTAAGGTATTCCGCCACTTTAAGATAAGATTACTTCATAAATAACAGCCAGGCAGGCAGGCAGGCACACAGTTCATTGCGTTTCACATGGGATTAAAAATTACAAGAAAAATTTACCCGTGAAATGTCTTGTAAGTCGCACAACTATCAGTGCTTAGAAATGTTTATGTTTGTATGATTATCATAATATAATAATGAATTCAAGAAACTCAAGTTATGCACGTAAGTAGTTGCTAATAACGCAACGATTTGATTATCTCTTAAAAAAAATTGAATTGGTTGACATTAGAAGGTACCATTTAAACATTAAACTGTTTTATGATGAATTTAATGCCCATATGAAACATACAAAAAATGAAATGTGGTAGGCTTAGTTGCTTTTCTCATCATTTTGTCTACTTTTGCCTATTTTAAACACTGAGTAATAGCAGTACCTATCTCCCGTATACGGCTGCTAGTAGATCTCAAGCTAAACTTGATTTTCAAATGTGCTAAAATTTAGGATCTATAGCCGAGAAAATTATTTTATAAGATAAGTTCAGTATTTAAATTAGGATTTCAAAGGTGGAATGTGTTTAAAACTACGTTAAGTACGTAGTACACTATTTCGTATAACTTTCCATGACTCCGGCGCATAAATCAGACTGAATTTGATCGATGACATAGGTTATGTTGGCTTTAATGACCGCTAAGGTATGTGGATTATTTGAATTCACCTATGACTTAAGAAAACCCCACAAGAAAAAGTCTAACAGTGTCAAATCACACGATCTCGGTGACCACGTCACATCACCACCACGATAGGCCACAGTTCTAACCCTAGATCAGACGTCTCTAACAAAGTGAAATACAAAAAAAAATATTTCTTCGGCAACTTCCTCTCAGCAGATTTCTAGCAAAAACCCTGAGCGTTAATTAAAATTGCCATGAACAGTTTCTCAAAAATCCATCGTTCGAAGTTGGCTTTAAACAGTAAGTCCGCCACTCATGTGTAAAAACTAACGCACACAGCGTAAGTGGTGCGAGGAGCTAGGTCGTAAACCTGACTGAAGGATTGTAATGACCAATGTATGTAGGCATTAGCTTTGTCGCATGTATATGCGTCCTGTTGCAACCAAATGTCATTGATGCAGCTAGATGTAGTAAGTAATTATCGACCTATAGTGCTCGCCGTTGATAGCCTGATGGCTTGCCCCACGACTCAGCTAGATTTTTTTCCCGCCGAGGAGAGGTAAATGTACCTAACCGTACCAAAGAGGAAGTCGTCACATCATCCGTGTGTGGGGCCCTCAACCACTAAATCCCCCCTCGCCTCGTGGACTTGTTGTGCCCACTCCGGACTACGGTGGTATTACTCAGCTATCATATAGAAAACTGCAACTTATTAATCTGTTTTAAATACGTTGGGAAATATGGAAAAGAGATCAACAATAGACGAAAGCACAATTACTGAATCATTAGAAAGTCTCGTGGACAATCTTTTGTGACAATTCTCGAATTTCTCTCTCGAAAAATTTTCAATCAAAGTTTATTAAATGTTTTGCAGATTTTCGCAAGAGAAGTTCTGTGACATGTGGTTTGAACTCTGCAGATTTCAGATCACAGTAATATTGGAAGGATCATGGAAGGATAATATTTCGTTCTCTTTATTTTTTTCACGATATTTTCGATGTTGCTTTTAGATCTCTTTATGCGCTAGTTTTCTTTCTTTAGATTATCTTCAGCGACTTCATTGTGGTTTTTAGGCGCCAAAAAGGATGAATAATTATGTTATTTGCACACGTAGCTTAACAAATAACCCTTTACTATATTCTGACTACCAACAGACCAGGTTGTATTGTCGCAGGTGACTTCATTTACAGAGATTTTGCTTTGTTGATATTGATCCTAAAGCTAATCGAATCGTGCTGTAGTCCCTCTAACAAAAATTCTATGTGTCTACCCTAATACGAGAGCAAATCTTTAAGGCATACCCCCCTCAAAACCCCTAGTGATTCACATTTGTGAGTACGCGATCCAACAAAGTGATGAAAAGACGTCGCCCTGCCTTACACCAGAGGTTCTCTACGTAAAGCAAAATATTTTTTCAAAAGTCATGGCGGTTATAGCTTAAGCTTGATAGAGACATTGACTCACATCATAAACGTTCGATAGCAATAGCAAGAAAAGTGTTTGAACAAATAAAATCTCAAATAAAACTAAATATTGTGAATTGATTGATAATCAAAGAAGCAAATAAAATTAAAAGATAAGGGCGATTATAAAAAAATATTCGAAAACAATTCAAATAAACAACAAATTACCCACAGAATGGATGCTAAATGGTGTTTACAGTCATAAAATGAAATAAAAAATTAATCATTAAAAGAGATTGTTTTGTTTTTTTTTTTATAAAATATAATTGAAATAAAAATTATTAACAAAAAAGTAAATCATTAAAACACAGCCCTAAAATTAACACACGGCTTTACATATACAACAAATAAAATCTACAAGTACTACGAAATATTTTTTCTTCTTTTTTTTCTTTAATTTCAACAGCAGATGTAATAATTGTTTAGGCGGATTTGAAAAGAATACGAAAAGAGAAAAATAACGAAACGACGAAACAACAAACAAAGTTACAGCAAAAGATGTTGCGTCAATCGCAGCCGGTTGTGTCTTCTGGACTTTTTAAAATTGTTGAAACGACTAAAATCTAAGCCCACACTTAAATTAAATTAAATGCTGTTTTTAAATATCAGACGTAAGTATGCATAAACTTCTGGTTGCTTTTCACAGATGGCGTTAACGGTCAGTAGTTGTTTATGCAGTAAAGCAGTTAACGTTAGTGGACACAACTGTGTATACAACAGAAATCAGCAATGAATCGTTTTTTCGCTACTCATAAGCACTCATGAAATTTTGAATATAAATGAGTCAACAAAATTGAAATTTAACTATGTACTCTGATTCATTCGTACTCACTACAATGTTGATTTATAAGTACAGGTTGCAATGAGCATGCGTACAACGTTGACATCAAACTCATACCATCCGAAATATGTATGTTTGATTCATAAGCCTACTCATTTAGATTCATAACTTTATAAAAATACTTATAGTACTCATAAATGATTATAACCATTTACAAAATTTACAGTCTTAGTTATTGTTGCATTCGCAAAAAAAGAAAAAAGACACATAAGTAAAAAGACAGAGTAGCAAGCAGAGCAAACACGCAACCTTTTAGTAAGTATTTTAGTGTTCGTATGCGATTCATACTTATTTTATGATTCGTGTATATGTTGAATTATGGAGAGTCGAAATCAACAACATCATGCGTATTGTTAAGTATGAGTACGATGTGTACTTCAAACTTTGAATATGAGTAGTATGAGTACTATATTAAAATAAGTATAAATGCGCATAAGTATCAGAAATTATGAGTATGATTTGAGTCAACACATCTTTTCAATATTCATTGCTGATCTCTGGTATACAAGAATTGTAATTCCTATTATGGAAACATTTCTTGATATCGGATCATGATGATGATAATGTTAGAATGTCAACATTTCCAGAAGGTGGCAAATTTCATAAATTATTTGTGTTATAGGCTGAAAGTAGACTACTGACCATAGAATGGAATTCAGTCTGTCGTCTGGTGGCGAATTTTATAGTTTTTTTTCTTATTGTTATGCAACAAATATAGGTACGATTAAAGGGTTAATTAGTTATCAAAAAAGCCAATCACTTTACCACTCTAGCAGAAGCCATGAAAGAGAATTTTTAAACACTACAAACCCATATCAAGGGCAAGGACAGGACCGGCTATTGATCCCTCTTAAAGTAATTGGCTGCTTGCCAAGCTCTTGCACGCTCCTCCGAAAAATTCGTAATCCTGGATAATACAGACAGATCTTTAACTAGTTTTTTTACAAGCATCGCATCCTATTTTGTAGACTCCAAGAACACGAGGAGATGAGGACAGAAATTTAGAAAAATCAGAATAGGTGAAGTGATTTCATTCCTTTAATACTGAAACAAAGATGGACAGGGTGTTCAAGGTTTCCTAAATACAAAGAGCAGTTAGATAAGCTTGGGTGGAGAGCTGTTTGAGCCAAACTTGAGAGAATTGGAAAAGACATTGAGTCATGCATTAGACTAGCCTTGAGTATTATAGACTCAAGGAACCCTACTTACAGAATAGGGATAGCTTCAAGCTCAATATGTAGTTTTTGTGTGACGAGAAATCAGAAAATCAGGAGAACGCATACATGGAAGCTGTGTGACGTTAATACGTCTCAAAAGGAAACATCTGGGTGTTTATCAAATACTACGTCGCTCTTACTGATGCAGGATTGGGGATTACATAATATGAATACTCTGTATAGGCGATTGAGGGCAGATCGTATGGTCACAGTACTGCGGTACAAAAACCGCAATCGACCACATTAACGATAACGTCAGGCGAATGCAATCAAAATCAGCTATTAATCTCATGTCACACTTTGTAAGAAGCAAAATTGCAATGTATAGTACATATGGAGTTCGGATAAACGAGAAAGTGATTGTCAAAAAGCTATTACACCCAGAAAGAGTAACTGATTGATGTAGTACATTATGATCTGGAGGTGTTACCATCAATCTAAAGTACAGCTGCCGTATGATAAACGACTTTGTTTGGCTGGTAATCAAAAATTATGAACTGGAAGGTATGTGATTTCAAAAATATGGTGCCAAGAGCATGAAAATTTTCCAGAAAGAGTTATTTCTCTACAGTTGGCCCTTAAGATCATGATCATATGCGTATAAACTCCTAAAGTTGCAAACATTTATTGTTGCCGCGATGTCGCGCGAAAAGTGTAAAAAGGTTGTCGAAAACTATCTGCAACGAAACGGCTGCTGGAATCAATCAATCTGAGGCGGTTATTTAAATAACATTGTGAAGGGTAATGTCAAGGTCAAAGTCAAAGTCAAAGCTTCATTATTTTACTTTTGAAACCTAATAATAGTACTTTTTCGAAACTGTATTTTTCTTTTTACCTTTTATGAGGTGCACACAAATCAATTTCTTTCGAACGTGTTAATAAAGTGTGACAAATTTTATTTGGAATATCAAGATGACTTTGTATTCATTTGCTAACCATTTACATACACCTACGTATGTATGTATGTATGTTTTAAACAAAGAATTTTAATTTGTTTAAAATAGAACTTTCTAATGCCATGTGACCGTGCCATCCATTAAATGACATGGCGGCATTTACCTTACTCATCACTTAAGTAGCTGTATGCCGGTTAATTTGGCCAGTGTTATAAGAGCCTTTTAATTGTTGCATGTTCAGCCAATTCTTACTGGTTAAGTAGGTAAACATTTTCTAATTAAATTGAATGAATTTAAATGGAATTTGTTTTTGTTTCTTTTTGTCTTTTTTTGTCTACAAAGCCGCCCTAGTAACATAAGCACGATATAATTCGTGATATAATTTACACTTTCTGGTGCTGGGTGAAGACCAAAGAAATTTTTTGTTTCTAAATTTCTAATGATTCTTGTCTTGTCTACTACGCTTAGAAAATAAATATAAAAAAAATACTTTCGTTTTCAATCATTACACGTTTAGAATTATTAATTAAATGCCCACCATCACCTCCTCCAAATGCTTTAAGTAAACAAATTGCCTGCGTGCTCGCTGTACAGCTGGCGCTATTAACACAGTTGTTGTTTGAATCACACACATCTAATGTTACTTCTTAACATACATATTTTGAATATGTAATTGTTGTTGTTATTGTTGTCTTTTCTTGGAATGTAGTGAAAGTGTTGCTTCATCACTTTTTATTTCAGTAGTAGCGCTTAGAGAATTTTTTTCGTAGTAAATGCCTAGTTTTAACGCTGTCGTTATGTTTCTGTTTTCTATATACATGTAAAGGGTCCGCCAAATACCTTTTTTTTTTTAAATGCTGTAAAAGAAAACTACTGAATATTTTCTCGAATTTCTTTTTTTATTTGAAAGTACAATCCTTCTGGTTAATAATGGAAAATAATTTCATTCAAATGGCTGCCTCGGCTGGCCATGCAGTAGCCTACACGATCGATCCAATTTTTAAGCACATTATCGATTGTGTGCAGCTGTATTTCACCAATGGCTTCACGAATATTGTCCTTTAAAGCGTCAATTGTTTCTGGCTTGTCGGCGTAACACTTATCTTTGACGGCACCCCACAAATAATAGTCCAACGGTGTCAAATCGCAGCTCCCAGGTGGCCAAACGACATCAGCTCTGCGGCTGATAATGCGATTTTCAAAAACAGGGCGCAAAACATAGAGTGTAGCTTCGGCTTAGTGGCACGTAGCGCCGTCTCGTTGAAACCAATTTTTGTGAACAAAAATTCGTTAAACATGACCCGATAACGATCGCCATTGACTGCACTGCAACGGCCACTCCTTGCTCATTTTCGAATTATGCCTCTGGACCAAAATCCGCACCAAACAGTGACTCGTTTTGGGTGCGTCGGCTTTTCAATGTATGGGTGCGGGTTTTCTGTGCCCCAAATGCGGCAATTTTGCTTGTTTACATACCCTCCAGGATCAAAATGAGGTTCATCTGAAAAGATGATTTTTTTTTGCCAAAATCGGCATATTCTGTAGGCTACTCGTGTAGGCTACTGCATGGCCAGCCGAGGCAGCCATTTGAATGAAATTATTTTCCATTATTAACCGGAAGGATTGTACTTTCAAATAAAAAAAGAAATTTGAGAAAATATTCAGTAGTTTTTTTTACAGCATTTAAAAAAAAAAAGTTATTTGGCGGACCCTTTATTTGGGCCTGTGTAATGTCATGTCGTGTTTATGGTTTATGGCCAAACACCATGGATTTCCGGTGTTTTATTAGGCTATTGTTTGGAAACCATAGGCCCACCTCTCCCAAAAACTCTTAAAAAAGAGATTTTAAAATCGCTTTTTGCAACAAGCTGCTCTAAGTCTCATGTTACTTATGTTTGTTTGTTACTTTAATTGTTAATAACGATATAATTTTCGTAAATTATTATTAGTTTTGTTGTTATTGTTGTTGGGATTTACTTTTCATTTGTGTTTGTATTTAATTTTAATACGAATTAACCAATGCCGCGTGTCTTGCCAACGAAAAAACGTGAGAATTTCAAAGTTTTTGTTATTAAAACGTCTTTGTGGTGGGGTAAACTGTTGGTGGTGGTGAATAATATTTCAAATTTAAACCATTAAATTAACATTTACGCTCATTCACTCATTCATTCATTCACGGTTTCATTTTGGCAGCCCTATTGGTCTTAAGCTTGATTCCAAAAATAAAAAAATTTTTGTTTCTTTATCTTTTAATTATAATTACGCTCTGAAATATAATGTTCATTAAGATTGTAGGCATATTACACTGTCGGCTTTGGGCGTGAAAAGCATAAATCAAATGTTTTCTTTTGTTTTTGTTGTTGTAATTTATGGTTCTGAAGTATTTAAGTTAACAAGTTTAGACTTATTAAGCAGATAACATTTAAGATTTTCATTTTCTCAAGGCAAGTTAATGGATTTTTATCAAATATCCCTTAAAATTCTTAAAACTTGTTTAAGTAAGTAGAACTACTTAATTAAACAGACCTAATGATGTTATTTTCCAAGGGCATAATTAATGACTAAGCGATGAGCATAACAGTGAGTCAAGGGTATCAGAGTAAGACATGAATATGGCCTATCTTCACTTGTAAGTAAACACAGTTCTGCACACAGTGCATTCATCAAAGGGATTTACAATGATTATTCAATGGCCTCGGAATAATGTTGACTATGGAAAGGTCAGTGTCCTTTGGAAAAGTCACTGTAGTCTAGCAGGTAGAGTGGAGACTTATTAGACGTGAGGTCAAGTCACTGTAGTCTAGCGAAATATGAGGAAATTTTTCTTCGGCAGATTTCTGGAGAATTGCCATCAAAAGTTTCTCAAAAATCTGTCATTCGGAATGTATTTCAAACTTCAAATTAACACACGCAATATAAGTGATGTGAGAAGCTCGATCGTAATCCTGACTAAAGGGTTATAATGGCCAATTATGGATCTGTTAAAAATCTGTTAAAAGCTCTGTTCTCGGTATAAAAATTCAATGCGTTGCTTATTGAAACCAGCATATTTCTTCATGGGGTAAAAAAGTGCCACGGTTCCTTAAGACGATGCAAGAAATACTTCAAACTGCCTGATCATATCATACATAATATTTACACCGCTTATATACACACATACGTACATATATATTTATGTATAAAACCCAATAAAGTTTATTTTGAGTCTACTAAAGTCGATTCGAAGATGCTAATAAGGCATTGTACTCTGCTGATGCATGAGAGCACCATCATAATGTGGTTTTGGTTTCGCTATATTACTTATACAGTATGTACTCAATGGGATATAAAGGAGAGTTTGTTCTTACTTAGTATTTCTGTCACATAGAGCAGATCTGTTTGTGGTCGATGGGCTGATGCATCCATCTCTCCTCCTCTTTCCTCCCACCCATAACCTAGTTTCCTGCTTACTACATAATGCATTGCACGAGTAAGAGCCATCCCCTAGGAACTAACAAAAAACAAAACCGCTGAAGACAAACACGTGGTAACAAAATTCCGACGAGGACAGAGAACCCGATGGTGAGTCAGAACATGATATTACACATGCTGCTTATAGTCATATAGCGTGTAAATGGTGTACGCTTGAGCCATTGTGTGGAAATCGTACCATCGCAATGGTAATGGATGATAATGGCAATGGATAATGGAATTTTAACAGGTTCTCTCCAAAATTATTGTGAACAATGCGGCAATGCGTGTATGTGAAAAATGGGGATTATTTCAAGGTAGACGGTAAAATGAGTGCAAAAGTTACTGCACTAGTAGTACTTACTGGTACTACGACTTGCTAACGTAGTACCTACTACGTAGTACCTTGCACTATGATTCGTTTTTCAATAGAAAAAGCAGTGCATAGAAACAGCTAAAGAGGTAGCAAATGGAAACACTCGATACTCAGATCATAAAAGTCAATAATAAAACGTCTCAGGAGAAATTTAGGCGCCTACAATACAATCAGTAGACAAAGTTATGTTGAACTGGGCTTCACAACGCCGTAACGTCGATAAAAATGAGAGAGATAGTGAACTTTCTGGAAAGAGCACTGTTTACTGCTACTCTCTACTTAGAGATCTTTATCACAATGCCTAACATCAAGACAATGGCACAACGACTTATGTGAGGCAAATATCCCTGAGCAAATTTGGAGTAGATTTGAGAAATAGAAAACTAAGAATCTTATGGAACAATAGAAGAACACAACACATCCGACTGTATACTTACATAGAATACTAGACTCATGATGAATATTTTGCCATAAGAGACAACAATCCTTTCGACAAAATGTGCACCCAAATGGCAGGAAAGAATCATGGACACATCTGTTATGTGTGTTCATTATTCGCAAGAAATAAACTGAAAAATGCTTCACTTCAAACGTGAAGGAATAATGATGATGGTGATAGGATCAAATTGGCTATGTGGATAATTGGATGATAACAGTTTTTGCGACTGTATGTCACCTGTACTCCATACATACGTACGTAATTGGTCATTACAACCCTTCAGTTAGGATTACGACCTAACTTCTCGCACCACTTATGTTGCGTGTGTTAATTTTTATACATGAATGGCGGGACCTACAGTTTAAAGTCGATTCCGAACAACAGATTCTTGGCAATTTTATTTACTCTAAGAGTTTTGCCAGAAATCTGCTGAGCGACTGTGGCCGAAGAAATATTTTTTCATATTTCGTTTTGTTGGAAATGTCTGACCTGGGGGTTTGAACCGTGGCCATACGTCTAATAAGCCAACACACTACTAGACTACAGCAACTACTACGACTATTTTCTGTGCTACATAACAACCACCTAAATAGAGAGTTTTTACAAAATATATGACTAAATTTCTAAATTTTGTTTTATTTTAAAGGCTGTTTGTTCCCTTTCCTTATAGTATTTTTCAAATTGTATATTTTTTTAATTGTTTTTCTGTTATTCAACACAGTTGAAGGCAGACATGTCTTGCTATTTAGCGTTTAATTTATACTAAAATAGTCATAAATTATTAAAAAAAATGATTTTCTCTAGATTTTTATATTTTTTTTCTCTCACTAACTAACTGACTCTCAGTGTTTAGTCACGAAATACAAGTTTTTAAATTTTTTTTAATTTTTTTTGCATTTCAATACACCATACATGCATAAATATTTAAACAATTCAATAAAAATATTTATAATACAATAATAATAATAAATGGTGGGTTAGGAAAACAATAACAATAACAACAACAATAACGACAACAACAATAACAACAACAACAATAATTAAAATAAATAAATTTTTTCTCGTTTGCTTTTGCCTTTACTTTAATAAAAAAAACATCGTTTTTATGCAATAAATTGTGTTTGAAAGCTGATGTTTTTATAACAGAAAAAAAAACAACAACAAAAAATTATTTCAAATAAAAATTTTAATTTTTTTTTCGCTTTAAAGTTCCTAATTGAATGAATTTGTTTTTATTTCGTAATTAATTTTAAACGTTTTTTTTTTCTAGCACTTTAACAAATTTTCGTTTTTTATTTGAAAATTGTCTGGCTTGTGTTAAATGTTACACGAGTATTATATGAAGCCTTTACCATCAGACAGCCAGCCAGCTAGCTAGCCAACTAGTCAGAGCAACCACTCAACCAGACGTCATGTTAAAATTGTATTTTAACTTAAATTAGTTCAATGAAGCAACTAATCAGGGTCAAGTATACTTGACTAAACTTTATATAATTTAATCGCAATCTCATTCATTCACTCACTCTCTCCCTCGCCCCACTCGATTTTTAACAATTTTTATGGCCAATATTGCTCAATATCCATGTAGTAAAGGGTTATCCATTTATCGGCCTCAAAAGTAAAGTTAAATAACGAAAAACACACACATAGTTATGATGTTTGGTTGCCATTCTGTATGGAATAAAAAGTCATTTAAATAATCGCCTTTGAATTGGCTGCAGCTGTCGCCGTAGTTGGGCTATTAGAAGCGAGTCCGTGGTTCAAATCACAGCTCAGACATTTCGGAAAACAACGACATTTAAAAAAAATTTCCTCCTCTAAAAGTAAATAAAATTGCCATGAAAACTTTCTCGAAAATCTGTTGTTTGGAATCGACTTTAAACTGTGGATTCCGCCACTCATGGATAAAATTCACAAACGCAACATGTGTGGCGTCAGACGGTAGGTTGTTGTCCTAACGAAAGGGTTGTAATGACTTATTAAGTATATAAGTAACTTCAAGGAAAATTTTTGGCAATATCTCGACGATAAAATCAACGAAAATTTGTTTCAAAATGCTAGAGTTAGGCAACTATCCGACCCTCATGTATTAAGACCACAATCGGCCGTGTTTTTGGAACCACATATCGTCCAGTTCATAATCTTTAATTGAAAAAACATGGATTAACATACGGTCCTTCCGAAAAAGTGCAGACCAACGACACCTTAACGCGCTACAAAAAATCATTGTAGATGCAATGCCTTTACCGCTATAACCTCTGAATGCACAGAGGTCTATATGCCTCATCGCTAAAGTGGAGTGGTAGCTCTGATATGTATCACAAAGCTCACTTGAGCACGCATAGCGGCCCGTTGTGATGCCACGGGTGAACGCATTCCCTGTACTGACCAAGTTCCACCAAATCAGGGAAGAGGAAGAAGTTGGTCAGCGCAAGGGCTGCAAAGTGTTGTTCGAAAAATCAACATTGAAAACAAGGTAGTCTAGTACTCAATCAGCATGCCAACGGCGTTGTGAATGTTCGGTCGGCATTAATTACTGCGTAAATTGGACTTTATAGGGGCGGCATGAAAATCCAAATGGAAAATAGGTCGTAGTGACCCATAAGAAAGGCTTAATCGTTGTGAACACCGTGGAATTAGGAAATTAAGATTTTCCGCCACACTCTCTCTCCAATAGAACCGATATAGGTGACAGTGCATACATTGAGATGACACATAGGATTACATACATCTGTAAAGCTTCCAGTCTCTGTAAATTTCTTTATAATCTTGTCAATTGCTTGTACAATAGGTCGATTAAGATGGCAATAATTTACACGTAATGAATTACGGCTTTTGAAGTTGTAGTTGCTCAGCGATTCATACCCGTAAAAGACAAGGCTTTCGCTAAAAATCTATCGAAATTTGAAGCCCCTAAATGGATAACCTAATACATCATGTTGATGATGATACTTGTGTACGATGCGACTTCATGTTCTTGCTGTTGTGTGTGTGTTGCTTTATTACTACAAATTTTTCCTTCTAGTGGGACGTATCAGTGCAAAAGTGAATGAGTGAACGAGTGGTGCTTAAATTGAAAATGAATTTTAAACGCAATTATGAAAAAAAAAAAATAGTTTCAATATAAAATTAATTACAAATAAATTTCAGTAATGGCTTCCATCATTTAATGTATAAAGAAAAAAACTGTGAAAAATAATTCATTTTAATGGCAAAATGGATTTGAACTTTCAATTTGAATTTGAATTTAAATTGATGGACAATTAACACACGCAACTAAAAGTTATTGGATAATGGAGTTAAATTGTTGAAGCGTTTAATTGCATTAGAAAATGATTTGATAACGAGAGTATGCAATCTCTGGAGGCAAAAAAAAAAAATATTTATAAAAGGATGCCTAAGGCAAAGTTGATTTGAGAACGAGAATAATAAGTGGCAATGGGTAAAACATATCCGTATGTTATTGGGCATTACAACAGCTTAATCAGAATCACGTTCTGACTTCTCACAAAATCTGTGTTGTCTGCGTTAATTTTATGCATGAGTAGCGAGACCTACAGTGTTTGCCCCTCTTAAAAAAAACCAATTCATGATTTTTATATCCTACAAAGGTCTTCTTTAAAATAATGCGACAACAATTCTCCTTCCTTTAATTCAGAGTTTTGTGCTCCAAGTGTTTCTTTTTCTGCCGCCAAGGAACGCTAAGGAAGAGGATATGGAGATATAAAAATAGGACTTTTAACATTTAGAAAATCTCAGTTTGAATACTTTTAACTTGAAGGAAATCTTTTACATTCACTCATATTTCTATAGTCCAAGATGAGTTAACAACAATAAATTAACAAGCCTTGATCGTTGGCAGATAGTATTCGTAACTCATCCTAGTGAAGTAGATCATTTTCATATCAGAGTTCAAACACTCAGTAGCAATCTTTAAATGGGACAGTGGTAGCTATAAGCGGTATGACAGTATGGATACCGGAGCATAGCCATATTCGCGGTAACTGTAAAGCATATAAGCTGACCAACAATGTCTCAACCATCTACCACTCCGGTGAGTCCTTTACATTGGTAACACGTTTAAAGACCTACGAACTTATAATTGACAACACAGTTAAAGATTTCATCAACGTTGATTGGGCGGCTTCGGATACTGGTTAAATAGCTCAGCAAATCTAAACAAAGTTAGATAGAGAACACACGAAAAGTGTGCTCAATAGCTACGGGAGTACGTTTAATATTGTTATAGGCAGACATGTGAAACTCATTAATCTTAGACACTTGGCAAATGACTTCTCCAGGAGTTTTAGAGGTGAGACACTTATTTGGTACATGCCCAGCCCGATGACGAAGAAGAAAAAGGCACTTTGGTGTCTACTACAAATACGATTTAAAGAATCGGTAAGTAAGTGACCTTAGTAAGCGACTAAGCCGCTTCATTAAACCCTACAAATGGTTCCAGGACTAGGGGAAAATGAATAACTTTGGTAGCTCAATGAACCTTATATGGCCTATATGTGCTTACTCGAACTTCTTTAGTTAGACGGGCACCACAACCCAAGCAATTAGAAAACTTCATCATGATTGTGGTGCTATAAATATGTCTGAAACCTGCACTTCTTCTAGAAATGCCGAAAGTATGAATTTAAAATCTTTACTAGAGGGTTATAAAGAGGAATCTAAATTGATTGATGTCTTACTTTCATCAAGGGAGCTTAGGTGGGTAAGTTATTTAAGACCTATGTGTATTCACTTCGTCACATCAATATTCACTACTCTGATCGGCAGGCTATTTACAACACTTACATACATCAGATCGAGAATGGAATACAACTCATGTATGTGCCGTTGGCTTGAATTCTCGATCGCTTACAGGAGAGAGGGTAAAAGTGATTTTAAATAATGATTAAATTAGATCCAAAGCAATGCACTGCAGGAGTAAGAACTATGCCCTGAGAGTTGGAACCTCTCAAAAAAACGCACTGAAAATTATTAACATCAAGCAGTTCTTCCCTATATTTGGAACTTAATTTTCAATTTTTATTTGATTTCTGGCACAAATTTTCTGGTTCACTGTTTATATTTTAAATTAGAAAAATTTGTTTGCTGGGAAATAATTGGTCACTAAATGCTGCTTCTGCTGTTAGTGCTGCAGCTGGCAATGTTGCTGCTGTTATTTTTCCTGCTGCGGCTGCTACTGCACTCTGGGTGACAATGCGAATATTTCAATGCTGTGTTGTAAGTGTTTCAAGACGACAAGAAGAGACAAATGAAAACAACAGTAAAAAAACAAAAATAAACTGCCATGAGCCTATCAGCTGAACCCAAGGACCGACGACCGACCGACAAAATAGTAAAACAAAAAGTAATTTATGCAAGAAATGTCTGTCCTCAAAACAACAAGAAAAAAATCCTTTTTTTTTTTTTTGCTTTTCCTGCAAACTCTACAACATGGAATTTTAGGTCACAGCATATTCGTTGCTATTTTCTTACTTTTTTGCACTTTTTTTTTTACTAAAGAAATAAATTTAGGCAGGCAGGCATGCATGCATGCACGGCCACGTTTCATAGAATAGAAGAAAAGAGAAAAAAAAACAAAAACAAAAGAAAGAAATACAACTATTGATTTATATAAACAAAAATAAATAAACAAACATTATATAGAGTTAATGTTGTTGTTGTTGTTGTTATAAATACCAGCATTGAACATTATTGAGAAATTCTCATTTGTACTGACCTGTTATTATAAAAATCGCGTAGCTGTTAAAATATTTCTGCTGCTTTTTTTTATTTGTTTTTATTACGAATTTCAATTCCTGTCTGCTCTTCGTTGTTAAATATGAATATTTATGTGTGTGGGACTGTGTGTAATTGTTGCTGTTTTCTTAGTTTTATTTTTATTTATTTTGTTTTTATTTTGTTTTTCTCTTCTCTTTTTATAGGTCTGTGTTGTCGCGTGAATGACACTTTGCACTCTGCTTTATATAGTTGTTGTTGTTGGCGTTATTATTGCTGCTTCGTTTAACTTTGCTGCCACTATGTGTGCTTTCTGCTAACGTAGTTCTCGTTATTGTTGTTGTAATTAAAATCATACACACACACACGTTCACGTATTCTAAATGCACACTAAAGCAACAACAATAATGATGATGGAATGAAAACACACGTTTAAAGTAAAACAAAAAAAATCAAACAAAACCTCAACGAACGAACTTTTATTTATTTGTTAAATGTTGTGGACGACAATAAGAAACAAAAAACAATACAAAAAAAATAAAAGAAACTTAAAAAAGCACAACAAAATTAAGAAGAGAACGAAATTATGGAAGATGCATTGCAGGTTAATATTTCACAAAAAAAAACACGAATTTTTAATGGATTTTTATTTTTTGCCACTCATTATTACACTTTATTTTGCAACACTTATTCACTTTTCGCCGTTTAGTTGGATTGGAAAAAATGAAAATTTTTACCTTTTTTATACAACCACCATTACAAGAAAACAATAAAAAAAAATACACTTGCACTCATAAAGAAAATAACATCAACTAATTATTGAAAATAAAATCAAAACCAACAACAAATATAAGGGAATTTAAGTTTTTTTTTTTTTTTGTTATAATGATGACTCGTTTTTACGGTTTCTTCTTTCTTAACGATATTTTACTACTAAAAATACAACAACAATGAAAACAATTCCACAAAAAAAATACAAGAAACGCGTCAACCGTCAACCATACGTAAACGTTAGCGCGACCGAATTATTCTCATAAAAACTCATGCGTTTGATTAAGTTACTGTTTATGTGTATGTTTGTTTAACAGTATGTTATTGTTATTGTTGTTTTTGCTATTGCTGTTGGTATGACTGTGTTTAATAGATGATGGCGATGATGATATTGTGTGGAGGAGAAGCATTTATTTATTATTTGTTTCATAGCGGTTTCTATTATTATTAAATCACTTTATTTTCACTAAATTTCTTCTTTTTTACTTATAATTTGCTTATAGTACTGCTTTGCTTTGTTTTATTCTTATTAAATTACGTTACTCCGTTATAATTTTTACAACTGGCCGTAGCTCTTCCTCGCCATCTTTTTTCTTTGAAAACTTCTTTTGTAACAATTTCTTTATATTTAGGCATGCAAAACAAAAAAGAAATATTTTTTCTATTTATTATTTAATCTGTGTTAATGATTTTCTTAGTTTTTGTTTCTTTTTCTTCTTTCATTTTATGATTTAAGTTTTTCTCGTTTTTCCCGTTCACTTATTATTCGAACGTCTTAACACCACGGCACCGCACAACTAAATAAAATGACAGCACGCAAAGTGAATCTTGCTTGTTCAAGTTTAATATGTGGTATGTTCAGTGTGGAGTATTTAGTTATTTGCTCTTCTTTGTTCTCATTTTAATAGTCTGTTATGGAGCTGCCAGAAAATTAAAGACAAATAGGAATTTAAATTGGATTTTCATTTCTTATTAGAAAAAAACTTCACATAGAAGCTGACTTTTTGAAAAACAGCTTTCTTATCAGATTTCTCTGGTTTTGGTTACTTTTTTAATGTCATTCATAAAAATATAATTTTTAATTTAATAATTTTGTAAAAAAAAATTGTAAATTTTTTTTCTTTTTGGGAGTTGATTTTGATTTTTTAGGAGTTGGCAACACTATGGGTTGGTTGAAAAATCCGTTTTTGTTCGTTCAAGACCAAAAGTTGAAATTCGCACATTCTTTTTTCGCTAACGATTTATATAAATAAAAAAATAAGCCCGTTTTAATAATTAAAAGGATTTTTACCGCGTATGTGTGTGTGTGTGTTCGTGTTGTTCGTGTGGGGTTTCTTTCTTTCTCTCCTCTCTCTCTCTCTCTCTCCCTCTCACTGTGTTGTCGTCGATTGCAGAATTGTTGTCATTCTGAATGAATTTGCTGTGTGTGTGTGCGCCTCGTTGGGCAGAAAGTTTGTTGGTTGTGTTTGTTGCGTTCTGTGTGATGTTGAGTCTCTGACACTTCCCCCCCCCCAAAATAAATATTTTTTTACTTTTTAGGAATTTCTGAAAAGTGTGGTGAATTTATTCTATGTGGTGAGTTCTAGAGTGGTGAGTTTACAAAGTGTGGTGAATTTGTCCGGAGTGGTGAATAAAATTGAAATTCACCAAAGTGCCGTTATTCGAAATAGGTACTACTATACTACCATAAATCATTGTACTGTCAACTGTGAATTTAACAGGTTCGTGTCTAGAATAAGTAATTTTCATTTCCATCAGCGGAGCCATTGCACCAAATTGGGGTGTAAAAATGGATGGCTAGGTGGAATCCCGGAGTGTTGCCATTGTGCCATCTATTTATTTTAGGCATCTAAAAAAGTTGTGTGTAATGCATAAAAGTAACATTTAAATTATTTTGTAATTTAATTTTTAAATAATTTAGGGACTTAGGACGACTTTTAACTTTCGACGTACGTCGATTAAAGACGTTCTTCCCAAACCAAGTGAGCAATCGAAACATTTGTTGTGAAACTAAAAAAGAAGAAAGAAGATCAGACAGACAGAACAGAACATTAGACTACACAGGAAAAAACTGAGGTATGTGGCACCGCAGTCTTAGGGTAGGTACCGGGTTTTTCGAGATTCCGTCGCGATGAGAACGAATCATCGTCGGAACACAGTGTTGTAATCTGTTGGGCAATTAATGTATCCTGGGTAGAGAACATTGGGCGTGCATATATATCAAGGAGCTAGGCAAAGAATTTTATCCTTATTACAGTGTAAGTAAAATAGGCTTAATGAGGCATTTTGGTTGGTTTCACTATATAGGTTGTGGGCAGTACAATAAATAAATCGTACTGTCACAGTACTAAGTATGCGTCTATATACCTTCTAAGACTTTACTCTTGAAAAGGAAAAAATTTAAAAACGAAAAATTAATTTCAAAAGATTTTTGGAAATACAACAGCAATTCCCCTGATTTATCAGAATTGAGTGCTCTTGGCAACTTCCATTGTACTGTATTGTTATTGTTACACTATCACGCACAGTTGCATTTTGACAACCATATGTTGATTTACAACATTTGTTTTGTTCTTTCAGTTCGTAGCCAGATGTTTGTTTTTTATTTTCTCACTCTCTAAATAGAAGAAAATTCTAAGGAAAATCCTCTTCTTATATACACATACAAAACCGACAACAAGAAAAACACTATAAGAAAAGGAAAAAAGAAGTTTTTCACTAACAATGAGCAATTTTCATAGAGAAGAAAGATTCTAAAGAGAAGAAGAAAAATAAAATTCTTTGTAGAGTAGATTTTTATACAAAAACAATAAGAAAAACAAAATTTTTCAGCAGAAATGGAAACAAACCAACATGATGTGGTTAAAGAGGTGAGTACAACAGACAGAAACAATTGAAAGGGTTTCCAATTTGATAAAGGTAATTAATATTCACTCTGTAGATTAAACAAAATGTACAAGAGAAGTTTGCTGAATTAAAGTCGGCCGTGATGATGCGTGAAAAGCTGTTGTTACGACAACTGGAAGTGATAAATACCACCAGAAAACAACAACAGCAGGCTGGGAAGCGTGAAAACGATATCGATGCCGGTGTAGAATTCTTATGCGAAAACGAAGAGGAGCTGCTGGCAGCCATACGGAACTTTGGACGCTACCAATTGACCAATTTGAATTTAGCCATACAGGATGTCTACTTGAAGAATGAGGATTACATTAAGCCTTCCGATGATCATGAGACCATGTTTAAGGGACTCAATGAAAGCACTGAGCCAGACAATGAAAATGTTGCTTTACAGCAAGAGGAGGGTAAGGAAAGTATTGTAGTTGATTTCTCACGCCATAAAAGCCTTATGGAACACAATGCCAAGCTTATGAATGAGAGCATCATAAACATTACGTTGAAAGAGGCCAAAGAATTGATACGTCAAGCTAAATTAAAACGCGAACAACCAGTACCACCACTTAATTTGGAGGAACTTGATGATGAGGTAGAATCATCCATAGCTGAGGTGGTCTCAAGCTTGGAACAAGGCTCTTTAGATCTTACAGATCAACTGTCCAATAATAAGTATTCACAGACCCAACAACAAACTACAACGAAACAGAAACGGTTTAAACCAAAAATCACCATTAACAATTGCAATGGCACCATAAATCTAAGGAATATTGCCTCTTTAACTATAAATTGTACCACGGAAGATAAAGTGCAGGCTCAGATACCCGTCAACTATCCTAATCCGGACTATGAGGCAGAGGAAGAAGAGGCTTCTTCATCTTTAACACACAAACAAACACAAAAATCCAAAACTTTAGTAGAATCCTTGGTGTCGTCAAGCACCAATACAGAGTGCACTACACCTACCTCTACCAGCAACTCAAATACACCCAAGAGCTTATCTAATTATTCCAGCAATAATAGCTCACGTTCACAGTCCACCAAAAAAACAAAAACAAAGAAATTCCAAACAAAAATGGAAAAATCACAAAATTTCGATACTAAAATAGAGCCACCACAAAACAATATTAAAGTGGAATCGTCTTCATCCTCAATGGCTAATGAAGTGACTTGTGATTTTTATAATCGTCTGTTAAATGAAATTAAAAAATCTATCAATCAACAACAAAAAGTACGTTCAAAATGCACTGCAAGCGGTATAACAAATTCCCAACAAAATGCAGATTCTGCTGCAGATTATATGATGTCATCGTCCACAACAGGTAGTAATCAACCAGGCAGACGTTTGGTTTTAAAAAATTTCGAAAATCTCAGAATTATTTTAGAGGCCAATAGCAGTGGCGATGAAGATTCGTTTCATCCCGTACAAATCGAACAATGGCTGGCTGAAATAATAACCGATACGGACTTGGAGCCGATGCAGAACACTGATATATTAGAGCATTCCAAAATATTTTCGGAAGAGACACAAGAAACTTAAGCGGGGAAAGAAGGAAAGTTTTGAAAATATGTGTTTGAAAATGTAATAGTTTCAAGAAAGGTTACTCGAAAGATGTGTAATGTGAGGCCATTATTTAGCGCCACTTTTTATTTTTGATAAGTTCTTGTTTTTTAGACTTTATTTTTCAATATTTCTAAGACTGTTTAAACTTTTTAATTATTGATTTTAATATAGAATTATTAACGCATTTGTTTTAAGGAATATTTAAAAATATATTCACAAATGTGCAGTTTGTTATGTTTTTAAAATTGAAAAATCTTTTTCGAAATTATTTCAAATAAGTTTTTCATTGGTTAAGTCCATTAGAAACCGTCGATACCGTGTAAATCAATAAGACAAACAAAATTTTATTCCTTGATGAAATATTTCAAATAATTTTAATGTTCGAATATTCGAAATCAATTCAGTTCTTTAAATTGGATATTCATTCCTAAGCTATAATGTTTTCAAATGGAATTTCGAAAAGTTTTAATGAAATAATTTTTATTGAACTGATGCTTTTAAGCTGAAAATTTCAATTTAAGCTTCTAAGCTTGTTTCGAATTCGATTAATATTTTACATTCTTTATAAGCATCTTCTGCTTACTCCAAGTACTTTAAATTATTGCCGTTAATTTTTTTTTAATTGTATAATCGTCTGCTATATATTTCAAGTATTTAAAATGATTGGATCTTTTAAACATTGTAAGTGTTAGTTAGACTTTCGAAGTTACTTAAACATAATTGTAGTATTTTATTTTATTAAGATTTCCTATAAATAGAATGTAATTTTATAATCATTCTAATGTTTCCCATAAGCATACGTTTTACGACCAAATAAGCTTTTATTGTAAATCATCACATTCAGTACTTTGCACTTCACATTTATACAAGTTTATGTTTTTTAAGGAATATTTTATAACTTTTACTCGAACACATTAAAAGGTGTTAACTATAATACTGTGTTCTTTTTATTTAATTTTTGTATGTAATTATTAAAAAAATGTGTACTTATTTTACGTATAAGATAAATGTATACGCTGAAATAAGAATAAAATAGTTAACATAACCAAAATAAAAACAATTAATCACTGTTGTTTTGGGTTTCACAAAACAATTGTCTTGTTTATTTAAACTATTTAAAATTTTTCTAAAGCAATAAGTAAAGAAAAAAAAATAACTTCATTAGTGAATATTAAATGCCACTCACTGATACCGTAAGAAAAATATTTTCAATTTAAATTTCTAAATACAAAAATAATTAATGTTTATTCCATATACTACCAGTCAGTATACTTATTTACAAAAGTCCCTGAAAAGTGTTTTCGTTAAAAGTTTATTCACATGTGCCGATATACACGTTTTTTGATTTGTAATCCCATAAGAAAACGTTTTGACACATTTAAACATAAAAGATAAATTATGTATAAAAACAAATTGCGGTTAAAATTCATTATAAATTACCCTACTCGATGTTTATAATTAAAAAAAAACTTTTTTACATTCTTTAGCAAAAGTTTAAAATTTTAATTTTTTTTATACATGACTTAAAGATTTTAAAATGAATGTTTGGCTAGAATGCAAGCAAATATTGTATTTAACATCCTGTTACTGTCGTGTAGGGTATACAAAACAATTAAAATTTCGTTGAGATAAACAAATGCTAATGAAATGCAGGTTGATTTTTATTAAAAAAAATATTAAATCAGAAACAGCTTGTTTATAAGAAATTCAAATGAAAAGGAAACGACTGTTTCACCAAACACCAAAGAGTACATGATAAAATATCCATAAAAAGTCATGAAAATGATTTTTAAGTCACAAAAATAGCCGGAATAACCCAATAAGCAAGCTAAGCAATATCAAAGTGTATAAAGACTCACGATTTTTTTTAGTTTCAGAAAGTAATCTTATTGTGGCTTTAAAATCTCAGAGGGAGATACCGAGAAATTTCTTCACTTCACTAGCACTTGTCACACTTCGGAAACTTTACTGCTGTGATGACTGAGCGTTTAACATACTTAGGGTTTAACATAGCAATTGTGGGTGCAGTAAATTTAACTGCTCATTGACGTCAACGATGATACTCAATACAAGAGAGAACAAGTTAACATTGAAGCAAGTAATACCCATTAAAGTGCAAACTCATACAACGTATCGAATTGCACCTAAGCATATATAGTGTTGTAGTGGAAAAAAGAAACTCATCCAGTAGATTTGAATCGATTTATATTGTAAAAAACAGAAAAAACATTTTGAACGCGACCGTGGCGTGGGGCACAGAGTATCACACAACAACTTCTGAGGAAGCCGCAATGGCGAGAAAGAAGAGGAGACTACAAGTCATCTTATACGCTATTGTTTGGACATACAGCATTTATTGATAGATCGTGTCTGGCCAAAGGAAAATTAAAAATGAAATCCATACATTCATTAAACCTTTAGGGCGGTTGTTGAATGATAAAAGTTCCGGCATTACAACAGAATCTAATAGGACTCACGGTATGCTTTTTAAGGCGGCTGTTAATTTAATCAAACCTAACCTTGGGTAATATACCTTGTTTATCTTTTTTTTTTTAAGATAATATTTTCCCTTTGAATATCTTCAATGGATTACCCCCGAAGGTCCAATTGCTTGTTACAAGGCTAATGGTTTGTTTGATTTGAAGACGGCTTTAGCTGTCTTCTTACATTTATTTTAATGGATTTCCTTGACTAAGAGAAAAACTATGCTCTTTTCTATAGTTCCTTGAAAGAAGGGACTTATTAACTTTCTGGATTTGTAGGATTAATTATGGCTTAGACGAAGTAGAGTACTCCGACCATACATCTAAATCGATTGCGTTGCCATCAATCCATGTAAATAACCTTATTGCCCTGACAATATTTTAGGATGTTGTTCGGTGTTGGTAAGCACAACACCTTGCCTAGTTTTCAAGATGTATTATCGCTGCCTAGGTTCCAAGTATACATATGTTCTGACAATTTATTCTCCCTGTTAGTAAGGAAATTTTGTTTTAATTTAAATACAGCTTAGAGGTCGACTCGTTTAATTATATTTTCTTTTATAAAATTTAATTCCTTTTTACGTTTAAAATTAAAACTAAAATGTTTATGACGTTATTTGCAATGAATTAAAACAAAAGTTAATATTAATTTAAATTAAATGCGATTGTATATTCGAAAAGATTAATTCAAAAGCAACAAACAAATGAACGAATTCTCATACACAAAATAAAGTTCACAAAACAGAAACGAAAAAAAAAGATTAAAATAATTCAAGTACTAAAATTAAATATTAAATAATGTTTCCTAATAACAATTGGCCTTGATATTGTTGTTGTAGATATTTAATAGACCTTAAAATCGGGGTTTATTTTTAATATATTTTTTTTATTAATAACAATATTACAAAATTGTTTAAATGCATACATATCTGTATGTATTCTTCAAGTATCCGTTTTTATTATCTAAATGCTGATAATAAATAAAAATATTGATAATTGTAAACCTTCTCTGTAGTATAGACAGGTACACACTATGTTATCAGACTTATTATAATGATGACATGCAAATGTTTTTTTTTTTTTTGTCAATTCATTACGCAAAGAAATATAATGACGAAATCTGTTTTGATGGTTTCAATAAATATTGTATGATTTATTATTATTATTGTTATTGTCTATTTGTTTAACTGTTAATAATTAAGAGAAATTGCATAATCAATATAAAAAGTTAACTTTCCTTACACGAATATGTACCAGCATAGCAAAAAAAAAGAAAAGCAAGAGTGGTTTACATTCGAGCTTATGATGATTTAAAATTTAATTAAATTTTTCTACTTAAAAATAAGTTTCAAATGCCTTTGCTTTTGATAAACACTCTTACTGTTTGAGTTTATTTTTGTGGTCAAACAAACAAAAGTTCAGCAGTGTGATAAATTCTGACAAAAACCTTCGGCTTAAAAGCAATTCTTTTAAACATTTCTTTAAAGGAACTTAATTAACTTAATAAGTACACTTAAATTGAATTCAATTAACCTCTTTATCAGCTCCCAATTGCATTTCTTTGACTTTTATATTAAGCAGCCATTATTTCTCCTCCGCCAGAATATCCAAAATTTGTGGCGTAAAATAAGTGATAATACAATCGGCACCAGCACGACGGAAACCCTTCATGGATTCCATTAAGGCTAGCTTCAAGTCAAAAGCTTTATTTTCGGCTGCAAAATATAACATGGCATATTCACCGGACACCTGATATACATACAACGGATGGCAGGGATAAGAGTCTTTCGTTTGTCTCAGTATATCCAAATAAGGCATGCCAGGTTTAACCATTAACATATCGGCTCCCTCTACCACATCACGGTGTACGGCACGCATGGCTAAACCCTTAGAACCACTGGGCAATTGATAACACCGGCGATCACCAAAAGCCGGTGCAGATTGTGCTGCATCTCTAAAGGGTCCATAAAAGTTGGATGCAAATTTTGCCGAATAGGCAAGCAGCGACACACGATTATCCAAGCTATTGTTAATAAGGGCTTCTTTGATAGCTTTAACGCGATTGTCCATCATGTCGGAGGGCGCAACAATATGAGCACCAGCCTTACCATATGCTACACATACTTCCGCTAAACGTTTTATGCTTTCGCCATTTCTTATGCCTCCCTCATCTATAAAACCACAGTGGCCATGTGACATATAAGGGCACAAGCAAACATCGCAGGCTAACAAGAGATTGGGAAACCATTCTCTCAATAAAGGCAAAGCTTTAACCACAGGATTTTCTTTAGAATCAGCATGTGTGGCTCTATCATCTTTCATGTCACAGTCCACCACACCAAACAGTAAAACGGCACTTAGACCCTTGGCCACCAATGGTGTTAAATGATCTTTTAAGACATTGACACCCATTCTGGCCTGTCCCGGCATACTGGCAATAGGCTGGAAACTGTTATCATCACATACCACAAACACTGGATACATTAGATTATGTGGAGTAATCTCACAACCGGATTCCTGCAGTAAACGCAAGGTGGGATGGTGTATGCCGCTGTGTAATTTTTTGTCCATTTTTATTATTTTGTGTCGTAATCGTATTCAAATTAATTAAATTTCGTTGCAGAATAGGTTTTTAATTAATTTTTTAAGTCTTTTCTTTTCTTTCTCTGTGCGTTATTTTGTTATTAAGTAATAAACTTTGAGTTTTCGATTTGTACTGCACACACTTATACCCGCACCGTTTGCCGTATGTCACCAACGTTTTTATGTTGTTCGCGTGTTAAACGAAACGAAAAAGAATTTTATTCCGCTCTGTTATACCGTATTTAACAAAGTTTCTTCAATGAATGCGTGTTGCTTAGCACTGCATTAACGAGAAATTAAACAAAAATATGAGTAGTCCAATGCTATATACTTCCATATGTACATACATTCATGCATACATACCTACTATTTGGCGACGACTTTCCCTTATTTCTTTGAACTCACATGTTTAACGATTTCTCTGGCTGTTGTTGATTTCTTTCAATGTTTCTCTTCTTTTTTTTTTTTGAGTGAATTGAAATGTATTGGTGAGGGAGCAAGCACGTTGTATTAATGGTGAGTTTTATTTTTTATGAAATTCACCATATTAAATACTAAACTCACTTAAACCGACCTGTAGATGCTCTATTAATAATGAAGACAATTTAAAATTTAGTTTTCAAACAGGTGGATACTATTTACCAAGCTATGTATATGGAAGAGATTTATTTTAATCTTATAAGGCCTATTAATTGAGTGTTAAGAACTTGTAGACTGGATCAACCAGAGCCACAAATCGTATTACCAGAGTATAATTTGGACACGGGAACGCGGAATTATTCGCCTGCCTAACATATCAATTGCGAATAACACTCTGATACCAGACCAACTTTCTTGGTAAAACGAATCCCTGGCACAGATGCCCGTTGAGACTTACTGCCATACGGATGGCTAAAAACATTGAAATTGTACTGTATTGGGCCTCTATAAAGAAGAATACATTAAAATTTATCTCCGAATACGGGATCGTAATGCGGTTTTTCAAACGATAGTACGTGCAATCTGGGAATATATAATCTGGGCTTGTTATGATTTGGAAAACTAGACATATAGGGATTTAAATATCTTCACTGATAGTCAAATGAAAATGAAGACAATATCATCCAGGGTTTCGTTATCAAGAACTGCCGTGACATGTACAGCATAGGACGCAATATAGAGTCATTAAGGAGTGATTGTAAATAAGCGGACGAATAATGTAGCTCATAGAGCTATAGTTTTAGAAAATATAAGTGACTTTAGACATCTATTAAGGCACAACAACACATCACAAAGAATTACGAAGATAATCTGGACTGATAGTGATGATAGGAAAACCATGAGACTGAATAATATCGACTTTATTGTGTATAAAACAATGTCCATACGGGACTCTCTACTTTACCTAAACTGTATAGGCGTGGTAGATAAAGATTTCGAGACGATGGAATAATTTTTATGATATTTCCCAAAGTTCGTAAGCTTGAAGTTCCAATACGATACCAGACATAACTGATCTCAGAGTTGTGGACTGGGAGAAGTTAAGAAAGTTTGTATAATGCATACAGGTTTTTGTTGGTAAACCTCAATGGTGAGCATACATGCCAGCTGGATGAGTTAGATGTATGCCGATAGGCACGCTACCTTGAACTCCTATAGTTGGTCTCCTACATTTCCACATAATGTGGTTTTTATCAAATACAGTAAGATTTGCGCATTTGTGTTCGGTCTGGGGAGACTCAGCCATGTATCGAAAAATATTTTTGACGTTATCCTCATTAAATGGCGTGTTATCTTCTTAATCAAATTCAGTTTCATAGACCTGCTCTCTAATGAATCGCCTCAGATAATTATTTTTTTTCATTAACGTCGTTCACCTCCGGAATCAATTATGTACCACATCTTCTATAAGCAATTAGAAAAGTAACGCCATTAGAATAAGATTACTTTTATTATATAATTGTATACGTTTATTTTCATTTCGATTATTTTTAATACGATTAATTTAAAATTGGTATGTGATTTAATATGTTACTTTTAGTTTTAATTATCCATTGCAAACCTTTGATCAAGCATTAATGTCAGTACTGTATAAAAATTAAATTTAATCCTCTTGTCTTAGGTTCAGCGTAAAAAAATAAATAAAACTCCAAACCATTATGTAATGGTTTAGAATTTTATTGTGTCTTTCCAATGTTTTTACAGGTTTTCTTCATTCTTTGTGAGGTCCATCATCAATATAGTAAAAAGTTTTCTGTAGTTTATATCAAGAGAAAAAAAAGAAAAAAAAAACGAGAAGATAGTAAAAAAGAAGACAATAATATTTAAATAAGTGAAATCATTATTGTAAAAACGAAAATCAATTAATTTTTTTCTTAACAGACTGTACAAATGTATGATTTTCGATGGGAGCAGGAGGGCCATCTCTCAACTGTCAGAACGTAGCTTGGGATCTTATATTACTTCTAGAAAAATACTTACAAATGTACTTTAAGAATACAGAACGATTGAAAAGAATTGTGAGATCAATCCTTAATCAATTATATCTAATGCATGCGGAAAGCGGCCTGATTATCACGTAACTTTACTATGCTCTGTCCTGCGTACTTACTGTCCAAGTTAAATTAAGCATATCTTTCGATCGGAAGACACTTGCGTGTTTCTCCATGGTTTCCGAATCATCTACCCTGAAACTTAAATCGCTCCTGTTCCTCTATTTGACTTTGACTAGTTCGTATACCACAGCATGATTCCTCTTTTAAAAGAGAATGTAGCTTCTAAATTGCCCTATGCAGTCTTCATAGCCTTGGCAATGATGAACGCGCCTTGTGAACAACCCCTGTTAATGCCGACACCTTATGTTTGTCTCTTGTGCCATCAATCTGGCCCTATATATAACCTCATGAGGTGTGCTATCAAATGTACTCTGTATATCCATAAAAGCATAAATAGTTACCTTCCTACTATCTACGAACTCCTTAGTGCCTCCTATAACTACCAACAAAAGTTTCGTATAATCTACCTGATCTGTACGCATATTGGCATCCGTTTCAACGCCCCACATCCAATGCGATTGTTCACCGTTTTCGTAAGTATTTTCGGCATGAACGATGTGTGGCTGAATGGTCTGAAAGACAGTATCGTTTTTGCAAGAACTTTATATATCTTTGCTACTTTGATCATTTTTAGACCTCTTAACCGCTTTATTGTACTCCGTATGATTTGTCTATTCCTGGCCTTAAGAAGTTCGGTACTCAGTTCGCAGAGAAAGATGTTTTCTACTTGACTACGGCCTTTTTTCTGCTTCCAGGTTTCTCGGAGCTAATTACTGTTGTCTCGTCATTTAGTGTAGTCTCATTTAGTTCACTTACACTATCCTCGAGCTCCTACCGATTCCTTACAAATCTCCTTATTAGTCGGAGCTCTAAAAACCTCAGTGGGAATTCAATTATCTTGTGATATAATACTGATTCTTGGTCTGATGCTCTCCAGCTCTTTATATAACAATGCACTGACTAACAGTATTCAAGTATTCACTGAATTCAATATTGGAAGCTACTAAATATTTGAATGGGTACTCACCTCTAATATTAAAATCGATTGCTCCACACAGAATTTTGTAGTAGTAACAGTCTTTGCCTGCCACGGTACTCAACAGTCTGCCGTACATTTACTAGTGGTGGTGAAACTTCGTTTCCTGGAAAATATGCCAATGTCCTCGATCTTAATGAGGATTTTTGTCGGAATTACGTTTCTTGATTTAAATTCTGTAAGAGAAATATTTTTAGTATTTTTTTATAAGGCTCTGGATGATGTATGCCTGTTGACCATATTACCTTTCTGCTATTACGGCTTAGACTTCTGAGTGCAATTTAATAGTGCCAGAGTTTCTGGATCAGTATCATGCTCAGGTTTAATTTAATCAGATTAATCATGGTTTTATATATATCAATCTGAGCGAAATTGATACTGGATTCGTATGCGCTTTTTATGTGACTATTGCGGAGGTGGAATGGTGCCCACACTGCTGCCGCTCTCCTCTACCTCCTTTGGATTTTCAGTAGCTGAGAGATTAATATTTTCGTTCTCCTCTTCGACACTAACCATTTTTTCTTGTTCCTTTTCCGTGTCCGCCGGAACCGATGCTTCACATACTTCTGGTGGACATGCATCTTCTGATCCACATGTATCTTCTGGCCGACATATATCTTCTAGCCGACATGCATCTTCTGGAGGACATTCGTCTTCTGGGCGACATGCATCTTCTATTTCAGTCTCAGTCTTTTCAGGAGTTGGACTACTTTCCTTCTGCTTGCCAATGCCATGGACTGCGATTTCTCCAAATCTGTAACTGATCACATTGCCGGATTTCTTTATGGACTCAAGGGATTTCTCATCTATGCCGACCGTCATTAGTTTTCCACTGCCTTCATCCTTGGTCTTCAGGATTCGCCATAAGGATGTACGCAGTCCTTCGTTTTGGGCGCTCAACAGAGCCAGGATATGCTCCGTTGTTTGTCCCGCGCTTCTCGGTAGGAAGAAGTTAACTACATGTACCCTGGGTACATCCTCTGACGGACATGTCATCAACTCTACTCCCTTCCATTCAGATAGTTTCGGAGTAGCTATCTTCAGCCATTCAGACGTTTGTGCATCTTTACAGTCCACCAATATATGACCTGGACGGAAGTGAATGCCTTCGAACTTTAACGTATGAGTCCATCCCTTCGCCACCTCACAAATAAGTGCTTCTTCGAGTGCAGTTAACTCCGAAGGGGTTAAATTGACTTTAGGGAATTCCTTTGGTAGAACTGCCATTTCGATTGTCTTTGAAATATCTGCGTGGGTTTTGCTCACAGTTCTCTTTACTGATCTTGGAGGGTCATTGATAGCACTGTCTTGATATCTTCTCCGCTTTAGTTCAGTTCTTTGGGGTGGCATATTGACTCGGCCTCCCCTTTGTTCCGTCTTTTGACGAACTGGAATATTATTTCCCTCTTTCGACCGATGTTCTTCAGCCTTCCTCCTGGCCTCATGAGGTGGTAGCCCCCTTTCTAGGTACCTTAAGTACCATTTGCACCCTGCTCCACTGAGGCCTTTACGCAGTGGATCATCAAATGCTCCAGGCTGGCCTGGAGGTGGTATATTCGGCACTTTACGGGAGTTATGTTCGTGTACGCTTTCCCTCATTGCTCCTGCGGTCTTTGTGCCCGATCTCTTGTGCAACGATGAAAAGCTGGATGTAGAGGGCCCCTCATCCTTAAAAGTTGTTATCGCTCTTTGTGAATTTCTTATTGGTGCTCTTGCACCCATCTGTGCTGGTTGGCCAGCCATCTGCGGCATTGCCGTTCTGTTGCTTCCATAATTAGAAGCAAAGCCTCGTGAACCGTCATCATAGAGCTCATGCTCCAAACGGTCCGCGAGTTCAGTTGCGGTCTGTGCCCGCCAATTTATTTTATTTATTGTTGTGTTTCTCATAAGTTTTGTTTTTTTCTATTCGGGTGTGGGTGGTCGACCATAGCAGAGCCCGTATGCCATGGCAAGGCCTATTTACACTTGAATTCGGCCCGATGTTCAAGAGGCTCCGTTATTGACTGGGTAATTTATGGGCTCCCAGCCTGACAGATTCTCAGCACGGGTCGCATAACACCTTAATCCAGCCCCTGGGACGACTCTTAGTTACTGCTCCTCAACTGACTTCCTGATTTGAGAGCACCTGCCGGAGAGTGAATTACTCTTCGTCAGTATAGCCAGTTGAGTCTTTGCAGCATAAGCCTTCACACCACGACAAGGTGATCATCCCTTAGTGAAGGTCGATAAGGATTATGGGGTTCGTTTTTTTTTTTTTTCTTTGCAATTGTCAGACACCGAAAGCGAGGCTCTGGTATCGAAAGTAATAAGACCAGTACTGAACTCCGAAACAATTTTTTAACCAAATAAATGTTTTTCTTGGGGTATGGATAAGGTGACCATAATAGCCTTATACTGAAGGTAATTGGATGTTCTCTTCGCAACTATGTAGTAGACATTTTGACCCCATACCACACAATGGTAGCAAGCATTGCAGAAAATCCAGTGCGCTTCAAATTTGCTACTGGATGCTATTGGTGTTACAATGGGACCTTACTAGACCCAAACTATTTAAGGCGGCATTTGATTTAACCTAATCTAACTTATATAAGGAGATCAAGGCAATGTCGAGCAATAAAATGTGTTGCTGATTAGACAATACTTGGCCGTTTAGACATCTCACATGCCTACTCATTCTGATCATCAAATAGTATCCCCCCGTCAAAGAAGATTTCTTTAACAAATGCCAAATTTACGACCAATTGTCGGTGTTTAAACGCTACGCGGCGTTCATGGAATCTATAAATGACTACAGATGCAACAGATTTCTCAATGAAATCCTGTCTATAATTTATTAATAATGAGCGGCAATAATCTAAACAAATCCTCTTTACCTAGCACAGTTGAGATCCTGCTGGACCAGAATTCTAAAGTGTTACAGAGGGCGAATTATCCCCGGTACCATTTACTATTGGCCGGTTCTCCACATCTTCAAAACTCTTGTTATGACACGGTACACCTATTTAATTGCCTCATTAGAATCACTGTCTTTCGGCCGCAGAGTCTCTGGCTGAGGATAACCATCATCTGGCATACACTTGATATCAAAATTTTTTTTTAATACATTCTTCAGGGAAGAGCTGTTACAATGAGAAAAACAAAGAACTTTTATTAGATGAAATGATGACGAAGGGTTGTAATGGCCAATTATGTATGTATGTGTATTGTATTATAAATACGAGATTTTGAAAAATGTTTTATACAGCACAGTTCTGCTTAATTACTGGGTCTCATACATAATCTTTACAGCGATTTAACATTATTTTCTATAGGTTAAGTTAGGATGGAGTGGTAGCTTTGATACCAAAGCTCACTTGAGCACGCAAAGCGGCCGAATTCCATCGAACTTATCGCAAAGTTGGTCAGAACAGTGGCTGCACACTAATATCATTGAAATTCCTATTGCTTAAATCGAATTGTTACTGCAGACATTTGGAAAGGACTTGGACATATTTCTTGAATGATGACTGCAGCATTTTTCTGGCGGAGATTTTCGCAATCTTGAAGGCTATTGAGGCCATAGCTGGTGGCCCAGCTTCGGAATCGGAATCTTACGTGATCTTCGTTGCTGGTCAGGCTGTTGTTCGCGAGTGCAAAGAGTCGTTGAGGACTTTTGGACTAGACCGTATCCGTCTATGCTGAGTTCCGGGCCATAACGGAATACTGGACAATGAGACGGCCGATGCCTTCGCTAGGTTATGTTCGCTTTCTGGGGGCGATTTAATAGTTGGTCCTGACCCCCCAGTCTGCCACCTCTACGGCTTCATCAATGGATGTGTCGGGGAGGAAGAGCAGAGACGTTGGGAAACGTATCGGGTTGTTTTATTTCTAGATGTCTATGACCTGCTGTGGGCAGTAAGAGAACAGGTTGACTGCTAGGCTTGGATAAGGCCAGCTTAAGATTGGTTGTCGGTTTTATCACGGGGCACTCCGAGATTAGGTCGCTGACGTCTGTTCCAGATCCCAGCCGGACTATTGCAGGGCATGTTGCGATGAAGAGGAGTTGGAGACTATCGAACACCTCTTCTGTAACTGCCCAGCCCTTGGTAGGTTGAGGTTGAAGACCCTTGTCAGGGCAGCCTTTGAGAGTTTGAACTCTGTGTCGAGAGCCGACATCAAGGCTCTCCACAGATTCATTAGTGGCTTAGGCTAGTTGAGAGGTGATAGGGCTTCATCAGTGTAGTCGCGCTCTCCCTTTTTTGTTATGCCTGGCCTGTGTGATCCCACCGCTTCCCATTCTCCCTTTCCTACATCCTCTTCTTTTTATCCTATTCCCTCTATTATCCTTCCCTCTTTAAGGACGTTGTACAATGGGTCAACTCGACCTCCGGGTACTGTACTTGTCTTAATTGACAAGTACACGTCCTCTAACCTAACCTGGACATATTTCTGCCTCTGAAAAACTTAAAGCTAAACCAGCTTTTAGTCTTTATTTCGAAAGCTAAGAAGCGTTAATGGCTTTTGGTTTTCAATCTCACTCCGTATATAAAAAACATTTCTTTCTCTCCCACATATTTACAAATTACGAGTGACAACACTTCATTGTAAACTTCACGGATTTAGATTTAGAAACAATGGAAATTGAATTAAACGATATGAATACTTAATTAATATTACATGTTCTGGTTTCTGTTTTTTTGTATTTTTTGCGTACGACTATTTTATTTAATTATTGTATTGTATTCTTCTTCTTAAATATTGTTTCACAATTTCTTTTTTAAAAATTTTTGTTTTTGTATGACTTAAAAGCAAATAAAATACATTAAATTTTAGATTAAATCTTTAAATTGTTGTTGTTGTTTTTTTTGTTTTTCAACTAAAAGGAACCAAAACGAAACTAAACTAATGGTAAATAAATATATGCTTTAAACGCAGCTATATACATATATTAAAAACGTAAAGAAAATTAAGGACAAAAAATTATAAAAATAAATAGCCTTGCATTGGCATTGCAACAAATTTGACTTTCTTTCGTTGCAATTGTTTTTTCTTTTTTTTCACTTAAAACGCTTTAAAAACGCGATTCATAAACTTTCAAATCGAGGAACTAAAACCTAAAATAAAAATACAATTTTAATTACTATGTACGTATTTGCCTTAAACATTCCAAGAAACTACAAACATACACACACACATAGTTTAAAACTAATTACTTTTTATCTTCTTAGAGGGGTGTGGAGCAAAGGATAAGTTTAAAAAACAATAATAAAAAATTGAAATTAAATTGAAAATAAAAATTAAAAAAAAAGGAGGATACTTAAGTTAACTAAATGCTAACTTAAAATAATTCAACGTTGGTCTTAAATATTTGGTATCGTTAATATTTTTAAAATGAATTTTATGAATACAAGCCGCCGTAGGATCAGCAGAGTGTTTAAGTACACCATGTGACTAAGATACCGAGGTGTGATATAGAAAATGTTTATTGGAAGTTTTATGGAAATTCAAAGGACTCTTTTGTGGTACCTCCGAAAAGCTCTTAGGGTGCTGGTTGTGTATGATACGTCTGTGTGTTAAGGAAGCCTTTTTCATTTGTAAGTAATTATAATAATAATAATAATATTCGTAATGATAATATTGTAAATTTAGTCGTCGCTGTTGCTGTTGCATTCGATTTCCATCTCGTGCATCACCTCGTCAAGCCAAAGAGACTTGGTAGAAAAGCCATTCTTCCATAAACGATGGTACAAATGCTTTAGATGTGGTAAACTTAACTTTCGGCTTCAATAATGCTAATTGTTCTTCGAACAATTCTAAAGACTCCAAACAGCTGGTGCCATTGCCATGTGTTAGATATTTACCATCGGGCTTAAGAATTTTAAACGAATGCTCCAAAATGGTGCGTATAAAATCCCAACATTCACCAATGGGTGCACCCGATATTGGTATATCGGTTAAATCGCCAAATACATAATCAAATTTACGTCCATCGGCAATGAATTTCTTCATGTACTCGACACAATCACCCACAATTATTTCGTAGTTATCACCTTTGCGTTTCTCCAAAACATCACCACAAATACTGTTTAAATACTTGTTGCACGCTTGCATAACTAACTCATCGATTTCAAGCATTACAACAAACTTGGGCTTCTCCTTTAGTAGTTCGTAGAGGAGAGCACCATCACCGCCGCCTAAAATACAAATTTCTTTGCCTTCATAGTTTTCAACGCCACGTCCCATAAGGGTTTCAGTATAGATTAAATCGGATTCTGCGATATCTAGGGGGGGGGAAAAATACAATTTAGTCTAATAAAAATTACTTTTTTTTACAGGATCTTTCAAGTTCGAGTTACGTTTTAGCGGTGTTTCATTTCTTGTTTATGAATCAACAACACGGAAGAACTGTTTAGGTCGGTCTCATCCGTATTATGCAAAATTTTGAACATTTTTTATAGTTTCAATTGTCGAACATAGGCTGGAAGTTTAATCCATGTACTATACAGCAACAATTGTATGGAGAATTTTGATTTTAAGTCTTGCTGGATTCAGTGCAAAAATTGTAGTCAAACGCCCATCAGCAACGTGGAGAACTCGGTTATTTCTTTAAAGAGTGTTAGGTTGAGAAAATAATTTTCTTAGGCGAAGATCATTACCATTCGAATTAGTACGAATAAAATTGAGCATTACACTTTCACTGTTACTGTTTGCGATCTCGAACTGAAAATTAATTATAAGCTGAATGGCAACTGCAGTATTCGTCACATGAAGGACTAAAGGGAGTAGCTTTTCCTAGTGTGGGTTCTCAAGTAATCTTTATTGATAGTAAAGCGGCCATGAGAAGCCTCTGTAAAGGTCTTTTAAACAAATCGAATCAGTTTTCGTTAGATTCCGGAACACAGTAATGTTCTTGGGTACAATAAAACTAATGTCCTGCTCGATTAGATTGTAATTTCAAGGATAAGACACTATTGCTGGTTTCAAATTTGCTATACCTATAGTCTCATCAGAGAATGGGTTCGGTCGAAGGAGGAGAAAAGTTCGGAGGGATTTAGTCATCCATTGACATTGGTGAACTTGGATTGCTGGAGAGATTCAATAAGCCCAACGTGGGACTGGTAACTAGGTTTCTTACAGGACAAAGTGGTATCATGTCGTTTACGGGGATGTGGAATTGATAGCAGACGAATTTCAACAAGAAATATGGAAGTCAATAGAACATCTCCTCGGGCCGGCCTTTGGACTTCCAATGCTCTAGAGACGAAAAAGTTTCAACAATCTGTCGGCAGTTGATATTCAGGTTCTCCTGCAGCTGATTTTATAATTCCGCTGATTGAAAAATGTTTACACACTTCAGATTTGTTTTTCTGTTAATTTTCATTATCTTTCTCTCTATTCATATTTAGCAGCCTTCACTTTTTTTCGATATTTTTTTTCTAGGACCAACACAGTGGGTCCCTAAAAATTCGTAACATTTTGTAACTTTTTTTGTGGCCAATTATTGGCGATTTTATGATAAAATTACTCTTTCCACGCGCTAACACTAGATATTTTATAAAATTCTTTATGGATTTATGCAATCAATGTTGCAAAATTTAACAACTGAACAAAATTTAACTGGGGCTATCTTAAAAGTAAGAAAATTTTTTGAATTTTCGAAGCCTTAAAAAAGACAATATTCGGGACGCGGTGGACTAAATATGAATAAAATTAAAACGAATGTTTATCATCTACAAATTCTAGACCCGCTCTTTATATATAAACACATTAAAAAAACATGAGAAATTTCCGTTCAAAATATGGTACATAACTTGCATATGTATATGTATGTAAATACGAAACTCGAATTTAAAAGACTCTGTAGGTTTTAATCTTTAAAGGAATTATGTGTAGGCATATTTTAACATTCCTTTAAAGCTCTGTTTTCAATAGCAACTAAAGTTCAAGGCCTTTAGTAGTATTTGGTGTGGCTCATACTTACTTTGCAATTCATCCAATATTAACATATTTCCCAAAGTTTTCGAGTGCAGAATTTGTATTTTTTGGAATGGTGAACGAGCCTCATAAACCAAAGCGTCAATATCGTATTCAATAATACGTTCGTCTATAAAATATTAAGGAGTGTTAACATATACCATGTACATATGTATGTAGTTAGACAAATAAACCAAAAACACAATGTATTATATAAATATACATATGTAGGTATGTATGTATGCATGGTTATTGTTATTATAGTTATTTTTTATTATTATTTTTTTTTTGTTTGTTTTAATTTTCACTTTTAATACAATGTAATAATGTATGTATGTAGTATGTATAATGCTTATATACTTTTTTTTGTTTGTTTTCATATAAATTTATATTGTATTATGGCACTGCACTGTACATTAACAAACATGATAATGACAATGATGATGATGATAATAATAACGGATTTATGGTACATTGAATGTATGGTTAAAAAGTGCACACTACTACCATTAACACGTAAAATGTGTTTTAATATCTATTTTTCTTCTTTTTTGCCATTTTTCTCTAGTTTAACCAACACAAACACATAAATAACACTTCTGCACATAGTACTACAAACACATGAGCTGGCAATTTTTATAGAGCACTTAAATGATATTACAAACAAACAAAATACAGCAACAACAATAATTTGACAAAAAAAAAAAAAAATTAAGGAATAAAGCTAAAAAAAAAGTATTCAAGCAATTTTAAACAATAATTATGCCTTGAGATAAAGAAAAAAAAAAAAAAAGAAATGAATGCGTTAAAGAATTTGTACTAAAAGTTGAGCGGCGTTATAAGGCTTTTATATACAAAAATGAGCAGTTTTTCTCTTATAGAACAAAAATAAATTTTCCTTTGAAATAAAATCAAGGACAAAATTCCTAAGGCATAACAGACAGTAAAACAAAAACAGAAAAAAAAGAATGCAAATAAATAGTTGGGAAATTAAACAATAAGAAATATGGAAGTAGAAAAGGTAGATTAGATTAGGTACAGCTTAGAATTTAAAAAATTTAATAAGGTCAGGGTCAAGCAGAATTTTTAAGTTTAAAATAGTATAGACTCTCTATATAAACTTCGTATGGGAATATGTACAAATGTGATTATATTTATGGTTCTAATGTTAAATTCATTATCAATTTATCACGACAGTGAAGAGGTATCGTCGTGAACCGAAAATAGAAATAGGAGATAGTCAAACAGAAACTATATTCGTGGAATAGTAGCTACATTATGTAGAATCCAGATTCTGTTATAGTATCACTAAAACGCTAGAACAGTGATATTCACTGAAAAATATTTTGGTTCTAACCAAGTAACCTTTGAGTTTATTACACAACAAAATCAAGAGCTGCTTATTACTCCATAGGTATAAAAGGCTACATCATCAAAGTGTTAAGTGATTATGCGATCCCTTTCGATCATTCCCTAGAGATCAGACGAGGTTATTACGTATATCGTTTCGAAAGAAACGTTTCCGAAACACAATTCCTTACAGCGTAAGATTGGAATGAAGTTTCTTTCGAAATTGAAATCCATGATAACCTACCAGATGAAAGAAAGTATGTTTTTCGTATTAAGTCTTTTTGCCACCATTTTCAAAGGGTTAGGATTCTAAGCTAAAGGAAGAAATTCATTAAGATTATAATAAGCAACACGAACTGGCGATAAAAGAAGTTACAGAAAACAAGAGTGTTTAATTATCTTTGGCATTTACTGGGGCCGTCATCTAACGTGGGATCAAGGTTTTAAATTCAAAACGACTAACAGTCTGGGTATGGTTACTACTGCCGCAATGTGTTGTGTTGTAACTCGGAAAATGAGTTTCATTTCTGTTTCAACTTCGCTGGGTTAAGATTTGGCCAGCTTAACCTAAGAGTCGAACAGGACCTCACTTCTACCCAGAAAGCATTAGTCAGGAAATAAACTTTTCCGTAATTTCCAGTCCAAACATGGCCAAGAGAAACCCCTATGGATAGGTTTTAGGAGATTTATATTTTATCGTTATGTCCCTATGCTCAGGAACCGTTATAATTGAAATCTTAGAATAATAATCATATCTCAGAAAAGTAGGTGACATTCATGGACAATAGGGTGGTTTTAAAAAATCGATGTAGGATTTTTTTGGGGGCACCCCCTAAAATGTTTCATTTTGTTAGATTTAAAGATTGCCAAAGTCTAAGCATGATTGAAAGATGTTAACACGTTCCATTGGGGCCTCAAAGTTTTGAAAATCTCGATTTTTTTTTTGGCAGTTTGTAGACTTTGCCGACCCATATCTCGAGAACGGTTTAATATATTTGCCAGTGTCATACATCAAATTGAAGTCGATACTGTTTATAATATTTTGTATGGAATATAAAAAAAAAATACGTAAATAGTACTGAATTATTATTATTTCATTTCAAAAATTGATAATATAGGAAGGAAAATGGGTTCCATATTCGCTCTCAGGCGTACCTAGTCACGTTTTTAGGGACACTGGATCTATTTTTTTGGTTTCAGTACTAGTTGTGTATTTATTGTGTAGTATATAAAATATTATAAATAGTATGATCTTTAATTTGATGTATGACACGGGTAAATACCTTTAGCCGTTCCAAAGATATAGATCGTCGAAGTCGCAAAACTGCCAAAAAAAATCGAGATTTTCAAAACTTTGAGGCCCCAGTGGCACGGGTTAATATCTTCCAATTGTGCTCAAACTTTGGCAATCCTAAAATCTGACAGAAAGAAACATTTTGAGGGGGGGGGGGGGGTGCCCCCAAAAAAATTCTGAAATTTTTTTACCCTATGGGATAAAACCACCCTAATGGACCCTAGGTTGTCCACCAATATAACGTTCGAAAGGGACTTCATGTAAGGTTGGCTGTTCGAAAATATCAGTATATTCTCATGTGACATTCTATTAGTGTTAGGGACAGTATACATTTCATAAGAAACTCAATGCAATCTTATTTCGAAAAGAAATCATGATGGCATCTATTACATCACGAAACGTGTTAATTCATCATAAATGTAAGGCAAGAGATTTGCATTTATTGGAGGGTTACAGGCGCCTCAATATCACTCATAGCTATTAGTGTGGTGGCAAATTTAGAAAAAAAAAATATGAATAAATTCAGTATTGACTGTAAATTAATAGAAGTAAAATATGCTTTGGGAATTTAAATCAAAAAAATATACGATTTCATAAAATTATGATTTTATAATAAAATTAGAAGCGATAAATTATTAAAATTAATGTTATAAGACAAACAAAGCAAATTGAAAATACATAAACACAGCACAGTCACAATGACAATAATAAAAATAAAAGAAATTTAAGATAAAAAGCCTTTAAGACATGTCATGTAAGACAGACGAGATTATTTAATATGAATTAAATTAAATTAAATGAAGATAGCCAAGTATAGTGGTTAGTTAGTTGGTTAGTAAATACGGAATAGTAGCTTATAAAATAAAATTGAAAATAAAAAAGGAAATATAGTGTAAATAATAAAATGTATATATATTACCTGCTGATGGAAAATATCTAGCAACATCACCACGTTTCAAAGTGGGCAATACTTGTCCAGAATATACTTTCAATTTCTTGGCAATGTTATTTTCAAGACGTTTGGATGACTTTTGATATTGATATTGATTTTTTTTATTTTTTTGTTTTGTTTGTTTGATAAAAACAATATGCATTTGACAAAATTTCATTCGAATCGAATATCAATAATTGGTATTGGTAGTGGTTGGTGGTGGTGGTTGTAAGTGGCAACATGATTTGAATATTTTGTGAACAACAGCGATTATAATATAGAAGAGTTTGGTTTTTTTGATTTTTGGTTTTTGATATATGAAATAAAATTAAATAAAAAAAGAATACATCATGTTAAAATTGATCAATTAAAAATATTACAGATTACGTATTGATATTTTTTGCAAAAATATGTATAAAATTTCAAATAAAAATGAAATACAATTTATTTATAGAAAATGATAATAATGAGAGAAAGAAATTAATGAAAAATGTTATCGATTCAAAAAGTGTTTGAAAATATAATACATAATAAAAAATATAGATTTTGTATAAACAAGGCATGCAGTTTGAAAATGATACAAAAAAGCTGTCAAAAAGAAACAAAACAAAAAACTATCTAAACAAACAAATTTGAAAAAATAGATAAGAAAACCCGAAGGAGTACAGAAGGTAACTAACATTTCTTACAAACGGTTCAATTGAAAAGTATGCCAATTCGATTGTAATGTCTTCTTTTTGTTTTTGTTTTAATTTACACTAGAAAATATGTATAGTATGTATACCAATTGAAGAGAGAGTGGGGGTTAAGGTAAAGAAGGGGAAAAATTGAAAGCTTAAATTTTGAGTGTTTCATTTTAAAAACAGTTTCGAGTAAATTATTAAACTAGCATTTAATACGTTCAATATATAGTACATATGTATAGTATGTAGTATATGTATGTAAATGGCATAAATAAACAAAACTATAAACATTTTTGCAATAGAATATCGAATAAAATGCTTTCAGTTTTGGAATTTGCAACCAATCACAATCATCTTAATGGTGGATGATATTATATTTTCTTCTCCTTTTTTTTTTGTATCCATATACAACAACATTAAATAGGTTTCGATTTCAAATTATTTCGAATGAAAATATGACGGCAAGTACACTAATTGAACTAAATAATGAAAATTTTTCTAGGTGAAGTTGAACAACAGGAGATGTTGTGTTGTAGTATTTCAGTAATTTATGCTAACCTGAGCTAGTCATGTAAATATCAATATATCCACCACGTTTAATAGGCGGCAAATATTTGGAACGATCGGAATTTAATTTTTGTTGCAATATTAATTCCAATGCTCGCATTGTCTGCAATTGTATATTTATTTAGACACATCAAAACAAATATTATATAATTATTCAATTAAATTATACATTAAATTACAAAATAAATAAACCACCAACAATAAACAAAGAAAAATTAAAGAAGAAAACGAAAAAAAAGAAACACAAATTAAGAAAAAACTAAATTTGAAACAAAATCAAATTAATATGCAAACTTAGCCACTATTATGTATGATGTGTATTAAATGATTAATAAAAATAATTATTTTAAATTCAATTATACACGATCTTTAAAGTTCGAATTTTTATTTCGAATTCGAAATACACCCAATTTAATCGGCCAGGAATTTTGATTTCGAATTCGAAATACACCAAATTTAATTGGCCAGTTACAGTTGACCTAACCTAGAACCTTAGATGTTCTATATCGAAGTCTAAAAGTGTAAAAAAAATAAAAATAATATAGAAATTATTAAAGTCCCCTACCAAGCTGCTGGATTTCGCTCAATTCAGTGCTGAAAATTAAAACTTTATACCTGGTTTGGAAGTGTAAAAGGCTATTAAAAACAATGGGTATCTGGTCATTACGGCATTACTAACAATTTCAGAATCCGCCCTGAAAATAACGACACTGGTGAAACCACCAATAAGATTCTTTTTCAGAATTATTGAGAAAAAACCCCATTCAGTTACAAATTATCCATGGGGATATATAGAGCGGACTTTCTATAGATTCGAAATGAGACCTAAACATTATTAAGCGGTAGATAAGAGCTATCTTTGGGTTTTATAGGCTATGAGAAGAGGCAGAAGAAGCAGTGGATCATATTTTATATCACTTTTTGATGAACATGGCCAACTACTCGATTTGTTGACGAACTAATGAATCTGAATGACTGCAAGCTTGAGAATCTAATTGGGTTAAGACGATTGGCTGGCGAGATCAGGATATTAATCTGTAGGACTTATGTCACCCTTAGGCATTATGATAGGGGGATAGTATACTGTTTGTTCTTTCAGTGTGTTAACATTTTTCTTTTCTTTTTCCTTTTTTTGAAAGGTCACAAAAAAACCAAAAGAGTGTCTAGGTAAAGGTGTACTTTACTGCAAATACAGTAATGCACTACTCCTAGTACGACCTACCCTAATCCATAAAAACTTAATCAGAAAATTTTGGACGACAGTACGTAAAAACTTGTGTGAATATTTGTTTTACAAGATATATGTACATACATAATTGGTAATTACAACCTTTGTCAGGATTACGACCTAGCTTCTCACATCATTTATGTTCTGTGTGTTAATTTTATACATGAGTGGCGGAAACGACAGTTTAAAGTCTTCTCCGAACAACAGATTTTTCATGGCAATTTTATTTACTCTCAGAGTTTTTGCCAGATATCCGCTGAGACAAAGTCACCAAAGAAATATTTTTTCATATTTCGTTTTGTTGGTGATGTCTGAACTGATGTTTGAACGGTGGCTGCACGTCTAATAAGCCCACACACTACCTATTAGATTACGCCGACTACTGCGATGAATTTCATGGTTTTGTTAATAAAAAAATTAAACATAAAATATGCTTAACGCTAACGAGTTACGCTATTGTTATGCGACGCAGTGAAATTTATTCACTGCAATGAAATTTCTTTGAACAATTGTTGTAAGATATTTCGAAATAATTTGGTCGTAAAGTACCAAAAGCTTTAAAGGGCAATATTCGGATTGAAAATCGATCGTAATACCAAAACTTTCGAAATCTGTAAGAGATTTGCAACACATTGTTTATCATTCATAAAGTAGTAGGCACTTTAGAGCTTTTTAATTTGCATTTGAAAGAGAAATTCATACTTAACAGATCGTGTATAAATCTAATGTTTATTATTGTCACTTTTAAATGCAAACAAAAGGGAAATGTTTCCTTTCAGTTTATTTTATGTATTAAAAGTTCATTAGACTCGTAGTTGTTTATGCTAATTTAAATTTGATTTCGTTTCATACTAATCTTTAAGACACATACCTCTTGCACATTTTACTAGAAGAGGAGCAGAGCAGAGCCGAGAGGCAGAGAAGGAGGAGAGGCACCATGTGCCTTTGTTTTCTAAATCTAAATTATGAACAGTCATTCGTAATTTATTTTTAGCTTAAGCATAAAACTAATGTGTCGTCGTATTCGTTGTCTTCTTTCGGCAACTGTTTGCTTTCTTTTTTTTTTTACTTTTGGCAAGTATTTATGCACAATTTTTTGGTTTCAAACAAATTCTTTTAAAATATTTTATTAAAAATTGAAAGTATTTTATTTGCTTATTTTTATGTTGAAACAAGGAAACAATTGCATATGCCAGATACATAATACAAATCTTCTTTTGTTATATTCAAGGTTGCAATATACATATATTATTTCTATTGTTTTTTGGCTGTAAATCATGTAAAATCATGTTTATTTCTTAATTTAAAATTTTTTTTATATAAAAATCATAAGAATGCATATTTACAACAAGAACAAGATTAATTTCAATCATTTTGACGTAATATAAGCTAAATCGCTCGAAAAATAAATGAATTTCATAAATAAATACAGAGAGAGGATTACAAAGTGATAACAAATTTGATTGCTAGTTGTTTTCTATGACCTAAAAGGTGTAACATGCATTACGCACACCTTAAAGTGTAATTTTCCATAGATCTTACTATAAAAAAGCATAAATACGAGCATATTTATGTTTCAATATTAAGTTTTCTTCGAATGTAGAACACATCACACGCACATGCTAATTGATATTGTTGATTGCCGCCATTAATTTCTTTCATAGCAGCACTTTACGCATAGCATTTGATAGATACTATGAAAAATAAACAGCCGGCCGGCTTTTTCTTTTGCTTTTATCGGAATGTTGTTTGAAAACAAACAAATAAATTCTATATTTATAAAGTAAGAAGAATCACATGCTCGCGTAAATTTATTTAAACAGATAAGCAGTTCTAATGGAATCTACATAATCGTGAAATAATATTTCAGTTATAATTACTTTATATGATATTAAAAGAAACCTTTTATTTTTAATACAGACACTATCAGGCCACGTTTATGGTATTAGTTAGAAACTAATCAACCATATGATGGAATAAATATGACAAAAGATAGATTTTACAAATATAAAATGACTCTCAGGAATATCTCGTCTATTCGACTACCTTTTCGTTTCAATTCAATTCTATGTATCTTTTCGTGATAGGTTTGCCATTTAAAAGTATGGATCGTTTAACAAGCAAAGAGAAGAACACGTAAAAATAATCACTAAAAAGTAATGATTCAACGACTTATAGTGCGTCGACTAAGGTAGCTAAAGGTAATAGATTTCAGGGCCAATTTTTCGAACAAAATTTTCTTCAGTAAAGAAGCTTGTAGAATCTAGAAATTAGTGTGGAAAAGCCATTGAGCCATTGGTGTGGAGGTATCGTTGGGTCATACTGTTTCGTAAATAATTCCAAAAGACCCTTACCGACAGTTATAATGGCGACACGAGCCACACAACAAAAGCGATTTAGTCTTTCTTGCATAAGAACTCTCCAGAAAAGGTAAATTTCACGTTTTCATTACCATAATTACAATACTATTTGTCGACGTTGGGCTTTTTTGTGGAGCTACGTCAAAGACCGTTTTTACGTGCAAATTATCGCTGAGATACACTTCAAGTCGGAGTCGAGTGTTGGCTTAGCAAATGTGAGGTTACGGTTAAACTCCAGCTCAGACATCTCGACCAAAATGAAATATAAAAAATATTTCTTTGGCGACTTCCTCTCAACAGATTTCTAGCAAAATCTCTGAGAGTAAATGAAGTTGGAAGAGTTTCTAAGACATCTGCCGCTTGGAATCGACTTAAAACTGTAAATCCCGCCACTTATGGATAAAATATAAGCGGTAGGAGAAGCTAGGTCGTAATCCTGACTGAAGGGTTGTATAATTTTTTTTTATGATTTTTATCAAACCTTTCTCAAGCATGGGCATTACCTACCAAAGTATTTTGCATAATTGAATGTATTGTATCGTGTATCGTTTGCTATAATACCCTAATACGACTCAACTGTTGCAAGTGGTATTTATTTTTTAGGAACTTTGAAATTTTTAAGTGTGGTGCTATACTATCAAATTCTAATTGGAAGGCCCTTTGTTCAATCGGAAAAATGAAATAAGACCGAATAGCCATTTGCATGAATTCGTGAATTCAATATAAATAATTGCGGTTTATATCATTTAAAAAAATATAAAGATCACTCCGAAAAATCACCCTGATTTTGGAACAGCAAAATATATTATGACATCATTTAGAAAACATCTTCCAGCTTTTTAAACTATTATAACGTATAGTATAGTATATGTTCTGCTATTATATTAAAGTTTGCTCCACTTTGCCTAATCGTTTGATAACTAGACTGCTTTTGACAGGTACCAATGTATGTTATAGTATATTAATCAAAAAGAATTATTACATACATAATTGGCCATTTCAACCCTTCAGTCAGGATTACGGTCTAGCTTCTCAACACCACTCATGTTGTGTGTGCTAATTTTATACATGAGTGGCGGGACCTATTGTTAAAAGTCGACTCTGAACGACAGATTTTTCAGAAACTTTTCATGGCAATTTTTATTTGCTCTCAGAGTTTTTGCCAGAAATCTGCTGAGAGGAAGTCGCCGAAGAAATATTTTTTTCATATTTCGTTTTGATATCTGACCGGGGATTTGAACCGTGGCTTCGCGTCTAATAAGCCAACACACTATCTACTAGACTACGGCGACTTCAATCAAAAAGAATATTAACAAATAAATACGTTCCTAATTACACACGTAACTTAAATTCTTGTGGATTAAACAACCCGTCTGGCGCTAAATGATTGCTTTTGTTTACTTTTTCTAGTCTTCGAAACAACATTGTTTTTAATTATTGATACTATAAATAAAATAATTTACTTTTTTACCTGACCCTATACAGTAAAAAATGCTAACAAATGAATTAAACAAAATATAATCAAAAAAGGAAAAAAAAATGCAAGAATTAAAACAATAAATAATTGCAAACGAAAACAAAAACAACAAATAAAAAAATAGTACATGCTATAGAAAATTTGTCAATATAGCAGAGCACATGTCTGTTCTTTTTTTTTTTTTTTTTTTGGTGAAAACAGAAACACAAACAAAATCAATGACCGGCAAGTGGATAGTAAAAAACCAAAAGTAGAAGGAGAGCACAATACTCGGAAACAAGAAATGATATAATACTCCCCACAACAGTTAAAAGCAAACGACATAACGATAATGTAAATACCTACACTCTAGTCGTTATTGTTGCTGTTGTTGTAGTTAGTTTTTCTGGTGAAGAGCACCCATGTGCAAAAGATAATGGATTTGTGGCTGTGTGTGTGTGTGTCTGTATATACTTGAGAGTCTTACAATAATGAACTTGACACCCTTTCGAGGACCAACCATCATACACGCTACCATTTTAATAAACCTCGACTATGTTAACAAAAATTTCGTTCCACACCACCCCACAGAGGCCCTTCAGAATATAAGCAAGGCAAATGACAAGGTTAAGCGAACGGGAAGAGTGAAAGAAAATTTTTCCAGACAGATGCAAGAGAAGGCCAGCTGGTGGTTGATGTGGAGGGGGAAAAAATCAATTTTTAATGGTGAATAAAAAAAAAAGAAAACTTAAATTAACAAAATGAATACCAAATTAAAATAAAAATCAAACATGCTTTGTTAATAATTATGTAAACAAATTAAAATTAATAAATTAAAATCATAAAAAATTAAAAAAAAAAAAATAAAATAAAACTTCTCTTACATCGAATGACATCAGTTGCTCTTTGCCATCCTCCAGATAATATTCCACGTTAATGGTTACCAAACCCTGCTGGAAGATACGCAATGTAACAATGGTTTCCTTGTTTTCAGCCAAAACGGCAAAGTAACCATCATCCATGGGCATTTGATAGGCCATCTCCAGTTGTGGAAAGATGTGCTCCAATTCATGGCGTAATATTTTTGCAACTTCTTGTCGCTCCTTGGCGTCTCCGGTGCGTTCCTTGTCGACGGTAAAATCAAATAAAATTGTTTGTGCGGCCATATTTTTACTTTACAATTTCAGTATATTTCACAATTTTTTTTATTGTTGTTTTTTTAAAAGAATTTTACTTTCTAAACAAAAACAATATTCTTTTTATTCCAATTCTTCCTGTATTCCTCAATGCTAAAATATTGAAATAAAAACTTAAGAAGAATATTCCACGCGCGACGAACAAAACCAACAAGAAAAAGTGCAAAAATTTAACTGAGCAAAATTTGTTGGTGTGTGAGAAATAGAGAGGGAATTAACGTTGTAAAATAAAATACATAAAATCAGCTTTTGTTGGTGAACTGTAAATACACCCGTGTTATTTGCGATTTTAATGTTTTGATCAGCGTTGCCAGGATAAAAAAATTTTTACACCAATTTCAAATATTTATTAATGCAATTAGAAATTATATTTCATTATATACGAATTGAATAATTTCCACCATATGGTCGGACCAGAATCTCTGGTGGGAATCGAACCAACGACCTTCACGCTAATAGTTTAGCACACTACCCACTAGACTATCAGGGCAAAATCATCAAATTAGAAAAAAAGTAATCAAAATTCTTTATAATTGTTTTTAACAAATTCAAAATTAACCTGACGCCCTTAAAAAATTTGGCGCCGCTAAATTTTTAAAACATGTTATACACCTGACGCCGTTTAAAATTTTGGAGCCGTTAATATTTAGATGCCGTTAACAGTTTTAACACTGTAAAAAAGTGACGCCGTCTAAATATCATGTTACCAAAAGTGACGAGGTCGAAAACGACGCCAAATATGACAGTGCCAAAATAATGCCAAAAAATAATACCACCAACAACAAATCCGGCAAAAGAGATATCGCAAAGAACAGCAACAAAAACGACGACACAAACATCAGTAACCATAGGGTAACTCAACAACAATAAAAACGATGGCACATATTTTATATCATTGCCCATTCTTTATAAGCTTGAGAACCTATACCAGGCATAGTTTAGGTCCTGGAAGAGAGAGAGAGAGAGAGAGGGTAGTGAAGGATATATAAGACGGAGGATGTAAGCGCCGGGTTAGAAAATGTAGGCCACAAACACACAAGAGAGCGTAACTACAACTTTGACGCCCTAGCACTTCTCAACCAGCTCAACCTATTTATGAATTTATGGAGAGACCTAATGTCAGCTGTCGACAGAGTCTAAACCATCGAAGAAGGCTCCTGCCCAGGGTCCTCAACCTACCAAAAACTGTATGTGTTCGATAGTTTCTTACTGCTCCTCTTTACAACATACCTTGCAATAGTCGGGGTAAGATCTGTTCCAGATATTTGCCACCGATATAATCTCGTAGTGTTCCGAAATGAAACCAATCCGTAATCTCAGGCTGGCCTTATCTAACTCAAGCCTGTTCTATCAATGTACATATCAGGCTATTGACTGCTAGATACATATCAACTTGATCCATCCCCTCAACGCCTCTGCTCATCCTCCCTGACCCATCCAGAGATGAGGCCGTAGAAGTGGCAGATTGGGGCTCAGGACGAACTATCGCGTCGCCTCAGAAAGTCTAGGAAAATAGTCTAGCAAGGGCTTCCGCCGTCTCGTTACCGATTAAACCGCCTAGCTACGACCTTTCAAGATAGCAAACAGTCATTGTTTAACCTAAAGTGAAGTTTTAGACCGAGATTGTTACAAAAAGCTCCCACGCAATTCTCCATCTAACTTCGACCCATCTGTGAAGGTGGATATATGTACCTCTCTGCCCCTGCTGTACCGCACTATTCCGTAGTGCCCTATCCGGTATCAGTATACTCAAACCAGGCAGGAACATAGTCTTAGGCACAATATACTCAGAATTCCAGAGTGTCCTATCGAGCGCTGTTTCTAGTAGCCCGATTCCCAGCAGCCAGATTCCCACCGCAGCTCTTACCTATAGAGTTCCTACACAGAAAGAGCATTCAGTGACTTCTTCATTCTTTCATCTATTTTCGCAATTGAACAAGTGGCAACACTGTAAGGCGATACAGTGTTAGCTCCCCTAGCCAAATTTGCCTCAACTAAGATTGTCATATGATGAAGAGCGCTCTCAACCGACTTACCCCTGACGTAAGCATTTAAAAAATAAAATTAAAAATTCTCAAACAGAGCCCCTTCTACCATACCCATAGTTCTTAGGGGCCGAGCATCTTTGGATTTTTACACACATAGGCCACGAACATCAACAATGTTCTTCTAAAGAAGATTTCAATTATACACCCAAAGAAATATTACGGCAGGATTCACAAATACCAATGAGAAATGATGTCGATACTCAAAAGCGCTCATGAAATTTTGAATATAAGTGAATCAACAATATTGAAATTTAACTGACCACTGTTCTACATTGTCTATCTGTCAGCCATTTTGAAAAAATATTTTAAACACTTAGCGGTCTCCATTCAAATAAAACAACATTTAAAACAATTTTTTTTTTTATAATTTTTATACAAGTTTTCATTTTGTTTTTATTTATTTCACTTGATTTGTGGTTATCAATTTTATAATATTTTTTTTGTGTTTTTTTTTCGTATTTTTCATTTTGTTTTTTTTTGGTAAATAACTTAATTAATTTTTGAAATTATAATTTGTTTGTTTGGTTTTATTAATTTTAATTTTAATTATTTTTATATTTCAATTTTAATTTTAATTTTCTGTGTGTAACGTTTTATGACATCTTGCTTGTCTCTTTTACTAGAATTTATTTTTATTTTTAATTTTATTTTTATTTTTGGTTTTGCATTTTGTTTATGGTATGGTTTTTTGTTTTTTATAATTTTCATACAGTATTATTAAGTTAGTTTGTGTTGTTGTTTTTTATTTTTTAGAATATTTTATCATCATTATTATTTAATAATAATAATAATAATTTTGTTAATTTGTTTGTTTTTGTTTCTTGTTTATTTTTTTTATTTATTTACTTTATATAATGAAAATTAACACAGTCAAATATTTATGATCAAATAAATTGATCATCATATAATTACATCCTACAATAATTAATTAATACGTAAATATTAATATTAATGTTAGTAATTAACATTATTTTTTTATATTCTTATTTTTTTTTTGTCATTATTATTATAATAATTTTCATGTATGTAACTCTCATTATTATGAATGGTTTGTTTTTTGTTATTGTGTTTATATTTTTTTAAATTATTTATTTATTTATTAATGAATTGCTCTATATTTAAATATTTTGTTTGTTTATAAATATTTTTCTTTTCTCTTGTAATATTTGTTTAAGTTTTCTTTTTTTTGAAATTTTCTTTTTCATTAATGCAGGGATTTTGTTTATTAAAAAGGGGGAACAAGTTAGAGAAGGGATTGTCCCTTAGGCTATTAAACAATTTTTCTTTTTTTTACTTATAGAGTATAGAGGGGTGTTGTTGTAGGCTTAATAAGGTTAAAATTTATCTTTGGTTACAGGGTTTGCATTTTGTTTATAACAATTTGTCAGTATTTGTGGTTAAAAACGATTTCGTAGGTAATTGTAATTGTTATTTGCGGTTTTATAGGAAATTAAAAAGAAATTTTTTTAGAAATTTAAAAAATTTAAAATTAAAATTTTTTTTAAAAATCTTTAAAAATTAACATTCCTGGCTTATACGTATGTATGTATGTATTAAAAATTATTTAACCGATTCGTGTTTATATTCATTCATACATATGTATACAATATATATTTTTTTTAATTAAATATTTCAGTTTTAGGAACTTTTATGAGATTTTCTTTATTTTGCTTTTATGGACGGATAACAAAAATAATAATTCTTTTATAGAAATTCGAAAAAAGAAAATAACGGGAGATAATTAATAATAAATAATATAAATTATAAACTATAAATATTTTAAATATAATCTTATGGAAATGCTTTATATGACGAAACATTTTAACAATCAAAGATATCGAATCGAAATATTTCTTTCTAATTTGGTACGAAATATTTTTGTTGTCCATATTCTCAAGTATATTTCTACATTTTTTAAACAGTACATGCAGTACTAACTTTGAGGATAACATTAAAGTATTATTAACAAAACAGCATTGAAAATTTATTATGGAATATTTAAAAATTTCCTACGTACAATGCCTAATTTTGTTTGGCGACTCGGGTTGTAGAAAAGAGAGGTGAACAAAAAATATCACATTCCTCTTTAAACCATTTTAATTTCATTCACACATTCATACATACATAATTCGCCATTACAACTCTTCAGTCGGGATTACGGCCTAGCTTCTCACACCACTCATGTTGTGTGCCTTAATTTTATACTTGAGTGGCGGGATCTATAGTTTAACGTCGACTCCGAACGACAGATTTTTTTGAGAAACTTTTTCATGGCAGGCTTATTTACTATCAGAGTTTTTGCGAGAACTTTGCTGAGAGGAAGTCGCCAAAGAAATATTTTTTTTTCAAATTTCGTTTTGATGTCTAGCCTGGGGCGCGAACTGGGCTTTACGTCTAATAAGCGAACACACTACCCACTAGACTACGGCGACTACAATTTCAACATTAAGTTCATTCATGTTACGTTTTATGAAATGAGAGAAATCGAGTAGTAAAGCTGCATCAATCCTTCAGTCAGAATTACGACCCTACTTTCTCATACCACTTATTCTGTGTGTGTTAATTTTATACATGAGTGTTAGAAGATACAGTTTAAAGACGATTTCGAACAACAGATTTTTTTGAGAAACTTTTCATGGCATTTTTTTACTCTCAGAATTTTTGTCAGAAGTTTTCTGAGTGGAAGTCGCCGCAGAAATATTTTTTCATATTCCGTTTTGTTGGAGATGTCTGACCTAGGGTTTGACCTGTGGCCTCACATCTAATAAGCCACACACACTGCCTAGTAGACTATGGCGAATATTTGTGCGAAATGCAATGTCAATTAAATTACAGCCTTTGGACTTGCAGTAGTCGTTCCTTTTGAACTAATTTTTCACCACAGTTTCATATATTTTGAGCAATATCTCGACGATAATTTGACGAATGTTAGTTTCCAAATACGGTCTTTGACATAGCCCCACAAAAAAAGCCCAACGTTGAAAAATATTATGATCTTTGTGTGGCCAATTCTATTTTATCATAAAATAGAGTTTAAAGGCATAACTTTTATGTTTTTTTGGGCTAACCAGCATAACAAATTTGGTGACTTAATTGAATGTACGGCTATGCTGCTTAAAAATCCACGCTGAATGCGAATGAAAAGTAAAATTGAAATGTGAAAACAACATCCAACAAAAAATCATCGTATAAACGCAAAGGATTTTTGGAAGTTACTTTAAATTTCGCTTTAAATCATCTTTAACTTTAATTTTACATATAAAAAAAAATTCATTGAAATTGTAACATTTATTAGGCTGGCAAGTGTTATACCCAAGGCGTATGATTAACGTAAATTACTTAGACAGAAAGTTCTCATACGATCAGCTTGGCGAGTAATAAAACATTTTGATTTTCTACTGTTTTTAATACTATTTAAAAAAAAACTTGGTAATTTAATTAAAACAATAATAAAATAAATTAAAAAAATAATATTTTAGATGAAAAGCAGTCCAAATTATTTTTGTTTTTGTTTTTTTTGCTGCCAGGAATGCTTTTATTTGATATGCCAAAATATAACAAAAAAAAAAATAAAAAAATTTCTTATTATTTTAATATTTCCTTTTATTTGTTTAAATTAAAATAAATTATAGTATAATTCACAGATTCAATTGGTTTTTAACGCAAAATAATAACAATAACATTTATTTATAATAATATTATATTTTTATTTTATTTTATATATTTTGTATTCATATTTCAGTTTTAATATATAACTTAAGAATGAATTTAATTTAATATTATTTTAACATACAACCATAGGTTTTTTGTTTTGTTTGCTTTGTTTTAAAATGTTTTTGTTTTTACTGTTTTTTTCTTCTTCTTGTTAACGAATTAAATTTCATTTCCCTTTGCTTTTATATAAACAAAAATAAAATTGAATTATTATGAAAATATAAGAACTCTTCTGCCAAATCCCTATTATCGTTAACATAGGTTTGTCAGCATAATTGCAGCATTCTATTACAATAGAAGACTGAAGTATACTTTGAATATCTTAAGACTATTTGAGATATATGAAAAGGTGTTCATGCCTGATTAAAATGTCTTGTAGGTTGCATGTAGTGCTTTCCAAGCGGAGGTCGTGACTTTTTTGAAAACGTCTTAGTGCTTGTTGAGTGGCGGAATTTTCTCTGAAATTCTTTAGACTTACTCGGATGAAAGGACTGCGATTAAGTTTAGATGAAATTACGTTCGTCCTTGTCCATAATTGCTGAGAATTTCTCAGAAAAATTTCGAATCATTCCGCGTTATATGGATGTTGTTGGAAACTGCATTGCTGTTGAGCCGGTACTGAGTTGCGACATAATGCATAGCATAGGTGTTAAGATGGGCTCAGTTTATTTGGATATTATCAACACGTTTTACAGGGAGGCTCAATTTCAGTGGTAGCAGGAGGGTACATGCAACATTGTCAGACTTTGTTGGACACATATGAACAATAAGAGGCCTGACTCACTTACATACATACATAATTGGTCATTACAACCCTTTAGTCAGGATTACGACCTAGCTTCTTCCACCACTTATGTATGTTGTGTGTATTAATTTTACACATGAGTGGTGGGACCAACAGTTTAAAGTCGATTCCGAACGACAGAATTTTTGAGTTTTAGCCCAATAATTATCTGTATATTAACGGGAGTAAAAATTTAAGATAGCATGGGTCTTAATTGGTGATATTTGGTCATAACAACACTTTGGTCGCGCTTACAACCCATCTTTGTTGTGTGTGTGTGTGTTTGAATTTTAATGATGAGTTGCAGGCCATATTTCGAACAAAAGATTTTTAAGAAACTTTTCGTGGCAATATTGTTTACTCTCAGAGTTTTTGTCAAAAGACTGCAAAAAGGAGATGACTGAGCTGAGCTTAGAAGATACTATCTACTCGACTACTGAGACTGGCGATATAAAAAAGCAAATCACTTAGTTGGAGCACTAAATAGGGTATCGAAATCAAATAAAATTCATCTACAAATTAAGTTTGCCTTTGTCTTTGTCTGACATATTTTATGAGTATTGAGATTTAATTGCAAACATTATGGAATTATGGCAAGTATTTGATAGTCGTAGTCGTTTCAAAAAACGAAGCATGACCGTATCATCGAAATTGCCAGAGGAGATCGAGATAGATTGGTAAGGTTTTGAGGAGATCTTAAATTATTTTCTCTAAGAACACGGTTCATTGGAAAACTAAAAACTTAGCTGTAGACGAGGGGAATGTGCCTACACCTGTAGAGGATTTGTAGAATTCAAAATTAGTAAAATCGAAATGGATTGGTTTGAAACAATAAAACATCGTCCAACCTGATGCTGTAAGTTCTGCCAGTGTTGACCAACGCTTGTGTAAGCTTTGTTGGACACGAAACACATTTCAAGCTTTCAAGAAAGGAATTTTTCCAACGGGTTTTTTTTGTTAATACTTCCATTATGTTCCAAATATATAGCGTTCTTTACTCGGGTATTTTTGAATACGAGACTTGTTTAAAGGTAATTACACAGAATCCGTAAACCTTCAAATAAATTTGAAAAAATCTCAACTATACGCTGTACAGTAAAAGGAATTGAGAATGTGTATTGAATTGTTAAATATTTTAATGGTTTTAAAATTAAGAAAAAAAATTTAATTGTAATGCTTAAAATCGTTCAAATGGAAATTGACCTCTTGAGGCTTTCTATTTTCGTTTTCATCTCAAATTTTATTCAATTTATTGCAAGCAGCGAGAAAAGAAAATCATACGTTTTTATTGTTCTTTTATGAGTTGCTATCGATATAAAATGAAAACTATTTTTTTTTGAAACAACGGAGAAATCGATTTATCGCGCGTTTGTTCAAAATTGTTTTTTAATTTCTTCAATTGGAGGATTTAAAGTCTGAGTATTTAAATGATATTTTTTTTTTTTGGTTTTTGTTTATTTTTCTGCTGGTTATCATACTAAAAGGGTTTTGTGCTGTTTTAATTTTTTTTTGTTGTTTTTTCAGAAATTTGTTTTGTCGTTAAATGAATAATTTTTTTTTGGTTTTAAAATTTTATTTCGTTTTTTTTGTTGTTGTTGGTATTTGACTAAACTTTTCTTAACACTTAAATTATACGTGGTTCAATAATTGTCTTAACTCTTCAATTTTATTAATTTCTATAAATTATTTCATTTTTGTTTTTTGTTTAATTTAAGTATTCTTTTATTTTTATCTTGTATATACAATCTCTATTTGGTTTTCCTTTTTATAAAATATTAATTTCTTAATTTCTTACGTTTTATTTGTTTAAATTTAAATCATTTTGGGTCGATTTTTGGAGCTTTTGTTTTTGTTTTTTTCATTTAATTGTATTTCAAAATTTCAATAAAAATCCTAAACTTGTCTGTGTATGTGTTTTTGGTTTTTGTTTTTTTTTTCCTTACATATTAATTTAGTTTTAAAGGACTCCAAAAATTTGTTGTTGTTGCTGTATTTTGTTTTTGTTTTTTTTATTGTAAAAAAACTGTTTTTATTAATTTTTTTTGTTAAAATTTATTCAAAATATTTTTTTTTGTTGTCTTCTCTTAATATTTTCTTGTTGCTATTTTTTTTATTAAATTTTTTACGTAAAACTCAAAAATAAAATTTTGCTATTGTTTATATAAAAATAAAAACCGATAAGAAAAAATATATATAATATATATATAATATGATCAATAAAAATAAAAGCTTTTTTTAATTACATTTTTCCATGTTGAATTTGTTTTTAAAATTTATTTTTGTTTGTCAATTAAGGTATATGCTAGAAATACGCTCCGAAACCGTTGAGCATCTGTTTAATTTTATTTTTGTTTTCTCTTTTATTTTTTCTTTATAATTATTTCTTTTATTATCATTACTTTATTATTATTATTATTTTTTTTTTGATTTATTTTTTCTTTTTACTACCTTGGAAATTTAGAATTCTTCATTTGCTAGCAGTTGTCTGTTTTAAATAATTGTTTCAATTTTAGGTTTTTTTTTTGGGGTTTAAAAAGAGGTTAATTAAAAAGGAAATGAAAAATAAAAATTTTCTTTCTTTGTTACTATCTAGTGACAGTTTTATTTTTATTTTTTCTTTACAACGATTTAAGCTGGAACTCCAGCAGTTACTGTCTCTATTCCCATGGCCTGCTTACAACTTCCTTAACACTGTGACCATTATTTGTTGTAACACAATGCTAAATACAGCTAAAGTTAAAATACATACATACATACTTGGTCATTACAATGCTTCAGTCAGGGTTACGACATAGCTTCTCACATCACTTATGTTGTGTGAGTTAATTTTATACACGAGTGGCAGGAATTCCAGTTTAAAGTCCACTCCGAACGACAGATTTTTTGAGAAACTTTTCACGGCAATTTTATTTAACTCTCAAAGTTTTTGCCAGAAATTTGCTGAGAGGCAGTTGCCGAAGAGAAATTTTTGCATATTTCGTTTTGTTGGAAATGTGTGACCTGGGATTTTAAACGTGGCCTCACGTCTATCTACTCGATTACGACGAATTTTTATTTATATGCATCGGTAAAATATCGATGTTTTTATGCAATGAATCGAAGTTAAAGAGTTTTTAAATATACTTATACAAACACAATATGCCATGCAGAATCAACGCGTATATATAATAAATATAATTGTAAATATATTTTAGAATACAACTCATTGAGTTGCATAGGATACATAGACGGAGTTGCGTTGGTCTAACAGTGACAATGAAAGCCTTTCTTATCTTGCCGCTGAAGTCTCTGTTAGATTTAAGCTCATGCCATGAGACCCAGGGCATGAGTACTATAATTGAAAAGAACAGTTTATTTGCTACATACCCTTTTAAAAGAGGGACTAATTTATGCAATACAAATGAGGCAAGCGCGTATAGAAAGGTCTTAGAGTAAAATATTCAGAGACCATGGAAAGAGTTGTAAATGCCTAACAAGCGATTCTCACAAGTCAAGTACAAAGGACAGTATCTGACAGTCAGGCTGCCACTTGAGTAATCAGCTCCTACGAGACTGACTTAAGATGGGCATGGCGTGGCATACGACGAAAGTAAAAATTAAGACAATTAAAACGAAAAAATATTTGTTGTGTAATTACAATTTGACAATTTACAGGCCAGGCATCAAAACGCAATACAAAAAAGTATTTCTTCGGCGACTTCCTCTCAGCAGATTTCTGCCAAAAATTTTTAATTAAATAATTGCCATTAAAAGTTACTTAAAAAAATTTGTCGTTCGGAATCTACTTTAAACTGTAGGTCCCGCCACCCATGTGTACAATTAACACACACAACATTGTAACAGGTGTGAGAAACTAAGTCGTAATCCTGATACTTGAATTATTCCTGCACTAGCAACCATTCATCTGACAGGACATTGAAGTTGCAAAGCATATTTGTTTTCGAATGGAGATCGTTTCAAGTCCATTATGTATTTTTATTGATAAATCGATATAAAACCGATGATACTTCAATGTGAGTTTTTTTAATATCTATTGCTAATCGATAATTATTACCGCTTCGCGTATTTCATAAGGTCTATTAGAATGTATAAATTTCAATAAGTCCTACTCTTATAAGACGGTATGGTACGTTTACGTCGAAATACATACATAATTGGTCATTATGTTTTGACGTCTACCGGTAGGCAGGTAGTTCACATTCCTTGATTACAATCATTTTAGTTTGATGAGGACTGGTGAAGAAGTCATCAAATTAAATTGAACTAGGGACTTACATTTACAGCGAAATACTTTTTATTGCAAAAAAAAATGTCTCATGCGATAAGAGTTCTGTTGTATGAAAAAGTTTCTGCATTTTGTGAAGGTGTTGAAGAAGTGTCACATCAAGGAGTGTTACCTGTACTCAAGTATATAGTTGAAAACTTCGGCCTTCCTTAAAGTAATGGATCTTGTCGTGTAAGAAAATAACGATTAGCTTCCATAGCGTCCATCAATAAATATTGAAATTATTATGAGAAATAATATGCTAATGACTGTAAACGTTTTAAAGCTGCGTTAAGCAAACTTTATCTATACGGTAAACATGCCTTAGGAAAACTTTTACAATTAAAAACTTTTAAGATTCGGTCTTCGTTTAAGCAATGGGGTTTCCTGTGCCAGTAGACCATGTCTCTTGTAGGACAATAACGATTCGCTTCTATAGCGTCGCCCACTAAATGTTTAAATTATGGTGAGAAATAATATATTAATGACTGCAATCGTTTTAAAGCTGCGTGAAGCAAACTTTATCCATACGGTAAGCATGCGTTTGGAAATAGAGTGAGGAAAGCCGCCTTAAACTTATACTATTTCAAATGGGAGGTATAAAGTTAAATCAAGGAAAAAAATGATGCGATTCAGAAGTCAATTTTAGAATACATTTAAATAAACAAATATAAAAGGAATTTGTTGTAATTAATATATACGATTTTAATTAAAAAAAAAATACAAAAAATTATGCCAATTACTTTAAAAAATAAAAAAGAGTAACTTTTTTAACTTTTAGGTTAAAATCACTGTGGAAATAATTTTGAATTCATAAAAAAGTACCACCCTAAATAACAAATAAAGTAGGATAAAAACGAACACTAAAGTATTGGGAGTTGTTAATCCTGTTTTAACAAAAATTCGCCTCATATAACATAAATCTCAAGGAAGAGAGTTTGAAGGAGAGAAGTGTATAGAGAGAGAGAGGATTTTTCATTCTGTTTATTTTCTTTATTGTTGTGTTTTAATTTGTATTGAAATATTTAACGTTTTTTGTTTGTTTGTTTATCAGTTTTTTTTTTTTTTTTTGTTAAAGAGAGTTTAGTTTTTAATTTATTTTTATTAAATTTTTTTTTTTGGTTGCATTTCTTTACTTTTCTTTGTCTTGATAGTATAAAATCGTTTTTAGTAATAAAAGATATTGCTTTTCAATTTTTATTTTTATTTTTTTTTTAATTTATTCTTTCATCATTTCTTTCTTCTTCTAATAATATTTGCTTAAGTTTTTATTATTTCGTTTTTGGTTTTTAAAGAATTTGTTTTTGTTTTTGTTTTTTTTTTTTTGGTTTTTTTAAATATTTTGTTTTGTTGTTTTTTGGTTTTCAATGTGTTTAGACACTTTGATAAAGTAATTTCTCATGTTGGTTTCAGTTTAGGTTTTTTTTGTTTTGTTTTGTTTTATGTCTTGAAAGTAATTCTTCTTCTTTGTTTTAGACTTAAATTATTATTTAAATTTTTGTTGTTGTTGTTTGTTATATGTTTTCATTATAGAGTATAGAGAGTATTTTTTAATAATAAGTAGTTTAACTCAATATGTTTTTCAAAATGATTTAAAAATCGTGATTATTATCTGTAAAACTGGTCTGATCGGTGTGAGCCTAAAATCGTAATGAATGAAATTTCGTTTGAAAACATTTTTTGGCAAATTGACAAACTTACATTTAAAGATTAAATTATTTAGAATATGATCTCAAATTTAACCAAAAATGTTTCCAATTGAAATTTCTATAAAATGAAGCACAAAGCTGGCTAATTTTGATTTTTGGAAAATAAAAAAATGAATTCTTTAAAAGGTGACTTGTTAGAGGTGAGTTGAGGTGACTGTTTGTTAATATTTCCATTGGGATTGATTCAATTGCCAAATTTTGTTCCTTTTTTCTTGGATAATTTTAAAAGCTTTCTAAATTGAGTTGTTGTTTCTATTTTACTAACAAAGGAACTGTTTCGTTAGACTTGTAATCAAAATTTTGTTAATTGTGTCACATAAAATTGATTTTTTTTAAAAGACTTTTTAATGAAACTGAAAATTGCTTTAAGAATTAATTTGAAAAAATTGTATGAATTAAAATTTGTGTGCACTCAAACTGTTTAACTAACTGGAATTGCCATAGAAATTCATATGGTAAGCATGCAATAGAAAAACTTTTCTTAGTTAAAAACATTAAACATTCGGCCTTCTTTTAAGTAATGAGTCTTCCTGTGCCAGTAGACTTGTCTCTTGTTAGACTATAACGATTCGCTTCTGTAGAGCCTACCAGTAAATGCTTAAAATAAAGTGAAAAATAATAATGTTAATGGACTGTAGTGACTGGAAGGATTATTTATCCATCCGGTAAGCATACGTTTGGAAATAGAGTGATTAAAGCCGCCTTTAACATATTCTGTTCCAAATGGTAGGTAGAAAATGAAATCAAGGAAATATATGATTTGAATCAGAAGTCAATTTCAGAATACATATCCAAATAAGATTGGTATCTTGTAGTAAAGAATATGAAAGAAATTCTTTCTATGAAATTTAAAATTTTTTCCAACTTTATTTATATGAATGGTTATTGAAAGCCATTATAAAATATGCACACATACATATGTACATAATTGGTCATTACAACTCTTCGGTCAGGATTACAATCTAGCTTTCTCACATCACTTATGTTGGGTGTGTTAATTCTATACATGAGTGGCGGGACCAGCAGCTTATAGTCGATTCTGAACGAACACCGCCTAAGTTCCAAGTTCGTGCTCCGGCGATTTGTTTTCCTTATTACAGAGTGTACATTTTAAACTTAAAGCATTTATTAACAAAATTTCCTTGAGTATACAACACTGAAACCTCGTCCAATTATAATCATCCAACATAAGTTTCGATTATTTAACTTAAACTTTAAAAAAAAAATCTTCTAATCTTTGGACGATTTACCAATTTTCAGCTTTAGCATCAATTCAGACGATAGGTTTCGATATCGTGCATCACCTCAAAACTGTAGACATTACCGCCGATGAAGTCAGCCTGATTGCCCAAACGAACGTAGTTTAAATGTACGCCCTTGTTTTTCAGGGAAATTTCGCTTCATTCAGAGGTAAGTTATATAGAGGTTCTGGGACAAACGGATATCCTTTGAAATTGTAGTGCTGCAACATGTTGCAGGGCATACGTATTCCGATTGCCACAGTTAATTTGGATGTTATTCACAGTTCATTCGTTTTACGGCAGCAATATTATTTGACTCTGCTGAATACGTATGGATAAGAGGAGGGGGACTGACTGACTTCTGCTTTTAAATTCCATGGTAATCTATCACGATATAGCAATTACGTCCAGTCACTGATCTTTTGGTGGGTATACCGAAAGAATTGACAATCTGCCACATCACTTCTGCAGTGGCTGTGGGTCTGAGGAAGAGAAAGAGATTGTCTTTCACCTCTTGTATTAATGCCCTGCTCTTGTCATGAAAAGACGAAAGTTTTTGACCTCTCACGTCCTAACATCCTTGACTAAGCACTTTAATATAAATATTAGTGCGATAGCAAGATTTATTTTCGACTTGGCTCGTTTTTCTGTAGGGAATGTTTGAATATTGTGAGAATAAGTGAGACGCTTAATTCAAGGCATTTCTTCCACTTTACCTTACCTAAACTAACCGCCGATTGAGAGAATGTCTAAACGCAGAATGTGTACTTCATTCCGAAGAGAATTTTAGAATTGAAGGCATAACATTGCTACAGGTTATTAATTTAAAGCAGAGCAAATTATTCGTTTCTGTTCTCATATGGGAGACTGATAATAAAAGCCAAAATCCCAAAACATTCCAAAGTTTGCATTCCATATTATATCAGATGTGCTCGCCAATCACCGATATTTTCATTAACTTTCATTAACTGTCTGTAAAAAGATGTATTCTATGGAAGTTAAATGCAAGGCCAGGAAATATTGTATTATTATAAACCTGGATAGTAAAAATGCTTTTTACTCAGCCGAATAGCAGTAATACTTTGTAACAGCATTTCACATATGATGGCTTCCAATGCGAATCGTTAGAACTCCTTAGCAAAGTCATTAAAAATTGTAGAGAATTCAAAAGCACACAATATATTGCAGTTGAGATTAATAACCAGAGTGAGAATATATTCTTGAGGAGAGTATTTTTATTTCCCTTGCTTCTGTTGCTGTTATTGTTACAAGTGTATTGGTAAGAGTGAGTTGGTATATAAAAAAAAAAAAAGAATTTGTTTAAAGGATATTATAGTTGTTGTTATTGTTATTTATAAATAATAATTTTTGTTGTTGTTTTGCTTATTTTTCTCTTCTTATTTTTTATTTTAATTAATTGTGTAGTTTGTTTATTGTAGTTTTTTTTTATTTAATTATATACGTATATTAATAATAATAATAATAATAGTAGTTGTTGTTGTTGTTGTTGTTTTTGTAGTACAAATAACAAACTAAATTTAAACAATAGTTTGTTTTTGCTGTTGTTTTTTTTTTAATTAATAAATTTATTTGTTTTTAGTATGATTGCGAAGTTTTATTCCTACTTTCACTTTGCGTTTGTTTAATTAATTTTATTTTTTTTACTTTGTTTTGTTTTATTTTGTTTTCAAATTAATTTAATTTATAATATTTTAAAACATATACAAACATATAAATAAGTACATAATAATTATAATAAATGTTTGATTTTATTTTTCTGGGTTTTATTTTCATTTTTATTTCATTTTATTTTCTGTTAAATATTATTTTTAATTTTAATATTTACAACTTATTTAACTAAATTTGTTTTTAAACCATTCTGTACAATTAATTATTAAGTAGTTGTTATTTTTTTCGCTTAATTTTAATTAATAATATAATTTTTTTATGTACAATTTTTTTTTATTTTTTTTTACGTTTTTTTACTTTAAGTTTTTGGTTTTCTCAAGTACTTTTTGTTTATTTTTAAATAATTATTAATTTATTTTTTTTTGTTTAGGCAGTATATTCTTTCACTTAATTTTATAATAATTTCATTTTTTTAATTATTATTTCTGTTTTTTTTTTATATTTTATTTTATACCTAAAATTTCGTTTTTTTTTGTTTGTTTGTATTCTTAAAAAATCATAAACAATGTGTGCTTAAAAATTTATTTCATATTTATTTTAGTATTCAGTGTATTTTATTAATTTATTTTTTTCATTTTTAAGGTGTTTTAAAAAATAAAAAAATATTTTTTTTATTTGATTACGTGCAAAAAAATAGAATGTTTTTGTTTTTTTATTCCAGTGCAAAAATAAATGAAGAAATTTTTTTTGTTTGTTTAATAATAATTTATTTCTTGTTGTTATTATTTTTCTTTTTTTTAAATACCCGATGCTATTTTAGTGGCCATTAGTTTGAAGATTTTTTGTTATATTAAATTGAATTCTTTGTTACTTAAAGTTTAAATATATTTAAGTGTTGTTTAAATTTGTTTTTTTTTTTAATTTTTTATTTTATTTTCTATATTCTTACTCATGTGTTTTTAAGTTTTAACTTTTACATTTTTTTTATAATTCTTTTTTTGCTCTTTTTATTCAAATTCAAATGCCTAAAATATAAATTTGGCAATTTATTATGGAAGCGCTTAATTTAAAGAAAAAAAATTTAAAAAAATTAAAAAAAATTTATATAAATGAGGACGAGAATTATTAAAAAGAAAACTATTTATTAGTCTGACTGAAAATGTTAAAAAAATAAATATGGCCTCTGCAGGACACATATCTTAAGGCAGATTTAGACAATCACACAACTTATACGACATGTTTAGTTTTTGTATAGAAGAGATCGGATAGTATTGTGTGAATTCAATATGCAATTCAATATGCAATGAAAGCTGTAATGTATTTACACTAATACCTCGCTTTGCGTCGTTTTTTCGAAATTGCGTCGCTGCTGAATTAGTACTAATTTTCACTGTGAGGTGTTAAGTTTTCGAAGATGCATTGTTTTGGGTTCGAGTCTAATTTGTTTTTAAATTTTTTAAAATTTTGTAAAATCTATCGGCTTGGATACATACATACATAATTGGCCATTACAACCCTTCAGTCAGGATAGCTTCTCACAAAATTATATACTCTAAGACCATTTGATAAGGGGAAGAAGGCTGTAGAGATATAAAAGGCTTTTGGTCTGGCTGGGTATCAAATAAGAGAGGCTGTAAAAACTGCAACATCATTAGATGCTAAAACGATGACCCCTACAAGGAGTGCTTTGATGACCGTAAATAGAGTCCTTGCTTTATATTTGAATTGAAAATTAAGTTGCGCAGAGAATACCATTAAGTAAAATGGTAATTCAGACGAAAGCGAAAAGCTTATTTGATGACATAAGAAGTAAAACAGTACACAACTATAATGCTAGTGGTAGTAATACATACAAGAATGAAACATTTGCAGGTAGTTAGGGCTGGCTTGAGAGATTAAATTTTTGAGCAAATCTACACAGCATTGCTCTTAAAGGGGGAACAGCTAGCGCTGAAATAAGTTCTGTAGAACGCTACCCAGCAGTCAAATTTTTACTTTGACAATTTTCTTTTTAAAAAGTAGTATTTTCTTAATCCTGGAACCTATCTTCGATCTTTGCATGGTTTGCTATAGAAAATCATAATTCACTTTGCGTCGTTTCAATTTTAGATAGATATTTTTTTTTTGGAACGTAACACCGCCGCAAAGTGAGGTATTGGTGTATTTTACTTTATTTTGATATTTTACTAATCATTTATAGTTAAAGTTTTGCTCTCATTTTTAAAAAGTAGAAGAAAGTCTGTAATATTTTCTCTCTGATTTTACATATACATATATGTAAATCCTTTACAGTGTAAAATGGCCTTTAGTATTAGTCTTTCGTAAACCTATTCAACAGTCGCAAAAATTACACTATTTTCGAATAGTGGAATAGTAATTCAAATAATATTGTATTCAAGAAAGTCTAAACATTCATAAAAAATTGTTTTGTGTTGAATTTTTACAGAAGATTCATTATTTTTTTTCCCCAATATGCATCTTTATTAATCAGATCATGATCGCTTTACCAAAATTTTGTTTGAAAACAATACCATTGTATCGCGCTGTTGTTGTGATTTAAAACTAATAAAAGAAGGTCAGTATTCGTATTGAGCACAAGTGAATTTGTTATAAAACATTAAAATTCTGAAAAAACAAATAAATTAATTGACCTTCATTGATTGTTAAGAATTCATACAACTATCGTACTCAAATATGTTTCTTCAAACACCAATAATTTGACAGAAAAACAAAATTAAGGAAACGAAATCCTGTGCTAGTTTTAAGGTTTTTACTTCGTTTATTATGCTCTCCTCATTCATGCAACTCTTAAGGAAGACAATGTATTTGAGTTTATGAATGAGTAATTGCGTGTGTATGGGTGTATGAGTTAAGAAAAAAAACAAAAATTTGTTAAGGACATAGTGCATAAGAGAAATAGAGAGAGAGAGAGTGAGAGAGAGAGAGGGAGAAAAAGTGAGAGTTGTTTTTTATAATTTTCCTTCTATTTTGTGGGAGCGAAGGTAGGTAGTTATTATTATTATAATTAAGGTATGCATATGTACGTATGTATGGATGTGTATGGGTGCCTCATTTTTGTTAATTATAAACGCCATAATGTATGTATGTATGTTGTTGTTGTTATTGTTTTAACATTTTTAATTTATTTTCTTTTCTTTTAATTAAGGAAGCCTGTTATAATTAAAGAAAGCCCAAACAAAAAAAGCATCGGGTTTTTTGTTTATCATTACGAAAGTGTGTGTATGTATGTATTTTTGCTTACATTTCATTTCTTTTGTTTAATTTACCATTTTCTTAAGTCTTTGTTTTTCTTTTTGTTAGCTTTTTTTTTTTGTAATGGTATGTGGTTGTGTGTTGTTTTTTCGTATTTTTGTTTTTAAATTAAAAAAAAAAAAAAAGAAAAATTGTTTTACATTGTCAGTAAATAATTTTGATTTGTTTTTCTTTGTGTTGCTTTCTTCACTGAGTTGTTGAAGTTGTTGTCCTTAATGTTGATGTTGTTTTCTTCTTCTCAGTTTGTTTTCCTCTAACCTTTGTTAATTAACATGTTTTCTGTTTTGTTTTTATTGTTGTTATAATTATTCATATTTAGTTTGTTAAAAAGTATGTTTTTTCCGCGTAATATTGTTCCTTCTTTCTTTCGTATTTATTTTTTTTGTTGTTTTTCTTTTTTTCTTAGTGTCTTTGTCTACATTGAACAATAATTTTTAATTATTTTCATATCATTTTTGTCTAAAATAATATTTTTTTTGTATTTGGTATTTATTAATATGTATTAAATTTCATTTAACTACAACTAATGCGCTTGTGTATATGTGTACGTGTGTTTTGCTATTTTTTAGATTTTCATTTTACGCTTTTCGTAAGTATAGGAGTTTATTTACTAGATTTTTTTTTGTTAATCGTTAACGATTTGAATCAGTTGCTGCTTCATTGTTGTTGTTACTGATTGGAGTAGTTGTTGTTGTATAATTGTTGTTATAATTGTGGTATTAGATGTGTGGTTCTTGTTTTTTTTGTTTATTTGTTTTTGCCTTTTTAATTTGTGTTTATTTCTCTTCGCCCAGTAAGACGAGATCATCGGCAACCACATCGCTGACATGTAGATAAATGATCCAGTACATGAGATTGAAGCAGACAAAACACACGGGAAACACGATGCGTGAATATTTATCAATATCGGAGGGTGTTATACCCAATAGCTTATTAATATCCTATAAAAATTAATCCAGCAAAACAAATAATAACGAAATTTTACGAAATCATATGAAGCAAATGAAGCGTTTTATTAAAAATTAAATGAATTCATGAGATTGTATGTCAAAAAAAAAAAAAAAAACATACGAACAAAGGAAGATAGAGAGGAGGAGAAAAAAAAAGTTGATTAGTCAAGTTTCTATTCTTGTGGGGGTAGACAAGTGTAGACATAAAATTACTTTTTTTACCTTGCCCGGGTGTAATAAGTGAGCTGGTACGGCAGCCTCAGCATCACCACCTTCGGGCGGTGCTCCTCCTCCGCCTCCGCCACCACCACCACCTCCGCCTGGTGGTCCACCACCGCCACCGCCGGCACCACCTTGCGGTCCAGGTCCATGGGGTCCAACTGGCGGTCCACCGCGTCCACCATTGACAGTATTCTCAAGCGTTCCTCCCTTGGAATGGGCCTTGGGATCGTGCACCTTGAATCTCACCTCCTGGAACAAGGGTCCCACTATCGAGCAACCGCGCGCACCAACATTTTGTTGGATATTTTGAAAGCCAATTGGGCGGTTACTCACTGTTTGTTTGGGTACATGAGGATGACCATGGCTGTGGTGGCCATGACCATGCCCATGTCCACCATGATCCACACCCGTATTCGGATTGGGATTGGGCGGCTGTTGCACACCATCAAGTTGTTGCTGCTTTTTTTGCTCAGCCATCTTTTGAATCGTCATAAATCTTTGTTTTCGCATTTGAATTCGTTTTGCCATATAGCCGACCGTGGCATATTCTATTCAGATTAAGTCAAATCAATCAATTTCGATTTACGATTTGAATTTTTTATAATTTTTTTTATAAAAAATTTAATTTGTTTTTGGATTCAAATTCAAATTCAATTTTGTTTTTTTGATTTTTACATTTAATTGTACGAGTTTTTTTTTTTCAAAAATTATTTTGATTTTATTAAACAAAAATCAGGATGTGAGGTAAGGCAGCGCAATTTCCATTACATTTCCAATTCGGGTAAACATTTTTGTTTTGTTGTGTTCATGTTCGATTGGGTGGTTTTGGTTTTTGATTTAAGAAGCAAAAATTTTGAATTTGTTTTTTGTTTTGTATTGTTTTCCAATTGTTTAAATGATTTCCAATCCAAATAAAGTTTTTGCGTGTGATTTTCAGAATTTTGATTTTTTGGTGAGAAGAGATTTGCGGGTTAAGCCAACAACGGATTAATTTTTTGTTTTGGTTTCAAAAAATATGTGGAAAGACAAAAAATTAAAAAGAAGAAGAAATTTAAAATAATAATTTTCATACAATTGTTTTAGGGACATTAAGTCGCTTGTCTAAACTAGCGCAACAGTAAAATGTAAGAAATAATGAGAGTGAAATGTAAAACTTTAAAAAACCTCATGTGATTGTCGTTTAATGGAAAATTGGAAAATTGCTTGCTAATGGTAATGAGGAAATGACAGGTCTATTGAATAATTTATAATGATAGATAATTTGAAGTGAAGATTGATTTGTTTGGAATTCGTAATATCAACTGAAGTGAATTAAAATGAATACTCTTGCTTATCTGAATAGTGGGCATGGGCATTAGTTACTTGGACTAATTATCACCACAGACTGTCTGGAGGCTGATGGGATACAAGTCAAACATGAAATTTATTAGGGGATGTTATCACCTAAGGGATTCCTTAACAATCGCTTGAACCAGTAGACCCTATGATTTTAGAAAGTGCTTTGCAACATAACTTATTGACAAAAATGAAGAAAGCAATTTGGTAGATGCATATTCTTCTAAGAGACTAAGTGAGACTATTTTGTGGCATACAGTTGTGTCAAGAACGGATCTTGGGACTGAAACAGGAGTTTTTAGTCGCAGAATGAAATTTTCCGAGTCCATATTGACCATGGTAAAGCGGCGGCGTATGTCATCGAAAGATGTGCTTAATGTAACTTGGATAGGAGGCCAAGACAGGACATAGCAATACTATATGACAGTCAGGTCGCCTTTTAAGCAGTCTGCTCTTAAGAGATTATATCGTAAATAAGTATGGGACTGTCTGGGGTAACTGCATCAGTTGGATAGGCAAAATAAGATTACCCTCTGTTGGGTCCCAGATCGTACGGGCATTCTTGGCAACGAGCAAACAGATGCGCTTGCGAGAAGGGGAACTTATATGCCATTGAAGGGGCGAGAACCCTTCTATGGAGTACTGGCGGATGTATGAAAAGCTTTGCTCAACGAAAGGCAATATCAAGAGGGTCAAAGATCCTTCTAAAACCATGTGGATTTAAGGCTATCAAAACTTTTGTTGCTAAATTACAGTAAGAGGAGATCTGAGCTATGCATCAGACTATCTGGAAACAACCTGAGGTTGACAACCGGCCTTTTGACAGGACATTGTCATTTAAGGGTACATTTATTAAGAGTGGGTATTATTTACAGCCCAACATGTAAATTCTGTCTGAAAATGAATCATCGGGACAAATGGCAGGGACTTGCCATTGTAGTGACCAGAAGTTTGTTAGATTTGTAGGCTTACAGGAGATATTATAGGGATAACCTATAAAAGAGAAGAGGAAATTACAGTGTCATTGCTTTTCTTTAATTTTTAAAAAGTTTTTTTTATTTAACTAAGCAATTTAGGTCTCGTAATCTTCTTTATTCAATTGGTCATTACAACCCTTTAGTTAGGACTTCATCTTAGTTTCTCACACCACTTATGTTGTGGTATGTTTTGTTTCATCAATGAACGACTTACAGCCGACTTACGCCGAACGACAGATTTGAGAAGCTTTTCAAGGTAATTTTATTTACTCTTAGAGCTTTTGTAAGAAAGTCATGATGAGAGTAAGTCTTGGAAGAAATTTTTTTTTCAAATTTAATTTTGATCGAGATGTCTGAGCTAGAGGTGTTCGTCTAATAAGCCAACACACAACCTACTAGGCTACGATAACTTCTTGTAATTAGTTACAGGAAAATCTGTCTGTATTTCCTATTTATAGGTAGAGATATTGTGAATTGAAAGATGTTGTTTAAAATTTAAATTTATGCAATAGACCTGTTTTTGTTGCAATTCATTGCTTTTTATAAAAATATTCATCATTAGATATCAAAGTCTATTTATTTTATATCCTGACGTTTGGTATTGATTCTTTAGAAATCGGTTTTTTAAAGTTTGTTTAAAGCCAACAAAAGCATTTTTTCAATTATAATTGTAAACCATAATAATAATAACAAAGAAGAAGATGAAAAATTCATTGAAAAATAAAGAAAAAATAAAATATTTATTTAGAATTGCTTTATGCACTTGTTCTTTTTGCAATAGTCAAGTGTGGCGGGTGTGCGTTTCAAATAAAAACGAAAATAAAAAAGCCTTTCGTTTTAAAAGCGTTTATGAAAGAATTTTCTTTTTTAATTTGTTTTTTGTTTTTGTTGTGTAAATGAAAACAAAAAAAATTAGTTTAATTTAATTTAATTGCTATTTATGAGCACATTTGATGTTCTAAAGTGATTGAGAGGCGAAAAAAAATATAAAAACTAAAGCGTCTGCATAATGGCAAGGTATGTACAAAAGAAAATCTTATTGAAAAAAAAGAAATTAAAAATAATTTTTATACAATATTTACATGAATGAATAAATGAATCAATGAATGCATGGAAAGGTAAATGAATGATTGATTGAAGGCATAAATGTATGCATGACTAGAAGCATGGTAATACTATATAAAAGGCAAAAGAAATCTACTTATTATTACATAGAAATTCGATATACACTACAAAGCATAAATAAAGGAAAACTAAAGAAAAAATTCAAATTAAAACTAGAATATCAATTCAATAAAGAATAAAATAAATGATTTAATTTTCATATGCTTATATGTATGTATGTAGGTATGTATGTAAAATTATATTTGTATGGCGGAAATCTGATTTTAATTACAAAAAAAAAAGTGTTGAAAAAAGTTTTTCCTTTAACTATATTTTTTATTGTCTTTGTTTTTTGTTTTTGTATTGCAAGCAGGAATTTATTTTATTTTTAAGATTTTTCTTTTAATATTTATTTATAAATTTTTGTTGTTGTTGTTTTTTTTATGCTATCATTACGAGAAAATCGTTTTTCCACAGTGTGCATTTTATGATACAAACTCATCGAACAGGCATTTTTCCATTGTCAAAAGTTCAAAGGCAATATTGAAAACAATATGACTGATGATTAATAACCACACTCACACATACAATACTATACAATACAAAACATAACCGAACCTATTGTCTCCTGCTGTAATGAGAATTTTATTTGTAAAGACTTACAGTTCAAAACATTTAATCTGTCAATTGTCAATTGTTGGCTGTCGCTTGTGTCGTTTTTTTGTTGTTGTTGTAGTTGCTGTTATAGCTTGAAAGGTCATATACACTAATGATTTGACCATCATTTCATTTGTCTTAAGGAAAACATGATTATTGTATACGATATAGTAGAAAACAGATAATAAGTAGGGTTGACATTCATTCAGGCTTAAAGATTGATTGAGTGAATATAATACTACATTAATACGGCAGAGAGAGAGAGAGCAATTTTGAAGCGATAATGAAACATAATCCAATGCAGCTGAAACAATATGACAGTATCTCGAAATGAAGGCCTTGTTGTAAACTAACTCACTCTGGTATTTTAGGAAGTTGGTTTAACAAGTGCTCTCGATAAGATGTAGGGAATGTGATCATATTTTCTTAACATAATGAATATTGTTAACATATATTATTGTAGTTAATTTTGTTTCACACACAGACTCTTTTACTATCCATATTCTATTGATAACAACATTCATTGTTCATTTTTTTGGATGTTCTACAAAAGCTAATAACAATTTAATTATGAACTCTTTAAATATACAAAATACAATAGCAACACATTTATCAAAATGCAGTAAAGGGCTATCCATTTCGTGGTTTCAAAAGTATGGGACTGGAATTCGACATCTGTCAAACTAAGTTGTGAAACCAATTTTTTTCTTTTCAGTTGAAAGTCTGACATTGACGAAAATGGATCGCTTAACTATCACACAACGCATAAAAATTATCAAAATCTACTACAAAAATGGTGATTCTGCCACAGCCAAGTATCGTGCAAAATTTTCTTCAGCGATTAAGCACATTTCACACTCGGTGTGTATGTTAATAAACAAAATTGTCATATTTGGGGTTCTGAGAATCTTCAAGTAATTGAAGAGAGGCCATTACATCCAGAAAAAGGCACTGTTTGGTGCGCTCTTTGATCCGAAGGTGTGATTGGACCTTACTTCTTCGAAAACAACGATGGAACGACTGTCACCGTCAATTCGGAGCGTTATGGTCATATGATAACCGACTTTTTTTTGCCTGCTATTGAATAATACGACTTGGAGAATATGTGGTTTCAACAAGACGGTACCACATGCCACACAACTCGAGCGAATATGGCTTTATTGCAAGAGACATTTCCTGGCCGCTTAATTTCTCGTCGTGGCGATATCAACTGGCCCCCAAGGTCATGCGATTTGACACCATTAAACTTTTTTTGTGCGGCTACGCGAAAGACCGTGTTTATGCAGATAAACCTTCAATTCTTGAGCACTTAAAAACCAACATTCGTCAAGTTATGACTGAGATACCGCCCAATATGTGTCAAAAAGTGGTCGAAAATTACCTCAAAATTATCAATGCTTGCAACACTTCGCGTGGAGGTCATTTAAATGATGTAGTGTTTCACACATAATGTCAACGTTCAAACTTTACAATAAAAAAGAAATATCATGAAAAAAATATTTTATATGTGTTTTATTTACGTTTACTTTTGAAAATACGAAATGGATAACCCTTTACTTAGCACTTTAGCAAATGGTCTACCGTTAGTTATTTCCTCAATCAAAATTTATAAGCTATTGAAGGCTTCAACCCTGCTTATTAAATTTTTCATTATCTGGGGTATAATAATAAATATTTTAAAATAACAATAAATATATTATAATTACGTTGACTTACCTTAAATTTTGTTTATACATCCATCAGACTGGTGATTATCGTCAGCTCTACTATAAGAATGTAATTAAATTGGCTGTCAAAGATTTACAGGCTGTATCTCTAGTTCGTGTGTGATTCATAGTGAATTTAGCGTGAAAATTTAATTCTTATGTTTTGAGTTCGAACAACCAATAGAAACGTCGTCTACAACGAATTTGGTTTATTAAAATAATATTCCATTTCAAACCGAATCAATTGTACGTCACAACAAAAGAATAAGTTTGGCCGAATTTTAAATCGTTTTTGTTTTATTGCATTTTTTTATTTTAAACTTTACGTCAACCAACCCATTATATTTACTCACATTATGCTTATATTCTATATGTAAAATTCATAATGCACCCACATATGTGACGTATGAGTGATATTTAATTCCATTAGTTTTATTCGTGACAAAATCAAAGATATTTTATTGCATACTTTTCAGAGTAACTATTCTATAGTACTACATGTAATACGATGCGTATACGTAATATATTTCAAAGGCAATTGAATAAAAAATATACCAACATTAATTTGGAATTAAGCATTTAAATTTTCCTACCTATAAAGGGAAAAAAACAAAATAATTTCAAAGTGCTTATGTTTCATTGCATTGTATAGCGTGGGCCACATATCGGTTTAAATTTAAAGCATCGGTTATTTCGAATCTGACAATACTTATGGCATTCTATTCCATTACAAAATTCACTACATTTACTCCACTGAACGTAATGAATCGATTTACGCTTGAGCAACGTTGAGAGTTATTGGAAATTTATTTCCCAAACAAAGACAATTGGTCGAAAGTTGGACGAAAATGTCGTACAAAATTTGGTCACAGAAAATGCAACCGTTACCTGTGACTGTTTGGTGCGGCTTGTGTAGCGAAGGCATCATTGGTACATATTCCTTTGCAGATAAGCACGGTGCAACCATTACCGTCAATTGAGACACCTATCGCTTCATGATAACCAATTTTTTTTGACTCGCTCTTCATGGTATTCATGGGAACGAGTTTTGGTTTCAATTTGATGATGCAACTTGGCACATATGTCGTGCTACAATCGATTAACTGCGTCAAACGTTTGATGATCGTTTAATAAGTTGAAATGGTGATGTCAGTTGGCCACCCAGAAGCCAAGATTTGAGACCGTTGGACTATTTTCTGTGAGGCGCCGTTAAAGAAAAGTGTAATGCCGACAAACCAAAGACAGCTGAGTATTTGAAGGCCAGCATTTGTGATGCCATTGACGAGATATGACCCCATACACTTGAAACGGTACACGAAAATTGGTGCAATTGAATGAGGTACTGTGAGGCCGCCGCAGCCATATGAATGAAATAATATTCCAGCTTTTTTAAGTGGAAATATTTTTCTTTAATTTTATTGCACGTATTTCAGCTTAAACCTGCCGCCTCCATAATGAACATCCCTGATTGGGAATTTTCATGGCAATTTTTTTTACTGGTTGAACTGCTTAGTTGCTAAGACATTCTCATTTAAAATTTGAGAAAGCTACCAGATTAAGATGCATTAGTTTTGAGATATGCTTTCGATAAATTTCATACGCTTATTGCTGAAATGATCTCAAACCGGTGAGATATTAAATAACCAGCTATAGCAGATACTTCAATCCTGTAACCAAAGATTTGGAATAGAAAGATTTTGAAGATTTCTGTAACACGTTAGGCACGCAGAAATATCGATGCGAAATATCGAATATTAATTGGCAAACCCTTAGAATTGGTTTCTTAAGATAGATTGACAGCTCTGAGATAGCAGAGCCAAGAGATCTCAGTTACAGTCCAGCCGTTGCACTATTCATGCAGTGCTTTGCGTTAGAATAATGTGCGGCGAATTGGCGTTGAACTTTTGTGATGATATTTTTTTATTATTTTAAAAAGTGCAACAGACCTGAGTCTATGGTGGAAATCACCCTCACAAGCACGACACTCGCATATTAGTATGTTACCCACTATGCTGTTTGATCTTGTGTAGTACTCATAGCAGTTAAAGATCTAACATGTGTTAGGTTAAATTGAAAGCCACCTATTCCGTCATACAATTAAATGTACGGTATGAATTTATGGTTTTGGTTAGACTCGTCTGTCAATAAGGCCTGGGTATTCAAATGCCGGATAATAACAGAGAATATGTCTTGTGACTTCTTATTTTTACTTGTTATTACAGGTTCTGCAAAAGTTGCTATCAGGTATACCCTGCCTCTAGTCTTATCCACACAGAACTTATTGCTCCGTTATAATAGCCATGTATTTGTTATATGTTATCTCCGTAATATGCTTTGAAGTTTTGCTAATATTGTTTACAATGTTATGTATGATAATATTATGGTAGTTTAATTCAAGGCTTACCTGTTCATTAAGATTTCATCATACATATATGGTTTTTGGAGACAGATATACATAAATATACATAGAAGGAGTATATACATACATACGTACCTTGTTTTTGGTATTTGGATTATGTGCGTTAGAAGACGTACTAGTTAGTGCAGATAGGGAAAATTCTGTTGTTAGTAGTCATACACATAAGTACAGTTGTTACGTAGTTTTGTGGTGGTTTAGAAGTATTGGCAGTAGTTTAACGGAAGCTGGGCGTATATGATATCAGGGTATCATTTAAGGTTATGACAAGTTTTTCAAAAATAATTTTGTTGTCGGTTTTTTTCTTGTACAATTTACATATTATTTTAACATTTTCCTCCAATTTTTAAGAGGAGAAAAATGTTACACAGAGAAAAACAAGACATAACCTTGATTCTTTAGTCATTCGTATTATTTTTTATTTTAGTTTTGACAGTGAGACCTTCTCATACTTGGCTTACTTGAATATTTTAACGAATTTGAAGAGTTTTTTTTTGCAGGGTAAACAGAAGATGTTGAATAAAAAGAAAAACGAAAAAAAAAAATAAAACCAGAAAAAAAAAATAAATAAAAAGAAAAAGAAAAATTCAAATGAAACTTAAAAGTGGTTGTCAAAATATATTTTTTTTGCCTTTGTTTTGTTTTTCCTATTTTGTATCGAATCCGATTGAATTTATTTTGTGGTTGTTGTTGTGAAAACCTTTAAACAATTTTCCAATGAAATAGTTGCATATCAATGAGTTTGCATTTATTTTCTTCGTATGATAGTTTTTCTATTTTTGTTTGCTTTTTTGTCAAAAATAACAAAAAATCGTTTAACAAGAACATACAAATACGAAAAAAGAGATTTCTTGTGTTGTTGTAGTTGTTGTTGTTGTTGGTTATATATATAAATATATATATTTTTAATTTATACATTTTTTGTTTTATATTTTATTCGTTGTACTTTGTTGTTCTGTTTTGTTTTGTCTTGTTCATGTCTGATTTCGTTTCTGTTTTGGCTTTTTTACATTTTCCAGTAGAAGTTTTTTTTGTTGTTTTTCATTTTGTGTGTTTGTTTTTAAAATGTTTTTTTTTTTGGATAAATTAATAAAGTTTTCTTTAACAATTTATTAAAATAGTTGAAATATTTTTAACTGCAAATCTTAATGATACGGGTAGAAAGGTTATTGGAAAGATTTAAGGTTTGAAAACTTTACTTTAGAAAAACTTAAGTAAAATATTCTGATTAATTTTGTGTCTATAAACATGAAGAATTTTTCATTAAAATTCTTACTATGCAGTAGTGCCTGATTAAACTGTCTGATAGATTGCCTGCAGCTATTTTGAAACCATCGCAATGCTTGTTGAGTGGCAGGGTTTTCTCTTAAAGTCTTTTGATTTACTTGAACGGTTGTACTACATTCGTCCTTGTCCAGGATTGCTAAAGAAAGTAATGCCTTTCACCGCACGTAGCGGTGCCCTGGTTTTGGTTTCAAAGTTCGTGTTTGGCCATAATTGCAGAGAATTTCTCATAAAAATTTGGAATCATTCCAAGGTTACATCAACATATATATATGATTGAAATTGCATTGCTGTTGAGCTGTCTGATGGATATATATGGACAAGAAGAAGCCCGACTGACTTCTGTCTTTAAATTGCAGGGCCATCTATTGCACTGTTCTAGTCTGGCAAATTATTATTTGCAAAAGCTTTGGGTCTGAGCAGAAAGGAAAAGAGATTTTGTTACGAAAAGATGAAGGTTTGAGACTTCACACTTTCTGACATCTTGGACCAATACAATGCAATACACACATTCGTACGTAATTGATATTACAAAAATTCAGTCAGAATTACGGCCTAGTTTCTCACACCACTTGTGTTGTGTGTGTATTTTAAGCTTAGAGTTTAAAGTGGACTTCGAACGACAGATTTTTTAGGAAAGTTTTCATGTTCATTTTATTTACTCTTCGAGTTTTTGCCAGAAATCCGATTAGAGGAAGTCGCTGAATAAAGATTTTTACATATTTCGTTTTGGCTAGAGACGTCTGACTTGGGATTTCAATCGTGGCTTCACGTCTAATAAGCCCGACTCACTTCTATGCTCTTAAATAGCAGGCAGGGTAGGCATGACGGCATTGGCTTGGCATTTCAGCAAATAATTCTGCCATAGTTTCGGGTCTGAATAGGAGGAAAAAAGCTGTCTTTTACCTCATGTGTCAGTACTCTGCCTTTGTCATCAAAAGATAAAGGTTTTTGACATCATATTTTCTGACATCTGGCACTGAACTCTCAATTATTATTGCTGCAGTAGCAAGATTTATTTTGGACTTCTGTTGGTTGCCACTAGGCAAGCTGATTTAAATAATGATTGCGGTATCACAGCGAGTATTAGTGTTGGCCTAAGTTGGATATCTTTTTTCAAGGGGTTTTACTATCTTACCTAAGCTAAGATATGATGTCTGTGGGTGAGACATTAAAAATAGCTGATGTTTACAAATTTAAAGAAAGCTATTTTTGTTAAAGAAAACATTATTATCGTATGTATATTAATTTAAAAAAGCAGTGTAGTAGAGTAGAGTAGAGTAGAGTAAATTAGAGTACACAGTAGAGTAGAAGTGCTGATTAGTGATTGAGTGTTTAAATAATAAATAAATTTTTTTACAGATATTTTTGTATACAGTGAAGTAATAAATTGAATTGTTTTTTTTTTTTGTTATGAATTCAATTTACCACTTTCATAGTAATATTTATACAGAATATAAAACAAGTAATATGTGTATTATTATTTTAATTTTTTGTGTAACAAAAAATCACATGTACCCGGTAGGTAAAGGGTAGTACATGTTTCCGAAAACAAAAGTTGGATTTTTGGCATTTTATTTGCTTTTGCTTTTGTTTAAAGAAAATAATTTAAACTTAAATAATAATAAATGATAATTGAACAATACGATGTTTTAAGGAAGAAAGAAAGAAAAAAATTTATTTGCATTTTAAATTGAAATGCTGCCTTAAATAGCCATAGAGTTTCTTTGAAAGTTTGAAAGCGGTACACCATGGCTGTTAGTGGCATACTAAACTATTATTTTTCAATTGCTTTGTTTATTTTGTTGTTTTAACTACAAAAATTTACAATAAAAAAATTAAAATAAAAATTAAAATAAAAAAAACCAAAAAAGAATTTTTACAATAAATATGTGAAAGAGAGAGTAAAGAAAACAGAAGAGAGAAAAAAAAAAATAAAAAGAAATAAAATTGTTCATTGTTTACCCAATAGACTGGCAAAGACCATCACGAAACATGTTCCCAGATAAACGTCAATCGATTTAACGTATGAAATTTTTGGCAGCGCAGCATTTGTCGATGACATCAACGTTGTCATGGTCAGCACAGTGGTGACCCCTAAGGCCACACGGGCTGGCGTTGCATTACGATTAAGCCAAAATGATACCCATGATATAATAACGATCAGTCCAGAGGGTATATAAATTTGTATAAGATAATAACCCATCGAACGCACAAATTGTATCTCGCACGCCAGACGCGAATAGTTTCCTGCAGCCATCATCATCAAATCAATGACAGTTGGTGTGTCATTTTAAATTTTTATTTTTATTTTTTTTTTTTTTGGTGTTGAGAAGAAAAAGAAAAATTTTATATTATTAAGGGAATTTGTTAAAAGGGCATTAAATTGTATTTGTATTATTTTTTTTATTTTATTTTTAAAAAAGTTTAAAAAGTAAAACTTTAAAAATCATACAGAAAAGAAAAAATCGAAAAAAGAATTTAAAAACATTGAACATTACAAATTATAATTATAAGAAAAGTATTTTATTTTATATTATTATTAATGTTTTTTTTTTTTTTGGTTTTTTTTTGCATAAAATTGTTAAAAATATAACAACATCAACAAAGTTAATGATAATAATAAAAAAGGAAAAGAAAATAATTAAATAAATATTTATTTATATTTATTAGTGATTAAAAATATATATATAATAGTATATATGTATATATAGATACATAAATATATATAGAAAATAATTTAAAAAGAAAACTAAAAAAATCAAAAATTTCAGAAGAAAGTAACAAGACAAGACCAATAAAATAAAGACCAAAAAAATAAAAATAAAAATCAAAAGATTTAAACAATAAATTCTATTAGTGGTGGCAAACATTTAATATGATAAAAATTAAATAAATATTATTTATTATTTTTATTATTAATTAATAATTATTTCAAAGAACTAAGGGGATTTCTTTATCAAAAAAGTGCGAAATTATAATTGAGAATTCAAAACGAAACGAAATAACGCACACACACATATTCGTAATGGTTTTAAAAAAGCACTTCTTAAACAAAGAAAGTAAGAAAGAAAGAAAGAAAGAAAAAAGGTATTATTCATACGGGCTTTTAAGCATAAAAATAAATTATGAATTGTTATTGTAATTATTATTATTTGTTATTATTTTAATAAGTATTGTTGCTTTTTTGTCGATAATATATATAAGCCTGATTTACAAATCAAGCCAAACATTGAAATTATAATTGCTTTACATTGTATCAGGTCTTAATTAAATAGGCTGGAGCAGAGATCATCATTACAACTAAATATAAGTCTCAATATGAAACACTGTCAAGTACAATATTATAACAATTTAATGAATTTAATTCAATTAAAGTTTTAATTGAAATTAAATTGGATGATAAACTGGTCATTTAAATTTTTTTAAGATTTTTCAAAATCCTTAATCCTTATACGCTTAATTACTGCTATACACTCTGTTTTTTAGGTTGTTTTCCATTTCTAAGTATTTTAAAGATGCCAATACCTTATCAATTTTAAGGAAAGTTCTAAATTATTAACTTTTAAATGATTTGCTGAAGCTGTAGCTTTTAAATTTATCACTAGTTTTTGACAAACAAGCAAGTAAGATTATTATGTGATGTACTGCCTAAGGGGATGACAGAAAAGTATTCCTTACTAATATCTGTTATTGCTGGCATCAGAGTGTAAACAGAATTCGTATGTCCTTTCGCATAGCTTCACTTAAATATAAATTTAATGGATCCCACAGTGTTCAGTTACAAATATATGTAGTTAATTAAAGCAATAGGTTGTGTTATGTTAATTTTATTTATAAGCGTTATAATGTTAAACTTCATGAGGATATTTATAACATTCAATGCTGCAGTTCCATTTAAAACCATAATTATGCGGCTGAACAATTTTTTCACTTCTGCTTTCTACCCTTTAAAATTATCCCTAGAACCAGGCTGTTGTTAAGTATGGCTTCATAGGCAGTCCTTTTCCAAAAGTAAAAATTGGTTTGGAATGGTTTCAAATTTGCAAATTTCAGCAAGCGACCTTAAAAGAACACTGATTTAGGACTCCATACAACTGTAGTTAGACCTATGTTGTCATCCCTTAAGGATAGAATTGGGAATCTTCAAGAATATAAATGACATGACGCTGTACTATGAGCCCTTGGAGATGGTCTATGGATATCTCAAAACAGAGCGGTATCATTTTCACAAAATATAGGAGCCAGGACATAGTGATAATAATAATAGGCTTATTAGACGTAAGGCCACTGTTCAAATCCCAGGTCAGGCATATCCAACAAAACGAAAATGCGACTTCATTTCAGCAGATTTCTGGCAAAAAGTCTGGGAGCAAATAAAATTGCCATGAAAACTTTCTCAAAAATCTGTCGTTCGGAGTCGACGTTAAACTGTAGGTCCCGCCATTCATGTATAAAATTAGAGCACACAACATGAGTGGTGTGAGAAGCTAGGCCGTAATCCAATTATGTATGAATGACGCAGTACTTGTTAGACAATAGGCAGTATTGAGCTTTGTGAAGTTAAAATCCTTTCCATGCTGTTTTCAGCAAAATGATAAGCATCATTATCATTAGAGTTAAAGATTAGGCCTCATTAAGAAAAAGTATAATCAGAGTTGTGAACAGAAAAGAACTTGACTAGTATAACTCTTGAAAAGTGTTATATATACTGCTATAATTTAGCAAAATCTTTTAATGGACTAATTTCTACCCTTCGCAGAAAAGCACTGCTTTAAGGCTAGTGCTGATATACGAGGAAAATAGGTTTTATAGCAATAGTTACCTTGATCTATGAGTGCTGGATCTCCACTGTAAAGGCTCGACAGCAAATTCTATCCAGCTCCCATGAACAACTCAAGGGTTTTAATAGAATTGAGAATGTTTTTATAAGACTGCCAAGCCTTTGCAACATCTTTCTGGAAGTATCGTTCACATGGGCTACAACGACGATTTTTTAGGATGCTATCATACTTTATGATAGCAAGGTCACTGCTATATCTGTGACTGCCCTGTATTCTAACATATCGATTTTAAGGATGGTCTACGAACATTACAACATTCCATTAAACTACAGGGCGGATGAATTGATAATAGATTCCATAAAAGTTTGTGGCTTTTGATACGGAAAACATAGAGCAGCAATTATTCGACTCACTATTGGGTACATGTGTGAGTTGCTTTGATCCTACACATGTATTCAATAACTTTTGCATGAGCTGTAGAAACGAGGAAGTAACTTTTACTCAACTCTTTGGTATATACCAGAGCCCGGCAATTCCTATGCACGCGTGCATGTCAGCCATTACAACAACGTACTCTCACGATCAAAAACACACTCAGTCTCGTTTGAGAATTCATTGAAAGAGGTTGTGTTGTCGCATGCTTCTTGCTTTTGTACGTGAAGATCTGCTAATGCAGGGATGTACAGTATGAATATCCCAAAAAGTGTTCTATTAAATATGTATATTTCCAAAGAAAAAAAACAAATTTTAATCTAAAATGCTTTTTTAAATCAATATAATCAAAGAAGTCTAAACGAATTTTACAAATTTTAATTTAATAAACTAATATTTTTAATTAAAATACCACCATTTAAAAATTTAAATTTTCCATGCCTGCATTGTAGTGAATGTAAGAGTATAAATTTTTCTCTTTTCTTATTTTTCGCTCTGCAACAACTGACCAATAGCAAGTGTTGCCGGGCTCTGGTATATACTCAGTTCTATGTTTTAGGAATTAAGTAAGCGTCTGTGCTTCTACTATGCAGACAATCTCACCAACATATCAAGGGTGGACATTTGGACTTTAAATAGCACCATCAGGAACTCGGGATGGTCCTAGCCATCTTGGGTTGACAACCGTTTGGATATTTTCCTACACGTTTTGATTTTCAACGTTTTGATTTCTGGTTTACCTATCAAACTATCACAATGATTATATAAAATCAGCGATAGAAAGTTTTCATAAAATTTTTTTATAGCAAATTATTCAATTTAATTTAAAATCAAACAAAAATCGGTTAAGCCTTAAGCCTATTGTATTCCTTAAGTGAAAGTTAGTATCACAGTTTTTGTGGAAGCTTAATGTTATAGTAATAAGAGACAAAATTTGTATTGTATTGACAGTGATTCTTTGAGACCACGTATAAGCATTCCAGATCTCTTTGCTGGCAAAGATGCTCTAACGGGATTTATGTATAACGCTATTATATGTATATAATACTTTATAAGTACAAATATAAAGGTATTGTACAAATATCAAAAATACTCGTAATTAGTTAGTTGTTTAGTTAGTTAGTGATTCAAAAAGTGAAAACTAATCGAATGATTTTTTAATTTATTTTTATGATTTTAAGCGTCAACTGAAAAATTAATGTGTTACTTAAAATGAAACGAAAAATTTTATTCAGCAATTAAAAACTGGATTTAAAATTTCATATAAAAAGAGAATTCGACAAAATATTGTAAAGAACTTAAACACAAAGAGTGATTTTTTGGTGAGTGAAAAATCCAGCAGAAATCAAGAGAAAAGTTAATGATTGAAATACAAGAAATTAAAAAAAAATTGAAATAAAAAATTAAAAAACAAATTACAAAATAACTAATGCGAGAAAGAAAAAAATAAATCGAAAAAACAAAAATTAAAAGAATTTGTAGCATAGTTAATGTAGGTTAATGGTATTTATGACAATTTTGAGTTGGAAAGTTATTAGATTCGTTACGATTATTTGATATTTGTTGGCTATTTTCATTCATCATTAAATTTTATTTCCTTGTATTTTTTTTTTGTTTGTTTTTGGCGCTAGTTTTTAATTTTATTAAAGATATTTACTAAAGGCAGCTGCTGGCGTACTAAAAAATATAATTTCTTTAAACAAAATAATGTTTTTAGCGGAAAAATATATATATTTTTTTCGGTTTTTCTTCTATACATACACAAGTATACATACATAGGTTAATATGTATATAACGTTAGTATATATATTCATATATAAATTTGTATGTATCTAAAGTAACTAATATATATAGAATATATTATGAGGTTTTTTTTGCTGTTTATTTATTATTTAATTATATTTTTAAGATGAGTGCATGCTTGGGAGGGCGTTTATAGTAAATTAATTATTTTTATTTTTTTTAATTTGATTAATTGTTTCATTGATTTTTTTTTCGTATTTTTTTCTAGATTTTTTTTATAAAACATAGTAGTTAAAGTTATTTATAGAATTTAGTTTCGTTTAGCTATTAAAAAAAAAGAAGTATATATGTATTGTTATTATATAAAAATATTAAATAATTAATTAGAAGAAAATAAATTTAATAAATATTTTGTTTCTAATATTTTTTGTTTGTTAAGGTGGTGATATAAAAATGCTTTTATTCTATTTTTTGTTTGTTTAAATATTAATTAAAATATCATTTTATACCCTCCACCTTTAGGGCTAAGAGGCTATATATATACACATACATTTTATATACATAAATAGTTGTTATTACTGTTTATTTATTTTTTTTTTTTTTTTTGGTTTAAGGATTTAGATTTTTTTTGAAAATATTTTTAAAATTTTTTTCATTTTGTTTGGAATTTTGTCAATTTTTCAATTTTTTTGTTGTCCGTGTTGTGTCAAATTGTTGTTCAAATTGTTTAAAGTGTTTGAGATGTTTTTTTAACTGATTGGTATATACATATTTTAGAATGAGCCAAATCGAAGCTGAAATATTAGAGTTTAAATTAAAAACAAAAAAAAAAAATTATTTAAAAAAATAACAACAAAAAAATAAAACCGAAATTAATCAAGTTTTCCCCATAAATTCATACGTTCAATTAAATATTTGCCATTTAATTGAATTGTATATGCATCATTCATTGATTGTGTCATTCTTCGTTCATTCATTCATTCATACACACAAAATACACAAATATTTCATGTCGTTGTTTTGCAATTAAATTCGATTGTATCTATATGTTCAGTGGTTTTCCAATATCAAATCGTTGTTTGTTGTTATTGTTGCTGTTAAGAGGTTGGTGTTTGCATTAAAAAAAAAAAACAAATACAAATTCACAAAAAGAATAATTTTCTATCAAGAAAAACTAAAATTTCTAATTGTTTGCTGCTTCTTTGCTTGTTTACGTTTTCATTTACGTTTACGTTTACGTTGTTGCTGTAGCATAACATTTATGTAACAAATTAAGGTCGTTTTATTAACGCGAAGTAATTTTAACTATATATACATTCCTCTCTATATATATGTGCATGTATATATATAAAATTACAACTTGTTCAGCGGTACGTCAGGGCTGCGTCTTATCAGAACTACGTTTAATTCAAAAATTCATTTGGTTTTCTTAATGCTTAATTGGATGAGTTGTTAAATCAGAGCGAGAGAGAGATAGAGATTTAAAGAGCTATATACTATGAATGTATTAACATGTGTGTGCGTGTGTTTGTATGACAAAGAGATCTATATATATGTAAGTATATATAAAAGAGGAAAAAATAGGATCTAAAGGATAATTAAGCAAACGTTTTTGATTTTTTTTCAGATTTTTTCAATGACATTAAGTTGTTATATGTTAAAGGCAAAAACTTGGCTCTAAAATATGTATAAGAAATTATAAAAAAAATTTAAATAAAATTAAATCATCTATTTTGGTATCCGCATTATACATACACACACATGCACTTGCAACTTTTGTTAATTTGGCAGCAACTTTTTTAGTTTTCATATGAAAAAATAGTACAGAACAGAAAAATCAAAAAAAAATCTTTTTTTTTTTTTATAAAAAATGTGGATCAAGTGTGACCAGTAGTGATTCTATAAAATATGACGACATAACCAGCAATACCATATAAGACTGGCATATGCCGTGCAACCGCTAACTTAAGGCCACTTGCATGCGGGTCACAAAATGACACTGAAGCAGCTGCCATAAGCAAAAGTTGGTGCGTGATAAAACCAATTCATAAACATTTTAATTAATGAGGTTAAGTTGGCGTTAAAAACTACACTAGTTAACAGCTAAAAATGACTAAAAATTGTTGTTGTTGTTGTTTTTTTCTCATTATAATATTTTAATTTTCGTTTTGAAATAAAAATTTTTTTTTTCTTTAGATGAGTAAGGAAAAATTAAAAATGTTTGTGCATCAATTTAGGAAAATTAAATCTTTTTTTTTTTAATTAGAATTGCAAAATTAATGATGATTTTCAAAATATTTCAATTTAGTTTCGCATGTTAGAAAACTCAGGGTTGCCTTTTTGACAATTTAGGAGAAGAGGCTTATTTCCTGGAAATTGTTCTAGAAGCCGAATATATTAAACAAAATGAAAATTATCTCCATTGCGCTCTATACTTGTAATTAAAAAAAGGGGGTCTCAAACATATGATCTCTACAGTCAAACCTATGGTGATCTAGAATTGAGAATCTTCAGGGGCACAGATTACATGATACCCTATGATTCCATTCCGCTTGTATGGGTATGAGAAAATGATGTGGCGTAGCTTGTAGAAGATTCCATACAAAATCGTCATGGATGATTCCTGTGGCTGGCAGCATGTTTTCGAAGTCAGCGCGTGGAGCTCATTGAATCGAATTGTTGCAGCATGTTTCATAAGGCGATAACTATGATAATATCCTTGGAAAAGTCATTATGATACTTTCTAATATCGAGGAAGCTTCGAGGGCACTGTGTTTTAATATAAAGACCATTGGGAAGATCTACCACTGTCTTGAAGGTCTCAATGAGATGAGTGAGGGGGTAAAATTTCGATAAATTGCAGAGCGAAACAATTGGACAGATTTGATGTCGAGATCTTCCAGCAGTTCCTGCCATTTATTAAGTCTAGTTTGCCAAATCGTCAAGGAGATGGTGCAAGTGGTAATTTCTTTTTATCGTCATGGGTGTTCTCTTCGTAATAATCGTCCTATCAGGAGTTCACGGTTTAAGTAAACCACCAACCAAAACACATGCGTCGACGAAAGGGCGTAGGAGAATCCAAGACTCACGATTTTGCATCACCCACAAAAATCACAACTTGGCGTAGTTTGCATTGTAACTAGGGCTTGTACCCATTCAAATTTCAACTGAACCAGAACTTGAGTTCGCTAAATGGAGTCTACATTTCATCGAAAAGACATCTTCAGAGATGAAGTCTATTTGCCGAAGGAATGAATTGGTACGTGAATAAAATTATCCAATTTAAGACAATAACAAGAGCGTCTTATGCATCCGGAAAGAGTCACTGTCAAATGTGACCACTACGTGTCGATGATTACCAACTTCTTTTAGCCTGATCTACACACATTATGATGCCAATAGATCTTTCAAATGAATAAAAAATTTCACTAATATCTCACACACGCTTAAAGAAAGACCTTTTACAACCATAAAGCTTTCGGGTGAGTTCGTTACATTAGAAATCCCATTGAGAACCTATAAGCTTAGAGTTGATAATGTAATAATGGTAGGTGACTTGGGGTACAGATAGGAAAGATCCATTACAACAATAGAACTTAAGGGTGACTTCGCTACATTAGAGAAGCTGTAAGCCTGCTAAGGCATTATGAAAGATAAAGCTCTAAAGGAACACGTGGATAGAGATTGTCAGAGCTGTTACTAAACATTGCATTCTGGATCAAGAAATTCAACAAGAGCCATAAAAATGGAGAAAATGAGGAAACTTCTCATGCCCAGTGTTATGTCATTGGGGAAGTAAACACCTTGGGTCTGGGTAGTTCCAATATTATGGTATCACAATGGACTTCACGTGTCCTAAGTGTGTCTAATGAATGTATTAAATTTGATTGAATTTCAGAATTATTGCAACTGCCTTACTTTGATAGCAGTATCTGGTGAAAGAGCTGCGCTGATAATGCTGGTATGGGTATAAGACTGAACAACAACAAGCCAAATTCTATCAAATGCGATATTTCTTAAAATCAAAATTGTTTTTCGAATGTAGAAATTGAAAATTTGTACACTTTTTCTGCCAATCGTCTAAGATTATATGCAAAGTAAACAAAATACTTAGTATAATAAAAGGCAATTAAATTTGTTTTAAATATATTAAGTAAGGATAATATTAAGTTAGGCTAGGGATAGTAAAAAACAAGCTAATTATATATAGTATATGTATTTGAAAAGCTCAAGACCTTTAAACAATTGAAAATTATAATTTGAAATTGTTTCTAAATTCGTTTTTATATATCAAATGCCGATTATTCCGATTTTTATAAATAAAAAAGAAATGATTTGCAAAACCTCTAAAAAACTATGGCATTATGATAATGAGTTGCGAAATCTAAGATTTGAAAGTTTAAACTTAAAAACAAAAAGGAAAAAAAGTAAAAAATTATAAGAACTTTAATAATTGGTTTAGGAGCCTAAAGGTATATGGATTTCGAAATTATTTTAAATTTTTCACAATGCTATGGTCGTATAGCATACATTACATTTTTCTTTAGCGGCAGTCTGTCTACAAAAAAACAAAAAAATTGGTTAGAGGGTTGGTTACGATATGATTTATGGAAGCATGAACTTTCTTTTTACAACCAATTACGTTATTTTTTTTCAGTTTCATAGTCATTCTTTGTCTGATATACCAATCAATGTAGAGTGTTCGTTGTCGTTTTCGTTTTATTTTTTGATTTCAAATGTACGTGACTCTTCTGTGTTCTTGTGCTGTTGCTATGTGTATGTGGGTGGGTGATATTGAAGTTTTTGAAAAATTATTATGTTTTCTTTTTTTATTTAAATTTTTATTCTTGTTTCATTTTATTTTTCTGGTGAAATGTTTACGATTTTTTTTTTTAGTTTGGGTGGAGGGTATACGAGATTCGACTGCTGCCGAATATGGCCTTACGAACCGTTTTTTTTTAATAAGAAGGAAAAAAATATATGTATGATATTCTATAGGTGGTTTAAAAAAAGCTTGTAAATTTATTTAAAATGATTATTTTTAAATGTTTTTCTTGTTGTTGTTAATTTTTATCTTTTTTCTATACACTAAAATTATTGAAGTTTCATAAATATGGAGAGAGAAAATATTAGAGGAAAAGAATTTAGAGAATTGAAAAATAAATGTATGATACATTCCTTTACATCGTTTTTATTATTGTTTTGTTTTATTTATTTTGTTTTGGCTTTTTTGTTTTAAAGTTGTTAACTACTGGTAATGAACTACTGGTATTAATAGAGAGAGAGTTTTTGATATTTTTTTGATGGCTCTAGAATTTTTTTTTTAATTCGATTGGTGTCGTTTTTTTTAATCTTTTTGTTGTTGTTTTTTTTTAAATTTTTTTGTATTTTCTTTTCTTTTTTTTTTTATTAATATACTGGTTATGAAATCATGAAAGCTGATTTAGAACTGAGGTGTTAAATGAAATCTAAACGAACTGAAAACGAAGAAAAAAAAACTAAAGGTTTCAATGGAAATTATGAAACGTAAAGAAGAGGTTTTGAAGAAATGTAAGAAATCATATGAAAAACAAAAAGTTATGATAAAGGTCTAGTTATTAAAATGCTAGCGTTTTTCATGCTTTTGTTTTTTGTTTTTTTGGTTTTTTATAAAATTTAAATTAATTTGTCGTTAAAATAAATATTTTAACGAGAAAGCTGAAACATTTTATTTTAATGAGGAGAACGCGTTGATTTGATGGAGAAAAAAAAAATAATTAAACGGGAATTATATAATATTACGGTTAAGAATATTTGATTTGAATGCTTTACAAAAAAATCTACTTGAGACAAATAAATTCACCGTGAAAATATCACATCATTTTAGTTTTTAATAATACAGCAAAATTGTGAAACGTTTAAAACTGAAAAAAACTTAATTGATTCAATAATAAAATTCATTGTCACAATGAATTTATTTGCTATTTTTTTGTCAAACATGCTCGAGTTTTTTATAAAATAATTAAGATCAACGGTTAATTTAAAAGCTGCTTCAAAATAATTTTCTTTAAAAATTAAATTAAATTGAATTCAAGAAAATTAATCAAAAATGTTTTAATTTTCTTCCATAAAAAGAAAATTAATTTAAATTTAAAAAATTAATTTTAATATTAATTTTTTTAAATTAAATTATTTGAATTTAAAAATTTTTTTTAATATAAATTTCTAACAGAATTTCAATTAAAATTTTAATTTTCACAATTACAAAATTTAATTGTTTTCAATAACAATTTTAATCAAATTAAGTCATCAACTTTTTACAACTCGAGCATGTATTTATTTAATTCTTTTTTGGTAATTCCATTTTAAATAAAATTTCTTTTTAAATATTTTTCCATTTGCTTGGAGCAATATGCATACTACACAAACAAAATTATTTAAAAATATTTAAAAACGAACATTTAAAAGCTTTCTCAATCAATCATTCCTCAATGAATAGTTAGAAAAATAAATTAAAAATAACAAAATTGTTTTCTTTTTTTTCTTAGGGTTTCATTGTAAATAAAATTCTTTATTAAACAATTGAAGTTTAAAAAGGAATAGAAAAAAAACAATAGAAAAAAATAATTCGAAAATAAATAAGAAACGAACAAAATTAAATTGGAGGTTTAAAGAGGGCGGGGGAGGAGGAAAAAAAAGAAGACATAATTTTAAAAAGTATAAATTATTAAAATTCGGTAACCGTCTACAGGTACCTGTGGTAAGACTGATTTCCATAGCTCTCTGACGATGGCCCAAGACCTTAAATTGTGGTAGCGAAACCTCATTCGAGACACCAACCGAGTTTGGTCCTTCATTCCATTTATAACGTATGTCACGCATCGTATAGCCGACTTTAGTGGGTTTTGTTTTTTGTTTAATTTCAAATTTTTGCAACGCATTTTTGTTTGTCGTTTTAAATGTTTTCAATTGTATTTGTATTTTCATGGTATAGACAGTTTGTTTGTAATTTTTTTGATTTTTTTTAGGTTTTTTGAAATTTAAAAAAAAATAAGTTTTATGTTGAGTTGAGTTTGCATTAGAAAGGGGAGAAGTTTTATTTTTTTTTTTTTTGGTGGCATAAAAATTGAAGTAAAATTTTTGATTGTTTTTAACAGTTTTTGTTTTTGTTTTTGGTTTATTTTTATATTTAAAATTTTTTTTTTGTTTGTTTTTGTTTAAAGAGAAAATGTTCATATAAACAAAGGAAAAGAAATATTTGTTGTATTTTTTGTATATTTTTTAAGGTTAAACTTTTTATTTTTAAATTTTGTTGTTATTGTTTGATTTCAATAAATAAAACAATGTATCATGAGACTATTATTAATTTGTAAAAACAATAAATTATTGAAATACCTAGAAAATTTATTGTTTCTTTTGCTTGCTAATAGTCTCATACAGAATTTTGTGTTTAGGCTTGCATTTAATTTAAAATAAATAAAAATTTAAATAAAAAATTTAATTAAAAAAAATATTATTTATGTATAGATTTTGCCGTTTTTTTATAATACATTGCTTCTGTAAAATGTACAGTTATAAAATTGCTTGTACTATAAAAAAGATTCTTATTATTGTTGTTATTATAAAATATATATATTTTATAAATATTAAAAGTAGTTGTAGTAGTAAAAAATGAATTTTAAAAGCTTTTAAATAAAATGTTTTTAATTAATTTTTATTGGCTATTTTTGTTAAATTTAAATTTTTAAATGAATAATTTTATATATGTATTTTGATTTGTTAAATGATTCGATTTGTTTCGATTAAATTGAGCTACTGTTTGTTCATATTGGCAGTAGTAGTGGCAGTACGTTTTTGTTGTTGAGTTTTTATTTTTTTTATATATTAATTTTGTTCTAAAAGTGATCAAATTTTGTTGTTTGTATTGATATATTGATGCTATATTATATATTATTATTAGTTGTTGCTATTTAAAATTATAATTATTATTTATAGTAATTAATTTATATGTATATTTATTATAGTTATTGCTGCTGTTGTATTTGAGCATTTGATTGGAAGAGAAAAACAAAAATGAAGCAGTTCCGGGTGCTCTTGTGTTGACTGTTCTGTTCTATTTCATATCTATTATGAGTTTTTTTTTTATACAGAGAAAAAAACACATTAAGGGTATTCACTATTTCCCAACACATACATCCACTTTTTAATTTTAAAATAATTACAATAATGCCAATTACTTCTCTTCTCATATGCGAATGAATACCCTTGCTTTTAATATTATTTTAAACAAGAAAACGTTTATAATTTATTAAACAATTGCTAACTAAATATTCTAAATGCATTTAAAAAAGAAGAAGTTGAGAGAAAAAAAACAATATAAATAACGAAACCCTCCAGAGCATATTTTATTTTTTTTTGATTTTCATTTTTACTTTAAGTTTTATTCAAGTGTTATTAATGATAGCTATTGCTTAATAAAAAACAAATTGAATTCAGTTATTGTGGTGAAAAAGGAACGAAAGTGTTTTGAGGGGGGTTGGTGGTGTTTTAGAAAACTTGTCATCAGCCTACCCAAGCAAAAGTTAGTAACAAGTGTTCTTTACTTATTGAATGCGCGTATACTGTATTCAATTAAAATCTCTCTATTAAAAGATTGAATAAAGTTTTATTTTTGGCACTTTTTGACACTCTATTTTCCCTAGTTTTGAAGAATCTCTCAATAATACAAATGTCTGTATCATTGTGTTTTTTATATAATTTTATATTTTTATATTTATTTAATATTTATTTGAATGCATTTCATTACATTTTTTTGTTTTATTTAATCTTTGCTACAATTTGTTGTTATTTGTAAAAGAAAAGTTAACAAAAAAAAACATTAATTGAACATAAATTAACATAAAATTGAAATAAAATTAAATGAAAATTTAATAAAATTAGGTGCTTGAAAAGATGTTTTTTCATTTTATTTGTTTTTATTTTATTTTTATTTTTTTGTTGAGTAATTAAAATTAAAATTTTTAGTATTTACAAAACATATAAAAGAGAAAGGAACAAATAAACCTTTGACCAGATGTTTAAAGATTCAATCACATGACTAAAAAACTATAGTAAAATCGAATGTTATGTTTAAATTAAGATTTTCGATTCTGTTTCAACTACAAAAAAAGTTTAAACTTTGAAATATAACAGTCGGAGTAATATTATCGAGAAAGAGGCAAAATTTTGCACTAAATCATGTCTTATCTTTTATACACAAGAAGTTTTTTTAAGCAGCATATAGTATTTGGGTTGACATTACCAAAGAGTCCTTCAATCTCTAAATAATTGCAACGTATGAACTCAATTATTGTTATTCGCTGAATATTAGCAACATACTCCAAAGTGATCTTGCTGTAGTTAGCTATTATGCTAACATCTGATATTTATACATTTGTTTCTTTTCTGCAAAAAACTGCAACTAAAAAAAAAACTTTTGTCTAATACTCTACAATCATAACACACCACTGCGTATACTTGATATTTAATTTCTCATTATCTATTCATATGGTTGATAACGGTCATCTTGTTCAAGCTACTTCAGTCATTTATTTATTTATTTTTGCAAAATCATCAGAAACAGATACAAAATTCAATTAAAAGTGCAAACAATAAAATTGTTTTATAAACATGTGTGTTATTAAATATGACAAGACATACATATGTATCTTGGCATGATTAATGCGTAAGTTTGAAGCGGCCCCCGATTCAGATTTCTAAAATAAAATGAAATGTAAAGATATATTTTCATCGGTGACTTCCTCCCAGCAACCTTCTGGGGAAAACTCTTCTGTAAGAGTAAATAAAATTGCCTTGAAATTCTGTCAAATCCGCAACTCATAAATAAATTTATCATAGACAACATGACTGATGTAAGAAGCTAGGTTGTGATCCTAGGATTCTTATGGCCACTTAAGTAAGTAAGCTTATAATTGGCCAAAAATATGAAACACAGTACCATTATTTTACAGCAGAATAAAAACGATCGTCAGCTGAATAAAGATCATGTGCTGAAGCGGCTGTTAGCAATATGGAATCAGTATTTTGAGATGTATATGAAAAGCAACTATTATGTAACCTTAATGGAGGGTTTTTTGACTATGTCAGCTCAACTGCTAATTAAGTCGTTTTCCTAATTTGGATTTAAACGAATCGATTAAAACTTAAAAGACCTTGTAGAAGGCAGAACTGTAGTGTATTAGTAATGAAACTGAAACTTTGTAAATTCTGAGGTAAGCTCGTACAGTACAGGCTCATAGCCTATTTCTGATCTTACAGTCACATAATAAAAGTACAAAAGAATTTTTGGTGTCTGTCATTATCAAAAAGTTTAAATTTGCTACTGTATCACTTATTCAAACTCTTTTTTTTCTTGAGAATAAGTCTCTAAAGCATTTGAGAGAGTGCTTTAAATGAAACGCATTTTTTTTTCTTATAAATCCTGTTATTGATAAGATTTTTTTTAATTGAAAATCTTAAAATTTTTTGAATTACTATGGTTTGGGTGAAAGTCTGGAAAATGAAATACGTTGTTGTACTACGTGATTGTGCTACTAGGTTGTACTACTTGGTTGTACAACACGGTTGTACAGCGTGGTTGTACAACTTGGTTGCACAACATGGCTGTACTACATGGTTGTACAAAGCATTTCATTTTAATATTATTTTATTTGAAGTTTAAAATAATTTAAAATTTTTTTTGATTTCATGTGAGTCAGATCAACTGATAATGACAATAATCTTCCGAATTTGAGAAGAATATACATGGAACTGGAATTAAATTCTTTTTTTCTGGCTTTAAAAAGCATATGTTATTAACAAAAATCTGTTGTTAATTTGACATTCCTATTCAATGGTAGAGTTAAGAAACAGAATAAGCACGTGATTGAATCTTTGGATTTGAATTTATTTCATTTTCATAATTTATTTCATAAAAATTGTTTCTTTCTTGAGATATAAACTTGATTGATTGTTTATTTTTTCTTTTGAGGTTTTTTTTTTGTTATTTTGAATAAAATACGTTTTTAAAAGTATTTAAAAAGTGTTAGTTGGTGTTAAAAATGACATTTTGATTATGAAACTTTACAGAAATTGTAAACGAAAATGAAATTTGATAAATAAAACGTTAAATAAATAAATAAATTAGAGAGTGTATATTGAATTGATTGATTGGTTGATTTATAAGAAAAAAACATTTAATAACAGAAACGTAATGGAGAAGAATTTAAGAAAAAAAAACATAATTTCGAAATCAAATTAAAATCGAATAAATATAAAACAAAACAAAACAAAACAAAACAAAACAAAAGAAAACATAAAGTATTTGAACTTAAGGAAAAGAAAACAATAATATTTGTTGTAAATATTATAATTTCTTTTTTTGTTTTTTTAAAAATATTCAATTTACAAAAAGAAAAGCTTTGTTTGGAAATTGTTTTCAATGGAGGGTACCTGTGGTTAGGTTTATTTCGGTCGCCCTCTGCCTGTGTCCCAAGACGCGGAACTGCGGTAGTTCGACCTCACTGCTCATGCCAACACTACTCAGTCCATCTCTCCAGAAGTAACGGATATCTCTCATCGTGTAACCGACTTGTAAATTCAAATGTTAAATGAGGTTTGATTGTTTGTTTGTTTGGATTTTTTTTTTGTTTTTTTTTATATAGATTTGGTTTTTTGGATTTTGTTTTTTGGTATTTTGGTATATTTAGCATTTCAATTCGGTTCGTTTCGATTGGTTTCGATTTGATTCGTTTCATTTCATTTCGTATCGTTTCGATTTTGATTTGTCAATTCATAGCATTTGAATTTGTTAGAATTTGTTTGATTGTCATTGGGTGATTGATTGATTGTTTGTTTGATTGATGATTTGATCGAGTGATTTGTTTTGATTTCATACGATACGTTAACATACACATACAAAAATAAATATAGATTTATTTCTTTTTATGTTAATATTAATAAGAATGTATATATTTGACAGCAGAAAACAAAATTGAGAAAGAATTTATAATAATAACAGTATAATTAAAAATTACATTTAAATACCAATTAAAAAAGGTGGTTTGACGTTTTTGTGTTTTGTTTTTTTAAATATTTTTTAGTTTTTGTTTTTGGTTCTTTTGCAATAAATAAATTGTTAAATAAAAAGTGATAAAATTAAAAAAAAAAATTAAAAATTATAAAATTAAAAATATATATTTATTTTGTTTTTATTAAAAATACGAAAACAATAGTAATGCAAATGTGATATGAAGTGAAGTGTGTGAAAAAATGCTTTGAAAGAAATGTTTAAAATTAATGATTGGTTTTGATAGGTTGAGATACTTAAAAGTAATGCTGAGTGACATGGTGACAATTGAAAAAGAAAACAAAAAAAATTAACATAAACATAATAAATGTTTATTTATTTATTTTTACAATAAGAGTTTAATGCTATATGATAAAATACAGGGTGCTTGCCTAGTTTTAATATTAAATTTCTTGAATTTTTTTTTTAAATTTTATTTTTCAATAATTGTTTAAATTTTTTATGTTTTATAAGAGGGGGAATGTTTTTTTGTTAGCGTTTTTGTTTACTTAGCTGGTACCAGTTGATGCAAAATTTTCCCAAAAAAGCAAAAAAAAACAATTACAACTGGTTTGTTTTCATTGGAAATCATAAACTAAACTAACTAAAGACCAACTAAATTCGTTAAAGGAAATGAGAATGAAATTTCTTAAGTTTAAATTGTTTTCAATTTTTAAGGAGAGTCTATCTTATGTTTTCAATGACAAATGCTTCATTTTAAATGAAATAATAGCAGAAGAAACAAAATATTCTAAGGAAAAACAAAAAATCAACTGAGAATAACAATAAAAAACAAAAGAATAAACGGAAAATTTAAACAAATGTAACAGAAAAGTAAATGTATTTTGATTTAAAACGTTTGTTTGTTTCTAACATTTCTATTGTTTTAACCAACTATGAAATTGAATTGTTATTGAGTTTCGTTTAAAGAGGAAAAAAAAATATTAAGGAGAAGTAGGAATATACACTTGATTGTTAAGAATCAACCTTCTGCGGTTGCTGTATTAGAGAAGGCGACCGAAAACCAACCAATTTTATTTAAACCGAAAATGTTTCCTTCTTTCAATATGAATTTAAAATTAAATTTTATCAAAAGAAATTAAGAAATTCTATTATTCACAAAGGAATTCTTTACAAAAAAATTGGTGATGAATAAAAATGGATGGATTTATCATATAAAAATAATGTATTTAGTTTTCTTGTACTCGTATGTCATATATAGCTTGGAACACAATTTATTTCTTTTATTGTAACAGATTTAAAGACCAAAAAAATTAAAAAATAATTAAAAAAACTTAATAAAATAATTATAAATTTGATGGAATTTTTTTTGTATTTTGTCAAGTTAAAGGAGTTCGTTACACATTTTCGGCAGTAAATTAATTTTTTTATCGTTTCTATAAACATACAAAATTATAATAGTAATGAGAAAAACTAAAGAAAAAAATAAAGAAAATTTAAAATTTAATTAAGAAATAAATTACAGAAAAAAAATTAAAAAATTACAAAAATTTATTCATATTTCTTTGATTTTTTTTTGTAAAATAATAGCAGTAGTAGCTTATCTTCTCTTTTTAGGTTTTATCTTCTTTAGTTTCTTGGTTTTTTTTTGTTGTATTTATTTTTGGGTTTTTATATCATTCTATGGAATTTTTTTTATAAAAAAGCAGTGGAATTTTAGTGCCAGTTTTGAAAAAAATATACAAATTATTTCGCATTATTCTGTTGGTTATTTTTTTGGTTTTTCTTTTGTTTTATATTTCTTTTGTTGGTTATTTTTATATGGATTTCAAAAAAATATAAACTTATTTTGTTTTTATTTAATTATTTATAATTTTTGAAAAAATATTTTATTTATGTTTTCTTTCTTTTTTAATTATAATTATAAGTTGTTGGTGTAGAGGAATTGATTTTGAGTGTATTGAAAAACGTATTTTTAACGAACAAACAGCGCGAGTATCTTTTAAAGATTTTGAGTAAAATTTTATGATTTTGTTTTTTAGAAAGAAGTCCTTAAATTCAATATAAACCTTCTGTTTTTTGTTGGCATTTTTAACGAACGAGCATATTTGTGAAACGTAAGAAAATTATCCACATGTGTATGTGGGATATGTAAAGTCCTTTACTGAAAGAAATTTTTTGAATCAATTTGCTAATCGAATCAAATTTTTAATACGAAATGGTTAAAAAATAATGTCATGTGTATATTTTATCAGATAAATTAAGTAAATTAATGATAACTAGGAAGCTCTCTTGTCTTATTTAATACACCATGGTTGTAAAATTGAACATTATTAAACACAGATCTCTTAGATTCTGTCGTGTGACTCCACTGCCAAGAAGGAGATATTTAATTAAAACATGGGCCTAGAACGTTCAAATACTGACTATTAAAATTGTTAGCCAAGTTATAAATGCCTTTATCTTTTCATAGCTACAAGCAAAGAATGAAAATTTTTACACATTGCTGTTCTCTGTTGAATTTATGTGGGCCAGGGCTATGGGACTATAGTTGGGATAATTTGAATTGGCTGAACATTATAGTCTTAAAGACATTATAGTCTTAAAGAATACTTGTTTAGAATTGGCTTGGAATATCGATTACAAGATGAGAAACCTCTGCGACATTAATGCATTTCAGAAAGAAATACCTGTATACATATCAACTACTAATGTCTTCCAATGTCTATTATTTACAGTTCGTTTAAATCATCAATGCAGTAAACACCATATCCTACATAGGGCAGAGAATGTCCCCAATAAGTAAGAAATAATTTCATTAATATATACGTTCATTTCATCATATATACATACATAATTGAGCATTAAAACCCTTCAGTCAGGATTACGCTCTAGGTTGTCACACCACTTATATTATGTATGTTAATTTTATACATGAATGGCGGAACTTGTGGTTTAAAGTCGACTCCGAAAGAGAGATTTTTGGGAAACTATTTTCATGGCAATTTTATTTACTCTTAAAATTTTTGCTAGCAGTCTGCTAAAAGGCAGTTGCCGAAGAAATATTTCTTTATATTTCGTTTTGTTGAATATGTCTGATCTGGGGTTTGAACCTTGGCCTTACATCTAATAAGCCAACTCCCTATCTGCTAGTATACGGCGGCTACTACTTAGAAGATATTACCGATAGCAAAAAAATGCCAGTTTCGCCGGAATCATGAGAGCCACTATAAATCTAGAAAACTATAATAAATATTATAAGTCGATGAATATCATATACATCTAAGCGTTAGTTATAACATACATTATATTTATTACCAATGCAATGAGATTCAATTGCAGATTTGAGATTAAATTGGGAGATATGTTTATTTTATGACCCATTTATAGACTTAAAAGTTTAAATAAAATCGTTAATTGAGTTTTTTGCTTTTTTAATTTTTCATAAAAATTCTAAATTCATACTTCGAATTAATACTTCACAGTCCCTATAACAAACATTGTTATCAACATATGTTGCGTATGATTAATATTTAATTTTTGTCTTCTTCACAAATATTACTCATACGTTGCGGTGAATGCTTGTATCGTATCATTTATGCTTATGGTTCAATTAGTTAATTTAATATTTTTTTTAATTGTTTTTGTTTAAGGACTTCTTTCTAATTAATGATTGTTCTTTTCTTATCTCTTAATGAAGTTCAATTGTTCAATTTCTGTTCTTTATATTGACATATAAATATCATATATATTTAACTAAAATTTTTTTGTATAGAGTGTATAATATTTTTATTATTATTAATATTTGTTGCTTTTTTTTTTTTTGTTAATTTCTTTTAAAAGATATTAAACAAAATATTTACTCATACAATAATAGTATAAGAAAATAGAGAAAAGAGAATGGTACTTACAACTTTCAATTTCGATGTGACACAATTGACGATCCATTGGGAAGTACTGCAAATTCATGGGACATGAGGCCGTAATGGTTAATCTAAAATAAATACAATGCCACCGGGGATAAATGATTGGAATAGAGAAAAAGGGAGAAAATAAAATAGAAATTCATTATTATTAACGGTTAATATTATATTATTTAAGTGTAGACATAGAACAACAAAAGCTTGATTATTTTTGAGAGAGTTAAGGAGAAAGAGAGATAAAGAAGATTTGTTAAAACCGTAATATTTAAAAGAGCGTTTCTTTGTCGTTAGTTTATTTATTTTAATTTTTTTTTTCTACAAGTAGGCATTACTTGTTATTCTATGGTGATTTTTAGCGAGTTCAATTGGATGATAAATGAACTAAAATTAATATATTTGAAGAGACAAAAAAGGTATGTAAATAATGTGATGTTTAATAGTAAATAGATAGAGCGGAAGTTATAAATAGAGTGTAATGGTGAGAGAAGAGAAAAAATATTTTATTTTTTTTATAGGAGTTCTACTGTTTTTTGTTTTTTTTTTTTTTAAATTTTTTAATAACAACATTCATACAAAATATGTTTAGGGTTACTAAGAGCTTTACTTGGGTTTGGTTCACAAATTTCTTTTTGCAGAACTTTACATAACCATTTGTGTTAGTTTTAAGGCTCTTGTTTGTTTTTATAGTTATTAAATTGCTAGTAAATATTTATTATTATTATGATGATTGTTATTATTATATTGTTAAAGTACTTACATTTCTTTTATTTATTTTTTTGTATGGAAAAAAAACTTACAATCTTACTGGTCTTGGTATCCTTTCCATGTTTTTTTTTTTCTTTAAAATATTTTTATAGTTTTGGACAGATTCTTGTTTTAAGGTAGTAGAAAAATTAAAATTGGAGAAATTCCCTTTACGGACGATTTTTTTTTATATTTTTTTTATATTTGTTTTGTTGTTTTTTTATGCAGAAATTTCTCCATTAAGTCAAACCTTTTGATGGTGTAGTAAAACACACTTTTTGTTTTTATTGTTGTTAATAATTTTTGTTTTTTCTTTTTTTTTATAATAATAATAATGTTTGTCTTGTTGTTGTTTTAGTTGTTGTTCTTATAGTTGTAGTTGGTTTTTGAACAACAGTATGAAAGAAAAGTAAAAATAAAAATATTATGCATGAATGAATGAAAATGAATGAAAGAAACGAACGAACGAGCGAACAAACATGCTTGAAGAATGAAATATTTTATGAATTTTAGAAAAAAGTCATAGAGAGACAGAGAGAGAGAGATAGAAATAAAAAATGTGGTATAAAGAAAGTAGTATGTAGTATGTGTGATAAATGGTTTAAGAATGATAAATGCAATGATAAATGTCTGAGATGGACTTAAATTTTTTTTTGTAATACAAGCATAATATTTTAGAATATTTAATTGAATATAATAAAATAGTTTTATGAAAACAATAAAGCCAATTGAACTCACTTAATTTTTTTTTAATTAGTTACTCTTTGTAATATAATCGTTTGGTTTGATGATTAAATTTGAAATGATGGGTTTTGTTTTCTTTTTAATTAGAATATCTTATTTTTTTTTGTAATAATTTAAACACAATTAGAATTTCAAAAAACTTTTAACAGCATAATAGAACGAACTTTGAACGTAAATCATAATGAAAGTAAATGTTTTCAAACCAAAGACAGTAAAATAATAAATTAAGGAAATTAAACATGAAAATTTCATTGGTTTTCTGTTAAGTTACGACAATTTTATACACTTGTTAAGAACGAAAACACATTAAACATTAAAATGTTTGTAGCTGTCGTTAGATTGTTTTGATTTGATTTGATTACATTTTTTTACCTAATACTTCTTGTTATTGATCCAGAATGGTGAACACGTATGAATTCATTGCTGGTTGTGGCAATATGAAAATATGATTGTTTTTCATTTACGAAAAAGGTGTCAGGTACCCAGATATTTTTTATGAACTCTGATCCAACCGATAGTGTTTCTACACCAGGTCGTTTTCTATACGCTAAACGAGGATCGGTCCAAAATTGACGAAAGTAAAAATCCAATGTAAAGTCCTTTATATTTGTTTTTCACATATATATATATATATTCATTCATTAATTAATACATAATGTTTTCATTTATTTTATTTGCATTTGCATTTGCATTTTATTTTTTGGATTTGTTTTAAAGTGTTTGCATTGTTTTTTTTTGGTTTTTTTGGTTTTTTGTTAATAATTCAACAAATTGCGTTTTATGTGTAACAAATGTTATCATTTGTTAATTGGTTTGGTAAGAGGAAAAAAGGCAAAAAAGGTAGAGAAAAAAAATATATAATCATATATTAGTTAATCATGTTGTTAAATCAGTTCTATTAAAAATAAATTTATATTCTAGAAACAAAAACAAAATAAAAAAAAAAAAATTAAAAAAATTCTATTACAATACCAACTGAAAGTAAATAAAACGTGCTTTTTTTAAATCACACAATACAATAGCCATGCATTACTTAATTATTTCAAATCGAAAAAAATAAAATTATATGAAAAGCTTAAAAAACATTTCCAAAAAAATATAAAATGAACATACAAACATTTAAATACACAGAGAGTTACAAAAAAATCACAAGTGTTTCACATCTACAGCTACATATAAGTAAGTTTATATAATATTGCATAAATAGATATTTTTTTTCGTTAGTAATTGTACATAATTATGCTACAAAGTAAATGAAAATAAATTTTACATATTATAATTAGCACAAGTATATTTACAATTGGCTACTACTTAATTTGTATTTACAACTGAAGATGTTTTTTTTTTTAATTTTTTTAATTCCTTTATAAATAAATTTAAATTATACAGAATCCTCTCACAAATACTTGTCACATAAAGTACTTTTATTTGATTTTTATTTCTTCATTAGTTGTGTTCATTTAAATATATGTATATGTGGTATGTACGGTATAAGGGCTACTGTTAACATTTTATAATAAATTGCATGTGCAAAACGTAGTGCTCAAGGAAAATTTTGTATAGAACTCGAAGTCAGACTTGGAATTTTAGTGTGGGAACAAAGATTATAAAAATTTAGAAAATTTCATTTCATGCCTTCGGTATTTTGTATCAGAATCAAAAATTTTGAAAAATAATTGCATATAATTCGGTCGGTGGAAGACTAGTTCTAAATTAATATAAAAATTTCTCAGCCAGCGATTACAAGTAATAACTAAATTAATTTCATTATTCTAGAACCACTGGACGAGATCGGATATATCTCTGCTGGGTTGCGAAACATATCCGTATACCTGGCCGTGAGTCGAAGGATCCTTTTGCTAGATTAGGTTTACTTTCTGAATACGATTTAATAATTGGTCTTATGCCTGCAATCCGTCATTTCAAATGCCTTGTTAATAGATCAGTCATCATCAGAAAGAAGGAGCAAAAGTGTTTGTGGATGAATACGGTTTTTATACGTGTAGGAGTTTATGGCCGACAATCGATAATGATTTTAATGCAGCTGGACTTGCATAAAGCCAGCGAGAGACACTGCAGGTAAGATCGCCATACTTTTGCAGGCTATATTTGCAGGCAATATATAATAATAGAGCAGGTTTGCTGCTGGATTTGAATAAAGCCAGCGAGAGACTGGTTACTGGCTTTTTTACATGCCACTGCGGATAAGATCGCAAGACTATTGCGGGTATATTATGCAGGAGTCTATGTGTACGAGTCTATGGTGTTCAATACATAATGCTAAAACAAGTTTCCTGCTGGTTACTGTATGATTGCCAGACTATTGCTGGATATATTGAGTAGGAGTCTATGTGCTGGATTTGAACTCTGGTTACTGGGTTTTACATGGCACTGCGGATAAGATCGCCGGACTATTGCCGGATATATTATGTAGGAGTCTATGCTTACAAGACTATGTTGTGTAATACATAATGCGAGAACAGATTTATATACTATTGTAGTATATATTGTGTAGGAGTCCATGTACTATTCGATTTGAGTAAAGCCAGCGAGACTCTAGTTACTGGTTTTTTTTACGTGGCACTGTGATTAAGATCTCTGGGCTATTGCAGTGTATATGTCTATGGTCCTCAATACATAATGCTGGATTTCAGTAAAAAAATGAGAGACTGGTAACTGGGTTTTTTTACTGGACACTGTAGGTTAGATAGTCGGACAGTCTAGCCCATACTAGGACGTGGTGGAGAACCGTTTATAGTTGTTTTTTTGAGAGTTTAGACTATCTGTTGACAGCCGACATTAGGGCTCTTCTGAGATATAGAATGAGATTAAGCTGGTTAGAGGTTTTAGAACATTATGATGATTTCCTGTTAGACGATGTAGATTCTTCTATGCAAGTATTTGTGTAACTTTGTGTTTTGTTTATATAAGTCTCCAATGTCAAACTGTTGACATGACGTCATTTCACTTTTATGCACGTGATGGCTTAATATTTAATTCTATCTTCTTGTTTAGAGAACCTTTGACTTTTTCAAAGTCATATTCGATTTATTTCAGAGATCTAATACGTATTTTCCAATAAATTTTCTATGATCCATATATATTTTTTATATAGTATTTCCGAATGAATTTTTGCCAGAGGGTATCTACTATCCCAATATACAAATAATTTATGTGTTGTTCAAAGGATTGTAATTGAAAACGCTTGCTTATTGAATGTAGTCTTGTCTGCTAATTAATTAAAAACTGCATAAAAAAATCAATATTTTTTGTATGTATATATGACAATACCATTATTTCAGGTCAGAAATTCTTAAGTAATATACGGTCATGAAGTTATACAATATAATGTAACGGGTGTGGCAATGCGATCGTTACAAAATAATTAGGATTTTTCTCATGTACTAAAAACTTATGGGAAAGTACATATGCAAAATTTAGTTTCAACAAAGTAAAATATTTGTGGATATTGGAACAAAGATATGTATATCTTAATGAATTATTTTCAAAATATTGTCCTGCACGATTCTAATCAACTTGCGAGTGTAGGCAAAAAACGTATTAACAAAAAATTATAGAGGCTGTAATACTTATTCAGTTAATACTTCGCAATTAAAAGGGGAGCAAATATGTGTAACTTGAGTGACTGAAAATGTTTAAGTTTTACTGACACACTTGTACTAGTAGAACAAAAACTATTGTATTAGAATCGTACGCGATTATTGCATTCATTTCAATTCGGAAAGTTTCACTAAAGCTTACAGAGGTTAGCATACTTTACATTAAAGTCAACTTTACAATAAAGTCATACTTGTAACGGGTGTAATAGAGGAATACGGTACTTTAATGTATTTTAATTTGTTTTCTGGCAACTAGTTTGACAAAAGTGATTAAAACATACTAACATTTTACTATAATTAAAGTAACGGGTATTACACTGAACGGGCGTGACACTAAATATTTATTGAATGTTTAAAAAAATTTGAATTCATTCCAAAATTATCGTTGAGCACTATTCATATAAGGATAAGTAAGTGAATTGTTGTGTTTTGTGGTAAAAGGTTTGTTTACAAGTGATATTTTTATAAGGGCTATAGAATACAGGCGTCATAAAACAAATCAATTGTTAGAAAATCCATGGATTAAGGGTCGATTTATAATTGTATAGTTAACTTAAGGAATATTTAAATAATATCGTTTAGCAAAAAAAAAGGAGAAATTAAAGAAAATAAAACCGAGAAATAAAAAGATGGAAATAACAAGGGAAAAACTAGCAATATAACCAAAATGTATGCTTGTTTGTTTGGTCTTAGATCACGTTCTGTAGTGATGATGTTAATTATTTTTGCTTTTAAAATTAGAATTTTAACTACTAGAATTTTGCTAGCGACTGTTCATTTGAGTCTTTGTTTAATAATTTTAAAAACTTAATGTTTTTTTATTTGTTTGTTACTTATTTATTATTATTTGCTATACAATATAAAATTAAATGTTGTTGATATTTCCTATATTGTTGTTGGAGTATTTTTATTAAAATACATTTGCTTTGTTTTTGTTTTTTTTATCATATTCTTTTCACTAAATGTATTGATTTGGTTTCCATTCAGGTTTTCTATAATTTATTTATAAATTTAAAGCAATAACTTAAAATAATATTTAATAAATAAATATTTTTTTAATAAATAATTTTACAATGTGAATGCGTGTGTTTTTAAATATTAAACCTTGAGTATGTGGGTGTGGGTGTGTATGTGAAAGAGTAAATTTTTGGTTGATACAAAGCTTAAACTAAAGTTACAAGAAAAAAACAAATGTTGAGTTAAAGCGGAAGTTCACAGATATTTTTGATAAGAATTGAAAATTCAAAATTAAAATAATTACAATACAATGGACAATGAAATTCTGTTATTTTTTTTAAACCATTAATTGCTTAAATCAATTGAATTTATAAATAAAATCTTTATCCTTCCTAAACCAAGGATATCTGAGAAGGCTTCGGTGTGTTATGATTTATAATGTTGAAGAGAAAATCTTACAGTAAGAGAATTTGTTTGTAGGTAAAGGTGGTAAAGACTCACTTAGGCCGCATTGGGCCCATTGTGCTACCACAGTTAACTGTTATCCCCTAATCTCGAAACCACTCGGAGCTCCTGATGAAGCGATTCAGGCTGCCAATGTCAATCCTTGACAGTTCCTCCAGATCATCCATATAGTAAGTACCCAAGTACTTCCTTCTCCTTTGGCAAAGAGCCGGGCATGTACCCAGCAGGTGAGGAACAGTCTCCTCTTCCTCCTCATCCCTGTTTGTTAATGCAGAGTAATCTGAACACATGATATATGCTCAGAGATCTCTAACGTTTGCTGTGCCAGTCGCTCGGCTGGTTTGAAGTAGCCGTGGGTCTAGTAGTAGGTAGTATTGGCTTATTAGAAGTGAGGCCACGGTTCAGACCCCAAAAAAAGTAAACTCTCAGAGTAAATAAAATTACTATGAAAAGTTTTTCAAACCCCATTATCTGGAGTTGATTTTAAACTATAGGTCCAGCCACTCACGTATAAAATTAACACACACAGCATAATCGGTGTGAAAAACAAGGTCATAATTTTGACCAAAGGCTTTTAATGACCAATTGTGTATGTATGTTGCTCTGTCAGTAGAGATGAAATTATAAATTCGTCGGATAATATAGGAAAGTACCTTTAAGAACACAATTCTAAGCCGGTTTTTAGAAATTAAAGTTAGTTTTGAACAGTTTGCTATGTGCAAACAATTATAATTTGTAAACGGCATAGGATATCTTTCACCTCACTAGTTATTATTGGATATTTCAGGCCGTGGTTAAATCGCTAAACCACGCTAAAAGAACTGCAGCTGTATAAGGATATCAAACTTTGAGCATTTCTATGTTCCTTGTCAGTCTTCTAAACTAGGTGGCGTATGCCGTGATCGCATCTAGTGGTAGTTATCTTTCAATCTAAAATGGGTTCCTGGTCATGTGAGTATCCCAAATAATATTAAATGTGATGAATTTGCTAGAGCAGATACACTCCTACCGAATAACAAATGGCAAATAGCTCCTGTGTTTATAAAACATCTGTTAGGTTGTCTGTTAGGAAAAGATATTCACCTGGTCTTATTTGGTTAGAGAGCATACCAGTATACTATCATAATTAGAGGGATTTCTCTGTCATTATAAATATTCTTTCTTGTCATTGCATCATGGGCATACAAACGGAAAGACTTCGCTTCCCTGCAAAAGACTCTGGCCTGAACCAAACGTCTTTAATATACTAGCTTATCTTTCTTTTAATAGTTCATCGTTACAAGATATTGAATCGGCCACTAAAAGCATTGAATTTTCACGGTGATTTTCAGTTTAATCCTAAGGGAGTTCTAAGATTGAGAGTAAAGACCTAATGCTATTTGTCAAGAATAGCTAATTAGGACTTGTCATTTAGTTCTAGGGTATTGCTTTTTGTGTGTGCTCAAGTGAAACTTCCTCCTAACATATCTCAACTTTGAACATCACTTAAAAAATTATACAACGATGTGGTAGCTACAGCGTATTCGATCGCTAGCCATTGAAGTTCTTTGTTTCTTTGTAAAATTTGTTTTTTTTCCAAATAAAAATGGATTAAAAAATAATTTCTCAAATATGTAGCAAACTAATCTGGTAGTTATAAGACAATGTCTCGAACACCGAACTTTATTCGTATGTGACTACTATTTTAAGTCTACAGTGGGGGCACATTTATTTTTAAATTTAAACTCGGGTTTCTCTGTTTAAAATCCATCTATGAAATACCGCTTTAAGGTCTAAACATGATTGTTTGTGTGAAAAGAGAGTGATTGAGAGAGACAGTGAGTGAGTTTGTGCTTTAATTGGTCTATATTTGTGTGTGTTTTGTTCGTTTGCATACATTAAATGGGTTTTCAATTAATTAACATCTTTTTCTCTTGTGGTATGTATCTGTGTTTATTTTTTTTTTTGTTTGTTTATCATTTAATTTTATACAATATTTTTTATAAAGTGTGCATGTGTGTGTGACTGTGTGTACATGTGTGTGTGTATATATATCTATTTATTTAAATAATTGGTCACGTAGTACATGTTTAATTAATTAAATATAAATCAAAAGAGCAACAAAAAATTAAATAAATTAAAAAGATTTAAAATACAAAAAACAAAAGAAATCTTTTTTAATGGTGGAAAAACAAATACCTCCATGTTGTATTGAAATAAGAACAACAAGAAGAAATTAACGAGTCTGCCAATAAATGTAATATGATGATCAATTTAATATTTCTTTAAGCCTCATTATCATTATGAAATATCTTTAAAGAAAGACAAACAATTAATTGCTGATATATTTTGCAATTTCCAGCATTTCTATGACTCGTTCAGAGTCCACTTTAAACTGTAAGTCGTGCCATTCACGTGTAAAATTATCACACATAGCATAAGTAGTGTGAGAAGTGAATGTAGGTAATGTAAGAGAAAAGGACTTTAATGGCTAAACTAACGAAATTTACGTGTTCGGAATGTAAAACATAAGCCACTTGTATCGAAGACAACTCAGTTCAGAGTTATATTTACCGCTAATACTTAGTGAAGGAATTGTCCTTAAGTGATAGCCTATATAGATTGAGACATCATAATGGTCGCAGTACTCTACAACAGCTCTACACAGTAATAACAATAATAGAAGACATGGAAACTTTGTAATCGTATAGAAATGAAAAAGCTGAATATGTAATATCTAAGGAATCTAGTATAGAACTGGTGACACAAAAAGGATTGGCATAGGCATATCAAATATTAAATATTAAATTTGTCTGTTTTTTTTAAATTATTTTTCAGTTATTTTTAGGTTTCACATGATACTGTGATAATCAGCTGTAGAAGTGATTGAAATCTTGTTTTTGAAGTTATATCTGTCATTTCCTCAGTTTGCTTTCCCAAATTACCATTGAAACAATACATGTAATAATAAAATTGTTTTGCAAAAAACAGTATTTAATATTTGCGAACAGAAAATATCGTCCATTGGAGTAACATCCATGCGTCGTCGAGTGTGTCTATAAGAGTGTCTATAAGCTTCAGAAAATCCGAAGAATATGATTTCGTGTAGCTCGCAGACCCCAACATGGCGAATTTAGTTTAGCGACTTGGATCTCGGCCCGTAAAAATTCAACTACCACGGCAACTAAAAGTGAACGAACTTGGGCAACGACGTATATTGGATTCTGGAACAGTTGGAAACTGACCATAATTTTTATCGAAAAATTATCTATGGATGAATGGATACATGGATAAGTAAAATTGTTCTCATGAAATGCATCCCAAAAAAATCACTGTTTGGTGTGGATTTTCCATATTTTTTTAGAATTCCATTATCCCAGCCATCACTGTTCACAACGGACACTGTAGGTTGATGAGTATCAACTTCTTTTAGCCTGAATTGTGTGATTTGGACATCAACGACAAATCGGTTACATAGGATGGCGCTATATGCTATACAGCTCATGATGCATTGGATATTCTAAACGAACGTATTGACAGTATTGTCTTCTTACATGGAGGTGAAATTAACTGGCCGCCGATGTCGTACGATTTGACCCCGTTGGGAGTTTTCTTGTGGGGTCACAATTGTATGCAAATAAGTGATAATACACAGCTATACAGCCTAATATTTAGCTACGGATACGTTCCACCCAGAGAAGCCCAAAAAGATTTTAAAACTTTAAAAAAATTTCGATGGTGTCTTCAGGTGGGTCTCAAAAAATCAGTCGTTCGGTGTCGACTTTAAACTGTAGGTCCAGCCACTTATGGATAAAATTGACACACACAACCTAAGTGGTTCGATAAGCTAGGATTTAATCCTAACGGAAGGGTTGTAATGACCAAAGATGTACATATGTATGATACAAAGTGCTTAACAACAGACTTGATAGGCATTTTGCTTATGAGAAAGTCAAGAAATTTAACTATAATTTCCGTAATTGTTGTGTTAATGTATTCATTTTCATAAAAACAATTTTTTTTTGTAAAAGTATTTACACAGTGTAAGAATTTTTTTATTTTCTTGTTTTGCATATATGATTTTTTCTCATTCGATTAATCGATTAATTTAGAATTAAAAGCTGAATTAATCTAATAAATCGTTCATTGAATTATCCTTTTCCTAACCACTTCTTTTTGATATTTTTTTTTGTTGGCCCTGGCCTGGGAAATATGCTTCTATGGGAATAAAATTTTAATATTGTTTATTTGTTGTTGTTTTTGGTTTACTTTTAGTGGTATTTGTGGGCATGCGGGCAGTCTTTGTATTGAAGACTGCTTCGATTATTACAATATTATAGAGAATAATAAATGAAAACAATTTTAAAACACACACACACACACGCACAAAGAATTGTTTTGTTGTGATTATAGTAAATATAGACACCAATTATAAAAAAAACATATGAGAGTAACTTGTCAACCATGTAAGAGATTAATAAATATAAAATGAGAGAGAGAGAAAGAGAGCGAGAAATAGCGAAAGAGAGTTATGGAAGTGTTCGAAAAGTGTTGGAATAGTGTTGGCTTAAGCCCCGATTAGTCAATTGTTTATGGAACATGTTTTCATTTTTAGAATACGAAAAACAATGCAATGAGAACGATTACCGAACTGTAATGTAATTTCGACGAGCATTTACATTGCCGTTCATATGCCAAAAACTAACGTACGTTTGGCTAACCGGGGCCTTGTGTTTGTTAATGAAAATGAGCATGTAGTGAATGAACGAATGAAGACAAATGAAAAAAGTGCAATTTTTTTAAATTTAAATTATTTTAATAAGAAATTAAAATTGCAAATAATTTGAAAAAATCATTTTCTATAAACAAATAAAAACTGAATGAGTGAAAAGAGAGTCATGATGACTCTCTTCCAAAGCTATTATGATTGATGTATGTATGTATTTATGGAAAATGATTGTCTGAACAACTGAAGGAGTAATACAGTTAGAAAGTGAGAGATATATGTATATTAGAAAGAACAGTTGAGTACAGAGTAAAGTGATTGTGTCAGAGATGAAAAAGAGACAGAGAGAGAGAGAAAGAAAGAGAGAGAGAGAGAGAGCTGTTTTAATAGCTATTATTTTATATATTTTCATTTCAAATACTATTTGATATTTAAAAAAGGAAAACAATTTTAATTTTATATGCCATTATGTATTTATAGACACTGAATTACATTTGTTAGTAATAGTACTTAAACAATTTATATATTGTTGAATTCGACAACAATAACAACAACTATAATGATCTCTTATGAAAAGAAAATTTAATGAATTTTATTGAATTTATTGAATATAAATTTTTTTTGTTATTATTAAACAAACAATTAAAAAAAATGGTACAGTTTATGAAAAAGTTACAGAGCGATAGAGAAAGTTTGAGAGAAAGAGAGCGAGCGAGAGAGAGAGATTCAGTGTAAATATATTTTAATTTTTATTTTTTAAAGCTTTCTTTGAAATTTAATTTTAATTTAATTGATGTTTTATTTGATTTTGTACATTTTTGTTTGCAAGATTTTTAAATGTTTAAATGAATTATTGTGTTTATTATTTCAATCAATTGGTTTCATCAATTTAAAGAACGTTGATTAAAAAAATACTCAAAAGCGCTAAAATGTATTGTACATCATATTTACGGTGTTAACAACAACACAAAGGAAATTCATTTTTTTTTGATTTTTTAAATTTTTTTTTAAAGAAAACAAATTAAAACAATGAGAATACTCAACAAAAAATTCAATGCAATTTAAAATCAACATCGATTAAGGCGTGTTTTATTAATAAAAATAAGAAAAAAATTTTCCATAAATTTACAAGAATTATTTCGTTTATTTTTTTTGTAAACAAATTCTTTTCTCATTACTTATATAAAACTGTTTAAAAAATAAACAATAAAATAAAATAAAAAAATAATAAAATAACAAAAAAAAAAAAATTAAGTTTTGTTTCAGGAAATTTATTTTATTTTAAATAAATAAATTTGTTATTAAAAAACCAATTATTTTTAGTGTTTAGAATATAATTAGTAAGAAAAAAACCAACAAAATTATAAAATAAAATTAAATTGTTGTTGTATATGTACCATTAGAACTTCCGAAACCGAACTGATACTGAGAACATACATTGTGACGCCAACCTCCACAGGGGGACCTGTAACATATACACACACACGTTTGTTTTGTCTTGTAATTTAATTTCATTTTTATTTACTGCTTTTTTATTACAAATTGTTATTGTTGTTGTTGTTGTTTTAATTTTTTTTTTACTAATTGTTTATAATCATAGTCTGTTTTGTAATTTATAATAAAAAAAACTTCATTAACAAATTAAAAATTAAAAAAAAAAAATTTTTTTTTGTTTTTTTTTTTTACTTTAAACTTAATCCTGCTTTATTACTGTGCATATACATATATTTTAATTTAATTAAATGTTTTTGTTTAATTTGTATATGTACTGTATACATAATTTCATTACTTAAGTTTCTTTTGGTAGTGTAGCCTGTTTTGGAATATTGTTAGAGTATAAGTGTTTTCAGTTCCTTGTAATCAATTTGTTCTTTTTTATGTTCAAGAAATCAAATTTTAATTTAAAATTGTGTTGTATTATAATAAAATAATTAAGTTTAAATTAATGCACTTGACTTTAAATATTGATTGTAAAATACTTAAAATTACTTTTCTGTTTAAAACTCAAGTTAAACTATCTTATCTCCAATGGAAACAATGGAAAACAATTTTTCGAAAGACTGGGCGAAATCAAAGCTATTACGCACTGATACAGCTGCCTTGGCAGTATTTAAGAGTAGACTTCTATGTAGGATCTTTGGTAGCTATTAAGTTGGCTCCGCATCAGATCTAGCAATGAACAGTTACACTACCTCCCCTGGAAGGAAGAACTGAAGCAAATTGAAATCCGACAAAGTATATCACATTGTACAAGCAAGTGCTTTAGCAAGCTATATAGAATTCGATCTCTTTTACTGGCGTTAGAGAGATAAATAAGGATTATTATCTTCTTTTGATTGTTGTTGCAAATTGCTGGATTCAATAGTAATTTAATGAGAGACAAACACAATTTACAGTTTTTCTTCGATAAAGACAAATACTACTGCAACCATTTCCATTTCAAAATTTTTGTGACAAAGAAAAGCAAGCATTGCAGATAAAATTGTTTGGACGCACTATAAGGCCGTATGAAAAAATTCTTGGATTCAAGTTACATTGTATATTAGAATCTATATAGCATCGTTACAAAATATATAGCGACCGGAGATCTTGATAAGAGAGAATTAATGATTGGGAATGTTGAGCTGCTTCAATACGATCAAACTCTTAATTTGAATTGTGAAGACAGTTTGTATGAGAGAAACATAATAGAATACCAAACTATTTAGTATTAGTAATTATTTTTTCATTTAAACATAATGGATTCATTTTTACTATACCTTTTAGCTTAATATTATTTTTACTTATTTATTAATTAATTACAATACAATTACAAATTATATTTAATTCGATCATATACTCGGTGTAGTGTAGTAGACTATAGTCTCTGATGGTAATCGTAACCACGGCCCTCACGCTAATAGTCTAGCATACTACCCATTGGACTATCCAGAGCATCATTTGGTAATTTAAAATTTATTAATCACATTGAAATCATCATAAGGAGATGGAGAGGTAACAGTTTCCTACCACAAAGAATGGATCTTTCCACTCACTAAATATTAGGTTAGGTCGTAGTGGTAGCTCTGAGGTGAACGCAGTCTCTGTACGGACCAAGTTCTACCAAAACCAGGGAACAGGAAGAAGTTGATCAGAGCAAGGGCTGCACTCACTACATATTACCTGAATATATTTTTGGTCCTAAATCCCAAATCAGGCTTAAATTATAGCTATCAAGTCTGTTCATTTGCAATTCCAATATTGGAGTGTGATGTGTCGAGGTATATGCTTATTTAATGACAGTAAAGCAGTCATTAAATTTCCAGAGGCTACATACTGTTGTAAGGTTGTCAAAGAATGTATGAGAAGATAGCAAAAAATTCGGTTGTTACTTGGAAGTAAAATAGAAGCTGATGCACTTGCATAGTCTGATACAATTCAGACAGACAGAATGGGACTGGCTAGATGTGATTTGTATAAAATGTATACCTTCATAAAATTGTCAGGATTGTTAGAAAACGCCAACCGGAAGTAATAGTGGAATGAAGGTAGAGCAATAGATTTTATAGTCCCCAAGTAGGATATATGTATTTTATTTAGAAGACAGCAAATTTATTTTAACCCAACCTGTGTGGGATATATATTGACATTTCATTTATTCATTGATTAAATCGTGTACTAATGCAAGTAAGTTAAAGTCGTCGTAATATATCACATAGTGTATTGGCTTATTAGACGTGCGGTCGCGGTTCAAATCCCATCTCAAAGAAGTCTAACGAAACGAAATAGGAAAATATTTCATTTGGCGACTACCTCTCCATAGTGCCCTAGCTGCAGCTCTAAAGTAAACAAAATTTCGACGTTAAAATGCACGGCCCGGACAACATTAACACACTCAACGTGCGTTATGTGTGAATTTAGGTTATAATCCTGACTAAAAGGTTGCAATAAGGAATTATATAAGGAATTGAACCAATCCGAAATCTCATTATATTATAAGATTACAGAAATAATTACGAAACTAATGCTGTATCGTAAAGAACATTTCGTATTAACTTTTAATCCGGCTACAAATATTATCCTCAGCTACTGTAGTTGAAGAATATATTTTTTTTTATTAATTTTAATGAGCGAACGATTCTAGTGCGAACTTTTTTAATTTCTTATTTTAAATTTCTTAAATATTTGTTTTTATTTTATTTTAAAATCTACATTTACTGTGACAAAATATGTAATAAAAGTGTAAATAGTTGAAAAAATATTTTAATTTTCTACATTTTAAAAATGGCAACAAAAGAAAAGTGATAGAGAATAATTAACGAAAATTGAATATTTTTGGGGACCAATTAACGCATAGATTTGCATAGATTTAGCAGATGAAATTGTTGGAAAAAAAAGAGGGACAACAAATGGTAATGACTGACTGACTGATTGATTGATTGACTGATTGATTGATAGATTGATTGACTGATATATTGGCTATAATTAGTAACGACTAAAGTTAATGATGAATTGATAATTAATGTTAAACCAAGAAGAATGAAAACCAAATCAAACTCTTAGCCTGGCAAATTTTTTTTTTTACATTGTTTGCTTGAATGATGGAACCATGAATCTTTTGCTCGATCCATAATTCATTTAAGATGTTGTGTATTATTGAACCTTTAATATGTTTCGTTTTTTGTTAAACTACTTTAAGCTTTTAATCTTGTTTAACTAAAGTAAAGCATTTAAATTACCTTTAATTAGTGTAACTGTTAATGTAAAAACCTTAAATAAATTATAAGATAAGATACAAAGCCAAAATCATACATTACTGGCAGTCAAAGGCAGCAAGTTAAAGGTATTAAAGAAAATTAATCAAATGAATAAATCATAGACACTAAAAATTTTGTTATTGTTTAGCGCCAATGAGCAGTTCTTTTCTTTTTTAAGGAAAATAGAAAAAAGGATCAGGGGAGATATTGTTTAGGACTGAAAAAAATTAAGATTTAAATAAAACAGAGGGGGGTGTTTTTTTTTAATTTCTCAACTGTGATGGTCGTTAGCAGTAACTGAAGTGAAGTTAGGGGCAGTTTGTTTAAGTAGTTAGTGGCAATAGTGGTTAGTGGTGGTGGTGGTGTTTTGAAACTAAACTAAACAGAAAACATTCTAATTAGGAGGGTGCTCAAATGTTTGTCATGATATTTGATTCGTTTGTTTTTTCTCTTCAGAATTAAAACTTTGGATTAATTTTTTGTAGGGAGTATTATTAATTTACAGAGGTAAATTGCAACAGAAAATTATATAAAATATTAAATAGAATATAGAGAGAGAGAGAGAGAGAGAGAGAGAGTAAAACTGTCAAAACCTAATTGTACTTTTTGTTTGATTGCATTGATTAATGCATGGAATATATGATTTAATAATTCCATTTATTTATAAGAGGAATTCCGCAAATTCATTAGAAATTATATTAAAACAGAAAGAAAATGTACGTAACAATAAGAAAATCATAAAAGACAAGTTACAGTTTCAACTCATAAGGAATACATAAACAAGACGGCATTTAGAAGAAAAATAAATGAAAAAAAATTTGCATCAAAGTATTAAAAGGTGTTGTTGAGCTTTCTTTTTAATTTATTTTTTTAAAATAATTTTTTGTTTGTTTTAATAGTAAAAACTTGGAAACACTAAATAAAACACAAACTATTTCGTTTTTTTTAATCCGTATTTTTTTTTTTTTTTTTTTTTTTGTTAGAATAATGAAATATTTCAACTCAAAATCATAAAAGAGAAGACAATTCTAAGAAGACAAAGGAACCATAAATAAAAGAGAATTATTCAAAATAAAAATAATAATTAAAATGGAACATAATTTTTTTTAATTGGTTTTTTTTTTGTTATTTTGAAAGAAAATTATTTAAAAACAAAGACAAGAGAACATGAAGAAGAAGGTACATTTAGTTGAAATTATGTACCATTTTAACTTCGGATAGCGAGCTGATCGATAGCACATACATGGTGACACCAACTTCAACAGGAGGTCCTGAAATCATGTATTTAATCAATAATAATGCTAAATACAGTCTTAAATTACAAACAAAAAACAATCTCTTTTTTTCAATTAAAATTAAAACAAGCATTTCAAAATGAAAACCAGATCGTTTTATTTTTTTTAAAAGAAAATTTTTAATTAATTTTTTCCATTTCCTATAGAACGACTTAAAATTGATTTAATCTCTGTATTTTTGTATGATCTTTAGCATACTGTGCTGAAATAGTATATTTTTTTAAAATAATTATTTCACTTAATAATTGTAAATGTTAGTGTGTGTTTGTTTTTTTTTCCCCTTCGAAACTTATCTTTCAGGTGTTTTCCTTTTTTTTTAATGTGTTTCTGTATGATAGCGAGTAATATTTTAAGGTTTTTGTAAACCTTTGCCAGTTTGTACTTACCACCATAGTTGGGTCTTACTCTTTTGTCATAACTGACACTAAAGGAATCCAATATAGCCGATATATTTACATCTCCCAGCATACTACCGCCAGCGGTTCTGAAAATAAAATAAAACATTTTCTACTTATTAACTACTACTGGTCCTGACATCTGTGGTGAAATGGTTGGTCTTCACATCCATTTAATTGTGTGCCAATAATTACCCATTAAGTCATTAATAAAACTACAAGGTTAAAATACAAATACTTATTAAAAACAATCTACAATACACAAATTTAGTAAAAATAGTTCAAGTCTTAATATAATTGCTATAAAAGTCTACTCATTACAAGCGATAATCAGAACTATTTATTAAAAATGGGATTCCGTTTCAAATCGAAACAATTGTACTTCACAACAAGAGAATAAGATTGACACAATTTTAAATAATTTTTTTTAGTCAAAACTTTAAAATCACCCACATTATGCTCATATTTAATAATATGTAAAATTCATGACATGTACATAAGTATGTGACGTATGAGTGATATTTAATTCAATTAGTTTCATACATACATAACAAAATCAAAAATATTTTCTTGCATACTTTTCAGGGTAACTATTCTATGTACATTAGGGTGGCCCCAAAATAAAAGTTGCGAATGTTCCCAACTAAAATGAAAGTTTGATTCATTCTAAGACCACGTTTCTCAAAATTTTTGTCCTGGGGTCAACATTTGGTGAGCTGGTTCAAAGGATAAAAAGGTCCTTTTTTGAGGTTTTTTGGATTTTTTTCATATTTCTTCCAAAAGAACTATATATAAATTTGGTGTCATATGAAAGGTCTTTAAGAGGCGCTTTCAATAGGTTATCAAAAATTTAAAAAAAAATTTGAAAATTCAAAAATTTTGAAAATTTCGGACAAAATTTTTGTTTTTTTTAATTTTTTCATAGAAAATGTTGGTCACAGAAAAGGGTCAACAGGGCTCGGTATATGCTAGTTTATTCCTAAAGTTCGTGAAACTGGTTTCAATGTTGATGCACCAAGACGTGAGCGTACATTTCAAATGAAGGTTCGGAGTCGACTTTAAACTATAGATCCCGCTACTCGTGTATAAAATTAACACATCATATATGTATCACGGAAAGTTTGATCATTCAAACGGCCTCTGCTTGAAGAAATTGTAGCAGCTTGTATTCAGGAAAAAACTCATCACGACACATTGATCCCTTTGGACTAATCAGCGCTACTGAAATTCATGTTGTCTAGCGTACCTCAGATTAGGGTGAACTAGACAATAAGCTGAGCATCTATCTTCCTACTAATAGGGTTGCTGTCAGTTTCTCCACTACTCTTTAAGATGTCTTCGTCTTCTTAGACGTAGCCGCTCTATTATCGCCAGACCTGGCTTTGAAATTGCAAAATGCACACGGATAAAGATTTGTAGCTTTGAGAAAAGTTGTAAATCACTTCTCTCCTTCCGAAAACTGTATGCTTATCAATGCACTTATCAGGCATACGGATAGGCTTGACATTCCCTCAAAGCTGCAAAAGTTGTGGTGCTGAGGATTAGGAAGAGATTGTCAAAAACACAAACGGTTTGAAATTTTGTCAAATTTAATTTTTTTATTATGAAGGATAGTTATTTTGGTTATAAAAGGAATATTATTTAATTCACATGTGCAACATCCTGTTGAAACTAAACATCGCCCACATCAGTACCATGATGAGCGCGTACAGAAACTCGGTTATCACTGTGCGATAGGTGTCTCCAATGGCATTTTCAAAAAAATATTGGCCAATTATGTCGCCGCTCCACAACCAGCACGAAACAGTGCGTAATAGGTGCATTGGGCTTTTTTAAGATCAAGTGATGGGTTTTCTGAGTTCAAAAAGCTCAAGCGTAAATCGACTCATTACGTTCATCGGAGATAATATACTACGAAATAACCGATGGCTCAAATTTAACCCGTAGATGGCCCACCCGATATATCTAATTAAACTAAAACCTCTCCGATAAGGATTACTACAACAGTAAAATGTATTTTCTTTTAAGGAAAGTTAAATTCCTGGGCAGGATATTAATTTGGGTATCAGAATGGGCCTAACCTCAGACCTAAGTAAGCTTTAGTTTTTACAGAGGCTACCCTATCATTGCGTATGGTGGACTTATAGTCCTTATCGATGTATTTATAAAATTTATTTAAACGTATTTCAATGAAAAGAAAATAAATAATATATCAGCGTCTATTTATGTTACCATAAATCAATTCGGAGATTATTATCACAAAAACTTTTTATTTTTTAGAAATTCGTAAATTGCTTTTCAGGCAATTTGTAAACACAAATAATAATTCAACGTTTTTGTTTAATAAAATTTGCTTAAAAGAGAAAAGAAGAGAAAAAAAGAATAAAGAAAGAAATAAAATTGTATGAAACATTGAATATTTCCTATAATTTATCACTCAGTGTGCACAAGTACAAGTATGACCCAGTTTATATTGTCATGTACGAGTATTAAATTTCGCTTGTTTGGTAATTCAAAACATGTTATAAACTTTAGTTTTGTTTTTATTGTTTGTAAATACTTATGGTAGTAGTCGTAGCAAAATTATATACGTTCATACATATGTATAAAGAAAAGCTATAAAAACTACAACGAAACTGAAAGAAAAATTTATAAAATCCCACCAAATTTTATGAAAACTAAAGGCAGAAACAAAAAAAACTTCATAGTTATGGAAAATAAGTTGGCAGAAAACGGAAACAGTTGCCAATAATATAATAGCTTGAGTATGGGTAAGAAATGGCTAAAAGACAGAAAGACATGACTTCAGCAAGACAACCTACAACAAGGCACAGCTTGTCGAAATTTATTGACAGTGTTTCTGAAAGTGCATTACGTCTCTTTACTTATTTTGCAGTCACTATTGCTCTTTACAAAAAAATGAAGGAAACAAAAAAAAAAACCTTAAAAGAAAGAATGAAAATATGTTTAATAACTATTTTTCCTTTCTTCTCGAAAAGAGAAAAGCAAAAAAAAAATTTTTTTGATAACTATTTTCTTCTACCTCCCTCCCTCCCTCTTCCCACCTCATCATATAACTTTCCTCTTGTTATTTCCTAATATCGTTTCTCATCAATTTTCTAAAGTTTGTAAATAGTTTTTGCCATGAAAGAAAATAAAACAATACCTAAAACTGAACAAATTTTAATCATATTTCCAAAGTGGGGCTTAGTTTCGCAATTCTCTTAAAAATATTCTGTGAAGCTAAGAGCCATATTGTTGAAGTAATTAATTTTCAACTCATTGACTCGGTAAGTAGTTGAACAGTTTATAATTTTTTGAATTATAATTGTTTACAAATTTCATTCATTCATTTCAATTACCACTTTTGTTGACCAAGATTCTGAAATGTGTATAGAGGGAATACGCAAAGTGATTTCATGAATAACACAAAGAATTTAGTTTAGGTTAGGATCCTCTTTGACCACTTACGTTAGAGGTCAGGTCCATTGTGATACCACAACTTATATCTGGACCGTGAGTTAAACATTCACTAAAAGAAGCAAATTTAACCACAGAGAAAATCTTCCTATTGTAACATTTTTGATTGGAGAGTTCAGCCATGAAAAAGAACAGTGTAGTGGCTCTTCTTCCTTCTCAGACTTCCTTCTCAGCTCCTGCAATGGTTATTCGATTGAATACCAGGCATACCTTTCTATAAAATAAGCAGAGAACGCTTAGTCTACATTTGTCCTGTAAAATATCTAAGATTTTGAGCTCCATATTAGCCCTGCAATGTGATTTCCGAGGATATATATCCATGTCCTATCCAAGGTAGAGCATTAGCTTATTAAACGCGAGTACTTGGTTCAACTCCCAGCTCAGACATCTCATTCAGAATAAAATATGAAAACAATTATCGCTTTGGTAACTTTTTAGCTGCAATTATTTAGCAAAATGTCCGTGTAAACCAAGAGAAAATCACGTAAATCTCTCCACTCAACTCACAATGCTTGATAAATACACCACAGCTCACTCTGCCCATTATTTTGGAACTATCGATATAAACTTCATGGATCGCATTGGGAAACTTCGGATGTACAAACAGATTAAAATTTAAAATTAAATGTATCATTCAGATAGTAACAGTGTCAATATCTCCTTAGAATTGTCCATAGTCAAGGTTATACCAGGACTTAAATACACTGCGCTTTACTGAAACCATTTCAACACTAAGCTTTAATAAGAGTTAATAGAGGAGCCACTTGAGTATTTTACAAGAGACTTAGCTATTAGGCAATAGAACTGCACAAAGTCCTAAGAAAGTGACCATTTCTGGGTACCAATCATGTACTGTTTTCTAAAAGCAATATTTGTTTCTACGATGCAGAAGACACTGATGCTGGTGCTGGTTAATGAACCTTGAAGCGACTCAAGACAGTTGAGTCCTCATATATTTTTGTTTAGTTTCCTAGACCTACTAAAGTCCGCAAGTCATCTATTCTGGGCAGAATGCCTACTCGCAATTACCCGCCTCAGCCACAAAGTCAAAATATACTTCTAGGCACTAAGATTGACTTGCAAGTACAGGCAGCAGAGGAACAATTTTGTAGGTTTTGAGCATGAGACGTGAAACTATGTTTGTTGATTTGTTATGAAATTGCTGAAGTTAGATGAAGTTGTTTGAGATCAAAAATATTTTTCAATTTTAATTCAAATGAAAAAGACTGCTTAATAGCTGTGTGATGCAATTAATTGTAAGGAGGTCAAGCGAGTTTGAAATCTTTAGAATAATTCGATCTAGGCACTGCAAGTTAAACGTCTTCTCCTCGACCGTTTGATTTGAAACCAAACTTGTGTTATAAACATTTTTTCTGAACCCTTAAGTCATTCTAATATGACTTCACTGTATCCACTGTACATATCTTCTATAACACTCTAGACATCTTTTCATATTCTTTATTTTGTTGTGCATTTGTTGTTGTTCTTTTTTGTTTTTGTTTTCTCTACCATGTAGCTTTTCATTTAACAATATAATCTCTGCCTTATTGACGCCACTTGACATAAACAAATGTTTAAATGTGTTTCTCTATTTCTTATTAAATAGCTATGTGTGTGCATGTGTATTTGTGTTGTATATGTGTTTGAGTGTATGTATAATAATACATAAATTTTACTTTCCATTCAAGCATAATATTAGTTTCTGTTAACTGCACTCAACAACTTAAGGCTCATTTGCATTAAGTGTCCTTCAATTGTATAACTCTATATTCTATACGATAAACATGTGTGCGTTTGGTGTTATGTTTTTGGTAATAAAATTCTGTTAAATATACACATATACACACACTATATATATATATATATATATATATATGTATATATAAGTGTGTATATGTATGTCTGTGTATACAGTAATAACAACAAGAAGTTTATATTAAGAAAACTAAGTATGGGTGTGTATTGCACGTCACACGAGCGTTATATATTAAATTGACGTTTTATTGCTAAAGGAAGAGAACATAAAATAGATTCATTATTTGATTTGTTGTTGTTGCTGTACCTAATTTAAAAGCATTTCTTATGCAAAAATATAGACACACGTATAGAATTTAAAGCCAAATACCAAGTAAAACAAAAAGTGAAAGAAACGATTTTTATAAAAATAGCTGTTGAATCTAAAACGTCCCGTTTTCACATTGAGTTACGTGGAAACGTCATCAGTTTTAACACATTTTAAAAATTTCTGAAAGTAGACAAATTGTAATCTGTAACGGAGACATTGCAGATGGCTGTGTTTCAGAATGCCAGCTAGAAGAAATGGTAAAAATGTGCATCAGAACTGCAAAGACGTGTAACTGATATAGAGTTACGCCAACATAGAAATTTAATGGAAAAGAAATTGTGCGGGGTAGAACAGATAATGTAGACAACTGTCATTACTATGTTGAAAGGCTTAATAGAATTTTCAAAGCATGAATCTGATGCCATTTCAAAAGATTTTTACGTTTGAAGAATCGAAGTTCCCATCGTCCGGAAATCGATGACAATCTTCCTCATTGCGCTTGTCTGCCTCAGTCTGAAGTCCTTTATATTTCAATTTAATAAAATTCATACATAGTTAGGCATTACAATCCTTCAGTCAGGATTATAACCTATCTTCGCTCACCACTTATGTTTTTGTGTTAATCATGAGTGGCGGAACCCACGGTTTAAAGTCGATTCCGACCGACAGATTTGTCAGAAACTTTTTATGAACATTTTATTTACTCTCAGTATTTTTGCCAGAAATCTGCTGAGAGGCAGTCGCCGAATAAACATTTTTTCTTTAATTCGTTGGAGCTGTCTGACCTGAGATTTGAATCATGGCCTCACGTCTAGTAAGCCAACACACTACCTACTAGTAGACTACGGCGACTGAGTGTAGTCTAATAAAAACTGTTATAATGATTAACACTTTTCCTTCGAAGTGGAAGTTTTTAAATGCCATCTTCTGAGGCGATAATCATTTGTTGTCTGTTAAATAACCAGATTTTAGCACTAATAATTGCTGCGTTTTTGCATTCCTGTACGAAATGAACAACAGAACTGGGTCAAGGAAAACTAAACTTCTTGGCACCTCCTACTCTTGATGATCTTAGCATAGATCCCGGAATTTCACCGAAGCTTTAAGAAAACTTTTATTATCTTATCACTTAAATCGTTTTTAATTTGTCTACTCAAAGAATGCCCAATCTATTACATTAAGTTTGTATTGAGATTTAACTCAAGGGATAATTCTTGAACCTGTTAAGCCACTAGAAAGAAATTTTAAAAAATGCTTCCAAACTACTTAATATTGTAAATGCTACTAAAAACCTTGTAGTTATATACTATATAGCAGGCAAATCATGTTAGCGCACTAGAAAGCCCATCTAGTGTCACAGCAGTCTAAGCTGCGATTGTTAGTGTTGTGGTTTCGATTTAGACCTTATACGACGGTTGCCCTTTCTTTCACTTTTTCCGTTAAGCCTTTTCTGAAATTTCAGTACAATGCACTGCATGAATAGAGGCTATCTGCTATTGGGGATCAGTTAAAGGAAAAGAACTTTTATAGTAAAATAAAGTGTCTTTTGATTACACAATACTTTACTAAACATTATAAAATTTATTGAAAAGTCCCATACATCAAAAAATCTCACTCATCGTTTATTCGATGATTGCAATTGAAATAAAAAAAAAATTATTTACTTCAGATCATTATTTGTTTCTTTATTCAAATTAAACCTTCATAACACATTTCATTTTATACTGTGCTGTCAGTTTTATTCAACAATATTCTTATGAACTTTCGGCATACCACAGCCCGGACGCGTATATTTCAATACAACTCAAGGCTCATAACTGGCTGATAACTGCATGATTGTGTTTCTGTCAATTTTATGACCTTTCTGTGGAATTCTTGTTGTTGGATTTTGATCACCTTCATATTTGTTTGTGTAATTCTTTGTACCATACAATGTGTGTAATTTGTTGTTGTCTGTTATCTCGTTTGACTACTTTTGTGTAGTTTGCTTTGCTCGCAACATAACAACTTTATTAAATACATACATGTATGGCGAATGTTTTCCATTTTGCCGTAAAGTTCTGTGATGTTTCGTTTGACATACAACAAAGTTTATTGATAGATTTGGTTCTTCACCCTTAAGTACCAATTGATGCTTGGTATTTGAAAAAATTTTCAATACTTTGATTACGAACTAAGCAGTTTAAAACTCGTAGGGACGTATTGTTATATTTTTTGGCATATAAATAGATACCTAAGCAATATCACAATATAATCGATAAAACAAAGTTCCTAGAATGTAATTTTTTTTTTTTTGTTATCAATATTGTGGATATTTTTCCTAAAATTACGATAATTTTGAAAAACAAAATTTAAATTTTTTTTTTATTATTTCATACATTATAAATAAAGGAGGTTTGCATACAAACATTTTACTGATAAAACATTGTGTATTAAAATAATATTAAATTGAATAGCATTTAATGTCTGTCTGGAATACGTATGTCCTTCAAAAAAATTTATAAACATTTTGGGTTAAATGAAGGGTTACAAGCAGTCACTTAATTTTTAAAGTGACAAGTTTTTGGCACGTCATTGAATTTATCAAAATGACAGCAAAAAAAAAAATATTAAAATGGACAAAACGGCAATGTGAACACTTTATATAGCAATGACAAGCACGGAATAATAACAAATACAACAACTATTAAATAACAAGAGAGAGAGAGAGAGAAAAATGTTAAAGAAATTAAAGCAAAATATGGTATACGACATACACAGACTCTGTAACACTCCCTCATTTGCTGTTCTATTCTGCTCTATTTCTCTCCTTTATAAAGAACGAATGAAGCAAAAAAGTGTTTCAGTTTAAATAAAGTTGAAGAAACATGGGCCCTAGGAATGAAGAAAAGCAAAACAACAATAATGTTTCTGTGATAACCACAACAATAACTTTGCAAACGCCCAACAAAAAAACGAAAAGAAAAAGAAACCGAAAAAATGTTTATTTAAGATTATATAAGACCACAAACATAGTAAATGTTTGTACGAGAGAATGTGAAAGTGTATAGCTTGTGTCCATTATGTTCAAGTAAGTGAACAAGGAACACAACATGCATACATACATATGAACGGATGGATGCTTCACTTACTATACGTTACAGCCAGAGCAAATACGTTAAGAAAATGTGAATTTTTTTTTGAACATCTTTGCCATTTTTTTTTTTGGCAAACGTTTGATACTTTACAGCTGGTAAATGTTTTGCTTTAGTTTACTTACATACACTCAGGCTTACACTTACACTTACACTCATATTCGAAAAATGTGTATCAGTGTGTATAAAATTATTTCACGTTCATGTTTTTGTTGCCGAGTGCCGTATTGTAAAGTTTTATGTGCATATCTGTGTAAGACAGAGAACGTCAGAGTGTATAAAACGTGTCAAAATACGTGGCGACGCCCTTAATAACAATCTAAAGATTGTAAACATTTCATAGTAGTTGTAACAAACGAACAACAATAATAATAACAAGAACCCTGTGAAACATATATTTTTAAAATGGATTTTTTTAACGACAAAATTTGGAAAAAAAAGAAAATTGTGGCTTAAGTACGGGAAGCAGTAGATATTTATTTAAATAAAAGTGTTTTTAGTGACCCTCATTATAGCCAAAAACATTGGCTGTGTGTGTAGAGTATATGTGAACATGAAATTCAGCTGTTCAGCAGAGTTTTGCATTTCCCTGCAGAAGAAATAAGATTTCAAGAAACAGTTCCATTTCCTAAGAAATGCAATATGAATTCGTTAGAGAACACAAAGTGTATGTAATTTTATGTAACGTAATGTAAAAAGGACATTAACAGGAATTTTATATTTTTTAACATGTAAACCGGAATATTTTTTTTATTACAAAGAAAACATGTCCACATAGTTTCAAAAATAAATATAAAATTATATCACTGTTGTTGTTGTTGTTTTGGTTTGCATTTCTTGTTTTTATTCAATTTTTTATTTCATTGTGTTTTTTTTGTATTGTAGAAAAGGAAAGAGGTAAACACGGAAAAAAACAGAAACTTTTATTGTCTGCTGCATAAAAAAGCTTTCAATTTCCGTTAGTGTTTCCTTTAATATTTTTAGAGAGTAAGTTGTCTCTCTCTCTCTCTCGGTGTTCTGCATACCTTACCTACTTTTTCTAGGTTATGTTCTCAAAAATGTTTTCATTTCATTTGTTCTCAACATTGTTTAAATTGTGCGTCTAACACAACTGCTTTATACAACACATAACCCAATTGTTGTTTTCTCTAATAAATACTTTACTTGCACACAAGCATACGCACTGGCATCAAAATACACCCACACACACACACACTTAACTCACATTTCTCTTTATCCATTACACTAACACTTACATAATTTGCTCTTGTTTACATATTGCCCTGAATGTTAAATGTTATTCTACGTGTAGTTATAGTTCTTCAAAAAAATATTACAAAAAAATTGCATAAACACACACATACATACATATATGTATATATTTATATGGATATTGAAATATTTGTGTAATTTTACAGTTAGTGTATGTGTATTGTGTATGCAATTGGAATATTTATTAAAAAATTTTTAACAGATATTTGTGTAGATGTTTTTCTTTTTAGTTGTTTGAAGCAACATTTCTTAAATGTAAATAATTTTCAACTATTTTCTTAAGATTGTAAAATTTTCTTTCAAATAATTTCGTAAAATTTTAGAATTGAATTGAAATGAAATTTAGAAAAGGGAAGATTTAAAATTACAAATAATACCTCAAGAAATTTAATACAGACAGTAAACAAACAAAAAATTTATAATGAAATAATGCCTAGAATTTTTTTTTATTTCATTACGAATTCTAATGGCCATGATTGTAGTTTGAAAACTGTATATGGAGGCCATATATGCAAAATATATTTAAAAATATTATTATAATAATTACAGGATAATCTTTTACGACACCAGTGGCTGTAAAAGTTTTTCATTACCAAAATGCTGCATTTAGTAAATTCAACATTGAAAATACTGGGCATTATGTTAATGATTTACATCTCAAAGAGAACGTAATTGAAGTATTAACTAATTGAACTTAATTTTTCGAAACAACTGAATCTTAAATGTTTTCTTGCCTTACACCATCAAGCGGAAAAGAAAACGGCTGGAAAGTCCGCCCGTGTGCAAATCGAGAACAGAGTACGGCGAGGTAGTCGCCGGAGAAATATTTTTTCATAATTCGTTTTGATGTCTGATCTGGAGCTTGAACCGTGGCCTCACGTCTAATAAGCTAACGCACGCCTTAAAGCAAATGTTACAACCCTTAAGACTGTGTACACAACTTCTACAATTGTCCACGACTATCTGAATTTTATGGAGGAGATTCATTCAGAGATACATGAGATTAGCGTTCTGCAGAGAAGCAAAGGAGATAGCGAGCCCATTGACCGGTTATAGATATATTCAGAACAAAATTATGCTCTAAAATTTTCCCAGCGTTTATTAATAAAACAATTATAATCAATTGAGTACCCACTGTACTTACATCCAAAGATGTGTACAAAAGCTGTAATGACTAGAAAAAAGAAGGGGTCACAGAACATCGTTTCTGTCATTATCAAGCGTTTGGGAAAATAGGGCGGAGGATTCTTAGGGCTTTAGAATTTATTGACAGAATGCCAAAGTCATTCTCAGTGAAATATGAATCTAGTTCGATGCCTACTGGAAATCCACACTAAACCGTGACTTTTTCGGGATGTATTGATGGCTCTTGGATCTTTTAAATTCGGCAATTTTACTTATTCACGTACCCATTCATCCTCATTTTGTCGTCGTATTCTAGTAGTTAGTGCGTTGATTTATTACACGCAAGGCCACAGTTCAAACCCAAGTCTGGCATCACGGACAAAACGAAATATAAAAAAAATATTTCTTCGGCGACAGCCTCTCAGCAAATTTCTGTCAAAACTGTGAGAGTAAATAAACCTGCCATGAAAAAGTTTCTTAAAAAAAAAATCTGTCGTTCGGAGAATGAACTGTAGGTCCCTCCACTCATTTATAAAATTAACACACACAACATGAATGGTGTGAGAAGCTAGTTCGTAATCCTAACTGAAGGGTTGTATTGACCACTTATGTATGTAGGTATTCATCCTTATTGCCGAACATGTTTTTTCAAAGAAAATTGGGGCCAGTTAACAGTTGCTCCAGAGTTCATTCGGCGAAAGCATGACGTTGTATATGGTTGTTTACATTGAGTGTATGTTGAATTTTGCTGGTCGCAAGTCACGACGCAAAGGCAGATTTCCTATGGGAGAAGCGAGCAAGGACAGCAGCGGTATTTTTGGGAGGCATTATGTTTCGTCGATATGAAGGTGTTAATTGTAATCAAAGGACTCAAATTTAATCCCTACATTGCGAATAGTCCTCTCCGTATGAGGATTAAGGCAATTGAAAAATGGCGTATGATACCTTGCCTGAACAGAACATCCATTTTGATAGAATTTTTTTACTATTTGCTCGTGTTGTTGGATTCTGTGGCCATCCATAGTGATTTGGTAAAAGACCCTGAATACATGGCGACTAATTTGACAGATGTAACTACAATAAGATGACTGTCAACTGTCAAAATTTGCTTTTGAAAGATTGAGTTCCGAGAGATAAAAGTATATGTATACATACATAATTGGTCATTACACCCCTTCACGCAGGATTAAAACCTAGCTTCTGTTATCACTTATGCTGCATGTGTTAATTTTATACATAAGTTTCGTATCTTAAAAATTTTTAAGAACATTTTGCAGGAACCTCCTGGGAGGAAGTCGCCGAAGAAATTTTATGAAAGATTGGATTAAAAGAGATAATTTCGACCCTAAAATATTGTGGCCTCCATTTGCCATTGCCATTCATATTTTCTTCAAATGAAATTACCTGGTAGTGTTAATAAAAACTTTTCCACCCCAAAAAAATAGTTTTGCCTGACCATTTCGCAGTTTTGCATTCTCATTATAAGGGTTATTATATTTGTTTTTATTTTTTAATTTAATTTTTTTATTTATTTTTTAATATACATTTTATTTAGCATTTATTTTGCCTCATTCTCAATAAAGGCACTTGAGTTTTTGCTTCTTCTTTGTATACATTTTTCACTCTAAAGATAATCAAACATCTTGAACATTTTCAATCATACTCATTGTAAAACAACAATTTTAACACAATGACACTTAAGACGTCAAGAGCTGTGGGTTTCATTTTTGCATTAAATTGTGGCTGACAATGCCAGCAGGGGAAAAGAAAAATGAGCTGGCATGGCATTTGAAGTGTATACCGTTGAGCTAAACACAAACACACAGCAAAATGGAAAAAGGAATTGAACAGAGCAGAGAAGAACTGAGCTGAGCTGAACGTAAAAATTATACAAAAAAAAAAACGTAACGAAATGAAAAGTTATTGCAGAAAAAAAAAGAAGAAGAAGGAGAAAAAAAATTAAAAAATATTTTAAAGAAGAGCAAAAAATTAAAAATAAAAAAAAGAAGGGAAAGAGCCAACAACTTGAAGATGTTGAAGATAATGGCGATGATTTTTATAAGGCGCTGCCTAGAGTGAGGCTGCGAAGGCAATGATTATAGTAGCTGTGGTTGTAGCTGATGTTTTGCCAACAGTGCCAACCAGCCAGCATTTCACAGCTGGTTATGTGCCCAGCAGATAGAAAGAGAGAGAGAGGCAGAGAGCGAGAGAGAAAGAGAAAAATAAATAAAAAATAAAAATGAGATAATTTTATATTTAAAAACACACAAACACTCACTTGTATAGCAAGACAGATACCTAGAGGTAGTACTTATATGTTATGTACATATGTATGTATGTATGTATGCATACAGGGACATACTCAGCTGGATATAAAATGTTATCATTTATTCATTTATCAATAATATTTCAGGGCAACATGTCTTAAAATACGAACAAAACAAAAATTTCAATTTATTTTTGTTTTCTTTTAATATCACAGCCATGAACACATTTATCACAGCAAAGAAACGGAAATTTTTATTTGTTTCTTGCCGTCATCATTGCTGTTGTGATTGTTACTGTTGCTGTTGTTGTTGTTGTTTTATTTTAACAATCTGGATTTAGATTTAAGCAACCAGCAACGTTTATTATAGCCTTTTATGTGCACAACATCTGTGTGTGGTCTTTGTTACGGTTGTTCATTATCGAAAACAGTGTGCAGCATATTAAAGGAGACAGAATCAAGAAAATTTCGTCCATTTCAGTTCTGTATCTTAATGCGTACAATTTATTTGACCAACTACCTACTCTCCACGTATGCAAAGGTAATTTCACCATTTGAGTGTTTATTTCTTCTTTTTATTGAACTCTGACCTTTTGACGTATATGAATACTAACAGGGAGCAACATAAACATTCTCTATATACCAACAGACAAAATGTTAAAAGTTCCTCTGGCATACAAATATGAAAACAAACAACAACAACATCATCATCATCATCATCAGTACAATCATCACTCAATTTTCTGTGTATTGTCATACATAGGCTTGTGCTTGTGCTGATGACGTTTTGTTTTGTTTTGTTTTGTTATACGAATATGCAACGTATCCCCGTATTCATAGTCTTGCGCTGTCATATGAAGATGATGATTTATATTCACAATATAATTGCGTCTATGAATTTCAAATTTAATTGAACTGCCTTCTGATGATGACTTATTTTTATACGACAGAAGTATTCAAATCAAATCAATTCAAATCAAATCGAATTTATTTTGCCATAAAACGTATTTTAATTTCGCAAGAAATACAAATTCAATATCAAATATTTGTACTTCTGTTTTATGACTCTATTGTGTTCAAGATTCTTAGGTTTTTTTCGCCGAAAAGGTTAAAAGTTAACGAAAATCGTTAATCTGCTCATAAAAGTCAATTGAAAGGTCACTGCATAATATGACCTTTTTATATGTGCCACATGCATAGGGAATAGAGGTAGGAATTAAAAGGTCGTTCCAGATTACTTTAGCCAAATTTTGCTTGAGATTTGGTAAGGGATTATGAAATGAAACGCTATAAGAAAGCAATTTTCTACAAGACATTCAAGGAATCTGTTATCTAAGTGTGCTTATATAGTTTTGAAATATCATCTGTCTTTACGACATCTGCGAAGAACATTAAAGCTGCTGTAATGTTATAAAGACACTTAAAAAGTTATAAAGTTTTCAAATTAAACCTACGCGCAATATTTAGACCTCTTATGAATACGATATTTGGCAAACTTTACAAGTTTATGTAAATGTGCCTACTAAGGCAACATAGCTCAATTCATTTAAAAACAAATGCTTTAGTTTCCACTAAGAGAGAGAAATTCCCCAGTAGTTAATTTCAGTAACCTCATTATTTCGAAATCTATAGGTTATGGTAAGTTGGAGGGCGAATCCTCCATCAAAGATAAAGACGTGAAACTTAAGCCAGCGTTTACGCCCATTACGATATCTAAGCTTGCGAATCAAACATTCGCTAAAGGGATCCAATCTGGACTCCAAAATAAGTAAGTAAATAAGTACTCTACTTCAAGGAAAACGTTAAACTTAAGCCGGCGTTTACTCCCATTACGATATCTAACTTCGGGGATCAAACATTCGCTAAAGGAAACCAAACTGACTCCAGCAAACCTTATATTGAAGAGTTCAGTTAAGAATGGTCCAATATGGGGGATTGAAAATCTCCGTCTCTTCATGACAAGAGCAGTTAAATGTACTTCCTTTATTCTACTCATACCCATAGCTCTTGCAAAAGCTTCCAATAAGACAGTGACTCGAGAGTATTGCAATTGTGCTAATGATGGCTTTAATTTTTCTAAAATCAGACAAGAAGTCTAATTGAGATAATCGAAATAAAAAGTTATTAATATATCGGACATTTTCGAACCTGCCTCTGAGGTGGAGGGAAGGATAGGTTAATTTCCTACAATGTCCTGGTAACCGTATAGGAGTTAAATTAAAATTACGTAACTAAACAGTAATTTGACACTGATAAGGTCATTACGATCCCGTAGTGAAGATTACAACCTAGCTTCTCACACCACCACCACCATGTTGTGTGGGTTAATTTTATTCATTAGTGGTGGCTCCGAACTACATATATATTTGCGAAACTTTTCACGGTAAGTTTATTTACTTTTAGAAATATTTTTAAATTTTTGTGTTGTTCTAGTTGCTTGAGTTCGTTAAAGCCTGGGGCCAACACACTACCAATCAGTTTATGGAAACTTGTCAATGTTAAATTAAAATTATGTACTTTAATAATCATGCTTGTGATAAGAAATTATTTAAAATTTGGTAAACACTATGGTATCAAAGCTCCATTGAAAAGAAATACCAAAAAAATAGAACAACGGAAATGCTAGACTCAATATGATGCCGTAAAGAATTATGTATCTGGTCTTCCGAGAACTGCTAGCGATTATCTAAAAAAAGGTCCACGTAATAGATATCTAGGATTTGCCCAAACGCACATTTCATAGACCGTTTCTTTTTTACAAAAGAAGTTTAATTAGATTTGAACTAAAGAAGCGTTGTTCAATTGAAGTGAAATTTTGATGGAGGAAACGTTGTGGTATGAGAAACACTCTGTTATAATTTCTAGTTTTCTGTTTACTTTATTTTCATTAAAATGATTTCACTCAAATTGAATTCAGAAACTGCATTCAGGCGAATATCTAGGACTGTATGTGTGAGCGTAGTCGCCGTAGTTTATTAGGTAGTGTGTTGGCTAGTGTTAGACGTGAAACCTCGGTTCAAACCTCAGATCAGACATCTCCAATAAAATCAAATATTAAATAAGAAAATATTTTTTGGCGACTTCCTCTCAGCAGATTTCTGTCAGAAACTCCGAGAGCAAATATAATGGCCATTAAAAGTTTCTCAAGAATCTGTCGTTTGGAGTCGACTTTAAACTGTAGGCTCCGCCTTCTATTTATAAAAATTAACACACACAACACAAAAGTGGTGTGAAAAGTATAATATTAGTTATGTATGTAGATATAATTAAAATTATAGTGATTCGCTGCTCAACCAAAATTTCTAAACGCAAAGCATAAACTTGTGAGAACTACTATTTTAAAAGACATGGCCACCGCAGCGTATGCGAAATATTTGATTGTATATACAGCATTAACCATACGCTGTGATTTTCTTACAATGCAATATCAGCAAGATTCTGGTACTTCTGAAGGGCATATTGAATACTTCACACGATAAGGCCATCTGGAGAGCAAAAATTTTCATATGTAGTGGTTGATGAGTCTCTAGAACTGCGTTCAGACGAATGTCTGGGACTGTATGCGTAAATAAAAATTATAATGATTCGCAGCTCAGCCTTAATTTTTGTACGTGAAGCAGTAGCTTGTGAGAATTTCAATTCTAAAAGACATAGGCACCGCAGCGTATGTGAAATATGTATTTGATTGTGTATACAACGTTAACCATACGCTGTGATTTTCTTTTAATGCCATGACGGTATGAAATGTAGTCGTGTAGTAGGAGCAATAGTCTTCACAGGAGCTACAGAAAAGATACAGAGGCAGCATTATCAACAAGGTTCTGGTACTTCTGAAGGGCATATTGAACATTTAACGGTAAGGCCATCTGGAGAGCAAACATTTTCATATTGTAGTGGTTGATGAAACTCTGAAACTACGTTCAGACTGTCTGGGACTGTAGGCTTGAATAAAAATTATAATGATTCGCAGCTCAGCCGTAATTTTTGTACGTGAAGCAGTAGCTTGTGAGAATTTCTATTCTAAAAAACATAGGCACTGCAGCGTATGTGGAATATTTGATTATGAATTCAGCATTAACCATGTACTGTAATTTTCTTACAATGTCATGACGATATGAAATGTAGTCGTGTAGTAGAGTCTTTATGGGAGCTACAGAAAAAATACAGAGGCAGCATTATCAACAAGGTTCTGGTACTTCTGAAGGGCATATTGAACATTGAACGATAAGACATCTGGAGAGCAAACATTTTTTTCTATTCGGATGGATAATGTAGTGGTTGATGAGTTTCCTAAACTACGTTCAGACAAATATCTGCGACTGTATGTGAGAATAAAAGTTATAGTGATTCCCAGCTCAAACATAATTTTTGTACGCGAAACAGTAGCTTGTGAGAACTTCTGTTCTAAAACATTTCCTTACAATGCCATAAAAATTAAATTCTATTCATCATAAATATACGAAAAATAGTATAGAAATAACGAACTTCACAAATCCACAATTCATTGTCTTTGAGCGCAAATAGAGTTCGAAGTGCTTCCCTTATTGCCCTAATAGAGTGCCACTGTTATTGACTGAAATAACAGAAAACAGGATAAACAGTAGCCCCAGCTGCAACAGTAATGCTGCAATGAATATAGCTGTAGCTGTTGTAGCAGTGATTGTGATGCTGGTGGTAAATGTGATAAAGTTGATGACTCTCTAAAGTACAATTGGCTTTTTGTTTCATTATCTTGTTGCAACCCTTTCTTTTTTTTTGTGGTTATTGTAGCTGCCATGCATCATAATGTTGCCTTATGGCCCTAAGTATCTTTTGTTTATTTTCACTTTTGTTGCACATGACTCTGGGTATATGAGTATCTGAGTATCTGTATACGTCTGGGTTTCTTTGATTGTACTGTATTGTTTGGCTTGTGTTTTTGTTTTTGTGTGTTCTTTCATTATGATTTCGTGTTTAGCATTTTGGCTTTTGTTTTAATCCTGCAGTTACTTTGCGGTTAATGCGTCACTTTTTCAGTTTTGGAATCTCATGTGTTTAACACACTTATACACACACAGACATTTATATGCAGATATGGTAAACACATGCTTATTTAAAAATGTATGTGTATTTTATGTGTGTTTAGTGTACACTGTGACTGGTATTAAATAACTTCCATAACTTCCATATACTGCATGTGTATACAAAAATATTTTGGCACGCAACCACGTGCTTTTTTTCCATAAATTTTCTTATTTTTTGTTTGTTTTTTTTCTTGTTTTTTTTTGTTCATTAAAGTTATAAACCCAAAAAAGTATTTTATTTTCTTGTTTTTTTGTTAAATTTATTTTGTTGCTGTATTTAATGTTTTCTGTTATATCCCTTATTGTTTAAACATGCATACATACGTGCTGTGCTGTACAGTAGTCAGAAAAAGGAAGACATTTTTTTCTTTCTTTCTCTCTTTTATTTTTGTAGCATTTAATAATTACAATAATAAAACGAAAACAACAACAACAATAATAACAATGAAAGCAACAATAAAGTTGCTTAAATAAGCCACTTGTAATTTCAACTTAAAGTGCCACTCTAAACGAGACTGCGACAACGACCAAAAAGTCAAAACAATGAAACAAAAGGAATAACTTCTCTTTCTCTCTCTCTCACTCTCTTTCTCTCCATCACTGCATAAGGTTTAAATTACCAAAAATTTAAAAAAAAAATGTTTTTTCTTTTATTTTTCATTTTGAATTCAAATTGAAGGTTTTCAGCAACGGCAGTTGCATGTGAAAAAGAGTAAAAATATGCTGAAAAATAAATAAAGTCAGCTGAACAAAATAAAGGACAAATGGAATGAAAATTATAGCATAGCATACGATACGACATTATATAAATAGTTGAGGTGAACTAAATATTTGTATAAAGTTCATAAAGTCATGTTTCACGTTAACCTTTGGTAAATATACAAACATTTCTAATTAGTTGCTAATAACTGTAAACATTTTTCCTTTATTTTAGTTTGTTTTTATATACTTTTGTTAGCCTATGTACTATTCATACGCCAATAAGAAAATGTGTGCATGTGTACGAAAAGAGTGCGTGTAAAAGTATTTGCATGATGATACAGCCTGGCTCAGTTTGCCAAATGTGCTTGAATTTCGTAAATAATTTTCAATAAAATACGAAAATAGCTGCTGTATTTTTGGGAAAATGTTAAAATTGTATTAAAAAGGAAAAAATTGCGGATGTTATTATAAGTCTTAGTATTATTTGTTTTAATCCTTAAATTTATTACTACGGATGAATATTCTTATTTTACTAAAAAAGGTAAAACAAGAATTCAAGAAAAGTTAAAAATAAAATGATTTTGAATTTCAGTAACATTTTAGTCACATAAGCAGTAAAGTATTGTTCTCAGGTTTATATTTTTCTAAAGCCTTGCAGAAGCCAATACACCCATTATGAGTGACTGTTTGGTGCGGCTTGTGGAGCAGAGGGGTCCTGTACACATATTTCTTTGCAAATGGGGACGATTGTTTCGTTCACTTGAAACTCATATTGTACCATGATAACCAATTTTTAGTACTCGCTCTTCATAATATTGATGTGAACGAGGTTTGGTTTTAACAGCATGGTTCAACTTGCCACACATTTCATGCCACAATCGATTAATTGCACCATACGTTTGATGGCCGTTTAATTAGCCGAAATGGCCATCAAGAAGCTGGAATTTGACACCTTTGGAATACTTTCTGTGGGGCGCGGTTAAAGTAAAGTGTTATGCCGACAAATCAGAGACAATTGAACATTTGAAGGCCAACAATCGTGATACCGTTAAAGAGATTCGACCCCATACACTCCAAAAAGTGCACGAAAATTGGTTTAATCAAATGAGGTACTGTTAGGTCAGCCGCTGCAGCCATACGAATGAAATAAAATTCCATTTCTAACCGAAACTTCACATAAAAAAAAGGAAACTTGGCATGTTGGGCTCAAGACAACCTGAATTCTAAATAAATGAACTCTGAGTCTACAATAAATATATTTGCAACCGAGGTATGAAATGTAGTTGTGTGGCAGGGTCTTCAGAGGAGCTACAGAGAAGATACAGAGACAGCATTATCAACAAAATTCTGTCATTTCTGAAGGGCGTGTTTAACATCGAACAGTAAGGTTACCTTGAGTGCAAACATTTTTTTTCTATCCGGATGGATAATGTAGCTGTCGATGAGCCTCTGTAGCTACGTTCTAATGAAAGTCTGGGATAGTATGTGTAAATAAAAATTATAGTGATTCGTGGATCAACGGAAATTTGTTTAGAGAACTTCTGTTCTAAAAAAACACAAGGCCAGCGCAGCGTATATACCGCCATTTACCATGGGCTGCGATTTTTATACAATACCATAACGATATGAAACGTAGTCATGTAGACGCGTTTCCAGAGGAGATATAGAAAAGCTAGAGACATAGCATTATCAGAAAAATTCTGTTTCTTCTAGCTGTCATATTAAACATCGAACATAAGACATGGTCACCGCAGCGTATGTGAAATATTTGATTGTATATTTTGCATTAACTATATGCTGTGATTTTCCAACAAAGCCATGACGGCAAGAAATGTAGTCGTGTAGAAACGTTTTCAGAGGAGCTACAGAAATGAAAGAGACACAGCGTTATCAGAAAAACTCTGTTACATCTGAAGATCCTGTTGTAAACCGATCTGTAAGGTTATCTTGAGAACAAATAATGCTTTATATCCAGATGGATAATATAGTGGCTGATGAGCCTCTCTCTATATTTGTTACGCTTTGGGGGACGCATTTTTAATTAAATATCCAGAGGTTGCAAAAAAGAGGACATTGTCTTTCTGTAGCAATACATGCTAGGGTTTGAACTTCATTTAGGTAAGGAAGATAAACTTCCAGTATCTGAGTTAATTAGGGTTCGATTTATAGTACAGATTATATTATGAACACTTCATTGTAACTGTAGTTCGTTTAGTTTAATTTTAATAAACCATGAGTAAATAACTTGTTTTCAAAATAATTGGAAAAACCTTATTAAAAATCCATTGTAATTTGTTTTACAACATAAAATATACTCGAAAAATTTAACAAATATTTGAATATACATACATGCATACGTACTCACGCAAATGCAAATTAAATGCCCAATAATGCACACATGCATAATATTTTATAAAATATGTGAACATTTCAATCCAAACTGAAGCGAACATACTTTTCAATACCAACCAATACCATTTAGCTGAGCTAAATAAACATTTACAAAGTTATGTGGTTTATTTTGTTCTTTCTCTCTCTTTCCCTTACATTTCTCCCTATTTAGCCATGTTCATATTCACGTTTATTGTTTTTGTAGAAAATTTTTCTCCATTTATTGAATATCATTTCAAAATAACGAGTATTTCTATGGCTATGAGCAAGTGTATATATGTATTAATATGTACATATATACAAATATATTCATGTAGATTTACATACATACATTCATATTCATATATATGTATGTAGGCATACTCTAAACATAAAAACAAATATTTTCATGTTTACCAAGTTGGAAATAATATTGGCTTTAGTTAATTCAACAATCATATTTGATGTATACACAGATACACATATAATCATACATTTGCACATACATACAAAGCGGTGTTATTTAACAAACACATATTCAACAAACACATACACCCCAAAATGTGCAAACACTCATTGATATTTTTGTTTATATTTATTCTTACATTTGTTTGCATACAGTCAGGGGCAAAAATCTATTCGAACTAATTAAGTTGGTTGTTGCAATTCAAACCATTTCGGTTTAAAAGAATTGGTATGAAGAAGCAGAGCTATGAAAGCATTGGTTAGGGAGTGTGAGACCAGTGTAACGTGATATTCAGATGGGAGCATCGTGACTCAATAAATAGAGTGGCTGGTGTCTTCGTCATTAATTGTCGTTTGGTTAGAATTCGTAAGCTCTGTAATTCTGGGAAATGCTTTACAACCTTTTAGTCAGGATTACATTATAGCTGCTCACACCCTTTTTGTACAGTGTAAAGTCGATTCTTAACGACAGATTTTTTTGGGAAACTGTTACATGGCATCTGACAACTCTCAGAGTTTTTGTCAGAAATCTGTTGCTAAATGAAGCATAGGACTACATAATCTTTTCAGAGATATTCTAGAATAGATTGTTTGTGTGTGTTGGGGCATCTTCATAGCGGTAGTCTATGATGTCGATAGATGTGCTCAATTAAACTTGAATGAACAGAGCAAAAGACATTACATAGCAATACTAACTGACAGTCAGACCACCGACTAGGCACACGCCTGGGCAAGCGAAATCATTTGAGCAGGGTCTCCCAATTCATATAAGGTTAACTGGAGAATAATATGGGACCGTCTGGGCAAGCTAAATTAGTTGGACAGGCGACCTGAAATCATATAAGAATTTATGACAATGAGCATGCAAATAAGGTTGTAAGGAGAGATATGTATATCCATGCAACTGATAAGGCCAGAGCATTTTTGTGGTACGATAAAAAAATGTTTGAAGCGATATATACTCTGCAAAATGGTAAATGCAGCAGAGGAAGAGTTTTTCCAGGCAATCTTAAAAACGAAAAGAGTTTTGAGTTATGCACGGTGCTATCCAGGAGCAGACTCAAAGAACACTTGTTCAGGATAGCGTTGGCATGGATATTGGAACTTGGATAAATAGAAAAAGATTTTAATTTTCTGTACTGAAGTCTTCTGATACTGAAGGTAGTATGTTGGCTTATTAGAGGCCACGGTTTAAGCCCCATGTCAGACACCTCGTTTATAACAACTTTGGCGGCTTCATCTCAGCAAATTTTTGGCAAGAACTCTGAGAGTAAATAAAATTGCCATGAAAAGTTTCTCCAAAAAATCTGTCGTTCGGAGGCGACATTAAACTGTATGTTCCTCGATAAAATACAGACAAAATTAACACAGACAACATTGGTGGTGTGAGAAGCTAGATCGTAGTCCTGACTTAAGGTTTTGTAATGAAATTAAGTATGTACTGACCGGCTCTAGGCAAAACTAAATAATATTATCTGGGAAATAAATTCCGTAAATCTTTCCGTATCACGCAGGTTTTGATGTTTTTAATAGTCTCACCAATGGGGCAGAGGTTTGGTTAGGAGTGAGAGATTTATGAAAGTTATAAACTACATTTGAAACTGTTGTTTTTCTGCCATTTGGTATAATTTCGAAACATCATCGGAGAGCTAAGGGAAGTAAAAGATTATTCGGATAAAATTTTATGTTAATTGAAGAAAAATACGATCAATTTGAAGTATTTTCAATGTTATTAATTCTTAAAATTTCTTTTTTCTATAATTTGAAGTTTAAGAAAGTTTAAGAAAACTTTGCATAGGCTAATCTAGTCTTACTTAGTTAAGTTCACTAAGCCTCATTTCATTCATAGAAAGTAGGTTACCAACATCAGTAGCAATACGATAAACTTTAACAATCATATGAAAATGTTTTCGAACTGAAAAGAGAAATTTATTTTTAAGGAATGAGAGCGTAATAAGCGGTTCATGTGTTCATTTCAGCCAAATGGTTATTGTTATTCCACATGGCTATCGATTAAACATAATTTGGCAATAAACATTAAAACCAAATGCTAATCCGATAACCCTGACACAAATTTCCGTTTATCCATCAATCATTTCAGAAACGAAACAAAAAGAAAGAGAGCGCAAGAGAGAGAGAGAGAGAGAGAGAGAGAGAAATTATAAAAACAAAATCAAGCAGCAGTTCTTAAAAGTTTAGTTTAGTTTTAGTTTTCCAGCAGTTGCTACTCACTGTTTATAAACTAAAAAGAGTATGAATGAATTGAATTGTTTTATTCCACTACACTACACATACTGTATACTTTGTACTTAATTTAATATTCATGCAATTGTTTACGTATGGGTATGGGTGTGGATATGTACTTATGTTTGAATATAAATTTTAATGAAAAAAAACTTGTTTTTTTTTTGTTCAAGTATGGGTGTTAATTTTGGGTGGGCTCTTCTTGTGCTTTCATTTAAGTACTCACACTCGTAAATTGAAATGAACTTTAAAACTTTGACTGTGAATTTCAATTGAGTACTCAAAGTTTTTGTTAAAACATTATAATTTTCACATTATTTTTGTATGTTTTCGTCTTCTTCGTCTACTTTCTTGAGTTATATTGTTAGTCTTCAGAAAATATTATGTTTTATTTTTCTGTCTTCTCTTTGTGTAGGAAATAGGAGGAGTGGGAGGAGAAGGCAAATGGTTAAATTATTTCCATTCATAACGTTGACATTTGAAAAGCAAATGACAAAAATTTGTCAACTTTAATAGAATTTAAAATTTCTATAAGCACACTGACGTACATACTTAATTTTACAAAGAAAATCATAGCTTTTTCAAAAGAGAAGGAAGGAAGGAAGGAGGGGCATAAAATGCCATTTTATTTTATATATGTAGTACACCATACCATGGTATTGTAACTGTGTGTGTTATTAATAAACATTTATTATTTGTTTATTGTCTGCTGACAGATAATAAATATTTTTCAACTTTCTCTATTCAAATTAATAACAAGTTGTCAGTTAGTTTTTAACGAAAGTAAAACACAATTTATTGTATATAAATTCTTAGTATGATTATTAATAGGATATGGCAACAGAATGGGAATTGAAACATTTGGAAGATTCTTTAGAAAAATAACGTCTTATGAATTTTCAAATCAACTAAAATCTGTTCATCTTTAAAAGTAAAGATTTTGGTTTTATCAGACCATCCATCCTCATATTTACTTGAGGCTTTTGAAAGAATCATACATACATACATAGTTGTTCTTTGCAACCCTTCAGTTAGGATTACAGCCTAGCTTCTCATACCTTATGTTGTGTATGTTAATTTTATACATGAGCGGTTGGACTTGCAGTTTGAAGTCGACCACGAACTACAGATTTTTGAGAAACTTTTCATGGCATTTTTTTTTAATCTCAGAGTTTTTGCAAGAAATCTGCTGAGAGAGAGTCGACGAAAGATTATTTTCAGATTTCGTTTTTTTGGGAATGACTGGCCTGGGGTTTGAACCATGGTCTCATGTCTAATAAGCCAACTCACTACCTACTAGACTAGCTGACTTCATTAAGGAATCTTTGACGTCTGTAGTATGTAATCCCTCGTTCTCTCTCAGTGGTACAACAAGTCTACGTGAGAGGTAAAATTACAGCAAATGCGTTACGCTAATTAGTTATTCACACAGAGAAATCGCTACAACAAGGCATCTATTCTAGCTGCCTTCCTTAATGTGGTGGATGTTTTCAATAACGTTAAACCGGAGGAGATTATTAACGCCATGCCATACCTGGGATATTAATCGTACAGCCACGGCTTTCCTTGGTAGACTACTAAGTACCAGCCGTTTTGAATTGACTTCGGGTGCTTAAGTGTTTTTGAAGTGGTAGTTAGAGGTATATCACAAAGACGTATAACCAAGCATTTGCTATGGAATCTCAGCTGTACATACATACATACATAATTGGTTATTACACCCCTTCAGTCAGGATTATGGACCTAGGTTCTCACACTACTTATGTTGTGTGCGTTAATTTTATACATAAGCGCCATAACCTACATTTTAAATTCGACTTCGAATGACAAATTTTTGAGAAACTTTCCATGATAATTTTATTTCTCTCCGAGTTTTCACCAGAAATCTGTTGAGGGCAAGTCGCAGAAGAAATATTTTTTCAAATTTCCTTTTGTTGGAAATGGCGGAGCCAACACACTACCTACTAGGCTATGACGACTGCAAATCCACAACCATGATTATATGATTACATACTGCAAGAAAGCAAAAGTGTTGAGCACAATCGCAAATAAGGTGAAAAATGCCGTCAAATTTAAGGAAAAATATTGAGACAAGCCGACATTCATAGTCACCACTATAACTTGTGATATTTCAGTGTAACTTTAATGCCTCAATATGCTTAATGCCTTTCAAAGAACGCAATAAATCGCTTCATAATCTTTATTTATAGGTAAATTGAAGAAAAAGTTAAGTTAGAGGCACAGTTTTGCATTATTTATAGATCCCGATCCCGAAGTTATTAAAATAATAAAAAAAATCAAAGGATAGTATTGGCTTAACAAAGAGAGGAAAAGAAAAGACTCAAACTTTCAAAAATTCTTTCGATTGAAATTTAATGTTACTATTATTATGACATCAGCTGTAACATATATGATTATGTAAATATATTTTTCTTGTTTTTTATTGCTGACATGTGGTATTTAGAAACATAAACAATTTTTTTAATACAGACATGCGAAAGTGAATTTTGTTATATAATTATTGTTAATGGATGTCATTTAACAGTCGAATGTGAAAGGTTAATATAGAAAAAGAAGTTCAAGTCAAACTATTTGGCAATTAAAGCTAAATAAGGAAACATTTGATATCACAAACATACGTTTAATAGACGACTATTCTTTATCAATATTTCAATCTCACATAAGCTAATAAATTCGTATTTGTATCGTATCGTATATTTTATAATGTTATAAATATTGTTAAGAAACTAAACGTGGATTCACTTTGTTAGAACTATCGAGAACTCGAGGTCAGACATCTTCAGCAAAACGAAATATATTAACATTTTTCTTCGGAAATACAAAGATTTGAAGACATACGAAAAGTTGGCTATTGGAGTCATAATGGACAAGATGTATTGCTTTTGGACAAATGGTAAATGAATTCTCCGTTACCTATAGAGATTTGGAGAGGAAGGCAACTATTCTTTAGTCCTTGGCTACATGTCCCCTACATTATGTCATAGAAGTCGCAACCACTTTGAATTCTGCTATGAAGACGATCAAAACGATTTGTTGGTAATGGACATTGGAATCTAATTGGCGTCATCAGAAACTCTAGGAGAAACTCTAAGGAATTAGTGGAAATGTTAAAACAATGGCTATACATGGCTTAAGGATGTCTATCTACAAGTTTTAGAGTTGACAGTTGCCTCTGCTTGCCTATCTATCACAAATAGGCACGTCAAAGGATTCTAGTCCATTGTAGACCTTATTTCAGAGGAATTTTTTCCTCCAACTAATGTACTTTTGAAGTCGCCGTGGTCTAGTAGGTAGTGTGTTGGCTTATTAGACGAAAGGCCCGAGTTCGAATCCCAGGCCAGACATCAAAAACAAAATACAAAAAGTATTTCTTCGGCGACTTCCTCTCAGCAGATTTCTGGCAAAAACTCTGAGAGTAAAATTGCCATGAAAAGCTTCTCAAAAAAATCTGTCGTTCGGAGTCGACTTTAAACTGTAGGTCCCGCCACTCATGTATAAAATTAACGCACACAACTTGAGTGGTGTGAGAAGCTAGGTCTATAATCCTGACTGAAGGGTTGTAATGGCCAATTATGTATGTAATGTACTTTTAAGTCACCATGCTCTAGTAGGTAGTGTATTGGCTTATTAGATGCGAGCCCGCGAAATAAGAAAAAAATATTACTTCGGTTACCTCTCAGCAGATTTCTGGCAATAATTCGGAGAGTAAATAAAATTGCTATAAAAAGGTTTTCAAAAATATGTCGTTCGGCGTCGACTTTAAACTGAAGGTTCAATCACTGGGGTGTAAAGCTAACACTCACATCATAACTGGTGTGAGAAACTAGGCCGTAATTCTGACTAAAGGATTGTAATGAAAAATTATATATGCGTACTATCGGGTTATGCATTTAGTAATACAATCACAAGACCGTAGTCTCGTAGGTATTGTGTTGAGATATTAGACGTGAGACCGTGGTTCATATCTAAATATGAAAAAATATTTCTTCGACAATATCCTCTCAAGAGATTCCTGGCAAAAACTCTGTGAGTAAAATAAAATTGCACTGAAAAGTTTTTCAAAAATTTGTCGTTCGAAGTCAAATTTAAACTGCCACGCACACGCACTCACAACATGGGTGGTGTGTAAGGTTTGGTAATGATTTTAACTTAAGGTTTGTAATTACCACTTAAGTAAGTAAGTGTTGTCGTCAATATGCTGATTGTATGCTAACGCAAATGGATTCCAATGGTGAATTTTCAAACAAAATTTTCTTCAGCATTGTGCGTCATTTTTCATTCGGTGGCTATGTCAGCAAGCTAACTACATATATGAAAAGCCGTTAAATGTGGCAAGAGTAACTGTTTGCCAAGCGTTATGGTGTAAAAGTGGAAGAATTTCTAAAGTCAATTCAAACCACATGGACCAAATGACACGTACTTTTTATTCTATGCAACTGAAGATTATGGACTGGGCAGTATATGATTTCAACAAAACAATGCCACGGAACACACAACACAAACGATTTTAGTTTTATTACAATACAAGCTTTCAGAAGGAATGAGTTCATCCTTTCGCGACATCAATGGGCACTTAAATTAATTTTTCAAATTATCTTTCATATTTTTTTAGATTTATTGTGATATCTTTCATATGTTGTCTTGTATAAAAAAAAGTGAAGACATGTGATAGTCACTGGATTACAAAAATAAAATTAAAAATATTTAATAAAATACGTTACGAATAATAAAGAATATTTACAAAAAAAAATGTATGTTTAATCAACTTACGCTGCATTAACTGTCGTAATTTGTTTCTTTGGTTCCTGCAGAAGCATCGCCAGATTGAAGGCCAGCCACAGGGTTATAATTCGTGACCTGGGCACAAATGTATCAAATTTGCGATACAGCATTGAATCACTCATGGTGGTAGTTGTTGTTGTTAATTATGTAAAATAATTTTGTTGCTATTGTTGTTGTTGTTGTTGTTAAGCAGATGTTGCTTGCTGCTGGTCGATGATGTTGCTGCTAATGGTTTTCGTTTTTTTTTTTGGAGGCTGAAGATAATGAATTTTTTGTTGGTTTTGTTTTTTTTTTGTTCTACGGAGACGTATGATTTTTTTTTGGTTTGGTTTTGTTTGTTTTAATTCTGACAAATTTTATTTTGCGTTTTGTCTCTTCTTTTAGCGAAACAACAACAATAAACAGAAATAATTATTACAAAAGTCGTTTGTTTGTTTTTGTTTTTTAAATCTCTTTGTTGTTGTTTAGGTCTGCGTTAGTAGTGGTTAGATTATTATACGTTCTTTTTTTGTTCATAAGCGTTGGATGCTTTTTATGGTGATATGTCCTTTAAATGAAAAGCAAAATGAGAAAAAACATAAAAAATTTAAATAATTATGCTTAAATAGTCAGCAGGTCTATTCGCACACATATAAAGAGAATCGTCATATTTGTCCAAGTGTTATGGTTTAGAAGGCCTATTTGTGTGTTGTTTTTGTATTTCTATTAGCATATATTTATTAAAGTATTTTTCCATCTCATTTGCTATTCGGTTTAGAATTCAAATCAATTTCTCTTTTCGTGTATTGCATAGACAGATGAGATAAATTTTCTAAATTTCAGCTAAAGCTAGTCAACGTGTCTAAGCGACTGACCAATGTTATAAGGATCCTAAGGGAGTTTGAAGTATCAGGAGTATTGAATACAAATCATAACACTGTGAGTTCTCATGAACGTTCAGTACATCATTTTCAAAAAGAGAGGTTGGCAAAAACAGTGTAATGTAACTCGTTAACGACTTCCAGCAGCTGTTAACAGAAGTTTTTGAAACGGGGTGAAACGTACACGTCACCCAATGTCGTCTATACAGACTGCGGTATGAATGATAAAAATATTGCTGGAAAGGAAACAAGCAAACTTTTTAGTAGCCAGGCTGTCAGGGCACTGTGTTATTGTAACGAACTCTAATACGGTTAAAGGCTGTCGGGATATAGCGTAGCCATGAGGGATTTATATTATACGGCACGGAGACCAAGCGGTGAAGTCGCCGTAGGGTAGTAGGTAGTATGTTGCCTTATTAGATGTGAGGCCTAGGTTCGAACCCTAGTCACTCGTCTCCAACAAAGCGAAAAATGAAAAAATATTTCTTCGGCGACTTCCTCACAGAAGACAGTAAATAGAATTACCATGAAAAAGTTTCTTAAGAACATCTGTTATTCGGAGTCGTCCGCCACTTGTGGATAAAATTAACACACACAACATAAGTGGTGTTAAAAACTAGATCGTAATCTTGACCAAAGGGTTGTATTGACCAATTATGTATGTATGAGACAAAGTGGATGAACTGGACAGCCGTGTCACAAGCATTCAAATCCACAGACTTATAATTGAAAATTTAGTTGTAGAATCGGTCACTGACATGCTTAGGAAATTAGCAAGACAGCTCGGAAAAAGCAAAAGATTGAAGGCATATGAACGGGATGTATTGTTTTTGGACAATAGTAAATATGACACATAGTAAATTAATTCTCCGTTAACTATAGAGATTTAGAGAGGAAGGCAACTATTCTTTACTCCTTGACGACATGTCCCCTACATTTTGTCATAGAAGATGCAAGCACTTTAGATTTTACTATGTAGACGACCAAGACGATTTTTTGGTAATGGACATTAGAATCTAATTGACTTCATCAGAAACTCTAGAAGAAATTCTAAGGAATTAGTGGAAATGGCATAACAATGATCATATATGGCTTGAGGGTGTCTATCTCCACATTTTAGAGTTGAAATTTGCTTCTGCTTGGCTATCATAAATAGGCTCTGATATCACAAAGCTCACTTGAGCACGCATAGCGGCCCGTTGTGATGCATCATAAATAGGCACGTCAAAGAATTCTAATTCAACGTAGAGCTTATTTTAGAGGAGTTTTTTGCTACAACTAATGTGTCTTTAAGTCACCATATTCTAGTAGGTAGTATATTGACTTATTAGACGCGAGCCAGTGGGTCAAACTACAGCTTAGACATCTAAGCAGATTTCTGGCAATAAGTCTGAGAATAAATGAAAATTGCCATGAAGAGTTTCTTAAAAATCTGTCGTTCGGAGTCGACATTAAAATGTAGGTCCCATCACTTGTGTGTAAAATTAACACACAATGTGAAAGATATGAGAAGCTAGGTTGTAATCCTGACTAAGGGGTTGTATTGACCAATTTTTTTTGAGGATAGCCAGTGATATCTTATGCTTATATACGCCTGTGTGAGAGAAAGTGAGTTAAGAGGCTATTTGTAATGATTGAGTGCTTTTTTGCATTATTTTTTCTTTTTATTTTTGCACTGGGTGTGTATAAGACAGTCTGTTGTTCTTATTACTTCTTTCCCGCACCAAAGGGAAGATATTTTTATAAATTTCTATTACAGTTCAGTTATTTTCCTTTGCAATCCTTTTCAGGTCTAATCATGTAGACAGTAATTGAGCATAAACAATATATTTTTAGAACTCTACAGATAGGGGCTCTTAAGGGTAGGGTAGGGGAGTAGAAGAACGTCTGTCATATTACAATAGAATTTTATTGTTTAGTAGTGTTATGCATGCCTTTTATTTTAAACGGAATTGTTGAATGTTTTTCTTGTTTTTTTTTCTTGGTTTTTTTTTGTTTTTTTTTGTTGCTTTACAACTCTCTGTTTAAGGTGGTGGCTCAGTGGTGGCTTAGCTGATGATGAGTCGGTTGATGAACGTTGGGCGTATTGCCTGTTAAGCCTGTTGTGTGATTGTGATAATCTAACATTCTTTTTTGTTTTTCGTTTGCTTTCGTTTTATATTGTAGTTATAGCAGTTGTTGTTGTTTTTCTTTTTATTATTGTTAAATTGTTGTTTATGTGTAATTATATTTATTTGTTGTTTTAATTGTCCATATTTATTTACTCTACTACTTAAATATAGTAAAAGTTAACCGTCTATATCCTCATTATCAATATATCAATCACACAGTTTTTTGTCACCTTAATTTCATTGGTTTTATTAATGACATTTCATAGTTATTGTTGTTGTTGCTGGTGTTGCTGGTGTTGTTGTTTCTAACTCTGCTTCTGCTGCTATTGTTGTTGTTAATTGTGATGTTGCTGCTGCTGTTGTTGTTAATGTTGATGGTGATGGTGCTATTGTTGTACATTTAAACGCTGTTGCTTTACAACCATCGTTATTAGAGCCAATAACAGGATAGTTTAACAACATGTTTCTCTAGATTTTTATAACTAAAATTGTTCCAAAAAACTGGAGTTCATATATGTATATTAGAAACATATGTTTTGTTGTTTTTGTTGTAGTTGTTGGCTATTGATTGTTGTTGTTTTGTAATTTACTCAATAAAAAGTTTTAAAGTTTTTTAAGTCTTTTTTTTTACTTTATTTCACTATTTTTGTTTTTGCATTTTGTTATCCTTTTTTGTTTTATTTTAAATGTATATGCTTTTTACGTTGTTGTTGTTGTTGTTTTTTAACACTAAAATATTTTTAAAAATTTAAAATTTAAAAATTTTTGAAACCAAAATTTCTTTTGTATTTAAATTTCGAAAATTCAGAAAACAATACACAATTTTTACTTTCACTTTCACGAAATTCTTTTCATTTTTTCTTCCAATTTTTGCCGTTTTTTCTGATTTTTTTTTTTTTGTTAAAAAATGTGTAACAAATCCAATATTTTCATTCTTTTTTTTTCACATTATTCTTCTCGTCTACATATTTTTCTTTTCTTGTTGTTGCTTTTGTTTTGGTTTTTTTTTTGAAGTTTTATTTATTATGTGCCCCAGAGAAAGAGAGTATGTGTGCGTATATGTATGTCTTTATGTTTTTATATTTTATTTAAATTTGTTGTGTACACACACACACATTTCTGTTCGGTTTATGCGCCATGAAGTGTAGGTACTGCGAACATCAAGTATCAAAGTGCTTTAGGCACTGAGTTAAGGGTAAATGATTTTCTGGAGCCTACTTTTTGAAAACTTTGCAGTCAACTATGTTTTGTATCTGTTTTCCATGCAGCCTAATAAATCAAATGAAATCGCTTTTGCAGATTCCATTTCATATACTTGCAAGGAAAAGCTTTCTTTTCCTTTAGTATGCTCTCTTGCCAATAATGTGCTTTCTCTCTCTCCCTTTCTCAGTCGCTGTATCTCTTAGTTCTAAACACTACTGGGTTGTGGCTCTCAATTAAAAGGACCTTTTTGTCTATTCTTGTTTTTCGAAAAAGTCTTTAAACTTTTTCACTGTTAGGCAGTCAAAAGGAAAAATAAATAAAATAAAAAATTAAAAGAAAAACTAAAAAAATATTGCGATTTTTTTTTAACAGGATTCACCTATTGAGGTGTTTTTTTATGAATTACTGCACTAAACAAATTGGAATTTATTTTTCTATTTTTCAACAACAACGACAGCTGTTTTATCACTCTATAAATGATCGCAATCTTAATTTCAAAAACACTATCAACGTCTTCCTGGGTATCAGAAAGAGAACATGTGGTGTCCTTGTTAAAGAGTCAATTATTCTGCCCTTCATTTATGGCTGACGCTGCATAGCAATTAATACATAAGTGAAATAGTTTCAGATTGATTATCATAATGTGGATTTTATTTTGGTTGTGATAAACACAAATACAATAAATTGTATCTCGTCTTGCATAAAAAGATAGCTAGGTTCAGTGACAAATTTTAGTTTGTTTGAATTCAAAGTGTGGCTTTGTTCCAGCAATCTCTGGCTGGATTGAGTGCTCTTCTCGAACGGTTTTACAATGAGTCCTATGCCTCTAATCTATGGACGTGTGGGCAGATGCGTCTAGGTCAGAAGAGACGTTTAGGACAGAAGAGTGCCGGGGGAGTTGTAGGCTACTGAATACTTCCACTGTAACTATCTAGTCTTTAGTATTATGAGGTTGAGGATCTATGAAGAGAGCAGACATTAGGCTTTTCCTGAGATTTATAGTGGAACTAATCTGGTTGAGATATCCTATGATATCTAGGCGATAGACTAACTATTCGGCGTTCTCTTGTGTGTTGTGAATATGTTTTTTTTACTTTTTTTTACTTTTTTTCCAATTTCTATTTCATCTATTGACACGAATACAATGGACCATCTAGCCTAACCTAATGCTTAGTCTAAGATAGGATAAGAACTCAATTAAGCATACATAGCGGTCCGTTGTAATATACCTTGAAGCGATATGGCAGAACTAATTCACAAGTCCTGGTAAACCAGTTTTAACATACATATGAGTAAGTAGAGTGTTGGCTTATTAGATGTGAGGTTACGGTTTAAACTTCGGGCCAGGCATCTCCAACAAAACGAAATATGAATTAATAATACTCTAAGAGTGAAATAAATTTGCCATGAAAAGTTTCTAAAAAAAATCTGTCGTTCGAAGTAGGCTTTTGAACTTTTCTCGAACTGACCGACTGAAGGGTTGTAATGGCCAATTATATATGTGTGTATGTAAGTATGTATGGTATGGTTTCGCAAGTCCAGATGTAAATTAAATAAGTCTGAATACAAAAAGCTGTTACGTAATAGCGTTCTATATGAGTTCCTTCCGAAAACCTCCTACAACCGTAAAATAATCAAAATAGAATCGCAGTAATGTGAGGTAGATGGTGGTCTAAGTTAAAAGACAAGAAAGTATTACCTAATATTGTACTATCAACAATCGAATCGAAAGAAGAAAGAAAATTCAAATACGACAATAGATGCTACACGCGCTGATATTGATTTGCTGAAAGAGATTCTCAATTTATTTCTTTATAAAAATTTGCCTTCAATTAAGTGATCCCATTTAAGCCAGTCCTCATTGTGATAACCAATATTTAACCCGTATATCAAAGTTTTGCCTAGATTTCAATCGTTTAAATTAGGTTAAATTGGTAGACGGTTTCTGAAAGCATTGCAATGTCGATGTTACCCAATCTGTGCAACTATAACCCTTGGTTGGTATTCTGACACTTATATGTCATTTGTGGCTAGAAAAGTTTTGTCAGTAAATTATGAGTGCCTAAGAATTCTTCATCTTAGATTTCTAAGTGTCGACAATGAGAAGAAAAACGTAGCCTTTTTTGCTATTGCAGCAGTGTTAAGTATGTATTCACAGCATCAGGACGTGTGCGCACAGCGGACAGTGTCTCCTTGCACCTTCTCTGAGCTTTGCATTTCAAATATTTTTCATTTATTATTATCATTTTATTTCTAAAAAGCTTGTGAATACATGCCAAAACTATATATCGGGAGACCATCTGTCGGTTTAAATTTGAATAATCGGTTATTTCGAATCTTATAGTGTTTTCACACCGAGTGGTTTTAACGCAAAAGTTGGTTTTAACGTTAAAATCAAAAATAAAACCTGCTTTTACCATACAAAATTATTGTGTTAAAATCAACTTAAAACCTTTTTTGAATTGGTTTTAAGTTGATTTCATGAAATACAACCTTGTTTTATGTACTAAATCAGAGCTACCAGCTCTGCAATGGTAAAAACAGCTGATAAAAATTAAATAAAAACAAAATAAAAACAAAACAAATGTAAAAATATAGAAAGCCGGTTGAATAAAAATGTAAAATTTCAAATAATGAATGCTACAACAATAATAAATAACAATATTTTAACAATAATATTAATAATATAGTTAACAACAGTGGCGACACTGCTAACGAAAGAAGTTTAGCAGTGTCAGCATAATTACATATTTCATCAATTTCCCACGACTGCTGCACGCGCACCGATTTTTGGGCAATAACAAGAGTATCATGTTACAACTAAAAACATATCTGCCAACTAAGCGTCTGGATGACCGCACATGCATATGCAACGTGACCATGGTAGTCTTCTTGGCGAAGTTGTGATAGATTTTGAGGCAGTCTTGGTTAATACTCGATTCGTGCGCGTTTAATTTAATTGTTCTTTTTAAATTTAAATAAATTAAATTTGATAAATAAAATTTGTGTAATTTATTAAAAAGCATAAAAATTCATATCTTTTAATTATTCTATGGTGCAGTGTTGTGCACCATAAAAATTTTATTTTTTAAAGTGTACCAAGTGGAAAACCTTAACTGGCGCCCGAGCAGGGACCCACTTACATAAAACAGTGGTGTCCTTTATAACATAAAAAAAATAATAAAAAGTTCTGCGATCTCCAAGGAGCACTCCAGAGCTAATAATTTAGTAAAAAAATAATAAAATAAAAACCATAAAAAAATAAAAAGTCCTGCGATCTCCAAGGAGCACTCCAGGACCAATAACCAATCAAAGAAATAAAAAAGCCCCTCCTTCGGCAACCTGATACTCCTGGTGGGAAAAATCTACAGAAGGATATCAGACCGAAAGTGAAGTAAGCCGTTCCCAAGTAAGTATCCGTGATTATAAAAACGGAATACTAAAAAGGACTAAAACGGCCCTTCCGCGAGGGAAAAAGGGTTTTCCAATTGGTTCGGTTCGCGTCGCGTGACCAAGGCTCAAAAAAATTTTTTTTTTTTTTTTTTACTTTTTAATATTAATTTTTTATGGAAGTAGGAAGAAGTGAAAAGAAGATTATATTGTGAAAAAATATTAAAAAGAGTAAAGAATCTTATATAACAAAAATATATATAAAAAAAAAGAAAGTAGAAAAAGGTGAAAAGAAGATTATATTGTGAAAAAATATTACAAAGAGGAAAGAATTTATATAACAAAAATATATGTAAAAAAAAAAGAAAGTAGAAAAATTATATTGTGGAAAAAATTACAAAGAGAAAATAGAAAAAATCCTATATAACAAAAAGAAGAAAAAATATACATAAAAAGGAAATATAATTCTGCAAAGCTCAGAGAATCAGAATATCAAAAAAATATTGAGAAAGAAAAAATTAAAAAATAAAAACAATTTATTTTCTGTAAGATCAGAAGAAAAGAAGTGGAAGTGCAACAAAAATAAGTGTCTGACCAAGTATACATATTGTTGGAGATAAATTTCAGGTGAGTCCTTTTGCCAATTTACTATTATATTACTTTTGTGACAATGGAAGAAATGAGAACTAGCTTGACCACCCTTACGGGAGCCGTCAACCGTCTCTTAGAACAAGTTAAAGTTGTAGAAGGTAGGCTCAGCAGGATAGAAAGGGCCAGTGATATTTCCGAATTGACTAGGAGATTAGAACAAATAGAAAGACAGGAACGTGAACATAATGTAGGGGACGCGGAAGAAGTTACGACTTTGCAGGTGCCAAGGACGGAAGAGGATTTAAAGGCAATCAGTAGACTCCCCGATAGCGTTAAAGAACTACGTTCGTTTGATGGAAATCCTCTGCACTATGTTTCTTGGGTACATTCAGTCGAAATGGTACTGAAAGATTTCGAAATAGTAAAAGACAAGCCAATATACCGGTCGATAATGCAAAGCATTAGACAGAAGGTCGTGGGGGAAGCGGATGCGGCCCTAGTGTCGTATAATATATTCGAGGCCGACTGGAAGGAAATGAAGAGAATATTATCTCTCCATTACGCCGATAAAAGAGATGTCCAGACGCTGGAACATCAACTAAATCAACTATCGCAGGGTTCTTCAAAGGTGGATGAGTTTTACTCAACCGTAAACCACCAATTATCCTTGATAATTAATAAATTGAAAACCGAAACTTACAGCGAGGAAACCATAAACGCCCTGATAACAACGCATAGGAACAGAGCCTTGGACATATTCATAAGGGGTCTTACTCCTGAATTGTCCAGGATGGTAATAATTCAACGGCCAAAAACGTTGCCCGAAGCTTACTCGGCTTGTCTCGAACTTCAGAATCTTACCATGAGGAATAACATTCTCCATACAAGAGTTCCAATTAGGAGCAATACACCGCAAACTCAACCTCATACGACAATTCCGCCTAGACCTCCTAAGCCTTCTAGTAACAATCCAACAAATCACTACAGGTATAATAACTGGCAGCAAAAAAATAATATTTATCAGCAGCGCAATCCGAACTACAATCATGGACCAGCACCATATGTTAAACAACACCAGGTGAAACCAGAACCAATGGAGGTGGACCGTTCGATACAGACGAGAAAAGTGAATTACATGAACCGTCCTAGACCAGCAGTAAAAAGAAGTGCTTCGGAAATGTTTAACAGGGATAAACAAGCGCGTCTTTATCATTTGGACTTGAATCATGATGATGCCGAAGAAGTTCCACAAGATGAAGTAGTAAACAATTTCGATAGCGCCTCAAGTGACCAAAATTTTATGGGGGAAGGCCATCAAGCCTACCTTACATAGAATATATAGCGGCTGGGAATAAAGTATTCGAATTTTTGGTCGATACCGGCTCGAACAAAAATTTCTGCAGCCCAAACCTGTCCGCCGGAAGCATACTGTTGTCAAAACCACTTGTTGTTACCACCGCTGGTGGGAAAATTGAAATTAATCGGAAAATAGTAGGGAAATTCTTTCTTAGTTATGGAATAACAGAACCTCTTACATTTTATGTATTACCCGGTTTAGCTACCTTCGATGGCATTATAGGGGATGATACTCTTAAAGAACTAGGAGCTGTGGTTGATAGGAAAGAAAACGTTCTTTTAATTAGAGGGAAAATAGGGATACCCCTCAAGGCAAAAATTTCTAATAATTTAAATTACGTATTTAGTGAATCATTACCAATAAAGACAAGAGATAAAATTAATGGGATCATAAGCAAATACAAGAACTTATTTGGGCCACTTGATGACAGCCAGGCTGCTGCAACCAGTGTGCAGGCAGAAATAAAAACGACTACATCGGATCCTATCTACTCCAAAAGCTACCCGTATCCAGCCGCAATGAGGGACGAGGTAGACAGACAAATTAATGAATTATTATCTGAGGGAATAATACGCCCTTCAAAAAGTCCTTACAACTCTCCAATATGGGTTGTGCCCAAAAAGCCAAAACCAACTGGAGAGAAGCAATACCGGTTAGTAGTAGACTATAAACGGCTTAACGCTGTGACCGTTCCTGACACATACCCGATACCAGATATAAATGCCACCTTGGCAAGTTTAGGAAACGCAAAATTCTTCACAACAATCGACTTAACGTCCGGCTTTCATCAAATCCCGATGAAACCTTCAGACATTCCTAAGACTGCGTTTTCCACGATGAATGGGAAATTTGAATTTCTTCGTCTACCCTTTGGGCTGAAAAATGCCCCAGCAATCTTCCAACGAATGATCGATGACGTTCTTAAAGAATTCATAGGGAAAATTTGCTACGTCTATATAGACGATATAATTGTATTTGGTCGTAGTGAAGAGGAAACTTTAAACAATGTTGACACGATTTTCAAAAGACTGGATGAATCCAATTTAAAGGTTAATATTGACAAGACGCACTTCATGCAAACAGAAGTGGAATTTCTGGGATATTTAGTAAGTGCCGAAGCCATTAAACCTGATCCCAAGAAAGTAGAAGCTATTGAAAATCTTTTACCCCCTACAAATTTAAAAGAATTGAAAGGATTTTTAGGGATGACGTCGTATTACAGACGTTTTATCAAAGACTATGCAAAGGTGGCAAAGCCACTAACCAATCTGACGAGAGGCGAAAATGCGCAGGTAAAGGCTAGCCAATCGAAAAAAGTTCAAATAGAACTGAATGCTGAGGAATTAATGGCTTTCCAAAAGTTAAAAGCTCTTTTGACTACGGCTGAAATTCTTGCATTCCCTGATTTCGACAAGCCATTCAACCTTACGACAGATGCCTCGAACTACGCTGTTGGTGCTGTTCTCTCACAAGGAGAGATTGGGAAAGATAAACCTATTGCTTTCATATCACGATCACTAAATAAGACAGAGGAAGGATACGCTACAAATGAAAAGGAGATGCTAGCTATCGTGTGGGCTTTGGATAACCTACGAAATTACCTGTATGGTGCTAGGAAAATAAAAATCTACACCGACCATCAACCTCTTACTTATGCGCTAAGTAACAGGAATTACAATGCAAAATTGAAACGATGGAAGGCTCGCATAGAAGAGTATAACCACGAATTAATCTACAAGCCAGGTAGATCAAATTATGTGGCAGATGCTCTCTCCAGATCGAAAATCGCTATCCACCACATCAGCGATGAATCCACTATATCAGCCAGCGAGTGTGATTCGCAAAATACAAAAACAGCATCCGAAACAAGGGATGACGACATAATGTCAACAGGCTCAACCGTTCATAGTGCAATACAAGACGCTTCAGACCTTATTCCCCACATGGAAGTCCCAATTAATGTCTTCAGAAACCAGATAGTTATTAAAATTGGGCCAGATCTTCATTCAACTGAGGTCCCACACAAAAACTTTAATCGACATTACTTCTCTTCGCCTGATTGGAATGCCGAGAAACTCCTGAATGTTCTAAAGAGAACTTTATACCCAAACGTAATCAACGGAATCAAAGCACCAGAGTGCTGCTTGCCAGTTTTACAGGAACTGTATTCACAACATTTTTCTAGATATAAAATAAGAATTGCTCAAAAAATAGTGACAGACATCAACTCAGAAAATAGACAGTTTGAAATAATCCAAAGTGAACACCGTAGGGCGCACAGAAATGCAAGAGAGAACAGAAAACAGATTCTAGACGAATATTATTTTCCTCGCATGTACGCTCTCATTAGGAAATTCGTCGCGAATTGCGACGTGTGCAATAAAAATAAGTATGATAGAAACCCCTGTAGACCAGAATTTCAAGCAACACCCATTCCAAAGGCTCCATGTGAAATTCTACATATGGACATAATGGAAATACAGAACCAAAAATTTATTTCTGTAATCGACAAATTTTCAAAGTTTGCTAAACTTTTTCACATTAGTGACAGATCCGTCCTAAATATTAGAGAAAAGTTAATAAAAATCTTACATTTTTTTACGGCTCCCAAAATCCTAGTAACTGACAATGAAAGTAGTTTTATTAGCCCCTTAATAAAAGATTTCCTCGAAAGACTAAAAATAAAAATATATTTAACGCCATCCCAGCGAAGTGAAGTAAACGGACAAGTTGAACGCCTCCATTCGACTCTAATCGAAATTTACAGGTGTTTAAGAGCTGAAAATGCCGAACTCAGTATACAAGAATTGATGTACGTTGCGGTAGACAGATATAACAATACTATACATTCTACGACTGGAAAAAGACCGACTGACGTATTTTTTAATAGGAATGGAACATCAGACTTTAACAAACTACTTGAAGCCCGCTCTAAAATTAATAAGGATCTTAGGGAACTAATTAAAAGAAATGTAAAGGAACGAAATAATCGCATGAATAAGAAACGTGCATCTCCAAAGAAATATAAGAAGGGCGATGTAGTATACGTTAGAATAAAAAATATAAAAGGCAAGAATAAAGCAGTATATAGGAAGGAAATTGTAGAAAAGGACAACAAAGTCACAATTAGTACAGCAAGTGGTAAAAGGATTCATAAGGTGAATATAAAGAATATTAAAAAAGATTCATAATTAATTGTACACAGAAACACTTCTACTTCTTTAAATGAAAATATAAATATACAAAAATTACAAATAATTTTTTTTTATATAATGCAATATCCTGAACAAATGGAGCCCTAAAACTCAGTGGTAAGCGTATCTTTACGCTGGGGTTCAAATCTCCATGGGCACCATGAGAAAATGGGATATTACTCAAGTTTAACATTTTAAAAAGAAATGAAAAATAGAAAATTAAAAATACAAATTTAATAAAGAAAAGAAAAGAATCTAATAATGTAGCTTTACATGAAATATAAAAGCATATCTAGCTTAATATAAAAAGCAAACCAATTGAAAATTACCAAAATTTTTTTTTTTAAAAAAAAAAAAGGAAAAAGAACAAAAAAGTAAATGATTGACTTGCACGATTAACAAGAGCCGGCTTGTAAGTGAGACAGATCGTACCTTAGTAGGTTGTGGGGGGCATGCCTACTCGCGACTAAACCGGAATCTTACGATCCCTCCATGGCCAGTTCGAGAGAAGTGCCAAGTTCAAATTTGAAGTAAAAATATGAGAATGTATTTGAAATTATGAAATAAAATGAAAAGAAATTTGATAAGAAATTATAAATAAAAACATGAAATAAATTTCGAAAAGAAATTGGAAATATGAAACCAAATGAAAAAAAGAAATATGAATAATTAGCATTTTGAAATATACAAAATTTTTTTCAGAAAATTCTAGCATTAAGCTACTAACATAGTTGATAATAATAAGAGAACGTCAGGTTGCGTCCTGTAATCTTAGGATAATGCACTGATCCTGCATGCCGACAAACTTCGTCAAGGCTAATAGACGTAGTGGCGGCGCGGTATAAGGGCATTACCCAGTGTTCCCAGCGAGCCATAAGATTGCGCGTACTCAGCTGATGTAAAATTAACATAAGAAGAAGCAAATAAAAATAATAATAAATATAAGAACTAAGAAAGCATTGAAAAAAAAAAAAAAAAAAAAAAAAAAAAAAAAAAAAAAAAACGGCTTTGCCCGCACACTGTTAGAATTTAAGAATACATTACACCTATAAAAAAAGGGCCTCGCCCGAACACTACTAATTAAAAGAATTTATACTTACAGAAAAATGATTTTACTATTGATTACCCTTCTTCTCAACACGAACATAATCACCCCACGGGCAGCACAGATCTTCCGCTATGATGCCCCTATCATAACAATACGAGCTGGTAATGCTTGGATGATAAATGGTAACCTAAAACTAGTTCACCTCATAAACCTCGAAAACTATGCAACTATCGCCGACAACGTAACAGTGCTCGTTGAAAGACATTTACATCCCGGTCAAAACAAGGATGTCATTAAATACTACCTGGCACAGGTACAGGAAAGACTTATCGAGCTCATGGGTACAAAGGGCAGAAGACCTAGATCAATCGACTGGATCGGTTCAGCCTGGAAATGGGTTGCTGGGAATCCAGACGCTACAGACTGGAACAACATCTTAGAAAGCCAGAACGCTTTAATTACCAACAATAACGAACAATATAAAATTAACGCTCAACTTTTGAATGCCACAAACGAAGTCGTCCAGAAGACCAATGAACTTGTCTCTAGAGTAAACGAAATAACTAATGGGAAAGAAGCCGAGCGAATTGGACAAGGAACCATAAACCAAGTACTTGTTTTAAAGGATGCAGTAGATGAGATTGTTAGAGCGTGCCAAATGGCTAAAGGCGGGATCGTGAATACAAACCTACTAGATCGAAATGAAGTTGAAGAAATTATTACCGAAACAGAAACATTGCCATATTCCAACGCAGTAGAAGCAATTGAGTATGGAAAGCCTTCAATTTACGCCAACGGGTCTTTGCTGTTGTATGTTGTATCCATCCCAAAAGTAAAAAGAAACTTTTATCATCGACTTATAGTTAGGTCAACCATCAGGTCGGGCAAACGAATTGAACTGCCATTTAATGAAATACTTATTAGCCAAAATGAAACCTACGGAATGAAGAGTCCCTGTTTATATATCAACAATATAACGGTTTGTCAGTCATCCTCCCTTGACAAGTTAGCAGAAGAAACTTGTGTACCACGTCTACTTAAAGGTGGAACAGCCAACTGTCAATACATAAAGACAAAAGCTCGGATTGCTGAGATGATAACTCCCGATATGGTATTCTTAACCAACTACATAGGCGTCATTACAACGCAAGATCATAAGGAACTTCTTAATGGTACCTACCTTATCCAGCTCTTTAATGAAACAATTCTATTGGACAATGAAACCTTTTCGAGTACATCCATCTCTAGAATGCAACCACTACCTCCCATTCTGACAAGTGTCGCAAATGAAGGATTCCTGATAAACCTCGATCAAGTTCACAACATTAGCTTGCACAACATTGATAGTATACAACATTTGGAAGTCAAATCAAACCTAACTCTAGGTAGCCATATTATCCTGGCAATAGTAATGTGTATTTGTTTCGCGACGTTATGGTACAGGTTAACAAGACGACTCAACCTGCCAGTAGTAGAGACGATAACTCGCCCCTCACCCCAACCACCTGCAGTGATCTGCGGGACGCAGATTTTTAAGGAGGGAGGAGTTAACAACAGTGGCGACACTGCTAACGAAAGAAGTTTAGCAGTGTCAGCATAATTACATATTTCATCAATTTCCCACGACTGCTGCACGCGCACCGATTTTTGGGCAATAACAAGAGTATCATGTTACAACTAAAAACATATCTGCCAACTAAGCGTCTGGATGACCGCACATGCATATGCAACGTGACCATGGTAGTCTTCTTGGCGAAGTTGTGATAGATTTTGAGGCAGTCTTGGTTAATACTCGATTCGTGCGCGTTTAATTTAATTGTTCTTTTTAAATTTAAATAAATTAAATTTGATAAATAAAATTTGTGTAATTTATTAAAAAGCATAAAAATTCATATCTTTTAATTATTCTATGGTGCAGTGTTGTGCACCATAAAAATTTTATTTTTTAAAGTGTACCAAGTGGAAAACCTTAACTATATTAATATTATTTCTTAATTTTTCATATTTTTTGTTTTTTCTTAAACAAAAACATTTCTATTCCGTCATGAATGTATGAAAGTTAAAACCTGATTTAAGAAAATTTGCAGTGTGAACGCAAAATCAGCTGATTATGGTTTTAATGCTAAAATCAGGTTTTAACTTTTGGTGTGAAAACACTATTATGAATACCTAAGTATGTCATTCTATTCTGTCACAAAATTCAGTATATTATCTCTACTGAACGTAATGAATCGATTTACGCTTGAGCCATGTTTGCACACAACTGGTTTCAACAGGATGGTGCAACTTGTCACTCATCTTATGCCACAAAAAATGTATTGCATCAAAAGTTTGATGGCCGTTTAACTAACCGGAATGTTAACGTTAATTGGCCGCCAAGGAGCTGCGATTTGACACCGTTGCACTATTTTCTGTGCGTGGTAAAAAAAATTATTATGCCACCAAACTGGAAACAATTGGGCAATTTGAAGGACAACATTCGTGATGCCATTGTTGAGATACGACTCCATACTCTCGAAAAAGTGCACGAAAATTGCATCCATCGACCAGTCACAGCAGCCATATGAATGAAATAATATTCCATTTTTAACCGGAACAATTGTACTTCACAACAAAAAATTAATTTAGCGAAATTGTAATTCGTTTTTGTTTTATTGCATTCTTTATTTTAAATTTTTAAATCATCCACCAATTAATTATATTTACTCACTTTATGCCCTTATTTAATACGTAAAATTCGTAATGGCATGTATATATGCGACGTATGAGCAATATTTAATTCTATTAGTTTCATACATGACAAAATCAAAGACGTTATATTGCATACTTTTCAGAGTAACTATTCTATAGTAGTACATGTAATACGATGCGTATACGTAGTATATTTCAAATACATACAATTAAATAGAAAGTACATATTTCTATTTAATTTGGACAATTTACAAGCTAAGGGTGCGAACAGAGTGAGCGCCGATGCCGAGCCGAGCTTATTGACGCTTATTTTCATGCGAGAAGAAAATTTGTATATAACACAGTGAATGCGAGAATCAGCGCTGAAATTCTGTTTATTGCATGTGGTTTGCTTTTATGTCATTTAGTCTTGTTATTCATTTGTGTTTATAAAATTGTTGTACACAGTAATGGATTCCTCTGATGAAGAGTATTTTGCTTCTCCTAATGTGATTAATGCAATTATTAACACAAAAGAATTTGGAAAACATCTAATTACATTACAAAGGAAAGAATTTGGTGAATTTCATCATTTATATAATGATTTAAGAAAATATCCAGCTAAATTTCAACAATACTAAAAAGAATGCACACTAAAAAGTAAACATCAACAATGCAAAAAAGCGCGTAAAACGCTTTGAAACTGTTTTCTCGCACTCATCGGCTTTGATCTCTGCTTTTGTCGGCGTTCACTGTGTTATACACAAGCTTATTCGTATTGACTCGTATGTAATCAGTTTTATCGCACTGACAATCTTTATCGCACTGATAATCTCGGCTCCGCTTTCAGCGCTCACTCTGTACGCACCCTAAGATATGACAATCCTAATGGATTTTAAAAAATTTTAAATTTTAAATTAAAATTTAACCTAAAAGTAAATACAAAAACCATAATTCTAGCCTATATTCATGCCTTGTATCTTCATAGTCTGTATATTCCACAGACTATGTATTATAATTTTAAATTAAAGCTTTCAAATGGCCCATCCTATATATAAAGGAGGAAATTAAAATGAGGTAAAGGGTTTGTTTTAAAACGTCGCTTAAGGCTCCTTTGAATTCTTTAACTACAGATCACAAAACAGAAAGTCAAATGATGTGATCGATCAGAATTTTTCCTACTTGTTTTGGATTGAAATTTAGCCATTTTGTTATTGTTTTTTGTTTCTATTTCTGTTAAATTCTATTTTGAATTCCATTTTTGTTTTAAGTGTTTTGCAGAAAATACAAAACGAGCAAAACAAAAACAACTGTAAGTAGCTGTTTTTCTTTCTTACTTTGTTTTTCTTCTTTTACTTCGCTATACTAACAGGGTCTAAAGTTTTCTTCTCTTTATCTATTTGCTCAGGCACGGCAGGCTTTGGTTTTTCTTTTATTTTCTTATTTTCGTCTATAATTTTTATATCATATGTTTTCTATATTTTGTTGTTGTTGTTGTTATTGTATTTTCTGTTCTATGTTTGTTTTTTTTGCTATTCTCTTTTATTCTCATTTAAGTATATTTTACTCTCTCAATTTAGTTGTTTCTCTCTGTCTATGTCTCTCTTTCTAAGTGCTGGGCCATTTCTCAATTTAATTTTTTTTTTTTTTTGTATATTTTGTATACACAATGAAAATTGTTAACGAAAGAGCTTGAGTGAGTGAGTGAGTGAGTATGTGTGTGCGTTTGTGTATATTCGTATGTGTGCAAATTTGACCAACTTTTTTTCCTTCTTTTTTTTGTTATTATTTTGGCTCAATGACTGGCTACTGGGAGGTATGTTGTTAATTGGTTGCATTGTACATTTTGTTGTTGTTGCTGTTATTATTGCTGTTTTTCCTTCTACGTTTTCTACGCTGTTTTTTTTCTCCATTTGCTTGCTTTTGACATTTATTATTTCGTTTAGCCTTTTCTCTGCTGGGGCCCCATAGTAAAAGGTTCAAGTGTTTGTTTGTATTTAGCAAGGAAAACAAAAACAAGAAATACACACACAATAGAAATGTGTATGAGTATGTTTAATATTTTGTGTGTGTATATCATCGTATTTCAGTTGTTGTCTCCTTTAATTTTTTCTGTTTATGTATTCACACAGGTATGTGTGTGTATGCGTGTATGTGTATGTGTGTTTACATTATTTTGTCATGGATTTAAATCAAAGTGACAAAGACTGTGTTTAACTTGCGTTAAATTTCCAACAGTTTTATGCGTTTGTATACCTTCTTCTGCCTAATAAAACGTGTTTATGTGTTACATTTTATTTTATACTCAAAGTAAAAAAAGGAAACAAAACAGCAGTAGAATATAAAATTTCGGGCGTTTATTTAGCAAAAAAAAAAAAAGGTTTCTTTGTTTAAGTAATTGCTTAGCTGCGACTGAAATTTGATAACTTTATATGGGTAATCAATCAAAACTCTTTTTTTTCTAAATGATTTAAAATGAATTTTATTTAAACAATTCCAATTTATTATCTTTCAATGCAATACAACAATAAATTTCCCGAAAGGATACCTCAATTTAGATGTAATGACCTTGGTCTTGGGCCAAGTTTCTTCAGGAAAGCATTTACTTGAATATACATGTGTGCAATGGGGGGTTATGAATACAGGAACAAGATCATGTAAAGAAGTTTTTTTTAACATTAAACATGTGTTGTATCTGATGTTATAATTGAACATTAGTTTCAGGCGTAAAATCATGAAATTTTTTTAATTACACGAGTTTTCATGTAAAAAATTACATCTCAAAAAAGAATACGTTATTACAAGCCCGCTCTAGATAACTTAATTTGTTCGGAGGATATCCCAGATATCGGCGACATTGAAACCCTTAGTCAAACACTTCAAATAGTTAATAAAATTTGATGTAACGGAAACAAAGGAGGACAGCACCAAATTATTGGTGTGAAGAAGCAGAGAGTCCACGAAACTGGGTTATCATGTGAACGTTGCACGCCGTTGATAGTGATGGCGTGACCAACAACGTTTTACCTAAATTTACAATGACTTTTTCGGAATATATTGGACGATCTTGGATCCCATGCTATCGTTTCGAATTCTAAAATTTTGTTTGATCACGTACTTGATCATCCAGAACGGAGCCTCATCACTAAAGATGTTTTTTCGATGTAAATTAGGATCAGTTGTCAATTGCTCTAGCGCACACTCGGAGAAGACACATATTGTTTATGGTCGTTTACCTACGGTTAGTTGAATTTTGTGTCACAACTCACTAAGTTGTTATTTTCGATTGGACGAATTTTTGTGAGCAATGAAGAATCGATTCTCCGAAAACTCTCAAGAACAGCGACAATATATTCTGCAGATCTTGTGCTTCACAGATGTATGGGAGATTTTTTTCAATTTGGAAAGTACAGAAGCTCCGAAACGATTCTGAATTTAACTATCTCGATACAGTCGGGGACAAAACGAACGATATCAATTTGAAGTTGAAATTAAGGATAAAATTTGGTAATAGAAGCTAGAATAGAATCTTGACTGAAGGGTTATAATGACCAATCATTTCCATCATAGTACGCAATTTAAGAAAAAAAATCTTCTTCGACAAACCAAAACCTCACTCTACAAGACTCCAATATTATCAATACTGAGCAGTCAGATGAAGTTATGACTGAAGTCTACCAGAGAAAAATTTTTAAAAAATATGTGTTCTTTCTGCACGCATCGATGTCAGTAAACGTTTCAAAGTACAGCTTATGCATTCGCTTTTAAATTTCGAGCTCTTATCTTAGGCAAGGCTAAGAACATGGCGAATGAAACTTTGGTGAAAAGATTCGTTTGAGGATGTGTGTTGGCTTATTAGACGTCGGCCACGGTTCAAGACATGAAATGCGAAAAAATATTTCTTCGTCAGATTTCTGGTAAAAACACTGAGCGTTAAATAAAATTGCCATAAAAACTTTCTCACAAATCTGTCGTTCGGGGGTTAGAATTTAATCTGTATGGACGGACCTACTCACGTATTCAAATAACACACACAACATAAGTGGTGTGGGAAACTAGGTCGTAAGGTCGTAATCTTGACTCAAAGGTTGTAGTGATCAATTATATATGTGTATAAGTAATGAAATTTTAAAACCTTTCGCCTTAATACAGAAAAGGACTTCTTTGATATTTTCTTTTTGATTTAAATATAAAACCTGAACCCTTTGAATATCTACGATGAATGTAACAGAGAATGATTGGATTTTTTAATATTGATGGTTAAGTTGTGCTCCTTTTTGGTTTGTATGCTTTTGAAAGTTCGCGGCCAATTGACATCACCATTTCGTCTGATTAAACGGCCAAAAAGCGTTTGATGTAATAAATCCATTGTGGCATAAGATGTGTGGCAAGTTGCATCATCTTGTTAAAACCAAAGTTTGTTCACATCAATACCGTGAAGAGCGGTATGGTTGTGTCGTCCTCACTTTCAAAGAAATATGGGCCAGTGATACCTCCGTTCCACAAGCCGTACCAAACAATTACTCGTAATAGGTACATTGGTTTCTGTTTTTCTGGGTCCCAAATTCGGCAAATTTTGCCATTTAACGTACCTACCCAAATGAAAATGAGTTTTACGCGAAAATATGAGTTTATTTTTGGCAAAATCGACATCCTGGTGCAGTTTCTCATTAGTCCAATAAATTTCAAAGTTGCTCAAGTGTTAATTGATCATTACATTCAGTGGAGGCAATATACTGAATTTTGTTAGAGAATAGAACGACATAAGTATTGCCAGATCCGAAATTCTTTTATTTATTTTTATAACTTCAGAAATTGTTATGGAAAAGATCAGTTCTCCTTGTATAGTTTAAGGTCTATTCGTTAACTGGGGTAAGTTTTTAGTATCAATTTTTGTAGACTACTTGGAAACGTTTTTTTTATTTTTTTTATTTTCAAAATTTTACCATGAGTATGAATATTAAATTGGCATAATTTTTCATGCATTGGTAATGTCCTACTTTATGCCTAGGTTAGGTTAAATTGCCAGCCAACCCAAAGGCCGTAGCTTATTTGGGTGCTACTTTGCTTGCTTTACCAACAAAAAAAAAATCACAATAAAAATAGGCCTTTCAGATGTATCTTTTTTAAGGATACTTTGGCAAATCTTTCTTAAAATTAAATTTTCATTAAAAATTTCTGCCTGTCATATGGCAATTGTTGTTATTTCTTGGTAATGAACAATTAAAACGAATAGAATAACAAATATTGTGGAAAGAAAAGGAAGTTTTTCAATTTCCAAAAGCATTAATAAGAGGCTCTTTAGCAGAAGGTAAAATTTGCATTTAACCAATAAATACTTGAAATACAAAGGCTTTTAGGTGCAGACACCTAGAAAAGGGTAATTTTCTTCGTCTTCTTTTCTTCTTTTGGTTTTACATTTTAGAGGTCTTATGCAAAACAGTGCCAGGCACTATACACAGCCTAAATACAATCATTTATTTGTATATGTCTTCTTTATTCTTTTTTTGCAAAAGTCATTAAAATCCCAGTGTCTGTATAAAACGTAGATATGTATGGAGAGCCTCTTGGAATACAGAGTTTAGAAGTACATTAACAGCATGACTTTGATGTTTGAGACAGCCAAAGAGACGCGCACGCACCAGGCCACGACACACCAAAATCAGAAAAGCGAGACTCAAAGTTAAGCAAAAAGAAATTGTGAAAAAAATTTTGCGATTTTTTTTTGTGTCTTTTTTTTTATGGAAATGAATAGAAATTTTAAAGAATTGTTGAAAAAATTTCTTTTATAAAGGATTTTAAATGTTAATTTTAAGGTTTTTTTATTTGTTGCTAATATTTGTTGTTATTTCAAATTTAATTCACGTTATTTGATTTTCTTTCGTTTTTCAACAGAAAATATATTTCTCTATACTATATATGTATGTACATATGTAGGTATAGGTGAAAAAAAATTTTGGCTTTAGCTTTAGTATACGTTTATATACATGTGTGCATATGATACTTTTTTTTTTTGCTTTTTTGTTTTTGTAATTCTTATGTTATCCTTGCTACGCCTTGTTTTATTATTTTATATTTTTTCTTCTCTTCTCTGTACTCTGTACTATTAATAAAACACTTTTCTTTTATACAATTTTTTTTCAGCTCAATTTTCAAATAATTTCCACAGAATATTTTTTTTTTTTTTTGCTTTCAACATTTAAATTTTCAATTGCAATTTAATTTTTCTCATATACGAATTTACATTTTTCTTTCTTATTTTTCTTTTATTTTTTTTTTTTTTGTATTTCCAATAATTTTAATCAGAATTTTTGCATTTTTCTTTGCCTTAATTTGTTTGGATTTTTAATTTTTTGTAAAAAAAAAAACATTTCATAGCCTTTTCTTCTTTGTTTTTTTTTTTGCTTTACTTAAAACTATTAAAAATTAGTTGAAAATTTTATATTATTTTTTTAATCATATCAAATTATTTAAATTTAGTTTCAATTTAAATTTAATTCACACAATAATTTTTTTTATAATTTTTTTTTCTATGTAAAGAACAATCCATAATAAGTGTAAAAAACAAGCGAGTATACAGAGACCGACTGCCCCAGAGCTTACATCACGAAAAAATTCAGGGTGCGACCAGAATTTTATTTTGGTTTGGAAAAACTTGGCTAAAACAAATTCTGTTACACAAATCGCCTTGTCGTCGTTGCTTTTTACGACGACAGAACAGAATAGAAATTGTATCCTGCGCAGCCTCTATATGCAGTGTTGACAGCTTTTTTATGTTTGGCCTCTCTCTCTCTCTCTGAGTTATACTTGTATGAGTATATGTACGTTTGCAAAGAGCACCACAGATACACAAGTTGTTTGGAGTTGTGTATACAAAACTAAAGACTTTCAAGTCAACCGGTCAACCTACCAGTTATCCCATACTCCCATACTACTGTAGGTGATATAAAGACCAGTATCATAAGAATAAGAGGAAGCATCCTTCGCCTTCAAGTAAGTGCAAAGTGTGCAAGGACTATGTTAGTAGAGTATTTTGAAATTCGTATCTACATCTAAAGTAATACAAGTCCTTAAAGACATACATCATATCACAGGCCATGCATGTGCGTGTTTACGTATGGGTTTATGGAACAGTTGCTCTCTTTATTGTGCCTTATGACTTTGTGCATATTCCTGTTTAACATTACACTCAGTGAGAACACTTTTTCGCCAAAGCAGAGAAAAGCAAATACAAGTCAAATACTCTTTATTTTGTTTTCCTTTTTTTTATGTTTAGAACAAATAAACAGGTTAGCCAGAAACTGTAAAGCAGTAACAAAAAAATGGCCAGAATACAAACAACTCAATGAATGGCTGGCTGGGAATAGTTAGTTACGTCGCATTGCAATTTGCTTTGCAAATTGCGTTGTGGTTCACTTTATTGGTTGACTTCATTAAATGGAAGGAACTCCATTAAAAGTGTTAATTATAGCCAACTATGCAGTATAGTTGGCCACATAATTTTCATTGTCATATATGCAAATATGCTAATTGCGTGAAACGAAGCAATATAACACAGTATTTGCCTGAAACTATGCCACAGTTGTGTTGATGTTCTATTTTGATTTAGCTGGTGATGTCGAAAAGAGAGATTCTAATGAAAATAAAAAATAGTTAGTCGATAGAGTGACTGAGTATTTTGTCTTTCCAATTAATTATCATCAGCTAAACATTGTTTTTCGTAAGGATTAAGGATTAAGGAAGACTCGCTAATGGTGTAAATTCACAAAGTTCAAAGGCGCTTTTGTATAAAGAGGGTGCGCTAGTTCTTTTAATTTTAAGCTTAAATGAGCACGCATGGTAGCTTGTTGTGTTACCACAGGAAGCAATGCCACATCAGGCAATTTTCCAGAATAAACCATTGTAGACTGTCATTATCAGCGATTCCCTTAAAATCAAGTTGGAAAATTGCTTGAACATTTTATGAATTAAGACTCTCTATAAAGGGTATATCAAATGATAGAAGTCTGTACCCAGTCAGATATGGTCTCAATACTCTCTTCCTCCTCAACCGATAAATAATATCTGCTATTAGCTTGTTTTCGCGTTTCTTCACCGTATGATATGATTCGTGAGAATAGTTACAGTGACAAAGATGTTCAGTTTAAATAGTTGATTGGTACGCTTCCATAACATAACATACATAACATAATTGGTCATTACAATCATTCAGTCATGTTTATGACCTAGCTTCTCACACCACCGAACGCCAGATTTTTGAGAAACTTTTGATGGTAGTTTTTGCCAGAAATTTGCTGAGAAGAAATTGCATCCTATCCAATTTACAGAGGCTGAGTCTGACAGTAAAGGATGATTCCTTCTGAGGGTTGTACCATACTTCGCAGTATGTCAGGGTAGCGGAGAGGTATTCTAACATCCTTATCCCTTCGTACAAAATTCTACAGTGTTTCGTATTCCCAAGTTTAGAAAAGTCCCCGGAGCTGATTATGGCAGAGATCGGCTTTCCGCACTCAAGGTTCTAGACTAGGCCCATACGATGTATAGTTAATCTAACTTAGCGTGACTTGGCATTAAATCGTACTGCGACAAGTACCGCATTTTGTCTGGCTAGTAATCTAAGATGTAGCCAATTAAAAATAATAAAAGGTACCTTCGAAGGAGTAATGGGCACCAGAAGACAACATCATGAAGAAAATATTTAGAAAATGAAATTATATGTCTTTCTGGTCTGTACGCCTATATGGCCCTTAAACCAGGACCCTATAACTAGCTCACATGAACGAAATGGATGTTTGGTCTCCTCTACGGTTAACCACGTTTTTAATAATGAAAAATTCTTTAGAGAATTAAAAGGCGAAAGATTGCTTATTTATATCATAATTGATGATAATGATCGGCTGAAAGAACTGTCAGTCGTCTTGGCAAAAGTTTCCTGAAGCGTTTTGTTCTAGGAAGAGTATCATTCTACAGCGGAAGAGGTTCCAACATAAGCTGTAGCTAATTGGAGAAATAAGCAAAATTTTTGCCACGCTCACTTTATGATGTTTAAGCAAATTAAATGTGAACTCTTATAAGTTTGCCTGTTTAACCTCAATTTTCATAAATAGTATATTTGGTAGCATAAATTTGTGTTCATCGCAAAGAATTCGAGGAAGGATTGACTTCCAATAGTGTAACTCTGTTCAACTTTTCGAATAAATTTTTGAAAGAGATTTTCTTAAGCCATAACTAAAAAGGAGATATCAAGAGACATCCTCATATAAGTGGATAGACTGGAGTGCTAGCTTTGATGGCAAAAGATCACTTGAGCACTCATTGCGGCCCGTTATGACGCCACAGGTGAACGCAGTCCCTGTACAGACCAAGTTCCTCCAAACCAGGGAAGAAGAAAAAGTCGGTCAACGCAAGGGATGCACATGCATACCCCGCAATGAAAAACCAGAACGAAAATTTGATAAACGAAGGTTTATTCTTGACATGAATGGATGAATGCTATGTCAAGCTGACAAGGGTTGGAGAGGCAAATAACCTATATCTGCACCTCACAAGAGATGGGCATTGACAAAGAAAGTGAATAACAGTCTTCTCTACCTCAGCGGATCTGCACCTTCGGCAGAAGTCGTTAGATAGAAGCTGCATTCTTTCCGTGTGCCTTTCGCTTACACGATGACTTGTAAGCAAGGCAACTGTGACCAAGTCCAAGTAACTGGTTTATGCGCCTTCTATCGAGGGCCAAGTCAGCCTAGCGGTGGAGCAGGACTCCTCCTTGACCCAGAATAGTTTGACGTCTCTCATAAAACGCGATTCTTATAAAACTCAAACATAAGTTTTTTTATTTTTAAATATTTCAAGTGTTTCCACAATTAAAGACGAAAATTTAATATTAAGTACGATGTGTTTGTCCTTTCTCTCTAACCATTCAAATTTATCTTTTTTCGGCATTTGTTTTGTTGTTGTGCTGAATGATAAATATCTCGACTACAACAAACCTAATTGAACATTATTAATGTCACAATTATTTAAACAAAAATAAAAGAAGAGAAATGGAGCTTATCACTGACAAAATACAGGAAAGAACAAACAAAAAAGAAATAAGAAGACGAAGAAGAAGAAGAAGCATAGGAAACTGAAAAAAATCAAGAAATGGAAATGGTAAAAGTAAGAAGAGTAAGAGAAAATGTTAAAAAGAATAAAATTAATGTCGGTATTTACGTAAAAAATTTTTTACCATAAAAAATAAAAATTTCCGTTTTACATTTCCCAAACTAATTACTTAATGTTTAAATATTTCTTCACTTCTTCTACATTCACTACTTCGTCTATGTCGTTTTCTTTTTTTCTTTTATTTTTTCCTGCTGCTGCTATTGTTAGATTTGTTGTTGTTGCCTTTACAATTTGGATTTCCTTATCAAAAATACAAATCAGCATAAAAACTCATTTGGAAAATTGGCAACTGTTTTGTACGTGTGTGTGAATCCACCAATTATTTGTATGAATAAATCTGTATGTATGTGGGTTTGGATAAATATGTATACGTGTATGTATATAGGCATACTTATGCGTGTGTTTCAATATGTAAATAAACTGTATTCCTATATGAAGCATCAGCATACGAAAATACACTCTGCGTATACTCTTTGTACACATGGTGTACGGTTTATGGCCATAATTGTGGCAATAAATAATATTTAATGCTAATCATCGATTTGTTTGGATTATTTTCAATTTTAATTTCAAATTCATTTTGCTTTAAATTTTTGTTTTTAATATTTGTCGAAACAACAACATTCAAATAATTCTGATTCTGTTTAAATCCTATAAAGTTTTCAATTTTACTGCATCAAAGTTGCACGAATTAATCACTGGACGGTACTAATTATGAAGAAATCTTTTGGCAAAAACTTTTAATAGAGGAATCATGTATGGGTATACAATCTTTTAATCCGCATTAAAATGATGGTGTAAATCTTGTGAAGTATATTCCTGAAGTCGCCGTAGTTTAGAAGGTAGTGTGTTGGCTTATTGGACATAAGGCCTCGGTTCAAACTCCAGGTCAGACATCTCCAACAAATCGAAGTACAAAAACTATTTCCTCGGTGACTTTCTCTAAGGAGATTTTTGGCAAAAATCCTCCTGACTGAAGGGTTGGGAAAACCTTTTAATAATCGCACCATGTTTGAATATACATCATTGGCCATTGCACAGTATTATAGCCTGACTTCATAAGCCAACCATGTTCTACGAACCAATTCAAATCGTGAGCGGTGTTACCTACAGCTTAACGTAGAGTCAAAACGATGCATTTGATAAGCGGAACTGTCGGGTCTTCCACCAGGGACTATTCGACTTTAATATTGGTCTTCTTTTTGCAGATGCATATGTGAAATTAGTTGTCATTTATTCAGTCTGCCAAATGATCATGGATGGGTATAAAGCTCAACAACTCGTGTAAATTGAAATTGTTTTATCGCAAGGCAATGTTAAGTTCTGCACTCTTCACGATCTCCATAATCATCCTATCGAGTGGACTTTCTGCAATGTGGTGGATAAATTTGAGTTCACTGGTTCAGTAAACGCTCTACCAACATCCGTATGTCGATGAAACAACAAAGCTGCCGAAATTATCGCCGCTCTCTATGGCAGTGTATAGGAAAATCCGAGTCAGTCGGTTTCACGTCGTTCACACGATCTCTGCTTTTCGCAGACCACAACATTTTTTATTTTATTTTTTATTTTATTTCTGAAAAAATGATTTCCTTTCGCTGCAATACCATTCTTTTTATTACCCTAAATTTTAATATAATTATTTAATTTTTTTTTTTATTTCCATTTGTTTAATTTAATGTATAAGTAATACATTTTATTACCAAATTTTTTATGTAAAAAATTTTGTGTTTTTTTTGCTTGAAGTACGTTGTACTCATATGCAGTCGGTTAATGAAGGCGTATGTGGAATATTTTCTATTATTTCTAAAATTTGTTATTACTCATACGTACGGGTAGAAAACTGCAACAGCAAACATAATGGCCTTCAGAGTTGGTTTTAAAGCGAAAAAAGAAACTTTTAGAAAATTTTAAGAAAACACATCGCCGCTGTGTTTATGACTTCAGACATAAATCAAGGCAAATGATTTCCTATCACTCACAAGTACTTGAACTATAGCAAACCACAACCGTTTACTTCGTGATATGAGCCTGTACCCATTAAAAAATCATTGGCTTGGAAACTGAAGGTAAATAATCATAGCTATCGATGTGTGTTTGCTTAATTGGCTCTCCAGCAGCTGGCTATTGACCCTAAATTTCAGCGATCATACTCATTGTGTACCAACAAAATTGTCGAATTCAGTACGATACCAATCCACATGAGGCTTAAGAGCATCCAAAACGTTCCGAAGAATTTTTGTGTAATTATTGTGGTTATAGGTCTATTTCTCTACTATTACATCTTTTTGGTATAACAGCACGTGTGAAGGGTCAAAACGCAATTGAAAACAGTTTTGTTCACGTAATTCGAAAGGTCGCCGTAGTCTAGTAGGTAGTGTGTTGGCTCATTAGGCGGGAGGCCACGGTTCAAACCCCAGGACATACATCTTCAACGAAAAATATTTCCCGGGCGACTTCCTCTCAGCAGATTTCAGGTAAAAGCCAAAAATTAAAAAATGTTTCGAAACTCTGCCGTTCGGAGTCAACTTTAAACTGTAGGTCTCAGTTATACTCATCTATAAAACACAACATAGGTTGTAATTCTCTCTGAAGGGTTATAATGACCAATTATGTGTATGTATGTGTGTATGTTATTGAAAGTCCGAAGGATGATGTTATAAGAAAGGACTCTCGAAAAAATCCTTTTTCGTAAAAACAGTCTTTAAAATTATAAATAAAATTTTGTAACTGTCGTTTGAGAAAAGCCTTGTTTGCACTTTCTATTTGATTGGCTTTATTAAACACTTTAATACTTTTGAAAAATCGCTTGACTCTTCTGTATTTACTTGAGAACCAAAACCAAAAAGACACAAACAAAAAGGAAAACGTTTTAGTTACTCAAACGTTAACTGCTGTCAACAACTATTAAGTTTTTAAGTTAAACACAACCGACCCTTATGAATTTCTATGTTAAGAAATGGTATTAAAAGAAAGGAAAAATAAAACAAGTAGGGAGCAGAAGATAAGTCTAATGGAGGCCAACACTTGTAAATATATTTTCAAAATATTAACAACGCCAGTGTGATATTTCTATTTAAAATGCGAAACGGCATTTAGAGAATCAAAAACAAAAATAAGAAAAAAACTTTAAAAATCGAACAAAACTTAAAATGTTCATGAATCCGAATAGAAAATAACAAGAAAAACAAAATCTAAACGGGCAAAAAGTCTTAACAAAAACAAAACGAAACAAAACTTAACGTACAAATACGCTCTCACAGCACCATAACAAGAGTAGAAGCAACTTTTGCAAACGCGTACAACTCCAAATGAAATGTCAGTATAACGGTACATAATATTTTAAATGTTTTAAAGATTTTCAATACAAACATTGCTTCTTAAGTAATATTCATCAGTATACACACTCATATAGATACAGATACCCAATAAACAAACTCATTCCTATATATACAAGCTGACCGAATCTGAAAGAGATTAAATTTTTCTGTTCCTTTTTCACTTACCCTCCTTGGTGTATAGAAAATTAACATCGTGTTTAAAATTTAAACAGACTTTAAAACAACCAAAATTCAACTGCTACTCTACGGTCTTTTCTATGGCCTTTTCGGCAAAAACGCAAATAACCGAAAGAAACAAAGAAAGAAGACCTTCAACCGAACAGCATTAGAGAGTGAATAAAATCACTGTGTGAATAAACCATAGTGTCAGAATCCGAAGAAATACAAAGAAAAAGGATTTCGTAAACCTATGGACACGAATAAATTTTTTTGTCAGCAAGATATTCAAAATTTGCTTTCATCCATGGGCGAAAGAGGTGCTCAAGATTGTGGTTCAGTATTTGTTTGCCCTCGTTGTAATTATAAAGGGCTATCCATTTCGTGGTTTCAAAAGTATGGGACTGGAATTAGACAAACTAAGTTGTGTGTCAAACTAAGTTGTCAAACTAAGTTGTGAAACCAATTTTTTCTTTTCAGTTGAAAGTCTGACATTGACGAAAATGGTTCGCTTAACTGTCACAGAACGCATAAAAATTATCAAAACCTACTACAAAAATGGTGATTCTGCCACAGCCACTTATCGTGCTTTAAGAGGAGATTATGGTTTACATAATCGTCCAACTACGCAAGTAATTGGCAAAATTGTGAAGAAATTTGAAGAGACTGTAGTTCTGAGAATCCTCAAGCAATTGAAGAGAGGCCATTACATCCAGAAAAAGTCACTGTTTGGTGCGCTCTTTGGTCCGAAGGTGTGATTGGACCTTACTTCTTCGAAAGCGACGATGGAACGACTGTCACCGTCAATTCGGAGCGTTATGGTCATATGATAACCGACTTTTTTTTGCCTGCTATTGGCCACCAAGACCATGCGATTTGACACCATTAGACCTTTTTGTGGGGTTACGCGAAAGACCGTGTTTATGCAGATAAACCTTTAACTCTTGAGCACTTAAAAAACAACAATTCGTCAAGTTATGGCTGAGATACCGCCCAATATGTATCAAAAAGTGGTCGAAAATTACGTCAAAAGAATCAATGCTTGCAACAATTCGCGTGGAGGTCATTTAAATGATGTAGTGTTTCACACATAATGTCAACGTTCAAACTTTACAATAAAAAAGAAATATCATGAAAAAAATATTTCATATGTGTTTTATTTACGTTTACTTTTGAAACCACGAAATGGATAACCCGATATTTAAAGAATATAAGAAAAGGAATACCTTGCCGATCAATGTCACAAGCCATAACAAGATCCTCGAAGAAATGTCTGTGTTTCAAAAGCATAATTCTTTATACAATCAACAATCACGAGATGGCTCCTGCTCATGTGATGCATTATGGTAGAACTATGAAAATAGGTTGTAACAGAAAGATAGGAAGAGAGAAAGAGAGAAAGAGAGAGAAAGGGAAAATGCCTTTTAAACGTAAGAACTTATACCGTAACAAGAAAAACTTCAGCAAAAGGAGTGTCCCATATATGGATAGTGTGATTAGAGACTGTACTGGGGTGTGAACTGCGTAAGAATACTCAGATTTTCGAGAGCAAGTCCATTACATACACACATACCTCATTAGCCATTACAACAATTCAGTCTGAATTACAAATTAGAATCTTACATCACCCATGTTGTGTGTAGTTTAAAGTCGACTCCGAACAACATATTGTTGAGAAACTTTTCATGGGAATTTTTATTTACTCTCAGAATTTTTGCCACATATACCTGCTGAGAGAAAGTCACCGAAGTATTACTTCTTCATATTTTGTTTTGTTAAAGATGTCTGACCTTAGGTTTGAACCATGGCCGCACGTTTAATAAGAGTTGGAATATTCTTTCCAAAGTAAAGTCGGTATTTATAAATAACCTTGGGTTGGATGAATAATACGAGCGACACTAACAATGTATCATATGTGACTTACTGTTCTTGTAATAAAAATCCTGTGCGACATTTCGTAAGACCTGTGTTTCTTGAAAACAAGAAACAACATGTATAGAAATGGATGAAAATGCGTTTCTTGAAAATAAGTGGGGACTAGAATAAAACGCTTTTTAATAGCCAGTGTCATATGTGAATGGAATGGATGGATATTCCTATTAAAATATCAAACTCTATTGATTCGTTAGTCGTCATACTAACTTACAAAACAAAGTGATTAAAATATTTTTTGGCTTTACGTCTTTCCCTTGTCCTGTTTCAATATGTATGTATTGCCAATGTTGTGTGAATATTTACTCTCTTATAACGTAATAAATTTTATGATTTAATTCCTTTAAACTGCTGTACATATGCCAGATTTTTGGATAGAAGTCTCCATTGCAAAATTAAGCCAGCCATTTACGAATACAAAATTTACGACGTTTAAAGAGGTCACAAGCTCGCAAGCACACATTCACATTGTACTCTAACAAACTGACTTAATTTTAGATTTGTTGTTGTTGTTGTTCTTAGCAATGTGAAAGAGAGAAAACAAAATGGACCAACAACAACAAGGCAATGCGTTCAGCAAAGTATAAAAGTAAATACCCTACTTGTGTTAATTTCATTATGCCAAATGTTTAAAGGAAATTATATCCTGGTCAACATTTTCTTTTTCTTTTCTTTTCTGTTTTCTCTTTCGCATTCGTTATTACATTTTGGGGGCAGAAAATAAAATTTTTATGATAAAAATCACGCTTTTAACGTTTTGTTTTATGGCAATTGCTTGACACTAACTTTTATTACCTGCTCTTTTTTTATTAGCAGTCCTGTTGGCAAACGTAATTGTTAAACCATTAAAACCTAAAGAAAGTGTTTACAAAAACACTGAACTTATGTACTTTAGAGGGAGGTCGTTACAAACCTTTTGACAGCATTGACATACTCACGTATTATGGAAAGCATTACGAACGAAATAAGCCAGAAGAAAATAAATAAAAATCGGCGTATGCCAAGATCTGTTATCATTCACAATCTTCTTTAAGTTTTTTTTTATGTTTATTTTTTCGTTTCGTTTTTTATATTCTTCTTTCGATTATTTATTTCGTTTGTTTTTTTTTTTATTTTTGTAATTCTGCTTGAAGGAAAAAAAATTCTTTCAAAAGCGAGCCAAACAACCTGCCAACACCATTCACCGTTTGTGTTTCCCTCAGGCATTCTTATATTTTTTTGCCGTGTTTTTTTTATTTTCAAATGCACATATGAAACGAAATGCTATTGAACTGAACTGAATACGAATTGAAATTGAATGTTCGAATGGAGGATATTCTTTCGTATAAGAAAATGGCAAACAAAAAGAAAAAATTTAACGAAAGACATTTTTGAAAACTGAAACAGACTCACAAGTACATATTTTATAGGAAATTCCAATAAAATATTAATACATGTGCAAACTGTATAATATGCACTCAAGACTTCTGACCGTAAATGATGTGTCAGGTACTGAACGATTTCTAGTTTTAAATTTAAATAAAACAAATCGTATCTAAGGCATCATCAGAATGTCATATTCGTTTGAGAGGCCTACTTATACCATTATGCGTGAAAAGCTTCTCTGGCTGTTGCATATACGAAATGTTCAGTTTTCCATAATTCTGACCCATTAGTCTGACTGAATTTCATTCATGGCCTGAGTTATGTGGCATTTGAGTTACCCTGTAATTAATAACCTTAGTAAAACTCCTCGTGAAAAAGTATAACAAGTCTTCATGAGATAACCTAATATCGCTCGTGTACAATATCCGAAGTACGCGTCGACGTTCTCATATCATTGGTGTCCAGATCATCCATATAGGTTAAAAGCAAGTAGTAAACATTGACGTATAACGTTCGCGGATAATAGTAATGGGGTGGTCAACGTCGTTCTGAAAGAAATATAGACCGACAACGCTGCCACTCTAAAATCCTGACCAAACGGCGAGTTTTCGGGATATATTTCACTCTCTTGGACCTCCTGTGGGTTGGTATCGCCTCAAATTCGACAATTTTGTTCATTAACGTAGGGTAAGTTGCCAACTACTTCAAAGCACTGTCAACGAACATATATCGTTGCCTATGGTCATTTACCTTCAGTTGCTGGATGAGTTGAAGCATGTACGGGGTCAAGTCACGACACTAACAATTGCAGACTACAATAGTCGAGTTCCTGTGAGTGATGCGAAGGTGACTGTTTATTTATCCAGAAATAAACATGATCACTGCAATTTAGGGTCAGTAGTCAACTGCAGCAGAGCCTATTAAGCGAACACTCATCATATCGCTGGCTATGAACATTTACCTTCAGTTTCTAAATCAATTGATATTTGTACGGTTACAGGCTCATATCACGAATCAAACAGTTGACGACTGCTATAGTTCAGCTATTTGTAACTCACTTGTACAATTCCACAAACAGCGGCGACGTGCTTTTCTTTAACTATGCGGTTGCAGTTTTTTTTTACACGTACGTATGAGTAATAAAAAATTAACGAAAATATTGCTCATACGCCTTCATTAACTGACTGCTCATGAGTACAGCATACAACGTGAGCTACATTACCTACTAGACTACTGCACAATACATTCATGCCAGCAATTAAGAATAACAACAATTTCGTAAAATGAAACCAATTTGAATTATTAAAAAATATGAAAATATGTCCCATTTTAGTAAATTCTACACTTAAAAAGGTTACTTAAAATTGTATTTTAAATTAAGGTGCGATTTTGTAAGACCCAGTTTTTTCCCGTTTTACTACTTCAATTAATCTACAGTTATTGTTATTGTTGTATAGAAAAACCATAGACTGAGATGCCTCATTGCCATCAATTCGATCAATTCGAAACAAATTTCGTTATTTGAAGTTAACCTATCGATAGATAACAAATAATGGCCTTGACAAGTGTTATATCTCGTTGTGTTTTGTAATGCAAATCCTTTCTTAGATGTGTAGAACGTATAGAATTATTGTGTGTAAGGCTGTGTATGCATGCTCACATAAATCATCGAAATATTGCGTATGAGTGTTATACAGACAAATATTTTTGAGTCATGTTGTTGTATTGTTTTAATTTCTATCATGTTTTCTCTGGCTGTACGTTTGTTTGTTTGTTTGTCTATAAACATATAACAATAATAACAACAAATTTGTTTATATATTGTGGTACGTTATATCCTTTTTTCCCTGTTTTCCCTGACATGTTTATATTTGTGTCTGTGCTTGTATGTTTGTTTATGTACATATGGGTCAGTTGTGTAAACATTTTTTTGTATTTGTTGTTGTTTCGTATTTCTTGTTGTTGGTTTCTTTTTTTATTAATTACTTTTCTGTTTAGTTGGCAAAATGTTGTTCATTTGTTTTTTGTGTTTAGCAAATACATGTAAATGAATGTGTAAGTGTGTGTGTATAGACATATACAAACAAAGCTAATAAATAAAGTTTGCAATTGTTGTTGCTGCTATTGTTAGATTAAAGTTGCAAAAAAACAGAAAAAATGAACAGAAACAGAGGGCCATCAAATAAAAACCAAAAATACCAGGGGAACACCAAATATTTTGTCCGAAAAACTGACCTAGAAAGATAAAAATATTGTATTTCCTCTTTCTCTCCATTGCTCTCTTTTTATCTTTAACTTTGACTAATAAAATGCCTTTATTTGCAAAAGAAAAAAGAAAAAAATATTCTGGTTTATTTTGGCATTTTATACTTAAAGCAACTTCCTGTGTGCTGGGGCGGTAAGTGCATCTCTTGGCTTCTGTTCTGTTCTGTACAGTCCAGTTCAGTGTTGCTCATTTAGTTTGTTTGTTTGTCAATTTCAGTTTATTTTTATTTCATTTTATTTATGCTTTTTATTAAATTGGAAAAAGGTAAGTTGCAATTCCCTTCAGTTCGTTTTTAGGTTGACATTGTTTGTTTTTCTTTTCGTTAAATCTTTTGGCATTTTGCTAGTAAAGTTACCAAGAACAAGAAATGAAATTTTTATTTCTTCAGATTTTATTTTATTTAAAGAAAGAAAAAAAAATTCCTTTGGCTGCAATGTTTATGGCCTTAAATTTTAATAGAATTGCTTAAACATTGTTTTTTATTCCCATTTGTTTAATTTTATGAATAAATAATAATTTTTTTTACAAATATTTTTATATACAAAATTTTGTGTTCTTTTTTTGCTTGAAGTACGTTGTACTCATATGAAGTCAATTATTGAAGGCGTATGTGGAATATTTTCTATAATTTCTATAATTTTTTATTACTCATACGTACGGGTAGAAAACTGCAACAGCAAGCATAATGACTTTCAGAGTTGGTATTAAAGAACAAAAAAAAACTTTTAGAAAATTTTAAGACATCACCATTGTCTGCAGGACTGTGCAAGATAAATCAAGTCAAATGATTTCCTATCACTCACAAGTACACTGAACTATAGCAGACCACAACTGTTTGCTTAGTGATGTGAACCTGTAGCTGCATAAAAATCAATTGACCTGGAAACTGAGGGCAAATGACCCTAGCCAGCGATGTGTTCGCATAATTCGTTCTGAAGCAGTTGGCTAATGAACCTAAATTTCAGTGATCATGCTCATTTTGGATGAATGAACATGTGAACTACATACGACTTAAGAGCATTCAAAGCTTTTCGAAGAAGTAATTTTGCCTTAAAAGATTTAATTATTGTTAATGTCACAGGTCAGTTTTGTCTACTAATACATACATCTTTTCGATATAAAAACACTTGTTAAGAGGCAAAACAAAATTGAAAACAGTTTAGTTCAAGTAATTTGAGAATAATATTCAACTCACTAGGCAAGCTGCATTAGCTGGTAAGAATAAATAAGGGTACCATTTACGGCATAACAGCTCATGTGAGTAATAATGGAAATGGGCAGGCCATTGGGGATTGAAGCGTCTATGCCGTTGAAATAATCAGAATCATACTTTGACGTGAGCAAATGATGTTTGGAAGAGTATACTTAACTAAATAACTAGAGGAAGAAAGAGACTCTTCCTAAACGAAATACTTTTAGTGGCGAATTGTGACAGAAATGGATTTAAGTTACGCATCAGAATATCCAGGAGCGACATGTATTTTGTTGGCCACCTATTAACCGGGCACTGTTCAGTCTGGTGAAAGCCTAGAACTCAATATAAAGATTTTGTGATGGCGACCATGAATTGTTAGAATACATATTTGTAACCCTTACGTTTTTAATGCATACTAGGTTATGTGAGACAGGGAATTTTGTTCATATTGACACCAGTGTTACGATGTAGCTTCTCACACCACTTATATTGTGTGCGTTAATTTTATACATGAGTATAAAACAGAACATAAAACATAACAGAAATTATACTTGAATGACTATTCTCGCTAAGGTAAGTTGTACTCATGAGCAGTCAGTTAATGAGGACGTATGAGCAATATTACCAATAACTTTTTATTACTCATACGTACGTATGAATGTGGATGAGTTCGAGTGGTCAATTGGTACATGGTGGGATGGTGTCTGCCCTTTGATCAAGAATCCTGGTAATAATTTTTCTTCTTTTAACAAATATTTTCCATATTAGTAGCACAAACTTTGAGAATATTATTCTTTCTAACAACCGTGTGTATTTTCATAAAGTCTTTGGCAGCAAATTGGCTTAATTTGAATTTGACTGGCATTCTCTCTCACTCTCAAAAAATAAGCATTAGAGAATCAAAAAATTTTAATTATTATTACCCACACATGCACTCTTATATGCATGGACGACGAATTAGGAAACAGCAATAAAACTAAGAACTGAAACAATAGAATTACTTTGGAAAACAAATGAACACAAGTGAGAGAAAGGGAGAGAGTGAGAAAATTCAACAGTGTATAAAAACAATAAAACAAAAGGATAATCCGGAAAGCCCATTAAAAAATTTTAAGCACATTGCAATGTATGTGTTAACGTTTTAATCCTTCGTTTTGGCACTCTCGTTCTGTCTCTCTTTTCCAATTTTTTGTGTTAAGAATCAATGTAGGAATAGGAGTAGGAGTGTATAAAGTACTCTTATAAATTTTCTCAATTGGAAACGAGTTTTAAGCGTTGCTTCTTTGTATTGTTATGTTTGTGTGTGTAAGCATATGTGTTTATCTTTATAAAAAAAAAAAAACACGACCACAACCACAATCTCTATTATTATTGCCAAATATTTAAATTGTTCATTTTAACCACATAATTATGCTTATATTTAACCCCTTTCAGCTGTTATTCTTTTTATTTTGCTGGTGAATTTCTATTTTTATTTTGTTGTTCTCTATTTTTAAAAATTTTATTTTTATTTTCATTTCATACACTCTCATCAGCATTTACTCTATACTCCACACTGTATGATGAGGCTGTATTATTTGCTGTCATGCATGTTTTTCTCTGTTCTGCGTTCTTCCTTTTCAAGTTCTCTGTTTATGTGTTTATTTTTGTTGGCATCAAACGAACATATTGCAAGCATGGGTGGCTGTATAGAAAGGCAAAAGCCTTTTACATTTTTGCTTGGTGAGATGGGGCGTTGTGTAGCAGAAGATGGGCTGTATGCTGTATGCCATTTGGAGTACGATGTCATAATGTTGTGTTATTCCTTCTCTCTCTCTGTGTGTGTGTATTGGTTTGTGTGACCTCAGGTTGTATTTGTATGTGTGCTTCATAAACAGCTTTATGAATAAATTTTTCTTTTTTTTTTTGTTTCGTTTCTTTTGTAGAAACAAGAAAATTCATTAAACTTGTCTACGCCTGCGGCACAATTTAACATTAGTTTGAATGTAATAGTTGTTATTGCTACTGTTGTTGTTGCTGTGTTGATGTTGATGTTTTCAGTACAAAAGCTTAAGCAATTGTATAGCGAAGCCTTCGCAGACACTGAAAATGACTTGAAAATGTTTTGGTGAATTTAATAAAAAACAACAACAAAAAAAGATAAAATTGAAGGCGTTGTTCTGGGGTGGGAAGTTGTTCAAAAAATGTAACACAAATACAAAAGAACAATAAACATTGGCAATGATATTTTTTGTTTTTCTTAAGTATTCATACATATACATAAGTACACAAATACGTTTGTATGTATTTGCGTAACAATTTAAAGTGATGAACGCATATTTGATTTAGTGTTACAAAATTGAAAAATAAAACGAAACGAAAATCAAAAGAAATGTGATATTTCTATGGAAACTAGCTTTTTTTTTCTGGGAATTAGAATATAGAGATTGTTAGGCACTATATTTTAGACAGTGAGTGGTAATTTCGGTTTATTCAGGCGGTCAGATCAGCACATTTATGAAAAACGCCGGTAAAGTCATCTTCTCCGATGGTGCATATTACGCTTACATACATACATAATTGGCCATTACAACCTTTCAGTCAGGATTACGGCCTAGCTTCTCGCACCACTCATGTTGTGTGCGTTAATTTTATATGTGAGTGGCAGGACCTCCAGTTTAACGTTGACTCCGAACGACAGTTTTTTTTGAGAAACTTTTTCATGGCAGGTTTATTTTACTCTCAGAGTTTTTGTCAGAAATCTGCTGAGAGGAAATCGCCGAAGAAATATTTTTTTTCATATTTCGTTTTGATGTGTGATCTGGGATACACTGCATGACTTAGTGAATATATAAATAGTGAATGCCAAGTCTCGGCAAGCCTTCAAATAGTACAAACTGTAGTGATCAAGCAACATATACAAGAGAGAAAGTTGTATCCAGACAGTCATTGTGTCCAAAAATTAGGGAACACAACTTACTGAAGCAAATCAGAAACAATTGAAGACATAGAAGACTGAATTGTCGTAAAATTTTAAAGATATCAACGCAAGTCGACTATTTGCAGAGCAATTTTTGGGCACAATATGCATTGCATTTGAGAAATATGTTGCAAGTTGTTATTACGTTCCATACTCCAATCAAAAGATTCACGGATCTCAGACATCTATTTCAAATACCATGCAATAGAGTGATGCAAAAAATCTATGTTGTGTGGAAGAATTATTTTAAGGCGCAACATACACCACCATAACAGCACACACAAATTGTCCGCACATTTATAGTGGAGTAGAGAAGGAAACACCGTTTAATCACAAGTTTATGTGTTTCGAATATGCATATGGAAGAGAGAAAAGTGAAAGAGATGGATTTTATTTCACACAAATTTATGTAAATGTATTAGTGCTGATATGTGTATGTATGTCTAAGCAAGTTAAAGTGTAATGTAAAATATTACACTAACACAACAATAACAACAAAGATTTCAATGTAAATGTTCCTCTTTCTCTTTAGTATGCATTTATGAGAGTGTGTTCATATGTGTGCATAGATGATAGCACGTCTTTATTTGTTCGTTTAAAAGTTTGTGTGTGTGTGCGTGTATTTTGTTTTAAAGTGTTATTTACCATATTTCATGAAAAATGATAGAGTCTGTAGCAGAACAACAAACAAACTGTTAGACCAAGAGACAGGCATACTAATACACTCATGTTTAGATTTACATGCACGGCCATATGCATAAATATTATAAATGAGATGTTTTAATATTTATTTATAATATTTATTATTTATGCAATGCACACTGGGATGAAAATTACTCACGGAATGCGGTGGCAAATTGAAAAGGAAACCCATATGAAAAATATAGAAAAATTCATGTCTTTTTTTCCGGAATAAAATAATAAAAGAGGTAATTATAAGACCGATAGGTATATTGGGTGGTTCATCTATCGGCCTAAAGTTGAACCATCAGTTATTGCGAATTAATACTATTCTGTCACAAAATTTAGTATATTATTTCCACTGAACGGAATGAATCGATTTGCGCTTGAGCAATATTGCGATTATTTCCAATATTTGGATGTCGATTTTACAAATAAATCGTCTTTTGTTATACAGCTCATATTAATTTTGGTGGGTACGTTAATAAGCACAATTGTCGTATTGGGAGCTCAGAAAACACACACGTTGTATTACAAAAGCCCAATGCAAGCCCATTAGAAATGCCTGTTTGATGAAGCTTGTGAAGCGGAGGCGTCATTGGCCCATATTTCTTTGAAAATGAAGACTGCGCAATTATTACAGTCAGTTTGGTTGCAACAGGGTGGTATAATTTGCCACACATCAGATTCCACAATCGACTTATTGCGTCAAACGTTTAATGGAAATTTAATTAGCTGAAATAGTAATGTCAATTGACCGCCAAGAAGATGCGATTTGACACTGTTGGACGAGTTTCTGTGGGGTGCCGTTAAAGAAAAGTCTTATGACTACAAACCAGAGATAATTGACCATTTTGAAGGTCAACATTCGTGATGCAATTGTCGAGATACGACCACATACATTGGATAAAGTAGACGATAATTGGTGAGATCAGATGAGGTACTGTGAGGCCAGTCGTGCCAGTCATAGGAATGAAATCATATTACATTTTTAAGCGAAGCAATTGTACTTCACCACAAAAGAAATCACCCACTCACATTGTTATCGTATTTAATATGTCAAATCCATAATGACATGTACATATGTGACGTATGAGTGATATTTAATTCAATTAGTTTCATACATGACAAAATCAAAGATATTTTATTGCATACTTTTCAGAGTAACTATTGTAAATAGGACGTGTAGTATTATGCGTATACGTTATATATTTCAAATGAAATAAAATTGAAAGTATATCACCATTAATTTGGAATTAAACATTTAATTTTTTCGAGAGATATCCTAAGCCAAAAGTAAATACAAAAACCATAATTCTAGGCTATATTCACGGCCTGTATTTTCGCAGTCTGTATCTTTCAGATTTTCACAACAAAAAAATATATTTCAAACTGTTGTTGTTTTATTGCATTTTTAAATATAAAACTTTAAATGATCCACGCTATATTCTAAATAAAAATACTTATTTTTTTTTGTAAAATTTCTCACATCTGATAAATGGCTTCTGGAATCAAGAAAACCTTTACGAAATTCTAAATGTAGCCACATACATAGTTTTCTAATATTTTTTTAATGTTTCAGCCACTGACAGGCAGGTTTCTAGCATTCTGTATAACATATTAGATGACTGCTCTCTTTATAATGCTGGTAAAGCGTTGGCTTTGTTTTTTATATATTTTAAAATTTTCTTTCTTCTTTGAGTTGAATTTTTTCCTTCATTTTCTTACCAGCATCGTCAACAACATCTGTATGTCATTTACTCAATTCATATTCAGGCCATGTTAATATTGTTTTGAATTTTTCTTATTTTTTTTTTCTTCTCTAAGTTGTCGTGTCTAGTTTTATCCTATCTTTAGTGTTAAGGTTGTTGTTGTTGTTGTGGTGGCTTTTAAATGTATCTTTTTTTTGTTGTAACAAAAGCTCAAGTAGGAAGTTGTGGTTTTAAAGCAAACCTTTTTGCTAAATTACGAATTCCCACCTTCAAGCTACAGGAGAACAATAACATCAACACATAGAATAGAGATATTCACTGAAATATAAATAATATAAGTAAACAACAACAACATCGCTTACACAAAATCCGCATTTGTAATGGATAAATAGTAAAGGAAGTCAAGTAAAAGTGATTTTCTTACGTTTTTTTTCTTTTCATTTTCATATTTCCTGAAGAAAAGAAAACTGTTTTGTTTTTTCTTCTTCTATCATTTTCGCTTTTAGTTGTTATTTTAGGTTCTTGGACTTTAACTAAATACAACAACAACTACAAACAATAGCAACATCAGTAGGAGTCTAATTTTAACAAGAATTTCTCTTTACCTTGGCTTTGTTTCTTTCTTATCGTTGCTAATGTTCCTTGGGCTTATATTACCGTAAAAATAGTTGGAAGGACAACGCAAATAACTGAGCAGAGAGAAAGCAACAACTGAACTGAAACAATAGCTCTTTTGGTATTTACGCTGAGTACTCTCGTAATAATGTTTGTCTTGTAGTGTTCAAAACAAACAAAAAAAATTTTTTTTTTATTTTTTTTTCATTATCTTCTGAATTTTTAATCATTCTTGAAAGTGCTAAACAACAACGGCAACAACAACAGTAATAACTGTGTAAGTAAATAAGAAAAACGAGTGAAACGAACAACAGCATTACATTACACAATTGAAAATGAAACAATTCAGATCACGATACCTCATTCACTCGAAATCGTACCGTATTGTAAACTATCATCCACCATCAGTTGATTTATTCTTCTTCATTTGCTAAAAGATGCTCATACAAGATGATAAATAGATTGAATGCGTCACTACTTGACTGAAACAAAACAAAGAAAAATGAATGTGAATCTATAAGTTGGAGTTGTAACCCCGTACTTAGATTTAGTTGGGCTGTCGGCATTAATAGTGAATAAATGTTGAATGTTACAAAAGGACATGTCACATTGTATATTTTGCAGAAGCGATATGAGTTCATGGTCATCTCGTACAAAGGTGATGACAACTGGCCCCCGGGATCAAGTGATTTGACCCGGTTAGACCTTTTCTTGTACGGTTTTCTTAAGTCGCAGGTGTATGCAAATAACTTGTATCCCGCAGTGGACAGCCAAACCTACATTACCCATGTCATTGCTTAAATTCAGTCTGACTTCTATGACAATGTCACGGAATATTGGTTATTTGGGATGTGTTCTAACCAGAAAAGCCATGGCGTACGTTTAAACGCTGTTATATTCCACAAATCCGTTTTCAAGCAAATCATTTTGAATTTCGAAATTATCTCACCCACACTTTGTTTAATTTAAATTTAAAGATAGCAAGCGTTTAACAAAGACCCTATATAATTATATAATAAGAATACAATACCAAATGCTTTGATCATAAGCATTCTTTCTTTAATTTTTCACACCAAGTTTTGAAACATTATCTGCTAAGTGATCATTCCATTGGAGTTTCCAATGAACTTCTGTGTCTTCATTCGGAAGGCGCTCTTAATAACGCCGTAAAGATACCAAATAAATATTGCTATGCCAGCAATGTTCACATTAGTAATCTTGGTTTAGGATGTCCGAAAGTGAAAGGTCAGAAATCTCTGAATTTTCATTGCAAGAGCAGAGGATTGAAACAAGAGATGAAAGACAGGCTTTTGCTCCTCCACAGACCCAAAGCTACTGCAGAAGTCTTTTGACGAAATGCTAAGTCTTACGGTGTGTCTAACAAATCACTATTATACGATGATTCCTTCATCCTGTTAATGCGTCATTTCTTCTATATTCCTGCAGTTTTAAATGTAGTTTCTAGCTTTGAGAAATTTTCCACTTGAAGATTTATTCTTCCAAGTTGAGGTTACGACCCACAATTAAGGGATGTGAAGACAAACCTTTTCACCACAGACTTAAGAAATATCATGGAGGCCCCGGCGAGATTTTGTGAGCACGCATAGCGTTGAACACAGGTCAACCCAGCCTCTATACTAATCAAGTGCTACCAAGAACAGGGAAAGGAAGAAGTTGGTCAGCGCAAGGGCTGCACCCACTCAGTAAAACGAATCGATAATATTTAAATCAACTGATGCAATCAGTATATCTATGCCTTTTAAAATGCACGTATTCTGCTGGCAATGAGATTGACCCTCCCGTTAAGACGATTCGATGAGGCAATCGGAATACCTAAGCTCAATCTAAATGATCCGAAATTTGCTTGAAAAATGCTCAGCATTCATGGAAACTGCACACATTGAAATTACGCACGCAGCCTCCACCCAACAAGCTTTTCGCTGCTTACATAATAGGCATGATCTCTGTCTGAAAAATACTTCAGTAGTTAGGCAGTCCATAAAGAAGTTTAATATCAGAATCCCTTATAACCATATCATAGGCAACTCTGTTACCGTAGTCCAGTAGGTAAGTCGACTTCGAGCGACAGATTTCTGAAAAACTTTTCATGATAATTTTTTTATTTATTCTTAAAGTTTTCGACGAAAGAAATATTTTTTCACATTTCGTTTAGTTCGAGGGATAAATAAGCCAACACATTACTTAACAAATTACGACGATAGTTGTGGTTGGTTCATCACGTCTCAAAGCTCACTTGTATGGACCAATTTTGTTGTTCATTTAAGTTTCAAATCTTTACCACAGTATGATCAACAGGGATTTATACGTGATGTGGATGGGGAGCATATGGTTTTGTCCCTTCTTTTATGTACAGCATATAGTACTGAAATCGCCATAGTCTAGTAGGAAGTTTGTTGATTCATTAGACGTGAGGCCAGTGTTAAGGCCCCAGGTCAGACATCTCCACTCAGCAGGTTTCTGTTTGAAACTCTAAAAGTAAAAATCTGTCAGCCGGAGTCGACTTTAAACTGTAGGTCCTGCCACTCATGTATAAAATTAATTCACACAACATAAGCGGAGTGAGAAACTGACTGATGATTGTAATAAACAATTATGTATGTATTTATGTAAATAGCACATAGAGGCTCCTGTCATTGTACTTTCCACCAAATGCTACTAAAAAGTTGAGGCATGCATCTCACCATCTTAAATATTTCAATTGGAAGTCTGACAGCAAAAGTAGCTTTTTAATTTTTAAGTTGAGATATTATTGCTCTAATCTCCTCTTGGCTGGTTGGGGCACATTCACCACCATCGTCCTCAATGGGATCTGAGATATATATTGTTAATATTTTTTATATTTTGTTATTATATTTTGAATTTTAGTGACCAATTCAGTACCAATTTGATAATCAGATAATAAACTAGAAACTTAAAATGGATACGACCACAATAGTACATAGCAAAATAGATATTTTAATTTAAAACTTTCTAAACTATTTGATTAAAATTCATTTTGGTATCTAAAACGCATAAAATACTTAAAAAAGGATGCGAATATTCCGTATCAAAATTCAATGGCAGTATAAAACCATGTTTTTCACTTGGTTGTAGTGAATAGAATGGATTAAAATAATAGTTGTTAGCATTTGTATTTGTTAAGTATGTATGTGTAAACAATGTTTTGTTTGTATCAGTTTGTATGTGTATGTGTGTTCATTGATTTTTATTCTCTTTTTGGCTAAAATCAAAGTATATTTCCACAATAGTGGAGTGTATTTGAGTATATTTGAGAGTGTTTAACAAATTGTTTACACATCTTTGTAATGCTGTTCAAGAGAATGAGTTCAAGCGTGCATGTGTGTGTGAGTGTATGTGTGAAACAGAAAAAATTTGTATTTTTGTTTGCGATTTAATTTGCATAAGTACATATACTAAAATAAAGTCTTTTAATATGCATTGAAATGGAGATTAAATTGTTTTAAGGCATGATAAAATAATCGATATTTTACCCTACCCCGTCCAACCCCTGACTTTGCCTGCCTGTTAGTCTTCATTAACATTTTAATTCTAATTTATATTTACAACGATCACACGTGGCGGTGTGTGACATGTAACCTTTGTGTATATTTTTTGGTATATTTTTGTGGGTAAGAAGAAATTGTGTATGAATTTTTTAAAGAAATACACGATGTTTTATGTATTTACAATCAGACGCTTAAAAAACATTCTTTTTTTGTGTTTTTCTTTTAGTGTGGAGCATCTATTTTAATGGAATAAATAATAGCAAGTTGTAGCGTTGGAAAACTCACGGGTTTTATTAAAATTTAAATGATTAACATATCACAGCGCTTAAACCGATTGAAATTAAACATGAAGTTTTTTTTTAACCTTCCAACACTTATGAATCCTTTTTTGTAAAGTCGCCGTAGTCTTGGATTGTGTTGGCTTATTAAACGTGTGGCCACGGTTCAAACCCCGGGACATTCAAAACCTCCAAGAGTAAATAAAATTGTCACGAAGAGTTTCTCAAAAAATCTGTCCTTCGGAGTCAACTTTAAACTATAGCTGTTGCCTCTCATATATAAAATTAACTCACACAACATAAGTGATGTGAGAAGCTAGGTCGTAATCCTAACTGAAAAGCTATAATGACCAATTATGTATGTATGTATGTAAAGTAATTAAAGAAAAGAAATAAAGTTGGTTTTCGGAAATCCATCAAAGTCTATGAATAGATCTGCCAGAGCAGCCTAGCAATAGGCACCAGTTTCTTCATCATACAGAGTAGCACACTCGCACATATCCATACAGACGTAAGTGTAAGATGTAACAGCATCAACGACTTTATTAGCATTTTTAATAAGCCACCTGAATTTCGTGTCAAAAGCACACACAGACAGCGTCGACCTACTCAATGATGACAGCATATTTTAAAGCTTTAGTTGTAACTGTAACAGGACCTATGACGATATGATAATAACGGAGTTGCTGATGCTGTTGTTGTTGTTATAAAATATGCACGAAATATGCCAGCAACCTAAAGAAATCGAAAAAGAGTGCAAAAAAGCAAAAAAAGAAAAAAAAGAAAGAGATTCAAGAGAAGAAATAAAGTGTGAGAATAAATGTAAAGTTCATGCAAAAATAATTTCAAAAATCGCATGAATTTTTAAAAAAGTGAAAGAAAAACTTGTGCTGAAAAGGACCTTCACTTACTTAAACGTTAAGCATTAACAACATATACAGACATACTACAGTAAACCTACCTACACACTTATATACAGAAAGAACAATATGAATATGAAATTTGTTAACAAATAAAGTAGAAATACCCGGTTGATTTAGGTTTGGTTGTGGGTTTGAGTTTCAGTTTCAGTTTGTAACAATAAAATCATCATCATCATCATCATCATCATCATCATCACCATCACCATCTTTAACGTCATTGTCATCATCATTGTTTTTATATGAAAACAAAATAAGCACAAAAACAAAATTAAATAAATATAAACGTGTATATCTATACGTATGTATGAATGTATTTGTAGGTGTACGTCACTAACACTAATTTACATAAGAACAGAAACAGTAACAAAAAAAAGAGTATCAACAACATCATCATCAACATGGTCGTCAGCATCATCGTTTTTTAGCATCATCAACCTCAAAATTCTATGCAACAGCAATATCATAATGACTTGTGTAAGGTCCACTGTCAATGTTGAGTTTCTCTTCTTTTTTTGTTTTTGTTTTTATTTTTAAATTTTTTGTTTGTGTGCTTTTAAAATACAACTACAATAACAAGAAAAAAAAGGCAAAAATAACTCTTCTTTATTGTATTTGTGTGAGTTTGTTTGAGAATGCTTTGGTAAATGTTCGTGTGCGTAGTTTTTTCTTTTATTTTTTTAAGATAACAACGCGCAAGCGTTTACCCGGGAATTTGGTTTTCTAAATAAAACATCTACAAATATACACACAAACGTACACAGACAGAGGCATATCCAAAACAAAACCTAAAAATAAAGAGTGTATACAACTAGGGAGCAGAATAACAGTAACAATACATACACACATTGAAATAGTAGTAAATAACACAGGGAAATCATACTTTTAAATGTCTGGCTGAACACTGAAAAGAATTTGATAAAGGCAGTTATATTTGCTTTAACTTTTGACTTTGAATTGTAAAGAAATAAATTTTTTGAAAATTAATTAAAGGTACATGAGTTTTAATCACATTATTATTGTAAAGCATGCATGCACATGCAATGCTGACCTATAGGTTCTGACACCAACCATGCTGTTAGTGTTAAGGAAATCCTTTCGTAATCCCTGATTACTGAAATCAAGAACATCTCCGTCAAACTGACAATGAACCTCAGAGAGGAAAATAAGCTGCTGAAGGATCGTCAGCTATAATGCATTATATAGGAAGCCATTTTTGTTGTGAATCACAATTGTTCCGGTTAGAAATGGAATTTTATTTCATTTATATGGCTGTCGCTGTTGACCTCACAGTACCTCATTCGATTGGACCTATTTCAGTGCAATTTTTCTAGTAAATGGGATCGTATCTCGGCAATGTTATTACGAATGCTGGACTTCAAATGCTCAATTGTCTCTAGTTTGTCGGCATAAGGCTTTTCTTTAACGCCGCTATAAAGAAAATAGTCCAACGATGTCGAATCGCAGCTTCGTGGCCACCAATTGACATCACCACTTCGGCTAATTAAGCCAATGATGTCTCCGTTCCACAAGCCGCACCAAACAGTCACTCATAATGGGTGCATTGGCTTCGGTAGGACCACGTGTGCGTTTTTTGATCTCCAAATACGGCAATTTTGCTTATTAATGTACCCACCAAGATGAAAATGAGCTTCATCGGAAAAGATGATTTTTTTCTGGCAAAAATCGACATCATCCTGCTGTTTCTTGTTGGTTCATTTAGCTGCGTCATACCGAGATCTTTGCGCAAAATTCGACGTAAACTGGTGTGTGAAATGTTCAAATCTTAAGAACGATCATGAGTTGATGTTGATGGACTCTCCACCCACACTCTCAGCCACAGTTTCGATGTTTGCAGGTATATGCACTGTTCGAGGACGCTCAAGTCTTGGCGCATTAACAATGAAACCAATTTCACGAACTTTAGCAATAAACTTGCGAATACCGAGCACTGTTCATCCTTCTCTGCGACCAAATTTTGTACGACATTTTCGTGCAATTTTCGATCAATAGTTTTTGTTTTGGAAATAAATTTCCAATAAATCCCAACGTTGCTCAAGCGTAAATCGATTCATAACCTTTAATGGAGACAAAATGTTGGATTTTGTGACAGAAACTAATGACAGTAGGTATTGTCAGATTCAAAACCCATGGTTCGAATTTAAATCGATAGGTGGCCCACCCTATACATACATTATAAATGTTTCGAAGACCTTAAAGTGAACAGATACTCCTGGCTTCTGTAAAGGACTGTACCTTTCTCAGTGAATTATCACCACACCTGGATGTTGTATTCTGCTGTTAAAAATCTTGAATATAACTGATGAATACCGTAAAAGTAGGCGTGAAAGTAAGCGTGGAAGTAGTCGTGGAAGTAGGCTTATGAATGGAGTTAATAATGGGCATTTATAGACTGTCGTCATAGTTTTGCAGTTTCAACCATCATATCATCGGAGATACATTGTCCCACAAAACGCCTCTTTCGTGGGTAACAAGACTTCTTCAGACGCCTATACTGAGCATTAAATCTGCATCACATCTGCATAAATAAACAGTCATCAATGATTTTCTCATGCCACTCAGTGTTCTGTACGATCAAATTTATTTCGAATTTCGTGCAGACTCAAGAAGTAAATTTTCTCTGTTTTCAAATTTTCCTCCACGGTATTGATGACAATGTGCGTGTATGCGTAGGTTTCTAGGCCTGTATGCTTGCGTGTATGTTTGTCGTTTTTGTTTATGTTTGTTTTTCATTCTTGTTCAGTTTATTATGACCCTTGATGTTCATATTTTTCAGGTTGTTGATGCCTATGTTGATGATGATGATGTTCATGTTGATGTTGTTGCTTAAACTGATGCTTGTATACGATTGCCTTGTTTGTTTGCTGTGTGTGCGTGTTTCTTATTTGTTTTTACGTTTTTGTTGTCGCTGTTGTATTCTCTTATCGATTTTCGTTTCTGGCGAAGTCAAAATAAAAGGAAACTGTGATAAAAAAAGTAGCCATTATACGAATATTCTTTTTGTGGAATTTATTTATTTAATATTGAATTTATGTTTTATGCTGATGTTGTTGTTTTGTTTTTCGTGTTTTTACTGTTTTTATTTATTTATGCTGCCACTACTGTTGTTCTCTGTGATTTGAATTTCCTTGTTTTGTACAGGATAAGTGTTGCCTTTTTCGTATTAATTCAAATAAAATTGTTTAAATGTTCCAAAGGGATGTAAGTACAAACAAAATACATTTTGGAGATGATTGAAAATTTGCAGCAGGAGTTCATAATATGGTACGTCCACATTTTTACTACTAATACATGAGATCGTTTCAGATTTTTTTAGTCAGTCTTTAGCTAAATTAACGTTCTTCATTAAAAACTTTGTTCAAAAGTCGCCGTAGTCACGTAGGTAGTCTGTTGGCTTATTAGACGTGAGGCCACAGTTCAAACTTCAGGTCAGATATCTCGAACGAAACGAGGTATGCAAAATATTTCTTTGCTACTGCGTCTCAGTAGAAATCTGGCACAAACTCTGAGGGTAAACGAAATTGCCATGAAAAAGTTTTCCAAAAAAATCTGTAGTTTGGAGTGGATTTTAAATTGTAGGTCGTGACATTCATGTGTAAAATTAACACACACAACACAAGTAGTGTGAGAAGCTAGGTCATAAGCCGGACGAAAAGGTTGTAGTGACAATTATGTGTGTATGTATGTATGTACGTGTGATAATTTTAGTTGGTTTTGGCAACACTGACTTGTATTATAAATGCGTTGAAATTCAAAATACCGCGTCTATGTACGTCAATGTCAGTGTACATGTACATGTAGGTGTGTCAATTTTGTTTTATTATTGTTTTATACATGCTTGCTTATATGTATTCGTATTTGCATTTGTGTTTGTATTTGTATTTGTATTGTTTTATTTATTTTGTACGTACTTGCACTCATACGTACGTCTTTCATTTCAATTGAATTGAATCTTTTGTTTTCGATATCAAAGTATGCGTTTGTTTGTTTTATTTTTTTGTTGTTGTTGTAAATATTTATTCTCTTATTTTGCAAAATTGAGTATATTATGCTTATGAGTAAAATTGAAGGCTTAATTTAGCAAAGCCGCAATACCACCATTGTGTTCGATAACTTGTTGTCATTTCAAGTAATGAATTTACAAGCTTTGTGGGGAATTAATTCTAAAAAAGTTGTTCTTAATAACAGGAAAAATGTGGGGCCACCTTAACACTACAAGATACAACCAGATCTTTACAATAGCAACCCATAAGTCTTTAAATTATAGCAATGTAAAGTGAATTGAATTATAATAAGATCGTTACACTGATAAAGCTCAATTGATGATTGATTTGATTTTTGACAAAGCTGTGCTTTCTTTAATCGCCTAGTTGTTGACAATGGTTATCCATATGAAAACGTAGCTGTAGGGGAAAAGTTAATAGTAAATGATCTTGCTAGTCGCATCACACACAAAACAAAATTTATCTTACAAACCATTCATTGTAGAAACCAATCATTTTCACTTGTAGACATAATTGGTGTATTAATATAGTCGCTTTTCACTACTGTATTATGTCCTGTGGAATCCTTACCTAAAACTTCTTCAAATATTGCAAGTAAAACCGGGTATTTACGTTAGATGGCACCACTTGCTTATGAGTTGTTTTACATCAATCATATATACATCGTTTGAAAGACAATTCTTAGGCTATTCAGTCATCACCATATTTTGGATAGAAAATCTTCTTCAAACTGCACAGAAAACAATTTTCGGGAAATTTTAGTGAGCGACTTACTTGTGACAAAAAATACATGAGGAATATAAGTTCGTTTATGGAATTATACGATGAGCTCGCTCCATCAAACACACAACATATCGAGTGGTTTGTGCATTTCAAAAATGGTGATATTGACTTCAAACAAAAATTAACTTTAAAGATCATAAATTAGAAACATTACGCAATCTAGACTCGTGTTAGACTCAAGAAGAGCTACACATCTCATGCCACAATCGATTTATTGCATGAAACGTTTGATAACCGTTTAATTAACCGAGATGGTGATGTCAATTGGCCGCCAATAAGCTAAGATTTCACACGGTTGTACTACTTTCCGTGTGCCGCCGTTTAAGAAAGGTGTTACGCCGAGAAACCAGAGACAATTGAGCATTTGAATGCCAACACTCGTGATGCCATTGCCCAGATCCCATACACCTGAAAAACTGTATGAAAATTTGTTCGATCGAGTGAAGTACTATGGGGCCAGCCGTGGCAGCCGAATGAATGAAATAATATTCCGTTTCAATTGTACTTCACAACAAAAGAATAAGTTTAGCAAAATCTTAAATAATAAATTTTTGTTTTATTGCATTTTTTATTTTAAACTTTTAATATTTACGCACATTATGTACATACATATGTATATATTTAATCTGTAATATTCATAATGACATGTACATATGTTACGTATGAGTGATATTTAATTCAATTAGTTTCATACACAGTGTTGCCAAAATTTTTATTTCAATGCCACCAGATTGAGTTTCAAAAAACGCCAGAAACCGCTAAATCAATGAAGAAAAAAGCTAACAATACCGCCAAATAATTATTTTTTAAAAGAACGAATAATTTAAACAAATCTGTTTAGAAAAAATTTATTTTGAAGGTATCAATATGCATAAAAATGTTATATAGAATAATTATATAATATCTATCCATTCAAAAGTGTCATTTTGTGAACTTGAATAAATTTCGCTGGTCCCAATTAACTGTAAAAATGTTTAGGTACTTCGTAATCAAAGCAGCATTTATCATGATGACGAAGTCCATATCTGAAATAATAAATTTAATGAAAACATATTAATTAAAATACAAAACATATTACTTACTTCACTGTTAAAATTGAATTAACCATTTCAGTTTGAATACGATGTCTTAATTTTGTTTTTACTATATTTAGCTGACTGAAAACTCGTTCCACTTCGGCATTGGGCCATGGCATGCAAAGAATCTGCAAAGCAAAATCAGCTAATTCTTTAAACATTACATTTCCTGCAGAATCTTCATATTCTAAAACTTCAAACCAGAACGATGTAGTATTTGAAAGATTTTTCTATCTAATAATGTTAATATTACTAAGCTGATTTAAAATCTTTTCAATTTTTTCCGGACTACATCCAAAATGTTCTAAACATGGAATAACATTTTCCTTTCTTGATTGGAATACATTATTTACTGAAAGGCTGTCTATTTTTGACAAAATGTCCCTGTTTTCCGGTAATGTGAAAGTTTAGTAAATATTAGTTAATTGAAAAAGTAAAATCAATAGTATTTATATTTACCTTTGAATCAATTCTTTAAACAGCGATACACAAAAATTAACACATCGTTGTTGTATTTCAGATTCCTTCTCAGAAGTAATAATGCCATTGTTTTTGTATTTACGCATTTCAAATTCAAACTGATAGCCCAAATAATTATTTGGCGTAATGTAGTTTTCAAAACATTCAATTTCAAATTGTTGTTCGGTATCACATATTGTATTTTTTAACGGATTTATAGCTACGTTTAAGTCATTAAGACGCTTAGTGGGATCCGAATTATTACTTTGGAAATTTTTGAATAATTTTAGTGTTATTCTTTTTTTAAAGAATTATTTTTTGTTAGATTTATGTATTTGTTTTTTGACTCCTTTGACACTTTTTCTTTTCACACTTTATAAAAAAACAAAAAAAAAAAATTACGTACACCTGAAAAAATAATTAACTAGTTTACATTTTTGGATATAAAAAAACGCTAAAACCCGCCAAATAATAATATTTTGCAGCTAAAAAAACACTTAGCGGGTTATATCGAAATGTTGCCGCTTTCGACGATCAAATATCTCCAGATCTAACTGGAAAACCGCCGTTTTGGCAACAGTGTTCATACATGACAAAATCAAAGATATTTTATTGCATACTTTTAAGTGTAACTATTGTAGCACATGTAATACGATGTGTATACGTAAGTACATATATATTTCAAAGGCAATTGAATAGAATGTATACCACCATTAATTTGGAGTAAAACATTTAAATCTTTCGAGATATTCTAACCTAAAAATAAATAAAAAACCATAACTCCAGGCTATATTCATGGCTCGTATCTTCGTAGTCTGTATCTTCCATATCTTCACAACAAAAATATAAATTTCTTACGGTTTTTGTGTTATTGCAGTTTTAAATTTAAACTTTTTAATGGCCCACCCTTTATTTTCAAAACACATTGTACTTAAATTACAATGCCATATAATTCTGGTTACTAATTTTTTAATTTTCATGTTTTTGGCAATAAAACCTCAGTATTTATTTGAAGCTCTTCGTCGTTCAGTTTGATGATACAAACTGCATACAACACTACAACATTTGCTGAATGAATTTTAATAAACTGGTAATTTTCATTTTAACATTAACAGTCAAAAATAAAAATAAAGCAACGGAAGCAAGGACAGGGTGAGTGGCAACCAAACAGGTGATGTAATCATTTTAATGGTGTTACATTAATGAAAATTACTTTTACCACACATACGAAACCCATATTCTCTCATATACTTATGACCATGCATTGGTATGTATGTTCTTATAAATGTGGGCAGGTGGTTGTGTTAGTGAGAATTTTTTAATTTTTTACTTTCACTTCCTTTGTTGGTTCGAAATTGTGATTTTATGCTGTACTTGGTTATTAATTATCGTTATTACAGGCGTGTTACTATGATCATTTACGAACATTTTGTGGCCTTTATTGTTATGTGTTCTCTTACCATAATTATTTGACTGTGATTTTGCAAATGTATTCCATGAATCTTCTATTTCTTTGATTTAAAATGCTAAGGATTGAATAAAAAATATTTTGTATGGGGTATTCGTTTTTTTTTGTCAATAATTTCACACACTGAACTTGGAACAGTCAGGGGAATTTGTTTGTATTACAATCGCATGCATATTCACTACGCTATCAACAAAATCTTTGACATTTTCATTTGTCATAAGCATCTACAAATATACTCATAGTGGGTCTGTGTATGTGTAGTCACATTCATTTATTTATTCAAATACTTTCCGAATACTTATCGAATAAATATTTAACGTGTGCTTTGTGACTTAATAATATCGGGAGAAATGAATTCGTATTTCCGTTTATTTTTTTGTATTTTATACTCCAATTTGTTTCCTTATTTGAATCCTCTGTGGAGACCTCTGTGGAGTCCTCGAAAAAAAATTTTAATTTTATGAAACAAGTTTTTGTTAAACGTGCTCTACATAATATGTATGTCTCAATTGATTAAGAACGCTTTTTAAATATTGTGATGTCACCATTACATTATTGCCGCGGCCTCACAGTACCTCATTCGAACAAACCAATATTCATGCACTTTTTCGAGTGTATGATAGGGTATCTCGGCAATCGCATCAGGAATGGTTGCCTTGAAGTGCTTAATAGTCTGTGGTTAGTCGGCATAAAACTTTTCTTTAACGGCGCCCCACAGAAAATAATTCAACGTTGACAAATCGCAGCTTTTTGGTGGTCAATTGGTATCACCATTTCGATTAATTAAACTTTCATCAAAATAAATCGATTGTGGCATGAGATGTGTGGCAAGTTGCACCATCCTGTTGAAACCAAGCATCGTTCACATCAATACCATGAAGAGCGGGTCCAAACAAATCGGTTAGCATGGTGCGATAGGTGTCTCCATTGACCGTAGTAGTAGTCAGTCGTAATGGATGCATCGGCTTCTGTAAGACCACGCGTGGGTTTTCTGAGCACCAAATACGACAATTTTGCTTATTAACTTACCATTAGGTTCAGTGGGGTTATATGCTGAATATTGTAACAGAATAGAGGTACAAAAGATGATTGAGTGGAAGCCGTCGAATGAAATATTCTTTCCTCCAACGCTGCTGTAGGTCAGATTCTCATTGTCCCTGTTAAGCCTAGCTTCTCACACAGCCTATGTTGTTGTGGGACCTACAGCTTAAAGTCGACTTCGAACGACAGCTGTGGGACCTGGAGTTTGAATCGTAACATCATGTTTAACAAGCCAACATACTCGACTACGATGACTACAGACTATTAGGCATATGAATAGATAATCCAATAAGATAAGGGTGATTAGGATGGCTGAATCCTAAATTATTGGTAATAAAATGCTGACTTGGCTTGCATACATATTTACATTATTCTTTACTGGTCCATATGCCTGTGTTACTCAGTTAAAAACTATCGTCGTACACAGAAGATTATTTTCCACTGCATGTGAGTAAAACTTTAAAACATTAAAAAATCGTTAATACCAAAAAGTCAAAAAATAAAAACTAAAAATGCAAAACCACAAGAATTGTATAAAATGAAAATAAAAAAATCAAAAATCACTCAACTGAATTAAGTGCGTTCGTCGTTCATTTTTAATGTTGTTGTCTCTGCAATGCAAATATTACAAAATAATTATCTGTGATCTGATTAAAATGGTAATTTCCAGGTCAATAGTTACATAGCCTCTGCCCTCTGTTTGTGCTTGTGCTTGTTCTGTGTCAATATTTAAATTGTTAATTGTTGTGAATACAAGCCATACTTTTGATTGCTTAACATTGGCTTACGCCAACTCCTTTTCCAGCCCCAAAACATGTCATGTAATTGTCATTTTCAAGGACATTATGATGCACTGATTGAAAATTTATAAAAACAAAAAAACAAAAAAACAAAAAACATTTTTACATTATTTTTAAAACGCGTCCACTCTTTTAAAACAATTTCCCACTGTCAAAGTCAAGTGAAGTGTAATTAAAGTTGAAATAAAAAACACACACAATCACACAGAAAAACACAATATTCACATGAATTTTCATACCAAGCAATTGACATTTATCCGCATCTCACATAATATTGTAGAATAAAATAAAAGAGAAGAAATAAAAACGTAAAAATAATAAAGAAAAGCATACTAAATACTGATTCATATCGTTATCGTTATCGATATAAAATAAATACAAGAAACATCATTATTTTATGCAACAACAAATAAACAAATAAAGAAAAAATAAGAATCAATTCCCAGTTGGTTAGTATCGTACACACACACAAAATAATTTTATGGCTCTTCATGCATGTCGAGTCAAATCAACTGCAAGCAACTTACATACCCAGATGGGTTGTAAAAGAAATGTAAAGATTTTCTTAGCAACTCAAATATTCTCCTCTAAGCACGCAACATTTTCTGAAGCACAGCATCAGCGATAACGATATCTTGGAAGATTTATGAGACGATTTTTTTTTTGTGAGATTCCCATTCAACGGAAAATGCGTTCACATATAAATCTTTAAAAGGAATGAAAAACACATTCAACATAAGCAATCACTACGAATGGCTTTAGGATGTGTGTGTGCGTGCGTGTGTGTGTATATGGTATGGATTTTAAAGTAAAACAAGCATATAATTGTTGTAGTTTTTGTTGTGTTGTTTTTATAAAGATATTGAATACGACGACCAGTTTAAATATGCAAGAGTTTGCTGGGCCAAGACTGTCACAATGGCATGATGGCGAACGTGACTTGAAATTTTTTTCTTGTACGAATACGAAAAACATTTATTCCCTACAATAGATAGTGTTTGTGCTGCTCTAAGTCGCAGTTGAGAAAGTCATGATTAGACCCTCTAGAGCTGGATGGAACATATTGACTCAAACATTTTTTTTTATTGAATTTTATACATGGAGGTCAATTTCATTTCTCACCAGGGTACACGATTCACTATTTACTCATTCATAGTTTTTCTTCCCTATGTATTTACGGGCTGTTCCACAACTTTGGATTTGATACAGTGTCTGGGCAGTAAATTGTAACATCGTTTCGCATGCACTTCATCTGTCGATTAAAAATGGTTCACACGTTGTATAGTCAATAAGTTGAAAGAGTGTTGCGTAGACTTGTGTATTATATTCTGTATATTTAAATATATCGGATAACATTACGTCTTCAATGGGTTAAAAGGTGAACAGTCGATGATGAAGAGATGATGTATATATGAGCGTTGACCTTGTCTAATAGATATTGACTTGTAAGCCAAAATTGGCTTTACTCATATCAAGTAATTGGAACTTAAACTGCGTGCTATTAAATCACGAGACAGAAAGTAAACGTCATCAACGTAATCGATATTGTTCTTGATATCATGAAATATTAAACAATTATATATGCAGTATAAAGCCTGAAAGAGCTTCTATGTATATTTTGTATGGATCTTCCAGATCTAAAGTTCCTTGATTAGTCCTCCTTCCAGACATGTGTCAAATGCCAACAAATACTAACAACAGTCGTTCGTATGTTGAATAATGTTCCAATATTCCGGCCTTTCAAATAGACTTATTCAGTGGCTTTAGAAATACGTCCTCTAATGCATTCCTTACATAACATACACACATTATTGGTCATAATAATCCTTCAGTCAATACTACGACCTACATATCTTCTCATATCACGAATGTTGTGTGTGTTAATTTTTTACATGAGTGGCGGGAACTACATTTTAAAGTCTATTCCGAATGTCGGATTTTTGAGATATTCTTCATGGCAATTTTTATTTACTCTCAGAGTTATTGTTACAAATATGACGAGAGGAAGTGAGAGAGATTTACATCTGCCAGAGAATATCATACTAGTATTCACTAAAGGATCCCGATTAAAGGACAAAGTCGGATGTAGAACATCTTTACTGAACAGTTGAATCCGAGATTATTTCATGCTTTACTCGATTAAAAAAACTGGAAAAATGGCCGCTGCGTGAATCCCGGACCAGAGTATATAGTAGAAGCGCATAAGCGGCCGCATAGAGAGTATGTACAATACAAGAATCCTGGGTGTCTCTAAAGGAGATAACGAGACATTTGGGTTGCGAGGATATTGAATGTAACAACAAAACTGATGTACAACAAAAAATTCAAATGAATTCATATGTGAGATCGGCATTCAGAAGAAAGATGGACAATGAAGCCAGTAGCAGGGGATGAAACAAATGCAAACAACTAAGAATATATGCAGAACAATGTTTATGTTAAATCTGAGCAGATTCCATCTTAGAAGGCAATCATAATAGTTATAACAAAACACTCCGCGTGTTCTACTAGCATGGAGATTGGAAATATCTTATAAAGAATTTTGCAGAAGCTGTAACGACGAGAAAGGAGAGGAGACAACCGAACATCTTTTCTGTCATTGTCTGGCATTTGGGAGGTTGCTACGCTTGGAATATAGACAGAACATGTCTAGCCAAAGACGATTTAAATAAAATTCATTTTTTCATAAAACTTTCTCGATGTCTGAGAAATATCAAACAAGAATTGTTATTATATGATGGAATAGGTAATATGGGTGTTACAATGAAATGCAATAAAATCCAAGTAAGCTATGTTGTTTAGGCCGGCTGCCAAATCAACCTAACCTTCCAAACCTCATTAAGTGAGTCTGCTTTAGTCAACAAATAACTTTATGTTGTAGACAGAAATGGTATTTTAAAGTAGGATGTGGAAGAAAGACCTCAATGAAATTCTCATGCCAGTGAAAAAATGGATTGTAGTTGCTTATGATGTTTTTAAAATGAACCTGAGTAAATTAAACTGAATTACGAATCTTTTAGGAGGATTTAAGGACGACAATTGGATTCTAAATTTGAATTTGAAACTGAAGTATGGTCAGCAATTAAACACAGCAATTCAAAGTGTATATCAAGCACTTGACTATGACTTAATTCTTGATTACTGAGTTGCTGCACATATTTTCCAGTGCCCTGTCTAACGAGATGTAGAGTCGCTGTTGGCCGATTGTAACATCTGCCCTTTTTTATTTTTTTTTTATTAAGATACATACGTTTGTATGTAAATACATATGTATGTAAGGACCATAAATTCTTGTTGATAAATCAAGCAGAAAATCAAAAGTAACATTTAGAAATGAAATACAATCTTATGCTGATGGGAACACTAATACATTGGCATTAATGCTCGTTCGCATAGGCTTCTATGAATGTATGTGATATAAAAACCAAACACCAGACACAGAGAAAAAGCGAAAAGAACAGAATTCAACCCAGAGAGCTACTATGTGAAGTTGTTGAAACGATGAAGAAACCTCTCAAAGGGAAATAAAATTTTAAATATAAACATAAAATTCTCTCTTTTAGTTTTGTTTCTCTCTCTGTCTCTCTTTCTCTCTCGTAGGAATAATAATAAATCCTAACATCTACAAATGCACAGAATTTAAATAGAATATAAGATGCCAGAATCTAATGTTATGCGGTGGCGTATAATGCAAACTGAAGCCGGTAAATCTTTTAAACTATTAGTGGATAGATATTCTATGTACCTGATGGCAGTTGTCACAATATGGCCAATTGCTCATGAATTGTTTTAATTTCTTGGGTGCTTAACACAACTATATTCTCTAAGAAAGAAAAAAAAATCATTTACTTTTTTAATAAATCTGGCAACTCTACTAACTTCGTGATGCTGAGTGACTTTAATGGTGAGCACTTATTCTCCTTGTTTGTATATATGCAATTGTACTATTTATATGTGTGTATTTGTGTTGATTGCTGTTAAAGCTTTTTACGTTTTTACCGTAAATAAGACCAGAAGAGAGAAAGAGAGAATAAATATTGTTGTAGAGAGCAAAAGAAATTTTGTGTGTATGTGTTGCAATTGTTGTTTTATGTTACAAAATATGTGTGTAAGTATTGTAAGTTTTATGACGTCATTAAAAAGCATTTATGCTGCTCACAAGTCATACAGAGACATGGATTAGGCAAAGGTGTGTTTTATGTCCATGTAAGTGTGTATGTATGTATTTTATGATATTATGTTAGTGGTGGTGTGTATGTCAAGTGTATGTTAAATGTTTAAATAACCTTCCAGTATGGAAGCTGCAAGTAAGAAATCATAACAAAAACAAAGAAAATTCGTAGAGAGTGATGGAGAAAGAGAGAAACAAAGGAATGTTTATGTGTATGTGTTGGTATTGGTGTATAAAGTGTATTTACATTTATGCTTAAGCATACAATAATTGAATGAGTGTGTAGAGTCTGCAAGATAAGACCAAAACCCGAAAGCTTTTGTGTTTTTCGTGTTCTTTTAATTTTTTTGGCCAACATTTGTTTGTATTTGTATAACTCGTGCTTTGAGGTGAGGTGTTTTGTGGTAGTAGTAGCAGCAGAGTATATTGAATTTTACGAGTTCATTTCTATTTGTTGTTTTTGTTTTTTTTTTTTGTTATGCTTTGCCTTTGTAGTATAACGTTTCATTTACTGATTTACAATATTTTCTATATACACTCTCATAATACGTTCACCTCTTTGGTTTTGTATGTTTTATTTGGCTTGCCATTAAGCATTGTATAGCGCACATAGCGGTTGTGTTTTAATGTGTCAGAGTGAAGAAGATTTGTTTGTGTTTTTTTGTTGCCGTTTTTCTTTTGCCTTCCATTTTACTTTTGTGAAACATTTGTTATTTTTATAAAATATCTAACGTAACAGACATACAGACAGTTTAGATAAGAGAAAATGACCAGGGTCCATAAGAACCAATCAACACAAATAACAATGTACACGTATACACACCCACATACCCACATACATACGAGTATACCATATATAGTGACAGTGTGTTTATAATTCTCTATCAATCTTTGTACTATTTATGAACTGTCTCTGAATAATCAAAAACTATTTTAGAATATGTATTGAGAACAGAGAGAGAGAGAGCATGAGTTGCATGTAGTTAGTGTTGGAGAGTGACTGTTTGTGTGTGTGTGTGCAATTTCCCTTTTTTCCCATTGAAATGTCACTTAAGTATAGTAGTCAGTTTGACATTTGGTTTTCCGTGCACATATACACATACATATACTACTTGTACATGTATTTGTTTATTGGTTGATTCTGTGGAAAATGTTTTTAAAAACCAACAGGATAAATATGACTGAAAATAGCAACAACAACAACAAAAATACCAAAAAGAAAAAAAGCAAACAAAAAATAGTTTTATGTCTGTCTGCCTTTACGAGTATGTTGAAATATTTTCAGTCACTCTAGTTTTTTTTTTTTGTTTGTTTACATTTGTTTGAAGGGTTTGTGTGTTTGAATATTTGTATGTGTTAATGCAAAAGGATTATTTTTATTTTTTCTGTTATTTTGCCATAGTGTGGAAATAAAATTCAATAAAATTTAATGAACTTTATCTGACACTATATCCTTCATTAATAGTATAAAGAAATATCCGTAGAGGGAGTGAAATAAAATCATCGTATAAATATGTGAGAAAAAGAGAATTCCTTTCATTTTATTTAATTTGTTAAAATGGAAGTGATGAACTGTAGTCACATGGCTTAAACTAAATGTATAGACAACAGTGGTTTTGGTCAAGTACAGTTTATTAAGCTGTTAATCTATTTAAATTTTTCAAATTGGCTGATCCTTCACAGTTTTACATATTGATTCTGCGGATAGAATACAGTTGATATGTGGTCCGTTTTATTATAGGATCTCACCAAAGGCTCTTTCTAAATTTGACAGCTAATAATGGCCATCTTGTTGAAGCTATATCTCACAAATTTGTTGTCATTTATTCAGTCTCGAAACCAAAACACCATAGAATCCCATAGTCAGTCAGGTATGTTCACTGAATAAGCTTTGGAGTAGTTGGCAACTGAAACTGATTTTCATTGGAAAACCATATTCAGTTATGAGAGCCATTTCTGGATTAATGGGTGCTAGGACAAACAAAAGTCGCCGTGGTCTAGTAGGTAGTGTGTTGGCTTATTAGACGAAAGGCCCGAGTTCGAATCCCAGGCCAGACATCAAAAACAAAATACAAAAAGTATTTCTTCGGCGACTTCCTCTCAGCAGATTTCTGGCAAAAACTCTGAGAGTAAAAATTGCCATGAAAAACTTCTCAAAAAATCTGTCGTTTGGAGTCGACTTTAAACTGTAGGTCCCGCCACTCATGTATAGAACTAACGCACACAACATGAGTGGTGTTGAGAAGCTAGGCCGTAATCCTGACGAAGGGTTGTAATGGCCAATTATGTATGTATGTATGTAGGACAAACAAAATGGATGAATTTGAGATGATACCAATCCACACCAAAAATCCTTTAATGCATAACGAACAAGTCTCTGTTTGTCATCAGTTCATATTTTTTTGCGGACGACATTGGCTAGGCCATCACTGGCAATGTCGATTGTTATATATTGATACCACCAACTTTTTTTGGCCTAAAACGAATAGTTTGGAAGCCAATGACATGTGATTTCAGCAGAAGGATTGCATACAGCTCACGTTACAAACGATATATTGTACGAGAGATTGAAAAACATGATCAACTCTCGTTGAGGTAATTTGAACTGGGAAAATGTGATTTTAATTGAAGGGTGTGCAACCTGACACACAACTCATGTTGTGGAGGTAATATGAACTGGGTACCGAAATTGTGCAATTTCACCCATTAGACTTCATGTTGTGGCGTTTCCGTAAGTCGCAGGTGTATGCGAATATGCAAAAGACTACAGCGTTTTTCAAAGCCAACATAATCCATAATGCATTGATGGCATCGTAGTCTAATAAGTAGTGTATTGGCTTGTGAGACGAGAGTCTGTGGTTCTACCACTATCTCAGACATCTCAAGCATAACAAAAGATGAAAAATAATAGGTGGTGTAAGAAACTAGGTTGTAAAGCGATGTAATGATGTAAGTAAGTAAGAAAGTCATGACATCAATATATCTTTCTTTGTTGTGTGTTAATTATAAAAACCAGTAGAAAGTCATGACATCAATATATCTCTCTTTTGTTGTGTGTTAATTATATAAATCAGTAGCGTAGTCTACAGCTTATGATCTACTTGAGCTACATATACAAGAAGCATCTTTCTTTCTTACTCTCAGTGCTTTTGCCAGAGTACTTCTGAGAGAGAAATGTCGAAAGAAACAACTATTTTTTATTTCAAGGTATTAGAGTTGTGGTTTGAACTCGTAACTCTCATCTAGTAAGCCAATACACTATTCACTAGATTGTCATTACTCTGGTCGTCCAATATTTTAAGTATTCTTTATTGTTCTTTTCCGAAGAGAAGACGAAATACCATCGGGCGATTATTAAGGCACTCTGTAAAGACTTTTTGGGCATTCCATACCTCTGTAACCGTAAAGTATTGTTACGTTTTTACCTTTTGAAAATAAGCTCGTAGATTGCCAGTAAAATAAAAATGAATTGGTGTTTAGTTTTAATTCAAATTCTTTATTATTCCCACAATTCTGTGTGTCACTGTTCAAAACTTGATGTATTTTCTTTGTTATTCGTCTGTTTCCACCCTTTGCATATACAATAACAATCACTGAGCAATTATACGGCAGATCTTTGTAAGGGAGATCTTCAAACCACGATTATTCTCTTCAAATGCACCGTGTCTTCGCACAAGACTGACTCACTTGCCTGCTTTGCCTTTTATGTCAGAGTAAACAGTCTCCTTGAAAGCGAATGTACGTGGCTTCGCCTTTTAGAATTCTCAATAAATGTAAACATTGCTGTTTCATTATTGTTGTTTGTGTATTTTGTTTACATTTATTCTTGTAGTTTTTGTTGTTGTATTTTTGTTTACTAGTTAAAAATGTTTTATGCTGGTTTTTGTTGTTGTATTTTTGTTTACTAGTTAAAAATGTTTTATGCTGGTTTTGTTGTTGTGTTTTTGTTTACTTGTTAACAATTTTGTATGCTGGTGTTTGTTGTTGTATTTTTGTTTACCATTTTTTATGCTGGTCTTTGTTGTTGTATTTTTGTTTACCTGTTTACCATTTTGTATGCTGGTATTTGTTGTTGTATTTTTGTTTACTTGTTTACCATTTTGTATGTTGATGTTTGTTGTTGTATTTTTGTTTAAAATTTTAATGTTAAGCGATCGATGTAAAAGCCATACCGCAGTATGTAAATTTTTAATTTTCGTAACAATATGATCCTTTTTTGTACAATCCATGATATATTTACCAAATTTTCGAAGGTTTCTAAGATTTATTTTCATTTTAATTCTAAAAGGCTCTGGAAATCATATTCACAGCTCTAATCCAATGCTCTTGACCATTGTCTAGTAGGCATAATTGCTTATGGAATGAGTAGTTCACTTACTATAATAGTCATTGCATCCAGCAGAGTTTTGTTCCACTTCTGAACATTAATTCAATAGTGAAGTGAAAATTCCTTAACGTGTTTTATTTTTTTTTAACATAATTAAAGAAAAAAAAGGACACGAGAGAAAATAAAATTTATTGGTGAAAGTGAAAGAAAAATGCCACACCGTATGAAGCAGTTGATAGAAAATAATTTTAAATGGCATTTTTTTAATTAAAACTACGGAAGCACACAATCAAACAGATTGATGTTTAATTAATGAACATAATCCATTACACAGGAAGCACTACATATACTATCCATACATACACACATATTGTAGCTATAAATTTCTTGATGAAAGTGTGATTTTGTATTTTAGTGTATGCCAGAGTGTATGAGTGTGTATGTAAATGTGTTACACAAATAATACTTCCGCTCTTAATTAAGAACTCAGGTAACACTATAATTATTTGGCACATGAAAATTTTATTAATTTATTCTCATACTTTGGCACACATAATCAGAACAGAACATTTTTGGAATACGTATTAAGGTGGCCAGATGAAATTTACTCAAATCATTTGCTAAAGGAAACAGAAAATAGAAAGCAATTTTCCAAGGATTTAAAAATAACTTTCAATATGAGATATTTTTTTAAACGGTCACCTTAATTTTCAAATGCTAAAACCATTGACTTTTTTTCTTTCATTGCATACAAATACCATGATAAACTAACTGTTAAGGACTTTATTTAACGTGATATAGATATAGAAACCATGCTTTCGCCTAAACATCTACACTAATACATTGGGTAAGTACAATATAATCAAAGGATAGATAAACTATTGCTCAACAATAACAACAACTACATCGTTACAACAACTCAATCATTGTAAATATAGCGATTTTGATGGACAGACACACTGGTTGGTAGCATCATTGCTAAATTTTCTTCGTTCGTGCAATGTTGCTGATGCTCTTGTTGGCGGTTGATTTTATTGTGTGCTGTAGTTGCTGCTGATAATGACGAAAAATGGCTATGGCTGTGGCTATGGTCTGTAAAACGTCTATTGTTTAATGCTGATGACGCCGTTAGTGGTGGTGTTGTGTTAATGATGATTTCGTTGATTATGATGACGAAGCGAATGACAACCATCATGGTTTCTATCATTTTCAAAATAAAATGTGTTTGCAATTCTCCTTTTTTTTCTCTTTTTTTTTTGTGTGATAAGATATGAAGAGAGATTCATTATAGCTTTGTCACCGATTAAATTGTTGTAAATTTATATTCGGTGCGGTAAGATAAATGTAACTCATAGAATTGCAATTCAAAATGTATTAATTCACATACATTGCTATATATACTTAGCCATTAAAGACAGTCCACAGTAATTTTAAGCCAAAAATATATATTTGAAAATTCTCTTGAAGATCAGTGGCCAATTTGGACCATATAAGAACCAGAGGGTCCTCTTTCCAACCGTGATAGTGGGATAGCTATACTAATCTTGTGAGTCGAGATATTCAATTTCGAAACAATCGATTATTGGCCAAAAATATAAAATTTGAATTAAAATTACTCATACGCAACCGCAATAATAACATTTATCTGGGGAAGGGTGTGTCATTTAAAAGTTTAAATTAAAAAATGCTATAAAACAAGAACGAGATAAAATTTTGCGAAATTTATTCTTTTATTGTGAAGTACAATTGTTCTGGTTAGAAATGGAATATCACTTCATTCATATAGTTGCCACGGCTGGCCTCACTGTACCTCTTTCGATCGGATCAATTTTCTTGGCCTTTTTCGGCAATGGCATTACGAATGTAAGACTTTAAATGTCTAACTGTCCCTGGTTTGTCTGCATAACACTTTTCTATAACGTTCTTCCACAGAAAATAGTCGAAGGCTATGAAATTGATGCCATCATTTCGAGTAATCAAACGGCCATCAAACATTTGACGAAATAAATCGATTGTGGCAATAGATGGGCGGAAAGTTGCACCATCCTGTAGAAACCAAGCATCGTTCACATCAATACCATGAGAGAAGGTAAAAAAAGTAGGTTAACATAGTGCGATAGGTGCTCCCATTGATCGTAATGGTTGTGCCATTCCCATTTTTAAAGACAAATGGGCCAATGATGCCTCTGCTCCACAAGTTGCACCAAAAACTCACTCGTAATGGCTGCATTACCTTCTGTAAAACCTTTACAAACACAGCAATCTTGCTTATTAATGTACCCACCAAGATGAACATCATCCGATAAGATGGTTTTGACGACATCGACATCATCCTGCAGTTTCTCATTGACAGAAAGAAGAAGATGTGGTAGATACAGACTAGAATTATGGTTTTTGTATTAACTTTAAGGTTAGGATATCTCGAAAAATTTAAATGTTTAATTCCAATGTAATTGTAAAATACTTTCTATTTAATTGCCTTTGAAATATATTACTTCATATTATGTACATGTACTATAATTTTTACTCTAAAAAGTATGCAATAAAATATTTTCGATTTTGTCACGAATAAAACTAACTGAATTGTATATCACTCATACGTCACATATGTACAATCATTATGAATTTTACATATTAAATATGAGCATAATGTGAGTAAATATAATGGGGTGGACCGTTTAAACATTTAAATTTAAAAATGTAGAATAGAATGACATAAGTATTGCCAAATTCAAAATAGCCAATAGATGGCCCTCCCGATACGTAAAAAAATTTCAGGCCAACTCACTGTTGAAGGTCTGTGCTGTCTAGTTTAGCAAAATATTGTTAATAATTTGAATTCATCTGAATTACTAGGCGCTTGGATAAGAGATGCTCATATGAATTAACTATATTGTATGGATCCGGTAGCAGGATCAAGATTTCTGCTCGTTTTTTGGTGGCTTTTGGAAAATCTATTGTTTACTCACCGAATATATGAACCAACGAATATTCTTGCTTTTAATATTAGAAAATTATAAACATATTAGAGCACACATACACATACATACATACCCATAGAAAGTGTAGTATCTCTCTGCACAAGAAAACGTTTAAAGGCAAATGAGCATATAATTTTAATGCATTTATGGTAGAAAGGCAGTTTGTTGCCAAACGTACAGAATTCGCAGTATTAGTGAGTGACACAATTCAGTTAGGCTGACGTTACGAACGAACGTATCGTTTTAGTTAATGACTCCTATGATGCAATTTTCATTAAAAACTACCACAATGCGTGTGTGTCTCAGTGATTGCAGCGATCCAACAATTTCATTCACTCTACAAATCGTTTAAATTACAACAAAAAGTGAGTTGATGACATGGAAAGTACGGAGAAGTATGTATATGGTTTCTTAAACGAATAAAGTATGTATGTGTAGTAGTATGCCACATCAGGTTAAATTGTTTTTAAATGTGATTAAATAGTCTTGATGATTATGAAACTGAAAATTAAGAGAAAAAATAAATAAAACGTGTAGAAATAATCAAAACGGAGAATGTAAAATGAATTAATTTTTTTTTTTATATTAAAATAGAATGTTATTCCATGCATTCTAAGTATGTATGTGTTTTACGAGGTTTACATGTGATTACATTGCTAAAGAGCTGAAATACGAATGTTGCAGTAAAGGATTTGAATGTTTGGAATTTTATCAAAACAATAAACAACTACAGGCATTGACAATTTGTTAGAAAAGGGGTTGCAATACTTTACTAAGCGTATTCTAAGTAGTAAAATGAGTTTTTGGTGGCCTTCTTAAAAGGCGATAAAAACTTTTCGTTAAAATATATGCAACGGTTACCCACATAGGGGTTTCTGAACAGAAAACCATTGCTAGTAACAACAAGCTTAGGATCCTCATTAGTGTGTGTGATTATAGTGCAGACGTCGAATTATTGGAAGTATAACTGAAAAGACCTCTCGTTTACTTCAGAGATAATGTGCTAATCTATTTCAATTATGTATACATGCATACACAATTGGTCATTACAACTCTTCATTCAGGATTGCGACCTAATTTTTTTTCTAACACCACTTATGTGTTAATTTTTGTACATGACCTACATGACCTACAGTTTATAGTCGACTCCGAAGGATAGATTTTCATGAGAATATTTCTGAAAAGTTTAAATTTACTCTCACAGTTTCTGTCAGAAATTTACTGAGAGGAAGTCACTGAAGAAGTATTTGTTTTTCATATTTCGTTTTGATGACTGACCTGTCGTTTGAACTGTGGTCTCACATCTCATAATCAAACACACTACCTACTAGAGTACGGCGACTTCGACGATGTATGTATACGTCTCTTAAAAGAGAAATTCTTTAGCTGGCACAATCAGTCAACATAATTTCATTTGGTTATAGCCATTGTATGCCGCGTTGAGTAACTCTTTTGAGCAGAAAACTGTACCTGCAAGTCACCTTTTGGGTAAAGTTTGGAGCTGATTACGATCTGTCAAACATACCGTATATTGAGGGATTTGTAGTTTTCAAAAATACTGAATTTGGCATCAAGGAAAAAGAGTGTTCGGGGTAGTCAAAGAGGATTTGCAGACTATAAATTGGAAACATTGTTAACGCATGTAACGATATTAATCATTCATGAAAATTATTATTAAATTGAGTTGCTAAAATTTGAGCCTCCCTAATTAACATTAAATTAGTAATAAACATATGTTTATGTGTGTGTGCGCGCATACAAAAATTTAGTTGAAATGTTTAAAGTAGCTGAATAGAATAATGTTGTTTGACTACTTATTTTAGTACATTTATACAATAACAAATCTGTAATAACATTCTTTTTGGAATTTTACCGCTAATCCTTATTCTTAATTCATTTTACTAAATAAAATTGAAGTATAGAAAAAGAAGTTGAAGTGTAAGCATCAAATAAATTTTTAGTGTTTCTTTTATACGGCAAATCGGACGGTAAACTGTGCTATACATATTATACAGTAAATTAACTTATTGAATTATAATATAAAATAACTAAAATAACCTAAAATTGAATTTAAATTAGAAATTTAAATTAAAAGTACGTAATCAAAAGATTTTGGTTTGTCAAACCAGGCAATCCTATTCATTTTGGCGACCGTGACAGGACACTGGAAAACATAAAAATATATTATAAGTTACAACTTAAAAATTTAGCACTGTTACCATTACCGTTCCGACTGCCGTTAAATAACAGTTGTGGTTGACCTTGATAGACAATATTTCGTCGAAAGGCAGTATGACTCGTATAAAAAATATAATCGAATCAAATGCTAGCCTATCTCACGCCGAACTTGAGTGTAGATTGGGTATTATAGAGTCATACTATAAACAAGCGTCATATTGCCAGAATCAAATTGAGCGATTGTCACCGCAAGAGACTGGTAGAGCTGAGATAGACGAATTGTATATTCTGGTGAAAAGTCGGATACTGACCCTTATCGGCCAAGGAAGACGTTCGAGTACACAGGAACAGTCATTTTTTGTGCCTCAAACACCTTCAAGCCGCTTGCCAAACCTAAAACTACCGAAATTTGAAGGGAAGTATTCTGAATACAAAAATTTTATTAACTCATTTAATAACTTAGTCCACAGAGATCCGAATATACCAATTTCAGAAAAGTTTAATCATTTATTATCTTGCCTTAATGGAGAAGCACTTGCTACAGTCAAAGCTTTTCAAGTAACGGACGAGAACTATCCAAAGGCACTTGATCGATTAAAGGAAAGATATGACAACGATACTTTAATCTTTTTGGAAAACGTTAATGCTATGTTTGAAATTCCTAAAGTGTCAAAACCTGCTCCGAATCAACTAAGAAATATTGTTGATACAATATCAGCTCTATATAGTTCACTAAAATCGTTAGGAACGCATGAACAAATTTGTGATGCATTTGTCATTCATCTGGCAATAAATAAGGTTGATCCACAAACGAAACAAAAATGGGATGAGTCTATTGATTATAACAAATTGCCTTCATGGTCTACCTGCTCTTCAATGTTAGACAAACGCTGTCAACAACTGGATGCTCAATGCAGAAGACTTAGCAAAGAGCAACCTACTTCTATTTTAAAAAATGTTTCACACAATACGTCACTTACAAAACAACATTCTCTTGTCACAAAAACTTCAGTTCATAACCGTACATGCAATCATTGCTCAAAATCCGGACACTTTATTTCTACATGTCAACGTTTTCTTGTTCTTCCTGTAGATCAGCGCATTGACCAGGCTAAAAAACTTAATTTGTGTCTCAACTGTCTATCAACGGGCCATGTGTATATACAGTGTCCTTCTCGATATTCCTGCCGTTTTTGTAAGCAACGTCATCATTCGCTTTTGCATAAGCAACATGATGAAGAAAAACCTTCGACCAATTCAGCTGTAGTACATGGCATATTTCAACCAGTTTGTAAACCCAGAGAAAGTAAAGTAATTTTGGCAACTGCTTTGATTTTAGTTCGTGATTCTAGTGGAAAGTACCATATGGCTAGAGCACTTTTGGACTCTTGTTCTCAAGTAAATTTTATAAGTGAAAACTTAGCTAATGCCTTAAATTTAAAGAAAATTAAAAATTCCATAGATGTTGAGGGAATTGGCTCATCCAGTGTTAAAGTACCATACAAGACTCAAAGTACAATTAAATCCAGAGTAAATAATTTCGAGTTGTCGCTAGAATTTTTAATATCACGCAATATTACTGGCTACCATCCAGACGAAACTATGTCTATAAAAGAATTTAATTTGCCATCGAATGTTGAGCTAGCAGATCCAGAATTTTATCGTCGACGGGGAATAGATATGCTCTTAGGAGCTGAGCTTTTCTTTTCAATATTATCTGTAGGACAAATTCGTAGTGAAGAAAACTTACCAACACTTCAGAAGACGCTGTTGGGCTGGATTGTATCAGGAAGGTACACGAGTAAATCCTCTGTTACTACTTCTAAGCATTCGTATACGGTAACAGAAAAAGGCTTGAATGAAGTGAATAAAAATATTGAGATGCTGTGGATGTTAGAATCAGTGGAAAATAAGCGACAGAGTATGACACCAGAGCAACAGCAATGTGCACAACATTTCCTTAAGAATGTCATGACTCAAGAGAATGGTCGAATTATGGTAAAACTTCCACTTAAAAATAATCCTAAATGTCTTGGCGATTCCAGAGATATAGCAGAACATCGATTTTTATGCCTAGAAAAGAAATTAATGAAAAATCCTCAGCTAAGAGAAGATTATACGAAATTTTTAAAGGAATATGAAGAGTTGGGCCATATGACTCAAATTGATCCACCCGTTTCCTGGCCACATTATTACATTCCCCACCACTGCGTGATACGCCCAGAAAGTGCCTCAACTAAGCTGAGGGTAGTGTTTGACGCATCATGTCGATCATCATCACAACTGTCTCTCAACGAAATCATGATGGTAGGCCCAACTATACAAAACACTTTATTAATTACTCTGCTTCGTTTCAGATGTCACCAATATGGCTTAACTGCTGATATTGTCAAAATGTACAGGCAGGTGTTAGTTCATCCCGAAGACAGAAACTTACAGCTTATTTTGTGGCGTGATAATCCTTCAAAGTCTCTCAAAACTTATTGTCTTAATACCGTAACATACGGTACAGCATCAGCTCCATATCTCGCCATTCGTAGTTTGCACTATGCTGCGGAGCGGTATCCTAATATGCATGAAATTGGTAAGGCAGTCATTACCAACGATTTCTATGTAGACGACATGATTACTGGAGCAGACGATCTAACAACACTTCAGCTCATACAAAGCGAAGTTACAGACATTTTAACGTACTCAAAGTTTTCCTTATCAAAATGGCATAGCAATTGTCTTGAATTAAAATTTGCTGACAATAAAGTGAAAGAAGTAAGCATTGATCACGATATTACAACCACATTGGGCATGTCATGGGATCCTATGGGAGATACATTTCACTTCAAATTCCGTCCTAATAAGTCTTACTCAAAAAATACAAAACGTTCGATTTTGTCTCTAACATCTACGCTTTTTGATCCCATTGGTCTTGTTAGCCCTCTTGTTGTAAGGGCAAAAATTCTTCTTCAGAAACTTTGGCATATTAAATGTGATTGGGATGAATCTGTACCCCAGGAAATTGATACGGCTTGGAACAACATCGTCGCAGATTTTCATAATTTACATCAACTAAAAATTAATCGTTTTATTCGTATGCCAAATACAATAAGAATGGAGGTTCATGGCTTTAGTGATGCGTCTATTAAAGCCTACGGCTGTTGTATTTACTTTGTCTGTAGCGATTCGTGTGACAATATTGCAGTAAATCTGGTGGCATCTAAATCTCGCGTGGCGCCAACAAAAACAAGAACATTACCTAGACTAGAGCTGTGCGGTGCTCACTTACTTGCAAAATTTTGGAATCAGCTAAGCCATCATATTAAATATTCAATTTCCAAGCTGTATTTTTGGACAGACTCACAAATTACCCTTCATTGGATCAATAGTCATTCCTCATCTCTGTCAACATTCGTTGGAAATCGCGTAGCCGAAGTGCAAAATTATTCCACCAATATTACTTGGCGATATGTGCCAAGTGAACAAAACCCAGCTGACCTAGTATCCCGAGGATGTACGGTGTCTGACCTATGTAAATCTTTATGGCTTAATGGTCCAAGTTTTCTAAAACACGATCGTTCCCAATGGCCAACCTGTACAGCAAAAAACCTTAGTGAATCTGAAATGCTATTGGAGAAGAAAAAATCGGTTTTAGTTATCACTACTCCGGATTTACCCTATATATTGAAAGTTATATACAAGTATAGTAACTATTTGAAATGTCTCAGAATTGTCGCCTATGTTTTCCGTATGAAGGCAAAATACAGAGTAAAGGGTCCAACGATTTCGTCAGAGGAGTTGAACCACTCGCTTTTAAGAATTGTTTGGGTAATACAGCAACATCATTTCGCTGCAGAATACGATAAATTAAAAAAGCCCGAAAATGTTACAGGTCAGTTATCAGCTTTGTGTCTGTTTATAGATGACGTTTCTGCTGTACCACTTATTCGAGTCGGTGGTCGATTACGTAATTCTAATCTTCCAACTCATGTCAAATTTCCTTTGCTATTACCGAAGACAGATCCATTTGTTAATGTCATAGTTACTTATATTCATCGAAGTAATTTTCATGCCGGCCCTCGAGCTTTAGTCTCTCTAATTCAACAACAGTTTTGGATTGTAAATTGTAGATCATTAGCCAGAAAAATTGTTTATCAGTGCGTGCATTGCTCCCGGTACAAACCTAAGTTACTTAGCCAAGTAATGGGAGATTTTCCAAAAGATCGCGTTGTTGGCTCCCGCCCATTTGAAGTTGTTGGAGTCGACTTTGCGGGTCCTATTTGGACTTATTTAAGGATAAGAGGAAAACGGCCTTATAAGTCCTACATAGCCGTCTTCGTATGCTTCACAACGAAAGCTGTTCACCTTGAAGGTGTATCAGATTTGTCTAGTGATGCATTCATTGCCGCTCTAAAACGATTTGTCGGACGCAGAGGTATGCCTGGAAAAATATATTGTGACAATGCAACTAACTTTGTTGGTGCTGAGGCTAAACTGAAAGAGTTGTACAAAATATTTCACGAGGACTCAATTAAATCGAAAATCCTTTCATATACAGCATCCAACTGTATAGATTTTCAATTTATCCCACCGCGAGCTCCACATTTTGGCGGTTTGTGGGAGGCAGCAGTTAAATCGGCTAAAGGTCACTTATATCGAACACTTTCAAACGCTCGACTTTCATTTGAAGAGCTGTCTACGGCCTTAGTGGAAATCGAAGCCATTATGAATTCACGTCCGATTACCTCTGTATCAACTGACCCCAACGATTTGGAAGCCCTTACGCCAGGTCATTTTTTAATCGGGTGTTCATTAAAAACTATTCCTGAAAAGATTGAGTTAAATTGCAATATTTCCAGTCTCCAGCGTTGGCAAAGGATATCAGCAATAAAATTTCACTTCTGGCATAGGTGGCACAAAGAGTATGTAACCCAGCTACAAGAACGGTACCGATGGCGCAACCCTCAACGAAATTTAAAGGTAAACGACTTGGTAGTAGTTCAGGAAGATAATGTTCATCCTATGAAATGGGCAATTGGTCGGATCACAAATGTAATTTTTGGTGCTGATGGGTATGTTCGAGTTGCAGATGTTAAAACAGCTACCACCAATCTTCGCCGTCCAGTTGCTAAACTAGCAATTTTACCTATTGATTGAATCTGGGAGTTTCAATGGGGCCCGGCATGTTAACGCATGTAACGATATTAATCATTCATGAAAATTATTATTAAATTGAGTTGCTAAAATTTGAGCCTCCCTAATTAACATTAAATTAGTAATAAACATATGTTTATGTGTGTGTGCGCGCATACAAAAATTTAGTTGAAATGTTTAAAGTAGCTGAATAGAATAATGTTGTTTGACTACTTATTTTAGTACATTTATACAATAACAAATCTGTAATAACATTCTTTTTGGAATTTTACCGCTAATCCTTATTCTTAATTCATTTTACTAAATAAAATTGAAGTATAGAAAAAGAAGTTGAAGTGTAAGCATCAAATAAATTTTTAGTGTTTCTTTTATACGGCAAATCGGACGGTAAACTGTGCTATACATATTATACAGTAAATTAACTTATTGAATTATAATATAAAATAACTAAAATAACCTAAAATTGAATTTAAATTAGAAATTTAAATTAAAAGTACGTAATCAAAAGATTTTGGTTTGTCAAACCAGGCAATCCTATTCAAACATCATTCGATCAAAATTCATTTCAGATTTAAGAAGAGCATTCACAATCATCAGGCAGGGCTTAAACAGCCATTTTAAAGCATTTAAAGGCAGAAAAATTTATTCAAGAGCAAGAAAATTGGATGCAACATGAACAACAGCCCAAAGAACTGCAACTTTTCATGTCCGAAATGTTGTTGGATCGCACTAGAATGAAATCATTTTTGTAAGGAATTATCGCTAGCCATGAAAACAGGATTTCTTACAACCTCAAGTGCAAGTAATTCCATATGGAAAGCTGGCAACAAGCAAAAACTACGGCCAAGCAGCATATGTATTATGCCAAAGTAATGCTCTGTATTGAGCAGGATTAAAAGGATGTCATCCGTTATGAGTTGCTTAAGACTATCTTATGAGACCAGCACAGACAAGAATGAATTAATTTGAGGCAACCATTGGCCACAAATCTCTCTGTCTGTGCAACGACACATACTCGGCCACATATATTGGGTTAAAAACTATAATGTAAACAGTGGACCGAAAAACATGCCTCAGCCGCCGAATACCATTTGTTTCTACAGATGCAGTACATGCTCAGAAGAATACATTTCCTTTCAGAACAGGTTATCAAAAATTGCCTCAATTCTTTGTTGGCATCAAAAAACGAGAAGTTTTCTTGAGGCGAAGTACATAAATTGCTACAAAGTTTGGAAAAAAACGTACATTCCACTGAATAATACTTGTAATGGCATGTTCTTTTACAGCATTACATCATCGTTGTCGTTGTTTAGTACTTGGAAATCTAAGATAAAGAATTTTAAGGGACACGCAATGTATTTAAGGAGCAAAGGCTAGTGAGAGTCTATCAGCATTGTTGAGAAATTCCAGCCACGAGTTATAATAGTTATATGACGGAATCGGTACGATCAGTATTAAAATTGTATCGCATAAGACCCAAGTAAGTCACCAATCTAACAGAACCATGTATCAAAATACCAGTAATACCTATCAGCTAACATCTGCTGCTGCTAAATTTACTGCTTTGTATTCGAATTGAGTCGTTGTATATTCGCATCTGTTATTCGATTCTCTTCTCAATTCTTTGTAATGTTTTTTTATTTGTTTTTTTTATTTTTTTTATTGCATATTGACAGAATAGATTGCTAAGTTTCATTTCGATTCTTTCTATGCCACCACTTTTTTTCAATTGCTTTCAATTGCATTGAATTTGTTTTTATTGAATAGTTCTGCTGTCGTTGCTGTTGTCGTTGTTTTTTGTCTTTGTCTTTTTGTATAGAATTAAATTCTATTTGTTTATATTTTATTTAGATTTTCATTTTATTTCCATTCTCATATAAAAGAGTAGGTTTTTAAGCAGTTTTTTCTTCTCTATTTTATCGAAAATTAAGTGCCAATAAAGGAAGATATTATAAACGATTATAATTCAACTCAACTCAATGCATTGCAATACGATTGGATTCGATGCAATTCAATATTTACACAAGGACAAACAAAGTGTAATTGAGTTTTAAAATACTTGCCATTAGAAATGTTCTATTATCTATTCTTCTATTGTATCTCTAATGTTTAACACATGAAAATCAAATAATAAAGAAAAAGCAAACGAATCAAATATAATCAAGTGAACTGTTTTCCTATTGAATGAAAACAATTTGAAATTAATCAACTACAAATGTACATATGTAATTTAGAGAATGATAGAAAATTTAAAAAACCGACAAATGTACTAAAAAGACACTTAAAGAGTTTTAATTTTAGAGAGAGCACCCTTGATTGCCTATTTCAAATAATATAAATTAACTTACAGAAAACATCGCTATAATCTAATTGGTAGTGTGTTGACACGTTTCAAACCCCAGGTCATACATCACCAACGAAACCAAATGTAGGGAAATGTATTCCTATGAGCATGTACTATATCTAAAGAAACAAATGGTATTCGGCGGCTGAGGCATAATTTTCCATCCACTATTTGCTTATGAATTAATTCTAGTCTGTGCTGGTCTCACGAGATAGTCTTTAGCAGCTCATCACGGATGACATCCGACATGTTTCTGCTTTTAAATGGCTGATTGATTCACGTCTAATGAATGTGCAAGCTCTTCTTGCATCTGCAATGAATTTTGATCGAATAATGTTTCCGATTTACAGTCCGTAAATCCTCTTTGGCTGCCCCGAACACTCCTTGTCTTTGATGCTAAATTCAGAATTTTTGAAATCTACAAAGTTCTCGATATAAGGTATGTTCGGTAGATCGTGCTCAGCTCCAAGCTTTGAGTAAACGAGGAATTTGACGTACTGTTTTCTGCTCAAAAGAGTTAAAGAGACGTATAGATATATCGTCGAAGTCGTCGTAGTCTAGTAGGTAGTGCGTTTGCTTATTAGACGTGAGGCCATGGTTCAAACCCCAGTTCAGACATCAAAACGAAATACGAGAAAAATATTTCTTCGGCGACGTCCTTTTACCAGATTTCTGGCAAAAACTCTGAGAGTGAAAAAAATTTCGAATTTAAGCTGAAGGTCGCGCTACTCATGTATAACAAGTGGTGTGAGAAGCTAGGTTGTGATCCTGACTGAAGGGTTGTAATGACCAATTATGTCTGAATGTATGTACAAGAAACATTCTATGTGGTGATTCCTTGATTATAGACAGTGTGTTGTGCCTGGCTTAAGTACTCTTATATTCGTGTTAGTAAGTGTAAGTGGAATGTAAGTTGAGTGAAATGGGTTGTGGCCATCGTTAATGCTGGGGGATTGTCAATCTTAACCGCGAGAGATCTTATTATCTGACCTTATTCCTTCACAATACATTTGAAAGGCTTCTGGTCAACGGAATACAGTCTGTGCCTGCTTGCCTATACTTTGGTCTGACGTACTGAGTCTATATTGAGATAATTGGTAACGAACATTGAAAAGTTTCTAAAGAAGCAGTCTTCAATTAGGTGAAGAGTGGTCAAGTATAGTACAGGACTAACAATCCCCGACGTTTTACATAATATTGGTGTTCGGATTACCTCTGTGTCAACTGCTCTTTCTCCACTCATTTTAAAGGATGGCCCAATTTCGTTGACACAATGAAAGTACGTGCTCTGTTGGATTTAAATCGTATGGCCATCCATAGCACTGTTATGATTGTCGCAGGCTACTATGCACGCCCATAGGTTTGATGTTCTTTCCAATGATTTTTTAAGAAGCTTTGGATCTGACTAAGCGATAAAGACAATCTCTAATGTCATAGGTCAGCGCATGCTATGAAGAGACGGAAGTCCCTGAATTCATCTCTAGCTTTAGTTAAAATCTCCAATTTAAATTGGATTTATTTTAAAATTGGAAATATTTTCTACTAGTAGATTTAACCCAGCGCTGGATAATGATTTGTGGTAGCATAATTGTTATTAGACTTGAGGCCAAGGTTTAAACACCAGGTCAGAATTTCCAACAAAACGAAATATGAAAAAATATTTCTTCGGCGATTGCCTCTCAGCATATTTCTGTGAAAAACTCTGACAGTAAATAAAATCGCCATGAAAGGTTTCTCAAAAAATGTGTCATTTGCAGTAGATAATTAACACACACTACATAAGTGGTGTTAGAAGCTAGGTCGTCATCCTAACTGTAGGGTTGTAATGCCTAATTATATATGTATGTATATTTAAATTTTTGTAGCTTTAATGCTTGGTTTTAAAATTTGCTAAATTTTCTCTACAATACGAACAAATAATACTTTTTTCAACAAGTGGCATAGAGGTCTACATTATTCACCACTGCCTGAATATGCCTGAATATACAAATTGAGTGTTTTGTCTCTTATCCTTTGCATGGCAATTCTGCTTAAAAACTAAACTTGGCAGTACTTTTGCCAAACAAACTTTCATGTATCCACGTCGGAATACTTAGTAAAATGTGATACGAAGTATGAAAATTTATATTTATCGACATGTTCAGTTCTAAAAATTCATAATTTGCCGAAAAATTAAAGGAAAAAGACGAATGAATATGGTCTGTAATATTTAGTACAAAAAGCTTTTAGCAAAGCTTAAAATCATTTTCTGTTCGTAATGTTGCTTCTGCATAAGCTTTTTAAGGACTGTTATGGACTTTAGTGCTGTAAAATATTTTCGGAAATAGTTTAAGGCACAATATAACAACATTTAGGCTGGGAAAAATAGGATCCTAGGTCATAAGGGAACTCACGGCAACGAGTAGGTATACGAACTTGCAAAAGAATTTGTGAAGAGATGTTTAAAGAATAGAGATGTTTTAAAGCCTATATCCAGCGGAGAGATAGATTGAAAGAGGCCGAGTGTTTTCTCAATGAAAATAGGCCTGAGGAAATGTATACTTTTTTTAGGCAATTCGAATGCGAAAAGATTTGAGTCAGGCGTTAAGGCATATCATAACGAAATACCTCGGTGCGTAGCAAAGGAGGTTTCTCAGAGCTTCACAGTACCTCATTTGATCGGACTAATTTTCCTGCACTTTTTCTAGTGTATGGGATCTTGGCATCACGAAGGTTGGCCTTCAAATGCTCAATTGTCTCTGGCTTGTCGGGATAATACTTTTCTTTAACAGAAAATAGTTCAATGGTGTCAAATCGCAGGTGCTTGGCGGCCAATTGACACCACCATTTCGGCTAATTAAACGGTCATCAATTGAGGCAATAAATCGATTTTGGCATGAGATGTGTTGCACGTTGCACTATCCTGTTGAAACCAAACATTGTTCACATCAATACCATGAAGAGCGTAATGGGTGCATTGGCTTCAGTAATGCACCCACCAAGATGAAAATAAGCTTCATCCGATTCAAAATTGACATCATATTGCAGTTTTCCGTTGGATCAGTAAATCCCAACGTTTCTTAAGCGTAAATAGATTCATTAAGTTCAGTGGAGATAATATACTGGGTTTTATGACAGAGTAGAATTACATAAGTATTGCCAGATCCGAAATAGTCAATGGTTCAAGTTTAAATTCTGAGGGTAAATAAATAAAATTGCCATGAAAAAGTTTTTCAAGGACCTATCATTTGAAGACGACTTTAAACTGTAATTCCCTCCACTCATGGATAAAATCAACAAAGGGTATATGAGTGGTGTATGAAGCTAGGAAGGAAGTAAGTAAGTAAGTATGTTCTGAAGGCAATGCCAAGAATTATAACTCATTTAGGCCGTCAAAGGGTGTCAAGGTAAGATCAGAGTTAAGGCTTTATATACCTGATAAAGTACTGTTTCTCTGATTCGATCTAAGGATATAGAAGTTTTGAATAATTTGTTTTTTATTATTTTGGAAATTCATACTTACATAACTTTGTGTTCCAATAAAATTCTCAATTGTTGTAATAAAATAACAAGGCTTGGTTTTTTTTTATAAATTTTTATTTTTTATTTATTTCAGATGTTTTTTTCTTATATTTTTTTTCTTCTTCTTCTTCTTTTTTATAATGGATAATACCACTTCTTGTTTTTAATCCCAAATAATAATTATTTATTTGATTTGATTTATTATTTATTATAATTAATTTTTTTTTTATATTTTTTTTGTTAATTTTATTTCACTTCATTTATTGTTGTTACTTTAGGTTTTTTTTTTGTTATTTTATTTTATTTTATTTTTTTTTTTAATCTTTTTTAATACTTCTTACTAAATGCGTAGTTTTAACAATATATACTATGTATGTAGGTATGTATGGTATGAACGTATGTATGTATTTATGTGGTATTAATATGTATGAATGTATGAGTATGTATGCATTTGCTATGCATATTTGCATGTACTTGTTTGTATTTTTTGTATGTATGAATGCATTTGTATTTCATTTCATTTAATTTTTGTTTGTTTTTATATATATGTATAGTATCTATATGTATATTTGTAGTATTCTTTTTTTTTTCTCTCAATAATACATATTGTTTATTTGTTGTTATAATTGTTTTATTTTTTTTTTGTCTTTTTATTATTTATTTATTTCATAATATTTAATATAAAATATTTATTCACTTAAATACATATACAATATGGATTAAAAAAACGAGTTAAAAAACAAAAGAAAAAATCTGAAATGAACATAAAATTTAAGATTAAAATTGATGGAATTGAAGGAAACGAATTGGTCATTAAAATGAGTTTCAATTACAATTTATGGTAAATGAATACATACACATACATGTTTTTTTTTTTTTTTTGGGCTTATAATAGTATATAGTTATTGTTATTGTTATGGTTATTATTGTTGATTTTTATTCGCTTTATTTATTTTGATTTTTGTTTTTTCTTTAATTATTTATAATAATAATAAAAATAAGACAAAATTTTAATATAAGTTTATCATTTTAATTTTAATCATTTAATCTTGTATTTCATTTCTTGTTTATTTTTCTTTGTATGTTTTCTTATGATTTCTATCTGAGACAGTTTCGCTTTAAATATATTTTTGTTTTATAAATACAATGATTTTGATTTTTTTAATTATGTTGATGCATTTTTGATTTCTTTTAAATTTTATTTAAATTTAAATTTTTTTTTTTGATTTATTTTGTGTGTGTTGTATTTGGCATTTCAGTTATTGAATTTTTATGTGAAATAAAATTTTTTAAGTTTAATTATCATATTTAATAGCCAATCAATATAAAAGAATGATTTTTTGGTGGATAAAATTATTCTGTTTAGTTTATTAAAGTAAATCGTTCACTTCGTTAGATATTTAAAGGGCTTTGAAAATTTTGTTGTATTTCTTTCATAAAATATTTACTGAATTTTATTACAAAGGTTTTTTAAGAAAATTTTTAAGTGCAAATAAAGTTTTTATAAAAAGTTTACCTTCAATTAATTGAATCTGGAGATTAGAATTTCTTGTTATCTTTTATATCCTTCCAAACCTTCAGTCATTATTACGACCGAGTTTCTTAAACCACTATCTCACAGTACGACAATACAGTAATATTTTCAAAATTATTATATAACGACTTCCATTTTCACTCATATTTTAACTCTTATGACTAGGAAAACTTTGTCAACTTACGGTTGAAGTTTGTATATCCATGAAAAAATAAATTCTTAAATTGAATTATAAACCCAATACTCCAAAAATTTATTCTGCGAGGAGCTTAAGTTATCAGTTTTTTGAATGGACACTGAATTCGTCTGAAAATTCTCAAAAAAGGACTTGGGGAGTTACTAGTCTGTCTAAGGAAAACATCCTTAAATATCTGTCTTCATAAAATCTCTATTGAATAGATTTGATTTGATTAAAATTTTTTATTAAAATAAAAAAAATAACCTGAACGATTTTCAGTGTCGATATTCAAGCGATATGATGTCCAACACATTCAAATTAAAAGTTGAATTTTTGTTGAATGACTATCAAAAAAAAATATATATCTATTTTTTAAATTCTCTTTTCTTTTATTTCTGATAAAGAATTATTGTAAAATGTACAGTATTTGTTTTCGAATTTATTTGTCTGTAAAACAAAAATTGTTTAATTTAAAATCAATTAAAAATTTCAAAAGAATTGTTTTTTTTTTGTAATTTCTTGTTCTTTTTTTGTTTTGTTTTGTTTGATATGACTTACATACAGATTTTATTATAATTGTATCAATTAATTTATTTTATTTAATTGTTATCACTTAATTATTTGAATAAATTAGAAAGGGGAGAAACATTATCGTATGAATTAGAAAATAATTTACAATTAACAGGTTAAGTTTTTTATTTTATATTTAAATTTAAATTAATTTAAATTTGTTTTTGTTAATTTAGTTTACTTTATTTATATACTAGAGAGCAGGCCTTTAATGAAAGATAATTTTTTTTGTGTTTTCATTTTTTTTTCTTTTTTTATACACTACGTTTACCTAATTAATTAAGAATATTTTTTTTGTTTATTTTGTTTTATTATAGATATTCATTGTTATGTTTATAACAAATAATAAAAACGGGAGGAAAAAAACAAAAAATTGAAAAAACCATTTACAACATTTATTTTATTTTCTTTTATTTTTTTTTCTTAATTTTTTTGTTACTTTCTCGTGTAATTAAAAGCATATTTTAATATATTTAATATTTTTTTTTTGTTTAAAATTTTTTTTTTTAATTATTTTTTTTTTGGTTTTGGTGGATTTTTTTTATATTTTCTATCATAAAAAAGGAAGTTTTTGACATGTTGTTTTTTTATTATTATTATTATTATTGTGTTTGTTTTAATACATACATGTTTTTAAATTTTCTCGTTTTTTTTACAATTTTATCGCTTTTAAAAATTTACTTTTATGGTTGTGGTTGTGTTTTGTTTCCTCGTATTATATTTATTTTTCTTTTTGTATGTATTTTAGTTAAAACTATTAAAACAAAAGTTTTAATAACTACCAGTTTTGTTAATAAAATTTAATTAAAATATTTTTTTCTTTTTTTGTTTTGGTTTTATTTTTTTTGTTTTTCATTTTGTTTTTAAGGAGAATTAATTTTGTTTTTTTATAATAATTTTAATATATATTTAATTAATCTATAGTATGGCTATTATTAATATTTTTATTTATTTTTTTTTTTTTTTGTTATTAAATTTATGTTTACATAAGTAAAATTTTTTTAATTATCCTGACAATGTTATTACATTCAATTTTTCATTACACTGTGTTACACTATCAACAGGAAATGCAAAACACTTTTCCCATGAATAAAGATTTTAAAGTTAAAATTTCTTTTCATAGAATTTGTTGTTTTGGGGTGATTAACTTTTAAAATTTCAGCTACTGTAAGCATTATCTGAACCTTTCATGATTGAAAGTTTCTTTCAAATGATTGAAAATAGCAAAAATACCACTCTAAAGTTAGAAATGTATAACAATTTTTTTACATTTATGTAGGAAAGTTTAAATTAAATGCAATTGAATTAGTTCAATAAAAATTAGTTCAATTTTTATTTAAATTGAAACATAAGTTTCAATAATAATAATAAATGTATGTAATAATTGATTTTTACAAGTTATCAGTCCGGATTCGAGCTTTACAAATTTACACTTTTATTTTACAACTTTTGTCAACCTTCCAGTTTCTCACACCACTTATGTTGTGTGTGCTAATTTTATACATGAGTGGTGGGACCTAAAGTTTAAAGTCGTTTCCGAATGTGAGATTTTTGAGAAACTTTTCAGAATATTTTTTTTTAATCTCCGAGTTTTTGTCAGAAATCAGCGAAGAGGAAGTAGCCGAAGAGAGAGAAAAACTTTTCTTATGTCAAATAGGCAAGAAAAGCAAATACAACATTTTTTTTTGAAGGAGATCTGAGGCATGCATAATATTATCAAGAAATAACCTGAGGTTACTGACAGGTCTTTTGACTGGCCACTTAGTCAAAATGGTTGTTGTCTCGAATGCAATATGTAGATTCTGTGAGTAGTCGGCACACATTCTTAGAATCTGCATTGCAGAAGGAAACCTTGGCGTTATTGGCACCGTTTAGTTTGTAAGAGCCCTTCTAATGATAATGTACCAGGTAAAAGAATAAAGGAACGTTCAACATATTATTTTTAAAATATCTATAGCTTTCATATCTTATATTCCAAAGCTGTATGAAATAATAAACAACATTAGAAAAGACGGATTTTCTTAGAGCAATTCAACGCAGAGAAGTTTGCTATAAAATTCTTTAAAAGAGCACTTCGAAGTAAAAAATGAAATCAAGCTCGTTAACACATTTCATTCCGTATTAAGATCTATTTTGTTACCAATATTATTACAGGTCTTTTCTAAAATGTTAAAAATTCTAAATCATTTAGCCGTACATTTCGAGAATGCTATAGAATGCAAAATACTGAAATTTTGAATGTCAACAGTGTAAGTATGTTAAATAACGACCTTTATCTAAAGCACAGTGATAAAATTGTGATTATTTTTTTTACAGATTTTAAGTGGAATTAACCTAAAATATTATTAATAATTTTATATATTTTTTTTTGTTTAAATTTATGTTCGCTTCTTATTAAAAATTAATTACAACGAAATAACTTTAATTTTTTCAATTTTTACAATGTTTTCATAGAATTTTATTTAAATTTAATTCAATTTATATTTTTAACTTAAATTTACTATTTTTGTTTTTATATGTTTAATAATAACAAATTTTATAATTTCAGTCATTTTAATGCAATTAATTGCAAATTCATTATGTTGTGTTACATATTTTGTATTTTTTTTTCTTGTTGTTTTTTGCATTTTTTATGGTTTTATTAATAATTTTAAAAATTAATAAATAATTTTTAAATATTTGTATTTTATATAACAATAAATAAACGCATACAATAAAAATATGAATAAAAATTTTTGTGTGCGTGTTTATATCCGCTTTTAAATGTAAATGCTTAAGTACATACAGAGAAAGTGAAAGAGAGAGAGAGAGACAAGGAGTGAATGTAATGGTATGTGTTTGACCTTTTCTATGTAAATTTAAGCTTTTGTAAGTGTATGTATGGGTAAAAGAGTTTTATGATTCGTTTAACATACAAGTAGTAGTTTGCTCATGCTTAGAGACACACCCTAACTGCCATATGCCTGATATTGTAGTTGAGGTTTTTTAAAGAATTTTTATTTCCTTTTATATTCATCATCGTTGAACTTTACATTTATACATTTTCATCATTTTTATTTTCACGTTTTTCATTTTGTTTTTGCCTTTAATTTCATCTTGAAACATGAACTACTTTGAATTGCAAAAAACTATGGGAAAAAGAAAGCTAAAAAAATGTTAAAAGATAGAGAAACCAGCTTAGAAAGTGTTATAGAAACGGAAAAATTTTTTTAAATATCAAGGTTTTCCTCTGTCTCTAGTTCTTCCTTTGACATGGCAAATGTTTGATGTTGCCCTTGCCGTTGTTGCTCGTTTTTTTTTTCTTCTTTGGTTTGAGGGTTTGTTATTCTTTCTATTTCATCTCTTTCATGGATTTATACAGAATATTAAATATTTAAGGCAAAAAAAAAACCTGTCAGTATTATTTAAAATACAATTAGTAATGTACCTTCAACTGCAGGGCATATTTCTATCGTTCTGCTTACTTTAAGAATTTATTCAATGGAAGTGTATTGAATTTCTTTTCCTGGAAGTGTATTTTCTTTTAACCAACATCGTTAAAAGCAAGCATAGACATTTGGTTTAAGATTGAAAAGAATTTTCTTTCTCCTGCATACGTTTAAATGTTTAAAGAGCAATAAAAGCTTTTAACTTGAAGTAAGAAAATATTCAAGAAAATAATTTTTTATTTAATTAATAATTTCTTACTTATGTTTGTAGTAAAATAAATAATAAATTTGTTAAAGTATTATTTTGCAATTTAATTGAACATTTCAAGTTGGATTTTTAATTGAATACAACCAATTAGTTTCTATATTCGTCTCTCTATATTACACTAAGGACTCTATCAATATGTATACATACACATATATGTATGTATGTATGTATGTATTTTAATAAAAATCATATTCATTTACAAACGTATTGCTATAAGGACTTACAGACATACATACATAGATAAGTATGTTTGTTTGTCGATATTTATGCTGTTATTAAATTTGTTTTATTTTTAAATATTTTTTTCCATTTATGCTTGCCAAACAACAAAACAACAACAAGTTGAAAAATAAAAGTTAAAAATAAAAAAAACAATTTTATAATACATATTGAAATTTTCATACATATTAAGCAAATATTGAAGTTTAAGCTGTTGTCAATAACTTATTAAATGTATAATAATAATAATAATAAAAAAAACCAAAATATCAATAATAAAAAATAACTACATTTAATAAAATAAAGTGTGTGTGTGTATATGAATTGTAAAATTGGAAAAAATAGAAAATTTATTAAAAATGCGTATATTTCATTCAGTACAAGCATGCAAGTACATGTCACTACATGCATGTCTTATTTCCCAACAAGCATTTTGCCGATTAAAAAGGTTTGACGATTCGTGTAAGACACAGAAAGTAAAATACAATTCTAAGATGCCTCAAACTCTGAAGCGTCAACTGTCGAGAAAGCACTCAAAATAATAAAAATCGTTTAGTCTGGCATACAGTCTCCTCTCCTAGAGAATCTTTTAACGAACTATTAGAACATATCAGTTGTGTGGCAATTGCCTATGTGGATGACATAGTTCTTTGAATTTTGGGTAGTTTGGTGGATAATTGGGACCGCGACCCATTGAAGACCGAGGCAGTACTTTTCACCAGAAGATGCAAGCAAACGATATATTTTCGCTTATTGATGTTGGTTTACGCACATCTTGTTTAAGTGGTGAGGCGCATTTCATGTAATTTATTTCACCCTGGAAACGAACATACTGTCTATGCTCGTATTAAGCTATTGAGAAGCAAATAGGACTTGCACCCATGAGGATCTATACAGCACTAGTCAAACTTCAGCCTGGTACAGGCGGACAGGTTAACTAAACTGAACTTTAAAAGAGGCATATATAAATATATCTGGGTGCAATATTTTGACTGAAGCTCTGTGTACCAAGACTGCCTCAATGTTGGTAATAATTTTACACCTCTACCCTTTGGAGCTGTATTGTATGGCCTTAGTAGCTAATACTGTCTTTTACTAGAATGGAGTGTAAGAAATGACTATATGGAGTATAGAAAACGGAAGATAATCAGAGTCAAATCATTCCAAGGGATTTCAGATGGAAGTGTCAATTACAATTATGGAGTGGCCGTAGTCTAGTAGGTAGTCCATTTGTTTCTTTTAGGCATAAGGTTACAGTTCAAACCCTAAGTCAGATATCAAAACGAAATTATGAAGAAAATATTTCTTCGGTGGCCTCCTCTCTCAGCACATTTCTGGCAAAAACTCTGCGTGTAGATAAAATTGCCATGAAAAGTTTATCAAAAAATCTATCGTTCGAGTCGATTTTAAACTGTAGGTCAGTCATGTATAAAATTAACACACACAACATAAGTAGTGTGAGGAACTACATCCATAATCCGGACTGAAGAAGATATTACTATTCTCCAAATTCCAAAGAGGTGTGCTGGAGCCATTAACGAAGACACGAAGTTCTGGGTCTAGGCCGTATTCCCAGTGATTTCTTCAGGTGCTGTAGATACGAACGGATGGATGAAAAAGTATATCTGTCAGACCTAGGCTTCTGCATATAAGTAATCTCTGCCAAGGATTGACATTGAGAGTCTATAGTAGCTCCGCATTGATCCGGTGTTAAGGGAGATGAAAGAGGTGGTATCTTCGCCTTTAACCTACCTATCTACCTATGCAAAAGCACTGTTTTAGTAGTCTTAAAATAGAGTCTTTTACATAAAAGTAAAACCACTTAAATAGAACTGAATGAAAAAGGAATTTTGGTTGAATGGAAGTTACATACTTTACGTGACTTTAAAAATTTGTCATGAAATCGATTTAAAGGAGGACAAAATCGTATGACAACATATCGTGTAAGATATTTGTTGAAGTAACGCTTTTCTAAAGCAAGATACCAAAAAATGTTTAAATTACAAGTCTAAGTGTTAATGCTTGCTGGGTTTTGCAATAGCCAAGCCTACAAATACTGTTTCTATGCGTTTCCGGTTTAATATTTAAAGTGTCTATAAAAGCTTTCATATGCAGATCTCTCCCTCTCTCTCTCTCTCTCTTTCCCACCCTCGTATGTTCTGTTTATTAATAATATATGCTTGAATTGGTATGTATATGTATGTATGTGTATTTTATTTGCTTGTTAAAATGTTCAACTCATGGCTTTTGTTTGTTTGTTTATTTTGTTTGTTTTTTATTCTTTTTCTTTTTTTAATATTTTATTTTTGTTTTTTAATTTATAATCTATTATGTATATACATTTATATATAGTATTTTATATGTTTTTTTTATTGTTGTTGTTGTGTTATTATTATTATTGTTTGTTTTTTATGTTATTTGTTTACAACTGATAATGTTTAATGTTGTGCGGTTGCCAGTGTTTTTGTTATAAATTTTTTCCTCTTTATTTTTAATGTAGTTGCCTGCAGCTTCCGTCTGTGTATTGTATATTCTTTTTTCTTCACGGTTATTGATTATAAAATTGTTTATTGTTTAAATATTTTCTATTAACTTTTCTTTTTTTATATTTGTTGTTTTATTATGATTTTCTGTTGTTCTTGTTTTTGTTTTTTTTTTTTTTATTAAGGTACATCTATTATTATGCTGTTTAAAATACTGAACTATATTAGACAGTGGGAGAAAAATATATAAAAAGGATAAAAAATTTAAAATTTAATGGCTACACACAGTCAAACAGATTCACATTTGAAAATATGTTTCATATAAATATTTCGGTTTTAAAAATACTTAATTTATTTAAAATTTTTATGTAAATATAATTTTATAATATTCTGTTAAACAATTTTGGAAAATTGTTAATCAGTTTATTGGAAATCCTATTGAAACTTTATCAAGTTTTCTATTCTATGAAGTTGTAGAACTATTTGAAACGAGTTTCACACACCACTCATGTTGTGCGTCTTAAATTTATTCATGAGTAGTAGTTGGACCTACAGTTTAGCGTCGATTACGAACGATACATCCTGGAGAAACTTTACATAGCAATTTTATTTCACTCTTAGCATTTTCACCAACAAACTTATGAGACAAAGTCGTCGAAAGAAATAAATTTCCATAATAAGTAAACCCTTTCTAGTCTACAGCAACTTTTTGAAACTATACACTCTTTTAAAAGAGGGACCATGTGGTAGAGAGGTGCTTCAAAAATCTTTTTAGAAGGTCAGAAGTTTTTAGCAAGGAGAAGTGTATACTTTGAAAGTGTGGTCAATTCAACGAGGCAAACTATCTGATGGTCAGGCAACCATTAGATCACTTTAAGTCATGCTTGGTCAAGCTGAAGTAAATGGGAAGGGAAAACAGGCTGGTTTTTAGATCCTGAGAATTCTCTCAACAATGAGCAGGTATACGAGTATGCGAGGGGGGGGGGGAATGATGACAGATATTTTGAAAGGCATACACAATGTCTGACAACTCCAACCAAACAAAAAATGAAAAAATATTTCTTCGGCGACTCCTCAACAGATTTATGGTAAAAACTCTGAGAGTAAATAAAATTGCCTTGAAAAAGTTTGTCAAAACTTTCGGAGTCGATTTTAAACTGTCGGTCTAGCCATTTATGGATACAATATACACACACAACATAAGTGATTAGAGAAACAAGGTTGTAATCCTGACTAAAGGATATACACAACTAAAGGGAAGATAAATAGAGACAAATACTCTAGGCTTGAGTATAATCAAACTTTCTTGTGGTATTGCAATAAAAGGAGATCTGAATCATATGTTAGAATTATTTAAGGTTATTAACCAGTCCTTTTTTCCAAGAACTATAGACTTAAAGTATATTTTTTAAGGATGGGGACCGCATCGAACTGAATATTTAGATTCTGTGATAATGAGAATGAAGCATATGAATTCATTCTTGAAACATATGACATTAATATATAATAGAATGAAACTCTTGTGTACATATCATGCAATGGACAGGAAATTGTTCGAGGAGTTTCCTGATTTTTGTCAGAGTATTTTAATTAGAGTAGACATTATAAGTACGCCATATATAGGTTGTGAAGTCGCCGTAGTCCAGTGGGAACTGTGTTGGCTTATTAGAAGTGAGGTCATGGTTCAAACTCCAGGGTGAGCGACAGTTCGAACAAAACGAATGAATATATGAAAAAATATTTCTTCGTCAACTTCCTCTTAGCAGATTTCTGGAAAAACTCTGAGAGTGAATGAAAATTGTTATGAAAAGTTTCTCAAAGAATATCGTTCGGAGTCGACTTTAAACTGTAGGTCCCGCAACTCATCTATACAATTAACGCACGCAACATAGGTGGTGAGAGAAGCTAGGTCGTGGTCTTATCTGAAAGGTTGTAATGACCAATAATGTATGTATGTGTCACGTGGAGGTTGGGGGCAGTACAAAAGATCGCATGATCATAGTACTGTGGCATCTCTTTACGACATTCACAATATTAAAATAAACATTTCTAAAGAGCCCAGTATGTGTAGAAGGATAATATAAGCAGAAAATACTTTCCGCGTCATTTTTACAGGAATTTGTTTAAAGATTTTTTATCCCACTGTGCATTTTAGCGTGATAATGAGTTTTTGATTTTTATTTAATTTTTGTTGTTGTTTAATTTTTGATTTCGTTTTGTCTCTCTCATATGCTTATGCTTTGTTATCGTTTATTATTAATCATTTATTTATTAGTTTATTTATTTATTTGTTTATTTATTTATTTATTATTTATCTACAATGAGTAAACGATGTATTCATACTAAAAAATAATGGAAATAAATTTTTATTTAAGTTTTCTTAAATTTAAAAGGGGTTTTAACAATTATATTGACTATCTTTGTTTTTGTTCCTTTTTTTTTGCATTTTCTATTTTTCATTTATAATTTTTACATTTTACAAAAAAATATATATATATATTTACTTATATACTTATATGTATGCTTATATACTTAAGTTTATATACATTCATTTACTATACCATACACTTGTTGCGGTACATTATAAATGCATGCAGTTTTTGTTTTTCTTTTTTATTTTTTGTTTTCTGTTTTATTACTTATTTTTAGTTTATATTTTATATCATCTTCTTTTCTGTTTGTTTTTCTTGTTATATTTAATATTTAAAACTAATATTTACTTAATTACTTACAATATGTAGGGTATTTTTTGTTAAAACATTGTTTTTCTTCTCTTTTATCTTTTTCTTCTTCACTATTTTGTTTTGTTTTCTGTTTATAACTAATCTTATATGTGTTTTATGTATACATATACTATATATGAATATTTGTCTGTCTGTTTGTCTCTCTGTCTGTCTGTCTGCTTACATTTGAGCATAATGTTTATGGTTTAACGTTTGCATAGATTGCATAGTGTCTGGCATGTGAGTTGGCATAGTTGTTGGCGTCATATGGGGTGGAGTTGTTGTTGTTGTTGCTGTGGCTGTTGTTTGATAATCAGTTCCATTTCATTTATTATAAGGATGATTAACGTCTGGATTACGCATTAGTGTACTATTTTGACTACCAGCCAACTGTTCATGATTGCTTAAGATTTTCTCCGTTTCTTGACGACTGTTGGCCATTATGCGTCGTATTGTTGGTGCGCAGGGTGTCCGTCAGAGGCGAGTATCCTGCGCATGCTCATGTCAAACTTGACCATGGGCGTTCATGTGCATTGTCTCGGCATCGGTAGGTGGGGTGCCAGCATTTAATTGAGCTGTAGGATAGTACTGTAACGAGGCACAATTTAAGTACTAAATTAGTGTTAAAAGAGTTGCATTGTCATTCATATCAAAACAAAAAGGAAAATTTATGTAAGAAAGTATATTCAATTTATAGATTATAATATAGTTGTATGATTGTTTGAGTTTATAATCAGCTGTTACAAGATAAAATCTTAGGTAACAAGAAACTCATTTCAATTTGCTTTGCCTAATGTTTTTTAGGATCATGCTCATACTTTTATTTTAATGGTTTTGGGAATTGCCTAACTCAGCATTAAATACTCGACTTTAATTCTTATTTTGGTATTATAACTTAAAAGCCGGTCATTTACGTTAGTTGGCACTACTTACTTATGCGTTGCTTCATATCAATGAAAGAGCAATGCCCGACCTATTACACTGCTTGGCTTGGTAGTGTACCTTCAAATTTTTTCACGATGAATAATCTTTTAAACAAAACCTGAACAAAAATTGAATTTGAGTGCAGTCTTATTGAGTTACTATTTTGTGAAGAAAAGCTTCACTTGCGAGTCATGGTTTGCTTGTGGAACTATATGGTAAACATATTCTATCAAAAGCACTATGTATGGAGTGGCTTCTGCATTTCAAACATGGTCATCAAAGACAGAAAGGTGTTGAATATCGTTCAAGATTCGTATTCGATGCTGGAAGATTTTGCAAAATCTCATCAGGCTGATTCAAACAATTATTTCAAAACTAAATAAAAGCAGTAGAAGTTATTCTAAAGCAAGGAAATTAGGTGCCACATAAACTGACGTTGAGAGAGACGTTGTTGTTGCATGACTGCTATGATGTTTGCGTAAGTCGCAGTAGTCCAGTAGGTAGTGTGTTGGCTTATTAGACGTGAGGCCATTAAGAAAATGAAATATGGAAAAAATTATTCTTCTGCGACTTCCTCTACGCAGATTTCTGCCAAAAACTCTGAGAGTAAATAAAATTGCCTTGAAAAGTTTCCCAAGAAATCTGTCGTTTAGAGACTACTTTAAACTGTAGGTGTAGGCCCTGCCACTCATGTATAAAACTAACATACATAAACATAAGTGGTGGGAGAAGCTAGGTCGTAATCCTGACTGAAGGATTGTAATGACGAATTATTTATGTAAGAAATGATGTTAGATTGTTTTAAAAAGATATCACTTTTGCTACGAATTATCACTGCCAAAGAAAAATGAATTTATTAGCACAACTCCAAGCGCTAGAAATCGTATGTGTAGCATGGGCAAGAGACAAGGTCTACGAACAAGTAGACTTCGGATCAGAAGGCTGTGGTACATTGTGAGTTGCTCAAACCTCTCCACTTTATCACGAGAGTCTTGTGCAGATAACAATAAATTATTTTGATGCGAGAATTAATCACAAAAGGCGCTGACTATGAAACGCAAACGCGGTCGTAATATTCCATCATGACAAAGCTCGCAAACATATTGCGGCGTCGACCAAAGGCTATTTTGAAAATCGTGTAGCTTACAACTTTCCCTCTCTGACTACCATTTAATTCGATCCGCCTTTAGTAATAAATACTTCACTTCAGAGGTGGGTATCTAAAATTGACTCGATTCTTGGCCTCAAAAGGTTGTTTTTTATTTAATTTTTTTTATTAGTATTATTTTTTGCTTTTTGTTGGAATCCATTTATTGCCAAAAACAATAGGAAAGAGTCGTAGCCTCTGAAGGACAATAGTTTCAATGACATATTATTTCAAAAAACTATTTTAATAAAGCATTTAATTGTAGTAAGAATTATCCTGTTTACCAATTGATTTTTTTTTTTTTTTGCCCATAGTGAGAATCCAGAACAGACCTCTTAAAATGTAAACGTACAGATTGTATATTCCTCTGTGGGTATCAAATCCGCAACTTCATTCTAAGCATTCTGTAGCACACAACCCACTAAACACATTATGTTATACGTACATCACGCCGCGTAAGATTATTTGTTAAGAGTGTTCATAAAGTAATGAAAATTGCTTAATTCTATTGCTGTATCGCAGCTCAAGATTGCGTGAAAATCTATTTTGGAATTTTTATGTGAGGCTAACGTTACCATTGATAAGCCGACCCATTTCTCTGAGAGGGCCTCACTTACAATAACGCTGAATGGGGATGATTGCATCACGTTGCGACAACGTAATCAGTTATTAGCCTAACAATGGCAACCCTAAGGCATTGTTGAGTGAATAGTGCGATAACCAATGCAATATCTGCTACAGGGTGCTACAGACCATCAAAATTCTTATATTATAATTATAAACCCATCTGTTTAAACAGCTCGACTCTATTGAATTATTATAATTGGCACCAGCACTCTACCTTTTAGTTCGCCTTTGATACTTACGGCTCTTCCAGTTTTTAACGAATAAATTAAACTTTACTTTGGCATGATTAAATAGCTTTTGTTATCAAATTTATTGTTGTTTATGGACCATAAAAATAAATTTCTACGGCTATAATAATCACTTGATGCTGCTGCTTTATTTTAACAGCCTTATGACGTACACATACATAAATGCAGGCTCGCATAACTCTTCCTTATTTATCAAATTGTTTAAAATCGTATATAAATCATATGCATGATAAATTTTTACGTGAAATTAACAACACAATGCAATGCAAACAGACAGACAGGCAAACTGGTTAAATGGGATGATAAATGAGTGCAGAACGAGTAGAACAAGCTTTAATTGAAATTATTGATGTGCGCCAACTAAAGCTTTATCAACAAAATACAACAAAAAACACACATACATTCGCAGATATGTACATATATGATCTCTTTCACCCTTTTGCCTAGTATGAGGCAATGCAAGGATGCAATGTGAAAGTTGTTGTAGTTGTTAGGCATGCATAAGTGTGGGTACATAAAGCACTTGTAAATAACTTTTTCAACACCAAAAACACATCATTCAACATCCATAGGGAAAGTCGAAAATCAACACAAACAACATCAGCAACAACAGATCCAACAGATATCTGTGTTGGAACATCAAAAAGTAAACACAACTCTTTGTTGTGTTGTATGTATATGGGCCTAGTAGTGCTGTTGTTGTTGTTTTTCATTTTATAAGTTACATTCAATTTCAATTTAAGTTTGATTTTGAATTTAAATTCAAGTTAGTCTTGCTTAAAAAGCAACGAACTGGGTATACTCTGTGCTGTTAGGTTGGAAATGGGAAACGAAACTGTGTGTGTGGAGAGAAAGGAAAAGGAAGCTCAAATCGAAAATATCGATATGTATGTAGTAGGAAACAGCAATGAAAATGCTGCTGTTGATGCAGATGTGTCCATTTAATGGTCCCTTATCATCATTGTCGTCATTGCATACATCAGTTCAACCTAATGGCCAGTATTTTTGGCTTTATACAGCCCTGACTGAGGATACTGATATGTATTACCATAAACAATAGTCCTAAATAAGATTTTCCTCAAAAAGCCAAGGGAATTTCACAACAACAACAACCCGAACACTACACTCATAGTAGCCTACAGCATATGAAAGCATTTAGCAAAGATATGAAAAAGAATGGAGAGCTTAGTGTAGGAAATTCATGTTGAAAATCAAAATTTTCGAAACTCTATTATTAAATGGCTTGCATTTGATTGCTTGTTGAAGAGTTGTAGTTTCGTAGTAAATGTTTTGGAACATCAAAAATAATTGTTTTATTGTACCACTCCCTCTCGCATGAATGTATATTGGTAGAACAACAAAAGCTAATTCAAGAATTAAATTTTTTTCTGAACATTTGACGAGTATGTATTAGTTAAGTGTCCTATCTTTGGGATTTAAAAGTTTAAAACTAGCCTTCAGGCCTTTGTTTAATATTTTAAACACAATGTAGTGCTTTAATATTTTTCTGCACTGTATTTAAAATACCTTTTGATTTTATTTAAACACTCTCTTTTCCAGTACGTGCGACTGCATTTCCCAATTAAGGTTGCCGAAAAAGAAAATTCTGTGATTATTTGAAAACGAAAAAAAAAAATCAATATTTTCCCCTCGTTTTTTGTTGGTTTTTATGTTGTTTTTTGCAGACATTTTTAGCACAATTATAACATGTGCAGCAATTATACTAATATGTTGTAGATACACATACTAACATATGAAATATACACATACGTATGTACATACATATGCGGTAGTATCAGAGTTTGCTTCGCTCTGCAGTTTTTCCGTAATGTGGTAAAAAGTATTTGTATTTCAGCTAATTAGGCCAATAATGAGCTTAAATAATGCAGTCTCCCATAATTATTAGATGTGGTTCTTAGGCTAATAATCAGCAATTTAAACTTTGTAATTACAAACTGCATATCATAACGTTCTAAATGAATTATTTACTATATGGTGAGAAAAGAAAACATAATATTTTGTTTAAAACTATTGCGGAATTTGAACATGAATTTATTTTTGTGTTGATTTTTTCTATCAGAAAACACACACACGGTCTTGCAGAAGCCTATTCACATAACACAGTTCTTTAAAAATCAGGACGGCGCAACCATTATAGTCAATGAAGACACCAATCGCACCATGACTTCGACTTTCGACTTTTAGATTCCAAAAATTGATTCTGTACTGTGAAGCCAGCAGCGGCAGCCAGAAGAATGAAATAATATTCCGTTTCAAACCGGAATAATTATCCATACTTCGCAACGAAGGAATAAATTTGGCGAAATTTAAATCGTTTTTGTTTTAGTGCATTTTTAATTTAAACTTTTAAATCACCCACCCATTATATTTACTCACATTATGCTCATATTTAATACGTAAAATTCATAATGACAAGCACATATGTGACGTATGAGTGATATTTAGTTTCATACATGACAAAATCAAAAATATTTTATTGCATACTCTTCAGAGTAACTATTGTACTACATGTAATACGATGCGTATACGTAATATATTTCAAAGGCAAATAAGAAAAAAAAAAAAATAAAAAGCTCTGCCTTGCACCATCATGTGGAGAGGATTAAATTGAATAAAGCCTATGTTATTTTAGATAGTTTTGGATGAGCTATAACTGCCATAAAAAGAAAATTCAGGTACAGGTAATGCCATTCTACATTACGGAGCTTTTCTTTTGTTTAATAAAAAATATTTGTAACGCTTAGAATTTCTCCGTTAAAGGAAAATGTTATGCCGACAAACCAGAGACGCTTGCCGAGGTCTATGGTTATGCGGATGATCTAGTCTTTATGGCAGGAGGCTTTGATATGCACGCTCTTTTTTAAGATGCAAACTACGAGTTATAGTGCTCATAGTCTGCTTTAAATCTTTAATATTCGCTAAAGAGAATTGATGTTTTTGCCCGTATATTTAACTTATCAATCCTTAGTAGCATTGAACTTTCCTTATCTACGAGGGTAAAATATCTAAGAATCATTCTGGATCCCAGCTCTAATGGTAGTACAATGTTATTGAGAGGGCGCAAAAAAAAAGAAACTACAATAACATTTTACACCTCCAAAAAAACCGTATGTCAGATCTAGTCAGTCTTTAAACAACCCTCATATACTGGCTCTTTAGTGTCGTGGTGGAGCCGACCTGGTAATGTAAATACATGTTTGGTGCATGATATGCAAATACCAGTACCACAGCCTATTGATAGACAAATTCCTGTTCACCAGTTCAACTCTGTTCCACGCCAACCTCTGACTTTCTTTTAAAGCAAAGGGTTAAGTTGGAGGTGGTTAGACTGATTGCAGTTAAATCGTGGCTCCACCTGTACGGGTGGACATGCTGCCTCTTTGGGAAGATATACGCATATTTGGGCCTATTACATGGCTCCTTACAACATTCTTAATAGAATATTAGAGAATACCGACTAGGGAATTCCGAAAGTTCTCAATGGAGTCCTTGAGGTTTATACCGATGGCTTAGGGATGTGTGCCAGTTGTGCACTGAGATGTATTTAGAAAAGGTTCTGATATCAAATTTTCTTATAGACTGCCAGATTACTGCAATGTCTAAAAACGGCGTGATGCTTTTTGGATGTGGGGATTTTTCCTTAAAATCTCTTGATTTACTCGGACACCCTTTCAGTTTGAAAGAAGTGAAGTGTTTCATGGCCATCTGTTGCTTTCCGAACTTTTGCTAATAAACTGTTGTGAGAGGGTCGCCAGAAATTTTTTTCTCATATTTCGACTTCTCAAGATGTTAGAACTGAGGTTCGAGCTTGAGGTTATGGTCTAGTTAGCCAATATCTAGAACAATTAACTAAACTAAGTAGGCCTGTGATACTTCTTTTAATCGCAGTATTGTGTAACTCTCTGTAATGGCCTCTGAGTAATAGGGGTAGTAATAGCGATTTTGGGAACATTAGCTTCTTATTTCTCTATTCCATCATTTATTCATTGCATGCTTCTTGTGATTATTTTGTGTTATGAAAACCTTTTTGAAAATGTCTATTTGCCAATAACGATTAACAACTGCAGCAGCCTTTATTAAATATTTATCAAGTTCTTTAAAACTTTATCTGTCTTTTTTTTTTTTTGTTTTTGCTGTTTTTTTCTTGCGCAGGAAATTTAAAAGTTTGAGTGAAACCAGTTATGGTTTTGACCCCTTTTTCTAAACGTTTCATTCTATGAAATTCATTTATGGCTGCTGTGGTGGTCGCTGCTGTCGATTTTGCTGTAATGGAAACCTCATAAACTACAAAGAAAACTTATCACAAGTACTTCAACGTTAAGCACAATATTGATAGACACGACGTGCGACAGAGCGACAAAAAAAAAACTTACAAAAACAACAACAACGAAAAAAATTAATAGATGAACTGAAAGCCATTACAGGAACCGGAACTGGTACGTATAGAACAAGAAAAAAATAAAATAACAACAACAATTTGATGGATTTTTCAATGTTATAATCAAGAGGATATTAGAGAGTAGAAAAAAAACAACAACAAAAAAAAATACCATAAAAAGAGTTATAGAGAGTGGTGCATGGCATGAGTTTTTAAGTGGTTAGCTTGTTTGGCTGGTAACTTACCCCGACACGTCCATTATCATATTCTCTACTCGCTTGAATAGTCAATTTTGCTTTGGAATGCATGGCATCCGACAGTGAGTTTCTTTGATGTGTCGATGATGATGTGGTGCCCAACATTGAGCCATTTATTTTCGCTGCTGCCGCTGATGCCGATGATGACGATTTACTGCGAAAGCAAAATTCTATAATGGCCACAAAGACTGCCACCAGTAGACCACCGATCAGTATGTAAAAAATGCCAGCAACATTGCTAAGCGATAATTCATTGTGTGAAGTTTCCTGATTGTCCTTGTTGAGGTTGCATTCGGTTTTGTCGTACCACCATTTATTGCGCAATTTTATCAGTTCGCCGTTCTCCTTTAGCGAGAGCACAGCTAAATTAATTGGATCCCTGGGAAAATGTCATACATTAAGAAGGCAACAGCATACGATGAGTGTGTGTGAGAGATTTTTTGTTGTTATTAATATTATTGTTGTTGTTGTTGTCGTGGCATTACAATAAATCCAAATAAAAATGTGAAGCAAAAAAAAAAAAAAAAAAAAAATAAGAGGATGGTACAGAAAAAAAACGAAGTGAATAGGGAACGATATGGATGATGAGTTTAAAGTAAAAGACGAAGAGATTTTTTTTGTTTTTGTTGTTGTTTGTATTCAGTTTGACAATGGCAGTAACGTTGATGAATAATAATCGTTTGCAATAGTAGTGGTGGTAGACGTTATAGTCGTTGTAGTAGTAGTGATAACACAGGCAGTATTTGTAGTACAGAATTCATAACGGATAAGCCATATAAAGTTCGAGTGATAGGATATGTGGATATGAGGTGGTTTGTGTATGTTGACAATACACACATGAATTTATATGATTTTGTTGTTATTGTTGTTGTTTTGTTTTGCCAATCATCCAGGCGTATAATACAAGAATACAAGTGCAGATGCATGTAATAATAGTAATAATACCAGCGACGACATCAATATCAACATCACACATCAGAAACGCCATTGTCACCAGCAAGGAAACAATCAAAAATTCAACATTTTTATGACGATAACGAAACGACAACGATATGATGATAGCACCAAGACCAATAACAGCAAGTTAGAGACATAATGGTAGCAGCGGCAGTAGCAGGAGCAGTAGGAGTAGCAGTATTATTTACAATAAAGATGAGGAGGTTGCCGATGTCATTTATTTGCGTTATTTTTTTTTTTTTTTTGTTGTTCGTAGGCGTTAATTAAAAACACAGGAATTCCAAAATGAATTTGATGCATAACGTTGTTGAATACATGAAACGAGAAAGAATTCTTACTTTAATTGATGATTCTTTTAGATGTAACAACAGTATAAAGGGGGAAAACGAAAATTGGATTTCAAAGTAATAAAAAAAAAAAAACCAAAATTCTTGAGCAAATTGTATGCATTAATCTTCATTAATTTGTCTGTATTGCTTTAACTGTATTCTTAAAAAGAAAAAGGAAAAGGGTATTGCAAATAAAAGTCTCTGTGTGTGATGCTAAAAGTCTTCTACCGCGTATGTGTGTGAGCCTATGTAATGTATGCAGATGTCCTTTTGTAATTTTCATCTTCTTTAATATTTATTGTTTGTAATCCTATTAGGAAAACATACACCCTTTTAGACACACTTACACACACACACACGCATATTTAAATTAAGTATCTCAACTCGAACGTCTCTTTTGATAAAATTTAAATACTCTTTATTTGTACTAGGCTAGAGTACAGTCATTACAATTTGCTAAAGTGAACAGAATTCTTTGCCTAAAGGCTAAATAAAATCTAGCTTTACAAACACAACCTTTAAAATAAGTTTAACGTTAGTCAAAGCCTAGTTTTAGAGTTTTCTGGTCATTGCAACCCTTCAGTCAGGATTATGACCTAGTTTCTCACATCAGTTATGTTGTGTGTGTTGATTCTATATTTGAGCGACAAGACCTACAGTTTAAAGTCGATTCCGATAATTTTCCTGACAATTTTTTATTTACTTTCACAGTTTTTGCCACAAATCTGCTGGGGTTAAAACCGTGGCCCCACATCTAGTCAGCCAACACACTACCCACTAGACTACGGCAACTAAACTAATTTCCCAGCACACTTTATAATGCTATTAAGTGAACTACATGCAATCTGGTCTCATTATGGAGTGTTACTGGTAAACTACAATCCGTATATAAACAATAAAAAAAATCAAATAAACGTTAGTTGTATGGGCATACTCACTTGAGTGGTGAACCAATTGGTGTGGCAATACCAAATCCCTTCGTATCGAGATTACGTCCAACCTTCATTGTATCGCACGGTTCCCTGGCATTAACATACTCATTTTTGGGTGATTCCACTAAGAGGGCATATTTGCCTTTTGATGTTCGAACACGTCGGATGCCTTCATCGTACGTACTGACAAAGACATGCTTGCGTGAGTTCATATACTCCCACATTTTATTATGTAAACCAATTTGAGATCTCTGTAAATAGACATCAAGCAAAAAAAAAAGAGAATGAATAAAAGAAAAACACAAAAAAAACATATAGAAAAACAAAAAGGAATCAAGGAAGTTACCATAGCATATCACAATAACCAACCAACAACAAAGTAGGAAAGTAGGGCGAGAAGTGAAACGACGTAGCATTTATTTACTTGCATAACACACTGGAGTATTTGAGATTTTTTAGTTCTTCAGTTTTAATGAATGTGTTTTACAGGAAGTTTTCCACACTTAACCATGAAAACAGAAACACTCACACATACACCCACATACTAACATAAATAATCACACATACACTTGTGATAGTTGTCGTAACAGAGAAAGGCTTAATGATTGTTTGTTAAGCTTATCAAATTCTATATGGAAATGTGTATGTATGTATGTAAATATATATGTCCTATACTTATACAAATAAAAAGGAATGGGTGAGTGTATGTATATGTTAATGCTTTTTTGGGCCAACGTGTAAATAAGCAATCAGCAAATCAGAAATAAGCATATTTTTCACTTTGATGATTTTTGAAAATACCAAAGAGCAAAAAGAACATGAGGAAGAAACTCAAATAAAACCCACTTTCCAAAACAAAAAAAAAAAATAAAAAACAAAAATATCTCAACATTGGTACAAACAATTCAGTTTCATTACAAAAAAAAAAGATATGTAAGGAATGAAGCATGTTTATGGGTTTTCAACACAGCACTACACAACTTCTAATAACAAGAGTATAACGTTAACGTTTATTTAATTCTTCTGTATGTATTTCTTAATTTATATGGAATTTCAGTATGCATATATGTGTGTGTGTGTTTGTTAAGTATGGTATGTGTTTTATACACATAAAGTTCTTAAAAGAATTCTTAAAAGGCTCGTAAACATATTCATGCTAACAGTAGTGGCCAAAATTAAAAGAATCTTGATTGCTGAAATTATTTGTAAAGCTTACTTAATGGTACTAAAATTTTCTGGTATTATAAGCGAAAAGGACTACAATAATGAATGCTTTCATAAGCATAAGCCGGTATATGTAATAATACCGGCAATTCATGATTTTTTTAGTCGCATAAAGTTCCATTGAGAAGACTGGATATATTAAAAATTTCCAGTGCCACATATCATCAAAGTTATAAAATCAAAAATTCAACGAAATCCACTTCCTAAACAAAAAGTTATGCATGGTGCGGTTGATAAATGCTTCGCTAAAGTCAATGGGTCGAATAATCAAAACAGACTTGGGATGTTTTGTTTGTGTAAATTTGAAAAAACACAAGTTTGTACAGGAACATTTTTGTATCAAATAATAACGTGCAAAGTTATGAGCTAAGACGTTGAATCTATCTCAATATGATTCAGTGGGTGTGGTACTACTGAGTGTTAGAAGAAAATTTAAGTTTAGGTTCTTAGCTTTCATTTGCTACCAAATATATGACCAAAATGGTCAAACAGTCAAAGTTATAAGAGTTTACATTTAATTTGCTTAATTATCTTAAAGTGGGCGTGGCAAAAATTGTAAAAAATTTCATAAGTTTGGTAGCAAATAAAAGCTAAGAACCCGGACTTTCATTTTCTTATATTATGTGCCACGCTCATTATTCTCCGTCTTCTTTTTTTTCTTCAAAACATGCAAAGTTATAAGCTAATAAATTTAATCTATCTAAACATGATTCATTGGGTGTGGCACTACTGAGTGTTAGAAGAAAATGTAAGTTTATGTTCTGAGCTTTCGTTTTCTACTATGTCTATGAAAATTGATGGTAAACAAGCAAAGTTATAAGAGTTTACATTTAATTTGCTTAAATATCTTAAAGTGGGCGTGGCAAAAATTATAATATTTATACTGCAAATAAAAGTAAATGTTTGTAGCTCTCATTTGATATCAATTTTATAAAAATTGCTCCCTGCGTTATAAAGTTATAAGAAGTTAAAGAAAATACTTTGCCAAACGCATCTTTGCTACACAATTCTGTTCGCCTGGTAGGACACAAAATTTTTGAGATGAAATTTTCGCAAAAATATTTTGTGTTGGATGTGTAAAAACGGATATTCTTTAACTTCTTATAACTTTGTAAGCAGAGCACCGATTTTTATAAATTTGCTATCAAATAAAAGGTAGAAATGTGTTCTTATATGTTAGTTGCAAATATTACTATATTTGCCACTCCCACTTTTAGATATTTAAGAAAATTAAATTTAAATGCTTAAAACTTTGCTTATACAGCATCAATTGTCATAAATTTGGTAGCGAATAAAAGCTAAGGACCCGGACTTTCATTCTGTTATACTATTTGCCGATCCCACTCTATTTCTTCTTCTGATTCTGCATTTTGTTTACCAATGAAAAAGCTTTTACTTACTTAATTGCTTGACTGCTTTCTACCACAGTCACTGATACTTAATTTTAATACAGTTTTAAAGGTTCCCAAATTAGGTAATAATAATCTTCTTACATCTAAAAAAATTTAAAAAAAAATAAATACAACAATTCCATAGCCATGATTAGAAACAGATTTTGATTATCTTTGTAAGAATCGCATTCTCAGGCTAGTTCCTTAGGCAGGATTACGACCTACGTTCTCATGTCACCCAAGTTGTGTGTGTTCATTTTTAGCCATGAGTGGTGAGATCGAACGACAGATTTTCGTGAAAGCTTTACTCTTAGAGCATTGGTCTGTAGATTGATAAGAGAAAGTCGCTGAAAGAAATATTTACTTTCGAATTTAATTTTTTCTGTTTAGAGATGCCAGAGCTCACAACCTATTGTGCGCCTAGTCAACATACTACCTACGCATAGGTAGAAGTTTCAAAGAACTTGATAAATATTTAATAAAGACTGTTGGGGCTGACGCTGCTGCTGTTGGCGGCTCAAAGTACTAAAGGCTTTAAGAAGTAGTAAATCGTTATTGGCAAATAGACGTTTTCCAAAAAGGTTTTCATAGCACAAAATAATTACAAAAACAGAGAATCGCTTTAAATATGAAGTTACTTTTGCAAATACAACCTTAAAATTCAGTTTTTTGATTTTAAAATTATGAAATGGAATGTACATAAATTGAAATGAAATGTCCAAAACGAACCAATGTTTTTAATTCAAGTTGCCTGTTATCGCCTTTCAAAATTGAGGCAAAAAGTCTTAATATGAACGACTTTCGTACATTCGATACCTAGGCGTTCCACGAATATTTAATTTGTAGCTACGAATGGCATAGTTATTAGGAATTCTTCAGAAACATATGACGTTCAGAGAATAAGAATACAATGCGATTTACAGAGGAACCATTATATTGTTCGGGTCGTAGAAGAAGCATGCAATGAATAAATGATGGAATAGAGGAATAAAAGGCAATGTTCCCAAAATCGCTATTACTATCCCTATTACTCAGAAGCCATCACAGATATAATTAGATTTTTAGTTACACAATAATGCGATTCAAAGCAATAACACAGGCTTACGCAGTTTAGTTAATTGTCGACCTGTCGTGCAGTAAAACAACATACTACCTACGCGTAGTATGGGTGTCATAATAGTACAGTAAATAATATACTTGTCGTTGCGAGCTTGTTAATGTCAAGGATATTACGTTTATTGAACTTTCAGACTGATTTTCAACCGTAGGGTAGTCGTGCTTTGACTGCGTAGCCCTTGCACTTCCCTAGTTTGGTGGAATTCGGTCCTAGCTTACATGCGGCGTTACAATGGGCCGCTTCCAGTTTGTCTGTAGGTTTCTTGGTGATATTCTATACATACGCACTAAATTCGTGATGATGTATGGTACGGCAAAATGGTTTTTTGTGTGCATATGTCAACTTTAAGAAACATCGTATTGTTACAAAACTATTAAACTATCATCTTCTTATTATTTCTTTGCGTTGTTTCAGTTTCATTCCATCTACTACAAGTTTTCCGGCTACTCAGATGATTTGTTTACTATAGGAGGTTTTAAGCTGCAAATTTTGTTGCCTTTGCGTTGCTGTTAATACTTTCCGCTCTGAAGGGCAGTGGCCAGAGAGATTCATGGAAAGTTTATTTGAAGAACATAGAAGCATCGACATTTTTAAGGTTCCGTGACCAGTTCGTGCCTGAGTTACAGGCATTTTTATACACCATCTCTATATCACCTCTAAGGATGTGGCAATTGGTATTACTCTAATTTTAATGGGCTCAAATGGTTTTTTTTTTCTGTTAATACTCCTAAAAGAAAACAAATCAATGCTCTATTCTTACTGCATTATGGTTAAAAAGGAACCAAATTTGATATGTGTTTCTGTTCTCTTGTGGTTGCCGACAGGTTAAGTTGATTTTCTCAAGTTATCCATTACGGAGACTAGCAAATACGCTTAATGGCTCAAAAACCAAATCTTTAATCGCTTAAAACCAATTTTTTCACATGATGTAAAAATTTCTCATGTTTTCTGAACATGACAGTCTTTAAAATTTTCGAAACAGACTGTAATTCTCTTACAATTTGAAAACCCATACAAAATTCGTTTTTCTTCGTAGTAATTCTTGTTTTCCCGTAAATAGTGGAAAAATGAAAAAGAGAAAAGAGAGAAAAAGGAGGAAAAAGCAAATTATTGTTGTACTTAAAAATTCCAAAAAGGGTTTTTTAATAAATTACTTGATTTTCCCAGCAACAGCCCTGAGTTGTTGGTATGGTTTATACATTTCATTTGCCTTTCAACCATTTCCTCTTTATTTTCAACGTTTTTTTCGTTTTTTCTTTTGTTCATGAATTAATGCTCTTCTCAGATTCATTCCGTAAATTATAGGCAACAAATTCCTATTAAGAGTTCCTTTGAAATACGGTAAGTGGGTGGATGGGGGTGATGGGTTTGAACGATGAAAGAAAATCTCCTTTTGTACACATACTTATGTCTATAAATGAACACATGTAAGCCCATATATATACACAGACTCATACACAAACACCTACACACACACACACACCGACGTCTATACAATTATAGCAAGCCAAACGGAAACTAGCATTCTACTTAAGCGGATGTTCATCTTGAATATTTGTGCCTGGTTTGGCAGGCAAATTAAATTAAAATGATCCCCTCAATGTCTGTCCTTGTGGTGTGGTGTGGTGTGTGTCGGGCGCTGGTGGCAAAGCTCGTGGTAGTGATGAAATGTTTGCCTCTTTTTTTTCGTTCTTTTTTTATGAGTGCTTAATGGATGGCACTTTTATTAAAATGTATGTAAAGATTCCTTTAAGAAATAAAAGCAATTGGTACACTGCGTGTGCTGGTAAGTATGTAAGTGGTAATGGTTGTGTGTGTGAGCTTCCCCTATATTATACTCATTTTCATGTTATTGTAAATGTGTATGTAAAGGGTGGGCCATTTAAACGTTTAAATTTAAAAATACCAAATTTATTTGGCTTGTTGAGAAGTACAATTGTTCCGGAACTAGAAATGGAATATTACTGCCGCGGCTGGCATCACAGTACCTCATTGGATCGGACCAATGATATCACGTATATCGGCCTTCAAATACTCACTTATATTTCTTTAACGGCGTCCATAAGAAAACTATCCATCGGTGTCAAATCACAGCTTCTTGGCGGCCAGTTGACATTACCATTTCGGAAACCAAACGTTTGACGCAATAAATAGATTGTGGCATGAGATCTTTTCTCAAAATTCGACGTAAACCCTTACGTGAAATGTTCAATGCTTGGGAACGATGATGAGTTGATGTTGATGAATTCTGACGCACACTGTTAGCCGCAACTTCAATATATTTTGGTGTGTACTGTACGAGCACCCTCACGTCTTGGCGCATCAACAATGAAACCAGTTTCACGAACTTTCGCAATAAACTTGCATATGCCGAGCACTGTTAGTCCTTTTCTGTGACCAAATTTTGTCTTGTTTTGGAAATGAATTTCGAACAAATTCCAACGTTTCTCAATCGAAAATCGATTCACTACATTCAGTGGAGATAATATACTGAATTTTGTAATAGAATACAATGCCATAAGTATTGCCCGATTCGAAATAACAAGCGATGGCTCAAATTTAAACCGATAGATAGCCCACCCGTTAAATCTGTGTAGGTTTAACATGTTGTTCATTTGTTGTAAGGGTTTTCCCCTTTATGTTTGGTTTCCCTTTTTCTGTTGTTGCTTTTATTTGCTGTATAACTTGCTTAAATATTTGTTTAATTTATTTTTGTGATGGTGGTGGTGATGGTGGTGGCATGTTGAACTGTATTCCTTCCTTATGCCTTATATATGTAAAAATGTATATGCAGACGTTTTATATTTAAATTTGTCTTGGATTTAAACATCAAATGTCGAGAAAAAATTTTTTTTTGAAAAATATTTTCATTTCATTCAAGCAAAATAATTGAATAAATTTTGAAATGTTTTTTTCTTGTTTCTGTGTTTTGCTTTGTTTAATGAAAAGAGCAACAATTTCACTCCCTTGAGTTTAATTTAAAAATTCATTTAAAAAATTTATTTTGTTTTTTTCCAAACATTTAAGAATCAAATAAAATTTGTACGGAGACAGACGTAAGAGATTATCGTCATTATTTAATATTAAAAAAATTTAATTTTTAAAGAAACAAATTTATTTGAAGAAATGGATTTTATTTGCAAAAGAGAAATGAAAAATTCTTTTCAAAATTACTACACACGATATTGTGCAACAATTAAAAGTTTCACATCCATTCATTGGCATTAGTTACGGGTAAACGGAAATCATCAGTAAATGAAATGAGTTCAATACAACAACAACAACAACAATAACAAAAACTTTCTGTTTGATTATGTAAATGTATTCATTTAACATGAATGTATTAAAGTATAACACATATACATACATACATAAATATACTATACATACATGCATACAATTTGCTCATTCATGTGAATATAATAGTTGTCATTGAATTGTTATCACATTTGCTGTCAACAACTCTGTAACAGATGATGACAACAACAAGCAACAACATCCAACAAAAGACAACAAACCGGGGTGATGATGAGATGCTGATGATGAGTCGATAGATAGTAAATGAAATGATGAAAGAATAGTGATTACTTCACGCATGTTTTACTGTGATTTCCTTTTCTCCTACCTTACATCAGTGCCTTCGTTTTTTATTTCATGTTTCACATTCTTCTCTTTTTTTAATTTATTTTGTTTGATTGTCTGTTTCATACTTTTCATAAGTATTTTTGCTGCGAGAAAATGTGTCAATTTGCAACAAAGAGTAGTTGCTATTGAATATTGACTACTGAGTAGAGCATACAGCAAAAGAAATGAGTACGAATCCTATAGGACAATATGTTAGTGATGATAAGGATGATGATGACAATATAAAATATTTATGCAACGCTAACGTACAACAAAAAGAGGAGCACAAGAAATATACAAATGAACTACAGACTGAATGAATGAATGACTGAATGACTGTGGATGAATGAATAAAATCAACACAACATTTTGAAAGGTAAAGAGAGAGTGAGAGGAAACAGCCTGATAGTATGAAAAGCAAGTCGTTGAAAATGTCAACCATTCTTGCAAGAAATGACACATTTTAGCCATTTAAACCATTTTCCACCCACCCTTACACATACACACACACCCGGATTTATTCACGTTGACTTACGTGAAATCTGCTACCAAACAAAATCAAACAAACCAAACTAAATGACATGAACTGTTTCGTAACGAACAAATGAAACCAATTCTGTTTAATTCAGCTACAGTCTACATGCATTGAGAAGTTTTCAGTTTGTAGTTTTTTTGGGTAATTGAAATACTGTATGTTTCCAAGAAAATCATAATAAATCAAGAAACAGAACGATTTGAATTGTGAAAACTTATACCAAAATATTTGTAAAGTTATGCTGAGACCGCTCGCCATCAATAAACTGCATCTATTGGGTTAACCATGCGAAGAGTGTCACGAAATTTTAAAGAACTTGTGTTGGTTATAAACGATTAGACTCCTGTATATCGGACGAACGTCTATTTATATGGAAAATGCATACAAGACTGAGTGTTTTTTCTTTCAAACAGACTTTCGTCTGAACCCTTTCGCCTTCCAGAAACAGAGTGTTTACCATTCTGTCGAAAGTAATGCCATGTTTTTCGATCTGTCATCTGAATGGCTTACTGAACATACAAAAGTGTCGAATTTTGAGATCAGAAACAAAGGCACTTACAACGAGCATTTGTCTGGTGCGGCTTTTGGTAAGGCATTAACATTCGTGCATTAACTGTTCGTTTCAGTAACATGATAATGGAATTCTAAAGCGTACATGTGCGTTCAGTAAGAAAGTCGGCATCATCTGCCAGAATGAATCGATTTAGTGCAGCAACGATTTCCAGAATATTTTACCTCAAGAATTTCGGAAATCAACTGGACATAAAAATCAAGCTATTTAAAATCCGTGCAATTTTTTTTCTATGAGATATCTTGAAATCTAAGTACTATGCAACCAAATCGGAAACAATTCTTGGCAACGAAGTCAACATAATGCACAATTTCATGAACTTCTCTGTCACTGGGTATTTTATGAAAGGATATTCTTTTCAATACTTAATCGGAAAACAAATTCTTTACAATTCTTTGATAAGATAACGACGAAAATTGCATTTTGGCTAAGGCATTCTTTACTTCATTTGTTGTCTGTCTGGCAACTTCGAAAATTTTGTGAAAGTTTCGGAAATTGGAAGCAAATATCATACAAAATTTGGGGGGGCAGAGAAGGACAAATTTATTGCTAAAGTTCGTGAAACTGATTTCATGGTTGCTGAGCCAAGACGTGAGCATACTCATACATTACGTACACCCGAAAATATCGAAGTTGTGGCTGAGAGTGTGCCTGAGACACACCTGTCGCACCATGGAAATCGATTTTTTTTTAACCGCTCTTCACGGCAATGATGTGAACGATGTTTGGTTTCAACAAGATGGTACAATTTGCCACACATACTACGCCACAATTGATTTATTGCATCAAACGTTTGATTGGCCGCTTAATTAGCCGAAACAGTTGGGCATTTGAAAGCCAACATTCGTAATGTCATTGCCGAGATACAACCCCTTAGACTCGAAAAAGTGCACGAAAATTGATCCGATCGAATGTCGTACCGCGGCTGCCAGATGAATGAAATAATATTCCGTTTCAAACCGGAACAATTGTACTCCACAACAAAAGAATATGTTTGGCAAAATTTTGATTCGTTTTTGCTTTTTTGTATTTTTAAATTTAAACTTTTAAATGGCCCACACATAATATTTACTCACATTATGCTTTTATTTAATACGGAAAATTCATATGTGACGTATGAGTGATATTTAATTCCACTGGTTTCATTGATGACTATATCAAAGATATTTCATTGCATACTTTTCAGAATAACTATTGTAGTACATATAATACGATGCGTATACGTAATATATTTCAAAGGCAATTAAAGTTTATATTGTATATAAAGTATAATTTGGAAACAAATAATAAATTTTTCGAGATATCGTAGCCTAAAAGTAAATACAAAAACCATAGGCTATATTTATAGCCTGTTCGTAGTCTGTAACTTCTACCCACCCATTATAAACCTCCATTTTTATACGATAGCTATTGCGAATATTGGCCAAAAACTTTTGAATTCTTTTATGGAAGAATTTTAGAAATTCTATTTCAATTAAACAGGACTAACAAATTAGAACCAATTCTTCAATTTTAGACTATTTTCCTCCTAATTATAGGGAAGATAGACACGATGCTGTGCTCTTCTTTTTATGTTAATAATTACAAATGCAGTGAACTGTGTTCAGCGAAATCATTGCTTATAATCCATCATTGGTTTTACAAATTGGCAACAGATATGCTAAATTATAAAAATTATTCAAGTTTCTAATTAGCAAGCACCCACTGTATGTCAAATATTACATGTGTATCTACGTGGATATACATATGTACGATATAAATTGCTCCACATATACGACTTTTGGAGATACGATATGTGTCAGAGCATATATTAACTGAGAGCAGAGATTGTCGCATGCATTTCCTTGTCAAAACTAATTGCGCTGCACATCAGTCAAATGTCACAGGAACATTTCTTGTTTACACCACACTCTCTCTCACTCTCCCCCTTTATCTCTCTATCTGCCTCCGTCTTTTCATATTTTATTATTTGCTCTACTATTGCATGAAGTAATACATACGCTTACACATGAATTGTGTCACTAATGGAATATAACAACAGCAATAGCAAACAGCAAACAGTAACAACAATAAACAAAATAAAAATCATTGATACGGATAAAAATGCAAATTGTTTCTCTTGTTTTATCTTTTTTGTATACATTTTCGTTATACTTGCAACGATATCAGCAACGTCAGAGAAATAATTTTGAATGTGTCTTCAAAAAGGCAAAATGACAGGCAACAGCTAAAGCCAAATAAAACAAAAGCGCGAACAGAGCGAAAGAGTGAGATAGAGAGAGCATGCTAGAGAGGTCATTTTGTTGAATTTAATTTTTACTCAAACTTACCCTAAAGAAATCCCACGTTGAGCCATGCAATAAAGTACCATATTGTACCTCTGTTTGCATAGCCAAATCCTCAGGTGAGTTGATGGGTGTAACCATACGTTCAACGGTGAGAAATGCCGCCAGATTGGCAGTGTATGAAGAAATAAGTATCAGTGTAAAGAACCACCACACAGCACCCACAATACGTCCAGATATTGATCGTGGTGATACATCACAGCCTTGTTGCATAAAAGCCGCCAGCGAGAACCAAAATGAATTCAATATACTGAAATCGTTGACAGCTGCTATTGTTGAGCTGGTAGGTATAGGGGCACCTGTTGGTCCTGTAACGCCTGGTGTGACAGCTGTCATAGGTCCTGGTACGGGTACACCACCAATAATGCCGGGTGGCTGTTGACTTGCAATTTGATCGTGGTGGGTGTGAGCGTCTAAAATGAAAACAAAGAAAACATTGTTAATGAATGCTATCAGTCGTCAGGAGCAAATTTCTTTTCTATAATGTCTCCAAGGTCAACAATCACAATATATACGTTAGCTTTTATGCAACCAAGTGTTTGGTCTTGAGATGCACTAGTACCTCACAGGTTCAAATAATACATGTACTCATGATTCTTTCTCATCGTCACAGAATTTTCATGTTGGGTTCGAGACGATTCCTAGTGTTGGTTCAAAGTATATTTTGAATATCAAGGGTTCTTTTGTAATTTGATTGCCTCAGTCCGACCCATTTGGTCTGAGAATAGTCTTTGCTGCTTTTTATATTCCCTTTCGTTGAGTATATCTTTTTAAATATGTGCCCTTACGCGCTAGAAAGCCTTTGGCCTCATAAGTCGCGAGAGATCTTATTTCCTTGCTGTGTCATACTGTATTTGTTTGATCAAATGTTGAGTACTTAAATAATGAGGTTTCAATGCTCCTGTTTTATCTACGAACGCTAGCTGGTCTCCGTTGCTTGTCCAACTCTATTCGAAGTATGTTTTATATTTCTTTGCTAGTAAATAGCCCCATAGGTCTCTATTGGTTTGGTGATATCACATACAAAGCGATGATTGAACGGAGAAGGAAAGGAACTGTAATTTTAGAAAATTATTGGAGTATCTTTGATCTATCTAAACTGAAGTTGGATAAACATACTTAGGCCACATGAGCCCTATTGTGATACCACAGATTTATATTCGAAGCTTCCAATGAAGTGTCTCAGACAGCCAATGTCCAAGCCTGACAGTTTGCTTAGATTGCCCAAGATGCATTTTCCATTTCCGGTGTAGTACTGAACAGGTACCAAATATGTAAAGGACAGTTGATTCCTCTTTCTGCTCTCTACAGCATTTGCAGAAAACGTTTACTAAGTGTACGAGTAATGACTCCAACAACCATACTGAGCTTGCTTCTTTGGAGCAGACCATTTTCAAACTTTGGCCCGATTTTCTGTTCTCTACGTACTTGAAACCGCCCATTTGGCGTTGATAGAATCTATGATTCATACATACATAATTGGTCCCTTTAGTCCAGATTGCAGCCTAGTATCTCACACCAGTTATGTTGTGTGTGTATTATTATTATACATGAGCGGCGGGCGGGACCTACAGTTTAAAGTCTACTCCGAACGACAGATTTTTGAGAAATTTTAATATTGCATTTTCAGTTTTAGGTTCACAGGTCTTTAAATGAAGTGTTGGTTGGTTATGCCGCATCGCGCTAATTCATTCGCTTCACTGGTACCAATACGATGTTTACGGATATATACATATGTATATGCGTCAGTTTTACACCGTCTTAAAGATCATTACGTTAGAAACTAGTACTTTGACGGTCGCCTGGCTAGTACATAAGTGCAATGTGACCAAAACCTATAAAAAGTGTAGAACGATGAGGCATGGCGCTTCCCATTTTGGGATTTCGTAATTTCATGTATAAAATCTTAGTCCTTTGCGAAAGCGAAAAGACGAAATGGATGTTAACTTTGGCCGTTTAAAACAGTGCAACATTTTAAGCCGCAGGATTATATTGTCAAGGACTTAATTTTTCTGCAAGTAATTAACAGCTAGTTGGGAATAGTATTGAAAGCAGAAGAATCCTTTGGCAGGGAAATATAAATATGAACGGAAGCGACATCAGGACGACTTATCCAAATAAAGGCACAGCCTACATTCACTTGCAAGAATCTTGTTACAGTGCCACGTTCTTAATTGTACCCATGGGAAGCAATATTTTAAGCAATTTAATCAAAAACAACACACACGACATGAACAATTAGCGGCGATCACCGCTTGAAATTACAGATTTCAGCGTTTGAGTACATTCAGCAAATTTTATTGATTGGGTGGCCAATTTATTGACGTATTTGTACATACTTTCACTTCACAAGTACGTTCGATTTAAAATCAGTATGAAGACTGACTTTAAACACAACGTATGCAACCTTTATCTGATGGTTTCCTTGAAATTTTTTCTTTTTTTTTTCTTTTTAAATTTTGAAATGAAACATTCTCCATTTGATTGTGATACAGAATTTGTTATTTCAGGTTTTTGCAAATTCATCAGAGAAAAAAAAGAAAACATATTCGTTAAGGAAAAACTGACATAAACAAACGAACAAAGAGAATTCGGTTTTGAGCTACTCTTTCATCTGGCCTATGAAAGAACAAATGACTGAATGAATGAATGAATGGACAAATGAAGACCTTACCTACCTCTGTATATATCTATATGTGTACGGTTGAGTAGATTTGAAACAGGGAGCATATTTCTTTTGTTGATTTCAATATTGCTGTTGATTTGGTTTTGTTTCTTTTGTTTGGGGAATGTTCAAAGGTTTGGCAACAATTTTTTTCACGTATTGCCAATACCCGGTTACAGAAAAGAATTCATAGGAAAATATGTTTTTCTTTTCTTTTTTTTTCCTTTGTGGAAGAGAAATCTTGTAAAAATTCCTTGCTGTTTAGAATTTATAGATGCAATTCAGGCAAATTAAGATTTTTAATGCATAAAGCCTTTAAAATCATGGTATTGTTTAGGAGTTAAATTGATTACTTTAGGGTATCCAGAAAAATGCAAATAATAGTTGCCAGGACCCTTAACTTACTCAGCTACACGCCTTTAGTCGAGTTTACAACCTAGCTTCTTACACAACTTATTTTGCGTGTGTTAATTTTTATTAAAAAGTGGCGGAAGCTACAGTTTGAAGTCGATTGTCATATATTGTTTGCATTTATATATGAATAATTTGAAGTCCGTCAGATTTTTTTGAGAAACTTTTCATAGCACTTTTTATTTGTTCTCAGAGGTTTTGCCAGAAATCTACTGTCATTACAACACTTTAGTCGAGATTACAACCTAGCTTTCTACATCATCCATTTTGTGTGAGCTATTTTGTCCATAAATGATGGTGATCTACAGCTGAACAGCTTTGAACAACAAATTTCTGCACAGTTTTCATGGCAATTGTATATCCCAATGCTGCTGAAAATATTTTTACATTGAGTTTTAGGAGAGCTACAGCTGAGATTTGAACTCACGGTCTCTTTTCTTGTACCACCACTCGGTTATGGCTATGGGATACCTTTTTTTTAATTTTTATTTAATTTTGTTTCCCATTTTTTATTGAAAATTCTTTTTTTCGTGCTTCCCTCTCAAAAAAAAGGAAAAAAAATGGAAAACTTAAATGGCATACGTTTGTATTTACGTATGTATGAATGACTGACTGTATGTCGAGTACAGTGGAAGTGGTGGCATTTGATGGTTGTGCCTTTGACTTTTTATTCCTCATGACTACACACATCTTTCACATGCGGAATTTATACGTTGAATGTGAGCGAATGTTTTTCTCTCTTTTTTTTTTATCTGTATTCACAAACATCCACACATCCGCACACATTCACACAAAAAAAAAAATAAAAGGAGAAAAAACCGAATATTTGCATTTGAATGCTGCTGGATATTCGCTGTATGTGTGTGTTAATGTTTTTTTTTATTTTGTTTTCAGTTTTTCTTCGTTTTTATTTTCGAGGTTATCACGTTGCTTGGCATACAAGGATATTCACATTTATTTATCTGTACGTACGTAGGGGTATATGAAGACTTTTTTTTTCTATAAAATCTAAAGAAGGAAGATGTTGTTTCTTGTTTATTCTTTATTTTTTTTTGTAATTTCTTCCCCTATGTTTGTTTGTTATCATTACGCAGAAATTAAATTAAGGCATATAACCATACGTCTACTATCATCATTACAGACATGTGTGCTGCTGTTTCATATCAAAACAAGTATTAACTATTATCTTCAGACATTAAAGAAATACAGAGGGGGAGTGAAGGATAGAAAAAAATATATTCATAATGAAAATATAATGGAGTAGGCTGTGGTAGCTGTTTAAAAATGCTTTAAAACAGCCCTACATCTTGTTGTTTTTTTATGTGTATGGAATAATAAAGAAATATTGTATATTAGTTGTCCTAAATATGACTTTATATGTATAGGGGATTTTATTAAGCGCTTTCTATTTTGAAATTTAAATAAAACAATGTATATGTAAGATAACAATGAAAGTTTTTGTTCTCTTGAAGAACCCATTGATGCGTATTGATTACGTGAGGAATATAATATCGTAATATAGTCCGTCCAGGCTTCTCTGTGCAGAGTATATCCAAAATGTTCAACTTTCCATACATCTGGCCTACAAATTACTCTGAATTTGAAATATAGCATGGGTTATGCTAGCTTTGAGGAGTATGACGGTTCATTTCAGGAATATGATAATGGAGATTTTGGGAGGACAAGTGGGTTCGGTTAGGTGGCGTCATTGGATACTTCACACATGAAGCTATCGATTTAGTGCAGCAATGATTTCCAGAATATATTATCACATGAAGTTTGATCGATGGCATGGGTTATCCTGGCTGTGATAACCGCTTTGATTTGTGCTTTATTCACAACACTTGCGACTTAAGAAAACCCCACAAGATCTCAAATCTCATGATGATGGTAGAGAGTTTTACTATAGTTAAGAATGGCCTAGAATCGCTGGTGGAGGTTATCTAATGTGGTATAAGCTGCATGGCACATAGTGATGTCGTGTTAAATCCACAGATAGTCCAATTCAGACCAAAAGAAGTTAGTAATGCGTTGGCTCCGCCGGCCCAAAATCCACACCAAGCAGTGACTTTTTCGAAATGTATTAGATTGGATCGCATGTGTCACCTCAAACTCAAAAATTTTGTTTATTCAGCTAATAAATACTGGAACGAAGGTTAAATTATATATTCACACATACACTGTAGACAACGAAGACAAAACCTATAGAAGGGGAGTTGGTGAAATTCACTTTTTCCTATGTAATTTTGTTGCTGTTTGATTTAGATCTGTAAAGAGTTGTTTCATATTTTTGCAAATAATGCAGCGTTTTCCAAGCAAATGAGTCGATCATTCGGGTTGCGGTAATATTTTTTAGGATTACAATGTCTCTGAAATAGGTGTCACTATACTTTTTCATAGACAGGCGTCTATCAGGGCACTGGCTTTTAATATAACAACCTCTTCGACGATTTACGTTGCTGCGAAGCACGCAACGAGAGTACAGAGAGCCAAAAATTATTCTTCATTTATGTGCCGGAATGTGCAGAACGAGGAAAACGAAAAAACTGTCTTTCTACAGTTGGAGACTTGCTCAATGTTACGTAGAAGGAGAAGGACGTAAGTAAGGTTCTATTATGAAGAGAACCTCACCGACCTGTTTTGTATACACACTGGTAATTAAGCGGCTTTATTAGCATTCTAGTATCTATCTTGGCTCCGCAGTTACCACCAAAAATGATGTCAGTCTGGAGATCAAGCGCAGGATCACTCTTGCCAACAAGTGCTACTATGGTCTCAATAGGCAATTGTGTAACAGAGACATCTCTCGTGCGACAAAACTAATACTCTACAAGATGCTCAACCTACCCGTGCTTCTTTATGGTGCAGAGGCATGAAACCTGATGCAGCAGCCTTGACAGTATTCGAGAGAAAAGTCCTACGTAAAATCTTCTGTCCAGTGCGAGTTGGCGATGATTTCGGCATCCGCTTCAACAGTGAGCTGTATGAGCTCCTCAACGACACACAATCGTATTTATACCCAGCGGCTGCCCTGGCTCGGCCATTTCGTTCGAATGGAGGAGGATGCTCCGGCTAGACGGGTATTTGATGCGGGGATCTGCGGCGAAGAGGACGATCTTGTATGCGTTTTAAAGACAAAAGCGAGAAAGCCGTGTCGTCGATTAGTGTGACCAACTGGCGTAGGTGCGCAAGAAAGAGAGGCGCATGAAAGTATGTGTTGCGGCAAGCCGAAATCCGTTAACCGCGTTGTAAATGGCCAATTAAGTAAATAAATAAAGCAAACCTGCCATATTCTAAAGAGTCACATGGTTTAAATATTTTATTTTCTTGAATGGTAGCCATCTACTTGCCTTTAGAAATAGGAATAAGGGAGAAATAGTCGAGTTATTGAAAAATACTGTTTAATGAAATAATTTCATAATCTCCAGCTAAGTAAAGAAAGTGTTTTCAAAAGTAATGGAGTTTTTACAACAGCACTTGGTTGAAAATATTTTTACTTATGGCGTAAGAATATTTATATTTTATTTAAATTTTCTGAGATACATATGCAATACGTAAGCTCTTCTATATATTCTGCATATCTTTAATACAAATTTGAATTTTTTTTTAAATACAAAAAATGTATGAGGTTTACTGTTACATAAAACAATAACACAAGAATTCGAGTACAGAAGAATTATATTTCAAATAGAAATGTGTTCATGTATATATGAATAATTTGAATTTTTGATGTATTTCTTCTATCATTTTTCTTTCAGTCTTCTTCTTATACGTTATTATATTGTATTTTGGATTTCTTTTTTTTATTATTTACTTAATAATTTCAGAGAAATATTTATGCTGCCAGCAAAATGTCTGTCTGTCTGTCTCAACTAAAACTATTGCTATGTTGTGCACGTTGCCTTCTGTCAAAACGTGTACAAATTATTCTACTTCCACTTTTGTTTTAGTATTCATAGAATATGCTAGTTTTGTTTTACCTGTGTATTGGCAAAAAGTTTTTGAAGTTTCTTATAAGTTTTATGGAATTCTTTTAAATTCGTAAAATACGTGGTATTTTTAAAGAGCATTACGAAAAAACTCTTGGTTTTAGGCATTAAGAAAGCTTTTAATTAAGAATGTTTAGCAACTTTATTTAGCAACTTTATTTACCAACTTTGTGTAGCTACTTTGCTTAGCAACTTTGCTTATCAACTTTGTTTAGCAATTTTGCTTAGCAACATTGCCTTGGTTTTTCGATTTATTGATGGTTATTATAAATCCTTGTATATTATTTATTGTGGTCATTTTGATTTGCTTTAGAAAACATCATAGCATTTCAACTTACCTGTCTGATACTGGACAATACGCCACTCGTATGGCGAGAATCGTGATACAAAGAACATGACTATGCTGACTCCAATGTAACTGAAGATGACGCTGACCTAAAATTACAACAGAAAAGACATGATGAGAACAGAAAACAAAAACATTAATTTTATATTACAAATTGACATGTGGTTAAATAAATTGTTGCTATAGTTAAGAGGAAAAAACGAAAATGAAAAGAAGACATACAAGTCATCAAAAGAATCAACAGTCGTAGGCAATAAATTTGCTTTCGAACTTATTTTTCTCTTGCCTTCCTTTGCATGGAAGCTTATTGAGTCGTTTCTTTTTTTTTTGTTGCCTGCTTATTAAGATTGTTTGTTGTATATTAAGAAGGCTTAAGGAAGAATGACTAACACGTAATACACCTTTCTATTCCATTGTTCCATAAATAACAACCTTTAACAGTCAAGCAGCAAATAAATAAAAAAAAAAAAATAAACCTGCGCTCACATATGTAATTGGCTGTGTTAAAACTGTTTTTACAATTTATCATATACCTACGCATATAAACACATACAGTGAGCGTCAAAAGAAATTGTACACTAAGGATAAAATTCTAACAATCATTAAACTCAACATTTAATGAGAGTGCCCGAAATTTTTTTTTTTTGTTTGTCAATGAAATAATTTTAAAATAAAAATAACGTTAATTTATTAATGTATACTTTTTTTAATGTACAGTTTCTTTTGACGTTCACTGTACATACTCACGCTATTTAAACCACATACCGAACAGATGGAAATTGTTTAAATTTTGTTTTGCATATCGTTGTTATAAAGGAACGTACACGTGTTAATAGATATATGTGAATGGGTATGTGTTTGTGTATGTGCATATCTATACGCCTCTTCATTTGATGGAATTTAATCAAGTCATATGTATGACAGCCAAATAAGAAATATTTCATTTATTTAATGTCAAATTACTTGTTGTTTGTTTTTTTTCTTTTTATTTCTTTTTATCTGCCGTTAAATGTTTTCTTATTATCTGTTAACATTAGCTGCCTAGGCTGAAATTGTTTTGCGCATCTGTATCTCCTTGACAGACTCAGCAGCAACAGTATATACCCATAAATTAAATAAATAACCAGGGCAATAACAAAATAAGTCAAAAAAAATGTTATTTTCTCGCTTCTATGACTATTTCAGACCCTATCTAGTGGCATAAACCAATGCTAGGCAGTAAACTTTGTTGCAATGCATAACAAATATTATCATAGAAAATAAATACCTATAAAAATCTATTGTAGTACAAATGCCAACAAAATAATCACAAAAATAACAGGAAAACATAATAGAACCTGTAAAACGTATCAACAAAAAAATAATCATAATAAATGTAAATCATCTAAGCTAAGCTAACATAGTACTTTCCGTAGGTGCGGCTCTTTTAATGTGTATTTTCATGTTAAAATTTTTGTACACATGCATATATATAACAACACATACATACATATAGTTTTTTTTTATTATTGAGTATATAAATATCTGAATCTTGTTTTTCTTTAGCAATGTTATGCCTGCCTCCATTGATAATAATAAGCATTGGTGTAGCAATGATATGGTATGGTTTTGACTGACATGGCAATTATTGTTCTTTTGAATTTAGATGGCCTGTCAGACGAAAGTTCAAATCGAATTTAATTTTTATGATGGTTACTTTATTTTTATTTATTATTTCAGAAGGAATTTACAATTTTAAAACATCTTTGCCCGTTCGTCTAATTTCAAACCTCATTTATATTTGGCTTTTCTACCCAATCATTCGCAAATTTGATATGCGCTCAAAACATGTATGTATTTCAAGGCATATCTTACTTCAGAGATATATATGTATGTGGATATCACCATTAATAGCTTCTTTCTTTGAAGGCATAAGTGATTAAAGTGCGGCTTTCTGTCAAGGAAACTGATCAAGAAAATTGCTTCAAAGGGACAGATAAATATACTCCATGACTGAACTCAGTTGATTGATCTGCCCCAATTATAAAAGTTCATAGAGAAAATTATCCTTCCCATTGCATATAAAAACTTGTCAAGCGTTTTGTATAAAAGATTGGAACTTTAAAAGGATAACAGAATTGAATAGTACCAGCGTGGCTTCAAACCTAGTAAATCCACCAACCACCAAATTCTCATACGCGCCTAATCTTGGAAAAACAATTCAGCACATATACATATCAAATGCACGTACACTTTTGAGAGCTCGATTTGAACAAAAATTTGTAATGGGATCTGGGCGTGAGTTTGGTATTCCTGCAATAAGATTTACAGGATAACATTAACTAATCACCAGTTAAAACAGGAGGAAGGCTCTACGAAACATTTGATGACGAACAATATTTCAGACTGGTGATCGATTATTATGTGATCTCTTCAATATTTTATTGGAAAAGCTTGTGCTGCCACAAATAAAAAACATTCATATTCACTAGAGCACATATCTTGCTTACATAGGCTGTAGATATTGATACTATTGGTCATCAATTGTAAGAGGTAACTGCTTGCCTTTGTTTTTTTGAAAAGCAGCGAAAGTGAAGACCAAACTAAACTGTTTGTATCAGTGAGATTGCGACAACATGCGAACGTTGATGACTAGAAATATAAAAGTGGACGAATTTAAGTATTTCATTACGAATGATATCAGTTAGGGCATAAAACGTAGAATTGCTTATAAAACTCATTTCGAACTCTGGACGAAACAAAATCATACTGTACAATAGCCTGACACTACGCCTGTTGTTTTATGGTGCAGAGTGATGAGCAGTTGTCGGAAGAAAAGTTTCGAAAGAAAAATTCTTCTCGAAGCATAGACTGACAGCGACTTAGTTAGACAACGTCTACGTTGACTTGGTCATATCCTGCGTATGAGCAATGATACCACATACATAATTGATGATTACATCCCTTCAGTCAGTATTACGACTTATCTTCTCACACCACTTATGTTGTATATGTTTATTTGATACATGAGTGATGGGGCCTACAGTTTGAAGTCGACTCCGAAGAAATGTTTTTATTTTAAATTTCGTTTTATTGGAGATATCCGATCTGGCGTTAGGACCGCGGTCTCACGGTAACCACTAGACTACGACGACCTTCAGCTTTGTATCCGATAGAAAGCATCGAAGAGGATGATCGAGATTTCTTTGGAAGCTTCAGACGATCTTTCGCAACTATATGTGACAAATTGAATAACGAACGCTTACGATCAAGGTGCGTGGCATTCTATTATTCTGCTTTAAGCTAAGCACTATAGGACTTTAATATCGCCAAGCCGAAAACAATGTTATCCTTATACCAATAATGTTCAAAATGATGTTACAGAATTGATGTTCATCGTTGTGTTGATCTCCACTGCGATCATTACTTTCTGTCTGTTAGATTAGATTTTTTAGGCTGTATGCTTCGGTACAATGTCTATGAAACTTTTTTCACCAAAGGTTCGCTTATAAACTATTTTCACTTTACTATCATCATTGGCATCATAACAATGATTGTCATATAATTGAATATAATATAAATTGTCTGAAGGAAGAATTTTCTATGAGAGACGTAAGTTGGGTTCAAGACAATAGAAATCCTAGCAAATATATCTCGAACCTTAAAATTGATTAAAAAGGTATGTAATAAAGTACCAATTGAAGGTCCAAAGCTAATTAAAGACGCCCAAATATTAAGCATATCTTTACGGTGTTCCTTAGTTTTCATGGTGTAGAACATCAGCAGTTTGTTTTAATACAAAATCGTGTTTTGTCTCATTGAATTTAGTCATCTTTTGTAAGGCGAAATGTAAACAAAAGTGCCTGGATTGCCTTCTCACTTACTCGTTTATTCCTATCGATTTTAAATAATAATTAATAACTTCTCATGCCTGCTGTTTAGCGTAAAATGTCTCACATGTAGTACATACACGTGTGTGGGCGCAGCAAATGTTTGTAACACAACCGTTAGAAATTATTTTGCCAACTGAAATGCCAATTAACGGAAATGAAAGAGAGATCACATATGTATGTAAGACTCGATAGAGAATGAAAAAAAAAACTACAACAAATATTTCATATATTGTTGTTGTATTTGTAATTAGCTTCAAAAGCAAATCACGACATGTATTTGTGTATATTGTTACTGTTGTTGTTATTATTATTAAATGTATAAGTGGTTGTTATAGTCAGGCATTTGGAAAAGTGTGCCTCCATATAAGAGAGACTGTATGTGTATTTAATATACACACACAATTGCTTCATTATCTTGATTTGATTTTTCTCCTTTTTTTCTTTTTCAAAGGCACATATACAAGTTTAGCTAATATAAGTGTATTTGTGTACATGTATGTTATTATATCCGTTTCCTCAATTTAAGATAATATTTGTTTTCCTTTAAATGGCTTTGTTTAGTGTGCGTTATATTGTTTCGCCTGCTACTTTATTATTCTTATCATTACGTTGGTTGTTGCCTGGTTTTTGTGGCATGGTGCTGATTGTTATTACTGCCGTTACTACTGGGGATGATATTCTTTTGATTTTATCATTAAAGTGTGTGAATGTTGTGTGGAAAATTAAAATTTAATACGACAGAGAAATAAAATACAACGCCTTTAAGCGTTTCAATTTTAATTATGTTTACTTAATGAAAAATGTTTATTTTTGCAAAGTGTTTAACAATTAAAAATCATAACGTATAACAACAATTCACACAATGGGGTTTGTAACAGCAAACGTTACATATGAATTTTAAATACACACTTAATTACAAAAGAGTGGATAGATACTAACTGTTTCGAATATTCATCTGTAGGAGTAATAGTTTTATTGAAACGAAAGATTTTTTTTATTATAAATTTATATTTAGAAAAAGTAGAATATTTCCTCTAAATTCCGAAATAATTCAAGAGTTTTCTGAAATGATTTTCTTTTTCTTTTCCGATAAATTATTTAAAGAAAGAATAACGCACATGTGCGGATTTCGTTTCCTGTATAAAAATTCGTACAAAAAAATATAGGAAAACAAGAAAACTATAGAAAAAGTCATCTGAAGTTTTAAAGTAACAGAAGTAGAAACTTTTCTGCGCTTAAAAGCAACGTTTATATTGGGGATTAAAGTTTTCCGTTTCTTTTTTTGGAAAGAATTTTTATAAAATTTTTCGCTCAAGTTGTTATTTCAGTTTCTCTCTTTAAGCTATTCTTCCACTTTTTTTTTTTTGGTTTTTAATATGGCCAAAAGCTGTTTGCTACCATCGAACTGGCAGAAGTGCTGACGTACGTATGTGTTTGGATTCGCGTCTGACGATAAGTTGGTAAAGACAACAACGTTTTATAAATGGTTGAAGACGTGGCATAAAATTTCAACGAAATTTGACTTCCTTCTTAAAAGATGTTGTAAAAGCAAAAGAAAGAAAAAAAAGACACAAAAATGGTATGAAAGGAAGGACAAAAAAAAAGGAAATTCGATGGCGGTATGTACAGTTTGAAAAATGAGTTGAAACTTTACTGTGTTTACTCTATTAAAGTTTATAAGCTTGCTTTGAGCCAATTTTAAGCAAAATACAAGAAACTCAGCAAAGAAAATCCAAAACAAAATAAAAATAAAAAAAAATTAAAATTTAGCAACGTACTGAAGAAAAAATAGAAAAAAAAGGAAACGAAAAAATGGAAATGAAAACTTTGTCGAAGTAAATTTTGAAAAGTTTTCTCATTTGTATGCAGCAGTGCAATTTCTGCAACATTGAGTATATTTTTCTTTTGCTTAAATTCAACACAAACAGCCATGACACATAAATAAATAAAAACAAATAATACTTACTCCTTGTACATACATATATACATACACACACAAAATTAAAATTAAAATGAAAATGAATAAGGAAAATTAACTTATGAAAATGAAAAATGAACACCACTAAAGTGCTTAAAATTAATGATGATGGTGATGGGCAAAGCGCTCTCCAAGTTATTTGTCGCTTTGAAAGTAATTTACTGTTGAGTTTCTTTTTTTTAAATGTAAACAGTAGTTGAAGTTATTATCGCCGCTGAGACACTTACCCAAATTTCTTGTGATAACGGATTCATGAAACTGAAGACGCCTGGTGTTTGCTTGACTGGCTTTTTAATCATTATTGAAATGCCCAGTGACATGAATGGTTTACTGAAATCGATGACTCGTTCACGTTCTGCTGTAATTGTCATGGCAGCAATAGCAATATCCGCTTCCTGTTCCCAAAAAGAAGAAAAAGAAAAAATATTAAAACGAAAACAAAAACAAAAACAGGAAAAAACGTTGTTGAAATAAAAATAATCGAAAAAACAAAAAAAAAAAAATAACGAACAGAAAATGTAACACGTTATCGTTAATCGTTATCGAATAAATAAAATCAAAGTAAAGAAATACCAAAAGAAATCAAGAAATATAAGTAAAAATGGTAAACGACGCAATGAGCACAATCATTGAACCGAAAAGTTGAAAAGAAAATAAGTATTCGAATGTATGTATAAATGGAAAAAAGGGAAAAATAATAATAAAGAATTTAAGTATTTAAGTGAACTCACCCGACGCACAAGTTCACCAACCATGCCATCCCAACCACCGTGAACTTTTGGATTTTCAGAGCCATAAGTATTGTCCTTAACCAAACGCATTTCATCTGAAAGAAAAATAACAAGAGGCCACAAATCAGCAAAATAAAGTTAATGGTTGTGAACGATAAGTAAAGCAGTCTACAGCTGCTGATACTAAATATTTATTTATCTTATGGAAGAAAAAAAAAGAAACATTTTTTCCATAAATTTAGTTAACTAACACTGAAAATTAATTAAAAAATATTTCAGTTGCTAGACCATCCATTAATTGTATTTGAAATTGATAAGGATATGCAGAAAAACTCTAAGCGTTACAAAAATTTTTGAATTAAACATAGTAAAGGCTCCCTAATGTAGAATATCATGGCTTGTATATGAAATTCCATAACTCATCCAAAAACTATCTAATAGAACAGAGGCTCTACTGAATTTAAGTCCGCTGCTCATGGTTGTGAAAGGCAGATCCTTGGAGGCTATCGCTAGGTTAGCAGACTCATTGTAACCCATTGGAGAATTTCATAACTTTATGAATTGATTCGCTACTAGCTTCTATCATAACTGTCTCCTGAGCAGAAACACTGAGTAGAGAAACAGTAGGTAGAGAAAAAAATGTTCACGTCATGTTTAAATTTCCGACAATAAACAGACAATAACCTCCCACCCGCTGAACGAGCCAAAACCTTTCTATAAAGTGGTGTTAGATATTTATAACCCATTAGTCAGAATTACGACTTAGCTTCTCATACCACTTACATTGTGTGTGTTCATTTTATACATAGTGGCGGGAACTACAGTTTAAAGCCTGATTCCGAATAACAGATTTTTGAGAAAATTTTCATGGCATGTTATTTACTCTCAGCCCTTTTGCCGAAAATCTGCTGGAAGGCAGTCATCGGAGAAATATTTTTTCATGTTTTGCATTGTTGGAAATGTCTGATCGTGGCCTCACGTCTAACAAGCCAACACACTAGCAGCTAGACGAAGCAGAGATAAAGAGACCAAATGGGTTTGAGGCAATCAACATTTTTTTTTTGAAGGTTTCATGCATTAGACTATCCACGAATAACCTATGAACTGTCCCTTGGTCTTTTTAACAGTTTTAGGGGGAATCATCTGGAATCACTTACAAAACAGATTATATTCCTTGATAGTTACATCACAAAAGAAAACATCTGGGGATCAAATTAAGTGTTTGGCAGAGAATTGTTGACAACGGTATTATAGGCACGATAATACTGATAAAATAACAGTAAAGACCTACCGAACACACGATAAATATTACATACTCTTGTTGTCCTTTCTTTTGATGTGGAATCTAAAGTCTAATCTTTGAAGTAGACTTCTTTTAATACATCTCTATTCCGTCCATGCAGTGTAGTGGTACACCTAGGACTGAGAAATGTTTGTGGAACAAGGAAGGAGTGGACACTGCAAAATTTCACTGTACCAGAAATTCTATTCTAGAAAAAGTTAAAGGAGCTCCAAAGACAAGACAAGCTTATTTTAATATATGGCCGCTATCCAAAAGTGATGTTCAGTTCTATTGCAGATTACCCAGCAGCAGGTCTAATTACTTATACATATAAAAAGGACCTAGAATTATAGTTTTTGTATTTACTTTTACGTCAGCATATCTCGAAAAATTTAAATTTTAATTTAATTCATTAATTCCAAATTAATTGTGGTTTACTTTCTATTTAATTGCATTTGAAATATAAAACGTATACGCATCGCATTACATGTACTAGAATAGTTACTGAAAAAAGTATGCAATAAAATATCTTTGAATATCAAATTGAATTAAATATCACTCATACGTCACATATGATGGTACAAAAAATCGATTATAATGGTGTGATTGGTTTCACCATTCACCGTAATGATTGCGCCGTGCTCATTTTCATAGAAATATGGGCCAATGATGCTTCCGCTCCATAAGCCATACCAAACAGTCACTCGTAATGGGTTCATTGGCTTCTGTAAGACCACGTGAGCACTAAATAAGTAAACTGGTGAGTGAAATGTTCAATTCTTAAAAATGATGCGGAGTTTACGGATGCTCACGCACACTTTTTCGTGTGTACGGCGCATCAACAATGCAATCAGTTTCACGAACTTTAGCAATAAACTTGCGTATACCGGGCACTGTTGGTCCTTCTCTGCCACCAAGTTTTGTACAATATTTGCGTGCAATTTCCTAACAATTTTCCTTTTTTTTGGAAATGAATTTCAAATAAATCCCAACATTGCTCAAGAGTTGATCGATTCATTACATTCAGTGGCGGTAACATACCGAATTTTGTGACAGGATAAACTGACATAAGTATTGCCAGTTTCGAAATAACCCATTGTTTAAATTTAAACCGATAGATGGCCCACCCGATATAAGTTCCTGTGGTTCATATAAGAAGTATAGTAGGGCCCTAATAAATTTCCTGAACATATCCCTATTCTGTAAAGCACTTGGTGATCATTAAAATATTTGTATCCTTACACTTTCAAATAAATATTAGAAATTTACACCACCCTGCTCATGTGCTAGACTTACAGATGTTTACGATGTAGAAGAAATTGTAATTTCATCTGCTACACAACTATACTCGATGATATATCATTCAGTTCAAGTTGTTTACCTGCCGAATAAAACGTAGTGCCTGTTCTGTACGTAAATAATTCTTAAACGTTACAAACTTATTTAATTTTCCCAAACCACATTTCGTTGTGGTGTAGTATGCATAAAGAAAAACCTCCGGTAGAAACACAAACAAATAAATAAATAAAGTGTGGCTTGGCGAGCAAAATAAATAAAACAACCCACAACATTCAGCCAACCCAACGACCAGCTGCCATCTACCACAGACGACAAGAAAATAAAATCAAAATGGAAAGGAAGAGAAACAATTTAATGACCCTTAATTTGTTCACTTAAAAAAAAAAAACAACAACAAAAATAAATCCTTAAAAATCTTTATTGGAAAAAGAGGGTCCATCAGTACGGCTTAATGCAATCCAAAAAATAAACACGTGCCTTAAAAGTGTTTGATCAGTCATTCATTCACGCTCAGTGGTCACTGGGTGTGGGTTGACTGACAAAACTAATGGTTTTTTATTGTAATTATTTTAATACTTACAATTAATGCCCAATTTCTTGGCCAACAAATCAGCCAAATCCTTGCAATAGCCTTCAAAGCGATCATTACCCTCCAATGATTCACCCACACTTGGCCGCTTCAGCATGATGTAAGGCTCTTCCAATACGGTGGTGACAATGTATGTGCGATTCTTTTCAATTTCGGCATGTGGCTTCAGTCTCACATACTTTGCCGACAATGGCTGCAGGCCCAGATCATCACTCCATTCGGCTACTTTCACCATGGCACTGTTTACCGTCATTTCGACGACGTGCAATGTATAATTAACACGTCGGCCATCATCGTTGAATTTAATGTCACCCGTAAGTCCTTCAATTTCAACCTGTGTAATGAAGAAAATTGTTTCAAGTGAAATGATTTCATTTTTTGTTTGTTTCTTGTTCTTCTTTAAACACTATCATCACACGACTGATGAAGCTGAGACAACAACAAGAACAACACTGGCAGATACATCAACATCATCAGAATTTTCATTGTCATTGTGTTACGGAACAACGTGAACTGCATTTGAAAATTGATAAAAAATGTAAGCAGTCTGCCAAACAAGCGAACCCAATCGAATTGTAGTGAATGAAGGAATGGCCATTAACAGACGAAGTAAACAGTTGCCACCAAGTTAAGTGTGAATCAAGTGTTCAGTGGTGTAAAGTAAATGACACATCAATTAAATTTTATTGAGCCTTTCAGTCAATTAAGAATTTAAAAGAAAAGTCCTTCAAATTGAAGCAACTGGGCATTTTTTGGGGGTGGGGGAAATAGTAGCAAGAAAAAGAAAAATATTTCTACTCATACACTGCCATGTACCACAATGATGCCACTGTTTAAAATCGTGCAGCAATTGTAGCAGAAAAATTTTCCATTCATTACACTTCATCACTTCTACATACACATACACAGCACAGTGCAGCCCATCACCCTCGCCACCACATGTTTGTAAGGCTTTGCCAAGAGATGGTTACACTGTAACCGTAAATTGATGTTGATGTTACTTCAGTAGTTGTTATTGTGCTTGCTGTTCTTGTTTGTTTACTTACCTTTCTCAAATAGCGCGAAATTTTATCACCATGTTCCCAAGGATTCACCCAGCCCTTCGATGTGTTACAGTCTAGTGCACGTGGCACACTGTTGCTGCCACTATTACCGCCATTACCACCACCACCGCCACCAACCATGCCATTGCCACCGTTCGATGATAATGAACCACCCATTAGGCCGCCACCCATACCGCCGCCACTATTCGGTAAGCCAGTGCCATTGGCCGACGTCGAAGCGGCCGCAATCAGTGTCTGGCCACGTCTAATATTGTTGCGAAATTGATCAGGTTTCTTGCGAAGTATTTTGTTAAAGGCTTCAACCAAAACAAACACCGCATCATACATGAGAGCTGCCTGGGCCTAAAATTCATTTGCCAGCAGGATAATGTAAACAAAAGATGGAGAGGGAGAGAGCAAGCAAAATAAAAGAGAAGAAAGAAATAAATTTCAATACATATTGCTTGTTGTTATTGTTGGTTTAATGTTTATTTAATTCACAGTTATTGTTTGTAAACAAAACAATTCATGTTTATTGTTCCAGGAAGAGTGGTTTCTTTAAGTACATATGTATATGGCCACGAGAGATGGAAAACAAGAGAAACTTAAATTGCCGGAAACAATGAGACACACACACATATATACATACGCTTTCTTATTCAAATGTTAATATTTAATAAGTTCTTTACAAATGACAGAATATGTTGTTTTGCAGCAATACGGACATTTGCTTTCATTATTGGACATGTTATTGGAATGGATTTCTGTGATATTGTTATTGCTTGTATTTCCCCTTTTTTGTATTTGTATTTCTCTTTTACTTTCGGCATTATTAAATATCAACAAAGACAACAAAAAAATAATGACAACATCAGTGTACACTGATTGAAATTGTATACCAGCAATCGTTTCTTGTTATTGTACTGACTGACTGAGAATTCTACAGAATTGGGTGGTATGTCCTTAGGGCATGTGTGGTTAGAGGCAAACATTTTATCACAGTTGAAGGGAGTTAGAAAGGGGCTGTTCGAAATAAAATATTATTGGGATTTGTAAACCCTATTAAAATATACAATTTTGTATGGTTTCGACGACCTCAGGCTTTGGGTGTATTAAAAAGGCAAATGGCTTAGACAATAAACTTCTTAAGCAGGGAGAGGAATAATTGGGCAAAGAAAATCTTATCAAAGTTAAAGACGTTTTACTTCAGCTGACCTGTAATAAATCCTTTGGTATTACTTTGTATAGTAATCGAGATAAGGTTCTTATTATTTTATAAACGGAAGTAGTTGAGATACCAACAAGAGCAGTGAAACTAGAAGCATCTAGGCTTCCTAAGCAGTGAAAAAGGTAAAGAATGTAATATTCCAAAAAAATATATATATCTGGAGATGTACAATACTCCTAGAACTAGGACAGTGCAGTCTTACATGGTAAGGTGCAAAAACAATGAAAGCAAACCATGTGAATTGGAGATTCTTTTTTCAAAGCCATACGCTCCCAAGGGAAATAAAAGAAATGTCATTACACTATGTTTTGAATTGGGCGATTTTAAAATCATTTCATCTAGTTCCTTTAAGTGGAACCAGTGTCGCATTTAGAGACAATAAGTGGATACAAATTAGATAGGTACTCCCAGCTCAATCCATAAGCGTACGAGGTGCGATTTTATTATATTCTAGTGCAGCATGTTAGGTTGGGTTAGGTTAGGTTAGAGAACGTGTACTTGTCAACTGTGACAAGAACAGTACCCAGAGGTCGAATTGAGCATTGTACAACGTCTTAGCTTCTCGCACCACTCGTGTTGTGTGCGTTAATTTTATACATGAGTAGCGGGACCTACAGTTTAAATTCGACTCCGAACGACAGATTTTTGAGAAGCTTTTCATGGCAATTTTTACTCTCAGAGTTTTTGCCAGAAATCTGCTGAGAGGAAGTGCACTTAGTCTAAGGGATTCAGTAGATCAGTCGAAAATGTTTAGTCTTTGGTAGGCTAAAAATGTAATTACAACGTCTTTTAGGAAATTAAAAGTGTCTTTTTGGTTTACGGTGTGTGTAAATTAGGAAAGTAGGTATCGGCTGTCATAATAAATTGGTTCTGAATTCCGAAAATTTGTTCCGACAAAATCAATCTCTTCTTTTTCCAATAATGTAATCAACTTAGTGAGCAAAAAATTCGGCCGTAATTTGACTCTTCTTAATTTAAAACCACCAACAAGATGAGAAAGAACGAAGCATTCGAATGAGAATATTCCTGCGAAGCCTTGAAGAAACACCAAATTTTTAGTTAGTGGCCATTACAACCTTTTAGTCAGGATTACAACCCAGCTTTTCACACCACTTATGTTGTGTGTGTTGACTCCGAAAGACAGATTTCAGAAACTTTTCTAAAATATTTCGTGTTGTTCAAGATGTTTGAGCATGGGTTGATCCAGGGGTACTCGTCTAGTAAGCAGAGATCAGCAATGAGTTTTCTAAAAGATAAGTAAACTCGAATCATACACATAATTTGTGATACTTATACGCATGCACACTTATTTTAATATCATACTCATACTACTCATATTCAAAGTTTGAAGTATTCATCTTACTCATACTTAACAATACGCATAATGTTGTTGATTTCGAGTCACTCGAATCATTTATGAGTATTATAAGTATTTTTTTGTGAATCTGAATGAGTAGGCTTATGAATCAAACATAGTACGAATGTTACGTGTTTGATGTCAACGTTCTACTAATATTCATTGCAACTTGTACTCATAAATCAATGTTGTAGTGAATACGAATGAATCAGAGTAGTTGAATTTCAATACTGTTGACTCACACATACTCAAAATTTGCGAGTACTTATGAGTGGCGAAGTAACAATTCTTTGCTGATATCTGCTAGTATGCTCACTCCGTAATAAACTACAGTTTGCACTGAAATTAAAGTGAAACAACCATCATTTGGGCTCAATCGAGTTAAAGATGAGCATTTTTTCAGAGTATTATGTTTAGTTATGAAGTTTATTTCTGGTGGAGAGGCTACGTGAATAAGCAAAGTTACTGCACTTGTAGCGAAGCTAATCCTCAGGACGTTAACAAATCGCCATTGCTTCCATTAAAATTGGCTGTTTTTTTATAGTTTATGAGCTGGAGGCCTCATTGGTTCTTATTTCTTTTGAAGCGGGTAAGAAGCTGTCATTACGGAGAATATTGAGTGCCATCGAGCCATGTTGACTGTTTTCCACAAAGCAGCGTGGACAGCAATACATAAAAATTTTGTCATTACAACCCTTTAATCAGGATAATGGACCTAGTTCCTCACACCACTTATGTTGTGTGTGCCATACACCATGCTTAACAATCGATTAATTGGAAAATCAGTTTGTTGGCAACTTTCTTTTCATAAGCAACACTTTACTTCATTTGACTTTACGTTTCTGGATTTCTTTTTATGGGATTATGTTTAGTCTTTGGATTATGCTAATAAACCAGCAACTTTTGAGGCATTGGAAGCTAATTTCGAAAGGTTTATCGAAAAACGTAATTAAAAAATGGACTCATCGAATGGACTATGTAACCATCCAGCTGTAGTGCGCATATATCAGAAGTCATTTAAGTTCTTAAGCTGTTAAAATAACACCAGAAATTTTCTCTCCTCTTCGGGCAGGGTATTATAGAGAATACATTTTCATTTTGTTTCATTTTTTTAATTGAATAAAAATATCATATTTTTAAAGTATTTGTAATCGACCAACAAAAACGAATTGTATTATTCGTAGGAACATTGTTCTCATAATCAATGTTATTCTCAAATCATTTTTTCATTTCTTTACTTACCGATATCGATTCTCTGCCAGCTCCAATCGAAGTAGTCGGATCTAAACGTTTCCAACTGTCATAAAAATTCTTTACCAAATGACGATTTGTATCCACTAAACGGAAACCGGTGATATTAATGGCACCAAATTCAATGATTTCACTTTCCCAACGATCATCCATTACCTGCAAGTAAAAAATGTACGGTATTAAGCACAACAAACAACCTTTAAACTAAAACTATAAGAACAACAACGTTGTATCGGAAATAGTAAAGCTGTAGAGGAAAATGTTACTTTTAATTGTTCTTTAATAAAAATCCTCCAGTAAAGTAGAGAATGAATGAACCTGTCTATTCATTCTTTCCTCTCACTCTCATCACTTGATAAAAGCGGATGGAAAAGGATATGATGACACAAGCGAAAGGAAGTAAAAATACACAGAATACTAGCATGTCAACAAGAGACTTCATTAAAAAGGTTTAGATGTATGCATGTTTGTATGTATATATGTATACATATAGAGATTGTGGTGTATGGTTTCAATGCTTATACATTTCCATATATACATATGCTTACATACATACATACTGGTGTTATAATACAGAAGCTGCAGACATTTCGAGGACATGCTTTAAAGCTTAAATAAATATTCCAGATTTTTTTTTAAAGAACACTACACTCAGTGGTATGTTTTGCTGAAAACTTCTGTCGCCATGTGAGGTAGCTTGTTAACGTCAGAGTATTGGAAATACCATACTAACATAAAGCTGATTTACTCTTACAGCCAAGTTGTAGGATGAGAAGAGGTCTGAATCCGAGATCTGAATCTGGCCTTAAATCACAGGGCCATCCATCGCACAATAGTAATTCTCAGAGTCCCCTGCTCGTTTAGAGGGCATGCTGAATTCCGGCAGGAACTGTCTAATCAGAGAAGGAATAAGCGATTGTCTTTCAGATCATGTACCAGTGCCTTGATTTTATCATGAAAAGACAGCTCGCTTTTTGACATTCTTATCCAATCTTTATCTTGGATTCGGGTTGGTTTTCTCTAGGAAGTGTTTGATCTCAGAATGGGATATTATTTGTGGTATTCCAATAGGCCTAAATATTGGCCAAAGTGGGACCTCTTCTTTCAAGGGAAGTCGGCCATATTCCTTAACCTAAAACAGGGTAAATGGGAACTAAGAGAAAGAGTCCGATAAGCAGGTTATCTGCCTCATGTTGAAAATGGTTTACACCACAGTGCTTACAGGTCATTGCGTTATGGGAAAAGACGCGGAAAGACTGCAGGCTCTCATCAAACGACTACTGCCAAAGTTGTGGGTCTACTGAAGAGCAGGAAACTGTTATTCATTTTCTATGCCAATGCCCATCTCTCGCAAGATGCAGATTTAGGTTATTTGGCTCTGCATTCCTTATTAGCTTAACAGAGTTATTATCCATTGATCTTAAGGATATATCTTCATTTAGAAAACTTTCAGGTTGGTCTGCAGGTTAAGGGTGTCGTGCTTTAGTGTGCAGCCCCTGACCAACTGCGCTTACATTTGGCGACACGACGAGCAGGTATACTTGCTCAAGTGAGCTTTAGTATCAAAGCTACCACTGCAACCTAACCTAACCTAACCTACGCTAAGCTAACCTAACATCACAATGGAGATAATTCAATGAGAATATTCCAGTCGTAGAAAACAACTTCTAAAGAAAATTAATTCGATCATCCTTCCATCACACAATTGCAGATATCACTGGCCATACATATGCTGATAGATTTGATATTCCTTTATATGAATATTGTAGTTACTAAGGATCAGAAGAGGACGAAGAGACTATGTTTCACTGTCTTGAGCAGTTTTCTCAATGAAGAGGTGACGGTTCTTACTTCTCATTTTCTGTCATTTCTGATCGAACTTTCCAACATACAAATTGCTGCAATGGCAACATTTTTTCTAGAGTTGTCTTGGTTTGAAAACGTTTGGTCCATGGGTTCGATACCGGAATAAGAGACACCTTGTCCATCGACTAAACTAAATTAACCTTCTTCGTTTCTTCTGAATTTATTGCGCCAAAAATGAATTTCCAATAGCAGTTGGGAATACCAAAACGTGTAAGCGATGGTTGGATCATGATTAGGGACATGTTGCAAGTTCTTAATGTTCGAGTGTGGTTTAGACTGTTCAAACCTCTCCACAAAATTAAAGAAACATTTCCCTTTTATAGCATATATAGCATATAAAAGATGGCAAACGAAAAAGTTTACATTTGTTTAAAACCTATTTGTTCTGCTAGCATTCTAACGAGAAATACATTTGCGCACACATACTGGCATAAGCATACACCATATCACAGGACAAACACAACATATGTATATCACAGCACTTATAAGGACATTATTTGACCAGTACGTAAGTAAAGGCATGAGTGCAAGATCTTGATATTGTTGTAAATGGCGGAGAGAGAGAGAGAGGGACTATGACAGTAGTATGGAGCTGTGCTAAGGGTTGATATAAATATTGTAGAAAAACAACAAAGTACTTACCAAACCACTAAGCAAATAGTGGTATGTCCGACGTCCCAATGAAATATCCCTTACATGCTGGATTAGAATCTCTTTTGCCATTTCCGTTGGGCAATCAAGTACAATGTATTTATTTGTAAAACGACCCAAATCCTCTAGTGTATGCAGGAAATCAATGGCCATGGTAACATTGGCAATGCGCTTTACCATCTCAACTTGAAATGATTCATTTCCGGGCTTTAAGCCTTGATAGATTTGCTGCAACCGCAAAAGACCTTGAAATAGATGAACAGAAATGAACAAATTTTTTAGTTTTATATTCTAAATGTATACAGAAAATCTGTGGAAAATCTCAAAAAAGTTACAGTGTGTGGGTGTTGTGGATTACAATATTAAAGTTATGTTATGATTATACTTTCTAAACGCTCAAAAAAAAAAAAAAGAGAAAAGGGAATGAAAACAGGAAATTTTATTTTACTATACATGGTCACTAATACGTAGGTATGTGCATACATATGTATGTATGTAGTTGTATGTTTCACTAAGAAGAAAAAAAGAAAAGCCAAAATGGAAATTGTAAATGTCATTGTGTCAGAAATTTTAAAATGTTACAAATATTTCTTGCTGTTGTTGGTATTTTCTCTTCCCGTCTCCATCTTCCATACAAAAATGTTGAGAAATATTGTGAAAAAATTTGTAAATTCAAGAATTCATTAAAAATGCCTTAAATTTCTGTAACATTCTCATGTTAATCATTTGGAGACTCATGTACACACATTGGCCACATGGACCGTAGTGAATTCTGTTGTATATGGGGTATGACATGGCATGGCATGATGTCACATCTAATCAAAGGCTCATTTATTTCAATTAGAAAGATAGTAAAAAAAAAAAATCATGCCAATGACAATAGAAAATAGAAAATGTTGATGACTATTGTTTTCAATTGAATTGTTTTGTTATTGTGCAACTGCAACTGTTACGAGAATACAGTACATTGCATGCATTTGTGTGTGGGATTCAAAAAAAAAAAAAAAATCTATGACTGTGTACGTGTTTCATTTTAGTGCCTCTGTGTGTGTGTGCAACATACAAGAATAATTCTGTAGATTAGAAATTTTATTTTGTTGTTGTTGTTACTTGTGTTCCATCTTGTCATCATCATCATGATCCTCATCATCAACACAATCCTAATAAACATCATCAGTATTGCCATTGTTATGTTTACCCTTGAGTTTGTCTATCTTTTTCTATTTCTATTGCCATGCTATTCTGTTCTATTTTTTTCTTTCTGTTCAAATGCATTCACTGTTATACTAAATGTTGTTAGTTTTGGTCACTTTGATTTTTATTCTTTTTGTTGCTGTTACTGTTACTGTTGCTGTTGCTATTACCATTATTGTTATTGCATCATTCTATTCAATTCTTATATTTTGTATGATTTTTTCTATTGCATCTCTGGCCTTTTACTCTCTCTCTCTTCTGTTCGCTTATATTTGTTGCCACTTATAGAGTTTTTCTTTGCTGTTCGATGCCATCAACACGTTCTTTGTTCTCTTTTAATCAATGCTGATGACAATGCATTGATGTTGTTGGTAATACTGTTGACTGGTATGGCACGTAACACAAAAGAAAACTCCATTCCTTGTTTCACACATACACACACACACACACAAGTAAGTTATATTAACAGCACATAAGCTTAAATGTGTGTAATACAAACGGCACGTTCAATATTATTGTATTGGTTACTCTAGCCTTATTCCAATGCAACAAATTCTAACACAGTTTTGAGTGTGTTAAAGGGAGAGAGAGAGAAAACCAAAAGTCAACAAAGTCTTTAGTTTTTATTTGTTTGTTGTTATCCCTTACTGCTTGTTATTGTTTTTATAAATGTAAGTATATATATATGTATGTATATATGTGTATATGTAAGTCAGTAAGTGTATATATGCATATGTATGTCCACATGTTACTTTCTCTTCTTATTGTTGTTATTGTCGAGATTTTTTTGTGTCACTTTTTCCCGTTCACTGTTCTTCTCCTCCTGTTCAGTCTCACAGCTTTTGTGTTGCGCTGAGAGTCCTTTAAGTAGCTTTTTTACTTACAATACAACAACAAAACAAAACCCAAAACAGATTTTAAGAAAAACAGCAACAGAAATATAACAAAAAATACAATACCAAAGCCAACGACTTTCAAGCAATTGGGGACATCTTGTTGTGCTCTGCTACAAACAACACGTATCAACAATATCGTTCGTATAAACAGCAGAGCAGAGAGTATAGCGATGAACGAACGAAGAATACATTTTATTGCTGTAGTCGTTGTCGTCGTCGTCGTCAGAGAAAAGGGACTGTATTTATATAGGAAGAAAAGGAAAAAAGGGGAACAAAACTTTTGCGTATTTAAATCACCAAAACAAAGAAAAAGAAAAGATGTGAAATAAAACTAAAGGAAAACTATTTATGATCAATACAAATCCGATGAGAACCCTATACTGGTGAATGTGACATTTCAATTTTAAAAGTTCTTGATTTAAAGTCTTTGTTTTTTTTAATCATTATTTTTATTTTCAAGAGTTCAATGAAAGATGACAGCAAATGAAAAGTCAAGAATCTTCGCCACCTTTTTGCAGCATGAATTGGTCAGTGACACATGAGATGACTGACTCCTATGTGTGGAAAACTAGGTCGTAATCTTGGCAGAAGGATTGTAATAGCCAATTATGTATGTATAAGCATATTGAATATTCCTTTGTACACCTCCCAATCCTACTGACTATTCCAAGCCTATTGCTCCTTGTAAACTTCAAGAAGCTAATCGGTGCCAACAATATCAATCAATATCTGGAATGCATTAATACCTCACAGATTCTAAGAATGTGAGCCAATGTCCCATTCTTAACGTCACAGAATCTACGTGTTGTAAATGCCCAACTAAAAGACTTTTTAGTAACCTCAAGTTATTTATTGATCGTCTGATGCATGCTTCAAAACTCCTGTTATAATAATTGCCCAAAATTTCCTTGCCCAATAGATTTAAGAAGAGTTTTTGCATCTCTTTCTATTCCATTGCATTGAACATGCCTTTTCAAGCATTTGCCTCCACTACACTGAAGGCTTCTAGTCTCACAAACGACTAAAAAGCTCTACTCCTCACACACAAGAAAATGCCTAGCGGGGTCAATTGGTACTATCTAGGTGGCCAGTTGTCATCAACTCCACGTGAGATAACTACAATGTTCAATGTCATTCCATTCGAGCAAAAAAATTTACAATCCTCAAAAAATCTGTCATTCGGAGTCGAGTCCAAACTGTAAGTGCCGCCACTTGGTGATAAACGTCAACACACACAACATAAGAGGTGTGATAAGCTAGGTTGTAATCCTGACTAAAGGGTTGTAAAGTCGAATTATGTATGCATATGTATGTTCTTGCTCTTTCATGTGAATGGGTACCGACCTAGATTCGAAAATGGTGTTCGTTCACATACCCATTCAGCTAGAAATGGGTCTCATGGTTGAAGATGATTTTTATGATGAAAACAGTTGATTGCTTCAGAAGCAATTCAGTGAACACACATCATTGTCTACAGTCTCTCCAACAGGAGTACCTTTTCTTTTTAGTTTCCTTTAAATGTACGTTGCAATGCCAGTCGTTCAGGCAGCATATTTTTCGTTAGAAGAATGACCATATACTAAACCCAGTAGGATTATAGACCTTATACGTATGCATGTGTATGAATATGTTACCATAGCAAGTCCTTAAAGCTTGGAAACAAATTCTCTTTCTGTGATTTTGTTGGCAAAACAAATTTAATGACAATGGGTCACTGTACAGAAAACATGGAACATGTTCCATTTAGGGATATGGGACCATTTTCATATTGCGGTCACTTGAAATATGTTGTTGTTTATGATTATGACAGCCACTGCTGTATTTTATTTTATTATACAATGTATATTATTTTTGTATTTGTGATACATACACATATATGTACACACTTATTGTAGTTATTCGTTGATTTTCAGTGTGTTAAGCATTTAAGTGTTGATAGTAACGATACAAGGAATTTGGAGCTCCAAAAAAACTTGGATGCCGTACATGTACACCCAAAAAATGGAAGAACAAAAAATTGGAAGAAAATTGTAAAAATTAGAAATAAAATAAAAGGAATCAAATTTGTTAACGAAACATGTGTAAATAAGAGGTTGATTTAAATGTTAACAAAAATCTTATGTATGTGCTTAAGTGGCGTGTAATTTTCTTTGTTCTTTTTGTCAAGACTAAATAGTTTGTAAATTTATGTTGTCAACCACTTGGTTCGTTTCCATTGTTGCAGCCACTTGTACAATAAATCCTAGAGATAAAGCTTGCCTTAAGCAATTCAACATACTCAAGAGAGCGTACTTTATGCAAGTTTCTCTACGTTTTGATGTGCTTGAGAAATATTACATAAAAAACCTCAATAGGATGAGATCATTGTATTGAATTTAAGTGGCATTTAAAATCAATGTTAAGAAATTGTTTACGGTTATTCTGTTCGTAAGCTGTTTAACAAATCTTTTTAAAAATCCTTCAACCAGTATAGCTTATGAGTCTAGCAGATATTGTTAAAGTCTTTAAATATTTAATGTCAATAAATAGTATGATTTCGCTTACATTCTATCAATTCATTCTGTTCATATTTTTAAGTATATTAGTATAGGGTTTCACAACAGGGACTTGCGAACTTTGTTTGTAGTTACCGGCATTCTCATTGAAGCAATACTCGTATCTAGCAAATTAGTTGCAACTTAATCTGTTCAACACATGCATATAAAAATGTACCGACTTCTTTACCCATATTACGATAGATATAATCATTCTACCGAATGTACTACTGGCAGTAAACTCCAGTAAACAATCGATCAACGCCTTTACGTAAATGTAACGTTAGATTTATCGATTGGTCGCTGTCCATGAAATATACGAATAAGAATCCAAGGCTGTTTATTTCGCATCACTCTGAAGAATTTTGGTTTCGATAGACAACATACGTACAATCACTAGATTACAACCATTTAGCCAGGATTTCAACCTAGTTTATCACATCACTTATATTGTATGTGTTAATTTTATACATGAGTGGTCGAGAACTACAGCCTATCGTCGACTCCGAACGATAGAATTATAAGAAATTTTTTCATGGCAAGTTTATTCTCCTCTCAGAGTTTTTGCCAGAAATCTGCTGAGTGAGAGGCAGTCGCTGAAAAATTAAATTTTTTTCATATTTCGTTTTGTTTCGCTGACGATAGCTTTGCGAATTTAGCCTTGAGTCTTAATCCTTTACCTGTACACAGTTCAACTGACCCTCGAACTAAAAGTAATCGACCAAAGACAATGACGTGTGTTTCCTGGACGAGTGAAATCATCTTCAACGATGAGGTCTATTTCTGTATGAATTGGTGTGTAAACAAACAAAACTTATGTATTTGGTACGATATCAACTCACATAAGATCCAGAAGCCTTCCAAAAAAGTCACTGTTTAGGCTGGCGGTGTCATTGTTTCGTATTTGTTTGAGAATGACTATCTACTTTTTTATCCTGAATTAACGATCTTTACAACAAAGATATGTCCAAAGAGAAGTTTAAAAGGTTGACGTTACGTGTCACAATGCTCTGCACTAGACGACTTGTGGCATGATAATCTCATGTGTGAACTTAGCATTGAGATTTTCTTGTGGGGTTTTCTTAAATAACAGATGTATGCGCATAAATCGTAAATCATCCCGGTTCTTAAACCCAAGATAACTCATGCCATCGCTCGAATAAAAGCTAAGTTATGGACCATTATCATGAAATGTTGGACGATTCGAATGTACTCTACCCAGAAAAACCGTGGCGGATATTTGAACGTTATGTTCTACAAAGTTTTGATGATATTTCACACACACTTTCTTTTATTTCAATTTAAAGATAGAAAGCACTTAAAAAAGGAACCAATATTTGTATAATATGTTTAGTAATAAGCTTATATCGCTCTCGGTTTTATTTTACAAATTGAAAGCACAATAAAAATTTTACAAATATTAATACCATATCAGACAGACCACCGCATAAAAGATGATTATGATGATAATATTGTGATAAAAAAAATCAAATAAAATTATTGTATTATTGTATTGATTTTCAATTTTGCTATTTATTTATGGACCATATAGAAAGGCAAAGAACGAAACGAAAAAAACTTGGCTTTAACATTATTGCAGTTAAAGGCCTTTAAATAATTTATTCGAAAGAATTAATTTCATTGATTTATTAAGTATGTGACCTAAATGATATGTTTCCTGTTAAAATATAATTTAAAATAATTCTTTTTCTTTAATGTGTTTTAAGGTTAAAGCTTTGAAACCAAATCATTATAAATTTCTATCAATTTTCTACTATGAAATGAAAATAAATGGCAGTGATTTAACCCTGTGAACTTAAACATTGCGGAGAGAATCATGAGAAAAAAAATGTGTTATTCGTACACCACCCTTAAATTCATACACCTCTCTACATTTCCTTAAAATATTCAAACATATGTATATGCCAATAAAAAAAATAGACACCTCGCTGTGAATGAAAAAGAATCTTTTAAATTATGGCATATAATTTTTGACAATTTATTCCAAAAATAATACTCTCTACTCTACACAAACATATACCTGTCAACCCACCCCCCAAGCATAGTCTGGTGGGGTATAGAAAATCTATAAATACCTATAAAATGATATGAATAAGGGTGGATACCCCACATTTCCATTCAAATTACCCACAAAATAGCAGCGGTAACAATAATGGCAATCGCAATCTTAGATGAAGGAAAAAAAAAACATTTTTTCTCACACATTTTTACAAAAGAAAAAAAGAATTTACATACATACACACCAATATTTGTATAAAAATACAACCATATGAGTGTGATTTTGAATATTTTTCGTTTCAAGCATGACATGAGCATCGTAGAATAGCAACAAAACATATATAAAACCGCCACTTGCGTTCACATTTCATTTTACAGGATATGAATAAGTGTGGTGTATGTATGTGTGTGCATGTTGTTGTTAAAATGCAATCATTTGGTTTCCGTTTTTTTTATTATACCCAATAGCATCATACACTAGATAATAAAGGCATATTATGTTTGCCACGAACGTTGGTAACGTTTATATAATCGATTGAAAGGTATTTCTAAGGGTTTTTTTAGTTTCGGATAGGATGCAATAAGCTTCGAAGGAGATAGACATCCGATCGAGGTTTTGGTGTTAAACTAACGGAGTTAGCACTCTTTAGTAGAAAGTACAAGCCGCCGCCTTTACGCCCACTGTAACTGCACGAGACGGAACTAGAACTCAACTATGAGACGTTGTTTCTAAGGCTGCCTTTTCGTCCATTGAATTTTCACGAGACGCAACTAGAACCTAACTATGAGGCCTTTTTTCTGAATTTTCTTTCTGAATCATTTTTATAAAGCTGTCTTGGAAACCAAACCTTATTAACACAGTAAAATAAAGGCTCGAGTGCCCTTTACGCTTGTAAAAAAGTATTGAGAAGGAATGGCATGTGAGATCTGGGTTAACTTACAACATATGTCTAGTACCATGGTTATCAGAGTTCAGCAATGATGAGTAGATTCGAATCGTACTCATAATTTCTGATACTTATACGCATTCATACCTATTATTATATCATACTCATACCGCTCATATTCAAAGTTTGAAGTACTCATCGTACTCATACTTAACAATACGCCTGATGTTGTTGATTTCGACTCTCCATTATTCAACAATTACAAGAATCACAAAATAAGTATGATTCGCGTACGAATGTTGTGTGTTTGCTTTGCTGGCTGTCTTTGTATTTTTTTTTCTTTCGAATCACTCGAATCATTGATTGGAACCGTTTTTGGGGAAATTTTATCAGAATGAATTGAATCACTGTAGTGTCTTTCAGGCGAAAGTATGGGCATTGACAAACATTAATAATGCTGCAAATATCCCCAGACGAGACATTATCATAATTTTTGATAGGCAAGCGGATGATCCATCCAGGCGTAGCATAAACATCGTGCTTTTCTATGAATTTTCAACATTGGGAAACCATCTAACAACCTGTAAGCTTAGAACTGACAATGGACTCATGTATTTGACCGATTATAGAATTCTTATTTACTATTGTTTGTATATATAGCAGTTCAACATCTATATATTTTTGTATATGTGTGTGAGTTTTTTTATCTTCATATCCATTTTCGATTGCCTTATAAACTTATTGATACGAAATTCGTATATTTTCTTGTATGAATTTCTACTTTTCGACTGAAAATTATACCGGTTAGTGGGTTTCCGTTATAAAGTAAGCATGTGTGTTCATTTATATACGAATACATATATATATGTATATACATATGTACATACATACATTCGTATAGATGTCAATATGAATAATAGATTTGCTATGTTCACTGCTTCCAAAATACTCTCTCGCTCCACCATTTGCTGGGCTTTGTAGTACATGTTGTAGAGAATTGTTTTAATATTTCAGAGCGAGATTCACTGTCTTTTTTTTTTTTGAATATTTGGGGATCAGAGATAATATTTTCATGCTGGCATATTTCAATAAAATTGATGGTTATGATGAAAATTGAACAAAAAATTTAAACGATTTATCGTAATTGATAGATATGTAATCATAATCGTACAATGCGGCATAAACTTAATGCGTTAACATAGCTTTAAAAGTTTTTCCATGTTTCTTTATTTCAAATTTAGAATTGGCACTGTCGTTTGTGGAAGTTTCATATTTTCTGGGGTCAATAAGAGCTGTTAGTGGATTCAGTGCTTTGTTCTCAAGTGAAATGGTCTTTAGCCCATATAATGTTCCAATTCTCTGGCCTTAACTTGTTGCTTAAGTTTTGGATTTTTTCTTTAAAGTCTATTTCACATATACACACAATTGGTCATTGCAACCCTGCAGTCAGGATTACGACCTAGCTTCTCACACTATTCATGGCGTGTGCGTTAAATGGTAGGGACCTACAGTTTAAAGTCGTCCCCGAGCGACATATTTTAGAAAAACTTTTTCATGTCTATATTATTTCTGACAAAAGCTCTGAGAGTAAAAACTACCATGAAAAAGCTTCTCAAAAAATCTGTCGTTCGGAGTCGACTTTAAACTGTAGGTCCCGCCACTCATGTATAAAGTTAACGCACATAACATGAGTGGTGTTGAGAAGCTAGGCCGTAATCCTGACTGAAGGGTTGTAATGGCCAATTATGTATGTGTATGTATGTATGTAATTATGCATGTATGTTGTAGTATTGACGTCTACTTTAAAACTGACGTTTCAAATATAATAATAAATTTGTTTTTATTTGCTTTTAAATTTAAATTCTCTGTTTTATCCTTTACAGCGATTTGTCAGTTGTTATCCTTCTTTTGTTTTTGCTTTACTTAAAAGCGGTTTAAAACAACAAATGCTGTTAAATGTTGTTCACCATTGAAACATAAAGATAAAAACGCTTTGTTGCAAAAGAACAACGATAACAAAATAACGCAAAATACGAGATAAAAGCATAAAACAATTTCATAAATTGTTTATTGCCTGTATCTTATTTCCATTTTTTTTTATTATTTCTGTGTGTGTGTGTTCAATTCCAGTTCGTTTTGCCATTTTCGAAACTCATCATGGAAATGAAATTGTTCTCGATTTACAATGAAAGCAAAAAATTATTCGAAAACAGCGAAAAACATCGAAAATTGTTCAAAAAAAAAAAAAAAAGAAAAACAAAATTAAAACAGTAACAATTTTCAACATGACCTGACCTGCCGTAATAAAACGGTTGAAGCCTTGTTTCCCATTCACTGCTACAACACACGAAATATTTTTCAGTTTTTCCATATTATTTTCAAAATGAAACTTTTACAGTTATTTATGTTCGTATTTATGTTTGTATGCCCATGTTGGTGGTGGTTGTGAAAAGGCTTTTTTTCTTTGTTTAAATATACCATTACAAACGCAATTTTACTTTTGGTTTGTGTTTTCCCATTTGTTTTCCCCTTTTTTTGAGGTTTTCAGCCAGCATTTTGCAATGTGGCAAAAGTACTCACTCGCACTCACACACACACATTCGTAGGCCTATAAACAGCCAAAGGAAACAACACAATTATTCGGCATAAAGTAATCATTTCTGTTTGCGTTTATTGTGGCCATGTATGAGCAAGTGTTTGTGTTTGTGTTTGTGTTTCCATATGAGCATGTATACGAGATATTGTTTTCAATACTTACTATATAGCCTACGAATATTTATTTATTTATTGCTTTGTGTTTGTTTGCATGTTGTTGTAATTGTATTTACAAAATTTCAATAATTGTGGTGTGGGTGAAAAGGGGTTCTGTAACGTTATTACAGTAACAATATAGGAAAATGTGTGTGAGCATGTGAGAGAGATGAGCACTTTATAGTCAAATTGGATAAATATTAATATAAGCTGTTATGGTTGTATTGGTGAGATTGTATATTCATATGAGTTCTGTCTATTTTGTTCATTTTTCATTCAATGTTTTTAATATTCAGCTTATGTGAGTATGAAAGCATTTTAATATTTAACATGCCCACACAGATACATACTTATATGTGTAATATACATAGTTTATCTGTGTTTGTTTACCATAAATTGTTGTAAAAGCTGTGTTATTAAATGGCATACATTTTAAATAACATTAGCTAATGATTTAGGTTAGTATGTGCTGCCAATCATTCATATGTGAACTGCATTAAATCTCACAGTCTCTTTCATAAACTGATTGGCTTTTTAATTTTCTTTTAAAAAAATTCTCTACTTAACAATTGTTTCTATTATTATTTATTACTATTATTGCTACTAAACATAGCTCTTGTTGATGTTAGGTCCTTTGTTATCGAATAACATAACAATGAATAGAAAACATGATCCCCCGGTTTTTATACGATGATGTGCGTAGTATGCCAGTTATTTGCTGTGATAATAATTTAATGCGACAAAGAAAGGAAGAGAAAAGTATAATAAAGGAATAGTAACTTCATATTGATACTTGCGTTCAACAAGAACATGTCATTTCAGTAAAACAATACGATGCCGCAGTAAAAAAGAAATATTGATGCGACTTAAGAAAAGATGTCAATGGAAAATGTTTTACCACACTCAAGCCATGAAGTAAGAAACATTTGAAAAGAAACAATAGAAATAATAGAAAGTAAAGAAGCTGCAAATATATTGAAAACAAGGAAGTTATGTATGTTATATGTATGTTATTTGTATGTATGTCTCCTTATTTTTATTTTTCTTATGGTGCTTACAACACTTTGCCTTACAGTCTAAAGATCTGTGTATGCTCTCACTGCATTATAAATGGAAATAGACATGAAAAGACAATGACAGTAACAAATTTTTCTTCAAATATATACTTATAAAAGTATATGTATCTGTTCATATACACAGTGGTGGCAACAAAATGAATACAAAAGAGGAATATAAAGTCTGAGTGCAAGATACGAGTTAAAATATGGTGAGCAAAATAGTGAATTATTTCGATTTTCTTTAGAATTTTGTTTTTAGAAGGTCATAGGTTCACTTTATGATTCCTATGTAAAATATAATGCAAGGAAAAATCTACCGCCAGTTATAAAAGTTGTAGTCACCATAAGCAGTAGGTAGCATGTTGGCTTATTAAACGCGAGGCTTTGGTTAAAGCCCCAGGTCAGACATCTCCAACAAAACGAAGTATGTATGAAAAAATATTTCTTCAACGACTTCGTCTCAGCAGATTTCTGGTTAAAAATTCTGAGAGGAAAAAAAAAGAAAAACATAATTGGTCATTACAACCAATATTGTGTGTGTTAGTTTTATTCACAATTGGTGGGAGCTTTAGTTTAAAGCTGACTCCGCACGATAGATTTTTGAAAGATTTTTAATGGTAGTTTTATGTCAGAGTTTTTGCAGAAGAATGCTCGTTTTTCGAGATGTCTGTGTTAGGGGTTGAACTATTGCGTACTACTACTAAGCCAACACACTATCTTATATTTCTTTATAATCTCGAAAATTCCTTTCACAATATGTCGTTTATTATGGCCATAATTAACACATTATGCTTGAAATGGCGCCATATATATATCACCACAATTTTACTACATTTGAAAACTCTTCCTTTCATAATTATTGCCTCAGTAGAAAGAATATGCAAAAATTCATGACGACAAACGTAATTTCAACACATTTTATGTGTTACACACACACACCCCATTTACGAAACGCATCAATCACATCGAATTGAAGTGATTTCATTTCATTTCGTTTCATTTCGATTTAATTTAGAAGGCAAACAAATTATTGTTAGTTTTTCATTAGAATTTATTTAAATTGAAAATTTTTTGTTAGACAACATTGTTGTTGTTTTTCCATTTTTTTTGTGTAAATAAAATTTAAATAAATAATAAAAAAAAGGAAAAAAATTGCAAAATAAAAATGAATTTTTTATGCAAATAATTTAGGCCTTGACCCGAATTTATTTATTTCGCTTTCATTTTTCACACACAAAAATTTATTGTGTTTTCTCTCTTTGTAAAGAATGACATGAATTTTAAATACGATAAATTTCAAAAATCTAATCGTTATCGGCCAACACAAGGGGTGTGAGTGAATTCAATTTGAAAGTTATTTCAATTCAATTTGAATAATTTGAAAAACAGATAGTATGTATGTATGTATGCGATGTATATAGATATGTGTATGCGAAAATATTTAAAGGCGTTAATGAACATTTGATTGACTCTCTTCCAAAGCAGTATTGTCTAAAGAGCATAAACTAAGCCGGGAATTAACTAATGGATTGGAAAGTTCCATTCGAAATGCTTCTAAAACTATTTCTCCAACTAAACTTTAAAAACAAAGAAGACTTCTAGGAAGGAACTGAAAACTTCTCACTAACCTTTACTTCTCTCACAGTAAAATACATAAAAATGGGTTTCCCCTAATTAACTAACAGAATTAAAAATTGACCAAATTACGGCTGGTAGTAAACGGTGTGGATTAGGGTTTAGATGTATCGGATGAGCGATTTATCGATTTAAGTTTAAACCTTCGCTTCTAATCTGGTAATACTTACATATGTCATTCCATTTCGTCTCAGTATATTATCTTCGCTGAACGTAGTGAATCGATTTACGATTGCGCAACGTTGGGATTTATTAAGTCAACGAGAAACTGCACAAAAAAAAAATCATCCGTTCGGATGAAGCTCATTTTCATCTGGACTGGTACGTTAATAAGCAAAATTTTCCGAATGTGGGGCTCAGAAAACCCACACGTGTTCCTACAGAAACCAATGCATCCATTAGGAGTGATTGTTTGGTGCGGCTTGTGGAGCGGTGGCATTATTGGTCCATATTCCTTTGAAAATGAGGAAAGCGCAACCATTGCTGTCAATGGAGACACTTATTACATCATGAATGGTATACGTTTCAACGATGTTTGGTTTCAACAGGATGGTGCAATATGTCACGCATCTCATGAAACAATAGATTTATTGCATCAAACGTTTGATTGTCATTTAATTAGCTGAAATGTTGATGTCAATTTACTGCCAATAAGCTGCAATTTGACACCGTTGGTCCCTATTTTCAGTGGGGTACCGTTAAAGGAAAGTGTGTTATGCCGACAATTCAGAGGCAAAAGAGCATTTGAAGGCCAACATTCGTGATGCCATTGCCAAAATACGACCTATACACACAAAAAGTACATTAAAATTGGTTCGCAGCAGCCATATTAATGAAATAATATTCCATTTCCAACAGGGACAATTGTACTTAATAATAAAAAAATAAATTTGGCAACATTTCAAAACGTTTTTATTTTATTGCATTTTTAAATTTAAACTTTTAACATTTTCGCCGTATGTGACGTATGAGTGATATTTAATTCCATTAGTTTCATCCATGACAAAATCAAAAATATTTTATTGCATACTTTTCAGTGTAAATATACTACATAGTATGTACATGTATTACGATGCGTATGCGTAATATATTTCAAATGCAATTAAATAGAAAGTACACCATCATTAATTTGGAATTAAACATTTACAAACTATGATATGACAATTCTAGTGGATTTTTAAAAATTTTAAATTTTTGGAGATAATCTAACCTAAATATAAATACAAAAACCACAATTCTAGGCTATATATGTACATGGCCCGTATCTTCATAGTCTGTATCTTCCACAGACTATGTATTACATTTTTAAATTTAAACTTTGAAACGGCCCACCATTTATGTAAGTCGCGTTGCATTGTTAATACATCTAGGAACAACGATTTTTTCAGAATTGACAGATGGGAGAGGGCTGCACGTTTTCTGATGAAAGCGTCTATTCCACAACTTACAATGCTTTGCTTTTTCTTGCAAAGAGAAAACTTAGTTAAATTGCAGATCACAGAAGCACCAGAAACCATATCAAGTTGTCTTAAACTAGAGACAATTACCGTAGAATATAGGCCATGGAATACTGACAATGATCCGTGTTAGTTACAGCAGACATTCGAAAAGAACATGCCGTAGATGGTGGCTTAGGTGCTAACAATTATTCATGAAGAAGAATGGTTGTTCGAATAAATAAATAAATAAATAAATAAAATTAGCATAACAAGAGTCGATATTGAATGCTTTAAAGTATATCAAATGTTTGCAGTTTGTTTTTCTTCGAATATGAACAGAACATAAAATCGATTTCAACAAATATCAACAAACAAACATACAAACTTCATTAAATTCTTTATGTTGTAATGTTTTGCTTTCTGCCACTTCTAATCCATTGACCAACATTTTCGTATTCGTTCTTTTGGTAGAATTTTACTGTTATTCTTGACAACTGCAATAAATATTGTTAAATATAAAGACGGGTTTTCCATTTACTGTATAGTGTACAATAAATTTGTATTCAATTTCACTTGAGACAACACCATTATCGAACCTGACACTCCTTTTCTATTTTTACAGCAATTTTCAGCTCTAAAATGCTTAAGATGTAAGCCATAAGCAAAGGGAGAAAGAGAGAGATAGAGAGAGAAAGAGTTTGTGTTCTTCATTATATCGTCAGAAGTCTTTTAATTTCTATTTGGGTTTTTGTTGTAAAATCTTGTCTAAGATGTAAAACCAATTAAGAAAACAATGTTGGCAGTAATAGAACACCAATAAATGAGGGAGAGGGGGAGTCTTAAAACAATATGAATGAGATTGTTGCCCAAACAAGAGAGAGACTCTCAGGCAGACAGACAGAGACTGAAACTAAATAGAAATACTAACAAAACGATAAGAGAAAAATCAAATAGTAAAAAACAACAACAAATTTACAAAAAAAATAACTAAAAAAACAAGTATAACTTTATCACATCAACTATAAACAAAACATACACATATACGTACATATTTACATATGTAAACACATACACCCCTGTATATTCTGTATTGCTTTCTTACACAAACACTTGTGCATATACATACATACGGTACAGTAGTATACAAAATAAAATCAATTTTTTTTTAATTTATTTTTGGGTTGATACTTCCCGCATTGTGCAAGTTATCCAACCATTTCCATGGTTTCCTAATGCAATTTATAAGGCCCATTACTACATATCGCTTAATAATATTGTCATATAGTAGTGTTCCATATGATCTATCCTGCCCTAAAGATCCTTCAATTAACAAGGAGATTTCCAGGTCTAGCATTTGATATGCATCCAAATCCTTCCTTCTGAGAAACATTAACGCCTCACAGACGAAATCAGCATATCAGATACAAGTCTTCTTTGCATCTACAACGCTCGATCTAAAGGCCAGTTACTACTTACTTGCTCATTACAACCCTTTATTTAGGGCAGAGTGCAGGACCTACCGTTTAAAACTGATTTTTGAAAAACTTTTCATGGCAATGTTTTTTTTCTCAGAGTTTTTTGTCAGAAATCTGCTGAGAGGAAGTCGCCGGAGAAATATTTTTTCATATTTTGTGTTGTTGGAGATGTCTGACCTGAGTTTTCAGCCATGGTCTCACATCCAATAATCCTACACACTACCTACAAGACTGCTGCTAATTACTAACCTCTAGTGATTCCTGAATTGTGTGATACGGAACTCAAATGTTTCCTATTGGTTTGAAAAGAAAAGAAGTTCCGCCTCTTTCTAACTTTTTCTTTCCCTTTTATCGAAAAATTTTGTCGCTATTAGGAGAGTAGAAGTTCCGCTCCTTACAAGTTTTTCAGCCGGGAACTCCCACATTATCTGGGACCCAGACTAACTCTATTTCCGCTGCCTATACAGTTCTAGTTTTTCGGACAGTCTTTTATTACTTTCTAGTTAAGCTCATACTAGACGTGAGCTTAAGTCCTTTCCTTCTTACTCTTTGCCCTCGTTGTCCTTCAATGGCGTATGACTTTGGGATCAAAACACCGCCAATTCTGTTCCAATATATGTCGTCGATGCATCCTTTTACCAAAAAATTACTTCTTTCTCTATGATACTCTCCTCCTAGAACTTTCTATAGAATACCAGTTGCATGCAGCGGCGGAATCACTTAAAATAACTGAAACAAAGTAGACAATAACAAAGAAGATTGGGGAGATACTTTTTGACAATCCTATGTTCTCCAGGTTGTTCCATTAAAGCTTACTACCGAGTCGCGTTGAGAAGTATTTCCTAAAACTTTGGGTATTACTGGTTTCGGTGATTAGTCAATAAACGAAAGGGTTGTCACCCTTTCTATTTATCTTATCATAACTGCAGGCTCCATAGCTGTAGTGCAAATGGCTAAAAATCCAATCGAGCCTTTCGTTCAGCTTTAACGCATAATTATCACTATCAATACTTTACCAACTCATATCCAAATCCATCTGTTGCTCTAGTAGTACATGCTACTTAAGGATTTCAATCTGTGATGACGAGTGCTCCATGGTGCTGGAGCTAAGGAACGCATTTCGTCTTTCTAGTGCCAACAATTTTATTCGCACCAATTCTTTTCGGTTTGGAAACTTCGAAAATGTATGTCCTTCTACAAATTTTTCCAGTATTCTACTACTTTTTGAGTTCCAATTAATAGCTCCTCGGGATATCTTATTCACTTGGCAATTTCTTTGCAATGTGATGAATTTTGCTATTTGATGACTGCTACAAATAAATATTTGATTTGAATGTATGTGTATACATACATTAATCACAGCCGTTTAATAGATTACAATTTTAATTGAGAAAAAAAGACAGGACTTTAGTCATTGTGACACGAAATCAATCAAATAGAGGTCTTCAGGAAATTTGCTATTTTATTGGACACAACTGTAAAAGTATGTAAATATATGCCTATCTATCCTATGTAAGTATGTAAGATTTGTGCAAAAAACAATGAAAAATTCAATTTTATACAAATAAAACAAAAACAAACATAAAAACTGAAAACTTGTTTTCAAGATAAAATCATGTTTTTTGTGCTGTTAAACATTAAGAAGGAAACAAGTTGTAGTAGAAACTCCTATAAATTTTCGTAAACACACATACACAAACACAACATACACTCCTTTTTTAGATTTGTATGTATGGGTATGGAATGTGTTAACAAAAAAAAACAAAAAACGGTCTGTAAACGGATATCCGGCAGCAACCAAACCAAAACAGAGGCAATAGAATCAGAAGCAGAAATTAGGCAACAAAATATCTGAAAGTCATTGTTCATTTAAAATCAGAAGGGCCTAAACAATTTTCATGAAATTCTTAAGATGATGAAAGTGTAAAGTGAATTTTAATTTTTAATTTGAATTTTATGTGATGCTTTGTTTTAATAATAAATTATTCCAGTGGCAAAGCTGTAGCCTAAACTAAAATTTGAAAATACTTTCAATGTAAAGGAAATACTTCAAATATGTTATGAAACTCTTTGTAAGATTTAAAAAAGATTTTCGTCAGTTGTTATTATAAAAAGGCTGCCATGACGGTCGCATAAATATGGAATCATAAAGGAGCAGAACTCTTTTCTTCCGTATTATCCACATCATAAATTTAAGGTCTGAAGCCAACATGTTAAAACCAATCAAACCTTTGAGGAAAAAATAGGCTGTTCTGTAGTCTTCATTCATGTCGCTCAAGTTTACAACAGATAAAGTCTACCACAAAAGTTTGTCTCGCAAATTGAGACAAATTTCGCTGAAAAACCTTATGAAATCTCATGAATATTTCTGAAACTGGAAGGAAATATATCATTGAACATGATGATTAGATTTCTGCATTTCAGCCCATTGTAGCTCGAATACTTTTAGGGTGTACCTTTGGTACCTACTACTTGCTACATGCTTTAGACATGCCGATAAGCCAAAAGATATTATTTTCTGAATAAAGGCTGCAAGAATCATAAGAAGACTTCAGAGTTCCTTGGTACAACTGGTGAAATGGATAAGAACATAGAAATGTGGGTCAAGTACCTTTGTATGCATCTGAATAGACGACTAACTTCGAAGCACTATATTGACGCTAAGCTTACTGAAATGTTTATTGATTATTGATCACAACTTTACGCTGAAATTTCCGCAAAATCGTATATATAGCGTCTTCCAATAGAGATTTTCGAATTTTGCCAAATCGCTAAGGATGCCCAAGGGGTACCGACATGTTATGTCTGAATGGGTTCTGAAACAGTTGGCAACTGACCTTAATTTTCACCGAAATATCATCTTCAGTGATGAGGCCTTTTTATGGATGAATGGATACAGGGACGTTTGAGAAAACATAAATTCACATGAGATTCAAAGCGTCCAAAGCACCTCGAAAAATTCACTGTTGCGTATGGATTTTGGGCTGGCGGTGTCAGCCGTCAATATTTTTTTAAACGGTTGAACGGTCAAGCCACCAGTGTCAACAGCGAGAACTATAGATTGATGATTAACAAGCTTCTTTTGCCTGATTTGAATGATGTGGACACGAATGCCACAGACTTTATGTTACATTGGACATTCTGCACTAGCGATTTGAAAGCACGGTCATCTCAAATGGAAAAGATGTGAACTGGCGACCCAGATTATGCCTTTCAACTTCGTTAGACTTTTTCTTGTCGGGTGCGAACAAACCACAAACCAGAGTGGTCCTCAAGGCTAACATAACCCATACCAGCGGTAAAATTCAGACTGACGCCAGAATTATAAGAAATTCGACATTTCGGATATGCTTCGACCAGAGAAGCCATAACCATGATGACAGGTTTTTCACATTCAAAATAATTGAAGACATCGTGCACATATTTTGTTTTATTTAAATTCGAAGATTGGAAGCGCTTAATGAAAGACCATTGTATGTATATAGATTCAGAAGTGCTACAGCTTAAAAAAGAAATCTTAAAACATAGAGAGAGATTAGAAAAGCATCAAAAGGAGCTAACTCCGAACATCATTAATTATTTGCTTAAAGAGAAAGGATATCATTAAGTGTAGCAGTGACTAGACTTAATTCAGAATTCAGTTAAAAGATTTGCATAATTTTTGTTAATTCAATTAATTTTGAAGCTTCCATAAATTCTAGATCGAAAAGAATTCTACTTGTAATTCTTGTTAACTTTTCAATGAACATGCTCTTCGATGACTTATTAGGCAATATTTGGTTTGTAACTATGTATTCTTTAAGTTTTGCTAGATTATTAACAGAATTTTAAATCAATAAATATGCCTTCCAGCCTTAAAATGTACCACCAGGGGACTTGCAATATTTATTTGTATAAGTATTGAACATTCGCAAATACAAGAATATTTTCATATACGATAAAAAAAATATAATTGTAAGGCATGTACCACCACAAGGCTATATTCATACCATAGAGGCCATAAAATATATTAAAGCTGCTATACGGTATGTATTAATAAGACACGTGCCACAAGTAGAATACAATATCAGCTAACAGCAACAAATATTATACGCAATATTTGCGTTTTAAACGAAATATTGCCAACAAGAAATATTTGTATGCCCCAACGTTAAAATAAATAAATTTCGTGTCTATCAGAATTTGTTCAATTTTTTATCTTGCGCGGAAGCAATAGGCGTTGCAAAGAGGAGCGGGGTGGTATTGAGTAGGAGAATAAAACTTGTTATGATTTCATGAGAAAGTTTTTAGTATGAAATGTATTTAATAGGATGCTCTAAACATAACAAACCGGAAAACGGAAATACTATACTAATGCTAAGAGAACGAATGTGGCATAAAAAAAGGCAAAAATAAACACACCAAAGAAAAAAAATATGAAGAAAAATTAAACAGACTTTATATGGACATAATGAAAATACACAAACAAAAGCAAAAAGAAAAGAAAAAGGAAATAGAAAATCAAACACACATACGAAATATTATTTGGCTGTCTTCGAATTGTATTTACTTTGTGCTTTTCTGCTATCCAATAAGGATTGTTGTTATGAACATGCTGGAGTCGCAGGCCTACATCCATTGAAACTGTTAACATCAATTAAATATGAACGGTATTTACAAATATTTAGATATTCCAGATAACAGCAGAACGGAAATGAAAAATAAAATATTCTCGCTTTGCATTTGCTATGCTTGGAATGTGTTGGCAGCATTGGCCTTAAGATAGCTTGTCAAGTATGTAAGACACCAGGTTATTGGAATTTATTTTCTTTCTATTTTAATACAAATACAAGCGATAACATTTTGTATTCCCTATGCTAATGGGCGGAATTCAAATCTCACTGGGAAACTTTTGGGAACTTTATGTAAAATTCGAAAAATATTTCAAGAAGTTTATTTTATTATTTATTTATTTGATTTTATTATGCAAATACAAAACAAACATACACATTAAAAGCAGCCGTATGATGGCTAATATAACTTAAGAAGCGAAAGCATGGACGTCAGGTCCTGTCTAGAATACGTTGTGTTGGAACCACATGTCAACAGCATTCACCTTAGAAAATAATATTTCGCCAATCGCTGTTTTGAAAAGCCATCACCCTGTATTAGATCAAGAAGACATTTATTTTACTTTGTTCGTGTAAACGCAATAAAATCTGTCGTAAGATTTTTACGCTTTTTTTTAAAGACGTTTGGAATTCTGTAATATTTTCTGTATAAGAACTATCGATATCGAATACTTAGGTGATGGCAGCTGAGAATGCCTAATTATGATAAAATTACTGTTCAGTTTTGGGTTTGGTAAGTCACTATTAATCGTTCGACATCAGAAAAATGATTTTATTTTGTAAAAATTCTTTTTGAAAACATAAATCTCTACCCAAGGTTCATAGCGCACTTCGCCTATTTAACGGTCCTAGGGCCGACACTTATAGTCTACAAGTTGCTTATACACCCCGTGCTTTTTTTATGGCGCAGAAACATGGATACTATTAAGCAACGATGAAGCAGCCCTGTGAGTATTCGAGAGAAAAGTCCTACGTAAGATTTTCGGTCCAATGGGAGTTGGTGATGATTTCCGCATTCGAACCAACAATGAGCTATAAAAGCTCCTCAACGACGTGGACGTTGTGCAACACATTAATATCAAGCAGCTGCGCTAGTTCGACCATATCGTTCGGATGGAAAAGGATTTGCCGGCGAGACATGTATCCGATGCGGCGATTACCGTAAGTTGGTGAAGAGAACAACCTTGTCAACTTTGAAGAGATTAAACTTAAGAAGCCCTGTCATCGTTTGCATGTGTCGAAGTTATTAGCCGATTAAATAAGTAAGTAGTCCTAAGGTTGTTAACGATTCACCATTATGATGTATCCGATAAGGCCTATGGTTCAAATCCTAGCTCAGATATTTAGAACAAAACGCCAAAAACCCTGCGAGTAAATAAAACTGCCATGAACAGCTTTTCAAACATTCTGTCGTTCGAAGTCGACTATAAACTCTAGGTACCGCCATTTATGTATAAAAATAACACACTCAACAGAGGTGGTATGAGAAACGAGGTTGTAATCCTGACTAAAGGGTTGTAATAATTTATGCGGGTACATGTGTGTCACATCTTTGTTATATTTTTTCTTTTAAAAATGCAGATATCATGCATTTCTGCATGAGATTTTCATAAACCAGAGAATCCTCTACAGAGAATCGTATCTACAAGCCTAACTGTAATAAGAGGACAACCAATTATAATTAAATTGCATGGACTTTTCCGAGTATAATTCTATGCCTTGTTAATTCATTAGCTGTTTATATACCTCATCTCCACATGTGTCATGACCTTTCCGGTCTTATTCAAAGGTAGCTTTGCTGATAGTAGACAAAGCCTCGATTGATTTAATTGAGTCATTGTGAATGAAAGTTAAATTTTTTTTATTAAATTTCCGTTTTTCAAAATGTTAAGTAAAGTAAAGTTAAATGTTCGTTAATAACACGAAAAAAAATCTCATTTTGAGAATCCTTTCTCGTTTTTCCAACTTTTTTTCTTCCAATTTTAACCTTTTAGGTCCTCAATCTTAAATCTGTTTCTATGTATAAGTGAATGTGTAAATGGATAAGTGTATGTATGTAGGGTTTGGTGCTCTTTATGTAAACATCCTGTATTTTTGGTATAGTTATACAGACAAAGAAAAAACAGAACAAACTTAAAGGGAAAAATGGAAAATTGTGAAAATAAAAGTCAGGAAAAAGTACACTTTATGGATTAAATTTAGGATTATATAGCGCACTTCATCTTAAAAAGTCGTCCCCAATAACAGATACATAAAAATGTGTGGTGGGTGGCTGTATGAGTTACAATAAAATCATCGAAAATATATAATCCTTGTGTACTGAAAAAGAAAAAAAAAGGAAAAAAAACTAAAATGAACTGAATTTTAACTCTAAAACGTTTGGAACATAATAAATGGAGCACATCCTGGCAAATGCATGCTCATATTCACTTACCCACTTTCATACACCCACCCATACCCATAAATAATGCACAAGACCACCAATACCCAACATTGGACTACCAACACCACTTCAACCGTTTCTGTTTCAAATTGTACTGTATCAGACAGTTATTGTTGAAGTTGTTGTTGCTATTATTGTTCAGTATGTGTGTGTTGTGTGTGGATGCTCATTGAAGCATTTTGTAACAACAACAACAATAATGTTGCACTCAAGCGTTCTGGTTACGAGTTTAAAGATGCCCGAGTAAAAAGGGATCCATTGTAGTTGTAAGACCATGACTGTTGAAATTCTACAAGAATATCTGTGTGTTTAACTTTTAAGAAACTAAACACCATTGGAAAATATCAAAACAGCAACGTTCATACGTTTGGCCAACATACGTAGAACTAAAGAAAAGAGGAGATGCATCACGGTTTAAATGGGACACTGGTTTGGTTTTAGATTTCTAAAAAAAAAAATTTTTTCTTTGGATTTTTTTCTTATTTTTTTGCCTTAATGGTAAGAAATAATCGCTTAAATGAAGTTGGCTGCATTTTATTTACAATGTGTTGTTGCCAAATACAATATATATACAATTATGCATACATACATGGCTATACATATGCAAGTATATAAGAATGTATGTTTACATATGGATTCTTGAGAATTTCTGCAAAGAGGACTTGTTATTCAAAATCATTATGATGCATTACTGTTGATAAAATGGTTTTCGAAAAGTCTTAGAAACTGTTAGAAGATGATAGTTTACTAACGATGAAGTGGTTAAAAAATGCTGTAAATATGCATGGATGCAGCAGCCTTGAGAGTATTCGAGAGAAAAGTTCTACGTATGATCTTCAGTCTAGTGGTCAACAATGAATTGTATCCAACAATGAGTTGTATGAGCTCAACAACGTCATGCACGTTATGAACTGTATTAACATTCAGCGGCTGCACTGGCTTGGCCGTGTCTTTCGAATGGAAGAGGATGTTCCGGCGGGACGGGGAATAGATACGGGGGTTTATGAAGTCGCCGAAGTAGACGGCCTTGTTGGAGGGACCAAATCGAGAAAGCTCTGTCATTGATTGGTGTGACCAACTGCCGAAGGCGTGCAAGAAGCACAAAGGCACCTGTGTTAAAGCAGACCGAAATCAATCAATCGGATTGTAAATGGCCAATTAAGTAGAAAAATTATCAGCAAAGTTGTTTTTATTTTCATTTTAAAAACTGAACTGATGCATACACAGCACTATATAAACCCACCACAACTTTGATTAGGATTCTTAAATGTTTTTAAAATCGTTTAAACGTCCATCACATCATTTCTGGTTAGACCACATATGAAATTTTAAATTTTCCAAGACGAGCGCATAAATCACGCTGAATTTGGCCGGCGGCATGAGATATATTGGCTTTGAGGACCGTTGTGATTTGTGGTTTATTCACATACACCTATGGCTCTCAATAAATAGTCATTAAAAGGATAAAATCCCATTATCTCTGTGGCCAATTTACATCACCTTTATTACAGATGACCACACTCAAATCACTCGTGGAGAATATCGCGTGTGGCATAAACTGTCTGGCGAGCAGTCCTGCTGAAACCACAAGACGATCGTACGCATATCATCTATTCATTCATTCCGCTGGTAACCGTTAGTTTCACCATTGACGGGTATTCTCAAAGAACTATGGACCAATGACGCTGCCAGCCCAAAATTCACACCAGAATGAATTTTTGTGAATAAATTGAGGGATTGCCATCGTTTCAAACTCGACAATTTTGTTTCTTCATGTAAATATTCCCCTCGGAATGGGTCTCATTGCTGAAGATGGTTTCTTCATGAAAATTAGGGTCAAACAGAACACTCATTGTGATCAAACAATTTTATTATTTGTACGTATTGATACGGCGAGACAGACTGAATAAACGCCAACGAATACGACAGATGTAGCTTTCACAAGACGACATTTATCAATTATCAAAAAACGGATGTCCCTTCTGCAAGGAGGATTAAGTCTGGAATCATACGGCGCAATTTAAAAGCAAAACTTTTAAAAGAAAGCAAAAATTGTGAAGCCTCTGAAATCAAGCATTTAGATTCAACGACAAACTTTTAATTTCAGCCAGGATTATTACGTAGTTTCTCACACTACTTATGTTGTGTGTGTTAATTTCATACATGAGCGGCGGTACTTACAATTTAAATTCAACTATGAACGACAGATTTTTTTGGGAAACATTTTCATGGAAATTTTATTTACTCTCAGGGGTCATGTCAGAAATCTGCGGAGAGGAAGTCGATGGAGAAATATTTCTCCATATTCCGTTTTGTTGAGGTTTAAACCTTGGCCTCACGTCTAATAAGTCAACACATTACCTACTAGACTACGACGGCCTCCACAACTAGAAATGCTCATATCAATCCTTATATTATCCTTTTAAACTCAATCGTTTATTAACATTTTTTATTACCAATTGTTCGAAACTTAGAAGTCTAAATAACTTTTTTTTGTACAACTAAGTAACCATATTAGTAAAGTATTCTGTGCTTAAATTGGTGCAATAAATTATAGAAAAATTTAAAAACCGAGATATGAATATCTTCTCTAGCCAATGTACGTGCATATCAAAAATATTTTCTCCTATACTACCATTATACCATGCATACCATAAACCATAAACTAGAAATACTTTGAATGCAATTCAACTATTTTTAGTAGATTTTCATGTGATTATTTGTGCATGACTATCTGTGTATAATAAATGAATGAATGAATGAAAAGAGTGCATGTGTGGGAGAAAGAAAAATCTTGCAACCTTTTACCCTTTAAACGATTTTGTTGCAACTGCTACTGTTTCCAAGAAAAGTTTTCATCGGAGGAAATTTTTTGGAAAAATTCTTTTTCTTTTTCTTATTATATTGTGCAATTCTATTTCATAAAATTAATGCTTTTATGAGGCATTAAGATAAAAAAAATTTATTCTGTTTTAAAACTCTCTAATATGATTTCGTGTTCTAAAACTATTATAGCAACTTTAGTATGCGCAAGAGCATCTGTATAATAATAACAACAAATATTGTAGAACATAGAGTTAGTAGAATTTATTTTCAAGTTTAACTAATGCCCCCCGCCCCTACTGTGCTTTTTTATAAAATATTTTCCCAAATAACGGGAATCCTCTAAACGTGTGGAAATATGCAAAGGCACACACATGTAGGGGGTCCTCGACTAGAGACTTACGAACTTTAACGGTTGCTAACGGCCATCTTGTTGAAGCTACATCTGTCAAATGTATATTTTAAAACAGATTGGATATTCTGCTAGAGTAATTTGTGCTTAGGACCCTTACATAGAGGTGATATGAACTGGCATCGTTATGGTACAATTTGATCCTCTTAGATTTTTTTAATTGACTTTTCTTCAGCCGCAGGGTTATACGAATAAGTCACAAGCCACAATTGTACTCAAATCTCCGTGTCATCAGTCAAATTTATTCGGAAAGTGGACATTTCCAATATGCTTCGTCCAGAGAAATCGTGGGAAAGATGTTGTTTCGCACATAGCTGCATCATTAGGTTTTCAAATAACAAATCTGCTTGGTTTCCTTAAAATTTAAAGATCGGAAACGCTTACGAAAAGACCCGATATTTATATATGTACATACAGGTACACATACTTTTATTCATCTCTGCATGCATGTATGTATTTCATTTTATGCAAGACTTAAATATGGCAGTAATTCTTGTTTTCCTACTTTTTTTTCTTGTTGTTGGTGTTATTTTCCAAGTCATGGTTGAGTAAACTTTACACTTTTACTCCATGCACATGGCAAAAAGGAAAAACGAAAAAAAAACAAAGAAAAAACCGAATGAAAGAAAGAACAAGTGTGTGAAAAATACGTTGGTTTTGTTTCGTTTTTTTTTTAACTTTTCGTTTACATACTCCTTTTATAATGCATTAGTGTTGGTACGTATCTGTACACGAGTACATATTTGTATTTTTTTTTTGTTTATCATGAACAGCTCAGAAAAATGTTGGTTGCTTGAATGCATATAAATACGGTTGACATTTGTATTTACTTGTTGTTAAACATTCTTTTCTCAGGTTATTTTTGTTTTCGTTTTTTCAATTCCATATTAAAAGAATGCATATGAGAGAATAAATAAAACTAACACGCGTACACACACACAAAGGAATATAATAATAACGGTATGCAAAACATTTCCATTCTACATTTTAACCTTCACAGCATGTTTGCTGAGAAAAGAAAAAAAAAATGGAAATGAAAATTAAGAGAACCATAGAAGTCAAGGGTTGTGCCAAGGATGAGGGTATCATATGACACTAATGTCCTTCTGTATACACGTACGTATCTTTACCAGACTCTCTCTCTTTTACTCTTTATCTATATATTCTGTAAAATGTGATGGAATAGAATGTTATGTGACATTAACAATAAATTAAATGCAAAGAAATTAAAAGAAGAGTAAAAACTTGATATTTTGAAATATTTGTGAATACTTCTTACAGCTGGATAGTGTGTTGAATTATAGCCTGAAGATAACAATTTCCTCTTGGTTTTAGTTTGAACTTTGAAACTTTTCTTATTTCAGGGGTTCGAAATAAATTGAAAAAAAACTGTTATTGCAAATGTTAATTAAATAAAGCAAATATTGAGGAAATTTATTGTAAAAAGAAGTAAACAATGTCTGGTTCTTCAACTGTGGGATTCATTTTTAAAACCCTGTTATATACATATTTTGAATTTCGATTTAGGGTGTCATAGTACTCCAACCATAGACCATAGTACTGCATCTATTGTACTAACCTTAACCTATGTATATACTGCCCTTAACCTACATAGAGCATCCCTCTAATGTTTCACTCAATCTTATTGCAATGAGAAACTTTAAGATACATACCATCTAGCACTGGTTCCAAGTACGTTTTCTGATCATTTATTCTCCTCATCACAGAACCCACAATAAGTTCGGCAAAGATTCATATTTTGAAGTCCTCTTTAAGATGGCAGTGTCTTTTTAAAAATCTGTTACTAACCTATGGTTGCTTCTGGATAATGCAATACACACCGAGAGTTTATTCGATCGCCTCAAACTTCATACACCAAGAATATCCTTTCAAAAATCTCTTTCTACTATACGAAAAAAATTCTAGTCCTGGCAGCAGCAAGCTGACTGTATCTTTCACTTAAGCTCATCTGTGTGGCAATTACAGTAAGCGAAGGGTTCGGCTGTTAACACTCCCTAGCTGATTCGGTTTTCCGAAACAGTCTCATACAAAAACATAATTGGTCATTACAACCCTTCAGGCAGGATTACGACCTAGCTAGTCACACATATGTTGTGTTCACCACTTATGTTCTGTGTGTTAATTTTATGAATGAGTGTTGGGACTTAATTTTATTTTCGACTCTGAACGATAGATTTTTGAGAAACTTATTATGAAACTCATTCTTTATACAAAACAGCTTTCCTTACGACCGAGCTTCATTTGGGACCGAAGGCGATGAAGTTAATTGGTGACTTCAAATTAACGACAAAAGCAAAATCGGATAAAAAATAGACCTAGTGGAGAAATGAGAAATTGAGCTGTATAGCCATAGCCTCAATGATTCCAAAACAGCTTTCTTTATGGTTGTGCGTTACTTGGGACCTGAGATATAGCCGTCAAAGCTAATTGATGTCTTCAAATGAGCAATAAATGCAAAATCTGACAAAAAATGGGCCTGGTGGGGGAATGGACCCAGTTGGCTTAATAGCCATAGTACCCAGGATTCCAAAAATATTTTTCAATATGGTCGTGCGGTACATGGAACCGGAGATATGATATACAAATAAAATTTTAGTTAAATGTGCTTAACATTTTTAATAATTCTCATTGAGTTCATATGCATTTATATGTACATATACAACAAAATGTTGCATTTTGAATTTCTTTGGTAGATGACTTGCATTTTTTTCTTGTTGGTGATATGCATTTTTACGGTCTATGACTTACATTTTTCTAGGACGATGACTTGCATTTTTTTTTGTTCGATGACTTGCATTTTTCTTGGTCGATGACTTGAATTTCTTGGTCAATGACTTGCATTTCTTGGTCGATGACTTGCATTTCTTGGTCAATGACTTGCATTTCTTGGTCAATGACTTTCATTTTTTCTTGGTAGATGACTTGCATTTCTTGGTCGATGACTTGAATTTCTTGGTCGACGACTTGCATTTTTTCTTGGACGATGACTTGCATTTCTTGGTCAATGACTTGCATTTTTTGGTCGATGACTTGCATTTTTCTTGGTCGATGATTTGCATTTCTTGGTCAATGACTTTAATTTTTTCTTGGTCGATGACTTGCATTTCTTGGTCAATGAATTGGATTTCTTAGTCGCTGACTTGCATTTCTTGGGCGATGGCTTGCATTTCTTGGTCAATGACTTGCATTTCTTGGTCGATGACTTGCATTTTTCTTGGACGATGACTTGCATTTCTTGGTCAATGACTTGCATTTCTTGGTCGATGACTTGCATTTCTTGGTCAATGACTTGCATTTCTTGGTCAATGACTTTAATTTTTTCTTGGACGGTGACTTGCATTTCTTAGTCAATGAATTGCATTTCTTGGTCGCTGACTTGTATTTCTTAGGCGATGACTTGCATTTTTTAGTCAGTTATGGAATATTACCATTAGGCAACTTGGCAATGTCATTGGAATGGAGGAGGATGATCTGGCGAGACCGGTATTTGATGCAGGCGTCTGCTGGAGTCTGCGAAGAGGAAGAGATTGTTTGCGTTGGAAGGGCCAGATCGAGGAAGCCCTGTCATCGATTGGTATGATTTTTTGTTTTAAATCAGTGAAGTTTGTATTTTTCGTAAGGCAGTTTCAATAAATTTTGCTTTCAATGCATTAGTAATCGTGGTAATAATCAACACTACGGCGTATGAGTTACATGCGATACGCAGCTGTAGGGCCTGTTCGTAAATGCATTACTGCGCTGCATATTATGCGCATCATGTTCATAAATGCAAATCTTGGCAGCACTGCAGCTGTCAAATGTTCGTAAATGCAACATTAAATCATATTATGCGCAAATAAACCCAAAACACTAATCATAAAAATGGCTGATGCATTGAATGAGTGAGAGAGAGAATGGGAGTTTTAACAATAAGTTTCTTTTTTTCATCCTTAAATGTCTTCTTTTTTGCACAAAGTACACTTTTTTGTGCATTTACCAAAATTTTGTCATTTGTTTTATCGTCCAGTTCAAAAATCAAACTTATTAATAATTTTTCCATTTCTGCAGTGTTTGTTCGTTCGTAAATGCAAACAACTAAATCAGCAAAAAGAGGCATCAGCAACATGTGATTAGCAGTGTGAGCGCAAAATAATCATATTATGCAGCGCAGTGATTAATTTACGAACAGGCCCATATTCAAAAAATATTGCTCATACGTACATATCAGTGCTTTATCTCTAAGACCCGTAAATTATGCAATATTAAATTAGAAAGAAGCAAAGAATTAAACAACATAAAGGGTGTGCGCCATTTAAATGTTTAAATTTAAAAATGCAATAAAATGAAAACGGTTTGAAATTTTGGCAAATTTATTTTATATTTGTTGCAAATTACAATTTTTCCGATTAGAAATGGAATATGATTTCATTCATATGGCTGCCGCGGCTGGCCTCACAGTACCTCATTCGATTGGACCAATTTTCGTGGACTTTTTCGAATCCAGAATGTTGGGCTTCCAATACTTAATTGTTTCTAGTTTGTCGGCATAACACTTTTCTTTATCCGAGTTCCACGGTGTCAAATCGCAGCTATTTTGACCTCACTTTTTCGGGTAATTAACATTAAATGTTTGATGCAATAAATCGATTGTGGCATGAGATGGGCGGCAAGTTGCACTATTCTGTTGAAACCAAACATCGTCACCATGAAGAGTGGCTAGAAAAAATCGTTTATCATGGTTTCAAAGAAATATGGGCAAATGATGCCTCCACTCCACAAACCGCACCAAACAGTCAGTTTGTTTTTTTTTGCGCAGAATCGTCATCATCGTTCAGTTCCTCGTTGGCCCTACTAGCAAAGCGAAAAGACTTCAACTCTTAAACCAATTAAACTTTGTAAGGCGTCGTACCGAGGTCTTTTCGCAAAATTCGTCGTAAACGGGTGCGTCAAATATTCAATTCTTGGGAACGATGACAAGTTGATGTTGATGGATTTTCAGGCACACTCTCAGCCAGAGCTTCCATGTATTCAGGCACACTCTCAGCCACAGCTTTCATGTATTCGGGTCATTGAGTGCCTTTACATATGTATCAGTTGCCTCGTTTGTTTTGAAAACCTAGGATTATTTCATGCTGACTGTTGCCCCTAAATTTTTTTAGTTGCTTCAAAAAATATCTTGACCTTGGTCTTCCAAAACATTTTTGCCTTATTTTTATTTTGCATACCATCCCATTTAGAAATAGAAATTTTATTAACCTTTATTTTTTATTTCAAACGTGGGCTACTGGTGCTGGTACTGGTGCTGGTACTGGTGCTGGTACTCGAATTATTTACTCCCAGAGATATTTTTTTGCGAGAATTCTGGTGAGAGGAGCTTGCCTAAGAAATATTTTTTCGTACTTCGTTTTAATGTCTGATTGTCGAATTGTGTTGCTATATTTCGTTGTTTTTCATTTCTATTCTAGATAAACTACACACATCTGTGCCTGGAAAGATATTTGCGAGTTTCTCCGATGAACTCGAAATATTTCAGTCTGATCTCAGTATGTGTCTTCAACCCATCTATGTAGCACAGAGAGGGACCTATTTGTACTCAGTCTTGTTGCGTGTTTAAACTTTCAGACAATGTTATCTTCCACTATCGTTCTGTAGTATGTCATTACAATACGGCACGAAAACTTCAAACGGAATTACAGTATTTTATGTAATTCGAATAAAGTAAATGGATCTTGTTTCATTTTAAGCATACGAAGCAGTTTAAGCGAAAAATAATTGTTGAAATTTATAAAAAAAATTTAAAATAAAAAATGTGGGTCTCTGAAAAAGCGGAGGACTATACAAAAGAGGTACACGATAGATATTGATAAGTAATCAAATGTTGGTATATATATCAGGACTGTTATTAAGACAATGAAAATATGATTTCTGTTCCGAAACTAAGTCATAAGTATAAAGCATCATTAATTTGTTTAAATTTTAGCAAATTACCATAGGTTCGTCGATCTTTAAAACTGTTGTAACCATCCGCACAAAGTTAATAAAAATTTTGTAAATGAGATGTTGTAAATCATAGTTAAAAGTAAGTATAAAATAAACAATAAATGATATTCATAAACAGAAGTAAACATTTTCTAAGCTGACTTACTAGAATGACAGAAATTATTTTCCTTCGCACAGTTTGAACTGTCTGGCCTGTTCCTATGGTGCGTTTTCAAATTCAAACCTAAATGTTCAACATTTCAATGGAATTTCTTAATTGGAAAATATTTGTACGTTTTCTCTGCATTCCTTTACATTTCGATTTTTGTTTGTTGTTTGCCATCTCTTTCTACCATTTTAATTTTTTTTTTTTTGTGATACATTTGTTTCTTTTTGGAATCATAATAAACATCCTTTAAGAATAACAATTTTGTCAAGTTTTAATCAAAATAAATGTTTCATTATGAACTCTCAACAGATTGTTGTTCATTAATCAATGATGACGAAGTCCTTTTTGTGACGTCTTGTCGAACTGTAGCAAAATTATCGTGTCCTTCATGTCCTTATATTTGCTGTTGCTGTTGTTATTGTTATTTGCTGTTATTATAGCCGTTTGAAGCGTTTGATTTCTATGGTGTCCTTTCAAATGTTAAAGTCTTTATTGTTTAATGGTTGCTGTTTTGTTCCCTTATTTACAATGTCTGCTGTGTGCTTGTGTTAATGTTTAGAAATGTTTCTTTTTTGTTGTTGTTTTCTTTTTCTTATTTAATACTAGACTTGAATACTAACGAAATAAAACGCCCACACGCAGGCATACATTGGTAGTGTTATATACATACTATGGTAGTGTGATTAAAAGATTTGTTTAATTATTTATAAATAAAGTTAATAACAAATAAACAAACAAACGAAAAAACAACACACACATAGAGTCTGTAGTGGATGTGAACGACAACGACGAGACGCAGAGACAGACAGTAGGAAAATGAATTTACGTGTTCTCAAAAACATTCCCTTGTTGTCCTTGTATTTTATTTGCTTTACAAAGAGTGTTTGTGTGTATAATCAATGTGTCACTGTGTCACTGTGTTTTTGTTTAAACCTAATGTGCGTGGCACAAAAAAACTGTTTCTAGTTTGGAAAGCAATTGTTTTCACTGACAATATTTATTTAATTGGCGAGTTTTACAAAAGTCTTTTGCTTTATCCTTTAATTACGTTGTAAAGCCTAATTAAGTAAAATATGGTGCGGCCACTAGTGTCGTCAAAGCTTAACCAAATTCATCAGAGTGCGTAGAGTGCCTCTGACTTAATTTACTGCTTAAATTCCGTAGAGGCAGAAAAAAGTATTGTCCGAGACCATAAAGGCTCATTTCAATAGCTCTTGAAAAGCAGAAAGTCGGAAACACAGTTCCAATTTGAAGCAACTTGAAGAAAATATTCAAGTTTCCCTTGAAGGAATAGGGAATACACTATGACTAGCGATTAAGGATGTGCTAAAGTGAAAATATTAAAGCTGACCAAATGGCATCAACAAATCCATTTTGATTTTGCAAAGAAATATGCTTTTGAAGATGCCATTGGACTGGCAGAAAACTATTAGGTCAAACGAGACCAAAATTAATGTTTTAGGAGTGGATAGCACAGAGTGGTGTTGGCAAAAGGCAGAAAAAACTTTTCAAGTTTGAAGATATCCTATCAACTTTAAAGTTTGGCCATGGATCAGTGATGATATGGGGCTAAATGACAGCTGAGAGAGCTGGAATAGTTGGTATGAAAAGGCTTCTCGATCATTTGCATTACTTACCAACCTTACTTACCTACTTAATTAGTCATTACGACCACGACCTTCCGACATAGTTTCTTATACCATACAAATATACATACATAATTAGTCATTACAATCCTTCAGCCAGGATTACAACCTAGTTTCTCTCAGCGCTTATGTTGTGTGTGTTAGTTTTATACATGAGTGGATGGAGCTACAGTTTAAAGTCGACTCCGAACGACAGATTTTTGAGAAACTTTTCTTGGCAATTTCATTAGCTCTAAAGTTTTTGACATTACTCTGTTGAGAAGAAGTCACCGACACAGTCAATACACTACCTGCTAGACTACGGCCTTACTTACTTACTTAATTATTTATTGCAACCCTTTAACTTCTGACACCAAATATGCAGTGTTTGTTAATTCTATCCAGATTTTGAGGAACTTTTCATGGCATTTTTATTTTGTTTTTTCATTTTTCGTTTTATTCGAGATGTCTGGCATGGGGTTTGAACCACGGGGTCATGTATAATAAACCAAAGTACCTACTAGGCTCAAACATGTGTCGTTCGGAGTCGACGTTAAACTGTAGGTCCCGCCACTCACGTATAAAATTAAGGCACACAACATGAGTGGTGTGTGAAGTTAGGCCGTAATCCTGACTGAAGTGTTGTAATGGCCAATTATGTATGTATGTATGTATGTATGTACCTACTAGGCTATGGCATTTTCGTATTAGCAGGCTCTGCTGAAAACTCCATATTACAAACGCCATATCGATAAACTTAAACAAAATCATTATAACCACGAGAAAATTATTGAACGGCCTCCCCAGTCACCCGATCTTAATTCCATTGAATACCCCTATTGCCTTTGCTCCTAGAAATTTATAAAAAATTTTAGAAGCTTGAATGACACTAGTCACCCCAAAAACTATAAAAATGTAACGTACAGTATGCCCCGCCATTTAGAATCTGTAATTACAGCTAAAAATGCCAAAGTTGCCCGCGTAAGCAAACATGGGTTAATAGCTACGCATAACATTGTAATTTGAATCATCATATGAAACCCATAAAACCCATGAATCAACACTTTTCATATTGAAATGTATACATATGTATAGTGGCATAAAATATATTGAATGTTTTTATTGTTTTCGAATAAATATGCTTGAAATAGTTTTTTTTCCCAATTTTGTTTATGTTTTATGTTCATAATTTTATTTCATTTCATTTTACTCACCATCATGTGAATCGTAGAGATAAATGATTTTACGCCAACCGTAAAATTGTATCGTATCGATAATGGCCTGATGATAGTCTGGACGCATACTGATGGCAAAATCCAAAAAACCCGATGATGGTGTAAGGACCTAAAATCCAAAAAAGAAAAAATAAAACAAAATTATTAACGAGGAACATTTGTTACGCAGATCGAAAGAAGAAAAGCAAATGTATACAAATCAAAAGAAGAATGATCTCCATTTATAATCTTACAATCATTTTGTATTATTAATTTGAGTTTATTTTCGAAACAATTTTGCAAATAATTTTTAGAGAATATGAGCTCATTAAGCATTTGAAAGACCTTGGCACTTGGTGTGAGTATATCTTCTTTCTCTATTTGGAAAAACACAATTTTGTTCATTAAAAATATTGATTTTGTGTGCTTTGTACATACATATGTATCGAAGGTTGGGTTGGGATGCCTAAAAAGTGAATGTGGTTTAAATTTATTCTTTTTAAATTATTCTTGCTGAGAGGGTCAGGCAGCCAGTTGTATATATTTGAAATCTACTTCAGCTATGGAAACCGCAAATCATTGGATTACATTTTTGTAATTCATAAAAGAATAATTTTTGTTTTTCATGTAAAAATAACGATTTAGTCACAATAGAGTCGTATGAGTTCAATTTCGTTTTTAATCGACAGATTCTTGAGAAGAGATTCAGAATTATTCCCAGTAATCTGCTGGTAGGAAGTGCCCGAAAAGTTATTTTTTCGTTGTTCGTTTTGTTGAAGATGTCTAACCTGCAAATTTGAACCCTGGCCTCACGTCTACCAAAGCAACACACTACCTACTTAACAAGTATACAAAATGTCTTAAGTTTAACGGCATAATTTCTTACATTACATGTCCTAAATTTTATTCGTCTGAGTTATTTACAAGTTGTTCATACACTGCTCCGCAGAGTCCGTATTTCGGACTAAGTCCAGTGATAGCTTATACATTTATTGGCTAGCAATTTGAGTGTAGAATACTATGCTGGCCTTATTGTTGAAAGGTTGCTAACACAGCACCAGATCGTCCTACTGAGAGGACTATTCACAATCTGATGGATAAATTCGAGTTCACTGGTTTAGTGAATGATTGATCAACACACCTATGAAACGAGGTAGATTCTGCCTCGCTGTCCGTAAGAGTATGCAGAAGTTTCGAAGGAAGTCGATTGTGTATCGTTGAGTTCATGTGCGCCTTTCGCAGATCTCAAATAGTCGGATTTTGCATTTCGACTTGGAGCTGTATACAATTCGCTTGACCCACAAACTGACGAGCGTCGTCTGAATGGGTTCTGGAGAATAACAGCGAATACGACTCTTTTTGGATGGATGGGTAACCTAATGAAATTGTCGAAATTGTGACATGAGATCCAAGAGCAGAGCGGAGTCATCGGTTCATATTTCTTTGAGATTGACGTTGGCCAGACTAAAAGTGTCAACGACGAGCAGAATGAGAAGCAGAACGAAGGCCGGAAACTTACGTGCGTAATCTGAATGGGCTCTAGAGCAACTGATCCTAATTTTAATCGAAGAATGGTCTTCAACGATGAACAACTTTTCTGTATTAGTGGGTATGTGAACAAACAAAATTGTCGAATTTTGGACGATACCAATCTACATGAGAACCAAGAGCGTTCAATGCTTCCTGAAGAATTAATTGTTTATTACGGACTTTGGGCTGTCTGCATCGATTCATATTTCTTTCAGAATGGTATTGCCAGGCCATTACTGTCAACGATGGTCGATGATTATCAACTTAGTTTGGTTTGTATTGGCTGAGCTGGATATCAACGACTTACAAGCTCAACAGGAAGTTGCTAGTTGATATAAAGCTCAAGCTAGATTGGATTTTGTACACAACTGATTTGAGGTTATGGCGTTTTCACTTAGAGGTGATGTGTACCTGACACCAGAATCGTGAAATTTGACCCCGTTAGACTTTTTCTTCAGTCGTAGGTGTAGTAAAACCATTACAGCCTACTACATCCATCATTTTCTTGAGAAAATTGTGGGTTAAATTTAAAATATTTCGTAATCATATGACTCATTGTCCTTCATATTCTTTAACAATTTATTTGTTTTTATAATCGTTTGCAATTAAATTTTTTTTTTAATTTAAATTCAAATCTAGTTTAAATGAAGTTGTTAATTTCCATTTTAGATGCTCATAATTTTTAATTTTTATTTTCATGTCGAAGTCATTATTAAAAATGATTTTTATTTCGCTGCCGTTGTTCTCATTCTTCTCATGGCCTTTTCTCTCTTTCACTTTTTACAACTTTAATTATGTACTAAATTTAATATCATTTGTTATGTATTCGGTATTATGTTTAAGGATTTTTTTCTTTCGTTTTTGTGTGTGTGTGTGTGTGAACGCATAAAAATACGATGTTTTTTTGTGTGTGTATATTAAAAAATTTTTTTTTTGTTGACTCTCGATTATTCCCTGAGGCTAAAAGAGGCCGAGGCCGATGCGAAAGCCAAAGCCAGTTGTTATTATTTTTATGAAATTATTATGATTTGTGGCCGTTTTTTTCTTGTTTGTTTGTTCCTTTTGTGCTGGCCATTTACGAAATGGTGCTGTTTGGACATTTACTACTTTAATAACAATATAAACTGCCTATAAATTTCATAATGTTGGCAATATTGTTCAACAATACATTCATTTTAATGACGCTCATGAAAATAAACAACAACTTTTTGCCAGTCAACCAAAACAGCCCACAAATATAAAACCAACACAAAGAGATACAAAACAAGAGAGAGAAAAAATTGTTGTTTTTATAGAAACAACACAGCGTATGATTAATCATCTACTCAGAGAGATATGGAACACGTTAAATAACGCAATAAATTATGAATTTAAAAATCTTTTTTTTTTATTAAATCGTAACTTGGTCTGTCTAAATCAGATCAAACGTGAATCTGTTATAAATATCGCGTGTGTGTGTGGGTGTGTGTGGCAGGAAGGCAGGGTTAGCTGACCGTATTAAACAATTTAAATAAATGATAGACTGAACACAGTTAAAGTGGTCACATTTTGTTTTGAATTTTTGTTTCTTTCTTTTTATTTTTTTGATGGAATTTGTGAAAAATGTTAGTTTTAGTTTAAACTCCAGTTGTGTGTGTGTGTGTAGTTTTACTTACTTTTTCCGGAAACCATGGTGTCACAAATGGCATTTGAAAAGTGTTGCTGTAGGAGTGCAGGGTATCAAATGAGTCCGGCGATACAGCACCCAGCATTGAGTAAACGCCACGGGAAAATTGATTGCATACTGGAAAAATAAATAAAAAAAAAGGACGAAACAAAATGAAAATTAAAGAAAGAAAAATAATAGCCGTGGCAACAACAAAATTTACTCATATTGTGGATCAACAACAACGACAACAGCTTTAAAAAAATAACGAAAACTTTCCAAAAATAAAATTGAAAATGAAAAAACTTCATGTTTTCGTTTAAATAAAATGGCCTACATACATACATACGTACGCACACAAGCACATGCATACTCCCATAGAGATATAAAAAGCATTAAATGTTCCATGACAATGCATTTGTTTGCGTTTGTATGCTTGACAGAAATAATAACAACAAAAAAAAATTAAATTAAACTACCAATGCAACAACAACTCTACACCACTACAGAAAAAACATTTAACAGAAACCGGAAACAAAAGTGGGGAAATCAGTATAACACCAGAGTAATAAAGCAATAGAGCAGCCAGTTGTCGAGAGGTAGAGAGAAAGAGATAAAGCGAATTGAAATAATGAAATCTGATATAAACACATACAAACGGAAAGCAATTAAAAACAAACATAAAACGGAATTATACTACGATTTTTCAATAAAGAAAAATACACGAAATTCACAAATGAATAATAACAACAAAAGCAACAACTACAAATAACATGCACAGTGACAATACGAAAACAAAAAACGAAAGGAGTATGTATTCAAACATAATTAATGTTGAAGCATCATTTGGTCACGACAGCAAGAGAATTTCTGTCACAACGAAATGCTTTGCTTTTCGTAAAACTTAAATTCATTAGGGAGGTACACAACAGTTAAAGGATTTTTGGGTTAAAAAGCTATTGGAATAACTAAAACTGATTTATTGGAAAGATTTTCCTTGTTGAATAGGCAACTGTAGCGAACGCACTTTATCTGGCGAAGTGCCTTTAAAATTTTGAATAAATTGAATTAGAAAAAGGCCGACTTATAGAATGCAGTCGATGTTATTAGAGGAAAAATACAGTGAATTAAAAACAAAGTTAATTTATTAAAATTTCTTTGATTAAAATCGATTTAAAAAATTTTTATTTCGTCAAGTTTGCAGACAACTGATCGCTATCGAAGACATCACCAAATAGTGACTCAATATTCGCACATAAAATATCTCATGATTTGATCTATCCTGCGATCAAACTTTTCGCAACATAATGGGGATTTCCACGGAACTTGTGTAATGCCAAACGTCTACTGAACAATTCATTACCCAAACTACATTAAAGATGATTAACATTACATCGTTTTAGTCAGGATTACAACCTAGGTTTTCATACACACAAATTAAATTATAACAAAACGATGAATTGGGTTTTGTTGGATAGGAACTTATAAGTCAATAATGATATTGAACATGTACAAGGTCGCAACTCATGTAGCCGTATTTCACCAATTTTCAATTGTTGACTTCCAAGCATTCAATTGCCTCTGGTCCATAGACCTAGACGAGTGACTTTATATAATCGCAAAGTAAATAATCATATGGGGTTAAATTATACGATATTGGTGGCCAAAAAGTCTCTTTAATCAAAGTTTTCTTTAAGAAAATCAATGTTGCACTCTGCAGTATACTTCCGTTCTGCACATGTGAGCAAGACATATACTAGCTAATAGTATAGCTAAGGTACGAACATTCTCTTTCATATCCCTGTACTGTTCACCGTACAACAGTAACATTCTGATCATCAACGTTTTTAATGATATATGGAACAGTGAATCCGCCAGCCCATAAACCCCTCTGCGAATTTAATGGTGGATTCTCTTCACTCGAAACTGCGACAATTCTACTAATTCACATACCAATTTAATCAATAGTATGCTTCATCGGAGAAGAATATAATTTTCAATGGATATTCAATATCAAATTGGTGGCTCATATGATGGTCATACATACATACATAATTGGCCATTACAACCCTTCGTCAGGATTACGGCCTGGCTTCTCAACACCACTCATGTTGTGTGCGGTAATTTTTATACATGAGTGGCTGGACCTAAAGTTTATAGTCGATTCCGAACGACAGATTTTTGACAAACTTTGCATGGCAGTTTTATTTTACTTTCAAGATTTTTACCAGAAATCTGCTGAAGTCGCCAGTGAGTATGTCTACATATTTTCGTTTTGTTGAAAATGTCTGATGTGGAGTTTGAACCGTGGCTTTATATCTAATTAGCCAACACACTAGACTACGGCGACAGATTTTGAGAAGCTTTTTCATGGCAGGTTTATTTACTCTCAGAGTTTTTGCCAGAAATCTGCTGAGAGGAAGTCGCTGGGCTCGAACCCGGGCGTTACGTGTAATAAGCGAATACACTACCTACTAGACTACGGCGACTACAATTGTCTCTTTACATTACGTGAAATTTTTCAATCGTCAAAAGTTTACTTGAGTAAATAAATTATAGCGCTAGCTGTATAGCATATGGCTCTATCCAATTGAAACCACATGACAGCAAGATAAAAGCCAGCTAATTGAGGCATAAAAAATGAATGAATACTCATGTGTCTATATCGTTCACCATTGACTGTACAAAACATACAGACCATTTACGTTTTTGAATAGGTATATAAAGCGCAAAAAACAGGACCTCACCGGAGAACAACATTTTGAACGAAAATTCAATATCACTAACGATTTCGCGCTTTAGTCCATCCGCCGAATTAGTTGCTCATACAATGGTTGCTTGACTTTAAGTCCTGCACAAGTTGTATTTTAAAGCTTTTACGCCAAGATATTTTCGTAAAATCTTCCATAAAACGGAAGAACACAACTACGGTTACTGAAAACGGCTAGGAATTGTTTGATTTGAATCTTCTTCAATGCTTCCCTGTAAAAAGGTTACAGCTTCTTCAGTGCGCACTGTTCGAACTCTTACAGGATGCACAAGTATGATCGAATTTCACAACTTAAATTGCGACAAAACCCAGTCTCGTCATTTTTCGGCCATAATCCTAATCTGTTTAATAGACGAACAGTGTAGCAAAGGAATTCTAAGAAACCAAATAAAGATTTTTCAGTATTCCATTCAAAAATCGGAGAACATTATCAACACCGTCCTCTAGTAATATTCGGTTACAAATTATCCTTACAGCCACCTTAATGCTAATAAAAAAAACAACTCCCATCTCATATGGACATATACAATAAATTTCAAAAAAAGAAGAAAAAGGAGAAAAACAAAATTAAAATGAAAAGAGAAAAAAAAACAAAAAAGAGAAATTGAAATAAAATTTCAATTGGCGCCATTTGTTGACCCTGTTTTAATGAAGGCAAAATTAAAAGCGATTCGTAATGCGAGTAAAATAAATTAAATGCGAGTAATACACAAAAATATAATGGAAAATGAAATCAATTAAAAAGGTTTAAGGTTTTTATTATTGTTGTTGTTGTTGTCGATGTTGTTGTCGTTGGTTTTTCTGTTCATTTTAATGACCACCTACTTAAACGTGATAATTTAAATGCATCCGCTGTATTTATAACATCAACATACGCCTGCAATTCAAATCGACGGGATGAAACGTTCAGATTATGATTCAACATGGCGTACTTAAAGGCGGATTGTACTTCATCCGTGCCCTGCTCAAAGATGGCACCTGCAATTAAAGAAAAACAACAAAAATTAAATGCAATTAATATTATTTGTTGTATTGTTATATTGTGTTATTGTTTATTATTGTTTGTTGTAAATAATATGTATGTATATATGTTGGGGGGAAAACCCATTAAAAACTCATTAACAAAAATAGAATTTTAATTAAAAACAGAATTTGTCAAAACGTGTATGACAATTATACATCATATAATAGGAAAAACTATTTTTCTTTTTCTTTTTCTTTAATATAAAAATCATTGGCTTAAATTAATTTCTTATTCATTTAATATACAAAGGTTTTTACACAACATTTAATAATTCATCTGTACCAATGGTTACCATTCCCTTTGCATTTTGTGCATCTTTTGTCTGGGCTGTATCAACAATTTATCTGCATACGAATTTATCATTTTACTTTTGAAACGTACCTGTGTTATAGTATTTTTGCTTCTGGAATTGCAATAAAAGTTTTGATAAAAATTTATGAAATATTACAAAACACGGAATCCTTTGGCTGCGCAAACCATTAAAACTTTGGCCAACATGTAAAATATATGGTATGATAGAGTTAAGCGTTGTGGAATACTTTCATGGTATTCGTTTGTTTTAGTTTTGCATGTGTATTGTATTCTATTGTGGTATACACATTCAAAGCTAATAGTGTCCAACGAACATTGTTGGTATCCATAAAATTTATGGATCTTAAAAGAAAGAAAATCTATAGGATATTATTTCATTTCAATTAATCCAACTATTTATTTGAGAACGTAGAAATATTTTTTCAGATTTCGTTTTATTCGAATTGTTGGACCTGGGGTTTGAACTGAGGCCTCGGGCTTAAAATGCCAGCATACTACCTACTAGACTACGGACTATGTCGAGCCTATTGGTCTAACAAACTTTAGAATGCTGCTCAGTGTCAACAATTAATATTCCTTGCTTAACATTTGATATACACTTAGGTGTTTTTTCTGAGATGCGTTAGTGCCTCACATGTTCCTAAACTGTGTGTCAATGATTCATTCAGATCATAACTGAATCACGTGTTGGGCTGAAGTTAACCTTTATTTTAATAATATATACGCTTTATCTACAGTACCCTACCGAAAACCCGGTTAACCTGAATAGTTATTACATAATTAAGAATCTGATGAATGACTTTAATCTTAATTGTCTCAAACACACTTGGTTTGAAAAGAGTTTTTACTTTTCCTCAAATTTCTATTCATTGGGCACACCATTCCAGCATTCCTTTCTTCCTATTTACACGATTCAGCTTTCCCAAGCAGCCTCTTACAATCTTCGATTTAACCTCATAAGAGTCTGTTAGACAGCATTGTTATGTCCTACTTACGTACTTTTTATTTAAGCTAAATTAAGCATGTCTTTCGATGGCATAGGTTTTCGCTTGGAAGATATCAGCTCCTGTTCAAGATCCGTTTTTGATCCACCCGTATGCCACTAGTCCAGCTACTCTTTTAAGAGAGTATTCAACTTCCAGATTACTGTATTCATTTTTGTAACTAGAGACGACTAACTCTGAACAGGGGGCAGTTAAGGAGAGAACTGTCCGCCAATCGAATTCCTATGTCCCAAAATTCCAGAACGAATAGACTTATCTTCTATCAACCTTAACTATAAATGTCTAAAACTATCTTCTTCTCTACCATGTGAAGCAGTTTTAAATCTAATAGAGCTCCTAGCGCTGCTACAGGATAGGTTTCCATTGTTTCTTGTCCAGCTCCGATTAAGAATTTTCAGATTTCTTTTGTCTGCCCATATATTCTGAAGTTCGTTAGGCTTCTCTTAGTACTACATTGAACTTTTCTTCTTATTTCCTTTATCTTTTGATTTATTTTCAGTTTGATTAATCAAAATAGACCACAAATAGTTCCATCATTGCCTAGAAACAATTTCTTTTGATTGCATATGGTGAGTGTACCTTAGCAGTGACTAAATGCTACTTTTACCTAGAGGTAACATTGCCAGGCCTTCTTAACTGTTCATTATTAGTGACATCCTCTTTAAACTAGCAGAAGGTGGAGGGTACAGTTTAAGCTTTAATTCTGAAATTTAAAATATAGGATGAGATTTTAGTCAACTATCAAACTATCCAACAGTAATCTGTAGTTAGTAAGCGGCGTGGCACTGTGGACTTAAATAACAATTGTTCCGAATGATGATCGTCTGGAACTCATTCTGTAGTTTTTGTAACGATGAAAATAAATCTTCAGACCATATTCTTGCAACTTTCGCGAATTACAACGAGAGAAATTTTAATCATTTGTTATATCAAATGCTATAGCTTCGGGTACAATACTGTGACACATTACAGTGTTACGAGAAAAACAAATAAAAACAAAACCACAGAAAAGCTTACAGTATAATTAATTACAGAAAAAAATAAAGAAAAAAACTTCATTAATAGCTTCAGGATAAGGATCAAATTGCAATAGCTGCACTATATAGAAATATTAGGAAAGAAAGAAGTAAGAACACCCATCTCGATGTTGCCAAACAACATCTTTAGAAGTTGCCGTAGTCTTGTAGTTAGTGTGTTGGCTTATTAGGCGTGAGGCCACGGTTCAAACTTCAGTTCAGACATCTCCAACAACACGAAATATGAAAAATATTTCTTCGGTGACTTTCTCTCAGCAGATTTCTGGCAAAATCTCAGGGAAGCAAAGTAAAATTGCCATGTAAAAGTTTCTCAAAAATCTGTCGCTCGGATTCGATTACAAACCATAGATCCTGCCACTTATGAATAAAATGAACACACATAAAAGAGCCAAAAATTATTAGCCTTAATGCTGCAAAGTACATATTTCTAATCATTTAGGCTATAAGACCACAAATATGAAAATAATTCCTATCATTACTAAATAGCATTGGTTGCATTCAAAATCGAAATTTAATTTTTTTAAATTAAATACACCCATCCTGAATAAAATCTCTTTCATTTTAATATTTTGCATTTAGCAAGGGAACAGATGGCGATAGAAAAATTCAATTAAAAAATATAGAAATTGAATATTGAAAGCTTTATGCGAAATAAAGTTTTCTATGTCTCAAGCCAATAGAAAAGGTTTAGTGTCATATTATTTTGCATTTGAAAGGATTGTTTTGCATTTAATGCATTTGTTTACTGGGTAGCCTTTAAAAAAAATGTGCAAAACAGAACGATTTACAGACACAAGAATGTAAAAATATTTTTAAAACTTTTATGTGAAAAATACATCATTCATAACGCATATATACAACATATGATTTGTTGTTATAACTGCTGTTGTTACGATTGTAGTTGCAGTTGTAGTTTCTAACAAACTCTGCAGAACACATACACAGTGAAGAAAAACTATTACAAAATAACTATTACAACTACAACAATAACAGGGTAATTGAAAATATTTCAAATAAAAATAAAATCTAAAAGCGTAACGGAATGAGAACGAGAACGAGAGATTGAGAGTGAGAGTGAGTGAAATGAAAAAAACTACAATTGAAAATACAAAAGGATTTTAATTTTATTTCAATTTCAATTTTTGTTTTCCATTTTTCTTCTAACATTTGTTTGTTGTAACATATTTGAACAGTATTTTCACTTTTTCCATTTACAGCACTGGCAGTTCAAAGTGAAAAGGGGGCAGCGGTTGAAAACAAGTGGAAACTTTTAAATTAATTGAGGTATGGGCTGTTTGGTTTTCACTGGTGGTGGCTTTTTTGGTTGCTAACGGGGTTTCTGTAACGGTTGCAATTTATTTAAAGTTACGCCATCATTTCCATTTTTTCACTCCCGTTTAGTTTTACTGTGGTCTTGACCCGCTGATTTCAAACGCATTGTTTGGTTTTGCGTGTATACGTTATAGCGTTAGGGTTGGTGTGTGTTTTGTGTGTGTGTGTGCATGTGTTTACCATACATATTTATATTACAAACAAAACGTCATAAACAATTTGACAAACTTTCAAGCATAATAAACAAAAAACCGTACAAAAAATAAAAATTTTATTTAAAAACAAGAAAAAAAAATTGGCGAAAAACTGTAGTCACATAAAAACTGTGTCGAAAAAAAAGTACAGAAAAATACGCTGTTAAAAAAGCAACAACAACAACAGCAACAATAACAACATCTCTAAAACAATAGCAAAAAAAAAGTTTTTGTTTCACTTTTCCTATCGAGTTTGTTAAAACTGTGTCGTTGCATAAATTTCATTTTCTATTACAACTTTTTTTCCATTTACATTTTGTTGGTGCTGTCGTATTTTCTTCCCTTTCTACTCTGCAGAAAAGGAAGAAAAAAATCAATTCAACAAATATAATAAAAAAATAAAAAAAAGTTGCAAAAACATCGTTTTTAAAGCAACTTTTCCCTTCTCTATATACCGGAATTTTTACATGACTGAACTGACTGGCTGACTGCTTGACTGGCTGCCTGGTTGCCACCCTGCCAGCCTGCCTGTCCTGTTTGATTCCGTTTTAATACATTTAAAAATTTGTGAAAAAAAACTCTGGCGCATAATCCGCTTTTAACAAATACACGCATAAATTGTGTCAAAAAGTTTTTAATAAACGGATAATGCTGGTCTTTTGGTTGCCCTCCTTCCAAATATCAGTTGGATACGATTCGTTTCAGTTGAAAAAAAAAAATATTTTCGAACCCATATTTGTCAGCTTGTTATTATGATTATGGCTTGATTTTCTATCATTTTTACATTTGCCATTTTGTCAGGCATTACATAGCACGGGATTATGGCATTGCAATGTCTAGTCATTGTTAGAAACTTATTCGTAAGGGGCTTAAAGTGTCATCTCGATTTCTTAATATTACTAAGGACAATTTGATAACTTGATTCCATTTCTGAGTTAACGAAGAAAGCATAACGGAATGAAAAGATTTTTGTATGCAGTCATAAGTATTCAAAGGTTAAAATACAAACATTTTCCAAATCTTTCAATTGCGTTAAAGCACTTGAATATTTAAATGGGAAATAATTAAATTGGAGCGTTCATGAGAGTGCAAGGGTCCCTTTATGAAGTTTCGCTATTACGATATTTGTTTTCAAGATCTTTTTGCTAAAACAAAACCTGATTTTTCATTTTAACACTAATTAGTATGGCACACTCATTGTCATAACATTTGGACCATTTAAATGCTTACATTTACAACTGCAATGAAACAAAAATGGTTTGAAATTTTACAAATTTATTCATTTGTTGTGAAGTACAATTGTTTCTGAATTAGAAATTGAATATTATTTCATTCATATGGCTGCAGCGGCTGGTCTCACAGTACCTCATTCGATTGAACCAGTTTACATGCACTTTTTCGAGTGTATGGTGTCGTACCTCAGCAATGACAGAATGTTGGCCTTCAAATGCTCTGTGGTTTGCCGGCTTAACATTTTTTTAAGGGTGTTAAATCGTTGTTTCCTGGCGGTAGGTTATCAAAGTATTCATCTGTATCAGGAGTACTAAATTATTTCAGTTTTTGTCCTGGAGTACCGCTGTAATAGCAGCATTTAAGTGTGATATAAGAAAAATTGATATTTTCAAAATGTTCCACCCAAATTATATTAAAAACCGTCACTGTTTGTGTCGCCCACAGGCACACCAAATGCCGCGAGTCACCTTACCTACAATCCTTTCGTCAGCATTACGACCAAGCTTATCATACCACTTTCGTTGACTGACCCTTGTAACGGAGATCTTCTAACCACGATTACTCTCTTGAAATACACCTCGTCATCACACAAGACTAACTGAACTTTTACTGACTCAGTGACCTGCTTTGCTTTGCCTTTTATATGGGAATGTAAACACTCTGATGAATGTTCTTAAAGCCGAATATTCATAACTTTGCCTACTCGAAATTACTATGTATGTTGTTTACATTTGTTGTTGTCTTTTTGTCTCCTTGTTTACCATTTTTTATGCTGGTATTTGTTATTATATTAAGCAGTACGATAATTTGTAAACAGGTTTGTTTACTGCATTGTTTTGCTTTTGTAGTTTTTGTTTATAATTTTAATGTTAAGCTATGTAAAAGCAAACCACCAGTATCTTGAATTTTAATTTTCGTAACAATATAAATTATAATTGTATTCTTATTAAAAATGAATTTAAAAACGATACTAATATGTCCTCTTATTTTTTATGTGCTCATGAAATTCCGGTTACAAAACGATTCAAAAAGAGCTTTTTCTTAAATTAGCTGCTAAGGAATTCCATTATATTTCCTAACAATTAAAAACTTTAAATTATTTTCGTATTATTTTTATATGTTTGTTTAGCGTTTAATTATTAAAAAAAAGTTGACAAACCGACAAGCGGCAATTGCTGGTGAAATAGTTTTCATATTGCAAAACTGAAACAATGCCGAAAAGGAAACAAGAAAGCAAGAAAAAGAATAAAATTGCAATTAAATTAAATGTTATTTTTTAAACGATTGTCAATTAACAATTTTCATTAAAAAGCAGTTGTTTTCGATGCTTTCATTTGCAGTTATTTTTGTTACTGCATTGGCTGTTAGTTTGTTTTTTTTTTAAGTGCAATAAAAAATTATACAATAAAAATATTGAAAGCTTTTATTGTTAAAAATAAACCAGTAAAAAGAAATCCGATTAAAAGAATTTTCATAAAAGTAAAATAAATTGAACGTTAAAATTTACGATGTGAAGACACTCAGAAGTAGTTTGATTCATTCCATTGGAGAAATTGCCAGTCTTTAGAAAACTGATTTATATCTTATCAATCGGAGAGCAAGAACAGCATGTAGGCTGTCAAAAGATAGCAGAGGCACTAAAATCAATGGCAGGACAGCCTAGTGGGGCACATTATAAAAGAAGATCCAAAAAAGAACATAAGTATCAACAAAATATTTCGAGTGTTTTTCGAACATAGTACAGCCTGAAATCATTTAAAAAGACTGGCTAGCTAAACAATTTCGATTTGGAAATAATGTCATAAAATTTATCTATCTCCCATGGACGGAGTAGTGAAATCGACCCATTTTACGAGCTACGGGTTATTTTAGCAAAAGTTATACGAATATTATACGTGAGTTGTTGGTTAATGGACTTTCTACCCCGCCAGTTGAGCACCTTTCTCCAATTCTTTTTAATCCTTTAATATACATATATATTTACATAATTGGCCCCTAAAACCCCTTAGTCGGGATTACGACCTAGCTTCTCACACCACTTATGTTGAGTGTGTTAATTTTTATACATGAGTGGCGAACCCTACAGTTTAAAGTCGATTGCGAACGACAAATTTTTTTATAAACTCGTCATTGTAATTTTATTTTATTCTCAGCGTATTTGTTAGAAATCTACTGAGTGGAAGTCACAAAAGAAATATTTTTCTTCTTACCTACTAGACTACTGCGATTTCAAATCAAGGATATAGCTTCATTTATTAAATTTTCAGGTTGGACATAGGCTAGTGAGGCTCTAGTGTACAGCCTCTAAGCTGACAGACTTTCTCGATTACTTTAGTGGGATTCGCATGTTCGCTGCAGCTTTATGTAATATAATTGGTCATTACAACCTTTTAATTAGGATTACGACCTAGTTTCTTACACCACTGATGTTGTGTCTGTTAATTGTATACAAAAGTAGCGGGACCTACTGTTTAAAGTCGATTCCGAACGAAAAATGTTTGAGAAACTTTCCATGGGAATTTTATTTGACTTTCAAAGTTTCTGCCAGAAATCCTTTATAATTTTACCTAAAACACTTGGATTTATTGACCAAACCATTGGTGACAAAAACAATTTCAAATATTCCCTGGTCTAAGTGTGTTGTGCACTTAAACGCAGTTCTTGGCGATATAGCCAAACCATTTAAATCTTATTTCCACGAAATAAAACTATCATCACATTTTCCTATACACTTGCCGAAGAATAAAAAAAATGTATACTTCACAGCATAAAAGTTTTTAGTATTATTGCAGGAAACAAACAAAATAAAACACAAAAAAATACGAAAAGTATTACACAAAAACTGCAGATAAATGAAGGAAAGTTAATGGCAAAAAAAAAAAAAATAAGCGAAAGCAGTTGCTTTCAGCAGTACCGTGCAATAATAATAAAAAGCAAAATAATAAAAAAAAAACAAAATAAATAAATTTATTTATCATAATTGTATGGCATTATTAACGGAAATCTATTTGTGTGTGGCGGAGGGAAATTTTATTTTAAATGTTTGCCGCTTCTGTGCCATTCTGTGTGAAGAGAAGAAAAAGAAGCGAAAAAAAGGATTTTCATAATTACTATGAACAATTGAAATGAAATGAAATAAAATAAAGTAAATGTAGTTTGAAATTGTTTTGGAAATTAAAATTAAATCTTTTGCCGCTGCAGTTACGTGTGCATTTAAATAGTGATTAAAAAAAATAATGATACACTTCAATATTCTTTTTGTTCTTTTACGTTTTGTTTTTAATGTTAAATGAATTTATTTTTATTTATACTTGTTTCCTTTTGAAATTCATTTGACGTGATTAAGCCACGACTTAAAAATTTTAACACCTTCTCTTTAATATTCATTTAAAATACTGTGTCCGTATGAATTTAAATCGGTTTAAGGCTGCAAGTAAGCTTTACTGGTAATTGTTGGGAAAATCATATGAATTAATAATTTTTTTTATTTCCATTTTTATTTCTGAAACAAATTTTTTCATTTAAGTTTTAAATATGGATTTCAGGCTAAAATAAATTGGACATTGGTTTACTTCGGTCTAGATAGACATACATACATACATACATATATGCATACATACATACATACGTACATACATACATAGTTGGTCATTACAACCCTTCAGTCATGATTGCAACCTTGCCACCACTTACATATGTTGTGTGTGTTAATTTTATATGTGAGTGGAGGCAACTACATACATCTTAAAGTCCACTCCATTTGTGACTTTTTACTTGGCAATTTTAGAAATTTTTCTGAGAGTTTATCGCCAATGGAAATGTAATTCATATTTCCTTTTTGAGAGCTAAGGTTTGAACTAAAGATTTCTCATCTATTAAGTCAACATACTACCTGCTAGACTACAGCGAATATTCTATTCTGTTTCATATACTAAAAAACAAAATTTAATTTAAATTACAAAACTAAACTGTTGCTTACAAAAATTACTAACATTTTCAATGTAAATATTAAAATTTTCTGCATAATTGTAGCAAATTTCTATTGAAATAACATTTTAAACTTTAAAAATATTCTGAAAAATTCTAAGCAGTGTAGACAGACAGAAAAATTTTAGCCAAAACGGAAACAAAACCACAAAATTTTTGCATTTTGGAAAGCAATAATATCCGCATATTTAACACTGAATTGTTTTTTGTTATTGCTGTTGTTGTTGTTGGTGTGTTAGGGTTTTTATTGGTTAATTATTATGGTTTGAAAGGAATTGTTTTTGTTTTTTTTTGTTTTTTATCAATTTACTAGTTAGATGCCAATGTACGTACATTAGACTAAACAACAATTAAAACACTCAATGTGGTTTTAAAATTTTTTAATTCTTTTGACACTCGGCCACAAAAATGTCCCCAAAATGCATACGCATGCAAAAGGGTATACATATATAGACAAAGACGCCTGAATGCAATTAAGCAAATGCGCTTATAAGTGTGCATGTGTGCGTGTGTGCATGTGTGTGAGTGCATTTATGTGTGTCCCAGAAATGCTTTTAATTATTATCAGGGGGCTGTTTATCATTGCTGCTCTTCAAAAAGGGACATGGAAAGGCATTAGCATTACCAACAACCAGTGTATTGCACACACACATTCTTTCCACACTTAATCTACACCCAGGCACGACATACATATACATACTAATACTTATGCATTTTCCTATATAGAGCGTGTGTGTTTGTGTATACGCTTTCAATTATTTACGTAATTTAATGCAAAATACATACGTACATATAAAATGAGCATTTGCAAGAGCCTTAATATGCAAAAGCAATTGCCGCAGTAAAAGGCTCAAGTGCCATAAAATAAATACAGTTTTTTTTGCTTTTGTTGCTCTTTCTCTCTTTGTTAACGGACGACATTGTTTATACATGCATACACTTTAGCACACACACACACACAAACACATACAAATGCAAAAACGTTGTTACGAATTTAAAACAATTACAGTCACATTAAATAGGAAAACAGAGCCATTAACAAAAAGGGAGAGAGCAAGCAAGACAAGGAGAGAGAGAGAGAACATAGTGAAACAGAATGGAATGTGTTTAAAAACAAAAGTACACAAAATAATTGTCACACTAATGCTGTGGCTTAAACAAACACAACGGGGACACCAGAAACGAAAAGAAGAAGAACGAAAAGAAAAAAAAGGGGGAAAAAATTAAAAATCCCAAACGGTCATATAAAAGATAACAGAAAAACAAAGGAGAGAAAATGGTATTTTGTTTTGCCATTCGGTGTTGTTGTTGTTGCTGTTGTTTTAAATAAATATTATTAAAAGTACTTTTGTAACAACAAATAATAATAAGACTGGCAGTGGGAGACACCAAAGCGCTGCAAAAGCACAATAAACATAAATTTTCATTTATATTTACAGAAGGACGATGCAAAAGGACGAAGGATTTTTGCTTACAGCACTCACTTTCACTTCAAAAAGCCATAAAATACACAAACACACCCATACACATAGACAACATGGTAAAGCAGGTTTTGGCTTATATTTTATATTCGTAACGCATATTCCGTTGCATGCAGCAAAACCAAAAGGAAAGCAAAACTCAAACAGCAGCAACAAAAACAACAACAACAATTATAATATTATTATTATTATAGTTTCTTTGAAAGTTTGTTTTAGTTGCGCTTGAATTTGTTGAGCATGCTTATCCTGCTTTTGCTCTCTGTTTTGTTTTTTTTTTTTGATTATTCTTATGAAAACTTTTAAGTATGCAATGTTCGTAGCTTCTATACTTTGAAAACAAAACAATTGCACGTATTTGCTATTTTTTCTCGCTTTCTTTTACTCTCTCACTTTTTCTTAAATAACGAGATTCTTTTAAATCTTTTTAATGTTCACGTTTAAATTAAAGATTTTTCAAGCTTTCATGTGGCGTGCTTGGTGTTAGCATTGGGGATAATTTGTTTCAAATGCCAAGAATATCCAATAAAATATTGAGTAAAGCAAATTCACATTTTGTTTCTTATGGTGAGAATTATTTAATAATTTACTGCAGGATCAGAACCCCCCATCTGTAAATAAATCAAGTTTGTAAAGTTTCATGAGGGGAAAATAAAACATTTTTATTATTGGGGATAAAAAATAAAATAAATATAAATTATAATACACAGATAATAAGGTGAGGAGGATAATGTTATAAAAGCTATTATTGAAGTAAAATTTCAGAAAAAATAGTGTTTCGTTCGGGTCTGTGGTATATAACTTCATTTAAATGTCCGCCATGGATTTTAGGGGTGGAACACATTCCAAATGTTAAATTTCCCGTGACTCTGGTGTATAAATCAGGTTGAATTTGACGGATGGCAGGGTTTAAGTTGGCTTGGCTTAAGTCGGCTGACTTAAGAAAACCTATTACTTAAGAAAACTACATACAGGAAAAAGTCCAATCGGGTTAAATCGCATGATCTCTGTGGCCAATTCACTCCGCTTCCATGTGGGATGATCCTGCCGTCAAATCTCTCGTGTTTAGTATACAATGTGACATGACATATGTGGCACATACAGTCACCCTGTGATCATTAATGTTCAGATCATTCAATTCAGGTTAAAAAAGTGGATTATACTGCTTGCCGTGGACATTCATGGCCTGTCCAATGCCGTTGACGCCGTCAGCTCATACCAAACAGTGACTTTTTCGAGATACATTGAACTATTGCATTGGCTATCATGTGGATTGGCATCGTCATAAATTCAACCATTTTGTTTTGTTTACGTACTCATTCATCCAAAAATGGGCCTCATTGTAGAAGGTAATCCGCTTCGAAGAAAATTAGTGTCTGTTGCCAACAGTTTCAGAGTCTTCTCAGTTAAGACGAGTCGTTGTCCTACAGTTCCTAGGTCAAATGAATTTTGTACGAGAGCTGGTCCAAGAGTCTACGCACTATTCGTTAGACTTGTTAGAAGCGACGCGAGTTCGACTGCCTCAGTTTCAGTGTTTGTCATTCGTTTACTGAATCGGTCGCCGTAGTCTAGTAAGTATGTGTTCGCTTATTAGACGGAAAGCCCGGGTTTGAGCCCCAGGCCAGACATCAAAACGAAATATGAAAAAAAAAATATTTCTTCGGCTACTTCCTCTCAGCAGATTTCTGGCAAAAACTCTGAGAGTAAATAAACCTGCCATGAAAACGCTTCTCAAAAAATCTGTCGTTCGGAGACGACGTTAAATTGTAGGTCCCGCCACTCCAGTATAAAATTAAGACATACAAAATGAGTGGTGTGAGAAGCTAGTCTGTAATCCTGACTGGAGGGTTATAATGGCCAATTATGTATTTATGTATGTGTGTTACTGAATCGGTGGACTCGATTTTATCCACCACATTGCGTATATTCCTCTCAGTAGAACAATTATGGCGAACATAAAATAAGTCAAGCGCGCAGTATGTTGCCCGAAAGGAATAATCATTTCAATGCACATAATTGGTCATTACAATCCTTCATTCATGATTACGACCTAGCTCTTCATACCATTTATGTTGTGTGTGGTAATTTCATACATGAGTGGGGAGACTTATAGTTTAAAGTCGACTTTGAACGATAGATTTTTGAGAAACTTTTCATAGTAATTTTATTTGCTCTCAGAGTTTTTGCAGAAATATGTTGAGAGGATCCTGAAGAATTATGTTTTTTACATTTGTTTTTGTTGGATATGTCTAACCAGGAGTTTGAACAGTGGCCGCATGTCTAATAAGCCAACACACTACCTACTAGACTACGGCGACTGCAGACTGAATAAATGACAACTAATTTCACGGGTGTAGATTCAACCAGAAGTTGGAAGTTCTTCATAAATTTGTTTTTTTTTTTTATTCAGAACTTCTTAGTAGAAAAACCGGATTATGAGTGCCGGGCATATTGTGGAAATAGAGAAAAGATGGGCCTCTTTTCATTTAACTGGAGATCTCAACATTTTGGAAAAGACAGTATAACAGAAAAAGCTCATCTCAGATAAGTGCTGTTTACTCCTCTGCTGTCCACTCTTCTGTACAATGTACAGCGCTCCTATAGAAAGTATGGTTGGTACCTCTAATAATGAAAGCACAAAACTATTGATGGCCTGCTGATAGACATTTGATACTTGATTGGACAGCGTTTTTTAAAAATCACTATGTATTATGCTGATTCTGATATAACAACTGGCCAGTTTTCAATTTAAAATTTAAAGCAGTCCGATGACCCTTAATTAAAAGGAGACTGAACTAATCCTTGGAATTTTACTTCAAATAATTTCTTTGCTACTCCCTTAGAACAGTTTTAAATTTTTACTTCAGTTTTTGCTTAAAAAAGAAACAATAATAGAAACCACTTTTACTATGTAATTTAATTCTTCAAATAAAATTTGAATTTTTTTTATAAGCAAATGCAATAAATAATGCATTTTAATCTTATAGAATAAATTAAAAATTTGTTTCTTTAAGAATAATTGAAAGTAACAGACTTAAGTTTCCTTTATTGAATTTAAAATCTTAAAGCTTTAACACAACAACACAACACAACAATTAGATCCTAAGCCAATTGAAAAAGTAAGGATAATGAACAGGTTTTTTTGTAGATTTCAAATAAATTCAATTATTTTTTAAAAATATTTGTTAAAGTTATAAGACATTGGGATAATATTTTAAGCTTTATTTTATTGATTTTTTCTTGTACTCTTCATTGATGTGCATGTATGTAGGTTTGTTTGTGTACTTAAAAAAGTAATTTTTTGATTTCAAAGAAATATATTTTGGAAAGATCAAATATGCACATCTTCGTCTCTAATTAAAATAATAAATATTTTATGCAGAATAATTGCATATTTTCGTAATGAAAAATTCATTGAAACAAATCAACTGTCAAAAAATGGAAATCTTTTCAATTTTGTTCGTTTTATTTTTTTTTTTAATTTAAATTTCATTTTAATGAATACTTTTTGCTTTCGAATGCGATTTTATTTTTTTCTTATTCTCTTTTAAATTTTATTTTACAATTAAATGACAGCAAAGCATGAGGCTGTGAGATATGGCATGAGTTTTAAATATAAAAGGAATGCATGTGTGAGAAAAAATATATGTGTCTTTCTCATGAATTTTCCTTATACCATACACTCACTCACTCGTACTCTGGAGGTATGAAAGTCTATTGAAATATGTTTGTATGTATTTACATAAATTATATGAATGTACGTACGTACATACAAAATGAATAAAAATATTTTTCTGTGTTTCGTGTATATGTATTTGTACATTTTCTTACACACATATAGCAACAGAATATTTATTGGGTGGAGACAGAGAAAGAGATGGGTATGAGAATTTGACCCAATTGCATAAAAATTTCTCTTTTTTTGTTTTGCTTTTAAATGTCATATAATTCTATTTTTCAATTCCATAGAAAATATTACAAAAAGAAGTGAAAAATTTATTATTTTATGTTGGATTGCATCTCGACGAGATGTAGAGAGATAGATAGAGAGACAGAGAGAGAGAGAGAGAAACAAATAATTTTAATCTTATTTTAAATTTATTGGAATTCCATTTTTTTTTGTTCATAAAAATATTTTATAATGGAAAATCAATAATATAAGCCTATTGTTATTACTATTCCTTGTTTCGTTGCCTTTATTTAAATTATTAAGTAACGTTATGATTATCCTTTATTGTTTAATAAGGCTTTGAGAATGTAAGCCAACGAACGGCAGAGTATCTTTGACATTGCGGCTTCATTTTTAATGGAGTTTTTAAGAGAATAATTTTCATCACATTTACACGTAAATTTTAGATTCATTTTCCTTGGGGTTATTTAAAGCCACTTATGAATATGGTTAAACGAGGACACCTGGCAATCAACATTCGATGAGTTATTGGTGAAAAACGACAGCATATTCTACGAAAAGCATTTGAAAATTTGATTGTCAAAATAAGTCTTTTTCGTGTCAGCCGTGGCGATTACATGTTCGAAATCATATTTACACGTTGAAGGCATATAATTTTTATTTCAGTGTATTATTATAATTTATACGAAAACCTCTTATACTTTTACATTCAACAATCCATTAGTTTTTGAGTTGAAACTTAGAATTTTGGTAATGCAAAGAAAATAATATTGTCTTTCTAATTTCTGAATATCAGCGGCTTCCACCGAGTCTTTTATTCACGTTCGAAAACAAAATATAATAAGTCTGAAGAATTGGTCTGATGAGAAAGCACTTTTCTCGAAATTCACTTTTTACTACTTTCTACTTAAATCTTGCGATTATCTGCTATCAATGGAAGTCGAATTTCGACAGAAGTTAATATACAGATTCCTGGTAGATAGATACATAGGTATGTTGGAGTGGTAACTTTGATACCACTTTGATAGCGGCCCGTTGTGTTTCCATAGGTAAGTGCAGTCCCTGTACTGACCGAATTCCACCGTACTCATCGGAGAAATTGGTTAGCACAGGGAATGTACATTAAAAGCCAGATGCCTGAAAAAACTGACAATATTGTGGACCCTCAAGTTCTGTTACATATTTGACAATAAATTAAAATGTTTCTGTATTTTATTCTGTATGAAATTGCGTAAAGAAATTACTTATAAATTCCTTCTAAGTCGCCATAGTCTAGTAGGTAGTGTATTGGCTTATTAGACGTTAGGCCACGGTTCATACCCCAGGGTAGACATCTCCAACGAAATATGAAAATATATTGCTTTGGCGTTTGTCTATCAGCTGATTTCTGCACCAAAATTGCAATGGCAAATTTCTCTAAAAATCTGTCATTCGTCGTCAACTTTAAACTGTAGAATTAACACACACAACATAAGTGGTGTGAGAAGCTAGGTCGTAATCCTGACTAGAGAGTTGTAATGACCAATTATGTATGTTTGTAATCCCTTATAAAATATTGAGAAAAAAAAAATTAATTTCAATTAAAGAATGTCGTACAGGACAATCCTTATATGAGTAACAAAATCACAATAATTGTTTTCAAATGAGAATCTTTTGATTTTAATTGACTAAGAAAATCTGTGTTTGATGAGCTAACTGCTTGTATTTTCAAAGTTATGATAATAATTGTTGAATTTTCATACCGCACGTTACATTGCAATATGTTCAAAGCTTCTTATGCAATCTTTATTCAGAGTTTTTATTCTCATGAAGATTTTAGAGAGCAATTTTAACAATTTTCAATGAGAAAATCCATAATTATTTGAATTTGCACTCGAATATCTTAAAGAGCATAAGGAATGAAAATATGAAAGAAAAAACAAAAGAATTTTGAAGAACTTTTTTGTTCTTACTCTTGACCTCTGGGTGGAAATACCCATAAAATCATGGGTATTCATACCAGTTCTCTATAAATAGAAATTTCGAGAGCACATAATGAATTTCATTATTTATGGTTCACAAAAATAAACTGCAATTGATAGGAAGAAAAAATATTTTCTTCAAATACAGATTTCCTCTTCAGTTTATGGACAACAAAACAAAAATCAGGTCAATAATAGGAAAATATTTTAAAAAAAAAGAATTTGAAAGAATCTCTATAAAATAAATTGAATAAAATTCAATTGTTGTTGTTGTTGCTGTTACAGCTATTGTTGCTGTTATAGTTTTTAAGTTGAATAATGTTTTGTGTGGCCCGGTCTTCTAAAGTGCTGTTTCAGTAGAAAATGTTGAGAAAATAAATTTCAAATTAAATTATAAAAAAAAAAAAATTCTTTTTAAACAATTGCTCCTATAATAAAATTTTCTATTTTAAATTTTTTGTTTTTTTGAAAAACATTATTTAACAGCATAAAATGTATATATGTACTGTAGCCATTATAGAATTACACTGTAGAAGAGATTTTTTTTATTTTTTTGAAATTAGAACTTGAACTGAATAATTTTTATTTTTATTTTATTTG